>OW028705.1:3555800-13555800 GCA_932294345.1 Pandemis cinnamomeana | reverse complement strand
CGCTCCTGTAACACGGCAGAGTGATGTGTGGTGAGAGCAGACCAATAACATGTTTAGGTCAATGGTTTAATCCTATCCATCAGTGACGAGGCGTTAAGTATTGAAGGCAAGCCGAAGGGAATTTAACTTGCCTTTTCCTCTAATTCTGCACAATAATAGTGCCCAACTGCCTTTACAGAGCCTAAGGTAACAAGACCTTAAGCCAGTGGCGTAACTATAACGTCTGGGGCCCGTGGCAAATTCGTCAGATGGGGCTCCTTCCTCAATATAAAGAAGTGCATCAGCGTTCCTTCTGTGCTCTAAACCAAGCCAGTTCGGGGCCCCGTAGAGCTAGGGGCCCCTGGCATTTTGCCATCCCTGCCACCCTATAGTTACGCCACTGCTTAAGGCCACGTTGTTCTTGTTTGATTAGGTTAAATATGTCTTCTTGTTTTTGCAATTCCATTTGGAAAGATCCTGTGTGGCAGTTACCAGATAGTTCCAGTTTAATCCAGCTGCTCCGCTTAACACCGCAGGACCTACCTCACTTAAAGGGCCGCTCATAAATCAAGTGATAGTAAAAGTACGATCGTCACGTCGCAATCATTCATAAACGTACTCACCAACCGCATCCTAAAATAACACCACCGAGATGAATGAAGACTGAATCGCAATTCACCCCGCCCACTCGTGGCACGCTGTGTACGTCAGGCGACAAGCAGCGTGCAAATAAACATTATTTCCATACCAAAGGCATGTGTAAATTAGGGTGAATAAAATGTTAAAGTTGTGACGAAAACATTTATTTCCATAAAACTACTCTACTCTGCTCTTCCAGACTAGAGTGCATAGACTGCACATCTGTAGATTATTACAGAACGAGTGAATCTTCGGCCTCATATCTACACCTTCTATCAGGATAGGACTGTAACCTAATCGAAAGTATTACATTAGATCGCATCGCATGTTCAACAGTTGTCACGTCTATATCCCTTACGGGGTAGACAGAGGCCACGGTTAGCATAAATGTGGCCTATATGTTGAAAGGGGTATCATAGTAATAGTGATGGGTTGCTAGCCGCATCGCCTATAACATGATTCCTAAGATTTTCGCCCAATCCCCTCGACTGGCTTTTACCATTTGCGCGGGCAGAGAAGCAACTGGTACATTCTATGTATTTCTTTGCTCCCAGACCAGTATGGAAGTCAGTGGTATAAGACTATGCAAAAATGTTTTCGAGCTTTCCAGGATGGGCCTCCACACGAACAAAAATTTTCTTTTACACATCGGGGCTGTCGAAAAGTGCTATGTAATGCCAAATTGAATCCTATTTCGCCGAATTAAACAATAACAAAGACAATAGCGGGAGGCGCAAGGCTGTTGCCAACGTCACTCACGTTTTCGCGTCAAGCCATAAATCTTGAAGTGATATATTTTCGGCGCCGGCGACCTTTCGCAAAAAGAGCCGACGTAAATGTCACGTCGATTCAACGATTAAACATACGCCTGTTCATAAGTCGATCGTTAATTTTGCACTTAATACGGATTCCTTGGTTTAACGGTGCCCAATCAGGGCGATATCTTTCGCAATTTGTAAATACTTAATAACAAAACGAGTTACAACACACACACACACACACACGCAAATCACATCTTTATCCCTTACGGGGTAGACAGAGCCTAAGGTAACAGGTACCTACAGGCCACATTTAGCAAGATTGTGGGCGTGTAGGTGGAAAATTGAATCAAAATAGTGATGGGTTGCTAGCCTCATCGCCTATAACATGATTCCTATTATTCTCGCCCACGAGACGACAAATAAACGAGTTACAAATAACAATAAAATTAGTAACAGTCCACAGTCTCAAGATCTACTGTTTTTTAATATGTAACTTCTTCGAAAACATTTCTTCACAAATTCGTCAACATGTAGTTTTAACGAAATATGGACAAGACCATAAATTTTGCAACTTCATGTACCTATATAAAATTGACAAACCTTCCTTTCGCACTGCAGTAAAAAGTCAATGCGCATAGAATTTCGCGCACGATATAATTTCAAACTACCAATATCAAAGGACGCACGACTTCTACGAAGAACGTCCTACATCTTTATTAACCATTCGTTTCCTAGTATTATATTATAAACTCTGTTCTGCATCCATATCCTTTCTATTCCCTAGCCTTGTTGCGAGGGTAATAAAAGTGAAAATAGTTCAAATGTTCGGTTATTACTCATTCACGACGCTTGTGAAATAGATTGAGGCGTTCTTAGAACTGAAGATGTTGGTACTGGACGTTTATTAATACCAGCAAAGCATAAATTGAAGTCTCTTAATCTTAAACGATCTAGGTGCAATTGAGGGTACTTGCAGAAAGTTGGATATATTAAGTGGTGACATGTGCTTAGAAATAGTTTCACCTATCCATTATTAGTTTTCACTGATGTTCATGTACAGTCTCGGAATGAAAAAGATTGGTTTATATTGTCGTATCATCATTATCATGTCAGCCGGAAGACCAACGGGAAACCGATAGCCCTTCCCCAAGCATCGCCATCACGATCAGTTTTAGGACACCTTTGCCATTTGAATGACATGTCTATATTGTAAGGAGTCTCAGTCTCAGTTCCATACGTCTCAGTACGTCTTAGTTCCATATGTCATCACTGGTAAGAGATGCTTGTTAAATATTTTTGTCATATTGCGAGCAACTGTTTCTACCTCTTCAGACCACGTCATTTATTACGCAAACTCTTAAAAAATTCTTCAAAGCGTTTTCCCGGCTGGAGTGACATCGCATCAAGACTACAATGTCTACAATCCTGATGGAAGAATACCTAGCTACTTGTTACGTTCGTTGATCATAGTAAGTGAACATAAATCTTACGGGGTAGGACCTTTAAATTCTGTGATGTTACTTTCAATTAGTGTAAGAAACGCATAGTATATTTCATATAAATATTTTCACATTATCTCTGAGTGGTCGATGATTATTTTCTGCAATAAGTTTGACCGACACTGAAATTACAGTTTTCAATGTACTGTTTATTGCGCCCTCAAGCTTCCATATTATGTAGTAAATAAGACATGGTAACGTTCGCGGTCCGTTTTACAGCATGTCAAACGTTTACGACCTATGTCTGCTTCACTTTTTAATGTTGACATTTTTTATTGTTTCCCACAGTAATTTACATTTTCAAAGGCGTCTATATGTGTTTTTGTTTAGTTGGCCATTTTATTGTGCCATTTTTTCAATGCTTGTTTGAGAAGAGGCAAACATTTTCTATTTTGTGACTTCCTAGTTTTATTTATAAACAGTTCATTTGGTATTCTGTGTGGTGCAAATAAGCTACGTTTTACTCATACCCAGTTATTCGAAGTAAGTTACTAATCTGTAATAGAAAAATGAAGTAATTCACAAGTAAAAGAAGCACGCAAGACGTACCGTATTTATCGTAGCGTAAATCTGAATAGTTGAACACACATTCCTAATAAACACTTGGTTGCAAAATAATGTCGTAACTCCTCGAAGTGTAACCGCATATATTATTTGAATTCACGCGATGCGCTCCGCAGCCGCTTCCTTGGGTCTTTTGTAATGAATAATTTAAATAAATATACGTGTATCATTTCATTTGCATGCATTTGTACCTTCTGGTTATCGAATCGTGTGTAATTTCAAAGTTGTAACCGTTTTTATCAATGTTATAATGTTACGTAGCCAGTTTGATGTTACAAAGGCGAGACAAATGTTGTAAAACTAGCCCTTTCCTGATAAAAACTAGAACACTTAGCATAAGTTACGAATTCAAATGTTTCTGTAACTATGTTGATTTTACTTAAAGCATTAGAATGCAGTCAATATCGAGTTTTATGGTAATAATATCAATTAAGCGGCGATACAGATACATATTTATTGAGTTTAACGCTTAGCTAAATACTTAAGTACCAATAAATGTTTATTGCATTCGGAGTCAATAAACCCCCTTAATATTGACGTCATACCTACCGCCTTATTCCGTCGTGCTGTTCTAATTGGTAACTGCGAATGTGCATGCAAAATTTTGCTGTCGAAAGTTTGTATGCAAAATTTCATTGAATAATGGAATGGAAACATCGTGACGTACATTTTATCGTCAAAATAAATAACCTGCCTTTTCTTTCTGTGAGAAGGCCTGTGCCCCGCGATGGGGCGTGTTCATGTAGGTTGGAAATGATGACGACTTAAGAACTCAAAACCCGAACTGAGGTTGTATTTGATCGGCATTTTTTATTATACTGTCCAACGCATCGGTCTTCTATTCAAATACGCTTATCCTCGATTCTCTCGCCGGCTCAGAATAACCCTGCCTCTAATAAGTTTCATTAAGTAGGCAATAAATCTGCGGGATTTGGTCCTTACCCCCGACTCCCACACCACGTCCCTTGTCCCAACTATATAAGGCCCAACGGGACACATACAGAAAAAACAATTCAAAAGCTTTTAATTTAATTAGGCAACAATATTATATTTCTATACCTCCTTTAAACAACATAGTCGAGGCAAAATACGTGAAATTTCCCTTAAGTCAGGAAATAATTCTAAGAACTGATAAAAACAATTGTTTTTGATTTGTATGGGTTAGAAATGGAATTTAATACATCACTTGATATATTCAGCCCCCCGGAAAGGGGTGGAATTGGTTGAAAATGGTTTAATAGTAATAACTAAGAAGAAAAAATAGGTGTAGTCTGTGCAATTTGCCATACGTTTTATTACATCTTAATCTATATTTGCACCCGTTATTTAGCTCAATTCAAGCTACGGAACATACAAAAAAAAAATCATATAGCTAAAAATATACTTTTTGGCATTGCGGCCCCGGGGAAAATACAGAACGCGGTGCAAATTGAGGAAATGATGAGAAAATATATCAAAACACAATACCAAATTTGCACCAGGGTGCGACACCCGGAAAGTAGTTTTCTATGTTTTACTGTCTTTGTACTTCGGGGGAAATTTTGCAATTAATAAAAATCGTCACAATCGTCTTAACTTGGTTTGATTTACATTCGCACCCCATAAAAAATTGACATTTCTACACGGAACATGCGGTTCTGTAATACTACCCGCTACCTAGCGTTCGCTGCTATTCCTTGCGTTTAGATAGAACTATGTTTACCAAACTTCCGGTTAAAATTTTCTTTTTTTTATTGAGTGCGAATGTAGTATCTTTTAAATATGTGTTATTTATAAATTTTCACGACTATCTTAATTTCCCCCGAAGTACAATCTACAAAAGAGTGAAAAAAAACATGTTCCATACTTTGCACGGGGGTGCAAAGTTACCTGGGTGTTTATAATACTTTGAAAAGCTTAATCTAAGTTTGCACCAACCGTCTGAATTATTCTCGAGCCGCAATCAGAAAAAAATATTTTACCAAGATTCTATACATCGTACACCTTTTTAATTAACATACATTATGTACCAAAGGGGACCCTTCACGTGGCTAAACTTGCGCCTAATACCTTTTATCATACTCCAAAATAACGGCATTTGAAGTTTATACCTAATATTTTAAAGTGTTCCGTACATGATAGAAAGGTGCAAACCGAGGGAAACCATCTAGTCGTGCCCTCTAACGATTCCACAAAAAAACACGACTACACGAATTACTTCCATACTTTTCCGTAATTCGACTATACTAACAGTAAAAATTGATTACTTAATAAGTTTTAGTGGTCTCGTCTTTATGTTTTTAAAAAACTCTCCATTTACTATTTTCTCGTTGAAGATGACCTAATCAGTCAAATTCTAGATGCATTAATTTAATAAACAATATTTTTTAATAAATTACCTCAACCATTCCCAGACATGTTTACGAAACTCCAAAATTGATATAACTATCAAACTGAGTTACGTAAAACGTTTCAGATAGTTATTTTAAGCGTAATGTTTATTATGGAAAATATTTCGCTGTAATACGTTGAGCCCCAAGGGAGTCTCGTCTGGAATCAAAATTTTGTATCGAACGATCAGACCAATTTTGTTCGGAAAGGACTTACATACAAGTTCTAATATATCCTTTAAATTCATTAACATTTCACTTAAGCGATCTAAAAATTTTACAACGAATAATAACAACAATACGGATTTTCGCAAAAGTTACCTAACTTACGATACTTAAACCTAAATTCTTGGACTAAGTATTAAGTATGTACTCTTAATAAATATAGGCCACGACCTAACCTTACTTAATCAGAGTATCATCTTAGAAGGAACTAGCTGTTGCGCAAGTCCGTGCATTGATTATATTCTTACTAACTTAAAGCAGAAGTTGGTTTAATTTGTTACGGCTAAGACTTTTGGTATACTGAGAAAATTAGGCCCCTGAAACATAAACTATGGCATCAAAATCCCAATCACAAAGCTTCCACTATTATTACTCAAATAGCATTCACAGCTAAAGAGCATAGAATTGAATTATTTGTATACAAGGCATCAACAAATTAGACACGTTTGTATGTCCGCCGACTCACAAAGCCAAGCAACAAGACTTCAAGGTCGATGGTGTGAACCCAGCGAAGCTCGCCCGAGGCGTCGGCTAATATATGAAAATTGCACTCGCGTACAAATCAACGACCAACTTTCCAACGCTCCTACAGCACTCGTTACTTATGCTTCAATGTAAACCTTCAATTATAACACGAAAGGTGTTCTTTCCAAACACAAATTAGTGAGATATGAGCGTGCAAAAATGGCTCTTCGATTTATGAACACGGTTTGGCTGTCGGTCAAGTATTTTTCATTATCTTAATGCGAATACCAAATTTGACAGCTCTTATTGATTACTTCGCGAAGTATTGACGTTCTATGGTTATGGAAATGGAATGGGTGCTGAAATAAGCTCTTGTCTGCGTATTTTTCCGACTGAGAAAGAAGGTCTGATTTATTTCGCCTCGAAGATTTTGTTATGTGAATAATTTATTATATTTCCACACATCGTACTTTTTTCTCACGTCGATTATAAGCGATACGTTTGTGCATAAACTTTTCGAACTTATTTATTTATTTATATGACATTTTAAAAAATCTACTTTGGATAAAAATAAATATACATGATCACCATGATCCAGCATAATGTGTTTAAAACAGGCCAAAACCATTTATATATCATCATAGTGGAGGCAAAATACGTGAAATTTCGCTTAAGTCAGGAAATAATTCTAAGAACTGATAAAAACAATTGTTTTTGATTTGTATGGGTTAGAAATGGAACCTAATACAGCACTTGATATATTCACCCCCCCCGGAAAGGGGTGAAATTGGTTGAAAATGGTGTAATAGTAATAACTAAGAAGAAAAAATAGGTGTAGTCTGTGCAATTTGCCATACGTTTTATTACATCTTAATCTATATTTGCACCCGTTATTTAGCTCAATTCAAGCTACGGAACATACAAAAAAAAAATCATATAGCTAAAAATATACTTTTTGGCATTGCGGCCCCGGGGAAAATACAGAACGCGGTGCAAATTGAGGAAATTATGAGAAAATATATCAAAACATAATACCAAATTTGCACCAGGGTGCGACATCCGGAAAGTAGTTTTCTATGTTTTACTGTCTTTGTACTTCGGGGGAAATTTTGAAATTAATAAAAATCGTCACAATCGTCTTAACTTGGTTTGATTTACATTCGCACCCCATAAAAAATTGACATTTCTACACGGAACATGCGGTTCTGTAATACTACCCGCTACCTAGCGTTCGCTGCTATTCCTTGCGTTTAGATAGAACTATGTTTACCAAACTTCCAGTTAAAATTTTCTTTTTTTTATTGAGTTCGAATGTAGTATCTTTTAAATATGTGTTATTTATAAATTTTCACGACTATCTTAATTTCCCCCGAAGTACAATCTACAAAAGAGTGAAAAAAACATGTTCCATACTTTGCACGGGGGTGCAAAGTTACCTGGGTGTTTATAATACTTTGAAAAGCTTAATGTAAGTTTAAGTTTGCACCAACCGTCTGAATTATCCTCGAGCCGCAATCAGAAAAAAATATTTTACCAAGATTCTATACATCGTACACCTTTTTAATTAACATACATTATGTACCAATGGGGGCCCTTCACGTGGCTAAACTTGCGCCTAATACATTTTATCATTACTCCAAAATAACGGCATTTGAAGTTTATACCTAATATTTTAAAGTGTTCCGTTCATGATAGAAACGGTGCAAACCGAGGGAAACCATCTAGTCGTGCCCTCTAATGATTCCACAAAAAAATACGACTACACGAATTACTTCCATACTTTTCCGTAATTCAACTATACTATCACTGGACTTCAGTAACATCGCAAGTTTTCTATAAAAAACTTGTACCAAGCACATTTACATGTAATAACATGATGCAAGTGACTCGGTACTTGGCTCTAAATTTAATAGAGCATCAATTCGCGCCGATGCAGCGTGTAATGGATTGAGAACCCGCCATCGCCGTTCCATCGAAGCCCGATTCCGATATCCAAACGTTGGCAAACATTGAGCCACGATACTGTTGCTGCAACTTTCCTCGCACTTTTGTTACAGATAAGGCGTTTTGTGCTAAGCTTAAGATATGTTTTAACTTTCGAATCAGGACAGCAAATCTTGTAGATAGCAGATGCCCTTTTCGCATGCAATACTACTCCCGCGCATAAGATCGCGATAAACAATCGCCGCTTGTAAATTGTAATCGCGTTTGTAATTGAAAATTTTAGCGAATGATCGATGGCTCGGTTTTGCTATGCGACGACAAAAAAGGAATGGAATTATAGGCAGGCGGGAAATTTATTATATGAGGGTATCGTAAAAAGTTTTCCGTAGAGTTAATAAAGTGATGGAGTCAGAAAAAGATGAATTGCCATTGCTTTACCGGGAAAGTCCTAAAAAGGCCAGTGAATGCGCGGGCGTCGATTCAATCAATCGCGTGGTATTGAATGACGATACGTCGCCGATAGCCATGCTTGCGAGCCATTGTTACGACGCGCGTCATCGCCCGACGCAGCCAGGTGCAAGGAATTTTGGCGTAGGTACACGACCTCATCAGAAATAACCGCTTTGTTACAATAGTGGTTCCATTGTTTACCACCTCAAAATAAACTCATCAAAATAAACTAACTCAATGACAAGTCTGCAGGACCCTGCGACACGATCGAGCGGTAATCTAGACGGGATTAAAAGTGGAACTGATATTCGCTGTAACATTTTATGATCTGGAGTTTCCACTTTTATTTTTAGCCCGGGTTTAGCTGCAGGGGATTTATTTAAGCGTTACTGCGCTGTCAAAGGCGTTCTGCGCTCCAGCGGGAGTTCAAGCGCAAACGAGCGAAACTGCTTTACGTTTTAAATTAAAACTATGAATAGTAAAAGTTGAGCTTCTATAAATAGAGCTTCTAAATTCAGCACTTTTGCATAAATGACACGAATTTTCTACCTTGCTTTTATTCGTGTACAATTATGTCGGTAATAGGCGCTGTTTTACTGTGTCTCACTTTGCCTATATTATTTTTTGTCGTATGTACATATACCTATTGTATTTTTGTATAAAAATAATTGATCAAGGAGTGGACAATACGAAAACATTGTAAGAGATTTTTTTAAGTTCTGAGAACTTTTCTCATCATTGTCTAACCTAATGTCTTTAATCATAAGTTAACGGTGTCTTTTAACAATAAATTTACACTGACCATACGGGTTAATAAACGCAAACAAACGTATAGTAACGTATTGTACCTAATAGCTAGTTACAACGTAACGGTGGGGCGACGTAAGTAAAGTAAGGTAATGTTGATCTTTGTTACGGGGTTATTGTAACGTCCTATAAATTGGAATAAAGGCACAAAGAAATTGGCTTAAGTGGGGTTAGGAAAGGAGTTTGCCGAGTGGAGGACCGCCTCTAACCGGCGGGACGAGTACTATTTATACCCGACCTTGGAGACAGCAGCCCGCTCGGACACCGCCTCATCCGCTCTAGAAACCAAACAGAAATACGTCTCCCGGATACCAAGAAATCGCTTTCTTTCAGAACTCACTAAATAAAAACGCTTCCTGCTATAAAAACTAATCACTAGTAAGTAGGTGCGAACAAACGAAATGTGGCAAAATATGCAAAATATGATTTAAACGCCTCGGGGTGAAAAACCTCGCGTAATGGAAAGTTTACGTCTCCCCACAATTCCTTTACTTACGACGTTCAATCTATTTCGTTTTTCAATCATCTGTAGTTGACAACGGGCGAGGGCTTTCACCTCTGCCGGGTGACGGGGTGAACGCGCCACGCGATAACCATCAATTGCTGCCACATCATAATTCCACAAAATATTAATGTCATTTTAACGAACACGCGATCCGATTTCGGAGATGTGTCAATTAGGTCCCGTTGAACCTCGCGTCGAATTATCGATGCTCCTCTCCCGCCGTAAACGGTGCAGAGTAAAGTTGAAAATGGCTTCGCGGCGACAGCGGCCGTCCGTCAGCCCAGCGAAATCACCTGTCGCCGGTCAAATTGCTTTATTTTGGTGAACGTGTGAGGCGCGCCCTCTTATTAAACGCGCCGCCTTCTCGGGTTGTCGCGGCCGGTTCCGACTTCCTGCCATGGCAATTATTAAAATCAACAAGAATCACTTCCTACGGAGTTGAGGCAGGTCGTTAAGGTACCGACGGCGGCTGCTTAATTTGAGGGCGGTGTTGTCTCGATTTTGCGTAATCAGCGGTCGTCGTGTGTGGCGGCATGGGACCTGCCATATAGGGTGCGGACGAAGCCCTCGCTTTTGCCTGGAAAAATATATCAACCGCACGGCCATCAACAGATAATCGCTACTTTATCTATCTAAAATACCGCGTATCACTTTAAATTTAATGTGCTGATGATTAAATTGATGTCGTTAAGCGAGCTTTATTGTTGTTCGCGGTTGTCGATATTGCGATGGGTTTAGTGAAGCGGGTTAATGTGCACTGTTAAGACAATAGGCGGCCGCGGGCGCCGGCGACGCCGCACCGTCGAGACCGCAACGTTATTAAATTCTTGTGAAAAATTCTGTAACGCTTAGATATTGACGGCCACCGATCGATGCTATAATAACCTTGGTGAAAGGCAATATTGAGATAATGTTGTGGCTAAATTGAATTTATTGGAAATCCCAACAATATATAGGTCAAAGGATCAACCTTAATATAATGAACAAACTTTTTAATGAAGGCGCTCAGAGTAACACAGATGGTGGTTCTAATAAAGTGGCCATATATATTTGGGCAACGAAAGTAGGTAGCTGATAGCTGTATATTTTTATCACTTTGCTTTATACCGGAGACTCGATAGACATACGTTTTCTATAGTCAAATCCAAAATTTAAAAAGTATTGGAAATATTTCACATGCAACTCAGTGCAAGAGAGGACAAATGAGGATTTTTTTTTCACAATCGATCGTTTTAAACGATTCTTTGTAATATTTTGTAAAGCAAAAGCCAAAAGAGTGAATAAGAAAGACACTGGTTGAACTGTATTATGTTTGTACCTGTAAGACGACGCAGCTAATATTGAACTCGACTTTTATTACTTGGTCAAGTAACTTGCACCGTAGCAGTATATACGATGTAACCCTCCGTAGAATTGTAGACCCATGAGTAATACCGTCCCACATTTTTCCACTTACGCGAAGTGCAGCGATTTGTTAAGGCGAACTCGCCGCTAAATCACGGCCCTCGACGAATGGCCAGGAAGTCGGCAAAGATCTTACAAACGATAAAAATATCTGTTTAACATTATTAATTGGGCTCGCCTTTAATAAGCTTTCAGTAACTCAGTTACTGAAGGTCGCCGTGAGCTCGCGACCCAATTTCTAACTTAAAGCCTCTAAACACTGAGTAAGACTTGTTCTGAATTGTTGGCATTCATTTGCATAGAGAACTGGATGAGCTAAGTGATTTAGCTCCGACATTGTGCCCCAAAAAGTTCTAGTAATTCCCAAATATTTGAATGCCCAATTGTTTTCTTTGGCGATCTCGTTGTTTTCTCATTTAAATTTGACACAATCTATTTCAGGGTATGCACATTTCCGTAAGAAAGCTATCGTTTTACTGGTTTGCGGGAGCGAGTCACGGCGGGTTCAAATTCGCGACCTCCGCGCCCTAATTCCGACCGAGTGACTCCCAGTGTCCCCATTCCCGTTGTAATGCGTAATACTTAACGCAACAATTAAATCTTATTTCGGGTGATTATATATTGTTTTAAGGATAAACATTTATGCCCTAACGCGCCAGCTTTTGTCTTTAATTGGATTGTTACCGTATGGATTGACATTGTTTAAAATGAGAAGACGAAAGTAAGTCAAACTTTCCTCGCGTCTGTACTAACAATGAGTGGGAGGAACCCTTTGATACTGTTAAGTTGTTAACAAGGGTACGTGTCTTCAAATTCTGCTCCAGCAAGTTATGAGTTAAGCTATACGACAGAACGCGACGCTAACGAGATAATATTCGTTAAAAATATAAGATAACTTATAAGCTTATCTCGATTGTGTAGGTATAGAGTGCGTGCTTTGCCTGTAACCGTCTCATACAGCTCATTATGTTCTTGTTGTTTGCCAATTTGTCATATTTCTCTATTTATTGCTTTCTTTTTCCCTTTGAAGCTCTTTAGACATGGTATGAGCTTATTAACCCGTCTTATACATTCGTCTAAAATAAATAAACTCTCATGCTTTCAATACATGTGCAATGGTTGCCTATATATGTTTTTGATATGAACAATTGTTGTACAAAATAACTTTAAAGTTAATACATAATCTATCCAGTTCTGAAATAGCAGTGAATACGTAAAATCGCGGATAATACCAATATGTAACCGACGGTACTCAAATGGAATAACAATGTTCGGTCGACGTGGACGGAAATAGAGACACGGGGTACAGTATATCTGTATAATTTTGTTTGGTATTCGTCCCAAAAATCTGCGCTGGATGAATGAATCATTCATCAACCTCTCGACATAGCAATTGAGATGCGCATGTTGACAAATTTATTTTGAGTTTATGGGCATCGGGGTTAATTTAAATTGGACTCGTGTAGTCGTACACCCTTAGGTGTTTAATTTACAATTGGATATTTAAACAGCTATTTTGTAAATATATTTAAAAGACTATAACCCTAGTCCTACAATATTATAAATGCGAAAGTTTGTTAGTATATTATATATATTGTAGTCTGTATGTTTTTTACTCATTCGCGTTTAAACGACTCCATAGATTTTGTATGAAAGTTTGTATTTTATTCAGATTTTCCCACTGGATCAGGATTTATGAATTTAAAATCCCAAAATAACGGTTTCTAACACATTTATATCTATGACATTTTGCATGGGTTCCTAATTTTCACGCAACGTAAAGGACTTAGAATGTAATTATTGATAAGTTTTACAGAATATTTGTAAACTTCCAAGCAATTCACTAAAATCTCGAAATTTGAACTATCACAATTGTCCTGCCTTGAAGAAATCCCTTTTAGGGATAAGTTCACCTTTGTTCATTTGCGTTGTCCTGTATTCATCATTTTCATGTGTTTTATGTACAATACAGAGTTAAAAATACACAAATACACATTTAGAGGTAACACACGCTTGAAGCCACGGCTCTAAGCTAGTGCATACACACTGTAATTTACAGTACGTCACTGCCAGATGTTTATGTAACCAAAATAATATCCGTACTAAAATACACCTAGTTTTGTCCAACGTTTATTCAATAACACAAATAACATTGTTACAAACAGCCGAATGGCATGGCACGTGTCGAATTCCATGGTGTATTTTCGCGACGAATATTCGAGCACATCTAGATACAAGTAGCCGATAAGTTGATCCGCTTACGAATTTTTCGGGAAACACCTCCGCGAATAGATGTTTCACACGTTCATGTCACTCTTGTTGTGGCGTAATACGGGCAGCTATTTAGGTTGACCGTAAGGAGGGGTTGCCCTAGAAACGCACGTCTGATCGCTTAATCATCCCTCGTCTGTGGGTTTCGGATTACAATGTTCAACCGCCATTGATATAATAGCTATCACTATGTATAATTCATGGATTGGCATCTAGCTGAATTGCTTAGGCCGCGGGTAAAAATAGATTTAGTCGTTAAACCTGGTTTAAGCCTGATAGTTCCGTATATTTTAATACTACTTAACTGAACTTAAGACTAAGTACGGGCCAGACAGGGCGGACAGAGTAAGTGTTCACAGCTTTAGAATAGACACGGGAAAATAAAACTGGCAAGATTAGTCAAAGGCGATCTCAAATCATAGTAGAACTTTACCCACACCCACTTTTTTTGTATTTTAATATTCTCAAAAAGGATATTTTATATTTAAACATATTTTTTGCCAAACTATAACGTTTATTGTTTATAACGTTTTCTTTTTTTTTATTGGCAAATACTGCTAATTTTACCAACTTACGTCCGTCGTCTCCCCTGTCGAAGAAGTTCCCATCCTGACGAAATTTCCAAAAATCCGTCTTCTTTCCATGTCTGCGTTACACAAGGAATCTCTATTCAGTTTCGATTCGCGAGTTTTCACTCTATAATTATATTATTAACATGTTGTTTTGTTTAAATAAAAATACTTGTTCTGCTACGAGTGTAGTTGTGTATATCACCAGAAGCCGTCGACAGACATCGCCCCAGATCTGGCCGCTGATAACTGAGAAACGTTTCCACTCTCATTTCAACGCATGATATACTAGAAGAACGACTACACCAGTTTCTTTATCGTTTTGTTTTGTTTGTCTACTTTTGATGTTTTATGTGAGTCAAGGTCGAAGTGGACTTTGAAACAAATGCGAATTTTAATACAAGGTGCTACTGTGACCCTCGAACTACGTATATTCCTACTCTCTAATGACTACTTATCTAACTATTGAAGAAAATTAGAAAAGTGATAGGTACATAGCAATTCACAGATTTCTATCATTATGACAATATGATAGTGGTCTTCTGTCTTCATTATAAAATTTTATTTTTCACTAGCCGTGAGCGTTCATACAGTGAAAATTAAATGAATAAAGCTTAATTTTAAAGCGCTGACAGTTTCCTGTAAATAGTTTATAAGTATAGGCTACCGGCGACTTTGTCTGCGTAGAATTATACATAAAAACCTTCCTCTTGAATCACTCTCTCTATTAAAAAAACCACATCAAAATCGTAATTTTAAGTAATTTTAAAAATCTAAGCATACATAGGGATAAGCAGCGGAAAGCGACTTTGTTTTATACTACTTAGTAATGATGGGAATATACAACTTAAGCCAGTAGTAGTCTAACCACGTAAATATCGGCAATGGTAGATCAGATATTCGGACAATTTACCCTTTGGCAAACCCAATGTTAACATTAACTGTCTGCACCAGGAACTAATTCCCATGACTTGCACAATTTTCTCTCGGAAAACAGGAAAATGCTGAACCCGAATAATGTATGACTAATAGTCAAATTTGGTTGATACAAAAATAGTTATACTTAAAATACATATAACACTCGGAATATGCTATTAATATCAATTTGAACCGGCAAAACCCAGGCGCATCATGACACGTGGTAACATTTACAAATGGGTTGTGAAATTCATGGAATGGATTCCAGAGGAAAAGTCTATTAAACAAACAAAGGAGACCACACGAACGTTTCTTATGATCACGTAAAAGTATGTATAAAGTTTTCCTTGTGGTTAAATAAATGTATAATACATATGTTATATATAAGGGCTCCCATTGCTTTTGCTTGCTTTTGATTAAACACCCGCGTAGGGTTTGAAAAGTTCGGATAGTTTTGTTGATTTTCATTTCAATTAACAAAAAAATATTGTCAGTGGTCTGATCACAACACAACATACTATAAAGTAACACTCGTAATGTTTCTGATGCTTCTTCAAAATCGTGTCACAATAACACAACAAACAAAGACCTTTTTATATAAAGCACGAAACACGGAGCTTTGTGAAATTATCAGTTAATAAAAACATTTTGATCGCGGTTGTCATAAGTGTGAATTATTAAGCGGCTTACAGCCCAAGTGTCGACTACGGACCGCATTCCTCCTCGATGTCCATTAACTTCCTTTTCTTAACTCTTTCCAGAACGCATATTTGCGTCAACGACCCATTTATTCAAAGCTATTACTGTAGATTTTGTAACGGATTATTCAATTTCGCGAGAGATTAACGTTTCATTTGTTACCTAATTCTAGCGTGTCGGCCTGACAGATTCGGGTGTTTCCCTTGACTTATTTCCCCAAAAACAAATTACTCTAGCGCAATATCGTTCCTATTTCTTTGTTTTTAACCAGAAATTTATTTTAAAGTGGGATCGAATTCCGTTTAGAAATATTTGGATGTATCGTCACCGTTAAAACAGTAAATTCTAGCTTGTTAATTCGTAATGCGAGCTGCCAAAGCACCCACTCTTTGTCTCCAATTAAATTTGTTTAAAAAATAAGTTAATAAGAGAAGTCGTGCTTCAATCATTCATTGTTACTCTTATATCAAAACAAGTGAAGGAAAGGTTGTGAAAACAAACACTTAACTTACTCGGAGAGTGGGTCGGATCTGACAGACTTTTCCACAGCCTACATCGCCGAATCAATCTCCAAAGGCCCACTTGTAACCCGCATCGTGACATTTTCGTGTCACCTCGTAAATTCACCAATAAAAGCGATGGACTCTGGGGTAGATTCTTTTAAAACTGGTACGAAACTTAGACTATTTTTTTCAAAAACATGCTTAACGCTTCTTTGTTGTTGTAACAAGGTATTGAGAATTTTGAGGCTAGCATATCAACATAGCAGCTTGAATTTTTTCATTGTTAAGTAAATCGTTCCCTGATTGGGTTTAGTTCAGTAAGAAAAACTAATGCATTAAGTACCTATGCCACAAGCTAGAAATTGATTCGTCGTGTCTTGCCATGCTTATCCAGAAGTCCTATTGTATTTTTCTACGGAATCCGGATACCCCCTGATGTGTAAGACAAATTTTCCTCTAGCCTCGAAACCTGGACACGCCTGACCTACAATCGGGGTTGTTTACAAAGAAAAGGTCATCCATAAAGGGTGACAGCCCGAACACAATCGGTTTTGGGTCATTGCGTAATTATTCTGAAACCATTAATCAAATCTCCAGCCCGGCCTCTCGATGACGTAACAGTGACGTAAATCTCGATTGAGTATTGCATCTGCAGCCATCATTCTGTACTTAAATGGTACCATTTAAAACTGCAGTGTGGTGCTTACTTACACTACAACTCGTAGAGTAGGGAGATTCGTGTAAGTATCAACTACTTACCTAATACTAGACAGCAGCTCTAACCCCTACGCAGGCACGTCGTGAACTCACACTGTACTGAGGAAGGTCTTCCGACACAGATCGGAAGCAGATGGATTATTCCTGATTTACGAGTTTTAAAGTTTTTTTTAGTATAAAATTGTCTGGTCTGTCTCATATCCACTATTTACGTGTCAGTGACTGCTGTTTTGAGTGGCGTGCCAAATACTTAAGAACGCGTATCTATCACCATATTGGATCAAGGAAATGCGTTCCATAAAAACGGCCGCACTTTTGCGAAATGTAAACGAACTCTATGTTTTAAATCCACTTCCTCATATAAGTTTTTTCCGAGGCGGATCATGTTTACGTGCAATTCATTTCGACAAATTTACTTTTTGCATCTCTTGAGTGAGAAATTTGTCTTCTTGCGAATAAAGTAGGGTTGAGAATTGAGTAAGTGGACTATTGCGTTATTTATAGGCAGCGATGCTCAAAGTGGATGAATCGTCTCAAGCCGACCCAGTGAAACGGTGACCGTTTTCTTTATTAACCCTATGTAAATATTGTTCATAACCGTGCCGCGGGTACGGTCTATGAAGACAATGATCTGGTTTGTTTACTTCCTCTAAGCGTGAACGGACTAATTAATATGAGATCGTTATCTGCGCAGTTGTAAAATGAAGATTACGTGAGATCATTATCGGAAAGTTACGTTGTAGACGCGGAAAACTATCGCGCTATTTCACGGCAATTTTAATGCTCTAAGTACTTTAAATAAATTGAACTGTTACATACATACATAAATCACGTCTTTATCCCTTACGGGGTAGAAAGTAACAATACCTAAAGGCCACGTTTTAGCATGTTTGATTGGTTGAAATGTTAAAGGTGCATGATGGCTGCTTTTCGAATCAACGAAAGCTGAAAACTAGTGAAAAATGCTGGCATTTCGTGCAACCGGCATTAACATTTCCCACCCCCTAAACGTTAATTGATTTTGACCAATTAATAAATCGTCAGTTAAAACAAAATCAAAATAGTTTTTTCATCTATCTATTATAATAACGAACTGTCTGAAATAGGTTTTGTACGAAAACATTTAAATAGGAATAAATTATAAAATCTGATGAAATGTAAAAAAAAACACCTGTAACTTACAGCGTACGCCTAGACTTTGTGTTGACTGAAAAGTTAAAAACATCTGGTTTTAACATGTCGGGGTTGGAAATCGTTACCACCATTTGTAAAAAAGACCCGTCACTACACAATACTGATGCAATCGTACCTGACTGATATTTATGCGAGGAGGGCTTCGCTACTATGTAACAAAACTTAGTTTTCCTACGTCTGTAATTTGTGGTAAGTATAATTTTACTACATTACAGATTAGCAGTTTAATTTAATGCAGCCTTGGCTTAAGTTTGATTACGCATTAAGATTCATATCACGCATGCGCTTGCGTCGGTACATGGCTTGTTGAACAGCGGGTCGTTCGATGGTTTTCCGCCATTGCCGCAGATAGGACACTCCATAATAGGTCGTAAAGGAAAGTAAAATCTTGTAGGCAGTCAAGTCAATGATGCAGTGTTATTTAGATTTAATTAATAGTCATTTTATTTAGTTAGCTTGTAAGGAGAAAATAATCGGGGGTTTTAAAGTGGTTTGAGAGGTGATTTAAGGGTGGTGATTTTAGTCACTAAAACAGAATATCAATCAACCCAGAGTCAGACTCACGGACAAAGGGCTCCAAAACTATACAGTTTCCACTATAATAATGAATAATATTCATTTTTGTCTCAAAAGTTGGGCTCGTACGTGTTAGTAATATAATAAAAAAAACTTCAATTTCAATATATGTAGCCGATTCAGAACATGCGCCTCCGTGAATACAGCGAGTGCGGTGCTGCCCGGACGATCGGCTAACGCCTTCAGAAGGCCAATGGGACTTCTTTCATTTGATTATTATAAAAATCGAGTAAAAACCCCGCTGTGACGACGGGCGGACAGACAGCGGGGTGAGCGGGGTTCTAGTAATCGGGACGAAACCCTAAAAGAGAGACTGTTTTAATAATTTAACGCAATATCTATTAAATGTATTCAAGGAAAATTTGGTCTTAAGGTATTAAAAAAGCAACAGGGCTGTAAAGGAAACTTCCCTAATTTTCGTAAACACTGCGGTTTGTTGTTGTTGTTCGCACGTTTCTCATCATAAAGTAAATTAATAAATAATGCCCCGCTGTGCTGCGAAGGCCGTATTGGGTTACGAAAAAATGGAACATCACTCAGATAGGTACAACGGAAGAATAGTTTATCGTAAACAGTTCTTGTGAACGGAGAAACACGAAAAAAACGCGTCAAAATATATTACAGGATGTATCTAATTAACACGTTACTTAATATTTGTGCCAGCGTCTTATACATTCCAATAATAGCGACAATACTTTATCACATAACCATAAGTGTATCTTTTGTTTATTTACAATTATACAGAGTTTCAACAACAACACAATCACATTTTAATCACTGTAAACTTAGTTACACGGCGGACGTAAGGCACTATTTTTATCGCGAAAGTTTGACCCAGTTGCGGGTTACTGTCTAACTTCATTATGAATAACTAACAAAACATTTTGAGCCGTTCCTAACTCAGTTGATAGATATGAAATTGTGCGAAGGTAGTCGTTAGTATCGTCACGTCATCGGAAGCGATGACGTGGGGCAACTATTGTTTCACCTCAATTTCGTGTTTTCATTTGTTTACCCCGTTTTGGGTAGGATATTGCGTAATTTCAGGAATGTCCAAATATAGCCTTTGACCTGATAAAAACTAATAGAGACTAATAGGTTCAGGGGCTTTTACCTGACAGTCTGTGACAAGGAAACTGAGTGGTATTACCACAAGACATGTTTCTAGAAATTTAGTCTACACTTCCATACTTTTAAGCCGCCTTTACACACTTGCCAAGCAGTGGCCGGCCTTTACAAGTTCAGGCGTGTGAACACGGTTTTTATCACAACTTACGTGCTTGGGGGAGCTTATTACTCCGTTAGTGTCGGTTTTTGAACACAGATCAAAGGGCTAGTGCGACAAACGCTTGCGACGCATTTACAACTTGGCCTGTTGGTTGTAATGGCTGAGATCAGACCTTGTACTGCGAAGTTGGAAATTCGAAGTTTGTGTTGTGCCATCCTGCTCACACTAATTACCAATAATAAGAGAGTGAGAGGAAAAAGAATTTAGAATTTTGGAATATCCGCGGTGGACGCTTGCTAGCGTCGACAAGCATATAGGCGGCATTACGGTACATACACATATACAAATCACGTCTACATCCCCTACGGGGTAGACAAAGCCTGAGGTAACAAGACCTAAAGGCCACGTTTAGCATGATTGTAGACGTACCTATAGGTGGAAAAGGGAATCAAAATAGTGATGGGTTACTAGCCGCATGATTCCTAAGAATTTCGCCCATTCCCTCGATGGGCTTACCATCTGCGCGTGACGAAGAGCAACTGGTTCATTCTATGTTCTTCCTTTGCTCCCAGACCAGCATGGAAGTACATTAGTGGCATTACGGTTCCTAGTAATAATACTTGGTACAGTGATTGACATGAATGTGCTTTTAACATAATGTCGAGTAGCTGAAAAGCTTCCAAGAACTTTTACGCAGGCAGTTGTTTATGTTCCTCAAACAATAAAGTGCTGATCGATGGATAGCCATTCTTACCTACCGCAGACCAACAGGTGGAATGAAATAGTTTAAGTACGACTGACATTGGTACAAGAATGTTATTAGAGCTTTTTCGCGAAGCCAAAAGCTAGTAGGGAGCAACTCACCTATGTTTGAGATGTGCCGTAACGATCTTTCCTATCTATATCGAAAACCTCGCACGGCCCCTTCAAGTAGTTAAATTATGATTAAAACCTTACAAAGTCTTTGACGACCGGATAGCCTAGTGGTTAGTGACCCTAACTATGAAGCTAGAGATCCTGGGTTCAAATCCCGGTAGGGGCAGACATTTGTTTGATGATTACGAATGTTTGTGCCCGAGTCATGGATGTTTTATGTATTTAAGTATGTATTTATCTACATTATATAAGTATTTTATTGAATCACGCGTTACTTTGCGGAGGTCCATTTCAATGAATAAATAATATTTACCTTGCATACCTCAATATTTGAGTAGCGGAGTTGCAAGGTAAATATTTTTTGTTCATTATGTTAGTAAGTTTATCCGTTGCCTGGTACCCAAAGTACAAGCTTTGCTTAGTTTGGGCTGGGTCAATTGGTGTAATTTGTCCCAAGATATTTATTTATATATTTTGATTTAAGTGCGTAATTGCCTTTGATTTAAATACAAACTTAAGCCATGTTTATTTAATGAGCAGGTTTAGCATGTTTCTACTTTTACTATAGTTGAACGTTATTATTTACAATCCAATCTCATAAATATTCGATTCATGTGCATTCATAATATTATAGCGAATTTATGCTAAATTTAGGCGGACGGGAATGGACCGACCCTCGGTCACGTTTGTTTTAGTTTTCCCATTCTAATTTGATTGGAAACAATTCGATGAGGTGGAAACTTTCGCGCATTATTGTAATTGGAAACAAAATCTGCATATTGCTCAATTAGTTAACGCCAGTCCATTGGGGAATATAGATAGTCTAAGTAGATGTTGCCCGCCATAGTCTCTAGCTTGTGGCAATGTTATGATTAGCTGAAAGAGATCCCTTTAATGGATAAGTTCGCCTTTGTACATCTATTGATGTCATTACCTGTTAAATTAATATGTTTTTAATATGTAGAGACACAGGTACATAGATACATACATACTTCCTGAAAAAAGTACCTATTTGAATCAAATTAGGACTTTAAGAGAATACTCCACTAATAAATAACCTAACCTAACCTAAAAATGTCATGTTACATACAAGCTTTTTTGCTGACTGTACTTGCATTGTCATCCGGCGTACATAATGTGAACCTAACTTCAAGTCAATCGGACCAACCGTTGAAGAGTTCCCTCCTGCGGAGACGGTCCTGGCCGAACCATCCGAATTTTACTGCCAGATTATTGTCTTGTCATCTGACTTACACAAGTATGCAAAATTTCAGCTCAATCAGATGAAACCGATGAAGGTATCTGCTTCAAAATTGAGTCGCTAGATTCCACCCGGACAAACATACTTACCTACATACATACGTTGCAAGTTAATATAAAGCTTGTAAAAACAAAGTTTATCTTTTTATTCTTAAAATACAGATTGTTATTAATATAGTGTCGTGTAGTACTCAGTGGAAAAAAGTAACTTTGGTGTAATGTCATTCTGTCATTTTGTCTTCAGCATTTTAAGTGTTTGTCTGGCTGTCTTTATTTCATATATTTTATAACCTCTGTCCTCTACTAATAAAGCTAATAATACCACATAACAAAATTTTATATTATAATTGACTCTGTTTCTTTTCTTTTGATTAAATATTTTAATATTACTGTTCATTTTGTTTCTGTGTTTTTCGCGCGGTTGGCATGTGTAAGTGGACCGCAACTGAATGGTAGAGAAGCTGCACAGTTACGAACAGAAATAGTTCACAACCAAAATATCGTAATGCAAGTGGCTGAAGTTATTTTTAACTATTATTTGTTATTGGTAACAATTTTATGAACAACGTTTACACTGTAAACTTTACAGTTTGTATCATGTGCCCACCTGACGTGCTTCCATTAATCTTTGTGAAACGTCAAATTTCTTAGAAGAGAAGAACTTACAAGTTTCAAACTTTATTACTGGAAATAACAAAATCCTTTTTTATTCTGAATTTGTAAAATTCAATCTTAAACGTTCCATTTTATTCATAAATCCACGTTAAATACCACACTAACCTTTAGGAAATCCGCTTATAAAAGGTGTTCTATAAAAGCTCGTGTAAGTAACTCGATTATTTCGAGCGTCAGAGCTTTTATCACTTATCGCGGAGCTTTCCGCGCTTTCTCGGACCTTCGAGCGCGGACGTCAATTCTTTGTCGAGGGAGCTTAATGCGATATCAAATCGGGGTATTCAGGGTTGCCACTTTACAGACAGCTAAGATTCCTTTTTTATATCCGGATCCGGACTATTTTTAGACGTAACGATATGATGATAAAAGGGACAAAGTATATTTAGGCACTTTACTTTCTGACGAATGAAGGCGTCATTTTCTGTTGAGGGGTATATTTTTGTTGTTAGTTGGCAATGTTTATTTTGTTGTTCCTATTTGTCAGAAATGGATTATAAAAATGGGTACATACTTACGTTATATAGCTATAAAAAAGCTTTTGCTCACCATTTATTTAATTAACTATGTAGCGACTGAAAAATCAAACACAGCTAAGTCACAAATATTTTATTAATTATAATAAACAGTTATTACACGAATAGTAATATTTTTCCCAGGATTACTTATTAAGACGGTATTAATTACTTAGTACGATTTACTGACTATGTTTGTTCAGTTGGCTTAATCTTTTATCAATTTGCTAACGAAATATTTCTTATTTTCAGGTAACGTATTCATACCACGTAAAGGTTAATACACTCGCAAATTCGGCACAGGTGAGTCCTGAAACTTCTCCCGGGAAGGGAATATATTTGAAGGGTTACATTGCGGAAGCATGTAATTTGATTTACAAATGCCAGGAAGTTAATCCGTTTGGGTTCACAGTGAACAAAGTAAAGTCAGTCCAGTCAATGACCTTATTTTGTTTAATAATAGGGGTAGACTGAGTGTACTTGGACTTTAGTACACAATTACGCCAGCTTCGTGTCTGTACATTAAATAAATTCATCAAAAATAGAGTGCTAACGATTAGGGAAGAGTAATAAAACACAAAAAAGTAGATTTTATAATATTTGTCTGTCTGAATGTATGTATATATGGATGTGTTCATTTACCTATGTCTGTGTTCGCTAATCTCTAAAACTGTTGGACCGATTTAAATGAAATTTTGCGCGGTGGTACCTTATATCCCTGGTCAACATTTTGGATACCGGAAAATTTAAGAGTTCCCGTGGGATAGTTAAAAAACTAGTACACAACAATTTAAGCATCTAATTAAGTAAAATTGGCGTGCTGACACCTAATATTGCCGCTGTTACATTAAACATACATACCTAAATAATTAGTTGAAATTTGGTATACAGTTAGTTTCAAACCCAGGGACGGACATAGAATAGTTTTTATCCCAGAAAACAGCATAGTTCCCGCGGGATAGCGATAAGCGAATTTTACGCGGACGGAGTCGCGGGCAACAGGTAGCATTTAATAAAATACACAGACTAAAACTATCTAAGCACCCACAGTTCATAGCGTTAGTGTAAATATTCCCTGTACCAATGTCAGTCGTACTTAAACTATTTCATTCCACCTGTTGGTCTGCGGTAGGTAAGAATGGTTATCCATCGATCAGCACTTTATTGTACGCTACAACTCAAGTAAGACATCGACCTCTATATTGATCTTGTACATGTATAGTTTTAAACTGTCACCTGTTAGCAACTTACAACAATTATAGACCTAAGCCTGACTCAAGGCTTCACAAACACCCTTTCATGCAATGGAATCTGTTAGCTTCAAAGTAACAACAACTGTTACTTAAAGCAAGTCGGTTCATTCACCTCTTACCTTCCGGAACCTCCTTCAATCAATCCATTCCTAATATACCTAATCGCCACGTGAGTTTGTTCAACGGTCACGGATTAAAGGTATATTGAATTTGCTTCATTAAAATTAGTCGTTTTGGCTTATTGCTCTAATTGATGTCCCTTCATAGATGTGAAAAGGAATTGTTTCAAGATATTTTAATCATACATACATACACACATATATCATGTCTTTATCCCTCGCGGGGTAGACAGGGCCTAAGGTAACAAAACCTTAAGGCCTCGTTTAGCGTGATTAAGGGCGTATAGGTGGAAAGGGAAATCAAAATAGTGATGGGTTGCTAGCCGCATCGCCTATGACCATGATTCCTAAGACTTTCGCCCATTCCCTCTATGGGCTTTTACCATATGTGCGGGAAGAGAATCAACTGGTAAATTCTATGTTTCTTTCTTTACTGCCAGACCAGCATGCAGCATAGTCTTCTAAAAATTCTAAAAATATGAATTCGCAAACAACAAGCTATCGCCTGTTTTTGTAGTACTACCTACACCGCATTACACCATTGATTGAAACTTGTAAACTTATCCTGTACAAGTATTAATACACAGTAAGTATTCATACAGAATTGAAAATTGGAAATAATAAACATTTTCGCCAGCAAAGTCGCATGAAAAGCTAGTTGCTAGAATTTACCCTGTCACCGACATCAGGTCGTCACCCTTTGGGACTACTCAGTATAGTTTAAGCATTATTTGAACGGAGGATACGCAGTGTTTGTTCGGGACTCAAAAAGTCAACGACCTTCCTGAATACCCCGTCGCTAATTGGAAATTAAGTACATCCCTTAAGCAATTTTGTTACGAAATTGTTCTGGTTAACAAAGCAAGCTAATTTGAGTTGAGTTGATGTTAAATTCATCGATATTCTAGAGCAGGGCATTAATTATAACCAGCATTATTCCTTGGAGATACAAATCTGCCCCGAAATAACTACGCTTAGCAAAAAGTTGCAAACAAAATTTTATATTTACACTAATCAAAATGACAGAAAGAGTGATAAATCCAATTAGTGTCGCCGCAGGACGAAACCCGTTAAATACTGAACCTGACAATCGTCTCAACCACTTCAACGGCGGATTCCCAAAACGACTTAACATTTTTCCACGAAATGTTTTTTCGAATAATATTTTTATACTCAAAAGCATTCTTACTCGCTAATGCACTAATGTGAAAGATACGACCTTTTATTTGGTATCTTTTTTTAATCAATCAGAAATCTTGCGTTTAGACTAAACTTGTTCACATTAATTATGCCTTCAGAGCTGCATTGATGAAAATAGAAGCTTACTTTTCACTGTAGAGTGTTGGATACTGGTTTACTTATGCGTAAGCAATTAAAATAAAAGATTTTAATCAAGTGTCGATCTTAATCAATGCTTGACTCCTTAACAACAAAGGAGAATAATGCTTCATGTTAATATGTATTTATGCAGTCGGAACAATATTATTATAATATTTTGGAACAGCCATTCACTACAGTCCTTGAAGTTTTAACTATTGTTAGTTAATTAACATGCCGTCTACTGAATAATTTTATAAATTTTGAAGATAAGCGTATTAGTATTATACTCATTTGAGTTTGCTAGAAACAAATGACGGCGACTAGACAAAATCCCACCACTAATAGAAGATTAGTTTCAGACCAATAATTTATTATTATTGATTGATTTAATAATGGGTAACGATTAATTGCAATGACGCATTTCATTGATCCATTTTAAACAAAGTGTAAAATACTGTAAAATGAAGAAGAAAAATTATGTAAAATTGCTGAAAATACGATGCAATATATTGAGAACGCTGTAATGGAGTCTCGACGGAGGACTTTAATCCTGCAATATTATCGTAACCCAGATTAAATGGGGCATCAATTGCGATGAATCTGTAATGAAGGAGATCGCTGGTACAGTCGGACTCTTAAATTAACGCGCTGTTCACAGCACATTTGGGGCAACTGCTGGAAAAATTTAAACGTTTATCTATGGCAGTGACAAAATCGTTCTCATCAACTAGAAAAATAGTCATTCATTACTATGACATGAATGAAAGTAATTAGCTCAACGCATGGCAACACTCTAACACCCCCGACCGGCTTTCCTGTTTCGATACCATTCCATCACGTCCAACACATCTCCTGTCACCAAAATCTGTTCCAGTGCCCCGAACTAGTAGCAAACTTAGCGACAGTGACGGATTACATTCGCAAACTTTCCCTATTGGTACCTTCGCAGAAAGTAGGTTTTTCTTGTTTCGAGGTCACCGTGTTGTCACCGGAGCCCTGGTTTGAGAGTCCTTCAGAGTCCTAATTGCCCCGGCTGCGCGTGACGTCTCGACGTAACCCGGGCGGCACCGTAAACCTTTCGTAACCGGCGCCCGCCAATGAAAACAAAAATAAGAGAACCGTTAAAAAGATCGTTAAAGCCGATCCATCGACCCGTTTTCCTTGTACTGTTTACGTTTTTCCGTTTATGTACTAATTCTGAGTGAATTAGACGTGAATTAGTGACATTTATTGAGTGGGAATCACTTGTTACGATGGGAATTAAAATTCATAGCTAAATCAATGTCCTGTAGTATCTTAAATAAACAAAGAAATAGGAAACTGGTTTAATTCTGTGTTAGAATTTAGCTGCCATTAATATTTAATCGGACCGAACGAAAATTAATTAAATTATTTTGAACAATTAACGTAATAAATTCCCATTTTCTGCTGTCGCCTGCCAATTCTTTCGCCAAAACTTTGCATATTTTCCGGAATACCATCGGACACTATTTAGTATTTACTATCGTAATTCATCTGTTATTATTGTATATTGTCTGTGTAACTCAAACAAATAATTGTGCTCTTAATCTGACGCAACTTTACTGTTTCATCAATGTGTATCTGTGTTCAAATCTCAAGTGCTTCTCATACCAACTAAACCCCATAATTTCCGCTAAATATTCGTTAACTCATGCAAGCGATAAACACGTTGGCTCTGCTTTATGCAACCATGACCCAACCTAATAATAACTTTACTAGATACAATCATTAAGTGCATTCAGTTCTCGCTTTAGAATTTTCACGAGAATACATAAGAAACTCTTGTTTACTTGCAGTCACGTATCCTAGTTCAGTTCTAGGCCGAGAATAATAGCAACCGCGAGCCTAACTCACCGGATTTATTAACCATTTTATTCTAATTTTGCGAGCGCTTAGTCTATTCATAGCGTTTAAATTTGCATTTTGTTATTAAGTAACAAAGTGAATGAAAATCACAGTCTGTACGTAATTAGGCGCGTCGGGCGGAGGCGTGTTTGCGCCCGAATTATGGAAGCGTGTCTTATGCTTATGAACTCCGCGCCCAAATTTTCAATGTACACACCAAATTCGATAGCCACGTGTGTCGTGCCAGAAATAGAACAGTTTACCTGGAAAGATTTATTCATCGTGGCGCCCTCTTTTCGGAAAAATGCGGTGAAATAAAGAGGGTAAAGAATCGGAATTGGTTTCCTATCGCTGATGAAATAGTCTCGTACGTCGTTTGGAAGCTTCGTGCGGAGCGGTCGTGTGTTATTGTGATGACAGTCTGCAGCGGCGCGGGCGTTGCGCCCGCCGACACTTTCTGACATAACTCGGCCAAGCATTTTGCAACACGATATCTATTTATAAAGCTCGCTATTTGCTCATCCGAAATTAACACTGTTTGTTAAAACGTCCCCTCGTAATAGTGGGTCTTTAATCGCTAATTAGGACTAGTCACACTCTGAAGACTGAAATACTTTTGTCTTTAAGCAAATTCTGAA
Organism: Pandemis cinnamomeana; assembly: GCA_932294345.1. Lineage (NCBI taxonomy): Eukaryota > Metazoa > Arthropoda > Insecta > Lepidoptera > Tortricidae > Pandemis > Pandemis cinnamomeana. The sequence goes on along the minus strand of OW028705.1, from coordinate 13,526,995 downwards.
TAACGATTACCCAATACAAAGAATTTGTCCTAAAAAGTCATCTGATTTTCGCGTGAAAAGGACCAGCAATAAATTGAGGACGTCTCGGAAACTTAGCGAGAAATCAACGCAATTTTGAGAACATTTCGGGATAAGAAGAATACGTAGGGAACGAGTGACCTACTGACATTAATTTAAAGTGCGGACAGCGGACATAACAAAGAGAACAATTAGAATTTAGAACGGGGCGAGAAAAAATGCTATCTTTGTCTCTGACAATGCACACACGACATCGGTCTTAAATCAGACGCTTCCTGCTCGCCTAGCTGCTCCCACGACTCCTCGTACTAAGTTGAACTTCACTTTCTCGGTACGCGCAGCCGTCTGTATTCGTTTTATTTTACTCATAACACAAGTAAATCATTCCTTGTGGTGGTGTGGGAGCTCCAACCCTCATGCCTCGTCATTACTAAGGAGCTGCACATCTTTCAAGTACCAGTCAATGAACGTTTTTTACACCGACCTACTGCGATTCCCAAAATCTTGTACGACGGATATTCAAGACTAGCACAGCAATAACATCTTGATGTCCATCGTTAATTAATTGCAGATCAAAACGGATAGACACGACGGGTATTAAAAGCATGATTCAGTTCGGAAACTTGGTGATTTACGGTTTCAGAGAACGGTTGGCTTTTCGTCGGTGCCGCTTCTTATAAACTATAAACCTACATTCTGATTTCCTTTACAGCGCACGAGTTTAATGTTGGAACAATATCCTTTTACTTCCTAGCGCTGTTTCAGCATTTAAATGTCACCCGATACTAATATAAATTAGGAAGCTTTGGGCTTAGGGAGATAAAAATGACTTAAGGTGAATATTTGAACGCCCTTCTCTATATGCTCTCATTATCCATTATGTCACAAAGATACAACTCTTAAAACTTCAAAACTTTAAACGTTTTGAAAAACATAATATCCTTTTCTCTCTTGTAACTACTATGTCATAAATCAGCAAATAACTTTGGTAGATACGTATTCAAATGTGAATCTAAACGAAAAGCTTAATAGTGCTTAACATTTACAAGAGAAGTTCAGAGGGAATTCAACCCGATCTATTTTAAGCGAGCTGCAATAAAACTTGGTTTTCTTAATAAATTGTTATGTTGCTGCCCACTCGCTCAAATTGACATTGAGAGTTTCGTTTAATACTCGTAGTAATAAACATTTTTTGAAAATTTTAACGGTCTTATGTATTTTAACTTCACTTCTGAATCGTAGTAAATATCTATCTATACATATAATAAAATCGTTGAGACCAAAAAATCTGTACATTGAAGATTAAAAAAAAAAAAACCGACCAGGGTGACTTAAAATCGGTAACTGAACATATTAAAACAATTTTTAAAATTTTTGTTTGTTTGTTTGTTTGTTTGACTGAGCATCACGTAAAAACTACTGAACGGATATTATTGAAATGTTCACAAATCTATTTCAATAAATTCAGAATAGGATATAGGCTACAGAGATTTTGGATTTTTTTGGAAAAAGGGGGTGAAAAGGGGGGTTAAAGTTTGTATGAAAAAATAAAATTAGATTGTTCTAGAATCATGAAACTCAGAATAAATACTTAGTAATAAAAATAAAGAAATACCTGTTTTAGCATTTTTTAAAAATCTTACCCAGAGGCGCAAAAAAGAGGGTTTTGTGTTTAAAATTAATTAACTTCATACACCTTTACAATAAAAACCAATGAAGTGTAACCTTTTAAAATTGCTAAATAATACTTCCAATTTAATACAGGTAAATATAATTTCTCAGTTTTCTTGAAATTTAATTTTTGAGGTGATTACGCACAAAATAGCGGAACTCAAGAAAATCAGCTTTCCTCGGTATAAGTAGTTGATAATAATTACAAACAAAATAATACTACGGAGAAAATAGATGGATACGAATGTACATAAGACATAAAGCCGGAAAACTGTGTCAATTGTGAAAAAACATTAATTATATTTCGTTGACGCCTCCTCTGTTTTACTATGTAGTCATGTTTATGACGAGCTATACGACACGGTAGTTTAAAGCACGGAGTGTGGGAAAATAAAAAACGTACTGGTATACTTATACCTCCCTAGCAACACTGCGTGCTAATGTCAACCATTATGTTTTTTCGTGCAAGACGATACGGGTTACTCACTTGCGTTAATTTCAGGAAAAACAAAATAATGAAGGAAAAAAGACTAAAACAATTGCTGGATTTTCTAGGCAGCTCAGATGAAGGTAATTACTTACAAAGAATTGTGTATTACATCAAATAAGGTACAATGAACCGCCATTTTGGGTGCGGTACCTACGCGGTGTTTATTGTTATAAAATAAAGCAGAACTTATTCTCAATCTGCGACAATATTGAATTACAGACATTACGAAAAACGCTTGCGGTATCACGAGCGGATACACGAGCAATTATTGCATTTTACATGCCTACATAAAATGCTCGCGGCACCACTGGGCGGGTGCACGAGCCATTTTTTGCATTGAATGTCGTAATAAAATTAAATACATAATCTCGCGGTGCCACGAGCGGGTACACGAGAATTCAGCAAAACTATAATACTGGTGTTTTTTCATGACATTAGTCATAACCTTAAAATAAGTGAAAAAAACTAAAATGTATCCTCGCGGTACTACTGGGCGAGTACACGAGATACGAATGTTTTGATACATTTTTACCTGAACGGGTACACGAAAAAGTATTTTGAGTTTAATCAAATGTGCTTGTACAACTATGTACAATAGAAATTGTATGTCCACAGCACCTCGAAAAAATTGTATCATCAGTGACGACTCGAGTGAAGAGGAAGAGCCGCCCAAAAAACGGAGGCGTATCTTACCGATAGTAGATAGCGAGGATGAAGGTGATACCGACAATATTTTAGAGCTGATTGGAGAGCCCGCTGTTAAAAAGAATGTGATCAGTATCAACTCAAAACTGGCGGACCTGTGGCGCAACATAATCACTAAAGGCTTAAATAAGGAAATTAAAAATAAATTACATGAAAAAATTCCTACTATTGAAAATTGCCTTGTAAACGCCCCTAATTTAAATGAGGAATTAAAACTGACCTTGAACAATAATTCAAAAACTAGAGAGCATAAGCTCTGTGAAAAACAGAACCAAATTGGGCTAATTATAGCCAACTTAAATTTGGTTTTAAAAAATCTAATAGACAAAAATGACAAAGAGAACATTGAACCCTTGGGAGACTCGATAAGATTACTAGCTGATTTGCATTTTATGGAATCCGAAACGAGAAGAGCGGTCATCCTTCCAGGATTGAATAAAACACTAAAAGAAGCCCTAGAAAATACTGGTATAACAGAATTACTGTTCGGGACCGATCTACATAAAACGATTAAGAAATCGAAAGATTTAGAAAAATCGATTAAGGATCTTCAGCAGAAACCCTCAACAAGCTCAAGAACTCCTTTAAACTATTGGAGCCCGCCCACATCAAACAGCCAGTCACAGGGCGGGCCAAAAAGAAATTACGGTTACTCATACCTGAACAGAATCAAGAATATGCAAAGAAATTATTATCGTTACGAAGGAGCAGCTGCACCACCAGTTCGGAGTACTCCAGTCCCATATCAATGGCCTCCTCGCCGTGCAGCTCGAGGCAGACGTCCGCCCCAGCATCAGAGGGGGAAGAAGAACTAGTTGAGGAGGTATGTTTGGCAGGTCGACTGACTTTATATCATAATAAATGGAAAAAGTTTTTTGCCAGCAATAAAACTATTTTAGAATGGATCTGTAATGGTTACAAGATACCACTATTGTCAACACCTCATCAGACAAGTATCCCTGAAAACAATAAGTTTACTCCACCAGAAAAACAGATTATCCATGACTGTATTAATGACTTATTGAAGTTAGGTGCAGTTAAACATTGTGAACATGTTGAAAATCAGTATTTATCAAAGATTTTTCTAGTACAAAAGCCTGATGGAACTTCTCGTTTCATTTTAAATTTAAAATCATTTAATAAACATGTGCTTACACATCATTTCAAGATGGAAGACATAAGAACAGCCATCAAATTAATAAATAGACAATCTTACCTTGCCTCTTTAGACTTGAAAGATGCTTATTTCTGTTTGAGAATACACCCTGCTAGTAAAAAATATTTAAGATTTGTGTTTGATGGTAAATTATTTGAATTCCAAGTTCTTCCGTTTGGTTTGTCTTCAGCTCCATATGTGTTTACTAAACTAATGAAACCTATTACTAGCTACCTTAGAGAACAGGGTTTCATTTCTGTCAATTATTTAGATGATTTTTTGTTCATTGGAAACTCAAAAAAGGAATGTGCTGAAAATGTTCATGCTAGCAAACATTTTTTAGAATCCTTGGGTTTTATCATTAACACAAGGAAAAGTAAATTGCAGCCATCAAAAAAGTGTAAATTTCTTGGTTTGGTTTTAGATTGTTCTAATTATGTCGTGTCAGTACCAAATGATAAACGCATTAATATATGTAATAAAATAGAATCCATTATGCGTCTAAAACATACAACTGTGAGGTATTTTGCATCAGTAATAGGCAGTTTAATATCGATTTGCCCAGCGGTACCATATGGTTTGGTGTATACAAAGCGATTAGAACATCTTAAATATTTACACCTTAAAAATAATAATAATGATTTTGAATCAAAACTGAAACTTACTCATGAGGTAAAACAAGATTTAGTTTGGTGGAAAGAGCATGTTCGTTTTACGAATAATCCTATTAGAGAGGGCATTCATAAGCTTGAAATATTCACAGATTCTTCACTCACTGGTTGGGGTATTGTATGCGGCCCTAATAAATTACATGGTTTTTGGAATAAAGAGGATAAAAAGGCACATATAAACTATCTAGAGTTAAAAGCTATATATTTTGGTTTACAATGTTTTGCAAAAGATCTATATGATTGTGAAATATTATTGCGGTGTGATAATACAACGGCAATATCGTACATTAATCGTTATGGCGGCACACAATACACACATTTAAATAATCTTGCCCGCAAAATATGGAAATTTTGTGAACAAAGAAGATTATTTATATTTGCTTCTTATATAGCCTCAAAAGATAATTATATGGCAGATGAGGAATCAAGAAAAGTTAATGAGCAAACTGAATGGCAACTTTGTAATCATGCATTTAATGAAATTAAGTTAAATTTTGGGTGTCCAAAAGTTGATTTATTTGCCACAAGACAAAATACAAAATGTAAAACATTTGTTTCTTGGCATATTGAGCCCAACTGTTGGGCCGTAGATGCTTTTACTGTGTCATGGACTAACTTAGATTTTTATGCCTTTCCACCATTCTCTCTTATTTTAAAATGTTTAAAAAAGATAGAAATTGATAAAGCTAAAGGAATAATGGTAGTTCCTTACTGGCCCTCTCAGGCTTGGTTTCCAAAATTCATGTCATTAAAAGAGTCGCACTTATTAAAATTTTACCCATCTAGATCATTACTGTCATCTCCTTTCAGAGACCACCATCCGCTGCATCAAAACCTTACACTGGTTGCCGCAATACTATCAGGGAGGTCTACTTAAGAAAAGGGTTGAGTAGCGATAGTGCTGATATTATGTTAAAATCATTATCAAATAATACACTGAAACAATATGACTCATGTCTGAAACAATGGTGGAAATTCTGTAAAACTGACAAGTCTGATCCGTTTTTAATGTCTGTTCCTAGAATACTGGCATTTCTATCACAAAAATTTAATGAAGGTTCTGCCTATGGGACTCTCAACTCTACCAGGTCAGCTTTGTCACTTCTAATGGATTGTGATTTAGGTACAAATAGAGACATAAAACGATTTTTTAGTGGAATTTATAAAATGAGACCAAATAAGCCTAAATATAATGAAACCTGGAACCCTGCTTTAGTTTTAAATTATGTGTCAAAATTATATCCTAATACTTCCCTTACATTAGAGAATTTGTCAAAGAAATTGATTATTCTATTAGCGCTGGTTACTGCTCATAGATTACAAACCATGTCATTGATTAAGCTAAGTAACATTGATATCACTGATGAAAATATTAAAATTAAAATTCCAGACAGAATTAAAACTTCGGGAAAAAACAGATTACAACCATTATTAATAATTCCTTATTATAAAGAAAACAGCAGTATTTGCCCAGGTACAGTTTTAAAAGACTACATAGATATCACAAACTCATTAAGAAAATCTGATAAATTATTTGTAATTACAAGGAAACCTCATACATCAGCTTCAACTCAGACTTTGGCTAGGTGGATTAAGAGTATTTTGACTGAAGCTGGTATAGATATTTCTGTATTTAGTGCTCACAGTACAAGACATGCAGCAACTAGTCAGGCATATAGAAGTGGAGTGAACATTGATTATATAAGGAAGATAGCGGGGTGGACGGAATCATCCAGATGTTTTGCAAATTATTATAATAGACCTTTGATAAATGAAAATGTCTTTCATAATAGTATTTTAAGTTGCATATAAGTGTAATGTTATGTTTGCAAACTAATTATATTAAAAAAAAAAAAAAAAAATCATAAACATTAAGATTACCACTACATATGTGGACTGACTGATTGATTATAAATTTACCTATGTTAGCATACTTTGAATTTGAATAAATAATTAAAATACAGCAACCATGACTTTAAACATCTACATAGTAAAACAGAGGAGGCGTCAACGAAATATAATTGATTGATCAAAGTAACTTACCTGTAAGTGACCTTCGATCAAAATTATATGAAGTTGACGCCTCCTCTGTGTAGACCCAACCCTAATATTTCTTAATCCCACCCTAAATGTTTGCCTACTATTTTAATTATTTGTATTATCTGAACTTTGAACTAAAATGGTTGACATTAGCACGCAGTGTTGCTAGGGAGGTATAAGTATACCAGTACGTTTTTTATTTTCCCACACTCCGTGCTTTAAACTACCGTGTCGTATAGCTCGTCATAAACATGACTACATAGTAAAACAGAGGAGGCGTCAACTTCATATAATTTTGATCGAAGGTCACTTACAGGTAAGTTACTTTGATCAATCAATAAAATAATTACATGCTGTACAGGTATTTTTCAACAAAGACATTTTCGTCAAACCTAAATCAACCTAAATTGGCGTCCTAAATTGTGTTCTTTACCTAACACCTAAAGTTCAATATGCAATACCGTTACTTTGTTTTTATTTATGTGCTATTATTCACAACGCGTTCGGTTTTTGAACGCACTCTTATTTGAAAACCTGATATATTATGAGGGCGGCGTGAAACGCTTGGCTGTATGCTCTTAATATCTTTGCCTAAAAAATCAAAATCAAAAGGCGCGTTTACGAACATGTCAGAATTTTATTGTGAAAAAAGTTTGTGCTTTTAGTATGAATCTGACAGCGAGCGAACCTTAACTGAATCGCATTACGACGTCATGGTAAGGCCTCTGTAGATAAGTGTTAATAATCTGTAGCTACCTACTTAAACCAAGAAAATAAATAAAAAAACTTCTGCTAGAAAAAATTGAGTCACAAAATATTAATTAAAACGGATTAGTAAATGAATTGTTAGTCGTAAGGTAAAAACAGGTAAACATTTATGTACCTATTATTTGATTAGAATATATTTATTTTTTTAAATTAATCAGGGTACAAATATCGTTAAAGTGAGCGCAGTATTCGCCAATAAGCGTCATAGTTCGGCGAAATTAATAGTGATGTAGGTAACTAAAACTGTACTTAGCTTTTTTTGAATAAAGAAACTATAAACAAAACTATAAATTAAACTATTTTGTAAAATAAGGCATAAATAAATGTGATGAGTCATTAATCAGTTCACACCTGTTTTTTTTTTCAAGATTCCGTGTCACAAATTATTATTTTTATGACGTAATTCTAAAAGTATAGTTTCGTACACACTTTCAGTGGTTCACGTGACGAAGTTAATAGTCATAATAATAATAATTTTGATATCGAGAAAAGCCGTAAGTATCACAAAAACACACGCGGACGAAGTCGCGGGCAACAGCTAGTTTTGAATAAATTGAAAAATGGTAACGCCTGACAAATTCCATGTGTGCCATAACATGTGTGTGTGTATAAAGTTTTAGTAATCCAGTTACTTTCTTACTTACTCGTAAACTTTCTCCTTATACATTAACAATACTAAAGACACATTTCTAATTAGCGATGTCATGGTTTAATTCCCGGCCCTTCAAGCCGTAAATTAATTTCTGACGATTTACTCTTTCAAAATTAAATTGCGTGCAAGGGTCGCTTTATCCTGGATCAAGCAGGTGCTATTTTGGGACATAACTACATAAAGCTCCTAAGTTATTTTGTGAAACAATGACATCACAAAGGCGAGTACACTATTTTGCCAAATGCGTCATGGAATTATCTCTTGTCTCCAGTTTACGCCTACGTCACGGGTTTTTGTTTGATAGTGCTCCTTTTCCCTTGTGTTTTGATACATTAATCCCTTTAATCGCAAACACAAACTATGTGACGTCAGGCGTTGGTGCGTTTAACAGTCATGAAAACAATCTCTTAATTAATCTTGACAGCTATTGTGGAATTAAATAGTATTACGAGTCCCAAAATAGATCTAGTGAATGTAAGGTTCTATTCAAATTGAAAAGCAAAGAGACGCTGTTTCCTATGCTTCGTTTACTCTTTGGGTTTTTGCACTTTGGGTGAATTCTGTTGGAACAGTATAATTCAATTGATAGAATCCCTCGTATCTTTTATCCTTTACTACTTATTTGGCTGTGTAAAAACGTTCAGAGACCAAAGAAAAATATTTATAGGTTTACCTTAGAAAAGCAGTGTCCAAAAATGCTTGTGTTTCTGTTGGTAAATTTTTCAAAGGCCATCAATTAAGGAGTGAAAAGATTGTCACTTTTGGTGCCTCGTGCTAGTACAATCGCTTGTAGCGTTCACAAAGCGTTAGTGTTAGCGTTAACTGTTTACTGTTGTAAACGGCAACAGCCTAATGCTTACCGCCATGCAAGCGACATACTTCTTTCTACAATATATTTTTTATTTATTTAAGGCGTATCCGAATATTTTATACCACATTTATTTATAGCTTCTATATTAAATAGGTCCTACCTACACCTTACTTTTAACCAATGATGTTAAAAAGTTGAGTGTTTTGATCGCCCGTAAATATAGACCTCCATTAGCGAACTCTATCGTCACATAAACACCAAGGTTACACATTACAAAACGCCAAAGCAGAAGCTTTTATTTTGTCCCTCAATCAATATAGACTATTTTGAAAACATTTCCAAATAAAACCTCTCGATGACATCTCATTGTCGTTACAAAAATGCTAAGCCGAGCAGCGACGATAGTTTACTCAGTGTGGAAAAAGACAACTGCAAATACTACAATGAAGAAAATTGTATTTAAAATTATTCATCGCCTTAATATTCGTGTGTCAAGGGCGTTTTTAATACGTTTCATGAAATTATATATGTAGCTTTCACGGCTATACTCCGTAAAGGCATGGCTTGACATTCAATTATAATATTAGTCAGTTCCAGTGTCAATAACATTTTAATCAGAGTTCTGTAAAATCACAAACATCACAGAGAAATAAGCTAATGAAATACACACCCTTCCTAATTCGCCTTAATTAGCTAAAGATTTTCCGCTAACCGCATTTTATTTATTTTTTATGAACCAGGAAGCGAAATAAGATAAGTCATTATTCGGTAGACAAAGACTTTTCATGAATTAATGTTTACGAGGAACACTGAAATGAATTAGCACCAGTTACTCCAAAGACCATAAACGTTTCCCGTGTCTTAACTGCCAGATTTAAGCAGGGCCATTTGAGAGTCTTTTGTTTTAGTCTCGAAATGAAACTGGCATTGCTAAAAGTTGTCTAGGGCGATGCACTGCCTTACTCATAAACGAATTCCAGGACAAATTATGTGGCAGTTTATTGACATTTAAAACTTGATGCTTTTGTACAGTCCAAATCAACGATGTATTCCATACATACAGGGCTGATATAGTTTTATAAATGTATTTAAATATCAAGTAAATACATAGCTTTTAAGCTATCACAGTCGCCTAGCGACCACACGTGCGCGGAATCATTAAACCGGCAATTTACGCTCGATTTCACGTGGCTTTTTAGACTCGACGTACTCGTGTGTAAGGCCCTATATTGACTAATACACGTGTAACGACATCTATGTGACTTTTTTCTCATCTTTAATATGGCTTCTGTCAACAGCCAGTGTTCTCTTTTCATTTTTTCTAATAGGCCACTACGACATGTGCTTGAACTTGAACTAATCCTCAAATCGCTCGGGGCAGCGGTGATAATCGGCTAATCGTAATAGTGACGATTACATCACAGTGTAACGACTACATCATCGCAGTCGTTAGAACTGTCAGCGAGACACTTCACGCTTTTTCGAGTCCGCAGACATTTTGCGCAACTTACATGTTCCGTAGTCTTAGATGTTCTGTGAAGCAATACTCAGGTCATCAATCAAGCATCAAATCGTTAGGCGTGGAAGGGAATGGCCGAATTTGAAGCCCGCTTTGAACTCACCGCCTATTGTTTATCGATTAATGTACACAGAGTTCAAAAAGGATTATGTGCGCACTCAGACGTTCAATAGACGTACAAAAATAAACTAGCGACTTAAAAACTAAATTTACTTACTACGTGTTTTAAGTGTTCGTAAATTCGAGCAATCTGTTTACTTTTTTATTTTTAGATATTTAAGATGTCTAGGAATTTATGAAGATATTGAAGATTTGATCTTTTGTATTTATCATGAATGAATGTCTGATGAAAATACGGTGTCGTCAAAGGAAAACAAATTGGCTTCAATTATGAAATCTTCCGTCGGTGAATGAGGGAACTGAGTTGAAGGCCGGAGGTTTACCGACCATGTGTCCGACGGAAACTCAGTACTCAGTACATACATTATCCAAACTTGCGTAAACAATTATCACTGACCTGTTGAATCACAAATGCCATTAGGAATATTAAAAATAAACTGAACAATGCATTCTTACTTCCAACCTGGGTCAATAAACGATAGATAGTCAGTAATTACGCCTATTAAACGTTTAACGGCTTTCAATTGTTTCCTAAAAGCGAAACCTGCCATATTCTGCGTACGAACCATAAATCCTTACATAACGCTGTCTATCCGCCGATCGCACTTCCTGATCCGATCGCCCACGCGTTGCACAACGCATTAGCATATAAGCGTACTCGATATTTGGAAGCTTGTGAAACATTAACTTGACCCGTTTTCTATTATTAATGTCGCCAAGTCTATTTTGGAAGTGTTATCTAAGCTGTAATCGCAATCAAGTTGGGAATGTTTATGAAATTGATGGGATCGATCGTTGAATTTGTCTTTGCTTTGTTTCTCAATTACCGCAATTAGGTGCGCTGGTCGATTGAGTACTTCACTACATAGTCACTACATAGTATAAAACAAAGTCGCTTTCCGCTATCTGTCTGTCCCTATGTATGCTTAGATCTTTTATACTAAGCAACGGATTTTGATGCGGTTATTTTTAATAGATAGAGTGATAGGCAGAGAAGCTAGTATAAAATAAAGTCGATTTCTGCTGTATGTCTGTCTGTCCTTATGTTTGCTTAAATCATTAAAACTACGGAACGGATTTTGATGCGTTTTTTTTAATAAGTAGTGTGATTCAAGAGGAAGGTTTATGCTACGCAGACTAAGTCGCGTGCAGAAGCTAATACTAATAAGCAACACTAATAAGCACTCGTTTTAATTACCGCACTTCGCTCGCACAATTTTCATTCTCACAAAAATTCTATACAGCGTCTAGTTTATTTATTTAACGGACCGTCAACTAAACCAAGGTACATGTAAAAATATCTATCTATTTTGAATCTTTATTGTTTACGCGTAACCTACATTCGCGAAGTAAAAATAATTGCGAGCATTGCGCGCTCCAGCGGTCTTGTGTTACATATGTTACGAGTTGTTAGATCAGATCGAGTCGTCTCGAATACCGAGAAGCGTGCTGACCGTGAAGTCGGCCGCGGTTTCGGGAGGACGTGACTTGACATTGTTCAAGAATCGAGATACGAGCGATTTGACAGTGAGATTGATCTCGATGATAAATTATTTCGGATACTATTGATTGGACTAGAAATAACTCGATCTTATGCGATCTTATCCAGTAGGAAAGTATTAAGATTGTGTGACTATTTCCGCATGCAATAAAAACTGGAAAAAACGACTGACCACCAAACTCGGTAGTAGACATGGCACAAAACTTAAAGTTTGTTTTGTTAATAATGATGAACGAACTCTTCTTTTTACAGGCTTTAATTTAGTTTTGGTGTCTGTAAACAAATTTCAGAGTGAAATGGAACCCACATCTGGTGATCGGATTCAGTTGAAATTTGGTATACCTAACTACGTATGTAAGATGGATGGAAATGCAAGTACCGTCAAGAAAAAGTAGACACAGTCAGAAAAAAGGTTGCATTAGAAACTTATTATTAATAAAAAGGCTCAAAACATAACTAATTACATTTGGATAAATACTAACAACAAAATGCGTGGGTACACATTCATGTGATAAGTTTAATGACTTAATGAGACCGAAAATAGCTACGCAAATTAGTTTAGCCTCTGCCATTTCTAAAGTCCAGGGTCACGGGACCCTGACGTCAGGCAACTATCACATTCAGATGAGGACCCCGACGTAGGACTCATTAATAACCTCATGACGATGATATAATTTATCTAAGAGCGTGGATTTCAAAACTATTATTTTTTATCTTTAATACGAAAGAAAAATAAGAACCTATAAAGAAGAAAAATAAGTACCATATTACGCTCTTACACCAGCGTAATAAGGTCGTGGGACATGTTTTTGAGAAGTTCGTGTCGATACTTACTTTTGCACTTGACCGTATAAGTCCGTTAAAAGTTGAGACGTTAATTATTCATATTCAGTTTTTATTTAATCGTGGAGAAAAGTTAGTTTTTTTTTACTTTTGTCATCCTTTTTTTAGTTTTGTACATATTTGTTATACAGGCTGTTCTAAGTAATCACGTGGGCGCCAATTTTTCCTTTCTCTAAGGAACCAAGTGCGTATTAAGTATTCTCGTTTTTATAAACGTGACTCATCAGAACGTGGTGTTTTATTTGAATAAGTCACGAGCTACTACTTTGTTTTCTTTTATACAACAAGGTAAGAAAACGAACGAGTGGATTACTTCTTGTATCTATATATTTGTTGTTCTAACATTTTAATCGGCGTGATTATTATTTCATCGATAATGTCAGTGCTTTCTAGCACTAAGAGTCTATGAGCTAAGCCGCGACTAGACTGACGTGCACGGTGAAACTGTCCGGGATTTGGTCGTTGCCATTTTGCCAAAAAATAGTGAAGTTCTTTCTTCTTTCTTTCTTTACTACGAACTGACCAGTGTTTGACTTCTATCTCACTTGGTGGAAGGTGCAGATGAGGCCAAAGGTGTAACTCACTGGTTTTCAAGAAAATCACCCTTATTTCATAAACGTACATTTATTTTGGTATTACCTACCCGTTTTGCCTAGTTTAAGGTTTCAGAAATGCGTCACAACATAATTCAATAGACGTCTCCATTTTAGGGACCTTTCAATTAACCTCTGCCTGAAACCTACGTCACTGGAATGTAGCAGTATTCAAAACGAATTTATATATGTACTTCAGTAATTATTTGTATATTAATACAGTACTGATACCCTGTAAAGACGATTATGAAGGGACTTTGAAGCGACTGGACGAAAAGACGCGTCTTAAACGTGAAAAGCGAAATACATATGTATATTTTATAGTTACAATTATTAAATTCGTATAAAGCTAGCGTAAAAAAAGAAAATCTGGTTAGTCCTAATGAAAAATAAAGTCCTTTTATTGACTTTTTGTCCCAAACCAACATCCTTGAGAGTCTTGAGACAGAGCGCCATCCCTTATACTTGGTAATCGCTTAACATAATCTGACATTTGGCATTTAAGTCGGCGTCCTTCGCCTAGTTTACGTACTTGTAACGTGTAAACAAACTTGTAACATTTAATTGGTAGGCTTGGAGCTTCTCTGTAGCATCACATTTCCAATACGCGTAGGTCTTCGCATGAGCTCAATCAATGTCAAATAACGATAGAACATTATACTATAACGTTATAATAATAACTTTTATAATCATGTTTAATACCGATTATGTTCTGTTTCTGACTCCTTAATCTTTCACTGTACAAATAAGCTAAAAACATAGCTATAATTAAATTGAAAATCATTGTCATTAGTTCCAAGAATTAATTTAATTAAATAGATACTATATGTATGCTTCTTCTTGACATAAATTTTTTGTTCTGTTTTTTATGCTATGATTAAGTCTGATTCAGTGTGCAAACCGACAATATTCTGTATAATGATCGATTGCTACATTATATTAATTCCGAGAATCGCATGAAAATTCCTTTCATGAGCTTTCTCAAAGCTCCGGACTTCAAAGCTCCCGGTCTCGTGCCGAAATCAATTTCCGCGTTGCGCTTAACTCGCACGTTACACGCTTAATCTGTTTGGATTGATGGCCAATATTGCCTACATTTCATACATTTCGTTCTAGAGAAAGTATATAAATGCGGTAAATTGATTATCTAGGTCAGTTGCATGCTGAATGGTTGCTATGGACGAATTTATTATGATTAATTGATCAAGAATTGATCACTTACACTTCGTTTAAAATATATGTTTCTGAAATACACAACCGACCGATAAAGCTGTGCTAGATGTATAATCTAGGTAATTGTTCGACTAAAGGATTTAAGAAAAAATGAGAACCTAATACATATGTTTGCCTCATTTTCCAATATAGGTGCCTACTATTTTTAATGTCCTAACAATTTTTTTTCTTTTTCAGGTAACTTAATGCATATATGACACTACTAAAGGTACCGTAAACACAGACACTGCTGGGCTAAAATTAGGACGTAGCGCTTATAAAAGGTAAAAAGAACCCTCGGAGCCTTTTAATGTGTTAGGTTATGTTAAATAATGCTCACAGATAACGGTTATTTAATCTACCAATCGCAGAAACCTTGGGATTTGGGTTGTTGAAATTGTAATTGTCAACAAGTCGCCAAGCATTACGAGTTGTCACGACGGCTTTTCACACTGAAAAATTGATATTACTTCCCTTCCCAGCCCATTAATGCTCTGAAACGATGCGGTCGCCGCGCCGAGCCACGCGCACCTGGATACCGAGGACCTGTCACTAATAAATCTCCGCGTTCTATTTTTAAACTTACGTCAGTCGGAAGCTGTTTTAAAATTACATTGTTATTCTGGGATGCGCCATTTTAGAAGTGATAACAAGGTTTACCACGGAGGTCGGGTTAGTTACGTAGATAGCAACCAGAAGTCCCAGAAGTGAAGGTCTGTGGTAAATGTGAAATTAGAAAAAATAGATGTACTGAACCGTCTGGTTTGAGTGAACTTGGAATTGAGTCAATTTTGTCCTGAAATTTATGAAAACAGACAAAGAAATGCTGACGTTGTAAAATAAATACTTAAAAACGTTTCGACCAAAAAACCCTGATAATTGTAGCACCGTAGGACTAAGTAACTTTATGAAAACATAATACCTACTTGGCTTACAATTAAATGAACAAAAAAATTTAAATATCAAATGTCACGCAAAAATGCAGTTGAAACAAGGAAATTACTATGCACAGAAATTGCGAAGTTTATTTTCTAAACCTATCTGCCTTACAACTGGGTTGTATGTGGAAGAAATCAGATTACCTACAAGGTAAAATCTGGGGTAACGATAGCTTTTAACACATTTCGAAGTCGGGCTTTCTCTAGGCCACATCGATCGTCTTGATGCTGCGGTTGGCATGGCCTGAGCCTTCATGCCCGCGTGTTCTAACTTTTTTATAGCAATTAGTGGCTTACATTGACAGTCTTTCTCGCACTTTTTCATCACTGACATATGATATAGAAAATCAATGCATTTTTTATGAATACGGCGAAGATGTGTCCATTTTTTTATCCTAAATCTAACAAACTGATAAAATGTGAACGTCTTGACGCTGGCAAAGTTGTCCCATCAGACACACAAAAAAGAAATCGTGAACGTCAAACAAATATAACGTTAACAATCTTAAAATGTTCTGTTTCAAACAACTAATCTTCAAATATTTTATTGAATCAGGCGTTACTTTGCGGAGGTCCATTTCAATGAACAATAAATCACTAATCAATGAATAACTAATCTTCATTAAAAAGGTGCAAATAAAAAACTAAAAATACTCTAAAAATTTTCAATCAAAACATCCTAATGCTTAATAGGCCCATCTAGCGACGTTCTTCGTCCATTAGCTTGTGAAATATCATGTAACAATTAATCAGGGTTTAAAATAAGACAAAGCACGGTTATAGGCGTGTCGGCTTAGCGCATCAAACGATCCGGAGAAGACAACGACGGGCAACCCTCTGCCAAATTTATGACCAGCTGAGAGGTCATAGGTACCCGTTAACGTGCAATTGTGATTGTTTGCGTGTAATTAAAGTGACTTTATCGTAAAATGCATTTCGTAAGTACACGCTGTAGCATCCCCCGTTGAAACCAATATTATTTTTATTGCAGAAATTAATACGCACGTCGCCTCCGTTGCTCCATGCTCTAAGCACGGCGGTGATATAATTGATTAATTAGACGAACTTACCTTAAGTGAAGTCTGATTACAATTTTATGAGCGGTGATCTGAAATATAATTGATAACAGTGTAGTTCCCTTTTCGCTATCCATTGACATCGCGGTTTAGAGGAATAAAAAAAAAATACATATCTTTGTCCTGGTCACCCTGCTTTGACACTTTTTAGAGATTTATCTGAGATCCCAGTCGACCAGGGCCTATTGATCCTCAATAGGTTGGGCTGGGCGGGTAATTATATTTCAGATCACCGCTCATAAAATTGTAATCAGACTTCACTTAAGGTAAGTTCGTCTAATTAATCAATTTTATTTCACGGTGACCTGAAATATAATTGATAACAGTGTAGACGTTTAGAGTACCATGTCGACAGGGTTACTATGAATCCGTTACATAAAATTAAATACCATATTTAATCAGTTATATTTATTTTGGTATCATTTACACACCTGAATAGAGATCAAAATTATTTCACCAGCTTTTGTCCATAATTATTCAACTTTAAAAGTTGATGTAGCTTTTAATTAGTGATTTACACAATAAAAATATATTTATAACAGATTCTAAACGCACATAAGTATGCTTCAACGCTCGTAAAAATCAAACATTTTTATCCTTAACGGTACCATATTGGACCTTAAAATTAAAATAATCAATAAAACAATTTACGAAGAACTTAGTTCCCCCTTATTTGTAATCAGTCTTCTTTTATAATAAGGTTGGAACGGTATTTTCAACCTAACAAATTAAGACCACATTAAAGTCAACTATTATTTATAGAATTCTTAGTTGCAATAAATTTTTTCCTTACTCCTAATCAAAATTTAAAACAGCATTGATAAAGCTTCCTTGTGGATCATTATTATTCACTGGGACATCATAAAACCTAGCAAACGTTAAAGAGCTGTCTGACCAGCCTGCCGTTTTCCTGATTATGTCTAATGGTACACCAGCTCGTTTTGCAGATGATGTCGCTGCATGGCGTGTACTGTGGGAAGTGAATATTTCCGTATCAATTCCACTTTCCTTCATTACCTCCTTTATCCACCTGCTTATTGTCTGCTTAGATGCTCTTTTATATGGCCGCCTACTGGTGAGCAATAAGTACTCTTCCTCATTTCTGATAAGCAATGTGACTTTTAGATAAGTTTGTAAAACTCTGGCTGGGCAAACAGCTGGGTTTTGATCGAAAAACGGTAGCTTTATCACTGTTTCGGTTTTAGAGGATATAGATGTCTTAATGAGATCTGTTATATTAATAGATATGATACTTTGTGAATGAGATATATCTTTTAACTTAATAACCGATAATGTTTGCACCCGTTGAGCAGTAGCAATAGCTAACAATGTGACCAGCTTCTTGCTTAATTTTTCAAAGTTTAATTGACTATTATCACCCCAACTGGCTAGCAATCTTAGGACTGCAGAGGGATCCCAGGTACTTGTGTATCTACGTAAAGCCGGTTTAATTCTATAAAGCCCCCTAAAGAAACGTTTGACCCGGTCGTCGCTGCCTATTTTTTCATCAACCAACAAAGAAAGTGCTGATCTAGCCGTATTCAGTGAACTGTAGCCGACATTCATTTCGTGTTTCTTTGTTAGATATAATATCACATCTGGTATGGAAGCTCTATAAATATTTATACTATGTTCTTGACAAAATGACCACCAGGTCTTATAAGTGGTGTTATATTGCTTTATTGTCCCTGATGAAATTGAAGATAGCATAATATTTAGTGAGCCTTCTGGCAAACCTCTGCGTCTGAATGCTTCCCGCAAAAGATGCTCGCTGCCAGGGTAAGCTGACTGCTCAACGGATGTTCTGTGCTGAAAGGAGACAGTAATAATTTACTATTAGGTTTAAATATCAATGGTTTTGTAACCATCATCATTTTTGCTAACGGGTACCAAGGTTGTGCGGTCCATACTGGGAATACCATGATTCCTTTAGCTCCATCATTCTTAATCTTTTGTAAACATTTTGTCATTAGAGCAAAAGGTGGAAATGCATAAAAAAAATAGTTTCTCCAGTCTAAGGTAAAAGCATCTATTTCATAAGCATAAGGGTCTCTATGCCATGAAACATAGTCTTTACATTTTGCATTAATTCTGGTGGCAAACAAATCAATAGACGGCTTTCCTAGACGGTTTTTAATTTTCTGAAATGCAACATTTGAAAGCTCCCATTCAGTGTCAATATTAATATTTCTTGATTCTTCATCTGCCAAATTTTCCTTAGATTTTATATAAGATGCTTGTACCTTAATAGATCTTACTTCACACCAGTCCCATATTTTTTTACTTATGGCATTTAAGTGGGGAAATTGAATGCTACCCATCTTGTTAATGCATGCTATGGCAGTAGTGTTGTCAATTCGGAGTAAAATGTCACAATTGCTTTTAAACTCCGCGAAACATTTAAGACCAAAATAAGCTGCTGTTAGCTCTAGTTGGTTTATGTGATGGTTCTGCTCCGATTGTGACCATAGCCCTCCAACACTTTCACCATTACAGTGCACACCCCAACCCGTTAACGAAGAGTCTGTATAAATTTCGGTATCTATATTTCTAAGCTTAATCTGTTTACATTTGTGCATTATTTGGCTGTGCCACCATTTGAGATCTGGGTGTATCTCAACTGCTAAAGACATACTAGCGTCATAATTATCCCCTGATTTTAAGAGGGCTTGGTATTTATTTCTTTCCATGACCTTTGTATGTACCATACCATATGGTATGGCCGGGCAAGCTGCCACTAGTGTACCCAGTAATTTTGCAAATTCTCTTATTTTACAATATTTTAGATTAAGAAATTTTTCAGTCATTATTTTTATACCAGTTCTTTTTTCTTGAGGTAGCTCTAGACACATAGATTCCGAGTTAATAATAAAACCAAGAAATTTGCAATGTTTACTGGGTACTAAATTGCTTTTTTCCAAATTAATAATGAACCCCAAACACCTCAAAATATTAATTGTAGTTTGCATATTTTCCAAGCACTCATTATATGTACGCCCAATACACAAGTAATCATCTATGTATATTGTGGAGAGAAAACCCAAGTTTCGTAAGTAACTGACAACCGGTTTCATTATTTTAGTGAACACACTAGGTGCGGAACATAAACCATATGGCAAAGCTGTAAACTCATACAATTTGTTCTCAAACTCGAAGCGTAAGTATTTTCTGTGCTCCTCTGCTATGGGCACTAACAGGTATGATTCTTTGAGGTCTATTGAACACATGTAATAATTATGGTCCACTAACCTAATGGCAGTTCTAATGTCTTCCATTTTGAAATGGTTTGTTTTTATAAATTTATTTAAGGGCTTTAGATTTAAAATCCCATTAGGTTTAGGTATTAGAAATATTTTTGAAATAAATTCCCCTTGTGTGTGGTGACATGAAGTAATAGCTCCTAAATGTAAAAGGTTATTTATGGCATCCTTCATAAGGATATTTTCACTAACTGATAAATTGTTATTAGGAACTATATTTTGCACAGGGTAATTTATAAAAGGGATAGTATATCCTTTAACCCACTCAAGTATAATTGGGTCACTTGTCAGAGTTTCCCAACAAGAATAATAATTTTTTAAATTGCCTGCATGTACCTCATTTATCTCCTGTTGGTGTAGGTGCTGTGAGCACCTCGGGTTCTCTCGGAACGTTGTTGGTTGTATGAGTAAGTCTGCTTGCGCTGCGATGGCTGAGCTGTCCGAATCTGCGGCCCTCCTCGTGCCATCGCTTTTGCTGGCTGCCGTTGCATCTGTTGAGGTGGGCCACTGCGGTTTAACGGATATTTGTTCTTCACTGGAGCAGAGGTGGTTGGTTTAGTCGGTACTATTTTCTTTATAGAGTTGGTGCTTTGCTGTATTTGTTTACTCTGTTTAATTTTGTCTCCTAAATTTTCACCAAATAAAAAATTATTTCTAGTAGTTGTTTCCATCATTTGTAGAAATTTCTTATCCAGTTGTGGTGCAACTAGGGTTTTTCTTGTCTTGGTTAGTTGAAAATGCAGGTCAGTTAACAATTTTGTTGCCTCGCTTAAAGATTTCAACATGACAACTTTATCAAGCGAATCTTCCATAATATTTGACATCACTTTGCCAATCACTGTTAATGCAATCCCAATTTGTTTCTGTTGGTAGGCCACTCCTTTGTCTCTGTTCCTTCCAGTATCAGAGATTCCTGCTGCCACTTCCTCATTAAGGATTGGAGCATCTAGCAATTTGCAATTTTCTGGCAACATAATTATCTTCGTTATATCGTCCTTCTCTATTTTTGTCAACCCATGAGTTAGTATGTGATTCCATCTCTTGCAAATGTTCTCATTTATATGACCTTCATATGTTTTGTTTTCATCATATTCTTTGCCCAGTGCTTGCAGTAGCTCATCGCTTGGTCCAGGTGGTGGCGGCACTGTAGATTCTTCCACCTGTTGATCCATTTTTTCCTGCTCTGGGGTTGCTTGTGGGTTCTCCTTTGCATTCGAACCCGGATCTTCTAAGTCCGTGTTAACATAGATAACATCATCTGAAATGAAGGACACGCATGAATGGGTTTTCAAACACAGTACCATATCTCGTATGGACTTGTTTAGTGTTATTGGTATCTCGTACCAAAATCACCTGTTATATCAAAGTTGGTATCGCGTACCAAAGTTGATCTTCGTGTTTAAAGTATCTCGTACCAACACGGAAAATAAATAGTTCTTCTTCAAACCTTATTTTGAGGTTAAGATTTCTCACACACACTGTTAATCACTACTTACTTTCTTTATCTTGATCCTGTGGATCATCCTGGTAGGTTATCCTCGGACTCCGGGCCCGTACAGAGCTTCGGGACCTGCGCTGTCTCGAGCGAGAGGGACTGCGCACATAGCTTCGACTACGTTCACGACTGCTTGTACGATGACGTTTGTGTTTTCGCCGAAGTCTTTCTATTTTTCCCGAGTAATATTCCAATTTTCTCAACAATTTCTCTTCGGTTTCCATCTTTTAGTGACGATTTCCTTCTAAATTAACAATTATAATTTACCCCGATGTCGTCACTTCAATGCGCGAAAAAGAAGTGGCAAAGCAGGGTGACCAGGACAAAGATATGTATTTTTTTTTTATTCCTCTAAACCGCGATGTCAATGGATAGCGAAAAGGGAACTACACTGTTATCAATTATATTTCAGATCACCGTGAAATAAAATTATATTTATCGTACATTTATATCGCGGCGTTGTTTATTTATACTCGTTTTGTCGCAGGTGATATATTCTCTAACTCGGAATAAGCATGGCCACGCAAATATTTATGTTAATTTATTGCTAACGAAGTCATCCCGTAGTGAGGCCATACTCGTATCTGTGCGTAACGCCGTAAATCAACACGTGAATTAATTGATTTGATGACAATTGCTGCTTTTATTGATGGTTATTTCTAACAATGTTTATATCTTAGATGCAGTTGGAGACCGGCCATTTTGCCTAACGCACTCGGAATCGTAATCGCATTCACCATTCCTCTCTCTCACACGGTAACGGATGGGGGTTGAAAGAGATGGTGAATGCGAAAATAAGACATCTGGTTTGAAAACTGAAAACTTTAAATTAAAATGTGATAATGCAAAGATGATAAGGACTCAGCAGAAGATACCATGAAAAAAACTTGGACTTTCGATATTTAAAACGGTGGCTACTACACGAAACTTTAGTCATCACACTTTTTTCTTGTTTTATCAAACTCTCGTTTCTGAAAACAACACTGGGTAACTTTAACACCTTGGTCATCATGCACCGCACATCTGATAAGCTTTTGCTACCCCTGTTTGGTTTCGAAACAACATTAACTAAACGCAATCGTATCCGTTCTAATTAGTTTTGTTAATCAACGCTGATAGAAGAGTAATCTATTGTAAAATGTCAGTTTAGCGGCTGCTTGGAACAGGTGGGGCGTGGGCTCATGACCTAGGTCCCGGCCTACGCCGGCATTGGTCTGGGCTGAATAGTGCTTAGGCATGCGACCTAATTGAGGGACGCTAAGTCTGTAGCCTTTTATGGAAGGCTAACGTTCTAGCTGCGTTCTTATGTGATTTACTAAGGGTATGGCTAAGTCGCTAATGTGTAAGGGCCCTATTAATAATTAGTAGAAGTGCAAGAGGGACTAGTAGAGTGAGATGAGTAGTAATAGGTAGGTAAACGATTGAAATTTTCACAGAAATTAAAAACCAACGGTTTTCATCTGCCATTAACTTGTTTGTTTTGTTTTCTTTTATCTTCTCACCCACAGTTAGCCAGTTTCTACGTCTGTTTATATGTTATATTCAACATTACGAGGAGAGTTTATTTAAATGTCAAAAGATATTATTACAGCAATTAACTTACGCGCCTAGAAAATCTATTTTTTCTTATACTTAATCGAGATTAAAATCTCATCCATCTATCAAGATACAATTACACTAATAAAACAATACAGCATAATGAATTTTATTGCCGCGTTCTAAGCGATTGCGAAATGGCGCGAGGTCGCCCATTAATTTGGATTCGCCTTGTGATTGTTTGGATTCTAACATTTACTTCGCTTCCTCCAACAACGTGGCCCCCGGGGGTTTCGTTGTTCGATAACACGCAAAACAACGCTAAACAAAATTACGTTCTAAGAAGTTGCAGAATCAATGCAAGATGTTACTGACTCACACCCCATAAAAAAATAGTTTATTATTTAGACAGTTTAATCATGAATTCTATATTCGTAGTCTCAATCTCAAAATTCTCCTTTTTTTCAGCGAGATTTTCCAGCCTGGAAAATGTTCGTCCAAAATTAAAGCTTATTAAAAAAGTCCTTTATTAAACTTTACTAATCATCGGGTATTTCCCTGGAATTCCTTTAAAAGCAATGTTGCGAACGGAAAATCGGCACTCTATCGATAAAATGAACAGTCAAAGCGCGTGGGATCCGTTAATTAGGAAAATATTTCTAAATTCGGCACAGATACCTACGTATTTAACATTTTTAGAAACAAAATTAAACAGGTACCCTTGCTACGCTATAAATTGCAAACAAAGCACGAATTTTGTGTAGTTAAAGGTAAAGTTTACGTAACAAATTAAATAAAAGTTGTTTTAATATATTTTTTTTGTACTCGGAATATTCGGATTTGTGATCCGAGGAATTATAAGTACAAGAAATTACGTCAAAATACAACAAAATTGATAACCTCTCCTCCTTTTTTTGGAAGTCGGTAAAAAGTACTAAGTATTGATTGGAAAGTATTTCCAATGTACGAGTAAAGTCTTTTCACAACAATGAAACCTCAAATTTTACTGCGGCTTGTTAAAATTTAGTAGCACCGTCTCAACTAACAAAGAAAATCTATTGTAAACGTTTAATTTATTTATCAACCACAAGGCCTGGCATTTCGTCAGTTTCCGTTTAATCTGATCATATTAATTAGAGCCAACGCTTCGGTGCCCGCCATAATTAATTCGTGCTTCCAGCCATTTGCGTTTCGTAAACAAAATCATAACAACCGTAATGGCTGGCTAATTAATTGTATTTCAATATCGTGATACCATGTTGGGCATTCTTTTGCCGAATGTCAGAGGTTGCAGGAATTGTCATCTGGTATTTACTTGTGTTAATCGCGTCGTAAATATCATCAAAGATGTACAATTCTCTTCAAATAAATTTGCGTTGATAAAGTTAGTCTCATGCGAGTTCAGTGAAGTTTCGGGGCGTTATGTCGTTTGATTCACTAAAAGCTTGTCCTGGAAATGCTGCGCTCGTAAGACAATCTTAATGTGACGCATTCGCTCGCAGCCATTACTGAGAATCAGGGGTCTTGCCTTTTGGCGTTTGATACCGATGGCAAGGTAGGGGAAACACTTGACTCCACGACTTAATCAACGCAGCGCTAAAACTTCAAACCATCTCTAAACTAAAATTCTTCATGTATCCACACATTTCCTACCTAAATTAGCGTAAAATCCGAAGCAGCCTCGCTGAAATTGACCGTGCTATTACGTCGACCGAAATCTGATTAGTAGTAGGCAATATTGGCATATGCCAATATTGGCGTGCGGGCATATTGGTACATGCGCCACCCCGCAACCCCGGCCGGATGTAAATGGCGGGCAATCAGCGGGCTATTTCCGGAAGGGGCGCGTCCGGTGGCCGCCGGGTAAATCATTGCCTTGACAAAGTAAAAGGACGAATAGGTGTGCGTTGAAATGTCGGACTTACGAGTATATTTCATTAATTAATTATAATTGATTTAAAACTGAAATGTGAGTTCGTAGTACGGTGAAGTAGGGGTGGGGTATAAATTGTTGTAGAGTTGATGACATAAAAACGATGAAAATATTTACAAGAACGTTTAAACTTAAAGTAACGTTTAAGCCATTTCAAAATCAGTCGATTGACTGGGATTTACGTTGTATGGTGCGCTGGTAGGTACTTTTAGCAAATGAACACAATTTTTGCAGGCTCAGCTTAAAATACCGTAGACACAAAAAAACTAAAGCTCACCACTAAAAAATACTCTTTATCTGGAAGCTTAAAACCGGCCAATATTACGTCAATGCGACACCTATACGACACTAATACGATTCCAGTAAAGTGAGAAAATAAAGAGTCGTCCCATTTGGGCGGGCGGCTGGGCGGGCGACTTTTCCCGCCGCGGGAAACCGAGCACTCGCAGCGAGCCCGTCGCCGCGATCGCACGTGCCACAGACACACGCGAGTAAATCCTGCGGAATATAGCGCCTTCGTGTAAACAAAAAACTATCTCCACTCAAAAACAAAAGAGAGTCGGACTAGAGTTCTTTTCTTTTTGAATAAATAGGTGATTTATTTGGCACCAGTACTCGATGACGTTTTGTGACTAGTGTACTTTGTGACAGTGCCAGTGGTTTACGATGACATTGGACAGGGACTTCGGTGGTAAAATACAGCCGGCCGCGTCCGTTTCTTGCTTGTCCCAGTGTCAAACCATTTTCGGGAAGAGGCTCAAGCGTTGGGGTTCCACCGGGTCGTGGGTAAGCACTAAGCACTTACAAGTATTTAACTTAGTTTGCTTTTGTTTAGTTTAGTTTCAATTGTTTTGCGTACGGGATATTGTTTGTTTTAGTTGCGTTTTAAAAAGTCTGTTATGTTCATTTAGTTTATTATTTTCCGAACTTTTATTCGATCCAGGCAGTAAATAAACACTGTAAAGAGTTTAGTAAAATCGAACGTCAATTTCGAACTCTTAAGTTTGAATGAAACTTTTAAAATTGACAGGAGCTTAATAAATTATAAATATTATAATGTAGATTTAATCACTGTTTGATTAATTACTTAATTAACCTACATCAGTCACCAATCAAGTTGTAGTTCTCGCATGACTTTAGAATGTCTTAGTTCCAGTAAAGGGCACTTCAAAGCAAATAATCCCAAGTTAACTTGGCATCTTTGTAATGGGCCCCGAAACTCCGATTATGTCACATTATTTAATATAGAACGCTATTACCAGCTCTTAGGTGGAAAATGAGCTATAACTTCGGCTCAGTAGGTTAACGATGCTGTAAGTACTTTGCTTCCTGCTAAAGTATTGTGTTAATATTGCTTTTATTACGCCAGTTAGGCGAAAAACATTATTAGAAGCCATAAATTTAAAAATGTTATGTTCCTTGTTAAGATAATAGTTATGTCAGATGTAATAAATTGTTCGTCTGTTTATTTTGCAGACTTTATTATGCTAGCAATAGAAGTACGAGTACGTCCAAGTTGATTTGATTATTATAAACACTTGGTGGAATTTTATGGCGCTACCTACATTGATTACATGTCGAACATTTTTCAGTCACCGACCCAAAAAGAGGGGAGTTATAAGTATGACGTCGATGTGTGAATGTGTGTGTGTCTGTGTGTGATAGACCGATTTCGATGCGGTTCTTTTCATTCGAAATCCAGTTTAATTGCGGTGGTTCTTAGACATGTTTGGTATACATCAGTCCAGCATTTAGAAGAGTACCAGCTCTTTTCCGATTGCATTTTTCGCGTATAATTGTTTTTTTTATTTACGTATGTTACTCGATTAAAGCGAGGGGTTATTAATGTTTTTTTAATTTAATGTTACATAATTTTCGCGTTGCTAGACGTTTTCTCAAAAGATACCTTTTGTCTTTTGTTTCTTAAAATAGTTTAGATATATCTTAGCTCTTTAGGATAGCAACGCATCAGCGATCCTCTGGTGTTGCAGTTTTCTGTGGGTGGTGGTGCTCACTTACCATACGTGAAACACAAGAAATTCACAGGTCCGTTTCGTACAAAAAAGCAAATTTAGCCATGCCCTATTAAAAACAGTGTACATACGCACGCTGCGCACAGATACATACAAAAATAACGTGATGCCGTAACTAAGTCGATTCGCTACACCCCCCCCCCCCCCCCCCCCTATCACCCCCTACGTCACGGCAATTCGTTTCGTTCACGTGCTGGCCACGCGCTGGTCACGGGATTACACCCAATCGACCCCTAGGGCTTCTGTGTGCAACTAATGAACAGCCTGCCTTATTGCTCTGCCTACATTGTTTACTTTTCTTGCACACTGTTGTTGGTAGTTGTATGCCCTCCATCTTACTATCAATCTCAAAAGAAAGTTAGTAGCAAAATAGTTAAGGGTTAGTGGCAGAGATAAAATGTGTCTATTAAATTGGAAGCAGGGAGTTAAATTTACTTTATAACATACGAGTATTGATCAATTTTTTTTTTTAATTAAGTAATACCTAAGAAACTTTTATTGTATAAAACCGTGTACAATTGTGATAACATGATTTTTATAAGTTTCAACAGTTTGTCCATTTCGGACGTACAATATTAAGGTACCTACTACCTACCTAGTTGTTTTTTTAAATTATTTCTATCTATATTTTAATAATTCGTAAAAAAGTATTTATTTAAATTATAAAACCACATGCAGAGTAAAAAATCCTTAAGTTTATTATTAAATTTAGTACCATCCAAAGATTTTATATACTCGGGCCGCTTATTATAAATCTTTATACCTAGGTCGGACTTTACACATATCATATTTATATTGCGATCGTAAGTTTTACTTTAAGTCGCTTTTCTTTGTAAAATACTCATTGTGTTCTTTAATTTTTTATTGCGCTCTAACGACTGTTGCAAAATAAAGCAGACGATACGTTTACATCTACAATAGACTATTACATGAATCGAAGTGTTGGGTGGGTTTATAATGATCTGGTCATTAATCACTCGAATCAACGAATTTTATTACATAAGAGCCGCGCTATGAGGATTAGCAATAATCCAATAAAATGAGCCTAATTCTGTTTTGCATAGGCCTTCGCAAATTTAATTATTACACGCAAACGCTGTAAAACAATCTAATTAGCAGCTTTATAGAGCTCTTAAAGCATCTGTTTGTAGACTGAGCTGTTATCCACAATCAACATTCAACTTATTCCAACAAAGTTCAGCCATTACGCCGAACGCTTCACCATGTGCGAAAGGGAATACTTTATGTTATTAATGCTGTCGTATATGAACATTATGAATAATGCAGCGACGAACGATTTATTACGTGAGATAAAAACGACAATGTATTTTTATTACGTCCGAAATCGTTAATACGTTATTAAGTTCAGGGAACTTCCGAGACGCGATGTATTCATAAGTTTTCAGCGGCGGCATTCATTCCGCGTCTTAGCGTTCGTTGTTAACAGGGCCAATGCCAATGTCAACGATTTCAGGAAATTTGTATTTTATTTCTTAAATAAACGAAGCTAAACTACTTGTTTCTCGCGCTCTTGCTCACTGTTTTTATGTTATAAAAGCCGCCATTTTGTTGAAACTGAAAATAAAAATGTGAAACGGGTTGGAGGCAACGCTCTGGAGCTGCGCGGGCGCCGGTGGAAGTCAGCGGGTCTGTGTCGGGACCTTGCTGGCGGCGAAACAGGTCCTAGCGGAACTGGTTCTAACATCGCGAGCGTCAAGTGCCCGCCGACCGTTTACATAATTTGCAAAATTAGCTGCATATTAATCGGTATTGTGACGCTATTAGAGTTAGATGATCAGCCACGCGATGGCGACAAAAATATTTTGATAAACCTATCTTATTCGTAAGTTAAGCAGTTTTTTTAACGGATGAATTTATTTAAGCATATTTCAGTAATGCGTTACGTGTTTGTTAACTGCAAAACAATCGCTGTTGATGAAGCAGTTACAAATACAGAAATAATGAACTTAATTGCGAATTACCGACATCGGAGCGGCGTACCGCGAACATTGCGAACTTGAATTACTGAACTGAATGCGCGCTTACTAAACACGTTGCATTTTTGCACCTAAAATAAATGCGGCCGACACCCGTTCATCGTTTATCTGAGACTAACGAGACGTTAATTTTGAACCGAGTGCATATAAATAAAAACGTATCCCACGCACCAGTAAAACTAATATGTCAAGGTTCGGTTAGAAGATATTTATGTTTTCATACGGCCGTGTAATTAACAGAATCCGGCGTCCGCGTAAACTGACGTAAGGTTTTTAACGTCTCTATACCGAAGTTAACGATGCTGTAAACATTAGTTTTCCGCCCGCAGTTCGACCGTCGCGGTTTTCCTGCTTTTCACAAATTTAGCAACTGCAACTGCGACTGCCGCGACGTAGAAACGCGTAAGCTCTGATAACAGCCATTACGACCTGATTATTCCTCATTACCGTATTTGTAAACACCCACAAAGTATCAATGTTGATGCTTAAGTCTCATGATCTCTTTAAAATCGGTTCATATTTTTTTCCCTAACAATGAAAGTTGCGTTTGTGCAAAGTCAATGTATAAGAACGTCACTCTATATAGAGCTCCCAACACCCAAGGGGATGTAAGACAATGTGTGGCATGCGACGAGAAAGGACTCATAATAAACAAGTTCAGCATCACTTCCCTCTGCATGCGGAATAAATAAAAATATTCTCGGTCAATCCATCTTGCTCTGAATTATAAGGTGCAAGTGAAAGTGGGAGCGGTTTCAGCTGTCTGTCTCGACATCAAAACAATGGCGCCGCCATTAAAGCGTGCCTTACGATTTCCCTCACTGTTTTTGATCTAACAATACTTTCGTTGATGTCTGTCATGCGATACTTTGGTGATAAAATGCTAAGTTAACATTGAGCCAACGTATAAAACTCGTATTAGACGCCTACTTGCAACCCGTGGCATGTTTATGGGTTTTATTGGACACAAAAACACAATACGATAGAAGCATTACTCTCCACATTAAAAAGGTTACATTTCTCATCTCCCATCGTAACTTATCTAGTTATGCATTGTCTTGTATCATCTCACATGACGATTATTGTTTTTAGTTTTTAGAAATGTTAGAGATGTTGTTGTCTTTAAGCGAAAGTAGTTCTAATAGCTGCAATTAGCAAATATGTGTTTAGCTGCGCGGAGTGCGCAAGAGGCGTCAGAAGATCCATAATTCTCAAATATCGCGTGCAAACAACCAAAATTCCAGGATATCGATAAGCAAATGCGCCATGTTTGGCGTCAACGGCAAAGATCGATATCTTTTAAAATATGGCCATTGTAAATATTATTAGGCACGTTTTATTATCTCGTCATGTCTTCGTAAATAAGTTTTTAAGAAACTTCCAAAAGTTGGAACAAAATATTTGACAGTAGGTAACGCGTTAACTATCTAACAATCTAAACTAAAGTCTAAAAACGCAAAGAATACCGATAAAGTCGTTGGTTTGGGGTTCTTGTTTACAGGGTACGTAACTACGTTATTTGCATATTAAAAAGGTTCCAGGTGCGCCTTACCGATGTTATCTCCGCTCTTGACCCTACTAAAATCAACGATCGGAACTGTTACCAATCTCTGAATACCGGGTATTACAAAGTAGACCCTTGATATTTCAGAATCAATTAACCTTTCCCCATACTAAATTGGATCAGTTTATCAGTCTTTATGTCTACCGTGTGTCGAAACTTTGTTTAAGGATCACATTTTTTTTAAACACGCGGTATATGTATATAAATAGAAGATTCATTAGTTCTGGGATTCCATGACGGTCGGTGTCACCATGCGTTGGAAAAGTATCACTATATAGTTTTTAGTTTTCAAGGACGAGAAACATTTTACCACAGCGTAATTTTTTGAACGCAATTAAAGCAGAATAAGATTTTTTTTATGTCTTGAAGAACCCATTCCATAATAACATACCTAATCCGGTTCTGTAAGACCTCTTTTCAGTGAGCTTTTTTCTTTAAAGTCGATGTCCACCTACACCTTAACGAAACCGCATGTATATCTAATGCTATACAATTAATACTCGTCCATCTTAGCCGCTGAGAGCACACATCGGTCGCATTCCTTGTGAAACTCACATTCGACCACAGTCTGACCAGAATTCGCTGTCCATTCAATATACGAGGTTTCCAAGCTGTGGTTTGCGCGTAGATGTATATCAGCGTTACTTCTTACACAACGCAGTTAGCGCGGTTTGCGACTTATTACTACGGCCTAGTTGACACGGTGGCGTAAGCCTTACATGTACAACGACCCTAATGTTAAAGCGGATAAATGATGCGAAAATCTTATTGAATGGAGCTATGATATGCTAATTACACAAGTTATGAGTTAGGCGGGTGGAATGCAATTGTAAGTGTAACCTCTGCTTAGGTGCGTCTGTTTGCTTGTAATTGGACGTTTGAAGCCACTGTTTTGTGTAGGAAGTTGAACGCCAGGTTGCCTACTCGTAGTGATGCGAATGTTCCCATTAATAGCATTATTAGCTTTATGCTAAATTACAAAGATGTGAATACGATTTTGTCCCGTTCGGTGTCGAAGCCCTTGTTCCGAGGAGTCCTAGTGTTTTGAGGATCTTTAAAATAATTGCAAAGAGAGTAGTCGACGTCACAGATAGAGCTGACAGGTTCCTCGGACAAATAATGAACTTAGCCATTCAAAGGCTGTCGGAATCCTTAGAACCACGCCCATAGTGCCGACTGTTCTTGATAGTGTATCTTGTCTTAGTTTAATTTTTTTTCAAGTTTTTACCCGACTACGGCAAAGCTAAAGGAGGGTTATGATTTTAACAGGATATGTATGTATGTTCATCTGTTCCCTCATAGCTTCGAAACTACTTATCAGAACTGGACGAATGAGATATCGTTATTATAGCTTCAGCTTGTTTTTTTTAAAAAAAAATTGAAGAAACTATCTTTACTTCGGAATTGTTGGAGACGTGATTAAGTAAGAACCTTTTGGCTCTAATTTGTAAGAGAACACAAAGTCAACCATATCGTTATGTATCCTGAGTCATAAAAACGTTTTGACACTTTTAGCTTTCACAGTCACGTTCCCGGACTAAAGGGCTGATACTAGAGGACAAAGGATCCACTCAGACGCCTCCTTACACAGGCGACGCCCTCCTCGCATGCCTTTACGGACTTGACAACTCGATGCTTCCGAGCTTACAAACGCTATCTACCATTTCATCATCTATTGTATAAACTCAGGTTACAGATACAGATATAATGTAGTTCTCCTAAAGTCCAACTATTGTGTGCATAAAAAAACAACGCTGAGGCCTAACCGGATTCTAAATACGAAGGAATTTTAAGTTTGAGCGATAACGCTGAAAAATGCACCTGTATTTCAATAGCTTCATTTTATTTGTATTTATTAGGTACTTTGTTGTTGATATAGCGAAAAGTTTAAAATGTCTACTTATTAAGGTTTAAAAGACAAAGAGCAGAGCCTTAGGTCCCATAGGTTACCGCTGGGAACATAATTCTAGAAAGTGAAATCGCAAAGTAGACTGCTTAATACACACACCAATATAAAATGCTAATGTAATTCGTTGAATTAACTTACTTTTATGGCTGCCCTCTTCTTACCGCACGCCCAAAAGCAATCTAAAGTGAAGAAATAAAGGGCGATGCCCTGAAGCTTTTCATAGAGCTTTTAGGATCTTGGAAATTTAATTTCCTTAAAACCCGCACGATCACTTCATTGTTTGGTTTTCATTAAATCTGAATAGATCGCAAAGTGTTAATAATTTGGAAGCATTGCGTTCTGGAGAAATTTCCTCCGAGGACGACGACCCCGCTTATAAAATATTGTAATTATTTAAAGTGAAAGTAATTGACAACACACTTCCATGCATTTTAATGGCTCAGGGATATTGTTATATATCTGCGTCGAGTACACGTACAACCACAATAGGCTGTTAATCAGAAGCTTTTATTGTTTCGTCATTTTAAACAATAATATATTCGTCAATGTCGAGAAACAAAGCGTGTAAATCTTTAGTAAAACATGACATTTTGACACGGTCTCGACCGCGGCGGATTTAGCATGCGATACAAAGATAGACTTCCCTTATCTCGCCAAATCGCCATCCGTCACAATAATAAAACCTAAGAAACAAATGACTACCAATATGCTTTTCGCGCGTCTCACGCCTTCACAAAAGACAATTGACGTTCGGAGGAACCGACACGGAGCTTTAGGCTATCAATAGTTAATAATGATTCGTCGTCGTTTAAAAGGAAAGGTTCTCGCAGGCACGTGGCCTTGCCTGCTGCCTGCTGAGGTCACACGTCTATTCCGCGCACATAATGGGCATGAGATGACAGCCGGGATAAGCCTGTCAGCTCGAGGACTGAGCGCATGACGTCACGCAGGCTCCGAACTACGCACTCGACTCCATATAAGGCTCATTTTTGTCCCATTGTACCGACGCCCCTATTGAAGCTGAAGGATGGCGGACAGATTTTCTATCGAATATCCAACCATTCCTACCTTTAACCTTTCCTATATATTGTAGCGCTGTAATTGTTAACTGATGGAATTCAGAAGTGGCTGCGGCTGCGACCCTCGTCGACTCTAACTCGCACTATTGAAAATTTCCTGTCATTTCAACCAATATGACCGAGGTTGGGATGGGATCGCTGGCTGATAGATGGAAAAATGGAATGTCTATACAACGAATAAAAGTTTATTTTAGTACCTAGATGGACATTTTTAATAGACAACTGAGATTGAAAATCTTCTTTTAATTGAATCCTTTCAAATCATATTTTGAAACGATATCCGACATATCATTCAGTTGCAGGTATATTTATAAACATGCCGATCATTTCGTTTAAGGCAACCCGAAACACGAAGTAATATTAATTCCCTCGAACATCTCGACTACGCCACAGTTTTTTACCAACAATCCGTCTTTGGAGCTTCATCGCGTCGAAAACCGCCGTCCATTACCGAACATAGCGTTGCCTTCGCGCGCAATTCTTTTATTAATTATCGTGGCCAATTTAGCGGAGGATATGACGCCATGCCGTCGGCGCACGCGCGTGATCCACCTGCAAATGCGTCCAGCACAGCACGCAATCGATATTCATCCTTGAACAGCTCATGGTAGAAATTGTATTGTTATTTTATTGTTACGACGACGCGCGTGCCTCAGCGGGCCTATTTATGCCCGATTTCATATGCACCCCTTTGGCGTGATTCACTAACGAATCATCTGTCAAAGCTTTGAGAATGTACGTTATTCAAAACCTCCGCGATAACGTGTCACCAGCTAATGCAGATGCAGGTTGTTGCGCCACTCCAGCGTGTTTCGGCAGTTTCCCACATGTTCCTCTGGCTCCTAATGGCTTTATTTATCAGTAGCAATCCGTTAGTGTCGTTGAGAAATGATGATCGAATAATTCTTACCACACCTCACTTGGCTACTTTTCATCGACATTGCACACCGATAGCTAGATTCGGTGCCGTAATTCGTTTTCTATCTCGATTGATAGCTTTTAGGCTTTAGGAGTCGATTAGCGAACCGATCAATTGTATCGACTATCGAACGTACACGAGAACTCATTTCGAGCGTTATTGTTTCGATGCGGCTTATATAATCGCTCAATACTATGTTGAAATAATATTTTCTGTCTGAGATCGAAAGCTGCAAGTTACCATGACAGTGTTTAAACTGCCCTCGTTTATCCGCCGTCATACACATTGATTTGAGTTATCTTGATTAAGAATGCTCTAAATGCTGCGTTACAAGCAACGCACGGAAAAAAAAACTTAGCTGTGGTAACTAGGAATTAGTTGGCGCAGCTAAATTCCTTCGAAACTATAGGGACATCGAAGTATTTAGCTATCGTTGCAAAGAGTTTTTCGCTACCGAAACTTGG
Source organism: Pandemis cinnamomeana (assembly GCA_932294345.1). NCBI lineage: Eukaryota > Metazoa > Arthropoda > Insecta > Lepidoptera > Tortricidae > Pandemis > Pandemis cinnamomeana. Next base: position 13,492,022 of record OW028705.1, on the reverse strand, counting down.
CTGTGATAGCAAATATTCTTAGTTGTGATCACTTTGAAGTTTGGGAAACTTAGCAGTGACTGCTAATCATATTAGCTAAAATTAGTTGTGGCTGCTAAGTATATTAGCTATATTTAGCAGTGACAGCTAATTTAATTAGCAATATTTAGCGGTAGCTGCAAACAAATTTGCCGTAGCTGCTAATTACTTTAGATGTGACAATCAAAATAATTCGTTGCATCGGCGAAAGTGTTGGCTGTAGCAACTAAGTTAGTTTGATACTCTATCGCATTTTTTTAGTGGTATTCGACAACGAGTTTAGCTGCAGCTGCTAAAAGGGTTTGTTACTATAAGAAAGACTTAGTTGTGAGATGTAATCAAGTTAGTTGTAGCTGCTAATTAAGTTTGTTACTGTAACTAAGAGTCTTAGTTGTGAGATGTAATCAGGTTAGCTGGAGCTGCTAATTAAGTTTGTTACAGTTACCAAGAGTCTTAGTTATGAGATGTAATCAATTTGTGGCCCGAGGAAGCGACCGCCACTGCGATACGGCAACCCGTGCACACACCTGCAAAGTCTGATAGACCGGGCCCGTTAACGTCCTAACGAATTAGAAGCAGTAACGTGCACACTAGGCTACTCAGACTCGCTTCCTGTGTCTGTTACAAGATAATCATTCAAAATCATCTCGGGTATATATGGACGCTCGGTCAACCAAACGATAGCGCGATGTAACTTGCGCGCAGCGCCATCTGTTGGCGTATTTCGTAAGCTCAGTTGCTGTTGGCCTTAATACTTATCGTTACTTATAGTCAAAGCTGCAAAAAGTTCTTGGCTGCCACACTTAAGTCTGATTTGCTACGACTGCTAATATAATATTGCTGTTCATTGCAAAGTAAATTTGTTGGTGCGACTAAGATTCTTAGCAACATTAGCAAAAAAATATTTAGCAGTTGCAGCAAATAATATTAGCTACAGTTTGTGAATAAGTTAGTCAAAGCTGCAAAAAGTTCTTGACTGCCACACTTAAGTCTGATTTGCTACGACTGCTAATATAATATTGCTGTTCATTGCAAAGTAAATTTGTTGGTGCGACTAAGATTCTTAGCAACATTAGCAAAAAAATATTTAGCAGTTGCAGCAAATAATATTAGCTACAGTTTGTGAATAAGTTAGTCAAAGCTGCAAAAAGTTCTTGGCTGCAACACTTAAGTCTGATTTGCTACGACTGCTAATATAATATTGCTGTTCATTGCAAAGTAAATTTGTTGGTGCGGCTAAGATTCTTAGCAACATTAGCAAAAAATTATTTAGCAGATGCAGCAAAGAATATTAGCTACAGTTTGTGAATAAGTTAGTCAAAGCTGCAAAAAGTTCTTGGCTGCCACACTTAAGTCTGATTTGCTACGACTGCTAATATAATATTGCTGCTCATTGCAAAGTAAATTTATTGGTGCGACTAAGATTCTTAGCAACATTAGCAAAAAAATATTTAGCAGTTGCAGCAAATAATATTAGCTACAGTTTGTGAATAAGTTAGTCAAAGCTGCAAAAAGTTCTTGGCTGCCACACATAAGTCTGATTTGCTACGACTGCTAATATAATATTGCTGTTCATTGCAAAGTAAATTTGTTGGTGCGACTAAGATTCTTAGCAACATTAGCGAAGGATATATTAGTAGATGAATCAGAAAAAATTAGCAGCCGTTGCAAAAATGTTATTAGTGATTGCAAAATGTATTTATCAAACGTATCAAAGATATTATCTGCTGTCTAACACATGTAAAATTAGTAATAGTAACGAAATTTTTATCCACTATAACTAAGAATTATTAACGGTTACAACTAACAGCAATTACTAAATTATTTTGTTGATAAATTAGCTATAGTTGCTAATCAATTAGTACTGTTAGCAAATTATTTGAAATTCGTTTAGCTAAATATCGTTATCAGTGGTAGCTAACTGGTTTTAGTTGCTATAGACATGGCCTTGTTACAGTTGCAAACAAATTGTATGCCACAGCAAAGAAAATTTCAGCAAAGGGAGCTTAGCTATCACGGCTAATTCATTTCTCTCCGTGCGGCGTGCTTATTTAGTTAAGAATTGCGAAACATGGAACCAGTATTTTATAAAATGCTTTCGAACACTGATTCGTTATTTTGTCAAACGTCGCCCAAGCACCGTTTTTCTTTTTTGTCCTCACCGGTGACCCGCGTTATGTCACGATACATGACACCGCCGTAGCCGCGATTGATTTCATAATGCTTAACAACAGTTTATATTCAAAGAGCCCGTCTGGTCGGGGCAGGAGCACTCTTCCGAGTATCGAATCGCAAATCAATTAGTGTCCGTCGACTATGCTCTCCGTATGCTGTTTATGGTCGCGTTCCTAATATGCCAACTCTCGTTATTCTCAATCAATTGTTGTTTAATTAAAAATCGTTTTTTTGTTTGAGCAAACTACATGACATAACAAAATTAACGGCTACAGAAACCAATTAGTAGGTGAATATTAAGAGTGTCTTGACCACTCTGATCAAACTCCGTTACATTCCCACGATTATTAACACAACGAAAAGTGAAGTCTAGACAACTTTAATCAAACTAGACTCTGCATCGGTACTGTCTTTAGTTTCCATAAGAAGTTAACTCTGAGCACCATTCCTTTTAACAGTAGGTACTTCCTGAAACGACAATGAAGAAAAAACGTCGTTAAAATGCTGCGTATTAACCACAGACCATTAAGATTATGCTAAATGATAAGCACGATGTGTTAGCTTATACGCGAGTTAATGATATCGTAAACGCTAAGTCGGATATCAATCGAGTTTTAACAGTCACCCGGTAGTCTCGACATGGTGGCATCTCAAGAGATATAAGGGGAAACTAATGGGTTTTTTGCGCCTGCACACGATCACATTTCCTAAAAGGACTTCTTGATTACGCCAAGCGATTGCTGCTAGTACATGATTCACCCGTACAAGCCCGTCGATTCATGATTTGTGAAACAAGGATCTATTCATTGTCATTTGCAAAATCTGTGCGTTGGTTATGTTTCAATTTTACCCTGTTAATACTCGTCTGGACGTAGGTAAAACGTTGATGTGTTGAGTATATCGCTTTGGTTCAATGGAGGAAGTAGATTTCTTCAATCGTTTACACTGATCACCTACACAAATTGTTTGGTTGCTCACTTGACCGCAACCAATCCGATTGACAATTGGACTCCTATTTGTGTTTCGCCGTTACGAAATTCAATAGCTTTCCTCGACGGGTGGTGTTACATGCGTTCGCCATGGCTTGTCGATTTTCTATTTCGCAACGCAGGCGCCGGTCGTCGTAAACAAACGTCAGTCACGTTACTACATTTTATTAGTGATTTCTTTGGCATCAGCTCTAAGTGTTTCTTAACTCAGATCCAGCTATTTCGAAAACGCCCGGCCGGAATTATGTGTATGCCATTGACCCAATACTGGTTCTGATAACTCGAATAAGAAATTAGATTCGACAGCAAACCGTGGGTCTGTAATGGACGCGTTGACTTTAATCGATTGGCATTATTCTTCTTAATTGGACAACGATAGTTAGAAACCTTAAAGGTTGTAAACATATCGAAAAACTTTTTATTTTTAAATACGTAGGCTGTTCACGGCACATTAATGCAAATCTTGGAGCCTTATATCAGTTATCGTCAATATCCATACCTCCTGTTCCTGTCACAGACTTCCGACACATCTGTCCATCACTCCATTGTACATTGTGCGTCTGTATGTCTGCGCTTGTGCCCGCGGCTGCGCGGTGCGTTCCTGGAACGGATGCCTGCGCGAGCTATGAAAATGCACGCACACCATTATAGGCTATTAGAGCATGTTTTCTATCACGACGGACAGCTGAGAAATTTCCGCTACTTTTTCCTTTAATAGCAATAACAACACGTTGTAAAAAATAAGTACAATTGACTTATTATGTACCTAACGCAAATGAAGGTTTATTTATGGTTAGTTTAACATTACCTCCTATCAAAATTGTATTAAAAGCACTCGGTTTTCGATAGCTAATTTCCGGCAAACATACAAGTTCATGTCTAATTCATTTTTGAGAGAAGAAAACTACATTGCTTAATTAACTTCTGATTTACTTTTTAACTTTTATAAAACCGTACAGTTCTCTTTACCAAACTTACCCAACATATTCATGTTTACACAGAGTATCTTCAGAGTACTCATGTTTAATCGAACTCAAACACTTGAGCATCGCAAGAGCAGGCAAATATGGCGGCCCATAAAATAATCAGCGGCCATATGGTGCGCCGCCAGACCGAGTGTCTGCGCGTTGCGTGCATGCAGCTATGTACACTATTTTATGCATTTGATTCAAATTAACGGACGGACATGCGGAAAAACAATACATAGGTAATAGGAGATTTATATGTTCCGTTTGCGAGGAACATAAATGTCTTGCTAAAAATATGAATGAACGGCAAATTGATGCGAATGGAAAACTTTTTTGCTGTAATTGATGTAAGTCGGGAAAAGATTCATGAATAGGTATTATCATTCCGCAGTAAACGATTCGATGACTCGTTAACATAGTGGGATAATGAATGAGCTCTCCGTTTTTATATATTTTCATTTTCACGATGCAATGACACTACATTGCTTCTTGTTTCTGTCGTGTCTAAGCGTTGCGAGCAAGCACTTCCTTGTGGAAAAACTTCACGTCATGTTTTAATAGATACTTAAGTATTTTAAAATGCTTCGTGTAACAGGACGTGAACAGTTACCAGGCACGAGAAATGGCAGCTCTTCCTTATAAGAAAGGAGAAAAAAGTATAATGGAATTTAAAGAACTCCCAGGCTCTACATTATTTCTGAAAGCAAAATTTCTGTTTCGAACGGTCTTTGTGTGTTTACTCTTACTTCTTGTGTCCTATCAATAGTTTGAAGTTTAAGTGGGAGAGATCCCTTATAGTTTTATCATTGAAGTCTAATTTTGAGCAGTATTCAAATTTCACGAGTCAAAATTTACAGTCCCTGAATTTAACAATTTAAATCATTTATATTCAAAATAATTCAATATTCCATTCTCCGTAACGATACGATCTCGACGTCCGTGCCAAACGTCCATCCAGGTCGATGCTTAGCTATTTGCCAATTCAGTATTCACGGCACCAGTGTACCCCAGCTTTATCGCTTATCCCACAATCACTTGTCTATGCGCAAACGCACGTTGCAACGCGTCCGTCCACACTGCCGGGGTTAACGACCTCCCTGCACTTCTGCCTAAGATGTATGTACTAACTAGAAGAGAACCAAAAAAAATTACAAAAGAAAATAAATCATAAACGTCTAAATTCATTCCTTATTTTTATCTCAAAGGTTGAAAGGGCGTGAACTCGAGTCGACTTTATATGATGCTTGAAATAAACTTTGTTTTTATTAAATATCGATAAAATCTCATTTGTTTATAAGTATCCCTCGCTTCTTTGATCCCTGTTTAATAGATATTAAAAAGTTCGAAACGTTCCTTCTGGGTAGAGTCGTTGTTTTTCAACAGTTGGTTTACTTAGGTGCTTTACATCTTACAGGAAATAATACCGGGCGTACTTTATTCACGCCTAACAAATTCGTAAACAACCAGCCGTTAAATACTTACTCTTGAGTTTGCCCGATTGATATAATCCGGTACTAAAATTGATACCTTCAGTTCATCGACAAACTGGCGCTCAACGCGTGCTGGCAGTGACATGGCAACTTGACAACATGGTGCTAAACAAGTCCAATATCAATACAATATGACTGGCTGGATACATACGATAAAACCAATTACGTGTCATAAGAATCAAATAGACAGACTTTATGCCGCATGCGTATCGAGTTGCTCCCATTTCACTCATGGGTGACAGATCTAATGATCTTTAACACATTACTCCATATGTTGAATTAACCCCACACATCATAGTCATAATGACAAGTCAAGACAATCGCGCCCACTGCCGCTTCCATGCCACCGGTTTCCGCATGAAAGGAGCGCAATGCGCGAGTGGGTTGACGGATGCATTGCCAATTATTGTTTACTTTCTACAGCTAATTGTATATTTATTTCGGCCAGATCAATGATTCATGCGGGGTGTCGGATTACAATAGATTGTTGAAGCAAACGGAGGGAGAGCTTTGATCCTGTGGCTTTTAGAAACTGCTTCAAATGTCTCTTTTTGCGCGCTGTTTACATTCTAACGTAAAATATTAAGTAAGGGTTTTATTATTCTATACGATAAATTGTGGAGGTTAGTGCCTGGCTGGCAATTAAATAAAACAAGCTGTTAAACGCCATCCAGGGAACAGTTATAATTATAAATATCCGTATTCGGTCAAATCTCATTAGTATAGTAAACACATAAATGTTACAGTTACGTACCTACAGTGCATTTCCGAGAGATCGGCTTCCGATGAAGCGCGAACAGCGTTTCGGGGTCGCAGACACACCGCTCGGTGCATACAAAACACTATTCATTGGCGTATCTAAGGATATTTTTCACGGAAGGGCTAGCCCCTGAGATACCAGATAGCCAGTATTGAACGTCTTGAAAAAAGGAGTACTCTTATTCTACCACAATTGGTTAGTGTTTATTCTAGAATTTTCTATCGGTAAAACAACATCCTTGGGTCGGCACAGGAGCACTCTGGGGTGAGTTCTCAACATATTTTACTGGGGTTGCCCGAAAGGAAAAAAGCTGGTTTTAAATAAAACCATAGAAAACCGTTTTTTAGAGTCACCGTTGATTGTTATGGTTCGTTAAATTATCTAAATATTGATAAATGAATTTGTAGTAAGACAATCCTTGTTGATCACTGTTTTGTAAATATCAGTTTGAGCCTTTCGCAGCCATAAAAGCAGGAAGTTTGAAAAAGATTTCCGGTAGCATTTTTTTAGTAAGTACCTACCAAATATTTACATCTTGAATCAGATCGATCATTATTCTCACTCAAGACGTGATCTTACACAGTTGTGCCGAAGTCGTAATAATAATCTATTTTCGGCATTTAAAATCACAAAGCTCAAAAGTGGAGCAGCGAGGTAATTAACATGTGAGCATTACACAACAATAATTATCTTTTTACTATAACGTATTATATTATCTGTGCAATAACCAAATGATACCTAACCATAATGAGGGTATCGCCAAACGCCTCAATAAATGTCGCTCAATAACAAAAAAATATGCGATTAGGTACCTATCGTCTTTTGTTTACGCCTACTCTATACCGCAAATTGTAAAAGAGGCCAGAATATTACGAAAACCTTTTTTTTTTTCAATAAATTTCATATATATTCGCTACTTCACTTTGTGAATAAAAATGAAGATTATTTACTTCAATATTATGCTGATTATGATTAAAAACAGTATTAATATCTTACGAGGGGCCTTTATACTTTAAAATAATCTGCAATATTAGGTACTTGCTTTATTTCTACTGTTCGTTTACTAAATCTAATTGTACTGCAGACTGGTAGACGATAGTTTTATGAGTAACGTAATCGATAGGGCGGCGCCAAAGAGAGCGACCCCACAAACGTGTGACTAAGTCATGTGTAATAGGTAGGTACAAGTGTCAAAAGTTAATTAAACATTCCCAACGGAACGTAACGTACGTAGCTCGACGTGATCTTCACGGCATCAAGAATTAAAAAAAAAAGATTGAATATCCTAAGCACGAAGTTATTTTTGCAATAAAAATTGCAATTACCTTAATGTTACTCCGATACCACTTTGCATTAGCTTTAGTGGTACCGCAGTAGCAAGGTAAGTGTGAGTTGCACCAAGTTACTATAACTATAACAATGACTATAATTATACATGTTTACATAAATATTTCATAGGTTCTCTGTCACCTTCCATGCTGGTCTGGGAGTAAAGCAAAACCATAGAATGTACCAGTTGCTTCTCTTCCCGCGCAGATGGTAATCATCGAGGGAATGGGCGAAAATCTTAGAAATCATGTTGTAGGCGATGCGGCTACCAAGCCATCACTATTTTGATTCCTCTTTCGATCTATACGCCCATAATCATGCTAAACGTGGCCTTTAGGTCTTGTTACCTTAGGCAATGTCTACCCGTAAGGAATAAAGACGTGATTTATGTATGTATGTATGTTCTCTGTCAAATATGAGTACGTCAAAACCGTCAGTTACGGTTATTGTTAGTGTTTGATGCAACTCACACTAATTGTAAGTGCTTAAATGTTTGTTTTGATCATTAAAACGTCCTCCGCAAAAGCCTGATTCAATCAATTATAATTTCCTTAACCCATTTCGTTTAACATAATTTATTGTCCTGTCACTGTCTTATCTTGCAACGGTTTTCTTATTGATACACAAAAATATGATGTAGACACCACGATTGTATGAACAATCTGACCCAAATGCGATCGTGACGCGCGCACCTGACGCAACCCGCAGATATCGACTGAGTTGCTCTGGCTTCTGCACTCTGTTATACATCACCGCGCTAGCCCATCCTCATTGCAAATCGCACGGACCAGCCAGATCTTAAGATCAATGTTTGCGTAAAAGTTTACGTGCAATCCTTAGCTGTTTTCCGAGTATCCGGCGCAACACGTTTTCTTTACCAGTTAGAGTACGCCGGCACCTTTAATTACCCACGTACTTATCATTGCGACAGAATAAAGTGAAGCTCTATGAATCAGCAACTTAAAGTTGTCAGCAGGACGTCGTTATGTTAAGAGGTCGGACCTAAACAAAAAGAAAACAAATACAGCTACATTACAAAAGATGGTCTAGTTCAGCAGTCTAGGTTATGCTTTATGTAATATAAAATCGATTACCGATACTATCTTAGAAGATCTTTAGTGCAAAATAGCACTCTTAAACGAGCAGCTTACAGGCTTTCTAGCTGATTACGCAATTCATGACTCATATTTACCAAAATTATTATAGCGAGGCCTTCCAGGCCACTTCTGCAGCCGTAAAACGCCGTTGAGTCATAGATTGTAGTCAACTTTTATTGTTCATTCGGCACTAAGCGCCTTCAATTAGATGAAAATGTCAGCCCAAAGTGCAGAGCAGAATGCCACAAGAGTTACGTAAATTAGAAATGCAAATATTACGGAAATAAGTTATCTTATTTGTAAGAAAGCGTCGTTGAAAATGTTCAAGTAATGGTGACCTAATGGGCTATTCACTTCGCCGTCAATCATCTGCGTCTGGCGTCCGAAATATTATTTTGGAAGAAAATCGCTTAAATTCCCATCGTACAGAGGGAAGTGTCCACCTACTTTCGTAATTTTAGGAGGTAATTTACAACAATGTAAATCGCAGTCAAAGTGAGTTTCCTAGAAACTATGTAAATAAATACACCGGCTTAATAAGTCGGAGTTCATTATTTCGAATTTAGTACGTATTGCGAAAACATTCATTTAAATGCTGATTTCAAATTTTTGCCGTTATTTCCTTTCTTCCGTATGGTTCTTGACCTCCGTATTTAGAACTTGTATGAACGGTTAAACACAACACAAACACATAAGCACATCATTTGTATACGTATTGTGTAACAATGTCTATGAACCATGACTCAGCAAGTGTGAAATTAACATACTCTTGCGGAAGACAGCACAAAAGGGAATGACTGCACTGAAACTGCCTCAAGGAAAACTATTTTCAAAACATTGTGTTTTTGAACGGATTCGTTGACTCGTGGTGTCCCAAGACACAAAGATTCTCTAGAATTCCCTGGCAAGAGAGTTGTTTGACGTCAAAAGTATGTAGGAATCCTATAGTGATGTTGTCACGCGTAGTGACTTTACTACAATGTGGGTTTTCAAGCATCACTTTCTGTCATTAGTCAACATTCTCGTGACTTTTTCTAGAAAATACAGCAGTTTGTCAAAAGTCACCGAAGTTTTAATTTTAGGTATTGAGGTTATTAAACAAAGTCACTTTGATGACTTAATCCGTATTGATAGACGTTTCTAAATACGAATACGTCAACTCATTAGAAATCGCTTCTGAATATAAACGCAAGCTGTTCTGTCGGGTACCTACGTAGTACTACATAGGTACATTGATCGACCTTAGAAATTAGAGGCGACTCTCTTTACTTCTATTTATCGATGCCAATTTCTCAATACCTTATTAATGCTGCAGTCAAGCGTGTAGTAGAAAAAGCTGAACTCTACCAATTACTGGTGCCAGAGGAAAAGTATGACAAATCGCGACCGCCACGCGCCGCGCCGGATGAATTTATTGCCGCGACGCTCGGCCGCGGCTGACCGTAAATTACAAAACACAAAACAAAGAAGCTGATATGAGAACTTAATTTACTTTGATTTTTAACTAAATTATGTAAAAAATACTTTTGATTGTAATGACAAAAAATATCTCGGTAGACTTCATTTAACATGATTGTCAGTTGTGAGATACGAGCTTTTTATACTGCCTATATGTATAGTGACAATACTATACAGGGTGAAATTTTGAACGTGATACAAAGTCGATGTTTTCGATACATCTCTGAAGGACTTAAAGGCTCTGCTAAGTCTTGAGTTACCAAAGTAATTAATTAGAACTTAATTAACGATTTTATTTATCCCATTTTTAATTGGCATGTGTGGTTACCCCACCCTTTAAATGATAGAGCAAAAAGTTTAAATTTGTTTTATAATAGGCACTCGCCTCTTTGGTTCACTTTGACATAAAAATAAAATAATACTGCTAATTCGTGACGTGAGTTGTCATAACAAATATCTCTCGGCTTATTAAAATTTTACTGAAAAATGCCGCCTGCTTATCCTTTTACGCATGTTGAGCGTTTAGATATGGTTATTTTTTATCACACATCAAGTAGTACGGTGCGGACACAGACATTGTTTCACGAAAAGTATCCAGACTCTCCAATCCCGTCTCGTCGTTTAATAAACCACACTGTCCAAAACTTGAGGGATTATGGACAATTGTCCGTTCCATCGCATGCACAAGGTAGAGGATCTCGAGCACGCTACTCGGATGCGTTTCGTACTCGAGTACTTCGTTATTTCAACCGCCACCCTCAAGCAAGCACAAGGGATGCAGCCGCACGTTTTGGAACAACACAATTTTTTATGTGGAAGCTATTGAATGCTGAAGGTCTACACCCGTTCCATTTCCAACGCGTGCAAGATATTGTTCTTGCTGATTACTCCAGAAGAATTCAGTTTTGTGAGTGGTTTTTGGAACACTTGCATTTAAATATCATGTGGTCAGACGAAGCAACTTTCTCCAGGATAGGGCTATTCAACGTCCATAATGAACATTGGTGGAATAATGTGAATCCCCATGTCACACGCAAGGACTCCTTCCAAACCCGATTTTCAGTCAATGTTTGGGCCGGAATTCTGAACAACTGTGTAGTAGGACAACATTTTATTGACGGTACATTAAATGGAGCTAAGTATGAAGATCTGTTGAGGAACGTCTTACCAACATTAATGCGTGAAATTCCGGAAGAAAATCAAAACGACCTACACTTCCAACAAGATGGAGCTCCAGCCCACTTTTCTCGTCGGGTGCGGAATTATTTAGACCAAAAATTCCCCGATAGGTGGATTGGCCGCAATGGTCCAATCGCATGGCCTCCTCGTAGTCCCGACCTAACACCGCTGGACTTCTTTTTATGGGGTGAAATTAAAAGGCGAGTCTACAAACGTGAGTCCCACACAGTCACAGAACTTCGGCAAAAAATCATACAGGCGTTTGATGCTGTTAAAGCCAATGTGTTTGTGCTTGGAAAACTCAAAGACAATCTAAGACGTCGTGCAGAGCTATGCCGGCGGGAAGGTGGTGGTCATTTTGAGCATTTATTGAAGTATGTTTGAGAAATCCATTTTGTTTTTGATATTAAATAATGATTATTACCACTCTGTTTGTTATTTACACCAAAATAATACATAAGAGCTAGGGATTTAAGTTATCTGCGATGTTGATATTACTCGTATTATTTGACATTATCCACTAGATGTTAATTACAGCGATAAAACTTTTCAACTGTCAAATGTAGGGTTGCAATACTTTCAGTTTCTGAATTATTTTTTTGTTAGGAAATTATCAATATTTAATTAAGAAAAATTTTATTAAATGAGTTCATGCATCTAATTATACAGCATCTGCTGAGCAGGAAACATGTAATTTGTATCACGTTCAAAATTTCACCCTGTATACCAAACAAAAAAATAATCATTTTTGAAGGGTTAACAAAATTGAGTAGTTTTAATAAAATTAACGACACAATTAAACATCCTTTTACAAAAACAGATTTGAGACATGATTGAATGAGAACGTCAAGTAAAAAATAACACCATGGTGAAGAACGAAGTGTCCGGAAAAAAGCATCAATTTGTGAACCGTGAAAACGGCGATTTGGCAGACGGCGCGGAGTCTGCGCGGGAGCACTTTCTCTGCGCAGACGCCGCCGCGGCCACAGTCCTTCAGACATGCGTCGGCGCCGCCCGCCCGCACGCTGCCGCTGCACTCATGCCTCCGGAAATTCAATTTCATTACCATTTCTCGCACCGATATTTTAATCGCCAAGATAACCGATGCCGCCGAATGATTTACAGTGAGGAACGGCGGAACACTCTCGAATCGATCCGTGTCAATCATCAGTGATATTTCGGAAGTCAAAGACTGGGTCGTTGGCCGCGTGTATTGCCTGTGTTTTCGGGCGAACTTCCCTGGATGTGCAGTGTGGGTTTCGGAGGCTAAGGCTGTGACATTGTGAGACTGTGAGTGCATAATTGTGGGGGACGTGGGAATAAAGATCGAGACGTATTGTGATCGATCCTGTCGGCCGGTGGCCTGTCGCCAAGTCATGACGCTTTGGTACACCGATTTACTGGTGAGCTTGTAACGCTAACGTCATTCATTTTTACTTGCCCGGTTTTCTTCACTGTCATTTACTTACAACTGTATGCCTACATAGATGATGGTGTCCATCTATTACCTACCTGGTTACATTCCAATTTTTAATCAAAAAGAAAACAGACAAGACACGGTTGGCATTTTTTGGGTACGAAGCCCGAAATGAAATATAGTTTAAGTTAATATTTGTCTGTTTAATAAAGCTTCGATGATAAACATTGTCTGCGTCATGATATCCATATCGTCAATACGCTCGCCGCTTGACTCAGGTCAGTGATTTCCAATCTATGAAAGAGTTGTTTAAACTATAAAACGTTAAAAACTTTATTGCTGAGAAAGTAATTAAATTTCGAATAAAGTGTGTTTTCGACACAGACCCAAATCCGGCGTTCAGTCGAGACCATAAATCAATTAAAAACTAACGTAAAGACATCGTTAAACTATTAAAGAGTCGTGCAATTCTTTTATGTAGGTAATACGGGGGCGTTATAGCACGTCTCACAATTACTATCATTGGAAGGTATAGGCAATTGACCTAGAAGTAACGTGTTATTACATATCGATGCTTCAGGCGCCACTCCTGCCTAGATATCCATCTATCGGGTCAATTACTTTGGTTAGTTTCGAATTTCTTTCGTTTACTTTCTACATAATCGCCGCGGAGGAGAGCGGTCTTGCATCAGGTCTAATTCGGGCAAGTGAAGCATCTCGTTAGGAGTCCCGCTAATTTACCGTCAGTTAGTGCGTTTCCTGCGGAGGTGCGCGCGCGCGTTGCGTCAGCGGCCCACTTCCCCGCGCCCGCGCCGACCCGCCAATTACACGCGTGTCAATAGGTTACGACCGTGTAATGTTGTCACCAAAAACATACATGTTCACTTGTTTATGTTTTCATGCCTTAAGCGCCGTAAAAGTGTGTCGCGCGTCGTGCAGATATTAAATCTTCGTGACTCTTTTTGTAATATTTTGGTGGCTGGTGCGACATTGGTAACTTTCTAGCAAAATCCGCAAAATAGAAATCTCTTTGTCACGGTTCCATTGCGGAGCCATCGCTCGTCGTTTCCGAACTGTAAGTCTGACAGGTAGACAATGTCAACGAGCTAATAGAGCGGCGAATGATGATGGCAACTTTTTCTCACGTCAACAATGAGATCGACATGCTCGATGATTATATCAACTCACGAAAGGTTAATAGCCATCGCAGAGCATATCATTTAGCTTTGACGACTATAAGTTTCGGCTTTCACTGTTTGAAGAAACAAATTAAGCGTGGTGATTGAGTTTTTGTGTACACTCTTTGCATTCGAAAATTACAATTTAATTTTAATGTGACTTTCCTCGCATGCTCTTGTGCATTGTCTTGAATGGCCACCTAGAATCGAAAGGGCTATTTGTTGCAAAAAACCTGAAAAATTGGTTTAGTTAATAGTTATTAAGATAACCGCGGCGTGCGGCACGGGCCGCAGAAGACGCGACCGCATTCGGTCATTTGCACTTTCGATTTCCTGCACTCGACCGACCGTAGCCTCCGGCGCAAATAGACAAACAAACTACTTATCGAGACCTACACAAAACATCGATTCAACCGTAATGCAGCGTAGGCTGTGCCACTGATCGTGGCATGCTTTTGAAGTAGGGTTCCAAAGGAACTTTGTGAAGTTACTTGCTAATTAAAAGTAATGGGAACTAAACTAACTTATTTCGATTGGCATCGCTTTCCTAATTGGTCACGAATAAGGTAAATACATACAAGTAAGTTGGTAGGTAGGTACTACAACATTCTTAACCTATTTACATTGACTCTAATAGACTGATGCACATTGATTAAATTACAATCTTATCTCTAAGATATGCATTCGTGGAAAGTGAGTGTCGTTACTGTTTGCGATCACTTTCCAAACACAATATTTTAAATCGATTTATTTTTTCGCGGAACCGCCGCCGTGCGAGCGGATCGTGCTTGATAGCTTTTTATTTTTCGGTTAATCCGTCGCGCACTTTAGTAGCCGGTGACCGGGTCTGCGCTCTTGATTAATGCCGTCTTTACACAGATAATGGAGCCAAAAACACGAGCCACTTTTCAAGCACTTCTCTGATTCACCGGCTGACTGAATAGACCGCAATACCCATAATTAGGGGGTGAAAGCTAGGTGTTTTTACTTTAGACCCGTGAGTGCACGGCACGATTTGCTGGTAACTTGTTTTTGGTGTACCCGTAATTTCAAAAATAATTATTTTTAATTGACTGTGTTAAATTAATGGCTCGATTATGATAGGGTGTTTGTCTGGTTAGACGATTAGCATACAGAAAATTATTGCAATTCTATGTGTTGATAAAAGCTGCTACCCGATCGAAGAGTTATCGCTTTTTACAATTTCTCGCTTAAAAAGTAAAGCACATAGCGTTAGTGGCGACAATTCGTGTTAAGTAGCACGTAAACATTTTTTAATCAACTCCTTACGTCAGATAAAGAAATGTTAAGGTAGTAGGCATCGTAGCTCCAGAACTTATGGACTTAATAGAAAGCAGATTTTTTAACAAAAAGCTAAATATAATCGAGATAGTTCTTTGCTAAATCTCATCAAAATCTGATCGCCCGGAGTTGGAAATTAAAATGTGGGAGGTTTTTAACGCCTCCTAAGTTTTAGTTATATGAAACAAAACACTTATGTTTTTTCTTGTTGTTGCAGAGCCCCGGTGCGGTGAGTGGGTCAACTGCCGGCGCGGAGAGCTCGCGCGACACCCTCGACATGCGGTACTCCCTCGCAGCGCTCGCCGACGACTACACCAAGCGGAAACACGTCGTGAGGGTCACCACCGCCGCCGGCGCAGAACTGCTGCTGCAGGTAGGCTCAAATAACTTTACGGTCATCAAAGAACGTATTGATGTTCTCCCAAGTAAGACTAGTACTCCGTTTGACTTATGCTATTGTTTCTAACAAGCAAGTTTTTAAACTTTTAGCCCATTTATACCATTAGTGATAGGTAATGGTGAATAACACGTCACATTTTACGCTACACTTTGTTATTTTGACTGACTGGCTGACTCATATTAACCAGTTTAACCCAAACCCAAGTATCAAGAAAGCTGAAATTCTAAAATTTCTCAGAATGCATAACGACGGATTTAGTGAAAATCGTACGGGATATGTCGTACCGGATCAGGGCAAAGCTGCGGGCACAAGTGAGGTATATTTTAGAAAAAACTTTTTACGTGCAGGCGGAAGGGCCAGCAGACGCGCAGCGCTGGCTGGCGGCGCTCCGACGGCACTCGGCAGAGCCCCCGCCCGCGGAGGCAGCGCCCGCGCCCGTGACGGACTGTCCGTCGCCGTTACCACCACAACGAAGCAAGAAGATCGGCCGCAACAGATCGCCCACTGGTAAGTACACGGATTGAGGATAATCACAATCTTGGTGCTTCAAGTTCTGTAGGAATTGAGCGAGTGGTCGGATGCACCTCTAAATAGAGAGATGTGGGACTCAAGAAAGACCAAAACAACTGCTATGACGACGTTAGCAGCGACTCGGTCTAGCAGCCAAAGAAATCACCGCTATCGTAAACATTCTTGGTGCATCATGACGATTCCAAAACATCATCAACACCTTCGGTTACACAGGTCCGCCAACCCCGACGCTACCTTCCTCCCCTAAGAACAAAACGTGGAAGGGGCGCATGGCGAAGCAGCTGCGGCGCATGCACGGCGGCGGCGCGGCGGCCGCGCCCGCGCCCGCGGCCGGCTGGCTGGGCGCGCCGCTGGAGCGCTGCCCCGCCGACCCCGACCACCCGCTCGTGCCGCGGGCCGTCACTTTACCCGCGCACGCTGTCGAGGTAATATACCCCTACGATAAGAGCCTTAACGCACTCAGGGACCTAAACTACATATCCTGTACTGATTTGACGTTGCCAAAACTTTTCATGAGCGAGCTTCCGTAGATAACAATATGAATGGTTGGATACGCTAGCTGACGATGTCGCCGTTGCATCCCAGTAGGTTAGGTTCCTGACACCTTTAACAACGATACTTTTAAGACTATTCTATTCTATTCTCCCTTAATGGCGGCCGTAACTACTACTTACGTACGGACTTTTAAGACCGTCGGTGTGAATATAAAAACGTAAATAACAATTCCTGAATCAAAGCGGCAGAGTTCGACAGATCGAACGCAGCACTTCCGTTATACCAGAATAAGCTTGATCGACGCGCATTGCTTTAAATCTACAAAACAATTTCAGTAAATCCACCGCTTCCTAATCAACAAAGATCATGGATAATATTGAAAAATCAGCAGTCAAAGTTCTTCCCAACCAAAGCGTCAAGTTTTCAACAGCATAGTTAAGATTGAATTTGGTTGGCAGGCCTACGGTCTCCGCACAGTAGGCGTGTACCGCGTGCCAGGGAACGCGGCCGGGGTCGCAGCCCTAGCGGCGGCGCTGGACCGCGGGGAGCCGCCGCCGGAGGGCGACGCGCGCTGGGCCGACGTGCACGTCGCCTCCAGTCTGCTGAAGGCCTACCTGCGCCGCCTGCCCGACCCGCTGCTCACGGCGGAGATGTACCCCGCTTTTATCGGTAAGTTCCTGAGCTAGCTGCACCTCCACTTGTCTTCGCCAACTATGAAGTCACAACAGTAGGCAAGATACAGTAAGGACCATAAATTTGTCTCACTTAAAAGTATCTCCTAAGTCGGAGAGGTTAAAAAATATTACGAAGAGGAAGAATCCCTATTTTTATAGATGTTTATGTAGTAGGTATGTATCTGTATACCTAGCTGAATGTATAAGAAGGTAATTAATTAAATTGAAAAGCCATCTGGGAGTATTAAGTGTAAAGTAAAGTTATCCATCTGAATCAACTTCTTAGGAATTTGCGATCGTTTGCCGTGACAGACGCTTTTTGATGCTCGCGTAGTAACAAATCATCCACTTCGTGCTGCTCCGCGCGTACGCCGAAATCCTAATGAAAATGTTCAAATCCAAGCGTTCATTAATTTTAGCAAATTGTTGGCAATGAGCCTCGTCTTTTCATCTTACTTTTTGCGAATTATTGTTAGTACCTACGAGAGTAGTGTTGTGTTTCAAACCGAGACATCATTCGGCAACTGTTTACCGAGAACCATTTAACTTTAGGCTAAATTCATCTTTCATCGCGAATAAATGTTTATTCCATTTTCAGCGGCTGATCGGTCGCCAGAACGAGCCCGCGAGTTGCGGCGCTTGGTACTCTCACTGCCCGACCCTCACTACGAAACACTCAAGTACCTGATCCAACATTTGCGCAGAGTCGTTGCGCACTCATCTTACAACAAGATGGAAGCGAGAAACTTGGCCATCGTGTTTGGGCCAACGTTGGTGCGCGCGGCGAGCGACGACATGCTCGCAATGGTCAATGACATGTCCAGTCAGTGCCGAATCATCGAGTCTTTCCTGACCCACGTGAGTCTCGTTTATTTTTATCGTCTACAAGTATTTAGACAGCTCTAACTAAACAAATGATGATTGATCTGTCGCTCTACCCACATTACCGTGCGCTTGTCATTTGTTATCTAAGATTTTCTTTCTTACTGCAGTATGATTGGTATTTCGAAGATGAGGAAGGCGATATGCCAATAGAGCCACCGCCGGCGGCGGAGGAGCACGCTCCCGCACCATCCCGAGACCTGCTCATCCACAACGTCAAAAAGATCGAAGGTAACTATGGCTTCAAGCCAACGCGACTGCTTACTTTGGCAAAAGAAACCGACATCCGCAAATCTGTCACGTGAGGCTTATTAGCACCGTAATCAATTCGTCTAACCGAAATAAATTTCCAGGGAAAGACGTGTCGACCCGCGACATAGTCTCCTCGATAATATCGGCGGCGAACAGGAAGATCCAGCGGAAGCCGCGCTCCAAGCCGTCGACGGACAGCAAGAAGTGGGTGGAGCGGGACAAGGGCCGCGCGGAGGCGTCGCCGGGCGCGTCGCCGCCGCGCTCGCCGCTCGCCTCGCCGCCCGCGCACCTCACCACCACGCTGGCCGACTACGACGGGCTGCCGCATAGGTTCAACCGCTCGCACGAGAGTGCCAACAAGTTAGTTTCTTACACATTCTAAAGAAATCTAGTTATAGTTCGTCGTCAAGCTTTACAATCCTTCTGCATATGCAAACGATGTATCAAATAAGCCTGAGAGTATTCATATTTTCATGAGTCCGGTTGATTTTAACATGATGTTCGTACTAACTATTGGGTCTCTTTCCAGAGTGGAGATGGAGTCCATATCAGTGTTGGGCCGCGGTCGCCAAGAGCTCTCGCGGCACACA
The DNA here is from genome assembly GCA_932294345.1 of Pandemis cinnamomeana. Classification (NCBI taxonomy): domain Eukaryota; kingdom Metazoa; phylum Arthropoda; class Insecta; order Lepidoptera; family Tortricidae; genus Pandemis; species Pandemis cinnamomeana. The sequence goes on along the minus strand of OW028705.1, from coordinate 13,472,838 downwards.
CACACGCTACAAAGCTTCTCCATTGATGGTGAGTACAACTTAGTATTTAAATGGGAACTCTTTAATATTTGCTTCTTATAATATAGTGGAATGATAAAAAGGCGAAAAAAATATAAAGTTACCACGACCTATATGTAATGCCCTTGGGGTATGTTCCTTTCTCGAATATTTGTGTATCCCTTACGAACATAGTCAATAAAAGCTATCTACTATTTGCCCCACTAGGTGTGCAGTACTGACGTCAGAGAATAGACACAGCATTCCCTTTCTTTTGTCCACACTAAAAGGTATAGGAATGTGAGCGTGCGTGTTGCAAGTGTGTGCGTGCTGCGTGTACGCAAGCGGTTCCGTTGCCACGGACGGTTTGTTTGCGTCTCCGCTGGTTAACTTGACAATAAACACTCAATTAGATGCTAATGTATTTTACTATGAAAAGGGAACTAAAATACTTTTTCTGTGGATAGAAGTAGAATCAAAACAAGGAGTCGCTTTCGACAAGTTAATCAGGGGAGAGTGAGGCGGCTCCGATCAAAACTAACGCTTTGAACCGGCGGCTGCTGACAGCACGGCTTCATGCGCTCGCGCATCCGACGCGGCGGAGCGTCGGCCGCCATACATGTCCATACCATTCCCGACGATCACCTCACCCATCATCGTCACGCTCTTAACGTCGCAACCTTAACACGCTTCAGTATTCGTGTCCGAAGGTGCCTCTAGACGAGCGAGATTGCGTCTAAACGCACCTTCTCCGTACTAAATCTTCACCGCTCTAACCGACCCAACAGAACTAACCCTCACACAAATTGCCGCAGGAACCGGAGACTTGGTGTCGTCTCTGACGAGCACGTTCGACCAGAAGCTGCGCACGCTGAACAACTCGTCGCCGCTGGACGACGGCAGCATCCCGTACGCGGACGAGCCCGAGCCCGACGAGCTGTCGCACTCCGGCAAGTCGCTGTCCGGCTCGCGCTCCGACGGCAGCTCGGGCGGCGCCGCCAGCGAGCGCGACGAGCGCGTGTCCCCCGCGGCGCGCGCGCAGGAGCTCAAGGCCGCCTGGCTGGCGCGCGACCACCGCCACTCCAGCTCCAGCAGCAGCGACGAGCCCGAGCGCGCCTGGCCGCGCCGCGCCGACGACGACAAGGAGAACTGCCGCGCGCCCGCCAAGCGCCAGCACGACGACGACAAGGACGTCGACACGCGCTCGCAGCTCTCCGAGACCTTGCCCGACAACGACCAGACGCGGGCGCACGCGCTCTACGCCGCGCCCGCGCCCGCGCCCGCCGCCTACAAGCCGGCGCTGCGCCTGTCCAACCCCGAGTGCGTCAAGCGCAACAGCGCCGCGCTCGACAACGACTGCGAGAAGGACGTCGACTGCTCCAAGCTGAAGCGCTCCGAGTCGCTGAACCGCGACCCCGAGCGCGGCGAGGCGCGCGTGCTGCGCTCCGAGAGCCTCAACTGCCGCGCCGAGCGGCTGCAGCGCTCCGAGTCGCTCAACAAGAGCGAGCGCCTCAGCAAGCTCGAGAAGGGCGAGTGGAACGTGGTGCGCCGGCGCGAGGGCGCCTGGCGCTCCACCAAGCTCAAGCGGAAGAACGGCATGCCGGAGCGCGGCATCAAGCGGCGGCACACGGTGGGCGGCACCAAGGACTTTGACAAGGACGGCTGGAGCGCGCGGCACACGCGCACGTCGTCGCCCGACCTCACGGCCGCCGCGGCCGCGCGCTGGCCCGCGCCGCTCGTGCCGCTGCCGCGCCCGCCGCTCGAGTCGCACGTCTGACACGAGGCGCACTCCTTGTAGAGGACTGCCGACGATGACTTCGAGCGTGACGTAAACCTTTACGACTCCGACATTCGTGCTTCGCTGTTTCGGGGCTGCGCCTGCGGTTTAACAGTCGAAATGAAGTTCGAGACGCGTAAAGGATTGTAAATGTTTTGTGACACGCTCCCCACGTTTTATGGTACAGACGCCTGGTGAAAGAACTGGTAACGCGGTCTGGGTTCTGACTAAAACTAAGAATTTCAAAATGGTATCGTCATTAGATCTACCTATCGAAGGAGTGAATATAGCTTGAAGTACATAACGTTTATTAACCGATTGGATTTTACGATGGGTGCCTATTTGTTCGGGTGGTGCTTTTTTTTATATATACCTAAGTAGTTTTTTTTTTAATGATGAGGGAGATAAAGAAGTTGGGTACCGAAAATCAAGAATATATATGTTTAAAATCTGATTACATGCAGTACCAACCATAAATTAATCTTCTGCCAACAGGAAACTTTCGCATCGAGAGAGGCTATTATTCGACTCAATTGACTGAATAGATTATTAGGTCACAAAATATCGAAATAAATATATAATATAGTATGAAAAAATACTCAGTCATTTACGCCATAGTATATCGAGAACTTTAAAATTGCATACTTACATACTTCTAAAAAATATATTTGCTTATATTCAGAATTAACAAAGACATAGGTTAATATTCTGTATGAAAAGTAGACCAATAAAAATTTATATCGCGCAGTGCAATACAATTTTAAGGTACTTGACTAGGAAAATGTTAAATAACATTCAATTTGTTAACAAATGATGGCGCTTACCGCGACAGCCTACGGTCTCTTGTCACCTCAGAAGCCGTTGTAAGGGCAAATTCGAGTTAGGCTACAAAAGGCGGACACTGGAGTAGCGCCGTACTTCGAAAAACTGGAGCGAAGCCATTTTTTTTAATCAATAAATGACGATCCAACAAACATAGTACAATCTCTCAAGTCGAAGCACGGCGCTGTTCCCAATGAGAAGTTAAGCTCACTAAATAATGCCAAAGAATGATAAGAAAATCGACAATTTGAGAATGCGAGGAGCATACTAGAGAGAAGGCGCGACTCTGGACGGAATGGAAGGATTATGTATCAACGAACTACTGAGTTACTCAACATATCGAGGCAATGAAAACGCACTACACGTACCTTGTATTGTCATTACGTTCCACAAATACACCTCGTAGTACAACTCCCCTTGTAGGTTCTGAACTACTCTCGACGGAGTTGTCGCGAGGCGTTACTCGGCTGACGTCTCGCGAGTGCAAAGCATAATACAATTAATATTAGTGCTAGTAGTAGATAGTACATACAATGAATGTTTTAATTAGACTAGATATAAGGATAATACGCACCCGGATGGGTGCACATGTGACCAGACTACTGTAACACCATGTAACTCTAAGGATTATCTCATAAGGATTAAGTAATAGGTCGTCGAGTTTTATGATAGCGATTTATTAAATGGAATTATAAAAATAAATAAATGCATACATCACCTACTTGCCTTTGCAATAGTTTTAGCGGATTCGAATTATATGCACAATTCTCAATGATTATAAAATAGAACTTCTATGAAAGTTACCTTGTAGACTCGTCTCCTTGTAACAAAATTATGTACCTAAACGAATATTTTGAATGGATTAATGAAGGTTTTAAGCTGTTAGAGATTGTAAAAGTTTGGACTTAATATTATTTTTAAAAGTTCGACTAGTGTAAATAGTGGAGGCACGACACGCCCACTGGGGCGCCGCGGGAGCCCGCGCCGCGCGGCCGCTGACGACTAACCGACGTAACACTTCTACAGTGATAATAAGTGATTGTTTAGCTTTGTATAAAATGTACATTTCTTTTTATGATTAATTTATATTAAATTTGTTATCGTAGCTTTGTTGAATGCAATTATTTTTTATTGTTTTGTTTATCAAAGAGAAGTATTTTTAGGCTAAATTCAATTGTTATTTATTTGCGAAAGCTGTAAAACGTGATTTGGCACAATTTCTTTTTTAAATTGTAACTAATTTGTAAATACAACGTCGGCAAAATGATGTTTTAGACTTTCGTTCATTAACTATTTTGAAAATTTTATACCATCTTTACGTTAAGGCGATCTCAAGTTTGTTGAATGTTTGCAAAGCGTTCCTTTTAAAGTTTTATTTGTAAATATATCTTTTAATGTAGGAACAGTGAATTTACTAATTGTAACTGCATCATATTGTAAGTAGACGGTAGATGGCGGTAGTGCGCCGCGCGCGCGCGCCGGTCGCTCCGCTCGTTAGGTACATACATATAAAAGACATGGCTCGCTCGAGCGTCTGCTTGCAAGAGAATTGTATTCAAGTAATCTAATTCATGTCCTTCGTGTAATCAGCTGTCAAATTCAAATAAACGCCGTAAGACACTTTGCAAATATGGATCAGTCCGTATTACAATGTTCATTGTCATTGTGTATATTTTGGAGCAATGAAATAAAATACTGAATCAATTTAAAGCTATGTTTCTTTTGAACCCTGTTCTTTGTACGTACACCTATACATATGGAAAAAAACGACATAAATAAGTTATAGTTGGTTTTATTAAGCATTCCATTGCATTCGAATCTTACTTAAATCACCACACCACACTGCTGACTCGCAACATAGCATCAAAAATATATTATTCTTGTTAACCTTACCGAAATCAATATTGAAATCAAAATTGTACAATTTCTTTAAATCTTAAATTAACTTGCATCAGCCCAGTTAATCTCTCATATTCACTCACAGAAATAAAAACAAAAATAAACGTACACCATAACGGAACAAAATTTTTGCAATTAAAAAAAAATCCACGCTTTAACTAACTAATAGAGTTTATCATAATATCAAAACCCCACCCATCTACCGTTTCCAAGTTGTCAACATATTATCATGAAACAGTCCCAATTGTCACCAATACGCGAGACGCGGAATTTGCACGCGGCCGTACGCCCGGGGACCAAGGGGAGCATTAGTCCAAAACAAATGTCCATAATGCGCCAATACCATACAAAATTCAGCCCTAAATGACTTCGTCTCTTATATTTTGCTAGACTTAGACTAACTGAGCTAATACATAATATAATTCAATGAAAACGAGATACAAAGGATAAATTCGAATTCATAGTTCACACTTTCACTGTTCATGCATTACATTTAGTTACATGAATGTATTAGAAAATAGAAATGACATGGTTAATGTCGGATGAGTAATTTGAGAACAGTGAAAGTGTTACTTGTAGTAGAGAATTAAGTCTTTACAAACAATGGGTAAATCACTTTCATTTTATGTCCTACAGCTCCCCGCCAGCTCACATAAAACCTTAAGGATCACACGCGTTTGAACTCTTCAGTCGAATCGATAACTAAACTAACATTTAACTATCTAATGAACGTTGACATTAAGCCGCGCTCTTAGTCTTATTACGCAACTGGGTATTAAGCAACACTACGTTAAGCCAACACTTGTCAGGAAAACCAGACTGTCAAAAACATTTAGCTCACAAAGGTGAACATAAAACAAGTTTTTATGTCCAAACTAATAAAAAAACAGTAACAGACACAAAGTGGAAGGGTGCCGTTTTTCCTTTTATTGATCTTATTTAGTGAGTCAATGTATTATTGAATAGCAATCTGATACTGCGTCAAGCTTCGCATTAATTACTTAAAAGTGATGTCGTTCTCGAACATTCTTTCACGAAATCGATCTTAGCTCTAAGTACTGACTTAAGAAGCTAAAGTTTACTAGTGAAACATCTGCGGCGTTATTGTATGAGTATTAATTTTCGATCAATACAGATCAGTTCAACAGATATCTACGAAGTCTTAGAGAAACGGACGTATTTTGAGCGAATTCGTCTCAGTACTTTTGCTATACTAATATTGCTAATATTTAAGCTTATTTCACGCGCGTGGAAAATCCCACACAAAGTAGAAAGACAATACTTAGATTGCATGAGACATTCAACATATGTTTTTTTTAACAAAATAAATCTATTTTCAACAATTTATTTATTACAGCAAAGTTACGAACAGGCCAAACAAAACTAGTGTTCGGTTTTAAGATTTGTAATTAGTTTGTTTATTAAATCATTGAATACACTCAATATCAAATGTGATTTAATCAAAATAGTAGTTTATGGATAATAAATATTAACTCTAAAACATCTAATTACATAATATTAGAAATACATAAACATTAATTACCACCACACTGTAATAAGTGTTCCATTACAATAACGGGAGATCGTTTACAATTTTGAGTCTTCGAACAAATGCCCATTAAAAAATATATTTATCCATACATCGCGCATTCTTACATTCACCGAGTAAAATAATAAAAATAAACTATAATACCGTGAATCACTCGCCATTACAAATGACGTTAAATGAGGGAAATCATCCTCCAATCCATCAACATCAGCTAAGTATGTTAAGATCGAATGTTCCACCTAATAAAGACATCGTCAAAAATGCTTTCGAAAATGCTAGACGATCTGCAATACCGCAATAAGTGGCAGTATACAAAACATACAAGATCTTTGGGCAAGTTTCCTTTCTACAGAGTGTTCAGATAAACTTCGACAATTATTTGATAAGATATTACATACAGGTTAATTTAATAACACAATGTATAACTTCCATGCTGGTCTGGGAGCATAAAAAAAGCATAATAATGTACCAGTTGCTTCTCTTCCCGCGCAGATAGTAAGAGTCCATCGAGAGAATGGGCGAAAATCTAAGGAATCATCTTATAGGCGATGCGGCTAGCAACCCATCACTATTTTGATTCTCCTTTCCACCTAGACACCCACAATCAATAATCAAGCACAATATCAATTTCATGCTAAACGTGGCCTTTAGGTCTGGTTACCTTAGGCTCTGTCTACCCAGTAAGGGAAATAGACGTGATTTGTGTATGTATGTATAATGAATCGGATTACAGATCAAATTGAGCTTTGAGCTAAATCTATCCATGTGTTTTAGAAAAAAGTCACATAAAACTACAACTCTTCGGTAGAGTTGCGTCCATTTTGTTAATTATTAGGAAAATTAGCCGTATAACAGTTACAAGCTGTATAACAGTTATAAGATCGAGAAGAAACCCTGTCTAAAGACAGTATTTTCACGGCAAATCACTGACAGACAATTTAACCCTCTAGGTTATGTCTAATAACTATTTTAAGATGAAAGGGACCTGCGAGTTTGCAACATTATACATACGTAAAATATATAAATACTTAAAATCAAAAGATAGTACGGTCCGCTTTAGATTTGTCATTGTGGCTAAAATGTGTTTTATTATACTTGGCCATTTTGGTCGTTACAATATATCTGACACTGACTGTACGAACGCATTCACAATAATAACCATTTTTTAGTATCAAGTGTGTGTGTAAATTTTAGACTGCTCTTGGTACGGCAACTCAAAATACTGGCGCTATTCTTAAGCATATTTAATTACAAAATTGAGCTTATATTTGGGGCGAACCTGGATAGTTGGATACAGTAAACTGGAAACTTAAATCAGGCCCATTAATAAAGATTTTATCAGGCAAATCATGTTGGTGAAATGGACACGATAAACCGAAAAAAACGAATGTTAATGATCGAGGGGTCGGCAACGCGCGCATTCTTCTTATGGCTTGCGACTTTATTTTAATCTATTAACAAAATTGTGAACAAGTCCAGCCCATTCTTTATCTAATTTTACCAGTGTGTGCTTTACTACAAAAGGTTAACGACCCCTGAATAAAAAAACAGTAACCTAGATAGTTTGAAACCGTTAGCAAAGTCAGTGTTGGTACTCGCAGTGTCTCGCGGTAGGCCGGCGTCAATCGGTGTCGGCGTCCTTGTGCGGCGGCGGGCACCACGGCTGCACCGGCGGCGTCGCCGGCCGCGGCTCCCGGGGCTCCCGCGACTCGCACTCCGCCGCATGCGGCTCGATCGACAAGCTGTTCAGGAGGATGTCGAAGATCGTGTCCTGCAACGACGACAGAACGACACGAGTAAGGTTTAACCTCATCTTCATTTCCGTGAGAATAAGGAGATCAACGCATAGTGCAAACTCACGTTATAGTCCAGCATGGAATCGACGTTGTTAGAGATCTCGGCGGGCGCGGCGCACGGCCAGCCGTAGTCGAGCGCCGGCGACGACGCCGCCGCTCGTTCCGGCGTGCCCGGCGGACTCAGGAAACATCCCACCGCGCCTGAAGCAAACAATAATAATGAATCAGGTCGTAAGCTAGAATTCGCGGAAAACGTCTTAATGATGGCAGTCAAGTAGTAACTAAAGCAACACACAGACGAGACTCACCGCAGGGCTGGGGGCGGGCGTCGCCGCGCCGCATCTGCCCGGGGGAGAGCGGCGCGCGGGGCAGGCGGCGCGCGCGGGGGGCGGCGGCGGGGCGGCGCGCGCGCCCGAGCGGGGCCGCCGTGGGGCTCCGCGCGCCGCCCTCCGGCACGCCCGCGCTGCACGCCCAGTTGCGCTTGGGACCTTTCGAACCTGCAATCACGTATTTAATTAAAATGGCGATTTCGATTGATAAAAAATTAAGTCGCCCCTTGCACACCACACAATTTGAAAACGACAGATGTACGAAAACACTTGTCAACCACAGTTAAAAAATCCTAAAAACATTTATAGACGTGTTAAGTCCGAGTAACCCGACCACCTGCCGTATTGTTTTGGAATAATTAAGACTCTGTATGCTCACTCTGTTTAGATTGCTTCGGTGTGAGCCCGTTCATCCGCATCAAGTTTAACAGGAGCATATCGGTGTGCGCTGCGGTAGAGAGCTGCGGGTCGTTGTCGTGTCGTGCCGCGGTCGTCGCCGGCACGGACCCGTCGCTGCCGGCCGGCGTAACGGACCGGCCGTGCACGGCACAGAGCAGACGGCTGAGAATGTCGGAACTGTCTTCGCTGCTAGCGTGGGCGCCTTCGATGTCATTCTCGCCTGTGATCAATAACTCAAAATAAAGAGAAACGTCGTGAACAAAACTGGGCAAGTCGAGGACGATCGGACTAGTTCCGCTCTTATCGGAAGATTTTTTTGAAGGGCGAGTGCGTTCACCTTGGCGCTCAACGCACTAACGGTCTTCGTTGCGCCCGCTGTGTCCGCACAGATGAGGGGAGAATGGGGGTGAGTTACAATAGGGCAGTACGTCGATAAACTAATCAGATCATCCTCGACGCGCAATCGTGAGTAAAGCGATTATTTTAAAGTTTTAGACAATATTCTGACAAAAAATCATACTGTAGGAAAAGGAAATGGAATGTTATGGATACAGAAGAGAACATGGAAATATGACATTGCTACTCACTGCTTTTTTGTTTTGTGTACTAGGTATAGTATATTGTGGAAGAAATAAAAGTTTTTATGTTACTTCGTTTCAATTTTAATATCATTTTCTGTCCTTTTCACCACTCTCTTTTTAAATTATTCAAGAGATCGAAAGTCAATAAAATATTTTTTTTTTTAAACCTTATTTATATGATGAGTTACTCAGAGCCACGTGGAAGTGGTGAAAAAGAGTCTAGAATTACCTAAACAATTTTTATAACAATATAAGCGTCGCCTATTTTTTGGACTAAGATACTAACAAAATGAATAAGAATAAATAATTATACTAGAAACCATTAATAGCAGTACTTTTTCAACTCAAAATACATAGATCCAAAATTAATCATGAGTTGTTGCAAACATGGACCTGTTGTATGATGTAATTCAAATTTAGAGAAAAACTATATTCTGACAATATCTCTTTGTTTTTACTTAAAAAATACAAATCTCAATCAAATACAACATTGAAAATCAGTTTTTGTTTGACTTCTAAGTCAAATGTAAGTACATAAATTGTCAGGAAATAGTTATTGAAAAAAAACTAACATCTAGGGAAAGTAGTAATAATATTTTTCCGATTAAATTTAACATAAACCAATCATAGTTTTGTTTAAATTCTTCTACAAAAACAAATCCTTAAGTAATCTAAAAACATTTTGATCAATCATCTTGATTCGATGAGTTTCTTATTTTTTTTTTTGATGATTGGCTGCTTTATCAAATGCAAGCCTTGTCAACATTGCCTTACAAATGTTTTATGTATTACAATTATATTAAGTCGAATGGTCCCCATAGCTATAATAAATGGAGTCACATATGAAAGAAAAATGCTATTCCAGTTTTCTCCCTATCCTTATATTTAAAATCGTATCTCAGATGAATAGTTTAAAGGAACTCTGGGAACAAGGGAATAAAGCGATGTCAGAAAGAAGAACTAATTCCCTATATTTAATTACGGTTTATTCCGACTTACAGAAAACGTAAGTGAGAAAATGTTGACAACATGAAAACTTATGCTCCCTTTAATACACACCGCCATATTTATTGGAGCATAAAAAAAAATATTTAAACGTTATTCTACCAGCTATTAACGTTTTCTTTAAGCTAGTTTCATTGTGCGTAGCGCTTGCCCGCTAATATGTTCCGCTATGTAGCGTAACTATGTATGCTTTGCGTTTTCGTCGTTTGCTGTTAGCAATATTAACATATGGCACATTTCACCTCCCTCCAATGAAAGTACTCTATCAAATAAACAACCATTTTAGAAATGGTCCGCATTACAAACTTTCGGCTAACCTATACCAGCGTCCAAGTGTAAACTATTATTTTGTTGATGTTGTGAAGGATTTTATGCACGATAGATCAGTGTTCAAAAATGTCCCATAACATTTACGCACTAGTCAGCTGGAGTGTTTTAGACAAGGGATCGATCACATGGTTCGGATTGAGGGTCAGAAGAGGTTCATAGGGTACGATGACAGTCGCTCTTGCACTAGTTTCTAGTTTATGTACATCAGTGTGGGGTCGCTAGAAGAGTGCCCGCCATGGCACGGATATTTGACAAACGGATCTATCGTGCAGATCGGGTTGAGGATCGGAAACGGAACTATTTGTCACGTCAATTCGTAGTCTACCGTGTGTCAGCGTGGGCTCGCTGCGATTTGCGCGCGTGCGTCATACGAAACGGATCTATAAGGGAAAAGTTCGGATCGGAGGTAGGAAGGGGTTCGCATGGTTCGTAGTCTACTGTGTGTCAGTGTGGGGCCGCTGCGAGTTGTGCGCGGCGTAGGGCGCGTGCCGGCGCGGGCGCGCGTGCCTGTACGCGCAGTACACGCGCCGCGGCCGCTCCGGCCCGCACCAGCTGCACGCGCTGCCCGACGAGCCGTCTGGGGAAGCGGGGAGGGGTGAGGGGGGACCGAGGACAAGGGGGTGACGAAAAACCGGTCGTCGAAGCCAGCGCGGTTCATGTTCACGCTACGAGCGTGGTTTTGCTGCACTTCGAGCAACACCGCTTCATTGCATCTCTCATTTGGCTACAGACGTGATCTGACCCGTCGACCGTCGAAAAGAAGGTTATTGAGGCTCCGATAAAGCTTCGACTCGAAATAGTGTCCTCTGTAGGCAAATTGACGATACGATGTAAGCTTTCAGGTTAAAAGTGGCAGTCCGAAAATGCAGAACGCGAGCGACGGGTTCAGAAATCATGGACTGGGTAATGAGTCAGGCTACGTCACCGGTGTTTCGACATAATTAAAAGCAACACGGCTCGCAACTCTAATGGTGGGTTCCCCTCCGCGCTTCTCCTTGAGTCTCTAGTGAAATCTAACCGTGTGTAGATAAAAAAAAAGTTTTTTTTACAAAATGACATCCTTCAAAAAAGCTAAACCGATAGATATAATCACGAGCGAATCGAGACGAATCTGTTGCACACTAGTTTTTGGCGTAGATATAAAGCATTTCTTTGTGACCAGTGGACGAGTTAGAAAGGAATGGATGCTATGTCGACGACAGACTATCATTGAAGCCTCTAATGTTAAAAGGACGCGCGAAAAGGAACCGGGGTGTCATGAGAGTTGTTCCCGTTATGGATGGAAATTGTAACTCGAACTACTTGGAAAAAATGGCGGAAGTATATGGAAGGAAACAAAGCAACGGGCGCTGGAAGGACCCACACATATCTCTCTCTTTCTCTCGAAAAATCAGACGCAAGGGAATGTTGAGATCACTAACCTGACATGGTTTCGTCGTCGACATCGTTCTCCTCGTTGGAGTTTTCGTCAGCGTGGCACGGTCCGGTCTCGTCTGCGAACACTTCCAGCTCGCTGAACATCAGATCCTGGAACAGATTGCACACGGTCAAAAACAAGGCAGCTAATCCAACCGAGCTTAAGCCTACCAGATATAGCGTTGGCCCAAATATCAAGACGATCTCTGGAGAATCGTTGAGGCACCAAACATGCTCAATTTTAAATGCTTGATTGAATCAGTCGATACTTTACGGAAGATACAGTCGGCGTCATTAACTGGACCATTGGACCTTAGGCGGCATGTAATAAAGTCTATTTTTCTAGTCTGCGGTGTTCCATACTTTTGGATACCTTGGCTGCCACGCTACCAGTGGCGATTTGGGAGTTACGGTACTAATGTCGGCTTGAATGTTACTAAGTATTTGGCGATGGGCGTGCTCCGGTATATTTGTGCACGATGGACGTCCCGAAAAATTTGACCGCTTTGGTTGAGTCACTGTTAATGATCATTTTGGGTGTTTCCAAGTAAATGATGATCTTGACTGCTACTTACTATATGACGCTGACTGTACTACCGGTATCATATATTATTTTCGTCTCATTTTTAGTTCAGCCTCATTCTGTAATCGTCACTCATGCTTAAGTCATCTAATTTACTATCTGTCCATACCTTTTTCGTTCCAATTCTGCAACTTTAACACTCTTAAATAAAGAACCAAAGATAGGGTCAGATAGCTAATAAAATCAATCACGATTAATAACGAATACAGAATGAGACGAATTAATAAGATACCAAACTACCGAGGTAGCAAGCTAGCACCGGAATCATGCTGCGATTTAACCGAAGTAAAGACTCCACATTTTTTTAATGTAAAGCGGATGGTCTATTTCATTTGCGAGTATCAACTGCTACATCAGTGATTCAGTGAATGCAACAAAATGTAGGAAGAAACGATGAGAAAACGTGACGCCTCCAACACGTCATTGTACGCAGCGGCGTGGGCGATCCTTAAGGCTTTAAATATGACGGTTCTGATCGTTCGCTTTTTGTACACGCTTGAAATATAAACACCAAAGTTTAATACCAGGCCTGGCTCGACAATGGAATAAAAAAGAGCTCCCCGTTCGTGCCACTTAAAATTGAATTAAAACTCAAGCAAATAAGTATCTTCAGTTTAAATAAAGACCAAAAGAAAGAAGAGAAGAAATTAACAAGTTTTTTGTTGAATGTACTAGTATTGTCATCTATCTTACATAATGTTTAACAAACAAGACAATCCTACCACTAGAAAGTAGGTAAAAGACTTGGAGAATTTAACTCACACATAACATAACGTTGTAAGTCAAATAAAAGCTTATAAAAAGAAAGAGAGGTTGCTATATCATAGGCACGATACGTTTATCCTTTTCGACTCACCATCAAAGCTTTGACATCAACCGGCTAACAAAATTTTGCGTGAAAATAACAAACATTACAATAATTGTCTATGATAATTTGTAAATTACAAAACATGGTCAAAATACAGGAATATTATTATTGTCACATTACACACATCCTTTCTTTCTTGTGAACATCTAGTTAATAATGCAGTGCTGAAATTAAGATACATACTTATTTCTTACTTACTGTACTTCAATGAGTACGGAACAATTCTCAGTGCGCGAGTCCGACTCGCTATTGGTTCTTTATCTATATTTTTATCTATGCAGATAAAATGGAAAGTTCACTAAGGACATTGGCTAATCATGATTACTTGAAAACGACAAAGATGAAATTGACAAAGAGGTAAAGAGTTTTTCCATGACATTTCGTTGAATTTTATCCGGTTTTCAATTTTAGTGGCATGTTGTTAAAGTCGTGTCTACAATGCAGCTGTCATAAATAGGTCCCTTATTCAATGTCGTTAAAGTTGATCCCTCGTATACTCACGCCGGCATCGCTGCTGGACTCGGAGGCGCCGGCGGGCTGCGCGGGCGCGGGGGCGGGAGCGGGCGCGGGCGCGGGCGCGGGGGGCGCGGCGCCCAGCGACGGCGACGACAGCGACGCCGCCAGCGCCAGCCCCGCCGGCACTGCCGCGGCGCCCGGCACGCTCGCTACCGCTGCGCAATAAAGCCCCTGTGTCATATTCAATCATAATCCGAGTATAACCACACCGATATCGCCACTCGGCTAACATACACACATCAATCGCGTTCCCAACCGCGCGGGGAAGAGAAGCGACTGGTACCTTCTGTTTTTTCTTAGCTCGCAGACCAGCATGAAAGGGAATCTAACGGTACTATAAAAATAGTATAAAAATACTAAAAAGGGATTCACTCTTCGTATTTTTGATTTGCTATCGTTAGATTCCTTTTCATGCTGGTCTACGAGCTAAGAAAAAACATAGAGTGTACCAGTTGAATGTATGTTGCTCGCTTTAAAATCGGCGGGCGCTGTGGTAGTGTCAATTATAGACCGACCGCTTAAAAGAGTCCTCCGTCACGCGGCTGAAGAGCGCGGGGTAGAACGACTGCGGGGAGCTCTCTCGACCCCCGCGGTCGTCCCGCCCCGCGCCCCCGCCCCGCAAGGGGAAGATTCATTGAAGCGCTCGGTGTGTACCGGTGAGCGTGGCGTCCTTGGCGGGGATGTGGTGCGGCTTGTCGGCGCGCGCCAGCTTGCTGGGCATGCGGCTGGGCGCGCTGGCGGCGCTCAGCAGCGTGTGCAGGCTCACCAGCGCCATGTTGTCCGCGCCGCCCACGTGCAGGGAGTTCGCTGACCTGGGAACCGCACCCACCAACGTCAACAACCAGGTGTCTACCCGTTCTACATGTTGGGCCGACAACGGCCAAACTAAAGGACGCGGTTATACGTCAGAGCGAGATCAGAACACATGGCGCTCACTCTGACGTAAAATCGAGTCAACGATTCAACTAGTCTGTGAGCTCCTAAAACGAAATTCGAATTTCGGATACGATCTGCCGATTCAAGTGTCAAAACTGTGTGAGAGTGACAGCAAGACTGACAATCTGAAATACTATCGCACTGTAAATTCATTATTGCCACTACGCTATTAGCAGCAGCACCTATAAAAGTAAAAGCTAGAGATGTTACAACGACTAAAACTTTGTTACACAAACTGCCAATGTATCAAATTTAAACAATGTACTGGCATACACTTAAAACATCACAACAAAGTGTTGCGTGACAATTAATAACGTAGTTATATTACCGCGATGTGGAGGGCAGGTTCGCGGGCGCGAGGCGTCTCTCGAGCGCGTAGTCCCCGTACGCGCACGCGCCCGCCGTCGCCACGTCGTTATTACGAGACTCCTCGAACAGACCCGTGGTTAGACCTGCAACAAATATAACACTTGATTAACACTTAATTAACACCATTGATTGTAAGGTTCGTTCGATCAAATAGTGGCCGCAGTTGGCACACAGCTGAATAACTATCTTTGTGACAGCCGTATAACTAGTTTTATGCATGTGCTCCAATCATTTTGGTCCCTTACACACTAGCGATTTGTCCGGGGATTTCTCAGCGATTTGCTCGCCAGCAAAATCACTGAGCGAATCGCTGAGAAATCGCCGGACAAATCGCTAATGTGCAAGAGCCTTTAGTAAAACATATCCACGTCATGTGACTTTAGTAAGGTGGAAATGCTTCTAGGCGGTGTACGTCTTCACCACGTGATGTAATGGTAAACCAAGGCATATATGAGCACGAGAAGGATTTGGTAACTGACGCTGATGGGTGCCATGTGCAGCACAGATATCAGATATACCATAGATTGAGTTTCCGAACCCTGACCAAGCGTCGAGGTTTGTGTTATAGTTACGATGACATTTTGAAGGGCTGCGGCTACAGTTCAATAATTTCAATCGTAGCTGCACGGAGGGGAATCGGTGGTTTTGAATCGGTTTGGATTTCCCGTCATTACTCGATTCATAATCTATATGGTATATCTGTCAGTGGCGTGCAGTGGGGGTCGCCAGGGTATGTAGCGGTAAGATGACGCCACACAATATACACGCGCTGCCTACCCAAGCGCCCCACTGCACTGTATATGGGCGTGTATTGTGGGTACCCGGGCTGAGCAGGCGCTGGCTGCTGCTGGCGGCGTGCGGCGCGTACTTCCACTGCGCGCTGAACAGCAGCGGGTCGCTGGCGTCGCCGTCCACGGGGTTGTTCTGCGCGGGGTTGTCGTCCGCCGGCGCCGGCGCGCGCGTCGCCGCCATCGAGTTGCGGGACATCTCCAGGGAGAGGCGCTGACCCGCAAACAATAGATTAATACTGAGGCCGGGGAGTAAGAGGTAGCCGGCTGAGCGTTACCCAGGCTGGATATTTGATGCTGGCAACCATTTTTCCTGCCGAGGTATGCACATTGCTTTTCTCAAATATGCAATGATATAAATTAAAAACCTCCTAAAAACTAAAGTTTTATTTCTAGAGAAACTGGACAAAATAAAACTGCAAAATATAACAAACCTTGTTGTTTTTTTTTTTAATATAGGTAGTGACAGATTGAAATAACGCCAGAAAGCAAAAAATTGTTTTTTTTTTAATGGCTGAATGCCAAGATGCTGTCACAAAAATTTAAAAAGAGCACATTGCCGATTTTGGCCTGCAATGTTGTATGAAATCCCATTAAAAACCTCTCGTCTAATCGCTTCTGAAACGCTTCGCAACTTAATAAAAAGAACATAACATCAACATTTCATTGCATGTTTGAGAAAACATTAATATTATGACTCATACCTACATTATAATCGATCCTCTAGCCTACGATAGGCTCCTACATGACAAAAAAATTCTACCCTACATAATCGAATTCAAAATTAACTTGCCAGTGTTACCTCTTTGAGATCATTTATTTGCAGTATATGCTGGTTGCGCATGGTGATGAGCTGGTTGATGTACCACTGCTGGTCGCGGCAGCGCTGGTAAAACGTCGGCGGCCGCACTTGGAATCTGGTGACACAAATTTCACAGTTAAACCCTCTATCCTCTTTTTAAACATTCACTGGACCATTTAACATGACCCAGCCCAAACTAAACTAAGCTTGTACAGTCAAGAATGTACTCAAATTTAAAAAAATAAGTACTTACCATACGCTATTACACCAGTGTAATAAGGTCGCAGGCCATAATTTGATAAGTTCCTATCGATACTTATTCTTACACTTGACCGTACTATGGACACCAGGATATAATGGATAATCACTACATAGTATAAAATAAAGTCGCTTTCTCTGTCCCTGTGTCCCTATGTCTCTATGTCCCTATGTCCCTATGTCCCTATGTATGCTTATATCTTCAAAAGTACACAACGGATTTTGATGCGGTTTTTTTTAATAGATAGAGTGATTCAAGAGGTAGGTTTGTATGTATAATACATGCATAATATACCGTGCGAAGCCGGGGCGGGTCGCTAGTAATAATCATAATTAATAGACATCCAAGACTACAGAGCAAACATTTTTGTACTCATCATACATTTAAAGCCATGATTCCGGGAATTGACTTATACATTCTACAGATATTAACCACCCATCCCATCCAGCTGGCTCAAAAAAGTAATATCCAACTGAACTCGGGAGCAAAAAAAACAGGTCACTTTTCATACAACTTTCTACAAGAAGTGACCCATTTTTTTTGCTCTCGAGTATATTACACACTTACCTGAGTATTAGAGTATCAGTATCAGGATTCAGATAGCCTTCACTGGCCAGCAGGTCGAGCCGAAAGAATCTATTGTAGCCCCAACACTCGCCAACCTCGAAGTCGGACGCGAACTCCCGCACGATGTTCTTGGAGGGATCACGCGACACTTGGTGCAACATCTCCACTCGGTACTCGTATCTGAGATAGTTTAAAATGTATCTCATTCGGAGCGAGTATATTAGGAAAAATGTATCCCATTGCGGGATGGAAGGTCATGGATTTATAAGAGATCGTTCAAACGCGTCAATGTATCGCATCTTGATATTATAGGCGCTAATTGCGGTATAACCGTTTCGGTAAAGGGTCGTTTACATCAGGATGACACACTGTTGCCTGGATTAATACATGAAACTCTATTTTTAATCGCGTTCTCTCTCTCTCGTCTCACTTGAAAATAACGACTCCTAATTATCTTATTGAATAAATCACAACAAGCTGACAAAGATTTTATTTACACTTCAAACAATTCAACAAGCATGCAAATTCATTAAAACCGTATTTAGACGATTTGTTTGCTATGAACGTCAATGCATGAAGCTTGTTAGCAAACGCCATTAAATACGAACAAGCAAGACGCAAGCAAGCTTTTGCTTTTACGAATAAAACAAACTTACCTCTGGCCTAACCTTAGAGTCGTAAAACCATTGCTTGCAGTAATGAAAAATTACGTATTAAAGAATTTCATTCATAAATAACACAGTATTTTTGTAAGCGTCAGAATCATAAGCCAACCAGACAAACTCAAACATAACAAACTACAGCAAGATAATTAATAAATACGCATCACATTTACACTAATGTTCAAAAATTATACACCCTTATTAAAATGATAAACATATATCGCTTCTGCTTGTTTAAATCTAACATTTTTTTACAATCAGAACAGCTTGTTTAAAAGTCCAGAATAATAATGTTGTTAATTGACCCACTAATAACAACATTAAGTGACAAAGGATCGTTACACCGTGTCGATTGTACAGCGGCCCGTGAACTTTGACAGCTTTCCAACTGGCGCCACACAACTCACTTGGAGGTCTCCGGCAGTCCGGCGCTCAGCTCGAGGAACACCGACAGGTAGTTGCCGCGCACGACGCCGTTGCCGTCGGGGTACACCTTGAGCCGCCAGCAGAGGCCGTTGACGTGCAGCGGGGCCGAGTACACCGGCGCCGCCGCGTGTTGTAGCTGTGTGAAGTTCGTCAGTGGAAACGTACTGCTGTCGTAGCTTGGGACGATCTCACTGTTCAACACAAATAAACTGTACCGGACTTATTATGCGCGAGAGAAAACAGGCCAAACAAAAACGTGGCGTCGGCCGAATCAGCGAACCTCGCAAATTCAGTTTTTCACATTCAAAATACGCCGAATCAAAATTTCCAGCGACTTTAGCAAATACAGTAGAACCCGTTTAATATGACTCCGCGGATATTGACCAACCGCTTAATATCACGAAATTACACAACAAAGTTTGGTTTTCATATAAAATTCAGATCAGTCTGATACCATGACTTCGCTTACAGTGATATGTCGCTTATTATGAGGATGTTGTTTATTTTGTCAAAATGCTTTGTATGACGCTTTGTCATTTCATTTCTCTTCGATGTCACTATAAATGGATCCCACTGTAGTCAAAATAATTTTAATTTTAAAATAATTTCTTTCTAGTGGTTTTGTATTAAAATGTAAGTATTTCAAGGATTGCTCACTTGGCCGACGGTAGGGTAAACTGCCAAATAACGGAAAAGGATGGGATATACACATTAATTAACACTAGACCATGTGCTATTTTATTACGTTTGTTCAAATGAATTTCCAAAAAAGTGCTACCTATACAATCCCAACAGGCAGTATACCCTATAGACCGACCGCTTAAATCAGTCCTCGGCCAGGAGCGCGCCTGCCGCCCGCAGAGCGAGCCCCCCGCGGTCGTCCCACCCCGCGCGTCTGCACCGCAAGGGCGAGAACTCATTTAAGCGATCGGTCTATAGTGCAATGCATGAAAAAGAGTTCTGAGAACAATCAAAGTATGGCGCAATATTAGACAAAGATATTGCTGTCTCATTCGTTTTTCATTCAATTCTTATTTTGCCTCATTTCTGTATTCGTCACTCATGCTTTATTCATCTCATTCGCAACCCGTCCCTATATTCTTTGGTCCTTTAGTTACGAGTGAGACAATTTACAGCATCAGGTCAAAAAGGTTATAATATGGGAACTGCTTCGGAGTTTATAGGGCACCTAGGCTTACCTATGAAAATCAGCAGGTACTGGAGCTGTGACGAAACTGGCCATCGGCTTCTTACGAACTTGGTGAATCATCTTGGATAAGTCGCTGCTCTTTGCTATTAGTTCAGATCTGTAAAAAAACATCCACACTAGTTCGACAAATGGTAATGGTAATTAAATGTCAATTGATTCATTATGTATTACCTAATGGCTGGGAAATGTTGTGACTAACTTACTTATCATAAACAGTAATCACTTAGGAATCAGGAAATCTGATACCTAATGACAGTTTAGTTATTAACTAACTATGTTTAATGGTTATAAAACTTGTTAAATTATTTTAAGACTACATTCTGCTCATCTCGTTACCTGTAAAATTATCGTGTTTCTTATTCAATAAAGAGTTATACATACATTTACATTTCATGTCTTTTTGCATGAAGTAAAGCTTCAGACACTGCCTTTAAGTCTTTCAGCATATATGGCGTATAGTAGCATTGAAGCTCAAGACATGATATAAATCTTAATAACATTCACCACACTCAGTCAAAGAAGTACCAGTACCATAGCTCTAACATACTAACAGCAGCGGCGTTAGGGCCACTGACACCCCGGGCAGTAATATTTAGGCGCCCACTTAAGGACAGTATTGAGGGTACACAGCCGGTGAGCCAGGAGGCCGAGGCCCCAGACCTCAGCGCCCCCCAAATTTGGCGCCCCGGGCCGTCGCCCCATCGCGCCCCCCCCTAACGCCGGCACTGCATACTAACCTAGTACTGGCATGTAACTGGTGCTCGATCTCTTGTAGCAAATGCTCTAGCTGCTCTGTCTCCTGAGTGAGGCTGTTCTTTTGGCCCATGAGAGTGAGAAGCTTGGCCTTCAGAGCCGAGTCCAGGCGGGATATCATCAACTCCACGGCGTTGCGGATCTCGCGAACACGCTCGTCTTTTGCAGCGCGAACCGATTCCACGTTGCGCTCCTGAAAATTGCGGTATTTTTACATTAATTATAATTATATCGTGTAAATTATAATTATTTATACATATGTATAGTATGTCAATATAGGATCATGGATTTCAAAACAACCAGATTCGCTGCGATACACATCAATATTTCATGATATGGATCCATTTCATAAACTAGTATACGCCATAAACCATATACTAGACCTTCCAATGACATTGCAACATGATTTATTTCAGGTTTTCCATAAGTAACTTTATGTTGGAAGCTTTTACTATCTTATAACTAACCATCTTTCATATAATGATACTGGTAAGTTTGCAAACTATTTGAAGACCTTGAAAACTATGAAATAAACCATCATGATGTATAATCATTGCTGCATCATTTAGAAACGCGTGAAACACGAAATCAGCGATGGACATGGTTGCAACAAACCTTTCACATCATTACCAAATGGCATTGTATCATTTTAGCATGCATAGCACACTGCACAGTGCATTCACCATTCCTAAGGAGGTCAATGGGTCGGTGAGAGCAGCTGTGCCAACCATATTCGCACAAAGGATTTGGACAAAAAAATCTAGAACATTCGGTGACAGTTCTGGTAAACATTTTCAAGTTACAAGTGTATTCTGTATTTGCATTCATTCTGAAGTAAAAGTTACATAATTATAGACTGTTATAGTCTATCAATGTAACAAGCTGATAGCAAATTTTAAAATTAACTGATGATGTTTATCCCAGCAATATGAGTTTTTATTTACATTTTACACAATGTGAGAGCTAAATAAAAATATGACAAGAAAATGTGAACATGCAAAAATATTTTTTCCAGAAATTGATAAAAACATCCGCATGTTACGGTTGAAACACAACACTCCTAAGTTTAACAAGAACCCTCGCTTACCACATCTTGCACCAAACTAATGAGCTCCATAAGCCTCCGTCTCAGCTGTGACACTTCATCCCGGATCTGCGTCACATGCTGCTCGTAGACCTCCTCCAATGGCTTGAAAGTGTGCCCCGAGTGGGTCCCGCCCCAGAGTGCACATTGGTGGCAAATGCAACGGCGACACGTCCAGCAGTAAACAGTCAGTTTCTCTTGATGGGTTGGGCATCTGGTTACAAGTAATATTGTGGGCCATAGGTAATAAATTCAAATAAGACATAATTATCAACAGGATGTACAATGTGATTATCATTACCTTTAATGAGTTCTCGATATTTCGGTGCAGTTGCATGCATTAATTTTAATAATTGTGGTCAATTTACCATTAATAAAACTAACATATTATCAACAGGATGTGCAATGTGATTATCATTACCTTTAATGAGTTCTCAATATTTCGGTGTAGTTGCATGCATTAATTTTAATAATTGTGGTCAATTTACCATTAATAAAACTAAATCTAAGTCTTATGTTATTAACTATGAATCTTTTAAATATATAAAAAAATTAATCAATACGCTATTATTACAAAATTAGAAATTAATTGACTGTTATTATTGGAAAAACTAGTTCCTATCTAGTTTATCTTAGAATACTTTGAATTAAAAGACGATAACCGAAAAAAACAAACAGAAATGACCTAGATTTAGATCATGAATGACACTGGGCACTAAATTATCATAAATAAATTCACACTTTGCAAATTAAGAAGTTTTTGAAACACTAAAAAATTATCAAAACATTTGTTTACATCAACTTCAAAACTTCATAGCAACCAAACTGAGTACCTGTCTCTAAAGCTTTCCCGCTGGGTGGCAGAGTTAGTCTGCTGCATGGTCTCGATCTGCTGCGTCACCTCCTCCACCCAGCGACAGTTCACCAGCTCGTGGAGGTGCAGCGAGGCGCGGCAGTGCGGACACTGCGAGCGCTGCTCCGTCAGCCAACGCCGCACACACGCATAGCAACACAACTTCGAGCAATGCGGGCAGAGGTGCGCATCCACCAGCTTCTCCATACAGATGAAGCATCGAAACACCTCCGCCAACGTCTAAAACAAGAGATGTTTTACAAAACACAATTCCTAACTGTTCATCCAAATGTAGGCCAACGTTTACCTCCACGATCTGCTCCTCGCCATTTCCATTCCCTTTGTCTCCTCTCGAGGCCATATTTTAAGGATTCCCTTTCCTTATGTCGGATCCGAACGGGTAATCACCATAATTTAGACATACTTTATTCTCTTGTTCGAAAAAACCAATTAGACATTTCGCAATTCGATCGTCAACGAGTTCGTACGATACGATACGAAACGAACCGAGAAAGAAACAACCAACCAACCAACTACTTCCGTGTTCGAATCCCAATCGAATCAAAATAAAAACAAAATGACTGTATTGCCAGTTCTTATCACAATACTTCCCCTCTAAATGGAAAATAGCTTTAGAGCATTTTTTTCTTTACAATAAAATTAGATTTTTTTACAAATATTTATGTAATTATCACACAAGAGACTCAGAGATCACTGTTTAGATAGATTTAGATAGATTTTGTCAACTTCCTGGAGCGCTCTGGAGCCTGGAACACCATCACTCGACTTTTTATACGTGAGTTATCCGTTTATATGTAATTATAATTAAGTCTCACGGTAGTTTTATGTTGAATTTGTATAGATATTTGATTTAGATCAATTTATTAGTATAAAATGATGAAAATTTCCGCTACTTAAGGGAAAATTAATTGGTATCACTATGAATGTTGCCATTTCCCAAGCTGTCAAATCTGTCAGCTAATTGTCGGATAAACATACCATAAATATACTCTGGTAATAAAAATAATGTGACTTTGTTTTCATGAGGTCATGGTAGTGGTCAATTTTGTTTTCTCCCATTGATTAAATTCAATTTAGTTTCTAACTTACTCGTAACTGTTAAAAAAATATTAAGCTTATGTTGGCTAACCTGCATTTGTATAGTTATTGTAAACTAATTTTGTGAAAATTAAATCGCATGATTTGTGACGTTGACGTTTCCCTTATCGTGTAGCCCTCGTCTCGTCCTTCATGATTACCTAAATAACCTCAAATGTTTTTACATTCATTTTATCCTGAAACTTTTTAAAAAGTGATCGTAAATATTATTTTTGAATAGATATTATCTGAGACACAATTCTGTAAAAGTAAGAATTTACTTTATTACATAAAAAATATGTTTTGTAGAGTGTTTTTTTTACGTAGCTTCATTGCTATGTTTATTGATTTGACTGGCTATTAACAAATTGCAATGCGTTACAAATTGCATTTTTCGTGAACATACTTTAGTGTAATCATCAGTGACTAATGTGATGTTTTTCTGTTATGATTTACACGCCCGAATCTATCATTATACTGATCGCCTACCAGCTGAACGGATGTATGTTATAATGATCGATTGTTTATACTTCAGATGTTGACGTGAGGTGTCGTCGTAGAGACTAAAATGTCGTATATAAAGGTACTGCATTGCACCTTCTGCCTAAGACATGGTGCTGCGGGAATTTCTACCAAATCTGTGCTTATGAAAATCGGCGTAAGTGTTTTAAATCATAGTTAAGTAAGTGACGGCATAGTTAATTATATTTATCATTTCTCGATTGGATTTTCTGTTTACTTATGTAGGAACTAAAAGTGAGTCCTTGTCACTAGTTGTGATGTATTGTAACAAGCATACTGTTTTAATAAGCCATTTTGTACAATGTAACAGCAATAAGGAAAAAGTATGTTTAATTAAATAACTATTGTCGCAATATTCAATACAGCCATGAAACATGCACTAATCCTTATCTGTATGTGTACAAAGTACAGGAAATCCATAACTTTATTTAGGATAAACATTGTTGCTACAATTTACGATAGTTTTAGTCTGGTAAAATACATCTCATAATGTAATATTTGTAGAATGGCATGCTATCACAGCAACTGGTCAGAATATCAACATCAAGTAGTTGGCAGAGTAAACTGCCACTCACTACACAGACGCAGACCGCAACACCTACTAAGACCAAGAGCATACCACAAGACAACCGGGTATGGAAGGAGACTCCTGCACATGACCGAACAAGCAATGTGGGCCAGTACTGCATGATGCTCTCCAAGTTTAGATTAACTTGTAAGTTAAAATACGAAATCACTTTTTAGGTACATAAAACCGATATAAAACATGCTGTGCACTTTCTTTGAGGCCGACATTTCTAATATCTCACCGGCTTTATAATGTATAGTAAATTTGTTAATTTTGAATGTGTATGCTATGCCCTAATAGAAGCCCACCCTTACCTATTAATTTGACTTGATACATTACACAATGAAATTGAAAGCTATCTGTAACTCTCTTTTACACTCGGAGACACGGAAACCGGCTTAAGTACCGATCTGAAATACACCATAAGAACTTGTGCCTTGTAAGTTCTCTCAGTAGACAACTAATTAAATGTCCTTGACCTACAGCCCTAGTAGTAATGACGTCAATGGCGGGCTATGCGCTTGCGCCGGCTCCGTTCGAGCTGACGACGTTCGCGCTTTGCGCCGCCGGCACCGGCCTCGTCTCCGCAGCCGCTAACTCTGTCAACCAGTTTCATGAGGTGCCTTTTGACGCGCAGATGTCGAGGACTAAGAACAGGGTGCTGGTCAAAGGGTTGCTTGAGTGAGTATTGAAATCATGGTAGAAATAGCTAGAGAATATTGTTAGTGGGTGCCATTTAATATGTAGGAGGGGAACAAGATGCTCTCATAAATGAAAAATAAAGAATTGTCAATATTTAAAAAAAAATATGTCATAAATGAAAAACGTTTTCGAGTGAAACCAAAAAAAAAAATTTGTTTTTGATATTTTTGTACAATATCTTTTGGAAAAATTTGCAAAATATGTAAAACGGGAAATGACGTCCAACAGCCGGTCTAATGTTGCCATTATAAAAAACTTTGTCTTCCGGGTTTCCATCTGGCATATACAGCTTTCACAACACAACACAGCTGACGGTTAATTCATTCACACACAACTCGGCTTTGTTGCCATCGGGAATACTAGATGATACCGTTTGAATGATTCATGACAAACGGAATATGAGACTGTCTAAATACTTTTGAGATCGTTTTCTGTGCAATAGATGGATATTTTCCAAATGCATGCATATGAATATTTTGCTATTTATTTCCACTTTGTGGATGAGAGGTTCGTTGGAAAATATTGTAATTTTTTTTCATAGATATCCTAACTAACTAACCACTATGCAATGATTTTTTTTTCTTGCTGATACAGTACCATTAGTACGTCTTTACGGGTGAAGTTTCGCAGTATGTTCAGCATTACGCCTTTAACTTTTCAGACCAATCCACGCCGCGGGGTTCGCAGCCCTGACGAGTGCGACGGGTCTCGGATTACTCTACTTCGGAGTCAACCCCCTGACGGCGGCGCTGGGCGCTGGTAACCTCGTGCTGTATACCTCCGTCTACACTCCGCTGAAGAGGATGTCTATACTCAACACTTGGTTGGGCTCTGTAGGTTGGTATGCGCAAATACCACGTTTCGAAAATGACCAACTCTGCTAGTGACTGGTCAGTGAAAATTGATAGATAATCTAGTTTTAAAAATCTGTGAATGAGTTTGGTATTCGCTTTTGAAAAACGTAAACGATATTGACGCCTTTTAATGGCATGGATGAGAGTCTAATTACTAATTGTACTAATTAGACGGTCAATATTATCGTGTGATCCACGCATATCACGATCCGTGTCACGAAATATTGATGCATATCAGTATCACAACGAATCTCGATCATCTAGTGGTTTTGAAATCGATCCTATATTGACATATCAGTATCACGATATTATTCACTGTCTGATCCATGCCAATGCTATTTAACTTATTGAACTGAATAGCGTTTTAAAGGGTACGGCTACAACTTCGCGAACTCCCGGGTTGAGCGCTTTAACTTTAACATTTTCTCCAGAGTATCTTCTCGCGCCCCTTGTGGGAGCGTGGGAGTACCGCTCAGGGCAAAACATTTTCTAACTCTATGGCACTAAAATACAAGTTAGTATTTAACCCCACCAGTTGGTAGGCATCTATACTAAGCCTTAGCATATTTGGATAATGTATATTTTTCGTTCCAGTGGGTGCGATCCCCCCACTGATGGGCTGGGCGGGCTGCACGGGCTCCCTGGACGCGGGCGCTCTGGTCCTGGGCGTGATCCTGTACTCGTGGCAGTTCCCGCACTTCAACGCGCTGTCCTGGAATCTACGCCCGGACTACTCCCGGGCGGGTTATAGGATGATGGCAGTCACAGACCCGGGTAAGGCTATGGTACTGCCTTATTACACTATAAAAAAAATAATAATATCTACTCTTCTCGTATTCTCTAAACCTGCTAAATTACTGGCACATGAGATATATTATACTAGAGAATGGCAACACATCTGCTATTCCTTTGGTGTCCATGGGTCGTGGTGCTCAGTTGTCATCAGGTGACCTAACTACTCGCTACTTTGCCACCCTACTTCATTATTACAGTGGCAACTTAACACGTTCACGTAGTTCGTGTGCCCCATATATGGGTCACGACGAACTATCACCAACCACAAGTCCGTGCCCCGCAACATGGGTTACTATAGCCGACCAGGTACACTCAGATCAGTATATAGTTTTTTGTTTATTTATTTAAAGAGGATAATTAGATACATGACTAGAATAATTTAGTTAGACGACAGCATTTTATATTATATTGTAGTAATCCGAGTACCTGGTTGTTTCTTAGTGACCCATATGTGGAGCATGGATGTACGAGGAAATCGAAAAATTTTGTTTCGAGACTGTGAAGACGAAGATACTGCATTAACGGTCATACTTAATGTTATTAAAATTGCTACAGTTCATTGTGAAGCCCTTTACTTACAAAAATGTTCGTTATGTTGCAGCACTATGCAGAAGAGTGGCGCTACGCCACACAGGAATTATCACCGCCACGTGTTTAGCGTCGTCGTACCTAGGCGTCACCAACACTTGGTTCGCTTTAGAATCGTTGCCACTTAATGTCTACTTTACGTACTTAGGTATGTTATAGTTGTTTACATCATCTCTATCTGCGCAATTTTGTAATCCATGGTGTGTTTAAAAGTATCATTGAGTTTGTCGGCATTCTGCCAAATTTAACTCATGGTGTTTTTTTGGCAAGCAATGAACCACGTAAATTCATTGTTGGGTTGAGGGTTTGAAATTGATTGAAATTATAAATAAGTAGCTGTTGCCCGCAACTCCGCCTGCGCAGAATTCGCTTATAATTGTCCCACGGGAACTATGGGATTTTTCGGGACAAAACTATCTAATATCCGAATGTCCTATCTTCTCCTGGGCGGAAAGTATCTTTATACGAAATTCCAACTAAATCGGTTCAGCGGTTCAAGCGGCGTGAAGAAGTAACAGACAGACAAACACTATCGCATTTACTTTATTAGTATGGATGGATTATATCGAATGTAATAACCATGAAACCCACTTTTTAATCTTTTAATTTAACTCATATCCATTTTCTTTATCTCTGTTGCAGCTTGGGAATTCTATAAAAAATCAGACAGCGGTAGCTCTCGAAAATTATTTAGATTTTCCCTAATACACTTGCCAGCGCTGATGTTACTAATGCTAGTCAACAAGAAGTATTGGAGTGTGAGCGACACCCAAGAACAAAAGGACGCAATCAAAAGCGTCGACGTAAATAAATTACCGGAGACTAAAAGGATCACGGTCTTGCCTCGCGGCCCCGTGGTGGCGGCGCAGGAAACAGAAACCGTCTTAGACAAATAATCTACAAGGCTGTAGAAAGTATTTTTGCTGTAAATAATGTAATGTACATTTAATTACTTGAATTTAGCACGCTTGTGATAAGTTAATAAATCAGTTAACGAGATTTGTTAGACAATTGGTATTTATTTTCGTTTTACTGTTGACAGGAATAAATAAAATGTATGAATAATAAAATCTTACATTTATTTAAATCATGGTTTTTTTATAAATTAAGGTAAATGGAATCAAATCAATCTACATACATATCAACAGGCAACCTGATTTTGAACATACAGACGGACATGTAAACTAACATACAGGGAGCGAAACTTTGGTGTTGATGACAGGCATACGACGTCAAGCTACATACATCAGTATCATCACTATTATCAAGTTATTGGCCTCTAGTTAACAGATATTGACACTTGAGTTGAGACGGCCAGTAATAGAAGACTGTTGGAAACAATAAAGAAAAGGAAAAAGACATTAATGCCTTTTTGCAAGACACACAAATATAAGAGAATTTACACGATAGATCATGAGCGTTGTGTGTCTTCGCAAAAGTGAAACGGTCGCTGGCTCAGCATTAGGCTGAGGTTTTGGACACCTGCAGCACTGATTTTCAGCCAAATTCATATTTAATTATTTATTTATTTTTAACTTCAACAACTCTACATTTATGTGAAAAAGAAAGGTCCCGTAGATGCGCGCCAGGAACTTCCACAGCCATAGCGAAAGGAAACAGATGAGCGGACCACTGCGACAACTTAATCTGCTCTCCTCAGAAGACACGCAAGATGTACCCGAATAACATGCCGAATAATATTTAATTAATACATACATATAAATCACGTCTTTATCCCTTACGGGGTGGACAGAGCCGGGGTAGAGAGAGAGAGAGAGAGAGAGAGAGGTAATAAGATTTAATTAATACTGCACTGTTTCCAGAAGTTTCCTTACTTATCTAATAATAATAATATAGCCCCTTTATTCCGAAATTGATAGTTTTTTCAATATATATTTATAAAAACACATAATTCGGCGTGCCTCTTGGCATAGGCCTCCTCCAGCTTGCTGGAGGGGTTTGGTCTAGTGCTCCCGTGGGGACCAGCCATGGTGGGTACTTATCTAATTGTAATATATAAAAGCATCCTATACGTCAATTTGTGTCATAATGACGTCATCGGCACCAATGTTTCGCTCTCTGAACATAATTAAAATTAAGTATAAAGCGGGAGACGTGCGTCGATTGGAACCCGTTTAACTCCGCTAACTGCGCATGATTTTGCTTCTTATTTTCTGAAACAAAATAAAAAGATTGTCTCTTATTAAACTGCCATTATCTAGTTCTCTACTAGTTTCCTAAAATTATTCAAAGGGAATGAATGTTCCACTCTAATTAAATAGCACTTACAGAGGTCTACTTGCGGTTTATCTAATATGCGGCGAGCGAGGTTAGAAAAATTATGTTACATTCACAAAAAAAAACAATGGGTTGCACTCCGGGAGTGCCGGCAGAAGTGAAAATTACACACACGCACACTCGCGCAAGCGCCCAGCGCCGCTTAACCGACCCAGCAGCAACTCTACCCCGTCTTACGAATTTTCGATCAGTTCGCGTGTCCTGGTGGTCACTTGACCCGACGCAAGAACATTTTTAACCCATATCAAAAAATGTTACGCATTTTCGATCATTGTTTACCGCCAGGACACGTGAGCTGATCGAAGTGTAAATTTTTACTTCAAAAAAAAGTTGGTCGCCCTTAAATTTACAAGAGTGACTAGTGGTGCTTGTAGCGATTCTTTTAAACTGAGAACAAAATGGTACTCACTTAGATTTCTTGGAGCTCCGCTCGTTTTCCCGGGAGTCGTCGCGCGAGCGCTTGTGGCGATCGCCAGACGAACGCTTGTGGTCGCCGTTGGACTTGCTCGAACGCTCGCCGTGAGAAGACTTGTGGTGCTTGTCGCGATTCTTTGACGGACTGGCGACAAGAAAGTCAACATTATATATATTATAGATGACATTACAACTTGAGATTAAAAGTACAATAAGATGAATCCACAGCTCCATCTAAAGTATTAGCATTAGCACTGATTCATTTCACTACCTCTCGCTTAACCTTTGTTTGGCAATTTGGATAGATATAGCCAAATTGTAAATAATTTCAGTCACTCTTAAACGGAGTTTCAGCAGTCTAATATCGAGGGCTGAGTGGTCAAACCCTATAAGTCGAAATAAATGACAGTTGAAAAAAGAACACTATGTTAACGTAGTATAGTTTTAAAATTCCTGTGGAATGTTAAGTCGACTTATCGGGTTTGACCACGCAGCCCTCGATATGATTTCTTAACCTTTTCAACGCCAACCAACGATGTTATACGTCGAATAATACGGCGTAAAACTAACCTTACGCAATGGCAGTTTTAAATTAGCTTAACTATTTTGCTAGGTTTGGTGTTGAAAATATTAGATTTGGATTAAGAAAATTACATCATGATTACGAAACGACCTTTTAAAAACCAGTAAATAAATTACCTGCTGCTACTGTGTTTCGACGGGCTTTTGTGGCTCGAGCTCTTGTGATTAGAACTGGAGCTCTTGCTGTGCGAGCCGGAACTCTTATGGTGTGAGCTCGAGCTCTTGTGACTGCTCTTGTCGTGTTTGCCTTTCTTATCGTCGTAGCGCGTGATGTCGCGGCCGCCCTTGCGCTTGCGATCGAAGTCGGCTTCGCCGCCGCGTTCGTAGTTGCGTTCTTTCTTGTCCTCTTCAGCGGCTTCTCGCTCTAAATCTGACCAATCTTTGCCGGATTCCTCTGCTTCTTCTGTGGAATTATAAGAATATTGCATTGTATTTGTGTGTACCTATATGAGTTTCACACAGTATGATGGAACAATAACAGTTGACGTTTACCGGTTGACGATGATGATGATTATTTGGCCATACCTTCTCCATCACTGGAGCCATCGGAGACGTCTGAAGCCTCAGAGTCGTACTCGGAGTCGTCGTCGGACTCCTCCTCGGACTCCACGTCGGTCGGCTCGTACGCGTCATCCTCTTCTTCTGAATCATCTTCCGCCTTCTAAAAACAAATAAATAGACGTTAACCTCCTTGCTACCAAGGGAACCGCAGTCTTAATTTACATATATAAATATGTATAATAAATATAAAGGATGAATATCAAAGTGGAATACGCCTTTTGAGGCTTTTAAAAATATGAAATAAATCATGAGACCAAAATAACGTGGCTCTCAAGTCAATTAGTACTACTGGGGACAAATTTTAAAAATTTTCAATTCAAATTTCGGTACTAAAATTCAATATATTGTATCACTTACTTGGGCCGCATTCTCTTCGTCGGACTCTGGGTCAAGGAAAGACCAACCGCCGTTGTCGAAGAAGCCCTCAATGTCATCCGTGATCGTCTTCATCACTTTGGTCCAATTCAACGACTGGATACCTTCCGAATAGCGGATATCACAGGAACTGTAAATATAACCAGAAAATAATCGTCAAGACATTTCATTGCGATACGAGGTTAATAATCTGGAGAAAAAATATCACATCAGCAGCCCAATCTGTACATAAGGTCAAGTTCTGTAAAACAACTCTTTCAGCTTTTCTAGACCTGAGGTAAACCTCTGAGGATTAATTTTCAGGATGGAGACATTGATGAGTTGAGTAACACGCAATTATCTCGGATAAAAAGTAGCATGTGTTATTCAAGACTATCTTTTTTTTTTTTTTTTATATGAATAGGAAGGCAAACGAGCAAGTGGGTCACTTGATGGTAAGTGATCGCCACTGCCCATAGACACCCGCAACCCCGGAGGAATTGCAGATGCGTTGCCAACCTAGAGGACTAAGATGAAATGCCTCTTGTGCCCGTAATTTCCCCGGCTGTCTTACTCTCCACACCGGAACACAGCAGTGCAAGCACTGCTACTTAGCGGCAGGATTAGCATAATTAAATTATCTATATCTGCGCCAAATTTTATACAGATCAGCTGTTCTGGGGTCAACCTTATCATTTATATTAGTAGTTTAATAAACTTACTTGAGCCACTCCTTGACGTGATCCAGCATGTTCATGGGCACAGCGTTGACCATGGCCACCTTCTTAGCGTAATCTTTAAACACGAACACCATATCGAAATTCTTGAGGTGGAACTGTACTCTCTCGAAGTGTACCAGTTCCACGTCTTCCAGGGCTATCACAAATGGCGGCCATTCTGTGAGGTTGACGAGGGCGCCTGAGGTAGGTTGGAGGAGCACTGTGCTTCGGAACGGTGCGCCAGGGAAGCCAAGTTCTCTGTAGACGAGATTTTATTTTAATTTTAAGTAAATAGTGTTGGGATCTGAATGCTGGTAACACAAATCCACCGGCAATTTCTTCAGGCTACCCAAGATCATAGTGCATAGAAATATCGAGAGCTCGTTAAAGGTAATCCCGGTCTTTAAATTATTTAAAACTATTATTGTTGGTAGCACAATTTTTAAACTGTTGTTTGTTATACTGCAACAATATCTTTTTTAAGACAGGACCCGTTTTCTGTAATATGGATTTCACTTCTTTTCTCAGTAATTGGGTACGAGTACGAGGCGTTCAGTACCCGACGATAAAGATTGCACTTCGGTCTACTCTACGAAATCAAAATTTGTCGAGAAGACCGATATGCAATCTTTATGGCCGGGTAATGTACCATGTATTCCGGCAAAGTCACTCCGCAAACTTTTGCTCATCAAGAGACTTTATAATTACAATACCTTACCAACTTTGTAAAATCTTAAACCCTATACAATGCAGTAAATAAACCACAAATTGCTTTACTTCCACCACACAGAAGATAATATCGCATCATTTTTACTGTTACCAAAATCTGGCGATTATTTTATTATGAACAGTGGATGCATTAGAAGAAAACAGCATCATACCTGAACGGAGTATCAAACTCGATTTCCTGCTTGGTCATATTCTCGACTCTTTCGCAGAAGCTCTTGAACGCGACCTTGAGCTTATGCCGTAGCTCCCTCTCGCTCTGCTCGGCCGCCAAGTCGTCGCGGTCGTGCATGTGCTGATGTTTGCCGAGATCTGTCGTTATCTCACCCACTTCCGTATAGAATTGCACGTCGACATGTTTCTTTTTACCTGTACAGGAATAAAAATGAGCCAATTGTTTCATTAGAGATCAAGGCGTGGGGAATTTTGGTTGCAGAGTAGGATACTAGGCAGTGCCGTGCAGTGGAAGGTCATCAGGGCAGGCAGCGGCAGGACCCGGGAAGTTGACGCAACACAATTTTGTACACTGTGCTCTCTACCCTAGCGAGGTACTGTAAGCCATAGACAGTAGTATCTACTTACCAAACATAATAGCGTGCTTCAAATGGAAATGAAGCAAAATAATCATCTCTCCATCACAAGGCTGGAAGAACGCATTCTTTATGTTATTGTAAAGGATATCAACTTTGTCCCCTCTGACTGAAGTAAATCGGAACCCATTTGTATGAGCCTCTAGAGAGCCACTCATTCTCTTAGTAACTATGTTGGGTCGGATATACAGATCTTTTAGTTTCGGGTTGCCTTTGCTCTGTGTCATAACTAGGGTGTCTTGTTTGACCAAGTCTTCTTTTTCGCGTTCCTCTGCCTCTCTCGTTTTGAATTTCTTCTGTACTTCCTTGATAAGTCGGAAACCAGTGTTGAGATTGGCCGAAGGGGGTGAGATTTCGCCGGGCTCTTTCGTATTTGTGCTCCGATACGTGCTGTAAATAGCAATTTTCACTATTGATTAATCTAAACATTTTTTTTTTTGCTATTTTTTGAAGTTGTATAGACCGATATTCAAAAGATGCAATGCCGGTACAAAGAGACCGGTAAAAAGAGAGGAGGAATTATCAAGCAGTTTTTTGTGCTATCGTTTGGTTTTGATAACCGTCAAGCAATTTTCAAATATTTTTTAAAGCAGCAAGAAATGAGGTTACATAAACTTACACTTCTTTAACAAATGTGGCGTCAGGTTGAGCATAGTTGCCTCCTTCGTTTCTCCCCATCGTGGCTCCAGGATGGAAGAAGTTTATCCTGAGGTAGGTATAGTCGCCCTCCACGGACTGTGAGATGTTCTTTATGGTGGATATGTGGAACGGTACGGGCACGCCGAAAACTGGCAGGATTACCGTTTCGTATTTACGATCTGGAAAAAAATAACAAATGCAATATGTGAACTACTTAAGTTTTAAGTTGTGCCTTTGTTTTAAGAATTGTCAAGAGAAATCAACCGCGAATCCACCGTTGCGGGAGAAACTAATGGCAATTTAATTACGATCTCAATTTATATATTTTATAAATAATTAACAAGAGTATTAAACCTATTAGCATAACTCACCAACATAAAGTTTGAGCTCCTTAACTTCGTTCTCTCTCGGCATCTGACTAACACTTTTGTACGAAACTGTGCTCTTCCTGATCTTTTCAAGATCTTTGCCCCCGGACTGTTTAGCTAAGCGTTCTTTAGCCTTCTCGTTTAGCGCTATTGCTAGCTCCCTCTGATGTTCTTTCCGTTTCTCCTCAGATGAGTGTTCCGTGCGCAGTTTGGATTCAATAACTGCTGTTCTTTTGCCTCTTCCTGTAATTACCTACTTTTAGTATGGTGTGTCAGGGTAAACAAAATGTGTTTAGGAAATTGAATGAATGAATGAAAACCATTTATTGCTCGAGTGTGAGTAGTTATAATGGTTTTACAGTACTCAACAGCAACATGAGACTGAAAGATTTTATAGAATCAGATTAATTTGGCATGTTTTAGAAAGTACATATACACAAGATTTAGTATTTGTACCAGATTATGCAGAAATGTAATAGGTACATGCCCACACTATTTAAAAACAAACGTAATTATTAAATATTATTGATTTACTATGCAACAAAATAAACTTGATAAACTCTTAGAGCAGTAACAAAACTAAAGTTTGCTTTATAAATCCAAAAGAACAAAACATTTGTTGATGTTGAGTGTTTAATCCACTTTGGGCATGCTTTTTTATGTTCTGACGTACATGCAATTAGTGGTTTGTGTATAACATAAAATACTCACCCCCATTTTCTATCCGTCGACGATTGCATGTAAGTAAATAAAACATTATAAATCAAACAGCTTTTTACAAAGTTAACGCAAAAACTTTGGTTATTAGAACAGCAGATAAAAACTCTAATAATTGGAGAGTACATACAAATACTTTGCTGACCAAGAAAATTTGGCTTTTAATGTTGGATATAATAGACTTAATATTAGTATGGCTAACTTTTGAATGTGTTATATGGTTGAGAAAAATGTGCACATAAAATAAACATCATCATCTTTCTTTAGCCTGTACATATACGTCCCACTGCTGGGCAAATATACAAATAACTAATTAATACCCCAAAGACCTTGGTGAATTAGAAACATCTGTATTAAAATGTTACTGTAACTTTACCACAGTTCAATGTAGTAATAGCAGAATCAATGTAACCATAGTAAACGGATCACTTTGAAAACAACATGCTATATATTCATTGTAGGTTTCAGCATAGAGCCTAAGCCTAAAAAAACATTATCTCAAAATCTCAAAGGCCAAGTCTAGTTTCCCACGGATTTTTTCAACACCCAGGGGTATTCAGTAAAATGACTCAGCGAAACCGCGGGCAAATGCTAGTTATTTCATAAGCCACTCGAAAGCCATTCAATTTTTCTCACCGAGTATTTCAGTCTTGTTTTCTTTTTCCTCCTCCTCGTCTTCGTCATCGTCTTTTAAGAAAATGCCGATGTTCTTGATCTTTTTCTTAGATTGTGTCAGCAAGGTTGCCGGCTGTTCCTCGTTTACTAATACTGTGTCTCCAATGAAGAGTGCGTAAGTCTGGAAAACAAATGAAGAAACTGAAGAACAGAACATTGGTACAAAAACAGTAATCCTCGTTTATTTTTATTGAATGGAAATCTATGCAAACTAATTGGAGGATTAACCATACTATGATTAAGTTGGAATAACATTGGGAATAGTAAAACTGTGTGATAAGATAACCTTTACCTTTCCTTCCTTGTCTGTGGCAGCACTATTTGTCAGATTAGCCAAGCCAATGTTGATATTGAACACCATGCCTTTTTTCGCCACTACATTCGTCTTCGGACCAATCACGATAGAACTTTCTCGAAACTCAATGCCCATTGCGAAACTACAATTGATAACAATGAAATTAATAAGTAACAACAACAGTACAAAAAAATACAGAACTTAGAGCGTGCAATGGGGGTTTGCCAGGGTAGGTAGCCGCGTACAAATTGCGGTGTAACGGTGTGTTCCTTACCATTACCACTGCCTACCCTGGCACTGCACACCACTGCATATAACATACCCAAAGGTCTTAGTGAGATTATCAACCAGTTTCGGTTTCTCTTTCTTAGCCAATTCGAGTCCTGCCTCATAGACTGCCGACAGCTTCGCACCAGCTACCAACTTCTTCATAACCTCCTCTTCTAAGTTGAGTAAGAAATTATAATTGCTCTGAACCTCGTCTGTCGGATTGACCATCAGAGTACGGACAATGTTGGAGCAATAAGATTTGTATCTAGCGCCTAGAGAGCACACTATAGCACCGAAGTGCAAGTGGTTTTTGTCAGACACAGCACTAAATTTGAGGCTGTAGTGGCCTCCTGACTGGATGATGGCAGGATAACACATGTCTACTTGGCTTGTGTCGACTCCTGAGACATATTTCTTGTCTGATATTGCTGCTTCCACACCTTCAGCTAACTTTGAATGTTTTACTTTCTGTAATACAAGTAAAATTAGGCTTAGCATTAGAACTGTCTTATGTTATGAGGAAGCACAGCATTTGCAAGAAATCAAAGCAGAAAAAAAATACCTCACCTTGTCAGAGTCAATAATTTCCATGATTTGATCTTTCAAATACTTTGTGAACACATCCACTGTGACAAGACACGCTTTCTTTACTGTGATGACCTCGGAATCCTCCTTTGTGGCCATAAGGTTAGCAAATGACGAGCTCACATCAATATTTTCAAACTTCTCTGCTTTTAGGGCTGCTTTCCAACTCTCACAGAATTCACCAGGGTAGTTATCTTTGATGAAGAGACCGAGAGCCTTTCCATTTTTAGACTTCTTGATTTCAGTTATGAGTTTGTTAAAATTTTCTTTGTCTTTGTCATTCTGCAAAACAAAATTTAGAGGATTTGTAAAATCTTATTGTAATTCAAAAAGCAAGACTACTCTTTTCAAGGGCCTGTAATGCACCCATATTCCTTCTACTTTATCAGTGTCCATGGGCGGTGGCGATTGCTTTCCATCAGGTGAATTAAACGAGGTAGAAAAACAAGCATGATAAATTAAAAACATTTTGTCTATTACACAAGTTTCCTTGCAGCAACGTTCTGCAACAGGCGGACCGCAAAAGGTTGAACCTTGGACTGCCAAATATGGTAATGCATTGTACCTAGTATCAATTAAAATGTAGATAAGGTGTATACTTGTTTTCTTCTGGATCACGTTAAAAAATTCCACAGTATTTAACCCCAACTAAAACTACTGGCAGTCCCTTAATGCCTTGCAGGATTGTTAAAAATAACAAATAACAAATTTAAAGCAACAGCTTTTGTAAAAAAAATACAACTTACTCTATCTCTGACAAGTAATTTGGCTGGAGGTAGATCTGAATCTTCTTTCCCACTCTCTATTGGTTTGAGAAAGTCTATTTTCTTCTTGCTTGCCAAAAAACACATAGTGTCTTCTGTTAGCACTGTAATTGTGTCTGGGAGCTCGTAGCCAAACAGCCATGTCTGAAAGTTATTTAAATATCTAATAATCATTCCTGAATAAATTACTAGAAATGGCAGATATTACTGGCAAGTGTGGTAAAATCTTTAGGTAAAAATATATACAATCTGTCTGGCGGCAGATAAAATAGTTGACTTAGCATGTCTGCTCTTTCTACCCTAATAGAGCTAATAGAGCTCCATTTAAGTCCTTTTTTTGAAGTGAAAACTCTGCTAGCGGCGTTAAGCACTTTTAGGGATGGGTAAAACATATTACTCGCGTCAGGTAAGACGGAGGATAAAACGTACGTTGATTTCGTCACTCGTAAGCTATGTTTGGCCTAGTAATATAAGGTGTGGAATAACAGTGAGTTTGCTCCGGTGACCGCGGTTCACATCTCGTGTATAAAAAGTTTTTTTTTTCTTTTTGAAGTGCGTTGTGCACTTTTAGTTTTCACTTCTGCTGGCACTGTCCGTTTTTTATTCATGTTATAATTCCCTGCAGCTAGTTTGTTCTCCGACTGCTAATCCTAGATGAATCTTGCATACCATCTTTAGTCCTTACGGGGTACACAGGGCTTAAGTTAACAAGACCTGATGGCCACGTTTAGCATGATTACGGGCGTATAGGTGGAAAGGGGAATCACAAAAGTGATGGGTAAACTGCACCGCACCGCCCATAACATGTTTCCTAAGGTTTTCACCCATTCTTTCTTTAAATATGATAGCAGATAGATGAGTCATGATTGCATAATATCAGGCAATAGACATGTATGCTATTGTATAAAGCTGTAAGTGGTTTCTAAAGGGAGAAGTATGTTTTACATCAACAAATTTTGTATCCTTTTTAGTCTCATTAATTCGGTTGTGATGTCAAACCCAACTAATGGGAATTGGAAGGGCAAAAGTACAGTTAAGGATGTAGCTAAATAAAAGTAGGTACTCTTTTTTTTATATTATACAAAGAGCACACAGGGTACCAATACCGAAACATTAATAAATCATTTGTTTGGCTTGGCCCCGGACTTATCAAACAAACTACTGCAAGTAAAGGTTTTCTATCTCCATCATTAAATTTGGCACAGGACAAATTGATTTTCTTTCAGCTTTTAGAATGGCATTTAGAGACTAGGCACATAATACAATGTGTAGAATAAGGAACCTCTGGTTCCTAATGAAAGACTTGAAATCATTCAACGCATACCAGTAAAATTTATGAGTGGTATTAGTACAATTTAACAGAAAATGGAACAAATAACGAATTATATGCAAAGTCGTGGGCTGGCCGGAGTCATCTGACACATGGCAGCTAGCACCACGTCAGACCGTCTGCCAGTCAGCCACCTTTGAAAGAGGTTGCTTCCCAACGGTAGATAAATAATTTACTCTCATCAGATACCATAGTAGTGTCAGTAATATAATATAGTTTACAAATGGATTTTCTACAGAAAAATAAATTGTAATTTTTACACTTTTATTGCATTGTGCACTTTTTAGTAAAATTAGTTGAGCTGTTACAAGTAGGACCAAAAGCCTATTTAAATTTTTCTAATATAGTTTTTCAACAAAAGTGTTTTCATTCAAATCAGATACATTGGACTTTCTTTTAAATTACATTCTTATCTGGGAAATACATTAAAATTTCTACAATAATCATTTCTATGAATGTTGTTTCTTTTAGCTTGTTTATAAATCATTAAGATTTCAACACCAAACATGATCTATCCTTCTCATAGCAATAAACATTGTCCATGCTAGAAAGAGACAACACGTGCGCGGCAGGCTTTCGCGCACAAGCGTGGTAGCAACATTGAAAATGGAATCTTTTAGAATTATAGAATTAGATGACCTAACAAAATGAGTATACTAACTACACGTGTACAAGCGGATTAAAGTTACGACGAAAGAACAGTTACAAAAAAGGTATAAATAAGAACGACAAAGAAAACGTTAGCGTTATTAACAAATAAAAGCATACCTGTAATGCTGTAGACTTGCTGTAAAGTGTCTCCTCGTCAACCCCGACACACGAGACAATACAATCAACTTTCGCCAATGGATCTTCACTCTTCGAATCGGCGGCAGCAGTCTACAAACAACAAAATTTAAGCAAACGTTTGGAAAACGAGATATTGTGCACCACGAAATGTAACCCACCTTCCACGCAGTATACAGCTTTTTCATGCGCCGGAAAAATGCGTCTTTATCCAGCGATAAAGACATGATGGAAGAAATGAAATTATAAACTTAACTACTAAGAATATCTAAGTAATTGCGCTTCGATCGTACTAAAAAAATATTCACGACATCCGTCCGTGTTTTTGACAGCAAACACAAATGGCGGGCGTCGGCGGGATTATGATCAAAGAGAGAAAGATACACATACGCAATGCTGCCAACAAAAGATTTTATCTATTACTGGCTTTTGCCTTTAGCTTCGCTCGCGTACTTAACGTATTACAATTCGAAATTCGTATCATGCCATTACACTCACAATAATAGTAATTAATATGGAAGTGAGAGAGGCGGCTTGATATGACATTTGAATTTCAAATTTCACAGAATTTTCACGTGTTTACAATAAACCAATGGAATTTACCAAAAATCTCATTGTAGTTTTCATTTATGTTGCATTCGCGGAAAATTTCAGCTTAGCCGTTCAGATTGAGGGTACACACACACATACCTAACTCAAGTCTTTATTCCTTACGGGATAGACAGAGCCTAAGGTATCAAGACGTATAGGTGGTGAGGGAATACTAGCGTTAATAATCCCGATACCTTGACAATGACGGGAAAAAAGTAGCACAAGAACAACAAACATACAAACAGATATATAAACAGATATACCCACAACCATCAAGTTTTATAAGCCCGTGATGTTGGCGAGAATGGAATAATTTAGTTTTTTTTTATCGAGACGAACATTTTCAGTTGTGTATATGCCTGTCTGTTGGAAACTGTCACTGTCAGTGTCAATCAAAACTGTCACTTAAGATTCAAACAATACGCCGCCATTAAAAAAACAAAAATATTTTGATTTGAGATTATTGGTTTCGTAAATGCAAATCATTAAAAATGCAAATGCTAAAACTAGAGGAGCACGTGTATTTAACTGGAAGCTTATTGAGAACTTTAGCTCAAAACCGTATTACAACAATATTGGAATTTCTACAGGAGGACGTAGAAAAATTGACAATCCTAACTAAACTGACCCTTCCCCAAGTTTTAGCCGTCAGAAATGATATTTTAAACAAATATGCAGCCCCTCTAATAAAAGTAGGTTCGTTGAAAATAGATACGCTGCGACAGAGAAAATGTTTAAACACTGGCATTTTAAGGTAAACAATCACCTGCTTGGAAAAAAACCGGAACTTACTCAGCATAAAGTCCTTTATAAAGTACTTTCCCTTGTCTATTTTCAGCTTAGATGCCGCTACAGGCGGTGGCTTGCCCATTGGCTTTATCACAGAAGTATGTGGGCTTGCTGACTCAGGAAAAACACAACTTTGCCTTCAACTTGCAATAAATTGTGCTAAAAATGCTAATAATACAGTACTCTATGTTGATACAAAGGGTGACTTCTCAGCTGTAAGAGTTCAAAAAATATTAGATGCATGTGGATATTCACACAAGGTAATTTAACAAGAAGAATAATAGAGAACCTTGTGTTTTATCATAATTTATGACTAAAGTACATAGGTATTATTTTGCAGTTGTACCTCTAGTTATATGTCTCAATGAAACTGTACATTAATAAAAATTGTACAATATAGTATACTGACATTTTCTTCTAATTTTTTTTTACCTTCAAGGAAATGGCTCTGATCATGTTCAAAATGAAAATAATTCACATATGGACTATGGAAGAATTAGTAGAACTGTTTAAAAAGTTGAAAAATGAGACAATGCCTGTTGAAAACTTAGCACTTATTATTATTGATTCATTGCCATGTCTGATGTTTCAATTCTTAGGTGATGAAAATAGTATTGGTAAGATTATTTTTTGTTATTTATTAGTGATAAATCAAAATGATACTCAAACATAATTTAAAATTTCAGGTTTATCATTTCTCAATACATTTGTAAATTATGCAAGATTTTTATGTAAGCAGCTAAATATTTGTGTGGTTTGTGTGAACATACAGACCCGCTGGGTGGACCATGAAAATGCTGAAGTAGAAGGTACACTTTAGTATTTTAAAAATAAGTGTAAAAAAGTTAGATCTGTTTGATACTGTATGACACTAGTGCAATACAACTACTTTTCATATTTAAAAGGCTCCTTTTGAACTGTTATCTAGATAAACTGTTAAAAAAAATTATTAAGTGTATGAAAATCTTTAAAGTAAAATAAAGTTGAAATAATTAAAGGCAGTCCCCAATGTACAAAACTAGCCTTTTCGTAATTTTTTGCTTTATCATAACAATTGCAATTTTGTGGTGGTGTTGAACCCACTATATCCGAGTCTGACTTGCATTTGTTTCATTTACATTCAAAATGTTAATAAATGTGTCTTTTC
The DNA here is from genome assembly GCA_932294345.1 of Pandemis cinnamomeana. NCBI lineage: Eukaryota > Metazoa > Arthropoda > Insecta > Lepidoptera > Tortricidae > Pandemis > Pandemis cinnamomeana. Next base: position 13,429,935 of record OW028705.1, on the reverse strand, counting down.
ATATTTCAGATGATGGAGATCAAACATCAGATGTTAAGGAATCTTTTCCCACTGAAAAGAGAAATCGGTGTCTAGGTAAATATTGGCAGCATATACCCATGATGGTACTATTTATGGATAAAGAACAAGACAGCAGATCCAGAGATATGTGTTCAAACACAAATTTAACTGTAACTGTGCTAGATAACAGCCAAACATTAAATGATAATGTCTGTAGTATTACTGTAAATAATTTAGGAGTTACTTAATAGATTAATTAGGTCACTTACTAGTTATGTTTATTATAAAGGTATGGTTAAATATATTTCTTTCTAACTCATCTCTTTTTGATTCCTGAACATTTTATTTAACATTGAGTTCTATTACATAGTACTTAAGACTGAACTTGAATCGCAATCGCAAGCAGATGTTTAATTGTTTTGGTTTGTAAATTTGATTTAAATATTTAAGTCCGCTATGTAAATCCAGATTTATTTAGTTCTCATACTTTTCATAATACATAGTGCCCGAATACAAAAATCGATTTGAAGTGTTTAAAGCTCAGAGTTTAGAGGGCCTAATTGGAATTTCGTGTCATATTCTTATCATCCCTCTCAATCATGATTAGTGTGACCGAAACGGTACGAAACAAACTTCGAATTTCGAAGTCTTCGAGTCGATAAGGCCCATTGTCGTTGGTTTATTTTTAAGACCATAGAGTAAATTCTTTCGTTCACGAAATTCTGCGTTTTTGTCAGCGTCAGTCAGACAGTGTTGCCATATTAGCAACTTAGCCGCTACATAGGGCGACTTTTAGGGGTGCACCAGCAACTGTTTTCAAACTACATTTTCTGCAAAAAAAGTAAGTAAGTAAGTAAATGCTTTATTGTACAAATATAAAGAAACAGATACAATTTACAAAAAAATAAAAATAACATTAATATATGAACAAATGCGAACTTATCCCTATAAGGAAAAACTAAAAAGCTTCCCAATTCGACTGGATGTTTTTATCATCACCGTTGTCATTTTGTACGTTTTGTGTGTAAGTAATTTACGGTACCGATGTGCAAGTATATTGTATTTTTTTCTATCACAGTTTTGGTTTTTAGACATGCATCAAAGGAAATCACAAATATTATGATTAGAAATTAGTACGCAAATATACTACGTTCAACTCTGTTTTTTTTTTAGTTTTGCTTAGCTTAGCATCAGTATATAGGTACAGGTAAGATACAGATATAATAATATAGGGTCTTAAAATTGTTCCGGAATATTTCAGCAGGTGGTTTGAGTAGTTTGACATTTCCGGATTCTTGAATCAGTTGACTAATGTTTCCATACGTTGATCGTTTGTTCAAAGTGAACACGTCAAGGATGGGACAAAATTTAATTGAAAAATGTTTGTAGAAGTGTTATTTCACGTCGTATCTGGGACTAGTTTAACACCAGGAGTAAATTTTTTCAACATTTCTAGTAACTTTTGCAAAAGTTAGTTGGCAACACTTTGACATCGTCCGTCTCGTCGATCTGACGGAGCAACCGTATCGTCTCATTCATTTTATTTTCGCACGCCTGACAGGCGATGCGTGTCGTACTGTGATGGCTTTTAATACTTTTGTAAATTCAATATTTTTATGATATTTATGTGTGTAGTAACAATAGTCCTTTAATTTAATTTAAATCCGTATTAATGTGCTTACATAAAATGGCGAACCAGGCGCAGAAAATCGTTTACAAGCTGGTTCTTACTGGAGGTAAGTTTGTGTTCAATATCGTCTTACATTTCTTTTTCATTTGTATAAAATCCATTTTAGGATGCAATTAGTGTAGTTTCTAATGTTACTTTTATATTAATTGAGACCGGGATATACAACCCCGGATTTATTGTAAAAATAGACACCAACACGTGGACCAATCTTCAATTTACTGAATATATTTTCATGAAATATTATAGGGCCCTGCGGCGGCAAAACTACCGGACAGTCTCGTTTATGTACGTTCTTCGAGAATTTGGGATGGAAGGTGAGCATTATTCATATTATTTTCATTTTCTAATTAGTAACTGCTATTTAGAATAAAGCCTAGTCTTTTGAAGCATACATTAAAAGATTTACCTAAATTGATCTTTGTCTCTAAATTACAATAGATTCTAAAAATAAATTGATTGTTTTCTTAGAATTCTATAGAATTGTTAGACATAGATTTCATAAAGCCCCTTAGCAAAGTTTTTACCTGAGTTGTGCCAAAAAATAAAAATGCTTTTGTGAATCATCTATTGTATTTATTTAATACTTATTATCTTACATTTTTTGTTAATGGTCTCAAAGATAGAAAGCCTATTATTTAAAAAGATTAACTACTTATGAATGAAGGACTGGTTATTGACTGTCTAAATAGATTTGTTCCCTAATCCATGCTTTTGTTAAAAATATTCCTTTGTATATTATTGCCCCTCAGCCCTTTTATTTATATTTGGCACATCTCATTTATTCTCTTCATGAAAAAACAATTCAAATGCATATATCTAATACCTTTAAATTTAAATGTTTAAACATCTAACAAGCATTTAGGCTACTAGTGCAACTGTAATGTCATGTTATAGCGAAGCTGTATAGGTTATGTGGTTTTTGGCTTCTCCATTTGGGGATCCGATAAGATCGTCGTTCCACGTTGTGTTTATTTCCAGGTGTTCCGGGTGCCGGAAACGGCTACCGTCCTCCTCAGGTACGAAGTGTAACCTTCAAAAATTTATACAGTGCATGCTGGAAGTTATGCGCTTTGGGTTTCAAAATTGAATGTTTTTTACTACAAAAAACTGGCAATTGTTTCAACCTTTGTATAAATACCAAAAAACATATCAAGAGTGTTGAATCATTTATATCTCAGACACATTGGATTAGAATCTAATCTAATCTAATCTAATCATTAGATATGTAGCTTTTTTTTAAATTGTATTAAAAATATATGTACTTGTATAATGTATCAAAGTTATCTTTGGTAGTATGAGGATTGAGTGATTAAATAGGAGAGAATAAAATAATACTACCAGAAACATCGGAATAACAAACTGTAGCTTGGTCAAATAAAGGCTTGTTACTTGTTAGTATTGTTAGTTTGTTTCCAGAGACTTGTTCCCTTTTTGAAATATATTCTTTATTTTAGATATTTTATGAATTTTAGTGATTGTTTATCGTAACTCAAGTTTGAAACCCAAACAAACAAGCATGCACTAAAGAAATGCATATTTGGACTGCAATGTTAATAAATGGTACACTTTACTGTATTTTGAGTTTTATACCATGGGCATACAAACAGGTGTTGATTCTTGTATCAGTCCCTGTACAGTCACTGACAATAATATTGAATAGAACAAAACACTCAAAAATATTTGATACACTTATATAATGCTTAGCAAATAAAGTTGCATTGGATATTTATGAGTTTACTGATAGATATTAATGTAAGTGTATGTACCATATTATGTATAATTATCAATTTTATTATAATTTCAATAAATTGGGAGTATAATAATGAAATTTATTTTGATTCAGTTACAATAAAAACTGTAAATAAATTGTTATTTTATGCTTTTCTTTTGTTTTCAGTGGAGGAGTAAAGTTTGCAGATCTCACCCCAGATGAAGGTGAGTTTTTATTTAATTTGTTTATTTTTATTATAGTCCTGTTTATTTATTTTCTTGTAAAAACTATTATTTGTGCCCTAGGCTTTGTTTAGCAAAGGTTTAAACCGATTTATTTTGAGGTTTTCCTGCCCAATTTACTATCTTGACTACTGGCAGAACTGAACCAATAAATTACAGCTAATTAAAAAAGTACACGGTAAAAACTACGATTGTGTTGTCACTCGTGAGTTTGTTTGCATTGTGGCTGTATTGTCACTTGCTGATATTGGTTTTACTGTGAATATTGGACAATCGGTTTTCATTCAGATACCCGTCGTCGCGTCGTATAGGAAATGAGTGTTACTTTGTTCTGTATTCCTTCAACCAAGCAATTGTGAGAATCTGAGTGTAGTTATATATACTTATAACTGACCTATTAAGTTACTTAACTGTCGGATTGGTTGCATATAAAATTTTAAATCAACATTGATCTTAATTTTTCGTCTAGCTTACATTAATATGTTTTAAATTGATAGAGCTCTCGCCAAGTGAAAGTATTTGACAGATTACAACTTTGTAAAGCAGTTGTCTGACTCCTCTCACCTTTTGAAGAACTGACGAAATCTTATTTGAGAGCAAAATTAATCCTTAGATAAAGAGATATGAACGCAGTCATAATCACAACATTCTGAACTATAAATAAATAAACATAGATGATAATTTTCTAATAGCATACAAACATACGGACTATTTGAGCGTTTTATTGCTTTTGGAACCAACACCAGTAGGTATAAATATCCCATAACCAATCTTTCATGTGAAAAGCCGGCCGGAAACATTACGATTCACTGTTTACTATCGACTCGTGCCAAGATAAATCACAAGATTTTTCGCGCCATTGTCTTGTCTTGTCTCCCCGAAATAGTACCAACCGCAATACTGGAATCGCCAAGAAAGGTCCATAGACAATGACCTTCATCCTTGTTACGTTCGCACCATTTGTATAAATCTGCATTACAATTCGCGAAAATTCGACATTTGAATTTCAAATCGAGGGCGTTGACCCTCTCGTTTCGCAGATCTGTTTTAGGAGAATGTAATCTTGTTCCATATTAATCCTTAGAAATTAAATATTCATAAAGTAGATAGAGATAGTCTGAGACGCTATTCTTTAATTTTAATAAAATTAAGGAACGTGGTAGCATCTGTACACTGGTGACATCTGTACGCAATCTGAAAGTGATTCGTTTAGTTAGTCTATTACACTATGAGGTAGGGTAGGTCAACCTTTGAAGTAACAAACTTTACCATAGATACCTAGATACCTAGCACAGATCTGCTGATTTAATGTTGTGCGTACATTTAATTCTCAATCTGAGAAGAGACCCCGTACTCAATACACATAAATAGAGCATGCGCGACATAGCGTAACTTCCGTAGCTAGATAAAAATCCCTCTAATTATTAGATTCGAGTTTCGTAGAATGACACGGGAGTTATGTTATGGTAGATAGGTAATCGACCGTGTTCAAGTCTCCAATCCAACTTGTTTCAAACAATCTACTAATGACGTTTGAAAAATCCTTGTGAGTCTAATCTTGTTTTCAGCTATATTTTTGTGTAAGACTTCAAGGTTGCGTTGCTACATAGGCATAGATACAACCTAGTATATACATATAGCCATGCCGTCTGTACAAGTAAAGAGCCCAAAGAACTACCTACCCAATGTCATCCCGTTTCTGGTTTAGCTGGAGTTGGTCATTTATTTGGTTTCAAATAGAGCACCAGATATTAGATAGAGTTCCTAAATGAGTACATAGTTAGTTAGACAAATGACGGGAAATTTCTCTTCTTTTTACGATGCATGCATCCGATAACGTTACTCACCGACACTAAATAAATGTTGTGTTGCGTCAACAGGTCAGCTCACCTGCCGTGGGTGGTTGATTAAATCTCATTCATACTATATTTTAGTACATTACAAACCACTATGTGTTAATGGGACACAAGTAAAACAATGTTAAGTAGTTTGTTTGTTCTATGACGTTTTGACACGTGAGGTAGGTCGACAGCACCCAAACTCGGTGCCAAGTCGGTAATTGCGTTTATATTGCGAAATACAGTCCCGTTTTCCGTGATAATATTTTCAGCTGATGATAACGTTTATAGTATTTTTTTGGATTCAGATTTAGAAAGTGAACGTTAATTTAATTTGAGCTAAAGTCGAATTAAAGTCGATTCTTCGTCGTTCTTGGGGAAACTGTAAAAGACAGCTAAATATGAAGATGATTTCCGATAGCTCTGAAACGAAATCGTATCCGCAAAGACATACCTACCAGGCTTATATTATGATACGGCAGTGTTTTGTTTACTTAAGAAATACGACTCTTTAGATTCTATAGTTTAGATTGTTTATGGTACTATTTGCACGTTCAGATAACCCCCCTTCCCCCACAATCCGAATTGCCTATCAGTGCACGTGGATGTGCTTTGCTTTGAATGTCACAAAAGTTTATTTTTATAACCTTTGCGAGATAAGATAGCAATTCATACTTAGCAGCACTGACCTCGGAGTTTCGATGTCATCTCTCGTATTGCCAAGTCATAATAAGGGCCAAAGATGGCCAAAGTCTAGGAGATTATGACTTCATTTAGGTAATCGTATAATCTTTAGAGATTTCGTATGTGCCGGGTTTGTTTGCGGCAAAGCGTTTTATTTCGGTTCCTGGCTCTGCCAGCGGTCTTTATTTACCCTCGAGCTAGCTTTACTGTATGAGACTGCCAGCATCGTAATTCCGATTTGATACCGCGAGGATCAATGGCTTCTTGGCCTTCTGTGACCCATTTCAGTTGTAATTTTTTTACGAAACTGAGAACTTGATTGGTTTAAACAAACAGCCTCTCATCCTAAACTTATATACTGTCTCCGTTCTGCTGTGGGTAAAGATTATTTAAGTCACTCGCACGCAGAACACATGACAATGACAGACGTAGTAGATGTGGTACATTTAATTAAACATATGTTAATTCACATTCAATTAAAATGTCTGCCAGCTCACCGATTGCATAGGCTTTGAATTTACCTTTGAATTAAGTAAGAGACCATATTGTTCTGAACATGGTAACCTATTCATTAGATTTAAAATCTTGGACAATCAGAAAACTTTCCTGTAAGGTCAGCACCTTTATAAGTGCCTACAGTTATCGATCAGTCTGACAGAGTAATGAGAGATCAATAATTATTACAGCACGTCATCGATTCAAGCTCGTGCTGTTTATGTTTAGTTAAATCGGTTCCATTTCACTTAAAGATAAATATTTGCATTGTTACATAAACATCGCCTATTGCTTAGACGACTATCGCGAGGCACTTTATTTTATATGCATTAATAAATGCATCGAGCCACTTAACTTTGCCTCGTGCAATCGTGGAAATCTCGTCAACTCGAGGACGCTCCAGCTCCCCTTTGAATAATACATTTTCTATCGGTAATCTCCTTATAAAAATAGAATTAGCTGGTGTGATGGTATACTTGGATAGTCAAGGGGCTTCACTACGTCCACACCACGTGAGTATTCATGTGTGTGACGCATTAGCTCATTCACGGTCACGTTCACGGCGTATCTTGAAATAAAATGTTGCAAACATTCTATTATGCTGGAGAATTTATGTTCAGCGCTCGCGAGATAATCAATCACATGCTCTTGATAAATAATTACAAGTTTTTATTTAACTAGCGCTCTTTATTATGTTGGTTGGTTTAAGTCCTATCTTTGCAAGTCTATTTCACCCTCTTCCAAAACGTAAGGCCTTAAATAATACTTAGATTTTAAACAATTCGATATTTGATCTGTTGGAGCAGCAGAGAAAGTTGATATGAATAGATGGAACACCAAATACCGGATTTTCGGAAATCCTATTCTGAAAGCTCTCTCGTACTCTACACTCCAGGCTAGGCTAGTCTCCATCTCCAGAGTTTAGAGTCAGCATTACAACATACCTGATGAATTTTATCTCAATCGAAAGCATGAACTCATACTTATCTAAAATGTCAGTGATAGTACCTATTTAGAGACTTGAACGATGTTGAAGCTACGTGATTAAACGCTTGTTTCACTCATTATGAGGATTTTGTAAAAAGATTATTATGAAATCTAAAATAGAGTAGGTGTGTTATTTTTTATTGATGTAGGTACTTGCATACCTACATACAAATTATTGTTGCGTTTCAGACTGATTACAACGCGATAAAAATGAAAACTAAAACGGTGCCTTAGCGCGGTGTCATATTTTATTCCGATAATTTAAGTGATACAGCTTTGTCCTACCAAACCAAATAATTATTTATGCTTGTTTTCACTACGAAATGTGTGACTGAAAGTGAATTCACTGCTATATTTATATGTTTTTTTTTTCTGTCTTTAAATAACACTCGGTAGGTAAGTAGGTACAGCGAAAGAAATTGAAATACACCGTGGAACCTTTTCACAGTAAATTTCATTACGACTTACCATATATCTGTCAAAAAGATGATAGCTAAATTGTATTGAGAAAAGGTTCCACAGAGATGACTGTTTCATCAGTTTCTTCAACCGTACGATACGCAACATCCCGGAAAATGGCACTACCTATCTATCTAGAGGGGAATAACGAAAACCCATTTCTATTACGCTTTTAACATTTCAATGGTTCAGAAACGTGTGTTGGCTCGTTATTTTCTTGCCTCATTACCACATTTTTCATTTTAAACCTACACGGAGAGAAATGAATTAGCCGTGATAGCTAAGCTCCCTTTGCTGAAATTTTCTTTGCTGTGGCATACAATTTGTTTGCAACTGTAACAAGGCCATGTCTATAGCAACTAAAACCAGTTAGCTACCACTGATAACGATATTTAGCTAAACGAATTTCAAATAATTTGCTAACAGTACTAATTGATTAGCAACTATAGCTAATTTATCAACAAAATAATTTAGTAATTGCTGTTAGTTGTAACCGTTAATAATTCTTAGTTATAGTGGATAAAAATTTCGTTACTATTACTAATTTTACATGTGTTAGACAGCAGATAATATCTTTGACACGTTTGATAAATACATTTTGTAATCACTAATAACATTTTTGCAACGGCTGCTAATTTTTTTCTGATTCATCTACTAATATATCCTTCGCTAATGTTGCTAAGAATCTTAGTCGCACCAACAAATTTACTTTGCAATGAACAGCAATATTATATTAGCAGTCGTAGCAAATCAGACTTATGTGTGGCAGCCAAGAACTTTTTGCAGCTTTGACTAACTTATTCACAAACTGTAGCTAATATTATTTGCTGCAACTGCTAAATATTTTTTTGCTAATGTTGCTAAGAATCTTAGTCGCACCAACAAATTTACTTTGCAATGAGCAGCAATATTATATTAGCAGTCGTAGCAAATCAGACTTAAGTGTGGCAGCCAAGAACTTTTTGCAGCTTTGACTAACTTATTCACAAACTGTAGCTAATATTCTTTGCTGCATCTGCTAAATAATTTTTTGCTAATGTTGCTAAGAATCTTAGCCGCACCAACAAATTTACTTTGCAATGAACAGCAATATTATATTAGCAGTCGTAGCAAATCAGACTTAAGTGTTGCAGCCAAGAACTTTTTGCAGCTTTGACTAACTTATTCACAAACTGTAGCTAATATTATTTGCTGCAACTGCTAAATATTTTTTTGCTAATGTTGCTAAGAATCTTAGTCGCACCAACAAATTTACTTTGCAATGAACAGCAATATTATATTAGCAGTCGTAGCAAATCAGACTTAAGTGTGGCAGTCAAGAACTTTTTGCAGCTTTGACTAACTTATTCACAAACTGTAGCTAATATTATTTGCTGCAACTGCTAAATATTTTTTTGCTAATGTTGCTAAGAATCTTAGTCGCACCAACAAATTTACTTTGCAATGAACAGCAATATTATATTAGCAGTCGTAGCAAATCAGACTTAAGTGTGGCAGCCAAGAACTTTTTGCAGCTTTGACTATAAGTAACGATAAGTATTAAGGCCAACAGCAACTGAGCTTACGAAATACGCCAACAGATGGCGCTGCGCGCAAGTTACATCGCGCTATCGTTTGGTTGACCGAGCGTCCATATATACCCGAGATGATTTTGAATGATTATCTTGTAACAGACACAGAAAGCGAGTCTGAGTAGCCTAGTGTGCACGTTACTGCTTCTAATTCGTTAGGACGTTAACGGGCCCGGTCTATCAGACTTTGCAGGTGTGTGCACGGGTTGCCGTATCGCAGTGGCGGTCGCTTCCTCGGGCCACAAATTGATTACATCCCACAACTAAGACTCTTGGTAACTGTAACAAACTTAATTAGCAGCTCCAGCTAACCTGATTACATCTCACAACTAAGACTCTTAGTTACAGTAACAAACCCAATTAGCACTTATAGCTAAACAGATTACATCCCACAACTAAGACTCTTAGTTAAAGTAACAAACCCAATTAGAGGCTACAGCTAAATTGATTACATCCCACAACTATGACTCTTGGTTACAGTAACAAACCCAATTAGTACTTACAGCCAAACTGATTACATCCCACAACTAAGACTCTTAGTAACTGTAACAAACTTAATTAGCAGCTACAACTAACTTGATTACATCTCACAACTAAGTCTTTCTTATAGTAACAAACCCTTTTAGCAGCTGCAGCTAAACTCGTTGTCGAATACCGCTAAAGAAATGCGATAGAGTATCAAACTAACTTAGTTGCTACAGCCAACACTTTCGCCGATGCAACGAATTATTTTGATTGTCACATCTAAAGTAATTAGCAGCTACGGCAAATTTGTTTGCAGCTACCGCTAAATATTGCTAATTAAATTAGCTGTCACTGCTAAATATAGCTAATATACTTAGCAGCCACAACTAATTTTAGCTAATATGATTAGCAGTCACTGCTAAGTTTCCCAAACTTCAAAGTGATCACAACTAAGAATATTTGCTATCACAGCCAAGTTTCGGTAGCGAAAAACTCTTTGCAACGATAGCTAAATACTTCGATGTCCCTATAGTTTCGAAGGAATTTAGCTGCGCCAACTAATTCCTAGTTACCACAGCTAAGTTTTTTTTTCCGTGTACCGCATCAGAATTCAGTTCGCGTTTGAGGCGTAAACACATCAAAAGTGATTAATAATTGAAAACTTCCTCTTGTTTGCGTTGTTCCACATCCCTCCTATGGTTCACGCCCCACGAGCGTATAGGTTCTCCAACCAGGCGATATTTTTACGATACATTGCCTTCAAACGTCATCGATTCCACTTGAACAAACCTTGTAATCCAAACATTATAATGCATACTTACATTATTAGATACTACATTGTGATTGGATCGTTTTACGTAACTGAATTTATGTGCACTCAACTGTTCTCCGACATAGAAGTTGACATTCAATGAATTGGGAAGTAGAACGAATGATTACGGAAAACTGTTTCTTTATTTTGTTTAGATTTAAATATTGCTTAAACTCAATAAGTATCTATGCGTGTCGAATTGTCTGAAAATCTGCATTTTTCTGAAATGGTCACGGTCTGCATTTTCATTATCAATTATTACCGCTTCCGCTGAATATATTTGTTTGTACTTACTTTATCTTTCACACTATATTTAGGTATTGTTTAAAGATCTTTCTTTGTCGCAATGTGACGTGCGCATACAAGAATATAAACTTCTGGCCACATATTCTTCGGTAATCAATGTAATATATAGGTAGGTACGACAAATGTAATTGAAATTCAGTCTGATATCTAAATTGTTTTTTGTTTATTGAAACTTATAAATTCCAACCGATGCCCTTCGGAATTCTACAAAGAATAAAATTTACAGGTAGGTGGTTAACAAAGTATTGAGAAATACCATTGATGTTTAATAACTTGAATAAGGGTCAGTGACATGAAAATGGGTGAACTAATGAAGGTTGCAAAGTCGGCAAAGACCTATTAAACAAAATGAAAACGTGGTCAATCAGTATAACAAAAGAATCGATTTGTATTGTTATCTAACAAAACATTTACCTTTTCAACTTAATATCTGTTGTGCAATCTACCCTGATATCTACAGTAGTGGGACCTTGCACTCGATTCTTGAGATGTTTTTACTGCCACAGCGTTATAGTGAAATTTATGTCATGGCGGATCACGCGTGAAGCAAATCTACGTCTCATTAGATTTTAAAGAATATTTTAGAGTCTCAAAGTGTTACAGACGATGTGTGCCAGACGGATTGCAAACGTTGTACCGCAGCGGCCGTCGCTTTGGCCACCCAAGGTAACAGCGGTGAGTTGGACCCGTAATGAGCTAAACAATGACCTGGTAACGCTATAACGCGGTAATCAAACCCCGCGATCAGAACCCGACTTGGCATCGCACCGGCTACTGGGATCGGTGTCCAATCGCTCATTACTTCTGTCATCATCATTAACCGACGCTTTTGTTTTCAACCGTAGTCAGGCGCGTGTATTATTAGTTCACCATTAGTTTAGTCATTGTAGATTATCACCACCATTTTTGTACATGCTTAGAAACGCATTTATGGATATAATCTCGTTATGCGTTACGTTGAAACAATGCATTTTTTCACGTGCTCATTTGTATTTATCTTTGGCAACTTATGCTCGGTAAGCCTGATAATTATAGTTAATTATGAGCACTTGGTAAAAGCGTCTCGAAAGTTTTACGTCATTGGGGGCGTGTAGCGCAGGGCAATGTCCACAGGCGCTTTGCCAAAATGCTCTATACATATTTTGCTAATATTCATCGGGCTTCTGTCTGGACAAATTTTATTTCATTCAGAGTAGGTACAAAGACGTAATTGTAATAAAAAAAATTGCAGACAATTTAGCAATAAATTTTTAACTTGGAAACTTAAAAATCGCTGACATTTTTATTTCAAAGCGCCATGTCTCATAACAATGGATTCGATTGTAATAAGCCATGGATTAGAACCGTCTTTATTAAACTGGCATTCTATTAAAAACTTTGTTTTTTTAACGATGCCTTATACACACAGATATACTTAGCCTTTTGTTTTGCGTCGGAGGTTAAAAATAGATTATTAACCCTTTAAGAAGTTAATGATGATGAGTAATAAACGTTCAAGTCTATTAAGTTACCCCAATATTTATGTTTGTAGAAGGCAAGGTAAACGAGCTTAGTCATTGTAATTTACCTGCGGCAATGGACGAGCTCAGCGAGCGCACGAGCACGACAGTTTAACAATAATTCGACTACATCGGAATCAAAGCACGCGATGTTTGAATAAATTCTTCCATTTCCTTCCATCTGCGTTCGAATATTTTACCATTCGTTTTATTGCAGTTATCCTTTTAAAGTCCTGATTTATGGTTAAGCTCGTCTTCTGCTTCGTGTTCAATGAATATTTTCCTGTTATTTAAAACGTTAATGTCATCGACATTCTAAGTCTTCGATTTTTGTTTATCTTTAGCTCACGTAGATTATACAAACAGGAGATAGCAGGTGACCCCTGGTTACTGGACTTCGATCCGGTTTGTACCGGCCTACTGGCCACGAAATAGATAAAATCCAAGTTATTACCCGCTGGTGTTCAAGCTGTCATAATATTTCAGCATTATTACTTTGATGGCGCGACTTTGAGCCCCTCGTATATCTGGTAATGGATTGTGTTTGTGTACCCGCGATACCTAGTAGTAAAACTTTCATATGGCCTCGGCCTTCGTGTGAAAGTAACGCCTTCGACCTTTCAGAATACTAGCACGTCAATAACTAACAACACTAGCTTTGTCCTGAAAACAACCTTATTTTTCGTAGTTTACCCTGACCTTGTCTAGATTTCAATCCTGAACCACCCTCGTGTAACAAAGAAAATGAAAAATATGTTTGGCTGAAACATGACGTATACGGTATAGAAAATCCGGTAAATTCTCGCTAACGTTTCAATTTACCTTTTCTGGAACAATCTGAGGAAACAATACAGTTTTAGAACACAGTTTGCAACACCCAGGATTTCAATATTGGCAAGCTTCGATTGATTTAATTAAAATCTTCAGATCGTTTTCTTTAACAGGAAAACTTGTGACGGAAGTAGGAAATTGTAATTTCCTTCAGACGTTGCTGGAAAAATCCTTGGAAATGTCAAAGTGGAGTAATTAAGTTTTGTGACTCCTTCCGCCATTTGCTGCTATCATTTTCATTAGACACTTTTAATTCTATTATGACGCACTAGCTTGCCGCCCCCATTACAGATATTACAGTATTTACAGTATACTCTATCTCGTGTGATGTTAGCAAAATCCATCCTTACCTTATATCATAAAAAGGTTGAGAACAGTTTTAGTTAGGCTTAGATAAGTAGTCTGTTTTTTTTTTTATTAATATTGTCTACCTAACTATACCATTGATGATATACACACATTGTATTGTAAACTGTAATAATGGATGCCACCTGAAACAGTTCACGGCCACGTTATCAAACCACATTGTCAATGTTGAATTGATAATGAGCTTCAGATGTAATTTAATATAGCGATACTAGTATACTTTACGTCCATAAATAAAAACTCATGACATAGTTATAGAATTTTCAAGAAATAACAATGTTCGCAGAAATCCCCACCGTTAAAGTTAATCGGTTGGTTCTACGATAAGAATAACTTAAGATATAACGTAGACCAAAATATATATGAATCGAAATCTCGCTGTGCAGAAACATTGCAGCATGTTACAACCATTTCATTCGATTAATAGTTGTGGCATGTAAATAAAATGTCAGGAATACACTTTCAATGCCTCGTAAATCTCTCCTTGAAACTGCGCAGCTGACGTCCGTCGTCATGCCTCGGAGCTCTTGTTCTTTTTTTGTGTTTCAGACTATAGTATTATTAAGATTTTTCGCATGACGGACATAAAAAATGTCATTATAATGTCTCACATTTAAATTTTCATGTAAAATGTAGTTTATGCGTAGACTCTGAGACGATTGCGTCTATTTATATAAAAAGTTTTCATCACGCTAAGTTAATACTCGTAATTTTCTCGGTGCTAATCTCAAACTCCCAAACTCCCAAACTCTTAGCTTCACGGAACGCTTTTAGAGCTTGGAACTCTAAGATTCCGCAGAACCGACTTCAGGAAACTGATCGCTAACGCCTGAAATGATACTTGGCTCCAGTTGAATATGTCATGTTATTAAATATCGTTCTGGCGGGTTAAAATTATTATCAGATTGTGTAACCCTATAATAATAATATCCATTAACCATTGGTCTGTTCGCGAGTTCATTGGCAAAGGTGGCTGAAAATAAAACTCGAGGAGACTCACGGCCGTGGCGTCTCCCAGGCTCGGACCAATTTGAAAATATATCGAATAATGCTCAAAATAATTCGTCAACCTTCAAGAGTGTCATATGACAATCAGAATATTTCGACACCTGTCTACGGTATAGTTTCTTGAGATAAATACCAGTTTTAGCTATTCTCCTTCCCGTCCCTACTATCAGCAGTAAATAATCTCTCAAAGATATAACATACATATCTACGACGCACAAGTTAATTTTAGCATCTTTGTGAATTACTAAAGGGTTTTTAATGAGCTGTACTGTCAGATCTGCCAAATGCTCCCTAATTTTGTTCAAACATTTTACGATTTCTCTGTGTTGTTAATGAGGCGTTGCGGACACATCCTTTCATTAATAGTAATTTAAATCTACCTCCGTCACGTCAGAACCAGTCATTGTACCATCGCATATCCAGTATAGTAGTGTACAATCAAGCATCAACGTATGTATATAACTATGGAACACATGACATTGGCGTGGTGACAATGGTACGCGAAGCATAAGAAATATTTCTCACTTAGTGACGACGTGCTGAAATCGGAATCGTCTTACTGAAACAAGATCGCTCGAGATTTTCAATTAGTTGACGTGTCAGTCAGTACGTACGAGCAATCATTAGACGTTGTTTCTACAACGGTCTGGAAATAGGAGTGCTAAATTATACGTATAAGTATGCATACTAGATGTCTGCGTTGGATGTCTTCTACTTATGAATGAACCCCACAGTTCCACGGCGCAATTTGCATTTGTAATAATCATGTTGCTTAATAGCTCAAGTTTTTTAATTTCCGAATAGACTGGGAAACCCAATCCAAATATCGCGCGTCAGAGACTTAAATCACGGTCAACTCGCCGGTGACTAAGTGCGGATGGATGGTATGTTTTGACGCCAAACTATATATTTGGAGGTCGATCATATCACTCAGTAATTCCCTTTAAGGAAGTCCGTACTGTATATGTAAGAACCGATATGTCGATAACGGGCCGAGTTTGTTGAATTCCACTTCACAATGAGAGTTGCGGTTAGACGTTTCAATGAAACATGAGTGAAAACATTAAGATCGGATCGCATTTTTCCATATCCCATAATCACCGATATTCAAATGAAATGTGATGTAACGATTCGTCAAGCTCTTAAATGACGAGTCTCGATCATTGCTAATTGAGCGAAGTTCGTACTTATGTGATATCGTGACGATCAGTAGTGATATTTGGCATTAGCGACAATGCTAAGCATGGTGCTGCGTCTGCGTCGGTCGTTAACAGTGATTTGTAGGTGATAATGTGTTCCGCGTCGCGCGTGCGCCGCCGCTGTTGCGTCACGTTGACATCGTGGCGACCGCGCACGTGGTTTCTGTATATATAATGCCGTATGATTACATTACCAACAATTCCATCTGGGAATAACCTGGGATTCTATGTAGGTTTTTTTTTTATTAGGCGAAACTCTGTGGTGAACTTTAAAGTGGCACAGGGTATGATTAGGGACTTAGGGAGACTGCTAAATGACGATGATGATGATCGAACGTCAAAACATTGGTTCTAGAAAATGTTATCTAAATGTTTTTTACTACTTACTACAAACCCCTCGCAAACTGTAAGTGCATGTAAGCAAAGATATATGTACTCGATTCCAAGCTTACCTCTGCTCTAAACGAACCGAAGGCTATGTCTTTCTAACAAAAACAAACCATTAACACGGTTACATAATATCTCAATTTTATCTTGGACACTTATCTGCAGAATACGCGGTTGTTCGACTGACTTGTGGGTCAGAAGAATCGTTTTCCGTTGATTTCGCAAATAATTGTCTCGCACGTTATTTTAAACGTGACTTTCCGCAATTTTCTTACCAAGCGTATAATATAACAGTTGAAGTAAGCCCCGCAATTTTCTGATTACTTGTCTAAATTTAATGTTTGTTTACCTTCGTGACAATCATGACATGACTAAGCAATCCACTTAGAGAATATCCTCTACATTATATCGATATTTGTCTCGCATCAACCTTTTTCAACCTGGACATTCACACTAGTTTGCTAAAGATAGTGGAAACCAGCTATGCGGTGTATGGTGTGTTATCTTGGCAAGAATACTCCATCCTTAGTTCATTGTAATAGCCACATTGGAAACACATGGTGTTTTGGCTTTTATTCAAACTCTATTAGCGTATTCTAAATAGCTCTAGCACTTAAAACAAAGTCTTAATGTGACCGAATCGTCCTGAATATCACAGATTATTTCAAGAATACAGTGATTCTGAATCAATTAGTTTTCTTATTTATAAATAAATGTATCCATGAATTGTTACAGCGACAAAATTCCAAGAGAACCTGTTGAAGACCATGGTTCAGATTGAGAACACTTTCTTCGAACTCGGCAGGACATGTCAACGGAACTGCCTGATTATCTGCGACCGAGGAGCCATGGATGCAAGTGCATGTAAGCGCCAAGTCACTTTACTCACTTTTATTAAAATCTTATAAAACATAGTAGAGGTAGAGGCAGTGGTGTGAGCGAGCAATTGACACAATAAAACAGTTCTAAACAATATTCCATGTATAAGGAGTATGAATTTATGTTTATAGTTTAGCATGTGCCTCTCGCGTGTTCACGAATGTTGTCTTGTCATGACTTATGTGCAGATAAGTAATCTTGAAATTAATTGGTTGAATAATGTTTACTTTTTGTCTAAAAGCAACAAAACACGTCATGATTGTATTAGTATGCCTAACCACACGCGATTCGTCAACAGTGGCAACATCAGGAACTGTGTCCTAAGAAAATGGGGTTTTGAATTTCCTTAAATTTGTGACTAATCCGAAGTAGTCTAGTAGGAGCT
Organism: Pandemis cinnamomeana; assembly: GCA_932294345.1. Lineage (NCBI taxonomy): Eukaryota > Metazoa > Arthropoda > Insecta > Lepidoptera > Tortricidae > Pandemis > Pandemis cinnamomeana. Next base: position 13,412,122 of record OW028705.1, on the reverse strand, counting down.
TGTTAGAGTCGCCTATAAAAGTGTGTCACGAGGAAAATTACTTCGATGAACTAAAGTTTCTAATTTTACTAGGTGTGTGGGTGTTAACAAATTTATTTCCACTGCGAAACAGTTACTTGCTCATTGTTTATTCGCTTTGCTACATACGTGAAGTCACTAGCTGTTTCAAACATTAGACTGTTACAAATTTAAGTTTATTACTTAAACATAAAATTGTCTTTACCATCATACACCTACGTCTTTTCTATAAATTAAAATATCAGTGTCGGTAAATTTAATGCTCTGCATACGATGGGTCATTATTATGGTATCTATAGAACGACATTGGTCTCGGCTTTCGTCTGCAAATCATAGGATTATATGTGCCTATATATAACTGCCACCTTATCCAGGTCAGAAAAATAACTCCAAGACTGACTAAACTAAGCAAGCACAATCTTATTTCCAGTTATATCGAAGGAGGTGTGGGAGACGATGCTGAGTGCTAACGGCTGGAATAGCGTAGAGTTGCGCGACAACCGATATAACCACATCGTGCACATGGTGTCAGCTGCCAATGGAGCCGAAGACTTCTATTCTACTGAGGTAAAATCACCAAGAGCCACATTCTTTTCGATGTACTAAACGCCACAGTTTTGTCTGACTTGAGCCTTTTAAAATGTGTCATTCCGATTTTGATGAATGAGGTGCATATCGATTTATTATTGTGGTCCGGGTGACAATAGTGATAACATTATGATGACTATACATCTAATTATTCAAGAATGAAAATAATTTTGTGTAGGTTGGTGCCGGAGAATTTATTAGATTCTTCAAATTGATGAAAGTTTATGAGCAATATTATGATTTCAATGAGCCAAAAGCACCGAAATTCGTCAAAATTCGTACTTTTAGATATTTTTTTGTTTCTGTCACTTATTAACGTAATAAACTTGGTTTAGGCGCTACGTAACTTTCTAGTTAATCATATCATTCATAGGATAAATTGGCTTCCCCATTTAATTAAGCTTAGTTATCTGCTTAATTAAGGATTATTGATAATTTTAATCACTGGTGAACGTTAAGAATACAATCAGACTTGTTAAACCCTGTGTGTGGCAAATTAATATTTTCTTATCTCACCAATTAATGATTAGCTTTGTTTACTAACAGTGATTAAATAATGTAATGTATCATCATAATTTTATTGATGATTAGGTTTTAAGTACAAATATGCATAACATCACTGAATGAAATTTAAAATATCTCACCTGTCTGTGTCTAGAGTCATATGATTCAGGCTGCAACTATTTGCTAGAAAAAATGCATGTAATTTTTCCACTTCATTTGTGACATTGACGCATTATTGGCTTAGGGCCATTTTTGTACGATAGATAAAAGCGTCATATCGACAGGTTCACCGATGATCAAATGTCAGATAAAACCTATCATATTATCATGTCTTGAAGGTCAACGTTATGAAAACAATCAACTACATAGTTTACGCAGTTACTCGTAAACGCTTTATTTACAATATTCAAATTTGTAAGCAACGTACGTTGTTTATCGACAGGATCACGCATGCCGTTCGGAGGGCGTAGAGCTCGCGAGGGAATTGGACTACAACGCCGCCGCCGCTTGGATAGGTCATCCCTACTTTGACGTCATCGATAACTCGACAGACTTCGATAAAAAGATGAACCGACTCATCGCCTGCGTCTGCCAAAAGATCGGCATCGAGACCGGTGACCGTCTCAACGTCAACTCGAAGAAGCGCAAGTTCCTCGTCAAGGCCCCCCTGCCGCCCGACACCGAGTTCCCCCCCTTCCAAGACTTCGATGTCGTTCACAATTATCTGCAGAGCGATCTCCGGAAAGCCCAAGTCAGGCTGCGGAAGCGAGGCCAGAAGGGCCACTGGTCGTATATTCATACGCTTAGAAAGTTCCATCCTAGCAATCACCAGTCCGTGGAAGTGCGAACTCAACTCTCGCACAGAGATTACTTGAACATGCTCCCGCAACGCGACGACGCTCACTTCACCATCTTTAAGAAACGCCGCTGCTTCATCTACAACAACCAGTATTACCAGCTGGATCTGTACAGGCAGCCTACACATCCCAGGTGATATGTCGTTAACATGCCTGTGATCTATTCATATTTAAGAATTTATATTAATTAGGTAATCTATACTTAAATGACAATAAAAGCGTTGTTATTTAGGGTCTTGTTATTTACGTCATCGAACAAATGTCATAGCAGCTCTGCTTTACTCAGGTAATTTGGCATGGGCTTGATTTGAAAGTAGAAATAGTGTTGGTAGAGTTTAGGCATTTTTGTACTTATTCAGTGAAATATAGATAAAAGTAGTCAGTTGTTTATATTATCTTGGTATTACAGGTGCCGAGGCTTAGTCCTCCTTGAAACGTATAGCGCTACTTATGACCAAGACTCGCTCCTAGCGTCACTGCCGAAGTTCCTGGCTATAGAGCGGGAAGTTACCGGTGATCCGGCCTTCTCTATGTACAATCTCTCCCTGAAGGAAGACTGGAAGACCTCAAAAAGGTACTATGCTGGACAAAAAGACGCGGGCACTGAGTGCCAGGGTAAGTTATCAATGTGCTTTAATATCATAAAGAAAGCTAACTTAGGGCCTGTTTCACCAGTTTGTGTTAAGTTCCTGTTATCTATGACGTCTCTGGCTGTTTCTTAGTAATAAATAGAGACGGAATCATAGATAACTGACAGTTAAGATAGCTGGAACTTAACAGAGAGTAGTGAAACATGCCCTTGGTGTTGTTGAATTTGCAAATTCTAAGCTCTTATATTCAGGATTCATATTTATAATCTATTTATCATAATACAATATATTTCAAACTACTGTTAAATGAGTTTGTTAAATGCATATACATTTGTGAAACTATCAATAACTTTTGTTTTGGTCCATTTACTAACATTAAAAACCTTGTACATGTCTTATGGCTAATATTTTTGTTGGTGTTTAATTTTACGTTGGGATGTTTCATAATTATAATAGATTATTTTCTCTCTTAAAATTCAGTAAATGTCTTTTCTGCATGATTGATATTTTATAAAATTTGAACACTGGCGTAATTGTGTTAGACTAGCCTAGTCACATTAGCTCGTAGATCGTTAGATAAATAGACGAATTTCCAACCTTCCCTAGTTTATAAATCATATTTTAGTGGCACCTATTCGATGTCCCGCTCGCACCGTAGTGATGACTGTCGTGCTAGTGACCGTTGTACAAGTCCGCCAGAAATGGCAACCCTTTAAAATTTTAAAGAAGCGTAATTTTACAGATTCGGAAGCTGTTATTCTGGGATTTAAGTACTCTGATATAAATTCGACCGAAGGTTCCACTAATACGGACTCCACTTGCGAACTCCAGTACTAACAAGTCAAGATTTTAATTGATAGAAACTGTAGTGTAGTGTACGATGCGATGTTACTAACACGATTCCGCCAGTGTCGGGGTGATAGTGCGAGGGGTTAAACGTGGTTTTCTTTTGGTTTATCAGGGCAGGCTAAAAGGTCGTTGAACGGTCACGCCGGTGACAAACTGAACGGTCACGCCGGTGACAAGGTCAATGGTCACGCGTATAAGGTCAATGGGCACGGTGGTGAAATGTTGAACGGACACGATGGTGCGAAAGTCAACGGGTTCGGCGGCGGCAAGGCGAGCGCGCCGCTCGGCCGCCTCGACGCCGCCTACGCCGCGCTCGCCGGCAATACCATGGATCTCTCATCACCAAAGATTCCTAAAAAGGTTGCTCTTAAGATTTAAACAAAAGTTTACCTTCGTGTTCTAGGTAATGCTAACTTAAAATTTTACCACTTCTCATTATACTATGTAAATTCTATACAGACGGAACGTGCTTAGGAATTATATATCAAATACCGATAAAAATGCTGTATAAAGTTGTACTTATTGGTTTATGAATTTGTAATTGTATAAATTGCCAAATGAAACTATTTTTTATAAAACATATGTATCAATGAAATACCGAATGCACTTGAAGTGATTAATCAGGATACTTAAGACATAGCTTAACTGTTTCATATTGTTTGTGCCTTTACACCGAGTTGTATATTTGTATGTATCTCGTGTTGGAATCAACTATAACATGAAAGTATAGTACTTAAGGTGTTTTTATCTCCATACAAACATATCAAAATACTGTTATATTAATGTGTACAAGATTTCTTTACACATTACTTATGTATAGAGTACTGTTGACAATTATTTGAGCACTATATGTATTAGTTTGTATGGAGACTGTACACCAACTTGGACCTTTCAATAATATTACTGGTATAGTATTATTGCAGTTTTAGATTATTGTGAAGTATTTTAGGATTTACTTTATTACAAGATAGCATTTTTTATTTATTTTAAGGCTTGTTAAAAGGCATCTCGAATAAAATGTGAAATTATAATGGTATCAAAACACCACATTGATTAACTTTTCTTTGTAGATTGACTAGTAAAATTTACATGTCTTGATGTTGTGGCGTGACTGTAGATTGTTTACTTCGAATCGTTTTAGGGGTCCAATGTGAAACAACAATTTCATTCAAGCCAGAATATGATGTACAAAATAACCACCCCTAATAATTATAGTGGCCTTTTAGAAACTGAATTCATGTGCTAGAATATTTATTTTTGTGACAAACACAAGGTTTAATGTTGTGTGGCATAGTGAATAATTGATGTTGTCTAAAAGTTGATATTTTTGTTGACAGAAGAAAATAATACAAATAGCCACTTCAAAAGTATTTAAGCCGTCAGTAGTGGTAACTAAGTACTTTTATTAAGTATTAATTGCAATGAATAGTAAATAATTTCCTCAGCCCCGATGCTGCGTGCGCTGGCTGCGCGCCAGGGTTAGCGTTGTTAATGGCTGTGTTATGTAATTTAACGACTGATATACTACCTATTATATCAGCATCAATGTTGGCTACAAAACCCAATGCCAAGTGAATTGTATGTTACATGCTTTTCGGATGTGAAATATCTAAATTGCAAATCTATCTGCATTTTACCTTCTTGATTAAAGAAAAATGCGACTCTAAAGTTTGATTTATTTTATTTCGATTTTTAATATGCAGCCTCACTACTTCTACAGTCATCCTTTACCATTAGATTAGAAAGCCACAAATTGTGAAATTACTGCCTCAGGCATTCTCCTTAATCCTCTAGGCTGGCAACGCATGCGCAATCATTTGGTGTTGCAGGTGTCTATGGGAGGTATTGCTTACCATCAGGTGAGACCTTTGGCATTTGCAAGATACCTAATTTCTCTCTAGTGACGATTTTTATAACAGTGGGACCACAAGAATTAACCTAGAACAGTGAATTGATCCACTTTTATCAAACTAATAACAAGAAAATTTAAATTAAGCTATAGTTACAGACAGACCAAGAGGAAAAAAATAGTCTGATAACAATGTGCCTTTCTGATGAATGAAACCAAATAAATTTACTAAGACTTTTTTATTCCCTCTCTTATTTTTTGTTCTTTGTACATTTTTATGACCTTTTTCCCTGGTACAAGTCCTTGGCTGAGTCCAGGTCTTTTTAGTTTTTTCCGGTCAGTTCCTCCCTCCCAAGCGTCATCTTCAGCAGGTTCTACAATAACTTGTGGTGGAAGTGCAGAATTCATTGTCCCTGAACCTTCACAGACAACCGTTTTTAATTTCTGAAATTGAACAAAATTTGGTTAGGTTCATCTAGCCACAAAATAATATAAAGTAATAAGAAGTAACATAAAATCAAAGGGATGACAAATGGAAATAGCTTAACATTGGTCTTAACTTTTAACTACCTTTAGTTTTTTTACTGAGTTACTTAACTTAAAAGTAAATAATTCTTTATGTTAATTTAATTTAAAAAGTGTGTTCATTAGCATTAGCAACTGCTGAGACCCAACGGGACAACTCTTGATGTACCCAATATCCGGATCCTGATATAGAGTTTGAGTGAAAGCAATGTGCATACCTGTTTTTCAGCTTGCAGCTCCTCTGCAGTCTTCTGAATATCAGAATCATGTGCATATTTGCAGTTGTGTCCAAAGCGGCATCTCCCTTTCCTATAGTTCCAGCATATCTTCTTGCCGTTGATCATCTGGGTGTTGTCTTTTCCTGGAACCTTAACAGTCATGGCCTATGTACTTGACGATTGTATGCACAATTTGATATAAAGCTTTCCTAAAGTATCTGACATGTGATGATAATCTATTGAAAGTTGAGAATTTATTAAGATAAACAGCTATTGACGCTGCAAAGGGTAGGACAAACAAGTAGAAATAGACTAAACTAACTGGAACTCCTGGCAGGGTGAACAGCAAAAAGTAGGTTTGGTTTTCTTTCATTAATTCTTTTTTTTTAAAGCTGAGGCATCTCTCATTTTGTCATAGTATAAAAAGTTAAGTATTTAGTGCCACAAGGGTTATACTTCAGAAAATAATTCTAGCCAAGTAGATTCATGTATGTGGCCTTTAAAATAGTTATTCGGAGGCAACTGTTCCTACTGATATAAATTGTAGGTAATAGAAAGTCAACATATACCATTTTGACATGTTTCTCTAGAATCGCCGATTTAGCTTGTTCTGCTGCAGCGAACGGGTTGGAGAACACTGATGTCTGAAGAGAGCTCTCCCCTAGCGCTGGTTTCGGCAGTTTCGGCTTCAATGCATCATCGTTGGGTCTGAAACAAATATGAGTGCTAATTTAGTTTTACCCAGGCTTTTCGACATGGTAACGTACGAAGCAGACAAATAATAAAAATCATGTAACGACAAAAACCAATAATACTTTAAACTCTAGGTTACGAAAGCATGAAGATTGTGCAAGAGGATAAACAGAAACTCATGGAAAACTTACTTCTCATATGGAATATGTTCATTTTCTTCTTCAGAATCACTTGAAGAAGATGTACCATAACTTAACAAAGCATTCATATTCTTCGTGTTAAAGCAACATAAAGTAATTTATGAGAAATGCCATTTGTTTGTACAGCAGCGAAGCTATCAAAGCAAAGCACAACTAACCACAGACAACTAAACGCGTCATAGAAATTAGGAAGTACTAGAAATTGTAGAAAAATCTTTTAGAAATAATACATTTAGCCAACATAACAAATACAATAACCTTAAATAAACTTTATTCAACGCCATAAATAGTATTATTTAAACCATAATATAGACATATTAGGATTTTTAATGATGACAATAATACGCGCTATGCGAATATGAGGAAACCAAAATTTACTGTTTACATGGCATTATATTCCATTTTCCTTTCCATGATTTTTCCTTTTGTTGGTAGTTGTCAGTTTGACATTAGAAAAAAACCATAGACAACGCTGGCTTACCACTATTAAAAAATCACTAGTTGTAGTAGTTTATTTTTTAGCTAATTTTAATTAAGCTTACAGTAATTTTTCTAGCTCAACAACCCCTTTTCTCATAGAGCCACTTGTAAAATGACACCTAGACTAGTGTTACATAATATGTATAAAATTATATTTTTATATTATTCGTCCCATGCTCTGATCTTCTTCTTCTTCTTCTTCTTATTTGTGGCGTATCAAGTCCTTATAGCGACGACAACTTCGCCAATGTCAAAGTAACAAAAATATGAATAAAAAATCCTACCCTACTATATCTCTCTAATCTGTGGTTGTAGGGTAATGGTCAAAGACCCTCCCCCCTGTCGGGCTCTTAGCCAACAGTCAATGATATCCCTCAGAAACTGCCAAGAAATCATTAGCTGATGCCCAGGGTGCACCGGACCAAGCACTGCTCTTCCCCCCGGACGGATCCAAAAACGAACCGCAGCTCTTGACTGTAAAGAACTGATCTTTACCCTAGTAATTAAATAACATTTGTAATTTATAATTTAATCAAGTAACACGTTAAAGACATTTTGAGAAAGTGAAGGATTCAAAAAATATAATATTGTTCTTAAAAACTGCCATAGACAAAACTCTAAAAAGGTTATTCTAACACTGCCCCTTACTCGAAGCAATCATATGTTTCACAATTTTAAACAGAAATAGAGTATATAAACTATGTGTGAGAGTACACCAAAAAGAAAACATTAGATGTTTAAGATAAATCCAAGCACTTCGCAAAGTAATTATGTTTCACCTTAGGTAACGCTTTCGTAAAAAGATCTGCCTCTAATTCAGCAGAGGGCTTGTAGGCTAAACAAATTATCTTGCGTTCGACACACTCCTGAATAAAATGATGTTGAACATCAATATGTTTCGTTCGACGAAAGCATTCGTTCTCCACCATTTTAAGGGTGCTATGATTATCATTATAAATGATGATGGGATAATGCTGTGATCCATTCCCACAATCCAACTCCAATAAAAAATTCCTAATAAATTTTGCCTCTTTAACAGCGTTTCCAAGAGCGTAGTATTCAGCCTCTGTGCTAGAGCAAGCAACATTCTGTTGTTTATGGCTATGCCAATTTACAACACAACCACCAAACCTACTCACAAAACCAGAATAAGATCTTCTATCGGTTGTATCCCCCGCCCAATCTGCGTCGGATGAAATTTCAACCTTATTACTACCCTTCTTGAAATTGAGTCCGTAGCCAGTTGTCCCTGATAAATATCGCAGTACGCGTTTAGCAGCGAGCCAATGCGATTCATTGTAACAAGTGTTATATTGACTAAGCTTACTGCACGCAAAAGCTATATCCGGACGTGTGCATACAGCTAGATACATTAAGCTTCCAATAAGCTCCTGGTATGGAAACCTTTGGTCGATTGTCTCTGCTTTTGGCAGATTGAAGTTGACCTCCATGGGAGTCGCTATCTTGTGACAATTTTCCATGCCAAATTTAACTAAAAGGTTTTTCACATATTCTGACTGTGTCAATGTTAAAGTTCCTTGCTCTCTGTCCCTTTCAACTTTCATGCCTAACGCTTGTTTCACTGGTCCAAGCAGTTTTATTATAAAGTTGGAACTGAGCAGTTTATATAGCATTTTCTTTTGACATTCATTGGAACTGAATATAAAAAAGTCATCAACATATAATGCTATTATTACTTTGTCTTTAAAGTAGACACATTTTTCAGTCTTTAACTGTGTATATCCATCACTAATCAAAACTTTGTGAACTTTTTCATTCCAAGCTCTACTCGCTTGCTTGAGTCCAATATAAACTCTTTTTCAGTAAACAGACTTTGTTCTGCCCCTCAATTGCAAAACCAGTAGGTTGTTCCATAAGAATACGTTCATTAAGGTCTCCATTAAGGAATGCCGTGTTCACGTCAACATGTTCGATATCCATATCATTTTCCATTCCAATGGCAAAGAGTAAACGTAAAGTACAGTGTCTTACAACAGGTGCGAAAGTTGCTTCATAGTCAACTCCATATTGTTGAGTGAAACCTTTTGCAACCAAACGAGCCTTAAATTTTTCAAAGTTACCACTTGGATCTACTTTTTCTTTGAAACCCATTTACACTTTATAATGTTTCCATCTTTTGGTCGATCGACCAGTTCCCAGACACGATGTAACATGAGTGAATTGTATTCCTCTTGCATAGCTTTCAACCAATCTTTAGCTTTTTCACATTTTATAGCTTCGTTAAATGTTCTAGGTTCATCTCGTCCTGTTAACGCAAGTTCAGTGAAATAATTCATTTCGTAATCCTTGAACTTTATAGGAGGGTTCCGGTTACGAACAGGTCTAGAAATCTCATCAACTTCTGTATCAGATGCATCTTGCGCTATAATATGAGATTCTTGCTGAATATTATTCAACGATTCATTTTCCTGTTCACCAGATGTAGTTTCTTGAACATTCAAATCATTATTAAGATTTATATCAGAATTGGTAGACAAAGCATCAGCTGTCGCATATTCATTATCGTCAGGTTCATTAACATTATCATTAGAAGTATTAGGATTATATACTGAAACTTCAATATTATTTATTAAATCTTTGAAATCATCATTTGATTTTCCATTTTTTAAATTAATGCCTTTTACATTTTCAAGAAATTCAACGGAACGTGCTTTAATCATTTTTGTGCCATCAGCTGGATCACCAAGTCTGTATCCTTTAGTATGACTACAGTATCCTAACATAATGTAGGGTTTTGATTTGGGATCAAGCTTATTACGATGAGGTTGAGGAGTAAGACCATATGCTGTACAACCAAAGACTCGAAGATGACTGAGGTTCACTTTGGATCCAGTCCACATCTCTTCAGGAGTAGCTTTACTCAAAGCAGCAGTTGGACTACGGTTCTTCAAATAACAAGCAGTATTTACCGCTTCTGCCCAATATTTTCTCTCCAAACCAGCATCTTGTAGCATGGCTCTCGCTTTTTCCATTAAAGTTCTGTTAAGACGTTCAGCAACGCCATTTTGCTGTGGTGTGTATGGAACAGTGGTTTCATGAACTATACCGCATTGCTTAAAATAATTCTGAAAACTTTTATTACAATATTCTGTACCATTGTCACTTCTAACACGCTTAATCTTCAGATCGGTTTGATTTTCAACTAATGTTTTGAATTCAATAAACGTATTCAAAACTGTTGTTTGATCTTTGCGATCCAGAAAATAAATAAAAGATTTTCGCGTAACATCATCAGTAAAAGTAATGAAGTATCGACAATCACTCCAACTATTGACTGACATAGGTCCACATATGTCCGTATGGATTAAATCCAATTTAGTCGTGCTTCTATGTGCCTGACCACGGGGAAATGATTTGCTCTTTTGCTTCCCTTCAAAACAAGGTGGACAAGGAGTCAAATCTCCATTTGAAAATTCAATACCGCGCGCCAATGAATCACGAAGGATTAACATACCTTTTAAACTTAAATGTCCGAGTCGACGATGCCATAGCTCTAACGAATCAGTTTTAGATATAAAAGCTTTACCTTCAGTGTGAATACTAGGCTCTTGGTTAAATGCAGAATAACATTTCCATTTCTGATCAATTTTGTAAATACCGTCCACATTAGTAGCTGTCAGATCACAGGAACCAGTCACGGATACATTATCCTTCCTGTAAACATTACATCTGTTAATATCAAATATTAAATCATAGCCTTTTGCTGCGATTTTACTAACAGACAAAAGATTAGCTGCTACTTTAGGTACATACAGTGCATCAGTAATCACTTTTTCAACATCATTGTCGAACATCATATTGATGTTACCTACACCTTCACTATATATTATATCATTATTGGCAGTAGTTATTTTGGATTTAATGCTAGGAGAGTAATTGACCATCCAATCTTTCCTATTAGTCATATGACTAGTGCAACCTGAATCTAAAATCCAGTTATCCTTAATACAAACACTACTAGCTAAGGCAGTCTCTGTAGAAAATAAAGTCGAGTTTGTACTTCCCTTCTTTGAAGACGACGCATCTAGGGTAGAACCATTATTTGAAGTCTTCTTATTCTTAATTTCTAAATGTCTATGAAAATTAGAACACATAGAAAAATCCGAAAAGTAAAGCTATGGCCGGGAATCGAACCCGGATCCTCGTCATTCCGTGACGCGTGCTATACCCCTACACCACCCATAGCAGGTGGGTAGTCTCCGAATTTTTCTACCTGTTACTAACTGTCACGTGACCTTTGTTACTATGCGAATTTTCTTCTTATTCTTCTTCAACTTAGGACATTTTGGTTTAATATGCCCTTTCTCATGACAGTTGTGACATATTGGAATGAATTTATTCTTCGCAATAAGAATCTTGTCAGATGGTTCGAAATTTGATTTGCCTATCTCCCTTTTAAATTCACTTTGAATTAACTGGCATTTCACAAATTCAGAAGTCAGTTTTGCACTTGTGGCTTCCATTGCCATGATTAATGAATCAAACTCAGCTGGCAAGCCAATCAGCATCAATTCGGCTAATTCTTCGTCATCGACGACACAGCCAATGTCAGCTAGTTCTTGCGTAACAGAAATAATATTTCCCAAATAGTGATCCATGCAATCATATTCAATATACTTAATTTGGGCCAATTTTCTTTTTAAAGAAAGTCTACGACTTATGCCTGCATTCTCATAAGCAGCCTTCAATTGTTTCCAGGCATCTTCAGCTGTTTTTGCATTTTTGACATGTGGATAGCAAATTGGTTTTATATTCAAACAAATTTTTGCATATGCTTTCTGATCTCTGACAGAATCGGTAGATGCACTTACTAACCCGTTTGCAAAATCCCATAGTCCATTGTCAATCAGCAATAATTTCATCTGAAATTTCCATGTGCCATAATTTGAAACTCCTTCCAGCTTCTCAATTATCATATTCGATCCAGTACTTATAACAACGTTATTCGCCGAAGTACTTGAAGAACTAGTATCATTTTCGGTCATCTTGATAAAATAATATTTTATCTATTTCGAAAATAATGTCACTATTTTCACAAAACACAAATATAATTATATTATATTATATTACTTTCACTAGGTTCAAAAGCCCATAACCAATGTAAAGAACTGATCTTTACCCTAGTAATTAAATAACATTTGTAATTTATAATTTAATCAAGTAACACGTTAGACATTTTGAGAAAGTGAAGGATTCAAAAAATATAATATTGTTCTTAAAAACTGCCATAGACAAAACTAAAAAGGTTATTCTAACATTGACCATACGTGGAGGTAACCCGACTCGCACTCCATATGCTATGATCAAATTAAAAGTGACGCCGGTTCAAATTACACTTTGCCCTGTATATTCACATTTTTTGTACTCTCTATTGTTTATTTGATCTTTGGTCTTTGGTATTAATCATTTTTTTGTTTTTTATTTGCAATTGCTTCCTTTAAAAGCAAAATACCATTTATAGAAGATAAAGGTCCAAATCCTATTTTTCGCGGAATTGTCAAGCAAAGGGGCTAGCCTGAAATTCGATTTTCAAAGTTCGTATCATTCCTCTCACTCTCAAATTAATAACTATTAGTGTGGACGGGGTGGCATGAAACGAACTCCGAATATCGAATTTCGGAGTTTAAGGCTTGAACTTTTTTTCTGCCAACGTCGTTTATGCACGGTAGATTGTGTATTTTTTACGTAGCAACCCTAAAATTTCTTCTTTTTTCTGATTTTGTGGGAGCGAGAAAATAAATCGTGCCAGTGCTTCTCGTAGTGAAGGCGGCATCAATTTCTGAATTAATTACCATTTGTCGCGAAACTGCGCGTCCTCTATCTTTTCTAGACCAAAAACTTTAATCTTATTGCAGGTTGTGTTAAATAGTGTTCTAAATGGCTTCAGACGATGAAGTAGACGGTTCATTTGCAGGTAAACGTCTTAAATCTATTAGCATGTCATAGGTAAGCCGCGAATAGCGGTATCATGTGTTTACTTGCGGTATAAGCAATTAAAAATTAGAAGAATTTAGCTTTTCAGCTGAAGTGTTATCAACAAACAAGCAACAAACTAAAGAATGATTAATTCTAGCATCTGATAGCGCAGTTTAATGGTGTAATTGTTATCGGTCGGTTGTAAATATTTTGTGAGTGGCAGTTCGTGACAGAAAAGAACATGCAATTCTGCTCATTACTACTTAACAAAATGGACGCCGCCAAACAAAGGGATTAGTGACCTTAACCGCTAGTAGCGCGCGTGTTTCGAGAAATACTGGGTTCTCGTGGGATTGCCGGTTTGAGACAGGTGTGAAGCATGGTTGCAGTGGTTTGACCAGTTTATAATTTTTTTAGGCGACGAGGACGTGGAAGAAGGCGAAGGTCAGAATGAAAATTCTGGGGAAAGTGATGAAGCCCCACCAAAGGTATGAGGATTATTGTCACCATATTTTATTAGCTGTTCATGTTTTAGTAGCCAGCTCAGTTTTATTTGTAAACAAAAGTGCTTGATAACACTTGGCTCTGTCTATTGACGATAAATATTCCCTTGTTAATCTGATACCTGAATAATATTGATGATAGTAGTGTAAATAAATTAGGTCATATTTTGGCATCAATAACTTAATCTCACACAGTAATAATCCTTACCTTAAAGATAGGACATTGTAACAGTTATTAATTAAATTAGAAATCTTTGAACAAATCTTTATAATAAGTCATATACCTACCTAATCATATTGTTAAAATTGTGGCATTAAAAAACATTGTTTTGCAGGAGGATGATGATTACTCTCCAGAGGATGGTAGAAAGAAGAAGAAAGGAAAGAAAAGAAAGGCCAGAGGAGAAGACAAGAAAGGCAGAAAGAAGAAGAAGAAGAGAAAGAATGAGAGTGAGGAAGTAAGTGTTTTCATTCTAATACTTTTTTGGAAGCAGGCCAATTGGGAAACCAATAAAACAAGTTATGGTTTAAGACACACACACACACACACACACAGTGTGCACTTGTTAGATTAAGAGTTGAAAAATAAATAGATCTACCAATGGATCTCACCGATGCAGCATCACTCATGTTCCAGTTTCTGTGAAACTTTACCTTAATCTGTCATTATTCCTCCATATTACATCTAAGGATTTGGTCTGGATGTTGATGAGTCAGTCAGATAGGATCATTAATTGATAAGGAATTAATCTCCTAATTAGTTTTGCAACATCTAATCAACTTCAAGTAAGTATCAATATCTGAGTTACACCACTCTTCTGAAACTTCTACTTTAGTTAGTGTAACTTTAGTGTAGTACCTAGTTCCTGATACACCATTCTACATACACTGCTTTTATTTTATAATCAACTCTCTGCAAACTTTGTTTTTCATACAAGACACTGAAGAAGCACTGTACCAACAAAGTGTATGTGTTTAACATAGACATGTAATAAGATTGTAGCATCATGAAATTAACCACCAGTCCAATTAACACATACAAATTGGATACACAGAGTTGATGAAATTCCATAAAGGAAACAATGACTTAAATTACCTATTATTCTAGTGCTTCACCTTGAGATATTAATTATTGCCCTGTAGTGTCATAAAATAAATGTAATAAGGAAACAATTGCTATAGTTGAGTCAAAAGTGTTTTCTTTTCAGTACCTGTGTTGGTCACTGAATGGTGAAAGGAACAAAAAACACTAATTTGTACAATATGTAGGTAGGAACAAAATATAATAGCAAAATGGGTAGTTACCAAATTACTTATCCCATAAATACAAAAAAAAAAAACTTCTGTAACTTCAAAAGATCTCCAAATTCAATCTGAGGCTTTTTGTATCAGCTAGCTAGATCATGAAAATTTACTTCTTATCAATAAAACATTGTTTTTATAAGTAATGCCCCTGAATAAATTCATCTCAACTAAAGATTAACACAACTGGCGTCGTTTATAGGAATAGAATTTTACACTTGTTTATGATGTCATGATCATTCAAAGCTTAACTGGAAGAGATTCCTTTGGATAAGGTCGGCTTTGTGCATATTCGTCATTTAACGTGACTTTCCGGTGTATTATGTACGGTAAAGCTACGAGTTATACATTATAATAATGACATGTGCATGAAAGGAAATACCTAATAATCCGCGTTTTCCTCTCTGCCAAAAAAGTGGCAAGCATTGAACATATCAGCATTTAATTCAGCTGAAGTAAAACGGAAGAAGGTATGTGTATAAAGTGTGATTGATCATGATTGTCATAAGGTATTCTTTTTTAAATATATTTAGGTGTTAATTAGTTTTTACTCTTTCTCTGTAGGACGACGAGTTTGGGTTAGAGATAGAAGCGGAAGGCGACAGTGACTACGCTTTGAGCGCAATGACGTCGAGTAAGAAGTCGCGCAAGGGCCGTGGCAGCAAGCACAACACCACGCCCTCTACTCCAGCTGCCTCTGACTCCGGCTCTGGTAAGTTGACTGACTTTGGTTTGCGTAGTTTCTAATTGGGCTTGCAATGTTTTTTCACTCCCAATCTCATTCAAACTTTTCTTTTTTTTGTAAGTCTTGGGATGTCTAAGTTTCAATTTGACCTCCAAACTAAAACAGATCCGAAAGCTTTGGTGCATTGTAGACATTGCTACATCTACAATGAAAAATTGCCACTTGGAAAACATTGATTCAATAACCAGTCAATTAGTAGTAGGCTTGATAAAGCTGCATATTTCAATAATACTTGGCACGACTTTGTCTACATTTCATTACTTTTTAGAGATAAACAAGCAGCTACATCGAGACTTGGCTAGTTTTTTACAGAATGTTTTTGGTGGGTCTTTTATAGTGCTTGGCTTTTGAGCATTAATGTATTAGCTACCGCAGGAGGCTATGAAAATGTTTAATGATTGTCCTTACGGTTTGTAAACACGATCAGCCATCAATAAGTATAAACTAGAACGTCTGCCTTGCCTTACGATTACATCGTAAAAACACTGAAGCATTATTCAATTAAATTGAATTCTAACCACACCTTATCATAAAATAGCTAACTAAGATAAGTCAATAGCTAGCTTCAAAATCTCGCACAGATTGCAATTATTATTTATTATAGTCATTGTGGTACGCAGTACAACCTAATGGTATTATTGGCGCGGCTCTGAAGGTCGCCAGGGCAACGACCTTAGGTAACGTGACGTGCCTAGTGTAACAATTATAGCTTATTTGTAGTTGATCTAAGGCAACTTTATGCTCTATTGTTAGTTTAGAAAAAAATGCCGGTTGCGGATGACCAACGCGAGGCTGGCCTTAGGAGCTACCTCCATAATTGGATGAATTATTTTGCCAGCAGAAAGAGTGCTGAATTTCGATGTTTTAGAATAGAATATTTTCACTTGTTTCGACTCCATTAATTAACGAGCCGTTTTTTGTGTCAATATAAATCGAACAACCAGCCTTTTTTGCAAAACCATAGTAAGGGATTACCACATCGAATTGACGCACAATGCGCCGTGCTACAGTATTGATGGTCGTGTAAATGTGTGTTCAAATATTCTTGAGCACCTCTATACCTATACTACCTATATACAACTCCGATATCTGATGGCGAGTGTACCATGAATACATACCACGTTACACGTCTGATACTCATGCTTTAAGTCAGGTAGGTGCATCGATGTAGCAATGCTAACTTACGTCGTAACGGATAAGTCAAAATTATCCAGTGTAAGACTTTTTACAAATTCAAAATCCACATCATTATTTGTATCTTCAATTCTCAATGGTCAAATTCTTTTCAGGTATGCCAACAGTCGAAGAGGTTTGCTCCTCGTTCGGACTCACTGACGTCGACATCCAGTACACTGATGCCGAGTTAGAAAATTTGGCATCGTACAAGCTTTTCCAACAACATGTGCGGCCAATGCTTGTTAAAGAAAATCCCAAGGTAAATTCACTTACAGCACCATGATTGACATAAGAGCTTATGAAGGAGATTAGATGTTGTCGGACCTAGTCGGCAGTCGCGCGCTTGAGTCAGTGGCGCTAAAAAGTTGGTGTACAAAATTGCGAAATTTTCAGAAGAGAAATTTTAAAAAGTCATATTTTTTGTGAAAATTTAAGGACATTACCTAGAAATTCTTAATTTTTGGGAACTTTCCGTAACTTTGTGCATTGTAACTGTAGGAACAAGAAGCTACGAGCAGGGTTACGTCTAGTCACCACCTACATGACCATTTTTCTCTGATTAGTATAGTAAATTGCAGACGCCAATGTTAATTTCTTACATTTATACCAGTCTACATTAGAATCGCACCAATAATATTGGTTTTTTATAATTTCTTCAGAACATTAGGATAGCAGTTTATATTGAATTTAACTTAGCTATCTCATTTGCAATTATTTTTATCAGGTACCAGTATCCAAACTTATGATGCTGGTGGCCGCAAAATGGCGTTTGTTCTGTGAGACCAACCCGAATCTTGGCGGTGGCACCTCCAACATGGGCTCCGAAGAGAACACGAACACGTCCACGGCGTCTGACTACGTGTCCAAGGGCAGGCCTGGACGTCCACCCAAGGAGCCTAAGGTAGATATTACATTGATAAGTGCTATACTTTAAAAATATGTAATAAACTCAAGGAGCAATTACGCTAAGTCGATCGCAGTATGTCACATGCGGTGACTCAACATAACAAATACGGTAGTCTACTACTGCTTCGACTACTTCGGCTACCGACAAACGGACTAATAGAATACGTTGCTGGCCGAAAGTAGTTTGAAACATGTTTGGCGACCGCGTTACCGCGAACATAGTAGTGTAATTGCCCCTTCAGTTCTTTGCTGATGGTTTTGCTATAGACAATTTAAGTAAAATTTAATGTTGTTAGGTGTTTTTTTAATAAAATTTGCTGTCACTAGTTCTTGAGTGTTTATAATCTGTTTCCAAAACTAATATTAGTTCTGGTGAAAAAAAATTCGAGCGATTCATATTCACCATGATTAAAAGTATCTGGAGTGTTCTTTTGTACGAAAAACCGTTTTTTGTTTGTTCTGGAAGCTTCCACACAAAGAGCCGCTCGATTTCCAGGTAAAATTGCACGCTTTAAACGCATGTGGGGCATCCTTTATTGGCACGAGCTTCATTTTTTACAAGCTTTCATCAAACTTGCAATGTTTGTTTGGGTCAAATCTTACAAGCTGAATTTCACCTAGTTTCAATAAACTCGAAATTTGGTATGCATAACGTAGATTAAATGACAGTAGCGATATAGTCAAGAAAGGTATAGTAAAAAAAAGCTTTTTATTAAAAACGCCTTTTTTACTCAATTTAGTTTGTTTTTTTAGTCGGCGAAATTTTATTTCACAAGCTTAGTGATCGCCAATGGTGCCTTATGATAAATAGAGTGGATGTATTCGTTTTTATATTATTTTTATGTTACAATGTAGATTGTCCTGTGTATTAAGTTAAGCATATTATAAAAAATGTAATATGTAAAATAGGCCTTTCTCAACAGTCAACTAGAACAGGCATTCTAAACACACCGCGTCGACTCCATAATAAAATAAAGTTCACCGCTAATATCATCTGCTCTTAAAGTTACGATATTTTCTATAGAATGACGACATCCAAGACGATCCGGAAGAAGAGGAAGAGGAGGAAGGCAGCGACGAAGGCACCCCGGCGCCGCGTAAGCGCGGGCGCAAGGCCAAGCACGCCACCGGCCCGCGCGGCAAGCCCGGCCGCAAGCCCAAAGTGCCCACGCTCAAGATCAAGTTCAGCAAGCGGAAACGTACTAGCAGCGTGAGTAACATGCTGTTATAAGCTTTCAAGGTTGCTTTAAGTGTAGACTGCAGCAATCTTCACGGGCGAAAATATAGACAGAAGTTTTGCAAAAAAAGACTGACAAGTTTTGCAGAAAATTTTAGAGATTGTGGAAAGTAACTGTTGAATCTCTTTCAATTTGAAAATTATTGCTATATTTACTTTACGAATAAAAAGTCGAGTGATGCACGACATGTTTCGGGCTCCGGGAAGGACTACGAAATACTCCGAAACATCACTCGACTTTTTATACGTGAGTTATCCGTTTATGTGTAATTATGATTGAGTCTCACGGTAGTTTCATGTTGAAATTTACTTTACGCTTTGAGAACTGCATGCCTACTGCTATTTTTTCTTTCTCTTTTTGAGTGTTTACATTATGTATCAATAAATGTTAATAGTTTTATGTTACTGGGTCTGAAGCATAAATCATTTTTTTAATTAACTTATTATACAGGTGCTCATTGTGAATGCAGACGAAACGGGTGACGGTCGCTTAGCAGGAACTGCTGCGGTGGTGGCAATTCTATGGCGATATAAAACTGATAGTTATCCCAAAACCTTATTTAGATCCATTCGTCACAGGAGGAGGACCCGGAAGGCAGCGCCGGCGCCAACTCTGACTCTGACGCGGAGTTTGAACAAATGTTGGCCGAGGCTGAGGATCCGAAGCCGGTCGCCGCGCCTTCGGTTTCGGTCAGCGATGACGTCACGCCGGCTAAAGAGGAAGAAGGAGGAACTCCGGTAAGAAAAAAAACTTGGTTGTAAATTTATCATTTTTTTAAAGGTGTAGGTAGTCCTTCTGAGAGCTCCTTAAGGTGGATGCGTTGCCAGTCTATGGCTAAAATATAATATCTCATGTGCCATTAATGTCGGGCGTCTTATTCTCGACACCGCAACATAGAAGTCTATGTACTGGTTGTTGGCGGCAGTAGGTAGCGAGTAACAACTGACCTCAAAAGTGTGGCTGTCCTGTTTATACTATTAACTAATTTGTGTAAATACGTAGTTTGGGGCGTCCTGTAGTTGAAAAGATGTTTTTTTTGGTTGCAGGCTCCCAAAAAGAAAGCGAAGACCAAGATCGGAAACAAGAGCCGGAAGAAGAAGAAACTAAAGACCACGAATAAATTCCCCGACGGCGCGGATGGCGAACACGAGCACCAGGATTACTGTGAGGTGAGCACAATATCTTCTATAGGTACTTAAGCAATCGTTCGTTCTTCTGACTGATCATCAACACACAGATAAATTTATCTACTCTAAAAAGCTGTAATTCAGAATGAAGGTTCTTCTTGTAGCGTAAACGCATAGAAGAAACCTACGGAGTAGAAAGTTCTGCAGCGGAAGCGAAGCCAAGGGCGTAAGATAGTTATATTTTCTCGGAAAAATTTGAGCTGGAGGATAATATACTGTAGGGATCATCCATAAGGCTTGTCTGTGCGTCTTTTAGCAGTAGTTTGTTATTAGTTCTCTAAGGCGGATTTGCGAGACGTCTTAAAAATGGATTATCCTTAATCTGGGAAATAATTTATTAACTTCATTTCCTTGCGTATTGTGGATACTAAAAGCGAGTCATTCACGTTCAGGTGTGCCAACAAGGCGGCGAGATAATCCTGTGCGACACGTGCCCGCGGGCGTACCATCTCGTGTGCCTCGAGCCGGAGCTAGAGGAGACGCCGGAGGGCCGCTGGTCGTGCCCGCACTGCGAGGCCGAGGGCAACCAGGACCAGGACGACGACGACGAGCACCAGGAGTTCTGCCGGTACACACACAACACACACATGCCCACGCGTATACCAAACGAATCAATTCACACACTGACAGACAATCAAATTAACGCAGTTATATCTGCCGTGCTAAGCAAAAAGCGGTTCATATTATATGTATATATGGTCATGACAAAAGTTGTGAATTTTAATAGAACCATTTTTTTTTGTAAAGTCAACATTTCCTATGACTTACGTCCGCACGCCACTTAAGTCAGTTTATACTTTGCAATGTTAGTTTATCTAGCCATTATGTATCGAAAATGTATTAGTTTGATACCCAAAAGAAATGTGTTTGTTTGAATTAAACCTTCATAATGCGTTTTACAGAGTGTGCAAAGATGGCGGCGAGCTGTTGTGCTGCGACTCGTGCCCGTCGGCGTACCATCGCTTCTGCCTCAACCCGCCGTTGGAGGAGGTGCCCGATGGAGACTGGAAGTGTCCGCGCTGCAGTGTATGTATCACCATCGTTTATCTTCGCACGCCACTGGCTCTGGCCTGGCTTCTCAGAATGACAGGTCTTGGGCTGCAGTTCTCTCACCGTATCTTCGTACATTTTGTTGTGTAAACGCACCGTCGACGTCTTTTACGCACTGGTGTGGCCGGACCTTTACACACGCCGTTGATGTTTTACTTCACTTGAGTAACTTGGGCTCATGATGGGTTTTAAATTTAATTCCGGATATGAATTTTGAAACTCAAGAGGTGGCAGCCCGGGTGGGTACACATTCACAATCTTGGTCATAAGAGGTCAAAAAATCATGAGTTTGGTGAGTGAAATCTGCTTGTTGACTATCTACGGGAACTCGTAGAAATAAGTTAGGTCTTGCAAAATAGCACTACTGAAATGCCACGTAAGCCACGGTATGTCACCATCGCCATCATTATATTCATTGAATATTTTCGTTACAGTGCCCAGGTCTGGAAGGCAAGGTGCACAAGATCCTGACGTGGCGTTGGAAGGAGCCGTCGGCCAAGTCCAAGGCGCCGCGCTCTCGGGAGTTCTTTGTCAAATGGCACGAGAGCTCCTATTGGCACTGCAGCTGGATTTCCGAGCTTCAGGTAAACTTATAAAATGCCCGAATTACAGTGCTAAATTCCGTATGAAACTAGACGGATTTACCTGCATTTGAGTTTATATGCCCTAAGTTTTCTTGATGCTATCAAGAATGAGAATAAAAATGAAGAATTCAATAACAAAATGTGTCTCTAAATCATTGACGTACAATAAACAACTAGACTCCCAATCACGCTCAAAAACTGTCCGAAGCAAAAGTCTGAACGACGCGTCTATTGTTCAGAGTTTTGGTTCAGTTGTGTTTCGACCGCGCTTTGATAACAATGTAAATGTCTCTTTCGCACCGTAATCTTACTATTGAGAACAAAAGAGACAGGCAGATTTCCAGCGCGTGGCGTCGTGTCATTGCTTCTCACGATCCTACGCCATTGATATTAAACATTACTGCCACGAAATAAGGTGTCAATTTGAACAAATATGTTAATGTTATCTGTCTAAGTCGATGTGTTGACACACAAACACATAGACAAAGCAACTCGGACGTTTCTTGAGGAAACTTTGTTAGCGACTGTGAGTCTAGTTGTTTATTGTAAGTCAATGCTCTAAATCTAATTTTAATGTTCCACAGCTGGACGTTTTCCATCCGCTCATGTACCGGTACTACATGCGTAAATATGACAACGAGGAACCGCCCAAGCTGGAGGAGCCGCTGGACGAGCGCGACGGACGCTACAAGCGGCTCAAGAGCAAGCAGGAACAGGACTCCGACGAGAAGATGCTCGAGGAACAATATTACAGGTCCGTACTGGTAACAATATACCTTAAGAATGACCATAGAAGATAATAATCATATATGGTTACTGCAGTGAACTTGGGACTTAATGTTTAAATTTTCTTTTCAGATACGGCGTAAAACCAGAATGGTTAATAGTTCACCGCGTGATCAACCACCGCACATCCCGAGACGGAACTACCTACTACCTGGTGAAGTGGCGGGATCTCTCGTACGATCAGGCCACTTGGGAGTCCGAACATAGCGAGATCGCGGGGCTCAAATATGCTGTCGAATATTATCAGGTCAGTATTATCACAAGTTTGTTCAATACATTTACTTTCACCATCAAGCACAAGGTATGGCTCTCAAAGCCGACTACAAGTTTCAGTTTTTAATATGACAATAATTATTTCAGGATATGCGCGCCTATATCACTTCGGAAGGTAAAACAAAGGGAAGCAAAGGCAAAAAGGCCGGGCGCAAGAGCAAGAACCGCGATGTCATCGACGAAGACGAGAGCAGCAGCGGCCAACAGATCAAAGTGGCGGGACGCAAGTACTGCCCGCCGCCCGACAGGCCGACCACCAACCTCAACAAGAAGTACGAGGACCAGCCGCCCTTCGTGTACGAGACCGGCATGCAGCTGCACCCCTACCAGCTGGAGGGCCTCAACTGGCTGCGCTACTCGTGGGGGCAGGGCATCGACACCATCCTCGCCGACGAGATGGGGCTCGGCAAGACCATTCAGACCGTCACCTTCCTCTACTCCCTCTTCAAGGAGGGACACTGCAAGGGGCCCTTCCTGGTCTCGGTGCCGCTCTCCACTATCATCAATTGGGAGAGAGAGTTCGAACTGTGGGCCCCGGATCTGTATTGCATCACGTACGTCGGCGACAAAGACTCTCGCGCGGTCATCAGAGAGAACGAGCTGACGTTTGACGACAACGCGAGTAGGGGCGGCAGACCGTCCAAGATTAAGTCCCAAGTGAAGTTCAATGTGTTGCTCACTTCGTACGAATTGGTTTCCATCGACGCCACCTGTCTCGGCTCTATCGACTGGGCCGTGCTCGTCGTGGACGAAGCCCACAGGCTCAAGAGCAATCAGTCTAAGTTCTTTAGGCTGCTCGCCGGCTACCACATCAACTACAAACTCCTGCTCACCGGAACCCCCTTGCAGAATAACCTCGAAGAGTTGTTCCATCTTTTGAACTTCTTGAACAAAGATAAATTCAACGAACTCGCCGCTTTCCAGAACGAATTTGCGGATGTCTCGAAAGAGGAGCAAGTCAAGAGGCTTCACGAAATGCTGGGGCCGCATATGCTGCGACGATTGAAGGCCGACGTGCTTAAGAACATGCCCACCAAATCAGAGTTCATCGTTCGCGTGGAACTGTCTCCCATGCAGAAGAAATATTATAAATACATCTTGACGAGGAATTATGAAGCTCTCAACCCGAGGAGTGGAGGTCAGACCGTTTCCCTGCTCAATGTGATGATGGACTTAAAGAAATGCTGTAATCATCCTTATCTCTTCCCCGTCGCGGCTGAGGAGGCTCCGCTAGGCACGCACGGCAACTACGACACTCAAGCTCTTATCAAAGCCTCGGGAAAACTTGTGCTTCTGGCTAATATGTTGCAAAAACTCAAAGAGCAGGGCCACAGAGTTCTCATCTTCTCCCAGATGACAAAAATGTTGGACATCCTCGAAGATTTCTTGGAAGGCGTCGGATACAAGTATGAAAGAATTGACGGCGGCATCACCGGCACTACCCGTCAGGAAGCCATCGACAGGTTCAACGCCCCTGGCGCCCAGCAGTTCGTGTTCTTGCTGTCCACGCGCGCCGGTGGCCTGGGTATCAATCTGGCCACGGCTGACACTGTTATTATTTATGATTCCGATTGGAATCCTCACAACGACATCCAAGCGTTCTCCCGCGCCCATCGTATCGGGCAGGCGAACAAAGTGATGATCTATCGGTTCGTCACGCGCAACAGCGTGGAGGAGCGAGTCACGCAGGTCGCCAAGAGGAAGATGATGCTGACTCATCTGGTCGTGCGGCCCGGTATGGGCGGGAAAGGCGCCAACTTCACCAAACAAGAACTCGACGACATTCTCAGGTTCGGTACTGAGGAACTGTTCAAAGAGGAAGAGGGCAAAGAGGAGGCCATCCATTACGACGACCGCGCCGTATCCGAGCTTCTCGACCGTTCCAAGGAGGGCATCGAGTCCAAGGAGTCGTGGGCCAACGAGTACCTCAGCTCGTTCAAGGTGGCCAGCTACTCCACCAAAGAGGGTGACAACGAGGAGGAGGTCGACACCGAGATCATCAAGCAGGAGGCCGAGAACACCGACCCCGCGTACTGGATCAAGCTGCTGCGGCACCACTACGAGCAGCACCAGGAGGACCAGGCGCGCACGCTCGGCAAGGGCAAGCGCGTGCGCAAGCAGGTCAACTATAACGACGGCAGCGTCGCGCAGACCGAGAACCGCGAGGACTCCACCTGGCAGGAGAACGGCTCCGACTTCAACTCCGACTTCAGCCAGGGCAGCGAGGATGACAAGGAGGACGACGACTTCGACGAGAAGAACGACAACGGCGACCTGCTCAGCCGCCGCAGCAAGCGCCGTCTGGAGCGCCGCGAGGAGCGCGACCGCCCGCTGCCGCCGCTGCTGGCGCGCGTGGGCGGCAACATGGAGGTGCTCGGCTTCAACGCGCGCCAGCGCAAGTCCTTCCTCAACGCCATCATGCGCTACGGCATGCCCCCGCAGGACGCCTTCAACTCGCAGTGGCTCGTGCGCGACCTCCGCGGCAAGTCCGAGCGCAACTTCAAGGCCTACGTCAGCCTCTTCATGCGCCATCTCTGCGAGCCCGGCGCCGACAACGCCGACGCATTCGCCGACGGCGTGCCCCGCGAGGGGCTCTCCCGTCAGCACGTGCTCACGCGTATCGGCGTCATGAGCCTCATCCGCAAGAAGGTGCAGGAGTTCGAGCACATCAACGGCTACTACAGCATGCCCGAGCTGATCCGCAAGCCCGTGGAGCCCGTCAAGATCGCCGGCGCCGCCGACAGCGCCGCGCCCTCGCCCGCGCCCTCCTCCGCCACGCCCGCCACCTCGGCCGCGCCCTCCCCCGCGCCCGCCTCCGCGCCCGCCTCCGCCACCGCCTCCGCGCAGCCCAAGGCCCCCACGCCTACCACGCCCGCGCCCCCCGCCGACGCCGACAAGGACGAACCGCTCAAAGATGACAAATCCGACAAGGTGAAAGACGAACCCATGGACACTGCCGAGAAAGAAGAATCGGACAAACCCGCCGAGGACGCCGTCAAGGAAGAACCCGCGGAGCCCAAGGAACCCGAGCGTCGCATGTCCGTAGACGAGGAACCGCCCAAAGAAGAAGATAAGAATGAGGAGAAGAAGGAGGAGAAGGAAGAAGAGAAGGAGAAGCTCAAAGAGGAGGTCAAGGACGAGGACAAGAAGGAGGACGTGAAGAGCGAGAAAGCCGACTCTGAAGCCTCCGAGAAGCCGAGCAAGGACGACAAAAAGGACGAGGAAGACGACGACGTCGTTCTGGTTAAAGAAGAGGAGGATCTCAAAGTGGAGCGACGCAAGTTTATGTTCAATATCGCCGATGGTGGCTTCACAGAGCTCCATACGCTGTGGCTGAACGAGGAACGCGCGGCGGCGCCGGGGAGGGAGTATGAGATCTGGCACCGCCGCCATGACTATTGGCTGCTAGCTGGTATCGTTACTCACGGTTACGGACGTTGGCAAGACATACAGAATGACCTTCGGTTCGCCATCATCAACGAGCCGTTCAAAATGGACGTCGGAAAAGGGAATTTCCTTGAGATCAAAAACAAATTCCTGGCTAGACGGTTCAAAGTAAGTTGTTTACTTCTTCCATTACAGTAGACTTACCTAAACAGATGACTAAGTAAATTATTTATTATGTTCAAAAAAAAAAATGATGCACATTTTATGAACAGGGGTGACAGTGACAGTCGCAACTTTCCCCTTTCCATAATCCAATATTTGACACTGTATTTGTGTGTTATAGTCGTGTAACAAAGTGATGTGTATCCTCCACCAGCTCCTGGAACAGGCGCTAGTGATCGAGGAGCAGCTGCGGCGCGCCGCGTACCTGAACCTCACGCAGGACCCGAACCATCCAGCCATGTCGCTGAACGCCCGCTTCGCCGAGGTCGAGTGCCTCGCGGAGTCGCACCAACACCTGAGCAAGGAATCCCTCGCGGGCAACAAGCCGGCTAACGCTGTGCTGCATAAGGTACGTGCGCAACGATGTCTACATGGCATGTATAAATCTAATCTAAATTTCGTTATCCACTGCCAAATTTAAGTTGAGTATATTTGTAACGCCTTCTACTACAAATTTCAGTGCACTTTCTGAATACATGAGTAAGACATAGTGGCGTTAAAATAACGTCCTGCGGTCCGTAGTAAATTCATCAGATGGGGACCTACAATTAAACAACTGCATCAACTACACTAGACCCAGCCAGTTCGTGGCCTCGTAGAGATAGGGGCCCGTGGCTTTATGCTCATCCTGCCATTCTATCGTTACGCCTCTGACGAGACCTCGAGTAATATTTTAGAGTGCCAACCGTTTGGGTCTCGGTTTAATCTTTCAGAACCTAAAGTTTTCAGATTCTTTAATCAAATGTCAAAATTCCCGCGTATTATAATATTGTGGTTCGAAGTCATACAGCGTAAAAGCTTGTTCTTTTTATAAAGGGCAGCAGAAATTCATAACGTCGGTCATACAGGTTTTAGAGGACATTTTGGCCAAGTCACCAAAACGTAGTGATTATATCCTCTTTGGTCACCAGATGGCGGGAGTGGGACCCGAAGGGTTTTAATAAGCTGTACATGTGTACAGCTTATTAGCTTGTGTGACCGACGATAGTCACATTTCTAATCGTAAAATGGTTGATTTAACCAAATTATTCGCTTCGCAGAGTTGACCGTGTTTCTTGTGTATAGGTGCTGAACCAACTGGAGGAGCTACTGTCCGACATGAAGTCCGACGTATCCCGGCTGCCCGCCACGCTGGCGCGCATCCCGCCGGTGGCTCAGCGTTTGCAGATGTCGGAGAGGTCCATACTCAGCCGGCTCGCCGCCACCGCTGGCAACCCCGTGCCCCAAGGTGATTAACTACTTCCACTTACTGTAGCACGTCAGAAGGAACCCTTCAAAATCCGGTGCGAAAAGAACAGTACGCCGAGTACGTGCAGTAGTTGACGAAATGGCTTAGGGAAAACAAAACAAAACTTCCATTTCCCCCGAGCAAGTCTACAAATACGCTTACATGTTTCGTCTTGGCTAGAGGGGGTAAGAATAATGAACGGTCATTTGATTTTCTCGCCTGTCATTACGAATATCCAAATGAGTTCTGTGACGGATGTCACATGTTTGCGTGACATTAGTTTAATATGTATGTACGTGTCTCTCTGTTACAAGATTGATCACGTCTATCTAGATATGATAATCATCTGATTAGGTTAGCGATAAGTAGATTGTTCAAGTAGGGATATAGTTTAGTATATAAGCATGAAATTGTTACAATAAAATTAGATTTGAAATGGACTGCAAAAGTTGTTTCTATCTCCACCACTATAATAATTACCAGCAACAACCCTGCTGGTAAAAGTTCTTTTCAATCGTAAGGAGCAGGATCAAGCCAGACAAAACTGATTAAAGTTGTGCGAATAACGGAACTTTGGATCCGTAAGTTTTTGGTCGCTATATTTGTGTGGTGATTATTAACAAGTGTGTGAATGTTGCAGCGCAAATGGCGCAGTTCCCGGGCGGGTTCCAGCCGGGCGGCGCGCTGCCGGGCTTCGCGCCGTCGGCGGCCGCGGCTGCTAACTTCTCCAACTTCCGCCCGCAGTACTCCGTGCCCGGGCAGCCCGCCGCCACGCCCTCTAATGTAACTATCCCGTACACATTACCCACTCTGATAGCCTCTGATAGCTCTTGTATCAGCCGAAGGCGATTTAGCGATTACAATGACTTCGAAATTCAACCTTAGTGCCTTTCTTGTTAATGGGAGACTTTAAGCTGACAAGCACCAGTAATGGACACTTCATTCTTAATTTAATTATGATATAGTTTTAAATTTACTGTTGTAAAATAAATGACTATGCCCTAGTCTATGCCCCATCTATTTAAATAAGAGTTATTGTGTGCATTATTGGTCCATGTCCATTACTGGTGCCGTCACCCTACTCGCTTTGAAAAGAACCTACGCAAGGTGTGCAAGACTGCACAACCTTTTTAGATAGTTTTTTTTACCTTTTTTAATTGTTTATGGTTTTTAAGATGATTTTGATTGATTAGACTTTTGTTTCCATCGAAAACCAGTGACTATTATTTTGCTCCCAAATACAAGGTTTGTCACAGTCTCAATTTAGGGTCAACTACATTTTTTTCTTATAACAATTTTTTAATTTCCTAAATATGAAACCAGTTTTTAGTTTGTTGCTGCGATTTACGTACTAAAATTGTTTAATTTCTTTTGCAGAAAACATAAGCCAACGTTATTTATACACCGCAATCGAATTGGCCACAAACAGGTAATTAAATTAAAATATAACGTAACGTAAATAAAACTGATTTGTCTTTATGTAACTAATGTCATTTATTTGTTTCAGTGAGCGGATAATTGGTCGCATAGATAAATATTCTAGATGTAAGCTTTCCAAGATTCCTGTTCCAGTTGGGTTAATGAAGTGATAACACTATAGTGATTAGTGCAGTTATGTTAGGTAACATATGGCATTTGACAGACTCTCACAATACTATTTATTTCATCCTGATCTGTATGATGTCGATAATATTATATAATGTAAGTGATTGTGGATTTTTGTTTTTATGAATTCATTATTTTTGATTTACCAAAAATGAGAAATGAATAAATCATATTATTAAGTCTTAATCGTGATATTATTTCACCCACTTCGAGCTGCCTCATACTGGTTCTTTGATTCCTACGGTCTCGATGTAAAGGGTACGCTTCAGAAGAACGTACGAAATCGACTAACCACATAAGTTAAAATGTAAGTTCCATTATGAGGGGAGCGAAACGTGGCTTTGAATTTAACCCATTCTCTACCAGGAACGCATATGTGCGTTTTAGTGATTTCACCCAGTGCCAATGTGATAAATTTTGAACGTAATACATGCGCGTTTGTCTCAGATGCGTTTGTGGTAGGTTTATGGCATGGCGCCTCAGTCTCGAGTCTAGCAGTTGGCAGATAATGTATTAACTTATGTGACTACCTTCACTGTCAAATAAAATAACGTTATAGAAAACAATATTTTTATATATTACATTCATTCAAAATCATTTCGATTCAAATCACACAAAATCAGTCAAAAAGTAAAAGTTTTTACAAGTTATCACATCACCAAGTGTAGGTTTTATCTTCGGGGTTATATTTAATACTGTCGAGGGCAGTTACTACAGTAGGGTCGGCAGAACAGAAGTGCCGTAACATCTGCTCGCTGATACCGCAGTCGGATAAATTCTCTTTGTTGAAGGCTTTAGTGAAGTGGTTTGGTTCATTTTCTTTAGCAGACTCGTCTGGAAAACAAAAAAATCGTTTAGTACTATGTTACCTGGCAAACGTGCTGATAAGTAAAGAATCGTATGTATGCCTATAGAGATAGCTTGGTGTACAATTTAATTGAGATCAGGGTAATTAAGCGACGCGAAGCGGGAGCAAAGGTGACTTGTAATATCATTAGTCACTACATTGAGTCTCAAATCAAAGATTCTACATTCAACAGCCCAATTCGGCCCAATTCGAAAAATAAAGAGTAAAGGAGAAATGGGCGCAAATTCCTTTGCAACTGTTACCTACATTTTTGACGCAAAGTAAATTTTTATCTACTAAAACTATTATACTACACGCAAACCCGTTGCAGTCCGGATTATAAATCATAATTGTAACGCCCAGTAATACAGACGTGCACGAGTAAACTGGAGAGCCGGTAAAATGCACGTGATTCGTCGCTGCACAAATGTGTACAAAAAAATCTTATTAAACTAAATATCCGCGACGACAATAGTGACACCGACTGCCCCGAGTCTTAGCGTTCAATATAGTTCCTTTTCATCACTTATCTACGCTTTGCTGTCGGAGTCTGATATCATACCTTTAGCCATGTTAGCGGCCGCCCACGAGAACGCCACTGTGGGCTTGTGGTGCGCGAACGTGGCGCTGAACTCCGCGCCCGCGCCGCGCAGCACGTCGAACAGCGAGTGCACGGTGGTCGGCAGCACCGGCCCGCGCAGCTCTACGGAGAAGTACTTGTTGTTGTCCGAGTGGATTATGTTCTCGCGGACCTGTGGTACACGAAATGACCATAGATTATTTAGAATTCTGGGAAAGGCCAGATTGATGATGGAGGGGAGAATTCAGTGTAGCTTGTGTGGATAGTAGTTGAAGAGGTTCGTTAAAGCAGCTATGATTAAGTTAATTTTCCTAACTAGCCTGGCTTAATACTCTGAAATTAGAAATCGCACGTTCTGTTTCGCTCACACAATGGTGACTTCCTAAAAAGTTACACGCCGTTAAAGTTGCGTTCCGGGGTTGCAGGTGTCTATGGGCAGTGGTGATCACTTACCATCAGGTGACCCACTTTCTCGTTTGCCTTCCTATTCATATAAAAAAAAAAAAAAAAATTAACGTAAGTTTGATATGTATATCACACGCCAATAACAGGATACAGAATGAAAGAGACGGTATGATACGTTAGGTAGTAATAGTAGAGCCATTGGGGCTAAGGGAAGTGAGAATGGTCACTCAAATCACCCTTGTTTGACCTTAGGCAATTTGCGTGTCACTGACGTTACAAAAAACACCTCTGCCCATTTTTCTCATACCTGCTAGTTTTTTTTTAAGAAGTAGAATTATTAAACAATCTAAACATACCTTCAAAGACTGCAAGGTACCGCCATGGAAGGCAGTCGGCGAGAGTAAGGTGGGCGGAACTCCGGCCAGCGGCCCCGTGGGGCTGACGATGGACTTGCAGTTGAGCAGGAAATTGAAAAGCGCCTGCGCATCCACGCCGCGGACTAGCACGAGGGACTCCGCCGCGCTGTCGACGCTGCTCTCGGCGTTGTGTGCTATGCGAGCCTGCGCACATGGGAAACTTATAAGCATGGCAATGTCGTATCACAAAATATTGATACGCATGCAGCGAATCCGGTTGTAACACAATCCACGATTCTGTGACATACTGTTATCACGATAATATCGACCGCCTATTCCATGCGATACATGTTACGAAAATATAATTTTTTGGGGATTCTCGTAACTTAGTATTGTGTATAGTCAAATATAGTATAAATCACGTCTTTATTCCTTACGGGGTAGACAGAGCCTTTTTTATCTGTGGCGGGAAAATGCGTTACGCATACGACCGCGCCGTGGGGACGGCACGGAAGTTATGTGGGACTCTCCTTCCCGGCCCCCCTCCCGAGTGGAAGGAGGCGGGGGAGGCCTACCCACTAAAAATCCTCTCTGCCATTTGGGGGGGGGGGGGGGTGCCGCGGGAGCATAAGGTTGTCACCGCGTATGGGGTAGACAGAGCCTAAGGTAACAAGACCTAAAAACCACGTTTAGCATGATTGTGGGCGTATAGGTGGAAAGGGGAATCAAAATAGTGTGATGGGTCTACCCGCATTGCCTATAACTTGATTCCTAATATTTTCGCCCATTCCCTCGATGGGCTTTTACCATCTGCGCGGGAAGAGAAGCGACTGGTACATTCTATGTTTTTCATTACTCCAGACCAGCATGGAAGTTAGTATAACATACGATACCATAGTAGCTATAGTCCAACTAGGACAATGAAAAGAAAACATATATATTTTTGGCAACTTAATGACTTTCACATGAGTGGAGCATCCATTCTCGAAATAAGTTGTTTTGATCAAGTTTTTGATGAAAATTACCATTTCACTATTTTGCGAAGGGGACTCGCCTTGGAGTGTGAAAAATTTGTTTAACCCATTATTTCCTTCAACGGTTCACAATACGGTCAACATTTCAAAGACAAACCTGAAGACAGCATTATTCTGGTTTCTGTATAAACACTATAAGTCCGATAGTGTATTTGTAACAGCCGAAGAAAGGCGAGTTCTTCCTTACCTGAGTATTATTAATCTTCTGCAGCATGGACCTGTCGAGCCCGAGTTGCGAGAGGAAGTCGTCGGGGTCCTCCTCGTCGCCAGAGCCCTTGTCCTGCCGCGTACCCGTGCCGTCCATGGTATCGTAGCAGCTATCATAGGAGGAGTTCTTGGGCTTGTCTTCGCTAGAGGTGTTGTGCCGCTTCTTATCCGGCCGAAGAGGCATTGTGAACTCTACGTCTGTGGAAGGATGGACTTTACGGTCACCGCGAATATACTTATATAGAACATGTGCTTGCTTGGGACGAAAGATAGTGTTATTAAATATTTTTTAGGGTTCGTACCTCTGGCGGCAAAAACGGTTAGGATCACTTTGTTGTCTGGGGGGAGTGGGGGTTACCATGACGTCTTAATGCGATTCAATTCCGATTCAGGTTCGCTCGCTGTCGCTGAACTGAGTCGGAACGCCATGGTAAGGCCCCTGTACTTTAATAAAGACCCTTTTTCTCAGGAACGCGTGGAGTTACAATTTTTTTAGGATCAGGGCTTTGCTGACACCGGATTTTTATATTAATTTACTAATCTATACTAGTTATATTCTACCACAAAAATGAAGTTGTGAGCATTATCAGGTTTAACCTAATTTCTCTTTGATAATGAGACTTAATTGTTAAGTACCTAACCGCCAAATGACGTCAGGGTAATTTGATATTAGTGTAATCAATTTAAAAAAGGAAACCAGCTGGTTCATTTGAGGTACCTTATTAGCTAATTTTATAATTAGCACACATTTTAATGTCATTAGTTATTATAACTTCAAGTTGACTTCCGTCATATAACTTCCTATGCAATATACAACATGAAAGGTAATTTAATTAGTTAATCACTGCAGTTTATTTTTAGTATTTTCAAAATCAAGGCTATTACGTTGACTAACGTTCTATTAGAATTATAATGAAGAAATAGTATGAATTTGAACCATTATAAATACATACATAAATCACGTATTCATCCCTTACAGGGTAGACAGAGCCTAAGGTAACAAGACCTAAGACCACGTCGAACGATATAAATGCCTGTCTGTTAAAGACACATAATTGCACAATAAAACGGAATTAATATTTTTGAATTCAAATGTAAATAATAATTATGTTATTGTCCAAATTTTGCGTCTTCGTCTGCAAAAATTCGTTCATCGTCACCTCGCGGTACAATGTTTCAGGATAAAAAGTAGCTTATACATGTCAATCCAGACTATTATCTATCTCTATACCAAATTACATCCAGATCGTGATCCTCACAAACTTTCTCATTTATAATAAATATTAGTAGGCTCTATCAATTTGTACGGAATCCTCGGAGCGCGATTCCGACTCGTACTTGGCCGGGTTTTTGTATGACGTAGGTCAGGTACCTTCTTGCCGCAGCGCTTGCCGGAAACCCCTCGTGGTGGGTGTGACGAGCGCGACGGGCTCGGCGGCGCCGCCGACGCCGGCCGCGCGGAACAGCGCCGTGAACGTGTTCGCGCACACGTAAAAGTACGGGCAGTGCAACGCGCGCAGTAGCTGCAACAGATACGGCAACTGTTACGCTATGTCTGTTCTGAGCGGACACTTCATACTATCCCATAGGTATGGATTAGTGTTTCTTGAACTTTTGTGCGGTCACGAACTATTTTCATACTTTCAAAAGTACAGATCCATTAAGCTTATTATTGAAAAAGTAAACAGCAAAACACTTTTCATGTAAATATTAAGCGTTAACTGAGATGCTGCGGAACCCTGGCACACATGTTACAGACCAATATGGACGCCACTTTAAGAAACCCTGGATTAGACATCAGCGAATTCGGTTGTTTTGAAATCCGCGATTCTATATTGACTTGACATGCTAGTATCACGATAATTTTGAACATAAACGGATAAGGCACGTATAAAAGTCGAGTGATGCACGACATGTTTCAGACTAATTCGTAGTTCATCCTCCTGGATGTAATTTTAAGTCACCTTGACATCATGTGGAACTTGTGTAGGTTTAATTTACTTACCTGAAACAGTGACCGGAAGCTCTCCTTCCACTCAGTAAGCAGCGCCTGTTTGACCTCCTCATTGGTGGCCATGAAGCTGGTGGCAGCCACTCGTCCCGTGGAGCGCGGGAACAGCTCGAGCCACGGCAGGTGGGGGTGCTGCCAGTACAGGCAGTTCTGGTGGAAGCGCGCGCGGGGGGAGGTGTCGAGAGTGGAAGACGCTGTCGTGTCCAGGCAACGGACAAAACTGTTCCAAATAAAAAAGTCGGTCAAAAGAGGTGGTTTCCATGAAGGTTTTATCCAAGTCCAAAAATTGAAACTAAACTTGAAAGGAACTTCATCAAACTAGGTGTCTCACAAGACCTGTAGTTTTTTTTACACTTCATTGTAACGTGTCTGTATTGTAATTAAGTTGCAAATGAGCTGTAAACGAGGCCCGGATATCCTCGTAGTTACTAACTACAAGTTAGATAACCCGACTGTTGGGCCAGACAATATGTGTGATGAGTCTGGGATGTTTACCTAGTATTAGTACAAGCTTAGCTTAAATAGAGACTAGGTAAATTGGTGTCAAATGATGTTGTGATTATTAATTTATTTATTCATTGAACATACCCTGTGATGCCTGAAGCTTCTTCACTGGCTTTTAATTTCGCAGTCCACGCAAATGGCTTTGGCGACATAAGTCTAACTTTGGATGTGAGCGCCCAGTCGATCGGCAGGTACTTATATCTTTTGTCCTCTACTTTCTAAGGAAGATGAACAATTTTAGGTTAATAACTACTTTTTTACAAATTATAAGCCAATAAGAAAACATGTCTGGCAAATGCAAATGTGAAAGTGACAATGAAAGAAAACAGATATTAAGATCATTAAGTTCATGAGGAGTAAATTTCATCTAAATACAAATAAAAAAGTTCTTATTGCCTAGCAGTCTAGCATTGAGCCTAGTCATGGACCTAGAAAGCTGAAAATTTGCTTAGACATACCCCTTTAAGATGTACACATGGATTGCTGGGCAAAAGTCACCAGTGATTTGGTTTCAGAGGCAGACGAAACATTGCTCAGAAGTGAGACATCAAACATACTACATAAAAAAAGACAGTGAGAAAAAACTTACTGGTACTGAGTGTTCTGCAGTAAATTTCTGTAATAGATTAGAGAAAGTGGCTAGTTTACTGGTTTCCAGCCCCTGAGATGCCTTATCTGGCACTTTGGCAGGCAGGTTCAACAAGGCAAACAGTGTCTTATCGTTAGATTCATCCAACTGAACATATTCCTGTGCACTTTCCACCTTTGCCTTTTTGCTTTCTTGATTTGTCCTGAAGACAAAAATATTACACAAATGTAACAACAGTGTTGTTAGCTAAACTGCATTATTAATGCAGCAAAATGTAGATCCGGAGAATTGCTAGATCTGGTGTCAGGCAATCGAACTCGATGATTTAAGCTAATGTTTTCTGGAAATTTAAAATTTAGATCTTTTATTTTCATATGAGATATAAATTTGGCTCTCAAACCATATAGCTCCCATGCTTCACAGGTAGAGCATAGCTATGGACCTATAATATCCCATAGGGGCACACTAAGGATTTTTGGGTATTCCCACAGGCCTATGTTTTATTCTTTCATGAGAGTGAAGGAGCAAGGCATAAGCTTTTAAATACAGAAAAAAAATAGAAAAATAAATTTGAAAATTATTTAGAATACCTACTCTTTGATTGTTTTACTCAATAATCCAGTATGGGAATGTATCTTTTCTTTGTCAACTTTATTGCATATTTTGTACTCATCAGTATTATTCAAGGTAATAAAACAGACGAAATGTCAAGCTGATCTTAATTGAACAAATTAATGAACTTACTTCAAAAACGGGTTTTTCCTTTTATCTCCATTAATAATTCTGGAGAAATCTAAAGCACTGGTTTCATTATTGCGGGGTATTTCTTCCGAAGCGACAGACTGTTGTTTCATGCGTTCCTGTGTTAAATATAATTATAATGAAATGTAAATCATGCTAAAAACACCACGAGCATGATAATAAAATTAACATGAAATTATCAGCAATTTGTTGAAGTAATCAGATTATGTTATTTCAAATGAATATACTATTTAGTAGCGTAATTACAAACGCTGAATAATTTAAAATTCAAATTTATCATTTGTTTCAAACCTGCAATGCTAGTTTTCGCTTTTTCAGCCTGTGCAGTTTCAAAACTTCGTTCGGCTTTTTCCATGGCGAAGTAGGCGGATCCATTGTATCGGTCGAATACAACTTAACAACTAAAACATAATTTCAATTACATCCACTAAAGTTAAGTTTCCATTAATTAACTGATTAATATTTAATTAAGGTGATAAATAAATAAAACAATAGACGGAGACGGACGATACCATCGAAAGTAAGTCAAGTAAGTGTCAAAAATAGGGTTGCCAGGAAAAATATGGAATTATAAGTGCTTGGCGATCGAATAACCGCGCTGATGACCAGCATAGATCAGTTTCAACTACAATGAATGGCTTCAAATTACAGTAATATCGATGGAAAATATGCTTAACAATTTACAAATAAGTAATCCGTTGATTAAGGGCACAGAGTAATCATTTTCAACATGAAACGTCTCATGAAGACGTATTCCTGATGGAAGGACTACGAAATAGTCCGAAACATGTTCACTCGTCTTTTTATACGTGAGTTATCCGTTTATGTGTAATTATGTCAGAGTAATCATAACTTAATATTCCATTATAAATATTTGATTTTGATTTAGGGAATGCAAAATAATTTAGCAACACTGGAATGTTATTTTTTTTTTGTTTTCTTCTCTATAAAAAAAGCATCAAAAGCTAAGCCCATACAGCCAATTCTGATGCGGTGTTAAAATACATGTTAATTTGTTCTGTCACAGTCGAAGTCGCCTTAGTCTTTCGCAGGGAAATTTCAGCAATACTAGTAAGTAGTAATTTTGTAAATGTTTTTTAACTATAATCTATGGATTTGAGGCATCAGAAAATATATATTTTTTTTTTAATAAATTTTTTATTCATTTTCCTATTTAAGAGACTAATTATAACAGCTTTGAATTTTTAATAACTTTATTGACAGCGTCATCTCTTGAGAACATGTAGGTAGGCCATAATTAATTTTGGTCCCGAAACTTCGACACGGTGACACGTTAGTAAATATACATATAATTACTATATATTTTTTCATTATAATGCTTTTGTTCGAAATTACATTCAGGATTTTCTTTCATCAAACTCAACTAGACTAGGTGTTGACTTACAAATCTATCTTAAAAACACTGGAGATTTTTAAAGTTAGGTATAGTGACATGACATACATGTTTGCTAAATTCGTAAAATCTTACCTACGAAGAATAGAGAAAATATCCAAAACCCAAAACGCCACTTTATTTCCACTTACACCACACTAGCACAAATTTCGCAATTTGGTTTCCTTTAGGTATGTCGTTCTTGGAACAAATTGATTAAAGGTAGGTAATATTTAATTTTTGATTTTATTAAGATTTATCGAGTTTCACTTACTATGCCACACAACGTCTGAACTCTATCTATACCAAAGATAAAATGATACTACGTTAAGAATTGTGTATATTCGTAGTAACTAATTAGCTACAACTCACCGAGTCATCGCCAATTTCCGGTTTAATCAATTAAGGAAGTAGCCATTATTGCACTCTGATTGTCTCAATCATTGCCTAAATTAATTACTTAATTATGAGTTAAGTATACATAATAATAATAACAATAATAATGTATTTATTTATTTAGGCATATAATATGACACTTTCACTCCTTCAAGTTCTGCGCTCTATGCGTGAATCCAATCAAATTGTTTGTCGGGTTTAAACGAATAAAATCTAAATGAGAACACCAAGTTTACCTATTTACTTATGTATTTTTAGGGCGAAAACCTAAGAGCTTGTTGTACCGCGTCTTATTTAAAAAGGAAAACTTTATTTGTGTAGGTATTTTGTAATTTAAGAGGCAGCTACCTCTACCTAGGTAATTACTAATCTCTGGAACGATTGTATCAATTAAAAAAATCTTTCAATACCTAATAGAAAACTTTGCTGTCCTATCCCTATTTTTATCCCTGAAAAGCGCAATGAGTCCTCGCCCGC
The DNA here is from genome assembly GCA_932294345.1 of Pandemis cinnamomeana. Classification (NCBI taxonomy): domain Eukaryota; kingdom Metazoa; phylum Arthropoda; class Insecta; order Lepidoptera; family Tortricidae; genus Pandemis; species Pandemis cinnamomeana. The sequence continues at coordinate 13,373,061 of OW028705.1, read as the reverse complement.
GCGGTGCAGAGGCGCGGGGTGGGACGACAATGTGGGCCGAGAGAGGTGCGGGCGGGTAGTGCGCTCTCGGCCTCGCAGGCGAGGACTCATTTAAGCGGTCGGTCTAACCCGACTGCTGTTAGGTCATAACTACTTAATTATAACAATTCGATCAATTCGACAAGACAAGTGTGCTCTACTTATGTAGCCAACAGCTTAAAATTTCGTTCATAAGAGTATTTTTTTCACTTGTCGTGAGTCAACAGTGTCAACACACGCCTACGATGCACGCTGCAAATCACCTTTAACTATAGCATGTTTATGAATAATGCGAGATGAGATGACCTACCAAATCTCAGCGCGTTTCAGTTCGCGGGAATCGCCGTCGCATTCACCCGTCAGCCGTGACCGTACGGCATTCAGCCAGCCAGCCAGTCACATGCTGAACGCTGTCACAAGCTGGTTCTAAATTTGAAATCACGATGCCATTGGCGCCATAAAAGCGTGATAAAAACAAATGCGTGGGAAGTTTTCTTCCAAAACCAAAAATGTGAAATAAATATTACAAATTTTTGGGCGTAAAGTTACATCGGTCATATAAAATATTTTTAAGTGTATTGATGTAAAATGTCAAGAAGAATTCGTGATTGTTACGATTTTTTCATAAGGCGATTTTTTCAGGTAAGATAATTATATTTCTATAAAATTTATTCAGTCAAGTTTACCTAATAAACTCTGACTATGTAACGTTAGGTATGTAAAATAACATTAGGAAGAACAAGAAATAAAATGCATGATTCGTTCGTAACACTAATTTTAACTTATTTTTTACTAGGTGCACTAAAACTGTCTAAAACTAAACTTATGCTAACTTATTTAGCTTAGTGTGCCGCTTCAGTCGGACTCGTGCGTTGCTCATTATTCCGAGAATCGCACTGTGACTCGTCTTCTGTCCCCATCGAGCTACAAAGGCGCATACATTACTTCATCAGCCACCATTTTCATTACAACTTTAGCAAAAAACCAGAAATGTATTACGCATCATCGCAAAATGACGCAAGTCCCTATAACTGCATAGGGGACAAGCGTGAAGCGATTCATAGTTTTATTGCATTCTCGAAAAAGGCGGCATGTAAGGAATGCATCCATATAGGTCAACGTACTTTGTTTTGTTACCGAAAAGTTAAACTTGTGTTAAGGGGTTAAGTTTTATTTTAACTATCGCGGGCTCCATAATACACAATGTATTTTCATGTTGCTGCCGAATATGTAGCAAATTGAAATTACTTCAGTGATTTATGGCTTTTGCGGTAGCTATTGATCGTACCTACTATTTTATGTTCTAGTACCCGGATGACGGAGCTTTGCTCGGTATTTTGTTTTTAGAGGTAACTACGTTTTCTAATAAAAATGAAACATAGCTAGATCGATTTATCGCACCCGAAACCTCCTGCATACCAAATTTCATGAAAATCGTTTGGAGCCGTTTTCTAGATTCAGATTATATCCTATAGCTACAAGAATTAGAATTGCTGTTTATGAGTTCAAAATATTCTTAGTAATCATAAAAATATTTAATTTTGTAAATGATTACAAATGTAGGTATTGATAAAATATGTATAACTAGGTAATAGTATAATTAAAATAAATTTGGACCCTTAGGTAAGGTCCCTATCACGCAGGCGGCATTTATAGGTGGATTAGATAGATATTAATCCAAAAAAAAAACTCGTATTTATTATTTATACTACACCTAATAAACTTATAAATAGACAAAAATTAAATTAAAAAATTACAAAACCAAAATTTTAAATTAGGGAACTATCAACTAGGTAACTTACATTAAAATTACCTACTTAACTAACTAAACAACCTACCCGGTATCATTCCGGGCGCAAAGGTGGCCATCACGCTCGCCGCGTTGCCGCGTTGAACGGCGATGGACAATCTCTACGCCAGGAATGATCCGGAACGAGAGTTTAGCTAGATCACGCTCTCGCTAGATAGATAGATAGTTTTAGACAATAAATGATATCTATCTATATTATATCTAGATTATATAGATTTCAATTACTACTTTTAACTAGGATAGCTTTTCATAAAAAAAAACGAGCAGTTTAAAAAATAAAATTTGGTATTGTGGCGACGGTTAGTTAAATAATAGTTTAAGTAGGTATCTGTAATTTCTGAAGTTGCGCGTGATAACAAAGTAGGATGTAGGAAATAGGAATTTTTCTACTTCAGACGGCTGTTATCTGAATCATTAATCCAATTTGGCGAGATGACGCGGTGTGATGTAGCGACGTATACTTAGTTTGTTGATAATTGTCTAATCTCTGCTCTGTTCTGTGGCGGGGAAACCACCATGTATCGTATATATCACTGCCTATTAATCAATTATAGTAACTGGCAGCTTGGCTCATGGACCTAGACACTGCACCAATATTAGCTTAACTGAGGATCTAAAAGAAATCAGGGTCGTTAAACCAGTTTTTGAGTTGAGCGTTTTTTTTGTACCTGAAAACATTGCTTAAATTGTAACTCCCATTGTTCCTGAGACTCTGTGAAGCATTACGCTGAAGAGGTAAAGATTATACCTGCAAAATACAAAACCGGATAACTGCGACTTAAACTCGTGTCAAGATGGTAAGTTTTATTACCTAGTTGTTTTAAATTTGATATGAATTAGTTTTTTTAGTCACTATTATTATTATTATTATTATTATAGCCTTTTTATTCCGAATTCGCTACAATTTCAGTAAGTATGTTGTTTGTTGTTATTATTATTAAATACACGGAGGAGGCCTATGCCATGAGGCACGCCGAATTACGCTACAATTTTTAGTCACTAACTACAAAAAAATCTAGTTACTTTAAATAACTGATACTCCTAACTGTAATCATTGGCAAAGAAATATATAGGTACTATTTATTGAATAAAAAAAAATCAGGCCCAGCCAGTTTTGAAGCAAGTTTCAGCTATCGTGTATTTACTTAAGTAATTGTTTTCAAAAATATCTTTAAATTATTTACCCTATACTAGGCGACCGAGCAAAGTTAGGTGCTTGCCAAAAACGAAGAAACACGTTTTCCTAGAAATTTCACTTATGTTATAGATCGATAATCATTCGCCCCGAAAACAAATAGGTACAGGACAAATTTTATTGAAATGTACCATACCTACCTATTCGAGATGTCCGAAATAAACAAATAAATTAAACATACAAGAATTACTCGTTTAAAGATATTGTATTCATAAATTTCATTTAAGTACCTACCCATGTTTAAAATTCATTTATTTTCGACGTAACACTACCGTCTATGGGTCACCAACTTACGTAATGTGACCCAATCCTAATTTCCACTCAATGGGTCTAGCAATTTCGGAACAATTTGGCTGCGATAAACAAACGAACGGACAAACAGACACTCGAGTGATCCTATAAGAGTTCCGTTTTCTCATTTTTAGTTCCGGAACCCTATAAACTGTTAATTTAATTAACGGGTTACGTAGAGCTGTTCTCCATCCAGGGGCATAGCTACCGCCGTATCTGCCGTATCAATTATAAGAGGCCCTGGGCCACGGGGGCCCCCGACATGCGTAAGAATTATGATGAATAAATATTTCTATAAATTTTAGCAAACATATTTTTTTCTTTTGTGAGAAATCTTTACCCTTCAAATAACTTTTTATACGGGGCCCCACCAAAGCACACTACATCACTGTCTCCATCCAACAAACCTGTACCCAACAAAATATCGCATACAGAAGCTAAATGAAAGCTGAAAATAAAATAAAAAGCAACACAAAATCATTCAACAGTTGAATGGAGCCCGTTAACTAAAGCAGCAGAATGAGTTTGTCAAAAATGCAATCGCCGCTTTCGTTCACACAGATGACAGCCGGGCCCCGGAAGCTGTCACCGTATGTAAATGATATCCCCGTGTAGCACGTCCCATCTAGTAATTAATGCGAATCCGCGCTGTCATCGACTCACCGGCATCGGCTCTATTTAGTTGTTCAATGGAGGTAGGCCTACCTAGGCTGTCAAAGGCGGGTGCATACAGAATGTCGTAACGCACACCCGCTGAATAGCGTCTGAAGTGGCTAGCTATTATACTTGTAGCTACGTCAGTTTATATTTCCAGGCAAGCATGTAGCCATTACAGATTTTATGCTCATTGATTTGTGTTGGTCATCTTATAGTTACTAATGCGCGTAAAAGATGGTCGGGTTGCTTTGTAGATACCCTACGAGCTAACTCTGAATGACATGCATAGTTAATGGAAAGAAAATAGTCATTACCGGCGGTATTGTTGTGCGCTATTATTTCAGTATTGCTGCACGACACGAGAGCTTCGGTTTCCCCGTTATTGGTAATAGTAGTGTGACACGACTGATATGAACTTTTTGTTTGTTTCAGATATCATGGATCTCACTAGTCGTTTATTTGTTTTATACCACTTATATGTTTTACAAAATTAGCCCCCAATTCTATTATTTAAGACAGATATTAGGGGTAAGTTCAAATTATTTCAAGCCAGTAAAATTGTTGACACAAGTTACGGAGATGCTTTACTTTTTACTCACAGCAGCATTCTTTTGTTTTAGATTGGTCTATGTATTTCCCGTGGGACTGCAACAGTTCTAAATATATGTTGTGCACTAGTTTTACTTCCTTTGTGCAAGAAACTCAACCAACTCCTTTATCGAATTCTGTCGAAACTTTTCCCTGGACTTTTCTTTTTCTGGTTGGAAAAAGCGAAGAGCTTTCATATGACTGTTGCGATAACCATTGTTATATTCGCTGGTGGGTATTACTAGTATTATTTGAATAAGAATTTGGTCAATTGATAGGTTCGTACATCCATATACTTGCACAGTGAGCCTCTACATCAAAGCCGTTATTTGGTTTCACATTGGAAATCCGTGCACATGCATAATGGACGGGCTTAATAAGGATGGTATGCATGCAATGCTCTTTGATTGAATATATGGCTGTACATAAAATTCCTGTAGATCGGAATTTCAGGACCAATACCATGCCATAAATTCATAGCGTGTACACAGCAGAAGGGAACGTGGCTCGCTTTCACAAAGCGATACAGCCCTAAATCACTTTAGAGCTAAAAGGCCCCGGTCTCAGAGCACCATTAAGTTCTTGAGACGGGGCTAATGGCGGCTACCTAGCTGCTTAGAATTTCGAGCTACCTAGTTTTGCAGTTAGTTCAACGTGATATAAACGTCCCTGCAGTGCAGTTTGTCATAACTATAAAATAACACGGTTTAACGCATGCGTAAGCACTTTTTGCAGTTTCTGTTTTTAGTAACTAAGTAACACGCAGCTATTTCCGTTTTCGAATTGGCTAAAACATAATGTTAAAGTAAGCCTAGAAGTTAAAGCATCTTAATTACATCGCAATATGCCGACGAACTTTTCATCTGTAGCGCTTCACTGGCGTATAAACTCTAAATTAATATGGTAGAGCAGTGTTATAACGCGATTGATAAAGCTTTGCTGGTAAAGTATATCTAGCCAAGAATAGAACAATGAGATAATTACGTCCAACTTAAGTCTGTAGAACAAATGTTTCTCCCATTATTATGTAATAAAGTTTTCTAATTAAGTAAAGTAGAGTCACCTGTTGTTTTTCTTTTACTTGAGAATAAACTTTTTCTTACAGTGATACATTCCACATCTCACTTCGTGAACTTGTGGAATTTCTCAAGGAACTACGATGAGACTCTAAAGGAAATTAACTTGGCGAACTACAAGAATGAGGTTAGTACCGTAAATTTAATGTGGACTCAAGTTTGTTTTCACTTTTGGAATTTGCTTGTTTTATCTAAATTGGATGGAAAAACTATGGAAACTTTAGAACTAAAAGTGAACCAGGTAGCATTGGTGGTTGGAATTTAATGAATGCTGGAGAAAAACATCGAAATCCGCATCTCTATGAATTTAAAACTATAACATGATACAATATTTTCGATGCAAAGAAATATCCGTCAGAGAAGTAAATGGTAGTCTATATGGTTATAATCACAATAGGAATTCATTATATCATTCAGGTGATTCAACTTCACGTTCACGAGATAATCCGGAAATCGAATACACTAGCTGCCACTACCTTTACATAATAATGGGACCTATTAGTCGCCGGCTAGGTAATCACATCCGAATAAGCAAAGGACTCTCCCCTTATGCGGCTATTGTAAAGCTTCTCCTGACACGTGTCCCATAACGATTATATTCAGTTGGATGGATCGGATAATCTTAGGTGGGGATCCTCGGCGTAAATAAAGAAATTTCTTTCATACATGACGGGAAATATTTCCTCTATTCTGTAGTCTTGGAGACTTCTAAGTTGGCGAGTCTTCGTATATTGTGTAAGTTAGTGAAAGGTTTTTGTTTAACAACGTAAAATATATAAGTACTATAGTTCCACCTGGGTTCGCCAAGTCATTGATTAAGCAAACATGACAACGTGACTGTGGTGATATTTAATGGAAACAACAATAAGCGAACTAACATTTCTTCTAGGCTAAATTCCATCTCTAGCTCAAAAACTTTTTCAACTTTAAAACAATTTACAGACTTAAAAATCTGTCACTTAAGTACTGAAGGTACAAAATCACTAAACCTGACGAAAACAGTAAAGTTTATAACTATAATTTCAGAACCCTTTAAGGTTACTGATGAATCCCGCAGGCCTGACTGGGGTTACCATGTTGGCCATCACTCTGAGCATGGGACTCACTTCAATGAGAATTGTCCGTCGTAAGATCTATAATGCGTTCTGGTATACTCATCAACTTTACATGCCTTTTATGGCGTTGCTGATAGTTCACCCTTTAAGGTAAGATTATGTGCACAATTGATATTGATTATGATATGTGAAGTCTGAAATTGAGTTAGTGTGTTGTGAACTATCCCAGGTGGTCCCAAGAGGACCGTTTCCAATGATCTTGTCAAAATAATGCCCTGAGATTCTGTTACCATGACAAATTATCTCAAAATAGTGCAAACTGAAACAGTAATATGTAAAGCAACAGGAGACATCAAAAGCGTGACTCATAAAGTAACTCGTATAATTCGACGAGTAGACCTTAAAACTATTGATGTCATGGCCAGCATTCTGGTGGTTACTAACTTACATATACATATACATTTTGAGTTTTTTTTAGGGAAATGTTGTATACATTATGACGATAATAATCGTAAATATTATTTGATCGATTGAGTACTTTAACCCCGAAATAGAGACTACAGTTTAAACAAACTTTCATTCCTATAAGCTCTATATTTTACGAGTTTCTAAACACTAAAACGATTATTTTTGGATTCAGTACTATTTTAAGTGAGATCAGTATCAGTAACCACTTTTATTTTCAGCGGTGTGCTAAAAGAGGAATTACTGTTTGAAAACAGGCTAAACTATATCGAAAAAGAAGATATTGCGGAAGATACTAGAAGAAACTCTCCTGTTTTTGTTTCTATCCAGTCAAAGGTGAGATAATCGATACTTACAACATATTATTCCTTTTCACATACTCTATTTTCTTTAACTTTGAAACAATTTAAGTACATACATATATGCGGTATAGATACTTGGAATACTTCAGCCAGCAGGTAGTTAGGATTAGAAGTTAGTTTGACTAAACACTCCTGTAAATGGATATTTAAATTGTGGAAGAATTTTGTGGTGGAAATAATGCTCCCATACCTACTTGATACATACATACACATACCACGTCTTTATATCTACGGTAGACAGAACCTAAGGTAACAAAACCTTAAGGACACGTTTAGCATGATTAAGAGCGTATAGGTGAAAAGGGAAATCAAAATAGTGATGGCTTGCTAGCCGCATCGCCTATAACATGATTCCTAAGTCTGTGCGGGAAGAGAAGCTACTGGGTAAATTCTATGTTTTTTCTTTACTCCCAGACCATCATGCAAGACCTACTTGATTAGTGTTCAAAATGTACGGCGTCAAAGGGACAATTTACTATTGAATCCAAACATACTACATAATATGAGAAATTTTAACAGCAGTGGTCAATTAAACAGACTCAACTACCTGCTCAAATATTCCAGCATTATTCTTGTTTAACTTCATTGTTGATTTGTCTTCTTAAACTGTTGTAACTTTTAAATACTTAAGGAATCTATTTTGGTCAAGTGATGGTTTTCAATAATAGATCTGTCCCATAATGTATTTGGAATACCAGACTTTACGACTCTTCCTGCTCCGCCTCTCATTAAACATATACATTGACCTCGTTTGACTGAATTAAATGAAGCTGTATTCAATAAGGCCAATATAAAGAAGAGGTAAATTGGATTACACAACCATGTTGGCTGGTAGCTATTTAATATTTAAGTATGTGTCAGTTTTCATCAAAGTTATAATTTAAATCTGTAGAATTGGGAATCTGTAGACATGAGCCTATGGGATGGGAGTAAATTGTGTACAAATATCTCAATATTTATATAGGTACTAGCTGACCCGGCGAACTTCGTACCGCCTAACAGTCGATTCTTTAATTTGTACTTTTTTAATTTTTCTCTCCGTAAGAACCATCCTCATACTTCAAGGAATATTCTAAAAAAAGAATTAGCGTAATCGGTTCAGCTGCTCTCGAGATTTGCGCTTAGCAACACATTCTTCGATTCATTTTTATATTATAGATTCTATAATATAGAAGATGGAAAGTAAGAATTATGTTGGACTAAATTATGAAAAAAAAACTGTTCATAATATCTTATATTTTTTTTTACTAATGCCTCATTTATATTCCAGACTTGGATTTGGATGGCGCTGCCACTTATTTGTTTTTTCCTTGACCTCCTGTGGCGAATTTTCTCGAGAAATCGTGCGAAAGTTGACATAATACGAGTAAGTGACACAAATCATACAAGGAATAAGAAATAAGAAGATTTTTTCCAGGTTTTTTTAAAATTATGCTACACGTGGCCTTGAGGTCTTGTTACCTTAGGCTCTGTCTACCCCGTAAGGGATAAATAGGTGATTTATGTATGTATGTAGTTTTTTTCCTGCATGAGCTTTATTATCTGCAAGCTCTGTAGGTAAAGCAAATCCTAAACAAATGCTCTGTAATATAGTGGCCGTACTTACGTTATTATACCGTTACGTTAGAATAATACCGATGTTATAAATCTTATTTTCATAATTTAGCTACTTCTGAATATTTGACAATCTATTTATAACATGACTTGCAGTAAGTCGTAAAAACTGTATCCCTCCTCCAATTTTTCGACTCAAAATTATGAAACTTACTTTTCAGAGAGCGATCTTTTCCGAAACCGATTTTTAGTTTTTGTACTTTTATCTATGGTTTAAATTTAAACTTACAAGTTACAAGCAAAAACCATTTTGTGCCAACAATGCAGAAATGTCGCTATTCTGATAAAGCACATTGCCTATTGGAACGATTCGCACCCGCGATTTGGTCCAATAACCGATTAAACTTTGCATAATCCCCAACTACGTAGGGATTTCAATTCGCTCTATATGGCTTCTAAGGGGATTTTGAATTGGAATCACATTAAATTGCACATTTTGCGCTGCGCACCTTGAAGTAGACAAGGAAGTCACTTTGAATGAAAAATAATTTCATGTTTGAAAATAAATTGATATGAATTAACATTGTAGGTGAAGAGTGCAAATTTTAGGTAAAAAATCTTTATGATGTCTACAGTAGGTCATTAACACGTTCGCTGCGATAAGAGGTCTAAAGACCTCCTGCCTGTACTCCCGGGCTGTGCGGTTAAAAATATTGCGGTTTCGCTCTGGTGCGGAGCTCATAGCTTGTATATTTTCATAGATATAAAAGAGACCGTTATATGGTTCGATTTATATTCAAACGTAGAATTTGGTAAAACCTTAAAAAACACGAGAGGTTTTTAGGCCCCTCATCGCACTGGGAGTGAAAAGTGAACGTTCAGTGCGGATAGGGGGTCTAAAGACCTCATGTAGATAGTACGGGTCTTTTCGCCCCCTCCCGCACCTGTTTGTGTCTATGATAATGATACTATAACACAGTGATGTGCACTCATCGATGAACAATGCACGTGATTTATTGAATTTGCCAGTGAGTCAAAGTACGTACATAAGTGAAGACCAAAAAGTTACACAGCGTTAAAACTGCGTTATTACGTAGTTATTTTTAATATTACATTGTTAGTATTAGTAAAAAATAAAAAAATTTAATGAGCATAACTGTTACACATGCAACCCCCGATAACGATAATGGTCCCGTAGAGAGATCGAAACGTGTCAGTGTTTGTGTGGTGTAAGGGATAGTTAAGTTTGTGGGATTTATGTGTGTTTTATTGGCAGCAGTGGAGGGAGGGATTGCATGAAAAACATATATATTTCACACAGGCTTGGTTATCTTGCACGTGAGTAGCGGAGTAGCAAGGTAAAATTTTTGTTCATTGAAATGGACCTCCGCAAAGTAACGCCTGATTCAATAAAATATTGTAAAATCATATGTTTGAAAAAAATGGTGACAAACGAATAAAATGTGTGGGCTGTTATGAAAATCTGCGCACTACTCTAACCAGTCGAGAAGCTAATAAAAAAGTAAAAAAAAATTAATCAAACAGCCGCGATTGTAACAAACCACTATCTCTTAAATGTTTGTATAACAATCATAATATATGTAATTAAAGTAATACATTATAATAATTCTTTTCAATTCATCGATATGATTGCTTTTTTATTGACCACATCCCTAGCACTAGCTACAAGCGTACCGTGAATTCAGTGCTGTAAGAGGTCTAAATGCCTCCTAATTATTTTCTGTCATTCTGTCTTCTCCTTTCATCGAAACTCTGGGCGAAGCCAAAATTAGACAGAATAGTCCTTTAGAAATGCCCATAAGTATGTTTAATATATTTTTTTGTGAAATTCGCAGAAATATATGGATTTTAAGTATTCGGTTCCGTGAGTGGTCTTAAGGCCCCTAACCGCACCGGTAAAATCGTACAGTGAAGGCATAAAGACCTCTTACAGCACTAGTTGAAAGTAAGCAACATTTTGAGCCGCAGCGAACGTGTTAATAATGTATGCAATGTTTACACCACAATGTGACAAAAATATGAATACACATGTGAAAGATTAATAATATTAACATGTCTGTATATACTCGTTCAGTCTGTACGTATCTTACCGCTAAGTAGGTACTTATAGTGAGCATAGATTGGGCCCAAATTTAAGCTCAGACCACAACGTACGTGGTCTCATGCCTTTTGCGTCCACCCATGTCCCCAGGTAAGTAAGTATCATTTATTTTAGGCAACAGACGACCCTCGCGCGGGCAGCTTTCTCGCACAGAGACTCGCAATTGCGATACAACGCGGGAATGCTGCCTGCGTGATGGGGACCCTACCTAAGGGTCCAAATTTATTTTAATTTTTAATTTTTAACATAAGTTTTATTTTCCTAAGTTATTTTAAGGTAGCCTAAGTTTATATTTCAATTATGTTGTATTTACCAATAAAATACTTTTCATTTATTTTAATTTCCTATCTATATAAATTCCACCAGGCAACCCACATGGCGGGGCGTACGATCAGCTTGACTATGAGTTGCCACGACCAGTTCAGCTGCCACGCGGGACAGTACGTCCTACTCCAGTGCCAAGAGGTCTCGCGCCTTGAGTGGCATCCATTCACAGTCGTCAAAGTAAGGATTTCATTTTATCGTTGCTAATTGTTAAGATAGATAATCTACATGGTGGGGCGTAGTACTTACATTCATTCTGTCTCCGAGTTACATGTCTGGTTGGTTTATTCTTGTAGCGATACAAATAATCTTGCGCATGATAGTAAACAAACAAGTAGAGTCGAATTAGGAGTAAAATGCGAATTTTTTTTAGTTAAGCATTTAATTTTTTATTCACGGAGCGCATCTGCATTATAATTCTTGTTGCGTTGACGTTACAGGTTCCTACATCTAGTCAAAGAAATTTTATAGTTTGGATAAGAGTAAAGGGCGATTGGACAGGCGCGTTAGAGAGGCGGCTGCTGAAAACAGGCTCGGAAAATCTCAAGTGAGTTACTTTTACATTCATCAGATCTATAGAACTTGTTCCGATTCCCATTTAGATTTTCTCAATTATTTTCTACATTGCATGCATCCCCTCTTAAACTGCCTCGTAATGAGTTCTCTACTCTTGCCGGTGGCTGACAGTTTTCCCCGTCGACAGTGACTGTTATTTGATGACCAGCTCTATCCTTTTCATATTTATTAATTACTTTTGGTAAATTTATTTCGATTGTTTATTTATTGTTTGTAAAAACGTTCCAGTGTTTTAGTAGACGGTCCGTTCTCGAGCCCAATGGAGGGGGCGAGGCGGAGCCGGGTCGCGGTGTGCGTGGCAGCCGGCGTCGGGATCACGCCGTTTGTGGCCACCCTACATGACATGTTACTGTAAGTATTGACCATTTTGACATGTAGGCGAAAGTCGTTTCCATCTTCATATTCTCTTAGTATAAATGCCAGTCTTAAGTACTCATTGTTCATTGCATTGCATGTAAGAGTTGAGCTTTATGAATCTACAAGATGTCATGTCTCATTGCGAACTTTTACATGCAGCTTAGATATTCGTTTTTTTAAATATAAAATATGGTTCTCAAACCAATGTTACAGTTAAGGTATATTTTTTTAATTTTAAGGAACCCAAGAAAACATTTGCCCGGCCGAATCCATTTGTTGTGGATTGTGCGATACGAGAAAGAACTAACTTGGCTCGCGGAACTAGCAACCAAAGTATTATCAGAACTAAGAAACGCTAACAGACCTGACCGTCTTCAGCTAGAACTATACGTAACTAACACCGATAAAAATGAGGAAAACAAAAAACAAAATGCTGCACATATTGTTGTAGTCAACGAAAGAGGCTCTCTCACTCATGTAGTTACTAACGATATCAATGATGAGAAAGTGACACTTCTCACTCCGAATAGAAAGAGAAGAGATTATTTGCATAGCGTTAAGAGTGAAAGTGTTAGAGAAGATTACAATTTAGCCAAAGACTTCCCCCATTTGGCTTGTAGAGTGAGAAAAGGAAGACCCCATTGGGATCGACTGTTTGGATATTGGGTACATCTATACCCTGAGTAAGTATTACTGAACTTACGAATAAATTATCATCTTCTTGTTCTATTGATGTCATCTGCTACCGGAGGTTGGCTACCATCACATCATAGCGTACTTTGCCGACTCATTACGAACCATTGAGATTCTTCAACCACCATATTTTACATCTTTCTGCCTGATCTTCGGTGTACCTGTACTTATCTGTCCTTGCATTATTGCATAATATACATACATACATACACCAATCACGTCTATATCGCTTACGGGGTAAACCGAGCCTGAGGTAACAAGACCTTAATGCCACGTTTAGCATGATTACGGATAATCATTACAAGTCAGAAATGATTAAGCTAAGCATAGCAACATTGTGTATGTATGTAAGCATTAGCAGCGTAAATATGCAAATGTACATAACTATGCATATACTTACTTAACGTAAAACTACACAACTATGGTCCAAAAGCTCCCAACTATGGTCCAAATCTGATTCAAATAATTCCGTTTAGGCGTCACTTTTATTAGAACGAGGACGTTGAATGGTTAAATTTGTTCATTAACGGAAGGAAAAACTTGGAACAAACAAAAAAGAATATTGGTATGGATACTTAAAGTCGTCTTGAAGTTATGGACCATAGTTAAAGTACTGGACTATACTTGGGTAGTTTTACGGTACTTTTTCTATACATATTTTTTTGTCTGTAGGTAAATAATGTAACTGATAGGCGGATCTATGGATAATTTGTGTTTCTTTTACTTATAAGATTTCGGGATCAATTTTATGTTTTGTTACAGGGATCACCTAAACTTATATTGCTGTGGACCAAAGACACTAGTGAAAATGCTAAGATGCAAATGTAAACGCATGTCGCGAGGCAAAACCAAATTCACTTTCGTACACGAAGGCTTTTCCTGATCTGCGATGTTCTTTCATTTGTATTCAAATGCTATTAAACTCGTTTAAACAAACTGTGTTTCTCTTTTTGCACAGTTACTGAAAAGCTATTAAAAGTTCTGAAAGTGCACTACTTACAAGTAATTTCAAGAAAACTTTTGAAGGTTAACCTTTACCTGGTAATGCCAAGTCACGCGCAAAATTATAAGGTAGTGCTTTAAGATTTTGCTAACCAGTCCAATAAAGCAGTAAGTTTATCAAAGTCACATAAAAACTTTGAGCCTGTAATTTGCCAACCTCGATTTTTTAAAGTAAAATAACCTGCGAGCAATTTGACTTCATAAGGCGGGAAGTTTCCACGATGTTCGGTAATATATTTAGGCTGAGCAATGATATTTTTGCGTTCAATTTAAAATACTTGTTCCTGGCGGGATTATGGCCCAGTGATAAATGGGCCAGGGAAAACCGCTTCATGTACAGAATCTACGAAGTGACTTTACACATTTTAACAGCCTTTTTCTTGATTGTTACTGGTATTGGTACTTACAGAAGCAGAAATGATATTATGACGCTACTGGGTAATGTGGATAAATCTTTGGTCGGCTACAACCTAACTAGTAAATTTATCGTATTCATTTACAAGCGTAAGCGTTTGGAAATACTTATTACTGAAATAAACGAGTCAGGGGATAGAATATCTGAAGAGCGCAAGAAAGTGATGCTAATTCATGTGGTGGTTGTTACTGGATTGATTATGTCCATAGCAGGAGCATTTAGTTGTCTGGCTTTTTACAATAACGAGATGACCATTGAAGCTTGGATGCCATTTGATCCGATGGATAGTAAAATGAATTTGATGCTTTCAATGCAGATACTTATCATTACATTTACGGTGCCTTGCGTCTGGAGAGGTATAGCTATGCAAGGGATAGTGTGTGGCTTGGTAATGTACGTGTGCGACCAGTTGGTAGATGTTCAGGAGAGGATTAGAGCTTTGGTTTATACTCCTGAGAGGGAGAGGGCCATGAGGGAGAACTTTAAAGATATCATTAAGAAGCATGTACGTTTAATAGGGTGAGTTAGGTATTGTTTGCTTTTATGGAGGTAGGCGTATTTTTATGTGATTTTAAATAAAAATGCTTGTATTTCAGGTATTCTCAGGAGATCTCTGAAATTTTTAAAGAATATTTCTTGATACAGAACTTAGCGGTTACAGTAGAGTTGTGTCTAAGTGCTTTCATGGCAACAATAGTAAGTTCTTAATCAGGATATATTTGTGCGTTACAAAATTAGTTTGGAAGGTGGTTTATTTTTAATTTTTTTGCTATATTTCAGGCGGGTCTGGAACAACAATCTCTTCTTGCCAGCTTTGTAGCATTTTTATGTGTTGCCCTTTTAAATGCTTACATTTATTGCTATCTGGGCGATGAGCTAATTGTTCAAGTAAGTGGTACCTAACTATAAAACATTAAAACTAGAGAGCTTCTGAAGCTTTTACGAGAAGCTTTCAGGTCAGGAGAGCTATAGAAATTCACTGTTGCAGACAAGTAGATAATAATACAATTTTAATAGGGCGTAAAAGTCACGGGCCCTTTTATATCTAATGACCGGAAGCTGTTTTAGATAGGCATAGTACTAGGTAAGGAAGAAAATGTACCTAAAAAGGTGTGTTTCGACTTTTGACGTCCTTTCAAGGCCAGATGCCCTAGTGCATTGTTTTGTAGCTCTGGGCTCAGAATATTAATCTAATCGTACATTTTCTTCTGTTAATTACAGAGTCAGTGCATTGCTCTAGCAGCTTACGAGTCGACATGGACCTCCTGGCCGCTAGACCTCCAAAAAGATTTACTAATATTCATAAGAGCAGCCCAGAAACCTCTCAAATTGAGTGCCGGAGGCATGGCCGCCATGTCAATGCAAACCTACAGCCAGGTCAGCGTTAATATTGCTACATGGAAATTAGAATGACTGTATTTAAATAAAATAATTTACATAATTATTTTCTCCATATCTATTCATTTTTCAGACTTTATACAACGGTTACTCCATATTCGCAGTGTTGAATGACGCTGTAGATTAAATTTATTTATTTAGAAGACTTTACTAGAAGTTTATCAATATGTAATCTACTTAGTTAGGGTAGAAAGGGGTAATGGGGATCACTTAAGCAAGAATTAAAATAAAAAAATAAAATGAAACGAAATCTTTATTGCAACCGCCTCATGACAAAATCTACTTAATTAACTATTATTTGAGATCAATTATCATCACATTACTAATCATCTGTGGCAAATATGAAAGTTACAAAAATTAACTGTTTTGACTCCCATTGCACAGAGGTAAGGGTTATTGTGGTCACCTTGCGGGTAATCGGGATCATACAAAAATCTAACACAAATCGCAAACATAGCCCTTGGCAGAAGACCAGGAAGCTTTTGTGGTAGTTCTGACTCGTACTTTCGGCATCTGAAACCAAAATAATAAATTATATTATACCTTTTACATTGCGGGAAATCGTGGTCACCTGATCCTCATTACCCACAAGTATTTTATGAAGAAAAAAAAATAAACACATGATACGTGTTAACAGCACGCGTGATTTAAGTATGAAATCGTTACACTTAATGCACAAGTAAAGACATAAAAAAGTCACGTATAAGTAAATCAATAATTATAGTACTTACCGTCTATTTTGCGTCCCTGAAAATTTACATCGGCGAGCCGCAAAAACAAAACACACCTCTAAATCCCGATGCCGTCGCCATACTGGCGCGGCGCAGTCGCAGCACTAGCGCGGGGCCAGAGCGAGGCGGGAACGCCTGTAAACTTATTTCTAGTGTTTGTAGTTTTGGAGATGTGTGGGTGACCACCATTACCCGCTGACTCCCATTACCCGGTCTTCCCCTACACAAAATACTTATAATAGGTAATATACGTAATAGAACGTTCGTTCTTTTACTATGTAGTTACCGTAATATTTGTAGATTAATGTGCAGTAAAATAAAAAATCTAGGTACCTCTGTTGTTTTATTAATTTTTAACCAGTATCATAATTTTCTTTATATTCGCACATTTAAAGTTTAGCATTAGTTTCACAGGGGTTTTTTGCGGGAAATCGTCGATATTGGATTGTGTTCAAAGGAATTCTTCTTTTTATGTTTAATGTTATTTCTAGTTGATAAAAATAACGATTAAACTATTAAACATAATTGTGTGCTGAGCGCAAATGAAGAATTCAGGTGAAAACAGGTACCTAATTCAGTATTTTTTGTAGTAGGTATGCTTAATTCAAATTGTATAACATGAAGCTCCAGATTTAAAATATTTATGTTGCTATGCCCTTGCAGGGTGTCACATCTGTACTACTTTATGATTATGATTTCCACCTTTATACGGTAATGTGACTTGCAATAAACGATTCTATTCTATTCTATTCTAAACGCCTATTCCCTCAGTTTTATCCCAAGTGCTTGTCGTTGGTCGCCGTAAAGTAAACTATCGCTTTACGGAAGGGATGAAGCATGAGGAGCATTCTGTAAGTGTGGAGCTGACAGAAAAAAACATGGACTAATTAAACATGACTGTCTTTGACTGCGACAGGACTTTATAAAAATTAAAAAAAAAACTATGGCTGTATGAGTGTTAAGCCTTTTGCCTTCTTGTGTGGAAGAAGAAAAAAATGACATTGACAGATGTGATGTCAGATCTAACTAACTACTGATTGACGTGTGCTGTTCTGTTTTCTATAGTTAAACATTACTGAAAATTCTTAATTAACATAAATGTCCAGGATGAATTTTAAACATGATATTAGTAGTATCGATACTTATCAGAAATTATTTACCAAGTTGGAAAATCCAGACGTAGTTTTCCAGAATTATGTAAAAAAGATAGCCCGGTACCAATTTCAGATCAAAGCCATAATTCAGGTAAGATATTGTATTTTTAAATGTTTTTTAATGTACAATAATAGTTAATCTATGCGTGCGTCGATATATTTACCTTTTATTGCGACAAAATTCGTAGGTCATTATTTACTTTATTAAGAAACACTACCGTATTATCCAGATGACTGTATCGACCTATTTTAAAATGTAAGCTTTTCTTATTGTTTTAGGATATTTTAGAATGTAAAGATTCTATGGAAGCTCTGTCTGAGCTAAATGAGAAGGGGCGAGACAAAATATCACAGCTGAGAGAAGAGTTAGAGAGTATGGAAGTGTATGGAAAAGAAACATGTGATGATAAATACTCTGTAGAGATGGAGACTCAAAAACACCAACTGGTTTTGTAAGCTAAAATGATTTTCTTACTCTGATTCTCCCAGGGGCACTAATTGATATTAATTTAAAACAAAATGCGAGTGACAGTGAGGCTAATTAGTTAGTCTCCGTCATTGACACATTTTATTTAACAAATAGTTTGTTTATCTTGGATTCGTATTCTTTGACTGTGTGAAACTGATGCAATTTAATATACCTATTGTACACTGAGCTACAGCAACTGCGGTCTGAGCTTTCTTTGATAGAAGACTTAAGTCCTCCTGCTGTGGGATATATTGGCGGGAAGGGAGTGTTTTATTAATAAAACATTTTTTTATCTTACCTGGGCGACGTGAAAAAGTTACACACCTTTAAAGTTGCGTTACTAAGGTAGTTGAAATTCACTAACTTTCTCCATTGTGGCACAAAAGTTATCCATAGTTGTATTGAACTTTAATGGTGTGTAACTTTTTGGTCACCCACCTATGAATATGTATTTTAATTTTATACCATTTTGTTATTTCAGATTACTCAAAGAGTTCAAGGATGCCAATATTAGTAGTATGTTTGCTATAGAGAAAGCTCAACGTGAAGAGCTTCTGAAGCCTCCAGAAGGAGATGATTCCAGTCTCAGAAACAGAAAGAAGAAAGTGGATAGGGATGCATTACTGGAAAAATCATCAGGTAATTGTTTTTTATTTTTTTATACAACAAGGAAGGCGAACAAGCAAGTGGTCACCTGATGGTAAGCAAGCACCACCACCCATGGGTACCGCAACACTACAGGATTGCAGATGCGTTACCAGCCTAGATTAACTATTATTTCAGTTTAATTGTAAACAATTATTGTCTAACAATAATCTTCTAATACCTCTAAATAACGAGTATTACATTTCAAGCACTTTAGTCAAAACTATTATTGTCAAGAAGAATGTGCTGGCGAGAAACTTGGCAAATAATATTGTTTCTAAAAATTCTATCTATTTATTTGTCTTCAGGTGTGACTGAGCAGCTGTTAGCTATCAGTAGACAGCTTGCTGACACAACACAACGGAGTCAGAATACATTAGACAGTTTGGTGTCCTCAAGTTCATCGGTGCATGTAAGTATCATCATCTTCTAGCACCGCAAGCACAACTACGCGCGAGGGCTGTGTCCTTTTCTTACTGTTTATTCTAGAAAGAGACAGGTGGTCTATCTCGTGCGCGACACAGTTCTCACGCGCTCTTGTGCTAACCGTGCTGTTATCATCATCAGAGGTATTAGTTGTTATTGATAACAATTTAATTAATTTAAATACCATTAACAATTCCAGGGCACGCAGTCAGAGTTGCTGAACACAGCTGGATCCATTTCCCAATCGAGCAAATTATTGAAGAAATATGGGCGAAGAGAATTCACCGACAAATTAATTATGTTTTTTGCATTTCTTTTCTTCTTGGCTGTTTGTTTGTATATCGTACAGAGGAGACTTTTTTAATTGAAACGTGCCATTATGGTACCTGCCTGACGTAAATTGTATGCTAACGACTTCAACATAATGGTTTGAGTGTATGTAAATATAAAAGATGTTTGATGTAGACGTGCAACGCCACTATCACCATTATTTTCAATATTTTTAGTAGTGACAGTAATTAGATGACTACTATTGTAATTACGATATTTCTGATCAGTTTTTGTGTTTTGCAAATTGTTTGTAAATATTTTGTATATAGAGCTTGTCTCGATTATGAATTTTGTTTTATTTGGATTGTTTTGTTATGAAATATTTAGTTCAAGGCGCTGAATGTTTGATCTTTTTATTTTTATAATAATAGGTGCAGATGCGGATTGTATTGTAAAAGCCGTTGTAATCATAATTTTATATTAATACATCATAACTGAATTTTAATCAAATGCTTGTGGTTTTCTTATGATTAGTTTAAAGTTGTCATTCCCCACACACGTGCAACTAGGAAAAAAAACATTTTAGATAAGAAACCATGGGTGGCGGTGATCGCTTAACATCAGGTAAAAAACATCGGTTTAGGAATGCATGGTCTGGAATGTACGATCTGATAATTCTTGTAGTTTAATCAATTGAAGAAATAAACGATCACAACACAGGCATTCAAAATTAAAATACTTACCTGGAACAACCCAATTCCAATCGGACAGATTCTGTACAGCTCTTGGAAATTGAACTCTTTTTGGTTACCATTGCTTGAATATTATAATTAGGCATAGCACATTACAATACAGATGGCATCCCTATACACGTGTGGCTGCTATTAGTCGACTGGGAACTTTTGCGACCCTTTTTCACCAGCTTGCTTCTTTTGTACCAGCTCTGCAGCGGCTGGCAGAGAGTGTAGTGCGGGAAAAGAAAACAGTGCAGCGACAGGAACCTGCAACAATGGAGGCAAAATGCCGTCCATGTACAAGAACTTATAACCACAGTGGCGTAGCGTGGGTCTCGGCCGCCCGAGGCGGATGAAAATTTTGCCGCCCCATTGCTTACGTATTTCAAATATTTATACGATTTTTTTAAAAAATTATTATTATTATTACTATTTTTGATATTATTGTGATTTATTCTGAAATTTTGCCGCCCCCTAAAAGTGCCGCCCAGAGCGGGCCGAGCCCCCCCCCCCCACCCCTACTACGCTACGCCACCGTATAACCGTCTATAAGTAACAGCGCATGCTCGTTTTCCCCTTAAGTATCTATCACATTAAAACACAAACTAAAAAATAAATTAGCTTAGCTTAACATTATTATTAGTTGAATTCATATCGACGTCTTACCGTCTCCCCCTGTAACTAGCTACCTGCTGCTTTTATGAGACAAGGCACTGGACTAGATGGATGGATACTTACCTAAGGGTTCCGTTTTCCTGTGGAGGTGCGGAACCTTAAAAATGGGACTTAGGTACAAGGTAGTATGTATGTATGTAGGTCCCATTTTTACATACACCTACCTATAACTCTTTATTTGACACAAAACACGATAATTTTACAGGTAACAAGATAAACAGATGTATAGAGTTGAAGAGAATCTTGTCTTCCATAGTGTTAGGAAACGCCACTCACCTGGTACGGTCATAGCTTTTCGCGAATCCTGTCACATTGACGACGTTCCCGCTCTGGAGGTGGTAACCGAAAGACACCTGCTCTGTGAAGGTACCCGAGTCCAGCAGCGTCATGTTCTCTATATGCGAATGGAACTCGGGCACCACGGTCAGTCTTCGAATCACCAGATTTTCTAAACAAAAATAAGACATAAAACTAGTTGCCGCGACTAAATAGGTCGATAACATTCACTAGACGTCCTAACATTTTGTTAAAACTTGTTAACTGTTGTAGGTACCTAGGTATTTCTAAAAATTCGTGCACTATCCACAAAGAGTGAAGAGATAACAGCCACACAGGCAGAGTTGTTTACTTTCGCTAAGTAACAGGATTCGAATAGGAAAATTTTGCTTAAGTTTTAAACTTAGTAATACCTAATTATATTTCTTAACGACACTGAAAACCAGAACTCACAGAAAAATCCGAAAAGTAATCGAACCCGGATCCTCATCAATCCGTGATGCCTGCTTTATCCCTACATAGCCCACAGCAGGTGGGTAAGTCTTCGAATTTTTCCATTATATTCTAATATAGCTATTGTAACGAGCAAGTAAACAGTAAAAATAAATAAAAGAAAGTAAAAATTCTCGGTTCAATTGATAGTCTTAAGTTTCAATTCATTTGGGTAGTAGGTATTTCAGGTATAAATAGCAGGCATTGTCATCCAGTCTGCAATAATACATTTAATAACTAATTTCAAGTCGATCCAATCACGAAAAGATGGTGAAATTCAACCTTTCAAGATTTGAACCAAACATTATTGTATTACCGTGACGTTAAATTAAATGCATATAAAAAGCTTGTATTTAAACTAGTTTTGTTGAGTGATAAACAGGCAGACTACCCTGCAACGGTACCTTTAATTTTTTTTATTTTGATGTAGCGAACTCCCTTACCTACCTATAATGTATCCCAAAGCAACGTCATCACCGTAGTGCAGATAATCGCAAACAGCGATTAACCTCTTACCACTGAAAAATATGTGCATAATTCCCATAAGTACCTCTTCCTCAGTTTGTTAACATTTTCACAAAAAACGTTTCGTGAACATTACATGGGCATCATCAAACATCTATTTACTTATGCGGGTAGATAGATCATGTCCATGGGAAAAATGCAAGCCGAATTCTGTGTAGCGTACAGTTGAGCACAAAAAATGTATTACACTTTTGTAACAGCTAACAATACCATAAAGGCTGTTTCAGAACGTGTTAAAATTATAATCATTATCAGCATTCAGTTTTACTCTGATGTGAAATTCTATACAATTTCTCTGTGTCATTTTACGTATAATTGCGGCTACTTACGTTACAAAACGTGAGATTTTGAGAGCCAAACTTCGACTTATGCAGACTCCAGCCCCACCAGTGCCAAACCTAAATGTGTAAGATGACTGAAACAATGTTCCAGTCGCTTCTGAGTTCGTATTTAATGGTTAGGTACTTAACCTACTTACAGATGGACATAAGAAAATAACTTTTTTAGATTTATTTCTTGAGGGTTACGAGTATTATCGTTTTTGTGCTTACCAGTTGGGGGAGTAAGTTATACATATCAGTTTTAGTTTTAGTTTTTAGAGTTAGATATATACCTATATATACCTACTTAGGTATACATCGCTTTAGCAATTCATGGATACACGATTGCCCTATTTTAATTCTAGTGGATGTTTTAAAACATTATATAGATATACTCATTACTTGTACAACCCCACTCAGTTTCGTATTGAGTTTAGAGTTATTTTGGGTAGCTTGATTTTAAATGGCACCAATACGGTACAATTAAATTAATCAATTAATTTATTTTATGTACATATTTCGACTACTGGTATCTTAGTTAAGTTTTATTCTCTTAAATCAAGGTAATCAGAAGAGATCCTTGTAGGGAAAAATTCGCCTTTGTACTTCTCTCTGCCAATAACAGTCCGTGAGGTTTTAGATTGCCATTCGTAATATAGTGCTTACTAACCATTTGTAATTTATTTGTACAATTGATTATTTTAATAAATAATTTGAATTTGAATTTGAATTCGTGTTTCGGGTACCATCGGCCAATTCAAGTACCTATCAAGGCTATAAGAGTGAGTGAGACAGCCAACCAACCCGAATGCCATTCTAGGAGCTCACGGACACAGACTGTATTGTATTTTATTTATTTAGGTATTTGCAATAAAGAGTTATTGTAACTGTACATCTTACATGCTTATTTTCGAATTCTGTGGGTGAGTTCCGTGAAATCTGGCCGAGATACCAATCCTCTTTGTAGTCGTACCTCTGTAGCACCGTTACCAGCCGCGGTACGTTCACGTAGTTGTCATCGTCAAAGTAGCAGAACCATCTGGGAGAAGAACATCTCAATTTATAAATCCCTACTAATACTAGGTAATATTATATATGCGAAAGTAACTCTATCTGTCTGTCTGTCTATTACGCTTTCACGCCTAAACCACTCGATTCGATGGAATTTGGTACAGAGATGGGTTCAGTCCCGGAAAGGACATAGGATATTATTATCCCGAAAAATTGCTTAGTTCCCGCGGGATAGCAATAAGTGAATTCTGCGCAGACGGCGGGGAACAGCTAGTATTTTATAAAGTTAACTTCAGGAAACCACCCGGTTAATCAGTGGCGTACCTAGTTAGGTAACCACGGGCCCTGGTGCAAATAAAAAAATGGGGCCTCACTACTATCTTAACTGGTTAGGTTTACCAAGTAAAAATATTAAATATTACTTCTGGTAAGGATTCGAGGGCTCCTGAGCTCGAGGGCCCCGGGGCACTGCACCGCCTAGTCCTTAGGTAGCTACGCCCCTGCCCTGAGGTTAATTTAATGCTCATTTGTCCAAAGCGGCCCTGACCTGGATGGAAGATGTCCGGAAAGCGAAAAACACGGTCGCCCTAAATTGACTTGGCGTCTCATTCCGCGTAGCACGGGATGGTTATGCAGCGACTCTACATAGTATAAAATAAAGTCACTTGCCGCTGTCTGTCTGTCTGTCCCTATATATCTATCTATCTTTAAGACTACTAGAGTGATTCAAGAGGAAGTTTTATATGTATTATTCTACGCATACAAAGTCGCGGTGGTTATGCGTGGTTATGCTGAGGATAGGATGGGAGGAAGTGACCTGGACTGCCCAAGATCGGAGTCGGCGGAGAGAACTAATGAGCCCTACACGCTAATAATGTTTCTCTCTCTCTCTCTCTCTCTCTCACACACACACACCAGCTGAGTTACTCAACACTAGTGAGACGGGCGAGACGTAATTGTTTGGTTTAAAATAATGCTTACATAGAGCGGAATAAAAGAAAGACAAAATTAGGAATACATAGGCTGCCTTTTAAGTTCTGTCGTTCGCAAACCTCCCGTGATTATTAAAAAAAAAACTAGTATCATATTAAAATATTTGAATTTAGAATTCGAAAACAAAAGAATGGCCCGAGATCGGCCGAACCGTTTTAATACAGTGTCAGTTCAAAGTTGACAAGTCAGTTGTGAAAATGGAAATTTCGAAGGAAAATTTACGTGCGATCATTTTTTACAACTTCAAAAGGGGTTTAACGCGTCTTCAGTGCTTTGAAGAGCTGACTACGGTTTTTAATAATAAAGCACCATGCATCCGGACTGTGGAACGCTGGTATTTGGAATTCCAACGTGGTTGCTCTCATCTCAGTGATAGGCATCGTGAAGGCCGACCAAAAACAGCCGTAACCCAAGAGAACATTGATGCTGTACGGAAACTGATCGTCGACGATCGGCATGCGACATACCGTGAGATAGAAGCTTCATTAAGCATTTCAGGGACCAGTGTTCAAAATATTTTACATGATCACTTAGGTGTAAAAAAATTGGTCTCACGCTGGATACCACATTTACTTAGTGAAGATCAAAAAACGGCTCGCGTTAGATGGTGTCGCAAAACTCTGCGGAAATTCAACCGAGGAGACTCTAAACACGTTTATGATATTATCAGTGGTGACGAATCGTGGATATATGCCTACGATCCAGATTCTAAACAACAGTCGACTGTTTGGGTGTTCCAAAATGAGCCGAAACCGACCAAAGTAATACGGTCACGGAGCACTTCGAAAAAAATGGTCGCCACGTTTGTAGCGAAAAGTGGTCACGTTGCCACCATCGTGCTTGAAGATCGTAAAACAGTTAATGCTGACTGGTATGCCACTATTTGTTTACCAGAAGTTATCGGCGAGTTCCGAAAAAATAACCCAAGACGTCGTATAGTACTGCACCACGATAATGCAAGCTCGCACACCGCTCGGCAGACAATTGCGTTTTTAAAAGACCAAAACGTCGAAAATCTGGGACACCCGCCGTACAGCCCAGATTTAAGCCCTAATGATTTCTTCACTTTTCCAAAAATCAAGCAACGACTTCGAGGTCAACGGTACCGAACGCCTGAAGAAGCGGTTGAGGCATACAAAACGGCAATTTTCGAGACCCCGACTTCGGACTGGAATAAGTGTTTCGAAAACTGGTTCGATCGAATGAAAAAGTGTATTACATATCACGGTGATTACTTTGAAAAACAATAAATACCATTTAACACTTAAATTGTCTTTAGTTTTTCCAAACGACATAACTTAAAAGGCACCCCTCGTAGAATAATGTTTAGTGAAAATTTATAGTTTAGAAATTGGACATAGTTGGGATGTAAGTGTAAAGAGAAATTCTAACTCGGCAACCGTTATGATTTCAAAGATAGTAGGTACGATTAATTTCTTACCTTTTATTACTTTTCAAGTAATAATCATATTCGACGCTCGTTTTGCAACATAGACCTTTTCTATGATGAGATGCATCACATTTTGTATTTACCATATGACCATCTGAAATAAAAAACATAGGTATTCTCGGCCCAATAGTATAGTATGGTATGGAATAAAATCAAGTAGGTACCTAAGTCAAGATGACTTAAAAAGACTTATTACAAGGCAGGAAGGCACTCTTACACAAAAGAACATAGGTGTCTTGATTTTGAGGCTATTAACTTACTTGTTACTTTTTGATGGAGAGGGTCGTCTATGTCTGTAAAGAACCATATCTGTAACAATCATGTGGTCTGATTCATAATAGTAATATTTCGTTTTTATTATTATCCAATACATTTAGATCATCAGTGAACGTGAAGTGAACTGTGTTGACGATGGTACCACATAATACCTTAGGTATAGTTCCTCAACTATTATTTAATACTAGATACTGCTTTGGAGGAGACAAAAATATTTAAAACATAGCTATCTTGAGCGATTTATTACCTGTTCTTTTGCCAATTGGAACCATGTCTTCAGTATGATAGGTAGTCTTGTGCGTTGAAAGTAACGCGTAGTTTTAACACAAATAAATATGTCGTTCAACGTTATGTTTTCCGGTATATTACTTTCGTTTCGTTGGGATTTCAGAAATTGGCTTGTTACTCTTAGTTGGACGTGTAGACTGCATCGGCTTATTACAATCAGAGCTGTAAGGACTTTAACCAATATTCGGCCGGCCATGCTACATCTAGCGACCACCGCTCTCTCTGTCTGTTAACCAACAATAGCTGGGTGATAAATAAGGTGATAGTATTTAAAAATACCTTTGGGTTTGTCTTTGACCTGTGACCCTTGGGTGTATCACTTACTCTTATGATTTTGATACTTGAAGTTTCCGATCGTACCCGAAACTCAAATGTCGGTTCTAGGAGCTCAGAGATGTAGCTGTTTTTACTATAGCCTTCATTTTAAAGTACGTTGGCTCCCTGTTGCTATTGAGATAGGGAGCGCGTCTGTCGAGTACATTTCAAGAATAGCGCTATGCTGTTGCCGCAGATAAGATGTTATGTTTTGGAAAACGGCGGGGGAGATGAGTGGGAACGGAAATTGTGCTATCCTGCAGTCTCATAGCAATCATTGTACTGTTGCCCAATGTGTACTAGCATAACGAATAATATTGATTTGATAGACAATAACACCAATTATAGCATCTTGTAGATATTGTTGCTACAGCCTATGTACGTCTCACGACTAGGCACAGATCACCTCTCAGAAGGAGAGGGCCCAGTGCGGATTGGGAACTTCTCACACGCCTTTGAATTGATTCGCAGGGGTGTGCAAGTTTGCTCACGATGTTTTCCTTCACCTAAAAGCTCATGGTAAATTGCGAATGTACCTAACTAATTAAGTTCGCATCTAAATTCCGAAAAACTCAGAGGTGCGAGCCCGGGATTCGAACCCACTCATACCACCACTCACTTTAAACATGGGTTATGGAAATAACACTTGTAAGTAAGTGAATGCTTTATTGTACAAAAATGAAGAAACAAATTATGTTAATAAATTGTTAATTAAACTGTCTCCAACTTATTTCTCTATCTTATTGGATGTCTGGTAGAGATCGCTATTAAGCGATAAAACCGCCTATTGTATACTTTGTTCTTTATTCCTGTATTATTTCGTACTGATTTGTGGTGTTCAATAAAGAGTATTTGTATTGTACTTAAAAGATACCAAATAAAAGCCGGTTATTTTTTTTTAACTTGTATTATTTGATCAGAGGAAAAACGTGAGGCATTCTTGATAAGTGTGATTGCGATAACTAAGTACCTATTCGGTGCTTACAAAGGAAAGAAAGGTGATTGATGTAATACGTTACATAAGATCTTATCCTTATCATCTTTCGATTACTTTAACTCTGAAAGCAAGGCAGCCTAGATAATGCATTATTATGTATGCACTTTATTTTAGCAGCTGGTAAACGAAGTCTTTAAGACTATGTAATTACAGAGCATAGCTATCAAAGAGGAATTAATTAATGACTATAAAAACCACCTCGGCTATAAGAAGCTGGCCTTATACTCCGAGATTCAATTTTTGAAGTTTCGTTAAGTGTCGTTCCGCTCACACTAACCCCCTTATTCATAAACGCTCTATAGGCTTCAGCTAACTTAGCAATCGTTTGTCCTTATCTGTCACTTTGACATTTACCTTTCACAGACAGGGACAAACGATTGCTAAGTTAGCAGAAGCCTATAGAGCGCTTATGAATAAGGGGGTAAGTCATTAATTTGAGAGTGAGACGGTATGATAAGAGCTTCGAAAATCGAACATCCGAGTTAGCCTCGAGTGCCACTAGAACCAGAATTTCCGTGCGGGGTCGTCAGCGATCGCCGCTGCTTCGGCTTCCTCATAAACAAATGAAATGAACCACGCGGATGGTTCAGATATCTAGTGTTGGTAGTTTGTGGTAGGTATTATATCGTTCAGTTGTGTTCGCCTAAGATGTCATAGGCGCGGTTGACGTTGTCTGTGATATCCACCGCGGGTAGGTCCCGGGACGCGACCCAAGTGCTCCCGCTGGTGCCTTTTTTGTACGCGTCGATTACTCCTCGGGCTGCTGATTCCATTCTGTTAAAGAACATCACATTTATATTATTTACTAGCTGACCCGGCGAACGAAAAAATCCTTTGTAAGTGCATCTTTATACTAATCAAGGAATAATGTGTAGGCATGCTAAATTTAATGTCTGTAGCTTTATTAGTACAACATTTCGGAATTTTCCAATCCCGTGGGAAAATCGGAATAAAAAGTATCCTATGTCCGTCTCCTGGTTCTAAGCTACCTCCCTACCAATTTTCAGCCAAATCGGTTTTGGTAGATTTACGGTTCATAGTGCGCGTTGAATTTAGCTTTTAGTTTGATGATTGGATCTAGCTTTAGACTACTAGGGGGTAAAACGCTCATATTAATATCTCGTTTAATTAAAGTAAATTTAGTATAAGATTTTTTTTTTATTATTTCCTCGCAGTAGTCGTGAAAAGCACTGTGTTAAGCCTCGGCCGAAAGTGCAATAGATGGACTCGTACTTTCGTTCGAGGGTCTTCGCTACGCGTCGGCCCTCGAACAAACTCGTCCATCTATTGCTTGTGTTTTAGCCTCTACAATGTACTATAACCACTATACACACATAGATACATACATAACCACCATCCTAATAAAATTTATTGGATTGAAGGCGTTTACTGCCTACCTTTGGAGTTCAAAGCCGTTTCTAAATAAGGTAGAAAGGCTGGCTCCGTCTGAATTTTTGTCGAGAGACCCCAACTTCTGAGAACTGAGGAGCGCAGTGGAAGTAGCACCGAAGCACATAGCTAGCACACGCACGCCGGTCTTCTCGTAGTAGTCTTCTTTCTTTAACAGATAAATATTTTACGAATAAGTACAATTAAGTCGTTTAGAATGTGACACTGTAGTGAAACCGAAACGCTAGAGGCCACGGGCGAAATTCTATTCCCGTTTTGTAATCTCTTGCGTTTATTAGCGTTTGCGATAGTGGGGGTCTTTGCCTCTGGTTTAGATAGGTACGGTACTTACGCCAATACAGTTGCTGAACTGGATGACGGCGGCCTTTGTGGCGAAGTAGATGGGCATGGCTGACAGCTGGCACAGGCCGGCAATGGAAGCGATGTTGATGACTGTACCGCCCTTGCCGCCGTCGTCTTTACGCATCAGCTCCAAGGCTTTTAAGGTGCTCGTGATGAGGGCAGTCTGAAAAACATCTGATACTTGCAGTGCCTACAGCATATTACGATCTTGTGTGATCCTTGTCTTTGTATTTCCTGAATTTGTCGTCAGGAGGGCCGTTTTGTGAGCTAGGTATTCGAAAGTGGCCAAAATCTAAATTCAGTTTGAAGTTTTGAGTATGAATTTGGCACATAAGCTGCCATTTTACACAAACAGGTACACACTTGAAGCAATAAGTGTAATTTATTGCAACTTAGCCAACAGCCATACTGGCTGCTTTCATATTCCGATGTTTGTGTACAACCGTGAACGGAAACAAAACCGTGAGTTTCATTACAGTACAGAACAGCGAACGAGCATGACCTCGTGATCGACGATTACATACCTACCACATTGATCTCGATCTCCTTCTTGTAGACATGCGGTGCGTCGTTCATGATGCCCGCGTTGTTGACGACCAAGTCTAACCCCTCCTGCTCTCCCGCAGTAGCATAGAACGCCGCAAACAGCTGCACATCGTTCGTCACGTCTACTCGATAGAACTTAGCCTTGCCAGCGCCGTATTTTGTGTTCAATTCGTTTTGGAACACTACTCCTGTTTCCTCGTCTATGTCTAGGATAGCTACGTGCTGAAAAGCATTACAGGTGATTATAACTTCACTTCCAGGTCGTGTGGGTGAATTATATTGCGCTACGTTAGACGTACTTTGTACCGGATATCCGAATTACCTTAGATGAGCTCTCCATACTTTGTCGCAGAGTTACAGAGTCGCGCTTTGTCGTGCATCGTGATCATGATCACAAGATACACGGGTAGACAATACGTCTAATGTAATTAACTGTGATGCAATTAAAACTGTTCAAGTATTGCATTACGTTCATTGCTCTTATTTGTCACAGGAAATTTGGTGAACTTTTTTACATTTTTACCGGTAAAAGTTATCAGTCCTAAGTACCTACCTACGTTTTATTTTAGAACCATTGACCAGATCAAGGTTTTTACAAATGCTGATATTTATTATTAGTGGGCACCTTAACGCCTTCGTCGAGTAGCATCCGAACGACGCCTGCGCCGACTCCGTTAGCGGCG
Source organism: Pandemis cinnamomeana (assembly GCA_932294345.1). Taxonomy (NCBI): domain Eukaryota; kingdom Metazoa; phylum Arthropoda; class Insecta; order Lepidoptera; family Tortricidae; genus Pandemis; species Pandemis cinnamomeana. The sequence continues at coordinate 13,342,075 of OW028705.1, read as the reverse complement.
CCTGTCACCAGCGCCACTTTGCCTTTGAGATCATACGCCATCTTTAGTGAGTCAGTGAGTTAGTGAGTTCTTCGTTCAGGCCGTATCGCACTCAAACTGCACAGGAACCTCAGCCTCGTGTCGTTTTTAACCTATCGACCATCAAATCCCCCACTAGTGCCACTCAAATGCGATAAGACCCTTGTTGACATTTGATTATGTTTTATTCTTTTATCTTAACACAATAAAATAAACGGTTTATCAGCTGAGTTAAGCTTTATCATGACATTTCACAGATAAATAGACATAGACACCACCCAGGGACACAATTTTATTGTGTGTAGGCCAAGTTCAAACCGTTGCAGTTTACTTATTTAAGAAATGGTTTGTCGTCAGTAGATAGCAGTGTAGAGTGAGAAGATTGATAAAATAAAAAAGTAGGTACATTTTGCAATTCGAACGTAACGATGTCCACCATTGTCCACCTACTCATACGAGTATACTCAGAAATTAGAAATTTGAACTTCGTATGTTGTCGTCCCGCTTCACGAATATCGTGAGTGGAAATAAGAATTAACGTCAGGGACAAAATTTTTCGCTCCGTCTGTTTGAGTAGTCGAAATTAGCATGTTTCTTAAAAAGATGCCCCATACCATTAGAATTTTTTTAAGTTTCGTGATTTTTTTGTCAAAAATATAATGTAAAGTACGCCTTAAATGTGACAAGGTTAATCGAGTACCTAATGTAACTACCGTATTATTTTGTGATTTTAATGTAAAATGTTACTAAAATAACTTAAAGTACGTTACCATAATTTAGTCGAACTGATTCTGGCAATACTGATCGTTACATTAAATGACACATCCAATTCAGACAGAAATGTCTTTTACCTACTTATTATTTCTAAGTTGCATATCGCTAAGATAAAAGCCGAAATGAAGTAGTAGATTGTACACCGAGGGGATAAAGCACTGTATTATGTCACGGGCGCGATATTGAATGCAGAGCGCAGTAAAGGACTAGATTTAACTCCCGAGCGTAGCGAGTGTGTTATGTGTTAATTCCTGAGCGTAGCGAGGGAATTAAGATTGAGTCCTGAGTGGAGCGTAGCATTTAAGCGCACCCAAGACATATTACAGTTTTATCTCCGAGGAGTATACTCTACTTTTCTCACCTTTTGCGATATAATAAAAACCAAGGTAAGTAACTAGAAAAAGAATTTAATTAAAACAACAGTAAAACAAAATTAAAAGTAAAAAAAATAAGTTTGAGAAATTAGTCCAGTTGTGTAGGTAATGATACAACAATATTTTTATTTGGAACTAGCTGTTGCCCGCGACTTCGTCCGCGTGTGTTTTTGTGATACTTACGGCTTTTCTCGATATCAAAATTATTATTATTATGATTATTAACTTCGTCACGTGAACCACTGAAAGTGTGTACGAAAATATACTTATTTATTTATTTAAAATATACTTATAGTATTACGTCATGAAAAAATAATTTGTGACACGGAATCTTGAAAAGAAAACAGGTGTAAACTGGTTAATGCCTCATCACATTTATTTATACCTTATTTTACAAAATAGTTTAATTTATAGTTTTATTTATAGTTTCTTTATTCAAAAAAAGCTAAGTACAGTTTTAGTTACCTACATCACTATTAATTTCGCTGAACTATGACGCTTATTGGCGAATACTGCGCTCACTTTAACGATATTTGTACCCTGATTATAAAAAAAAAAAAATCTATTCTAATCAAATAATACATAAATGTTTACCTGTTTTTACCTTACGACTAACAATTCATTTACTAATCCGTTTTAATTAATTATTTTGCGACTCAAATTTTTCTAGTGGAAGCTTTTTTAATTTATTTTCTTGGTTTAAGTAGGTAGCTACAGATTATTAACACTTATTATCTTTATCTACAAATTAATTACCTACAGGGGCCTTACTATGCCGTCGTAAATTACGACTCGTAATGCGATTCAGTTTAGGTTCGTTCGCTGACAGACTAAAAGCACAAACTTTTTTCACAATAAAATTCTGACATGTTCGTAGCGCAGATGTAAACGCGCCTTTTGATTTTGCTTTTTTTAGGCAAAGGTATTAAGAGCATACACCCAAGCGTTTCACGCCGCCCTCATAATATAATATTAGGTTTTCAAATAAGAGTGCGTTCAAAAACCAAACGCGTTGTGAATAATAGCACAATAAATAAAAACAAAGTAACGGTATTGCATATTGAACTTTAGGTGTTAGGTAAAGAACACAATTTAGGACGCCAATTTAGGTTGATTTAGGTTTGACAAAAATGTCTTCGTTGAGAAATACCTGTACAGCATGTAATTATTTTATTAATGTTTTTTCACAATTGACACACTTTTCCGGCTTTATGTCTTATGTACATTCGTATTTATCTATTTTCTTCGTAGTATTATTTTGTTTGTAATTATTACCAACTAGGTACTTATACCGAGAAAAGCTGATTTTCTTAAGTTCCGCTATTTTGTTCTTAATCACCTCAAAAATTAAATTTCAAGAAAACTGAGAAATTATATTTACCTGTATTAAATTGGAAGTTTTATTTAGCAATTTTAAAAGGTTACACTTCATTGGCTTTTATTGTATAGGTGTATGAAGTTAATTAATTTTAAACACAAAACCCTCTTTTTTACGCCTCTGGGTGAGATTAAAAAAAAATGCTAAAACAGGTATTTTCTTATTTTTATTACTAAGTATTTATTCTGAGTTTCATGGTTCTAGAACAATCTAATTTTATTTTTTCATACAAACTTTAACCCCCCTTTTCACCCCCTTTTTCCAAAAATTTCCAAAATTTCTGTAGCCTATATCCTATTCTGAATTTATTGGAATCGATTTGTGAACATTTCATCAATATCCGTTCAGTAGTTTTTACGTGATGCTCAGTCAAACAAACAAACAAACAAACAAACAAAAATTTTAAAAACGGTTTTAATATGTTCAGTTACTGATTTTAAGTCATCCTGGTCGGTTTTTTTTTTTAAATCTTCAATGTACAGATTTTTTGGTCTCAACGATTTTATTATATGTATAGATATATGTATAGATGTTAGCAGCTGGCGGCTTTTGTTTTATTTGAAATTTGTTTCATTCGTTCGAAAATCGAACGCCGCTTGCCGTGGCGTGGCCATCTCGATTTTCGGAGCCGTGCGATATTTACGAAATTGGACTTTAAGAGTATAGGAATAAGAACTATGAAAAGAGAGACTCTTATTACTAACCTACAGGTTATAATGACTTAGATACTTTGAGTAAGGTTTACATGGTATAATATAGTTAGCCATTGTCGAGCAGGTGGTGTGAAAACAATATTTATATTACACAATAGAAGAAAAAACAAACAAAAGGCAATTAGTGTACGTCTATTAAAGTCTGCAAATCTTCATAATCTACTTAATTGTCGCACTAACAACAAACTGTACCTACATACCCACTTTAACGCCTTATATTTCGTTTCACATTATTATATTCTTCTTCTTTTGTCAGCGTGTTTATTATGTAAAGAGACAGACAGACAAATGGAAATACGGACATGGCGAGACAATAAATTAATTTAATTTATTTACTGATTTGATTGAATTTAATTTGTAAATAAGGGTTAGTTTATAAGTTTATGTCACTCCGAGCCGTAAGTAGCAATTTACCGCCTGCTACGCGGACGGAAATTTACACTTCCTGGCCACGGAAAGACGTAAAACTGTGTACACACCTGAGGCGGTGATAAAGAAATCTTCAGGTCGCATGTTTATCGCTCTCGCCTTTGGCTCGTGCGACAAATTAAAGGTGAAGGCGTGTAATGCACTATTATGCTTCTTACGGGTGCTTTGCTTATCTGTTGGTTCGGCGCAATGCGCTATCCCGTGTGTACAACTTTCATTCTGATCTATATAACAATTTATCAATTGCAGAGTCATGCATAAGGTCGCTTTATTTTATTTCAGATTAATTAGATAAGATTATTTACTTGTAATTATTGACTGCTATCGGTGGCGTAACTATAACGTCTGGGGCCCGTGGCAAGGTCATCAGATGGGGCTCCTGCCTCAATATAAAGAAGTGCATCAGCGTCCCTTCTGTGCTCTAAACAAAGCAAGTTCGGGGCCCCGTAGAGCTAGGGGCCCATGGCATTTTGCCACCCCTGCCACCCTATAGTTACGCCACTAACTGCTTTAATGGAGATTATGACAGCAGGTGAAATGACTGGTACATGAGGTATTCGACCTTAGCCCTCTTGGCTGGCAACGCATCTGCAATCTTCTAGTGTTGCGTGTCCATGGGTGGCAGTGCCTCCTTACCAGGACTTGTGGCAAACAATAAGCGCAACACTCTCTAGGGAGGAAATAAAACTTGATCGTTCAAAAATGACAATGGAAACATATAATTGGCTTAAAACTTAGAACAAAACAATACAACAACATACATAAACAGTAAATCAATTGATTCTGTTAGCTTAGGCAAATGTAAGAGAGAATTTGTACATGCTATCTGCTAACCTTCTCTAGTTTCAGTTAGTCTCTAGTTTCAACATGAAACTACCGTGAGACTCAATCATAATTACACATAAACGGATAACTCACGTATAAAAGTCGAGTGATGCTCGACATGTTTCGGACTATTTCGAAGTCCTTTTTCCAAGAGCGCTCGTCGTCGTTTATACGTGAGTTATCCGTTTATGTGTAATTATAGTCTCTAGTTTCTCAGCACGGCTATTAGAACGAGTGCCCGCGAAAGCTATGTCACGCGCAAGATAGACTACCACAGTCTTATTCTTACCGTTCGTTCGAGAAAGAGACGTGTATACTATTTCGTTTACACTCTTGCTAACATAATTTAGTTAATAGTTTTTGTCATGAAACTGTTCAATTGTGTTCGCCGAGGATCTCATAGGCGCGGTCTACGTTGTCTGTGATGTCCACCGCGGGCAGGTCGTGGGAAGCGACCCACGTGCTCCCGCTAGCGCCCTTCTTGTAGGCGTCGATGACTCCCCGCGCTGCTGACTCCATCCTGATGGAAATTATATCAATAAGAATAATGGTTCCGTCTCAGGCATCATCATATCAGTCATAGGACGTCCCATGTTGGACATAGGCCTCCCCCATAGACCTCCAGTTGCCTCGGTTGGAAGCGGCTTGCATCCACCGTGAACCTGCAACTTTAACCAGGTCATCCGTCCAAGTCGATGGTGGACGTCCTACGCTTCGCTTGCCGATCCGCGGTCTTCGTTCGAGAACCTTTTCCTTAACCTAATCTTCGTCTTAGGTAAGTATATCGCTGAACAAATGATTAAGTAATGGCGTGTACAAAGTTGACCATTACTAAGTTAGGGTGCGGCTCCACTGAGGCGGAGACGAGCGGAGCGGAGAGGAGATGTGTGGGGATCGACCAATCATATTACAGAGCGGAGACGCGATTTGGATTTCATGTAATATGATTGGTCGATCCCCACATGTCTCCTCTCCGCTCCGCTCGTCTCCGCCTCAGTGGAGCCGCAGCCTCAACGTTTGAGAGAGTTTTCCAAAAAAAACGACATAATCATTTTTTCCAGATTTTAACTATTTTGGGTTTCTTTTACTCAGAATGTTAATCCAATGCCCAAACGATTCTCATACACGAAAACATGAATCCCTGATTTTACTATGGTTTTTATTCTCCTGTACGTCAGGTTTCATATAAATGACGAACAAAATAGTCACATACCTACTGGAATGGAAGTTTTGGGACACATTTTTCCTAATACGACTTTTTTCGGAAAACGCTCTTGAAGTGGCCACTATATCTATTTGAGCGCATAGGGGAGGATACGAGGATATCTCAAAAGCAAGAGCGGCCATGATGAATTTTATAGCATATCGTCTTTTAAAGGAAGTTAACGTGCGTTTATATAACAAGACGCCAAGACGAAAAAAAAGGAAACGGGGCACTACCTACCTTATTTCGAACCGTTTCGCCGTATTTTTAAACCCTCATAACGTCTCACATACATATTACTGAAACCACGACTCCGCAACCGAGGCCGCGAGGAAGTTTTGTAATCATAATGGAATATGCAAGGAACATTACACTATCATATCTATACGTACCAACATATATTTCATATTCTTTGCTACAATCGTCATTGTTTTGGAGGCCAGTTCTGTTATCGGACAGTTAACTATTACATAAGAAATCGTTAAAATACTGGGTGGTACAATAACAGATCAGATAAAAGTATATTTTGGTAACTATCTACTTCCGTTTCTATGTAGTCTCAGCTTATAGTTGAAGTTAGAAATTCAAAGTCGTATCGTGTCATTCCACTCACATTAATAGTCATTTAAATAAGACCCTCAAAGACCTTACCATGACGTATTAATGCGATTCAATTTCGAACTAAAGTTGGATCGATCGCTGTCAGATCCATATCCATATACCTACAAGGAGTATCTATCTCTTATCTATATCTTCATCTTCATCTCTTCAGGCGCATGAGCGTCATACTAACTAGGAGTCGAAGCGGTCGCCATGGCCGAAATCGGTCGGAAGGATCATCATCATCATCATCATACAAGGAGTGTCAAAATGACAGCTAAAGAATCGGAATTGAATCGCATGAAGACGTCATGGTAATGCCCGGTATTACGAGTATCATTGACGAATACGCAACGTACCGTTGAACAACGTGTGAGTCAACAAAGCCTGCAATGGTTGCTCCATCCGAGTTTTTGTCGAGCGAACCCAACTTCTGCGCAGTGATGAGCGCCGTGTCTGTGGCGCCGAAGCAGACCACCACTACTCGTACACCCGTCTTCTCGTAGTAATCTTCTTTCTGTAACCAAACGAGGTTAAGGCGACAAATCGAAAACAAGTGGTACCGTGACATCTGCTTATCTAAAACATAAACGATTGATTTCAGACTTTTGCACACATCACTTTTGATATCATACTCGTAAGTTGGAGCGTTCATAAGGTTTAAGCAGATAAAGATGAAAATAATTTATTACACCTAGATAGTTGAATACTTAAGTTAGTAAGCCTTTTTTTCGACAAAAAAATTAATGTGATGTGTTTTGTAACTTGTGTGTGTAATAAAACATCTTTTGCTTTTGATGATGTGTGATGATTTATTACTTACGCCAATACAATTGCTAAACTGGATAACTGCAGCTTTGGTGGCCCAGTATATGGGCATGATGGACATCTGGCACAGGCCGGCGACAGACGCGATGTTGATGACTGTGCCGCCCTTGCCACCGTCGTCTTTACGCATCAGCTCCAAGGCTTTTAAGGTGCTCGTAACAAGAGCAGTCTGGAAAATTAAGTGATGTAAAGTGGTGATTAATCCGGCACAAAAAATTGCGGCTGCGATTTATGTGGTTGCTATGTATCGTTATTCTATCATTGGGCCAATTTTTTCTTGTTTTTGACACAGATCAGGGTGAGATTCAAAATGAAGTATCTACTATTTGGTACTCGTACTGCGTAATCGTACGGCATAGTCATTTTCATCGGGTAGGTAATGTTAATTTGTTTGCGGTTAAAGAAGTTGTTAAGACATCTTGATGCAATTGAGTTACTTACAAATCATAAATCTATCTTTTATCTACAGGTACCTACTGATTAACGCATTTACAATAGAACAGATTAGTAAGATAATTAATGTCCATCATCATGACGTCAACATATTGAGGTAGGAAAGGAAATTACATATATTAGTGCAAGTAGCTTCTTATTTCTCTGAGGCAAGTAGTACAGTGCAAAGTACAAAAATAATTGATAATGATAATATTACGATCCTAAAATAATAAAAGTACCTACTTAGATATTCTTATGTCAAACATCGGTTTCGGACAGCCTTTTTATAACAGTTGCCGAGTTAACAGTTACTAAAACTTGCTATACTAGTTTTTGTGTTCAAGGTTTCGAATTATTCCTTGATTATCATAAATTGCAACGACTGCTTGTTATGTCAATTGAATGACTAAGCGCAACTGCTAAAGCCTCACTCTCACTGCGTCTGTGGTATACAAAAATACGTCCATGCTGTTGTATCTTTGTAAAAGCATTATTTAATAAAATTACTCTTCTACGCTGGTCTAGGAGCAAAGAAGAAACATAGAAAATACCAGTTGCTTATCTGCCCACGCAAATGATAAAAGCCCATAGAGGGAATAGGCGAAAATCTTAATCATATTATAGGCACAATTAAGCTAAAGATCTTGTTACCTTAGGTCATGTCTACCCCGTAAGGGATAAAGACGTGATTTATGTATGTATGTATGTAGTACCTACCACATTGATTTCAATTTCCTTCTTGTAGACATGCGGCTCGTCGTTCATGATGCCCGCGTTGTTGACGACCAAGTCTATCCCACCCTGTTCTCCTGCAGTAGCATAGAACGCCGCAAACAGCTGTTCATCGCTCGTCACGTCTACTCGGTAGAACTTGGACTTTCCCGCGCCGTATTTTGTGTTCAGTTCGTTTTGGAAGGCAGTGCCAGTGGGTTCATCAATATCTAGGATAGCGACGTGCTGTAAAAATAAAGGTAAATCATAAATTAAACAAATGGTGTCGAAAACATAGCACGGACGGTTGCCAGTATACATTGAATCTATCTCTTTTGTTAAGTATGTATCTAGACTAGGGTTAGCGGCATCGATTCCCTCAAGTAGTTAGTACTTCAATTTGTGTGTGTTTTTATAAATGATTGTTACCCAAATGTGGATACCTATTACAAGTATTCAAGTAAGTTTAACTTTTTAAATCTACCGCTCTGTCCAGTATCAAGCGTGGCCACTTTTAGAGGAACAGGGTTTATTTTTTTATGTACTTAAGACAAGGAATGGAAATCAGCAAGTGGGTGTGTGCTATGTGCGCTTGTTTTGAGTACGTTGTGTCATGATAATTAGGTACTTAAATCAGATTACCTAAATAAAGTAAGTAAGTAAAGTAGGTTAGGTAATTTTTGCCTTGCGACGCGTTCAAACCGGAATTAACTTTTCTCTGCGACTCTATCATTAACATGCAACTTTTTGAGTTGAAAAGTTGAAAGTTGAAAAGGGTAAAATACATTTTAAAAATAATATTGTTAAAAACTATCATTATTAATTACTCCATGACTTTCAGGTCACCAAGGTCTCCAATATATGTATAGTTGTCGTAACTTATTTTGCTCAATAAATATATGTATTTACACTAATATATATTAAATGTTTTATTATTGTGGCGGTTGGGTACATATATTGCGTATACAAATTTTTGCAACTATAGTGACCCTGACTGTTCAAGGTTGTTTTTTTTAATTATAAGTTCGGCTCATCGGAAAATATTGTCAGCTCAAATTATCTGGATGTTACGGAAAACTTTGATTTAAAGGGAACTATAATTAAATACGACACCTTAACGCCTTCGTCGAGTAGCATCTGGGCGACGCCTGCGCCGACCCCGTTAGCGGCGCCGGTCACCAGCGCCACTTTGCCTTTGAGATCATACGCCATCTTCAGTGAGTCAGTGAGTTAGTGAGTCCGCTTCGTTCTGCCCGGCCAGCACCGCACTGCACACTAACTCCGTTCGCGTCGTTTAAAACTTTTAAACCAACAAAGCAATAGGTACGATAAGCCCCCCACTTGCTTGTTATTATTCTGTAGTTTGGTCGCTATTGTGGAGAATTATAGAGCGAAGTCTTCAATCTGGCCAATAACAAAAGCTAAGAATGACAAGACGATACTGTAAAAGAAACTTATCATGACATGAAGATTATATCTTTTTTCAGGTTTACGTTATCTATTACGTTACTTGCGATTTATAAAATATTTTATTCTTAATAATATTTTTAGTACCTACTTTTATGGCTTTTGTTGACGACGCTTTAAGAATATATATAGTTAAGCCGACAAACGGACATGCGGATAAACTGGTGTTAAGGGTGAGGCCAGACGAGCGTAACTTTTGAGTTTATATCATTTGTATACATTTGGCGTCGCGGCGTGAACGAAACAGGAGTTTTGTATAACACTGAAGGTAGTTAGCAGAAATTATGCGACCGAATTTACGCGACTCAAAACTCAAAAGTTTACGCTTGTCTGGCCTCACCCCAAGTGATCACCGCCACTTATATATAATACCTACAGCAAGTACTACTGCTCGTTTGGCACAAATCGCAAATCGGTGCATTACAACGTTTTCAGGGTTCCGTGCCGCAAAATGAAAAAACGGAACCGCTATAAGATCACTTTGTTTTCCGTCTGCCAAGAATTTTTCAGAGGTATGAAGTTGAAATTAATACCAAACGCTTAGGTCTGCGGCCTATAAAAATCTAGCAAGTATACCAATTACGTATAAGAATCTAGTTACTTAACTGAATTTTTATATTTCACTTGCCGAATTTAAACATCTATTAGAGTTCAAAGACATAGGTAAAATTGTAAAAATTTCATTTTTAGTTTTCCACTTTTTAATACTCAATTGTTATCAGATTTATTTATGTAGGTATGCCATCCTTAGTCGGGAGTATATTTTAATGAATAGGTATGAACAGGCACATAACAGAAAATGAATTGAGACAGCAGAATAGGTAAGTAGTTTTATTTCTCAGCCGTAACTTTAATAAAGCATTGTTGGTGTCTAGATCTAGATTCATAGTACACGTTAGAGGGGTAATCTAGGATTGATGGTTCCTTCAATAATACGCGCACTGTATAAAAGGTACTATAATTAATGATGGAACTTATAAATTATTAATTAAATTATAGATGCGGCAGCGTACGGTTCACAAGCAAAGTGATCAGCGAGCAGCTGCCGGCCGGGCACGAATCCGCTCTTCCCCGCGATGTTACGTCGATGCGGCCTGGCGATACGAGCGTCAGGCGTTTGGTCTTAACAAGTATTATTAATATTATTAATTTAGAGAGAGCTCTCGAGATAATCAGTCACAAATCTAATCTCCTCCGCGGGATGCGTCACAATCAAGTTAACAAATCATTTCAATGCTTTTCGCAGTGGCGTAACAGCTATAGGGTGGCAGGGGCCCCGAACTGGCTTGGTTTAGAGCACAGAAGGGACGCTGATGCACTTCTTTATATTGAGGAAGGAGCCCCATCTGATGAATTTGCCACGGGCCCCAGACGTTATAGTTACACCACTGGCTTTTCGATTTATTTTTCTTCTGTTTCTTCCATTTCTTCTGTCCCATCTAATATACCCTAACTAAAGTTTAAGTAAAGTTCAACTAAGTTTAGGCTCAAACGCAGAATGGCATCATAACTAGTAGGTAAGTACCCTCAATACTACACAGCGTGGACGGTAAGTATATCGTACGCCTTCTTGACATCACCTGTGATGTCTTTGGGTTGTTCGTCTTTCGCCGCCAGCCAAGTACTGCCGCTCTTGCCGAATTTGTAAGCGTCTATTACGCCTTTGGCTGCTGATTCCATTCTGTAAAATATGACACGATATAGACATCGCTTCTTATTTCCTCGGTGAGACTTAAATCTAGTTCTTTAAACGAAATTTTTCCATATAGGCCACCGTTGTGCTTGACCCACAATATAACATGACCTTTTTGCTCGAAGGCATTAAAGGGAGTCAGGAATCTCAGATAGGTCAATATCAATATCAGCGTTAACGCACGACCATGTTAGGCCCTATACTTCAAAATTCGAAGTTCGTTTCGTACCGTTCTGCTCATACTAATAGTCGTAAGAAAGTGAGAGGGACTGTATTATGAACGTCGAATAACAAATTACGGAGTTACCCTCCAGGAGACCTGGCTTCCTATATTTAGCTCTTAGCGAACGGGAGGGCCATAAGCACCTATTAGATATGGCCTATGGTGTGAGCCACTTAACATTCACCTTCTCTTACCCTCCTCCTCATACTGCATCGTTTGGCGGAAAGAAACAGTGAATCTCACTAAACACATGAATTTGTAAATGGGAGAGAATCAGTATTACGAATATCCGTGGATGTCACATGTCGAAAGAATTGATATAGCTCTTGCAATTTACGATGGCGAGTATCGCGCATACGTGTCCAAGTGTGCGTGGCTTACGAAGCGATTTTACTTTAACACGTATGGTAGATACTTGCTTACGAGTACCAAAAATAAAGCCTACTACCATCAGTTGCTACTTCTATAGATAGATAAACCCAGAAAAAATTAGACTCTGATTCGTTTTTTTTTACACTTACTTCTGCAAGTGTGCAACCTTGATCCATTCCCTTAAGTCGGCGTCTGTGAATTTGTCGAAGGAGCCAACTTTCTGGGGGGACAGCAGCGCCGTGTCAGTCGGGCCGAAGCACACTGTCAGCACGCGGACGTCCGTCCTGTTGTAGTTGTCATCCAGCTGTACATAATAAATACATTATTTAATAAGTATCTATCTAATCATCCCACATCTACCCACTGCTGAGTAAAGGCCTCCTCATTCTCAAGCCACTTTGCCCATTTCTATACCATAATCATAGTCATTATTTGCATAAAACATGGTACATATATCATCATCATCACTATCACTATCACTACATATTATAAAACAAAGTCGCTTTTTCTGTCCCCAAATCCGTATGTATGCTTATATCTTCAAAACTACACAACGGATTTTGATGCGGTTTTTTTTAATAGATAGAGTGATTCAAGAGGAAGGTTTATAATGTATAATACATGCATGATATACCGTGCGAAGCCGGGGCGGGTCGCTAGTATATAATATTGTGGTATGAAAGAAAGAGAGTCCCATCCACAGCTTTCCACCCGAATGCCACATGTCATCTGACCAACGGGGTGATGGTCAGCCCACTGACCTTCGACCCAATAAGTACCTATACCTAATGATTATCAATAAAATCACTTCATATCAAAGCAACCAGCAGACATGATCACATGGTCGCGGCGTCTTTGGTATCTTTATTGAGCTCTATAAGAGTTAATTGAAGATAGAGTAAGTTTTTGAATTCTACTTCTAATCGTTGTTGTTGACAGGAACATGATTTGTGGTAAGATCCATGTCGGGTTTAACACAACTTAGCTATAGGGAAATCAGAATTTAGAGTGATATTCATCATTTAATTGTACTCGAACAATCCTCGTGAAATCTAACGGCCGAACTTGAAGGCCGATCGGAAACAAAAGGAAGTGCTAGGAAACCGGAAAATTCATTTCATGTGTTTTAGTGTAAAGGTTTTCCAAATGGCCCTGATTTGGTTACCGGCGCAGGACATTGCGAGAAGTTACATTATAACCGCGATGCAACGGATGCAAGCATAAATATCGTTGCGTTACGCTAAATAGCAACAACTCGACACGGACAACATGTGAGAAACCAATATAAACAGATACCGCGTCGTGTTGCACACTTCGCTATGAAATTATCATTCCCAACAATATAATGGGTGTCCCGGCGACGTAGAGACATATATATACTTATTATTATTTGATAAATACAAATTAAATAAACCAAACCTGAGAACAACAATTCGTATTTTTCATAAACCCTAAGTATGTGTCCCGACCCGGATCTTCCCGGAGACGTTAAATTTGGTTGTTTTTAATTATTACTTTTACTCTCTCTTACAGAAGCCTAAAGCCAACTGCTCATCACCTTTTACAGAAGTTTGCTTTTCCCGATTCAACGACGTTCATTGAGGAGTTCTCCTGGTACTTCATCATCAGTTCCACATTACCGTATTAGTATACATATTGCGTACTTAAAATAAATGGTTTACCATCATTTGCTAAACAATTTTTCACAAATGCATCATTTCACAAACTCATCATTTGACAACCTTTTATTTTCTACAAAAATATTGACTTTTTGGAAAACTTATAAAACAAACCTCACCTAACCTAATTGGACTCGTACTACTACAGGGCCTGCCTAGTTAGCAACTAATTGCCATTGTGTCAAAAAACTGTTTTCGATAATGACGTTCTGAGTCTTTGGCGGGGTTTCAAGGTCCTTGCCACGGGGCCTTGGGTAGATAGCTGAAACAGCCTCAGAGATCCACCCCAATCACATCAAAATACGCACAATCGTGGATAACGAGGCAACAGAAACTAATAACAATAGGAAGCTAGTTTCGGTCATTCTGAACCAACACTTAGGTCCAAGTTCAGTTTCTACGCCGATTTAGCTCTTACCCCAAGACAGTTGCTGAATTGCAATACGGCGCTCTTAGTGGCCCTGTAGATGGGGAGCCCTGGCATCTGGCAGAGCGCCACGATTGACGCTATGTTGATGATGGTGCCCCCGCGGCCGCCTTCGTCCTTTCGCATCAGCTCCAACGCTCTGATGGAGCCCGTCACTAGGGCCAGCTGGAGAAGAAAATAAACATTTATACCCACAATAGCAAAATTCACAGTAATTCCGTCAGCAGGACATTCTCAAACTACTACGGGGAAATAGGTTGTGGCAGGAAGAATAGCAATAGTAATAAATTATAAAACGTATCTTTGTAGAACTGTCTCATCATTATTTTGAAAATAAATAGCGTTAACAAACGTGGCTGTGGAAACAAAATTTTGATATGTTGATGCAGAATTTAGTTATAATATATAGGTAGCTACCTACCATTACCTACCTAAAATAATAGAGTGATATGATAATTCATGTGGGAGTAAAGGTTAACGGCTAAAAGATTTGTTTACATTCTTCAAAATCCTAAAGTTTAAATTTCAAAATAGTGAGCGCAAGCCATACCACGTTGATCAAAATCTCCTTCTTAAACGTCTTCAAACTGTCGTTCATGATGCCCGCGTTATTGATCACCAGATCTATGTACTCCTGGTCTTCCTTCACCGCCGCCATTGTTCCCAGGAAGTTATCCTCGTTAGTGACGTCACAGAGGTAAAACTTCACCTTCCCGTCGCCGTGTTCGGCGTTCAACTCGTCTTGGAGAGCCAATCCCGCATTTTCGGCTATGTCTAAGACAGCCACATGCTGCAATAAAGTTTTAATTTTTAATTAATTCAATATTTAATCATAATAGAAAAGTGCAGGGTAAGTTGGTCATGAGTTGAAGACGAAGAATAATAAAGTCAATGAGTAGGTGCGAGCATACGAAATCAGTTCCAAGGAAATTAGGTAGTCGACACATTTCTGAAGAAAGCTTTCAAGAAAAATGTTCGCGGTTCCAGCTGCTTAAGTATACGCCGACAATCAAGCTAAACGTGGCCTTTTGTGTGTGATGTTGTTACCCTAGTGTGTAGATCTTTGTGTAGTACACATGAGAAAGTTTTTGACAAAAATGGTCAAACGCGAGTTGATTTAAGTGTTGAACTATTGCGATGCGATACTCGATTGCGATGAAATTGTTGTGAGCTGTTGTATAAAATCTACTTTTTAGTGTTTTATTCCTCTTCTCTAATCTGTCACTCGCACTCCCACTCTACTTTTGATGAATTTATTTAATGTACAGACTAGAACTTTCTACTGATATTTATTATATGTAGATATAGACTTTGGTAGATGACGTTTTTCAATGAAATATTTAAAAGTGCCACCATTGAAAACCTCAGGGCGAGATTAGATTACATTACCTAACCTACTAGATTACATTAGCCCTTCGATTAACTAAACAGAAAGAATAGATCGCAATAACTAAGAAGCAAAAGATTTTGCGGTAATGTTAAGTTTAACTTGAGGATAAATTGTAAATCTGGCTGTGACTCAAGGTTTTTTGATCTCCCAGTTCATTCAAAGCATCATACAACATTGTAATTGCTATATAATAAGATTGCCCATTAATTACCTGAGTCACTTATCTACACCTACCAAACTTTCTTTCTACAATGTTCGTAAGTTTATTATGTCGGTTATCAAAAAAACCCGTGTTCCCGTATTCTTTTGACAATAAATTTTTTATTCCAATTGTGCTATTAAACATGTTTTCGAGTGCTTTTCAGATAATTGAAGAAGTATTGCACAAAATTTTTACGTAAACTATAAAGTGGATTCCACACATCGACGAGGAAGAACTAATAAGATCTCCTATCTTACAAATGTAAATACCTAACCTATTGTGTATTTTGAATTCTATTAAGAGAACCAATAGTTCCTATCTCACTTTAATCCAAAATTATAAGATAGGAGATCTTGGTCACAGTAAATAAATAGAGCAGTATGGAAGCTATGCTTATTTTCTAAAATAAATACCTACGCTCCAATAGAGCTTAGGGTTGCCAATTTAATTTTTGTAAAACTGAAAGCTTTTTGTTTAGTTAGCGCTATAATCTCAGCCAGTAAGGCATGTTTTAAGTTAACTAGCTACACTTAATTAAGAGTATTAGGGTTGAAACCCTTAGATTTTGTAAAAAAGAAACAAAATTACTTACTGAAAAAATGCTTTCGACTGACGGCACCGCGAAATCCGCTTAGCGGCCTTGGAGAAACGCGCGTATATGTGTGCGTTCGTTTCGACCGTTAGTTTGTAGTTTCCTAACTGCTTAAGCTTATATATATACATACTGTGTTCTAGTTCTTTACCGTCGATACGACTTTATCAAGAACTTGTCTCACTATGAGGGACGGGCACCCCCGTTTCAGATACCTACTAGAAGAAGTACTGTATATACAAATGTTTTGTGAAACCGTATAATAGCATCCCGCCTTCGTCGTTGTCAAGAAAACTTATCACAATAAATACCTACCTCTTATCGGGCCGAGCACTCCGGCTTTATAATAATGGATGTCCATACCTTAACACCTTCATCCAGTAGCATCCGCACGACTCCTGCGCCGACCCCGTTGGCGGCTCCCGTGATAAACGCCACCTTGTCCTTCAGATCGTACACCATTCTGAACGACCGTCGTATTCCAAAGTTAACGACATACTGCCCGCGATTGGCTACTGCATTTATTCATGTAGTAGTATGTATGATTTGCACTGATTCGTCTTATCGCTTACTCTTTCGAGTACAACAGGTCACAGGGTTGAACCGTCTTGGCAGTTGGCAACCGCGCGATGAATCAATAGCAAATAAATATATTTTTAAGTTTCTAGCTTCAAAAATGACACATTCCCGCACAAACTTTCATACACTATTTCTATTTTACTGAAGGGTATAAGAGAAAAGTAAAAGGGATTTTTAAAAACTTTGAGTTTCACATTTACTTATATTTAGTAAAAAGCCTGCAAACAAAGTTCAAAGCTTTTAGCTTCAGAAATAACTAACTTCCCATAGGTACAAACTTTGATCCCCCATTTCAACCCCTTTGAGCTTTTTTTTCGCCTATGTCCTACATTACTTACTAGTAATTTATTTACTACTATGGAGACTATGGAGATTGTGACAGCAGGTAAAATGACTGGTACATGAGGTATTCGATCTTAGCCCTCTAGGCTGGCATCGCATCAGCAATTGTCTAGTGTTGCAAAAATGTCCATTGGTGGCAGTGCTCACTTACCAGGATGTGTGGCAAGCAATAAGCGCAACACTCTGTCTAGGGAGGAATTAAAACTTGATCCTTTAAAATTATAATGGAAACATATAATTGGCTTAAAGCTTAGAACGAAACTATACAGCAACATACTAAATAATATCAATAGAAAATCAATTTATTCCCTTAGCTTAGGCGAATATGTAAGTTTTCCTCTTTTTAATACTGCATTGTCATCAGATTTATTTATGTAAATCATCCATAGTCGTCAGTATGTTTATTGAATTCAATTAATATGAACAGGCACATAACAGAGTATGAATTAATACAACAAAATAAATAAATAGTTTTATTTCACAGTCATAACTATAATAAAATTTTATTAATATTTTTAATTTGGAAATAAATAATAATACGCCAGAGCTCTCGACAGAATCAGTCACAAATCTATAATCATCTCCGCGAGATGCGTCACAATAAAGTTAACAAATCATTTCAATGCTTTTCGATTTATTTTTCTTTTGTTTTTTCGATTTCTTCTGTCCTACCCAGAATACCCTAACTAAAGTTTAACTAAGTTTGGGCTAAAGACGCAGAATGGTGTCATTACTAACTAAGGTAAGTACTACTCTAATACTACACAGCGTGGACGGTAAGTATATCGTACGCCTTCTTGACATCACCTGTGATGTCTTTGGGTTGTTCGTCTTTCGCCGCCAGCCAAGTACTGCCGCTCTTGCCGAATTTGTAAGCGTCTATTACGCCTTTGGCTGCTGATTCCATTCTGAAAAATATGACATGATAACGACATTGCTTCTTATGTCCTCGGTGAGATGTAAATCTAGTTCTTTAAATGAAATTCTATCATGTAGGCCACCGCTGTGCTTGACCGACAATATAACGTGACCTTTTTGCTCATAGGCATTATAGGGAGTCAGGGGTCTCAGATTGGTCAATATCAGCGTCAAGTCAACGCACGACTATGTCAGGACTTCAAAATTCGAAGTTCGTTTCTTGCCGTCGGGCTCATGCTAGTAGTAATGCGAGATACATTGTTGCAATGGGTTGCTTAAAAATATACAAATACAATGTCTTTAATGCATTATTTTTATGCAAACAAAGCAGTGAGAATTGTAATCTATAAAGTAACTTTTTTGCTTGTACGATAGTCGAGAATAAAAAAAGCAACGCTTGTGTTAGAAATTTACAGAAATGTGCCATTAGTAATATTCTTTATCCAAACCTTCAACATGAGTCCTCGTATTTTAATATACTTTATGATAATCTTATTAGCACAACTTATTATAATTAAACCTTTGTACCAACCCAACACTACCAAGTGACAGTTAGTAGTTGTGGTGTAATCTGTCTAGTTCGGTTGTTGAGGAGTAGAGTCTGTGGTAAATTAATGGTCGTCGAATGTTTTTGAATGCGATACACTACTGGTTGTTTTTATTAAAAAGTGATTTGTTAAGGATTGAAAGTGACTTTTATTCCACGAGATACTCAAGATTTTGTGCCTACCGAGCGAGTTTATACTTGGTTTATTAGTATTACGAATATCCGTTGATGTCACATGGCGAAAGAATTGATATAGCTCTTGACATTTACGATGGCGAGTGAGCTTTGTTTGTGTTAAACACGTATCGGGGTACGTGTCCAAGTGTGCGTGGCTTACGAAGCGATTTTATTTTAACACGTGTGGAAGATACTTGCATACGAGTACCACAAAGAAAGCTCACTCGTCATTGTTAATTGCTACTTCTATAGATAAACCTAGAAAAAAATAGACTCTGTATGATTCGTTTTCGGCTTTTTTTATTTAGTCTACACTTACTTCTGGGAGTGTGCAGCCTTGATCCATTCCCTTAAGTTGGCGTCTGTGAATTTGTCGAAGGAGCCAACTTTCTGGGGCGACAGCAGCGCCGTGTCAGTCGGGCCGAAGCACACTGTCAGCACGCGGACGTCCGTCCTGTTGTAGTAGTCATCCAGCTGCAAATAATAATTAAAAGCAATATTGAATAAGTATCTATCTAATCAGGCCACATCTACCCACTGCTGAGTAAAGGCCTTTTTTCGTTCTCACGTCACATTGCCCGGTCCTGCGCCAGTTTCATCCACAGCTTTCCATCCAAATGCCACATGTCATCTGACAAACGGGCTGATGGTCTGCCCACAGACCTTAGACCCAATAAATATACCTAGTGATTATCAATAAAATTACTTCATATCAAAGCAACTAGCAGACAGGATGACATGGTCGCGGCGGCTGAACTTCTTAACACACTAAAGCCTTCTATTTTTTATCATGTCAGCAGATCGGCGTCTTTGGTATCTTTATAGAGCTCTATAAGAGTTAATTGAGAGTAGAGTTATGAGTATTTCAATTCTACTTCTAATCCTTGTTCAATGGTATAGTTATAGTGACAGGAAGATGAATTGTGGTAAGATCCATTTAGGATTTAACACACCTTAGGTATAGCGTAATCAAAATTTTGAGTGATATTCTTCATTTAATTGCACTCGAACAATCCTCGTGAAATATAACGGTTCAAATTGAGGGTCGATCGAAAGCAAAAAGAAGTGCCAGGAAACCGGAAAATCCATTACATGTGGATTGGTGCAAAGGTTTTCCAAATGATGAATTTTGCTTTTCCCGATACAAAGATGTTCATTGGAGAGTTCTCCTGCTACTTCATCATCAGTTCCACATTACCGTGTATATACGTACATACCTAATGCATAGTTAAAATACATACTTATGTGTAATACATATATGTGGTTATCGCGTTCAGCATTTTGCATTAGAGCCTAAAGTAATGTAAGAGCTGTTTTGTCCGTATTCACTTTATTCACCAAGATAACGCTGCGAACACAGGCGCTATTACTAATTCATACCCGCGACGACTTTTATTAATTCGCCAATGAGTATGTGTGTGCAATTGTACTGTACTGAGTACGAGCTCAGGGGCGGACCGCGTGAGTTTTTGGGGCCCTGGATCCGTATTACTCCAGGGCCTGCCTAGTTAAGCAACTAATTGCCATTTTGACAAAAAACTGTCGTTGATAATGACGTTCTGAGTCTTTGGTGGGGATTCGGAGTAGGTAGAGGTAGCTCAAAAATCCCCAGAGATCCACCCCAATCACATCAAAATACACTCAATCGTGGATAGCGGAGCAACAGAAGCTAATAACAATAGGGAGCTAGTTTTGGTCATTCTGAACACAATACTTAGGTCTAAGTTCAGTTTCTACGCCGATCTAGCTCTTACCCCAAGACAGTTGCTGAATTGTAATACGGCGCTCTTAGTGGCCCAGTAGATGGGGAGCCCTGGCATCTGGCAGAGCGCCGCGGTTGATGCTATGTTGATGATGGTGCCACCGCGGCCGCCTTCGTCCTTTCGCATCAGCTCCAACGCTCTGATGGAGCCCGTCACTAGGGCCAGCTGAAGAAGAAAATAAACATTTATACGCACCATAGCAAAATTCAAATAGTAATTCCGTCAGCAGGACTTTCTCAAACTGTTCCTATCTACTACGGGCAAGTAGCGTGTGGCAGGAAGACTTGTAATATTAATAAATTATAAAACTTATGATCTTTGTAGAACTTTCTCACAGTTATTTTGAAAATGGTGTTAATAAACGTGGCTGTGGAAAGAAAATATTGATGCAGAATTTAGTTATAATATATAGCTACCTATCATTGTATAATGCGGTTTAAAATATCAGAGTGACACGATAATTCATGTGGAAGTAAAGGCTAAAAGATTTGTTCACATTCTTCAAAATCCTAAAGTTTGGGTGTTTAGGTTAGACCGCATACCAAAAACTTTTAAAGTTCAAAATAGTGAGCGCAAGCCATACCACGTTGATCAAAATCTCCTTCTTAAACGTCTGCAAACTGTCGTTCATGATGCCCGCGTTATTGATCACCAGATCTATGTACTCCTGGTCCTCCTTCACCGCCGCCATTGTTCCCAGGAAGTTATCCTCGTTAGTGACGTCACAGAGGTAAAACTTCACCTTGCCGTCGCCGTGGTCGGCGTTCAACTCGTCTTGGAGAGCCAATCCCGCATCTTCGGCTATGTCTAAGACAGCCACATGCTGTAAAAGAGTTTTAATTTTAAACCATTTCAATATTACATTATGATAGAAAGCATTAAGCCTGAGTTGAAGACGAAGAATAATGAAGTCGATGAGACATTTTCGCGGCAAGTCTTCCAGAAAATGTGTCATACTAAACGTGACCTTTACGTGTTGTTATCCTAGGCCTGGTCTACCCCGTAAGGGACAAATGCGTGACTTATGTAGATATGTATTTATTTTCTTTAAAAGTCACAACAACACTTTTTATTTACTAACTATTTATAATTTTGGTAGGTACAGTTTTGCAATGAACGATTTAAATGTGCCACCATTGAAAACCTCAGGAGTTTATGTAATAGATGGTGAGATTAGATAACACAGTAGATTACATTAGCACTTGCCATAATCCTCTCCTCATAAAAAATTAAACAGAAAGAATAATAAATAACTAGAAATCTTGCTGGGACCCGAGCTTCTTAGTCCATCCAGAACCATCATTCAACATGGAAATTAGTAACTACCTAAATAATAAGATTGCCAATTTACTTAGGTACTTCAGGTACTTACTAACCAAACTTTCTTTCTGCAGTATTCCTAAGCTTTTTATGTAGGATATCCAAAAACCCGTGCTCTCTACGCACCCCATACTTCCTATTAAATAAATAAAATTCGTTAATTGTGATATTAAAGAAGATTTCGCAAATACTAGGCCCACAAAACATAATTATTATATTTGATACATCCCAGATTTACTTTATTCCCAACACAATAAATAAAGCTATAAAATATGTTTAGGTAGGGCACTTCACTTTTGAATCGCCGATTTTAGTTATATGAACCTATGTCCTTAGCTTCCGTCCCAGATACTTGAAGAAGTACAATCGGAAAAATGTTTTCGGAAAACATAAATTGCTCTCCCACATTCGACTTTGTCAAAAATGAACATGCGATTTAATCTACACACTATGAGGGACGGGCACCCCCGTGCCGATACTAGAAGTACTGCATAAATGTTTTCGAAAACAATAATAGTAGTCTTTGTCAAAAAGACTTAACACACAACACACTATACCTCTCACCAGGGCGAAATTAAGGACTCCCGCTTTATAATAATGGATGTCCATTCCATACCTTAACACCTTCATCCAGTAGCATCCGCACGACTCCTGCGCCGACCCCGTTGGCGGCTCCCGTGATAAACGCCACCTTGTCCTTCAGATCGTACACCATTCTGAACGAGCGTCGAATTCCACAGTTAACGAAATACTGCCCGCGATTCGCTCACTACTCACTGCATTTATTCATGGGTACCGCCTTTTTATTTTATCAATAGTTTATGTAATACTTGCGGATTAACCAATTCCTTGATAAAGAGACCCTATTTTAAAATTAAAATCATGATTACTAAGCAATAATTTTTGGTTTGACTAGCTTTTGCTCGCGACGTCGTCTGCGTGGGTTTAGTATTTTGGGTAGCTTATTTTTAATGCTTTCAATAAAGTTAGTAGCAAACATTAAATTAGAGCACAAATTATATTAGGTAGGTACTGATAAAGCATCGCATCTTCGAAGTAAATTTAAAAAACAAACAAAGTTTCAAGTTTTTAGCTTCAAAAACAACGAACTTCCCATACATACAAACCCCGATCCCCCATTTCAACCCCCTTTTAAGCTTTTACACATACATACATACACAAATCACGTCTTTATCCCTTACGGGGTAGACAGAGCCTAAGGTAACAAGACCTAGAGGCCACGTTTAGCAAGACACTGAGGGCGTAAAGGTGGAAAGTGGATTAAGCTTTTATACGCAATAAAATTATCCTTTATCCTTTCCCGCGACTGAAACTATCTTTATACCAAATTTCATTTCATTAAAATCGGTTCGGTGGTTTAGGCGTGAGAGGGTAACAGACAGACAGAGCTACTATCGCATTTATAATATTATTAATAATTAATTATACATAATTATATTATATTACATTATTTATATATTATGAAATTATGTATTATTATAAATATTGTAAGGATAGTAAGGATGTTGCCAAACCGTTAATAAAGGTTCCTTTACGAGGTGATCGTGAGCGAAATATTCTTACTCGTGTCTAGATAAAATGAGATATCTATCGACACATTAGATATAAACCTGAAGATAGCGACAACAACGGATACCAAAGCGTTTGGCTATCGTAAATAAAAAATAATAGCCACCCACGACTTATCCACGCCATCTAGTTGTGATCTAGCTAGGTACCATCGTGCTAGCACAATCACAATTATGGATTAATAAATAGTTCATATCATCATTATTAAATTTCATTGTAAAGTGGTGATAAATACCTATGTATCAACTAGCTTTTGCCTGCGACTTTGTCTGCATATAATGAGCATTTTGTTTAGGTTATTTTTAGTGGCAAACATTCAAATAAAGGACAAATTAAATTACCCTTCGGGTATCACATTTGTATCAATGATTCATGTTCTTTATTTTTTGGTTCCACTTGCGGCTACTATCTACGTATCGCTACATAGTATAAAACAGAGTCGCTTTCCGCTGTCTGT
Organism: Pandemis cinnamomeana; assembly: GCA_932294345.1. Lineage (NCBI taxonomy): Eukaryota > Metazoa > Arthropoda > Insecta > Lepidoptera > Tortricidae > Pandemis > Pandemis cinnamomeana. Next base: position 13,318,048 of record OW028705.1, on the reverse strand, counting down.
CCCTATGTTATGCTTACATCTGTAAATCTACGCAACGGATTTTGTTGCGGTTTTTTTAATAGATAGAGTGATTCAAGAGGAAGGTTTATATATATAATTCTACGCAGACGAAGTCGCGGGCAGAAGCTTGTACTGTATAACTTTTGCGCAGCAGCTCAGATACATTTAGTAACTACTTACAGCCCGTGAGCTCTTAGAGTGCTTTGCTGTCTCATTCACTCTTATGGATTAGATACTTGAATCGTCCGCGTGAGGGAGACAGCATGGCTAACCCGAACGGCACTCTAAGATCTCACGGAGTGTAGGTTCCTGCGAATTGTGTGCCATCTCAGAACCTAATGAGCGATTCGGTCGGTACATATTATATATTTGATTCCGTTTTCCACCTATACGCCCACAATCTTGCTAAATGTGGCCTGAAGGTACCTGTTACCTTAGGCTTTGTCTACCCCGTAAGGGATAAAGACGTGATTGTGTGTGTGTGTGTGTGTGTGTGTGTGTGTGTGTGTGTGTGTGTGTGTGTGTGTGTGTGTGTGTGTGTGTGTGTATGTGTGTGTGTGTGTAAGTACATATTAGGAACTGTAGTAATTATAGTAGGCTATACCGATACCTATACAAATAGTTGGACTTGGTTCAATTACTTAGTAATATAGTTAAGTTGATGAAATAATTTCCTGGTAGGTAGTTGTACGAGAAAATCTACTATGTTAACCCTCTAGTCTTGTAACGCATCTGTTAGCTTCTGGTGTTGCGGGCGTTCATGAGTGGTGTTGCTCACTTACCATCGGGTGAACTACTTGCTCGTTTGCCTGTTTTACGGATAGAAATAAAAACACAAGGTGCTTATTTACTGGGAATACGTAGTGGAAATTAAGTGGCCCATAAAGGTCAATATTATCATGTGATCCATATCAGGAAATATTGATGCGTATCGCAGCAAATCCGTTTGTTTTGAGATCCACGATCATATATTGACATGTATGTATGAATGTATAATTCTTTGTTGTACAAAAGACACGATAATTATTATTGCCATTGAAATGTAACAGAAATGAAATGGCCTGCAATATAACTGCATAAGATAATTTCCTTTGTCAAAGGGAGCATTAAAAACAAAACCAATAACGTCAAAATGACAAGACGTCAACGTCATAGCAGAGCAGAACAAAGTTGCAAAAGAAGTCGTGTGAATCACAGACAGAGCACACGTCACGTCACAAAACCCACGGATAGCCGCCGTAGCCGGAAAACTGACTAGCAGCGGGAAGTAATTGTGTTGAAACCACATTAGTCACCTATTACTATACAGAACATCAACAAGTGCGCTTCGTTGTTTCTTGTGTTGAAGATCACTGCTCTTTTGCAGCGAAAATGAATCCCTACCAGCAAGTAAGTACTTACCAACTTTCGCTTGGCTCTAGATGAATGCAAACGAATCTTGTTTTGTTTATCACATCAAAAGCGTCTCGTCTTAACATTAACTGAATGTCGTTGTAATATCATGTTCGTTTCATTTTAAGGGCCAATCGGGATATCCTCCACAACAATATCTGCATAATATTGGATTTTCCAACTCGGCTCCGCAATCCTTCGGCAATCCTTTGCCGATGCCCGGCATGCCCACTATGGGGTACCCAGCTCCACCATCAGGGTACCCTCAATCCAATTCCGGCTACCCCCAATCTAACAGTGGGTATCCACAATCCAATCAAGGATATCCACAAGCCAATACTGCTCAAGGCTACCCTGCTCAAAACCCAAATCCTGCTCAAACAGGGTACCCCCCTCAAGGTTACCCAAGTGCCAATCAAGGGTACCCAAGTGCTAATCAAGGGTACACAAGTGCCAACCAAGGGTACCCAAGCGCCAACCAGGGGTATCCTAGTGCTAATCAGGGGTACCCTGGTGCCAACCAAGGTTATCAAGGATATCCTCCTGCTGCTCAGGCACCAGCCCATCAGGGGTACCCACAAAGTCACCCCCATGCTCACGCACAACAAGCATATGGGGTCTCATCCAGTCCTGTGCACACTGTCAAGGTATGTTGTCCGTATTTCACTTGAGTCATCTTTTATCACCTATTTCTGTCAACAGTCTAAGAACCTATAGGCTTATTTGTGATAAGCAAAACAAGTGCTTAGTAGTTTGAACTTATTATTATTAATTTTTGTTGCAAATATTTATTGACATTGTTTTCTAAACAAAAGAGGTAAACTGCATTTGTGTTTTTACAGGGTTATCTTGTTATGCTTCTTGTACATTTGTGCCTGGTGCTTAACAAAGCTGCTATTATGTACATGTATACAATATAATACAAATATGCTTCACATTGTTAATTCCTACAATTTTGTGCAATGTTTAAACTGTTGTTTCTAGAAATGTTGTTAACACACATGTTGTTTCACATTACGCTTTTTATCTTACATTATATAGTTTACATTGTAAGTGGACTCACAACATTTTCATTTTAAATAATCTACTTTCAAAGTCACCTTATTAATTAGCAAATTAATTCTGAGCACATGAAATTATCATATTTTGTGGTTATACCGAAACTAACCATTTATTATTTAACAGAAATAGCTTAGTACCACTGCAAAACCTTTTAATATAAAACGACATACTTACTAATACCTGGACAATATGTCATTTATAATTTACTGTGAATATTTCCATAGGGGTACAAATGTAATTCCGTTTAACTGGCCATAATTATCATGCCAGTTTCTATAGCCATAATACTTGATAGCAAATAATTGCAGTTAACGTAAATCATTACCAGTCATTCATTTCCAGTGATCGAACACATAATCTGTAGTCTCAGTACCACCCGTCATGCCAGACTAACCTGCCAGATGATATACCTACAAGCACAGCTCTATTCAAGAAGTAGTTGGCTGCAATTACATTGTTATGCTCACTTCATCTCCACGGTACATTTATCACTGAGCCAATAATTCAGTCTTACCGCTAGCCCCATCTACAATGGATGTAGCGGACATTATTGTACCATTTGAACCTTAAACAGTCCAAGTATTTCCATGCCAAGTGATGTAAAGCGTTTTTGCGGTGGACAAAAGTATTAACTGTGATGTTTAGTTTGGAATCATTGATATGTCCTCTGTAACGTCGAATTCAAGTATGCGTAGTGCCTATAGAGCGACAATTGGTGTACGGCGTGGGTTCAAATCATTTCGTTATAAGGTATTTATCTGCTAGCTTTTATTCTTTTTTTTGATAGTGTGCATTTAGAGGATCTCTACAGCTCAAACTGGTCATATTAAGTGCATAGGTCTATTAAGAGTATAGTCAAATTAAACTTCTTTTGAAAAAAAAAAGTTAGGTACTACTTATTACTATGTTATGGCCTTTGTTATGTTGCTCTCTCTAGATACTGAAGTATGGAAATGGCAAGGGTAACTACCTATTTTAACACTTTTCTGCTGTGTCTTACAACAGTTTTTTGGCAAGGCCAGTTTGTGACCGCGTCTTCGCCTCCTTGAAAGAATAAATTATAATATTTCCATGGGAATTTAAAAAAAACTCTGATGCAAATCTATGGTAGTCTAAGTCAGCCAAATTACAACTCTTTAGCTCCAGTAGTCTAGTCTGTGTGTTGCCTTTTAGTCAGACATGTTACTCTTTAAAGTAAAACTAACATTAAAAGTAGGTAGGTAGTGTTTTTGCGAATCTTGTTTTAAACTGGGCCTAATTTATATCTATCAGCATTACCTTACATTTTATACGAACCTGACCATTGAACAAACAGACAGATGGACAGATGTCGCCATAATGTTACTCGGACACATGTAACTGCTTAGAAAAAATGCTGTCTGACAAAGTTAACCTTTATACACGCTTATCTCAAGTACTTTTGAGCATAAAAAGTGTTTATCGTGAATATCATGATAATTCATAATAACAACAATATAACCCATTTGGTTACCCCCAAGTTCAATAAAAATACCTGCAAGCAATCTAATCGTACAAGCACTCATCGTTATCAGTGTCCTTTCCTATACAAACAAGCTACCGGCGGACGTCACGAGTTTTTTCCCCTCCTTTCAACATGTTTGTAAATCACGTGTGTGACTGAGAAAGATGCAAGTCGTGTGATTGTTTGTTGAAATAGTATTTCTAGGTCGCACGATCTTTGTTATACTTAAGAATAGGTAATGTAATTAGATTCAGCCAGGTACGTCAGGAACAGAATAAAAAACAGATGGAAAACGAGATAAAAAATATTATTCAAGCAGTGGTGGAGTCAAATTTGAATTTGTTTCGATTACAGGTGCTATGACGATTCTAGAAACTTCGAATACTCTCGTACAAACTAGTTCACTAATAATAACTATTGTCAAGTGTTAAAATCCTCTCTTACATCCAATGAAACTCGGGTTAGTAGCACACATCGTTTTATTCACTTGGTCAACAACACAGAGTACATTGAGCTAGTTCAGTATGACCCTCCGCGGGAAGAACTAGCAAGAAACCTCACGGGCATAGTCTTTCTTATTGATCGCTACGTCTTCTATTACCATTAATACAGATTGCACTTCGAACGTATCACTACACATATCAGCATCCCAGTCTGAATGACAATACAATCTCCGCGTCTCTTCTAGAGCGCTTCGCGCCAAAACGTGCCGTTGACATCTGTCAGCTGTCAACGTCACTGTGACTGTTCTCTTTAATAAAGCCTGTTCTCATTTACCATACCGAAGGATCAGTTTTGAATTCTTAACAGTCGGCCGTCCTGACCTGTGCCTGACCTCAGGCAACACCTAACAAGATTAGTGGTACCCAGCACTGATCCTGAAAGGCTATAATAGTACAGCAGAAAAGTATCAATGCACGTTCCCATGCTGTTTGGGTACGCACGAGATCTTACTCTCTTATGATCCAATAACTTGCTTGTGCGTAATCGGATTCATCGACTAAGAACCATGCTGAGTATCACAAATCAGGCCACTGGTGTCCGAGACAGTGGTAAATGAAAACAGACTAATTAAAGATAATACACAACAAAACGAGAAATTTTTCAAATGTAAGTACAATCATTTTCGGTAAGTAGTTATGCATATCAAGTTATTATTTTTACACAAATCGTGGTATGAAAATTATCAATTACAATACTGTATGTTGTACTCAACTCTACATCTATTCGAATACACTCTTCGAATAACAAGAATGTTATTTTTTTTTCCACATAAGTATCCAATTTAAGCTGTTCTAATTTATTTACATAAAATCATAAACACCAGCACGAACAGAAAAAAAACTAATTCCTTACTTTGATATCAGTATCACTTCTCTAACACTTATAATATGAACAAGTATAAGCTTGCATAGCTCAGCGAATTAGATGAATTCGTATTTCCATAATATCTGCTGCGGCCATCCCATCTCTCATGAATGACCTCATTCATGTATGACATCCAAATAAGCAATCAATTTCAACCAAATTATCGCTTTCTAATCGATAGACAACAAAATAAGGACTACATAAAATATTAATATCGTCCTCACATCAGTGTTTTTTTTAAATTATTTCTGGCCAATATAAATTTAAATACTTCCATTACTGATATGTTGTGGTGTATTGAATTCAAAATTATTATACTTTCAAACATTTTACGCGCATAATAAATTACTTGCACAAGGTTTCCAACATATACATTTCTTGTAGGTACCTTTACATCTATGAGTACTGAACTTTTTTATTTTTTATTTTTACACTATAATTGAAATGTCTGTTACGTATGTACTAATTACCACACTAGCACTCTGTTGCAATCAGTATCATAAGTTTTGTGTCAATCAGTACCTATCGTAAGCAGTGCTATAAGCTTTGTCAATAAACACCTTTCTTTGTTTTATTAGTAACAGTATAGTTGGTCCTGGATTCAGTAGATCCATAACATACAAATTTCACTAGATTACGTAGATCGACTCTAAAAGAAACCGTTTTTTTTCAGTTGTTAGCGCGTGTCAAGGAAAAAGGAACATAACTTATTTCAATTGAGCGTCAGTGGTTTCACTTAGGCTCGCAGCGTGTCAGAAACATGGTCTCGTCTATCGTGTTATCTCTCCTTGACATGCGCGTATTACATTTCTCTCTCTCTCTCTCTCTCACTCACTTTCATTTGCGTTGCTAGTCTAACACCAATTATATTCTATGTCTAAGATGACAATAGTGTTCTTGATTCAAATCCATTTCAATACCCATATTGAACAAAACAACCAGTCCAAATCAAGTAGGTACAAGTCTATGCAACAAGTAAGATATAAAAAGGTATCTACATAATATATTCGCAAATTAAAACTTCTACCCGAACATATGAGACGACATACTTTGCTGCTTGTGTTAAAAAGGACTTAGCTATCCATAACACCATTTATTCTTGCAAGTAAGTTCTTACTTCGCTATTGTAATATCGCCTATCAAATCTGCTAACGTGTCGATAATAAACCCTGCTCCATTATCAACATTTTCTCAAACAAGTTAAATCGTTTATTGCGAGGAAGTGGGTCGGTACAAAATATGGTCAAAATAAAAGCATTTGGTGCCCATCACCACTCGCACGTCACAGCAAGCCTACCCATATTAATTATAGTAAGTATAATATATAATATTATATACATGTCAAACCCCTCACCCCACCAATTCTTAATAAAGTACAATTGAAGTAAGCATTATTAAGACACCGAAACAGATAATTATAAGTCCAGTCGACGATATTGTCAGCGGTTCATTTTCTTTAAATTTATCATTATTGCTTCAGAATTGACTCAATGATGATGTCACTGCAATTAATTGCTTCTGATCACTCATTCCGTTCAGTTACTCGTGAACGTACGAGTATATTATAAATATTATAATTATAACAATTGATACTAGAATAAAATGAGAGCTTTAATCTTTGCTTGACTTCACGTCTGCCGTAACGCAACAACATCATGGATCAAACTAGCAATTTATATATATATCCTGCTCAGTTATCAATAGACTAACATTGAATCGTCCATCAATCGTCAGTCCTGGGTTCCTAATGTAACGAAACTAGTACTTACGCACTAATTAATTCATCAATTCATACAAATATTGAGATATACAAACATAACTTAAATTGCAGTATAATTTCATCTTTCAGAACAGCATTAATATTTGATCCATTTTATTTATTTCGCTACTGCAACTCACATTAATTGTTTATCACTTAAGGATCACTAAAATCAAATTGTTTAAAATACAAACAAATGCGAACAATATCTTTTAAGCGATACAACCGCCTACTGTCTAACATTAATTGCGTTTAACAATCGCTGAAAATCATTATCGTAGCTGTAAGTCTTCTGGATATTTCCTGATGTATTGTATTGATTACTAAATAGTGTCTACTCCTAACGGCTTAATAATATTACATACCAGCAGTTGATTATCCTCAGACTTACAGTTAAATTGTAACTCACTAGTAACGTTCTCTTTACTTTTACTCAAAAGGACCAATAAAGAAATACTCATGTTACTGAATCTTAGCAAACCAATATCACAATTTCGTAGATATAAATGTAGGTACTAAGCGAGAACCCCAGAATATCGTTATTAAGAGCGATGGCAATCCCTTGAAGTCATGCAACGCAATCATGCCGGTCCTCGTATATAATATCTGCCACACTTAAATACCGGACTTAAGAACGTAAGAAATTGCACAAAGTAAAAAGACCGTTTCACATGATAATGAATTACTTAAGCGAATATAATAAATATTTGCAATTTGACATTATAAATAGCGCAGTCATTAGCCATTGCCATAATCACTTCTATAGCCACCGCTTGCACATGCGTGCTTCGGTATCAGTCTATGCATCACTTGTGGTCACCGCTTAGATATTCGCTTGATTGTTTGAAGTGAATAAAATAACTAAGCTTCTCTGAATGTGGATTGTTTTTTTTTTGCGGTATTATTTCTTTTTTTTCTATGAACATATTGAAGTGTTTAAACGAAATTTATTTATTAATATGCAAACCATTAAAAAACATAAACATTGACATGGATTTTAGAGCTATAATTACCATAAACAAAAATGGCTTATAGTCGGTGACGTTATGAGATGGTTATGAATTGGGGCAGATATACATATAGATATATATATATCAAAATTCAACAAGAAAATTCTGACTAATAAATTCTAAGTACAAGTAAATACTATCTATGTATTTATTCACTTCAATCATCAAATCTTTCGGTATCATCCACTGCCCATTTTGTGGTCACCGTTAATTCGGTATCATCCGGGCTCTCTGTCCTGGTCACTGTTCGTGTTCAGTATCATCCAGGTCGCCGTTGGGGTACGGCTTCATCCCTTGTTTATTAGAAAATAAACGGCTTATGACTTATGACATGCGACTTTGTCACTTACCAACTGGTCCATCCAATGCAATGGCAATCCAGTCATCTCTCGTCACAGCATAATCAGCGTACAATATCGCTGAAACATTCAGAAGTCTATTATCATCACTATTTCACTTCCCACATAATTTTTAATTTCGTGTTACTGACACAATATGAACTCACGTGTAATAAATTATATTATTATTATAAGTGCCTACTCTGTATTTATCTCTTAGTCATTAAAATATTAGATTCGACTTCATTACTTCACTTTGCTTCACTTAAAATTTCGCAAAGACATTAATCTCGAATCACTATTCTGACTTCTCTACTCTTTGTACGTATTGTATGTAGTATATTTGATGTTGCGTTCATGTGTACATGTATTATGTTGAGTTATTCATATGTGTTGTCTTCACTGTTTGAAATCATCAACCCACTGTTTATTGGTTCCCAACTAGCTCCTCTCAACTACCCACTGCCAACACACAACTGGTAGAGATCTCTTTGAGGGACTAGCTTGCTTTTGTATGTGTACATTTTTGAGTGACTGTCAATATTATCAGCCCCTTTTATTTTGTACAGTAAAATGTTCACATACATGCGTGTAAGTGTGAGTTGACACTCATCACAATATCTAATTTACTTTTATAGGCAGGTGCCTATAGGTAGGTACCTATCATGTCATATTTTAAATGCATTCATACAAATTCTCTATCTTATGAAAATCTTGTAACCATCTATTGCGGTAATGTTTCCTGTTGTGTGTGTAAGCTGTTATACAAATCGCACTATCAATAAAGTGCCTGTCTACTCTGTCTACAGATTTGATGGTGAGCAAATGGAAATGGGATTTCTTAAGGCAATCACTCACCTAAAAATAAAATACTCAAAGGGTAGTTACCCCTGAGTCTCTATTCATGGGTTTATGCACTATGTGGCTCAACCAAGTACAGTAATAATATTAGCAGTAATCAACTGACTATCCATCAAAAAAAATCAGAGATTTGTCTATTCAATTTCATTTGACAATCGATGGCCCAATGGTTAGAGGGCTGACCCAGACCATGAAACTATAAGTTCAGAGTCTGTCACCAGTCAGGGCAGACATTATGTATGAACACAAAAAAATGACTATTTGCTCTCGAATGCTTTATATGTTTTCTAGTATGTATTAATCTGTATAAGTATGTTTACTCAAAGCACAGGCTTTCCTTAGTTTAGAAAAAGAGGTCACTTGATTGTCCTTGATCGGTATTTGATGTGTTTATTAACTAACTCTAGATTAATTAATCTTATCATGTCATGAATTGCATTCACTATAATATACAACACTAGAAGGGCATATTGAATATTTTCCGAAAGTTGATGTGTATTTTCCAATCTATCCATTACTAAGTCTCTGTTATGCTCATGCAACGAAAGGTTTTTTTTTTTAAATATATAACATATCTCTTAGGTTCACTATCATTTGTAGTCCAATTGATGACTCATAACCTATTTATATATAAATATATATATATATTTTTATATATACAAACTTATCCAAAAGAATACTATACCTGTATAATATGTTTAGGTGTCTCCTGTTTTGATGTATCTCTTAGATGCCAGTACATAGTTAAACCCAACATCACTACCAAATTGTTTTTGAAGTAACTTGTTAAGTTTGGCATGTGAATCACTACACTTAAACATTTACTATGCAAGGTATTTAATTTTCCCTCATATTTGTTATTTTCTTTTCAAGATAGTAAAGTACCATTCATTCAACCGGTACCAATGCAATGGCACACTGTCTTATCTGCACTATATGCCCGAAGAAGTGTGTTCAAAATAATTAAGGTACTTATTAGACTCTGGTTTTTTTTTCTGTTAGTACCTACATACTTTTCATAATTTTACTTCTCTTCATTATAATAAATCTATTCATTAGAATCCTCCACATCATGTACTTACTTTAAAAGTGACAAAACCAGAGTTCCTAACCCTGTATTTTCGTCGCATAGGTTTCTACATTATGCATATCTACTGTGGATAATGAAGAATGCAATTGATATAAACACTATTAATCATGATTGGTACTCTGTATCCTCACATATCACCAGTGAAATCAACCATTTATCCACTCATTCGCAAGAACTTTGTCACTATTATTTTTTGTTTTAGTAGGTATAATCTTTAACATCATCTCATCATCTCAATAACTAAACTTGCAAAACACTTAACCAATGCTTCAAATTTAATCCCATAGAAATATATCACAGTGCCATAATATTATTTTATCTAATAATATATTTGACTTGCAGTTTTTTTTTTTTACATTTTAATTTATACTCTTTATCACTCCTCAAAATCATCACTCTTTTGGAAACTCCTTGATGGAAAACAATAAATAAATATTTTATGATTGTATGATCGGCACTAATACAACTATTAACAATAAAATAAAATAATCCTTGTATGCAGTGGTTAATTATTGTCGAGTATCCTTGCAGTGTCATGGACAGACAAATTACTTGTAACATCTTGTAATGTATGTTCTTGGCATTACAATGTAATAAATAAATAAGTAAATATAAATCCCTAGAAACATATTGTTTATGTATTCATATCACATACTTGCCTTTAAATTTACTTTTTCATACATGAGTACTATATACACTGATAGTATATGTCACTTAATATCTCTTAACTTTTCTCTTTATTTTATAATATTACTAACGCATGAATATTTTCAATCCCAGCACTACCTAGTTAGTGAAGTCATCTCAGAAGAGTCACGTCCAGACAATGTGTGACAATATGGTGTAGTGTAGTGTTTGTATGTGTATGTGTGAGTATTGTACATTTTCTATTAGTGTACGAATAATTATTCTCATTCTCTTCTCTTATAAATTATTTCACAAAATTATCAAGAAGTCTAATCTAAATAAAAATCACTGTTAGGTATACTACATCACTTTAAAAATAAATAAGGTAGATCTAAACTTTAAATCCATCTCAAACCACTATAATGGATGTTATATAATCCATCACAATAAAACCTCTTCTATGTCTTGTTATTTCCACATAAACATACAGAATACTAGAAGAAAAACTATCTCACTAGCAGTGGTGATCACTTACCATCGGGTAGACTACTCACTTGTTTGCCTTCCTAGTTGTAGGTAAGTGTTTAAGTGATCAACCATCTGATTCAGGTAAAGTATCTCTGTGGATCATTAACTATCCTCATTGATCATTAAGTTAGTCATTCAAAATATGTCATGACATATTGAAAATATGTCATGAACAGTTCACTTAATAGTTGTGAATGAATCTTGTATGTACCTGCTTCATGCAATGTAAATCAAAATAGTTTATGACCTCAAGCTGGTCATCTCATACCCATATGAAGCAGAACCTATATTTTTTCAACTCACTTTAAGCAGTATTTTATATTCAATAAATACTCACGGGATTTTGTAAGACGCCGGCCGGTTCACATAATAGTTATCACTTACCAAATTTAGTTCTAATACCATACCCTTTTATATGGCTTTCCTTCCTATGTCATGGGGCGTGTTTCATCGCGCTTCTGGCTTGTTAAAATCCTCTCTTACATCCAATGAAACTCGGGTTAGTAGCACACATCGTTTTATTCACTTGGTCAACAACACAGAGTACATTGAGCTAGTTCAGTATGACCCTCCGCGGGAAGAACTAGCAAGAAACCTCACGGGCATAGTCTTTCTTATTGATCGCTACGTCTTCTATTACCATTAATACAGATTGCACTTCGAACGTATCACTACACATATCAGCATCCCAGTCTGAATGACAATACAATCTCCGCGTCTCTTCTAGAGCGCTTCGCGCCAAAACGTGCCGTTGACATCTGTCAGCTGTCAACGTCACTGTGACTGTTCTCTTTAATAAAGCCTGTTCTCATTTACCATACCGAAGGATCAGTTTTGAATTCTTAACACAAGGTCACTGCATTCGAGTAATCAGAAACGCCAGCGTTTGCAAAAATGTGTGCCGATCACACAAAAAATGTCGTACAGTTAACAGCAAAAATATATCGACACGCAAAAATTTACAAGAGAGTTAAATAGCTTAAAGTTATTTTGGAAGACTACGACTGTTAAGTTATTTCTGTGACTGACTAAAATATAAAACACTAATACAGCATATAGTTTATTGTCATAGTGTCAATTTTAGAACAGCATCATAAGCTAGTAAAACGTGCCAATAATTGACTATTCGAATAATCAGTCAGTCATTCAAAAATAGCTCTTGATTGATGAAAGTATGTATGTATTGTATGTTAACCCTTTATGATGCAAAATAAAAACAAAACAAGTAACCTACAATTGACAAACTCTGAGATACATGCACAAAGATGGACTTTTCGTATAAGTATAAAGCTTTCGTCATTCATCATCTTATGATGCAAAATACAACGCTGCGTTGCGTGACTTGAAGGTAAAAAAGTCCCCGCTGCATGGATATTTGAAGGATTACCAACTTTAACAGAACTACTTTAACATTCAAACTAACTATCCTAATATGGTAAATAGAACTATCTTAGATGAATGGCTGGGCTGACCCTCGCCTTGCCAATCGGAATTGCCGACAAAGCGCCATTCAGTAGACCCTTGATGCCATTGCCACGAAAAAATAAGCATTATTTCTAACGATATGAGGATGAAAACCGTAGGGCCTGGTTTTGTTTGTACGATCATTTATAAGTATCTATATCACGCTTATTGTAAAGATACTTCGCAGTTTTTCATAAAACTAGGTTATTAAACCAAACTGTTGCGAGCGCTATGACTTCAATGCAGTTTCCTTCGTTTACTTACTGTCGTTCCTTATTAATGTCAATTACTGTTCCTGCGCTTATTCCGTTAGAAAAAATCACCGTCATTATTAGGTTTAAGTAGGTACCTAGTACTACTAGGTACCAGCAGGGAACTTCATTTTTATCGTGTCACGTTTGACTTAATTTTAACACTTCAATATTATTCAAGTAACCCAACGTGCCCAAATTGTAAAGACAATAATTTCTCCTTCACATAATATAACCGCGCATCGCAAACGATTCAACAGTAATACTAATGATGCACTTTCATTTTGATAGTTACGCTGCCTGTCTCTGTCTTATGAAATGGAAATAGGTGGCATGCTTTATTTGAGCTGTCACAACGAGTAATTCTGTCTAAGGTGCGTTTCCATGAGAACTGTGCAAGAAAGTTGATACAACAATAACCCGAGAGATCGTTGGGCCGAGCGAAGAAGAGATCTTGTGGAAAGATATCCTTCTTCTAGACCACGAATGGGAGTTGTACTTATTGTTTTTATGTCCTCATTTCTGCTATCGATTGAGAATCCAATTCTTTATAATATGCAGACAGAATACATCTAGGGTTTTTGGCAGAGGCATCGGAAGACGTGAGCGACGTAGGCAATCGCTCATACATTATAATGGCCCCGTGACTCGAAAATTTTCCTTTTTTTATCAAAAAGGCCAGGGCCAATTGTCAGTTTTAAATCTATGTTCCCTACGAATACCGAAATACCTACGTTAAGTACACAAATCATTTTTCAACCTGCTTTCTAATTTAATAACACTTTGTTCACTGTTATGAACTCTAAACTCCATCTCACGGCATCTCAGAAACAAGACATATGTTTTTATAATTATATTTTCTTGCAGTCAAAACCCACGGTCGTTCCCGTAAACCCGTTCGATCCTCGGGAAGATGCGGCAGTGCTCCGGAAGGCCATGAAAGGCTTCGGCACAGATGAGAAGGCCATCATCCAGGTCGTGACCCGGCGCAGCAACGAGCAGCGTCTGCGCATCGCGTTCGAGTTCAAGACCCTGTATGGAAAGGTCAGACTCTTACAATGTTTCATTGGGTGAGAACAGAAGTGGAGTGAATGATCGAGAAATTATACAGAAGCAGGGCTTGATACGTAACTACATACATACATATCACGTCTTTATCCCTTACGGGGTAGACGGAGCCTAAGGTAACAAGTCCTTAAGGCCACGTTTAGCATGATTCTGGGCGTATACGTGGATAGAGGTATCAAAATAGTGATTGGTAGATGGGCAAGGCTTCCAGCTTACCAGCCTTACTAAATTTCTCATGCGGACGTTCAAACCTCTCACTCGCACTCATGGGTACAGTTATCCGGTAATATATAGGATCAAGGTCGTGAATGGAATATCTTAAGCCCTGTATAATGCTAACAACTTTAACATAACTTTGACCATTTCAACAAGAGGGATTGTATTCCTTAATAAAAAAAAATGAGCTTAGTGGTAATTTTTATATTTTATTACGAGTAAGTCTAACTGCTGTATAGACTTTGGAGCTGCATTGTATAATCAAGTACATACAATCTGATAGTCAAATTTTCGCGAGGTGTGAAACATGACGTTGACAACATTGCCGTTGCAGAGTGTCGTGTGCTGTCGAGAACCTACTCAGTTAACTAGACTAGCACTAGACTTTGAAATAGCCTATTCCTTTCCAAATACTAAGATTATCATAATCGGGGTCGCAATATTAAATGGGACCCGATCAACATAACGAATGGGGTGGATCGATTAAGGTCAACACTAAAAGCTTGACCACGACTGTGTCAGCGAATTTCAGCGCAACTTAAAGGAAAAATAAACGTAAGGGGCGGAGATACGCCACAAAATGTATAGAGTAATCGAAGCGAAATGTGTTACGGTACGTTCGTTTTGTTACGAGGTTCCAGCGATGAAACGACGTCATAAAGTAATAGTAGGTAGTTTTAAATAATTTAAATACACTCGTATTTTTGTTCCCTCGGTTATTGTAATAAGTCGTGCATGCAAAGGTATAATTAATTACAATGGAAAAACTTTGAAAAATGTTTACATTCATCATTATCAGATAGACGCAGCAGAAACATTAAAAAGATTTTTTTTTGGTGTAATCGCATCTTTATAACATTAACGGATGCTCGATCAGGCGTACCTACCGACAGTGGCAAGCTATCTAATAGAATGAGATATAAAATATGTATTTCAGAAATTAATATTGCCATCTTATTCTAATTAGTTATTCGATACGCCGTGTCGTACGTTAATGCTGTTAAATATGCGGCGTGCAGAGATTACTCTCGTAGGCCACTTGTGCAGACGTTGTCATGTTTTTAGATGTCTGACGGTAAAATAAACGTAGACAAAAACTACTCTAAGCCAACATTCGAACAGCCGCGTCTATAGACTCATTTAAGCGGTCGGTCTTTAGTTTTGCGCCGTCCCTCTCCGGGGTATCGCGTGGGAATGAGACGGCGTGTTAGTATCGCCTAAATTGCACAGCTGGGCGTTTTTTTATGGTGGCAATTAATTAATCGATGCTTTTTAATTAGTCTAAAAGGTCGATAGCTGAATGAAATTAAACTCCCAACGCATTTGTATTGATCCCAGGGGGTCTTGCTTATACATACATTTCTATTTCGTGAATGCGAACAATAGTGTGAGAGAAAACATGCGAATAGTTTGGCGTTCGTCCAAGCAGTCAAAAATCGTAACGTGTTCGATAACGTCCTTTCTCTTTCAGTTCCATGTAAATCTTAGCAAGCATTTACTCAAAGTGTTTTATGGTAAATCGATGAAGCTAATGTAAGACAGTTTAAGTCTAGGATTATCTCGGCGCTATTAAATTAGTTATCAATATATGCATAAGCTACTACAAAAAGCATGAAAATAAAAATTACGTAACTATTCGTAAGTCTGGCGCCCAATATATCGCATCGTTTAGTTTAAAAGATCTGACTGAAAAACTAGTGCCGCGCTGGGCACAGCTGTCGGTGGGCACTTGATACTACAGTCGATAGTTATAATAAGCATGCAGCGAAGTTTCATTGCACGGTCTAGACATCCTAAGACTTCTTTGCTCTTAAGATTTTTTACAAACGAATTTAGTAAACAAAGCTGACTGCCAGTTTTCGCTAAACGGAAAGGCATAATTATGAAGAACATTCAGGCCTAGGTCTCGCCACCTTAGGCTCTGTCTATCCCGTAAGGGATAAAGACGTGATTTGTGTATGTATGTATGTAACATTCAGGAACTTATATGATGTGCGTAATCAGGTATGTTGGTGCCGCGGAAGCTTGGCAAATACAAATCACACTAAAATTTACATAAATAGAAAATGTGAACTATGTGACCAAATTTACGATAAACTGTCCAGATTTTAGTTACATACCGTTTAGAACAGAAAATAATGAATAAATGTCACATGAATTTATTTGTGAAGACTTGGTATAATTCACGGAGAAATGACAGCAAAAATGTCTATTAGCATTATCAACAGTTTCCTTAGACTACCTTTAACTTCTATCAGTTGTAAGTGAACAAAAATATTTACAGGATTTAATCTCAGACCTCAAGAGCGAGACGAGCGGAAAGTTCGAGGACCTTCTGGTGGCTCTCATGACGCCGCTCCCGCAGTTCTACGCCAAGGAGTTGCACGATGCCGTGGCCGGGATCGGGACGGACGAGGACGTGCTCATCGAGGTCATGTGCACCATGTCCAACCACGAGATCCAGGTCATCAAGCAGGCGTACAATGCCAGTAAGTCTTTTGCGGGTGGTAGGGCCTTGTGCAAGGTCCGTCCGGATCGCTGACCACCATCTTACTCGCTAATCCTGCCGCTAAGTCGCAGTGCTTGCACTGCTGTGTTCCGGTGTGGAGAGTAAGACAGCCGGGGAAATTACGGGCACAAGAGGCATTTCATCTTAGTCCTCTAGGTTGGCAACGCATCTGCAATCCCTTCGGGGTTGCGGGTGTCTATGGGCAGTGGTGATTACTTACCATCAGGTGACCCACTTGCTCGTTTGCCTTCCTATTCTAATAATAAAAAAAAGTGAGCATAAACAAGGTAGCTCAGATTGTTCCCGCAATGTTTCAGTAGGTTAGCTTGACTGAACACGCCTACAAAGATTTCATGTAAATTTTCGATTCATTTAGTTCTTGACGCGGTTCACTTTGAACATCGATATAGTCCGAGCCTGAGGTGGCAAGACCTAGGCCACGATTAGCAAGATTGTGAGCGTATAGATAGCAATGGAATCAAAATAGTGATGGGTTGCTATCCGTATCGCCTTTAACATGATTCCTATGATTTTCGCCAATTCCCTTGATGGGCTTTTACTGATGGTAAGAAGAGAGGCAACTGGTACATTCTATGTTTTTTTTGCTCCCAGACCAGCATGGAGTCTCGGGTTTGGCAATTATTAGAGTTCAAAATTTGAAATAAACAACAAAACACAACCGATTTCGAATGAATGAGAGAATGTTAAATAATAAAAAGTAAACAATAATGGTTGTAGTATGTACCTAGTCTTAATCCGAAGATAGAGAATGAACTGCTCGTGTATGAGGTGCAATATTAAATATGATTAAAACTGCAAAACCGTTGATTCTCGAAATGTTCGTCCTCGGCCGGCTGATGCTGCGGCCGTTAATGAATTGCTTCCGACCGCTTGCTTGCGGGTAAAATAAGACGAATGATATCTGCTGTGCTTATTTCGTGTTATCTAGCTGGCACATATTGCTGTGGAGCAGTGTTTCTTAAACTTTTTGTGGCCACAGACCACTTTCAAAATTTCTAAGAGTCCGTGGACCTACGTCAAAGCTTATTACAGAGAAAGAAAGCAAAGTTTAATATTAAAGAATCGATCTAAAGCGTTAACTGAGTTGCTGCGGACCCCTGACACACATGTCACGGACCCCTAAGGGGCCTGTGGACCCCACTAAGAAATCCTGCTGTAGAGTTTTAGATTAAACGGTACCTACATCTACAACGTGTTACACCACATACCGAAAACCCTGAAAACGGTTTGTTCAGAATAAAGAGTTGAATCGATTACTCGATCGATTACTCATTTGTTTTATGTTGTTGTTAACTTGATAATTTTATAAATGATCGATTGGTTACATAATATGAATTTGGTTATACTAATATTTGATTGGTTCCAAATATGTACTACGATGTACTTATCTGGTTATTTTAGTTTCGCCAACAAGGAAAACTGGCCAAGGCCAATCGCTTAATTTGGTGTTTTTTTTCCAGTGTATGGAACGCTTTTAGAGGATGACCTCCGCGGCGACACCTCTGGAAACTTCAAAAGGCTCATGACCTCTTTGAGCATGGTAAATATATACTTCAGAATCAACCCATATAAAGCATCTGAACTCATTACAAAATCATCAATTGAATCGTTTACTAAATTTGTAAATTCACTGATAACTGATTGCTTTTCCTTAGCTTCATGTTTATGAATTATTTTAAAATGTTTTCAAAGCCATCTATGTACTGATTATTAATATTAAGCATTTTTTTTACGCGTTTTTTGTTAATGAAATGATAAAAGTTGTGGTTGCAGTTTATACGTTGATAACGTTTATTTTTAATTTGTTTTTTTTTAAACATGCCTGTGTGCCTGTATTTTATAACTACTAAGTTAGGGCACGCTGCCGTTGTGACGGAGCGGCGCAGAGATATACATAATTAAACAATTGCATTATTTCAAATCCACGTCGCGACCGTCGCGTTTGTCACATTCCAAGGGGAACGCACCCTCATTCTATTTTTTTGTTTCCAGGGCAACAGGTCCGAAGAATTCCACGTGGATCAGGAGAAGGCTCGCGAGGACGCCAGGAGCTTGCTTCAAGCCGGTGAGTTCAGAGTAAAACAGATACGTTCAAACTTAACTAAAAAACTAAAACAGTACTTTATACATATTTTCGATGCAGATTGCGGATAATTATAATTAGCTACTCATATTTCGACGCCGTTGCATCATGATTATAGGTAGATTCATTAAAGGCAATCGCGGTCTTCATATCGTAGAAAATAGACGTACGTGCGTACATGTAGTCACGCCCTTATCTCGTAGGAGTAGGCAGAGATTACCACCCGCAACTTCCTCTTGCTACAATCGAGACACCTTTTTTGCTTCATTCACCACGGGCGTAGCCAGGGAGGGGAGAACGATTTTCATGAAATTTGGTATGCAGGGGGTTTTGAGGACGATAAATCGATCTAGCTAGGTTTATAGCAGAGTTGGGCGTTATTTAGATATTTTCTTATCTAGATAGTTATTTCAAATAAATTTATTCGAAGATAAAAATTCCATCACAAATAGTGCGTTGACAACTTTTTTATTTAGATAAATTATCTAGATAAAGATAACCGACCACGTTTGTTATTGAAGTAAGCTTATAATAACATACACTACTGACATTCATCTTTTATTTAAAATCCCAACTAATTTATCTAGATAAAAATGAAACTGATCTAGATAAATTCAAAATAACAAATGACGGATTATTTAGTTACTTCAAATAAAAGATGATTTAGTTATCTGCCCGGTTTTTCGTAAATAGATAATTTTTGCCCAACTGGTTTATAGATATATACCATCTAGATACCAGCTAAATACCTATACTCAATACACCTTGGCCTAAGAAATTAACCTTTGTTCTTTTTACGCAAGATAAAGCGATAACGCGAAGATAAGACTATTTATCTGAACAGGTGTTACTGGGGAAATTATAATTTCCAATCAACTCGCATCGATGCAAAACAATATCGACACGTTGATTTGAATAACAATATGTGCCTTGAATAGTTAAGCTAATAATAATTATACGAGACACGAACACTTTGCATTTTTATTTGGTTTGTCATATTAATGCATGTTAATGATGGTCTGCGGCATGCGTCTTACTTAATTAATGGACTTAAATGTCACATGGACTGGTTGCTGGTCCAATTAATGAAGTTTTAATTGATCGTCAAAAATATAGTATGATATAGCAAGATAGTAAACTCTTACTATACTCTCGTGGAAATTGATTTTTTGTATTGTGTCAATACACAATGGTCAATTTTTATATTTTTATCTGCAGTAAATATGTTTTTGAAAATTTATATTGCTCTCCACACTATTGTTGTTACCTCAGGCTCCGTCTACCCCGTAAGGGATAAAGACGTGATTTACGTGTGTGTGTACCAAGACCTAAAGACCACGTTTAGCATGATTGTGGGAGTAATGTAAAGGGGAATCAAAACAGTGATAGGTTGCTAGCCACATCGCCTATATAACAATGATCCCTCAAGATTTTCGCTCAATCCCTCGATGGGCTTTTACCATCTGCACGGGAAGAGAAGCAACTGCTACATTCTATGTTTTTCCTTTGCTCCCAGAGTAGCATGGAAGAAATGGAGTTTTTTAACGTTTGCCGTGTAAATTGCAGGCGAGCTGCGGCTCGGCACGGACGAGTCCGTGTTCAACGCGGTGCTGTGCTCGCGCTCGTTCACGCAGCTGGCGGCCATATTCCAGGAGTACCAGTTCCTCACGGGCCACGACATCGATGACGCCATCAAGGCCGAGTTCTCCGGGGACCTCGAGAAGGCGCTGAGGGCCATAGGTGAGTCTACAAATACAAATAGGTTGTTTATATCAAAAGTTAAACAATTGAACTAACTCCATCACATTCCAAACTATAATTATAGGTCTAATACTTATCACTACATAGTATAAAACAAAGTCGATTCCGCTGTCTGTCTGTTCCTATGTATGCATAGATGTTTAAAAGTATGCAACGGATTTTGATGCGGTTTTATTTAATAGATAGAGTGATTCAAGAGGAAGGTTTATATGTATTATTCTACGCAGACAAAGTCGCGGGCAGAAGCTAGTAATATATATTATTGGTACGTACTAATAATTATGTAATACATATTATAGGTTGAGCCTATCTTAGGGATTTCTATCGCGTGATTATGATTCAAGAAAAAAATCTTACGCAATAATTAGACGAAATATACTCGGGAGCAAAAAAACCGGGTCACTTTTCATACAACTTTCTAAGGGAGGTGATGTGTATGTTTAAAGCTATATAAAAGTTATACACAGTAAATTTCACAATGACATCGCAACTGCTGACAAGGAAAATCATCATGATTATTAACACTGAGAATGTTCTACGATGACTCATGGATTCAATTGGATCAATTTTACGTGACGAACGAACAGATTAAGATAGTCAGTGAAATTACTAGCACAAGGGGTAAATCTTAGTCCTCTAGACTGGCAACACATCTGCGGGTGGTGGTGCTCGTTTACCATCAGGTTGACCCACTTTCTCGTTTGCTTTCCTTGTCGTATAAAAAAAGCGCTATAAGATAAAACTAGTTTAATTTTGCGATTTCTTATATAATTCACGTAAAGACGTTTTAAACACTATTAAATTGTGCTTAAAACTGTTTTTTTCGGATGCAAAACGGGCCAAAGGGAAATAGTCTCATGCAACCGCTTTAACAGTCTTCGCGTTATTTCCCCAGTGAAAGTGGTCCGCAACAAGCCGCTGTTCTTCGCGGAGCGGCTCCACAAGTCGATGAAGGGCATGGGCACCAACGACCGGCAGCTCATCCGCGTGATGATCACACGCTGCGAGCTCGACCTCGGCGACATCTCCGACATGTTCCAGGCCAAGTACGGCGAGACACTACAGAGCTGGATTGAGGTTAGAATTACAATACAAAAAATGACTTTCTGCCAAGTTTTTTTGCGGCGCATTCTTCTCGGCAATGATGATCTTTACGAACGCGCTGGTAATTTCAAAAAAGACATGTAAAAGAGCCCTCGGCGACCAATTCGTAAAAATAAATTTTGAATCTTGAATATACAAGGAATTACGAAACTCATAAAAAAACCCATTTAACCCTACTGGCTGCGGCAGGGTCCCCATGACGCTGGTAGCATTACTCCTTTTAAGATCGCTGGGATAAGTACACGCCAGCTCTTGGGTGTCTTAAGGCGTCGATCAGCCAGGACGGCAGGGCCTTTATGAAGCCCTTTTTGTAAATACAGGCCATAAGATTGCAGTTCGGTCTTTGGAAAGAGACAATTGGCGTCAAGTAAGTTAGAGCGAGACAACACTAAGAAGCCGAAATTAGACGAGAAGACCGATGTGCAATCTTTATGGCCACATACTGTAATGATTATTTTCATTCGAAATTTAATTGTTATTTTTATGTTTCAGGGAGACTGTTCCGGCCACTACAAGAAGTGTTTGCTGGGACTGCTCGGCTTGTATTGATTATTTTTATTCCGAGAAATGTCGTTGATTAAGTTTTTTATTGAATGTACGTCTATATGTCGTGTACTTCTTAACGTTTCAAACTGAATTCATCTGCTCATGCCGTTAATTAATTCTAATGAATGCGAATATAATGTATCTTATGAAAGAATCTCAAAACAAATTATAATCTCTCAGTATTTTAATTTGAATTTTACTAACAAATCATTTTTCGTTTACTATTAAAAAACCGTCCTCATTTTATCTTAGTGGTTTTTTGAAAAGTGTTTTTGATAGATGCTCGGTAATATTTTTATTGATATTATTTCCCAACGATACATAAGATTTGTGGTAATAAGACGCTAGATTAATGAAATTTACAGTTTTTCTTGCCTTACCTAACTACTATACAAGGGCTAATTAGATGGTATGTAGTTGCATTGCCTCAAATATAAATGTTGTGCCTTTGTATATTTTATAAAAGTAGATGCCAGTACTGAAAAGCGCTTCATAAAATAATAAATATGTATTTATAAGCATATAAAAGCATTTACTCAATTAAATTTTGATGCCTAACCACTTTATTGAAGAAAGTTAAGAAAGAGCCTATAAAATATAAGTACATTAATTATAAGCTATTCTAAAAGCTATATTTTACAATAGAAAGTGTTATACTCGTATGTTCTCACCTTAATATTCATTCAAATGTATAAATTAAAAAGTGTCCTTGTGGCTTTCGCGGAAAGTCGATCATTATGCTACAAAAATCATCAGGTACTTCTACCTTTTTCTTAAGCCGGGTACTCACTAGGAAACTAACCGAACAGATACTGTATGAAGACATAAGTCTGTACGTGTGGTGCAAGTTCTGAGTGGCCAGCTCGCTATGAGCGCAGCCCGAGTCGAAGGCGAACCTTGAACAGAATAGTTACAGTATTTGGGCAATTACAGTTACAGCTCACTAGTGAGTATGGGGACCCGCGGCTTAGCTTCATTTTATTTTAAGAAGTTCACGGAGAGATGACGATTGATTGCCTTTTGGGCCTTACTATCCACTTACACTTCTGACGAATGATCTGTGCATCATCACATACATTTCTCTCTCATTAGCAAATTGTAAGTTTTGTCTGTAAGTTAAAGGCATGCTAAGTAACAGAAGAAATGAGACGAATCTTAAGTATACAGATATCGGGGTAGTCGTTAAGTTATCGATCATTAATGATATTTTACTTCATTTTAATTTTACAACCTTACCTTCGAGCATTTATTTGTCTTCTGCCCACCTTTATACTAAGAGCACATCTATTAGACATAAGTACATGTTTCTTAATTAAGATTCCAAATTTTTGATGGTGGTAATGATTGGTCGCTATTTGCGCGCATTGATATTAACGACAACTACACTGACGAGCAAATTTATCAGGTCACTTTCCCAGGGCCGTCTTAAACATGGCCGGGGCCCTTGGGCACACAAGTATTTGGGGCCCTTTTGGAAAGTAAAAAAGAAGAAAAAAATGTAATGCGCCCCACAAAAATGTTTTGAAAATAATTGAGTGAGAGAAATTGTCGGTCCTTCGGGCCACCCTGAGAATGGGGGCCCTGGGCACGGGCCCCGTGTGCCCTTATGGTGAAGACGGTATAGCACTTTCCATACAAATTTGTCTAAAAGTGACCTATTATTTTTGCTCGTGACATAAAACTATTTCAGCCGCCGCCATTACTGGATTTGTTCGTAACTCTTCGTGGTACTGCTTACTTTGACTGGCCTAGAATCGGCTACAATTTTATTGATGTATCTGTGGCCAACGCTATGTCCAATGATTTGATGGAGATTTTTCCAATATTTGTAACAGTTATATAATTATAATTATACACTTAAAGTGGTCATGTTTCTATTTAATAAATGGTCTATGGAGGACATAACATTTAGTTTTATTTTTGAAACACGTTACTTATACGGAGATTTCGATCACCGATATCAAAGGTCACATACGTACACCCCATATCAAGCTGACCGCGTTTAAAAGAAATAAATAAATATTTATTTACAGCAATTCATTTAGCCCCAAACAAATGAAAGCTTGTTCCAGGGTTACTAAGCAACGGATAAATTAGACATACTTATATGATGTAGATTAATTCAAACATAAATACATACATATTTAAGTAACATCACTCTGGCACAGACGTTAGAAATCAACTTACAAACGTTTGTCACTGCCGGGATTCAAACCTGAAACCTCAAGCTCAATTCTGGGGTCATAAACCACTTAGCTATTCGGTCGTCTATCCCACTTGC
This sequence comes from Pandemis cinnamomeana, assembly GCA_932294345.1. NCBI lineage: Eukaryota > Metazoa > Arthropoda > Insecta > Lepidoptera > Tortricidae > Pandemis > Pandemis cinnamomeana. The sequence goes on along the minus strand of OW028705.1, from coordinate 13,293,226 downwards.
ATAACGACACAGGAGTCATCAACAGTTCAAAGATCTCCATAATGTATTTAAATAAAAAATGTAATCGCCTGAATCTCCAAAACAGATCACCACTTACGATCTTTCGTTACGGAACAATACTTGAGTCGTCGGCCAAGAACTATTTAAAATATGATCTCGTTTGGGAAGTGAGATGTTATTTTGCCGAAACGACTTCGGATCACCCTATTATCTTAGCGTCATATAGTATGAAACAGTCAAGGTGACCAAAAAGATTGGCACCTCGTACTATTTCTATGCACCGAACTATTTGGCCGACTTGGAAGGTTTAATTAAACTTATGACGCTGACGTACCTATTGATGGAAGTAGATATTGCCGACTGATACCAACTGTGATAGGTACGTTTTTCTTTAAACTGATGAGGTAATCCAAGGGTTACCTCATCTTTGTTTGAAGCCACCGACTCGGATTGCGTCAGCAGCCCTTACTCCATGTTTTCCTACAAATTTCTCAAGTGTTGGCGTAAGTTAACAAATCAACGGTTATTAACGGTGAAAGCTGAAATTAGTTTACAAGTTAATTTACTTCCCTCCGCATCTTACTTTGTGTGGTCCATCAATCCACCATGAAACACGGGAGTGCATGAAATCACTACGGTAATGCGGAATCCGACGATTGTTGTTAGGATGGAGGCACATCTGGGTTCTTTCTTTGCAATAATTATACGGAATGCGCGCGATCAGCACGGCTAACACAAGAGCGAGCGAGATAGAGGCTACCCGTTCTAGAACGAACCGTTATAAAAAGACGTGCCGTGCTTAGCGAAAGATGGAGTTCTGCGGACCAGTGGCGTAACTATAGCGTGGCAGGAGTGGCAAAATGCCACGGGCCCCTAGCTCTACGGGGCCCCGAACTGGCTTGGTTTAGAGCACAGAAGAGACGATGATGCACTTCTTCATATTGAGGAAGGAACCCCATCTAACGAATTTGCCACGGGCCCCAGAAGTTAATAGTTACGCTACTGCTGCGGACTGCAAAGTGAAACCGATTTAAACTGCGCCGAATAATCGATGTTCCAATTTTGGGCCTACGGTGTGTGTGGTTAAAATAATAATTTTAGTTTTAGTAAAGTAAAATACAACACACAGTAGATACCTAACATACGGCGGGTGACAGTCAGGGTCATGTCTACTTAGTCAAAAATGGCATTTAATTATACAGCATACCTACTGACTAAAATTCAAGTCATGTAGAAATAAAATTGACGTTGCTTTAAACATTGCTCGCGAAAAAAACTAACTACAAGTAGGTAAAATAATGAGTGTATTTGAATACTTAATTTCTTGGACATCGCTGGCCAATGTCACGCCTAGGTATTTAAGCTTTCTGCACGACTTGATAATATGCTAGACTACCTACTACGCCAAGTGTGCCACCACCTTTTCCACATGAGACACGGTAATTGCGCCCGGTGATAAAATTTCGAGCAGTCGTAAACGTGACGGAATATGCACTTCGCTGTTCTGTTGCAGAATTTCGGTCACGAGAATGAAGGCAGAACATTTTGAAATCACGATTTGGTGACTTAACTCTAAAGTTCTAGGAGCTAAAGCCATCTGTTGGACTAACCGTACCTACCTGGATCTGACCATACTGTTAGTGTCATTATTATCTCCAGTTATGTCCCACTGCCAGCACTCGCCTCCTCTCTCAAACACCCCTGCACAGTATCACAAGAGCGCGCAAGAGCTGAATCGCGTGCGATAGGTATACACTACCTGTCTCTTTCTAGAACGAACAAGAAAAAGACAGGTGGTCCATCTCGCGCGCTCTCCATCTAGCCGTGCTGTAAATACATTTCAAAGTTCGACATGTACGGTGTCAAAGGCGTGACATGACGTTGAAATAAAATTGTGATAAGAATCTTAAACATGAGGGTTCAACCAAACTAATTCTTAATTAATAACTAGCTTCTGCTCGCGACTTCGTGTGCGTAGTTATTAGGATTATACATTTATAAACCTTCCTCTTGAATCACTCAATAAATTAAAAAAACCGCATCAAAATCTATTGCGTAGTTTTAAAGATCTAAGCATACATAGGGACAGACAGATAGCGGAAAGCGACTTTGTTTTATACTAACTATGTAGCGATAATAATAATCCAGATTAATTTTAATAAAACAACATAGCATTAGTAATTGCTACTTGAAAATAGAACGGCACTGCATCTTACTTATTAATAAACTCGAAAATGCGTCATTATTTAAATACCTACTCTCAATACAAACAAAGTGTGAAAAAGCCAAGAAAAATCTCACTTGACATTTGCCCTCCCAATATTTCAAAGAAAACTCCCGAGAAAAAGTGTCGAAATCTCCGGTTACCGCCTTATTAAAAGTAACCAGTCGGGTATAACTGATTGGTGCATTTTGTTTGCATATCTGATACCTCATTCATCACAGGCGTCTTGGATGAAATTATATTGTGCCCGCGACGATCCATCACTATTGTTAAGAAGCGAATTTGGGGCAACAATCGCCTTATTATCAAATTATCGATGAAATTTTTTGAGGTTAGGACATTATTTTCTTTCAACCTCAGCAGAGATTATATAAATAATAAAACTTTTTTTTCTCATTTCTTACAAAGTAATTACATATTTACTTGTAGACTAATTGTAAAAGGTCTTTTGACACACCGATGGAATTGGAGACTTTTTACTGAACAACGAGAAGAAAAAAATATTTGGTTATGAATTTTTCACTTAGATTAGTAATTTCGATTTTAAGTATTTTGAAAACGGCTAGTATTAGGACATACGAGAAATTAACTACATATATAAGCGATAAGAATCTACGAGTACCCTTAAAGTTAAAACCAATTTACAAAAACACTCTGTATGTAGAAAAAATAGGGTAGGTAAGTTTTAAGTTCCGTAAACGTATTTTTCGGTCGCTTAAGAGGACTGATTATATTTTTGGTAGTTCCTACGAATTTTTGCAAATCCCCAAGGGAGTTCAGTAAAGTCTTACTACTGTCTAACTAACATCTAATGGGTCACGCCAGCGGAGCCGCGGGCAAAAGATAGTACACAACTTTACGAGTAATCGTTGGAACTTTCAGCGGTGGGTTGCAATTGAAATGGTTTATAGTATCTACTAACATAATTATTTCATGCGGATGATTAATTTTATTGCCGGGTGAGCTGAGGTAATAATTAATTAAAGTTGTTTGTTCTTTAATTAAACAACACGCAAGCCTTTAGGTGCTGTTACGTATGAAAATAAACTAAGTTAATGTATTTTGTGTTTAGTTTTCTTGTGATATACACAGCGGCTAAAAATGTGGCTCTCATAATTATAGGTAATTATGTGTCAACCAAATTTTGTGCAGCTGAGTATATTTTAATTTTCAGGCTTTTCTAGACGAGAAGTAGGATTTCACAAAAAGAAAGGCGCTAAGCGAAGCTAAGTCACCCACGTACTAAATCTATGTGGGTCCTATAAAACAGTAACGTGACTGACTTTAACGCACGGACTAAAAAATCATTGGATTTAGAACCTTGAATAGGTCTATATCTTGTTACCACACAGTTTGTCAAAACTTCCACTAAATTAGGAACTGGTCCTTATTTTGACAAACTTAGGTATATTTAACTGGCCACTTGCTCGCTGAACACCCTATATTATTTAAAAAAAAACTTGCACTGATCGTATGTAGATAGGTATGTAAGTCGTCCATTTTAAAATTTGCTAACCATTATTCGGCTACTTTTAGTGGCCGAATTGACTTGAAACTTACTACCAATTACGTATAAAGTACCTATTATTTTGTGGGTCCTTCTTTAAGTAGTGGGCATATGCTAATACTCATTTTCTATTTTGGGAATTAATTTTCACTTTATTTTCGTAACCTTTTGTTAAACTGCCTAAAATCATTTTAAAACCGATTAAAACTCACAATAAACTAACTTAAATAAATTAACTTTCTTTGTTGCCTTAAAATTGTGCGCACAAACCACACTTCCACATTATTGGTGAAGATGTTTGGCTAAGGGCGCGTCCACACGCCCGTTATGTTGATTCACGTCACCACTAATGAGTACAAAGTACACTACCAGTGCGTGTAGACGCGTGTTTACATTCGCAGTTTCTGTGGGACAGTGACTTGTAATGTGGTATTATTATGTTACAAATAAGTAGGTTACTCTTCAGATTTGTGCACTCTGTCAAATTAACACGATTTATAAAATTTGCGACACACGATTCGCGTTTAACGATTTCGACAAACAAAATACGTCTTTTAAAAAATGTAGGTACAAACTCACCGATTTTATTGTATGTTAATATGTAGGCCCCCCCACCGACATTTTTAATTTTTTTAATATCCTTTAATGTAGTCAGAACTCTCCCTAAGCGGCGCCGTAGCTCCGTAGCACCGGCGTAGGCGTAGGCGCGATCGTAGCATGTTGATATACCGTACCGAGAACGTTTACAACACAATTTATAGCTAACATACGAGACAACTCGGAGAATCGCATTAATTAAAACTGATACACATACTGTATGCACAGTAAACTAAGATCAAACAGTATGCTAGTTTAGTGAGACCTATTTTTTTATCACGTCGTCAGTGGTAACAAATGTTTATGACTTTTTCCGTGAAATGAGAAAAATTGCTTCAAAATCATTGTTTATAGAAATCGGTTTCAATTAAACACAAAGGCGCCGGGCAAGAACTAGCGCGATGCGTGTATGCGCAATACACACCTGAGTGATTTCGCACCCGTTCCAAATTGACGTTTAAAGTTGTTCTACTGTATCTCGAATGTCAACTGTGTCGTATACAAAGACAAGTAAATTACCGACGAAATGAATTACATCTTAATGCGACGTCACTAAAGAAACACTTGGCGTAACGATGACGAGTATAGCCATCATTAATGTTGTAAAATGATGAGCTGTTCGTAATCTGTAATTGTAATTACACATGTTTATGCGTGAAGATAAATACTTACGTGACTAAAGTCGCATGGATTTTGAAAGCAAAAATCACTTTAAAGGATCATTCGAAAATAGTGAAAAATTGAGCTGCATTTGAATTATGAGTTCATGAATAAGGTTGATTAATCTTTTTAACTAATCGAAAATTCAATTTGAACAATATAAAAGATCATGCTAAACGTGGTCTTTAGGTCTTGCTACCTTAGGCTCTGACTATCCCGTAAGGGATAAATACGTGGTTTATGTATGTACATATTGTTAAGAAAACATTTTACTTGCATGTTTTTGATATTTTTAGACTGCGTTTTTTCTATAATCTCAACAGAACGTAATGATATAATAATATGAGAAAAATTAAAGGACAAAAAAATAGAGATATTTTATAACAATTTCAGCCCTTCATATCACATACATTGAATACCATAATGTGTAAGAGTAATAAACACATCGTTATGACGCTCTCGCATACAATAGCGCGACCTATTTCCCTCCGTTTGTATTTTAAAAAGGTCTACTGTCGAGTTCGAAGTTGCCGAGGTTTGAGGAAACAAACAAACAAACATGCCATTCAGAGTTAAACAAAGCGCGGTCACTTCTCACTCAAACGTAGGTACACAAATGGAAACGGGGTTCTCACGACAATGGGTGCATTACTACGGGTTAACGATATTGTCATTTTTTGACTCCCTTATGACACAGTTTGAAGTAGAGCCATTTTCTGCTGTCTGTATGTATGTAGGTAGGAAAAATCAAAACTTCATATCATTATTTTTAAAACATTGAGTACATTATAATTCTGACACACTCAAAAGTCAGATCAAGTAAAGAAATATGCATACAGTTGGACTTTGTCAAGAAAACTAATTGAGCTATGCACGTGCGCACGATCCGAAGCATAGTTTCAGACTGGCCTGACTCTGCCGTTCGCAGAAATTCGTATGTATGTATATCTCCGTATTGTAGGTACATTAAACACATTAATTCGTTTCATTCGTCTTTATAATAAGTACTAAAAATATTGTTTTAGTAGGCCTGATACCTACACTCAAGGGAAGATGGGTTTCAGTGGATCATGGGTCACAGTGGATTGTTTGCTGTTACTTTGTGTGTAGAAAGGTGTTCTAGGCTTTTATCAGGAATTTAACTATTTAGAAATTTAAATGGGGCCAATACATCGCTTACGAAAACGAGTGATCCACTGTAACCCACCTTCCCCTAGTTCTAATCATTCTTCAATGGATCGAGCACTCATGTGGATCGTTTGGGTCACCACGGCCTCAGTTGCTCCAAAAGCGCCGGTCGCCTGTCCCGCCACGCCTGCCTCAATGATATAATCCATCGGGCTCTTTCCAGCATCAACGTGCCATCAACTCTAGAGCCAGCTGGACTGGCGCGTGATGATGGTAAGAGACCCGATGGCATGACACTCGTGCCCTGGCATATGGGACGGTCCCTCATTTGGGATGCCACGTGCGTGGATTCCTTAGCACCGTCCCACTTGCCTTCAACATCATTGAGAGCGGGCGCAGCGGCTGCAACGGCCGAAACCGCAAAACGCCGCAAATACGCTAACTTGGCTGACAGTTTCGTATTTGCGGCTTTTGCTGTGGAGACCCTGGGACCGTGGGGACCCGAAGCAAAAACTTTTTTTAAAACTTTAAAAAAAAAGTTATCTAAATCCACAGGTGACCATAGAGCTGGCTCTTTCCTCGGGCAACGCATAGGCATTGCTATCCAACGAGGAAACGTAGCCAGCATTATGGGCACCTTGCCCCATGGCAACGATCTGGGCGATATTTGTAAATATAGGTATTTAGGATTAGATTAAGATAGTTTAAGGTTTTTTTTGTATTAACTTTTAACTTGTAAATATGTTTGTTTCGGTATTTTTATTAATGTTAGTATTTCTTCAATTGACATAAATTTGATTTCCGGCCAAAACTTCGGCCTAACTTGGCTAACTAGGAGCTTTGTCCCATGGTAGGAGCCTGGTACGTATTTGCATTTTGGACAAACCTCTTACGGCGGGCAAAGCCGAGATTGGGCCCCGAGCTCCGAGTGCTCCTGTTAGGTATTTAGAAAATAATGTCGTGCTAAAACGTACACTATACAAACAAAACAAATAATTCATAATAAGAGAGTGTGCTAAAACAATTTGAAACAATGCAATTTTCGGCGAAATTATTACTCGTGACTAGACGAACATTTTGAATCGTGTGAGCTACAAGGTTTAACTTTTTTTAATTACTGAAAAGTTGTCAATTAATTACGCTTTTAATATTTAGGAGATCCCGGAGCGTAGCTATTTTGTATTGACCTCACTATTTCGCAGAGCAGCAACACTTTGTTAGTGTTTATCCATTTTATTAAAAGCAGCCCACTGAATTGGTCGAAAGACATTTTATAGCTTCTTCCCGTATATAACCAAGTTACTTAACCGGCACTGGTAAAACCGATGGTGTACCGTTGGGCAACCCCTAAGCTGCGAACATGTTTGTTTTAATTTTGAAATAGTCTTTATTTTACCTTAGAATGTCCTGGTTGTGTAAAATAGTTAGGTAGGTACGAAGAACAAGCGCATTTTATTCATAGCATCGTACAGCCTCAGCGTCAGACGAATTACCTCTATGGCGACGAAAGTTTCCAAATATAAAACTAGGCTTTACGTGACGGGCCAAAAATCGTGTTCCGTATATATTTGACCACTTTGGTAGTGAATGACTGATACATACACCACCATTGAACCATCAATTAAATTATTAAAAGCGGTGTACTGACTCATTGAACGAGCCGCTATGCGAGGTTCCTGTAGAGGCCCGATTTTGTACATCGATGACGGTATCAACGGTTGTCGGGAATTGCGTTTAATTTACATTATTGCCTGCAATCCATCCTACCGTATTTGCTTTTGAGCTCACTGAATTCATAATTAATTTATTCTCAGTAATTTCATCGTGACGTTTATGCTGAAACCCTGTATTCACCATTTAATGCAAGTGAGTGAAGCGTTGCATATCGTCTATTCGAAAATATGAACAACTAGCTAATGCCCGCGACTCCGTCTGCGCAGAATTCGCTTATCGCTATCCCGCGGTACTGTGCGATTTTCCGGGATGAAACGAGTGCTATGTCCTTCCACGGGACTGAAACTATCTCCGTACCAAATTTTATTAAAATCGGTATTGTGGTTTAGACGTGAAACCGTAACAGACAGACAGAGAGATTTTCGCATTTGTAATACTAGCTTCTGCCCGCCACTTCGACCGCATAGAATTAGCAATTGAAATGTTTATCGCTAAAACGCTAACTATGCAATTTTCCGGGATAAAAATTGGCCTATGTTTTGATCTAGGTTACCAGCTATCTCCGTTCCAAATTTGATTCAAATCCGTTCAGTCGGTTCAGCGTGAAGGAACAAACATAGACACCCATTCATTCACTCACTCAAATCGTCACAAGCTTTCGCATTTATAATATTAGTAGGATTAGTAGGAATACTAAGTTTAAGTACCTACTTGCAGCGCCAATAAGTTTCAACTTATCAGTCGTGATTAGAGGACGATTGTAATAAATAATGTTTGCAAATAGTCATATGGTAAAATTTGTCTTGTGTTGACTCAATCATTTTAAAATAACTTGAAAGAAAATCGTGTCACCAGCGGCATGCGCCGGACCCGGAAGTTGTTAATTTAAACTCTTGAGCCACGTTCCGGGCAGCGCGTGATAACAATACGGACTTGGTACACTCCAACTTAACTAAATAATGCGGTAAATTATATTAAAATGAGGGTTTTGTTATTTCCTTTTAAGAGACCAGAACCAGGCAAGTGCGTGCTGGCCTTATTTGAGACTCGAGAGCACAATGATCGTCGGACCCTTGTAATTGCTCTTTGTTTATCAGAAAGAGAAAGAAAGCTAGTTTTTTAGGGACACGATATCGAAATACAGACACTATAAAATAAAATAAAGAATGTTTAGCGAAAACAAGCAAAATAAATGACTATTAGCAAAGGTAAATAACAGTCCAAGCCAGCGCGTCGCTGTGTCAAGCATCGCTGGTTTTCATTGTAATTATTTTACATAAAACGAATAACTTAAAAAAAAAGTCTAAAACTAGGCACGCCGCAAAGACACAGACACCAAATGTTATAATATCACGCGAATGTCTAGTAAGTTTTCACATAAGTCCTTTATGTTGCCTAGGATATTAAGTATTTAACACAATACAAGCGTTCTTCAACCTCCGTCTAAACTGCAAGTGGTAGGATCTTGTGCCAGGACTTTTCTGATTGCTACAAGTAACATACTACCTAATTCTTCCTAACTCTTAAGGATCAAGCTGGAATTTAGTAACCGAATTAAATAAACACTAACGACATCAAAAAAGGCTACTAGTATTTGTAAAAAATAGAACGGTACAATAACTTACGACGTCTACTCTGTGGATACCGTCGCGCGTATATAAGTAGCTGATATATTATCAAACAGAGAAATTTCGGAAATGTTTTCATGTTTATGCGCTTACGCGCTCGATATCACGGCATTCCCTAAAAGCAACAGGCTTTTGATAAGCCCCATATATATACTCGTAGCTTTACTAGGCATTTTCACTTTACTGTAATAAAATATTCGGATCAGTGAAGATTAAGCTGAAGGAAGCGAACGAATACGACAGGAACCTAAGCATAATGAAAAGAAAAGACGGCATATTTTTAAAACTATTTCAATACTTAAAACCACTCCTCAATGTCTCAACTTAACACTTAAGTCACCTGTCAGTCAAACAAATCTAACAACATGAAACTGAAAACTTATTGAAAACCGTTCGGATATTTTCCAAATATTTTTCTAATTAACGGTAGGCAGGGGCGTGGAAAGCACAATGAAATGTCCAAGGGGATGTTTGCCCCCGGTATTGTGGCGAGTGTTTGACGAGCTCTCCACCGACTTGTAGAAATAACGACCTCGCAAACACGTATACCTACACCTATATCTCGATCTACCCGACTATTCATTACACTCTGTGAAATAAAGCCTTTCAGCCCAATAATAAGATCCGAAGTTGATTGGGGCCGAGCCGACGTCTTCCGATGGGTTCCCTTTAAAAATACACTTTATTTTATTTCGGCCTAATTTTGGTCGTAGTTGTTTGAGGAGTAAATTATTTTTAGAGTTATGACAGGCTTATATAGTGAGTTGGTGTCTATGAATTTAGAGCGACTAGATTTACTTAAGTTTTATTGGGAAATGATAAACAGCAATTCTTAATTGTAATTATTTTAAGCGATGAGTTTAGGTAGTCTTAAAAATTGTTTTTGAAAAATTCTTCCACATATTTTTGTACGCAATCTTAGTTACAGTTGTCAATTTTTTTCTCCTATATTTTTGTTAGTTTTAGCTTTACCATCTGAGTGTAGTCTCAAAAAATCGGCCGTATTAAATTGTGTGCGCAAATCAATTGATAATCTATAAGTGCTCTGGGAATCTTCTAAAAACTACAAAAACCACGCAATATTGATTATAGTGCCACCTAACGAGACTTCTTAAATGAGCTAACGCGAGCATCCGCCTTAACTGAACTCTCCAAAAAACTAGATATTCATTGCAAGTTTTTTGTTGGTTCTATATTGCTGTATCAGCGAACCGATCATTAATTGGCGCCCACCGCAAACCTATTCAGTGTCGGAGAGATACAAGGACAAATGCATCTAATTTTTAGCTTTGCCAGCATTGTTTTTCTAAATAAACCTAAGGTTAGTTGCGAACAGTAAAATAAAACAAAATACTTTTGCTAAGCAAAAACTAAGCCTGTTGTAACGTTACTTTGAAGATTTTTTCCGACTATGTGAATTAAATATGTGACAAATTCTTTTAGCCAGGCTTACTGGCTCACTGTTTAATATTTTAGACAATTTGACTATACATTTCACACAAACCGTCCCACGCTTAACATACTCGGACTTACAGATTATAAACACATTCGCGGTCAATTGTCACCATAATACTCAGCTTCCTACCCTCAAGAAACCTTTTACGATGCCACAAGCGAAACAAAACTCTGCTTTAAACGGCTAAGGCTTGGGATTCCTGGAGCTCGGTTAATTCTTCGGTTTCCGGCACATCACGTAGTTGCTGGTTAAACAATACGTGTTTTGGGGTTACTGCGAGTGGGATAAGCTCTTCCTTCCATTATTTATTTGTGAAAACAGCCCGCTACAGAGAAGGTGCCGCCGACTTGGATGTAGGAAAACTTCGACACATGGAGACGATTGAACAAACAACCTTGCTACTCCGATACATTAGTAGCAAGCGATATGTTTTTGGTTCATTACTACGAACTTTAGCAAAATGGGATCTGTCTACCCAGTAAGTCAGTAATGTATGTACATATTAACAAAGTAATGGGTGATTCATAATTATGTAGAGACTATTTCTAAAGGCGAATAGGACTTACCCTATTCAATCATAATATTTCTTCTTCTCCTTAGTGGATAACTTTAAAGTCATAATAACTCAAATAGGTATTTTTTTTTACTACACTGTCTGCGGTTAGCAGCGCCGTGTGTTTAGTCTGTTTTCCTGATTAATTTCCTATTAAACTTAAATAATAGAAAGCGTAGGAATCGTTTGATTCCTATCCTTACGTCGGATGTTTACCAAACTCTCTCGAAGCATTTCTTTTTGGAAATTGCTACCAACTCTTTTTTAACGCATGTTCTGTTTAGACAACCATCTCGTAGCATCCTGCATATGACATAATTATATTAACTTTACTTTCATTACCATACGAATTGGAAAAGTAACAAGTTTGAAGCTGGAAAATTTAATACTGTTACAGAGATAATGATGGAAACTGATACAGCTGAATGACTAATAGAAGCGACAATTTCAGTACAAACGCGAAATCCACACGCTATTTACCACTGTGGCCTATTCATCCAGATGCCGGCAAATAGACTAGCAAATCATAGCAGCTGTCCTTTAGCATTCAATTCAATCAGTGAAACATATTCTGTAATCAATGTTACGTTTATTTTGGTAGGGACTTCTGTTTTTGTCGATGACTTCACCAGAAATAGATGAATTTGAATGTTAATTTTAACTAATTATTTTAGTAATTTTAGTTAGTTTGTTTAGTTAATTCTGTACAAATGTTGTAAGAAAGGTTGCAACTGAATAAATATATTGAATACTAGATTAAACATTGTATGCAAATAAATCACGACATTCGTAGTTCCGGGTGCAAGGTCCCGTATTATTTTTATAAAGGCGAAAGCTTTTCACACGTCCTAATTTATGGAGACCCTCCGAGAGGTCGACGAGAAAAACGATGCTGCGTAAATAATGCAAACGTTATTTTATTACCGAAGAAATATTTAAACATCGAATGAATGCCGAATCGATTCGTCCATTGAATGGAATATATTGAATAGGCCCTCTATTTTTAAATTTCAATTGTGTGTTAGGTTGACGGTAAACTTATACAAGAATTTAATTTAGTTTGGGTGACCAGAGGGCTGCCATACAACGCGGCAATGCTGCCAGCCTTCTAGGCACCATGCCACCAGGCAGTGATTTAGGGTTACTTTTTTATTTATAGTTTCATGACAATTTGTTTTATAATTAGTAGTAGTTTTAGTTTTAGTATCTGCATGAATTATATTTAACAGTAGTTTTAGTTTTGTATTTACATTTTAAGTATCTGTTTTTTTCACACCCTATTTCAAATTTAGTTTTGTTATCTTTTAATATATTTTTTGTTTTTTAGGTCGTCTTGGTGGAATCTCTCTAGTATAGCGATGCTCGATATACATCGATGCATCGAAAACATCGATATTTACCATTTGATACATCGGATCCGTTCGATACATCGATAATATTCGATGTTTTACGATGCATCGATGTATTTAATTCAATACATCGAAGTCATTGACAATTGAATTTTTATTATTTAGAATCAACAACGCACCAGAATACAAGGAAAGCGAGTAAATAAAATTTTATTTCTCCAAAGTTTGGAAAGAAAGTACTGGGATATTTAAATTAATTAGAAATTCTAATTACCTACATGACTAAACTTGATTAAAATTGTAATATTTTCATGTTCTTCCTAAAAAAAGATTATTAAAATATCAATTTGTGTTTCATTGTCTGTCCTATATCTTGATCTCAAACGCGATTTTTGAAATGTGTACTTTGAGCTGTCAAAATTACAATGAATGTTGACAGATTCTCATATAAATTTTGATAAATCGAGGGACACTGTTACATCTGAATCCGTACTCAATATTATTGTTCCTTTATATTTTAAGCGATGCATCGAAAACATCGATGTTTCAATCCGATATATCGAAAAACATCGATGCATCCTTTCCGATTGATGCATCGCAAAAAATATCGATGTATTTTTTAAATGAACACCCCTACTCTAGTAGTTTTTAGAACATTATTAGGATTCTTACAGATTATCAATTAATTTGTGTTGAACCTTTTTAATGAATACGGTATATCTTAGATCATCCTGGCTATAAGCGAAATACATTCAAAATTACTATTGTTCCTCTGTCTCATTGACTTTGTCACTCTAACAATAAAAACCCACTGAGTAAGCTCCTGCTTTAATTTCTCTGCTGATTTCTATAAATGAAATAACAGGTTATGGGCCCAGTAACAAAATACGTGCTATGGTATGGAGACAAACGGGAATCCGTCACCATCGGCGACCTCTTCGGCACCGGCACACAATATTTTTCAAAGCATCGACAAATTAGAAGGAACAAAAAATTTTTGTTCGTGGAGCTTCGCAATGAAGAATGTGCTCATTGTATGCGATCTTTGGGACTGCGTGAGTAATCCTACACAGTATAAAGTAGTAGTAGGAGAGGAAAACTTTAAGCGTCTAGATGCCAAAGCTACGGCAAAAATCTGCCTTGCTCTGACTCCTCGAGTATATCCTACCGTGATGAGCGCCACGACGGCAGAAGAAACGTGGAAGAAGCTACAAGCTGCATACGCAGACAGCGGCTTACTGCGGCGACTTAATCTTTTACGCAGATTATTCAATTACAAACTGTCCTCGTTTAAGACGATGGAAGCTTACGTGAGCGAGATACGAGCCACACAGCAACAGCTCATTGAAGCGAACGAACCAGTAGATGACGAATTTATAGGACTCATAATGCTGACAGGACTGACCGACAAGTTTAATCCCATGGTCATGGCTATCGAAAATTCGGGAACAAAACTAACTTCGGACTCCGTAGCTACAATCCTACTGAAAGAAGACCTACGCCATTCGCCATCAAAAGAACGAGATGCTGCGTTGATCGTGAATTCTACGAAGAACTCAAGCCCTCGCCCACCAGTTTGCACATACTGCAAGAAGAAAGGACACGTCGTCTCTGAATGCCGCAAGAGGAAGTTTAAGAAGATTGCTGTGACCAACTTAATTTCTAATATTAATGATGTTACACTTTTATCATCTTTTACTACACCTCCATTTCAGCATCCCTCATCCACCACATTCTGGTATCTAGATTCTGGCGCCACTGCTCACATGTGTAACGACATACGCCTGTTCAGCGACCTTACACACAGCTCAAGCTATGTGACTGCAGCCAACAATGAAAAAATGGTATGCAAAGGTACGGGTACAATTCAATTAAATGTAAATGACTATGTTCATTCCATTTCTAACGTTCTCTTTGTACCTAAACTAGCTGCTAATTTATTATCGGTAAGTAGCCTAGTCCAAAAAGGCTTTGTTGTTGTATTTTCACCTAAAGGCGCTACTATTCTACTGAGACAACAGTGCAAAGTTTCTGGTACAACAGTTGCTACCGCGTCAAACAAAAATGGCATGTATAAACTTGACGTATCCGAAACTCAAGCTCAGCTGATTACTGACAGGAAGCTATCAGCAATGTTGTGGCATAGACGTCTTGGCCATGTAAATGTCAATAGCCTAAACTTCTTAAAAAATAAAAAAGTAGGCATAGACTACACAGGAAGTCTAAACGAAACCTGCATCCCTTGTTTACAAGGCAAACTTTCAAAAAGACCTTTTCCGAAATCTATTAGTAAGACGAGTTGCGTATTGCAACTTATCCATTCGGACCTTTGCGGTCCCATGAGTACGCACTCGTGGGGCGGAGCCCTGTACTTACTTACTTTTACTGACGACTTCAGTCGAAAAACTTTTGGATACTTTCTAAAAACAAAAGATGAAGCTTTCAGTAAATTTATAGAATTTAAATATTTAGCGGAAAATCAAACGGGTCACAAAATAAAAGTGTTTCGGTCTGATAACGGCCGGGAATATATTAATCACAGGTTTTCAACTTTTTTTAAGGAAAACGGGATTGTCCATCAAACCACAATACCGTTCACACCTCAACAGAATGGAATCTCAGAACGAGCTAACCGCTCCATTATTGAAAAAGCAAGGACCATGCTTCATGACTCCAAGCTACCAAAAGCTTACTGGGGCGAAGCAGTTAATACGGCTATCTATTTAAAAAATGTAACGCCAACCCAAGCTTTAAATAATAAAATACCTGACGAAGTGTGGTATGGAAAACCGATTGATCTATCGCATCTTCGTGTTTTTGGTTGCGAAGCGCATGCTCTTATTCCTAAGGAAAAGCGCTCCAAGTTAGACTCTAAAACAAAGACTTGTATCTTTGTAGGTTATTCAAGTGAGAGTAAAGGCTACCGCCTTATAGATCCTCGTAACCCGAGAGCGATCATCGTCGCACGCGATGTAGTCTTCATCGAAGACAAAGTGGCAAACCCTGCTCTAGCAGCAGAATCCACAACGCCTGCCGACACTACCCTCACTGACGGCCAAATTCTTGTACAGATAGAGTCACACACTTCACAGCCGCAACCCATTACTGAACAACCAGTAACTCCATCACCATCGCCATTATTACCAACCTCCACCCCAGATACTCAAACGGAATCAGAACCACCGACACCAGAAGTAATTGTACATATTGGTAACCTGCCTGAAATTTCAGAAACGTCACAGGACTCACAGGAGTACTTCACTGCAGACACTGAATCCAGTGAATCAGCACCAACGTCTCCTGAACCAGACAGCGCGATCAATGAAAACAGATATCCACAACGACAGCGACGACCGCCTGAGAGATACAGCCCGTCGATGTTTATGGTGTCAGACTACGAGCCGGAAACATATAAACAAGCCGTAGAAGATGTTCACAGTTCCGAATGGCAAAAAGCTATGAAAAATGAGTATGACTGTTTAATGAAACACGGAACATGGGAATTAGTGGAGAGACCCACAGATAGAAAAATTATCAAAAATAAATGGGTGTATAAAATTAAAAAGAATACTAGCGGCGAAGTTGTTAAATTTAAAGCAAGACTTGTAGCAAAAGGCTTCACTCAGGTACATGGTATCGATTACGGAGAGACTTTTTCTCCAGTAGCTCGACTCTCGTCAGTCAGACTACTCCTTGCGTTTGCCGTACAACTTAACGTTCAGCTAGACCACCTCGATGTAGAAACCGCTTTTCTAAATGGCGATTTAGAAGAAGAAATTTTTATGGAACAACCGCCAGGATTTGAAAACAACAAAAAAGGAAAAGTTTGTTTACTTAAAAAATCGCTTTATGGTCTAAAGCAATCTCCTCGACAGTGGAATATAAAAGTGTGTGAAGCTATGACTAGCTTATCAATGAAGCAAGCAGCAAACGAGCATTGTATTTATTACAGACGAGACGGCAATAACATACTTGTAATTGCGGTGTTCGTGGACGATTTTTTCATCCTTTGTAATAATGAATGTATGAAAGAGACCTTCAAAACCTCACTTAAAAAACTTTTTATAGTGAAAGATCTAGGTACTTTAAAAGACTGCTTAGGCATGCGAGTCATTCAAGACACTGAAAATATTACACTCGATCAAACTAAGTACATCGAAAGAATTATTGAAAAGTTTGGAATGACAGATGCAATTCCAATCACTACACCAATGGAAGCTGGTGTGAAACTCACTATTCCTGCCAAGGAAGACGAGAGACCTGATCTACCGTACCAACAGCTTATCGGATCTCTAATGTATGTTGCAATCGGAACAAGGCCTGACATTTCACACACAGTGTCATATCTGAGCCAGTTCAACGTACATTACGGGGAGGTGCATTGGAAAGCTGCCAAACGGGTACTCAGGTATCTCAAGGCAACTAAGGACCTGAAACTTTGTTTCCAAAAGGGACAAAGTTACCCAGTCGGATATGTAGACGCTGACTACGGCAGCAATGTCGTAGACAGACGATCATACACAGGATACGCCTTCAAAATGAGTGGTGCGTGCATATCATGGGAGTCGCGCAAGCAGCGCACACCTGCACTCTCTACCACAGAGGCTGAATACATGGCACTTGCAGAAGCCTGCAAGGAAGCTATCTACTTGAGATCACTCATTAATGAAGTTTTCGACGTCATTCAGCCCATCACCATTTATTCAGACAACCAAAGTTCCATCAAACTCTCTCGAAATGACACTTTTCACAGTCGTACCAAGCACATCGACATAAGACATCATTTCATTAGGGAACTTTCACAGTCAGATTTTAATTTACATTACATTCCGACAAATGAAATGCTAGCTGACATACTCACCAAACCTCTCACAAAAATCAAGCATTACAGATTCACCAATTCATTAGGTCTAATTTCAAAGTGAGTAGCTAGTAAATTCTATACCTTTTATATGTCAACAAATGTATATACAGGATGTTGTTTTTGTACCGATTTATATTGTACTTGTCCTTATTTGTATATACATGTTGCTATTTTTTTGAATTGATATATTCGTTATACAGGATGCTCTATTACGGGGAGGTGTTGAACCTTTTTAATGAATACGGTATATCTTAGATCATCCTGGCTATAAGCGAAATACATTCAAAATTACTATTGTTCCTCTGTCTCATTGACTTTGTCACTCTAACAATAAAAACCCACTGAGTAAGCTCCTGCTTTAATTTCTCTGCTGATTTCTATAAATGAAATAACAATTTGCGAATACAATTTATTCTAAAATATGTAACATCTCTGTATTTATGCAGCATCACCTATGTTTCACAAATAAAACACTTTTGACTTTTGACTTTTGAAAAGGCCGATTTATTAAGACTACAGACAAATGGTAACAATGTACCAATTCGGAGAATAGCTGCACAAGACAAATACGATCTCACGCGCACAACGTATGTTATGTTATGTTATGTTGTAACGGGCTGTTTTCCGCAACTCGACGACTATTAACTGCGCCTATTTTGCGTGGTGGGCTGCGGCACTATTCGTGCCAGCCCAGCTCCTGTAGAAAGCCTAGCAGACCCTTTATGTTGCCGACGACTTCCTGGAGCGTCCTCGGTGACCCGAGGTGTTGTGCCCTGTAGTTCGCCACTCCGGAACACTCCAGCAGAATGTGTGTGACTGTTTCTTCTGCCTCCATGCACGCTCTGCATAGGGGGCTGTCTGTAACACCTAAATTGTGTAAGTGTTTGTTGAGCAAGGCATGCCCAGTCAGAGCTCCGGTTAGTAGTCGGAGCTGGGGTCTCCCGTACTCGCGAAGTTTGCGGGACAATCCGGGGTTGATCGTCGGGAGCGCCTCTCTGGTCTGCTTGCAGGTGTCCAGGTTTGACCAGAGCTGTTGGTGCATTACCTTGGTGTTGTGCCGTAGCCTGCCACGCAGCCATCCGAACGGCAGAGGTATGATGGGTTCAGGTCCTATGGCGTTCGCCTCTGAGCCCCCTCTCGCTAGTCGGTCGGCTGCGTCGTTTCCTCGCGAACCGCTGTGACCCTTGATCCATTGTAAGGTTACCGCGCTGTGTTCGCTTACCCTCGTCAGAGCTTTATGGCATTCGTGGATTAATCCTGAAGTCATTGTGTCGCTCTGCAGGGCTTGTAGAACCGATCTGCTGTCAGATAGTATTCGGATGGGATAGTTTACCTGTCTGGTGTCTATCGCTGTGGTAGCCGCTATGATGCCCATACATTCCGCCTGAAAGACGGTGTTGTGGGCCCCAAGCGGTGTTGAAATATTGATATTCAGGTCTTCCGAATGCGCTCCAGAGCCTGTGCCTGTTGCTGTTTTTGACCCATCCGTGAAGATCCTCAGCTCCTTCAGGTTGAGTCCCTCACCCGGGTCTTCATGCAGCTGTATTCTGTATTTTTTGTCAAACACGTACTGCTTGGCTATCCTGTCGGTGGCCGCCTCCATGAGTGGTTCCCTTCTTACCAGATCGTCAAGTATCCGTGTGTGACTGACTTTCGCGTTTTTCCAGAGCTTTAGCTTCTTGAGCCTGATTGCAGCCGCTCCCGCCTCCTGTTGGATGAACAAGTGCAGCGGCGGTAGGCTCAGCAGGGCTTCCAGGGCCGCAGTTGGAGTGGTCCTCATGCAGCCCGTGGTCGCCATGCAAGCTAGTCTTTGGAGTTGTTGTAGCTTGGCTTCTACGGTGATTAGTTTGGTGCGTGGCCACCACACCACCGCTCCATAGCTGATGATTGGCCTGATGACTGCCTGATATAGCCATAGCGTGATTTTTGGGGTCAGTCCCCATTGCTTACCTAACATTCTACGACATTGCCAGAAGGTACGCGCACAACGTAAGTAAATAGAAGGTGCTCTAGTAGCTGCTTCAAAGATAGTATGGAACTATCAACCTTTGAACCAGGTGGAGCGAATGAATTGACATTTAATTTGCAAAAAAAATGCCACGTAACGTCGTGTCATCGTGTAGATTTAGATTAAAATTATCGAATTGATCTCCGGCGATGAAGATATCGATTATTAATTATCGTTTATTATATTAATTACGATTATTATGAAAATTTTAAGCCAAATTTCATCGATTTTTCTACGCACTTCGCACACTTGACACTAAGCACATGGCATGGCAAAATAACCGAGATATAAAGCTATCAAAGATCTATCTATGTCTTTCTAGAAAAACGGAATTTTAATAAGAAATTTATATGGGCGTGGTGACCAATGACGTCACATGTCATATTGGATCCCTTTTTCTAATCGCTGACTAATTAGTAGTTTAAAACTCTTATATTTTCCGTATTTCCTGACCGATTTTCCGTTTAATTTCACTTTTTGACATCTTTTTTACGATATTTTCGTGTTATATTACAAATATGTTTTTTTTAAATTCATATGCCATATTGGCTAAAGTGTTTGTGGAAACAACCAGTATTGGCCAAACGTTTGCACAATCTGCTTTAAACAGGCGAAATAACGAATTGTACAGAACATTACGGAGTTAATTAAGAAAGCAAACACGTTGATTGGTGTGATTTATTCGAGGGCCGGATTAAACTGCATGATAAATTGCCTGCTCGTATTTTAACAATTACTTTGTGATAACTGTTGTGCAATTATACCTCTATTTCTTCTATACGAACGTTAAGCCCAGGTGGTTACTCTTTGACTAAGAATGGTTGGTGATGGAAACATTGTACCTTTCTATTTCTACATATAACTATAATGTGAGTATATTGTGAACGACATACAAGTGTTTTTTAGTGTCCAAATAAAAGTATTTATAATTTTTCTACAAAAACTTTCAGACCTGTATTATTTTTTAATTCAACTTCTGAACGGATCATAGGCTTACACCTGTGCTATTTTGTTGTTCTCCGATTATCAGGATAATTTTATGATCATCGCTTAATACATTGAAATGTGAAATACCTTCGATGCAAGGAATCAATCAATCTAGGCCACATTCATAGCATAAGTAAGGATAAACCCAGTAAAATACATACAAGAATAGCTTTCGCAAAGCCAGCACACGTCGTATTCCACATAACAGGTCCTTTTCCAAATGGTTTTGCTAGAAAGAGCCGCACTGATGGCTGTTCGAGTAACGGTACGATTTCACTTTCAGACGGTTGCAGATAAAAGCGCGTTTTTCACATAGTTCAAGGAATAAGAAAGGGTGTAACGGAATGCCGTGCAATCAGAGGCCAAAGGGAAGCCAAATGTCGGCCCCTCATAAAAGTAAAGGCTCCAAATCTGTGTTCGGGCTTTTCCTATTATGCGTGGAACTCTTTTGATACTAACCTTTTATACGAACATAAAATTACGAATATATGTCGGTATTTAAATGTGTGATGTTTCACACTGGAACATAGTTTTATCGGCATTTTATAGGGGTCGATATAAAGCAGGGGTCGTGAAATCAGCCGTAATGTTGTAGTTTTGTTTATTGTTTGTCACAGATTTTCATGTTAAGACACCATAGGCTGCAATCACAATGCGACGAATTGGCGACGCGACGACAAAAAAAAAACTAAGACTCACATCAATCAGGTAAAGAAAACACGCAGTACTACGAAAATAACCTGAGGATATACTAACCGATTTTTGAAATCAGTGGTAAAAATCGGGTTATTTCTAGAAAATTAAGTTTTTAACTAGTACTCATAACAAGATAAATTAGAGCTGTAATTTTCTTCTGCTCTAATCAAATTCAGCATAATTTCTCACCAGTTTCGAATGATGCTTTCAAAAAATGGGACTTCGTTTATTAAAATTTTATATGTGCAAGCAACATTACCAACCATTGGATCCCGCGGGATGGCCATCGAGGCAGCGCCAGACCAAACAGGAGATGGCGGGACGACTTGGATGCATATAGAAAAGGGTGGCAGGAGCACGCTCTTGACAGGGACGAGTGGAAGAAAGAAGGGGAGGCCTATGCCCAGCAGTGGGACACAATAATAAAGAGCAACATTCAGTAGCAACACGATACTGGTAACGAATTTGTATTTATTTTAAGCACGAGCTATATGGGTCGTTGTCGACCAAATTATATGAAGCATCGGGTGACCAGAGGGCTGGTTTCTTTTAGCACAAAGGGTAAGCATTGCCATCCAACGCGGCAATGCTGCCAGCCTTCTGGGCACCATGCCACCGGGCAGTGATTTAGGGCGACTTTTTTATTTATAGTTGTATGACAATTTGTTTTATAAGTAGTAGTAGTTTTAGCATCTGCATGTATTATTTATTTATTAGAATACATTATTCTACTGTTTGTGTATTAGTACATTTTGTTTTATTAATTGAGCCAGCGTTAATGGTAGCCTTCATCAGCTGTCAACGTCCGTATTCTGATTATTTGATTTGATCGTTGGGGTGTTTCTTCCGCCTTCATCACCGTTCACTAAGTATTGATTAAAAAGACAAAAACAGGAGTTGTTTGGGGAAAAGTATCTGGTTCAATTAAAACTTGAGCCGTGTTGTCATTCTCATCAGCAATGATGCGCAGTTCCGTGTTCTCTGAATGCTAAAATATGGCCGTTTTCAAATCAAGAGCATTTGATAGAAATAATACAAACATTTATACCTTTTTGAAAGGCATACATACAATTTTACAGAAAAAAATAAACATAGACATGAAAATAGATCATCAGGATGGGCAAGCTGGCTCCATTTTAGAACACATCCTTCATTACCATAGTTATATTTAGACGTGTTGCGGTCAAACACATGCAAACATATGTTAACGCTTCCTACTGTTTCGACGCAAACAAGGTTTAGAATTAGAAGTAATTATAGAGGCGGGACTGTATTGATAACCTTTTTCAAAATTCAAAAAAACAAAATTTATTTTGCGAATTGGCCGCCAAGGGCTCTTTTACAATGTCGTTTTTGAAACTACCAGCGCATTCGGAAAGGCCATTGCCAAGAAGAAGGCGCCCCAAGAAACTTGGCAGAAATTCATTTGCATATAGACAAATTTAATATACTAGCATCGTCGAGGAGTTAAAATAAATGGCCATGTTCTCACTTTCTTTGGAGACTTTCTTACAAAGATCTTCTGATTCTCTGCTGGCCAGTGGGACTTTACATGGAACTGCAATTGCAAGAAATTTTTGTTTCATGCAATTTGCGGACAGTGTTAACTTTATGTGATGTGTATAATTTAATTGCAACAATAGGTAAATATAGACGATCAGAATTTAATAATGCAGAATAACTTATAGTAAAACTAAATAAAAAAATAATTAAATATTTTATTTTAACAATTAGGCTTTGCTGAACTTTCACTTTTATCCATAAATTGCGATCATAAATGTTACTTGAGATTTACTGTTCTGAACCTTAATATTGTTCTACCATTAGTTATAATTTCCGTGTGAATTTAACAGGCAGCTGTTGCTAATTAATGCAAGAGAACTGTTAGAAAATCAGTGGCAACTTGCTAATATGTGGAGAATCCAGCTTCCCTACAAAGGCCGGGTTCTAAGTCTTATTTTAATAGAGAAATTCAATTTTAAATTCAAACCTTATCCCAATAAACATTGGGCTTAAAATATGCGTACTCTAGAACTGTGACATAAGACTATGTTATATTTAACCGGCAATTGTCAGCAACAGTTGCAGATGCTTGGCAACTTAGTCGGATAGGTGGCGCTGGCAGGTGAATAGAATTTACTAGTTGCGCGTACCTAATAGGTTTAAGATTGAGAATTGAAGTATACTGAGACGCTCTAGTTTGTGAGTGAGCTTCTAAGGTGTATTCAATTTTAACAATAGACACAATAATATTCACGTTTTTCTTCATACACAATTTTCCTCGACTGGGGAAGTAACCCAAGTTCTTCGATAAATTTTCTATGAATCTGAATTAAAGAAAAATTGGGTGAAGACCAAAAAGTTACCCCCCGTTAAAGTTGCGTTAGTAGATAGTTTAACGGCGTGTAACTTTTTGGTCTTCACCCAATTCCGTCTACAAAATAAGGGGACACCTGTCTAACTACTAGGTCGTCTTTAGTAAGAGCCTTTCGATATAACTTTGTCCAGCAGGTACGTAGGAACCTTGTGAAAATTAAATATGCTTACTACGAGTATTCAGCTTTGTTTGATACGATACCGTTTAGATACTTTTAAAGTTATAATTGTCAACCACTTTGGCATAATACAGAGTTTCTAGTGTAAGTATTTGACACGAAAAACGTATAGAAGGCGTTCGCGTAAATAACGTTTCAATTAGTATGGGATAATTGACAGTGCCGCTAGCGGAATGAAACGGCAACAAACAGTATGTTTAGTGTAGGTTTTCGGTCACGAAATACGTCTCAAACGCGTTTTCTTTAAAATGTCAAACATTTGGTGCCGTTGACACAAAAGTGACGTATTTTCACGTACAGGGAGGTTACCATGGCGTCTTAATGCGATTCAATTCCGATTCAGTTTAGGTTCGATCGCTGTCAGATCCATACAAAAAATAACAGTTCAAAACTGAAGTGAGTCGGAATTGAATCGCATTAAGACGTCATGGTAAGGCCCCTAGTTATTTTAAAAAATTACAAGTAATTAGTAAAATGAACAAAAAATTTTGCCTTGCAAAAAATTTTGCATAGCAAAAATTTTTTGTTCATTGAAATGGACCTCCGCAAAGTAGGTAACGCCTGATTCAATAAAACAAGTAGGTAATTAGATTTACCGAATCGTTTTTTAATTTACTAGGAAGTCGTGCCTATTATTATTTTTCGTGATAATTACTGGTTTTCGGGGTTACATTTTTTATAACAACTAGAATAAAACATGTTGCCGTCCTTTATAATTAGAAGCGGCTATTTGTTACATAATTCCTCTAAACATGACATTTCATAGACAATGTCATGTTTAGAGGAATTATGTAACAAATAGCCGCTTCTAATTATAAAGGACGGCAACATGTTTTACGTACGATGGAAATGAAACAAACGATCTACAACATACTATTAATGATTAGCGAGAACATTGTGCTTGCACTTTATTAATAAATTTTAATAAATACCTAAGAGCGTCGCGCCCCCCGTTGGATTACCCTACGCCCCCCAAGGGGGGCGCGCCCCACTGGTTGGGAACTCCTGGTCTATGATGACGTATTTCAATGGTACCAAAAATAAACCATAATTCCAAAAAAAAAACAATTTTTATATTACTTTGTAATTGATGTACTTTGTAGGTGGACGATCAGTCAAAGTCATCACTGAATTTATAATAACTATCTTTGCTTAGTTTAAATATCTGTAAGTAAATTAAATCAGCCTATACGCAGCGTGACATCGAATTTATGTCAACGGCATCAAAATGTACGGGTTCTCTAGACTATAGGTAAAGACGGCCTCTGTTTGTAGAAATACTGGCAGTAAGTGATAATAATAAAATAATGCACGCGCACACGCTATTGTTCCGGTGTAAAAATATTATTAAATTATTACATTACTCAGTAGAGTCATTCGGGTCAAGAGCACGCACTTTTTTTTTGATGGCCTCCCAGACCTATAAAGAATTATATAATTGGCATGTTATAATATTAAATCTGTAGAATATTTAATAAATTTTCACTATTTAAGAAAATTTTCCATCAAGATTAATTAGTTTTAGCCCTACATAGGCTTAACTGGAAACTTTTCCAATGCGTACTCTTGACCCGATGTGTGGGTAAAATTACGCAAGTCTTAGGGTAAAGTTACGCACGCGGGGTAAACGTACGCAGTCATTCGGGTCAAGAGCACGCATTTTTTTTTTGATGGCCTCCCAGACCTATAAAGAATTATATAATTGGCATGTTATGATATTAAATCTGTAGAATATTCAATAAATTTTCACTATTTAAGAAAATTTTCCATCAAGATTAATTAGTTTTAGCCCTACATAGGCTTAACTGAAAACTTTTCCAATGCGTACTCTTGACCCGATGTGTTCGCCTTCATTATTTTGGTCATCTGAGATGAGGGTCCGCTGAGGGGCCTTCCTTATGTAATTTCTCGGCATTTTGGTGTATTCTGAAAGATTGAACAATTTTTGATATTTTTATTTCATTTGGGGTATAAGTACGCAACGGGGGTAACGTACGCGTGCGTACTATTAATCTCGTACTCTTACCCCAATCGGCAAATATACCAAATAATCAGTCACAACACACACGTTAAATACTTTTTACGAATATGATAAACTTACATAAAAACTACATTAAATGAACAATAGAAATATAGTATACTTACTGGCACAGAGCTATCTATTTAACTACAGCACACTTTTCCGTGGTTCAAAAATTAAACGAAATAAGCGTGCTACAAGTATTCGGCGACGTGTCGCGACCAGTACTTAGATTGCGTCGGCGCGGCCCGTGGCTCCTAAACGGCGACAGTAGCGCCACTCTGTTTTACAAACACAGACCTCGGCCCCCCCACCCCTGTCGGAGATCAGACCACCGCGTACTTTTACCCACTGCGTGCTGTTACCCCGAATGACTCTACTTGTTACTTAACTGTTTAATTGTAAACAAAAAGTTTACTCAATCAAAATATCCTCAATTATCATCTGTTGTAGCCCTTCTCTGAGACTAACAACTTATCAATTTCAAACACGAAAGAAACACGAAACAAGACGTAACTCTGCTAATTTATTGTTGTTTGTAATGGCTTTCAGATTCGGAAGCAGTCGGGACAGTTAAAATATTTTTTGAGCATTAATTCAACTGATTTAGGGGCGCCGCATACTGAGCTCGATGCAAACGACCATTTAAAGAATCGGGTAACTTTTTTCTAGTTAATGGTACTGTACTGTTCCCGGACCCCAGGCCGAGTCAGAAACTTTTATTATTTATTCTAATAATTATTTATTTTAATAATTATTTGTTTTAGCCGTTTATTGTGATCGTTAGTAGTATAGGACCCTCTTGTTTGCGTGACCGTCTTTAGGATAACCCTAGTTCAACTTAGGTGGATCATTAGTGAGGGCACAAGCCAGAGTAAGGGTATCTAGGGGGTAGTAGCTGTGAAGGGCAATTGGAGTCTTAAATGGGAAACTAAAACCCATAATTGTTCTGATTCTAGGATATAGCTCATACATGAGGTAGTTTCAGGCAAAGGGTAGAGCCCACACCCCGCTCTAACCGATAGGGCTCGTCACCTGACTGGTCACCCTCCTCCCTGCCTGCTTCGAGCCTTTAGGGATCTTTGTTTAAGGTCTTAGTCTAGTCTATTTGTTCTTTGTCTGCAAATGACAAGAGGGTAACGCAAGTTATAGTCACTCTGGAAGCAGGATTTATAAACCTCTCCAATTTATGCAGAGTGACCCCTAGCCTAGTGGAAGCCCTTCTAACCTCCCATATACGTCGTTGTGGGGAAGCAACTCTAAGAGTGTATGTGTGATTACAGGATACTCCATAATGTTATCTACAACCAAAATGAAGTGCCTTCCTTCCCTCCCCATATGCCCTGCTATGATCGTCTTCATCACGCGTGCTGTATCTTTCAACATACACTTAACCATAACCATTCTTATGGACAGAGGTGAGGAACACTCGTAGCGAACCACATATACTTTGGAGACACTCGCCCCAAGCACAATTTAGAGCATTACTACAGACTCCAATATGGAACATGGACTGTAATAGATCTGAGAAGTCTGTAAGGGTACTTTGTTTAGTCTATTGCGAGCAATAATGACCATTAATACTCAATCAACTAGACTGGTACTCGTATCTGTGGCACACTAGTTCCATTCGATAGATCAACCGGGTACAATAGCCACTATAGGAGTGCGGAATTGCCTCCCGTAACGATTGTATATCCAGCACTAATACTTGGTCACATCGTAGAATAAAACTCCTATTGGCTTCCACTATACATATTGCCCCTCACTAGAGCCGGAATATGTCGCCAGGTTTAGGCCAGAAATATCGATGGGTAATTTGGAATAGGTTGTACATTCGACTAGAATCATGTCCGATCTCCATAAAGTTCACCGCTAGGATATCTGGGAGTTGTCGTAACCCATCGAAGACTCCAAGAGCACTCGGCAAAATTAATCAATTTACTTCGGTATTAATGTCGAAATAGAATTCTATTTCTAGGAATATAAAATCTAATCAAATTTAAAATATTAAATAAACTGTTGACAAAATAACAAACTGGAATTACCTTGATACTATAACACACTCGTCCGTAAGCGCACTCCGCGTTTAACAATTAACGAAATTAAATTCTCGACTGTTCAGTCAAGCAGCAGGCTTTCAACTCTTGTTATATTCCCGGATTTATTTTGGTTTGGTTTAAAGTATTTGAAAATATTTAAAATTAGAATTGTCCGATTTTATAAAAAAAATTATAAAAGATAATTAAATAAACTTGTAAATCTATTCGGAATCGCGTCTGTTTTTCAAATGACCAGTTTTCATTCATCCGACATTTGATTTCCTTTTGTGTTCCTAAAAATTTAAATTTAAATCTTCCCGCCTGTCATCAACGTCACGAATGCTTGCGAGTATTGTAATGTCTAGTTAAATTTCACAATGACGGCTTTTTAAAATGTCAAAAATGTAAAGCGCTTCGCGCTTCTGCGCAATATAGAAAAGCGATCACTTATCTCGGGAACTGAGGTTCCACTACCCAATCGACGCTCGAAGCTCAGCCTCAGCACCCCACCAGCCCGATGACAGCTGACGTGCAGTCCTTCGAAGGTGTTCCTCCGCAGTCGTACTCCCTCATAAATTAGAGTTAATTTAATAGCTGAAGATGGCTTGTTAGGAGGTTTAGTCGGGATAATAGGGCAGTCTTATATTCATTCTCAATCGACTTAAATCACTAGTCTAGCGCCTTGTGAGTCCTAGCACTACTTAACTTATATAGGGTCCTCTTCGCCTCTCACTCCCTCGCCTCCCGTCGTAGGTATTCCGCGGTGACGTGCGATGTCACTCTCAGCGTAGCCCTCCATACAGCCATATTTCCCCTGGAAAGTATAATAAACAGCAATACCATGGACTTACGGCAATATTCCATACACTTTCACTATTTACGCTAAACTACACTTTCGATTACACTAAGGTTAACCACACAATATCGACACAAACACTTGTTATGATAAAGTTAGTGTTGTTAGTCCGTGTCACTGGGGGTTTAGGTAGGTCTATTTGTGGGGTTTCCCGAGGGATTGATAACCGATATGACACAGATTCCCCTTTCAAGTATTATTTCTACTGATGTCCCAATCTGGGCATGGGCGTGAAACGTCGCCGTCCTCCTAGTAAAGGGCTTTGGAAATACCAGTTCTAACTCGCTTTCTGTCACTCGTTCAATCTTTTGGTTAGCTATCGTAATCCCAAAATAATGTATGGCGCTCCTCAATCACGGGCTCGTCTATCCGTGTATTGCAATACAACTCTCGTCGCTAGGGCCCTCTTGGAATTCCTGTATATTTTTCTGTCCTCAAACAATTTTCTTTAATCCATCTTTCTTCCTTGACAGCCCCCGTCTCCGTCCCCTTTTTATTCTTTTTAAAAACTGACACTTACACTGTTAAACGTAAAGAGGTTTCCTATAGTTATTTACCTTAATTTAATACGAAACTTTTAATACCTGACCTCTTGGATCAGTACAATTCCCCCCTTAAATCTTGGTATGTTACACCAAAACAAGATTTAAACTTAATCCTGTACTATTCAAAACCTTCCAAAACCTAACTTCACCTTAAGTCCCATCATCCCTACATCCTCTAAATACATCACCCTTTAGACAATCCCAAAATTTAAAGGTCCCTCCTTGTTAAAATGAGCCCCCTATAATCGAAAATCGGATCTATACTTTAAAGTTCCCCCCTTAACCATAATCCCTCAAACTATACCCCTCCCTAACTTACATACTTTATTTGCCCATCTATAATTTACGGCCTTAGTGTTCTACGCTGTCTCAGAATCAAACAACCAGTTTAAAAATATAAATATATTATCGAACAATTCCAATGCAAAATAAACATAAAACAAACACTTGTCTTCTATCAATTATAACTGTAATTACACGTAAACAGAAAACTCCCGTTGAAATTATAACCGTTTTGCTATTTTGTACCAATTATAATTTTAACCCTGACAAACAAGAAGATAAATCAATCAAATTACACCACTTATCGCCCATCATGATATAACTACTAACCGGCAGAGCTCTAACCAATCTCACTATCCACCTTGTCCCAACGACAACCCATAACCGATCTCAACCACTGGTACCAACACCTTTACACTATACGGAGCTTTGGTCATACTACTCAAATAGATCAATAGCATTAACTATAGTACCGAGCTAAATGCACTGCATTGAACAACCCCTTTTCCTGCAGCGTTTCAGGGTGAACCAACACATATACGTTATCATATTGTCTAGCTGCAATCCTATACGGACCGTCATAAATCAAGTCAAACTTCTTTGTAGTTCCACTCATAGAGTCAGACTTATTCAACCTACGAATTTTCACTAGATCTCCTATTTGGTACTGAATCAGTTTGTGAGTCAGATCAAACCTAGTCCGCCGTTGTTGGCTAGCCGCGTGTAGATTAATTTTAGCCTGCTCTCGAATTTCAGAAACTGACCTATTCTTCACATAGCACGGTATATGGTTATCTATTGACACCTTAATCGCGTTACCGAAAAGGACCTCATTAGGCGTAAAACCAGTACTCAAATGTAGAGTATTGTTATATAGTTCCTCGATCCTCTTTAACCAGACTCCCCAGCTTCTATGTTGTTCATGACAATAAATCCTAAAGAATTTCCCTAACTGTTTATTGACGCATTCTGCTGTATTGGGTCTCGGATTTCGAATAGTTGTATATATTGTCTTAACCCCAATGTCCCGTAACCCCTGTTTCCAAACATTCCCTATAAATTGCCTGCCATTATCCGTCATAACAACTTTAGGTTTTATTGTCAGTGCAAAATCCTGTATTCCCCTCAGCACCCCTTTTGCAGAAGCAACCCTTAAAGCGTACAGTCTTATGAACTTAGTGAAGGAGTCTTGAATGACAAATATATGAGTTGTCCCCCCTCGTGAAGTAGGTAAAGGCCCATACAGGTCCGCCATAACTAAGTCACCTGGGTTATCAGTTACAATGGACCTGCAAGCTCCCACATATTTAACGTTATCAGTTTTGGACAACTGGCAGATATGGCAACTCCTCACTACATTCATAACCGTCTCCTTCATCTTCATCCAATAGAATCTATCCTTAAGGTACTTCAACATTTTGTATATCCCCAAATGTCCTAATTCTAAGTGAACCTGCCGACACACCTCTGCTTGTAAAGCCTCAGGTAGGTATAGTGTTTTATCAGTACTACCCTGCTTTTTAAAATATAGGATTCCATCAAAAATTTCACATCGGCTTGCTATTTGACCTAATCTATCACTTTCCCCCCTCAACTCTTGTCCTAATAATCTCCTCTTAATACCCCGAACCGTGTTATCACTATCCTGAAACTGAACCATCTGTTTTAACTTAGCAGTTAACTCATTATTGGTCTGCACACCCATATACATTACAATAGGGTACCAAATTTTCCCTTCTTGGATTTCTTCTCCCCCTGGAAATCTAGACAGAATATCTACCCCTACATTTTCTGTTCCTTTAACATGCTCTATGGTATAATCAAACTGTTCTAAATACAAGATCCACCTAGTAATTCGACTATTATATAACTTCATATTCCTAACGAATACTAAAGCTTTGTGATCTGTCCGAATAACTAATCTCGCTCCGCGCAAATAAGTTTCAAATTTCTTTAGACCGTATATTATAGCCCAAAACTCCTGCTCGGTAACCGTCCACCTTAATTCTGAACCGCGTAATGACCTACTACAGAAACTTAAAATCCGCATATTGCCCTCATCATCGTACTGGTACAACACTCCTGCTATCCCTATTCCTGAACTGTCTGTTTGTAAATAGTAACATCTATGCACATCCGGGTGAGATAACATAATCGTTGTCGAGAATTCTTGTTTTAAACCCCAAAACGCCTTGTCTAATTCCTCATCCCAGTACCAAGGTTGGTCCTTTCTCAATAGTTTACTCAATGGGCTCGTTAAGCTACTGTAGTTGGGAATAAACCTACGGTAGTAATTGCACAATCCTAAGAAGGCCCTAATATGTTTCGTTTTCTTAGGCGTGGGAAAACCTCGTATCGATTCGACCTTAGCCGGGTCTGTCTTAATCCCCTCAGTAGTTACTATATGTCCTAACATTTTCACTTCTTTACAAGCGAACTTACATTTCCCCAGATTACAAGTCATCCCGGCCCTTTCTAGCCGATCTAACACTAAGTCTAGTTGTTCTAAATGGTCCTCCCAATCTCCATCAGTCAGTATGGCTAGATCGTCTAAGTAGTTTACGCAAAATCCTCTAACATCTACACCTAGTATTACATCCATAGCTCGACTAAAGCTTCCTACCGACGTCTTTAAACCCTGTGGCAATACGTTATACATGTAGGATTTTCCGTTCACTGTGAATCCGGTGTATTGTTTACTCTTCTCTGATATGGGGATTTGAAAATAAGCATTGTTCAAGTCTATGATAGTTATATACTTAACCCCATGAAAGGCATTCAAAATGTCTACTTGCATAGGTGGGGCCTCTGATTCTGCTATCATATACTTATTAATCTCCCTGGCATCTAATAAAATCCGAATGGACCCGTCCGCCTTAGACGTAAACGTTAAAGGACTACTATAAGGAGTTGAACCTCTCGAAATAATCCCCATGTCCACCATTTCGAGTAACTTTTCTTCCACCTTACTTCTATGAGCATAAGGGATCGGGTAAGACCTATTAATCCTAGGAACATGCCCCTGCATCTCGATATGATGAACATAGCAATTCGCCCTTCCAAGCCGTTTAGTAAACACTACCTGGTGTCTCCTTAACACTAGTTTGAGCATATCTTTCATCCTATCAGATAACTCGCTACCAATCGTAACATCATTTAAGATAGTTCCTTCTTGGGGTGTAGGCTCTACGTTACCATTTCTTTCAACGGTTACTTGTCTGACAGCGACAATTCCTAAATCCTCTCCAATGAACGGCACTACAAGCTTCTCCTTTCCAATCACCACGCTTAAGGACCTTTGGTTGTGTAATGTAATGGTAGCGTTGTTAGTTAGCAACCAATCAAATCCTAAGATTATCGGGACCGTTAGTCTAGGCACAACCAACAACCCCACATCAACATTAACCCCCTGAATCGCCACCTCAACTGAAGCTAATTGTTGGATCCTAAGGCTCTTTTGTCCTACTGCGCCTCTTATCTGTATAGGTTTTACTGGAAGTGAGGGGAACCTTGTACCCCCTTTTAATTGTAGTGATTCAAATAATTCTTCTGAAATGCAACTCACCTCACTTCCAGTATCTATCAAACAAC
Organism: Pandemis cinnamomeana; assembly: GCA_932294345.1. Classification (NCBI taxonomy): domain Eukaryota; kingdom Metazoa; phylum Arthropoda; class Insecta; order Lepidoptera; family Tortricidae; genus Pandemis; species Pandemis cinnamomeana. Next base: position 13,260,004 of record OW028705.1, on the reverse strand, counting down.
GGACCTCGCTTCCAAGAATCTCTATATTAATTTCAGCCTTAACCTTGCCTTCAATCTTGTCAAAGGATACTTCCTCATCAAACAAAGATGCAGTAACGAACTCTTGTATATTTTCAACAATTACACCCTTTCCCATTTGCCTCGGCGAAAGGTTTGGAAAAACATCATCATTGCCTACCCTAAGCTGCCTAATAGAACTGTCAGTAGTATAACCAACTCCTAGCCTATCAAGTTTAGGGCTGGCCTCATCGGCTGAAATCGGATATAGTTTGCCATTTCTAAATTTCCCTAACCCTTCTCCTGGTGACCACCCAAACTTTAACATGTTCCTTAATGCAAACTTAAAGAATCTGCCCCTACAACTATAAGCTAACTCCGGAGCATTACAGTCAGCTTCCGTTAGTTTAAATTCTTACCGCCAACTTCCTCTTCATCATGGCCTTCGCTATCCTCTAGTTCGAGGCTAGCGACCACTCTAGGCTTCTTGGCCCCAACCTTAGATCCCATAGTTGTAAGCGTAGGTCGCTTTGTCCCAACCATGTTGTTGTTTGTTCTTTCTCCAGCATAGCGGTTTTGTTCTTCCACATCATCTAACTCCCGTAGAAACTCGGTACCTTCTTTGTCTTCTACCCTCATTTTAATGATCGCTTGAAACCAAGTATCCTGGTCACGGCACCAAACTGTACTGTTCCCGGACCCCAGGCCGAGTCAGAAACTTTTATTATTTATTCTAATAATTATTTATTTTAATAATTATTTGTTTTAGCCGTTTATTGTGATCGTTAGTAGTATAGGACCCTCTTGTTTGCGTGACCGTCTTTAGGATAACCCTAGTTCAACTTAGGTGGATCATTAGTGAGGGCACAAGCCAGAGTAAGGGTATCTAGGGGGTAGTAGCTGTGAAGGGCAATTGGAGTCTTAAATGGGAAACTAAAACCCATAATTGTTCTGATTCTAGGATATAGCTCATACATGAGGTAGTTTCAGGCAAAGGGTAGAGCCCACACCCCGCTCTAACCGATAGGGCTCGTCACCTGACTGGTCACCCTCCTCCCTGCCTGCTTCGAGCCTTTAGGGATCTTTGTTTAAGGTCTTAGTCTAGTCTATTTGTTCTTTGTCTGCAAATGACAAGAGGGTAACGCAAGTTATAGTCACTCTGGAAGCAGGATTTATAAACCTCTCCAATTTATGCAGAGTGACCCCTAGCCTAGTGGAAGCCCTTCTAACCTCCCATATACGTCGTTGTGGGGAAGCAACTCTAAGAGTGTATGTGTGATTACAGGATACTCCATAATGTTATCTACAACCAAAATGAAGTGCCTTCCTTCCCTCCCCATATGCCCTGCTATGATCGTCTTCATCACGCGTGCTGTATCTTTCAACATACACTTAACCATAACCATTCTTATGGACAGAGGTGAGGAACACTCGTAGCGAACCACATATACTTTGGAGACACTCGCCCCAAGCACAATTTAGAGCATTACTACAGACTCCAATATGGAACATGGACTGTAATAGATCTGAGAAGTCTGTAAGGGTACTTTGTTTAGTCTATTGCGAGCAATAATGACCATTAATACTCAATCAACTAGACTGGTACTCGTATCTGTGGCACACTAGTTCCATTCGATAGATCAACCAGGTACAATAGCCACTATAGGAGTGCGGAATTGCCTCCCGTAACGATTGTATATCCAGCACTAATACTTGGTCACATCGTAGAATAAAACTCCTATTGGCTTCCACTATACATATTGCCCCTCACTAGAGCCGGAATATGTCGCCAGGTTTAGGCCAGAAATATCGATGGGTAATTTGGAATAGGTTGTACATTCGACTAGAATCATGTCCGATCTCCATAAAGTTCACCGCTAGGATATCTGGGAGTTGTCGTAACCCATCGAAGACTCCAAGAGCACTCGGCAAAATTAATCAATTTACTTCGGTATTAATGTCGAAATAGAATTCTATTTCTAGGAATATAAAATCTAATCAAATTTAAAATATTAAATAAACTGTTGACAAAATAACAAACTGGAATTACCTTGATACTATAACACACTCGTCCGTAAGCGCACTCCGCGTTTAACAATTAACGAAATTAAATTCTCGACTGTTCAGTCAAGCAGCAGGCTTTCAACTCTTGTTATATTCCCGGATTTATTTTGGTTTGGTTTAAAGTATTTGAAAATATTTAAAATTAGAATTGTCCGATTTTATAAAAAAAATTATAAAAGATAATTAAATAAACTTGTAAATCTATTCGGAATCGCGTCTGTTTTTCAAATGACCAGTTTTCATTCATCCGACATTTGATTTCCTTTTGTGTTCCTAAAAATTTAAATTTAAATCTTCCCGCCTGTCATCAACGTCACGAATGCTTGCGAGTATTGTAATGTCTAGTTAAATTTCACAATGACGGCTTTTTAAAATGTCAAAAATGTAAAGCGCTTCGCGCTTCTGCGCAATATAGAAAAGCGATCACTTATCTCGGGAACTGAGGTTCCACTACCCAATCGACGCTCGAAGCTCAGCCTCAGCACCCCACCAGCCCGATGACAGCTGACGTGCAGTCCTTCGAAGGTGTTCCTCCGCAGTCGTACTCCCTCATAAATTAGAGTTAATTTAATAGCTGAAGATGGCTTGTTAGGAGGTTTAGTCGGGATAATAGGGCAGTCTTATATTCATTCTCAATCGACTTAAATCACTAGTCTAGCGCCTTGTGAGTCCTAGCACTACTTAACTTATATAGGGTCCTCTTCGCCTCTCACTCCCTCGCCTCCCGTCGTAGGTATTCCGCGGTGACGTGCGATGTCACTCTCAGCGTAGCCCTCCATACAGCCATATTTCCCCTGGAAAGTATAATAAACAGCAATACCATGGACTTACGGCAATATTCCATACACTTTCACTATTTACGCTAAACTACACTTTCGATTACACTAAGGTTAACCACACAATATCGACACAAACACTTGTTATGATAAAGTTAGTGTTGTTAGTCCGTGTCACTGGGGGTTTAGGTAGGTCTATTTGTGGGGTTTCCCGAGGGATTGATAACCGATATGACACAGATTCCCCTTTCAAGTATTATTTCTACTGATGTCCCAATCTGGGCATGGGCGTGAAACGTCGCCGTCCTCCTAGTAAAGGGCTTTGGAAATACCAGTTCTAACTCGCTTTCTGTCACTCGTTCAATCTTTTGGTTAGCTATCGTAATCCCAAAATAATGTATGGCGCTCCTCAATCACGGGCTCGTCTATCCGTGTATTGCAATACAACTCTCGTCGCTAGGGCCCTCTTGGAATTCCTGTATATTTTTCTGTCCTCAAACAATTTTCTTTAATCCATCTTTCTTCCTTGACAGCCCCCGTCTCCGTCCCCTTTTTATTCTTTTTAAAAACTGACACTTACACTGTTAAACGTAAAGAGGTTTCCTATAGTTATTTACCTTAATTTAATACGAAACTTTTAATACCTGACCTCTTGGATCAGTACAGTACCTACTGCAGTTGTATTTTATTTTATTTCTATAGCAATTTATAAGGTTTAACAAGAAGAATAAGTACTATGTCAACGCTGATTTTGTTGCAATTACTGTTATAGTTTTTATTGTTTTTGTATTTGATTAAGTTTGTAGTGAAGAGATGTTGTCCTTCTTTATACCATTAGAAGACCAACGCAATAGAAACTCAGGGTTAATAGCCTTGAAACCCCTGTATTTTGTGTTTGGAGATCGTTCTGTTAAGGTTGACGCCATCTTTTAACGAGTAGCTGAACTAAAGTGCTCAAGTAGCCGTTAAAACTACAAATTTTATTGGAACAACCGGTTAATAATTAGTGAAATTTAAATCAAATCTATTTTTCACCGTCTCCATAATATTTACTTTTTCATTGCTACACCGAAAAATGTATTTGGGCCCATTGTAGGAGCACCCTTACCCTAAGTAGAGACGAGTGGAGTGAATTCATTATTTCCCGCAACTTTGGTTTTAATCAACACAAACAGTTTTGCTCGCTCATCCGCACTTCATTGTAAGTCCAACAGCATCCCGCGAAATCTCTTAATCCTAAAGCTGTACCTATAAACCGCAGTTTATATTTAGGGAAAAGTTTGGAATGAATAGAAAGTTGTTGCTGGCTGCAATAGTGAGACAGCCACAGCCACCTATTGTCTCTGTGCCACCCAATGACATTGTTATATCTACTTATTCTTTGCAAATAAATATGTATATTCTATTCTATTCTATACAGACCAAGTAAAAAGTCCAGACGGAGGGTTGCGATCGGCAACGGCCGGTCCATCTACGCCTTGTTATGTGGTGTGCATACAGCTTCACACACGTACAATGAAACTTAGATAAGCAAGCTATCGAAGTTTTAAGAAGACTATAAAGTGAACGCAGATTAATAAAAATATAATTTCCAACTCTTTTCTCTTGGAGAGATTCCTTATAAATATTTACAGACACGTGCGTTAGGATTTTATTGAGTCTTAAGTATGAAGTAAAATATCATGTTTTCATATCTCTACAACATGAAGATGAAAGAAGGTGCTTAAACCAATTTATGTACTTAAATGTCGGGATTTAGTTTGCTTTAATGCTTTGAGTGTATCAAGAAGTAAAAATCTTGATTCAAGTGATAGTAACTACCTATCATTTGAAAAACAGTGCCTTCTCTCGTCCCTGGTGAGCAGTAGATGTTCCACGGGAGTTTGTAATACTGTCGTAAATTCGTAAGATTTTATGGGATGGGTAAAAATAAAACTCGCGTCAGGTCGAGTGATCGAAAATTCGTAAGAGGGAGATTTGCTGCTGGGTCGTTTAAGCGGCGCTGGGAGCTTGCGCGAATGTGCGTGTGTGTAGTTTTCACTTCTACCAGCACTTCCGGAGTGCAACCCCTTTTTTTTTAGCTGGGCACTATTATATTCATTTGTTGTATTTATCTGGCCTCATTGCCTATCTACCAAACAAAATTTATCACAGAAAAAGAAAGCCAAGGATTAACGTGATTCACTCCTGCCGATTTCTCACCATGACCATATACATTTTATTCTGGCATAGTATGACGTTTAACTTCATTAGCCTTTGCTGATTGTTAGGGGGAAGTATCATGAGACCATTCACTGTGTCTGTTTTTTTCTCAGGTACCACTGTTACGGATGGACCTTAATGGTGACCTTACGGAGACGTGCCAGGAGGGGAACGTGACGACCGTAGTTTTCGGGTTACGTGCCCAACCGTGCTAACGGGACCCTTCATGTTTTGCAGTCTGTCCGTCCGTCTCTCACGGAGCTGAATCTTTTAAAGTAGTAACTATGGATACTTACATTTTCGGAATTGGTACAATTAAGGACTTAGTATGGTATGACAAATGCAGTTATTATATTCGTATGCGAATAAAACTAGAAATTAGAAATTATAACAAAATATTTGACGTCGAGCCGCTGCCTAATTTTGGTATAACAAAACAATGCTATACAAATGTTTGCCAAAAGTTACGGAGTTGGCTGGACCAAGTTTACTTTGCAAATAGAAACGACATAAAGCCAATTGCAGACAGGAAATTAACTTACAACTTGGTGTAACCGTGGGCTCAGTGTAAACGTCCCCTTATGCAGTTCTTCTACAGTGATTGAAGTCACCATGGTGATTGTGTATAATTTTGTTTATAAATACAGCATTTGTATTGCCAATATCCCCACGTTTTCTAGTTGTTGCTTCTTACAATTAATATCAACTAGCAAATCCTAGTTATAACTTTCAAGTTCAAGACTTAAGTCTAGCTTTGATCAAATGCGAAGGACAATGGCTAGAATAGATTATCTAGAAACATTTTTTTTCCGATGACTATACATAATAATATTATACCTACATAGGTATAGTAAGTGACTGAAGATAGGTTTGATTTTGCAGACACATTCCTTGAGGACAATAGAGGTGCACTAGAAAGTATTTATTTGAAACTCCCGTTGAATAGGGAATAAAAGGGGTTTATATTTTCGCTTTAAAGTTCAGGAAGTTTATATTTGGCATATTTCTATATACTTTAAAATTAAAATTAAAACATTCCCAGTGCAGTACGATATTTAACAAAACCTTCGGGTTTATCTTGTTGACACAATTGGCTGATCGTACCCGAATCCCAAATGTCGTTTTCGGAGCTGGACTATAGATTACGTTAGTTAAACAATATCAAACAAAATAATCGTTTTGCGGTTTCAAAGTAAACGCTGTAACACTCCAGAACGGCACTGGAATAGCGTGTTCATGTCCCATAATTGTGAGGCGACGCACGTTCTAACTGCATTAGCACACCATCTCACTGCACTCCGTGACGATAGCTGTAGGCACGTGGGCTTAGGTGGAAACTCTGCGTCCCGTGCATACAAATAACACTAAAAATGACAAAGAAGTATTTGTTATGAGAATTTAACGTGCTCGATCGTTAGACTTTCTTGTACAGTGTGCTTAAAACGATTGTTTGGTACAGGGCGTATACAATCGACGATGATGCATGCAAATGTTTGATAAGTTGTGATAAAATCATGTTGTCTGTTTTAGAGTGAGTTGCACCAAGTTACGCGAGTAATAACTTTAACCGTAACCAACTATACTATTTTTGACAGAAACCTCATTATCGTTAAAATAACGAGGTGCAAATCATCATCATCTACGGTCCACTGAATGAGAGGGCTTGGGCTATAGTTCCCACGCGGGCCCAGTGCGGATTGGGAACTTCACACACACAATTGAATTACTTCGCAGGTGTGTAATACAAAAATGCAATATAAATACACTACTTTTATTTGGACGACCAGTGCGAATTAGGAAATAGTTATCTAAACATAAGGCGCTCTGTTCACGACCCGTCGCTGTTGATACGTGGATAAATGCGGGGACAGATCGGACGACCGGATGACAACTAAATGCGGGGAGATAAAACTTCCAATTATGTAAGAGGCTATCTCGGACATTTGCGGCGTCGGCGTTTTGTTGTATTCTACATTTAGTTTTATTTCCTTCTTTGCAATGATTTGCGTATATCAGTTTAACTAACATGGCTGCTGTGATAGATTTTCATTTTGATTGCAGCAATCTAGATAGTGCAAAAATGAAGATAATGTATGACGATATAAAAGAAAATGCACTTAATATCAATTGAAAGGAAATGAAAGAACTTTTTACAAAAAAAACCCACGGAATCAGCAATCCGTTTGAGTTAAATAAATGTTTTTTTAGGCTGGTCAGACACTAATGCAAATCGTAAATTTCAGTGTCCATTTTCCCGTTTCAGAGTAAAAAAGTTTGAGATACTTTGATAAAATTAAGGGGATTATAAATGAACCCAAATAATACCTTTAGCTAAACATGCCCTGGCGCATAAGTTGCGAACAAAACAGGCTTAATACCCACGGAAGAGCGCGGCAAACTTTAGACATTCCGCTTATTCTTATTCTTACTCTTATTCTATTTACTTTTTATTGTTGGCATAATCTTTCTTGCCAACTATGCGGCGACCGGCAACTCGTTTTGTGTTCCGAAGTGGATTTTCAGTACTTTCTCATATTTTTTATTAATACGGGGATTTAATTTGTTGAAAACAATTCTGCTGCGAGGATTGTTTGCTATGAAAGAGTTGTCTTTGTTTTTTGAGATTTGTAGATAAGTCTTATTGTGCATCGCATTTAGCTAATTTATTACGCAATGTTATTATATTCAAGAGCTGACTGGTACCCGCGACTTCACATAGACTTGGCTTTTAAGGAGAGTGATGACCAATTTCAAATTGTTTAAAAATTTTAATCATCAATATTTTTCTTTAAATATATTGAAATTTTTCCATGCTTCGTCTTCGATAACATCATAGTCGCTTACTATTGTGATCAAATGGATGCTTGTTACGCATAAAAACATAAAAAAGCTCTGTTCCTAAGTAAAAACTGCTTTAAACATCCGAAGATAGTTTCTAATTAATAATACATAGCAATGACGAAAACTTTCAGAATCCTCTATAAGCATTCACTACCTATTACGTAGCTGGTCTAGCCGTACGTACATAGTCTACGTTTACCATTACTTGCTAACATTTTCTTAAGATGACTACGAGTATTAGATACTAAAAACAAAGGTTTCCGTTATCAGAATTTTCCACTACCAACCATTAATATAACACTAAGAATCCTACTCTTTACAAAAGAGTGGCTCCAGACTTGAAGTTTATTTGATGCTATAAAAGCGTCTAAACACTGCAGATAGGGTTTATTAAAGCGTACTTAACTTATTATTTGATATGAAACAGCCGAAGTCCGAAAGAGGTGGTTGACTCCAATAGGTTACTAAAAAAACTCATCTCGAATGAACAGTCATAAAATGATGTCGGATTATTTTTGTCTGAACTAAATTTATGCGTAATTTTAATTATTTTGACTAAAAATACATATTATGTATATCTATACCATACTTTTATCCAACTTTGCTTCTTGTCGCAAACCATACAGGTACTTACCAAAAATGATAGAACTACATTTTGGACGTCAATTGAACTTTTGACTCTACTTGTTTTACTACCTTTAATACTTTTGGCTTTACCTATAATTAGTATTTTTGGAAGTTAAGTACAAAAGCATTTCAGAGAACAAAAACAGATAATGTCGTATAGATACAGTTGCGCTGTGTGCCGGCATCGGCAGTGGGATAAGCTCTGTTGAAACAGAAAATTATAAATATAGTTCCAGGAAAGTGGGAATACATGGGTATTCAATTAATTATTTGTCCGTAGGCTATGTTGTTATAAGTATAAGTAAAATACTCGTAAGTTTTCTTCTTCGTAGTACTGGTGGATAGCAATATCGGCTTGGAGCGCCCTCGCGGCGCAATCACGGCCTATTGTGGTGGCGTTCGTTACCTCGCCGCCGACGACTTCGGCATTCTCTTATTAGCCCAACTCATCGGTTATTAAAAGTGAGAGATAATGAAAATATCGACCGTCTTCGGACGAAGAATCTGCAAACGTATATAAGTATCTGACCGCGCCTGTGATCCAATTTGAAGTTATAGTGTCCGATGAATAAGAAAACGTGGTTGTAATTAGGAGAGACAATATCTAATTTATGGCTTTATCTAGGATAGATGTAAGTGTGAAAAAAATAATTTTTTTTACTGACTGATTAATTGACTGGCTCATCAACGCCCAGCTCAAAGCTTTGGAACCTGAAAGCTGAACTTTTACTAAAGGTTTTTATTAATAATGTAGACTCAATAGTACTATGGTGAATAAATACAAAACGTTGGGTAAGAATAATTGTAAGAACTTATGACAAGGAATTCGCATGAATCCGCTCGGTCTTTTGGTTTAGCTATCTGGAAATTTGCATGTTTGTTGAATATTACTTTGGATAAGTCTAAACTTAGACTTATCTAAGAACATACTTGTATGTTCTTAGCCCAAATTTACGCGAAGCTTTAACGACTACGCGAGTGTTGTTTGCATATTTGCGAAGAACGCGCGAAAGCAACTCAAACAAATAGTTGATCTAACGAAGCGGAGTATGCTCCCCTAGTTATTGCAGAAATGGGTCATCCACGTATGAGTCACAGATACACTACACACCAACATCTTTCAGAGAACTTCTATGACGAGTAAGTTTAGGATGGATAACGATACTAACCAGCCAGCAGAGGTATGTGACAGTATGTGTACTGGTTTATTGTGGTTAGATGATATGATAGCCTAATGTTTAGTGACTCTAACTAAGATGAAGTTAGAGGTCCCGGCAAAACAGAGTGTTAATGGTCCCGTCTTTGCCATTTGTCTCCGAAATCCCTTTGAGTTCAAATTCGGAGAACTATCATGACTCATGAACAACATTTTGCAATATTGTCCAACCAAAATATCATAAAATACAAGACCCGTTATCTAAGTCAAACCAAGAATGCAACGTTCGTAAACACTGCGTCTCCCAAGATATTGCCAGTATAAAATGTCCAAAAGATGTGTCCCTAAGCTCGGTATTCATGCCAATATGACGCCCGAACCATTTTCAGCCTGTCATTCCGTCGGCTAACAGAGTCTCCATTTTGAATTTTGTTCCATATTGATTATTGCTCGTGGCATAGTTTATTTAGAATTTTGTTAAAAGTATACTACTTGAACTAAGCAATTTTTGGGCCAAAAATTATCGTATCATATAGTATAGAGTAAAGTGTAAAAGTTATATATTACGTTCGTAACTTTTTATGTGTTAGGTAGGGGGTACATCTTTTCACTTTATGATAACTCATATTCTATGACAACTGAGGTAACAATTATCGATTATTTAATTGCATTCAGGAACATTTATTCCATTTTTTTATTATAAGCGTCGCAAACTTTCAAATCGCACCGTTAAAATGAAAAATGTTACTGATATTTTACGCGTCGCAACAGTTTTAGGTGTAGACGGTGAAGCACCGATGAATATTTTATTAATTTTCTAGAGATTACTGCGTTATCTCGATTTTATTTTCAATTTATGGGCTGAAGTGGCACTGTATTTTTAAAGCGCACGGGATCAGTGTCTTACAACGTTTTCAAATTTAAATCTTTACATTTACGAACGCATAGAATGCGGGTTTGAAATTAGGAACTCTTCTTAATTTGCAAGTATACTTTATTTATACGAGTATACAGTATTATAAAGAGGTAAACTTTATTTGTATGCGGTGATTACCTCTGGAACAACAGAAACGATTCTAAAATTTCGATTACCACTAGAAACATTACCCCTGATACTTAAGATACTTATTTAATTCGGGAAGCGCAAAGTTTTTAGGGTAAATAGGTACGAAGATGAAGCGACGGGCTGAAGTTAGTGGTTCTGTATTAGAATACCTATCTACCTTGCTCAATGTCTAGTATTTTGCATTCCCAAATCTAATTAAAACAAGAGCCGAGCACTTAATTTCAAATAAAACAGCTTACCGGGCTCTCCACGCATCCCTTTCTCTCGAGATTTTTCCAGCGGAAAATCTGCCACGTCCCTTGACCGAGAACATTGATAAATAACAATACCGGGGCATTTTGCATTCGTCACGGGTCCGGTTTGCATTATCCGGGGAATAAGCAAAGTTCCCGGTACACGGAACGAGACATCGAAACGCCAGAAGTTCACGGCATAGTTTTAGTAGTATGATAATTAAGTAACTATAGAACCAGATAGATAAGTTTTAAAGCCTTTGATATGAGAACACGTAAGTGCTGTATCAACTAAAGACAAATATACCGGAGCTGGAATGTTTAAGCAATAATTTACGCACCTATTCTTAAAATGTAAAATGAATCCGCATTAAGTTCCGTTGCGTAGTTTAAAACATCCAAGTGTACCTTTTGTACATCCACACATTATATAAGTGTACCTTTGTTATACTTATGTTTAATAATCAAGGATATGATTTGAATGCATGGAAGAAAAGGCTTTTATTTATTTTATCTATTATTATACCTACTTATGTTAAGATAAATAAGTACATCGTAAACGAGAGTTTACAAAACGGGTTATACTCGTACCTTTCGGACAATTTTCATTTAAAAACAAAAAACCGTGCTCGAAATAATCGTAAACGCCACACATGACAACGATTATCAATACGATTTATATCTGCAGATCGGTTTGGGTAGATAATTTGAACATGTGGATGCTTATCCTTAACAATCGATTGCATAAGTCGTTGCACAGGCCCGGAGGCTACTCAGTAAAATTCGGAGATTGCATCATACCGCCCCAATCTTTTCTTCGCTACATTTTATTAAAATAAGAGTAAAAGAGATAAATGCAATTTTGCCAGGGCAGTTTACCATAATGATCGAATAAGTGTGAGTGACGATAAATTGATAACTAACTAATTAATTATCTTTTAATTTGTAATGTATCTTTTGGTGTCTCAGACTGATGTGACTAAGATTATCTGTTAGTATGTAAGACTGATGTAATTTTTAATGAAGTAATTATAACTTACACCTGTCTATTTTAATCGCCACTGCGTCTCTGAGCTTTTAAAAATATAACGGCTTATTGAATCAGGCGTTGCTTTGCAGGGGCCCGACTTCCGAAAACATACATGTGACAATGCTACTCGAGACACACGAAAACATTAGAAGAAAATAACAACTCAAAGTAAACTAGTCAATTAGTTGAATATATAAGTTCAGCTAAAAAAAATGTTGAGCTCCGTAACGGTTCCTCACAATTAATTTGTTAGTAGAAATTACTATTTTGTAACTCACCTTCTGGACCCCCAAGATACAGGCCTGGCCTAGTTTGGGGTTCGCCAGATATTTTCTTTGGTTGTTTTCTTTTCATATTTATATTGGGTATGACTTGATAACAATTCTGTAAATCTTTGTTTGTAAACCGTTTTTACTAACTTAGCTGTAGTTTTGTAGCAATACGCAGATTTATCCAACTTTCAAGTGATATATTTTCAAAAAACGGGCCCAAAAGAGGTCCATTTTAATGAACGAAAAACATATAAGTGCCTACTCGGCTACCACAACAGCGTTCATTAAATTGTGGTTTATTAGGGCTATTAATTTGCTTGTATTTTGACTCTATTTGACATTGTTATTTGGAGCGTCATTACAGTCGTAGGGAGATCATAGGTCGCATTTGAAATGTTTTTATATTTATTGATCTGAGGAGTTTTGACTGTTTTGCCCTTTTGCCACACTTACTTGATACTCGTATCAGTTGCTTAGTGTGTCAGTGGAATCATTTTCATAGTCAGTTAACTACTACAAGATTTTTTATGTAACATTTTCAACAAGCAGCGTCTGTAACATTTTACTCGCGTCTAAGAATCGTGGACAGAAAGCGTGTTCTATCTCAACTTTCTTCTGCTCCAATACTTTCATCGCGCATTTGCGTCCGATAAATTGGTTATGAATTTTTACAATAAAATAAGAGATGGAGTAATTTATACTTTTTATCGTAAGTGGTTACGTAGGCAAGTTGGTGTTTCGCATTTTTTTTTTGTAATATTAAAACACTTTAAGATGGTCTCGAAGTAATTCAATGGTGGATGCATTTGGACTCAATGGGAATTAAAGTCCATGCCCTCTCATTCTGGCAGAAAGCCCAGCGATGGGATGGGACGTATACCTATTGTATATTAAATAGCTGGAGACAGTGAGATAGGGTGTAGTGTAGAGTCAATAAATCTTAAAGAAAAATAAATTGCAAGTATTATGTGTGTACTATTACGTGTAATAAAACATTTCGCTATGAGTAAAAAAAATGCAAAAATAGACTCTCCGGCGGGGAATCGAACCCCGGTCTCCCGCGTGACAGGCGGGGATACTTACCACTATACTACCGAAGACATGCTCCACATGTTGAAATTATTGATACTTTCTTTTAAACTGTTGGAAATAATGCAGCAATTGATTCAACTCCAAGGACGTAATGTACTATGCTAGATGATGATATAACTTATTATTAAATGAAACCCATTTATTTAAATACTCCATTATTTTTTGGTTTGTTAATTAAAATTAAGTAACACGCGCTCGCCCTATTTTTGGCTGAATAGGCTGCTAGTCAGGGTCTGCTCGTAAATTAGGCTTTAAAAAACTCAATTAATGGCGGATGAAAATAAAGCCTCTTCGCTTCAAACTTAACAAAATTTTCTCAAATTGTAACAAATAAAAATATGAAACCGTGATAATCAGACGACTTCAATCCAAATCAAAAGTACACCTTAGCTATTGCTTAATTTAGAATAGCTCTTTTTATTTAGTCTGAGCGACCAAACCACATGGGTACCTAATAATGAGTACATATTTGGAATGTGTAACGTTAATTTCATAACTTACTAAATAATTGATTTAATTAACACATACCTATTTTTTTTAACTTGTGACTGTGCAGTTAAAATTGATGAAACTAAGTACGCAAGGCTAGACAGCTTTTTCCTTGCTTACAACAGATAATTTCACACCAGAAAATCCATAAAATACAAAAGTAAAGCGATTGCTCTGTACACTGCCACAATACAGATAAGAAATTACTCGAGGTCACCCCTTTCTACGCAAACAAGTAGGTATATCTATCACATCATTACGGGGTGAGATTCGTAATGTCGTAAAAAAAAAACGGGCGGGTTGCATTCCGGGAGTGCCGGCAGAAGTGAAAACTACACAGCGCACTTGAAAAAGAAAAAAAACTTTTTCTACACGAGATTTGAACCGCGGTCACCGGAGCGATCGCACTGTTATTCCACACCATACCACTAGGCCAAACGTAGTTATTTATTTATTTATTTATTATTACATTGTACATTGTGTATTGTTATTGTGTGTGTTGTTGTTGTATTATTGCATTGTTAGTTTACGAGTGAGTGACGGAATCAACGTACGTATTATTTAACCCTGCAGCAACACTCTCTGCGTCGTCTCACGGTCATGTGATCCTGATGATCTGACGCGAGTTTAACATTTTTATTCATACTAAAGAGCACAACGCCGCTAAAGAAGTTTTTACTTCAAAAATTGTTTTAATAAAGTAGAACAGTTTATAGGCACAAAAAAGCAATTTTTAATGCTATGGTAACTAGGCGGCAATTAACGCTGAACTTATTAATTAGCTACCTACAAGTTGGGAAGCAGGTGGCGTCCGCGTCTCAGATTAAAAGTTTGAAGCGACGGCCGAGACATTTTTTCAGATTTTTTGTAATTAATTCCAGTTATTAATGAACAGACTGATTTTTTTAGTACCGTTAAGGATTTAAGTATCTGTAATATAATGCAGCCAACTGTTTATCAATTGTGAAGAATGATTTGGCTTCAAACAGATTAGATTTCTTAGCCTTAAATAATAAAAAAAATTGGTGTATATGTACTTTCCCACGAGCCCCTCCCTCCCTGTCATTACCCAGTTTCGTTTGAGAACTTTGCACCCACCAAGTTTAGGTACTCACGTTGTTTTTTTACTGATAAGTTTATTCCACGAAATCGAACCAATGACTCGTGCATTTGTCGTAGATTTGCGCCGTCATCGTTCATAAGCAGTCTTGAGCGACTCGACGAGACATACGTTTTATGTCTACACGATATTTAAGGCAGCATAATTAAGGTGATGTAAAACATGACGATATGCATGACTTATTCCGAAGAATTGTTACACTCAAGTGGCAGTGGGCACCTGCCCTGAGCCACCTGGCTCGCAGGATCGACGGCCGATGGAGCCGGAGGATTCTCGAGTGTTTACCACGTACTGGAAGACGCAGTGCAGGAAGGTAACAAGATAAACTAGACCAGACTGATGACTTGGGTTCGGATTACTTGGGGATTCGGGGGTTTTAGTTTTTCTTAAATATGGCTTAAATTTTGATGAATTTGATGTGATCGCACTGAATAAATAATTATTATATAGGTAGCTCGTTATAGATTTGGTAGGATATGGGGCCATTCAAGGATTTTATACAATTATTTACCCCCCCTACCCCTTGTCAGCAAAAGTAAGCAAACCTCTTACCCCCCCCCCTACGATGCTTACGTAACCATTGGTACCTAAAATGCATTTTTCTTTTAATGGATTCTGTTTTTTTTTTGATCCGTGAGCAGCAGTTCGAACCGAAACTGCTGACGTAATCGCCATATTGACCCCCCCCACACCCACCATGTCATCAAAAATAAGCAAAGCAAAGACCCCCCCGCCCCCCTCAAGCGCTTACGTAATACTTGAACGCCCCCTATGCGGCCAGAATTCTTATTTTTGCTGTCACACTTCGACAGCTGTTGAATATCCCCAACAAAAATGACGAAGCGCCATCGGATTGTGTTCGGCAAACTGACATTTTGGCGACTCCGAATAGCAAATTAAGCGTAAGGTGCAGAGGCAAATGGTTGTTAATAGCTTAGGAGTGTCAGCACCGAACACAGGCCCAGGAGAAGGTCGAGGGAGTCGTCTAGATGAGGGCCCATAACCTATTCAACGCCAACGACCTGCATATACGTCCATTTCTTCTATGCAAAAGCAACCTTCGTTTAATTGGGTCTAGGTTCAACTTAAGGCATCGCAATAAAGAAGTCTGGCGTATGGGTGACGTCTCTTGTATTTAACGTGGCGGCGAAAAGGTTACGATCAGTCTTTGTGGCGCTCTTTGGGGGAGGCCTGAATTCAGCAGACGTCTTTTGGCTGATGATGATGATGAAACCATGACATCAAATACTGAATGGGAAATTGAAGTACCTAGTCTATCTTAATCCTCAATGTTTAAACTATCTTCATGCTAAAGTTCAACCAGATGAATATAATATGTTTACTTTACTGCGAGGAAGTACCTAGGGATCAGACAGTGTGACAGAGTTATTAGAACTAATTATAATATGGATGGATATTTGGTTAAATAACTTAACGAAGGCGTTTATAAAATTTCATTATTTTGTTTCTGAACTGCCTACTTTTTTCTTTCCCTAAACATTTTAAAGAATCCCAATTAATACTTTTAAAACTTTATTAAATAACCGGCTCGTTGGGTTGCTCTTCGCATCCATTCTATAAGCGAATAAAATTAGATATTTCATAAAAAAAACAAACAACGACTCTGTACAAATCTACCTAAATGACTAGTCATTCTACTAGTCATCTTGAAAAATGTGGACTAATTATGCTAATCACAAGGTGCTTATAACATGAACTGGCTAAGGGTTAAGACAGCGAAACATCAAAAAACGCCGTGCGTCTGTTACAAAAATCGACAAACGTGTCCAGTGAGCTGAGACCAATTACTTTGCCACTCACGACCACACACATACCTTACTACACCTAATACATAAGTATACATACACATCCTCACTAATATTATAAACGCGAAAGTAACTCTGTCTGTCCGTTTGTTACCTTTTCACGCCTAAACCGCTGGACCAATTTAGCTGAAATTTGGTATACAGATAGTTTCAGTCCCGGGGAAGGACATAGAATAGTTTTTATCCCGGAAAATTGCACAGTTTCCGCGGGATAGCGATAAGCGAATTCTGCATAGACGGAGTCCCGGCCCAAAGCTAATACATGCATAAATCACGTCGTTTGGGGGCGTAAAAGTAGAAAAGGCAATGAAAATAGTGATTGGTTGCCAGCCGCATTGCCTATAACATGATTCCCGAGATTCTCGCGTATGCCCTCTATGGGCTTTTAATTACCATTTGCGCATCTGCTTAAGCAACTGATACATCAAACGTTTTAACTCTGCTTCCAGAAAAACATCAAAGAAAATATACATAATACATAAATAATAATACTGAAAACTGATTTCTTTACAACATAGAACGCGGGTCACCAAAGGGACAAGACAAGGTACCTCATCTGTTTCGTGCCAACTCAGCGCTTGGATATTGGACGAATCTGTGGGAATTTATGAGTAGCCTATTGTATACTGTTATTGAAACAGAAAGGTTTTCGAGGCGGCGTCAGCATTTAAGTGATTTAGACCTGTATTAGTAGTAATAATAAACTGCGTTCGGTTTCAATTTGAATAAAGGTGATTCACTATCGATAGGTACAATCAATGATTTAGCCAATATCGAGGTTGGAAACGTTGTTCTGTATATCTAGCTTAATCTTATCACTCCCATTCGGATATTAGCCAATGACTAACTAATCTATACATGAATACAAAACCGATTAATAAATTAATTGGTAAAGTAGTTTTGTCGGTAATGACTAGATACCGGATTATATGCAACATAAAAAGCTTGTTATATGCATGCAAATATGGATGAAAAATGGCAGAAATATGCACACAAATTGCCAGAATGTGCGAATTAAAAAATGATTAATTTTGGGAACCCAAAAAAATAAAAAAGCAAGTTTAACATTTCCGTCGTATTCCGTTCCAGGAAAGTTAGTTTTTTTTCCGGATGCATGGCACGCACGCACCGAATTTCACACAATTAAATAAAAAACTAAACTGCAGATCAAATCGAGTATGAACAAGTAACAATTTAAATGCGTATAATGGTGGGACGGCTTTGCGGTAGGCGAGCGCGACGCTCTGCTGTCTCTTTATAGCATTTTGGAACGCAGGGTTTAGTGCACTGCACTCGGAAAAATATTGTAACTGTACCTATTATACGTATCATAACTAAATCTTAGGTAAAACATGCTATTATCGCTGAGAATTGCTTAAATATGCAAATGCATATAATTCGGTCCCTAGTAATGATCTTCCTCTGCCGATTTGTATGGCAAAATATTGATAAATATTCATTTTTACTGGCTAATCATTAGCAAATCAGATTTCCATTAACGATAGCGACGGTTGGAAATAGTAAGACAAATGGAACATTTAGACAAAATCCTTCTAAATAATTGCTTTGGATTTTATGACATGTCACAAACAATGAAAACTTATCTCGAAGACAAATAGAACTGTACTCAATTTCAAGTATGGTTTACAAATAAATAGTCCAAATCGGAAGATGACAAATCTAGCCAAGGTATTAACAGTAATTAAAGCAAGATACAGCCAATTAAAATATAGCAAAGAGTTTATTCAGTTCTTTTGTTTTTATAAGTCATAAGTCATTAGTCATTTATTCGTCGCTTTCATGTGAACATTGGATCTTACTAGCTAATAAATTTCCCAACATGAAACCCTGTAGCAGGGCACTGCAACATACTTAACCTAATAATGTGATTAATTATTATTATACTTGATTTAAACAACTTAATAACTTATATATATTTAACTTCAAATAACTTTAATCTACCTCTCGAAAATTTAAATTTACAAAATTACATTCATGCTTTGGATTAAATACCTAATATTGATTTTTATACTCGCAATTGAATTTATTAATAACGTGTAACAACAATCATGTTATATTAGTTATATCAGTAGTATTTTATTGTGTTGTATTGAATCTTATACAAGTCAGATTTATTCATGAGATCAGTTTATCTAAAAATACAGACAGCGGAGCAAAATTTGGCCCAGTCTCGATACATACAAGAAAATGGATTACACGAATCAAATTATTACAATTTTACTATAATATACCAAATCTACTTTTATTAGCAATCGCCTGCTGCTGCTAATGAATATAATTAGCATAATTATTTAGTATAATTATTATTGTGCCCTACTTGTCACTACAAATAATAATTATAGATAACAAAGAGGGCCAAATAATAATGCTTATTATAGCTCATGTACATTGAAAACATTCCTGCAATGTACAGTAAGACCTTTCAGGAGATATTTTGTTGTAACTGACAATTTTTTTTCTCTTTCTGTTCACTTTTAATGAATTGAGGTATATGGTTATATATTTTGATGCACATGCTGAAAGGGCCAGAGCCAAACATTTTTAATTTGTGGGGGGGTAAGGGTATTTTATTCCTTGGTCTCAGGTTCATTCTATAATTTTCTTTCAGTTTTGGAAATAGGTGGTTATGTTTTCTAAAGAATTTGCACGATTGAACAATATACAAAGATGTTAAAGTTAGTATGTGAAGTTGTTTAAAATACTGTCGACAACTATCAGTCTGTTTTATATTTACCAAAATACGTATGCATTTCTTTTGCAACACAAACAAAACATGGACGTCCGTACTGTTGCCCCACAAAACAATTCCATAGCTTAGCCATGCACATGCATGGCTAAGCATACGCACATGCGTATGCATAGTAGGCACATTTTTTGCTGGTCTTTATATCTGTGGATTTTTTTAATTCTAATAAAGCATATGCAAATCATATATATACCTACATATAGTAGTTATAAAACTATTTCAAGGACTCTGCCGATATACACTACTGTTATGTTCAGTGTACTGTGGTACCTAATAGTTGATATGGGACGAGATAAATTGTGCAACAAGTGCTAATTCCAGTATTTGATCAAATAACATAACTCATTTACATTACAAAGCCGCGATGTAATTTAACCGTATGTTTTATCTCGGACCCAAAGAGGAACTCTGCGCATGATTTTAAGAGAACATTCGACTCGGCAGTCATCGGCAGTTGTCGTGAGCATTCGGATGTTTGTCTGTACACCGACCGAATAGTACGCAAGCCACATCTTATCCCGGTACATTGCTGCTCTCGCGATAACAACCAAAATATTCGTTTCTTATCTAACTTTACAACAGGGTTTTATTTACGAGGATTTGGATAAATGGTAATAACCGAGTTTTATTAGACTATAATAATTAGTTAGAGCATTCTGTGTTGTTACTGAGTGGAAGGATGTCGTACGAGTGGCAGGATAAAGTGGTGCTGATAACGGGAGCCGCCAACGGAATCGGAGCTGCCGTCGTGAGACTCGCGCTAGAGGAAGGAGCCAAGGTAATCAAATTGCAAACATTATCTAATTATACCAGGCCTACTTTTAAATGACACGGCCTAATGATAAGGTTACTCCACTTAGCTAATACTCAGCTTCGTTCGTATTTTGTTTTGCAGCACATTGCAATCCTAGACATAGACGAGACGGTCGGCGTAGCTTTCCAACAAGAGCTGAATAAGCAGTATGGTGATGGCAAGACCAAGTTCTACCGAGTGGACGTGACGAGCGACGAGCAGCTGTTCGCGGCGTTCCAGTCCGTCGTCGCGGGCCAGGGGGGGCTCGACGTGGTCGTCAACAATGCGGGCATCATGAACGACGCGCCCCATGCGTATAAGAAAGAGATTGAAATCAATGTGGTAAGAGAAAAGTAGGAAGTGGGTGCCACATGGCAAGGTGGCTCGTAGACGCGAAAAGCAACAAGTTGCTGGACAACGAGTGGATACTGTCGACCGAAGGACGTCAAAAGACTGGTGCTGAGCGCTGGTCAAAAGTTTTTTTTGATTCTTGGAGGAAACCGAGGCATTGTAAATGAAGGAAATGAGGTCACTCGATAAAACAATGACCGCCGCATAAGTACTTACGTCAGGGAAATAGATCAAAATGTCAGATAGGTACAATATTCTATCTAACTCTTGATCCTAGAAAAAATGACAGCTAAAATCTGAACTGAGCTGGAATGAAATCGCATTAAATTAAGACGTCTACCAGTAGGGCCCCTGATATCCAAGGTAGCCATCAGAGATAGTTAAAAAATAAATAAAAATATATATATATGTAAGAGGGGGCAAACGAGCAGCCGGGTCACCTGAAGGAAAGTAATCACCATCGCCATTTGCTTAATGTTAATCAGATCACCAGTATAGTTTTCGTTTCACAGACAGCGCTAGTGACCAGTACTTTGAAGGCCTTAGAGCTGATGCGCGTGGACGACGGCGGCAAAGGAGGCACCGTCATCAACATTTCCTCTGTCGCTGGCCTATCGCAGTCTCCCGTCATGCCCATATACTTCGCCACCAAGGCTGCTGTTCTGCAATTCAGTAGCTGTATTGGCGTAAGTAATTAATTGCTTTTTCTCAAACAGTAAATGTCGCCACTGCAGCAATGTATTCTAAGTAACAGAACGCGAAGAGACTTGTTGACGGCCGAATTACATTGCAGGGGCGATTTTCTAACCATAAATTGGATTGCTGGACTGTTTTTCATCTGTTTTTAACTTTTTTTAAAGTCAAAGAGACTATGGAATAATGAACAACAATGTCATACAGCCAAGTCGATGGCCGAGGAGTGCGCGTTTTGTTCGAGTCTAATGTTTTTATTAATGTGTCAAATAGCTTACGATGACAGATGACATAAAAAAAAATTAAGAAAAAAGGCGGGAACGTGGAAACCACTATTATTGTGTGGCCTTTTTAGATTCTCAACTGAGTTCCGCTACCGTACATCAAAGCCACCGAACAACGGTTAAATAAATAACGACACTGTCTTCTTCAACCTCGACATTGGCGGAATCATCGACAGTATCGATGGCGCTATTTCTTTTTAAAAATTGAATTGAATTTTGTGGCCTTGCAGGGCGTTTTGTTTGTGATTTGTATTTGACCATTTTGTCCTATCCAATTCAGTTTTATTTAAAATTTAGAAAATGTGTGTATGAAAAAGAAAACTTTATCACTAGCATACGCTAGTAATGTTGTTCACAAGTCATGATTTTTATGTTTCACGTTACATTGGAAAAACGTTGGTAAGAAAATGATGTAGTAAGTACCACTTCTGGTTTTTGAAGCGCGGGGTCAAATGACGTCCGGCACTCTAAAAACTTTTCGTTGTGACACGGTCATTGTTTATCGTCTTTTTTTTCAGAAAGAAGATTATTTTGCAAAAACTGGTGTTCGAGTAATGACGGTGTGTTTCGGGGCTTCCGCTACTGCTCTTATCAGTCCGGCTAAAGTAGGATCACTGGACAAAAACGTTTCTCCTGAATTTATTTCGAATGCAGTGAAAACGATACTTTACGTTCAAAAGTAAGTTCTTTTTATCTATGTATATGTATAGTAAAATTCGAGTATGTATAATAACGGGATCTTGGTACTTTTTCAAATCAAATCGGTCGAAAGTAAAAATGAAATACAAGTAAAGCAGAAGAAAACTAAGTTAAATTAATTAAGTAAATGCTTTATTGCACAAAAATAAAGAAACAAACACAACTACCAAAAAATTTAAGTTAAAATAAGGCGAACTTATCCTTTAAGGGATCTACCAGTACCACATTTATCATATTTTTCAAAAATCGAGCCACGGGAATTAAACGAAGGTGGAAGAAGTACACGTAGTCGCGGGTAACAGCTTGTTTTACTGATATTATGATTATGAACCACAAAGTTTGAGAGTATGTTAAATCATACAAAAGCTACCTACCAAACAGATCTTGATACAATTTGAGACACAGATAGTTTAGAACCAGAGTTATGTATGTACAACACTTATACATTCATACCCATACCCATGTTAGTGTGTTATGATGTAGTTCCTGTGGGAAAGCTATCAGCAAAATCTTCGCAGACGAAGTCGCGTATCGATATATTATACTTAGTAGGACCTACCTAGAAAAAAATATTTTTACGTATTTGCAGATTGGAGTCAGCAGCGAAGGGTGTGATCGAAGCATACAAAGTGGGGAAGAGTGGAAGCACGTGGATCGCGACGCGGGACCTGCCTGTGCGTGACATCACTGAAAATATCACTAAAGGATACGAGATTATGGGAGAGCACAATTAAATAATTATCCGATACCCGTGAATAGTGGATTTTTTCAAGAAAATATTTTTCATTTGTTTGAGAATATGTTAATTAAATAAATAAAAAAAATAAGTTAAATAAACGGACAAAAAACCTGTTGCAGGTAGATATTACTTATTCAAAGAATTGTCGTAGTTTTATAAATTTACTAGCTTCTGCCCGCGGCTTCGTCTGCGTAGAATTATACATACAACTTCCTCTTAAGTCACTCAATCTATGTATTAAAAAATACCGCTTTAAAATCAGTTGGGAAGTTTTAAAGATCTAAGCATAAATAGAGATAGACAGACAGCGGAAAGCAACTTTATTTAATACTATCTAGTGATACATTTTCGCGTGTGGCATTGACGGTGAAGATTCAAGAATTATTAAAAAACGCAATGCAGAAATGTGTGTACGATTATTGATTTGACAGCAGGCACACACACACAGTTTTATTTCACATACCTACAACTTTTATAATAAAAAACTGGGCGAAATATACTAAGTATGCGTTAATAAAAATACATAAAACACACAAATATAAACTTTTTCATCACTATTTTGATTTCACTTTCTACCTATATGCCCACAATCATGCTAAACTTCTTGCTACCTTAGGCTCCGTCTACCCCGCAAGGGATAAAGCGTATTAGTAAATCGATAAATGTGATGAACATACGAAATTGAACTACTTTCAAAATAGCTAATAGACACACTAATCAGACAAAGTATAGGTACGTCCTTTTAAGAGGAATAGTCAAGCCCACGCTTGCTAGCGAGGTACCTAGCAACCGATAGTTGTTTGATATAATTGCCTGATGTCGGGTACATATCAGGCAATTAAATCAAATCAAAGGTACATCGATTACACAGTCTGACCGCATGCAAGAAGTACATGATACATACATACAAAAATCACCATCCATCCTTGGGGTAGACAGAGCTTAAGGTGACAAGACATACAGGCCACGTTTAGCAAGATTGTGGGCGTATAGATGGAAAACTGAATCAAAATAGTGATGGGTTGCTAGCCGCACCGCATATAACATGATTCCTTTGATTTTCGCCCAGTGCATGGTATAATTTAGATACTTATCGTTAACCTATATAGGTACAAAGCGTTCCAATTATTCTAGAATATTTCAGGGGCCTTACCATAACATCTGAATGCGATTCAATTCCGACTCAGTTCAGAACTGAAATTAAATCGGAATTGAATCTCATTAAGACGCCATGGTAAAGCCCCTGGTCAAAATGTCTTCTTCTGTTGTTTACTTATTTGATATTTACTTACTTAGTACCTACTCACTCAGGTTTAGGTTCGTTCGCTGTCAGATCCGTAAAAAAGACAGCTAAACCTGAACTGACTCGGCATTGAATCGCATTAAGACGTCATGGTAAGGCCCCTGGTGTGCGCAACTGGTCTCGATTCGTGGAAAAAAAGAACATAATAAACGAAAATGCACCCTACATACACAGGTCTGAGTAAAATAAGCTCGTTCTACAAAAGGATTACCCTTTCTTTACCCAGCTTACATATCAATGCTTTCTTCTTTCTTAATGTAGCCAGGATTTATCTTTAAGAATCGTCTTACGATATTTTACCATAACATAACGTACCAATCGAAATAACTCTGCCTGTCTGTCTGTTATCCTTTCACGTCTAAACCATAGGACCGATTTTTATGTAATTTGGTACAGAGGTAGATTAGACCTTGAGATAAAGGACATACGCAACTTTGTAATGCAAAAAGGCTTGAAGAGATTAAAACTGACGATGACAGTTTCTATGGAAGGTGAAATTGTGATTGGCAATTAATATGTGGTAGTTCTGACGCACAGCCTAAACCCATGGAACTAGCAAGCTAAAAAGCACATGGGTTTCTTTTGTTCATACTAATCCATAATTTCCATACTATATTAGCGAAATTGGATTTGTCTTCACACTTACACTGCAACCAATATACACGAAATTTGGTATGAAAATGAAAATGAAAATGAAAAAGGGGTGAAATTTATTGCGAAGGTGTGATACTCTATGATGATAATTGGTGCTCTTATTGAATGTTTGCAACTAGATAACTTCTTTATAGGCGTTAGAAATAATCTACCCGAAAAGCAAAATCCACGCAGACGAAGTCGCGGGAAAAAACTAGGTGTACTATTCAATATTGAGTATACAATAGGTATAAAAATATATGTTTTGACGCACGCTGTGAGGTTATGGGATCAAAGTTTTGATACTGTTCGGAGTAGATCGTTCAGATAAACGATTGAAGCGATTAGTGGTAATGCTAGGTGAGTGCTGGGTTCAGTTACATCAAGGATGTCGTACGAGTGGCAGGATAAAGTGGTGCTGATAACGGGAGCCGCCAACGGCATCGGAGCTGGCGTCGTGAGACTCGCGCTAGAGGAAGGGGCCAAGGTATGCTTACTGTTATTATACTAAGCGGAAAACAATGTGGGCCTCATATGTATGCATTATAGGTAATTTTGTATTGGGATGGCCCAAACTTAGTGCCACAGAATTTATTTTTGTATGTGTGTATAACTCTTTATTGTACCTACATAAAACACATTCAATGTAACTAATTTAATTTTAATTATTAAGTAGTGTAATATTATTAACAATATTAAAACATTACAATAAGCTGCATAACTTATAGTTTTTTAATTATCCCACGGGACTCTTTAATTTTCCGGGATTAAAAGTATTTAAAATATTGACCAGGCATATAAGGAACCTCCGCGCAAAATTTCATTTCAATCGGTCCAAAAGTTTTGGAGATTAGCGAACACAGACATAGGTAAATGAACACATCCATACGTATATAAACAAAATATGGATTCCGGAACATCCGTGGAAGGCATGGTTCCCAGGAGGCAGGCAGCGTTACCGCGTTGAATAGCCAGGCTCAGGCGCTGACCGAAATAGCTGCCAGCCTTTTGGTCACCGGTCGTTTGGATCAGGCGCGCAGAGATCACTTTGAAAAGATCTTTGGCACCTGGGCCCCAAACGGCGCAAATAGAAGGCCCTGCCTTAAGCAGGCATATTTTCGCCGGTTGAGGTTTTCGGCAGCAGTGGCCGGCGCACCTGGTCGGGCGGACGTTGTGGTGACATGTGTAATATTATTTAATTCAGTTTGCTCTCTTTGAATAAATGTGTATAATGTATCAAAATTAATCCAGAATACGCCAGCAGGTGGTTCGGCTTGACTGATTATCCACGTCAATGTTTTTCAGGTTTTTTAAATTGTGTATGACAAGATATGTTAGGACTGGGTAGGTAGTCTGGAAAGAATTCATTTGATAGGTATCCCGTGGGAAATTGCATAACTTTACGATACAAGTTTATTCTATATGTTAATCCAGGTGCTATATAGGTATGTCAAATTTCATCAAAATCCGCTCTGTGCAAACTATGCACTGCATAGTCGTTGCTTTATACATACAAAGTGGCTTAGCCGTGATGTGAAGCAATAATTGAAAATCAGATGCAGTAAAATACAATACCTACAAATACTTTTTATTGAACACCACAAATCAGTACAAAACATTTTATTGGGATTTTTAATGACTTTTTTTAGTAATTACTTTACGAACTCCTTTAATAATAGCTACATAAATAACCTAGATAAACGAGCAGTTTGACATAATCTTAAATTATTTTATATATTTTTTAAGAAATGTGGGTACCTATTTTAGATGACGATTTAAGAATAAAATTTATTTAACTTTTGTGACTTAAACTTCCTTCAAAAATCCTTTAAAACCCAGACTATCTGCTACATAAATTATTATTATCACACTATCTTTAAACTTGGCTTTAAATGTATCAAGTCGTAAATTTATGTTTTCGATAGTAATTCTTAAGTCGTCATCGAAAATAGATTGTGAATTAAAAGGTTTACTTTATGAAACTTAATGCATTCATGAGCGAAGTAAAGAGAAAAAACGCCTAAGTATATACATTTTATTGAGCTATATCGAATCACCTTAATTATGTATATCTAACGATATCTTTAAATGCATTTTCATTTATTCAATTTTATTCATTAACAACATTATTTTTCTTAAACTTAAGAGCCAGGCTCTTGTCGATGGAGCAATTTGCACGAGGTCCTTACATAAATACTAGATCGACAAAACATCCTTATAAGATCGAATTTGGTCACGAAATATTATGAGAATTGGTTGACAAATGCGACCTATAGAGAAGAACATACAGAAGGACAGCCGGGCAAACTGAAACGAAGCTCCACCCTCGCTTCATCGCTAAAAACTTTATACCTGGAGAAGTTAAGCTTTATTATATCCAAACTGATTTACCTTATTACTTGTGACACAACAGAACTTTGCAATCTCCTTTTATAATTTCCAGCACATCGCAATTCTCGATGTGGACGAAAAGGTCGGCGAGGCCTTCGTCGAGGAATTAAATGGACAGTACGGACCCGGCAGGTCGAAGTTTTACCAATGTGATGTGACTAACGACGAACAGCTATTCTCGGGGTTCAGCTCTGTGGTAGAAAGCCAGGAGAGCATTGATGTGGTTATAAACAATGCCGCTATCATGAACGACTCTCCAGATGTTTACAGGAAGGAAATTGCTATCAATGTGGTAAGAAAATTGAGGCAATTGATTGTGTATTTTTTAAAGCATTGATTCAACTTGTCATATTTGTATTTACGAGTACACTTGTTAAGGGCAAATATACCACAGAATAACCAGGAACCGGATTCGATTCTTGGAACCAGCTTTACTTTTTGATTCTTTTCGCTTTTTTTTTCTTATAACTAAACTAGGTGATATTCTTCGTCACATACCATTTTCACTTCGAAGTAAATTATATAGTGACAATCAGCCGTATATTTTTGATGTAGGGACTGTCATTAAAAATGATGAAGCACTTTCTTGGTCAATCATATTGTCAAATTTATTTTGCAGACAGCTCTAGTAACCAGTACTTTAAAGGCCGTAGAGTTGATGCGTGTGGACGAAGGCGGCAAAGGAGGCACCGTTATCAATATCTCTTCTATAGCTGGACTCCAACAGACGTCATTCACTCCTATTTACTGTGGCACTAAATCAGCAGTAATACAATTTAGCAACTGTATTGGTGTAAGTGAAATTGATGTACATACCTACAGTTAACATAGGTAAATCAGGGATATGATTTTTAAATGCGCATCACTCGAAAGTAGCATTCAAAAATTGAGCTGAATTTGAAATAGTAGATTAGATATAAAATATTGAAATGAATTAATCTTGGCAAGTTCATCGACCTCATCACACTGAAGACGTCCACTGTTGAACAAAAGCCTCCCCATTAGCACACCATATAAAGAACGACAACTTGCCACTTGCATCGAGGGGTAGATTTACGGCAATACACAGTTTTCTACCGCTTTCGACCGGTTTCGAGGTTCAAAAATCGGGCAGAAATGTTTGTTAAGTAAGTTGGTGTTAACCCTTGCATTCCTTTACCTTTGATAGCACTTTGGCCTTTGCTCTTACATAAAAAACACATTTTTCTTACAGTGTGTTACACAATACGTTATCTATCATATTTGATATGATTATGTGGATAAGATTTAATTTAACATTAACGAACTGTTGTTATCTAATCATTTTACATACATACATGTGTAAGTCGTAAGACTAGAATAGTAAAGAGTCGTGTTTCTGGGAAATGACTTATTATTATCAGTCATAGAAATACATTTTAATCATTAGAGTGGTCTTTATATAATGTTTTAATTTAAATCAATTTTACGATGCTGTGCAAGGACCAGACATTTTATTTTCGATATTGATAGTACTACGTGCTAGTCCAACTCTAGCGTCATGTTTGACATTGAGCCAGCCAATTAAATTGTTGCCATCACCGCAATGGTTGGCAATTTTTTTTTATGTTAGAGAGGCCAGACAAACGAACTAGTGGGGCACCTGATGTTAAATGATCACCACTGTCCATAGACACCCGCAGCGCTTTACGCGATGCCAGTCCGTTGTCGGCCAAACAACAAACAAACTTTGAATACTGTTACGAGTGTCAATGGGTGGTAGTGCTCATTTATCATCAGGTGATTTACACTTGCTCGTTTGCCTTCCTTGTTGTATGTAATCAAAAGTTGTATAAAATATCTTTTATCTACGCACATATCATTAGTGTTCTATAATGCGTTCAAAAACCGTAAGAAACAACCAGCATTATTACACTCTTAAAAATCTGTATTGTAATAACATAACAGTACAAAAATCTGTACCGTTATGGTTATATTTAACAGAAGATAAGTAGATAAAGTAATGTATACATCTGTACATAATTAGGCCTTAAAACACTCGTATGATCTTATTTTGAAACTCGCCAAGGCTTGTGTCAAAAACCGCACTTGTGTTTTAAGGACCCTCATTATGTAACGGTTGCATAAAGTACTATTATATTTAGCAAGCAGATTACTTTGCGAGAACTGGCGTCCGAGTGCTGACGGTGTGTTTCGGGGCCACCGGGACGTCCCTCTGCTCGCCGGCCAAATTGGGCTCGCTGGACAAGAACATTACACCAGAATTTATGTACGGCGCCGTGGCTGCTACCCTGCATATTCAGAAGTAAGTCTCATGTATTCTAATTCTATGTCGCTTTAAGGAGCGACCATACCGCCGCGTATACGCAGTGACGTGTCACGTGTCACTTTTTCTCACCGTTTTTTCATACATTTTGTTGCGTACGCACCGGTGTGGTCGCACCTTTACTCGTTTCACAGTACATTTAAATGTGTTCACGTACCACAGTAGAACCCTGTCACAATATATATGCTGCCGTCACTCAAATACGAGTGATTTATGTCACCTGATTGCGATAGGGTTCTACGGTGGTACGTGAAAACCCCTTACTGTGCCAAAATGTTTTATCATACCAAAATAAATACAATTGACAGAAAACAGATAACATTATAATGTACAGAGTCGGGACTAAGAGTAGTCGTGTTCATTGCTTAGATTTTAAATAATTTCAAGAATAGAGTGGTAGGAACTTATACTGAAATTGTTCCTACTACTACCAACAGCCAGATGGACAACGAACCCTTTTCCCTTTTGTGGTACTCAAGTTCATAAAAACAAAAGAGACACACTAAAGTAGAAATACTTATTTGAGCACAAGTTACTTCATGCTAAGCGTGGCCTTTGGGTCTTATTATCCTAGGCTCGGTCTACCACGTGCATTACCTACCTGCATTGCACGGTCTCATCGTCTAACTAAAGGAAGACGGCCCAGCGTACGGGCCCTCCCCATCGTGGCGCGGTCTTGGTGGAAGCCGGGGCCTCGGGGGGGGGGGGGGGGGGTTCGCGGTGAAACCCCAGTGGCCACTGCGTCCCCATCACATCGGGCTAAGGCAACGTCGGAGAGTTTTTAGTTTGGGTATAACCCTTCAGAGGGGACTCCAAATTCCCCCAGGCGTCCCCGTGCCGAGAGCATCCATAAGATTTCCTCTCCGTTAAAAAAAGGCTCTGTCTTCCCCTGAAGGGATAAAACGTCATTTGTGTATGTATGTGTATAAGTTCCTTTAATTAGGTTAGCAGTTCTGTGACTGTGACTATAAGTGGAATGTACCTTTTGCAGATTGGAGTCAGCAGCGAAGGGTGTGATCGAAGCATACAAAGTGGGGAAGAGTGGAAGCACGTGGATCGCGACGCGGGACCTGCCTGTGCGTGAAATCACTGAAAATATTACTAAAGGATACGAGATTATGGGAGAGCATAATTAAATATTAAAACATACTTATTTTGTTTTTATATTCGGCATGCCCTTTTATACTGGAAGTTGCAATTGGAAAAACGCCTCCCCTTTGACAGGCGTTTCGGCAGCTATTCCCACGCTATTCCGTTCCATTCGGACCACATTCTGACACCTTAATAAGAACTGTTTTTAGGAATTCAATATTAAGATATTAATAATGATAAAGAGGCTAGTAATAAAATTTAAAATCTTAATTTTTTGATATTTTTATTTTAATAATTGGTTTTTAGTTTATTACGTCTTGGTACAAACTAAGATTATAATAAATCTTTGGTAAGTTGTCGTGAATTGGAACAAGTATAACATTTACCATTACATTTAGTATTTTACATTTTATTTATAGTGCTTACTAACCATTTATAATTTATTTGTACAATTGATTATTTTAATAAATAATTTGATTTGATTTGATTTGATTTAAAAAAAGGAAAAGTAATTCGCATTAGTGCGCAAAAACGCACTTTGCGCACGCAAAACAACCAAAAAAAGAGCACTTTTGAGCAACAGCATTGTAATTGTGTTGTAAACACAATACTTTTTTCCCTGTATGTTCTGTTTTACTATGTTGCTGTTTACAATATGTAATTGTACCGAATAAATAAATAAATAAATAAATAAATAAAAGAAATTTTCGAATTAGGGAATAAGATATTTATGTAGGTATATTTTCTCTTTATAGTGTTTCGGATAATTTTACAACCAATAAATGCATTGTAACCGCCGATAAACGAATTCTAATTTGTTGACTCTAGGAGGCGGTCAAAAGTCACTATCTATTTTCCTGAATACCCCGAAACTGTACACACACACACAAAATATACACAAACACAACTCACACACTTTTGACTGTATATAAACTCGTAATTTCATTCAGAACACAATGCTTTTAGATGTTTCTCTGGTAATAACCGACTGTTTAAACATATTTGTTATTTTACCTTCATATGACTCGAATATTAAGCAGGTATAATATACCAGGTCTGTAAGGTGCCAGTCACTTCTGAACACAACAAAATTAATTAGCGTTTATCATAACTTGATCTCTAATTCAAATAAATCAACAAGTTACGTGACAATTATGTCTTACGAGTGGCAGGATAAAGTGGTGCTAATAACTGGAGCTGCTAATGGCATCGGAGCGTCCGTGGTGGTATTGGCACTTCAAGAAGGAGCTAAGGTAAAACTACAAAAGATAAAATACGGAATATGCACGAATTTTGTATCACATTTCAAAACAAAATATGAAAATATCGTAAAAGACATGTCAAAAATTTACATTAAAAATATTATTGGGAACGCGCGAAGTGTATGGTGCGGGTATAGAAAACGATCACAGCGCATGCCGTCGCAGAAATATGCAACTATAGGGTAAACTTCTCAATGTTGCTTTGAA
Organism: Pandemis cinnamomeana; assembly: GCA_932294345.1. NCBI lineage: Eukaryota > Metazoa > Arthropoda > Insecta > Lepidoptera > Tortricidae > Pandemis > Pandemis cinnamomeana. Next base: position 13,227,694 of record OW028705.1, on the reverse strand, counting down.
AATGGGTCATTATTAAACTTGTTTTATAGGGTGTAAAGGGTGTTAATAACAATAACACGGTGTGTTTTGTTGCCACCTTCATTTCACCTTCATTGAAGGTACAACCTATGAAAGTAATAAAACAGCATAAAGAGCATCTTTCAGTGGCGTGCTTTACCTGGAAAGTGATGCAAGGCGATCTGTACAAACTGCCTATCCTGACGACAGCCCAATGCACGCCCTAGGTCTCTTCATTATCCATCTTTATTTACTATCTAGCACGTGGCCATCCTAGACATAGACGAGACTAGTGGAATCACCTTCCAAAACGAGCTGAACTTAAAACACGGGGCTGGCAAGACCAAGTTCTACCGAGTGGACGTGACGAGCGACGAGCAGCTGTTCGCGGCGTTCCAGTCCGTCGTCGCGGGCCAGGGGGGGCTCGACGTGGTCGTCAACAATGCGGGCATCATGAACGACGCGCCCCATGCGTATAAGAAAGAGATTGAAATCAATGTGGTAAGAATTGTTAGAGAAATACTTTGGTGGTTCGACTAAACACCCCACCCCAGCCCCACGGCAGTGCCCCCGCGAAGTCGGCACGGCCGTACTATCCTTTTCTCGAAGCAGTTCAGGCCATTTTCGACCCCCCTTTAACTTCGTTGTGGATAAAACTAGAAGCCTGAATTTTCTGTTACCAAGCTGGCATTGTATAAACACTGTAACTAATATAATATGTATAAAACATATTTTTTCTCACAAGTAATACAGATTATACTCAATTGATGGGTTAATGCGAATGCCAAGTCAATTTATTTATTTATAACATAAACGATTTTTAATTTTGATATGGGCATTATAATATATTATTATGTTGTTAGGTTAGCTAATTACGTAATAACTTAAGACAGGAGGTCGCTTTAGTGGGGACTGAATAAATTAACCGACTTGGTATTACATGGATCTCACAACTTTTTACTGTAGAAGAACTGAGTTGCGAGACTTGGTTTTTTTACAAGTTTTGTTTTGATGGGATAAAGATTTTTCATTTAGTTTATCTTTGAACGCCACCTATTGTAATATACAGATAATTATGTTCATAATATTTTTACAGACAGCCTTAGTGACCAGCACGTTGAAAGCCATCGATATAATGCGTGTTGACGACGGCGGCAAAGGAGGGACGGTCGTCAATATTTCTTCAGTAGCTGCTCTTAAGCATTCATCTTTCATGCCTATTTATTTTGGCACTAAAGCGGCAGTACTACACTTCAGCAGGTGCATAGGTGTAAGTAGAATTGATGATTTAATTTTGTACAAAATACCATAAGACCAGCTTTTGCGGACGCTGAATGCTTCATGGGATTTCCTCTGCCACGTAAAGAGATTGAAAGTAGTTTTGAAAAGATTGAACTCGAAAAGTAAAAAAAAAAACAAAATTGAGTTGTTTCTTCGATGAACATGTTTTTACCGGGTTAAAAAGAAGAATATTTGAGTATGGCAGACTGTTTGGCCATGACAACTTGAAAAAATAATATTTTTTTGTTTACATAAACTAAACTTTGATTACTGCTCTCTGGACAAGCCGATATGAACCAGTTAGTCCTAGTCCATATTATGATGAACATCAACTGTGGGACCCAGACACGTTGTCATTAGACTGGTATTTCATTTTCAGAAACAGAAATCTTTCGCCAAAACTGGCGTCCGAGTGCTTACACTATGCATCGGCGGCACGGACACGTCTCTTTGTTCTGAAACCAACCTGGGATCGCATGACAAAAATATTACTCCTCAAGAATTGCGACACGCTGCAGTTACGATGACTCAATTGCAAAAGTAAGTTTTAACGCCTGTGTGAATAATCAAAAATCTAATAAAAACAATACTTTCTGTCAAGTTTAGGACTTGTAAAAGAGCTCTTTGCCTTTGCCTATTTGTAAAGTAAACAATAGCTATCTGTCCTGGTGTTTGTGTCTGTCTGTAATCAGGGCCTTGATGCTATTCAATTCCAATTCAGACACTTCTAGTCTGGATCTGAGAGCGAGCGATCCAACTTTGGTCCGGAATTGAATCGCATTAAGACTTTATAAGACTTTAATGTTGTAAATGAAATTTGACTCACTTTTAGTGGTCCACGTCTTTGGTACAGTCAAGAGAAAGTGCGATAACGTCTAATTAAAACTGAGAATGTTAAAAAAAACATACATACATACACATACACAAATCACGTCTTTATCCCTTGCGGGGTAGACAGAGCTTAAGTTGGTAAGACCTAGGCCACGATTAGCAAGATTGTGGGCGTATAGATGGCAAAAAATGGAATCAAAATAGAGATGGGTTGCTAGTCGCATCGCCTATAACATGATTCCTAAGACTTTCGCCCATTCCCTCGATGGACTTTTACCATCTGCGCGGGAAGAGAAGCAGCTGGTGCATTCTATGTTTTTTCTTTTACTCCCAGACCAGCATGGAAGGTTAAAAAAACATAATAAAAAAGCATATCTGCGTTTCTTCTTTTTGTTATTAATGTGTTTCATTAATTTACTATCTGGGGTGTTTTTGAATGAGGTTAACCAATTATTTGCAGAGTGGAGTCAGCAGCAAAGGCTGTCATTGAAGCATACAAAGTGGGCAAGAGTGGCAGCACGTGGATCGCGGCGCGGGACCGGCCTGTGCGAGACATCACCGACAATATTAATAAAGCGTATCAGATTATGGGAGAATGTATCTAAATAAACTATAAAAACACTTTGATTCAGACATTTATTTGTTACTAGTAATTCGGACTTTGCACGAGTGGTAAGTTTTAATAGTTGATTTGAAGCGGAATCTTTATAAGAACACTCGTGCGTGTGTCTGTTTGTCAGTCTGTCTATCTGCCAATTTTTTTTCTGACCATACTTGACTACTGGTCAGTGACCCATATACGGACACGTCATGTTGGCCGAATGAGAAATTAATGAAAACAGTTATTTTGCAAAGTTCACCTTGTTATTGTGATAGGTATCAGATTAAGGTTTAAGTTCAAAAATAACATGTTCATTTTTCAAAATGTTGTTAGCACCCATGTAACACGGGGTTTTCTGACGGTTTTTAGTATTTATATACACCCGAGAACAAACAAAACATACGAATACTAAATTTCAAAAGCATCCTAAAGAAGAAGCTATAGAGCTTTCATGAAAACTTTTCGAGTTTATCGCGAATAATCTTTTAATATATGTGAATTTATCTACCTTTTTATATGTATTTTTTTGCATACAATACATTTCATTTGTATTTAGGTATGAAATTTGTATTAGCGCTATTAGCCTCGTCACCTCAATGATATTTCGTAGAGGCTAATAGACGCCAGGGGTGACCGCAGAACTAGCAATTTCCTTGGACAACGTATTAGTATCGCTGTCCAAAGGGGGAATGCTGCCAGCGTCTGCGGTACTATGCCACGGCGCCCCCCTTTTAGATTGTTTTATTTTAAGATTAATTTTAGTTTAGTTTTTCTTTTGTTTCTACTCTGAACCACGAAAAATTGCTGCAGCCTGGCATCTAATTGTACGCGCGTGTTTATGTAGCTGGTAGTCTAACGAGTGTATGAAATGAATATTAATTTATATACACGATTAACATAATAATTGACCTCATAAGACAGAGAAGGAAATACGAATTCTTAGGGCGCATGAGGAGGAAGAGCAATCAACACCGAAAATAAAACTTTTTTTTTATTCAATCTATATTCAGATCGTTATTAGTCCTAGTTAACGCTTTACGTATAACTTTGTAGCGTTAAAATTGTGACTCTAAAACAAATACAATTTTAACACAGCACTTTTTAAAATTTTGTTTTTTTTAAACATGTTATACGAGTGGCTGGGGAAGGTGGTGCTGATTACTGGAGCTGCCAATGGCATCGGAGCGGCAACTGTGCGTCTAATACTCGAAGAAGGAGCTAAAGTATATATTTTTGATTCTGGTTTACAATATTGTAAGTATACACTTGCTATGGGTGATGTAGGGGTATAGCACCGGGTTCGATTCCCGGTCATAGCTTTACTTTTCGGATTTTTCTGTGTTCTAATTTTCAGTGTCGTTTAGATTTTTTTTTATATTGTAAGTATATCAATTTAAAAAATGCAGCTGTTTTCTATTTGCTTCTCCTTAAGTTAGGCAGCGTTCAAGTATTACGTAACGCAATTATTGAAGATTTTTGACCTTCCCTCCCCCCCTTGTAGCGCCGTAACGTTTTTCTGTACCCCTCCCCTCGGCCTCTAAACGTTACGTAACACTCAAGTGACCATTTTTACCCAAGTGTCAAAATTTATGTTGCGCAAAGTATAAGAAAGTCGCTATAATATCCTTGTTATAGTATTATAATCGCCCTTACGGTAATAATACTAAACAAAGCAAGTGATGTTTAACCCGCAATACATGCGTAGTTTGTTAACTTGCCAGTTTTAATTCCATATTTTTTTATTTAAAAAAAGAAAACGTTACGTAACGTGTTGTATGAAAGACCCCCTCCCGCCCCTGTAACGCATCGTAACGTTTTACGATACCCCCCCCCTCAAATTGCGTTACGTAATACTTGAACGCCCCCTTAGTCTCTGTAACTTTAAAGTTTATTCTTAATAAAAATAAACTTCATTGTATGGTAATAAGTCAAGTAGTTTTATTCTAAGAACGTCAATTTTTTACGGTACGTACCTATTTTCTAAACTATACTGTTTTTACTAAAGAGATAACTGTATAAACGAAAACGAAATAGAGAAGGAACATTGTTGATACAACACCTTAAATAAATAATAAAATAAATAAACATTCCACTTTTAGCATGTCCCCACCGAATCACTATTATTCTATCGCTGCTCTTCTGTTTCACAGCACATTGCAATCTTGGACATAGACGTACCAGTTGGCATAGCATTCCAAGAAGAGCTGAATAAGCAGTATGGTGATGGCAAGACCAAGTTCTACCGAGTGGACGTGACGAGCGACGAGCAGCTGTTCGCGGCGTTCCAGTCCGTCGTCGCGGGCCAGGGGGGGCTCGACGTGGTCGTCAACAATGCGGGCATCATGAACGACGCGCCCCATGTGTATAAGAAAGAGATTGGAATCAATGTGGTAGGAGATTAAAGGCCTGGCTCCACTGGTACGTTGCGTCGCATCGACGTGATGGATTAAGGCACTGTATGCATCTTCAGAGCATTAAAGGCAACTTTTGTAGAAGATGCTCTGTAAATGCTCTAAGGATGTATCCATCACGTCAACGATGCGAGGTAACGCACCAGTGGGCCGCTTTCTAAACTGGTTTCAAGACACACGTTTTGATTGCCAGTAGGACATAATACTTTATCCCTTAGATAAATGCTTGTTTATGTTAAGGTACGATTTTCGCAATCAGTTTACCATCTTCATAAACGTAGGTAAACCGGAATAAATGTTGCCATTTATACTATCTCCAGTTTTGTTTTAAGAAAGAAAGAAAGAAAGAAAGAAGACATTTATTCCTTTTTGCAAGACACACAAATATAAGATAATATACACAATTTTATAGAAAATAAACAAGGTAAAACAAAAAAAAAGAGACATGAAAAATAGATCATCAGCGTTATGTGTCTTCGCTAAAGTGAAACGTACACACATACACATACACACATTTACATACACATTTACATATTACATTATCGGAACAAGAACCTTCAGGCTGTTTCCGCAAGCATGTTTGCTTTGACCACAATGCTTCATATACTCAATATTTATTCACAGACTGCTCTTGTTACCGGCACTCTGAGAGCTATCGAGATGATGCGTGTCGATGAAGGCGGTAGAGGGGGTACCGTCATCAACATCTCCTCCGTTTGTGGTCTGCAACAAACCTACTTTACGCCCATATATTGTGGAACTAAAGCTGCTGTACTACACTTTAGCAGCTGCATTGGGGTAAGTAAAATCAAGTTAGTTTTTGAAGTTTGGATCCGCATTGCAGAAGGAATAACATGAGTCTCTTTTTACCGACTTCAGTGAAATGAAGAGGTTTACAATTCAGCTGTACCTACTCGTATGTCCTTTTTTATTTGCCAGTAGTTAACTGATATCGATGGGTACTCATACAGTAGGTCAGAGTTGGGCAAAAATTATCTATTTACGAAAAACCGGGAAGATAACTAAATCATCTTTTATTTGAAGTAATTAAATAATCCGGCATTTGTTATTTTGAATTTATTTAGATGAGTTTCATTTTTATCTAGATAAATTGGTTGGGATTTTAAATAAAAGATGAATGTCAGTGTGACGGTTTGACCCGACGTGACATTCTGTATATATTTATTATTATAAGCTTACTTCAATAACAAACGAGGTCTGTTATCTTCATCTAGATAATTCATCTAAACAAAAAAGTTGTCAACGCCCTATTTGTGATTGAATTTATCTTCGAATAAATTAATTTGAAATGATTTTATTTGAAATAATTATCTAGATACGAAATTATCTAGATAACGCCCAACTCTGCAGTAGGTACACTTATGGAGTTGGTCAAAGATCATAAAGTTTGAATTGCATAATGTATCAAAATACTATGCCATAATAAAATCGATTCGTAAATAACCAACGTCCCGACTTTTTTTTCAGCAACCCGTTTACGTCGCTAAGACGGGCGTTCGCGTGTTCACGCTGTGTTTCGGAGCAACAGCGACTGCTCTTTGCTCGCCGCAAAAATTAGGATCCCACGAGAAAAACTTCACGCCCGAAAATATGTATAAAGCGGTGGCAGCAAAGATGTACATCCAAAAGTAAGTACACACCTATAAAAGTACAATCAGTTGCTTATAACACGAGGTCAGAGGAGCCCGAAAATGTTCAATCACATGCGTGTCTTTGTGCATTGCAGTGGAGTCTACGCTCTAGACAAGTAAAGAAGACAATTTATTATGTTATAAAAGCAGTCGGCGACTTCGTGTGCTAAGAATACGTTTATTGCTATCTATTATTCTACACTAATGTGCCAAATTTAATTTACATCTATAATTATATAATATATAGTATGTATTTATCTATATAAGTATGTTTATCCGTTGTCTAGTGCCCATATTACAAGCTTTGCTTAGTTTGGGGCTAGGTCAATTGGTGTCAATCGCCCCAAGATATTATTATTATTATTACATCTGTTCAGCCGTTCTGACGTGAAAGAGTATCGATACATTCACATACTTATCCTCACAAATATTTGTATTTATGGATAATTAAAAAAATATATATAATTAAAATAAATAAAAAGTATTTATCTCGTAGTATTATCGTGGATTTCAAAACAACTGGATTCTCTGTGATGCGCTTCAATATTTCGTTATGTGGATCGCGATATGCGTGGATCACACGATAATACCTTCTCCGGATTACCTTCTCCGAGGCGTGGGGTCGATCGACCCCCACATGTCTTTTTCTTTTTTTTTTTTACTATGAACTGACCAGTGATTGACCTCTATCTCACTTGGTGGAAGCCAGATGAGGCCAAAGGTGTAACTCACTGGTTCAGTAAACTTCACTAAACAGTATGACTTTGTTAATTACAAGTTAACTTAATTGCCGCAGCGAAGGTGTCAATATAGTGAGTACTTTGTAATTTGCAGGATGGAGTCAGCAGCCAAGGGTGTGACCGAGGCGTTCAAATACGCCAAGAGTGGTAGCACGTGGCTCGCGACTCGGGACCTACCCGTGCGAGACATCACCGATAATATCACCAGAGCGTACCAAATCATGGGCGAATTTAATTAAACTGTTATTACGTGCCTTTTCTTTCATTATTAATACAATAGCAGCTAAATATCTTGTATGTTGTGGCACAAGAGTACAACTTAGGGTAATGCCGCAAAAAATCCGCAAAATGTCCGTGTGAATGGGTGGTATTTATTTGTTCAATATTTATGTCCACAGTGAATTTGAATAAAGAAATTTGGTGGCTTCATGAAATATACTGAAAAACGGACTTGATCCAATATTACGCTACATTGAAATCAGAATGGCCACGCAAATTAAAAACTTGAACAAAATATTTTAGTGGGATAGGCCTCCATCAAAAGAATTTTTTGATTAAATATTGGTTGATTATAGAAATTGGGTAAAGATACTGGACAAGTGGAATACCACCCTTACGAATTTATGTCCATAAATCAAAACCATAGTTATTCCGTTTAGTGTGGTTTGTATGGTCGCAAGTAGTAAAATCTTATATTATCAAAATCATTCGTATCATTTTCGTATTTCGTATAACACGGATTTTTACTTCCAAAAAGCAGACACCTTTTTTTTTAACGTGTGGAAAATGCACCTTACGCATTCCCGCGCTCGGGGCAGCAACGGGAGTATGACGGGCCCTCCAACTCACCGCTGCCTTCCCTATGGAAGGAGGGGAGAGGCCTACCGTCTAAAAACTGACACGTTCCCTCCTGGCCATGGACTGTGAGCGTTACGGGAGCACTAGGTGTCACCGCGACGCCCACTGGCCGCCCCGGGATGGGGCAGATGGCAACGGCACCGTTCAGTGCGAGTTCCGGGTTCCCCGCCCTACCTCGCCGGTGACCTTTTGATTTTTTATAGAGGTTGACCCCTCGCAGCCCCCGCAGCGGCCCACGTTCCCGGCGAAAAAGGAGACACCTAAAACATTCCCGATTTATCGTAACATCTTATAGTTTTTAAAATTATCAATCCACTTTAACAGTGAAATTAATCTTTTAGCTAGATAACAAGTTTAATCCCCTATAAAATACTCGGCGATGAAAATATAGTAGGTACCTAATCACAATACATTTCAAAATATGGACTTAACATTGCTCGGACACGATGCTTTGTCAACCGCAAACGGTATGTTGATAAATACCCATAATAAAACTTGCTATCGTATTTATCGTTTTTATTACCTGGAACGGATGCACGCTCCGGGTGTCTTCGGGTGATGTACTCGATTAAGAAAATGATGATGATGATGATGATAAAAAGAGTTTAATTCCGAAGATTACAAGATAGTTCGTTGTTTTAAATTAGGTGCTTCCTCTTCGAGATCTGTCAACGCAGTGTCGCTTTGACACATAGTGATGTCCCTCGCTCGATGCCGGCCGCTAGTGTTGTGCCGGACCATTTTGCCCCCCCTCGGAAGCCGTCGGGTTCCGAGGATGGAGTAAGTCGCTGATGCTGGTGGAAGGCAGCAGGCAGACGTTGCCCACTGCACGGCGCACGATGCCCCTCGTGGTCCTGACGTCCACGACGCGGGTGACACCGTCTCGTCCTGGGTAGACGTTCTCTATGCGGCCCATGCGCCATTTTAGCGGAGGCGCGTTGGGCTCCTTCAGTACTACCATGGCGTCGCGCTGTAGTGGAGGCTGCTCAACCTTCCATTTTTTCCGCTGCTGAAGCTCCGACAGGTATTCAGACTGCCAGCGCTGCCAGAAATGCGGTCTTAATTTTTCGATGTGCTGGTATCTTGTCAGTTTGTTGATGTTGTCGATTAAGGCAGGTGTAGGGATTGCCGTCAGTGGCCTGCCGATCAAGAAGTGCCCGGGAGTTAAGGGATTGAGGTCGTTTGGATCGGAGGACAATGGGGTCAAGGGTCTGGAATTAAGAATTGCTTCTATTTGAGTGAATAAGGTAGAAAGCTCCTCAAATGTCAGATGTTTATCTCCCAATATTCTCACCAAATGATGTTTGGCAGATTTTATATTCGATTCCCAAATGGCCCCAAAGTGCGGGGAGTAAGCGGGCGAGAATCTAAATCTGATGCCTTGACTTGCTGCCCACGAAGATATATCCTCATTGTGTGTCTTTAAAAGCCTATTTAGTTCGTTATTTGCACCAACAAAGTTTGTACCATTGTCACAATACAATTCGCCCGGCTTTCCCCTTCGCGCTATAAACCGTTTGAGACAAAGTAAAAAAACTTGAGTGCTTAAATCGCTTGCTAATTCCAAATGAAGTGCTTTAGTTGTGAAACACACGAAGAGACATAAATAAGATTTCGTAATTTTGCAACCACGACCCTTGCGGTCGCTAATAAGAAATGGACCAGCAAAGTCGACCCCGCTCACTTGAAATGGTAAGTTAGGAATGACCCTCGATGAAGGTAAGTTCCCCATGATTGGGTTTTTAGCTTTAGATTTAATTATGTTACATAGTCGGCAATTATTTACTACTGCTCTCGCCAATAGTCTACCTCTAAGTGGCCAATATTCATTCCTAATATTTGCAAGTAATAATTGTGGACCGCAATGCAGAAGTTTTTTATGGTTTTCGATGAAAATTAACTTTGTTAAATGATGATTGCTTTCTAATATAATCGGATGTTTTTTTGTAAAATTTTCAGATGAGTTTGCAAGACGGCCCCCACAACGAATCACACCGTCCGCGTCAAGAAATGGATTTAAGGACAATACGTTCGACTTTGTAGGTAAGTCTTGTTTACTTATTAATCTTGCGCGCTCAACTGGGAAACACGCTGATTGATGTTGTAATATTAAGTATCTTAAGGACGAGTTTAGCTCGTCTACGCTCGGGGAACCTGTTCGGATTGCACTGAGGAATTTTGTGTTATCTATTTCGCGTTTTTTATACATTATTGTTTGCTTCAAGTTATGAATGAAACGCATCACGTAGACTGTGATTCTTTGTAGTTTATTTAAGTTAGAATAATTTTCGACGTTTATGAGATTAGAAGGTGGTTTGTATGTATTTGTTGTAGTTTGTAGTGTAGTGCATGATGTAGGTTTTATAATTAGGTCTTTAGTGTAAGTTTTCTTTTCAGGTAATATCGATGTAGGAGAATTAGAAAATAGGTCATCCTGTACAACAGGACCGACGTGTTGAATTTCGTTAAAAGAGATGCCTGATGAAGTCTTAGCAGATGCATTAAAGATTACGCGTAATTTGGTTGTTTCACTATTTTCTCGAATTATGTGATGATGAGGATAATAACAACCAAAATCAGGTTTAGGTACTTCACTCATGTGACCTAATGACTCGTATTCTCGCATAAAATCGATGTATTGCTGACGAACTGATGGATTATTATTTAATGACTTTTCTACTTGAATGAGCCGTTTTTTAGCCAAGTTGAAAGACTCGCCTAGTGCTTCAGTGGACTCACGCAGAGGAATTTCGACACAGAACCTACCAGACTCATTTCTAGATGTAGTTTGCTTGTATAATTGCTCACAGTAATCATTTTCGGTAGATTCAGAGTTATTAGACGGCAATTCTTCGAGCTCCCAAAATTTCGCTAATTGTTCTTTTATTTCCTGGGAGAAATGACAATGAAAGTTTTTTGTTGAATTAGTGTTAATACCCCATAAAGGGCCTCCTATTATCCAACCCAATTGTGTCTCACGTAGGGAGCCACGAGAGATATTAGAGAAATGACGAGAGTTATTTTGATTTATATCTAACTCTAATTTGTTTGTACCTAATATCTCCCAGAAGACGTCGGCTCCCAGTAACAGATCTACCTCGCTACTTTTGTAGAATTCTGGGTCAGCTAATGGAATGTGACGTGGTATACCTAACTTATGTAGATCAATGTTTACAGACGGAAGTTTGTCAGTTATTTTAGGCACCACATAGCACTTAATCGGTATACTAAATGATGAATGTAATGAATTTATTATAATATTGCAATGTTCTGTAATAGTTATAGATGTACCATTCAGTCCCGATACTGCTTGATTGTTTATATTTTGTTTGCAGACACCGATTTTGCTCTGGGCTGTTTCGCTGATGAAAGATGTTTGGCTTCCACTATCAAGAAGCCCTCTTAAGATGTATGATTTGCCATTGTTTGTTACTCCGACCAGTACCGTAGACAGAAGAGCCTGGTTGGAAGCAACAGCAGACATTGATACAGACGTAGAAGGTTGTTCAGACGGAATGGGGGCAGATGCAGCTGCCGGTGCAGGTGAGTGATGTGCGTTTGTATTAGGTGGAGATGAGTATCCCTGTGATGTATGTGGTGTTTGTAATGAATGTTGTTTATGTAATAAAGTGTTGTGTTTTCGTTTACAGATCCTGCAACCTCCTATGTTACATTGGTATGACTGATGCCCACTACGGAAACAGTTACCACATAATTTCCATTGCAAAATTTTAGCGTTGCGATCCTCTATTGGCCACGATTTAAATTTCATACATGCGTAAAGTTTATGATCTTGGTTACATGCTAAACACGGATATTTGATACCAGAAGCAGAAGAGGAAGAAGAAGTTACGAAAGACTTTGATTTTACAAATTGATGACGTTTTTCATTCCTAGTATCCTTTCCTGCATGTAATGTTTCTAGCACAGTAGCTCTGTTTCCAAGAAACAAATAAAAACTCTGAAGGGTTATTGACGATTGTGACTCCTTAGAATTCCTAAATTCTTCCCATTTTCTAGCTGTAGTGGGATCCAACTTTGCTGATGCCATATAAATTATAATAGTATCCCACTTGTCAGTAGGTTCCTCTAGAGAGTTTAAAGCGGACAAGTTTTTAGACAAAATGTCAATTAAATTGCGTAATCCCTTATCCGATTCACGTACTAAAGGTTCAATTGAAAAAAGGCATTTAAGATGCTCGTTAATAAGTAAGCGCTTATTATCAAATCGGTTGCAAAGAGTAGACCAAGCGATATCATAATTGCTAGATGATACAGTAATTGAATTAATGACGTCACTTGCCGGGCTCTCAAGATATGATTTTAAATAGTGAAATTTATTAACATCGTTAATTTGCGGATTTTCGTGGATTAAAGAAAGATAGGTATCTCTAAAAGTAATCCACTTACTGGCGTCCCCATTAAACGGTGCTATTTTTAATGGAGGTAAATGAAATTTAACAGCATTGTTACATGAGCTGTATACAGAAGCGTCAGTTGTGTTGTTTTGTTTTTTATTGTCTGACCACTTATCCAATAAATATTGCGCTTTAGCAATGAGATTATAAAATTTACTCTCAGTTTCCTCTCTCTCGGATAATTGGTCCTCGTTATTTGGATCCAATTGATCAATTTTATTCTGCAAGTCATCAAAACTGTACGACACGTCTTGAATTTTTGTTAGTCTTAGCTGTAATTCGTTAGAAATAATTTTATCTACCTTTTCTAACTCTGTATACAAAAGCGGAGTAAGATATTTTTCGAATGCAGTTAAACGACGTCTAATCGTACCCCTCTGGCTTAGAAGATCCCTAAGTTCAGTCATTATGTAGGTGCAAATAACGATGATTAACTTAAAAATTACAAATCACGAATTAAACAAATTAGATACTGAGACACACAATGAGAATAAATACCTTAGCGATAAGCGGCGACGGAACCGGTCTGCGCGTGAGTTGCGCCGCTCGCGATGAATATAGGTCAATGCAGGCAAACAGCTGATACAAAATCTCGCCCGCGCACTACCCCACACCTGGAACAGTTCGGCCTAAAACTTAATTGGGTGTTTAAACTAAGATTTTTATCCAAAGTTGTCGTACGAAGCGGTAAATCAGTTACTTGGGTTACGTTGAAAAAAATACTTTATATAAAAATGATGTGAAGGGAATTTATAAGTTTTTATACTGTATTAATTTGTAGTTAAATATGAGATTTAGTTTAAATTTGATGTGAATTTACAAATAAATTGGGAGATTAAACAGAAGAAGTGATGAAATTGCGCACTCTTTGTGCGTTAATAAAAAAAGTTGAGGGTAGGTATGCTGAAGATGACGACGTACAAATCTCGAAATAGAAGCAAATAAATGGATGGGACTGATAGGTAATGATGGGAATGGGCTTACTTCCTTCGGTAAATGATGTGCACGATGTCCCTCGGGTTAGTCTCGCCTTCCAATACTGCACCAGTCACAATCTCGATGTTCTGTCCACGGTCGCCAAATGGAACGGATGCACGCTCCGGGTGTCTTCGGGTGATGTACTCGATTAAGAAAATGATGATGATGATGATGATAAAAAGAGTTTAATTCCGAAGATTACAAGATAGTTCGTTGTTTTAAATTAGGTGCTTCCTCTTCGAGATCTGTCAACGCAGTGTCGCTTTGACACATAGTGATGTCCCTCGCTCGATGCCGGCCGCTAGTGTTGTGCCGGACCATTACCGTAGATTTAGTTTTCGGTAGATTAGGTAAACTAACGAAGTTGTTTGTAGAAGTGATTAGAAATTGCACGTTAATCTAATGAGGTCTATCGCGTGTGAATTTGCCACTAGAGGCGCTAGTTTCGCGTGAGGTCCAATAACATTCACTTTTCACTGGTTTTCACTGTTAAAAAGTGATCTCCTTCGTGAAGTTATCGCAAATATGGATTATTTGGCGATGAATGTGAACGCTTTGAAAGCGGAATTCATAAACAGAAGCCAAAAAATAAGCGGCCTCAAAGAGCAGCTAATTCAGAGGTTTGTTTGTTTAGTAAACTTAATGAGATTCAAGATTTGAAATTTTGTTTCGGCGTCGATCTTATAAAGTCGCCTTTGACAGATCTGTATATACCTTAGTCAACAGTGGCGCCAACTGGTGAGCAAAGAAACGAAAGCGCCCATTGAAAAATGCCACCTTTTTCCGTTTTATTTTTATAGCAATTCAGTCCTCGCGAGAGGTAGGTAAAAACTATAACGGAAGTCTGGAATTTTATTAGCTATTTAGTAGGTACCTATCATGAGATTTTTTTTTGTCAAAAATTTCATTTTTAGTGCTTACAAGATTATTTTGCTGACTGTATTTGCATTGTACTTAGATCACTATATTATTATAATATAAAGTTCTTCGCCGCGTCTGTCTGCATGTCTGTTCACAATAAACTCGAAAACCTTCTGGACGAATTTCATGCGGTTTTTAGCAATAGATAGACTGATTGTAGTCAAGGTTTTGTGGAAATTGGATAAAATCAATCGGTAATTGTTCGAAGTGTCGGGAATAATTCAAGCCAGTCGCGGACATCAGTTATTATACATCTAATTTCAAGTCAATCAGACTAGCGGTGGTTCTAATTAGCATTGTAAGATTTGGTTCACACAAACATACTAACACGACACGCTTGTAAGCAAACAAACGTGTTCCTCGGTTGTCTAAGTCACCATAATAGTAATTATCAAATTAAGTAGACGTTCTAAATCCATTTATTCTTCTGCTTTAGCAACATAGGTGTAAGTTAGATATTTAATCTAATAAATCACATTTACTTATCAATAGACAAACATTGGGCAGGCTCTACGATTCTGTGTGGACAAGTATATACAAGTTTACCAGCAAATTTGCATGACAAAGTGGTTCCGTTAACTTCCAAAGCTGAGAACTAACCCTGTCCTCTCCGTTTCACCTGTTTGATAATGCGTGCCAAAGTTTGTTGGTCGGTGGAAGTGTTTGTATAAAAATTACATAACATCATATATATGGTATTTGGTGGTGGTATTTGTTCATGATTTGTGGAGTTTGACCACAATAGAGAATACCATAGGAATCATGTTATTAGCGATGCAGCTGGCAACCCATCACTATTTTGATTTCCCTTTCCACCCATACGCCCTTAATCATGCTAAACGTGGCTGTAAGGTTTTGTTACCTTTGGTTCGGTCTATCCCGTGAGGGATAAAGACGTGATATATGTATGTATGTATCAATAGCGTCGCGTCCATAGAACTCGATTCCCAACGGCTTGCGTATTTTAATGCAACGGGGCACTTTATTGTGCAGAATTAGAGGAAAGGCTAGTTAAATTCCCTTCGGCTTGCCTTCTGATATACTTGACTCCACGCCACTGGTATTTATTATGTTTTCACGGGTGGGAGAACCTTGCAAAAGGTCCGTTCGGATTGCTACCACCGTCTTTCCCAGTCAACCCTACCGCCAAGCAGTCCAAGAAGTATGTGTATGTATGTATGTTTGTAAACTCTGTATTGTGCAAAATAAACAAGACAAATACAATTGACAAACACTGAGATACATGCACAAAGGCGGACTTATCCCTTTAAGGGATCTCTTCCAGTCTACCTTTGAGTGGATGAAAGGAGTATTATATTAGGGATGGACGAGTGAGTTTAAAAATTGCAAACACTGAGAGCCACAATACATAACTTTACCGAATATCATTATTATTATTTAGTTTTTAATGGTTTGTATATTAATAAATTGTTCAATCTTTTATAAGCACTTTATGGACTTCATGATGACACCATGTTTAATTTTGTAAAATGTCCTTGGAAAATGCGGCGAACAAAAGGCAAACATATTCGTTAATCATAATTACGCTCTATGAGTATACCTACATAGCTGAACACAACATGTGTCTTCTTTTGAGTATCAGATTAACATGTGTATATGAAACACGAAAAAATAAAATTAAATGAGATAACAACAAGATAGTAAAATACGAAATGTAAAACTCATAATATTAATACCTAAATACCACCTGAGTATATATACACACGGCATAGCAATTATGCAAAATAAACTAAACAATCTACTCCGTTTCAGTTTGGGCGTTTACCCGTTTGGTTCTTTTTCGTATGTCCTGCTGTCTGTTGTGGTTCTCGTGAAATATGGTTAACTCCATAAATATATGGAATTTTACTGTCGATAAAGTTTTTAAAAATTTTCAAAATAGCGAGCTGCAAAACATTAAAATCATAATAACATCAGCCATTTCGAAGAATGTTCCTAAAACAGACTCAACATGTACACAATATCGAAGAAATTAATGCTAAAACAATTTCCAGACAATCTTGTTCGTAGTTATTATACTTGGATAGTTCCCTTCCAGACTAGACCAATTTTTAGTATGTTTTTGTACCTAGACGCATCAACAAACAATTTTTAGAAAACGTCCTTGGAAAGATTTACTTATTAAATTTTCGCAGAAAGACATAATTACATAACTTTGGCATGCGATTTCCGCAGTAAATTGCCTGATTCTCCATACACCATAAGCGGCAGAACTGAATTTACCAACAAGAACAGAATATTATGAAGGCTCCATTGTGGATTTCGATCTTAGGCAAGGCCAAAGGAAAACTATGATCGACGACATCAACGAGTTTCAGTTTCTAAATCTATGTTTACTATTTCAACTCATCGTACATTATTTAGGCAACGATAATTTTTTACATTCCGTTTACATTGAAGATACATTCGAAAATAAATTAAAGGACGCCACCAAGCCACGCTCTCTTCAGTTAAAATGTTTCCCTAACCTCAAGCAGAAACGAATTACGCAGTACTACGGGCAAGTAAATATGTTGGATGTATTTGAATGCGCCCTGCTCGAAAGCCACTTCAATGGCAATCGAAAAAATTACCTCTGAACCATTACGAATGTGGAGAGTCGATTTGCGTTCTAATTTTGGGAAATTCAGGAATTTTGGGTAATCCCTCTAATTTTGCCAAGCACTTGGCCGATTAGGACAGTTACCCAATTTAAGTAAGAAATCCTAAGGTTCAAATTGCAGCAACAAGTTACTTTATCGTGAGTTTGCTGTTGGAGAGGCATTTTTTAGGTTAGGCACAGACATGGAAAGATAGAAAGAAAGAAGACATTTATTTCTTTTTGCAAGACACACAAATATAAGATAATATACACAATTTTATAGAAAATAAACAAGGTATAACAATAAAAAACATAGACATGAAAAATAGATCAACAGCGTTGTGTGTCTTCGCAAAAGTGAAACGGTCGCATGACATGGACTTATAATCAAAAATAATATTTAATTAGTGATCCGAAAAGTTATTTTTTAACCCTTTACTGCATGGCATAGGTAAAAATCATAAAAAAGCAAATTGGTTTCAAGAACATATATTTATTTAATGAGCAAATTCCAAAATCATGAAAAAATAAATTTTTTTTTACGTAGTTTTCAAAATTCATATATGGCTTCGTATGCATTTCAAAAATAAAGAAAACAATCCAAATGTGGCTTGGTATGCAACGCAATACGAATAGAAAGTTATTCCCACGTAATTGTTGGTAGGTAGTCCTTTTAAAATTTGTAGGTAAAATAAATGATAATCTTTGCAACAGTTCCTTTTTTCATTGTAACACAAATAAACTTGACATTTTTCACACATTGTGAATGAACGAAACTTGCACTGCTTTTGATTTTTCGTCCATTTTGGACAGTGACCTATACCATATGGAGGCATTTTTATTTTTTCTCGAGTAACTTTTTCCTTTTTTTTCTTTGAATCTGCTTTTTACGTGTATTTTGTTTGTGTGCTTTAGAAATATTTATGTATTCTTCTTCATTTTCCGAAGTATTACTATCAGGGATTTTTTCTTTAATTGCATACGAATCCAGATATGTATATTAAAATATTATCGCTAATTGCACACGAAGCCAAATATGTATACTTCACTAATATCGCTGATTGCATACGAAGCCAAATATGGTTCCTACAAAAAACATGCTAAAATGGTGCTAATAACCATTTTTTTTTCATGCTATCATAAACATAAACTGAATTAGACCTATAGCTAATAATAAAATGAGTCGAAATACTGTTACTCACCTTTATTATTCCTGATTACACCGAAAAACAAAATGTTTTTGTCAAGCACCGATTTAAGAAGTCAAACAGAATCAAGTGTCAATAAAATTGCTAAGTACCCTCCAAATGAAAAATAAAAAATACCTTCTGTTTTACTTGCAGGTTGACAATAATATTTGGTCATTTACTCGTATAAATAACATTAATTTATTATTTAAAAAAATATAATTATATGAGACCATATATGGTTTCCCATGCGGTAAAGGGTTAAATTACCAGTGTTTTCGAAAATTCCATCATCGTCATTCTTGACGAATGGCAGAATGTTCGTTTTTCGCAAATAAACTAAATATAATGTATAAAGAAGACTCTTAAAACTTTAAGTTATCTCAGGAATCACAACACAAACTTTTTGGTGTAGATCTTATTTCGAATACAGAACAAACATTGTGTGGACCAAGACATCGTCATATTATATCTCAATGTTGTCTTTAGACCCACAGTTTGGTGTAGTCGTGCCGGCACTGGCTCAAGGCAGTGGGCAAAAGGCCTACGCAGAAAAGGCCCGGCCGCGACTACGTGCAACCGGCGACGTGGCGAGCGATTTCTCTGTTCATTGCTCTGTCGATACGTTTACTGTTTCTGTTAACTGACAATACAAGTAATGTATTACAAAAAACTCGGCTAGCTGAAGGTCCCACGCAATCATGGTCGGGCTATGAAGTAGTGTTACGTCTTTGCTATGGCTTCATGCGACAATGAGATACGTTTCAGAAAGAAACTAAGTGCACGGTGTATTATTCAATACAGATTATTTCAGCAGGTGTTGCGTTAGTTAATTTGAGTGAAACAAAACAATTCTAAGATCTCTTTAAGACGGCGATACTGATTCAAAGACAAAATAAATTTTATTTATACGAAGATAATGATGATGAAGATGATGATGTATGAAGAGGCACTGTGCATTTTGTTCAGTTTTTTAATCTTCTTAAAAATTACAGAACTTCAAAGTCGGAGTGTGGTCACCCTATTTAAACTATAGGTACCTACATAACGGCTGTTCTAAGAGGATCAGAGACTGTTCGCTCTAAGTAACATTAAATAGAGGACATACTTCACTCACAAACTATTGCAGAGACTCCTGTATATTAGAAATAGTTTCATACAACTTGAATTTGCCCAATAGCTAACAGTTTCAAAATAGCAAATTGAGACATGTTTGTGGTTTTACTAAGAACGTGTGACGTCAACAACAGGTTTCCCAAATGTTTTTAACTTTTTAAAACTTTATGCCATAAATTTTCGCTTTCATTGTGAACTTTTTACACCAGACTATTTCAAAATATGACGTTGAAGTCGCCAACCGTCACTCGTGTCCGTTTACAAATTGTTAACAGTATATTTTTTATTATTTTACATTAGGAACCGTTTATAGAATAAATAGGCAAAAATGGCGATGGCGGAAAAGAAAAACGAATTTCCCCCAGGCGTGGAAGCTGATCGGCGACTGCTGACCTTCGATACCTGGGAAGATTACTTGGACTCCTTGATAGAGATTGCTGATCTCAGGAACCTAAGGAGTATACTATCAGCACGGACTATAGCAGCGTTTGGCTACAGGTTAGGCACACAGCGCGAATGCTTACAATTCTTAGGGCTTGATAGATGCAACTCTTTCCCTGAATGCATTTTGAAGAAGACAGGAAGCATGTTATGTTGTGTCATTGATTGTTTTATGCCTATTGTCCCATTGCTGGGCAAAGGCCTCTAGCTTCGTCCTCCACAACTCTCGGATCTCTGCTTTTCCTGAAGATAACTGGCGTGTTGCTATCATAGAGCTCTCGGTCCAAACCAGCAGATCGCGCCTTTCTATAATGTAGCGTGCTTCATTACAAAAACAATCACAAAACGAGTAACAAATTCCAAACTCTTTTTAGAGCTAATGGCGACACGCTATCAGAGAAAGAATTCACCAAGCGTCGAGCTGTTATCCACGAGATCGTGTTTCCAACTGTCAAGCCGTATATCCTCGTCAGCGAAGGTGCCGACGTTGAGGATCCCTTCAACAGGGAGCTTGCGGTCCGCGAGAGAGCCAACCGGGTTGGCATATTACAGGTGATTGCTACACCAAGTGAAACTAGACATTTTGAATTAGGGGGTAACATTTATCATTTCCTTCTATCAAGGGATTGCGAGTTTTTTTATAGCAACCGCGCGTTACACAACACTTAGATCTGATTAGTTTCCGGAGCTAATATTGGTGGCGTTAGTTTTTACAAATAACTAAAAGTATTATTTTCACTGTGCTGTGCTGAATTCTATCGTAGGAATCTATTGAGAACTGTAACTACTTTGAGTGTTAATTTATTCAAAATAACTCATAATCTGTTAGGACTTAACCTGGTTGTAGAATTTGGTTAGAAAAAGTATGGTGTGATTTGTTTTTCTCTTTTTTTCCAGTCTATAATATTCATTCGACATTTCACAAAGGGTGGTTTCGAAATATCTGGCTACATCGACTATGGGCATCGACTTCTGTCGGAGAACTGGGGTCCCTTTTTCAAGGCTAACAAGATGCTGTGGCCGAGGGATAATGATCTCGGATACTATCATTGGCGACATGGGACTGTGAGGAGCAACATGACCAGGAATTATAAGGTATTAGATTAAATATATTATTAGATATATGATCTGTTCTTCTTACTTTATGACACGTCTTTAGCACTCTTTAACATAAGGCAAAAAAAAATGAAAATCTACTTTAAGTACCATCAAAATCACGCAGGCAAAGACGCGTTTCTAAATCATAATTTGAGGTGTAATTATTTAGGAAATAACACGTTTTCGATGATTTATAATCACATATAAAAAAATTACATTCCTTTTAATGTTAGCCCATGTTACCATTGTGGGCCCTGTTTTGGTGCTATAAACATGTACGCACAAAGTAATCGACCCTTATGCATTATTCCTTTTGTGTTGATCTTGGTGAGGGCGGTATATCAACCACATTTACCTCCAAGAGAAACAAAACTAGTAGTATGTTTTAAAACAAATACAACTAAATAGCCTCATTATCATTAGTTAGTTTTGTACTCGTAGGTACTTTTTGTCTATAGATATACTGAATAATAAATAAATATAACTTTGATTGACCTAGTCCCAAACTAAGCATGTCTTGTAAGGTTAGGTCGCTTTATTTCGCAGTGTTGTATATAATCAGCATACCTACTTTAAGGTCGTTTTTTTTCATTATTTTTGTTAGCTTAACAAGAATCTAATGAGGCTTGAATTGAGTACACTTGATCCGACTTGCGAAATAAAAGGCTAGGCAATGGATAAATGTGTTTGAATATATTTATTCGTAAACTTCGCTTGTTTGTGTATTTGTTAGTTTGTATCGTAAAATCGAATGCAAAAGCCACACTGTTCTTGATTTTTCAGCCAGTGATGGACCCTGATAAAGGATTACTCTTCCAAAACCGTCACGACCACAAGATCATTTGTCCGGACCCCCAGCAGGAGCCAGGGCAGAACACCATGAAGCTTAGAATCTTCTCCCCCAGGTACACTCAGATAGAAATATACGACCACGTGGTCAGAAGAAAGACATAAATTTTGTAAAATATATTTATTCATATGGAAATGCCTTTAAAACTAGACACGTTTATAAAAATATAGTGGCTTACAATAAATAATGTAAAACGTAAATCTACTCGTTCCCTTAAATCAGATGTGATTTTCAGTGCATTTGTCATCTATCTAACAATGCATGAATCAATCTTCGTCACATCAAACGTGTCTGGCTGAATTCCCTGAATCCGCACATTTTTGAGTATACACGTAGTCCCTCAAAAGGGATCTCCAAGTTTTGTTCGACTGAATGCACTACAACTTAGACTGATTGATATATTTCTGGAAAGCAATCCAGCTGATTGTTTTGCCCTTGTCTACCAACAATGGACGTTGTTTTACAAGATGTAGGCTTAAGCCTCAACCCGTACCTACACGTATCTGAATTCTACAAAGCTTACACCGGGGCCGAACCCTTGTAGTTCTGTCACGTAGGCCATGTTCCGTGTACATTATCACGCACACACAAACCGACTTGTTATTGTCCTGTACATAATGAATGAACTTTATGTACGAGTATGGGACATGTTAGTACTTGTACAAGTACACTTGGATCGTAATAATTTAAGATAAGTATTTGTGTAAGATACCGGGTTCATATTAAAATGTCAGTCCGTTTAAAAGTAAATACAATTAAAGCACTTAGTAAAATATTTAAGCGATATATTGCAAATGATAAAAATAATCTTTCTTTATTCGTATAAGATATTCCACAAATGAATAACTACGCCAAGAGTAGTATATTCGGGTTAATTAAGAAATACTGATGCCTCTCTTTTTTGAACTTTAGTCTACGGATCGTTTGTTTTGAATGCCTTTAGAATATTTCATCTAAAGGCAGTATCCTCAAATGTGGTCCATTTAGTTAACGGACGCTGGTAACAGGTATAGTGATATTGGACGCTGTGCTTTTAATAAATTAGCGGTGTTCATTATTTCATGCTGAACTAAAAATACGATAAATGGAATATGCCTAAAGTAAACATTAATACTAAATGATACATAAAATAATAGTAAATAAATGTATCTAAAGTATGTAGGTTATTAAATGCACCTTAATTAATTCAATTCTCGGACAGGGGCCTTAGCATGATATCTTAATGCGATTCAATTCAGACTTAGTTCAGGTTTGAGCTGTCATTTTTGGTATGGATCTGACAGCGAGCGAACCTAATCTGAATCGGAATTGAATGGCATTAAGACGTCATGGTAACCCCTCAGGTAAAGATATAATGGAGGCACTCCGTGACATTAATTGAGACTTCTCTTGATCTTGCGTAACAAGGATCAATTGAATGATACGTAAATGTCTCAGAAAGCCTAAATCCTATGTCATACATTCTTAATCTCAATAATAATTTATCATTATATAAATTTAATTTTAAAACGGATCCGGTATCCGTTAAGATTGTTAACGCATTATTCTTAGTTCTTCGATTGTTCTGACTCCAGTCGAGATCTTCGAGCAAACTCCCTAGAGGCGTTTTGAACTTCAGCTGTTCTCAGCGTGATACCGTATATGTCTTCGTGGTACCGGTTGTCATCCTACAAAAAGAGGAACAAATTAATATTAAATTTCTAAATGTCTATGAAAATTAGAACACATAGAAAAATCCGAAAAGTAAAGCTATGGCCGGGAATCGAACCCGGATCCTCGTCATTCCGTGACGCGTGCTATACCCCTACACCACCCATAGCAGGTGGGTAGTCTCCGAATTTTTCTACCTGTTACTAACTGTCACGTGACCTATGTTACTATGCGATTTTTTTGTCGCTAAGCTAAATTAATATTGTTGTTTTGTTCATTACTACCTTTAATGTTACCACACTAACCATTAATCGGCCGTGAATATAATCAAGAGAAGAAAAAAAACATCAAAGACTGCTTAGATAAAAACGGCAAATTTCCTCTTTAATTCGATGTTAGAGTAGTTGATGTTATGGTAACAATTTGATGTAGGTAAAGCTTTCATACCATTAAGGACATTATGAAGTTGTCTGCTTCAGGTTCCGTCATATTGGCGTTTTTCTCAATAATATGCTTTAGAGTCTGTTGGACTTCTTCGGCCATCTTGCAATCGCCACATACGTAGAAATGGCCTCCTTCTTTCACAAGCAGACGAGTTATGTGGTCACCTTGTTCTTGTAATAGGTTTTGCACGTATTTCTGAAGTAAAATATACATTAATGTAATATGATCATAAATATGTATAACTATTTGCACTATCCCTAATGTAAAATAATAAACTGGGCGTATAATACCAAGGTTTTCCAGTTAAGTAATTTTCAATTTTCACAAAAAACGTCGTGCGGGAAAAACAGATATTTACCTTATCATGCCCCTTTTCTCTTGAAAGCGCTAAGAATACTTTGTCTAGGACGCCCTCTCTAGCAGCCTGTTCTTTCTCGACTCGGTATATATCCATCCCCTGGGATCTGCATCCGAAGAACAGCCAAACTTCTCCAGGTTTTTCTTTGCAGTTCATGTCCTTAATTTGATGCTTCCTATGATGCCAGAATCCTCTGAGAGGTGCGATACCAGAGCCCGGTCCGATCAGGATCAGAGGCTTAGTTAAGTCCTTTGGCAAATGGAAGCTTGGAGCGCTGTAATCGGATAGTCAAGTCAATAATGTAAGCAATCAAGTGCAAATAATTTTATTTAGTAAAAATTCGTTTAAAGAACTCACCGTCTTGTGAAAATAAACACTTCGTCATTTTCCTTGAGATTTTTAATATAATTTGAACATACGCCGTAATGGGTTGGTCCGATTCCATCTAAAAAGAAGAGTTATATTGAAATTACCGGTAAAGACTTGTGGGGAAAAATAAGGCTTGAACTCGATACTTACTTTGAGTTTTGTAAAACACAACAGCAACTGTGCAGTGAATGCTTTTTGGGTGTGCCAAAGGAGATGACGAGATTGAGTAGAATCTTGGCTGCAAGGGTGGTAGGAGAGCAGCAAGTAATGAACCCTGAGGTTTGCAAGAAGGGAATTGTTGCAGTACTTCTCCTAAATGTGGGACGTATAAAACCTTCCAATCATCATATTTATTAGTATCCTGAAAAAAAAAGGAGAACATGAGTGTGATCGTAGAATATTATAATTTCAACGTGAATGTCAAAAAAAACTTACCGAGACCAACTCTTCAATTTTGTCAGCTTGTTCTTTTTCACTGCAAGCACTGGCGAGATATTTCAAGATATTTATTGAAGGCGGTGTCGTAATATCCAAGAATTTAGTAAAGAGTTCACGGATCGACACAGGTGGCAAACGCTCATGCTTCTCCCAAGTCTTAGAAGAACCTTAAAACAAATATTAAAATAATGATAAAAAAAACCGTACTTATGGTTGTTTTTTTTCAATAGATTTATTAAAATATTATGGCTCACCTAACGGCGAAAGAGTTTCTTTTATTATTTGAAGTTGCACAGGTGTATCAACATCTTTTTCCTTCAGTCTTTCCAATACTGACTCAACTATTTCATCACGATTGGCCGGCATCACTCCAACATGATCTCCTGGATCGTATTGAACTTCCTCCTGTGGTAAATGATTAATTATTTCTTGTTTATTTACTTGCACTCATTATTTTGTCATTAATAGTAAGCAGTGACTTGGTTCAACTATCAACTTACCGATGGTTGCATATCTACAAAGACAGTTTCACGATCTTCAGTGACATCTCCTAAACGCTTGTTCTTCTTCACTTTACATTGGAGTACCTTCTTTTTGTATGTTGCTGTTAAAGCTTCCTTGAGAGTCAAAGTTGTGGTTGGTTTAGAGAATCTGACAGTTTCTTCTGTCAGAGGTGATTTAGTAAGGGCATTTCTGCCGTCGTTTATCATTGTCTCTTCCACGCAGAATGTTTCGCAAGCCGCCTAAAATCAAATTTTACTTTCTTTTAAGCTTATGAAATCGCGTATCTTTAAATAATATTATACTTATTTATCTGTATAAACTGTTACAAGGTGTTGTTAAAGGGTGGACAATTTATTCAATTAAAGTAAATAGTAAAGTTTAAAAACCCCATGCCCATCGAGAGAATCGGCGAAAATCATAGAAATCGTGTTGTAGGCGATGCAGCCAGCAACCCATCATTATTTTGATTCCCCTTTTCACCTATACCCACAATCATGCCAAACGTGGCTTTTAGATCTTGTTACTTAGGCTCTGTCTAGCCTGTAAGGGATAAAGACTTGATTTATTCAAATTAAAAATTCAAATTAATTTTATTTTAAACTACATTAATGGTACGGGTTCGATTTATGTATGTACAATTTATTCGAGTGCTGGACGGGATGTGAACTCTATATGAAATCGAAGAACGTGTCGTAAGAAAACTAGTTTCTAGACTTACTGTGAAAACTTTAGATGACCAAGCGCGGAATTCTTGTTCTTGACCTAGCATTTCGTCACCAGTTCCTATTTCCAGGATTCTTTCTCCTCCTAAATCTCCCAGAACTTTGTCGATGGTTTTGGCGTAATTTGCAAACTTCGGGTACGCACTGGACCCTAAGCCGAATACTGCGAAGCTAACATTGCCTAAAGGACCCAGGTTCTCGATCGATGATGCCGCGGTGCCACCTATTAAGAAAATCTTCAAGTTAGAACCAATATTTATCCAAAACTTTAATCTGATCATCATCAGTAACATTAGTCAAGGTTTTTATCAGGTTTTACGATAACAAACTACTTACTTTTGCAGGATTCCAATCTTGCAAGATGTCGTTTGTTGTCATTCGCTTGTACCACCATACTATTGGTCCTCATCAACGATTTCGGAGTTGGCGTCCTATAGCTGAAATAACAAGTTATTAATTAAACATAACATTTAACGAAACACCTTACGCAAAAAACGAAATAAATAGAGAAATAATGAATTACCCAGGATTTACGTCAGCAGTTTGCGCGTGTCCATCGTGGTTATGACCGTCCATATGTAACATTTTGAAAAGATGTTCACCAAAGTCCTGGGACCAAAAAATCATGAAGTAAACAAATGAAATACCCAGAAACAACACAATAATGAAAAGAAAAGATGTTTATAAAAATATTTTAAACTACTAACCGCTCCGTTGGCTGGAGGTTCTCCATTGCCGAAAGTCGACGTTACAATTAGTACGAACATCTCGTGCTCGATAGAGAACATGTCATATTCGTCCATGCAATATACCTGTCGAAAACATACACAATATATTATTATAAACACATGGATTTCTTTAAAACTTTTAAGGTACCATAATCGCAGTTGCGTTAATAAAAGGGTTTCTCATGTATTTGCAGTCTAGGTAGGTTTTCTTCAATTAGTTTTCATTCATCAATGAGTGCGAATATGTTATTCTCGTTTGTCGAGAGTAACAAGCTTATTTCAATATGCATAAGTAGAATTCTGCACGCACATGTGCGTGTCATGTTTTCGTGGTTTGCAAACATCTTACATGTTATCACTACATAGTATAAAACAAAGTCACATTTCGCTATCTATCTGTCCCCATGTATGCTTAGATCTTTAAAACTGCGTAACGGATTTTGATGCGGATTTTTTAAATAGATAGAGTGATTCAAGAGGAAAGTTTATATGTACAAGTTTACGCAAACGAAGTCGCTGGCAGAAGCTAGGTTCAATATAAAAGGTGCGTGGTTTATGAGTTTTCGTTTGCAAAAACAATTGGACATGATTGCCGCGATGTACGGAAAACATTTTCCGCGCTAGCCTGCATAGGAGGTGACGGCGTTCATTTCGTGTTTGACATTTTGTCGGATTCTTCTTCGTCAGACAGAACTCATTTTGAATTTTGAGTTAGTAATGTTTTGCCTAAAAACACTGCTTACCCGAAAGTCCCAACAGACGGGCAGTTGTAACTAAAACGTTTCTCAAAAAACTTAGTCATCAATTTTCTATGAATTTACATGGCGTTAAACAGTTTTTTTTCAAGTTTTTGTAGAAACAAGAACATTTTGTAGATTTTCAACGACAAGAACTCGTATTTTTAATCAACGTAACGCAAAAAGTTTTTGAACTTACTTGTGCATTGAAAGCGTGGTTGAAGATGGTTTCTAGCTCCCTGGCGTAGGATTCTGACTTGCCAGTCTCGGTGGCGTAAAGGATGGTCGCCTTGACGCGTCGGGAGAGCGCTCTGCTGAACAGTTTGGATGTAAACTTGACGGCACGCGCTATTTGCTTGAAGTGGAACTTTCTATTCTCGGTTTTGTCGCCAGATCTAGGCCATTTGTAGCCCTTCCATGCTGGTTTCTGCGCAAAAAAAAGTACGTAAAACTAAAAATACCATAGATCGGGGATAGTTTAAACAGCAGTTTCATTGGCGTTTGCTAGCTCCAGTTGATGTCTTCGTCTTGCTTTCGTCGTTTTCGTCGTTATTGTTCAGGATGAAATCTAATAAACATTAGGTCTTCAAATTAAAAAAAAGTGAAAACTAATATAATTTGATCTTACGGAAAACACATAAAATGCAATTGTTTTTTTACTTAGACTGATATTGAAAAGTGTAAATAATTTTCCGGAAGACCCCCTTTCTTCCGGATACACTAACATTTTATACCACAACCATTAATTAGTATTATACAGTTTTCGTTCAACATTTTGTAAATATCATTTTTAACTCGCATTCAATATCAGTTTCACTTTTTTATTTCAAACACCAAATATTTATTAGAAAAATTTAATCCTGAACAATATTCCTATTGATTCATAATAATAAAATAGTGAGTGTTTATTTCTTTAAATTTTTAGTTGGTTCTATTCCAAGGATGAGACAAGCAAGTTTTAGAAAAAAAAAATAACGCAGTTTTGTTTTTTTTAAAGGAATGTTTCTTTTCAGTAAAATGAGCTTACTTTGACCATAGGGCTTTCTGTAATTTTTCTGATGGCTAAATGGTAATAAAAACTGCAAAACACTTACTTGGTTGACTATACTTTCACCAATTACAAACTTCAACTTGGCATTTAAGCTCGAAAAAATATTGCCGCACTTGTAGATAAAGACTTACTTGATAATCGTAAGACGGCCTCATATAGTACAAAGCCAATTCTTGATGAAACACCGGCGTGAGTGATGATGACATTGGAGGTACGACCCATATCCAGTCAGTGGGACATCCTCCTCTGAGAAAAAAAAGTAATTTGAGTCCCTACACTGTCTTGACATTTCGCATAGTAACAAGATTACGTGACAGCTAGTAACAGATAGAAAAATTCGAAGGCTTACCCACCTGCTTGTGGTGTAGGAGTATAGCACGCGTCACGGAATAACGAGGACCCGGGTTCGATTCCCGGCCATAGCTTTACTTTTCGGATTTTTCTATGTGTTCTAATTTTCATTGTCGCTTAGAAATTTTATAAATACTATATTTATTTAAGGCATTTTAATGAATGGCATAAATGTAAACTATAACAATTTGTAAGAGTACCGCCCCCTGAAAAACAATGTAACACACCTGAGTCTCGTTTCAGTTTCTAAATGCTTCATGAACTGCTCGGAAGCGGAGTGATGGTCGACTATAGTCACGTTGTCTCTGTGGAAGCTGTGCAGAACAGCAATGTTTATTTCCACCAACGCCTGATCCTTCCACAGAGTCACCACCGAAGTTGTATCTAGACCCATTTTCTCTCCTACTACCTGCAAATAATGAAATACTTTAAATTTCAGTACTATTCTATAATAATTACTATTCTTAAATTATTCGGGTTCATTTTGTATGGAACCTTTATATGGAACTCTAATTTCAAATGTAGTTAGTTCGTTCTGTGTTCCTTTAAATGTAATTTTTTTAAGTTATATTTTAGTATTAGTAGAATATACAACTTATTCTCAATGAATTTGGCGTAGCGTTTCATTGTAATTAATACACTTGTTCTGAAAAGCAAAAATATTGAAACAGTGTCAATGAAGAAATAAACTTACTTGAATCTTGTTGAGTCGGTTGGTATCACACAAGTTGCGGCAGGCTATCTCGGTGGCCATGTACCAGCCGTTGAAGGCGGTGGCGGTGAACTCGATGCCCCCGCAGTCAAAGCTCATGTTAGCGACGGCTGGCAACGCGTACCATTGAAGACCCAACTCTTTGAACCAGTCGAATCTGAAAAAAGGTATGATGTGAAACAAGTTCTTGAATACTTTTGAACGCATTTTTATGGCGTTTTCGCAAGATTTAGCTTTTGGTTTCATTAAATTGGATGTTTGGAGAATGTTTAGGCTATAATTTCCACGCGGGCTTCTTGCGGATCGAGAAATTCATATACATTCAATAGAGACTTTTTTCAAATGTCTACATTTTTCTCCCGATTTTTCCTACACACGGAAGTCCCGAAAAACTCAGTGGTTACTTAACTTACAATGACTTGTAAGCATCAATATTGTTCCGCAAGCACACTGCATCGTTTTATGAAAACCTTACGCACGTTTCTTGAATACGCGAGAGTGTACTGGTAGTGGTTGGAACACCAGTAGAACTACCGTAACAAGAAAATAAAAAGCGTAGCCATCGCTAAACTAAAAACGTGATTCAATTTCGAAAACCAGTTCGCTGGTGTCAATACACCTTGGATGATATATCGAGATGACGTAAGAAACTATCTCGACACACTTCTCACGTAGGATACCTTAAATTTTATGCCATCGTAAACGCGATGCTGCACTATCTTTTTATTCTGCTATAACATTCTTTGGATTAAAATTTGAATGGAATAAGCATTTGCCTATTTCTAGTGGGTGATGTAAGTGAATGCCTAGCATTCCTGCAGCAGTGAGTATTGGATGTGGTTACTGCATAGCGCTATACCAATCTGCGTTGCGGGAGAAGCAGGAATGCCCCCTTTACAACGTTATGGGCAGTCATTCCGCGGCCAGCGTCAGTTCGAGATACGATTCGATCTAAACGTTGCCATTTCTGCTTTTGTAATCAAGTAGGTACGTTCAGAGTCATTCTGTTACAAAGTACCTACCTAGTTTTTCCTAAAAATTGCATTTACCTTTTTTGAAATTGAAATTGTAACTTTATTTCAGACCTTAGTCCGTTATAAATGTTAGTAACAATTTTAATCTATTATTTTTATTGTTATTTCCATTTAGTACTTTTTGCAGACGGTAACAAATTTTAATTATTTATTTTTCAATTTTTGTATTATTATTTTCACAAACTTTTATAATGGAAAATTGGACATTTTGTAAACTGTTTTTCGATCACTTCCAGTGGTGAGATTGACTGGAAGTTTGATCACATGTAGTTTGGGTGACAATGCAAATATCGTGGGCAAAAATAACTTGGATTGAATAGATTTTATTTTATTAGCAGAAAGTGATTTCTAAATTTGACTAAATAAGGAACATAAAGAAAAAAAAAGGTAAGTCCAACTATGGCTGGGAATTAAACCCTGTTCCTCATTCCGTGAAGCGTCAGATGCATTTTCAAATCGCTTCGCGAATTTTCGACTGAACTGATTCACGGTACTTAATTACGTCAACCCTGTTTTCGTCACAGTACATCTAATAATATACTTTGTAAACCACTGTACTTCCTGTTGGTCATCGAAACATCATATTCGATTGCGTGGGACACGGACGCGTAATAGAACAATGTAACGACATCTTTCACGATAACAATGACGTTTTCCTCGATACAAGATCATTGATAGCACATAAAATATATAATTAAGTATTATTAGGCATGGGCGGATAATACCAGAGCTATTCATATTTGGACCATTTCTTCCTACATATTACAATGAAATAGTAACACACAACCATAAACAATGCGTGTTAATGGTCTTTGTCATAATAATCAATGAAGTGTTACATTACGATGTACTTTGTATTTCATTAAAAAGATCACGCAAACTGTATAAAAATACATGTAGGTACAAATGTGTACTTAAGGACGAGAGAAATCTCTAGAGATTATCATGGCTGCATATTTTACGCGTTTGGTAATGCGGAAACTAAATATCTTCGGTCCTTCGCAGGGTCTGAAACTTCCTCCATGCCATCTTTTATCACGGTCGGTTGTGTGCTCACCACGTGAAAGCGTGACAAGCAAACATCAACAATTTCGCATTTTTTGATTTTAGGATGGTTATGGAAACTCGTTACTGACTCATTGACCCATCGATGCTCGGATTAAGCCCTCAGAATTGGATGTAGAAATGGGAAATTTGGGAATTGACCTATTGTACCTACTCTATTTAAAGCTTAAATTATTACTTGGGATGCTCCATTTTCACTTCCATGATGATGTCGCTCGGTATGTCGAAGCATTCTGGTTCTTTGCCTTCAGCTTGCAGTACCAATGGCAGAATATCCCACTGCGTGCGCGCTGGCTGCCATCCAAGTCGTAGGCAAATCTAAACAAATAATAAATCCTATACTAATAGCACCTCAACCTACTAGGACGCCTGCTACGATGCCAGCTATAAGACGTTTCCAAACCGCTGAGTGTGTTAGCTGCTATAGACTTCAATATTAGTGGTTGGAAACGGCAGCTGACGACTTTGCCTTGACGTCCCAGTTATGGCCCTTAGGCTCATCGAATTTCCAAGCCAGGGGAGTCACATTCTTCCCATACATACATCCATAAATTACATCTTTACACCTCAAGATGTAGACAGAGTCCAAGGTAACAATACCTAAAGGCCACGTTTAGCAAAATTTGGGCATAGGTGGGGGAATCAAAACAGTGATGGGCTGCTAGCCGCATCACCTATAACATAATCCCTATGATTTTCGATTTTTCGAAGATTCCTTCGAAGGGCTTTTACCATCTGCGTGTGAAGAGAAGCAACTAGTATATTCTGTTTTTGTTCCTCCCAGACCAGCATAGAAGTAATATTTTTCACATGCCCTTTTAAGATAAGTAAGTGGTTTTAAATTGTTCAAAGAATCGATACTCAATTTCCGCAGCCACGTTTCATCAGGCTTTTAAATGTTAATTAGATGGTACCTCTGTGAATTCGACGTAGGATGAGTCGCCTAGAATGGTGCCATCGGGCTGCTTGTAGCCGGCATAGCTGACCAGCTGTGCGTTCCATATCCTGTAGTCATGTTTGCCGTCTGTGCGTTGAGGGAATACGGTGATTGCTGATCTGTGGAAGGCAAGAAGAATTAATGGCTGGAAAAATAAATCTTCATTTATGCTGTCATGCCAGAAAAAAATAATTTTGATTAAGACGCTAAATCTGGCTTAAAGTTTGATAGTTCCATGGCCATAAGGAAAGCAAGTATGAACGGATTGCACCTGCTACTACCTTTACTTTTACAGGCTTATGAAGTCAACAATTAAACGAATGAAACCAACACTCGATGAGTTTTATAGCTGGCTATTCAATTGACAGAATTTTTGGTTGACCATACCCATAAGGATTTTAAAGTCACTGAGTATTCGTGCTGAACAAACAGTTTAATAAGATAATTATACCTAGGGGTAATTATGTGTATAAAGTACTAATAGTTTTTATATTGTATGAGCCATTCGGAGTCAAAAAGGCCTTGAAATTCGAGAACAACTTTGGACTTAGGTTTTTATTTAACGGGTTATACCCTTGCAAACAATACCGATTTGCAAGTCATTTGTAACCTGAACCAAAAAGTGCTTATGACGGGAGTTGCCTTTAGGTTTTCTTTTTTCTTAAAAGTAACATATTTTTTGGTAGAGGGGAGAATAAGTTGGGTAAGCCTACGAAGCGTCTTAAGCGCCGTATTCCTTAGTGTTATGAAAATCAACGAATGTGTCTAGTAACTGAGAGCTTGTAACTCGCGCCGACATACACACCACACCACATTTTATGCTCTCTCGAAGTGGACATGTTTTGGCTCTTGAACATATTCGTTCCACACAGGATACGGCTGTCGAGACGCCTCGCGGCCGCACCTTGTTGCCATCTCCTGTCTGAGTGCTCTGTGTCCTATTACGATGATGTAAGAACGGTGGGACTAAAAATATGATTAATATCGATATCACATTTTTTTATCTCGATACTGCGTCGCTTTATCATGATCTGGCCCTGCGCGGCGTCCTTAGATGTTTGGAGTGATTTGTGGGAGCTGACATTGAATCCAATGAATAGAGATCTTACCGAATATTTCCTTTATTTGTTCCGTATTTGATGTGAGTACAAAGAGCCTCGAACATTCCTTTCGCAGTTGTTACTTCACGGCAGTCGAAAACCTGAATAAAAGATTAAAATTATACTTTATAATAATTGTTTCAGCTATAAGTGTCGATAATATATTTTTACGCCTATAGGTCCAATAGCTACGTCTTATTCGTCGAATGTTTAAATGGTCCATGACGTCTAATTACTCGAATGTCTATTTCCGCGAATGTCTACTTACCCTATGTCTAATTCCGTGAATTTAGGTTAGGTTCGTTAGGTATCTTCAAATGCCCAAAGGGCAAACCGAATAGACATAGAAACCCCGCTTAGCATTGTTCCGTCAACTTATAATGGTGGAGTGTCGACATTTTTACACCTTGACTGACTTGACTTCACTTGGGAATGGACGTATGGCGAATAGACATTCGGGGAAATAGGCTTGCGGATATTAGACGTTCAGGGAATGGACGTATGGCGACTAGATATTCGGAGAATTAGACGTGTTGGACCAAACCGATCTGTGTACGTAGCTTAGTTTTCTATGAATAGAAACATTACAAGTTGATATTCATTTAATTCCCATTGATGAATTGAAATAATTAGGTGCCGTTATCAAAAAGCGCGCATTAAAAAGTTAATTTTAGTAAAATTGTATTTTAAATTAAACTTGAAACTGTTTCGTAACCTCAAGCAACCCACAATAAGGAATGCTTAAATTTTCGCTTTGCTCGAGACGTAGGTAATGGCGTCCCATCTCAGTCTCGTTATAAGTTGTCACTGCTCTTTAACTTTGTAATCCTAATTAAAACTTTACATGTGTTCTTTGCGGTAAACTCAAAGAAATATCACACACAGGTTGCTTCTTAGGGTTCCCTGCCCAACAGACACAAAAATGACTGTATGTCAAGACTCATTTTCAGAAGAACGGGTGGAGACATCAAATTGAAATTAATATGAAATAATTAATGGCTCCAAAAATGTGAACCCATTCGTTCAATTATATCGTAACAGTTTGAATTTTATCGTCATAGGCCAACTATTATCCGACACAAATACAAATTCTAATACACATACTGCTCATCTGGGACAAGAGATGGCGCTGTTTTCAACAAACGATTATGTTATTGCATCGCACACTTTACTACCGGATTTAGCTTTAAGTATTTTTGAGCGCCAGTGAAAAATATTCTGAAGAAGTTTTGAAGAAAAAGGCCAACAGATACATAAATCTTAGACAGTGTGTGTGCAAGTTAATTTAGCCACAATACGCGTGCTATTATGAGATGCTGGCTTCATATATCAGTCGACTCCACCATGATTTGCGGTGTGCCCTGCGGTGCCGGGCTTCCCACGGGAACTCGACGCTACCTGAGGGTCGACTGGATTAATAATTGTTTGGGCTTTGCTAATATGAAGGAGTAACTTCTTCACTATCACTACATAGTACAAAACCAAGTCGCTTTCTCTGTCCCTATGTCCCTATGTCCCTATGTATGCTTATATCTTCAAAACTAGACACAACGGATTTTGATGCGGTTTTTTTAATAGATAGAGTGATTCAAGAGGAAGGTTTTTATGTATAATTCTACGCAGACGAAGTCGCGGGCAGAAGCTAGTATAGTATAAAATAAAATCAGTTCGCTTCACCTGTATGTATGTAGGATGTAAGCTTAAAACTACGCAACGGATTTTAATAAGGATTTCATCAACAGATAGTGTTTTTCATCAAGAGAAAAATTATTCGTATAGTTTAATAGTTTGTGCAAAGTCGGAGCGGGTAAGTAGTACCTATAAATTTAGTTACAATTCACAAGGCAATCGCATTTTAAGTTAGGTTATTGAAAGATACTAGCTTAGCTATACCATAGATCTAATCTAAAGTAAACCCAGGATGGTATTTATGATACCGACTCACACAGGTACTGTCCGGGCATGGCTGCTTCGGGCGGTACCTGAAAAGAGTCGGTAGGGAGGAGACGGAGTCGTGCCACGAGTGCGGCGCGGCGGTGGACACGGCACAGCACACGCTGGAGCTGTGTCCCGCCTGGTCGGAGCAGCGCCGCACTCTGGTGGCGACTATCGGCGGCGACCTCTCACTCCCCGGCGTAGTGTACGCCATGGTCGGGAGTGAGGGGTCCTGGGAGGCCGTCGCCTCCTTCTGCGAAGAAGTGATGTCGCAGAAGGAGGAGAGGGAGCGGGAGCGCGAGAACGACCCCCTCGCGCCCCCGCTCCGGCGCAGACGAACGGGGAGGAGGCGGCGGCAGTTTGCCGCTGCCCTCCCCTAGTGGTGCCTGCTGGCGGGGGATGGGGATCCCCTGCTAGCGTGTAGAGGCCCACGAGTCTAGGGGGGGGCCAGGTATTCCCGGCCCCCCTCTCTTTGGCGCGGGAGCCCCGGCGTTTAGGCTGGGGCGGCCGGCGGGGCGTGCGTGGTGACACCATAGTTCTCCCACGGCGCCCCTCCAATGGCAGAGAGGGAATACCGGCGGTTTTTTAGTGGGTAGGCCTCCTCCGCTTCCCCCCGCTCGGGGGGGGGGGCCGGGGAGGAGAGTCCCACATAACTTCCGCGCCGTCCCCACGACGCGGTCGTATGCGTAACGCATTTTTCCGCCGCAAAAAAAAAAAAAAAAAAAAAAAAGGATGGTATTTATGAATGAGCAGTAGTGTATAATAATAAAGGTACGTGAATTAAAATTAACGACGTAGAATTAATTAATTTAGATACCTAAAATCACGAATATTATTTATTTTAATTAATATTTTTTTTAACGTATTTTGATATAATTTTTTTCATACGATACATACGATAAAATAATAATAATAATAAATATTCAGGGTGTTTTTTTCACAGGTGAATTAAAAATGCTTTCCAAAAAAAACATACAGTCGAAATAGAACCTTCTTCTTGTTTTGAGTCGGTTAAAAAGGGAAAGTGTCCAAATTTTTGTTAAATCACCCAGTAAATGTTTGGCAAGGACCAACCTGCAATTTCTTCCACTGTATCCGCCCGATGCAGCGCGTAGCGTTGCGCCATGCCAGCTTGGATCCGAACACGAGCTCCGTGTAAGTCAGGTCATAAGTCCCCCTTTTGTCCAGCTCACTCTTGACTTCCTTCAGCCTGGCCATGTGGGCTTCCGAATTCTGCCTATAAAAGTTTTAGATGAAAAATAAATCAAAACCCCCTCGTTGTTTGGCAGGGATGTTATTTTTTATCGAAAAGAAAGACGAATGAGCAAGTAAGTCCTGATGGTAAGTGAGTACCACCACCCATGAACTTCCGTAACACTACAATACAATAACGCTTTATTGAACACCACATATAACAACCAAAACAGAAAAAAGGTATACAGAATATTACAAGGTAACAATAGGCGGCCTTATCGCTACAACACTAGAGGGTTGCAAATACGTTGCCAGTTTAGAGGATGTTACGGAGCTACGTAAACGTAAATGAAACCATGGAATATTCGAAATGAAAATATATTTAAAACCGTAATCGAATATGATATGAAAGTTTCGAATATTTTCGGATAATGACGGAGTTGATATCACACACATTATAACAGATTCTGCCGGGCCGCTTTTATTATTATTTTGCGTTGTAATTTCAGTTTATTTAATTTATTATGTAACCGAAACTGATAAACTTAATTAAGTATTGTTCATATTTTGAATTTATTATTCAGATTCATAACATCCATTATTTTGTTGACCGGTAATCTGTTATTGAATTGATATAAACAAATATACACATAGATATATGTAAAAATATCAATTGAAAGTCAATCGAATAGGAAGGGGCTAGGATTCGACTTGTAAGATTAGTAGTAATAGTTATTCTTAGTGAAGCTAGCTAGGAATGAGCGTTAAAATGTCGATTTTGTTAAGTAAGGTTTTCTGTTTATCCGTTAAAATTTAGAAAAAAAAAAAAACTGGGGCAGCTAAAGAGTAGGTACTCTAAAATAAACGTTTCTTAAAAGTATTTTTACGCCATTAGCATACTAGCTTTCCAGTACGTTTAACGCGCATTTGTTTTAAGTTTTTTGCTAATACTTTTATCTCTAGCCACTCTCGTTTTTATAAAACATAATATTAGCGCTGTGTTGAATTTTAAAGTAAAATTTTATCACAATTTTATTTGTTAAGTATAGATTATATTTAAGTGCAACACAGGTTGACCGGTAATTTCAGTACCTAGTGGATATACCACGAAATTATTAATTTATGTGGGTTATCCCTCTTTAAATTTTGGGTCAGGCAGTCAAGGAAGCTGATTTTATTATTGAGGTTAAAACTAATGAGTTAACGTAACAAAAATTAAAAAAATAAAACAAGCAGTTCACTCGGGCTTTCCTAAACCATTTTATTCATAATCCCACGAGAACCTCGCGTTTATTGGAAATTTGTAAACGTTTCACGTTTGCATGCGTTTTAAAGCGTCCTACTATTTGCCTCGTAAATTGTACCGAAATTGATATGATTTTTTGTTATCCGCTAATTAACGAACCACCTGTATATTCCACGAGTTCATAAATTAAACGAATTGGAAATAGTTAATTAGGTACCAACTCAATGCGAATTGTAACAAACTTTGAAAATGACCAATGATTTAATACGAAAATAATAATAATTAGTAATTTAATAAGGTAAACAACAATTTTAATTGAATAACTATAAAATATTTCCGCAATGTAGATTGAATCCCTAATGAGATGCATCCTATACAAACAATACAAATAATTTTTAATGATGTTTCAGTATTTACCTCTTAATTAATATGTAAAGTTTTTGACATAGGTTGTATCCTTATTTTATTATTATACATTAACGTATAATAATAGTCCAATGTTTATAGGTATAAGTAACTGCTTACAGCCAACAGCAAGAGTTTAAGAAATTGACTGAGCTTGAAAATAATGTAGGTACAATAATTTCTCTGTGTACTTTTAACGCATCTTCTGAATGAGCGTTTTCATTTTTTCCAGAATTTAGCTATTTTGGGTTTTTCTTAGTCAGAATCGATTTACCCTATCGATCCTTATACAAGAAAAAAATAGGGTATCGATAGGGTAAATGGTTCGGAGTAAGAAAATCCCAAAATATTTAGTTTCTGAAAAAAATGTACATGTTGACTTTTTTTGGAAAACGCTCGAATACCGGCACTTATTTCGACTTTAACTTTGTCATGTACATCCATTAACCTCACACTAAATAAAAAATGGTCTAGTGTGGTGCGAACGGTAAAATGAGGCTAGTAAAACAACGCCTGCACAGCACACACGTGCAACCAAACTCTACCAAGCAAATTAGATAGCCACGCACACGCGCACGAGGCAAGGCATAGTATCACTCACGTTGTTTTTCATACCAACATTCGGGTTTCGGGTACCATCGGCTGATCCAAGTACCCTTAGGAGCAAGTGAGACAGCAAGACAAGCCCGAATGTCATTCTAGGTGCTTCTTGGTCTGAATTCTTAGTCTGACATTGTCCAACTCAGTAATATGCAATGTTCTTTAAGTACCTGCGTATAGAACCGTAGTACTCCTTCAGGAACCTCTCTGCTTCGATGTAGACCTCGTCTGCTGGGCGGGGCTTGTTGCCGCGCCCTGGTATGCCGATGATGCTGCCGTGACAGACGTTGTTGACGCATCTTGAGTCCTGAAATCACAATTTCCAAGAATAAACCACGCTGGTACTAAGTTAAGACTAAGTCAGAGGCCAAGGTAACAAGACCTTAAGGCCAGGTTTAGCGTAATTGTGGGCGTACAGGTGGAAAGGAATAGTGATTGATTGCTAGCCGCATCGCCGATAAAATGATTCCTAAGATTTCCGCTCATTCCCTTGATGGGCTTAGGTTTTGTCTAAATCTTTCGTCTTCGTTTGTTTGTTAGTTAAAAAGTAAACTTCAATTATCGGCAGAGCGTAAAATTTTCGAAAATTAATTGTTAAATTAATAGTAACGGAAAGTAATAGTTATTTTGTACGTACAATAGTATAGGATAGATTGACGTGACGACAAGCATGCATTTTTTCGTTGAAAGTATTTTGAAATTTAGAAATTACTTATCATTTAACTTATGACATGTCATTTCTACGTCATGAATATACCGTCAAACATAGGTGTTAAATAAAGTTGAAGTGACGAGGCTGTTAACGTGAAACACGCAAGTACTTTAGAAGTTTCTTCTTTACCTCCTCGTGTTGTAGCTTGTCAAATGTTTATATTTATATTTTGCGTACATTAGTCAACAATAGAAAGTTCTTTTTACTTTCTTAAAGTAGGGTTTTGCCGTATGCTTAAATACCATTTCTTAGTGGAAATATTTAGCTTGAAATTTGCTCTATGTAAAAAAATATATCTGAACGGCGCAAAAAGAAAATAATATAATTGCTCTCTAATTAGATTACTAATAACCTTCTGTTTCTGCTGGCGGTTTCGTATGAAGCTATTAAGTTTTTATAGGCTCAATTCAATTTGTATTAAGGTTAATATAATAGTTCAACACATAATTTGGATGCTTACCACTGCTTACTTTCCTGCTGGTCAAAATGACAAATCTGTGGCATCAGGTTTGCATTTAGCACACTTTTATCCGATAAAAGAAAAAGTAAGTCGTTAACGTTATGTCCAAAGACAGACCACTTTTCTTTCTCACGCTATGTTTGACACAGTTTGATCCATTACATTTTTTAAATTAACTATTTGAGTCTCACTCTTTGCCAATGAACATCGATTTTATCTTTCGGTGCTCTAAATTATGATACGCGAAAATTAAATAATTGGCTTAACTTATTGTGGATTCTATTGATTAAACAAAACTATGATGTTACCTGTCTTACCTATTCACTAATTTTGTTATCTAGGTACTCATTTTATTAATTTTAATTTTCAAATTGAACTTACAACGACAAATTGAAGACCTATAATATTGAACGTTAACTTGTTAGTATCTACTAAAGAACTATTTTCTCGTACATTTGCTTTACCTGTAATTACTTACCAACGACAGGAGGGATCAAAGCACCTACTTTCATTGTACGAGGCATGCGTGTAATCAAGCGATCGGCCGCCTTCAATGGACCGTTTACCTACACCGTAATACAGTGTATTGTAATATTGTGGCGGATGATCGATTTGCATTTATGTAGTTATAGGTACCCGAATGGCTTCTGGATAGTGTAAATTGTCTCGATTGTCACAAGTGCTTAAGTGGTTTGTATAGTATACGTATAGAATGATTCTAAAATTTGAGTTTCATTTACGCGTATGCTGGTTTTGTAACACTTACTTCTGGAGTCGCGAGTGCATTCAAACATACACAAAACAAGCTCACTCGGTGAATTTCACATTTACCACCTTAGATTCAGTTTTGTCAAGTCTGAGGTTGCTTGCGGTGGTTACGAAATATTTCCAGTTTTTCCGAATTTTATGCCTAACTAACCTAACCTACCTATTTTTGTATCAAAATAATAATCAGTGGTTCGAAATAATGACAGCATTTATTCCGGGTGGACCAAATTAGGTGGAGCACGACCCATAGCCTAACGTTGTGAAATATTTTATCTCAATCAGGTATACTTACTGGTAAAAGCCTTTTGTGGTTCAACGAATTACGCAAACAAAGTAGTGTTTACTAGATAAGAAGGACTTGATTATATGGTGATTAATATAGCTATAAAATATATTACAGTATTTTATGGAAGTGAACGTGAAACGAGAATAAAAATAGAATAATATATAATCGTAGATAAATTAAGACAGTTTGATGGACATAAGACATTCATTATAGTTGTAAGTACGGTGGGTAAAATGTCTAGTGTC
The DNA here is from genome assembly GCA_932294345.1 of Pandemis cinnamomeana. Classification (NCBI taxonomy): domain Eukaryota; kingdom Metazoa; phylum Arthropoda; class Insecta; order Lepidoptera; family Tortricidae; genus Pandemis; species Pandemis cinnamomeana. The sequence continues at coordinate 13,185,661 of OW028705.1, read as the reverse complement.
AATGTTTCTGTAGCAAAATGTCTCAATGAAATGCATTGATTGGTTGGGAACTGAACTGATACTAAAAGCAATGTGTCATTCCCTCATCAAATATATCGCAGGTGTATTTTTGCAGACCTATTTTTTCCCCGATGATTACTTCTATTAGGATACTTGCATTACCAACAAGAAATAGATCAAAAACTCATCTCAACACCATTATCACGTTAATATGTTTGACTTCTATCATTATACTTTCAATGTTTTATAATACCTACCTAGTTACGTGAGTTAAAATACAATTAGTTCCAAGAACAACTGATTTAAGACTTGGTACCTTAGAAATTTTAGTTCCTCGTACGTCAACTTTAATGCGGGCACGTTTCCTAGCTATCTCTTTGGCGGCATTGTCTTTAATTTACGGTGACGTCATCAAGGTCGTCGACTCTTAATCGATCTAATATAAAATTAGGTCCGGTTCAGGAAATTTCACAGTGTTTTTATCTTGATCTCATTAAAGAGGCATTGTCTCTAGCTCCTAAGTGCGCGGGCGCAGGTATTTCCCGCATCCGTTTGGGGGCGGGCTGTGATTGGTCGAGCGTGCTCCGTGACGCGCCGACTCCGTTACTTCGAACGTGCTCCGCTTGACTTTGTTATTGTATAGATACAAAACTAGTTATCTGAATGATTTTATATTGTTGTTCCACATAGGTGCATATTAGAGTATTGTTTTGAAGAACAGCTGACAGCGATAATTACATGGAATGTAACCTTGCGAGCAACTTTATGAAAATTAGATTTTGCCAGAAGAATGCGTCGTTAGAGCTACATTTATTAAATTACATATTTATTACTGGTATTCACTAGTACCTACTAGTACTGCGGCAGGTACGTACCTACGTGTATGGTTTGATAGGTAATGTTATATTGAAGAAGAATTATGTTCACTGTTGATGATTATTTTTAAATAGATTCCATTAGCCACTAATGTATCGCAGGTGATGAATAAAGATGAAGTTATAAATTGTAAGTTAATTGACGCATTTAATTAATTAGCCTGTTATAAGTTAACTACTAATCGAAAACGGAGTACCTAATAGGGAGTTCCCACATTATTAAGATGTCTTTGGTCCAATTAACATATTGATGTCCCCAGTTTTGATTGAAATTTGCATAGCATTAGCATTCGCTAACTAAGAACTATACCGAAAACCAACCTTGCCCCAAACTGAGCAATGATAAACAAAGTAAAATCGTGCCTTTGCTTTGCAAAAACTTTTTATACCAATGCCGTCTTTAGGATATCTATGACTAGCTGTGGTTTTCTATTTCGCCTGCGTCTCTTATGGACTCTACAGTTTATAGGGATACTGCTTCTGCCCGCGACTTCGTCTGCGTATTATACATACAAACTTTCCTCTCGAATCACTATCTATTAAAAAAACCGCATCAAAGCCGTTATATATATAATTATATATACATAAATTATACACAAGAATTGTTCGTTTAAAGGCATTTGATAGATAGATAGACTAGTACGCAAATATATATAGATTGTATCAGCTGGTTGTGTTAGGTATTGGAGCACAATGAGGCTACTTACTGTGAGATAATACACAGGGTCAAGGTGAGGGAAAAAATACAATACAACGTTACAACACGCATTATTTACACGTAGGCGGCGCTCACGTGCAAATTCCGCGTACCAATAAATTAATAATAACTCACTAACAAGGTGTTCGGGAAACTCGTTCGTTACGTATTTAATTCGAACGTTTGGCTCGACAAGCGGGCTTTGTTATTAAATTAACACGTGAAGTTCTCACGGCCGTCAAACGCGGCGCCGAAAAGTACTTTATCATCGTTACTTACGTTAATGAAGGGCAACAAATTGGCCCTTGCCACCCTAGAGCATGACCGAACCAAAGTATTTACTTAAAGCTTCATGAGTACTTCGCTACATAGCATAAAACAAAGTCGCTTTCCGCTGTATGTTTGTCTGTCCCTATGTATGCTACGCAAACAGATGATGCGGTTTTTTTAATAGATAGTGGTTCAAGAGAAAGGTTTATTATGTATAATTCTACGCAGACGAAGTCGCGGGCAGAAGCTAGTTATTTATAAATACGAGGTCCCCCATTTTTCCGGAATATGCCAGTAGTAGGTTGTTGGGTTGAGTTATTTCGACTGAATACCTCTACAAAGATTTTATCATAAGAAATATTCAAAACTATGATAATGAAAGCAACAAAATGTGTTACAAGAAAATGTATGTATTCTCTCTGTTGACCGATACAGGTAGAGTTGAAGTGAAATATCTACTTTAAAAAACCTCCTGTCGTGTATCTTAAAATGTTTGTTTCCCAATAAGAGTAAGTTATGTGGTACCCTAGGAAAAATAAGGATGAGATCACTGGACTGCGCAGCGGGAACATGAAGCGATCTTCTTTCTCATTGCTGTCCTCGTACGACGTCAAGAACTCTCATTCACCATCTCTATCGACCCTCATCCTTCGCAGTCCTCTTTACATAGTTCAGTCAACATTGCCTATAAAAATATTTTTATTGTGTTGTGTATTTTTAGGTCGCCACTAAGTAGACACAAAACAGAGCAGACTCGTGTATGTGTGCTTCCAGTCGCTCTAAACAGTCTCGATAACATTACAAATTGGGCATGTTAAACAGTTCGTCATACAATTCCATTTGTGGTCATATTCGGTAATAGGTGGTTTTTGTGTGTAATGACAATTTCCGCCAAAATGTTGGACAAATGTTTGATTGTTATGATAGCGTCGGAGATCAGAGGAGCACGAGTTGAATAATAATAAATGTGGTGAGGACACTCCGCACCTTTGTTAGCACAAAATATTACGCAGATCTCTTGGCTTTAAGACATAATTTTGGTAGCTAATGTGTTCTGAAAATATTTTTAGGACGTTGTCGTGTATAATAAATAATTCAAGTCAAGAAAACACTCATTTTAATGAAATACATTTTTTTTATCTGTGGAGTATGACGTGTTTGGATAAGTTGTGTGACTTCTCTTCGTCTACTAAAGTGTTTTTTTTTCATACATTAATAGGTTAGGTCCATAGTTTAACTAGACAATTAATCGGCGACAATTGAAAATCGGCACCAATTTATTAAAATTGTTAAGGCTATAAAGATAAATGAATGAATGCCGTCATTTGTCTTATACGTTTAAAGTACAACTTAATGTCAAGAACAACGCTTGTATTCAACAGGTGCATACTCCGATTAGACAGATAACACAGACTTGTAGGGAACCTTATTCCTTTGAAATACATTCGTTATATTGTAACCAATTTGGTGCCATGGCTTAGCGTGACTTCATGACCGTGTTTTAAATTACGATATCTTATTAGTATTACATGTCTGGTAATTATAAATGATTACCAACAGGATTAACAATTAAAAATAAACATAAATAACGTCTACATTATGTCTTACAATATTTTAATTTATAACGACTGCTTGTACTGAATGGCTGTCTTGTCAGTTAAATGTTTAAAAGTCAATAAGAAATCATTGTTGCCTCGTAATGAGGAAAAAAATGATCGTATTCCGAGTAGTACATATTCAAATGATTCCAAGTAGGAGTCATGGACCGGAGTGCCAAAAAATGTATCTAATATCTGATTTGATCTTCCTTATCCTGAATACAATGCATAGGAAGAATTGAATAACACGTTTGAAGTTGTTTGAAAATCAGTGAATTCTATTGTAAGCTTCTCAAAGACATTATTTGGCCAACACGGCCTTCCGCACATGAGGAGTTACCTAATGCTTACTGCTTATAAATTGTTTGATTTGGAAGACAAACAGCAATATATTTATTTACTCAGTAAAACGCTCTAAATAGTTTAACTAAATCCTAATAAACTCGGGCATCTTCCACTTCTGACATGTGTGCTGTAAAAAATTAAGAACCAGGGGCCCGATTTTTTAAAGCACATGTGTGAAAATACCACTCGAAAGTGGGGAAAATTGTGCTGAATTTGAAATACGAGTAGCATCACAGCTCTCATTAACCTTGTGAACTAATGAAAACTTTGATAGGTACACTTTCGTATGATGTGCTTTCAAAAATCGGGCTCCTGTATCTAGAAGTTACACTAAATAAAACTTTGTCATTGGAGGTCAGAAGCGACTACTGTTTGTATAAACAACTGGGAAGGCATTTTCTGGGCGATATAGCCGTAAGGAAACAGGCCACACATCCTATGACGTGTCCTTGTCAATTGAGTTTATTTATTAATCAACAATACTTTTCTCTCTCTTTCACTCGGTGTATGCATACCTATGTGTTTCTGTCCCCTTTACTTTTTCCACTGATATTTTTCTCGAGGGACAAAAACGTTCGCTCCCAAAAACCCGCCGCCTCTTGACCGGCCACTTAGTCAAGCTTGTAATGATCCAGCAAAACGCGGTAGCTACAGCACATTATATCATTGGCAGGTTGATTAATTGGCACCGTGAATGGCCCGATAAAGTCCATTTTGCAGAATCATTTTAAAGTCCAAATTATTCTAGTGGGAAACGAGAGAGTTCACGTTTGACGCACTTATTATTCGTAATACAAAAATGTTCACGGTCTAAAGGTTAATTCAATATTGCTGGCAAGTAAGTAGATGTGTGTGAGATAATGGGCTTCAATAACCTTTCTTTAAGGTAGTAAATCACATTTGAATAATCAAGTGACTTAACTATAGCTTATTACACTTAAAGTTATAAATCTTCCATGTTGGTCTGGGAGTAAAGAAAACCATAGAATTTATGAGTTGCTTCTTTTCCCGCGCAGATGGTAAAAGCCCATCGAGGGAATGGGCGAGTCTTAGGAATCATGTTATAGGCGATGCGGCTAGCAACCCATCACTATTTTCATTTTCCTTTCCACTTATACGCCCTTAATCATGCTAAACGTGGCCTTAAGGTTTTGTTACCTTAAGCTCTGCCTACCCCGTAAGAGATAAAGACGTGATATGGTATTGTATGTAAGTTATAAATGTCATAACATTTTCAAGTGACCTTCGGGTACACAGGAATATGGGTGGCAGATGTTTTACATATTCACCGCGCGGCAAAATATTCTCAGGTGTCAGAATTTACGGATCACTTCACTATTTTACTCGGCAACTCTGCTTATAAGAAGCAGTGCATCGTTGTGTTACAGTATAGTGTATGTGTACCACAAACACGGAATAACAATTAGTGTAATGTCATCGAGCGCTCTCTCGTTCGTGCTCCCCATTTATTCCCTGCAAAATGAAATCGTGATTTCTGAATGAAATCCGCCTGTTGCATATTTATGTAGTCTTTGTTCAGTGAACATTGTGGAAGTCACCCATTTATAATCCGAGTGATTGTAACTTAATTACGGTTTTAATATTTACGAGGGGTTTATGTGTGAATCGGCAGCGCGGTATTTAACATAGATTATAGTCTGGAATAACACACACACAGGCTACTTTTTATCTCAGAAAATTGCGTAATTCTTGCGGGATAGCGATAAACGAATTCTATGCAGACGAAATTGCGGGCACCAGCTAGTAAATTATAAAATAATCTGCACGAAACTGCACATAATGTTCTTCCTCTGAAATGCGTGCGTACGTTTGAACATTTATAATTCTCTGGTCGTGTTAACAGTTTCATTTCCGACAAATAAACTAGACATTTTTCTCACACAGTTTTTTCTATTTCCAGTTGTGTTCTGACAATGGCTAAAACAATTGGGCTTAAGTGGAATCCTGTTTTACACAAAGCAAGATCGAGGTCTTGGTCTCCCACGCTAATTGTACAGGGGCCGGGACGAATTGTTGAAACAGTGTGTCTTATCAATAATGCTGTAGTCGTTGTTAACAGACGGTAAGGATAGGGATACTTTAGATAGATACGTATGCAACCTCTGATAATCTGACCTCAGCCTCTAGTGTAAGTTTTCGCATTTAAAAACGTCTCGAATGCGTTCACGTAAACGTCTCAATTACTATGGAAAAATTGGCAGCGCCAGTAGCGGAGCGAAACGGCAACAAACTTTTCTCATAGTTTTTGACATTTTAACGCAAATGCGTTCGCGACGTATTTTGTGACCGAAAACCTACACTAAGCATACCATACTGTTTTAAACTGACTTTGCTGTTCGCGGAACTCTATTAAACTTTTTATTTCATCAGATAATTACGTATCTACTAAAAATGCCTGCAAAACTAGTATTTTACGAATGCGTTTTTTAAATACATATACATATATAGATAAATCGCGTCCTTATCCCTTACGGGGTAGACTGTGCCTAAGGCAACAACACTTAAAGGCCACGATTTTTAAATAATAGGAGCAAAGTGATCGGTACCAAACTCTATTCGCAAGGTTTTCCCTAAAATTTAAACTAGCTGCTACCCGCGGCTTCGCTCCCGAACACAACACAACACAAGAAAAAGTAATTATTCAATTCGGTGCCGTCGTTCCAAAGTTATGTGCGTACATATTATAAAATACGCGAGACCTTTCTTGTAGTCACGGACAAATAAAACAAAAAGTTTAATAATAATACTTGAAATAAATACCAAGTGCAACTGTAATTATATTAATTTATGATCAACATATGACGAAGATACATTAAATGATACTTAAACTAACATCATTGCATGTCGTTCCCACGCCAAATTCCTAATCAATCTACATACTATACGTACAAAACAGTTCTATTACGACTGAACTGACTAATTTTATTATCGATAACGCACAAACTAAATGACTTGATACTTGACTAAGACTTGACATTTGGCAGACACTTCCATTCAAGTACATTTTAACTCGTGACACAGTGCACTACGAAGGAATTTGCCGGAATTCCCACGATATGAAGAACTGATTTAATTTTTAATAAATTATCTAATACTTACACGAAAATAACATTAGATGTTATCATTACGAAAATGATGTAAATCGACGTCTAAACAATTATGTCATCGACATAAATGTATTTTCCCGAGGATTTCAGTCATTGAATGACAAAGCAATTTAAAAACAAATTTATCACGTTTACAATGCGGGCACCGATACACCTACGGCCCCTATTACGAAAATAATTAGCGAAATTTATAAAACAATAGCTACCACGTCACTCAAACTCCTTTGATACGTTTGAACGTATACGACCTAATTATTATTTTTGACGAGTTGCGTACGTACGAGCTATTTGATGTTTGACACGGACTGGTGATTGATAAAACCCGTGAGATTGCTTTGACGTTTTTGTGCACACGCGGATGTTTAATTTTGCTACGCTTTATCATCGTGACATACCTGACATAATTGCAGATTAATACATTAAGCGTTGTTTACACAGTGCGAGAAACCGTGCGAGCTTTACATTGCCGGGCATATTGCAAATGCGAAGGAACTCTGCCTTCGTGGTAAAACTACTAAACCAATCTTGTTTTGATTTTGCACCAATGATGTTTGTATTTTAAGGAATAAAATAAAAAAACTTTTTTCTTCCCATAGGATAGTCACGGATAATTACATAAATAAAAAATAATCTACGCCTTCTGTTTTGGTTTCTATCGGAATCGCAGCCAAACAGAAAAATATTTAGATATTAAATAAATTTTCCGTTGTACGTATACGTGTTAATTCAATTAAAGTTAGTGCGTTAAAAAAACCATAACATCACTCTACTTCTCAACAACAAACAAAATCGCGTCGTCTGATAAAGTCACCTACGAGCAGATCCGAATCACCCCGAAGTGAGCCGAACGTCTCTTGATTGATACGACAATTCACGAACATCTGATTTTGCATAATTTGTTGATTTTTGGCCAAAGCCGACCAAAATAAATAGCGTAAAAGGGTTTTTTTTGGCCTAGAATAGTCAAAATCAAAACTGAAATCTAAGCGTCGGTTGGTGGGTCACGCACGAGATAAACCCTATTTGGTCGATTTTACATTAAATTTATCGACGCTTAAGAATCAATACCGTCTAACTAACGTTTTGGACGTTTTTCACTTTTTAATGCAGTTAGGTTCAGAAAAAAATAACGCATAGCATGCCATAATCGTCTAAATTTTATTTTATTAAATGGATGAGTAATCCGCTCTGGAAATATCATCTATCTGTTTAACGCGTTTACTTTTCTGCCAATACCATCTATGTGCTCTGACGAACGTCTATACTCCACGGTTGCTCGCCCGCGATTGAAGTGAGCGAGTGGTGTGGTGCCGTAACATTGTCGCTGCGGTCGGCAAGTACTCTGCGGGTGTGAAAGAGACCAATAGAGCGCGGCTCAGCTATCCCGTGACGACGCTAGTGTTTTTGCAAGTGCGTAACGTTAACTTTCTAACGAAAAAAAATAGTAAAACGGTGATAAATTCATAATTTTTGTGACTAGAAGCCGTATAAGGAATGTTTTGGTGTATTTTATAATTTACGCATGATTATATTTAATAATTTCATGTATTTCTACGATAAAGTAGCAGTTAGGTATATTTCAAAATTGAGATAGACAATCTTTCCAGAAGAACCGTGATAAACACTTAATGAAATTCTGTCAATATAACATAAACATGTAGGCACGTTATTGGTTCACTGAAACTGCGGCAGATCTTAGTGCGAGTACTTTTGTGTCGTGATACTATCTAGAGCGGCATTGCTTGCCGAAACAAAAACCAAGTTATTTATTCTGATGGTTGCACTTATCAGAATCGCAACGCAATATTGGCGAATGAACTCTTTTTTTTATAGATACTTACGAGGACCACAATTTTATCGAAAATTACGCTAATGAATCAATCTGGTTGTACAAATCTATAAGACCTGGACGTAAAGCAGGTGATCATACTATGACCGATATACGTGCAATCGAATGCAACCCATATGAGAATATTAAAGTGAAGGTCTATTTCGATCAGGAATGGCTTGCTATACCACAAAGACCAAAAAATTTAATGTTTCCAGCATTGATTACGCTCCCCTACACACTCAGAGATGATCCCAATAACAGCAACCAAATATCGGCTCTTGCAAGATTTGAAAGCAGTCCTGCCCAGAGACTGTCATGACTTTTATGACTCGCTGCCGCATTCATAAAATTATGTATTGATTTTTTTATTTTTGATCTAGTTACTTGTATATATTTACGAAAATATAGAAGTTATTCGTACCAAGTAAAGCTATGATTACATAATAAATACGTGTTTGATTATTATAGTGATATATCATTCAATTGTTTGATTTAATCCAGGTTAACTCTACATCAAAATTAAAATACATATAAGTAGAAATATTGAAAACAATACTGTCTAACTTACAAAAACTTTGTTTAGGGCAATGCTACAGCTATTTGCCATTAACGGTATTATTTCAAAATATTTTGCGATGACTTGTTATTCGTAAAAATGCATTTAATAACTTAACTTAAACCAAGAATTTGTTTTTTCGCTTCAGCCACTTATCTTACAAACCAAATAAAAATAGTACTATATTTAAACCAATACCACCTTACTTACACGAACTTTTTGTACGGTTATATTAAACAGCAGTGATCCTTTCAATTTGGTATAAAAGTATTTTATTATCAAGGTTTTCGAGTATTAATAAGTGTAACGTTAATAAAAACATTTTTTTGATTTTTTTCCGTTTAACCACTCATCTTACAAATTTTAAAAAATATAAGTTTATTTTGTAGTAATACCACCTAACTTCCAATATATAAGTACAGGGCAATGTTACAAAGATGCGTCATATAACAATAGTTTTAGTACATTTTTATCATTTTAATCGTCTTTAAATATTTTCAATAATTTAAAATTCAAAATTTTAAATCGTTTTTTACGCTTCCTGTAAAATTGTATTTTTGATACTTAGACAGTATTGATTCTTAACCGTCGTTATGTCACGTTTGTAAAAGTAGGTATATTTAGCATTTTGTTTTAAGCATTTATTGAATTGAAAATTATTTATGCCAGATTTTGGATGTTATTTACTACACGGTTTGGTCTAATACTTAAATCAGATCAACATGGAAGTAGCATTTTCAGAAAAATTAATAAGTAGGTACCTACCTATCTATCAAAAAAAAAAAGTTTTTGTTCAATAACATTTCTAAGATGAAGCCTTTCGTAAAATATTTTCTCTTTTAAAATCTTGTACATTAAGAGTGAAATATAACAGCACCCTTAGTTGACACATAAATATAGTACCTACCTAAACATTCAATACTGTTTACGTGTGTTATCTTTGTTGTTAAAAAAATGTTTTTCTAGTAGGACGCGCGAATACTTCCTTTAATAAACGTGTTAGAATTTTCTTAGGAAAAAATCTAATTAATTATTTAAAAATGTGAACGTCTGTGAAAATAGGATGTAGGTTGTTGTAGTGGATGTTTGTTGCTCTTTGACGCAGAACTGCAGAGTGGTTATTATGTTGATATTCCGCACAAAGATCGTTTGTAATCCGAATTTGTTAATCCAAGTTATAACTGAATACTCTTATTCCCGATAAACTGCACGGTTCCAAGAATCAATAATGCCGCTATAATATGCTGTGCATTGCAGCCGAAGGTTATTCTTACAATATCAGCTAAGTCATTTCATTAAAATGCAGAATCAATATTGTCAAAGATCTAAAACTATGTACCAGTAACTAATGTGTGTGCTGAGCCAACAGTAAAATTGCTCAGTTATACATAAATAGTTTGTCATTTACGATCGCCGATGATATCGACAGGACATGTTATGTAAAAAAATATTTTCCAAAGAAATTTAACTAATTTCAAAGTATTTTTCTAACAAAAAAACATTAAACTCAGACTACACTGTAAACGATATGCGTTCGCATGAAAATATGCGTCTACTTTAAACACATCCTCTATCGTTTTTGTCAGTTGGGAGGAAAAAAAAGTGACATCTAGCGTTGCCACAGGTAAGGACAACCAGTCTATGGATGTTTTTCCTTTCTAAACTTCCGCGACGCCAATGAGTTAAGGAGACGGTACTATACAGTGTTTAATTTAATTATATTTCAGATTACCATGAAATAAAATGAAATCAATAAACTATATTGATGAGCAAAAAGACAGGGCAACTTTCGTACACTTTTGTATATAAAATGGATCAATATTTTGTGCGATATTGTCATTTTATTATTATGCACCATTTCTTGTAACTTTCGAATTACTACCTTAAAGCTTTTCTATTAGTTTTATCGACGTTATGCACGTGAATTTTACATTACTGAAAATAGTACCACTATTAACTTTGAATCTACGTAATAATACCTAATGCAAGCTTTGTTTGCAAATCGTGTAACTTTATATAGCCGGTGAGCGCTACTAAGGTTTAACTTGATAATGGTAAGTATGAAACAACCACGCAGTGTTTAAACTTGTTGAATTTGCCATTCATGTCAACGTGTTTACGAAAGTTATATAAATACCTCTTCATCTATTTCTCCCTCGGAGTAAGTAGACGTTTCACCTATGAAGGGGCGCGTTCACAGCCAATTACGCAATTGATTGATACAGCATTTATTTTTTTAGATATTCAGCTATAGCATAGTATACATACATGATGATCAATCCGAATGGGTCAGTAAGGAGAAGTCCAAACTATAAGAGATAGGGGAATCTGTTCTAAGGAGCCAGATTTTTTAAATCATACTTAGTTTTTCATACTAACTTTTTCAAAATTTCTGCGAACAATGTCATAAATTGGTTCTGCAAGTTTTTCGTTAATATTGTTGATGGTGTTACCTACTTATTATTCAGTCACAAGGAAAACACTAACACTGTAAAATTAATCTGTTTTATGTACAATCAATGTTATACTTACATGAATCATACACGTCCTTAATAGAATCTTGCTAAATAATTAGAAGGAAAATTGAAAAAAAAATCTGAAAAATTCCCGAGTGCGGTTATGTATGATTTTTTTATAAAAACTGAATCGCATTTTATGAAATCTAAAATCGGTGCCATGGTTCCTATGAGCCGATTCCGTATCTCTTATAGTTTTTGACAACTCCCTACTGACTCATTTGGATTGATCACTCTGTATAACATAAATATGTCACGCCGCGTCCGCGCTATTGTCTTTTGTTACAGTAACGTGCAATAATTACGGTTACAGCTCGCACACCCGTACCCGGCTTAAACTGGTACAAACGCACGGCGAGAGCGAAATTGCCCAGCGACTAGATTTTGTTAGTTTCATGTGAAATTTGGTGTTTTCCAGCAAAATACAGGCGTATGAAGCTTGTACTTTCCAAGATTATTTCCAATTGAAATTAATGTATATTGGTTTTCGTTGATTTTTTTTATGCGTTTTTTCCTTTCTTGGTTTGTGATCCATAACTCAGCGATCGCTGTGCAGTTTCTTTAATTATACTTTTTATAATGCTACTCACATTTTCATACATATTTTCTTTGCAGGAAAAAGAAACGTTTCGTTTTGAGCTGCACTTTTATATAATATCACTTTAATTAATCTACCAGTTATGTTTGCTATGTTGTTGTGAGTGCAAAAAAAGTTGTTTTTTTAATATGAATAGGAAGGCAAACGAGCAAGTGAGTCACCTGATGGTAAGTGATCAGCACTACCCATAGACACCCGCAACCCCGGAGGGATTGCAGATGCGTTGCCAACCTAGAGGACTAAGATGAAATGCCTCTTGTGCCCGTAATTTCCCCGGCTGTCTTACTCTCCACACCGGAACACAGCAGTGCAAGCACTGCTACTTAGCGGCAGGATTAGCGAGTAAGATGGTGGTAGCGATCCGGACGGATCTTGCACAAGGCCCTACCACCCGCAACTATTTTTATCAGTATTATGAATAAGCCTTTTTGTTAACCATAGAATAGGGGTTTTAATCGTTTCACACATCGTATCACACCCTCCTGTGAGGTGTTTATCGAGTCAATATGAAAAGTTATTCTCCAGCGCGGCGTATTTGTTATGGTTGGAATAATTACGATTTTAGTCGTGTGAAGTTGTTATAAATTGTGTGTATGACCTTGTTTATTTCTATTTTACAGTATACTCCCATTTTCCACCAAGGTTGTCTACAAATATCCATTGTTATGTTTGTTCTACGAAAGTTTTGAGACGTTCGAAAGTAAAGGAAGGAAGTGGTAAACGAGAGTGCGCACGTCAGCGGTAAATTAAAAAATTTAAAGGGGTCGTGACATTTAACATAGTTTCATTGTGAAGTTTCTTTTTATTAATTAATTCCAGCTTCAGTCTGTGAGGTATTATGCCGAGGGGGTCTCTCCTTTTATTAGACTCATCTTAAGTTTATTTTTTGATTTAGTTATAGTTAAATTTGTTTTTTTTGGTTTGTTAAGTCATTTGTTTTTAGTGGTTTATTTCTAACGTAGCTGACGCCCAAACTACCTCTGGACAGACACTTTCAGAAGTAGTTTATATTGTTTTGAACTGTATACATACTATACTTATACGTATGTTTTTCATTATTCGTTAATATTTGCAATTGTCAAGTCTAACCTAAATGCTAAATTATGTTTTGTATGGATTAGATTATTTATTCATTCAATAAAAAATACTTAATTACACATAAACGGATAACTCACGTATCGCTCACGGAGCGCTCTTGGAAAAAGGACTTCGAAATAGTCCGAAACATATCGAGCATCACTCGACTTTTATACGTGAGTTATCCGTTTATGTGTAATTATGATTGAGTCTCACGGTAGTTTCATGTTGAAAAAATACTTACGTTATTAATTGTACAATGTCAAGTTAGGAGAATTAAGATTGAAATAAATTTATTGATTAAATTTAGGTGTTAGATTTATAGGTACACAATTGAGATCTTATCAATGATTTGTTATAATGTGCGCAAAAATCTGCTGCCTACTACACCTTTCGCTTATCAAGGCTGCTTCGTTCTTAAATATGTACCTTTTGTCATATTTCTGGATGGATCACTTCTTAGGCCTCATATAACGAGTTAATTAAGTTAGCGACAGAAGTTTGGATTGGGCTGTGAATGAAATTTTATATTGCCAAGGACGTAAGAGCGTCGTTAAGTTATTCTGAATCTTTCAACCGCTCCACATTGTAAACAAAAAAGTTTTCTGAGATTTGACAAGCTAATAACTACATTTAGATTAGGTGTAACAATTTGCATTACATCATCATTTAATGGACCATAACTGTGACCGTTTTTTATGGATTTTCGGTATGGTTTCGTCATTTCTAAATATATTTTATGATGTTGTTATAAACTCAATCATCAGTATAGGTGACTTCAATTAAAATATGGCATAGTTATTGCTTTATTACCTTCACTGCTGAGCTACTTCATCCGGAATGTAGAATAATTATATTTAAAAAAGTTTTTTTGCTGTTGTCGTGATTGATCAGTTATGTAGGGTACGTATAATCAAATTCATTAGATTTAAATATATACATACATACATATATCACGCCACGTTTAGCATGATTAAGGGCGTATAGGTGGAAAGGGAAATCAAAATAGTGATGGGTTGCTAGCCGCATCGCCTATAACATGATTTCTAATACTTTCGCCCATTCACTCGATGAGCTTTTACTATCTGCGCGGGAAGAGAAGCAACTGGTAAATTCTATGTTTTTTCTTTACTCCCAGACCAGCATGGAAGTAGACTATAGAGATATTATTGTAAGATTATTACTTTCTCATTATTACATCAAATAATGTTATAAATTTTGGTCATTATTTTTATTATTAAGTATTTCAGTGTTAACTTGTAATATATTTTGCATAAAATATCAATACGATTTTAATTGTTGTGTTTGTAAAATAAAAGAAAATATTTTTTTGGGGAAAAACTGCGACGGACGTGAAACTGTGTAGAAACTAGTGATTTAAGAATCCTAAGAACCATGAGTGGAAATTGATTTAATAAACAATATTATCGTACAAAAAAACAACAAATTGGGTCGATTAAATAAATATTTTCTTTTGAATCTGCGGCACACAAGATGCAATCCGCTAAGATATTAAACATTATTAAATTAAAAAAATAACTTACAACTACTGTAAAATCCTCGGTGCGAGTGTGCAGTGTGTCGCTGATCTGGGCCTTATCCAGATAGTTTATCAACTGCAAGGGTTGTTTCAAATTCACACGCAACTTTTTCACTAGTTTGTCTTCTTCATTGTTCGTAAGACCATTCCCGTTCGTCTGCGCACTGACACCACTGAACGGACAAACCGCGGGGACTTGATGCCCATTAGCCTGTTCCATGGTCAACGGGTTACTTGTATCTTCGCAAGGGTTGAAATCGTCTTCAAGTGGGACTTTTTTTTCTGACCCCTCTGGATCCTTCTTGCAGCAGTTAAATATCTTTGACATTTGCCAAGGCACTGTCCGCACGTGTTTGCTGATCAAACTGAAGGATGTATAGCTCGGGCATAGTATATATGCATGCCGGCGTAGGTCCGGAGCCGAACTGAGTGGACGTTGTCTCGGCAACGGTTGGCGTTCTAAACACCGCAAAAATATCAACAAGTAGCGCGTCACCGCTATGTATCGGAGCGGCGGCGCTGGGACTACACTGGAACTTTAACCGGTTTAATGCTCATTTGCGTTGGCCGGGGTTATAACTATTTGCCCCAATATAAAACTAACTTTACATTACTTTGCCTAACTACAAGTAAACAGCACTGAGTAATAGCCATACATTATTTTAAGTACAATTTTATCAAATTTATGATCGTCTAAAAGTCTAAAAGTGACCAAAATCTACGGGAGCGGATCAGAATACATAAAGTTTAAAATGTATAACGGTTCAAAATATATAACGCAATTTTCTGTAAAACTATTAGCTAAATAAACTTTTTTGATATCGTAATCTATAGATTGGTTTAGGTTAGGTTAGGTTTGTTTTATAACAATCCTGTTAATTTGTAACTTTCTGAGAAAATCGCATTATATATTATAAACCATTATGTATTTTAACCCATTATACATTTTAAGCTTTATGTATTTTAATACGTACCCAAAATCTACATTTTGTTTGCACATGTATTGTGATATTAGTTTTCGAATTCGGTTAGTTTATGGACCATCTTTTTGATTACTGTGAAAGCCTGTTTGGTTAAATAAGTATTTTATTCGAGGCACTGAGAGTTTGTGACATACTTACTTTGCAAAAAAATAATAATACGAAGGCATGGAAATTCCACGAGAGTTATCTGATTTTAAAATAGTTTTGAATCAGAATACGGATATAATCATGTTTGGACACATAATCTAATCTATAGATTAGCGAGAGAGGAAGAGTTGTGATTTTGTAAATATTATTTAGTATCGGAATTTAGTGCAATCGCGAGGGTGTTACACAGAATGAGCAATGCGGGTGGTGCTGATTAGAATAGAAAACGCCCGCAGATTTCATTCAGGGAATTTGAGCAGTACAATGTGTTTTTTAAAGCATGTGCTTTTGTATGTGAGGTAAAAAATACGTTCGAGATTTTTTCGTAAATTAAGTACAATTAATAGACACGCACAAGCAACTGTTACCTAATTGTTCGGTGTTTGAAAAATCGAAAAATAAGCAATTTCCTAGAGATGACACCTCAATTATTATGAGATTTTTTTAGCGCCCAAAAACTCCTTTACATAATCGCATACTTATATTTTATCGAAAATCGTATTTGAAATCTCAAACCTACATACAGTGCTTCTAGTTTCTTAATGTATTTGACCTAGTTGTGTTTCGAATAATCATGAATGAAAAAGTACATTATTGGGGATGACAGAGAGAGAGAGAGTAGTATGGACTGAGTGATGCTCGATGCCGCTGTTGCACTTGCTCACGATCTTAACAACATTATTTTTCATTCATGTTTATTAGTGTAGAAGCACTGCAGTTCGTGAGCTCCTAGAATATAGGGTTTCGGGGACCATCGGATTCAACTACTCGTATCAAGCCCATAAGAGTGAGCGAGATAGGAAGAAAGACCCGAAGGTCTTTAAAAAATTATCGCATTGTATAATATGTTTTTTTTTTTTTTTTTTTTATATGAATAGGAAGGCAAACGAGCAAGTGGATCACCTGATGGTAAGTGATCACCACTGCCCATAGACACCCGCAACCCCGGAGGGATTGCAGATACGTACACAATTATCTATATAATAGATAAGTATGCCTTACCCGTAAAGAATGTTCTTTGGCAACTTGGATTTAAAGTCAACCACCTTCACAACACGACACCCGACGCTCGCTTCGCCTCCGAACGGGGCATGATCATGATTTTGCATTTACTATTACTACCCTCATTATAAATTACGAGACTTCTAAAATATCAATACAATAGATTGCTCTAGATTATACCGGCCTCCCTTTGCCGTTGGCAGAGCTGCGTCTTTACTTTCATTTGGTCTGAGATCAGGGGGTTACCATGATATGTTAATGCGATTCAGTTTAGGTTCGCTCGCTGTCAGATCCATACTAAAATTGACAGATAAAACTTAAACTGAGTCGGAATTGAATCGCATAAAGACGTCATGGGAAGGCCCCAGGGGCCCGATTTTTGAAAGCATACACGTGAAAATACCACTAGAATGTGAAATACGAGTAGATTAGAAGAAAATTACAGCTCTAACTTAACCTAGTCGACTAGTCGAAAATTAAATTTAAGCTGCACTTTTACAGGAATAGGTTAAATTTTGACCAAACCTTTGTATTAGGGTTTATTATTAGCTTGAAGTAATGGACGATAGCCTAGTGTGTAATCTCGTTCCTGCAGTTAAATAGCATACCAGAACGGGTTTAAGAAGATTAAAGCCCAAGGGCTTTAGCGTGGTTATAAAATACAGGATGGTTCGTTATGGCTTCCATTTGAAGTTTTATACAACGCACCGTTTTAAATTTATGATGATTCTGAAGAAAACAATCCTCTACTTGAAGTTGATAGGAATAGCATTAAGCGATTTTTTTTTACAGATAATAAGAATAGTAGTATTTTGTATTTTTTATTATGTTCAGTCAGTATCTGAAGTTGACAAACAGTCTAAGAGCTCAACACGCAGATGACGTGATACACGCAGTCGTGTAGAGATAATATGACTTGATATAGAGTCCTATAGCAAAGGTAATAAGAGCTCTTCGACTGCTTATCAACTTGTGATGCTAACTGTACTTATAACCTTTTGCAGTCGTTCGATTATGACGATTCTTTTTTTATAACTTTTTGCAGTGGTCCGATTATGATGATCCTTACTTTTTGATGAGCTTCGAAGTTGAGCTCACGTAAAGAGAAAAAGAGAATTGGTAATACAAAGTTAGGGCTGATTTTTATAACTTTCTTGCTACCAACAGAGTTGAGAATAAGGACACAAATTAAGTATAAATAAATGTTCAAGATGGTCTAGCTAGGCGTTTTACACCTCCACTGCACTGAACTATTAGGGACTAAGTGGAGACTATTACATCTCTAATTTCGTATATTCCGTTAAATTTCTACTTTTTGTTTCTTATGTTATCTTTTTAATGTTTAACGTATTGTAAAGTGTTCAGTATTCTTTGTAATGAGTTTTCGCCAAGTTTTTGTGGTGCATTATTTTTGGTAATGATGGTCTTTCCAAAAGCATTGATAGAATAAAAAAAAAATGTAGGAAAGCCCTTTGCGGCTTTAACTCTAAATAAAGGTTTTTACTATAGGCATTGCTGTTTAAATTCACCCTGTTTAGTGTTCCGATAAAATGCATTTTTTTGCAAGTCCAGAAATAGTTACACTTTTACCTGTCGCTACAGAAGGTCATAATAAAACGTCAAGTTGCGTTACACTGTTTTGAATTGCGTTTGTCTCATTTGTTCTTACTGGTGTAACTCATGCATGTCTCTCATTCTGTACTATATTATGGTAAGTTAATTAACTGACTTCTTTACCGGCTAGACAAAGAACCTTTCTCGACAGTAACAGGTTTATACTTGGAATCGCTTTTGAATTTTGTTCAAGGCCTAATGTACAGAAACTATTATTTGTGTTTAACTTAAGTTAATTAGGGTTTTTCTGTAAAAATGTACATACTGCACTTATTTACTTAAAATTCTACTAACCTCTTCGTGAATGCGCGGCATCGAAAGTAACTTCTTTAAAAAAAAACCGATTGTCTATAAAGTCGGTTTACGGACGATAGTTTTACGTGATAACGATAAAATGTATCACATGCCGACGCTTGGGCCGATCGTGCCTCTTTATCACTTTATCGCTCTCTCGCTTGCATACTCTGACGTCACGCGCGTAACGCAATGAGTCATGCTTTTTCGTGAGTGCAGCCGGCATTCATCGATTTATAAGACGTTATCACGTCAAAATGTAGGTATCAATACAGTCAGTGAGCTCTTTGGTGCCATTCGGATTTTCTTGCTGTCTCTTACTCTTATGGGTTTGAAATTTGAATCGGCTGAGTAAGTGAGACAGCAAGACAATCTCGAATAGCATTCTAAGACGGACTATACTTACATACTTTTGTTATTGCTTCGTGTAGCCCGTCGGACATATTATTTATTACTAGCTTTTACCCGCGATTTCCACTCAGGTCTCTAAGTATAAAGTTTTTATTTCCTATCCCGTGGGAAATTCGGAAAAACCCTTTTTAGAACACCTACGTGATCTTCTAGGAATATTATCTACTAATTATAGTCTTAATTATTTACCTCGTGTTTTTATCCCAAGGAAAAATTTAAAAATTCCTTTCTAGTGCACCTTTATACTAATCAAGGTATAATATTATGTAGGTATGCCAAATTTAGTGTTTGTAGCTTTATTGGTACAACAAATCGTGATTTTCCAATCACGCGGATTGTACAGTCAAGTGTAATAATAATATATGTATCTAGTCAAAGTTTCAAAAATAAGTACCATACACTCTTACACCGGCGTAATAAGGTCGTGGGACATATTTTTGAGAAGTTCGTATCGATACTTATTTTTGCACTTGACCGTACACCCTTTCATTTTTAATATTAGACGAATAATATTGTAAGCATTATCAACCAACAAACAACCAATGTAGTTAACGTCTCCTTCAAAACAAAGTAACCAGCTTGTCCGGTGTGCGATCGCCATCTTGAGACTTCTTCAACGATTATCAGTTATTTTTGTCTACATTTATTAATGCTTGGCGGGCTGCATCGGAGTGCATCGAAGCATCCTCATCACTATAGGCGCTTATGTTTTTGCTCAAAAGCCACACGCAACGGACGGTGTAAGTAAAATAAAACATAAAAAAATCTAATTGTATGGGTATTAAAATTTATTGGTTTCGTAGGACGCTCCGGGAAAACTAAAGCCGTGAGATTCATACATTGCGACCTAAAACGGATAACTCACGTGAAGAAATTCCTCGACATGTTCGAGTCGCTGCCGCCGAGGCAAACGCTCCAAGAAGGACTGCGAACTGGGGCCCGATTTTTGAATGCACATGATTGTGTGAGAATACCACTTGAAAGTGGTGAAAAATTGTGCTGAATTTTAAATACGAGTAGCTTAGAAGATACTAACGGCTCTCATTAATCTTGTGAACTAGTCAAAACTTTGATAAGAGCTGTGTAGTTTAGGAGATATAAGCTGATTTACACCACTTTCGAGTGGTATTTTCACGTATGTGCTTTAAAAAATCGGTCCCCTAGTCTGAATCATGTCGAGCGGTTGCTCGACTTGTACGTAAGTTGCAAGTTTTAGTACACAGAGCTCCAGGAAATTTTGAAATTGATTAATCGAAAAAAAACCTAACGTAGATCGATTATTCATCATTCTGTAACAACCGCAGTGACGGAAGAGGACTACCTCAGTAGTTAAATTAAGTACCTATTACTTCTAAAGAATTTCGCTGTAAACGACAATAAACTACGAGGATGAGGTCGGTATAATCCCTAATGGTGAGTGACAAATAGTGAATTTACGCATGCGTATAACAGTATTAAGTCATACATAGTGACCGATCCATAATAACTTATTATTGCTTATATTATTTACAAGCAAGATAAGTGCGAGGCTTTTAAGTACAGACAGAGAGTGAGAGAAAGAGGAGTAAAACTTGTACTGATTTAATTTCCCTCAGTTATGTCAATAAAAGTATTTGCTTACCCAGTTTAACGCATAAGTGATTGCCGTGAAAGCAATGCAGCAAAAAACACTGACAAGAATCGATAATTATATTTTTAGAAGTTATTATTTAACTCGCAATATACCTACGTATGAAGGTACTTAAGTAAATAAATAAATAAATATCAATTATCTGCTTCAATTCTTGGAAGTGAATCGTAACCTAATTATAAAAGTCACAACATGAAATTTGTGAATTGTTTGTTCCTTTGTCTAATTATTATTACTGTTGTGAGGTTAAATTCTCCCGAGATAAGTGGCCGGCTTAAAATTCTGCCGTTCATTTACCTCATTGCCAGATCGTAGTGGCCATGGTTATACACACTACGAAGTCTCTATCTAAGTTTTACGGTCCAAAATATACGCTAGGAAAGATATATTCATGTGATATTAATTTATTCTATACCCTTGCAAATATGTCAGTATCCAACCTCAGAGCAAAAAAAAGTCAAGATGGAGTTCTGCGAACACCGAAGCTAGGCCGGTTTAAATTGCTCCTTGCCATATGCACGTGTGTGTGTCTCAAACAGTTTGTTTGGCAAAGTTTGATTCCGCTTGTATGCGTGCCACACACACGTTCAAACGTTGATTAAATCGCCTTACCTACTTCGCCATTCGCAAGACGTCTCTACTTTTCATTTTGGTCTGAGTATCCAATTTGCTGTTACAACATGATCGCAAATGACCGTTAATACCCAGATAATGTAAACGCGATAATCCGCTCTTCATTAGCCTAATGCAGTTTCGTATCACCGCTATGATTGTGCCTTTACGCCGGTTTATTTTGTAGTTAAATTCATATAAAATGGAAGCAATGCGTCACTCTGATACAACAGGTAACACGTCATAATGAAGAGACAGTTAAAATTTACACTATTTATAGAGTTCTCGAAACCCAGACTGCAGTGCTGGTATGATTCATTTTCTTCTTTGTTTTATGAATTGAAAGGCCTGATACAATATGCAGTAAATTCATCTGTTATCAATGTAAATACTATTAATTTTCACTTGTCCACTTGTTTTTCAATTGGTGGCATAAAATATCTGCAAATGGAACACGCATCGTGAATCAACGATGATTTGTATCGATTGTAAGGAATACTTCACTTCAGGAAGGATCACTTTATAGATGACGGTCTGTTTGTCTGTCTATCTATTATCATGTGTGTCAAGACGTTAATCTCAGCAGTTATCGAGTCGAAATTAATATCAAACACTGAGAACTAATAATGAATACAGGCAATCAAAAGATAAAATGTTTTGAAGGTAGGTAGGTATATTATCATAACAAAAACCGAGGAAATCAATGCCTATTCCAATTTTTTTTAAATGTGGCAAGAGTTAGGCCATCCAAAAGAGGCAAGGGAAGAAGTTGGAATAACACACTGATCTGAATATACTTAACTTTCGTTCGCTTATAGATGTATTTGAATCTCGGGCTGAACCCTTTGTGTGCACGGTGCCCTACTCGGTTTTTTTTAACTAGCTTCTGCCCACGACTTCGTCCGCGTAGTATTAGACTTAAGAACTAATGTTGACAGTATATTCTGCAATAATTATTAACGTCGCGACTTTAGGCAGCTACGACCTTTGACATGTTTATCGCTATCCCGCGGGAACTATGCAATTTTCCGGGATAAAAAGTATCCTATGAGTTAATCTAAGGTACCTGCTATCTCCATTCTAAATTTTATTCCAACCCGTGTAGTCCTTTCAGCGCGAAGAAGGAACAAACATACACACTCACATCGTCACATCCACCCATACATCCATCGTCACAAACTTTCGCATTTATAATATTAGTAGGATTAGTAGGATAGTAGGATTTGTTCAGTTTGTTGCAATTGCACAACTTAATTTTCATGGACTCCCTGTGCAGCTCTGATGAAAATGGGGTGAATGAGGAATCTCAGCAACATTAATCACACACATACACACGCGTCCGCACCTAGGTACACACACCTTCGTAGCACCTAGTGCACTAGCACAGTGACTAGCCCAAGTCATGTGCCTAAAACCAAAGATGACGGTCATATATTACACAAAACAGTGACGATCTTGTGGTTCGCAGGTTTCCCTTTGCATCATGAGTTGAAGTGGTTGAGATCATAGGTGTTACCGTGGCAAGTCGCACTTTGCGTATGTCTTATATAATTTTTAAGGATGCTTAGGATATTCAGAAAAAATCACATTCATTCATTCATTCACAAATCACGTCTTTATCCCTTATGGGGTGGACAGAGCCTAAGGTAACAAGACCTACAGGCCACGTTTAGCAAGACAATGAAGGCGTAGAGGTGGAAAGTGGAATCAAAATAGTGATGGGTTGCTAGCCACATCGCCTATAACATGATTCCTATGATTTTCGCCCATTCCCTCGATGGATTTTTACCATTTGCGCGGGAAGAGAAGCAACTGGTACATTCTATGTTTTTTCTTTGCTCCCAGACCAGCGTGGAAGTAAAAAAAAAAATTCAGAGAATTCAGAAAAATTGCATTGTTACAATGGCAAAATTAATTAGGAAGCAATTGTTTATTGTGCGTGCGCGCTGAACCCGCAGAATAAAGTATTTAAATCAGGATGTTAAAGTGATTTAGTCGATTATTAAATGACAGAAATGACGATTATTTGCACCAGACAGCCAACTTTTGCATCTGCTCTCATTATGTGGGAATCGTACGTGATATTAAGCGAAAGACAATTAAAAAAAATAATACCGATATTTTTGAATATGAAGGAACTTTATTTGACCAATTACAGACAAATGCATTAAAATTAGAGTTGTGTAGGTAGTCAAGTTTAAATTTTTCAGTTGTCTTTGAATAGTTGAAATAGTGCATAATATTTAACATTTTGATATGGTTTAGTTTACACAATAACATTATCATTTTAATCGTGCACCTTATTACGTTTATAAGATATGAACTCGGTAAATTGTAAATATCCTGTTATGACAATATTTAGATAAGTATAATTAGGATTTATTATTTAATATAGAAATATTAGGTATCAGAAAAGATATTTTGTATATTAAATTCTTGTAACATGAATAATAGAAAATATGAATACATTTCTTAGGACTAGTTTACAAGATCACAAATTCAACACTCACACCTAGCATCAAAGGACAGAACATTTTGGAATACCACAGAATGGAGACAAATACTTGCAAATATTTAATCTGATTATGTATATTAGAATGCAATACTCGTACATGGTACCTTCTTATGATATAAATACTTGTTCAATGTTAACCCATGTAAGATTATTAACGCCATAGGGATAGAATAATGCAGATATAATAATGCGACTAAGCTCTCATAGCTAAAATAATATTCATTATGATATAATTAAAATATAAACTTAATATTATATTTATTTACAAAGTATCAATAAATTATTTAATTCTGTACAAAATTTAGAAACTATTAAAACATATTTTAAATATAATCATCGTTGTATTAACCTATTTATCGAGAAAAGTTGAAGAAAAATATGTACTAGCATTTTTTAATAAAAGTACTTGTAATATTAGTATGCAATTATGAGCTTTTTAATTACCTAAATGTTTTGGACAATACTACTCAACATCTTGATTCTCTATTATATTGAAACATGATGTTCTTTATGTTTGTTTCATGGTACAATTGTGATATACGCGTGTAAATTGATTTTAACCTGAAACAATTTATAATGATCTGATCATGCTCATTATTTAAAAATTGAGATAATATACAAAATAATGCATTGTGCGTTATTCATTTACTGACACCCTGCTTCACAATTTCAAAATAAGTATATTTTACTTCTGTTATTTATAAAATTGATCGATATTACAACAAAGGAACAATAGGTAGTTAATTGTGTAAATTCGAATGCAATTTAGGATTATTTACAATAACAATTTTTAAAACCACAATTTTGCAGGACATATTTAGCTAAGAGATCATTGAAAAATATGCTCGGAATTGGATAAAAAGCTATAATAATTGACTTTGCCTCAACACAAAAATATACAGAAAATGCTTGTTATCAAAGTCTTGTTAGTGATTTTTCCCCAACAATAATCACTAAAATTAAAAATTATTTTATCATCAATTGGGTTTTATTCAGATTACATTATTCACATTAGAATAAAAAGGATATAAACAAACGTACTTATTTACTTATCATAACATGTAAGTACCTTGCCGTTAGTTAACCTGAATTTTATTTTCAAAATTCTCTTCAGCGCGTTAAGCAACTCTTAAACATACACCACCCCGATGCCATTTATAAACTAAGAATTTTATAGAGACTGACTTCAAAACTTTAGCTTTTTAACTTGGCGTTTATAATTTTAGGGACATTATGTTCGGCCATCCAAGCAGCCACTCCGGTTTCGATCACAATGTCGTACGAATCGAACAATTCAGTATATTATCTTGGATATTATTTTATTACTAAATGAGCTGGTAAATGATGTTTAAATGAACGTACGGACTAGATGAGCGGTTTGGTATGGTGGCGGGAGGACCGTCGTCAGGGCTGCGCGGCCACGCGGTTGCGACGCGCCGACTCCCGCGACGCGCTGTGGACTTCAGCTGTGCGAAGGGTAATGCCGAAGATATCTTCATGGTAGCGGTTCTCTTCCTGTGAATAAATAAAGAGTCTTTATGCAAATACAGCTAGCAAAACATCGAATATAATGCTATCACGCTCACCCGAAACAATAACGACAGTCGAATAAACGGTATCCCCTTGTTTTGTCGACAAAGTTCTTATCGAATTTTATTTCATCGAAAACGATTCACGGAATATTCAGTTCTCATATTTTCGTTTCAAATAATTTGGTTTCATTGGCTATTCATTACAAAATTTTACAATTATTAAAACAACTCTCCAAGGATTATTATTTCCTTTCAAATATATTTCATTGAATATTCAAGTAACATAACATCGATTTTCTTATTACAGAACGGTTTTATTTAAACTACTAGTAAAGTAGGTTATAAGTTAAAATTACGACCCGTCTGAAACGAGCTGCTACCAGAAAGGTAGGTTAGGTTAGGTTAGAATAACAACCCCGTCAGAATCGACTTGCTACCAGAAAAGTAGGTTAGGTTAGGTTAGAATAACAACTCCGTCAGTAACGACTTGCCACCAGAAAAGTAAGTTAGGTTAGGTTAGAATCACAACTCCGTCAGTAACGACTTGCTACCAGAAAAGTAAGTTAGGTTAGGTTAGAATATAAACTCCGTCAGTAACGACTTGCTACCAGAAAAGTAAGTTAGGTTAGGTTAGAATTAAGACCCCGTCAGAAACGACCTGCTACCAGAAAAGTAAGTTAGGTTAGTTTAGAATTACGACCCATAGTGTATAACACATATTGAAATGATTTTCCAAGATTTGTCATTTGTAAGAATAAAAAAAAAAAAAAAAAACATGAAATGAAGTTCTGTAGAATAAGCAATTTACTAAGTAATAATTTGCACTATTTAAAAATCGGTGACATAACAATACTTGATATAATCGTTCGACTTAATGAATTGTTGACGAAATGAAGTTACCTGAAATGTTGACTTGGAACTTGTTGATTCGATGAAAGGTTTGTAGACATTTCAAGGTAAACCCGAATAATCAACGTGTGAGGTGTTAAGTATTGCGCTGATATCAAAATTTGTTACAACCAAAAGACAAATAGTTCACAGTCCTTCGAAATAAGTCATATTAATTCAACTGATTGACTGGCTCTTAAATGGTTTGCCCACTTCAAACTGTAGAAAACATTAATTATTATTCCATTATGTTTGACTGGCTGATTACTTTTTTGCATAAAACATCCCGGGGTTCATGTGTTTTTGTAGTCTAGTCAATGTCATGTCAAGGTTGATATGCGACCGAATTTTAAGCTCGAGCCTTCAGTTCATTGTTCATGGTAAATATCATATTAATTTACCTTTTCTGTTAGTGTAAGTGGAAGGCTATTAATAACCACTTAATTGTTCTAAGTAATGCTTCAATGATTAATTTTTCACTAAATACTAAGTAAGTGTTCAAATTAAACTAGAATTAGTTACCTTTAATTTCAACATGTAGTTTTGCACTTGGTCCTTGGTCATGTTGCTGTATTTCATTATGATGCCCTTTAATTTCTGGTTAACATCTTCTGCCATCTTGCAGTCACCGCAGACGTAGAAATGCGCTCCCCGATTTAAAAGTAAATCGTGAATTTCTGATCCTTCATTTTCTGCTAACTCCTGAACGTACATCTGAAATTTAAATACTCATACAGTGATTAAGATTAACGTCACATAAGATTTTTTGCCTACTTCAACACACAGAGAATATACCAGAAGAATAAAGGTGAGACTGGGTATTGATATTTATGCCCTGGACTGTAGGTACACCATGCCAACCGATTGATATATCCGCCATGTTATGTGTCCTAGAGCCAATAATTTTTAAATATTTAGCGGCTCTAACAAGATCAAGATAGCCGTTAAAATTTATGATGTTCAGTGAAATTTGTATTTTCATACCTTCGGAATATTCTTCTCCCTTGACAGTGCAAGAAACACTCTGGATAAGACTTTTTCTTTCAACGCTTGCTCTTTTTCCTCTCGGTACAGGTCCATAGTCTTCGTTCGGCATCCGAAGAACAGCCAGACGGGACCAGCATTTGCACGGGTTTGAGAGTTTAGTAAAGCTCTGCGATGATGCCAAAAGCCACGGAAAGGCGCGATGCCGGTGCCAGGTCCAATCAGTATTAGAGGTACTGACAGGTCTTCAGGCAGGTGGAAATTAGGAGCGCTGTAAATATTTTTAAATTGAAAAAGACCCTGGTAGATTTAACCTAAGGCATATCAAAGAGAAGAATAATACCTCGTAAGGATACCTGTCAACACCTACAAAGCAATTGCATGGTGCGTATAAAATTGCCAACCCGCACTGGGCTCGAGTAAAAACTATAATTAAAAGAAGGCCTGTGCATAGCAGTTTTGGTTTCAAGATAATAATAATATTGCTATAAATACCTTCTAATGAATAAGTAGACTTCATCGCCAGGTTTGCGGTCCATGAGATAGTTTGAGCAAACGCCGTAGTGAATGGGACCTTCTCCTTCTGTTGTTAAAGACAAATTACTTTAAGAGCTGATCGAATAAAATTATTATAAGCAGTAAACAAAGTTATGACTATATTATTACCTTGCGTTCTGTAGGTGACGACAGCAACAGTAAGGTGTAATTTCTTTGGATGCGCGATAGGTGACGATGAGATCGAATAGAATCTCGGTTGCAGTGGTGATAAGAACGCAGCCAGGAGAGACGCGTTCGGTCTTGCAGAAGGAAATTGTTGCAGAACCTCAGGCAACGTCGGGAAATATAAATGACGCCAATCTTCGTATGCTCCTGGATCCTGCACAAATTACCAAAAGGCTTGTGACTTTATTTATCGCTTATAAAAATGAAAATCGGCAAATTGTGTTCGTTGATTTTCAATATTATACTAAACAAACTTGTTGATACTTACCGAGGCCAGCCAATTCAATTGAGTTCTTTCTTCTTCATTCGCGCATGTCGTCGCTAAGTACTGCAATAGTATCGTTGTTGGGGGCGTTGTGATATCCAGGAATCTTGTGAATAGTTCACGGACACTCACTATGGGAAGTCTTTCATGAGGCTCCCAGGATTTCACTGGTCCTAATTAAAAGAAAATTAATTGACACCCTCACATATGAATAAAAATATAATTTATTTGGTTGATTTTGATCTGGGTTATCTTACCACTTGATGTGTGAGTTTCCTTCATTAGTTGCAACTGCAGAGGTTCATCGTAGTCAGAAACATCTTTTAGCCGAGCTAGTAAGCCATCTACAAGCTCTTTGCGGTTGCAAGCGATTATTCCTACGTGGTCTCCGGGGTCATACTTTATTTCATCCTAAAACACACAATTTTCGGTTAGAATTCCTCAAACCGACTTGGTGTTAATATTTTTATTTTATTTTATTTGAGTGCTACCTTTGGCTCCATTTCAATGAAAATGGTAGATCTTTCCGCTGAATCATCACCTAGATCCTTGTTAGCCTTCACAATACATGTCACCAATTGCCTGTTCAGAGTTGACTGTAAAGCAACTGTTAAAGATGGTGCATTTGTTTCTGGGTGGGTGAATCGAACCGTTTCCTCACTCAGTGTAACAGTTCCTAGAGCTCTTTTAGCTTCTTGAAGCGTTTCATCGTCATCTAAGCAGAATGTTTCACAGGCAACCTACAGAAAAGATACAGTGATGTGATAAGTACTTGTCTATGGATTCGAATTAAAAGTATCAGATCCATATAAATGCAAAGAGATACTAACATTGAAGACACTAGAAGCCCATTTTCTGAATGCCTGGTCTTGTCCACACATCTCATCACCAGTGGCTACGTCATGAATTCTTTCACCACCAAGGTCTCCTAGCAGTTTGTCCACATATTTCCCGAAATTGCAGAAATTTGGATACGCACTCGAGCCAAGAGCAAACACGGCGAAACGAACATTGCTCAGTGGACCAAAACTGTCTATCGACACAGTATCTGTAGCACTCCCTAAAATTCAAGTATGTTATAAAAATAAGATTTTGAAGTAATTGATAACTCAAAATATTAAACATTTTTCAGCGATGTAATTTAGTTCACCTTTAAGCGATTCCAGTCTGTTTAACTGTTTAGGATTCCCGACAGTGAATTTTTGCAATTCTATTTGGCTGTTTGCTTTAATAAACGATTTAGGTGTCGGCATGTTCTGAGCCCTGAAATAAATCAAATCTTCAAGTTATCTGTAAACACTAAACATAAATAAATATGGCATTGATAAAATGATCAACAGCCTTGAATTGAAATATTATTCTCACCCGGCCTCCTCAACTTGGTCCGCGTACAATATTTCGCAGAGATGGTCTCCAAAAGCCTACGAAAGGAAACAATTTTAGGTAAAAAAAAAAAGAGAAGCAATACATGGAATTCTGTGATCAAGTTTGAAAATTTTAATACTCACGACACCATTTTCTGGAGGATCGCCATTTCCAAAAGTGGACGTGACAACCAATAACAGTGCTTCGTGCTCTATCGACGTTATATCATAGTCCACCATACAATGAACCTTAAACAAAATGATGTTAATCTATGTTCGACACTTGTTTCATTAGTACTTTATCTAGTTTGCAAGCTAATGAAGTACCTGGGCGTTAAATGCGTGTCCGAATATGACTCCTAGTTCCTTGGCGTACTGTTCAGATTTCCCGGTCTCAGTTGCGTACAAAACCGTCGCCTTAATCCTCTTGGAAAGCGCCCGACCGAACAGTTTGGATGTAAATTTGACAGCTCGAGCTATCTGCTTGAAGTGGAACTTTCTGTTTATCGGCCTTTTGCCGGTGATTGGCTTTGACTTCTGCCATTGATGAGTCTTCCAGGCTGGTTCCTAATTTACGTAGATAGAGGTTAAGGTTTTGTTTCTCATTTAATCAAACAAGATAGTAGTACGTTAAGAAAAGAAGAATGAAGTACCGCATTACGTATAAAATTGAAAATGGTGAACAGAAGTCTTGTTTGTCTTTATTCATGACTCATTGTTTGTTTTGTCTCTTTTTGAAGTGTATAGGCAGATAAATTTTATCTGATTTGTTTTTGACAATAGTTTTTGAGAAAGGAGAAGATAACGAACCTGATATTCATAGGAAGGTCTGAGATAGTACAATGCCATTTCTTGATGAAATACTGGAGTAATGGATGATGACATCGGAGGGACGATCCATATCCAATCAGCAGGACAGCCTGAACTGTAAAACAAAACGTTTGTTTGCTAACATGCCACAGTTAACGACACTTCACTTTGAATAAAAAAAGAAGTAAGTTTATTAAGTATTTTATTTGGATACAGCCGATCGTTGTGTTTCTCTAGAGTACGAGGGCGACACTGAAAGTTTTTAGAACTGGCCATTTTTAAACAATATAATAAAAAAGTAAGTTTAAATTTTGAAAATGGAACTCTTTGCCAATATTATTGAGTATATATTTCATTCATTTGTCATTTGTTTTACGATTTGGCGGCAAATTGAAAATTGTCTGTGTCACGTCAACATGAATGTAACGCGAGAAAATTTTCGTGCAATGATTTTTTATGACTTTCGATGTCATTTAAGTCAACAAGAAAGCTATGATAGACTTCGATTGGCCTTTCGTGATGAAGCCCCATCTCGTGCGACTATTTACAACTGGTTTAGTGAGTTTAAACGTGGTCGCACTAATCTCACCGATGATCTGCGTGAGGGACGCCCTTCTACGGCGACGACTGAAAATAACATTAGTGTTGTGCGGCGTATGATAGAGACTGACAAAAGAGTGACGTACCAGCAGATTCGGACAAGCTTAGGCATCGGTATGAGTCAAGTGCATAAAATCCTCCATGAACATTTAGCGGTCAGGAAGCTTTGTGCCCGATGGATACCTCTTAATTTGACCGAGGCTCAAAAACTCCGTCGGGTTGATTGCTGCCGTGAAATGATTCAAAGATTTAACGGAGGTGACTCAAATGCTGTGTTCGACATACTTACGGGTGATGAAAGCTGGGTTTACTGTTATGATCCAGAAACCAAGAGACAGTCTGCTCAATGGGTGTTTCCTTTCGAGGAGTTGCCAACTAAAGTGAAGAGAGGTCGAAGCGTGGGAAAAAAGATGGTGGCCTCGTTCTTCGGAAGGACAGGTTACTATGCGACAATTGTTTTAGAGGATCAAAAAACAGTTACTGCCGAGTGGTACAGTAACAATTGTTTGCCACTTGTATTGGAAAAAGTTCGGGAGAAACGACCTCGAAGTAGGATCCTTCTTCACCACGACAACGCCTCGTCGCACACCGCCAGGCGAACGATCGACTATTTAGTGACGTCAGACGCGGAATTACTGGGTCACCCGCCGTATAGCCCCGACCTCGCACCTTGCGATTTTTATTTATTCCCGAAAATAAAAGAAAAACTTCGAGGAAAACTTTTTATGAACACCGAGGAAGCAGTGGGTGCGTTTCAAAAGGCCGTCGAAGAAACCCCTAAGGACGAGTGGGCTAAGTGCTTTTGTCAGTGGTTCCATCGGATGCAGCGGTGTATTGATGTGAATGGACACTATTTTGAAAAGATATAATAAAACTAATAACTTGCTAGTTTGCTCAGTTTTTGATTTTCTAAGAACTTTCAGTTTGACCCTCGTAAGGAACCCCTAATCCCATAATTAAGTAGTACAATGGCGCATAATAATATAGCACTAGGTTACTTAAGTACGTTCGGTTTGCATTTTATTGCTCAAATACTAAACCAAACGATTTTAACGGAAATGTTCCGCATTAAATTATGCATAGGTAAGTTGTTGTTGTTCGTAACCTTTTTGTTGGGCTGGCCGATTTGATAGATAACTCATAATTTTGCATGCGCAAAAGTTTAAATTAGTGTGAATTAGAATCGCTTCAAACACATCTAATTTTGGTAACTTAGGTGCTAAGCCAGTATTCTACGTGACTCTTTTTATGAAACTGTTTATTATGTTCCGTGGGAGCCGGATTCAAAATGATACAGGATAGTCTGCTTAGAGCGATCACACGACATAAATCCATTATGTTTATATGCCCTTCTGTGAACATGTGCATAATATTATTTTGTTTATAATCATGTCTTTAGTTCACAAGACTGCAAGGCCACGGCGATGATAATTTTATGGTTTTAAAGTATTAAGATGGGTGCAATTAAATAGAACCATGCCCGAATTTAATGTGTTGGTGTTTCGTTCTCAAGGCCATCTTGAGGCCTACATAATAGGCGGATATACGGAAATTAAGAGCCAGGAAACCGTTAAGAATTAAGACTACTGTTGTATTACCTGTTTTTGTTTTAATTAGGCATTTACGTGTCGCGTCATCCTTATGTTTCGTACACCTAGTTAGATAAATATTGCGGCTATTCTAAATCAAGAAATTAATTTAGATTTAAAATTATTTTACGTTATTTCGAAAATAGTTACAAGTGCACCAAACGAGTGTATTACCCCCATTTTGTTGCATTTATGTTTCGATGGACAAGCGAATATTTAATTTTAAAATTACTTACCGCAATCTATTTTCATTGTCGAGATGCTTGATGAAGCTCTCAGAAGCCGTGTGGTGGTCAACTATGGTGGCATTGTGTTGTTGGAAGCTATGCAGCACGGCTACGTTTACTTCTACTAGAGCCTTGTCTTTCCAGAGGGTCACGGGCGTCCTTGTATCACAACCCATTTTCTGAGCAACTTTCTGGCATAACAAAATGAAACATTTTTACTTAACAGATAACGCCAGTCGACAGGGGAAAAGTTTAGGATGTTAGCAATAATTAAGGCTACGAGAAATTTCTTGCGAGCAAGTACTAATTGCGTACTAGTTAAACAGAGTATACTTGTTGTTTTTGTTAGTTTGAGTTTTAATTCGTTTTTAAGTGGTGTGTTTGTGGCGCCGTTCAAATATAAGTTAGTTTTAATTTTTGGGCTAGTCTTAAAACAAACACATTGGAACAGTGCCATTATTATCTGTCACTTTCTTCTTACTATTTCTATTTCCAAACGCCTGAAATAGAACGACCAGTTCTTCTATGCCCATTGTTATTTACCACAGCTGCTTTATCATAAGGTTACGGAAACTACTGAGTAATTAATTCCTCGCCTGTTTAATTGGATTTTATGACTTTGAGGGTCTCTTAGATTGTTTTGTTTATGCGTACGCTCCTAAACGGTCACTGCGTCAATTTAGTGTTACTATTAGCCAAAGTATGACCACTGTTGAAAAAGTTAGCATTTAGATAGCTGTACTCTACTTAACAGTATTGTATAAATTAACCAACTCTCTGTCCGCAGTTTTGCGTGCAACTTTACTGATTTCTCGCGGGAACTATTTTTCCAGAATACAAATTATCCTTTCTGCAAGTCTTTTTAAAATATAAAAGTATCTTTCGCAAAAAATATCTATACGTAAGTAAAGTACTTTGTTCATGCTTTTTAATGAAATTGACTGATTTATTGCCCTAACAATTGAAACTTATGACGCCATTAGGTAAATTTAAGTATTCAAACGATGTACTTCGTATCTATTATGAGCAAAGCCATAGCATTCTTTATTGTCTGCTACAAGCCGTGCTATAAGTTTGGCAATGTCACGTTTTTACGCTTAGGTTCATAAGCGACGTTGCAAAAACGCTACTACATGGCTATAGTATAGCGGTTGTCAACATCGCTTGTGAACCTAGCGTAAAAATGCGACGTTTCCAAACCTAATATCACGGCTTGTAGCAGGCAATAGAGAAGGCTATGGTAATGCACAATGTAATTGGAATGCAGTTGACATAAGAGCAAGATGGCTGATGTTTATCTGTATAGCTAGCGAGGGTAAAAGAGACAGAAGTAATTATGTTTATTAACAAATAAAATGTATAACAAATAAAAATTCGGAGACTACCCACCTGCTATGGGTGGTGTAGGGGTATAGCACGCGTCACGGAATGACGAGGATCCGGGTTCGATTCCCGGCCATAGCTTTACTTTTCGGGTTTTTCTATGTGTTCTAATTTTCACAGACATTTAGAAATTAAATTTCTAACGGCAAAACCGTAAAAGTAAACATAAAAATCAAGAAATAAAAAATTCTTGATTCATTTGATAGTACCTATCATTTGAAAAAACAGCCCATTTTCTCGTCCCTGGTGAGCAGTAGATGTTCCACGGGAGTTTGTAATTGTGTCGTACAGACACATAATTCAAAACATATGACGCTTAGCGACAAAAAATACGCATAGTAACAAAGGTCACGTGACAGTTAGTAACAGGTAGAAAAATTTCGTAGACTACCCAACTGCTACGGGTGGTGTAGGGGTATAGCACGCGTCACGGAATGACGAGGATCCGGGTTCGATTCCCGGCCATAGCTTTACTTTTCGGATTTTTCTATGTGTTCTAATTTTCACAGACATTTAGAAATTAACGAATTATTAGGTTACCTCCATAATGTTTAAGCGGTTGACGTCACAGAAGTTCCTGCAGCCAATCTCGGTACTCATGTACCAGCCGTTGAAGGCATTGGCGGTGAACTCGATCCCTCCGCAGTCAAACCTCATGCTCGATACGGCTGGCAGCGCGTACCAGCGTAGGTTGAAGTCTTCAAACCATTCGTACCTAGACAGGGAATTCTTAAGCTTAGAACTATTCTACTAGTTTAGTGTATTTAATAATGTCTGTCAACTCCTAAAATAAATACGGATAAATTATAAAAAGTTAGAGAGGCATTGTGGCTCAGTGTAGGTCTTACTTACTACAACGTGATAGCTGTTTTTTATTTACATAATACATGCTAGTCTCAGTATATTTGCCTAGTAGAGACTTTTAATAGTTTAAAACAACCACCATCGTGTATGCACTTGTGTAGCAATTATGCGATGTTGGATTCGTTTTTTTCAACATGCATACATTTTAATAAGTACCTAGTTGCATAATAAAAATTGTTTAAGAATATTTTACCTATATATATTATATGTTTAACGTTACTTATTTTTAGGTTTAATTTTAAGTTTTGCTACGCCCTAGTAGGGCCCATGTTTGTACTGGCTAGAATAATATTAACATCTTATAAAGACCATGATTGCAATAAATGACTCATTGATTGATTGATTGATTGATTAATTGATTGATTGGAATTATTTTCCTATGCATTGTTTACCTGTTTTTGGTCATGCACCTATTAATTGTTAACAAAGCCTGTATACGACCCGAATACAAATTAACCGGTTAAATTAGAAAAAAATGCATTACTCAACGCAATTGTAAATTCCAATAGCCGTTAAAAAACATTGTATGAGGCAGTGAAATCCTAAACGTGTCGCATTACCATTAATCAAAGATAACCTTGTTAATCCTGTGAAAAAATATTAACAAACGACCTTGGGGTCGAGCGAGCACTCAATTACGGGATATCACAGACTTTATAACTGCATTAACGCCTGATAACATTATCAATAGCAATAGATTATTGAATGGGCTAAGATTTATGGGCCATAAACACAGATTGGAGATCACTGGACCACAGTTTTACGATAAGCAATCTACTCTGTATGGGTAGGCCGCGCTCTTTTCGCCTATTTGCAGGCCTTTACTTCGCGAGGCACAATATGCATTCCCCGACTTTTTATGTTGGCATAAATCTGTGATGGAAAGCGATAGGGCGACGTGTTGCTCGTAAGTAGCCGTGTAATACATAGTTTGCTGTCGTAAATCGTACATCTTGTATGTAAATCCGGTGTTTTATTTCCACGTAGCCATCTATATAGGCCTTATTGCGATTTAGAAGAAAAATTGGTACCAATTTTATCGTCACGCACTTCACTGCCAAATTTTTGCCATCGTAAGATCTTTTTATTGAAACACAACAAATCTTGATAGAGATGTATTGTTTGGTGACTAAAAGCTTTAGATTATTGTGTAAAACATATTCGAGTAGGCTCATTTCACCAAAGGAACAAAGCACCTTTTACTCAAGGAAAACTAACAATCAATTATGATTCTCATATCATATTCATGTATTCGATGTCTAATGTCGTACTCACTGATTCCACGTAAGAAGACAATTTACTTACGTCGGGTGGGTCATGTGAATCTCCATGATCAGCTCCCTGGGGATCTCGAAATAGTCCGGGTCCTTTCCATTAGCGGACAGGACTAGGGGCAAAATGTCCCAAGCGGTTCTGGGCGGCTTCCATCCTAGTTTTAGGCAAAGCTGCAACAATTACTTAAAGTTGATTGGCATACTATTTGAAACTGGTTATGGTCTGCTAAGGGTAATGAAGTCCCTGAGGTTTCATTCTCAGGTTTGAAACGGGACGCTCAGTGGCGTAACTATAGGGTGGCAGGGGTGCCAAAATGCCAGGGGCCCCTAGCTCTAAGGGGCCCCGAACTGGCTTGGTTTAGAGCACAAAAGGGACGCTGATGCACTTCTTTATATTGAGGAAGGACATCTGACGAATTTGCCGCGGGCCCCAGACGTTATAGTTACGCCACTGGGGACGCTTTTATTTTTTAGTCATTTGTATATTATTATAATAAAACGTTGGCAGAATAATAATTAATAAATTATTAGTCTGCCAAGAAACTATTAATAAATAGTTTCTTTGAATTTCGGTCTGGCTGTTTACCTATTTGTCGACGCTAATCTTGGAAACTACTGATCGGATTGTCATGAAGTTTCGAGAGGTTGATTAAGCTCATGACATCTGTATGTCGCTGAGTTTAAGGGGGATTAGTGGTTGGTTTCATAAATATTGGGTGCCGTGAAGAAAACCTAGTCCTTAAAGCTTAAAACAAATTAAAATTTCTGTTTCTTTTTCACCGTTTGTTTTCAAAAATCTGTATGGCGTACAATAATCTCCAGAAACCGATTAATGTACAAAATAGGGATTCTTTTAACCCGATCTCACCAAAACTATGATTCGATAGCAAGTTGTTAAACATTCATAATATTTTTGCAACAGCAATTCTGTATCAGGTGGGCCAGTAATAGTGAATATAGGTAAATGGGAATATGTCAAATAGAGTGATTTATTTGGAGTGCCAAACAACTGGGCTATAGCTAGGTAAAGTGTGGTTTTAATAGGATGTATTCTCGTGTTGCTATGGGAGCAGGACTATTATAATAATACAAAGACTTTCCTTCCTCCAAACTAAGTAAACACTTCGTTAGTTCAAATGGACTATAATTGTTTTTTGTGATTGGTTTTCCTTTTATAATGAGCATACTACATTGCCAAAGCAATGAGGCACTTGACCAAAAAGTTAATATACGGTTTTTCGTTTTTTCATAAATTAAAAAAAAAATATCTGGGGGCACGGGAGTGCCCCCGCCAAGTCGAGCAAAAAATGCGGCACGGCCGTACCATCCTTTTCTCGAAGCAGTTCAGGACATTTTCGACCCCCCTTTAACTTCGTTGTGGATAAAACTAGAAGCCTGAGTTTTCTGTAATAATTATATATTTATACTGTTCGTTTCGTTTCATTGTTGGCTTCCAAGCTGGTCTGGGAGCAAAGAAAAAACATAGAATGTGCCTGTTACTTCTCTTCCCGGGTACAAACCCATCGAGGGAATGGGCCGAAAGTCTTAGGAATCATGTTATAGGCGATGCGGCTAGCAACCCATCACTATTTTGATTCCCCTTTTCACCTATAGGTACGCCCCATGCTAAACGTGGCTTTGTCTACCTCGTAAGGGATAAAGAGGTGATTTATGTATGTAGGGTGTCGTTTCATTTGTTAATAATAACGAGATTATTTATCGATATAAAATATATAAGAACTTGCCTCACTGTCTTCAAACCTTTAAAACATATTAAAAAATCATGCTTTTTCCCAAAAAACATGCAAAAAGTTTTTTTTAATTTATTGAAATTTTAGATACACCATGAAAATTACGCAAGCTCCCTATTAGAGGGTAAAAACAAACCATTTGGTAGATCTTCCATGTTATTTACCTTATTTATACAATATTCAATTACTGGGGTTTTAAGGTTCTTTTGAAGGCGTTGGTGCTTGGATAACATTGTTATTTCCTGTAAAACTGCTCCATACGAACTTATTAACCAAATCAACAGTAAGTTTGATTTATTTCTTGTGACCGCAAACACCATTAAATTATATTAATTTGATAAATTTTCAGTTGAAACAGAATAACACAGTAAATGGCTACAATAATGAAATTATTTTGTTGCAAATGACATCATTATATAAATATTAAAATCTTCGACAAAATATTACGAAAATCGCCCAAAGCTGATTATTTATTTACCCAAATCAGGGTCGCCACTCATGTTTGTTTTTTATTTGCTTCCAAGAATGTTGACATCAAAACGATCCATTTCATTTCTCGTGAGATACTTATCAGGATCCCTTAATATATCGCTGATAGACTCGTAGCTTACGAGTATAAGTGTGATACATATTTAACGACCTGTTGAGTTTGCTTACATAAGGAGGCGGGGTGACCCATCGAGAGTAATGAGATAGTTAATATTATTGACAAATACAGTCATCCAGAGTTGTGGTCTGGGGCTGGGGTAAACGAAGTATTAACAGAGTAATGTTTATGAAAGTTGGAGCTGGTACCAGAGATTAAAATAGGTACGAGTATATAGTAAAAGTGGTCATCGCTTTCGATTATAACAATGTCTTAAAAACAGCTGAAAATGTATGATGACACATAATGCCTATGAACCAGCTCCAAAAATGTTTAGTACAGATGACAAAATAAATAATATTTGTTTGATCCCAAGACAAAATTTAATAGGCGGTGTCAGTAATTAATTGAGAATAATTTATGTGTTACCTATTTTTTGCTACAATTGTACTACCTACGTATTTAACCGTTCTAACCTTACAGAAAATTTGTGTTTGGGTTGAAACCGAAATTCGAAATTCAAAATTCGTATCGTATCGTCCCTCTCACTCTCCTATTAACGACAATGAATTGATTTAGTAATAAGTAGGTAAGTCTGCTGCGTTCTTACAATCTGTTCTCTGTCTTTTACAGGGTTTTCCATAAAAACATCCTTGTTACTACTTAAATGTGGTCTTATTAGGTATTGAATGACATCCTTATTTTTCTTAAGGGGGTTTTTAAAACCACTGGTTTGTAAAACCATCCATTTTTGTGGTCTAATTAAGTATGGAGCGACTGTCCTTATTTTTATGATACGTTAATAATGAGTTCGTTGAGGCTATTGTTAGTTAATATGGCTTTAATTAGGCCTAACTAGACGTTTATTGTTATGATATTATGTCATTCAGGAAAACTTTGGGATAAATTATTAAACTAATCATTAAAAGTGCGGACCTTAGGCATGTATCTATAACTGGTTAAGGAATATAAATTAGTTTTAGTTTTAACAAAACACAACCGAAAGTCTATTCATTGCGTACAATGTCAGTTAGTGGAATGACTGAATCGCACCGTGCAATCATTCACAATTGTTTAAACAAGTTGTGATAAAACGAATAAATTTTCATTTAAATTGAGGTGTTAAATAAACTTTTCATTCTGGAATAAATTGCTTTTTACAGAATCAATTATACCGCATATCCGATTGATTGCTTTCGGTTTGAGGGTTGTTTCGAAACAAAGTTTTATACGCTCATTTTTTTTAATTTAACGGCGTACCTATTTGAATTTTGTTAAGACTTTGTCGTAATCTTTGTTTCTTTCATTGTCTTATTTTTCATCGCGGTTTTTATTAAAGTATGCCTAAAGTGTTATTGCCTCTATTTCTACTTGTCAATAAAACTTGGTTTTAAAACTCGTATCAGTTAGCAAAATATAACTTTGGAATTTGCTAACTAAGAGTGATTTGATTAGCGCATGAAAAATTTCCCACATTTCTTATACCTATATATATTCTTACATGTCAAGTTTGCGTCGATCCATACAAATTGCCTGGAATAAACTAATTTGTCACTTATCAATTTCTAAAAAAAACGTGATTCAGACATACAAAATGCTTGATTTTGATAAAAATAAACGGCAGCAAAGTTGGAACTTTGAAATAGTTTCGCACTCATGGCAAGCCAGAGTCGTTAACAGACGCTCAACAGATCCACACATTTTTAAACACCGCTTACCTCAGTAAATTCGGAGTGCATCGGATCACCAAGCACAGTGCCATCGGGTAGCTTATAGCCCGCGTAGCTGATCAGTTGGCTGTTCCATATTCTGTAGTCGTGCTTGCCGTCCGTGCGCTGCGGGAACAGCGTTATGGCAGACCTGGGGATACAATACGAGTGTGGAATAACAAAATACAAAACAGCTTATGTGCCTGGGCTTTGAAATTCACATAAGGCTTTTTGGCACCAAGGCAGGACTGTGGTTTAACGTGAGATGAGTTCGAAACAGGATTTGCGACTTGCGACGCTAACCACATGAAAGTTAATGTTTAATCGACGTGATATGCAATTTGTTCTAATCCTAATCTTTATATTGCTTAAGGATTACTTTTTAAGTGTCACAGGCTGGGTTTTCCTAAAGCGTTACAGAGTTGAGGGAACATAACGAACCTAATATTTCCTTTGTTCGTGCTGTACTTGATGTGGTTGCAGAGGGCCTCGAACATTCCACTTGTGGTCGTGACTTGTCTGCAGTCGAACACCTGGTAAAGAATAAAATAGATTTTATAAATTTCCAGCGCGTGATTCTCAAGTCGGCATAGAGTCTTATTATTATAAGGAGTTCTGTAAGTTAGGCGTGGTTTATTGTAAGGTGGCCAGATAGTCATCTGTCCTTGCACATTTGCCAAACTATTAGGCATAGTTTGTAAAATAAATGCATACATAATACGTAACATAGCACGCAAAAACTGATGTGAGGGATTTTGTGCGAGTTCGTTCACTGAAATTGCCAATCCCTCATACATAAACGCTTGTTTTAGCGTTTACTATTTTAACTTAATTTAGTATTTTTATGTCACTTTGACATAGACATAGACATAGACATAGACATAACTTTATTCGACATCAAAAAATACACAAGACTCTTAAACTAATACAAAAATATACTGAGTTGATGATGCCGAAAAGGTATTCGACTCAGCATTATGCTGCAGTAGGTGCCTACTACAGCGCTGATTTTCAGCCAAACCCTTCACATCTTTGCATCAAACGCGTTGGACCGGAATCAGCACTAAAAAGTTGTGTAGGAAAAGTGTGTAAATAAATAAAATAAATAATAAAATACATAAATTTACCAAAAACTGCAATATCGTATATATTATGTAGGTACAATATGTTTTTAAAATAAAGGTAGCCGCATCAGAGGTAAGAAGAAACAGCCCTCCCGCCTGCTGGCAGTGCTTGTTGCAAATTAATTAGATGTTTACTTAGTTTAAACTTAAAATTACTAATAGTGATCAATTTTTTGAAAGGCGGAGGCAAATTATTCCAACACTTCGTGGCAGTGTATTTAAAACTACCCCTAAAAGCGGCAGTCCGGTGATATGGAACAGCTAGTTCATTGCTAACCTCTCGGAGCCCATGTGTGCTGGATCTGCTTTTACGCCATCTTAATTTTTGGAACAGGTATTCAGGTATTCCTTTTTTTATAATACCAAAAAGCAATGAGGATAGGTGAAGTTCTCTCCGATATGCCATCTTCAAAATGCCAGCAGAGTTTAAATATGGCGTCACATGCGTACGCGCGGGAATTTTAAAACAAAAACGAGCACAGGCATTCTGGACTCTCTGCACTATACGATCTGTGCGGGAGAGCAACCGAGGACCGTACACTACATCTGCATAACCCAATTTTGAGAGTATCAGAGCATCGCACAATCTAATACGTAATTCAACGTTGATGAAATCGCGAATACGATACAATACTTTGAGTCTGTAAAAACAGGTCTTAACGACCTCAGCTATATGACCTTCG
The DNA here is from genome assembly GCA_932294345.1 of Pandemis cinnamomeana. Taxonomy (NCBI): domain Eukaryota; kingdom Metazoa; phylum Arthropoda; class Insecta; order Lepidoptera; family Tortricidae; genus Pandemis; species Pandemis cinnamomeana. Next base: position 13,143,066 of record OW028705.1, on the reverse strand, counting down.
AAACGCAGCGACTCGTCCATCAAAACTCCCAGATTACGCACCTCTGAAACTCTCTCCACTTGGTCTCCCGAGATCAATACGACTGGGTTGTGGTCAGTTATTCGATTTATTTGCTTAATAGAACCAAATACCATGACCTTCGACTTACTCGGATTTAGAACTAGGCAGTTTGACTCAGACCAAGTTGTGATGCGCTCTAAATCTTCGTTTATTTTAGCCACAGCCGATTCGGTGCTGTTAGGATGAAAAGAGAGGTAAATTTGGATATCATCCGCATAAAGATGGTACTTACAATTTTGCACTACGTTACAAACGTCTGCAGTATATAATATAAAAAGAAGAGGTCCCAAAATCGAACCCTGCGGCACCCCCCTTGTCACAGCAGACGGGCTAGATCGCACACAGGAACCATTTGCGGTATGGAGATTTACCACTTGAGTACGCCCACTGAGGTAACTTGAAAACCATTCAATTGCCTCCGGCTCAAATCCATAATATTTCATTTTGGACATTAAAAGACGCATGTTAATAGCATCAAATGCACGTGAAAAATCGAGAAATGTCATAATTGTACCCTCACCGTTATCCTGTGCAGATAACACATTGTCAATGACATCGATAAGGGCCGTCGCAGTACTACGCGAATTGCGAAAACCAGACTGCAGTGCTGGTAATATATTATTTTTTTCAAGAAATGCAGACAGCTGCATACTGACCACGCGCTCGAGAATCTTTGATAAGCAAGGAAGAATACTGATTGGCCGTAATTCTTTCAAAACAGTAATGTTGGACTTCTTTGGCAGCGGCGTTACCAACGCTGACTTCCACGCATCAGGAAAAACAGAAGATGCGATGGACTTATTTACCAAAGTGGTTATAACATTTAGTGTCCTAGGTAGAGTGAGAAGCAACATATCCAAGGAGATACCATCAATGCCTAGTGCATTTGACTTCAGAGATTTAATTATCTTCAATATTAGACCATCATCAACTGGTTCCAAGCGGAATACCGAGGAATGAAAACAATTGTTTTCAAAATAATTCAGGTATGAATAAGTCGCATCATTTTTACCAGGAACGTCAAGAAAATGAGAGTTGATTAGTTCAGGATTCTGCAAATGTGATGGAATTTCTGAAGTTTGGGCATTGTCAGTAATTTTTACGGTTTTTTTTTAAATTATTCCACAGTGCTCGAGGGCTATCGATGTTACGGTTAATATATTGGTCGAAATATGCACGTTTTTCATTATACAAAGCCGAATTCACACATTTTTTGAGTTCCTTATAATACTGTTTATGTTTGTCTAACCCAGACTCTTTAAATCTCTTATGAGCTTCATCCCGCAGACGCATCATTTCTCTAACAGTGAAAGTCAACCACGGGTAGTTACCCTCTCTTACGGTAATCTGCCTGTATGGTGCATGCAAATCAAATAAAAACAAAATCGCACTATTGAAGCTGGCAACCATGTCATTGACATCTGGTAAAACGCTAATATTCTCCCATGGAATAGACTCAACAGACTGATTAAATGAGCTTAGATCAATACTTTTTAAAGGTCTTGAAAATATTTTTTTTGAATTCAGTTTAACTTTTTTTATGTCTAATTCACAGGTTAGGAATGCATGATGACTGAGGGTCGGGATATAATTTACTTTAGCATTTAGAATTGTTTCGTTGCTACAAATTACATCTAACAAAGTACTACTATGACTAGTGAAGTGTGTAGGTTCGTTTACGTACTGTTTGAGGCCGAAATATGTTAAAAAGTTATTAAAATTCCTAGAGTGTCTATCATTTTCAAGTAGGTTTATATTAAAATCACCCATTAATACTATGCGATCAAAACCTGAAAACGAAGACAGGGATTCTGTCATCGCGTCTATAAAAGTTTCGACGTCGAACCACGGTGGTCGATAAGCTGTCCCCACGAGCAATTTCATTCCGTTTACGGATACTCTAACCCACATTTGTTCCACCTGCGAAGTGACGGGATGGCTACATCTTTGAACATTAAGACCATTCCTCAGATAAAAACCGACGCCGCCGCCGCGCGCGCGCACCGAGGCGGCGCGCGGGTTGTGCCGCAGTCGGTAGTTGGGCACCACAGGCGCTCGACCCCCCTCCCCCTCCCTCAGCCACGTCTCGTTTATAGCGATGATATCCACATTATGATGTTCCATCGTGACAATGAATTCATCATGGTTCGTACCCAATGAGCACGCATTCAGCAGACCAATCCTCAAATTCATCTCCTTACGGCCCCTGCCTGCGCCCATATATCACTATATTGCTGTATAAAATAACAGTGTGGTATTTGATATTTGAACGTGTTTCTTTGTAGAGTGATGAGTATCGCACAGTGACAAAACGATTAATAACATGCACAGTCGAGCACTTTTGATGCAAAGAAATGGAAGTGAATAAACTTTGCCATTTACCTTCGCTAAAAAAAGACAAAAATTAACTGTTCTTGCTCCATAGAGAGTGAAAGAAGGAGTTAGTTCGTATTACAGGAAAATGGTGTAGTTTTGCAAAAAAAATTAAACGCCTGATTTATAAAATTAGCATTGATCACGGAGCGTGTTTTATACATTATAGTTATACAACATAACAACAGTTTCTCAGTATCGAATAACCAAAAGCCAAGTTTTAACGAAGTGTACTTTAATCGTAAGTCAACGAAGCTCAACGAAAGGAAAAGAAATCAAAGGATAAAATTGTGTGCTCCCTTCTCTGAAGTTCCCGTTTGTGGATAAACAACTAACGTATGCCCTCAAATGAACTGTACAGTCAATATTATATTTGGAAGCCGCTTTGAAAATGCTCTCAACTTTTGCAAAAACACTAGCATTAAATAACCAGTTGACTAATGAAGCTCTTTGCATGATAATGCAGTTTGCAGCGTTATGTGCAGTGTTTAGTATTTGTTGCTTAAGCCTCGTCATATAATGTTATCGGTTTTTAACTTTTTGTGCATCTGACGAATTAACGAAAAGTGTCTTTTCTATCTTGCCCTGTTGGATTTGCGACGTGAAGAGGTTTTTCTTGGTAAAGTATCTATTGGTGAAGCTGATTTAATCTGTATCTACTGCAAAGAAACCCGGAGTAGTTTCAGATTGCACGGGACATAGTTAGGTGTTCTCGTGGTTTGTTACGGATAGTTCGTTTGCTAACGAATGGGAAGTTTAATGCGGTAAACAAAGTGCACTCGTTTAATTGCGACTTCGTTATTATTTATTTCATTAAAAGTAATCATAGAACTGAATTAAATATCTTTACTAACCTTAATTTAAGTAGTGTGTTGACTAATTACTGGTTAGCCAGGAATTTGTGCTAATGAAATGTAAATAAATAATTAGACTAGTGCGCGTTCTAGATGTTAGTAATCGAACAAATTATCTTTAATCCTTACTTTTAAGTGTGCAGAGTATTTAACTTACAACTTCCGTAAAAACAATTGAGTACATATTTTATTTAACCATTTAGTGACATACTTTTGTTTCTTTGTGTGCTACCATTGGTTTCTGGGTTGTCGTCACGCAATGGAGTTAAGCTGGATTGTCATCAATCAGACCTATCACAGCCAAGAAAACAACGGGACCTTATAGCTCTGTATCTAATCGCCAATAAAATATTTGATGAGGTTGACAAGCTTGTTGCTTCTAAGTTGTTGCGAGAATTAAAGTCTAAAGACCATTTTCGAAGTATTTGAAATGCTAGACAGATTTAATACTTATGCGTAAGCATGTAGTTTGCTATGTAACTTTACGGCTCGTCTTATTAATTAAGCGTAAATATCGCGTAGGTATTGAATATAAGATATGTAGGTATGGAGATTCGAAGTATAATCTATAAATCATTCTTTAAAAAAAAGATTAGCTTTAAGGACGTAACGAGATGTAAAATGTTTAGAAATAAAAATAATTTGTGACATAAAAGGTTAGTATTTTTTTTTCGGTGTCAAAAAGAAAGTCTTTCAATAATTGATTGATTCGAATGCCATATGAAGCCTCAATAATTGTTTAAAAAATGATATCTGTATCACAACTTTGACTTCAAATGAGAAAGGCACGGTAAGAAGTTGGCATAATATTTATGAACACACTAATTACCTACTTATGAACTCAGTCAGTCCATCTCATAGTAAAAGTGAATCTATTTTTCTTCATTCCCATCCATCACATCGTAAATCGCATGCCGAAATAGTCCCCCACGGCACAAATCCATCAAATCGTTCCGATTAACTCGCGCAATCATGAGCGGTAATTACAAAACGTTCGCTATCATGTCGACGACTTAACACTAAGCCCCGTAATGCTTATTTAAGCTTCTAACCGCGACACCCCGGAGATTGAATGAATGGAACTGAATGAATAAATTAATGTCGTTAGGAGCCAATCGACAGAGGCTCTAATTAGAAAAATATTGAGGCTTAAGTCGTTTTAGCAGAAGTTTCTATAGGATGGATTAACATAAATTTCTACAGATTCATTTTACATAGATTGAATTTATTTAAGGAAGCTTTTATTCCTGGTTTATTTGAGTAGACTTACTTTATATGCTTTACTTCGTACCGGATTTGACATTGTTAGGTACTTTCTGTTAATGACCTAACAATTTATTAGGTACCTATATTTACTTAAATTCGAACACAAGTCAAATTCGTACAAAATAAGTTAACACGTCTGAAATGAGCTATTAATAAAATTATAGTAAATGTTTAGGTGTCAACGGTCAACGAAGGAAGCGATCACGCGAAAACCTGCGCAGAACACATTTGAAACTAATTTCAGACGATTTATTTGGGGAAAATTGTAAACACAAATAGTTTTTTCCTTTTTATGTTTCGTGCCACAAAACAATGCAGTTACCTATTTTTAAAGCTGTACTGCGATTGCTGTGAACGTGAGCTAATTTTTTACTTGTCGCGCTAACCAAAAGGCATCCCGCGATGAAGTCCCGAGCAAAATTGCGGTGTAACATCATCGTTTATTTTGTCACGACATAATATTGTTACTCGAAACAGGCAAGCTTAATTACGCCTTGTTTACTGGGTTCCCTTGAAAACACAAAAAGGGGAAAGGAAGGCTTCAATTTCGCTCGCATTTTCTCAGGACTGTAAGAAGGTGTTGAAACGAACTATTTGGAGCTGTCAATCGGTATATTTAATATTGATTTACGAGTAATTATAATCACTACATAGTATAAAATAAAGTCGCTTTCTCTGTTCCTGTGTCCCTATGTCCCTATGTATCTTCAAAACCACACAATGGATTTTGATGCGGTTTTTTTTAATAGATAAAGTGATTCAAGAGGAAGGTTTATAATAATATATATAAAACATGCATAATATACCGTGCGAAGCCGGGGCGGGTCGCTGGTTAGATATAAACCACGTCAAGTATGAATATCTCCAAAAAGTCAAAAGTACTTAAGAGGATAACGTTTATTATCATGCGTAGGTAATGAGGCAAAACGCGGAAACGGAATATGTAATACGTGAGGTGCCAATCGATTGATCAAATTTCAACTACTTAGGAAAGTATTAATCAGTGTATCTCGCCGTATGGCAGGCTAAGGGATTATAATCCAATTAAAGTTGGTCCAAATATTGGCACTGCACGTAAACCGAGGTATTGTCGTTGAAAGATAGAATAAGGAACAGTGTGATAAGGGAACGTGCTGGTGTGAAAGAGGATATAGTGACTAGGATAGAAAAAAGTATGCTTAGTTGGTTTGGGCATGTAGAGCGGATGGATGAAAGTAGACTAACTAAAGATCTATATGGGGAGTGTGAATGGTTACGTTGGGAGGGGAAGGCCTAGACGGACGTTCCAAGACCAAATAGGAGACGTTTTGGAAAAAGGTCAGGTCAGGAGTACCCGAAACCGACGAGCATGTATGAAGAGACTGATGACTGTGGATGAAGCGAAAGAAATATGTCAGGATCGTAGCAAGTGGAATAAAGTAGTCTCTGCCTACCCCTGTGGGAAAGAGGCGTGACGGTATGTATGTATGTATGTCGTTGTAAAATGGTGATGCGTAGAATAGGTATTCATTTTCTCAAGTAGCATTCCCAACACGGTACCCAAATACGAACTACCGGATAATTGCCCATGTTTTTTCCCCGTTGCAGTGCGAAATGGGAGTTTTCTCATTACGGTCTGCAAATTCATTTAGTCCCTTTGCTTTCGCCACTTAGGCGCTACTAGCCGAGAACAAGGTAAATTGATTTGAGTGTGCCGTTTAGCATGGTTTGCTTTCATTCTTTTGAAAGGTAATACGCGATTTTAATTAATTAGTCTAGAGTAGTTTCTTTAGTTAAAGTTAATCCTTTATGACGCCGTTTGAACCTCAATAAAACGGTTTCAGCGAATCATGACGTACATCAGAATGAGGGTAGATTTTTTAAGTCCGCTAATCGGCATTCCAATATCAATTAAGATCACTTTCAGAAGTAGAAGAATGTTTACGAGCACACAAATGATCAATTCTAAACTGCCACAGAACTAGTGGATACTGTGACAAAGTACTAAAATTTTCAACTGCTTTTGAGTTTGTGAGTGTTTACCTGTAACTTGGACCATTGTATCCTCCCTATGCACCGGCTAGCGTTCCTCCAGGCCAGTTTAGCACCAAACACCAGCTCAGTAGTCGTCAGCTGATAGGTCCCGGTCTTAGCCACTTCTTCCTGCACTGCGTTCCAACGGGACTCGTGGGCTGGCGTGTTGGCTCTATGAATTTAATTAATTAATTGTAACGATGATTTCAGCTGTGGTAAGTATACCTTCTTTACCATAATGTTTAGGATTTATTATTATCTTCGGAGCTCGACTAGAAACTATCTATGTACTAATGAGAAAATTTGAATGGTCTCGGGGCAGTTCAAATTCTACTAATAAATCTTTATTTTTATTTTTAGCCAACAAAGATTGAAGAGTCAGCAGGCGATTCTGACATTCAAATTACAAAATTGAATGTAACCAAAATTCTCGTATCATCTCCTAAATGGCAAAAATTATAATAAAGTTTTAAATAGAAAAATATCGGTTGATTTTTATCGATAACTGTGACGTTAAAATATGTCAACGCTATTTTTTTGCTAACGTCAATCTGTTGAGCAGAAGATAATATTACCAAAGTTTTACGTTAATCAAGCCCTGCTTACTACACTACACGTACGTTGTAGTATTGAAAAAGTACACAGCGATTTTTTCAACGACACAGTAGGTTTGAACTAATCATAAAATCTTCATAATCTTCTACGGTGTGACCAAAACTCTACTCAAAGTTAAATTAAATATTTTTAATGCGAGTTTATTCAAATTATTGAATGACCCTCGGTTCATACGAAATCGTAAATGCTGCCAAAATGAGCGGTACTATTCAGCTTTTATTTCTAGCAAATCATTATAATTACCTCCGTATAGAAGCAAAATACTGGCCAAGAAAGTCCTTGGCATCGTTGAGCACTTCCTCAGGGTCCCTTGGCTCGTCTCCGCGCCCGGGGATTGCCATGACACTGCCAAGGCACGACTTCTCGTTGCATAATGTCGGCTAAAACAATAGAGAATACATCTTGAAATATCAGCCGGGCTACATACAGGGCCGGTGAATACAAAAAATAATAAAAAATAAAGAAAATATTACTACTAAAAAAATGCTACGAATAGGTTGGCAGATTAGCAATGTATTAACTCTTGGACTTTTTGACAATATTATACTAATGCAATAAAAAAAATGGTGTATTTATTAGTGTATTATTTAATATCATGTTTAAAATAATTGCGGTCTGATTTTGAATTATCTATTTTTTTCATTTTTTTGTTATTTATTAGGGCATTAAGCCTTTTAAATTTTTATCAGGATCACTTAAGACATTTTCAATTAATTCACATTTCAAATTAGGTAACATTTCTGTTTTAACTACTACTACCTAACTACTACCTACAACTCTACGACCCCCAATTTTTGCTGAGAAACGAAAGGATTCTCTTTGTTACACATTACAGTCATCAGTTTACTTACAAAGTAGGTACGTTACAAGATTTACCCATACAATTTTATCTCTCAATCAGTATGATGAAAACTACTCTCAGATAATATTTCGGATGTTGGATTGGACCGACAAAATCCTTTCATTAATACTTAGTTGCAATTCAGGCGCAACTTTTAAGACCGTTACATGAGGTATCAAAGCTTTGCCTTTGAGAAGGAAAATCTTGAGAATATTACGAAAGTTCGTTCCGGAATGAATGAAGCATATTTTGTAAATAGCTAGTCACATCCAACATCATGCAAAATTCCTAGATTAACTATGCTATTAATGGTAAGACTAAGGCACACATTTATACAACGCAGGAAATTTAAAAACAATATTTACAAATCAAACATATTTTTAAGACTTAACTTTTTTAACTTAACTATTTTTAATAACGTGTTAAAAATTCCACGGAGCACCCGAGAAGGCTACAAATCGAGAAATAAAAACAAAAGACAAGCGCCAAGCTTGGAACGGTTGTTTTACTTTTTTTTATTAGTGACCAGTTGTTGTTTATTGAACGTGGAGGTTTGAATGAAACACGAAAAACTGTTAATAACACGTGGAACATCTCCCATACTATCTGTACACTTACCTTCCTCAACTTTATTACAAAATAAATATCCTTTATCAAGTTTATCAGATACCAAGAATACATACCTTGTCGTCATTGGTTAAATTCGACAGAATTTATTTGTTAAGCAGTACAAGTGAGTATTTATAACCAAAAACATCTAATCAAATAAAGCTTTATTTTATTAACTGTTAACAAGTTGTTTAGCTTGAATGTCAGGACACATATTTTTAAAGATTCATTGAATACCCGATTGAGCTTCTTTGCAAACAGATATGAAAGAAAAGCACATTCCATTCTAAGTACATGTAAATCACGTTTTATGAAATTCATAGTATCACGTAAATGGTAATAGATTCAAACGAAAGCGAATCGAAGAAAAATACTAAATTGACTAAGCAATTGCGCCTTGGACTGAATCGTGTAACTAGAACGTATTGAGCAGTTACTGATATCTTTGTAAAATGTTAGTCATAGTTTTATTCAAATTTGAACTTTATGTTTCCAAGTTGATTCTGGAAACTGAAAACTTTTCAAGAATGAAGTTGCAGAGCGTCTATTTCTTTTCATTAGTAACTACGACGTGATCAAATTCTGATTTTATGACTTTCTAGATCTTTTTTTATATACATTTGAGTATCTGGTCTCCAAATATAAACACAAAATCCAGTAGGTACTTCTTAATTAGAAATTTTACAAGGCTTTACGAAAACATGGAAGGTTTCTAATGGTTGATTAAACTTGAATTACGGAAACAGTTTTCAGAACCAACATCGGTAAATACCTCACTCCGTGTGTAGAATTTCTTACTTATGCTTTAACCTGCAAGAGATGGATGGCCGAAAATACTGGAAAATTATGGTTATGGTCCAAAGGCTCTCGTTACATTGAAAAAAGAACTTTATTTTTTATCTGGTCCGGCCGCTTCCTAACGAGAACTATCTTACCTTTGAGTGGAAAGGTATAAATAGTAAGTACTCACGTGTTTTTGTGTAAGAATGGCGGAACAATGACACTAGGTTAGAAATTCTTATCTCCACTTTACCTATTTTTAGAAGCTTTTGTTTAACTTAAGTATATGCTATGTTGCTTCTTATACGAATTTCGTAAAATTCGTCATTATTTATTGGCTACATCATAAAAGAAACTTCTGTGCAAAGTTTCAGTATTATCGGTACAAATGTTTAAACCTAAACCTTGATGAGTAAGTGAGCAAGTAAGCTTTTTAAGGTTAATAAATAAGATTAAAATAGCAAAAACTTGATTCTAGAGCGGCTGTAGCCCTTTAACCCCCTCGTAGGTCTACATAATGTGGATGTCATTAAATATTAAACGATAAAAACAAACTCTAAATCACGCGCCGACATTCGATTTCCCATATTCCGGTATTCTACAAAGTTGGGAGACCCGAGGCGTTAACGCTCGCTTAGTTCGCAAAACCGCCTACGGACTGGAAACAAAATATTCTTACAAGTGCACTAGTTATAAGTTCAAGTGCATACACGCCTACTATTACCGCGTTTTAGAGTTCTTAATGCGTGTGAATTGTTTGAGGAAAGAAAAGATTATTGATTTTATATCATTAAGTGCTTTACTTTACGTTGGCGTTAAGTAACGGTTACCAAGTTAATGATAATTAAACTTTGGAAATACTTATTGAACATTTCAAATTCATGAGTTGTCTGTCGATGGAAGCTGTGGCGAAGTTGTAATAGGCACTTATTAGAAATTACACATAAGTGTGTACTAATAAATTTGTAAGATTTTTTAAATAGTATTATTATTTTTTTCCTCAGCTAATACTAAAATCAAATAAACAAAGGTCTCATAACTTCGACGCAAAGAGAAAAAGATAAGAGAACTGCAAAAAGCAAAATAAAATTATTTTGCGTAGCCGATGATACCCCGATCACATGACTTACAACATAAATAAAACACTGACTTCATTCAAAGTAAAATATAATTAAGCATCCGTGAAACTTCGTACTTATTCATTATGTGTTGTTTGTTTTTCTCTAGCAATTATTTTAAATAATAGGTATCGTTACCAGTTCAAATGTGTCCCTCAGATTCAAACGATGCTTAAGATAAGAGGTTTCTTTGTAATCTGGTCATACAAGTAAACGTTGACGTTCTGTACACACAAAACGGTGGGGTAATAAAATCAGAAACACTGTCACGCTTGTTGAATGATATCGGTTTGACTTATGTACGTATAAACATAAACATTAAAACTCTGGAAACGCTAATTGTAGCTACTTTAAGTCGCGTCTTGAGATTTTGTAACCCATAATGTAAAGAGAGAATTTAAACATTAAATTTCATTTTCAACATGAAACTACCGTGAGACTCAATCATAATTACACATAAACGGATAACTCACGTATAAAAGTCGAGTGATGCTCGACATGTTTCGGACTATTTCGAAGTCCTTTTTCCAAGAGCGCTCGCCCCGGCGGCAGCGACACGAACACTGCGCGCCAGCGCTCTGCTCGCGCGGCTGTTCGACGCAACTGACAGCGGCGCACAACTACCCTCGTTTTCATCGTCATTTTTACAACATAACACCGATACATGTCGAGCATCACTCGACTTTTATACGTGAGTTATCCGCTTATGTGTAATTATGATTAAATTTCATCTCCATTGCGTACTATTAAAGGACTTAGAATCAAATTAATATGACAGCTCCAACGGGAATTTAGAAGCCGATGATACCAACTTATACCTTGTTTATTAGCAATGATAATAAATGGGATGATTTCTTCCATGCTGGTAAGAGAGCAAAGAAAAAACATAGAAGATACCAGTTGCTTCTCTACCCGCCGCAGATGGTAAAAGCCCATTGAGGGAATTGGCGAAAATCATAGGAATCTTGTTATAGGCGATGAGACTAGCAACCCATCACTATTTTGATTCCATTTTCCACCTATACTCCCACAATCTTGCTAAATGTGGCCTGTAGGTTACTGTTACCTTCGGCTCTGTCTACTCCGTGAAGGATAAATACGTGTTTGGTGTATGTATGTATTAATAATGAGTACCAATGTGTCTAAAACGTACCTAGTCTTAGAGCCTGACTCACGCTCTGTAAAGTCCCGGTTATCTCAAGTGTCAGTTATCTATGATTCCCTCTCTATTTCTTACTACCAAAACAGACAAAGACGACATCATAGATAACCGACACTTAAAATAACTGGAACTTTACAAACAGTGGTGAGACAGGCCCTAAAGTCTCATATTGATGCAAAATTTACGTGTTCGTATCTAGAGAACTATGTTCGTGTTACTTTGAAAAATATTTATACTCAAGAGGCCGGTCATTCCTTTTGTAAACTAAATATTATGACCATGGACAAACCGCGTGGACGCGAGAATTTAAAGTTAGAAAAAAATGTATTGACATAAACATAACATAGTAGGTAGGTACTTTAGAGAAAAATCTGATTCTAAAAGACGATAACTACTGGGTCCAATGTGGTAGTCTAGTGATTTGACCTATGTTCTCTCGAGCAGGGGTCGCGTCGTGGGTTCGAATACGGGCTCGCACCTCTGAGTTTTTCGGAATTTATGTGCATGACATTTGAAATCTACCAGCTTTTCGGTGATGGAAAACATGGCGAGGACACTTGCATACCCCTGTTAAGTAATTCATTGGTGTGAAGTTTCCAAGCCCTCTCAACCTTAGAGGTGGCCGGTGCCCAGCAGTGGGACGTTATAACTATAGAAGCTGGAGATGACAATGAACATGGCATAAAAAAAGAAGACAGATGATGATAAAAATATGTCTAAGGAATTAAGGTTGGACCAAATCACACTGATTTGTTTTTCGTCGAACGAATCATTATTATAATAAAACTAATGTTGAGTAACCATTAAGCTAAACCAGCGTTTATAAATAACGGGTTAAGTAAATCAAGGGTGTAACTATTGCGTAGTATTTCAGCCATTTAATATTTAAACTTTAAACTCTATCTTAAAGTTTTACGCTGTTTGGTGGACCGAATTAGCAAGTAAAGATTTATCGGGTCCTGATCAACTCTTTAGGCAAATTTGGAAGTTTAGCCATTAAAGCCGGGAAATTTAAAAGATTGAAACGTCCTTCGATTAAATAATTTCGCGAAACCGAACGCTAATTTAATTAAAAGTTTCCAAATTTTATGTAAGTTAGAAACTATTACTGTTTTAAAAATTACGAGCTAATTTAAGAAAAAGTAACTTATGATTTCTGAGCTTTTACTCAAGGTTTCCGATGTGAAATTTTTAGACTTTTTATCTCATGAAAGTTTTATTTACAGTTTCTTACTGATAAGTTTTACTCACCGCCATGGGGCAACCGCTGTCATACAGACGGTCGTACAAGTAATCATGCGATTCCATGTTCTTTAGCACTTTAGGTTTCACAACCTTACGAGCCAGTTTCTTCGGAATCGGCTTTTCAATCGCTTCTCCGTTCTCATCTTCGTCTTTTACCCCATTTTGACCGTTCACGATTGGATCGGGAAAGTTAGCTTGATCAATAGGACAAGTTATCTCAGGTGCCTGATCAATCGCTTTCCCATTCAGCTCGATTCCGTTCACGGCATCCTTACACATCAATCCGTTTTGAATTTTCTCTACGCCATGATCTCCATTGAAGAACGGTTTAGTATGGTCGATGGGGCAAGTTTTTTCAAGAGATAGCTCATTTTGAGCTATTAAGGCGTTAATTAGGGTGCCATTATGGACCGCAGAAATTTCTTCAAGAGAATTATTAATTATAGTTTCTGCATTAGATATGACACCCGGCGCCATGTTGTTAAGGTTCAAAGAAAAACGTTTGTTAAAAGTGTTAAAATAGTTAAGTATTAGACAGCAAGGCACAACTATGTGCGGTGGCACACTGTGCGCGAGTAGGTGATTTCGTTGTATTTATAATAACTTTATCTAAGCGGAGTTCCAGGTCTGTTTGTTTAACATCAGAGCGACAAAGGTGTCATGATTTGTTGAATGAATCATATTTTTTTTGTTTTAAGTATTCTTTATTTTTGTTTACTCATATTGTTCCTTGTGACGTTTGACTTATTAAGTAACACGGAATAGGCCTGTTCTTGGAATGCGATGGCCAAGGAGTTAGTTCCTAAGCGGGCCCTACCTCCGGAAGCGTTGTGCAGTTATCCTCAGGATGATCTTGACCAAACAATTCTTGATTACGAAAAACTTACAGATGAGGGGCCAGGTTCGAACCTTCTGATTATCTTATTGAATAGCCATCGGTCACACCCTCGTCACACCAATAATCCACTCTTTAAGGCTATCGTCGATTCTGTAGCATTTTATTCATAAATTCATAAATCAACTATAGACCTTTGACTATAAGGTGTCCAGCGCAGATACATTAAATACGTATCTATATCTTGTTACTGTTGAAATTTGAGAGAAAAATAAAATGTGGTTTTGTAGTATTAAAATTTTTAACAGTTTCGTACGGATTAAAATTTATATTCTCAAACGTATTTGCGAACACGCTTACCTGATTCGATTTAATTGTATAATGCGACTGTCTTACTTAAACTCCGCATCCCACTCCTATATCAGACTTGACCCTCGGACCTGACGCAACATTGCCTACTTACCTAATTCCAATTATTTATTACGTAGACCCATTTAATGTACAGTACGATCGAAAAAAAGTAACACCCTAGTGGATTGCAATCGTAACGTGTGTCTGCAGTTAACTGAACAGCAGAATACAAGCAATGACTAAGTTAGGCCTACAAATATACTGACGAGAAAAAGAAACGGGTTACTTTTTGTGCAACTTTGTACTTGTATTGTGTACATAGGTACCTAAAGTGGATCAAAAATTGTCGTTTTCACTAGCAAGTTAATTATGACAATCAGAATTTTTTAAGAAGAAAGTGTCACAATAAGTGGTTAAGAACTTATTTAGTCGACTATTAATCCTTTATCGGAGCAGAAGCGAATTTTGTTATCAACAACAATAGGTTCACAGTGACCATAATGAACCTTGCAATATGTGTCTAGTCTAGTTATTAAAATGATGTAAAAAAAAACTACATCTTATTAAAGTTGTCTAACCTACGAGTATATTACCAATTATAGGTTTTTTTAAACACCAGTAATTTTTTTTGGTACAGTTAATCGGTTGCTGGAGCTTCATGGCTTGTTTATTTTCTTTTCAGTTAAATGTTTTTGCAGCCGGGTTTTTGCAAATTTTTTTTTTAGATAAAGCTTTTTTATGAGCCTGATTGTTAAGGGTTGTTAGAAGTCTGTTAGTTAGCGTCACTAACCATATTACCATTTCTATTTTTTGTATGACTGTTTAGATTTGCTTATCACTCTATATTAACAAGATTTTTCAAAAATCATACATACCTAATATTTACCAAATTGTCACTTGAATTGTACAATTCTCAAGTCAATTCGGCCATAGGAAGTAGGTCAAAATTCGCTTTCAAAATACATATTAATGTAGAAAGTAAATCAAAAGTAAAAGTTAAAACAAAAAGTGGTAATTTTTTGACTTTATTGTATTAAATATAAAGTTTAAAATGCCGTATAGTAAATAAGTGACAAATTGCAATTAGTTATCATTACACAAATCAAATACAGGTTCATCATGCGCCTTACAAACAATAACCCTCGTGGTTTCTTATCACGTGCTGTATTGTTAGCAATATTTGAACTAAGTCATGCATTTCGGCTACGCTCATATTGTTGACAAGTGATCATTTGGTCATATGATTCTATTAAATAAATATTTCGTTTCAACTTGCACGAATAATACCGAGCACATTAGTGATTAGATGTTAGAGAGTGACCGTGGCCTTGTGTTGAAATTTCTCCATTCGAAAATGGTTTTTAGGACGTTTTGAAATTTCCGTGTTTACCCGAAAATATTGTAATATAGCTAACGTTGTTGCTTTCGCGTCGATTTGGTTTAAAGTCTAGGTCGATTTTAATGTGATAGTGTAAATAAACATAACTTGACCTAATAATATATCGAAATTATAATTTTAAATATAATCAAAACAGAAAGTCGGAAATCGAAGCCAATTCTTCGTCATTCCGTGATACGTGTTTCGCCAAAAACTAACCACTAAGGAATAATATCTTCCGGAAAAACTATAAAAATTAACCAAAAAACCGGTTTTTCATCTTATAAAATTTAAAGTTACGAGTACTTTACCTCCGGCCAGGTGGGATGACGATCTGCGAAAGACTGCAGGCAGATGCTGGATGCGTCAAGCTGAAGACAGGGCGCTATGGCGCTCATTAGGGGAGGCCTATGTCCAGCAGTGGACTAATATAGGCTGATGATGATGATGAGTACTTTACGAGTAGCTTAGGAATAAATTTATTAATTGTTTATTAATAACAAGAACGAGTTTGAAAATATGTTATTTTATTTAACGCAAAAGATCTTTACTATTACGACGAAATGACAGCGCTTTGAAAAAAAAATTTATTTCAAAACAACCGAAATCGGATCCGAATATTGTAATTAAAATATCAAAGTTTTAGTACCAGGCGAAGAAAATCCTATTTTATAACCATGTTTCAAAGCGTGTGACGTTTATTTTGGTGTTCATTAACATTCCTTTGTGAGTTTAATCCGGAAATCTCGAACAGCTTTTCTCATTTTCGCCGAAAAATTAGAGTATCCTATGTTTCGCTATAGCAGTTTGTTTGAACTAGTCCCTGTGTAGGGGAGTAGCGTAAAAAATGGATCGAGACAAACAATGAACTCATTTGCCGCCCGCCGCTCGAGGAATAGGGTCAACACGTAAGGCAGAATTAACTTAAAAAAAACTACTTTTAATACCTACACTATTTTTGTTGTTAGTGAACGATGATTGTTGTTAGCGATTAGTTTGATCATTGTTATGGGAGCTCTATACAATAGTTGTACGGAATTTCAAATCAATTGGACCATTGGAAGTACGCAAAATTAAATTATTTAGGTAAACGTAAAATCTATAAAGTTTTAAAAAGGAAAAAAATATTACGTAATTGAATGAAAATAATCATCGAGAATATATTCGTAAACGTAATATTCAAACTTTGCTAGTGGTTAGTAAGTAGAAAATTTAATAAATTGATTTAACATTTTAATTTTGTTCATAGAATGCAAAACAGTGTACTTATTTACTTACTGAATAAATAAGTAGATTGAACGATTACATAAATCATAAGATTTGGTTAACTGCCATTCTAATACGAGAGCATTTAGATGTAAAGAAAAGTCACAAAGCATCACGCAGGGGACGAGTTTCTAAAGTCACAAGTGTAATTTAAGCGTAATTTATCCGGGAATTATAAAAAAAAAATCTGATTTACGGACACTCTCCTAGGCTACTAAATATAGTGAGTAGTCGGTCGTTTGCTTCACGGGTTATTCAAATAGCTGAAAAAGACACCAAGTTCAACTGCTTGCAATTCGGTCATGGTAAACAAACTGAGAGACATATCTGACCAGTTTTATGTTTAATTTACTGCAAAATAGGCAGTGACTTGTTTGAAATTTGTGTCAGTGTTGTATTTAACATAACAAAGTGCAATGCACTTGTTTTTATCATGCGTCAATGTTACAAAAATATAACCTCATTTGAAATTAATTTTGAAACTGTCGTTTTGTCTGACCGACTGACCGTACTTATGGAGTCGCCGACTTAAGTGGCCATAAATTATATCAGGGCTATAAACAAGAAATAAAAGTATTTTCCTAAACGATAATTTGTCATAAAACCCTATTTGAACTGTATTCATTGTGTACCGAAGTTGTAATCAAATAAGGGTCCATGTTCTTTTTTTGTGATTACGTAAATTGATTTTGTTTTGTAATGTTCTCGTGAATTATTGCGAGATTTGTTACTAAAAGTTTATAAGTGTACTTTTTCAAGTGTGTAAGTAAATATTTTAAATGGGATTGGACTCATGTCATATTTCTAACATGCTGGGTAAAAATGATTTTATATAGGCTTTTATTACAATAATTAATTAAATCATAGCTCCCATCCTCTTCAATTTAAACCCTTTTAGAGTTTTTGATTTTTAGGCCAGTGTTTGTTGTGAAAGTATTCGTACAAGATAAAAAAATAGTAAAATGTTATGCTATTTAAAAAGGAAACAAACAATGAGCTAAAATCTGCAAAATTTTCTCTCTCTCTTAAATACTATCTAAAGCTGCAAAAAATACGTACGCACACAGTACTCGTAACCTGCTTAGTATACAGCAGATTTCTCATATCAACGAATGGACAAGTAATCCTCGCCAAAACTTTGTCTATAACTACTGAAAATAGCCGTTGATGGATTTACTCTGATAATCGCGCCTGTGTTACATCCAATAAAAGGCAGCTGCCGATATTAATAAAAGAGTTAATCGCGTGTAAATCCTTTTAGAATTAAAAACCATTCAAGGTTTTTGTTTACAACATGGTTCTCCCCACTTTAATACAGAGCTGTTTCTCATTGAGGCAAAAAAAGAGCAAGAAAGCGATTTTTTCAGTGACTGTGGCATTTCAGCCATAAATTTTTTAATTTATAAAATACTGAGATTAATACTTACGTGTAATAACAAAAATGTTTAGGAATATTTCAACAGGTATTGGGTTAGTTTAATCCAAGATTCCAGTAACACTAACGTAACGTGTTGTCGTATGCCGGATTAATTTTTAGATAGGTACTTTTCTTAATATCCACGAGTTAAATAAATAAATATGTATTAGGGAACAATTCACACAAATTGACCTAGTCCCAAAGTAAACGCTAGTAAGGCTTGTTGTACCTGTTATGGGTACTCGACAACGATATACATACTTATATACAGAAATACATACTTAAATAGACGGCAACATCTATGACTCAGGAACAAATATTCATGCTCATCACACAAATATATGCCCTTACCAGGATTCGAACCCGGAACGCAGGCAGGGTCACTACCAACTAAACCAACCACGTCGTCAATTTAACCACGTTGTTAAATACGAACATAAATTTTCGCCAAATAAATTAATATTTACTACCAGTATCAAGGTTACTCACCACTGGCTAAGCTACAAGCTACAATATAAAACAAAAGGAGGAGTTTACATAATAATCACGCGCCAATAAAAATCATGTGACGTGTACGCATCCTATACGTGTTTCGTGTCTTGTCAAATGTTTCGCCATACGCAATGATATAATACATTTAATACCTACCGCATTAAGCTCCGCCTCCCATTTTTTTGTTACACATTAGTCGAGTGCTTAATGTTGACGAAGAAAGTTGCCGGTATAAAGTGAAGTTTTTTAAATACGAAGAAAACCTATTGAGGCTCACAAAAAATAAAAACGGCACTTTGAATTCATCTCATGGCTAGAAAGAGAAATAAAACAGCGCATACAGAATGCCGTTGCAATTTTTTGTTGAATTTGAATAAAGTACGATGCAAATAACAACAAAGCTGGATTAATATAAGAATTTTTACTGTGATAATTTATGCAGTATTTAAAAAAATATCAGTGTCATTTGTTTTGAATTTTGCAACTGAACAATAAAAAAAAACGACAATTATTTTTTTCAATACTTTCTGTAATGGATTACCTACTTACAGTTTTCATATTTCTCACACTATTGTTCCAACTTAAGTTAAAAATCGATTTGTGATAAAAAGATAAACCAGGTTTATAAAATGTTATACACATGGACGTATTCGGGATCAGCTAGTAATACATAATTGTAAATGTAGAGTTTTGTATTTTTAAACATAGTCATTAATTTATGCAGACTTTAAAATTGAGTCAAAAATTTGATTTTAGAATGAATAATACATTTTTACCTCTAATTACTTCAAGTGTGGGTATTTTTAAATGGTCAAAGTTTTTGAGCATTTTTATCGCGCCGGGTCAAACGATATTTAACCACTCATCATTACTACCACAACGGAAGGACAGGTCGCCATAACTTTCTTGAAACTGGACTCGCTCGAAAACGGTACTGTCTCTCGTTTGAATAAACGTTTAGCTTTAGCTAAAACTCTGAACGTTGAATTGAATCGACCTATCTCTTAATTATCATTCAACTTTATTTAGGCCCTAAATAAAGTTGAATGATAATTAAGAGATAGTGGCCCTAAATTTTAGGGCCTGTCTCACCACTCTCTGTAAAGTTCCTGGTATCGTAAGTGTCAGTTGTCTATGATTCCCTCTCTATTTCTTACTACGATATACGACGACGACATCATAGATAACCACTCATAAAATATCAGGGCTTAAACTGAGAGTGGTGAAACAGATCCTTAGTTTATGTTATTTGCAATCATTTTTCTTATTTAATAATATTATGCATGTATTATACATATAAACCTTCCTCTTGAATCACTCTATCTATTAAAAAAACCGCATCAAAATCCGTTGTGTACTTTTGAAGATATAAGCATACATAGGGACATAGGGACAGAGAAAGCGACTTTATTTTATACTATACCAAAGATTACGCAAGCATCGAGGTTTGTTCCATACGTTTTGAAAGCGGCTTCAGTGGAATCATTACAATCGTAGTGTGGCGGAAGAGCATCGGTGTATTTGGATCTATTTGTATTTCCCGTCACTAAATTTTGGCAATGGCGTCACCCTAAGTGGTAAACATGGTGGTGGTGGTTGGTTTGCTTTCAATACAAAATGTGATGTTTGCCGGATCTACCTGATATTTATGGGAATACTTAGGTTGGATTAAGTTGACTGAACTCACCTGTAAATTCCAAATTTCCAAATTTCAAACGTTGGTCGATGTTAAAGAGGTGAGTTTGAAACCAAATATTACAGAGGCAAACTTTAACAGGAGTGGCCAATGTAGACTGTAGAAACTAATAAATAAAACAATTTAAATTATAGTAAAAATTCAACACGCAGCGCTGACCAGAGCAATGACACGACTGTCTTTTGTTTTTGTTTTCTTTTAGTGCTGCGTGCAATTGACTTTATTTGTGGCCAGTGCCAAATATAATGTTTTAATAATAAAGGTAGCTGCCTAAATAGGTGCGTCGCCTACAGCCAATGTAACTAACCTAGCTGCTGAAATATGCCAGAATAATTCTGAAACATCTTTGTATTGTCACTTGCTAAAAAATGGCGTTATTATGATCAGAAGGCCGCGATGTCTGTCGTGGATTTCTTTACGACCGCGGGAATGAGGTCGGAAACTCTAAAGGGAGCTAACTCACGAGTCCCTTCCGCTCGCAGCCAGGCTCCAGGTGTAAAATGAGAATGCCTTTCTCACCAACATCATAGTAGCTATAGCTGTGCAATAATTTTGACATTTAAAATGTTTCAATTGTTAAATATCCCTTAATTTACATAGTTCTTGGTATTCTTTGCCGCAATCAAGTGTTTTGTGTTACCAATTTGAAGCCAGTTAAACATTTTTGAATTGAAAAGAAAGTTGTAATTATTAAGGGATTAGATGGAATTTGTCAATAACTATATCAATATCCACGTTATCATGTTATAAATATATCTTAAGATTGGAATTTGAACAACTTCTATTTATTGGATTGAACTAAAAATTTACAGGAATATTCAAAAATATATTTTTTTTAATGTATTTTTTTGTTTAAAACTTATGTTATATAACTTGTAACATACAGTATCTGCAATAAAACAGTATTTATTTCAATTTGTTTTATTTTACAGCTCATAATATCGCTCAAATGGCTCATTCCTTTACAAATAATTCAGTCCGCGAATATTTATGTGTCCCGGGTCATGCCGCATGGCTTGTTAAAAATATATCGTGCATGCTATTATGACTGATATATTTTTGGGAGTCCATATCTGAAACGATGATTTTTCGATCCGTCTCTGAAACAGCAAAAAAACAAAAGCAATCCGAAAATAAAGGTCAAAGTTTTGAATGAGATTTTGAATTGGGGCACGAAAGAAACTTACCTAAGATACTTGACTATTTGTGGATTGCTTGCCTATTTTATTGAAATTATGTATCTTTTGCTTGATTTAAGATAGAAAGCAGCGATTGTTTGGGGCTGGATGGATTTTATTTAAGATCCGTCCAGCGGTTTAAGCTTGAAAGGTAGCAGACAGACAGTCACTTTCACATTTATAATATTGGTAGGAATTAATATGATTCGTGTGATATTAGGTACTATGTGGCTTCTACATCAATTTATTAAGGCTTTAGTAGAAAACGGAATCCCAATGGTGTGAAACTCGACTCGAACTTGACGATTCATAAATTATCAGAGTAAAGCGAGATTTTTTGGTTCAACAGTTCATTGGGCATCATGGTCCGGAAAATTCATTTTATCACAATCGCAATTACTGGCGCCGATGTACACATTTATGTACCTACAGAAAGATGCTTGGCTAATTTACAAATTTTATTATGCATTTATTTATTATATTAGTTTATTCGGGATACCAACCGAGTGCTGGCATAACGCTGTTTACATCATTAATAATACAAGTACATTATATTAATTTCGTATGCACTCAAGTTACAAGTGAGCACAACAAAAATAATAATTAGTTATAGGTAGAAAATTTCAGGAAATTTCATTTCCCTCCATACTGGTCTGGGAGCAAAGAAAAAACATAGAATGTACCAGTAGCTTCTCGTCCCGCGCAGATGGTAAAAACCTATCAAGGGAATGGGCGAAAATCTTGGGAATCATGTTAAGCGATGCGGCTAGCAACCCATCACTATTTTGATTCCCCTTTTCACCTATACGCCAAGAATCATGCTACGTGGCCTTTAGGTCTTGTTACCTTAGTCTCTGTCAATCCTGTAAGGGATAGAGACGTGATTTATGTATGTATGTATGTATGTATAGAAAATTTCAGGTTTCGGAGGCCTAGGTCGACTTCGGGTCTACACTGCGCTCAGCCAATTAATCCTACTAATATTATAAATGTGAAAGTTTGTGAGTATGGATGTTTGGATGTTTGTTACTCTTTCACGCCAGAACGGCTGGAAAGATCTGGATGAAATTTGGAACATAGATAGATTATAGTCTGGAATAACACATAGGCTACTTTTTATCCCGGAAAATTGCGTAATTCCCGCGGGATAGCGACAAACAAATTCTATGCAGACGAAGTTGCGGGCAAAAGCTAGTCTATAATATAAAAACGAATCGCAAAATGTGTTGGTAAGCGCATAACTCAACAACGCCTGGACCAATTTGGCCAAATCTTTTTTTAAAATGTTCGTTGAAGTTCAAGGATGGTTTTTACGGCGAGAAAAATTAGAATTATTGCTGGAAAAACCCTAAAAATAGCCCTTTTCTTTTTCCCATACAAATGATTTGTAACTAAAACGTAGTCAATTTGAGCTTTATTGCTATGGTATAAAGTTCATATTAAATTACAAGCACTCACTGTTGTCTAAGCAATGTAGGTGTGTTCCTAACGTCAAAGATCATATCTATCAAAACAATGTGCGTGTGTGCGTTGGAGCACAGAATACATAGTTGGAGGAGTTTAATGTCGCGTTCCGAAACTCGCGTTTCTTTTGCATCAGTTTCCACGTCATTACATCAGTCAAACAAAAATCGCGTTACCAACAGTGTTTTATTATTTTTAATATCAAAATTTTAAATAAATAAAACAATTCGTACGGCTTAAAAGGATTTGACTTCAAGTCATATCAAATTAAAAAAAAAAAAAAGTTGTCTGTTACCTAATCTACTGAGTTTGCTTTTGTCAACTGATACACGAAACAAATTCGTATATTTTTTTTATATTTTTTTTTTATATGAATAGGAAGGCAAACGAGCAAGTGGGTCACCTGATGGTAAGTGATCACCATTGCCCATAGACACCCGCAACCCCGGAGGGATTGCGGATTGGGGATTGGGGGGGTTAGGTTAGGTTTGTTTTATAAAAATCCTGCAATATTTACAGTTTCAGAAAAATTAAGGCAGCGGGGCAATCCGGGGGCTTCCTTGCATGCTTGCTTGAGTCCTTGCTTTGCATGCTTGATTGCATACTTGCTTTCATGCATGCTTGCTTGCGAGCTTACTTGCATGCATGCTTGCTTGCACGCTTGCTTGGCATGCTTACTTGCATGCTCACTGCGTACTTGCTTGCACGCTTGCATGTCATGCTTTCATGCATTCTCGCTGAGTGCTTGCTTGCACGCTTGCTTGCATGCTTGCTTGCATGCTTGCTTTGCCTGCTTTCATGCCTGCTTGCATGCCTGCTTGCATGCCTGCTTGCATGCCTGCTTGCATACTTACATGCTTGCATGCCTGCTTGCATGCCTGTTTGCATGCCTGCTTGCATACTTACATGCTTGCATGCTTGCTTGAAAGCTTGCAGGTTTGCTTGCTTGCTTGCTTTTATGCCTGCTTGCATATTTAGATGCTTGCATGCTTGCTTGCATGCCTGCTTGCATGCCTGCTTGCATACTTACATGCTTGCATGCTTGCTCGATTGCTTGCTTCTTTGAAATGCTCATGGTTCGCTTGCTTACTTGCATGCATGCTTGCTTGCACGCTTGCTTGGCATGCTTACTTGCATGCTCACTGCGTGCTTGCTTGCACGCTTGCATGTCATGCTTTCATGCATTCTCGCTGAGTGCTTGCTTGCACGCTTGCTTGCATGCTTGCTTGCATGCTTGCTTTGCCTGCTTTCATGCCTGCTTGCATGCCTGCTTGCATGCCTGCTTGCATGCCTGCTTGCATACTTACATGCTTGCATGCTTGCTTGAAAGCTTGCAGTTTCACTTGTTTGCTTGCTTGATTGCTTGCTTCTTTGAAATGCTCATGGTTCACGCGTGCGAAGCCGCGGGCAACAGCTATAACTAATAAAAAAGAAAATTTTGCAATCAAAAGTTTTCGTATACTTATGGGATATGAACGGAGAACAAGAAAAGAACTTATGTAAATAGTAGGTACCTACCTAATATTAATGCGAACAAAAACAATTATAGTTTTCGAAGAACATTATGGTTAAATTCAGCCAAGAGGTCGATCACAATCTGCCAAAGAGTCTTGATTGCCCGTGTTTGGATATTTTCATATCGAATAATTTGTATCTTTAAGACACGTTTCTCACATTTTGTTTTCTCAGCTACGAGTATATATGGCTTGAAAGTGCTAAGTTTCTTGGAAACTGCTAAAAGTATTTCGATACAATGTTTGCTTTAGTATCACGAAAGAATCCGCGCGTGGTACGAATTTTGTATTAGGCAGGATTATTATAAAATAATAAAATTGGATTTCAAAATAAAATCTATGAATAAGTTTCTAAAACAAATAGGGTAGAAAATAAATTAAAGAACTTCAGGATTTTAGCTATTTTTTACGTCGTACTTACCTATGTTCTATGATACTTACCTACACTATCACTTTTTTGTATTGTGCAATTCCAAAACAAATTTAAATCTCTATTTAACTTTACACCAGGAGGGGTGGTATTAATAAGCAATTTTGGGTGCCAAGAGGTGAGATGCAAGATAAAGCACGTATCGCCTTTGTAAGGGCTTGCACGATGAAAAAATCACCACATTAAGTAATATTCCCTCAGAGATAATATCGACAAGAATCTATTTCACATAGAATGTTGTCCAATTCTTGAGTCAGGACAATAAAAGTTATTAAGCGCAAATATACTTCTTCAGCCAGACTACTTTTATTATATCAAGATGATCATTTTTGGTTCATTGTATTCAGAAAAAATAATTGGTAAGTTTGGAAATAAAAGTAGGATTTTTCAAACCTGCGACGCAACCTTTTTTTTTGTTGTAGGCTACTCTTTGTTCAGATTTTTGAAAAAATAGTCGTTGATTAACAATTCATGATAAAAAATAATGTTTGATTCAATAAAATTAAATAATAAGAAGAAAAGTTATACTTAGCTCTTGTTCTGGATCTCAAGTACGCAAGCATTGATGCGGATACAAAAAAAGTTATTCGGACTACTTGGTTTTATTAGGTATTTTATACCTTGTTTTTTAATTCTTTTATATATAAATTTATTTTAATATTATAATTTTAATGTACAGAGAGACCCGACCCCAGATAAACTGGGAACATGGGTTGAGCAAAGAAAGAACTAGACCTTGTTTTTTAATACACTGAATCACGATACTAAACATTTTATCATATTTATATTATTTTTGAATTTAACTTTAAAATTTTATCTTAATTATAAGAATAATAATAATATATTTAAGCTAAACGGCAACAATAAATCATGAAGTAGGTCATCTCACCTAGGTCACTCTCGATACAGGGATAGTAAACTACGAGCAAAATTCATTGAAGTACTAGGGTTGTCACTTATACATATTCGTTTGTATGGAGCAATGTGTTTATTCGTTGTAGTATTAAATTGCCCATATCAGCGTCCATATTTTATCTATGATGTTAAACTAAAACTTCGATTTCCACACCGGCAACACCATTCATTCATAAATAATCTACTCAGTACAGTCACATAGGAAAGGATAGGTCATGTGTACAGTAGTATTACCAAGTCAAAATAGCAAAGATTACCGATAAACAAACGACACGATATTTTATCTCTCAACTAACACGTTTAAATGAAGATTGCACATTAAATTATCTGTGTTTAAGTAACCTAATAAGGCACAACGTTAAATTAATGAATGTGCAAACAACAAATCCCCTTGTTTAGTCCGTCAATATTCGTTATCTTATTTTTGTTGACATATTGTTTAAAGTTAGACAGATATAGTTGATATTTTAGCAGCTGTGCTGGTCTAGAATTTTTAATAAGTAAAAAATTATGTTGCCAAACTCGGGAACGACTGGACTAATTCGGCCATTTTTTTTTCATAATATTATAATATCAATAAGTACCTAAGTATAAGTATTTAGGGCAACTTTTTTATTTATAGTTTTATGACAATTTGTTTTATTATTAGTAGTAGTTTTAGTTTTAGTATCTGCATGTATTATAATAGCTATTCAATTTTGAATTTTTACTTAATGTTATAGTCATTAAAATAATTTATTAGTATAAGTTCACTTAAGGTTTTGATGGAGACATAAAGTTTAGTCACTAATTAAATAAAGAAATGTAATTGGGGCGAAGCCGCGGGGAATAGC
Source organism: Pandemis cinnamomeana (assembly GCA_932294345.1). NCBI lineage: Eukaryota > Metazoa > Arthropoda > Insecta > Lepidoptera > Tortricidae > Pandemis > Pandemis cinnamomeana. The sequence continues at coordinate 13,116,361 of OW028705.1, read as the reverse complement.
TAGTTTTCTATAAACCTGGATGTTTATTGAACAAGTTGACTCTACTTAGTTATCCTGATCACGGTTCAAGCCCGTTTCAAACCATTTGAATGAAAATTGAGAGCGGCGTCTTGCCCGGCCACGGCCTGGTTCTGGTCGAATGCACAATTTCACTGTAATTCTGATAACCGTAGGACGCAGCTGTGAACCGCAAGTGATATCACTGTGTGGTCAGCTTAAGGGCTGAGTGCACAAAGCTACGTGTTTCAGTCGACTACCATTCTAGTACATTTACGTGTCATGTGTACTTTTGTACTAATATTCAAATGTTAATGTTTGACAACATGGGTGGATTTTATGGATGTTTAATAGGCACTCTTTCACGCAAAAAGTTTACGTTTTTGATGAACTTTGGGATATAGTCGATTTATAACCTGGATAAATAGGTACCGTACTTTAATCCCGGGAAAAACGACATATAAATTCTAGATAAAGTTGCGTGCCTACTAAAAAGTTAAAGTTAAGTTAAAGTTTATAAAAAAAAATATAGGTTTCTGCGGTCTTTAATAATCAGCCACTATTATGTAGGATGTCATTCTCTTACCCCTTTATTAATAAAGGTTCGTTGAGCGTTTGTTAACTTGTCTGCGTCAGTCACTTTAACATTTGCCTTTAGAAGTTATAACAAGCTCAGTACTTTTTATGATAACTACATAACACAATTGAGTTGTGTCTCAGCTAATTTTATCTACCGTTTAAATCATCAAAATAGTGAATTAAGTGCACTTCTGTTTAAAGTTTGTGATTATGCAAGTGTTATTAAAAGATACGAGATCATTATTGACTGTTTTTACGACGCCTTAGTTAGGTAATCTTTGTTTGAAGACAGATTAAGCTGCCTTGTTTACGTTTGTAAGACAGTTTGTTGGAACATTGAATGCGGGTATTTACAGTCATTTTGAAGGCATTTATTTTATACAGAATATTTTGATTCCATAAACGTCATTTTTTAAACTCAAAGCAAAGTAAATTGTTCTGTATTTGCCTGTTGCAAATTTATGAAAATGACAAGAATGGAATTTAGTAATTTAAAGTTGTCGTTGCGTCGCTTTGGTTTGGTAGCGAACTTACCTTAAGTTAAGAATGTTTAAGTTAGTCTTAGTCACGGTTAGAGCTTGAAAACCAACGTTTGATTTTAAAACTTCAAACTTCATATTAATATTTTTAGTTATCTGTTAATAGCAAATGTCAAATTGATAGATCAAGACAGGTTCCGGGGGGAAGAGCAGTGTTTGGTCCGGTGCACCCTGTTTCTGAGGGATATCATTGACCGTTGGCTAAGAGCCCGACCTATGGGGGTCTTTGACCATGTTACCGTACAACGTTGCCGACATTTTGTCACAAGTTTTTTTTTATTATATTTTTGTTACTTTGACATTGGTAAATTTGTCGTCGCTATTCGTAGAGTGCAAAGCGGGTGGAGGGGGTAGCCTAAGCGATCACAGCGCTCGCTACGGCTAAAATTGTCATTTTTGTCGCTGACTTGAGCTGTCAAAACCATATTGCAGTAATCATTTTCTTATCGTTTTTGAGATAAAAATTTATGGTCCTGGTAAGATGTGTTGTTGTGAATTGTAATAACACCAAGAAGAATAGCGACTGTAAATTTTACCAATCTCCAAGACCATGGTGGAAACGAGACCAAAGAAATAAGTGGATATTTGCCGTAAGAAAAAAAAAGTAAGTTACCTAACCTCTAAAATTTTACTTAAAGTACGTTATCATTTGATACATGTTACTGACTACCATTGTCCAAAATTGTGTAATATGGTAAAATAACACAAGATTTCATTAATATTTTTCACAATATTTACTTACTTCTTGTTTGACAGCGGTGACAATATTGTCCATAATGGCCGCCTGTCACGTGGCGCTGTCGTCGCGCTCGGTCCCAATAACGATTTGATACGCCACAAATAAGAAAAAGACTACAAGGCTAATCGGAAGTGATCGGATTTCCCGGCGCAACACAGGGTGAATGTTAAAGTTAAGTTTTATTACTCTGTTTGAAACTGACCTACCAAGTCTTTGGGTATGAACATACATAAATATAAGATCAGTGTATGTTGGTCATATCCATATTACGTTTTCTATTTGGTATCCCACCGTGTTGCATAGAAAAATCCGGTCACTGCTAATCGGTGTTAAATATAAGACATAGAATAAACTGTAAGTAATCTCACTACAAAGTAAGTGGCAATAACTTTCAGTCAGTAGCAGGTGCCGTTTGAGTTAGTGCTCATCTAAACAAACTTTCTTGTTTGGTGAATTTAAGGCGTCAGTAAATAGTAACACGATATTTATTTAAGTAATTCCTGCACTTAGGCACTGAAAAACGTAACTCCAAATCACAAGGCAGATAAAAATGGACAATCATAGCTGCATACATAAATATGTATCCTCTTTTTTTTTACTATTTTTTATACTTTTTTTTACTTGTTCCATGCTGGTCTGGGAGTAAAGAAAAACACTGAATTTACCAGTTGCTTCTCTTCCCGCGCAGATGCTAAAAGCCCATCGAAGGAATGGGCGAAAGTCTTAGGAATCATGTCAGGCGATGCGGCTAGCAACCCAACACTATTTTGATTTCCCTTTCCACCTATACGCCATTAATCATGTTGAACGTGGTAAGGTTTTGTTCCCTTAGGCTCTGTCTACCCCGTAAGGGATAAAAATGTGATATGTGTATGTATGTATGTATTTTTTATACGATTTTGGTAGGTACAGATTTTTTTCAGAAAAACAGTGTTTTAGTGATTGGTGTTTTTCTAATTCATTCGTCCTGATTTTCTACAATCCTCACATTGGTATTAGGTTTCATTCATCATTTATAGATACCTATTGTGTGTTTGTAGTTGTAAGCACCCTATTTATTTTTACCAAAATAGTTTTCCAATTATGTTGTTAATGAAACGGATGGACTGAAACTAATTTGGTCCCAGACATACGTCAAGGAATGAGCAAAGTTGTGTGAGAGAGGCTATTTGCGGTATGAGCAAATTTATCGTAATTTTCCATCACGGTGTCGACTTTTTGCGTATAAAAAAGGGCGCAAACCTCAAATATTGAGACGAATCTCACACTATCCGCAAAGTTAGTTTGGCAAAAAACAGTGTGAAACAGACTTCTTTATTTTTCATTCAACCATAACATATAAATATAGAGTTAAATGTGGTTAAATGAAGTTAATTGTTATCCACTCTTTAACATCGTGTCGGATATTGGGAATTCAGACACTAGCTTTTGCCTACGGCTTCGCCTCCGTGGTAGATTCTTTCGCACGATATATATCAAAATATAAGTATTTAACACTATTCTAAAATCTTTCAATTAAGTTACAGAGACCAAGCTATTCTATAATCATTCTTATATATTTTCTTATTTATTCTGAAGTTTACTCTGCATAATACACACACATACACATATCAAGTCTGTTTCCCTTACGGGGTAGACGGAGTCTAAGTTAACAAGACTTAAAGGCCACGGTTAGCATGATTGTGGGAAGGGGAATCAAAATAGTGATGGGTCGTTAGCCGCATCGCCTGACATGATTCCTAAGACTTTCGCCCATTCCCTTCGATGGGGTTTTACCATCTGCGTGGGAAGAGAAGAAACTGGTACATTCCAGGTTTTTTCTTAGCTCCCAGACCAGCATGGAAGGGTTCACTCTGCTATATTTAAAAAAGGCCACTAACTCAGTCGTAAGATAATTTCAGACCTAAATTTCTTTTCAAGACCCCTATTATGTCGTATTTCGTAATCACGTTGGCTGACTCACTCTAGACGTCAGCAGTAGCCGTTAATGAGCGAGAAATAATTACGACACACGCCACCCATTACTCAGCATTACGCGCGATACGCCTCCGAATGTGCCCGAATACTACCGTCTAATGTATTTCATCAGTGCAGGGGACCGATTATGTGTCGTTTTTGAATCGAAACAGTTGACAGCTGAAAGGGATTCTCTGGAAGACGACATCCCGCAACCTCGTTTACCATTTTCGTATGCCATACACAAGCTTTTAGACGCGGATCCGCTCGCGGGATTCACTTAGATCTGGTAATTGTGGTTTGTGGTGGAACCTTGTGAAAGGTCCATCCAGATCACTAGTTGATTAGATGCCAAACAAAAGTCAAACAGTCAACAGACAAAGAAGAAGAAATAAAATAAATTTGGTCACGAAAGGTCCGTCTAGGCGTTCAGCTCTCAACGCACCCATTCACACTGACCCTATAAATCTGTTGTAGTTAATCTTCTTTTATCCATCCTCACTACGTTCATCATGCATCCATGCAAAATTTCATGTCCCTAGATGTAACGGTTGTAATTTTTGGCTTTTACATGCGATACCGTGGGTACATCGGGATTAAACGTACTCTAGATATTAACCCAGGTTTTAAGCTACGCGTCAATGTTCATTCAATTTCGTCTTTGTTCTTCTTAGCGTGTAATAGTAATAAACATATTGGCACGTGTGCCTTGCATTAATATTTAGCAAGATCTGTACCTACTTATACACTATACCTAGGACTGTGATTGTTTGCACGCTTATTTTGAAATGGAAAACGCTATCGACGTAAGATAAAGAAGCCGAACGATATCAAATATGATTTTAAATAGCCATGGTAATAACAAACACGTAATGACGCGGGTCCTCGTTACGCAAACATCTGAAGTGATAATGTATGGCCCTACGTACGGTGAGTGCCGTTTAAAGTTACGCCGTTTCGTAATTAAGTCGTGAGTGAAATGGGTGGGACTGATGCGAATTTATGAAATTAAAAAAAAACTATCCATTTCATGCTGGTCTGGCAGAAATATCGAATAAAGAAGACATTTATAACACAAAATCGCACACGCAATTGTATACTTAATTCAGGTCCCGGTCTTTCTGGTACCTCCAAATGTGAACCTACTTCAAACAAAATCATTCATAATTGTAAGTTACGGCACCTAAGCTAAGTAGTTAGAGTGTAGGAGGTTGGGAAGGTGTATACTCTCTGCAAACAGGGCAATATTAAGGCGTACACCCAAAGACGTAAAGGTAAGACACCAATCCATATTAAAATCCTGGGTAAACCTACAGCCGGCTTTAAATAAAAAGACAGAAATACCATTAAGAAACCATAAATAATCTAATAAAATTGCCTTAATTCAGAAAAAACGAATTCAACATAATTTACCGCGACAACTCAAACAAATGAATGCGGCTGAAGTTGCTTAAAACAAGCGAACAACGTTTCATTTAAACGAGTCAGATTTGGAACACACTTTTTCTGCGCAACCTCAAAAGCAACAATGGTTTTTAGTTTACAATTTGTACCGAATTACTGTTCCATTTGTGGGCCATTAGTGCAAGTTTGCAGACCACAATCAAATACCTGCAGCTTTGTTGAGAAATATAGTACTGTGGAACTCGAGTCAGTATATCATAGCTGTGGTTTTATTATGATAGTTAGTGTTTCGGAATGGTCCTTCGGCGCTTTGGTTGGCTATTAGTAACAGCTTTTGCTTGTTAAAATTGGAACCTGGATGACGAAACTATCGTAACCGTATTCAACAAATTTAATGAAAAAATGCTTGTCTGAGAGCAAAGAAAAAACATAGAATGTACCAGCTGCTTCTCTTCCCGTGCGTATGGTAAAAGCCCATTGAAATGGGCGAAAATCTTAGGAATCATGCTATAGGCGATGCGGCTAGCAACCCATCACTATTTTCATTGCCCTTTTTACTTCCTTTTATGCGCCCACAACGCGCAGCGTGGGCTTTGTGTCTTGTTACCCTAGCCTCTGTCTACCCTGTAAGGGATAAAGACGTGATTTATGTATATATATGTATGTAATGAAAAAGGCGCAAAGTTTATTGAACTCAACTGATAGAACAGAGTGGGCAAACATCTGTAGACAGTGTTTGCTCGCAGTGAGCGCAGTTCTGCAGACATAAGCCATGTAAATACTGTGTCACCAGATTATATAGGTAAATATAAATGATGTTAAATACACTGATGAGGATTTCCCATAAAACGTTGCATGAAAAAAGACCCTTATTTTTACTCATCATTTGAATCTTGTACGCAAACGGTGCCCTATTCTGTCCGTTCGTCTGTCACAGGGCTGTATCTTCTGAACCGTATTAATTTAGCAAAAAGAAAAGAGCAAAAAACTCTCACAGGATGATAGTAGATTACTTTTAAAAGTAATTCAATCAGTCTAGTAAAAAAATATAAAATTACTAGAAATGCTAATGCTATCAACATTTTGCTAAGCAGCAGTTTTGCTACTAATTATCTTTTTCCAGATTTTTATGGCACGATTGGGCAGTTTTCAAAAGATTAATATTTGTAGAGTCAAAATACTTTCTAAACTCTTTTCGATGTAGGAATAGCGGAATTAAAGCAAGATTTCATTCGGTTGAATTACGACCTAACCAAATAAAATGGATCTAAATTTCTCCTTTATTAAAAGGCAACGGGATAAAATAAAAGGATTGACATCTGTTTCGTGCAATCCTCAAACGACTGTTTGCTTTTCGTTAGCGGCATTTACAAGTGCGGGTTAGTCGCACAGAGTAATTAAATAAAGCTGAACTGCCTACCATTTTTTTTAAATGATTATGCAAAGGGAGAAGCGGATTTGGCTGTATCCATTAAAATAACAGCCATTTTCTCTGAAACCATGCCCTGGCAACATTATTTATTTAACTGCAACTGCGGAATATGATTTAATGCCAGTCGTTTTCAGTGGACTTTATGAGCGCTAAGACATTTCAAACAATATTATGTGTATTAAAAAATGAACTTTTATCTCTGGACTAGAATGTTTTGTTCTGTAAGAGTAATTGGGTCCCTTGAGGGCTCATTATCTGTCGAGGCGCAGTAAGGGAGCAAGTTAACACAATTATAATTATCTATACATTTTCTCCCGTACGTGTTAATGTCTCTGTATCACGTTTGCTCTGCGAGCGGAAAGCTCAAATGTACCGTTGCTGAGTCCACAGAGTGTAAAAGTGTAATGCTAACGTAATTACGATCCCTGACTCGGAGAATTGACGTCTCGTCCCATAACACTGCGAATTTCTTTGATCCCGTCACATGCGTCTACCCATTCACCCTGACCTATTACGCCAGTCCTGGCTGTTCGCACAATATGCAGAGGTAGTATACGCGGAGGCGGCCCCAAGGGTCTAGATAAACTGGTCGTTTAACAAGTCGGAACAAATTAATGAGAATTTCGGCGGCAACATGTGCCGAATATTTTCGGTTTGGCAATCGGTTACAATAAGTGTTTTTACGGTAAGTAATTTGCTTTGAACGTGTATTAATTGTTTTTGCTTCGGCGTAAAATAGAGGAATTGGAGGGGTTGTTTGTTTTCATCATTAACCACAAACGGTCGGAATTTAAAACACGCAAATTAAAAAATAAAAATAAGCAGCCACATTTTCTCAGTTCAGTTCTCATTAGAAAAACTCATTACCGAGGTGGGCTATTGAACACGTTTTAAATTGGAATTTCCCTTTGTACAGGTGTCTCAGTCATTGTTTGTTCCGAGCTTCACCAATACTGAAACAAAATTGCGGATACAATTCGACGTTTGATGGGTCGTCACGTTTATAATTACAGGTAATCTCGCGATTAGCCCGATTTCGGGGAGGCCATTGTTGCAGACGCTTTCAAATTGAACTTCGCTGTTCATAAATAACAAGGTTTTTGTTTTTAATTACGATCCGCCCATTGGGAATGAAATGAGTTCGTAATAATGTTTTATTGTTATAAAATTAGAACACTTTTGTGGGTCATTTGGTATTAAATTCTTGTACCGAAAACTGAAAATGTGATCTTAGCTTGTTTAGATTAAAAGTTAAGCAATTTTTGTCGTTTAGTTAAATTAGTGAGTTTGTCCGCTCACGGCTAACTTCACTAATGTCTCTATTCTCCCACGATTTAGAGAGAGAGAGAGAGAGCGAGGGAGATGACATTTAATAAATAAAACAGACATGAAATATTGGTATCTTAGATTTATTTAATTAAGCGTGGAAAGCAATGATGAGCCAACCACTGGTCCAGTAAAAGCCTTTCCACCTTTGAAAAGCCAGTTGCATCTATCGAGAAATACTGGAAAAAATGAGAGCAAATTCTATTCCTTAGTAGCTCGGATTGTGACGGACGATGCGAAGCCCTTCGTATCGGCGAATAAAATGCCAACAACTTAAACCACTGATACCTACACTAGGGGATAAAGGTCGTGCGACTCGTATTGCCAGCGACTCTGGGTGATGTGGCGCGACGTTACTGGACTTCGCTCGACATGTCTAGTGACATCGCGCGACCGACACCGCCGCACTGGTCGCGCGATATCGCCAGTTACGTCAGATGAGGCATCGCGAAGTCGCGCGACTTCGCTTGACGTCGCTATTTACATAAGTCGCACGATATCGCCAGAGCCCCCGAGGAAGATCGCCTATGAGGTGGACTGACCAGATAAGGGCAGCAGTAAATGGCTCGTCATCACTACATGAATGCACGAGGAAGGCGGCCATCAGAGAGGAGTGGCGGCGTGTTGTGAAGCTTGCCACCAATCCCTGAAGTGATGACCACGACCACTCTGGTCAAGAGTGATACCGACAAGGAAGGAGATCGCCAGATGTGTCGTGGAACATTTGTCTCCTAGTGTAGCCGAGGCTTTATAGGTGAAGGAATGCTCTCCCCCCAGACGTTGGCAAAAAGGTGATTCAAATAACAGGTGAGGTGAGCAATCTAAAAGTAAAATCCTTTTAAATTAAAATTTTATAATTTTTGCAAGTAGCTTTATAAATGACCGTCTTCTTTTTTATGTATTAATGCCGACAAACGGGCATGCGGGCACCTACAATACCATTAGGACTGCTGGTGCGATGGGACCGAGCGCGACGACAGCGCCACGTGATAGGCGGCCATTATGGACAATATTGTCACCGCTGTCAAATAAGAAGTAAGTAAATATTGTGAAAAATATTAATGAAATCTTGTGTTATTTTACTATATTACACAATTTTGGACAATGGTAGTCAGTAACATTATTGCCAATTGTCATATACAGTGATTGTATGTGGGTACTTCACGACTTTGTTAAATAATAAAGTAGACGAAAGTAGGTAGTTGAAGATTGTTATGACATTCTCACTTTGTGTGCAGCTACCGAGCTGAATATACGATTTACCTCTAACATGTGTTTTCGTTGATATCTGGACATAATAGTGGCGACGTGTGAATAAAAAGTGTGAAAATGAGCACAAAAGCAGTGAAATTTGATCAATTTAACCCACAAACGGACAATTGGGACATTTATCTCGATCGGTTGAAATTTTGTTTTGAAGCGAATGATATTACGAAAGATGAAGCTAAGCGAGCCAATTTTTTCACAGTGTGTGGTTCGCGGGTGTACGAAACAGTACTTTCGTTAATTACGCCGAAAAAGACTACTGATGTGACTTTCGACGAGATCGTAAAAGTCGTAACCAAACATTTTAGCCCCAAACCCAATGAGATATCGGTGTCTTTCAAATTCTATAAACGTGACCAAAAACGCGACGAATCGGCTGCGGATTACATCGCTCATCTCAGACAACTCAGTTCGGGGTGTAACTTTATGGATTTGGAGCGAATGTTACGCGATAGACTGGTGTGTGGTATACGGGATGAGAGATTACAGTACGAACTATTAAAAAAGGACACTATAACGTACCAGGACGTTGTGGACTCTTTGTTATCGGCGGAAAGTGCAGGACGAGACGTTCGAATGATTCAAGACAGCGCCGGCGCCGGCGCGAGTGGCGGGCCGATGGACATCAATGCAGTTCAAGCAAACAACAGTACTCGATTGTGTTATCGTTGCGGTGACCGTCATGCCGGAGAGTGTCGTTTTGTGAATACCGTGTGTCGGTATTGCAAGAAAAAAGGACATATAGAGAAAATTTGTTTAACAAAAAAGAAAAACATTCAGAATAGAAGCGTTAACTTTACCGATGATCCAGGGGAACGATTAAATGGAATTTACTGTGTACAGAGTTCCAGCCGCGTCCCGCCCTACGAAGTGGAGGTGTCGTTGGCGGGCGTGCCGGTTCGCATGCAAGTGGACTCAGGTGCGAGTTTTTCTATTGTCAACGAGCGCACGTGGGCCGCGCTTCGGGGACGCTTGCCGCGCGGCGCGCTGCGCCCGGCGGAGCTGTCGCTGCGCACCTGGACCGAGACGCCAGTGCGACTCATCGGGCGTGCCACGCTGCACGTGCAATACCAAGAACGAGAACGAGACTTGGCGGTGATCATCGCTAATGGAGACGGCCCGAACTTGCTCGGGCGCGATTGGTTCGCACCGCTCGATATAACGATTACTAACGTTAATCTCATCACTGACTCAGCTGGCCCAGAAAAGGACAAATGGATAACTAGACACGAGGGAGTATTCCAGGACGGACTCGGTACCTACCGTGGACAGCCGGTGGCGATACATCTGAAGAAAGGAGCGACGCCGACATTTCTCAAAGCCCGGCCCGTGCCCTACGCAATCAAGGAGAGATTAGAAATGGAGATAAACAGATTAGAAAAGGAAGGAGTTTTACGACCGACCTCCTACTCGGAGTGGGCTACACCGGTAGTTCCGATTGTGAAAAAATCAGGAGAAATACGGTTATGTGGAGACTACCGCAGTACAGTCAACGAAGCGACCGAATCGGATACATATCCAATGCCTACGGCTAATGAAGTTTTCGCCACTGTCGCTGGAGGAAGATTTTTTACGACTTTAGATTTGGAACGCGCGTATACTCAGGTAGTGGTTGATGAGGACACGTCGAAACTGCTTACTTTGAACACGTGCAAGGGTCTATACACCGTACATCGATTGGCTTTTGGAGTTAAAGCTTGTCCAGGAATTTTCCAACGCTTGATGACTTCCTTGCTGGCGGGAGTCCCTGGAGTCGCCGTACTAATCGATGACATCATCGTGTGCGGCCGTACGATGCTAGAAATGCAGGAGAGACTAGATACGGTACTAGGCAGAATTGGACGAGCTGGACTACGGCTTAATAAAAACAAGTGCAAGTTTGCCAAAGAACAAGTCGAGTTTCTAGGATTCGTGATTGATGCTGAAGGCATTCATCCCGCACGAAGTAAAGTAGAATCTATCGTGAACACTCCTGAGCCAAAAAACGTAAGAGAGCTACAGGCATTTCTCGGTCTTTACAATTTCTACGAAAGATTTGTACCACACAAGGCGACGATACTAGAGCCGCTACATCGTTTATTGGAGACATCTCGGACTTGGAGTTGGACAGAAAGCGAACAAAACGCTTTCGACACGGCGAAACGTCTCATAACGTTCGACTTGACGTTGGTACATTATGACGTAAACAAAACGCTTGTGCTGACCTGTGATAGCTCGGAATATGGAGTTGGGGCGGTACTGTCTCATGAAGGAGAGGACGGTCAGGACCGGCCAATAGCCATGGCGTCCCGGACGCTACATACTCATGAACGCAGATATTCTCAGTTGGATAAAGAAGCCACATCCATTATGTTTGGCATAACAAAGTTCCATAATTATCTTATGGGGAGACATTTTCGAATAGTGACGGACCACAAACCATTGTTGGGTATATTCGACCCTAGAAAACCTATGCCTAATATGCTTTCACCCCGATTGACTAGAATCGCAATCGCTTTGACTTCGCATAGTTATGAGATAACTTATAAACCAGGACCACAAATTGGAAATGCGGACAGTTTGAGTCGCTGGCCACAACCAGTCCCTGAAGAGTTGGAGGATCATCTGGGCGAAATTTTGTTAATGGCTGAGACGCCGGAAGATTTCCCATACGACGTGGAACATATCGCTACTGAAACGAAACGGGACAAGACTCTATCTCAAGTAATATATCATATACAGCGCGGTTGGCCCGCAAGAGTAACCGACGGCGACTTACGCCCGTTTTGGTTAAACCGATTGGAATTATCGCTACAAGACGATTGCATATTATTAGGCTGTCGTGTGGTGGTGCCACAGACGCTTCGCCAAGCGGTGTTAAAAATGTTACACAAACCCCATTCAGGCATAGTACAAACTAAGGCGCTGGCTAGAAGCTACGTGTGGTGGCCACGCCTCAATGCAGAGATTGAAGTTCTGGTGACCAGCTGCGCTAAGTGCTTGGAACATCGACACATGCCGCCAAGGACCAATCATACTTGGATAACACCGACTAGGCCCTGGTCAAGAATACACATAGATTTTGCAGGGCCATTTCACAACAGAAACTTTTTGATAATAGTTGATGCATACTCGCGTTGGCCAGAGTTATTTATGGTAAACAACACTAATTCGACCACAGTTATCAAACTGCTGAGACAAGTGTTTTCTACGCATGGACTGTGTGAAGTATTAGTGTCAGATAATGGTACCGCATTTGTATCAAGAGAAACTGAGCAATTTTTAAATGCGAATAACATTCGCCATATCACTACAGCCCCTTATCACCCGGCTACTAATGGTTTGGCCGAAAGGATGGTTCAGACCATCAAGGATAAACTGCGCAAATTAGACAATTTAGAGTGGGATGTTCGAATTCCAAACTTGCTGCTGGGTCTTCGAGCCACCCCTTGCACCACGACAGGTAAAACCCCAGCAGAACTGTTGATGAAGAGACGTCTACGTACACTATTGGACACTATACACCCAGAAAATCTGCAACATAGAAAGACTGAGAATGAGATAAGCAACAATAGCAACCAGAGTACAAGACAAACGAATGTGGGCCAGAAAGTGATGTACCGAAATTATAGTAAGGTGGGTGCTAGATGGTTATCAGGCAGTGTTATTGATAAGAGTGGTCCATCAAGTTACAGGATCGAGACTGAAGATTGTGCAGTGGTTAATCGACATATCGACCAGCTCATAAAAAGTACACCTGCAGAACTCAGGCCAGAGGAAGGAGAGAGGTCAAGTACAGCTGTTCCAACGCGAGAAACTGACCATTCTAAAAGTATTGTTGATAATGACGTTTCGGATATACAGAAAAATAGTCAAGACTCTGACGATATCAGTGAAATACCAGATGCTAGTAAATGGGCAGAGATACTGGGCAGAGATACTGGGACGGTGGTACCGTCTGACACACCCAGTACCTTGACAGGGAAAATGAAAATGAAGTTATCAGGGCATTCTAAAACACCATACCAGAGGCCTCATAATCCCCATGATAATCTGTACCTATTGTAGATGTTCTATTATATAAATGTAATACATGTTTTCTAATTGAGATTCCGTGGCAGCGGTTAAGTTAAAAATATATGTTAACTTTGTTGATTTATTAAAATAATATTGTGTAGTTGAATAACATACTTAGGGGGGAGATATGTCATATACAGTGATTGTATGTGGGTACTTCACGACTTTGTTAAATAATAAAGTAGACGAAAGTAGGTAGTTGAAGATTGTTATGACATTCTCACTTTGTGTGCAGCTACCGAGCTGAATATACGATTTACCTCTAACATGTGTTTTCGTTGATATCTGGACATAATACCAATAATATTAAAATTGTTGTTTTCAGTGAAATTTTAGAAGTTAGGTAACTTACTTTTTTTTTCTTACGGCAAATATCTACTTATTTCTTTGGTCTCGTTTCCACCATGGTCTTGGAAATTGGTAAAATTTACAGTCGCTATTCTTCTTGGTGTTATTACAATTAACAACAACACATCTTACCAGGACCATATTTTTATCTCAAAAACGATTAGAAAACGTTTACTGCAATATGGATTTGACAGCTCAAGTCAGCGACAAAAATGTCAATTTTAGCCGTAGCGAGCGCTGTGATCGTTTAGGCTACCCCCTCCACCCGCTGTGCACTCTGCCACCTTTTGAACGTCCTCATGTTACTGCGAGTTGGGAAAACCTCAGCCGTCAGTTCATTCAGAATGTTATACGTACGGGGTAAGGACACCGCTGAAACCGCACAGTAGTGGAGCGCCAGTTATCGCGGTAACAAACCTAAAATATACGATAAGATTGAGGAGGTAACTTGTAACATAGCTATTTAACTACAGCATTGTAAGTATTGTATTTCTAAAGCTCGGATGAAAAATTAAAAGACTTTGTTTGAACTTTAAATTATTTGCCTCTTAAAACAAAAACCTTATCAAAACGGTGGATCATTCATTAGCACCGAATTAATCTCCGTCAGTATTAAAATTAATACCGGAATTTCATCTTCTAATTTTAATAACTTTTGGAATTTGTATGAAGTCAGTAAAAAGGGCCGTTCAAGAAAATCGGACTCATTGCGGGCTGTACTCATGAATAATGAAGAGGGCTTTAAAAACCTGAGCGGTAGCTTTCTTCCAGGGTTCCTTGGAACAGTGCAATTGGGTCAGCGAAAGGCATATGTGAACAAAGTTCCTCGCACTCTACGAAATTATATAAATGGGTTGGGGGAAACGTGCCTAATACCATCAAATTTGTTTAAAAATGTTGTCACAATAGTACATTACATTTCGAGGGTGGTGAAATAGAGAATCAGATCGCATTAACTTGTTGTACGAGCCAAAGGTGAGAGCGATAAACATGCGACCCGAGGCTTTCTTAATATGTCAGAAAGTGGAAATTTCCGCTTGCATAGCGGGTGGTAAAATGCTACTACTTACGGCCCGTGGCGACTTAAATTGTTCAAATTTTAGCTTTAAATTTGCCTTACTTACTTCAATAATGAAAGTAGGTAAGCTGTAACATTCTTAACTTACACTAGAGGGATAGTATACTAAAGGCCTGTTTCACCACTCTCTGTTAAGTTCCAGTTATCTTAAGTGTCAGTTATCTATGATTCCGTCTCTATTTATTACTACAAAACAGAAAGAGACGTCGTCATGGATAACTAACACTTAAGGTAACTGGAACTTAAAAGAGAGTGGCAAAACTGGCCCTAAGTGTATGTTTTCGGTCATAAAATACGATACGAGGTTTTAGCCGTTTCAATCCGCAAGTGGCCAATTTTTTCATAGCAACTGAGGCGTTTTTATGTGAAAATTTACAAATACAAATACAAATATCTTTATTTCGCTTAAGATGTGGTAGGTACAGTACAGGTCACAATATAAAAAGATTGTTTCACACACTTCACCAGTATCAGGCATGCAAAATTTTAATGTAGGTAGGTACACAAAGAGCTCAGGTAACAAAAACAAAGAGAAGTCAAACAGAGTCGATTAATGGAATTAACGTGTCACAACTTACTTACACTAGTCTCAGAGCTTCTAGTAATTTTGACACAAACACTTCTAGAAAGCGTTCGCGTAAACGTCATAAGTATTTCGGAGACCACTAGCATGTAACCGCAATAAACAATCTAATCTCATGGTAAACATTTGGCCCTCACAATGTTGTATGCATCATCATCATCATCATCATCAGCCTATGTTAGTCCACTGCTGGACATAGGCCTCCCCTAATGAGCGCCATAGCGCCCTGTCTTTAGCTTGACGCATCCAGCATCTGCCTGCAGTCTTTCGCAGATCGTCATCCCACCTGGCCGGAGGGCGTCCTATACTGCGTTTGCCAAGTCGCGGTCTCCACTCAAGAACACGTTTACCCCAGCGGTTGTCGGTTCTTCGCGAGATATGGCCGGCCCACTGCCACTTCAGCTTGCTAATTCTTTGAGCTATGTCGGTAACTTTGGTTCTCTGTCGGATGTATTCGTTACGTCGTTATTCGTTATGTCGTATGCAATGTTGGTAATTTTGTACGGAGACCGGGCCAAGTTTAGTGCCACTGAGTATATTTCACTTGCACGCGCACGTCAAGTGGCCTGATACCGGATAAACGGATTGACCGCGGACGTGGTGTTCGTTCGACCAGGAAAATTGCCTTAGCGACCTAATTTGACACTTAAATCCGTAGGTAGTTCGTTAAATATGAAGTGGTTAAAAACAAATTTGAATTCAAATTTCTAAACGACACTGAACATTAGAAGACATAGAAAAATCCGAAAAGTAAAGCTATGGCCGGGAATCTAACCCGGGTCCGAGTCGTTCCGTGACGCGTGCTATACCCCTACACCACCCATAGCAGGTGGGTAAGTCATCGATTTTTTCTATCTGTTACTAGTTGTCATGTGACCTTGTTACTATGCGAATTTTTGTCGCTAAGCGTCATCTGTTTGAAGTAAATAGTTTTGAAGTAGTTCAACAATGGAATAGAATCAAATAAATGGAAATGAAATAGTACACACGGCAATATAATCAGGTAAGCACCTACGCACGCTCGCGCCGTATCTATCCTGCTTACCGAATAGCTTTGCTGTTGTCACACTGCAAACTAAGTTCGCATTCCGACAAATTAAAGCTTCGCGCCACAAACCTGAACGACGTATCTACAGCCGAACTAAACTGTAAGTTCGGCCGATCGTCAATAGATGGCGCTGTTTTAAATCAGGATTCTAATTCAACGTACGCACACTAGAGGGCGCCTAGGTCGCTCTCCGCGTAAATTATATTTATTATTTAATTAATACACACACTTGAAACTATTTATTTATTTAATTAATACTAACACCTACATTATTTATTTCTTTATTTCATACACTCAGCAACACGTATCAAAAAGCTCACCTGTTCATCTCTACACGATCGGCTCTGGTTGGTTGATTCAAATTTTGACAGGACATATTCCGCCCTAAGGCGGAGCTTCTTCAAAATTTGAAAGAACCGCTAGTTCTGGATAAAACCAGCTGTTCTATCCGAAATCGGTCATTCTGAATCGACTGCAACCTGCCCAGCTCCTACTGGTAAGCTCTCTCTGAACATTTTTATCTTTTAACTGTGTTTTGCTCTGTGTATTTATTTAAATGATTTAAATAAATCATTTAAATTCTTAATTCTAACTCTGTTACTCTGACAAAGAGACACTTGCAAATCCCCCTCGCTGTTGGGATTGCTCATGTAAATTTAAATGTAACGTTCTCTTTTGCTGTTAATTTGAATTTAAACTCTACCTAGATGTTAGCTTAGTACTTTGGGTTTGAATCATAACGGTCGTGCCGACCGTTGGAATTCAAACCCACGACTCAATTTATATTCAGTTGCTCCTTTTCAATTACTTACAATTGTATAGTTTAACTTCTTCAGCTTTTGCCTGCCTGTAACTCCGTATGCCTAGCTCCTGCCATGCACTGCACTTAGCTCCCTCGGGATAAATCCCCTTCGCACCGCAGGGCCTGGCAGGACGCTACCTAACTGGACTCGATCTCACACCAGCATTCTTGCAGGGCAACTACCGCACCCCGCGGAATTAACACAGCTACGCTCTGTCACTGCGTCCCTCCGAAACATCACCAAGCTACGCTCAATCCTGCCACTCGCTGAATAGCCTACAGCTCTGGCTCAGCCTGGCACCAGCTGAATAAGCAAGAACTCTCTCATCACCATTGCTGGCCGCTGACCGCTCCGTTGGGAGAAAGAGCATCGAGCCACGACTACTCTGCTGACTCCACCGAGCGCGCCTGCCGCCCATCTCCAGTTCTTCGGCTCAGAGGATTCCCGAGGGAAGTGGAGGCCAAATAAGCGCAGAAAACTTAACCGAAATTTAGTACTTCACAAAGATCCGAATCTCATCCTGAGACAAGTCGCTCTCCGACCTTAACTTATTTTTATTGTCGCGATAGGTCCGTTTTTGTTGCTTATAAATAAAATATAGTAATCTTAATTCTTGTTTTTCTTCAACAAAAACCCTACTAGGCCTACACTGTGACAAGTGGCGCCCGTGGGTTTCTTTTGAAGGAACAGTTCGGATTTCTGCGCTTTCTGCCTAACTTTTGTAGTGCATGTGCTAAAAATCATATAAATATTCATTCTTGGTGTGTGTATCTCACAATAACTTCAGTGCTTGTTCTTCCCCGTGTGGAAGTCGGGGCTAGAATAACTCCATTCCCCGTCCTAGGAATTCGTAGGAGGCGAATAATAGGTCTTGATCGCGAATTTACCGAGAAAAGGCTAAAGTGGTTCGTTAACAGCTAAACTCTAAAATTGTCTCTAAATCCAGTCGTAATTTTATTCAGAATTCTCGCTTCTAACTAAAAAACCGTTACAAAACACCGTTAATTCAAGTTAAATTTAAATCATAACCGTTACTTTTTAATATTAAATTAACTAACTGCCGCCTTACACCCAAACGCAACCGTCATCTTAATTCTTAACCTATTCTTAAAACCGTTAATCACTTACTTTGAATAATCTACTGACTGTTTAACGGTCACATTATTTAAATCTATTTTTTTTAAATACTAGAAACCGTTAATCTTTATTTTGAATAATCTGCTGACCGGTTACATCTCTTAAGTAATCGGATTTATTCAATCTACAACCGTCACTCTGAAGCGGTACTAACGGATGCTTTCTAGAAACTATATTTAAAAAAAAAAAAATATTAACGGTATCTTAATTGTTCTAACTACCAGTTGTTTTTTTAAAAAAATAACGGTCACTTTAATTTTATATAAATTCTATAACTTGCAATTAACGGACACTTATTTTTATTATCTTACTACTACCGCAGCTAACGTTAACGACCACAAGAAGATATTATCAAAATCAGTTGTCACAACTCGGCAAATCAGCGTTCAATCTTCTTAACTTTGATTAACACTTATTTCCTAAAATTAAACTCGTAAACTTAACTTCAACTAAAATAATCACACGCCTATTTATTGAGAGATACACCACATTTATCTTGCTTGTGTTTTTACTTTCTATAGCTATCTGTAAATACGGAGAATTTAACTTATAGGATTATGAAAGTGTTCAGAGACCGCATATTACAGTAACCAATACACAACTAAACACTTAACACTACAAATAAAATTTAAATCCACCAACATTCTTAACAAATATAACGCTTACGCGAATATCGACATTAGCATTGAAATTACCAGCCTCGAACACTCGACTGTGCGTGCGTCGAATAGAGTTCAATCTTGAGTGAAAAAAAAAATTCACTAATCACTTTTAATTTTTTTCATAAAAAGGGTAAATACTTGATCTGCCGCAGATATGGCCGATCGAAAAATTAAATACTTATCCTTGCAAAAGGAGGAACTTATTTATGAAGTAGGACTACGCGGTACTACCCCCGCGGACAATGTAATAGAACTACGTAATCAAATACTAGAACTTGCAGTTTTACACCCGGCTAGTGAAATATTAGAATCACATCTAGAAGTAGATGAAGACATAAAAGGTGCGTTAAATAGTGTGCTTAAGGCACAATCTCAATTAGCAACTCTTGATACACTCGACGACTTTTGGTTCAAACCTGCGCTCAAGCGCACAGAATATCTCTGCAACCATATTTTCTACCGCTTAAGGCGCATTTTCCCGCAAACAACCACAGATTCAACCGCATTTCACAATTGTACTACTAGCTTCAAACGCCTTTGTACTGATTTAGCAACTATTAGACCCTTACTCGACCCTAGCGATAATAATGAATTCCAAAATGACACACAGTGGCTGATCTATCTAGCAAATTTCTTTAACTCTTACAGGGTGGTCACTACTTCGCCTAAATCACATTCTAATGATGCTATAAAAATTAATATAAACAGTTTGGACGACTCGGGTTCCGCCGTAACTACCACCGGTGATAACTTCCATTACGAACTACTTGAACGGGGCCATAAACTCATGTTCGACGACTCTGTGCGCATTACTGCTGCTGGAAGCCAACATCTGGATAGCGTGGGATATCTCGACCTAGATTCGACCTTTGAGTCTATGACTCATCCTGTAAGGTCATATGTAGTGCCGGGAATCCTCACTCCGCTCATCCTAGGTGTAAACTTTTGGCGCATTTACAAAGTTTGCCCCAACTACTTATATAGTCTTGAGTTAAGCGAATGCGCCACTAAGCACACAGGGCCAGTCGATGGTTCCCCCACTACATTGACCTACAGACAATTGACGGAATCTCAACGCGTCTCAGCACTTAACATAGGTCGTACTTCGCTAATAACGCGCCATAAATCTAAAAACATCAGTAAAAAACTCGCATCTACGTTCATTAAGTGTAAAATTAAAAAAAAGGTCACCGCTTGTTTTCGAACTCCAAGACCAATCCGGAAAAGAATTGGGCGCTTGAAACATCAAAGACTTAAAAATAACTCCCGATCATAACCAAACAACTTAAACTTAAAATTTAACTTCGTTAGCCACTTCGTTACTTTCTTATTAATGCTAGAACTCAATCTTAAAATCGTATCTTAAAACTAATCTTATAACTATAAGATAAAATAAAATTGAACCCTAATGCTTGTACGTACCTAATCTTAAAATCTTATCTTAAAACTTATCTTAAAACTTATCTTAAAACTAATCTTATAACTATAATATAATCACCTTCTATCCTGGTCTGGGAGAAAAGAAAAAACATAGAATGTACCAGTTGCTTCTCTACCCGTGCAGATGGTAAAAGCCCATCGAGGGAATAGGCGAAAATCTTTTGACTTATGATATAGACGATGCGGCTAGCAACCCATCGCTATTTTCACTTTCGTTTCCATCTATACGCCAGTAAAACTCCTTCCATCCTGGTCTGGGAGAAAAGAAAAAACATAGAATGTACCAGTTGCTTCTCTACCCGTGCAGATGGTAAAAGCCCATCGAGGGAATTGGCGAAAATCTTTTGACTTATGTTATGGACGATGCGGCTAGCAACCCATCGCTATTTTCACTTACTTTTCCACTTACACGCCTATAAATTCCTTCCATCCTGGTCTGGGAGAAAAGAAAAAACATAGAATGTACCAGTTGCTTCTCTACCCGTGCAGATGGTAAAAGCCCATCGAGGGAATAGGCGAAAAATATTTGGAGTTATGTTATGGACGATGCGGCTAGCAACCCATCTCTATTTTCACCTTCCTTTCCACCTAAACGCCTACAATCACGCTAAACGTGACCTTAAATATTATTATTTACCTTAGCCACTGTCTATCCCGTAAAGGATAAGGCGTGATATTTAAACATTAACTTACTCTTAAAATATATAATTATTACTATTAAAACCTAGACACTTAGAAATTAAAAATAATTTGAAACTATAACGATAATACTTAAAATCTTAAAAATTAGACTTAAACAAACCAACTTATGTTATATAACTTAACCATTCTGTATACCTGATTTACTCACACAAGCTTTCTCGCCGCATCAGTGCAGCCGTTGAGTGTTAATCTATCTGTAACCTTAAGCCTATACCCGAGACTTGAAACTCGTTAAAACATTTAATATTTTTATTTTTCTTCCGCTCGTCAACTACTTGCCTTCTGTTCTAAGCCTATATGCCCGGGCAGGTGGTGACCCGTGAACTAAATACTCTCACTATTCGGCTAGTTACGGTCCTCCTGTAACTAGCCATCTTAAAAAACGAAACGGATGGCAATTTCGTTTGCAGAAGGTAGGCGCGCGAGGGAAACTCTTACTGGGACTACGGTATCCGTGCGGTACTAGCTAACACGTAAAATAAGCCCTTAAGCCACCGTAGTTCTCACTTCTTCTGGGACGGATGGTAATCCCAAATACATGTTAAATTAACACTCCAACGCTTTCTCCTCCCCATTAATACCTACAGTTAATGTACCTGTGACATAGGGTCAACAACCTCTTCTAATGTTCGACCTGCTTTGCTAGGAGATGTATGTTTGTTATTATGATTGTTGAAGTATGAAAGTAATATGCCATAGCGTTTTCTTTGTCTTAGCGAAATGTGCCCTGAGGTGCACATTTCTTCAGGGGGAAAGGGGGTACTGTCACACTGCAAACTAAGTTCGCATTCCGACAAATTAAAGCTTCGCGCCACAAACCTGAACGACGTATCTACAGCCGAACTAAACTGTAAGTTCGGCCGATCGTCAATAGATGGCGCTGTTTTAAATCAGGATTCTAATTCAACGTACGCACACTAGAGGGCGCCTAGGTCGCTCTCCGCGTAAATTATATTTATTATTTAATTAATACACACACTTGAAACTATTTATTTATTTAATTAATACTAACACCTACATTATTTATTTCTTTATTTCATACACTCAGTAACACGTATCAAAAAGCTCACCTGTTCATCTCTACACGATCGGCTCTGGTTGGTTGATTCAAATTTTGACAGGACATATTCCGCCCTAAGGCGGAGCTTCTTCAAAATTTGAAAGAACCGCTAGTTCTGGATAAAACCAGCTGTTCTATCCGAAATCGGTCATTCTGAATCGACTGCAACCTGCCCAGCTCCTACTGGTAAGCTCTCTCTGAACATTTTTATCTTTTAACTGTGTTTTGCTCTGTGTATTTATTTAAATGATTTAAATAAATCATTTAAATTCTTAATTCTAACTCTGTTACTCTGACAAAGAGACACTTGCAAATCCCCCTCGCTGTTGGGATTGCTCATGTAAATTTAAATGTAACGTTCTCTTTTGCTGTTAATTTGAATTTAAACTCTACCTAGATGTTAGCTTAGTACTTTGGGTTTGAATCATAACGGTCGTGCCGACCGTTGGAATTCAAACCCACGACTCAATTTATATTCAGTTGCTCCTTTTCAATTACTTACAATTGTATAGTTTAACTTCTTCAGCTTTTGCCTGCCTGTAACTCCGTATGCCTAGCTCCTGCCATGCACTGCACTTAGCTCCCTCGGGATAAATCCCCTTCGCACCGCAGGGCCTGGCAGGACGCTACCTAACTGGACTCGATCTCACACCAGCATTCTTGCAGGGCAACTACCGCACCCCGCGGAATTAACACAGCTACGCTCTGTCACTGCGTCCCTCCGAAACATCACCAAGCTACGCTCAATCCTGCCACTCGCTGAATAGCCTACAGCTCTGGCTCAGCCTGGCACCAGCTGAATAAGCAAGAACTCTCTCATCACCATTGCTGGCCGCTGACCGCTCCGTTGGGAGAAAGAGCATCGAGCCACGACTACTCTGCTGACTCCACCGAGCGCGCCTGCCGCCCATCTCCAGTTCTTCGGCTCAGAGGATTCCCGAGGGAAGTGGAGGCCAAATAAGCGCAGAAAACTTAACCGAAATTTAGTACTTCACAAAGATCCGAATCTCATCCTGAGACAAGTCGCTCTCCGACCTTAACTTATTTTTATTGTCGCGATAGGTCCGTTTTTGTTGCTTATAAATAAAATATAGTAATCTTAATTCTTGTTTTTCTTCAACAAAAACCCTACTAGGCCTACACTGTGACACTGTGTGTACACTGGAAGTACGTCTCCGTCCGTGTTTTTATTTAGTTTTTAGTTAGTTTTATTTCTTCTATGCTGGTCTGGGAGCAAAGAAAAAATAGAATGTACCAGTTGCTTCTCTTCCCGCGCAGATGGTATAAGCCCATCGAGGGATTGGGTGAAAATCGTAGGGATCATGTTATATAGGCGATGTGGCTAGCAACCCATCACTGTTTTGATTCCCTTTTCCATCCATACGCCCACAATAATGCTAAGCGTGGACCTCAGGTCTTGCCACCTTAGGCTCTATCTACCCCGTAAGGGACAAAGACGTGATTTATGTATGTCTGTATGACAAATGAAATTTGAAAAAATGACTTTCTGCCAAGTTTCTTGCGGCGCATTCTTCTTGGCAATGATGGTCTTTCCGAATGTGCTGGTAGTTTCAAAAAGACATGTAAAAGAGCCCTTGGCGGCCAATTTGCAAAAATAAATTTTCATCTTCATTTTTCATTTTTATTTTCAAATGATGATAATAAGTTGTTAAAGTATTGCTCTGCTGTACCCCACAGGGGTGTATGTAGATCTATTCTTAATTAATTGCCAACTTCTTGTAATAAATAAACTAATAAAAAAAACTAATATGGTGACAAAGCATTCTATTTTGCCTATTCGACGTAAAAACAAATCCAACAAATCCAAGATCATTAAATTTCTTGTAGCAGCTTTTAAGTTAGGTATTTGGTGGATTTTGTTAGATTATCATTAGGCATCTGAAATTACTCCGAAACATGTCGAGCTTACAAGACTTTCATACATGAGTGTTCAGTTTATTTCACTTTCACATTGTCACGGGTAAAAATGGAAACAGAGGTACCAATTCGAAATTTGAAAATCGAAGATCGTATCATACCGTCTCCCTTTCACTCTCGTATTAATCTCGATTTTTTTACTTTGAAATAGGCCTACTGGGGATCTCCAAACGAAATTTGCCCCCGATTTGATGGTTGCGTTTAGCACGCAATCACAACTTGGCATGTACTCTGGCAAGCATTACACGGAATTAGGAGTCTTGTACATTGGTCGTGCATTGACCAGTTGATTAGACACACGACTCCGTATAACGCCTACCTACGGGCTAACGAATCAAGTTATGGTTGTATGCCTAGTGCAGCGATCACTTCGCGGGAGAGTTTCTTTTACACATCACAAGCATTGCATCTGAGTATATAATAGTAGAAAAGTTTAGTATTCTCGCCGCATCTGTGCAATGGTACCCGTGTCAAATAGGGTTTAGCACAAAAAGTCAAATGGACAAGGTTTACGATTGATCGCGGGACCCGAGTAAGTTTAAGTGTAGTGAATATTTTCTATTGGTTGGACGATAACTCCTGAACGCTTTGGAATAAAGGCGCTACGTTGTTTGACGCAGATGTATGCCTCCTTCGAGAATTGGCTGGTTTTAACTTTGAATATGGAGAAATTCAGCAAAGTAGGCAATAAGGCTTTTTTAAAGTTGGCATGAGTCGATTCCAGAGCTAGTCATACAGCAACGGTTTAGTTAAACATACTTACAGCTAGCAGTAGATACTGTAGGCACCTGAGTTTGTATATGCAAAAGTTTATATGTTCAAACCAACTCGCTGGCAGGTAATGCAAATACTAACAATTTGATTTTAGAATTTAAGATGAATCGGAGGAAATGTTTCTTTGTGATATTACCTGTACAGCTGCCTCCGAAGGCATTGCTGCTGTAACTTAGATATTAAAAGAAGAAAGAAGAAAGAAAGAAGTTTGAAATAAAATACGGTTATGAATCCATATGATATTTCATTAATTAGATGAAAGTTTGGCTCAGAGGCCGTTACATCTCGAATAAATCCAGGAGTAAGTAAGTAAGTAAGTAAATGCTTTATTGAGTGATTTAGGAGTGTCCAATTAGTTTGCTGTAGTACTGGCTACTTCCCCCTAAATATATACAATATACATGATACGTGTGTACAAACATCATACAGTCAACACCGAATGTTTATATTCGTCAGGTTTTTTTTGTTACAGGTTGCCTTCAAACAAAACTTCGTTTCCGAAGATTTATTTTTACGTAGGGGCAGACATATCTACATGATTTTCAAGTAATCCAACGCTGTTAGTCATAGGGATTATTCGAACGCGATCTTCATTAATTCTATTATCTCTAGAAGAATTCTATTATGGTGGGCATGCTTGCACCCACGGCTTTGCCCGTTCACAGAACTCCAATAATTATCCTGAAGGAATTTCGCAAAATCCGGAATAATGCCTTATCTAAATTCGTATTTCAGTTTCCTAGGAATCTTTTTCTTTCTAAGGTTTTGAGAAAGGTGATAATAAGTCGGTCGGTATGTTTATCAGCTAGCTTATATTTTATCTATATTTATAGTCACACCATTTAATTAACTGCTTGAAATAATATCCCGCAAAATCGAGTTACAATAGCTCTGTCTTCTCAATCTTCATCCACTTCTAAAAGTCTACCTTTTCAACATCTATTTCAAATACAAACGTATGCAGTATAATACGCTGAAGAAAATTGTTGTTTGCATACTTACCGAAAAACGAAGTTAGTTCACGAAGTTAGCTTCTAGGGCTAAAATGTAATCCGACTTTACGGTACCTACCTATGCAAATTTCCTGCAAGACATTGTAAGGGGGCTTCTGCCTTACAGGAACAGGTCGGGGTTGCTTATTTATGGTGCCAGGAGGGCGGGATGTGGTGCTTACGCATTAAGTGAACACTTGTTTAGCACAGGATATTTTAATCTCGACACGTATAGTACATGATATCAGCTCGAGCCCGACACTAAGGGAGCGCGGCGTATGTAGGAAGGACCCGAGGCGGGCAGGCAGACAGGCAGGCAGGCAGAAGGGCACACTCCAGGCACTCCAGGCAGGCGGGTGTACAGGCACGCGGAAGACAGGCGGATGCACAGGCTCGCGGAAGACAGGCGGG
This sequence comes from Pandemis cinnamomeana, assembly GCA_932294345.1. NCBI lineage: Eukaryota > Metazoa > Arthropoda > Insecta > Lepidoptera > Tortricidae > Pandemis > Pandemis cinnamomeana. Next base: position 13,090,091 of record OW028705.1, on the reverse strand, counting down.
TGCACAGGCACGCGGAAGACAGGCGGGCAGGTGGCACACTCCACGCCGCAGGCTCGGGGCTGAACAGCCAGCGGCTCGCTACAGCTTGGGTGGCTCGTCGTCGGTGTCCCTCAGGTCCCACGTTCGTCCCTCGCTCTCGCGCCGGGCAAAATGGCCGAGCCTCCTTTGCGCGTCTCGCACCTTCTCCCTCTTTTCTGTATTGCTCCGTCTCGCTCGGGTGGCGTCTCGCTCTCTCTGGCGCGTGCGACGGTGATGCCTGTGCCGGTGTAGATGGCGCTGCTACGGCTATGGGCGAGGTGGCGCGCTGGGTCGTTCCGTGGCGGAAAGTCAGATGGCGCTGCTAGGCCCGTACATTAATAATACTGCTACAACATTATTATATGGCAATATGCAATATTATTTAGTTCTTGCAGAAATAAATGTAGGTATATCTTTAGAACCAGGGTGTTATATTTATTTAGCAGTCTGAGAAAAGATAAATAGGTAATTTAGTCAACTGATGTTTTAAATTTCTTCTCCGAGTATTTTCTTATCCAAGGATTACCTTTTCGAGGTAAGTTTGGGTTTCTCATAAAAATTCAGTGCCGCGAATGACAAAAATTAGTCTTGAGAAGAAAGAAGAAAGAAAAATATGCATTATGAAGATGCTCCAAGATATTCAGCAAAGAAATTAAGATTTGATTATAAAGAACGACATTTATTCTGTAAGTATATCCGGCGCTTTTGGTAAGTTATTGCTAAGACGAATATCACACAGTACCACCAATGAAAATGGACAAGAAATAGTAGCCGCCAGTTGCATTTATTGACACAAAAGAAAAATGGTATACAAAGATGAAAATGAAAAGAGTTTTCATTACTCAGCCACGCAATGAAAACGCAATGAAAGACCATCGAGGGAATGGGCGAAACTTATAGGAATCATGTTATAGGCGATGAGGCTAGCAACCCATCACTATTTTGATTCCATTTTCCACCTATACACCCTCAATCTTGCTAATTGTGGCCTTTAGGTACCTGTTACCTAAGGCTCTGTCTACCCCGTAAGGGATAAAGACGTGATTTGTGTATGTGTATGTGTGTATGAAAACCTAATAGTTGCGACACTATTGATTCAAATGCATTACCGTGAAAAAATAACGGGTCACTTTCCATAGACAGTCGTATGAAAAGCGGCCCTTTATTTTTGCACGTCAGTTTAGTAGTAATGTGGCTGTCATTACATCTTGTTCTCGTGTTATAATCTATTACGCTGTGACAATTTGGGACAAAACAAGACCATTGAATGGAGTGATAGATGACGTAACGTAAGATCTAAATCGCTACACAGTAAACAAAGCGTATATTGCCTTCATACCAGCCGTACTGTTAATATCTTTGTTCTGGAAATGATGATTATATTTGCTCTGGCTATGTACTAGGCGATATTCGCTGTTAACGCGAAGCTTTCATCAACGAAAGCTTTACTTAACATACGGTATATTGTATCTACGTATTCTAATTTTCTTTATGGAGTTACTTACAATCGTAAATCTTTAAGCGAGTAATTTTTGTACAGTTTATCCAGAATTTAACACTTTTTTTAAATACTTTATATTTTGATTGGGTTGACTTAACGCAGTTCTTAGGGGACACAGATCAAGTATACCTAATAATATCTACTACATCTATATTGTCTACTTTGTTCTTTGTTTTGTACTGATTTGTGGTGTTCAATAAAGAGTATTTGTATTGTAATAATATTAATTTTAACTGTATACGTAGTTCTTATGCAAAAGGTAAATATTTTTTGGTAATTGAAATGGACCTCCGCAAAGTAACGCCTGATTCAATAAAATGATCTTAATGGGCATAGGAAATCTTGTCATAGGGAATGCGGCTAACAACCCATTACTATTTTGATTCCCCTTTCCTATAGGTACGCCCACATTCATGCTAAACGTGGCCTTTAGGTCTTGTTACCTTAGGCACTGTCTACCCCGTAAGGGATAAAGACGTGATTTATGTGTGTGTGTGTGTGTGTGGATGTACCTATACTAAATTTAAGCTTTTGCAAAAAAAAAATTTTTTTTCAGGTAATGTGTATGTATGTAGGTTTACGCAACGGATCGCTAAAATTTCAACATTCGACAGCAAACCAGAGTGCCTGTTAATAATTCTCTCTATCAGTTGGTAGTGCAACCACGCTTTAATTGAACGCGAACATTTTTTTACTCTTTTACACACTACCCGCCTTTGTATTTTTGTATTGCTCTCTGTCTGTTACCATAAAAGTGGAGTCAATTATTTATTTACATTTTCAGTATTTCTTGAAAGGGGACTCGCGGCGACTGTGTACAAATGTCACGTTACTCGTGACCAAAGTGCGTATGAACAGTATTTATTTGAGTATTTTCGACACCTTCACTATCACTATCACTATCACTATCACTACATAGTATAAAATGAACGCGCTTTCTCTGTCCCTATGTCCCTATGTATGCTTATATCTTCAAGACTACACAACGGATTTTGATGCGGTTTTTTTTTTAATAGATAGAGTGATTCAAGAGGAAGGTTTTTATGTATAATTCTACGCAGACGAAGTCGCGGGCAGAAGCTAGTTAAATATAAGTTAGAGTTGAAACCGAAACACTTATACAGGGTGCCCCAAACACCGTCGATATACTACTAATTATTTCACAGAATGTTTAGATTTTAGGTTTAGTTAAAATGGCTTGGTTTTGATATATCGTCATATTTGTAAAATCCTAAAATTTAATTTGATAAAGTTTTAAATCGAAAATAGAAAACGGATTCTACACTAATTCTACGGAAAATTCAATCACGTCAAAACTAGCCAAGACTACGTTTTGCGTAATTACATTTCAAAATTAATATTCGCTTTGATTAAATCAGAAGCGGCATGCCTTAACCGGAACATTTCCTATTAAGGTCACAATAGGCTTGCATTTGCCTAAACTGTTCGGAGCGGTAAAGTTGGCTAATTTTAATATTACCAGTAACAATATAATAGGATGTAGTCAGACTTGTAAGTCAATATTAGGCGGGTCGGCAGTTAAGTGAAGTTTAGGGGGGAATGAAAGTAGTAAATCCGACACGCGGTGTGGGAGCCGTAGGACAAGATATTGCGCACTGGCGTACATTATATTGTTACTGAGATTACTTGGTTGGTTATGAGTTTACGAGTTACAAATGGACAATGAGTGTGAATCTAAGGACAATAATACACTATTTTTTTTTATACGACAAGGACGGAAGGCAAACGAGCAAGTAAGTCACCTGATGGTAAGGATAGAATACCTCTTGTTCCCAGTAGTATCACTGGTAGTCTTACTCTCCGCGCCGGAACACAGCAGTGCAAGCGCTGCTGCTTGGCGGCAGGATTAGTGTGTAAGACGGTGCTAGCGATTCGGACGGATCGCAATGACCTAAGATTAAACTGTGATAAATAAAAAAAATCAGGGAACACCCTTTTGTTGTACCTATTTAAATTAAAAAATATTATGTAAGGCTTTGTATTTTAATTTTTTCACTTCAATGAACTGAAGAATTACATTTAGGTAAATAATTTTACAAACTGTTACAGCAGAAATAAGAAATTTAGCAAATCAGACATATTTTCAGCGGGATAAAAACCGTGATATTCAAATAATCAACTATTGGCCCCTTGTGAAAGCAGGATTAGCCATACATAGACGTGGCAATAATTGCCCTTGTCCGTACCAATAGACAATTACCTCATTCCATACTTCATGGACTAGATGGAACAGGTATTTGGATCTAGTATTTTTAAGGACTAGGTCTGCGTATACCTAGTACCTTCTCATCTCTATTAGACACTGCATTTTCATTACATTTACTTCAGTACACAAACTGTTGTTTAACAGCAGCAGCTGTTGCAGGAAATCAAAACAGGCCGCCCGAGCGTCCGCAGGTGCCGCAAATCTGTACGAATGTTCTTATAAAATTGTGACTGTTTCGCACTGCGACGCAGTTTTGTAGGATAGGTACTAACATTTTGCTTCGTACAGTCAAGTGTAATAATATGTATCTAGACAAAGTTTCGAAAGTAAGTACCATACGCTCTTACGCCAGCGTAATAAGGTCGTGGGACATATTTTTGAGAAGTTCCTATTGATACTTATTTTTGCACTTGACCGTACTTATACGTAGATTCGGGGAAGTGTCGCGTCTGTTTTTGCACTGTGGGCCGCACGCTGATGAACTTGAGATTATAACATACTAGACTTGCTCCCGCGTCTCCGCCCGCATGGTGTTCGGTTACCGCGGATTCCTCAGGAACATGTTAATGAACGCATATTTAACAGTTTTCCTTAAGCAATCTCAGTATTAATAGTTATTGACAATTAAAATTGTTTCCTATGCAGAGGGCCGTTCAACGTTCACGGCCACTGGCCGCAGATGACGACCAAGGACTTAGATGACTATGTTATTAGTAATCTAGAGCGCAGTCGCGGCACTACGTAAAAAATGCGTAGTTCTTAAATCAAACCTGGCTTTATTGGTAATTTTTGTTTATATATTATATCTGTAGGTATGTATCTTTACAACTACTAAATGACTTTTAAAAATTCTTTCACTCATTAAATGTTTCGCTATGCCTAATAATTAATCCTCTTTTTATTCCATGAAATCGCAAAGCTTAAGTGGGATACATGATTTTTATGATGTTGTTGCGTGCCATCCTGATATTTACTTACTTGTAAATAGACTGACAGGGGTAGGGGGGCTACTCCAACATTCGATGTTCGAAGTTCGTATCGCACCATCCCTTTTACTCTCAAATTAATCACTATTAGAGCGAGCGGAATGACACGAAACGAACTTCGAAAATCAGAATCAGAACTACAGTTTTGTGGCCGCTCACCACAAGCCCACTGAACAAATTGACTTTCGTATTTGTGTTCCAGCATGGTCTAATAAATAGCAATGTACGAGTTACGGCATAAACAGACCCGAAACCCAGGCGTTCAGTTAAGCTAGTATAACGTTGCTCAAACAAACGTTAACTGCGGTGGAAAACACTTCATACGAGTTACTAATTCGTTGCAGCTAGTGGACTTTTTATTACAAGTTTTATATTAACTTGCAATGTATGTGGTATGTATATATTTATGTAAGTATGTTTGTCCGGGTGGAATCTTGCGACTCAATTTAGAAGCAGATTATCTTCATGCGATTGAGCTGAAATTTTGCATACTTCTGTAAGTCAGATGATAGTACAATAATCTGGTGGTTTAGTCAGGACCGTCTCAGCAGGAGGAAACTCTTAAACGATTGGTCCGATTGACTTGAAATTTGGTCCACATATGTTTGAAGGGTGACAATGCACGTACAGTCAGCAAAAAAGCTTGAATCTAAAATGAAAATTTTAAGTTAGGTTATTGAGATTCAGTTTAAAATGCTGTAATTTTTCTATGCTTTAGTATTGATTTTATTCATAAACTGGCGTACAGTCGAGCTCTTAGAATGCCATTCGGGTTTGTCTTACTCACCCTTATGGGTTTGATCTTGAATCGGCCGAGTGAGGGAGACAGCATGACAAACTCGAATCAAATTGACTGGCGAAGCTTTAAGTGAATTTAGATTTTTGAATATCGTAGATTGAAATAAACGATCCAAGTCGTGATTATAAGTCTTCATGGATAATTGTCGAAACAGAGGCGTTTCCCGCAATTTTTTGTTTTTTCATTAAAAAAACGCCCTACACAGTGTAAGTTTTTTTTTAAGGAAACGATCATGTTTTACCGTTGCTCTTGCCGGCATTGGACTTCGCATCTCTTGCCTTACCATGACGAGGTGTTCCATCCAATTAAATAATAATAATAATAATAATAATATAGCCCCTTTATTCCGAAATTGCTACAGTTTTTTCAATAAATATTTATAAAATCGCGTAATTCGGCGTGCCTCTTGGCATAGGCCTCCTCCAGCTTGCTGGAGGGGTTTGGTCTAGTGCTCCCGTGGGGACCAGCCATCCAATTAAAGCACACAAGCAAAGCAGATAACATTTCTGAACAGCAGACACGATATACTTAATATTAGGTAGATATCTATTCATTGCAATTACCCATACAGTTGGAACACTCTGCTCTTGGCATTTGAAAGGAATACTGGATACAACGGGTCTTGTTTCAATAAACCGTTCGAGAAAATTATGAGCCCAACATAGTTCTAACACTTCGAATTGAACATTTTGTACGTTTTGCCTCATTGTTATTTTGAGGCTTGTCAATCTATTTTTCCTTATGATCCAAATTAAATAGGACCATTTAACTAGTTGAACTCAATATCATTTTAATAATTTATTTTATATTTTTATATTTATTTTTAGTTACAAAACACTTCTAAACTTAATTAAAATAAATCTAAAAACGTACTCCCCCGCGGCATTGAGCCAAAGATGGTGGCAGCATTTCCCAGCTGTACTGTATTGCAGTACTAATTTTAGAATTTACAGAATAACACTATTATTTGAGTAGCACGTCAATTAAAATATTTAAGGTAATTTTATTGGAAAAATATCAGAATAAATTCACACTCATCATATAACACGACTGTGACGTCACAGGGGCTCCAAGCGCCAACAGTGCTGGCAGTTGCATGGTTTATGCAGGGAAATGATAAAAGCCACTGCGCTCACGACTTGTGCTGAAATTATTAATAGTCTACTCGAAACCAGCACTAAAACTATCGTGGGCAACAGCTCAAACGTAGGGTAATACGTTTAAATACCCTCAGGGGTTGTTTTCACCATCTCTCGTGTATCATGTTTGCCTAAGTAAATTCTACGACTTGTCAGCATATTGGGGTAGGTCGCATAAAACGTTTTTGCGCATCCTTCATTGTCCAGACAGCTAAGGATTGATATTCCCGTTTGCGTCTGTGTTTCCTGAACTTTGCGACCTAATTGTCTTCAAATTGAATGTGAGGTGAATAGGGATTTCTAGGCCAGCGTGCCACGCCTTCACAACTAATTGACTAAAAGGTTAAAGCATAAAATACAATAGGCGATAGGTGTTATAGGCGATGCGGCTAGCAACCCATCACTATTTTGATTCCACTTTCCACCTCTACGCCCTCAGTGTCTTGCTAAACGTGGCCTGTAGGTCTTGTTACCTTAGGCCCTGTCTACCCCGTAAGGGATAAAGACGTGATTTGTATATGTATGTATGTATGTATAAAATACAACCAAAGTCTCTAAACAGTGACTAACTTTGAAAAAACTACGGAAATCAATGAGTTCCTAATTATTTAACCAGAAGCGAACTGTAGCATAGGCTCCTATCTAGTATCTGTATAATAAAACAATTTGAAATACCTACTTGCGTAAAGCTGGCACGTGCTACCAATCCCAAAATTGGTTGAACAAGCGGCTTGAACAGTAATAACATCAAACCACGCTCAGACGTGTGAAAATCTCATATATAATGGTAATAACAAATGTGATAACACACCAACATAAGTAATCCAAGATAATGAAATTTGAGGCGGTAACCTATCACTTGGTTTACCATTTTAATCATATTTCGTGACTACATAGTGTAGGGAGCGTCCTCAAAGTTGTAATTACATTGTATCAAAGCTGTTTGATATCAAAGATCACGCATGCCAATGAACTAAATTATTAAGGGATTATTTTGTAGTAAGACGTTTGACAAGGTTATATGGCATAGTTTATAATATGGTGCCTGTTGTATAATAAAACTTGGAGCTCCAAGATAAAAAATACGGCGACGTTTCAATTTGAAAACGGCCTGCTTTTTATTAGGAACGCGAAAAATAATCCACAAAAAGTTGCACGGATACAAAGGAATCATACGGCTTAATATAACAACGGTAGGAAAGTTGAGATTTATTCATTTAAATTCGACCAGTACGAAAATTTAAATAGGAAATGTGTTCAAAAGAAAATACAATGGCGGTTGCTTAAATATGCATAGGGAAAATGTTACGGGAGCGGAGGTAAATTCAAAGCAGGTCTGCCGCTGGTCTGCCGTCGATTATAGTATTGTGATAACACGGTCGAAGCTTTGATTTATTAGCTTAGACCCGGCTACGCGTTAATGTTTCCAAAATTTAGATATGGAACACGGATCGTCTTTTGTTCGTACATAAAATGTTACTGTCGTGAGTATAAGGGCACTCCTTTTGTCAAATTAATCTCACATATTGAAAAAAATCAGCGGATTTTATACAATAAATAGTAAGAACTCTGGTAATTATTTGCTTTCATTATTTTTTTTATCCACTTTTGCTTACAAAATTATATCCCCACCCAACCCCACGGGTTATTAACAAAAAACGACCAAGTGCGAATCAAACTCGCGTACTGAGGTTCCGTACAAATTCCGCAAGTGAATATAAAATCTGAAATGCTCTTAAGCAAAATGTAGGCAGTGTGAAGTCATTTTATAAATTGGTTACTTCAAAAAATTTAGACTCACTTCATTAGTTGTGCTATATGAGCTACCATCATACTTAGTTAGCAATCGTACGAAAGGACCTCTTCAGGATGGCTGGCTAATACGTCCCCGAGGGTTCCAGCTCAGTCATCCGTAGGCGAGATGGTGGGTACAGTTCAACTGCTTCGGGGCTTGCACAACACCTAACTCATCTGCTTTCCTCTGGCTCTCTCTTTTCTTTTCTATCTATCTTGACCAAATTCTACGAAAAATCAGTCCAAATGACACGTCCTTTCATCAAAGATTTGTATCATAAAAAGTTACACTAAGGAGTAAATAAAGAAAAATGTTTCCAATTTTCTTTATTCCTGTAACTTCAGGCGGAATAAAGAAACATTTCGTATAAAACAAAAGAGCTATACGTGCGAACAAAAAAATTGTCTGCATATTTTAACTTAAGTGCACCTCAGAGACGTCTTTGTTGCGACTAAATAAATCTATTTGATACCAAGTGTCCGAGATAGGCGTTATCCGTAGCAACTGGAGGTTTTGAAAAAATAACAAGACAAGAGTTAATTTTTATGTACAGTGAATAAAAGTCAGTAGAATGCCAAGAAGGCGAATTTATTTATGTGCACTCACCAAATAGTGTGTGTATTGTGTGCGAACCCGACCAACGCCCCCCTCCTAAAATACTGTAGCGGTCTACGGAGAGCGGGAGCTAATAGCGATAAAAAAACATCATAAGTAAGCGCGGTATATAGTTTTATCCCGCAAAAAATATAATGCTTATTAACAATGCAACGACGAGGAGCATATTCGTAATCCGTAGACTACAATAACTATTAATAAAGACAGAAAATTGTATAAATTGTATAGAGACAAGCTATTTTTCATCAGATCTTATCAATTGAAGAAAGATTCTAATTAACTTTTCTGCACAAAGTTAAGCTTTACATATTTTATAAATCCTCTGAGACTCGTGTTTTAAGTATGCTTTTTTTTTATCTAAACTTTTGAGCATGTTTTTTTTTTTTTATTTAACCAAACCAAGTATGTTTTTTTTTATATAAAAAAAAGTCTCGGCATTCCTCTGAAATCGACGAGACAGTTTCGCATGCATGCATGCATGGCTCTCACTGTAAAACCGCATGCCGTCAAATTATTTGAATAAGCATGAGGAGTGGCCGACCAGCTGTTACACAACATTTATGAAAAATAAGAGCATATTTAATTTTTTTATGCTCACGTTTCAACTAACTAGAACTTTGTGCAGTATTTTCTAATTTAAAATTATGCAATGATCACATATTTAGAGTCTCGTAAAATTAATATTGCTATCGTATCATCTCTCACTTTAATGCAAAATATAATAATGTCTATTTGCTAAACAAATGTCAGGATTACCTACCTACTATAAGTATGATTAAACTTATTGCTATGGCAAATACAAACAAAACGAAGATTTAATTTATGTCTGCCAAGAAGTTGTTTTAATTCCGAGAATATAATCATATTCTATTTAATCCCTTTTTTTTCGTTGAATTATTTTTTTAGGTCAATGTATAACGTAGATACAATCATAAAATCACTCGATTAAAAAAACGAAACGTAAACTTTAACTAAACTTCCTCGCATTCGCATTAGACAGAGCACCTTATCTCTATACATAATTAATCGAGCTTACCTTTCCTCCGCTTTTTTAAGAGCATGCAAATTAAGAGATTTTCTTCGAAGCATCCGGTGTAACAGATGACGACTCTCCCAGGATGTGACAACGCGACGATGGAGTTTTGATAAAAAAACAGCAGAACGACTTCACTCATCTTTAAAGTGAACATACCCCCGGCCATAGCTTACTGTCTCGGATTTTTCCGTGTTCTGGTTTTCAGTATTGTTTAGAAATGCACCTTAAACCTTTAACTTTAAAACCTTAGCATATCGAAAGCTATATACATAGCTTCACATGTACATACAATTCAGTAAAGGTCTGCAACTCAAATATTAAAGAAAAATTAAAGGACAATTGACACTAAATAACCAGGCACTTTTATGAGATTTCAAGCCACAACCAGTGCATCAAATTGACCAATTTATGGATGAATTTATAAAAGCGATGGATTACGTGCGTAATAGGGTTCTGCCACAAACCATCCCTGAGAGTCTAAGGGCCTACAAAACAGACAGAGACGTCATCATAGACAAATAAAACTTGAGATAACTAGAATTTAACAGAGTGGCGAAACAGGCTCTAAGAATATTAAGATAACCTAGCATGCCCTAGCTAGAGACTAGAACATCGATCGTTTAACGAGCACCTAAATCACGAGGTTAATAAAAGGTCTCTAGGGGCAGTCATTATCACCTGGGTAACTATTAGCTTTTATCCTGCTGATTTCATTTTATTTCAGTGGAATTTGTCGGTATATTCCGATCAAAGACAAAGTAAATAACTAACAAAGTTTTTAATGGCAGCTTGGAGAAGTTATCATCTATGGTTGATAAATATAAAAACATAGGTACTTTTCTAAAATGTCAATTATCTTATAGCCTCTTGTTTATGGGTCAAAAATTGTATTTGTATTAGACTGTATCTATATTTTTTATCTTGGTTTGTCATTACATATGTGTAGAAAGTCCTCCGCCGCGTCTGTCTGTCTGTCTGTTCGCGATAAACTCGAAAACTACTTAATTAATTTTCGTGCGATGTTTACCTATAGAGACAGTGATTCACGAGGAAGGTTTACGTATATAATTTGTCAAGGTTATGTGGGTGACGGACGGGCGAGTAAGTTCGCGTACTTACGGCTCGACGACTTTACTCGCATGTGTGTCAGTCTAAGTACGCGTACTTTTAGAGTAATGTACAGGCGAGTAAAGTCGTCGAGCCGTAAGTAAGCGAACTCACTCGCCAGTCCGTCACCCATTTTAGGGTAAATTGGTTGAAATATAACGATAATTATGAATTATACTTCACTTGTTCTTCCGAGAGATTATATTAACTTGTAGTAGTGTCCTCGTACGGCCGTTGTCACAATATTTAGAGTATCTGCTCAAAAAACCTGCATAAAACGGAACGAAATTTTTTCCTTACCCCCACCGTATACCGATCGCACCTAAGCCGACCGGTGCGCTGCCATGTCATTCTTTGTTCTTGTGCGCCGTTGTTCACACGCATATACAATGACAAGACCAAGGAGGCGAAGACGATCAGTACGGATAACATCGGAGTCCGAGACATCGGCACCGGAGCGATCTCCGCCCAGAAAACGCCGGAGGATCATTTCTACAGATTCATCGGAGCCTGACAACGAAATCCCAAATGGTAAGTAGAATTAAACAAGTATTTGACGCTGTTATTATCGTATGTTGCAAGTATTGTCTGGATGGCATACGCAACAAGAATATACAAGTTGCAAGTATTGTCTGGATGGCATACGCAACAAGAACATACAAGTTGCAAGTACTGTCTGGATGGCATACGCAACTATGTAGTTACCTACAACACGAAATAAAAATACATCAAGCATTATCATGGCAAAAGTGTGCATATTATACATGTATAGACGGGCACGTACACAGTGGTCGTGACCTAATTACGTTGCAAGTGACGACTGTATGTCTCACGCAACGAATAAAACGGGTAACTACCCTCAAATTATTATTTTTTATTTTGTTCAAAAATTGTTCGTTAATTCCAGTTGCCACGAATGAACAATCGAACGAGGAAAATACGGATGATATCTTTTCACTGTTTGGTGAAGATCCGACCCTAAATAAGGAATACAGTGAGGATATTCACGCACATCTAGCGGTAAGATGGAACCACTTACTGGCAAAAGGTATAAAAAAGGACCAGCGCTCAGATTTACTGAAAAAATATCTACCACCGGCAAATTGCCATTTTATAGATGCGCCTAAACTGAATGACGAGATAAAGGCTGCTGTTCAAGATTCATCATTGAAGCGAGATGAAAAGTTGCTAGCTAAACAAGCGCAACTCGGAGCAGGCATCACTTGCATCGGCAAGGCGCTAGAGGGCGTTTTTAAAATACCAGACAAACAGCTGCGAGATCAGATTATAAAGCACTTGGGTGATGGAGGAAAAATATTGTGCGATTTACATTACTTGGAGACAATTACAAGAAGGTCTCTGTTAGCCCAAGGGTTGAATAAAAATACTAAAGAAGCCGTGAAAAATTTAACACGCGACAAGCTTTTATTTGGAGAAAGTCTCACCGAGACGTTAAAAGCTGTCAAGGCATGTTCAAGATCAGCAGGCGAAATTAAAAATAAAGCTTCACGACCACCACAACGTGGTCCTAGTGAGAACGTCGCCGGAGCCAGTACGTCGAGGACAACTTTAAACTGGAGGGGCCCGTCGCGTCGACCAGCAGCGTACGCGCCGACGACGGCGGGCGGGTTCCGCGAGCGACGCCCCGCCGGCGCCGGCGCGCCGCCGCCGCGCCGCCTGCAGCCGGCGCGAGCCGCGAGGGGGCCGCCGCCAGCAGCGAGGCGATATTAGCGGACACTCAGGTACTCGCAGGTAGAATTCGACATTTCTACCCACAATGGCAAAAAATTACTAACGACGCGACTATATTGTCATGGGTAAAAGGATTCAAAATACCGTTCTCTCGAGTAGTTTATCAGAATGAACCTCTTATTACTCGGCCCCATAATGCCGAAGAGGACAAATACTTTTTGCACGAGATAAAAAAGTTAATTCGGAGTGGTGTAGTAAATAAATGTTTACCTTGTAAAAACCAATTTGTTTCTAGAATATTTTTATTGGATAAACCAAATGGTGAGAAACGAATGATTCTGAATTTAAAACACCTGAATAAATTCATAGATACTTCTCATTTTAAATTAGAAGACCTCAGAACCGCAATAAAATTATTAACCCAAAATTGCCACATGTGTTGTTTAGACTTGAAAGACGCATATTATTCCATCAATATCGATGCAAGTCATAGAAAATTTCTTCGATTCCAATACAAGTCTCAACTGTATGAATTTTCTGTTTTACCATTTGGTTTAAATGTTGCGCCTTTTGTTTTCACTAAGTTGATGAAACCAGTCATGCAGCACTTGAGGCGTCAAGGTCACCTGTCAGTCATCTATTTAGATGATGCATTGTTACTAGCTGATTCATATGAACAATGTGAAGAAAACTTATGGGCAACCATTGATCTATTTGAATCTCTAGGTTTTATCATAAATTATGAAAAAAGTCAACTGATACCGAACACGACTAGTAAATTTCTCGGTTTTATATTAGATTCGAATAATCTTTCTATCATCCTTCCAGATAGTAAACGTAGTCTTATAAAAACCGAATTGTTAAAGCTGAATGGTTCAAAAATTTGTACAGTGAGATCATTTGCGCGGGTAATTGGGCTGCTTTGTTCAGCATGTCCAGCTGTTACATACGGCTGGGTTCACACTAAGCTATTTGAAAGGGTTAAGTATTTACAGTTGAAAGATGTAGAAGACTATGATAAAACCTTCACGATTCCAAAATATTTAAATGACGATTTTACTTGGTGGTTGAGCCATATTGACCACTCAGTGAGTTTTATACGCAAAGCTAATTATGCTGTTGAGATATACTCTGACGCCTCGATGAGCGGCTGGGGTGCGGCTTGCGGCAGCAACACTGCTAACGGACTTTGGTCCGCTGACGAAGCCAAGAAACATATTAATGAGTTAGAGCTTATGGCGGCTTATTTTGCATTGAAAATTTTTGGTAAAAATTTTAATGATTCAGAATTGCTTTTACGCATTGATAATAAAACTGCCATTGCGTACATAAACAGGATGGGTGGCATTCAGTATCCACATTTAAATAAAGTTTCGCGAGACATATGGGAATGGTGTGAAGCTAAACACAACTTCGTATTCGCTTCATACATAACGTCAGCTGATAATTCGGTCGCTGACTTTGAATCCAGACAAAATAACGAGGATACTGAATGGCAGCTCAACAATCTAGCTTACAGAACTATTGTACAGAAATTAGGTGAACCCGAAATTGATTTGTTTGCCAGCCGCCTAAACCACAAATGCTCAAAATATGTCTCTTGGCATGGAGATCCAAATTCTATAACTATCGACGCATTTACGATAAATTGGAAAGGATTTTTATTTTATGCGTTTCCACCCTTCTGTTTAATTTTAAAGGTATTATCAAAAATCTTAGCGGAAACCGCCAGAGGCATTGTCGTGGTACCAAACTGGCCCAATCAACCGTGGTTTCCCTTATTTCATCGTTTACTTGACTCTGAGCTCATCTTCCTACATGCTGATCCAGGCTTGTTATCATCTCCTTCCAGGGCCCAACACCCGCTCCACAAATCCCTGTCTTTGATGGCAGGAATTTTATCCGGGAAGCGTTAGTAAGAAGAGGAGCTCCTATAGAAGCGTTAGATATACTATTAGATTCTATATCTATAAATACCTTCAAACAATATCAATGTTGTTTGAAAGAATGGTACAATTTTTGTAACCAACACAGTTATGATTACTTCGATTCGTCACCATTGATTATTTTGAAATATCTTACATCAATTTACAACAAAGGTAGTAAATATGGTACTCTGAATACTCATAAGTCGGCCTTGGCACTGTTGCTAGGCCGACAAGTGAACGAAGATTTAATTTCTAGATTTTTAAAAGGAGTTTTTAGACGAACTCCTACTGTGCCCAGATATAATTTAACGTGGGACACATCTATTGTGTTGAATTATTTAAATACATTACCTAATGAAAATATTTCTTTGGAAACTCTTTCTAAAAAACTTATTACGCTTTTAGCATTAGTGACAGCTCAACGAATGCAGACTTTGTCGCTTATGAAAGTATGTAATATTGAAAAAACGGACACCAAAATATGTATAAAAATTCCAGATTTTATAAAAACTTCTGGTGTAAACAGAACTCAACCTGTCTTGGTGTTACCGTTTTTTCTGGAAAATCCGGAAATTTGTCCGGCAAAGACACTAAATTGTTATTTGGACAGGACAGAAATTATAAGAAAAAACACTAATGTTGAGGAATTATTTGTTAGTTATAAAAAACCTCATTCCAGAGTATCATCACAGACACTTAGTAGATGGATAAAGCTAATGCTCGAAGAAAGCGGAATAAACACATCAGTGTTTAACGCTTACAGTACCAGGCATGCTTCGACTTCTACAGCGCAAAGGTTAGGAGTAAATCTTCAGTTAATACGAAGAACCGCTGGATGGAGTGGAACATCTGAAGTTTTCGCTAAGTTCTACAATAGACCGATCATTGATAATACTCTGGTTGAGGAAAATTTTGCTAGGTCAATTCTGTCCCAGGTTGATACTTAAATGTATTTCATGATCATGATTGATTAGTCTTTCAAAAATAATGTGCGACTTGTATGATTAAAATAAGGTTGATTAGTTTAATATTTATTTTATTTATTGCTCTGAACATCTACAAGTTAATATAATCTCTCGGAAGAACAAGTGAAGTATAATTAACTATTAAAAGAAACTTACCTAAGGGAAGTTCAATAGTAATTATACGAGCTTGTTCTTCCGAGAGATTATGACAGGATACTCCCACCCGACCCGACCCATATTATTATTCCATTTAATAAAATAAATATTAAATGCGGAGATTAATTCTTTAAACTCTATGACATGGCAGCGCACCGGTCGGCTTAGGTGCGATCGGTATACGGTGGGGGTAAGGAAAAAATTTCGTTCCGTTTTATGCAGGTTTTTTGAGCAGATACTCTAAATATTGTGACAACGGCCGTACGAGGACACTACTACAAGTTAATATAATCTCTCGGAAGAACAAGCTCGTATAATTACTATTGAACTTCCCTTAGGTAAGTTTCTTTTAATAGTTAAATATAACGATAATTTTCCCGACACTTCCAACTGGAAGTGTCGGGAAAATTCAAACTGCATGGGATTCAAATTTTAATTCTACTTGGACGAGGTCGCGGGCAACAGCTAGTATTATAATACCTAGGTAATAAACGTTCGCTAATCTCTATTTCTAAGTTCTAGTTGTATCCGAGAAAAAGCATTATAATGTTTTAAACTTACACGATATTCACTCGTAACTACTATTACCACTGCGACTTAATCGCGTATAAGATTCCACACGTAAAATAATAAAAGACATTCATCGTTCATATAGCCGTTGCATTGCGACAGCATGTGTATACCTGTTATTTGGCCACCTTGTAGTTTTCGCGGTATACAGCCAAAATGACAGCTAGGTTATGTAAATAAAAAATAAATAAATAAATATCTTGCTACAAATTACACCAATTGACCCAGCCCCAAACTAAGCAGAGCTTGTACTATGGGTACCAGGCAACGGATAAACATACTTATATAATGTAGATAAATACATAATTAAATACATACAACATCCATGACTCGGGCACAAACATTCGTATTCATCATACAACTGTCTGCCCCTACCGGGATTCGAACCCGGGACCTCTAGCTTCATAGTCAGGGTCACTAACCACTAGGCTATCCGGTCCGGTCGTCCGGTCGTATGTGTTATATTATATTATAATACTCCGTTAACAATTTAACTTTAGCAATGATCGTTCAACTACTGTGCGTACTTTTACCTAATGATTAGACTCGTCTGCGATTCTGATTAGATTTATTAAAGCGCGGGTCATTATTTCCCATGAATATAAATTGGACTAAATTGGTGTTAGCCGTACCCGGATCCCTGTCGAACTACAAAGATAAGCTTTGTTAAGAAATGGGGATGCGTTAAAAATTCCAGCGCCTTTAACACACACACACACACACACAAATTACGTCTTCATCCCTTACGGGGTAGACAGAGCCTAAGGTAACATGTACCTACAGGCCACATTTAGCAAGATTGTGGGCGTATAGATGGAAAATGGAATCAAAATAGTGATGGGTTGCTAGCCTCAGCGCCTATAACACGATTCCTACGATTTTTGCCCATTCCCTTGATGGGCTTTTACCATCTGCGCGGGTAGAGAAGCATTTGGTACGTAATTAAAACAGTAAACAATAGGCAATTGCGACAGCTTCGCGTAACCTACAAGCGAAGGTTAGTCAGAAGTCTTAAGCTCTTTATATAAACTCTGTTAAGCTTGCCAGACACGAACAAAAACATAAATAACTTCTACCCCTTTCAAATTTCTATGTTTTTTCTTTGCTCCCAGACCGGCATGGAAGAATGGCAGCGCCTTTAACTTTGTGATTAAACTAAGACTTGGAAGAAAAACCGGTAGGTAGTGCCGGTTTCGAATGGTACTATAATTCATAGACTATGATGTTATATTGGGCACGGTCAATGGCATAAAAATAATGTTCGTCACGTTACCAAGACGTCAAAAACATCTTAAGGCCTATATTTGACATCATGGCTGTATCGATATTTATGCCCCATACCTACTGTACAAGAGATCTGATAGGTATCATGTTGCGGTGCGTGAATTCTGTTATTCATAATATTATGACTAGGGGTTAATTTGATCTGTTTATTCCGATTAGGTCCCAAAATGTTATTGAACATAATAGGTAATTAATGTATGGTTTGTTCGTGTCTGGCAAACTTAACAGAGTTTATATAAAGGGCTTAAGACTTCTGATTAACCTTCGCTTGTAGGTACGTGAAACTGTCGCGATTGCCTATTGTTTACTGTTTTATAATTACTGCATACAAATTTTCATTGTTTTCTAATTTAACCAGATTTCAAGTCAATCCGTCCACAGAAAGTGGTTGAAATTCGACTTGCACTATTAGACCTCAGCAAACTAGCAAACAAAAAGTTACTACAAATAATACGTTTACGTAATGTTTTAACCCTTTCATTGCTAATGGCATTACCACGATCTACACGTATATATCTCGTAGCGTATTTAATTGACACCCTAACAGGATTGACGGAGAGCTTGTCAATGACTGTCAGGTGACGTTCAACAGATCTTGATGAAGATAAAGGAGTGCCAAAACTAGCGTCAGCTTGACAGCGACGGCGTTGGAGATTGTTTGAGTATATTATACTGATAAATTGTGACGTGGGGGTGCGAGTCGGGTTACCTCCGCGTGTGGTCAAGAGCTGCGGTTCGTTTTTGGATCCGTCCGGGGGGAAGAGTAGTGCTTGGTCCGGTGCACCCTGGGCATCGGCTAATGATTTCCTGGCAGTTTCTGATGGATATCATTGACCGTTGGCTAAGAGCCCGACAGGGGAGGGGGTCTTTGACCGTATTACCGTACAACGTTTCCGACATTTTGTCACAAGATTTTTGAATTATGGGGAAGATTGTCGTCGCTATAACGACTTGATACGCCACAAATTAGATGAAATTGTGACGTGTCTATTTAGATTTAGAGGGCCGGATAGCCTTGCATAGTGATTAGACAACCGGACTGTGTATTTTTCGAGTCTAGAATGTTAAATGTGGAGTAGGCAGCGGGAAGGTGACGCATCATAAGTAGTGAGCGCTACCCAATGTGAAAAGTTTATCTGTTGCCTGGTATCCGTTGTACAAGCTTTACTAAATTTAAGACTAAGTCAAATTGGTGTTGTTCATCCTATATAAAAGAGTAAGTTATAAGCAGCTGTCTAATAGATAAAGGATAAGCAAACTTAATATCGACTGTTTTGCCGGCTCTCTTTCAAGTGCCTAATTTATACTTTATGATATAAAATTATCGATGTTTTAGGTATCGTTAAATTAACTGGTAGATGCTGTTAAACCAGGTACACTTTTGTGTCAATAGTCTTTTAGCCACAGAAAAATATTCTCACGCAATAAAAATTAGCACCCCTTATTTCCATTTGATTATGATTATGATTATGATTATTCCATGATTAGCTGAATGTAAATTCAAACTCGCTTGTCTTTTGTTACTTCAACATTTAGCCTTTAAGAGATGTATAGAAAATACTTATTATATCATAACTTTTGATGAAACTCTTACTTTTATATTGCTGCTTATTTGAAATAGTAACTGATAGTTTCCCGAGCAGCCCTACATTATGCATGTGGGTAACAATGTTTCAGTAATGTACTACGTTATTGAAGCTCACAAAGGGTCTATTGTCAACCGGTTAGACGCAACTACGGAACTTCATTACATTTGCTCACCATGCTTCGCAAACCGTTTTAAACTAAAAACACGGGAAAAATAGATGGAGTGATCCTTTAGTGGGTAGCGGTAATCACGGCTACATTTGATTGTTTTTTTTTTGTTTTTAATGCAGATTAGAAGCTTTTATTTAATTAGTAAAGCATCTGTTTTGTGTAACTTCTTGCAAGTAAATTTTGAGCAACGTCTATGTAGCAATAGGATGGATCACAATGCAAGAAGTCAGCAAAAAGCTCAGAAACTTATTCATCATCATCATCATCATCATCATCATTTCAGCCATTACAAGTCCATTGCTGGACATAGGCCTCTCCTTTAGATCTCCAATAAGACCGGTTGGAAGCGGCTTGCATCCAGCGCGATCCTCCGATCTTAATGAGGTCATCGGTCCACCTTGTGGGTGGACGGCCCACGCTGCGCTTAAACAGCAGAAACTTATTTATTGCATTAGAAATATTATAACAACTTTGAATGAAAGAGTGTAAATAAAACTACTAAGTTAACCAAAACAATTGAATAAACTGCTGTAAATGTTATAAGTGTTAAGGCCTTTTAAGTTGAATACACGAATATTATTATAAAGTAAGTTGTTATCTTGCCAGTCTTGCCAGTCCCGGTGCCGCCACTCCTTAGATTGAATTTAGTTCGAATGTTTGTAATAGTTAAACTTTGTTAATCCACTTCTCAGCCTGAGGCGTTTTAACCGATTGACATCTCAACCTCAAAATTGTCTCCCCTTGTTACTGACCCAAACAAAGCCTGTCGCCTTCTAGGGTTAAAATACGACTCGTCAAGCGGTTAACCTAAAGGGGTAAAATCTTAAGGGCTCCTTAAAGGTTGGTTAACGGATGGGACCTATCATTAATGTTTGAAACTGAGACGGGCTTTTAGTCGTTTAAGGCCAGTGTCCGTAAAATTAAGCAGGATTAATTGACGTGCATTGAAACCGATCTATAGGGAGTTATGCTCCGCACAACTGTTTGTTATAGTATCCTTAATGGTTTACATTAAAGATGAACACCCTTATTACATTATTATTCTTATTGTCAAGCTTCTGTTAATTTGAGGTTTGTTTGTTTTTATCTGTCACTATTTTTTCTTTTTAACCGACTTCAAAAAAAGGAGGAGGTTCTCAATTCGTCTGTACGTTTTTTTTTATGTTTGTTACCTCATAACTTTCGATTGGGCGAAGCGATTTTAATGATTCTTTTTTTATTTGAAAGCTGGTGCTTTCCGTGTGGTCCCATTTTAATTTGGTCCAGTTCTGACGATGGCACCCATGAGAAAACCATACAAGTCTAAAATTAGCATTAAGTCATCATCATCATCTCAGCCATTACAAGTCCACTGCTGGACATATAGGCCTCTCCTTTAGACCTCCATTTAGCATTAAGTATGTGTGCGACAAATCGTCCGTTTCATTTAAATGGTGCTGTGTCATATAAGCAGCACGTTTAATAGGTCTACCCATATTCAGAAAAAAATGTAAGTGTACTTCAGATTCACTAACATTTTTCTACTAACAAACTACAATTAATGCACTCACGCGACGTACAAAAGCCTACTTTCAAATTATGTACTGTACTAATATTTTAAACTTCTACCCCTTTCAAATGCAAGATTTCCTTTTCATGAGCTAAAACTTCCACAAAGGCCAAGCCGCGGGCAAGATTTAGTATTTTTTTTCATAACAGTGTTCGGGATTTTAATAACGAACGCAGATACGATTTTTTTTTGCAAAAGCGTTAAAAAGTTTAATTGAACAAGTAATTAATCCTTTTCCATTTAAAAGTTCCCGCCTTTTGTGAATATCATGAAATACTACGGTTGTTTTGGAGTTAGTCTCTGTAGGGTTAATACTGCTTATACGGTTAATGAAAAAACCGAAAAACAAAAGCTGGCAAATTAAAATAATAAAATATTTTACTGTGAACATGAGCCAATCAATGAACTGAATTAATATGTAGAGTAAGCCTTTGCTCCTGACTTCGTCTGCACAGAATTAGTATTTTGTGTAGCTATTTGTTTATAAAACGCCTACAAAAAACGTAGTGGCAAACATTTAATAAGAGCACAAATTATATTACCCTAATGTCTAAAAACTAATCTATGTCCTTCCTGGGGACCATAACTATATCCAAACGAAATTTTGTGTAAATCGATTCAGCGGTTTAAGCATGAAGAGTCAGATAGACAGACAGATAGACAGCTACGATTTCGTATTTATAATATTACGGTATGGATTTGTAACAAAAATACACGAACTCGAAGACAAACGAGGCAGATAGTCCCGGAACATGTAAACCTTATCTTCATCTACCTTTCCCGGGAGGTTGCCATGACATCTTAATGCGATTCAATTCCGATTCAGTTTAGATTAGCTCGCTGTCACATCCATACTAAAAATGACAGCTAAAACCTGAACTGAGTCGGAATTGAATCGCATTAACACGTCATGGTAAGGCCCCTAGTCGAAGTGTAATGTCATGCCAAAGAAAATAAATTCGGATGTCATTGAAGGCAGAGTTGGGCCAAAATTATCTATTTACGAAAAACCGGGAAGATAACTAAATCATATTTTATTTGAAGTAACTAAATAATCCGTCATTTGTTATTTTGAATTTATCTAGATCAGTTTCATTTTTATCTAGATAAAGTAGTTGGGATTTTAAATAAAAAAATAATGTCAGTGTGACGGTTTGACCCGACGTGATATTCTGTATACATTCATTATTATTATAAGCTTACTTCAATAACAAACGAGGTCGGTTATCTTCATCTAGATAATTCATCTAAATAAAAAAGTTGTCAACGCACTATTAAATTTGTGATTGAATTTATCTTCGAGTAAATTTATTTGAAATGATTTTATTTTAAATAATTATCTAGATAAGAAATTATCTAGATAACGCCCAGCTCTGATTGGAGGTAATGTTTACATAACCATCTCATCCTACTAATATTATAAATGTGAAAGTTTGTGAGTTTGGATGTTTGTTACTCTTTCACGTCAGAACGGCTGGACAGATCTGGATGAAATTTGGAACATAGATAGATTATAGTCTGGAATAACACATAGGCTACTTTTTATCCCGGAAAAATGAACGGTTCCCGAGGGATATATGATGATGATGATGATGATGAATATATTACTACTAAGTGGGTACTATTACTACTATTACGTCGCGATGTAGTAATAGTAATTATAGTAATAGTAAATAGCGAAAAAAACAAAAACAAATATATCCCTCGGGAACCGTTCATTTTTCCGGGATAAAAAGTAAATCAACCATCTGCGAGCTATTCTGGCGTGCGCTGCCAAAACCGTTACACATGTACCCCCTTATTCATAAACGCTCTATAGGCCTCTGCTAACTTAGCGATCGTTTGTCTTTATCTGTGAAAGGTAAATGTCAAAGTGACAGATAAGGACAAACGATTGCTAAGTTAGCAGAGGCCTATAGAGCGTTTATGAATAAGGGGGTTAATCTATACTAATATTATCTATACTAATATTATAAAGAGGAAAGATTTGTTTGTTTGTTTGTTTGAATTGAATAGGCTCCGAAACTACTGGACCGATTTCAAAAATTCTTTTGCCGTTAGAAAGCTACATTATCACTGAGTGACATAGGCTACTTTTTACCGCGGGAAAATACCTTTTCCTACGGGAAAATTATTTTTTTATAAATGTGTGGGTATATCTCATCATCATCATCATCATCATCATCATCAGCCTATGTTAGTCCACTGCTGGACATAGGCCTTCCCTAATGAGCGCCACAGCGCCCTGTCTTTAACTTGAAGCATCCAGCATCTGCCTGCAGTCTTTCGCAGATCGTCATCCCACCTGGCCGGAGGGCGTCCTACACTACGTTTGCCAAGTCGCGGTCTCCACTCAAGAACACGTTTCCCCCAGCGGTTGTCGGTTCTTCGCGAGATATGGCCGGCCCACTGCCACTTCAGCTTACTAATTCTTTGAGCTATGTCGGTAACTCTGGTTCTCTGTCGGATGTATTCGTTACGAATCCTGTCCTGCAGAGAGACTCCGAGCATAGCTCTTTCCATAGCTCGCTGAGCGACTTTGAACTGGTGGACCAACCCTACCGTGAGTGTCCACGTCTCAGCTCCGTAGGTCATGACGGGTAGGACGCACTGATAAGGAAAAATAGGGAATTATATATTCGATTCCGAGTGACGCTATCTCAGTAACTATAATAACAGACTCTTCAAATTTGATACAAAAGTAAGTGATTACAAAACTAAGAAACTAATTTCAGGATGTTTGGAGATTCCCACGGGATAAGGAAAAATCGGGATTTATATATTCAGTTCTTACGGGAACGGGAAAAACGGGAACAGGCAGAAAGTTGAAATTTGTCACGTAGGTTTATTCGGGAGTGTAGGGGAACACTAAGAAAGGATTTTCCGAAACGCCCACAGGGACGAGAAAAAACGGGATTTTACGTTTCGAGACGAAACAGCTGAAGAAAGAGACTTAACATTTATAACGTGTGTTTCTTTAAAGGTTTTAAGTGAACTCCGAAAGCACTCCCCAAAATTTCCACGGGAACGGGAAAAACTTATTTTTTCGTTTTACATCTTAGCGCGTACGAAGTCGTGGGCAAAAGCTATTTAGGATATATTTTAGGACAGCCCTATAGGTTAGGTTAGGTTTGTTTTATAAAAATCCTGCAATATTTACAGTTTCAGAAAAATTAAGGCAGCGGGGCAATGCGGGGGCTTGCTTGCATGCTTGCTTGAGTCCTTGCTTTGCATGCTTGATTGCATACTTGCTTTCATGCATGCTTGCTTGCGAGCTTACTTGCATGCATGCTTGCTTGCACGCTTGCTTGGCATGCTTACTTGCATGCTCACTGCGTGCTTGCTTGCACGCTTGCATGTCATGCTTTCATGCATTCTCGCTGAGTGCTTGCTTGCACGCTTGCTTGCATGCATGCTTGCTTTGCCTGCTTTTATGCCTGCTTGCGTGCCTGCTTGCATACTTACATGCTTGCATGCTTGCTTGAACGCTTGCAGTTTCGCTTGCTTGCTTGCTTGCATGCCTGCTTGCATACTTACATGCTTGCATGCTTGCTTGCATGCCTGCTTGCATGCCTGCTTGCATGCCTGCTTGCATACTTACATGCTTGCATGCTTGCTTGAAAGCTTGCAGTTTCGCTTGCTTGCTTGCTTGATTGCTTGCTTCTGTGAAATGCTCATGGTTCACTTGCTTACTTGCATGCATGCTTGCTTGCACGCTTGCTTGGCATGCTTACTTGCATGCTCACTGCGTGCTTGCTTGCACGCTTGCATGTCATGCTTTCATGCATTCTCGCTGAGTGCTTGCTTGCACGCTTGCTTGCATGCTTGCTTGCATGCTTGCTTTGCCTGCTTTCATGCCTGCTTGCATGCCTGCTTGCATGCCTGCTTGCATGCCTGCTTGCATACTTACATGCTTGCATGCCTGCTTGCATGCCTATTTGCATGCCTGCTTGCATACTTACATGCTTGCATGCTTGCTTGAAAGCTTGCAGGTTTGCTTGCTTGCTTGCTTGCATGCCTGCTTGCATATTTAGATGCTTGCATGCTTGCTTGCATGCCTGCTTGCATGCCTGCTTGCATACTTACATGCTTGCATGCTTGCTCGATTGCTTGCTTCTTTGAAATGCTCATGGTTCGCTTGCTTACTTGCATGCATGCTTGCTTGCACGCTTGCTTGGCATGCTTACTTGCATGCTCACTGCGTGCTTGCTTGCACGCTTGCATGTCATGCTTTCATGCATTCTCGCTGAGTGCTTGCTTGCACGCTTGCTTGCATGCTTGCTTGCATGCTTGCTTTGCCTGCTTTCATGCCTGCTTGCATGCCTGCTTGCATGCCTGCTTGCATACTTACATGCTTGCATGCTTGCTTGAAAGCTTGCAGTTTCGCTTGCTTGCTTGCTTAATTGCTTGCTTCTTTGAAATGCTCATGGTTCACGCGTGCGAAGCCGCGGGCAACAGCTAGTTATCTATATTCATTTGAGGAATTATTTCATTCTCCACTATCATTACAAGTACGACCAAGAAAATAGAGATCATAGATTGGCCTGAGCACCGATATGGCAGCCTGATTACGATTGTTTGTCGATGACAGTCAAATTACGGAGCGGGTAACCTCGGAGTCGTGATGTTTCGCCGCTTTATGTTGGTACCTACAGGATATTGGTGATATTGACTTACGATCGAATGAGTTTTTCAATATAAACTTTTATACATACATACACATACATAAATCACGTCTATATCCCTTCCGCCTACAGAGCCTGAGGTAACAAGACCTAAAGGCCGCATTTAGCATGATTGTAGGCGTGTAGGTGGAAAAAGGAATCAAAATAGTGATAGGTGCTAGCCGCATCGCCTATAACATGATTTCTAAGAATTTCGCCCATTCCCTCGATGGGCTTTTACCATCTGCGCGGGACCAGAAGCAACTGGTATATTCTATGTTTTTCCTTTGAACCAGAACAGCATGGAAGTAAACTTTTAAAATATAATGTATTAGCGAAAGCCGCCTTAATCGTTGAAAATTTTTCATCTTTGCGTATTATTTTTATTAATAAACGTTAAGCTTAAAATTTTCATTAAAAGTACAGCATCGTAAGTACCTATCAAAATACAAAAAATATTACCCCTATTAAGTAAATAAAAGAGGGTAAGTAAATGCTTTATTGTTAAAAATGAAAGATACCAAAACAATCGACAAAAAAATATTAGACATATGCACAAAGGGAAAATCCCTATAAGAGATCACTACCAATTAACCTTTGAGTAGTTAGATGAGAGGAGCATTAAACCGACAGAGTGAGTTTAAAATTACTACTAGTGAAAGCCACAATGCATCGTACACCTTTGGCCCTACAAGTACCTCTATAGAAGAACACTTTTTCAACATTCAATTCACAGAATCACTATCCGATCTATCTGAACTTACCGCCCTAAGTTTTTGGTGCGTATAATGCGGATTGCGCGGATAGTTACACAGCCAATGACTGTTTGGCGAAGACAATCGCAAAAGAAAACGACAAATATTTTTTAGTTTACAAAAATGACCCAACGCAAGTACCAGAAAATGCATCAAAATTTGTTTTAGGAGGAATTTACAACAGGCATCTCTTTTACCCTGAATTTCGAGGTTTTTTCAAAGGCACTCGTGTTTTGTTATGAATGTTGGTGATATATGGAGGAGACGTGCAGCTTGAAGCCTTCGTTTCTTCCTTTTATTGCCTACATACTGCATGCAGGAGCCTCGCGGCCGTAACGACATCCATAATGGCAACCTTTTTGTTTTATTAGTCTTCCTGGGTAATTTTCTTTAGAGGGTCACATCTCTGTAGTTTAGTTTTATGGAGTTTTTTGGTCAAACTATTGTTATTAAACTATCTCGGCTTAACAATATTTTGTCCAAACATCAAAGTCATCATCATTTGCTGTCATCAGTTATCTGCACCATAATTTGAGAACATCAAATTTCTTCCATGCTGGTCTGGGAGTAAAGAAAAACATAGAATTTACCAGTTCCTTCTCTTCCCGCGCAGATCATAAAAGCCCATCGAGGGAATGGGCGAAAGTCTTAGGAATCATGTTGTGGGCGATGCAGCTAGCGACCCATCACTATTTTGATTTCCCTTTCCACCTGTACGCCCTTAATCATGCTGAGCGTGGCCTTAAGGTTTTGTTACCTTGGAGTCTGTCCACCCCGTAAGGGATAAAGACGTGATAAATATGTATGTATGTATCAAATTTCGAGCGAATAATACCCATGTCAGTGGTTTAAAATAAACTTGCAACTTAGTCATAGGTAAGCTAAATATTATCATGTGAAATATAAAATATGTTTTTTTTTTTTTTTTTTTTTTATATGAATAGGAAGACAAACGAATACATACTTAGTATTAAAATAACTTCTAGTGCAACCACAGTCTTGTATAAAAATTTGACCATTTTGTAAAAAAAAAGTAAGCTTAGACTAATTCCTACTTTGTCGAACACTAAGACAAGTGCATTTGATGTCTTGAATCGAATTGGTCTAACGTTGTCCGTTGTGTTTGAAAATTTATAATTTTTTCTGTTTCTCTGTTCTTTGAAGTACCTAGTACTTACGAAATCATGAATATTTTCAGTTCAGGCTCCACAGAAAAATGAGCGACATTCAACGCCCGAAATGCCGATGTCAAAATTAACGTTATGTCTACAATGTCCGTAATCTTTATTGTTTGCATTATTTCAAACCTTGAGCTTTCTTGGTTTAAAACATTTCGGTGTTTAATTTATCGATGATTTGGGACCAGGGACTTGCCAGATGTGAATTACGTTTGATTCAAACCTAATTATGCATGGGACATACTTACATACATACATAAATCATGTCTTTATCCCTTACGGGGTAGCCAGAGCATAAGGTAACAAGACGTAAAGGGGAAAGGGGAATCAAAATAGTGATAGGTTGCTAGCCGCATTGCCTATAAGATGATTCCTATGCTTTGGTCAGGTGATTTATGACATTAATTACATGACATTTCCACTCTATTAGGACAACCTAATAGAGTGGAAATGTCATGTAATTAATGTCATACATCACAAACAATTGCTCTATGCATTTGAGATGCATGTATTCTACAATTGTCTTATAAAGTGGCTTGAATAGATTATATTGCAATTTAAACAACAGGAAATCATAAAACAAACAAAACGGCGCTTTCTGTGCACTTACTTACAATTCACAGAGCAAACTCGACCGAGTCTCAGCGTTGACAAATAGCTTGTGATGCCTGAAGAGATCAAATGCAATAAGTATTACTCGGAGAAAGTAGGTAACCAAATACTTCGCTGTAATCGATTTTTGCTGTGCTTTAATGGAAACTTAGCCGTAGAAAGTAACTTGATTCTTCGACGTAAATATACAGTATTCCCATTCTATTTGTAATTTTTAACCAAACAAATTGATGTTTGACTAAGTATTTTGTTTTACCGAAAACTCAAAAAGTGAACAATAAAGTAGCAAAAAGTAAGTGTGTTTTTATTTTATTTACGAAAAGTAAAAAAACAAGCTTATTGGCTAAACGTAACATAGCGTAAAATTATAAAAACACCCCGAATCCTATCTTTAAGTACCTACTGGTTTTCGACAGAGCATGTTTTAAATAATAATAGAAAGAAAAACAATACAATACACGTTGATAAAAAAGACATTCTATTTTTACCTTAGCACTAACATTTTGAAACTGTATAGATATTAACATCCTTAAATCAAGAAGTAAAAAATCATGATTTGAAACATGATGTAGTTGAAAAACAGCGCTTTCTCTCGTATCTGGTGAGCAGTAGACGTTCCACGGGAGTTTGTAATTGTGTCATACAGACAAATCATTCAAACCGTTAGCGACAAAAAATCGCATAGTAACAAGGTCACGTGACAGCTAGTAACAGATAGAAAAATTCGAAGGCTTACCCACCTGCTATGGGAATGACGAGGATCCGAGGGTTCGATTCCCGGCCATAGCTTTACTTTTCGGATTTTTTTATGTGTTCTAATTTTCAATGCCGTTTAGAAATTAACATCTTTGTCACAACATTTATATGCAATAAATAGTTTGAGTTCGAGTTTGAGTTTGAGTTAATAAGAATGATTGCACTACATCGAATTGTACCCAACAAAAAAATAGAGACGGGTACTCAACTAATAATCGAAAATCAAACGAAAACACCCATTCCACATTAAAGACTTAAATATAATTTTCTCTACAATTTTCCTCGTTTTGAGCATCGACCAAACGTCATCCTCATTTCGCTCATTTCCGCGTTTTTACGAAACAGGTTACGTCGGCAATGTCTCCCTTGCAATGTAAGAGCAAAGTATTCGAGTATCCATCTTCTCATCCACATTATATTTTAAAACTTTTTATGAAGAAAGACAATCAGTAAACGGCAATCTTGTGTATTTAGGATGGATATTGTAATGCTGAGTAGCATGGGAGATGTAGGTTATTGAGTTTTTAATTTGAACTGACATGTTTTGCGCGGGTTTATTCAGAGGTAGGAAATCGCGGGAAAGGATAACATTACTTTTTAAATCGACTTAGTATTCCCCATTTGCTATCTTTTATTTACTTCCGCAAGTTTGTCTGACTTGAAATTTGACATATTGTGTTAGTGTTAGTACTGTACCTACCGTGGTGTCGTAGTAGTAATAAAGCCTGCTAAATGAAAACCTTGTTTTGAAATAGTACATTTCGATGCTTGTGCGGAAAGTATGTCATCACTACACGAGTCTTAAGGCAAGTGGCATGACTCGAGACGAGTGAAGAATGACATTCCCGTGCGTGTATCTGACGATTTTTTTTAATGCAGTTGCGAAAAAAATACAACACTGAATAAAGTAAGTTCTAACTTAAGCAGTGGATATTTTTACTTATTTTTAAACATATATTTTTTTCGAATACCTATCATTGTTTGTAAATTGTGTTCGTTTTATTTTATTTTGTGCAATAAAAGGTTTACATGCAAACACATATATTTTTCAGAAACGTATGATTTCGTTTTTTTTCTACTTAAATTAAAAAAGAAAAAAAAACCGATGTCTTTTAATCCACGTTATACAAAATAGAAAGCCAACTTCCAAATCCGATAAGCCCTGTAGAACATCGGCAAGTTTGTTCGAAACTCCATCCGTGAGCTGCAGCTAAAGAGCACTCTATACATTATTATAGATAATTGATGAGCTCTATATTTGTTAAAAGTCTAAGCCGTTTAACTTAAGCTTTTCTTGTTTACTTTAAATTTCCGTAGGAGTTTTACAAAAATATATTGGTTAGATTCAAGTTTTATGAACTACGTCCTCAAAAGAATAATTTGATTGACTGACTGCTATACGTCGTAGTAAACCATTGCAGATAGAGATTTTAAATTTGATAAACGTATTTCTTGAAGACCACAGAACTGCACCAAGAAGGGATTTTACGAGATTCTCTGGGGATCCTCCGATGGTATTACTCAATCATGCAAAGACGACAACGGAATTTAGTAAAATAACATCAAAAAATAAAAATAGAATAAAACAGTGGCCCCAAGGAAGATAAACCTAAGTAGTGCTGAAGACTAATAATTGTGTTTGAGTCCGATTCGATTCAATGGGATACATGAAGAAAGTTCACCACAAATACTGCACTGACTGCATTCGTGGTCAAAACCTAGTTACAGATAAGACGGTGGAAATTTGTTGCGGTAGTAAAGACATGTAATGAGGCAGCAAGAAAGTTAGGTTGTTAAGAAAGTCCTAGAAAATCTGTACTAGAAAAAGAGTTTGAGGAACACTGCAGATAGTGGACTACCTTTACCAAAGATTTGGAACGGGCACCAGGGCATAGCCAGGACACCCAAAGCTAAATGTGGTAGTTGTTTAAAATGAGGTGGGCTGACTCCAAAAATAACAAAGAAGTCATCGTAGAAGAAGCACTAACATGAACGACTACAGCAACAAATGTGTTCCATTTCCGTATTTCAGTGGGCCATTTAAACTTATAAAGAAAGATGTTAAAGTTATGTTACCAAATGGCGTGTTATCCGTAAGATAAAGAAGATGGTCGCACTCTAATATAAATCCGCAGCAGTGTAACAATGTGGTGAGAGTCCGAGCATGACATAAATCTTTTTGTTTTAACAACATCAAGGGATCTGTGAGGCGAACGCCAGACCAAGTTTTGTTAGCATTTTGCTCTAAAATAAAATCCTTTTCTTTCCGTTTTTTGAGACAAGATAAAAACTAAATTTATGAAAAATAATACAAGTTGGTGTTCACTTACAGCTGGTTACGAGTATATAGTAATTGTAATCGATTCGTGTAGTGTTTTTTTTTTCGATTAGCAGGAATTAAAAAATATTTCAAAACTAATCGTCGTTTCTTTCTAAAAAGTTTATAATTATAGCAAAATTGCATTCATGTTTTAAAAAAACGGCAACAAAACTGAAATGAATGAATTATTTTTAAATTGTAGGTAAAAATATAAAAAAATGAAGTGTAATATCATTATTTTAGTTCTTTTCATAATTTTTCAGAGGGGATGAAGTTAGTGGACGATTAGAAATAAGTGAACCATAGAGGATAGTGGTACTATAGAGCCGTTTTACAAGCAGTTAAACTTCGATGTGGTTTTAACACTGATGGATCCAGGACCATAAAATCAGATATGTCTGCGCAATGGAAAAAATGGACTGTTTTTGTTGTACCTACATCCATTTATTATGTATGTTATACATGTCATATTAAATGGCGACCGCGGCTTCGTTCACGAAGACTTCGCTTATAGGAAAGTTACGAATTTTAAATTGTTTTTGGACTTGTGAAAATGATATTATTAATGCCGTTATTCTTGCCGTCATTCAATTTTGAAAAAAAGTTATTTTCTCCAGACCAAGCTCGAACTAAAACTTAATGTTCAGAAACGTGTAGTTTCAAGATTGACGTAAATAAACAGATACACAGGCCTACAATAAATAAAAAGTTGAAAATATTTTCTTCAACGTCACCCCAAATAATAAAAATTGTTCCTACTGATTCTATTCTCTCTACTATCAAAACATAAAATTCATTAAATATTTAAGCTCTGAAAGCGAAAAATGCTTTAAGCTAAAAATATTCCAATAGACCGTTGGACCGATGGAATGTATGCTGATAAATGTAATTTTATTTGGTTGCTACTTATTAAATATTCTAATAGACAGGGAACAATTGAAGTCTGCCACACTTGCATTTACTAGTCAAGAAAAAGTGCAGTAAGCAAAAAAAAAACAACAAAAAGCAATTTTGTGTCGAAAAATTAAAAAAAAGACAAATTTATTTTTGCACATTGGCCATTTTGCACTTGCATTGCACATTTTGTAAAAGAGCCCTTGGCGCTCTTTTACATGTCTTTTTTAAACTACCAGCGCATTCGGAAAGACCACCATTTCCAAGAAGAATGCGCCGCAAGAAACTTGGCAGAAGTCATTTTTTCAAAATGAGTCGACTCAAAAAAAAAAAACTAAAAAAGGAGACACTTAATTAAGTTGTTACCTACCTACTCGTACTATCATAGCGGTGCTCTGAAATCCAAACCGATACGTACGATATGGCGGTATACAAGGTATATCAATGACGCTTTGCTGTGGAAGTAGCAATGCCATTTCGGTTTGGTACACGGATGATTTTGAGGTTGCACTCGGATATTAATTACACTCGTCTGTGAATGGCTACGGAATGATGAGCATAGTCGTAGTATATGGAGTAATGAAGGCGTGGCGATCAATAGAAGGAATACGAATACGTTCGAATTCAAAATAGTATGCCCGAATATAATATAATGCATAAAAATGGATTCATAAGAGTTATAGGTTAGACATGAATATAACTTACAGACGATCCTCGCGCCGGTAGCTTTCTCGTACAAAGACTCGCAATTGCGATACAACGCGGTAATGCTGCCTGCGTGATGGGGACCCTAACTAAGGGTCCAATTTTTTTTTTTTTTTTTATTTGTATTAAGCTATTTTTAAGGTAGCCTTAGTTTATATTTTAATCAATATTTTTATAATCATTTACAAGGTAAAGTTATTAGTTAATAAAATATTAATGCAAACCTGAACGAGTAAAAAGTTGCGTAAATGATGTCAAAGAAATATTGGCCAATGACGGCAGTTGACGATATTAAAATGACGGTGACAATTTTTTACTAGAAAACATCTCCAAAATTATCATCCTTGTAGTGCTAAATATTATACTTACCCCCGACTATCGGAGAACTTTACAACAAAAACATGTCTATACTCATCATGTTATGTCTAAGCTAAAACGATAGTGTATACGTCCGCACTAGGCGGAGCTATGGGGCATAAATAAATATATATAATATGATGATTAAAGTGTACCTGAAGAGGACGCGTGCGCCGGCCGGGCCCAGTGGATCGCGCTTGCTTCTTCTTGATCTTGAGGACACTGACTCTTGCTGAAGATTGTATGTGTGTGTGTGTGTGTGTTTATGACACCCAAAATAGTCCGAACCGAACCCGAAATTAGCCTTTATTCGCCAAAAACACTCAGGAGCAATATGACACTTGCTACGCCGTACGAGCAACCGAGTTAGACTGACTACTGTCACTTTTGACAGCTAAGAAGAGTTTTTTACGTCCGAGATTTGACAGGCGTATTTTCCTAGCAAGGTTGAAAACCGAACATTCCCCCGCCCAAGCCATTTCTAATGGCTTAATCCCGAAATAATAACCGAACCGAATCCTAATCGACTGGTAACCGAGAAAGCTTGGCAACCGCTCGCTGTAAGACAGTGCCTTGAGCTAACCTAACGTCAGCGACCCTGACCACGCCATCTTTGCCGGGGTATAACTGGGCGATGCGTCCACGACGCCAGTGAAGGGGAGGGGCATTGTCCTCCTTCAATAGAACCAAATCTCCGACCTTGGGAGGGATGGCGGGGTCAGCCCACTTGACTCGTTGCTGTAGAGTGTGGAGATACTCTAGATGCCAACGATGCCAAAATCTTTGCGAGAGTTGCTGTAACAGCTGAAACCGAGTCAGCCGATGAATCTTCTCAGTTTGAAGGGGGTATTCAGGAACACCATTCAACGGCTGGCCGATGAGAAAGTGACCCGGGGTAAGGACCTCCTGGTCATTAGGATCCGACGAAAGAGGGCACAGAGGCCGCGAATTTAAAACAGCCTCTATCTTACAGAATATGGTGCTCAGTTCCTCGAAGGTGAGGATGGTCTCTCCAATGACACGTTTAAGATGCGTCTTAGCAGACTTGACGGCCGATTCGAACAGGCCGCCCCAGGAGGGACAAGCGGGGGGGTCGAAAATCCAAGAAATACCACGACGAGCTAGCTCGTTACCTAATTTTCTTTGGTTCTCACACAAAAAACTTTGCACTTCTCGTAAGTAATTGCTAGCACCCTTAAAATTGGTGCCACAATCAGACCGAATGAGAGTAGGCAGACCACGCCTAGACACAAACCGAGAGAGAGCCGCAATAAAGGCTTCAGTGGAAAGTTCCGAAACTGTCTCTAAATGGACACTTTTAGTGGCCAAGCAAACTAAAACACATAAATAAGCCTTGGTGACTTTCGGATTCCGCAACTTGTGTGATTTTACAAGGAACGGCCCTGCAAAATCCGTGCCCACACCTTGAAAAGGTCTGGCAGCTACAACCCGATCCCGCGGTAAATTACCCATTAACGGTTGAGTGGTAGATCCTTTTATTTTATAGCAAGCTATGCAGCTGGTCGTAACCTTTCTAACCGCCCGTCTAGCCGAAAGTATCCAGTAGTTACGTTGTAGCATGCCGAGCAAAGCGTTCGGTCCCACATGAGCATTTTTCAAATGCAGATCCCGAATTAAAATTGTCACGAATGGACACGATTTCGGAAGCACGAAGGGGTGCCGCGAATCATAAGGCAACTCCGAATTTTGAAGTCTGCCGCCTACCCTAAGCAACCCCTTCGAATCTAAGAAGGGTTGCAAACGTTTCCAGTGGCCTTTGAGCCTCTGACCCGACCGCAAGGTATTCAACTCCACGCCGAAATGTTGAGTTTGCACTAACGCTATACAAACTGACATAGAACCGTTTCTCTCCTCAGGCGATAAGAATTCCGAACCGATTCGGTTATGCGGGTTCCGGCAATTATGTGAGAACCTCCGCAACCAACCGACGACCCCAATTAATTTATCTAAAGAGCTGTACCGATCCAAAATATCGAAATCCGTATCCGTCGCGTCATTAACACATGTTGTCGCTAAACAACGCAAACCAGGAAGTACCGTAGGCACCGGTACTATCGATGCCGGCCATTGTGACTCATGATTCCGCAGCCATTCTGGTCCCCACCACAAGGCATGGATGATCAACTCCGACGCCATGCAGCCTCGGGACGCGCAATCCGCCGGATTTATCTGACCCGGAACGTGTCTCCACGAAATGGGTACCGGGGAATTCTGTAGAAGTGACACGCGATTGGCTTCGAATACTTGTAGGGTGTGCGGCGGCGTCTTGATCCAAGATAGGACAATCGAGCTGTCTGTCCATCCGTAAACCTCCGAGACATCCATGGTTCTTTGCAAACAAAGACAAACATGATGCAGGAGCTTAGCTAAGAGCACGGCTCCACACAATTCCAATTTTGGAATGGTGAGCCGAGATCTGATGGGAGCGACCTTGCTCTTGGCCATGATCAAATGAACCGAAGAAGAACCGTCCGCGAGGGTGGTACGCAAGTAGACTACTGCCGCGTACCCTAACTCCGAAGCGTCACAAAATCCGTGCACCGATACTCTGCATGTGGACTGAGGGTACATGCATCGAGGAATCTCAATTTGCTGTAGGTGCAAAAGATCATTTCTAAATCGAATCCAGTCTTTCGCTAAACTTCCACCGATCTGCTCGTCCCATGCGAGCTTTTCGAGCCACAAACGCTGCAGAAGGCACTTTGCCCAAAAGGTAATGGGGCAAATCCAACCC
Organism: Pandemis cinnamomeana; assembly: GCA_932294345.1. Lineage (NCBI taxonomy): Eukaryota > Metazoa > Arthropoda > Insecta > Lepidoptera > Tortricidae > Pandemis > Pandemis cinnamomeana. The sequence goes on along the minus strand of OW028705.1, from coordinate 13,053,970 downwards.
GTTGGATCGTACATGCGAGCAACTGTAGACAAGATCAATCGTTTCGTGACCAAGTTTTCCGAATTTAAGGACGTCCGATATGAAAAAGTATCCGCAACCGGGTTATATTGAACCCCCAATACCGAAACCGAATTGTTTACATCTGGATTGTCAAACAAATGTGGCACTTGCAAGTGGTCGTCCGGGAAGTCTTTCAGAATGGCAGGACTATTGGATATCCATTTCCGCAACTCATACCCGGCCGAATTCATTAATTGTATTAATTCCTGTTGGAGTAGCAAAGCTGCCTCCTCCGTGTCCGCTCCTGTCAAAATGTCATCCACATAGACGTTTTGCTCCAGAATGGCCGCAGCCCTAGGAAACCTTCCGCGTTCTCGGTCTGCGAGTTCTAGTAGAGTCCGAATAGCCACATAGGGGCTCGATTTTAAACCGTAGGTATTTGTATTTAGCTCATAAACAAGTAACGGCTCATTAGGCGACTCACGCCATAAAATTAGTTGAAACCGCCTATCCGAAGGGTCAATCCAAGTCTGACGGAACATCATTTTAATATCCGTCACAAAAACAATCTGATGTTTTCGAAAATGTAGTAAGATCTCCGTAATGTCCCGATGAAGTTTAGGACCCGCATGTAAGCAATTATTTAGTGAAGCGCCCGATGAGGTGGCGCAACTTCCATCGAATACCACCCGCAATTTGGACTGTTCGTCCTTGCATACCGCATGATGTGGGATGACATAAAACTCCTGACCCGATTGAAAGTCAAAATTAGAAAGTGACATGTGACCGAGATTTAAATATTCCCGCATAAACTTGACGTACTGGTCGCGTAAAACAGGCTTCGCCTTAAGCCTACGTTCAAGGGCCCAAAACCGCTTTTCTGCGATTGCCCTTGAATTCCCCAAAACCGGCCGTGAGGAGACAAAAGGTAACTTGGTCATAAAACGCCCGTCATCTAAACGTACCGTATTATTTTTATAATAAATCTCACACTCTTGATCTAGTGGGCTAGACTTACAAATTTGAGGTGGCTCTTCCACTTCCCAAAACTTCTCCAAAGTTTCCGAAACCGATACACCGAAGAACTCAGAATCGTCCAACAAGGGCGAAGCATCCTGCTGCCTTAGCACAGGACCCAATATTAAATAACCGAAAACCGAATTATACGCAGTAAGCCCATTATGCTGTAATACTATTTTATCTCCTCCCACTAGGGAGCCGAAAACATCCGAACCGAGTAATAAATCAACAGGAGTAGGTAAACCGAAATGTGGATCTGCTAGTGTTAACCCGTCCGTAATCCGATAAACCGAAGCATCTAAAGCAACCGCAGGCTGATAACCTATGATAGTCGTCATAGCGACCACTGGAGTGGTAACCATGGGAAACCGCTTAGTAACCGGAGAGAAGGTCACTGAACCCCGTCCGCAAATACCGATGGGTTCCACATTACCAATACCTCGAATACTATGACCCGATGGGTCTAACCGAATTCCTAGCCTACTCGCTAAATCCGAAGTTATAATAGAACCCTGGGACCCTCCATCTAGTAACGCCCGAACCTCAATGCCTGCATCCGAATTTGAACTTAAATAGACCTTTACTATGGCTGTAGGCAGGAGGACCGTCACCGGAAGGAGACCCAAAGTGCTATTACCGAAAGCAACCGTATCCTAGTGCCTACCATGCGGGTCAGGACGACGCGAAGCGTCTCGCTCGCCCTGACCACGGCGCTCGCGCCCACTCTCATCCCAATTTTCCCGCTGCTGAGAAGGAGAGTGAGAGGGTCCAGGTTGGGCACGAGGTGAAGTCACCCGGGCCCCCGACCGAGAAGGAGAACCACGGGTGCTTCCGGCCTTATTCGCGTGGGAGTAATAACCCCCGCCCGAGCGAGCAGGCGACCGTGCAACCGACTTCCGATTGTTAGGGTGGCCCTGGGGAGCACCTGGCCGATTGAAGCACAGGAGTGGATGGTGTTTCCTGCTCCCGCAGGGGCACTGTGGTACCCGCTGACAGTGCTGGTACCCATGTTGTGGTCCGAGACAGAAGTAACAAATCCTGTTCTTCTCCACATAGTCCTTCCGGGCATATGGGGTCATGGCCTTGAACTCGTCACAGTTGGGAAGCGCCTGGTGCTGCCGTTCCCCACAAAAGCCGCAAGGTTGAATAAGTGTTGCCACCACTTGCTTCCGAGGAGGCCGGGAGGCTCCGGCCACAGGCCCTTGGGTTGGGGGCGCTGGCTCTGCCTTGGCGCACTCCAACATCCGACATTCCGACTCCAAGAACTCCTGGAACTCCGAAAAGGTGGGGATGCTCTCTGTCTCGGTCCCACACTTCTGCTCGAACCGGGATTTTAAGCCCGTGGGCAACTTGGCCAAGCAGATGTGTAGGAGGAGGAAAGACCACTCCGCCACCGGAAATCCGAGCCGTTCCAAGGAGTTCACCGACATAATTAACGGGTTCAAGAACTGTGCCCTTAGACCCGTCAGCTTAGGGGAAACCGAGGGCAGGTTCAAAATCTGGTCCACATGGACATCCGCAAGGCGACGGGTATTCTGATACCGCTTCATCAGAAGTTCCCGTGCCACCTTGTACCCCTCATCCGAAATCCGAAGGTGCTGCACCAATCCGCGTGCCTCACCCAATAGACAGGACATCAGGTAGGCCAGCTTTTGAGCCCCCGACAAGTCTGTCCGAGAGTCCACCAGACTGTCAAATAAGTTATTGAATCCGACCCACTGATCCATTTCCCCAGCGAAGGAAGGCAGTCGTAACGTAGGCAACCGAGAAAGCAACGTGTCCGAGTCCGACCTACCTACTTCCGACTTGGAGTCACTTACTCAACCTTGCGGCTTTTGTGGGGAACGGCAGCACCAGGCGCTTCCCAACTGTGACGAGTTCAAGGTACATACGTACCTTATGTATACGTCCGCACTAGGCGGAGCTATGGGGCATAAATAAATATATATAATATGATGATTAAAGTGTACCTGAAGAGGACGCGTGCGCCGGCCGGGCCCAGTGGATCGCGCTTGCTTCTTCTTGATCTTGAGGACACTGACTCTCGCTGAAGATTGTATGTGTGTGTGTGTGTGTGTTTATGACACCCAAAATAGTCCGAACCGAACCCGAAATTAGCCTTTATTCGCCAAAAACACTCAGGAGCAATATGACACTTGCTACGCCGTACGAGCAACCGAGTTAGACTGACTACTGTCACTTTTGACAGCTAAGAAGAGTTTTTTACGTCCGAGATTTGACAGGCGTATTTTCCTAGCAAGGTTGAAAACCGAACATTCCCCCGCCCAAGCCATTTCTAATGGCTTAATCCCGAAATAATAACCGAACCGAATCCTAATCGACTGGTAACCGAGAAAGCTTGGCAACCGCTCGCTGTAAGACAGTGCCTTGAGCTAACCTAACGTCAGCGACCCTGACCACGCCATCTTTGCCGGGGTATAACTGGGCGATGCGTCCACGACGCCAGTGAAGGGGAGGGGCATTGTCCTCCTTCAATAGAACCAAATCTCCGACCTTGGGAGGGATGGCGGGGTCAGCCCACTTGACTCGTTGCTGTAGAGTGTGGAGATACTCTAGATGCCAACGATGTTATGTGTACGTAGGCGTATAAGTAAGTAAGTAAGGTCGCCGTTCGATTCGTATCTTTAAGATCCGAAGACAATGGATGTTACGAGCTTATTGTGTTAACTCCAGAGCTTTACCATTGCCACAAACAACTAATCCGGTTTAGCGACAATTGAATAGAAGGAAAAACGTCAACTGCAAATGCAGGCGAGGTATTGGAGATGATTAAAAGGATTAATTTTCTGTGTTTGAAGCGAAAAAACTTGCACGAACTCACAATCAAGGTTCGGAATCGATATCTTTATAATCTCGCGGTATAAATTTGTGCATCCGAAAATCTGGAGAACGGTCGCAGTGACTTTCTAGATTAGTGGAAAAAAATGTTGCGTTTTAAAAGGTGGGTTGTAGCTTGTAGGTATATATAGATGTTGAAAAATACCGATAGACTAATTTGACGAAAGTTCATTTGGTGGTGGAATTTGAATGAAAGAAAGAAAGAAAGAAGACATTTATGCCTTTTTGCAAGACACACAAATATAAGAGAATATACACAATTTAATAGCAAAAAAAAAACAAGAAAAAAACACAGACATTAAAAATAGATGCTCAGCGTTGTGTGTGTCTTCGCAAAAGTGAAACGGTCGCTGGCTCCGCATTACGCTGAGGTGAATGAAAACAAAAACGTCTCGCGCAGTCAATTGTTTTGCACATTTAGTTTCAAAACTTTTTCCCATATTAAAAGTAAAGGTACCTAACCTTAGAAGTCAGTGTTTTGAACTATTTACCTTCACAGGCACGCGGTCACGGCTCTGAAAATCTACAAACAGTAATAAAGCACGGCCTCGCAAATGACGCTATTTTGTGCGCCGTCACGTGACTCCGTGAGATACGTGTGAAAGAGTCGCAAAGCATAATATGACAGGAGAAGGCGACGCACGCATACTCTGTCAAAAATATTGTTGTTCAATCACAATCAGTAGCCGCTATTCAATTAAAGAAATTTTTATAAATTGATATTTTCCTCAAGCGGAAATTTTCGATTTAAAGTGCACCATTGAATTTGTCTATAACATGTCTTAATTTCTTATTGTTTGTTGTAAAATTTGTATTGATAATTTTTTTATAAAAAACGAATAGAAAATCCTACAATTTCTAATTTGGAAATAAAATGGAAAGCTTTTAATTGAAAACGACCAAGCGTGCTTTATCGTAAAATCCTTACGCTTGGTGTAGCTCAATTCTTCAATAAAAGCGACAAAAATATTGATAATTTTAAAAACACCAGTAGAGCTACCTAGGCAATGGATAACTTGGCACTGAGACTCGTTTTGTTTGTTTGATAGTTTTGTTTTGGTATACGTTTGTAGAAATTTAACTTTTGATATAATAGTAAACGTTCGCTGTACCTACGTACTTGTCGCCCCCTACTAAAATTGGCAGAAAATGTATACTCGTAGTACTAAGATATGGTTGCTAATGACGACTCCTGTCATAGTGCTTTGTGGAAGGCCGCTATTTTGTGTTTATGTGTTGATACCTCACCTGCCGCCCGTGGGACGTGAAATGTCTCTCTTCCGAAGATTTACTCACTAGCTTGTCAATATTTACAAAGGCAATTTCTTTACATATTTTTTTAGTTGGCGTTGTCAACTTCATGAAATTTGTACGTTTTTTTTTTTTTTTTTTTATATGAATAGGAAGGCAAACGAGCGAGTGGTTCACCTGATGGTAAGTGATCACCACGGCCCATAGACACCCGCAACCCCGCAGGGATTGCAGATGCATTGCCAACCTAGAGGACTAAGATGCAATGCCTCTTGTGCCCGTAATTTCCCCGGCTGTCTTATTCTCCACACCGGAACACAGCAGTGCAAGCACTGCTACTTAGCGGCAGGATTAGCGAGTAAGATGGTGGTAGCGATCCGGACGGACCTTGCACAAGGCCCTACCACCCGCCTGCCACGTGCCTACCCACGTACGTCCTTGTTTCGTTTTAAAGTTTTTTTTTCTCAACTTCAAATTGGATTTTGAGATGGTTATTAATTGATTTGGTATTATTATAGATTACAGTATAAGAACTGTCAACGTCACCTTCAGAAAAGTTCATTTCTGTAGCTTTTTAAATGTTTTTTGTTTATTAACTACCTACTTTTGTGATTGTCATAAATACATTTTTTTCTTTCTTTCTTTCTTTCTTTCAAACATTGTAATGAAACATTCGTCAACTATAAGTGCTAAGAATTGAGTCTATTTTTGTCTTCACAGTGACACAGTACAGTTAAGTAGTAGTCTAGAGTAATATTGTTTACATAAGACAGCTCCACAAAGAGTCAGATTAAATGGTTCCTACACTTTAAGCTCCTCGGTACCCTTATAGAAAAGCGCTGCGCTACGCTACACCAAAAATATGAATACGCAATTCCATACATCTGTAAACAAACAAAATTACACCATAATGCTATGTCGCGTGGCGGTTGGCTTGCCAACCAATTCTTGTTGATGTCATAACCGAGATTCAAAGCAAACCTTTTTGTCAAATTGGTAAAGACACTCAGAATAATGTTACGCCGGCACAGAACACGATCTCTTTTATATTCATTATTATAAAGAAGCTATAAATAAAACATACAACAATGGGGTGAATCAATATCACGGTATCTCGAGCGTAGTGAGCATTATTATGAAGAAAGGCGGTCTGGAGTGCGTTCACCGCACGTACACAAATGTAAATTAGGATCTAGTGAAGCAAATACACACCCCTGAAGGCAAATTATCATACGAGTTAGATGACGGTCGCTTGTGCCTTCGAATGGTTCAAAACTTTTCTCTAAACATTACAGAGATTGGATTTTAACCTGATTTCACACGCGATTAGGAGTTCCGAAACGTTTCAAGCAGTCAAAATAAAAATAAATACAAGAATAGTTCCTTCAATCGACCACTAGTTTTCATTTTAGTTTACATATATATTTTCAATAAAAGTTTATTATTTTTATTTGCAACTATACATACATAAAGTTAATAATGTCCTCTGTGGAACTCGTTCACAATAAACGTAATAATGATATTACATTGACTTAACAAAGAAATCGTTGCAAATTTTACTGTGAAAACAGTATACAAATTGCCCGTAATCTATTTGTTCGATAGTACCTACAGTCGCGTGTAATTTGTATGCTATTTTGAAATAGACTCGTCTACTTAAACTTAATTGCTTTTTGTAGATCAAAGGGTGTAACAAGCGGTGCAATATGATCGCATCAAAGGGTTTATTAATGTATTATCATTTCACAAACACACCATTTCGCAGACTTATAATGTTTTGACATTTGACTAAAAATCCTTATTATTTGAATTTTTTTTTGAAAACTTTATGAGCTTATGAAATTATTCATTCGTCAAATGTTGGTTTGTAAAATGATTGAATCCCAAACCACAGAGATACGTTCAAAATCTTCACTTTCATCAAATGCAACAAATCATCGACATACGACTTACACAAAAGATCCACGAATGGGTCGAAGTGTATCCGTAAGGACCCCTAGATTAAGATTAAGATCGACATACAACAAAATGTTCAATCCAAATGTGTTCAGCTCAACTAACTTTAGATATATCTGACGCTTAGATTTGACTGAGTCACCGCAATTAGTATTTTTCCCGGTATTTCCATACCACGATAAAAGAAACACGTCGGCTAAACGTCAGACAGGTTAAATCAGGAACGTTGTTCTGTTATCGAGGTGATAACCGACGCTAATGAGTTTCGATGAGCTAATCATTTTGTGACTGCGAATGCGTGGGGAAATAATGTACGTTGATCGATAGCCATTGAATGTGTAACAACGTCAACATCAGATGAGACAGCGTTTTTTTATGTTGTGACGACTTTACTTCTTCCCAAAACAACCCAGATAGGCTTATTTTCTTACGTGCGCATCATTGCACCTGAAATAGCCTTTTGGTTTTGTAAACGGTATACAATAGTGGTAAATATTATGATTGATTGTTTAGCGCGTATGTTAAAAAATAAAACAGTCAGAAAATATACTAAGAACAATAACTAAATAAACGTTTGATTCTAAATGATTCTATCTAACGCTAAATAGATAAGCTTTTTAAATTATCCATTAGCTTTAGTACGAGTAAGAGGAATGGTTAAGCCCCAGAGGGGCTTTACCATGAAGTCTTAATGCGATTCAATTTGGACTTAGTTCAGGTTTTAGCTGTCATTTTAAGTATGGATCTGACAACGAGCGAACCTAAACGGAATTGGAATTGAATCGCATTAAGACGTCAAAGTAACCCCCTTAGTTGTGGTTAAGTCGACCAGGTGCCAGAAGTTGTAATAAAATTTTAGCAGACTTGACAGACTTTAATTACTATTTAGCCAGAAAGCATGTGTTATATATATATACATATTACATATTTGTGGACGTGATAATAATAGACGGCCGAGTTCAAATGTATACGGGCTCAAGATTTACTAAGGATTTTTTTAGTGTATAACAAGCTCAAGCCAAGTTGAGAATGTGTATGTATGTGTTGTATTTTAAAAATCATCATTTTTGCACAACGTGTTACTGAACATCTGATACGCCCAAAATCTTGCTAAACGTGGCCTGTAGGTCTTGTCACCTTAGGCTTCGTCTATCCCGTAAGGGATAAAGACGTGATTTCTGTATGTGTATGTATGTGTGTTACTGAAATTTCCCTTTATTAAGGTTTTTCGTGTACAGCTCTGCACTTTTAGTGTTATCTAGCTTCGTTGAAATGGCGATATCACTGTCAGCAAAGCTTTTCGAAACATTGAAATATTCTAAACAAAGCGGGACAAACTATGAAAATTTTAAACAAAAGATTTTGACGGTGTTCATAATAATGCATTGTAAAAAGTACAGCTACTTTTCTGTATGGTTCTTTTCCATAAATATGACGTCATAACCTGAATTGACAAGCTGTCATTAAAGTATTGACTGCTTATAAATATGTTCCGGTGTCCAACGACCTTATGTTCCAACCGCTACAGTTTGTTGTTTTATGCAGGAAGTTGTGGTGACAATCGGTTTAAGTGGTTTTCATTGATTAAAAAATTTATTACACTGAGAAAGCATTTTCTGGGTCCATAATAATATTAAAAAATATTAAAAACACTTACCATAATACTGTTAGAATAGAGGGTGTCGTAGGACTCTGCCTTCGAGCACACGTTCCTCAATTTGTACGGTTTCTTCAGGGGCGGCGGAGGTTGCGCGTGCCCATGTTTGTGCGAGGGAGACGCCTGCTGTTTCTCAACTCCCACGTGATTCGAATTAGACTTGTTGTCCTTCTCTTTCACATGCTTGCTGTTGTGAGTCAGGTTGTTCTTCGTAAAGTTGCCGATTTGCTCGAACATACTCGTCAGGTGTTGGGACATCATTTTGATTTGATTCTGTCTACTTAACCAAATTCGAATATTCGCATGTTCTTCTTACACTGTATAGAAATTAAGTACATTAACTATTGTTTTGGATTATGATGACTCGTCTGTTTTATTTGTGAGTTTGTCACTAATTATTCGGCGTACGTAATTTCCCTTTATTTCATGTGTTACACTGTTAAATGGCGCCAAGGGAATAAATTGAACTTTACTTAATACAAGAACAGCTATTTATCCATTAAGGCGAGAGTTTACCTATTATGAATATTCAGGACTTGTTTGAGTTTGTAATAAAGCCGTGTCGAAAGTTTTCCGAATAACTGCCTCGCGACATGTTCGAATGACTTCACGCGTGGGTAATACAGTGCTGATGTCTTTTTGAACTGTTTGCCAAAATTTATAACAATTATAAAACAACTGTTTTCTGAATTTTTCAATGAAACTTGGTGCCATACGTTGACATTGTTTATTTAATCTGGCTGCACTGGCAACACGTTTTATTTTCATGGAATTTATGAACCTATATTGTGCTACTCTGTGGTTCTTCGGTAATGTTGCAACAAAGTTCACTAATAACAAATTAAGCTTACCTAATGGCGATTGGACGTAGTGCTTATTTTGGACACATAACAAAATTCGGTTTCTAGCGTTGCTGTGTTCAGTTTGAATAATAAGGTATGAAGAAGAATCAAACCTAACACTGTTTGTCGCTTAGTCGTCCCTTTTCAGCTCGATTAATTAGAGAACCCTTCGAGATAACTAGTCGTGTCATCACACGATATCAGTATTATTTAGACTCTCATGAGACAAGATTCATGTTAACTAATTTAGAATCTTTCATACATATCTGAGTCACCGAGCTTCGCATGAATACTTATTTTGACATATAATATTACTATGGTAATCTTAACAATGTTTATACAATATTTATTCAGATAAAAGTATTGAATAATGCTATAGATAATTTTATACGTGTCTGAACTAGGATAATCCTGATAAATTATTAATGCCTACAACATCATATATACGCATTTTTTATCAAAACAAATAGAACCGCCTCCGAGATAACGATGTATATTTTATGCATAAAAATTGTTAATTTAATATTTATGATTTCATAGTTTTCTATTTCCAGTTTTCCCTAAATACCGGGGTTGGAACATGCTGTACAGTCGACGTTGGAAACAATGTGTCGACATCGATACTGTCGCTCGTATCCGGCGGGAGTTCGCCCGAGACTTGCTCTGTTCGATGTTGAGATTTAGTGTTATGATTTCTGAGACTGGGACACGTTCAATGTCAATAAAGTGAGATTATGAATGAAAATAATGTTGACAGTTTTATTGAATGACCAAGATTTAGATTGTGCACGTGAAATTTCTACGAGCGTGAAAGGATTTTAGCACAAATCTACATTACAGTTAATTATTTTTTTCGTTTTTTTTAAAGAAAAGAAACAATATAACTCATACTTTTAAAAGGTTAAGTTGTTTTTCAAATATTTTCCGAAAATACGTAGGTCCACCTACTTTAGAAGTAAGCCAGTTTAGTAGTTTAATTTTTTCTGGAACTCGTTTATTTCTTAAAGTTAAGTTCTATGAATTTAGCCAAAAACAAATAAATTATTCTGCTATTATCATTTTTCAATCATCAAAAAACATGGCGTCGATCAATCACGAGTTACAACAGTTTTTGTACAATATTGGCTCCAAAAACTTGCAAAAAATTAATGAGGCAATATTTTTCGCGTGTATTTTTTGAAACAAAAGCTTTATAATAATGGGCCATCACGAAGTTTCGACAAAGAGAATACCGCGGCCAAGCTTGGCGTCTTATCGCCAAGTTATACGAGAATTACTTTTATCGACTTTTGCTTCTTGGATTGATCGAGATCTAAACAATTATATTATGTGAATCGAAGGGTTCTTGAAGCTGTACAGTTAGTAAAACCGTATTAGTTATGTCAATTTGTCGATTTTTTTACCGTTACTGCAAGATAAAAAGCCTTATCTGAAAGTTGGAAGAAATTACCAAAAGTCGTCTTTTAAGCAAGTTATAATTATAAATGAGTAAATTCAATGACTGATATGCATTATTATTTTTCTAATACCGCAACGGAATTGCGTATAAAATTAGTTGGCAAAAGCATTTTTGCTCTTGATCTTGAAATCGGTCAAATTTTGACTCATGGTAAAAGATCGTTTTCAATACTAATAATTATTCTTGTCGCGTACCAAAATTAACTTTTCTATTCGTGACTTGTTTACTGATTAATGCAAAACAAGTGATGGTGGAAATAAGCCATCTAAATAAACTTCCATTTGAATTAACGCGTGTCGAGATTTTCAACTAAATTAGGAAATTTTATTGGCAATCTATTGTTATTCTGCGGGTTTGTTTGGAAAAAGAGCGTAGGTCTACGATTGCGTGAAACACCGATATATTTTTCAGGCGTGAATTTTTTCTCATTCATTATTGATGAGAACTGTAAATTATTCCTTTTTCTAAAATAAACATGAACATGATTCGCGTAAAGATATACAAAATACTCTCATGAATACGTTGTTCTTGTGCTACAAAGACATCATATAATATGTATGCGAATTGAATCAAAGTCAAGTAAAGTAAAACGAAAAACTACTGAGCTGTATAGGGTTACCGTTTGATTTTAGAGTAAACTTCCAGGTTTAAGAATGTGGTCGTTGTAAAACCTATTTTGAAACCAATAGAAACCTTATTACAAAAATCAAAAACTTTAGGCATGCTACAGCTAAGTGTTAAAACCGAATCTTACTGTTCTCTCGGTAGGTAATTACTTGGTGCTTTTTAATTGAACATTTTCAAATAGTTAATAACCAATTTTTTTTAAACTCATTTTAAGAAAAGTTTAAACATCTTAAACACTATTTAAATACTGAACTTCGCGCAGTTAGGTGCTATACAGAGTGGGTATCCAGGGCAAAGAATTAAACCAGACATAGTTTTTAGTGACGTAATCATTAATTAACGGCATCATTTTAAGTTACACCTGATTCAATGCCTGTTATTAATTTTTGAAAAAATACCGAGCAGCAATGTAACGCAAACATGAAGTACCTAACTATCAAAACAGGATATTCAAACAGCTGACAAGTAGCTGTCAGCGAGCTTTAACATTAATATCAACTTTACAATGCGGGCTGAATTATTTTGTATGGCAATATTTACGTTGTAAATTTAAATAAAAGTTATCTAAATATATTTCTTAGGTCCTGTACTAACTACCATTTAAATATTTGCTCGTATTGGATTTATACGCTGTATATACCTATCTTTAGAATCCACTAACTTACTAGTACCATTTAATTACGTTAGTATTTTTTTTTCATATTACGAGTACAACTGAGTTTACTTCAGTAAAAAGTAAGTAAGTAAGTAAATGCTTCATTGTACAAATATAACAGAAAAAAATAAAAATAACAATATTATGCACAAAGGCAAACTAAAGAAAGAAAAAGAGGTAGGTAATCTTAGAACTTGGTACCTTCAAATTTCCTATGACAATCTAAATTTTTGTATAATACAAACTAAATTATGACACAAGTCACGCGTGGCCAAGATAATGTTCGGTTTGAAAATAAAAGGGTTGGTCACGTGGATGTGTAAAGCTCATCTACACGTGAAAATGTCGAGCGAGCGGCTACGTTGTTAGATATACTCGTAACCAGGGGGAAAATTCACCTAGTTTCTCGATGAGCGGCCGCTGGTAGGCGTAAAGGCTAGGTCAGGATTCAATACGCTAGACTTGAATTTATTCTTTCCTTGTCGTAGGTAGTAAAGATAGTAGGTAGTAAAGTTTTAAACATTCGCGAATGCGAATGCGAATGCAAATGTCTGTTACTGACATTCGCGGATGCGAATGCGAAAGTAGAAGTGTTCAAATTTGGCGCCAATTGTCTATGGCATGGGCAGTTGATAATTTAATAAGTGAAATGGTTGCGTTGGAAGACTTGCCATTGAGAAACTGTTGTATAAAAATAATTGGAGTAAAATAATGAATAAATAATACCAAATGATGTGATGAGTGAAGACTGTTAATGTGCTTATGGGGTTAAGTTACTTTTTCGTGCATTAAAAACATAGGAAATGAATGGGTTTTTGATTCTATTAACCTACCAATATCTTCAAATTGTTTTTTTTTCTGATACTCATATTCGCAAAACATTCGCAAAAATTTTGCGGATGCGAATGCAAAAACGAATATCCAAAAATATGCGAATATCCGCGAATGCGAATGCGAATATTCGTTACATCACTAGTAGGTAATTTCATGCTGGTTTGGGAGTAAAAACATTGAATGTACCAGCTGCTTTTCTTCCCTCGCATATGGTAAAAGCCCATCGACGGAATGGTCTAAAATCATGTTATAGGCGTTGCAGCGAACAACCCGTCACCATTTTGATTTCCATTTCCACCTACACGCTCACAAAAGCTAAACGTGGCATTTAGGTATTTTTGCCTTAGGCTCCGTCCACTCCGTAAGAGATACAGACGTGATTTATGTATGTATGTTTGTATTTATGTATGTAGGTCGGTACTAAATAAATATTCCACTCTAGTCTCATTATAATATAACTAGCAGTTGCCCGCGACTTCGTCTTTTTTGAGATGAAAACTACACTATTATTTCTCATATGCGGTATGCAATTTTAATCGCAATCGGTTTTGTTGTTAAGGTGAAAGCGGAACAAGCAAACAAACTCGCTTTCGCATTTATAATATTAGTTAGAATAATTATGTAGATATTATTTGTATTAGTATACTAATAATACAATAAAAGGTAAACTTTTTTCGTTTGTACTAAAGAAAGAGGTAGTCATTGGCAGGTAAACGATTCTGAATAATCTTTCACGTCGAGAAAGTTACACTGAAACTAATCAATACCTACATGCTTTTTTCGAAGAAAAAACAGCAAACTTCCGAAGTTGGGACCAAAAGCTTAAAAATGTGCGCATAATTCTTGTGTCTTCGAACATAATTGAAAATGCCAGCGCCAATGATTCCTAGCTTTTGTTAAATAGTTTTTACTCATTAATAACCATTGTTTTAATAAGGCTACAAAGGAAAAAATAGCACAGAAAGAAATTTTGCAGATTTTAACTGCCGGCAAAATTCGTAGTAAGTACTTACAATTTGACTTTGGTACTATGAAACAAGTTGTAATATCAACACGCGTTTGCGAATTACTTTTCTTACGTTTCTCAATAACTTAGGAAAATATTTCTCAAGAACAGAAGTTGAAAAGTTTCACCGCGGCAGTAATAGCTAGACCGAAAACATATTATTATGGTCATTACGTGACGTCATTAAGGTTTTGGTGACGTCATCAAAATAATTTCGGTAATTTTCACACCGAAGCGGACGCGATGGGATATTAATTCTATAGTTTGTAAAGAGAGCTTACTAAGCTGGTTTTTAGGGATAATGAGTTTAGAATCACTGACGCTTCTATGAGGCCGAGCTATTTAGAAGGTTTATCGGTAAGGTTGTTTATTAAGTAGGTAGGTATATAGGTAGTTTAATTAGGGATTTTGCTGTCCTTTTCCATTAGAACTTTGTAAATTTGACACGCATAGTTTTGGTTACTTATTTGTAGAAATAAACGAGTTACCATAATAAATGTTATGATGATAATACCTGGTTTGTATGATATTTAAAAGGTAGTGCTTACATGACAAAGTATTTTCTTTCGTAAGTAATTTTAAGCTGCAAAATTAATTCTAAAACTTTTTAACTTTGCTACCGGCAAAAATAACCTATGTCAATTAATTAGTTCAAAAAGGCTTCCCTTCGCAATTTCCGTAAAAGTTGCAGCCGATAAAAAGTGACAAAGTTACATGGCAGACGAGGCAAAAACTTTCCAAAACTTACTCTAACTTTGAAACTTCGTACTAACTTAAGTTCACGAGGGTGGGCCAGGGTGCATATCGGAGTCGTCCGTATATCACCGTGGTCTCGCGAGTACTGCTGTGGCAGCAGCGACCATCTGCAGCCAACAGAGTTGGACCATTCTTCGGGGATGCCACTGCGCGTGCGCGAGCTGACTCCGCCCACCGAACTTTCGGACAAGTATTCGAGCGGAACTTTTATCGGTTTAATTGATGAAATTCGAAGTTTGTTGTTTTTTGCGTAGGCTGTCACAAATAGTGTCGACAGAGTTGGTTGATAGAAACTCGATTTTATTACCTAGCTCATTAGAATGAGACGTGATCAGAGTAAGGTAAGTTTTATTCTAACATACGATACGTGCCGAACGTTCGACTTCGTTCTATCTATGATGCCGCTTCTACTACTTCAAGTGTCAAGTATCAAAAAATGGCGTATGGTTGGTGAAGAAGGGGGTGAGGTGAAGTAGGCGGGGGTGCATTTTTGACACTTTGAAGTGAAGGAGTAGCATGAGAATAGTTTGTTGTCGAAACGCGCCAATTTTAGTTTTTTTTTTACGTGAAGGAATCCCTTTCCTTAGTAGAAGACCTTAAAGCGAATGCGTTCGGACCGATTCAAGAAGTTATACAAATACTTTGGGATAGTTATAGACAAATTTAACACGAGCGAGTTGGGCTCTGTTCACCTAACTTTATCCCCCCCCCCTTTTTTTGTATACAATTGTGCGAAGTCCATTATAAGTGCATTGAGTGCTTAAGACAATACAATATTTGGGGGTTTATTACGTAAGCTCTAGTTATTTGCGCACTGATTTTTATTGTATAATTGTAGTATTGACTATTACACTCAGGCCTAGTTCCATGGTTAGACTCAGTTCAGGTTTAAGCTGTAATTTTTAGTATGGATCTGACAGCTAGCGAACTGACTGAATCGGTATTGAATCGCATTAAGAAGTCATGGTAAGGTTTTCTAACCTCTAGGCTATTCAGTATTTACCATATTTTTCGCCGACACAGTTTTACATACACTCATACATAAATCACGTCTTTATCTCTTACGGGGTAGACAGAGCCTAAGGTAACAATACCTAAAGACCCCGCTTAGCATGATTGTGGGCGTATGGATGGAAAGGGGAATCAAAACAGTGATGCCTTGCTAGCCACATCGCCTATTACATGATCCCTAAGATTTTCGCCCATTCCCTCGATGGGCTTTTACCATCTGCGCGGGAAGAGAAGCAACTGGTACATTCTATGTTTTTTCTTTGCTCACAGACCAGCATGGAAGAATAGTTTTTAGTTACGTACGTAATTGTTAAGTAGACCCTGAACCTAAATGTGGCATGACCCTCACCGGTATGAGGTTGTATTGGTTAATTAATTTTTGGACGGAATTACATTTTAAACCCTTTTATGAAACCCTTATAAAGGCCAGTGTTATAAATTTAAATCTATCCTTAATACATTCGCTTACGGTGGGATTGTTATCTACTCCATTGCATCTAAATAATAGGCCTTGATATAAAAAAAGGGATTAAGCTAGGACTAAAAAATATTTTGTGTCTTTCTGACGTTTGTTACTTATCTTGTTCTGATTTAAAAAAGGTATTAAGCTAGGACTAAAAAATATGTTGAGTCTGTCTGACGTTTGTTACTTATCTTGGTCTGATAATGGCTTCGTTTTTGAGAAAAATGGCCATGTCATCTCATCTTCATCCTTTATACTATCCTACTAATATTATAAATGGGAAAGTGTGAGTATGGATGTTTGGATGTTTGTTACTCTTTCACGCCAGAACGGCTGGACAGATCTGGATGAAATTTGGAACATAGATAGATTATAGTCTGGAATAACACATAGGCTACTTTTTATCCCGGAAAATTGCGTAATTCCTGCGGGATAGCGATAAACTAATTCTATGCAGACGGAGTTGCGGGCAACAGCTAGTATCGTATACTACATCGGGACCGAGCCTACAATGCATTTAGGCACTTACCCGCTTATTCATATACGCTCTATAGGCTTCTGCTAACTTAGCAATCGTTTGTCCTTATCTGTCACTGTGACATTTACCTTTCACAGATAAGGACAAACGATTGCTAACTTAGCAGAAGCCTATAGAGCGTTTATGAATAAGGGGGTAAGTGTATAAGGACAAACGATTGCTAAGTTAGCAGAGGCCTACCGAGCGTTTATGAATAAGGGGTTATGTTTATAACGGGTGACAGATAAACGCGAGCAGCCGTAATGTCAGTTGTTAACAGTTTACACTCAAACGTAAAGCACCTCCGAGTTTAGCTGTCAAATGAAAATGTAAGCGATTTTATCTACTTTTGTTACGGCGCAAAAGGTGAGAGGGAAGCGATAATTATATTTATTTATTTATTTATTTATTTATTTATTTATAGGAACACAAACAGTTATACATGGCTCATAAACAAATCACAAAGAGTGTATATCATTGACACAGTGTTCACATTTAACATAGCACATTTGAGTAATTCAGCCTCCTAGCTGAATGTGACGGATTTTATATCAGTTCAATTTCGGTTAACCGGAATAAATGGAGGCAGAAAACTTATTTATAATGTTATCTACTATATATCATCTAGAAAAGATCTGTATTTGCAACATAGATATAATTTTGTTTATTTTATAGCAATGGAAAAAATGAAAACAATCGGCTGCTCATTTAGTACCACCACTCTTTGTTAAATTCCTGACATATCTATATTTTTATAATATTAAATTAAATTGAGAATTATCAGTACCATCAAATCTGATTATTCTGTTGTCCAACTTTACTGTAGCAAATTGGGGTTCTCAAACATTAAGTACTTAAGATTTTAAACTCCTTGTTTACTTAATGAGCAATTACTTGAAATGTCATTACTTGCTGTAAGATAGGGACAGAAACAGATATTAAAGTACTTGTGCAGTTTATTATTTCCCTAGTTAGAAAGAAAGAAAACATTTTATTCCTTTTTGCAAGACACACAAATATAAGAGAATATACACAATTTTATAGAAAATAACCAAGACATGAAAAATAGATCAATAATAATAGATTCATGATAATAGATTCTTTCAGGCAGGTGTCGCTATCCCGCTTTTTTTTGGGTTAAAGCTATTAGAAACCTATCAAAAATTCATCAAAATCCGCATTCGAGTTACATTCGCGTTTATAGTATTAGTTGAAAGTTGTTCCAAAGTGCACCTGTTAAGAAGTGACACAGAAAGCAGCAATAATACTTTGTTGGCTCCATTCAACAGGTAGGTTAAGTGTTATGGCATTAATATGTCGTCGACGTAAAAAGCTCCGCAATCAAACGATTTGGTCCGTTCTTTTCCTCATTGTACCGTAACACACTGAAAGCTAGGTGCCTCAATGTCTGGAACAGCGTAAAAATGGGACTTAAAAAACTTGGCTCGTACGTATGTAAACGTGACTCGTAATGGCCACTGCAAGCGGACTGTATTCCAATTGCAACGCAACTGATAACGCTGCCTGCCCATACATTTCAATTGAATTTCGCACAGTTGTGCCAACTGCAATGAAATTGGAGATTTTTAACTGAAGTATCCCGGGCTCGCACCTCTAAATTTTTCGAATTTACGAGTATGAGCGAAATTACATTCAAAATTTACCATGAGCTTCTCGGTGAAGGTAAACCTGCACACACATCTGCGAAGCAATTCAGTGGTGTGTGTGAAGTTCCCAATCTGCGCTGGGCCCGCCTGGGAACTATAGCCCAAGCCTTCTCATTCTAAGAGGAGGCCTGTGCCCAGCAGTGGAAATGTGATGAAAAACATTGTATGTTTCACGGGCGATACGGGAATTACGAAGCTCGACTTCGGGCTTCTACTAGGGCCTCGATCGTAATTCCTTGCTTACCGCCCTTAATACACAATGTTCTAGGTATTGTTCATTTTTTTACGTCCGAAGTGTCCATAAATTAAAATAAAACGTAATTTTAATCACCACGTGAGCTATGGTATGTTTGGTCCCAAAGTAGCAAGGTAGTTCCATGGACATAATTATGTCACACTGTTCGACAGTTCACCTTAGCTTACAATATACGGGTGTTACGTTTGCGGTTCTTTATATTTTTTAATTAATAATGATACAATAATAAATACCTACATAATTTAAAATGAATCCGTTCAAAATCTACGTGTACCTATAATCATCCATGCCGGAATACAGGAGTGCAAAAAGTAAACTTATTAATAAAGCATTTATAACAAAAGAAATTCTTTGCTGCATTCCATAATCAAATTACTTGAATAAAGAAAACTACTTGTGTGCTTAAAAACATCCAACTCACATTGAACAAGGTTTAAGCTTACAAAAAACACCCACGCATACTTTGTTATTACTCCCAGTTATGGCCCAACTCTCATAGGTATAATGTTTTTTTATGTCCCAGCAAATAGCGCCCATAACGTCCCGTGTCCAGACCTTTGCGGCCATCATATAAATGTTAGCCACATTTGCAAGAGATTTCACATTTTTAGCACCAAAATGAGTCTTTACAATGTTTGAATTGGCTACAAACTGGACAAATAAAGGATACAATGTTACAAAAATAGCCATTTTTATTTCAGAGGACGGTACGATTGTTGTCTAATAATAGCGAAATCTATTGCATAATATATAATTATAATTACTTTCATGATTTCCTTAAAATCGGCTGAAACGGCGAAGATTCTGTATCAAAAACGTTATTTTCTCATTCGTAAATTCTTTGTGCTTTTAACTGTTAAGTACCTCGCTTGATATTTATTAGGTATTTTTGTCCGCTAAAATACCTAGATCGTCTTATTTTGGACCAGACTTTACGCGGCTGTTCAACTCCTTAGTAAGTACTATAGTTTCTTACTCGACTTAATTATTATCTCACGGTTAAAGTTTTTAACGAGTTTTCATAAAATCTGGTATTATCTTACATAATGTAAGCTAGTTTTACGTAAAACAAAAAGCAGTTACTCAAGTAAGCCACGGCAAAAGCTAATTTATTATTAAAATTCTTAAATAATACGCTCCTTACTTTCACTAACACTCTTCGCTAACTCCAGTTCTTATAAAAGATTTTCCCCATACAGCGCAAGATACGTTTCGTGTTTCAAAATCCCTCAAATGCTTACTTTATGTCTTTCGGGATTGACACCGGTGTCAAATAAAGCGAGAGATTTCACGAAGAATCCGAACGTTGCGATACAATATAAATACCTCGGTAGATTCAGTTACTCCCTTTGTAACTAGTATAGACAAGTGCCACTTAGATTACAAGTAGGCTAGATGTAGGAGTGAAATAAAATGTTACTTATTAGCACTACACAACACAACACATTATGTAAACTTTTAATAAAGACCCGACATTTCGATCGAGCTGCAACGACCGCGGTCACTGGTTAACTGGTTGTAAACAAGCTGTCAATGCACTTAGTTAGATAAAACTACCCTCAAAGAAGTTCTTGAGTAAATTTATTACATCCATCGAAACTACTTGTTAAGGGGCCGACGCATAATACTGCAGGATTGCAGACCTCAGTATTTGGTATCAATTTCAATTTAATATCTCTGAGAAAAAGGGTATTGACAGACAGGCAGACTGACGACGAAATAATCTTATAAGGGTTCCTTTTTCTTTTAGAGGTACGGAACCCTAAAAAAATGTGTAAAAATAGATTCATTCTGTAGCGTAACTGTGGGCTAAGAACGGATTTTTCGTTATTTCCATGGATTAGAGCACAATTATTTTTTTCAGAAGGGCGAAGCCGTTAGCTTATTTTGATTATGTTCTATACATCCAGCGGAATTTATTTATTTCGTCTTCAATAACTTGTGAATTATGTCAAGTCCCTAACAAATTCCGACTAGAAAGTATAGTATTTGTAAAGAAATATCAGCATTCACCAGACAAAATGTGACAAAAGCAAAAAGTGTTCCAACTTATCTACCAAAACTGAATTGAAATTGTAAAATTACTTCGCAGAATATTTGCAAGGAAACTTAGCTAAAAAAATGTAACGAAATTTCGATTACTTGCCCGATATGGTGTAAGCCTATCATTGCATGGTAATACGCAAATTTTACTGAAACACCGTTGTAATTTGGCGGGTGGTACAGTCAGCGTCATATTATAGTAAGTAGCAGTCAAGATCATCATTTACTTGGAAACACCGAAAATGGTCATTAACAGTGACTCAACCAAAGCGGTCAAATTTGTTCAAATTTATATTTCACCATCTCGACATAGTCTGTAACAATTGACAATTCGAAATGCATGAAGCCTACTACTTGCTCTCTTTCACGCTGTTCTGGGAGCAAAGAAAAAACATAGAATGTAGGTACAAGTTGCATCTCTTTTCGCGCAGATGGTAAAAGCCCATCGAAGAATTGGGCGAAAATCATGGGATCATGGTTATATAGGCGATGTGACTAGCACCCCATCACTGTATTGATTCCCCTTTCCATCCATACGCCCATAATCATGCTAAAGGTGGTATTTTGGTCTTGTTACCTTGGGCTATGTGTACCTGCCCCGTAAGGGATAAAGACGTGATTTATGTATGATTTTATTCTATGTTTTTTCTTTACTTCCAGAGCAGCATGGAAGAAATTTTAAGAAATTGGAATTTTTAAAATTAGTACAATAGTATATTTTTTATCGAGGGACTAAACTAAGCCAATATATACCCGAGGTCGTTAGCCACCCGAGCGTCAGCGAGGGTGTCTATTTATCCGAGGGTTTATATTGGCTTTTAGTCTCGAGGTGAAAACTCTATTTTTCACTTCAATTGCGAGAAAAAATAGTCAGTTTAGTACAAAAAGATTTAATCAAAAAATAAAAAATAAAAAGTTAAATGTACAATTTGAATAATTTTTAATATTGTAAATTATGGTCGTTCCGGGAATATTGACACGCGTAATCGTAGCTTGTATTTGGGAATTTTGTGAGAAGTCTGATGTCAGCTGTTGTGTTAAAAGTCGGAGATGTCGGCAGAATTTCAGACTTTTCACTATGTTAAGTAATGTTCACCAGTTCCATCCCTCTGCATGCGCCACTTATGCCGAAAATCAAGGCGACCTGTAAATAAGTTTTTGTTAAAAATATACATAACGTACTTGTTGCCTTTAATTGAATAATAAAAGTGTTAAAATTGTACATAAACATACCTTGGTTGCTAAATATTTTTCATTAGGAGCGTTATTTAAAAACGTTTCTACGTCCTCAGACGTAAAAACTTTCGACTTTTTTCCTTTATGTCCACTAGACAATCGTTTTAGCAATGCAATCAAATTTGCGTATGTTTTCATTTGTACTTCGTGCTTAATTTTTACCGTCATTTTTAACATGGAATAAATACTCCACAATGTTGACGATTGATACTTTTTTGAGATCTCGTCAAAATATGCTAAAAAACGCTTTCTGTGAAAGAATGAATGCGTTTTTTATTCCTCCAGTCCATAAAACTTTCATAGGTTTTTAAATAAATCTTTCTAGATTTCGGCGGCAAAAGATTATCAATTATGTCTTTTGCTCTTTGCTCGACATCATAATTTTCACTATCACTTGACGACATTGTGAGAATAATCAATTTATTTTAATCGTTTACGATTTACGCTCTACAACAATTCCAAAGATTTCGCGGTATTTTTTTTTCCAACCAGACAGACACAGATATAACAAAATCGCATCGGCGAAATGGTCCATACACAAACTGAAAAAAATAGAATGGCGCCACCTTCTATGCGGAAAAAGCATAGAACTAAGTCCACGTAGACTAAGAACGTAACCTTTCCGTCATGAAAATGGTCCACACACAAGCATACTTTTTTATTTTGTTTCCGCATTACAACGATCTGTGTGAAACTGTAAGTTTATTTATTGTGATTGTTAAATTATTTTTATCATCGTTTCGTGTGATAATTTTTAAATGTGGTTTAATTAAAGAGTGGTAATGAAATTCCTTCACTTATCGAAAATTTACTTTATGCCAAAAACTAAGCAAGTACTGGCTGTTTGAGTTTATCTAAGTCACTTAAAGTAAATTAAAAAAAATATTACTTTTACTCCCTAGGGACTAAAGTACTCACTTTAGCCCCGCCTCGTAAGGCTATATTGACCTACTTTTAGAGCATGAGAAGTGAAAAATAGTATTAAAATCATCTCCGTTATCTTAAGTATATGTCGGGAATATCATAGAAGACATTTTGAAAGGATCAGAATTGGGTACTCGACCTTTATTCGGTTTTAATCACTCCCCTTTAATGGGGCCCCATTGAAAACTTATTAATAATCGCTGATGTTTCATTTTCGTCGGTTCAGTCATGTCATTGACCTAAATTCAATTATTAATTTAATAAAATGGATTTGATCGTACGACAGCACATTCAAATTTGTTACTGAAGTAAAAATGCTTTATAACGTAATTGCGTGATAAGTTAATTGTTTTCCTATTCGATATTCAAAACCAGCGCTGGCTGTAAGGCTAGCAAATGCTGAGTTGGGACCATTTTGTGACAATTTATTTTTTTGTAATATTTTTTTTTGTTTAAGTTATTTTATTTGATGCTTTGTGATTGTCATAAATAAACTTTTTTCTTTCTTTCTTTCTTTCTTTCTTTCTTTTAAAATCGATATTGTGTTATGTAGCGTACAACATTGAACTTAAGTAGGATTTGAGTATGTATTACACATGTGCAAACAAACTGGAATTTTATAAATTTTGGTATGTATATTTGGTTTACACTAAACAAGAATCTATATAAATAAAAACAACAAATACGATTTTTTTTTTGTGTTCATTACTGTTAGAACAAGGTATGAGTGAAGAAAAACTGGAACGAGGTAAAGCCGCTAGTAGTTATATAAAATAAGTATTTTCGAAATTATAGCCGTGAATGTAAATTGACGAAAACTCTCACTCTGAATTATGAAAGTGTCATCTGGGGTCCATTACTAGTTCTGAAAGAAAAACTGAATGTAAACTGCTAGATCGTACGAGGTAGGTATTGTGTTCATAAGCTTAATATTACGTTGATTGAATCGAAAAAGATTTGGAGATAGGTACTATTAATACTTTATCGAAAGATGAAATAAGTTTATTCATTTACCATGTGGCAAACTTTGGTGTATCATCGATCAAATTAACGGACTGACAAACTCTTCAGATGGTCCTAATCTCGTAACAAAACTTACAAGCAATATTTATTCAATGATAAATGATTAATTACATTCATATTATTCACTGAAAAAGTTGAGAGTGGGACGTGATGCAGAACCGTTTAAATTTGTTCAAAATTGCGACGCACTGACCGGTTTATCAACTCCCAGACCAAAATCTTGGATGTTTGAATGCAAAAAGCTGAAATTTTGAATATGGATTCCCCTGAAAAAAACATTATTGGATGATGAATTTTAGTGAATTTTCCTAAATTTCTATAACACTTTCTGGGTTAGGTACATCAAATTTAATAAAAAACTGTGGCAACATATAAAATTCAGGTGCCATTTACAAGACAGCTGATTCCTAAAAACGGGTTATTGGGTCTATTGTAGCTTACACGTGGCCGGGGATGTCCAGTCGAAGAATGCCGGTCACGTGCGGAAACCATTTACAGATACGCGTACACGCACATCTAAAATCAGATTAATATCCAATAGTTAAGTTGACATAACAAATTGAAATCGCTTTTTGCAAGGTCTGAGAATAAAAAAAGTTGGCTAACCACTGGAATTAAAACATCATGTAAAAATAAACGTCTTCTAAAAATCCTCATTACAAAAACGAACAACCCAATTCTTATGAAATATTACAAGCAATATGAAAAAACGTTAAAAAAAATAGTAGAAAAATCCAAAAAACTACAATACATCAATCAAATTAAAAAATCAGACAATATAACTAAAACTATGTGGCATATAGTAAAAGAGCGAACTAACAAACTTTTAAATAAAGATAAAAAAAATATAAAACTAAAAATTAAGAATATTCTAACTGAAGACCCCGACGAGGTCGCAAACGCTTTTAATAAATTCTTTACATCAGTGGGGGCTCAGGACGATATGAGCAGCGCGCGTGGCCGTCCTGCGCCCGCGACTACCGCTAACTCCATCTACCTGCAGCCCGTGGAACCTAGCGAAGTCTATACAATTATCCGTAACCTTAAAAACAAACGCAGTTTTGGCTACGATGAGATGCCACCAACCTTAATAAAAAAATGTGCAGAAGAATTAGTCGAACCTTTAACTTTTTAAATAAACCAATCCTTTCTAGATGGCGTATTTCCGGATGTACTTAAGATATCTATTATAAAACCTATACACAAAAAAGGAAGCCGAACTGATTGTAACAACTACCGCCCTATAGCGCTATTATCTACCTTTTCTAAAATATTTGAAACCGCAATGTCTTCGCGCCTTTACTACTTCTGTGAAAAATACAACATCTTTTCCGAAAGCCAAAATGGTTTTAGGAAAAAACGATCAACAACATTAGCACTTTATAAATATATAAACCAAGTATTGAAAATAATAAATGAAAAACAATATGCAGTAGGTTTATTGCTGGATTTGAGTAAAGCATATGACAGAGTTTCATATGATATTTTATTGAATAAACTCTTCAACATTGGCGTGAGAGGAATAGCACAAGATTGGTTTGCATCGTATCTTAAAAATCGTATCCAATATGTTGAGGTTGAGCATCATAACTTTCACACAGGAATTATTTCACAAACTAGATCACTTAAAGCAGAAGTCAATAAATCAATTCCACAAGGTAGCGTCTTAGGATGTATATTATTTTTAATTTATATTAATGACCTGCCTAAAGTGATAGATCCATCAAGCGTCCTCTTTGCAGACGACATATCCATAGTTTTCCCTTGCCCATCCAATACCAACGTAAATTTAAATTTAGAGAATATTCTTAATAAAGTTGTAACCTGGTTAAGTGATCATAATTTGGAACTAAATCTAAAAAAAACTAAAATAATGCAATTTCGACCTTACCAAAAACCACCATTGAAAATAGACTTTTGTTATAAAAATGCAGAATTAGAGAATGTTGATATTTTTTCATTATTAGGCTTAACTATAGACTCACATTTAAACTGGAAAAACCATGTGCAAAAAGTAACCAGCAAATTAAATAGATTTACATATGCGTTATATGAATTAAAAAGAACTACAGATACTAAAACTGCCACCTCCGCATATTACGCATATGCACACGCGTGGCTGCGGTACGGAATAGCGCTGTGGGGAAACAGCACCAACGCTAGCAATCTGTTCGTCCTACAGAAAAAGTGCATTAGGATCCTCGCGAACATAAAACCTAGAGTCAGCTGTCGACCATATTTCGAAAAACTAGGAATACTTACCTTAACCAGCCTATACATCCTAGAAATTTGCAATTTTGTTAAATCCAACATCAGTTTTTTCTCTCAAGCAAAAGATCACTTTACCCGGCCGCATAACTTACGATACCAAAACAAATTAGCACTGCCAATCTCCAGCTTAAAAATATTCCATTCTGGACCACATGCAATGTGCATAAAAATTTATAATAAAATTCCGACCTTCATCCAAGATATAAAAGCCATTAAACCTTTTAAAAATACACTACAGAAATACTTGCTGGAGAAATCCTACTACACCCTTCAGGAATTCTTTGATGATAAGCAGACATGTTCTAGAAATTAAGAAAACTTGTTTATAATTAAAATTTATAATGTAATGTACTACTATTTGTACATTACATTATTACATATTATATTATATTGTTACATAAATGTAATATTTGCAGTGCCCCTACAGGGTTTGATCTTGTATATTGTATCTTGTATCGAAGCAAATAAAAGTTTGAGTTTGAGTTTGAAAATTATCAGGGAATATTTTATCAAGGTTAGTTTTATTTTGTACAGATTTTTCATCGTAGTTTTGGAATTAAAATTAAGTCACTTCTTTGAAGCCGTACACTTTGAACATCGACAAATGTGTAGAAACATTTGTCAAAAACAATTGAAAAATCCTGAACAACATTGTAGATTCAATACAATTAGTCCTAATATGGGCGGTTTGTTGAAGCGGCAGTGAAGACTTCCAAGATGCATATATCGCGAGTTCTCGGTAAACAAACATTGACTTTCCAGCAGTTTACTACTTTCTTCGCTCGAGTGGAAGCTGTCATGAATTTGAGACCCTTAAATCCACTAAGTTCTGATCCAAACGATTTAGACGTGTTGACAACCGGACATTTTCTGATCGGTGAACCGCTAGTTTCCTTGCCACAAAACGAACCGAGTAGACCAGGTCGGTTGGTATTAGATTTTTTATGATATCTTTGCTTAGACACATTTTGCAGGTGATAAACCTCGTGCAAGGTCTTATGGCTGCTGTGTTCCGGCTTTGGAAATGAGACAGCCAGTGAAATTACTAGCTTATGAACATTCTATCTTTATAAAAAATACATTATGAGTGACAGGTTTGAATTGGCTGCCCCGTCATTATCTTGTGTTGTTTTCATTCTGGTTCCAGTTTCAAGATGACAGTTAACAGGCTTTTGTATAGAGGATACAAAATGACATTACAGGGGATTCAGCATGGAGCCAATGTGCTACGTGTTGTACGGTGTAGTAAAAGCGTCTGCCTTAAACCCAGTTGAATGGACGCTTTATGGCATAGGACATAGTGAAAGAGCATAAATGTTTTATTTTCACTTAAGCCTTCATCTCTTGCCTTCCTTAAACTAGGAAAAAAACTAAGTAAAACACGACACACTGACATTTCGTAATACAATACAACAACTCTTTATTAAAAAAAATACCACATTTAACAACCAAAACAGAAAAAAAGGAATACGGAAGTAATAAGGTAACCATAGGCGGCCATATCGCTATAGAGCGATCTCTACCAGGCAACCATAGTGGACTGGAGAAAAGAAAAGATCTGAGCAGGTGGTGCAATTTAGAATATATACCTAAGTAGTGAAAATACATAATACATTGTTTTTTTTTTTTTTATATGAATAGGAATAGGAAGGCAAACGAACAAGTGGGTCACCTGATGGTAAGTGATCACCACTGCCCATAGACACCCGCAACCCCGGAGGGATTTCAGATGCGTTGCCAACCTAGAGGACTAAGACGAAATGCCTCTTGTGCCCGTAATTTCCCCGGCTGTCTTACTCTCCACACCGGAACACAGCAGTGCAAGCACTGCTACTTAGCGGCAGGATTAGCGAGTAAGATGGTGGTAGCGATCCGGACGGACCTTGCACAAGGCCCTACCACCCGCAACATTGTACATGTAACACTTATTTATAATAAATGGAGATATAAATAGACACATATACACATACCTAAAAAAGCCAGCTATAAGATTCATGCACAAGATACTGCTTCTACAACATAGTTTTAAATAAGAGTAAAGATTTAATAAATGTTATTATCTTATTCTGCCACCGTTTATTCCATCCAGCATTAGATACCAATTAAGCTATTTTATTGAATCAGGCGTTACTTTGCGGATGTCCATTTCAATGAATAAAACATTTTTACCTTACTACTCCGCTACTCACGTGCAAGATAACCAAGCCTGTGTGAAATATATATGTTTTGCATGAAAAACATGAGTAGCGGAATAGCAAGGTAAAAAAGTTTTGTTCACCTATTAGGCTATTAATGATAACATTTGAAACAAGAAAACATAACGATATTCTACAGATGTGAAAAAGATCCACTCGTCACTCTGAATATTTTATACTCACAATATAGGATCTAGAAGCATGACATTTTGTGCAGAGAATGTTGACATGGAATAAGAACGGACTTTGAGAAATTCCCACGGGATAAGAAAATCAGTGACTACCTAATAGAACCAAAGCCGCAAGCTAGCTAATGTTGAACTAATCAGAAAAATAGTCAATTGTTAGTAGCATTTTTTTTTACTCCTGGACACAAACGAATAAACATCTTTTGCTTTAAGCCACTGGAAGTTACATATAAAAAATTACAAAAAGACATCATGGAAATTAAAATCCGACGCTGCTATTAGAAAGTCAGTCCAATATCTTTAGTATCCAAGCCGAATCGACCGTCTAGACCGCAATCTAAAATGATTTATCTGTGCTTTTCTGCGCATCATCCCGATCGATCTGACTCTGAAAGGCAAAACAAGCAAAACCTATCCAACATGTTGCTTACTAGGTAAAAGATCTGAAATACTGAATAACTAAAAGAGATACTAAGGTATCAGCGGCTCCAGCATTGAACCTGCCAACTAACTCCACTTCAGAATATAAAGATGGTGCTAGCCATTCAGACGGACCTTGTACAAGGTCCTACAAACTAAGTATCACAAGTCAAAAGTTTTATATCCAGTGAGTACCTACTTCAGTTATAGCCGAGTATTATGTATGTAGCTGAAGATGAAGATGTCAATTGAGAATACCTTTTTCATCGTGAGGTACATTGTCATTTCTTTAAAGGCATCCTGCTTCCATTTGCCGATAGTAACGTAAAAGACTCAAAGGCACGCTTCTACACAATGCTTTGTGAAAGTTCCAGAAAGTTTCTTACTTGATGGTTGTTTTCGACTTGGAGCTTTCCAAATGTTTAATTTGATACAACTTTGGAAGTTTATTGTAATTCTATCAAGTATGTTTAAGTAATTAGGCATCATGCTGGTTTAGTAAATAAACCGGAATAAACATGTCTTTGAACGTATACCTGCTAGGTATTGGTGTCGGAGTTGTGGAAAACACCTAATATTTACTCAAATACTAGATGTTTTCCACAATACGTCTAAACAACAACAATACGTTTTAATTTCTACAATACGTGTGAATATCAAAATCGGTACAATAGTTACCTACAGAAGTAATCCCTCCCTCCAAACAAACAAAGTTACAGTCCGTGAGCTCTTCGAATGCCATTTGGGTTTCGGGTATCATCGGTCAATTCAAGTATCACACCCATAAGAGTGAATGAGACAGCAAGACAAACACGAATGGCGTGCTAAGACCTCACGGACTTGTGTAAGGCGCTTGCAATTGTATTCACCATCATTTTCTACCCTCAATCTACATCGATTGTTAGAAAAAAACGGTAATCCAAAAAAATGTAATACCGAGTAACTTGGACGATAATGACTTGAAATAATAATATTAAAAAATATCGTAGACGATTTTTGACTTGATAACGTATTATAAATCGATGAACGCCGGCTGCACTCACGAAAAAGCATGACTCATTGCGATAAGTTAAGCGTGACGGCAGGGTACAAGCGATAGAGAGGCACGATCGGCCCAAGCGTCGGATTTTGATACATTTATTGTTATCACGTAAAACTATCGTCCGTAAACCGACTTTATAGACAACCGGTTTTTTTTAAACGATAATAAATCCGCAAAACAACAACTATTGGCCATCAATAGTGTTAGATAATCATCTACTAAATATACAGGGATGCACTATTAATTTTTTCAGAGCTTAAAATGAGCAGCCACGCCCCTACTTTATTTCCTCGCTCCACTACTCACTAGTTGTGACCACTGAGTATAACTTGTCATGATTTACGAAGTACAAGATGGCACTGCACACTGGCTGCAGCGCGATCGCCCCATTACGTACTACCATTTTCCGCTACATGCGTCATACGTTGGTTGAACGACAAATAACCGGTTTACGACGCATTCAATGTCGGGCAGACAGTCTTAAAAACAGGGCATTCAATGTAAAAGAGGGTATCAATAGATGCACACAAAAATAATGGGTGGACTTGGAAGGATATTCTAGAATGGTAGAGTGAAGCGAAATGATCCTTCTCTGGTGCGAGGTAACCCGGGATACTAATAATAAGTGATTAAGAATGTTTCTTAATTTGCTGAATACGATTTTGAACAACGAAATTTAAGCTCTTATTATCTGTCTAGACAAAATCATAAACGGCTCCGAAATGCCCCGTCTTTTAAATAACTTGTTACGTTAACGTTCTTAAATTATCATAATTACGCTGAATATTGTTAAATGAGATTATCTCACGCAACGAAAATTTCTATTGTCTTTTACTATGAATTAAGAATTTATGTTAGGACTAACCTGTTGCCCGGGACTTCGCCTGCAAATGGTTCGTTGATATCCGACGCAAAATGCGAAATTTCCCGGGATAAAAAGAAGCCTATGTATATGTAATTCCAGACTTCGATTTATCTCTGTGCCAAATATAGATAAGATCTTTTCAGCCGATCAGAAACATATGCATGTTTAATTTTAGTATTACTTACCTGCGCAAAAATATTTGTGTATACGACTATTTACACCGTTCATTTAATTTCAATTCGCCCACATACGATTCCATTGAACCATTCGTTCATTCATAGGCTTATTCTTACTATGATTGGAAAATAAACTAATTTGCCGCGAAAATATATTTCTTTACTTGCTTTCGAGCAGTTAATTTATCATTATGACGCGCATGAATTTCAAAGCAATTGTGTCTGGATGGCCAATATATTTTGATTTCACGTCGATTTACAATGAAGTGACGGTATATTGAAGATTATGATCAGACTTTCGTGACGACTTTCATCGACCTTTATTGATTAATAGTGTTACGTTTCTAATCGAGATTATAAATACCATACTTAATATGATGTCATCAGTTACTGTCACATTTGGAGGTACATAGTCATATAAAAAGATCTACGAAATGTAGTCAGATAAAACGCATCTCGTCTAGTCTAATCTAGGCCTGATATTGTATTCCCATTTTTCTCTATAATAATCATGAAACTTTTGATGGATAAAAATAAGTAAAAGAGGTTATTAATGAAATCACACTCGTAAGTTGGTCTCGAACTACAATTTGAAACATGATGTTGTTTATCGCTGAACACTGTTGGTACTTTGCTCTGCGCTACATCTTTAGTAGCTTTGTGCAAAATAAAACAATTTTGAATTTACACGCATATTGGTTTTTGGGGCAATAGATTGCAAGCATGCCTCTGCTCCCGCCGTACTGTTAACGCAGCGAAAAAAATATTTGAAAATGGGTGCCATCTTGATTTTCTAGGTTTCGGCCTGGAAAAATTTAATAGTTTATATACTGGTCAAAATACGTGTTTTCGTGTTTGCTTTGCTAGCAAATTAATGTTAAATACTTACTAATAAAATTAGTTGTAAATAGATTGCTACTAATTTTCTCGGTTAGTTATATTATAATTAGTCGCGTATTAAAAATATCGATAATTGATTGATTCGAAACTACTGTCATACGATTAACCGGTATCTTTAATATGCGGGTTATCCGGTTCAGATTCAGTGGATTTGGGTCCTGAATTCAGCAATATACCTAAGGCTACATTTTCCCCGTCTTACGTAAGTTGGTGTTTGGGATTCCGTAACTCAAAAGGAAAAACGGAACCTTTGTAGGATCGCTTTGTTGTCTATCCATCCAGCTGTCAAGATCCTTTTTTTGAAGAAAGTGTTAAGTTCAAATTCGAAGCGAATTTGTCTACGGCCCCTTAGGGCTGTAAAAAAAACAACCCTGTATGTCAACTCAATCAAAAGATACTATAACGGATTCGATAGCTATTTAGCAGAAAAGGAGCACAAGTAAAACCAAAGCAGCTGACGTGACAAATGTATTAAGACAGACCAACAGACAGCAACTTCAAATAAAATAGAACAATAGACACAAACATAAATATAAAAGAACTATTTACAACGCCAACAGATACACTCATTTGAAAAGGTGTTTCCATACAAATAGCCGTGTTCCTAAAAAATAAGGTATTGGGACCGAGCGCGACGACAGCGCCACGTGATAGGCGGCCATTATGGACAATATTGTCACCGCTGTCAAACAAGTAAGTAAATATTGTGAAAAATATTAATGAAATCTTGTGTTATTTTACTATATTACACAATTTTGGACAATGGTAGTCAGTAACATTATTGCCAATAATATTAAAATTGTTGTTTTCAGTGAAATTTTAGAGGTTAGGTAACTTAATTTTTTTTTCTTACGGCAAATATCCACTTATTTCTTTGGCCTCGTTTCCACCATGGTCTTGGAAATTGGTAAAATTTACAGTCGCTATTCTTCTTGGTGTTATTACAATTCACAACAACACATCTTACCAGGACCATATTTTTATCTCAAAAACGATTAGAAAATGTTTACTGCAATATGGATTTGACAGCTCAAGTCAGCGACAAAAATGACAATTTTAGCCGTAGCGAGCGCTGTGATCGTTTAGGCTACCCCCTCCACCCGCTTTGCACTCTGCCAATACTCACAGGCTGTCATCGATATTTGAAATTTGGCGTGAAGGTAGCTCTTATAGCAAAACTAATGAAATAAGCCTCAACATCTTTTTTTATGTAATGTCTGTAAATATCAGAGCAGAGCGCTCATCTAATACTGGATTACATTCACTTTCCGGTTTGTACAGAACTTTTGATGCGCGAGAAACATTTGAGTGCGTGGGAAGATTAAGTTGTGTAAAACAGTTAGTATAATAAGAATCGGATGCACTTGACGCACTAAATGAAAACGAGCGCGCATCCTCGATATTCAAAACAGAGGACTTCGTGATATAAAAGAGCCGTAATACCCAACAAACGGTCGCAGTGTGAACGCTTGATTGCTTTTTGAGCGCAGCGGAAACTAGCAATTTGTTCTCTATTTACGCACAAACTAAGTTGCCGACTCATTTACATTCGGGATAGAATTTCATCGATTCGCATTTGTTTGTAAAACATTCTTGTTCGCTATATTGTTTCTGTTGGAGGTTGCATTGCTCTATAGTAACCTGGCTGATTCCACCAATGATTATGTCACTTCATTGACTGACAAGTTTATGTCGTACTCTTGTTTTAACCCTTGTGCTGATTATATCTGCTATACATGAAAATGTGTTTAAATTAATATTATAAAAGGTTATGTGTTCAGCTGCAATAGTAAAAACGTTACTGTAAATATGTCGGAAAGTAGAAGTCAAAATTTTTCTCATGAAAAATTACGCGGACGTGAAAATTACGTCGAGTGGAAATTTGTGATGAAAAATGCATTGATTCACGACAATTTATGGGTCTGTATATGCGGTTACGGTAAGGATGACCAAACAACGACGGAATTGAAAAATCGACGTGACGAAATAGCAAAATCAAAAATTTGTTTGAGTGTAGAAAAGTCATGTTTTTCACATTTGATGTCGGCGGATACGGCGAAAGACGCCTGGAATGCACTTGAACGTGCGTATGATGACAAAGGACTCGGTTCGAGAGTGCGAACACTCCAGAACTTGTGCGCTGTCAAACTTGAAAACTTCATTAGCATGGAAGCTTACGTCAATGAAATTTTGTCATTAGCTCAGCAATTGGCGAATATGAACAAGTCTGTTGATGATGAGTTTCTTGGTGCATTGATGCTCAAAGGTTTACCGACGCAGTACGAGCCCATGATCATGGCATTGGAGCATTCGGGAGCTGTCATTACGTCCGATCTAGTAAAATCCAAACTGCTACAGGATCAACGTTGGACTACTCGTGGAGATTCGAGTGAGTGCTTGTATTCCACAAGAAAAGGCGCTACTGGGAGTGACTCTGGAACGAGAAAAGCGCAGCAGCACAAGGTAGAGTCAAAAGCGAAGGACAATTCCGGTCGAAAGAGAGAACCGTGGTGCTGGAAATGCAAGCAAAAAGGACATCTGAAGAAAGACTGTCGCAAGGAGAAGGATTCTTCAGGAAACTTTGTTCTGTCTGCATATAGTGCTGGAGCGGGCTCGGAATCTTCGTGGTATATAGACTCTGGAGCTACAAACCACATGACTGGCAAGCGTGATTTGATGACTGACTTTAAATCGCGGGGTGGTTCCGTCACCATTGCTAGTGGAGATAAACTGCAGTGTACAGGTATAGGTAATGTTAAGTTGTCGAATAACGCGATGTTGACTAATGTGATGTATATACCCAAACTGTCTGTTAATCTTATATCTGTTTCGCAATTGATTAAGAACGGTAGTACTGTAAATTTTGATACTGATGGTTGTACAATTTCTAAGTTAACTGATTTACCGATTAAGGCAAATGACGTAGGAGGTGCATATAAACTTCAGACCTGCAGTCTAAGGGCGAATCTAAGTATTAGTACAGCGACTTGGCATCAAAGACTTGGTCACCTAAGTGGCAATAATATGAAGCTTTTGAGGCAGGGACTTGCTAATGATATTAGTTTTCAGGACAACCCTTGTAAGGACATTGCGTGTGAGGTTTGTTTAAAAGGAAAGCAAGCCCGTTTCCCTTTTTCTAGCAACCCTATGAAACCTGTGGCTGCAAAACGGTTGGAATTGATCCATACTGATTTGTGTGGTCCATTGCCGGTAAATTCACTTGGAGGCAAGAAGTATATCCTGACGTTCTTGGACGATCATTCGAGGAAGGTGTTTGTGTATTTCCTGGAGCGAAAGAGCGAGGTGAGTCAATACACTAAAAACTTTATTAATTTAGTTGAAACTCAAACTGGTGATAAAGTGAAAATTGTGAGGTCGGATAATGGGACCGAGTACGTGAACAGAGATCTTGAAGGCTTTTTGAGAGGTAAAGGAATAGTCCATCAAGTGACTGTACCCTACAGTCCGCAACAGAATGGCTGTGCGGAAAGGCTGAATAGGACGCTCCTAGAAAAAGTAAGGTGCCTGTTGTACACATCAAACCTAGACCACAAATTTTGGGCAGAAGCTGCCTGTATCGCAGCGTATCTAATAAATGTGTCACCGTCGAAAAGGCTCTCGGGTAAGACTCCTGAGGAGGCCTGGACAGGTAATAAGGTGAGCTTGAAACATTTACGGGTGTTTGGCTGTGAAGCTTATGCACACATTGATAAAGTGAAGCGGAATAAGCTTGAACCGAAAAGCAAACGTTGCATATTTATTGGCTATGAAACTAATGGATATAGGCTCTACGATTTAGAGAAAAAGGTAGTTTTTCGCAGTCGTGATGTTGTTTTTAATGAAACAATCTTTCCAGGTCTCAAGAGTGAGCGGTCCGTGGAGATATTCTTTCCGATATGTGACGACGGTGGTGTCATCGTTGAAGAGGGTCACTCGGAGGAAGAGCCTGAGATCGAGGTTGAGGCGGAGACGCCATTGCTACAAAATGTAGAAATTCAGGTTGAGGCGGAGCAGCCGGTAACGCCTGAAGTATGGTTTGAGGCGGACGAGCAGGTGCCGAGCTCATCTACTGATTCTGGCGGTATACCACGTGAACCACGTAATGACGGGCCTGCCTATAATTTACGGCCAAGAGTACCGAAGACGATGTCTGCACTCGAGGTTGAGTTGAATGAACCGACAACTGTCAAAGAAGCTTTGCAATCGAGTGATAGCAAGTTGTGGCGGCAAGCTATGCAAGATGAGATTGATTCATTTAATAAGCATGAGGCTTGGGAGCTAGTTGACAGACCGGCGGATAAGAACATTGTTAAGAATCGGTGGTTATTCAAAATCAAACGTGATGCTAATGGAAAAGTAGCATGTTATAGAGCGCGATTGGTTGCAAAGGGGTTTACTCAAAAATTCGGAGTTGACTATATGGATACGTACTCTCCATTTGTACGACATAGCTCGTTGAGAATGCTGTTGTCTCTTGCGGTTGAATTAGATCTGAAGATTGATCATCTAGACGTAAAAACTGCCTTCCTGAATGGTAACTTGACGGAAGAAATTTATATGTCACAGCCGGAAGGATTTATAAGTGAAGGCGATGAACATAAAGTCTACCGACTCAAGAAAGCCGTGTACGGATTAAAACAGGCGTCTCGTGCCTGGTACGATAAGGTAAAAGAAGTTTTACTAGCTGGGAAGTTCACGCAGAGCAAGCACGAGAGCTGTATCTTCAGTCACCGAGTGGGTAAGAGAACCATTATTATCGCCTTGTACGTTGACGATTTTTTCGTTTTTTATAATTGTGACGAACTTGCTAACAAGTTGAAAACGTCGCTGAGGTCGCATTTTACTATCAAAGACTTAGGTGTGGTCAAACACATGCTAGGCATTAAAGTTGATCGTACCAATAGTGAGTTGAAGCTGAGTCAGAAAAACTATATCGAAAAGTTGCTCGAACGTTTCGGTATGAACGATTGTAAAATCGCTAAGACGCCTTTAGACGTAGGTCTGAAGTTTTCTGACAGCGCTACCCACGATAGTAGACTACCATATCAGGAATTGATAGGTTGCTTAATGTATTTGTCTGTGATCAGTAGACCTGACATTTCATTTGCTGCAAGTTTTTTAAGTCAGTATAATACCTGCTATACAGCAGAACATTTTGCTGCGGCTAAACGTGTATTGCGTTACTTAAAAGGCACAATGAATTTAGGTCTAGTGTACAGGAAAAGTGATGTACATGATAAGTTTCGTTTTTATGGTTTTACTGACGCTGATTGGGCTAACGGGGCGGATCGTAAATCATATACGGGGTATATCTATAAGCTAGGTAGAAATGTAATTTCTTGGGGTTGTTACAAGCAATCTTGTATCGCACTTTCGTCTACCGAGGCGGAGTATATAGCTTTGTCTGAAGCGGCCAAAGAAGCGGTATACGTCCGTGCGGTTCTAGCTGAATTGATAGGTCATACTGATACTGTAACACTGTATAGTGATAACCAGTCTGCGGCAAAGCTTGCTACTAATCCGGTGTTTCATAAACGGTCCAAGCACGTAGACATTAGGTATCACTATATTCGTGAGGCTATTAATGATAAGGTCATTGAGTTGTCATATATGCCCACCGAGCAGATGACTGCTGATGTGCTCACGAAGGCACTGCCTCATTGTAAGCATAGGTCATTTGTTCATGATATGCTGGAAGTCGTCCAGGATTAAGAGGGCGTGTTGGAGGTTGCATTGCTCTATAGTAACCTGGCTGATTCCACCAATGATTATGTCACTTCATTGACTGACAAGTTTATGTCGTACTCTTGTTTTAACCCTTGTGCTGATTATATCTGCTATACATGAAAATGTGTTTAAATTAATATTATAAAAGTTTCTCAAATATTATCTCTTAGAGTAATAATCTCGCTGAATCTGGCTTAATAATAAATCTAAAAATAGAAACTCACATTTTGGCAAAAGCTTCAACTCCTTAATATTTGCCATTATATTTAGTCGCACTGTTGTAAAAAATAGCATTATTGTTAAATTGCATAACATACGCTAAAACGGGGATCCAAATGCGTTCCAAAGATTTTCAATAAAGGAAAGCCATTGTGAAAACTGCACACACCTGCGTACCAATTTAAAAGGTTTTTCTCCGATTGGGAACCCCAATTAGCGTGGAGGATGCTGGGATAAGGCCCATGTAATATAAGAAATAAATTGGAAGGGTTCTCATACTCGATTTGTACCAGAATCTGTGTCGCCACGGTTTAATACCACTACGTTTGACGCATACAACGATGGAATTAAACAAGCCTCGTGCTGTGAAATTAAATTTTTGATGTTTGTTTGGCGCCGTTCTGCTCATACTAACAGTCATTAATTTGAGAGTGAAAGGAACAACAATACAACACGAACTTCGAAAATCGAATTTCGGAATAGCCCCCTTGGTAATAGTTGTGCATCCTTTTGAGCGCACGTTAAATCATCGTCAGACCATTCTTCTAGTATTTCTTGATGTCTTTAAAGTGTATAAGATCAGTTCAATAGCAGGTGGAAGTTACAGGCACCGTGTCGTACGACACTTCTTCAGTTTAATGTATTTTTATGAAATACCTTCCGTACAGCCACTAGAAGTAGTTTTTTTATTTTATTAGACAAATGGGTCTGGACAATTCACCTGCTGCTGCTGCCTACAGTCACCTTCAGAATCGCACTTTTTAGAGTCTAGTATGTTCTTGTTTTTGTCTGGTTTATCATTATTTATAACGGAATATAACAAACTCAAGTGCTGTCATCTAAACTCGTCACCCGTAACGTGTCAACACGCAGCCGACTCAATCCGTCACCGCGTCTTGTTCCTAATCCTGTCACCTGCCCGAGCTCGATTTATTACCTATTCGACTTTATGAGCTAAGCAAACGCGCGAATAAGGATGCGGCTTTGCATTTTAAAACAATCGATAAAAACAATCGATGTGTTTTATTCTTCCAAAATTGGTAATACGTACCGACCTAAATAAATGTGGATTCGGGACTCATTTTGCTAAACAATCCGTTGTATTGTCACACAAATTTATATTACATAGGCTACAAGTGGTTGTCTAGTAAAGATTGTGGCTGTTTGATATAGATATTGTTAACAGGGAAAGAAAACAAATAGACACTTCACAATGGTCTAAAGTTGAAGAATGCAAAAATGCAAAAACACAAAAGTATAAGATCAAACAAAGAGAGCTACTGTCTCAATCTACGGTAGGCATCGAAAGTTGATAAGCTTCTTTTTCCTGCCGTTTAAAGAAAAAAAAGATGGTTGTTTTACATTGTAAACGAAAATCGATTAATGTAAATAATTCTTTATCGAAAAATGATAGTTTTTTCACATCTCTAGTACAAAGGAACGCTCTAGGGACTACCACTTTATTGTTTTATGTCACGGGTAACGTTCCAATTTGTCTATTCACTTTCTGTCACCCTTTTCATCCGGACAAAGAATGATATATGGAGTAAAAGACGTCCGCGGGATTTTACAGCGAGTAGGATATTTTTATGAAACTAAGTCATTGTGTGGGAAAGGATTATTCTCTACGTCTGTAGTGACCCACAGTTACCATCTCAAAATGAATGGAACGCCAAAGAAAATTATCACGACGTTGGTTGTGAATATGGTCTACAGTTGGTCACGATTTAAAAGGTTCTTTGATACTGTACATTTCACATAACATTCCCTGACACCTTAAGAAAAGTCAGATAGGTGCAAGCAGGGATTGTGGATGAACTCATCATTGCCAGCTTATATGCGTTCCATGAGAGGATTTGGGCTGCGGTTCCCATGTAGGCCCAGTGTGAATTAGAACTTCACGCAAAAAAAAATCTAATGTAATTTCGCACATAAATCACGAAAAACTAAGAGGTACAAAGTCGGGGCTTGAACCCATGTACCCTCTGCTTGAGAGACCATTGGTCAAATCAACGGGCTACCATTTCTTTGTGTCCATGTCCCAGCACACGAACAGGGGTTGATCAAACTATTGCACACAGCTTTTTGCAGACCACATAAATGTTATACATGAAACCGATTAACAGCGGACCGCGGTTAATTACATAAATGGATGTAAACCGCATATATACTAGCTTTAATTGTTCTGTCATTATTTAGTGGCGGTGAGGTCTAATTTGTAACAGATTGGCTTAACAGAATATGCACAGTAGGAGATTTAAAAATGGTTTGGAAAAACAATTGTTGTTACACGGACACGAGAATTGATTTTAGTTAAAAGAAAACGTATTATAATAATCTTCTGACATGCTCGTTTGATCATGTGCAACTAGGCAACTCAACATTAAAAAATATAAAATGTAAAACAGTATCAAAAACAGGGTCTGACAACAAGAAGTCGGTAACATCCACAAAAATGAAATTTGCCTAATTTCACGAAAACTGTGAAGAAACTTTAAATAAAGCATTGTTCCTCATTTCTAAAGAAAGTAACACCTTTGCGACGCGCCAAAGCGCACTGGCCGCTTACAAAAAAAAAACTGAATTCAGAATTCAAAATTCATCATTGAATTTTGTTTCTCCTGTCACTCGCTCGACTATTTGGCAAGGCCCAAGACGCATTTTGGTGTTTTATTTGAACTCCGCTTTATAAAACTGAAGATTGCTGCTAAAGTCTACTTCTATATAATTATAAAAGGGCTGCCACTAATACAGCCCTTTTTTCCTGAAAACTACCTACTACTCTACTCTTCGGGTCCTCTTGTATCCTGCTTCAATTCGCTCTGCTGCCTCAGAGCAGTCCGAAGCCACCTGGATACCCTGCCCTGCCTGCCTTCCTGCTTATCCGAAGTCTCAGGTCAGTGTTTATCATTATTCAAGAGCAGTGCTGTCTGATACAACTTTATATTATATTTTTACAACCACGCCTTGTTTTCTTTTCTGCTCTCTGACTAACTAACGGGTGAGAAGCGTACAATATTTGTAAGCATTTAAATCCTTAATATTCCACAGATACATAAGAATCCAAACAAACACATCCCCTTACAGCGAAATCCTTTCTTTCGCTTGTGAACGCTAAGACGCATCCGAGGGACGTAAGACGATTCTTAACACAATGTCCTTTTAAAAGATATTTTTCCGTGAAAACTCAACCGAAAACATTTTCTTTACCAAACGTCACGGTTACAAGGGTAAAGAATTTTAAGGGCCTTTACATTTCTTACAGTCACGGGCCGTGATAAAAAACGATCCCTCGTAGCTGTTTCAAATGCAAAGTATTATGTTCGTATTTTTCTGTGAAATCAAGAAAACGGTCTTATTCATAAAGAGAGGAATTCGTTTCGATTGTGGAATATGACCTCGTACATTGAGGGGACCTTTACAATTTTTGGAACAATTTTGCTTGAACCCCGACCGATAAGTTGGCACTTGTAACTTTACTTGTATGAAAAAAATGCACTTCTTTGACGCGGAATTCTATGAATTAATTTTTTTTGGGGTACGTATGAACTCAAATGGCTTCGAAATCATTAATTTCAAAATTACAAAAAATATATTTCAGACCACATTTTGCATTCGAAAATTTGTTTTAATTTTCTTATTTCCCGCTTAAATTGACTTCTACAAACTATATATGTATATAAATAAAGCTGTTTCAGACGAGTCGGTACGCACGGAACCCTTAGTGCGCGAGTCCAATTCGCACGTGGCCGGTTTTTTAAGTGCATACAGACGAGCAAATATAACGGGCCATTTTCCATACAAGTTGTATGAGAAGTAACCTGATATTTTTGCTCGTAGATGTAGTATTTATTCCCAAGTAATTTTTCATTACTTCGTCCAAATAAATTGTAATCTCACTTATTTCAAAGGTACTCTTATTACAAAGACTAATAAATTGAGTCGTCTAGCGTAGCTTGGTTCAACGATCCTTCATAATGAAAAACTTGGATTTCAAGACAGCAAGAGTCAGAACCATAGTTAGCTGGGTATTATAACTCTATTCATAAAACAAGGTCGGGATCTCAACCGTCGGGTGTTTATTAGTCTAATCCAGCTTACCTAGCGTCTAATGCGTTGATGCTCGATATTGCATTCACCGTCTCTTTCTATCCTTATCCTTTACCATTTGACAAAAAGCAACGCCAAATGCGTTTGTGATTTAACTTGCGTAAGACAAGGTATCAGAGTTTCTTAAATGTCTATAGAAACTGTAGGAGTCGGTAGCATGAGACAAAAGCGCGTATTAATGTAAGTAAATAAAACTAAAGTAAACGACAAATTAAGTAGTAGTTCAAATTAAGCTTTATTATCCACTGGGATGAAGCCTAAAAGAATACTATGTTTTGGCAGCGTATGTATGTCTATACTTATGTAACTCTATGGCTCAAACAGATTTAGGCAAATGTTATGTAATGAGAATCGTCTTGATGAAGCGAATGGCAATGTACGAAAAATTAAGAAATTTAAAATTCTTACAAAATCAATACTTTTTCTAGACCAACGTGTGAGATATCATTGAACAGGTCTTTCAAAATCATTAATAGTCTTCTGAAATCATTTTAAATTTTTCAAATCTCTATTTCAGTCGGATCTTTTGTTTCTTAATTTACATCGATGTTTCTGTTTAGACTATAAAACAAAAGCGTAAACTGTCTTTTACTAAGTAAATCCCGCAGAGAACAGTCGTAAGCGTAGTATATTGCCCAGTCGACGAGCGCAGGCGTCATTGTTATCAATTTAATCTTTCTATTCTTTGAATGTCTTTTATTAT
This sequence comes from Pandemis cinnamomeana, assembly GCA_932294345.1. Lineage (NCBI taxonomy): Eukaryota > Metazoa > Arthropoda > Insecta > Lepidoptera > Tortricidae > Pandemis > Pandemis cinnamomeana. The sequence continues at coordinate 13,011,092 of OW028705.1, read as the reverse complement.
GTACAAACACAATTTTTATGTATAAATGATTCCGCTGTTCACTTTTAGTATTAAATAATAATAATAATAATAGATTGTTTCTTTGCCTATAAAGCATCATAGGCTACCACAATACTAAACCCCACTAATATTTTGAGTTTGAATGTTTGTAACTCATTCACGCCAGAATTGCAGAATTGATCAGGATGAAATTTGGAAAATATATAGATTATGGCCTGGAATAACACATAGGTTATGTCCCGCGGGATAGCGATAAACAAACTCTTTGTAGACGAAGTCGCGGGCGACAGTTAGTTCAAAGTTCAATCATATAAAATTAAAATATTATGAAGTAACTTTGATTCGTTTATCTGAAAACGTTAAAACTTCTGAAGAATATTGCTTCAAACTGTGTCAACTTAAAGATTCCCCGTGGTCGACACGGGTAAAAATCTATCGTTTCGCTTACCAGGTTGAAAGGTCGTTATCATCCTACGGTTATATACACGGAACAATAAGTCACAACAATTTTGAACCAACTAGACTCAACATCGTCAAAATAATCTTATCAATTTCACCTGTTTGTGATTTCACAGCGTTTTTTTGTGAAAATAATAATAACCCAGCAGCTCATTTCCAAATTATTCGGTTTGTTTAAATGATGTAGTCCAGAATTGAATTCTTCTTCTTCTTTTTTAATATGGCCCCATCGATCGATGCGATGATTTCGCCAATGTCAAAGTAATAAATATGTATAGTATTCAAAAATTTTGTGACAAAAATGTCGGCAACGTGGTACGGTAGAACACGGTCAAAATAGCCCTCCCCCCTGTCGGGCTCTTAGCCAATGGATAACGATATCTGTCAGGAAATCATTAATCGATGCCCAGGGTGCACCGGACCAAGCCCTCTGCTCCTCCCCCCGGAAGGATCCAAAAACGAACCGCAGCTCTTGACCACACGCGGAGGTAACCCGACTCGCACCCCCAGTATTGAATTAAAATAATTCAGCGTTACGTCCTGATGAAGTTTTGAATAAAGGATGACTTGCTAGTGTTGTCTGACGTGTGACGAGTGACATGATAGTCTAGTGTAATTTACGAACAGCGCACAAAGGTAATCTCGAGTTTACAAAATTTAGTATTTACATCGGATAATAATAGGCTATTTTCACCTTTATTTTGTTAGAGGCCGAGGTGGTTACAGACCCACATCAAGGGGGGTTAATAACGGTGTCACTTGCCTCTAAAAATAACGCTCGGTAAATAATTTTTAGTTCAAAAATTTGGGCGAAATGATGTTCCCTTTTGGACCGCAAATATCTATTTGTTTGTATTCATATAAATATGTATTTAAACTGTAATTTTTGTTACTTTTACTTGAATTATCACCTAATCCACAAAATGTACCCCACGTTTAAGGAAACTACTCAATTAGAGTCGTAAATTTTGAATGTCGATCAACTATAACTATATCTTGTTGTTTTCTGCCGCGTCAGCGAAAAAAATCATGTGTGACAATTTACGGTTTAAAACCCAGGAGAAGGTAACTACTCTAGCCTCGAGTGACAAAAATAAGTTGGAAGAAACAAATATTGCAAGTTTCCTAAATAAAACCTTATAAAAAGTATTCGATCTCAATATAATTCCTTCCAAACATATCTCATTTGCATAATCAACTTTTTGTTCACTGTATCGGTAGGTACTTTAAGGCTCTGAGGTTTGTAGCCAGGTCTGCAGCAAACTACTTGAATACTCCTGGATTTACGTGAGAAGTACGGGATCTTGGCGCTCTGAGCCAAACCTTCATAATATGAATGAAATATTTATTATGAATGAAATATTTAAAGATTTAGACCGTATTCTATTTTATTTCAAACTCGTAATCTTTTCATATTCTACGTTACAGCAGTCATGTCTTCGGAGGCAGCTGTCCAGGTAATGTCGTAAATAAACACTTTTTTCTTCTGATTCATCTTAAATTCTAAAACCAAATTATAAATATTTGCATTACCTGCCAGCGAGTTGGTTTGTATATACAAACTCAAGTTCCTACTGCTGACGAAAAGGAGACCTCGCAAACTACATGCGGTAAAGTTAATAAAGTTTTGCCAATAACTGCACGGCGTTGTTACGAACTCTATTATCCACGAACCGCAGGCTACGAGAACCATTAAGTTTTAACAAAAAGAAGTCGCACCTATGCAAAACTCTGGACCAAATGGCACCGTTGGCCAAAGAATAAAGACTATTAGAAGCGGAACTCCGTACTTGCCCATTACTGTCACTAGAGAGACCGAAAGAGAAAGAGAGAGAAAGAGAAAGTGGGAGAGTTGGCATATAAAAAGTTATAGTAGAAGGATTTTTTAAGTTTTTGGGATCTAGGATAAATTATTAGAGGCTGTTATTCGGCCAAGGAACGGCCGTGGTCAGTTTTAAGGCCGTCAGATAAAATTGCATGAAACTTGAAACGAACGCCTTGTATTGTATAGTTATACCTATAATAATATGTTGTATAAATTGTTGGTTATAATTAGGTTTGTTGGATTTTTTATGAATTTCTACGCTACAAACAATCATAACCCGACCCGTATTAGATCTAAACGCATTATGAGACAGCAGTTTGCTTTCTGCTTATTTTTGAGGTTAGGACTTTCTGATTTGTATAATCTTAGGGCTTTATACTGGAGGTTGTGTTTTCAGCCTTCTCCATTACGGTATAAACTTAGTTTAGTATTTAATACACTCGAGTTATACACGTAGGAAACTGCACTCACATGCCATGAACATGTCTTATATTAAGGTAAGGACTTATCAATAATTGATTGAGCCACTAATCAGCTTCACCTTTCGGGGGTCCACATTCATGAACTGTAACCAATTACAACAAGAAACTACCGTGAGACTTAATCATCATCTTGGAAAAAGGACTACGAAATAGTCCGAAACATGTCGAGCATCACTCGACTTTTTATACGTGAGTTATCCGTTTATGTGTTATGATGTAACCAATTACTTTCAACATCCGTCGTGTATTGAGAGGTACTCTCTTTTTTAGTACCTACTCTCTTTTTTACGAACGCACTATTGCTGTTAGCCTCTGATTGCTTCAACAGCTTACCGGAGAGAAACCGAGCTGCCAGGCGGTCCTCTCAGCAAGGGGGTTTTGTCTTAGCATGACAGAGAGTGCTCCTGCTGAGAAGGATTTTAAGCTGCCATCGTTTTGGAAGGACTATGCTACGCCTGGACTTAGAACAAACGACAAAAAACCTCTTAGCATGACAGAGAGTGCTCCTGCTGAGAAGGATTTTAAGCTGCCATCGTTTTGGAAGGACTATGCTACGCCTGGACTTAGAACAAACGACAAAAAACCCAGTCAGGTTGTGGTCTGATAGGAAATTTGTGCACACTATTGTCAGAAACATTCTATCACCTCCTATCAGTCAGTTTCCCTAACAGGTTCCCAGTATTTGATTCCAAATTCAAACTTCGTCCCTAAGTTTGCGTACGCGTGTCAGCTAGGTAGGGTTGTCGACAAGTCGGTGAAGCCCACAAGACACCGATAAGCCGAATATCCACCTTGATTGATGAAGCCTGCCTTCGACCGCTGCGTTATCCAACTTTGACAGTCCGATTGTGGATTCTGTTTGAGTTGCGACAACCCTTAAATCAACTCACTTGTGCGATTATATTTTTGTAAGGTTAATAGTTGCGATCTTTTTTTATTTTAATAAGCATTTGTTTATGAGTCTTGGTGTGTTTAAGGCTGTAGTAGAGTTTAGCGAGCTCAGCCAAGGCGTGGCCGATGGCACCACTTTAAAATTTAATATTATATTAGAATCTATTCATATTACTGCCTTTTCTCTATGCATATTTTATTTTCATAGTACCTGACCCGATAAACGCCGTTTTGTTTGAAGCTTTTTTACGTTTTTCTGAATAATTTTTCCCATTTTTTCTCTACACAAAGACCTTCCTCGAACTTCGCCAAATATTTAATTTAAAAAAAATAGCCGAATTGGACTACGGCTTTCGAGTTAAGCGCCTAGCAACACATTTAACCACATATTTTCATTTATAATAGACAGAATAGATAGGCAACGTTGTCTATCGGGTACCAGTAAATTATTTTTACACTTTAAATACGTATAATTCATATAAGTTATTATAAATAAAGTTTTCAGAACATAACTTGTTGTATTTGTTTAGTGCTGACGCATGGTCCGTGATTTACATTTAGTGGAAACAGATCAATTCCTTTTATTCTACTCATAAATTCTAACACATCGACTCTTAAATAGATTTACTATATATATTTTCCTTAATATTGTATTTGAAGCGACTATGATGACCCCAAGAGTCACTCAAATGAAGTTAACGAAATATTAATAAGTAACTTTATAACGATCGTATCTAGCCACTTATTTGTAGTGATGAAATAACCTTGTTCCGTAGAACATAAAGTTTAATTTTGTTAGAAACAGAGAAGTAGTTTAAGGGTATGATGAAAATACCAAGTTGATATCGAGATCTGCCCAAGGCGCTGCTATCAGCAGACGTTACTTGTTGAATACAACAAATTCCTGGCAACAAGTTTGTTTTGTTTACGAGTTTTGTAATAAATATAACTGAATTGAGGCCACTTTATCTTAGGGAAGCTGGAATGACGGGAAATTTAATTTATAATGAAATTAACAAGAATTACTACCTATAACATTTACAAATGCCATTGAAATTGCCATTTTCTAGGTGAGACAGAAATACATGTTATAAGTATATTAATATGAGAGTTTATAAGATTTCAATGAATTCTCATCGGAATTTTGAAAACTTTCGTGAGAGTTCTAAAAGTTCCCACCATGTTCTTTATTTACATAGCATGAACACTATCCGAGCAAATTGTCATGTCTCTAGACTAGACATAGCGGGCTAAAGTAACAAATTATACTAATTTATCTTAAACTTTCGCATCTCTGTATCTAACATCGTTTTAAGAATTTTTAACTCCTTAACATTGTAACATTGTATTTTAAAATCAAGGGACCTAACGATTCGATTCTTTTTAATTTAAATTAATTTACAGGGATTACTCGTTGTAGATAACTTACTAAGTTCAACCCATAATAATTTTATGTACCTACATTTTTATACCATAGTCTGAAATATAATGTTAAATTGATAGGAACACGTTACAAATAGGTCACTTAACACTTGGTTGTTAGACAATTAGAAATATTAGTATGCCGCCGACATTCACTGGTAAATTGGCAAATAACAGAGTTTAAACTGAAGTTCACCGTCAAAATTAAATAGATTCATTCCACGCCAATTAGTTTTGCTTTATAAACTCCACGTGTCTCTTTTGCGTGTGTCTTCCATGCTGGTCTGGGAGTAATGAAAAAACATAGAATTTACCAGTTGCTTCTCTTCCCGCGCAGATGGTAAAAGCCCATCGAGGGAATGGGCGAGTCTTAGGAATCATCTTATAGGCGATGCGGCTAGCAACCCGTCACTATTTTGATTTCCCTTTCCACCTATACGCCCTTAATCATGCTGAACGTGGCCTTAAGGTTTTGTTACCCTAGGCTCTGTCTACCCCGTAAGGGATAAATACGTGATGGCGTGATGTATGTACCTATGTATGTATGTATGTATATCTCTTTTGTGTGATTTTCATACAAAGTAAATAGATATAACTTTATAATTAAGAGCCTAAATACGTCTCATTGCTAGGCACTGGCCCCCCTCAGAATAAGAGAGGCTTGCCGAGCACAGGGCTTCCCGCCCACAACATACTTTCGGCTCTCCGAAATATGAGCTGTTGTTCATTACTAAAAAATAAACCTACACATTCTCGCTAGGAAAAAAATATGGGTCAATGAGGGCTGAATAAAAGTGAATAGTTCTACGCAAACTGATTAGGCTTTAATGAAAACAAACGTGACTCACTTCTTCATACGCACAATTTTAACTCATCACGAACGATATAAATTCTATCGTAGTTTCTCAAACCGGAGAATTAATATTTATAAGCAACGAATAATGGACTAATACATAAACATTAATCAGTGTATTCAGTGTACACACAAGAGTAAATGTCCTTGCAAATTTCATATTCTTATAACTGATTTAAATTCTGAGCGTGTAAGATAACTGAGTATGCTTCGGAGTCTTTGGTGTAAGTATTTTGTTAAAGTAAACGTTTCGAACGCGCTCGCATCGAAGTGTCAAAAACTAGTTCTTCTTATTTTTTTAATATGGCCCCATCGATCGACGCGATGATTTCGTCAATTTGACATTAAATACAATATTCAAAAATCTTGTGACAAGAATGTCGGCAAGATGCCCAGGGTGCACCGGACCGCACTGCTCTTCCCCTCGGACGGATCCAAAAACGACGTGAACATTTCCAACTGTAACGAACAGTCTACTGTCAAATATGCACCCTGGGCAACAATGGTAAAAAAAAACTTGACTAACGAGAGGGTGGGTTGTACCAATGTGGTACCTATTTGAGTGCGACAAAAAACAAGCATACATACAGACTTACATACATACGATGTTAAAGCCATTACCTTCCATTGCGTTGAGCAGTCGAGTAAAAACACTTAGTAGCTGTTCAGCCATGTGCTATTATTACGCGAAAGATCATTGTTACACAACATAGTTCAGCGGCCCATTTACCGATCAGGAAACTTGACTTTTCGCCTCTGTGCTAACGTATTCGTAAGTAAGTAAGACCAACTTTCGGGACTTCGTTGCATGCCCCTTGTAAGGGTCACTCTATATTAGGGACACAATGTAACTAGTGCAAACTATGCATCGTGTGTTACTTAACTCTAGCGTGTGGCAAGTTTGTTTGTTTCATTTAGGACTAAAATTTGTTACTGAGAATTTAGCGTCTGTGATGGAGTCAAGATGTGCAACATTATGGTGAGTGAAGTATATTATATTTCTTTAAACTATATATTATTATCTACGTGTATACTCTCTCTCGCTCTCTCATGTTTAGTATTCATGATTTCGTGAAACTGCTAAAACTTATCCAATTCTTGCTTAGAGAATTTAGACGGGAGGCGCCGTGCTACCCGTTTCCCCTCTGCCAAAAACAGCTAAAACCTTTATAACCTTTAATAGAAGAACTAGAGAGCCGGTATGATATTAATTTTGAACTTGGTAGTAGACATAAACATTTAGTTCGGATACGTCTTGCATGTCTTCAGACGAGAGAAGAGTAAGTTGTCACAGTGGCCCGCTCAACTGCTTCCTTTCGCTATGGCTGTGGAAGTTCCTGGCGCGCCTCCTACGGGATCTTTCTTTTTCCCATGACTATTCAGAAAGTAGAGTCCGCTGCCACCACCACTCCCGTGCATAAAAATAATGTAATATAATATTTTTTGTCATTTCTACTAATATACTCATTTAGTTCCATCCAATAAGATTCATTCTTTAACACGCGCGCACCATCAAAATTACATCTCTAACACGCGCGTATGATCAAAATCACAACTTCTGCCTGTCAAACGGTATAAGAAGGTAGAAGAATGAGATAGTGAACACAACTGTGATTGCGAGCGTTAGACATTATGGCCCCAACTCATAAAGCGCCGTGTTGGTAAATATTTCGTAACCGTAATGCGGAAGGTACCTTTTGTGCCTAATTGAAATATGGCCGCAAATCGTAACCCACTTGCGGGTCTATCGCTGCTTGAGTCACAGGTTGCTCCACTTAGTTATTTCTCTCTCAAGTTGTGTTAAGTTTTCTGAGCAGGTGTGAAATAAATCGAACTGGATACTTGAAACAGATGATGATAATATTGTTTTCACTGTACCGGCTGTCTTCAAATTTTGTTTTTTTTTGTCGCTGGAGAATTGTTGTTAACGAATGACCCCCTAATACACAAGACCAAAATTAAGGTTACTGATAATATAATACCTTAACTATTAAGAACAATTTGTATTAAATACAGGGTGAAATATTTTAAAATCTGTAACACTACTCCAACGGTTAGCTGTAGAAGGGAAGTTCAGTCGCTTGGGTACTCTTTTTAACATACGGACTGATCCGTCTAACTTACTAGCTCATTGAGCCAGCCCAAAATCTTGGACTTAGCTGACATTGCATAAACATTCTTTAATAATGTAGACAAGGAATAAGGACTGATTTCTTGGTTAGGGATTTCTGAGAGTGAAGAACCTATCAGGTTGGGTCTCATCTCTTGGAAAATTTACCTATTACATTTTTCAAATACCGTTAACTCGGCCGCCTGTTATTAATCTTATTATGATATAAATACCGACTCCATGGTGCTAAGAGGAGCAAACTGACATGCCATTCACGGCAATGGGCTAATTCTATCGTAAATAATAATTGCATGTCATGTGCAAACTCAAAGTTAAATATATGACTAGTAACTATTTTATATAAATGACGCAACTCTATCTGCGTATTTAGTATTTCATTCATATAAAATAAATTGAATAATTTTATTAGGATAATAATTTCTGCGTCGATTATTTATTGCTGTTTCATTTATTTATGAATCTTGCCATGTCTGGATTCCATCGGAACTCATGTGAGCCACGCGGAGCTATATGAAATGTTGAGCAATTTCCTACAACATTAAATGGCATCCACATTAATCAACATCTAAAAGAGGTACTTCTATAAGCTCTAATTACAGGCATTAAAACTAAGGTTTGAAATATCTTAGAAGCATTTTAAAATTTATACTTGAATTGCCTAACCTAAACAGCGGAGGCACTCAATTTACCGTTTTTATTATACCGTCAAGTTCTGAAGAAGTTGTTAATAATATCCGTTGGGCAAGGTATATAAATAAAAATATGAGTAAACACAAAAATATTATATTTATAATTGCTTAGTATGAAATAACTTAGAAATTATTGAATGGCACCGTGCATTGGAGCGCATAAAAAGCTTAAAATTCTAATGTCGAAATTGCTCTTCACTGAAAACATTGACTATAAAGCTCACTACACGCTCAATTAACACGTTTATACATACTTCATACAACAAATATGGTTATCTCAGTAAGAAATGCTTCAAATTTATGTATATCCCTAAGGTTATTTGACGAAACTCCAATTATAGACTTCCTAAGTACAAAAAGGCCAATTATGATCATAAATCAATTTCTATAGATTTACATCGCGTGTTCTAGCCAATGTTCGTCCTGTAATCAACTCGCTTATGAAACTATACTTAACGTAACATCAATCGAAACTATTAATAGGTGAACTCTTTATCACAAGGCTATCACATAATTGAATGACACCTAACAAAAGTCATTGAGTGTATTTTCAGAAACACTCTCATAGCATTCTATGATAGTGTCATCAAACGTTTTCAAAATCACTAAAATGTATTACAGCAGCATGGGTCAGATCTCAATTAAATCATCAAAAAGCTGGTGTTTCCGAATATACCTATTATTATTCTGGTTGTACGTCAAGGTGATTCAGAATAGAGATCAGCCCATCCTCATGATGTTGCGACGCCTTAGCAACCGCTCCATTGCGTAGAACACGCGATCTGACCCTCAGTAGGGACACACTACACCTGCCCTGCCCTGCACACCACCTATGGCATCTGGGTAATGGACTTTGCAAATATCCTTCCAAGACTTATCAGCTTGTCTCCTCGGATGTCTTTCTACATTCCCGTACCCGTTGTAACCGTAGGGGTATGCGTTCTGGTAATCGTAATTCTGGTTTCCGTATCCACTGTATCCGTATGATCTTCTTCCATTGCCGTTAAGAGCATCGTAGAGAGCGTCGAAAAACGGAGCACTTTCGATGGATGACACTGCTAGGAGCAGAAGGGCTGTGACGAGCAGGAGGCGTGTGGAAGACATCGCGGAAGGGTTACAAGTGGCAATTGTGTTAATTCAGTTCGCGGTCAGCGTGACCTCGTTCCACGGAAGCTCGCGTCGGGGCTGCTTATTCGCGAATGGTGTCGGGTGTACTCGCCGCCGGTTTATATACCGGCCTCGGTTTCATCCGACGGCAAATAAACAGCGGCGCGTGCGCCGGGTTCACGGTCTCTACCCTGGAATCGCATTGAAGTGTTGACACATTACAGATAGCAGAGGTTAGGTGACCACTACGTCTACTCTCATAACTTTACGTCATGTCTCGAAGCGTTGCTTTATCGAAATGATACACGGTTAGACTGTTTGGTGTATGAGGAATAAATATTGAATACCTACATTTTATGTGATGTTCTAGAGTCCGAAATGACGTCGCATTTCTTTTAACCTATGCCATGTACCGTTTTGATGTATTAATAATGAGTCACACATATTCAAAAAATATAGGTCAAAAAATGCCGGCACATCGACAAGGCTTTAGATAGTTCTAATTTAAAACTTATTATCTCCTGTTAGCATTATATAATACAGTAAGGTGCAATGTTAAGGTAAAACAGAGTCAAGTTCAGGTTGTCCGCTGTGCGTTCACCTCTGGCCGTGAGATGCATTTCTTGACGACCAAGACGTTGTCGGACGTATTTTATTTAATTTACCGTATGATGTATAACAAATTGAGATGAATCGGCTTAAGAATTAAACGCCCCTATCTTACAAAATCACGAAAAATAATTTACTGTTTTTTAAAGAATTTGGTACGGGTAGTTTTAGGCTGGCCATCGGCAATACAGTAGGAATTTAGTTAATATAAGTTTTGTGTAGTTTTATGTACATAGATAATAAGCAATAAAATTTAAATATCTTCTACGAATATACAATATGATAATTCGTAATTTGAATAATTCTATTGCAATTTGGTGCTTTCAAAATTAATATTATGAGTTCAACGTATGGGTTCAACCATTGTAAGAAGTCAGCTATGTGTGTAGCGATACTATGCTAAATTACCTAATCGACTAAATTTTATTTTTATTTTTTGAGTTCTCTATTTCTCTGTGAGTTCTCTAGACAACAATATTTTTTATTCACTAAGTAAGGCTATGAACCAGCCAGTCAATTAATAACAAAAATAGCATGCACCTTTTCCTTCTAACCTTCTAAAATCTCCATACAGATTAAAAAACTTCTGAAATAATAACATAAATTGTAATGCCATCGTAAAAAGGGAGCTGGTTTCGCTTCCCTTAGGCTCAAGCGAAGTGAACTTGTAAGTGCTAAGCTTGAATTATTTATGATCATTGCAGATAATGACGTAGATAAACAAGTTTACATAATAAGAGCCATAATAAATTTAAATAATGTACAACTTTGCTTTGTTGAGTTGTCGGCCAGCAGAAAAACAAAGTTAATTCTACATCTTTGTACTCAAGTCATGGATGTTTGTACCGGCGTAAATTAAGGTAGGTATAGTACGACCATAGTACAAAAATGTTATTGTGTAACGAAATTAAGACTAGTGCCCATTAACGCTAAAAGTATTTATAAATGTACATATTTTTGTAAAATAGTGCGGACTTTATAGATCAGATCAATATAACTCCAAGTTAACTACAAATTCGGGGTTAAGTAGGTAATATCAAAGAATCGAAACCTCAAAACGTTAGCTCTCACACGGTTACTTCAAGTCAGACTTGATGTGACGTACTTCACCTATCCTTTTTGCATTTCAGCAAAAGTTATGCACACAAATTAGATTATAATAACATCAGTTTATATTTTTTTTCTAGATGACACACTAAAGCGTACCTATCAAATTTGTATAGATATATTTAAATGTAATGATAGGAATTGGTTGCACGTGCCAACAAGCAAATCGTGTCCTTTGTCCCCTGAGTATTGCTCCACTCGACCAGAATACTAACAAGACAAGTAAATAGGGGACCTAATAACATGCCCTAATTGAATCGGAGTCAAAGTCAACTGCATACAAACAGAGAGGCAGCATTATAGTCCAATTAAAAAATAAATCAGGCAAATACAAGTCGGACTCGCTTATAATTTTATTTTACTTTTTTTATTTCATGTATTTCATATTAAATTCATTCATCATAATTGCACATGCACAAACGGATAACTCACGTATGACAGTCGAGTGATGCTCGATATGTTTCGGACTAATTCGTTGTCCCTCCTCTTGGAGCGCTCGTCCTGGCGGCAGCCAAACGAACACAGCGCGCCAGCGCTCTGTTCGCGCGGTTACTCGACGCAACTGACAGCGGCGCACAACTACCCTCGTTTTCATCGTCATTTTTACTATCAAAAGTAGGGCAGGACACACCACTGATCTCGTCACTTCGTAAAGGTCATTTGGAAGCGTTGATACTGGAATGCACAAAGGGTCTGTTTCATCATTTTCTTAAGTTCCAGTTATCTTAAGTATCAGTTGTCTATGATAACGTCTCTGTCTGTTTCGTAGTAATAAATAGAGATGGAATCATAGATAATTGATACTTAAGATAGTTATCTATATTATATAAGGAACTTAACAGAGAGTTGGGTAACAAGCCCTAAATAGTTTCATCGGGTTATCGATAAAATAATTCAGCGCAAACAAAATCACGGGAAACTGCTAGTTTATAAATAAAAACACGCTCTAAAATAATGGTTAGCTTCGAAACAATTCCAATCGACATGCTCATATAGCCTGGCAAAATGCCGATGATCAGAAATAAATCAATAGAGTAGAAATGTAAAGCATTTCTTTAAAAAAATGACGATTGCTTTTCCCATGGCCGGCCTAAAGTCAAAAAGGACACGAAATCGGACAATAGAACAGAAAATCGAGACCGTTATTACGAATAGTAATTGATTAATGATTGCGTGGCAAAAATAACAAAATTCACTGGGTTTTTAATTGGAAAATAAGTCAATAAAATTCCATAGGTAACCAAAATGTTTCATTTTCTTAAGGCACTAGTTCTACCGCTGACGATAAGCGAGAAGCGTGTACAGTGAGTTCTCGCTGGATCTTACTAATAGGGAGAACTATTAAGAAGAAAGCCCTCGTCGGCGTTGCAAGCAGTCAGCGATTAACTTTAAATATATCTGTCTCTTTTATCGACACGGGATCTATATCTTGTTCGTTTCTTAGACGAAAAAATAGTCGATAGCTAATCGCTTCCGCGCCCTTGATGGGTCTTGTGCCTAATACAAGTATAAACATAAAAGAAGAACTAACGAACTCCCAGTACGATTTAAGTAGCAAGTCACTAATTTGTTGTAGAATTAGATACTCTATCGGTTAATTTGTCTATGGCCGGCGCACAGGCCATAGTGGACTGCAATTGGCTAGTTTACTGGAATTCAATTGGCTGTGCTTTGGCGCATTGCAACAGCGCAAAATAATGAAAATCCGACTGACTGACTGATTCATCAACATCCAGCCCAGCCCTTGGATTACCTAAATTTTGGGTAGAGGTTTCCTTTTGTGTAACTGTAATTTTACACTGTAACCTTTGCTATAAAATTACAGTTTTATGAAAACTGACATTAGGTACTGACATTATTCGACGATCAAAGTCTTTTTAATAACACAGTTGAAATCAAGATGAGCTAAGAGCTAAACTCTCATTTTAGAATGAAAATGTATATAATGTATAATGTCAATTGTGTATCAAAGAGCATTAAGCTCAAACAGGTACAGATTCAGAATAACAGCAAAATACAGAAATGGTCTTATTGTAAAACGAAGCTTTTGTGTCACATAAAACAGATTTCAGGCAGTACGTCTACCGGAAAAAAACAATAATAATTAAAGGACCCGTATATAGTAGGACTGTACATACATAAAATAGGTCTTTATCCCTTACGGGGTAGACAGGTCCTAAGGTAACAAGCCCTAAAGACCACGTTAAGCATGATTGTGGGCGTATGGATGGTAAGGGTAATCAAAATAGTGATGGGTTGCTAGCCACATCGCCTATAACATGATTCCTAAGATTTTCGCCCATTCCCTTGATGGGCTTTTTACCATCTGCGAGGGAAGAGAAGCAACTGGTACATTCTATGACCAGCGTGGAAGTAGGACTGTGTTAGCACAAAATAATAATAATGATATCATTAAAGTGCGGTCAGGTAGTGCAAGTGCAAGTCGGACTCTTACATTGAAGATATAGGTACCTAACAAAGTAATTTATTGCAAATCATTGGTTTTTGTTGAGTCTTAAGTCGTAACGCTTTAAAAGTCCTATTAACTATACTGGCCACACACAAGTATTCTATGTTTTTTTTTTAAATAAAGCAACTAGTTTTATATGTTTGCACTAACTTTTTAACTACGTTTATGGGTAAGTGTTACTAACTTTCATGGTTTCAAACACTACGCTATAACTCAGTGTATACAGTGAAGGCCCGATAAAAAAGTGCCGTAGACCTTTCTTTTTAGCAACATTGATTTTGAAATTGTCGACACTAAAACTCTGTGTACTGCTGCAGAGATTTTCCGAGATCAAGCAAAATGAAACTTTACGACGGAGCCGAGGCGGACAGCGACACGATAATATACTTATTGCGAGATACTACAGCCGAAGCAATGCTCTACAAAATGTAGATGAAACGTTGTCAGCATTCATATTGCATAAAGACTTTTAATTAGAATTGAGCGGCAACTTTAAACTATTAAGGTTCAAACTAAATCAGCAAAAAGCTAGTTAATATTACAGTATACTGCATTCATTTGAAACACAACCTTTTTAAGAGCATTAACGTAGTTTATTCTGGCTAGAGCAGTCTTTGATGGGAATCAGACTTCAACGGTAATGATGACGTTTTTATGGAGGCTCTACTATTATGCTTATGCCTAGACAACGCATAAACACAGATTTCACAAAATTTCTACGGGATAGGGAATTCTGCAATGGGAACAAAGGGTTCGGCGCAAGGCACTACATTTACAAGCACCTTTTCACTTTTAATAATTTAACACATTTCAAGCGTCACTGTATTTTTGGTTGCTGAGACAAGGTAGCACAGCGTCCGGCTATTTTTGAGGCTAAATATACCAATCTAGCTCACCGTTTCATCAGCTTTATCATTGTTTTATACGGTCTAAGGAACATGATGAAATACTAGTCATACTTTTACGTATCCAAATAAAACCATTACTGTAAAACTGGCTTACATACATACACAAATCACGTCTTTATCCCTTACGGGGTAGACAGAGCCTAAGGTAACAATGCCTACAGGCCACGTTTAGCAAGACACTGCGGGCGTATAGGTGGAAAGTGGAATCAAAATAGTGATGGGTGGCTAGCCGCATCAACGATAACATGATTCCTATGATTTTCGCCCATTCCCTCGATGGGTTTTTTTCTGCGCGGGAAGAGAAGCAACTCGTACATTCTATGTTTTTTCTTTGCCCCCAGACCAGCATGGAAGTATTTCTGGCTTAGCTTGCTCTTAAAGTAGTTTAGTTATATTTTTATCGAAGTTCGAACTTCAATTTTGTCCCTACTGTACCCGTTTAACGGTACAAAATAGAACAAAAAAAGTTTACTCACTCTAGCTTGAGTAGCGGAGTTAGTAGCAAGGTAACATTTTTTTGTTCATTGAAATGGACTTCCGCAAAGTAACGCCTGATTCAATAAGGTACAAAATAGTTCAAAATCTTCAACTTTTCATGTGATAGAACTAACGAATCTATGATATTTTAGCGGCGACTTCCGTATTGCTCCTCGCAGGTACCGCGTAAGGACTCTTTATGTCCCACGTTTTCTAAACACCCCCCTAGGGGGCAGTGGAGTCATTATATTTGCTTAGGACCAGCTTATTCGGTGAGTTATTGATTTAAACACTTACTGAACTGACTGCCTCCAAACGACTATGGATAGTGTAAATTCGTGGCTATTTTTGGAAGGTTTGCACAGGTGACCTTTGTCCAGTTTTAGATTTTGCTCCTTAATATTGTGAAAAGATACTCAAAATAAACATGTTTCCTAACGACCGTGGATCTAGTACGTGATAATTCAAATCAATTGTTGAAAAAGTGGATTTTTAAATTTACATGCCCGGCAACAGTTTAATTTCTAGCAGCATCATACATTTAAATCTAACGCTAACACCTACTGTCTACTTAAACTAGTTGAGATTAAGTTTAAAAAGTATTCGCTTGCACGCTGGTCTGGAGTAAAGATAAAACTTAGAATGTACCAGTTGCTTCTCTTACCGCGAATATGGTAAAAACCCATTGAGGGAATGGGCGTCTTATGAATCGTGTTATAGGCGATGCGGCTAGCAACCGATCACTATTTTGATTCCCCTTACCGCCTATAGGTACGCCCACAATCATGCTAAACGTGGCCTTTAGGTCTTGCTACCTTGGGCTCTCTCTCCCCGTAAGGGATTAAGACGTGAGTTATGTATGTATGTAAGTATTCGATTGATGCTATTGATAAACGGCATGTACATTTTGCGTATGTCCGCTGATCAATCAATATAATATTATTTCTATTTCTATTTCTATTTCTATTTCATGAATATAGAAAAATGCCTTTTTTCAGTTTCAATGCTGTGTTTTTTTTTGTCATGTCAATTTAAAAAGTTAAAATGATTTGAATTGACGGAGCTACCAAAATCAGTGAAATACTATTCTAAGTTCAAAATTCATGGTATTCCATTGCATGCTGCTGAAACAACGAAGATAAAGTCGGGACAAGGCACTTAATTTAAATTTTATTTTATAGACAAACATTGCATTAATTCTATTAGGGATCAACGAACTTCACATACTGAAGTGCATACATGCGCTAATGTACTTAGGATTTATAAAGTAAACTAAAATAAGCAGAGAAAATTTACTTCAACCCTGGTATGGTAAACAGTTGTTTTCGAATTTGGTATAGAAAAGAGCGAAGCGTTTATTCTTTAAAACCATGTATAAAATGTGATAACATTTTTGTTTGAAAAAATTCAAACGTTTGTCCATTTTTGATGTTCAATGTATTTTTTTTCCTAAAGTCTATTTAATATATTTATTTTTAGCGTACCGTAAGACGACAGGGGTGAGCAGGGACAATAGTGAAGTTCAAACCTCGATAAAAAAATAATTTCATAAGTGAAAATTTGTTTCTTATAGATAATAAACGTTCCGGTGGTATGAATTTTAGTATAATAATGATTATCTGTCCTGTAGTTTCATAGTTTATTATTAAACACTAAAATATAGGCAAATACCAGCTAACCCCGTAGTGGGGTGAGAAGGTACAGCAACAAATAAAAAAATGACGACAGCAAATTAGCAAAAAAAAGGAGATATTATGTCCAAAAATATAACTAAACTACTTTTAGAGCAAGCTGAGCCAGAAATTTTAAGTAGCAAGTGAAAACACAAAATATTAGTGCTATCCATTCTCATCCCGTTTTTACGGTACGAAATAAAATAAAAAAACTGCGTGCTAGTCTCATTTGTTTCAAATAATTTCAATTTCAGTGATTCTCAAAAAAATACAAAATATAGCTTTCAATCTTGTACTGGATCCGGCACTAGGCATACAAAAGGTTATGTATAGAAAATTGAGAATGCTCGACTTGGCGGGGGCACGGTAGTGCAGATAATAAAATCCGTTAACATAAAATTAAACTAATCAAAGGTATGGAAAACTCAGGTGACATCAAAATGATATCATTTCCGCATATTTAAATGCATCACATACAAAGAAGCAGTAATAGTGAGATAATCACAAGCAATAAAAGTAGAGCATTAGTACCCTTTTATTGTTGCATAAAGCAGATTTATTTGTTTTGCACATTAACATGAGTATTTATCTATTATGCACCCAGTTTTGTAATAACCAGCTTGCCACTTCTAACAAATATCGTAATATTTCGACCAATTTACACTAAAACCTTGACAAATTATTTACCTAAACCTTCCTCATAAATCACTCTGTATTATTCGTGAAACCGCGTGAAATTTTGTCCAGTAGTTTTTGGGTTTCTCGTGAACAGATAGACAGATGCGGCAGAGGATTTTGGTTTTATGTGTTTTTTGTACGTCGTTTTATACAGCGATGACGTTATTGTCCCCTTTCAACATAATAATATCTTGCTAAACATGGTCTAAAGACCACGATTTTGTTGCCTAAGGCTCTGTCTACCCCGTAAGCTTTTAAGTGATATATTCACTCGGTACACTGTACTAGTTTACTCGACACGTGATATGACAAAGATTAGGTTCGATTCCTAGCTCTACTTTGTATTTTTCGTCTTTTGTGTTCTTGTTTCAGAAAAGTTTTAAAAGAACCAGCTTATGCAAGATATACTCGCGCACTGAGGGTACCATCCACATTTATGTATAAGCCATCTTCGAACCCTCAATGTACGTTTTAGTTAAAGACTAAGTTAACGCTTTATAATTAAATAAAAGTACTGTAGTCCTTTGATACAAAAACCTACTTGTTTAATTTTCCGGTTCCGTGACTTGAATACGTGAGTTTAAATTGCGCCAACGATATGAAGCCTCGGTAAGAAAAATCCCCTATTTGTTTACAAAGGTAAAGAACCTTACTATGGATGTCATCTTATACGAAAATCTTGAACGACGGACTGACTTATCACCACTCGAAAACAACACCAATCTCAGACCTAGAAAAACTAATAGCACATTTTTGAAACTCCCACAAGTCGTGTGAAACTACTAAGGTATACACGGCAAAATAATCAGGTAAGCACCCACGCACGCTCTCCGTATCAACCGGCTTTCTGAATCACTTATTAAACATCCAAGACTGAAGAACAAACATTTGATTTCTTCATACATGCATCTGCCCCGACCGGGTAATCGAACCCGGGATTTCACGCTTCGTAGTTAGGTGTCACTACTAAACTATCCGCTCTTCAAATGCGATTTTACACCTAACCAAGTTACGTCCGCTCTGGGACCAACGCACGCTCACACTATTCTCAATAAAAATATTTAGAGCTTTAAAATTCTGCACAGTTCACAAGAATTAATGAAATCCATAAACACCTGAGCATCTACAGTCAAGTAGGAGATAAGCAACCCGGCAAGTCCCTACAAGGATAGAGTAGCAAACCACATAAATAGACTGGCGTGACCTAAGTGAGACGTCTACAAAGACTACACACCTGGGATAATCTTGGACCAAGTGATTCATGAAGGCGACCTGACAATGAGAGGGAACGCCTAAACCGATGCTACTTTACCAATACAACTGCTTATAGTCCAGGGACTGATTGCATGCACATACATACATACATACATACCGTCACGCCTCTTTCCCACGGGGGTAGGCAGAGCTACTTTATTCCACTTGCTACGGTCCTGACATATTTCCTTCGCTTCATCCACAGTCATCAATCTCTTCATACATGCTCGTCGGTTTCGGGTACTCCTGACCTGACCTTTTTCCAAAACGTTTCCTATTTGGTCTCAGAACGTCCGTCTAGGCCTTCCCCTCCCAACGTAACCATTCACATACCCCATATAGATCTGTTTAGTTAGTGATTGCATGTTACTGATCATAATAATAGAAAAAAAAACGACTCTTGGGGCCGATAGTAATAGAACACAAACCAAATGGCCTCTTAGTGGCAAGTGGCGGCCTGCATTATGAGGGCATAAAACCGTAATGCGCGGCTTACCTGACGCGGATAGATAAAGCTTCTATCTCCTTTTAGCCTTTTACCATCATGGTATAATAGGGATGCGTAAAGTTTTCTAACCGACAGAAAGAAAGAAGATTTTTTAAATTATATTACCGATTCTTGGAAAAAAAAGCTGTGTTTATAACATTTTTTTTACTTCTATGGTGTATGTGGACTTCCTAACTTGCACTAGGCCTGCTTGAGAACTGTAAGTAGCTTAAGCCCACATATTATTATTATGTAGAGAGGAGTACTCTGTTCAGCGGTAGAATGAATGCAGGCTGGTGAAAAGAGACTACATAAATGTAGATCACATGAACAAATCCAGGAAAAGGCTATCCGAAAGGTGATTTTTGGTCGTCTGGCCGTTTTTTATAAAATGTCATAGCCAAAGGAAATTGAACTGGCAGATGTTTTTTAAAACAAGTTGTAGATTGTTTACCTAGCACTTACTCGAAAAAAGCAATCGAACATTTTACTCGGGGTAGACAGAGCTTAAGGTAACAAGACTTAAAACCCACGTTTAGCATGATTGTGGGCGTATAGGTGTAAAGGGGAATCGAAATAGTGATGGGTTGCTAGCCGCATCGCCTATATTATAATATTATGATTCCTAAGATTTTTGCCCGTTCCTACTTAAGAACTTACTAATTATTGTGAGTACTGTAAACAATGATACCACGTTGGGTTGTATTCTTTTTTTGGGTTTTTGTGATGACCATTATTACAAGCATGTAAGTCACATCATGGAACATTAACTTTTTGCATGAGAAATTGTAATAATTTGCTATGACAAGGCACAGTTTGATAATTGTCTTCCGCCGTTCCCTTGAACATGGAACTATTCCGTCCTATCAAATAACTATTATTGTATTTGTTTTTACAATGGCAACATTATCATTATAAATGAGTAATTTTCAGTCATGTTGAACATAATTACCACCTAGGTATAGACCTAACAGCACTTAAGCAAGGTGCTCGCAAAAATAATTTAATTTCATTATGTCAAGCTTTACATTTTGTCTAAGTAATTATTGCATTTTTCAGTACATGAGAAGTTCCTAGTAAATCAACGTATAGTATAAAAGAAAGATTACCTTAATTGGTCCGGTTGCTCTCGAATTTTGCACATAGCAACACGTTCAGCTATTTATTTTGATTAATTAAATAAGAAACTGTTAAGGTTTGAATTCGAGTTTAGTACTCTCGCTTCGACGTCACAGAATAGACGGGTATAGACAATCAGAACAGAGTACTCTTGTAAAAACTAAAGGTAAAGGATTTGGATATTTAAAAGATGGAACGTGGATCCCAATTACTTTTGACATATCACGGGTACAATCTAAAAATATTGGGAGCTGGTTAAAAATAATCGCAATCTATATCCATTATAATGTACCACCATTTAAAATCTAGTCAATGAAACTAGATTTAAACCAAATCACTATATCTTAATATCTGAAGACGGATGAAGATATTAAATTTTGCTAATTATAATTAAAACATGGCTGTCGCCGCCGGGGGTTGTGTAAACGAAACCAAACTGACTGTGACAAATTGCAAGAAGGGTTATACAGGGACTTGGATGGAGTCGACACATTTTTAAATTTTGTATTATCTTGATCTGATTCTCGACTAGCAGCATCAGTTGCAACTTCATGAAAAGTAAGTAGGAATTAAGCTTATGATGTGAGAGAAAGGGTAAGTCTACAATTACAAATTGAAATTTAATCCCTTTGATCCCTTAAAGGGATAAGTCCGCCTTTGTGCATGTATCTCAGTGTTTGTCAATTGTATTTGTCTTGTTTATTTTGCACAATAAAGAGTTTACATACATACATACAAATTGAAATTTAATTCTTTTTTATTAAATATGTTAAATAGTACGTCTAAATTTTTTATTGACTATTTCAAACTTTAAAAATGTTATTCTGAACTTCTTAAACCGAAGTTTCGAAGCCCAAAGGTAATCTGTGAAACGTAAAGTGTGAAAAATTAGGATTCATTTAAATTTATCGTATCCCACCCCCGCAATACCATTACGCAGCGTTTACATCTCGATTTAAACGAAGCGATTTAGGCTTGAACACTTTTTTATTCGCTTTGCCTAACGCGGAAACAATATTTTTTCTGAGTCTTCTTACGATCATCGTTGTTTATGACAATCTTACTATCATTACCTCTTGTTCAGTGGCGTTTGCGTGTGCTATCTTTAGAATTAAGTAGGGCTTTTTTTTCAGAATATCTTGACGATCAAAAATAATTGACAACTTTGTATGGAGTTTTCCATTATTAAGTTAGCGGTTATTTTGGTTCGTCAGAGTTATTTAACAGGTGGTTAGAACCATATCCTTACTAATGTTTTTTTTTCTCGTAGAATACTATCTTTTTAATTTCTGCCCAGGTATTTTTCTTCTTGAGTAAAGTAACTATAATATAGTTATCGTAAATAAAATGCTTCACAAATGTTAACTCTGGAAAATAGCCAGCTACTAAGAAGGAAATAGTGGCATAATAGCAAATATGCCTTTTGTCAAGCAGTGGAACACAATAAAACAAGCAAAAAATACAAATCTGTTAACTATAATAAAAAGGGTCCACTCCACAGTTTCCCCGTTACACTTACCTACATTTTAGAGGGAATATTTTACAGTTAATGCTGGTGTCAGTTCCCGATCTGACGTACCTACTTGTTAACGGGATTAGTGATGAGAACTTGGGTAACTTAAAACAAGCACTTCGTATTTATATTTTTTGTTGAAAGTTGTTTTAAAAGTAAGCGTTAGTTGGTGAAAACATTTCAAGATACTCACCCGACTAAAGCTAAAGCAATACGCCTCGTGGAACTATTGAAATGTCATAGACATGATAGAACGTAAACAATTATCTATTTTCTTAATGTCCCCCGTCAAACTTCGTAGTTTCGCATGGTTGTCGGATTGCGTTCAGTTCAGTTGCATAGGTTGTAGTAGTGACCGAATAATAAAATAAATTGGCCATAGCCTTTTTTTCCGATAGCCACTGCACGAATCATTCGGATTCAAATATAATCACTACATAGTATAAAACATAGTCGCTTTCCGCTGTATGTCTGTCCCTATGCATGCTTAGATCTTTGAAACTACGCAACGGATTTTCATGCGGTTTTTTTAACGGATAGAATGATTCAAGAGGAAGGTTTATATGTATAATTCTTCGTAGACGAAGTCACGGGCAGAAGCTAGTTAAAAATATTTGGAAGCGACGCCGATAGACATTCAATAATTAGATGCACTCTACTTTACTAAAACCAGCTTAGTGACTATGCAATATAAAGCATCTTAAACAAAACAGTACCTATAAACATGAAAAAAATAGGATTCGAAAGAACGCTCTTTTAGGTGATCACTCTACTATGTGTGTATGTTTATTTTTCAGTATAGGAAAAGGCTAGTAAAATTGCCCTTCGGCTTGCCTTCTGATATACTGACGCCACGCCACTGGTAGGTATTATACTAGATTCCTATAGTAGGTCCCATTTTTAATACTACGTTGTTAAGTTACCTAATTTTGATAAATCCATGCGTTTTCTCGTATGACACTTTCTATACTTACCACAACTACTCGTACGTCGATAATGACGTTGACGTCCGTTCGAATAGCACGTGATTGGCTATTTGATTACAACGTCAGCGATCGTTGATTTGGGTTCTCCTTGCAGCTGGGAGTAGCATGTTTCGATGTACCTATCATCTCAGTACTATTAACCCCTTTATTCATAAAAAGCTTCAAAGCTTATTAGAGATTTTTGGATTAGTGCCCAAGGCCCCGTGAATTGTAATGAACTCCCAGCCCTAGTTAAAAAGCCAGTATTGTCAAAATTGAATCGCAAAAACGAGCTGAATGAAACTACGCCTCGCTGTGAGCGCGTATGTGTAGTTCAACTAGTTTACTTGTCAAAATTTAACTGTACTTGGTGTGTGTGCAAAGTGGCGCAGTGTGGCTAGGTGCATTTAAGACCGGCCTCACTTTTCTGTTTATGAGACTCCGTCTATCCTTTTCATTTGGACTGAGATTAGTATTTCGAAAGAAAAAAATGTTCATATATAAAATTAACAATAAAAAACCCTTCACGTCGAATCCATCCAATTACAGTTTTATAAATCGCACTAACCGGACTTTATTTGTACATTTATTCCCGGTGCGGTATCGTTGCGATAACAGAACTGACCTCGTACAAGTTCACTGCCAGTGCGCAGCGCATAAACACTGCGCCCGCGCTTCCACATAAATTGAATTAAGAATAATCGATGACGACCCTTGAAAGCCAAAAAAACTGTATAATAAATAAAATAACTGATGAACTTTACTTGATCTACGACGCTTGCCAAGAAAGCTGGAGACCTGGTAGACATTTTTGAGAAGGTATCTGAAGCAAGCCGAGACTTACCTTTTATATAGATACGTCTAACACAAAACTGCAGGCCTGGCTGGGCTGTAGCAGAGCTGAATTCACCATTATATTTTTAATGATAAAATATTGTTTTCAATTTTTTTAAGACATTTTTCAAATTATTTCAGCCAACGTTATCTTAACATTTTTATACCGGCCTAGTGCGTTAGCCGCGCGACTCTCAAACGGATTTGATCAACGAGAGTCATTAAATTACTTAGTTTATTCTGTTCATATCATCTCTGTGATGGTGACATGCGCTAACCTGATGCGGTGGAGAGAAGCCGCGGTCGTACTGCTTCGTTCTCCTAAGGTTTTCTGTTTTTGTCTTTTTTATTGGTTTCTTCTTTTCTGTTTTTGAAAAAGTGTTATCCTTCTTCTTTGCCGACTTTACCAACCTGCATTTAATCATGGTCACAGATATAAATAGACCCGTAAGTCCGACCTAGATTCCACAATGCTCCGATCTTAATAATTGTCTTCGCCATTGACCCTAATAGGTATACTGCAAAAGTCTACCCACATCAAATATGATTTGCACATGCAATCTGGACCTTTATGTACTATTTACAGGAAACCTAAGTAATATAGGGACTTCAATTTATTCGCTTCTATGTATGCATTGATCTACAAGCGAAATCAAAGCACCACAAACACCTATGTAATCAAAATTATGTAAGGTAAGATTCTCTATTGAAACTGCGGTGGCTAAAGACACCAGCAAGTTCTTTTTATAATAATCCAAACGTTCTTTTTATAACAAGTCATACGACTACAGTCACAAATTTTCATACTTCTTTGTAGTTCTTTCTTCAATCGTTTGATGGACAAAATAAAAAAATGTGACCTAAATGGAACGGGAAACATTGTCTAACTATTTGACCTAGATCGCTTAACCACTGAATAGTTACGACCCCTCACTGAAATAAATCATAATAATGTGTCAACAGCGTCGTCGTTCATTTATTTAGACATCTAATTTTGGAGCCAAAATTTAAGTGATGTTCTATTTACCATAGCGTTCAGTATAGCGCGGGATACCTCTATAGTCATACATTTGTTTGAATCGGAAATATGTAAACTACGTATGACGACTTGTTTTGCTATTAGTGAAGCCGATGATAAGCAGGATCAAGGAGAGGGGAGGACGAAGAAGCGTCATATCTGGCAAATATTGTTCGGCCTCCACCAGACGGCATTGAGTTGCAATTACGATATTTGTCGCCCTGGAAAGGCCAGAGAGATTACAGGCAAATTTGGCGCGTAATAGGCTAAAGGTCGTTCCGTGTTTCGCTTGACGGAAGGATTGCAAGACCTTAACGTCTTTCATACTAGATTCCTCTTGACATTGAAAGTGTTTAAGACCCGATTGGGCGCCTAACGACCGTCTGCTCGCATCTCCTCCTATTGGCGAGAACCACTTGAATATTATAACCAACTGATACTATACTAACATGGGTTCCATATCTCGGGATTTGTCCTGAGATTTCTGATTTTTTATTCTACCTACCCTACTAACCTGCCAGATTGCCGCCTAAGCTTCAACATAAACTGAAAACAATCGTCTCATGAATTAGGTACTTTTGAAAACAAAATCTCAAAATTTCAATGCAAACCAAGCTTTTGCACTGGACTTTTCAATTTTCTATCTGGTAACCCTCATCTACTCGAATCAACAAATCGGTTACGGTACATGATCCCTTGATGAACAAATGTTTTTCGATAATTGTGTTAATACACCCATCAAAATATTCAGAATATTACCTGCGGAAAGGTTAACTCTTTCTTTATACAGTTGGTCATTAATCGTAAATTTAAAAGGAATGGAATGCCATGCCATACCAACGTTGCTTCCTGATGACCCGGAAGTCAAGATTGTCAAGTTGTATAGTATAGTAATATCCCTGACCATTGTGGTTTGGTGCTTAACCATTTCGGGTAAAAAGAACCTGTTCTGTTTGCGGGTGGTAGGGCCTTGTGCAAGGTCCGTCCGGATCGCTACCACCATCTTACTCGCTAATCCTGCCGCTAAGTAGCAGTGCTTGCACTGCTGTGTTCCGGTGTGGAGAGTAAGACAGCCGGGGAAATTACGGGCACAAGAGGCATTTCATCTTAGTCCTCTAGGTTGGCAACGCATCTGCAATCCCTCCGGGGTTGCGGGTGTCTTTGGGCAGTGGTGATCACTTACCATCAGGTGACCCACTTGCTCGTTTGCCTTCCTATTCATACATAAAAAAAAAAAAAAAAAAAAAAAAAAAGAAATGAGTCATCAAACCACACGCTGGTTTCGTAGTAACTAGAACATGTTTCTTGGTTTATCTTTAAGGAAATAAATGTACTGTCATGAAGTAATGATGATTCGAATAAATGACCCGTTGTTTTATTTGATTACGCATAAATAATTGGAACTTAAGTTATTGCTAACTTGATATAACTACCTTTTGAAAATTAATGCATACACTTTGTCATGAGCTATAGCGGAAGGACAGTTTGGATTACTTGTTTCTTTACGCTCGTTTCTATATTTTATGCTCTCTGCGTAATTAATGTTTCGTTCATTTACAGAGCATATCAGTGACCCATATTAAGCTATTCAAAAAGGGCGTGGATTGTTCGATAATACCGAGAAAATGTTAATTTCACAAAGCTGGTCGTTTTAAAATTTCAATAAGCTGTGTTGCAGGCTAAGACTACTTCTAAATGTCGACTTGCATCATCACAAAATGCGATTGATTTTTATTATAATGATTACAAACTTTATATTAACTAGCAATGTATGTAAAAGTATGTTTGTCCGAGCGGAATCTTGCGACTTAATTTTGAAGCAGATAATATTCATCTTATTCAGTTTTAATTTTGCATACTTGTGTAAATCAGATGACAATACAATGATCTGGTAGTAAAATTCTATTGGTCCAGCCAAGGAGGGAACTTTTCAACGGTTGGTCCGAATGACAATGCAAGTGCAGTCGACAAAAAGTACAGTCAGCAAAAAGCTTGTATCTAAAATGAAAATTTTACGTTAGGTTATTAAGCAATGACTTCTGTATCAATGGAATGGTCCAATACATTTTTTTAACTATTTCTCAAGTGCAGTTTTAATTAAAAACCCTTTGGTTATGAACTGAAATCCAGACCGACGCCAAAAAAAATTGAAAACTAAAGACTCTCAAAATTGGAACTAATAAAAAACTACATTAATGTATCCGTCGTTAACATACACCATCTTTTTCGAAACAGCTAGTTACTTTTCATTTTATCTCCAGTTTATATACATCTCATTGCTGGGCACAGACCTCCTCTCAGAATTGACGAATGTTTGAAGCTCCCGATTCGCATTGGCCCGGTACCCATTGGCACGGTTGACCTAGTACTATTACCATAGTAATAGTATAGTAGAAGGAACTTTTTCCTTCCGACTCCAACTCTATTACCAACCCATTAACTCTTCCGGCTGCAACTGCGGATACCAACGCAGTACGCACTACGCAGTACCGGGATGCCCAGTGCATTCCGTGTTCTCACACCACTACCGACAGATAGATAACGGGCAAATGATGACACACGGTAGTGCATTATGTACTCGAATTCAATGTCAAGAGTATTACGTATGACTGCTGCGACATTCAATCGGCGGAGTTGTTACTTGGAACAGATTAGCTTAATCTGGGGCACAGAATCTAAGCGCGGTCGAATATGGTTCCTTTCAAAATGGTAAAGGAATCTTCGTAGTAGTTACGCCACGTCCGAACTTTTTAAGCTACTTCAAGTAAAGAGGAGGAGGATCTTTATTATTTTCTTATAAGTATGTAAGTTTCGTTTTGTGTCGCCTAAGAATCAGTTTCGGTCTTGCCAAGAGATGGCGTAGCGTACGAAATACTTCATTGGTGATCAATTTATATTTTATTAGTTACTAGCTTTTGCCCGCGACTTCGTCTGCGTAGAATTAGGTATACATAAAAACCTTCATCTTGAATCACTCTATCTATTAAAAAAACCGCATCAAAATCCGTTGTGTAGTTTTGAAGATATAAGCATACATAGGTATCTACATAGGGACAAAGAAAGCGACTTAGTTTTATACTATGTAGTGATAGTGATTAGTTGTCCTGCACGGCTAGCACAAGAGCGCGCGAGATATACTATCTGTTTTGTTCATACTGTTTGTTCTAGAAAGAGACGGGTGGTCAAGCGCGCACATGACACAAATCGAACAAACCAAAGATCATAAATATCGGTACAGACGTTCTGGAATGGTAGAAATAACCCGACTTTTTTAAACATAGATGTTCACCGATTACGCGGAGACTATTATCTATCATAACTTCTTGTTTATACTTTACTTACCTTTCTCTATTTTCTAACAACTAAAAAAGAAAATGAACAAATTCGGCAAATAATTTGCATTTGTAACTGATACCCTCTAATACACAACTTTAAAAATCTTCAACTTGTCAAGTAGAACTTTACATATCAAACGGTAATCTGTTTTCAAACCACGTAAGTCTCAATACTAGATTGTATTCACGTCGCGTGGACCATGGAGGGATAAACAAATTTACCTTTTTGTCGTGTTCGTGATAAAAACGGAAATCGGGGCTCTCCCTGACTCGATAAAAGAGTTACGTTCACGCTGCCGGCTGAGTTTTGTTTGTACCCTTGTTTAAACGAGATGCTTAGATCTTGTTCCTACTACGCCGGATCGGCGGATTTGCCGGATCACAGCGGAGTAGCAGATAAATCGTTTGTTATTAAACTAAAATTCTTAGTAGGAGAGAAAGCGCACATTACTATCTTCCTTTTCAATCATCGTGTATAAGGATCCTATCACCGATAGGCCAGATATTTACAACCTTTT
Organism: Pandemis cinnamomeana; assembly: GCA_932294345.1. Lineage (NCBI taxonomy): Eukaryota > Metazoa > Arthropoda > Insecta > Lepidoptera > Tortricidae > Pandemis > Pandemis cinnamomeana. Next base: position 12,982,268 of record OW028705.1, on the reverse strand, counting down.
ATTACCTTCACCAGCAGTGATTGGTAAAGTGCTCAAAAAACCTAATAATAGTCTAGTTTTTAGATTAGACGAATGCAGCTGTTGCACGCACTAAAATAAGACATTGCTTCATTGCTTTATAACCGGTATTGAGCAATTTTCTCAATAAAATGTGTAGTATGAACCTCGTAAGTAGAACAGTGCAGCGGACGTGATAGTAATCAATGAATGTCTTAAAATACTATTATTGTAGTATGTAGGTAGCAACTGGTTTTGTAACGTAAGGGCACGGCTTAAATTAACCCTATTTCGCAAGTCGGATCAAGTGTACTCAATTCAAGCATCATTAGGTTCTTGTTAATCTAACAAAAATACTTTAAAAATATACAAAAAGACGGTCAGAGAGTATGTTGATTATAATCGCCACTGCAAAATAAAGAGTGTACTACAAAATTTTATATAACTAAAGACTGACAGATAGGAGCTGCGCTCCCCGCTCTGGTTCGTGGCTGGTTCAAAGAGGCAACGCGGCCAGCATAATGGGAATCTTTGAACCAGGCACGAAACAAGGGGGGGATTTTTTAGGTTAATTTGTAATCATTTTTAACATAGGTACCTACTTTAAAAGTAAAGTCAACTTTCCTAGTTTAAGTGTTCATTATTGTTATTTAGTTCTAAACAGTTTGTTTATTAATAAATTAATGTCCAGTAAAGACGTAAATGTAATCAGTTAAATAATCGTGTCTGCTGATAGATGTCTATTGATGGACATAAGCCAGAAACAGTTTACTTTTGAGCTACCTTCAGCCACGGCTTCCCTAGATTTTCAAGTTACTCCCCGTTTTTTAACGTTGTGGAAGGCCGCGCATTTCGTTTTCGATTTAAAAAAAAAACAGATTTTGTTGCTGCTATTCATAACGAATTTACATTATTAAAAAAAAATAAGTTACCTTGGCCGTTGGTCAACTAAAAATAATTATTGATCTTTATTGTGAGTATCTATGGGTGGCGGCGACTGCTTTTCATCAGGTGACTTGCATGTTCGTTTGCCCCTTACTATTTTTGAAAAACTAAGTGTACCTACCTGACATCTAGTGATAACCACTGAAATCGTTTATCTTTCTGTAACGACTCTGGTTTCTCTGCTCAATGTTTGTCTATGTGCTAAATAATGTGTCTCGCGTTGTATAGATGGCGCTATACGGAGGCTTGTTTAAAATCAATGAACTTGCGTGTCTGATCCGGGGACAAAACTGGAATTACTTTAAACCACAATCATTATCATATTTATCATTATCATGGTTCATTTAGCGTCAAAACTAAAAAATTAAGAACAGCTATAAGTATAGAATTGAGCAATACTCGTATACAGTAGGTACTACTGCCATGCATTGCTACTACCGTTCGTACAAACTCTGGTACAAAGTGGATTTCTAGAAATTTATGCGGAGAGAAAACCCCCTGTGTTGGTGTAAAGTTGTACTGAACAATTAAGAAAATAGACATTAATGTCTTAGGCGATTTTTTAACTGGCGTGGGAACAACTGGTAAATAACAAAACAAGAAATCATGCAATAAATAATTTATTTTAAAAACTTCTTATTTATCATCATAACTCTTCGTTATTAATGTCTTTGAACGTGAAATTAGGTATCTCTGCTTAGCTATTTAATTATCCGTCATTATTGTCTTCCAGGATGAACCTGATTCTGTACTAGTTTCCATAATAATTTCCATTTTATTTCGAAGTGCTATAACTCAGGTGGAGGGAAAAAAACGGAATTGTCATATATTATGGAAGACGATACAAACATTATCTATCCAGTGTCCCTATAATGCCTTAATTAATAAATTCACTAGCTTATGTTTAGGATTTCTAAACTCAAATAACAATTTATAAACTAGTATAACAAAGCAAGTCGTGTATTTGAAAGGAAAGTTAATCAATGAATTTTTTTATGATGTTCTTTCGAACCAAATTGGTAGCCTATAGTTTTTGTTATATTTCTTTATGATTGTCTATCTAAATTTTAAAAATTTAAATCGGATTTCTAATAACACTTTTATATGAATGATAGCGCTCACAGACTTCGATTTGAACATTATCTTTTACGCTGTTTTGTTATCATTTAAATAAAGTTGTTGCTAATATTTTCACTAATAGTTAACGCGATATCGTAAAATTTAGTAATTTCCCTGGGAAACAAACATTATCACTTCAATACAATTCTAAGATATGAGTAGTCTTAGTTATATTTACACCGTTTCCATTAGAATAGGATATTTTATGAATTACAAGATAGATCTTCTACATTATGAACAATGTCTTCGAGACGTAATTGTTGTTTTTGGATTATTCCTACGTACAGTAAAATTGATGTCATTTGAACAATATAAAACGGTAAACAATAATAAGTAGGTACATTTTGTCGGAATTGAATTTCATTAATATCCATAACTATACAAGAACAATATCACTTTATACAAAAATGGCAGTTTTATATCACGTATACGAATACTAATTAATATTCAGAACACAGGGCATGTCGATTGTTTCAATTCAATCAAACAATTTTAAACAAAATTATTGCCGTAACGATATCCTTACTAATTCTACTGTTACTGTAACGAATAAGAAAAGTATTTACTACAAATTTACTATTTATTTACATGTTGTTATAAAATCACAATAACTTGTAACTCAAATTGTGCCCAAGTCGACCGGTTACTCAACATTGTGCGTTATGTTTTTAAATTTGGCTTTTTATTACTACGTGAGAAAACATTATTTCCGTGTCAGGCTTCTTTGTAGCCCATATTAAATTCAATCGGTATTCAATGCTTTTGAACATAGTTAAAAATGATAAAAAGTTCACTCTAATAATTTCCTATATTGGAGGCATATTTTATTATCACTGAAGATGATTTTATCCTGATTTAAAATTTTAATAAACTTTACTTTGCACTTTAAATCAACATTACAAAACCGTTATCTTTGAGCAACGTCCCTCACATTAAAATTGCACGATTTAAGCCAAATACAAATACCGATCGACTGCACTTGGTCCAAAATGTAAGATTTATTCGCATCGTCTAATCACATCATATTTACACTATCTAAAACCATATATCAACTTTGAACCAGCTGTGAGGATTCCTCATTCGGACTTTCCAAAACTCTACCTTCATTAGCATTTCTATAAATCAATTGAGTTCATCCTATAATATTTTATATCCCATTAAAAACTGGCTGCCTATATCAAAAGTGCCAAAAATGTGAACACTTTTTCACACAACCATTAACCCTATTAACAAGTTAAACCATACAGTCCTCAATATTTCAGTGTATCGTTCAACAAACATCCAACATGTAATTGCATGAGCGATGTCACATAATTACCCTTATCAAATTTTCCATCTTTCCGTCCTCAGAGCTGGCAGTTCTGGAACATTCTGAAAATGTAACATGTTTCCAAAGGGACTCCGCGCGTGAAGCCAGTCACACCGTAGTGACTCGGTCAACCTCCACGTATCGCACGGAGTCCTCGCTTGGTCAGCAAATCACTTCTTTTTCGTCGAAAATGGCGGTGTCCGAAGAGAGGCTTTTCAAGCGTTGTTGAAGTGCGGAGCGGCGGCGGCGACAGTTGCGCGCCATAGCTATCTGTAATATCAAAAAATGCAAATGTTATGTTTACCAATTACAATCACATTATTAGGAAGAAAAAGGTTAGGTAATTTAAAAAAAAACAAAAATTTTAATGACGTAAATTTTGTAGTCAAATGTCACGGTTCAACTTAATTATCACGGTACAATCTAAAAGCTAAAACAACTAAAATGTTTGTAAACGCATAAACATAAGCACAATTGTGCTAAAATCATGCATTTTCACCAAGTCTTTCGTATGTCTGCTATGAGTCGTCCATGAATGGTGGTTCTTACTCACCATCATTTTTTATTTGCTAGTTGGCCACCTTGTTTCATAAAAAAAATCTAATCGGTTACTGACCACAGCAAAAGCAGCCAGCACAGTAAACGCCAGCATGGCCGCAGCATAGTGGGCCGGCACGCGGAGTAGCGCGGAGCAGTGGGCCAGCCGCTCGTCTTCCCCGTGGGGGCACTGCGGGATGCCGTCACACCACAACGCCGGCTCTATGCAGGCGTCCAGAGAAGCGCAGCGGTACTCGCAATCGCCAGACAGGGCGAACACGCCGCCGCGGTTACTGGCATGCCTAGAACCATTAAGACAATTATGAGTATTGCTCTTGCTTTTGAATTCAAGGGACTTTTATGGCAGACATGAAGCATTTTGTTAGTATCTTACTAGCCCAATACAAACTGCTATAGGTGTGCCCATTATATTTGAAGAATTCACTCTATTTTTCAGTATTCCGCAGGTTCTGCTTGAACACAATGGAACCACATCAGAAATGTACTTCTAATAAATAAATAATAATAAAAACTTATTTATTCGGACGACAAAGATCCAGCATAAGATAAATAATTTTGAAAATCGGCGCATGCAGATCTTTCCGATTTCCCTCTTGGATGGCTGAACCCTGGGATTGATGCAGCCACAGCATTTTTTTCCTATTTTTACTCGATGTAAATACTTTTTATTTATCAATTTAATATTACCCTTACCTTCTGGAAAGTTCCAGCCATGAGACATAATAGGCTCCACTCTCCACTGCAATGAGCTCCACGGACAGAGACCTCGGCCAGTCGAGGTCAAACCGGTCGGGTGACGGTGGTGGCCCGAGCACGTGGCGCGCCAGCCCGTCCACCTCTTTAGACCAGCCCTCCGAGAATATCTCCACTACTTCTTCGTACTGAAAATATAAAACACCATCCACCATCAACCTTTAACAAGACTCCTGCTGAAACCTGTGAAGCAGTTGAATAGTGATTGTGAAGTTGTTGTTCTGAGTTGAGGACTATGCTCAGTGAATTTACAGTCTGGAGATTATGCATTTTCCATCCTTAATGCTTCCCAAAATTTATCAATAATACTAAAGACGTATAATGTATACTGGCAAAGAGGTAGTAGGCCAAGATACAGTTGTTTCATGATCAAAGTATTGGTATAGTGTGGATTAAGAAACTATAGTTGCAAAAACCTACCTGTTCCTCAGGCGGAAGGGGACAAATGAATATTGGTGTCAATCCTCCAGCGTGTACAGCTATTCTGTTTTGAGTTCTGCACAAATGCCTCAAATCTGGTGCAACCGTGATATTGTTTAGGAGCGTAAAGTTATCTAGTTCCGGCTCTTTTATAATGCTGCCCTGGATTTGAAGGTAAAGGTAACGGCCTGGCGACGGGTCTATCAGCCACGGACGGTGTTCACAATGCTCCTGTAATATAAGAAAATACGACGAAGTTTAGTTACTTCTTCCTTCCAAGACATTTCATTCAAAACATGGTGATGATTTCTTAAGAAATGCAATTGATCAACATTAAACTACTATCACTGACTGCAAAACAATATACTTAACGGTAGTTTATTTTCAATTGCGGTTATTAGTTCCTGTAATTAATCACCGTCCACTTAGACAATTCTGAGTAAAAATTACCGTACATTTCAGATGTTAGAGACCAAGAAACCAGATGCCATTAAACTACTGCCTATTATTGTAAATAATTTACTTCTGAAGTCAAAAGTTTTAAAATAGCACGTACTGCATCAGACATCGGATGGGAAGCCGACAGTCTCAACTCTCCACTTGCTCCGTGCACTTTGTGAGAGCTCTCGCACACTGTTTCTAGCCTCACGAACTCCACTGAAGCCTCGAAGCCAAAAGATCTGAAGTCATCCACTGCAGACATGTTGACGACGTCAAACTTCAGCTCGGCTATGGTAGCTGTGGATGTAAACTCGTAGTCGTTGATGTCACTGGAACATTAAATACAGTTTCGTAAAAGAGACAAGTTAAAATTAAATGGTAAGAATAGTCTCTCTAGTAAAATTATTAGTTCAAATTATTTAAGGCATCATATCAGCTAACTTATGATAATGGTGAGCGAAGGAGCTCGTATTTCATTGGTTGGCAATTTTGATGAATTTTTAAATCGCTAATGAGTATTAATAAATGCAAGCTTAGATACAGGTGATTAGAAGTTAGCCATATTAATCCGTATGGACTTCAAAACAACCGTTTTAATGTTCCTTCTCATTTACTCAGGCCATCATTGTCGCATCATGATGCTCAATCAAGTTGCTTACTGTTGTTAATATTTTAATCGCCGTTTATTAGCTTCTAGACTAGATACGTAGTACTCAATTAACGCTGCGCCATGGGAACTATGTAGTATTCCAAGATAGAACTTATTGTATCTCCGGCCCCGATCTATGTGCAAAATGTCATCTGAATTACAAGCCTCATTTACAGTATTAGTAAGGGTATTTACCTGCACAAACAATCCCTCGGCACTCCTGGCCCACTATCCCTCCACAACCTGTCAAATATCCTCACAGCCGCAGTAGGGTCGCCTGCACAGCGGTACCAGGGTGAATGCGCAGAATGCACGGAACGGCAGAGCCTGCCTCCACTACGAACACCCCACACACGAAGTCTTATCACCTCACCAGGATTGGCTTCGAAGCGGTAAGTGCAGCTGGAATGGAAACAAATTTGCTGTAAATAAACTGTGACAACTTCTGGGATAGAGCTTCTAACTATCAGAATCATGATGACTCTTTAAAACATGTTAAGGCTTAGAAGTATGATGGGTCTATAGATCCTTAACTGGGTAATATCAGCCTTTTTGAACTAGTACACTGTCGCACATCCTGTGCCTTGCCTGAAGCATTTTGTACTCGAATATGACGGCATTAAAAATATTTTACAGCACTTTCAACACTGGTTCCTTTTTGATTTAAGTTATTTTAGAGCCATTCAAATGTCGTAGAGGCTGACATCTGGCCTGAGTTTTGTATAAACATTTAAATTTAGTACTATTCGTGTGTAATTTGGTGCATAAAGGGCACTTTAATTAACATAAAAACGTTACCTTATATTTCTTGAACCACCTCGTCCGTATAGAAAGACGTCTCTTGGCGAAGAAAATGTAACAGGAGGATCAGGAGGCGCTTCAGGGAACGACCGGGAAGAGAATCTTCTAGAACACGGGCCACGCCCCCATGGCTCGCCGTCTTGGTGAAGGTCAACGAACTCGTACAGCGCTTTGAAAAATATCGGTCTGAAAAGAAAATAATGCATAATTATAAAGTTATAAGTTCTCACAGTTCAGTTATCAAGAAAAAAAAACAGGCTAAGTGCGAATCGGACTCGCGCACCGAAGGTTTCGAACAAATTCACCAAGTTATTATAAAATCCAGTCTTATCAGTGGTAGCTTACATAAACAGACAAGTTTTATAAAATCTAATTAGACTTATTTGATTACCTACTTTGCTATAAGAGCTACCTTCATAGAAAATTTCATATAAATTTCTAGGACAACTGGAAGTATTGCATACGTTTATCGATCTTGGCAATTTGTATAGAACCTTTTCAAATGACTGTATCTTTTGATTTAGTTGACTCATTTAAGTTGACTCACTGACTCTAACGGACCGGAGACCTCAGTATTTGGTATTAATCTTCTGAGAAAACGGGTCTTTATGGACAGACAGACAGACTGCGAAGTGATCTTATAAGGGATCCTTTCTCCTTTAGAGGTACGGAACCCTAAAGACGTAATGAACGTTATAGATATGCAATCAATTTTGAAAGGAACCATTTTGAATTATTTTAATACAATCCCTTTCACGGTTAAGCGGACTCGCCACATTAATCAGCCGTGAGAGCGATCAGGTGAAAATAATTTTTGATAAACTGTGTTTGTGTTCATTGGTATTATAAACTCACTTGAGCGCCGTTCCTTGCGTCAGCTTCAGCTCCAACGTTAAGGAGTCTCCCTTTGACAAGAAGCTTTCAGTGCGGGCACAAGTCCTGGAACGTCTCAAGATGGCATGCTCACAGGTCCTCGGCGCCCGTTCACGGCAGAACCGAGCTATAAGCGTGGCGTTGGTCGGAGGCCGGCCAACTATAACCGATTGAGCTGACGTGGCTCGAGACATTTGCACTGACCGTTCTTTGTCACTGAAAATGGAAAAGAAAGTGGAAAAGAAGTTACCATAACAAGGCGAAGCTTGGCGAGTAGAATTCTGGTAAAATATATCCATGCCGATTTAGATTCTGTGAATTAAGTTTTTATCCGAATAATAGTCAATCAACTATTTACACACCTTGCTTACCCACAACCACAAAAGCAAAAGGATTGTTGTTGAAGCAATAGCAAGGTAATTATGAGAAGGTGTCTATAGTTTTAGTTTAGAAATTAAGTGCGTAAAAAGACACAAAAAATATTTCTAAAGTTATGCGCAATAGGTATAGTCGCGACGTTTTATTTATTTATTTATTTATTTATAAAAACACATGCAAGTTTTACAGTGCATTACCAAAACACTCACACATTAATTAAATACACATAAAATGAATACCCTTCCTTCTGTCAAAAGGGAAATGTTACATTAAAAATTATATTAAACTTACAGTGTCAAAGTGAACTTAATTTACAATTTAAACACAATACAATAACAAATCAAATAAAATAATAATCTAAAAATAAACGAAAATGTCAAAAATTCAAAAGTTCAATATCCAGCCACAAATTGAATTAAAAAGTATGTCAAATAGATTAATCAATAATGTCAAGCAATAATATTATTATAGGCAGGTACAGGTTGCCCAAAAAGAGTAGATATTAAATAAAAATGAACTAAAATCTCTTTTTACTTGTAGCCCTATGACAACTGTCAAAACTGACGTAGTATGAGCGAAGTCCTTTGGTTATTAGATAGAGTCGTGACTTAATTATTGTTTTCTGTTATTATTGTTATATCAAAACGCTATTTCCCATCTAAAATGAATAAGACAATAAATAGTGGCGCCAGAGAAATCATATACAGAGTATTTCGACGATGTTTGGCCGAATATCATGCCGGCAAACTTCTTACAGAACTAGATGATATTTACAATCGAGTTGCTGAAATGACTGGTAAGTATTCTTATTTATTTTTACATTACATCTATAGTGCGTGTTTGAAACTAAAGATACATGTTTATCAGTAACCATAATCTGACGGAAATAATTGTTTAATGGATGTTTATCTTTTATTTGTAGGTTATAATTTTAGGTTAGGAATTTCGAAACACTTGCATCACTTTTGACAAGAAAATATAGAGCAACCGCGAAGTTTTGATGCTTTTGCGTTATGTCAGTTAAACTTTGTTTGTTTTATTATTTATTCATGTACCGGAACAGCAAAGTAATTTATAGTAGTTAATGGACCTCCGTAAAGTAATGTCTGAACTGTTTCAATCATTTCTTTTTCTATAACTTTTTGTTTACTTATTTATTTCAGGAAAATCTATAAGTACCGTTAGGCGTATAGTGGATGAAGGTCAAAATAATCATGGCAAATTTGGCATTTGTGATTTAAACCCCATTGAGCTTATTTGGGGTACAGCTAAACAAAATGTAGCGTCAACGGACATAAAAAAAATCACTGAAGAAGCATTCAGCCAGATAACTGTTGATATGTGGAAAAACAGCTGTAAGCATGTGGAAAAAATTGAAAAAGAATAATATTACGAAAGAGGAAGCATTCTCTACGAAGAAATAGATAAACTTGTAATAAATTTAGCTGATGATAGCAGTGAAAGTAGTGAGAGCAGTGGCTCTGATTTTCAAGAGGAATTAAATTCTGATTAATAAATCTTTAATTTCAAAATTTGTTTTTAATTATTTGAATGAAACATCACGTTCCTCCCACTCCCAATTTTCCTATTCCTATTTCAATGTACTGTAGCAAAATAGGTCTCATAAATAACTTAAATTTATATGACAACTCACTACTATCAAGACCATTCGGGTTCAAGTATTTGTGTTACCATATGAACGATGGTGGCGCCCTCATTTAATTTCTACTCTTTGTGGGCAAGCTGTAATTACAATTGGGATTGTCTATTTTTTTACAATGTATAGTAAATCGAAAACCATTTCGAGATAAATGCTTTTTAAATCGTTTTCTGTATTTACTTTATTTTATTTTACTATAATGAATTTATTACATGAAAAATAAGCAATGACCTTCATTTGACATTCCCAGACATGGCGTAGACGGTCCAAAATGTACTTTATTTGCAAAGGTTACAAATTCTATGCTATTTACGCGTGGATTATACTACGGAGTTCAATTTGGACCCGCAATCTGACATTTCATTCATCTTATGACAGATGACAAGCAAATGGGCAATCTTGTTACTGTCATTCTTGTTTTTTCCACTGTTTACTTTCATATTGTTGTATTATAGTTTAGATTTAGAAGCACTTTCGGTAGATAATTAGGCAAGAGTGTAACCCCACAGCGATGTGCTTCGCTCACATGAAAGATTTTCCGCTAAATATTTTAATGAAGAGCGAAAATATTACGTTTTCGGTTTACTTTCGCCTACTGAGTTTACTGACTTATTTCCGGGTCCTGTTTTGTCTCGATCATACCTGGTATGTGTTTATCGACACCTCCTAAGTATACTGAGGCAACTGCAAAATCTTGATTTTACAGGGGAGCCGTGCAAAGGTAAAATCATTTGTAACTTTTTTATCTGTAAAGCACATTCCATAAAACTTTGGATACGCTGGAACAAAAGTACCTCTTTTCAGTCTACATATATGGAATTCTGAAATTAATGTTACTTTTTGAGAAAATGGTAAATACACCAGTGTACGCGTATTTTACGTGTTCTGATTTGTGGTATACTGAGGCAACTACCCCTTGATCCAGTATACACCGTACTAAGTTAATTGTTATTTTTTTCTATTTTTCATTTAATAATTAGATAAATATGTTACATAAATCCATACTGTTTAAAAATAAATACGTAGCTCATGCTCAAATGCCCTTTATCATTATTTGGTCGACATATTAGTCACTTGCACCAGTATACGCTTAAATTAAGTTCGCTTACACCTGTATTCTGTTAAAAATATTTGATGTTTTGCTGTTTAAAACGAGAAATAATATATATTTTTATTAATAATAATAGAAAAAAGTTTTTTTTTTAAATAAACAAACGTAAATTTCAAATAAAAACTGCTTTTATTATGTTTGTAAATCTTTTAGTCATAGTTTCACATTCTTAAAAGTAACTTATTCAACAACCACGGTTTGAGCAATATTCGTTTTAGTTTAAAAAATCTATCCAAAATAGTCTTCTTTTCTTAATTATTGAGACTGTACTATTAAGTACTTATAAAAAATCTAAAAACTTAACTGGCTTCTTCTAAAGGTTCGATTTATTATTAGCAAGGATTCATTCTTTATTTTTAACGCCTTAGTAGGATTTATCATTGCACCTTTATTCTTAACTTTTAAAATTAAAAATTACTTATTTAAAAATTACAATATTATTATGAGATCACTACTTGTTCCTCTTTGCAAAAAAAAATAAACTTAATATTTATAAACTTTTCTTGACAAGTTATTCAACTGACCTTAACAAATTGATACAAATTAAAAAAAACTGTCTTAATCGTTTACTCTCTTAATTATAATGACACTAGAATATTTATCATTTAATATCAAAATCACAATTAACTACGAGTAAAAGCCTTTATTCCGAATTGACAAGGTACTATTTTCTTTAGCCATCGTTTGTGACCAACCTGTTGTAAAATTCAGTGTGTTGCGACGGTATTATACCACAATTGTGGAGGGCAAAACTGTAACCGGATTGTATTTCTCATGTACATGTACGCTTGTTGGAAGTATATAACAATTACACATCGTTTTTTAGTAGTTGGACACACCCAAAACGAAGGTGATAGCATGCATGCTCTAATTGAAAAAAAGAATGAAAATTTTAATATATACACGCCTGAACAGTGGTACATGGCTATTCGTATGGCAAAAACTGACAAACCCTATGAAGTCACAGAAGTATCCCAAGAATTGATATTTGACTTTAAAGCTTGCTTGCCTCTGTTTCAAAACTGGAAAAAGGGTACTAATGGAGAAACCGTAATGTGGAATCAAATATGTGAAATACATGTATCACGCGAAGACCCATCACTATCATCACTACATAGTATAAAATAAAGTCGCTTTTTCTGTCCCTATGTCCCTATGTCCCTATGTATGCTTATATCTCCAAAACTACACAATGGATGTTCTTTCAATAAAAAATTAAGGAGTCGCGAAAATGACCTCATAATTGGCTTAAGAAACATTAAAGTAGCGTATGTACCACGAACGTTTGCCAATTGACAAACAAAAATTTAAAGATCTTAAGATCATTAATGATCTTTGTCGAAGTGGTATAATACCATCTCAACACACTGAATTTTACAACAGGTTGGTCACCAAAAACGATGACTAAAGAAAAATAATAGTACCTTGTCAATTCGGAATAAAGGTTTTTACTCATAATTGTGATTTAGATATTAAATTATAAATATTCTAGTGCCATTATAATTAAGAGAGAAACGATTTAGACAGTTTTTTTAATTTGTATCAATTTGTTAAGGTCAGTTGAATAACTTGTCAAGAAAAGCTTCATTTTGCAAGGTTACAAGTATAATAACCATAAATTTTACGGAAATAACAGTGCATTAGAAAATAAGTGGTTGTATCTTGGACAAAATAATTTAATTTCTATCGTAAAAGGTAAATTCGACGTACGCCGCGTCGTTGGTCTATCGCGTATACTGAGGCAACGTCAGGTTACACCACACTTATGCCGCCCCTCCGCAATATCTGTGCCGCGTACACTGGTGCAAGCGACTTGCCTCAGTATACAACGTACTGATTTACAAAGTTGTGTTGTATACATTTATATACGTCACTTTATTTTCGAAACAAACAGGAATTTTACCACGAAATTTTTGTGGCAAGTAGATATTAGTATTTTAGTCAAAATTATGTAAAAAACCGAAAATGTCAAAATGGTCACTTGCCTCAGTATACTTAGGAGGTGTCGTTATGGACCTTTCTGCTTCGCGCAGAATGTTATGGTATGTGTAACGGTTGTGAAAATATAAAATTCATAGGAGAAGATCGCGTGAATCTTCCTGTGTTATTGTTGAATCATGTTGACATTGATACTAATGACAGTTTGCCAACTTCACCACAGATAGAAAAGACGTTAATGGCGGCGCTTCACATACGTTTTATGATCAATTTATCCAATAAGCAGATGTGTGGCACCGGCAATGGAAACTCTGACGTCATCAACCAAAATACTTTCAATAATTAATAGTAAAAAAATACCGAGTTATATGAGAAAATATTGAAATTGGTTTCTTATAATTGACTATTCTGCACAAAAAAAATATAAAAAGGATAGGTATTTTTTTTTAGACAATCCCAATTATAGGTAGTTTTAACGCGATCATAACAAAACCATTATTGAAATTTAGGTAGCTATTCCTGATTAAACCCTAGAGGATGATTAATTTTATAACAGACCAATGTAGGTAGAGGAGTACTTACCAAAAAATATCACTGCAGCCGGGTGATATTCTCATAGGACCATCCCATATATTCAAATGACTTCCACAGTATTCGTCCTCCGGTAAATTAGGATTGAGAGCGTTGATTACGTAGAATTTCAATACCGAAAACCATACTCTGAATCTAGGGGCAGAAAATGACGGTCTCCTGTAAATGATGTTCCTTCCTGACGGGCCAGACGTGTCGATCCCTTGCATGTGATACAGGCATGTAGTGTTCGGGGGAAGCGAATGCTGAGGGTGTTCTAAAATTCCTCTACCCGTCCCTCTTATCCAAAACTCGCAAGCTCTCTTGTTCTTAGCGTACGTAGGCGACTGTTGATCAACAAATCTGACCTGAAATAGATTAATTGTGTGACTACACAAACAGACTCCCAGTCGTTAATCAAACCTAATGAAATGGAAGCTGAATTGGTATTCCTGGAATTCGATTGTTTTCTGAGACTACATGTTTGGTTAAACTTTGTGGGATAGAACAATATTGCCTTGGTATTTGCTTTTAAGTTTATGTAAAAAGGGGTCGTGTCCTAATTTCGTAGTTTAAACAATGTGCGGATACAGTTTGGTCGAAGCCCCATTATGTGACCGGCCCGCTCGGGCGGGGCCTTCGGTACTAATTACACTTTGGCATGGGCCCAAGCGAGACCTTCTGAGCACTTCTTGATTTATGGCCATTCACCCGAAACGAAACACTTTAAATAACACTCTGCGCCGATGTACGTTATCATTAGGTACTCTCTATTTGGGATCATACATATCATGAAGGGTCTGCGTGTGATGTCTAACTACTCAATGTTGTAATTGAAATCACGTAGATCGTTTAAATTAGAGTTATTTACACTATTTGCAGTACGATGTATTAAAGCAGAGCTATAAATTATATATTTTAACTTTGAAATGGTTTGTTGAAATTCCGAAAAATGTTTTCCTATTTAACCTCTATGATAGTCAAGGTTTGCCAAGTTTGAAGTCTCTGGGCCGGTGGTTTATGGTGTCGTTATCTGATATATCAGTTAGTTCCATAAAATGAGCACGTACTGTCCACATTTTCTTTGAAGCAAATTGATTTGGTGCTAATTCAACTGTCCTTTTAATAACTGTACCATACCAATACGATTAAGGGATAAAGTAATTAATACGACCATGTCGTATATTACATGAGATGATCGTTTATCTCGGCTGATAGTAACAATGAACGCTTAACGTCCAGAAACAGCAACTTTTCGCTTAATTGCAATTTGGCTGAGGTCCAAGCCAGCTCGAGGATCCTACTTTAAACTGTTTAAAAACAAGCCAGTGGTCAAAACGACTTGCGGAATGCAACTAAATGCATTAAGTATGGTTTTACTTTAGAATGTTTTAAGAAGAAACTTTAGTCTTCTTTGATTAAAGGTTGTTGAATATAGTTTACAACCACAGGACGTAAAAGGGTAAAAATTGTCATGAACAGCTAGAAAGCTCTCGAGTATTATTGACATAGGTATACGAGTATGTATTAAGCATAGTGCGCTCTCTCTTTCTCAAAATTTTATAGTCAAGAAAAGCGTAGTGTTTATTTGACAGATTTTTTATTGTAACCTACCTCAACTTCCAATTGAAATCCATGTAACGATTGCAAACTTGCCGGCTGCAAGAAAGTTCCAAAGGGTGATGTCGTGAATTCTACCAATAATTCAGGCCCGCTCGATATAGCCTCGGGGATGGCGACACCTCCGCCACAAAACTTGAGAATAACAGGATCTCGAGTCGTATAACCATCGTATACAGTGACATAGTCCTGTACTTCGTCGCATTGTTGCCAGACTTTCAACTCGCGCCCATTGTTCCCGCGCTCTTGTTGAGACGCAGCGTACAATGCCTTCTGACTCCTAATTGAGACGAGCTGACCATTTGGTTGTTTCACCACAATTAAAGCGTGTTTTCCTTGAGGCACTTCGTGTTGTCGCACAGCGTAGTAGCAGGTCAAATTTCTCGGGTAAACGCCGGGGAAATTTGGTGACTGTAACCTACAGTTTTTACGATCGCAGTCGCTGAAGATCCGCGAGCAATAAGTTCCGGAGATCAAATCCCCGAGGTAATACTCGGTTTTTGTCGTCCTCGCGACGTTCGTATCTTCACCCCGTGATATGTTTACGGGATAAGGCATAGGTCTGAGCTTGAAAAAAGGGCGTTCTGAAACAAGAAATTGTTATGAGATTTGTGAACGGTTTTTGCTGCTTATTTCTTTTGTTTTTTCCGTAAAAAGTAATATCTTTGTGACACGTTTTATTTATTATACGATTTATGGTTTGATTCGAATGGAGAAGCTGGGCAATAAATGTGTGTAACGACTTAGCCTGGGAGGTTACATTATACAATGTATCGTTTTAGTTATTTTACCTGACGGAGGCGTTCCTCCGAAGCGTACCGTGGCATACTCTCTTCTTAAGACTTTGTAAGCCATTCGGAAATCAAAGTTGTAATTGTTCTGTTCTTTTGATAGATGGAGAAGGCGTATAATGAGTGTGATGGACTTTGTTTCGCTGTAGTATATGGACGGGCCCCAGGATGTGCCGCACCAGGATCCTCCGACTTGTGGTCGGCTCGCCTCTTGAATCTGCATGTAGCCGTCGGGGCAACCATCTTCGGTGAAGGACGTGAAGCGACCAAGCGTGAAACTGTCGAAAAGGATCTGAAAATAAAGTAAAAAAATATGTATTAGGTAACTTTTATGATGCTATTTTTGAAATGAGAGAAAAGTGAGAGTTTTATTATTTGAATTTCATAAAGAAAAGATTACAATGTTATTCATTAAGTACCTTACTTATTTAACAAAGTGAGAGTGATGAAGAATACGTCTCTATGTAAAACATAACTTCAATTTTTTTTAATATGAAACCAACAATGCGCATTTTATGAATTTTTTACGCTGCTTTTCTTACTCGTCTTTATGTACAAGTGTGTAAATCTGAGTTATCAAGCATGGGCATGTAGCCTAAATTAATGTTACTCATTTCAACAAACGCAAACACTTGAAAAATGCTACAATTCAGAACACGCGTGAAGTATTTCTGTTATAAAAGCACCCCTTTTGTGGGCGCTGTTGGGCTGAGGTATTTACCTAAACATAATTTTATATGATACTGCACGTGGAACAAAGCACCTTTTTTATTAGTAGGGTCCTAAAACAAAGTATTTAATATTGCAAGGCACGTCTGGCGCAGCTAGTAATAAAATAACGTGCACTATAAATTTCTTTAAACGTCAGTATTTTCATTATTATGCAAACGAATGTTCAGTAACATTTTCTGACCTAGTGCTTAAAAAATGAGGTAATGTCGTTAGCAGTAAAAATGCTTTACGTGAACATAAGGTTAATTATAGCCTTCCCACGATTATATTTTCATAATTACGCCTAAAATTAATGAAGAGAAATAAACTCCCCTGGTACTTTTTAAATCAGAGTTTATGGTATTAAAATAAGAACCCGAGCCACACAAAAACCGCAACGGTTCCTTTGATGAACATACATAAATAAATCTACACAGACACCGCAGAGCAAGTAACCTTCACTTTAATGTCGAGTGTTGAGAGTTACGCGACAGAGCAGTTGACCAAAATAGAACTAGGCAGAGCGGAAAACGCAATTTTAGGGTGCAAATTGCATCCTCTACTGTATCTACGGGATAAAATGTCGATAAGGATTCCAGTGCCGAAGATTTACACTTCACTGCAACAAAGAGAATAACCGATAGGAATTTTATCCGCCAACCGTGCCCCCGCGGATTGTGGCCGCCGATTGAATATGTTTCAAGCAAGTCATGGTCTCTGCGCGAGTTGCTTTTCTAGCAGATTTGCATTTTAATGTAACTATTGCAAGTGTTTCACCCAATTTAAAAAGGTTGTGGTTTTATCTCCATCTGTGTGTGTTTTTAATGTATGTTCACAAAAAGTTTCGACGGTCGCGGTCCGCTTTGAATAAGTATTATTTTGCTTGAACTTGAATAAACTTCTGTAGTATATCCTCTTTCGAGCTTTATTCAGACAATTGAAGGCAGTTATTACTGTCTATTTTAAGAAAAAAATATTTTTGTTTTAAAAAATAGCTAAAATCCAATTTACTTTTTAATTTCATGCATTTTACTCGTACATAAGATAGTATTAATAATAATGAATGAAAACTGTTTTTGTTCTTGAATTTTTTTTAAACACGAAATCCTTCCAAATCCTTTTAAAAACAGCCACTGAAAGCCGATAGATATAACAAACGGAAGAGGCATTCATAAACAAAACGTGAAGTGAAGAAGCAAAATTGTGCCCGACGCCTTCCGACGTCTACGCTTTATTCGCGTAGAAAATACAATTTCATGTCGCAAGGGATGTTTCCCGTGAGTCTTTGATGAAATTTAAATGTGCTGGCGCCAACGAAAACACGTCGCGGCATTTCAATTTCCGTGCCGAGTATGACACGTGGAATAAACAGGTTCTAAGCTAGATTGCAGTCTAGACTCCAATTTGCCATATTTACTAAATTAAACGTTTGTTTGCAATTTTGCTGCAGCAGAGCTCCTAGTGTAAGTTTTGACACGGCAAAACATCACGAAAACGTTCGCGTGAACGTCTCAGTTGCTATTGGCAGCGCCACCAGTGGCACTTAACGGCAACAAACTTTTCTCATAGAATTCGAGACTTCAACACGAACGCGTTTTAAACTTTCGTTGTGACAAAAATGAGGTCTGCAAACGTTTCACAGACTTGCGCATTAAAAAATATTATCACTAGTTTTTGCCAATGACTTCGATATTCTTCAAAGACTGCGTTTTTCGAGATGAAAACTTAAAGAACATAATAATATTAGGTTTTTCCAAAATTCCCAAACTGCCTAATCAAATAAAGTCAACCCGTGATGGGGTGTTATTACTTTCCATATTGAATAGGGTCTTTAATAATAATGTACAATTATAAACAGGAGCAGTTTTAAATACGACTCCGTTTCTGTTGTTGCCAAACTCAAACACGACCCTTTTAATATCGTTTTATATAGAACTATCATGCTGAAACTGATTCCGATAGCAATAACCATAATAGTTCGGCGGGCTGAAGCTTAAGCCAAATAGAGAGTCATTTCTACGGATATGAGCTCCACTTCCAATGGTTATTGTTTTTGACGATCGAGGGACGCGTTATGATTTTAAATACTCTTTTCACATTGACGCGACTTTTTGCAATTTTTCGAACAGGTTTGTTCGTGAGGAACGTTTCATCTATTCTCAAGTAATTAACTTTAGAATTATGTAAAAGCACACCATGAATGAGATTACCATCATCATCCCTGCAAGGATCGTTAAGAAATACAGCAAAGTTTCCTAAGGTGGGTTCAGTGGAATTTTAGTGTTTATAGGCGCATTTTTGGGGTTGCGTAAATCCACAATTCTATAGTATTTTGACCGTGGTAATTAATAATGTATGTATGCTAACGAATGCTTGGTTCCGCTCAGTCATAGTGCTTTAAAAACTGTGGCAAGCAAGAAACTTACCCCCTTATTCATAAACGCTCTATAGACTTCTGCTAACTTAGCAATCGTTTGTCCTCATCTGTGAAAGGTAAATGTCAAAGTGACGGATAAAGACAAATGATTGCTAAGTTAGCAGAAGCCCACAGAGCGTTTATGAATGGGTAAGAGTTTGGAGACCCTTAGTACCTATACTGTACAGTAATTGGATGATACCATTAACAATTTGTAGCTACTCTGACTAGGTTATCGTATCTTCAATTTCCACGTTGTATTTCTATTGTAAGTTAACTGTATTGCAGGATAAGTTTTCAAGACGACAACTTTATAACTTGATGTCAATTTTCTCACAGGTCAGCGACGAAAGCTATTAGTAAATACAAGTTCCCAGCAAGTTAACAACTTCTTTCCACATACAAAGTTTACCTGACATACCCTGCACTTTCAATAAACTAAGTTTACGAGGAAAAACGAGTGGTTTGAGTTAGGAGTAAACATATTACTGTAAACAAACATGTTTGTTCACAAACTCTATATATTTTCTAGTTTCAATTGAAACTTCAAGTAAGTTTAACAGAGGTCGTGTTTAATCAACTTTTATTAGCATGTCTCAAATTGCCTCATTTTTGAAATGAATTTTATATAGTTTTTATACTTTTATGGAAACTAGGTCTTAAGACATACCTACTGCGTATAATTTTACTTTGGCATTGGTCTCAGTTTTAAGATGAAAGCTGCATATAGCGTCACGATGTACGTATAACATCAGAGTACACTGTAGTGCTGGACATAGGCCTGTGCCCTAATATTTATGCGCCATTTTTCCATGTCTTGTCAATTTTACTACAACCAAATTATGTATCTAAAAACTAACTCACTGTCCCACTTCTTTCCCATAGGGGTAGGCAGATACTACTTTGGTCCACTTGCTACGATCCTAACATACCTCTTTCGCTTCATACACATTCATCAATCTCTCTATGTATGCTCGACGGTTTCGGATACTCCTGACGTGACCTGAACTACACTCAAACTGAACTATTTAAAGTTTTCAGAATTATAATGAACTGCGTACTCCTAGGCCTCAGAACTTATACATACACTAAGTCCATAAGCAAGAAGGACACGTTTTCATAAACAAGTAACAAACATGAGTTTACTCATTAGCCCAGTGGGAGCTCGGATCCCTGGGTTGCGGCTGACTCGGCCGCATTCCGACTGAAGTGCCTGCCTTTGTCTACATTGTGGAATTATTCTACTCATTTCTCGCGTTTCTCGTTAATAATAAAACAATGAGAGCACTAAAAGAGCAGACGGTTACGTTTTGAACATTGTACGTGTTTTGAATGAAACTTTCACGGTTTAACATATTTTTATGCGTAGTATTAAATGTTTGACATGATAATGAAAATCATGAAATGTACGTCCGTCGTACTTACTAATTTAAGTCGGAATAGTTCTGTTTTTAGTATAGTTTATGGCTTTAGTATAGGCATTATAATATATACCCTGACAGGGTTTCATGTACCACCTAAATATCGTTCATTTCACAAAACTTAATTGGGCATTTTGACGATTCGTAAAAAGTAAATGATAAAGCTGCCACGAGAAGTTCTAACAAACGTGAGCTTATGAAATTATGCACGCCCACATAATTTTCAATTATACTATTGCGTAGTATGATTTTAAATTGGAAGCTTTCGCATAACATCAACGAAGTAAAAAAAGCCGTATTTTAATTACAAAAGTTTGAGCGCTTCAAAGTTATAAGCAGGGTGGGATCAAAATAACTTACTGTTACGACTATTTTCATCGTTTTTCAGCTGGTATTGTTCGGTACCTATTAGCAAATAACATACCCGCTACATTGAGACTTTATTTCACAAATTATTTATGTAATCCATTTGGAGTGTTTAACATGACATGTGTGCATTGCATAAATACAGCTCAAATTAAATTTTCGAGTAGTTGAATAAGTTAATTTAAATTTTCTTTACTCGTATTACTAATTCAGCACTATTTTCCGCCACTTTCAAGTGGTATTTTCAGACCGTGCTTTGAAAATCGGGCGCATGATTGAACGTTTTTAAATATTTTTTTAAACTGTTATCTACTACAAAAATACCTTGCTATTACACTTGAAAGATAGCCACATCTTTGCGGCACATTGCATGCATTTTCATGGAAAGGCTTCCGCAACCTTCGCATAAATCGCACAAGTCTATAGATCTGCATATACTTTACTATGGGCGAGGCTAGTACATTATAATCCTGGAATAAGGACCTCGGATATCTTTATCCGAGGCGTTCCATTGTGCTATTCAAGCTTTTCAAAATCACTTCACGCCTCTATGGCCACCCTTAACCGCACTTACAGTCTACTGTCTACGCATTTTTCATGGGTCTAATAAAAATTGTCCAAGTAAATTTCGGCATGCGGCCATAAAAGGTCACGTATATAATATCACTAAAACTATCGTAAAATTGAGTTGCTAGATATGACATCACCATTATTTTTACCAAGAAAAGGGATTGTATCTCATTTTATACGTTTCATTCGCTATGTCAGACTTAAAAGTACAATTTTATTGTGAAGCTTTCGACTCTATGACCGTTTATTTTGTATTTTAAGATAGCCAACACATTTTTTTTCAATTTGACGTAAAAGTAGGGTTTCGAGGTTTTCACTCATTTATAGAACAAACAAAGTTTGAAACGTGTTGAGCCTTGATATTAGTGGGTGCGTATTACAGGTTAGTCAATTAAAACGGAGAAGGGTGAATTTATATGACAACATTATACGCTGCACAAAGTAACGCCTGATAAAATCCATCACAAAATACCAGTAAAAAAAATCACATTTCAGTGGCCTGTTTCTTGAAGGTACAATTTACAATTTTACAAGTCTAAACTAGCAACATTAGTAATTTATTGAAGCAGGCGTTACTTTGTGGAGGTTCATTTCAGTTACATATTTCACGCAAGCTTGGCTGCCTCTGCACGTGTGGTAGCGGAATAGCAAGGTAACTGATTTTTGCCAATCTAGCAATATTATTAGTGCAATCAATCAATCAATGGCTGAGTTTTGGCCAGCAACATTGGGTAGAAAAGGGCTACAGATAGCAAAATTATTCATGTAGCATATTGAACTATGTGATCGCACGACCCCTTGCGCCGGCATCGTTACCCGGTCTATTAGACGTCATTGTTGCGTGTTGAATGGCGCACTCGACGGCTCGCTCTGCTGAGGTCAGAATGAGCTACAGGCATGTCTTGTAAAGCAACTACGTCAGATTGAGATAGACCCCTCTTTCTGAAGTGATTCTGAAGAAAAGGATCTATTTGCGCTCGTGGAGATTCTTTAAAGGGTACGTTGTTTGGATGATGCTATACGTGACTCTTGTATGTTGTTGAATGTTTTCACCATCACCTTCGTAACTTTTGTTATAACATAATTATGTTATCCTACTAATATTATAAATGCGAATGTAAGTTTGTTTGTTACGCTTTCACGCGAAAACTACTCAACCGATCATCATGAAATTTTGTACACATGTTCTTGGAGGTATTAGAAGTAATATAGGATACTTTTTATAAAAAAATATATATTTTATGTCATTACTCTGACGTTATCTGCGCGGACGAAGTCGCGGGCAAAAGCTAGTAACATATGAAAGAATTAACCGGGGGTCTACCTTACTTCTGAGAACCAAAATAATCTTGAAACCTAATTAAGCCACGATAGTAGAATCAATGTGGATATAAGATTCTAACAAAATATGTCTAAACATTATTCTGATTTTTTCTGCAGATTTTTGATTAAAATTATGTCATCCCTTTGACGCTGTATACTTTGAACATCAATCAATGAATGGGCACATTTAATTGAATCCACAATTCAAAAAATAACTGAAAAAATATTTACGGGAATGTTCGGTTATCCAAACTCTTACTGATTTTTTCTAATTTCATTTTAAGACAGTGTGAATAGAGATGCATAATTATTGAATTCATTATTATTATCTTACGCACAGTTTACTATGTCCGTGGGTGTTCTCATTATAGGTATCATTCGCAACACAAATAAGCAGAAGTTTGTATTCCCCGTGTGTGTATGAACCTTTGAGATCCCGCATAACTTGTACTAGAGGAGGTGTATTTTAGGTAAACTATAGAGAAATTAACCAATAAAGAGGAAATGTCATACACCAGACCACTGCAGCAATTGATGCATTCTGATTGACCGACCCATCAAACAATAGAAAACCTATTTTTTTTTAAATGGACTAGTACCTATTATGAATGTGACAAGTGAATAACGTGTTGTAGAATTCTATAGACTGTATAGATAAAATATAAATACCTTATTTACCTAATCCCAGACCGAGCAAAACTTGTGCTATGGCTACTAAGCAACAAATAAAAGCACTTACATGGAAATATACATATTTAAATGCAATATTAATCATCAAACTTCTAAAACTCGAGAACAAAACATTCATATTTTACTTAATTCTCGTATCTGTCCTAATTATTAGTCAGATTCTCTAACCACTGAGCTGTACGATTATCAAATGATAACAGTCAAACTATTGCTGCTCTATTGGTTAATTCCTCTATGAGTATACTTTAGGACAACTTCAGTGCTGTTGATTTAAGTAAGATCCTTACTAAGTATGTTCAGGCACGTGAGGAATTAAATTTAGTAAACACGTGCGCCAATACTTCCTTTAACAGCTAACTCTGCACTCAGAAGCGAGCGCAAAGGTAAGTAAGTACTACTAAAGTAAATCTAATTTGGTTATGTCTTTAGCTTTTTATTTATTTATTTTACTACGGGTTTCGTACATTTAGTTTTTTTTATTTTTATTTATTTATTCAAATCAATTACAAAGAAAAACCATTATGTGTGAACAGCGAGCGAAAACCGCGATCGCGAGTTATAGGGGTAAAACGAATTGGGAATATGCATTAAAAATATCACATTTCATCATATGAAAATATCATAAAAGAGATGACAAAACGTGAAATTAAAAATAATGTCGGTCAAGAAATAAGGAAAATATAAGAGTTTTAGGGCCTGTTTCACTACCCTCTGTAAAGTTCCGGCTATCTATGATGTCGTCTCTGTCTGTTTCATAGTAAGCAAAAGAGAGGGAATCATAGATAACTGACACTTAAGGTAACCGAAACTTTACAGAGAGTGGTGAGACAGGCCCTTAGCATCATAATATTTCAAGGGCTTAAGAGCGGGTTCCTATTTGGCCACTTTGGTCGCTACGATGTATCTGAAGCTAACTGTACCTTGCAATTCTTATCGCTAAAGTCAAGTACTTTGCCACTAAAGCCAAAGAAAGTAAACTGACTGATAACAATGGGGTCAATGCAAAAAGAAAATAATACTTGTTTTCTATTATATAAAACCGTTTATGACCAGATAGTGCGAGTTCCACGGGCGTAAAAGACGCTTTAACGATACTCCTTATCGGTTGATAACTGTATATCAAGGATGATAAAACTGTCCAATCATTTTGTATTTTTTACCTAATCTAAAGAACAATTGAACGACATGATAAACGTTCGGTTAGTGATTTGTTTTGTGAAGTAATAGTGAAAGACATGGCGGCAAGTATTTTTAAAGCATCGGAAAATATAGAAGAGAAAGTGTTCGTGGTGACAGGTGGGGCTGCGGGTGTAGGAGCTGGTGTCGTCAGGGCCTTATTAGCAGAAAATGCAAGGGTAAATTAATATATACGTTTATTATTAGGGTAAAACGTTTATGAATAGGATTGGAAATCACTATTTGATTAGTTGCGTCATATTTCAATGTTGATAAGTCAAAGTCAACACAAATACAATCTGTTTTTATTGGTAGATAGCTATGTAACTAAATTGATTTGTATTTTTATAACGTTTTAAAAAACATCATCAACTTATAAATTTGGGTCCCTTTTTGTAGCACAATTCTTATTGGTCGGGATATCGTGCTTGTTTCAGGAATTTCGGAAAAGTCATCAAAATATAGTAGTAGGTTTGGTTAGTTAATTAACTCTAAAAAACACTTAAACCGCTTTATGTTATGACTACTAACAAAAAATATATCAAAGTATACATTCGGAACTTCAATTTTATGGGAAAATATACAACTCTATGCAACTATCCTAACCTAACCTATCGTAAAAGTAGATAATAAAAGTTTGCCAAATGATGGGTTTTTGTAGCGATGCATTTGTCAAATTACTGATGGTTGGTGAAATTCCAGTAAAATCTCCAACTGGTGCAGAACTAAGATGATTGTCATAGAACCATCGTAATAACACCAAACAGCAGAAGTTTATAAGCAATATGTGTAATGAATCTCCTACTAATAGGGGTAAGGTTCCCAGGCCCCGTGACAAGCAACCCCTTGTCTAAGCAGTTAATAAAACAAGTAATTTTCCCAATATTGCAGCACGTCGCTTTCCTCGACATAGCAGAGAGGGAGGGCGCGGCGCTCGAAGGCGAACTCTTGAACAAGTTCGGCGCCCTAAGAGCGAAGTTCATAAAATGTGATATTGCCGATGAGTCCCAACTCAACTTGGCGTTCATGCAAGTAATAGACAAATATCGCAGGCTCGACGGAGTCATTAATAACGCCGCCGTTTTGAATACCGACGAGACGAGAAATTTCAAGAAAATAATTGATATCAATTTCGTAAGTGTTTTAACACTCAAATACCTGCATTGCGTGTAAAAAATTGTCATTATGCAATTTAGAATCCCAGAATTCCTATTCCAGTTTATATGGAAACTTCATAAACAAATTTTTGAAACCCTCTTAACTTAGCTAAGTATTATTTACAAGTACTTATTCTCTTTTCATTTTATGAGTGTCCTCGCTTTCTTTAGATTTCAGTGATTGTTTATGTTTAATATCATTTTAGACGGCCACCATCCAAAGTTCGCTGTTGGCGTTAAATTTTATGCGGTCTGACAAAGGGGGAACCGGTGGAATAATACTCAATATTTCCTCCTTATGGGCACTCAGGAGTGACAGTCAGCTACCTGTGTACGCCGCTACAAAAACCGCAGTGCTCCATTTCAGTAACTCCATTGGGGTAAGTTACATAACTGCATTATCAAAGTTTCTTAGTAACCCATCGGCGTGGCCACAATACAAACTTTGCTCTTTATAAAGTCAGACGTTTCTTGAGCGATATGATATGAGTTTCCTTGCAGTACAATTCACAAGTACTTAGTAATTATAGTTAAGTAAAATACAATCGGTCAAGTTGTAAATTTTTCATCTGTCACCAAATTTCAAGTTAATCGAAACTTCAAGTAAATTGGCTGTGATATTACTTTAGATTTAGACGGACAGACAGACAATGGAGTTATTTTATAAGATAAGGGTTCTGTTTTTTCCTTTTCCCTAAAAATGCCAGCAATGTGTAATAGCTTGTTAATAAACAGGATATCCAACATAGCACAAAAACAAACGTTCGAGTTTTGACCGTCTGCCTCGGCTCCACCGACACGGCAATACTACACAGACATAATTTGGAGAAAAATGAAGACTGCACACAATGCCTTCCATGGAATTCTGAAGCGCGGCAAAGGTAACATTTTACGCTTCACAAGCAAAATACATCTCAAACGGGAAAACAAATCTTTTCAAATTTTCCCCATAGAAATCAACATCGACGACGAAGTGAATATCACATGGGTATTCCCATTTAAGTAATCCTCAATCCTGACGTATGCAACGTACCGACGGCTTTCTCGCGATTAGGCGGCTGTTATTTCATTTTCCCCTGAGAGCAATGCGAAATTGTCCCCGTGGAGGGTCGGATTTTTGCCTCAACGTCTCCGGCAGCGTAAGTGATGTTCATAAACATTTTCTTATGAGTTTTTCTTTCTAGGGTTGAGTCAGCTGTCTCTGGCATAATAGAGGTGATTCGTAAGGGCCGCAGCGGTACTACGTGGATGGTTGCCAGTGACAACCCGGCTGTGGAAATCACGAATAACGTTACGGAAAGCTTTGAAGTCCTCTCCAGGGGTGTAAATGAATTACAAGTAGGGCCTTAATTGATATATAATTGAGCTCCTTTAAATGCTTTTAGTTACGTAAAGCGACTTTTTTACCTTAAGATTTTTGTAAATGTATTCTACATTAAAAGATAATGTGAGTTATTTATTTGGTTATTTAATCAGAATTTCTTCAACAAATATAAAGCACCCGAGGAAACGTATCAATGAATTTGAAAAGGTTATTTAAACGTTCCCTGAATGATAATATTGGTACCTACTTCTCTGAATGAGCAATCGACATCATCAATAAGACGTTCAAATTCGCCTCCCTTTTTACCGTCTACGGTTTTTATTTCTTTTATATTCGAAAATTGTTGATTGTTAAAATGTAAGATTTTTAACACTAAAATTTTACTTGTATTTACGAAATGGAAACGAATTTAACTGGTTTTTATAATCACTTTTTTATACTACAAGAAAGGCAAACGAGCAAGTGGGTCACCTGATGGTAAGCGAGCACCACCACTCATGGACACCCGCAACACTAGAGGATTGCAGATGCGTTGCTAGCCTAGAGGGCTAGGATAAAATACCTCTTGTGCCAGTAATTTCACCAGCTGTCTTACTCTCCATGCCTGAACATAGCAATGGAAGCAATGCTGCTTGGCGGCAGGATTAGCGAGTAAGGTGGTGGTAGCGATCCGGACGGACCTTGCACGAGGTCCTATCAACCGCATCAAACCGAAACAAACATCAAATCGAAACTATTTTAACTTTTCGAACTTTTTGTCCATAACTAGGTACTTTGTTTTACTTTGACTAGTAGATACTTAATACATCTCTATAATTTAAGGCTTGGGGACCTTACACATCCCTTTTATAAATGTATTTAATGTATTTTATTTTGAAAAAATGACTTGCTGCCAAATTTCTTGCGGCGCATTCTTCTTGGCAATGATGGTCTTTCCGAATGCGCTGGTAGGTAGTTAAAAAAAGACAAGTAAAAGAGCCCTTGGCGGCCAATTTGCAAAAATGAAATTTTGATTTTGATCTTTGAACTTGTAATTAACATGATTAATATGTTCACTTAAGGGACTGGGTATGCATGTCCGCCAGTACTTACCTACTTTAAAAAGTTAGTTTGCCACCAACGTGGTACAATAAACATGAGGTGGGATTTCATCAGTAGCTCCCTCCAAAAAGACAGTTCTAATCCTCGCTTTATTACTTTACGTAAGAATCTACCTTGCAATGTTTGGCCATTCTCAGCAAGTTGGGTAAGGTCTTGGAATACTAAACTCAAACACGCATAACAATGAGGCATATCGCAGTCGTCTAAGCAATTAAGCGACGGTGTCTCAGCCAGGACGTGGAGTTGGCAGCAAAATGCAGTTGTCGGCGACATTTCCCCTGGATCCGCTTAATTTATGATCAGGAATTAGCCTTAATCTAGATTCGCTAGCATACCGAACTATGCAAAAAGGCGCTGAGGCTTCGATACATTAAAGCGTCTTTTTAGTTTATAATTTGTTGAGTCTCCGCTTGAGTGCTAAGCTGACAATTGTAAAATTATATTCCTAGTGCAAATATGCAAATGAAAGAAAGTAATTATTTATTTGTATGATATACGAATCTTTGTGCCCGAGTCATGGATGTTGTATGTATTTAACTATGTATATATCTACATCTGGTCAATTGGTGTAATTTGTCCCAAGATATTTATTTATTTGCTATTTTCTGTATCAACGCGACTTGACGACTAATAGCCCTCAGCTTTCTTCTTCTTTTTATTCTTATTTGTGGCGTATAAAGTCGTTATAGCGACGACAACTTCGCCAATGTCAAAGTAACAAAAATATAATTAAAAAATCTTGTGACAAAATGTCGGCAACGTTGTACGGTAGTGGTCAAAGACCCCTCCCCCCTATCGGGCTCTTAGCCAACGGTCAATAATATCCCTCTGAAACTGCCAGGAAATCATTAGCCGTTGCCCAGGGTGCACCGGACCAAGCACTGTTCTTCCCCCTGGACGGATCCAAAAACGAACTCTTGAACACACGTGAAGGTAACCCGTCTCGCACCCCGCCCTCAGCTTTAGAGACATTTATTTCACGTTTTTTGAAAATGACGTGTAGCTGTGTTACAGCGTACCTACGTTCACTCAAGGAACTCTATGGAAAATCAATTAAATTTCATGTCTCGTTGCCTAACTGACCTTTACCTAAACTAGCTATTTGCCGTGACTTATACGTCTGAGTGGAATTCGATTTTCCGGGATAAAAACTATCCTATTTCCTTTCCCTCGACTGTAAGAGCCACCAAATTTCCAAACACATTTCCAGGACTGACAATTTTAAAAAGAAAAACTTTCTAACGAAAACTGAAATGCAAAATACAAGTCTCCTTTAAAATAAAATGTATGCTCCAAGCGGAAGCTGAGAGCTGTGCTTTTAAACTAACTTTAGTAAAGATTTTCAGTTAACTGTTACTGACGATACCTCGAGTAAGTGGATGCTTCTGAAGTTTAAGCTGAATATTTTGACCGCGTTAGTTCTAAACTAGTAACTTATCTGACTATAACCAGAAGTTCGTAATTTCGGCAGTCAAGGTGTTGTTAATGAGTTCAAATGCTTAGCAGAGAACGTGAACCCTACTGCTATTACAAATATGTAAATGTCAGTGTTGCCACAACAAAAAGAATAAAAAAGGTTGCTAGATAAATGACAGCATTTCTCCCATTATATAGGTAATGAAAATAATTTGATTATTGCTCTTGTTTAAAGATCAAAAGAATCAATAATTTTTATTTATGATGAATAACATTAATATGTTGATAAAAACATCGATATATTTTTATGTCGATAAAATATTTCGCTATAAGTATCACTTTAGTATAGGTTGCCCCGAGTTAGCATAGGTTATTGATAAATAAAATGAATTTTAATAAATATTATGTGAAAAAGAACACCTGAGGCGTTAACTGCCTGATATCTCCAAAATAGATTGAACATTTCTAAAAGCACAACGAATTTAATGATTATCATTTCATTACACAAAACTCGAAAACATTTGGCATAGGTACATAAGGGTTTTAATTCTAACTGTACTTTTTGTAAGAATTACTTCCATCGTCATCCAATCTGCATCACCCAAAGAGTACTTTTGAAGTCGATAACTTGCATCAATGTGCAAGATAAAAAAAGGATACTTGAATCTACTTTATTCTAAATCCAATAGGTACAAAAGTATTCCAAGCGTAACTAAAACCACTAACGACTAAAATAGTAGATAGATAATCATAAAATCGAAGACCGAAAGACATCAACAACGTCTGATCGCTTCCAATCACGGAACTTCACTTAACATTAATACAGGCATTATAATCAAAGGTGACCAGCCCCCGTTTCTGAACGCTTGCCAAATATAGCGTCAGTGCTTAGCTCTGTGTGTTCACTCATTGGATACAATGAGGTTAATTTCGTTCTTTTCCTAAGCCAAGCCGAAATAGGTAGGGAAGCAAAGCTTTTCTTTTATTAACATACACCTGTTTTGGATAGCTAATCTTTGTCTATGTATTAAATGCAAAGTAGACTTTTGTCCTCGTTGTGAGCTTAATTAATATATGATTGGATTTCAATTAAAAAACTAAAACAAAGTAGGTACCAATAAATATTACCATTCTTATTTCATGAGTTTAAAATGTTCCCTCTCAACTCGTAATTTTTATCGTCTGCAAAAATAAAAATGTCATGCAATTTTCTCTGATCATTTTTAACAATCCTCGGCGTTGTGTCTAGTTCAAACAGACTACCCAATAATGAAATTTTCTTCACTTTCTCCGAATCGTCAAAACAATCTCCGACAGTAAATTAACTACAGCGATCAAACCACTTGCTTCCGATAACGTAAATTTGTAAGACATTTATAGGTTAAAAACAGGTCTACAACATTTTGGAGGAACGCTCGGTAAATATTCGATCCAAGCGCAGCACGGTCCATTTGCGGACGCGACGAACCCTAAAATTACATCAAATTACGACAGCGAACCGTAGTCAAAAAGATTCCAGGGATAATGTAAGATTGGCGACTTCATAGTCGTCGTTCTGATAGTTCTACTGTTTGCTATGATATCAAGATGTAACGAATTTCAAAGTAAATATGTTTCTATTGAAACTCAATTACTGATCTTCTTGCCTCATCTATATTTTCTGTCTAGTGGAATAAAGTTAGGGGCCAATTGTTGAAAAATGTTGTTTACATTAAACGTGTCTGTTTCCGGCGCTGATGGCTCTGAGTACTCAAATACCATTACATTACATTTACGCTATTCCAAACTGTACAGCATACTTTTAGTTGAATAAACTTGGGGTCCATTAAATTAGATACCAATTTCGGCATCTGGAGAGTTGTCTTAACCTGATAGCTTGACTACATTGTAACATTCTACTGTATTAAAACAAGATATTGGAAGTTTAATACTAACTGTAATAACAGTAATTATGGAGCCAGATTGAGTGACTGGTATGTAATTACTCTCCTCAAATTACTATCATAGA
Organism: Pandemis cinnamomeana; assembly: GCA_932294345.1. Lineage (NCBI taxonomy): Eukaryota > Metazoa > Arthropoda > Insecta > Lepidoptera > Tortricidae > Pandemis > Pandemis cinnamomeana. The sequence goes on along the minus strand of OW028705.1, from coordinate 12,950,656 downwards.
TGCTCATCAGCCTTGACATTATCTCCAAAGTTGCCAGCTTTGGTTTGAAAGCAGTTGGTAATCTGGTTACTAGGTAATTTATTGAATTAGCTTTGTATCAGGTTAGGTATTCAATTGTTACTAATATATTTTTTGTGCATGTGAAGATGCTCAAACTGGCCATTTTCATGATTAAAACTGGCATAAGGATTCTCACCAGTAATCAAATCTTGCAAGTGAAGCTCTACACACGTTTAATGGTCGGATTGGCCCGGATAGGGTTTGAAACGCGTCAGCGTTTTCGTGTGGAGTTGGGGATAGTTAGGTTTGTGTGATATGTATGTGTCACATGGAAGCAGAATTGTATGGGTTTGCATGTAATCAAAATGTCTCAAATGTTCTTTCTTCATTAATATCAAAACGTAGTCACGAGAAAATCTTGCTTAAAACATAGTACATACCTTTTGTCACTTCTAGACACTCCTGTATTCATTTATTGCCTCTCAACGGTTAATTGATTGCACACTTGGTATTATTAACTCAGGTCCTGTAGTTACATAATGCAGGAACATCGAACCATACAGGTCCTCTATACAACCAGAGAGTGTGAACAACACATCAATAGCCGTAATGGCATTGGCTCTAATGAGTACGGCCTGAATCGTACTGTATCAATGTGACGTAAATGGCGATTGACCCAGTTTCTGGTCCGGGGTACGAACTGCACCACTGACGATCAACTGAGCTTTGTGGTAGTGGGATGGCAGAATATGACAATTATTAGAAGAATACTAAACCATCTAGACTAAGTTTTTGACAACTACTATTTAGTACTTTATCTTGTGGATATATTGGCAGTGCCACAAATTGTTCTGATGGCATTAGATACCTCAAAGTGAAACATTTACTGTGACAACAAACTTATACTAAGCGATTGGAGTTTTGTAACATTGTTTTGTAATATTTACTCACTGTAATATTCGTTTTAGCTCTATGCACGTCAATTTTAAGCATGTCATTAGTAATATTTTACATTCCAATTTTGACGTAGATCTAGTGATAAATGTATCTCTAAAACCTACTTGACATTATGGACAATATTAGGAATGTAAAAGATGGTCATCTCGGGTTTTCGCATCTGACGCGTTTATGGCACAGGGGGCCTGTTAGGTAAGTTACATAAACCGAGACACCCTAGAAAACAGGTCAGGCATGCGGACCACGCGGTGACCGGAAATCGTGTTTGTTTCTCCACATCAGCGGGCCTGCCTTCGATAAACACAGTCCGGTTCTAAATTATACAATGTTTCCGATCGAAAAACATATTTGATTTGTGGCTATGTCGCCTTTTACTATTATTGTTAACGCCAGCAAATAAAGACAGTGTTTGTTTGTCCTTTCTTGATTTTTATGTGAGCCAACTGCCGCAACGTATCACCAGGCATAACAATCATCGTCAAACCTACGCCGCGGATTTGTCGCGAACTTAATAATTTAGGAACTCTAAAGAACAATCGTATTAAAACTTCTCAACTGAACAGAATAAAATGAGACAAGAAAAGTGAAAAACTGAAGAAGGCAATGAAAAACAGAAAGACTCCCTGTAATCCTTAAATCGCAACATCCATTCTAATGTACATCAAATAAAAGTAACGGAACAAAGACGTGAAAAGAAAGTTTGCCGAGTTACGGGAAAGTCTCTCTAATTGCATGCAAATTAAAGAATACAGTTCTAACAAACGACTCAGTCGAAATTAAGCAGGGAAATGGGTAATGAACGGGAAGCGAACTCGAAAACAAAACGTTACGCGAACATTAATTAAACAAATGGTTTACCTTGACTTAGTAATTCTTTCTAACGTTGAATTCAAATGTTACCATAATTATGTCCCTGCTTGCTAGTTAGTAATTTTCAGAGGTACGTGCTGGTTTTATTACAGTACTATTTCACAAAACGAACATTGCTTACCTTATTAGAATGTTTGCATGGTTAGACTTTCCTTGATTACCTACCAATGATATAGGTTATTGTATAAGCCTCACAACTTTGTAAGCAGTTCCTACATAAAGAGTTTACTTTGTTACATTACTTAACTTAGTAGGTACAAAGTCTATTTTTAAATTGCCTTACTAGTATCAATCACCTTTACGCCAAACCCTTTCCGTAAAACACGAAAGAAAATTGGTAAAATGATTAGTGGCCCTTGTCGAAAATACAAGATCGAAAGCTATCATGTTTAGAAGGGAAAGGTGCAGGAATAGAAAGTATAACGATACCCTTTTTAGGACGGAATATATTTGATACGCGTTACGTAAGTAGCTTGTGAGTTTTGCATTTACTTTTAACAGGCTGTACTTTCATCTATTCTAAGAAGTTATTTTCAGCTGATTCATGTCCCACTGAAAGTTTTGAGAATCTATTTAAAAATAAATATAATAAAATCTTTTCGTTTCAAACTAAAATCAGTTTACATTATTTGTTAGTTAAATTGTCGCAGCATATCTACTATCGATAGGTACTAATTGTATTTAACTAATAAAATTTAACTAAGTACATAACGCACTCATGGGTAACAAAGGTGGTCCGTTTATTTTGTTACTGATATGAACTTGCACAAATATCTTGCAAAAATTTAAACAAGAATGGTGTCGTAACTACTACGTACCTAGTAGGTACGTAAGTTAAGGAAACGAGAGGTAGCGACCCATTTTATGCGTACCCGGGAGGTTCATACCAATTTTATCGTAACGTTTTCTACTGCGTAGACATAAGCAAGTTAACAATATGCTACATAGCCAATGTAACGAAGTAGCTAACTGGAGCACTCTCTATAATTTCCGTTCGTGTTGAAACGATTACTCATTCCGTTTAAAAAAATATTTGCGTCTAAGATCTAACATAAAAAATAATAGGCCTGACTGGTTGATTAAAACCCAGAGCTTTAGACCTAGAAAGCTAAAATTTAGAATTGCGTACGTAGTTTTTAAGATGTAAACAGGTAAGGAAAGATTTATTGAAAGTCTACCAGGATTTTATTACTATGAAAAATTGACGATACGTGTTGCTGTGCTGTTGTGGGCGATATGCTGTTAAAACCAACCGTAAAAATAACAATAAATCTGGCGCCCGTGCCGCGGTGAAAAATGGGAAGTGGACTCTTTGCCGCCAAACTGCCTGACTAACTAGCTACGGGTATGCTATAACTATGATAGTGGTCAGATTTTTTCATGCACGTCACTTTTAATCTTTGCATTGCACACGCGGTAAATTAACTAAGGAATAAGAGAGCGTAGGTAACGTAGGACAGCGGAGAAAACAGTTTTATGTTTTTCGCTTCACAAGATCAAATAGCATCAGGACCTTCTGGCTAGCAGTAGTGGGTTACCCATCTTCTTGCTCATAACAGCACGGTGCAATCAAGATTATTGTAAAGGGTTTTTACAATCACCTATATTGTATGTATCACCATCCAACACGGCTAAGAGTTGTAGAATTGATTTAGACATCATTTCCGCTGGTTATAGATCGCGATTACCTTTCACGAGCTTCCAATAATCTAATACCGTTAATCATTTAAAACAGTCTACAAAGCTACAAGTTTTTCGGGAAACTTCGATTTCGAGTCATATGAGAAACGGAGTTCGCCAAGAGACATTCAGAAAATAGAAGCACTGTAAATAGACACGGTGTTGGGTCCGTGTTTTATTTTATACTTACTTGTCACACAAACATTTATTTTGTTTACGTGAAATCCTGTTTAAATAAGCAATGGTCAATACCTACTTTATGATCAAAATGTTCTTAAGACATTTTCGTTTATATATTTTGTACAGGGTTAGCGTTCTCCAAACTGCAAAAGACACTTAAAACTTCTCAATTTCAAAAGCGCTTTCTGAACTTGCCTCTACATTTAAACTGGACATAACCAATATATTCTGTTTTGCGAGTCCGTGCCCTCTCACGTGAAATTTACAGAGCCAATCGACCAGAAATTCTGCATGTCGACCGTGTAAAGGCAGAAAGATCGTTCTGGCATTTTTGTAAACTTTACAAAGGGAATGCGTTTAGTATTTGTTTGATCAGAGAGACTGTATTGAAAACTTTATTGGAAGACTGGATACTACATTGCAGATGATTCTTCAGGTATGAAGAGAACACTTTTTTAGCAAGTAAAAAGGTGATAACAGTTTTGAGACGAACTTTTACAGTCTGAAACGAGTTAGCGTCTTGTGTGGAGTTGACGTTAAGATTTGTATGGCAATCATTACATGGAAACATAAGACGGTGAGTTTTTAGAAAAAAAATATTGTCATTTATGTCGTAAAGATGCAGTTTTCTTTCACGTATGGCAGTATAATAGCAAGGTAATTGACAATTAGGTATTACGTTTTTACAATAATCGAGGAGAAAAAACAAGCAAGTTGGATATCTGTCGAGAAAATTAACAACAGAAATGAATAACTGAAGAGAAGTTTATTTGAAGCTTTAACAAGCTGTGTTGAATCTCATCAACTTTGCTTGGAAGCGTTTCCTTTTAATTAAATGAAAGAATACCAAGTCCGGGAAATATGTATTGTCATTTAATTCACTAGCATTTGTTTTAATTTGAATTCAGAGCTCCTATTTGCTAAGAAATAAATCAATGCTGTCTGTTTATTCCGAAACGTTTGATCAATTATTTAATGTCCGTTCTCTTTGATTCCTCTTGTTTGATTCTCTGTCGCGATATTAAAATTGCTCTGAGTTCGAGCAAATATTTCCAGTTTTATAAATTTTCACAAATCGTTGTAAATGTTACTATCCGAGGGATATATTTGCGGTTTCATGAATGAAGAATCGAAGTTTTTAATATATCACTTTAATTTTCTTAGTTAAGTCTTTTTATGATACAAGTCCACATGTGAACAGTAGGATGATGTCATATGTCGGCTCATTGCCACTATCTTACTGGCCAATTTTGTAACCAAGCAGCAGTGCTAGCGTTGCCGTTTTCCGCTGTGGAGAATAAGAAATTCTCAGAAACTGGTACATGATATATTATTATATCTTAGCCTTCTAAGCTGGCAACCCATTTACAATCCTTTAGTGTTTAGCCGTTAGCTTTTAGCCATACTAATTCTTTAAATATCTACCCCGTACTTTTACTTAGCTACTAAACCCAAAATGAAGATGTAGAATTTATGTAGAATTATTGAAACAGTTGGCAATTTTTTTTTTTGTATTTTTATGAACAGTACAATGTACCTGTATCATTAGCCAAAACGATATTCAAATACAAAGTTTTTAGTGGTTTTACATTGAAATACCTATCAGTAATATTTGTAACTCGTGCAAGCAAAAGTTGGAATATCGTGTGGCACGCTAGCTTTGCATGAAAGCATGAATTTATCAGTGTACAATGCTTGTTACTTATGTATTTCAATACTCTGTTAGCTTCAACCATCGTTGTAAATCTGTAATAATATTTTCGATGCGATAGTATCTGTTTCTCTGTCAGTTTGCTACCTCTTCACGGCAAAACCGCTTTACAGACGAATCGTATGTAGACAACGCCGCGGGAACAACTAGCTATTACTTTTATTATATGTAAGTTTTGTGAACGTATTTTAGTCTCAGTTTTTCATCCGTCATCAAACAACAAACGTCATCAACAAACAAAGTGCTGCTGTGGCTCCTTTTTTGCTTGTTTTTTGATAGCACATCACTCAGAAGTACCGCTCGAAAGTAGAAATAATCTGTTTATATCTTCAAACCTAGCCACAGTTGGAATCAAAATTTCAACTAAATAATTCATGAAATTAATGAGAACTGTAATTTTCTTCTAAGCTGATTCAAGTTCAGCACGATTTTTCACCAGTTTCGAGTGGCTCATTCTTAAGTGCATGTGATTTCAAAAATCAGGCTCGGGTTTAAGATTTTCGTCATCGCCTCTTTGCAGACAAAGTCACTGGTAACAGTAACAGTCCATCAAATCTAACTTTCACACTTTTCAAGCCGAAACAAGTTTGAACAGTCGAAGTCAAAGATATCCTTACATTTTAGTGCCTGGTCGTTGTAAGTTCATGTTTGGCGTTTCATATGAAGTTGTCAAAGTGCTTGGAGCGAAAAGGCACTAAAGTGTAAAGATATCTTTGACGTCGACTGGACAGTCATAACTCACATAACTTCAATTGCCTTTTCCGTAAACCATGAACTTTAGAAGCTATTTTTGTTTATCACATTCAATCACTAAATTTAAGTCTTTTTTATTCAGAGCTGTCAAATTGTATCTACTTCTTAGACTTGATGGGCTGAAGTGGCTACGTACGTTACCTGTACCTACTCTATTCTCCATACAATGTCGAAGACAAGGTATTATCGGCAGTCCGGATATTATGTCAAAGGACGGATTGAAACTTGCCGGACGCCTCTGGCGAATAGACTCCCCTTAGCATAAGATACTGTTACAGTGAAATAAGCCTGAGTTCACACAAAATTGTCTTTACGCAATAGACGTTAGATTACAAGCGCATCAATAGAAAAACCTCTCATCTGATTCGATAGATGATATTATAGTGGCAAACACATTGTACAAACATGGATAAATAGAATCGATAACCGATCCAACTTTCAATATAGTTCAATGATTTTGTACAACGTGCCCATTATTGTTATTTGCAGATAACATACAATAGTAGGTTTTGTTTTTTGGAATTTTATTTGCGACCATTTGTGAATTTATCGAACGACCCACACTTGATCGCGATTTTGTATCGGTACCCCGGCAGCGATCCGAGACTTATTATGAGAAAGAGAAATGGAGATATTAATTTACAAAAAAATATTGAAGACACAATAAAAAAAAGGCAGTACATTTGGTAAAAAATAAACACAAGCCGTAAAATAAAAATTATACTGAAATTATGCATTCGTGCTGTACTGTATTCGAAAAGTTAAAGTACTTTAAATTATAATCATTTTAAGCGATTAAGTCCCGGCATTCATAGTAATTTTGCCAGCACAATGGACAAAAGGTAGGTACAATCACCAAAATATTGTTGATTTAAATTTTTAACAAACATTTGTTTGCAAGTGGCTATTCGGATGTAAAATTGTGTCATGAGCGCCAGCCTTAAGTGAGGTAAGAAACGACTTTTCTGACAGGACATTTTTCATATTCCACCATTCGGCGCCCCAGAGCGTTCCACTATATTTCCTTCCATATTCAGGATCTTGCGGAAGATTTACCCTCAGGCGGATTCGTACTTGGCGATGGTTTTATCTCTTCTCGGTGCATATAAAATGATTTGGAAAGAGTTGGCTGAATTGTTACAGTATTTTACCGGGATCTTTTTATAATATCCGTCTAGAAAATTCGTCTAGAAAGCGTTTAACAAAAAAAACATTTTCATGATTTAACCAACTGATCTAGTCTTAACTTAACAAAGCTTATAGGTACTAACGAATGGATCATATCCACCTTATATACGCCCCACTGCTGGGTACAGGCCTCCTCTCAGAATGAAAGGGCTTAGGCTAATGTTATTGGAAACGAACGGATAAACATACTTAAATATATATACTTACAACATCTATGACTAGGGTACAAACATTGCCTGCCTTTACCGGAATTATAACCTAGTCAGAATTTCTAACCATTAGGCTAACAAGTCGTCTAGTTTATGCACATAGTTTAAGGTATTCATTTATTTGACTATGTATAAAATGCTACTAGTGTAAAAAGTAGAAATTAAACGCAACCTACTGTACTGTTGTCGATTCTACTCTTGATTCTAACAAACTGTTTTCAGGTTTTCAGTGGGCGTTGTAACATAATTGTATAGGTATCTATGGTACTGCCAAAGTGTGTATATCTATTTGAACGAGCTACAAGCTACAGAGATAGGCCGCTTGACAAATGACACCGCCACCCTGGGTCACGTTTATTCATTAGTGCCTCTAAGGTCGCCTGAAACTGATAGCAATCAATAACTACTGAACACATATTGGTTAGAAATTCAATTGTTCTTTTCTACAAACGATTTTCTCGCGATTGAATTAAAGACGTGTTTGAAATAAAGGGATATATTAAGGAACATGTTAATCAGTTATAACGTGACTGTCTTTAAAATACTGTTGCGAAAAACGGGTCACGGAAGAAAATATAAATATAATGGTAAGATTTTCACCAACAGCGGTGCTACCAAGAGGTAGCTATTACTATTAAGCGCGAGTTGCACTAAGTTACTTTAACAATAACGTTAAACATAACTAACTTATTTGACATTATATTATAGGTTATAAATTATTAAAGTCCAAGTTTTTGAAACCCGTCGTTGCTCTGAGTTGGATACCAAGCGCGATGAATTGAAAGCTCGACCACCTGCGGCAATCAATTATAACTATGTTGATGGGGTGCTCACATGTCCGCAATGCGCGCGAACTTTTGGAAAAAAGATTGGCTACATAAGCCACATGCGAGCACACGGTCGTACTCTAGGAAGGAGTTGAGGCGGTCGCCATGGTCGAAAACGGCCGGGAGCACATCACATCATCACATAGGTTATAATTAGTTAAAAAATTAAGAAATAAAAATTCTTAATTCATTTGGTAGTACCTATCATTTGAAAAACAGCGCCTTCTCTCGTCCCAGGTGAGCAGTAGATGTTCCACAGGAGTTTGTAATTGTGTCGTACCGACACTTCATTCAAATTTTTGCTATGATGTAGGTATAATCTATCTTTTAAGTGACGATTTATTTCTACCGCTAAATAGTTGTGCAGTTATTAGAGGACGCTGGAGCTTAGACTAGCAGTATCCTTAATTTTTTTCTCGAATTTAATATGCCCTAATATAATGTTTGGCATAATGATCATATTTTGTCATAAATCTTTTTTTTTCTGAAACCATAATTTCTTCAGTAGCTTTGAAATAGCCATCCTAAAGAACTCTAGGCATAGGTTAGATTTGGTTAGTTTTGAACTGACATATGTGGCAACTGACCTGAACCAAGTCTCCATGCATTCCTCCAGGCGCAGTGATGGTCAGCAGGCAGACGTACGGCACGAGGTCCTCGCGAGGTCTGTGCAGTTCCACCTCGTAAGTCCGGCCAATGTCGCCGTAGTACGTCTTGTTACAACCTAGAACAATGAACATACATACAAAGATACATAAATCACGTCTTTATCTCTCAATCGGGAGACAGAACGTATAGTAACAAGAACTAAAGGGCACGTTTAGCGTTTAATGGTGGCAGCGTGGTGTCATCCACGTAAATACTGATCCGTGCAACCAACAATCTCATATAAAAGTACAATGGAATGCAATGCCGCATCAACATAAACACAATTCATCTAGTTATAGTATACTGCGATCCATTAATCACTCGGCTCATGACATCTTTATCTTTCTCTGAACCGTTTCGGATAATTTACATCATTTTGTCGTTTGAGCGGAAGCTGGAATTGCTGTTGGATTGAAATAAGAAAAATGCTTAAAGGATTGCGGGTAAAAATTAGATTTATTCCCAGTTTTTTGCTGTAGGAAAAGGATTGCACTCCCTCGTACCATTAACGACGTTACATTGTATTTCGTTCAATTCTATGCTTCGTTATCGGTCGTCTTTGAACCTTGATACTAAAGTGCTATAGACGCAAGGGTGCGGCTAATGTGAGTCTCGCGGAATGTACACTCGAGGAATTTAATTGTTAAATATAACTACATGGAACGCTGTCATAGTGAAGTATTCATAATAATTTCTCATGCGAAAACCACTTGTCCGCTTAATAGGTACAACACAAAATCCAACGAAGAAGTTTTACAGTTAGTACTTTATTTAATTTAATTCTATGAACGAGTGCACCCCAATGAAAATATTTGCGACATTTCTCGAGCATAGTACCTGCATCGCGCAGACAATACAAACTTCTTTAGAAGAAGAACTATTGTATCCAGCGCAGTATACAACTTTTGAACAGTACGATAGGAATTGACAGGATCGTAAATAGAAGTGTAAAAGAAAGTAAGAAAGCAACAAACAAATTAAATTTCATACAAAACCATGATGCGCCTCGGGTTCGCACCAGTTTTATAGATTTTTCCTTGAGCTATTTAACCGTTTACATACACGTAGTATATGAGTCGTTTTCAAAAAAAAATGTACATTGCTAATGGCTTAATCACAACAAAACTTAATTGATGGTTTTGTGTTACGACCGTTTCACCTTTATGCGATTGCAATAAGGATGAATAAGTCGTAACACAAAGGAATCAATTAACATACATACATAGGTACATACGTACATATTTCACGTCTTTATCTCCTTACGGGGTGTCTAACCAAACCTTAAGGCCACGTTTAGCATGATTAAGGGCGTATAGCTGGAAAAGGAAATCATAATAGTGATGGGTTGCTAGCCGCATCGCCTATAACATGATTCCTAAGACTTTCGCTCATTCCCTCGATGGGTTTTTACCATCTGCATCTGCGCGGGAAGAGAAGCAACTAGTAAATTCTATGTTTTTTCTTTACTCCCAGACTAGGATGGAAGAAAAATCAATTAGCTTTTGTTTTAATTAAGGTCCTTAACTATGTACATGTGTTTTGAAAACGACTCATATTATACATTGATGTTCCGTGAAAGTTTTTGTGAGGCAATCCGGACAAACAGCATCCACCTATCTCAAAGCGGCGAGTCAAGGAGCGAAGAAGCAAAGTTTGGTAAAGGAAGCCAGTTTTAATCAAGTTGTTTGGAGGACTACTTCCCATCAAGACATACAGATATAATGAAATTGAATACTCGCAAGCCATCTACCTAACTAACTATATAAAATTCTATCCATTTCAAAATAAATAAGTTGTTATTCGTTCTTGTAACATTGCTTACTGTTATTCTCCTACGCTCATAATTTTACTTACATGTACAAACTGTACATCAAAGTACATGTATATGTACGTTGAAAGTTTTGCCCGCCTCTTCGCGCCGAGAGCTTTCAACTTGATTGGCCAAACAATAAATAAGTGTCTGTTGTCTGCACAAAGCTCGTTTTTCTACCCATATTTGTATTACACGTGTGGGGTTAATATTTCAAGTGTACTATTATCATGAATATTTCGTATGAGAGCTTTCATATTCGAGTGAGGTAAACATTTGTTGCTTTTTCCACTAGGATTTTTTTTAATGACAGCAGAATCGACTAATTTAATTTACTAGCTGAGCCTGCGACTTCATCTGCTCAAAGTTCGACCAACCCCAATTTTATCCCCTTAGATGTTTGGTACCATGAAATTAATTATTTATATTTTACTAGCTTCTGCCCGCGACTTCGTCTGCGTAGAATTATACATTTCCTCTTGAGTCACTCTATCTATTAAAAAAATCGCATCAAAATCCGTTGTGTAGTTTTGAAGATATAAGCATACATAAGGACAGGGACAGAAAAAGCGACTTTATTTTATACTGTGTAGTGATGATGATGCGGACATAACTAAGCAATGCATACATGAATATCTAGGCGTCATACACACAACCCTGCTTGGGCTTTGCCGAAATCTGGTAAAAATACAACATTCAAAATATATCACTGTTGTATATTAAATCGACCTAGCGGGATGCAAAAATATTTGGCACCGGCTGTGGCGATTGAAATAGGCTTGTAGTCGTAAATTAAAAAAATAGTTCCAATCTGAGTGTGACTGTGATAACAATGGTTGCCAATAGTTTTTGTGAACTCAGATTTGTATGTTTACAACATGCATAATACTGTATATCCGACTGTTCATAAAATAAAATTCCCTGCTGTATTTAATTGAAAAGAAAGTCTGCTGTCGGAGTTTCAAGGCTTCTTTTTCAGCTAACTGTTTTAGCAGTCTGGTTTATACATACATACATGCATAAATTACGTCTTTATCCTTTACGGGGTAGACAGAGCCTAAGGTAACAAGACCTAAAGGCCACGTTTAGCATGATTGTGGGCGTGTAGGTGGACAGGGGAATCAAAATAGTGATGGGTTGCTAGCCGCATCACCTATAACATGATTTCTAAGATTTTCGCCCATTCCCTCGATGGGCTTTTACTATCTGCGCGGGTACGGAAGCAAATGGTACATTCTATGTTTTTTTTTTTTACTACCAGGCCAGCATGGTAAAAATGATGAGATTGTTTATGGTTGTTATCAAATATAATCTTAGTTTGATTGACTATGTTAGATATAAAACAGTAGCATAACTGACAGACCATACACATCCACAACTATAGAGTTGCATTATGAAGAAAGTATTGTTGCAACGTCAAATTAGTAATCTGCCGTCGTAACTCAAAATGACGCATGTCAAAAAACCAAATTTAGTTTTGTTACATTGTGGGACAGATTAGACATCAATCTATCATAATAAACATTATGATATTATACATATCATACCAAATCATCATATCGATTGATGTCTAATAATCTGTCCAAAAATATAAAAAATCTAAATCTTTTTTTTTGATATTATGTGTCCTTTTGAATTAGGACAGTAGTAATAGAAATTTTGATAGCGCAGCCTATCAATTATGGTGGTCGAATGTTGTCTCGTAAACATTTGTTTTTGCTAGAAAAGAAATAGGTATCTCAATTCCACCGGGTCGATTCAAACTCCTTGGAACAAAGCGGCGACACACATAAGTTTCGGATGTCCCACTGAGAGCTCTCTCTTTGATTGCTGCGATACATTACTTGGGATACGACGATGCAGTTTGGAAACAGTCCGAAACAAAGTAGGTAGCACTGCGATTTTAAGAAACAGATATCTTTGAAGAGATAAGTATCTTTATTTGACGATTTTTACCCAGTACTTACGACACACGAGAGAGCAAATCCATTGCATAGTTTAAAAGATCTAAACGGATATACAGATGACGTGTAGCAACTCTGTTTTATACTACGTAAAGATACGCCGATTTCCTTTCTCTAAATTGAATACTAGGTTTCATGAAATGTTAACCAGAGTGAGTTAATTGGTTTGTCGAGCACTAGGTCTACTAAGACCAACATATCGTAAACGTGTCTATGGTAGTGTGCGTTAGATCGCTAAACATCACGGTACCAGGATAGCAGAGTGTACGGGGATGTGTGGCGCGCCACTCAGCAGCGAGAGCCCTCCAGTTGATGCATTTTGGAGCCCGGGAAAAGCAACGTCATACTTTCTGATAGAAGCTTTGCCTTTGAGAAGTGATAAACTACATGATTGAAATAGGATTTGAAACGAGATAGTGCCGAGATGACAAAGTTAGAAACGAGATCTGGGTTGTTTGGTGACAGGTTTAACTTAGTTGTTGAGCTAATAACATCTGAAACTTAGCATCTATACCGTCATTAATTTCATGCTGTGAATTTACTAAAAAGTATGTAAATATTTCTATTGTTCTGTATTTTACCTTTCCAATTACCATTTAGTTCACTGCACGATTTGAGATTGTTAATTAAATACTGCCGTCCTAGTACAAAAGGAAGCGTATAAAAAAAACATTATAGTTTTTTATAATTTAGGACAGATTCAAAATGACGCATTATCTGTTTTATAAGTTTTGCGAAAAATATGATGTATTCTTGTCTAATCTGTGGAAAAATGAAAAAAACTAAATTTGTTTTTTGGATATGCGTCCTTTTGAATTAGGACGGCAGATTAACGCTTTGAATCATCGTTAGGCTGTTTATTAACAACAGGGCATTAATAATCATTCATCGTTCATTAAAAACGTTCATTAAATATTTAGCTAAAACTGTATTCCAGTTAAAAACTCATAACACTTTCACCAAAAACTCTCTTATATTTCACGAGTTTTCAGCCGCAAAATTAACTCGCTTCCGCTAAAGAGCGGCTAGCGTGCAAATAATACGATGCGAGCAAAGTGTAGGACGCCCACTGTTTGCATTTTGGCCATAGATTACACTACGTATCGTCGAACGAGTGCATCCAAAGCCCTAATACGATTGGCCAAAGCGAACAATAGATTTTAGTTCGATAAATATGTATTATGCAGTAATTAATTGTAATTGCATTCGTGAAACTCTTAATAATTTGTAAATCAATCACGAAACATTCGGAGCGGATGTTGTGATTTTGACAGTAGGGATGAGTTTTTGCAGGATTTTTTTTTGGTTAAATTGATTGATAAAAGAATTATCCAGGATATGTTTAATTCATCATAGTATGGTAAAGATGAAACTTTACTACTTTTAAACTGACTTCATAATTATGTGCTACAAGTACCGAATTTTACGCCTTGAAAAACGTCGAAAGGATTATCTGTTCAAAATATATTCATTTGTTCATAAACAGTAAATAAAGCGGTAAGGAAGCAAAAAAAAAAGCTCTTTATTTGTATGAAATATGAAAAAAGGCTAACAAAAGGCTCACAATTCCCAGCTGTGACCAAAATAATTTCAACTTTTCTCAGCTCAACATAACGTTGTGATAATACAATTCTTATCCTTTGGAGAATAAAGACCGGTTCTAAATTTAGATTGAGGGATTGCTTTTGTCCTTAAGGGATTTGAGTAAAAACATCGTGTTCCTTTCCGACGATTAATAAGCAAAACCGCTCTTTAATACATAATTATATACAAGTTTCAGTACAAAGGAAAGTACTTGCAGTATGATGATGCATGCTTACGTCAAATCTTGCAAGTTGCATTTCGTCCACTTCCAGTTGTCCGAATGATTTGAAGACATTGCAATAACATTGAACAAAAAGTTTAAACGCAAAAATACCCCGCAATAAAGAACGTTGTGCATTTTTCTTGGCAAATTTTAAACACCTTTTTTCCATTTAAAACCTAGGCAATTTACTATTCTAACACCTAGTACCTAGTATTCTCTGATCGTTTGTATACATGCAGTGGACAATTTCTAAAATTACAGTACATTAATTAAGTATCCTAACATAGGCTATTTTGTTATCCCGAGAAAATAGTTACCGCGGGCATGGACGAGCAACTTTTGTTTCACCAACAGCCTTCAGTAGTTTTCGTGTTTAGACTGGCGCATGGAATGTGATCCTAAAACGAAAGTTTAAACCGCTAAGCCCCGCGTGCATTTACCGGAACTACAGACCGAGGGTTTGAACGTGGTTGAAACGGTGCACGGCGGTTCCCGCAATCTGAAGTTAAGGTACGTGCAACGGCTCCTTGCATTTGAGCATTTGAAAATGACCAAACTTACATCATTGACATAAAAGTAGTCACTAGCATTTTGTGATAAGAATCAGACAACAGATAAATAAGTACGTACACCAATGTTAGTGTAAGCTCCAACTAAAATTACCGACAATTTGGAGATCATTGGTGTGAAAACTTTAAATTATGTGCGTACACAGAGTTTGACAGTTAATTTTTAGTACCCTCGCAAGAATGACTGATTTAAAGCGTCTTCATAGTCATCTATTGTATATATGATTTATACTTATATACTTAGGGTAGTAGTTTTAAAATTAGCCTCGTTGACACTAACAGAGCAGCTGTTCATGAGTTGCTCCTTCTTATTGAAAGCGTGACCATTTTAACAACAGGGTAGTGTGAAATTAAGCCTTCTAATTTTAATTCATAGAAGATACCCATATTATGCTTAGAGACTTGGTCAATTGATGTCAACCTGTCTCATGATATTTACTTAGAAATTTGTTGTATTAACTCCATCGTTAACAGTATGAGTGAGAGTAGTGATCATAAAAATTATGGAAAAAATGTAGTGCAAATAGTAGCTAAGACGAATGCCGTTATAAGCACCTTGTAGCTAAAAAAGCACCCCGTAAGGGATAAAGACGTGATTTGTGTATGTGTGTAGCTAAAATGAAAATTGCTGTACATCATACTCGTAACTACGGCAATTGCGAGCATAAAGCACTCAAAACTAAATTACGAAAACTAGCAAGGTACAGCATTGAACTCGTTCGCGTGACCTGAAAATTGATACTCTGTCTTAAGGGTGGTCAAGTTTGAACAATGACTTTGTACCTACTTGGGTTAATTTGCTGTGATAACGTTGACTCTTATGAAGGATCGAATTAAGCTGATACAGCTAATGCGATACGCCCAAGGTAGGGTAAAAACCGCGTTATAGAAGAGGTAGAGGAGATGTCGACCAGTGGACTGATATAGGTTGATGATAAACAATCAAAAACAATAAAAATACAATTTTAAGAGTTTTCACAATTATTATGCTTTTTTAGAGTTCTGTCTATACTTTAGAAGGAAACAAGAAACTCTTAACGAATCATATATCAGAAAACTAACAACAATAAAATGCTGTCACATTTACAGTAGACTTTGATGTTTTAGGCCGTAAGTACTTCACATTGAGGACTGGACATCTATAAGCGTACGTTATAGACGTAAATACAATTTTGTCGAGCCATGTAGCGAAAAGGAAGGTTTTATAGGAGAAGTGAGGACAGTAAGACGAGGAAGTACCGGGGTAACATGAATGCAGAGAAGTCACAAATCATTCGTATTGTCGGCCAGAGGCGCGTGGCACTTTCTCGCCCCTCGTAAATCATGCTCACATCCTCACTCAGAACCGTGAATTCTTTATTTAAATGTATTACGCATCGATCTCATGGGTACCGTCATCCGTGGGAATTTGGATGGATGGAGTTTGGCTTTCATGTTATTTAGCATGATAATCCAATCTTACTAAGTAGTAAGTACTACTTAGTAACCTGGCAGTTTCCATTGGGTTTTTACATAGGTAGCAATCACCACTCGTCATTTCTGCAGCATTATCATAATTTATTGTTATTTATTACCTGTTTGAAAGCAATAAAGACTTTTTTGACTTAACGGTTGAGAATCTGGTTCAGATTATTTATTGCATTTACAAGAAAAAGCATTGCAGTCGCTTGCTTGTTGCTCATTATTTTGTATTTATTTCTATAGAAAACACAAATTGAATGTTCTTCAGAAAGTAAAAATCAATCTCCATTCATAAATTTTGATTTCAGCATTCACAAATGCGCGACCATGTTTTACGTAGAAATGTATAAATATGCGAATTGCGTAAGGCTTGAAAAATTCGCTACATAATACGGGTTTACGCGGCCACGTAAAGTGAAACACTCGATACCCCGTTTTACGGTCGCGCCCGCTATTCATCTTATCTTGGGCGGTTTATGGGCGAACCCCGGTAATGGTGTTTGCCGAAACGAAGAACGCTGTTATCCACCGGTTCGGTTTTTTTATTTTACAAAATAGGACACGTTATTTTTCCCTCTGTTTATTTGCGAAATCTAGGACGTTTTAATTTTAATTGTGTTACTTTAGCCCGGTTTCGGTTCGTCTCTTTGTTGTACGTTTTGTTTGTATTTGTATGAGAAATATTCCGATAGATGTCGGTAGGTATATTGGTCTCGAATGAATCTCCCTTGCACAGTATGCTTCAAGGTACCGCTGTGTTCACGTTTGAACACTTCTAACCGTACATACACCCACACTGACTTGGCACAGATTGTCAATATATGAAAATAAATCCCCAATCTTCAAAGGCTTGTATCTCGACGCATTTCGCATAGCTTACCATCGACAAGGAAAATTATGTCCCGTAGCCGCAATATACTAAGAAAACAATACTGCACGATACGAGTGTCCTTGAATGTATGTCAACCCTACTTGTGCCCGCGGCTATCCGACACGAAAACGTTCAAATCTATCCTATATTACAGGGATAATGTTGCGTAAATATCGCTCTTTTCGTTTCGTTTGTATCTTGAAAGAATACCACTTTTTTTCATTGTAAATATTGACAGTAACAGTTTTTCGTTTGGTCTTTGTAACTTTTTCACTTTTAACTCGATTACGCATTATTTTAAGGTAAAATGACGAGTTTTCTGTTCATTTTTTATCAATTCTTTCAAACCAGTGGAAACTTAAAGCAACCAAATTAAGTTCAGGATTGCAAGTTCTACATTACGTCTTAATGTACTTTGTTTTAACAGCAAAGTTTGTGTTCTGTTGATTCCTACGTATTTAAGTGCTGTTCTGTCCTATATCATTAAACAAGGGATATAAATGTATGTTTTTCGATGACGAAAACGAGTCTAACGATTTTAACGTAATATACTGAACATGGGATTTGGGAGAAATCGATGCCGTGCAATCGTCGGTCGCCAAGGTAAGTACAGGGGTAGAATTCAAGAAAGAAGTGGAGTCTACTTTTAGTGTAAACGAGAAGTACATTTATCAAACCCACCAAGTTGAGTCCAAAATTTGGCTCCCACTAAAAACGAATAGAACACTGATTCAAATTTGATGCTAATAACCAAGTGATATAAAACAGATCAACAAAACAAGCGCTGACCACAGACTGTGGCGTAATATGCAAATTAGTGTTGCCAGTGGGCGTTAAAGCTGCATTCTAAATACAGGCGCTGACTTTGCGAGGCAGATTGTTTGCTGTCTTTGGCCCGCTTTATAAGTTTGCTTTGCTTTATTGATGAGCTCGGTGGAAATTGCGGTAATGTTATAGAAATATTAATGGACACTTAATTCGAGTTGGTAAAGTGTCGGAGCGTCAATTTATTACTTACAGATTTATCTATACTTAAGTACTAATATTCTAAAGAGGTAAATTTTGTGAGTTTGTGGGGTAAAACAGGCTATATTTAACTCAGCGCGGACGGAGTCGCGGGCATCAGCTAGATTAAAATAAAGCCGTACCTCAAGAAATGAACGCAATTTTTATAGAATATGCCGGAGGCGTTTCTTTAATCTCTTCAGCTTGTTTTTCATTTAAACTCTATTTCTTTAAACTATCCCGTGTTTAGGTATCAATATTATGTATTGCCGCTACCTACCCTGTCTTTTCAATATGTGCCACAGATAGCAGCAAAACGCGAAGTAGAACTACACCTTTACACATTTACCGAACCAAAAATCATTAAGCTTTTGAAGTATCTACCTATCCTCGCATTAATGCATACCACTTGTATTTGGACACCTGGTATTTTCCGTGCCGTTCCAGTATTTTTGCAAGTCTGCCTCAAAATGGGAGCTGCGGGTACAATAAAGGAAACAAGTCGACTCAAATAACAAAATCTCGTTACGCCCTCTTAACGACACAATGAATTTTCACCCCAAACACCTATGCAAAGTTCGCCAAGTACAGTAAAAAACGTTTTTCTCTTTCATCTCAGAACAAATACAATTCGCGAAACACTCGGAAAATGTGAGACGAAAGTTTGTTTCACTGTTCCTGTTTTCCCTCTTAAATATCAGAGTACAGTGCCTATTGGTGTAGGTCTTTCGGAATTTCAATTTAACTTATAATAAGTTTGGCAACTTGTCGAAATTAGAACGATGGCGAACTTTACAAGTTGCCCCGAATGTAGGACTGCTTGGATATTGGACAGGCAGCAAATCGTTTTTTTTTTCTTTCCCTTATAGGTATTAAGCTCAGCGGTTCTGCCATTTTACGGAGTGAAATTTTTTACGTAATTCAAAGTAAATGTTTTCGATAAATATCCCGAAAGTAAAAATCACTGCTGGTTGTTTCATAATACTAATTAATTTAAGTTTTATGATATCTATATAAATACCTCAGTAAAAAAAAATATTGCATATTTTTTTTTTTACTGAGTCAAATTTTGACTCTTTCTAAACGTCCTTAGAGTCTTTTTGGTGTCCATACCTACTTTGAGTTTACTCGTATATTTAAATTCTTTGCCTGAAAAATATTTATAATTAACACTAATTTAAACAATTGCATCATAATAATATTATTATTGTCCAGCATCAGCTTAGCTAGAAACACTAATTTTATATCTCGTTTACAATTTCACCCTATACGAGTATGATAGAATTTATCTTCCATTCTTATAGCGGGCAATTGTTTATATCTATATATGTATAGTTAATACCTAAGTTAGATTAGTTTGGCGCTGAAATAACTGAGACGAGACCTAAAATATTGACAGTTATCGACGTGCCAAAAAAAAGTATTACTCCTTTCAAGAATCACTAGGTTCTATCTATCTCGCTCTGACATACACGAGTGACAATTATGTAGTGCCGATCGTAATAGTGCCGATCTATTGCTACATTATATCCCCTCATTCATAAACGCTCTGTAGGCTTCTGCTAGCTTAGTAATCGTTTGTCCCTATCTGTCTCTTTGACATTTACCTTTCATCGATAAGGACAAACGATTGCTAAGTTAGCAGAAGCCTATAGAGCGTTTATGAATAAGGGCGTACCTATATCTATTGTGGCGGGTTTCTCTTATAAAACACGTAAATAGATATATTATTCTGCAGTTTCTTTTATGATATAGTGATGGTCTTACAAAATGTCTGAGTTTACCTGTGTAGAAGCAAACTAGGTCATCTTTTCAATGCCAAAACCACCGTCGGAACGAGTTACTTATTTACAGACCACATACCTCAACTCTCTGCTTTGCTTTAAAATATCCTTCCTTCCTTTAAGAGTAATTAATTAAATTAACTAAAGTAAACAGAATTCAGAGTGTAACTATTTAAACGTGTGCAAATAAAAAGACCTGCAACCTTTACAGAAGACTGTTTTGAGCTACATACTCTCTTTTGAATGATTTATTTTTAAAACAAGTTCTACGCCTCCCATTGAGTGGGTTACCATTTAAGGAAAAGGGTAGATTTTGTAGAATAAAATTTACCGTGGATAAATCCTATATTCCGAATTTATTTCCAAACTAAGTTGCGCCCATGGATTGCAATGCTATTGCAAAGCCTCATACCTATCCCGCGGGAATTATGGACAATCAATTCTCATTTCTAGTAGCGTCTTGAAGATTGGTCTTTTAGTATAGTTTTACGGAAATTTCTTCATGCAGTTATGTCATTATATAAATTTTATTGCTTATTAGGTACTAAAACTAATGTGAGTGTCAATTTCACATGATACTTTCTTCGTAATGATCCATTTTAAGGGCTCACCCTGAATAAAGATCTATTTGATTAAGAAACTTCCTGTTTCGAACTGTTTTGCGCTAACTTATTAGAGAGAGTGCCAAAGTTTCGATGTGATTGCTTTAAGAAGTTAACTGGAATGTGACGTGAATTATTTTAATTGTTATAACTCTTACTACTCTCTTCTCTTATAATTGAGTGTCTTGCAAAAAGGAATAAACGTTTTCTTTCTTTCTTACTTATGCTCACCGTTTTACCCCCGTGGAAGAATAATGACAAGGCTTAGTTCTCTTAACAGCGAGAATTTCGAAAATTCCCTTTTTCAATTTGTATATTATTTTTACTTTACTAGCTTCTGCCCGCGACTTCGTCGGCGTAGAATTATTTAGTAATTGTCATTTTTATCGCTATCTCGCGGGAACTGTGAAATTTTCCGGAGTAAAAAGTAGGCTATGTTTTAATCTAGGGTACCTACTATCTATAATCCGTCCAGTCACTCACTCACTCACTCACTCACATCGTCACTTCCTCACTTCCTCAAAAACGTACGCATTTATAATTTTAGTAGGATTCCTTTAGACGCTGTGGCCTTACCATGACGTCTTAATGCGATTCAATTCCGAATCAGTTCAGGTTTCAGCTGTCATTTTTAGTATGAATCTGACAGCGAGCGAATCTAAACTGAATCGGATTTGTATCGCATTAAGACGTCATGGTAAAGCCCCTTGACATTGCACGTCAGTTTGTCAGTTATATAATAGTCATTATACGGTGCTGCTGTTTTAAACATGATAATTTATGATTAATATTATGTAGGTACGAGTACGTATGTAAAAATATGATACGTAATATTGCACCAAAAAATCCGCACAAAGCAAGCGAGGTATTTTTATAAAAACCTAATATAGTAATATTCTTCTTTTAACCTTTTGTGTTTACGATCAAAGGAAGCCTTCTGTAAAGAACTCATTTCCGACATTCTTTGTTTCAATCAATGAGGAACAATACATTCTTTTTCCGTCTTGAATTCAGGCGTCGTCAGGTTGACTGGAAATAGATTACGTTCGAATTTGAATATCTGAAAACTCCTTGTCGTAATTTTATCAGTGCGAGTTTTAAAATGTGTAGAACTTGCTTCATATCAAATATGTTAGCATGTGTTAAGTATTGTTTGTGTGTTTAGGCCCCTTTTCGTGTCTTGTGCCGCGCGCAATGTATTTGTGTGTGTATATGGGAGCTATGGCTTGTTTAGAAAGGCACTGGATTGTTACTATCCTTAATTATGTTCATGTAACTTGTATTTTTGTAGGTACAAAGCTGTAAACAAACTATTGAAGAAATCTCATGACTCATATTCAGTTTCGAGTACATGTTTTGCCACCCGATCTTCAAACTCTATTTTCTTTGATTTTCTGCTCGCCGGCATGACAGAGTATGCACATGTTCTCTTGTAGTATTGCTTGCTTACTTCATGAATCAAGAATTTTACTTCTTAATTTTTTATATTTATTTTTACGATTTTACCCGTTAGATATTAAATTTCCAAACGACACATCCGAAAAGTAAAGCTATGGCCGGGAATCACGGAACTCACGGATATTTCTATGTTTTCTAATTTTCAGTGTCGTTTTAAATTTTGCTTACTTCATTTCAAATATTTATGAGAGTGAGAGATTTACGTAATGCCACGACCAAATACAAATACTTCATAATGAAAGATTTAATCACGTGTTCGGTTTAATCATAACCGCAAATCGTTAGCCGCTTATGGCGATCCTTCATTGGGATATTAATGGAAAATACATACAGTATCGTATTTTCTATTATATCTACCCAAAATCCATGAATAAGTAGCAAAGTTCATTAATTTTGGCACAGATTATCACTTGAATTAAATGTTCACGTTATATTAATTATTTTTGCTTTGCGAAATGTTGCACGCATGGTTAATTTATATTTCACGATTGAATGGAGTTCATCCCTGATCGGGGTAGACAAATGTATAGTGAATACATATTATATTATGGTTAATTGTTTAAGTAAGTTTATTCGTTGCCTAATACCCATAGGATTTGGCTTAAACCGACAAATCGACATGGCAAGTTCAAAGCTACTTGCAAAGAAATTTAAGTAATGTCATTAGCAAACCATGCAAATGCACATGTTTGAACATTTTTACAACTTTCTCAAATAATATAGCCAAATGCCGCAGTTGTTTTCGCAACTTATTTACATTCACGTAGCAATTCCATCAAAAATGCTACTAAATCTAACCCGACCTCAATTTCCATAGCGTAATCCTCGTAAAAACCGGCATCGGTGAACAGACCTGCAACGATCCAGGTCACGGGTTCAGATCTGCGCAAGTAATTGGATTCAGTCCCAGAGAACGTAAACACTTTGTTGCTCGGTCGGTCGCGTGTCCTGAACTAATTTAATTATGAGCATCAAGCACACTAGTGTTTTAACGGACATAGAACCATCTGTCCTTTACGCGGCACGTTGGTTAGATAGGGATATATACTTTATATCCACGACAAAGCCTAGCGTGGTGTGCCTAATGACCTAATGGGTGATCGGTCTGAACTAAAGCCATGTCCAGACAGATACGATCGTGAGCGGCTGGATGCTCTTGCCTGAGTGCCTGAGTTTCGCACGAGATTTACGTGGATGACTTTTTAAGCTGCAGTGACGTTGATTTGCAGCCGATCGTATTAATGTTCCAACAGGATAAAGCTTGGGAACTTTTACCTTCAATTTTAAGTTATTTGACGACCGAATAGCCTAGAATCCTAGAATACTTAGACTATGCTGTATGATTGCAGTTTAGTGCAAGCGTTATTTATGTAAAGACAAATACTTACATTCTCAGATGTGCCCATTATGTTGGTGGCTTGCTTCGCACGAAGTGGTTTGCTTTATCCTTCCTAATGCAAACAGCTAAGAAATGGAATGTGCTTCCGACGTCTGTATTTCTGGATAGATACAACCTAGTTCTAGATTGAGTAGACCGTTACTTAACCATTGCTTTCCATCTTTGGCCTCTTCTACGCTTTGTCATTGGCGATCTGTCTATTGATATAGGAATGTTGCCGCGTTACACATGCTCTGGTTTATAACGCTCGGACGCTTCACAGCCGTACTTGTTTGAACAGCGACCAGCTGAGCGAACGAGCGGATCGAACGAACGGACGTGTTTAAATGAGCGTAATGGCTGTTGTAGTTCCGGGTAATTTGCGTGCACGGTTCGGTGCAATTTGGTCGATGTTTTTTTAACTAGTCAGCCTTTTGATCGCATCACAGGTCAAAGTGTAAAATTAGTAGTAGCATTTACACACTGACGAACTAAAATAACGAGTCACTTCCCTTACGAAGTTGTATGAAAAGCGGGTCATTTTTGCCCGTGAGTATAGTAAGGTTTGCGGGCTCGACGTTGTATTGTACCTATTTTGTGTAATGGGCTATAAGCACTACAGAAGTAGTGGACTAATAGAAACTAAGCCAGCTCCTGAAGGAAGCCTAGCAGATCTTTTGCGTTGCCAACGACTTCCAGGAGTTCCAGGAGCGAATCCGGTGACCTGAGGTACCTATATTCTGCAGGTCGCCAAGCCAAACCATTCCTGCAAGGTGGTGAGACCCTGTGCAAGGATGGCTACCACTATCTTACTCAGTAATCCCGCCGCCAAGCAGCAGTACGTGCGCTGCTATGTTCCAGCTTGGAGAGTAAGATAACCGGGGAAATTACTGTCATCTTGTCCTCTAAACTGGCAACGTATTTGAAATCCTTTGGCGACACTGGTCTAATTAGACGGTGGCAATCATTATCAGGTGACGCATTCGTCTGTAGATCTCTTTGTATTTTTTCTTTTACAATTTGTTGAGTAACAGTTTGTTCCTTGACAAACTGAGCTTGAAAACAAAAAGAAACCTAGTAACTTCGAGAATTGGGTAAGTTTTCTTAGCGTAGGTTCCGTGCTTCGAATAATAACTAGTCTAATACTGGACGGATCAACAGACGATGTGTATTGTGTACCGCGCAGGTTTTGATTTTTTTGAGCTGGCTACCATAGAGGGATTAGGTTAATTCGTCTAGGACTGTACAGAACAAACCTGACGCAAATGATGGCGTCCAAAAAAATTCAAACGAACATGTTCAAGTGGTACTTAGTATTAGATACTGTTAAAAAAATGGCGTACAACTGGGAATCCTTTTTATTATTTACCTACGTGCCATAAATAAAAGGATTTATAACCCTTCTGCCATTTTGGTTACTGTACCCTAAAAACTATGTGTTTACGTCAATAACAGTCAAAATAGATGAAACAAATGAATGTTGAATTAAGAGAAAATTAACAAGCGTTTATGAGTAAGGGGTTTAATCTGCCCTCGTAGTTAAATTCAGCTAACGTTCATAAAATTTGCACTTTCCACATCTCACAGTCATTACCCCATAACTAAAACTAATGGGGCCTAAGAGCTACCTATTAAGAATATATAAATGGCCCGGAAGCAATCCCACAGGTTTATGGAAGATTTAATGGACGGTTACGGGCAGCGCTTTCTGGCTTGGTGGCCTTCGACTTATAGTGTTCGTATGATTTTCCGATCTTTGGAAGCTGAAGTTGACATGGAAAATATTTCTTTTTAAAAATCGTTCAAGTTTGACCACGAACGCGAATTACGTTGCGTTATAAGTAACAGAAAACTATCTACTTATACGTACATAACATCATCTTAATCCCTTAGGGGTTGACAGAGTCCAAGGTAACA
Source organism: Pandemis cinnamomeana (assembly GCA_932294345.1). Taxonomy (NCBI): domain Eukaryota; kingdom Metazoa; phylum Arthropoda; class Insecta; order Lepidoptera; family Tortricidae; genus Pandemis; species Pandemis cinnamomeana. The sequence goes on along the minus strand of OW028705.1, from coordinate 12,925,007 downwards.
AGACCTAAATGCCACGTTTGCAAGATACAAAAATACGAATTATAATAAACAAAATACGACGGAGTTACACTTTTTTTTAAGTCTATCAATAAAGTAGTACGCAGGTTAGATAAGAAGGTAGATCGCCCTACATAGTCAGAAGTCAGCAAAAGAAAGTTTTCGTTACATAAATCAGTGGACTATCTCGTGTTTACACGTGAAAACACGGGTGTAAGCCGGGATCTTTAGCTGATACCACACTGGATGAGTCCACTCCCTTTGTTACTGCTCGACTAGTGCTGGTATGTATTTATTGACCAACATCAAAGCAGAAATGGCTTTTTTATATATATAAGAGGGGGCAAACGAGCAGACGGGTCACCTGATGCAAAGTAATCACCATCGCCCAGGGACACCTGCAAGACTTGGGGAATCACAGGTGCGTTGCCGGCCCTTTCAGGAACAGGAAGGCTCGCTTTTTAAAGATCCCTAAATTGAACCGCTCAGGGAATGTTGCAGCAGGAAGTTGGTTCCAGATCTTTGTCGTACAAGGAAAGAAATTGCGTTTAAAACGCACGGTACTTGACTGCCAACCATCAAGATGTTGAGGATGGAAGGACAGACGGTTCAGCGAAGTACGGTAGTGGAATTTGGCTTCTATTATTATTTGCAAGTTTTTTTCCCCATTTAATAAGTGGTATCCGTGAGATTGGGAGTTACGCAATCATCGGGGATAAAAGGTATTGTATTTATGTGCAAATCCAGGATTTAAACCATTTGTATTTAGAATTTAAATTGATGCTGCTGAATGGTGTATGTGAAGCTCCCAATCCACACTGGCCCGCGTGGGAACTCTCTCCATCTCATTTCGGGAGGAGGCATGTGCCCAGTAGTTGGACGAACATAGGCTGGAGATGATGATGATGACATTCGCTAAATTATTATTTTGAACTTTCAAAACACATTTCCGATTTGTCAAACACCAAAAAAAGTGAAGTCGCACAACTTCAACAGTAGGTAATAAGAATAAGCTCAATTTTTTTTTTAATCTGGCTCCATCGATACTGTCGTTGATTCTGCCAATGTCGAGGTTGAAGAAGACACTACTTGTTTTTAATCAGCCGTTGTTCGGTTAAGAATAATTTAATTTTCATAAAATATTGTTTCTTTTCTGCCTGCTATAACGTACTTAATTTAAAAAATATGACCGTTAAGTTTATAATCCGAAAAAAAGTTAATTTTACGTTAGTAAAAATTCACTAAGTAGTACCAACACTGCATAAATCACCCACCAAAGTCAACACGTTAGTTCTGGCATCGGCGCAGCATTACCGGTGTAGTAAAGAATGGTCCTATAAAGTGGTGGTTTTATCGGCAAGCTCCGGGCTTCCGGCTGAAGCCGGGATAAGGTTGTTACTGATAATACCCCGCTATGTTTACGTGGAATACTATATACCTACTAGTACAGGCGTTGACTAATGAGATTCGAAGCGAAGGTGTGCCTTTGCATGACGTCCTGGGTAGACAGAACCTGAAGTAGCAAGAACTAAAGGCCTCATTTATAATGATTGTGGGCGTATATATAAAAAAGGGAATCATAATAGTGATGAGTTGCTTTGCTAGCCGCATCGCCTACAACATGATTCTTATGAATTGTGATTTTTCCCTCGTTAGGCTTTTATCATCTGCGCGGGAGAAGAAGCAATTGGTATAATTATTAAACAAAATATGGAGAAGCATTTGTAGGTAAATACCTAATGAATGGATTTTCTTTTAATGTGAACTCAATGGAAGCGCTTGGGCAATCGCGTTATGTTGATGTTTTGATGTTTTTCTGGAAGTGAGACGTAGCTAGGTCGATTTTCAGTCCCAAAGATTCCTTTCCAGCAAATTAAGCAAAACGGGAAATGTTTCTTCATTATGTATAATAATTCTAGGGATTTTAACAATAACAATCACGACGTCGATAGAATGCTCAACAAAGCCAAAAAAAAATCAAAGATTTTCACAAACCAAAGCTCAAAAGCAGCCGTCGCAATTTTCATGCCTATGACGTCATAATTCTTAATCACAATGGAGTAAGAATAATAACTCGAGACCATAAAAGTGTCCTAAGAGCCCTTTAATAGACCAGTTGTGTAATAAAATGTAAAAATTTCTTCAAAATGTTTTTTCTCCAACCGAGTGTTTTACGAACGTACATAACGTGCGGGTCGGTCGTAAAAACTGTCAGAATTCGGACGTAGATAGTATGTCGGAAAGTCCAGTGTCTCTATACTATCCCCCTAAGTGATATCGCAGCTAAAGGCAAGCGTCTCGCTTTTACGCCACACTTGTTATTGCATCCAAGAACGGAGTGCAAAACTTACCTACTTTATGCCAACATGATTGTGTGAGTATTTTGTTTAAGGTTTGTGCAAATAAATTCCCAATCCTTTTGGTGTGGCAGTGGATGATTGTTACTTGAATCCAGTACCACAGCCCTCTATAAAAAAAATCGGACTGTCAGTGTCAGTTTAGCTAAAGCAAATATAAATAAAGAACAATAATGGGACGCGAGTCGGGTTACCTCCGCGTGTCGCCAAGAGCTGCGGTCCGTTTTTAGAACCATCCCGGGGAAGACCAGTACCTACATGGTCCGGTGCACCCTGGGCATCGGTTAGTGGTTTTCTGGCAGATTCTGAAGAACAAAATTGACCGCTGGCTAACAGCAAGGGATGGAGGTTTTGGACCGAATTACCGTTCAATGGCCAACATGTTTTAAAACTGTCCTTTACTTTGACACTGGCTAAATTATCCAATGGATCTGGCCATTTTTTTATAAAGAAAAATACTAACTGAAAGTTTCGTCCAAATATAAGCCCTGGATTGTATTCAAACAAATAAGTATGGCAAACTTCAATGAATCGGACAATCAATAAGTTGTTCTATAAAATGTTCCCGAGTAAAAGGTAATAAACTCATTTATTTGGTATTTACCAACCAAAAACTTATATTTGTAACTGAACTCGTTTGCACAAATATCTTATTTTATTACGAACAAACTCTTTCAATATCAAGTAAGCAAAGTTGCAAGTTGCAGTTTCATTTTTCAATCGAACTCGGAACTACCGCGCTGTAAATTGGCACAGTTCTTAAACACCGATTTATGAATAAAGTTGATGAAAATCTGAAGAATAAAGGCTCTTAGTTGGAGCTGGCTGGACGCCAGAAACTGCGACCGACGATTATTTCAACTCAGACTTTATACGTTGCGCTGGTAACGGGTTTAATTTCAAATAGTGTGGAGTCCGGAGTAGTCATTATCTAATGTGATGGAACTTTGAATAAAACTGCTGAATTTGACTCCCTGCTTTAGACCTACCTACTTTAAAAAATAGCTGCATAAGTAATGCGTAAGTATTGAAGTAAAATGACTAAGTAAAAAAATAAACTTTTCTTGTAATTTGCCAAAGCCGAAAGTTGTAATTTCTAAAGAATATGGCGTATTATTTTATTCGTGCCTGAATTTTTTTAACGTATTTCTTTAAGTATGCAACTTTAATACATAGGTTCATTTTGAATACTGGTACGCGGTAAACACAATTATGAAGATGTTAGGTTTTCACTAAGCTCATTTGTGTCATTTCAGAATTAAAATGTTTAATGGTGATTAATAATGATAGCACTAAATCAAAGTTCTGATACAGCTCCGAATACCAAAATTCGAAACAATACACAGCATTGGCGTATAACTTAGATTAAAATCGCTAATTCCAGAAGTTAACAACATTTAAACGTGGGCCGCAAAATTGAAAAGTTTAGGTGTTGCTTTGCTATTAATAGAGCTATAGGGATATCCCTGGAGTAGATAACCAAAGTTGTGCCGTAACAAGTTTCGTATTTATGCCTGCCGTCACCTCTGCAGGAAATTGAACATGCTAACTTTACCTTTGTCTGCCCATGCTACAGTTTGAAATCTAATCAACGATATCTTAAACTAGTAGTTAGAGTAAGTGTTGTTTGTTCTTCTGTTAAATTAGTTGCAGCTGTTTTATTTGACTTTTAACTGTTGTAGTTACCTCTTTACCCCATTTGTAGATGCCTCTAAAGCGTCTTTGGACTGCATTTAAGTTTAAATACGGGCGGTATGAGCAAGATCGTGCAAGGTTCGTTTGGATCCCTACCACCATCTTACTTATTAATCCCAAGCAGCAGTGGTCGCGTTGCTTGCGGCGTGGAAAGTAAGACAGCTGGTGAACGTACTGACACATAAGCTGTTCTATCTGAGCCCTCTAGTGTTACGGGTGTTCATGAGTGGTGGTACAAACTTACCATCAGGTGACCCATTTATTCGTTTGCTTCCTTGGCGTATAAAAAGAAAGAAAACAAGGTACTACACCTAACCAGTTTACTAAGTAGAGTCTGATTGCTCGTGTGTATGGCACTGTGCGCGTACGGCGAGGCGTAGAATTACCGACCTCAACTTACCATTTGCAGAACCACTCAATCTTCGCTTCGTTTTTTATGTGTGGGTCATCTTTTTACAGAAACCTTTTGCTAACCGCATATAAATTTAATAAATTAGTTAGAGCCTTCCTTATTGTCGGCAATACTTGCCCAATTATGAAGGATAATGTAGCGTGTAAATTCTGGCAAATTCGGATATACATAGTTCTTTATGTCCGTATCTTCATTGTAAATTATAATAAGCCCGACGGATGGTTTACTAATAGGGATTAACAGTGTATGCAAATTAGGCCCAACCCAAGCCTATGTTGCTCCCATCGACTAAGAAATTAAATTGAGCCATTTAAACATATTATGTGTTAGCTGAATGCACTTAGTTATTAATATTGTTAGCTACTGATAAAGTTTATTCTGATGTTAGAAAGAAGCGCAACGATTTTTAAAAATTGATCTTGCATTAAACATGCTCGGGTATATTCGTTTTGGTTTTAGGAGAAGAAGACGCAAAGTTGTACATTTATGACGTTTAGTTCTTTACCATCCTTGGCTAGCAATACAAGTGTCAAAATTCATTATTGCCCGCTGCGTTACCTACCTTTTTAAAATTAGGCGTTGGCTAGTTAATATGTGATCTAATTCTGATATCTAGGGTGGCTTTAATTCTAAGAAAATCGGTCGCAACGGTAAAGTGACATCACTTTTATTGGGTAGCCCGTATTATCAAACTCTCCTCTGTGATACTAAGTACCTATATCGTATTTTACAAAACCTGTCATTGGCAAAAACTCGAACATAGCTTAAACAACAAGGCCTACTTTACTCCATTTAGCAAGTAACGTTTTGGTTACGAGAACACGGAAGCCTTGTACAAGTCGGAGCGCGTGTTTGAATTTGCAATCACGTTCCCGTCTAATGAAGAAAGGCTCGTGTTAGCAAACTAGATGGCTTCCTTAGAAATGGGCGTAATGTAGAGTTCGGATCAGGCAATCTAATTGGCCGAAACCTTTCCCGTGTCTGACAAATTTAATTGCTAAGTAATGGCGCTCTTCTCTGATAGCCATTTTCATGGTCATAAAACATTGACGTATCTAAAGTAAGATGTATTTATTACGTCGAATGAAAACATTAGACAATGGTGAGGTTAAGGTTTATAACTTTCATGTAATACTTTTGTCGAGGTCAATGGGCAATGGAAAGAGCTAAGCTTGAGGTACCTACCTTTACGATATTAAATTATAAATGAGAAGATTCATAGACGAACTAAAAATATCGACATGGCTCATTAAATTCCATATTTTAACCGAAAGTGGGCATAATATTTGGCTATAGATCTGTTGGCCGTTGGAGCCGTAGGGTTCTGGAGTGGTGACCGCGGCAGGCCTTCTAGAAGATGGATCGACGATGTGGTAAGATTGTTGGAAGCCATAGGGTGCAGATAGCACAAAACTGATCTTCGTGGAGAAACTTGGGATGGTCTATGCCCTGCATAATAGATGCTGTCGGCCAAACACATCATCTGACCCCTTCTCGATTTTGCCGTTCCACTGAATCGAGGAGGGGGAGGACGAGTGTATGTGTCTGGGTGTGCGCGAACGTTTATGCACCCAAATATATCCTGCGCAATTGACCGCTTCCGTATTAGGACTCCGATTTAACTAGGAGTCGAAGTGGTCGCCATGGCCGAAATCGGTCGGAAGGATCATCATCGACTTCCTTATCTGACTTTACGTTTACTTGTTTACTTTATGTGCAAGTATTTTGAATAATAATCAATTTTTAGGGTTTCAACCTTTTCGGCTGTTGGTGGCTGGCTGGCGCTAGTCCGTTGCCACGCGCCGCGGCACATAATAAAAAGAACAATAAGGCGGCTGTCACTTGTTTCTAAATTGTTGGTGCACGGTCGGTCTTTTTATGCGGACTTTTAAACTATTGCAAATATTGATTAATGTGTGTAATGCTTGGTGTAAAAGTGTAATTAGTGCATATAACATCACGGATAGTCTTCGCGAGTGTGTTTTTACTAAGCAGCGGCAGAGGCTAAAATACTCTACGGACGAAATCTACACAGCGTTGGCCGGAGCCGGCTTCCTCAAGGTTTGTGGCTCTGAAATTGATTGTTAGACCTATTACTGCACAAGGGACAAGTGCCTTGAAGACAAGGCCTTGGTAGCAGGCACTATTTGTCTATCGAAGGATGTATTCACACACTTGAATTCAAACATAATCAAAAGAATATTCATGTGGAAATAAATAAATAAATAAATAAATAAATAAATGACTGATAGGTATTTAGTTGAACATTTAGCTTTAAAGTGAATTTCATAAGCAAGGTTATATGAACAAAAGAGAGAAAAAATGCAATTGCCTTCTCAGTTAATCAAACAGAGCAGAAATATAAGGACAAAATGTTCCGTTTCGCCTTCAGCGCAATACATACTTTCTTATATTTTATGCACGTCTCTCTTCATTATAGTTTCTTAATAAAATCATGAGATGCTATGTGTTTTATGCGTAGCGAAATGGATCAAAGTAATTGTGAAGATAGCACCTACGATTTCGCAAAACATCCGTCACTTTTGCACTGGCCTATCAGCTAGGGTGTGTATAAGTGACGGAAGCATAATGTCCGCTGTAAAAGCTAGTTCGCCGGTGCAGGTTGAATTGGTGCATTGTAAACAAGTTTTGAACTCCCCGCCCTCCCCAGTGTAAAGTTCTAAATGAACTCTCTGCTAGTACTTCGACGCACGTCGGATATTTAGTGCGCTAAAATTAGCGGAAAGTAAGTACTGTCGTACTAGTAAGGGATGAAATGTTACTCATATTATTAGAGACGGGAGTTAATGGCACAGAAAGATATTCTGTGCTACTTTGCCAGGTAGGTACAAAAATTATGCTAGATGATTCTCTTATAAACCAAGCTTACTTCTGTCTTGTTTATATCAAGGCAAGCATCAGCATTCTAGGTTTCTGGGTGTGCCACGGGGCTGGGCGTTCATGAAAATCATGAATCAGTCAGTCAATGCTAATACCAGTAGCGATATTTTTATCTTTTCATTATATGATTTCATTGTTTAATTTAGTGAATTATGCCAAATAACTGTACGGAATTCATGTAAGCATAATAGATATAACTAGCGACCCGCTTGGGCTTCGCATGATTATTATACATAATACAAGCTTTCCTCTTGAATCGCTCTATCTATTTAAAAAAAACCGCATCAAAATCCGCTGGCTAGTTTTAAAGATGTAAGCATCACAGGACAGACAGACAGCGGAAAGCGGATAATATGTAGTGTCTACCAAACTTAAATACTGCATCTCAATCAACAAAAATGGCTCCAGAACAGCCATTTAGATTTATTGTCCAATCCTCCATTGTATCTTTACCTTCATTCATTTCAATTTTATTCATGTTTAATTTCAGTCGTCTCGAGATAACATTGCCGCTGGAACCGGCCAGATTGCGATTGCGGTTATATATCTTATTACGAGCAACACAGAAGCCATTATCCTTTGTTTATCGCCGCGAGGGCTGGCATTGCGGCCGACGTCATTAAAACTTAATAATGGTGGATTGAATCCGCTGGAGGCAGCGTTTTGCCGCCCACCGACCATGTGTTTATTGTGGGAAGAGGAAAAACTCGTCTTCATTTCAGAGTGTAACGGTGGACGCGACGGGTCAGTTTTACAAGTAATTACATTCGCATTGTTAACAAATCACTGCATAGTATAAAAGCCAAGTTACTTTTCGCTCTGTCTATTATGTATGCTTAGATCTCTAAATGTTTTTGTACGCCAACCGGCAAAACATAGTGCAACACTAAAATATGTAACATATCTGTATTTATGCAGCCACCACCTATGTTTCACAAATAAAACACTTTTGACTTTTGACTTTTGACTTTTCTAAAACTACGCAACGGTTGACGTGGTTTTTTTTAATAGATAGAGTGATTCAAGAGGAAGTTTTATATGTATAATAAAAAAGCCATGGTAGCCTAGTGGTTTAACCTGTGGCCTCTCAAAAGAGGGTCGCGGGTTCGAGCCCGGGCTCGCACATGAATTTTTGGAATTTGGGTATGACATTTGAAATTTACCATGAGCTTTTCGGTGAAGGAAAACATCGTGAGGGTTTTCGTATGCACACATCTGGGAAGCAATTCAATGGTGTGTGTGAAGTTCCCAATCAGCATTGGACCCGCGTGGTAACTATAGCCCAAGCAAATTCAAACAGTCTTAAAGGCTCTATTTACGGAACGATTTATAGTAACGATTTGTCATTTTAGACCAATTCAAAGCCACCAATTGATTGCATATGTTTATATTTACCATACATTTCACTGTGAAATCGACGATAAATCGTACCCTACTTGTGCCTCTTTGTCGGGAGATCAAAGCCTATATTGTAGTGCGAAAAGTACAAGGAACAGTGCTTAAAAACAGAACTACGGATAATCGATTCGAAGCGTTATAAATTGGCCCATCTCTGAATCATCCAGCAGGCATTATAAATTCGTTGGCGTTGGGTGGTTGGTTCCACGAATTACTGAATCCTGTTCAAATCCTGGTAATATACTTGTTATGTGCCCGAATATTTGTTACTGAGTCACGGAAGTTTCTATCTATTTAAGGAAACTCAGATTGACCTTAATACGTATTTATTTTAATTATAAAGTTTACGAGCATGTGCCCAGATCGTGGTTAACCGCCATTCTATTCCACCTTCCCTCTCACACATTCTCTAATATCTGTTAGTCGCTTGCGTTTAGTTCTACATACTAGACCAACTCTGGGACTAGGTCGAATTGTGTGAATTGCTCCCTGATATCCCTAATTACCAATTGTGACTTCCCACTGGGCAAAAGGCTCTCCTCTCGACCTCTACAACTCTCGGTCAGCACAACGTCAGACCATCCCTAATATTATAAACTAAAATAGCTTGTAATTCAATTCAAAGTTTAACCTTTTTGTAAATTAGTGACGCAGACGGTGGCAAATTAACGAACCACATGATCTTATTAGGCACCTCTCTAGCCATTAGCTTCTCGGTGGAAACGCCATTGTACTCCGCCTGTGCAAATTTAATAACGGCAACCTAAATAGAACTATATTCTGTTGGAAATATGAATTAAATTTTAAACTGGTTAGCTGTACATGGGTGTTATAATTCTGGATTGAAATTGCTCGTAAAGTATATTAAGATTTTAATTTAGAACTAGGCGGGGCGGGATGCGGTTTGGATAATAAAGGAGGGCTTCTTGTTTATTAATAAAGACGGTAGTGTTCAATGTAAAGTTCAATTTACGATTTTACCGTCAAAGCTAATAACAATTACGTCATAATCAAAATGTACCTACCTGACTCGAAGTATTTTGCTTCGACCAAATTATTATTAAGGCCAATACTTAATTAAAACAAAATTTTTCGTAATTAAAAATAACATAGCAATTAATTTCGCGAAACTTGAACGACAGGACTCAAGACAATGTTCATAAATATGGAACAGCTTGGCAACTTTCTTCATAAACACGTAGACGGGCTAAGTTAAAATTAGTTCCTAGATTAAGTCTATTGACGAAATGTGGGTCAAAATAAAAAAGCAGCGTAAAGACAATCTAGATTTCCGGTATTCATTATGTAATTCAACCACTGTCGCGGAAAAAGTTAACACGTGAATATTGACCCGGAGGTATTGAATTCAATACAATGAATATCCGACCTATATTATCCTGTGGTACTATACCACGGGGGCCTCTTCTTTTTGATTGTTTTATTTAAATATTAGTTTTCATTTATTTTAATTTAATTATTTTCTATGCTTCTATTTGTAATGTTATGTTTATTCCAATAAGAATATCCTCACAGCTAAACAATCTAAGAAATCGCTCAATGTGCACATGTGGCACCAAGACTATGGCACTAGAAGACTGACAAAACCGTGGCGCGTCCCCTATTATCATTAGTCACTACTGACGGTTGTTTTTAAACTAAATACATTAACAATCAAACCAATAAATGACATTGTTTCTCTCACACGGTAATACTCTAACTATCTCAATATTGGTAAAATTACAATTAGGCTGAAGCCATACATTGCTTGTACTAACTTGGTAGCGCAATGTGTGCGTACCTAGCTTGCACTTGGCGAAGCGTAACTTCACCGGCCCGCTTTGCTGTTCACGGAACACCTAGGTATTATTTCTTTTGAGCCTTGAGCATCACAATCCGAAATAAATCAAAGACAAAAGAGGTTATACTCGTAGTAAAAACAAAAAAAAAAAAAACACTCGCATACTTCTGCAGCAGTGAAGTCATAAAATGACTGGCTGACATTATACTCGTATCAACGTTATGGCATCAAGCATTTAAGCAATAAAAGAATCCCGGGCGAGGCTGGCATCAAGAGGAACGCGGAAGATAAATTGCATTTTCCAACGTTCAGCTTCGCACCTGTTCACTGGGACGAAATTGAAGCCAGAAAAAGGCTAGAGCTGAGCCATTTGAATTAAGAATAGAACGGAGAGTATTATACTTTTCTAAATAAGTAAACTTTATTGGTTTAAACATAAATTAAGACCAATTACTTTCCTAGTACACATGCAAGTCAGGAGCGTCCGTACTTATTATGATGTCAGAAATCATTCACCGCCTTTAAAAATAAAAAAAATTGTATGTCACACAGGCTCTACGATCAAAAACACAACACCTGATGAGATGCTAACTCATTTCCAATTATTTACGAGTTTAGTCATAAAATTATTATGTCTCACACTTATCATAATTATTATTATTTAACACGGCGTCAAATCATTCACAATTTGCCCGTTTTTACCAATTTTCCGCCGTCTTGTGTATCTGATTCTATTTCGGTCCAATTCATTTTCTCTGCCACAGTAAAAATATTTAAACCATTTTCAAAAATAAGGCCTCGCTGGATTACACATAATCGAATTTTAGTTAATTAACCTTGTTCATAATCCCTATTACACCAAGTTATGTCAAACCTACATCCACGAAGAGCACTTAGGTAATACGTTCAATCAATTAATTCAATCCTATTGTCTCCAGAGCCGGAGAACGATCGAGGAATAAATCTACTTTTCAAAGATGGATACTGAATCAAATTGGGACGGGCTCAGTCGTGTTCCCGCATTGTCTAACTCAATTATTGTACAATTCCCGGCCACGTTATAGTTCTGATGTCTGAAAGGAAATGCTTCTACGTTCGTTAGAAAATAAATTAGATAGAGTTAAACTGGCCTCAAAGTATCGGGCCAAAAGAGTCACCACACTCGGTTCGGGGATGAAGGTTCTCAGAATCGCTAATCTAATTTATCTTTCGAGGAAAAGGTCTCCAAGAAACCCACAACAAAGTGACGGAATTGACATGCTGTACTGTTAGCTTCAACAGGAAGTATGTGCCAAAATTTTGTTATGTTTGTTGTTTCCGTCTTCTTAGTTTGTTGCAAACCCCACTTTACGTAGTGCCGTTTTGTTATTAGATTATATAATGTACCTCCTAGTAGTCTGGTGATTTGCGTTTCTCAAATATTTTACGCTTAAAAATATGATAGTACGTCGCGGTTAAATTAATATGTGGCTACAAATAATTGCGTGGCATAATTTCACGTCATATTTTGCTCGTCCGTGAAAAGTATGTAAATTTATGAGCGCAAATTTTCTGATTCGTGATTTACGCCATTGTCATGTATTTCAGTTCAAAGTTGTTTCAATACACTGCCTTGCAAAACTCCAGCATACTGCTCTACATACAGTAAAGACGGTAACTATAGCTTTAACACATTTAAGTGGCATTAAATTGTAACTTACAAGCAATTTTACTATTTCAAATATACTCAAAGTAGGATGGTAAGTCTATTTATTTAACGTCATTCAAGTTAAATTTTCCAAGCTCCCAAAAACTCACATACCACAAGTCTTACACCAAATTAATATCTTTAAAATTTTGCTCCCTGAAATGTAAAGGAAGTCCCTCGGAGAAAGTTTAATTTAATTATCGTGGACCTTCTCACAATTTGACATATTTTATAAGGGTATCGTCGATGTGATAAATGACACGAGTAAGATAATGCATTGTGAAAAGATCTAAGACTGATATGAATACAAATATAAATTAGTAAAAACTTCTTACAGAAAAGAAACCCTTCTTATTTACAGATGTACAGTAAAACGAACAAAGGTACACTCAAAGAAGATTTTTAGTTTCACTATGAAGTTGGTCACATTGTTTCTTTTTTTTTTTTTTTTTAATTGCCTGCCGGCATCTGCGTTCCGTGAATGCTTCAATCTGGCAGTCTTCAAATAAAGTGTGAATGGGCATTTGTAGACGTGATTGTGATCAAACGCATCTCTAGCATTAAAGTAAACTTTGGCTACATTTGCGTGAATGTCACCTTTATTTGAGTTTATTATTTGTGACAACGTTTCCAACACCCACTGAATGGTTTGTATCAAACGTCTACCGTGCGGTAGTGAGGCGGTAAGGAAGAGATGACATGTGACGGAACAGAACTGTCTCGCTACACACGACATGAATAGTAATGGAGACATCTCTTACGATATTTACAAGCGTGTGCCTTAATTGAATTGCTATAATGTCGTAAGACGGTATCAACAAACAAGATGAGCTGAGAATTGAGATCTCATTAAATGTCATAAGATATATTTTGAGCTGAAAATATCGCTACGCAATTCACTGTACCATTTGAATCGCATTCTTATCTCAACAAAAGCAGTTGTACCTTGCTATTTCGCAAGTTAGAAGATCTTGCGGAGTAGCAGGGTACGCTATGTTCATTAATACATTCCTCCGTAAAGTAACGCCAGATTTAATCAATTAATAATCATAATCTGGTTCCCTGTGCCCTAATTTCCCGCGTATCTTATTCGGACGACTCATGTTCGGTTGCTATGCAAATCTCGTGTACTTTTTGCAGATGTCTGTTGAATTAAAACTGTGTTGCCGACGTCTGAATGAAATCTTGTGTCGTTTACAACGAAAGCACAGCTTATTTTTACCGACGGAGGCGAAGCCCAGAAGGAGAGTTATTTAAATAATGTATAGCTCACAGATTGTTGAATAAAGTTAAATTTTCAGTTCTCTTCGTACTGTTCTACTGCCGCAGTACCTATAATTTAAGCACTGTGACTGCCACACAGTTGAATTAACTAATTGTTTAATTTCTCTTTGTATACTGTAAAAAATTTCGTCGTAAGACTAGCTTACAACAAACGCGAAGCGACCAGACTGCTAATAGCAGCGAGACACGTACATTAGGACAAGTTTTTAGTAATTTATAGGTACAACGTTTGTTCAGTATACCTATATTTATATTATTATGTATATGCACGTAAAGAAGGAAATCCACAAAATTGTGCTCTTTGTACGTTCACTTTGTTATAGTTCCGGAATAAAACATGAGATTATCAGACGGTATGTTGCGTGCTGGAGCCCCGTACAGAAGCAAAACAAAAGCTTTGTCTTCTCAAATTGGGAAACAAAATACCTACTGGACTTACATTTCATTTGTCGTATCGAATTAATTAAGTCGATTCTATAAGTTCATATTACATTAAAGGATAAAATAATTATTTGATTGTGCAAATTGTATTATAGCTGCAGGCCGTGATTCCATCTGCGTAAGCTTCGCTATCCCGCGGGAAGTATGCGATTTTCCAGGACAAAAATTATCCTATATCCTTCCTCGAGTCTTAAACTATTTGCAATCTAATTTCCAACTAAATCAGTTTAGCGGTTTAAACGTGAAGAGGTAACAGACAGACAGAGAACACAACAATTATGGATTATGCAATTATTCATTTGTTAAAACGTAAGTATACAGTACAGTAATCACATTTCCCAAAATGTTACTTATTCTACAAAAGGGGGTTGAAAAATTATTAATTCTTGCACCACTTGAAAGACCAACTTAAAGCAAGCTAAATCACACTCCGCGCTCGCAGCGCAGCACCACTTAGTCGTATACCGTCCCCGCTTCCTCATTTAGAGCATCTGTCGCTAGCGCCCAAAGATCTACGAGCACAAGAGGCGTTTTTAGGAATGAATAGCCGGAATTGCGTTAGGCATTTCGTGTGCTTTTTCAATAAAGAGGGGAGTAAAGACGCCCATTACTCTCGAGGCGATCGAAGGGGTCGAGGTCGCGGGTCGATCAGGTATACGGGTAAAGATTAGGCGTTCATACGTCAGGTAATATGTTTACGTGCGGAGTCGGCAATATTTTATTAAAGGAAATTTGGTTTTATGGCAATCGTAGCCAAATTGCCCAGGTACAATATCGTACATTTATTTGTCATAGATTTGTCATTGGCAGTCGTTTCTAGTATCAGCTGTCGTAAAAGTCAGAATCTTAACAAAATTGAGTTTCGATAAGCAATGATCGTTTTCAAAATTTATACTTACCAATACTAGTAGCTTATAGTAATAGTTAGTAGCTTCAAAATGAAGTTTTTTTGTAGCACGTCCTTGGAAAAGTTGCCGAATTGCCAGTGAAAATGTGAGTGAAAAATAAATTTTCATTAAGTTCGTCACTCGGGACTCAAAGTTGACGGACGGGGAGCCGGTCACCGAAACTCCGACGGGATAATTTTACCCTTAACGGTCCGAGGAAAACCCAGATTTCGCTTTGTTGTATTCTGTTTAATGTGTAATAACGGTAATGAGTGCAGTAATACGTTCATTATTGACCCGCCGCTTGGCCGCGCAGTATAAACTCTATCTCGGAGTCGTGCCAATTCAGGCAATGGCAGTATCGACCCACCTGTCTGCCGACCTACTTAATCCGATTATTTTTCCCCATTTACAGACACTGGCGACTTGTAAGTGTTCTGTTGTTTCGATTTTTTTTTCAGAACTATAATTAAAACAAACTAGTTACGGTTTTACGTAAGATCTTTAATGTACGCCTACACTTTTTCAAATGTTTGATGTAAGTCGTTAATAATAAGAAAATATTTGGACGCAGATTATCGTGAAAATTGTGGAGATAATTAAAAAAACATCTTGATAACCGAAAAAGACCGTTGCAGCACTAAATTTTCCAAACTTGGCACAGTCATTTATATCCGTTACAGAGAACTTGACCTACTTCTTACATAACGAAACTGGTTGAGAATCTTTTACATTTACCCGTATATTAAATTGAGGTAAGCCTTGCTAAGTAAGACGAGAACAATAGGTATAAAATGAACTTTAATATAGATTAATGAATGAACGCAAGTGTGTACAGTCTAGGAATTAAATGTTCTTCGTGCAACACAAATGAAGACGATGTATTTTTAGGAATTCTTTGGGATTTATTGGTGTAAATAGTAGTGGGTATTCAGTAAAATACCTTAATCCCGTAACTTTAACCATCAGATATGACAAATCAGGCAAAAGAGCTACGTGTAAAATCCAATAGAATATAACTCACGAGTGCAGTGTCTGGGTTCATCTGAAGAGTCGCCGCAATCGTTGCTGCCGTCGCAGAATCTGTTTATCGGTACACATTTCTTGTTGGTGCATTGATACTCGGAGATGCGGCATCTCGTGTCGTTCCCATGCAGCACTGGCAAGCTCTCAGGTTCTGCTATATTTTTTATAACAAACGAATCTCTCTGAAAGCCAGGTATTACGCCCTTGGGGGCGTCTGTGACAATGTCGCAGTCAGTCAGCTTGATAAGGACGATGAATATGATTTTAACAGCGATGTGGTAGTCTGGAACAAGAGAAAATGCCGTATTAATATCACATTTGACACTTTTTTGAACCAGTACGGTAGTTAACAGTGTTTGCCGAAAAGCGTAGTGACAGAATAAGTTCTAATCACACTTCGGAAAAGTTAGGCTTGATTCAATTATTTACAATTTTCGTTTTTTTATGTGTTTTTTGTGTGGGCGAAAATCTTAGGAATCATGTTATAGGCGACGCGGCTACCAACCCATCAGTATTTTTTCTTCCTCTTTCCACCTATACGCCCACAACATGCTAAATGTGGCCTTTAGGTCTTGGTACCTAAGGCTCTGTCTATCCCGAAAGGGATAAAGACGCGATTTATGTGTGTGTGTTTTTTGTGTTTTTATCTTACGTAATTCCACCTTTTATGCTGTCGGACACCAAGGCATTTATAATATAATGTTTGACATCTTTGACATTGGATGAATTTATAATTTTTAAACAAAAAGAAATGCCATCTCACATCTTGTTTAAAGCCCTGAGCTGTTTTAATTTATGGCACGCAAATTTTAGGTTATCCTAATCCAGCTGAGGTAGGTACATTAAAGGTAAATAGGTGCTATATCAAGTGACAAGGTAAACCGAGTCCCAGTTGATTAGAAACGTAAGCAAACAGTAGTTCTCTGCGGTTGTTTACTTTTAATTTCGTTTCGTTTATTTGGGGAGCAGTTGGGTTGGTATTTCATTTGATTTAGCTTGAGAATTTCTTTTTATGAGTTTAATTACTGTCGGATTTGGTTGTGTTAAGTATGTTGAGGTAGGTACTAAGTTTTTTTTTAATTCACATGCAGCTCTGTGATTAATCCCACACTGCAAAAAAAAGTTCTTAAGTGGAAAAGTGTTAGAGCTTAAGCCTACCTAGAGTGTAAACATTTGGTTCAACAAAAATGATTGTCCGACTTTTGAATTTACTTTGTTGAGGTATTGCCTCAGTTATTTATTTATTTATTTATTTATTTATTTATTGTAAATATATTTACACGGCATTACAGTTAAAACCAATACACCGAGAAACAACAGTTTATAAACTAATAGCAAAGTTAAAATCACTTAAAAATACTGGATTGCCTAACATCCATCATCTCGCAGAATCTCAAGCATTCAGAGCACACAGTCGGCCATCGGCAAGCGAGCAGGTCACACTCAGGTGCTGCCGTCAGGAGCGCGTTCAGCAGCGTCAGCGCCCGCGGCAGCGGCGAGTTCCTACGCGCCACAGTGCGCGCCGCTGGCACCGCCAGAAGCACGCGCGCCCGCGGACGGAGAGTTATACGGCCGACATCAGGGACGTACAACCTCACAACTTCACTGACCAGTTCGGGGCAATCCGACTCACCACGCAGAATACTACAAGCGGTGACTAACAGGTTGCAGTTACGCCTAACCTCAAGGGAATTTAAACCAAGACAACCAAGTAAAAATTTAGTCGGATATAGATAGGGGTAATACCCAAAGCTCTTTTTGAACAAAAACCTCACGAAGGCCTTTTGAACCTTCTCCAATATCAGAGTGTATGTGTATACATACGGATTCCAAATGATTGAGGATGCCTCCAACTTGCTTCTCACTAGGGCACAATAAACCAGTTTTATGACTCGAGGATCATGAAAGTCTTTCACGTTGCGGATCACGAAACCCAGTTGACGAAAGGAGCTGAGCGCGAGCGTCCGAATGTGCTCGTGAAAAGTGAGGCGCGTGTCGAAGATTACGCCGAGATCTTTAACCGAGAAAACACGGTTAATGGGCTCTACTCCAAGCATGTATCGGGCATGAAATGGGACAGACGCACGACTGAACGTACAGACACAGCACTTGGATGTATTAAAAGTAAGCTTGTTCTCGACACTCCACCTGAAAACCGAAGCGACGTCTTCCTGCAACAGGTCACAGTCGGCTCCCCGCCCCACCCCGTACGCCAACTTAAGGTCGTCAGCATATATAAGACATTTAGCATGCTTAACAACAGATTGTAGGTCATTAATCATGATACCAAACAGGAGTGGACCCAATATCGAGCCCTGGCTGACGCCTGAACGAGTGTGGTATGGCGCAGACTCAAAGTATCCATGACGAACATATTGCTGTCGATCACGTAGGTAACTCGCAAAAAAATTTAACAAACTGGGAGAAAAGCCAATATCGTCCAATCTGCTCAACAGCACATCGTTATCCACGCGGTCGAAAGCCTTTTTGAAATCAAAGTAAAGGACGTCAACCTGGATACCCCTATCGAGATGTTCGGAGATGGCGTCAACCAAGATTAGGAGGTTAGAGTTCACAGAACGATTAGCTCGGAAACCATGTTGTGAGTCACACAAAAACGGCTTTATTTGAGGAGAAATCTCTCGGTGGAGTATTGATTCAAACAGCTTTGGAAGCGTGGAAAGAACAGCTATCGGCCTATGATTTTCGACACTGGTATTGTCACTTGTCTTTGGGATCGGTATTACTCTCGTGATCTTCCACTGGTCCGGATATGTACCAGATGAGAGTGCCAAATTGAACAAGAATACAATCGGGACCTTCAACTGCTCAATACATCCTTTAACGATGTACGCTGGCAAGTTATCCGGCCCCACTGAGCTTCTAGGTTTAAGACGCTTAACACCTGCCTCAACTTGCTGCACAGTTATGTCCCTAATGTGCACAAAGTTCGCATTTCTTCTCAGCGGACTATTACCCGACACATGGTTGACATCAAGACGAGGAACTTCAGTTAAAAATACCCCCGAGAAGAAACTAGCGAAAGCTTGAGCCGCTTCTGCACCAACAAACTGTCTCCCCTCGAACTCGACCTGGGACACAAATCCGCCCTTCGACCTGAGACTGTTTATATGCTGCCAGAAAGTACGCGGGTCACTTTTTACTTTCTCCTGTATACCACGAATATAGTCATCGTGAGCAATGGATATACGCGTCTTAATATTAGTCCTAAGGTCAGAAAATAGTGTGTACGAGGATCTAGATTTAGTTGCTTTCCACTGCCGATGAAGATTAGCTTTTAGCTTAATGTCATGTATTAGTTCCGCAGTAAACCATACTGGATATCGCCTGCAAGGCTCATTAGGCCGGATCTTTCTAGGCATGCATGCATCAAAAATGCCATAGATAATTTGATAAAATTTATCTACTGCAGAATTTATGTCCTGGGACTCTAAAATCTCCTGCCAGGTCTCCTCTGACATGAGTTTCAACAAGAGGTCATAATCTCCTTTTGCAAAATTCCAGTCATGTCTCAAGTTCACATTACTGGGATCTATTTTCTCGGAGGGAGGTCGGCGCGTGACTCCGTCTACCGGGATCGTTATCTCTAGTGGCGGGTGGTACGCATCACGTTTAGGAACCAGTCCACCTTCCTCCATTTCGAGGACGCTGACACCCCGAAGGCGCTCCGACACCAGCACAACGTCTAACTTTCCACCATACGCATTCAACACCTCATTCGTCTCATACAGATCACAAACAGTTAAAAAGTAACAATAATAACAAGAAATACTGTGAGACGTATACAAAGGATTTAAATTCAAATCACCAACAATGATAACGACCCCATTTAGTGTGTCTATCAGCCGCTCCACAGTTTCGAACCACTGCATATACACTTCGTCCGAGGCACTAGGGGGGATGTACACTACACACAGAAAATAGACGACATGATCTATTACAAAAGTAACCCACAGGTCCTCCCCAGTCAGAGTCTCTAGATCGCGACGCCGCCGCAACTCCAGTCCGGGTCGCGCCGCGAGTAGCAGGCCACCCCCGCGCGCTCCGGTGGCGCGATCTCGGCGAACCACACTCCACCCACCACACGAAAGCTCCGAATCGTCGACGGCCTCGGTCAGAAAGGATTCCGTAACTGCTACGACATCACATCCGAGGGACAGAAGATTTAGCCTAAAGAAGTTGAGTTTTGTGTTGAGGCCCCTGACATTCTGGTAAATGACGTGCAGGTACTTTCCAGGTCCTGCGTTAAGTTTAGGAGTGCCCTGGGGGGTTCCTACCAGTTTGCGGTCTTCGAAATAACCAAGCCTTAACTCTGGCATTATCGGGCCAAATCGCCGCAGAAAGGCATTTTTCGTACACCTCAGGCGGTACACCGATCTTAAACGATTTGTAATCACCCCTGGGCTTGAGTTCTTCGACTGTGCAAGTAAAACCTGGGCACACGGTTAACAAATACGCTCTAACATCATCAGCTCCCGAAACCATATTCCACAGATGAACGTACTTTCGATACTCCACAGCTTTAAGTGACGTAACACTAGGACCAGCGGTACAGCGCCTCGAAGAGAAACGCTTCCTACGGTTACGAACCTCCCCGAAATCCCCGCCCGCAGCACCGTCATCGTCATCCGCGGTGTCACCGTCACCAGACTCAGCACCTTGGTCACGGGGGGGAGGGGTTGACAGCACCACTGGCACTGCAGTATCCCGCGGCTCCCCTCGAGGCGGGACTTCTTGCTGATTTCCCGCTTTCTTCCCTCTACGAGCCTTGCGTGTCCGCTTTGGCACCTGCCCAGAGGACTGGTTTTCAGTATCCGACAATGGTTGCCCAGACTCAATACACCTACAGCGGCAGGGTGGTGCCAGTTCTAGCTTTATAAGCCGCATATTGACCTCCTCGAACTTCCTAGTACTCTCAGCAAGTGCAGTCTGGAATAACGTAATCGTTGAAAGAGCGTTAGCCAATTGTTCAGTCAACATGGTCATTTGGTCCCGAACAAGCTGCACTTCCTGGGCCATCAGCGCCGAGCCATCTGAGTACCGCGGTGTCGGGGGACAGGAGTCACTCTTATTCCTGCTTATGATGTTCTTAATGGTTACCGGAGTGCCCACAGGTGTCTCGCAATTACGTCCACCCTTCTTTCGTTGACTGCAGCATACTGGGCACACCCATGTGCCCTTCTCCACCGTTGTTAGGGTTTTGCCTGTGCATAGGTAATGGTACAGCCTCCCACAGGCAATCACCATACACTGCAGATACTCCTCGCCCACCGCAAGTTCCCCCGTGCACGCCTGACAAATCAGCTCTGCGCTGTCAGCTCTTTCCATTGCGCCGGCTCACAGGCAGTAAGACAAGGCGATAGAGGCGTAGCACCGCGTAGCACAGCGGAGGATCCGTAGCACCGCAGCGCGCGACGTCGTCGGTTTTCGTAGCGCGTAGCACAGGCAGGCTCGGTGAATTTCGTCAGTCGTCGTGAGGGCTACACGCGCGAGCGAGAGGCAAATTATGCGAAAGCTCTCTTTCCCCCGAGGTGTAGCGGGGGGGGCTGCCAGTCACCGCCGCGCGGCTCGCGCACGGGTCTCCGGATCGCAGTTAAATACAATTAACAAATAAACGCGCACTCGATTATGCAAATACGTTACATTAAAATAGCGGCGAGAATGGGTTCTCAAGCTCACTAATTTTTAAGAAAAAAACGATAAACACGTCCGTTGTCAATTAAGGTTTGGACGAATTATCTATAATTTCAGTCAGTTGTAGGCTGATGAAATAATAACTACATTTAACTGTATTTTTTTTAGTTTACTAGTTAATTGCTACAACTGAAGGTATTATATTAAACAAAGGGGTTATTTCATCTCTCATAGTTGAAAAGTGAGGCATATATATTATCGTACATTTTATTTGCCAAATATTGAGTCAGGCAAGTATGTAACCCTACGCTGCGTTTGGCCCGACACTTGGACAGTTTTTCCAATTGCAAACCTATACGTAATCATTAAGCTTCAAGATCCAATACAGAACCAATTTCCACCCCAACACATTTATTATTCCCTAGAGCACCGGGTGAATTAGCTGACGCGAGTCCACCTGCAATCTATTTGAATTCAAAACAGCTCATCAATATGGATTCAACCCTCTGACGCCGTTCAAACTGTGTTCAAATCCTTGAATCATGAACTATGGGATTTCTTTTGTAAGTATAAAGGTAAGTTTGACCCTTTAAAGCGTCTGAAAGTTTTTATTTAACAGAATCAGAAGAAATATTTATTGTAGAACATAGTATTATGGAATCGTCATTTGACGGCACTATGGCACAGCTCTACGAGCGAAGTACAACCCTAGCGAGTGAACTGTCAGGAGCGTTGACGTTAAGATCGGCGCGAAAAAGCAAGAGGACGTTCACGTAGAAAAAAAAATGATAACGACCCTTTTCCAAGTTCCCATGTAAGATTAATTTCTATTAATAGGTAGGCTGTAAGATACAAAGTTGGTACAGTTTGTGAGGTCCTAGAATGACATTGGGGTTTGGGGTACGGTCGGCTGTGTCAACCCACCACCCATTAGTCTCATAAGAGTGAGTGAGACAGTAAGACAGATCCGAAGGTCTTTTCAAATACTAACGCACTGTATATACATTTTTTTAACTTCTATGTCTTTTGTCTTGCTATTAGCAATGGGCGAAAATGTTAGGAATCATGTTATAGGATCCATCTTTATTGATTCCTCTTTCCACCTTTACGCCCACAAACGTGCTAAACGTGGCCTCTTGAGTCTTATTATCTTAGACTCTATAAAGACGTGATTTATGTATATCCATACACGGCATGTCTTGCCGAGTACCACTACCACCAGTAACACCAAATGCAGATGCGTTACCAGCCTCTCGGCTAATATGGAGTACAGTAATTTCACCGGTAACTTTACTTTCCGCGCCGTAACAGCAGCAATTGCTGCTTGGGCAGGCTTAGCGAGTAAAATGATGGTAGCAATCTAATCGGACCTTAGATACGCAAGGTCCTACCACCCGTAAAAGAGTAACTTAAAGTCTTAGATAAGCGAGCAGATACTACCTACTCGTATGGTAAGTTACAATAACTTCATTAGCTAAGGTGCTCTCATGTACTATTGTACCCTTTTCCTGCTTGGCACCAGAACTTCCAACACAACCATAAATGGGTGATAATTTTCAATGACTAAGGAAATCGAGCTCATCTCCGCAATAACTAGGAAACTTTTATCCGCCAGCATTGTGAATGGAAATGTTTGAGAGGAGCTGCCATCAATCTTGAGAACCGCGGGGATGACACCCTTTCATACTTTCCTTCTTTGTATTGGTAGCATTAATAGGCTGGCCAATAATAAATCTTTTAAGCCTCTTTCGGGGAGAGGCTGTCAGCCGTCTGCGCCCAATCAAGGTGCGGTGAATATTTTGATTCAATTGCCGCTAATCTTGATTTTATTACGTCTTTATCTTTTTCAAGCTCGTAATAAACCACATTAAAGTGTCAACAATATCAAGCAATAAAAACCAGCTAGGGCTAAAACCGCTTGTTTATAAAAAATCATACGGTATTTCTTAATAAAACTCTATTTTTATTATACGTAACGTAAAACAATGTAAAAACAAAAACCGGCAAAGTGTGAGTCAGCGGTTTTCCGACTCCGGTACGGAACTCTAAACATATTAATATTCGAAGGTCATCTTAATATTATACTAATAAAGTAATTTATTTAACAACCTCCAACCCCAATCAGTTCTAAATTGTTTCAAATTGTAACCCCAGCGCTATAAAATTTCCACAAAACTTTTGTCAACGAATCGTCTCAGAAGTAACACGAAAATTCATTGTTTACATCGCTACGGTCCAAAGTTCGGTTAACTTTATCGCCGCAGGTCTGAAACGGTTCAAAATTCCGCAACGCGTACGTTTTCAACGAATTTATTGTGCTCTGGCGCAGATATGTGAGTCGTAAACAAGATTGTCGAGTTTAGTTGTTGTGACAGAAAGTTAGGCGCTCCTTCTACGTGTAGAAGTTAACGTACTCGTAAGTCATGTCAGCTTCCAGATTGACGAAGCTAATGGCAAGAGGTGTGTGAGTTGGTGTTAAAAAAAACATTGTTTATATTTGATTGTACCTGCTAGGACCTCGTGCAAGGTCCGGTATCACTGTCTTACTCGATAATTCTGCCGCTAAGCAGCAGTGTTTGCGCTGCAGCTTCTAGCGTGGAGAGTAAGACAGCTGGTGAAATTACTGGCACATGAGGTATTCTAGCCTTTTAGGCTTGTAACGTATCTGCAATCCTCTAGTATTGCATAATGAATTCAAAATTCAAAAAAATTTAATTTATTTTCCCAAATTGCCCGCCAAGGGCTCTTTTACATGTATTTTTTGAAACTACCATGGATGGGTGGTGCTCAGTTACCATCAGGCAACCCTTGCTCGGTTGCCTCCCTTTTTATATAAAAAAAAAATCAGCTGCTAAAAAGTGTGCTGACCAAACAGTTCCCACTTTTTTTTAAGGTTTCCAAAACAGTCACGCGTATTCCATGAATGGACAAATTTAAGTAGTCTTGTCTTGTACAATATAAATGATCCGTGATTGAAACTGTTATATTTATTACTGAAGTGAAATCTTGGAAAGCATCACGTACCGTTTGCCTCTGAGTGTGTGTTTTAAAGGATACAAAATACTAAATCCAATCGATACCTAGTAATGGAGCATAATTATGCCTATGTAGATGTCAATGAACCTAAACTACGCAACTATGCATATTATACTAAGCCAGACAGCTTATACAGATTAGTTAGTAATGTAACTCATTGGAGATCGATCCTATTAATTAAATTAGGGTAGTAGTGTATTAACATTGGTTGTTCATGTAAAATTAAGGATGAATAGCAGACAAAAGCTTGGTACAATTTGTGACTCAAATACAAACATGTGACGTGAACAAATGAATTTCGAAAATGAGACGACTTTTGGGAGTTAATTAGAAACCTAATGGTAAGCAATTTCCGCTACCTATGAGAACCAACAACCCCAACATAGTCACTAATTTGTAGCTAATCTCTAACGAAATATACTTAATAGTGTTTAAATAACTACAAACATAACCTACAAACATTTTCACAACTGAAGAAAAGGGGTAACTATCTCCTTTTCAATTTGATTCAAACCTTCACTCGCAGTTCATACAATTGTCAAACATCGAATAAGACCGAGATAATACAAGGTTGACTAAAATAACACAATACAACTTCCTTCGTCGTCTTATGAATGGAGCCGCAACCTGACGTTTTGCTTTCAACTAGCATAATACGTGAGATCGGTCCCTCTGACTTATCACCCTTACGATCGTTTGACAAGGGACTATAAATAGATATGTCATTTTACATGTCATCTAAGTCTACGCCCTTCCAGTAACACAGTTGAAGAAGTTTTGGATGTTTCGTGATATTAAACAACGAGCTCACAATCCTTTCATTTGCCCATAATATTTGTCATAATGATCGTCACTACATATCAATACATAATCACTTCACTATCACTACATAGTATAAAATAAAGTCGCTTTCTCTGTCCCTATGTCTCTATGTATGCTTATATCTTCAAAACTACACAACGGATTTTGATGCGGTTTTTTTTAATAGATAGAGTGATTCAAGAGGAAGGTTTTCATGTACAATTCTACGCAGACGAAGTCGCGGGCAGAAGCTAGTTTGTTATAAATCACACCTCTTTTTTTCTCTGAAACCGTAATTTTTACAGTAGCTTCGAAGTGGCTATCATGTAGAACTCTGTAGGTTAGGTTAGTTTAATAACAATCCTGATCAATGAACAGCTTAAGAGGAAAAACAGTTATGGCAATGGATCGTTATACATTTATGGCGTTACGGAACCCTAGCTCTCCAGTGTGACACAAGTTTGTGTCACTAGTGAGTGGCTACTTGAACCCTGACCCATACATTGCGTAGGTATATATTATCCCTACTAATATTATAAATGCAAAAGTAACTCTGTCTGTCTGTCTATCGGTCTATCTGTCTATGTCTGTTACGCTTTCGTGCCTAAACTAATGAACCGATTTTTACAAAATTTGGTAGAGATAGTTTCAGTCCCGGGGATAGACATAGGATAGTTTTTATCTCGAAATGTTTTATAGCTCTCGACGACTACACGAAGAAGAATTTTTTTATACGATGTTATACTAAATCCACCAATTTGTTTAGGTATTTCAATCTTTGCTATTTATAATCTGTTTACTGTACCACAGGGTGGGTAAGTAGACTGATAAGCTATATATGCGTATAGTACGTATAGAATCTGAAATGTATTTGCTTTTAGAAATGTATTTACCTACTTTGGGAGTGTTTATACTTGATAGGATAATGTATTGAGAAGGCTCTCAGTTAAGTTGGGAAGGTGATCGTCTTGGGAAGAAAGATAATAGAAGTATTTGTTTGAAACATATAATTTTCTGTCTGTGAAGACTTTTATGAATATAAGTAACTTTGAATGGGCGCCTAAGGGAGCATCATTCTCTATTGCAAACTACGAACTCCAGACTCCAGCTGGTGTGGAAGGAAGGAGAAAACACGCTATATTCCCAAGTAAACCCTCATACTGGTTCTGATTCTCTGACAAGCACGACCACTCAGTCACGAGCATAGCGACTTAGAAGAAGAGAATAGTTTTAAAAAGTATCTTAGCTCTCTAGGGAGTCAACGCATTTAGTCCTATTAATGATTTATTTGAGTTGTAATTTAAACTTGTGTTGTTACTTGTGTGTTTCTTTTCATTTTTTTTAGGTGTAAGGCTAATTTACCATCAAGGTGTAAGCACCTTGATGGTAAATTAGCCTTACACCACGGGTTAACCCTTCGTATGCGCGGGCTAAACAAAAGTACTGCATTCTAGTCTCATCTGTTTTAATACGCACAAATTCTGCTGATTTAAATATAAATTAAAAAATAATGCATTCAATTTGGCACAGATCCGTGTCTTAAGCATACGAGGGGTTAAATGTAAAATTACTGCAGTGCTGTGGCTAACATTACGGCTTAGTAAATAAAGAGGTGTAGGGGCACACACTAGTGAAAGACAAAGAATTCAGCAAAGCCTTTGATTTAATGGCAGCACCATTGAAAAGCACAGTGTTTGACGAGGCGCTCTCTTAATCAGAATTATGTCCGAGCATTGCGGACTGAAGCCTTCCTTTGTGAGCACACCGACCCGTGCTGCAATGCAGAGCACTCACTACGGACGTGTTACGACACTTCGAATATACGGGAATATTCGAAGAGGTATTCGGAGCGCTTGTTTTCAAAACATCGGCTTTTAATCGAGATGCCTTGGATTTCACAGTTTTTTTGGAAGGAGAAGCAGATAGTCTAGTGGTTAAAGACCCTAGCCTAAGCTAGAGGTCCCGAGTTCGGTAGGGGCTGGCACATGTATGATGAATTTGAATGTTTGTTGTATATGTGTATATTATATCCTTTGTCTATTACACATAGTACAAGCTTTGCTTAGTTATGGAATTAGGTAAATAGGTGTAAATCCCGTGATATTTATTTATTTATTATATTTTGAAGCAACTAAAAATCTATTTTCGTAGGTGTGGCAGCTAAATTAAAACTAAAATAAACGAGCACTTGCTGGATAAGTTCAATCTCGTTTCAGTAGTGTCAAAATGAACGGAACTCAGTCAAAGGCTTATGGCGTGGTGCCCTTAGGCCAGCAGCGTTGTTCTCGTTGAATAGCAGTGCTAGTTGAGAGACATAGCTGCCGGCCATTTGGTTTTCAGTTGTATCGACCAGCCGCTTTTGTAACTCTTTGGTGAGTCTGGTAATCGCCGGCCTAGGGCCTAATAACCTTTGGAATTTTACATACATATGTAAATACATACATAAAGCACGTCTTATCCCTTACAGGGTAGACAGAGGCTAAGGTAACAAGACCTAAAGCCCACGTTTAGCATTATTGTGGTCGTATAGGTGGAAACGGGAATCAAAATACGGATGGGTTGCTAGCCGCATTGCCTATTACATAATACCTAAAATTTTCGTGCTTCAATATTGAGACTAAGAAACTCCAGTACTAAGGATGTTTTCAAACTTGTTTAGCTCGAAGTACACTTCACAGTCATGAGTCCTACCCAAGCAAAATAAACTGTTGGTAAAACAGTAACAGAGAGAATTTAGAAGTATGGAGCGCGCTTGTAAATTCGCTTAAGCGCCGCGGGTCATAGTGGCACGCAGTTGAGAAATTCGTGAATCGTAATGAACATAGTACAAGTACGTAAACTGGGTTTCATGAAAGAGATATAAACTGATTTTCACTTCAGTCGCGATTGTGTGTGCCTTTAAATTAAGAGTAAAATTAAATGAATTTCAAATTGCCTAGTACGAATAACTGAAATCTGTAGATTTATAAATAGCGCCACTATAGACATTTAAAAATCAAAATGTATTTTCGGCGTGCGCTACCAAAGTACTGATACGTTTGAAGTCGTATAACAAACGTGTCGACTTGAGGATTACCTTCATTTGTTTTCGGCGGTTGAAAAAACCTCAGAAACAAACTCCAAAATACCAAACGCTTGTTTTTATGGGAGTTTAAAAAACGCACACAACATCGAATGCTTTAAAACAGCTTCCGTAAATAAAATGTAAAGTGTAAAGTGGCGTAACGAGTTGACTTTACACGTTGGGCTCGCATTAACGGCATTTAAGCAAATTGGATGCTAATTCGACGCCAGACTACCTGATGGAAATTACACCGTCATACGTGGGAATAAATGGGAGACCGTGAGTGCCACTACTTCGGGCAATTTGCACAAACGGCGCTGTTAAAGAAAATGTAAAGGGCTGTGATAACATCACACGCGCATTTCGACAATTATTGGTTTACACACACACCCACACAAATGACGTCTATATCCCTTACAGTCTACCCTGTAAGTGGCTGAGGTAACAGGACCTAACGGCCACATTCAGTATGATTGTTGGCGTGTAGGTGGAAAGTGGTTACTTCCATGCTGGCCTGGGAGCAAAGAAAAAACATAGGAATGTACCAGTTGCTTCTTGTCCCATGCAGATGGTAAAAGCCCATCGAGGAATTGGGCGAAGTTCTTATGAATCATGTTATAGGCAATGCGGCTAGCAATCCATAACTATTTTGATTCTCCTTCCACCTATTGGTTTACTTTGCCCATATAAGGGATCTTAGAGTTAACTACGACTAAGGATGGAACTATCAAGCATGGTTTATGCATTGAGGTTTAATTAGTAAGTACCTGGAAGACCTACCATCTTTTTCAGCATGTTTTCTGAAAATGAAACCTAACTAGATCGATTTATTGCCCTTGAAACCATCTGCATCCTAAAATTCATGAAAATCGTTGGAGCCGTTTCCGAGATTGAGATTATGTATGTATACATATACATGAATTGCTCGTTTAAAGGTATTAGATAGATGACCAATGCACCAATCATAAAAAGTTACAAACCCGTCAGCGAATTAAGAACTCCACATGTTTATTTATTATTATTATTATGTCTTGAATTCTTGTTCCTTCTTTAACCTGTACATGAAGTAGACGATAAGTTAAAGCATTTCACGAGTATTTCATGTAAAAAACTCTACAAAACTACTTTTTTATCCTAAATACTGTCTAAAAAGCAATTTCCAAATCAACACGTTGTCCGCATAGCTTCGCCCTTAGCGAACTCCCTGAGGAAATTATAGAAAATCTCCACAATAGACGAGATTGTCTGCCCCTCGAAACTCATTTACACATTTTTACCTTCCTTCACATTTCAATTCTCGGACAAAATTGCCAGTGGCACAGATGAGGTGGAATAATCAAACGTCTGAAGGAATTATCAAAGACATGGAACTGCCGAGTACCAATTCATTTGGAGTGGCATCGTAAATACCTTTAAGCATGCTTTAGGTTTACAAGAGATCAATACCTACGTTTTCGTTGTCCTGCAGATTTTTGAAGATTTGATACGTCAGATTACTTTAATACATCTGATCTATTAAATAACTGAGGGCTGCATTTGATTTCACATTCGTGAAAATACCAGTCAACTACAAGATAACTGCTGATTTTTTTTAATGGTTGACGTAATGATTGGGACCTGTTATTTTCGGCTACTTTACTCGTATTCCAAAGCGAATATAAATATTTACTAAGTACTTGCTTTCGAGGAGAATTTTAGCAGATGTTGATAATTATCATATCGGCCCCTGAACTTTAGGACTATAAATGATGAATTTTTATTTGAGCTGAGCAAACAAATTTTTAACTATTTACAACTTTACTCAACTGCCTGCGGACTAAATGGCCCTTATTTAATGTGAACTCTGTACAATGTTAAAAAAAACCGCCGTTTGTTCAGATCGATTTAAAACATACCCGTACTACTACAATATGTTAGTTGGTACCAAGTTCCTCGATTGGTTCGATTATCGGAGTTTGATTCCCATTTCTCCAATTTTCAGTAGATAAAATCGTCGAAACCTAACTTATACGAGACAAGAACGAAGTTCCTTATTGGAAACTTGTCGGCGGCGTGTCGAGGCCAACTGTCAGCCGTAGTGACATCTGCCAATGAATGGCCCACATTTTCACGTCATATTCGCAGAAGTAATAGCCAAGAATGTCATCGTTTCCCAGCCTTGTGGGAAGTTTTTGAACATTTTTACTAGTTTATATTGTATTCTTAGTCAATATTGCAAGTCAATTTTTATATTGACTTGAAATTTAGTAAACCAGTAGGTACTAATAATATAGCAAAAAATATATACCTAATGAGAAAAAAATTGCATTACCTAGGTATATAAAAATCTTTTTTTTTTTAAATAAAAATCAAATTAATCTACGTATATCATTTATGCCGCTAGCTAGCGCACGATATTGTCATCTCATATATGGAGAAAGACAATAGCTATACTGAAGAAATATCTTTTTTATGTCACTTGCGCGCATTATCATTAAAGTGACATGTTATTTCACCTAGGTACTCATTCTACGATCGTAATATAAACTTTTTTTAAAATTTTGATATTTGGAAACATAACAATTACCCGTCTTGGCAATCACCTGTGTAAATAATATTTTTTTCAGAAACACCAAGATCAATGTTTTTTTTAATCCATAAAACCATAAAATAATTAAAAGGCAACTCGTTTGCAAACAGAAATATACCAGCCAGTTATTTCCGATTTCATACACACAATAAGCACGTTGAATTCTGTCTTTTCATTTCGGATGGATTGTTAAGATTAGAAACAATGGGATCCATTTTAGAAAAGCCCCATAGGCGCGATAAACGCTGTAAATTTAAACACAGGGTCGGCCGACACAAAACAATTTAGCCCTCTAAAGGAATAAGCAATTTTAAATTTGATGAAATTTAAAATCAGTTACAATATTTTTGTTTTGATTTGAGAATTATAATCAGTTTGAAATATGGAGCAACAATCAAATGCTTATCCCGACTGAGCTACTAAACAAACCTGTCTTTTGAGCATGTTTTTATACGACAAGGATGGTAAGCGAGCACAACCACCCATGGACACCAGCAATACTAGAAAAATGCAGATGCGTTGCCAGCCTAGAGGGCTAGGATAGAATACTCGTACCTCTTGTGCCAGTAATTTCTCCGGCTCTCTTACTCTCCACGCCGAACATTTCTCGAAATGGCTGAAATATGATATTCTTTAGGTTCTCGACCAGGTAGTAGGTACTGAATAGACAAAACTTCCACATCATTATGGATCACAAAATATCACCAGTTAGAATCGGTTGAGAAATCATACAGTTACTGACAGGCCTAGGAAAGCATTTTTGCCCAAGCTGAAACATACCTAATAGATTCTGATCAAATTCTAGATTCTCGCTTGGCCAGTTAAAAGCAATTTAATCCTCTTAATCTATCATTTAAAGGAAGTAACACGATGGTTGTTTCAGACAACCCAAAAATTAATAACAAAATTTCGAGCAGTTATAACAACGCCTTACACAGCTATGCTCCGGTGACGTAAGCTTGCTTAGCTATGTCCATGAGCTGGAAATGCAGGAATGCAGCTGTAGCATGCATTTACAGGCCAAGGATGTCACGAACGTCTAAACTCGGACGTCATTTTCATAAGTTCTATTTAAATTAACCTAAACGACCGAGTCACTTGCCGTATTTAAAGGCGTTCAGGGGCATTATCATGACGTCTTAATGCGATTCAATTACGAACCAAAGTTGGATAAAAAAAAAGTATCAA
Source organism: Pandemis cinnamomeana (assembly GCA_932294345.1). Lineage (NCBI taxonomy): Eukaryota > Metazoa > Arthropoda > Insecta > Lepidoptera > Tortricidae > Pandemis > Pandemis cinnamomeana. The sequence continues at coordinate 12,892,811 of OW028705.1, read as the reverse complement.
AAATGACTGGTAAAGCGAATCAGAATTGAATAGCGTTAATGGGGTGCGAGTCGGGTTACCTCCGCGTGTGGTCAAGAGCTGCGGTTCGTTTTTGGATCCGTTCAAGGGGAAGAGCAGTGCTTGGTCCGGTGCACCCTGGGCATCGGTTAATGATTTCCTGGCAGATTCTGAGGGATATCATTATCCGTGATTATCATGAGCCCGACAGGGGGGGAGGGGTCTTTTGACTGTGTTCTACCGTACAACGTTGCCGACATTTTTGTTTGTCACAAGATTTTTTAATACTGTATTTATTGCTTTGACATTGGCGAAATCATCGCATCGATTGATGAGGCCATATTAAAAAAGAAGAAGAAGAAGAATAGCATTAAGAAATCACGGTAAGGCTTCCAGGTGCATTTCTATCATGCAATATGGTGCAATATAAAATGGTGCCCCAATCTCAAAAAATTCTAAAGTTAAACTTTAAAACAATAACGTGAATCGACTTCGAACGCAAAATGTGAAATCAGTTCACCGCCAGCGAAGATATCGACGGGCACATATACAAAATAAACTTAAAGCCTTTTTTTGAAGTCGATAACCAATTCTGAAATGCGCCAGTCAAACAATTTAAATAAGTTACAAGTAGTATCTTGAAACTGAACTCGTCGCAAATGCATCCAATAGAAGTTACGGTTCATTTAAGTTGACTAAGCGACAGTATCTTTACAGATAAGTCCGCTGACGCTTAACTTATTCTCAACTTGTAAGACTGACCTAATTTTAAGGAAGCCGATAACCTCGATCCCGGCATTACAAGCAACGAGTAACCCAAAAGATCATTGAAACCCGAGATGGGAATTAAATTGGGATTCGTTTCTTTGATAAAACCTCTTAGCAAGCCAAAGCCGATACCTTACACTTACAAAGGATGTATTTTACTTGAAGGTATGTGTCACTTTGTCACTAAATAGATACGGTATTATTAACCTCTGTAAAGGGGATTTGGCGGTCTTTGAGCAAAATAACTTTATTATTTTTAAAATTACCACTTTTCTGGATTGTTGTTTGCTTGGTTTGGTGGTAAGCGAGCACCACCCAGATTTATCAGAGTTGTAACACATGAGTATTTTTATATTCATACCCCATTATAACCCCCTGAGATGAATCAAAATAACTATAACGATAATATTCACCAGTACCTACAAGGTGGAGGCGCCTAGTTTATGGTAACCTCGAAAGGTCCAAATCCCAATATCCCTGAAGTGTACTTGGCGATTATTGGTATTTAGGCCTAAAGTTCGAGAAGGAAACGTTAAGGGTCCCTCGTAAATTAAACCCTCAGGAGCACACTGACGTTATATCACGCCTATATGCGTCCACGGCTCGGGTCCACGGGTAAGAACGGGTTCCGGCACTGATTATTAAGGTGAACGAGACTGCAAGGAATAATCTACTATATAAAAATAAGTCGGGTTTTCCTTCCTGACGCTATAACTCCAACACGCACGAACCGATTTCCACGGTTTTGCATTCGTTGAAAAGGTCTCGGGCTCCGTGAGGTTTATAGCAAAGAAAATTCAGGAAAAGTTTCAACAGAAAACACACGCGGACGAAGTCGCGGGCAACAGCTAGTACCATATAAAATCAATATTAACTGGCTAAAATTCATTACTTAGGGTATAAGCTTAAGCTAACGTAATTTTTATTTTATTTTTTTTCAGCAATTATAATTTCATTTGAATTACTTCGAAATCGGTTATTTACTATCTGTGTTCTAAAAAAATGTGTAAAAAATCCAAAATTGCATTCCGTTCGCAATCACTTGCTGTTATTTGTTCAACAGACTATCAAGGTAAGATGAAAATACAAAGAACGGAGTGCAATATATATTTTCTATTCTACGCAGATCCATTTGTTAACATAACGTGCCTACCCTGCATGTCTCATGGTGTTTTATTTCCAAAGTAATGTTTCCACGATAATATTTTCCTCGTGCTTCGCATTGTTTTAATACCCTCGCAACATTAGAGGTATGTGTGTTTTTAATACTGCGGTCGCATTTTTGTTTCCTTAATTTTAATTAAAAAAATTGTTTCCATTTTTTACTCCTGTTTATTTTGTAGCTTGTGTCGGGAAGCAACGTCCTTAAAAGGTAGCTGGCAGGTTAGACGGTCTGACTTGGCACTGTCACGCGTCAGAAGACTCCTGCCAGCCCCGGCTCGTATTATTTTTATTTAATTCTTTATTATATTCCATTGCTGTGTTGAATTAGGAACCAAGGGTTCTTATTTCAGAAGTGGGATTCGAACCCACGCCCACAAAAGTTGTTTCTTGAAATTTTTTCTTGTGCATTTAGGAATCCGAGACGTACAACGGAGCGTATATGGTGAATACACCCCCTTGCAAAAAAAACGGGCACCCATGGTTTTTGTATTTTATGTGCATAAAAGCTTACTTTCTAAGCTTTAATGCCTATAAATCTTAAAACCATAGGTGCCCGATTTTTTTGCAATGGTTGCAATGGGGTGTATATACGTCTACATATTTGGTGTTTTATCTTCATTTCAGTTTTCATCTGTATCTTTCTGAAAAGTCCCAGTGGCACTTTAAACGAACATTAAGACCCAATTGGCTAACTTGATAATTATGTAAAATCTTAATTTCATAAACTGAACACATATAAACTCGTGCCCACATATAATTGGTTATTTGGGTTCACGGATATTGAACTTCACTTAGCTTTAACAACAAACAATTGAAAGTAAACATACTATTAAATGTTTCACACGGGATCAAACGGATTTTGATCTGACTCTTTATTAGGATTTTAAACCCAATTGTTTTATTACAGACTGATTTTAAGTAGAAATATTCAGAGTTACGTAAATGGTATTGAGCAATGTTAAAATCTATTTACAATTAGAAATCGGCCCACAGAGTCTAATAATAAATATCACCCCCACAGAACTGCCGCCAACTAAGCCTATTTCTGCGACTGATTATTTCAATCAATACTCAGGGACATAGGTATCGGGAAAATTGCCGTTGGCCAAACAAAGTGAAGGTAATTCAAGAGTCCAATCCAAAGCATTTCTCCGCCGCAATCTTGGGCTTATTTAGATTAGCGTGTCTCCCATCTCTGTATTCATGACGTCACGACTTGAAGGGTTCCAAACTCGGAATTACGCATAATTCCACAATGAGTTTTCGCGTAATCATCCTCCTTGCTTTTGTGGATCTTTTTGAGGTGAACTTTTGCTCATACACACCCGAATGTATAATGAACGAGATAACACGGGGTGTTATGAGTTCGGTTGGTTGTCACTTGTTTATGATATGCGGTAATACGTGCTTTTGTTTTCGCTGTCACAGATTCTTTGTGTACCTAAAGATTTTGGAAAGCTAAAAGATAATAATGGAATATAAGTCGAATCAAATGATTACCAGGTACAATTGTATAAAATATAACATTACATGTCGTGATGGCAAACAAAGTGTTAAGTAAATTAATTTTCCTTTCAATTTTAGGTCACTCTGCTCTGAATATGTTGCTTTGTTAAAAGTTAAATAGGTATTGAGTCGTGTATTCTGCTTATATAAATTATAAATTGGACAGAATCTCGTTTATCCGAAAATCATCTTCAAAATATTATATTTACCTACGTATATTTTTGGAAAAGAAATAATCGTGCAAAGTTTGTCTAAAAGGCGTTCTTTGACGCACAACACAAAACACAGGCAGTAACACACCACAGTGCTTCCACTGACACAGATCGCGTAATATCTCTTATAACGCTGATGTAATGTTGACTGACCTGGGTGATGGGTGCACGGTGTATCACTGTGTATTCGGTTGGAAAGCCTCGAGTACCGCAGGGAAATGCGAGGCTCAGCCCATTAATATCATTCGTGTTTGGATCACGCGTGTTTTTTGGGACGTATTTTTTGACAGCTTTCGCCGTTGCTCTGTTCCGTTGATTAGATTTCGAAGAATTCGGAATTTATTTGTAAAGCGTAAGCTTTAGAATTGTAATTTAAAAGTTCACTTATCCATGAAGTCGAAGTTACAATTATTATACGTATATCACTACATAGTCACTGCATAGTATAAAACAAAGTCGCTTTTTCTGTCCCTATGTCCCTATGTCCCTATGTATGCTTATATCTTCAAAACTACACAACGGATTTTGATGCGGTTTTTTTTAATAGATGGAGTGATTGAAGAGGGAGGTTTTTATGTATAATTCTACGCAGACGAAGTCGCGGGCAGAAGCTAGTAGTTTGATATAGGTGATCAATAAAATCGTTCGGTACAAGATATTAAATTCAGTTTCCAAGGAATAACCCATGGACAAACTGAAAACATCGTTAAATTTAGTAGGTATTAAAAAACAAAGTGTGCATTAAACATTTCCAATAATTCCCAATATGTTCACCAACTTTAGGTTAAGTAGGTAAACGTTGGCTCAGAAGCAGACGCTAAATCAAATGAAAACGCAAATACCAATGGGGAGACATTGTGAAGATATTGGTTGTATAAAATTTGTGTAATCCATCAAAAAGGATCATCAGGACGTTGGAGCCGTGTGTGAACAGAAGTGTCCAAATTACCATTCGTCTTATATAATGTTCTTAAGATTACGTTATCTGAAGAGATGGAGTTTCGAGAGCATTATTTAGATTAGAATACTTTGAAGGGAATATCGGTTTGCGATATTATGAGTATTTTGAAAATATTTTTAGGATATTCTGTTATTCTACCATGGAGCCATGTGAGTTTGTTTGTTACTTTATTATTTTGAATTTGTCCAAGTTTATTCTGGTTCTCTTTGAAACGAACAGGATAACAAATGTTAAATGTCAATAATCGTAAATGGGACGCAAGAGTCTGATCAAGCTCAACTTTCACAACAGGATAAAAATAGTCATTGTTAGTAATATGAGGTAGTAATACTTATCAACGGAAAATCACCAAATGCACTGCTAAAAGTAGCTTCAGCAAAAAATCGACCGGCTCATTAACATAACAAATTCTTGAGCAATCAACGACAGAAAAATACGAACCTCAATTGTCAGAATGGTATAAATACCTTGACGAAGGTTGTTTTTTTTAAACCGCCCGATATTAAGCCGGCAGATATTTTGGGAAACAATCCATTGCGGTCCGATTAACAAAGCCTACGCGGGCCGGCGGCATCAACAACAGAGTCGTGCGGTGAAAATCTTTTGTTTGGAAAATAACACAAATCGGTTTTTTTGCTCCAGATTTCATAACTTATTTGTTTCTCTTTTTCAGTAAGGTTGAATGAAGCAAGGAATGAAAATTTGCGTTCCCCGCGAGGAACATTATGTCTTAGTACCAACGGTCGAATAATAGATAACACTTACAGACCTAATCGTAATAAGTTACCCATCAAATCAAAACTTGTAAAAAAACCAAGTGTCGCAACTCAGTTCTTCTACCGTAAAAATTTGTGAGATCCATGTAATACCAAGTCGGTTAATTTATTCAGTCCCTACTAAAGAGACCTCCTGTCTTAAGTTATTACATAATTAGCTTACCTAACAACATATAATGCCCATATCAAAATGAAAAATCGTTTATGTTATAAATAAATAAATTGATGTGGCATTCGCATTAACCCATCAATTGATTATAATCTGTATTACTTGTGAGAAAAATTGTGTTTTATACATAGCTAATTACGTAATAACTCAGGACAGGACTAAATAAATTAACCGACTTGGTATTACATGGATCTCACAACTTTTTACGGTAGAAGAACTGAGTTGCGAGACTTGGTTTTTTTACAAGTTTTGTTTTGATGGAATCTAGTTTTCCTTGTCATCTTGGATGCAGACAGTTGTCTAAGCAACGACAATATTTGGCTTAGACGTTACTTATTGTTGATTGTTGATCTAGAGCTGACTTCTATACGTCATGTGTTTATATTTGTTTTTATTTTAATATATTCCCTTTACTGTTACCTACGGATACTCATTGCCAATAATCTCATTTCTTATCTAAACGCTTGTAAGCAAACACGAGCTCGACTTTCACATAAAATAGTTAAATACAAATGAAAAAGGACCAAATCGTTTCCAAATAAAATTATTACCGCATTCAAGTATTGTACTGTACGTCAAAACGCGACAGTTAGGTAGCAAGTGGCGCCCCCCGTTTAATTTCTACTCTGTAGAAGTTTTACATCTAATTGTGAGCAGTTCTAATATGGCATAAAACTAAGCAAATAATTGGTTGTACGGCCCGGTTTTATACGCAGTAGCAATTAACTAGTATATTAATTTTATTGTTTTGCCTTTACAGTTTTATTAGCTGATATTTCTGTTCCCGCTATAACAACAAATACTAAAAACAGAATAAAATTAATTGTGTCGTACAGACACATCATTCAAACAGATGACGCTTAGCGACAAAAATTCGCATAGTAACAAGGTCACGTGACAGCTAGTAACAGATAGAAAAAATCGAAGGCTTACCCACCCGCTATGGGTGGTGTGGAGGGTATAGCACGCGTCACGGCCATAGCTTTACTTTTCGGATTTTTCCATGTTCTAATTTTCAGTGTCGTTTTCAAATTTAAAATGAATATGTAAGGGGGTCCCATACACCAAACGTGATATTTTTGCTTTTTTTATTACTAATAAATTTAATTATGTCAATGGATAGAAATGTGTTTTTGTTGTACGGTGGTACGGAATCCTCGGTGCCGGTTTTAATTGTTTTGCCTCTTATTCCAACAGGTGATGCATCCTCTCTTCTAACTAGTCTCAATTTCAAACACAATCTTTCCCTTAGCTTAAGAACACGGAATAACCGAAGCTAACACAATCAAACCACCACAACAATAAACATTACATAACTATACTCACGAGCAAAAATAACGGGTCGCTTTTGATAGAACTTTGTACGAAAAGTGATCGGTTATTTTTGATTGTCAGTGAATTTCGCGCAGCTGAAAAGTCAGATTATCCGCTTCGTTTAACATAGGTATCTCCGCAAAGTAACTCCTAAATCCTTGCCGTAAAACATTTTCTCTATTAGTTTTTTACTTCCCATAGGTACCTTGAAAATCGAAAATCATCACGTCTCCACGTTAGTGAATAAAATATCTACAAAAATCGCTCTTTAAATCTTTAAGGCTCTCAAATCGCCCTCCGTTTCCTGCTCTCAAGTGATCCCAGGGGCTCTCGAAGTCAGCCATTCCAATTCGGAATAGCCAAGCCAGGCCCTTTGACATTTTTTTCTACCAATTAATGACTTTTACGGAACATTGAACACTGAAGGTTCCTATGCATTTGATATGCTAAAAACAGCTAACCAAAGATTAGTTGCTGCTAAACCGAATATCGCGTTTTTTTATATTATTCGTTTAAACTCTTGTTACCACCTTAACTTTTTGATTGATGACCGAGTTGGGCATTGAGGCCCGATATATCGACACGCCCTAAGAAAAAGTGTGTATCTGCCTGATACTTAGTTATGCGACTATTGCATTTTCGTAGTCTACGGTATCGACTTCATCATTTACATTAATAAAAACAAGAAAAAAGTGGTCCGAACATATTTTTTCCCAAACGTAGAACTAACTATCTACATTCATTGCTAAAAAAACTCCAGAGCAAAACTTAATATTTGCCTCTTATTCAGTATTACGCGGGAACCCATTGAGCGGATGGAATAAAAAGTATGTGTAAATACCAATCACACTTTTATTTTATAAGTAAATTACTAAGAACAAATGTGCATCTGCCATATACAGATTACTGAATCAGGCAGTTAATAAAGATAAATGTGTATCAACCACTACCAGTCCTTATCTTGGGAAAGGCTGTACAATATCTGTCACTTGATTTATCTAGTGTAAAGTTTGGAACTACATATATATGTATATCTGGCAGAAACTGTTTCGTCAAAGTTAAATATACGTAGAACAAGTATGTATCCTGCTACTTGCACGTCAGAGTTGACGAAATATTATCACGTATAAGTGAATAACTGTAATTATTAAGAAACTAGCGTGTTTAATAATATATAAAAAATCACGAATACATATTGTCACAATATTGTACTCCATGCCAAATTTCAATCCTCTGGTATATATAGTTACCAAGCAATTGCGATTTTAAATTTATAGAAACTTTAAAACGCTCTCCTGTAAAATTTGGTTTTTGTAGATACACACTTTTTCTTAGGGTGTGTCGATATTATGTTAAATATATTAATAATTTTATGTAGTATGTATGTATGAATGTGTGTAATGATATTTTAGTACTTCACGATTTGTTTGTTGTATTTTGAGATGAACGCTCTATTGTGGCTTTCACTACATGGATATTTTAAACTCTTTGTCGGTCTCTGGCTTGATGTTCGTCTCATTTACTCAAAGGTTTACTGGTAGATATCCCTTATAGAGATAAGTTCACCTTTGTGCATATATTTAATGTATTTTTTGTGATTTGTCTCTGTTCCTTTATATTTGTACAATAAAGCATTTAATTACTTAAATACTTTTTTTTTGTGTCAAAACTTCGAAACGATAAGGAAATTAGCACCTAGTACCTGCATCAGTTATACATTGGTCATAAAGTCCTGCCCGTAGTAGTCCACACGGAACTTATAAATCTGATGTAATCTGTAAATACAATGTATGTGTATCGAATGTGTGTAAATAAATGTTTCTCTCTCTCTCTCTCTCTCTCTCTCTCTCTCTCAAATACTGATAATCTTTGAATCCTCCAATACACGGAGGAGGCCTATGCCATGAGTCACGCCGAACTACGCGACAATTTAATAATAAAATAATAATAAAAAAAAACATCAACAACAACAACATACTTATTATTATTATTATTATTAATCTTTGAATGAGTTAGACACAACACAGGCCTTTAAATTAAACACCATAAATAGCGTTGTTGTAAATAAAAACCTAAGCGGCAGGGAGTGGATTGTTAACGATTTTTATGCCCAAATAAAACCGTCAACCGTTATTATTGCATTTTAAGCCCCGAAATATATTGCGAAAATAACCCACCCGGTAATTCGGTCCCTTAGTTTGACCTCGTTGGATGTTTAATTCAGGTTCGTAGGTTTATGTAACAATGGAGCGCTTTAGTATATGATTGCTATTTCAAATGTAGCAGGCGCTTATGTAAATTCAACTTTGGTGATAGTAGCTTGTATTAGTATCAAATTAATTATCATATCGTCGTTCGAAATGTATATTGAGATAGAAAGCTTACAATTCATCCATGCTCTTCCATGCTGGTCTGGGAGTAAAGAAAAAACATGGAATGTACCAGTTGCTTCTCTTCCCGCACAGATGGTATAAGTCCATCGAGGGAAAATCGAGCGAGCGAAAATCTTAGGAATCATGTTATAGGCGATGCGGCTGGCAACCCATCACTATTTTGATTCCCCTTTCGACCTATACACCCACAATCATGCTAAACGTGGCCTTTAGGTCTTGTTACCTTAGGCTATGTCTACCCCGTGAGGAATAAAGACGTGATTCATGTATGTATGTAAGCTTACAATAGATAAAAAGAAACTTAACACAACCGTTTTGTCCAGCGTAATGTGGTAGATATTTTTGAGTAGCCATACCTACATCAAGGCTGAAGGAGACTTACTATTGAGAAACAAACTCAGTTACCGACATTTATCGGGGTTCGAAGACGTAACAATAAGCCTGCAAGATTTTCAAAGGTATCTTTAAATCTCGCTTGGCAAGGTTCTGCAAAATTGGGATTCTATTTTCAGTTAGGCCGATACAATCATCATAATCCTCGGCTCCCAGAAATTGGGGCTGTAATCTCAAAAGTTTTGTCGTGTTGACCGACAGACCATTTATAACTGGAGTTGTCTTTAGTTAGCCTACACTTTGACTTTGAATAGTCAACACGTGTCTAATGTCAAAATTGGTTACGATCCTACCAACTCGAGTTAGGATCCATAAAAATATTAATTTTAAGAAGAGATAACTTTAAAGGATAAAAAATTCGCAATGGTGACTGTGTCCTTAAAGGAATCTCTTCCAGTAGACCTGTAGTATATGATTGGTGAATTGGTGTGAATTCAGTATGTTTTTCACGTCCAATTTATTTGCTCAAAGTGACTTAGAAGATAATATAAAATAAAAACTCTTTCAAACAGAAAGTTTCAAACAATTTTTCATTTTCATAGCGCAAAGGCAAATCAAAAGAACTGTATGATTAAGAATAATGAAAATTGTTGAAGAGTCTCGGTTATTTTATTTTATAAAGTTAGCCAACTGTTTGACTCGCTTAAACACGAACTAAACTAGAACGAGCTGGATTTCTAAGAGTTAATAAACGAAGAAACACAAAAAGCACCAAAGTACATATAAATACAAATTCCGTCGAATAATTTTGCGTTAACTTTAAGTTTAACATTACCTAATGTATGAGTTTCAGTGAAATAAAACACGACAGTTTTTATGGTACGAATAAAATGTGACACCTGCCAAAAAAAGAGGATAGGTAAATTATGACCTACTAACCTAAGTAACGTTCTCTTTGTAGAAATTATTTCTTTCAGTACAATCTTACTAATATTATAAACGCGAGAGTTTGTAAGGATGGATGGATGGATGTTTGTTACTCTTTCACGCCAGAACGGCTAGAAAGATCTGGATGAAATTTGGAACACAGATAGATTATAGTCTGGAATAACACATAGGCTACTTTTTATCACGGAAAATAGCGTGATACCTGCGGGATAGCGATAAACGAATTCCATGCAGTCGAAGTTGCGGGCAACAGCTATTTTTACATATATTACACCTTAACTAGAAATTTAGACAACTAATGTGTTTAAATCACTTTAATATAATGTGCGTATGCGCTGATGAAGCTCAGAATTAATTAATCATACTCGACCCCAATACCGATACCAAAATTAATGAGAATAATTCGATTTTCCGTCATTAACGTCTTAAATGACTTTTAAAACATTTCACAGCGGCATTTCCTAATGATATTTAACATGGAAGACCGCGGCAAAGTAAACCCGACGTTGCGTTTACTTGGATGTATAATTCAGTTTCAGTGGCATGTCATAACTCACGGCGTTCTGAGCGTTTACGGTGAATTACGTTCTAACCGATTTCGTATTACACTCCGGAGACAAGTACGGTGGAACGATACAACAGATCAAATTCAAACCCACAACTTGATGAGGTAAATAGTGACTTAATTTGGTGGAGCTAATTACTGAGGTGTAGGGTAAATATGGTGCTATCATCACTACATAGTCACTACATATTATAAAACAAAGTCGCTTTTTCTGTCCCCAAATCCGTATGTATGTTTATATCTTCAAAACTACACAACGGATTTTGATGCGGTTTTTTTAATAGATAGAGTGATTCAAGAGGAAGGTTTATAATGTATAATACATGCATGATATACCGTGCGAAGCCGGGGCGGGTTGCTAGTATAAAATAAAGTCGCTTTCTCTGTCCCTATGTAACTACACAACGGCTTTTGATGCGGTTTTTTTTAATAGATAGAGCGATTCAAGAGGAAGGTTTTTATGTATAATTCTACGCAGACGAAGTCACGGGCAGAAGCTAGTATAATATAATGCAGACGTAACATTTAAAGGGATCAAAATTAAATGGGTACGTATTAAAATACATAAAGTTTAAAATGTATCATGGGTTAAAATTCATAATTGTTCAAAATATAATGCGATTTTCTCAGCAAATTGCAAATTAACAGAATTGTTATAATCTAACTTAAAGCAATCTACATATTATTACGCTATCAAAACTTAAAACTTCATCTAGCTCACAGTTACACATAAAATAGCATTATATATTTTGAACCATTATGTATTTTAACTCATTATACATTTTAAACTTTATATATTCTGATCCGCACCCAATTAAATGTCTTGATATCAGGTATTTTCATTTTGACTTTTAATGCCTGTACCTAATGTAAAACGAATAGGTAGGTAGGTACCTACACCTCATATTTAAACTTTAGTCATTTAAAGTTCCTGAACACAGGTTCACAGGTCCACTATTAGCACTACATACAGATGTAGTGCTAATAGTGGAGAAAATATGTCCTAAATCAATGAAAATAGAGAAAAATAATTTCTGTTTTCTTTAGCATATCCATACTTTACGTTTTTATCCCTTACGGGGTAGAAAGCCCAAGGTAAAAAGACCACGTTCAGCATGATTGTGGACGTATAGGTGGAAAGGGGAATCAAAATACAGATGGGTTGCTAGCTGCATCGCCCATAACATGAATCCTAAGTTTTTCCCATTCTCTCGATGGGTAAGGATTTAAACAAATACATTAAAAGAAAGTATAAATTATACACCTCACACTACACACTGACATAGGTACCTACTCATACTCATGAATTCGGTTTGCAAAGGTTACTCAAAGGTGCCAGACGGGTTCACAGTTCGAGCGAATCAGGTTTCTGACCTTCAAGTCGCCAAACTTGAAACCTTCAAGCGTTAGTATAGGCTTGTATTATAAGTATTTAGACTTATGTTTATACGACAAGGTATAGAATATTTCCAAAAAGGTTCCAAAAGATTCATGCCATAATAATAGGTGAAGAAATCGCTTAAATACAATGACGAGTCAATGGTTTTTTTTGTGGATTCTTTGAGCATATTGATGTTGATTCTGGGTAGGCATACCAATATTGGAAGCTGCAGCAGTAGGGAACTTGCAAAATTAATGTTGATTCTGGGTAGGCATACCAATATTGGCAGCTCCAGCAGTAGGTAACTTGCGAAATTGATGTTGATTCTGGGTAGGCATACCAATATTGGCAGCTGCAGCCGTAGGGAACTTGCAAAATCGATGTTGATTCTGGGTAGGCATACCAATATTGGCAGCAGCAGCAGTAGGGTACTTGCGATATTTTCAAAAGACCCTTGATTGAATAATTGTGAAGCAAACGGCCAGTCACTTCTACTTGAACACTAGACTGTTGACATACAGTTTAACAAGGCTCTAGTTGTCTTCGTGCAGCAATGGGATGGCACAGTATTTAGCTGTTATTATGAGTAAATTATAAAATTGTGTAAGAAAATACATCAACGACGACGACTGGCGTTGTTAATCTCCCCGCGGGTAATTACTTACTTTCATGCTCATGTAACGTATGAAGCCAAGTGATGGATAGTTGTTTGAGTAATATTTAATACGTACCTATTATATTACCAAGTGCCGTAAAGATTTCCTTTATTATAAAATAAAACACATTATAGAATAGTTCATTATCCCGTAAAATTTCTAAAAATCACATATTAGTAAACCTCTATGATGTCTATTCAGTGTACCTACCTACCTTTATCTATGTTTGCCAATGGTCTAGTCTAGACAGCGTGTCTGTAATTTAATCAGCCAGACAGTCAATGTGTTTTTAGGTACCTATAAAAGGAAAATAGTAATTCAAAAAATCTCACCTTTTGAATTTTTCATTTTTACAGCGCCGCACCACACTCTTCTTTGAATAGGTCACAACAGTGTCATTTCTCTGAACAATTTAGAATTTAATGCAACTACTTTGAAGCTTTATCTCTATGAAACGCTAAGTCACACATATCTGGTACCTAAGCTCTAACCTCGCTAACTTAACTTTCATATAATTTCAAACAGTTTATATGGATCTTTTGAATGCGTAATCTCGGCTCTAATTAGTAGCCTCTCGCTTTTCACAGTAAAGCAGAGCAGGAGAGTGCAACTGAAAACAAGAGCCAACTTCACCAATGAGGCTAGCGCGGGAAAACGTGTCAAGGTTATGTTCGCACTCGACTGGACGCGACAGCACTGCGACCCTGGCTCCACTCACATACGTACCGACTACGCTAAAAGCGACAGTGCAAACTATTGCAACTAATCTTCTTAAACACCGAAAACTTAACCTAAACACAACACTCAATGCGCTAAACGTTAACTCAGCCGCGAACGCAGCTGACCGGGCGACGGGTGCGACAGCTCACGTCGAACCATTTTCGAACTATGACATTTTCAAAATTAGTGCCATTCCGTGCAAGTTGCAACGGGCCGACGCGACGCACCGCCCCTTAGCTGCGCTGCCAGTGGACTGGAACTGCCGTCAGAGGCCGCTGCCCGCGAAATTGGCGCAATTTCGACGCATGCGCGTTGCATTTGCGAACCGGCGGGACCCGAGCTGCCCCGACTGGGTTGCCAGCGGACCTCTTTTACTCTGACAATGTCATATCTCGCGAATAGTCTCGAGCGATTTTGTCGGAAATCCTTGTTAGACCATATTTCTTTTACTTCGTATTTTCATAAATTGTGAGATTAGTCAGATCGTAAAACCCGTTTATGCTACGGATATACTTTAAATCATAGTCTTTTCTACTTTCAGTCACTTACCATTAAAATAGTTTCAACCACATCATTGTTACACATTCAAAAATATCATCTGAGAACTTGATCTAAATACGATTTCATTTTCAATAATTGGCTTTCCATTCTCTTTATCGGATAAGCTTTTCTAGTATCTTCTGGATAAACATGGCAACCCTCCCGCGTCCCTGACTTGATAGGAAACCGAGAAACGTGACGTCAAACACTCGTTCATAAATAAATGTAGGTTAATCGGACCAAAACAATTCGTAAACTTTACTGCCGGGACGATAGGACTGAACTCACTTAACACATTAAGACAGTCAGGTAATCAACTTATGTCGTGCCAGAATAATCTTACAGAATTACTATTACTATGTTTTATCTCGCGATAAGAAATATGCAGAATAAGACATTATTACGCAACTTTCTGAAGGAGTAAAATGTTAATTTGCGATAAATTTTTTGAACACTGACAAGAATATAGCGATAGGAAATCCTTTGTTTTCATCAGACATCGATTGGAATAAGTTTATGTAAAAAAAAAACAATTTTGATACAAGCTATTTAGCTGACTGGACCTACTTGGATTGCCGTCTGTTCTTCCACATATATAATGTCCCAAATTTCAAGTCAATCGGACAAAGCGTTGAAGAGTTCCCTCCTGCGGAGACGATCCTGGCTGGATCATCAGAAGTCCGCTGCCAGATTATTGTATTGTCATACGACTTACGTATGAAAATTTTCCGCCCAATCGTTTGTCTATCTAATATCTGCTTCAAAATTGAATCGCAAGATTCCACCTGGACAAACATCAGTCAAATAAACCACAGAATCAAGTTACTACTAACCCACTAGGACTATGTTTTTGTAATGTTTACATTGCACGCCAGCAAACTTGCTAGTAAAAGTTAGTGTAGTAGTAGTTCACGAAAAAGGAAGCCAACAAAAAACATCCACTTCTTTCTTCTAAAGGTAAGTTATTGCTTTCCCTCTCACCCTTATCATTCTTCCCGGCCTCCATTATTCTGGAAAAAAACAAATGCCTTTCCTTAATCCCGGCGCGTATTGTTTTGAATATTCGGCCTTAACCGTCTTTCGCCGCCCACTGGGCTCGCTCTTTGTGAAATTCACTGCAACTTTTAAGACCACTTTCTTTGCTAATGACCGCTCCTGTTGAAATTAATCTTGCGTTATTTCACGGGGGTTTCGGTTCCTTAACGATAATCTTGCACAAAACGTAGCACTCGTTAACATTGTAGGCGTTAAGAAAAGAAGTTATTAAGAAAAAGCGTCGAATTTCTATGAACATGCGGGCTTCAAAACTCGCTCAGGCCCATATGAATTAAGAACGATGAGAGATTCACAATTGTCCAATACAAGGCGTGAGGCAAGCCACAAGAGAAGGATCACGATTTTTGAAAGCACATCACTGAAAGTACTATTGGAAAGCGATAAAAAATTCAGAGTTGAAAAATGTTACAACTCATAAAGTTGTCAAATAGTATTTTTTTTATCGGGCCAGTGGTTTTGATAGCAACACAAAGTTTTACCAGTTTTAGAAAAAATATTAATTAGGTTCAGAGTGGTGTATTTAAAAAAATCGGGCCCTTAGCCTCTTTTGCTAGTCGAGCCAAAGTGCAGATATTTAATGCTTCGTCTATATCCTGCGGGAACTTATTGCTTTACAGGGATAAAAACTCACCTTTGTTAATCAGGGATAAGTAGTTTTCTTTGAGCGAAAGAATCTTAAATATCTCTTCCATAAGTCCTGAGATTACTCACAGACGTAGTTTATCTTTATTATATTTGTGTGTATGCGTATGGGATACTGCCTCTTATTGCGAAGGGAGATTTCTCATACTCCCTGGGGAGCCCCAGTGGAATGTTTATAATGTGGAAATCGTATGCGAAAATACGGAAAATGCAAAATTATTTCACATTCACATCCATATCCGGAATCTCATATCCCCAACCTATTAGAAACCATTTATTCTACCAGTGCTTTACACTTGATTACCCTGGCTTTGAGGTTAGGCATTTGTTTCATGCAACGGTTTAAATATGAGTTATGCGTATAATCCCCTTTGTCGCCGTTATGGGTGCGACGTGGTTACGTGGTTTACGCGTTTTGTTATGTATGTGTCCTTACACACAGTATACAGTAGCAGTAAGGAGGCGTATTATAAACCAGGGCTGTTGGCGCTTAAATGTTTCACTGTAACTGCAAGCGGATTCTAGTTAAATGTAAATAGGAAGGGATAGTTTCACTTATAGGTACTTATAAATTTAAGGCTACACAGTACACAGTAGCAGTAACAGTACGGAAGTTAAATCCTTCCGTTTATGGTCAAATAAAAACCCAAGTCTGAACATAAAATTCTTTAATGACATACCTTAATCTAAGCAGTTCCACGTGCAAACTTATGATGCTATCTTACATAATAATAAAGAGTATCAGTATTCCGTAACCCGTTACCTTGTCTTGAAAGAAAATGCTTGAACTAAGTACACCATTCTTTTGTTTTTTAGAGTTTAGATTTCGCAGGAAATTTTAAGACAGGTCCTTTGTGCAGCTATTGGCCACTTTGAGGGCCCAACTACGCAGATGTGCTACTGTCAAGCGGCGTGGCGAGCCATCATCCAAGCAGATCTTGTCGACTATCCGCTGCAGTTCAGCTATGCAATGAAAAGTAAATTCACTTGCCACGCCATCCGTCGCGCATAGTGGCAAAGCCGTGACAGGAGCCTTCCTAACATTCTCCAAGTAACTCATAACCAAGGTAAAAAAACAAACGAATAGCGATTTTAGTCAAGCAATTCCGAAATCCATCTACACGACGACATATCTCGGTTGCGTAGCCACGCCGCAGTTGTTGTCTCTAGCCGAGATGTGGATGTAGCCGTCGAGACCCCAGTATGGACCCCTGGAGTTCTTGATGATCCAAAACGTGTCACCATCCTTGGTTCCATACCCGACTAATGTCACTAAGTGGTTCAATTTGTCCGGTGCCGAAGAACTGAAATAGTTATAGTAAAATGTGATGATCCTCTTATTCATAGATCTTTCCTCGATTTTATGTGAACTTAACGCATTAATTTGTCTTTATTATGGGGTGATAATTTTAGCTTGTTCGTTTACCAAACAATGACGTAGTAGAATTCTTACAGGTTTGTCAAGTTTTATGAACAAGGATTAGGTATAGGTTTAGCCGCGTAAGGTCACCAGCAATCAGATAGAACAAAGCACTTATAAAACTGTGCTTGTAACACTGCTTCGGTATAATTTGACATTGACTTAACCTACTTGCTCCCATCCCATGACGTTTTACACGTCATATCAACGCGTGCTTTCATCACGCCTATAAACTTTGTTTGATGGTAGAAATCATATAACACCAAGTCTGTATTAACATTATTACAAGGATATTCACAAAACGTATTAGTTTTTACTAATTACCACCTTTCACATTAACTTCACTTAATAAATTGCGTACTAATACAAATTTAAAAATGCTGTTCGTACAATCACTATAATTAATTAGAGATCTTCTTTGCAAAATAAAACTTCGGATTGTCACAATAACACTTGTTATTATTCATCCTTTCGTGAATACCAAAATAAAGATTGTGACTGAACGCGCAAATCCTGAGGCAATGGTAACTACCTCAGAAAAAAAAATTATATCCCCAAAATCTTATTAAGTTAAATGGATTGTAAGCAAATTTTTTGTGCCTTATTGATTTGATCATCATCATCATCAAATCAGCCATAGGACGTCCACTGTTGGACATAGGCCTCCCCCATAATTTGATTGATTTGATATAGTCTTAAATAATAATTTAAACTTGTATGTACTTACCAGGCAGGATCGTAGAAAATGCCTCCTTGATACATTTCCATAGCATCGGAGGACTCTATGGAAACCGACACTGGACCATGATTTACCAGGGCAACCTGTTTAACAAAACAATATACAAAATGTCTTAATATTGTGTGACTTAGGGTAGGTACTGACAGCTACATAAGGACTAATAAGGCCGGTTTATGATTGCACACACTTTGCAGTTCATAAATTCTTTTTACCATGCAGTATGGAGTGAGGATAGAAAGGGATGGAGAAAGTGAGAGCTCATAATCAATATAACTTCTAATCTGTACTAACCGGCCTTTTAATTCTTACCCCCTTATTCATAAACGCTCTATAGGCTTCTGCTAACTTAGCAATCGTTTGTCCTTATCTGTGAAAGGTAAATGTCAAAGTGACAGATAAGGACAAACGATTGCTAAGTTAGCAGAAGCCTATAGAGCGTTTATGAATAAGGGGGTAAATCTTTATATTTGTTACCTTTAAAGCCTCAACACTTAATGGAGTGACATCACTGTACCCGCGGATTTTATAAGAATTCGTCATATTATCGATGTCACAGTACCCTTCCTGCAATAAAAACAGAACTTTGTCAACATGCATAGTAATAAATTGCTTATTTAGTTTCGGATTTATTGGAATTTGGTTTCACTTGAAATTAGTTGTGAAACCTGCTAAAGAAAAATAAAATGAACTTGAACTAAATAATTCAATAATAAGAACTAAATTTTACGTACCTGCATGAGATATGGACCATATTCTTGTTCTGTGGGGAGACCATACTTCATTATCCATTTATAAGAAGCGTCGTCGGTGCCACCATCGCAACCTTTATTGTCAAATCTGTAAAAGATCAAAATGAGTTAAATAAACCATAACATACTTAGGTAGAAAACGCATGTAAACTTGCTTTGCGTGCATAACACATCCTCTCCCACTTAAAGTGTGCAACTTGCTGAGCGATGTGTGACTTGACTCCTTCTACTAAATGTCATTGTTGAAATTGTCTGTAATGTAAAATAAAAACATAACTCTATTCTTACCCCCAAGAACAGTCCAGTAGGGCCTGGTTACTAAGCTTGATCAGGGTTCCGCCGTTGGATCGGGCCAGGGCTCCTTCAACGGCTGCAGTGCTGCCAAAAGTCCAGCAAGACCCACAAGCTTCTTGGTCTAAAAGTAACGTGTTTATTTAATTTGTGCTGATGATAAGATGACACCAAAACTGTACAAGCAATGTATTTTTTGATTGGTGGCATCTAACGCACAAGTCATCACAGGTACCGTCTCTTTATTTCGACGATTGTGTACAGTTTAATAGAATAAAAATTATATATACGATTTTAAGAACGCTTCACATACTTGAGCTCAGTGACACATAATGTATTTTATTTCAAACACTTACTTAGAACCGGTCCAACTACTCCTTCAAGTCGCAAGTCGTACTCTAATGGCAAAGTTTCAGCAATCTTCTTAATTTTCTCATGTGTATAAGGGAAGGCTACGTTCCCAGGCGATTGAGGTTTGGTTCTGCGCAATCCCCTGTATCTTTTCATTTCTTCGTCCGTTCGATCGGAGAGTTTGTTCAAAGCTAATGTGTAGCCCATATTTTTACGGTTTGTATCTACTACTAGCCTGGAAAGATGAATGTAAGTAGGTATATTAGTGTCGGAAATGAGAATCAGCAGGATGTTCAGCTTCTGCAAAGTGTGAGGCGGCTCCGGCGAGTTGAATGTAATGGTTAAGGCTTTTAATACTCATGGGTATTGTACATCTTGGCGAAGTATCCAAAGAAAAGTTCACTATAATGACAATGTTAGACTACTTTAAATCAATTTTTGGGTTAGTTAGCCAGTAACCGCATTATTAACAAAGGCGTGTTGCACTTATATTATTCTTTTATCCGTCACTTTGACATTTGCCTCTGCCATGTCCAACAAAAATGGTAAAAAAAAATCAGCTTCGATATAAGCACAATCAATACCTCCATTTCTTGTGGAAGATGCTTTTTCGCATTTCATGTTCATTCTTGTGGGCATACTGTTTGTTAAAGCGCTTCTTGTATCTGAAATAATAATAATTAGAATGAAATAGATGGTAAACATTTTAAATACATTATTAATACTTTACTGCTGGACGTCAATCATTACGTTTTGAATACGTGATTCAAGTGTTTTTTTTCTTCCGGTTTCAAAGACTCGAGACCTTCAACAGCTGATTTTATTATTTCATCGTCTTCTTTTGGTTTCAATTGACAGTCGACTGAAAATAAATATTATTTAGTATTTAACTGACCAATATACTCAATACACTGTATCATGCTCCGATAAACAATAGTAAGTATCTTCGAAGTCTTTACACTCTTGATCGAGGTCATGGTCGTTGGTTGGGGAACTCAACCATTGTGATGAATTTGTCGGAAAATTAGTGTGATGGTTTCTCAATGTCGCCGACACCGCAGTGCTGGAATCCGGGCTTCATAATTGGCAATAGTAGGCACAGCTGCTCACTCTCTCGTTACTTAGTTGACTTTCACGACATCCACGGGAAGAGATTGGTATGGATCCATCCCTTTATTAAAATCGGACACGTGCAAAACTTACTTACAGTCTGTATACATTTTGAAAACATCGGTATCAGCAACATCTGTTTCAAAATTGTAAAAGTCCCAGATAATATGGTTGTTGAAATATCCATGCCACTTGTCAACAGCCTCTTCTTCGTATCTAAAAAGTACATCAATAAACAGAAACATTAAAGTTTGTTTGTCCGCATCAGATCTTAATCACGTTAAATACAATCACCATTAGAGTGCTAACACGGGATTACCAATTATGATTTTATCACATATAATATTCTCGCACTAGTTTTTCGCCAGAGTTTTCCCTTTATCTCCAAATTTGAGTTCTAAATGTTTTTATTATTGTATGATTTAATTTTTATCTGTTTAATTATACCTAATAGGCGTCCAAGTTTCAGTTTGGTTTTCATAAACGGCCCATAATGTTTGTTTGACTTCGGCTTCTGTGTCTGCAGCGTTCGTGAACTTGACACAATCAATGCCTTTCACGTTGTCTTCGTCTGTAACATTTTTTTTTATAAGTAATGCTTCCACAAAACCTTATACTTACTCGTATACACTGTGTCTTAGATCCAAAATGCTTCAGCAGGTGATTACAGTAATTTGACTGAACTCCTCTAAAATGCTTTGCAGGATTTCTTAATTATAGTTGACAAATATTTTTCATACATAAGGTCGACATTCAAAGTATACGGTGGAGGTACAACGTCAAAGAAATGACTATGAATACAAAATTTTAATGATAAACATTGTAGGGGTGTTCAACTGATCAATACAACTAAACCAACCTCCTGCTGAAATATGAATGAACTATTCTGATCTAAAACACATTGTATTATCACATTTTGAGATTCACCAATACTAAACAATACCTTCAGGGTCAAATGAATAAGTTGGAGGAAGGAAGACCTTCGGTAGTACAGGGTTGTATCTCGTTCCATACGACTTATAGCACACCAACTTGTTCAACTCTTCCTCTGTCGTTTCAGGATGTATCTGTGGGGTGGTTCTCTTATGTTATCACTAGTTCACTAGTTGACTAGAACGCATGTGAAAAATGCAAATACATTACAGAGCCGATAGGCTGAGGAGTTATTAAATGTCTATCTAGCGCCGTGGATTGCTAAGATACTGTCGGTCTGTTTTTGACATTTGGTGAGTGTGGGCAGAAATTTTTTGAGCATCGGAGAGTTTTTTAAACCATTATCTTCGAACGCAACACTCAAAAGTAGTAAAAATCCGTCTTTTTCTACAAAATTCCAACCCAAACTTAATTAACGACTAATCGACAAGAGTATTAGAACTGAAATTTTGTCCTTCTTTACTCGTATAATCGAATATAACTCAATTCGCTACTTTGGAGTGGTATTTTCGAGATTTTCGAGATTAGGATTGTGCTCAATGTGCTTCGTAATTCGGTTTATTTAATTTGCATAACTGAATTCAGGTTAGTGTACGAACTTTTTTTTAAAGAGTGACGACATTAGGGATCTTTACCTCATATAGTTTCCCTCTAACCCCCCAACCCTTCTGGGATCTTGCGATTTTAGTTACTGCTCCATCGTTGGCATCGAGTCGCGATGATTTACTTGTCCTCCTATAAAACGAGTTTTTTACGAACCATACTAAAATAATCTATACACACATACATACAAAATATCACGCCTTTATCCCTTACGCGGTAGACAGAGCCTAAAGTAACAAAACCATTAGGCCTCGTTTAGCATTAAGGGCGTGTAGGTGGAGAGGGAAATCAAAATAATGATGGGTTGCTAGCCGCATCGCCTATAACATGATTCCTAATACTTTCGCCCATTCCCTCGATGAGCTTTTACCATCTGCACGGGTAGAGAAGCAACTGGTAAATTCTATGTTTTTTTCTTTACTCCCAGACCAGCATGGAAGACTAATCCTACTAATATTATAAATGTGAAAGTTTGTGAGTATGTTTGGATGTTTGTTACTCTTTCACGCCAGAACGGCTAGACAGATCTGGATGAAATTTGGAACATAGATAGATTATAGTCTTGAATAACACATAGGCTACTTTTTATCCCGGGAAATTGCGTCATTTCTGCGGGATAGCGATAAACGAATTATATGCAGACGAAATTGCGGCCAATAGCTAGACTAATAATCTAACCTTTCATAAACATGAGAAAGTATTTTGTGGGAGATAATAACGTTTGGCAACAAATTATAAAAGTAACTAAGTTTGTAGATAACTTAATGAGCATTTATAACTTTGCAATTTAAAAGCCTATAAGTACTTTAATGTACGTTATAAACTTTATCGCCCGTCCTATTTTGTACATATACGTTAAGCGCCTCGTAAACTAACTATGGGTAGGTAGATACTGTAATGTCAAATAAGTATGTAACAATTTATACAGTCAAAACGAAGCGCTATGTAATGAACTTTGTTTCCAATTGGCATTGTTCATTTTTTTTAAGCTGTGCTTTTAAAACCTTTATTTGATAAAATGGAAATTCAAGCAACTAATTTGAATATTATGCTTTTACGTAGCTTTGTTAATTTTTAATAATTTTTTTTTCGCTGTTTGACAGTTCCTGAATTTAGACAGAATCCCAATCGCCTTCGTTCAGCCATTTAAAAAAATCGGCTTTGTCTATGGTTTTGTCGTAACAGGTGACAGTTGCCATAGCCAAACTTTTTTTTTCCATTTTTGTGGCAAACATTCAACGCTGGATTCTGTCATAAAACCGGGTCGTTAGGTTAAACAAAGGTTAAAAGTACTTGCACAAAAATATCTGTAATCATAAAGCATTTTTGAAATCGGACAAGATAAATCGGATAATTGATGGTTTTCCTCTAAATGGTTTTCGAATTGGAGCATACTAAAAAAAATGAACAATGCCAATTCGTTTGTGTTTCCGGTATAATCCCTAAAACTTCTGAATCGATTCTAAGAAAACAACATGTGGTAGAAAGCTACACTACATTTTATACCGGGAACGTGTAATCGTCTCGTGCACACGAGACGCAATTGAAGTTGAGAACGACAGCACAAAAAATATATTAAAAAAAACCTCACCAATATTTATAATTTTCGGTCCAGCCTGCAGACAGGTAAAGTTTTACTGCCTCAACAGTATATTTTTCAGGCCATTCTAGACGAGGATAGTCTTCCTTGAGATTCGCTAAAATTAACAAACATCAGGTATTAAATAAATAAATAAATATCTTAGGACAAATTACACCAATTAACCCGGCCCCAAACTAAGCAAAGCTTGTACTATGGGCACCAGGCAACGGATAAACATACTTATATAATGTAGATAAATACATACTTAAATACATATAACATCCATGACTCAAGCACAAACATTAGTATTCATCATACAAAATGTCTGCCCCTACCGGGATTCGAACCCAGGACCTCTAGCTTCATAGTCAGGGTCACTAACCACTAGGCTATCCGGGCGTTAAATTAGCTACAATATTGAATAATTTAAATCGAATATAATTTGGCGCCCAGGTTTATCTTTCGCATTTTTAGGGGTTTTTTCAACGCGCAAGATGCAACTGCAAAGTGCGAATCGCACTACCACCGTATTATTTTATTACATACATACAAACATAAATCACGTCTTTATCCCTTACGGAGTAGACAGAGCCTAAGGTAACAGGACTTAAAGGCCACGTTTAGCATGACTGTGGGCGTGAAAAGGGAAGTGAAAAGGGGAATCAAAATAGTGATGGGTTGCTAGCCGCATGCCTACAACATGATTCCTCTTTTCGTCCATTCCCTCGATTGGCTTTTCCCATCTGCGCGAGAAGAGAAGCTGGTACAGTCGGTTTTCCTTTGCTCCCAGACCAGCGTGCATTTTATTGCCATTGTTTAAATCAGCTAAAATATAGGACTCTGTTTTTAACTTTTGTATTTCAAGTATTTTTGCAAAGATGTTTTAGATGAAATTAAAGTTAACGTCAGATCAGATCGGTACGAACAAATATCAGTTTTATTAATTTTGATTGCGAATGGGAATTAGATTTTTTTTGAAATTTTAATAAAATGAAAGCACACCGATCGAGTCCTGTCATCACTATCTGAACCGATAAAAAGAATCATAATATCCTAATCAATTACGATTTTATACCAGGGACCTTACCATGAGATCTTAATTCAGTTTAAGTTCGCTCGCTGTCAGATCCAAGCTAAAAATGACAGCTAAAACCTGAACTGTGTCGGTATTGAATCGCATTAAGACGTCATGGTAAGGCCCCAGATGTCCGATAGTTTCGGCTACGGGATCGGAACTCCATTAAACTTTGTTATAAGCGACCAATTACGGTACAAAAGATCCCCCATGACAGACGGTTGGTTCCCTTTACACACGAAAAAAAGTATTCTTACCGTGTTTTCCACAGACTGTGTAAATAGCACCAAAAAAAAGTAACGCTTTCAAAATCATTTTCAAGCCGCCGCCAAATGCGGCGAATCAGTAATAACACGCGACTTTTATATGGATTCATATCAAACCAATTAATTAATTCCATATCAATGTATTGATTAACACTGTTATGTATTACGGTGCCATTGATAGTTAAAGTTTTGTATGTATGTCATAATGGCAGAATTAGTAATGGAATGAAATGAAAATTAAATGAATTATGTCAGATAAAATGTTCGTCAAAATTTTAATTATATAGTTAATTATTGTTATACAATGTCAAGAATATTAGAATTATAATTAGAAATTGATATAGATTGTCATATTGCTACTATTTTCATTATAATTACACATTACATTTTCTCTAGTATTAATATGTTAAATGTTAAATGAGATTTATGTCTGATGAAAACTTAAAGAACTCTTCAACACTGTAAAAGCAGACGTTACATAAAAGGCGGTACAACTTTGTTTTAAATTCGTAATTAGTTAGTGTTTTATACGTAGCTGGAATTTTATTATAAATTTTGATGCACATAATTATATGCACTCTTTTTTGTAAGGACTAGCTTGTGTTTGGGTAACACTACTTGATACTCCCCTTGATCCTCTAGTGTTGTGGGTGTCCATGGGTGGTGGTGCTCACGTGCTATCAGGTGACCTACTTGCTCGTTTTTCTTCCTTGTCATGTGAAAAAAAAACTGATATCTTAAGTTAACTTGTCTATGTTGTCGTCTCTATTTATTACTAAACAGACAGAGAATTTTATGTTCATTTTAATTTCATTTTGTTTTAGTAGATGTCTACCATTAATTAAAAAAAATAGTTTTAAGTGACCGGAGTTAACGGGCTTATCATTAAGTTACATAATCAACCATTTATTTATATTTTAATGAGTTTCATTTCTCGTTATAATAGCAAATGATTTCAAATATGGAAATATTTTTGTTCATAATTTCATTTTTAACACAGGCTTTTTTTAGTATCTACTCGCATTTTTAGGTATCCAACCAACATAAAACCTATCAATCCAGTTATCGGAAGCAGGTGAAAGTAATAGCCGCCTTTTTAATTTGGTTGTAATAATAAAATTATTTTAAAATATACGTGACGTATGTATGTACTACTGTACTATAATTACTTTCATAACCTCACAAAGCCCACCATATATTTAAAGTAAACAAAAAGTTTAACGGACCTGTTTACTCCATGTGTGCTGAAAGAGGGAGAAAGAAAATAATTTTATACGCTTCGCTGTTTACCCGTCGTCTATGTCAAGAGGAAAGTCCCCTGGCCACGATGGGCTCAGTATCGAGCATCTCAAGTTTGCTGGCTCGCACTTGTCTCGTGTATTGTTTATGTTATTTAACTTCTGCCTTGGACACAGCTACATGCCTGAGGATATGATGCGTACTATAGTGGTACCTATTGTAAAAAACAGAACAGGTGATCTTGCGGACAAAAATAATTATCGGCCGATATCGTTGGCTACTGTTGTTTCGAAGGTATTTGATAGCCTGCTTAACACACAGCTTAATAAGCACGCAAAATGTCATGACAGTCAATTTGGTTTCAGACCAAAACTGTCAACTGATACTGCGGTGCTGTGTCTTAAGCACGCTGTCAGCTACTATACGAAACGCAGGACGCCGGTTTTTGGCTGCTTTCTTGACCTGTCAAAGGCCTTTGACCTGGTTTCCTATGACATACTATGGAAAAAACTTGAAAAAATTAATCTACCTGTAGAACTCATAAACATCTTCAAATATTGGTATGGAAGCCAGGTCAATAATGTTAAATGGGAGGGGGCCTTATCCAGGTCATATGGGTTGGAGTGTGGGGTGAGGCAAGGGGGGTTGAGCTCGCCTACACTCTTCAACCTTTATGTTAACGACCTGATAGGCGAGCTTAGCGGCACCAGAGCTGGTTGTTACATAGATGGTGTCAGCGTCAACAACATCAGTTACGCGGACGATATGGTTCTGCTGAGCGCGTCTGTTTGCGGTCTGAGAAGGTTGGTGGCTAAATGTGAGGCATACGCTGTGTCCCACGGATTGGCCTACAATGTTAAAAAGAGCCAAGTCATGGTCTTTGGGGCCGGGAGCAAATGTTACGACAAAGTACCGCCTATTTTCTTAAATGGGAATGAACTACAGCGGGTATATCAATTTAAATATCTCGGTCATATGTTGGCTCCCGACCTCAAGGATGATGATGATATTGAAAGAGAACGGAGGGCGTTGTCAGTGAGAGCGAACATGCTGGCTCGCAGGTTTGCTCGCTGTTCACAACACGTTAAAATTACACTATTTAGAGCTTTTTGTACATCATTTTACACGAGTAGCCTGTGGGCTAGATATACTCAAAAAGCTTACAATGCCCTCCGAGTGCAGTATAATAATGCTTTCAGGGTGCTGTTGGGGCTACCTCGCTACTGTAGTGCATCGGGGATGTTTGCTGAAGCACAAGTGGACTGTTTTTACGCCACTATGCGTAAGAGATGTGCGTCCCTGGTGCGCAGGGTGCGGGAGAGCTCCAACGGCATTCTGAGCATGATTGCAAACCGACTTGACTGCTCGTATGTGAGCCGTTGCTGTGCTGTATCGGGCGGTATGGTACAGGATTGGCTTAAAATGTAAATTTAAATATAGCTAAGTAATTATTATAGATAATTTGTTACTAACCTAGTCTTAAGAATACTAACACTATTGAGTCATGGTTACTTGAATAAACGAATATTATTATTATTATTATTATTATTAGAACTCAAATAAACACCAGCATAAATATGCCCCTGACAAAAACATGTTTCTATCGTCGATTCGGGGTTTTATGACTTATGGGATGCAGGCACTACCTATATCTGTCAGATGTAGTGCTGTTTCAGGGAAATAAATTTACGGTAACTTGTCGGAAAAACAACTAGCTTAACTTTAAGCAAATTAGGTATTTTCAAAATGTACGACGAGCGTGATCAGAAATCAGTTTTTCAGATTGAAATTGGTGGCCATTTCCGAGCAAAATTAGTTACAAGAAACAAAAGGTTATTTTTGTTAATTTTGCCTTAATTAAATCACTGATTCAGTAAATCATGGAAAATAACACTTCAGTTACCTCGTAAGGGATAAAGACGTGATTTGTGTATGTATGCATATGCATTGTGTATGTCAGACATAAAAAAGTTCGATTTTTAGTATTTGTTGTTTTAACGGCAACAGCAATACCTACTTACATCATCATACACAAATCACGTCTTTATCCCTTACGAGGTAGACAGAGCCTAAGGTAACAAGACCTACAGGCCACGTTTAGCAAGATTGTGGGCGTATAGGTGGAAAAAGGAATCAAAATAGTGATGGGTTGCTAACCGCATCGACTATAACATAATTCCCAAGAATTAGCCTAAGGTAGCAAGACCTAGGCCACGATTAGCAAGATTGTTGGCGTATAGATGGCAAGAAATGGAATCAAAATAGTGATGGGTTGCTAGCCGCATCGCCTATAACATGATTCCTGTGATTAACGCTGATTCCCTCGATGGGCTTTTACCATCTGCGCGGGAAGAGAAGCAACTGGTACATTCTATGTTTTTTCTTTGCTCCCAGACCAGCATGGGAGAATTTTATGTATGTCTATATAAATAACCAATATAAACTGAGCACTGCCTATATTTTTCTTAAATCTAGGTCGCTGCTAACACTGGATTTTATATTTACTCGACTCGCACTTGGCCGGTTTTAATGCGCTTAATACAATTATTTTGTACATAAAATTATTTTGTGATCATTGTTATAGGCGATGCGGCTAGCAACCCGTCACTGTTTTGGTTCCCTTTTCCACCTATAGGTACGCCTACAATCATGCTAAACGTGACCTTTAGGTCTTGTTACCTCAGGCCCTGTCTATCCCGTCAGGGATATAGACGTGCTTTGTGTATGTGTATGTATGTAAGTAAAATCTTTAAAAAGCATCGATCCTATCTATGTATCGCATCTATGTATCTATGTATGTATGCATCTATGTATGTTCGATCTATGTATTGCATTGTTTACGTGAAAGTTTATAGATTACTAGCTTTTGCCCGCGGCTTCGCACGCGTGAACCACGAGTATTTCAAAGAAGCTAGCAATCAAGCAAGCGAACAATCAAACCTGCAAGCTTTCAAGCATGCATGCAAGCATGTAAGTATGCAAGCAGGCATGCAAGCAGGCATGCAAGCAAGCGTGCAAGCAAGCATGCATGCAAGTAAGCACGCAAGCATGCATGCATGCAAGCAAGCATGCATGCAAGCATGCATGAAAGCAAGTATGCAATCAAGCATGCAAAGCAAGGACTCAAGCAAGCATGCAAGCAAGCCCCCGCATTGCCCCGCTACCTTGATTTTTCTGAAACTGTAAATATTGCAGGATTTTTATAAAACAAACCTAACCTAACCTATAGGGCTGTCCTAAAATATACCCTAAATAGCTTTTTCCCGCGACTTCGTAAGCGCTAAGATGTAAAACGAAAAAATAAGTTTTTTCCCGTTCCCATGGAAATTTTGGGGAGTGCTTTCGTAGTACACTTAAAGCCTTTAAAGAAACACACGTTATAAATGTTAAGTCTCTTTCTTCCGCTGTTTCGTCTGGAAACGTAAAATCCCGTTTTTTCCCGTCCCTGTGGGCGTTTCGGAAAATCCTTTCATAGTGTTCCCCTACACTCCCGAATAAACCTACGTGACAAATTTCAACTTTCCCCCGCTTCCCGTTTTTCCCGTTCCCGTAAGAATTTCGCCAAATAGAGCATTTCCCGAAATTCTTACGAGAACAAAGAAGAAGAATTTTGGGAAATTATCTCATAATGCTCCCCAACACTCCCCAAGGAACCCACTTGCTAAATTTCAGCTTTCTACGACCAGTAAAACGAAAAATCCTGTTTTTTTCCCGTTTCCGTGGGAATTTTGGAAAGTACTCTCTTAATGCTTCTCTACACTCTCGAAGCAACCTACATGCCGAATTTCAGCTTCTGCAACCAGTAAAACGAAAAGTAACGGTGTTTCCGTTCCCGTGGGAATTTCGGGAAATCCTTTTGTAGTGCTCCCCTACACTCCCCAAGGGAACTTGAAGGCCAAATTTCAGTTTTATACGACCAGTAAAACGAAAAATCGATCCCGTAGAACTGAATATATAAATCCCGTTTTATTCCTTATCCCGTGGAAATTTCCAAAAATCCTGAAATTAGTTTCTTAGTTTTGTAATCACCTACTTTTGTATCAAATTTGAAGAGTCTAGTTATTATAGTTACTGAGATAGCGTCACTCGGAATCGAATATATCATCATCATCATCATCATCATCATCTCAGCCATTACAAAGAATCGAATATATAATTCCCGTTTTTTCCTTATCCCGTGGGAGTTTCCAAAAATCCTTCCTTAGTGGATGCCTACATTGTATAAGGTATCTATGTGCAAAATTTCAAGTCTCTAAGTCCAGTGGTTTGGGCTGTGCGTTGATATATAGTTAAGTCAGTCAGTCAGTCAGTCAGTCAGTCAGTCAGTCAGTCAGTCAGTCAGGACTTTGAATTTTATATGTATAGATAGATGTAGTATATTTTATCTGTGTATCGTTTCGTGAGTCATAGACGGTTCTGGCTGAAAATCAGTCCTGCATTGTGTCTAACACCTCAGTGTAATGCTGACCCAGCGACCGTTTCACTTTTGCGAAGACACAACGCTGATGATCTATTTTTTATGTCGTATGTTTTTTTTTGTTTTACCTTGTTTATTTTCTATAAAATTGTGTGTTCTATTTACTATTGTAGAAAAATAGGCAACCCATTTTTATATGGCCTAGAGCTTCGATCAAAACAGCGCTCAATATATTCTATAACTGATAGGTTTATGCCTCCCACGCCTCGAGGCCAGTCCCTCGGCAGCCATTAAATAAGAGATTAGCTGACACGTCTAAGAGGATTCCAGAATCGCTAATTAAATTTTATTACCTTAAGTAAAATCGATGAGTTTTGAACTTCCAGATTCTAGAAGTTGTGGTCGAAGATAAAATAGAAATGATTCAATTAAATTTCTAAATGTCAGTGAAAATTAGAACACAGAAAAATCCGAAAATTAAAGCTATGGGCGGGAACCCCGATTCTGCTATGGGTGGTGTAGGGGTATAGCGTCACGGAATGACGAGGATCCGGGTTCGATTCCCGGCCATAGCTTTACTTTTCGGATTTTTCTGTGTTCTAATTTTCACTGACATTTAGAAATTTAATTTCTAACGGTAAAACCGAAAAAGTAAAACATAAAAATCAAGAAATAAAATTTCTTGATTCATTTGATAGTACCTAATGATTTAATTGTTTCGGCTTAGATCGCTAAAAAGGGGCCACGGGCCAGTCGAACTCGCAGTGCTGAGACACAAAGACGTTCGTACAGTCGGACAGTTGCTATTAAATTGATAAATTCGAGCATGAACTACGAAAAATTATAATCTTTTGTTTTTATTGTTAAATTGTGATTATTTCAGGTGTTGTATTGGGTCTTAAAATATATAGCCTTAGGAATCTTAAATCATTTGGATAAGACACACACACATACACACATAAATCAAGTCTTTATCCCTTACGGGGTAGACAGAGCCTAAGGTAACAAGACTTGAAGGCCACGTTCAGCATGATTGTGGGCGTATAGGTGGAAAGGGGAATCAAAATAGTGATGAGTTGCTACGCATCGCCTATAACATGATTCCTATGCCCATTCCCTCAATGGCCTTTTACCATCTGCGCAGGAAAGGAAACTAGTACATTCTATGTTTTTTCGTTACTCCCAGACCAGTATGGAAGCATTTGGATAAGACGTAACTGTATAATAAATAATTATGAATAGTATCTTTCACCTCAAAAACAACCAGATTCGATTATTACAAAATTGCTTATTGCATTTGATTAAACTAACAGCAAAGCACATCATAGTAAAAGTTGCTATTATTTTTTAAATAGGCGTTGAAATGTACGTGCCAGTAAACAAAGAAACATAAATCATGTCTTTATCCCTTACAGGGTAGATAGAACTTAAAGTAACAAGACCTAAAGGCCACGTTTAGCCTGCTTGTGGGCGTATAGGTGGAAAGGGAAATCAAAATAGTGATGGGTTGTTAGCCGCATCGCCTATAACAATATTCCTAAGAGTTTTGCCATTTAAGTTGTTTAAGTGCTAGTAAACGGGAGTAAAAGGTATTCCTGACGTAAAACTTAGTTTATTTTAAGGTTAGGCATCTAGTAATTATGGATCAATCTATTGCAAATTAGAAATACAAGTAACAATCGCGGTTTATTGTGTTGAAGCACAGCCTGAGTTATAAATAATAATGTTCCTATCGAAGTAAAAAAATCTTGCACTGTTATATATTTATAAAGACAAGGAATTATTAAGTATAGTGCATTTCACTAACATAGTATTAAACAAAGCTGCTTTCTGCTGTCTGTCTGTCCCTATGTATGTTTAGATCTTTAAAACTACGAAACGCATTTGGATGCGGTTTTTTTTTAATAGAGAGGAAGGTTTATGTGTATAATGTGCAAATGAAGTCGCGGGCAGAAGCTAGTACTACATACATACATACATACATATATCACGTCTTTATCCCTTTCGCGGTAGACAGGACCTAAGGTAACAAAACCTTAGCGATAGGTTGCTAGCCGCATCCCCTATAACATGATTCCTAAGACTTTCGCCCATTCCCTCGGTGGGCTTTTACCATGTGCGTGGGAAGAGAAGCAACTGGTAAATTCTATGTTTTTTCTTTACTCCCTCACCAGCATAGAAGAAGCTAGTATAGGTACTCTAAATGCTAAAATAAAGTATCTTCACGGGCATAGACGATGTGCGGTGAACTGTTTAAGGATAATAACAGGGCTACCGGCCGTGGGCGTCCGTGGGTTCCAACAGGATGCTATAAATCTAAGAACGTCCAGAAAAACTAATACTTTTAATTGAGATTAATCGTTGTGTTCGTTTCTTTTAGTTAGAAACGAGATAGATCTTTTTTAGGTTAGTTAGAGATGAAAATACGTTAGGATGGATGTGGGCGTATAAAGGACATTGTGCGATAGAAAAACAGCACGAAGTGAATTATCTTTGAATTCAGTTTCAGTTTGACTGGTTTGATTCGATTCGATCGATATTTCTCGACTTTTATCAAAACATTTTGAAACTGAAACTTATATTTATATATGTATTTCTTTTCAATTCTTAGAGCAAATATCTCCTTCTAAGTAATATTAACAAAGAAGAGTGCAAGCGAGATGAAAGCTAGTTTGTATCGGGAAAAGGATTACACCAAAACACACGCTGTCGCAACAAGGAGTAAAATGTTATAAAAATACATATAAACACACCATTTAAGGCTATTAAGCATCACCAACAATAACGCATTGTGGGTTGTAGACAGTCAAACAAATGGTGATAGCCGAAATATTAATAGCTGCTGCACTGGGAACCGACATTAAAGGTGGACTACCCACAGAGATGAAGTTTCCTAACGCAAATCAATTAGACGTGTTCACAGTGGGATCTCTGTCGCTGTTGGCTGTTTTATCCGCCTGTGTTCAAGTTACATACAATTAATTCTATTATTCTAAAGCTATTAAATCTCGTGCTGTTGCTATGAGTCGACGGAAACTAGTTTCATGAACGGTATTCTATTGGAAGTGGAATGCGTCAAAAGCGGCCGCAGTGCTTTTATCGCTACCGCTTTGCTTTAGACCAGTCGTTGGGCGTTATGGTTGTCGAATTAGCTACAAGCAATTTAATTAAATTATTTAGGACCCTATTTCAAAGGCCGCAGGGACTTCGTTAGTTTAAAAATGGCTTGGCACTACCAGCGCTTTAATACCGGCCAAGACATCATGATCTAAACCAGTGGTTCCTAACCTTTTCAATGTCACTACCCCTGTGAACAAGTATGGGAATTGAGTTTACCCCTAGCTAATTTAAAATAATTAAAACCACACAAATTCGAGCGAAAATATGTTTATTATGTAAGAAATTGCACGTTTAGGTAACCAGTAAGTAAAGTAAGAAAAGCCGCGCGCATGAGAGCGCCTGGCTACCGTTTACCGTACTATTATTTTGTTTATTGCTATTTTAATACTATTTCGTGCCATCCCGTGTTACCCCCCTAGAATCTCCGTTTTACCCCTGCGGGGGTAATTACCCCCAGGTTAGGAACCACTGATCTAAACAGTAACATGACTGCCTAGTTGCTGATGACTATACCACAACCAAAACCACTACAGCTAAATATTTGACATTTGTCAGACATAGCTTAAGTAACAGGATGCATGTTAAATTCCCGCGGGATATTGGAGCAAGCTTTTTTATCTCACTATAACTGAATTCGCGATGCATCATTTTTCGAATTGAGCACAGGACTGTGTGATATTCCGTTGTCCGTTTTCCGAATTACTTATGAGGTCTGTTTGATCCAAATAACTAAGTAGGTAAATCTCTTATCTTTTCATGTACTGGAGTTAACTCAATTCATTTTCTGTAGATATAATATAATTTTGTGCTTGTCCTCTGCAATGGTATGTAGAAACTTTTTCTGAGAACTTATTGAGCTTTTTAGACCGTTACCAGCAATCATATATTATAAATACCAGACTGCCTTCGCTTTACAATCCTACTGTCAGTCTCAAGGAGATACTTGTAGTACGTGGAAATACATAGGCTATAGTCTGCAAGAATCAAAACAAACATAATTGACAAAGATACACTCAACCCAAATCAGCATTAGTGGTCACCTGATTGGATTACTAAATTATGGCTGCTCGACTAATAATCTCTGCCACCCCTAATCTCGCAAATGTAACGTAAAACTGTTGGGTAGGTAGGTACTTAATAACTTAATTCGAAATTTTAATGTGATTAGAACTATCAGATTAAAGTTCCAAAGCCTAATCAGTGAGACTTAGCTCTTCTTAATCTGCTAATTTATTTGCTGATTTTTACAAAAAAGTGAAAATATAATTGTGTTAATAAAAACTCAATCAAAAATTGGCATTTTTACACAAAAAATGTACTTACAAATGTCATTATTGTCCTTTAAGATTGTAGGTTCGTTTGGGTTCGTAACTACAGATCTTTGTGTAAACCTATTTAGTTAACTTCACCATGGAGTTGTCTCGGGTTATTTTTGCTCTATCGTAGAAATATTTTTCTGCTTTTTATAGGAAAAATTCGAGCTATCCAATAAAGCACCCGTCCACATGCAAAGAAAAGAAAGAAAGAAAAATATTAATATTATACCTAAATATTTTTACATATATTTTTTTTCAATCATGTTTTATCTTGTCGTATTCTTTCAAACGCACACCAAAACAAAACTATTCTACCAATGAGGATCCCACATACAACACAACTCAACATTCATATATATTTACTAACGGATAACTAACGTATGATAGTCGAGTAATGCTCGACTGTTTCGGACTAATTCGTAGTCCTTCCTCCTGGAAAACGAACACTGCGCGCCAGCGCTTTCCTCGCGCGGCTGGGTACTCGAGTCTCACGGTAGTTTCAAGTTGGGAGCAACCAAACTTTGCCCATTATAGACTTAGTATACCATACTTTTGACGAACAAAGAGCAAAGCAGCAAAGCTCATGTTACCATCTCCTTTCACAGGAGATTTAATTTTACGCCCCAGTGTCCTGACGCGTCATGTTAAGGAATGCCGAGTGCCATCCGCGCTCACTCCAGATTACCAATAAGCCGATCAACAGGCCCTCTATTATTTTAAATGAAAATTGGCCGAGACAAAGGGAATTAATAGCTAATTTAAGAGTTTTTGATAAAGGTCATTAATCTATCACCGGATTGAAATGTAGGGTGATTAAAAGGGTTTTCGGTACAGAATGAAAGTTCGGCGGGAAAGGGCGTTAATCTGCTTACCTTTAAATTTGAAAAGTTTTCTACACAGTTTCTCCTAATTTTTAATGAGCAGCGGAAAATATTTTGTTGGAATAATAAGTTTTTTTACTGATAACTTTTTAAAACAATTGATAGGCTACAACGGCAGTAATAAAGCTTAAGTATACATCGAGAATAGGTACCCCAAAAATGAGGAAATATTAGCACTATAGTAGGGTTTTGCAAGCAGATATTTATATCGATACTAGCTTTTGCCCGCGGCTTCGCACGCGTGAACCATGAGCATTGCAAAGAAGCAAGCAATCAAGCAAGCGAACCTGCAAGCTTTCAAGCAAGCATGCAAGCATGTAAGTATGCAAGCAGGCATGCAAGCAAGCATGCAAGCAGCAGGCATGAAAGCAGGCAAGCAAGCATGCAAGCAAGCATGCAAGCAAGCATGCAAGCAAGCGTGCAAGCAAGCACTCAGCGAGAATGCATGAACCTGAACATGAAGCAATCAAGCAACCGAGCAACCAAACCTGCAAGCTTTCAAGCATGCATGCAAGCATGTAAGTATGCAAGCAGGCATGCAAACAGGCATGCAAGCGAGCAAGCGAACCTGCTAGCTTTCAAGCAAGCGTGCAAGCATGTAAGTATGCAAGCAGGCATGCAAGCAGGCATGCAAGCAGGCATGAAAGCAGGCAAGCAAGCATGCAAGCAAGCATGCAAGCAAGCATGTAAGCAAGCGTGCAAGCAAGCACTCAGCGAGAATGCATGAACCTGAACATGAAGCAATCAAGCAAGCGAGCAACCAAACCTGCAAGCTTTCAAGCATGCATGCAAGTATGCAAGCAGGCATGCAAACAGGCATGCAAGCGAGCAAGCGAACCTGCTAGCTTTTAAGCAAGCATGCAAGTATGTAAGTATGCAAGCAGGCATGCAAGCAGGCATGAAAGCAGGTAAGCAAGCATGCAAGCAAGCATGCAAGCAAGCATGCAAGCAAGCATGCAAGCAAGCGTGCAAGCAAGCACTCAGTGAGAATGCATGAGCCTGAACATGAAGCAATCAAGCAAGCGAGCAACCAAACCTGCAAGCTTTCAAGCATGCATGCAAGCATGTAAGTATGCAAGCAGGCACGCAAGCATGCATGCAAGCAAGCAAGCAAGCATGCATACATGAAAGCAAGTATTCAATCAAGCATGCAAAGCAAGGACTCAAGCAAACATGCAAGCAAGCCCCCCGCATTGCCCCGCTGCCTTAATTTTTCTGAAACTAAATATTGCAGGATTTTTATAAAACAAACCCAACCTAACCTATAGAGCTGTCCTAAAATATATCCTAAATACGTAGGGCGTTCAATAAATTCTCGGTATTGATATATTTCAAACCTCTTTACTTTTTTTTTGATACTGGCCGCTAAGTGTCATTTATCAAAAAGTATAAAAAAGTAAAATTCAAACTGGTAAGTTTTTTTGTTTCTCTGTAACAGCGGAATAAACGTGATCACCATGAACGATTTTGCAATGTTAAATAAATTAGAAAAATCAAAAGACCATAAAAGAAGAGATGGATTCTGTTTACCGTGAGTCTGCTCCTTCTTTATCTATAATACAAAAGTGGTCTTGTGAATTTAAGCGTAGGAGGGAGAGCATCAAAGATGACCCTAGGACTGGTCGGCCTGTTGAGGCTACTTCACCAGAAAATGTAAATAAAGTGGAGAAAATAATTTTAGAAGATGGTCGAGTGAAGGTGAAATCTATAGCACAAAGGACCAATCTTTCTATTGGTACTTTACATGATATTATCCATGACCACCTTAATATGTCAAAAGTAAGTGCGAGATGGGTGCCGCGAATGCTGTCACCGCTTCAGAAAGAAACGCGTGTAGCTTGTTGTTCCGAGTTTATTGACATGTGCGGTGAAAATCCCGATGAGGCACTTCAAAGAATTGTTACCGGAGATGAAACCTGGGTTCATCATTATGATCCTGAGAGCAAGCAAGAGTCCATGCAGTGGCACATTAAAGGAACACCTCATCCTAAGAAGTTCAAGGTCATGCCTTCAGCTGGTAAAGTCATGGCCACAATATTCTGGGATTGTGAAGGAATATTACTTATCGATTTTAAATCAAAGGGTGTAAATATTACCGGAGAGTACTACGCTAACATTCTACGCCAATTAAGGGAAGCCATCAAAGAGAAGAGGAGAGGAAAGTTAACCAAAGGAGTTCTGCTGCTGCATGACAACGCCCCGGTGTATACGGCTCGTATTGCCAAGGCCGCTGCTCTTGAATCCGGGTTCGAAACTTTAACTCATCCGCCGTATAGTCCAGATTTAGCCCCTAGCGACTTCTTTTTGTTTCCCAACCTCAAAAAGGATCTCCGAGGAAACCGATTTTCTGACGACGAAGCTTTAAAGGCAGCGGTTCAGGAGCATTTTATCACCAAAGACAAAAAATATTTTTATGAGGGTTTAAAAAAATAATCGACCGATCTAATAAGTGTATAAACATAGGGGGAATATATTGAAAAATAAAAAAAACTCACTTTCGCATTCTTTTGTTTTCCTTCTTATTCCGATTTTATAATTTATTGAACGCCCCTCGTAGCTTTATCGAGCTTTATCTTTATCGCTATCCCGCAGGAATTACGCAATTTTCCGGAATAAGAAAGAAAGAAATTAGCCATGTGTTATTCCAGACTATAATCTATCTATGTTCCAAATTTCATCCAGATCTGTCCGGCCGTTCTAGCGTGAAAGAGTAACAAATATACAAACTTTCACATATATAATATTAGTAGGATATATTTTACTACTTTTACTAATAATTTGATTTCTTACCTGCAATCACAAATCTCAACGTAATAGTAATAATAGTACCCACTTAGTAGTAATATATTCATCACCATCATCATCATCATATATCCCTCGGGAACCGTTCATTTTTCCGGGATAAAAACTATCCTATGTCCTTTCCCGGGACTCAAACTATCTGTATACCAAATTTCAACTAAATCGGCCCAGCGGTTTAAGCGTGAAAAGGTAACAGACAGACAGACAGACAGACAGACAGACAGAGTTACTTTCGCATTTATAATATTAGTAAGGATAGTAAGGATGTACGAGTCTTAATTTATAAGCGACGCGTGACTAAACACCTACTTGTTTTTAAAAAAATAAAAAAACAATCACGAAAATTAAAAACTAAAAAGGGTTTTATAAAAATTGGATACCTTTACTTCGCTACTCCGCAAAGTAATGAGGTCAAATCATGCAAAACAGTCACGTTCCCGTCAAATCCTATTCATGCAATCAACGTTTAAAAAAACAATGACAACACAAAACAAAAAACAACGGAAAAACAACCGAATTGACAGTCAGAATCACCACCAACACATAGAATATTCCGGACACGCGTTTCACCTCTCTTTTGATTTGACGGGAACGTGACTGTTTTGCATGATTTGGCCTCACTAGATCGCGGAGTAGCAAAGTTATATAAGTTATGTTATCCATTTACTTTTTGACATGGACCTCCGCAAAGTAACGCCTGAATCTATATAGTTTTTAAAATGGATTGCTTCTATACAGGCATGTAGCAAATGTAGTTATAGCAAAAATTACGCAAAAAAACCCGCGCATTACTAACAAATCACTAAGAATCTCTGGCATTTGATGGGCCGTATTGTATAATATTGAAATGTACCTACTAGCTACTATGTAACAGGATTACAGAAACGCAATACTTATGAAGGACAACATATTCATACCTATACCAGACTTAAAAAACTTATAAAATTTATTATCCGTTAATTCCGATCCCGCCTAATAAAAGCGTGTATCGAAATAAACGTATTAAGAACACTCGGTTTAATTCCAATGATAGGGTGTCACAGCACATGTCGGCTTATGTCGTATTAATCTATTATCCGCTTACAACCAGCTACGGCCATAATTTCGACTTTATTCCTTGCACCATATGAACGATCGAGCTATTTAGAGTTGCTATCTGTACTAAGCTGTCATACCGCCTGAATATTTGTAAGTTCTTTGACTCGTAGGTTTAAATTCGGTACTCAGTTACAAAGTACGTGTGCAAGCTATTGAGTGGTAATAATGTCAATTTCATTTCGAAGCACTTTAGTATTTTATCATGAACCTAATTAACTGACATAGTCCTTTTGCTATAATTTTGAATTTATTTCCCAAGTGAAACAAATACATTTTGGTTAGCTTACTATTAGATATAAGTATTTTTTTCTTTTTAATTAGTTACTGTTATCAGTTGGTCATCCATTGTGATAACCACGCATTGCTATCGATATCGATAAATGTATTTATATGCTTGCCCAACTCTAATATCATGATTTAGCTTGGGTCACCGCTTGCAAATCAGGGTGTAATTATTGCCACAGCGGCAGTGGTTTGGCGGTTTTAAGCTAATCATCGTTACGAACCGCTAGTGG
The DNA here is from genome assembly GCA_932294345.1 of Pandemis cinnamomeana. Taxonomy (NCBI): domain Eukaryota; kingdom Metazoa; phylum Arthropoda; class Insecta; order Lepidoptera; family Tortricidae; genus Pandemis; species Pandemis cinnamomeana. The sequence continues at coordinate 12,852,203 of OW028705.1, read as the reverse complement.
CGCTGCCAATTTTTCCGTATTCATTGAGTGAGATCTTTATTTGAAAAGTATGCTTATCCGTCATCTAGTTGATACCCTTGCTAGTACAAACTTTGCTTAATTTGTGATCACAAATGATCAAGTCGATATTTTGAGAATTATTGGAACCAAATGAAAGGAATCTTTTTTACAAAAATAAAATTATAATATTAGATTAGGTATGTCTTCAGATTTGTGAGTAATTTCAAATTGAGACCACTTGTTCCTTCACAGTCGGCTGAATTACTGGATAAGGTAACTTATAACTTTACACATTTTAACTTATGCCCTTTTAAAATTTTGTGTAGTTTGACGAGCTGAATCAAATGGTGCAACACAAATCAAATAAAATATCTCGTGCTATTCCACTATTCCCTGGATGCACTGAATTACTCTTAAATTTTCATGTGATATTTATTTGTTAAACTTACTGCTGCTGTATCACTTGGTCCGCGTTACAAGCCCAGAACGCATCAGCGTATATTAAACGAATTTAAATTGGATAATGACTGAGAGCCGGTCGAGGCCCGGACGTCACCAATCTGTGCACTTACAGTGTCATGTGTTGCTACCGAAACTGTAATAAATACGGTGTTTATCGCATTAATACTTTATTCTGTTTTTGGAGAGAAAGCAAAGAGCAATATTGAGCGATCAAAAGTTTCCAGCGGGAAATACGTGGCGTGATTTTGAACAGTTGTTACTATCATGATAATGACGATCCATACACGTAATAGAATTGCGAACCAGGTTTATTCGGAACAGTTCAGTCCGGTCTCTCTCCAGATTTGTTTGCTGCATCTCAATTCACCCTAAGTAAATAGAAAATTTCATGGAGATGCTTAGAACCGTTTATTGGAACCTCAAAACAGTATACTCATATGATACAAATATTGCTCGTTAAATATTAGGTATACGATAGTCATATTAAAAGCGAACAACAACAAAAATTAAAGGCAATTTACTTAATTCCTGTTAATTTTTACTCCCAACTTTTTATAATTATAGATTTTTAATTCCACATTAGCTTTGCTTAGTTTGGGGCTGGGTCAATTGGTGTAATTTGTCCCAAGATATTTATTTTATTTATTTATTTACATTGCTAATTTCATAATAGACAGCATACATACTAATGGAAATACAAAAATTACGGAGTTAGTGATCAGGGCAGTCGCACTAATTCGCACCCTTCGTGGAAGAAAGACGTAAGTCCCATGGTAAGTCAATAGGACTTACGTCTTTCTTCCACGAAGGGTGCGAATTAATAAACAAGGCTAATTTATGCCACCGCCATGAATATTAATATATTGTATAAATTAATGTCGCGCTGAATGCTCAAATACAATACAACACAGTATTTAATGTATGTACATAATTTGTACATATAATAAAAAAGAGAGGAAAAATCTGTACTATTCTGTACGCACATAACACATACTCATTTCAATGGTTTTTAGAACCGACTGACCTGACCCCTATAATGTTATCGCTATTTCTTGGAAACTTATTAACGTAAGGAGTTTCATTGTGCTTTGATCAAGTGCCTAGATTAAGCTTATCCTGTAGCCGTCCGTCCTCATTCGGAACTTTTTAAAAAAGCTCATTTATCAAAGTATATAGTCCCAATACATTTCTGCACAGCCAGCATTCGATCTGAATTCGAGAAAAGTCCATTCGAAGTAGCACTTCTTAGCTTATGTACCAAATGAACAGTGATAGTCGCCAATATATAGCTTGAAAATTTAAAAAATCGAGTTGTTTGCTCCTTTGTCTAGTTCTACACTGAGGGCCTGTTTCACTACTCTCTGTTAAGTTCCAGTTATCTTAAGCGCCAGTTATCTATGATTCCGTCTCTATTTATTTATTAAAAAAAAAACACACACACACACACCACGACGACGACATACGTCATCATAAATAAGAGACACTTAAGATTACTGGAACCTAAAAAAGAATGGTGAAACAGGCCCGAAATTTAGTAAAATCCTACACAATAGAAAAAAATATTAAGTACTACTAAGTATGACGGTATTAGTGAAAAACTACTAGTAGGTAATTATCAGAATTGGCATGGCTGATATTATCACTCTATTTGTCAATTCCTGTATGATATCTGATGACGAGAGTAGGTATAGTTTGTGGTCGAATAATAACGCATGGTTGGGTTTTGATTTGCATCGCTGGCTTTTGTTATGTTAAGTTTTGACACATGCCGCATTCGTTTGTACGATACAACCATTAGAACTGTAATGTGACCAGTCATGCAACTGTTTCACAATAAAACGATTCAGTAAAATACTTACACTGTTGGGAGTCGTTGTAAAATTATAATGGGAAAAGGTTTGATCGAGTCCATGAATGATTTGGCTATACGGTGAAAGTAATAAATAAGACTAAGTAACCGTAATTAGTACACCAATAATTTAAAGTAGGTATTAATTACTCAGACGTAAGTATAAGATATTAACGAATTTTGGTATAAATACGCATTTAGCTCAGAAATATTATTTAACAGTCTAATTTTTTCATTAATCGAAATAAATTGTTAAACAATAAGTATAGAAGAATATAAAACTTAAATTACGTATTTTTATGGTACCCATCACGTTTGAATTCACAGCTTATTACTTCAAAGTTGTTAGTAATTCTTAACTTTGTATTTTAGTTGCTATGCTATTTTCTTTACAAAGTCATTTTTATCTGAATCTCAGTGTATTTGTTTGCTTTATCTGCCTGTGAGAATACTAATTTACTTCTTTGTTTACAAAAAGTTTAATCGTTTGACTGTGTCTGGCGCCGGCAAATGTCAAATTGACAGACATTGACAGACAGAGAAAATTTAATGTTAGGTTAAGAAAAAAGGACACTCGTCGAATATCCACTTCACATGCTCAACCATTACGACATCCCTTCTTCTCATGAAGGGGGGAGGGGGGGGTAGACTTGCATTGGGGCCGATGCACCCTGGGCAACAACGCGCAATTAATTTAATTTATATATTGGTTTGTATGTTTTAACCTTTTTCTTCACAAGTCGGAACAAGTGTAGTCAAGTCAATCCACATTAGATTCTTGTAAACCTAAAAAAAACAGAGACGATTCTAAACTATGTATATTATAATACACACTGCGAAGAAAAGGGGATTAATCGGTTACTCAAAGGTCATAGATACCTATCGTCTAAAATTCCCTTTCAAATCCGAGCATTATAATGCAGGCACAATAGCGTAATAACGGGATGTAATCGCGGCATTATCGAGAAAGCCGAACCGTATCCCATCACTAATTGCGGGAGCTAAGCCCGGTAATGAGCACAGCACACGCCAATACCCCGTGGGAACGGGAATGATAAATGCTTTATGTTTATTGTTTTACTTTTTCTCTCGGGCAAAGGCCTACGCTAGACTTCCGCAACTTCCGGTTTGCTACAATGTTAGGCCAACCATAGATACCAGTAACACCAAAGGATTGTAAATGCATTTCCAACTTAGAGGGCTAAGATCGAATACCTACGTGCCAGTGATTTCACCTAACGTCTTACTCTCCTCGCCTGAGCACAGCCCCAAGCTAATCAACAGAATTAGCGACCAAAGTGGTGGTAGTAGCAATCCGGATGGACGTTTCACAAAGTCCTACCACCCGCAAAATGCAAATGCACACACACTCACACACGTATTTATGGTGCTGAAGCACCTGCAACCAATTAAATATTACTTCGGGCTAGTCTATAAAACAGGCAATTAAAAGCAGCTCACTAAAAGTAATTGCACTCTGGCCTGAAGTTTTAACTAAGAACTTAATAACCCGTTCATTAAAATAATTTAAAAGTGTTTGGAGGATCGCTTTGGTTGTTATATACCATCATTTCTGCATTTATAAAAGTACCTAACATAACATTGTTATGATATATGTGGCATAACGTATGATTTGTGCAACAAAGGTATTTACACTTATTTTAAAGTTGGCCAACAAGCTATTTTTTAATCATTAAAGATTGCGAAGAATCCAAATAGCGACCAAAGGACGGTAGCATTACAATAATCATAGACATTTTATTTGTACCAACTCGTATTGTCACTATATCTTTTCATACGTTATCGGTTCTTAGTTTGACTATTTCACTTCTGACCACTTGCTAAAAAAAACTAGATTTAGACGTTAAACTTTGTTTTAACTTGACTAGTGCATACGTTTTAACACTACTACATTGAGCTTAACACCAAAACCAAGTGCTCATGACGAAGTTTGTTCATTGTTTAGATACTGACATGGAAACTAGAAGCAGATCGACAAGCTGAGATTAAAATTTAATTAACCGTAGAGAGCAACCACGTTCGTAACAAAGAAACTTTCACGATGCCTACAATAGGAATTATTAGAACAGTCTTTAATTAAAACGAGACAATTGAAAATTAACTACGTGAATCAATATTCTTCTCTCACTTGAGACTGGACTTCGTAACTTTCGAAAATCATGCTGTTAATCTCAGTAGGCAATTTCATCTTTTATTATCTCATTTGAGAGGAATTTAACGCAACAATGACTGGCTCTTAATTTCATTACCACCCACGGTTGCGAGGGTATGATGGTGGTAGGGCTGCCAACTACTCTTAAATTCTTGCCATACTCTATTTCATGGTCATCATCTCTGCGATTTGTAGCATTTACTTCACCAATCTTTTCACTAGTGTACTCTCTTACGTAATTTCTAAGTTTTTTGCCACAAACTTCAGTAATACCATTATTGGCACACAGTCGAAATATTATACTTACTCATCTTAATGATCTTTTTACTTGCCCTATCTGAAATCATAATCCTTACATTTTGTAAAGTTGTTAACCCTGGGTACGCACTGCCTCGGCGTGGACAATAGCACATTGTCCACCAATGGAAACAAATTAATGCAATGATGAAGTGAAACGTGCCCGTGAATATGATAGAAATTGTATCATGAACGAAACGGGACGATTTGGCCGACGTTGCTGATGGCCCGTAATCGACCGTGAAACCGCAATTTTATGGATGACACCATTTCGTCACAATGGCTATCGTGAATAAACGTAAGCACCCAATCGCTTATACTCGCAAACTTTGTTAAGTAGGTATTTGTAGAAAACAAGTAAAAAAAAAATGTGTCATCCCGGGTTATTGCTGTTATTAATATGTCTTCCACCAAATGAATTGGAATAAACATACACAGAGGGATCAGTTGTGTAAAACCTGTTTACATAACAATTCAAAACATTGTAATTTTTGTTTGGGTTATACAATTCACGTCAATCTACGGCTTTTTTTACTTAAGATGCGACTCTAACGACGAAGAAACTGTCGGTTGTTTATATCGTGAATGCAACGTTATGCGCAAGGTTCAAAAGTTCTCGATACTGTAGGCGTCAATTACTCCAGCCATTGACACGGGAGTAGCTGCCGGCGGTGCAGGCGACCGGCGCACGCGCAGGTAGTCGCAGCGCCGAGCGACGCGGCGCCATCCGACCTCTCGCTCACACCACGTGGTGGGGCGGCCGCGGCGAGGAGGCGCGGGCGTGTTTGAAGCCCTGTGCTACATTTTTATTAGTTTGTAACCGTTCTCTGACAGAGCAGCACTGTGTCTCCCCCTGCTCTCCGTGTTTACCAATAACATTCCGATAAATAAAGTTCAACAGATGAGTGAAAAGGTGGTGCAGTCTTCGGTAGCTCATGAGCGCTTTGGCGCCAGCCTGCTGTGGCATGGCGGGCCGAAAACTGATTAAAGGGGCTGCTGTACTGATCACTGTTGGGTACTGCAGCCTCCTAGTTTATCAGGGAGGGGTAGCCTTCAGTTACCAGGAACCGAGAGTGCAAGTGTCAGATCTTACGATCGAACCAGTGACTAAAGCTAGTATTCATGAAAGTGAGATAACGAGAAATATAACATTAGAGGATTTGTTTATTAGTGTTAAAACCACGAAACATTATCAATATACGAGACTACCCATCATATTGAAGACATGGTTCCAATTGGCAAAAGAACAGGTAAGAAAGCTGAGAAGATATTTATTTTTCTTAATTTTACGAGAGTTTACAAATATCTATAGACATGGCAGTGATAAATACAAGCACTTTAACGTTGAAAAAACTGTCATTTGTCATGCGCAAACTAAATTTATATAGTGAAACACGTTAAACAACAAGATTATTCAAATAAGATAAAGCAGATACCTTGTTAGTGGTCAACAAAATTTATTTCTACAAGAACTATCATGAACCAGCATCTTAATGACTTCGTAACAAAGGTGAAGATAAAGAACTCGTGTTTTTTAGTTAATGTTATTAACAAGTCGTGCAAATACGACAAAGAGTTCGAACCGAAAGTGTATCAGTTGTAAACGGTCGCTCAGGAAGTAAAGATGCTTTAGGGTCAATGAAATCTGCTTTCACGTTTTACTATACGTCATTATTTTTGTGTAGTTCACTTGGAGTCCAATAGTAGTAAACCAAACGGTGATAAAAAGACGACCCGCAGAGTTAAGATTCAATACCAGGGTGATAAATGCACTAGAAATGATCGCAGCGGGCAGTATCTCTCTCGGGTCAATATTGCCATAAGCTTCGGAATTACTTATAAAACAACGACTTAATTTTCTCCTCACTGTATACCGAACGAATCTTAAACAAGCTGAAAATGTACAAGTTCCTTTAATAAACTCGTTTGAGCCGTCATTTGAATTTCCAACACATTATTATTCCGAGAGCATACGGGACAGGACCGACACAACATTATTATGCAAAAAAAATTGGTGATTCCATTTATCACTCAGCCGGAGTATCGTGTGTGATTTCGGGTGTTTAACAAAGATTTTTTAGCATTCAGCAGTCGATCGTCAACATGGTGCGTTAAATCGTCAACAATAGAGAACGGTCCCGATTCAGTCGTGCGCTCGTTTAACTTGCATTTCCTGTATGGAACGTGCATAATCGACCGTTAATCCGCCTCGAAGGACCAACATAAATATATTGAGCGCGGACCCTGCGCTCGCGCCGCGCGTGGCACGAAGGCGCGCGCCGGCCACGTGACCCGATTGTGATGTTGCATTAGCCCTTTTGTATCGAAAGCTCGTGGTCGATCGGATTTCGAATCGTGCTCTTATTTAGAAACTGCTATACATTGTCCGTGTAGTTAACTGTACCGTTTTCGAGTTGCATTCAATAAAGCTATTGTTGTCGTGTCTTTCAAACAATTTGTTGTTTAGCACTGAGCGCGCACCATCACAACTTTAACTTCAATTAAATCTTTTTAAGCGTTTAATATCCCCATATGCAGTACTTTAAGTCGATGTTTGCGACAATCGACTACAAAATCGGGATGATACACCACATTATTTCTGCAACCAAGAAAATGCCACAGAAACAGCTAACAAGCCAACAATATGTCATAGCTTCTTTAAGATTGGATTCTTTACTTTCAAAGTCATATTTATTTATAAATGTATCTATATCTGTAACAGCAAAAGCTACGACAGCTAAACGACACCATTGTTGACGTACGTCGAAATGTTTCCGGCTGTTGCGTTTCTTTGGTTAGCTTATCTCCGTTGTTTTGAAATTGTGGCACGCACCTAAGCAAAGTTCTGGGAACTGTGATCCTTATCATTTGTTATGTATAACCTACTCGTGATATATTTTGTTAACAAGGCCCTAATGGGATGGAGGTAACTGACCCGCCCTCTCGGCTCAATGACGTTTGATAACACAACTCGTAAAGTAGCTACATACATAGAATAGAATAGAATAGAATAGAATCGTTTATTGCAAGTCACATTAATAATTTAAGTTACTAATCACTACTATATTATAGAACAAAGCCCTCCACAGCGCCTGTTTGTCTGCTTGTGATAAACTCGAAAATGTAGAATGAATTTTCAGGCGCTGTTTTTGATTTGGTATGTTTGTCGAGGTTTTGCGTAAATTTGTTGAAGTATAACGTTTTGTTGGAAGTAGTGTCGAGTAACAGTTAGTGTTAGTATAGTACGCTTCTAGAGAAACAAAGTCGAAACGTTAAAAATCAGCCAATGGGCGGTCAAAATGTGAATTTAAACTGATGGTTGGATTAAGCTCTTACACTACTTTGCCCCGCTTTACTAGGATAAGGGTAGCACACTCTAAACCACTTTTTATGTTGTTAATAGTGTCCGACCGAAGTTTCGGTTTCGGTTTCGGTTTCGGCCAATTTCGGCCAAAAAAGTGATTTCGGCCGAAGTTTCGGTTTCGGCCAGATTCCGGCCGAAACCTTCGGCCGGGCCGAAATTACTTCGCGGCCTTATGCATCGGGAGCGCTCGGCTTAATTCGGGCGCGCTCGGCCGGGTAGGTATAGTCTAATTATATCTATTTTCATGTCAATATTTGTAAGGGCCTATTATTATACATTTAATTTAATAAGTAAATACAACATAATTAAAAACTAAAAGTTACCTAAATATACAAAACTTATATATACCTAATTATAAAAAAAAAACTCCATCTAAAAGGCCTTCCTGCGGCATAGACCCCAACACACTGGCGGCATTACCTCTCTGTACAGCAAGAGAAATTCGCTGGGAGAGGTAAGCGCCAGCTCTGGGGTCTCCTGAGGTCTCAATTAGCCGGGACGACAAGGCTCTCATGAAGGCCCTCATGTCAGCCGACCAGGGACCCATTGTCTCCACTGCGAGCGCCGCAAACTCGTAGTCCTTTAAAAGAGGAGAGTATTTGCGGCGCTTGAGAACTTGGGCCTGGTCAGCTGCAGCGCCGGCCTGTGAGCGGGTTGCCTGGATGTGGGACTGTGCGAAAGTGTCGACACATGTTGCGTCCCACACCAGAGCCCTACCCCGCTTCCATGGCACCAGAGTAGCCCCGTCGGGGCGCTTGCCATCGTCTCTGGCCATGCCCACGGGTTCAAGGATTGCGGGCACAGAGACGGTGGCAAGCGCGCGGCGGACCAGATCATTGATGGTGCCATGGCGGAAAAAGCGACCGGCGCTTTTGGAGCATGAGAGACCGTGGCGTCCCAGCTGATCCACCTCCTTACCGCAGGAACATGTGTGGGCGACACATATTCTGGACCCAAGCCTTAACGATATTGCTATTCTCAAGGTGCTTGGATCCAGAACCGTACCCAACTGGCGGGAAGGGAGGGCGTTGAGCCAATGGCCTGACTCCGGGGCTGATACCGCCAGGAGACGGGCGCGTTCAGGGTCGTCCGGGCTATTTTCGACAAGAGAAGCATGGGTTGCTTTTAGCCGAGGAGAGTCCCAGTCCTTCTGTATGTGCCGTAGAACTGGGATGTCCGCTCCAGGACATGAAACACACCAGGCTTCACTGGCCTCCTTCAGGCAAGCTAACTCATCGTCAATTAAAAATAAATGTTTTTTTATTTTCAACATGAAACTACCGTGAGACTTAATCATAATTACACATAAACGGATAACTCACGTATAAAAAGTCGACTACGAAATAGTCCGAAACATGTCGACCATCACTCGGCTTTTTATACGTGAGTTATCCGTTTATGTGTAATTGTTTTTTTATTTTTTTTAACAAAAAGAAACTGTTCTCATATAAGAAATCCTTGCAATAACCTTTTCCTTACGATTTGTACAGTAATTTTGAATATTTTGATAGGTCTTCAAAAATTTCGGTTTCGGTTTCGGTTTCGGCCGGAATCAGAAAAAAACCGAATATTCGGTTTCGGTTTCGGTTTCGGCTAAAAATCGTGTTTCGGTCGGACACTAGTTGTTAATCGGTACGATATATCTCAAAAACAAAGGAAAAAGGTTTGCTGTATTGATGAGTTGTGTAATTTTAAATACGCAACAATGTAATTCTTCATTGTTCTATAGAAATGATGTGAAAACAAATGAAATTTAGCGGCCCCAGCTTTTCTTTAAAGAATTTCTTAAAAAGTGGAATAAGCTAGCATTCATCAAAAAGTAATTAGTTTACAAAGCAGATGAAACTAGCCGACAACACGAGTCTGCTAAAGTCATTACCGAGGTATTGTTTTCTGTAACAAAAGACAAAAACCGTAAAACTTAAGTCTTATGAGCTTTCTTTATCTTGGACCTCACCTTATGCAAACATGTCGTGTGCAAGCTAGGGAGTGTCTAATGCTATTTGCGGACATCCGAGACTGACTTTTTCTGGAAGAGATAACATTTAAAAAACTACACAGTTTTTAAAGATATGTACATAGTTACGGGCAAAGGTTAGTCAGATTAATTGGTAATAAAGACAGAAAAGGGCTGACAATGCACGAAAGATGAAGTCGAAAATTCTTGTAGGTCTTAGTAGAATCCAAACTTCCTGCTACGTAAGCAGATTCATCTTATCTACTACATTGTCTTCCTTAATTACCTTCAAGCATCAATCGTTAATTCGGTTTCTTAAACAAAACTAGCCAGTTGATAAGCCATTTTTCCGAAAGAAATTTTAATTCAATGAATTTGATTGGACTCTTCCACAAAACGCGCATCAAACAACTGTCAGGATAAAAAAAAATTAAGACTAAAAATCTGCTTTCACGCACCGTTGCCGTTTTTTTTAATTGAAAGAAAGAAAGAAAGAAAGAAAACATTTATTCATGACATAATAGTTACAAAAAACAAAAAAAGAGGAATTGTAGTGGTATATGTACCCTTACCTATTAATTTACAGTTACAAACCTACTATAAACCTACCTATGTACCTAACAAAATGTGAATTTCGAATCTAAGTTGGTTACAATTTGCCAATATTAAACAAAGTTTGGAAATGATGAAATAGTGTGATGTCAGCTTAATAGATTTTACTCTAGATGTATGATTAAAGTTCGACTCAGAAATTTACAAATGGGTAGATAATTTCGTTGAAATCGAAGAACCTAAAGCTGGTAAGTAAAAATTTCTTTGCATCCTGTCTCAAATGCGCCGTTATACTCAATCTTATTCCTTTTATACGACATATTTTACTACATTTTCTCCAACGGTTGCTTTTAATGGAACGTTTTCGAATGGACATTTTATCCCAGTATTTAATCCCGAAGCATTATTTTGAAGTTTAAAACAATTTAGTCGAGCATAAACGACTTCTATTCAAACATGCTAATAAATCTTTAAGGCTTATTTAGCATTGTTACTTCAACGTATTTCCGAAGGCAAGATATTGCTCGCCGGTGTTCTGTCAACGCGCAACAAGATTGTGGCTGTTCCGCCCCAAATGCTAATGTGGCGATATTACTTGTAGCTTAGACTCGGTAAATTATCCGAAATAGCGGCTCAATAAATTTCAAAGTTTAGTTATGAAATACGTCTCATTGAATTTTAAACAGTTTGTGTATAACTAATTTTAAGCCTTAAGTGACAAAGCAGCACGTTCCTTTACAATTTGCAGCTCGCAAATTTACCTGCATACTTCGGGAACTTCGCACTTTCGTGGGATAAAAAATAACAGACTGAAAGTAACTGTCAAAACATGCAAAAATCATAAATGTTATCCTTCCTAAAAGTAAAATAGTTTTTGAAATCGGTTCAGTTGTTGTTAAACGGACAGTGTTTCAAACCTTGCGTGCTAACAATTCATTATTGTCGTATGATATTTTATAGAAAAATTGATTGCAATCAATAACTTTTGACAAAAAACCTTTTATCTCACTCACCTTGAATATTGTCTTGGCTGTTCGTAATATATGCACGATTGTTACTGCCTATTGTCTTATTATAGACTCAAACAGCCGTAGCAAGGAGTTTTGTAAGGAGCGTTTATTATGATTATGAGCGTTTGGTTGCTTGTATTGTATTCAGTCTTTACAACGAAATTTACAATGAAATTACATGAAGAAAGTTTCATGCATGAAAATCCAATTGTATACGAGTATTATTATAAAATTTACTAACTTAATATCACTATTGTTGCAGATATGGTTCTTCACAGACATAGACAACCCACAGCATCAGAATCAAACAAGTAAGTCCTGATTTTTCATTAAACTACATACTCGTACCTATACATAATTTTTACACAAAACCTAATCACAGAAGATCCAATAATAAGACGAACGTAAAAATTTGGCTATTTTAACACAGAGATCTTATTACTGTTAGTCCGTACGATACCTATAAGATGTTTTAACAGAATCGCCTGCAAAAATGTGGCCTAAAGTTAAATTTATGTGGTTTTTTTATTTTGTCTACAGATGGTCACATGATAAATACCAACTGCACAGCATCACACGCGAGGAACAGCCTTTGCTGCAAAATGGCAGTCGAATATGATTACTTCTTAGAAACAAATAAAAAGTAAGTGGTAATTACACACTTCAGATCTCTAATAAGATTTTTATGTAAAACTTGGGTAAGTAGCAGAAACATCGCTCTGCATTTACGATTCCAAAAGAAATAAAAATACAACTAACGTAAATACGATCGTGTGGAGTGTAGGATATGATATTTCATAAAATGTAATTGATGGTGATGATGAGTCATGCCTTTCCAAAGAGCTTTAATTAATTAAAGAACTAAATACCGTTAACAAAGAATCATCATGAAACATGAGGCTAGACATCGATACGCTATCACACCCACAATCCCGAGCAATTATAATGCAATCAAAGCAGATTTTTACTTCTGACGGATACTATTAATCTGTATAATTACAACAAACCTACAATTAGGTTTACAAGCTTATAAATAAAGAGTTGCGTGATACGTCAATCTGGATCAAGAGGAAATTAGTGGCTGTTTAAAAAGGCGGCGCTGGTCGCTGGATTAATGAGAATAAAACACACATGTTATGTATCACGGGTTTTACGCTTGAATTGTAGCCATCATGCTTTGAACGTATCTAATTATTAAAGATAGGCCGACTACGAGTTTCGCCGACTACCTGACTAGTAGGTTCCAAAATTGCCTATCATTTTGGGAGCTCGTCATGTCACTTTGCTTTTGCAGCCGTTCGGGTAAAATTGTCCTCTTTCGGCTAATTGACAGCACTCGCGCATACTTGTGGGTCAAAAGTAACTCATTTTGTTACATTTCATTTCAACCAACCGTGTTTTAGCAAAATTTTCTAGGTAAAATTTAGCCTTGCTTACATTCACTTTAGAAGACATTTAATTTAGTCACCATGGTTTTATTTATGCACCCTTTTTAAAAATAAATATCAATCGGCTAGTCGTAATTTTTTGCCGAATAGTCGCCGACTACAAATAATGCCGACTAGTCGGTTTCTCCAACTAGTCTGGAAGTAGTCGGCCCATCTCTACTGATTATATTTCATTTTGGTGAAAACAAAAAAACATCAGTTTTTTTATAACATTGGCTTTTATAGGCATTTACTTACCTGATAATTGCGAAAAAAATGTTAATGCTCCAAAATGTCGTCGAATCTGTACCCTGATTGCTTTGAACAATGAGAAAGGAGTCCGGTTAGAAATTCTATGACTATCTGACATTTACCGTAGCAAATTGATCACGAGAGAGTGTTAAAATTGAACACAATCTCCGAACCCGGTTAAAGCAACAAATTATAGCCTTTGCCGATCTCATTCGCCAACAAATCCAATTTTATAGAACAGCTATTATCTTTTCAATTAATTTCCAAATCATTTCTATTATCGCAAAGGGATTGGAACTAACCGGTTTTTTTAAGATTAAATATCCAACGGTTCCAAATACCGCATTGAGTACACATTTTGAATGCGCCTTTGTTTTTAATAAAAACAAGACGCTCTTAACTTCTGTTTTTAGAAGTTTGTCCGTGTAAATATTGGGTTTCCGCTTTGTTTGAGAAGTCTAATGATCATATGATGAGTCCCGCGTTGTATGCGCGCACACGAACCACGTGTAAAGTGTTCAAGCGGTGCCTTGCGCGATTCGCTGGGGTTTCATTGAATTAAATTCGACGATTCGTAAAAGGTTATCTAAGAATTGCTATTCCTGCTACTACAAATGATCCCAACGCAGCATGGCGCTGGCCTTCCAGCCGGTTCTAACTAATTCTGATAAAATGGAACAATAGTTGTCTATCCTGAGGGAATTCCGAAAAGTCGGTTTCAATTTCAGCTTTCTGGACCAGTCTTCACAAACCATACAGAACCAACAATTTGTTTAACAGTGATCTCAAGTAATTGACCCCAATCTCAACTGATAAAAAGTTCAAATGTGGTGGGATGTAGGTAACTCATTCGTTCAGTTCAACAACAGTCTGTTCCGTCTAGCATTGAAATGTCCTAAGTTGTATCTAGCCGGAAATACAGACAAAATTGACCAAAATCATATACTTAATGTTGATTTCATAAGTATAATAGATAGATGGAAAAAGATTGTGATCTTAAACCAAATGGAAATATTGCTACTCGGTGACCACATATCGTAATTAGTAGTAGCGTGTATAATGTATGACAGAATATATGTATACTGGTAATTCTCAGAAAATATCGTATCTCATAAGGGTCGTCATCTTGCTCACGAGATTTCTTTTCTTAAAAATAATTCACATCAAACAAACATCCCTTAATAGACGGCAATTTATCCCGCCATCGGTATTCCCGAAATTTGTTTAGGGACCACCATTCACGACCCCTCAAGCTTTTTGCTTAAGCATGGTAGGCTACTCAAAGGCTTTTAATCTGCGGTCTCATCTCGAACCTCTGTGTTCAAACACACAACAAGCGTTAATGGTTTTTGAAGAGCAAGTCTAATATTATTTTGGGCTCACAATAATTTTCACGCGTTTACACAGATCTCTGACGGATGTTTTTGTTGGAGCATCTTTGTTTTCCCACAAAACTTGTGATCTAGTTGGTCAGCTCAATTATGCTGTAAGTAGTGATTTGTCTTTTTAAATATAGAAGAGTATTACTAGGTACGTTAATTAAACCAACGCTGATATAGATTATGACTTGTATAATATCGCTCTTAATAGATATTTCTCCGAAGCAAAAAAGACTCCTATCTTTTATCGTCTACATTTTTTTCTTTTTATGTTGCGTCTACTAATTAATAAATCCCATTAATTAACTAACAGTCGAGTTTTCTTTGTACCGAATACCAAGTTGGTTAATATTTACTATTTGTGCTTAATGATATTAATAAGATTTCATAAACCTAAATATGAGATACTACAAAAATTATTTTTATTTTTTTTAAGTTATAGAAAAACTGTGTATACGCTGAAAATATAACAATAAACAACTCTATACACGACATAGAAGCTTAAAATAAAGATGGTGTTAACTGGAGAGCGTAAAGCCAAAATGGCGTTTTAGGAAATTTTCAAAATCCTTTTGCTATTTGAACTCGTTTCAGGGCTGTACAAAGATTTAAGAATAGCCACTAGTTTGTACGGAACGATCTCTTTATCGGACCCAGGTGGCCGGCAGGTTTAATAGGATTATGGTCCCTAGACATGGATCTAAAGTTGTTCTAGATGATACATATTGAAGGGCAAAAATGGTGTTAGAGTTGGAAGCAATCGTTTTAGGATATCGATCCAATGAAATAATACGAAATGGAAAACTATTAGAAAAGAGGTTCACTCACAATATTTTTGAAGTGAAAACTTCTCTAACGGCGTTGAGCACTTTTTGGGAAGGATAAAAAACATTTTAAACTCGCGTCAGGTAAGACGGAGGGAGAGTTAAAGTATCATGATAGCAGATCCTCTAAGAGCTTATTTTGAAATACGAATAAAGTTAGAGTCGCGTTCGATTTTTGAAAGTACTAGTAAAAAAAGTACTAGCACATCAGCACATTGTTAAAGGTCTGTCCATATAGATGATACGTGCGTTGATTTCATCTCTCACACGTAAGCCACGTTTGACCTAGTTGTATAAAATGTGGAACTTAAACTTTATAATATTAAAATAAATGTAATCATTACAGGGCTCATTAGATATTTTTTTTTTTGTGAATTTCTTTTTTTTTTATCTTACAGTTTTGTAATTTGCTAAATTCGCGCTAAACACACACCATTAAACTTTGCCGTAGCTTGTGTTTTCCTTAACCATAAAGTGGTCGTTTTCAAACTTAATTTCTTACTTCAAGCGTCGAAAAACTCGCAAGGTACGAAGCCAGTTCACGACCCGCTGCTTAAGGGGCCATTGCTCAAACCTAAGCTGCCATGTATTAAAGGTTACCCAGCAACAACGAAACATCCTCTTCCGTACACTTTAGTTCTTTGACGGAACACTTAAAGCGAGCTCTAGGTTGGTCGGTTCGGACTCGGCGTGTACGATCGCTTGTCCTACACTAATCTCCACCGGGCATTTACGGCCTGGCTTTAACTGCCGTTTCACTTCTATTCGATATACTTTATCTATTAGAAATTGCGTTAGTGTGGACTTGAATAGGTTAGTTAATAATCGAGAATCGATTTCCCTCTATAGCTTTTGCGATTTTCTAAATGTGCTACTTGTTAGACACTGTGTAGGTACGCAATGCGGTGTAGTCAAACCGAGATTTGTACCGTTCTAAGTAAAAGGTACGAATAAAATATTATTCCAATAAAAGTTTTGAACACTCAACATAGAAAATTTGACAGCAAATGGATGAACGACAAACAAAATATTTTCAAACACAATTGTTATCAGCATTTTACGTTAAAAAGCGGCAGTTTCATAGAAAGTTCGGCTGTTCTGGCTGAAAATCAGTGCTGTAGGTGTCTAACACCTCAGCGTAATGCTGAGCCAGCGACCGTTTCACTTTTGCGAAGACACACAACGCTGATGACCTATTTTTTATGTCGTATGTTTTTTTTTTTCTTTTACCTTGTTTATTTTCTATAAAATTGTGGTATATTATCTTATATTTGTGTGTCTTGCAAAAAGGAATAAATTTCTTCTTTCTTTCTTTCTTTCTTTTCTTAAAGTGGCTCCCCCATTTTATTTAGAAATAAAAACGATAACTTTGCAGGATTATTATAACAAAACGTTTAGTAGAAGGAAACAAGTGTCATAAATGAAATATAGGCAGTAAAGACGCCATCGCAAAATTAAGTGCCTGAGTTACTTCTCGGCTCAATTAACTATAGCCGAGACCGATTTAATGATCTTAAATAATCTGTCTGGAGACTATTAAACAGCTGTCTTGGGTTTCTTTGATCGGTTTAATTTCGCAAACTCGATATGCAAGAAACCTGATAACGATTATAAGGTTGGCGGCGAACGCCATTTGTCGTACGCCTTGCAATCTTGTGGTCTCGCTTTGCCACAGCACACAGATTATTACAGGAATATAAGTGAACGTGCAGTCACAATAGGTACAAAGCCTCTATTGACCGTCCAAGAAACATCGTAGCTGTGCGCAAACCAGGGTGATAATGAAAATAATTATTTAAGAGACGCAAAACCTTCATGCGGACAAGATTTTGTAACGTAAATTGTTTCGGTTGGTGACTTAAAACTACCATATTTGTTTTTTTAATTTTACATATCCAGCTTTTTGTTGGATTTTTGTAATGCTTTTTATTAAAAATACTATGAACATCTCATACAAACAGAACGTCAAATCTATTTACTATCCATTTCATTTAAAATAGCGTGAGCACAATGAAATTGTCCGTTTTTTTAAATTATAACAAACGGTTGGCTGCAATTGTTTTAAACAGTTCACATGTAAAATAAAAATAGACTAACAATATTGTCTTAATTTCCAGCGATGTTCACGCCTATTTACGATGAACGAGTCTTTTTGTTTCGTACTGTTTATCTGTGCGCTGCGGTTGCGTTGGCGCAGCTCCTGTTATTTGCGTCGGCAGTAATGCCACTAAATTATACCACACTAATTACACATGCTGGACGCAATTTTGTTTTACGTACCTACCCCGTAGACTATTATATACATATCGTAATCACACTTTACTGTTTCCTTTTTTTACTGTGCTTAATTTTTATTAGGCTTGTGGTAATACAGTTGTTAATGTTACGCTGCAAACTATAAATTCAAGTTATTTATTTTATAACCGGCCTATACCTAAATAGTATTCGAGGCATTTTGTTGTAATCCTGGCCGTAACTTTGTTTTAGTCAATCAAATTATCGTCCAACCACCCACAACTGAGTAAAGGTCACCTTAATTTAACTTTATCGATAGAAACTTATTTATAAATTAAATTTCCTTTGTACCAGATGGTTCTGCCACTTCGACGATGATAACTACGTGAACGTACCTCGATTGCTGACTGTACTACAGAGGTATAACTACAAAGAAGATTGGTATCTCGGCCGGACTTCAGTGTACGAGCCCGTGCAGTTCTACAAAAGGGGTACCAAAAAGGTATTATTGCAAAACGTGACACGTAACAATTAAAAACCAAAAGACTATCATGCATATTTGCTGCTGATCTTTCGTCAAGTCTTTTAGTAGTGCGGCAAAGCTTTGTGTTTTAAAGCATGTACGAATCCAAGATTACCTTAAATACCGCAAACGCAAATGTGCGTTCAAATGCTAGCAATTTATGCGATGATAGCAGTTAATATCGACGGATGAAAGGCTATTTGTATCCAGCGACTGACGTTGTTAGTGAAGTTTAAATGCAGGCCGTTTCAAGCGGAAACCTGTCAGAGTCACATACAGCTAAAATGAAATTATACTTGAAACGGACAAATTTAATGGCGCTTCATACTTCTTTACTTCACCCGTCGATATGTTAAAATGGCATCAAAATTACAGCACAAAATAACCGAAAACTCGCCTACGCATAACCGTCGGTGACACTTTTTATGACGTATTTTTGTTACAGTTGAAATTTTCGTTTTGGTTCGGCACCGGCGGCGCAGGAGTCTGCATAAGCCGCAGTTTGGCTTTAAAAATGTTACCAATCGCAAGGTGAGTTAACAATGGATATTTAGGTACTTCAAACGCGAAATTTAACGCTAAATTCACAACTGTAAACAAAATAACGCTGATTGTGATATTCCGACGCGCGCATAAAACATTTCGCAAATCATTTCAAGTATTGTTTGAACACAATGACTGAACGTAACTTGTGAATTTTTGAATTACGCCATTTTGGCACATACATGCGGGCAGTTTCCGTCAATTGAAGTTTTCTATAATACAAGTCTTTGATGACTTATAGTTAGTGTACTCAGGTTTCATGCTACTTTGAATTACTTTGAAATCAAGCAACATTGCTTGTTAATAGCTATTATTATTTATGCAATTGACAGCAATGAAAAATGACTGCTGTCAAGATATTTATAACTATAAGCTGTGTTTACATAGCTAGTTGCGAATGATTAATAAACGCGGTAACAAAAATGCATGTCAGGGCCATTACGTTTCTAGTCAGCACTTGCATTCCATTCCAATAATGGCTGCAAATTAATAATGATAATAATTCATTCTATCCCCCTTATTCATAAACGCTCTGTAGGCTTCTGCTAACTTAGCAATCGTTTGTCCTTATCTGTCACTTTGTCATTTACCTTTCACAATTAAGGACAAACGATTGCTAAGTTGGGGTGCGAGTCTGGTTACCTCCGCGTGTGGTCAAGAGCTGCGGTTCGTTTTTGGATCCGTCCCTTAGGGAAGAGCAGTGCTTGGTCCGGTGCACCTTGGGCATCGGGTAACGATTTCCAAGCAGTTTCTGAGGGATATCATTATCCATTGGGTACCGTGTTCTACCGGAGGTACAACGTTGCCGACATTTTTGTCACAAGATTTTTGAATACTGTAGGTATGTATTACTGAGACATTGGCGAAATCATCGCATCAATCGATAGGGCCATATTAAAAATAAAGAAGAAGAAGATTGCTAAGTTAGCAGAAGCCTATAGAGCGTTTATGAATAAGAGGGTCATACCCACTATGATTATCGTGTTAGACTTGAGCATTTTTTATTACTGTGAGAAGTTCACTCTCCGTTCAGGACCCGCATGGGAAAGCTTGGTATTCTTATTATACGCCCGAGCATCCACTCATCATAATCTATGCTAATATGTACAGTATCCTTAGTGGTGAAAGTGAAAAGTGTCAGACGAAATTGCGAGCAAAATAATCATTCATAAATATGAAGATGACATATGAAGTTGCATAATATTTGCTTTGTTTTATTAATGACTGTACTCGACTATAAAAGTCTTATTTGACCTCACCGGTCAAGAACCTGGTCGATTGTTTGGCAAGCAAAAGTATTATACTCCGTTAAGAATAGAAGACGAATGAAACAGGAACTAAAATATTTCTTTACGCTAGCGCTAACGTTTGTCTGACTCAGAAACTAGACTACCGGTATTGAAAATATCTGTGTATGTCTTTCGTTAGGGCAGAGTTATGCATGGTTTGGCTGCATTCAAGCTTTTGAACACCATCCAATATATCTGAGAAAGGAACTATCCAAGTTACAGTACGGTGCCTCTGTCGAATCGCTTGCTGAATCTACGACGGCTCCCTTCGCCAAAGTCTTTAGTGTAAACGCAATAAATCTTTACGTATACACTGGTGTGTTTTAGTCAGGATACGTGGAACCCTGTCACAATACTATATTGTGTTCATTGACGCCACTGAACAAGTACCTTTACACCAGAGGATAGTTCCCATTTAAGGATGTTCATATATATTTTATTAATGTTCGACTTGCAGTTAACTAACGTTCAATATTTTTCACAGTGGTGGGAGGTTCATCAGTATTTGTGAACGCGTACGGTTTCCAGACGACGTGTCGTTGGGATTTGTTATAGGTAAGTTTTATTTACTTTAAACCCCTGTTACTAACTGTTAGTCTGTTTTTTTGTAACTAATATTGAAAAGTCAGTATTATGTTATCTTATTAATAGTTGTCATTTCAATTGACAACAACTGACACAAATTGACCTACTCCCCTACTAAGCAAAACTTGTGCTATAGGCAACTGATAAACATACTTATGTACATAGATAAATACACACTTGAATACATAAATATGCAACATTCAAGACTCGAGAAAACATTCGTAAAATCGCAATAAAAATTTGATAACTTACTGTAGGTACACAAATTAAAATCTCTCTTAGTGTGGCACTCCACTTGGTGTATTTATTCAAATATTTGCGTGAGTGAAGGGGATGCACTATATTGTTTCTAGCGTATGCGACCAAGATGCCAATAGCATAACGCGAAAACGCAACGCCAAGTGGAGTGCCACCATTAGATGCAAAGCCATTTCAAGGGATTCCAATTAAAATATCCCGATTGCTTGTCTTGATAAAGTCGCAATTTTGTTTGAAAGTTAGGCAAGCAAACGCATTATAATAATTATTTCTCATTGTGCTTCCTCATTGCCCTTTCTTTTACTGCACGACTATTTTTTAATTGAATGAGGCCTTCCGGAAGGCCCTTCCGCTAGTAATACGAGTACGAAATTAATTCGTTTTGTTCAAATTTACTTCTGAACCTCAAGTGTAAGGTAAGTTTTGGACACGAAAAACGTCTTGAACATCGCAATCACTATGGGCAAATTAGCAGCGCCACTAGCGGAATAAAACGACAGTAAACAGTTCTCATACTTTTTGACAAATTAACGCAAACCTAATCGAGACGTATTTTGCTACCTAAAACTTACACTAAGCATACTAAGAGTGTGTCACAGAACTTTGTTCTTTTTTGTTTAGAAAACATAATGCACAAAAACTTGACGGTGATGCCGGAGTTCCATTCCCACCTGGAACAGATGAAGTTGCTGGACACAGACACCTTCAAGGACCAGGTGTCCTTCAGCTACTCCAAGGTCCAGAACGAGTGGAATGTGGTCAACGTGCCTGGGTTCGACACGCGGTATGATCCAACTAGGTAAGACTCATTTTTCTTATAAAAGTGACTCTAAGAGGTTATTTCTGTACATCCGAATAATCAATATTGTTTTACCCATAGTTAGATGTTTATAAATACAATAGGTATAAAACGGAAGATTTAATTTGAACACGTGAATGTGGTATTAAATTGGTAACTTTTGGTAGTTTGTAATTGAAGAATAAATTGTTGTTGGCGATTTGACTTACTTAAGGGGCCTTAAAGCTAAATGTAAAGTTTTGATCAAGGTTGTTTACTCGTTAATATTCATAAGTTAAATTATCCGCCTCAAAACCGTTAACGGCAAATAGACGAGTAGAAACAAATACACGATAACTGAAACTTTTTGAACTTAGGCATTCATTTGGTAGCTAAAGCTCAATGACTTAAACTGAACTACTTCTCGATCAATAGCGAAAAATCAGAACTCAATGCTTCTACAATCACTTGTATCGGATCCTATCTGATCTCATACAGCTTAAGTGTTAGCCTGACCAACTTTTGTAAGAAAATTGTATTGCCCGCCGCTGACACGGGAGATAAAAGCGAATTACGACGTGCCCTCCATTGTTTCAGGTTCCTGTCGCTACATTGTTTTCTTTTCCCGCACTTTGCTTTCTGCCCGAGATAACCTACGTGAGGACACCTGCGCAAGGAGCATTTGTGTCATACAATTTGGAGTAGGTAATCATTAACGGTATTATCGTTTCCGTTGCACTCGGGAGTTAGTTCTTGTGGATTTTGAGTCTTCGTTTGAAAACAAGTGATAAAGAAACGCAGCGAAATCAATTTTTATGTATCGTTGTGTCACAAGAACTTCTTGTATGTTTTAGTTCTTCATGTTATTGTACACTCTTAATTAGGCGGACCATAAAATCTCCGTTCAATAAGAAATACATTTCATTGGAAAGCTGTCAAAACATAGGATGTATAACTTGACTCACTTAAGTGCAGTGAAAGTCAATTATGTGTGTGTGGAAGTGCAATAGGTTTTTGAAACTTTAAAATGTGTTGAATCTTAGAAGACATTAAAATTTGTTGTTTTCTTACATGTTTTCCTGGAATAGCATTTACTGCCCAGACTGTTAGAAGAATAATTATGATTGTATTTTGCGTCTCATTTCTCTTTAGGTTGTGACACAGTAATATATAGCTTAAAAATGAGCTGGGGCCTTACCATGAAGTCTTAATGCGGTTCAATCCCGACTCAGTTCAGGTTTTTGCTGTAATTTTTTGTATGGATCTGACAGCGAGCGAACCTCGGAATCGGAATTGAATCGAGTTAAGACGTCATGGTAAGGCCCCAGATCGGAAAAGTAAAAGGAGAAAATAATAATTATAAAGTCCTGTACAAACCGGAACGGCTGTAGCTTTTTTAAGGAACATCTTCTTAGTGCAACTTTTTTTTTGCAATTAACATCTCGAACGCGTACGCTTTGGAACCGTCAAATACAATGTATGAGATTAGTTTGTTGCCGTCACGTGTCGCTTTTCCGTAGTAATTGAAAAGTTTACGCCAGAACATTCGAGGCTTCCACTAGAGGTTCACATTTTGATCATTGGCGAATCAGTTGGAGACAGACGAGCGATTAATGTCATACGAGCGAATGTTGCTTACAGTCGTATCTGCTTTAACAGGACTTTTTAATTTACTCAGGAAAATATTTTATTTTGTAAATTTATTATTATTAATTAAATACGTAAGTGATGTATAACTTTTGTCTTTAAGAAGAGTCTGTGATATTAGTAAGTTATTGTGAAGCAAATGCAAAAAAGTGCTATTGAAAATGTTATTTAAAAGCTTTCTCGAGTCAATGTTATGATATTGTTTGTAATATAATTATTTGTTTATAAAATAAACAATTTCAGTATATAACGGTATTTTATTACCAATAAAATAAAAAAAAACTAAAATTAAATTGGATACAACTATAAGCCAAACGTACGACATGAAATGTGCGACCTAATAACGTACGATCAATTCGGTACACGAACTATCAGGGCGTTACATTCCGGGACGTACATTGGCAGCACCCACGTCTAGGAAACCCGTACTTTAAATATTTACAAACTATAAAAAGTCATGTCATTGACCTAATACTATCTTTATCATTTCACTATCTAAATTTTCAAGTACAATTATTCACACGCTGATAAGGTATTCCAGTTCTCACAGTAAAGCAAAACATTTTGGCGTATCCATAAGCCACTTCCTTTTCGAGTAAAAAAATGCGTTAAGTTTTCAATTAGCATTTATTTAAAGAAGTTATAGCATTTTTATGACCCCCGTTTTAACACACCGGTTTACTGAGACATCTGCGAGAATGTCTGCCCGCTTTAAATGTTCGATCAACACCGACCAACTCGAGGGACGCGGTTATACGTTAGAGTGGGATAGCAATGCTCACACAATACAATGTTCTCTGTAACGTAAGGTTGTATGTCCTTTGGGTCAGCCGAATTTGGCCCTAAATAAGGAGCGGGCATACATCATGTAAGTTTAAACAGGGATTAAAGGAGATCAGTATAAAAGAGTCTAACCCCTCTATTCATAAACGCTCTGTATGCATCTGCTAACTTAGCAATCGTTTGTCCTTATCTATGAAAGATAAACGTCAAAGTGACAGATAAGGACAAACGATTGCTAAGTTAGCAGAAGCCTACAGAGCGATTATGAATAAGGGGGTAACACTAGGAAGTTGATAGGGAGTAGAGCGATTTATTTAAAGCATCAAGCATAAAATTTCCATAAAATGAAATGTTCTGAAGAAAATAACTGCTTTATCATTGCGTTGACCACTGCACTCTGATTGGCTCAGGGTCAATAATGACACTAGAGTTGGGCAAGCAATCATTATTATCAATATCGATAATCGATGTTCCATCATAGCTTGAAATAGTAAACAAGTAAGCGGATGCTCGATTGTACAAAAATAAAGAAAGGAACAAAATTGCACAAAAGCAAAATAAATGTGAAATAATGCTCAGTAATCAGAATTTTCATGGAAAAAGTTTAACTAATCATATTCACATGTAGATGATAACGCAGAAACTATCTCGAAATTACTATTATTAGTCGAAAGACACCGATGAATTTCGAAACTTGATACTATGGGCTTTATGATTTCAGTAGGCATAATATCTAAAAATGCTCAAATTCTGAGGTAGGTACGAATATGACACGAGAATCGATGTCAAACAAGGTCCTTATTACTCATATCTTTAGACTGACGTATAAGTATACTGTCATGATTGCTCACACTGTACTCAAACATAATAACACAGCTACAAAAGAACATAACTACGTTTATGGTAGCTGGTTGCGTGGGCGACAGTAATTCGCCTTCGCCTTGTAAGGTCTGCAGAAACGGTTGTTTTGGTCACCGCTTGCTCATTATAATTATGTACTTTATCCTTAAATTTAAAGTTATTAAAAGAGCTGACTAAAAGTTTATGTCCCCGAACCCAAGAAGCCTGGCTTAGTTCAGAGTCTTTTACCACTAAAAAGCAGTAATCTCTTTACTACATATGCAATTAATTACGCCGACAACATGAAATAAAATGTAGCAAAAAATTACCTTACTTGAAGCGAAGATGTTTTTTTTTCACTTATTTGACATTATGTGAGGTAGTATAGTTGAAAAACTCGTTTAAAAGTATCAAACAGATGTACTATAAAATATAATACACATATAGCTAAACAGGCCTCACAAGGTAACGAGTACCTAATAGTTGACCATCTTATATATGAATTGCTACTACCAACTACGGGAACCCTTCGCTGCGCCTGACCCTCACACACTACGAATAAAATATGCATAAAGAATGTTGTCGAACAAAGAAAATGAGCAACAATTGCACACAAAAAACCAATTAAGTTTGAAAGGGAGGAAACGAGAGGTAATACATCCTTAACGTAACATTCGCATTGACAAAAAATCCAGTCTTCAACCTGTTCTAGCTGAACCAATGTCATCTATAAATTAAGGCCAGTAAAGACAAGCCGGATCCTTAGTCGGCTGGTGTGATGGACGCTTGAATGGAACATTGAGCATGAAAAGACGCCTTTTAACACCTCCAACTGAGTAAGTATTTATTGGGCACGATCTAGGAGCCGTATTCGGATTTATGTATTCAAATTCAAATAGGTTGCAGTCCTAGAGATTAAAAAGGGCAACAGAACAAGTTAGTGGCTCTATTGACTCGTGATCTGGGCCAATGCAAATATTATACGCCGTCGGAATAGTTGCTTAGAATTCTAGAATGCAATAAGATACTTGCTTTAAATTTAATGTACATAGCAATCCAGTGCAAAATACAAAGATGCGGGCATAAACTAGTATTTTATGAACCAAGTTCATAAAGATGGAATTTGTTAACCAATATTCGTTAATCGCACAAAATGACGGACTCGAAAAAGTTGAATTCTATGCTTACTTGTCTGTCGCAACGGATTTATTAGATCTATATTTCTGTTAAATATCCTACTTTCGAACTCCGACCTTATAATTATCTCCAATTTTCGCAGAGCTAGCGCATACCAGGGTTAACTTACCTCTTTCAGACTTTCATTAATGAGTAAAAGGTACAAAATTTAAATGTAGCAGTTAATATAAAAGCTACTAAAATCTAACATAATTTTAACAACGCCAAATTGTTGTCTGCTTAAAATTTGGAATGCTTGACGATACAAAAATGAATGTTCAAATAGTTCACCAAAGCAGAGTTATTGCAGTGTTCAAAGCTTTTATGGATTAAAGACACGAGTTCAAGCGGAGAGTAAGCGGCTTACGGTTGCAGCGTTTCAGCGCCATTGATTTTGAGGTTGGTATTAAATTATTGCCGGCGAGCACCATTCAGTGGACAGATTTTGATCACCGTTAAAGTTATACGAATGTCGTGAAAACTGGCAACTGAATTATGAATTCTCTCTAAGCTCTTTTCGGCCTTTCTTTACTAAGTCGGGCTTCTTGTGTTCCATTTGTGGTCATAATTATTAATTCGTATTTTCTTTCATAATTTTGGAAACGTCATCAGAATGCAGTAGGTTACGTTAGTTTCCTTTTTTATCAATTCATAAAAAACACTGTTTCAGAAAAACGCTCTTTATGACTAAGTAACGAAAATTATGTCAAACTATACATTCGGAACTTCAATTTTATGGGATAAAGTATAGATCCACTTATATCAGCATAAAAATAGAACCAAATAACGAAATATGGGAGCACTATATACAATTTTGCCAATATTGGAAGCTGTTATTTGAAACGTTTGCGTGAGGCCAATAAATGAAAAAGGATTCTCAAATAACGAGCTCTGGATTCCCGGGACATATCCGTAATTAAGTGTAGTGTTGAAGGTCATAGACCTCAAATCGCACTATCTAAACTCCCTATTCTGATGACTGATCATAACATTAGGATGCAAGTTTGTTATGCAACAAAAAGATAACGAAACGTTTTTGTTAACACTAAACTTTTATGCTTATGGAAAACATCAGAAGCTTGCTCAATTCATTGAAATACTAATTGGTAGGCGGATGGTAAGGTTAGAGGTTATCAGACCCTGCCCACCGGAGGGTGATACCAAATTAAAATACTTGTTTGACACCTACTGCCATTTATAACATCCGTTAGTACCTACCAGGTATCGTATCGCTCATACCTCTAAATTCATATCATGTGTACAAATAGCTAAAGGGATAGAGGACTTAACCGATAGAGATAACACGGGCTCTTCAGTTCTGCAAGAAATTTGTGATTTATCACCTATAAAATACTAGCACCAGTTTTTCGGAATAGTTCTTCCTCTGTCCCTTTACATGGAATAGAGCCGTTTAAGTGTCATAATTATCGTTATTTAACAACTTTTTTACGCCACGCAATCAATGTCTTAACATTTACTATCAATATCAAATTCAATATCTGCTTGCCCAACTCTAACGTCCTGCTTAGCTGCCAACCAGAGTACATCAAATCATCGCCGTGGCTTGTTGTCTATTTTTTTCAACCAATAAATTTCCATTCCACTCTATTGGCCAATTTGTCTATGGCTAAAGGTGTCTCGACGGAATGTTTATTCAGCTTTTATAGTGTGATAAAAGTCTGTTGACTCAATCGTTTAAACGGTTATGAAGAATCAAATTTCGTATTCAACGGCCAATAAAAGCGTGAAGTTTCCATATTGATAGTTTCCTCTGTAATCTAACGTAAACGTATCCAATGTCTACAAGATATTCTGAGGTTAATGAGTGATAAGACGGCTTTTTTAGCTAACGTTAAACGCTTCGAGTAACAGGATACCTACTGGCGTTCACGTCAACATCTGTCCTGTCACTAGTAGAAACGATCGAAGTTATTTCATAGCCTGAAGCTCTGTGTACAATGAAAACCAAGGGTAATATCTAGTTAGACCAGATGATGATAAGACAGTAGACCACCTTTTTGAGTGTCCACAGAGGAAGTTTTAGCATTGTTTTGAAGTTTGTATTTCTACTTATAAGTATGGTTCTATTCAATATCGAAAAAAATTAGTCAAGTAAGTAATTTTTTGACAGAATCATTAGAACTATATTAAACAAAAGTTCAAGTTTAATAATCGCTGTCACTTAACAAGAACCAATGAATTTTTATCAGAAACTAGCTGTTGCCCGCGGTTTCGTCCCTGTTCCTGTTTTTTTAATGTTTTCTCACAGTTTAAACCTTCTCTGGATTTGCACAAATGATCCAAAACCAGAATATTCCAATCGGTACAGCCGTCCAAAGTTTTATCGAGACCAATGAACAGTAATTCATTTTTATATAGAGAAGATACGAAGTATTTTCAAGTGTATTCAGAAAAATGGATCAGTCAAAGAGTACCTACTAGAACTAGATAAATATGTGTATTGGTCTTCTCGCAATGATTGTCGATAAGCGATAAGTAGAATGAACCTAATTCTTATCTGATTTCTTAGACGATAAATTGTAACCTGTTACCTATTACCTACCTCTTGGTTGTTGTTGTACTACCTATTGTATTGCTGTACCCCAACGGGGTCCATGTGAAACTTCTTTAGTATTAGTTACTAATATTGTACTACCATGGTTGTGATAATAAAATAAATAAGTAAATGAAACCCTATTTATACGTAGTCTAAAGTTTCCGGTGTCCAATTTATTAGGTTACGTCTGAAGTTTTCAAAAGCGGCTTATTAGCCGAATTAGCTTTAAACGAATTTCCTTACGTTCTTGAATGATTAATTAAAGCGATTGTCATGGGCCATTCGTTCCGCGGCGGTGGGTATCTTCGGAAGCACCTGTCATTTTGTAACTTCGTTTTTCCAAATCGATTATTACTGCAGAGTCACTTCGTGTAATTGGATCCCGTCCAAATTTGTTCTGGCAAGCAAAGTGGGCCCCGGTGCAACGAGCGGAATCTCTACCGATTAGGACCATTATACGGACGATTGTTATGAACAGCGTTTTTTTTTAACTAATCATTTTGTACAATTTCGTCGATCAATTTAGAATAATCATTTCATACGATTTCGATTAATTTGGAGTAACTGTTGTGTGAAATAGCTTTAGCGACTTGGAGAGTGGACGAGATGCGTCTTCAAAGATATAGCCGTAATATCCGGTCAGTAGGCTTCAAGCATTGCATTTGAATTTAGTAGACCTTTGAGGGAATGGGCAAATATCTAGGAATCGTGTTATAGGCGATGCTAACCAGCAACCCATTTATATTTTGATTTAGATTTACCTATACGCGCACAAGACAAGTGGAGGGAGCGTTTGCATGAAAAGCATGTATATTTCGTACAGGCACGGTTATCTTGCACGTAAGTAGCGGAGTAGCAAGGTAAATATTTCGGCGTTTTCTATGTGTCCTAATTTTCAGTGCCGTTTAGAAATTTAAATACTTTTTGTTCATAATAACCTAGCTTTATAAAACCTAAAGGCCACGGTAGGCGTGATTTGGACCTCCGCAAAGCAATGCCTGATTCAATAAAATATTTAGTTTATTTTACTCCTTAAAAGACAAAGACTTCACCAATACGTATGTCCATTATGGTTGCCTGGTAGAGATCGCTCTGTAGCGATAAGGCCGCGTATTGTTACCTTGTAATATTCTGTATACCTTTTTTCTGTTTTGGTTGTTATATGTGGTGTTCAATAAAGAGTTATTGTATTGTATTGTATGTATGTGTGTATACGTATGAAATATCCCAAATTTTCCAACTATCTGACCTCTGAACTGTCGATAATTTCACAGGACAAAACAACTCGCGTGATCATCTTGTTGCCTGTTGCCACGCAAAATGTGCAATGAAGTCCAATTGAATATCCAATATTTCTCTGATTAAGTTTGTTACTAACGCTAAAGACACGAACATGGTTCACCTCCACTTACGCATTCTCTAGCCATGCACAGTCACCTTACAAAAATGTGTCGTTATCTCCGACTGTTACTGGTAAGACCCTGCATACATTCCCTGCATTACCACAGTCATAAAATAAACAGACGTCATTATTCCTATTAACTCAACCTCTTAAGTATACATTTCCCGGACCACTATCGCTTAAAAAGTTTTCTATGTAGTCAACCATAAACGTATCGATTAATCGAACTGGTCCAAGAATTAATGAGCACGAATAAACATAATTAAGCTTTCAAAGAGACTCCGATCGATCTTTTGGCCATTAGTTTAGAAATGACATTCAATTAATGGTGCTGTATCCTCATTTGTTTTGCGCTTATGTCTTCGTTTTACTCAAGAATAAGTAAGTTAATTAAGTGCGGAGGCTAGTCTAAAGTTTCCACTTCGGTAACGAGGCATTCTCATGTAACCAGTATCTTTTTGCTCTTCATGAGCAAAAATCATTGCTAGATGAAAACTAATAGGTACCTACTTACACTTATTTGAGATTAAGAAAAAATATGACGCACGAAAGTTTTTCTTGAGCCTGTTTTAAGTATTACTAAAAATAGTCTATGTAATTTTTCCAATATTCCACTTAATTATTACAAACGTATTGTGTAGGAAGAATTTGAAATAGTTTAGTGGCCCCGCACGTATAATCCGAACAAACTTTTACAATAGTTATAAAAATGTTAACAACTCGCCATAATTGTTGTTTAATTAAATTTCCTTCGGCTTAAAAACCTTTCCAATAAACATCTTTATGATGCGAATAATAAAATACTTTGTAATAATTTCAATAAAACAACGTTGCATTGCGTCGAAGTTTAAAGCCATAATAGCTTTAGAGGTCAGTAGCTCGAAAGGAAAACCCTTAAATGAGCATTTCCCTTTTCATTACTAAACAGTGATCAAACAAGATGCTTACTATTTTACTTTCGAGTTATGTGCTTTTAAAAAACGGCCTTCTGTTTTTTCCCAACTCCTTTTTGCGCCCCGTGTGGCACAAATAGGACTTTTATATGATAACTAGCTGACCCGGCGAACTTTGTTCCGCCTTAAATTTAAAAAAATCCAGTGGTTTGGGCTGTGATATCCCGCGGGAACTATGCAATTTTCCGGGATAAAAACTATCCTATGTCCTTTCCCGGGACTCAAACTATCTGTATACCAAATTTCAACTAAATCGGCCCAGCGGTTTAAGCGTGAAAAGGTTACAGACAGACAGACAGACAGAGTTACTTTCGCATTTATAATATTAAGTAAGGATTACAACTCAAAAAAAAATCACTCATTTAGCCTCAGCTAAACCAACCGGTTTGCAGTGGAAAATCAGCTACTAATTTGGCTAATGAACTGAAACAAACGTGGTACTTAATCTTCACAGAAGCTCGTTATTTAGCTTGATCCACCAACGAAATACGGTTTACCTTGCTTTGTCAATAAACCAAATGGGTGATAAAATAAAACATCAAGAATTTACCAACCACGTCGCCTCCGCTGAACATTTAGGATCTATAAACTATAAAGTCTTAATTAAATCACTTTTAATTGACTAAACGTAATCAAACGCTTCAACTTCAACAGTCTCGTTCATTTTAATGAGGCTCCTGAATCTCAGTTCTGAGATTATGTTGCATGAGATTTGTGGATAACCTTAATGCCAGGCTATTGAGTAATTCTACAGTACAGCAATACAAAATACTTACCTACAAACCAACTGTATACAAGACTCGAGAACAAACAATCGTATTTTTCATATTTTATTGAATCAGCCGTTACTTTGCGGTGGTCCATTCCAATGAACAAAAAAAATTAACCACTTGAGTTGCGGAGTAGCAAGGTAAATATTTTTTGTTCTTTGTTCATCGTATTTTTCATACAAATTCAAGCTTCAGGTTCTCTAACCACTAGGCTATCTGGTCTTACTTAAGTAGATAAATACATACATTATGTAAATATATCATATATTTTACGAATTCACTAACCATGCATTTTGGAATGACACATAAAATAACAACGTTAAAAATCCACCCAGAAGCTCAATGCCATGCCTAGTAGAAACCAATTATACCATGCCAATACGCTAACTGTGATCAATTACTACGTATTATGAATAACACATACAATACGCATGCAATGTACTAACTGGCAGTCAAAGCGTAACATTGTAAAAGCTTCAAAAACACAACACTAGTTACGTTTTCGCAACAAAGACGAATGGAGACGTTTGTACAGACAGCTTTGTAATTATCTCCACCACGTAAAAACTTTCAACCACAGTGTAAACCCAGTAAGCAATCTTCAAATATCTACACTACTATATATACCGTCTGTGCCGGTGTCGTTAGCAGCCTCAGACTAAGTAAACATTACTGTTTACTTAGTCTGAGGCTGCTAACGACATAATGCAGCTTCACTACATAGTATAAAACAAAGTCACTTTCTTTGTCCCTATGTCCCTATGTATGCTTATATCTTCAAAACTACACAACGGATTTTGATGCTGTTTTTTTAATAGATAGAGTGATTCAAGAGGAAGGTTTTTATGTATAATTCTACGCAGACGAAGTCGCGGGCAGAAGCTTGTACTAAATATAAGTCGTTCATTTAGCTTGCTTGTACGGAAGATCACGCGCGTGTGTGCGTTTGTAACCCGATTTTAAATTTTACTTGATCTGAAAAGTATAACTTGACATTTTACTTGGCCTTGCTTATTTCACTCGTGGAGCGGGAAAATCATGCGGCATGCTTGAGCCTAGAATGGGTAGCGCGGGTTCGGCTCGTTTGTAGATTACTTACGGGATTTATACCACACTAAAGTGCAGGACCGGTCTTTTGTCAATTAAAACACGCTCGAAGGCAGCCATGTGACATGGTAGTATGTGCCGAGCGAGTGATTATTTTAAGAGAATAATTGGTGACTGCTCAAGCCGTTTATTTGGGAGTCGAAATTCAGTTGCGTTAACTGTAAAAAAAGGAATACCAGAATAATTTGTTAAATTTAAATTAACTTTATGCTAATTTTTTCCTGTGACTTAGCGGCCGTTAAGTTAGTTGAAAAGATAAACTTAAATACTCATAAAGAGCAGAAAGAAACTACAAAGTATCTGCCTCTTTTTAGACATAAAATGGTTGATCATGGTAACCATTTTGTACGGAAATATTCAGTATGTACCCTTTCATGCCAGATTACAGTTCAATGATTCTCTGGGGTTATATAAAGGTTTCCTTAATTGTAAGTCATTTAAATAAAGCGTTTGCAACGAACAATTTTTTTGTCAATGGTAAATGCGAGTTAAGTAATTAAAGAGTTTCACTTTATACAGAAACAACTTAAACAATATAATCGATGTGTCGATGAAATTGGTACTTCCTTACAACCGGTACAAAAGTCCGACCTCTACACAACAGTAAGTTACAATTCCCAAATAAGTCTGCGACGCAACCAAAACAACAAACATATTTGCTGTCAGCTTTATTAAGTAAACAAACGTTGATAAAATCTTCCGAATACTTATCTTTTCAAACAGGTTACATTGATTGAGGACGGATGCGTAATTAACACAAACTTTGACTTTTTATCCATTAATCAAGTTAATCTTTTGGTAATTTAAATTCATGATTCCGAGAGTACCTTCTGATGGCCACGTGCCTTGATCCCTAGTTCAAACACCCGCTAACTTTTCTATGTTTTATGAACAGTAGTATTAATATTTTTTATCTATAATTGCGTCTCGTTTTATTAAAATTTAAACTTTACATTAAATTTGAATAAGCGTTACATTGATAATGACATCACAATTTATGGAGACATTTGAATTATTATTTTACAAGTCAGTTAGCCGCTTGTAGGTTAAACATATGAAGGAGTATATACAACATAAGTTAGGCATAACTTGCGTGTTTTTTAGTTAGTGCGTATCAGTTATTTTCATATTTTGGGTAATAAGTAAACAATAAAAAAGTATCATATATGTAGAAACTATCTACTTAAAATGCAATTGTGCTTACAAAATAAATACTGTGTGCGCAATGTTGAAATAATTATCATAAGAGATCAGGAATCAGGACCGCGATGTTAGATTTTTTTCATTTGCTGTGAGTATAGTTAAGTAAAGGTAATATTGTCATTTTCAGTCTCGTGAATCGATATGTTAAGTTTGTACCTATTTATAGAAATTCTTCATATTTCGTGATACGGTGATATTAGAATGACATTTCATTTTTTATCGCAGTTTTGTTTGAAACTTTTATTTGTTTTGAAAAAGGCAGTTTTTTATTACTCTCTTTAAATGATTTTGGTGATCCTTATTATGAATTTCATTGGTATACATTAAGTAGACACTTAATTGATTTACTACCTGGGCGCTACATCTGCTTTAATACAAACTGGGTCCCTTCTACTCCAAGCTTAAATTTCAAATCCTGTTCCACAACCGTCATATCTAAACAAAATGGCGGCCAGATTGGCAATCTGCGCCGGTAGTAGCGGGCGTGGCGGGTCACGACGCTGCACCCTTGCGCACGCGCATTGTCCGGTGCCAAGTGAAAGGTACAAATACTTCAATTAGATTAGCTATTAGTTGGGAATTTATGAGTCGTAAACAAATAATAATGTTTTAGTTATGACAGATTTACTTGATTAGCGTATTTAATTGGGCGTAAATTTGTAGTGAAATCATGAACAGATTCAGTTCAGACAGAAACTTGATACCTACCGGTTCTACTGCTTATGCAATACTGGACAAACGACAGCACGTGAAATTATAAAATTATCTTCAGCCTTTTAAAAAAAAATTAAATTTTATTACGAATTATCACTTTGGTTCCAAAATACTGATCCATCCCTAAGTATGTACGATCAGAGTCCTAAGTTTGAACCAAAATAAAATTCATGAAACAAGTGAACTCTGACAGCGATGTTTAATATTGACTCCATTTTTCTTTTCACGGCTAACGTCTAGTCAATTTGTATCCATTGCTGACTGACCTTTCCTCCCCGAGCCCGGGTCTTGAGTCCTGACACACGTTCCTCCCATTTTTCAACCGATGTGTCTACAGTAGCGTACATTTAACTTCTTTTAAACTTAGCTCGATATTGGTCGAATATCCGCAGTGCTGTGGCTAAATTCGTGGCTTTAAAATTTAATGTTTACAAGCTTGTTCCCGGAGGGCCAACATACCCGCAAAATAAGAATACCAACACTGCAATTTTATACCAATGCTGAGTGTGTTGGAAAACTTGGCTTTAGTTTGCATGTATAGGACTACCAAATGGCGACGGAATCGTGTTTTCACCGCTACAAAATGTCGCCAAAATCGTCAATTAAATATAGTGTAAATATTGGGCCAAAGTGACGAGGCCTTTTCCACCAGTTGGCGTGGACGAGGATGAAAATGTTGTCCCATCTACAGGAACCAATTGTTCCAACGATGTGCAAAATTCCCTAATGTCTAGTAAAAGTAGTTACTTTCATGCTGGTTTGGGAGCAAAGAAAAAACATAGAATGTACCAGTTGTTTCTCTGAACTTAGGTCGCCAGTATCTGCACCGCTGTCTTCGATTCGTCTTGCTTTAGAATTTATCATTTACGTGTTCCTACTATACAGTAATTTGAGTCCACATCTGCTTCGGAAGTAAAATGGCTTTGCATCGTGAGCACACTAGCACTGAAAGCTGCAGCTGTTGAACATTGTATACCGACTTTGTTTAAGTAACTCAATCTTTTATTACAAGTATTATTCTCTTTTCTATGATAATAGAGATCGTAGATGAGCAATGTGGTTCTCTAAAACTAAATGTACCTCGTTTCTGAAGTGATCGCTGCGATGGGCAGACCATCGTAACGTGACCCATTCACTGACAGGTACTATACGGAGTCAGGTGTCTTGTCAAAGTGTGTAATATAAAGTTGTCATAAATGTAATTTTGTTTACATCGGCGGGAAAACTTTACCAAAAAATAAAATCACACTGACATTCAAATATTTCATTTATCAACGTGAAGTGGCCAGTCAAGTGATTGTAGAGAGGTTCTAGAAGATATTCAAAGAGGTCTTAATCAGTGACTATGAATTATCTCGTCAACAAGGTGTTTTACGTAGCAAAGTTGCTTCCCTAATTTTCTCCAAAAAACTATCATAAACCCTTTAATGTTTTATACTTAAATGTGTTCTAAAAGCCGAGTACTATCAGCTGTCAAAACATCAGTAGATAATTTGTTGTACCCTATAGAGTAGTAGTAGTAGGAAATATCTATAGAGTAGAATGTATAGTAGTATCTACTAGATACAGTAGTTAGGTAGCCTCTGTGTGTTTGCTAAGTATTCACGACAATACCGCTGTAGCTTTTTTAGTAAACCTGCACGAGAATTTTAACATTTCCGTGAAATATGTACAAATGTACAAATTCATAACAGATTAAGTAGCAAACAGCAGCAAATTTTCAAACAAAACATAATTTTAATTTTACATCGACGACACAAAGGTTGAATCAGCCAGCAACATACTCAGACGCGTCCATTTATGAATACAGATCCAATAAAAGGCCGCAATGAGATTCAATAAATGCCTTGCTGGCACAAAGTTCTTACCAACTTGTCGCTGCACAATACGTGCTTTATTTGCAGTGCTGCAGTTACAACCATGTCGCAATTTTGTCCGAAGTCACTGAGAGATGTATGGACACATTCTGCTTCACTTGTGAATACTAATGAAGAGTGCATGACATTCGAATTCAAGTTCGTATTTTAAAGAACTGCCCGAGTAAAAATTAAATTGTAAAAATGTAATCGTTAGGATCAGAGACTTACTACTAACATAGATTGAATATAAAAAGGCAAGAAATATTCGTGACAGTTCCAGAGTTGCTCTAATAATGTTATAATCAAACAATCAGTGTTAACAGTACAGTTAAAGCGTTATTGAACTATTAACTTAAATTATTATAAGCATGTATGACAACTTTTCATACGTGCATGAATTTATACATACAGTTATTAATCCACCCGAATGCTTGCAAATTTTAATGCAAATCCATAGTAACTGCTAATTTAAACGAAGGTGTGCCCACAACCTTGGCGCGGTTGTCATTTGGCGCACCTTCCCTATACAATAAACGCACGATTTACTGGACAAACCGCTTTGAAACTGTAACTACCGTTACCGGGGTTTGGTCTAAATGAGCGTATATCAGGAGTCGGCCCACCGTACCCAGGTATTTAAATCGTGGATTAATACGCGTACCTCAGGTTTACGGGTGTGGCAGGTATAATGAGTACCGCGCTTGTTCGATTAATTAAATTGTTCCATTTACAGATCCAATTTATTTTGTCCATTATTATCAAGGTGAAACATGCTCCAGTTATGTTGTACCTACCGTTAACATAATAAATACGTTCAATGGAAGTGAAATCGTAATTTTAAGTTTTCCTTTTTTCTCGTATAAAGTTCATGACCAAACGGCCGTGATACTTGGGGCTTCTTGTGCAGTCTAGAACCAAACAATGACATCGTTTAACGTGAATTTAGGTTGGCACACAATTGACACCATTTAACTCTGGGTTAGCAGTTAACTTGGAGTTTAATACCGAGTTAACTTTAGACCGCACTCGCCCGCCTTAGTGATAAACTGTATAGTTTGTAGAATGGCAGACATTAGGCAGTAATAACTAAACCTAACATGCTAATTTTCACATTTCTAATGGAGAAGATAGTTCATGACTGAAATATCATAGACTCATGTTATCTTAGTGTTACTATGTAATCATGATTCTTGACTTGGCCTGAAATATCAGTGCTTAAAATTCTATAGAAACTTTCTTTAATTTAGGACCTGTTTCGCAAATAAATCCTTTGAATTGTCATACGAGATGACCGTTATTCAACCTTAAGTGAGTCCTAAATTAACAAACGTGACAATACTTTTGACAATTTTTTGTAATTTTCAGCAAGGGGCATCATTTGAGTGTATTTCCTTTCAATTTTTTGCACTAGATACCTATTGAATTTGCTTGATTAATCGCTGCTATTATCCGATTCTTGCATGCTGGTCTGGGAGTAGGTAAACAAAAAACATAGAATTTACCAGTTGCTTCTCTTCCCGCGCAGATGGTATAAGACCATCGAGGGAATGGACGAAAGTCTTAGGAATCATGTTATAGGCTATGCGGCTAGCAACCCATCACTATTTGGATTTCCCTTTCCAGCTATACGCCCTTAATTATGCTAAACTTGGGCTTAAAGTTTTGTCACCTTAGGCTCTGTCTACCCCATAAAGGATAAAGACGTGATATATGTACGTATTTATTATCCGATTGTAACTTTGCTAAAATGAAATTGAGACTTGGAACACAATCTCAGTTCCTTCTGTCATTATGAGTTGTTTTTGGAATTAAACAAACCCCGCGAACACTCGCTCACGACTTTCATTACATTTTGACTGCACTCCGCATTTCTGACATAGCGCAATTATACTAAGATGGCAACTTTAAAAATTACGTAGCATAATCATTTTTGAAATTTAGCTGCAGAATTATTCGCATTTTAGATGATTTTATCGAGTCGCTATCACCGTCCTACTCGCTAATCCTGCCGCCAAGCAGCGGTGCTGGCACTGCTGTGTTCCGGCATGGAAAGTAACAAAGCCGGTGAAATTACTGGCACAAGAGGTATTCTATCCTATCACTCTAGGCTGGCAATGCAATCCTCTAGTGTTGCAGGTGTCCATGGGTAGTGGTGCTCGCTAACCATCTGGTGACCTACTTGCTTATTTGCCTTCCTTGTCGTATAAAATAAAGAGTAAGCGAGATTAATTGTAATAAATATGGTTTACGGAACACATCGCTAAGGGTATGTTGCCCGTCCGTCCATCAAGGGGTTTTTTTGCTACAAGTATGCTTAAACAGGAAACGGCTCACTTGATGGTACCAGCAGCCAGCAACACTCGAGGATTGCAGATTTATTGCCAACCTAGAGGCTGAGAGATAATATCTGACATACCAGTAGTTTGACCGGCTGTTTCACTCTCCACGCTAAGAAGTTTACATCCAAAAAAAAACACAAAATACGGCTGAATATAATCCATACAGGTTAGACAACCTGACTTTAGTTTTGACTTTTTGACTTTTTGACTTTAGTTTTGCAAAGGTAGACAGAATAAAAGCTGCATCAAATGTAATACTGAAAGTAAGAAATTAGATTCACTCCATAACCTCCACAGATTTTAGTCATTACGCTTTGAGGTCTACATCTACATTATCAAAACTCAGCACGACCTTGTATTTCCACCTACCTTTTACTTAATCATTCACAATCATAATTTGAAAGCTTGATACCGGTAAATCATATTTAATATTCTGTGTCCAATCTGATGAATGTAGAACTGCAATCTGCATAATATCAGAGGCAATAATTCGTTTACGATGCGTTAAATTGAAGCGGCTTGATTTATTCCCAACTAATAGAGGCAGTGCAATAAACACGTTAAAGCTCGCGTTAGCATTTAAATGTGTGTTCGCAAAATAGCTACCTTGCTTAAGCTTTTGTCAAAAATTTCATTATGAATACAACCTTTTTGCTGACTACTACTAAGTAGTCGTAAGTCATCAATGTGGACATAACATAAGAAAATTCGAGCACTAAGAGTAGATGTAATTCGATTTGTAGAATAGTATCTGTGTATTTAGTATATTTTTAAACAAATTAATTACTTCGGTACATAAATACTTTCATGTTTTTTATACTTATTAAACATTACGTTTATGTTTTTTATACTTATTAAACATTATATGAACCGGCGGCGTAAAGAGGCTTAAACTTGTGAGGAACTGCTATGTAAGAGGCAATTTCAAAATAAAAGCGTAATGCCAAGTCCACCAGAACACGTGACCGGAATGGTTCTAGACATAGAGGGCGGTGTAGATCCCGAATAATGTCGAGGAAAGACATGGAGAAAACAAAGAAGATAAATAAACCATATCTATAGTATTTAGGTACTTAGTATCCTTATCCAACGTTTTGTGTCTCTATATGTATAAGGAGATTGATGAATGTAGATGAAACGAAAGAGGTGTGTCAGGAATACCACAGTGGAAAAGAAGAGTAAAAGAATGTGTTTAATTTGGCTTTAATTCAAAGTTAAAACTTTTTTTTCCTTTACGACAACGCATAATTAGAAGTGCCGACCAAAGTACTTATAAATGGGAAAGAACATTGCAAGACAATAACGTCTTAATGCGATTCAATTCCGACTCAGTTTAGGTTTTAGCTGTCATTATTAGTAGGTATGGATCTGACAGCGAGCGAATCTAAACTGAATCGGCATCGACTTGCATTAGGGCGTCATGGTAAGGCCCTGAACGCTACTCTGGCCGTCTTCAAATCAAAAGTGAATATACTTACTAGGCAAACGTGCTCCCTCACACACCTCCACATCTTCACTTACGATCAGGCGTGATTGTGATCAAACGCATTCCTGTTATGCGTAAAACTGAAGAAAAAACCAAGAAATATCTTGTCCAACTGGAAATGATACTTCAATCCCGTCTGCAAAGACAGAATTTCCAGTTGACCACAGACCGCGGTAATGTATGCTAGGTAAGGCTAGACTAGACGGACCGGTCCAGATTGTCTGCCATTAGGCCATTACTCCTGCATGTTATTACATGCAGCTGCGGGAAATTAAAATAAGTAGGGACAAGCGACGCGACCTATCATAACTAACATTGATATTATACATACACATACACAAATCACGTCTTTATCCCTTACGGGGTAGACAGAGCCCTTACCTTAGTATCAGGTCACATTTAGCAAGATTGTGGGCGTATAGGTGAAAAATGGAATCAAAATAGTGATGGGTTGCTAGCCTCATCGCCTATAACATGATTCCTATTATTTTCACCCATTCCCTAGATGGGCGTTTACCATCTGCGCGGGTAGAGAAGCAACTGGTACATTCTATGTTTTTTCTTTGCTCCTAGACCAGCATGGGAGACAGCATGTTTTTCTATGGAAGATTATACACGGATCTAATATATGTATTTGTTTTTCTATACATACATACATAACGTCTTTATTCCTTACGGGGTGACAGAGCATAAGGTAGCAAAACCTTAAGGCCACGTTTAGCATGTCGTGGGCGT
Source organism: Pandemis cinnamomeana (assembly GCA_932294345.1). Classification (NCBI taxonomy): domain Eukaryota; kingdom Metazoa; phylum Arthropoda; class Insecta; order Lepidoptera; family Tortricidae; genus Pandemis; species Pandemis cinnamomeana. The sequence continues at coordinate 12,810,875 of OW028705.1, read as the reverse complement.
ATAGATGGAAAGGGGAATCAAAATTGTGATGTGAGACGGGATTTTATTTCCGTTGAAATACAGCTTATTTGTTTGACAAAAACTACATTCATTTATTAGTGACACTAAAGTTCTTCCAATCATTTATTTTCTCGATGACAGCTCCCGTAGAATGTAACTGCGCTTTTTACGCAAAAATTAACTTTTAAATGCGAGGTATAAAAAATATGACAACTGCCTAATTTTGTACCTTGATCTCATATAATATTCATCTAAGACAAATTGAGTCCATACATGCAGTGATATATTTTTAAAGTGCGATAAACAATAAACGTTTTCATAAAGTTACATTCTATGGTATTACAAATAGTATGTATGTATGTATGTAAACTCTTTATTGTGCAAAATAAACAAGACAAAATACAATTGACAAACACTGAGATACATGCACAAAGGCGGACTTATCCCTTTAAGGGATTTAATAGTGATGTTATGATTGAAATATCGATATTGTATCGATAAAAAATTGATTATAAGGTATAGTGTAATTATTAAATCTGCTGCGAGATGTTTATTTTGTGTTTTTCTTGTCAGGTCTTAAAATTAACAGTGGAGAAATGATGTGTATTTGTTTCGAATACCAAAACAAACGCGCGCAACTGTCATTCGGCCATTTTGCACGCTTAGTAATAAAATAGCATTCAAGTAAGTCGGTTGTTTTATTCACTCCATAGCTGAATACGTCTCAACCTACTCGTATATATAAAATTGGATCGATATCGTATCTACTGATCACTTATTAGGTCACAACACTATAACTATCAAACTACATCTGTCATCGAGAAAATAAATGATTGGACGAACTATAGGCAAGTCAAAAGTCAAGATTAAGAAAAATAAGTAAAGCAAATGTAGAAAGAGGGCGGGGCAAGGAGTCTGTAATAGTAACAGTGTGGTAAGGTGTTTTCTATGAAGTAAAAAAACTATTCCTCGTATTTTAAAACACGCAACAACACCTTTTTCAATTATGGTTTAAGAGTGACTTTCGCCGATGTGTTAACCGTGAAGATAATGTGTGTAGGTATACTACCTAACGAGCAAAAATAATGTGTCACTTTTCATACAACTTTGTATATTAATTATTAATATTATTTATTTTTGCTCGTACGTCATTCAAGACCGAAACTTCTTTACTTTCCAATCTTCCAATATTTCATTGACTTGCTTTCCAAATGAAATTCCAATTGAAAATATTAAGCACATAGAACATGCCATTATTTTCTTGATTTACCGATAAAAGTGTATAGTAGAACTAATTTCATTTTATAATATAAAAAAACTCAGAGGTTTTCTTATTGAACCAACAATTGGATAGCTCAGAAATACCACCGCGACAAAGGCAGGTGAATGTGGACTGGTTTTAACAGCAAAAGCCTACATTGACCTTCCGAGATAATAATTATTGGACACCCGGGCCTCTATTCGGAACCGCTTAAGTGATATCTCCCCTGAGAGCTTATTGAATAAATACAATAACATCCCAGAATCTGAATCTCATAGTGACACCACCAAATTTTTGCAGAGTACAAAATTAGTGATACAGTCCGCGAAACGAAATCGAGTATTCATGTTACACGATTTTATTACTTTATTTTGTTGTGATTGTACCTATTAAGTGTGTGATTTAAAACGTACTTGTTACCTTTCGTTAAGTAACTACTGTCCTCAGACAACCGCAACACCAGAATTGCCGATACGTTGCTAACCCAAGTAGATTGCTAAGATGCCTCTTATTTTTGCAATTTCTCTGGATATCTCACTCGCCACACCAACACAATGTTGCAAAGTTTCGTTGCAGGATTACGGAATACGATGATGGACGAACCTTGCACAAGAAAGAACCAAGAAAGCGGCGCGCTTGATATCAAACAAAGTTTCAAAAAGTAGAGATATTAACTATGCATTTTGCTATCTAGTTCTCCACTTGCTTTTGTATCACTTATAATACCCGAATAGAGGCCATGGTCAGCCTATCGCTACATGCCACCATCGATATGGTAATGGGCCCAGAACAACGCGCGCCAGGAAAATTATTAAGCACATTAGTTTAATGTAGCACGACTCGTTTCTAAAACAAAACGACCATTTAGCGGCTATTAACATAAACATGTATTCTAATGTTGGGCGCGATTGTAATTTAAGCTGCCGTTGTGGGCATCGTGGGCATTGGCCATATGGTAAAAGCTGGGCATTGGCTAGGCACTACTTGTAGCTCTGTTATACTTGAAGCTTATCTATATTATCTTACACGTGTACACTTTGACAGCTGTCATTCAAGTGTAATTTACAGTGTTTGACAATTAAAGATTTCAATAAACTTCTCTTCTACTCGTAATGTGCTTTTGCTTAGGATGTAAAGAGGAAATGTATTAGGCCGGTGCACTCTCGGCAACAATGCAATGCTAGGCAATGCTGAAGAGTGGAGAGGTAGAAAATAGAAGTACATACGAATTACAGTATATTATCTGCTATGGGTGATGTAGGGGCTATACTATAGGCTATGGGCCATTGCCGGCCATAGCTTCACTTTTCGGATTTTTCTATGTGTTCTAATTTACAGTGTCGTTTAGAAATTAAATTTCTAACGGTAAACCGTAAAAGTAAACATAAAAAATCAAGAAGTAAAAATTCTTCATTCATTTGATAGTACCAATCATCATGGCTGTTAAAATACGATTTTTATTGTATAAAAATACCTACATTTTACAGAAGTAATAATTAACGAATACTAGTACACGGCATCATAAACCAAATTGAAAAAAGAATGAAACTCTAAGAAAGTCGCAGCACAAAGTTAACTCAACGGTCAATTTAACCGAGCTATCAATATCATTCCCTAAAAGGCATTATAAGAAACCACACTCTATAATAAAGCCATTGACCCTTACCTCGATGCTATTATTAAAGAGAATTTCACCTTTTCTCAATGTTCACTGGACAAAAAGCAAATCTTTGAAGCTTGAAATTGCCGAGGCGCGGCGTTCCAAAACCACAGCACTTGTACCGTGCTCGGATCTCTTTTATTTAAAAACTTTTATCTCCACCACATCTTTGGAAGTTCATCTATAAAAGCCACTAATAGGCGGTGCGGTTTTAAAAGCTCCGCTATTTCGCTCAACAGTGTTCGGATACTTTCCATAAAGCGACCCGTTCGCTTGAAAATTTCGCGGTTTGAATTATTGCGAGGAATTAAAGTTACTTTAAACAGGATGTTCTTAACCACATTAAATAAAAGCTACTCATGGATCTGTTAATTTTTACGTACCGATATGTAAAACAAACACTCAAACTTTGTTTGTTTAACTGTAACTAATAAACGTAGGGAATCTATAGAGGGACGGCCTTTATACGAACCTACATAATTGTAATTTACTGATTGTTAACCTCATTAACATGTCATATTTTGTCATTAATAAAAATCTACAATCTCTTAACATAGGCACCTTTTTATCTTAGTAAAGTGCTAAGTTTCCGTGTATCGCAGCCGATGCTGCAGGCAACATCTTTTAAAACATAGTTTTAAACAGACTGTAATTCAGTATGTACTTGAATTTTCTACCTCTCCACTCTTCAGCATTATTGTTTATTCAATTGCTGGCTAAAATTTTCATCAAATTTTCATTCCAGTGTTAAATGAAAAGTACGTGTTCCATTCATGCAATTTCAGAGCTCCACGACAAAATGGTGACATTTCATTCAAGCCGTGTGCGGTCCCGGAGCTTTCTATTTAGATAAATCGTCTATTTGCTTGAAAACGTTGCACCCGTCTGATTTCCATAAAACCACCGGCCAAGTGCGAGTCGAACCCGCGCACTATAATACTAAGTAAAACCTTGAAAAATTAATCTTTTTGATCTACTTCCAGTGATATTTCGTACGTAAAAGAGTTTTCTTTTTCACAAAAATACTTCTGTGAAACAATAATGTTGTTTTCAAAGGCTACAAAGCATTGATCCATTAATAAAACAATATCACGCAGCGAAGGAAATAATGAATGATAAGAGAAAGGAATAAGTACAACCCATCATTAAGATCATTATAGTCGTAAAGCTTAAGAATAGTTAACAATGAGTAATGATCTGTAATCTGGACTTAGGAAATAATTAGTGGTTAGCGTAGTGTAGACATGGGATTACAGAGTGTCAAAAATCACAACAATCAATGTACCGTATTATCAATGTCTAGGTGGTTTTTTTTACCAGAGTTGCTGTCTTTTCATCATGATTCTTTATACTGCCCAGTATAGTAAGTCTCGAATTAAATAAGTTTTATAAATTTCAAACTAAAAATCTCGCTATGGGCCATGCGGTTAGTAACCCATCAATATTTTGATTCCTTTACCACCTATACGCCCACAATCATGCTACACGTGGTTTTTGGGACTTGAATCTGTCTACCCCGTAAGGGATAAAGACGTGATTTGTGCATGTATATTTAAACAGCGTATTTCTTCAATGTGATCGCTGATCGCTGTGTATGTTAATCGCTCGGATGTTGTATCTGGTGATGGGTCTTATGGTAAAGCACGCCTCAAAGATTGGTGACAAACTGGATTGGACACCAGCCCCAGATTTTTCTTTGTATTCTAGTAGTAGAAGTGGCAACGGGAAACCCGTAACAAAAAACGGATTGTCCCTAACCTTGACCTTAAGCATTTTGTCATTAAATATTGTAAATGGACTCCAGAAGCAAGCGTTGCTGCATTTATGCGTAGCAGCACACGCTGTGTCGTCACTTTTCGGTGTCCATTTGTGATTTGTGTTGCCATAATACCTGTTATTATTATGCAAAGTGGTTGATTGTTGTACTATTCGACTCGTTATAACTTTTCTTACCTTTATTCATTCTTAAATTGATATTCAGCACACGGCCAACGTCTGGCCACACTTATTTTATTTTAAAACTTAGGTCAACGCCTTCTAAACTAGATTCTCAGAACCCCTGGAGACTAAAACCATTAGGTTCAAAGAATTTGCATCAGCTTATAGAGCGCGACTTTTGAAATATTTTAAGCTGATAAATTCTGTTTTAAATTCGCTAAATAATAGAGAACAAAAATGTGTTATGCTCGGTAAAGATATTAGAGCGAATTAAAGGAATAACCTTGTTTGTAAAACAATTGAAAGTTTTGAAAGAATACACTTGTATTTTACTACTACTATAACATAAATGCGGACGGTTTCTGAGGGTTTATGGATGTTTCACACTTTTTTACCCAATCTGATGCACACAATTTACGAGTGCAACCTTATATTTTTATCCCGGAAAATAGTATAGTTTCCGTGAGATATGTATAAACGATGCGCCTTTGGCTTGCGTGGGAACCACAGCCCAAGCCCTCTCAACCTGAGAAGCGATCTGTGTCCAGCAGTGGGACGTACATAGACTTGATTTTGTTAAGTTATGCTTTATGTAATAACGAAGAATAAATGCATAGGTTCGGTTCAGATATTTCTCAAGGTACTTATTAGGTACTCAACAAGAAACATATGAGTATTTGTGTAACCAGTAGCGTGGCGTCTATAGAACTCGATTTCCACTGGCTTGCCTATTTTAAGACAGTTGGGAACTTTATTGTACAGAGTTATAGAAAAGGCTAAAAAAAATCCCTTCGGCATGCCTTTTGGTATACTTGACGCCACGCCACTGCTACATAATATACATTTATATAATGTAAAATGATTTCGCTTGGCGGGGCTCTGGTGAAAAAGTATCTTATTACAAAAAGGGATAAACGCCTCGCATACGGACGAAAGGGTGGACATTCATTTAAATTTCAAATTTTTAAATCACACCGGCCATTTTCATGTTAGAATATAAATTACGTTCTCACGTTATGTTAATAAATAGGTATTTAAGCTGGGAATATTAGTGAGAATAACATATTTAAACGTTGAGGCAGTATCTTATTTCAAACCAGTTGATTTGAAACTTCGGGCGCTATTAAACAATTAACATGACCATAAAATATACCATTTTGTGGTGTAGGATGGAGTTTCTGACGTGAGGAGACACCCCGTGTTCGGTTTCCTGGGTCCACTAATTTACAACTGATACCCAATTAGTTGTAGGTACACGAAGAACTATAAATTATGGGAACATTAGAGAGGTGTGAAGATATAATAAAGACCAGCTCGATATTGACAGAGTTTGACTAACAAAATTTATTGTTATTATTTACAAGCTTTTATTTAACTTGCAATGTGTTTGTGTGTACATACATACGTATGTAAGTATGTTTGTCCGGGTGGAATCTTGCGACTCAATTTTGAAGCAGATATTTTCAACCGATTGAGCTGAAATTTTTCATACTTGATTAAGTCAGATGACAATACAATAATCTGGTAGTGGAGTTGTGATAAACCAGCCAGGATCGTCTCCGCAGGAGGGAATTCTTCAACAGTTGGTCTGTATGACATGAAATTTGGTACACATATTATGTAGGGCGGATAACAATGCAAGTACATTCAACAAAAAAAGCTTCTATTCAATATGCAATTTTTGATAGAAATTTATTTACTTTTCATCAAAGCAATATCAAACTGACTTGTAAACCAAACGAGCGAGTGGGTCACCTGATGGTAAATGAGTACTATCACCCATGGAGACACACAACAAGGGATTCCAATTGCCTTGTCAGTTTAGAGGTCTAAATGGAATAGCTCAAGTGTCAGTTATTCACCAGGACTTGGCACACGGACCTACCTCCCGCCAAGACAAGTGGAACTTTTAATTAATTTAGTTTTTAACTTTGAACCCACACATATACAGTCGGATAGAAACATGAAACATTTAAACGCCATGTTTTCACGTTAGATTTTAAAAATAGAAGCGTTTAAAACCATAGAGCATTAACAACGAGAGATACCTTAAGCATTTCTTTACTCTACATATTTCTGCCACTTCTCGAGGCGGCGAGGCTGTGTAAGGCTGGATTAAGGGAAAGTTAAATATAGGCACAACGGTAATTAATTATACACCATAGCTGGCTCGATGTAGTTCCGGTGTGCCTCATAAATGGAAGAGATCCCTTTTAGGGATAAGTTCGCCTTTGTGCATGTGTGTTGTCCTGTATTCATCTTTTTCTTGTGTTTTATGTACAATAAAGAGTTATACATACATACATAAATTGACCATGCAATTTGTCGCTATTGTGCAATGGACGTTTTGATAATACTAGTAACAACCGATGTAAAATATAAAAACTTCTTGAACTCCACACCATTACACAAACTAACTAACGCATACCAGAATAAAATGATTACTATGACGACCAAATGCGGAACAACGAAACGTTTCACGACCAACATTCATTCACATTCACAAATCACGTCTTTATCCCTTATGGGGTGGACAGAGCCTAAGGTAACAAGACCTACAGGCCACGTTTAGCAAGACACTGAGGACGTAGAGATGGAATGGTGACCAACATGGTCGTGTACTTTAAGAGAGGAAAGTGCTGCCTCCTCTCATAAGTGTTAGGTGCTTGAAGCTCGTAATAAACTCGTTTGCAGTAAAGAAAGAAGTTTAACTGGAAGCTAGTTTCGCGGCAGGTGCCGAGAACAAGTAATTTAGACTATGATGAGTGCAAAATAAAACGAAAACTTGTTCGTAATCCGTCTCAGAAAGTCAGCGTAGTGGTTTTAATGTATAATTACAATAATAACATAGTGCGTTAGTTACTATGGCGCGCTACAATGCTTTTGTGTACATACATACACCAATCACGTCTTTATCCCTTACGGGGTAGAAAGAGCCTAAGGTAACAGGTACCTACAGGCCACATTTAGCAAGATCGTGGGCGTATAGGTGGAAAATGGAATCAAAATAGTGATGGGGTGGGTATTTCATGTCCTTAGAATTGCATGGATAGTCGTAGTTGTATGTTTTATCGCTACATTTTATAAAACAAAAATCTCTGCCACATCTATCTATCAGTCTGTTCGTGATCACCTCCAGACTAAAGAAGCGATATTTACACGGTTTTCGCCTATAGGTTTTCGACTGATGCACTAGAAAGGTTTAGGTGTATAATTTGTCAAGGTTTTGTGTGAATTGGTTGAAATATAACGATAATTGTTGGATTTGACGGGAAAAGTCAAGCTGCCTGGCCCTTAAATTTCTAAATGCAATGCGTAGTCTTATACGAAGGCAACCGGCGTGGATTTTGTAGAGTTTATAATGTAAACAGAAATGTCACTTGTCGCTGACAATGTGAATTAGGGTCCTGGGATAAAAAAAAATTAAGTGCCGACGATAAAGATAAAAGCCATGTAAATGAAGCTCAAACTAAAAAGTCAGCACAGCACAGCACAATTGTACAAAATGACCACCAAGAACAGGAGATATTAATGGCTGCCACGGAAAATTATGTACAAATTGTGTGGTTACATGCGTTACTAGTATATTATTATCTCTCTTTATACTTACATATGTTTATATGATTAAAACGTTTTTAGTTTTACTGAAATTTTATACCGTGAAGTTACATATTCTGCAAAATTTAATTGTACGAGAATCGACCATCGAAACAATGGATTCGGAGTCAATGACGTCACGACAGTGATGCAACTTTTGTGACGTCGCGTCAGTCAAAGATAGTAGGACAGTTAGGGATAGTTTTAAAATAGTACTCGTAGTTGTTGCCCTAGTTGTTAACAAAATTCCGGGCAACAACTAGTATTTTATATGAAACCCGCCATAGCTCTATCACAGCGTCACTGACGTAGCGTTACTGACATCAAACCAGCTTTACTCAGAATTTCACCTCACAACTTCCAATCACCAGCAGAAATAAACGTAACAAAATACACCCCTAGCTTACGTAGACTAATTACTGGATTCCTAGCATCTAGCTAAAGGGGAGCATTGAAAAACAATTTAGAGTTTAATGAAAACGTGCCACAGATCGCCGATGCGAGGCCGCTACCAAGTTGCAATTACATGCACATAAATTGAGGGTGGCGGTCGTGCGTGTAAGCTTACACAAGTTTTTAGAAGCGTAAAATACTAGGAAGAAATACTCGAGTAATTGTATCCAACCGAACTATACCCTATTGGGTATAGTTCGGTTGGATACAAACACATGATAGATTGATGTCTATGCAGTATTCTGCATAGACATTAATCTATCATGTGTTTTCTTAATCTAAGATCTTGGTAACTAAGTTTTTTTTCATGTGTTCATTGTGATAGACGTTCATCTGTCCAAAAATGTAAATAAAAATGAAGTCTGTTTTTGAACAAGCGTCCTTTAGAATTAGGACGGCAGAATAGTATACAATAATATACATGACATATATTGTGTAGTCGCAGGTGGCAGGTCCATTCAATCGTTACCACCATCTTACTTGTTTGTATATATGTTATATGTAGACGTTAGTGCTGGCACTGTTGTTTTGTAGATAATAAGACAGCGGGGGAAATCACACGTGCAAGGTTTATCATTAATACCTACCTTCAGGTGAGTCACTTACCTACATACTGGTTTTCTTTTATGTCTTGAAAGTCTTAAAAATAAGTATAAAGTAGGTATTAATAGAGTACTCGTAATCAGCGACGTCAACACTGATTTCGTATTTCGACAAATCGTTCTTAAAAATTAATTATCTTTTCACATAATTTTAGTGTTTTAGATTCTTCAAACGTTTATTTTATGCTTGCAAACTCACAAGATCTCACGTGCACAGCCCAAGTACAAATACGTTTAACCCTTCAACGCCTGCATAGCGAAGCAACCATAGAGGAAATATCCAATAGAGAGCACGTTAGTCACTTGTCAGTTACATCATGTTAGCAAAAATATTTCGTGATTGTTTTTACTTTACATGTACCACCCACACGGAGCAAAGCCGTTGACTCGAAACAAGAGAGTTTTATCCACACACAATGACTTACTATCGCTAAACGGTTAATAACTTTTGCTTGCGCTACTTCGACCGCTCTCTATCAGAGCCTCAGTGGTGCTTTTTTCTTACAATAAGTACAAACGTATTGTTACGAACTCCTCGGTTTTGATACTTTTGTATATTTTTCTAATTGATTTTGTTTTTCATTATTGTCACTTTTAGAAATATCATTTCTAATTTCCCTTGTCCATAAACTCACTACACATACACATACTTACAGTCCTCTCATCGTGCGTTTCACGTATGACATTTCAACTCTATTGGTAATTCTTCTATGCAAGCAACAATCCACCACGCGCTCAAACACCACAATCGAACTAATTGGAGTTCTCGGACCTTCATGTTTATTTATTTCGGCCCGTCGAGACAGGACGTGCCCTCTTGATAAACTACTACTTAGCCGTCTAGTTTGGTACGGATTAGTTTTCCGCAACATTTTACTCCGCTAACGGGTCGCTTAGCAATGCAGAGCTGCAGGGTCCAAAGTTTCTGGACTAGTCACTGTTTGACAATAGGGAATGTTCATGATTTTTTTCACTGCTTTCATTACCTCTTTTATGTTGTAAACAATATAAAAAAAAATCAAATAACTTAAAAAAAAACCGAGACAAGCTGTCAAAGATTTGTCTCGATCTCTTTCTAGAAAAACGGACTTTTAATATGGAGTTTATCATAGGCGTTGTGACAAATGACGTCACATGTCATATCGGATCTCCCTTTCTAATCGCTGACTAATTAGTAGTTTAAAACTCTTATATTTTCCGTATTTCTTAACCGATATAACTTTTAATTTCACTATTTGTCATCTTTTTACAATATTTTCATATTTTATTAAGAAATGTGATCTTTTTTTAAAGCATATTCTATATTTGGTCGCAATCTTCAATCAATATTGCTATAGCTTAACGGCTTTATCGTAGATGCCACGTTATGATCAATTTCCTACTAACTGATAAGTGAAAAGTGACATTACAGGCATAGTGATGTGTGAGTTATCTTGATGAACTCCTGACACTGTGTCAAACCGGCCAGACCATCGTTATCTATTCCGAAGTTAACCGGCATGATGAAAAGATTAACGACTAAATAAATAACTAAGGTATCATGCCGGTCGATCTTAGTTTAGCATAAAACTGCGATTTAGCGACACTGCAATATTTTATAGTTGTTACTGTTGACATTATGAAGCCTGTAAGATTATCTTAATGCATATTCAGAGAATCTTTTAATTATGATGCCTGTGCTAAATATTCCAGTCAACTACGAGTAGTTCTTCGTACGACGCAAAGTTATTAGAACTTAACTTAGAAACATTCTAAGTTACTTAATTAGGATAGAGTAACTAAGTGGTAGCTTTCCATTAGAAAACTATTTTTTAATCGGTTTATACCTGTACTATGCTTTATGAATAAAATAATACTATATCTATGTCTATTAGTTTCTCAGATTATACTAAGTGCAAACACATAAAAGCGAACAGCGATATTTAACACTTTATTTCATACTTATCAGTATTAAACATCTTAAAGAAAATTCGTTGTCTCATGTTGTGCTCATTGTTTTTGCTAAGAGTTTTATTTTTAAAATTAAGTAACACCGTTCTTAGTATGCCAAGCACGTAAAAACTTAGAAAAATGGGTCAGCAAAACCTTTATTTTATATTAAAAAGTTTATTTCATACCCAGCTAGCCCGCAAATCGGTGACGCACAATAAAAAGGTTCTATACTCTATTTCTACGCCAGTCAAAAAATAATCCTGTTACACTTGACATAAGGACTTATATTCTAAGATCATTGGAATATAGAACTAGCGAAATGTCTTCCCCGACTCAGGTAATAAATAACCTAAGCTGAGAGATATATTTCATACAATCTTGTCAACGGATTCGCTTACATACAAGCAGCATTTTACGTGATTTTTAAAATGTTTGTATAAAATTTCGGCCATGTCTTTACGTAACATAAATGGACTCATAGATACCTACTAAAAAAGAAGCGGGCCAATAAATAGTATCTACATACTGAATATTACGCTACGGCTGTTGTATCTACCGGTCTTCGGTGAAAGCTTTTTAGCACTATCTTATAGGAAGCTGAGCTAGCCGCATGCCCGAGCTTCAGAAAAGTTGAAACAGTGTTGAGAACCGGTCCTTTTATTTTACATCCCGTACAGTCCGAACAATAAACATCCCCGCACAAACGTACAGAGGTGTCCATATATTTCACGTTGGTTCTTGCCACACGCAGCGACACCATTGCTATAATTATGTATCACATTACAAGATCCACCTTTATTGTTTAAGGAATCGCCACACTCGGTATCATCAAATCTAAAGCCACCAGAAGATCCTGCGTCTTCTATAGAAATCTCTACGTAGATTCCTGGTAAGGACAGCATAGTCATCGCAGTGATAAATTAATCTTTTCCGATTCAGCGGCTGAACGGGTCGTTTAGAAGCATTAGCCTCATTAAGGGATTCTTTTCTTGACAATTCCTTGCGGTGCTATCTTTACAGCCGCGTACGCAGCTATTTTTGGATCGGTTTGTCATTGTTGCATTTTCACAGGCTGAAGATAGTATTTAACCGACTTAAAAAATATAAGGTTATTAAAAATGTTCCGCTAAGTGTATTTTTATTTAATTCCATGACTGAAGTCAAGTCAATTGATAACGTGCTGATACCACTTCAAATTAATCCGACCACTGGAAGTAAAGTGGGTAATTTGTCTTGCTTAATGCAATTGCCAGAGCAAACATAAATTGCACGGTAAACAACTAAAAGCTTGTAAAGTAAAGAAGGCAACGCTTTGAAAGTATTAGTACTTAAATTAGGTTATTCACTGATGATTATCACCTAACATTCATCAACTTCGAATATAGTTTAAGCAACTTATAATAATAATTACCACGACCACTTATTGTTTAGTTTCGAAATGCCAATTAAACTCATTGATGCTATCTCCTTTGTAGTCGATTGTTCGATTGAATTTTAATCAAGGGCGTGATATGCGAAACAGTCTGAAGACAGTCTCTGTTATAATGTAACCGTTATTCAACTTGAACTAACTTCTTAATAATGGCTTTTGACCTTTGGTGCGGAAAATTTTCGCTAATGCTCACTTGACTTCAGAAATAGATAGGGTGGAATGACTGTTCCTTATTATTTTATTCCATCAGCAAGGGAACAAATATAGTAGATACAATTTAACTAACATGCTTAGTAGATGACCAATTATAGAAGAGGCATAAACCTCAAAAATATTGCTACAAACTTACTTATTAACCGTTTTGTAACCATGATAAAATTTCCGTTTAATCGTTAATTATAGTTAAAGTTATTGTTAAAGTAACATGGAGCAACTCACAATTATCTTTCCTTTCTTTTACCAAGAACTAAAATCGTGTTTGCTCACCGTTTCCCGTTTGTTTTATAGGAAAAGCATAAAGAAATGTACTTCTAACCTCGCAAAGGAACAAAGCTGCTAAGTTCCCACGTCATGCAAGCGTGACTATCCGAAGCATCGCATACATTATTGTTTATGGAAAAATGAAACTGCTGTTTATATTTTTTCATAGCTAATGTTATAATTGTTTTGTGTTGTGCAAGCTAATGAGAGACGTGATTTGATGAGCTAAGGGAAATGGAATAACTAGTTAAACACACCTATGTAATGAGAAGGAGAAGGCAAGGTTCTGGGGCAACGAGCTTTGCTCTGTGTGTTTGGAATTCAAATGTTCTCTTAATCCTACTAATATTATAAACGCGAAAGTTTGTAAGTATGGATGGATGGATGGATGTTTGGTTACTCTTTCACGCCAATACACGGATCTGGATGTAATTTGGAAAAATAGATTATGGTCTGGAATAACACATAGGCTACTTTTTATCCTGGAAAATTGCGTAGTTCCCGCGAGATAACGACAAACGATTTCTTTGCAGACGAAGTCGCGGGCAGGAGCTAGTATTTTATAAGGAAACTTTTTATCAATAACGTTAGAGCAGTTTTAGATACAACTTATCTCTTCTTTATTCGTGCAAAATATAATGTATTGCGTTTAATTTCCACACAAATTACGCAGTCGCACATGAACATATGGAAGCGACAAGACACTTATTCCCATGGACTTTCACACATAAAAAAAAATGACGACAAAAAAACCGTAAAGATAGTCAGTAAAGTTTACACAAACACGGGAAGCAACCAAGTAGAGAGATAATAATATTAGCTGTGCACTCCAAAAACCATTACCAATCTCAACAACTATTTGCTTATTCACGGAACATTAGTGTGTGGGAAAACATTACACTCGAAAAAAGGATTTTGGGTTCGGACTGTCACACTCAAACATCAGTTCACCGCAAAAGATTCTAAACTTGAACCATTTTTACTGCCTCAAAAATACCACCATAATCTTTCCAGTGCAGGCATCGGAGAGAGACAGCTATATTTTTTTGGTGGCTGCCTACTTGCCTAGCCTACGCAAATATTTTGACGGGCAAACTTTATTTTATACGCTAAATAATAATAATAATAATAATAATGTTATGATAACGCGGTCAAAGAGAAATACAGCGGTCACAAACGCACGCCCACCACCACCGCCCGCCTCATCATCGGACTCGTCAACGTCGCCGCCGTCCTCGGGCGATGAGTTCGCCACCGCGGCCGACACCAGCGGGTCCAGTGGAGAGCGCGGGCCGCCGCCCCCGCCGCCGCGACCACCTGCGCGGCGAGGACGCCCAACGCTGCCGGCACGCTTGGGGCCTACGGGGCATCCTGCCCCGCCCACGGCTCCCGCTACCGGTGGTACAGTGCGTCGCATGCGATGGACTCGACCGATAAATGAGAACTGCATGCGAGCGTACTTTGGGGCGACAGAGGGAGGAACTAATCTATCCGGGTACTGTGCCCGGATGCTTCCTCTGTTTCAGGCGCTCGAACCAACCATCACCGTGACTGCGCAGCGGCTATCGGATCAAGTGCGGGTCATCCGGCGCAACAACATGTTGGATGACTTGACACTTGATAGACTGCGACTGGAAGTGCTCTCTGCCCGTACGGCTTCCACCTCGGCCCGGGACCTTCCCGCCACATCGCCGGCCCCGGTGCCCGCACTCGACCTGGCACCGGGGGTGACGCGGGCCGGTCCCGATACCGACGTGGATGGTCATGCGGACCACTCAGTGAGTACCCAGACCGATGAGCAATTGAGGAGGGCTTTGGAGGAGACAATAACGCAGTATCGCTTCGCACGCGATTCTAGGCCACGATTACCACGCTTGCCCACGAATAGGCGTAACCTAGCGCTAGTGGGAGCCCTTGACGCTTTGCTAGACCCGTACATACGGGCTAGCGAAGATTTAACTGATACACACTCAATCATGTACTGTGGGGCCATCACAGCGTGCCGTGTTGCTCGTATCAAGTTTCCGGACGCTGATCGTGCACCTAGGACCGCTGATGGTGTCCCTACATGGCAACTACGGATTGAGCGGCGTATAGGTTCGTTTCGGACTCTCATCGCAAAGCTGATCTGTTTCAGGGGGGGCAATAACCGCCCCCGAGTCATGCGCTTTGTGAACCAGGCCTTCGCGGGGACTGGTATTAGACCCTGTGATTATATGGCCTGTGTCACGGAGCGCATAGACTTTCTGAAGCAGAAAGTCTATGCATGGGCAAGCCGTATTCGTCGCTACAGAGAGCGTGTGGACCGATTCCAGCAGAATCGCCTTTTCCAGAGTGACCAAAGGAAGGTATATCGGAAGTGGGAGGGAGCCGACCAGTGTGTGTCTGACGGACAACTGCCGGATACTACTGCTATGACTAACTTCTGGCGTAGTATCTGGTCGTCACCCGTCGAACACACCGAGGGTGAATGGATGAATATTGTTGAACGTAAGTGTGAGGCTATCGAACCTATGGGCGCTGTTACCATCACCCCCGAGGACGTTAGTTGTGCTATCCAGACAGCCCAGAACTGGAAAAGTCCTGGTCCGGATGGATTGCACAACTTCTGGCTGAAGTGGTTTCGCTGCTCACATGAACGTTTGGCAATGCAATTCCAGCAAACCCTCGAGCTCGGTTCCCTACTACCTCTTTTAACAACCGGTATAACCTTCCTGCTCTATAAGTCCGGTAGTACCATGGAAGCGAAAAACTATAGACCCATTACGTGTTTACCCACACTGTACAAACTCCTTACATCCATTTTGAGAGCAAAAATTAACGCGCACATCGTTGCTAACGACATTTTGGCCCCCGCTCAAAATGGATGTAAGGTTGGGTCCCGTGGTACTAAAGAGCTCCTCCTCATAGACATGACTATTTGCCAACGAGTCCGGCAGAACAGAGGGTCCCTCTCTGCTGCCTGGATTGACTACAAGAAGGCCTATGATTCGGTGCCTCACTCATGGCTGAGGAGGATCTTAGAGCTGTATAAAGTTGATGCAGCTTTAAGATCCTTCTTAAGCGCGTGCATGAGGCAGTGGACCACAGTCCTTCGTCAACCGGGTGGCAGTGATGACCCTCCTGGTCCGCAGGACTTCATAAGGATTGAGCGCGGGATCTTCCAGGGTGACAGTCTAAGTCCATTATGGTTCTGCCTAGCACTGAATCCGCTCAGTACGTTGCTGGCGGATTCAGGGCTAGGTTGCCGGCTCCGGAGAGGGGGTGAGGTCATTTCTCATCTGCTTTATATGGATGACCTTAAGCTATTTGCACCAAACAACCACAACTTGTTGGAGTTATTGAAAACAACAGAAGTTTTCAGTAATGCCATCAAAATGGAGTTTGGTGTAGATAAGTGTGCAGTCATACATGTGCAGCGGGGGCAAGTTGTAAATTCACCGAACTTACAACTTTCTGAGACAATGTCCCTCAGATCTATCTCCGAAACTGAAACCTACAAATATCTTGGTATGTCACAGTCCTTGGGTATTGAAGGTAGGGACATCAAACAGATGGTGAGGGAGCGTTTCTTTGGGCGCCTGACAAAAGTACTCGATAGTCTTTTGTCAGGAGGCAACAAGGTGCGCGCCTTCAACGCCTGGGTGATGCCCCTGCTCATATACTCCTTTGGCATACTAAGGTGGAATCAGACTGAGCTGAATGCCCTGGATCGAAGGGTTCGTTCATTGCTCACTACGCGTCGCATGCTACACCCACGCTCGTCTGTTATGAGACTGTACATCCCACGGAAATGTGGAGGCCGTGGCTTCTTAAATGCCCAGGACCTCCACAACCGTGAGGTGTACAGTCTTAGGGAATATTTCCTGAACAACGAGTGTGGGATGCATCGTGATGTAGTGACGGTGGACAAATCCTTCACCCCTCTCACCTTGGCAAAAGAGAACTGGCGTAGACCTAAGGTATGGAGCACCGAGGATCGCAAGACTGAATGGGAGAGTAAGGAGCTACACGGGCGGTTCTATAAGGCCCTCATGGGGCCCGATGTAGACCTGCTCGCGTCGGTGAACTGGCTACGCTTCGGGGATCTCTTCGGGGAAACCGAAGGTTTTGCCTGTGCAATAGCGGACGAAGTTATCATGACTAATAACTACCGGAGATATATCCTGAAGGACGGTACGGTCGACATTTGTCGGGCATGCCGCCGTCCTGGAGAGTCACTCAGGCATATTATTTCTGGTTGTTCTAGTCTTGCTAACGGCGAGTACTTGCACAGACATAACCTTGTAGCCAGGATTATTCACCAGCAACTTGCTCTTTTATTCGGTCTTGTGGACTTCGAAGTGCCCTACTATAAGTACATACCTGCACCAGTTCTTGAAAATGGTCGTGTCACGCTCTATTGGGATCGATCTATCATCACGGACAGGACTATTGTCGCCAATAAACCTGATATCGTGCTGATAGATCGATCGAAGCGCC
The DNA here is from genome assembly GCA_932294345.1 of Pandemis cinnamomeana. Taxonomy (NCBI): domain Eukaryota; kingdom Metazoa; phylum Arthropoda; class Insecta; order Lepidoptera; family Tortricidae; genus Pandemis; species Pandemis cinnamomeana. The sequence goes on along the minus strand of OW028705.1, from coordinate 12,793,038 downwards.
AGGCAGTGCTCGTAGACATCACGATTCCCCATGACGTGAACCTCGTGAAGGCCGAGAAGGACAAAGTCAGCAAGTACCTTGACTTGGCTCACGAGGTTACCGCCATGTGGCCTGTTGATTCCACGATCACTGTCCCGATAGTCGTTTCGGCAAACGGTTTAATAGCGAAGAGCCTTGACCATCACCTTAAAAGGCTCTCGCTAGGTGGTTGGGTCAAGGGCCAGATACAGAAGGCGGTACTCCTGGACACGGCTCGGATAGTCAGGAGGTTCCTGTCTCTGTCGCCCTGACCACCGGTAGCTTAGGCCTTGCCTCGCTGCCGGCGGCACCCTAGGTTAGGTTTTTATAATGATTTTATATTTTGTATTAATATTGTTTTATTACTTTTTTTTTATATGAATATTGTAAAAACCTAACCTGAGATAAAAATAAATATACAGAAATAATAATAATAAAGATATTTATTGCCACAACACAAAAAAGACATGATACATAAATCAACGCTGATGAACAACTTGATGTTATTTGGGGTAGCACAGATAGTGATAGTTTATTCTTTGCTAAGAAATACGTAAAACGAACACAAATAGGGAGCGAACTTAGAGAAAGTCTAAGTTTTCATACAGTTCTAAATGAAGACTTGATAAGTAAAAGCAATATTACAATAAGACCCGAATAGCAGTCGTCTAACTTCCTCTTAAAATCTATCTAAAAATCTCAGTGTGGTAGTAGGCATAAATCACACTTTTGAATGATGCGTAGAATACCGCCTACGCGTCGACAGATCCAAAGCCCACCTCCACATTACTTTACCTATAGTTAATTATACATTTTAAAACTCTATTACAACTGTAAGTTATAATTTGTTGAACAAATCTATATTATTTCAACTTTTATAGCTTTGTTTTGGTATAGAACTATGTCTTTAAACCCACAGTTTTCAAAATCAGACAAACGCGATATCTTAGAGACAATACTTAGGTATTTTAATAATTTTTTAAACCTAAAATCCCTTACCTAATAGTATTGTTTTTAAATTAATTTTATATATCAAATTTTCCATAGTCTCCCCTCTGATACCTACTGATGCACAGTCACGGCAAGTTGGCTCAGAACAATGGACACTTCTTACACAGACGCTTTCTTCCTCTCAAACAATTGTTTTCGATTGAACTCAGTGACTTATACTTTTTTTTATAATATTTAAAGAACTTACTCTTAGAAGAAAACTTTCCATTCTACGGAAACTGTTTGCTTTTACATAAAAACTAGCAAACGCCCGTGGTTTCGCCCCATAGCGGAAATCCCTTACTGGTCGGTCATAAAGGAAATCTCTCAGCAAACTTTCAGCTTTTCTAATCAAGTCCAGCTGTTTAGGGTGGAAGTAAATTTATCAGTCTGTCAACCTGTCAATAACGTACTCAGTCGATCAGTTAATCAGTCACGAGTGCATAAACAGAAATAGTGTTTTTTTTTTTATGTAGGCACCAAAATAGATAAACGTAAACAGCGAGTGCCCGGACTTATAAAATCACCGATTTAAAAGACCGTGAAAAATGTATTAATTCGATTAGTACTTACATCGAGCCACATTGGCATTAAGTTAAATTACTGGCCGTAAAGCGATCACTTTTAAATTGACCTCCGATATCAATGATACCGCTTGTCTTTTATTATTTGAATGCCAAATTATAATTCCGGGTATCAAGGTTTGTAGGAAACATGTTATGGCCGATGCGGCTAGCAATCCACCACTATTCTGAGTCCCTTTTCCACCTGTATGCTCACAATCATGCTAAGCATGGCCTTCGGGTCTTTTTACCTTTAGCTCTGTTTACCCCGTAAGGGATAAAGACGTGATTTATGTATGTATGTAAGGTTTGTAACTTCTACCTTTAAATATTTACCTGACTTTTAAATAGGTATTTTCAATACAATACAATACAAATACACAACATATGCTTGGGTTTTTATTGGTCGTGTCGAAACTCGTATAGTTATAGGCAAAGGCCAAATCTTCTTTGTCGTTGTATGTTAGTGGAAGACCACGGGGTCCTAGGTCAAAATAAAAGTAAACCTGGATAGAGCGATATAGTTTATTTTTTGCTTTTAACTCACAATGATCAAAATGCCTATAGAACAAAATTACTTTGAAGGTAGAGGTTACCTTAAATGTAGTATAGGACATCAAATAATCTCAAAAGTCAAAGTGTTCCGCGGGAACCTCGTTCGTAAGATCAAAACGCCTTTTAAATTTAATTATGTATCGAAATAAATGCATAGAAAAAACTTAATAATTCAAATTCGTTGCACATCAACGCTCTTGTGCTTGTCGCTGGAGGATACATTAATGCTATCAAATTATAAGGCGTACTATCAAACACCGTAATAAAACTATCCGAAAGTCATCCGCCTCAAACTAAATTGCTTCAATTATTTCAATTGACGGCCGGGTTTGAATAGTCAGCGAGTCTCTTACAAGACGTTTTTAAACTTCCTGCTTGTAAAGCTTGTAAATTAATGAGTCACGATTAGTCTGCAAAGAAATCAATTGACAATTGGATCATGCAATAACATTACCACGCTCACAAGATTACTATTAGAACTTCAGTTGTAAAAGTTATATGTATTATGTTTGTACATTTTTACGAAAGCAAAGTTTTTCACTTCCATGCTGGTCTGGGAGTAAAGAAAAAACATAGAATGTACCAGTTGCTTCTCTTCCCGCGCAAATGGTAAAAGCCCGTCGAGGGAATGGGCGAAAATCTTTAGAAACATGTTGTTATAAACGACGCGGCTAGCAATCCATCACAATTTTGATTACCTTTTCCACCTATACGCCCACAACATGCTAAACGTGGCATTAAGGTTTTGTTACCTCAGGCTCTGTCTACCCCGTAAGGGATAAAAACTTGATTTATGTATGTATGTATCTAAGTATTTTATCACAATCACGCTAACGTTTCTTATAGGTCTTGTTACTCTTTAATTATGTACCTGCTTATATATATGATCGTAAGTATTTTATATTCCCAGTCCTTAAAAGAAACACTCAAATTGTATCACTCCAGTCCACAATTACACTGGTCCCAAGTTAAGAATTACGTAAGGGACACCGTTATTAGTTTCCAATTAACTTTGACACGTGGGCTGTGATGTGTTGATCGTTGCTCGACCAAATTGCTACGTTGAAAGTCGATATTTTACAATTTATCATACAATTCTTGATAATTATTACGTGTCATTCGGTGGACAGCAAAATGTTTAGCTTATTTGTAGAAGTAACTTACGTTTGAAGTTAATAATTTGATAGCTTTTAATAAATTTAATGATAGCTTTCATTTATTTACATATCAATTAACAAAAATGTTTAACAATATCACCAGGCAGCCCACTGCCTGCAGCAACTTTCAATTCAAATACATCTTTAAAATGAATAAAACTATTAATATGATTAAGATACAAACTTTGTATTGACATCGATATCTAATTACGGCTTTTTTGTTTGAAGTTTTAAATACTCGTTGCCCGTTTCTTTACTAGGACGTAAAAAGGCTTAATACCTAACTCGCTCGCAAACGCCATCGTGTTCATTTTGACAGTTCTTGTATGAATGTGACAGATGCCAATTGTCAGCCCACTGATGTAGATTTCTTCAGTAAAGACGTGAACTCCAATAAAATTCGTTAATTAGCTGCGCCCAGAGCATCCGAGTTTATAAGGAAATGCATCCACAATGCTATAAGTAGTTGGCGGTATGGATTTATTACATTAGAAAGGGCGCAAGGAAGAGGAAGTACCACAAGATGTACAATTGTTGGCCTTTGAGAGCACCACAAGTGACGTCAAAAGGACGCAGGCATTACGGCTACAAAAGGAAACTCATCGTCCTTCAGTTGTGCAAGCAAAGAGGCTAACAGACATTTGTGCACAAATTGTGCATTCTAGAGTTCTGATATTAAAATGATCCAATACATAGTGTTAACTTCACTTTCAAATAGGTATTGAACTTGATATAAATTGGACAAATTAGGTAAGACGAGTGCAAGATCTAGACGCTTAAGATAATAGTCATCGTAATAATAATCAGCATCATGTCCTCCTTGACATGTCAACGCCGAACTCTGCAAACTCAAGAGGTTAAGATGCAATCATGGGCACTGTATGTAATATAGCCAGAGCTTGATTCAACATTATTTTTATTTTATTGTGTTCTTTATCTGATCTGTCAGTGATGTAGTATCTGCATGGCATTACAATAACATACTTAAATATCCACGTCATTGCCACTTTTCTGTTTTTTTGTTTTTCACAATACGGAAAAATAATTAAATTAGGTTGCAAACGGATTGCAAATGTCGTTTTGTTGTTCAATTTGTGTCTTCGTTAGACGAGTAGATATTTCATACGCGTAGCTAGGAATAAATCTTACAATATTATGGCATAAGCTCTGAAGCAAACTGGGCTGGGCTCAATCTGGCGTCGACCCGCTATCGTTTATCCATCTCGTATGACCACTATCCACGCAGCTGCGCAGGCGGCGGTTAGGGTTGTTCCAGTCAAAAACAAGACGGTAAGAAATCAATTTTAAGCTTTATTTATGATTCTACTTTCGATTTTATGATACTTGCAAACACTAAATACTTTTAAAACAGAATACAGTACGTCAGTTTATTATCTTGTGCATGAGTGTTATGGTTAACTTTTGGTACTGCGTATCATAGCTATCAACTCGTTATATTATGTATTGTATGCATAGTTTTTTTGTATTTTTGTTTGTTTTTATTTATTTTTCATTGCAGCACATGCGTTAATCTTTTCCTTTTTTAATTCTGTTCCCAAGGTTGCCTTGGAGAGATCGCCCTGGACCGAGAATGCTGCCTCAAGGTTACCTATTTAATTAAATCAGGCGTTACTTTGCGGAGCTCTATTTCAATGACCAAAAATACATTTACATTGACGTACCTACCAGCAGAAGCAATAAGTCTTTAGCTCCTTATATTGACAAGGTGTGCTTGAATGGATAGCCTACTGAAAACTCCGCGTCAGCGCTCTTATTTCGAGACAACAACACTCATGAGTAGCGGAATAGCAAGATAAATGTTTTTTGTTCACATCTTACAGTGCTTAATCGGAATAAGCCGCGGCACTAGCCCTTAGCGGCGCACGCGCACCTCGGCTGCGATTTACACGGTTGTTTATTTATGCACCGGAGTCGGGCGTGGCCGCGCACGGCGCCCTCTGGCGGAACTGCAGGCTGCTGTTTATGGACCTATGTATGCATATTTCAGTAAGCATAAGGCTAGGAAATACATTGTGAGGCCTTAGCTGTTTTGTTTTTTTTTTTTTATTTTAGTTAACCATGAACCACCATTAAAGGGTTCTGTGGCCCATAGAGATCGCGAGCTATTAATTAAAGATATTGTAAACTGCAGTATGATTTTGACAGCTATTGTGTTAATATAGCTAAGTACCTATAAACTAAAACCAAAATGCCACCACTTTTCCAGAAAATTTAAGTCGCAATTACTGGGAACATAACTACACAAGTAGCGTTAATCCCCACCATTTATTATGCGCAGCAGCAACCCGACTATCATATGCATCACTGCCATAATAAATGCGAAGGACGGAAATATTATTCTTATTAAAGCTTGGAACAGGAGTACTCTGACTGAAGCACCTTACTTTATCTTATTAGAATGCCTGCCGCACCCAGCTGCTCGCCATTTTATTTGTAAAAGTGGAATTTCTAAGCGAAACAAATTGCATGCAGTCCGAAGAAGTAATACAACTCTCCTGAACTAATCTTCGCGTCGCTTTTAAACCATTTTTACTCTTTAAACACCGCTTTCAACAATCGCATACGAATTCCAAGAAGAGGACAGACGGACCATTAAATTAATTATTTTTTTGTGCGGCAGCTATCAGTTAAAATCATACGCGTTAATTAATATCGATGTCTCGGCTTCAAAGGCGGGAACCATGCACGTCCGAATTGATGGATGGGGAAAGGCTTAATCTCATTAAACAAAATGAAGTCCGATGGTCAATTTATCGGACCCAGATTTCGGGAGTAGCTCCAATTCGATCAATCGATCCACGCGCGTGGGTGGCAAGTTATCGATTGATTTAATAAGAGGATTCTATCTAATCGCTTAATGGCCTAAGATTGATGGCTACACGGACAATATCGTTTGTTTTTATTCCGCCCGAACTCAGAACTGCTGTCGAGGCAATCTACCGTAAAGCTCTATCCACTTCTACTTGACTTATGTAAGCACGCGTTTAAAGTTGTTCCCGAAATATTTTGATACATTTATTTCTAACACGAGATATTTGTCTTAGTTACTATCCGAGATACCTCACTGCAGTAAACACGTACAAAGGTCGACAACAATTTTCGCATACTGAACATTGTTGGAAATTGAAAGGCTCACCGCGTCATGAGAATAATCGTGCTTCGCCCTTGTACAATGGACTCTACTTCGCCCACGTTAGAGACGAAAGTGGTAAAATAAGCTTTTTATTTGGATCGAGGAACAGCCACGCTCCAAGAATCCTAATAATGTATATCACGGAGTGTGTTCAAATACGTTTGCTACATTTCAGCCGTCATGACTTAATCCCATGAATCTATTGCTCTGTATCTTATTGCTGTCCTTTATTGTATTCGAGGCCTCACGTCGTTAGCAATATTAGGCTGTGAAAATAGGTCAAGTACAATATTCAGCCACCCAAAATAATTTACGCTTTAAAAAAACCGAACACAATATTACCGAAATCACTGCCTACCTATTTCGCTGGATCCAACGCAATCACATTTAGAATTAGTTCTTAGTAGATTTGGACTGAACCCTCTCCTCACTGAATTTGACACGTATCTGAATTTGATTTGCATTTTATAGGCACATTACATTGAAATTGGTTAGTTCTAACCCTTTTTATATTCTACACGGTTCTACTGACACTTCTCGTCTCTGTTATATTATAGTATGATTAGGTAGTATAATGTTTTCATAGTAAATATCTAGACTATTGCCCCAGACACTTTCTGATCGTTTTTTTCTATTTTGATAAACAATAGAAGCCATAGAGGGACAAAACAAAACTTAATTGACTCGTGATTTTAATGTATTGTTGCATACTCTATTGTTTTCGGATTGGTCACTATGATATGATAATTCTTACCGCCCCCAGCGTCCCGTATTGACAAAACAATGGATTGGATTGCTGATATAATCCATCGTGTGCTTTCGAAATAGATTATTTCTTAATCTAAGTAGCACGATTACCTTGGTGACCTGTGGTTTTCTATTGATTCCATTTCTAATTCTGAGATCAAAAGCTATTTATTCAACCGAAAGGCCTTGCTGTTATGAGATTTATCCTTTGTTGTGAGAGGTTTGACTTTGCTTTCACCAGGACGCCTTCGTTTTTAGTTGTCAAAGGTTCATGATAATTAGACACCAAACAACTGCTTAAAGCCAGCAATTTAGCATTGTAAGCCAAACCACACAAGCTGCAGACCTACTAAGAAGTTCGTTTCGTGCCATTTCCCATACACCAACAGTCATTAATGGGAGATTGACTGGGACTGTTTGTTACGACCTCAAAATTTCTGAGTAGCTCCTCTAACCACAGGGAAGTCTCCAAGTGTATTCATTTCCAAAGCGCAGCGCTGACTCCCCTGACGAGGTTTTTTATGAAATAGCGAACGAAGAATGAACGAGCAACCACCCGATGGTACGTGAGCCTCACCACCCATGGACCACCGTAACACCAAAGCATTGCCAGTCTAGAAGTCTAAAATGGACTTCATGTATGTGTTTCACCTGCCTTCTTACCGCAAGCAATTGGCAGCAATACTAATGAGTAGAGCGAGTTGAGATTTGAGATTTGGACGGACCTTGCCCAAGGTCCTAACCACCCGCTCAATCAGGTTCGCTTAGAGAGAGTAACGCCCCAAGGTTCGCAAAAGCCCTCTGGCATCGCCAATTTTACAACGTGCCGCGCATCAAATTGCTCTTACTTAGGGTTGCCATACGTTTGAAATTAAGTATCTGAAATGAAGTGAAATGGTTAGCCTTTAGGTCTCTGCACCAGTGATATTAGTAGCAACGTTACTTTGTCATCATTACACGGGAGTGGAACGATACGGATTTCAACCGATGTGATTGGTCGGAATCTGCACATCTCTGTTTCACTTTGCTTCTGTGGAAGGACATTGTTACGACTGGACTAGATTGTGACAAGTTTTTTGGTTTATTCTGATTTTTGAATGTGTACTTTTTTTTCATACAAGCATGTATCATCATATTACGAATCCCTTTATGCCCCCGTTAGCCCTGCAGAACTAGAACAATGCGCACCGCAGCTCACCATTATTTCTCCACTGTTTCATGTTGTAACTGAATGCTGGCTAAACAGTTCTCAAAGTCGCCTTGAGAGCTGTTTTCTGTGCTGTCGCGTCTGAATGCAAAAAATGACTAAAAGTAGTATGCTACAACGTAATATTATACTTTTTTGCAACAAAATCTTTTCACGTGGTAACCCTACCGTAAAAACGCGTGTAATTTCCCGATGAGAGAACGATAGGGCAAATGATCCACAGAAATTATTTTATAACTGAAATTTTATAGGGACATAAGTAACCACTTCACGCCTACCGACGTTATTATGTTACCAAAATTTGTGAACTTCAAGGGATAAGGGAAATCGTGTGGGTTTCAAAAGGAGTTGGACCCACGCGTGATATTTAAACCACGCTATTAATCGCTAATGGAATATTGTAATATAATAATTATGTACCTATATCATAATAGCAGCACATACATCTTTAAAATAAAAAGAAGAGAAACAATCTACGCATTAGTGGTTTTTGAGTTATGTATAACTACTTAGCAGCACCTACACACACACATACGCACAATGGGTGAACAGCTAGTTTTCATTAAGAAGTAAACAGGTATCCTAACCTTACGTTCTAGAGTAATGGGAAACAAAGCAAAATACTAAACATAGTTACATTAGAATGTGACATATCTATTAAGCCGTAGGTATTCTTGGTTGCTTTCGCCATTAAGCACCATTCACTAATGCCAGCCTTGCCCCAGTCGCGGTGTGTCGAACACACCCGCCTGATTGTCTTGTTCCGAATTAATTTAATGGGACCTTCCCTGAAACTATAAACGCTAGGACAGATTACGTTGATGTTAGAACATTGAGCAAAATCATGAAAGTGTAAAAGTAAAATCAAACGAGACCATTTGGACCTGACATTGCACCGATCCGGGAGCTGTGGAGGTCGAGAGGAGAGGTTTTTGACAGCATTAGTCGTAAGTAGAAAAGAATCATTAATGGAATCCAAATGCGAATATAAGTATAATTTCTGAGCCAAAAGAAAGAATCATCGAAATCGATTCACATCCTAGGGTGCAAATGTTAACGCACGCAGGAAATACAAAATAACAAAGTCGATCAGTGATTATTAGCTAACAAGATATTTTAAATCCAAATTGAAATAGTTGCATTTGCAACTGCGAAATTCTGTCTCTTTCTTCAGCGATATTCAAGTGAGATAGTCTCACTACGGCCCGGCTACAACTCTTCGCGACTGACTTCGCGAGCGATATTCTTGACATTGTGTATGAAGGAAGAGAGCAATCGCTTGCCGCAGCGCCTACTCGTGGTCTTATTTTTTGGATGCTTGTTGAATAGTACTCAGGTTGTAACGAGGCTGTTATAGCTTGTTACAGAGCTTTACCTTTTTATTATTTAACTTTTTAAAAAAAGCATATTTTAAATAAAGTGTATTCAGTTCCTGTTTCAAAATTCAAATTCATTTGTTGTTTTCAATCAATCATAGCTGCCTTCTCATTCGCCTTCAGTTCTGCCACCGCACAGTCGTGCCTGCCCATTATTATCAGTCTTCAAGTCTACAAGAACATTATTTTAAAGTGTAAATACAACAGTTTGTGTAACGTCTCGAATTTGTGTTTTATATACCTACTGCAGAAGGCACAACAAGGTTAGGATAATAGTACATCATGAAGGTATCCTAAGTGATCGAATGTCTAAACATGCTTGAACGGTCTCCAACTCCGTTCAAGGGAATACAATTCCAAAGCACTTGAGCAAAAATAACGGGTCATCTCTATGGAAAGCAACCCATTGATTTCGCTGGTGAGGACATATTTCCACAGAAATAAATAAAAGCCTGTGCGATTGTTATTCCCATCTGAAACTTATGTCACAATTTGTAGGGGGAAATGAGGACGAAGTTTATGCCCGTACGTCCCACATCGTTCTGCTGATGAAATTTTTACCTGGCTCAATCTACCCTTGATATAATACTAGATGAGGTGAGCCAGTACCTGACTCACAACCTTTACGGTCATATTATTTCAGGACTTTTCAACATCTAAAATCTTCCATCATTGAGTATTCTTTGTAAGTTTACGAGTAATGGTCAACCAAAAATTTATATTGAATATTTGACATCCCAAACGTTTTTTTTCTACTTGAGTTAGAAGTTAAAGTACAAATCTGTAAAATAACCTATTAAACGTATTTCAATAAATGCTTTAAATAAGTTTCAATATCAAAAAAATCTGAACATTGATAGATTATCCGTATATTATCAATCTTTTTGTTTAAGCATTCGTGCACACATTAACCCAACAGGAATTTAACGTGACAACTATATTTAACAATCATCATAAAATGGCCACGAATGTCATTTATCACTTTATTTATTGGGCGTGCCATCAGCAGCATCAGTGATACGTTCGCTCGTAAACATTTTATGATCAGTGTATTACCTTCGAGGATCACTTTACTTCTGATACTTGGCAATGTATTTTAGTAAAACCACAGTACAAACAGAAAATAAATAAGAAGTATAAGAAAAATTCTAAAATAATGTATACATGCATATATCACGTTTTATCCCTTTGGAAAGGGAAATCAAAATAGTGATGGGTTGCAAGCCGCATCGCCTGTAAATGATTCCTAAGACTTTCGCCTATTCTATCGATGGGCTTTTACCATCTGGGCGGGAAGGGAAGCAACTGCTAAATTCTATGTTTTTTCTTTACTCCCAGACCAGCATGGAAGAATCGTCTAATTGTATGCATCGCTGTGCCAAAGACTCAGACCAAACATAATATTTTTTTCTAAATTAATACACATTCATCTCATCTGCAGCCCAATTACACCAGTGTATTCCCACTGCTGGGCATAAGTTTTCTCTCATATATAATGAGAGGGCTTGGGCTTAGTTCCCTCGCGGGCCCAGTGCGGATTGGGAATTACACACACCATTCAAATTACCCTGCAAGTATCCAGGTTTCCAATTCCGAAATGCTTATCACAAATAAGACGAAAAGATGCGTTAGTTTCATACATTATCCTAAACTAAACAGAATCTAACCCCAGCAAAGCGAAGCAGCTTTGCTTCAATTTATACAAGCTCTTATCGCCAGGATTCCGCTTCAAGGAAGCGTTGTACACGTGCCTTCGGTAACGTTATCGACACGTAGAAGTTAGCACTAATGGGTACAAGGAAGCGTTGGCGCTTGCTCGATAGTGGTGCAATTTGCTGGCTTAATGCTTCGTATTGACAACAGATATTAAAAATTCTACAAGGTAGTATCCTGAGTGTTATTACTTATTACTAGCATAACCTTTGAATAACACTACTTTGTGTACTGATTGTTTTAGGTTAAGTGATAGGTTAAGATTTAATTTAATTTAATTTAATTTAATTTGTAATGATATGGGTTCAATTAATGCCTAAATAAATAAATACATTATTATTATTATTATAACCTTTGAACCACAGAACTATTACATAAGAGGAAATCGATGTTGCCAGTTTTTTTGTCCTCTGGTGCACATTTTTTTGTTGTTTTTCATTTCAGGGACATTTTGCTGTGTGATAATCTATACATATAATAAAATCGTTGAGACCAAAAAATCTGTACATTGGAGATTTAAAAAAAAAAAACAACCAGGGTGACTTAAAATCGGTAACTGAACATATTAAAACCATTTTTAAAATTTTTGTTTGTTTGTTTGTTTGTTTGTTTGTTTGTTTGTTTGTTTGTTTGTTTGACTGAGCATCACGTAAAAACTACTGAACGGATATTGTTGAAATGTTCACAAATCTATTTCAATAAATTCAGAATAGGATATAGGCTACAGAAATTTTGGAATTTTTTGGAAAAAGGGGGTGAAAAGGGGGGTTAAAGTTTGTATGAAAAAATAAAATTAGATTATTCTAGAATCATGAAACTCAGAATAAATACTTAATAATAAAAATAAGGAAATACCTGTTTTAGCATTTTTTTTTAATCTCATCCAGAGACGCAAAAAAGTGGGTTTTGTGTTTAAAATTAATTAACTTCATACACCTATACAATAAAAACCAACGAAGTGTAACCTTTTAAAATTGCTACATAATACTTCCAATTTAATACAGGTAAATATAATTTCTCAGTTTTCTTGAAATTTAATTTTTGAGGTGAATACGCACAAAAGAGCGGAACTCAAGAAAATCAGCTTTCCTCGGTATAAGTAGTTGGTAATAATTACAAACAAAATAATACTACGAAGAAAATATACAGGTACGAATGTATATAAGACATATAGCCGGAAAAGTGTGTCAATTGTGAAAAAACATTAATAAAATAATTACATGCTGTAATAGGTATTTTTCAACGAAGACATTTTTGTCAAACCTAAATCAACCTAAATTGGCGTCCTAAATTGTGTTCTTTACCTAACACCTAAAGTTCAATATCCAATATCTACCGTTACTTTGTTTTTATTTATTGCGTTATTATTCACAACGCGTTCGGTTTTCGAACGCACTCTTATTTGAAAACCTGATATTATTATGAGGGCGGCGTGAAACGCTTGGCTGTATGCTCTTAGTACCTTCGCTTAAAAAAGCAAAATCAAAAGGCGCGTTTACGCCTGCGCTACGAACATGTCAGAATTTTATTGTGAAAAGTTGGTGCTTTTAGTATGAATCTGACAGCGATCGAACCTAAACTGAATCGCATTAAGACATCATGGCAACTATGGCAAGGCCCCTGTAGGTAATTAATTTGTAGAATGATAATAAGTGTTAATAATCTGTAATTACGTACTTAAACCAAGAAAATAAATCAAAAAAGCTTCTGCTAGAAAAAATTGAGTCACAAAATATTAATTAAAACGGATTAGTAAATGAATTGTTAGTCGTAAGGTAAAACAGGTAAACATTTATGTATTATTTGGTTAGAATAGATTTAATTTTTTAAATTAATCAGGGTACAAATATCGTTAAAGTGAGCGCAGTATTCGCCAATAAGCGTCATAGTTTGGCGAAATTAATAGTGATGTAATTAAAACTGTACTTAGCTTTTTTGAATAAAGAAACTATAAACAAAACTATAAATAAAACTATTTGTAAAATAAGGTATAAATAAATGTGATGAGTCATTAACCAGTTTACACCTGTTTTTTTTCAAGATTTATTATTTTAATTATTATTTTTATGACGTAACTAGCTGACCCGGCGAACTTTGTTCCGCCTTAAATTGAAAAATTCCAGTGGTTTGGGCTGTGCTATCCCGCGGGAACTATGCAATTTTCCGGGATAAAAGCTATCCTATGTCCTTTCCCGGGACTCAAACTATCTGTATACCAAACTTCAACTAAATCGGCCCAGCGGTTTAAGCGTGAAAAGGTAACAGATAGACAGACAGACAGAGTTACTTTCGCATTTATAATATTATAGTAAGGATAAGGAAGTAAGGATTTTTCGTACACACTTTCAGTGGTTCACGTGACGAAGTTAATAGTTATAATAATAATAATTTTGATATCGAGAAAAGCCGTAAGTATCACAAAAACACACGCGGACGAAGTCGCGGGCAACAGCTAGTTGTAAATAAAGTTTGTCCCCGCCTGCTATATTTAATTCTAAGGAAACTCTGTTGCTGGAGATTTGAGGTTTGTTCTTTTTCTTTTAAGTTAAATGTTATAGAAACAGTAATATGCGGCTAGCTTTATACGCTCACGCGACCCTTTTGTTACTCTTATTGTTCTGTCAATTTCACATATCTTGATCGGCTGGAAACGAGTTTTGACTATGATTTTTGTAACCTGATTAAATAAAAATAAAGCTCATGGTAAATTTCAAATGTAATTTCGCATAAAAACCTATACGCAAAGTTAAATAAAGAGACCATCACCATAACAACACCTATCGGACGTGGAAAGGTTTCAAATGTGAGTCGAGAACATAAAGTACGTTGAGGTCAATGAATACGGACTCGTTCAGTCATTTTTTTCATCAATGGGTTTACTTTCACGTCTAAACAATGCGCCTGCGTCGTTCACAGGATCATTCAGCCACACGTGTTCTGTTCCCACCGCATGAGTCGCATGGCGTCGATATGCGGGTACATTATACCATGCGGACACCTGATTGGCTAATACGCATAGATTATGTTACCTCGTGTCTACTTCAATAGATATCATTTAATCGGTTTTTAACGGCCTTTGATTGATAATAATTGCTGGTTAGCCAATTTTTGTTATTTTTAACATCTTAAAGTTAAAACATGTCTGACTTGTTTTCACAAGTTCCTAACATCTAACTTTGACTTGCGAATTTATTTTAGTTGGGTTTTCTTCAAATCTTTCCTCTGAATATGACTTGAAATTTGATACACGATTGGAACTATGAAATACCATCAGCACCAATACTTAATAACACGAATGGAAACTACAGCGAACAACTCACTCATATCGAAATATTATATTGGATTCAACCCCTGACCTTTATTTCACCAGCGCCAATTAAATAGTCGCTGAAAAGTGACAATACTAGTAGTAATAATAGGCCGCCTATTGTTACCTTGTAATATTCTGTATACCTTTTTTTCTGTTTTGGTTGTTATATGTGGTGTTCAATAAAGAGTTATTGTATTGTATTGTATTGTAATACTGTTTACATTACAATTTCGAAAAGAATCTACGCCGGTCATCCGCAGCCATCCATATCGACTACGTCTTGCATTTCAAATTGTCACACGTCTCCGACTATTGCCGAGATGGTGAAATAGGGGTCTGGTCTCTGTTCTTGCAAAGGTAAAATAAAGAACGTCAAATTGTCGGCGAGATAAAAACGCCTGTGACAGGCGATAGTTTGACGCGAGCTATCGTCGATCCTATTGTACCGTTCTTAGAGGTTGATTTTGGGAGAGTATTGTTTCCCTACGTACCTGATACCTTGTTACGTAGAGGGACTTGTTATCCCCTACTCTAGATATTGACAGTAATAAATCCAAATCAGAAGTAAATAATCCACTTAGTGACAGCTCGGTATGTTCGTTGTTGCGATGAAATTCGATGGGGGTAGATTAATAATGACAGATGTGATGACAAATCTTATAACTTTGTATTATGAGTAAATTTCTCCGTTAGACTATGACTGTTTAACAATTCTAAGTATCACTGTATTTCATAAAATCATTGTTTGCCAGCAAATTGAGTAAGTTTGATGACCTGTGTTTGTTCTATTGCTCAGTGGTTATGAGTAATGCCTATTTCTAAAGATATTTCTACCAAATCTCACTAGATTTGGTAGAAATATCTTTAGAAATAGGCACGTTGAAAACACCGTAAAGATTTTTGAAGGCATGAAATATCTCTGTCATAATTATTATTTTAATCCGCCATCTTGAATAGCATTACAAATGTGAAAGTGAGTCTATCTAATTTGAAGTCCAAAAAGATTTCTGATTAAGTCCCCGTTTCGCCTGTATGATGTTTTGTTTAAATAATGAAAGAATTCCACACACCAGTCGATATAAAAATGGAAAATATATCACATTTTCGAATTCACAGTTTACATTGCTTCCAAGCATAGTTCGACAAAAGTGTTCATTCAATTAAAAACAACGCACTGCCGAGAATCCAATATAGGATTGTGTATCATTCAATAAAGCCAATACATAGAGTAAAATGCCAACGGGAAAGTTCGTATACTTTTTGTTGGGGATAAAGTACAGCAAGCCAACTAGGAGAGTTACTAAACTCAATTTATGGGAGTTATTTTGGCCGAATCGTACATTATCTAGCACGGACCCGACCCCAGACTCGATGGTGACCCGTTGGGATAAATTGGCAATTTTGACTTACACCACTCTACCCTGTTACCTTTCGTTTGATAAAATGGAACGTGAGCGTTTTAAATTGATAGGAAATCGTCAGGTGTGAAATGTTAAAAGGATGTCAACCATCAGAAAAATACTTACTTTCTCAGGCTGAGCCTTTGTGTTTGAATATTTGGAAGGGTAGACATAAAATAATATGTAAGTTTAGTAAGCATACTAATACTTCCATGCTGATCAGGGAGCAGAAAAAACATAGAATGTACCAGTTGCTTCTCTTCCCGCGCAGATGGTAAAAGCCCTTGGAGGAAATGGGCGAAAATCTTAGGAACCATGTTATAGGCGAATTGGCTAGCAACCCATGACTGTTTTGATTCCCCTTTCCACCTTTACGGCCACAATCACGTTAAACATTGCCTTTAGGTGTTGTTACCTTAAGCTCTGTCTACCCCGTAAGGAATAAAGTCGTGATTTATGTATGTATGTATGTAATCATATCAACTGTTAGAAAAAGATCATAACCGTGACATTTACTACCATAACATAACTTTCATATGCTACAATTGTACATTTAGATAAAATATTGCCTGGGTCCAGCAAAGATCGGTGTTTGCAAACCTCGGAAAAACACATTTTCTCAGAGATGAAACCTAGATAACTACAGCTCGATTTAGTATACCCAAAAATCTCTAAATAGCAAATTTCATCAAAGTTTTTAGAGTTCCCGTGATCCCCGAAATAAATGAATAAATATTCAAGAATATTTTCAAGGAAGTAATAAGTTTCTAATTAATACATTATGTAACTGTTAACGAAAACGCAATGTTGTCAAACAAGTGAACGCGACAACTTGTCAACCAGCGACCAACGAGATTGAAATCGGTTGTCATTATAGCAATTAACAAGATTTGACAAATCAAACAACTTTCTCTTTAAATCGCCATGACTTTCTTTTGCTTTTTGTAATAACGGAAATGAGTGTCGTAATACTTGAGACACAAAGCACTTAATAACTGGAGATGACAAAACGCGCTTTCCGTTTTGCCAAAATACACGTGACAGGCAATGAGCTTATTGGCAATGGGAAATTATTCGATTTGCGTGCGGTCTGTATTTGTGTGACAGTTGTTATTTTGTAGAAACGTAACGTATTTCGAGCGGAGGTAAGTACATATTTATTTCAAAGTAGGTACGTATTGGAGGTGGCGTGAAAACTTGTTTAATAATTCCTTCATAGTATCTAAATACAAAATGCAGATCTGGTGAAAGTGTGGTGGGGCTTCACCGATCCTTGGCTGATGTAAATCCATGCAAGTATCATAAACGCGAAAGTACCTATGTCTGTCTGTTACCTAGCCACGCTTAAATGACTGAACAGATTTAGTTGGAATTTGACATAGAGGGTTTCGGTCCCGAGATGTTTTCATCCCGGAAAATCGCATGATTACCGCGAGATAGCGATAAGCGAATTCTGAGCAGATAGAGTCGCAACAACAGCTAGTGTTAAATAATTTATTTAAGATATTAAATTAAATAACAATACAATTACAATTTTCTTCAAGAACTTATTAGGTAAGGTACCGTCATCTTTTGTCAGAAATGTATTACAATAATTTAAAGTGATCATAAGTAAAACATCGTTTGCATTTTAATGCACTAAATTAAACTAAGTCTCAGGTGACTCTTCTCTGTAACATTCTACAACTCTCTTCTCATCTCGTAACTAAACTTGACGCGTTACGAAATAGCTTTTACGATGTACATCTCAAGGGGTTAAATTCCGCGACACGTACAATTATAAAGCAGAAACAAAACGTATTCGCGGTAGCTGCTGGCTCGTTTATATTTCCCTAATGCGCTGTCGAGATAAAAACATTAGTACGCAAACACAGTGCCTCTACGACACAGAAGCTTAACACGTTGGCTGTCATGTGCATCGCCAGTGGGACCACGTAGTCTTCTCTATGTGGATATGCCTCTGCATTGGCGTCTCTACCAGTACTGGCTGCAAGGCCAGCATTATCCTGAGACGGGACCATTTCGTCTCCTTCATTCGTTTCATTTCATTTCGTTTCGTCGTTTCTCGGAGTTTAATTATGATATATCACGAATAAATGTTTTCTTTCTTTCTTTCTAGCCCATATAGCGTCCGTGTGCAAACATATACCCTAAAAATAGGAAGCGCGTGCCGAGTGGGCTCAATAGCATCTCCGGTGAGATCAAAAGATCTTTCTTCAGGGTTATAGGTAAGGCTGTGAGCATCACCGGTGGGATCACCAAAATTCTATGGGGCGTTGATACTTCCAATACTTTAGGTGAAGTGTGGTGGGCAGCTAGCGTGATAGTAAATAAGACACTGACAGCAACTACGCGCGTTTCAAAACTAGTGGATTTTACTGAATTATTTGTAAAATTGACATACTTAGAGTATGCGTAAAATGCCTGAAAGTATCAACACAGTCTTTATTTACGTTGCTTGAAGAACATATTAGTGAAAACTCATGTCTCTAGACCAAGCGGCATAGGTTTTGTAAACCCCCAACCCGTGAGAAAGACGGTAGATACATCAAACTTTGCAGCCAAGTTTTCCAACCACTAGGCTATCCGGTCGTGTTTGTTATGTAACCCCGGTAACTATAATAAATATTGCAGTCATTGCGCTTCTGTCCCTTCCATTTATGTCTGTTGCGACAAGGACGGATGCACAAACAAATAGTAGCGAGTATCCGCAGATGACGCCCGTAGCGCTCTGCTGGAATTTTAATACCTACGTTCCGCTCCCAACACGTATGGGAAATAAATGAAAAACCCATTTCTTTGCGCGTTTTTCTTCGAATCATCGCATTTCCGCTCTTGTCATGCATGAAAAAGGCTGATTTGAATATTCTAATGTTGCCGCTAAAACGGATGAAAATAAGAAGCAATTTAAAAAAGCGCGTGCATGTCGGCGCTGTCGTCTCGTGCCTTGGCAAACTTTAGTTTGTGAAAATAATATTGACATATGAAAATGGATTTTAAGCGAACGTTTTGCAAACTGAGTTGACGACGCCATTTTTCACTAGTTTCAAAGTTAATACCAAGCCGTAATCGTGAAACTCTTAATTTTATAAAATAAAATGAAAAATGTGGTCGTAGCTTGCAACTTCATCTAGAGGTGATTAGGCATCAGCCTCGGGCTATTTTGTAATTCTTGTAAAACTTTTACTTGAAAAATTTAACTTCAATATTTGACTTACAAACTTGCCTAAATCTGGGCCTTGACGCCACAGTCACTTGTCTCCATTATAAAACCATTAAAGGCTCCAAAAAACCTAAAAGCCCAAGGCAATGATTTAGCAATTCTGCCAACGTTCGCGTGTCATAGATACGATAAAAAAAGTTTATAATAATAGCCACAGCTGCTCACACTTAATACTGTTTTATTGTTATTTCATTACGCTCTACGCCTTTAAATTAATACTGGCCGAAAGGAAACGTTTCTCTTTTATTTCATGTAAAATTTTACTACACTGTAGAGCTTATTGTGAATACATTTTGAAGCAATTGTAGTCGTAAAGCATGCAGGAGCAAACAATAATGTGTAAACTATTATACCAGACATAAACGGTATAGTTTTTTTTTAGTTATTCTTATCTCCGATATCTTCAATTAATACTTCGTGAAGAATACCATAAATGCCCATGTTGCATGTAAGCTATTTGTAGATAAATAGGATTGGCCTTATTTGTGCATTATTGACTATGCACATTACTTACTTAGATAAGTAAGAACAACCGTATTCTCCGAGTGGAATAATGAGACCAGATATTTTGTAAGACAAGGAAAGCATAGTCGGGTTAAAATAACAGTACATTAATAGTATTAACCCGATATTATTTTGTCATGCTTGAAATAAACAAAAACGTTTTGTAGTGCCACCAAAATTTTACAAAAGCTCTAACTCGTACCATATTGAGTTGCAAGTTTTCAAAAGTATTTTTGAAAACAGTAATAAAGGGATTTGGACATGATAATAACATACATACACGCATAAATCACGTATATATCCCTTACGGGGTAGACAAACACTAAGGCAACACGACCTAAAGGCCACGTTTAGCATGATTGTGGGCGTATAATTGGAAAGGGGAGTCAAAAAATTGTGACGGTTGCTATCCTATGGTACGGTTCCTAAGATTACCCGACAATCTTCGTTTATCGTATGACTGACGGCTGAACTGAAGAAATACGAAGTTTGCCGAGAACATTAAGAAATTAGAAGCACTGTATAAAGCGTACCAAAGATTATGCAACTCTAATGACAAGCAATAAACGCATAAGTTAGTATACTGATACCCGCCATCACTGCCGCATAGCCACTCCTTGTGTAACGGCTTTCATTTCAATCACATGCAAGGAATGGAGGTTCGATGACCGATAGCAGCTTGCTCCAACCAGCCTCTTATCACTTAGCACAGATCGCCTAGTACGCGGAAACTCGACTGCCATTATCGAGGCATTCGGTTCACTTTGATGGCAAAATATATTAGCGTTTATCTTTAAGTAGGAGATAAAATCTCGGCTAGAACCGTAACTTTGAGTCTTAATTAGGTTTTCTGTCGCATTTATTTCTTGGGCAGTGCGAGATATTAAGAAACTGAATAAGCTTCTTCCATGCTGGTCTGGAAGTGAAGAAAAAACATAGAATTTACCAGTTGCTTCTCTTCCCGCGCAGATGGTAAAAGCCCATCGAGGGAATGGGGGAGTCTTAGGAAACATGTTATAGGCAATGCGGCTAGCAACCCATCGCCTATGCCCTTAATCATGCTAAACGTGGCCTTAAGGTTTTGTTACTTTAGGCTCTGTCTACCCCGTAAGGGATAAAGACGTGATATTATGTATGTATGTACTGAAAAAGCAATACCTTAGCTTAGTTAGATAGATTTTGGTTGAGCTTGTTCACCCGTAGTTCATAATTGAGATTTTTTTATGTGGTTGTTTAGTTTTCAGGTTTAAAGCGAAAGAGCGCATGGGTCACCATTTACCACCTAATTAAATTAAACATCGGTAATGAAAGAAACTTAAACGGATAAATTTACCATATTCGACAATAGCACTGAAAAGAAGTCGCTATTATGATTGTTACAGCCGATATAACGCGATGTTTATCCTAGATTATTATGGTTGTGGCTTGTGTATTTACTGAGCACATGTTATTAATATCCTCAAATTTTAGGTCAAATCTTGACATTTGATATTAGTTATGACGCCATAAAAGTTGAGACTATTTTTAGGTACCTAGGTCACAGATGCGGCGATCTAGGTCGCCATGGACGTTATTAAAATGACTTTTAAGAACTGAAACAACCATTAAAAACAACTACGATTCAACTACTAGAACAAATTACTTTTCACAAGTAAGATTTGATCCCACTTCATTTTAAAATGCTCATAAGATTACATGATATCGTAAATGTATTGTATAAAACACCACACACAATCATTTTAGTTTGAAAAGGACCCAGAATCTAAAAATGTACGCACCCGTGTATGATTTTACCCGTGTCAATCACTTTGAAATGTAAATCGAATTAAGCATAAACCCAGCATATACTGTGAAACGATTTCAATCAAACCATCCCAATACGGACCCGTTTTTGTTTCAGGGAAATACATCCCAAGAGCATATTTAGTGTGAGGTCCCAATTCAATTCCTTACCATATTTTCTAAGAAATCCGTACATATTTATGAATCCCTGTCGCTAACAGTCATCCTATATTATTTATCGCTCGTAAATTGTTATTAAACTCCTACATTATGCGTCGATGAGTTTTGATACGACACAATTAACATCTAAATTGAACTAGTATCGGACTTGACACCTATTTGAAATGTGGACCGTCGAAAAAACTTGGAAATTTGAAACCTTTGAAAGTAAGCTGCTTGAAATAAACACTTGCCTATTCTTTAACTGTCTTTAATCAGAACTTCAATTTGAACAGGGAAACTACTAAATAAAATAATGACAGAGCCTCACTTTTTGAGAGAGCCTAACTTAAAGATGAAAAAGCTAATCGGTACAAAAAATTACAGATCTACAGCACCTGTATATTTGATTATAATAATACGTTTAAAAACCACCTTCCACCTATACGCCCACAATCTTGCTCAACGTGGCCTGAAGGTCTTATCACCTTAGGCTCTGTCTATGTTAAAAAAACGATAGATAAAGGAATCAAAAGGATGCATCAACAGCAAAATAAGTAAAACAAACGATAACCTAATATGACTTTTAAATTGAACATCAAAAGAATTCATTGATTAAAACCATAATTGATGAGATGTTTTGTAATCTAAAACTTTTTACTTCGCTCGGTGAGGGAATTGAGATAAAACTCCCAATTTCATCGACATCAATCAGATCGGTGAAGCCTGCGTCACGCGGCGGTGCAAAAAGTATGAAAATAATTCCACAATACGATTAAATGTTGCTGTCCCTCACAAATCAGACAGTAGGGAAGAGGAAAGAACGTTCGATTTAACTGCAATTCGAAAGAAATCGCTTTAGATGAAATAAATGATGTGTATGCACGGTAATGAATTGGAAACGAATTGCTTATTTGTGCAGCTAAAATGTAAACGCGTTGGAGTAAAATGAGACTAAACCTTATAGCATAGGTAGATAATGTTATTGTATTGAAAATGTTATTTCCCGATTTTGTGGTTTATTTTTACAGTTATTCCGTTACAAATTATATTTATAAGCTATACTGAACACTAGAACATACAGAAAAATCCGAAAATTAAAGCTATCGCCGGGAATATGTAAAAGAATGATCGGAAAAGAGATAAAGTTGATACTCGAAACTATAAAAAGAGTCATGACTGTTTTTCTTGAAAGGGCTCGAGGGTATGTTTATAATTACATCAGAACTATCGACACTGACCTTGAAATCGGTGGTCAGTACAGCTCGAAGGAATAACGGAGCTCCCACGGAACCGGTCGGTATGACGAACGAATTGTGCACGATCTTACGACATGTCCTATTTAGGACGACTTAACTAATCGAGCGTATCCAATTCTGCCCATCAGCTCAATTACTCCTAATACAGGGATTGCTCATGCCGAAATACGGAGCGAAAATTTTTAATTGCTCCTATCGAGTTGGTGGTGAGGGCGATGAACGTAATTAATTGGTTGAGAGACCTCGACTTGAATTTTAAACCGAATTCTTGTATTCATTTGCTGTTAGCATGCAGCCGGACCACCTTGGAGACAATTTCACCAATTATATCATTATCCTTAACTCGAATTTCGTCATCAGTCAGCTTAGGAACTCACGCGAATTTTAACCTCCTTATTTCATAAAAACTGTAATCGTAGCAATAATCAAAGCAAATATCAAGCTATAGGTACTCAAAATAAATCTGTCACTTTATCATTTATTTTTGCAGGACGCAGGCAAATTAAGGTTTAGCAGATTTATAACTTTTTACGAATAAGGAATAAAAGTTTTTAAGTTTATTCTTACTTTTAAAGAATCTGTCTGCGTTGCGACTCACAAACATTTTTTTAACCCTTTCTGTTTCTGCATAAGTTTTTAACAGCTGCGCCAATTTAACAACGTCCAAGTGGTCCAACCAAGTGATAAGTTTAATTTATTTCGGGTGCGAGTTTTGATCCTCTTTTTAAAACTTTGTCCGTTGTAATTTGGCTTGTAGCGCTTCGGAATTTAAATTGAAATGAAAATGTTACTCCGCACGTAGACAAAAGTACTGGCATTTAATAGTGCAAGTTAGTCAATGCGTTTTATTTCTGTAGTATCAAGGACATGCAATTGATATTTTTTACTCTCGATCAACTCGTCCTCGCAAACCGGTGGCACAAGTTTCTTTTCTATATGATAGTTGATATGTTTATAGCTCTGTAGAACTAGTATTTAAGTCCACTATAAGTTGTTTTAATCGACTTTTGAATTAATTACTATTTCAAGCTACTTACGATTTCATAAAGCTCTTTAAACATCTAATGAAATCATTTTGATTAAAACACACAGAATATCTCCTTCGTTCGTTTGATTATTTATGCATAACTATATTACGTTTTGCATAAGTAGTTACGTAAAAGCCCAGTGAATTTTAATTAAAATTCCGTCGACGAGCCAAAGGGCTCAAAATAAACAAAATAAGGTTATGGGAAGACTAAATATTTGGGGTTTCTGAATCCGCGAGACGCGTGGAAAGGAATGCCCTAATGAGATTAATTGGCTGCCGATTCCGCAGCAAATAAAACTGTGCCGAAACATTCTGACATTAATTGGAATATAGAGCTTCTAATAAAATAGATAGCCCGGTATCTTGGGATTTTAGGGTAACAAAGGCACAGAAACGCAAAGATTAAACATTAAACAGTGCCTCTGCGCGTCATCATTCCCGGTTGCAAGTGTTTTCAAGTCATAACATAATTGAATCACGTTGTTGTGAATCAACTCATAAAGAAGTGTGACTTGGAATTGGAGCTTGTTGTTTTACAGTCAACGGTTTTAATTGGTGACGTACCTAAGCAGTCGTGTTTTTTTTTCTAAACCAGTAACGTTAATCGACTTGAAAGAAGTGTAACTAAAATTATTATTAACAGGCTAACTGATTATGATATGAGACAGCAACTATTTAGACCTATTTTACATTACAGCGACCACGATACAAACATCAATAAAACCTACAACAATTTAGGCATTCATGTAAGTAATTATAATTAAGCAATCTTTTTAATTTCTGAAACAAAACACTGGTCTACGATTACTGATTTACATACATACCCACATAAATCACGTCTTTATCCCCTACGGGGTAGACAGAGCCTAAAGTAACAAGACGAGGCCACGTTTAGCATGATGGTGGGCGTATAGGGGGAAAAGGGGAATCAAAATAGTGATGGGTTGCTAGCCGCATCGCCTATAGCATGATTCCTAAGATTTTCGCCCATTCCCTCGATGAGTTTTTACCATCTGCGCAGGAAGAGAAGCAACTGGTACATTCTATGTTTTTCTTTACTCCCAGACCAGCATGAAAGACTGCTTTACTATGTATAAAATGCTTCTTTGATTTTTTTAACGCCTAAGATCACATCCAGCGGATATGTCTTAAGACGAAGATGATATGTTTACAAATAGCACATTCTTTATGGAAATGATGCATTACAAATGTCCTGTCGAAACGTTAAAACACATAAACACAGATCAGCAGAGCATGCACCATTGTCTCAGAAACACGCAGCTGTCTCTTGCACTGATATAACACGTGTTAACTAACAATATAACACAGCAAACGCCGAAGTGACTTATTACAGTTACTAGCTTCTGCCCGCGACTTCGTCTGCGTAGAATTATGCATATATTATAAGGGTGAGGAGCAAAAGTTACACACCGTTAGAGTAGCTCTAAAATTTTCAATAACGCAATTATAACGGTGTGTAACTTTTTAGTCCTCACCTATAAACATTCCTTTTGAATCACTCTGTCTATTAAAAAAAACCGTATCAAAATCCGTTGCATAGTTTTAAAGATGTAAGCATACATAGGGACAGACAATACAGACAGCGGAAAGCGACTTAGTTATATACTATGTAGTGATTGAGTAGCGATAGGTGACAAAATATGTATAACTTTAATCAGTTTATTTTTTGTCAACCTACCTACTAGGTATTACTAACAAAAAGTATTGGTAGGATCACGTGTTTAATGTAGGATCCATTTTGCAAAAGAATCCCTTGAATTATCATACAAGATGACAGTTTTCAAACTTAAACGGATCCTAATTAAAAGAAAGTAAAGAGATTAAAACAAAGCAATTACGGTCACCGTAACACTGATAATATCCTAGCTACAGTCTCGCTACATGTTTGTTTTTTATCATTTAGGGATTTTAGCTCAAACTATTAATGTGCTAGTAATCTTTGACTGAGTCGTCAAACCTTAAAGCTTGAATTTGCTTAGGTACTTTGAAGTAGCCCGTTATTTTTGCTCGTCAGTCACTATTATGACGTACTAACTCTTACGCTCTCCAGTGAACGCAAAACAAACAATGTGGTCGATAGCAAAGATAAAAAAGCCGTCTTACCAACAGACTCTTATTATAACGTTAGCATCTGGCTTCGCAGCCGGACCGTTGTTTCCCACGGTCATCGAACATATCTTTTTCTGCAGATGCCCGTTTAGAGAAGATACGGCGGTCTTAATTAGTTATGTTTTAACTGTAACAGAGTGTTAGTTGTTTTATAGTTTAATAGTCCTTTTTAGTTCATTTGGAACGGTGTCGGGTGTTACTATGTGCAACATTTTAAATTCAGTACACTGGCCGTTCATGTCTTTACTATTTGACCGATACGTCCTTTGTAGTTTGTTATGGCTGTGGCGAAGTCTTTGATATTACAAATATTAGAGTATTCTCTTCCATGTTGAGAGTACTTCCATGCTGGTCTGGGAGCAAAGGAAAAACATAGAAAGTACCAGTTGCTTCTCGTCCTGCGCAGATGGTAAAAGCCCACCAAGAGTATGGCCCAACAAGACCTAAATGCCTCGTTGAGCATGATAGTGGGCGTATAGGTGGAAAGGGAAATCAAAGTAGTGATGGGTTGCTAACAGCATCGTCTATAACATGATTCCTAAGATTTCCATTCTCTGGACTTTTACCATCTGCACGGGAAGTAAGCAACGTTATTTTATGTTTTTCTCTACTCCCAGACCAGCATAGATGGTTATCATTAATATATTTAATTTTTATATGAACTTTAGGGACTTATTGCTTACAAAATGTTAAAATGGATTGGAATAGACTATAGGTAACTCGGGTATTCTATTTTAATATGCTGTGTGTCACGGTAGATTTATATCTAATGGTGCAAATATTCCAAATCTGTAAATCTCTCTCCATGAGTTCCATTGGTAAAAATCGTCAGTAGAACTAAGTATCAAAAATGTTGTATCGGCGCTAAGAGCTTTTGTTTGTCGTCGTCATAGTTCGCTGCGGCTCCGCCAACAGAAGCGAGTCGGATTATGTTAGGGCTGCCTCATTCCTCTAATTAAGTTACTGACAACAGCAAATATGCTCTACAATCGATTCATTTTGTGCAAATAAAAAAATGGTCTCCATTTTTAATCGTATTCCTTGGTAATTGGCTGCTTCCGAAACTAAATTAAGTAAAGTTGGTTAAATACAATTTTACGCCAAAATATTTTTTACATGCATACATATATCACGTCTTTATCCCTTACGAGGTAGACATAGCCTAAAGTAACGAAACCTTAAGGCCACGTTTTGCATGATTAAGGGCGTATAGGTGGAAAGGGAAATCAAAAATAATATAATAATAATGATGGGTTGCTAGCCGCATCGCCTATAACAAGATTCCTAAGACTTTCGCCCATTTCCTCGATGGATGGATTTTACCATCTGCGCGGAAAGAGAAGCAACTGGTAAATTTTATGTTTTTTTCTTTACTCCAGCCGAGCATGGAAGAATTTGGATGGTTTTTTTTTTAAATTATTTGTACAATTTGCTATTTTTTTGAGATTTACTTTTTATATAATAAATAATTTAGGCATCCACCACGCCGACGACATATTTTCCTCCCTTTCACTTTCACATTGCCAGTGTTAAAATAGAATGTGTTATATCTGTATTTTACAACGAGCTTTACCTATTCTGTATTACATACAACTTGTATGCAACGAGTTGATAGCCGCCAGCCCTATTTTGAAAATACCTACAAACTCAATAACACACGCACATGTTTGTTGTGCTAAGCTCAGCATTGCATTGGCAGACACGAGCATCCCGCATAATCACTCCTACCTCACTACAGATGTAGCGTAAGACTTGTATGTATAGCATTCAATCTACATCATAACACTACCTATACGTCTTGATCTTGCTGATCCTCATTTGTTTGTTAGGCGACACGCTCATAAATGGCCAGTAACGATTTGAATTATGAAAAAGGCCACAAATATGAATTAAAAAAAAAAGAGAATCTTAACCCGTAACAAGGGTACGGCTAACGAAAGTAGAGAAGGGAACCGCGTGACAAATTTTAAAAGTGTGTTGTGACCTGAAATATTGCATGCATAAATTATATACCTAATAAATAAAATCACGTTAGCAATTTTATAAAGTAGGTACATATCTAATCCAAACTATTTCCAATTTCGGCATTTCTTCTTAAAGTAGGTAAGGAACTACTTGATCACCACCTACGCTATAAAATAATTTTACGATAGAAAGATTTCGATGAAAATCTTATGAGGTTTAAGAATGTGTGAAGTCGAATACTTGTCTTAATTAAAGTACACCCACGTAATGTTGAAATGGAGTCGCAGTCACTCATAATTTTACATAAATTGGATAATATTTTGTATAATATTGCGCTTAGAATGATTCCGGCCCTTAGAGCCCCATCACTGCGAGAGTTTTTTTTTAATTCTAAGTAGGCTTACGTTTGACCACAATCAAGCCTGATGGTAAGATGTAGCCTAAGATGAACCGCGCGTTCCTATTACATACCCAATTACCCAAGATTTGAAAACTGCCCTATTGTATGTAACGTTTACGGAATTCAGATCCTTAGCTGTCCTGACGAATAGTACAGCGGCCGTATCGTGACGTCTTAATGTGATACAATTCCGATTCTGATCAGGTTTTAGCTATTATTTTTAGTGTGGCTCTGACAACGAGCAAACTTAAACTGAATCGGAATTCAATCGCATTAAAACATCATGGTAACCCCCCTGGGGCCTTATCATGACGTCTTAATGCGACTCAGTTCTGGTTTTAGCTGTCATTTTTAATATGGATCTGACAGCGAGCGAACCTAAACTGAATCGTAATTAAATCGCATTACGACGTCACGGTAACCCCCTGGCCTGATATTGTAAAAAAAAAACAAGTGGATTGAATTTACAGAATTGTTATCACATTCCAATAATCACAAATGCACAATTTGACATAAAAAAAACGTTTTAATAGACTACGTGTTCTTTATTATCTGTCGAAATATTCGCTTTTTGGAAAAACTATAAATAACTTGGTATATATACAATAATATACAATAATAATGCTACAATATATTTAAGCGGTTATGAACCTGCATAAGAAGCAACATTATGTATATTTTATATCAATATAAAGCCGCGGAAGAGCTGACACGGAAATATACGTAAGTTTTTCAAAGATCAAATGACTGTGTCCGGTCACTTTGGCCGACGGAATCCAATAATCATCCACACTTTCGCTACTGTGGGAACATTCGCTGTTGCGTATATAATTCTCGTTCACGGGTCGGTCGTTTACCGGTCGTATGAAACAATAAACATTTGTGGATAGTCGAAGCATACGCGAACACACCGTAACAAATCGTCGGAACGAACGAGTCGGTTCCTGTCATTGTCTACCGAGTACCGCTCTACTACCGTGAATCACTCTTTGCCTCGATAACTTGGAACACTGCGGGTTCCCACGCTTACCACTAAGTGCTGGATACGTCTGCAAATTGCTAAGTAGACGACAGCGGTGCCACAGTGAGTAGAAAGTCGGGTGTTTAGACAAGCTATTAAACTAAGAACTGATGAATGCACCGTTGCTTATGTCTTTCAAATCATGTAGGTACTTATACTTTTATACATTGTTATAATCAGTAGAATTATTACCTAACTCGCTCGCAATCTCCATCGTGTTCATTTTGACAGTTCATGTGTAGGCTGACAATTGGCATCGGAATCAGCCAGCTGTCACATTCATACAAGAACTGTCAAAATGAGCGCGATGGCGATTGCGAGCGAGTTAAGTAATAAGCCTACTGGAAGGGTCGCATGGAAAATAATCACGCATACAATTGAGTTGGCGTACCGCGAGGAACCAGGAGTTCAGAGGCCAAGGTGTCTGCACAATACGTTGGTTTATGTATTCCTCCCGAATGTCAATCATTTTTGTATGGGTTGGGTAGCTATCGTATTGAACCTTTGAGGTTTATTTTAGCCACGTGCCCAGTCAGTTGTTATGGACCTTTTATCTAGAAAAAGGCCAAAACGAAACAGTTAACGCACTGGCATTAAAAAATTATACGGTGTCAGTTATAATTTCTTACGGTCGGCAGATTTCATGGATTTTATCGAGAAAAAAAGTATTTGCAAAAAATGGCGTACAACTTCCGTTAAGCTTTGAATCTAAAATTACAATGAAAAATTTTAACAGGAATGTTCAAAGTGACCCAACCACACGTCAAAATATTGTAGGATAATTATGACACTCCTTGTATACGTCTCCCTAATGGGCACAAACTTGAATGAGAAGACATAGACAGTAGTTTCCACTCGAGCCCAGACCGGAAACTTCATACACACTATTGAATTACTTCGCAGTCTTTACAAGTTATTAGGTACAAGCTTTTATTTAACTTGCAACGTATGTATGTATATATGTTTGTCCGGGTGGAATCTTGCGACTCAATTTTAAAGCAGATATCTTCAACCGATTGAGCTGAAATTTTGCATACTTATGTAAGACGAATGACAATACAATAATCTGGTAGTGGAGTTTTGGTGACCTAGCCAGGACCTCCGCAGGAGGGAACTCTTCAACGGTTGGTCCGATAAACTTGGAATTTGGTACACACATGTAAGACGGATGACAATGCAAAGCACAGTCAGCAAAAAAAACTTGTATTAAAAAATTTAATGTCGTCATTGTATTCTAAGTAACAGAACACGAAGGGCCATGTCGGCCAAATCACATTGCAGGCGCGATTTTCTGACGATAAATCGGATTGCTGGACTGTTTTTCATTTTTTTATAACTTTTTAAAAGTCAAAGAGACTATGGAATAATGAACAACATACAGCCAAGTCGTTGGCCATTGTCGGTATTCATTGACACTTAGAAATGCATTGCGTATACGATAAGCAGCCAACCGGCGTAGATTCTGATTGATTTTGTACTGTAAGCAGAATTGTAGGGGGTGCGAGTCGGGTTACCTCCGCGTGTGGTCAAGAGCTGCGGTTCGTTTTCGGATCCGTCCGGGGGGAAGAGCAGTGCTTAGTCCGGTGCACCCTGGGCAATGAATTCCTGGCAGTTTCTGAGGGATCTCATTGACCGTTGGCTAAGAGCCCGACAGGGGGGAGGGGGTTCTTATGGCCGTAATACCGTACAACGTTGCCGACATTTTGTCACAAGATTTTTGAATTATATTTTTTTTACTTTGACATTGGCGAAGTTGTCATCGCTATAACGACTTGATACGCCAAAAATAAGAAGAAGAAGACAGAATTGTCACTTGAAACCGACAATTGTCACGTTGGTGAAATGGGGCCTGGTAATTTTGTATGAGACGAGCCAAATTTTGTGCCGCTTAGTATATTAAGATGAATTTAGTTTCACAGCATTAGGTTAACCCGGCCTGCGGTCACGGGACATCATCGCCCGGGAATCAGTCATGGTCATCATTGTCGGTCACGATTTCAATACAGAACGTCATTATGATGACTAATCAAATTACTGTCCAAGAGCGTAACAAAATTAATGTTTCACAGTGTTAACACCAGTAACTTCTGGAACTGATGTTAGGAACTATTGCAAAGTACGAAGCTATGGGAAATTTTGGTTTAGAGACTATTGTGGCCACTCTCATACGTCCATCGATTGTTTAAAAAAATGGTCTGACTACAAGCTTTTAATTTTTAAGATCGTTAACCGGAATAAACAGAGCATTTTTCATGTCATTTGATTATCCATTTCTAATAAAAAACATTCCTGTGGTTTGAAACAATACGTAAAATCCTTTTTATTTAAAAGTGCAAATGTACGCATATTACAATATAAATTTACATACATAATAATCAAGTTTTTATCCCTTGCGGGGCAGATAGAGCCTATGGTAAAAATAAAAGCCACGCATGATTGTGGGTATATAGGTGGAAAGGGTAATAAAAATAGTTATGGGTTGCTAGCCCCTGGGCTTTTACCATCTGCGCGGAAAGAGAGCAACTGATACATTCTGTGATTTTTCTTTGCTCCCAGACCAGCATGGAAGCACAATATAAGTTTGATACCGATATTTAATACAAGCCGATATCTCAAAGCACACGTACCTACTTGGCCTATTCGGAATATTCTCGAAGAGCCCTCTCTGTATTTCCCTTTGATACCCACCATCTCATCCGGGTAACTTTGTTCGTAGCCGTGGATACTTATTAATTTTATTGCACTCTTTGTTTCTGCGCTAAAAGCAATTTATATCGATATTGGAAATTTATTAATAGTATCTGATCAAACGAACTTTGCTTTGCATCTTTCAGAGTAGTTCAACTATATACAGAGCATAAGATGACGCTACCGATCTCACTTTAAAATCAAAATATTTATGTAGGTAATGACTCGTAAAATCATAGAATCACCTTTATAATGACTAAGTACCTATGTAAGTATGTACCTACGGGTCAGTCATACTTAGACTGTTTCGTTTTCAAATCATGGCCAAAATGTATCGAGAATAGAATAAACGTCCAAAAATACTTTGTACTCCATAAACTTACAATGTTCTTACGAACAAAATATAACAAAGGAACATCACATTCAAAGTGCATTGTGCGGCAACACCACAGCACTAAACTCAACGCTTTTGTTGCAAAAACCAGAGGGAATTGAAAACTCGACGTTTACTTCAACGAACTTCTATATAATACAGACTCTTACTTGATTTTTTTGTAGATTTTGAAACTAGTAGAAAAGAAGGTAAGGAATAGCTCTTGAGGACCTTGTGGTTGTGGAATCATAACAGCAACCCGTGAACCTAGATTGGCAACTGTTGGTTATAGACGCGATAACATAAATAAATTCCAAACAATGATATACCCTATCAAATGAATCAAGAATTTTTACTTCTTCATTTTTTATGTTTATTTTTACGGTTTTACCACGACACTGAAATTTAGACCACAGAAAAATCAGAAAAGTAAAGGTGACCTGCTATGGGTGGTGTAGGGGTACAGCACACGTCACGGAATGACGAGGATCCGGGTTCGATTCCCGGCCATAGCTTTACTTTTTGGATTTTTCTATGTGTTCTAATTTTGAGTGTCGTTTAGAAATTTAATGATATACCCTTTTAACCATCACTCAAAAACAAGACTTTTAAGAC
Source organism: Pandemis cinnamomeana (assembly GCA_932294345.1). Classification (NCBI taxonomy): domain Eukaryota; kingdom Metazoa; phylum Arthropoda; class Insecta; order Lepidoptera; family Tortricidae; genus Pandemis; species Pandemis cinnamomeana. The sequence continues at coordinate 12,759,699 of OW028705.1, read as the reverse complement.
GAGGGACGTGCTTACTTTGTTTTTGTAAACACCGTTTATCAATTAACAACCTTTCACATTCCTTTCCTCTAATTAGAAGTAATTGCCAAGAACCATTAAGGGTTTGCGATCGGAGACGGTTTCTAACGCAAAAACTGTTATTGACAATAATTGCTTTTAATTACAAGCCTGTCACAAGACAGACGTCCGCGGATGGCGGTGTCGCCAAGAAGTAGTCTTAATACACGAGACTATACAGTACTCGTAAGGCTATACTACAATTTGTAGGTACTCCGCCACAAAATTGCCTGGTCAAAACTAATTATCTTGTTTCAAATTCCAATTGGGCGACAGCACTATATTCAGCAATAGTGGCTCTGCAAGACGACGAGATTGTTATAATAGTGGCTCTGCTCTGCTCCTCTCATTTAGAGAGGGAAAGGTATCCAGCAGAGGAGAAGGACATATAAAGGACGGAGATGTCATCTCCGTCCGATGATAATGACGATGAACATCCTTGCAATAACAATAGCAAATGCCTCTTACAGTAAACATAGGTATTATTTTAATTGCTCTCCGTTTCTCCAGTTATTCTTATTATTTAGTCAGTAGGTAGTAGCTTTATGCCCAATTATCTGCTCAACAACCCTACCATAAACTTTGCCATCAGATTTAAGACCTCAAATAAAGACTACTACTAAAAAAGTAATCAAATAAAAACAGTAAGCTAACCACGAGCATATTCATTTATAAGAGAGGCTTGTAACATGTTAATTATAAGTATGTCCTGGAGTGCGACCTCTACAAGGGCTATGTTTATTTTTGCTTCCACACAATCTCGAAACCTTCCTCTTGAAAGGGTAACATGCATCGTTGGCGCTATTTATAAACGCACCGCTTAAGTTTCTAGGGTACTGTAGTTATCACAAACAAATATTAAAGAATCAAAGATAACTTTTAGCCTTGGTTTTATTTTTAGTTTTAGCCTTCTCTCGTCCCTGGTGAGCAGTAGATGTTCGAAAAATCGCATAGTAACAAGGTCACGTGACAGCTAGTAACAGATAGAAAAATTCGAAGGCTTACCCACCTGCTATGGGTGGTGTAGGGTTATAGCACGCGTCACGGGATGACGAGGATCCGGGTTCGATTCCCGGGCATAGCTCAACTTTTCGGATTTCTCTGTGTCCTAATTTTCAGTGTCGTGTAGAAATTTATAAGTTTTTCAATTAATTTAGTGGCCTGATAGGAAACATTGCGTCCTGTTATCGCTGATCAGAAACAGAGTTTTCAGCATAATTCTCCGTTTGGAATGATCCTGCACTGAGTCCTCCAGATTTTACCTTCTTGCCAGCTCTTAAGTAGCGTAATAAATTTTAATTTTGGGCGTACTTATTTGTTCTTGTGGCCCCTACTACTTAAAAATGGCCGAGTTCTACTTAATAACGTTAGATGATAGAAAACAAAATATTAGTACCTACCTCGTTGTTTTCCCCAAAAGCTATAATTTATTACATCAGTACACGTTTCTTATTTCTTATTTGTTTCTAGTTACTGTCCTATTACAGTATTCCATGAACATGAGCACAAAACCTCAAAACGTACATATGCTTCGTACTTGACTGTTGTTGTTTTTTCGACTCCCGCGCGCACCGGCGCGTGCACCTGCCTCAGTCCTTGCAAGTGATTGGTCGAAGGCTCGAGTCAATAGCCATGCTCTTTCAGCCCACCCCGAACTCTTTGCTCTTTTCCCTGATCTTGTCTGTGATCACTTGATAGCCTACGGTGCTCAGCGAAAGGGAATCTGTTTTGAATTAATTAGTTAATTTTTGAAGGTGTAGGTGCGACTGGGACCAAGCATAGCGATTTAATTTAAAAAAAATGCAACTTTTTTTATTGACCGTGGTTGATTGGTTGAGATTGCGAGTCACAAGCTTACATTATCATGCTGACTTATTCAGCCGTCCTCAAACTTATTGCTCTGTACACTGCCTCTGACTTTTTATATTATCTGTTGTTTGATGATCAACACTGTTAATTCCAGGCTGAAAGGGAATCTGCTTTAGATAAATATTAAAAAGTTACAGAAGGAACGTATGGATGGATGATGAAGTACAACAGGTGGTACGAGAAAAGAAGAAGGCATGGTTGGATTGGTTAGCGAAAAAAGCTAACCGAAGAATGCAAAAGGTGACGGATGAAGATGTGTGTAAAGCAAAAGATGAATACAAAAGAGTGAAAGGGTTAGTAAAAAAGACTTGTGACAGAAAGAGGGAAGAACGTAAAGATAGTTTTGATAGGAGGCTTTCTGATGACTTCCGGACAAATATTAAGATGTTCTGGAAGTCTATAAAGACAGCCCGTGGCAAAAATACTGCCTCGGAGCTGAGTGAAATCAGAAGCCTGGATGGGAGTGTTATAAAAGGAGAAGAGTGTGTGTTAAAAAGATGGAAGGAATATTTTGAAAGTTTGTTTGAAAGAGCAGAAGATTTAGTGCACGTACCGGCTCATGCCAGAGAGATGAATGAAAGTAGTCAGGAAAATGAGATAGGTATGGATGAAATTGTGAACGCCATGAAAAGAATGAAGTTAGGAAAGTCTGCGGGGTATGATAGGGTGTCTGTCGAAATGCTGAGAGCTGGTGAAGGCGTGGTAGCTAGTCAGTTGTGCCACCTTTTCAACTTGTGTTGGACGAACGGTCGGGTACCGAAGGATTGGTGCAAGGCCGTGATTGTGCCGTTGTATAAGGGAAAAGGGTCACAACTAGACTGCAAAAATTACCGCGGAATAAGCCTACTTAGCGTTGTCGGCAAACTGTATGCAAAGGTACTGATTGAGAGAGTTATGAAAGAGACTGATGAGAAAATATGGGATGTACAAGCGGGTTTTAGAAAGGGAATGGGATGCACGGATCAAGTCTTCTCCTTGCGGTGTGTAACCGAAAAGTATATGGCCAAGGGCCAGAAAATATACTGCTTATTCATTGACTTGGAGAAGGCTTACGACAGAGTGATGAGGAATGAATTGTGGTCAGCATTATCCATGCATGGGGTGCACAGTAATCTGATACGAGCACTAAAATCTCTCTATGAGGATTCTAGTGCTTGTGTGAGGATAAACGGGGCGTACACTGAATGGTTTAGCATTGAGAAAGGTGTTAGACAAGGATGTGTTGCGTCACCGTGGCTGTTCAACCTATTCATGGATACATGCCTGAGTGATTTGAAAGGGAATGACTGTGGACTAAGAATGAGTGGGGTAACCATCAAATGCCTCCTATACGCCGACGACCAAGTGTTGTTGGCATCGTCGGAGGAGGAGTTGCAGATGATGGCTAACATTTTATGTGGTGCATTGGAAACGAAAGGTATGACTGTTAATGTAAGCAAGACGAAAGTTATGGTATTTGAAAAAGACGACAGTATGACAGAATGTGAGATTGTGATTGCGGGTAAGAAAGTCGAACAGGTAAAAGAGTTTGTATATCTGGGTTCGGCGTTTACGAAAGATGGGAAGTGTGAAAGTGATATTGAAAGAAGAGTGAATGCAGGAAACATGGTAAATGGGGCGCTGCGCGCCTTTGTGAGCAGTGAGAAGGTGTCAAAGAAGGCGCGTCTGGCTGTTCACAGAGGGGTGCTCGTTCCTACATTAATGTACGGTAGCGAGACTTGGGTATGGCAAAAGAAGCATGAAAGTAGGATAAATGCAGTAGAAATGAGAGCGTTAAGAAGTATGGAAGGTGTATCATTGAAAGATAGAATAAGGAATAGTGTGATAAGGGAACGTGCTGGTGTGAAAGAGGATATAGTGACTAGGATAGAAAAAAGTATGCTTAGTTGGTTTGGTCACGTAGAGCGGATGGATGAAAGTAGATTAACTAAACAGATCTATATGGGGAGTGTGAATGGTAACGTTAGCAGGGGAAGGCCTAGACGGACGTTTCGCGACCAAATAGGAGACGTTTTGGAAAAAGGTCAGGTCAGGAGTACCCGAAACCGACGAGCATGTATGAAGAGATTGATGAATGTGGATGAAGCGAAAGAAGTATGTCAGGATCGTAGCAAGTGGAACAAAGTAGTCTCTGCCTACCCCTGTGGGAAAGAGGCGTGACGGTATGTATGTATGTATGTATGTACAGAATTGTCCATTATGTAAGTTGTTATGAAAAATTACAACAAATATTTTTGTAACTCTTTATTAATTTAAGTAAGGAAAATATAGTCTTAAAAGGTTCTGCGCAATTCGGAGTCGTCGATCTCCTCACATATTATGTCGTCGATATAGTCGATACTTTCGTGTATACAGATCTTAAGTAAGAGTCATTTGGACAAGAAGAAATTGTTGAAGTAAAATTGCTCCTTCTACCGAAACCTTACCTAACTATTCCTTGTACCTACACTCATGAAGTTACCAAATATACACAGTTTGCTTCTTATTACTATCTCATGTCAAAATATGTGAAGGAAATGAAAGATTAAGAATGAAATATACTTACAAGCAGCAGGCGTTTGTTTGTATTATTACCTAATATTTTATGATTATGATCAGTTAAATACCGTACCCATTATCTCACTCTTAATACTATAAACGGAATTAAAACTAAAGCTCCAGCCTCAGCAGATGGACCACGATTTATAAACGACAAAGTTCCGACACAACAAAACATTCATCCCAACCGACGCATTACTCTCCAAGCGCGCATATCACTCGATCTCCTAGTTGAAATTCCGTATGTACAAATAGAATATATTTAAAAAACTATGCTAACGGTCTTCGGACGGCTACTCTTGAAACGCTGGCTCCGATTGACAACCGCTGATAACATTTAGCTGCTACCACGTCTATAGCAGGCCATTAAACAAATAGACAGCTTACGAAGGCAAATTGATTGTTGTGATAAGTCACTTTGACTACAACAACAAAGGGGAAAGAAACTTGATTAAACTCGTTTGGAGAACACCGATATTATATTAGACCGTGATAAGATATAACTATGCCATTATTATGGCGAGAACCAATTTCGCAGCATCCGGCGTACGTTTAATGATTATAATGAGATCTAATCGAAACTTTTCAGACTGTGCAATCACCACATATATCAAAGTCATAGTAGATACGACTAATGACAAGACTTATTAACATTTTATTTAGCCTACATATATCTCACTGTGTCTCATTTTATTGGCGTCCCGACCTTAAGATTGCTACTTTGTTGCTTCCTCAGTCTCTGAAACGTATTTGTACGTCCTGTACATAAATGTTTATTTACCATTTGTGATTCGATGGCAGCAGCTATTCTGTCGGCAAAGGCACAAAGTATCGAGACGGTGGCATAAAAACAAGTAACATGAAGTATCTACGGGGAACATTCCTCGGGCCGCCTGTCGCCTGTCGCCTGTCAATGGTTCGATACCATCAACCGGGAACGCTGGCATCAAATTGACCGGCAAATCGGCTTCTGTGAGTCAACCATGAGGCGACGGAAAACAATTAAAATGGCCTGGGGCCTTACCATGACGTCATGCGATTCAATTCCGACGCAGTTCAGGTTTTAGCTGTCATTTTAGGATGGATCTGACAGCGAGCGAACCTAAACTGAATCGGAATTAAATCGCATTACGACGTCATGGCAAACCCCCTGTAACAATAATAGTAAACTATACTCCGGAGCAAAGAAACCGGGTCACTTTTCGTACAACTTTCTGCGGGAAGTGGCCCGGTTTCTTTGCTCCCGAGTCTTATACATACATACATACATATATCACGGGGTAGACAGAGCCTAAGGTAACAAAACCTTAAGGCCACGTTTAGCATGATTAAGGGCGTATAGGTGGAAAGGGAAATCAAAATGGTGATTTATGAATAGTGATTGCTAGCCGCATCGCCTATAACATGATTCCTAAGACTTTCGCCCATTCCCTCGATGGGCTTTTACCATCTGCGCGGGAAGAGAAGCAACTGGTAAATTCTATGTTTTTTCTTTACTCCCAGACCAGCACGGAAGAAATAATTTAATGAAGAATAGTTTAACAATAAAATAAAGTTGTACTCAGGTATTGTTCACCAAACTTTTCAAATAACTCAATGTGTTGATGTGGGCTTTCCAACCTTAACTTCTCCACATTTTGAATGAAAAGTAAAGCAGAACTTTACTATGGAAAAAAATAACAAACATTATTTTAAATAATCAGAATATTAAAACAACGGTCTAACTTTAAAATTTCTTAATCCTTGTAATTCCTCCCGTTACGGTATACCGATAGATTTGTTGTAATTTCTCCATTGCGATATAGCTTGTTCAACCTAAATCTAATTGCGGAAACTATGACATGACTTGAAAGAACAATCGGCATACAGACAGGTTTCTAGATCAAGATTGTGTATAAATCATGCGCTTGCGGCGGAGTTAAACTATGGGTTTATTGTTTTAAGTGCAGACAATAAATCATTTCATTATTGTTAGTTGCGATCTCGCTGCGTCTGCGCCATTGTAATTTTATTATTAATTTCAATATTAATTGTTACATGAAGTTTCTTTAACACTCAGTTGAATTTAATTACGAGTCGTCGTAAATATAATTACTTCTTAATTGTAACTAACTTATTTTTGTGGTTTCACCACCATGGAACAGTAATAATGACAATGTATACTCCCCAAAAACATTCCTTGAAATTGAAATATCCTATATACCTACTAGTATTATAAATGCGAAAGTTTTTGACGATGTGAGTGAGCGCGTGTGTGTGTATGTTTGTTCCTTCTTCACGCTGAAACGACTGGACGGACTTGGAAAAAAATTTAAAACGAAAATAGCTGGCTGGTACCCTAGATTAAAACATAGGCTACTTTTTATCCCGGAAAATTGCATAGGTTCCGCGAGATAGCGATAAACATTGTGAAAGGTCGTAGCTGCCTAGAGTTTTCAAACGTATATACTTATTTCAGAATTTACTATCAACATCAGTTTTTAAGTCTAATTCTACGCGGACGAAGTTGCAAGCAGAAGCTAGTTATATAAAAAAAAAACTAATAAGTCCAACCGTTCTCGAGTTCTGCGCTTGGCAACACATTTTTGCCATTTACCATGACGTCTTAATGTGTTTAAATTTTGACTCAGTTCAGCCCTTAGCTGTCCTTTTAGTAGGATTTGAAAGCGAGCGAACCTAAACTGAATCGGAATTGAATCCCTACAGGTAGTTCTGTACTATTAATCGATATAATTGATGTTAATTTATTACCTTGGGTATTATAATCTGCCCCATAATTTCATAAGTTTATGAAGTAGGTATATGATTCAAAGATTTAAAATTTACTCCCGTTGAAAATAAACCAAAACTCTGCAATGCAAGACTTTGGATAAGCGTTCAAAGAAAACTACACAGCGCAATCTTATTATGATTGAAAAAGTGTAAAAGACACTTTATTTTGCTCTCTCAAGCGGCGCTATCATTTCTGCATCTTATCCTTTTGCACGACCATTTACTTGAAATAAAATTTGCATTTTAAAAACGAGTGGCATTGTGAATGTACAGATTTAAATGGCTCCCACATAAACTGAAATATTTTACAGGCCTGGATTGTACCAAATTACTTTTAGTTGGTCGATAAGACGGTGTGGTCTCTAAAGCGCCGTGAACCTTGAGCTTTTCGTTGCATGGCAAAATGGTCAATTGAAAGGGATTTGAGGCCATCATATTAATGTTTTTGCAGGTGGCGAGTCCTAACGCAAGGTCTGTCTTTATCGGTACTACAATCTCTTTCGTTTATCTTGTGATTACCCTGCTGTTTTCCGACGTAGAGAGTATGTATACATCCCGGTGAAATTACTGGCCTATGAGGTATTCTTATTCCTCTAGGTTGGCAAGGCATCTGCAGACCTGTAGCGCTGCGGGTGTCCATGTGTGGTGGTACTGACTTACCAACAAGTGACCCACTTGCTCGTTAACCTTCCTTGTCGTATAAAAATAATATAAAAACCGAGTTTTCGGAAACATGTTATTGGTCACGGGTTCTAATCCTATCGGATAAAAGGCTATGTTGTCTAACGCTCTCGCAAGCACATTCGTATTCTTCATCTTTGTCTGGAGTCCAGAAAGAGATAGATTGTAACTTAAACTAGACTATTTGTCTCTCACGTTAGACAGCAAGCCTCCAGTCATCTACATGCATGAATACATCATCCTGTCTCAACTTAATTATGGTTCTAATGCTTGGTATCGTGCTTCCATCGATTTAGTAGGTAGGTAGTTATTTAGATTATTAAGTAGGTAAAGTATTCATCTAGTTAGATGCCAAAGTTATGCAAATTCTATGATTACACAAAATATTTTCCCCAGAACTATGACAAGGCATAGGTACCTAATGAATTTATGTCATGGAAAGGTTTGCAAAAGTGTGATGAAATTGTGCTCAAAAACGCATAAGAAGCTAATGTGTAAAAGTTGTGCGCTCATAATAGAGAATGACTCAGTGCAGCTACGGTGCAGCCTACTGGCGCAGAAAGGACTGCACCAGCCGCGGTGCCTCAGTATCTTTATGGTCCATAAATAAATCGCAGATTGCCTTCTTAATTAGGTTCAAAAAACCAGTTTGTGACCATTTTCAATTTAGCGTTTAAAAGGTATTCAAGCCGGTCTACAATATCGAGCCGCGATTCCTTTAATACGCTATTAATTTCGTGTTATTTAATTAATTTTAATATCCCCGCGGTTAAATTTGAATATAAACAAACAGTCGTATTTTTAATAAGTTTTCATGCTTATCTTATTCTTATTTCTTCTTTATCAATGCTAAATTGCTTATAGCAAATTGACTAATGGGTTTCACAAGAATTTTGTTCTTTAAATTGAACCTGTTCTATCATTTTATTCATCGGCCACCATAATATATACTTATAAAAGAAAACTAAATGTACGTAAAAAAAAACGATGTCATCATCTCCAGCCTCATACGTACCATTTCTGAACACAGGCCTCTTCTAAGAATGAGAGGGCTTCGGTTATAACTCCCTCACGGATTAGGAACCTTCACACACAAATGAATGGCTTCGCAGATACGTGCAGGTTTTTCCTTCTCCGATAAGCTCATGTTAAACTTTAAATGTTATTTCGCACATAAATTCCAAAACCTCAATAGGTCAAACGACTGAGGCTACCACGGTTTAAAAAAAAAACAGATAAGTAGGTATATACAAAATGACATCGAGCAGGAAACTGAGTTTCGTTAATAGGTTCTAACAGATTATTTCTAAAATTAATAGGTTCTGACAGACAGATATTTTCGAAGTTCAAAGTAATTTATAATTTTATCTCACCCCATCCATCATATCGTAAAAGTATTCAGGTGAACGATATTTCAACTATTTTGAACTCGCAACTCCGGAGCCTCCTGAGCTCATAAATATCGGTAAACTTTAAGTGGTGGGTGTTAATTACATTAATCTAAATGCTTACGACGGTGGCCATAAAAATACCTCTCTGTTTGTTTATAGCCATCAGATAGTTCCCGGTAGCCATGGGTAGCTCATAACGCGAGTATTGCTATATCGATAGATAATATCAGTTGATGATATAGGTAAGTACTTTCGCCTAATAACTTTGGATAACTTAATTTTGGCGTTAGCGCCGATGTTTCGAAGAGAAAATTTAACAAGACATAAATGGCTTTATAAAGTTTTGTGGACTTAAAGGGATTGTTGCCATAATTAGGTATTGTTGCCAAGATACTGAAGAATTAAATTATGGTCGTACATTACCAATGAGCTTGAAGTTTTTTTTAGTCTCACCATTAACCTAAAATGTACTGAGTTATCTGTATATCTATACCTATAAATAAAAATGAACAGCCAAAATGTACGTACGCGCATAACTTCCGAACGACTGCACCAAATTGGATATTTTTTTTTGTGCTCGTTATAGTCAGGACAAGGTTTGTATGAAACAATATTTGTAAACAAATTGGAACGGAGGCGAAGCCGCGGGCACCAGCTAGTATCTCTATATTTATGAGTTCAATGAACAATAAATAGGTCTTTCTATAATAACTTCGGAATCCTGCCGTCTCACCTTTTTGTCGGTTATTTTTTGTTGACGACAGCCTACAATACGCGACGCGTGACAACTCGCGGGTGCGCCCTGCGCCTATCTCTATAAAACACCTACCATTCATGGCAAAAACTACCTCCAACTACAAACAAGAAAGAACTCTATAACCTTCTTTCAAGTATCCTCTTCCAACGCAGCATTCAAATGAATCATGAATGATAAGCAAGACCATACAGGTCATCGGCAGGGAAGTTTTAACTCTCTGGGTGGGCGGTACGTCTTGTTTTCGTCTGCTGGTCAGAGCTAAGGATTTGTTTTGGTGTAACAAAATAATCGGGCGCTCGGTTGTAATAAAAAGACGCAATGAAACGGTCAATGTGTCTCGTGCCACAATTTTTGTGTCCGACCCGCAGGAGCGTTTGTTTTTTACCGTGTACCGTATCAAAACATTTTTGAGGTTGTTGAAATCACGGAGTAGTATGACGTTCGAGCTCGTAAACGTGAACAGTTTGTCGGAAATATTCGAAAATGTTACCATATAAGTCTTATGATTCAGTTCACTGATTCCTAGGAATAGGTTTTTTAATTAGTGGGCTAGATGATTTTTGTTTCCATCATCATTATTTAAGAGTTGTCTCTTCTTCTCCTTTTATTTAGCCATCTTTTTGACCTATTTGTATGACTTCTGCGTTTTCGTTTTTATCATAACCATCATCATCATTGTCGCAAACACTAGCGATTTTTTTATAATTTGTTTTTAAATTTAGAATTGTATCTTTTTAATATTTTGTTATGTAAGATTTGACATCAGGATTAAAAGTGATTTTAACCAATAGAATTTGTTTTCCTCACAATCATCATCATTTCAAATTTTGAAGAAAACCTTGCCATCACAAAGGGATCCTTTGCGCAAAATGTCAGCGTTCTATGTCCTAGGGTTTGGGACGGACGCTGATGAGTCAACCAGGTTAAATTTGTTGAAGATATGAACCTATCAGATATTTATATCAAACTAGCTGTTGCCCGCAGCTTCGTCCCCGTTCCAGCTTCTTTTTTCAAAAAAATATAAGTCTTGAACCTTGTCCTAGCTATATTTAACGACCACATCAAAAAAACTATTATCCGATTTGATCCAGTTTTTCGGAAGTTATGCGCGTACACATACATTTTGGAGATTCATTTTTATTTATATACAGGTTCTAGTTAAAAGCACATCTATTGACTACTTCAATATTATCAAAGTTAACAATGACACAATGACACGACAATCCACGAATAATCTTCGAGACAACAAAGTAAAATTAATATTCAATTAGACTTAATAAATGCCACTTTATAAGCGAAAATTCCCTGAAATAAGGTTGGTACAGTAAAGTTGCGTTTGTTTCGTTTAATGTTCTGAACAAAAAGTAATTCAATGAAACACTTAAAGAAGTACTCCAAACTCAAACGGCTTTATAAGCAGGGAATAAAATAATAGCATTCGCCTCATTGTTATTTAAAGGGCGTCGAAAACCCTTCATTCGAAAGGCAATTCTGTTATCTTTTATTGTTAGCAACGACGCTGTTCAGCTTATTCAAACAAACGAATCTAATCGAATCCGTATTTATTTCGGGGGCAAATGAAACAATATAATTTGAAACATTTGGGTTAACTGTGTCCGGCGATTGTCCGTTTTATTTACTTTGTATGGATACCTCTGCGCAGCGCATGCCATGTTTACGTGTGTTACCTTTATTTTTACATCAATAATTCGGTATTTTGTCGTGTTTGGGCACATTCAAATGTTCATACACTTGAAATTTCATTTAAATCTCGTTGAATAATCATTCCTTCTTTTTTATACCACAAGGAAGGCAAACAAACGTCGGTCACCTGATGGCATGTGAGCACCACTTAACATGGGCACTCGCCAAGCTTGAGGGTTGCAAATGCGTTTTCAGCCTTGCGGTCTAAGGCAGATGGGCCAGTAATTTCGCCGGCAAGTTTCCCTGTTTTCAATTATTTTAGATTTAAAAATATCATATTGGTCATTCGCTGTCACCTAACGAAATACAAATTTACATACAGCTGGTGGCAGACTACGGCCTGTGTCATTCTTTTTACTAAAGTTCTACAGAAGTAGTCATAAATTTTACAGAGTTCAGTCGCAGAACGATTTAAATTCTCTGAAATTTTGTGTGCCAGCTATGAATTTCCGTAAAATGAAATTAGTTATTCAACCGTCTTACTTTCACCTAGAAAGTAAAATTTCTGGTCGCTATTCCCTTCGAAAAGACATTAATTATTATTGATTTGAATGCCAAATGCAAAACTTGTAAAATCAGTCCTCCCTATTCAAAATTCAGAAACTATTCAATTTCAATATAAAATCAATAATCTTGTGGGCTCATAGCAACCGACCCCAAAGACCCAGTATCTGGAGTATCCCGAAGGACTAATTAGGAACGATACGCACAGAAGTTGCGAACTTCGCAAACTTCACAATTATTCCTACTAGATAATTATAACGAACGCGTATACTGTTTCACCCACTTTTTGATACATGCGGAATAAGACTGCAACAGCGAATTAATTTTGGAGTAACTAATATGTAAACTGTGGTAGTATTGATGTTCATGAAGTCTCAAAGAGCGATTTATCGTACAAAAAATGCCGTGACAGAGATAACTAGAGCTCACAACTTTTTTTCACAATTAATTAAGTTTAATGTTAAACTTAGAATTGTTCACGTCATTAATTTGTACTTGTGGCGCTCGATCGTCTTTACTTTAACATATACCAATAAATATTGGATGTATTATTGGGTCATCCCAAACTTAGGTTTTCTTTGATCAAAATCTGCAACGTTCTTTCGGACGGGCAAGTTTTTCTTGGGGTGTTAATTCTATAAATGAATCTAAAGCTTGATATACTATATGCATATACTGTGTACGTATTTATATATAACTCTTTATTGTACATAAAAAACATGAAAACAGCGAATACGGCGAAACAAATGCACGAAAAGGCAATTCGTTCAGTTAACCTTCGAACGATTGACAGGACCTAATTATTTAGCAACAGTAGGCATATTATACACAGAAAAGGGTAAACAAACAGACTTAACTCTAATAAGTTACTTTATGTAATTTATACGAAATAAATAGTATTTAATTACTGGCTAGTTTTCACGCGCTCTTCTCGCCCCAACAAGAGCCGCAGCTTATTTTCGTGGCGTCCGGCTTTCAAACTGCTGTAGAAACAGTTTTAGAAATTTGCATCCGCGTGCCGCAGCCCACTAGTGCTCCGGATCTCTACGTTTGAATTTAAATTTATTCCGACATATTTAATTAGGACATTGGATTTAGGTCCTCTGTGAAAATGTGTTAAAAAACAGTGCCCCATTTTATTTGAATTGTGACACGAACAGAATGAGTCGCAATAAATCTCCTCTGACGAAGGTTATTCGTTTTTAGACTTTTAGTAAACTTGTATTTACCACTGTGCACGTATAAAAGGCAAAACATAACCATGTAACAAGAAGTATTGCGATTCATTATTGCGCAATAAGTGGATATCAATCAAAATAAATGAAGTGCATAGATTTTTTAATTTACTTAGTCAGGGTTTCCCGAACATTTTTAAAGGAAAAAAATGACACGTCTTGTTAAAGCTCTTTTACCGATTTAGACTAGACACCAAAACTAAAATAACGCTTACAATGTTTTTAACAAACAGTAATTTATAACCTGATACCGAGCAAATATTTAATGAAATAATATGAAAACAACTAAATAAACTCATACAAACATCTAATCGTCAATCGCTTAAAGAGCTATCGTGGGAATGAGGCACCGGTAGCGAGCAATTGACATATTTTTTAACCTATAATTGATGTTTGAACACCAGCGAGCATAGGAAATACCAGTCAGACAGCAAAAAGCTAGTTCTAGTAAGAAGTGTGTCCTTTTAAACCGCTCTAGACCTTGCATTGAAATTGTTAGACTAAGCAAACTAGTAGATTTATCAAATCAAACTTATAAACAAGTACCTACCGAAATTAAAACTACTGTACCTAGGTATTTAGATAGGCACTACAGTTTCGGGTTCAGTGTTTATATATATATTCCAAAAACATCAAGGTAAGGACTAATGGTAAATACAATGCTTTGAACATAAATTACATTGAATTCTAATATAATCAAGGTAGGGAAGGCAAGAGAAACCACATTATTGTCTTAAGAATTTCGTCACGAAGATCCGAAATATTTACTCCAGATCTTTAGCTTACGAGTATACCCACTGCCCACCGAAATAAATATCTTGCTTCTTTATAACTTAAAACCACTGCACTAGAAACAATAAATCTGTACCGTGGGTGGGTGTTTTTACAATACTTGATTAACTTCCCCCGCGAGAACTATTTTAATGATGGCGGCTCAGATTTATCTCTCGATTACGCTCGCTACATTAGTATTGCTTGCGGCAACAAATCTAAGTAGCAAGCACAGATACTTCAATATATTGATACAGTTTAAATTGCTCTTTCCAAGTTAATCGATGTTAGATAATGAACTGTTAGATTTAGATCTATTGTCGTAAAATTAACGCTTGACTCAGAATTATAAGCTAAGACCGATCCGCCAGGTTTAAGCCTTTTTTGATAGATCCACTATAAAGACGAGAGCGTGCAACATGAACGACGTAGATCAAGCTTAAGCTTAAACTACTGATATATTTTTGAGTTAGAAAGATTAAACGAATAAAAAAACAACTCGTTTAAATTAAAATCGAGTATGATAGGGTCTGCACAAGTGACGATGACATGTCTTGCTGCTGGATTTATTTACTTTATACTCCGCTCATAAATACAATACAAAAAAAACCTCACGATGGAAAACACGCTAAATATACCTTCTTATTTAAGAGCTTCATTCACATTTCAAATAAACATGCGTGAAATTGTGCCGTTTTTATAGTAACTTTCAACGAGCCATATCGCTGCTTTTGATTGGTCGGTGTGGTAAACACGCAAATTATTGTGAAACGGATTCAGCAAAAACTTTGCACATGTAACTCTATAGTATTTTTAAAATTATTATTCTAGCTTTTACCCGCGGTTTCGATTGCCATTCAATGTGGCGGTTGAAATTCCGATTAATTAAAAAAAAAACTGGTGCAAACTTCTTCTTGAGAAGCTATAGATCAAACCACTAGGCAGCCACAGCTTTTTTATTATGATGGGTGTGTGAATATGGCCACAGCCGTTTATAAATACACCGACGAGCAAAAATAACAGGCCTCTTTTTATTTTATAATGTTTACATGGAAAGCGACACGTTATAAAATTTTTGCTCTTCAGCATAGAATAAAACTACTAGCAACTATCTATATTTCTTTAATCACGCTCGATTTCGTATGTCAAAACAAATCGCATCGTAAAACCGATCACGGGCAACCAGTTAGATGGAACGGGTATATCTGAACTGGTAGCTGGACCATAATAAACTGCTCTCGTTCTGTAATACACTTTCTATCAAAGCTTAATTAGTTGCTCCGTTGTGTAATAAATAACGCTGTAATCGAACTCACTAACCGCCGGCTATCCGCTAACTACGGCGTACCTACATGAAGGAAGATTTTACAAAGAATATAAGTAGCATTGTTACGTAGAAGTGTAACTCGTGAGAAAAACAGAATTGGAAATAAATCAAACAGCTTTGTTTTCAGCACATGAAGTTAAAGCTATGATTCCAAACAT
Organism: Pandemis cinnamomeana; assembly: GCA_932294345.1. Classification (NCBI taxonomy): domain Eukaryota; kingdom Metazoa; phylum Arthropoda; class Insecta; order Lepidoptera; family Tortricidae; genus Pandemis; species Pandemis cinnamomeana. The sequence continues at coordinate 12,743,935 of OW028705.1, read as the reverse complement.
TTTTAAGCAGCTGTTGCCTGACACTTCGTCCGCGCAGTACTAAATATAGCCTTTATACTGGGGTACTGTAGAATTATTCAACGCGATGCTATAATTTTGCAGCGTATTCAATTCAAACAAACAATCAAATCGTTCCTCTTTATGATACTAGTGTAGATATCTTCTTTTAGATTGAAACCTCTGGTGATTTAAATCTCACATGTGCATTAGTAGAATTCAGACGAAATGATATTGCGCTAAAAGAATTTAATAAAAGAGATGAGAATATAAATAAAGCCGTCAATAATGCCAATATATTAATATAACACTTTTCTTTTATACATTTTATACATTTCGTTGAATTTAATTCAATATTGAACTAAGGAATGGTAAACGATTTTAATTGTAGCCTGCATGCACATGCAAAGATATTTCTTTGGTGTGCACGTAGTTTCGGATCAAATTGTGAGAGATAGCCTCTCCCACTGGACGTATATAGGCTGGCAACGCATATGTAATGCTTTGGCCTAGCTAGAGATCTAAGATGGAATACCATAAATCTATGTCGAATTCAAGCAAAAATTCTAAAAATTTTAAGTAGCATTAGACAAGCTTGCTTTACCAATTTTTCGACAAGTCCTAAGGAAAAAGTCAGTTATCAAAATTAATAACTTGTAAGTAGGTAAAAATTATTTAATATTTGAAACCGAATAATCGATATTGAACCTCGAGGCAGTAAAGAAATTTCTTGGTCAGCTAAACGTATGTGGATATTTCAGAAGAATTAAAATGTAATTACAGTACTCGGCCATAAAGATTGCACTTCGTTCTTTGGAAAGAGTGAGACAACGCTCTACGAAGCCGTAATTTGCCGAGAAGACCGACGTGCAATCTAGACTTGACTCCGAATTTAGACTTGCAGGAGTGATTTCTCAACATTTTCAAAGATAGTAGATATCTAGATGTTAGCATGTTAGTTAGTCATCACTGCAACAATATGCATCAGATATCGTAATTATAAAGATGTGGCATCTGTCTTTGTCTTAGCCCCGGCTTTAATTAAAATGGCCATCAATTACGGGTTCGGCTTAATTAACCCCTATATTGGCTCGCGCTCGACTTGCGAGGAAATAAGTTATGCGCGAGACGACAAAACTTAGTGCCAGAACTACCAGTTCATTATTGTAATAATACAGTTTAGATACGTCTCAATAATGGGCACATACACTTACCAGAGACTTATATGCTTACCTACATAATGAGCAAAGGATACGCCACAATGAGGCCGAAGTGGAGACGTGAAAAATCGACCAATCATTGCTCGAATCCACTTCACACTATCACATAACCAGGCGGCGCGTTATAAGAATTTTAACAACGTTCAATACGTAGGTACAATTGGGAATGGATGATTATTTTGAAAGTGCTTGGTGATTTTTCTATTGATAGGAATAACCATCCTTAGCTACGGAAAAAAGTTTCAGATTTTTCCGTCGAACCATATATTTTATAAAAATAAAAACATTTTACTCAGTCACTCGGCGGCCCCTATACGGAAGAAAGCAGTACGCCAATGACATAATCAAATTTAAAAAAAAAATGCTGCTTGAATCTGTGGTACACGATGGCATTTGTAGCTAAGAAAAGCAACGGCTAAGTGGCGCCGTCTGTAGATTGTTCGTGTTACTAACTAAACATGGGGAATTTCAATAAAAAGGACCATAATATACATTTTTTTCTCAGATTTTGGAATTATTGGGTTATTTCTACTCCGAATCAAAAACACTACTGAAAGTTATATGAGAAATGTATGGTAATTTTAATGAAATCCCAAATAGGTGGTTTAGTACCAACAACAATCTACAGACGGCGCCACTTAGCCGTTTCTTTTGCTTGTTTTAGCTTCCGAGTGCGGTGCTATCAATCAATGTCAGTGACAAATGTCATTGTGTACCACAGATTCAAGCAGCATTTTTTTTTTAAATTTGATTATGTCATTGGCGTACTGCTTACTTCCGTATAGGGGCCGCCGAGTGACTGAGTAAAATGTTTTTATTTTTATAAAATATATGGCTCGACGGAAAAATCTGAAACTTTTTTCCGTAGCTAAGGATGGTTATTCCTATCAATAGAAAAATCACCAAACACTTTTAAAATAATCATCCATTCCCAATTGTTCGATTTTGGACGTTACTATGTTCTGTTCCAAAGAACCTCACACTTTATAGACTGAATGCCGTTTGTTTGTTCTATAATTTCATAATAATAATATGTAGATTTCAAAAACTACCAAATTACGGACAAAAGAAACGACAGCTTTGTCTTCTATCGTTGATTGATATTGTTTTTAGTACCATACTACGACTAGAAACATTTTCCACGTTGCAAATCCCAATAAATACGAAGTAAAATTTATATCCCAGTGTAAGATATAAAACTCTTTCAGAAGATAAATAAAACCGCAACTCGTAGCAACTAAACATAATGAAATTTCTCAAATATATCATGTGACTGCATTGCGTCAATTGGGGAAAACATAGAGGCTTATTTCTACAGAAAACGAGAATTTTGAACTCTTAAATGCAGATGTAAAGGCGATTTTTGCCTGGATTTTTCTTAAACAGTATTTTGCAGGGCTACACGTAGATAACGACAGAATACAAAATGTAAGCCGAGCAGCACAAAACGTTGCCAACTAAATAATCAACATTTTATCACCAAACGCGGCACCAATTTCTTCCCTGAAAAATAGCTAGCCAACAACAACAAATTACACCTACTTGTCGCTCAGAATTGCAAGCTTAGTTCTTCTCCTACTGCACATTCGTTAACAGAAACAATGGACTATCTAAATTTTACCCGTTTATACCAACATTTAATTTAGAGCCATTCCTCAAGTAAAAGCATTCCCGATCAAGCAAGTGACCACATTTGATAGCCCTCCGAGAACAAGAAATTTAATCATCTCCTCTTGTAAATCAAATACAATTTCTGTTCCATTTACCATTTCAATTCTCTTCCTAATAAATCAGGCACGTCAGTCTTTGAATATGAACGTTCGAAACAAAAGAATGCCCGCAAACGGTGAAAAACGACTTATTGGTAGTAAAGGCCTCCTGCCGGGCGATCGCAGTGTTAAAATATATTACGGAGAGCTCGGCAGGAGCCTGTCTCATCGGCTTAACGAAAGGCTGCTTATGATGTATCTTTTATTGCCATCTCGTTTTGAGAAATGGACTCGGATTCATTAAAGCAACGCGGGTGAGATCACAAGTAAAGTCAACGTGCATTTTCATTTTGCGGTTAGAAGGATCCTGTGAAAGGCCCGTCTGGATTCTACCACCATCTTACTGACTAATCCTACCGGCAAGCAACAGTGCTTGCGCTGCGTTCCGGCATGGAGAGTTAGACAGCCGGTGACATTACTGGCACATGAGCTTGACGAGGTGTTCCGAGAGATCACTTACTATCCCATTCCCACCCCTAGTGACCCACTAACTCGTTTACCATCCAATTTTAAAAAGTAACTTAAATTGTGGTGCCTACTATTTGCTAGGAGTAGACTAACTAAACAGATAGATCTGGGGAGATATAGGGAGTGTGAATGGTTGCGTTGGGAGGGGAAAGCCTAGACGGACGTTCTGGGACCAAATAGGAGACCTTTTGGAAAAGGTCGGGTCAGGAGTACCCGAAACCGGCGAGCATGTATGAAGGATTGATGAAAGTGGGATGAAGCGAAAGAGGTATGTCAGGATCGTAGCAGGTGGAACAAAGTAGTATCTGCCTACCCCTATGGGAAAGAGGCGTGACGGTATGTATGTATTGTGATGAATGTAAAGTGTGCAGAGTTTTACTGGCAGTTGTAATGTCGCAGCGCCGATGGTCGTTCAATGATGACACGTACATCGTAACCTGATGTTTTACGTGCGCACACGCACCAATGCGTTAGCAAGATGAGATCATTTTACATCGCTTTTAACGAGCATAAGTTGTCAACTCTGCTATTTTTATGACTCGATTAATGTTTAAAAAATATATATTAAGAAACACATCACCTCGCACCTAAAATGCGAATGCTAGTGCTCCCGTGGCGTTCTCTTTATTTTATAGTTTTTTTGCTATATGTACTGCAAAAATCTTAAAATTTAATTCAAATAGCTGAATAAAATTTTCTTAGAAAAATAAATTTTATTGTGAATTTACTTTTTCCTTCCGCAAAGTAGCTCAGCTCCCGAGGGAATAAAGTGAAACAGTGGGCAAAAAAAGTTTATATAAGAAGTAAGAATATACAATTTTGTGCAGCAACTTCCCAAGTGGACTTAATTGCTTTAAAAACCTGCACCCGCAGCGGTTTCTCGGTAAGTATTAAAAGATTTGTCGCAAATTTACCTACTACAATTTCAATATTCCATCACGAATAACGACTGGTGAAATATATCACTAAAGCCAAGATAATACGGGGTGGGGGCGATTTTAATCTCACGTGTGGAATACCACTCGAGAGTATTTTTGTGTTGATTTTAAATACGAGTAGAGTACATAACGAAAAATTACAGCTCTAAGTCATTGTGTCAACAAATCGAAAATTTTAGCTCTAATTTTGTAGACACGCAAGGTGTTAGATTTAATTTCAGAATCGGTGCCTGGGTTGGTTCCACGGAACCAAGGAAGGCAAACGTATTTGCTAAATATAAAACTCAAATGAAAAAAGCATTCACTACTATTTTTTGTCATGACCATTCCAAGCTTGGTATTTAAATCGTATTCTAGCTAAGCTAGCAACACTTGGCAAACCTCAAGATTGCGTTCAACTCTACATCTGGCAACTCTAGCGTTCTAACATCGCGTGACCACAATACAGTTCCCAGTGGAATCGCTAATGACACTCACAAGTCTCCCAGATCTAGTTGCTCTCTGTACAATCTTGATAGCCCAGCGCGCGACTAGCGGTAGCGGCTTGGAGTACGCAACCATACAGAGTCGACATGTGAACTAATTTCTATACAACATAAGATTTTTAGCTTTTGTACTTGATTATTGCGTTGTCATGAAATTTCTATTCACGTATCAAATATCAAGTCAATCTGACGATATAGCTGTACGAAGTGAAGGTAAATAAAATCTTGTAAATGTGACACTTTTATAGGTCATCTGCTACAAAATGATAATACCAATCCATTTCTCGATCACATCACTTTCGTAAAGAACGAAATGATCAAACAATGACTCCCCTAAGCATACAATCACACTCATACAGATAATGGACTTGACGGTTGGTCATAATAAATACTTCTGGCAGTGTCAGACTGTAGTTAACCCCGTCTTTGACCTCTCCAGTTGGTTTAATACTCTAAGGGTGGTGCAGTGTATGCATGGATTGGTCTCTGGTATAAAATTACCTTGAGTCATGTGCGTTGTGTGTTAGCAGTTTATACTCAGTGAAAGGGTTGCGGGCAATCGTCTTTTATGTAAAAACAACTGAACTTTTATGTTTTTTTTAATCAGGCTATTTTTTTTACTTTTACAATATAGTCAAGGTCACCACAAATTCTCCTAGACTAGAACATGCTACGTATTTTTCTCAGTATGTGCGAATATGATAATCTGACCTCTAATAAACCTGGCTAGGTAAATTTTAAGAGTATTTAGGGAGTTTTTTGTCATTCTTCCAGCAAATATTGTTTATAGAAGATGAAAACAGAAAGACAATGCCCGTGCTCAGCTATTTTTGATAATACTACTTGTCCTTCCGTTATGATAATATTCGTGGGAGGAGAATGACGTCTGATCCGGGCAGACTAAGCGCTCCAATGTCACCCTTTAACGGTCAACAGGTTTATATTTATTTATACTGCTAACCATCAAGTGGCTTTCTTGTCCATTTGCCTCCCCCACGGTAAAAGCTATCGTAAAATTGATTTTTTAAAACAGCAGCCAGCAAGTTTTTACGCAACTACGTACAGCGACACAAATGGTGTAAGACCGCAATTAAAATAAAATTGCATGGGTTAATAATAAAGTTAAAAGTACTCGTTAAGTTCAAGGAACGTGTTATCTTTTTTCGTCGTTGTTTCGCATGTCAGATCAAGTATACACTATTACAGATATAGTGTCGTAATTTATATTCGAGACTTGGCAACCCCGTCGATACTTTGAGTGATAAGTGGTCAGAAGGCTGTCAGTACAACAAAGTATAAATTACTCGACGTATCGGACAGACTCGCCATGTTGCGAACCGCCATGTCCAATGGTGAAAGTACAGAAAGGTAATAACAGTTGAAATGTTGTTGCTTCCACTTTCTCATTTGTATCCAGCATATCAGATCAGATAAGGGAGCAATTAGATCCATTAGCAAAACTTTACGATTCGCTATCTCCCAATGAGAATTTTCTTTTCCCACCGCTTCGTTTTCATGGGAAAATGTAGCCGAATTACCTACTGTTGGTTATAGAGCGGCGCCGCGGGGCAATCGATGGACGGTTTACATGTTTAGCCGAGGCGAGCTTTTTGGCTTTAATTGCTGCCTTAGGCTTAATAACTTTTAAAACGCTTATGACACTTGGTATGTGTAGCGTGATGTATTAAACGACTATTAATTTCGGTTGTGGACACTCAATCATTTTTATGGACGTTACGCAATGCGTGTGGACTTGTTATTTTGGTAATCGGACCACATTTTGTTACTATTTGTTATATTGACTTACATTCTTTTGTTTGGGCTTTCTTTGATAAAGATTTGTAGATCGATTAAAGTTCTACTTGCTTCAAAGAATGTTACCAACCTGTAATACTCGGTTAAACTGCAACTGACAAGCTAAAAACTGTCCTTACAACTTTATATGGAAAGTACCAATTCTATTTATTTCTACTGTACAGTAAAACTGTTTTAGATGCATAATGTGTGCCTTTGACCTCAGTCACGGCTAATGGTAAACTAAGATGTGATTTAAAATGGAGCACGCTTGCCTAGTAAATACCTACCTATACGCCTACTTGAAGTCAGGCAAATTTAAACAGAAACAGAATTCTACTCCTTAGCTGTCCGGATGATTAAGTACGAGCGAAAACGCTTTGCGAATATCAGGATTGACAAAATAATGGTGAAGACTCTATCTACTTCTGGTCGTCCTGTGAAAGAAAGTTTCAGATGGAATAAGGTCTTGCAGTTTAAATGCACACTCTTTGAAATGTAACCTATAAGAAACCAAAAGGTGCTCCGGTTGCAAAAATTCGACATAAGACTCCCTAATCGAATCCCTAAGCATCTGGTTGTAGTAGATAGGTCTCAAAGGTGGCAGCAATACTCCATGCGCAGATGAAGACATAGGTACAGCTTGCCCACAAAGAGTAGAAATTAAATGAGGGCGCCACCATCGTTCATATGGTAACACAAATACTTGGACCCGAATGGTCTTGATAGTAGTAAGTTGTCATATAAATTTAAGTTATTTATGAGACCTATTTTCTACAGTACATTGAAATAGGAATAGGAAAATTGGGAGTGGGAGAAACGTGATGTTTCATTCAAATAATTAAAAACAAATTTTGAAATTAAAGATTTATTAATCAGAATTTAATTCCTCTTGAAAATCAGAGCCACTGCTCTCACTACTTTCACTGCTATCATCAGCTAAATTTATTACAAGTTTATCTATTTCTTCGTAGAGAATGCTTCCTCTTTCGTAATATTCTTTTACAATTTTTTCCACATGCTTACAGCTGTTTTTCCACATATCAACAGTTATCTGGCTGAATGCTTCTTCAGTGTTTTTTTTTATGTCCGTTGACGCTACATTTTGTTTAGCTATACCCCAAATAAGCTCAAATCACAAATGCCAAATTTGCCATGATTATTTTGACCTTCATCCACTATACGCCTAACGGTACTTACAGATTTTCCTGAAATAAATAAGTAAACAAAAAGTTATAGAAAAAGAAATGATTGAAACAGTTCAGACATTACTTTACGGAGGTCCATGAACTACTATAAATTACTTTGCTGTTCCGGGGCCTAATCGCGTTAAGTCGCGGAGAAGTAGGTAGTCATTATTGTTGTACATGAATAAATAATAAAACAAACAAAGTTTAACTGACATAACGCAAAAGCATCAAAACTTCGCGGTTGCTCTATATTTTCTTGTCAAAAGTGATGCAAGTGTTTCGAAATTCCTAACCTAAAATTATAACCTACAAATAAAAGATAAACATCAATTAAACAATTATTTCCGTCAGATTATGGTTACTGATAAACATGTATCTTTAGTTTCAAACACGTACTATAGATGTAATGTAAAAATAAATAAGAATACTTACCAGTCATTTCAGCAACTCGATTGTAAATATCATCTAGTTCTGTAAGAAGTTTGCCGGCATGATATTCGGCCAAACATCGTCGAAATACTTTGTATATGATTTCTCTGGCGCCACTTCTTATTGTCTTATTCATTTTAGATGGGAAATAGCGTTTTGATATAACAATAATAACAGAAAACAATAATTAAGTCACGACTCTATCTAATAACCAAAGGACTTCGCTCATACTACGTCAGTTTTGACAGTTGTCATAGGGTTACAAGTAAAAAGAGATTTTAGTTCATTTTTATTTAATATCTACTCTTTTTGGGCCACCTGTATAGCCGTATTAGCCATAGATAAAGACAAATTATTGATGGGCTTAGTTAAGCTCAATAAAGGTTTTACGAATAAGGAGGTGAGGTTTTACTATCCTTTTTATTGGAGCAGTAAAATAAATACGACTTAACATGCTATACTTATTTGAATTTCCATTTTTATGGTGCTAGTATGACATCTCACTATACTATGTGCATAGGCCATGCAAATAGTGATAATATACTGGGTTTAAAAGCTTAGAAAGGCCGTTTAAAAACTATAAAAGTGCTGATATGTAACTAACCCGCGGAGATGAGTCCAATACTTTATTTTTCGATTACAATTTTAAACATCAAAACGTCTGCGTTATTTTCCACAGTTAGTTTATAACGATAAATGATAATATAGTTTAAAGATGTAAAGCAAACATTTAACTTATAATGTTTAAAGTTATTCAAGCAATGAAATATAAATAACTTGTTAAGTTGATAAACGTTTATTGGAATATTGCATGGAGTTTATAAACCAAACGCTTTCGGAAAAGGTAGTTAGTGCCTTGTTATTTTTAACTGGGTAAACAGAAAAATCTGAAACTTTTTTCTGTAGCTAAGGATTCTTAATCCTATCAATAGAAAAATCATCAAGCACTTTTAAAATGATCATCCATTCCCGATTGTTGCATTGTTTTGTCGGTTTATTCCAAACCAATTATAACATTTCCATTATATGGACCAATTTCTCTATGCTTGAACTACAAAAGCTATATTGCTGAACAATTCGACTAACCACTGACGCGTTCAGTTGCGAGCTTTGGACGGCCAAGCTAATCCCACAGGGCGGTGTTATTAGTACTAAAGTTTCAATTCATACATCATGCACACAGTATCGGTTTCATGGATTTGGGGAGTATTTGGATGAAATACGATATGTACAGGATAAATTCGTGTGAAAATGGAACAGTTTTTTTCTACAAGGGAATAAGAACTGTACTTTGTTGTAACTGTTTGTTTGTTGCAACCCTCATGCAGTGTAGGGGCCTAGTTAGATTATGAATTTTGCCATTAAATATCTCCCTCCTTATTTTGAGAACCAGAAACTTTACTTTAAATTAAATACTACACATCTATTTAAAATGAAAAAATACATATAAGGAAATTTTTGTATGTATATCGTTGTCTAGTACCCATAACACTAGCCTTACTGGCGCTTACTTTGGAACTAGGTGTTTGTGTGAATTGTTCCCTAACATTTATTTATTAAAAAAAAAAACATTACATCAGAGAGGCAGCGGTTACATAGTGTGGCCGGGTAACCACTTGATATAATCAATTGACGCTAAAACAAAGCCTACCAGTTTAAAACAATTATCATTTGCATTGGCTGGCGTTACTGGTATTTGCACTATACAGACTGATAAATATGCAGCGGTCGAGAGCTTAATGCAACCATACCAAACTAGTTCCCGGTCGCGCATTCTGCGGGCGCTAGTTAACCGCAAAGCATCGGTAGTAGAGCACTTACTGAACTTGAATATTCGAATATTTACTAACTTGTGCCCGTATTTCCAACCACGTGACAGAATAAAAAATGGAGCAGTACAACAGTAGTATTCTGTAGCGATTGCGAAAAATTCCTTTTTAGTGCACCTGAAGGTATACCTCTGCCTAATATAATTTCTATTTTCAGTTAGTAACTAGTAAAAATAATCCTCTATTTCTTATCCCATGGGAATCGGCGCCGATCTGGTGCCGAGCGGTTATGTGTGCGATAACTTTACACGGTCAAAAGAGCCCTCACCCCTGTCGGGCACTTAGCCAACTGACAATGGTATCCCTCAGAAACTGCTAAGAAATTATTAACCGATGCCCAGGGTGCACCGGACCAAGCGCTGCTCTTCCACCCGGACGGATCCAAAACAAACCGCAGCACTATAATGCGACTCGCACCCTCGGAACACCGTCGCATTATATGTAATAGTGACGTTACATTGAATTGGCAAGGACATTCTAGTGACGTTTACTGTGAGAACGCTCTACCTGGGTCAGGAATCAATTTGTTCCATAGTACACAACAACACGACTTTGATCCTATATTCTAGTTAACTAGACTACTATAATATTAACCAATTAACTGACCTGTTATTCGGTGACCACATAAGTACGTCGGCTGCGTTTGTTGTCGTATGCAGGTTTCATACCCGCCACCGAACCACTTCCACATACGACAATATGTATAGTTATCACCACAATAAACACTTACGTGTCTCGAATCCTAAGACTAAATATAGTATCGAAATCTAGCGTATAGGTTAGTTCAACTAACAAACTATTAAATTTAACAACTTTTTTTACTTAAGAGTCTAAACTACCCGCATAATTTTCCTCAAAAAAGTACAACATTGTCATAAATTCAAACAAACTACCCTTTTTATTTCAGTTCCGAGAAAAGTCGCGTCTTCTTTTTATTACAAGAACGCTGAAGACGAAGGTTGAATTAAAGCGAACCCAATAACAAAGGAAGATGGTGTAACATCCACAACTTGACTTCACTATATCGCGGAGATAGCACAGTAAAGTTATTTAATAACGATGTTATAACGTTCAGTTAGATTTAAACGTCAGTTTCAGAGGTTGATTGTGCAGTGATAAAATTAATGTGTGTTATGTATGTGTGTTCCAATTATGACAATTATGAATCTCATAGACTTTAAACCCACGCAAATTAGTGAGTATCTCGTGTAATTCCACTCGTCAATTTATCTAATACAGCGTAATACAGTGAGTCCCCAAACAAATTGCACTCATCTTTCACTGGCATCGTTAGTTTAGTTAACCATTTTAGTGTGACCTGCCTCAGTGGTTACTTTATATGTGCGTTTTGCGTGACAGCGGGTCAGGTTAGGCTGGTCGTCTGACACAACAGGGTAAAAATACAAAATGTCCCGACTGACGTCCCGCTTGTAGCCTCGGATTACGGAGTAATGATGTGAAGTGCGTACCTCAGGAAGGGAGCCATTTGTCAGTCTGAGGCCGTCGGATGTAAACAAAACAAAGATTTTAAAAGATACAGAATTTGCAATATGTACCACTTTAGTAGCTGCTGCATTTAGGAATGTTGATCTCATTGGAGCGAGGTAAGACTCGGAACCTCCTTGTTCCAAACTATCCTTGTGATCACCATCAGTTCCTTTTGGCCTGTCCTCCTTCATCTTCCAAAACTTACTCCAAATCCTTCACAGTTCACTCTGCTAGGCTGTGGAATCGGTTACCGACCTCCATCAGGCAGTCTGCCTCCGTGGCGTCGTTCAAGGAAGGCTTGAGGAAGATATGGCTCACACCATCTCCTTAGATATTGTGTGTACTCTTATTGTATTTTGTATGTATGCATGTGTGTAATGATATTTAGTAGTTTTTTATGTTTTTTATGTTTTGTTTATTGTGCTTAGATAAGTACGCTCTATTGTGGCTTTCACTATCTGGAATTTTAAACCTTCACTTTGTCGGTCCCTCGTTTAATGCTCCTCTCATCTACTCAAAGGTTAACTGGTAGAGATCCCTTATAGGGATAAGTTCGCCTTTGTGTATATATTAATGTTTTTTATTTTTTTGTGAATTGTATCTGTTTCTTTATATTTGTACAATAAAGCATTTACTTACTTACTTACTTAGTTCCAGCGTACTTACGTGCCACTGCTGGGCACAGACCTTCTCTCATGTGATAGGGGTTGGCTGTTGTTCTTCGTAGGCCCAGTATGGATTGGAAATTTCACACACACCATTAAACTGCTTCGTAGATTGATCAACGGTATCATCCTTCACCGAAGAGCTCGTGCCTTATTACAACTGATGTAACATACATAAATTCCGAAAAAGAGTAATACTAAATAGCAAAGTATAGTCAAAACTATCATCATATTTTTTTTAGCTATACGAAATACATCGATTGCGAATTTTTTATATAAAATAGGCTTGCGTTTGACCGCGCGTTTAGTTAAATAAAACATTTTATCTCTTTTCTGCTTACATTGCTATTATTTTCTTTAAATCTCTTTCCATAATACCTACCCTTCATTCGTGACTCTTAAATATTTGTTGCAGACCAGTTTTCCCAACATTCTTCACTTTAAAATATCAAAACGTCCCGTCGCGAGTACATTTTGCCAGCATCACACATTTAATATCACCACATTTTCCCGGGAGATAAAATGAAAAATCTCTTTCACTTAATCACTTCTATCACACATACCTGCAGGTGCACTGGGAAAAGCTAGTTTTTATTTTCAGTCCGTAACATTGAGCAAGAATTCCGAAACAAGTTCACGTTAATTATCTTTCGTTTCAATGTTTTCATAAAGCTTAGAACTGTCTAGACGTAAGCTTTACGTTGAGAGATTATGGCGTAAAGAATAAAAGTTTTGAGAACAGACGAGTCTCCATCTTGCATTTTTTAGTGCGAAGGAAGAAACAGACAAACAATGGATTGGGTGTTTATAAATACACTTTTTAAGAATGTGGTCACAATCGCATTTGCAATGTCCTTCCTGTCCAACGAGATAAACTGACATCGATATGGAATGTGTACAGCGCCGTAGTTACAATCGCAGTAATTAATCTGATATGACAATCTGGGTTACGAGTTCGATCAAGGATTTTCAAAGTATGGGTCACGCCACCATAAGGTGGCGTGGGCAACTAGTAGTAGTAGTAGTAGTACGATCACAGACCTTATTTACACATTATCCGCGTATACGCCCTACGCTGTAGAGCATACAGCATGATTGTGCCTACCTTGATGCTTGAACAGTATTTGCATTTCTTTATTTTCTAATAGTAACCTAAAATTAACTCTTTATATGGGCTAGACAAGGAGCCGGATTTTTTTCCGGTTTTTGGACTCTTATATTGGATAATTTTGTATACAGCGTGGCGCTTATTGCAGTTTTAGTACTGTGCTGCTTCGCTATCACATTTTCGAAATCAAATATAAAAACTTTTAAAACGAATATACTTGAACAATATTCAAAGGTTCTATTTGTAAGCAGGTATAATACGCCAGTGTAATTACTTTCAAAGAAGTGCCCCATCTAGATCACTGGCCGGCATTTCACGTCTTAGATTCGTATCACGTAGGAGACGTATGGTGTGGATACTTGATAGTGGGCTTTTACATCAATGAATTAGCTCTATTGAGCTAGGTTCAATCTCTTTTTTCTGTACCCTCAATGTTAATGATTAACTGGCTTGTGCCCGCGGCTTCAAGCCCTCGACAGACTACTATACATATACACATCTATAACCTAAACCACTCAAGTCATACCCATACAACCATTTATTTTGTTCGCCGCCGTGTAGCAACACAAGTAGTAAAACTTACTACACTTCGACCAAAATGATTGTATGAGTACCTACTTAAATAAAACTCCAATTTTCACAGAAGACTAACTCTCAAGAAAACCTTGCGAAACGGCTACCTAAAAATTAGCACCACTTTCCAAAAATTTAAAGCATCACTGGGGTGCTATCAATCTCTCAGTGCTTGGTTGTGAAACATTTTGAACTAAAAGAGCTCATTTTCATCTCGCGCCGTTATACATTTAAAGTGTTCCAATAACTAAGAAAGCTTTAAATTCAGATAAATATCGACAACGTGCTAAGAATAAAATTGAAGTGCCTCTCTTGAGAGATTAATTTCTCCATTTACGAGTAAGATATCTTATTTATCCGTTTCAGCAAAAATTGGCTGAATGTTAGGATTTGCTCGCTTACCAACGTAGGTATCAATTAAAAAAAATATGGAGTATAAAAGGTACGGTTCAGCTCAAAAGTAACATTATTAGTACTTTGTCAATGTCAGAAATTTAGTTTTTTTATAAGACAAGGAAGGCAAACGAGCAAGACACCCGCAACACTAGAGGATTGCAGATGCGTTGTCAGCGTAGAGGGCTAGGATAAAATAACTCTTGGGCCAGTAATTTCACCTGCTGTCTGCGTCACCTGACTGTGCGCGATTTCAAATTATCCCAGTAATGTTGTTTATTGCGCCAAAGTCCTACCGCGAGGTTTCATTACTTTTGCGCTTGACTGTCCACACAACATGCCGTAGATTAACCATCCCAGCTCGAGTATTTGAACAGACTAACGCTTTGCGAAACCAAACAAAGAACTAACGTCATCATCTCTCAAAGCACACAACGCAGCAACTTAGTTCAGAACGGTCAATTTTGTTTCTCTCCAGAAATAATGCGGTAGAGAGCCAGCAGAAACAACTTAATCCTATGGCGTAAGACGTGCCTTGCCTGCTGGCTCCGTTCCGCGGAGCGCCATCACTCTCCGCAAATCCTGCCATCGTTTATTTGAAGAAACTGCACGGGGATTTTCGAGAGTGCCACTCACGTCAATTTAGCAAGTTACGTCATTTGAATATTGCGTACTCTGACGAGTTATAGGTGATGGCTTTGGAATATTTCAATTTAGAAAATAGTCACGAAACTTACGTAGAACTGGGAGCTATATTTACGTAAAAACATGGAAAGATACAGGGTAATATACAACGACACGAGGAGAGAGCGCGAAGTAAAACACAATGCAATGCTGGTATTTTATTTAAACCCGGATGTTCTAAGTAAGATAGCTAATTTGCCTACTTGATATTTGATGTTCTGAATGGAAGTTAAACAATACTGAAACAGAATTAATATGCAAGCCACAGACACGGAGCAAACGCTGCATGTGTTTAAACTGTAGAAATTGTTTTTGTTGAACGTTCCTAGCTGTATATAGACTACGAAAAGCAAAGTGCACAGTTTAGTTTCTACTGCAAAGTGAGATTAAATACTTAATAGGTGTATAATCTGGATAAAACAGAGATGAAAAGAAACACTTAAGACACTTGTTACTTATTTTATCGAATCACGGGTTTCTAAGTTAATACAATACATTTTACACTCGCATTAACAATCATAGATCATACTCGTAGTGTGTCACGTGTGGAAGCGACATTACGGGAGTCAATTTAAAAACAGGTTCAAAAATCACCAAGTTCTGCATAATTGAGTTATTTTTAGTTTGTATAAAATGTTAATGAATAGTTATAAAGAAATTAAAGCCTTGCGTACCCAATCGATTATAAATCGATTACCGGTAAAAGTCACAGATAGCACAGGATGTAAATGACAACATAACCGGTCATGTATCCCAATTATTCTAATAATGCCAATTTAAAGCAAGCGAATGCAAAAAAAACAAATGCAAGTTAAGCATAGAGTATTAACGCGGGTATAATTTGTTCTAGAGCTCAAAGCAGATGGTCTTACTCACAATATGGAGCAGAGCGGGCAGCGAGTGAGCCGCGGAGATAAAACGGTTGTGCCTGTCTTCATATCACGAGATTGCAGGCTCTGCGGACGCCGCGGGCCAGGCAGTGCGCAAAGACCACACATGCCTAGACCGGAAAACTGAAACAAAAGTTAGACTAGGTCCGTGATTCTCTAATCGAAACTGGTCTGTGCATGGCGGCAGCCAATCGTGACGACCCTTTCGCTCATAAAAAAATTAAGGAGTCAAGTGCCTAAATGTTGGTCAATGTACCAATTCGCAATGTACAATGTGTCAACTAATCCATAGTTAATATCAGGACACCGTGCAATGCTGCTAGTGAACGAATCTAGGTATGAGTGTCGGTCAACCGCGGCGATGACTCCACGGTCGAAGTTCGTTACAGAATCTAAACACAGCATCAGAGTTCCTGACTAGGTGAGCCGCCTACTCACCTCAAGTAGCGCCTGTTAGTGCTAGTATTTTTAACCTTTAGCAAAGTTAACTTATGCCTCAAGCGCCTGTCTCGCGAGGAGGCCTGCGCAATCAGTAAGGAACCGAGTTAATGGTACGACTTTGAACCTTTTGAAATCGTGCTCATACGGATCGGAATATTAAAGTGTTTTGATGATGATGCTCACTCAGCAGCGAATTTCAAAATTAGTTGTACGATGTTTTAAGTGACGTTTGTTACAATATTAATTTCCAGTGAGACTAAGAGTCACCTTAGAATTATTCTAGCATTGTTTTGCTACTTTTGTTTTATTCGTAATCTATTGGCCTGTCTGCTCGTCAGATGTATTAATTGCTCTTATAACGCAGACGCTCTAATTCCACCCCCATCATTCATTCGAAGCGTAATAATGGACGCCTTTGGGACTCTAGTGTTGTGTAGCTGAATGCAGAATGAAATTAGTTTAATCTCTGCTGTTTCACTATTCTAACCGTCGAAGGATCACTGCACAATTGCCACTCTTAAAGCCACCGTGCCACTAGATGCTTCGTTTTTAAACTTAAATCTTTTTTTAAACACTAGGTACACACAGCAAAGCAAATCGGTGAGCACCCTAGTTATCCACGTGTGTCATTCTATACACACATCCGCACTTATCCGCTGCCTTATTACGCACACAACAAAATGCCCTATCTGTGCTAATTGTGTTTTCTGACTACCTTCACGCATAGTTATTCAAACCTGCTGGTATTTTGTTCAATGGAAGCATAATTTTGCCACCAGTATTATAAGCGTGGTGGCTCAGGTGTATTGACCTAGGGTTATGAAACCTAAAGAACCGGGTTCGAATCCTGCACAAGTGTATCTTTTTTGTTTTCAATTTTAAATTACTGATCTCAAAATAAACTCATGTTTACCTAAAACAAGAAATAAAGGACGTAAAAGAATAAAACAATAAAATGCAATTATTGGTTCAAATTGTTTATTGCAACATTTAATTTTTATTGTATTAGCCTCTATTTGTGTTATTATTATTATTACCAAAAGTAATTAAATTAGCTAAATAAAACTGCACACTTTTCCTTATAGAATAATATTCATAAAATAACACACACTTTAGAGGCCAGTATGATTTTATGTTTACTAAAAAGTCTTATGTCACTAACATAATAATTATCTTGCAAATTGAATACACAACCATAATAGGGCTATTTTTAAGATGACACATAATTAATATCTTAAATTCTGGTTTATTAGGTTTAAGTCTGATAAAGATGAACGAAACGTTTTATTTGCGGACGTGTAAGTCAGTGGTGAAATGAATAGACATGTTAAATGACAGCCATTAACAATAACATCATTTCACACTGGGTTATAATCTCCACTTTGAAGCGACTAAGCTACCTATCTCGATTTGGTTTGGATTTGGACACCAGGGCCCATCGATGAGATCCAACCCCATAGCCTAAAGTAACACTGCCACTCGTTCTGCACTGTAAAACATTACTGTGTTTATATATTTAATTAAGTTAATATATTTCGTCTTCATCACTAAAAATCACTACATTTGACTTTGATTGATGTAATAATCAAAGTCAAGATATTCACGAGCAAAGGTTTCTTCTATGCTGGTCCGTTAAAGCATGTTTTTTGCTGGTCTACGGCAATGCAATCCTGCAGCATGCAGATGGTTTCGCACAGGTTGCAACGTAGCATTGTGTCTTGTTGCTGTGAAATGGGTCACTAGCGGGTGCGGCAACTACATAATGTCCAAATAAAATCGCAGGAGATGAGGCTTCAGGTTTAGGCCCAGAACGAATATTTTTATCGTGTCCGAAGTCTGCGTAAGGGTGAATCCATAATGGCACAGTCTTCCGCTGCAAAATAAATGAAGTTTAAATAAAATCATTTTTCGTCAAAGACAGTTGTTTAAAACATTACCGATAAAATAATAAGTCATTGTTTTTAACACCGTTTGTTTACTTACCCATATCAAAAAACGCCTAGCGATTCATTATATAAATAGTTATATTGTTTTGCTCTTTTCAACAAAGATAAATTAAAATCCATGTTTTGCAAATCACAAGGTATTCGAAAGGCAAAATTAAACAGTTCGTAAGTATAACACACGGTTCATCCCGCAGCTAATAATGGCTGCCAGCGGTGACAGGTTGTTTGTTCACAAAATCATATTATTAGAAATTTGAGGGTAGAAAACACTTTATATTGTTTAAGACGATAACGACCAAAATAGCCATCAGCTAGCAACTTTTAAACTCCAGTAAAAAGAGTCATACCTATTAATAATTATATTAAAAGAAAACACAATGCGTTTGCGTTTTTAACATATTAGTTATATAAGAGTAAAATTAAACATACAACAGACTGCAACCACCATAAAATTAAATAGTTACGGAAAAAAAAAATTATAATTTCAACCTTATTTCAAAGCTCATAAAACAGCTATTTACACAAATTGCAATACAGTAGTCGCAGATTGAACATAATTCATAAATTCACCATGTAACTTGCATACCTCGGTGGCCTGGCGGTCAAAGACAGGTCGAAGATTTGACTTGTGCTATAGTGAACCGGGTTCGTATCCGAAGAAAACGGAATATAAAATAGTAATAATAAAATGACATTTTTGGATGTTATTTCGATGGCCGTGCTGGTTGTGAGGAATATTGCTTTGGAATTGGAATCTCAGACTTGTTGAGAAATAATAATATAACATCGTCGCATCAGTGAGATGGTAACTACTCTTCGCTAGTAATAATAGTTCAATGCGTGGGATTGCATAAATTTGAAGATTCAAGGTCGAAGGAAGCTTCGATTCGGTTCTCTTGCTTACACTGGGGATGACAATATCCAATGTAAGATTAGGTAAAATATTTTTAGGACAGTCTAAATAAAAAAAATACTTTTACATTATTTTTGTAGAAGTAACTGAAACCGGAGATATTGCATTTTCAGCCTTTGAGTGTGACACGATACCGGCGGGGATTATTTTCATTTAATTTGTAATTATTTTTTACTTAATTTATTATAAACTAACTTAAATAGTTGTAACTTTCTTCATTGTTATTTTATAGTTAGTTGTTGTTTATTCAATAAACAGGTAATTTACAGTGACATTGCTCATTCATCTTGTTGCTAAAAAATCTGTACTTAGGGGGTAGATTTTATGATCGAACTCACTCACACATTCACATGTCATAGATTCTACTTAACGTTCATGTCGATACTCAACACGCATAGACGTGTGCGTGGCTGTGCTAACCGCATTATTTTGCTGTGTGTACTTACTTTAAATATTTTTAAACGAAACTGTAAAACTTTGTATCCAAATAAGAGTTCTTAGTCTTATGTCGATTTTAATTTATTTACTTTAGTAGGTATTGTTTAAAGACTTGCTTTGTAATAAATTATTTTCGTTCAATTTCAATATGAAGTATAGCGTATCTAACACTAATCATTTGCGAGAAATTTGACAATTTAGTTCGGTTGCTCTACCTACAGCTCAGAAAGTAGTTAATGTAGTATCATTTATAGTAGTAAGCATAGCGTTTTTGCGTTCACTCTCATTTGATTTAGAAGCATATTTTAAGTTTTTTTACATTAACGGTTGCTGTTCATAAAAAAAACTACGATGTTAATGGAATAATTTCCAGATTTTTCCTAACACTCACTCCGCGAAAACACTTCGCTGATGAATGTTATCCGTAACGTTACGAGACCGTGCGCTGAAAAGAGAACTAAAAAAGTTTATATCTTTTTAGTTTTTAATTAAATTGAATGCCGGGTGTTCGTTTTAATATTTTATAAAAAAAACTAGCTCGTCATATTGATTTTTATGATTCATTTTTAAATTATTACGTAGGGGAGTGTTTATTCTTAACTTGTAAGTACATTTTAAAATTACCGAAATATTTAGGTTTTTTATTAAGTTTTATTTGCGTTTGCTATTCCCAATAGATTATTTTATTGAACTTTTTGTCGTCAACACTTTAAAAACTCATCTCTTATGAACTATAGATTTTACATCAACTTCAAAACTACCAAAGTCATCTCAATGCACGGTCTCTACGTGGACAGTTAGTCTGATGCTACCTAAATAGTCCTCAATTTCATATCGTAACTGCTTTTATTCACTAATCGAGGATTTTCGTACTAAGTAAAAATGGTTGCTAAGGATAACATAAAGCAAACCACATCCTGCCAACGCCCGAATAACTCTGAAAAGGGCAAGGCATGAAAATGATAACAACTACTTCTCCAGCCATATAGCTGCTGCTGTTTGCATAACCCACAAGCCGCAGTGAAATTGATATAAATAGTCGTGAGAAATTCCACCCTTGACTTCACAGCTCTCCTATAGAATCGCCGAGCGGGCGAGTGCGGGTACAAACAAAATGTGCCATTGTGACGTCACAATGGGTCGCGTGCCGTTTGCGAAGGGAGATTTTTCCCACAGGAAGCTTCGCCCTCGGGGAATTATACTGTTATTTTGTTAACTGTAATAATAAATTTCAATGGCAATTGTTCGTTGATAAGGATGCGAGATGGGAAGTTTGGGGTGGGCTAGCCCAGATCTTAAATATTTTTTGAGATGGCAACATTAGGTGGAGAAAAGTGTTTTAAGTTTTCGTTTTTTCTTCATTTTTAGTGTGCATTTTATTGGAAAGAATTTGCATTTCAGTTTTTCTTCTTTATCTATTGGGTTGTAATAAATGCTGTGTAACACTAAAATCATGATAAAAGCTCTGTTTCATTTATGAGCTTATATTATTACGTTATAGAGAAATAAATATTTAAGTACCTAAATAAAATGTTGTTTTATTTAACGCTTCTTAAAAAACATAATATGGTTAAAAAAAGTACCTCCTCCTCCTCCGTCTTTAAAGTCTGTTAAAAATGTCGCACACTAAACTTATCAGATATTTCCTTGTCCAATAAGGACGTGTGGGTATAAATAAAAATCAAATGACACATAATATGTACGACTGATCGGTCACTTGGACCAGCTTGACCCATTGTGGCTTTTTATTTTAAGGGAAATAAATCATTTTTATTCATCGTTGTCATCAACATCATCACCATTGTGGCCTTTTGGTGATCCACCCTCTTCTTCCATTCTCTGTATCTAACTCATCCAGTCGTGACCTTCGTGTCCTCGAATGTCGTTCACCCAGCTCTTCAGCAGTCTGTCGCGCTCTAGGTCCCCATTCAAGGACTCTTCTTGACAAAACGACGTTTAACGTCAAGACTTTTTTATTACCAGCAGCGAAAACCATCAAAAATATTGCCAGCGCTGCAGCAAAAAACTGCGAAATATCGCTCCCAACTTGATTACCGAACGGGAATGCATCTGCATTTTAATAATTCCCATCGCCCATCACAAATATCAGATCAGACGGGCGTCCGTTTAATTAAATTCGGTAACGATGGCGGCGGATTGTTCAACTCGGCGGATATTAAAGCGTCATCGGATATCAATTTCGTTTTGTGAGGGAATGTGACGCTTGCAACTTGGTACCGGTGCAACTTTCAGCTAGGTTTCGAATCGCTGGGCGGCGTTTTTGGCGAGTTCGCTATTGTATATATTATGCTGCTTTACGGGGCTTTGAAGGAGATAGTACATAAAGCTGCTTTAGCGTTTCTACCGACACGTTTTCTAAGCTACCAAACGACGAATAAGCCAATGAACTAAAAGCAATGGCATTAGTATGAGGAGAAAGCAAAAACTGATGCGATTCTTATAGATCGTAGAATCTTATGTCTGAAATTGTAAAAGGCTAATTATTCTCAAGAACACCTTAATTCTAGTACTTAGATGCTGTAAAATTATTGTTGCGAACACTAAAAACCTTCCGAAAATAATAAATGACATTCATAGAAATATTCGTCTGCGTAGTATCTTCGTTTGTCACAAGACGACTATTTGTCATCCAAAACCTTATCGACATAATACCATTAACGCGAACAAAAAAATAAATCGTGGACCTATCACCCAATCTGACCAATAGGCATATCTACCCGTACCATCAAATTTGTCATCCCGGACAATCTATAAACCTGCATACAATAGAGACGTATCGCATTACAATACAGCGATCATTCGAATCAATCGCCGGTGCATCGATGATTACCGCACGTTCGTTTCCGATGAATAATCGACGCCAAGTATTCCACGTGGACCGAGAATATTGAATGAGCTGGTGCAATTACACTAAGCGCTAATAGATGAGTAGATCAAAGGCAGGTCACTGTACAGAATAGTTGCGCCTTTATTTTGGCTATGGAATGACAGGATTACTGACAAAATCATATCACAACTAATATTACTTAGACAAACTAAATATAATAAGACGTACAACAATCATCCAATAAAAACATTTATTTTACGGGGCTTTTACCCAGCAGTGGGTGGATGTGGGCTGAGTAGAATAGAATCCTTACTATTATTAATATTATATTATTATATTATTAATTATTATATTATTATATTATTATATTATTATATTATTATAATATTATAAATGCGAAAGTAACTCTGTCTGTCTGTCTGTCTGTCTGTCTGTCTGTTACCTTTTCACGCTTAAACCGCTAGGCCGATTTAGTAGAAATTTGGTATACAGATAGTTTGAGTCCCGGGGAAGGACATAGGATAGTTTTTATCCCGGAAAATTGCATAGTTCCCGCGGGATAGCACAGCCCAAACCACTGAAATTTTTCAAATTTAAGGCGGAACAAAGTTCGCCGGGTCAGCTAGTAGGAATATACTTCAGGATTACATGAAGGAAGGCACTAAAACAATGCGATACTTAAACATGACGTAGTTTAGCACGGTAATAATTTTAAATTGTAAATAATTAAATTTCTTCGCTCTGCCATGGTGCCGAAACGGTCAAACGTGCAGGCCCACGTCAAAAAAAGCACACTTGTTTTGTATTAAAGTCTGAAACTTACTTGTATCGTATCGTAATTATCTTGAAACACAACTCACTTAATGTTCGAGAGATTTCCGAGGCAGTCATTGGTAAGTTAAAAGTTCAAGGTAAACAAAAAATACCGAAGGCTTTTACTTAAAAGAACAATAGAAAGTATAGGTACTTATCTAACTTCGCCGTGTTTGGTCTTTAAGAAGGTTCGAAACAAACAAACTTTCAGCACACAAAAACAAATTGTAACACACACTCTACCCGAAGAAAGTTCTTGTAAGCTGTTTCCCTTGGATACGTTTCCTTTGTAAAAAGCTTATGTACAAAAGCCTACCTATTGATTAGAACTTTTCATTTTCCTCCAATTTATTCCTCATTTTGCAAAACTTTTAGGGAAAAGTCAAAAGTGATGTATTTTTAGAACTCTTATAGAATATTTAACACAACAATGAAGTAAGAAGTAAAACTCTTACTACTCTTTTTTAATCGATGTTAATTTCTATTACCACAAAACATCAAACTTAAAGAAAATTCGAAGCACGTGGTAAAACCAAAGTGTCTTGCGACTAAGAGCAAAAACAAATGAGAGATCAGACAAGACAAAGCACGTCTATTTGCATGTTTTGTACAAAAGGCCGCGGTAAGAATGCATTGGAGCAGGACTGCAGATTGGCATCGATTGTCCAGTTAATATTACAGGAGCACGAACTGCGACTTATCGACCAACCGCCTACGGAATACAACTGGTATAAGTAAGTATGCGTTCATTGGCTACTTATTTATGCATAGGGTAGCAATTTCCTTGACGAGAAAGAAGCACCATAGATGCGGCAAATATCACATGTATCTACCTAATTTTCACCATTTAAAATGTACGTTTATGTCTTAAATCTTCTTGGAGTACTCTTGAACGTGCCATGAAAGTTTGGCAGCGAAAATAACATGAAATTGAAAAGCAATGCTAATTAATTCCAAGCTCATTACAAGCCTAAGGGTCGAAGCACCTATAATTTCAGAACCCTGCCCCAAAAAAGCTGACCTTTCTCGTTTCCCAATTAATAGTCAGCTTTTTACCGACACATTTTCCTAAATCGATACTGGCTGAAATATAAAATCTCATTCCATTTTTAAAAACACTGTTATGTTTATGGCTCGTTTAGTATTCCACTCGCACTATTACACCCCCCTTCAACTTGCTCGCTCCGGCGGCCATAACCTAGCAAAATCTAGAGGAGAATATTATCCGATATTTCCCAAGGATACTCAAGTAGGTTAAGGCTAAACTCTATTTATAAAAGGCCAGTTCAGCGGCGACTGGGTCAAAGAAAAATACAAGAACGAAATTAATGGTCAGTCCAGAAGCGCAGTGGTTACTTTTTACGAGCCCACGAAATTTATACTTGCATTCAAGCATATAATGTATGTGGTACTTTTTATGTTTCGAAGAAGTTTTAAATAGAAATAGTCAACAAACGGTACAACATGTTAGAAGAACTGCGAACGAATGCTTACATTATTTTCTATCTGATGTAGCTAAATACAACATAGATTGAGAAAAGTCAATGCTTTCAGCTTTAATTGCTGCAGCTTCTCGGATTGTGTCTTCATGGTGACTCGACAATGTGAACAATTCCTCGGTTACCAGTAAAGTAAATTATACCATTGCGACTTAAGCTGTACCCCGTTTAATTCAATGGAGTATTATAAATGGAATTATTCTGATTCCGAGATATTTGCGCTTTGCTCCCGCCTTGTAACATTCGTATAATGGATTGGCAACGTTACGGTACAATAGAGTAAACAGGTTATTGGGAAACGTACACATTTCTCGTCTTAAGGGTAAACAGAATTCATATTATTTCCCTTCGTAAACAAAAACAAAAGCTGCGATAAAACGGTTATGTCCTTAGTTTCGTACCGAAAGATGTTGGCCGAGATAATTTGAAAACTTCGTCTTTTCTAGAATGAAAGTGTTTTTTTTCTGGCCAGTAACAAACCGTTTTAGAAAAGTAAAAACGTTTTAGAAAATATTCATTTCGCGCGTTGGAGATAATAAAGCGTTTAAATAATATGTGTTTATTTTTTTACACTTTTTGGCATTCGCATTCGGATCGCAACTGCATGCTTGAACAAACATTGTGTCATGCTTTATGCATATTGCAAAATTCCACGAAATATCTCCATCTAAGTACAGTGATATTATAATAAGCTTTGTGTGGAAAGGAATGCCTCTTTTGACTCATACCTACACATAAATCATTATAATTTGGGCTGCATGGCATGAATTAACATATAAATGTAATTCTAAAGTTGCATCGAGACAAAGAACTCGTATAACGGCCTCATCGGAGACAATAAATTTATTTTATAGCATTGAACTGCGGTGACTCGTTTACGTTCATTAAGTTGGTAAAATTTAATAACTATTAAAAAATAACTGTATTCAAATACAAGAACCCACGCTCATTGTTGGTTTCTTTGATGTTGTAAACACCATTCAGCAAGCCTGTATTTTATATGATGTAAAATAATCGTTATGAAAAGTTCTAGCGTTAAATGTCATTCGAAAAGTTTCGGTTCCACGTCTCTAATAGGAAACCTTAATACTCGTAAGATCACTTCGTAGTCTATGTGTGCGTCAATCTATCACCACTATCTTCTTTACAAACTTTGTAATAAAACAACATTACTGTATCGAGTTTGGGCCCGTATGTTTGTCGTGACGAGTTGGTAAGTTTTAAAAAAAAAGGGATGTAATGAAATGGTATCTAGAATTCTGGTCATAATTCAATTATTTAAAATTTATAACTTTATTTTATTTTATTAACAAGTAATATAGGTAAGCTTGGTTTCATAAAATGTTTTTGTTCCTTCTTAAAAATTACTTTTTTACTTCCAATTATGAAAGAATATAGGTACTCACGCTAGTTTATTAACGACCGTATGTTTACCCGAGCACTTAGGTGTGTAGTGCTCCAAATAGCGGCGAGCTAACGATTTTCACGAGTTTTTATCTCTACTCTAATTAATTCAGATGGAAACAGCTACCGTACTGTTGCGTGGGTGTGGGAACATGAGGCTTGGTGAAATCACATCTTGTTCCCGCAATCGTTTCACTTATTTTGTTTCATATTAAGCATGGATTGATTACGGTACAGCGTCGGAATATCGTTGCGGCGAAAGTGTCCGAATTAAATAGCATTCGTCAATAAACTCTCATTCATAAATTAAGGGGCAGTAGAAGACGGTACCAGTACAAATAGAGTAACTATACTAGGTATTCAGTGCTTTCAAGCTTATAGACTACTTTAACCTATAGAGTGGTAATAAGGGCTTATACCGTGCTAGCATTTTTATCCCGTACGCGGATTAATACATTCTAATTAGGTATTCTAATTGTGACAGTGTGTATTTCCTTTCCTTTGTGCAAAACATGTGGCTTTTATTTTATTCAACTGTATCTCACATCTTCGTCTATTTGTCCAACAACGTCTGCTTGTTCAACTCTAGTATCTTAGATTTGGCAATCATTTGACAACTTACATACCTATGAAACTTTTTTTTAATTGATTTATTAAGTCAAGGCGATATTAAACATCAGTGCGCAAAGTTATTTATTGGACAACTACACAACCGTTGCTTACATCGTACTAATTGTGAATACTATTCACATCTCTAGCAACTGGTGGCCAAGAAATTTAAAAATCAACTTGTTTGCTTGCTTGTTTGTTTGTTGATTAGAGGAAGTTAGGAATATCCACCTTGATCATAGTCAAGCTATACCAGCAGTTTCATATACATGCTAAAATTATTAAACGTCCAAGCCTTCGACAGCAATTAAGGCAATGCTTTGTGAATATTCGGACAATCTCAAAGCGGGAATCTGGATCGGGGATTCGGAACTGGACCGGTATTACCGAATGGTTATACCGAACTATGCTTGAACCTCGAAGCTTTGACAATAGGTAACTATGCTAGGGCGTAAAACTAATGCATACCTATTATACACAATTTGTATAGTCGACCAAGAAGGTGCTTTATCATTTTTTATGACAGTTCCTTGAGTCCCTCTATCAGAAAAGCAATAAAGCTGATCGTGAAATTAATTTGTCAGTGTAAATAGGCTTTGATATTTTAAGCCATACAAATGACATTGAAACTCAGGGTGGTAAAGAATTTTCTTGGTCGACTATACTATAAATATGCGAGAAAATCTGTACATTAAAGATATTTGAGAAAATACTCTGGGGCTTTAGAAACTTTAGTAGAACTGATAAAGAATTTATTTTGAAGTTTTATTTCATTATAAATTTTTGTGTTAAATTGGTCGTAGCACAGATTATATAATACTTGGTAGTAGATTACTTTTATAATGTATTTTAAAAGAAACGGATAAACTTAGGTACCTACGTACATTACTATATAATGAATCTATGTATATGTATAACTCCTTTTTAGACGTAAACACCTAAAAATAAAGATTAAATACTTATTTTTTCTAAAGGGATAGATACCTACATAATAATATGCGTATTAGAAGATGTTTACATTTCCGAAAGCCTTTCAACGAAAACAGAAATTGTTTTGGTTACGTACCTGCGTAGTAAGTCTATGTGTTGTTTCTGTAGAATCTGCAGTTTTTGTGCCAAGTTACGCGAACATTGAATAAGTCGTTTAGACGGAAAAGTGAAATAAACAAACAAGAGGTTTCATTTACAAATAGTACCTACCTAGGCAAAGGATACTGAGTAAGATAACAAAAAATACCAAACAATACAAAAATCTTGTAAATAAAGTGGGTAAAGCCGCTAGGCGTCTCAAACCCGTATCCCGTGTGTCCGAAAATAGACGTGTGCCAATGAACTGAGTCTCTAGTGTTAGTTATTATGAAAGTTTCGGTCAAAAAGCTTTTTTGCCGACTGTACCTACTTTTGTTGTTAACTGTACTTGGGTTGTCATCCATTCTACATTATGTTTACGAAATTTCAAGTCAATCGGACACATACATAAATCACGTCTTTATTCCTTAAGGGGTAGACCTAGACGGTTATCGGACTAAACGTTGAAAGAGTTCCATCCTGCGGCGACGGTCCTGATCTGACCGCGCCACCAGAATTTACCACCCGATTGTTGTAATGTCATCCAACATCTCAGCTGCAAATTTTCAGCTAATCGCTTGAAGGTATCTGATTCAAAATTTACCATTTTCAAAATTTTTACCCAAACAAACATACCTTCACACATAGTTTGATAGAAAGGTATCCCCTGATTCCGCAAAAGTGGATACAGAAAACGTCCAGTTTTCATTGCCATAGTGCCTATTTCCATTTTCTAATGTGGTCTGTAAACATTGGATCAATCCTAATTTATCAGTGATCGTTAATTATTCAATCAAGTGTTATCAGACAACTCTAAAACATCCTTTAAATTAAATAAGATATAAACCAGTTTGTACATAAATGCAATTTGGTGGTTCCGTTTCGGGTTTGATTAATCCTTGTTGCATGTCGGTTTGTGTAACACGACAACTTAATTTTGCTCGCTCGCAATCTATATTGGAATCTACGTGTCACTGGGCGCTGTTGCTAGTGGTAGAACTATCTGGAAGCGAACGTTGGATTTGTTACGAAAAAAAAATTAAATAATATAATTTAAATACAATATTTGTTCAATCAGGCGTGCAGAGGTCCAATTCAATGAACAAAGAATATTTACACTAGCTACTCCGCTACTCACGTGCCAGATAACCAAGCCTGTGCGAAATATAATATGTTCTGTATTTGTTCCAACACAATAAAAATATTATTTCAAAACACCACTCTATGTTTAATTGAAATTCAAGACAAATAATAGATGGTCTTACTGGTTAAAAGAGATTTCTACAAGACATTACAACCTTCTCAATACAGAGGTATGTGAACAGAGAGAAGTAATGCAGAGTTAATGAAGCATTAATATCAAAATGACTATAAAACAAACATTCCTGATATAAGTTTTAATGGTAAAACAAAAAACACATAGACAAAAACAAATACAGGCATAATTATTAGTGCCTATCTATTCATAATTAGATTTAGGTAGGACTTTCGTTCCATAATTACTAAAGAACTTACCGCTTACCCACTATAAAACCTTTCAAGCTATTAACTAC
Organism: Pandemis cinnamomeana; assembly: GCA_932294345.1. Taxonomy (NCBI): domain Eukaryota; kingdom Metazoa; phylum Arthropoda; class Insecta; order Lepidoptera; family Tortricidae; genus Pandemis; species Pandemis cinnamomeana. The sequence goes on along the minus strand of OW028705.1, from coordinate 12,714,483 downwards.
AAAATTAAATAAAAATCTACGTATTTTATTTTGGGTTATCTTCTAAATCACTCCGTACCTAGTCCTAGTTTGTATTTAGTTACTTTTGAACAGACGGAATCAAAGTTGGCTATTTATAACCGCGCCCTATACTCAAAGTCAAGGCGTTTGTTATCACCACATGTGCCCCCTGATTGCTTAAACGAGCGAGCAACACATGGTTTTGTTTGATAATGACACGCCTGGGAACGGATTCTGATTATTTCTTTTAAAAACAACTAAAAGCTCCGAGTCGATTTAACAGTCAAGTATTTAAAATTCAAACAGATGAGCCAACAAAAATTCAAAACCGTTTAAATGTACTGTCTCCATTTTTATTATACTTAAGCCTCAGATCAAATAAAAAGTACTTAAGCTAGTACAACGTAGTAGTAGTAGTAGTTCGACGTCTTAATGCGAATCAATTCCGATTCAGTTTAGGTTTGCTCGCTGTCACATTCATACAAAATTTGACATCTAAAACCTGAACTGAGTCGGCATGGAATCGCTTTAAGACGTCATGGTAAGGCCCCAGATAATAATACAAATAACATTAATACAACACACGAAAAAAATATTTTACAATATGGTTCGCAAGATTGCAATTACATTAACTATTGCAGTTATAATACGCATGGTTATAGGTATAGAATATGCATATAAATGTGTTTTGAATATGCTGCAGCGTTAATTAAAAACTAGTGTCCGACCGAAACACGATTTTTAGCCGAAACCGAAACCGAAACCGAATATTCGGTTTTTTTCTGATTTCGGCCGAAACCGAAACCGAAACCGAAATTTTTGAAGACGTATCAAAATATTCAAAATTACTGTTAAAAATCGCTAGGATTTCTTATTTGAGAACGTTTCTTTTTTTGTTAAACAAAATAAAAAAAACGTTTATTTTTAGACGTGAGACTTTAATCATAATTACACAAACGGATAACTCACGTATAAAAAGTCGAGTAATGCTCGACATGTTTCGGACTATTTTATAGTCCTTCTTCCTGGAGCTTAGAGTACATATTATTATTTCAATTTGTACTTTTACTTTACGCGCCCGAATTAACCCGAATGCTCCCGATGCGAGAGCCGCGAGAGGCCGCGAAGTAATTTCGGCCCGGCCGAAGGTTTCGGCCGGATTCTGGCCGAAACCGAAACTTCGGCCGAAATCACTTTTTTGGCCGAAATTGGCCGAAACCGAAACCGAAACCGAAACTTCGGTCGGACACTATTAAAAACGTAACCTTGGTCAACACCCCTTTGACCACTGCACCTGCTTATAAACAAAAAAAACTTGTTTATCGTTTTGTGGCATCTATTGCACGGTCACTCCTCTTAATTGGTTCCTCCAGTTAAGGCGATTAAAGGGTATCCTTATTAAAAGAGTTCTGTGATTATGTGGTTAATAAGCCAGATATAACTTAGTGATCGTAGTTTGCTGCACCTTGGAATGCTATTCAATCAGTTTGAAAGTTATCTCAAAATGAATCGATTGTTCAGTGCATTCGCTTTCTCGGTTGATTGAATGTTCCGCGTTAATCTAAAGCGGATTATATTTCTGATAGTGGTAATGACGGTATTTATCTCCATCCATCTATACCTATAAAAAAGTATATTGACTGATCGACAGACAACACGCAGTAAACAAATGGAGCTTAGAGACTTGAAATTTGGCAGACATGTTTCTTTATGATTAAGTATAAAAGTTCACTAAGAAGAGATTTCCTGAAATCTGGCATATTAGACAAAGGAGAAAGTTGACAGGTGCTGAAAAAAATATGCATTCTGTTTCAGCGTGTTCCCATGTGTCGTTTGTCAGTTTGACTCACACGTCCCTTACACGTCCCCTTATGTACATTCTTCAATAAACACAGATGTCTGTCGTTGTAATATGTTTTTGACAGTGTTGGTGACTGATAAAGAGTGACATTTTAAGGGGTAACAAGCCCCTAAAGTAATTTCTAATGTATGTTTTTTGTTTCTTAGTTTATCTTGACATAACGATTAATGTTTTCCACCTAATTTATATAAACTTTTTCATATCAAGGTTCTGTATTGTGGTAGTTACTGTACTAAATAGCTATTTCGATTATTTGTTTGTAATTCTTACACATCATTTGTGCCAAATTCCTGCCAAATAAAGCATTGCTTCAATGTGTAGACTATATTTACCTAGAAATAACATATTTATGCCAAGATATTGTAGTATCTATCACAAACAGAATCTGAAGAAATATTTGCAATACTTTTACTAAACATAACTTATGTAGGTACCTACCTAATAAAAAAATTAGATAACTACAGGGTGAAACATAGGTCGTAAACAGAAATATGGTTTTCTTACTGCTTAACTTTAGCTTAAACATGTGGATGTGATAAGGGGCAGAAATATGTAAACGTTGTTTTTTAATTAGTAACTAAAAAAAATGTTTTAAATTTAATGAGTCTTATGGTCACCCTAGTTGCTACGTTAAACTGTCATAGCTACGCTACAGTCCAAGTCTTGTCGGATAGGGTAACCATAAGGTTGGTGTTTTTGCTATTTTAAATTAGAATAAAATAAGTTTAATTGTTTCGTTTAAGTGTTATTGCAAAGAATTCGCCTTAAAATACTGCAATAGAAACAGAAATTTCTGTTTACGACCTATGTTTCACCCTGTATATTCAGCGACGAATTATACATATACACCAGAATTTTATTTTTAGTCAATCTTAAATAAATATAACTCAAAGGTGACTGACTGACTGACTGACTGACATAGTGATCTATCAATGCACAGCCCAAACCACTGGACGGATCGGGCTGAAATTTGGCATGCAGGTAGATGTTATGACGTAGACATCTGCTAAGAAAGGATTTTGATCAATTCTACCCCCAAGGGGATAAAATAGGGGATGAAAGTTTGTATGAAACTTTGTCAATTTTAAACCGATTGGGCTGAGAATAGCTAGCGGGATAGCGATAAGCGAATTCTGCGCGGACGGAGTCGCGGGCAACAGCTAGTGGTCGACATGACCTCACCCGCACTGTAATATAGTTCCGGTTTGGGCTTATTCAATTTCAACCGCACCAGTTAACAGTTCTTCAAGATTTGTCCCGCAGCGAACGTGCTAAAAGCAGCCAAAATAATCATTATCACAGGGACAAGCTGAACGTTATAAATTGAAAACAATGCGTGTTTTATTATTTACTATTTGTCTTTATTATCACTTTCTCACAACATACTGTTTATTCCCCTTGAACTTTTTTTTCGATGTCATTCACAGATTTCTTCGCATCTTCTCCAACTTTCTGAGCACGATCTTTAACTTTGTCTGAAGCATCTTCAATGAATTCCTGCGTTTTCTCAATATTCTCTTGAACTTTAGTTTTAATTTCATCAGCAGATTGGCTGGCGTCCGATTACAATTCGTCACCCTTACTAAGAACACTTTCATATGCCTTTCTTATTATCTCCTTTTCGCTATCAACCAAGTGTAAAACATCATCACCCGCCTTTGTTAGCTTGTTTCTTAAAGATTCGAGCGCCTGCTTTTCATTTTCGTCCTTAAACAAGTCAGTTTTATTTCCAAACAGAACTTTGAGTACTTGTTCTTTAACGTCTTCTTTTTCTTGCGATTCTTTCTGGTCGACATTAGTGTCTCCAAACATGTAACTTTTAGCACGCGACAAACGAGTCAACGCTCTTTCGAACAGAGTTCTTATTATTCCCTTATTCGGGTCACTGTCTTCTCCGAGCACGACATTATGCACTTTCATGTAACCGTGAGAAACTCCACCTTTGAGCTTGTTATAAATACCGGAGATCATACCGCTGTCTTTTTCTTCAGTAGTCCGATCTTCGTGATCATCGTCAGACCCCGCCACAATGTCTACGCCGTATGACCACCAACTATGTATATCATCTTTTACAGCCTGTGTTGTGTTAGCAACTTTTCCGTACACACTGTCTATAACGCCACAACTAGCTTCATGTAATACAAAGCTGGCTGCTACTACGATTAACAAATGTAAAGTCTTCATTTTTGAGGTATTATCATTAAAGTTTTTAATTTAAGTATCGGAGAATAAGTTAACTTATGTTGAATTCACGAATCGTTATGCGCTTTTAATGATCGGTGTGCCGCATTTATCTTCAGACTCTGACCTTATAGCTAGCAACTAATTAATATTATCTCTTGTTGATTTACTCGTCGTTTGTTTGCTTTTAGTACTTTGTACAGTGAGTCACTGCCCTAATAGGACTTACGGGTCATAAGCATTATTTATTTCACAGAACTTAGACCAATTAGGTTTTTTTTAACAAATATTGTATTGAGACAGAATGAAATTTACCCGGAATCTTCAAAGTTGAATCATCCTTCGTCATTCTAACTAGACATTTTTAGGCTTAGATCTTATAAACTAGATATACCACGTATTTTAATTTCCAAACGACACTGACAATTAGAACAGAAAAATCCGAAAAGTAAAGCTATAGCCGGGAATCGAACCCAGATCCTCAGGTAAAGCCGTAAAACATAAAAAAAATCAAGACACAAAAAATATTTCCCTTGCTTCTCCGCTACTCACGTGCAAGATAACCAAGCCTGTGTGAAATATATATGTTTTTCATGCAATCTCTACGGGATCATTATCAAAGCTTAATGAACACAACTGTTACACATGCAAACCAACGCCGTTCGAGATTAATAACATAACATACCTGACACTTTCAATTTATCTATATCTATATTATTATGATGATAATGTCCTCTGTTCATGGTTCGCTACCTCTCGTCAGTTCCATTTTAAACGTTTCACAGTTACTCGACGATGAGTTAGCTTGCCTGAAGGAGGCCAGTGAAGCCTGGTGTGTTTCATGTCCTGGAGCGGACATCCCAGTTCTACGGCACATACAGAAGGACTGGGACTCTCCTCGGCTAAAAGCAACCCATGCTTCTCTTGTCGAAAATAGCCCGGACGACCCTGAACGCGCCCGTCTCCTGGCGGTATCAGCCCCGGAGTCAGGCCATTGGCTCAACGCCCTCCCTTCCCGCCAGTTGGGTACGGTTCTGGATCCAAGCACCTTGAGAATAGCAATATCGTTAAGGCTTGGGTCCAGAATATGTGTCGCCCACACATGTTCCTGCGGTAAGGAGGTAGATCAGCTGGGACGCCACGGTCTCTCATGCTCCAAAAGCGCCGGTCGCTTTTTCCGCCATGGCACCATCAATGACCTGGTCCGCCGCGCGCTTGCCACCGTCTCTGTGCCCGCAATCCTTGAACCCGTGGGCATGGCCAGAGACGATGGCAAGCGCCCCGACGGGGCTACTCTGGTGCCATGGAAGCGGGGTAGGGCTCTGGTGTGGGACGCAACGTGTGTCGACACTTTCGCACAGTCCCACATCCAGGCAACCCGCTCACAGGCCGGCGCTGCAGCTGACCAGGCCCAAGTTCTCAAGCGCCGCAAATACTCTCCTCTTTTAAAGGACTACGAGTTTGCGGCGCTCGCAGTAGAGACAATGGGTCCCTGGTCGGCTGACATGAGGGCCTTCATGAGAGCCTTGTCGTCCCGGCTAATTGAGACCTCAGGAGACCCCAGAGCTGGCGCTTACCTCTCCCAGCGAATTTCTCTTGCTGTACAGAGAGGTAATGCCGCCAGTGTGTTGGGGTCTATGCCGCAGGAGGGCCTTTTAGATGGAGTTTTTTTTTATAATTAGGTATATATAAGTTTTGTATATTTAGGTTACCTGACACTACATATATCGATACCTGCTCAGAGGAAGAAATCGACGACGTCATCCTAAAACTCACCATCAATCTGCAGAAAGCGTGCACCGACATACTGCCACGGCCCAAGGGACGACCCACACGCGCCCCATGGTGGAATGACGAACTGGAGGCTATGAAAAAAGAGGTTATTGGTAGTCACCACAGGCTAAGGAAGGCCGTCAAGCGCGGTCTACCGCTAGAAGACATCCTGAAAGAGAGAGACGAGCTGAGAAAGAAATACTCCGACGCCTGCTGCGCCGCCTCCACCTCGGAATTTCGAACGTTCTGCGAGCGACAACAAAAGGAAGACGTATGGTCAGTCACCAACAGACTCATCCAAACTCGGCCACTACAACAACCCCCAGCCACCCTCCTCTTACCAGATGGAACGTACACCAACAACGGCGCCAACACAGCCACAGCTCTTCTAAACACCTTCTATCCCGAGGACAATGCAGATCACGACACGCCCGCACAACGCAAGCTAAGGGAAGAAATGGACCAAGTACCTGATACAGAGGACGAGCCACCCTTCACGATCACAGAAGTATTGCAGGCCCTGAAAGGAATGAACCCGAAAAAAGCACCGGGGACGGATCACCTCACCTCAGACATATGTTATCAATTCGCCAAACTATTTCCCCAAACCATCACCCACATACTAAACAGATGCCTAGAAATTAACTACTTTCCGGATGCCTGGAAAACCACCTGCACGAAAATCATCCCCAAACCAAACAAAACTAATTATCAAATAACCTCTTCCTTCCGTCCCATAGGCCTAGTCAAGGTTTTCGGGAAATTACTAGAAAAACTGATCATTACACGACTGGAACACCATATGCACCGAACAGGAACCATCACCAAAAACCAATACGGCTTCCGAACACAGGTTTCCACGACGCTCGCCATCAACCACGCCCTTGAGCTTGTCAAAGAGGCAAGGAAAAGAGGTGAACAGGTTCTAGCAGTATCCCTGGACATAAGGGCGGCATTCGATAATGCGTGGTGGCCCGTCATCTTCGGCCGACTTAAAAAAATAAAATGTCCCAATAACATCTATAAGATCCTCAAAAGTTACACCACGGATCGCACAGTCAGCATTAACTTTGCTGACTGCACAATCAACAAGCCCATGTCCAGGGGCTGCGTGCAGGGGTCAGTTGTCGGGCCAATCCTGTGGAATTTAATAATGGATGAACTACCTACTAGACACAACCATACCGGAGGGCTGCCATCTGCAGGCATATGCAGATGACGTCCTACTTATCTGCCACGCCAGCTCTACACAACGCCTGAGCGACATTACCAACGGTACTCTTAGAGCCATAACTGAGTGGGGACATACCGTGAAACTCGAGTTCGGACACGAAAAAACACAACCCATTGCCTTCACCCCCAAAGCATTAAAAATACAACTAACCATAAACAACATACCCATAGATTTTGTACCCGAGATTAAATATTTAGGAATTATTATAGACCAAAAACTAAGATTCATAAAACACGCAAATTATAACATAGAGCGAACGAAAAAACTGTACCACAAAATACAGCAATATATCCGACCCACTTGGGGAGTGCACCCCGACAATATTAAGACCATTTATGAGCACGTCATCGAACCAATCATCACCTACGCTGCGTCAATTTGGGGGGGCGCACTCAAATATAAAACCGTAGAGAAGAAACTGCTATCGCTCCAACGATTGTTCGCTATTAAAACAATACGGGGCTTTCGAACAATCAGCACACCTTTGGCCATCACTATGGCCAACATGACACCCCTACCAAGCAAAGTTAAAACTGTGGCAGATCTGGAAATCACACGCATCCTCGGCCACACCTCCTTCCTCCCGCACGATACGCCCATAGAGTCCCCCGCACCACCCTCAGCACTATTACACCCGGCACTCAGAAGAACTATTACACATGATGAAATCAACACACAAACAGAACTAGATAACATACTGACACTACACAATAACACACAAATTAACACGTGGCAAGTGTACACTGACGGGAGCCGATTCGAAAACAAGGTCGGATCGGCTTACGTGATTATGAAACCAAACGGACACACCATCACCAGGAAGTTGAAGCTGCACGACTGTTGCTCAGTTTTCCAGTCGGAACTGCTGGCCATCAGGGAGGCACTCCGGGCTGTCCTCGAGAGCCGCCAGCGCCCACAAAAGGTGCTGGTGTTCTCGGACAGCAAGTCGGGGCTCACTGAAATGGCCAACCCGAGCAGCTTCAACCTCCTGGTGAACGACATACACACACTCATACACACACACAAACATAACACAGACACACACTTTTTTTACACACGGGCCCACTGTGGCATCATGGGCAACGAGGCCGCCGACCAAGCAGCAAAGGCGGCCACCAAATTACACAGAACACCAGATTTCAACCATATCCCCATCAGCTACATTAAACTCAAACATAAAACCCAAAAAGCAATAGATAAAGCCGACCTGTATAATCAACCCACCAACTGCACTTACACCAAAACACTATTCCCCACACATGAAGACATACATACATACATATCTAACAACACGCTCACATTCGCCACTACACAATTTATAACCAACCATGGGTATCACAAGGAATATTTATGCAGATTTGGGATCACCGACAATAATACATGCCCATGCGACGACACCACTACCCAAACATTCCATCACCTCATCCACCACTGTCCCAGATTCTCCCCCAAACGACAAGATTTCATCATAACCCGCAATTCAAACAACGCCGACCCACTAACTCTAAATAGCATCCTATCAAAACAATCCACAACCATAGCCCTCCAGAACCTAATAGAACACATCGTACGCAACCTAAAACAATTCAACAACACATGAACACGCAAACACCTCAAACACCGCAAACACCATCTAACACACCAAATCCCTCAAATCCTCCACCGACCAATCTTTTACATATATTATTATATATCGTATATATTCCGAATATAGGTACACTAAACAAACATACAACACACACTAAACATAAACTCACCCTCACAATCACGCTTCACCCAAAACACAACTTCACAACTACACACCCGGATGCAAAGTGTAAACCAAAAGCGCGGAGCGTCTCGGAGTAAACACTCTACAGGGAGTGGAGTTTAGTCCGTAGGCGTCTGGTGAGCAATTCCCAGATGAGTCGGGCATGCTGTCAGGACCGGCCTGGCAGTATATCATGAGTACCTATTCTCCACTCCCACGCAAAAAAAAAAAAAAAAAACCAACGCCGTACTCCGTACGTGTATAGGCGTCAGTGTAGTGTGGTGTAATGGATAATTAAGTTTGTGGGATTTATGGGTTTTATTGACAGTAGTGGAGGGAGGGATTGCATGAATAACATATATATTTCACACAGGCTTGGTAATTTTGCACGAGAGTAGCGGAGTAGCAAGGTGAATATTTTTTGTTCATTGAAATATGAAATGGACCTCCGCCAAGTAACACTGATTCAATAAAATATTTAAAAATCAAGAAGTAATCCTTGATTAATTTGATAGTAACGGATTTTAATGTGGTTTACATCAATAAATAAAAAAAAGGTTTATTATAACTGAATTGGACAACTTACAAAACAATGATTTGTACCTACTAACCCCCTTATTCATAAACGCTCTTTAGGCTTCTGCTGACTTAGCAATCGTTTGTCCTTATCTGTCACTTTGACATTTACCTTTCATAGACAAGGACAAACGATTGCTAATTTAGTAGAAGCCTATAGAGCGTTTATGAATAAGGGGATAACTATGCAAGCTGCAACATGTTGGAAAGTTATTTAATTTAAATAACACTTGGCATGAACATTCGGAACTTTGGTTAGCACTAAAGATGCACGAACAGATTTGAAACCACAGGAATTTGGACAGTTTTCGTTTGATATGCGTTTATCCTGTCTATTTGTTTCCGCCACCTACTTAAACTGTGTCCAACTTATTTCTCTTATTGGTTGTCTCGTAGAGATCGCTATTAAGCGATAAGATCGCCTATTGTCTACTTTGTTCTTTGATTCTGTATTGTTTTGTACTGATTTCTGGTGTTCATTAAAGAGTATTATTATATTAACATTAAGATATTTGCCATCTTCAAATCTGAGCCTTTAGTGTAAATTTATGACACGAAACACGCTTCGAAAGCGTTGCCATGGAAAAAAGTCTGTTCTATTAGAGCTGGGGACCAAGACGTCTTAATGCGATTCAATTCCAATTCAGTTTAGGTTCGCTCGCTGTTAGATCCATACTAAAAATGACAGCTAACACCTGAACTGAGTCGGAATCGAATCGCATTAAGACGTCATGGTACATAATATCAAAATAGTGATAGGTTGATAGCCGCATCACCTCTAAAGTGATTCCTAAGATTTTCGCTCATCCCTCGATGGACTTTAACCATCTGCGCGGGAAGAGAAGCAACTGGTACATCGTCACTATCACTACATAGTATAAAATAAAGTTGCTTTATCAGTCCCTATGTCCCTATGTCCCTATGTATGCTTATATCTTCAAAACTACTCAACAGATTTTGATGCGGTTTTTTTAATAGATAGAGTGATTCAAGAGAAAGGTTTTTATGTATAATTCTACGCAGACGAAGTTGCGGGCAGAAGCTAGTACTTCCATAAATTCGTTAAAATTCTTTTTCGAAGTTACATTTCCGAAGTTGATGTATAAAATGCGATAATAAAGATACAGAATTCAAATTCTTTGGATATTCAACGGCAACTGAAATTGCTTTGATCAAGCCGCCAATTAAAATGCCAATCCACAAACCTTCTGACGAATCCCGAACCAAAATAAACGACAGCATTATTAGTAACTCATTAGTGGTCAAAAACTTTTAGTGGTTCAGAAAAAAAATCATTTTGATCTTCAACTAGGTGCACGCGGCGCTCTGCAAGAAGATGATGCTGACTTTCCCTCTTATTCAAAAAAGTTAAGGTTTCCTAATACTAAATTAAAACATCACATTTAAAATAAATACTGATTTTATAAAGTTGCGAGACTACTTCAACTTTAATTATGATAAATATAGAATTGATGATCTTTGTTAGCGATTACAATTAGTACCTGCCAGCACTATTGGATTAAGCTATATAATTTAACATCGTCCGTTTCAAGCTTTTTGCAATGTCAGCACTTTAGCACACGTTTTTACAGACAAGTGCTAAATAAAAGCCTTCAATGTCGGCAGGATGCCCGAGTTCGCGGTCATAAATTCTCATTAACGTCACAATAGTTTGTTTTCTTTTCCTGTTGTCAGTCAGCCAATTAAGTTGGTCGGGACACTCGATTCGTCGCTGGATGGCATGTGAAGCGAGGGAACCTCGCTATTCGTTGTTTTGGGAATTTTGGGTTGAGGTCACTGCCAATGCTAGTCTCTTATAGACTAAAAAAACACCAGGGGGGCGATTTTTGACAGCACATCACCCGAAAGAACCATTCGAAAATGGTAAAAAATTTAGCTGAATTTGAAATATTAGAATTTGAATAGTAAAAGGAGAAAGCGACAGCTCTGATTAACCTGGTCAACTAGTTGAAATTTTTCCCTTAATGTGAGCTAGTATTGTAGCACGGATTTATGTCACTTTCGAGTTACGTGCTTCAAAAACATCGAACCTTTGAGAGTTGGGCTTAGGAGTCACTGAAAGTTTTGGAGTCATTTTTGGCGGGAAAATCCTACACAATGATCCCTCTATCTAACCCATCTCTCTGATTTATACATATGAATAGATAACTGCAGATGTTTCCCTAGCGATGAAATGGATCTGGATGAAATATTATCGAAAGGATATGTTCTGCATTAAAGATACATAGAAGATGAGTTCATACTACGTACAACTACGTAGGTACATACTAATTAAATGGATTGGATATTGAATTTTATCGTACGTACCAACGAGGCTTTCGTGTCAAGTAGTTGACTACAACGTTTCTATAGTCGGCTGACATAATACTAATATCAATGCGTAAATTACTAAACTTCTTACTAACTATACGTGGGTACTTTGGTAACACATGAATTTACACAAAGTAAGTTATGTTATGTTATGTTGGCCTTACTTGATTTTCGATTAATGTTATTTTCGATGAATAAAATTTCATATCCATATTTTTAAAGAGTATATTTTTGCAGGAGCATTGTTAATTATCTCCAGTTTTGAGGGTAATTAAACACGGTGAGGAACGACGCTGCGGTGAAATTTTAAACTCTTTTAAACACGGAGAGTGTCCGACGGCAGTCGTTCGCAAATACAATTATTTAACAACGTTAATTAGTGTTTGATTAATTTTAAAACGACATTTCAAATGCAGCAGCCGACAGTCGAGAGCTGTTAATAAAACGAGTAAGTACCTTGGGCATGTTACAGCTTTAATAGAAAGGAGCAAGTAGGTATCATGATCATCTTAATTCGGAGCTGGTGCCCTCCAGCCTAATCTGGCCAAGAACGAACTTGAAGTTACTTTCTGACAATTATGCTCTTTGTAGGTACCTAATAATAAAATCTATCTTCTTCTTCTTCTTCTTCTTATTTGTGGCGTTTCAAGTCGTTATAGCCACGACAACTTCGCCAATGTCAAAGTAACAAAAATATAATTAAAAAATCTTGTGACAAAATGTCGGCAACGTTGTACGGTAATGGTCAAAGACCCCCCTCCCCCCCTGTCGGGCTCTTAGCCAACGGTCAATGATATCCCTCAGAAACTGCCAGGAAATCATTAGCCGATGCCCAGGGTGCACCGGATCAAGCACTGCTCTTCCCCCCGGACGGATCCAAAAAGGAACCGCAGCTCTTGACCACACGTGGATGTAACCCGACTCGCACCCCAATAAAATCTATACAGCACAGCCTAAAATACGAAAGCAACAGATTTCAAATTTGGCACGCGTATTCTTGAATACCTATCATAAAGGAGCATTAAGAAGTAATTTGGGTGCGAGTCGGGCTACCTCCGCATGTGGTCAAGAGCTGCGGTTCGTTTTTGGATCCATCCGAGGTGAAGAGCAGTGCTTGGTTCGGTGCACCCTGGGCATTGGTTAATGATTTCCAGATTCTGAAGGATATCATTATCCGTTGGTTAAGAGACAGGGGGAGGGGTCTTTTGACCGTGTTCTACCGTACAACGTTGCCGACATTTTTGCCACAATATTGAATACTGTAGGTATATTTATTACTTTGACTTTGGATGGATGACCTCGATGGGGCTATAATAAAAAAAAGAAGTAATTTTTTGAAATTCCCACTGTACAGGGAATAAATGGGAATCGGTTCTGTAGCTGTAGTTCCCATAATTACCAGTTCATACGAATAAAGTTAGCAAGTAGAAATAAAGTTAACATGAGCGTGTACCAAAACTCTCTACGCAACTAAATTATATTCTCGAAAGGAACATGAATTATGAATTTTAGTTGTTATGTTAAAAAAGTTCCTACTTAATTATAACAAGCAATGTTTTCTCATGAAAGCGGAATGAATGTTTAACAAAGGGTGGATCCTTTTAACCCCGCTAAACTTTATAGCGCCCCGTGAGCACTTTGCTTTTGTAAATAAACAGGCGCTTGGCTAAAAAATGTTTGCCTGATATTATTACGTTTCTGTGGAAATCCGTAACAGTTCTATTTTAAGAAATCTATTGTTTTATCTATAGACTCTAACCTATGGCAGTAATATATATTTTTTACTCTTTTTAAAGTGTTTCGAAGTTGATCCTATACAGTAATTATAATTTGGGTTTCCTTGGATATTAAAACAACAATGCGACTCAAACCTAATTATTAAATCGAGAAAATATGCTCCAGAAGTTTTGAACCAATTCGTGGTAGGTAATCAAGATAGTCAAATGAATAGGAAAGCTTCTTGTAAAAACACACACATAGTTCTTTCAAGAAAAAAAAGTGGCAAAAATAAAAATCGATTGGGTATACCTACAAATTATTATCAAAACTTTTGTTAAATACAAACAAAACAAATATTTTTGATCACCACAAATCAGTACAGAAATTAAAAGCCATGTCATACAATATGTTAAGGGTCTGTTTCACCACTCTCTGTTAAGCTCCAGTTATATTAAATGTCAGTTATCCATGATGACGTCTCTGTCTGTTTCGTAGTAATATATAGAAACGGAATCATAGATAACTGACACTTGAGATAGGTAACTGGCACTTAACAGAGAGTGGTGAAACCGGTTCTTCTGCTTTGATCTTAAAAAAATTCGTATCTCGCAGAGAATGCTTTTTCTAAGTAGTTAAACTTGGTTATTTTGCCTCGGCTTATTACCCGCCAGTATTTTGTTTAACAGTACGAATAAAACCCGCTGCTCGTTGTTTTAAAGGATGGGTTTTACTAAGTGCATAGATAGAGTCATGTTTTATTTACACAAAGCAGCTTGACTCAAATGACCAACTTAAATTTTGAATTGCGCTGTTTACTTCACTCATTATTTGTGAGTGCCATAGGCTATATTTTGCTAGTCTTAAATAACACAGGAAGTTATTTTCTTAAAAAAAACACATTTATTTTATTGTGTGTACATGCTCTTCGATTTATTCAAAAATGAATGTTCACAATACTGATATAAACGTTAGAATTAAACTTTTATCGCGACGCGTAGAAAAATCCGAAGACGGTGGACGATGCCACAAACATGAAGAAGTACAAAAGCACCTGAAAAAAATGAAACTATTAAATTCAAGTAATAACGTAGGAAAAAGTAATGTAAACGCTACCAACACATTGTTTTCTTTAATTTAATCTATACATATAAAATTCAAAGTCCTGACTGACTGACTGACTGACTGACTGACTGACTGACTGACTTAACTATATATCAACGCACAGCCCAAACCACTGGACTTAGAGACTTGAAATTTTGCACATAGATACCTTATACAGTGTAGGCATCCACTAAGGAAGGATTTTTGGAAATTCCCACGGGATAAGGAAAAAACGGGAATTATATATTCGACTCCGAGTGACGCTCATCATCATCATCATCATCATCAGCCTATATTAGTCCACTGCTGGACATAGGCCTCCCCTAATGAGCGCCATAGCGCCCTGTCTTCAGCTTGACGCATCCAGCATCTGCCTGCAGTCTTTCGCAGATCGTCATCCCACCTGGCCGGAGGGCGTCCTACACTACGTTTGTCGAGTCGCGGTCTCCACTCAAGAACACGTATAATAACTAGACTCTTCGAATTTGATACAAAAGTAGGTGATTAAAAAACGAAGAAACTAATTTCAGGATTTTTGGAAATTCCCACGGGATAAGGAAAACAACGGGATTTATACATTCAGTTTAACGAAATCCTATGAACTATAATTACTAGACTCTTTAAATTTGGCATAGAAGTAGGTGATTATAATAGTAAAATAATGTTTTAATGATTTTTGGAAATTCCCACGGGATAAGGAAAAAAACGGGATTTATATATTCAGTTCTACGGGATCGAGTTTTCGTTTTACTGGTCATATAAAACTGAAATTTGGCCTTCAAGCTCCCTTGGGGAGTGTAGGGGAGCACTAAAAAAAGGATTTCCCGAAATTCCCACGGGAACGGGAAAAACGGGACTTTTCGATTTACTGGTTGCAGAAAGCTGAAATTCGGCATGTAGGTTGCTTCGGGAGTGATGGGGAGCATTAAGAGAGTACTTTCCAAAATTCCCACGGGAACGGGAAAAATAATTGTTTACACAGAAATACTGCGGTAGGCATAATATGGCTAGAAACTTGAAATTTGGCACACATATACCTTGAGTATCCTAGAGGTGCACTAAGAAGGTATTTTTCGAAATTCCCACGGGATAGGGTAAAACGGGATTTTTCGTTTTACTGTTCGTAGAAAGATGAGATTTAGCATTTAGCTTCCTTAGGGAGTGTAAGGGAGCATTAACAAAGGATTTCCTAACATTTTTACGGGAACGGGAAAAACCGGGATTTTACGTTTTACCTACTGGACATAAAAAGTTGAAATTTGTCACGTAGTTTTATTCGGGAGTGAAGGGGAACACTAAAACGGGAAAAACGGGATTTTACGTTTCCAGACGAAACAGCGGAAGAAAGAGACTTAACATTTATAACGTGTGTTTCTTTAAAGGCTTTAAGTGTACTCCGAAAGCACTCCCCAAAATTTTCACGGGAACGTGAAAAAACTTATTTTTTCGTTTTACATCTTAGCGCGTACGAAGTCGCGGGCAAAAGCTATTTAGGATAGGTTAGGTTAGGTTTCTTTTATAAAAATCCTGCAATATTTACAGTTTCAGAAAAATTAAGGCAGCGGGGCAATGCGGGGGATTGCTTGCATGCATGCTTGCTTGCACGCTTGCTTGCATGCTTGCTTGCCTGCTTGCATGCCTGCTTGCATGCCTGCTTGCATGCCTGCTTGCATACTTACATGCTTGCAGGTTTGGGTGCTCGCTTGCTTGATTGCTAGCTTCTTTGAAATGCTCATGGTTCACGCGTGCGAAGCCGCGGGCATAAGCTAGTTCTTAAGTATAACTTTGCGGCAGTTCATGTCTACTTAAAACCAATCACCGTCCTACATTCATCTACAATTTCAACGTAATTTATGTCAAAAAGATAATTATCACCAACACCACATAAGACGGTAACCCATTTCATCAAACTCTATACGAGTACACCTTCAATGCCTCAATAAATCAAGCACGACCGTTCTTCATTCCAACGATTGTTTTACTACCTAGGTAAAGGCTTCAGACCAACCTTATCCTGCCACTTGCGGTTCTTGACGCAATGGCTGTAAGGCATCGTGGTGAAGGTGACAGAGTTGTAGAGAGGCACCCAGAAGTCCGGGAGCAGCCAGAAGATGAAATCGTCCATCGCTTTCCGGAGGCGGTACGATGGACGCGTCACTAGGTCACGCATCTGAAAAGGATTTGAAAAGAACAGATTCCATTATTAGGTATGGGGTTGTAGCGTTCAGTTGGTGCGATGTGGATGGAGAGAAGCAGATCTCGAATAACAATTGTAGATGAACTGAAAATGGGGGCTGCAGAAGCGAACTAAGTACATTTCCTTGTTGACATCGCCAACTAGTGCACTTCCACAAGATGTCATTCAGGCAGATTTGCTCTCCGAATATCGTGAAATCAAAACCATCCTTTATAGTCGTCCAACTTCCTTAAATGTGCGTACCCGTTGCTTCTTTGATTTGCACTTTAGATGCAAAAAAACATGCATTTTAAAAACAGCAAACAATTTTTTGACGTATTCTGATAGTGTGTAAAGTCTGGACCAGCAGACATTGTCCAACACTCACACAGCCGTTATCCCAATAAGTACTTCTCTCTGCCATACGGTACAAGATAGGTAGAAAAAAGATGATGAATGTGACAGTGTGTACGTTAGATAAATAGCCTCTGGCCTTTGGTCCATTTACCTCAATATAATTATACATGGCCAAATCGCTGATCGCGTGCGTATCCTCCCATCTGGTTTCAGAGAACTCCTCCAATATTTCCGCCAGGCTATCGTTATGCTTCTGGAACAATCTGTCAAGCAGCGTGCAGTCTTCGAAGCCTGCGTTCATGCCTTGCCCGTAGAACGGTACAACGGCGTGAGCGGCGTCCCCTATAATAAGTGCTTTGTCTTCTACGTGGTAGGGACGACACTGGAAGTAAAATAACGGGTGTAAAGTACAGTGCGGTAGTATTTATGAAAATGAAAATGAAAATTTATTTTTGCAAATTGGCCGCCATGGGCTCTTTTACCTGTCTTTTTGAAACTACCAGCGCATTCGGAAAGACCATCATTGCCAAGAAGAATGCGGCGCAAGAAACTTGGCAGAAAGTCATTTTTTCAAAATAAAATACAGTAAGAATACTTAAATTCTACTTAAATTAAATACATTTATAAAAGGGATGTATAAGGGCCCCCAGCTAGATATTTTTGCAGAATTAATTCCCGAGACTTGAAGAAATCTACATTTTTAAATAAAATGTCCCAGAGACGAAGTTTCAGCTTCAACTTAATTTTAATGTTACTGTAGACTCGTGTTAACTTTGAGAAACAAAAGCACAATGACCAGTAATAACGGGTCCATTACCCAAACAAATGTGTACGAAAAGTAGCTCGATATTTTTGCTCGTCGTTATAATACTGATGGTGGAAACCTTTACCGCGACTTAAGCTTTGATTCTTTACCTTTACAGCAACTAAAGCAGACGGTGATCCTCCAAAGTAATCCCGAATCAAATTTTCCTTTCCTAACAACGGAACAGAATCAGGAAAATATTCCTCGAAGAATGCCAGTAGTTTTTCCTCGTTGTCCAAGTTCTTAAAGTGGATGAATGGCATGAACAGAGTCACGGTCCACGAACAGTCTTGATTGGGCAGCGCTATCATCATGAAGTTGCCTCTAGGCCAGATGTGAAGATAGTTTGGCGGCATCTGGAACTGTAATATTAATGGTTTTTATGAGTTAGTAAGGGCCAATACTGCGACCTAAAAAAACTATATCACGCAAGACCACCTTAGATATTCATTACACTATTAAAGCTAAAGGTAATTGGGGTCCACGTCCTGTAGAAAAGACGGATGTGAGAAGCTTGTCTGTTTAACAGGTAACCTTTGTTTCATCTCGAAATTACATAATTACTCGTACCTAAATGCATAACCCTGCAAACGTCAACTGAACCACCTACACATTTAAAAAAAGCATTAAGTGCCTGCTTTAAACATACTCAAGACTAGCTTAGATAATCAAATCTCAACATTTAATGAAGATATTCGAGACGATCCTAAAGTACGTACAACTGTTATGTTTATAGCGTTTCATCGAGTTTTATTGGGTACGAGTTGTAAAGATGTAAACGTAAGCGGGTAAACCTAAGCCATGTTGACTCTTCTTTTTGAAGGTCAGCTAATGAAGCATTTGGATTAGTTCTCTGCTCTACGGGTTTCAACCCGTATTGCCACCGTAATGGTGTGGACACACGTTGTAAAAAAATAGAAGCTACATTCCCAGACCAGTGATTCTTCCTGTACATAGGTACTCCGGATTTTTAGCTCTTGTGTGTACCGATCTGAGTTATCTGCAAAGGCGTCACACTACAATCACAAGCATAATCTGTTATTGTCGGCTTACTCCTCCATTTTCATCAGCTGGTATGCACAGCTCCATGTAGCCGTGTTCTATGTACTTCTGGCTGTAGTCGAAGAGTGGCTGCTTCATCATGGACCTGCGTACTGCTGAGAACGCTCCGTCCGCGCCCACGATCAGGTCAGCGGTCACATGGACACTCTCTTTGTCGGGCCTAGAATTATAATGATCATATTTAAACTGTACTTTAAGAGTTGCATTACTTGAAATTCCATTCCATTCCATCCATCTGTTACACGGAACTGAAGACAACGGAACTATTGAGACAAATTGTATGGACGGAAATACAAGATATCTAAGTTTATTTCACAGTTCAACATTCCAGTTTATTCCTTTCAAGATTCTATGAAAGGAACAGGAAGTACGTTTAGTGCAATAGATAAATGAAAAGCATTTGAAATATTAGGTCTTTGTAACAACACATAATTAACCAAATGGATAGAGATATTCAGAGGAGCACTAAACTAAATACTGAATGCAAATATTCTTAACCAGACTAGTTAATTTGATAATCAACTAGCTTCTGCCTGCGACTTCGTCTGCGTAGTATACATATATACGTATATACATATAAACCTTCTTTTTGAATCACTCTATCTATTAAAAAACCGCGTCAAAATCCGTTGCGTAGTTTAAAAGTGCTGAGCATACATAGGGACAGACAAACAGCGGAAAACGACTTTCTTTTATATTATGTAGTAAAGAGTAGAATAGACTAGTAAATTATACACGCACAGTATGTATTAATTACTCATTATACTCACTTCTGGAATGTTAAAGACCCCTTGCGCAGATTGGCTTCTACCAGTTTGTGATTATAATATCTCTGGACGTTCTCGTATTTCTCGGATTCTGTGAATTGAAATGGACAATGTATGTAATTATTTTTTATTACATAAGCTCTTAATTACCTAACAATATTGTCTAACACGCGCATAGTCACGATCGCAATCACCATTTGTATTTGTCAAACGGTAAATAATATATCTTCCATGCTGGTCTGGAAGCAGAGGAAAAACATAGAATGTAACTACCAGTCGCATCTCTTCTTCTTCTTCTTCTTTTACTTGACTGATACCAAATCTTGAGTAAATACATATTTTGAAACCTGTAAAGAATTTACCTTTCAGTAGCAGTCCATTGAGATAATTTCTCCCAACCGAGTAAATACACTGAAAACAATAAAAATTTGGTAGTTAATTAAGGGTAGTTGTGGGCCACTGTCAGTTGCGTCGAGCAGCCGCGCGAACAGAGCGCTGGCGCGCAGTGTTCGTTTCGCTGCCGCCGGAGCGAGCGCTCGAAACATGTCGAGCATCACTCGACTTTTTATACGTGAGTAATCCGTTTGTGTAATTATGATTAAGTCTCACGGTAGTTTCATGTTGACACGTACCTGTTTAGTCCTGGCGTCGTACGGTATGGCGTACGTGGAGCCGTCCGTGCGATGTATCATGCGGGCCCGCATGGGGATCCCATGGTGCTGTATCATCTGGTCCTCGAGCCCCACGTCCTTGAGCGCAGTGCGCCCGCGCACAGAGAGTGCGAGGTTAATAGACCTGCCCCGAGCCTGGGGCGTCTTCTGTATGTCTGTAATAATAACCCATACGGTAATAATCTGTGGTACAAACTATTCATACTTCCAGGTCAATGGAAAGTACCTACCCTAAAGGTTTTTTTTGTCAAAATATGATAGACAGTTTGGACAACGGACGAAGTGATCCTGCAAGAGTCCCATTTTATTCAGATGCTCAAGAATTAAAACACAACTTACAAACTCACTATTCACTCAGAATTTCAGAATTCTTTTTGCATCAGATTCGGAGCTTTAAAAAAAGAACTAAGATCATTGATGTTAAGAATTAGAACCTATATCCTACTAATATTATAAATGTGAAAGTTTGTGAGTATGTTTGGATGTTTGTCACTCTTTCACGCCAGAACGGCTGGACAGATCTGCATGAAATTTGGAACATAGATAGATTATAGTCTGGAATAACATGCGTGCGGGATAGCGATAAACGAATTATAAATATGCAGATGAAGTTGCGGGCAACTGCTAGTATTTTATATAGGTACGATTGTTGGTCATCAACTGAACATTCGTTTGTCTTTATTAGTCTCTATAACATTTGTATTCGCCAGACAGAGATAAAACAACTTTATTTTAATAGGTTTGCAACTTTTTGTAAACAAGAGATTAGATCTTATTACTATCTATTTTAATAAATAAGCATGTGTTAAATCATTACAGTCAAGTCACGATTTACGTGAAACTTATTAAGAGAGCAACTAAGTACCATAAGAACATAAAAAAATACACACATACCTACATAGGTACACATATACGCTTAGCATAATTGTGGGCGAATAGGCGAAAGGGGAATTAAAATAGTGATAGGTTGCCAGCCGCATCGCCTATAACATGATTCCCCTTTCCACCTATACGCCTACAATCATGCTAAACTTAGCCTTTAGGTCTTGTTACCTCATTCTCTGTCTACCCCGTAAGGGATATAGACATGATTTGTGTATGTATGTGAATATCTACTGATGTAAAGCATCCTCCGACAAAAAAACACATTTTTTTTTGGTCCGAGAACACAGCATCACAAACAACGACAGCTACAAATATAAATCTACAAATTAAACACGCAAAAGTAATTAAAAATATTAAAACGCTTACCTTCTCGGTATTCATAAAGATGGACTTGATGACCTCTTTTGGCCAAATACAGAGCCTCCAAGGATCCAACCTACAAAGACGTAATTTGCTTAACAAATGAGAATATTATCTTAACCAGGGGGGAGATTTTTGAAATCACATCTCTGAAAATACCACTCGAAAATTCTGTATTGCTACAAAATTATCTCTCGGAATAAATTTTCAACTAGGTTCTCATAAATGGTTTGGAGCTAACGAAAGGATAGCCTAGATAGCGTGAGTTACACCAAGTTTAACTATAACTTTGACCATGACCGACAGTTTTTACATAATATTTCAAAGGTTTTCTGACTAAAATCGTTGATTATGGATGAAGTTATTGTTACGAGTAAAGTAACTTAATGCAACTCACTCTCCCGTCAGAATCAGAACGTTACGTTGCAAAGCTTGAGTTCCCGGGTTCAATCCTCGATCGAGAAATATCATGAAAAATATGACTTTGGTGCATTGTATTTAGTAAGTTCTCAAGTATTAAATTTTCAATGTGTATAAGTGGGGACTTATTGTATTTATCTATTGTAAGTTTACCTCCTGCCCGTTGCTTAGTTTAAGACCACGTTTATTGGTGTGAATAGTCCTAAGACATTTACTTATTTATCTTAGTATTTAGAAATTACTCTACTCGGTTAACAAATTTAACACAATTTTTTACCACAGATGGTATTTCCAAGATTGCCCCCTAGAAACACTACTTATTAGCATTAGTCAGTTTGAATATGTATGATCAGAAAAATAAAGTATAATATTTTTAGTTATCTACATCGAGATTCGGACTTAATATAATAATTAAAATTAAAAATTCAAGTCACTCATATTTTTAGCCGAGATAACGCCCGACATGTTCAATGCCTGGGGGCCGATTTTTGAAAGCACATCACTCGAAAGCGGTATAAATCAGCTTATATCTCCAAAACTACAGCTTTAATCAAAGTTTTGACTAGTTCACAAGATTAATGAGAGCCGTAAGTATCTTCTAAGCTACTCATATTTCAAATTCTGCACAATTTTTCACCACTTTCGAGTGGAATTTCCACAAATGTGCTTTCAAAAGTCGGGCCCCTGTTTCTTTTTTATGTGTGTGTTATTAATTAGAATTTACTGGCAAGCAAGGTAACATTTTACAAAAAAGAGGGTACTTACCAATCCGCCACCAACAACCGCGATATTCAACTGTTTTTTAGACGTCCCGTTCTGAAGGTGAGCCATCACTGCGTATTTATTTAACGCGCCGAATTAAGATATTATAAAACGTAAGTGTGGTGTAAATAATAATCAGTTTTAGTGCATCAAAAAACAATTGTTTGAATAACGTTAAATATAGTTTATCAGTCGGCCCCGTGTCATCTAAGATCGAAGGCTCAAACTCGACTAAATGTAACCAAACACAACAACTTTGTTTAATGTTACTAAGCTCAACTATGATACGATACGGTTGCGGATGACGCTGTCCATTTCACCCTTTACTTTGCCGCACTCAACTCTAAACTTATCAAACAGAGCAGTGTATGCAATTTGATTGGAAATAGACTTATTAAATACTATTATTTAGGTCAATCATTTCTCTTGAATATTGACCTAAAGATATTGTTGGTTTAATTTTATCTCGTCTTTACTGTTGTAATTACAGCATAACGATTTAATTATCTAATCGCACAGAAAACGTTGTCGAGAAAAATGTATGGAACACAGAATTTTAACACTCTCACCAAATATTACGGGTGTTATTTTTCGTCCCTGGTTTCCCGTGGAAAAAACAGACTTACCTACCTACTCCAATAATATAAGAATCCACTAATAAGTAAATGCGAAAGTTTATGACGATGTCTGTTCCGTCTTCACGCTGAAACGACTAAATGGATTTGGATCAAATTTGGAATAGAGATATTAGGTACCCTAGATTAAAACATAGACTAATTTTTATCCCGGAAAATTTCATAGTTCCCATGGAACAGCGATAAACGAATCCTTTAGAGACGAAGTCGCGGGCAACAGGCTAGTTATTCATAATTTTTGAATCAAATTTACATAAAGATCTACTATACGCTCAAATATTTATTTATTTTATTTGGGGCATCAACAGCAATACACCACACACACAGCAGATATCGGTAGTTAAATATTAATTACTCTATGCCTCTACTTAGCAGCTAAAATTATCAGTTAAACTAATGTTAAAATGAGAGAAATGGCCTTGAAAAATATTAGATAAAACAAGTGTGTTATTCCGTATTGTATGACTAGGTATAATTACTAATAATACTGTCGTTAAAGAAACAAAGTAGATACCTACTTCTTAAAGGTACAATAGCAACGACAAGTGCTTTTTTGGACTTTTCACATTGTTCGCTCCGTGGCTATCCCTCCGTCCGAACACCCGTCCGTCTGCCCGTAATATCCGTCTTTAGAAAGGCATATAGTACATACACTATCTCTTAAAACGAAGCTGGAATACTTCAGCAGGCGATAGGAGTTTCACTAAACACCCCCGTAAACGTTTTCACCATTTTTAAATCGTGCCTGACAGATTATAAATATAAATACAAATAATGAAACATATAAATGCAAATTTGTTTTAAGGTGTATTGGGGTGAATTCTAAATTGGGGGAATTTCGAAAATTGTGGATATCCACTAAACGGGGAACAATTCCATAATCTGGCAACGGTTGTCTAGACGCCAAAGACATTGGAGCTTCTAGGTAAACGTTACTAGATTATGTAATTGTTCCCCGTTTAGTGGGTATCCACGTTACTTTAGGCTTTGTCTACCCCGTAAGGATAAAGACGTGATATGTATGTATAGGTAAAATTACACCATTTGTCTATGTTCAGGTGCAGCGTCAATGGCGTGACTTAATTTTGAACCCAAAATTACGGTGAAAAAATGTTTTGGTATAGGAGTGTTTAAATATACTAACTTAACCTAAATAAATAATGGAAGGGCTCAATCACAAGTGAATCCGACATTTCATAACGGAGTTCAATCTGGCTTCAGATAATTATTAATTTAGTTCAGAAATAGCAAATATATCAAAGTGAGTAACCACTTACTTTACTTATATTACTTAGTTTAATTCCTGACGACGGCGATAAAACTAACATGCAAAAGCGTAGGTATGACTTTGTCGATTACTTCTCGTCTGTACTTCCAATCGAAATCAATCGATACGACACCCAATACCGACCATTTAGAACACAATAGTAGTAATTCGAAACGCGTCACTCGAGGCAAAGCCGCGGTTTTAAATTACACAGGGCGATCAATAGCCTGAGTGAAACATTTTGAAAACGAAGTTTGTCTTTACATACAGAAGACCCTTAATAAATATAACAAAATTTTCCAAATGCTTAATAATGGTTTTCCGATTGTTTTTAATAAAATACTGTTTTTAATTACATTGAAAATGTATTTTTGTTAAGTACATTTAACCAAGATATGAAGTCAGTCGAAAAGACCTTAATACCAGCAGCCCATGGTCGTAGCTCGGTGATGTCCAGAGCTTATTTGCTCTTCTTCTTCTTATACTTAAGAGTTAGGCATTTTTTCCTAGTGGCAAAAATTTACACTAGCAGCTCAGAATTGTTTTTCCTTCCATCTCTGCGGTCCCTTTTTCCAGAATTTGTTTTTAATTTCTTCCTTTTTCATGCGAGCTGAAAGCCAAAAATCAGAATCTTATTTCCTCTTCAAATTTTGACATGAACTTACTCTTAACTCCTCGAGTTACGCATTCTTTACGGAATTACAAAATATGGATATCAAAGGTACTTACGGAGTTCGCTTTTGAGTAGAGTTCACGAAAAGAAAACCGCGTATATTCCAAAGCAGACTAGAAAATATGTCATCATACCCATCTTGCTGTAAACATAAATAAAATTATCATTCTTTAAAATGTTCGTGCTATAGTGTCTCGATCATTTTATAAGTGTTCGTAAACAAATCAATTTCATCTAAATTCTCTCACACACACTGTATGCAAATTAGTATCACATCCCCCGGAATGTTGAAGGATCATAATCGATATCTCACGACATGTTATAATAATTATTATTATATTTCAATTTTATATGAATTTGGGGTGACATGTTTGTTTACACAAACGCGTATAAAATAGATCGAGACAGACTATAGATACGAAAGAACTAATCGAATATAAATGTCTCTTGGCTACGTTATTATTGGTATGAATTACAAAGCATCATGATTTTGAGTTTGAATATGAAAAACTACATTTAAGTTGGTTTCGTTCATAACTTGTGCCACATTAAATATACGTATTATAAGCAATACTTTAATTAGTGGGCGACTGTGTGCGTGAGATACGGGCGCGGTCATTTTCAGTCAGTGGGGCGACTGTGTGCGGAAAGCGTGTTTTTGTGAGCTATTTTCTTTAAGGAACAGTGCTAAAGTAATACTTACAGAATTTAAATTTGATTTAGATTCGTCACGAGAAAAACACCACGAATATAGCAGTACCTAGCAGCATGCACGTCCAAAAATCCATTTTGCACTGGACAGAAACAAAAGCAAATCACGGATCTAGTACATAAAAGGTGTTCTGTGAAAGTAACACAAGTCAATATACCTATTACTCGTGCTAAGGAAGAACTGAATCTGAGCTGTGTCTCGGTTACCTACGTTATTATTTATACGGGTTGGATCACATCTGAATTGCCATTATTGTTATTGTACTATAAACAATGACTTAATTTTTGTTACATTTGAGATTTCTGTACCTACGTGCGTACGAATAGAACATTTTGTATCCCCACTGCTGTCACCAACTTATTACTTTTGTAATTCTATTCATTTTACTAATTTGTGGTGTTTAATAAAGAATATTTGTATTGCATTGTACCTAGTACCTACCCCTAGTTACGAACTCATTTTAGAAATCACAAATCACAGTATCACGAAGTCAAACAATCAATTAATCAGTTCTTCAAAGATATTTCGAAGAGGCTAATAGACGCTACGGGTGATCGCAGAGCTGGCAGCTTCCTTGGACAGCGTATTAGTGTCGCTGTCCAAAGGGGGAATGCTGCCAGCGTCTGTGGAACTATGCCACAATCCTTTTTTAATTATTTTATTTTAAGATTAGTTTTAGTTTAGTTTTTAATTAAATAGTTTAATTTGTTTTAATTCTATTTTGTATCCTTAATAATAAAAAGCGTAATTAAGCGTAGGATATACTTAGTCCCTACTCAAATACAAAACTATAAGTAGAATTTAGGAATCGCCCACTAAATTGATACCTAGGAGTTGTTTCAGCAACATGAGTGAGAACTAAGGCAGGACTTATTTAAATACCGAGTCTGAACTTCATCATGTGAAATACAGGATTATTTGGACGTAGTTTAGCAGAAAGGATCCAATCCACGAAACAACCGGAATATGAGTTAAGTATACCAAACTATGCCTGAAGGCCAATACTTTCGATCAGCAACAAAGATCCAGCAAAAATACCAACGCATAACGTTTAAACCACATAGTGTTACCATCCCACATCTATGACAGGTTTATATTTTAATTCAATAGTAGGGATTCAACTCTTTTGGATCATTATGGATTTTTTATCACTACAAGGAACCAGGTGCGCAATACCTTAAGTAAAGTAATTCAATCTGCTTGGATTCTTTTACAAAAAAACATATTTGTGACATTTAAATACTCCAGTGAAAACTCAAAAGTAATCCAGATTACTTGGATCCCTTCTGTTATTATGAGCTTTTCAAAATAAATTAAACTAAAAACGGATCCAAAGTGCTTGAATCATTTCTGATGAATTCATGTGCTTTATATACCGAAATTGACAAAAACAGCAGAAAAGATCCAAAACACATGAATTGTTTCTATTTAATTCGTCAATATTCATATCTCAACTTATTAAAAATGCCAGAAAAGACCCTAGGTTAAAAATATTTTTTTATTATTATTATTTCCTTGATTCATTGTACCTATTATAGCAAAATAATGGATGTCATTTAATCCCAATAAATGTACATAGTTTAGTAAAAAGGATTCAATCCACGATGAGTTACACTTGAGTAATTAAGGTTTGAAGTTTAAGCAGTGTTTCATGAATAAAGCCTGCATTTTTAGTTTGATGTTCTTATGCAAATATATGAGTATCCTATTACTTTTCTAGTTTATATATACTTACTCAGGTATATTGTTATAATTCTTAAGATATTTAGGCTAAAGTCCACTTGGATCTGTTTTGATAAATTGTATCTTAAATGACACTTACTTTTATTTATTTTCACCATAAGGATCCACATGTAAGACAGTGGTGAAAAAAAAATGATTTTAAAATAATACTACTAATCTAAGCATTAATCACTATTATTTATTGTTGAAAAATAATTTTATAATCGTTTTAAATTATGAGATCAACTTTATTTTTTATATTTTGTGGCTATCTTAGCATATACAAAACTTTAAAAGAATTCAATATTTATCTCGTGTGTATTTGTTATTTTTTACTATTACCTGGCCATTATTTATTGGCCTTTTAGTCATTATTTATGCTGTGATAGATGCTACAAATTTTAAAATACTGAAAACAAAACAAATTTCCCAAAAATAAACTATTATGTCAAAAATAATAAAGGTTCAATCTTTATCTATCTAATTATTAGCTTCAGGAACATTATTATCAAGTTCGTCTTCAATCATTTCAATATTAAAATCAAGAGGACCCCCAAATTCTTCTAGATCATCCACAAGTTCACGATTTCCCTTCAAAGACTTGTAAAATCCTAAACAGTCTTTTGGAATGAGATCAAACATGGATCTCAAGTCGTCTAGCTTTGCCTGGGGTATTTCTTTGCCATTTGGCCACAGGATAGGTCGTTTTCCAATATGACGATAGATCTTTTAATTTTTTTTTCAATATTGAGCTCTTGAAATTCGTCTTCCATATTAGTTTTCATGAAAATAGCATATACGTCTTCATTCTTCAACATAATTTGTTTAGTTTTCAGCCAGTTAGTTTTAGTCTTTTTTACGTACGTTTTCCTATTAACTATGTTCTTTTCGATTTTTTCTGTACCCAGTCTTCTTTCTTCATTTTGTACACTTGCAGTGGATTTTTTTTTCTTACAGCTTTTTATGACATTGATATATTCATCAGCTGTATAAATTCTTTCGTGGAATTTTAGATGGGTTTCTATTTTGGAAAAATCAGTGTTGTTTGGCAAAAATGTGTGACCTGATTCTAGATAGTTCAGTGTAATTTTCTTAGGTGTAATTTGAAAATTATTTATAAACATATCTCTGAAACTTCAATGTCACGTATTTTTACCAATTTTTTTTGGTCACACATTTTAACCAAACGACACTGATTTTTCCAAAATAGAAACCCATCTAAAATTCCACGAAAGAATTTATACAGCTGATGAATATATCAATATCATAAAAAGCTGTAAGAAAAAAAATCCACTGCAAGTGTACAAAATGAAGACTTTTTGGGTACAGAAAAAATCTAACTGGCCGAAAACTAAACAAATTATGTTGAAGAAAGAAGACGTACCTATATGCTATTTTCATGAAAACTAATATGGAAGACGAATTTCAAGAGCTCAATATTGAAAAAAAAATTAAAAGATCTATCGTCATATTGGAAAACGACCTATCCTGTGGCCAAATGGCAAAGAAATACCCCAGGCAAAGCTAGACGACTTGAGATCCATGTTTGATCTCATTCCAAAAGACTGTTTAGGATTTTACAAGTCTTTGAAGGGAAATCGTGAACTTGTGGATGATCTAGAAGAATTTGGGGGTCCTCTTGATTTTAATATTGAAATGATTGAAGACGAACTTGATAATAATGTTCCTGAAGCTAATAATTAGATAGGTAAAGATTGAACCTTTATTATTTTTGACATAATAGTTTATTTTTGGGAAATTTGTTTTGTTTTCAGTATTTTAAAATTTGTAGCATCTATCACAGCATAAATAATGACTAAAAGGCCAATAAATAATGGTCAGGTAATAGTAAAAAATAACAAATACACACGAGATAAATATTGAATTCTTTTAAAGTTTTGTATATGCTAAGATAGCCACAAAATATAAAAAATAAAGTTGATCTCATAATTTAAAACGATTATAAAATTATTTTTCAACAATAAATAATAGTGATTAATGCTTAGATTAGTAGTATTATTTTAAAATCATTTTTTTTTCACCACTGTCTTACATGTGGATCCTTATGGTGAAAATAAATAAAAGTAAGTGTCATTTAAGATACAATTTATCAAAACAGATCCAAGTGGACTTTAGCCTAAATATCTTAAGAATTATAACAATATACCTGAGTAAGTATATATAAACTAGAAAAGTAATAGGATATGCATATATTTGCATAAAAACATCAAACGAAAATGCAGGCTTTATTCATGAAACACTGTTTAAACTTCAAACCTTAATTACTCAAGTGCAACTCATCGTGGATTGAATCCTTTCTGCTAAACTACGTCCAAATTTATCTCAACGATTTGGTCATATTGCAAGGACTTTCTTTATAACGACGGAGAATACTTTCTACTGATAGGCCCCGTTAAACAACTTAAAAAGGGGCCTAGCTCATTAACGAACCAAAATAGTACATTATGATACAAGTGTGCTATGTTGGTAATTACACACGAGGCGTAATGTACGCGCGAGCGCCAGCGAGCGCGGGTAAGAGAGCCGAGATGTGTAATTACCAAAGCACACGCGTCGCATACGACGTTTTTCAACACATTTGCGAGGAAAAATAAATAAAATTTAGTTAATAAAAGGACTTTAAGAACTTTAGTTTACCTTTGTTACCAGACATTGCTTACCTGGAGCTGCTTTAGAACTTTACTTTATCATTTTGGTAATTAACACCTTGGATTTCTTACTGATATAATAGTCCGAACATTGTCCGAACATATTTTAGTATTTCCAGCGACGGACACTAAATTTCTTTATTACTTGAACTAGTAATTTTTAAAGTAATGAAATAACAAAGTCTGAATCAACAATATCAGTGAAAAATGGCGGCAGATATTATTTCTCCGCGCCAATCCGCACGCAGCACTCGCGCATGCGCGCTGTGCACTTAGCACGCGCGTGACGCAGACACTGACAACAGACTGCTAAACAGCCAAATATTAAAATTATAATAAAATAATTAATCAATGTCTTAAATATGCAAATTATGGTCCCTTTTTAGATAAAAATGAATAATTTGTCGAAATTAAATGTTTAATTATCATCTTTAAACTAAAATAGTTTAATATTCACGAAAATATTCCTTGTTCCTATTGATACTGAACCGTTTGCTGAGATTAAAAAAAAGTTTATATTACCGCACTCGTGTGGTAATATTATTACAGCACTTGTGCGTAATAAGCTGTATTATGAGTTTAAATGCGGTGCAATAAGACTCAATTTACGAGCAACTGTGTTGAAAAGTATAAAAACTTAATGGAAGTAGGTAATAATTGTTTTCTTACAGAAAAACTTACAGTTTTTTGTGTAAATTTCGCTAGATTCATCACGATAACAACAGCAAAACAGCCACAACCATTAGGAGTAGGTATGTAAAGCGTACACTTTTCCATCGTAGTTTAAGATAAATCACTAGGTAGGTAGGTACTTGAGAACTGCAGAAGCCAGAACGAAACTGGATCTGAGTTGTGCCTTGATTAAGTTATTCCTTATATGGGTTCTAGAACCTTCAGTGGCTGAATGATCATAGCTTCTGAATTGTTGGTGCTTTTAAAACAATAGGTTCATTATGTTTTATTTATAATTTCTGTACATACGTTTGCCTAGATATGAAAATATTTATGCTTAAGTCATTTTAAACCAAGCAGTTCATGAGTGTGTGTGAAGTTAATACGCACTGGGTCTGCGTGGGGTTTATAACCCAAGCCCACTTTCGAATGACGTGTCTCTTACAAAAAACACTGGCCCGTTTCTCAAAGTTACTCAGTTATATTAGTCTAAGCTATCTACTAGCAACATTGGTCAAAAACTCAACCATTGATTGGTTGATTCGACTAATGTTGCCAGTTTAGACTTTAGCTTCGCGCCATTAATCATTAATCACTAAGAAATTACTTACAGAATTCCACTTTCTATTTATGTAGTTCTATCAAGAAAAAAACACCACAAACACAATAAAACAAACGACTACGAAACCAAACCAATTCTCCATCGTGTTTTAAGCAAATAGAACCAACAGAAAATCTCGGAGCAACACTCCTCTTCATAAGAAACTGAATATGAATTGAGTTTGTAACGGTCACATGACTATTTATACATATGGGTTGGAGTGCAATCAGTACCTAACCGTAACATTACTATTTCACGATCTTCTAGTGCGTTAGAAACAATGCTATTGTATTTAACTATTATGTTTGAAACTGTTTTGCTTCACATACGAGCCGGACCGTAAATCCCTAAGTTCTTGCATTCAGCTAATGGCAAACAGAGTTCAAAGTGATCCGACATAGATTCAAGGATAGTAGAAGGAACATAAGGTCTAGATAAAGGATACAAATATAAAATATCAAGGCTAATCAGGCTAATGATGTCTAACGCGCGTACACTCGCGACCGTATTCACCATTTCTTTCTAACCTCGTCCTTTAACGTATGAAAGAAAGGAATAGTGAATGCGATCATGATTCCAAGTGCGTTAGACAATAAGGCATCCGGTCCTTATGGAACTAAATGTAAAGAGAGTGCCTCTTTCTAGAAGGCTTCTAGGTTTATATTCATTTTTACATAAAGTTTCGAGTAAACGTTCTAGATCTATCTTCTTGGCTTGCTATCAGGTGAGGTGACAGGACAAACTGTATGTAAAGTATAAATGAATAAAGAATGAATAAAGAAAAGATTTTGTTTATAAAGTATATTTTAATTATTCATTAACACATTTTACTTCTTACTCTAATTTATAATTATTTTATTCTTACAAATAATTATAACGAATTACTAAAAACTCATATTGCTCGGCATTGATGAGATATCTTCAGATGGACTCTGACTTGAGCTAAACGAACTTAGCGTTTCCCGCGTCTCCTCTTTTATCCTAAGATGGTCAGTGCTGGAGGGAGGCCGGGGAGGGAAGGACCGGTCTTTCTCTCGATGGTCCTTTTCTTTGCCCGCTTTGTCTTTGCTGCTGTGTTTGTGTTTGTGCTTATGTTTATGCTTCTTCTTGTCCTTCTTCTTTTTCTTGGGCTGTAAAACACAAAATACAGAAAATAGAACCAGGCCAGAAACTAAAAGTTAGCGTATCGTTAATCCATTTTCGCACGTATAATCTAGAACTTCATAGGTATTAATTTGCTTGTTCCAAGTTCGTTCAAGATAGTTTTTTAAACAGAGATGAAGACACGGTACAGTACGATAAGCTGTGACAACAAAAGCGCTGAATGTTAGACTATTCTGCTAGTAGTGGCGTAACTATTAAGTCTAGGGCCCAACGTGTAGCAACGTCCTTTGTACGCGCGGCATTTTATCCTGCCACGCGTTTTTTAATATGCCACGGACCACAAGCAGCGTGACAAGAAAAAAAAACAAGCTGCCGTATGTTTTACCTTAGGAGCACCCATGTCGTCTTTGTCATGCCGGAACATGCCCGGCTCGAAGCCGACGGGACCCGATGATCCGGGTATGCCTGGCAGGGGCGCCGCGTTGTCCGAGATGAACTCGCGCTTCGAATCATCCTGTGTAACAGAATCCTGAGTAAGCTTGAGATAGAACTGATACAGGTTTTGGAAGTCTACTTTTATATAAATAAAAGCGAAAGTTTCTAAGGATCGATGGATGGATGGTGTCTTCATTGACAATATTTAAAAAAAATTAGTGCTCCTTTTTATTGTCTGGTTCGAAAGAGCGCAGAATTTTAAGACACCAATATTTTTTTATATTTGTGAAAATCTTGTATTTTCGGGGAAAACTCCATTTAAATAATTACTCCATTTAAATAATTGCTCGAGCAGAAAGGGCGTATGTTACAAACGTCAAGTGTTAGCGAAATGACGTCACTGCTATGTTTCGTACATTTAAAAAAAACTTTAAAATAATTACATTAATTGACCGACAACTCCTGTGCTTAAATAGTTTGACAGTGAATGCAGTTGTCAACGTCGATGAGCGTCACAAAACGTGCTGACAAACTTATAAAAAATATTGTACACAAAAACCCGAAAATATTTTTTTGTGTTCTACAAGCTTTTCTCTCGAAATGGTTTATGATTTATGGAAATTAAAAAATTTGAAATACGCAAAAACCACTAAACGGATTTTGATGAAATTTTACACACTGCTAGGTAGTTTGCTTAACCTAGCAACGCATAGCACTGTCACAATTTATTTGTCATTAATTTGAACGCACATTTGCGGCTCCCGGTACTTGAAGACTTCCTTATGTACAGCTGCCAGGGAATACGTTGACAGAGGATACTTGTTATCCCGCAAAATAGCTCCCGCAGGATAGCGACCGACTAATTCATCGTAGACCAAGTTGGCGCCAGCTATCAGCAAATAACTGACATGTAGAACACTTACACCGCTGAAGACCCTGATCGGCATATCGTGGACGGTAGTAACGTCAATTTTGACGTCCTCCTCCTTGATGCTGGCGACGGGTACCGGCAGGATGTCGTCTTTGCGCTCCAACTCCATTGGGGTTGTCATGAGGACTCCTTGGTCTTGGATCATAGGCTCTTCGGCTTCGAATTTGATCTGAGAACGAAAAAACTGGACATGAACTTTTTTAATTACACATAAACGGATAACTCACGTATAAAAGTCGAGTGATGCTCGACATGTTTCGGACTATTTCGAAGTCCTTTTTCCAAGAGCGCTCGCCCCGGCGGCAGCGACACGAACACTGCGCGCCAGCGCTCTGCTCGCGCGGCTGTTCGACGCAACTGACAGCGGCGCACAACTACCCTCGTTTTCATCGTCATTTTTATTATTGTCAAATGTCGGGCAGCACACAACACTGATCACGTCACTCCGTAAAGGTTCGCTCACACTCACCGTTTGGTCAATATTTAAAACAGTTAAACACTTTTATACGTGAGTTATCCGTTTATGTGTAATTATGATTGAGTCTCACGGTAGTTTCATGTTGAAAATGAACTTTTTTATTTATTAAATTCAGTTCGTGGAGCACGAGGACGTTCGCCTAATGGCCTGTTATTTGTCTCTGTCGCTCGTACGTTAATATTTGCTGTTGCATTCGCACAGATGCGGTGGCAAATATTTACGCCAGGAGCAATGATATAGTGATCGTACTTTAACTGACAGTTCTAATCAATTTAAAACGTGCTGATGTAGAAGCGACAGGAAGTTTTTAATTTTTAACAAACAATCAGTAGACAGTCATTTTTTAAATTTGGTAGCACACACTGTATGTGGAGTTGTAGCTGTAATAACGTATTCAAAAAACTTTAAATTTATTTTTAATAAGAGATAACCGATCAGGCGCAGTGACTCAAATTCTACGCAGCTTCTTTTTCCAAAGAGTAGCTATCAAAATAATAGTTTTGGATAAATACCTATTCATTTTGTAGGGAAGTCATGCAACGTCAAAAATACACCTGGAATCGAGACTTATACTCGCCCTATTCTGAGTTACATGACCAGAGCAACAAAATCAGTGACCAGACATACCATATCAATCTCCTGTTTAATAACAGGCTTGTTATCCAGCTCCCTTTGTCTATCCTTTTCTTTCTCCCTCTCCTTCTCTCTCTCCAGCCTCTCCCGCTCCTTGTGCTGCATCTGTTTCATCATGGCCTGGATTTCTGGCAACGGCACGCATATTGGCCTCTTCAGACCGTATAATGTGTAGTACAAGTCAACTAAGTCGCATCGTAACCGCGCGTCGTTTGATAGGTGGCTGTTTATGTTGTTCCATAGTCTAAAAAAATATTTAAAAAATGAACCACCCCATCGTTTCTAAACTTTCGCGATTCGTATGCATATTTAAAAGTTGTACGTGGCTTTAGCGCCCCATAGGGGCCATTCAAGTATTACGTAAGCAGATTTTTTTACAATTATTTAACCCCCCCCCCCCCTTGTCAGCAAAAGTAAGCAAACCTCTTAACACCCCCCCCCCCCTCCCATGCTTACGTAATCATTGGAACCTATATGCATTTTTCTTTTAATTGATTCTGTTTTTTATTGAATCGAAACTGCTGACGTAATCACCACATCGACCCCCACCCACCACGTCATCAAAAATAAGCAAAGACCCCCCCCCCCCCCCCCCCCCCAAGAGCGCTTACGTAATACTTGAACGCCCCCATAGTAATGGTCCTGTTCCCAAGTGACTGCTATCTCAAGCTGCTATAAAATGAACGTTTTTTCGCGCGATAAAGCAAGTCACATTTTAAACGTTATTTAAAAAGTTAATTACTGGCACAACAGTTGACCTGTGTTGGTCAAAGTAGGCTGAGAGAACCTCGAAATGACATCACGTTGATGTTTAAAGAACTGTTTCAAGAATATATATCAAACAATGATATAATCATAATAATGATATAATCATAATTACACCAGCTGGATCATTAGATAATCCTATCTAGTGTGTTGACACGTTTATTACCGTTTATCATTTTTCCATGTCAGGGATAGTTTTCTCGGTTGTTAAGCAATATGTATAAGTAAAGAAAACAATTTATGATTAGATTAATTGGCTTAATTAAATTAAATACTAAGCTTATTAAGCAACGTAATACAATGACTCGTGTATTACTGCGTTTCGAGCTCAAATACGATCCATCATCAGAAATAAAGAGATAAGACGGAGCTGAGAGGGATCTTCACTTTTAGAAAAGATACAGAAAAAAAAACGAATTTGACATCATTTTGAACCCTGTTGTACATAGACAATTTCTCACGGGTGCATTGTGTAGTGATCACAAATCTTAGCAAGCAATTGATTACCTACTGCCAAAATAAGCCACTACGATTGCGTGACAAATGGTTAACTTTGAGATCCGATATAATACTAGGTTAGAGCCGCCTTAAGTCGCGAATAGTGTCCGATCGAAGTTTCGGTTTCGGTTTCGGCCAATTTCGGCCAAAAAAGTGATTTCGGTCGAAGTTTCGGTTTCGGCCACAATCCGGCCGAAACCTTCGACCGGGCCGAAATTACTTCGCGGCCTCTCGCGGCTCTCGCATCGGGAGCATTCGGCTTAATTCGGGCGCGTAAAGTAAAAGTACAAATTGAAATATGTACTCTAAGCTCCAGGAAGAAGGACTACAAAATAGTCCGAAACATGTCGAGCATCACTCGACTTTTTATACGTGAGTTATCCGTTTGTGTAATTATGATTAAAGTCTCACGGTAGTTTCATGTACCTATATCTATTTTCATTAAAAATAAACGTTTTTAATTTTGTTTAACAAAATAAGAAACGTTCTCAAATAAGAAATCCTTGCAATAACCTTTTCCTTACGATTTGTACAGTAATTTTGAATATTTTGATACGTCTTCAAAAATTTCGGTTTCGGCTAAAAATCGTGTTTCGGTCGGACACTAGTCGCGAAGCAGTGAAACTAAATAGAACAAGTGCTCCACCAGTCAGAACTCTTTTGACTCAGTCATCGACTATTTTTGATTCCAATTTGACATTGTGTCTAAAGTTTAGTGAAAATTTACCATATCACTGTAAGTACTATGTCACATTGCTGAATTAAAAGCCTTTATTTTACAGTACCTGTGAACAACAGCCTCGGTGTCCAGTCTGTGGCGTTGCGCCTTCTCGAAAGGCGGCATGTTGACCAACAGCCGGGCCAAGGCGTGCCTCACGTGAGGGTCGGGGTCGCTCTCCACGGTCGTGAGGAGCGAGCTCAAGTCCTCCGGCTTGCCGTCCACGCGGACAAAGTCGACTAAGCACTCGAAGGCCGCGCGCCGGACGTCTAAGAAAGTAAAGGATTATTAAGTTGAAACGCTAGGAGTTTGCTGCTTTTTTTTAATAGCGTCAAGACTTTCTAGCTAGCTATTTTGAAGAGAAAAGCAGAATATGTTGAAATACTAAGTCGCTCAGGGTGGTAGATATATTAGTATTACGATAAACGACATTTGATTGCCAGATTAACCTAATTTTCTGTTCTCAATGCGTTTCTGTTTCAGCAGAAATTGTAATAAGTCTAAGCTAATGCATAGAGGGGTGTTATGGCTGGCCTCCGTCGGCCTAACCTGTTAATTTGTCTCATTTAAGGCACTGGTTGGATTGCTAATTTCAACGCAACGATATTAGTTTGAGATTTTTAAAAATCAGTTTATAAATTTTAACAATTAATCCCATTTGTGAGTGAACTGATAAGTTGTGCAATTGTATCACGATCTGTTACAATGCCAATTATCTAAAACCAACAAACTATACAAACATAATCATTGTTCTAGACGAGGTAACAAAAACATACTTTTCACTTATCAGACATTCAAGTTTAAAACAATTACCTTATCTCTAACGTCGTAATTTAAGAAAACGACGCTCACGACTTTTTTAATAATTACCTATTGTTTCATGCTCCTGCCATAAAAAATAATTAAAAAAACTTTTTTTTGATGACCCATAAACTCTGCGGCACTTAGTACGCGAATCCAACTCGCTATTATCCGGTTCTTTCACACGCACTTACCAACATACTGCCCGTACTGCGCATACGCTCTAAACACCATGGGTATGCTCGGCAGATGCCCGCACTGCTGCAAGCGGCGTATGGCGCGCAAACAGCTGACAGTCACCGTATTTTTATAACACGGCAACACTTTCTCCAGGTTCAAAACACGGGTTATCTCTTCTAGAACCAGCTTCGTATCCGCTGAGAGAGAGTCCGCTGTTATTGGAGCACCCTGTTAAGAGTTAGCCATTTATATTTAAATGAACATGTCCTACAGCACAGCAAGGTTAGGACTGAAGAGGGATTAGGTTCCGAAGTCCTCTGCACGGCAAGCACAATAACGCACTTGTGCCAGTCGTGCTGAGGACTAAGAACTTGAAACACACCATTTCTTATCCATAACATCTATGGTTTAACAACGGTCCGATTTTTGTGCCCAGTCCTAAACATGATAGGAATATAAGTCATTTCTTACAACGCAAAAACGTTCCGGGGAGGGACTAAACGGGGTAAATTTCTTTTTAGGGGTGGTAAGTGAAATCATCTGCGTCAATGCTTAAACTGGCATTGCAATGACTCAACCTACTCAACTTAGAAGTCAGGGGTTCTAACCACTAACCCATGCCGTTCTAGAATTATGGATGTTTGATATGTTTTGTGCATGCTCAATTTTAGTATCGCATGTATTTTTTAAACATACAGTTTTACCCCCTAGGCTTAGTGGTAGGCTTCTGCTAACTTCGTTGCGGTGGTCACCGTAGTGCGCCCGCAACGCCCGCAGTTCAAGGCCAGGAGGGAACGTGTGTGTTTTTAGAAGGTAGGCCTCTCCCCTCCTTCCATAGGGAAGGCAGCGGCGAGGTGGAAAGCCCGTCATACCTCCGTTCGTGCTGCCCCGAGCGCGGAGATGCATAAGGCGCATTTTCCACACGTTAAAAAAAAAAAGGCTTCTTTCTGCTAACTTAGCAATCGTTTGTCCTTATGTCACTTTGACAATTACCTTTCACAGATAAGCACAAACGATTGCTAAGTTAGCAGAAGCCTATAGCGTTTATGAATTTACTCCCTAAATGATTAACTTACAGGTTGCAACACCGATATAACAGGTGTGATCGTCGCGGCCAAAGCGTCCACCAAGGCCGCCTTGTAGTAGTTATCCGAAAAGTGGTTCTTCGAGTTGTCGTTGTATTTGAACAGATCCAGGAGGAACCTGACGACTTCTGGTGGACAAATACCGTGGATATTGCGAAGGCCTGAACAAAGAAAATGAAAAAATATAAATGAAAAAAAAAACGTAAAAAAACAAAAACAACTTTAACACATCCAAACTTTTAAATGACGAATTTTCTTATAGTTGTAACCATAGTTACTATAACGATAACAATAACTATAACCGACGAATTTGACGTATCATTCATAGCTTTTATTGCTAAAATAACTTGGTATAACTCGCATTAGGAATTACTGTTAGAAGAACTCAGAAAAGACCAAGAAAAAATGTCATTGTAATAGACACTTTGCTTCCTTCATTTTTAAGAGCGTCACTAGGTTCAGGTAGTTTAATATCCCACTATTCCACAAAAAAGAGGAGTCTATCATGTTACTCAAACTTACCAGCCATGGCCACCGGTATTGTCTTCTGCAAGAAGTAATGCTGCAGATTGTCGAAGTTATTCTGCTTGATAATGTGCGGGGCCGAGAACGATCCAAACATCTTGCGGAATATCTGCAGCATAGCCGGCGGGCCTTGCCAAGAGCTGATCATCGCGTTTGCCACCTACAAGTAAAACGTAACATTATTAC
Source organism: Pandemis cinnamomeana (assembly GCA_932294345.1). Taxonomy (NCBI): domain Eukaryota; kingdom Metazoa; phylum Arthropoda; class Insecta; order Lepidoptera; family Tortricidae; genus Pandemis; species Pandemis cinnamomeana. Next base: position 12,674,402 of record OW028705.1, on the reverse strand, counting down.
AGTTCTTGCAATTCACGATGGCAAGCGAGTTTTATCTGTGGTAAACACGTATCATACGCGTCAATGTGTGCGCGTGTTACGGTGCCATTTTCGAGCGAGATTTCTTTTTCATGACTACCATACCCGCTTTCGCTCTCACGCACACTTAGACATGCAAGTAGATACGTGTTTACTACAAATAAAGCGCACTCGCCGTAGTGAATAGCAAGACCTATACAGTGGCATCTAGAATTCATCTTAGGGGTCCGTAACATGTGTGCCAGGGGCCCGTAGCAACTCGATTACCCCTTCATATATTTCTAAACGACACTGAAAATTAGAACACAGAATTCTAATCTCAAAGTATTCTTATTTTCAGTGTCGTTTAGAAATTTAATTTTCTATCGGTAAACCGTAAAATAGTAAATATATACGTAAAATAATAAATATAGTGATTTCTAATATCAGGATTTCTTTTCTTTTTCTATAATAAGCTTACACAGGGATCCATGAATATTTTGAAAATTCTGAAAGTGGTCCGTGACGGCAAAAAGTTTAAGAAACATTGCTACCTCGTTGCGTATGTTCTGCCCTCCTAGGCAAATAATACAAGTACCAACCTTAGTCAAACAATGCGCAGCCCTGCACCTAATCTTGTAATACGTCTGCTCGTTCTCTATGGTATCCGTCAAAGCCTTCCTGGTCGCCGGCTCAGGATAGTTGTGTAGGGCGTCTATTGCCTCACTCTGGGCCGGTACGTCCCGCTCGTGGCGCAGCTGGTACTGCCATTGGTAGTCAGGCTGGGATATCACGGTGCTTCGTAGCAAGGACATCTCGGGATCGAGACGAATCCAGAGGACTGGGGAGTCGCTGGAAGAAATTAAAGCCACACTTAAACATCGGCATTTTACGCGTAAGCAGGGCTGCGCGTATAAGTCGTGCTGCCTCATCTTACCCCTGCCTCCTATCCTGGCGATCCCCCACTGCACGCGACTGGAGTCGTAATCCCAATTTATTCTATAATTATAATTTATCAAATTGTTGACACGATTATGAGCACCCATTCCAAATTAGTTTTCTAACCTTTCAGTGTATTCTCATACCAAGGGCCTATGTTTCACCACTCTCGTTAAGTTTCTGATATTTTAAGTGTAAATTATCTATACGAAAGACAAAAGTCAGCGATATAACTACAGGGTGTTTGATAGCTAGTTACAAAGCTCTAAGGAGGTGATAGACGAGGTGTTTTGCAACATTTTTAGCTACCTACATATAATATGTCTTAGACAAAATTTAAGATTTCAAGACAAATGCCCAGTATCCGACGCCGACTGTACGAAGAATACTTCGTAAAATTATTGGGCTGCTCTGTTTGTAATGGTGTGACCAAAACTTAAACATAATTAGAGCAGCCTATAATAAAATTTATAGCCTTACTCCATAGCAGACAGATCCATATCGACCTCTTCGCCGGTACACAGAGGTATCTTCTTCTTCTTGTTCCTTCTGCTCTTGCTATGGCACGTGATGTCAGCCTTGACGACGGTGTTCTCTATCTGAAGCGTATGTTTGAACGTCCCGTCCAGTTCCTGCAGCTGTACTAGCAACGGGCCCACGTATTTCCTTATTCCGCGTTCGTGCACGCAGTCCTGACGAATTTCTAGCTCCACCGTGTTCCTGGTGGTTGAAGACGTTTTTGGATAAGATGTGTAAGATCGTTTTGAAATTAAAATTTTAAGCCAGAGATACTCTGGAGGACAAATGTCCTGCGACAGGCGTCGCCAGCGACGACGGGTGAAGTGGCGCGACGTTGCCGGACTTCGCTTGACAGGTCTGGCAACAGCGCGCGACAGGTGTATCGCTATTTACATAAGACGCGGGATATCGCCAGATATGTCAAGCGAAATCGGCCGACTTCGCTTGACATTTGTCTCCCGGCTTTAAAAACAGCGATACCTGTACGATACATAAAAGCAAAAACTTCTACTCTCTACCTTCTACCGTTTCTGCACAAATATAAATATGTCACACTGATGGACAGTGGCGTAGCTAGGTAACCAAAGGCCCTGGTGCAAATAAAAAAATGGGGCCCCACTCAGTGGCGTAACTATAACGTCTAACGTAAATTCGTCAGATGGGGCTCCTTCCTCAATATGAAGTAGTGCATCAGCGTCCCTTCTGTGCTCTAAACCAACTCAGTTCGGGGCCCCGTAGAGCTAGGGGCCCCTGGCATTTTGCCACCCCTGCCACCCTATAGTTACGCCACTGGCTCCACTACTATCTAAACTGGTTACGTTTTAATAATAATAGTTCGATCGAGATTTTCTGGGATTGATTCGAGGGCCCTCTGAGTTTGAGGGCCCCGGGGCACTGCCCCGCCTAGTCCCTAGGTAGCTACGCCACTGCTGATGGAGCTATCATCAAACACAATAAATTAAGACGTAGCGATAAGGCCGCCTATTGTTACCTTGTAATATTCTGTATACCTTTTTTCCGTTTTGGGTTGTTATATGTGGTGTTCAATCAAGAGTTATTGTATTGTATTGTAAGACGTCCCAAATTAAAAAAAATACAGTCATTCAATTTAATTGCGGCGCATTTTTCTTGACAGTGATATTCCTAACAAAATCAATGGTAGAGCCCTTACAAAATAAATATCCTTTCCAATACTAGAATTCTACATGCATTAAGGAAAGTCAAAAACCAAATGAACATTTTTTTAAAGATTTTGTTTTAAGTATGCGACAATTTTAAAAGGGTGAATTAAAGAGTTTAGCACATAACAGACCCGTGTTAAACAACATCAGTTGTCTTGTACAAATAGTTCCCCCACAGCAACTCCCACTTTCCAATCTAAAGCGCCAAACTCACCTTTTCCTGTTAAAAACCGAGGTCAACTGAAACTTAGCGTGCCCTCCGGTCCGGACCCATTGGTCCACAAACACCGCCATGTCCTTCCCCGTGACCGTAAATATGGCCCGCACGAACAGGTTGGTGGACAACAGGAGGTGTCCCCACATGCCGCTGCCTATCTTGGTATTGGCAGCGTTGGTCGCGAGAGACAGTTGCTTGTTGAACACCTGCAGCAGCAACTCTTGGCCGATCCGCTGCTCCAACATCCGGAGAACCAGGTGAGATTTTTTACGCATCACCTGAAAAGTCAAAGTTCTTAAAAACTTTACTTGTTTACTTACTTTCATGCTGGTCTATGCTCCCAAAGAAAAAACGTAGAATGTACCAGCTGCTACTCTTCCCGAGCAGATCGTAAAAGCCCATCGAGGGAATGAGCGAGTCTTAGGAGTCGTGTTATAGGCGATGCGGCTAGTCATCATTACTATTTTGATTCTCCTTTCCACCTATACGCCCATAACCACATTAAACATGGTTTTGTTTTGTTACCCGGGGCTCTTAAAGTGTTTCTTTCAACTATCGTTTCTTAATATTATAAAGGTGAAAGTTTGTAAGTTTGGATGTTTAGATGTTTGTTGCATTTTCATGCGAAACCGATTTTATTGAAATTTGGTTTAGTGATAGTTACAGTCCCGGGAAATGACATAGAATAGTTTTTATCCCGGAATATCGCATAGTTCCCGCGGGATAGCGATACGCGAATTCATCGCAGACGTCGCGGGCAACAGCTTCTAGCATTTCTAGCAACTCTTTCTAACGTTAAATCTAATAAAAAACAAAAACAACAAAACAAACCACATAGGTACATACTCAAAATATTTATTGCTGAATACTGATTCGTGTCTGCTGTTATTAGGCAGGAAACATACCTCGATATACCTCGGCGACATGGTATGTACGTTTCGTACAGGGAAATAGAAATCCTTTGGGTCTACGCGAGCCCCGCTCGCGGGTGGTTGCCATGGGTCCAGAACGATGCCTCCATATTGCTCTTCGTATGTTACCACCTGCAGAAAAAAAACATGAATAAGTAAAATAACTATTCACATTTTTGAAGTGATAACTTGTTATGGGGGGCAAACCGCTTCGTAACGTAACGCGTTACGGCGCCAGTCTGGCTTCCCTTTCTTTGACGCATACGGCAGCGGTAGGGAGGCTCTTCCTCTCTCAGTCTAACCCGCAGCGCTAGTCGTATTTCGGACAGACGCTTCCCCCTCTCTCTACTCAGTGTTTAGTGTGTAATATAGACGTATACTGTTAGTAACTTAGATTAGTTTAAGTTATCACTTCAGTCGGGCGTCCCGAGACGCACAAGTTTATTTTTTATTTGAAATTAAAAATAAAGTATACTCGAACTAAAATGGTCCGTCGAAAGGAAATAGCGGGACGATTTGAAGCGTTTTGAACGGGACTGGGGAAGTCACGCAAAGGAAAAAAACGGATGGGAAGAAAAAGGAGACGCCTTTGCCCAGAACGGGACACTAATTTGGCTATTTAAAAAAATTGACAGTCATCTTCATTGTCACATTTTCTTGCATGTTATAGTCTTTCAGTGGTCTAAATCTACGACGTAGAAATAAGATTGAATGGTGGCTTAGTGTAAAGGAATTCTTTGGTCGAGTATACTTACAGCCTGTGTGCTCGAATACGTTTTCGAAATAAACATAGCTTATATGTATAGCCGCCAATAGTGGTCAAGTTTCAACGTGAACGTTGAAAAGAGATAGCGAATATTTGCTATTGTCCCAGAAGCGTATTCAAACACATTCGAACAGGCTATGTCTACAAGTGGCCAAGAACGCGTTCGTGTTACAATTCGCAAAAAACGGGAGTCATTAAAATATAGCTATAACTTACCTCTTGTAACTCTTGATGTATCAAGTACCTATACTCATTATTGCCAAAGCACTTCTTGGAATACAACCCACACAAGTAATCAGGTATGCCTTTAGCTAACCACAGATCTGACCAGTTCTGCATAGTTATGAAGCAGCCAAAGAACTGTTCGGCCACAGCCTGGGCCATGGCTTTGCGACTGATGTATGTCTGGTCTATGATAGCTATTGAGTGGAGTAAGTGTGTGCTTAAAATCGACATTGTTGTGTAGGCGGTGGCATCGTCTTCTGTCTGCAAAAATAAGTATTTTTTAAGATTTCCTTGTACCTCTAGGAATAGGCAAAGGAAACAAGGTCCATAAAGCTATACATAAAAAAAAATATATATATGTACATTTATCAAAAAAAAAATCGATCTTGCTTGGTGTTATTTGGCACTGGCCGAATTTACGACGAGCATGCAAATGCAAACTTAAAATAGCTATACACATTGAAGCTATAGCATAATTTTACTTGTTAACAATTCTAATTTTAAATTTACCTCATCAACAAACACTTGTTTGTAAGAAGGATACGGATATCGCGTAGTCAAGGTTTCTTCATAAAATTCAAACGCTTCATGAAGATACCTCACTGTGTTTTTGAGTATTTGCATTAGATTTGGAAGGCAGTAGTGTGTCACTTCATTCATGTGAGGGTCCACAAAAGTCTCAAAAGGCCTGTAAATAATAATAGCAATGTTTTCAATTAATATATTTTGTTTAAAATATTATTGTATTGAAAATTTTACACACACCTTATTAAAATCTAACTATTACAAGAACTCACAGAAGAATTTTGACTGGCTATGCAGAGGTAAGGCACCATTGTTGAGAATCTGGGTGCAATTTCTTGCCATAGTCTAAGACCCAAACCCAAATAGACTACAACACAAACTGTCAGACACTAATATCTGATCCACAGACAAAGATGTCGCAATTTTTGTCGCGGGCCAGACATTGGCGTTCAAACAAGACAAGACAACAAAAGTGTCTCACTGAATGTATACACCAGTGTCATACCTAGTGTTACCGACTCTTTGCTGCATGCTTCTTGATAGGTTCTTTTACTTTTAAAATGTTGACTTTTGACTTGTGTAGTGTCACACTATGAAAAATGAATGTATGATTTGTCAAGATACTACGCCTTTTCTTAAACGAAAATTAAATCCCGTGTCCGCGTAGCGGACATATTGGTCCTTCGAGCCGGATATCCTAGATCTGCTGACCGCCCGACATACCCGAACCTGAACCATGTCGCGGCCAGAGACCCGGAGCCAGTTCAAAAGAAATCGAACCGAACCTGAACCAAACCCTTTGCTAAGACAAGAACCGAAAGAAAAATCAAACACAAGTAAAGTGAGCCATAGTAAAAATTCGAACCACAAAAGTACAGTCAGCTCGAAAAATACGTGTCATAGCATAATACTTCTCCGTAAACGGGAAGCCGAGTTAACGGCTGCGAAACGATTGTTGCAGTTGGAGAGAACGATTGTTGAGAAAGAGCTTCAAGTCGAATTGGCACGTTTAAGTGCACAAGGTACCCGATTGTCTGTCTCCGATAGACCAAGTCGAAGCCGAGTGCAGGAATGGATGACGTCTGAACTGGATAATAATTATCAAGAAGAACCCTTAGAACCATCGATCCCCGACGAGCACGCTGAGATCTGTCAACCGGAACAGAATGATACAGCAGGAACTGGGCTAGCAGAATTGACCGATATTCAACTGCTGGCACGGGAAATTTCGAAACTCCGAAAACCTGCTGAAGGTAATGAGTTACCATTTTATGACGGAAGTGTACACGAATGGCTGTCGTTTAAAGCCGCCTACGTTGAAATAAGCTCCACCCTGACCTGCACCGCGCTTGTCTCCAGGCTACGACGCTGCCTGAAAGGAGAAGCTAGAGAAACAGTCGCTGCCCTATTGCACTCTCAAGTCCCGGCAAGCGAAATCATGGAAGCGTTGGAGTTACGCTTCGGTCGCCCAGAGCTAATACTGCTGGAAGAAGTGAGAGCGCTTAAGGATCTGCCGAAGCTCAGCAACAGTACCGAGCAGTTGAGCAAGTTTGCGTGCAAGGTGCGAAACTGCGTAGCTACCATAAAAGCGCTAAATAGACCCGAACATCTCCACAATATTGAACTCGTTCAAACTCTGAAACTAAAAATGCCACATCTCAAGAATCGCTGGATTACTTACGCTGTCGAACATGAACATGAAGACGAACCAGAACTCGTCAAGCTGTCGAACTTCCTGAAGAAAGAAGCACAATCCGTCTCTAAATATTGGACACACGAACCGTTACGACTACCGACCCATTCCAATAGAGCCCACTACACGGAGACAGAAGAATATGATGAAGACACAGATCATTGTTATGCCACATGCCGGCATTCATTCATTGATCCTGCTGAGACTACTTGTCCTTACTGTAAGTCTACAAACCACAATTATTTAAAAGATTGCGACAAGTTCATCCCACTATCGATTGATGACCGCTGGAAATGGGCTAAAGAAGCCAAAGTATGCTTCAAATGTTTGAAGCCGAGACACCGAAGAGAAACCTGCAGAGCTAAGTCTTGCGGCGTTGACGGATGTCGTATGACGCATAGTCACTTACTCCATTCTCCGATTGCGCAAGTAGCTGTAAAAACCGAGCCTCCAACAGCACCTGAACCGCAAGTCGAAAAGTTAAAACCGATAAGTGTAACTATAGCAAGCTGCAAGGCCACTCCGAATGCCCAAGTACTACTCAAGATCATACCTGTTGACATACATGGGCCGCTCTCATCCAAACGAACCTACGCACTCTTGGATGAAGGAAGTACATCGACTCTTCTCAAACAAGAGCTTGCGCGAAGTATTGGTCTAACAGGAGAAGTTGAACCACTGACCGTAGTTGGAGTAAACTCTACTTCGACGGAGCTGAACTCAGAACTTGTCAATCTCAAGATTACAGGACCCTCGAACACGCCAATTGAGTTATTCGGCGCCAGAACCGTACAGAACCTGCCACTCTCGCCTCAGACCATTACTAATGTAAGTCAGTACAGCTATCTACAAGACCTACTTGAAGCTGAAATCTGCTACAATGACGCCTTACCTGAACTGTTGATCGGCCAAGACAACTGGCACGCCATTATAGGCAGAGAGATCCGTCACGGACTGAGAAACGAACCCGTAGCCTCGCTAACGGGATTAGGCTGGGTAATACACGGCTGTTATCGCACAAACGCAGTCTCTGTTAACCTTAGCTTAAATACTAGAAAACCAGATGGAACGAAAATAAGCAATATAAATAAACAAAAGAAAATCTATACACAGAATCTGCCTGATATTGTAAATAAACATACGACAGAAAACAAAAGAGTGATAAAGAACACGGAACAGACTACGAATATCATTGTAAAGGAGAAAATGTGGAAAACAAAGAAATTAAGGCACCAACATCAAACCAGTACTCCGAATTACTATGCTTCTGATTGCAACGAAACTAAAAAGAACATTAACTTAGTTTACGACGGATTTGCTGAATCTTGCAAATCAAAACGACCGCCTAAGAAGAAGTGGTATCTGCCACACTTTGGCGTACGGACTGGAGACCCGTACAGCAGCACTACGATGAACGTCCAGAAGAGTCGGCAAACTATGGAATCCTAATGCTGATCCTGAATGCACCAGGTGCATTGCCGGGGAGAATATGTTACCGACTCTTTGCTGCATGCTTCTTGATAGGTTCTTTTACTTTTAAAATGTTGACTTTTGATTTGTGTAGTGTCACACTATGAAAAATGAATGTATGATTTGTCAAGATACTACGCCTTTTCTTAAACGAAAATTAAATCCCGTGTCCGCTACGCGGACCAATATGTCCGCTACGCGGACACGGGATTTAATTTTCGTTTAAGAAAAGGCGTGTCACACTATGAAAAATGAATGTATGATTTGTCAAGATACTACGCCTTTTCTTAAACGAAAATTAAATCCCGTGTCCGCGTAGCGGACACCTAGTATATGTTTATGTATATGTAGTGTATCACTCACCCAATAGCCAGAGCAATGTTTGGTGCACAAGCCGGAGTGTTAACAACGTAGTGGAAGGTCTTCCTCCTATGGTCTGGAGTATAAACTACGTCCAACAGCTCCCCGCACGACACTGCTGTCAGAGTCTCGTCAACTGTGAACTCCAGCTTCCATGTGCAGGGTTCAGCGAAGCTGTCCACGCATGGGAACCAGAGGCGGGCTGAGTGACCATAGGTGAACATGTGCGCTGACTTCTACAACCATAGATAAAAGGGATGGTCAGTGATGAAATATGCATTAAAATAAAGTACAAATTACCAATGTTTTAGGCAATTTTTTGTCATTATTGTGAATGTCTGAAGTGCTCTGAGGTAATGATGGAAGTAGTTTTTCCCCATGAGAAATGCTTTATTTTAAGTTTTTCTGTCACTATCTTGTTTATTTTTTAATTGAATTTTCCAGTTTATTTGAAAATGAAAAAAAAACTAATTTTTCATTTAAACAAAACTGTAATATTTTATTGAACCAGGCGTTACTTTGCGGAGGTCAATTTCAATGAACAAAAAAATTTTACCTTTCTACTCCAGCGGAGTAGCAAGATAAAAAATTCTTGTTCATTAAACTGTAATAAATTATATTAAACATTTTTTTTCATTACTTACTTCAACCAATGAACCCTCTCCTTCTGGCACAACAAAATGCATCCCACCCTGAGGTGATTCTAGTGAAAACTCAATGCCAATACGGAGCCCCCGACCCTCGCCCACCAGGTGAGCTGCATCATCGGGTACTTGTATGTGGAGCTCCCCAGAATTGTGGTCAGGGTCTATTTTCTGAGCTGCGGCCAGATGGCATTGTGAAAATACCTCCAGAGATCTCCTGTTGAAGGAACATTATGAGAATACTTATACTTGTTTGCTATTAGTAGTTTTTATTAACAATAGGTTTATTGGTAGCTTATAAATGATTCCCAGAGATTACTGTAGATAAGAAGAATAAGAGGTCTGCAGAAGATTATTTAGGCAGGAAATCAACATTATAAATTATACAGGCTAACAAAGGAAAGTAAACATACTCATATAAACATGGTGAAATCTAATTGATTTTATTCAATAAGATAATAATTAATTGTAATACAGTACAATGCAACACTAGGCACTGTTGTTAGAGCAAACAATTACAGATTGGAAATATTTGATTGCTTGATTGATAATGTACAAAAGGGGAATTAAAAACGAATTAAACTATGATTAAATTAAAATCGAATTAAAAACTAATCTAAATTTGATGATTGTATTGTGTGTGTGTATTGGAGGGCCCCTCCAATACACGGAGGAGGCCTATGCCATGAGGCACGCCGAATTACGCGACAATTTAATAATAATAACAACAAACAACATACTTACTGAAATTGTAGCGAATTCGGAATAAAAAGGCTATAATAATAATAAATTGTGTGTGTATGTTGGCAGGAATTAAAAACAGATTTTGAGAAATTCTCACAGTATAGGAGCTGAAAAACAAGGGCCAAGCCACATGCACAAGCTTGTATATTTGTCATATTAATGCACCAATGAATGCCTGTCTCACTACTCTCTGTAAAGTTTCTGATATCTCAAGTGTTAGTTATCTATGATTCCCCTCCAATTCATACTATGAAACAGATAGAGACGACATCATAGATATCCAACACTTAAAATATCTGGGTCTTAAATGAGAGTGGTGCAACAGGCCCTTAGTGTCATTTTATAAGTTATTTATACCAGTGTGTTTACAACTTACATGTTTGGATCTGCCTGGCAGATGTCCAGGAATGGGTCACAGTATTGAAAATTTGCTTCATATTGGTCATTGAGGCAGACTCTGTATATACGGCACTGCTTGGCATTCAGTCGGATGTATCTCAAATTGTCTTTCAATGGCACCACCGTCAACTCGACGAAGCCCTGAAATCATTGATCTCTAAAGTAACCTATTTATATTAACATTCTGTAGTGTTCAGTAGTGTCACTAACAAGCTTATATTAACCATATTGGAACTTACAATAATACTTCTTCTTTCAAAGCTGATACCAGTCAAGCTAAGAATTTGATGAGCTGTAAAGGAAAACAGTAACAATAAACTAACACATTCAGTAGTTTTAAACAACAAACAAGGCAGACAAAATACTTATAATTTAAAGGGGCGACAATTGTCGCCTGTACGCTCTTTCTTCATTGTTTAATATATTAAAGTCATGGTCCTATTTAAATACACATTCATACACTTCCTAATACAAAAACGAGAAACTACTTCGCTGTAGGATATAAATAAAAACATTAAATAAAACTACTCAACAAAATACAATACAACGTTGACTTTTGACTTGACAGTTCTTTTTCTGCCACAGATAACGTAAGAGTGAAATAGACAAAACCGTAGTGCAAAAAAGCTATCCTGCACAGACTAGAAAACGTAAAGTGACTGCTACATGGTTGTAAAATTCTATTGTATTTTCATTATTTCTACAGAGGTCATTCAATATTGTCTACTTTGTTCTTTGATTCTGTATTGTTTTGTAGTGATTTGTGGTGTTCAATAAAGAGTATTTGTATCGTATTGTATTGTATTCTATGTTGGAGATTCAATCCAAAGAATAAAGTAAACACATTTAATCAATCATTTCATTTTTCATGCCATTTTAAAACTTCAAAACCGAGTCATCATAAAATATAGATCAACTCTAAAACTAAACCAAAGTGACCCCTCTTGAAACGACTTAACGATTGGTTATCGATAGTTATTTCATCGATAACGTGATTTTTTTTTTCTACATGGCAATTAATTAATTTTGCATGCGTTCATAAAGTGTGCTCTAACATCTATTAACTTTTCGTGTTAGCATAATTTTGCCCGTGGCAAGCAATTCAAAATTAAAGATTCATATTACTTTTTTCTTTTTTTTAATACATAATAAATCCAAACGTAAAAAAGGAAGTGGTATCTATAAAACTATTCTGAAAAACAAATATTACTTTCACCTTTAGTTTTTGAACGTTGCAAATCGCTATTATTGCTTGTCAAAATAACGAGAAGGAAGGAGAGATCTATTTCATTCGTTGTGATAAAATTACCAGCATCTCAATATTGTGACCCCGATAACTATAAATCAGACTAAAGCTCTGTATAAAATCATATGAGAAAACCATTTTCATGTTTTATTCCGCATTGAATGGTCGAAATGAGAGACTTACCGTACTTGACTTGTTTGGTTTTGTACATATTTTCTTTCCAAATTATTGCTACGAATTCTCGTACATCTAATATTTGGAAACTTAATCCAGAAGACGGCACAATTGTTGACGGTAACACGTTGACCCAGGTCAGTTAATTCTAGTCCTATAATAACTTTTATATAATCGATGTAACACACTGTTTCGCTACTTAGTATTATTCTTTGCGATACTAACGTATTTTTGTGTTTTTTTTTGTTATAGTCAAATGAATATATTTTTTTCAAAAGCGTATAGGCTGTGTATGTAATCTTTTCCTGCTTCATAAATTAGAAATTTAGAAAAATCAACTCATTAATATATTCTTTAGATAATAATATATTATCTTTATGACTGAATTGGTCAGTGTATTGAACGAGGGTTGATATGATATCTAAAGCAACTGTACTCCTTCGAGAAATTCACTTCACTTGAGACAGTTGTTTAATAAAATATACTTAATTTTGATAGAACAGTAAATTTTACAAAATCGCTTATTTGTGTCAATTATGGGTGTTAGCTATCTTTATAACAAGTTTTATCCAAATCTATCAAGCTGTTTAACCTTGAAGAAGTAGTAAACACGAAATTACACATTTATAAAATTTACACAGGTGTAGAAGTGTTTGTTTTTTTAATTATTATGAAAGGGCTTCATAGATCTGATCCTACCTATACCTTTCTATATTCTGGTCGCTGATACATAGGCATATACTGAGACACCTACTATTTTAAACAGATGATTATTACATATTTTTTATTTTTTATAAAACATAAAAATATAATCCATTATAATTTTTTACCAGACTGCAACAAAGCCCAAAAGGAGGGTTATTGTTGCAATAGGCAGTGTTCAATTATATGCCAATGTTTGTTTTATTTGTAGTTAGTCACAGTAGGGTTGAAATTTTAAAATAGTGAAAGTAGGGCAGCAAATATCTCTGTACTCTACTATAAAAAAAATATTTTTTATTTTTAGGATGACACAGATAAGCAAAAAATGACAGAAGAAGATCCCATATTTAACATAATAACTTCAACTGTGTACTATGGAAACACCTGGACCAAACATGGGTTTGAAATGTTCTGTACTGACTGCCAGGCGTATGAACAACAAAGGTTTGTTAAATTTTATTATTAAAAAGAATGACTTACCAAATATCCATAGGATCCAAACTTATGTCACTACCATACTAAGGATGAGACCCATGTTACATTTTCAAAATGTTAACTGACAAATTATAAATGCATTGGAATTAGGTGATAATGTTGCAATGCATAAGTACAGTCAAGTGTAATAATATGTATCTAGACAAACTTTCAAAAATAAGTACCATACGCTCTTACACCAGCATAATAAGGTTGTGGGACATATTTTTGAGAAGTTCCTATCAACACTTATTTTTGCACTTGACCGTACATAATTAGTATTTATTTTTACTGTCTTCAATGAGTGTGATTTTTTTGAATATATGCATAATTATATACAAAAATGTATAAAATTAATTTATAAAGTAAAGACAACACAAAAAGATAGTAATTTTCACCTCAGCCCCACATCAGCAACCTCACCTCAGTAACTTCAGGGTTTTATGCTTTGCTTTTTTTTCTGGCCTTAAACTATTTGGCACATTTAAGCTATTTATAGCTATTCAAAGACGAAATTATAAATATTTTTTTTTGTGACGTCATAAAATTATCCAAAAACCAACACATCCTTGATTAAAACACTATTCCAAAATGATTCCTGATGCATAATTAATTTCTGCAACATGACATAAGAACTATGTCCTTGATCCTTAATTATGAACATATTTTACATATTATTATAATTTTGCTGCCAACAGATCTGGTGTTGAAAATGGAGATGAATCAACATTGGCCGAGGCAAATGGGGATGCAGATGAGGAGTACTTGGACTGCGGGAAGGCTGTTAACTTCACATACTATGATAACCTGGTAGGGGTGGCCAGACGTCATAGACATCCCAACGTTCCTGAACCACAGGTGATTGCATTCATATTTATTAGTGATAAACTTGGAAAACTGAATTTCACATAATGTGTGCCTACATCTTAGTTAAAATGCAAACTAATATAGCTATAGGCTAATTAAATAAAAACTTTTTATTGGGATCACAGAAAACGAAAGGTATTAATTTAATAATTAATAGTAGGTGTTTTGCAATCATTGTGGATTAAAGATTTTTTTTTAAAATAAATACCATTGCAAAAAGCACACTCATGTCATCAATAACAATTACATACCATTTGGATAAAAAAATATTGATATTTTTTTTCATGAAAAGGTCAGTCATGACACAGTGAGAGTGCTATAATATTAAAATTAAAATCTTGTAAAGGTAAACAAGATTGCCGTACACAGTGTATCACAAGTAGGCTTTGTGAAATCAATTAACACATGCATCAACATCAGGTCAAGTGGTTTCTGCCGTCTGTTTTTCTGCAAAATAACGGCAACTGACCTAGTGTACAATGTACGAGAATGAAATCAAATTTTTCTTTTATTTTTTTATTTGCTGTATTTTATCCTAATTAATTATGCACAAAATAGCTAACTCAACTTTTTTTACAGGTTGCGCTAATATTTACAAAAAAGAAGTCTTACAAAAATGGTGTGACAGAGCTTGACATAAATGCTTTAGAGAAACGTTTGAAAAAGGCCAAACGTGAGAAACCAAAGTCGGTGCAGCTCTATAATCAAATTGGTAACTTTTGGAGAATCAAGGGTGATACAAGACAGAGCATTGAGTGTTTTAGACGAGCTCTTGCTGTTTCTCCTTATAATGCAGAAGTAAGTACTCATTGTGCATTTTTTTCGTTTAAATGAGCATAAACACAGCAGAGAAACATCTGTTTTATAACAATAACAAGCCAACCAACCTTACCCAAATTACAATGGTACTAATGCAATTCCAGGTACTTCTGAACCTGGCGAGAGTACTATTCACGCTGCAGTACCTTGACGACGCCATATATCTGACACGGCGGTCGTTGGAAGTACAGCCGCCAGATCGTAGCGCGTGGCAACAGTACTTCACGCTCGGAGAGATATTCAAGGCTTATGGACATTATCAGGTGAGTTGTACTAGGCCATGTTCACTGCAGTATCTGGCGATGTCACATATATGATATGGCGATCAGTTGGAAGTCATGCTAGACCGAATAGCGTGGCCAATGGCAACAAATTTTCAAGGCGGGCGAGTTGATTATACTAGGGTAGGCCATGTTTACTAAAGTATCTATCAACACCATACTATAATCTGGCGAGTTTTTAAGTATACATAGGTATTATTCATTTTTGCACGTGTATTTCGACTGCTTGCCTACAGACAGTACCGACATACATTATCTGAGTAGTACTGCAGTATCTGACAGTGTCATATAAATCTGATGGTGCAGTCGTTAGTGCTGATTTTGGGCTGTAAAACGTGGCAACAATACCTACTGCTTCATGCTTAGACAATTAATTATCAAGTCAGTTATAAGATCGATATTAATAACTGTGACTCAACAGCTGCAGTTAAATAGATAGTCATTTAACCACGTCACCACGTCATATTTAGTCATGTCCTTGCATAAGATCATCTAAGTGAAAATAATTTAAATTCAGAAACAGTATTACTTGTAAATTCGTTACGCTTATGTTGCAGCTGAGAAAATAATATTTACTTTTACACGTTCTCATTTCCACCTTTCGCTTTCAATGTAAGTTAAGGTTAACTTTCGGTTAAGCTATTCATTAATATGCAGGTGCATATAGTGGAGGTTCACTAATTAACAGTTGGTGATAAGTGTTTAAAAATTGTTGAACCTCTTAATTAAGTATTTACTTGCGGTTTACGGTCAGGTCAGGTAAAATCACTTATTTTGTAGGTAGGTACTTTAAATTTCTTATGAAACTCGAGGCACTCTCTTATATTATACTAGCGACCCGCCCCGGCTTCGCACGGTATATTGTGCATGTACTATACATATAAACCTTCCTCTTGAGTCACTCTATCTATTAAAAAAAACCGCATCAAAATCCGTTGTGTAGTTTTGAAGATATAAGCATACATACGGACTTGAGGACAGAAAAAGCGACTTTGTTTTATACTATGTAGTGATAGTGATGATGTGTATAAAATTTGAATCTCGAAAACGGCTCGAACGACTTTCATGGAATTTAGTATGCAGGGGGTTTGGGGGGCGATAAATCGATCTAGCTAGGTTTAGTTTCAGAAGACTTACCAAACATACTGAGCAAAGCTCGGTCATCCAGGTACTTATACTAACAATGCCAACTGTTATGTAAATGTGTTTGTTTTTGTATTTTCAGGAAGCAGCAGTGCACCTGAGACATGCCTTGGACTTGAGACCGGACTTCGAGCCGGCTTTGACGGCGTTGAAAGACATTGAAAACATACCAGAAGCATCTGTGCATGTGTACACACTCCTTATCATTGTGTGTTTGGTGAGTTTGTATGCTTAAATCGTCGTTGTATATTTCAGTCGCCAACTCAGTAAGATAAAGACGAACTAAGCTAGAATATGGCACGCCCTGCGTTCCTATGACTAACTTATCTTTCAGGTAATGGGAGTGCTCCTCGTAATACTGTCGTCAGTCGACAACGGCGGCGACGTGGAAGAACACAAAACACAGCGGCACTTCAACCGCGCCATGGCCATGCGGTCGCTCCGTGGCGTGACCTTACCCGGCTCGCGCGGCCGCAAGAAAGGCGGCTCCTAAACCAGTGACGTCATGGCGTGACGCCGGTCCTAAGTCTTTGTTCCCAGTGACAAGTCGAACCAAGTTTTTACTCTCATTATTTGTGAGATTCTTATACCGTCGAAGACAAACTTAGGTGATCGTTCAAAACTGATACAAATAAACAACCTAGGGGACACACTATGAAACTGATATATTCGTTCTTATCAATAATAGACACCCCAGTTTCTTGTACAAAGTTTCAAATAAGTTTGTATTCGATAGTAAATACGCCCATAGAACCTTAAATTAACCAAATTACTTGTTATCAGTGTGAGAATTTTATGTTCATTCGTTATAAGTTCATTCCGTCTGATTATTTATATTGGAGGTTGTGATTAAAATATCTACTTATTTTGTTATGCAGACATTGGACCGGCTAACATCTTTGAATGGCATTATAACGCTTGAAAAATTACCAAATTGCCAGCTAAAATGTTTCTACAGTATTGCTATTGATATCTTTGAGTAAGGAATGGATATTGTGGTACTGTTTCGTAAAATTGATTGCCCAGTCATCCTTTAATGATTAAATTGCATTTAAAATTAGTGTTGTGATTAAAACTACTTAATTGTGAATTATCGAAGTACTAGTGAGTCTGAAATAACGTGAAGCCATTTATGTTGTGATCATTTTTCAAAATCATTTCGGAATTGAACGAAACAGTGCTACAAAAAGAGGCTAATGTACAAAAGTGACCTAACCGGTCTTGCCATGTCTAATTTGATCTCTGCTTCGTAGTCTTCGTCACTAATGATAGCTATCCCTAATGTGTGGTGTTCCTTTTAGAATTATTGGAGAAATGATCCGAAAAGTTTTCCAATTTTTATAAATAATCTTCATACCTACATGAAAAACCAGTTTCTTGTCATTGTTAATGTTATCTATTTTTTTTTATTTAAGTATCCTTTATCAGCTTAAGCTGATAGGCAATAATACATTGTTAATACTATTAAAATTGAAGCTACTTTCAAAGACAATGTTCGAATAAGGAAGCTCGAATTTTCCGGTACAAATCAAACCTTAGTTTTGCAAATTGTGTTTAAATATTACAGTATTATCAGGGATCGTCTACATAAAAGTTCGGGAAGACTCGGGCCGGTCGCGGCGGCAGGCCTGCGTTGAGCGTATCACTTTTGCAACCTAGTCATTCACTTAGGCAAGTGGGCCCATGGTTGGGCTGTGTGTATTTCGTTAGTAGTGCATGCAAGTAACTTGTTAAGTGTTCGTAGTCTAAGGATTTAAAGGGAGGAACAAGTCTTAAATTCTGAGATTGGTGAAAAATGTACCTGTTTTCAATAGAATAGAATAGAATAGAATAGAATAGAATAGAAAAACTTTATTGTATAATCTGTGTAGTTACAAAGATGGTGATAATGTTTTACTAAGTTTCAACAGTTACCCTTCCGGGCGGGCATACAATGTTTTATGTTCTTAAAATCTAATTTACAATTTACAAGCATAAAATTCTTTTAAATTATAAAAAGCCTTCTCTATTAACCATTTTTTAAGTGTTCGTTTAAAAGTGCTATCATCTATACTTTTTATATCATTGGGAAGATTATTAAATACACGAATAGCTGATATTAAAGCACTTTTTTTAAATATTGAGTTGTTGATCTTGGGAAGTTTAAGATCATATTTATATTGAGATCGAACATTAAATTTGCAGGATCTCATTGGAAAATATTCTGGCTGATTTCTAACAAATAGACATAATTCTAGGATGTATATGCATGTCAGAGTTAGGAAGTGTTTATTTCGAAAAACGTTTCGAAGAGACTCATCGGCGCGCATGCTATATATTGTCCTTAAACATCTTTTCTGCAATACAAATGTCTTTTGTACATCAATGGAATTTCCCCAATAGATGACGCCGTAGATTAGTAATGGATACACGTTTCCGTAGTATGCATTTACAGTTATGGCTTCAGAACATGTTTCGGACAGAACTGATAAAGCATAGCATCTGCTGGAAATCTTTTTATTTATTTGCTCAATATGAGCCTTCCAATTTAAATGTGAGTCTATTGTGACTCCAAGGAAATTAGTGCTACTAACTTCAGTTACAACAGCACCTGCATCTGACACAACAAGAGGTATTTGAGACGCTTTGTAGTTCCCAAATTGGATGATTTTAGTTTTATTTAAGTTAACATGAAGATTAAGAGTATTAAGCCATTTTTTAATTTTTATAAGTGTACAATTTATATTTTGTTCTAAATTTACATTTGATCTATTTTTACTTGAGAATAGCATAGTAACATCATCAGCGAACAATACACATGGTTCATCAACTATATTTGGAAGTTCGTTTAGGTAGATTAAGAACAAGAGCGGCCCAAGAATACTTCCCTGGGGAACTCCTAATAGAACGTTTGTGAAGCGAGATTTAACCTGCTCTACTGTTTTGTTTTGAGAATTGTATCTCTCGACTTGTACAGCCTGTTTTCTGTTACATAAGTAGCTGCAAAATAATTTAAGAGCATTTCCTCGTATTCCAATACGTTCAAGCTGCTTTAATACAATGTCATGGCTTACACAATCAAAGGCCTTTGACATGTCAATCAAAAGAGAAACGCAAGGTATTCTATTATTTAGGTTGTTCCATATGGCATTTAACATATTAAAGATGGCTATCGACGTGGATTTTCCCTTTCGGAAGCCAAATTGAAAGGGACTAAGAATATTATTCTTATTTAGGAACTGCGTAAGCCTGTTATGGATAGCCTTCTCAAAAACCTTTGAGAAACTTGGTAGTAAGGCAATGGGTCGAGAATTGCCCATATCAGTTTTGCTCCCCTTTTTATGCAGTGGCTTTATCAAGGCCCTTTTTAGTTCCTCAGGAAATATTCCATTTTCTAAAGTTAAATTTATGATGTAGACAAGGGGCTCAGCAATAGAGTCTATACATGCTTTTATTACTTGTATTGGGATGCCGTCATGACCTGAGGACTTCTTGTTTTTTAAAGACGTCACGATCTTTTTTACTTCATGAGCATCGACTGGAGCCAGGAAAATGCTATTACAGATACTTTGTGAGATAGTTTTATATTCCTCCGGCTTAAAAGTTGTGTTAATATTTCGATTAATGTAATATCTGTTAAACGCTTCAGCGATATCACACACATTCGTGTGGCTGGTTCCATTTTCCTCTACCTTGCTAATTGAATTTGGAATTGAATTTGTTAAACTCGTGTTCATCTTTATAAGACCCCAAATAGCTTTCGATTTATTGGTACTGTTTTTTATAAACCTATCGTTTGATATAGTTTTTGATGACCTAATTACGTTTCTTAAAATTTTGCTATATTTTTTATATTTAAATAGTTCAACCTTATTATTTTTTCTTTTTTGATTTAACAAATGCATCTTTCGTTTTATTTTGCAAGATTTCAAAATACCCTTTGATTTCCAGTTTGTTCTTCTAGTAAATGTAATTTTCACTCTCTCTAGTGGTATACAAAGATTGAAAATCAAAGAGAAAACACTTATAAATGCTTCATATGCTGCATTTGCATTCGATTCCTTATATACATCCTCAAAATTTATTTGTGCCATATACTTTTTAAAAATATCCAAGTAATCATCAATTTTACGTCTCTCCACATACCAGTATTTTTCGTTATAACTAAGTGTTGTTGGTAGTTCAATAATTTGCCCTGTATGGTCCGATATTCCTAGGTTCATTACCTTAGAGATATATTGGGTGGAGTTAGTTAATATATTGTCTATACATGTTTGTGAATTTGCAGTTATTCTGGTGGGTTCGTTGATGGTGTGGGTGAGGTTAAACTTAGCAAGAGTTGATAAAAATACATTTGTTGTTTTATCGTTTTTTAAAAGATTTATGTTAAAATCTCCAAGTATGACAATTTTACGTTTCAAATAACGCAAGCGAAGCATTATTTTATCTAAAAGTATTTCAAATTTGGTTAAAAAGACGTCGTAATCGCTGTCAGGCGTTCTATACATACACAACACTATCAAGTTTATTTCGGGGATTAGTATACCGCAAGTTTCGAAATGTATCTCTACTGACATATCTGAAATCCATTTTATATTTCGGCAATTTAAGGTATTTTTTATGTATATGCTAACGCCACCACGTGACTTACGGGATCTACAAAAGTGAGAAGCTAGTTTAAAATTCTCAATTTGCAATATAGAGGTTTCATAATTTTTCAGAAATGTTTCTGTGAAGCAGAGTATATCAATATTGGTGTTTAAATGAGACGTCAAAATTTCGATTTGACTCATTTTTGATTTCAGTCCTTGAACATTTTGATGGAAAATGCTTAGGTTACTTATATTATTAACTACGGGGTCTGCCTTACTCGCACACTGGTTTTGGCATGACACTATCGATTTTTTATTCTCTTTTGCGAAAAAAATAGTAGGGAATCGTGCCTTTTAAATGCAGCGATTGGCGTGAGTCTATATTATTATTTTTTAAATTTGAATTTTGATGTTTAGGCGCAATCACATTTTCATTCCTAAAATTGTAGTAGGTTTCTTTATAATCCAATTGATCAAGGATAGAATTCAGTTTCTTG
The DNA here is from genome assembly GCA_932294345.1 of Pandemis cinnamomeana. NCBI lineage: Eukaryota > Metazoa > Arthropoda > Insecta > Lepidoptera > Tortricidae > Pandemis > Pandemis cinnamomeana. Next base: position 12,653,038 of record OW028705.1, on the reverse strand, counting down.
CAGATACCCTTAAGATACATGTATTTATTGTTTTGTCTAGTCCTGAGTTTCGAATCCTCTACAAATCTAAGACTGTCTATGCTAACGCAAGTCTGACGAAGCATATAGTTCAATATATTTACATCAATATCTCTAGCTTCTCTAATAGCTAGAATTAAAACATTGCATCTCTCTACATAGGTTAAGACATTATTTAAGCAAGCCAGGATCTTCATTGGGTTAGAGTCATGTTCTCCAAGTGACAATACAATTTTATCACTTTTAGAAAAATCATGGCATCTCATGGAATCCAAAATAGCCTCTGTATCTGCACCTGGCTTAACGAATGATCTAACATCGTACTGCTCGAAGTCGTTGCCATGTCGCAAGCGAAGAAGCATTGAAGCTATTCCGGTGCATTGCTCACCACCAAATACGAATATTTTGTGCTTGACATTTGTTGGTACAGGCGTTTTTTCCTTGGTCGATATATGTGTATTTGCTGTATTTGTTTTCGCGGGAGAGCTTGGAGTGCCGGCTGAGACATCTAGTTCCAGAGGTGTTTTATAGCTGGTAGTCGGGGTGGGCGGGTAGGTAGGTATAGCCGCTGGCAGCTCGATTGTCTTACTTAAGTTTTCAATACTTGATGTCCTTGGAGAAATCAGAGTGCCGGGTGTGTCGAGTGTCTTTTTTTTGATTTTCAGTGGTTCTTTTGTTAATTTTTGACTATTTATTACTTAATACATGATTGTCTTAGCATCCAACTCTCGTTTTTTTATCCAACAATGTGTGCAAAATAATGTATGACAAAAACTAATTTGAAACGAAACAAAAGTATACAAAATTATAATGTATTTATTATAAAATGTATACACGTAACTGAAAAGTACGCCCCTTTCAAGCTTTTAAAAAATTACATCTAAGCTGAAAACATTGCCAATTAGAAGAATATTAGATTTGTTAAATTTCGGAATTTACAATTGGGCAATTCATTTACTAGTTACTTATACCTAGATAACCAAAACAAGATGCACTTGTAAACAGCGTGATGATCGAATGTTGAAAATGTTGATCGACATTTAAAATTGCATTCGCGAATCAAATATCCTGCGGAACAGTGGTAAAGTTTACTGGATCTTCAAAGATTCAAAGTACTGGTTAATCTAAATCAAATGATTATGTATCTTAGCTGGGGCTTAATTTCAATTCATCAACATAATTTGCTTCAATTTAACCAGTACTTGTTCCGACTGTTCAATAACAGAATAATTCGCGATTTGGTATATCTCCAGTGATTAGGCGACGTCATGGATGCAGAGGCGGAAAATGTCATGCTGCACGAAGAAGGAGTCGCCCAGAGTCTTTAGTACAAAAGTCTGCATGTAGGAGTGAGGTGGGTCGTCGTCACACTGCAAACGAGATTGTGATAATTACATATCTATCAAATATTTCTACATTAATTGTAATGACAATTTTTGTTGGAATAGTATCAATAACATTAAAGTTCCTATTGGCCGTATTGGTATTCCCATTAGCACTTAATGTACACAAGATTACAAGTCTCAGTAGGAGGTCAATCAACTTAAGTGTCATTGTTCATTGAGACAAGATAAATATACAGACAACTGTAAAATTTATATTTGTCATGTTTGGCCAGTGATCTTTTTTTTGATATAAACATAGATGCATTGCTACATATTATGATAGATGGGACTCACTAATATTACCTAACCTGAAAATTTCATTTTAGATACAATCTTTTCTGCTGACTGTACTGCCGCGTTTTGTTGACTGTACTTGTATTGTCAGCCATCCTACATATTTGTACCAAATTTCAAGTCAATCAGACCAAACGTTGAAGAGTTCTCCTGCGGAGACGGTTCTGGCAGGACCACCAGAATTCTAGTACCAGATTACTGTATTGTCATCTGACTTACGCAAGATTCCACACCCGACAAACATACATACATAAGTTGCAAGTTTAAATAAATCTTTTTATTACAAAATAAAAATTTATGACAGCATAAATGGTTGAGAATTAAAAAATCGGCTAAGTATGAGTGGGAACTTGCGCAGTTAACAATAACTTAACTAAGATATAACATTATTGAAGTTTCTTAACCATGAAACACCAAAATAAAGTCAATACTTTACAGTATACAAATTCCAACCACCACTTCACATTATGTCTGAGTGATTTTCAAACTGCTAATTTAGTTTTCTACAAATTATTAGGTTGACTGGAAGAGATCCCTTAAAGGGATAAGTCCGCCTTTGTGCATGTATCTCAGTGTTTGTCAATTGTATTTTGTCGTGTTTATTTTGCACAATAAAGAGTTTACATACATACATTATTGATTATAAGATTTTATTTTTTTACTTGAGACATTGCTTAAGGCAAAAGGGAATGATCTTCATGGGTTTTATTTGATGTCAAAACTTGACAGACAGGCAGTGAACATCAAAGTGATCTTATAAAGGTTCCGTTTTCTCCTTTTACAGAATTCAATGAATGTGTTGCTCATAGGAAAACCTACAAAGCTTATTAAATGAACTAAGAGTTTAATGAGGCTTATTATCTTGGTAAATTGTATTATCATTATAATAGGTAACAAAGATACAATTAAAGATCATAAATTAAAATTATGTAATGCTTACTTGCAACCTGCCGAGTACATTGATTAGAACTCCACCGTCGAACATGGGTTGTGAGTCAATGGCTGTGATGAACCTTCCAATTTTTTGGAAACCCAAACCCTGCAAAGATATTGAATCAAATACTTTTTACAGGTTTACAGAGAAAGACATCCACTACACATGAATTTTATTTTGTAAATCACAGTCGCCACTTCTCAATGTGAGTAACCATGTTTGATATCCACATTAATAATTAAAATTGAAATTTTGGGGCTGAAATGAAATTATCTATGTATACTTAACTTGGTTTGAATATCTGACAATGTATAGATGCCATGGCATGGATGGGCCCCAAATTAATTATGGTACTTGGGGTAGCTTTTAATTCAACCAGGAAATAGGAGAGGTGTGGAAAAGAAAATTAAGAAATGAGTAACTATCAATAAATTTCGAATTTTTCTTCAGATTCTATTTGCATGAATTTGCATGTAAATTCCAAATGGTAAAAAAACGGTAATTATTTGGCAATAACGAAATAAAGCGACCCTATTATTTTTAAAACTAAGTTTATCAAGAGTTAACACTTCAACTAACTCAGGGGTTCCCAATTTTTTTGTGTCAAGGAACCCTAATTGATTACATTTTTCCTAGCGGAACCCTTCTTTGATAACACCTTAAAATAGGTATAAATGAAAAATAACACAGGTCAGTGCGCGCGAACAACGTTGCTCACCGCACATGAAAATATTTTTTACGGAACCCTTATTGCCCTTCCACGGAACCCCAGGGTTCCGCGGACCACCTTTCGGGAACCGCTGAACTAACTTACATTCAATTTTTCCATAATTTTAACAGCACCTTGTAGTTGAACTCCTTCAAAGGTCATAAAAGATGTTTCTACCTGAAAGAATGAAAAAGACATAAGTAGTCACATCTTAATTCATTTTTTTTATGAATATGTGCTATGTGAACCAGGTTTTTAATGTTAGAGATTAAAAATATGTTCGGCAACCCTAAAAGCAAATTATTGATTATTATGTGTGGCACTTTCACAATATTCAGCAAAATATTTAGTATGTGTTACCAATTGTTTTTTTTTTTAAGTTTGTGCTGTTAATATTTTTAATTAAGTACTTTCTTTGTTGTTATCTTTTATTAGTCAGTTACACAGCATGTAAGACAAGAAATTACTAATGCACAGATTTCGATTCCTGGCAATTTATGAGATTTAGTTTGTTGAGCTTCAAAAATTCATACCTTTAACAGTAAATAAATTGACCAATATACGATGGAAAAAGGATGGTAACAATAACAAAAAACTAACATAGTAACAAATCTTCAAATTCACATTTCCCATCAGATTTTGTTGGCATGATTCCAATTAGCCTAAATTGCTTTCTAAATGCAACTAGTCAATAATATGTCAATAATAAAACATAGTTCAGCAAGAGAGAAGTTATATCAAAATTATAACGGTTCATTATTCAAGTTTCAATGCCATCATTACAAGTTGTCTGTACTTTTTATTGCAGTGACAGGTCATTGCATTGTAAAGATTAAAGATCGCGTATGATTCATATATAACAAGCTCGGTGACTCTTAGCATCTCATGGACAAATAACTGGCAAAGATCTATTCTACTAGGCAAAGTAATAGAAGTGAAATCACAAAGCAAAGCAAGCACTCACGTTGTACAAATTTGCCAGATTTGGTCGGGATGCCGGGTCGTCGAATAGCGCATAATATTGTTGTACAAAACCTTTGCCGATTGCATCGTACTGTGGATTTAGCGCCATTTAGACGTTTATTTCGTTCCAAAATTCACTACAACGTCCACAAATCACCGAAAATGCAAATTTCAGGCTTTCGGCATGCCCTTCCCACAGACACCAAAAAATGGCTGGCTGGCTAGTGCTGCCAATGGTAAAAACACTCATTTTAGTCTTGAAAAGTCATTTTTTGCGAAGAACACAAAATTTACCAAAAAAAATCTGAAATTTTGTATTCCTATACCTAGACTAGCATAACCACTGTCTACATTGCTTCATTAATATATTTATATAGGTACCTAATTTCTAAGCCAATTAAAGGCATAGTTTAATAAACGTTAAACATTTTGTACAATTGCATTGACACTAATTTATTTGGTGTATCGAATTAGCTCAAGTTGTTTGTACGTCATTTTATTTTTTAACTATGTAACATTTTGGCAATAAGTTAAAAAATAAACCAAAAGTAATATTGTAACAAATACTATTACAAGAGATTCTGGGATGTATTTCTTGGCTGCCTTGTAACTTTAAAAGCACAAAAATCTAAACATCTAACGTCTCTTCGAAATAAAAGTACTTTCGCTGAATTACCCCCGCTACTACGTCACCCAATGCTCAAAAAAGTTTTCCGACGTCTTTGGTATCAAAATCCGTAGAAATACCGACAACTTAACCCTTATGGCAACATCAAGTTAACCGAGGTGTTGCAAGATGATTTGCGTTTAGAAATTATAATCTAATTAGACACTAAACAACATAGTAATTTATTAAAATGAAATTACTACACTGTAATATTGACTTATTTTTCTGATTTCGTAAAGATGAATCATATCAGTTAAATTGATGATGACACAAATCACACAAATGACATCACTATTTCCGAACAAATGTATGTATAGGGATGTAATATCCCTGACGTTCCACAGATAAACATCGATACTCCTACAGTTTTTTTTTAATTGCTGTATGGACCAAATTTTCTTTACCCAGAAGATATGAAGAAATAAAAATGACAATGACAAATCAACAAATGTATGACAGTTTACTAACACGAGCGTGACGTCGGTCGTTTGGGGTTAGAGCGTATTCGCGACAATTTGGAAACATAGTTCTTGGAGACAGCCTTAGTCCCAACCCAAAACATTTAAAATATCATTTTTCATAATACTTAAGTTATTTCTGCGACACTAGCTAAAGTTTATCTTATTATTAGTGTGACGTTAACTTCGAAGGTTACAAAACCAAATACTTGCTCATCATGTCTTTAGCGGACGAATTGCTAGCAGATTTGGAAGAGAACGATGATGGAGAACTCGAAGCAGCTATCGAGAACAAGACATCGACCGACCTAGCCCACGAGTTTGCTATACCTCGGTCTGTTATTCCCATGGAAGAGGACATAAAAAGCGTTACTATAAGAGAGCTAGCAAAGTTGAGGCATTCCGATCGTCTTCAGAGGGTAGGTTATTTTTAGTGCCTTTTATAGGTTGTTTATTTTAATTTGCCACCGACACTGTTAGTCTCTTGTAATTTCATGCTGCATAATGAAGAAAAGGGTGATTGCTTTAAGACTTATATACATACATACACAAATTACGTCTTTATCCCTTACGGGGTAGACTCTTAAGTACAAATATTTAACCAAATCTGACCCAACTTTTTTTTTATGCTTTGAAAAATGCGACTTATGGCATCCGCCCGGTACAGGTTTACTGGGGGCATATGGGGCTCTCCTGCGGCGGCAGGCATACCCACTAAAAACCACACATTGATATAGGCATTATATTATTCCTTAATTTGTGAATACAGGTACTGACTGAAATTGAAAGAAATGTTGGCAATAACCGTAAGAAGATTGAAGTTACCGGATTAATGGAATCTGATCCGGAATATCAACTTATTGTAGAAGCCAATAACATTGCTGTCGAAATAGATGGAGAAATCGGTGGGTTAACATTAACATTACGTTCATTTATTTTTATACTTCTATGGACTCATTTACGCATCAACCAATAAAAAATAAGTTTTTAGGCATAACAAACATATCTTATAGCTTAGCAAGCTTCTTTTTTTTCTCTGACTGTTAAATACTAGTACCTACAGACTATTGAAAAAAACACATACATATTGATAAATCCCTGAATGTTTTTTTTTATTTTAATAAGATAATAATGATTGACACAACAGAATAAAAATACATAACAATGTAGTATTTGTTGATGCATAAAGGTGTCCAATTTATAAACAGACCATTTCATTTTCCAGCTATTATCCACAGATTTGTCCGAGACAAGTATCAGAAACGGTTTCCTGAGCTGGAGTCCCTGATCGTCACCCCTCTTGAGTACATCCGGACTGTGAAGGAACTTGGAAATGATCTGGACAAAGCCAAGAACAACGAGACACTGCAGAGCTTCTTGACTCAGGCCACTATTATGGTTGTGTCTGTGACAGCATCTACAACTCAAGGGTAAATACGATATGATGGATTCGCCATTTCAATGAACAAAACACATTTATCTTGCTACTTCTCTACCACATGTGCAAGACAGCCAAGCCTGTGTGTAATATTACATGTAAATCCCTCTGCTGCTTCCACATAAACCATATATAAATCCTAATAGCCTAACTGGTCTGGCTCTGGCGTCTGGCTGTTCACAGAGGGGTGCTCGTTCCTACATTAATGTACGGTAGCGAGACTTGGGTATGGCAAAAGAAGCATGAAAGTAGAATAAATGCAGTAGAAATGAGAGCGTTAAGAAGTATGGAAGGTGTATCACTGAAAGATAGAATAAGGAATAGTGTGATAAGGGAACGTGCTGGTGTGAAAGAGGCTATAGTGACTAGGATAGAAAAAAGTATGCTTAGTTGGTTTGGTCACGTAGAGCGGATGGATGAAAGTAGATTAACTAAACAGATCTATATGGGGAGTGTGAATGGTAACGTTAGGAGGGGAAGGCCTAGACGGACGTTTCGAGACCAAATAGGAGACGTTTTGGAAAAAGGTCAGGTCAGGAGTACCCGAAACCGACGAGCATGTATGAAGAGATTGATGAATGTGGATGAAGCGAAAGAAGTATGTCAGGATCGTAGCAAGTGGAACAAAGTAGTCTCTGCCTACCCCTGTGGGAAAGAGGCGTGACGGTATGTATGAATGTATGTATGTATGTAATAGCCTAACTGTACCCTATACCACACAAAAACACCAGCAACGTCAGAACTGAAGCAGTGGAGGGTGGGTAGCAATGTAAATGTAAAGAATTAGAAATAATACACTCTGCTATGACAAGACATAACAATATTTGTAGAAACTTTCGATTTAATTTCAACTATTATCTGGTTTTGCATGGTCTGCCTTACAGTTTCGTGTCTTGTGTTAAAATTTGTGCAAGTCACTTGGTACTTTTCTATGTAGGATATTTGAAGTTAATATGCTGTGATATATGTATTATTACTGAAGCAATCTATGTAAGTACTTTTTGTTTGTAGGAAAATTTTGACGGAAAGTGAACTAGAAGAAATATATGAAGCATGTGACATGGCCAGCGATTTGAACAATTTCAAGTCCAGCATTTATGAGTATGTTGAAAGTAGGATGACATTTATAGCACCCAACATCACTGCCATTCTGGGTAAGTGGAATTTTATAAGCTATTCATGACATTTTTTTATTTCCTGGTCAGAAAATTAATGAGAGCCAAGCCAAGCTAAACAAAACTACAATTATGTATTATAATGTTTGGAAAGGGTACAATAAATATTGATGTATGGTATGTCAATTGTTTTAATGAAATATGTGTTACTTAGGAGCATCAACGGCAGCCAAAATACTCGGAGTAGCTGGTGGACTGTCAAAGCTGTCCAAAATGCCTGCCTGCAATGTACTGCCCCTCGGACAGCAGAAGAAAACCCTGTCAGGGTTTTCACAGGCAGCCTCACTACCTCACACAGGATTTATTTATTTCTCACAAATCGTTCAGGACACAACACCCGTAAGCATGAATTTCATACCTATCTTGCCTCTCTTCATCCTTCGAGTCAGAACAAATACTGTGTTTGTTTAGCTTTTTGCTTTTGTGGCTGCGTAACTTCTAAAGCCGCCTTTACACGATCGCCAAGCCAGCGTCACAAGTTCAAGGGTGTGAATGGGGTGTTTGGTTTGCGTTGGCTTATAAGAGCTTGTCACTGCTTCAACAGAGTATCTGTTTTTGAACACAGAACAGAGGAGTGGTGTCAACATTTGGTGGCTTGGTGTAGTAATTCTGCCCATCCTAGGGAAGCGTGCAAAATTAACATTGGCTATCGTTTCATTGTTTTAGGAGCTGCGATATAAAGCGGCTAAGCTGGTGTCCACTAAATTGATACTTGCGGCACGAGTGGACGCTTGCCATGAGAGCACAGACGGACACATCGGTCGACAGTTGCGCGAGGGCATAGAAAAGAAGCTGGATAAATTACAGGTAACACTTTCTTAGGAGTTTGCTAATTTGCTAATGGGTATAGTTTATTGATTGATTGTGATCGCCGGGAAAGGAAGAAAATTATGTTCATCTAGATTTCTAGATCAACAAAGATAAGTGTGCAATAATAATAATAAAATCATAATCTAAATTTTCATTTTACGCTACATATTTATAAGTAACTGGCCTATGAGTATAATGAAGAGGTAAATTTAATGGTTTCCTGTCTTTTATATAACGGTAACTTTGAACTACTTAACTTATTTATTCCTGGACGGTGCGCCTCACGCGAGAGACCGATTAAATTATGGGCAACACTTAAGGTAATATTTTCACGCTGTTTGTTTTATTTCGTATCGTATAGGAGCCAGCCCCGGTGAAGTTCGTGAAGCCGCTACCGAAGCCTATCGAGCAGAGCCGCAAGAAGCGCGGCGGGAAGCGCGTGCGCAAGATGAAGGAGCGCTACGCCATGACGGAGTTTAGGAAGAACGCGAACCGGCTCAACTTCGCTGACGTGAGTGTAACGGTCTTTTTATCATGAAAAAAAATGAATGAAAATGTTGGAACATAATACACACTGGTATGGGAGCCAAGAAAAACATAGAATGTACCAGTTACTTCTCTTCCCGCGCAGATGGTAAAATCTCATTGAGGAAATGGGCGAAAATCTTAGGAATCATGTTATAGGCGATTCGGCTAGCAACCTATCACTATTTTGATTACTCTTTCCACAATCATGCTAAACGTGGCCTTTAGGTCCTGTTACATTAGGCTCTGTCTACCCCGTAAGGGTGACGACGAAGGGAGACGTGATTTATGTATGTATGTATTAAATCACAAAATACTTAAGCACAGCTATGATATGGATAAATACATTACCTAACCTACGCCTGTTTAAGTAGATATAAAATCATTTTTTTTTATTTCGTAAGGGATAGAATGTGATTCAATCAATCATGAACTATCATGCTAAGCGTGGCCTTTGGGTCTTGTCACCTCAGGCTCTGTCTACCCCGTAAGGTATTTAAAATATGATTAATAATTATGTACCTGAGTGTTATGTAGGAACATTCTACAACAAGGTATACATATGTGTACAGCACACTTCTACACTCATTTGTTAAGTTCGTACAAAACGTCACACAAATGCGATACACTCACACAAGTAAACATGTTACATTACCAAGGTGCATTGGTATGGTCAGTGTCTGAGATATTTCTTGGCAAAGGATAAGCGCACATTGCCATCTGTCAAGTGCTTCTATGTATTTGTGCTTAGAAACGGTTTATCATAGAAATAACTAATGCATAAATATGTAAATGTCAGTCATAAATATCAAAGCCCAGTAGAAAATCCATAAAAAGCGCCCGCAATCAACGTGACGCTAATAAATACGCCACGTAATTAAGGTTCGATCATAAGATCAATTATAAATTGTAACGGGTGTTAATATAAATTCCATGACAGTTGGGCGAGAACTAATTGAAAACGGAACGCAATTATAGCGAGAGCTAGACCGGCCTCGTTATCATATTCCTGGAAGCGAAATGTTGGCTAGTTTCATGAGATATGAAAATTACATTTGCGATTGCACGGATGGTTAACGTTGGAAACTGGGCTTGTACTCCAAAATTCGAAGCTGGTTTCGTGCCATTCCACTCACACTAATATCTAGTGAGAGTGAGAAAGATGATGTGAGACGAACTTCGAATTTCAAGTAGCCACTTTGTATCCAAAGATGAAAGTATTTTAAAGACGGGGCGTTGCCATATCTAAAAATCTGAAAATGCGCCCGCTAGGCAAATATTTAATTGGCATAATGGAAATGTCATAGACACAATCTGTGAAAATAATCGCCGATTGCTGCACTGACTGGCCCGCATTTCAAACGTCAGATGTGACAATAAGCTGGTACCCGATATTTTCCACCACGACAGGTAATTACGTTACTTAGTCAACAGATATCCATAATCCAATTATCATCTCACCGTTGCGTTCGCAGAATCCTCCCCCCCCTCCCTAAATGTGACGACACGCTTGGCGGTCCGCGAACAGACGTTGAATTTCAAATCGTTCTCCATTATGTGGGTGGTGTTTTTTCGCGTAGCTCAAATAGACCGGAACACGACCTGCTCGGACGTCCGTGCCGATGCCGTTGTTTGCGCGTCCGTTACACACGGGAAGATAGAATGGACAATTTTAATTTTCAACTTTGGCTTATTTATTACTAGCTTTAAAACATTAGTTTTTCGCTATCCCGCGGGAACTATGCAATTTTCCGGGATAAAAAATAGCCTATGTGTTAATCTAGGGTATCAGCTAACTCCGTTCCAAATTTTATCCAAATCCATTCAGTAGTTTTTACGTGAAAGAGGAACAAACATCCATCCATCCATACTTACTAACTTTCGCGTTTATAATATTAGTAGGATAAGCTTCCACTGTCGGTCAGTCCGCCACAGGTCTGTATCTTTAGGGCCTGTGTCACCACTCTCTGTTAAATTCCAGTTATCTTAAGTCTCAGTTAGCTATGATTCCGTCTCTATTTATTACTAAGAAACAGACAGAGACGTCATCATCACTGCAACTTAAGATAACTGGAACTTAACAAAGAGTGGTGAAACAGGCCCTTAAAATCGTAATAATTAGACACTGGTCATTATCAGAGTTAAAATCAAAGATAGTTATTTCTTACGGGTTTTTATTGGCACATTGAGAAGTAGGTAACCCGTGTCTTTTTATACTTTTCTGATAAAAAAAATCTGTCTACAGCGATTTTAACCTTGTTAATATGAGGCCATGGCGCGCGTTATCGTATTATTTTCTTTCTTTCTTCCTTCTTTGAATAACGATTTCGTTAGACCACAATGATTTTTCTTGGCTTTTGTTAGCAATCCATAAAGGCCGTGTGTTTTTATGATAAATCTTCACGTGCAAGTACTAATTGCGCGGCGTTCCTAGTTACAATTATATATGAAACCTCGCTAATGATGGCTTAATATCCATTTAAATTTAATTAATTTTGCCATGTTATGATACGTAACGTACCGTCAAACACTCCAACTTTGCCCACTTTTTAGACAAAAACTGAATTTTTTCAAGTTTTTTGTATGAAACCCCGGACACATTTCTGTATCTGTGGCAACTCTGAGATCGTGTGTATGCACTGATTTATCAAAATCTAAAATTAGTAGAAGTTTTCTTTATCATATCACCAATCAAGAGGGCGGGCAAAATAATCTGGACTTTTAGCCAACATTGCCCACGTAGATTTTTAGCGAATTATGGACCTTATACAGATGACATCAACACCAATGAAAGTATTTTGGCAATGAAGGCGATCGACCTAAAAAATAATTCAATATCATTCATACTTTCCTAATAAAATGTGTGGGCAATGTTAGCCTGTCATTTTTCCTCTTCTCCATACAAACGGCATGTAACGATTTAAAAGTATTAGGGTTGTCAAATTTGGATTTAAAAAAAATAAAATTAATTAGCACAAAGTCGGTAAATATTAAAACAGTTTCTAAGACGCAAATTTGTTTATTACATTGCGGCGTGCGGTGGATCAGTTGACATCGTTAGCCTCGCGATGTAATGCTACTGGAACAATTTTACTGGACTAATGTAAACCAGGCATAAGGTCCCTTTTGCTAGGAAACTTCACATTTTTCTCGGGATAAAATATTTTTTTCTACTTACCAATCTACCTACTTGAAACTTTAAAAAAAACATACTTTGTCTTGAGAACCTCCTCCTTTTTTGAAGTCGGTTAAAAAAAAAGAAAAGGTGCCAACCCTAAGCGTTTTTTGCTGGCGGGCAATGTTGACAAACATACAGCTAAACTTCACTGGGTAATTTTGCCCATCATGATAACTTTTGTTATATACGAGTTACAGTAACGAAACAATCATCAAAATACTCGGCACATCGTTTTGCATTACAAACAATCGATAAAATTGACTTGTGTATTCCCCATGACGCACAATTGACTACTAAATTTCGTCAGTAATTGGCCCGCAAAAATATACTCCGTACTCGACAAGCGCCAACAGGTTACTGGATGAAGTCAGGAGCGCACGCGCTACTCTGTGTTGCCACAGGTATAGTTTATTATCTACCAATGTCATGAATGTTGCCATAATTCTGTAACTTTTTTTATTATTAGTAGATTTCCTTAGAAATTGTGTTTTGGGCAAAGTATACCCTGGTGGCAAAGTTGGAGTGTTTGACGGTATGTACCACGCATAGCGCGTAAATTATTAATAGTTGAATAATTATAAGAAAGCAAAAGTATGACGAATTTAAATATACAACTTTGTATTAATAGATAAAACAGTAAACTTGTAAGTGACCGCAAAACTTTTTTAATGTTTAATCTATCCTATTCCTTTGTGATAAAAATAAAAAAACAGTGAGGTCATATAATTATAAACTTTTCAACTTTGAATTTACGAATCACCGTGGAACCCTATCGCAATAAGGTGACATACTTGTGTAACTTTCGATTTTGAGTGACATCGGCCTGTCAATTGCGACAGGGTTCGACGGGGGTATGTGAATACATCTCCTTCGTTGTACGTTTTTACCCTATGTGGATGAGCCACTTGAAGAAGTTTTAAGCACGTAATTTTCATACAACTTTGTATGGAAGTTGGCACGTTAATTTTATTTGTTAGTGTATTTTTTAACATGAAACTAACTCCAAAAAATGAAATGACTGGCAAGATTTGAAAGGAACAAATGCCAAAAATTATTCCTACCTATTTACTTACACGCGACCTTTTCCTATCTCGATTAAGCGCATTACTTAACCGAGAGTTTACCTACGCATGACAATCGGTATCATCTCTATGTAGAAACACGAATATAGCCTGCATGCTTTTGATTTACAAGATAACTTATTATTGTTATGTAAAACATACCATAAATGAATTGGTTATACTTTTATGTGGTAGCTTCACTAAGTAAGTACAACAGGAGATGGTACGCGCGTTTTGTTGGTCCGCGGAAAAATATGACAGGCAAAGTGTTGTGCATTTGTTTGACGGTTTTGTTTTTAATATGATGTTGAAAGAAGTGTCCCGGTCCATGGGTAGATCAAGTGGATCGGCGTTATAGGCGCCAGTTGGGGAGAGGGACCAAAATCAGGTAGGACGAAAAGCAACTTAACAGAGGGGTTGGGGGGCGTAAACCGTCGGCCAAAAGGTGCTAAAATAAAACTTTATTCTATACAGTTTACACAAAATACGTCTCAAACGCGTTTGCTGATGTCAGATACTATGATAACAGTTTCGTACCGTTTAGTTTGTACGCGGCGCTTCTAATTTGGCCATAGCGACTCTGAACAAAGGCTAGGGCCGGCGCTAGTGTGCTATACGTGTGTACCTCGCCTCCAGCGGAAAGTGGCAGAAAAATTTAGAATAAAGATACGCCCAAGGTAACTCTCGTTGTAAGTGGTTTGTGGATAGTTTTGATGGAGCGTGATGGTTTTTATTGTTTATTAGTCGCCCGCTGTCGTAGCGTAACAGTTTATAGCATATAATTGTTGGGAAAATAACTTCATCGTTGGTGCGTTTACCAATTCGTTATTGAGGATTAAATGTTATGCAGAGAAGAGATTTTTGGCGTTGGTTAGGTATAAGGTCAATTGAGATAAGTTGAAAAGTGTTGTCACTCTGCTCCGAAGTTTGTGGCTAGCCAATTTCTCATTGGAAAAAGTTGTTTTTTATTTGCTGCCATATGTAAACATCTCGTAACGTTTCAACCTCCGCGCCTTCTTCGTCACCTCAGTATCAGTAATCTGCCTCATTTCCTTGCCACTTTTATGCCACTCGTCGACTGTGTGGCTGTAGGATGAGTTGGATAATTCCGTGACAGTAAAATGGATCCTTATTTTTATTAATCTTCGTTTTTAGTTGTACCTAACTCTCGTAATGTCCTTAATAATTGATTTTCTTTCACAGAGTCCTTTAATAAATGCTCTAATTTACCTAATTTATCACACCGCTACGATATGTTCTAAAACATTTTCAAATAATACATACATAAATCACGTATTTATCCCTTACTGGGTTGGATAGACAGAGCTTAAGGTAACAAGACCTAAAGGCCACGTTTAGCATGATTTTGGGCGTTTACGTGGTCAGAAGAATCAAAATAGTGATTGAGTTTTTAGCTGCATCGCCCATAACATGATTTCTAAGATCATCGCCCAATCCCTCAATGGGCTTTTACCATCTGCGCGGGAAGAGAAGCAACTGGTACATTGTTCTTTCTTTGCTCCCAGACCAGCTTGGAATGGAATTTTTCAAGTAACCTCTTATTCATTGTTTAGATCGAAGACGACGCCTACCAAGAAGACTTAGGCTACACGCGCGGCACGATAGGCAAATCGAGCACGGGCCGCGTCCGTCTACCCCAAATAGACGAGAAGACCAAAGTGAGGATCAGCAAGACCCTGCAGAAGAACCTGCATCGTCAGAACCAGCAGTATGGCGGCGCCACGAGCATAAGGAGACAGGTGTCGGGTACCGCGTCATCTGTGGCCTTCACACCGTTACAGGTTGGTATTAGTACAAGTTGAGTGGTATGCGCAGTTTTGGCGACGGTTCCGTGTTAATTTTTTTGTTATTGGATGCGTGATCGAGTGGTCGCCGTTCCTCAAGTTTTGAGGATAAGGTGGGACGCAAAATCACTGTTTTCTCTAGATTTTTGAGCGTCAAAATAGTTATTTTTTAGACGACAGCTGAGCTGGATTAATTTACTGTTGGCACTAAACAGGTATCCCATGGGTGTGTGACACAGTAGAAAAAGTACTTAAATACTGTAGAAAGGATATTTTGCGTTATGAATGCCTTTTTTATTAGTGAGCAATACTTACATCTACAGTAAAAGGCATCACAATTATTTTACTGAACTGGAATGAAAAATTTCACGATATTCCTATCTATTTATGATATGTACTAAAAGAATTAGCAGATACCTAAATAAAGTAGTAACAGAACTTTGTGTCACTATGCTATGTATCACTTTGCCATGTGACAAATAGAGGAGGCTTATTGCAAAGTATCGTCACAACACAACAAATGAAAAAAAAACACGTACTTTTAAAAAATAGTTGTAATGACCAAATCATTAATTTTTATTTGCATTTACTGCTTCCAATCGATGTCTTCATCGATCTGCATCCCAAACATTAATCGCAGGACAATAACGATTTTAAAAACTTTGAATGCCCATGGAACCCTAAAAGTAAATTGTATGGTCCCTCTTGATTAACGATGGTATCTATCATGTTTTCATCAATGTGTATTGTATGGTATTGTTTAGATGCAATCTTAATTATTGCGATCACATTGTAGATAATAAAAGTGACTGATTGTTACTCTAACGCAAGAGACCTTGACAAGAAAAATGAACATGTCTTCATTAACAGCTCGAATAACTTAGAACGACAAGTTTATGTAAATAATATCATAACTGTCGTAATACATTTGAATTACAGAACAAATGTTCCAGATTACACCAAGGTTCTCTGCGCTTAGTAAAACTGTGTGACAAATAATGTAATTCTATACTCGCTTCATCACTTCGAGCAAGACAATCTAAAATTCGAACCAGCATGTTTATAATTACATAAATGTGGGTTAGGTTTAGGTATCCTCGAGAAAAAACCGTGCCGATGTACCGAGTTAACAATTTACATTGTCGTTGTAATGCCGTAATCGTGCCTGCATTATCTCACGTATTCACTTATGCGACTTTGCATAGACATTACATGAGCTATGTGCCATCTTCACATTATACACGATAGTTTGCAATTTTTTGTTTGCTACTTACGCGTAATTTTGATCGGACAATAGCCGGTAAGCCATTGGACGTTTAAAAACAGCAATTTCGTGCCTAACTGCCGTTTGGGATTAAGTAGGCGGAATCCGGTTCGAAGGACTAAGATTTAATAGACAAAACATTTTAATGTTTTTACGGCGTCTTAAACACACGGCTGTAAAAGGTTACATTGTACGTGTACTTAATTAACTTACGGATCAAGTATGCCATCGCATTCTTGCCATTTGCTATGGCGCGTCGTTTGAAAGTGCATTATGCTGGAGTAAAGACATTAGCGCTATCTCACGGAGATCGCACCCTTGAGCGAGCCGCTCTGATCTATCGGTATAGACAATTTAGCACTTAGACTGAGGCCTTGAATATAGTCCTTCTGGTAAACGTCGGCTTTGAGAAGTGGCCGCTATTGAGGGCGTAGAATGATATACGCCATAAGATATGACTATCATTTGTCACTAGCTTGTGATGGTGCCGCTGTGTAGTTGTAAATTGTTCGGTATTATTCTTTGTCTATTGCACACCCCATAGAATTCAATTCTTTGATATGGCATTGAGGCCAGAAAATAATAAGTACATAATGTTACAGTTTTGTTAATTTGCATTAGACAATGCAAACAATACATTCCTGTTTGAATACGTTTGTATTGCTTTGTTCCGAATCCTTTCCCAGGCATTTGACGGTCATGCCAAGCCATCGACCGGCTTCCAACCCGAACATTATCTTTACAGCGGATATATTTCCAGACCCCCGTCACATTATTGACGCCGTTGCCGTACTGGCGATTTATTCTAACGGACTCAATTTAATTGCGCCAGAGCACATTTTAGCCAGTCAATTAAAGGGATCGCAAACAGTCGTGAATTGAAAGTACTAGGGGAAAGTAGAAACCTAACGTATAGCATGTCCATGGCCCAAGACCCGTGCCCATTTATTTTTAGCCCACTGGCATTTATTACGGGCATAATACCGTTTGCCGTGCGCAAGTTTTGCATGTAGGCAGAACATAGAGAAAATTACCCATCGGTATTTCAGGCGATCTGGTTAGGACTTTCACCGTTTACGTTCAGATGGTATTTATGCCATCGCCGCGGCTACGCCCTTTTACTAGCCATAGGTTATGCGCTAATGCCTTTGGAATTGCTAATGAGCTTACGTATGATAGCGACAGCTTAATAGTAATAAACTAACTTTATGGTACGATTTTATGATGAAAGCACATTGTAAATTATTCTATGAAATTTATTTCTAGTCAGCAGTCTTGCAGCCTCGGGACGATTTTATTTAAAGATGAACGCGTACCTGCGCTTTATGCATCCATAGCATGTCGTTCGACGGGACTCAGAAAAAAAACCACATCCCATTATGGCTAACCATAAACATGTAATCTCGTTCTTATTTAATTCGTTCTGGATCTGTATAACCATTATTTTTATTAATGTTCAAGTTTAAAAAAAGGGATTTTACGGTCCAAGAGTTTACCTTAATAAGTTAAGTGAGTGCAATCCAAGAACAGATTCTATTTGATATGGTTCGTTTTCTGTAGGTATTTTTCCCAAGTTTTTTAATTACCTACTATTATTTCGCTATAATTTAAAGTTAGTACCCGTTAAACATGCAAAACTTGCGTTAACATTGCTGAAACTCACATATGGGGGCTTGTAAGTTTCATTTGCAAGGTTGCAACGTTCTAGCAACGTTTGAGAAATATTGATGCAAAGCTCTAACGGCTCCGCTGTATATATACCCTGTAAGTTTCATAGACCTGATCACTAGAACTTTAAACAACTTTCAAATGCAACTTTGCTCAAATGTTTCAATTGTAACTTTCCAGAAAGTTTTCACGAAAACTTTTAATAAATTATAATTTCTATATGTCTACAACGTCACATATGCAACTTGCAGAAAACTTTCATTTAATTAGTTGTGGCAAAGTTACATTTGTAACATAGAGGTAACTTGAGCAATTAATGTTGCTATAATAACGCATATGTAACTTGCAGGAAACTTTCATTCAATAAGTTGTGGCATTTACATTTGTAACATTAACGTAACTTGTGCAATTAATGTTGCTGTAACGCTGGTACGGGTCGCGCAGGGAACAGTTGCGGGGAGGTCCGTCGGACGGAGTGTCGATACACGGTTGTTGTGTTCAAAAGTTATATTTTAAGAAAAGATATAAATGAACTTGCCCTTAACAGTGGGCTAATTATAAAGCGCTAAAAAATACAGGGGTACTGGCCCGAGGAAGCGACCGCCACTGCGATACGGCAACCCGTGCACACACCTGCAGAGTCTGATAGACCGGGCCCGTTAACGTTCTAACGAATTAGAAGCAGTAACGTGCACACTAGGCTACTCAAACCCGCTCTTGTGTCTGTTACAAGATAATCATCAAAAATCATCTCGGGTATATATAGACGCTCGGTCAACCAAACGATAGCGCGATGTAACTTGCGCGCAGCGCCATCTGTTGGCGTATTTCGTAAGCTCAGTTGCTGTTGGCCTTAGTACTTATCGTTTCTGTGTCGGTCATACGATACCGCGTTCTATTGCGCGCGGCGCCCTCTAGCGGGTTATCTTAAAAATAATGACGTCATGCTACATTCATTGCTATAATAACGCACATGTAATTTGTACGAAATTTTCATTCAATTAGTTATGGCAGTTACATTTGTAACATAAAGGTAACTTCTTGTGCAATTAATGTTGCTATCTTCGCCTGGATTTTGACACTTTTTCCAAAATATCTTTCAAATTTGAAAGCATTTTACTCCATTGTGTTGTGGCAATAAAACGTTTTTTAGTACTCCTGGCTTTGTTTCATTTAGGAGAAGGTTTTGAATTTTAACAGACTTCATGAAAATGATGTTCTCAGTTCCATTTTTCAGTTTAGAAAATATACATCTAATCTAATCTAATCCTAATCTAGGGGTCCTTGCGGATACACTTCGACCCATTCGTGGATCTTTTGTGTAATTACCCCTCCTTCGCACTATTCCATCGCTTTTACCACCTCATTTATGAATTGGGTGATTGGGCGTAGTGGTAGTGCCTTGAAATCTCCTGGTTCAGGGTATCCGATGCCGAAGAGTTTCATTCTTAGTCTGGCGAGGGCATCACAGTCGCACATAATGTGTTCCATTGTTTCAACCTCTTCGCCGCATATTCTACAATCATTGTCGTTATTGTCCTGTAGTCCCATCTTTGCTAATAGGTATTTAGTTCCGAAGTGACCTGTAAACACCCCCATTATGTATTGGAGTTGTCTTCTGCTGAGTGTCCAAAGTTTTTTGGACCAGCTTGAGTTGACGTTTCCTATGAAACGCTTTGAGTGCTTTAGGCCTACCAATGCTTTCCACTCTTGTTGGTGTTTGGCTTTGGTTTGGTCTTTTATCGCCGTTTTTATGGTACCCTGTGAGAGTCCCACAAATGGTTCAGGTCCGATGTACTCGTTGTTTGACCCTTCCCTTGCTAGCTCGTCTGCTTTTTCGTTGCCAGCGAAGCCTTTGTGTCCTGGAATCCATACCAGTCTCACTCTGTTGTGTCTGCCAAGCTTATTTAGAGCTTGTAGACCGTTGTAGACCAGCCTTGAGTCAATTTTCGACGCTGTGAGTGCCTTCAGTGCTGCTTGGCTGTCACTGAGTATATAGATGGTCGTGTCTCTTACTTTCCTGTCTATATTCTCCTGCGCACAGGCGATTATCGCGTACGTCTCCGCTTGGAAGACGGTTGCGTAGCTCCCCATGCTTATGCTACTATTAAAGTCCTTCGCATGAATGCCTGCTCCCGTACCGGATTCCATTTTGGATCCATCCGTATACCATGAGTTACCGCTACCGTCGGGTAGTATTAGTCCTTCGGCCCATTCAGCCCTTGTGGGAACGTAAACCTTGAAGTTTCTCCGAAATATATACTTCGGCTGCATTTTGTCGCAGCCCATTTTTGTTATATTGTCAAGGATTCTATTATGTTCCATTTTGGTGTGCTTCGTCCTTGGCGCCCAATCATTCCACAAACCACTCATCTTCATTCTGTGCAACGATTTGCGCGCCTCAGATTGGATAGCAATATGCAGTGGTGGTAGATCCAATAGAACCTCCATCGCCGCCGTTGGCGTTGTTCTGAACGCCCCCGAGATAGCCATGCAGGCCATTCTCTGGATTTTGGCCAGAGCGTTCCTGCATGTCGTCAGTTTTGTCCTTGGCCACCAGGCCAGGCATCCGTACAGTAAAATGGGTTTTACCATCATAGTATATATCCATCTCAGTACTTTCGGGTTCAGGCCCCACGTTTTTCCATACGCAGATCTACACATGCCAAAAACCCTTGTTGCCTTTGTCATAGTGTGCTCCACCTGTTTCTTCCAGTTGAGTTCTTTGTCTAGGATTACGCCGAGATATTTTACCTCACTGGACAGTTTCAGTTCCTTACCATACAATTTAAGTGTTTGCATGTTTCTAAGGTCCCTTTTCCTGGTGAATGGTATTATCACTGTTTTGCTCGGATTTATGGAGAGTTGATGTCTATTGCACCATTCCTCTACTTTATTCAGAGCATCGTCCATGATACCTGCTACCGTACTTGGGAACTTCCCGTTGACGAGTATTACCAGGTCGTCTGCATACCCTACTGTATGTACTGGGCCTGTGTTGAGCTCCACCAGTAGCGAATCCACAACCAGGCTCCATAGCGTGGGTGATAGGACTCCTCCCTGTGGGCATCCTTTCGTGGCAGTAGCTAATATTTCTTCCCCTAGCAGGGTTGATCTTATTAGTCTGCTGTTTAGCATGTTGTCCATCCATCTACAGATAGTGGGTTCGATGCCGTGTTGACCTGCAGCATATCTGATGGCTTGATATGTGGTGCGATCGAATGCTCCCTCCACATCAAGAAACGCAGCAAGACATAGTTCTTTGTTCTCTATGGCCTGCTCCGCTTTGCTTACTACCAGGTGTAGTGCTGAGTCCGTAGATTTTCCAGGTTGATAGGCACACTGCATCTTGTGCAGTGGATGCCGTTTCAGTGGTCCATCCCTTATATATCTGTCAACCATCTTTTCCAGTGTTTTGAGGAAAAATGATGACAGACTTATTGGCCTATATGATTTGGCATCATTGTAGTCACCTTTGCCGGGTTTTGGCAGGTATATTACCTTAACTTGCCTCCATACACGCGGCACGTGTCCGAAGGCTATACACGCTCTGTACAACCTGCTGAGATGCGGTATTATTACATTGGCGCCTTCTTGTAGTAGTATTGGATAGACACCATCTGGTCCTGGTGCTTTATATGGGCGAAATGTGGACAGAGCCCATTTTATCTTATCGTGGTCTACTACTTTTTTGGCGGTATCCCAATTGTGTCTGGTAGTGGTGAGCACTTGTTCGGCAACGCCGATGGGAATATCGTCGGTTATGCCCCTATGTATGATAGAGCCTGGAAAGTGTGTGTCACACATTACCTTTAGTGTATCTAGCCCAGTCTCTGTCATTATCCCATCTTCGCCTCTTATGGTGGTAAGTGGAACAGATCTGGTTGTCGCTAGAGCCTTTGTAAGTCTCATACCTTCATATACATTCTATGATGTAATTTAATTCAATGATGATATTGAATGTTTCAATAAGTTCAGTTTGCAAGGTACCTGCAATGTCTATAGTGTTATTTCACAGCAACATTGAATCTGTGACGTTTATGATACCTCAAATTTTATATGTTGCAAAAAGAATATTGCTGCAACAATAACACCATAAGTTTCAGATAACTTTGACTGCAACGAAACAACGTATAAAATGTGTCGTTGAAGCAACATTAAAATACTTATATTTCAAAATGTAAATTGCTGCAATAATCATATTGAAAGTTACAATAAGTTCTGTTTACGAGGTAACTGCAATGTCTATAATGTTATTTCATAGCAACATTGAAACTGTGACGTTTTTGGTACTTTTAATTTTATAGGTTGCAAAAAGTATATTGCTGCAATAATATTGTGAAACATTTCAACAAGTTTAGTTTGCAACGTAATAGCAATGTTCCGTGATGCATGTTGTTAAATATAGATTGCTGCAACGTTTCATCTGCAATGTTATAAAATAACATTGTAGCAATTTAATAACTGAATATTATAATAAGTTAATACAGCAATGTTGCTTGAAAGTTAAGTAATAAACTTTCGTATGTAATGTTGATATAACATCGATCGCAACATTTTTGAAAGTTTCAATGAACATGTTTAATTAAAATTACAGCAATGTTTACATGACCTTTCTTTAGAAACGTTCAAATGGTAAGTCTGTCAACTTGCTAGAAAGGTCCTGTAAGTTTCATGTTCAGTGGGTAGGTAGGTATATAATTTTCCAACCAAGAATCTCTACTATAAAAATATATTTTTATCAATAAATTCCATAGAGAAGGAACATTTAAAATTATCTGTTTCCCGTATTTACACTAATAACTTTACGACACCGTCAAACCTAACCGCTAATGTAACAGTCGCAATCTTAAAACATAACAATTTTGCTTCAATCACTAACCACACCCGGCATGTGCAGTGTAAACGACCTGTGCGCCTAGCACGCTAGTTTATATCACCGACAAGTCATACATCCCTTTCTAACTAATATGCGAGTGCGTAAGGGACGGATGTCTTGGGTCCGCGATAAACGCTAGCGTGCTAGAGCCCTCTGGGCTGTAAATGGGGGGTTATTACCGGGCCCTCCGCCCAACGATCGCTGGCTCAGCCACATCCAGCGACGACCGTTAAACTAAAACCTGCACAGATTGCTGCTAGCTACAAACCACGGTTTTTTTGTAGGAATTTGTGGGATGACTACCTTTTGCTTCTATGGGTGTGTTTGTGTGTGTGTGTGTAATGAGGAATGGGCAATTACAACTTTGGTGATACGAGACGTCTTGAAAAAAGGTCAGGTCAGGAGTACCTACCCGAAACCGGGGGACATGTATGAAAAGATTGATGAATGTGGATGAAGCGAAAGAGGTATATCAGAATCGTAGCAAGTGGAACAAAGTAGTCTCTGCCTACCCTGCTGGGAAAGAGGTCTGACTGTATGTATCTATGTATATGGTGTTCAGGTAACATAGTTTTATAGATGTGGCAACCTCCTAACACTCCGGAGGTGGCCACCCCTATACCATTACACTAAGCGGGTTCGGTCCCCAGTACCGAGGCAGTCCAAGAAAGCTCGGCGTCCTCTAGCAAACTCTCAGATTGCGGAGCTACTCCACAATTCTGGAAGCGAGCTGGAGGACTCGAGCTCTTAGGATTTGGAGGAGGAAAACGAGCCTGATCTAGTAAATATGCAAGAAGCTGCGACGAGTGGCCATTTTAGAGGAGGAGGGAGGACAGGTTAACCGATGGCAATCAGCGAGATTATGCTCCGGCCGCCGGCGTCTCTATACCTGCCTTATAACCCTACATTATTCCAACGTGAGCTTATTTTGTTCAGTGCTAATCCGAAATAGTAGGTTGTTCAACGAGGGACTAAAGCAAGCCATAATGACACAAGATATTTAGCCACCCGCGCGAGGGTGTTTTCAAAGTAAATAAAAAAAATCCTAAAGTTTAAAAAGGAGCTTTGGTCACGATATGCAGAGACTAAAGTAACATTTTAGAGCATGAGAAATGAAAAAAAGATTTAATTCGCGAGCGAAGCAGATTTCGCCCTCCAACATAAACATGTCTATCGCTCGATAATCTCGAGTCGAGATGAAGCGTCGCTCTACTTTCCTGCCTTGCTTAGACCATAAAAGAACCAAACGAATCCGTTTATCTAGTTTTCAGCTATATCGTTTTATATGGTCCGGTGATAATGAGAGCAAATCATCTCAATCATCTCAAGCGTTCATACAGAGGAAGTTTTGCTTGTGTCACGCTTTCTTAATCGATTTCACAAATCATTTTCTGCGCAAAGAAGTGCAAAAGGTTAACTCTCCACTCGAGCACAGTCACCTTACAGGTTGTCACGTGACTGCTAAATACCATTATAATTACCTAGGTACTTAATGCACTGTAATGTGCAAAAAACGCTTCAGATAATCGCTTATCAACCGAGTCGGCATCGTATCGATTCGGCTTACTTGTTT
Organism: Pandemis cinnamomeana; assembly: GCA_932294345.1. Lineage (NCBI taxonomy): Eukaryota > Metazoa > Arthropoda > Insecta > Lepidoptera > Tortricidae > Pandemis > Pandemis cinnamomeana. Next base: position 12,628,234 of record OW028705.1, on the reverse strand, counting down.
ACTTATATGTGACGATGTTGTGTGATGCGTCGCGGGCTGCAATCAACTTGCAATCACGCTTGTTATAAATAGTAATTACAAGAATGACTAGAATAACCGATATTTTTGCACAAAACTATAACGGAACATAGCTCAAAAGTACGGAATGGCTCGATAGCTGTTGACTGTTAACTGTGAAAAATTGTGCTAATTCCATTCTTGAATGGTATTTCCGTGTAATGTGCTTTTATTAATCGGGCTCCTCTCATCTCATCTGTGCAGGCGCTCTTATCTTTTGTGAGCTAATTATCGCCGCTATCATTTGTTTTCTTTAACACCTTACTGAAAAGAGTGCGAGCTGCTAGACGGCCCTCAAAGCGCTCGCTCCTTGATGAAATACCCGATAATTGATCCCTGATCAGACCATAATTGATATGTTAATTTGTTACAGGGTTTGGAGATTGTGAATCCACAAGCAGCAGAGACGCGTATCAACGAAGCTAACGCCAAATACTTCTCGAACACCTCGGGCTTCCTCTCTGTTGGAAAGAGGACGACTTGATTCATGTAAATTTACTCTCAGCTACGTCGTTTTACGATATGGACGATAATGAGTCCACGTTTATGCACGCAGCATGTTGAAACTCTTAAATAAAACCATCTGTAAGTACATTTTGCTATTTTATTATCTGGTACAACTATAAAAGGAGTCGGTGGGTGATAAAGGAATCAACAACATGTACAAGCATACATACACTACTTATATCAAACTAGCTGGCGTCCGCGACTTCGTTCGCGTGGATTTCCTTTTATTTAGGAGAGTAACGAATCTGTAACTTTTAAATTCACTAAGGTAAGTGTCCACTGTTCCGGCATAGTACATGAAACCGTAAGTTTTTGATTAAACCTCGGTAATAAGAAAACTTTAAATAATATTAAGTGTTCGTACCATATAAACTAGAACTAAAATGTAACCAGAAAAATATAACATCAATATATTCCCAATTCTTTTAATACTAGTTTCGAAGTTTTGAAAGCTCATTTGTTGCCGCGCGCCTCCAGTACGTAGTCTTGTCGGCGGGCGCAAGATAACTACGGGACTTCTTAAGCAATTAACGATTTATAGGGAAGTTTGTAACATTCAGATTAGTATTTTTTTAATGAGTGTTTATTTACCATCGTCCAATTTTGACGAAAAAAGGTTTATATTTTGCTCCAGGCTAAGCTTAATCCACTTGTCAAAAACGTCATAAAAATCCGAGATTAGGATTGAAAAGAATTCTGTCAACGTTTCTTAAATCTCTCAGAGTAATTTTCTCTTATAATACATGGCGCTACTTGGCTGGTATGCACTTGGTGGAATGTAAACTGCCGATTGAAAGAGACCGGTCTTTGGTATAAGTAGATAATAGATATATAATTTTCTCTGTGCGCAATCCAATAAAAATAACTAGAATCTAACAATACCCGTAGTACGTGGCATAGTAAACAGCCGCACCTTCGCTCGGAATGTTCCTTAGTCTAAAAATACAGGTATCGGCATTGGAGCATTTAGGCCACCATCGATCACTGTATAAGGTCTCGCTAAACTGCATTAAGCGTATTACGTTACGCAATATAAAAACAAACTATATTTCATTCCATTTATAAAGACACAAGCATTAGTATTGTACGCGACGTATTTAAGTGCATGTAAAAAGGTTAATTCTATATTTAAGAGTGATTTAAGATTGGCTGAAAATAAATTTCGAATGCTCGCAGCGCAGAAACAAAAACAATTGAAAATCTGTTATCCTGTCATTGCTCTTGTCAGCATTGCGTGTTGATATCCTTATTCCTTACTAATATTATAAATGCGAAAGTAACTCTGTCTGTCTGTCTGTCTGTTACCTTTTCACGCTTAAACCGCTGGGCCGATTTAGTTGAAATTTGGTATACAGATAGTTTGAGTCCCGGGAAAGGACATAGGATAGTTTTTATCCCGGAAAATTGCATAGTTCCCGCGGGATAGCACAGCCCAAACCACTGGAATTTTTCAAATTTAAGGCGGAACAAAGTTCGCCGGGTCAGCTAGTTTTCTATATAATTTAAATTGTTTAATTTTATTAGTTTCTACAGTCTACAAGTATTTTATGATTGAGAATTCTATTAGGAGTTTGATTACCGATAACCTTTTGACCGCCAATCCTAGCTTTCTAGCTACTTATTAATGTTATTATTTGTTTGTCCTTATTTCGCGGAGTAATGAAGCGTTCAATCGACGTTCTATTGTACAGATGCAGTTAAGGAGATGGAAGGTGACATTATACATTAACTTATGTTTTTTAGCACTATCCAATGCGAGCAAAGCCACGAGCAAGCTAGTGTCTTATAAAACTTCTCTGTACCAAATTTGCGCTGCCTTTAAGATTCAGCAGATACTGATGGCCGAAAATATGAGATCGCTCTTATTTGTTCGATCTTATTCATTTAAAAGCGAAATGTAATTAATGGACGAATCGTAAAAAGGGGTAATATAGTAAAAGGTTTCATTTATTAAGATTCTTTTAGGCGGACATGTTTATTGTAAGTTCCATGCTAGTCTGGGGGCGAAGAAAAAACATTGAATGTACCAGCTGCTTTTCTTCCCGCGCAGATGTAAAAGCCCATCGAGGGAATGGGCGAAAATCTTAGGAATCATCTTATAGGCGATGCGGTAAGCAACCCATCACTATTTTGATTCCCCTTTCCACTTCCACCTATGCGCCCACAATCATGCTAAGCGTGGCCTTTGGGTCTTGCTACCCTTGGCTTTGTCTACCCCGTAAGGGATAAAGATGTGATTTATGTATGTATGTATGTTTATTGTTTTTGCAAAGTCTGCCGCTATATGGATTGGAGTAAAGTTGCTTTTGAAACCAATGACCATTTTGGACCGAAGTCTCAAAGTGTGGGAACGTTTACCGTTACACTGTAATAGGCCTGGCTAATAGCGTATATCCAATGCTGCCTCGGACATTGGACGGCTATAAATTTTGATTGCGACTTGCAACTTTTGTTGCGATTCTCGTAAATAGAACATATCGTAAACACCTTGGTGTTGAAAATTTAATCTGTTTTAAACTGTTTTACTACCTACTAATTATTTATGTTGCCGTGATAGCCAATGTAAGGTGAACTAAACTCGTATATTTACGAAGTCTTGCTTACTTAGATGTTGCTTAAATCTTTAATAAATGCAGTTTCAGAGGAAATTAATCTGCATGAAAATTAAGGCCAAAAATGTTTTCGAACTCCATCATTTTTAGATTCGACTTGTAAACATAACATAATAAGTAGGGTACGTAAATTACGTTTTAAGTACAGATCAAAGGTATTTGTATTTCAGATTTAAATTGAATGCTCATGCTTGTGGAATTTTAATTAAAAGATGTATTATGTAGTATACTCGCTCCTCAGTGGTAGCGCTTATGTATGTTGTAACTCGAAGCTTATTGATACGTTCACCAAAATGACCTTAATCGCGTCTATTCATGTTGTTTTATCGTCCAATTATAAATATTGTGAACAAAAATCCAAAGAAAGGTTGTCTACCGTCCCAGTTCTGGTGTTTCCTTATATTTCGATGTAAAATTACGCAAACCGAGATGCACTGGCCGCTCGTATGTTACTAAACACATTTGCACACACTATGGTATACAACTACACACATTCCAAGTATTTTTCTATTCGTCACGGACGGTAGCGCTATCTGGCAAGGGCTTGTTTGATCGTTTAAGAAACTAATAACACTGAACTTATGTAACTCAAACTATTACATTATCAAAGTTGACACATGGTTGTTATATGCAACTGGACGTAATTCTTTACATATTTGTTATAGGTACCCGTGCTTTATAGCTTGGCGTAATCTAAGTTTAATTACTGGGTCATATTCTAGAGTCCGGTCGCTTGTAGGAATAAATAAATGTCTTATAGCAATCTCAATAGAACCTGATTTCACGATATGTATCAAGGTTGTAGCATTAAGTTTTTTACTAACAGATTAGTTACGATTACAAATGTATGAATTAAAAGTTCGCTACGTTCTCCAATAATTCAGTAGGTGCTTACTCTACGTCGACAGTTAGATTCTGGTCATAAGAGCTAGGTGTTGCAAAATAGTTGGCCCCATTATAAAAATTGCAGATTAACCCACACCTTCTACTTGATAGATGTCAACTACACGTTAAACTCTGAACTCAAATTATGGATACTTACAGGAAACCACTAGATTGAACATTACTTACATCTCACGTATCTCAGCTTTTTTCAGATAGTAATTTTATTTTAAACAAATCGGAAACGTTTGCACAGTCGAAATCGTTTGTCCTATTTTGCAAAAAAAATCCTTTGAATTCTCATGAAATATGTATATGACAGACCTAAGTTAAAGTTCGTGACTACTCGCCTTTTTTAACAAACTTGCAGTATCAACACTCATAGAGTACAGAGGCTCCGACACTAGCGTTTATTGTAGAAATTAAGCTTTCATCTTTTGCACACTCCGACCGGAAACCTAGTAAGTTTACCACAGTACCTATACCCAATTTCTATCAACACTCGATGACGTGCTGTACTGGGTTGGCACGCGAAATGCGTCTGAGTTATTTCGCCAACGACAAGTCCGGAGCAGCGCTTGAGTTTCATAATAACGTCCGCGTAACTTCAGTTCAAGGACGTCGACCGTATTACGCTGATTTTTTTTATTTATCACGATTCGCGGCACGAGTGTTTTTTTCGAAAATGCATATGCATAAGCATGAAAGTGTTTGTGCACTTGTACAGCAGTGTTTGGCACGTTTTAAACTTAACAAAATGAAGTTAGATTTCGAAAGTTTGTAAGGAATATATTTATTGTTTTATTTATTTGTTTGTATAGGCGTAATTACAAAACTCGTAGCAGCGGAAACAGATTAATAATGTAATACGTAATGAAAAAAAATGGTCTATATATAACCATTAAATAATTTGAGACACGAGATTTATTTCAGAAATACACGAGATGAAGATTAAGAATATGCCTTAAAACATTCAAAAACAATACAATTGTGTGCGATTACAATTGATCTTGAATTCATAACGGTTATCAATATTTATAGTGGTAAAATAAAGTAATTAAACACGCAAGGTTGTTTCCGGCTAGCAATGATACTTTTTGCATTTGATGTTGTTCTCTGTATAACCAGAAACCATGCTCGTAGGAGGAAGAAGTGTGTTCTATGTTCTATCCCATTGTTGGCATGGCGAGATCGACCACGTAACTACTATAATAGCACTTTCCTAATCCAAATGATGTGATCACCGTACGTACAATAGATTACGTTTAGCTCATTAGAGGTAGGAACTTTTCAAATGTATCAAGGGTCGAAAGAGATCAAAAGTCGAGACCTTTGAAATCAAGAGTAGGTAATTTGAACTTTATCTGAAATTCATTAATCAAATTGTTGCGTGTCTACGTTGGCAGCATTTTAACCTGCAATTGTGCTAAAATTACACGAGCGCCATTACCGGATGAAACTTTCTTTAATAATTAAATTGTGCATTACTTGCTTTCGACTCTAATGACGGATTGCTCTTACTCAAGCCGGAATGGTCCAATTAAGTGGATTCTGTTTCGTCATAACGTAGGTTTGTCGTGAAGATATTACGACTGGCGAGAAACTGTAAAGTAAACAACAATTTATAACTTAATATTATTTACCTAATTAACTTTACACTGATGAGCAAAAACTACGGCTACAGTCTGGGGAAACTACATGTTATATAGAAGGTGGATATAATTTATTTTTGCTGGTCTGGTAGTGTATTTATTTACAGCTTGAAATCGAGCCTTAACATTTATGTAAGCACAGTTATTTTTTATGGGTGTTTAGGACAGATACTTATCGAATAACATTGTCATCGCCCGTATAGGCACCGTTAGGTACAAGTAGTTACATTTACAATTCTTTGGACAACCTTTTGAAACGATGCGCTTAAACATCAATGATCTCCGAAATACCAACTAATAGTTTCCCTTTATTTACGCATAAATGCGTAAGATTTATTATCTTAACCTAAATCATTGAAAAACTACCTAGTTATCTACATAATTTTCAAAACGGTGCATTTTTATTTCATGGTCACGTTTAACCATTCAAAATGTAACTTCTCATTATGTTCCACATGGTACATGCCAGTTATATTTGTTCACGATCTTATACAAGTGTTAATTTTTATGATTAGAATTCTCTTTCCAAGTCGAGTGCGTTACCTGTTATTATGACCATAACGTAGATCTATGAGTAGAATATGCATGAGCTCGGTTAAATATATGACATGTCGTTAAATAACTATAATAGTGGGTATATTGTAACATAGGTCCGTGGTTTGCACTTGAAAATATGCGTGGGCTTGCATAAGCCTAAGGACGGCGCTAACGGCCATTCTACGTGCCTCGAATTACAAAATGCGTTGAAAATTCCAAATAATAGCATTCTGAACTAAAAAAGTACCTACTTAGCATCCAATACAATAACTGAGTTGAAACGTTTGAAATTATTAATGAGTTTTTAGGGTAAGTACATTAGTTTTGGCTGTCGTTGCAACTTTGTGAATGGAATTTGGTCGTCGTTTGTGCACGCGATATGCTTTGTCAATGTTATAAGTATTTCATAAATGACCTTTGAAATCTTTCTTAACCTCAGATAAACACGTTGGTCGATTTGTAAATGGAAACAACTCATTTGCAACAATGTCGGTTGTTACTCCAAACAATTTTATTTAAAACTTAAACTTATGTCTGTCTGTATCTACATCTACTTCTCACAAGTCCTACTAATATTATAAATACGAACGTTTGTAAGTATTAAGTAACTGTATGGGTATTCGGAACGGCTAAACGGATCTGAATAAAATTTGGCATGAATATAGTCTGGAATAGCACATAGGCTACTTTTATCCCGGAAAATTGCGTATTTCCCGCGGGTTTAAACGGATTATTCGTGGACAAAGTCGTGGACAAAATCTATTAATCAAAAAAGATGTACATCGCCGTATTAGAAACCAACTAACTAACTAGCTCAAAAAAGTCCTTTATTTAGTAAAGAATTATAAAATTAAAATCAGCTTTAACAGAATTAACTTTTTGGGATAGTTAGTTGGTTTCGCTTTAAACACTGCGATATGTGAGATGTGAGTGTGAGCTGACTGCTAAATGTAAATGTAACCATGAAGATTATGCTGAAGATATGCACCAAAGCTCTTGGAATGCCTAAACAGTTTCGATTAACGATGTTATCAAATCCTCGCACAATTCATTCGCGAATCCGCTCCAATTCTTAACAATCACAACGGTTGTCCATTGTGTTGCAGAATGCAACATTATTACGTGATGTCGTGATAGCTAGATAAGACTACACACAAGAAAAAAGTCTTAACGGTTCATTGAAATCGAAAGAACCCGCGGAGTGAGTGCGTACCTCGAGGAAACAGGTTCCGAGCGACATCCCGAGCCGCCCGCGAGGTTGCCGCGCAGTGCTCTGCTGGCCGTTTATGCGCGTGCGCGTACATTCGAAAATCGAACGCCCACTCGAGATTGCCGCGAATTTCATTTTAATTTTTTAAAACTGTATGGTTTCTTGAACCCAGTGTTTCCAGCCTGTTCTGTTTGAATGAACTTTTTAGAGAGCCAGTGTTGTTTTTTATTTTTTACTTATCTCTAAATACCTGCTGACCTTAGAGGACAGGTTGTGAACTGCATGTTTGGTGTTAGTGTTGGTGCAAGCTGAATATTATGTTTGTTAGTGGACTGGTGGTATAGTGGTTGCAGCCATGGCCAGCTTCAATGATCTGTCCTTTGACTGGGAGTCGCTCTGCCAGGAGTGTCCAGAATGCTGGACTACTTCAGGTAACACTTGTTTTAAAACTAACAAATCCGTACTAAATGTTGAAAATATTTGAAACAGGGACGGGAGGGAAGTGATCATCAAAATAAGTTTTAGTAGTAATATATGAAGAAAATTTTATTAACGTGATTGGTGCTAATCCTGTGATAGAAATCCACCCTCAAATGAGTAGTGACCAAAAATATGTTATTTTTTATTTTTCCCCACTTTTCAGGCAGGTCAATAAGAAAAATAAAACAGACAAGAATATTAAGATTTTTTTTCAAGATACACATTATGACTAACACTGTAATCATAATCGTGTTGTATATCTATGTCGCGCGATTTACGACCATTTTGTAGACTTGTTCTTATCAAATCAATGTCCGTTACACCCTTGTGACACAATAGTTATCATAACAAAGTTCCAATAAGTAGGTATCCGCATAAATGTATATTGAGCGGCACACATTCACCTTACAATTTAATCAAAATAGCGCAGGACTGTATTGTGTTTGTGACTTGATCAAATATACTGTAGTTGGCATTGGCAATGAACGATGATGATGTTGAGGAATGACGATAATATGTGCCTAAATAATAATCAACTACTACTGTTCATAACCTTTGCTGGACGACCGTTGTCATGATGAGAGATAGCGACCTTTAACCTCCCCCTCACGCACACAGTTAAGATTCACACACTTGAACTGTATGTCGGACACATGTGGTCGTCAATAATTATAACTAAGTAATAAATAAGTGATTAGATACATAATACATTAAATTGTAAAATTTTTCGCTTAGACTTACTACAAGGAAATCCTTAAATCTTCACGATGGAACCAGTAGCACAGTATATATATGTCGGCGCAGGGCGTCCTTAAGTGTGTAGCGATTGCTACAAGCGCAGGCGACACGCATTCCTAGTTCAATGTTTACATTAACAACATAAATCTTGATTGTAATTTGGACACAGAGAAGTCTTTGTCCGTAGAAACGGGGCAGTGTGAGGTGTTTAAAGTAAACACTGCTGAACGTAGCCGTGGGTCTGAGTGTGGAATGAAATTTGATACATGTGCTTTTGTTCTGAATCCTCTGGGGCATTCAGAATCGATCTATGGTTGAGACGGGACGTGCGCGCCCTGACCGTGCTGTGTGAAATACCACTTGACGTGACCCACGGATTCGTTTCCGTTTCAATTAGAGTTCTCAGTTTAAAAGCTGCTTAGTGTTAAGACTTTACGTACCTGTTTTATAAAGTTAGTTAAGTGACTGAGTGACATTTATTTTAGTGCTACTGACACTGTTGTGCGGTTTGATTTTTGTCGTAATTATAATTGTTGAAATTGGACTTGTGTGCGTGATTGTACCCATTATTCCGCCCACTATACATGGATCACAGAAGCAACACTTCTGACGCTCTGGCGGCCCAAGCCACGACATCAGAAGCGGGATACGCGCCTCAAGAACTAGATCGGGAGGAACCAAGAATGGAAACTTCTGTTTCTATGGAGTTGTATTATGAAAAAATGCTGAAACAGCAAAGTGACCAAATAGATAAACTGATTCAAGCTTTGAAGCAGCCTACAAGTACGGACGTTAAAAGAACCAGCTTTCCGGAATTCAATCCAGATAAAGGCGATGTGCAAGCGAAGGCTTGGTGTGATACGGTGGCGTTGTGCATGGAAGAAAAGCCATTGACAGGAAGTAATCTGATTATATCTCTGAGCAGTGCTCTTAAGGGGTCATCGTCATCGTGGTTTTCCCAAATAAGTTATTCTGGCATGGACTGGAGCCATTTCCGGGAAATCTTTTTACAAAGATTCGATACTAATGAGACTTCTGCAGCTGCTCTAGTGCGAATCAATACTATGGTACCAACTGATGGTGAATCTATGTCGGCATTTGCCAGTCGGACGTTGACATCGTTAATGGCAATGTGGAAGAATCTCCCTTTAGAGGAAATTGCTGTCTCCACTGTTTTGGCCCGTTGCGTCCAATTAGAACCACGAATGCAACGACTGGCATACACAACCGAGATTAATGACAGAACATCTATGCAACGGGAACTCATGGCGTTTTCTTACAGAAAACGTTCGTTTAAAGACCGTGGACCAAGTGAAGCAGCAAAGCGGATGAAAACAGTTACGTGTTACTCCTGCGGGCAGATTGGTCATAAATCTACCGAATGTGACCAACGAAACACTAAAATGAAAACTATGAAACCAGTTTTCAATAAGAACAAGCAAGTGAATAAGCATGAAGTGCCGAAGAGGTCCGTGACTTGTTTTAAATGCGGGCAAGTTGGCCATATTGCTCCTCAGTGCGCTGGTCGTCGAGCACCTTCGTCGCAGTCAGCGAGTACGAGTGGCAATGGCCATGGCAAGTCTTCAGCTGACGAGCACCGGCGGGTGGACGTCTGCAGCGTCAAGCCTGTGTCGTCACAGCTTACTCATTCTGGTCAGTCGTTAGATTTTTGTTTTGATTCTGGCGCCGAATGTTCTCTGATTAAAGAAACTTTAGCAAACAGATTTCGAGGTAAACGTTTTGGGTCTTTGGTTACATTGTTGGGCATTGGTAATGCCGATGTTTGCAGTACTTGTCAGATATTGTCTGAAGTTTGCATTGACAATAATATGATTGAGTTGCTTTTTCATGTTGTTCCTGATGATGTTATTCATAATGACATAATGATAGGCAGGGATTTGATTACCCAAGGCTTTACAGTTGAGATTTCTAATGATTGCTTTGGTATAAAGAAATCTAAAGTTGTCAACCTTTGTGAAGTTGGTAAGCCTATATGTGAATTTAAAAATCTTGACACAGATGTTAGCGGTGAGCATCGCGTATTCTTAATAAATGTTTTAAAAAAATATCATACGTCATTTGTTGAAGGTACGCCTAGCGGGCGTGCTAACACTGGTGAAATAGAAATAAAGCTTATAGATCCTAATCGAACAGTGCAACGACGACCTTATAGATTGAGTCCTGATGAGAAACAAGTTTGTCGTGATAAAATAAAAGAACTCTTGGAAGCTAATATTATTAGACCAAGCTCTTCTCCGTTTGCGAGCCCTATACTTTTAGTTAAAAAGAGAGATGGCTCAGATAGACTTTGTGTTGATTATAGAGAACTTAATCGCAACACTATACCTGATAGATTTCCATTGCCTCTTATAAGCGATCAAATTCAACGTCTCAAAGGTGCAAATTATTTTACAATTCTTGACGCCGCATCCGGTTTTCATCAGATTCCGGTTCACAAAGATTCTATCGAGCGTACGGCGTTTGTGACACCGGAGGGTCAGTATGAATACTTGACCTTGCCGTTTGGTTTACGTAATGCACCATCAGTTTTTCAAAGAGCTATGTACAAAGCTCTTGGTGATCTTGTAAATACATTCGTTGTCTGTTATTTGGACGACATAATGATCGTGTCTGAGACTGTGGAAGAAGGATTGGAGAGGCTTGAAGTAGTATTAAATACGTTGAGACTGTCTGGAATCTCTTTGAATTTTAAAAAATGTTCGTTTTTGAAAACTCGAGTAGAATATTTAGGTTATGAAGTCACATGTGGAGCAATCAGACCAAACTCACGCAAAGTTGTGGCTCTTACTAATTTGCCTCCTCCAGGAACAGTAACGCAAGTGCGGCAATTCATTGGCTTGGCTTCATATTTTCGACAGTTTATTCCCAAATTTTCTCAACTGTCGGCACCACTTTATAAACTTATTACAGGAAAAGGGAAAGTTGAGTGGAAGCCTAAGCACGAAGAGATACGTCAAAAAATTATAGCATACCTAACTAATGAACCAGTTCTGATGATTTTTGATCCTAGTTATCCAATTGAGTTACATACTGATGCTAGTGCAGAAGGTTATGGTGCAATGCTTTTGCAAAAGAAGGACGGTAAATCTCATGTTGTAGCATATTACAGCAAAAAGACATCTGACGCAGAATCTCGCTACCATTCGTACGAACTAGAAACCTTGGCAGTTGTAAATGGAATAAAACACTTTCGTCATTTCTTGCAAGGTAGACAGTTCACGGTAGTAACTGATTGTAATTCACTACAAGCTTCACGCACAAAGATCGACTTAACACCTAGAGTTCATAGGTGGTGGGCTTTCTTGCAGTCGTTTGATTTTGATATCGTTTATAGAGACGGTAAACGAATGGGTCATGTTGATTTTCTTTCACGAAACCCTTTGCCGAATAAAGATATTAAACAAAAAGTTCAAGAAAAACGTGTCAATCTGTTAGAGATTTCAAAAAATTGGTTGCATGCTGAACAACAACGTGATCCTGAGATTATTGAAATTGTTTCAAAATTAAATGATAACGAAATTACGCAAAATCTTTCAAATACGTACCAAATTATTTCCGGTGTTCTGCATCGAAAAATACAACGCAATGGTAGGTCACGTAACTTACCAATTGTACCACGAGCCTTTTGCTGGTCTGTGATAAACCATATTCACGAATCAATCATGCATCTCGGGTGGGAAAAGACTTTAGAGAAAGCATTCGATTTTTACTGGTTTCCGAATATGCGAAAATACGTACGAAAATTCGTTGAAAACTGCATCACGTGCAAATTGTCTAAACCAAATCTGGTAAAACACAAGCCGAACTTCACCCAATACCGAAAGTCTCAGTTCCGTGGCATACCATTCACATTGATGCTACCGGCAAACTTAGCGGACAACAGAATTCTAAAGAGTATATTTTCGTACTTATCGATGCATTTACTAAGTACGTAATGTTGCGTCATTCCTCGCATATTGACGCGTCAAGTGCTATTGATGCTTTGAATTTTGGAGTAAGCTTATTTGGTGCACCAACAAGAATAATTGCGGATCAAGGTCGATGCTTTGCAAATAAAAATTTCCGGGCCTTTTGCAATAAACATAACATTCAACTTCATTTAATTTCCACTGGAACATGTCGCGCCAATGGTCAAGTTGAACGTGTCATGAGTACACTAAAGAATATGCTCACTGCGGTTGAAGTTAAAAAAGATAGAACATGGCAGGATGCTGTTGATGACGTACAGCTTGCTTTTAATTGTACAGTTAATCGGGTAATCAAAGCTAGTCCTCTGGAGTTACTTATTGGCAAGGTAGCACGACCTCTGTCGCTACTTGCATTGGGTAATCAAGACCAAGACGATGTAGATATTGTTGAGATCAGAGAACAGGCGGTCAGTTGTATAAATGAGAATGCTCGTAAAGATAAAGAGCGGTTTGATAGTAAGAAGGCTAAAGTTTCTAAGTTCACTGTTGGTGATTTTGTTTTAATTGAGAACCATGAGAGGAATCAAACTAAGCTAGACCCAAAGTTCCGGGGTCCATTTAAGATAGTTGAATTGCTCGATGGAGACAGATATCTTTTGAAGGCTATTGATAGCAAGAGAACTTACAAGTATGCGCACGAAAGGTTGCGTGCGATGCCAGATTGCTACGTTCCCACAGAGCTAGAAGCTAGTTCTATTGTTGATGAGTGTGAGGACCAGTCAGGATCAGCCCTTGTCGGCGAGGTGTAGTTGTGACACATGCTCGCTAGTGTGTAGTTGATACACTTTGTTTAAGTAATCGTTAATACAACGATGTGTGCATATTTGCTAGTGTGTAGTTGATACACATGGTTTTGATAATCGTTAATACAACGATTTGTGCAAATTTGCTGGCGTGTTTGATACACATTGTTTTAATAATCGTTGATACAACTATTTGTGCTTTTGCAGCGTCATCTACTGACTTGATCATTAGCCGTAGGTCAAATTCCAAACCCAGTCTAGCTGGTACGGAGACTGCGCGGTGTGGTGATAAGCAGGAGGGTCACGGTTGCATTGGTATTGTTGTTGTCTGTAAGGACTGTGAGACTTAGTCATGTGATACTTTGTTGTGACTGTGGAAAATGTCACGTTGGGCTGAATCTGATCTGTATCCTGTGATAATGCTTAGCCGCTGTTGACGATAAGATACGTCATGAATTTTGGGAACCTACCAGTTTGTCATCGTTGTGCCCTGATGGCAGGATAGCCGAACAAACTTGTACTGTTTGGAGTATCTTTCTTTGCAGATGTTCTGTGAAGTTTTTCTGGCACACGAGGACGTGTGACAGTCAGGATCGCCGTGTCGGCGCAGGGCGTCCTTAAGTGTGTAGCGATTGCTACAAGCGCAGGCGACACGCATTCCTAGTTCAATGTTTACATTAACAACATAAATCTTGATTGTAATTTGGACACAGAGAAGTCTTTGTCCGTAGAAACGGGGCAGTGTGAGGTGTTTAAAGTAAACACTGCTGAACGTAGCCGTGGGTCTGAGTGTGGAATGAAATTTGATACATGTGCTTTTGTTCTGAATCCTCTGGGGCATTCAGAATCGATCTATGGTTGAGACGGGACGTGCGCGCCCTGACCGTGCTGTGTGAAATACCACTTGACGTGACCCACGGATTCGTTTCCGTTTCAATTAGAGTTCTCAGTTTAAAAGCTGCTTAGTGTTAAGACTTTACGTACCTGTTTTATAAAGTTAGTTAAGTGACTGAGTGACATTTATTTTAGTGCTACTGACACTGTTGTGCGGTTTGATTTTTGTCGTAATTATAATTGTTGAAATTGGACTTGTGTGCGTGATTGTACCCATTATTCCGCCCACTATACATGGATCACAGAAGCAACACTTCTGACGCTCTGGCGGCCCAAGCCACGACATATATAAGCTAAAGCAGTAAGGAATCTACGAACAAATCGGATGAAACGAAACACGCACACAGGCGCGCGCTTTACACGGCCTCTGGGCGGACTCGTAGTGCCGTCAGTCGCGAGTGCCGCGTTGAGTCGAGCGGGCGTCTGTTATTACGTGCGCCCAGACAGTCCGCGATCTTTTCGTGTGAAATATGCCAAGAACGTATTGCGCAGTGTACGGCTGCTTAAACTCTGCTTCTTCACAACCAGGGCTTTCGTTTTTTAAACTCCCTGCTGATCTTGAAAGGTAAGAATGATATATTATTATTAAATAAAATGCTTTTTCTGTTAAATAAAACGTTGGCTGTTTAGATAATAAAGTAGTTGCCGTATATTATGGAGCGCATTTTTGGTGAAAAATTTTACGACGGACTTTCGTCGTTATCATCTTGCATCTATAATATACCTACTATTTTATATTATAGGACTACATTTGAAGGATATCTTGTCAAATACCTGTAGGTACTTTACCTATACCAACTGAGTTCGGGTTAAAGGTACTTTATTCTCAAAAGAATTATACTATATATATTATTCATTCATCAAAAAGTATATTTAAGTACTATTTTGATTTGACACATTATATTTTACATAATTTATTTCGTACATATAAACATGTAAGCCAATCGCATCACATAAAACTTACTATCGTTCGTTCGTCGTTCTTATCATGCGAAAATGAGTTGAATGTTTTAGTTATTCGACCGATTCTTTTCAAAATCGATATCCGGGTATCCCGTTGGTCTCAGACATCGAATCCGTTGACGGAATGAGAAAAAGTAGCCGCCATCTTGAACTTTTTAGTTATTCAACCGATTCTTTTCAAAATCGATATCTGGGTATCCGGTTGGTCTCAGACGTCGAATCCGTTGACGGAATGAGAAAAAGTGGCCACCATCTTGAACTTTTTAATTATTCAACCGATTCTTTTCAAAATCGATATCTGGGTATCCGGTTGGTCTCAGACATCGAATCCGTTGACGGAATGAGAAAAAGTAGCCGCCATCTTGAACTTTTTAGTTATTCAACCGAATGTTATCAAAATCGATATCTGGGTATCCGGTTGGTCTCAGACATCGAATCCGTTGACGGAATGAGAAAAAGTGGCCACCATCTTGAACTTTTTAGTTATTCAACCGAATGTTATCAAAATCGATATCTGGGTATTCGGTTGGTCTTAGACATCGAATCCGTTGACGGAATGAGAAAAAGTAGCCGCCATCTTGAACTTTTTAGTTATTCAACCGAATGTTTTCAAAATCGATATCTGGGTATTCGGTTGGTCTCAGACATCGAATCCGTTGACGGAATGAGAAAAAGTAGCCGCCATCTTGAACTTTTTAGTTATTCAACCGAATATTTTCAAAATCGATATCTGGGTATCCGGTTGGTCTCAGACATCGAATCCGTTGACGGAATGAGAAAAAGTAGCCGCCATCTTGAACTTTTTAGTTATTCAACCGAATATTTTCAAAATCGATATCTGGGTATCCGGTTGGTCTCAGACATCGAATCCGTTAAGGGAATGAGAAAAAGTATCTTGAACTTTTCAGTTATCCGAATTCTCGATAACAACTAAATACACGATTTTTAGGGAGACTTAAAATACTTGAACCGGCTCTTATTAATATAACAGTACCTAACACATTTTTTTTATATCTTTTTCAGACGTTCCAAATGGCTTCGTTTAATATCTCGAGAAGATTTGATGGACAAGCCGCCACGACATTATTCCATTTGTGAAGAACATTTTGACGCTGTGGATATTTTACCGAGAACGTATCGCAAAATGCTTAAGACTAGTTCATTACCATCTCTTCGTCTACCAGATCTTCAAAAAAAAGATGTACAAACTACAACCGAAGCTGCGACGTTGCGTGAAATATCTACACAGACGGATGAAAATATGACACTATTAGCGTGTGACGCTGCACAAACTCCTAGATATCTTTCATCGGATACACCTCGGAAAAGAAAACTAAAATCAGATCTAAAAGAAGCTAAAAAAAAAATTAAGTCATTCGAAATTGAAAATAAAACAGAAAAATGTAAAAGAGATATTTTCCACAAATTGTGTAACAGATTCCTGACAAAACAGCTAGCTGCGTTGGTAATAGCACAAACTCACTTACAAGCTAATTATCCCGGAAATAGGTATAGCCAAAGTTACAAAATGTTTTGCTTGAATTTATATTACACCAGTCCACAAGCTTACCGGGTATTACAAAGTGCTTTATGTCTCCCAAGTCGAAAAACATTGAATAAACACGGAATACCAGTAACATCTGAAATAAATGACAGACTAATGTCAATTCTAAAAACTAAAGTTGGTACCATGTCTGATATGGAAAAGAACTGCTCAGTTGTCATTGACGCCATGAGTTTAAAGGCTAATTTGTTTTATAACTTAAAGCAAGATAAAATTATTGGCTTTCATGAGATCGATGGCGTACAGTCACCAGAACCTGCAAAAAATGCTTTGGTTCTGATGGTTCGTGGGATATTTAACAACTGGAAGCAACCCGTTGGATTTGCATTGCTCTCTGAATGTAGGAACTACGATGAAATTGCTAAATGGATTGACAAACTTTTGGAAAAGCTATTTGAGATAGGACTTAACATTAGACTATTTGTCTCCGACATGGGATCTGATCTATTTAACGCAGCAAAAAAGAGATCTGTTACCATAGAGCGGCCTTATTTTTTTGTCAATGAAAAAAAAATTTACTATATTTTTGATGCACCCCATCTCATAAAACTGGTTCGCAACAATTTGATTTCTTACGACTTTCATTTCGAGGATCGTGTAGCTAAATATGAGCACATTGTAAAATTTTACGAAAATGATAAACAAAAGAGCTTTAAGCTTGCCCACAAATTGACGAACAGCCACATTCATCCGACAAATTTTGAAAAAATGAAAGTTCGTTATGCTACACAACTTTTAAGTAATTCTGTTGCCGCTGGTATATCGACTTACGTTGATTTAAACATCATTCAAGAATCCGGGAGGGACACAGCTGAATTTGTAAAAATTATGAATAACTTATTTGATGCATTAAACTCATCAAATTTAAAGGATAATTACGAATACAGAAGAGCGTTTTGTGGAAAACAATCGCAAATAACTTTTTTCAACGAAATGTTAAACTTTTTTCAGCATTTAAAATTAATCGATCCGAAAAATGGTAAAGATGTTACATCAAAAGTTAAGTTTATACTTGGCTTTCAGGTAACTATTACCTCTATTATGCATCTTTATGAAGATTTGCAGTCGGAAGGATGCACGTTTTTACTTACAAGGAAACTCAATCAGGATGTCCTTGAAAATTTTTTTGGACAAATACGAACTAAAAACGGTCTGGCCACAGAACCCACAAGCAGACAGTTTATGTCAGCTTTTCAAAAAATATATTTTTTAAATATCATAAAACCTCCAAAAGCAGGTAATTGTGAAGACGATTTAGGAAAACTTCTCATTCAGACCAGCGCGTTAAGTCAAGGAAATGAAGAAACAATAAGAAATGAAGAAACCGAAATCCCCGCTACAAACAATGAAGAGCCATATAACAACGTTGCAGTTGTAAGCTCAGACTATAACCAACTAGATATTCCCGAAAAAAACTCACTTTTTTATGTTTGTGGCTATCTTCTAAAGAAATGTGCGGAACGCCACAGTGATTGTCAAATTTTGAAATCATATATGAAACCAAATCAAACGGCCCACAACTTTAGTTCAGAAAGTCGGTACACGAGATACAGAGAATACAGCAAAGATTTTAACCGAAGTTTACTAGTTGTACCACCGGATGATTTTGTTCAATATGTCGAAAAAATGGACGAAACTTTTCGATGTTGTTTTCAGAGACAACATATAAATTGCAAAGTAGGTTTCTTAATTTACAAAGAATTAGAAAAAAATAGTTTTATAGTGCCGTGTTCATGTTTCCCAATAGTTTTTTTAAGGAAGCTATTCATTCGGATGAGAATTTTTTATACCATAAAATTTAATAACAGGGCTTTCCGAACGTGTCGTAGCAGGCGAAAGTATTTTTCAGTAAGTAATCTGTAATACTTAGCTACCGACAAATAAAAGGTCTTAAACTGTTGAAGTGTTGAAGTTCCTATTGTTACCTATAATAGGTAACAATAATTGTTACCTTGTAATATTCTGTATACCTCATTTTCTGTTTTGGTTGTTATATATGTGGTGTTCAATAAAGAATTATTGTATTGTATTGTATTATTTATAAACTAGTCAATTCGTTCAATTCAATTATCATAGAAACCAAATTAACGTTTGTCTTTTTTTACACGAATTAAGGGTGCCAACCCTAACACTCTTAATTAGTGTAGCTAGTTACTTTAAAACAGGCGTTACAAGCTGATATTAAAGCGCTAACTAAACAAAAATCTTCACAATTTTATAAAAATTAAATCGACAACCCTAACGCTCTAATGGAGCGTAGGTATTTATTTCAAAAAGTATGCCTAGCTTCCATACTGGTCTATTTATTTACTGTGCCAGTAGATAAACTAAGAATGTAAAAAAACTGATTTTTCAATTTTGTCGTAGGTATACCTAACTGGTTAGAGTAGGTAATGGTCAAGTTGAACTGAACACTACGAGTACATGTTAGGCAATAAGAATACAAAAATCAGTTGCGGTTTGA
Source organism: Pandemis cinnamomeana (assembly GCA_932294345.1). Lineage (NCBI taxonomy): Eukaryota > Metazoa > Arthropoda > Insecta > Lepidoptera > Tortricidae > Pandemis > Pandemis cinnamomeana. Next base: position 12,608,942 of record OW028705.1, on the reverse strand, counting down.
GTTAAATTAAAAAAAAATAGCATGGCTTGGACAAAGTGATCGCATAAACAGATACTGACTTAGAACAACATTCAATAGAGTCGTACCTTATTGTGTATCAGGTTAAGATTATCTAAAACAAAACACAATTAACGCATTTCTGTCATTTACTACTTACCTAACGTATTACCGTGTTGTGATGGTTTTGCAATGACTGTCCGAGCTATAGAAATTACAAATATCTACATATTTTAGGTATTTACCATCTTTGTTAGACTCCCACAAAAAAGAATAGAAATCAAATGAGGGCGCCACTTTCTTCGTAACTGGCACATTCCTAACGTAAAATGCTTGAATATGGCAACTTTGTTGGAAAGTACTTACTTAGTTCCCCTTTCATCCGTTTTCTACTTTTTATGTCGGAGACCCATTTTCGACACGATTTCAGACAACTAATTAAAAGACTTAAGTACATAACAATAATACTCGTATGATTTGTTTGTGGTAGGTAACGCTGTAACGATCCATACCATACCTTCTACTCAACGTAGGTATATAGTAGGTACCAAAGATCCGGATTCATAATTTATTAATTATTATTGGTAATGCTTTAGTTAATTAAATTGCGTGTGTTATTCCGTACTTTAACATTTCATTTTAATGACAAACGCGACGGTAAAATTACACCTATTATCATAATTATAAAGGTCACTTTGATAACCTTCTGAGTCCAATAAGAGAACTGAATTAACTAACGGAAGAATTTGATTGCATTCTATTTGCAAGTAAAACTGTTTGCAGTATTTATTTTATCTGATTTAATTTCAATTTTAAGCTCAATTTAAGTGGTGCTTGGTGGTAGTGGCCCCAAGTAAAAATTGTCGTTGATGTCTAATGTTAGACAAGATCTTGCCAGCATTACACACAAACGCACATTGATTTCAGTTTGCTTGTTTTTATGGTATGTACAGACTGGTGAAAAATAACATGCAATGAAAGAATTTGCCGTCAACATTATTAAAATGTATTACTTTAAAAAAAAAATTGTAATTAGTCTTATCTGGACTCTAAGCGCCATGTACACCTTCGAAACCAACTTAGGAGCAAAGAAAGGCAGAATATATTACATTTCATCAGTCTGTTCGAATCTTTAAAGTCTTGAAATTAAGATTCTGGTGAATAGTGTTCTTTGCGGTTTAAATAATAAAACTTCCTCGCCACGCTTAATAAGTATTTAAATAGAGACTGATACGGGGCTTTACGTATTAAAAAGCGTTCACCACGTCCTGCAAGATTGAATCTTTAAGATAATACTTTTATTTCTCTTTTGTGAGATTGAATTCTGTTTAAGAAAATATATCAAATAGTTTAAAATTAAAAGTTCAATGGAATATGGGGTAGGGAAAATTCGAAAGAACTTTACGTTAAAAAAAGCACTTTGAATTATTTATTGGTAATTCGTTTTAAATTTTGTTTTCTTTGGGAGACTCGTGTGTTTAAATTTAAATTTAAGTGTCAAATATGGCGTTGCGTTACACGGCCGGTTCGGTGGACAGGCTGCTTTAGCCTTGGACAACTATTATCCAATGTTTGCCTTAAACGTTGACGCCGCGGACACGCTTTCCGACAACTGTCAACAGAAATACGCCTCATAAGGGCAGTTTAAAAATATGAGTTTTTTTTATTAAATTATTATTGTAGGTGCACAGCCGCAGGTTTTTGAAAGTATAATACACGTAAATAACAAAATGCTGTGATAAAAAAAATCGTACTTTAGAAACCAGAACTAATTGGTTTATACATAAACTACCTATATGTACCTATCAATCATTAGAATTGATTAGAATGTAAGAATTAGCGATGACTTTAATTGCATTTTATTGCATCTACATAATACCTCTAATTCTGTAACATGTTTCACAACTTACACTCCATAAATTTATGATTTTAATTAAGCTTCGTTTTGGTGAATTTCTCCGTCTAATAAATGTGACGATCAACACATCGTTAGACGCGTAAAACTAAATTATATGGGGATAACTTGTTCACTTAATAAGCGGCAATTAGACAAAAATGAAAGCTGAAACGTTAAGATTTGTTTATTAAGCGTTTTTTATAAAGTTATTCAATGCATATCAATCCGCAATCAAAATAAAACACTGAAGATTGGATTGATAATTGCTAAAGCGGTTGAAACAGAGTTTAAACTCAACTTTTTTTTAATAACGACACTTCTATTACTTAACTACCTAATTTAAAACTATAAAAATGAATGAGGGCAGGATTAGTGAGTGAGGACCTTGCGCAAAGGTCCTACCACCTACAAAACTATAACTACAGACTTTAATTCCAAGATAACAATGTCTAGCTTTATTAAAGTAGCCATGGCTGTTATAAGTCACTAATTAGCAGCTGCCAATTTTTTATGTAATTTAGTTATTTTTACGTGTCGATTACATGTAATTGATCTACGATTCAGTGCTAGGTAATTTCAATTTATTCCCACTAAATTCTGTTACAAATTGGGCTTTAATTCGAGTTATTAAATAGTTCCTATTACTCAATTTAAAGGTGTATTCACACGAGGCGGTCTCACGACTGCGTTTAATTGTTGCATTCTGTCATTGACCCCTCTTGGATAATCTTGATGCAGGCATTTCGTGGCCCTGATAGGACGGTGTCTTAATTCATATTTTGAAAATAATGCCGACCAAGAACCGGTCCAAATCGAGGTGTGATTCATTCAGTGAATCTCCATTTTATCACGTTTTTATATACGTTCAACGGCTTTAAACGGTTTTTGGCTTCATCAAATACCTATGCTTTCATGTTCAACATGGTGAATATACATATAATATATCAATTAACAGGATTTACCAAAACTAAGCAAAGCAATATTTTATAGCGTAATAAACACATTGATGTGTTTTCTGTTCTGATTGAAACTACAAACTAACATTACTTCATACATTGACGCAGAAAACGTTTTTTAGTCGCACAGTAGGTAAACCTACTTAACGTAATTCACAAACGCATTAAACTCACGATACAGCAGCGATGATTATTGAAAATAAACATCAACACAACTAATAGAGTAAAAAGCTAACGGCAGGTAATGGCGAACATGTAACTTTGAACATAAGTAAAGCTGGTTGTTTGTCAAATAAAGTGGGGCTTTGCGGTTTTTTATAACGTATCATGACCACGCCTGTACGGCCTGGTGAATCGTAATAACTGTCCAATGAATCAAAGCTAGAGAACGAAAGGGACCACAGTGTCACCTGAATTATAATTAAGCGGCCTAAGTTGGTGAAAAAACCGCTATCTGCTCATAAACAAGTTGTGCGAACGTATTTAAATTCGAATATTTTGTGTATACCTTATTGATTTTTGTGTGTCTGGTATATATTTGATAAAATTATTAAATTGAGCTCCTGCTTGATCAACGACCAACGGTCAACTAAAACCTACTTAAAGCGTATTTATTCTAGCTATGTGTTTACGTTTCTAGCTATATGGTCTGTTTATGTAATTTATTTTCATAGCCATTATTACCAACTTTTGACAAGGGTCTCATAACAGCCCTGAGTTTCCTTAAAGTCTTTGCATTCAGAAAGAACCGAGTTTTTATTAGGGATGTGGTAAGAACGTACCAGATCGACTTACCTAATAAAAACAATATATTACATATAACGCTAACCCTTGAATTCAAAGGTTCTCATCAATTTTAAGACAAATTATATATAATTAAATATCTGCAATATCTTTATCATTGACAAAATCAACGAGCAGTGATTTGTAGCAGTCATTGTTACTTTGCATAAAGTTTGTGTAATGATGTCATGATAAACATGGCGCAAGGCACGCCCAGAGTAGAGAGCAAGAGGCGCCTTAAATTTGTGAATTACAGAATTATGGAAATTGTCATGCAAACTGCTGATAATTTTCATCGTCATCTTATATCTGAAATTATAATTCATTTTCTATATTTAACATAATATGTATCTACAAGGAAGAGTTATACATACGTACATATACATAATGCGATACGTAAACGATTATTATAGACCATGCTCAATCAGTGTCTATTTATGTACTTACTATATTACATGTTAGGTACTGAACTAAATTCTGTACTCATAATATCGTAATATTTATTACATAAATACGTAACCCGGCGTAAAGAGAACGTGCTTTATATTTTAAATATAGATCGCATGGATACAGTGATTAAACTTATTTCCCATGGGATCGATCCGGATTTCTGATTCCCTTTTATAAGTTCCCAATTTTATTATTCTTAATTTACCCGAAGGTTAAAAATCGCGTTCTATATACCGCGGAGAATATGATGTATAATGTAATTCAACGTGAATTACTTAAAACTGAGAGTCAAAGTAATATTTTTGCTCTAAATTTACAAGCTTTCATTCAACGTGCATTTTTGTTTGTGTATCTTAAAATTAAATTTGGATCGACTTGTAATTTGATATGGATGTGTATGTTGGATGGCAAATATTGTGGAAGTAATACTCTGGTGTTCCATCCAGGGTCGTATCCGTAGAAGGGATTTCATCCACAGTTGGTATAACAAAATTCAAGTATCGAGTAGTCAACAAAAAATGCGGTCACCAAACAAGAAATCGCAAAAAATTGTTTTACTGACGTATTAATTTAGTCGTAGATCGCATTTTACAAGCTGACAGAAAACATATTTCCATTTCAAGAAATCACTGCCATCAGAGTAGCAATCCGCGATATGTAAATAATGTGGAAGACTATAAAAATTGCGAAGCACTTCACAACACGTGCCAAGTATTTTGTATAAGATTATTCCTGAGCACGCTAACGATTGTTTTTGTCTGCATATTTATGTTTTCTTAACGACTTTCCATGTGAGGCTGATATTGAATACATCAATAGTTTTACGGAGGGAATGATCTTTTCAGCTAGCCATAAGGGGATTCGCTTTTTTGTAGTGAATTAATAATATAATAGACATTATTCAAGCACGAAAAGCAACTAGAGGGTTATGAAAAAAATGGATGGTTCCTTGGAAGCATTTCGTCACGTGTCACTTATTTAAGTATATACCGTACACCTAATGATCTTTTTTTTCTAAATTGGACAATGATGTACCCCTAACGTTAATTTTTAAATTTAGCAAAGATCTTACTAATTCTGTCTCATCTTCAATATCTTGCTGGTTTCCTTGCTGTAAACCGGAGTTATACATACTTAATTGAATATTTGAAATACTTATTTCAGTAATGAAATTTATAAATGGTATGCGGCTTTTCCAAGGTATTGGTACAATTTTTTTAAAGTAATTTCTGAAGTTTATAAAAAATTAAGAAATCAATTGTACTATTATTTCACACCAGAAGCTGTAACGATAATAATACGCTTAATTAAGCACATTTGCATATATTGTCTTGTCAACTGCCCTATTGTAAAACTAGTAAAGTGTTCAAGTTTATCACTGCGTTATCGCTTTAACTGTGTACATTTCTGTTATTACCTATTCATGTGTTGCTTAAGATGTTTTAACATACATTCCATGAATTTTCCGTACATAGCGACTGTGTCCTTTCTCATAATATATTAGATAAGATCACTTTCTGTATCTACTTACCCAATTGGTAGTTACGCATGTATCTAAAGCTAGGTACCAAATATGTAACTTTTTATTTAAAAGTAATTGTTGCTTTTAATTGACTTCCCTTTTCACCTACACGCCTAAAGTCAAGCTAAATGTGGTCTTTAGGTCTGGCTGCCCCAGGCTCTGTCACGTAAGGGCTAATGACGTGAGTACCTATATGTTTGTATGTATTGCTTTTAACTAGGCTGATCAGGGATAGTGTAGCTTTCTATTCGTTTTTTTAAAGACCAGGCCTCCCAAGGCGTGGGGAATTGGGGATACTCGTAAAGAGTTTCCACTCCGTCAAAAACTAGGAAAGGTAGGCACGTGTAAATTTTCGGTCGTAAGCTTTACATGATAAATATACATCTGATGAATTCAACATCGAATAATGACTCTGACTCGTACCTTGATGCAACTCAGGGCACTAAATGAAATAGACAGACCTCACATATTTTAACAGTTGGCGTTGCTTCTCGGCTTCTACGCTTTAACCTCGCTGGGTCGGTTTAACTATATTTGATCAATAGATCATTGTAGAAACAGCTGTTTGTAGGATTACGACAGTAACATGCGTTATATTTTGTCGATTTTTCGTTAGCGTTGTTGAGAACGATTAATTTATTTGCTTAAGGCATGAGTCATGTAAGTCACAAACTAATACGATATTCTGATTAAACAATCGACAAATTCGTAGCTTTAGTCACGAAAAATGTAAGTGAGTCTTAAAAACTTAAATGGAATACGATAGATATACCTACTAACTCAAAGCGACGGCCCGGCAGACCTAGACGGCGATAGCGGGACGAGTTGGACACCTTCTTAAGGGTCTGGACACGTACCGCAGCAGACCGAGAGCAGTGGAAGCGTTGGGGGGAGGCCCTTGCTCAGCAGTAGGGCACAATTCTGGGGTCCTAGTGAAAAGGGGGATAAGTCTGATATAAATGAAAAACCATTTTCTATTCTATTGTAAAAGGGGTTAAGTCTAAAATACCTACGTAGAAAATTCAGAATTATACCTACCCCTTTTCACTAGGACCCCAGAATTATTATACTCATATTGACTCTTATTAGTGACTCTTTCACGCTAAAAGTCGACCACTGGAGCTAGTGATATGACATTTTCAAAGGTGTTCATCATGGAACCATTGCATTGTAACGTAAACGGAAACCACGATGGGATTTTCGGGAAATCCCACGGATGTATATACTTCCTTATGGAATGGAATGGGAATTCAGGAAAATGCCGCTAATTCCCAAATGATGCGAGCGGAGCCGCGGGTAAAAGCCAGTCTAATAAAGACGCATTTTATCGTCAAAATTGGCAGACACAGGCCGTGTCACCTTTACTTCGCGCTTTTGAACTTCACACTTCACAGTAGACTGAAGATTCGCTTTGTCAAACCAGCCTGCCCTTACAGTCTCACGTTACACGTATCCGGCTCAGCAAGACAACCCTCCAACTGTAATGATATCCACAAAAAGTGCTGTCCATTGTTAGTACCTTTGTTTCAAGCGGACAAACTCCAAAGCGACTCCCATGAAGTTTTGCGTAACCCGAGTAACACTCGTGAGATGCAATACGCGACTAGCATAATCCTACGAATTGTAGTCTAGATTTCAGTAGGTACGTGCGTTTTACCCCAAATATAGGTAAAGAGCAGGAAAAAAACCTTCACGAGAAAAAATACAAATGTTCCTTTGTTAATAGAGCCTGTAGAGCCCATATCAGTAAATTTAGGCTGATACCTATATTTAATTTATCGTTTGATATTTTTAAGTGTAGTATTGTGTCTCTTCTGGATGAATTTGGTTATCGTGATGGTTTGGTTTGGTTATTTATTTTTATTTGTTCATGTATTTATTTATTCAGTATATCCACATCATGGATGAGCCATAGAAACTATTAATTGTTACATTAGTCTGATATACACGACAATAATAACGGAACAGACAAATGTTGTGTTGTTATGTTGTACTAGCGCACCATGTACAATGCCTTACTACTTTTCTTTGCCATCGCTGAAAGAAAACTTCCAATTCCCAAGTTAACTTTCGAATAACGACGCCTTTACCCGGATTATTACCGGTAATTGCTTAACCGGTTTTGCATTATCGGTTAACCGGTTTATCCATGGTTAGTGTATGCTAGCGCTTCACGTGTGTTCTCGACCGGAGCTCGGCAACGGCCCGCTGCGAAACCGATGTCAATGCCCACTAGCATCCACTACTATGGGTCCATTACGCTTGAGTTCTATTACTGTTACATGGCGTACACTGTGGCATTTTATTTTATTTTATCGAAGTTACGTGTTTCTTTAATGTAATCGGTGAACTCAATACATAAGTGCATACAATTGCCTCTACATCTTTTAACTTAAGTTAAAACAAAGTGAGAAACGGTGCACGTTTGTGATTTAATTAAGACAAAAATGGTAGCCATATGTGGTGCGATTTATCATGTGATTAATTATTTTATGACTGATGAAATTTTGTTTATCATTAGCAATTGTAGTTGTCGCTTGCAAATCAATAGGTAATGTCGTCTAATCTTATTTAATAATCTCAATCAAATCTTTAATAAGTAAATCAATAGGTACTTAGACTTCGAAATATTATCTTGTTCTTGACATTGATAAGGCTTAAATTATAACTAAATATACATAATGCGGATATAGGATATCTGCTGTCTTGTGAATGCGTAGGTACGTAGTTTTTGGCAAAGGTAGGGTAGGGTAGGTACAATAAGGGTCGATTCGCCATCAGTACTGTATTTCGAATAAAAACTAAAACTTTCCGCAATTACAATGTGCTCCCAATATTTCTGCAGCTGCATATATCATGATGATCACGGGTAGATTCGGGTAACTATCGCCATCTATAATTAAGAGCCTTTATTTTACCCTGGGGCTCTGGCTACCCCGTTAGGGATAAAGAGATGATTTATGTAGGCATGTAATAAAGTATAAAGTGTCAATCATTTCAAACTAGTAAATCTCGAAAGCCTCTGCAAATCTAAAATATATAGTTGGCGCCACACCCGATAGCGCAGAAGACAGGATGTCAGCTCGAACAGGTCTGCGCCCGCGCACCCAGCGTCAACGCACCAATCAAGAACCGCATTCCTAGCGAATATTGCCAAGATATCGATATTGCTTCACATTCAGCTTTACGAGGCTGTGAACTAACCAATCACCTTGCTAGTCCGGATAGACAAATGTAAGACAGCTACGTCCGTGTGACACTTAGGAACGTCTTCATGCTACCGTTACAGTATGATGGACAAACCTACCACCAACAGTAAAGTATCAAGAACAGGGGGGCTACTCCGAAATCCGATTTTCGAAGTTCGTATCATTCCATCTCTCACTGTCAAATTCATGACCATTAGTGAGAGGCCAGTGATCAATCAATCCGTACTAATCCCTACTAATATTATAAATGCAAAAGTAACTCTGTATGTCTGTCTGTCTGTTACGTTTTCATGCCTAAACTACTGAACCGATTTTTATGAAATTTTGTACTGAGATAGTTTTAGTCCCGGGGATGGACATAGACTTTTATCCCGTAAAATGATATAATTCTGCACAGACGTAGTCGCGGGCAACGGCTAGTTATTCATAAGCTCACTTATTTCATGAATGATCGATTTTCATTTTGTCAAGAGTAAGGCATGTGTGCTTCACCTACGGCTTTATCCAGCGTGACTATATAGATAGTCCATTTAGCAAAAAAAAAAGAATAGTTTCAATAATTGCGCACACATAAATAAGTACTAAGTAAGTATGTGTGTGTGTTGGTTGCGGTGTAGCAAGATAATAGAGTTTTAGTTCATTAAAAAAATATCGATTCGCGCAATGCTCTTTAAATGCCCAAATCAAAGGCTAAAATCATAATCCGTGTGAAAAGCTATTGCCCTACTTAAGACATGATTGCACAAAAAAACCCTACAGCGGGTGTTAAAACTGTAATTAACACTTCTACTTATTTATCTCAATGTATCTCACAATTGAGATTAATTGCCTCAGACAATAACACTAAAGAGACCAAGTATTGTTCATCCACAGTATCCCAGTTATCAGCGATCTTTAATTTTTCATTGTCACATACTTCAGTTACGATCTGTGCTACATTTGATGAAATTTTTAGTTCATCATCATACAAGAATACTAACATAAAGCTGCATTCACTCTACTTACACAAAAGGTGGTTCCATAATAATTTAATTATGACATTGTCCACAATTCTCACGACTATGTAATACTGATCGCATTACACCACGATTACCGCCTAAATGCTGTAATTAAAACAACGCTCAATAAGATATCTGGTGTAGAATTACATTGATCGATTTTGCCAATTAATTTCTTTTCTAATGTTCTAATTCTAAAACCGTGTGAAACCTCGCAATTGCAAACAATTAAAAAGCCAATTTCAATCCCACTTAACAATGTCACTTTAATCTTAGTTTTACATAGATCGAACAGAAAACAGTTACCCACTAACCGAGAGAGAATTTACTGCAAGTCAGCCAACATTAAAACAAAATGAATCCGTCGCGCCTATAATCTTATCTTCATATTGACCAGCATTGCTGAGCTCTTGGTAATAAGTAGCTACATCTTCGACAGCCGATTTGATCTTTGTTGTGGACACAGTAAGGTTCTTTATTTGCTCGCTTAATTATGCATAGCTCGTTGTATGGTGGTCGGAGAAAGAATGTCCATCACATTAACTTGAACTCACCTTTTGTCTGGAAAGCTTCGGCACCTGTCAAGTTCAATGTGGGCCAGCGGTGAAGCATAATGTGTGTCTTTAGAACGGAAACAAATGCCGGCAATACTAGCCGAGGTACCAAACAAATATGTGACCTACTGGCTTTTGAAAACGCTGATTTGAAAGCAGAACTGATATTTTAAACAAATTCAGAAGGGCTGTAGTTTTCGGTGCTTTTCTTTTGTTTCGCTTTAAAGAGTTTGAATTTGTCATGAAATGTTAAAATTGAATACTTATGTAAGCAGAACGAATTAAGTGTTTTCAGAGAAATGGACAAATGGTTGGCTAAGGGAAACTTTCACAGTAACAAAATAAAACGGATGTGAAATTAGAACACCTGCAACATTCGAAATTGAATTAAGAAAAACGGAAGCTAATGGAGTGATGCGCGTAGGTACCGTTAAACGTCAATGATTACGATAAAACTCGATGATGACGCTTCTGTTTTGTTCCCATCTCGTTAGTCTAACAACTTCTGTCAATCTTAGTATCAAATAATTGCGGTGAAGCTTCAAAATCCAAATTGGATTGAGTATTTGAAATATTATAGAGCCCTGCGAATAGCAAAGTGAGGTTTGAACTACACTTATATGAATATTACCATGTGCATACAGTTGCACACACAAATGAAACCAATCGCTAGGCAGACTGCTTGAACTAAGCAAACAGGCACAAGTCAAAACGTGGTTAAAACCTTGTCGCACTTAAATTTGCAGAACTCATTATTTATTTTTAATTTATGAGCCTAGCTAGAAATAGTTATTTCTATAATTAAGTTGAGGTTTTATTTTTACTTGAACAAGTAATATGCACAAAACATAACATATTCAAATTTAAATTCTATTTTATGATTAGTTTTAGTTTAGTTTTTAATTTGTTTTAAGCTAGTTATAGTTCTATTTGTTTTTTTATTAACCTCATGTTATTCCTTCATTGTAAAGATAAAATAAATTTAAATGTAAATATGGCATAAAATACTATTGGATGATTATATGTATAGGTAATCATACATTCAATCGTTATAACACATCCATGTTGCTGTCAGTTTTATAGTTACTATTATGGTTATTGATTGCCATTGGACCTTATGTTCCTCATTCATTAAATTACAATGATCTACTTGATTATACTTAATTACTGTAATATCCGCTTTATTTAACAGTGAGAAAAAGTAACATATAAGGTGAGATATCGAAGACTTAGGCTTGACTTAGCCAGTCCATTGATAAAATAGTAATATACAGTATGTACTTACAGTAAGTTACAGTTTATTTGAAAGCTCGGTTAAATGATGATTCTACGACCTATTTAAAGCTCTCTTATTAGTGACTTACATTGCTTTTTCTCTTCCTACACCAATCTTCAACTATATTTATATACCTATTTATGGGCCAGTCTCATTAGTTGAAATCCACTATGTTATATGACCACAAACCACAACTATCAATGCTATGTTTAGCCATATTTCGTTCAAATCGCAATATAGGTATAGTGCATTGGGGTAAATTCGAAATTGGGGGAATTTCGAAACTCATGGGTAAACGGGACTAAACGGGGAACAATTACATAATTTAGTAACGCTTACCTAGAAGCGCCAGTGTCTTTGGCTTCTATATATAAGCGTCGCCAGATTCCGGAATTGTTCCCCGTTTAGTGGATATCTACGAGTTTCGAAATTCCCCCAATTTCGAATTTACCCCAATGCACCTTACACTGTTAATCTAGAGACCATCCTCTAAAAGCTTAGGCTTCGACTAGTTAGTTCGTTTCCTCTAGACTTAAAAGCTTGTAGGCTCTCCAATTGTTTTTATAGACACTTTCTAACCGAAGTGCTTGAAGTTAGATTGACTTCAGATTAGTTCCGCGGTCTTAAAGAAAGCCACGCGACAAGGTTGTCAACGCTATCATGCGTTTGATCTAAATGTTTTCTTACTCTGTTTGTACATCGCATTTTTAAATCAAGTCAAATATTTAATGATTCAACTTTTGAATAATGATTCAACGTAACTTTACTACGAAAGAAATCACAAAAAGACCTTTATGTGGTTAGTCTATTGTCTACTATACGAATTTGAAGTTTGAACTCAAGAAGATAGGCCAGTGCTACTTAAAAAAACTGTTTTCCAAGTTTAGTTACTTCCTAGTCATTCAACCATTAAGTACCATGATTCTGCCAACGCCGTGATTTTAATAGCAGGAAATCGCAGCTTAAGGTCGTCGAATCTCGACGTGTGTAGGAGTACATTACATCGTTACGTTTTACGATATATCCGTGATTACTAAAGTTTAAGCTGAATGTCTAAGTAAAAGTGCAGAAATTTAAATACCTACTACTATAAAACTCAAAATGTATATTGCACGAAGCTGTTCGTTTCATCCTCCTTACTGTTCTGTCAAGGAGTGGAATTTGGCTCCCATCGTTTGTATTTCCGGAAAGATACAACCTAGGGCTCATCAAGCCACTTTCCATCAGGTAAGAATAGGGGTCAATCGCTGGTCAATCCTACGTAAACAATAAACCTTTTACAGCTAGCGCGTTAGCAATCTCTGCAATTCGTTTACCAACTCGTAAAAGTCGGTTCGGAACGCCTTTGCAACGCTGATAAATATTTAGAAGATGTTCTGCGAACGGTGTTCTGCAATGTGTAATGAGATCCTAATCTGTTACTCAACAGCCATGCACATTATGTTATACAAATGTCACGTTGGTTCACTCTCGAATATTTAGTTGCCTCGATGGCTATCATTAGGAGACAGGTTTATCTCATGCCGCTGACTCTTGCTCTGACTATTGCATTGTATTTAAATTTCAACGGTCTTGAAGTCAAACAGTTCTACTGGGTCGTGTCCTTTGCGTTATGTAAATATATGTGATTGACTCAAGGCGACCTAGATTGAGTCAAAGATCGCCAACACTGTGCTGAGTATCGATTGATGGTGTGGGTTGTGTGTTGGAATCACCAATCCCCAGGGGCGTTTACGAAATCTATGGTAAAAATGTAGAAAGAATGTTTACGCATATTATATTTAATTCGTGAGATGATACAGAACAGTCAAAATGGGAAAGTTAAAAGTAAGAATCACTTACTCACAGGTAACGATGCAGCGATAAAAATCTATATTAAGTACCTACATGCATTCAAACTATTAAAAAATATTAACAGTCAATCTTTGCGAATTATCAGTCCCTACCCCATTGGCATCCCCGGTTCCAAATAAACAGGGCGTTTATTTAAATCGTCGTATAGTTCCTTGGGCATGAACTTCTTCCATTTAGTAAGCTTCTGCACTTCCCTGTAGGACAATGCTGGTTTTTTCAAGAACTCCTCGCATAGATCACGGTGACGTATTTGAAGATTGTGAGTGTAGGTCTTCGCTTTCTGGTACTCGCAATAATTTGCGTACGAGTCCGTGTTTGTGGCACATATGGGGTCCCAGTCGAATTTCTCAGCAACAGTGCACAAGCATGGCCCTCTGTGTTCAGGTTGTATGTAAAAGTCAGTCCTTTTAGCCAAGTAGAATTCACACATATTCAAGTAAGTTACTCCGTTTGAAGCGCAGATTACATGGTCGGGCGCATCGTCACAGTCATTTTTATGATATGCGGCTGATAATTTTATCATTAGGAAGGAAGCTGAAAACAAAAAAGTTTGGGAGCTAATGCAGTTACATTTATAGTCCATTCCAATCCAATGTCATGTTCATTGGTTTGTTTACATACGCGTTAAAATGGTTTGGAAAGGAGAATAGTTACGTGTAGTGTGTAGTTAAAGACAATATTTATTATGATACAAGTAACATTAATCTTTGAATTGTTCCTTAACGCTTTAATGTGATCGGTTTTAGGCAGCGCAACTACGAGTAAATAATCAGAATAAAATTCCCCATTTTTGTGATCAAAATAAAAGGCTAGAATAAACAGGCCAATGAGAGTACATATGTTTAATTTCGATATTGAGATCACAACTAGGAATCCTTTTAGTTTTGTCAGGTCTATGTATTCTTTTGTATGTCCGTATGCACAGGCTCACAGCACACACTCGTGGATAACTCGATTTTTATAAAAAAAACAAATATTAATATTTTAATAAAAATAATACATAAATTCAGCATCGGAATCTAAAAATACATTATTTGCCAAAATTAAGTAGGCAATTAAACTATAAATAAAAAAGTTGCTCTAAATCGCTGCCCGGTGGCATGGTGCCCAGAAGGCTGGCAGCATTACCGCGTTTTGTTAAAAATAAACAAAACAACTATTACAGTAATAACTATAAATACTCACCTAAAGTTAATAGCAATATCCGTAAAGTCATAGCGAAACCGTCTAATCTCTACAGAAGTGTATTTTCTACTTCCTTCCATTATGTTCTTATAATTGGAAAATATTTTAAGTACTGTGTAATCATTACCGCCTAATAGCTGTTTTATTTAATTGAACACGATAATCAGTGTATTCTATTAAAACGGTCATCATAATTTTAAAAGAATAAAAAATGCAAAATCAAGGAAAACGCAACTGAGACTAGGTACTCGTTGACCGAGGGTTCATTACTAACTATAAAATATTGTATGTATAGTATACCTACTTTCTTCACGAAGCAATTCAATGAATGGGAACTTTTCAATCGCGATGGGACTCGATTTTTGAAAGCTCAAAAATACTCTTTTGATATCGTAAAAATCCGTGATTGCTACAAAGCTAAAGCCTAAGTTAAATTTTCGACTAGTTAATAAGATTAATTAGAGCATTTATTTTCTTCTTTTTTAATCGCTTTTGTAATTCAACACAACCTTTGAATATCGTACTTTCGAGTGATGTGCTTTCAAAAATCGGGGCCCCAGGGTCTGCTTGTGAAATGTACATCCATTGCCATTTATTTACCTGTCAATGTGACATACATTCTAGATAGGTACGTGACTTTGAAGCCGGGACACATCCTGCGAGCTGTAACCGTACTGTTGCACGTTTCAGCGAACCAAAAACCCTAGTGTGGCCGCGCCACGCGCTCTGCCGCGAGCGAAACGCCAAGTCCACACCAGGGTTTTTGGTTACTGTAACATGCAACAGTTACGGTTACAGAACGCAGATGAGTACTCGGCTTTACTTACAAAACCAATGCAGGGCTACTATGACTTCTTAATGCCAAAGTTAGATCCCTCGCTGTCAGGTCCATACTACAGGTGTCAAAAAGCTAAAAAGTAAAATTGAATCGAAATTGAATCGCATTAAGACGCTCTGGTAAGGCCCCAGGTCTAAACAATTAAAGCGCTATGACGTATCACTCTTAATTCTAAAAATAAAACAGAACTGGAATAACATACATTTATTTATTTGTCACTATAGAGGTGTTAATTTCCATTGTTTTTCGTCTGACAGTCTATTGTTCTGTTTTTGTGTAACATTATCCCACAGTACCTACAGTTGTTTTGCGTTCTAAAAAATAGACCATTTAATATTGCCTTTTAATAAACCGCAAGGGCAACTTCTTTTGTTTAAATACAAAATGGACATAATTATGTGGCTGTAATAATCGTTTGTTAGGTCCTTTACCTTAAAAACATAAATTCCTTGTAGCGATTCACCGTATCGCTTTTCATCTCGATCGCACATTTAATTATCGTATAGTGTCACATTCGTTTATTTTTTAAGTTACTATAAAGTTTTAGGTGCACTTCGATCGTGCGTTTAACTAACTCGTTGTGTCTCTATCGTGATTTTTTTAAGTCTCTTTTCACCCCGATTGCAATGACAGTCTGTTTATTATTTATTAGCTACAAAGATAATATTTCATTGAGTTTGATAGCACTTAAACCATGAAACTACGGTACAAAACACTTATAAAAAAATCAGAATTTTAATAGTGCAAAAAACAATTAACGCGTCAAATTAATCACAGTCCCAAACAAACATCGATCGCGGCGAAATGCGTCTAGGGTAAAATATACTACACGAAAAATTAAATGCTACAAATTAAGTATACTAATGTACAAAGCTACATGAAAAAACTCATCAAGCATCATCTGCAATGTTCATTATTGTCTCGCAAATTAAATTAGTAACTAATTTCAGTTTAAAATATTTCAAATTCTCTTTTTGTCTTTACTTGATATTTCTCTTTTAACCTCGTATATTTCTAAGTCCGTGCGGTCTGACACGGGATGTACACATTCTCCCCAATACAAGAAGTCCACATTTTCATTCTTACGTGCCTCGAATTCTAACTTGCAGAGGTTTTGGTACGTCTTTAAATCGGTGCCGCAGACGGGTTTCCACTGGTTGTCGCAGAATGTTGTGCACGATCCGAAATACTGAATGTCTAGGTCGCTGTCGAAGATTCTTGCTATTTCCAATTCGCATAGAGACGGGTAAGTCACGCCATCGGTGCCGCATACGTCACCAGCCGACAAGTACATCTGAGGGCAGTCTAACCCGGTGCCATATTTAACGAACAATGAAACTAGCATTGTTATCACAACTGCAAATAATTAAAACGAAAATTTAGAAACGCTAACTAAACATATTGCTTAAACAATTAAGCAGCTGTTAAATTAAAATATGTTATGACAATTTCCCGATTAACCCAGTTTTTAATTGACATGTTTTCGAATTATTTGTGACTGCAAACTTAATACAATTTATACTCTCAAAAGCAGAAAGAATGGGAGGCCTTTGCGCAGCAGTGGGACACAATAATAGGCTATTAAAAAAATACACTTTTAAATTATTTAAACATTTCAAAGTAAAGAAAGCAAAAATCGAGATGAGATAAAGCATATAGGTAACACAAATTTCATTGAGTTTAATTTCAATTAAAAGTTAGTCAGCAGATTGTTAAAATAATTAAAAATTATTAAGACACATTTGATTTATACTACTAGGTCTTTCACTTACTTGATTCCATAGTTATTTTAACTGTCTTATTAACATTTGACATAATACAAATACAGTATATGAAGATTAATTGAAAGATCCATCACGTTTAAACGAGAATCAGATCAGAACTCCATTTTTATTGGATTTGATTGGACTGAACGCAAATGATTAATACAACGGCTCAAAAATCACTGATCTGGCCTAAAGGAGAACAAGATCTGATTTTTGTAACGATTACGTTATCCTTTATACGGGTTATAGAGCATTGTGTCCTACAACGTTTTATAACTCCACAACTATCAATTGTGAGTTAATTAAGACAATGGATTATTTAGAGCTATTCATAATTTATTTAAGTAAACTTTCGTTCTGAGTACTCTCCGTCGTTCGGAATTACGCATTTCTAACAGTATTGTGAAGGATACCTGGTGTTTTGTTGGATCACCTATTCGAGGCGTTTGTTGTGAAATGTGAAGAAAATTTAGATATTTTAATTCTTGGAGAATGAAGAACCATGTTATTGTCAGGTAGGTCTGTATCAATATCGTAAGATTTTTTAAGGAAATAAAATGCTTAATTTATATTCATTTACTTCAGCATTAAAGATGAAATTGAGTTTTGCTATCCAATATCTGTATTTCCAAACCTTTCTACCGTAAGATAATATTGTTTATTTCCATCTTGTCTTTCACTTTACTAACACAAAGCATTTGTTGAATAGGCAAGGCTACTTGAACTGACTAAATAAATCTTGAGAATGCTCAGTCATAAAATATTATTTACGGATAATAAATTATTATCGATTGCGTGTGCCCACTGCTTCGTTCCCATTCCAGAACGCTAGGAAATTCCCGGGAATCTCGTAGAAATATCGCAAAATTCATCCTTATTCATTTCCTTCATTATAAAGGGAAGCTTCTTGAAAAAAATCAGCTTGTAAGATCCTAAGAGTTTCAAATTGGGCGTTGGGCGGCCTAAACAAGGTAGGTCACGATTGTATAATATATTTTTATAATACTTTGGGGCAATACCTAGTGTAAATATCGATGATCTATTTCTGCTGCAGAAGAGATGTATAAGAGTACTCACTAATATAAAAAACATGAAAGTTGTAAATCCTATTTTGTGAAACTAAAAATACCTATTAATTCTATTCTAACTTCTATATAGAACCTGGAACCTGTAAATTTGTTCATAGACGAAGGCTTATATAATATATCTAAAAATATCTACAAGGGAACACATAATTTACGCTACAGACATAGATTAGTTACGGCCGCCCCTGCGAAATTGCAAATGACAAACAAAGGCCCACACGCGATGGCTATAAGTAGTTTTAACAATATTCCTAAGTATCGCAGGAAGAAAGTATACATCATTTGTTAATAAACTTAAAACCTATTTCATAGATAAGTGTCCGTATTCCTTACAGGAGTTCATGGAATAAAGAAAATACTTAAATAAAAACGTTGTGATAAAAATAATATAAAAATAGAATACCAAACAGTGCTAATTAATTTAGGATAAGAGTTGTGTTCTGTTGCATAATAAAAAATGTTTTAGAATATGTTACCTATACAGATTATATGTGTAATGTTACTTATTTTTAGGTTTAGTTTTAAGTTTTGCTACGCCCTAATAGGATCCATGTTTGTACTGGCTGGAGTAATATGAACATCTTGTAAATACCATGGTTGCAATAAATGATTGATTGATTGATTGATTCTTGTAAGTACGATGACTGATACAACACTGAAAAATATATAGGTATATACAAGTACCGGAATAGAAGAACATATTTTAGCTCAAAAGGTTGGCAACACTGCTACAGTGACGCAAATGGTCATGGGATATAGTTTCTAAGGCCATCATCTGCGAAAGTATCGAGTTTTGGTCCGCGGACGCAACAAGTGGCACAATGTAATATCGCATGACACAAGTAACTCAATATTACGATCATAAGTGGCGCTTATTACGCTCTGACAAGTCTTGACATTAGGTAAAAACTGGTAATGTAAACCAGAGTCGAAAACATACAAAAAATTCTGGCTAATACCCTATTAAGGACATAGTCGGTTGGTTCTTCGAATGCCTTAGCTATTCCTGGAACAAGAGACGCAAAAGTGACTTACTGTGAAAACACTGATTTAGGTACATTGATTAATTTCTTCAAGGAAAACATAAGTACACAAGCAGACATCTGTAAAGCTTTGTCAACCAAAAGAATAGTCATGTGAAAAAGAAAGATCCCGTAGGAGATGCGTGCCAGGAACTTCCACAGCCATAAAGAAAGGAACCAGTTGAGCGGACCACTGTGACAATTTAATCTTCTCTCCTCTGAAGACATGCAAGATGTACCCGAACAACATGCCGATGAAGAAAGGCGGTGACCGCACCAAAGTGTTAATGTTATAATATAGCACTTACTCTTCAACGTTCCCCGTAGCTGCCCAGCCTTTTCTTTACAGAATCCTTGCTCCGTCCTCGCTGCCAAGAGCTTTAATGTGCCTCCTTGAGCCATACTTAAAGCTTTGTAAAAGAAAACATTCAGCTATATAATAATTTACTTGTTCTCGATGGAACGCCTATCAAGCAGTTCGATCGTAAATGTGAAGTCCCATTTTGCAATGGGCTCGCGTGGGTACTACATCCCAAACACTCAAAGCCTAAGGGTAACAGTGAAACTTACTTAGGCCGTAGACGACTACGATGAGTGCCAACCTCTATCAAATTCTTCTTTCTCTAACTGATATAAACCAGAAAAAAAGACTTCTAAAGATCAACATAATGCTGACCAATGACCGTGCTAAAGTGTTTTATCAAAACTTTGGATGCTCACGGCCTTTAAAGGCCATGTCATTTCATTACAGATCGAGAGCAGGCAAGGTGCGCTTATGAGAACGATTTGTTGCAAAACAGCGACTCACGACTTGCGAGCTTGGTATTTTTAATATTTTGCTTAAAGGTGAGTGTTTAATAAATAAATGTTACGTTAAGTTTTGTAAACAAATCTTTTTGATACATCGCAGTTTTGCAATTTAATTCCGCGCTTACCAAAAACCAGCTCCCAAAAGGTAAATTGATAGCATCAGATCAATGTACCAAATTCTTTATAGGCTCAATTGTAACCGAAGTTAAAGACAGTGAATCCTTTCAATTAGAAAGATCTAAAGCAAGTGCCAAGTTACTGGTAGCAGCACATCTCGTACCTCATACTCTTTTCTCCTTTGTCACTAAGTTAAGTACCTAGTTACTTTTCCTCTCCTCGGTCACTTGGTGACAGCTGGGAGTTTCTATAGTGCCAGTTCTAAGACCTATAAGAGACCAACTGATCTTTTCGGAAAGCGTTCAACTGATATGTTACGTGTTAAATGTGTAAGGATGCCATCACACAGTAAAAAAGGGTGAGAATCTTGCAATAGTTTGATAGTAAATGCAACCGTCGACCACAACCTGCTTCATCCATTACCTACTACATCCTTTTCTTCATACTCAGTCTAATAAAAGTCATTATTTTGGAAAATAATATGTCCTGGCTACTGGACGGTAGAGCGGGTCAGAAGCCAATTCCAAAGCAAACCAGCAGAGGCGTCTCGTAACATTACCACTCCGTAAACAGACGATTCAAATCGCTTATCCTGATAACAAGGTGCTAGCTCGTGACGTTTGAAAGGGAACGATCTCGTCCGGTCACGATTCGCGTTCGATTTTCCAAAATGTTAACGAGCTGCGTGGGCGCAGAAAGTGAACGCGAGATTATGAACAGCACCATTGTTCGGGAACAGGTGCCGACTATTGGGAGTTCTGTTCGGTTATTCTCACGTTGATCTTGTTATGTAATGTTGGTTAATACATTTGGTATTTCGTATTCGGGTTTCGGTTCCCCCACGCTCATAATGGTAGGTAAAGAGTGCATCTTATTCGCTTTTGCCGATAGGTATTGAGTGTAGAAGTGTAGTGCGTCATAGGTTTACTTGAGACGCATGTTCGGGTGGCTAACGGCTTTTAATCTTGGTCATATTTAGCATAAGGAAATTGCTAAATATATCGAATTAGAATCGTAACTAGCCTCGACCTTTCTTCTGTCCTTCTTATTTGAAATTTCAATGTTAACCAACGAGATTACGTCACAAAATGAGATGGCCGTAACGACGGTACCCAGTAGAATACATACAAAGCTTAACCCTCATGTAAAACGAATGCTACTTTTATCTTAAATTATTCAAAACTATGGATCTGATTCGTCCGTTTTAGGATAAGCTTTGAGGAAAAAAAACAATCTTCGCTAAGTGCCAAACTATAAAACCTGGAAGTTTGACAACATCAACCATCCGGATAACCACTCTCCAATGCTTAATGTAGGATATTAATGATAAATCCACATCTTCAAATTCAATATCAGTAAACGCTTGGCCACCACAATCGACACACGTACATATTGCACACACGTTGTCACTATTAACTTAAAGATCCATTCTCCGGTAACTACTGAACTCAATCTTAAAGGGCATACAAATTGTAGTAGATACGAAGATTTACATTCAAACACAAAAGTCAGTACGGTTCTATCTACGGCTAAGCATCGAACGAGTTAACAGTATCTTAACATGCAGCTGCCACAGTGTTCCGGAAGGAACGTAGCTGGCCCAGCGGAGAGCAGTTCCGCATAAGGACTTGATAAATGCGAAAACTATGAAACGAATAAATCAAGATAGCTTAATAGGTACTTTATGTAATGGCCCTGAATAGAAACAGAAATCTAAATAAGGCACCGGAGAAATTGAGATATATCGTCGCTTACAAAATAAGCAATGATCTGTAACTATTGCCTGCTATGTAGTCATCTAAACCATTATACTTTATTAGCTTTTGCCCGCCGACTTCGTCTGCAAAGAATATGTTTATCGTTACCCCGCGGGAACTACGCAATTTTTGGGATAAAAAGCCTATAATTTATCTAAGTATGTTCTATACTCATAAACTTTCGCATATAATATTAGCAGGATATTAGTAGTAGCATGATGTGAAACTGGCATTAATGCAGTGTGTACAACAGATTCTTTGATTAAAATTCGGGTACCGTTTGGACACATTCTGCGAAGAATTCGCGACTTCCATGACCGTTGGAATCAACTCCTACACATATTTTGGCATACCTTCGTTCCGTAGTTTACTTAGGCTTTCTGCCTCCGAAATAAAGAATATATTCGTTTGAAGGTGCTTGGTGTCACACGGCCGTGTTCGATACGTGAGTGAGGTTCTAAATAGGCTAAAATTGGCCTACCTACAGCTTGAATTTGGAACTGACTTTCCGGTTTACAAAATAGTAGAAACTTCCAATGATAACAATCGAAATCAGGATTTGTCCATACACACGAATGTTTAATTTACCTAATTAATGTGACGGAATAGATATTTTAGAATATTTAGATAACATTTAGTTGGTGAGGAAAGCGTTACGTAACAGATATGGTAATCAGCCAAATATCTATTATAACATTTTTGACGTAAACCAAACCTTTATAGTAATTGAAAGCGAGTTTAATTCACGTGTGGCATTAATAGTAAAAAGTTTAGATACAATTTCACCAATTTAAATTCTTAAGAATTTCACTTTCTTGCTTGCGCTCGCAGTTAACACAATTACTACGGTTTGGTTAAAATATAAGCGCGTGAAACTGTTATAGCTCTTTATTTATGTTCATTCAATTGTGGAGTGGATGGTGACGGTGCGTGCGAGCCATTCTCATACGTCATGTGCAATAGTGATGCCACGTTATTATCCGCCAACTACGGTTGATGCTGATTTATTTGCCCACACGTTGGTTATAACCCAGTGCGAAAGCTGATCATTGTTATTTACTGAATAACGAACAGTTTCACTAGCTTTCTTGTATGTCAAAACCGGAGCCATTGGTATTGGTTCATAATTCCAGCATAACATAGCCCCCACTGAAACGCTTAATTCGCAATGTGAAAGCAGTTCAGATATTTTACGATATATATTAGTGGAAATGTGCCTACTTGCTAGGAAAGCGCATTTGTCACGAGAACCATTCAATTTGATTTCAGATTTACATAAATTAATCCTGAGACGTAACTAAATGATTCTTATCGTCAGACGTATCTTAAATAGCAAGTGTCATGCGATGTTGAAGTATATCATCATATCATCAAGAGCACGTAACTAAATGGCGCTATTTTAACACATCGTCTATGTAAACAACGTATAATTTCTCTAATCGTATGGATCTAGACGTACAGTGCGTGTTGGATCACCTCCCACTTAATAGTACATTTTCACAAAGTCGAACACCAAACCACAGGTCTCCCCAATTAATTTGCATGTCAAAACCGATACAGTTTTGTAATCGCGCAAGAGTACCCGCTTATTTCATATCTCGTAATGCGATGCTAACACATGTCATGTATGACCGTTGCTTTTTATATGCTACGACATGTAACTGACGAAATCGCACCACGATGCTAAACCACGAGCAAGGGCGAAAACTTTCCTCAACTACTTACGATACTCATGATGCTGTATATAACTTTCAATGGATAACTACATATACCTCTCGCTTATTACTTTGATAGACGGGACAATACGTACGTGATTGTGAACAGAAATAAATGGTCAATTGTAGTTAGAGTATTTGACCAAAGCCTTACATGGTGAAGAAAGTCGAAAAGCAGCCAGGCCTGGGCAACGCCCGTGTTAGAGCAATAACTCAAGTAGATCTGGAATCGACACATTGGATATTTATGGCGGCACGAGTTCATTGTGGGAACGAACTTTAAGGAGAAATAACTGACAAAAGTCGCCATATTCTCATGCCCCATTAAATTTCGAAACTTCATTGGTGATAGACTGTCAGTACTGTCCTAACTATTTTTATTTTATTTTATTTCAGGTATGCACATATTCAAAGTATTAGCAGCTGCAGTAACGGTATGGTGTTAACATGAAATTCAACGCTCTCCTATTAACCACAATCTATACGTTAACTTAGAGTAAGTTTTTTTAATACCCTTTTTGCTGACCTTGATTAGGTATTGTGTACCAAATTTCATGTCGATCGGACGGACTATTGGAAGTCGGTAAAAGTCGACTTACAAGATTTCATTACGTTGCTTCTTAGTTAATATCAAAGTGAAGATAATTATGGCTGGTCAAAAATTGGAGTTCAAAACCTATCCTTGAGTATATAACAATGATATTATTCCCTCTCAAAACATGTCAACAACGTGCTAATAGGTGCCTTAGGTACCTCTAGTAATAAAGTTGTCGCGTCACGTTTAACGCTTGCCTCCCTTATTTTTGGACCCATTTCTGCAAGGGTCAGCCACCGTTAGAGCGCCCATAAAAGTGAGGGGTGAGTACCTACGAGTTCGACATTTTTATTCTTATGCGATACCCTTCAAGTTGAGTTATACTGTCCCATATGTTACCCCAACCTCTCTTGTTATAGGTCAAATTGCCTTAATCCATAATCCCTCGTTTCCTTATCAAGTCTGCGGTCATCTGCGAACAATTGCAAGTGTCGGTTCCTAGATCACTACCATTGTTCTAATGAACTATTAGCTATTGTTTCGACTTGAAAAATTACTTATATAATATTACGGCATTGATATTTTTGTTGTTTTCGCACAATAGCACATTTAACTTTTTATTAGGTGATGATAAATAAAATAAAAATTGGGTTCCGCATCTCAAAAGGAAAATCTGAACTTTTTTAGCATCCTTGGCGTTTTCGCCGAAATATTTGCGTGAGCAAAAGAGATGCACGATACATTTTTTACCGTGAGCGATGGGGATGCCAATAGCGCAACCCGAATACGTAAGTCTGAGCGAAGTGCTCTTGTTCAGTTTAGATTACAAGAGATAGTCGAGGATCCACTAATAAGAATTGCCACAGATAACTCCGAAGGTGAGTCTGTGATTGAACAAAAGTCCACTTCGACGCGTGACAGGCTCACATTCACCTCTCAATTAACAACCACACTCGATGGCAGTTCAATGCGATTCTGTGCTATTTATACCTAACCAAAACACTCGCGAAGTCACGCGAGTAAGGGCAAAGCTACATCAGCGAAAGTTACGCCACCAAACTTTCCGTAAGTAACCGTTACGTACGCCTATATTTTTAAACTTCATTCCAGATTTACACAAGGCTAAATTCATAGTGTTTTAAGGCAATCAAAAGAGTTGCTAATTTGATGTATATTTTTTTTGCCTTTAAACGCATTTGCTGAACTTTCGGTAGAATAATTTTCATGCACATAGAAAAATCCGAAAAGTAAAGCTATGGCCGGGAATCGAACCCGGATCTTCATAATTCCGTGATGCGTGCTGTACCGCTACACCACCCATAGCAGCAATTAAATTAAGCAACTAGATTAGTTGCAATAATGCAACTATCAAATGAATCAAGAATTTTACTTCTTGATTTTTTCTATTTATTTTTACGAATTTACCCGTTCCTCTGCAGGTACAAAATTCGTGGAAGCCAGTGGTTTGATCTTTGGCTCTGAGTTTTTTGCAATTTGCCATAAGCTTTTTGGCAAAGGAAAACTGCGTGAAGAAATTTGCACTATCAATAGCAGATCAATAATAAAAAGTTATAATATTAAAATGACAAATACAATGTTAACTTACCAAAAGCTTAACAAGCCTTTATGAATAAGGGGTTAGTTTGGAAAGTGTCTGGCAAATCCACAACCACAAGTATTAACGCCCACTACCCATGCGTGTGTTGTAATAGATTGTTTCTAATAACCACTTGATTAGATCTCCAATGGAGTGGACGGCAGGTGCGCCGGCGCAGGCGTCCTGCGCATCTGTTGCGCAACCTGTCGCGCACAACCACGCTGTCAAAGGTTGCAATTGTTTTCAAATGCTTTTATTTAACTTGACCTGTTTTTTTTTGTTTGTTAGGGCCAAGTCGTGCCTGGCCAATTATTGATCGGATTTCCTTGACATTTGGTACACCCATGTAGGATAGATTACAGTGCTGTAAAATCTGAAGATTCGCAAGATATATTATTAGGTACTTTTCGTCTTTTCGTTTATGTTTCTTGGCCTCAGCATACGAGCCTAGCCTATCTCTCTGATGTATCTGCCACCTATTAGGTTAACATCTTGTATCACCTTTTTTGGCAGCTACAATTCTCTTTAGCAGAAGGCTTTTAACGCTTACTATACTTGCAACTTACAGGTATCTATAAGAATTCCTTCACGCTCCGCAACTCTCACGTCGACACAGCTTCCAGTTTTTATTCCTCCGCTTTCCCTGGGGTATTCACAATAAGCAATTATAAGTCATTACACCTCTTTACCATCACAGTTACGGTAAGGCATCTCGTCTTTCTCTATTTTAAACGGTTCACTTATGCTACGTAAGTTCTTGCATATACTTACTTGCTATTTCTAAGATGGTTTTACGTTATACAGTTGATTTTACCCATACAATTCGAAATTCCAAGGTCAAACTAATTTCGACCCACAAGAAAGGTCAAACGGAACACGTTTCAAAACTTAACTGTTTAATGTTAGTGCTTAAGGAATTGAATATGTAATGGAAAAAGCTTCGCGCTTTCTGAATGTAAATACAAATCGCATCTACTACTTTGGGATGTAAATTTGACCCACTTAGATCCGATCAGATGTATGCAAGTAGTACGTAGCTTATCATAAGGCAGTGCAGTATGCTTTCCCTATCTTCTAAGATAGGTTAGAAAGGGATCACAATACAAAACAAATGACTGTAGTACTCGGTAGGTAGTCCAGACTCGGGGAAAGTCTGGCCTGGGATCTTTAATCTTGAGATGAACTTTAGCTTGGAGATATGTTCGCACAGAACAATGATTGTTAGAATTAATTGTTTGAATACACGATCAGCCCTTTCGCGGTAGAATTTACGCCGCTATCGGTTTTAGACGTGGTTAATAAGGCTTAGCCGAGAACTGAGACTAAAAATGATAAGGTTATAGAAGTCGTTTCGGTACATTTCTAGAGCTGGGTCTTGTTACCTCTTCATTATAAATAAATAAATAAACATTTAAAAAATAGTATGCCTCAGCGTTTTTATACTGGAAAATTACAAAATTCCTGCGAGGCGAGATATAGCGCTAAAGGGATTCTTCGAAAACGAAGTTTCGGGCAAGAACTACCTAGTATAAACTCCGTAAGGGATAGAGACGTAATTTATGTATGTACAGTCAAGGGCGTACATATGTACTTACGTTACCAAGACGTCAAAAACATTTATACACCTTTATACCATAAACACATATCGGTCGGTGACACACATATGTGACATGATGGCTGCAAATTTATCCCCTCGACTGTATGTATAAAAAAATATATGTGGTTTTACTAAAAAAGGGACTTAACTTTCTAAAAAAAGAAATTAATTGGAATGGACTATTATAAACAGACATAAGTAGGTACCTAAACTTATCAGTTTCCTAAGAACTGACAGGTGTCCGACACATGTTCTACGGTTGTCTAAATTTTAAGGTGATCATCAACGAGTTGCAGCACAGTTTATCTTTAGACCTCAATGCTGTAAGTGCACTTTCTCAATTTTCAGAACATCATTTTAATGACTAAGTAGACTGATAAAATTATCATTAACGCCATAAAGTTTATGTTTCTAGTTCATTTCCAATTAAGTTTCATGTACGAAACGGGGGAAAGTTTCCCACGACCGGGACATGATATGCAGACTATCTAAAGACGTTATCAAACGAAAAACAACCGTTAATACTAACTAGCTGAAATTACGTAACTGCACAAAGGTTACAAAAGCGCCTAAAGTTTAATCTAAGTCGTAAAGTTTGAGCTAAAAGCTTTCAATCAAGAAGCTTGTCAAGTTGCAAATGTTGAAAGATTTTAAATCTCGTAACGATTTTTTATTGGATAACTAGCTGTCGCCTTCGGCTCCGTCTGCGCAGAATTTGCTTATCACTATCCCGCAGAAACTGTTTCATGTCCTTCCCTGGGACTGAAACTGTCTCTTTACCAAATTTAAACTAAATCGGTTCTGCAGTTTAAGCATGAAAGGAAGCAGACAGATAGGTTGACATACTTTCGCATTTATAGACCAGTACTTATGGATTGATTGATTCAGGTATGTGGAGTTTGCTAACCATGAAATCAATAAGTTTACATACATACATAAATCACGTCTTTATCTCTGACGGGGTAGACAGAGCCTAAGGTAACAAGTCCTTAGACCAAGTTTAGCATGTTTGTGGGCGTATGGATGGAAAGGGGAATCAAAACAGTGATGGGTTGTTAGCCACATCGCCTATATAACATGATCCCTAAGATTTTCACCCAATCCCTCGATGGACATTTACCATCCTGCGCGGGAAGAGAAGCGACTGGTACATTCTATGTTTTTCTTTGCTCCCAGACCAGTATGTCATCAATAAGTTTGATAAGACCAAGTAGCCTACTAATCTGTGAATACACGTTCAAAAAAGCCATGTCTGCACCACTTATATCTGTATGTTGTGTTTGTTTCTTTATATTTGTCCAATAACGCATTTAGTTACTTATTTACTTACTTATGCGTGTTCCCATTCAAAATCCCACCCAGCAATGCTTTAGATAAATCAAATCGCATGGACGTATTCTTGTACAGTCAAGTGCAAAAATAAGTATCGATACGAACTTCTCAAAAATATGTCCCACTTATTACGCCGATGTAAGAGCGTATAGTACTTATTTTTGAAACTTTGACTAGATACATATTATTACACTTGACTGTACGTGTGGTTGCGGAGCAGCAAAGCAATTGCCTTTAGTTCGTGATCTTAACTTGTTTATTAAAGAACGGATATGTTTGTCAGTTAATGTGTCCAAACCAATTAGCATTGAACTGGACGAGAACAAGTTTTCTTTCTTGTTATTTGCATGTCACAGTTCCTGCCTAACTGGTTTTAACTATCTATGAAATTTAAATTACTCAGCTTAGGCTCTTATCGCAATCCCTCGGGAACTATGCGATTTTCCGGGATAAAAACTATTCTTTGTCTTCCCCTGGGACTGAAACTAACTCCATACCAAATTTCGCTAAAATCTGTTCAGAGGTTTAGGCGTGAAAGCTTAACAAACTGACAGAGTTACTTTCGCATTTACAATATTAGTAGGGACGTCCTTACACAGTGGTAGAGCTTTGAGATATTTTACTCGACTCAATTATCAACGAGGTAGAAAATTTATTCCATATTTTGCAATGTCTTATTCTATCTTATCTTATACCTAGGGATCCTTTCACACAGACTTCGATCCACATGGATTTTTGAGTACCTATTTAAGTATTCTATTGCTTTTACCGCTTCATCCATAAATTGGATTATCTGATTCAGATTGTGCTATATTAGTACCTTGAAATCTTCTGGTATTGGGTAACGTAGCCATAGAGTTTCATTCTTAGTATGGCGAGGGCACCACATTCAAATAAAGTTTGAAACTGTATCCAACTAATATTATAGACGCGACAGTTTGTAAGTATGGATGGATGGATGTTTGTTACTCTTTCACGCCAGAACGGCTGGACAGATCTAGATGACATTTAGAACTTAGTTAGATTATAGTCTGGGATAACACATAGGCTACTCTTTATCCCGGAAAATTGCGTAATTCCTGCGAGATAGCGATAAACGAATTATTTGCAGACGAAGTTACGGGCAACAGCTAGTATGATGACTGACACAGAAAAAGTAAAGATATTCCTAAGTACAGTAAGGGAAATGTATTCACGTAGGTACCACAGAGAACCGTGTCACAATTCACAGACCGCCGTCACTCCAACTCGAGTGATGTGTCCTTATTGCGACAGGGTTCTACAGTATTGCCCTTACTGTACACTTTATTCGTTACATTACAAGAGCAGCGCAGACGTCCTGAGTGTAACTAATCGATTACCGATCGATCCCGTCACGATGCCTCGGTCGTGCCGCCATGTTGAAAGCTCGGTATACATGGTCGTGGCAGGGAAAGTTGTGGGAATCGATTCTAGAAAGGATCAGGCTGATCCTATAGATAACCGCGCATAGACACATAATGTTAAAGAATTTGTTTATGAATTTTAAGAGAAGACGTGTAAAATCAGCTTCGGGGTTGTTTTTCGTCCCAAGAATCGTCTCAAATACATTAGCGTTGAAGTGTCGAATACTATAGTGTTAATGCCGCTGGCGCTGCCAATTTTCTCATAGCGACTGTGAGTTTTGCTGTACAAAATTACCACTAGAAGCTGTGTATTAAAGTCTTCATAGGTATGTTAAGACAGACCATGTATGATGTTCTGTATGTAAAGTTCCCACCACGCATTTACATTAGAAGTCTTGATTAAAATTACCTTATTAATTAATTACATTAAAATTAAAAATTCCCCTGTTGGAAAATAGCAACGTAAGCATGGGTTCTGCACTGAATCGATACCGCTGTTGGATCATTCAAAATTAATTCGATAAGTTATTGGATGTAAATAGATCTGATTTTCCGTGATTTGATATTAGCTTGCTGAACCAAAAATATTTATCTTGCTACTCCGCTAATCACTACACTTTACTTGAGTAGCGGAATAGCAAGGTAAATATGTTTTGTTCATTGAAATGGATCTCCGTAAAGGAACACCTGATTCAATAAAATATTAACTTGCTGGTAAATGAAAAAAAGGTAAGTAAGAGACATTTTTTCGGCTCTATCTGACTAAACGACGCGGATGCTAACGCCCATTATAATATAATAAATAATCGAGTGAAATAAAAGATTCCTCGTTTACGCTAATAGCTTGGCTGACCCTGCCGAAAATTGTAGCGAAAGAAAAGATTATGCAAGACTATCGCCAAATAGAGCATTGACTAGACAATGAAGTTCTCAAAAAATCGAAAATACCACACTTTTTCGTCTTGTTGAAATCTATTTAGGTACATAGAGCCGTAATTTCTCTACTCGACTCACGTTACAAATTCAACACAATTTTTTATCACGTTCGAATGGCATTAACAAATACGTTTTCAAAAATCGCCCCACTAAGTACATGGTTTATACCGTCATTTACGCGCGTAATATGGTCGTCAGTCATTGTTTGTACACGCAACACAATTTCAACGTCCACCCACTGGTAAACAAATAAATGAGCTTGCTTTCAAGTTGTACAAGTCAACTACAAATTGCTTACCTTTCAAATGCTAGCCGATTTATCTTGATCCGCCTGGGAAGACAGATATCTGCGGAACTGAACTTTCGTTGCGCTTTTCACGTTACGTTTATGCAAGCCCTTAGGTACTATATTTCGTTTATTTTGCTGTCGGGTTTCCCTTATAATATCTTGTGTAAACCCGATTGTGTTTTCAAGTTGTTTATATGAATTTATAGCGGTCGCTTGCAACTTCGTCTGCGTTCCGTGAAAGCCTAAGTCAATAGAGATAAATTTGTATGTACGCACAAAAAAGCAAGTTTAAAATACTCTTTATTATTTTATTAGATACTATTAGTATAGATTTGCTTGTGACTCACGTTACTACCAAACATATTAGTGGAGACATTTTTAAACTTATTTTATCGTATTAATACACTGAAAGTTGCCTCGATCTCTTTTTTTGATTCGATGTCGCAGAAATTCTCCAAGCTTCGTTCTGCTTGACTGGACCTATCGTTGATACTGCTATACATTAGCCCATTTGCATGCCTGTGATGCATACCTACTGTACTCTTGCTCAGTATCAAGGGTATAGCTAATTTTAAATTAATAAGTTCCTTGTTCTATAAGTTTGTTCACAACACTTTCATCGCTAGCTCCGGCCTCCGGCTGATCACGTCGACAGTTTATCTGGGTTCAGCTAGTTTCCGCTTGTTCTACTACGATCTAATTAAATACTTAGAAGTTGTTAGCCGGTATCTGCATGTTCATCGCTTTGCATAGACGTTGGTACTAACTATATTGCTAGTCACGTAATATTAATGAACTGATATTTACGTGAAGTCACATTTTAGGGCCACTTCAGTTAGTTCACTATACATTGTGGCTTTAATTAATCCACAATAGCTTAGCAGGTGAGTTTGACTGAACTCCCTTGTAAATGTTTTTTTGTTTTTGTCAAATATTTTCATGTAATGGTCGATGTTCAAAGAGAGCGACATCAAAGCATCAAAGGGATGACTTTAATTTTGAATCCAAAATGACAATGAACAATCTTTACAGGAATATTCAATTAACTTATCTACTTAATCACTTGCTGAAATATTTCAAAACTATTTCTTGTCTATGAGTAATTTCCAGTCAAATGCTAATCCAGGGTAAAGTGTTATCAAAATACATGGAACTGTCATCTTTAACCCAGGTTTTGCGATTTCGTTTTTTTTATAGTAGACTGCAAGCGGCCCTAATTATCATGATAAGAATAGTTTCAAACTATTTTGCTGTCTTGTACCTAGTTTCAATAAGATTCCAAGTTGAAGAATCGTTCTTTGTAAGGGTTCTCTCTGATGAAATCGAATTGATTTCGAAAGTGGTGATACAAATGATTACAATTGTAAACTCTTTCCGGTATTGCTAGAGGAAGCCAGTGTCAATAAACGAGACGATGAGTAAAATTTATTTACGAGCTTCAACTAAGTATTGGCTATACCGGAATTACCGGATACCCATTTCAATGGAAAGAAAGAAAGAAAGAAAGAAAGAAAGAAAGAAGAAATTTATTCCTTTTTGCAAGACACACAAATATAATGGCAGTATTAGTTGGTAGTATCTTTAGTACTTTTCAAATTATTTCACTTCTCTTTTCATATCTCGCGCATTTTATGTTTCCGCATTGCAAAATTATTGATATTCTGCGCAGTAGCATTTTATTTTGTACCTATCTCTTTCCGCAATTATATTTGCATCAGTATAAACGAAAGTAATAAACAAACGGCTAGTTAAAAGCAATTACTACTGAGATGCCGCTGCATATAAAACGGTAGGTTTTGAAAGTGGATTATATGAAACCTATTATTATCTATGTTACTTAAATGCTATAAAAAGTTTGCTCGTTATGCTAACATCGCAAATACAGCTTAACTAAAAGAACCGGGCTTCAACTACGGGCAATTTCTCTGTGTGAATATCTTAAAATACTTAAACGTCTCTGAAAATTTACATGTGGGTACAGTCGCGAACCGGAATTGTTGAGCCACTTGCTATTTGTTCGCAATTTAGCCGTGTAATCAATGACTGATGTTACCGATTAGCTGACAGCTAGCTCATTTGTATTACACGACCAAGTTGCAAACATTGATACATGGCTCAACAATCCCGGTTCGCGACTGTACATTTCCTAACCGAAATTCCTATCCCATTGTAATCATTATTCCTTGGATTATTTCTATTTAAGAGGCTGCCTGTGCTCAGGAGTAGAAGACAAAAAATAGACACAGGCTCCTCGCATTTAATATTAAATCTTTGTTCAACTCTCATTTCAATATGAATCAGGTCACGTAATTATTTGGTATTTTATGGTACTCATTTTTCTTAAGGTCGTTTCTTTGATGAATGTTTGTATGAACTGTGCTCATAAATAAATCAAATGATTAATAACTAATAAACAAAAGATCAAGATCATCAGGTCATTAGGTTTCTAATTAAATCACTGACATGCATCACCTGCATTTCTCACGGTGATCACAATAAGTCAAGAATAGATTACATCTCTCAAACAAGTTTCGGTCTTACGTTGTGATGAAGAATCGTCGTAATTTACAGCAGCTGCAATTAGTCAGTCGTATCTCTATACGATCCGAATAAAAGTAATCGTAAAGACAAATTATGTACGTCTTGCACGAAAGGTTATCATATCAAAATGATATAGGTATTGTAAATGTAGAACAAATTACCTTACTTTACTAGTCTGGTGTTCTCTAGAAATCAGTCTTAGGCTAACCTAGCACCATTTTTTGCACTGAGATGTTTTTAATTACAAGGGATATTGCTCTCCCTTTCTTATAAAATATCGGCCATTGCTAATTCAAATGCTGTCACCAAAACTTGGTTTCTCCACTGGGGAGTTATGGGCCGGTGATGTGGGAGGGCGATCTCTCGCAAAAAATGCTACTTAAGCTACCTTAGTCTGTGCAACAATGATAATTATAGTAAAAGGGGGTCGCCATACTAAAAAGGTCGAGAAACGGTGCTAAACTGCAGTCTAAAGTTTCATGAAATCTGACGGGAGCCATGCCTCTCACCAACGGTCTATTTACACACATTGCTTCACGTTTCGTGTAAACTACGAAACGTAGCCGAACCAACATGTCATACGTATTAAGTAAGTTGACATCGCTATAAGAAACTGTAGTTATTTGCTTCTTAATATGGCCAATGGAAGCGGGTTAATTACGTAAACGCGATTGCGTCCCGCTTATGGACCGGTAACTTATTCGGGAAGTGCATATATGACGAGTTTTTCTCATGCATTTTCTCCGAGGCGACGTGCACTTGTTGCTATAAAACCTTGCGATTTTATTTAAAGAGGTTTGCCCTAGATTTTTGATACCGGTGTCTTGTTGATTTTATTATGGATAATATGAGGGTTGTTCAGAATGAGAATTGATAAATATTGACCCTTTTGACTTACCTAGCAATAAAGTTTTCCTTGAAGTCGGTGCCTCAGCAAGCAACCACGCACCCATCTTTACTGTTTGCGATGTAAAGCAGAAGTACAGGTGTCCTGCAATAGCGTATCTGCCTACATTATTTACTTACCTATTGGGCTTGACACTTTTTTTCAAACCGATCTCACTGTAGGTGGCGCAATTAGTAATATATTTAAACTAGTATTTCGCGTGGGGGCCGCGGGCCCCAAGGGCCCCGCGGAGGTCCCAGCCACCTTGTTTTTTTTTCAAATATTTATAACATTTTTTCCTTTAATCTTTGGCCGCCATTTTGTATCCGCCATCTTGGAAAAAGAATTTCGCGCGAGGGCAGCGAAGGGTAGCCTACCATCCTATTTTTTTCGCATGGGGGCCGCGGGCCCCACGGGACCCGCGGAGGGTACCCTGCCAGCCTGTGTTATTTTACCTACCACCCTGTATTTTTTCAAATATTTCTAACCTTTTTTATTACATTCTTTGGCCATCATTTTGAAACCACTACCTTGGAAAAAGTATTTCACGTGGGGGCCGCGGCCCCCGCGGGGACCGCGGAGGGTAACCTACCACCCTGTATTTTTTTCAGATATTTCTAATGTTTTTTACTACATTCTTTGGCCGTCATTTTGAAACCACCATCTTGGAAAAAGTATTTTGCTTGGGGGCCGCGGCCCCCGCGGGGACCGCGGAGGTTAACTTACCACCCTGTATGTCACTTAGTCGAGCACAACCCATCCATCTCGACTGGCCTCTGAGATATTCGCGTTTCAATTTTGTATGGCGGCCATCTTGTTTTCGGGATTTAAAAAAAAATACCGGTTCACCCATTGGCTGGCTGTTCTGAGCGACTTTAGTTCTGGAAAAACTCGATAGAGCAAGTCATCGCGGAGAGCTGGCCCATGTGTCAAGTCAGTTTCCACGTCAAGGTCGGTTTTGCATTTTTTTTGTACTTATGACAAAATTTCTTATGCTATGGTGCATAAAGTCGAACCCTTTTTCTAAAAGCTGCTATACAACACAAGTGAGTCTATGAGTCTGACATTACTTTGTATGGCGGCCATCTTGGAAAATGGCGGAATCAAAAAATAAATTGTAGCATCAGAATCCTTGACCCTGAAGAGGCTCGGGTGCAAAATTTCAATCGGATTGGAGTAAAAACAAAATTTGGCCGCCATTTTGAATCCGCCATCTTGAAAAAAAATTTGGCTCATCGGATTACCACTCCCACCTTGAACAACATTTGGTTGAGCACCACCCACCTTTTTCAATTGGCCCCTGAGATATTTGCGTTTCAATTTTGTATGGCGGCCATCTTGTTTTTGCAATTTTGAAAAAAAAATACTGGTTTACCCATTGGCTGGCTGTTCTGAGCGACTTTTGTTCCGGGCAAACTCAATAAAGCAATTCATCGCGGAGAGCTGCCCCATGTGTCAGGTCAGTTTCCACATTCAGGTCAATTTTTCATTTTTTTTTTAGTTTTAATATAATTTTTGATGCGAAAGTGTATAGAGTTGAACCCCATCTCGTATGGGTTCTTCAAAACAACAGATCAAATATACAGAAATTACATTGTATGGCGGCCATCTTGGAAAATGGCGGAATCGAAAAACAAAGTATGCTTTTAGAATCTGTGGCCTCAAAGAGCCACGGATGCAAAATTTCAGTCTGATCGGAGAAAAAAAAAATTTGGCCGCCATTTTGAATCCGCCATCTTGGAAAAAAAATTGCTTAGTCAGATTTCCCCCTCAACTCTGAATGACATTTGGTCGAGCACCACCCAACTATCTCGACTGGCCTCTGAGATATTCGCGTTTCAATTTTGTATGGCGGCCATCTTGTTTTCGTTATTTTGAAAAATCTTGAACCGGCTCACCCATTGGCCGGCTGTTCTGAGCGACTTTAGTTCCGGGCAAACTCGACAGCTTGAGCCGTTGCGGAGATCCGCCCCATGTGTCGAGTCAATTTCCACGTTCAGGTCAATTTCGTATTTTTCTGGTGGTCGTGGGGGCATTTCTAATACGATGTTGTATAGAGTTTTACCACACCCACCACCGCCACTTTGAAAACAGTGATTCATACCCTACCGCCCTGTTTTTTTTCAAATATTTCTAACATTTTTTACTATAATCTTTGGCCGCCATTTTGTATCCGCCATCTTGGAAAAAGTATTTCGCGTGGAGGCCGCGGGCCCCACGGGACCCGCGGAGGGTTTCCTGCCACCCTGTTTTTTTTTCAAATATTTATAACATTTTTTCCTTTAATCTTTGGCCGCCATTTTGTATCCGCCATCTTGGAAAAAGTATTTCGCGCGGGGGCCGCGAAGGGTAGCCTACCATCCTATTTTTTTCGCATGGGGGCCGCGGGCCCCTCGGGACCCGCGGAATGTACCCTGCCAGCCTGTGTTATTTTCAAATATTACTACATTCTTTGGCGTCATTTTGAAACCACCACCTTGGAAAAAGTATTTCGCGTGAGGGCCGCGGCCCCCGCGGGGACCGCGGAGTGTTACCTACCAGCCTGTATTTTTTTCAAATATTTCTAACCCTTTTTTACTTTATTCTTCGGCCGTTAGCTTGGGAACAGCATCTCACATGGGGGCCGCGGGCCCCACGGGACCCGCGGAGGGTACCCTATCAGCCTGTTTTTTTTTCAAATATTTCTATACTTTTTACTATATTCTTTGGCCGCCATTTTGAATCCACCATCTTGGAAAAAATTAGGTTCATTAGATTACTCCTCCCACCTAGAACGACACTTGGTCGAGCACAACCCATCTATCTCGACTGGCCACTGAGATATTCGCGTTTCAATTTTGTATGGCGGCCATCTTGTTTTCGCAATTTTGAAAAAAAATTACCGGTTCACCCATAGGCTGGCTGTTCTGAGCGACTTTAGTTCCGGGCAAACTCGATAGGGCAAGTCGTTGCGGAGAGCTGGCCCACGTGTCAGGTCAGTTTCCACGTTCAGGACAGTTTTGCATTTTTTTTGTACTTGTGATAAAATTTCTTATGCGATGGTGTATAAAAACGAACCCTATTCCTAAAAGCTGCTATACAACACAAGTGAGTCTATGAGTCTGACATTATTTTGTATGGCGGCCATCTTGGAAAATGGCGGAATCGAAAAATTAAGTATGGCGTTTGAATTTGTGGCCTCGAAGAGTCCCGGATGCAAAATTTCACTCAGAACGGATTAAAAAAAAATTTGGCCGCCATTTTGAATCCGCCATCTTGGAAAAAAAATTGGGTCATCAGATTACTACTCCCACCTTGAACAACATTTGGTCGAGCACCACCCACCTATTGCGATTGGCCTCTGAGATATTCGCGTTTTAATTTTGTATGGCGGCCATCTTGTTTTTGCAATTTTGAAAAAAAAATACCGGTTCACCTATTGGCTGGCTGTTCTGGGCGACTTTTGTTCCGGGAAAACTCGACGGAGCAAGTCATCGCGGAGAGCTGCCCCATATGTCAAGTCAGTTTTCACATTCAGGTCAATTTTTCATTTTTTTGGTACTTACCATATAATTTCTGATGCGAAAGTGTATAAAATCGAATCCCACCTCTTATGGGTTCCTCAAAACAACAGGTCAAATATACAGAAATTACATTGTATGGCGGCCATCTTGGAAAATGGCGGAACCGAAAAATAAAGTATGCCATTCAAATCTGTGGCCTCGAAGGGCCCCGGATGCAAAATTTCAATCGGATCGGAGTAAAAAAAAATTTGGCCGCCATTTTGAATCCGCCATCTTGAAAAAAAAATTGCTTAGTCAGATTTCCCCCTCAACTCTGAATGACATTTGGTCGAGCACCACCCGTCTATCTCGACTGGCCTCTGAGATATTCGCGTTACAATTTTGTATGGCGGCCATCTTGTTTTCGCCATTTTGAAAAATCTTGGACCGGCTCACCCATTGGCCGGCTGTTCTGAGCGACTTTAGTTCCGGACAAACTCGATAGGTCGAGCCGTTGCGGAGAACCGCCCCATGTGTCAAGTCAATTTCCACGTTCAGGTCGATTTCGTATTTTTCTGGTGGTCGTGGAGTCATTTCTGATACGACGGTGTATAGAGTCGAGCCTTACCTCTTACGGGTTCTTCAAAACAGCATGTCAGTCAGTCAGTCAGTGAGTCAGTGGGTATTCAGCTATATATATTATAACTAGTATTTCGCGTGGGGGCCGCGGGCCCCAAGGGCCCCGCGGAGGTCCCTGCCACCCTGTTTTGTTTTAATAATCCTAACCTTTTTTTTTTTTACTATATGCTTTGGCCGCCTTTTTGAAACCGCCACTTTGAAAACAGTGATTCATACCCTACCGCCCTGTTTTTTTTCAAATATTTCTAACATTTTTTACTATAATCTTTGGCCGCCATTTTGTATCCGCCATCTTGGAAAAAGTATTTCGCGTGGAGGCCGCGGGCCCCGCGGGACCCGCGGAGGGTTCCCTGCCACCCTGTTTTTTTTTTCAAACATTTATAACATTTTTTCCTTTAATCTTTGGCCGCCATTTTGTATCCGCCATCTTGGAAAAAGTATTTCGCGTGGAGGCCGCGGGCCCCACGGGACCCGCGGAGGGTTCCCTGCCAGCCTATTGTTTCTTCAAATATTTCAAACTTATTTTTACTTTACTCTTTGGCTGCCCTCTCGGGAAAAGCAATTCGCATGCGGGCCGCGGGCCCCACGGGACCCGCGGAGAGTACCCTGCCAGCCTGTTGTTTTTTCAAATATTTCTAGCCTTTTTTTACTATATTCTATGGCCGCCATGTTAGAAAAAGCATTTCGCATGGGGGCCGCGGGCCCCACGGGACCCGCGGAGGGTACCCTGCCAGCCTGTTGTATTTTCAAATATTACTACATTCTATAGCCGTCATTTTGAAACCACTACCTTGGAAAAAGTACTTCGCATGGGGGCCGCGGGCCCCACGGGACCCGCGGAAGGTACCCTGCCAGCCTGTTGTATTTTCAAATATTACTACATTCTTTGGCCGTCATTTTGAAACCACTACCTTGGAAAAAGTATTTCGCGTGGGGACCGCGGCCCCCGCGGGGACCGCGGAGGGTAACCTACCACCCTGTATCTTTTCAAATATTTCTAACCTTTTTTACTACATTCTTTGGCCGTCATTTTGAAACCACCATCTTGGAAAAAGTATTTCGCGTGGGGGCCGCGGCCCCCGCGGGGGGTAACCTACCACCCTGTATGTCACTTAGTGAGCACAACCCATCCATCTCGACTGGCCTCTGAGATATTGGCGTTTCAATTTTGTATGGCGGCCATCTTGTTTTCGCGCTTTTGAAAAAAAAACACCGGCTTACCCATTGGCATGCTGTTCTGAGCGACTTTAGTTCCGGGCAAACTCGATAGGGCAAGTCGTTGCGGAGAGCTGGCCCATGTGTCAAGTCAGTTTCCACGTTAAGGTCGGTTTTGCATTTATTTTGTATTTATGATCGTATTTCTTATGCGATGGTGTATAAAATTGAACCCTTTTTCTAAAAGCTGCCATACAACACAAGTGAGTCTATGGGTCTGACATTACTTTGTATGGCGGCCATCTTGGAAAATGGCGAAATCGAAAAATTAAATATGGCGTTTAAATTTGTGGCCTCGAAGAGCCGCGGATGCAAAATTTCAATCGGATCGGAGTAAAAAAAAATTTGGCCGCCATTTTGAATCCGCCATCTTCGAAAAAAAATGGGTCATCCGATTACTACTCCCACCTTGAACAATATTTGTTTGAGCACCACCCACCTATTGTGATTGGCCTCTGAGATATTTGCGTTTCAATTTTGTATGGCGGCCATTTTGTTTCTGCAATTTTGAAAAAAAAATACTGGTTCACCTATTGGCTGGCTGTTCTGAGTGACTTTTGTTCCGGGCAAACTCGATAGGGCAAGTCGTTGCGGAGAGCTGGCCCATGTATCAGGTCAGTTTCCACATTCAGGTCAATTTTTCATTTTTTTCGTACTTATCATATAATTTTTGAAGCGAAAGTGTATAGAACCAAACCTTACCTCTGATGGGTTGCTCAAAACAACAGGTCAAAGATACAGAAATTACTTTGTATGGCGGCCATCTTGGAAAATGGCGGAACCGAAAAATAAAGTATGCCATTTAAATCTGTGGCCTATAAGAGGCCCGGATGCCAATTTTCAATCGGATCGGAAAAAAAAAAATTTTGGCCGCCATTTTGAATCCGCCATCTTGGAAAAAAAATTGCTTAGTCAGATTTCTCCCTCAACTCTGAATGACATTTGGTCGAGCACCACCCACCTATCTCGACTGGCCTCTGAGATATTCGCGTTTCAATTTTGTATGGCGGCCATCTTGTTTTCGCCATTTTGAAAAATCTTGGACCGGCTCACCCATTGGCCGGCTGTTCTGAGCGACTTTAGTTCCGGGCAAACTCGATAGGTCGAGCCGTCGCAGAGAGCTGCCCCATGTGTCGGGTCAATTTCTACGATCAGGTCGATTTCGTATTTTTCTGGTGGTCGTGGGGGCATTTCTGATACGACAATGTATAGAGTTTAGCCACACCTCTTATGGGTTCTTCAAAACAGCATGTCAGTCAGTCAGTGAGTCAGTCAGTGGGTATTCAGCTATATATATTATAACTAGTATTTCGCGTGGGGGCCGCGGGCCCCAAGGGCCCCGCGGAGGTCCCTGCCACCCTGTTTTGTTTTAATAATCCTAACCTTTTTTTTTTTTTACTGTATACTTAGGCCGCCTTTTTGAAACCGCCACCAAAGTATTCTGCGTGGGGGCCGCGGAGGATACCCTGCCACCCAGTTTTTTCTCAAATATTTCTAACATTTTTTACTATCATATTTGGCCGCCATTTTGTATCCGCCATCTTGGAAAAAGTATTTCGCGTGGAGGCCGCGAAGGGTACACCCTGCCATCCTGTTTTTTTCAAATATTTCAAACCTATTTTTACTTTATTCTTTGACTGCTCTCTCGGGGAAAGCAATTCGCATGCGGGCCGCGGGCCCCACGGGACCCGCGGAGGGTACCCTGCCAGCCTGTTGTATTTTCAAATATTACTACATTTTATAGCCGTCATTTTGAAACCACTACCTTGGAAAAGGTACTTCGCATGGGGGCCGCGGGCCCCACGGGACCCGCGGAGGGTACCCTGCCAGCCTGTTGTATTTTCAAATATTACTACATTCTATAGCCGTCATTTTGAAACCACTACCTTGGAAAAAGTACTTCGCATGGGGGCCGCGGGCCCCACGGGACCCGCGGAGGGCACCCTGCCAGCCTGTTGTATTTTCAATTATTACTACATTCTATAGCCGTCATTTGGAAACCACTACCTTGGAAAAAGTACTTCGCATGGGGGCCGCGGGCCCCACGGGACCCGCGGAGGGTATCCTGCCAGCCTGTTGTATTTTCAAATATTACTACATTCTTTGGCCGTCATTTTGAAACCACTACCTTGGAAAAAGTATTTCGCGTGGGGGCCGCGGCCCCCGTGGGGACCGCGGAGGGTAAGCTACCACCCTGTATGTCACTTAGTCGAGCACAACCCATCCATCTCGACTGGCCTCTGAGATATCAATTTTGTATGGCGGCCATTTTGTTTTCGCGATTTTGAAAAAAAAAAACACCGGCTTACCCATTGGCTGGCTGTTCTGAGCGACTTTAGTTCCGAGCCAACTCGATAGGGCAAGTCGTTGCGGAGAGCTGGCCCATGTGTCAAGTCAGTTTCCACGTTAAGGTCGGTTTTGCATTTTTTTTGTACTTGTGATAAAATTTCTTATGCGATGGTGTATAAAGTCGAACCCTATTTCTAAAAACTGCTATACAATCCAAGTGAGTCTATGAGTCTGACATTACTTTGTATGGCGGCCATCTTGGAAAATGGCGGAATCGAAAAATAAATTCTAGCGTCAGAATCTGTGGCCTCGAAGAGCCGCGGATGCAAAATTTCAATCAGATCGGAGTAAAAAAAAATTTGGCCGCCATTTTGAATCCGCCATCTTGGAAAAAAAAATGAGTCATCCGATTACTACTCCCACCTTGAATAATATTTGTTTGAGCACCACCCACCTATTGCGATTGGCCTCTGAGATATTTGCGTTTCAATTTTGTATGGCGGCCATCTTGTTTTTGCAATTTTGAAAAAAAAAATACTGGTTCACCCATTGGCTGGCTGTTCTGAGCGACTTTTGTTCCGGGCAAACTCAATAAAGCAATTCATCGCGGAGAGCTGCCCCATGTGTCAGGTCAGTTTCCACATTCAGGTCAATTTTTCATTTTTGTCGTACTTATCATATAATTTTTGAAGCGAAAGTGTATAGAACCAAACCCTACCTCTGATGGGTTCCTCAAAACAACAGGTCAAATATACAGAATTTACTTTGTATGGCGGCCATCTTGGAAAATGGCGGAATCGAAAAATAAAGTATGCCATTTAAATCTGTGGCCTCAAAGAGCCACGGATGCAAAATTTCAGTCCGATCGGAGAAAAAAAAAATTTGGCCGCCATTTTGAATCCGCCATCTTGGAAAAAAAATTGCTTAGTCGGATTTCCCCCTCAACTCTGAATGACATTTGGTCGAGCACCACCCGTCTATTTCGACTGGCCTCTGAGATAATCACGTTTCAATTTTGTATGGCGGCCATCTTGTTTTCGCCATTTTGAAAAAACTTTGACCGGCTCACCCATTGGCCAGCTGTTCTGAGCGACTTTAGTTCCGGGCAAACTCGGCAGGTCGAGCCGTCGCGGAGAGCTGCCCCATGTGTCGGGTCAGTTTCCACGTTCAGGTCGATTTCGTATTTTTCTGGTGGTCGTGGGGGCATTT
Organism: Pandemis cinnamomeana; assembly: GCA_932294345.1. Taxonomy (NCBI): domain Eukaryota; kingdom Metazoa; phylum Arthropoda; class Insecta; order Lepidoptera; family Tortricidae; genus Pandemis; species Pandemis cinnamomeana. Next base: position 12,565,219 of record OW028705.1, on the reverse strand, counting down.
CTGATACGACAATGTATAGAGTGCAGCCGTACCTCTTCTGGGTTCTTCAAAACAGCATGTCAGTCAGTCAGTCAGTGAGTCAGTGGGTATTCAGCTATATATATTATAATAACTAGTATTTCGCGTGGGTGCCGCGGGCCCCAAGGGCCCCGCGGAGGTCCCTGCCACCCTGTTTTGTTTTAATAATCCTAACCTTTTTTTTTACTATATACTTTGGCCGCCTATTTGAAACCGCCACCATGGATAAAGTATTCTGCGTGGGGGCCGCGAAGGGTACCCTCCATCCTGTTGTTTTTCAAATATTTAAAACCTATTTTTACTTTATTCTTTGGCTGCCCTCTCGGGAAAAGCAATTCGCATGCGGGCCGCGGGCCCCACGGGACCCGCGGAGGGTACCCTGCCAGCCTGTTGTTTTTTCAAATATATCTAGCCTTTTTTACTATATGCTATGACCGCCATCTTAGAAAAAGCACTTCGCATGGAGGCCGCGGGCCCCACGGGACCCGCGGAGGGTACCCTGCCAGCTTGTTGTATTTTCAAATATTACTACATTCTATAGCCGTCATTTTGAAACCACTACATTGGAAAAAGTACTTCGCATGGGGGCCGCGGGCCCCACGGGACCCGCGGAGGGTACCCTGCCAGCCAGTTTTTTTGCGGGCCGCGGGCCCCACGGGACCCGCTGAGGGTACCCTGCCAGCCTGTTGTTTTTTCAAATATTTCTAATCTTTTTTACTTTATTCTTTGGCCGCCATCTTTGGAAAAGCATTTCGCATGGGGGCCGCGGGCCCCACGGGACCCGCGGAGGGTACCCTACCATCCTGTTTTTTCCAAATATTTATAACCTTTTTTACTTTATTCTTTGGCCGCCATCTTGGGAAAAGCATTTCGCGTGAAGGCCGCGGGCCCCGCGGGACCCGCGGAGGTTACCCTATCAGCCTGTTTTTTTTTTCGAATATTTCTATACTTTTTCACTATATTCTTTGGCCGCCATTTTGAATCCACCACCTTGGAAAAAATTAGGTTCATTAGATCACTCCTCCCACCTAGAACGACACTTGGTCGAGCACAACCCATCTATCTCGACTGGCCACTGAGATATTCGCGTTTCAATTTTGTATGGCGGCCATCTTGTTTTCGCAATTTTGAAAAAAAAATTACCGGTTCACCCATAGGCTGGCTGTTCTGAGCAACTTTAGTTCCGGGCAAACTCGATAGGGCAAGTCGTTGCGGAGAACTGGCCCACGTGTCAGGTCAGTTTCCACGTTCAGGACAGTTTTGCATTTTTTTTGTACTTGTGATAAAATTTCTTATGCGATGGTGTATAAAAACGAACCCTATTCCTAAAAGCTGCTATACAACACAAGTGAGTCTATGAGTCTGACATTACTTTGTATGGCGGCCATCTTGGAAAATGGCGGAATCGAAAAATAAATTGTAGCGTCAGAATCTGTGACCCTGAAGAGGCTCGGATGCAAAATTTTACTCAGAACGGACTCAAAAAAAATTTGGCCGCCATTTTGAATCCGCCATTTTGGAAAAAAAATTTGGTTCATTAAATTACTCCGCCCACTTTGAACAACATTTGTTCGAGCACTACCCACCTGTTGCGACTGGCCTCTGAGATTTTTGCGTTTCAATTTTGTATGGCGGCCATTTTGTTTTTGCAATTTTGAAAAAAAAATACTGGTTCACCTATTGGCTGGCTGTTCTGAGTGACTTTTGTTCCGGGCAAACTCGATAGGCCAAGTCGTTGCGGAGAGCTGGCCCATGTGCCAAGTCAGGTTCCACATTCAGGTCAATTTTTGTTTTTTTTGATATTTATCATAAAATTTCTAAAGCAAATGTGTATAAAATAAAACCCTAACTTTAAAGACAGCTCTAAAACAACAGGTCAAATATACAGAAATTACTTTGTATGGCGGCCATCTTGGAAAATGGCGGAATCGAAAAATAAAGTATGCCATTTAAATCTGTGGCCTCAAAGAGCCACGGATGCAAAATTTCAGTCCGATCGGAGAAAAAAAAAATTTGGCCGCCATTTTGAATCCGCCATCTTGGAAAAAAAATTGCTTAGTCGGATTTCCCCCTCAACTCTGAATGACATTTGGTCGAGCACCACCCGTCTATCTCGACTGGCCTCTGAGATAATCGCGTTTCAATTTTGTATGGCGGCCATCTTGTTTTCGCCATTTTGAAAAAACTTTGACCGGCTCACCCATTGGCCAGCTGTTCTGAGCGACTTTAGTTCCGGGCAAACTCGGCAGGTCGAGCCGTCGCGGAGAGCTGCCCCATGTGTCGGGTCAGTTTCCACGTTCAGGTCGATTTCGTATTTTTCTGGTGGTCGTGGGGGCATTTCTGATACGACAATGTATAGAGTGCAGCCGTACCTCTTCTGGGTTCTTCAAAACAGCATGTCAGTCAGTCAGTCAGTGAGTCAGTGGGTATTCAGCTATATATATTATAACTAGTATTTCGCGTGGGGGCCGCGGGCCCCGAGGGCCCCGCGGAGGTCCCTGCCACCCTGTTTTGTTTTAATAATCCTAACCTTTTTTTTTTTACTATATACTTTGGCCGCCTTTTTGAAACCGCCACTTTGAAAACAGTGATTCATATCCTACCGCCCTGTTTTTTTTAAATATTTCTAACATTTTTTACTATAATCTTTGGCCGCCATTTTGTATCCGCAATCTTAGAAAAAGTATTTCGCGTGGAGGCCGCGGGCCCCACGGGACCCGCGGAGGGTTCCCTGCCACCCTGTTTTTTTTTTCAAATATTTATAATTTTTTTTCCTTTAATCTTTGGCCGCCATTTTGTATCCGCCATCTTGGAAAAAGTATTTCGCGCGGAGGTTGCGAAGGGTAGCCTACCATCCTATTTTTTTCGCATAGGGGCCGCGGGCCCCGCGGGACCCGCGGAGGGTACCCTGTCAGCCTGTGTTATTTTCAAATATTACTACATTCTTTGGCCGTCATTTTGAAACCACTACCTTGGAAAAAGTATTTCGCGTGGGGGCCGCGGCCCCCGCGGGGACCGCGGAGGGTAACCTACCACCCTGTATTTTTTTCAAATATTTCTAACCTATTTTTAATTCATTCTTTGGCCGCCATCTTGGGAACAGCATTTCGCATGGAGGCCGCGGGCCCCACGGGACCCGCGGAGGGTACCCTACCAGCCTGTTTTTTTTTTCAAATTTTTCCAGCCTTTGTTACTATATTCTTTGGCCGCCGTTTTGACACCGCCACCTTGGAACAAGTACTTCGCATGGGGGCCGCGGGCCCCACGGGACCCGCGGAGGGTTCCCGGCCACCCTGTTTTTTCCAAATATTTATAACCTTTTTTACTTTATTCTTTGGCCGCCATCTTGGGAAAAGCATTTCGCGTGAAGGCCGCGGGCCCCGCGGGACCCGCGGAGGTTACCCTATCAGCCTGTTTTTTTTTCAAATATTTCTATACTTTTTCACTATATTCTTTGGCCGCCATTTTGAATCCACCATCTTGGAAAAATTAGGTTCATTAGATTACTCCTCCCACCTAGAACGACACTTGGTCGAGCACAACCCATCTATCTCGACTGGCCACTGAGATATTCGCGTTTCAATTTTGTATGGCGGCCATCTTGTTTTCGCAATTTTGAAAAAAAATTACCGGTTCACCCATAGGCTGGCTGTTCTGAGCGACTTTAGTTCCGGGCAAACTCGATAGGGCAAGTCGTTGCGGAGAGCTGGCCCTCGTGTCAGGTCAGTTTCCACGTTCAGGACAGTTTTGCATTTTTGTTTGTACTTGTGATAAAATTTCTTATGCGATGGTGTATAAAAACGAACCCTATTCCTAAAAGCTGCTATAAAACACAAGTGAGTCTATGAGTCTGACATTATTTTGTATGGCGGCCATCTTGGAAAATGGCGGAATCGAAAAATTAAGTATGGCGTTTGAATTTGTGGCCTCGAAGAGCCCCGGATGCAAAATTTCAATCGGATCGGAGTAAAAAAAATTTTCGCCGCCATTTTGAATCCGCCATCTTGGAAAAAAAATTGGCTCATCAGATTACCACTCCCACCTTGAACAATATTTGATCGAGCACCACCCACCTATTGCGATTGGCCTCTGAGATGTTTGCGTTTCAATTTTGTATGGCGGCCATCTTGTTTTCACAATTTTGAAAAAAAAAAACCGGTTCACCCATTGGCTGGCTGTTCTGAGCAACTTTTGTTCCGGGTAAACTTGATTGGTCGAGCCGCCGCGGAGAGCTGTCCCATGTGTCAGGTCAGTTTCCACAATCAGGTCAACTTTTTATTTTTTTCGTACTTATCATATAATTTTTGAAGCGAAAGTGTATAGAACTAAACCCTACCTCTGATGGGTTCCTCAAAACAACAGGTCAAATATACAGAAATTACTTTGTATGGCGGCCATCTTGGAAAATGGCGGAACCGAAAAATAAAGTATGCCATTTAAATCTGTGGCCTCAAAGAGCCCCGGATGCAAAATTTCAGTCTGATCAGAGAAAAAAAAAAATTGGCCGCCATTTTGAATCCGCCATCTTGGAAAAAAAATTGCTCAGTCAGATTTCCCCCTCAACTCTGAATGACATTTGGTCGAGCACCACCCGTCTATCTCGACTGGCCTCTGAGATATTCGCGTTTCAATTTTGTATGGCGGCCATCTTGTTTTCGCCATTTTGAAAAATCTTGGACCGGCTCACCCATTGGCCGGCTGTTCTGAGCGACTTTAGTTCCGGACAAACTCGATAGGTCGAGCCGTCGCGGAGAACCGCCCCATGTGTCAGGTCAGTTTCCACGTTCAGGTCGATTTCGTATTTTTCTGGTGGTCGTGGGGTCATTTCTGATACGACGGTGTATAGAATCGAGACGTACCTCTTGTGGGTTCTTCAAAACAGCATGTCAGTGAGTGAGTCAGTGAGTGGGTATTCAGCTATATATATTATAATAACTAGTATTTCGCGTGGGGGCCGCGGGCCCCAAGGGCCCCGCGGAGGTCCCTGCCACCCTGTTTTGTTTTAATAATCCTAACCTTTTTTTTTTTTACTATATACTTTGGCCGCATTTTTGAAACCGCCACTTTGAAAACAGTGATTCATATCCTACCGCCCTGTTTTTTTTAAATATTTCTAACATTTTTTACTATAATCTTTGGCCGCCATTTTGTATCCGCAATCTTAGAAAAAGTATTTCGCGTGGAGGCCGCGGGCCCCACGGGACCCGCGGAGGGTTCCCTGCCACCCTGTTTTTTTTTCAAATATTTATATTTATTTTTCCTTTAATCTTTGGCCGCCATTTTGTATCCGCCATCTTGGAAAAAGTATTTCGCGCGGAGGTTGCGAAGGGTAGCCTACCATCCTATTTTTTTCGCATAGGGGCCGCGGGCCCCACGGGACCCGCGGAGGGTACCCTGTCAGCCTGTGTTATTTTCAAATATTACTACATTCTTTGGCCGTCATTTTGAAACCACTTCCTTGGAAAAAGTATTTCGCGTGGGGGCCGCGGCCCCCGCGGGGACCGCGGAGGGTAACCTACCACCCTGTATTTTTTTCAAATATTTCTAACCTATTTTTAATTTATTCTTTGGCCGCCATCTTGGGAACAGCATTTCGCATGGAGGCCGCGGGCCCCACGGGACCCGCGGAGGGTACCCTACCAGCCTGTTTTTTTTTTCAAATTTTTCCAGCCTTTGTTACTATATTCTTTGGCCGCCGTTTTGACACCGCCACCTTGGAAAAAGTACTTCGCATGGGGGCCGCGGGCCCCACGGGACCCGCGGAGGGTACCCTACCATCCTGTTTTTTCCAAATATTTATAACCTTTTTTACTTTATTCTTTGGCCGCCATCTTGGGAAAAGCATTTCGCGTGAAAGCCGCGGGCCCCGCGGGACCCGCGGAGGTTACCCTATCAGCCTGTTTTTTTTTCAAATATTTCTATACTTTTTACTATATTCTTTGGCCGCCATTTTGAATCCACCATCTTGGAAAAAATTAGGTTCATTAGATTACTCCTCCCACCTAGAACGACACTTGGTCGAGCACAACCCATCTATCTCGACTGGCCACTGAGATATTCGCGTTTCAATTTTGTATGGCGGCCATCTTGTTTTCGCAATTTTGAAAAAAAAATACCGGTTCACCCATAAGCTGGCTGTTCTGAGCGACTTTAGTTCCAGGCAAACTCGATAGGGCAAGTCGTTACGGAGAGCTGGCCCATGTGTCAAGTCAGTTTCCACGTTAAGGTCGGTTTTGCTTTTTTTTTGTACTTGCAATAAAATTTCTTATGCGATGGTGTATAAAGTCAAACCCTATTTCTAAAAGCTGCTATACAATACAAGTGAGTCTATGAGTCTGACATTACTTTGTATGGCGGCCATCTTGGAAAATGGCGGAATCGCAAAATAAATTCTAGCGTTAGAATCTGTGACCCTGAAGAGCCTCGGATGCAAATTTTCAGCTCGAACGGACACAAAAAAAATTTGGCCGCCATTTTGAATCCGCCATCTTGGAAAAAAAAATTGGTTCATTAAATTACTCCGCCCACTTTGAACAACATTTGTTCGAGCACCACCCACCTGTTGCGACTGGCCACTGAGATATTTGCGTTTCAATTTTGTATGGCGGCCATTTTGTTTTTACAATTTTGAAAAAAAAATACTGGTTCACCTAGTGGCTGGCTGTTCTGAGTGACTTTTGTTCCGGGCAAACTCGATAGGGCAAGTCGTTGCGGAGAGCTGGCCCATGTGTCAGGTCAGTTTCCACATTCAGGTCAATTTTTCATTTTTTTGGTACTTATCATATAATTTTTGAAGCGAAAGTGTATAGAACCAAACCCTACCTCTTATGGGCTCCTCAAAACAACAGGTCAAAATTACAGAAATTACTTTGTATGGCGGCCATCTTGGAAAATGGCGGAACCGAAAAATAAAGTATGCCATCACAATCTGTGGCCTCAAAGAGCCCCGGATGCAAAATTTCAATCGGATCGGATTAAAAAAAAATTTGACCGCCATTTTGAATCCGCCATCTTGGAAAAAAAATTACTCAGTCAGATTTCCCCCTCAACTCTGAATGACATTTGGTCGAGCACCACCCACCTATCTCGACTGGCCTCTGAGATATTCGCGTTTCAATTTTGTATGGCGGCCATCTTGTTTCCGCCATTTTGAAAAATCTTGGACCGGCTCACCCATTGGCCGGCTGTTCTGAGCGACTTTAGTTCCGGACAAACTCTATAGGTAGAGCGGTTGCGGAGAACCGGCCCATGGATCAGGTCAATTTCCACGTTCAGGTCGATTTCGTATTTTTCTGGTGGTCGGGCAAGCATTTCTGATACGATGGTGTATAGAGTCTAACCACACCTCTTCTGGGTTCTTCCAAACAACTCTGGGGTGAGTCAGTCAGTGAGTGAGTCAGTGGGTATTCAGCTATATATATTATAATTAAACATCTTTACATTTCAGTTCTTTTTCTCTTTTTTCTGTTATTTATTATTGCGATGGCGGTTTTGGCACGGCATTTTATGTTGTGTAGAAACTTAAGTAGTGTTCAGAACATTCATAATAATATACTTACGAAGCCAACTCTTTCAGTTGCGCGCCTAACAGTTGAGGATAAAAATGCCTTACGCAAGATTTTAAAATATAAAATTACCCTCTGACATAACCCAGCTCGAGCATGCAAAACAATGTTATTTGATATTTTCATTAAGTGCCAAACGAGTGCGCTTCCGTTATGTCACTGAACGAGGCCTCTACATTTCAGTTCGCGTACAGTGAACTGCATAATCATCGTGCCAATACGAGTTCAAATAAGAAGCAGATCTGCTACGCAATTCGCACAGGTCGCAGCGTGCCAATGGTACCTACACGATGGTGCGAAATTGAAACTATTGATGATGATGTGTGTGGGGACGCCTGGCTGGATCAGGCGGGCTGTCGATCCGCTGTGGCGATCATTCAGCCCAGTTCCCCTTGGCAGGAGCCGCCGGTTACTGTCCCAGCAGCGCTCCCACACAGCAGCTCTCCTCAAATCTTCGTGTCTTCCTGCCGAACATAAGGACATCTTTTAATTTGATGTCTCTAAGCTCGTCCTCCTCCAGTACATCGCTCCCGAATGCTTCGCGCCGCGCTGCCGCATACATGACGCACTCCGTGAGGATGTGTTTACTTGTCTCCTCTTTCCCACATTGTGGGCAGGAGGAGTCACTCGCTATACCTATGATGCTTAGATGCCTATTGAGAGTATTATGGCCTGTAATGATGCCAGTTAATATTCTTAAGCTACTCTTACCTAGATTCAGGAGATACCTAGTCCTTTTTCCGTCTATGCCTTTCAGCATCATCTTCGATTGTCTGCATCCCGGAGCTTGTCTCCATTCTTCGTTGGCTTCTTGTTCCTTTAGTCTATCGATTGCCCCCTTGGTGACATCTCCCGATATTGGGAGTACCGGTTCCGGACCTATGAATTCCGTGTCCGCTCCCTCCCTCGCTAGTTCATCTGCTTTTTCGTTGCCCATCACCCCTTGATGACCCGGGACCCAGGCTACAGTTACCTTCGTGTTCTCTCCTAGTCTATTAAGTGCTGATTTGCATTCCCTTACCAGTGAAGAGCTGACTACTGGCTTGTCCAGTGCTTTTAACGCAGCTTGACTATCTGAGTAGATCACCACTGTTCCTACTTCTCGGTCTTTTCCCAGGTTCTCATGTATGATCTGAGCGCATCTCATTATTGCGCATACTTCAGCCTGAAACACACTGGCGTATTTGCCTAGCGGTATGGCCTCCCGGACGTTCATCTTTGGTATTAAGACGCCCGCCCCCGCGAGTTTCGTCGCTTTCTTCCTTGAGCCGTCCGTGAAGCAGATTGTTATCGGATGTACCAAATCTGCCTTCCAGTTGTCTCTGTCTCCAATGTGTATTCTATATTTTTTGTCGAAGATCTTCTCTTTCTTAATGAGGTCGTTATTTTGCGCTAGCATTCCCAGCTTTAGTTTCGCCTCCTTCTCTAAATTGAAACTATTACCGCATAATGCCACACACAATGCGTAATCTAATCGATTATAGATAATAATCAATATCGAGCAATCGATGACTCAATAGATGTAATATGAATAGAGAATAAATTGTGCGGTAATGGGTCTTGAAAGGCGGCTAATTCCGATGACAGTTATTATGACAGTTAGGTAGCTATTTACCCCGTCAATCTAAAGTGATTTTAATAATTATGAGTTTTTTTAACGAGCTTTCTAAGGTTAAAAAGATCTAGATTCGACTGTATTACAAGAGAAAAAAAAAACAATTAGTGGACGATTTTAAGCTCAACAATGTTGGAGCTTCGCAACAGTTGCTATTAATTTTTGGAATGATTTTGCGCTAAAAATATGGACCCAGTTAAAGCAGTTGTACATAGGAAGTTTGATTCCGTTAAATTGACACTGGAATGGTTCTAAAACTCTTTGATCCCTAAAAGTCTAATATTCTCCTCCTGTGAACAAAATCCACGGGATATTCAGCTAAATCCACGCTTTGACTTCCAATTTCTGGGTGTGATCAGACCGTCATTAAGACAACTCCAAAGTGGCTCGTTTCGTCGTTTCTATACACCCCAGCTCATTAATCAATGTTCCCACATGATGCGAAATGACGTAATGATGAAGTAATTATTTACAGTAAACGTATGTTAATTTGAAGACAACCGCTTAAGAAATACGAGCGGCCAGGAAGATTGATAATTACTAGGAGAAAGGCTCTGCTAATGTATAGGTTACGCGCGCTAAGGAGGTGAGGTTTAATGTGAATATGTAATACTGGCCGTTAAGCATTTGCTGGTTATCACAAGTAATCACAACGCCATTAAGTATGAAGCCTCTGTAAATAAAATGAATGGTATTTAAAATAGGAATACCTACGCTTTTTATCATTACCTCAACGTACTTACTGGAAAGTTTAATGGCCATTTGGAAGAATTATGACGCGTCGAAAACTGTTGGAAATGTTAAAAAATATGTTATGTGTTATACAGAATATTAATATCATATAACATGAAATGATAGTATGATCTAGTGCATGAGAAAAAAATCAGGAATTTTACTTAAATACTGCTTACCCCAACTTGGTTATGAGTATTCTACGTAATAACCAATTGCCAAATTAATTTAATAACATTTAATAAAACGTGTCGCCTAAACTGTTGTTTTATATGTATAACAATTTGGTTTTAACATTATTGTCAATTGCATAATGAGAGTGATTTCGTGAAAAAAACTTTTTGAAAAGTTGGAATGAGGTTTTCTAAGATTTATATTTATTTTTAAGTTTCATTCTCACTCAGTCTTTCGACACTTTAATGTACACTTTTAGCATCCTTAATCAGCATTGACAGCTAATGGATAAAGTATCACTTATTGCTTCTAAAAGCGTGTCCCGGAAGCAAAAGTGCAAAGTTTTTGCGGAAAAGGAAGACGTTCCAATGTGTCAATATAATATTAATGTCTGAATCGACAAATTGTTTCCTCAAGTTCGTCATAAGCTTCACTCCCCTTCAACTTCATAATCACGACCTCTTGCACAACTGTAAATCGAGCATTACCTCCGTACTGTAACCGTCTACCGTTTTCACAAGAGGAAGTTGATCTTCCGGTGTCCTAGTCTTGATAAAATTATGAATTATAGAGTTGACAGCCAGTTACGAGGGTGCTAAGTGGCACCGTTAATAAAGCGAAATACGGTAGGTACTGCAATGTCTGCAGTCATGACTTTGAAGTCTAATATAGCGAAGTCTCAAGCATGGAATGCTATCCCAGAACTATTAGTGCAAGATTTGCTACGTACCCTTCGAAGAACTTGATGAGGACTATGGATGAAAGTTTTCTTTTCAATTATTTAAACATTTTAAACCTGCTCCTTAATACACAGCTTTTTTCGTGTTTCTTGTGAATGCGTACTGACCTTAATTAAGCAATCAATTTAATCATTATTAAAGAGGTTACGGGGGCAGTAAATCCCGCTCAGCGGTAAAACAAAAAATAAAACATCATACTTTTTTGATTAAAATCTAGGGCGTATGATTTACCGCCGTGTCAGTCCAACGGAATTATCAAAAGTTCCTTCACGTGTCTAACAATATATTAAATTTAACCTATAGAGACGTTTGATAAATTTAATGAGCTACCGGATACGAAAATTTGTTTGAAACTGATTGACTACTAACTAGTAAGTATCTGATGAACCAATCAACTTCCTGTGGCGAACTTTCGATGGCCGACGCATAAATCATGCATGGTCGTTATCTGACGTATCGACTTTGACATATTCATTATTATCAAGTTTGTCAACTAATTAATTAAGTGTTATGTTGACTTGATAACGAGATGAGACTTTCTTCTGAGATATGACAGGGACAGTAGCGTATGTGCATGTTTCGATATTTTTGAGCACCAAGACATCTCTGATTTATTTTATCTGATGGCGACGCGACATTGCAGAATATTATAATAGCGATTTTATCTTGTTTTGACTGAATAGCTATGCCACAGGCTATGTTGTGGGTGGGTTGCTCCGCTAGGCTCTCTCATTGATGTACGCAAATGATATCGGAGTTCGGAAACCTTTCATATACTTACTATTCTATTGTACAAACGTCTGTATATGCCTTACTATTCTATTGTGTAAATGTATATCTGGACTCTCCTAGGGACGATGACAGTGATAGTTGAGAAAGGAGTTGCGGACAAGAGTGAACGCGTGCCAAAGGCTAATTATTGTGGTAACCAATATTGGCCTGTGTTTATATATTGTGACATGTCTTTCTAAAAAAAGTAATCGAATTTTTGTGAGCATTGTCTTTTACTTCATTGGCCTCATTCGAGATGATAATAAGATTAGTGATTAGTCGCTACAGGTACCAGGAAACGCTCAGTCGATCCATAACCCAGAGTAATTAAATACGTTGTTTGATTCAAAGATAATTCGGATTCGTTACGTAAATCCGAGTCATTACCACATTTTGGGGCTGATACTTATAGATGATTAATGAGACTATTGTGTGTCAGGTGCTCGATTACTTTCATTTAATCGATTGGGACCAATGATGTTTGCTTAAGCTTTGAGTGGCAAGGACGTGATTGGCTAATGAAACGGAAAGCAAAGTGGACTTCGACTGTCAAAGGCTCACGCAAATTGATACCAGTAATGGCCACTAAATAGATCCTTCAGATAAAGAATCGGTTTCCTGTGGATGTGGAAATGATTTTTGGTTAAGAAATCATAAGCGACAAACTTTTAAGCAACGCAAATAGTACCTATTCTGTCATGTGTTTTTTTTATACGAGGAGGAATGCAAACAAACAAATGGCGACCTGAAGCGAGCACCACCAGCCATGGACACCCCCAACACTAGAGATTCCAGATGCGATGCCAGCCTAGAGGGCTAGGATAGAATACCTCTTGTTCCAGTAATTTCACCGGAACTGACTGCTTTTAGACTTTTGACGCTCCTTCTTATTCAAAACTAGCTTCTGCCCGCGACTTCGTTTACAAATAATTATACACATAAACATTCCTCTTGAAACACTGCATCAAAATTCGATGCGTGGTTTTAAAGATCTAAGCATACAGAGGGACAGAGAACAGCGGAAAGCGACTTTGTTTTATACTATGTAGTAAAGTTTTGTTAATGCTTTCGTTTATATTTCGTAGGTTTTCTGTCAAATAAACCTACGTCAAAATCGTCGGATATGGTTAATGTTACTATTGTTAAAATAACTCGGCACCAAGCTCACGCCCACACTTAGCATTAGCTCTGTCACTTAAAAATTAACTTTGTCCAATCTGAGACAGTTTTGTCTATAAACTATGAAGTAAATTTTCTTCTAAGCAGAATAAATAACAGATTAAGCGGTCGGATATACAGTTTTTTGTTTCACGTACAGTTGTTTCTCGTATCTTATTGCAAATGTCCTACGGAATCCTTGGAAGTCGATTGCCCAATAGCAAGTATTAGACAGACTACAATACTGGATTAAACTCGATTTATAGGACTGCATAACAAACCATGGAATTATCGAGTTGACCACGTAGGTTTAAGCTTTATTGGCTCCATTTAGCTACCCTACGCTAAGCTGTGCATCAGGTACCCATTAGTATTACTCCATTGTGGTTACACAACTGTCCTCCCACGCGTCTAGTTTTATTATCACCACTCTCACTGTTACTGCCCTAAGCCATAATATCATAATAAATAATTATCACGATCTTCTGAAGCTTTCGACTGTGATATACAGACTGATATAATGAGACGATGACATAATTGCAGGCGCAGCGCAAACATGTAGCTTAGGGCAAGAACGTAGACACATTAAATAAATTACAGCGATCCGCCGGTTTAGCTTTTTAGAGACGATTTACACAATGCGAGTCGCATCGGAACTTCGGAATCCATCACCACGAGCATGCTTTTACGACAATAGTTCAGCTATCAACCGCATAGATTCTGAAATTGTTCTAGTGACGTTATAATATATTGCGTCTCCTTAAATTTCTTGTATTTATATTTTGCCTTTTTCAAGCTGGTTGCAGAATGAATAAGAATTTATATGCTAACATATTAATTTCTAAGCTTTTCAAGCCTGCGGACGGCTAAATACAATCGGAGAGAAACTTATAAACCCGTTGCGTTGCCAAGTTTAGTGATCGATCAGTTATACTGTAACGGTCATATATAATCTATATCAGTGACAGTTCGTTCAAATTAAGAATCTTTACGATTTCTGCTTTATCCGCAACTAGCGACCCGCCCCGGCTTCGCACGGTATATTATGCATGTATAATACATTATAAACCTTCCTCTTGAATCACTCTATCTATTAAAAAAAACCGCATCAAAATCCGTTGTGTACTTTTGAAGATATAAGCATACATACGGATTTGAGGACAGAAAAAGCGACTTTGTTTTATAATTATGTAAGTGAAGTGAAGCTGCTTCGCAATGCTTCACAATGTCTATACGAGCGGACTCGGTCCGTCAAGTGTAAATCGTTCTTAAAGACTAGACTATGTTTATAGTTTGCACGTTACATTAACGTATCCATTTTAGACGCTAGTGTGGTAAGATATTGCTAAAGTAATGGCTATAGCGATGTGCATTTTATTGCCCGTTCCCACTAAAGGTTTCCTATTTCATCGGGTGTTTTACGGCACTATTAAATTTAATAGGTACAACAGACAACACAATGCCTCACGAACATTGATCGATCAAACCCTTTGATTGATCAATGTCTACATTGTCTGATCGCTGTCGGGAATCATCAATCAAAGAAAGAAAATTTTGCGTTACGAATTAATCATTATCATTGTTAGGTCGTTGCTATTAAAGAGTAAAGTTTACTATAAAATAATTGTCACTGAACAGAAGACAGTTCAATCAATTTGTAAGCAACTGTAACTAAAATGTGTCAGTTTTCGATAATTTTGTGGGAGGAAAATGATTTCCCTAAAGCGCGATAGTAGGATTTCCGTTCTGGTATGCGAGTGTATATATAGAACAACCTTTATTACAAACTCGCCTGCCTGCCTTTGTTAGTCAATTCAGTCAGTTCTTATAACCCGAGTACGTAGTAGGTTAACTTGTTTTTGCAACATTGACACCAAGCAATCAAGTTGACAGGATAAGTCGTAAGAACACAGCATGATCACTTCCTACACGTCGCTTGACTTCAATTTCCGAGTGAAACCCATTTCACTTTCTGTTCCATTTGTGCTAATTCAACTGTCAAACGACTATCAGTGGGCTGGTGCAAGGGTAACCGGGAACAATGGAATCATTTTCAAGTCCCATGAACATCGGCACGCGATGTCATAAAAACCATTTAATAAGTGCAATCATACCGTATCTTCTATCTGATCGGAATCAATTTTTATGGCGTTTAATGTTTTTTACGCCGATTCAGTATCTATTATTAGCGTAGTATTCACGCCTATTAGAAAAAGCTTCGTGTGGCTTTGTTAGAGCCGTAAATTGGAACATTTAAACGGTTCTAATTATTGTGGTTTATTTTTGTTCATTCTTCAGTAAGTACCTACTGATCTCATTGATAAACATTACGATTAGATTCAGGGTACGTTTTATAACTATTTAATAACTTTACCTACTTACAAATCTTAAAGTTTCGAATACGAGTGCTCTAAGAAGTATTAGGAAGTATTTTCGTATCATTTTTTTTTACTTAGGTACTAAAAATCACGACAACAAGTCTAACTTTGAAATTGTAAGTCACCTCATGCATATCAATTTCCATATCACGTCATTTTTAACCTAACAAATATTAAACGTTTAAGTCAAGGAATGACGACACCCTAATATTACGTCAAAGCTGCAAACACGTGAACAATTTCAAGTTCAGTGAGCTTTAAGTATTTGTCTTCGGACATTTGAACTTCGTTCGCATGATGTCATTGACGTCAGTTCGTAAAGCTGCGCTAAACTTGTTTTACTTATTATTTTTAATTTAGTTTGAGTTTCCAGGTGGTTAGGACTCCAATTTCCAACGATAATTATCTCGAACTATACCTACATTTACTTCAATATTACGGGACAAAATATAGACCCCTTCAATGAACTATTATAGTTCAATGGTTCGTGGACTGCCAGTGCTCCGCAGAAGCTAAAATATGGTCGGCGAATGATTTCCTATTGAGTTCTTTTTGTTTCAATTTGATTATTAGTTTATTGTTTACCTACGTAGGGGTTCCTGCTAACAAGAATAGTAAAAAAGTGGATCCTGATCAAGAAACAGTTGGGTATCCCTGTGTTCCACCCATGAAAGTAAATAATTTCTGAAGCGTTCACTTCATTTTTTATTAAGCTTGTGTACCTAACTTACCAAAACAAACAGAGATTATGTATTCCGTCTCTGTAAGTTCTGCCATGCCTAACTATATTATTAACGTATCTAACTAAATATTATGTTCCTTAGTCCTCGCCTTTAAACCACAGCGATAGCAAACAATGTTCACGAGTTCCGACAGCTTCCCTGGGTGTCTGGACAACCCCATAAACAATGTTTGCTTACTCAATTGCCTTTATACCTAGGTAGTTGTCACAACAGGAATGTCTAACCATTCAGTATGAAGAGATGTTTAGTGTATTCTTGTACCACATGAGAGAGTAAGGGAGTTCTATTGAGACGATGTAACGGTACAGTCGGCTCCCCAACGTAAAGTATGAAAAGCGGGTACTTACACTTGAAATGGTGGAGTTATGTAAGGGAAATGAATGACTAAAATATGCGCATTAACAGTTAATAGAAGCATTGAGAGGTTTAGTGGAGTAGATGCCACCATAACTATGCTAACAACTGGTTGTCATAGCTGAGATATATTGCGTGCAGTTATCTAATAAAGTTGCCTTTGTATTGGCAGATCGATCGGCGATAAGTGCATTGTTTCACTATTTACTGGGTACCTAATTACAACCGTGTGAAAATATATGTATGAAGACATTAGACTCGTTATTGAGTGATTTGTTGAGATTAAGTTTTACTGTTATAGTTTTTGCGGCACGATTGTTAGCGTTACGTAATATCTTTCATTTCAATTACACAGATGCGTTATTAAAATGGAATTTAATAAGCTGTTATAAAACTGAGACTTTAAATTAAACGATAGTTTGTTTAATTGCTAATTTTGCTAACGAGTGCAGTTTGTACGCGGCATTGTTATATGGTTCAAAGCGCGGTGATGTAAGTCATTAGGTTTGTCCATTAATTTTGTTTTAATAGTCGTTTAGATGCACTTGCGCAAGCGCTGGCTGTAAAATAATGTAACTATTGTACGCCCGCGTGAACCTTTGTTGGAGTCTTGTGGGACGGAACAGATCGCCAAACTTTCATGCGATTAATTTGTCTCTGCGATGTTATCGTAGCGCCTCGCGCCGACCGGTAACGAAACCGGAATCTAATTAATTTATTAGCCCCTTTTGTTGGTCTGATTACCATCTTTGTAGGAGATAAATCTCGGTAATTTATAGTAAGCAGCCGTTTAGTTCGAGTTTATAAGAAAGCGATTACGCTACTCGTACACGTACCATGTATCTACTTAGTATCTTGGAATCTGTCATTTTTTTTTTTTGGAATGGATTTAAGACTAAAAGGTATGACTAATTTTCCTATGTTCAAGTGAAGAATTTTACTTTTACTAAGGGCCATTTGCAGACAAGAAATGTGGTTTAAATCAACCTGGTCTTAATCATTTTGGTCTAAAGCCATCAGCATATTTTTCAGGAATGCCACACACACACACACACGCACATACACACACACAAATCACGTCTCTATCTCTTACGGGGTCCTTTTGGGGTTTAAGTAAAGTTATTCAATTGTGGGGAGTGTCACAGTAGACATCTCACTCCAGGCAGGTGGAATGCCAACTCGTAAAATACTCTTACAATAATGTCTTATCCTACCAAGTTGGGACATGACCTTACTGTGAAAAAGCAGCATCAAAACTGTCTGGTTTATTAATTTATAACTTGTAAATTATTAATGTGTGTGTTTGCAACGGTGTGGAGCTCGATATGTCGATGATCTAAGCTTTTGACACTTATTTGATTAATGTTTAATTATGTGTCCGGGTGTAACGTGACTTATGTTCATTAGATATTATATTATAGGTAGGTGTATAGTATTTATTTCTTTATCGATACATTTTTTGTGACATTTGCTGTAATTGTAAACCTGTTTAACTTTCAGCAAAAAATGACAGTTTGTTTACATACCTATTTAATTTGTTAGGAAAAAATACATCTCAGAAGTTACTAATGGCTCATGATATCATTGCTGTTATGGCGACGTGTAAATAAAGAAAGGATTTCTTCTCTGACGTAGATTTTGCGACTAAATGGGGCAATAGAAAAAACTGATTAAGCATCGAAGGCTATGGAACTTTTTCACAGCAAACATCATCTTGGCGTAAACGCTTGGCTTTGGGTGACACGATTGTGAAATTTTCTGTGAAAAGGTGCTACAGACGGACACGATCTAGTTTTTTCGACTAATGACACGTCCATTGTTTTCGATCAAGCCTTTTTTAATAATAACTATTTTGATATACCCAGTGATACTCACGTCATCAACATAAATCGAATGACGTATTATTGTCAAAATCAATTGACCCGTTGAGTACAAGCGGCAAGCACATAACCCTCTTTTTAAGCTTCGCCGCAATCAGATAAAAATGAATGCTAGGTACTGTAGAATCATGCCCATGACCTGTGTGCCCTGATTTCTAGAACGCTCCCTTGATACTTCTGAGGTCGGATCAAAAGCTTAATCAGGTTAAGTAAAATACCCCATTACTAAGCGCCCTGAAAGCTTTCGCCCGTTGTAAATAGGACAAGCTGGGTATTATAAACGCAGAGATTCCGTTAAATAAATAACTAAGTTCGTCAACTTTTTGAATTCATAGTCTTCCGACTAGGTAGGTAGTTTAATAAGAAGTATATACCGAATTTCTTTTACATACCTATTCATAATCAAATCATTTCAATGTCCTAGACAGAGTGAAAATTCCCAACTCCCAAGTAACATAGCTTTTAAATTCAAGTTCTTGACGTTAGTAACGCCTACAAAAATAACAATAGCAATGTCGCTGGGGAAAACGGCCACTACGTTAAACATAGGCGCTTTCAAACGAACGTCTCGATCAACACCACCGGTCAGTTGTGAGGCAATTCAAAGTTACGTAAATCCCACCTTACCTGTACACATTACGGTCGACTTTAAACACGACCACCAAATTATCATAAAATTTAACCCTGATCCAGTTAAATGAAATGTTAATGTTACAACGAACTTGTTTTAACTGGACATTTAATCACTATATCTAAGTAAGACCTTGATAACCAATGTTGGCACTATTCGGCACCAATTCGATTAATCATCTGTGATATCAGCGGTCAGTGGCGCTGGCGTCCTGCCGTCGCCAATCTGCGTGGCGCGTCGATACCGGCATGCCGCACGCATGCGTGGTGGGCTCCCGAGTCTGACGCATGCTCGGAACAGAACACAGACGCGGCCACTTGCGACACCCGACTCGTCTTTTCGCGGCCCTGTCGCATAAATTGATTGTCCATTCGATACTGACATTGAACGCGCTGTGCACGGCGGCCGGTTCATTACGGGCAGTTATTTGCGTTCGGCTCCCGCGATAACGCGTGTCGGCTGCACACAGCAACCCCTCGATCAGCTGAGTCTCGCCGATGTAGTGACTCGTCGCGTGTGCCTGTGTGTGCAAGATGCCGTAGTGCCTTTGTGAGCCGCTCAGGATATCTTGTTGCCATGGACGTCGCAAAGGCCAAGGCAGCTTTAGAGGACTTCGAGGAAGATGACCAAGCGTCGCGGCGGTGCATGCTCGATGGTGAGTTTTGAAAATAGTGCCAATTTGCATAATCTGAACGCAAAGTGGGTACAAAGATCAAAGACGCGACTTCGCGAGTTGTCTCGTGTCAATGGGATGGTATTGATTTTTCACAGATGACATGACGGCTGTTTACATGCGTAATTGTCTTGGTTCTACCTTGCGAATTTTTCAATGAGTTGATTGCTATTTACGTAATCATATTGTTCTTTTTGAAACTTTTTTTGCAAGCAGCGATTTTGTTCGCGGTGGTAGCCATAATTGCGTTATTGAGTGGGTACTGTAAGATAATTTGTAGTAGGTATCTAATACACGTGCAAATTAACTGACCTTGAAAACATCTCAAGAAAATATCCATTCTAAGTTCAAGATCTCGGTATCACGTCACTTCGATAGATACCCACTACAGACTGAACCCGTGTGCTGATTAATCATTGCTAAAAATAATACGCGCTTAGTGTCACCAACCGAGCAGCAAGCCTTAGGTACGTACTTAGAACGGTCCGTAAATCTAAAAGCCTGATTCAAAGTCAATGTAAGGTGTAATTTAAAAACTTAAGAAGGATAGGGTGGGGACAGTTGGTATCCTGTTTTGGCATGTTAAGGTTTGGCATTGTGATCATGGCGTGCCACCGCGTGCATTCAACCCGGCTCCCCTAGTTGGCAACTTTTATACGGTTTTAAAATCAATAAGTCTTTTAGCTAACCGGTTAAAAATGAATCGGTATCCCCTCGCTTTCAAATTTAGCGTGTGCTCCACAGACATAAATAAAGGTAGGGTTATTGAAGCCGATAAAATATTGTTTGAGTCTTGTGTACATACTTAATTAAAATGGTTCGTTTCCAAAACTATCGCTAGAAGACTAAGTACACTGACTAAACAATTACGACTTTCGGAATTGAATGTTGACATATATCAAACTATTGATTACGCGTATAATTATGCTCAATCAACATTCCCTTAGCAGTCACATATCCGCACTGCATCAGTGCACTACCAAGGCCGGGAACTCAAGCCAACTCAGACATGTTTCAAAGTCCGTCGAGCATAACTTTTTAATAAAAGAAATTAAGAACTTTATCTTCCAACGGAAATGTTAATTGTTGGTTTTATACGAGACAGCAGTAGATTTGTGTAGGTACTGCGGTGCTGTACGAGTGATTTAATTGAACTTATTAATTCTAATCATAACTGTACGAAAGCAATCTCGTTTTGTATGATTTATATGCAAAATTGAGTGAATAGGATCGTACGAATCGTATGTCGAAATAATTAATTTCCTGAGTTTTATTTATAATAGTTATTCAAAATCCGGGTAAAAACGTGACTGCTTTCTATTTTGAATGCATACATAAAGCCTTTAATTACGTTACTTCGAGGATAAATTACATGGACAAGCGCATTAATTTTATTTATGGCTAAGTAGATAAATCAGTATCTACATTTGCATACGATGTACTTATAAATAATTGTGGGTTTTTTCCATGTCCTTTTCGTAAACCCTAGTTCCGTGTTGAAACTGAAGTCAACTGGACACTATTAAATACTACCTAAGGTCTAATTTTTAATAAGGTTCTATCTTATTAAAATTCAAAATATAGAAAGGGTCCCATAAAAAAAGTTTACCTTTTCAGTTACCTATTAAAAAACTATAAACGTCAATATTTGGGTGGTGACCAAAAATCGCCTTCCTTATAGTGGCTTGGAGTTGGGCATTTACTTAATTCTTTACACTGTGTAAATTATATGCACATACATACTTACTATACTGAGAATGTAGCATGACAACACATCAAGCTATGTCAATACGACCTTTGACAAGACAGTCGTATTGCTCAAGTGAACAAAGACAATATTTAAATTGTTTGTAAACTACCGCCCGTGGTTGTAATAGACAGACACAGATTGTGGTTTTCCAGTTACTCGATAAACACGTCTTCGACAGGTTTTTAATTGAAAAACAGTTGAATAGCTGTCTTCTCTATAAACCGACCGCTTAAACACAGACTACTAAGAGATGCCGCTTAAACGAGTCCTCGCCCGCGCGGGTACGGGAGCGCAGGGTAGGTGCGAGCGAGTAGTGCCCCTGCCGCCCGATTGGTCTATAGAGAAGATAGGTATTCAACTGTTTTTCAATTAAAAATCGGTCAAGCACGAGTCGGAGTTGCGCACTCGGGGTTCCAGACATACCGAATCAAATGAACCGAAATTCAAATTTGGTACACTTTAAATTCGGGGGAAAAACAAATTGTGTGATAAAACAACAACAGCAGTTAGATTGAAATAACGTTGATTGGAATACTAACATTTTATAGACCATAATACCATTGGTAATGACGCTGCACTTGAGACGTAACTTTGCTCACCACTTTCTATAGAATCTACCGGTAAAGTACTACTTAAATGGCTGAACGCCGACTGCAATCTACTGGAAAAACATTGAATGCTCTTGTAGCGATGCGACTGGAACAATGGAAGGTTAATTACAATACAAATTCCTTTTTAATGTAAATAGGACACGTTCAATGGCCACTTTGAACATGCCACTAAACCCATGCAGTGTCAAATTTCATCCGCGGTTTGTTGCCTCATCGATACCTGTTCATATTATCACATGATGCATAACGATAGCCATTATGATTGAATACACAACAATAGTTACTTCATCTTCGTAGTCGTATTGTAAACTTGTTTGGTTAATTTAGATTACATTTGAAGATGCAACGGCGATTGCGATTCAAACTGCGATTTATTGGGCCAGTCGCCATTTAATCTTGTAGATAAGTGTACCTAGACGTTTTCATTATTATTATCTTCAGTCTCACTTTTCTAGTTGGTGGGCTTTTAAACCCAGCGGTTTACAATCTTAAGTGCCATTAGGCTATTACGGGCAAACTGCATTCCAACTTCGACTTAACTTTCGCTGCCTCTTCCCAAACATTTTCTGTGGCAGTTTCTGTGGCAGGGTTTGGTAAAACTGTACGCCAACTTCAATTAAACTTTAGAGCCAGATAGCTTATCGATTCAATGCGGCGGTGATGCGTCTTTAGTAAACATCATTCCAAGTACCTATTAAGCAATAAGCATCTCTACTCTATTGACGAATGAGTACAGTACGCGTACTTTTTTATTAATTACATATATAATTTGAGCACTCTTAATAGGTGGCTACTAAACGTGGGTCCATTCAATTGGGAATGCTAACTCAAATCGTGGTAATACCATAAGTGGCAAGAATTCTGGCTCTACGAACATCAATTGTTACAAAAACAGGAGTACCATGCCTATAAGTAGGCCAACGAGTCTTATTTTGAAGAGTAACTTCAAAAGATCTGTTCATAGGAAACAGCTACCCGTCTTCCTTTCAAGTCATTATTTGATGTCCATAACTGTACAGGTAAACAATAAAAACGTGGTAATAGGTACAATATGAGACATAAAAATAGCAAAAAACTAAAAAGCTTAGAGACTACCTACGAGTAATTCACACGCGCATAAAGTATTTCAAAAAGAAAGAAATGAAATATAAGGTGAGATAGATGGACCATATCATTTTAAGAAATGAAACAAGTTGACAGAACATTGTTTATCTAATACGCCTATTTTTAATATGTAGATATATTTTAATCTGTGGTTTCTATAATAGTTAGAGCATAAATATTTGATAAAATCGTTAAGATGGCTATATGTATGTATGATTAGCTTAGTAAAATTAATTGGTTCCAATGAGTATTCACATTAAACAGAGTTGCATTGACTTATGCTCATGATCTTGCCCTTGGAGCGACTGGTTTTGAGACGACTCCGTCCGGTTTGCAGTGTATTTTTGCGACTGAATATAACAGTAAGTTATGATATAAAATCTACACTCTTTTATACAATTGAGAAATGATTTTAAACTTAAAACGAGTGTACCTAAAATTATTATATCGTCGGGAGATGTATGAATAAATATTTAAGTTAAATTGATAGTTTGTGTCAAGATTTTTTTTCGATAGCAATTCAATACATTTTTGGACTAGCTCTTTCCCGCAACTTGATCTGCGTTCTGTAGGAATTTAGCATTTTCTAAAGATAATGAAATCTGCAATTTCCATACTCTTAAGGTTTTGCAATGACATAGGAATCAACGTGATCAAAACAATGCCTTTAGGTAAACTGTAATGGTAATTTACTCAACACGTTAATCGACTTATTTTGTAATAATACATAAATCATAATCGTTATCCACGTGCTCAGACTACTGTCATAAACATCATTAGTTTGTCCGTTTACTTTGTTTATTATGTGATTAGCCGTATCTCTGGTAATACGGGTAGATACTAGATATACCAATTAATTCGACTAGGTACTTAAGCTTATTAAGTAAGAACAGTTTTAAATTATTCACGTTGACATTGCCTACGGGATATACATAATACACCTTGATTTCATTTCACGAACTTCCGATATTTCGGCATTTATGACAGGTCCTGACTGGGCGAGCCTTCGCGCGAGGCAACTGTATGAGGCATTATTTCGTTTCACAAGCCAATGGAATCGAAAATGGCTGCATTGCGAGGCGGCTCGCTCAGTCAGGACCTGGGGTCCGATTTTTGAAAGCACATGTGTGAAAATACCACTCGAAAGTGGTGAAAAATTGTACTAAATTTTAAACACGAATAGCTTAGAAGATACTTAGGACTCTCATTAATCTTGTGACCTAGTCAAAAATTTGATTAGAGCTGTAGTTTTGAGGATATAAACAGATTTATACCACTTTCGAGTGGTATTTTCACACATGTGCTTTCAAAAATCGGGCCCCTGGGGAGCTACTCCGTAATTCTATTTTCGAAGTTCATATCACATCGCCCCTCTCACTCTTATGTTAATAACTATTAGTGTGAGCAGATTGGCATGAAACGAACTTCGAAAATCGTATTTCGGAGTATAAGGCCAAGTTACATGCATCATGGTCTCGGATCGGGTTGCATGAAAGGTAATCGCGGTCTAAGTATATCCGATAGAAAATAGGTTTCATTACTTAATTTTCGTCATGTCATACATACATGTAATAAGCCTGTATAATAAATCAAGTGACAGAAAAACAAACTTTTATTTAACTTGCCGTGTCACTACGTACAGTCAAGTGTAATAATATGTATCTCGTCAAACTTTCAAAAATAAGTACCATACGCTCTTACACCGGCGTAATAAGGTTGTGCGTGGGACATATTTTTGAGAAGTTCGTATCGATACTTATTTTCTTGAACGTACATTGACCCTCTCATTTTAGGTAGTAGTCGGATAGACTAGAAAGACAAGTAAGTTTGTATATATTATCCAGGAGGCTTGACAAAACAAGTAGGTAATCTCAGCAATATTACGGTCAGCAAAAACGCTTTTTGAGGAGGTTGTTTTATCAAAAATAAACACTTCAATCGGTAAAAAAATTGCAATAATATTTATTAATAAAGACGGTATGGACTCCACACATAAAGACAGAAATATGCGTTAGCAGTTACCTTTTAAAGCATCCGCAAGTCTTTTACATCTCCAGTCACATAATCTTATAACCACCACATTCTAAGCGCATCGAGACATTAAAATATGATATTATATTTTACGATCCTCTCATCCTTAGGGTAACGGTAGCTGAGAAATAAAACATAGCGATGGTAGCTCAGTTGGCTGCGAGTCAATATAAACACAGATGTTCTTTGCCCTAACACGCAAGGTTTGCTTGTTCTACTTTATAAGCATATTGTTTGGCGCCCAGGTACGTAGGGCATGGGCGTTTGTATTTACATTTGAAGTATTTAAATAGAAGAAGGTTAAAAAGGTCAAAAGTTTCGTACTATGTTTAGTAGGCCGTATAGGTTAGAAATGTCTTTAAGTACTTCGGTGTTTTATATGAGTATTTGTTTGATATATGTAGTTTTTAAATATGTACCTATCTAACAATTTACATACACGTAGCGTATGCGCTATACTATATTTTTAGGTTATTTACTTTTATAAGCTAGCGTAACGGCAGTTTTATTTTTAATTCAAACTTTGAACATTAAATTAACTGCTTAATGTCTTTGACCTTAGCCTTTTCTATTGAGCAAATAAACTGCCTTATTAGGTCGATCGACCTTATAGAAACCCGTAAAAATATAAATCTATATTTAAATAATCGATTATTTAGGCGATGCCTGTGGTGTTTCTTATTTAATTAAGCCTGTGCCTATGTAAAGGTTTCAAACGATTACCTATTTATTTTTGCGTAATGTATTAATTCACAAATCAACGAATACTGTGTGCACAACCTTAAACAACTCAAACTTACATTACACCCTCACCCTACGCATATAATAAGTAACAATTTACTTGTTATAGTGCGTAGGGTGTCGATCGATTTTGCAAACGACAAACACAGATAGTCTACTTTCTAATACAAATCGATTCGACTTTCGACAAATTGCTCGGCAGCGGTCGATACCGCGATGGCCTGGCATTTGTGGTGAGCTAACTGGCTTCCTAGTTCAAAACACTGTTTTACATTAAAGTTTATAATTATTTAATACTCCGTGTAATCCGTTATGTCAGCGATTTCCAAGCTAAGCTTCAAAATCTCCAAAACTAAGTTCGATTTACAAGTCTTTAAAATTCTTCAATGGTGTAATAGAAAGCACGGCGGTAAAATTCATTAACAGATATCGATTATGCAAAACTCAAAAACTCATTCATATCATTATAGTAAATGTCATCGGACTGATATATTAAACCAGTTAACCAGTTGTAGTAGCGTGTGGGAATACAGTTTGTACTAATGAATGACATTCTACGCGAATGGCGCGTAAAACGTAGTAAGTAATTAATGGCTACTAAAATTTGACGAGCTCCATTTAGCGATGAATATAAACGGTCGGATTTTCGTCGGACATAGGATACTTCCTACTCTACTGACACTGTTGAAACACAGTTTTAAAATAAACACAACACATAAGGTACCCTTGAGGAGTTCAAATATTGACGTGCTGCAACACGAGGTCGACGTCAGACTATGGCATGGTTGGCACAGCTTGTTGTGGCTCATGTTAAATAAGAACATATATTATTCCCGTTATTAAGTACTGCAAACAACAAACTATAACAAAAAATCAAAGGACTTCCAAATGTTTACACACATTAAGCCTTAGTGACTAAGGCAACCTTTATATAGTGCGTTAAAATCAACTAAAAAAAGTTTGATATTATCTTTAAGTTAAAAAAGATGACTGAGACGTCGTGTCAAAAAATTAAAATTGAGCAAAAAATAATCAGCCAATTACGATTATCAACTTCTAAGACTGAAACAAACAAGTCTAATTATAATGTATATTCTTAAGCATTGTTTGCTATCATGTAAAAAGTGATGCTGCAAAAAGGATTCCTCGAGAATCGCAACACAAGTAAACCAAGCAATTGTACTAATTTCACAATGCATGAGTGATTATACCCCGCAGTAGACTGATACGTGCATTGAGCAAAATATTTTGAAACAGTTATGTAACGCTGGTAACATTGGTACTGGTGACGCTGATGACTCCCATTAAAATAAATACCAAGCTACAGGAATCAATCATGATCAGGGCCATAAACATAAAGAAACATTAGTCTAAGCGACTGAAGTTTTGAAGAAAAGTAGACTACGTGAAGTAGAATAGAGCGGATCGTAAATGTGAACGTAAATAGAAAGAGCCACTTTCGGGATCAAAGCAAGGAGAAATCCATTCGTTTTAATAAAATGACCGTGTGCTTAGACATGATAGTATAAATACCAAGAAAGCCGATTGATTGTTCAGCATAAGAAAATGATTGCAACAGTAATTTTGGCCCTTTGAATGTACCCAGTAGCAACTGACGTGATGCGATGTGCGTGACACGGGGAGCGATGATTAAGATTGATTGTGATGTGTCAACGATCCCAAACATTCGTGCTGGTGCAAGCGGACGCTGACACGCCATTGGGCAACTGACGCGTTTCGGCGGTACCTACCTGCATGCAATAGTCTAGCCAAGCCAACAACCAAATATACGCTTACTATTGCTACACCTTCGTTTTGCGCTAGTATTTTGAGTGCTATCACGCATGTTTATCTACAAAGTTAAAGTTGTGATCGCGAACCGAACTCCAATGAACCCGGAAGTGTATGCTCTTCCCGGTTCATTTTGATAACCGAAGCGGATAAAGACCACAGCTTAATTTTAATTATCGTACGATCCTATCCTTGCTAATATCAGTCACTATAGGACCTTAGATTAGTTACATATCTGAGTACAATATCTATGTGATTCATTAACTACTTATCAAACGATAAGACTGCTTAAATAATTGCTTTTGCAATCGCTTTTTATGAATAATTATTTTTTTCTCAACTCATCGTTTTAATCTTCTTTTGTTATGTTTTCGCTTTCGCTGATTGTGTCCCGTTCTACAACCGAAAGAGGCTGTTCGCAGTTTTAATTAAAATACAGCAGAAATTTTGTCAAGTCAAGAAAGGATGCCGACTATGATCAATCATCTTTAATTTTCATTATTTTCATTCATTATCCCTTATGAAAAGAAGAGTACCTATATACAGTTCAATATATTTTATAACCTACACACGTTCATCAAGTTACTGAAACGATTATGTAACTCGATGATTTATCTGATCTCTGACATTCGGTGGTCATACGCACACTGATTTAGGTCGCGTGCATTCAACCGACGAATCCGATCAGCCATATCGAGTGCACACCTGTTGCCGCCGTCAGTCGGGAAAAAAGCGGCTCTAAAAATTTTGCAACCATAAATTTATCAATAGATAAAATACTGCAGCTGCAGCAGCTGCATGCTGCAAATGAAATAATTAAAACGGTCTGAGCGAATGCTTGCTTTAGCGTTGGATCTACAAAGCCCGCTCTAGACAAACATTGAGGTACTCGCTTAAACCGCCGTTCTCCGCAAACAGATAAAAATTGCAATGTTAATTGACCTTCAGGAAAATTTTAAGAAAGTACTGCACAATGAAGATTGAGCAATTTCTTCATATAATGATAAGTACGCCATAATTTTTGCAACACGTCTGCGCAAAACAAAAATCTTGATTGATTGCTCGTAACCGCTATAGCGAGCCGAATCACTTTCTCCGGTATGCTCAGATTTTATTTTTTGCTCTAGTGTTACATTAGAAGTAAGATAACATTCGTTAATTTCTTCTGCTATCGGCGAGTAATCGAAAGAAATGAGATTGGGGATTGGGTTGGCCGGCAATGGCGCGGAGTAATTGCAACGTGCGGGCCTCGCGCGCTGGCTCAGTCCGGTCGGCGCCTCCAGCGCGGGCACGCCACTCAGCCTTCCGCCTTCGACCAACAATAAAACATGGCTGAAAACGCCAGTGCATAAAACGTTGACGTAGCTTCTCAGTTTCGCGTGTGACAGAGATGAGCGAGGAACAGGAGCAGTGCGACTCGCTCAACTCGTGGGAGCTCAACGGGCTGAACTCCCTGGACCTGTGGGACTACACTGTGGAGCTGGAATGTCTGCAAGGAACCGAAGGTTAGACTTGCGCAAGGCTAAGGCCTCACTCCAGTCGTTGCGCTCACGAAACGCTTCACGTTGCACCATGAAATTGTTTTGCTGCGTAAAATATTATGGGTTCTTTTAACGGTGACTTAAATTGGCTGGTTATCTCGTGGCCGTCTGCGGTACCGAGGCTATTGTTTGTTTAATTGCAGTTTTTCTTGTTTTTTTTTTTATTTCATGTATTTCTCAGTTCTCTGAAAAGTAATTGTACTTAAGTACGAGTGTTAAATAGATAATTAAGAACTCTTGTGATCTTGTGTTGACACTGCCATAACTTATGATGTTGTGAGACTGGCGTAATAACGGCGGGTCAAAGGTTCTTCGCATTTATCCGCTGCGAGCTGTTGTTTCACGCGTGAAGTCTTTCAAAATCCTATCATTGTACGTATATACAATGGTAGGATGATTGGTCGTATGACCAATGACGAGAGTTGAAACATTAGCAGAACTAGGTCTCCTTCATTGGTTTAATTGCGTCATCTTGGTTTAATTGAACTTCCCGCATGGCCCTGTGGCTTGCACGCCAAGCACCATCAAACCATCAACTCATTTCACATTTCCAAGCATCGGTGTATCTATTTATGGATACGATAGTGGTGTGGCATATTCCGTCCGTACCACATGTGATCTTTTAATTATTGGGCAAAAAGATAATCAATAAGCCAGATAAGTAGTTGCACCATTTATCAGTTTGACGTAGATGTCAGTGTGTAATTTTTGATTATAGGTAGCATTTTCGGACTGAATTACGTGCTTCATTCAATTTGCACACAATCGCCTCGAAACCACAAACTTTAGGCTGTCAAGATAACGTCATAAGCAAGAAAACGACAAACTTTTTGAATTCATTATGATGAAGATGAAGAAAAAAACAACACCATTTATACCAAATATGTTTATAGTACCCGGATATAGTACCTAAACACGTGACTAGGTATATCAAAAGCGTAAGGGTTAATAAGTAAGTATGGATTTCGAGTTTATTCGACTTGCTTGTTCACTTTGAGCTACTTCTGCGGCAAATTCTGCCTACAGTCGAGGAACAATTTCAAAATTAATTTAAACTAGCGACCGGCCCCGGCTTCGCACGGGTGCAATCAGTGTTTCTCTACTACATAACATATATTAAGCATAAAATTCCGTTCCGTATTTTTAAAGATCTAGGCACACATAGGGACAGACAGCGAAAAGCGACCTTGTTTTATACTACGTAGTGATTTCGATTTCTCGGCAGACACTGCGAAAAGGTTCAACCGCTGAACGCGAGTGTTTTTTTCGAATTATTCCATGGTCCTAGTAACTAAACAAATGAAGAAAAACATACGCATCATCGTGTGACGGCTGTAATTATGTCGCTTCAGTCGCTAGGTACCTATGTCCATTAGATTGACTTCCGTGTTGACGTTTACGAGAATATTAAATTGTAGCAAAATTTTTGGTCCATTACATACCTACCTACATCATTATAATGACGTATCATAATCGACTTTAAAAACATGCTTTGCGCGAGCGCAATGTTTACAAATGTTTATATTTATAAATTCTTTTTATATAAACAATAGACAATGGATTAGTTTAGTGACATCAGCACCGATCTTGTTTTGTGTTTGATTGAAGTCCAGCATTTACTTACTGACCCAAAAATAATGCATCTTTTAACCGTCGTATGTATTAAAAACAATAAATACTAGGTACTTGGGCAACTCCAAATAACTAATAGGTCAATAGCTAGTGAACCACATACGTACATAATTAGGAGTAGTAAACGATAAACGTGTCGTTATTTTAATTATGATGCCAAGCAATTAGCAATTTGTAAAGTCTCTAAGGAAAGGAAACAATAATATACTCCCAGTTACTTAAATATCTAATTAAGTAATCCACTTAACTGAATATGATACTTTAAGTTTTAAAATGAGTCCATAATTTTTATCCTATTATCGTCTGGGTTTAAGGCACTTTAACTTTTGTAGCATTAATGCCGAGTGTTGTGTTTATATACGAGTATAAGATAGGTATTATATCTATCAGTAGGTAGTTAAGCCTAATTGGCTCCAAAAAAAAATTTCTACGTCCTCGCTTCCACTAATTTAAAAATATTTGCTATAAGTAACTACCCAATTAAATAAATTGGCACATTTCTACACAAAACTAAGGATCTTATATTTTCATTATTTTCAGAAATAGAATCTTGTACATACTTTTTTTCATTTGATGGAACAGGGGCCTTACCATGACGTCTTAATGCGGTTCAATTCCGACTCAGTTCAGGTTTGAGCTGTCATTAGTATGGATCTGACCGCGAGCAAACTTAAACTGAATCGGAATTGAATCGCATTAAGACGTCGTGGTAAGTCCCCTGGGCAAAGTAATCCTAGACTCGTTCAGCATAAAATAAAATCATGACTAACATGTTATACGATTAAGTGCGGCAGTCAAGGATTGCTTAAGGAATACAATACAATACAATACAATAACTCTTTATTGAACACCACATATAACAACCAAAACAGAAAAAAGGTATACAGAATATTACCATCCACGAAATTTATTTTTTTGGTAAGTTTAATTTGTACTTATGAATTTTTCATGCATTTCATCTTTTGTAATCACTATCACTCGTAGCTAGGTCAGAGATCATTTGTTGCACATGCCGGTCGCCGTGGTCATTGCCCTTATCACAGACTTCGTGACACACGAAAGTGATACTAAAAAACAATACAATACGGTTACAAAAGAAACTGAAGTTCATATGTTTTGAAATTGTTAATGCTGAAAGAAATAATGAGCAATTGCGTTCAAATTAGCAACTGCGATGGACGCATTGATATTTTGCACGGACTAGAAAATTGCGCTTGTTACTATTTAATATACCCAGATTGAGACAGCAAATAAGGAGTATGCTGAAATCTATAAGATTACGCCTTAACTCAACATTGATATAATTAGGTACTAGGTGTATTTTACACAATAGCCATATGTCATTTTTTTATTAGTGGGCTCACTTCTTTGGCTCTACTTCAATCGGTAGTTGGTATGCACTAAGGTCGGACGGACTAGGGTCCGCGAATTACCCCGCATGTATCACTCATCATACTCAGAACATGACATGAAAAATAATAGGCTTATTGATTAAGTTGTTTTTAGACCAGGTATGGACAAAAGTCGAGGAGGTCAAGGCTCTAAGCACGGCAAGCACAAGGGCGCGTGAGATAGACTAACCCGTCTTTTTCATACTGTTCGTTCTAGAAAGAGACGGGTAGTCTATCTCGCGCGCACTCGTCCTAGCCATGCTGCTCCACGTCGAACCGCAGATAGTTGTCTGTCTGTGTCCAGTCCACGGCCGAGTTAGCTTAGCTCACTAGTTGTGATTATTACACTATGGACTTGGATGCGAGGCGCTGCTGCAGCCAAATTGACATTTCCCCTTTAAATTTAATTGCCTTCATCCTAAATCTACTTTAAACAAACCGTTTATCGATAGCCCATCTACGGCCCTTGGCCTAGCATTGGCAATGAAAACCCAAAAAAAAACAACAATAAATCAAATTATAGTGAAAAGGGTGTAATTACGCGCTTGCGCATCAAAATCACTAGATCAGCCGCGCCTGAGAACGTCGTGCGAGAAAGTTATCACACTAACCTCCATCCGTTATGTTGGAGGCGATAGTGATAGAAATTGAGGCATTGTGTGTAACAACAAAGATTTATTTGAAAGTTACGTTCGCTGATTTTAATACAATATCGCAGTTTGGTTATATAATAATCCTCTTAAAATGAAAACGTAGTTGGTATTGGCACGCCGTCGTCAAAGAAATGCAACTTGAGTCGACGGAGATCCTAGCCTGGTGAATGTCTAGAGCCCCAAAAAATCTAGAACAAGTTTTGTGTTCATAACCTTTAGCGGACCAAGCATGTCGTTTTAGCACATCCTGTAAATCACCTTTCCATTCAATAATTTTAGTCGAAGTCAAATATTCTATCTACTTGTATAAAATAAAGAAGTAACGTTACACGCTGACCAAACAGTTGTATGGTTTAAAAGTTGCTTATCGACAAAGAAAACTGCTTCCTGACAAGATATGCATAACGATTAATCTTTTATGCACTTTGTGTTGAAGTTTGTGGTATAACACTTGAAACCCGTTTGATTACGGCTGCAATGGACAGGCGCAGACGCATAAAATATTACGACTTTTGTAACCAATATGTGTACATGCAATACAATAATAGATATGTCCCTGTTAAACGAATTGCTATAAAATTTAGTCAGACAATGCTTAAGCTAGTCAAGATGCGCTTAAAAGGCGGAGCGGAGCGGAGATATACAGAATAGACCAATGATAATACACAGAAGTTAAAAGTAGAAGTTCGTATTCCTATTAATGACTTTTAGAGTGAGCGGGATGGCACGAAACGAATTTCAAATTTCAGTGTATAGGGCTGGTCTGACACGTAGATTTCAGCTCATTGGTCGATTCTACGCGCCTTCAGGCGTTAGTTTAATAAACCCTTACGATGATACTTCATTTAATTTAGAATGAGAAACCACAACAAAATTAAAATGCGGCTGGCAACTATTTTTTACCTAGCAAATAGTATAGTGCAATAGTCCGGGAGCCGCAAAATAAAATGGTTTTAATGTCACTTTATTTTAGTGTCGTGTATCTACAATTACTGTAGTAGGTACAAATTGAAAAGAGAATACACTTCGCGAGCCGCAATATAATGTTGTGGTTTCTCATCCTTAATTAAATGCAGTATAAGTAAGTAACTACATACGTTAGCACAGCAAGCTTGCTATTTACAGGTGCTCAACCAATATTTAGTCTCATGTCGAAGGAAACATCTGTCACCAACTTAGTTGCTACGTCTCTTGACTGATGTAATAGTGAGTGCAGTTAAGTCGAACCGTGGAACCATGTCAAAGTTATGATTCAAGTGAGTATGCCGTTGCCTGCAAAGGAAGTTATTAACTGACATTCATTGAGTGATGATTCTCCGGTGAGTCACATGCATTATGACTCGAGAAAGACATTCTCTAAGTGGAGTAAACTCGACATATATTATGCGTAGACGTTAATTTCAAAATAAACATAGGTACCTATTATTTTCTATTGCATGCAGGCAGACACACGACATGTTTAGTTGCCTGTATAGTTTAGGTATTGTACATTTCAAAGCGCTGACTGTTACGTAGTGCACACAGAAATAACGCGTGTGGTCCGAGGTGGAATTAAAAATAATTAGACGTTAAGAATCTAAACGACTTAAAATTACAAATTTTAGGCGCATCCAACATGCTGTCATAAAGTGGAAATAGCTGATTTTTAGAGCGAAAAATATTTCCTTATACGAACTTACCTAATATCCGTTCCTAAAACTGTCTCATACGTTGTACAGTTGCAGACATTCTTAACTGGCCACTCATGCTACTTATATGTCACAACGTTGTTGGCCTATCTGATGCGACACTTCTTCGGGTACTGCAAACGCATATATCGCACCCTTCGTGGGAGAAAGACGTAAGTCCTATTTAGGCTTAATGGGACTTACGTCTTTCTTCCACGAAGGGTGCGATATGTGCGTTCAAATCAAATGGCTTCTAACAATGACAAACTCTGGGTAAAAGTCAAGAAAGCCATAGGTGTGTAAATATCGGCACTAAAAATATACCTACTATTTTGGCGATTGTAGGTGAGTAGGTGATTTGTTGTTTACGCTGCATTGACATTACGTAGTACGGTCGATTCCCTATACATATACTCATGAAAAAGTGGATACAAAACTGGATACTTAAGGGATGAAACCGACTTTAACTTAGGTTTAGTAATTCCGTTAGAAATTTTCGGTTTTCCATGTACACTTAATAAAAATCTACTCAGTCAGCATCAGAAATAAGTAAACGGTCGAAGAGCTCAAAAATCTACACACACACACACACACACACACACACACACACACACACACACACAAATCACGTCTTTATCCCTTACTGGGTAGACAGAGCTGGGTAACAACTGCTGTTATGCAATTATGCAATTATGACTGCTAGTTCGTAAAACTACCCGCAATTGCCTACCAAGTTCTAAACTGAGAAACCCGAGCCGGGACAAAGAAAAACATGCTTTTGGTGTAACAGCCTAAGTATCGCGTGCAAATGCAAGTTTCCATTGAAACATTTCCTTCCCACACTGAAAATGTATTTTTCGCAAACGTATTCAAATTATAGTAGCGCGTTTTTCCCAACATGCTCTAAAACAAAACTATTACGTCCGCACGCCCAGACGTTAGCAAAATTACGCTTCATGTCTGCACACTTTCATCAAGCAAACCTTTTCATTGACCCCAATTTAACTGCCAGTACGTAAATAGGAGTTTAAATGGTTTTGTTCTCCACCACCAAGGTTAGACCAAAATAAAGAACGCCTTTCACATGAGTTATTATCGATATGCGCGCACCGTTACGCTGCTGGTTCTAGTGGTGGGTAAGCGGGGTGGGTCGGAGCTAGCAATGTGCATCGTTATGAAACGACGCCGACGTCATAGCGCGTGACGGTGTGCTGTGAGTCAGCGGTAAATATCTCGTTGCGCTAGCCGGCGGGGAATTATCCGTGCTCCATCTGAGTTGTCGCAACGCTAGGCTTCGGTTACTCAGACGGTGTTGCCAAGGTAGTATTTTAGATGCCAGATCTGAAACATTTTTCGTACTTTTTGCACAAATAATTTGAGTTCTGCATCTCTGCTCTAAATGCTTAGTGGTTTAACTCATGGCCTCACAAGCGGAGTCGTGGGTTCGAATTGAACTCGGGCTCGCACCTCTTAAGTTTTTCGGACTTTGTGCGAAATGTCATTTGAAGGCATTGAGCTTTTCGGTGAAGGAAATCATCCTGAGGAAACACCTGAGAAACAAGGCCTGTGCCCAGCAGTGGGACGTATACCTATAGGTAGGCTGCAGCTGCAGATGATCCACCGTTGAATGCCGATCATAATAATCAGTGCCATTTTTTTTTAAGAACTCCGGGTATAATTTTACATTCAAACAAGACAAAATCCCATTTTTTTGTCTTGCTAGTTTATAAGATTTACTAAGTTTGTATCGTTACTCGGTTAAAATTTTCAAGTAGCGAATATTTAAATTATATTGACAGGTGATAAAATCACTGCAATTTGATATAGCTCACGTTATTTCCGTCGAGCTGGCAACACTTCCATAATGCAATTCCAATATAATTACTTGTCTCAGCCCACCACGTGACGTCTTTCACCGTCGCGTTAGCGTCGCTCTCACCGTGCTCATGGATTCGATTTACCTAAATAACTTGGGTGACTTCAAATATTGCTTTGGTTACAGATCTGCAGCTGGCGGCGGAACTTGGCAAAACCCTGTTGGAGAGGAACAAAGAGCTTGAGACTGCGCTGCGCCAGCACCAGAACGTCATTGAAGATCAGACGCAGGAAATCGAAGTAAGGGAAACATTTTAATTAAGTATTGAGTTCTCGTCAATCGCCGCGAGTTTCAGATGTTCAACTGCCAATGACAGCGATGAAACTTAAACTTATCTAAACCACTTCAGTGTATGGCGTCTTCTTTAATCCTAGCATAAAATTTTGAAGGCCTTTTCCTACCAAGTTTCTAAACAATTGCTCTTATACTTAATCATTGAAAAGCGAAACTGCTCTATCAGCGGAACTTTGGTATAACATAGCAATAAAATGTACCTACCTACGTAATTACTAAGTAGTAAAATTGTACTTAATGATTTCAGTACTTAACAAAACAAACAGTCGCACTGCGCGAAGTTAACGACTCAAGACTGAGAATCTACGAGCAACTAGAAGTTAGCATCCAAGACTTGGAGCGCGCCAACCACAGATTAGCCGTCGACCATGCCGCCGACAAGAAACACATTAAAACGTGAGTTGATTACAAGCCACCCAACCAAACCAAACAAATACACACCTTAACACCACGTCGTAAATATCGCAACGCTTAAAACACACTGTAGTCGCACGAACCTCATGTTTAACTTTTTATGCATTGAATACGGAATCACTCTTAAACATATTTCTCATAATTATGTATGAATGCGTCGGAACATTAATCTCACACCGCATTAGCGTCAGCTTAGAGAAGAAACATTACTCACGCCTACTTCCTCTTATTCCAGTTTATGCTCGAATGTTGAAACGCTGGAGGGCAAATGCGAGGATCTACAAAAGACTGTTGACGACTTGAACGCGCAGTTAGAAATCGCGAGGCGACGCGCACAACGAAAGCCAGAGAGCACTGAGAAACCCAAAGAGAAAGAAGCTAAGCCAGTCGAACCCATCACACCGAATTCGAAAAAGGTCGAAGTGACCAGTACGCCATTGAAAACAATCGCACCTCTCCCAGAACTGACTAAAGAGGATGAGGATCTACTCAGGATAAGCGATGAGTTACGAGAAAGTAAGGTAGCGTTTGCCCAGGAACAGAGACGAGTCACAGAACTTGAGGAACAGCTGGCGTCTATGGTCCAGGAGAACAACAGAATACAGGAGCAGTTACGAAATTGGAATCAGAAAGACGATGAGCCCAAATCGATGCACGAGGAATTCGCGATCTTAGAAGAAGTCAGGTATGTTACAGTCAATGTATGCTTCCAAACCATTTACCTATGCCGCAGCAGATACCATACCATTGGGCACATCCACATAATTAATGTTTTGTGATTGAAACGTCCCTTACCGTTTTTAACCTTATCCTCACCATTCTTGTCCATTGCAGACAAGGTCAACTATGCATCCGATGTCTAAGAGGCGTGGAGCGTGGAGACGACATGTCTTCCATGCTAGATGGTGACGACGATGACAGAAGTGCCATCAGCTCTCTTATTCTCAGCCCCTCCATCCAAGACAGCCCAAGAGATGAGCTCGTCACAACAAAACTTATCAAGTTTGATGTAAGTATCTGTACAAAGTTTTATGTAACATATTTAATTATTTACCAGTTCTTCTATGTATATCTTTCTGTACCTTCTCTTGAAACTGTTCTCTTTTTGTGAATAACTTTCTGTCAAATTAACTTTCTGTATAGTCTTCAAACCTTAATATTTAAACAATTGTAAATCTAACTGCACCACTGTGAAAATATTTGCAAGTAATTAACAGTACTAACTCCCGCTGGACTAATCATACGAACCTAGAAGAGATAGGATGTTTGCAAGTCTCATTTAAAATCAGTTTCGTAGTCATGGAGCCACACGACTAGAATATTGTCTTTGAATACAGCTCACTTAGCAGCTTTCTCACCTTTAAGTTCTCGCATGCGAGTCATACATAAGTCATTTCCCTTTAAAATCTCATGTGAATGTTTCACTCGTTTCTAGGCGACAAAGCTTTTCCAACTGCCCCTGATGTTGTTGCTCACGCTTTGCATATGCATTATGAAGCGCATTTGCAGTAGTTTTCTTTGGATTTATCGTATGTAGTCGAAGGTACGTCCATTACTGACACGTTACTAGTGTAAGCGATCAGAGCACGCTAATGAATTGGTGAAGGTACTTGTGACTTCAGTATTGGGTAAACCGCACGACAGTTGATTTCAATATTACGAATCAAGAAGCATGCTTATAATATAACTAACATTAATAAACAATTAATCCGTTTGATAAACTTATAGGCATGTGTACATTTTGATAAAAACATAAAGTGGATTCAAATCAATTGTCAACGTTTGTAATGTGTCTAATTTTTGTGTGGAGTAATGGGTGTATGTTTGACTAATCACCTTAGTATCTAAGTACATCATCAAGTTATTTACTCGTATACTTATCTGTCATGTGTTCACTCATATTAAAACATGGCATCCGATGCAATGTTACGTTCAGCATTGCATATCTTCCACTGTACGTTAATAAGGGTGCTTTTTTCTTTATCTATTCCATCATAAGGAAAGAAGATCATAATTCAATAATTATCACAAAACCCGAAGATCATTTCAGTAACACACATTTTTCAAACAAATATCAAATTTGTAATACATCGAGAATGCAATAACATTCATCATCAAACAGTTTATTTTCTATAGGAATTAACTTACCGTCTTCTTTTACGCGATCATCAATATTGACGTTTATGCTTCAGAATGCCAAGGAAAAACTACTGCAAGGCATATGGGCAAACAAAGAAGATGGTCACGACAACCCCTACCGAGAGCTCGTGCAGAAATACGAAGCTCTGCTTGAAGTGCAACTCTCGCAGGTGAAGAACATCCGCAAGAACAAACCCAACACGCTGCCCGCGCAGACTTCTGGGCCCATCTCGCTGCAGGACGAGCTGCAGACCTCCGGTGACTTCAGCCAGTTCAGCGTCAAAGACACCGACGAGGAGAGCGGCCACGGCGAAGAGGCCCAGAAGGACAACCAGAAGAAACCAGACACCGCGTCACGCAAAAAGTTTATCCAAACCCCTGACTTCTCCGAAGCCGAGACTTCCAGCTCAGGCTTCGCCGATGAAACCAGTAACAAAGCCACGCAAACGGAGCGCGAGCGACCCGGCTCCTTCCTCTGCACAATCGCAGACGGTGAAGACTATCGCTTCAGCATCTACGACGATGTCAGTCCAATGGACAGCCGTTTCCGCAACCGCCCCGAATACCGTGAACTCTTCAAAGAAATATTCACCATCCTCAAGAAAGCCGCCGAGAACAAAGACGAGGGCGAACAGCTACCGTTACTGGACGACACCGCGGCCTGCAAAGTCCCACCGGTCACGCCCGCCAACGAAGAGCCACCAGGCACCTTCACCGACGACACCCAAAGCGTCCTTTCTTCTGCAATGTCTGAACAGTCGATTCCAGTGTCCGATATCACAGCTCCAGATACGCCCACGCTCAAACCAAAAGAACGACCCGCTCCTGAACCGGTCAAGAAGAAAGAAGTAGAAAACAACAAAGAGAACAAGCCGGTGGAAGAGACTCCCGCCGTGAGACCGAAAGAAAAGAGGGAGCCCGAGAAAGACAAAGAGAAGACGGCCGAGAAGGAGAAAGAGAAGGAGCGCGTCCTGACTCCACTCGTTCGTCAACCTCTGGAGTACATAGCGGCCACTAGAAAGAAGTCCCGACATCGCAATAGAAAGCAGAGCCAGGAGCGACAGGGCGCCGATTCGCCGGTGTTCCCGTCGCCGCCGAAGATTACCTACCAGAAATCATCGAGTAAGAAGCGAAGGGACTACCGGCCCATAGAAGTTAGTCCGCTGGTGCGGTCAAACGAGGCTGCTGCCGAATGGAACGGTTCTACCCTACAGTTTTACAACCGCAGCATAAACTCGCCAACACCTAGTGTTAGCGGCCGTACTGGCAAGATCTACCAGGGATGGAACGCAGAGACCGACTCCTGGGACATCAAACAGAGCACCGCGTCGCAGGAGATCCACAAGCTGCGCAAACTAGAGCTCTCGTACGCGGAGGTGCTCAGGAACGCGGACAAAACCAAGCCGCGGCGGAAGAAGCATCAGTAAATTATTTGTTTTAAATTTTATTACATCGACCCCTCTTGCTCGACAGTAGGAGCCGAGTGATCCAAACGCCATTTGTCTTTGCCAACTGGACATTTAATTTAAGAGTATTGTTTGTGATCTGCTAGTGTAACTTTATTATTTGTACCTAACTTGTATTCAAAATCTTAAATTGCCATAATATAAACCGGTATATCGTTCGTATACCTCGATAATAATTATAATATCTGCATCTGTCAGAACGATTCGCTATAATTC
This sequence comes from Pandemis cinnamomeana, assembly GCA_932294345.1. Classification (NCBI taxonomy): domain Eukaryota; kingdom Metazoa; phylum Arthropoda; class Insecta; order Lepidoptera; family Tortricidae; genus Pandemis; species Pandemis cinnamomeana. The sequence continues at coordinate 12,524,470 of OW028705.1, read as the reverse complement.
CCTATTAATGAAATAGTATGTACTGCCCTCCGATATCCTCAACAGTACGTCCTTGTACGCGGCAAACGACCTTGCATTTATGTGTAACAAAGTTGAAAATTGCTCGAATTGAGTACTGCATTTGAAAAATTATCGAAATTAAATTCTGATTCTGTTGCTATATTAGTCACTATAATAATTGTATATTATGTATTCGATTTATGTTTTGTAAATATTATTTGCGTTAAGTTAATTATATTTTTATTGCCATGGATATTTGAGAGTACTCAAGGTTTGTATGGAACGTATGCTAAAGTATTTAATGAAGACAGGAGGTTGGAGGTATAAATAAAAATTTTCATTAATAATATAATCAGCTTTTCATTTCTGTTCGCCCGTATAAATAACATAAAGCGTAATAAATAATGAAACGCTACAAGTATATTACAATATAATTTATGCATACTTTATACAGAAACTAGGTAGCGGATGGGTTGTGGTTACTTGTTCTGTGCCTCGAGTTCTTTCTCGACGATCTTTCTGTACTCGTCGAAGCCGCCCTCTATGCTGGACACCGAGCCGTTGCCACAGATCCACAGCTCTTTGCACACCACTCGTATTAACCGCTCGTCGTGGGAAACTAAGATCACACCGCCCTGGAACAACCATTTTGTTTCAATGTTTTAGATTTTGACACGAGTTTTACATATTAAAGTGCCTATGGCCCGTTTCTAGATCTAACATTTTACAAGTCTAAACTAGCAACAAACAACACATAATAATTTATAGCTTAAAGAAACGGTCCACTGGATTCGAAAATGGAGGTTGTATAAGTTCTGTAACTATGTATGTAGGCATGGGAAATCGTTACACTCTTTCCATAGACACGGAGCGGAGCACAGAAACTAATGGATTGGTTTTCTACTATAAGCGTAGGTATTCTAGTTTTTGTTATATTGAAGCATTTTCGAACAGCACGATATTGAGTCAGTACTAAGCAAGTTTCACTAATTGGGAATGGATGATTATTTTAAAAGTGCTTGGTGATTTTTCTATTGATAGGAATAACCATCCTTAGCTACGGAAAAAAGTTTCAGATTTTTCCGTCGAGCCATATATTTTATAAAAATAAAAACATTTTACTCAGTCACTCGGCGGCCCCTATACGGAAGTAAGCAGTACGCCAATGACATAATCAAATTAAAAAAAAAATGCTGCTTGAATCTGTGGTACATTTGTCACTGACATTGATTGATAGCACCGCACTCGGAAGCTAAAACAAGCAAAAGAAACGGCTAAGTGGCGCCGTCTGTAGATTGTTGTTGGTACTAAACCACCTATTTGGGATTTCATTAAAATTACCATACATTTCTCATATAACTTTCAGTAGTGTTTTTGATTCGGAGTAGAAATAACCCAATAATTCCAAAATCTGAGAAAAAAATGTATATTATGGTCATTTTTATTGAAATTCCCCATGTTTGGTTAGTAACACGAACAATCTACAGACGGCGCCACTTAGCCGTTGCTTTTCTTAGCTACAAATGCCATCGTGTACCACAGATTCAAGCAGCATTTTTTTTTTTAATTCTATTATGTCATTGGCGTACTGCCTTACTTCCGTATAGGGCTCGCCGAGTGACTGAGTAAAATGTTTTTATTTTTATAAAATATATGGCTCGACGGAAAAATCTGAAACTTTTTTCCGTAGCTAAGGATGGTTATTCCTATCAATAGAAAAATCACCAAGCACTTTCAAAATAATCATCCATTCCCAATTGTTAAAACACAATTCAGAGAAATCAAAATCAAAACGTTTATTCTGTAATTAGCCTGGGGCTTATTTCGTGTTGTATTTTGATTCTACTAACGCTTTTTGAAAGCACAATATTACCACAAAAGAGCAGCGCAAAAAAACTCGTCAGAAAATAAATTTCTCAAAAAATTTACTTTACTTTATAATAAAATTAATCAAACAAACTAAATGCAGAATAAAAGAGAAACATAAATTCAATGGGCTTCAGGGATGTAGAGTTCCTAAGTCAAGTACTAACCTAAATAAAATATGTATGTATAACTTCTACAGTCTAGACCAGTGAACGAATATAACTATGGAAGCATTTCTGACGCTCCAAAATGACCCAACGTAAACTAGTTCGCGGCGGGCGGGGCTTGAAAACTAGTGCGGCAACGCGATCAGTGCGCAAGGCGCACGCCTGTCAGTCGTGTCACACGGGTTTTTTATTATATAAAATCAACTTATCCATTAAAAAATGCCTTCATGTGTGGTGAGGTGGTGCAGGAATCAACAGGAATATTGTCCCAAGAGTACTGGAATCACTTTTCACGTGTAAGTACACTGTTTACTCAAAAAATCCAAAATTGCCTTTTTACTAGAGGGATGTCATTATGCATAATGTAGTAGTACATTTTAATATAGCTATTTTATAGGACATAATATTTATTATTAAGTTACATACAGATTTGGGTTTTAATTTCGGTTTTTCATCGGATTAACAAGTCGAAGTCGTTTCTCATTTTGCTTAATTTTAATTTTAATTTAGATTCCCACAAGACCCGAGTCGTAGAAATCGATGGAAAAAAGCTGTTCAATTAGAGAGAACGGAAAATGACTGACATAATGCCTTCTAAAAGCGCAATACCAATTTGTACTGTGCGGATTTATTTGGTTTGAATGATCACGTTTTAGTTAATGTAGTGCTACTTTGTACGATTGTATAATAGACATGTACCTACATTTTCAGATGGTGTTTTCGAGTGAAAAACCAGTATTAATAAAAATTAAAAACAAAGAAAATATTCCGGAAACTTCTCAGGAAAGTCCTCAATAACGTCCAAATTGTCATTATAATAAATTATCTACTGATATTTTTTTTTTTTTTTTTATCTACACCCACCTATATAATACGTTTAGAAACCGTATCTACGTAATATCATTCGTTGCGGGTGGTAGAACCACACGAGCAGGGTCCGTCCGAATCGCTACCAACATCTTAGGCTACTGTGTTTCGAAGTGGAGAGTAAAACAGCCGGTGGAATTACTGGCACATAGTACTCTAAGCCGGCAACGCATCTACAATACTTCTGTGTTGCGGAGTCCATGAGCGGCAGTGATTACTTACCATCAGGTAACCCACTTGCTCGCCTGCCTTCCTTGTAATACAAAAATAAATAAATATGTAAACTACTATTAATACACTTATCGAACTAGGTAGTCAAGCGCGCTGACGAAGTGGGCGAAAGCGAGTGAAAATTTGGCTTACTGATTTTATACCTTTGTGCATTGGGCTGCTTTGAATCTGACTGGTCCCCTTCTGTATAACATGGTCCGTGCTTCGAAGACACTCTGACAATCTGCTGACATTTCATCGAAGCCGCGAACCAATTAGCGTAAATCTGTCACGCCGAGAACCAATCGCGACATGTGACCCGACGCATCTCAAATCGTTGAGCTTTTACGTACTTATTTTCAAAAAGTCGCAACTAGCGAAGCACATTCTAATACCGACCTAGATCCATTAGCAATAACCCATTTTCTTAAATGCATTGATAATTTTTATTTACTTTGCTTGTGTGTGTGTACTTCAAACCTATCTGTGTGAGTTTTTGGGCTAATAATGAACGGCAGGTTGTATGAAGAGACTGCTTCCATAGTTATATTCGTTCACCGGTCTAGACACGCCCTTGAATCTACTCTAAAATAGTTATAACTCACCGTATACTTATTAATCCCCTTGGCTAGCGCCTCTATAGTCTCTATGTCCAAGTGATTGGTAGGCTCGTCGAGAACCAAGAAGTTAGGGTTGCCCATGCACATTATAGAGAATGCCACACGCGACTTCTGTCCTCCTGAGAGGCTGGCTATAGTCTGAAGGGCTAGGTCGCCGCTGACGCCGAAACTGCCGAGCTGACGTCTGTATTCTTCTATAGTTTTACCTGGGAAAGTAATGGAGTGAGTATAATGATAGATCTTTGGCAAGAGACAATTGACGTCACGTAAGTTAGAGCGAGACAACGCTCTACGAAACCGAAATTAGCCGAGACCGATAAGCAATTTTTATGGCTGGATGATGTTGATAAGTAGCATGATTTGCCTCTGAGTACCCTTGCATAAGGCAGGTGCCGCTTTGAGACCATAGATTTGATAAATTGTCTATACCTTAGTAAACTCAATTTATATTTGAAAATGGCCAAAACCAGCCCAGTGGCCAGAATCGGGCCCCCGCAAATTTCATCGAAATATCCGAAATAATACCTAAATATATACAAGAATTGGTCTTTTAAAGATATTAAACTGAAATCAACGATAATTCCACCTATTATCGTGACGATTATGACTATAATGAGGCTTAGGTTGAAGTTCCCACGCGGACAAAGTGCGGATTGTGAACTTCACACACGCCCGATAGATACCTACCATAGATAAAAAAAACGAACGACTGATTTAATCTTTCCGCTGCCTTTTAGTGTGTGCAAATTTAAACATGTTATTATGAAAGCCAGAGGCATGCCGGCAAAACAGACTTCAAAATCAATGCGATAGCGTATTTTTTTTGTTTTTCCACTGTCCCATAAAAAATCGGTTAAGGAATTACAATTTCATTCACATTTAAAATGGATAATTTTTCTGTTCTATAAAATAAATAAGCTGTTCCCCGCAACTTTATCTGCGGAGAGTTCATTGTATCACACGCCCGTGAACCTCCATACCAAATTTGAACACGATCGGTTGAGTACTACGCGTGAAAGCGCACCAAACAATCAAAATCACATTGCCATTTCTAATATTAGTAAGGATGTTAACTATACTTCATTTATTTTAGGATGAGAAACCACAACAACATTATATTGCGTCTGGTCAACTATTTCTTACCTAGCAAATAGTACAGTGCAATAGTCGGGGAGCCGCAAAATAAAATTGTTTTAATGCCACTTTATTTTCGTGTCGTTTACAATTACTCTAGTACAAATTGAAAAGAGAGTACACTTCACGAGCCGCAATATAATATTGTTGTGGTTTCTCATCCTAAATTAAATGAACTATAATCCCTGCGTATGATCCAAGTATACCTGGATAGCTCTTCTGCAGCAGCTCTACGGAGTTGACGTTCATCTCTAGCTGGTCCACGTGGTGCTGCGAGAAGTAACCAAACTTGAGCCCTCGGTGCACGTTGCGGTCGCCACTGGTGGGCGACAGGATGCCCATTATGATCTTCAGCAAGGTCGTTTTACCCGCGCCGTTGTCTCCCACCTGAAAAAAAATGGATTAAAAAAAAACTGCAAGTGCGTAAAGGTAGAGCAGTGTTTCTTACTTTTTGCGGTAACGGACCGCTTTCAGAATTTCAACAAGTCCATGGACCTTGTCTCAACTTATTATAGCAAAAGAAAACACTACCTACTGTTAAAAAATCTCTAAGAAAATATGTAAAAAGTTAACTGTGATGTGATATTACGAACCCTGGCATACACCTCACGGACCACACTTTAAGAAACCCTGAAGTAGACCATAAAACTATATTATTTTGTTACAAATTAAAGAAATAATGTCCTAAAGAAACAAAATTTCATACACATAAACAAATCACTACTATATCCCTTGCGGGGTAGACAGAGCCTGAGGTAACAAGACCAGGCCACGTTTAGCATGATTGGAGGCGTATAGGTGGAAAGGGGAATAAAAATAGTGATGGGTTGCAAGCCGCATCGTCTATAACGCGATTCCTAAGAAATTCGCAAATTCCCTCGATGGGCTTATACCATCTGCGCGGGTCAAGAAAAATCTGGTACATTTTATGTTTTTCCTTTGCTTCCGCACCAGCATTCATTTTAAATAAATGCTTTTCTTCGCTGATGGTACTTTAATATCGTATTTGTAAGCGAATCAAAATTCACTTGCAATATTTAAAGCAAACAAAGAATCAAATATAGAGAGAAGCTAAACAAAAGCCTGTCAAAACATTTGCTTCTGTATCCATGCATCGTCTTTCTCACGGTCCATCAAGTTTAATATAGAAAGATGGCATTTAAAATGCATGAGTCACCTCCCATTCAGAATAGATTCCCATGCAATTAAATTAAAACAATACCTTATAATTCATCGGGGCTCATTTAAGGCGACCTTTTTATTCGTAAGGTAATGTGACGCAGTTTTTATATGCTTTTCAATTTAAGTTGTAACATATGCATGTATGTTATACGTACATATGTATATAGTTAGTGTTTATATGTTTCTGTGAGTCAAATTGTAGCCAGTCTTTGTAGAAAGATGTTAGTTCAGACACGATATAAAGTCACGACGGACTTCTAGGATTGCCAAAGTGAGGCCGATTGAACTTTTGAATTGTACGCGTGTGCGCAGTTCAAGTAATCGCCTCAGCAAAGTTTCGTAAAAAAAAACAAAGGTGATACGAGTAGTTTAACCTTTTAGCCGCCGCTTTAAATACAAGAGACGTCACTCAAACGCCAGACTTCTTTATTGCGATGCCTTAAATTGAACCTAAATCCAATCGAACGAAGGTTGCTTTAGCATTGAATTAATCGACGTTATAGATCGTTGGCGTTGAACCTGCGGTGCTGATATATGTGTCGTTAGCGCCGAAAACTTTAGTAAGAGTTAAGAAGTCCATCTTGACTTTTTACTAGGTCTGAGGTTAAAAGTTAAAGAGAATAAAACTTACAATACATATCCTAGATTCCAAAGTAGCGCCAAGGTTGACGTTTGTGAAGATGACCTTATCCTTAGAGTAGTAGAAGCCGACTTCGTTCAGCTGCAGTATAGGGGGAGAGAGGGGCTCCGTCTCCGGAAACCGAAGGACCACTTCTATCTCCTTCTCCACTGGCCTGAGCTCTGGGCTGCAAGGGTGAGGGAGACGGTTACTGTTTCACAATAGTTTCCTATTTTGCAATCGAGTATAACAACATGATTAAGGCGTTTGCACTAGTAGATTACACTTAACCCAAAGAGACAGAACATAGACTCTGTTTCATCAGAATCGGATGTCGGAAAAAAGTTTAAACCTTCTTTTCTTAATTTTTACCAGCGACCTACCACAGTATCACACGGGTGTGCTATAGATGTCAACAAGGCGATGCCATACTTGTCGTCATATTTCAACTAATGTACAAAACCTTAACAAATCATATACCTAACTAAATCTTCCTCACAAATCACTGTATCTATTGGTGAAAAGCGCATGAAAATCCGTTCTGCAGTTTTCGAGTTTATCGCAAACAGGCAGACAGATAGACACGGCAGTGGACTTTGCATAAATACAAAACACGTCTTTATCCCTTACGGGAGTGACAGAGCCTAAGGTAACAAGACCTATTACGTTTAGCATGATTGTGGGCGTAAAGGTGGAAAGGGGAATCAAAACAGTGATGGGTTGCTAGCCGCATCGCCGATAACATGATTGCTAAGATTTTCGCCTATACCCTCGATAGGCTTTTACCATCTGCGCGGGTAGAGAAGCAACTGGTACATTCTATGTTTTTTCTTTGCTCCCAAACCAGCATGGAAGAACTAGCTAGTGAAAGAATAGAAATCGCCATTTATATATGCGTGACGTAACAACCACGGTAGTTACTAACAGTTTGTCGAGCATCTTGATCTTGCTCTGCACGGAGGAGGCGCGGTTGGCGTTGTAGCGGAAGCGGTCAATGAACTCCTGCGTGTGCGCACGGTGCTGCTGCTGCGCCTCCCACTCGCGCTGCTGATTCTTGTGCTTCTCCGTCTTCGTCTTGTGGAACTGCTCGTAGTTGCCCCTGGAACATGACAAATGGTGTCAAAGCCTAATAAAATACGTGCTGATAATGTATGTATGTATGTATACCTCTTTATTGTACATAAAACACAAGAAAAAGATGAATACAGGACAACACACATGCACAAAGGCGAACTTATCCCTAAAAGTGATCTCTTCCAGTTAACCTTTGAACGATTGGCAGGACATAAGTATTAAGCAAGAGTAGACACACAGAAAAAGTAAAAGAACCGATCGAAACCTAAAATAATCCTAAATGTCTAAATTTTAAATAATGATAATTCATTGTTATGCTGTTCTAATTAATACCTGTAAGGGTCTATCCTCTGTGTGTGCAAATGTAAGATGTCTGTCGGCACAGTGTCCAGGAAGTTCCGGTCGTGGGATACAACGAGCAGGGTGGTTGGCCAGTTCTGCAGGTAGTTCTCCAGCCAGATGATCGCCTTTATGTCCAACATGTTGGTAGGCTCGTCGAGCAGTAGTAAGTCCGGTCTGTGAAACATAAACATTTTTGTTTAACAGATCACCAGATTTCAAATAAAAATTAATGGCTAAACGAATAGCTATATATTTTTCTTAAATATCTGTTGAAGTGTGAGGAAGGTTGTTATGAAGAGAAAAAAATATATAAGTTACTCGAAAACACTTTAAAAAGGATGAATGTTCTATACAAATTTTAAGTCCATTCAGACAGGGGCACAGGCAAAAGCTAGTACAACATAAAAAAGCATTATAGAACAACCACTTAAATGAGTCCTCAAATAAAGACGACAAAGGGGACCGAGAGAGGTGCGGGCGACAGGCTACCCGCCCGCACCTCTCCCGGTCCCCTTTGTCGTCGTACCCCGCGCCCCTGTGCCGCGCGGGCGAGGATAATTTAAGACAGTAGGTCTACAGTTTTACTTCTGAAAATAGTAAGTCAGCAAAATTACTGAGCAGATGACGCTTTTCTTTTGCCCAGTATACAAATGATTCAAAAATATATTTAAGTTTCAAAGATACCGCTAGGGAATGGAATTCGCTCCCATCGTCTGTATTTCCGGACAGATACAACCTAGGGCTCTTCAAGGCTAGAGTGAATAGGCTATTACTGAACCAGTGAGTTACACCTTTGGCCTCATCTGCACCTTCCACCAAGTGAGATAGAGGTCAATCACTGGTCAGTTTGTAGTAAAAAAAAAAAAAAAATACCCAAAATTTTTACAATCTAGTTATTTAAGAAATTGCAGGTACTTATACATTAAAATTTTATTTCTTACTTAGAGAACAGTGCCCTCGCCAACGCGAGTCTCATCCTCCACCCTCCGGAGAAGGTCTTAGTCATTCGCGCCTGCATTTCCGGAGTGAACCCGAGACCACTTAGTATGATGGACGCACGCGCCGGTGCTTTGTCCGCCTCGATAGCTTCCAGTTGCCCGTAGATCTCTGTCAGCTCCGCAGATAGTGCTGTGTCTGTCGCTCTGTGGATGTTGATTCACACAGATGTAATACACAGGCATGCCATTTGTTTACTTTTAAGTTAAAAGAAAAGTCAAATTTAAATTTCTCACTAGTAAACACTTTTTGATTAAATCTTTGAGGTAGGTGTTTAATAAATGAGTTATCCTTTTAGCAGAGTTCGGAACACCAATATGTCTATGTCTAATGGTACTGAAAGTTCTAGTTTGCATGGCAGAATATGAATTAAATTAGTTTTATTTTCATACTGAAAAGAATTTACCTGAATTGACACAAATAACCTCATCTTTCATGAACTAAAGTGGACCATGTTTATTCTGCATTCTGCATCCTTTTTTTATCAAAGAATCATGACAAAATTAAATTGCGAATCACCAACAGGAATATTTATCCAATTCACAATACAATTTAAAATGTCCTTTTCTTGAACTAAACAGAAGTGCATTTTTAATTGTACTTTATAATGACAACTTACCCACTATTAACAGCCGCTGTTATATCCTTTTCTCGCTTCAACAACCTTTCTCTTACAGTATCACATTCCAGTACACTCTGTAGCGCTATCGTGTCGTCCCCTACCACCTCCTGCTCTACGTGCAGGATGGAAATGTGTGACGGTATCTTCAACTGCTTCGCTGAGATCATTCTGAGTATGGTTGTCTTGCCGAGACCGTTCCGACCGACGAGACCGTAACGCCGGCCAAACGCAAGTATGAGATCCGCTCCTTGTAATAATACTCTGGAAGACAAATGCAGAATTAAATATGACAATGCCTTGGAACATGGAAGCTTTAATTTACCACTCACATTTATGCTGATTTAATTGAAAATATAAGAAAAAAATTACGGGTTAGTCAAATAAGGACATGTCAAATTGATGATGTCAAAAATAATTGATGTGACAAAACTTGAGATATTTTAAAAAGAACAAATATTCTAATAAGATATTTTGCAGTTTAAAAGAGTAAGTAGGTAAAAAGTGCCTGCGGGGCACAGACTAAGTTGCCGACAAGAGCTAGTGATGGAATAAACTAAACACTCATGATTACTCACCTATCACCGTAAGCAATATCAAAGTTCTCTATCCTAATATCCTGTGTCCTATTAGTGCCCTTAGCTTCAAGTTTGCTGTCTTTTTTGGATGTGACCTGCGAGGCGGTGGCCGTCTGCAGAACCGGAGCAGCCACGGGAGCCTTCCCTTCTTTCTGCTTTTGCTGTTTCTGTTGTAACTTTGCTTCTGCTTTCTCTAATTTCCTTGCGTCTACTTTCTACAATCAAAGAGTATATAAGTGGAAATTTAATAAATTGATGACTTTGTAAAGAGTGTGACATATTACCTCTAGCTAGACTAATAACTTATTACATTACATAGAAAAATTGTAACAATTTTAATTTTAATAAAGTATAATATTTTGCAACTCCATATGCAACATTTAAGTCTTAGCATGTCAGAGATATGATACAAATATACATTTGCTCGTTTGCCTTCCTATTCATATAAAAAAAAAAATACTTAATAAACAACAAGAAGGCCGCATGGTGTAAGGAACTTTAACATTTACCAACAATGATTTTAGTTTGCAGACATAAACTAACTGCTGAAATAATAAATTACGTACCAAATTATCATCTCTAGTTTGAAGCCATATACTCTTCAGGTCTTCTGTGGTGTCTTGATGTGTCGTCATGGAGGCAAGGTGTATAGGGGCGTCCAATACTTTCCGGGGTCCATTGCTATTCTTTGTTGACCCTGGCTGTAGCATATGAAGGAGCTGTTCGCAGATATCTCTGAAAAACATATGGGAAATATCTGTATAGCAAAGAATACTTCACCTGTACAGACTTTGTTTGATACTTTATGAATAACTAGTTTATGCTAGCAGCTTTGCTTTCTTGCAGACCTTCAAATTATATAGGTGGGACCATTACATTTTTCTTTATTATTCCTTGTTTACATTTATATAATAAAGAATACACCCCCTTGCAAAAAAAATCAGGCACCCATGGTTTGTGTATTTTATGTGCATAAAAGCTTACTTTCTATGCTATAACACCCTAAAAATCGAAAAAACCTTATAATTTTTGTTCTAAACATTTTGGATGGGTGTTAATGAACAAGCATTTATTTTGTTTTTTTTTAATGGGTATAATGACGAAACTTAATTAAAAAAAATAAAATGATGAAAATTACTTGAAAAATATATTTTTACAAAAAAATTAGCAGACATTATAATTGAAATTAATTGTCTCAACTATGTAAAGAACAGGAACAATCTCAGTTTTCTTGTAAGAATATTCAATTATAGTCAGACCATAGTCTGATAATTAAGTTAAACATGCAAGAGTTCCAACAGGTTCCATTACAAAGTTGTTAAATTATTAATGAAAATATACATAAAATGAATTCTAAATGGCACATTAAATTCAAGAAACTTTATGATTATTCAAAGTTAATAAATGCATATAACACAAGGGTAATAATGATTGCCACATAAATATAACTTGATTTCCCAATAAGTGTTCATAATTTATTCCCTGAATTTTACCTGATGTCATCCTCTGATTTTTCAGATATTCCTTGTAGAACTTCACCGACGGCTTCATACACCTCATCTGTATCCTCGAACTCTCCAGCACTATTATCCAGAATATCTAAAAGCATTAAGCATATCCACTGATTAATTCAATGACAGTTCATACCCTCATCACAGAAATATGATTACAATATATGTATGAAATACATAAACCAATCAAATGTTAAGTTATTCTTCAATGAGAAGAAACAATCTACATTCATCTTCATAGTTACACGTCGTTGCACAAAAAGTAACAGCAGTCGCCATAACCTCAAGAATACACACCCTCGACATATTTCTTCGATTCTTCGTCTATTAACGGGAACTGCCTTTTGAGAAAATCACCACAACTGGCCATCTTCGACTGAATCAAGATTTGGTAGTTACCAAGAGAATAATTGCTGCATTTAACATTTATTTAAAAAAAAACTGTAAACGCTTAATGCACGAACCGAAAACCGATGTCACGTCAGTCAGATTCTAACTCAGCTGTCAGTGTCATTTTTATAATATAGACAAGATAGACTATGAATTGAGGGCAAGTCTGTTTGAGATAATATTAAAAACGCTGAATGAAGTTTTATCTTATTCGATATCGGCACGCAAGCTAAGCCATACGGTGTGGTGCCCGGTGCTGCCCTCCACCAACCAACACAACCGACACCGAACCGAAACCGAAGTCAGAGAGTGACACGGACGGACACGGATGTCGATTGAGCTTACTGCGCACAGCCAAGCCGCAACACCCCCATATAAATTTGTTATAGCTTGTGTGACTTGTGTCGACACAGAATCTGATTTGGTTCGACTTCAACGACACAGTGCAGCTCGTGACGGACACAGAAGAGTTCGGATATGGAAATAATTTGAGCTGCTGGTTTCCAACTGGCGCCATAACAAGTTTAGCACGGTACCTTTTGTACGTTTTTCTTGTTGGAAAACTCCCACTTGGTAGGCAAAATGGATGAAAACAATGTTGCCGTCTTGGCTATTTTAGATAATCAATGTAAGTAAACGAAGATGTTGTGGATGAGTAAATATTATTTAGCAGTTGGTATAAATGAAGAAATTTATAAATAAAAGTAAATAATGTGCGGAATCGGTAGGACCAATTACATTACCTTTTATTTATTAGTCAAAATAAATAAATCAAGTAACTTGCATACACTATGTTGCCAAGATATCAAGCTCAATTTAATTAGCAAATATTTTTTAGGTACACCATCAGCATCCCCATACAAACCCAATATGGCTATGCCCACATACAGTCAGACACACACCATGTCAACCATTCCCCCTCATGAAGAGCCAGAATCCAGTGAAACAAACAAACAAAGTATGTACCTATAGTTAATATTTGAATCACATTTGAAGTAATAAAATACCTATGAACCTACCTACCTTAATTATGTATATCCCCTTGAGTTCATACATTTCGTTTGTTTTAGAGATTAGATTAGGCTTAACAAAGTTTGTCTATATTTTTAGATGTTATTTGGACCAAGAATGCAACCTTAATGCTTTTAAGTTTATATGAAACTAAGATGCATGTAATGGATAATCCAAAAAAGAAAACAAAAATGTGGAAGTCTATAGCAGAAGAATTAAGGTCACTGAATGTTGAGGTATAAAAAACATTTTTATAATTCTATTACAACCAATGTTACCATTTCAAAATATTTTATTTTGATTTACAGGTAACACCTGATCAAGTTAGATGGAAAATAAATGCACTTACAAAAAAATATAAAGATTGCATTGAGAATGGACAAGGGCAAATGTCTTTTAAATACTTCAATGAAATGCATCAAATTCTTGGTAGATTCAGTGATGATAGTGTTACATACAGACTGGCATCAGGAGTGATTCAAAACCAAGAGGATGCTGATAGAGATCCATCATCATTTGGTAAAAAAAGGAAAACAACAGTACCATTCAGAAACTTAAGATTGGAACAAAGAGCCAAAATCCAATTAGATAAACAATGGGTAGAGTACTTGAGGCGGCAAGAAGAACAAAAAATAGTGAGAGATGAGAGATATGAGAGAAGTTTAAGATTGAGAGAAGAGGAATTACAGCTACGAAGGAAAGAGTTGGAAATGAAACAAACATTAGCATTTAAAAGGCTGCAGTTAAAAGAAAAGAAACAAGAAGAGATTCTGAGAATAGAAAGGGAAAAGTGTGAATTGTTGAGGAAATTATTGGCAGATCAATAAAATAAGAAGTAAAATTGTAATTTTAGGTTGACTTTAGGCCGGTTCTAGGTCCTGTGGTGATCTTGCATTTTATTATCTCGGCATGCAACAGTGGGAGTGGGAAGCCACCAATTAGCCTTCTTCTATAAAATACATACATTATCAGATGCAGACTTGAATATAATGGAGGAAAAAACAGTTTTGTGTACAGTTAAGTACATGTGTTGTTGAAGTTGCAAGATAAATATTTGCTAGACATGAGCTACAGCTATTTTTCATCATCAAAAAGATGATGATGAATGATGATGGATGTTTTGTTTCCGAAACAAATGATTATTATTATTATCAAAATAGGAAAATATTCTGAAAAACATTTTATAAAGGTGTGTCTTACATATTAAATTTATTCAAAGTTATCTTTGTTTATTCATTCTCTTCAAGGTGGTCATTTTCATTGATACAATAATTATGTAATATACAAGCTGCCACAATAGTGTCTGTGATAAAAGCTATATTTCTGTATACTGTAAAAAGTTTGATTCTTCTAAATCTACCCTTCAGTAGGTTGAAAGTCTTGTCACTCAATTTTCTAGTAGATGCATGGATTCTGTTGTATTCTCTCTGATGAGGTGTCAGCCTCTTATTTTCCCGAAATGGAGGTACAAGCCAAGGAAGAGATGGATATCCAGAATGACCAATAAGAAATGTGTCATGCGGGAAAAGGGCATCCCTGTTAGCAGTTGCTGTATTATATAAAGGTGATTTCCTCAAAACACGGGCACAGTTAGAAGAACCTGGTTCACCACAGAAAATATTTGTAAACCTCATGTTTGAGTCCACAGTTGCTTGTAGAATTATTGAATAGTATCCTTTTGGATTGCAATAGTCTCTTGCATTTTTAGGTTTCTCTATTTTTATATGAGTACAGTCAACTACACCTAGAGTATTTGAGATCCCTGTTTTCAGTTGGAATGCATCACAAATAGTTCTTATATCATTATAGTTTTGAGGCCATTTTATAGCATCATTTAATTTGGTTAACATCCATGCAACCACTCGCCTTATTACTCTGAATGTAGATGATATTGAAATATCAAATTTAGTTGCGATCGGCGTTAGTGGTTCTGTGTTGGCAATGAACGAAAGAAATATATAGAAACACAGTTTAGGTTCCAATGGTTTCAATCCAAATTTGTGTGATGCTATGAATCCGGATTTCTCTAAATCATCTGAAAAAAAAATGCAGCATTAACCATTGCATATAAGAATTAACTGACGCACGAACTAGGTGATTTACCTATAAGCCGGTACGCTGTTTTGCGTGAAAGTCTCAGGCGGTTTTTGAACTCTGCGTCTGTCCAAGAGTCCACGATGTGAAGGTAATCGTCGACTCTTCGTCTCCTCAGTCTTATTAGGTATTGCATTAGAGGAAAAAATAACGTATCCGCATCATGATCCTGACCCTCACTTTCTGAAGAGTCATACGCCTTCACGCTACAAACGTCGCTCCAGCTACCTGCATCACTTTCGTCACTGCTACTGACTTTAGTTTCAGCTAGCCAGACAATTACTTTTGGGTCAGCCATCGAAGTGTGATGTGATAGTCATTACTTTATTTACTTTACCGAAATAAACAAAACCCTCGAATCCCTCGATTGAGCTCATACGTCAACGTCAATGTCAGATTGACGTTAACGCGATTTTTTAATTTTTGAAAAGCATAGCCCTACTATGGTTAAACAGCACAGCACATAATCAATATATAAAAATAACAGTTACACCAGATTTTTTAAATATTTATCGTTCTCATCTTGTTGACCAATGAGAATCAAAAGAGTAATTAGGATAGATGAGATTTAATAAAAAACTCGTTCGACGTTCGAATGAACCATGAATTCGATGAACATAATGACGTCCAAATCCAAATGGAAATGAAATTAAATGTCAAAACAGTAGCAGTATGTAGCTTAGCTCACCCGCTCGCTCAAAAATATATTACTATACTCTTGCTCAGCTAAACACACAGACTACTAAGAGATACTACTAAACAATTTTTTTTTTTTTTAACCGATTGAGTATCAGTATACTAATTTTGTAATAATTGTCTGTGTGAAGTACAGGAAAGTACAAAGTCAAAGAAAGTGCAAAAAGCCTAACCGAAACCGAACCCGAGAAAACAAGAAAAGTTGCGAAGAGCCTACGGAAATAAAATAAACAAAACTTAAGCTGTAAACAGCACTGAGAATACTTATATCTTATTGCCTGAATAATGGACAGAAATAATGATGGTTTTGTTGAAGAAATGCTACAAGGTGAGCTATGTAATTTTAATCAGTAGACATGTAGTTACTAACTTACGATGTGCACATTGTGCTTTTCACCATTTTAACCATTTTACAGTTAACTACACACATGTAAACAAACTATACATAAACCATTTCTCTCAAATCACTATTGATTGCGCAAACAGCGAGAAGTCACTGTATTACACAGTAAAGATTTTGATGCAGTTGAAATTTTTATTATTATTTTCTAGATGGAACTATGAATTCAGAAGCAGCTGAGTACAAAGATATATCAAACTTAACAGATACCTTGACTGTTGAAGTAGAAAAAAACAGTGCTGGGGAGAGTTTGGACAAACACAGTAAGTTTTCTTTGAATATTCTGTTTACTGTTTACTTACATGACATATTCTGTTTTGTTTGTGTTATATACATACATAAATCACGTCTTTATCCCTTACGGGGTAGACAGAGACTAAGGTGACCAGACCTAAAGACCATGTTCAGCATGTTTGTGTTATATTTCTAGAAACAATAGTTTCAATAATGGTCAGGAGTAACCACACTTTAAAAAAAGTATTATTTGCTTGGCAGGTGCAGTCTGGACTACCAGTGCCACGTTGACACTGCTGAAGTTGTATGAATCTAATATTGAAATGGTTGAAACACCTAAAAAGAAGACTAGATTATGGGCTGCCATATCAGAGAGTTTAAAAGGGTACAATATAGAGGTAAATATTAAAGAACTACATAATGTTATCTGTAATATTTGTAATTAAATATATTGTTCCATTGCAGATGACGCCTGACCAAGTGAGATGGAAAATTAATGCCCTAACAAAGAAATATAAGCAAGCTGTTGACAGCGGCCAGAAAAGATTCAGGTATTTCAAAGAAATGAACAATATTTTTGGCCAATGTGAAGATGAAGATGATTGTACAACATCTGAACAATTACATAATAAGAAGAATTTTCGCAAAAGCCATCTCAATTTATCTATGGCGGAGTCCTCTGCTAACAGAGGGAGTGTTTATGAAACAAAAGCTTCAATTGAACTTAGAAAAATAAGATTAGCAAGTAGAATAGAAGCTGACAGGTCACAGAGCAAGATCAGTTTAGAAAAACAGTGGCTTGAATTTCTTAGAAGACAAGAAGAACATAAGCAATGGAGAGATGAAATGTTTGAAAAGAGTCTAAAATTAAGACAGCAAGATTTAGAATTGAGAAAGAAAGAACTGGAGATTAAAGAAGCACTGGAACTGAAGAGGTTGCGATTAAAAGAAAAAGAACATGAATTGCTCCATATAGAAAGGGATAAATGTTCTCTACTAAGCAAAATAGTTGAGCAAAAAAAATTACAGAATTTACATTAAGTAATTATATATGATTATAGTAAAAATAAACATTTATTATCATTTGACCACTTTTTTCCACTTTTTTTGTTTAATTAAAATAATGTGCATTAATTGCATATTACTTTAATTAAAAAAAAAACAATTAATAAGACGTGCTATACATATGTCATGTGTGTATGTATAACTAAAATTCTCTGTTAAAAAAAACATTTTCAATACAAGCTTTTTATGCTAAGATAGATTTGAAGTAAATCTGATCAACCTATGAAGAGTTCCATCCTGTGGAGACGATCCTGGCTTGGCTGGGTCACCAGATTATTGTATTATCATCCGACTTACTGAAGTATGCAAAATTTCAGCTTAATCTGCTTCAAAATTGAGTCGCAAGATTCCACCTGGACAAATATACATACATTGCAACTTAAAAAAAAGGTTGTAATAACAAGTTACAAATACTAATCCTTATGTAATTAATAAACTTTGTGATTCATGTTAGCCAATATAACAGAAATATTTTGGAATGAAGTCTAGAGTTGCAAGTTACAGTAAAATTTGCTCTTATCTATGTCAGCCGCAGTAATACCAACATTATATCCCGCCGCAACGCAAAATTTCATGGCGTTTGTTGTATCATAAACCATATAAATTTGTGAGAAAACAGCCATGACGGACCTAATTTACAAACGATACGAGAAATCATTAGGCCTTCTTACGACTCGATTCGTATCACTATTGCAAAAAGCTAAGGACGGTGTTTTGGATTTGAAAATCGTGAGTGCCTGACGCCTTTCTGTCAAATCAATTGTGGCACGAAAATAAACATTTTGAATTAACAGTTACATGTGTCCTTTATGTTATAATTACTTTCAGGCTACTGATTTACTTGCTGTGAGACAAAAGCGACGGATTTATGATATAACAAATGTATTAGAGGGCATTGGTTTGATAGAAAAACGAAGTAAAAACAGCATTCAATGGAAGTAAGTAAAGGAAGTTATGTGAATATTAAAGTATAATTTGTTTATTTCTGCATTAAAAATGTAACTTGTTATCATAAAACCCACGTGTTTCTACAGAGGTGCAGGTCCTGATGGCAATGCTTCTGACATTGGGGAGAAAGTTACCAAATTGCGAAGACAAATAGGACGTCTTGAGGAACACGAAGAACTACTTGATAAGTAAGTTTTTTTATAATAGCATTAACAATCTAATTTTTAAACATACAACTTAAGTAATTGTTACTTGGAGTGTTAGGTAGTCACTTGTGTGTATGAAAAAAGAAATAGGTATTTCTTAATTTTGTTTATATCATTGTGTATGGATAGGGCTGCCATCCGTCCGGGTTTCCCCGGATTTGTCCTAGTTTGAAGGGCGTCCGGAGGCCGTCCGGCAGGGGTTCTTAAAAGTGTCCTTGTCTGGGGAAACCCAACATTTTTAAAGATAAGCGATAATTGAAATAAATCTTAGTTAAAAATTCATCAACAAATTATAACAGTGTCTTTATTTTTGTTGCAAAAAAAAAAATTCTGATGTGTCCGGGGAAAAAACCATATTTCGCCCAAATGTCCGGGTTTTTTGCAGTGCCGTGCCGGTGTCGGCAATTTAGGTGATGGCAGCCCTATGTATGGATAAGACTGTTCAAAGCTTTACCACCTTCAATAATAAATGAGTACACTTACTTTTATCATACAGATCAGAAGGAGGGTTTATTGTAAACATTGTTTTTGTTCATATTAGGTATTATGTTTACCTCACCATGAAAATTGACACCTGGTAGAGAAAACCATGATCCTAAAAAATTATTACTTAGTAACCTATATGTGGATGACCAAGTTTGCTCGGTATTTTTGGTGTGTTTTCTAAAAGTGATACCTTGCTAGATTCCTCCAGCATACTAAATTTCCTGAAAATAGATGAAGTCATTTCTGAGATTCAGAATCCGACTCTTTAAACTATGGACGCCCAAACCCCAAACCCCTACCACCCCACAAGGGCCTTGTAGGTTATTATGCGGGTGGAGTGGCGAGGCCTTTTGAATTGGTTTTAATTCAAATTAAGTATTTTTTTACCCTGTGCAATATAATAAACTTCTTGATTTCACATAGTTACCATGTCATGTATCAAACGAGTTATTAAGAAACTAGTTTTTGCTTTGCTGGTGGTAGGCTGCCAGGGATGTTTGGAATCCCAATGTAGACTGCATGCTTCGAAAGTTTGGACATATAAGTTAATGTTTGCATGCCAATTTATTTGGTTAGACGTGTCGCTGGACATCAACACTAAATACTAGATCACTTTTTTACCATGTCTAAAACAAAATAAATTATTTCGTTTCATTCCATTTATTTTAAAGAATGTTTAATTTGATATTTTGTTCCAGACAAATCCACTGGATTGAACAGAGCATAAAAAATGTATTAGAGGACATGGACAATGAACCTCTCCTTTATGTGAAGCAGAATGATGTCGAGCAGTTGTTTGATGAGAGCCAGGTGTTGGTTTTAGAAGCACCAATTGGTGCCAGCCTTTCAGTTGGAACAGCTCCTGGCAAGGTAAAATGCAATAAAATTTTAAATAATAAATAAATATTATGGGACGGTATTAGGGGATTTAATTAGGCCAAGTTGCAATTTCATTAAAGAAAAAAATTAATTTGTATGATTGTGAGCGATGATGTATACATTCTTACCTGTTTGTTCTGTCAGGTTTAAGAATATTAGTATATTATTTCTCACAAAAATGCCAAAGTAGCAAAGTTGCCAGCTTTAAAAACTGACTATTTTCAGACCAGAGACCAGCATTATATCCTACATCTAAAAGCTGCTGATCCCATGGGTGTGATCCTGTTATGCGACTCACAAAAAGAAAAGGTTTGTAAATAAAATATCTACATTAAACTAACACCAATGTTTTTGTTTCAAACATGATTTCTATCAAACAAAGAAGAACCATCTTGTTTTGTAAATAGTTAAGTTAGGCTCTGTCTACCCCGTAAGGGATAAAGACGTGATTTGTGTATGTGTATGTGTATGTAAGTATCAAGGGAAAAAGTTTTTGGAAATATATATTTATGTTCATCCAATAGCTTAGTCCTCATTTTTATATTTTCGGAGAATATTTCAGTAGAGTACTTTTGTTACAGGATGTTGAAGACATTGCCATGCAGACGGATAGTGAGGTCCAGGACTTAACAGAAGACATTGTCCACACGATAGACAGTGGAAGTAAGGAAACAATTTATTTCTGTCCTTATACTATTCATCATCATCATCATCATCATCTCAGCCATTACAAGTCCACTGCTGGACATAGGCAGAGGCCTAAGGAGGTCTAAGGGAGAGCCCTTAGACCTCCAATAAGACCGGTTGGAAGCGGCTTGCATCCAGCGCGATCCTCCTTTACTATTGCCACTATAATAATAACGATTCTAAGGAAAATCTAAGGATAATGATATTTTGGATCTAGAAATTGATGTGTTAGGAATTTGTCTTATTTATTTCTGGGAAAATTCTATATTCCTTCGTCTATATCTACGTATTACAAAAGTAATTAAACTATTGAAGTTTTTTAAATGTGAAATATACATAGTGGCGAGGCGACACATACTGCCGAGGAATTGTATTGCTGTACAGTAGAAACAATCTGGAAAGAGATTCGAAGCTCAGTTGCTCAGGCACTAACATTTTTTATTCATTTCAGATTATTTACTCCGATTGAGCCCTCCAGCTACAAAGGAAGACTTTTCTTTCTCCCTACATGGCTCAGAAGGCTTATGTGATCTTTTTGATATACCTTGTTAACTTAGTCAGTGATCTCAATTGACTTTAGATCGTTTGTTCCACAGAAGTGTGAATTTTCCTATTTACCAAGTTTTAAAACTTACATAGTAATGATAACAGTTCACATAAAAATATTTGTACATGTGCAATAATCAACTTATTGTTGAAGTTTTAGTTGTTTTAGTTTTAGAATCAAGTGAAACTGAAATTTTAACGCGTTATGAAGGCTTGTGACGTGGTTAACAATTTTCGTGTTTTAACTGAACTGACTGAAAAAATCTACGTAGGTACTTTTTGCTTACGATAAGATATAACGATTCGTCTTTTATCATATAAAATAACGCACTAAAGTATCAACCAAAACTGAGCCCGAAAATATGGCAAATGGTAATTTATTACCTACCTATATACTTCTGTGGAATAAATAATTTTTATGTGATTTTTAAAGACATTTCTTTTTTCATTTGTTTACTATTTTTTGATCTTGTTTAAATGTAATATGTACATAATGAATCATGTAAATACGAATCAAGTTACTTTTCATAGTTATTTTAAGGACATATACGAATAAAAAAATTAAACGAAGTATATCTAATTAATTCTTTTATTTCTTAGATTTAGATTTAGGGTTGGACACAAATCTATCAAGTACACCGAATGATTGTCTTGGTTTTGTTGGCTGTTCAGGTTTTCCAAGGGCCTTCTGTGCCTCTATAGTTTCTTCAATCAATTTCTGCAAAAAAAGTCGTAGATATTGTTATTATCACTGTCATCATTTGAATAGCTTAGAGAACAGAAATATCGCAGTGTTTTAGGGTTCTGTATCCTAAAGATGCTAAAGGGACCCTATCACAGGCTCCGCTGTCTGTCTGTCTGTGCGATAGACGCAGGCTTATTATTTTTTTGTCTTGGAAGGTCATTAAAATTGTCGCGGACAACTCGGCCCCGGAACGGCAGCGCCTCGACGTCAACCATACGCAAGCTCGTAATTGAAACGGCTCTATGCCTTCGAAGCGTCATGGAGTTTCGTTTCAAGAATATTGAGCGGGTGCCGTGCCGGAGCGGAGCGGTTAAGTGTGCATCAACCATTAATTTGTTCGATTTTATTAACGCAAGTAGGAGTTTACCTTTCTCGTAGCATCTTTGATAATCTTCTTTCTTGCTATATTCGTTTTACCCTTGTTCTTGCGTCTGGGCGTTAAGTCAACTTTCTTAGGCTTTACGACCTGTAACAAAATTATAAAAATATAATAAATCGATCACATTAAAATGACTACCTGTAGGTAGCTAGGTATATCTGATTGACTTCGGTCCCCAGGCATAACATCTGCCTGTAGAGAGAATTCTCTATTGTACTGGGAGGACCTCGTGCGAGCCCCGTCCGGATCGCTACCACAGTCTTACTCGGTAATCCCGCGCCAAGCAGCAGTGCTTGCACAAGCGGTGTTTCGGCGTGTAGAGTAAGACATTGCGTGAAATTACGAGCACAAGCACAATTCTATCTAAGCCCTCTAGGCTGGCAACGCATCTGCAATCCTCTAGTGTCGCGGGTCTCCATCAGGTGACTCAATTGCTCGTTTGCCTTGTCGTGTAAAAAAAAAAATTTTTTTTACCAGTAGTTTTTTCTTGGCTAGCAAGTTTTCTTTCAGCGTAGGAACATCAACCTCTGCGACCTCGAACGGATTAAGAGTAATGAGCTCGGGAGGTATCTTCTCCAATAGAGCTTTAACTTCTGCTTCTTTCCTCTGTTTCTTTGTCTGGAATGGATTGCTTTCCAACGCATCGAAGTTAGGCTCGCCGCTTCCTATGAAAAGAACGATCAACTGTTTAAGGAATTGTTAGCTAATCTACTTTCTATAATTTCAAACAGGATGAGTGACAACGATCGTAAAGCTCTTTCCGAGTTAATAGAAAACTGGATAAGAAAAGGGCTTTAATTTCACATTGAAACAAAAATTGTAGGCGTATGTTTTTCGTGAGGAAACCTGCACACATCTGCGAAGCAATTCAATGGTGTTTGCGAAATTCCCCCTTCCTCTCGCTCTGAGAGGAGGCCTGTGCCCAACAGTGGCACATGATGATGATGATTTACGTTTTTTGTTTCAATATTCACAGGTTCAAAATAAATCTAAATAGGCATCTTTTAAATTGAAGACGAAATAAATTCTTACGCCCATGTATCTTTCACATTGACATCTGCCTTGCTCAGATACGGAAAACATGATTTTGCCGTACTTATCTACTTTTTTATGGACAATGGGAGGTAAATTAGCTTAGGTACCTGGTATTATGATGCTCGTGAAACCTTTTGAAGTGCCGATCCCTAGCACATCCTCGTACGGGCAAAACTTGAAGTTGCAAATGTTCTTCGACATCCTATGCCGCATATAAGGCTTTACCGTGGTTTGTGTGCAGCAGTTACTGAAATAAATAGCTAAACTATTAAAATTAAATCCTCTAGAAGTGTAACTAGTAACGCGTCACGGTATAACGAAGATCTGGGTTTAATTTCCTGCCTCAGCTAATATGTCTACTATTTTCTGTGAATAAATCAAAAATAATGAACATCACAGCATCATCGTACTTGTATATTTCGACGACATCTTCTAGTCCAACAGCTAGCATATCTTTCTGAGAGAACGTCAGATCCACCGGCGCGCATCTTAGCTTGTAATGTTGTACGGGGCCATCTAGGTTTCTGATGTCATATATTTTCATGCTGCGATCCACGCCCGATGTTGCCATGTACCTAAATAAGAAAAGGTTGTAATGAAACAGGTTGAACTTTCGTATCTGAAAGCAGTAGAAGTTTCCTTAGTCCTCTGCAAATAGTGACTGTCTTTTAATATTTAAAAAAACCCACCCCTTTGCTGCCAGAGAATGTGGTGCAGCAGCGGCGTTAGGGCCACTGACACCCCGGGCAGTAATATTTAGGCGCCCACTTAAGGACAGTATTGAGGGTACACAGCCGGTGAGCCAGGAGGCCGAGGCCCCAGACCTCAGCGCCCCCCAAATTTGGCGCCCCGGGACGTCACCCCATCGCGCCCCCCCCTAACGCCGGCACTGATGTGGTGGTTAGCAGGGGACTCGCATGGTCACACAGATGCACATAAAAAAAAGTTGCATACTCACATGCCTCTATTATCTACAGCAATAGCTGTCAACGGAGTTTTGTGGCACAAGATTTTTGCCAATGGGTCTTTGACAGTGGGAGACCACAGTGAAACTACTCCTTGAGAGTTTCCCAAGCACACTGTGCCATTGTATGGATTCTGAGTCATCACTGAAGTGCGTCCCAAATGGTTGTTGTAATGTCCTGCCACTTCTCCAATTGATATATCTAGCCATGTCATGAAGCCAAATTCGTTCTGTAACATTTAATTATTTTAGTGTTTGTTGCGCTGACTGCACTTTATTGCTTTGTCATTGGACCTCTATAAATAAACCACATTAAAGTCATTCCAGCTATTGGAAGTTATGGACGTTTGTATAAATTCTAATGCATATTTAATTACTGTCATTTTAAGTTATTTATTTTTACTAAACTTAGGTAATACATACAACAGCAGCCAACAAGAAGTGGTAAGGTAGAAACTCCATCCTCAGTATCTTATCCATCCGTTTTACGCAATGCAATTCCATACCCGTGTTGTCATAAATGTACAGCCATTCTTTCTGCGCTACTGCCATCATTGTTTCTACATGTAACCAACTGCAAGTAAAATAAAGAAATGTTTATTGTAATTTTTTTAGTGCAATTAGAGCAACACCAGGCTGGACAAAGGTCTCTAAGCATTCCAGTCTCTTTCGTCAAATTATTTGTTGTATATTCCATCTGTATAATGCATCTTGAAGAGTAAGGAGATATCTTTGACTTTCATCTTAAATTTCTGAAGTTTAATAAAAAAAAACTTCCTCTGCATTTGTTGTTTGAGATGATGAGTTCCATTAGATGTATACATGTAAAAATTTAGCTTCTCAACACCTAGTCATGATGATGATTAATGATTTGGAAATAGCTAAACTTTCCTTGATTTAATACACACCTAACATCATGTATAGACTCCATAACATTAATTTCGCAATGCAGTTTCTTTGTAACCCAGTCAAATGCAGCCAAGTGTCCTTTTTTGCCACCCATCAGCAAATGTCTACCATTGCGTGAATATTTCATTCTGTACGGTCCAAAGTCTAGATTCAGATCAAATATCTTTGTAGCCGCGGTGATGTCAACATTATCTCTGATTAGATTCTGTGATATTTCTGTTGTTTTACCATCCTCGTCAACTTCAACATAACTGAAAACAAAGTTAGTTAGTCTTAGTGTATTTTGTAAAGCAAGTGTATCTTTACATGGTGAATTTGTGAGGGTCAAACTCCTCTGTCTTCTTTGTGTTCAAAAATAAACTTAAGATTAGTACTAAAATTTGTGACAAACTTTTTTAAAATTTAATTTATGTTTGTGAGATCTAGAACCAATTTTTGCAAAAAGGTTAACCTTTAAGGGCCTGTTTTACCACTGTCAGATGAGTGCCTGATATTATAACAACAAAATTCTAACAGAAGCAGAGACAAAATATCTGAGAGATAGAAATATCTGAGAACAGATATCTGAGAGAATAATGTTCCATACCCTGCTTCTTCAGTCAACAATATGTCCGCTCTTGCAGCTTGATCTTGTGCATAACTAATCTTCTGTTCTCTTTTCTTTAATTTAACAGCATGTAAGGGGTGCCTCACTCCCTTGCCGATACCCTCTCCACGAGAATGTTGTTCTAATTTGATCTCGTCAACTGGAGCTTTGCCAGGAAATTGATTCTTCTTATTTTTGAATGGCTTTTTAACGCCTTTTTGCGTATTAAGTGGATGCTTGTTGCGTTTTGATGCATTTAACTGAAAAGGTGATGTGTGCATACTTTGATTAAATTACGGTTGGTAAATGTTGAGGAAATACACACTTTTCAAATCTAAGAAGTATGTATGTATGTATGTATGTAAACTCTTTATTGTGCAAAATAAACAAGACAAATACAATTGACAAACACTGAGATACATGCACAAAGGCGGACTTATCCCTTTAAGGGATCTCTTCCAGTCAACCTTTGAGTGGATGAAAGGAGTATTATATTAGGGATGGACAAGTGAGTTTAAAAAATGCAAACACTGAGAGCCACAATACATAACTTTACCGAATATAATACATAAACTCCTAAAACCTAGTTAATAAACTACTTTATACTATCTATAATATATATAAATAAAATATACTGCATAAAATAAATAAATAAAGAGCACAATAAACAAAGGAATATTTCCACTAATTTAAGAAGATGGTGCGAGCCACATCCTCTTCAAACCTTCCCTGAACGATACTATGGAGGAAGATTGCCTGATGGAGGTTGGTAAGCGATTCCACAGCCTAGTCGAGTGTACAGTAAAGGATTTGGAATAAGTTTTGGAAGAGGAAGAAGGACAGGCCAACAGGAGAGAAGGACAGGCCAACAGGAGGATTATGACAATTATGCGTAAAATATATCAAATTAGTAAAACATTTTTGGGACTTAGATATATTTAATTTCATGGTGACTCTTAATTTGAGTAATTTAACCTCTTAAAGAATGTAAAAGAGAAAATGCTACACGCAAGCTGTGATACCGGGTCCGTTGTTCATATAATAATTGAATAATACAAATATTAAAGTTGAATACTACCTCTCTGTATTTTTGTTTCATTAATACGCGAGGTGTTATCTTCATAGTGTACACTTCCTCCTTTTGGTTGTCATCCTTTTGATTATTGTCCTGAGCATTGGTATCGAAGTAACGCTTCTGCCGAATAAGATAAACTTTGTACATTATTATACCAAAAAAAGCATTATTATTAAAAGAAAATTCAAATCATAAATTAATAGCAAAATAAATTATCTAGTAGGCAATATTTGAGAAGTAAGAGCATTACGTTTGTTTTAGGCTTCGTTTTCATTTTGGATTTTATGTCAATAAAGTGAAATTGTTTTTAAATAACACAATTAATTCACGTGTGCAATATTATTTTGAGGTTATTGAACAGACATTCCTCTATAATACATCTTGTTTACAAAATTTGACATTTGTCAACCTGTATTGCCATGTGTGTATAGAATGCTGCCATTATTAAAATAAAAAATAAATGAGCGTCTGAGAAAAACGCTAGGATTTAGATCAGTGGTTCCTAACCTTTTCAGTTCCGTTACCCTTACGACTAGCTTACGACCTAACTAGGGTCACGGATTTTACCTCTCACGGACGAGCTTATTCGTTCTTAAGGCAAGGAAATCATCCAGCCAACCAGTTCATGACTCCTGTGAAAAACGGATTTTACCCCCGAGGGGGTAGTTACCTAGGATTTAGATGTACATTTTAAATTTCAAATATTGTTTGCCCAAAAAGCTTACTTTCACTTCACTTGATGTATGTTGGCATCTCTGTTGCTCACGCTAAAATCAAAGCTAGTGCATCTCTTTTGCGTACGCAACATTTTGCCAAATACGCCAGTGAAGTGTTAGAATCCTTACTAATATTATAAATGCGAAAGTAACTCTGTCTGTCTGTCTGTCTGTCTGTCTGTTACCTTTTCACGCTTAAACCGCTGGGCCGATTTAGTTGAAATTTGGTATACAGATAGTTTGAGTCCCGGGAAAGGACATAGGATAGTTTTTATCCCGGAAAATTGCATAGTTCCCGCGGGATAGCACAGCCCAAACCACTGGAATTTTTCAAATTCAAGGCGGAACAAAGTTCGCCGGGTCAGCTAGTTAGATATAACTTACATTTTTTTTTTCATAGCTAAAGGCAATCCTATCACTTGTCATAATTGGCAAAATATTAGCCTGAGAGGATACAATGCCAACATAATGTGCACCTTTTTGTGTTTGTAGTCTTTCTGCTAACTTTCTTAACCGCATTTAGACTAAGGACGGAGCTCTTAGTCTTAGATTATAAAAGTCCTACCCCAGTACACCACCCATTTGAGTGGTCTTTATAGAACGACCGTTAAATGAGTCTTCGCCCGCGCGGTACAGGGGTGCGGGGTAGGCGACAAAGGGGACCGAGAGAGGTGCGGGCGGCAGGCGCACTACCCGCCCGCACCTCTGTCGGTCCCTTTTGTCGTCATACCCCACGCCCCTGTACCCGCGCGGGTGAAGACTCATTTAAGCGGTCGGTCTATAGATATTTTAGCAGCTGAGTTCTACAAAGGTTGAATTTCTTCCAGTAATGAACGGTTTATGTGTTAGGTATTGGTTAGGTAGAAACATGAGGTAAAGCGGCAAATTTTGTCATGACTACTGAACAGGAAGGTTATAGGAAAACAATGAATTGAAACTGTTGCCATAATCTTGGTAGGTATTTATTATTTTTATTCTCTTTAACAACACATACTCAATATATTACAGAAACGTATATGACAATCAGAGTAGTAACATAGTAATAGGTTTTAGTATTTAAATGCGAATATAAGTAGGTAGTATCGATTTCAGTGTACCTATGTGATTGCATGAAATAAAGAACAACAAACAATAATCCGCATCATAAACAAAAACGTTACCAGACATTTCACCTACTTACGTTTCAAAACAATAATTGCACACGTTCACTTTCAGCACATTAACTTAACATACAGGCAAATGAACTAACTTGAGTCGTTTAAGCTATCACATTCCGTAAGGTCGATAACAAATACGTAACACGTAACAGAATCACAGAAGTGAACATTGGCTAACAAAGAAAGTATTTTAGTCCTAAAATTATTATCAATTAATGACTGAATTAACTTACCCGATCTAATGAGATCTTACTTCCTAATGTAAATAAAAACGCCCATGCGACGTAACAACTACATATATTCACAATGTTATTTACAAAACTGACTAGAAGGTCCTTGAAGGAATTACTTAATTTCGTTCGTTTCTGTATTTGTCGTACCGAGCCGACGCGGCGGGAGTCCGGCGAGCGAAGCATTTGGCACATCCCAGTTTAAGAACTTAGACAAATATTTAACAGTTGTCCTTATCCTCTATTACTTTATGATAAAAATCTGAGTCTGCTTATTTATAATTTTTACTAAGCCGCTCTGACGGCGGCCTGCAATTTCGTAGACGAATTGTCCTTTGTCGAAAGTTACAATATTTACAGTATCGAAATCTTGTCTGTGGGGCTAAAATCGCTTACATACAATAGTATAAATTTCTTCCCTAACAATTACATTTATTTTACGCATTAATACGAGTAACGGTGGTTAAAATTCATTTATGTATGTAAGCCTATGCTTAAGTCCATCTTATCATTAAGTTAGAGTCGAACAAATCTTCGAGTGATGAAGTCGCGTCACCAAGAAGTCAGACATCGTATACAACGGTTTACAAAACGAACAGACATCGTAATCGTTACCTAAGCGGAACACATGCTGTCCAATATAAGCCTAGCGCGGGCGGCACTGCACACAGTTCATTCCGGCCACTAATCGTCAATCAATCACTTAATTTTAATACTAACGATTTCAATATTCGAACACTCTCGATAAACGATCTTTGGCGTATAGCTTTCACCGAGTCGATCACAAACACGATCAATTGCACTAAGTCAGGTCAGTCGGATAAGCTCCGCCGCGAGCTCAATGGCGCTCCGAGTCGGCGGCGCTCTGTGAACCTTAAATGGGTGTCGGGAGCACTGTGAAGTCCTGGAGCGCGTTTTTGACAGTTTCATAAATGGGGCGGTTTTCATCAGGGCAGTAGCCGTCGGGGGAGCAGAGCGTCTGCAGCTTGGTGAGGTAGGAGTCAAAGTTGTCGTGAGCCGGCTTCTCGCTGGGAGCGGGGGGCGGGGGCCCGCCGGCCGCCGTGGCCGGCGCCGAGTCTCCGCCCGGCAGCTTCACATGCCCCAGCAGCGTGATCACGTTGTTGCGGAGACTCTCGTAGTAATCCGTCAGGTTGTTATTCCTCTGCGATATCAACTGGCTCTCCTGCAAACAATAAACAATTAATTAAAAATGTGTTAATCAACAAAGCTCTGAATCATGGCTACCACTACATGCCGACGTCTTTGGTATCTTCATTAGCTCGAATGAATTTCGTGGAAATGAAGATCGGCATGCCGTGCCAGTCGTCTGTGGGCGGTTCGCGTCTCAGAAACTAAGAATGGCCTGGCTACTAGATCAGAAAGTAATTTGATGGTACTCACAAATGTGACGTTAGTAGCACTCAAAGTTGGTTGTTTTGGAGCCATGACACTACCATCTACGTTATCAGAGAAAATCATATGTTTAATAGATAGGCTACTGTGGGCTTGAACTTAAAAAAGCAACATGCTGGGTTACTGATTGGGTGGGAAGGAGCTTACCCGCTCTCCGTGGCTGAGGTGGGTTTCCATAGCGTTGATATCAGATTTGAGGCGCATCATTTGCGACTCCACCCGCGCATTCTCTCGCTGCAACTCTGTGATCTCTTGTTCGAGGGTCATCAGATCCTCACCGTTGCCCGTTTGCATATTCATCTCCATTCCTGAAAACCAATAAGTAACTTTTTATAGAGGTATAAAACAAAAGTTGAGTAGGCAATGGCAAAATTGGTAGGAACACCTATGAGGATTGCCTACTGGTATTGACGGGCAAGACTAGACGGGATTATAAGATAACAAAAATAAGAGTCAAAAATCTGGTCGCGTACACTAAACAAAAGAAAGATAAGTTGTTTCTAAAGTTGTAATGAAAATGGAAATTACCTGAATATGGTTTGGGGTAGAGTGGTGTGATGTCATCAGGGTACTTGGGCTTCTTTGGTTGTAGCGTGGTCGTGGCTGACCCTGCCACAGGGCAGCCGGATAGCGAGCGATGCGTGAGGAAGGATCCATTGATGTGACCTGAACCGTCGCACCCAGGAGTTGGGCAGTTGACCCCATCGAATTTGATAGCAGACGCGGCAGCAGCCACCGCTGCCTTATGCTGTTCCACGGTCCCGCCGCTTTCTAGCACTCGCATCTTGTTCCGATTCGCGATCGGGCAACCTGAGGCACTGGTAATTGGAACAATAATTAGTATTATGATTAAGCATCCGATGGACTCTACATCTCTCCTAGTTACTCGTATTTACTAGCTAAATGTAAGTACCTACGTCTACGATACTTTCTACTTCGCACAGAGAATCGATCTTACCTTCGATGCGATAAGAATTTCCCTGTAGCGTGTCCAGATCCATCACAGCCCGGTATAGGGCATCTAAGCAGCGTGCAAATAACCAATTTTTTGTAAAAAAATAAATTAACATTTCGTTATAGGTGGATTTTATCAGATTTTACACAGAAGCCAGTTACGAAAGATTGTGATACTTTGTGGTGTCAGTGGCATTTGAATAACATTTTCATTGTTTCGTATAACATACATGCATAACGGCTCAACACTAAATAAACATAAGGCACGAATGCTACAATACGAAACAGCCAAGGCCTCTTCTTTTATTTATCGGTTTTCAAGATTTCGACACGAAACCTCAACGGAGTAATCTCACAATCTTAAAGTTAAATCTCTGAAACTTATTGTTTAGTATTAGTGTATTATAATACTATAATAATATATACGGTTGCTACCCCCTGAGTAGAGTAGCCAAGAATTGGAGAGGCGTGCTGGCCACTAACCATACCCAATAGGGTATTTGACGCGACACCACCATGCATGGCAATAGCAAGCTGCGACGTCACTTAGTATTTGTCAACTCAATTGACGAACTACTTATTATTATTTGTTAATTGCTTCGGTCATTCATAGGTACGTGAGATACGGACAATATTGCTTACAATTTTATTATTTTAAAATATTTTGAGACACCGTTTCGCATCCGTACCTAATCCACACGCAAACGCGCTGAAAACAGCTCATAAAGCGACTGAGAATGGTTTTGACACACTTTCGAGTGGCTGTTGATCGGCTTACGATTTTGATTATCATGACTGTAAATATTGGATATGGTTAATGGTGTTAACTATCCATTCGCGGTGATCTATGCGGGTTAAATTTATGCAAATTGCTGTCTAACCCATTATGGCATCTGTCCTCACAAAGAATACTCACCTAAGTGGTTCAGAGTCCTGTCCATCCCTGGGCTTGCTCTTCGGCTTGTTGGCCCTGGGACAGCCAGAGAGTGACCGGTGCGAGGAGTAGTTCCCGGTGACGTGGCCGGAGCCATCGCAGCCAGGAGTGGGGCACTTCAGCTCTTGAGAATGCGGCTGGAGCTGCGAGCGGTCGGCGCGCGGACACCCTGACAGGCTGCACATATACAGACTACTTACAATGGCGTGACGGGGTAGCGTGCCGCAGCTTACGGTAAGTGGTAATGGTTTTAACCAGTTTTAGAATAAGGCCGATGACACATAGGTATATTTGACATGATGGCTGTATCGATATTTATGCCTAGACTTACGTAGTTACATAGATTTCCAAATGTTACACTAGGCCAGTGGTTCTCAACCGGTGGTCCTTGGATGCATCCAAAGTGGTGGGGCAATCTAATAAATATAATTAGATAGGTGACATGACAACTAGTCAACACAACGCGTTAAGTTGCAATTTCGGCCGATCAAAGCCATACGTTAGATATTATGTAGTCACTAGATGATAGATGAAATTTTGTCAAATGGTCCCTCATGTCTGAAAGGTTAAGAACCGCTGCACTAGGCGATAATGCGTGGCACTGTGTACTCGTAAGTATTACATATTAACTTATATGCTAATTTTTTACTAGTGATACTTATTACTACTCAGGCTGAACGTATGAACTTAGGTTGCTAGTTTTAAAACAAATTTAAAGAAAATCCCCTGTCTGTTTATCTTATAAAACGGTCCTTGTGTGAACATTGTTACTTGATAGAACAGTTTTAATTAGGCAATTGACATAAATTAACGTTTTGATACGTATAAAAACGGAAGTTATGTACGTAACATATTGTGGTGCGAGTTTAGCATTAATTAACGAGAGTCGTGAGAAGTCTGCCAACATGTAGGTACATATACATAAATAACTGTAATCTGGAACAGTTTCAGGCGCTAATGCACTTGGCGTTAAAAATAGGTGTTTGGATAAACGACATGCATCTACATCATATAGATATCATAGAGAGAACGCGCTTCAGTTTATACCATAGACTAAGATTCGCCGCCATGCTCCCAACTTTATTTATAACTGGGCTCTATAGAATGCTTATTATTTTCACTAGTGTTTACTATTCTTGAGGTCATAGAATTTTCCTCGCTCCTAGCCTAGCAATGTTATGTAAATAGAGAATAAACGAATTGATTTGTATAATAATAACAAATCTTGCATAACAAGATTCTGGGCATAAATGACTAGCAGTCATTGTTTTATTCGTCAAGGCTTGCCAGGCATGCCTCGGTCGTAATGCATACTATGTTTTGACAAGAATCTGGCACGCTACCGATATCGCAAGATCTAATTTAAATACTATTTATTTTAAAGATAATTTAACTTTTTTATCGTACGTACGTTACACATAATATCTACCTATGTCAATATCATTGTACATTATAGCAAATAATAAGTAAGACATGTAAATACGTGAGTGAGCATTGTATGACAAAGTGAAGTTTCTATGCATTTTATCAATGCACTTATGAAAATATGTTTTGTTTTTCGTTATCGGAGCAAAACTATATCGCTAAGTAAAATAGGTTTACCACTTGGGACCTCTATTCGACATAGATCAAGAGATATAGCAGCGGCGCGTAATCGGTATTTGACATTTTTTTACAATTGAGCCTTATAATATTGATTGTAAAAATCTCGCTTTCAGTGGGTAGGTAGGTACTATATCGCTTGGTGAGACGATTTCGAATATGACCCTGTAATAGTTTGGCAGATGCACGTGAAGACTATTAAATGGATTTTATACTACATGCTTCATATATTCTCATAGCTGTTAAATTATGTTGGTTATTACGTGTTTAAATGAACATAGTTTAAAAGTTCACTAAGAAATTCACTAAGAAAAAAAACCCAATCCAACCAAATCCCAAGCACGGAGGAAAAAATAATTACAACCAAAGTTTTAACCGATGAATAAAAAATTTACCTTGCTACTCCGCTACTCACGTGCAAGATAACCAAGCCTGTGTGAAATATATAATTATGTTTTTCATGCAATCCTTCCCTCCACCGCTGCCAAACACACATAAATCCCACAAACTTAATTATCCCTTATTATAATAATACATAAAAACATATATATTTCAGACCGGCTTGGTTATCTTGCACGTGAGTAGCGGAGTAGCAAGGTAAATTTTTTGTTCATGGAAGTGGACCCCCGCAAAGTAACGCCTGATTCAATAAAATAAAATAAAAAGTTTTAACCCTTTTACCATCAAAATTTTGTAGTTTCGTAATTTTGGAAAATTGCTTCAAACTATCGTCGTGGTTACCAAGCAATTCTACTCGTAATATACATGTAAAAGCCACGGTTCCCTACATATCGTGAAGTAAATTTCACACGGGAGATTTGAAATTTTGAACACGCGGTTTGTTTGTGGTGTCGACTCCCAATTGCCATTGTCTCCAAAAGGAGTCCGTTTTAGGTTTAAATCGGGGAAGCGCGGCATTAGCCGGCGTCGTTGGCTCGGCTGGATGCGGAAATGCGCAAATTACCGTTCAGGGGCGCAATTGTCACTGCACCGCGCTAATATTATAATATTGCACTGCGAATATTGCCCTCGAGGGCGACGGGTTTTGGGGCCGAGTGAGACATAACAGTACATAGTTGAGTTTTGTTTTGTGATAGAATAGGAACAACTGTACGTTGTTTTTTAAAGACTACACAATAGTCAAGCTACAAATACAAGTAAATACTTATCCTGTTTTCTAAGTTATAATGGCTCATTTATGTAGACAAAGACTTTTAATCCGCAAGTTAAAAACCACGCATTATGATTACGATTACGACTAAAATTTGTTGTACCTGCATAGTAAGTACCTGCCACTTTATGCAGAAGTGCACGGGATAACGAAAAATAAATCTTAATAAGGCGTCGTAAAGTTTTAAGTTGTCATAATGTTAGTTTGGCAAGGGCCGCAGTCTCGCTCACAGGGGTTACTCTAGCTCTCAGCCCTTCTCAGAAAGATTTCTATTGAAATCCGTATTGATGACGTCACAACACGAGTTTACCGGACTAAGGTGGCGAAACGGTTTTATTTAGACAATTGTAGTCCTCTCTTTGCATAAAAATAAACCCTATAGCACTGGCTGAAAAGTCTACAATTCATTGGTAAACATTTTTAGGCGCCCTAATATCCCATGTAACGTTTATAAGTCAGAGGATTCGAGAATTTTGTTCAGTACGTTTTATATCTTATCAGATCAAGATAGCATGTTAAGAATACATAATTATTAGAGGTGATTTCGTTAGACACACCTACGTATTTCAGAACGTAATTGAGACATTATATTATTTAGTTAACAAAATTGCAAAAAAAGTTTACAAATTACAACGGTTTTTTTTCTCCGTCTTATTAAATACTTTTTTTAAATATGTACTGTGTAAACTATATAACGCACAGCTTAAACCACGGGAGCTACGTAGAGTTCACATTCAACATATTTGCACCTACCCTGCCTGAGTATGATAGGTAGGTAGATGTACACTAAAATCTTTCGAAATTCCGACGGGATAGCGTACAACCAAATTTTCTTTCACGGGCTAGAACTAAAAGGCGTAAGCTACTTGCTAACAGTACCTATTTGTGTTAGCTTTACAAGTAACACTGACAGTTCAAGTTTCCTTAGTGGTTACAGAGAATATCATATTCATTTGCAGTCCCTATGAATACAATCTATCTTCTATGTATAAAAAAGAAAAAAAAACTGATTTAATGACTAACTGATATAATACGCATATTACGAGCATAAAAAGCAAAAAAAGGATTGTTATTATAATCTACTGTTAGGTATGAATAATATGTATAATAATTATGTAACTAACACGTGCAGTAAATCGATTGAATAGTAAATAATCAGACAGTCGTTACTACAGAAGTGAAAAAGATTAAGTAAGTAGGAATCTAGTTAAAGTTCAATAACTTATCATGTCGACGCGCGAAACTATCTAAACTTTTAAAAACTTCCGCGTGCCAAGGTGGCCAACGTAAAAAAAACAAACGTCACAATCAGTGTAAATTAAAGCCGGTAACGTCAGCTGTTGAACTCGGGCTTGCACGAGTAAGGCCGACGGGCCCGCGGCCGCGTCGGGCTGCCTCGGCGGCGGTCGCTTGCCTGCGATGCGTTGCGAAGTTTCCCGAAATGTGGCCGATCCCGTCGCAGTTCTCCACGGGACACTGGATGAGCTCCCTCTCACGCGCCGCCTCGCGAAGCCGGAAGCCCAGATTACCCAAAAACTCCTCGGCGTGATAACTAAAGCTAACGAAAACAACAACTCGATAAAACAAACAAGAAAATAAAAGTAGCATAAAACAAATGAAAAAAATGTGATGCAGACGGCGAACTAACTAACAAACAATGCGAACTAAAAAAAAGTTCCGCCGACGCATTGTTATGCGACCTTAACGTATCCAATTTTAGTATCTACTCGAGTCATTAACCTAGAACGCACGCTATAAATCATAAATTAGCGTGAACTAGTCGTCATTAATAAATTAATGATCACAATCTCAGTCAACCGAGGTGTAATGTTTACAAAACTTCGTCTGACTCTTTTGTTAGCAATAGTTTGAATAGTTTGCAAAAGTTTTGAAAAGTTATGCAAAGTGTTGATAATGAACACTCACCCGTTCCCTTGCATAGTTGTGTTCCGCGTAAAGTCTAGAATGGCACGGATAATTATTATTTGTGTATCTTATCGTTCAAGTGGTTATCTAGCGCAGCGCATGGCGTGGTGCGCGAACGCCGGTATATTTAGACTGATCCATGGGCTGTGACTCGCGCGCGTTCGGATACGCGCCAACTTCACACAACTCCGTCGATGCAAAAATCATTCAAACGAAGTTAACACTGGTGTTTTATTAATATTTTAACATTCTTTACACTGTTATCAAAAGTTGTAACACTTTGGCGAAAGTTTGTTAAACTTTGAACAGTATTTGATTTAATAAATATCCGTTATAAATTCAAATGTTTGGCTGGAATGTTTACGCGTCACGTTTACAACGTGGGGCGTGGATCCGAACTGCATGCACGCCATCGAGTAGAAAGAGCGAGGGATCTGACTTACGTCACTCGCTCGCTCGCACTGCGCCGCTGATCATTCCATTGATCAACATCAACACAGGAAAAGTTCACAAATACAACCACATCACTAAATTACGGTGACTGATTAATGACTAAATTGTTTTAGCACACCAGTACTACCTTTATTTGCCGCGAACAAAACTTTTTAAACTTGTTTGAAATAGTTTTGAGGAAGTTATTCTCGTTGCCCTAAAAAGTATGATTACTATTCGCAAGTCATGATATCAAGGTGACTTAGTAGACTTTTAAAATTAGACAGACTTGAAATTAGACGAGTACCTACCTAGCTATGAGTTTTTTTTGCTTATAAAAGTGTGCTAATAGCTAGGTATAGTTAGGTACTTAGTTAAAAATTATATCTTATATCGTCAGCTATACGTTGTAAAAATTACAAAGCATGTCCTTGAAATTAATAATAAAAAAAGAAGGATGCGAGAGACGCGCAGTAGGTAGGTTCTGTTCTGTTGCTCTCCTATGGTACCCCAGTGGTACAGAGGGCCTTCGTGAGACGTCTCCATCCGCTCCTATCTAGGTAGGTAGTAGGTACTTAAGGTACTTTTGAAGAATTATGTGTTGTCCATTCGTTTGTGACTGGTTTAGAGATATAAAAAGGGGTAATACGGGTTGTAAATGCTTGTAGTGCAAATCGGACTACTTAGCTGTAGCTTTTATTAGATATAGATTTTATTTAACTCTCCGATATGTTTGTACTGGGAAAATCCTGCAAGTCAAATTTGCCCCAATTCTGGGTAGTTGGATTGACTTTAAAAAAATTGAGTTGCTACGCAATGTGTTCGATGGATGACAAATGCACATGAGTAAGTACACTCAGCAAAAAACCAAGTAAGAACCTATCAATGATTTTTTGAACAAACATGACTGTAGATATTAATTAAGTACCTAGCTACCTACTTACCTAAAGTTTTAAAAGTTTTCAAGTTACTTACGTACGGCCATAGCATGGCCAAACTATCTAGATCACGTCTTTTTTAAGTTTTTTTGCATAAGATAATAATAAATAATTATAAATAAATATTTTGGAACAATTCGGACAAATTGACCTAGTCCCAAAGTAAGCGCTAGTAAGGCTTGTATTATGGGTAGGTACCTACTAGACAACGATATTATATAAATACTTAGTTAACTGGTAGAGATCCCTTATAGGGATAAGCTCGCCTTTGTGCATATATTAATGTTATTTTTATTTTTTTTGTAAATTGTATCTGTTTCTTTATATTTGTACAATAAAACATTTACTTACTTACTTATTTAGGGAAATACATACTTAAATAGCTAGATAGAAACATCCATGACTCAGGAACAAATATTCGTGTTCATCACACAAATATATGCCCTTACCAGGATTCGAACCCGGGACGCTATCTTCACAGGCAGGGTCACTACCAAAAAAGCCAACCACGTCGTCATGTTTTAATAAATGCTAATTTGAAGTAAAGTATACAAGTGCCTATTAAAATACTTAAATAAAAATTCTAGAGACCATAAAAACATTTGAGATTTTTGGACTTTGTAACTAGGTAACCTAGTAAGTACCTACCTAACTACCTCGTTAGATTTAATTACGTTAACAAGTTGACAGTCGACCTAATCACCTTTGTTAGTACCTTAGTAGGTATAAACTTTATAGCTTATATAAGGATAAATAGGTGGTAGGTTACTTCTTTCTGAAACAGTAAAAAGATACAGTAAGCAGGTATATACTCGTAATAGTAACAAAAGTCATTTACTTAAGTACCTACCTACTTATTAACTGTAGTATTTTTATTGAAAGACGCGTTTTAAAAATCTATACCACATACTTATAAAACCATCACATGAATGGCTTTTTCCTATTGTTATCTAAATAGAATATCAATAAGTAAATAAATTAATATCAAAGGACAATTTGACATCAGTCGACCTAGTCTCAAACAAAGCTAAACATGTACACAGGATAAACACAATAGTAATGTACCTATCAACAAGTGTATGAGAATATATTAAAATACACCGTCTTTTAAAAAAATATTATCATCATACTTATGTATAACTTTTGTATAACATGTACTTAGGCTATGTGCTATTCCAGACTCCATACTATCTATCTAATCTACCTCTGTGCCAAATTTCATCAAGATATGTTCAGCCGTTAAAGCGCGGTTTAGTGACAAACATCCATCCAACTAAACCTTAGTATCTTACTACTGTTATAAATGCGAAAGTTCGGATTGATAGATGTTTATTTTGTTGTTCATTCACTTCAAAACGGATAGCAAATATGAATGAGACTTGGCACAGGGATAGATCATAGGTAGTCCAAAATTGCACATTTATTCTACATTTTATCCCGGAAATATAGCCCTAAACGAATTCTTCGCAGAAGTCGCGGGTAACAACTAGTGTTATATTTATATTATAGCATATTTTCAATAAAAAAGAGAGGTCAGAATTGTTTATCTTCTTTCTAATGCTGAAAAAAACAAGGAGACTCGCAGCAAAGTTACTGGCAGTGCATTGTCAAGTGGAATGACATTTGTAAAAAACTTATCAGTAGATTAAACCAGCGCTACTGGTAGGTACCTACAAAGTATCGCCGCCATTTCCGGTCCTTTACACCCTTTACGATAAGGTTCAGTTTGGATCCAAGTCGCATTCACTTGTAAGGAGTTGGATTACAAATTCAACCGTAAGAGGCAAGCTCTGATGTCCGGTGCAATAACCGACGTGGGGATCATACTTAAATAATTAAATGAGCCGGTTGTTTTTCAACCAATGCAATTAAATATCAGACAATAACTTTGACACCAGAGACCGACAACACGGCAGACAACACGGTCTACTCCGAAATTAGAAGTTCTACCGTCCTTCTGACTAAACACTATTAATAATCCGAAGTTGGAATTTAGAATTTGGAAGTATGAGTATGAAGTACCTATATGAAGTAAAAAAAATGGTGCACAATAGTTAAGAGCAACGTTCCAGCAATGTACGGTCAAGTGCAAAAATAAGTATCGATAGGAACTTCTCAAAAATATGTCCCACGGCCTTATTACGCTGGCGTAAGAGCGTATAGTACCTACTTATTTTTGAAACTTTGTCTAGATACATATTATTACACTTAACTGTACGTAGTAGGTGTAGCAAAGACTAGCTGTTGCCCGCGACTGCGTCAGCGCGGAATTACAATTTGTAGTGAACTTCCTTAAACAGCTTAGGGCCTGTCCGCAAATCCTTTCTTATCGGTTGCCTACATTATAATAACTGTTCTATCTGTGTGCCTTTCAGCGCAATCCGGTTAGTGGTTTGAGCTGTGCGTTGATCGATCGATACATGAATAAGATGTGACAGCTGCGAAGGAGGTAACGCCTTTATACAATTTCTACTCTTAGACTATTAGACTTGGACTTGTACTTTTCCTTTATCATCTAACCAGCTTGCGCCTGCGGCATTGCTCCAGTTACAGAATCTCCCATCCCGCGGAAATTTTGCAAAATACGTTGTTAGTATGCTTATACGTTGCAAAAGCGTCTTTAGACCAAACAGTTATCTATAGAGCAATAGTTATTGCAGTGCGTTGATGATCAGTAAGTTAGGAGAAACGATTTCATAAGTATAATTTATACCTCGATATATGTTTATGTGCAGTATGTACTTTCTTATGGCTACGATGAGGGGTGGTGGGCGATCCGGGGAAGTTCCTCCGTCCGTCGGTTTTGTTTGTGTCAATAACCCGAAATACCTATCGCTAAATAACGCTGTTTTATGACGTCATGAAAACAGTAGACTGAGTTGAGCGATATCTACAGCTAATGCTAATATCAAGTCCATTACTCCATACCTTTATTGTAATTTTAATACGACCGTGATCCCTTTGTTATATGAAGCGAGGGCGCGTGAAGGGCAAGTAATCTTAGCGCGTAAATAAGGCTAGTACTTACTACATAGGTAATGTACCTATATCTATATCACTAGACAAGAAATGAGTAGGTACTATAAATAACTTACTTACCTAGCTACTCAACTTTTGATTCTTATTAATTTATAGACTCGGATCTTCGGGAGGGAGGGTCAAACCCGAGCGAGCATTTTACTTTTTTTAACAAAGTAAGTCAATACCGAATAGGGTTCGGAATATTCGTAGTTCATACTTAATTAATTAAGTTTTGGAAAATAAGTCTACATAATTACGCTCTATTCAAATGAGTTTGGTAAGGATGTAAGAGCCGGTAAATCATGATAATCTAAATTAATTAATTATACTTATATATCGGTACTTACTTAAAAAAATGACAATGGATTCTTGACCCACGGTATGCCGCCAAAAATCCCAGCCTAACATACTACATACATAACTCACGTTTTTATCCCTTACGGGGTAAACAGAGCCTAGGGTAACAAGACCCAAAGGCCACGCTTAGCATGATTGTGGGTGCATAAGTGGAAGTGGGAATCAAAATAGTGATGGGTTGCTAGTTGCTAGCCGCATCGTCTATAACATGATTCCTAAGATTGTCGCCCATTCCCTCGATGGGCTTTTGCCATCTGCGGGGGACGAGAAGCAGCTGGTTCATTCTATGTTTTCTCTTTGCTCCCAGACCAGCATGGAAGCCTAGCCTGAGTAACTGATATAGGGAGGCGTCCACATGTCCGTATCATATGCATCGGATATCACACAGATCGTAGTATATCTACTTATTATGGATGCTTAAGTATAATACCTACCTTAAGGAAGTGGCGCGCGAACGAGCTTCATTAATTTCGAATCTTCTATGCCGATTGTACTTACACTACATAGACAGGCCATTTGAA
Source organism: Pandemis cinnamomeana (assembly GCA_932294345.1). Lineage (NCBI taxonomy): Eukaryota > Metazoa > Arthropoda > Insecta > Lepidoptera > Tortricidae > Pandemis > Pandemis cinnamomeana. Next base: position 12,481,978 of record OW028705.1, on the reverse strand, counting down.
AGAGCACAAAATCGACGGCGATATATTTATTTGCAGACATTTCTTCCTTGTATTTCCTTTCACTGCGTAGGTACAAGATGTAAGCCTATGCTGTTAATATTCACCTGCTGTCTTTGGGTTTGTCGTGCGGCGCGTGCGGCGGCGGCATGTAGCAGGGCGGCGAGTAGGGCGGCGCGTGCGGCGGGTACGCGGGCGGCGGGGGGTAAGCCCCGCACTGGTACTGGTAGCCGCCGTAACCGGCCGCCGCCGCCGCCGCTGCGTAGTCCGGCTGTGCTAGGCCATAACCCGCTACTGGATGCGGACTTACGCCGCCGTAACCTACAGAAGTACAACACAGTTAAGTCGGAAAAAAATCTCTTTGAAGGCCTTTGTAGGTTAGTTAATAGATCGATAGTGTAGTGGATTTTTTGATTTTCTATTTTGTCGCCCGCTTGTAATTGAATTAAGTACCTATTTAGATTCGCATGCTGTGTAACGAACTGTGAACTACTTTGATAAAAAAACTGGTGACCGACCGAAATTTCGGTTTCGGTTTCAGTTTCGGCCAGTTTCGGCCTTAGGTAGTTTCGGTTTCGGCCTGACTTTCGAACTTTCAATCCCGCCGAAACTCGAGTGTTCGTGAATTTTCGTGCGTCGTTCGGTAAACTTCGCAGCTAACTCGTGCTTGCTCGCGGGCGGGGCTCCGGCTCAGTTCGCCACCGTTCATTTAATCGTGAGTTGAGGTTATATTTTGCAATTGAGTGATTTGGTAAGTATAATTGTGTGTTGATAAATGTAAAAAAAACAGTAAATTTCAGTAAATAATCGTAATTTTAAATGTTTTAATAACTTTCAAGAGAGCAAGACCGAACTTTCGGTTTCGGTTTCGGCTGAAAAATCAGTTTCGGTCGGACACTAAAAAAAAACAAAGAAACCGGAAATGTTTTCGACAAAAATGAATTTACATAGGGACTTCAATACGTAGTTACCTATACCTGTACAGTGGGTTTATATAACCCAAATCGTTCATCCAGTCATCCATAACAAAGTCAATATTGCCCTTATTAAAACTCCGACGTAATTATAAGTTCTTGAACTTACTTCCCGCACTGCAGCACGCTCTTGTTTATTTTTAAACCGTACCCCATTCAAGTTTGTATTACATCATTAGTCTACGTACAGAATAATTATATTTTAATTTCGAACATGTGTTCAACCGATGGTGAGCGAAGTTGCGTCGGGTCGTCGATCAGAGACCGCGAGCGCCTGTCGGCTAAGATTAGCAACATTACGCCGCGCGGCGCGTTGCTCGCTGTTCGCTACAGACAGGGTGTACGGGGAGTGATTACCGCGGTCGAGTTTTAATTTGCACGGCGTGTTTTACGGCCCATGCTGAGCGCCCCATGGAGGCGGGGTTACATAGAATTTGGCAAGTCTCATGTATAAATGTAATGTATTTTTACTTAATGGTTATCTTGATCAAAATATCTAACCTCAGGTAGCGAGAATAAGTAATAGCTACCTACTTAATTACATTAGTTTTTCGCTATCCCGAGGGAACTAAGCAATTTTCCGGTATAGCATACCTATGTGTTAATCTAGGGTATCAGCTATCTCCGTTCCAGATTTTATCCAAATCCATCCAGTACTTTTTACGTGATAGAATAACAAACATCCATCCCTCCATTTATATTTTTTACAAACTTTCGCATTTATAATATTAGTAGGACTTTTCAAATTGCATTATCTGTATATAAAATTTTTTTTTCGTTTAATATTGTATTCTGTACATAAAAATACATACATACATGAATCACTTACGGGGTAGACAGAGCCTAAGGTAACAAGACCTCATATAGCATGATTGTGGGCGTATAGGTGGACAGCGGATTGTATTCTGTATAGTAAAAAAAAGAAATAAAAGTATTGTTTTCCTAGTGAACTTACCGGCCGCATCTCTGTGGTAGGCTTCTAAATAGGGATGGCTTCCGCCGCTGTCTGGCGTGGATTCCCTGCTGTACGACACGCCACCGGGAAAACTGCGACTGGTGACAAAATGCACCCATTAAACTAGTCACTCTTTTCAACTTGCTCTTTCATTACCATCGTCATTCATTTATAAATACAAAGACAATGTACTTGTACAACTGGCGTAGTGTTGCAAGATGGAAATTACTTCGGAAAATTTGGTATAGGTATAATTATTTAATTTGTTGAAAAAAATGACGTCTGATATATATCATACAGACAGGTTAATCTCGACCCCGTAATATTGTAATTGCTAAATCTGTCTATGTACAGTCGAGGGCACATACACGATACTGCCAAACACGTCAAATTATGTATCAACGACCTTATTGTTTGTGACATAAAGGTGTATAGAATGTTTCTGACGTCTTGGTAACGTTCATACATTCATGCTCTTGACTGTAAATTTCTTCCAATAAGTGTACGTAAAGGGAATAGTTGACAACGATTTCTCGGTGGGTAGTACTTTTCCACCAAAGATGTGCGAGCTATTTAAACGATAAGTGGAGTCAGAGTTACCCGCTTCCACCTGTCTCTTAATAAGCTATCAAAATGAACGATGCTATTTATTTGCCATTGCAGAATTAGCAGCAATTCTTGGTTACATTATAAATTTCTGGAGGAAAAGTAACAAGCCTTCACCATTCTGTTATAGATCTCGACAAACCTCTTGAAGCAAATTTAGCAATACAAGAAGATTGTCGGCACCTGTACCCTGAACGTACCCACCATTAATAAGATTATCATTACAGTAATTCTAAGAACATGTAGCCTCACCTATGTGGTAAACGGGACACGCTAAGGTCGAGGGTCTGCCCCTGCGGGCTGGGGACTTGTGGACTGGCGGTCAGCTGCGGGCTGGCGCCGGGCGGCGGGCTCCCGCGCGCCCCGCTGCCGGCGCTCGTGTACACTGGGGACGCGTACGGGCCCTGTCGTCAAACAGTCAAACTTTAGTATCGGAGGCACAACTTTAACTGGAAGATTAGGCCAGGCGTGGGTATCGGACGGACTGACAGGGAGAGGAACGCGTGCCGGCCCTGCCGTCAAAGAGTCAAGGATTACATGAAGCAAGAATTATGGGAGACAAGAAGGGTAGACGTGGATATTGGAAAGAAAGCGCTGAGCTAATTGTAAGATGGCATGTGAGATTTCGTAGACTATGATTTCTATTGGAAGCGTTATTAAGTAAAATTACTATTGAAATATGGTGCTTGAAGAGCTTACAAATATTTTAGATAAATCTTGTTTTTGAGTCAGTTTACGTCTACTGTCACTGAACTCGTGCTCCTTTGTCAAACTTAAACAAATGGGACTCAGGTAGGTTTGTTAAATTGAGGGATGCCAAAGTAATAGTCCGATACCCGAAGCATGAAAGGGTCTCACCTGTGGACTACCACTAGACGTGGAAAGGTCTATGGCCGGGCGAGGGTCGCGGGGGTCGCGCTGCGCGGGGCTCCTCGGCCGCTGCGCCTGCGCCGCCGCTATCTTCACCGACAGGTTGATGGCCGAGAAGCCAGGCGGGACGCCAGGGCCCATTGCCGCCACCGGCCCCACCCCGCCCACGCCGCTACTCGCTTCGTAGTGGTACATTGGTCTGGGACAATCGGGGGATCATTCAAGCATCATTCCTAATTCCGACCTTCTACTGTAAAGCTACGACGTGCCGCGTTTACCACATAGCTGATACCGAGTTTTTGATAGCGGGTTACGTACCTGGGGTAGATGGGTCCGGAGCTGGTCTCCTGTTCGGACTGGTCCGTTTTCATGGGGGTCGGGAGGTGGGGGTCGTGGTAGCGCTCCTCTTCCCAGCCGTACGGCCGCTGCGGGCACTGGGGGTCGTACCGCTCGAACGCGGGCACGCCGTCGTAACATCGCGATTCGTAGCCGTACCGCGCTTCGTTCATTTGACTACGAGAAAAGACACATTCATTCTAAGCATGGAACAGTCGTTAGTAGAATGCCATAAGTTAACAATCCAATCTAACGTAGAACTTGTAGGAATATGGAAAAAAAATAGTTCACAATGAATGTTTGATCTTCGTCTTACGTCAGGAGGCTTCAGACAGTAAGCTTACCAGTTCGACCTGAGATTTTCATATAGTGAGCGTTGGTTGGGCAGCGAGGAAGTTTGCACGTCGTAGAGCGGTTTTGTATCGATGACAAGCAATATAATAATGTAGGGATGGAGGCTCACCTATACGACCGCACATGGTCGTCGGGCGGGCGCTCGTACGGCGAGCGCTGGTCCGGCGGCGCGCCGTAACCGGCATGGCGCGTCTCCATGTCGGGGGAGCCGCGCTCGGGCTCGGCAGCCTCGCGCTTCGGCACCAGCAGCTCTGGCGCTTCGCGCTTCACCGCTGGGCTTCGCGGCGACGCCTCCGAGCGCTCGCGCGAGCAGCTCTCTATCGTTATCGTTATTGGCGCCGGCGCTGGCACTGTGGGGAGGCCTGGGGAATATAAAACGAATGACAATCGCAAAGAGTTCAGAACTCTCATATCTAGAAATTTTTATTACCTATCTTTAACGGTGGATGAATGGCAATTTAGATATCCAAAAAAGGCGTAACCCGCGACGCAGTCTTGATGTGTGATGAGACCTCTTAAGTAGGTAACCGGATGACCGAGCTTTACTCGGTATTTTTTTGGGTACGTTTTCTAAAAATTAAACCTAGCCATATCGATTAATCGTCCCTGAAACCCTTGCTCGTTTAAAGGTAATTTGAACTCTAAAGCAGTAAAGTAGATTTGAACTCTACCAAAGCAGAAACAAAGGAGCATCACATCTACCAACCAATGCCGAGATTAAATGGGGTAAATAACGAAATTCCTTTGGTTATTCTCATAACACATGGCTTCTCTATCCATCTAGTAAGAAGTTGATAAAGTCTTTAGCCCAGTTTAGACAGCAAGAAAAATGCAGCATTACATAGCCAGGCCGTGATACGAACCGCTTACAGCTCGTCGACCCACGACCCAGTGCTGCAATGTACTGCAGCTTGCAGGGAGTTGGTACCAAACACCAATGCGAGGGCTGCATGGTCAAACCCGATAAGTCGACTTAACATTCCACAGGAATTTTGAAATTATAGTACGTTAACATAGTGTTCTTTTTTCAACTGTCAATTATTTCGACTTATTGGGTTTGACCACTCAGGCCTCGAGTGGTAGTAAATAGTGACCTGTAAGCCTAGCGCGCTGCGAGCGTGCGGCAGCCTTCCTTGCGGCGGCGGTGGGACAGCCGGACAGAGAGCGGTGTGTGCTGCGGTTGGAGCTGACGTGTCCGCGGCCGTTGCACCCCGGCGTCGGGCACTTCAAGATCGTCTCGTGAAGCGCCAATACTGCACGTACACAGATTAGGTTAGGTTAGCATTACAAGCTGCACGAAGTTAGCATAGTTAAATAAGTCTACGCTAATATGTAAAAGGGTTAGTGTAAAGCCTGATTGGCGAGCGTCCAGGAGCGTTTAGCGGGGCGGGAAGCGAGGCGGGCAGCGGCAAAGAGCTCTGTGCAGTACGTACTCAGGACGCACTAATAGGTAGGTACATTTGCTTGTTTAACATGAACGCCGCACGCCCCGCCGCGTTGCACGATCCGGTCGAGCGCCCACTCATGCCCTTATGTCACCAACGCGACAATTGTCGGTGACATGTGACAATTCTGTTGACATTACGAACTTCACAAGAATTTACGCCAGTTGGCTTCATATACTACGCATTGCGTTTCGAATTGTCACTTGTCATTCAATTGTCGAGTTGGTGAAATAGAGGCCAGATCGTACACTTAACGAAATAAGAGTCAAAAAAGTCAAATGAAATAAATTAAAGACTGCGAGTAAATTGAGGCCAGTTTACACTACACCTTGCCGCTTCTGCGATTGCGTAGCTCAACTAGGTTGATTGTAAAAGTGTGGTTACACTAATGTAAGTGTTGTATGGGTATGAACCTCTGGAAGTACAGAATCGATTCTAAAAGATCTTTTATTAACAGAAAGCTGATCCTGATCAACACTGCATACTTTTATCCAGGGATCGTGCGACGTTCCCGCAATACAAAGTTGCGCGTAATAGTAGCTAGTACCGTAGAAGTAAAGTTTGTAGGAAAATCATCAGTTCCATTATTTGATGGAACTGACGACATCTTGACATGAATGGCCAAACATTTAAAGCTTATTCACATAAGAGCTCTCAAATAGCTTAAAAAACCAACTTAGAGTTAAAGATGTGATACATAGTGTGGCTGAACCATACGTAGAAGCTAAAGCATTATCAGCTTAAGAAACTGATACTTTTATGAGGACACCTCTTCGTTTTGTCACATCCCATTAATTTCATTGGTAACTTTCCTTAGCTTAGCACCTTCGCATAGTTCAGATGGCAAAGCGTCCTATATAAATGATATCTGATCTATCTCAATCAATAAATCAAAACTAGAGGTACTCGAACTAAAAACATCAAATTCGATTTAAGCATCAATCTAAATAGCCGTAATAAAATCAAAAATTAACTACCATGTCTATAAATACGCTGAAACTATAAAAAATATCAAGAACATAAAGTAATTGAACAAAACGAAGTAAGCTTTGTGTCATTTTATTCACGTTACTTACTCTCCGGTGTGACTTTATCCTTTCTTGGACATCCTGACAGACTGAGGGCATAAACAGTTCATACATCAGTATACGAAGTCAAATGTGTACACGTTCTTGATTGAATAAGTATCATAGTTTCATTGTAACATTGTAAACAGTATCGAACCTTTGATTCGTTAACTTTGTTTAAAGATTGAGGCATTTTGTTGCTTTATGGTATGGTATGTCGTGTTTAGATTTAGATCTGTGTCATTCACATTACAGTTATTACTTTAAAAGTTTGTGTGTTAGGGCTTATTCCCAGCTAATTTAACATTGTTGTTTACTCGCCGCAACTGAAATACATGACAATCATCGCTCACCTCCGATGGTGTGTGTAGAGACCGGTGACGTGGCCCTGCCCATTGCAGCCGGGTGTGGGACACTTGTTGCCTTCTGCGAACAAATCGACCGGTGCACAAATCAGTATTTCCCTAATCATCAGCGGGGGGCGTGGGTGGATCGATACGGCAGGCGTGCCGGCCGGGGCGTACCTGCGCGGCGCCGCCCACCGCCGCTCAGCTCCACCCCGCACACGACTTAAAAGAAAAAATAAAGAACGCCAGGCGGCTGCGCGGCGGACTCACGATTTTTCTTTCAGGAAAAACGGGGCGGCACGATAAACCCCGCCCCCCGCCCGCCTGACCCGTTTTTATTGCGCGTCGCCCCTACGTAAACCCAGCTATCGCCCGACAATACGAGGAAAATATTTAATGCTTTATATACAATCGACGTAGGTGGAGCTTCGCCTCAATGTAACAGTCGCAGACTAAATTATGAGAGGCGTCTTACAAATGAAGGATGATTTGTTGCCGCCACGGACCGGCATCTGCTCGGACAGATGGGGATTGTTTTGAATGATAAAACCCATTTTGAGACCTCTCAGTTTGAACCACTATAATTTATACGTAAGTAACAAACAGATACTGAGTAAGTACATTCTATTCACACGAGGCACATAAATCGTCTAGACAGTTTCAAGATACAGGAATCGTAACAATGTAGAACATCAGTTTCGGATCCGCCGCGGGTAACGTTATGAGTTATCGCGCGACCTTGAAACAAAGTTGGGCGAAGTCGATAGCGCGGAGCGGAGACGGATGTTATAGTAATGTCGTTAAGGAAGTTGGAGGTGCGTCGTCGGAGGTGCGGTGTACCTCTGTTGGCCGGCGGGGAGAGCGCGGCGAGCGGGCGGTGGTCGCGCGCCGGCGTGGCGGACGGCACGGCGCGCGCCTCCTGCAGCGCAGTGGCCGCGCGCGACCCCGCGCCCGCCGGCTGCAGCACCGTGTACTGTTTCGACCCCTTCACCACCGACCCCTTCTCGTGTTCGTTGGAGTACCCGCCGAACGGCTCGCTCGGGAACGTCGAGCCGTGCAGTCTGTGCTTCACCTCCGCGGGTGGCTTGAACGCGGACTGCGTCGAATACGGCAGCGCCGCCGTCGCAGCTTTGTAAGCGTTGTACAACGATTGCTTATTCACTGATATCGTTTCACTTTTGCGCTTCTGCTTCGACTCTCTGTCGTCATATTTGTCGTCGTGCCGATCAGACATATCGATTTCTAACTCATTGGAAGACGAATCGACTAGCTCGTCGAAATTTGGTGCGTCGTAATGATTGGAATATTTGCTGTGCTTTTCGTATTCTTCGTCGCTCGCATCACGCTCGGAACGAGGCAGCTTTTTAATTTGTAGTTCGTTTTCAATTGTACCATTTCTGCTCTGGTTGTCTGTTCTATGCCTCGTGGAAAAGCTTTTTTGGGAGACATCAGCGCTTTCGGAAGACGGAGAAGGGGAAGACGGAAGCATTTTTTGAGTTTGTTTCACTTCGAAGAGATTTTCGAAGCCGTTGGCGTCGTCGTTTTCGTCGCCACTATAGGAGGGGGGTTGTTCTCTAGACCAGCTGCCGGAGAGTGTTCTGAGGGCGGCCTGAGTTTCTCTGATGAGTGTTTCGTCATCGTCGTCGGTACGTGCAGGCGCGGCGCGGTGCGGTGGCGCGCGGCGGCGGTCGTCTTCGCGGCGCTCGTCGTCGAGCAGGCGGCGGCGCCGCTTGCCCGCCGCCTCCTCCTCGTCCATGGAGCCGTCGCTGCTGCCGCGCTCCGCGAGCCTCTCGGCCAGCCGGAACGACTCCACGTCCACTCCGAACTCTAGCCGGCGCTTGTTTATCTGCGCGAGCGACGACTGTGCGCTTAGCGGCGCCGTCCTGCAACAAAGGGCCCCGTCAGACTCATCCCCGCGCCACACGATACTCACAATGTATAATATCGACAATAAAATGGAAATATTGTACTTGCGATTCGATTTTCCATCCACAATCACAATATTTTTACGCGGAAATGATTCTAGGCGATTCCCATCGACGTTGAAACATTTTAAGCACTTGGTTGTTATGTTTGGTTGCACAAAAATCGTTCCCACGTAAAAACCATTTCACTCAAGAGCTTTCAGACCAAAAATAATTTAACAAGGCAGTATAAGAATGTAGATCAAAAAGTTGGAACTCGAGCATAAAAAAGTTAAAAAAAGTTCTTAAATTTTACACAGTGTAGGCATAAATCATTTTCTATTATTAGTACGCGTCCTAGAGCAGATCAACCGAGTCTTGTACGACAACCGTCCTATCGCGACCAACATGAATTTGAAGTTGTTAGTTATTGATAGTGTTACAGGTAGTTACTAGTATTACCTTGGTTTGGCGAGAAACGTTTGTACACACTTATATTTTGTTACTTATTTCAAGGCAAACACTGAGTTCGATGCGCATAATTAACAGGAAAAACTTTTTTCAAGAAGTACTTTACTTTCAATGAAAGTTTTTGAATTTGTCAAAATAAACTTTTTCAACTGGAACAGTGTTTAAATTGTTTTCCGACGTTATATCGATGGCCATGATTCATACGCACGTTTTAGGTTTTAAAAAATCGAGTATGAAGTTTGTATACCAAATATGTGTAACACGAAATTAACTCACTTGAAACATAGATTTTGCGCCAAATTTTACGACGGATAGATATGTATTATGTAGTTTTCGTAGTTTAAGTGATTTTCTCTAAGTTTAATGTTTTTAAGTATGTGAAATGATTCTATATTACAAATTTATTTTTATACAATCAAACAACTAGTTATTCAAACCTAGTAAGTCTCAAATTAGTGTGGATATTTTGATTAGCTTTTGTACATTAGTAAGTAGGAATATATGCATAGGTACTTGTATTATAATTGTTAGGTATTAAATAAAATCTAAAAATTCTTAAATTTTCATGACATTGACAACCTTTTCGAGTCGTACGAAATGACATTAAGTATTTGGCTTAATGTCATTGAGGCATTTTTGATTTTAGTATAAGGCAAAAAGTGTTACCTCCGCGTGTGATCAAGAGCTGCGGTTCGTTTTTGGATCCGTCCGAGGGGAAGTGCAGTGCTTGTTCCGGTGCACCCTGGGCACCGGTTAATGATTTCCTGGCGGTCTCCGAGGGATATCGTTATCCGTTGGCTAAGAGCCCGACAGGGGGGGAGGGGGGTCTTTGACCATTACCGTACAACGTTGCCGACATTTTTGTCACAAGATTTTTGAATTATATTTTTACCACACTGACATTGGCCCAAGCCTTACGGCCGCCATTAAGGAGAGAAGAAGAAGTGTTTTCTTTTCCATTCCTTTTACGTTACTTTCTTCATAGACACTTACATGACAGTAACAAAATGGAAATTTGAAAATTGTATGTAAACTTTGGATACTTTTTGCCTTATACTAAAATCAAATGTGCTCATGATTCTGAGCAGAACTGTCATCGAAGTTGTATAATTTGAGGAAAAGGGTGAACGGATTTATTTTCAGAAAAATGCCCTCAATCGCAGCAAATATTATATTTGCAGTAGTAATATTTAATTAATAATTATTTGTAGGTTGAGCTATAAAATTAATCGTACATAGACATTTTCAGAACCTGTTTTTTGCAACCTAGCTACTCCAAACTGACCCAGCTAACTCTAATGGAATACAAGAGAAGAGAAGGATAGAAATAGATTAGAGAACGAGTTTCTGATTGCCGTATCATTCGCCGTAATAGTTCATTATTGTATAAAAGCAATGACTTTTCTACTAGACGCAATGTAATGTTTGTGTTTACCGATTAGAGATCGCTCTGTACCGATAAGGCCGCTTATTGTTACCTTGTGATATTCAGTATGCCTTTTTTCTGTTTTGGTTTTATACTTGGTGTTCAATAAAGAGTTATTGTATTGTATTGTATTGTATTATCTAGCTAGTCCAAGTATATAATATGAGTAGTATATGTATATTAAATCGAGTGATCTGATTAAATAAAAAGAAAAAAACAGATTTCTTCAAAGAAAGTGAGGCCAGTTAAACGAAGCGCTTAGCCAACTAGTAGAGTTACTGCACACGCGCACAAGACAAGGCGTACCACAAACCGACTTTATTCTGTGGATCGCAGACCTCCATCTGTAATTTTTATTTGATCTGAAGTTCAGTATTGCGATATAGCAAAGATTACGTTGGTTATGTGTGATTGCTTTTAGCCACTGGACATAGAAATCCGCAGAGTAACGCTTGATTTTATACATTTTTCTTCCGAATTGTATAAAAAATAGCTTTTCAATGATGTTTTAAAAAATTTGATGCTAGTAATGTGTGTTTAAACAGGTCGTTTATACATTTTCTTCACTACAAGCATATGTTTATTATTATTCCTCAAATAAAATACCTTTTGTGAAAAGTTACTTTACTTAACGAGCAAGGTAACATCGTTACGCAAAAGGTAATAGGAGACTTTAAGCAATCCTAGTAGGTTAATGATAGAATGATGATTAACAATTACAACGGACATAGTTGAGGTAACTGCGATTCCGTTAAAAATGTCCCGAGACATTTTGGTACAAGAGATACTACTGTAGTAGTAGCCTACAGGGTCTACCTAAGCTATAGGGTGGCTTACAGTTTTAACAGCCGACTCTATTTGAAGCAGATACACCGAGGGCTTGCTACCAAAACGAGGACGAATATTTTTTGAAATCATATGCTCCATTTTTTACCAGCACGTTTCAGGAATTTTTTAGCTGCAACCCAATACAAGGATTGTGGCCAAGAGGAGACTCTTAAGTGTATTTTGACAAACAACGTTTGACTTTGCCTACAAAGAATTTGTTTATTGCTCCTGCAAGTTTCCTAAGAAAAATTAGCCCATTTGTTCTGTAATGTTCAAACTACCTTATCAAAAATCATGAAGATCGATACAGCGGTTTTGTCATGAAGGTAATAAATAGACAAAGAGACAAAGTTGCTCTCCGATTCATAATATTAGTACGGTTAGTTAGGTAAGTATTTTTGATTGAAATTAAATGTATACAAAGTCTCTCAGATTTTTTCCGGAAAATTTCAGGATGTGGGTGGGTTAATTTGACTGAACACACTCAATTTATTATATCAATCAATTTGTATACATGTGACAACTAATATTCAAAAATCGTTAAATTTTTTCTCAAACAGTGTCGTAAATGTCGTCATTGTATTCTAAGTAACAGAACACGAAGGGCCTTGTTGACGGCCGAATTACATTCCAGGCGCGATTTTCTGACCGTAAATCGGATTGCTGGACTGTTTTTCATTTGTTTTTAACTTTTTTTAAAGTCAAAGAGACTATGGAATAATGAACAACAATGACGTACAGCCAAGTCAATGCCCGAGGAGTGCACGTTTTGTTTGAGTCTAACGTTTTTATCAATGTCTCAAATAGCTTGACAGATGACATAAAAAAAACGTAAGAAAAAAGGCGAAAACGTGAAAACCACCTAAGTTGCAAGGAAGTTCAGTTCAAAATTTATTTTCATTTCCTCTCAATCTCTCAATGTTTGAGAAAAACATTATATCTGCCTCAGCCGGAAGCGCAATTACTGGATTCGTAACTTTACAAAACACTCACCTGCGGTTCGTGTTTTTAAACAAGTTACTCATCCAACAATTGGCTACTTCCCAGGCCTTAGCACTAATCTACTATACACGGCTTTTCAAGGCAAGGACTTGCAACTAGCTGCCGAAATGTTTAGGAACAAATTAAAGAGACGCTATAAGACGGCCTTAAATAGAACGTATTATAAATCCAATCAAGTCCGCTGCCAGCTTTAGTATACCACGTAAACTAATAACAGTGCGCCCACAGATCGCGTATCGACCGGCGGGTTGTGCAACACCGAGATGGTAATCGATGGTCCTTGACGAAGGCACCGGAAGTGCCGATACCCGGCCAACGTTTGCGTACGTGACGAGTCCGGAACCGTCCGGGCGGCTAGGGTTGACGGAATGGGTTAATATATATAGTTAGCAGTAAAAAGAGTCTGGCTTCTTGCAAAGTTACATGGCATCTGTTTATTTGTCTTCGATTTGTTTCAATAGTGTACAATGCGTGTGCTAAATACCATGGATACGTTATGATGTAGTAAACAAGAGGCGCACAATCTTTTCAGAAATATGGGGATAATTTAATCTTTTTTAGGTATAGCTGCTATATTTATTTATTACCTATTTAGCTTTTATAACTATGGATGGTTATTGTTTCACCCTGTAGAACACGTTAAAGCTAAAAAAAATCGATCGTTTGTAATTATGACGCATGAATAATGCTTTTTCTGAGTTCTTGGGTAGTGTAAGTTTTTGACACAAAAACGTCTTAATTACTAGGGGGAAATTGGCACATAAAGACAGCAAATCTCATAGCATTTAAAACATCGACGCGTGCGCGTTAGACGTTTGTTGCGACAAAAAACTTACACTAAGCTTTCCGAGATAAACGCTCACCTGTGACTTTATTACCGCTTTCGTATCATTACATTTTTATTTTGGCCGCTGACTCAAGATAAAGTCCAGCAAACGATGATTTACGTTTAGACCTACAGTTCAAAAATAAGTACGACGAAAGTTGCTTTTAGCTTATCTTTGTTCTGTTTCTGTCAGTTTTCTTGGGGGCATGACATACGCTGACGTTTACAGTCAGGGCAGAAAATCTCAGTTCCTGGCCAAGGCAAGACGTAAAACTTTATACAATCCACGGGCGGTAATTCGTAGAGCCCCACATCGCATATTTATGGCCCTCACCTTCGGTTCGGGCCACCAAAACCTGCGATCTGGGACAATTATGACTTCACCGCCCTAGGTCTGTAATGTACCATTTCATTTTAAGACTGGCAGCTTGTAATATTTGGGACAAAAAGATGGGAGGAGTGTCACTTCCTTAGTTGCTTACTAAGCTCTTACTACACTTATACATTTTTTTTGTCTTGGAGAGTGATGTTGTGGTGTGATTGTGGTTAGTGTAGCTTGCATGCATCAAAAAAATACGAAGAAAACGTGGGTAGTTGTTTGCCGCCAGCCGCGTCTAGTGCACCAGCCAAGCGGTTAGAGGATTGGCGTGCAGTGTTTGACTTACTGAGAACGCTCCTCGATGAAGGATTAGGATTAGTTCGAAAAAAGTCGGGTTTATGACGTACGTTTCAGCCTTACGGGTTTACATTACTTTGGTACAAAAGACCCCGCAAACTCACGGCCACACCTGGCAACCCTGCTCGTGTTGGCGTAGGGTAATTAGATAAACCCGGAGGGCGGACGCTTAACCGGTTTAAACTAGTACTGCTATCAGCGGGTGCCGAGTGGCGGGTTATCTCGGCCCGCGTTAATTGTAATGCCCCTAGATTACGCCAGATATGGCGGGATTACTATATGTAAGATGGCAACCCTATTGTCTAAGACGCCTTGGTTGCACGCTTCGTTTTCGATCAGTGAGTCCCTTTCATATGCAACCAGTTAAAAAACGACGCACTAGGTATAGCAGTAAGTCCAAAGTTCAATTTACCAATTGACCGGACTAAGCTTTTTTAAGTAATTGTCATTTTTTCATTGATGCAGCGTTTCGAAAGACCGTTATTGCGAAAAAAAATCACGAAGTTTTATATCGAAACGTAAAGAGTCAAAAACTTTAGAGTAACGAAGTGAAATACATACTACCTATTGCTATACTCGTACCTAACTCACCATTAATATAAGAAAATTGTTGTTTATTTATAAACCCGAAATTAAAATTAAAGTATATGTTGTATGATGAGCTATATCGAGTATGTTGTGATCCTGTTTATATTGCTTTGTATTTTACTTAACGCGCGCGAAAAGTCTAACAAGTTTAGTATTATCAGAAGTTTGTGTTACATAAGTAATAACAAAATCAAAATTAAGGCAATTTTCAACGTATTTTATCATGTTCCAATTTTCGATGTTAAAAAATAAGAGAATAAATAGGTACAACTTCGTTTCATTACGAACTAAAAACGAATTCATTGTGCTGTTTCATTTTCTATGCCAAGCTAAATATATCATAAGCCCATTGCACAATTAAAGCGTATTTGAAGAAACACACATAATTCCTTAGAAAATGAAAGGTAAGCCATAAGATCTGAGACCCTTTCCGCCCCGGGGCAATAACAAACACGCGTCGGCCTCCCGCGGCCCCTCAGAAATCACGGCTCCCAAATTCAAATTGCACCTTAGAATTCTTAATTATTGAAATCATAAATCAAAACGTGCCGTCTGCGCGGGCGACCATAAAATTGTGTGGGGGTAAAGTCGAGTGTGGTAGGATTAAGACATTATCACTTTTCTTTTGAGCAGTCGGGCCCTCGTCGGGCGCGCTCGGTGGCTTTCGGCTCTTCTCGGCTGTAAATCAGCGAGTAAATCCCGTGGATTAGATTCATAGAGTTGCCGCGGCCTGAGGATCGCGCGCGGGCGATAATGGCGTCGTGTGCTTGCGTGATTTTGCTTTTAAATCGACTCCCGGGGAAAGATAAATGCCCTTCCAATTTGGCCCCGAATTGAGTTTCCCGTTTAAAAGGCTTTAGCGATGCTGAAGTTTACAGCGTACTACTGTAACTGGCTGATAACTGGACATAATCTACCTTACTAAGATGTTGCGTAAAGTTGGAGCCGGAGTCTTTGAGGCTTGAGCTGGTACAAAGCTCTTTGACGATAAAGTAGATTACTTTATTAACATAATTACAGTCATATTAACCGACTTCTAACGTTCGCATAGCCTGATTGTTAGTGACCCTGATTGCAATGGTAAAGTAACTAGGGTCGTGGGAGGGTTAGAGTCATGGTTGTATAATGAATAATCTGGAAGTTTAATTTATGGAATCGATCTGACCACGAGAAGTGTGATATAAGTAACAAGCAACTCATGGTGAAGTAAAATAATAGGTTATAACAACGAACAAACACTTTAAAACTTCGCTGTTTCAAATCATAAATAAAAAGTTACAGAGCAGGAAGCAGGAGATATTTTTTCGTTTACATAGTTTTCAGGTACAAACTTTCAATGAATGTCATTATTTACGAGACGCTACTAGATTATGTTGTCTATGGTCATTATAACTAGAGAGGTGACAATACATAATTAGGTAATCGGTTAAAATCGCGTATAATCGAAAATCCAAAGACAACCTACTAAAATTAAGTGAGTATTTTAGATTCTTTCACACTCACTACACAATACAAATCGAGTTTATTGGTAAAAAATTAATTTCATAGAAAATCAATTACATAATTAAGTTAAATAATCACTACATAGTATAAAATAAAGTCGCTTTCTCTGTCCTTATGCCCCTATGTCCCTATGTATTATATCTTCAAAACTACACAACGGCTTTTGATGCGGTTTTTTTTAATAGATAGAGTGATTCAAGAGGAAGGTTTTTATGTATAATTCTACGCAGACGAAGTCGCGGGCAGAAGCTAGTATTTTATAAAACTCATTTGTTGAGAAAAGCACGACTTGGCAATAAAACGTAAAATAGGAATTATAATTAGTGACATCTTGGGAAAGTGACTTGAGTATTATTATATCGTAACAGCATTTATTAATAAATTAATATGTAATGGATATTTTTATAGAACCGATTGTTGTTAGTACTAAAATATAATCGATAATCGTTGAATATGCCGGGTGTCAGAATGAAGCCTCACCCCTAGATTTGTCACAGAGAATATGTCAGCCATACCTTCCTTATTGAAACAGATTGTAGGTACCAATATTGCTTACCTTAATTTTTATATTTGTTTACTATGCGTTAAAGAAAAGGCAAAAGTATTTTATTTATTTATTTTATGTATTTGATTTATTTTAATAACGTCTTATGTATTGATTGTTTACCTTATTTAAGATCACTATCCAAACTTGGATCGAGAGAGGAATCCCAGCACCGTATTTAAAAACGGATTCACCCAGAATAGCTCCTTATTTACCCTTATATTCATAGAGCGCTAGTTGAGCTTGTTAACTTAACATACACAGAGTATGGAATTGACAACATGCACTACTACAAACGCCTCGTTCAACAATTTCCATAAAAATCAAGCCTGTCAGTTAACGCACACTACTACACACCTCCTTAAATGAAGTCTCCGTATTATCTATATTACTGGCCACTGAGCCATAACTAAAAAAATATATAAAAAAAAACTAATAAAAATTGACGGACGTCACTCTAGTGAGTGGTGCAAGACACAGCGCAGCACGCATATACTCTTCACCACCCTGTCTAGTGGCACGCGTTATCAATTCTGTGGTCTGTTTCAACTTTTGACATTCGATTTGTTTGTCTTTATCATTCACTTTTACACTTGCCTTTGCCAGACATAGACAAAGAATCTTGCTGCAGGTCTATAACTTTAATGAAGAAGAGATTACGTATTCATCACAAATCTTCTAGAAAGAACTTATTGTTAGGTTGCGAGTCGTTAAACCTCCTCGTATGCTCGGGCATCACTGTTCTCACTCTGGCAGAGAGCTTTAACACATTCAGTGTCGATAACCCAACAGTTGGGTTGTCTGTGTTTTAAGAGTTTTCTCTACAAAGCGGAAAATACTGGTACGGAATTTGAGCGTACATACAGTTAAAGAAACCGAATCACGTACCACTGGAATCTTTTCACTGCAAATGCCATACTGATGTGCCATACTGCCAAAGAAATTATCGTGATCATAATTGTTTTGGAAAGGTTCGACAGATGTACAGTCAAGGAATTTAATTCCTATCCCTTGGAACCTTTTTGTAGCAAGCGACGCAACGATTTTCCTTGTTAAGTAATGCGATGTCACTATGACGTTTTATGTGAAGAAGTTCCTCGATGAGTCAGGAATAGGTTCCTTGATTGTACGCGATTCAGTGTCTTCGGTCGTACGTAGCGCGTATAGCAATGCGTGGTAGCGAATGTGTAAAGGTTAGAAGGGTAGCGTTGGGGCTGGTGCACCATGGGCAACCTTAGTTATCCAATTTAATAAAGTAATTGAAATAGTTAGTAGTAGTAGGTAGTAATTGCTTTATTGTATAAAAATTAGCGTTGAAAATTCTCGAAAAACTAAAATCTTTTTGAGGATGTTTTGAAATTTTCGTTTTTTTTTAAACACACTTCTTTTTATTTGGAATATGAGAGAAGTTAAAAAAGAATCACAAAGACGATGTTCTTGTACTAAAAAAATGTGTAAGATAAAGATATTAAATGCTAGCCGTTTCCCGCGACTCCGTCTGCGCAGAATTTGCTTATCGCTATTCCAACTACCTAAGTCAATCCAGCGGTTTAAACGTAAAAAGTTAACATACAGACAAAGTTATTTACGCATTTATAATATTAGCAACGTTAAAAAATATGTATTTAAATATTCAAAGTAAAGGTGGAGTTAGACCAAACGAGCGAATGCTCATTCTATCCCCAGTCTGCCAAATTTATTGTGGCGAGCAATAATAAAGGGTCGCTTTTTATACAAATTTTTATGGATAGTGACCCGTTATTTTTGCTGTACACAATACATTTGATAGAATGGGCATTCGCAGCCAAGTGTTACAAGAACCGACTAGAAGCTCGAAGATAGTCGATGGCTCTTTAAAAAAAAGGTACGTGTAAGAAGGTATGTGTAACAGTGATCATCATTTATGGTATAATGAGAGGTAAAATGTGAATATCACAGACCTAAGGGGTCCAAATTTATTTTAATTTTTAACCTAAGTTTTATTTTACTAAGTTATTTTAAAGTAGCCTTAGTTTATATTTTAATTAATACTTTTGTAATCAATTATAAATAAATAAATAGTTGAAGAGTTACTCACGATGAGAACCTTTATCACATCTCAATTTCGAAAAGTGAGGCTAATCTTATCCATCGTACGGGGAAAAAGCGATAAATAACCCTAGGGCGGGAATTAAAAAAAATAAAGGCATTGGATGGCAGTAAAATAAAAGTTTTCAGCCTATAAGTCCTAATGAATAATTTATCTGCATTTTGAGTATTTAAAAAAAGCTTTATCGTACTAATTTTAATACATACATATAATGACGTCTTTATCCTTTATGGTGTAGACAGAGCCCATGGTAACAAGACCCTAAAGCCACGCTTAACGTGATTGTGGGCGTAAAGGTGGAATAGGGGATAATGAATGACGGGTTGCGAGCCGCATCGCCTTCAAAATGATTCTTAACATTTTCGCCCATTTCCTCGATGGGCTGTTACCATATGCGCGGGAAGAGAAGCAGCAGGTAGGTACAGTCTATCCCCCGTATTCATAAACGCTCTATAGTCTTCTGCTAACTTAGCAATCGTTTGTCCTTGTCTGTCACTTTGACATTTGCCTTTCACAGAGAGCGTTTATGAATACGGGGGTAAGTTTCTTTTTGCTCCCAGATCAGCATGGCAAAAGTTTTTATTGATAGTTTGATAATTTTCACAAGTACTGAAAAGTACCATGACGTCTTAATGTGATTCAATTCTGACTCAGTTATTATGAACAGAGTTGCGCCATTGTGAACTCTGTCGCGTAATTTTATTATCTTCTTACAAACTCGATTCAAAACAAAACTGTCAGATACAAATTCGGAAGCACAAAATGTTTACCACCAGTTCATCAATCAAGTGGACAGTGTTTTATAATATCTTTAAAACTACACAACGGATTTTGATGCGATTTTTTTAATAGATAGATTCGAGTGATTCAAGAGGAAGGTTTTTATGTATAATTCTACGCAGACGAAGTCGTGGTTCGACTCACGATTATACATTATTTAGTTAATTTACAGTTATTATAAACAATGTCTCCAGAATAGATTTTTAATAATTATACTATTCAAAGTTGCCAGGTTGACAGGGAATCGAACTTTCATTTATGATGTTTTTGAATATTGCTTTTGCATTAAAGTAAATAATTGTGCTGTTTTGTGTAAGTAAATACCGAATTTCATTTAGCTTTATTTTTGTTTGTTGTTATTTTGTTTTAATTTAATTTCAGTTATTATTCCAACCACAATCTGACTGGTGGTCAATTGGTATAATTTGTCCCAAGATATTTATTATTTATTTATTTATTTATTTTATTATTATTTTATTACAATTGCGGATCCTTTTGTGAATTACTTATGTTTGCCAGTTAATTGTACTTTTAAAAAGGTGATAAATAAATCTATATATCTATTTACCTCTCTGACTTAAGTTCCAAAATAACCAAAACACGTAATAGATGGTTACAGTCTGTGACAGCAACAAGTTCTTTTTGGAAGTGGTTGAATTTTGACGTAAAATTTTAGTTATCAAATTGTCATATTATTATCTCGCAATTGGCTGTAATTTAAATCTTACTGAATTAAAAAAAAACAAGTTTACCACCTCTGCCCAATGGCAAGAATTACTTACTACTTATTACTACACAACACTGAAAAATGCACGAAGGCTGATTAGCACATCGGCATTGTTGATAAACGTGGACTTTGACGTTTCTTGACACTTAACGTTAGAGTGGTAAAGTATAACTTTTTAATTTATCGATGAATGGCTGTAGTAACAGCCAAACAACAACGAATTCTGAATGTAGTGACATTCAGAATTTATCCACAATCAAAACAAAACTAGAAAAAAAATGACATATCTTTAACGCTCGAAGAGTCATTTTTATAAATTAGAACGGATTTGATTTAATTTATATTGAATTGCTATTCTACTGCAACATTTTTTAACACTAGCAATTGCCCGCGACTTCATCCGCGCAAAATTAAATATGCTCGTAGCCTATGTTCATCAGGGATAATGTAGGATGAAATGTGAAAGTATTTTTGAAATCTATTCCGTTTCGGAGTCTTTTTAGTTTCAACCAACAATCAAATCTTTCCTCTCTAAATTATTAGTGTAGTTAGTTGTATTTTTCAAGTTTTTGTGTTAATATTGTCGTAACATGAATATTAGTCGTAATAGTGGAAGGAAAGCAGCGTGAATAAGTAACACGCAATACGTGTTCGGGTTCGAGGGTCCAGGCTACCCTCGACCGCCGCCGACACAGGGTTGCCACACTACTCTTATTTCTGTACAATAACAGTTGCAAAAAAACAAGCGTTACTTTGCGGCGGTCCATATTAATAAACAAAAAAAACTACTCCGCTAAAAATAAAATAATATATAATTTAATGGTACATACATATACACAAATCACGTCTTTATCCCTTACGGGGTAGACACAGGCCACGTTTAGCATAAGATTATGGGCGTATAGATGGAAAATAGAATCAAAATAGTGATGGGTCGCTGGCCGCATCGCCTATAAAATTACTCCTATGATTTTCGTCCATTACCTCGATGGGCTTTTACCATTTGCGCGGGAAGAGAAACAAGTGGTACATTCTATGTTTTTTCTTTGCTCCCAGACCAGCATGGAAGAAATGCAATTTAATTGTCATGTTAAATTATACATTGTATACGGTACACACGTTTTTGTAGCATAATTTGATAAAGAGCTGAATTGTTTAATTTCTTCATAATTCAAATTAAATTAATGGCTGTAATTTTTTTTGCCTAATCAATAGCGAAATTTTTTTTTATTTTCTGTCTTGCAAAACATTTAATTCTCTTAAACGACTATAAATAATCCTGTTTATTAAACATTCGTTATTTCGTCATTGTTTTTCTCACAAAAAAATAAAAAAAAAACTACACAAAACAGTCCATTCCAATATTTGTTGGCGTTTACCAATCACTTTTCAATTTCTAGAAAAAAACACGTTAAATGTACATATTAATATTAAACTATAGAAAGTTTGTTTGTTTTTAGTGACTCATTTCATAAGAAAAGAAGCAATTTATGCGACAACTAATCCCAATTCAAATTACTTAAGACAATAATTAAGTAACTTCAAGTTATCATGGTTTTTTTTATTTCGTCGAATTGTTGTTTCACTGGGTACTTATTTCGTCGAATTTATTTTTCAACACTCTGACGTAACAATTTTTAAAACGTATTTCAAACAAAAACAATTATAAAATTGTACTTTGATTCCATTTTCCATCTATAGGTATAGACCCACAATTTTTCTAAACGTGGCCAGGTCTTGTCACCTTAGACTGTTTACCGCGTAAAGGATAAAGGCGTGATTTGTGTATTGTATTGTATTTTTTTAACGCATTGCTTTGGGGCAACCCTATTTGGAGTAAGCGAGGGTGTTTTGCGAGGGTGCATTGCACATTACCCCACTTATTTAAACGCGGCTAAAACTATTGCGATATCGATTTTACACTCACATGTTGTTTTTACCCTTTGTTTGGTTAATCGATATGCTCATTTATTTAGTTTGCCATCGTTTGCGAGGAAATCGTGGGAAAAATACGAGTTTTTGACAGCTTTCGAGTGTATAAATTAATTAAGTGAGACTGAAAAAAAGGAATGCAGAGATGATGAGAGACGTATGGAATTTGTTAAAATTTAAATATTCTTGTACGTATTTCGAGTACAATAAAGTAAATAAAACGAAGAGTTTGATTATGATTCTTTGTGGCTTATTATTATAAGCTCTTAAATGGCTACAAATTCTTCGACTCAATGGAAAGATTTTGCGTGTAAAATGAGAACACATTGAATTTTCAGTAAATTCTACAATCAAGTATTTTGTAATAAACATCTGTTACATGTAAATAAAGTTGCACTTAAAATTGATTGATTTAACGCATACGATCTATCAAATTGTCTAAGTAATTTTAAAAGCGTAAGTGCCTGAAATTTCAAAATTGAGTTCAATATGAAGCCATAGTGCGGCAAATATTTTCCTAACGTATGAAAAACAAACGAAACTTCATATGGAACCAATTCACGGCTAAAATCCTTCACAAAATTAACTTAAACGTACGTGTAAAATATACCACAATTAAGCTCACAGCCGATCAGATAGCAGCCGCTTCAGTTGAAACAATTTGCTCGCTATCAAGATGGGCACGCGTTGGCTCGCCACCTGACGCTGAAGGGTTGAGGCGGCTGTGCTTTATTTGAATTGCAGTACGAAAATTGTAACGGCTAGTGGGATTTGGGATATTTTCACGGTTGGAACGTTTCGCTTTAGCAGATTATTAATTTTATCGGCTTGTGTTCTTTTTTTTTTACTTGACTACGAATTCTTCGTCCGTCAATAAAGTACCTAAGTATTGTATTAAATACATGACTACGTTTTTTTTGGCATAATTTTCACGTTTACAAACAGTATTGTCGCAATAAAATGACGTTTTATAAATGTATTTTTATGTTTTGGGAAATTATTTTTCGAATTTTCTTTTTATTTTCTTTTTCTGCTTCGCTTGCTTCGGTTTGGTATGTCGATAAACATGCATCCCATAATGATGAGGTCCTCGAGAGATGCGATTCCCGGCCGAGTTACAGTATTGTTCTTTTTCTATTTTTTTTACAGTCGGAGGTGGATGTGTAAGTCATCAAATATTGCAAGTAAATCCTAACATAGTTAATCGTAACATAGTTAGTCGTTTTTTAATATGTGCTTAGTTAGCACTTGATGGTCCCATCGGAAGACCAGCGCTGGCTGCAAGGCCAGCATTATGCTGAGATGGGACCATTTCGTGATGTATGTACTGATTTTTTTTGTTTTTTTTTTCACTCTTTTTGTTTTTGTAACCCAGTATACATATATCGCGAATAAATGTTTTTCTTTCTTTCTTTCTTTCTTTCGTACTGCAGAGCTCGGAGTACGAAGGTTCTTGCTAGTATAATCACCAAATAAAATTGTAATAAAAATATTTTTAAGTTTACCACTGCACAGGACGATTCCAAGAGCTGACATGAATGGATTGAATGATCGAATGATAATTACTATGTGTGTATAACAAAATGATTAAATACAGGTTGAGGTTTATTTTTTTCTTGAGTATCATGTAATTGTTTACAAAATATTAGGAGACTCATGTACAAGAACATCACTCACTCAGTGTTCAACCTGTACTAGGACGTCACTTAACTTTTATTATTATAAACATGGCCAGTCTGATAAGTGCACAAAAGATCCTACCTGTTTAGCATTGTTTTCCGATTTCATGGAATTAAATAAATAAATAAAAAAAATAAATATCTTCGGACAAATTACACCAATTGACCCAGCCCCAAACTAAGCAAAGCTTGTACTATGGGCACCAGGCAACGGATAGACATACTTATATAATGTAGATAAATACATACTTAAATACATACAACATCCAAGACTCGGGCACAAACATTCGTATTCATCATACAACTGTCTGCCCCTACCGGGATTCGAACCCAGGACCTCAAGCTTCAAAAGCATAATATCGTTAAGACGTTGATACCTTTTTTTTTGCACGCAGCTTTGTTGCTATGGAAAACTAGAAAAAATATAGTTTCTGATTTCGTAGGATTTTCCGAAAAATCCCGTCTTTTAATTTTATTTCTTTTCTGCTCAAGGTAGGTATATGATTGATCAATTTAAAGTTTCAACCTCTATTAGTTAACGCAGCGCATTGTCATCCTAATTGATAGTTTATTAGTAAATATTTCTAAGTTACTGGTAATCCAGGAAATAAATAAATTTCCGATTGCACCCTTAAACAAACTTAATTTAAAAAAGTAGGTACGTATAAGTACTAAAGCTCTTTATGGTGATTAAAATAAATAAGTTGTTTGGGTATACACAAGTAGCTACTTATGGATAACTAAACCTATTAGACAGATATGTAAGTAGGCAAAGTTAGTAAAGTACTTCGAAATTTGTTTAAGTAGTTATAAAAATACCTCATGAATTCATGGGATATTACTGAACTTTAATTTGAAAAATATTGTAATAATTTCATATCCATTTAATGTAATTAATTGGCTTGCAGTCGTGTATCAATCGTGGCTGTAGCAGATTTCAGTCACACATTTACGTAAATTACGTATTCCGTGTTCGCGTAACGGCGCGGCTGACTCATTCGATTACGCCAGGAGGGAGGAATAATCAGCCGCGAACAGCAAATACCACTAATCCACATTTAACCCCTAATCTAACATCAAATACGCATAAATTAATCACACAAAATTTTCACTACCTACTCGTTCATCAAAACAAATTGAAAGCATTTCGTGAAATGGTTTTACAAGCGTGGGATTTGTGCGCAAACGATTCCGTATTATGGTTTTTTAATCTTGACACTTTCTTGAGCTTTTCACCGGCGTGGAACGCGTCGCTGAAATAAACCGTTTCATTTGAGCCGCAAATAACAAGAAACAAAACACTAACGACGCATTGGAACGACAAAAACGCGCGTTCAACTATTCGCCTTGGTCGAAAGTAAATAGTTGACGATCAGTCGGTAAATGGTCAGCGACTTACCAGACGGGTCGGACGAGAGCCGACATCGCTATAAAACTGCACGAGCCCACATCACACACTAGAGTTTACCGAGCACTGGGTCACAGGGGAGAGTTCACTGCACTTGGGGGCACATTGCTAGTGCGTACGGGGCCTTAGCATGGCGGAGGCGTAGCACTGCGTAGCGCGTGGAAAAAGTTTGTAGCGGTCGCGGGTCGTAGCACTCGTGTCGGTCGGCGCGGCGTAGCGAGTGCGAGGAGCGAGGGCCGCGGCGATTTGTGGACTAGCCGAGTGTCGGGGCGCGGGCGAGGCCGCGGCGCGGGCGGCAGGGGGGGGGGGGGGGATGCGCGCGCAAGCCGCCGCCCACCGGCCCGCCCCACACACCCGCAACCTATTTATTTCTAGTTACGTAAAATTTACGCGCAATACCCAATACTGCAGCTTAAGTTACAATCTATTTGGCAATACATAAGCCTATGCAATGCAGGTAACCGCTGGTATTCAGCTTCAGCCGACCCGGCTCACCCTCGACTGTCTCTTGCGGACAACTTTTTACCGTCCGCAAAAAAGGGATTCTAAATTAAACGCCAATCAGTGTTTTTACGCGAGACCACTCGGAGCCCGGGGCAGGTGAGGCGTGAACTGAAAAAAGGCGCCGACGCCGGGGGGACGCGCCGTCAAATTTGGCAGACGAGTTTTTTCGACCGCAATCGATGGTATCAATGTCACTTAAATAAATTGAATAAACGCGTCGACCGAGGGAGCTGCGGCGCCGGCAGACACTCCGCGGCCTCCGCTGTGACCTCATCCCGACATGCAGATGTGTGGCTGGCCACCCCCGGCCGCGCGAGCCGTGAAGCAAAAGTTGCGAAGTGTGTCGTCACGATCAGCTGGCCGCGAGCCGCGAGCGCAACAGACAATGCGATTAAGATCTACGCAGGACAACTTTCGCCCGCGCCGAGCGGCAGTTAGTTGTTATGAAAGAGAGAAATTTGTAAATTGTTGGCGCCCGAGTTCACGAACTCCGTCGAACCGGAGTTTGTTTTAAGAGTCCAACCTTGAAACAAGAAGAAAAGTAGTCCTGTAAAACAAAGTTTTGCGGCCGCCGTCGCCGGCGCAAGCGGTTCAAGGATTGTGCCCGAACTGTCTGTCTGTACAACTTTACCGATTAAAAGCTCAAAAGCTTCCAAAGTCATTTTAAAAGTTTATCTGCAGGGCGCGCGGGGAGGGGGCGTAGGCTTCGTTATCATCCGGCCGCAGTCTAGTTGGGCTAGTTGGAGTTGTTTTAAGAACCGATGGCGGCGCCTCAAACTGTCAAAGTTGGAGGTCCGCGGGCCCACGCGTGCTGACTTCCCAGACCCTTCGCTACTTTGTTTTACAGCTGTTCCACTTAGCGAACTATGCCTCGAGTTGGGCGCGAGTTCTTGCATGTGTATCGGCGGCACACCCCCGCACCCGAATAGTTTCATAAACATAGCCCAACTTAGTTTTGGACGACTTTTCAAAGTCAATGCATACTAACTTTCGATGTCTGCCAGTGCGATATTACGATTGGATCAGGTTTGCGGGTCGACTTTAATTCATTCGTTTGTTCGGAACTTGTTTTATTGGAAGTTCCGTCAAGCCGTAGACTGCCGAGTCTGCCGAGTCTGCGGAGTCTGGCGGTGTCGGAGCCGAAGTCTGGACAACTTACTTTCGGGCGTTACGAGTACGACGTGATTAATTTTCGTGGAGTTTAAAGTTGTTTTGTTTTTGTCGCATACTTATTTGGGTGAAGGATTCTGTCAAGTTATGAAGTGTTCTTTTTGTTATTCAGATTCAGAGTGATTCAAATGTTTACAGCCGAAGAAATGTTTGTACTCGCAGTAAAGGGAAGAAAATATCTACCTGCTCCTGATTATGCTTACAGATTGATAATAATAAGTAATCCCAAAAATTGTTATTATAAATTCCTTGTATAAATGTATTAGTATAGATTTTAATTATAGTAGTTCATTTTTAAAGACAAAGGGCTTTGTGCCCGGGCAACCACATCCAATTATATTTTATTATGTTTACTGTCCATTTACTTATTATTATATTATTTTATATTACTGTTTTTGATATAATCACCTTATGGTCCCAACGGAAGACCAGCGCTGGCTGTAAGGCCAGCAAATGCTGAGTTGGGACCATTTTGTGACAACTTATCTGTTTGTGTTTAATTTATTTTATTTGATTTTTGTGATTATCATAAATAAACTTCTTTCTTTCTTTCTTTCTTTATTTTGAAAAAAATACTTTTTGACGAGTTTCTTGCGGCGCGTTCTTCTTGACAATGATGACCTTAATTAAAAAAAATAGGTACATTTAAAAGAGCTCTTGGCGGCCTATTTGCAAAATAAAATTTTGATTGTGTTAATATATTCCCACTAACTCAAAGCAGCGGCCCGGCAGACCTAGGCGGCGATGGCAGGACGAGTTGGACACCTTAAAGGACTGGACACGTACCGCAGCAGACCGAGAGCAGTGGAAGCGTTGGGGGGAGGCCCTTGCTCAGCAGTGGGACACAATAGGCTTATAATAATCACTACATAGTATAAAATTAAGTCGCTTTCTCTGTCCCTATGTATGCTTATATCTTAAAACTACACAACGAATTTTGATGCGGTTTTTTTTAACAGATAGAGTGATTCAAGAGGAAAGTTTTTATGTATAATTCTACGCAGACGAAGTCGCGGCCAGAAGCTAGTAATGTATAAAAAATTGAAGAGTTTTCAATTGAACACTTAAAAATACTTAAAAAATTAAACACCTAAGTAAGGGGTTACGATTATATAAGTATAAAGGGAACGATCCGAGCAGTTTTGAACTTTTCCGAAGACCTATGAGTGCAATGAAAAACACTATGACCGTGTCCAAAAAAACACATCGTGCGCCCCTGATTTTCTCGGCTGATGAAAATTACCGTTGTTCTTCGTACATAACCAAGTTACATTACTAGGACATTCTAAGGTAAAATAAAGACTATTTTTAAAGTAAAACAAACATGTTCGCGGCTTACCACCTGAACCTAATTAATCCTAATCAATTATCCAACGTCGGTTACTAGTGCTGGTTATGTAACTTGTTTATGTACGAAGAACAAGCTGAAAATTACTATTATATCGAAGTCGAACACCTAAATACTCGTATACGTAAAGGTTAAAAAGTCGAGGAAACTTAAGGACTCTTAGGGCCTGTCTCACCACTCTCTGTAAAGTTCCGGTTATCTTAAGTGTCAGTTATATAGTTCCCTTTCTATTTATTACTACGCAACAGACAGAGATGACATCATAGATAAATAAATAAATAAATAAATATCTTGGGACAAATTACACCAATTGACCCAGCCCCAAACTAAGCAAAGCTTGTACTATGGGTACCAGGCAATGGATAAACATACTTATATATTGTAGATAAATACATACTTAAATACATACAACAACCATGACTCGGGCACAAACATTCGTATTCATCATACAACTGTCTGCCCCTACCGGGATTCGAACCCAGGACCTCTAGCTTCATAGTCAGGGTCACTAACCACTAGGCTATCCGGTCGTCACCCAGAACTTAACAGAGCGTGGTGAAACAGGCCCTTACAAAGTCATCCTATCTTGTGCATTTACAAAATAAGAAAATATTTTCAACCTTGATCAATACTCCAAAATTGCGGTACATTAATTGAGCTACATTGTACTTCATTGTAATAATACCGAAATTTTCATGCCTTATTTCTCTAATCCCGGGGGTCCATCGATAAATAGCGGAGCACGATTCGTTCTCATAATCAGCGTAATTAGCGAAATCTCTGTCGGAAAGTCACGACCAAGAGTCAAGCGCGTAGATAAAGCTGCCACAACCCTCGGAGCGGTGACGACAACCCCAGCAAACTCTGGCCTCCGTCTCTCCCCTCTGTATTACAAGACAAAGCTCCTACAGGGGATGGTGGAGAGATCTCGTGGGGCCTTCTAACGCTGGTCGGTTAGTACGTGTTATCTTCCTTCGCCAATAAGTCACGCAATAATTGCCGCGACTCGAGGATCACGCGCGCACATATTTATGCTCAGTACATAAATAAGTGTGCGTAAATATCGCACGACAATTGCAGCCTTGATAATTGCCCCCGGCGAGCAACTGTAACAATGATGGGGGTTCATGCTCACGAAATGTCGATGTGTTTTGTATTTTGTAAGTTAATTGTGACTTTATTTTATTGGTTTGGTTAGGTAAGTTTGTAGTGTAACAGAGGTGTACTTTTATGATAGTTTACTACATACATATAGCACGACGTCTTTATCCCTTACGGGGTAGACAGAGCCTAAGGTAATAAATATTAAGGTCACGTTTAGCATGATTAGGGGTCAGTGGTCAGTGGGGGTGACAGTTTACAAGTAGTTTTTTTTCTTCTTATAATTTTCAAGGGCATGTCTTTTTAAGTATGTTATACGGTATAAATAGTCGGGTAAGTGTGAAATATTTTAGTTTTCCTATAATCTAGACACGCGGTAGCGTGTCAAGCCAAGTTCAAGCTAATAGAATCAGCGAGCAGTACCGTGTGTGATAACCGGGTTACTTGGAAGGGATCTTTTCTTAGCGATCAGTTTATCTTTGCTCGATTTTCTGTTTACTATTGTATTTTTATTGTTTTTGCAATGTAAGATCTCGTACAACTACGTTACGTTTTCTAGCTAATAAAATGACGTGAAACGTAAAAAATGTGCTGACTTGAAATGATCTTACGATGCAGTGCTTGATTTTGCCAATAACTTTCGGCAATCTTTTAGTTTAGTTTAAAGACAAGTTTAACTGTGACATACAAGAAAATGTAAGAAGAACACTGTTGCTTCAACCCCCTATATCTATGATCTAGTTCTGATTTTGTGTGGTTGAAAGCTTTTGAGTTCATTTAGTTCAATATTCTGTGAAATAGACTACAAAAAAAACTTAAAATGTTTATAAGTAATCAGTTACTAGCCACAATCATTCTAAATTTTACTAAGGCGATTACTCACGTTTTTGAAGTAGAAGGCCGAAACCGCTTATGAACGATTCCATCCTCACGGTTCTGAAACAAGGCATATTTAAATTATAAAATGGACACGTCGAACGGAAATTGTTGAAGGAACGTGATTGTATACGAGGTCTCCCAGATTTTTATCGGAATTTTCCGCAGGTGGTCTGGTGCGATTGAACGCCTCTAAATAGAGGCCCGCTCTTGACGCGGTACACATGTATGGAAGCATTTGTCAACTATGATTCAAAAATCCTTAAAATATACATACATACATAAATCACGTATTTATACCTAAGTATGTAAGTAAGTAATCTTTATTTGCAATTAAATATGGTATAAAATACATGTCAAAATGAGATAACAAGTTCACGCATTTAGTTAATAATATGACATACAAATTAAACTATATAAATATAAAAATAGGAAGCACAAGCAAGTCCACAATCAATCAATTAAAATAAATACAACTGAATTGCAAAACAGTAATTAAAATGAAGTTTCAAAATAAAATTAATTAATGTTTAGTAAAATTAAAATAAGTTAGAGAAGTCATGAAACAAATCCATTAATAAACATTATAAGACATCACGTAGTAGTGTAGTGCCTAAAGGTCACGTTTAGCATGATTGTGGGCGTATAGGTGGAAAGGGAATCAAAATAGTGATGGTTACATTGCAGTAAAATCGGTCAAACCGTTCTAGAGAAAAGTGGGAACACTCGTTATTGCACACAAACAACCTCTCACTCCAAACTTGTATGTTTTCTCCGTTATATGACGGGTAAAAACTAATTTGAACGAGTAAGGTCATGTCCTTCTAATATAAAGACCAAGTTTATGAAGCCTTTGCACTTTTCATGGTCACAGTCAAGTTCTCAAAAGTTGGGAAACAAACGAGTTTCGTATTTTATATCTAACCGACTTCAAAAAACTGTACTTTTGCGCTTTGCGTGCTAAGGTTTGTAAAATGTATGTGTGGATTTTCTTTGCAACTAATTACATGAAATATCTTTAAAATTATCTCTCTGCCGCACGCTTCCACGCTTATATATATGGGCTAGATTAGATTGACTTAGTTTGTCTTTATCTGTCATTTAGATGCCGCTTTTTTTGCTTGACTTGGCGGGGGCACTGCCGTGCCCCCAGAGATTGGCTTTTGACAGACACAGATAAAACCCACGTTTTGTTACATCAGTACCGTAACTTTTTATGAGGAAGCGGGTTTATATAGAGTAACGAAATCAGTCGGCGTTCGGCTGATCGGCAGACGAATATCGATAGCTGGTCGATAACTAGAACATCGATGATATAGCTGGATTATAAGACTATGGATAGCGTCGCAACAATAACGAAGGTTTTTTGTGTGGAATTCCGTGTTGCAGTTTTCTGCAATGATGTCCCTTCAATCTCGCCTCTTCATTCAACGTACTTGATTTTGTTCCCTTACCTCAACTATATTTAGTGACGACACTTACATACATCAAAAATCGATGAAAACCGTAATTATAGTGTATTTTCAATAGAAGTTGTTGGTAAAGCGTAATAGTGGCATTACTGGTTATCGGATCGCGAGGAAATTGTGCCGTGTGCGCCGACCGGACCCTAAATGCGATTTTAATTGATGTTACGCGACTGCTAGCTGACTGTTTAGAGGTGGAGCGATAGCAGAGAATGCCCTTTAAACGCCGCAAGATACAAGTTACCCACACGTCCAAATTCGAAGGTAGGTACAAGTACAAATCATGCCTAATCTTCTTCAATTAATGCGTTAAGGGATTTATCAGACGTTGGCGACGAAAATGTTAAATCTTAGGAAGCGGTTCCATCGGTTTTCACTGGATAAAACTTTTGTACCAGTGTGATTACCGCCGTATACATAAAAGGCCTTGGTCTTGTTCTTGCCGTGTGGAACGTCAAAAACGTGGCGGGCGAGATCGACTGCTCCCGAACATTTACGAACACAGCATTATAGTAGCCACGGGCGACGGACCACTGCCCGCTGCGGGTAGCGGTGGAGAACGACCAAGGCTTTGGAGGTTAGTTTAGTGAAATTGCTGTAGCGTTTATATAATTAACTAGCGACCCGCCCCGGCTTCGCACGGTACATTATGCATGTATTATACATATAAACCTTCTTCTTGAATCACTCTATCTATTAAAAAAAACCGCATCAAAATCCGTTGTGTGGTGAAGATATAAGCATTCAAAGGGACGTAGGGACAGAGAAAGCGACTTTATTTTATACTATGTAGTGACGGTCATTTATATTCGATTTTTTTTCGGAATATAGTTGCACGAAAACCAAAAAAATTGGGGGTGGATTAACATCCATGTTTGGTAGACAGAGCGCGGTATAGCCTCATTTTGGGGAACGAAAGTGTTCCAAGTGACCTCAAGCATTGAGTTTTGCTATCGCTACGTCGCGGGTCACAACTCCACACGTCACGTCTCCTCAGTACTCACACGTAAATTTGATTTTAATATTGAGCACGTAAACTGTTTGCTTACGGCCAGTAATTGATACGCTCTTACCGGTTAATGCCCGTTATTATATACCGATTCACCGGCTTAGACCGGGGATCTGAGCGTGCCATTACGTATTACAAATTTAAATTAATTTAGCAGAGTTTTTGGGGTAGTTCAGTGGGTTAGGGTTATGGTTAATTAATAATGGAAGACTGTCTTTGGTCCTAAAAAATTACTTTAAATATTCTATCGCGGACTTAGTATTTGAGAAGATAGGCTAGTCGACTTGTTGCGAGTCGTAAAGATAGATAGATCAGTCACTCTCGCATTTTGCCACGTAGCTGTTCTATTTAACACAGAAAAGAAAATAGTGAATTGTGCTAGTCTGTAGTAATAATTTGATGTAGATGTGATTTAGTTTCAACCCAAGGTTTTATTTTGCATACCTACCCAATTTCATCATACTTTTTTCATATTCGTCTTATTCGACTTCGAGCGTGAACATAGTTTTTTTTTGCTGACTGCACTTTTCAATCTAACCGTCTCAAAAAAACTTACATTGCGAGTCAAATAAGAGCTTGTAAAATGGCTTAACGTACCTACTAACATCACTTAAAGCGTCATACCCTTTCCACGTCGCGTCAACTCAACAAGGCCATTGTTGCCAGCTACATACCTCGCGAGACGGTACGCAAGCCAACGATTCACACGGCAGGTAAGCCCGGCCGCAGAGATTATGGCGCGCCATCAAATATGCATAAAAGCCGTAAAATGGCGCACTTAACCGCTCCCCGGCGCCTCGCGTTGTCACCTGCAGGCTCCGCTAAGATCCGACGCACATGGTGCGATTTTACGCGTGTTAAAGAAGGACAAGGGCGTGTTGAAGCGGGAGAGCATGATTAAGTATACTTAATCAGGATCGTGTGGTATACCACAGCAGACGGTTACGGATGGAAAGAAGTAGAAGGGAGAATGAGAATAGTAGTTGCATCTCATGCATGCTTGGCTTCCTAGGTTCGACACAGTTGGCGTCGAAGTAGTTATACTACTGAATTTCGGAATTATTTAGCATATGGTAAAATATCTATCTCTTGACGGCATAGTCGTATTATAAGTTTCTTCGACTGCTTAATTATTTTATTGCTGTCTCTTTGCAACACTGAGAGCCCAGCGGACTTCAAAAGAAACATTTGTTGTACCTTTCAGTTACTATGCATATAGCTTTTGCTCAAATAAAATGGAAATAAGGAAATTTTGGAAAATCTCTTCATAGTAGGTACTCCTCTATAATACTCAAATATCCTGGCTGCCAAATTTGAAGTTTCTAACCGTAATAGTTTGGGTTCTGCTTCTACTGCCAGTCAGTCCAGTTAGTCATTCACGGTTCTGTTCAACTGGATCCTTGAGCTATATCGCAAAGTACTTCGCTTAAATTACTGGTCTCTAGAATATCTTCTTCGCAGCTACCAGTTCGACTCATTCTTAAAACCGTGTATCCATCATAACCATTTCAGATAAAGCAGCAAAGCATGCCGTCCGTGTGCAACACCCCTAATCTCCCCACCGTCTGTAGACAGACGCTCAGACACATCGGTAATTAAAAATTGCCTCCGCCTCATAAATTTGCATGAAAGCGAGACGAACAAATGTGCTCGCACGGGGTTCTTGGTCTTGGGATAACCGAATTTTAATGTAACTGGGAAATATAATGTATACGTTGCATCTTTAAATTAATCCGGAATTCAGCAGGTGGTTCGGTTGGTTTAACTGAACACTCCCAAAACATTTATAAAATGTTTCTCAGCTTTTTAAATGCGGTTGTCATATGTTTCTATAACGTCAAAACGTATAAGACGTTTGAAGGTGTAGTGCCTGCGAGGGAATGGTTCACGTTGTATCACTTTCATGACCAGGTTTTTTTATTTAGAGAATCTTATGACAGCAAGGAGCATCAACATTGAAGCCATTGCGGACTATTCGTACGAACCATCTTAGTGTGCAGGTGAGCTTTAAATTAGGGCATAGGATCTTCCTTACTTATTGTTAAACAGTCAATATCTCTATGTTGGATGCTTTTGCAACGTATACGGTACTTTTCCTAAGTATATTGTATTTCTTCCTATTATATTATATCTACGTGTATCGAATATGTGTAAATAAATGTTTATCTCTCTCTCTCTCTCTCTCTCTCTCTTGCTTATCAGCCATTACTGAACGATTCATTACCAAATTTGCATGATTGCAGGTTGCGGCGTAAACATTGAACACATTCATATGTTTTATCTAAAAGTGGCAACGACAAAGTTCGACCACAACTTTGGTATCCTGAGAGTAGGTACTTCATTTTTTTCATCGTTCAATTAACAATTGAACTCAACCAATCCAACGACATTCAACTAATCAAGCATACCACATATTGCATTAAGATAATCCACTTATAATTCCAAATAGTCAAACATGAACACTCTATTTACATACAAAGCCAAGCAACTGGCGTCTGCAATCCCATTACAACAATCACCTTCCCGTTCATTACGCTTAAGATACTAAATTTAAATTAACAACCCCTTGTTAGTTGAACTACATCTGCACTCGAACGAATGCTCATTCCGTAAGCGGGAATCAGAATAGTGTCGCGTTTCTATATTATTATGAGCTGAAATGCTCGCGAGTTTCAAACTTGGGGTAATTCCCAGAAAATTCTGGAGTTTGGTCATGTAATCGTCTGGTTTATTGATTATTGATTAAGTTACAATAATCACAATAAGTGTACAGGTAAATATTAAAAAAATGGTTTTTCAATTCCACGATACCTATGGTCTTCACAGGTGACTTGACGGTTATTCTTTTGGAGGAATTTTGAAGATTTAATTTTAATTATAAATTATAGATTATTGTGACTTTATTTACGTAGACAGGATCTAACCTTTTTCTTAAAATTAGTAAGGTTAGGTCATCCAATCCAATTCCTATAAAAAATACTGAAGAAATAACTAGTTAGGTCGTTTCGCATTACGTAGAAAACTCCTTTGAATTAGGTAGAGTACAATAATTATCACAGATATTCAACCTTAAACGGATCTCAAATTACATTGAATTGTGCGTAAATACATCGCACTAAAAGCAAATTTAGCCAAAGGTTTTAGATCTTTCCTATCTTCCGCTATTAAGCCCGCCACATTAAACGACTCGCCAAGCAAAATCCTAATACAGCTGTCATTTAAAACGTCTCCCTATCTTAATACCTAGACAGAAACAGCCAATTTAGCCGGCGTCGCCTCGCCGTCTTTATCGTATCTTTAATGAACACTCATAAGCGCACACACTACTTAACGTATTGTGTCGGTTAGACGTCGCCTAGCTTTGCGCGGGCTCGAACAACGCTTTGTGGGATTTGCGTTTTGTACAGAGCGCGATCTTCATCTGTTTCTTTAATTATGAACACCGCCGTGTAGTTCGAAATTTAAATGAGCTCTCACTTATTAAATGAATGTAAAACTGGCTTTATTTTATTCCATATTTAAAATCATAATTACTTGTGCTTCCTTCGTTTAGAGTTTGTCTGTTTTTTATTATGGCCAGTATTTTTGTGAAGCCGCTACGGATGTTGCTAATCTCTAGTGCTAACTCGTTTCGTGGCAGAATGTTATTGTGCTAATCGTGCCTGAAAATAAGTTTTAGTAAATTAATAAGTAAATGAAGCTTTTACCCGTAGCGTAGAATTAGCAATTTTTAACACGTTTATTGCTATCCCGCGGGAATTATGCAATTTTCCGGGATAAAAAGTAACCTACATATATTTTAATCTAGGGAACCAGCTGTTTACGTTCCGAATTTTATCCAAATCCGTCTAGTTGTTTTAGCGAGAGGAAGGAACAAACATACACACTCACATTGTCACATTCGTCCATCCATGCATCCTCACAAAAATTCACATTTATAATATTAGTAGGATTGATTGAAAAATTATCAGAGACACCGTCATCGAAATCGACGAGAATGACTATACATATAATTACAAACATAAACAGATAACTTTCTAAATTTCTTCAATTCTTGAACTAACAAAAAAAGGTTTGCTCCCCTTCGTACTGAAACAATGTAGGCCGCGCACGGGAAATGCTAATACGGGGCCGTTCCGTACAAATTGATACTCGATTGTCGTTCATATAAAACACTCTGCGAGCGAGATCGCCCCATGAATAATAAAGAATTGCCGAACGGCGACGAGACGCGTGAGCGACGCGGGGTTGCTGCGACGAACTAGTAGTGTTTGAAAAGATGGTAAAAGTCCATCGGGGAATGGGCGAAAATATTAGGAATCATCACTATTATGATTCCCCTATCCACCTATACGTTCACAATCATGCCACACGCGGCCTTTAGATGTTGTTATCTTAGGCGCTGCCTACCCCATAACGGATAAAGACGTGATTTATGTAATTATGTCTGCATGCGCAAGATCAAGATGTCATCAATGTAACAAGTCGTATAGTACCAACCTACTCTGTCTATAATTTTTGTTTTTCTGATTTTATTTTACAGTTCTGTTTTTATTTTATTTCGACATTCCGCGGAATCATTTTATTTGAAGAATCGCGAAATGTAAACCTAATTTTTAACTATTAAAAGTTCCTCGAATTCGTCGCAACCGACCGGCACATGAATATAAGGCGCCTATTCACGACACGTCCACTATAAAACATAATTCCGATTTTCATACAGACCCATGTACGTTTTTCTTGTATATTTATTCTGTTAAACATCTCCCCTCCCCCATAAAAATACCCCAGCCGGTTGTAAAACCCGACTACTGTTAGCTTTATTCCGATTTTATGACTAAATCAACACTTAAAATGTATAAAAATGGAAAATCATGACGCATTTTGTCTCTGATCGGCATATGTTACCGTAGTAGCATCCAGTCTGAGAAGAAACAATTAAAGAAGAAAATATATATTATGTATGTCTACTCGTCAGTATAATCAGTCTAAATACCCCAGCAAAGTTTCGTACTATTATGTTTTATTACTGACCTTCTAGCTCACGAATGTTCGCATGCATGTTACACTACGGTGTTCATATTTCTTTTTCACTTTTTAAAGTTATCCTAATTTAATTAAGTACCTCTGTTTTCAAATACTAACTTAATTAAACCTTACCGTATTATTCAGTTCCCAATGACGTATAATGAATTTAATTGGTACGTAAAGACGTCATAATGACAGTGATTGCTCGTGCTCGTATTACGTGGAATAGTGAACAAGGTTCCTGTTTGAATTCGGAACCAGTTCACCGGAATACCGATTGACATTTAACGTGTAGATGATATGGAACATAGAACTACAATAGAGACGAACTTTAATTTTTTTGTTTAATACTTGTGATTTGTCTCTACTTCTCTATATTCGTACAATAAAGCATTTACTTACTTACTTACTTACTTAATTAAAGAGAAAAGTATTTATTATTATTTGTATTTAATGCACAAAATACTTATGGTGACAGTTGTCGGTAATATGCTTTCGTGTTAATTTTTTTCCGTCACTCTCTTGGAAACATTTGTTACGTTTCTACCATGTTCCTATAGACTCATACCAAAATAAAACTATTGCACAAGTGTGCAACTTGCACACAATTAATCGTTTCCCTTGTTGACCAATGTGGTAATTGCCTATTATGCCGCAGTTATCATATTTTGTCGTAAATGCTCTTTCCCATAGGGGTAGGCAGAGACTACTTTGTTCCACTTACTAAGATTCTGAAATACCTCTTTCGTTTCATCCACATTCATCAATCTCTTCATATATGCTCGTTAGTTTCGGGTACTTCTGACCTGCCCTTTTTCAAAACGTCTCCATTTGGTCCAGGAACGTCCGTCTAGGCCTTCCCCTCCCAACGCAATCATACACACTCCCCATAAAGATCTATTTAGTTAGTCTACTTTCATCCATACAAAAATGTGAAGATAAAGCAATCAAGGCCCCATTACAATACAGTTCTCAACTGTCTTTTTTTAGGTTAAAATCTCATTTAAAGCGACATTTTTCGAAAGTCTTCAGCCATTTTAAAAAATTACTTTAAGCACAAGAAAAACACTACGATCGCAAATGACATAAATCAACCCAAATATACAATAACAGCCTCTCAACAGCCACCCGAATCGCGCCAACCGCAATCGTGTAAAGCTAGCTCCACATGTAAACGTGTAGTGTTTACCTTCGGAATCCGCAGACAATTAGCCCTACCCGATTAACGCACGCAGGTGTCGACACGGCATCACCTTAAATGTTTATTGCTTAAACGCTTCCAATTGTGATTTGACTGAGCTCTGTTGCTTTAGGGATGGGAACTGCTATACTGGCGATAGTGTGTCGTTTTTTTACGAATGTTAATAAATCAGAAAAAGGAATCAGAACCAGAATTTTTTGATAGAAAAAGCGACACAAACGCGTTTGCGTTAGCGTCTTTATTATTCAACATACATACATACATACATACATACATAAATCACGTCTTTATCCCTTACGGGGTAGACAGAGTCTAAGATGACAAGACCTAAAGACCACGTTTAGCATGATTGTTGGGATGCTCGCCACATCGCCTATATACTCGTAACATGATCCCTAAGATTTTCACCCAAGTCCTCGATGGGCTTATACCATCTGCGCGGGAAGAGAAGCAACTCGTACATTCTATGTTTTTTCTTTGCTCCCAGGCCAGCATGGACGAACACAAAAAATCAACTCAATCAATCAATCATCAATTATTGAACTTATTTATTAATCATTTAAGAAAACAGTCCCAGAAATTTCTTCTCAGAAAACGTCGTAGGTGAATCTTACTCACTCAAACTTATTTTCATAATTTTTGGCTAGAGCAGCCGTTCTCTGCCACTTTGAAAGGAACAATCGCTGTTATCGCGTGAAGACGGTGCATTCAGACGCGGCGAGAGGAAGCGGAGCGACCACAATGCGGCGCCGCGGAGCACCCTCGCCGAAGACTGCGGCCACTACTAGAATGCACCAAAAAATAACAAGTTATTAAAAAGTATTTTTAATACTTTCTTCCTGAGCTCGACCAATGTGTGTGCGCTTAAAGAAATAATTATCTTCAACAACAACGCATTTGTAATTAGTCTCTTTGTTGTGTACACACTATGTCTTGAAATTAATCTTGAAAAGTTCAGCATATGGTTGGGTTGGTTGGACTGAACATTACGGTAAAAGATTTTCAGGATTGTTGTTTTGTGATTGACAAAATGTTCCCATACAATCAATAGTCTTCTTCTCCTTTTTTTATATGGCACCATCGGTCGATGCGATGATTTCGCCAATGTCAAAGTAATAAATACAGTATTCAAAAATCTAGCGACAATAATGTCGGCAACGTTGTACGGTGGAACACGGTCAAAATACATCTCCCCCCCGTCGGGCTCTTAGCCAACGGATAATGATATCCCGTAGAATCTGCCAGGAAAGCACTGCTCTTCCCCTCGGACGGATCCAAAAACGAACCGCAGCTCTTGTTCACACGCGGAGGTAACCCGACTCGCACCGCCCATACAACAGTCGATATTCAAAGTGTATGACGTCAAAGAGATAACTTTATGCATACATACATACACATACACAAGTCACGTCTTTATCCCCTACGGGGTAGACAGAGCCCAAGGCAGCAAGACCTACAGGCCACGCTTAGCCAGACTGTAATTTATTTAT
This sequence comes from Pandemis cinnamomeana, assembly GCA_932294345.1. Taxonomy (NCBI): domain Eukaryota; kingdom Metazoa; phylum Arthropoda; class Insecta; order Lepidoptera; family Tortricidae; genus Pandemis; species Pandemis cinnamomeana. The sequence continues at coordinate 12,441,451 of OW028705.1, read as the reverse complement.
TGTGTATGTATTTGTTGTGTTGTGATTTATTTTGTATCAAAATCGAATGTGAAACCTTTAAAGGAGTGCTCAGTCACAGTAACTCAACCACCGACTGAGATAATCTGGATTGTTTTCTAAGACACTTTTGTGTACACGGACATGGTGTACTGTGTACGTATGGCGGACAGCACACAGAGAAGTCATAATCAAGATTGTTAACTAACTTTAATATCATAGACACTGCCACTCTCTTGTCCACTTCCTAACTCTACGCTCGTACCCAAAACGTAGCAAGAAGGTTGATTCGACCGAGTGCATCGGCCTTCAGCAAGGAGCATAAAGATATTGAGCTAGCCGCGCAACCATTGTCGCCACGATAGCACATCGCCACCGGTCCTTTTGTCTCTAATTGTCGCCCCCACAATGCCGGCAGAAACAAACGCTTGTTAGCTCTCCCAAGCTAAACGTTCGTGTAATAACATGTCTTCAAACAATTGTTCAATGCTTCCAATGCGCTAGGAAATTGCCCAGTAGCTTTTTGTTCAACGAATCGATTCCAATTTTGATTGACACGCCAATAAAAATGAACGAAAAAATTATCGTGGGGCGCGCAGCGTTAATGACCTTAATTTTGGAATTTGGAACGATTCGACGTTTATTCGTTTTAAAATGTACAGCCGCGGCGCGCCCTCCGCTCTATGGCATCAATCATTTTTAGAGGGTTTCGCTTATCCAAGTTTCTTCCTGCCGCCGTCCTCCACATCCAACTTTTACATCGAATGATCTCGGCTAAACCAACAGAGCGTTCGGCGTTCCGTTGCCGTGTTTTGTATTATTTTTTGTGAATAAATAATATTATTCCTCGAGGGAAAGGGGATTGGATTTCGTTAAATATGGTCTAGTAATTGAATTGAAATCTCTCAATGTCGTCGTTCAATTAAGCTGTAGATTTCGCGTTCCTTTGTTTCTTCCTATTTTAATGATTTAATTTTGTTTAAAGCCTCGGCTTTTAATTTGGTTCATGGCACGAATCTTTACAGGTACTTGTATAAGATTACCTTTAATTCAATTTTATTGATTCTAGAGTGAGGAATTCACTGATTATTTTTGGATTGTGTTGAGTGATTACCGTTTTCATTGCGTGTTTACCCGATGCTTTACCCTATTATAGTGTATCTGCACCTGCTCCAACGGCGCACTTGTCTCCGTCTTATTATATACTCCATCATAATGCATATAATTACTTAATATCCATTACGAGGACTGTCAAAAGTGATTAATGCTAATGTCGTGAGCAAGATTTTTAACTAAGTTAAGATTAAAATAGCTTACGGTATTGTAATCGCGGGGCCCCGGGCGGATCCGTCATCTCCCCTAACAAATTATAATGACACATCCTGCGGGAGGTTTTAAACCAATTCAACCTCCAAGATTTTCCATGCTTTTTCCCTGAGAAGGTTAATATTTTAAAGTTGTAATGGAATTTTTGTCTTAGACGGTTTAAGCTGTGCTGTTGTAAGTGAGTCTAAATAATATGTAGCTTAAGTTGTATAATATTTCTTGTATATTTTATGTATTGTGGTTAAACGCCTATTTATTGTGCACAAAAAGTGTGAAAATTGAAGGATCAAAGAAAGAAAGAAAACATTTATTCTCTTTTGAAAGACACACAAATAGAGCATACACCAATTGTACAAAAATGAAACATAAAACACAGGCATGAAATTAGTAAATCATCAATGTATTTAATCTTCGCAAAAGGGAAACGGTCGCTGGCTCAGTATGCTGCATGTGGCTGGATACTGCATGGTCCGAGCCAGCACGTATTTTTAAGCTATATAAAACTGACTTCCATTGTGCAATTGAGAATGAAGGAATTCATAAACTTATCTGGGACTATGATAAAGAACGGCATTCTTTTTGTTACAGGGTTAAGCAATGATTCGCTCATTAACATCAAGTAGGCAATATCGTCCCCGAATGCAACCCGGAAATCATTTAGGCAAATCAACCACGAGTGTTCGGAATAGCTCGTAATTCCGTTTCGTTTCCAACGCGGTACTAATAATAAGTTCCTGCTGCAATTCCAATCCAAACAATATCGATTCCGGAGGGTTCCTGAAACAATTTGCGGTAAAAATCCGCAGTGATAGCCGCGATATGAGCAAGCGGGGAGAGATTTTTTACTTATTTTTTACAGCGGGGGAGATCGCGACTGATCTTTGTTTTATGAGAACGATTAAGAAAAGCATATTTGAAGTGTGTACTCGGCTTTATTTGCGCACCGGGAGGGTACGCGCTTCATTGATCTGTAATCGTTTTTCGTATTTTATTGCCGCTGTGCTTTGTGAGGGTTATGAGTACGCTTTGGTAAAATTAGCTGCTAATACACGCACACAACCTACGTCATTTTTGAGTCGGTTATTTTGCTGTATAACTGCTGGTTTAAATCATAATGAACGGATGTTTTTCAGAATTAAGGTGCCTGAAAAGGCGAATGTTCGCGACATAATTTAGTGACTGTGGCGTGGCGAGATCTTGTTATTTTCGCACTTAATTTGGGCGTTAAGCGTCGTATTGTGGCGGGGCGCGAGTGATTAGAATGCTAAGTACGCACAGAAAGGGTTGCCTTAATTGTGCGGTGCGGACTGGAGCCGAACGTCTCCAAAATCAAAAGTAGATGGTTTTTTCGTGTAGGTACTCGTAACTATAATTAAAAATTGGGAATACTTGTACTTTGTATTAACTTTTGCGGTCACTAGGTTAAATTTAAATATGGTTTTACGCGCTAATTGTAAAAATAACTGGAGAATTGTTTGGTGTTAATTGTATGTTTTGTCGGTGGTGACTTTTTGTGAAAACGTTGTTAGTACAAAACCTATAGGCACTTTTGAATGGGAACAAAAGTTTCTTTTGCTTTATTAGTACTTCAACTTACAGATGATGTTGGTTGATAAAATAATAATAAAGGATGCGCTCTAAATCGAAACGTTAAGTGCATCAAGCGAAAGAAGGGTTGCTTAATGTTTTCCTAAAATGTTGACGTAAAGCCATTAACTTAGTTATGGGATTGGAGATTATGAATTTACTTACCTTAAGACACCCACTTAATATTATAAGAGTGGTCTTTTCTGTGCTTTATGTATTGTATTTATTTAATACCTATGCGTTTTGTTGCAGTACCTGCCTGCTGTTGTCCTTCCATCCTCAACATCTTGATGGTTGGCAGTCTAGTACCGTGCGTTTTAAACGCAATTTCTTTCCTCGGACGGTAAAGATCTGGAACCAACTTCCTGCTGTAACACTCCTGCCCTCCTAGGAAAAACGCAGTATGTACATATGAGCTGCATACTGACTTACTGCATTTTTCCTTTGGACGGCAGACTCCCTGAGCGGTACAAGTTAGGGATCTTTAAAAAGCGAGCCTTCCTGTTCCTCAAAAGGCCGGCAACGCACTTGTGATTCCCCAGGTCTTGCAGATGTCCCTGGGCGACGGTGATTGCTTTCCATCAGGTGACCCGTCTGCTCGTTTGCCCCCTCTTATACATATATATTAAAAAAAACCTGTCACAATTTTCGATTCCCTGAGCTGGCAAGAGCTGGAGGTCGCGCCACAAGATCCTCCCAAGTGGAAAAATATGCTGAGCTCTACTGACTGTTCAGGAATTATAGGATGAGATGATGATCTGTCACAATTTTATTACAAGAACCTACATACGTTGCAAGTTAATATTATAAAGCTTGTAACTAAATATTTGTCCGGGTGGCATCTTGCAACTCAATTTTGACGCAGGTTAACCGAATGAGCCGACATTTTGCATACTTATGTAAGTCAGATGACAATACAATAATTTGTTAGTGGAGTTCTGGTGTTCTCTTGTTGAACTCTACAACGATTGGTCCGATTGACTTGAAATTTGGTTCACATTATGTAGAACGGATGACAATGTAAGTACAGTCAGCGAAAAGCTTGTATTAAAAAATGACATTTTTGACTGAGACTTATAACAAGCATTATTTCATCTGTATCCCAGTAAATTGTCAAGAATTATGAACCAGAACAATAATTTAACACAAACCGCGAGGATCCACATTATTTGTTGTCGCTTTCAAATATCACAATTCATAAACGAAGGCGTCAGTCCTTTGTTTAGGCGAGGAGCACAGTGAAATAAAGGCGTATTAATTATTCCGCGCCACACTCGACGCAATCAGAACAAGTGCTGATGTTTCTGTCACCGAGCATCGCGGGACGTGCGGTATGCATGATTAGAATTCTTAAGCCGCGCCCAAGGCTCTTGATTAGAGGAAATTAAAATCATTATACTCCGCCGCGCACCGCGCCCACGCCACAATGCGCCTTACTACCCTGCCCGAGTAAAAATAAGCGGGAAACGCACATAAAGAAAGCCCGACGGAAACGGAAGCGGCACCATCTTGGAGCCGGCGGGCGGGAAAACAATGGATTCGTTAATTAACATTTTCTTACGCCTCGCGGCTGTCGAACGAACGGTTTATCGGACAAAATATTTATGACGCAGACGCGATGGAAATTCCACCATGAAATTGCACAAGTGAATTTCGGCTGGATCGTTTGGATTATGAAAATGCCGCGGTGCGCGCGCGCCCTAATTGCTCGCCAGATCTATTTTAATTGCGCCGAGCGATTTATATATACGGTGGTCTCTGAATCAGAGCAATTTGTTTTAAATCAGCTCACGGAAAAACGCGGACCGAATAAATTTGCAATTTTACTTAGCTGTTTAGAGAGATCTGCGCTTGTCTGGTGACTTCAGAGTGCAGCTTCATTAAGACATCTTTCAAATTACGCAAAACCTCAATTTAAGACACCTAAATTGTGTTTTTAACATATATATTTTTAGATCATGTACATTTTTGATCTCGAATTTGATCGCCAATTTGATAAAACAACACCTAAACCAACAACATACCCAAAAAAGCCACGAAATCCAATCGCCGGTTTAAATTCCCATTGGCAAGCACACGCCATTTATCTCACTCTGTCGTGTATCGGGCATTCATGGCGCTCATATTGGCCATTTGACGGAGCACCATCGTTTGTCAGCCGAGTACACTCGAGTGCCGTGAACGAGGTTGTTTCCACGCTACAATCACGGCAACAGCTTATGTGAAAGATGCAGTTTGTTTTATGATATACCAGCTTTTGCCCGCGACTTCGTCTGCATAGAATTAGACCTAAGGACTAATGGACTAGTGTTGGTAGTGCTGCAGGTGTCTAACACCTCAGCGTAATGCTGAGCCAGCGACCGTTTCACTTTTGCGAAGACACGCAAAGCTGAAGATCTTTTTTTCATGTCTATGTTTTTTTTTGTTTTACCTTGTTTATTTTCTATAAAATTGTGTATATTATCTTATACTTGTGTGTCTTGCAAAAAGGAATAAATGTCTTCTTTCTTTCTTTCTATATTCTGCAATAAGTATTTAAGCTACGACCTTTCACGTGTTTATCGCTAAGCGGGTTATCGCCGCGGGAGCTATGCAATTTTCCGGGATAAAAAATGGCCTATGGGTACCGGCTATCTCCGTTCCAAATTTTATCCAAATCCGTCCTGCCGTTTGCGTTTGGCCCGCTTTTGCACATCCGTGTGTGTGTGTGCGGTTGCGTGTGTTAATATCTGGACATAATGGGGTTATAAATGAGACAGGTTTTGCAACATGGATTTTTTTTTTAAAATCAAAAGATTCACGGTTAATAATATCAGACATATTATCAACGGGATATATACCGCGATTACCTTTAACGAGCTCCCGATATTTAGAATCAGTTGGCTGCATCAATTCAATGAATGGATAAAAATTAACTTACAAGAATTGACCCTACCATACATAAGTAATTAAACTAGTACCTACCTGAGCGTTTTCCAAAAAAAAGTCACCATGATTTTTTTCCCAGAATTTAAACATTTTGGGTTTTTCTTACTCAGAATCGTTCACCCTATCATCTATTCTCATACAAGAAAAGTTATGTCCCAGAATTAACTATGGAATTTATTTTCCTGTTCGTCACGATCCATATATTTAAAAAAAGTGACGAACTGGAATGGCAATTTTGGGACAATTTTTTTCTTGTATAAAGATCGATAGGGTAAACGATTCTGAGTAAGAAAAACCCAAAATAGTTAAATTCTGGAAAAAATGTTCATGGGGACTATTTTTTTAGAAAACGCTCACCTAAGTTCAGATGAAATCAGACGGTCTCAAATTTTAGCGGCCATTTTGCAGACCAGATATTCGAAGCAATAATAAGTACGTGATGGTAATGATAGTACTATCCTATAAAATTAATGGCACATTAACGTGATCTGTCAGGGTTTATGACTTAATGTGTATATCACGTCTTCAGCTACTCGTACATTGTCCTTAATGTAACATTAACATTCACCTGGCTGCTTTAATTTGTTGCAACTGACATTAAATCTTCATTAGCGGCATTTAAAGGCGCAGGGAATCGTAAAAAGGGGATCATAGGGTCTTGTAACAAAATTACAACGACATTTTAATTTACTTATTATTGTATTTAAAATAAGATTTAAAATACAATACGTAAGTTTTCAGCATTAGTACAGAAGATACCCGAATAAAAATGTGACACCCTTACTAGGCATTGTATTTATTTTATGCATTAAGTATCTATTATTCCTACCATGTAATTTAAAAGCGAAATAAAAATAAGCACACAATTAAAATCACAGAACACCTTTAATTATTAGTTTCCGACAATTAGCATAAAACAAAGTAACAAGTGTGCTCCACATGGTAACCTATGTAAAAACGCTCCAATACATTGTGTAAACAAACAGTCATCAATCTGCAGGAAGCGCCCACCGAGTAAGGCTAGGGCCACACCGAAAGCGGGATACAGTTCGTGAGCTCTTATAACGACTTTCGGGTTTCGGGTACCATCGGTCGATTCAAGTATCGAACCCATAAGAGTGAGTGAGAAAGCCAGACAAACTCGAATGTCGGTCTAGAAGCTGTCGAACCGTACTAGGCTTCGTCATTAAGGTAGCCACATTCGAATTGCTTCTGTAAAATCATATATATTCTCATTACACGTTATCATTACATTTTAATCATTACACGTTATCATTACACGAAACATTAGACGATTGAGCTGAAATGGATTTATGGAGGAATGGATGAACGGATGGATTTATGAAGAAATTGTGTCTCAATTCGTAACTTGAGTGTAAGCTACTGTCGCAAACAAGATTTTCAAAGTTATTTAGTTTTCAACAGAACAATACATGTCAAATTTCTAAACAACACTGAAAATTAGAACACAGAAAAATCCGAGGAGTAAAGCTAAGAGGGAGTCGAACCCGGATCCTCGTCATTCCGTGACGTGTGCTATACTCCTACACCAACCATAGCAGGCGGGTAAGCCTTCGAATGTTTCTATCTGTTATTAGCTGTCACGTGACTTTTGTTACTATGCGAATTTTTGTCGCTAAAATAAATTAAAAAAAAAACTTGATTCATTTGATAGTACAATACATCTTGTCAAAAACTTACACTTTAAACCATAGCTTTCTAAACGCCTGCCGCTTATTCTATCTTTAGGCATGGCCTTAACTTAAGTGCGGAGTAAACCGCTCTTAGCGGATTACCGCCATTAACCGCTGCAAAACGAGTGATCGATGCGATGGTTATTGTCTCGGGACAGTCGTTTTGTGCTAACGTTTATGGCGTTTTAAAAAACGCTGTGATTTTTATGTGTGACGTATGAGGGGGCTTCAGCGATTGAATTTAACTATGAAGTAAAGTTGAAAATAATGTATGTACTGTAAAGAAAGGTGTCATCTGACGTTTTGTAGTCCTTTGGCATTGTTGTCTATTTGTTAACATTAAATTACTGAAATTAAAGTACTACTGAAGTTCAAACAATCCATTGTTATCCCGACCACCCGTTAATTATTCGGTGTGTAATTGTAAAAAGGACTTTACCCGTGTTATTATGCTGTATTTATTGTCGCGTCGCAAGCGCACGAAAAGGGCCTAATAAAGTCGCCTTGTCGGCCATCGCCGCAGCCGCGGCCGCAATTGTCTCAATTATTATTAATTGTAATTTTTGACAGGCACCTGTCAATTTCGCAGCATTCAACCCTTCCCTAATCCTCCCCAAGACGCGGGACGTCTCCTTAGCCGATCCCCCGGAATAAATTAGCTCTCTCCCGGCCACGTTGGGATATAAAATTTTGAATATGAATGGAAAATTTTGCATTTGTAATAAACCGCTTTCCCTGTTGCTGCAGATGCGAGCTCGGGCGCTGGGTGGAACGGACCCGTGTCGCTGCTCCTCAGGTGGCTCGCCATAAATATTTATTAATTATTTTTTCAATAATCTCCTCTCTCGCGTCCTCCGAGGACAGAGGGATATCTCCGCCGTTAATTGCTTTTTGTTTCATTTGAATAAGTATTGTTTTTGACTGTTCGAGCGTGACGGCGAGTTTTATAAAATCTCTACGATGAATAATTTTGTTGGAACAAAGTTAATTGAATCACTTTTATTAGATTTTGTTTATTGATTGCTTAATCAATGTTGGGACCTACTTCACTGTGATATTACTTTGAAAAGAAAATAATTTACTACATTGAGCAACAGAGGCACAATAAATTGCCGCTTGAATTTTAGAAAATAATTTGAGGAGTAATCAAATTTAATGAGTAACTTTTCAATTTTGAAAAAGGACGAGGATCATGTCGTGTATAACAAGGCAGGCTGGCTCCATCTAAGACCACATCTTCGCTAACCATTAGACATGGATGTGTTCAAACGATATTCGTTAAAAAGTCATACCTACACTTACCTAATTTTAGAAAACATCTAACTAAAATCTGTCGTACTACCTCATGACACCGCGACTGTATCTAATTGATTTTATAATTCGCAGAAAATTCCAAGAAAATATTTCGTATTCAGATCACAAGACTGCAATACAGGGTGCTGCTGCCGATCAGCTTCGAAAAACAAACATTAATATATTTGAACTGTAACTGTTTTAGACTCTGGGTACACTTTTGAATGCACGTCTAAAAGTCGACTGCGGTTTGTTCCTTGGTATTTTAAGATTTCATTTTTATTTTCATACAGTCGTATAATTTATTCCAATGGTTCAGGGTGGCTGATTGGAATTTGTAATGCAAGATTTTTAAATCTAAGATCTTATTGTAAATTGAAGTATGTTGTAGCGTTTAGCATGAAATAAGTTGCCCATTTCCCACGGCCGATACAGGAAACACGATAAAAATGCACGTCCAGTGAATTGATGTGTTTGGTTGGACATACGAGTGGGGGCAGTTGAGCGATCGAACCGATTTGTCCGCGCAACGGTCACCCTCGGAAAGTTAATTTTTTATTTGATCAAGATAGTTACTGGCAGCACACGTTCCGATAATAAAGCCAATTTTTTGATAATACCATACCTTTACATAGATTTTGAGTGGCTTGTAAGTAGAAAATTATACAGCGAGGCATGTTATTTCAATAGCAGTAAGCGTTTGATTCCAATTTGCCCTGGGTTATTAAATAAAAAGTATTTTAAAAAGTGCAACAATTGGAATCTAATTAGCTAGTTCATTCCACGAAATTTCCAGCGAATTTCTTTACAAATGAAACTTTTCCAACTAATTTTATGGATTCTTATAATTATAATAATAACCGTTTACTTATAATTTTAGCAGATTTTTTAACGATAAGAAAGGCAAACGAGCAAGCGGGTCACCTGGTGGTAAGTGAGTACAATCCCATTGACACTCAATGCTAGAGGATTGCAGATGCGTTGTCAGACTAAGACAGGATACCTAGAATGCGAGAAATTTCATCGGTTTCTATTTTCTTGCTCGGCAGGAGACTAGTATCACTTTTTCAGCCACATATCTTTCATGTATGTATATTACGGTCTTTTAACTCTCCTTTCGGTCTTTACATACTATAAGATAATAGATATTCATTTTCCAGAATATTGCGCCCAAAATAAATTTATGCGAAATTCAAGATCGCCCTAATTTCACCCCCTAGTTAAGCAATCATAGTGCTGCCCACAATTTGTCTGGCGGGCGCTATGCTCCTCAAATTGATAATCGATGGGATCCTACAATAGCTAACGAGCGAGTCAGCATGATCAATCACGGCTTACAGGCCACGTCAAGGTCACGCCGTTATGGATGATACAGAATACAAACGCTGCAATATTGGCGGAGTCGGTAAGGACATTGTAATTTTGGCGTGAGTTATCAACGGTACATTAAGGACACAAGGGTGCGTCTCCTGCTATGGCTATTTGCATCTCTTTCATAATCGTTCGATGTGTAAAAGATGCATGATGGGGCTAAAGAAATGTTCAATTCAACTGAAAATGAACAACTAGCCATGCTGAATTAAAAACAAGGTGGTTTTTCCATTTACGTTTCCAGACGGATTGGAAATTATCCAACATCACCAGTCACTACAAAACGTTTTATTAATTATTATTATGACTTGTAAACTTCGAATAAAAATATATAAAACTAGCTTCTGCCCACGACTACGTCCGCGTAGATTTAGACTTACATTAGGCAGTTACAACCTTTAACCATGTTTATCGCTATCCGATAAAAAGTAGCCTATATGTTAATCTAGGGTACCAGGTATCTCCGTTCCAAATTTTACCCAAATCCGTCCAGTCGCTTTAGCGTGAAGAAGAAACAAACATACACACTCACATCGTCACATCCATCCATCCTCACAAACTCTCGCATTTATAATATTAGTAGGATTTACCGCCACAACACATGGCAAAAGATTACCTAACCAAAAACTTCACTAAAACACCTTTAGTGGCGTCACTCGTTCGACCCTGACATTTCCCCTGCGATTGTTACCTAATTAAACGCCACCACAAAAGCTAACTAAACGTATCGAACCTTCGCAACATAGGGCTGTAATATTACATTTGGGTCAAACATTTTTCATGTCAGTCAAAACTGGCCGATACAAATTGGCCGACATTGACGGAGGACCCATATCGAACCGACATGTTTCATACATGTACCAGATAAACATCGGTACAAATTAACTTGGGGCGTTGTGACAACTACGAATAACGGTTTTGATGGAACGTTCTGAATATCGTAATAAAATTGATCATTGCAGTAAATATAAGTGCACTTAGTTTGTAGTTTTGTGTTAATTTAACACTGAATCCATGTCGAATGAGTCTTATAAAATGCATTTGATTGTAGAAATTAGACATTAGGACTGGGATTTTTTTTCTTCACATTAAATTACAATTATTTTGATTATTTACTAACTACGACCAATCCCATCGTGCTTGCCCCAAACGTACCCATCACGTCAATGGCATTGCCCTTCTGTATGACAAATGACACCAAGTGCGCCCTCCATTTTCTTTTAACATCTTTAGTATAATAGTAGAGAAAATTCGAGTGTTACAATCTTGTAAGATGGAGAGATTTTACTGAAGAAGTAAAAGCTCCAAAGTATTTATTCCAACTATCAACACGAGTCGTCACCACTGGAACTTTGATTCGTTCACAACGCACATTATTTCCAGTCACCCAGTTCCAGCTAAAGACGAAACTCGCGCGGCTCGAACGCAAACGCATCGTACCTCAGATCTAATGCTCGAATCGCGTGAAATTGAACAATATCTACCGTCGATTGACTCGGCTCAAAGGAAATGAATAGATTTCATTTTAGTGTCATTTGTAGAGTTAATGGCGCCTGTGTCTAACGCCGTGAACGGTACGCCGCGGCTAATGTTTGCTGACAGATATCAATCGTGACGCAATTATCGTTGAATTTGTTTGTTTATCGCCGCAGCGATGTTATGATATGGTTATGGATACGTGTTACTCCCGAGTGTTATTCATTATTTGCCGTTTTGGTGAACGAACTCGTTACTATAAAATTAGAAACATCAATCTAAAAAAAATCGTGATATTGGACCCCATTATCAGATTCTTCTTTCTTGTCGGTATCACTCTTGACAGGGTGCTCGTGGTCATCACTTCAGGTATTGGTGGCAAGCTTCAAATCACGCCGCCACTCTTTTCTGAAGGCCGCCGTGCATTCATGTAGTGATGACGAGCCATTTACTGCCGCTTTTATCTGGTCAGTCCACCTCATAGGCGATTATCAGATTACTAGTACCTAAATAACTAAATTAAAAAATACCTACGTATATATTACCGATAGAGCTGTAAGTCATTCTTTATCGTTCGAAATTGCGGTAAATTGTAGCGTGCCCAATAAAACGCCTCAATTACGTCACAATGTTTTTGTGTTTTCCCCAAAAAAAACCTTTGGTAATAAATTATACCGTATGTCATTTCTCAGCACGTATGAAATTTATACCGCTCGACGAAGGGCAATTTATTTGTAACTAACCGTGGTAGGGACATTTGTTCCTTGTACATTTTTTATAAACGTTGGTTATGATATTAGTGCTTTGTCGGCTTACTTTTATATTCGAATTAAATAAGACACGTAAATTTGGTATTTAATTTTACATTAATCCAGTCTCATTGGGATTCACATTCAGACATGACCTCAGACGTAAGTATACGGATGAAGTATACTTTAGACTCTAAAGTTTAGAATAAAACAAATAAACAAGATATACCACAAATTACACAACATTTTTTTCATCCGACCACAACTCTCAAAACAATCTCCACCAATCCTGAATCGATCCAAGCGTGTACAAAAACAGAAATTATAAAAATACGACGCCCCTCGGGGCTGCCGCGATTTGTGACTTAATCACTTTATTGGCAGCGGGGGAGCTTATCGGAAAGAAATGCTGCTGATATATGAGTAAACAAGCTTGCACTTTTGCTCGGCGACTTTTGGCGGTCGGTGAGGCCATAAAGTCGTCGCCAAAGTTTGGATTGCGCTTGTGGGGACGCCGGAGTGGTTTTTAAATGTTGTTCTTTTAGTTTTAAGCTTTTTAGTGAATGTACTTGCCTTGTTAGCCTCATCTTCATCGCAGTCACGCGTCTCTGCAAAAAAAAAGAAGCGGTTAGTTGTTTGTAAGGAACTAACGAAGCTAGGACTTGGACGTGGTTTAGAAATATCTTATTTGACAATTGTATGTAAGAAGTTAAACTTAATCATCATTAAAACATCGCTCAGTTGTAAAACACAAATATGATGAACGCTTTTATTACATTTTGCTACTATGCTACAAGGACTAATATTTTGCTGCCGCTGGATTAAACCTGGTTTGTAACAAAGAGGAATGGGTTTTCAATTGTATGTATGTTAGTCGATATCTACGCGGATTATAAATGGATTTCAATGTTTCTATATTTATTGTATAGAATTTATCTCAAAGTTGATCCCATAATATAGATTTGATCAAAATTAGTTGAATAGTTATAATTTTATTTTCATTTTTGTAGGTGATTTCGATATTGGACCCTACCGACTGCGCCATGTTGTGTTATCGACTAAGCAATCATAAACCAAATCAAGGCTGCAGGCCGGTTACTCTCATTTAAAAAGCAACCTGTAAATTACTTGGAAAACGAATATTTCAACATCTGTCTGTCACATTTCTACATCTTCGTTACCCAATAAATCAATAAACTTCTTCAAGTACGCTCATAAATAATTAATATATTAATATCGCTGGAAGGGGTACATAAGGCGCAGCGTACACAAGCCTGGCCAGTGATTAGCCGGTGCTCGGCCTAAATATGTTTGTGCTACGGCTCATGTGCCCGATACATCCCCAGGACGCCATTAAGCAGCCTCTTACCGCCCGGGGTTTTAATTAAAAACTTCTTGCATTAGCTATATTAGCATGCCCGGTACTTATCCCTTTAAAATATTATTTAATACGAGGAGAAGACTGATTTGTAATTAATTGCGATGGGTGTTTAAAATGCGTTTGGTATGCAGTCAACTTAAGTCCACTCCAAAATGTGTAATAAGTAGTTTGACAGATCAAATTGTTGACAGTTCAACCTGTGTTGTTCTTATCGATATTAAAAAATACAAGATATTAAAAATGAAAAATGTACATAAATAAAAGAGTTTTAGTGGTGTAGGTAAGAAACCAAATTAAGCAATACTCGTATTTCCTGTTCTGATGTAATCTTAGAGTGCTTATTTATATCTTTGAGTGTGTGAGTTAGTATTAAAAAAACCGATAACAATTATCAATCACAAAAAAGAAAGAAAGAAAGAAAAAAAGAAAGAAAACATTTATTCGTGACATAGATTCTGATAATAGTTACAAAAAACAAAAAAGAGGTAAAAAACATAAGGACATATATCACGAAATGGTCCCATCTCAGCATAATGCTGGCCTTGCAGCCAGCGCTGGTCTTCCGATGGGACCATCAAGTGCACACGAACACGTTGGTCAAAAAAAACCAGCAAAATTGCAAAAAAAATAAACTTTATTAACAAAATGTACGCTTACATACGTCCATCATCCACCTTTACGGAGCCCACAATCCACTTCCCAAAAATAAATTTTAAACACATTAAACTGGGTCAAGCCCAAACAAACAATACGTCAGGCTCTTGCGCGAGTCTTAGCGATAAACAAGCGCAGGTGTGGCCACAACCGCTGCCCGGACTTGGAAAGTATTCCTAAGCGCTCAAACATACTGCTATCGTTAGCCATGCCTCGCTGGGTTTAATCACGACCCGCCCCGGGCCAGCCTAATGTTTTCACTATGTATTTTTTAAGTACCAAGCACCAACTTACCGGTATTTTGTTCATGTTCTTATTCTGTAGGGCTACGGGAACGTTAATTGGATTTTATTTGGAAATTGTTCTGGTATTCTGGCCGATAGGATTTCAATGGAATTGAAAATGGAAAAAAGAGTGAGAGTTTTTGTCCTTTTGGAATATGCGATGGGTAGAAAAGTTTAGATTTTCGAAGCGGTAATCCAACCGAGCGAAGTTAACTTGGGCTCACTCTACTCAACACGGTTATTACATCGTTTATCTTAAATTTTAAGTTTTTTAACTGAAGGAAGGAAGGGATCATGACGCATTTTTTTAATGTCAAAGCATAGGAAAATCGGTTATTCATGGTGAAAGTAAAATATGTTAACAATACCAGACGTAGTAAGTGGCACAACAACTGTCATCAAGTGAACAGCAATATGGGATGCTCAAGACAATTGGCTATTGATCTTCGAACGGGCGGAGGTCCTCAAACAACTATTAGCGGTGTACGGGACAGCCGCCCACATCCGAATCCTGGTCCATTATGTGTCGTGTCCAATATTGACACAGTCGCCGATTGTGCGGCGCAACAAAGACCCCCGTCAACCCGACCGAGACCCGGCTCGTGTCACGTGTAGCAAGCACTGTATCATGCCACACGCCTAAATCACAACAAACCTATCGATGCTGTCAACTGCGCGATATTATTACAGCTTTTTCCAACTCGATGTCCAAAATGCAATTAATCACGCAACACCCAATAGCGTGAGCTCACAATTTTGTTTGACTTAGCGAAAACTTGGGTCGAATCTTATTTATTTTTTATCAATTTCACTCGGTCGAGCCTTAAAAGCGTCGCCCCGTTTTATTATCGGGACGTGAATAAGCAAAAAGAGAATGGATTTTGGTTGTGATTATGTCAAAAATAATTAATTATTATCGATTCGGCGGGCAGGGGAGCGGATTGATGGAGCCCCGAGCGTGGAGCCGCTCTTTAAAATTGGAAAGCTAATTACTCGGCTACGGCTGCGGCGCGGGACGACAAAGATTAGTAAGGAATTCTATTAATTTCATTACTTTTTGCCTCGCTCTACCGACCTTAAGAAGAGAAGGTACACAAGACGTTGATGTATGTAATAATTTATCGAGAAAACGTTTAAGAATCACGGCTCGTCATTACCTAAAGTAGTGACTATCTGGGAGCAGTTTACAATGTATGCGAGGGGCCGGGCCCGGGGCCCCGGCACGTGTGAGGGGCTCCACGGAATTTCTTCATTCATTAAGCCGCGCGGCTCGTGATCGGCCTGCCAACAGTGCCAGCCGCCTCGCCCGCGTACACTGCCGATGAGCTAAACTTTAATTTAGACGCTACCTGCGACCACTCGGCCCGCTCATAATGAACGCACCCTCTATTTAGTTTGGGACGAGGCCTCCAGTGTGTGACTGACATTTTATATACACCCGCGTCCTGTTTCAAGGAAACGTATAGACAAGCCAATAAATCACAAGTCGAAAAGTTAGAGCTAAAAGAAAAATCACAGTCACGGGCTTCCTTTTAAATTAACGCCATTAGCCTTAAGATTTCCTCTTTGAAATAGAGTGCAAGAATTACCTCTCTTCGTTCGAGCGGCCCAAGTAATTAGTAACGCTCGAGTTTTATTTGTTGACGGTCATTATTCGTTAATTTTGAGCGTGTCGAGTGAGAGGGATGGGTATATTTTCGTAGGGGATAGAGGGAGAGATGTCTACGTTCAATCGCGAGGCTGCACCTGCCACCGCACGAATTTGCAATTTAAATTCCCAACGAATATTCTGAGGAGGACCTCCTTAACACGACATCTGTTTAAATCGTCGACTATAGAGTGACTGCTGCGGTCGGAAACTCTTTGGGATCGCTGCTTAATTGAAATAAAACAAAATATTTGAGGGGGTTGAAATCAAGTCGTTCCACTCATTGTTATTTAGTTGCCACTGTGGTTCAAGTAACGCATAGACAATGCGGGAAATAACAAGCAAGAGATGATAAACGCTAAATTTATTAAAATCTACCTTTTTAACACCCTCATATTATTCAACAGCTTACTGACTAAGTAGTAAACAACTTTAACGAATATTTTTGAAAATTGATGTGTGTAAAAGAGCTGTGATCACAATGCAATAATCAAGTACTGACTGTCCACAGAAAGAGTGTATTAAATTTCATTACGTCACCAAATACATTTGTTTCTTTAAGTCTGTTTACTAGGTACTTTTTTTGTTATAGAACTACACTGATTTGTAAATAAAAATACCCTGACATAAAGGGGTACTTACACTTTTACGTCTCATCTTAATTTTCTAAATTGATTGATTTGCTCTTCGGATGATTTATTGTATGTGTGTATGACGGACGGTACTGTGTACATGCTGGATAAAAGTACAGTAGGCTAGCATTTCATTCGCGGTTGAAAAATATAGCAACTGTTGTAGAGAATATTTAAGCCATGTTTTAGTTACACTTTAGGTGTACTCAGTGTAGCTGTACCTTTGATAGAAATTTACTCATAAACACATCAGGTTTCAAAACTCAAGTTTATGGTTCAAATTTAAAGGACAACCGACAATGTGTGGTTTTGTTGACAGTTAGGTTCGCATATAATATAATGCTGAATCAGATGTTGCATCATTTCAATGCAAATGAATTACTTCACAGCCAGCAATTTGGTTTTACTAAAGGCCGATCCACCACAGATGCGGCGGCTGTACTCGTTAAGTATATTTATGATGCATGGGAACATTCGCAAGATGCAATAGGGATCTTCTGCGACCTCTCCAAAGCATTTGATTGCGTGAAGCATGAAACTCTTATCCTCAAACTTGAGCACTACGGGCTTTCTGAAAACGCACTGAAACTTGTCATGTCCTACCTCAGTCAGAGAATCCAGAAAGTGGACATAAATAGAGTGCAGTCATGTGGTGCGCCGGTGAAGCTTGGAGTACCACAGGGTTCAATATTGGGCCCTTTTCTCTTTCTAGTATATATCAATGACCTGCCCCGCCTACTGGAAAACAAATGTGACATAGTTCTGTTTGCTGATGATACTTCTCTGATTTTTAAGGTCGACAGGCAACAGGAAGATCAAAGTCACATCAATGAGACTCTAACAGAAGTGCTTCAATGGTTTACTGCGAACAATCTACTACTAAACGCAGCTAAAACGAAATGCATAAAATTTTCGTTACCAAATGTACGACAGGTTGAAACAGCTATTTCCATAAACGGAGAGAAGCTGAACCTCGTTGATGACACCGTTTTTCTTGGTCTTACCCTGGATCGAAACTTACAGTGGAGCCCACATATCTCTGCTCTTGCTGGTAGATTGAGTTCTGCCGCCTATGCTGTACGAAGAATTAGACAATTCACTAACGTGGAAACTGCTCGACTGGTTTATTTCAGCTATTTTCATAGCATTTTGTCTTACGGCATTCTGATTTGGGGAAGAGCAGCTGACATTCAGAGTATCTTCATTTTACAGAAGAGGGCAGTTCGGTCCATCTACAATCTGAACTCCCGAGAGTCATTAAAAGAGCGCTTTAAAGAGATAGAAATTCTCACAGTAGCTTCGCAGTACATACACGATGTGATTATGTACACACACAAGAATTTCAATTCCTTTAAGAAAGTGTCGGACATCCATGATATCAACACTCGTAATAAACACAAGCTTCTCGTTCCTAAATTTCGTCTACGGAAAGTAAGTAAATCTTTCCTGGGAAATTGTGTCAGGTTCTACAACAAAGTGCCTGTAGATGCGTGGAAATTGTCATATGTGTTATTCAAGAAATACATAAAGAACACGCTCTTAAAGAAAGCATATTACACAGTCGATGAGTACATGTGTGATAATAACATGACATGGCCATCTTTGGAAGGATTACCGTAAGCATCCAGTGTTTTGTGAGTGATCCTGTAGTGCGTGTGTATGTGTGCGTGTGTGTGTGTGTATGAGTGTATGCGTGTAGTGTCGACTAGATACGGTCTCTGGCCCTGTTGCTACCGTCTGCTGTTGAGGTTAGCTGATCTTGATTAATTAAGATTCCAAATTGTATAGCTGTATTAATTAAAATTATTAATTAAGATAGGTATTATCAATATAAATATTGTACCTATTGTAATTGTTTATTTAAATATTTATTCTATTTTTCATAATGATTAATTTTTACAATGACATAAATATTGCTATGTCGTATGTGTATTAAACTAGGTATTAGGTAGGTATATTGTTAAGCTTATGGATTTCCGGTTTAATTTTTTTCTTATTTTTTTTTCTTTTACTGTTTAGTTGCAGGCTAGCGACGTCGAAGTTCCTAAAACGTTCCCATAGTGTGCCTGTGGGGACGGAAGCGAGACATGCCCTCGGTACCGCTCTGCTTTCAGAGCAGGACATGAGTGCGTGAAAGCCAACATTAGGGGCGGCAGACGTAAGCTTGCCTTCGGAATCCAAAAGCTTATTGGTTACTTACTTGACATGAAATGTATATTTCATAATTTTGTTTTATATATAATTTTTTTTTTCCCTGCGACATTGGAGACATCTCCAATTAGTTTATTTGACGGTGGAGGCGTTTTACACCTCCACTGAACTTACTATTATTATTATTTTTTTTGTTTTTTATTTTTTTTTGACCAGTAGAGACTTTATACATCTCTACTATTTATAGATTAATATAATTTAAGGCTCGGGGACCTTATACATCCCTTATATAAATGTATTTAATGTAAGTAGAATTTAAGTATTCTTAGTTACTGTATTTTTATTTGAAAAAATGACTTTCTGCCAAGTTTCTTGCGGCGCATTCTTCTTGGCAATGATGGTCTTTCCGAATGTGCTGGTAGTTTCAAAAGACATGTAAAAGAGCCCTTAGCGGCCAATTTGCAAAATAAATTATCTTATCTTATCTTATATAAATCTGTCGCACAGATATAGCTGACTTTGTAGCAGAGTGGTAACGTTTTAGTTTAAATGTTATATTCTTCTTCACGTGCCTCTTGAGTCCTAAAGGTTGGCCGTTAACTTGTATTCTTCTCTGTCAACAGCCAAACAGAACAGCTGTTCAACCGAGGCAATACCAGTCACTCCCGAATATTACGGAACCATGATTTCTTCCAAAATGTAATGTCGAATTCAACTATCGACGATCAAGGTCAGAACCAATGACGACGCTGTAGGCCTTCGATGGGGGTGCGAGTCGGGTTACCTCCACGTGTGGTCAATAGCTGCAGTTCGTTTTTGGATCCGTCCGGGGGGAAGAGCAGTGTTTGGTCCGGTGCACCCTGGGCATCGGCTAATGATTTTCTGGCAGTTTCTGAGGGATATCATTGACCGTTGGCTAAGAGCCCGACAGGGGGGGAGGGGGTTTTTGACCATTACTGTACAACGTTACCGACATTTTGTCACAAGATTTTTTAATTACTTTGACATTGGCGAAGTTGTCGTCGCTATAACGACTTGATACGCCACAAATAATAAGCAGAAGAGACTTTGATGAAATAAACAAAAATGTGACAGCAATTTTTATTTTTTTTATTTATTAATTATCACTGTATCATCTCCGCTGTAGCTAATAGGTGTTAGTGGGTAAATAAAGAGTCCCGGAGGCGGGGCCGTGTCATTAATAACTATCGCCCACTTCATTAACGATCCATCACACGTGGCTGTCGCGCGCAGCCGCAACCCGACACTACCTTCTTTTTTTGATTAATAACGTCGTTGCGTTTGCACTTTTCGACGTTTTTATTAGTGGCCAGGAAAGGGCTAATCGAAACTAACATTTTACAATAGGTACAGCAATATTTTTAAATTTTGCGATATCTTACAGCTCTGTATAGTTTTTTGACAGTACTGAAATATTTAACAACATCACAGTAGTTTTTTAAATGCACTGGCGTCATAGCTAGACTACCCTCCGATTTTAAAAACGAACAAACTGACGAAACATTTGAGCGTCGACTGAAAGTCCTTCAGGATTAAAAATATACGTTTTGTATTTTTATAGAATGTAGTTATATATACGTATACAGCTGTAAAATGAGCTGAAGCAGTATTGAGAAACAAATCATTACATTAATATCACTGACTAACTTATCGAGTAAAGACCATTGAAGATGACTTGGTAACTCGTAGGACCGCGCTACGATTCGTAGCACGCCGTAGCAAGTAGCTACAGCGATACGATGGGAGCAGTGAATTGAAAGCATTATGAATATTATGTTCATTTATTCACCATTTGTTTTATATGAACTTGCCGATTACTGTCACCTTAGTTGGGTATAATAAAATCAGCCTAGGAATAATATCATTTTGAAAAAAAAACTTTCAAGCACAGAAGAGTTTAATCTAATAATTTTGTTGTGCCATGCTATGACTATCTTGTGCGGTTTAGTGTATTAAAATTTAAGTACGACGTAGTTAAATTAACACTAATCCAGCGTTACTCAGTGTCCAAAATGTCCCTGTCAATCCTAACCCCGGTTTAGCCATTTATATTTCAATCTTAGACCGGTATATTTGCCCGTGTATATCAATTTCCCACTACACCTCGGTGCCCGCTACCCGCGGTGTTCGAGAAAGAATGACTTGTCGGAAGGAGTTAATAATCTCGTTAATTTGTTCGTGTGTTACCCGCGGCGAGCTGCGCCCGACGTTCTTTGCCATAATTAATGGTAACACCTCATTTATTAAATTAGTTTAAGGGCCCGCGAATTTTCCTGCACGTGTGTAAAGATTACCAACTCAACAAGACCTCTGACCCCGCAATGTTCTACGACTTTCAGTAGTACGAGCATAAGAACGCGGCTCTTTGCTTTGTGGTCGTGTGTCATGTAGACTTAGCACAATAAATATGTTGCTTGTAAAGAAAATGAGTGAAGAAAATTCATTTATCAAAAGTAGCGAGGTTCGACACCGTGTTAGGGATTTGAAAATTAAGGGTTAATTCTGTACATTTGTTTGTTATTATCTTGTGCTACATATTTTAGTATGTTTAAAAATATCTTCAGATTTTATGGAAATAACTTGCTCGCGCTTGTGATGCCGCTCTTGTTGTACTGTATAACTCTGGGACTTGTAGTAATCTCTATATAATCTCAATTGGCTACATTTTAAATGGCACTTTAATGCAAAAAAACAGCTTTTTAAACCCATGCTTCAAAGCTAGGCGTTGATACATCAGCAAGGCAGCCGGTCTGAACTTTATTTTAAACGTTAAAAAAATATAGTACGAGTAAACAAGCATATTTGAACTGATCACAACTAAACAACGCTTGTTACAACAGGTACTCGTCAAAATTAAGTAGCCAAATCAATACCCATCACAAAAGGTTACTCAAAGGCTAATAAATTAGAGTCCAAACTATTCGCTTTGATCAATTACATGTTATTACGGTCCTTAATTAAAGGGCAGCCCTAAGTGAAAGATTTATCGAAGGTTCATCCCATAACCTTAGCTTAGCGTTACTCAATAAGTGCCCTTCTTGAGGGCTAGTGTGCGATTAAGGACCATTAAAGTTAAAGGGGTTTATGATGTTTCGCATTAGTGTATGGAGGTAAATACGTACAATGCAGCACTGGAACGTTGGAATGTTCAGTTGCCTAATCTTGAATAGAGAAGATGACGTGCGTGAAGTATATCTTACGTCTGTAGATCACTTAAGACCGAGCTCTGTTTGATATCCTTATTTTCAAGGATTTTTTATTTTTGTATCTAATCTCTATCTCTATTTAACAGGATGTACAGTCGAATCATTTGATTAGTGTCCCACCGTAGATCGCTTTAATAGTAAGTGTTACGTTTCCTGACAAGCGATGAGATATTTTGTGTGAATAACTTTTACAGCGGGATACTATTCGGGCGGTTTGATAGTACATAGTCGTAAGCAATGATTAAAGTTGTGAACTTAAATGATGACTAGTGATATTAGTCTGCAGTAAGCGCAAAAGGAGCGGGTTCGGCCCAATCTCACGCATTATGAGCAAGGGTCCCGTAACGCGTCGCGCGATTATACCTACGTAATGAGGTATTTATGGACCCGGGTGTTAGCTAAGGTATGTGCTATGGACAACTTGTGTTAGCTCCCAAGTTAAGGTGTTTACAAAAATCGGTTGTGCTATGTTTGAGGCTTAAAGTGGGAGAGTAAAAGTGTGTTTATGATGGTACTGAACCACTAGTCTGCCTGGGAGTCACTTGTGTCGCGCACGTCATTACCGGCCGGGCCGGCGAACTTTGGGAACTAGCTGCAAAGGGCAATTATCCCGTGCTTACTTTGTAGACAACGTAGACACGGCTCTCCGGTGATATATGCGCCGTAAATTCTAATGCGAGCGCGGCCCCGCGAGGTGCCGCCGTAAAGCCGCGCCGAATACGGAATGATCATAATAAAGTATGATTTCTTGGTCGGGGACGCGGCCCTAACTCGGATAATCACTCCTCAGGCGTACCCATATAATTCCTTAGTGCATAATGAAAGTTGATTAACATTATACCCGCACGAGAGCCGTGTGTGTGTGTCCGCCACAGATTCAGAGTCCTAATTAAGAGAGGGAGGCAGGGCAGGGCCG
The DNA here is from genome assembly GCA_932294345.1 of Pandemis cinnamomeana. Lineage (NCBI taxonomy): Eukaryota > Metazoa > Arthropoda > Insecta > Lepidoptera > Tortricidae > Pandemis > Pandemis cinnamomeana. Next base: position 12,418,137 of record OW028705.1, on the reverse strand, counting down.
GCGGCGGAGGAGGGGTATCGATCATCGCCCGCCAAGGAATCGACGCAGGGACCCGCAAAAAAGGGGCCCTCATCCGAAAATCAACGTCGGCTAAGCCGGCCGCTCTCAGCACATGTGTTTTGATTTAAATGCGCGCTAAGGGTCAGTTTAATGCGCGTGTGGAAACTGAGCGCTCCGGGCGCGATCCGCAAAGCCGATGTGAATAATTACACGGCTTACGACCGCTTACCTACTGCCTTATAGTGATTTGCATATTTTCTTGTGGCTTTATGCCGGCTGTCCACCGGTTTACACGCGAGATCTACTCTATGAAGCGAATACGCACGATGCATATTCAGTTATATTAAATATACATATAAGCAAATTCAATTGTTTTTCGAAAAACGAGTTACAATAAATCCAGCAGGAGTCGTTAACGAAAATATGTGATGAGTCGAAATCTTTAATGAAATTTTTACTCGTTACTGCATATTAACTGGAAACCATCGCCTCAGAGCTTTTCTAAGAGGGAAAGGGGTTCGAAACAAAGCCAATGCAATTTAGGGGAGCCTACGTATCGAAACGTTTCCTAAACATTTTTAGCAAATTCAAAAACAGCGCGCACGGTGCAATCCTGATTCTGAATTTAAACAAATTGTTCTTTACTATTTTACTTTTCTAATTTACCCGAATTTAAGAATATGATGGATGCATAACAAAACGGAACGTCAGAAATGCGCTCCACATTTTAAGGAGTTTGAAAAATGACTGTGCAATGTTTCGGTCCCGTTTGCGCGGAGAGGGTTAATTTCTTCGCCACCAAACCGTATTAACCTGTCGAAACTGACGGCAGTAGATAGATGACTTGTCTTTCAATAAAAGTCTGACTTACAAGAGTCGATGAAAAATTACTGTTACCGATTATGGGATAACAATTACCTTAATTATCAGAACGAATTGTTTCAGCTCATCACATTTGAAGGAGAAAATACCGTTATTTGTTCGAGAATTGTTTTCTTTTCTTTAATACAAGTTAAAGGAATCGACGATTGACAAAACACTAACAAAGCTGCTTAAAAAAACGTTGGAAAACACTTATCGCGCTCAAGTGCAAATCGTTGACTGTCACTTCAAATCCCGGGCGCCCGGACACGGCGGGAAAAAGCAACAAAAATAACAATCAAATAGAGCATCCGAGGAAATGAGATCTGAAGGAATGATCACGCCCGACCCCGGGGAGCGGTTGCCTCTTCAAAAAGGACTTAATCTCTCAATTCGCTAAGGAGTTAAGCTTTAAAAAATATTTCGATAGCGCCCCTCGCCGCGGCGTCTTTGACACGTCGCCGGATTTTTTCGCGAGCTCTCTTCAGACGGGATGTCACTCACTTTGTATCGGCTTTGTTGTGAGAGGTTAAGCGCCGGTTTATTAGGCTTGGCTTCCCATCTGCAAACAGGGGGCTTCCTGCACACTGTACACTTAAAGAAAATCACTTCAGATACAATTTATTTTATTACAGAACATTTTTGGACATACAATATTATTTAAGCGCACTTCGCGCTTTTCATTAGTAAGCTCGCTGTCCTTAAACCACGTAGAGAACGACAACTTTGGGATGCGAAGCGTACAACGTAAAGCGATTTCCCTAATGGAAAGCTCCCATTTCTGAACATGTATGCTTGACATGAACGACATACCATACGGTATTAAAAATCATCGGCACAACGCAGCGTTGGCGAAGCCCTTTCGCAATCAATACAAGTGACGAGCGGGTAGCTTGGCAACGGTCGTTAATTAAGAATACGTGACAAAAGACGAGACATGCACACAAACACAAGTCGCGCCCAAAAAGGTCCGGATTATGTGACCCTTTGCGCTTTTGATTTTAAACGTCGCGTGAAGTGCAGAGCCGGACTGCGTCTAATTTGAAAGGAGACGACAAATCTGGCTTCGGTCCCTCGTTTAATCGAGCCGTCGCTACACGTGATGCCGATATGACTGTTGTTACAATGCGATAATAGCGAGGCGGTCACTATGGCTACGAGGTGGGATGAAGCCTACTCGGGCTGAATGGTCCCCTTTTGGGTCAGCGTTTTGGTCGCTGACTCGGCTCTGCAGCGAGATAATTAGCAGGCAAACAAGGAACCGGCGCCCGCACAACTTTCGACCATTCAGGTGCTCTGCAAACACCGCTGCAAGAAGTTTAACAGCAGTTTAATTGCGGAGCGAAAACAGAAGCGTACTGAAAACACTTTAGTTCCAGTGAAAAGAACCAGGTCGGTAATATTGGAGCAGCTCGCGCCGCCGTTTGCTTAGTTGCTGAATTGAAAACTCGCTATGTTGTGTTGAGAGGGGATTTATGGAGCACTAGCTTTGGCTATCGACTTTGCTCGTGACGTTTCCTGAAAAATTCTAAAACACTTTTGTAGTGATCATTTTCATTATCACAAGATCATAGCAAATCTATTCTATGCCGCTTATTTTCGTAAAGCGGAAAGCTTGTTTTTTAGATTTTCTTCGTCTCATCTGGGGCTTTGACATGATTTCTTAATGCGATTCAATTCCGATTCAAATGAGGTTTGCTCTCTGTCAGATCCATACTAAAAATGACAGCTAAAAGCTGATTACAGATAATCAAATCTTGCGAGTGAATTTTTTACACGTTTTTATTTAATTTTCGATGGACCAGCCTCGGTCGTCTCCGTAAGAGGAACTCTTTAACGATTGCTCCAATTTACTTGAGTGCGAGTACACTGAACAAAAAGTAACGTAAAGTAAGTAAGTATTAAACGTGAATTTCAAGGGGTTAGGTTATTTAAAACTACAATGTTTAAATTAGCATCCAGTAGGTACAATCCCTTCGCTTCCACACTGAACCTTAGTCATCTGACCTGTATTAAAATTCTTGGCACGTCGTTCCCTAACCAGTGGTTGATTTGTTTAGGGCCGGTGTACACGGGTCCATAAATCGGGCTTGTCAGCGCCACCGAGGGTTAAGGTGCGGACACACGGCGCGATAAATTAGACCATGACGCGTGTGAGTGAATGTAATGTGCACGCCGCTCTACGGAGTTTCCTGAGATGTAGTTTAGTATTTTAGGTCTAGCTTGGAAGTAGATTGAGCGTTCGCGGCTACCGTTCGATAGAGTTACGCTACACCTGGCTACATAAATTACCTAAGTACAGTTTATTTTTAGTACTCAGCCTTTTTTTAAGACTCAATGTTTTGTTTTGTGGGTCACCTGATGGTAAGCGAGCACCACTGCCCATGGACACCCGCGTCGCTAGCCTGGAGGGCTAGGATAGAATACCTCTTGGGCCTGTAATTTCACCGGCTGTCTTACTCTTCACGTCGAAACACAGCAGTGCAAGCACTGCTGCTTGGCGGCACGATTAGTGAGTAAGGCGGTGGTAGCGATCCGGACGGACCTTGCACGAGGTCCTACTACCCGCAATGCGGCTGAAACTGAACTTCATGAATTAATTAATGTCATTTTACACCAGAAATTTTTTTAAACAACATAAATCATTATACTGCGTTGTCATACTACTACACAATATATTAAAAAGGTCTTTGTCATCTATGTAGCAGGTGATCTAGGCTTACTAAAATATCATTTCACTATCTCTCATAAAGCATGTCCTACTTTTTCCTGCGGGAGACAGAAAAATTGTCTTAAATGCATGTTTTCCCCTAAAAAAAATGGTCGAAAATGGCTTAAATACAATATTTCTACTTCCGCGTTCAATATTTTACAAGAAAACAATGGCTATTGATACACTACAGAGAAACTACAGGGTGAATAAAATGCGTGATAAGCGTTGGCGTGGCTCACGCTAAGACACGGGGTGCTGTAATCCGGCCGTGCAAGTTACTAGTTTCGTCTCTTAGCGTTCGCTCACGCTGCCAACGAACAAATTCATAGAGAGAGAGAGAGAGAGAGAGAGAGAGAGAGAGAGAGACAGAGAAACATTTATTTACACACATTCACTCATTTAGTGTCTTTTTTCTACATACATACATACAGTCACGCCTCTCTCCCGTAGGGGTAGGCAGAGACTACTTTGTTCCACTTGCTACGATTCATGCTCGCCGGATTCGGGTACTACTGACCTGCCCTTTTTTCAAAATGTCTCCTATTTGGTATCGGAACGTCCGTCTAGGCCTTACCCTCCCAACGCAACCATTCACACTCCCCGTATAGATCTGTTTAGTTAGTCTACTTTCATCCATCCACTCTGCGTGACCAAACCAACTAAGCACACTTTTTTCTATCCTAGTCACTTCAGTTTTTTTTCTAGTGGGTAAAAACGTGACTAAACCAACTAAACATGCTTTTTTCTATCCTAGTCACAGTTTTTTATTTTAGTGAGTTAAAACTCTTACTGTTGCTTCTTGGGTAGCAATAGTATGCACTATTATAGAAATAATGTAGTAATTTCATATAAAAATTCAAACAATGATAATATTATTGGGTTTAATTTGAAAGTAAAATAAACACGAAACTATAAATTTTTCACGCCACTGCTCGGAAATGTGGCAAAAGATGGTCAGTAATGGGGCCCCAAAACAAAGCATAGTTGTAGGTTGAATGAACAGGCCAACTATGAATTCAAACAGGCCAACAATAACATTGTTGGACAGTTTCAAAGACCAAAGTCGTCCAATCACATCGGCATGCTGATCCCTGATTCCACCAATCAGAACATAATTTGTGATGCTATTACACAAAATCGACCAATCAGAACACGTCGTGTGCTGCATATTAAATTTTTTCAAGGTTTATCCCACCAGGGAGAGGCAAAGGAAACTAGGTCCATACAGCCACGTCTGACTTAAATTGTTTTGTCTTTATTGTTTAAGTCCTGTCTTAAGGTCAGAGTGGTCAGTCCGTCCTTGTCACGTCATATTAAAACTATAAGCGATTATGGGTGTGTTTAATAAGCACTTCGAAGCGCTTCGCTTAATAAAATAACATAACAAAAAAAGCCTTTGCGTGACTGGCCACTAGAGCGCTCTCGTTTTTTTTTTAAAGTAAAATATGGCGGGAGAGTGTAACTTTACTGTTGTATTTACGCTCATGTTTTTTATTTTTTCGCAGTAGTCGTGAAAAGCACTATGTAATGTCTCGGCCAAAAGTGCAATAGATGGACTCGTCTCTCTTCGAGGGCCTCACCTGCGGCTCGGCCCTCGAACTCACTCGTCCATCTATTGCTCACTTTCCAGCCTCTACAACAATGTACTAAAGTACTTAATCAGAATCGAAATTGTCCAAGCACATTAATGCAACACTCCTCAGAAAGTACATTTTTTTATTAATGTCTAAGAACAGTAATTGACTCATCTTTCAATCACTGCTATTTCTATTGTTCAAATAATTTAAAGCGAGTTGTGTATATTCTCAGGTTTTCAACACGTAAGAACATGTTTTCGTTTATACTTATATATACACAATGTTTGTGGACTCACTCACTAACAATAGGTATCGTTTTTTAGCTTGATTTCATGATAAATGGAATTTGTTGTTTCTGTGTTAGTTTTAAGTATGCTTCGCTTAACTGTATTTCTGTGGTCATCTGTCATTGGCTTTTTGTTTAGTACCTAAGTCTCATTATAATGTACTGTATTGCTGTTGATGCCCCAAATAAAATAAATAAATAAATATCTCGCTTTTCTCTTGCGTTAACAATTTACTACTACATTGTAAATCAATGTTTGTACTCATGCCCAACGCTCTACGCCAGTGTGAGCGTATCATATACATAATTGGGACCAAATCCCTATTGGAGGCCCACCGGAGAGGGACAGGTTTCTTAGCGTGTTGGGGGAACTAATCAAATCTACCTCTACCACTGTACTTGTCCCTCTGTACATCAATACTGGCCAATAAATAGGTAACAATATATAATTATAATATAGACAGTATAAGTGCTCAATTATTAATTATGACAGTTCAGCATCAGAAAAAAAAGATGGCGTCACGTGGTCTTGTAACTGAAGATAGTGACGTGGCCGAAAATGTCTGACCTTTTTACAAAAGAATGTTTATAAATTACACATAGAATTTACCAGTTGCTTCTCGCTGCGCTGATGGTAAAAGCCCATTGAGGGAATGGGCGAAAGTCTTAGGAATCATGTTATAGGCGATGCGGCTAGCAACCCATCAATATTTTGATTTCACTTTCTTTCTGCCTTTAATCATACTAAACTTGGCCTTAAGGTTTTGTTACCTTAGGCTCTGTCTACCCCGTAAGGGAGAAAGACGTGATTTATGTATGTATGTATGTATAAAGACGTTTATGTATGTACAGATTCAAAGTAGAATTTTATATGTTTATAATATTCTATTCCATTCTCCGTTCAGTTTCAAATGTTACTATGAAAAATTACCACTGAATTATTTTATTTATTCAGGCGCTACTTTGCTACAAAATTATTTAATATTAACAGCCCTACAATTAAATCTTAAACGTTATAAAAATGCATTTCACCTTAGATCCTAACCATTAGCCTCCACAAAGCATCAAGCGCAACGTCAACCCAGCAAATTCTCCGAAGACTTCCCGAACAAAATCTCCAACTTCGAAATGACATAATAACCTAAAACATGTCCTAATCCTGTACCGCAAATGCCGTACCGCGCACCACTCCGGTACCTCAGCCGTATCGATCGGCTGCGAGCGACAGAAAACTTTCTAGACAGCTTTTATATGCACCAACTCTTTGCCCTGTTAGTATACAGCGGTCGTTCGATGAAATGCGTTGCGTTAAGTAAGCCCCTTGCTAAAATGTTACTTTTGTCAATTTGTGGATTGTTTCCAGCCTGTATCAGACCTACTGGGCCTACAGTTGGATACAGGGCTGCTCTTAGAAATGGGAAGTAAAAACTAATTAAAAATACAAACAAAGGTCACGTGACATCTAGTAACAGGTAGAAAAATTCGAAGACTACCCACCTGCTATGGGTGGTGTTGGGGTATAGCACGCGTCACGGAATGGATTTTTCTATGTGTTCTAATTTTCACTGACATTTAGAAATTTAAATTAAAAATAGTTCTTTCGTCAATTGCGAAGTACATTTTCTAGGGTACCCCCTAGAAGATGTCCAACACTTACTAGTGAAATGTGTTCGGAATCGTGTTGCGAGAGAGGCGTTGGTTGCAGCAGCCAATCTGAATATGTACGACTAGCCTTCCGTCCGTAGCTTCGCCCGCGGTAAATTATTTTTTCCGTAGGAAAAGGTATTTCCCCGCGGTAAAAAGTAGCCGATGTCACTCAGTGATAATGTAGCTTTCTAACGGCAAAAGAATTTTGAAATCTGTCCATTAGTTTCGGAGCCTATTCAATGCAAACAAACAAACAAACAATCAAATTTTTCCTCTTTATAATATTATTAGTATAGATACGGGGATGTTTCTAGATATCTTAGCCCAACCGGCCTCAGACGTCGCGTTGATGCTGTTCAGATTGGCTGATGTGACCAACAATAATGAGCTAGTGTGTAATTGATCCACTTGTTTAATTCGCTGTTGCTCTATAGGCTAATGTGACAAAATGTATCAAGCCCGTTTTAAAAGAAATAAAAAAATAAAAATAGAATAGAGACCTGAGCTACAGGCTAAATAAAAAAACAAAAAGGAAAGAAACAAATGAAAGCGATCGTCTATTCAAAATAAGAAACAATTGCTTTCCCACGTCACGTCACCGTGTCAGGTGGCTAGCGTACCCGCTGCAATTTTATAATTGCTTCGTCAGTTCCACAAACGACGGTAGACAGCTGAAATTCATAACAGCAGTGTAATTAGGCCTCAATTAGAGCGAGGCTGAAAAACGTAACGTTTCATTGCCGGCACGTCAAACGGGATGACGGCGATGTGGAACCGACAGGTGATAGGGGTACGCGCGGCCTTATTATGGCGATGTTGATGCGATTCCATTGCCAGATAGCTAAATGGAATTGCGTTTGACTTTGTGATTGCGGTCGTCGATTTGTTTACTGTTAGTACCATTTAATTAATTTCATTTTTAGTTTGATTTTCCGAATTGAGAACCTCCTCCTTTTTTTGAAGTCGGTTAAAAATTAATTTCTACAAGTTTCTTGTGGCTCATTTATTTTAGCAATGATGGCTTTTCAGAAAGCTATTGATTTGCTACATTGAAGTATACATACGAGTATGTGTCTAGAATGTAAGTGTTAGAACGATTTTCTTTTTCAATCTTTAAGCAATTGCTAACTCAGCCGGTGCACACAGAAGAATTGTAACACTCGTATTTCAGATAACTTCTTTTTTCAAACGACAGCTTCTTCTTTTATTGAATTTTTATGACTTTCATTTGTTTTAAGAAAATTGACGTCAACGTCGGCTCACCCGAATACGGCCGTAACGTCGTAATCGTGCGATCCCATGTGGGGTAAGTCTAATCAGCTATGAAAATTAGGTTCCGCTACGTATCTTCTGCTTTGTACCGCTAATGTGGAATTTAATTACGATTCCGACATTACGGTAGTATGCGGCTGATGCGTGTTTGACTCGGGATCACTCTGCTGTTTCATTTAGGGGGTAATTATTATGACGACATTATGCTTATATACGGATATAATATATTTTGTTTATTTTACATAATTATTGAGTACATCAGCCCTTAATCTACAGAACTCATAATAAGACTTATATATTTATTAAATTTGCTACGACTTATATTTTCTATGAATGTTAATGTTAATCACGTGATTATCTCTTACGAGGTACACAGGGCCTAGGCTACTCTAGACCCTAGGGTAGCAAGACCTAACGGCCACGTTTATCGTGATTGTGGGTGGAATTGATGGATTGTACAGCATGATTATAGGTGGAAAGGAGAATCAAATAGTGATGGATTTCTAGCCGCGTCACCTATAACATAATTCGCAAGACTTTCGCTCATTCTCTCGATGGGTTTTACGATCTGACTGGAAAGAAAAGCAACTGGTACATTCTACGTTTTTTTGCTCCCAGACTAGCATGGAAGTTCCATCCACCAAAAAGATAATAAACAATTACAGGCACGCGTACACAAACATTCCATTCATCAATTTTTCCTCATGTCTTGATACAGTTCTCATGCCCGATGGAAACTAACTGCAGCCTTGGGTCCCCAGCCGGATCATCCATCTTCCAATTAGCTTGACGATCAATCATCGACCCGATCACTCCCTAGGCCTCGCACCTCGATGATTTTTTCCCACTCTTTTTGTATTTACACCGCGGGGACTTGTTAATCACGCGTGAAGGGTACGCGTGTATTGATAGATTATGATGTGTGGCTGTGAAAGGTCTGAGATAATTTAGGTCACCATTTTTTGCGCTGGAAAAATAATAAACGATAAAAGACGAAGTCAAAACCCCGTCCATTTTTTTTGCTTGTTTATATTATAAAATAAAGTAAAATAAGGAAGTAATCGCTGCATTTGGGGGGCAATCATGACAATATGACCGCTCCGCTTGGAGGCGCTTTACTGAGTCAGGTGTCTTCTTGTCAACGCCAACACACGACCTGACGTCAAGACACCTGACTCCGTACAATGCTTACTAGCGAATGGGTCAAGTTATGACTGGTCTCACGCCCCTGATTGTACTCAGTGCGTCGTATGTCATAATGCTACAATCAGACGTTTTTTGACTTCAATGACAACCTTCAATAAAAGGAAAATGGATGAGGTGACAGCGGCAAGCGCGAGTGTCTCAAATCGGCAGTCATTCAATCTCGCTAATATAAAACCCAACAAAACGTCTCGCTATAAAAAGATGAACAATAATTCTTTTTTATTACGCGCCAAAGTGGGAATCTCATTGTCGACGAGGAAATAAATAATATCAGGAAGGAAAAGAAAAAGGAAATAATACAACATAAAATATTAAGATTCACCCTGGATTGGCATCATTCTGCGGTCGCCACGGATTTCTTTTAAGGGGGCGAGAATACCTACATCTTTGAATCTTAATGTTATTTGCATATCCGAAAAGTCATGAAATAAATCAGCCGAGACGGACTGAGGGACGGCCATTCATTATGTTTTCTTTGTCTACGCAAGTAGCAATTAATGTAAAGATATCTCATTTTGCATTCTTTTGATTTTCTAATGTGATTCGTTTTATATCTGGTACAATAATAAAACTGGAAGTTTACGAAATAAACCGAATAGATTCAACACGTAACTTGAATGCAGTGAAATAAATTCTCCAAATCACAGTTGCCATTTGGAAAGCCGTTGCGCGTCGAGGGCACTTGTGGGGATAATGTCAGGATCTAGCATCAAATTGTGCTGCATTGTGCGGCAAATGCGAGAAAAACGGCGAAAGTGTTAGGGCGAATTTACATAAGTCGAGACAGAAGCTCCCAAGAATACGTAGGAAAATATTCAGGAGGTGATGAGAGCCCTCCGGCCTCCGGGCCACCTCTATGCATAGCCTTTATGATGGGGAAAATATTTACAGCCGGCGTGAAAACGCAATATTTATGGAGCGACTGAAATAGCGCAGCTATTCATGCGAGGGGATTTCTAGCACATTCCTCCACTAAGCGGTTTATTGTTTCGCGAAGATAAAAAGGAAATTGTAAGTTATTATTGCAAGCTTGTGTTTATGTTCTACCCTATCACGGAATCTGCGCCGTGGGTGTGCAAATAAAATAATAAGCGTTCTCCATGGATTTGCAAAAAGACAATGTCGGTTTTAACCAATTCTAATGTTTTTGGAATTCATTTTGTTTCTTAACTTTGATAGTTATGCGCAGAACTTTCAATCCACGTTATCCATCTTTAAGATAAACGCGATATTGAGCTCTAGTGATATCCTTTTTTCTACTAACTACAGTACAGGTGAATCCTGTAGGTTGGTAGAAATTAACATGTTTTTTATATAATATTTGTCGTTTAAAACGTTATGATAATATTACTGCATCAAATAACGTTAATTTTTTTCACCGTTATCAAAACATTTCACTACGAGTAGGTATACGACTTTATTTTAATGAATTAGTTTAAATTATTTTTATTTATTTACGAACTTACAATTTTGAATGTGCTACGAAAAGGTGTGCTCTGAGGTTCATAATATGTATGATAGTATTATAAGGCGTATTTGATATAATAGAGGTTACGCCATATAACAGAAAATTACTAAAAACAAAAATGTTTCATCAAAAATAAGCATGTTGCATGCTGTAAATAAGACCAAAAGCGTGGTTTTGTTTACAAACCCACTGTGACCGCTATCGATTGTGCAGGCGGCAAAGTTTTTATGAATTAACCGTTAAACAAGTAAAGAAGAACAATGAAAAAACAAACTCTCCAAACAAAAATCGATGACAATCTGGGCCAAAAACTTTGGGGAACTTTGCCGGCAAAAAGATTTATATACTTATAAAAAAGTGAGCGGGTAAGGAACTTTTCGAAAAACTTTAAATTGCAACCTTGAACTGGTTCAACTTTGTTTTGGATTACTATTAGGGAAAGTTTTTAATGTGGAGTGGTCGATATCGCTGGCAGTGCGACTGCGAGCGTTCATCGCGGGGGTTAGATATGATGGGGTAATTTTACTTTTGATTGGGGTTGCCCCTGTGTCTTGCACATTCGGTGGAGAGTGCGATGAACCGCATCGATCGCGCGCGCAGCTCGCGGCCGCGGCTCCAAACTTTCGGGTCCGCTTTAATGAAACAATTCCGTCAGCCAACTTCACAAAATTTAGGTCATTGCGTACTTCGTGTGCAACGCTCGTAGCCCGGGGATTTCATTTCATGTTCCGGCATGGACAAAATGTAAACATAAAAACTATTATTAGTTCATGTGCTAGTCATATTTGCGCAACGGACTCCTAAACGCTTGTGCTTCCACTTGATATGCTTGCAAATTCTATTTGGCATTTAATTTAAATGCGATTTTCTGTGAAGCAAAGCCCTGAAGTTTTAAGACAAAACCTTGTGTTTTAAAGTAACTTTTAAAATAGTGTCGTAAACGTTGTCGCAGAACAATGCGCCATCATCATTTCCATCTCGGCTAGAACAGCGTCGTCAATTGAGAGCTCGTTTCCTTTATTAACTGTTAACTAGGCCCGGGTGTTTATGTAAATTGTTATTGCTTTTTTAAGAAAAAAACTCGTTTGACACGTCGCGAGTCCCCGTTATTACTGAGGAAATCTCCGCTTAGCCCCACTCGGGGCACAATGGGATTTTGAAGGTAAATAAGTCTTTAAAAGAGGAATAAGTAAATTAGAAGCGACAAGATAGGAATCTCCCCTATTTTTTTCCGAAGGTTGGGGCGAAAAAAGGCGATCGCCGCTCGAGGCGAGCTGTGCAACTATGGAGTGATTTACGGTTTCGCTCTGGTTTCAGAAGGTTAATCGAGATAACGATTTATGACCACATTGCTTTGCATTTGAATTTCGCGATCATTTAATTACAAGTGCAAGCGGAATTCTTCTAATTCTGTTTTAAAAACTCTTGTATATTTAAGTTAGCCTTCAAGTTTCCAAAAATCATATCCATCTTACTTAATAATCATCTCTAGAACATAAACAATCTGCATTCCTGACTCATGTAATTCTCGCCACAAATCTTGTCCAACCTGAAGTCGCTACATATAAGTACTAAAAAAGTCCTTTTCCATAATATTCTCCTAAAAATATATTTTAAGGATGATTGCGCGACACTCTCGGACGGTGTCATAACAGCTGCTGCCGCGATACCTACTTATTAAGCATCGACCACCTTAAGTACAAGCTTGGGAGGCCATTACACCGGGATGATATCAGCAGAAGCATTACGTTAATAGCTTTTTTGGCATTTTAAAAAAGCCTTAATAAGCTTAGTATGACGCTGAAAATAGGGATTACCTTAAATGGATAGAAAATGCACTTGATGTTTAGTCAGTGTTGTTATTTGCAAAATTATTTGAGCACATTAGATGAGGTGATGTACTCTAGAAAGTATTGTCTAGGATTTATTTGGCCTCAGATAAACAAATTGCTGCATAAAGGTGTTCAGGTAACTCGACGTTAGTCGGAGAAGTTAATTATAAACTCGGATCGATGACAATGTAAGGTAGATAGACACCAAAGGATTTAAAATAATTACATACAGTCGAAACTTGATGTTAAAAAATTTACACGCTGGTTTTTCATGCAAATTAAAGACGCAACTTATTAAATATTGCTTTTCGTCACTTAAATAATTATTATATTATTATTAAGTAGAGTAGTATTTCGCTAAAATAAAGAATCTAAAACAACTATTTAGATATTATCTACTACCACTATTGTAACAGGAACCTCGTTCAATAAAACACGCTGGGCAGATTATAATGCTTTATATTGAGGCAGTAAATTCAGAGCAAACAAACAAATATTATCCCTTGCTTATGGTGACAACCGTACGGTTTGACATTTCTCTTGCAACTGCCGGGCGGCCGCGCGCTTATTCGAATTTAATCAAAATTACTTTTTATTGTCTAAATGTATGTATTTCTATTTTTATTACCTTCAATATGGATTAATTATCCATGTACTTTATTATTATTATTACGGTCTGATGCGACAGCTAACAGGCGGCCACCCTGCAATCGGAATGACCCCATTCCGATCCGACTCGGCCATTCTCCAGTAGGGAGTATGACCTCATACTAGGTGGATACTAACAATTATTCTTATTAATTACTGCTAATTACTACACTTATTTATTCACATTCTAAAATAGTTCAACAAAAGAAAAAATATCACTGTTCAGGTAAACAATCAAGTTTTGCATTCTATTACATAATTTGTATACCAACTAAATTGAAACAAAATACGCTTTTACAGCAGCTCATTTGTACCATAATTAATTTTTTTTCTCAACAATCGCCGTTGTTTGGTTTCAATCAACACATAAAATAAGTGTCATAACTATCATTTTTAACGTTGAATTAAGGCCACCCGAGAGCCACACACATAGCTTCCGTCTAGCCATCCGCAAGCCACGGCATGCTCGTGCTGTAACACCCGCAGTTGGTGCCGTGCAACCATCCGCAGGTCACGGTTCACCAGCTCACCATCGGTCATTTTTCCGCAATTGTTCCTCCTCAATTCAATCAATCGATCCAATGATCCTCGCCAGGTGGTAATCGATTACCCGGACCCGGTCGATATCTGTGACTGTTTCTAAGCTGTAACTGTGAAGGATAGGATTTTACACAAGAGTAAGGGAGTCTATAAACCAACATAAGCATTGTACTTAACATTGTACTTACAAATAAACCAATATTCCATTAAAACAAAGTTATGACTACTAGGTACAGGGTCTAACAAGATTACTTATGTGAGTCATCAGAGTCAGTGTCACTATTATCGCTGTGTTCGCTAGCAATGGGAGATAAACATAAGGTAACCCATGGTTTTAGTTGATCAGCTGGGTATATATTTTGATATTGTCTCTGAGAATGACCTGGAATGCTAGATACCTCGTATCTGTCGTTGTTTAATACCTTTGTGACCTTAAATGGACCTCGGAACTTAGGGGCAAGTTTTTTGCTTTTCCCCTTCTCTGGATTATGGTTGGGTATCATTACTAGATCACCCTCCTTGAAAGTTTTCGAAGGTGCTCTTTTCTTGTCAAAGTTCTCCTTCATAGCCTTTTGTCCGTTTTCTATTCTTTCCTGAACGTTCGCCCTCATTTCCTGCCTAGCCGCGTCAGACATTTGCTCTTCCGTCTCAAGCGCTCCTCTCAGGATACCTTCACTTTGGGACGTCGTTCTTTGTCCAAATACAATTTCAGCTGGTGACTTTCCAGTACTTTTATTAATAGTGTTGTTCAAGCTCCATTGTAATTTGGGGACGTTTATATCCCATTCCTTCTCATTCAGCCCATGGTTCATGGTGGACAGTGAATTAAGTATGGTTCGGTTGTAACGCTCGATTTGCCCGTTTGCCCGCGGCGTTGCAACGGCGTTTAACACATGCTTAACCCCTATAGAGCTTACAAAAGACTTGAACTCGTTCGACGTGAAGCTAGAACCCTGATCCGAGATAATCACTTTAGGACTCCCAAACGTTGCAAAAATATCTTCTAGTGCTTTTATTGTGGTTTTGGACCTAGTATTTCTTACTGCTTTAACAAAAATGAATTTACTGAATCCATCAATTATGCCCAGAATGTAGGTATTCCCCTTTTTACTTTTAATAAAAGGACCTAAATGGTCCATGTGGACTGTGTGAAATATAGCATTAACTTTCGGAATAGGATGTAGGTAACCTGTTTTCTTTCCAGACAATTCCTTATTATAAGCACAGTTGATGCATGCATTAACATATTTTTTTACGAAGCGATTCATCTTCGGAAACCAATAGTCAGCTTGTATTTTCTCTAACGTTTTTTCAACCGCAAAGTGTCCTGCTTCGTCATGATTCAGCTGACATATTCTCCATCGTGCTGAGCCAGGAACAACCCATTTTAGTTTCGATCCTATACGTCGGTATATCTTGTTATCGCGTAGAACATAGTTAGTTGTTATATCTTTGATATCTTCTTCGCTAGTTTCAAGGACAGTTTTAATATGTTTTATGCGCGGATCTGTCAACTGCACGGTGTGGAGCCAATCATTGGTACTAATGTTGAGAATTTCAAACTCATCACGTTTATCCATATCAGTCTCAGGCACTCCTACTGGATTACGGCTCAGAGCGTCCACATGTTGCATACTATGCCCTGGCCTATATTCAATCGTGAAATTATATTCCTGCAGCATTAGCCACCATCTCGCAATTTTGGGGATCAAGTCCCGCTTTGTTAGAGTAGCTCGCAACGCACTACAATCGGTGATCACTTTGAACTCGAGACCAATTAAGTACACTCGAAATTTCTTTAAGGAAAGCACAACAGCCATCGTCTCTAGTTCATAAGAGTGCCAAAACGTTTCTTCTCGGGTCGTTTGGCGGCTGAAGTAAGCAACCGGCTTGAAGGGGGTTTCTTTATTTGGCCTTTGTAGTAGGATACCACCCAACCCTATCTTGCTGGCATCACAGTGTACTTCAGTGATGTAGTTCGAGTCATATAATGCTAGTATGGGCCGTGCAACTAGCTTGGACTTAATTTCCTGGAAAGCGCTTTCTTGTTCGTCACACCACTGCCAAGGTACGCCAACTTTAGTTAGCTTCGTCAAAGGTCGCGCTATAGACGCAAAATTATACACAAACCGCCTGAAGTAGCTGGCTAACCCTATAAATTGACGAATTTGGTGGACGTTAACGGGTTTGGGGAACTCGGAGACAGCTTGTATCTTTTTGTTCCCAGGCTGCAATCCAGCTTCGGATATCTCATATCCAAGATAGTCTATTTTTGATTGGAAAAAAAAACATTTCTTTAAATTGAGTGTAAGCTTAGCACTACGCAACAGCTCCAATATGGATTTGAGCTTGGAAAAAGCTTCTTCAATTGTACTGGCTGTCGACAACAAGTCATCTAGATATGGAATAGCCAACTCGAATCGCTTAGCCCCTAGTGCTTTATTAATCATACTTTGGAATACAGCGGGCGCGTTGACGAGACCAAATGGCATCCGTGTATACTCATAATGGCCGTCGGGGGTCACGAAAGCTGTGACATGTCGTGACTCCTCAGCCACCGGTATCTGATGATACCCGGATGCCAAGTCCAGGCTCGTGAAGAGCGACTTACCGCTAAGTCGGTCGAGCTGGTCATCTATTACCGGCATAGGGTAGCTATCCTTTATCGTTTTTTTATTCAAAGCCCTGTAATCGACGCAGAGACGGTACTCGTTATTCTTTTTGCGTACTAACACTATAGGACTGGCATATGGAGACTGAGACTCTCTTATGATGTTGTTAGCTAGCAAATCTCCTATCATCTCCCTAACTTTTGCACGCTCGCTGTATGGTAATCTGTAAGGCCTATAGGTAACTGGCGTATTGTCGCTAAGACGAATGATCATTTCAGTGATGTGTGTTAGTCCCAGTTCTTGCACATTGAATGCGAAACAATCACGAAAGTTATTTAAGAGTTTGACTAACCTATCTCGTTCTTCTGTTGAGACTTTAGGTCCTATGTTTACCATTTCTAGAGTTATCGGTTCCTCTCTAGTATTGGCATTAGGAGGTGGGGTTTTGCTTTCCACGTCGATTGCCTGAACCAGTTTTTGATCTCTCTTTGAGAGGAACGGATCCCGATTTGGTAATTTAATTGCTCTTCCGAGAAGATGTAGTTTAGGCAGAGAAACTGTTTTCTGTCCTAGATTGACTATTGCACAGTGACCTCTACCGTTCTCAAACTGATAAATGCCTTGTAGTACCATATATTCATTATTGGGTTTCATGCAAACACTTCCTGGGATGAATAGGGGTCCGGTGTATTCACTTTCTGTATGAACATTAATGTTTTCTAGCCCGACAATATTGAAAATCTCTGTATTTAGGACTCCTAAACGTTCCACATCCTCACAGTCACAATATAAGGTTAACTCAGTGCTCGTTTTGTGAACCGCAACTGTTGGTAGCTCAGTTAAGGTTTGTCCAATAAGGACGTCAGTATTAAGCAAGCCGTCAGTAGCGATGTACACTTCGACATCCGCTTCTACTACGTCCACTACTATCGTTACAGTTGCCCTAGCTAACGGGGTGACGCTCCCAAGAGCGAATCCCGTGATGACGGGAAGACCAGTGTTGTCAAGTATCAAATTCAACGATCTAGCGACAGACTCTTTAACTAACGTACATTGACTTCCGAAATCAATGTAGGCAGAACAACACATGCCGTTAAGGGTTATCGACTTAAAATACTTACTATTTGCTTGATCAATTGATGTTATCTGCAGAACGCTTTGAGTGTTACTTGTCCTTCCATCTGCAGTGTTTTCGGGCGGTTGCTGCCCTGGAGGTGGACGTTTAGTATAGCAGTTCTGAGCATCGTGACCAATTTGGGAACACTTGTCACACCTCTTGATGGGCATAGTACATTTTCGGGCTATATGGCCAGACTCCCCACAATTGTAGCACCGGTACCTCGATTTATCTCGGACGGTTGACGACGACCCACCCAAACTGCCATTATAACGGTTTGAATCATAGTTACGGTTCTGTTGCGGTTCATTTTTAGTCGGTATATTGTCTTTCCGTGGTACCATTACATTATTTCTCTTAGATACGCGACGTAAATATTTTAACAGCTGTGCGGGTCTCCTAAACCGCGAACCCTGGGCATTAAGTCGTATTCCGTGATCAAATATGCCACTAATTATGCAGTCAGCAGCATTTCTACCAGTAATGCCGCACATTTTTACAAGTCTAGCTTTTGCATGATAATAGTCTTCCAACGACTCTTCCCGTTTACTTCTCCTACTAAGCATTTCTGTCAGTCGATCAGAGTAGTTTCTATCGTCAGGAAAAGTTTTGATAATCTTTCTTTGCCATTGCCGCCAACTTAGATTTACTGTGCTTCTTCCCTGATACCACTGTTTTGCATGCCCAGCTAGTTTCGGTATAGCATAATAGATGGTTTGTCTCTCACTCCAGTTGTAGATTTTTGCGGTCTCATTTACCTTACGGACCCAGTCCTCCGCTGTTTGTGAGTGAGTATCAGGATCAAATTGCGGAATGACATTATGTGCGCCTTCAAAGTGGTTTCCTTTACTTTGAATCATCTTAGCGAACTTCTTAAGGAAACCGCTTTCTTGGCTGCTTTCGCTCTCACTTCGGACATTACGTCGCTTTCGCTTCCCACCTCGCCCGGGACGACGACCTGAACGGGTGCAGTCACTTCCATAAGACTGACTGGAAGACGAAGAAGTCGAGCTCGAACGATGAAGTCGTTTTCTATATCGCCGTCTACCAGTGTCACTAGTATCCGTACTTTCTGATGCAGTTCGCCTCGTTGACGGACGCCGTAGTTGTCTGCTATGACGGCGACACGTCTTCTTACTTTTTTTTCCGGTGTGACACATGGCGAGAAACAATGCTCTCGGAGCTCGTACTACTGCTAGACGGTGACCGTCTACGACGGGATCGGCTACGGTAAGTCACGCGCTTTCGTTGCCTCTTGTTGGTCGTAGTAGCAGAACGCATCCTATCTTTACGTTCTCTTCGACGTTTTGGGCTACGTGACGATCTTTTCTGGCGTCCCTTGTCGGTGGGAGGAGTATAACGTGACTCATCGCCGGACGACATACTGTCGTGGCTATGTGGGTGAAACTATTCACCGTGTATTATTTATTTTAAAGAGAGAGTGTAAAACGTTACATTTATTGTAACAGGTAATTAATGGTCAGTAGGGAATGATAAGATTAGTAGGAGGAAAGCAGGAGAAATTAAAAAAAAGATTGATTAGTGATTGCGAATAGCACCCTGAAACATTTATATATTTCCACAACAATGACTATCAAACTTTATAGTAAAAAGTACACATTCACATTATTTTTTTTTCAAATGTGGGTAGGTATTGACTGGTAAAATACGGTAAAATTCAATAGTTTACGTAAATTACGTAATTCTGCAACCCAAAATGAGGGTATGTGCCAGATTAAATCAATAACAATTTTTAACAAATAGTTGATTAATAATGAATAGACACGATCGCATAATGGACCAGTGAATCGAATCCACGACCACGGCCAGTGGAAGGTAGTAAGCTATTTTACTTCCTTAAAACTAAACGTGTGTAGTACATTTACATTGCAGTAACGAAAACTGTCGGGAGCAACATTATGATCATCATCCTCTGTAATATCTTTGTTTAAGAATAGTGTTATTCTTTTGGTACAAATTAAACAATAACTTTAGTATAAACCAAATAATTAATAAAGTAATGTAAAAGTCCATACCTCTCGGTTTTTTTCAACGTTCTTACCACTTCTGACTGTAACAGGAACCTCGTTCAATAAAACACGCTGGGCAGATTATAATGCTTTATATTGAGGCAGTAAATTCAGAGCAAACAAACAAATATTATCCCTTGCTTATGGTGACAACCGTACGGTTTGACATTTCTCTTGCAACTGCCGGGCGGCCGCGCGCTTATTCGAATTTAATCAAAATTACTTTTTATTGTCTAAATGTATGTATTTCTATTTTTATTACCTTCAATATGGATTAATTATCCATGTACTTTATTATTATTATTACGGTCTGATGCGACAGCTAACACTATGTATCTTGCAACTGAACGTTTTGATTTTGAGAATGACTCCAGCTTTAGTGGCAAAAACTGAAGTTTTAGGTTAACCATTCTATTACCTAGTACACAGAGCAAATAATTGCTACAATTTTCTTTAGCTCGTCAAGTCAAGCGCAGGTCGAATTAACCGTCCCCGAAGGGTCCCTGAACAAGACAGGCGTCAAAATGTTCCCATTTATGCTGAAGTCATTCTACAATTTTTATAACGAGACTCTTTATCTCGAATAGAATCATTCTTGGCTGATAATAATATTTTTTTGTTTCTAAAACATATCTTAGAGGTGGCAAATACTTTTAATAAAAGAAAACAGAAATTGAAGAAATAACACAAAACTAGCATTTAATTATTTAAATCACAACGGTACATAATAATAAGGGACTCTAGACAACGTTATAGAGCGCACGCCTGCCGACGAAAAAGTAGGCCGCGCGCTGGTTGCTGCTCGCTTATAAAGAATCGGTGGGTCGTGACGCCCTCTGGACGGACGTTGCTGCAAGCTCGTTGCTCGTGGCGCCATCTAGTTGGAGGTTGCCGCTAACACGGCCTCTCCTGACGGGGCAGCGTCCTCGATGCTCTCAGTGGATGAACTTGGCGCCGGCTCTTGGGCTGTCTCTACTGTCGCGCCTTCGTCAGCTGAGGAGCAAACGCATGATTACATAGTTGTTCTAAATTCCTCGATTCGTTTTATGTTTAAATGGGTCAAGATGTTACTATGCGCTTTCACAATTTCGCTACGTAATTATGCTCTATGAATTTATCTAAGGCAACGACACTGAGCTACGTCACACTAAGCCTTATCAAGTAGAAAATATGCAGATGCCACACAAGGACTTACACGGTAACACTACTCTGATGCCACACAAGGCCTTATACAGGAATGCTAGTCCGATGCCACACAAGGCCTTATACGGGAACGCTAGACCGATGCCACACAAAGCCTTATACGGGAACACTACTCCGACGCCACACAAGGCCTTATACGGAAACACTACACAGTAACTACAATGCCTTAGGCTGAAACCGTCCAGGCCTTACATGCGACCTATAACACAAAATATTACCTAGGCAACTCTAGGTCACTCGAGGTCTTACAAGAGCACGTTTGTGGTTAAAGTAATAATTTTCACTACTCATGTGGTGAGGGTAGGCATGACAGAAAATTATAACAGCGCCATAGTAAACATCTTTGTAAGTACCTGTCTAAGAAAACAATAAGAGAAAAAAAAAACAAAAGGAATAGCAAATCTTACACTCAAAAAAGGCTTCACATGTGTCGGGGGTCCACTCGCCATTCCACGGTAGCATGTATTCTGCGGCTGCTTGCGTGGTTTTGCCATAGGAGCCCGCCACAAGTCGTAACTCGTATCGACTATTAGGCAGAGCTTTTATAATGCGGTACGGACCCCGTATACCACTGTCAAGTTTGTTAGAGGTTTGAGATGATTTCTTGACAAAAACCAGATCGTTCACAGAGAAAGCCCTAGGAGCTTTTCTATTTCTATTGACACGCGCGTCTTGATTCGCCTGATTTTGAGCCAATAGATCTCCGGCCCTTTGCCGTCGCATCTCACGCCAAGCTTCGCGATTAGGCGTAGAACCGTCAACAGTTATATCGCGAACAAGAGCATTTATGACAGGTGTAGTAGTGTCACAACCGATGAGCAGGTTTAGAGCTGAGCATTGAGTAGTTTTTTGTTTATTAACATTCAATACTAGCTGTAGTCTCCAAAGTACGTTTGACCAGGATTCGTGTTTATGATTTACTTCTATTCTAACCATGTTCAGTACTGTTCGACAATACCTTTCGACTTGAGCATTTTCTTGATGCATTTCAGGCGTAATGAAGTGAATCTGAATACCGAAATTGACTGCCCAACTGCCAAAGTCGGCACTGTCGAACATTCTGCCCCGGTCACATACAATTAATCGAGGCGCACCAAAAAATGAGATTGCGTTAGTAAACGCCCTTTTGAGCTCAGCGCTCTCTTGCCGGTACATTGGATACAAAAAGCAATACTTCGTAAAAGCATCAACAAGTATAAGAATGTATTTGTACCCATTTGATTCGGGTAAAGGACCAAGTGCGTCAGCATGCACTGTATCGAAAGGGGTTGTAGGTTTCGTCCATGACACTATAGGCTGCAGTGGGGCACGAGGCACCTTTTTGTGTGTTAGGCACACAACACAATGAGCTATATATTTCTTAACGAATTGGCGCATATTAGGAAACCAAAAATGTTTTAGTATTAAGTCAATTACTTTGTCAATGTTAATATGCCCATGTTCGTCATGAAATACACGTAACAAACTAAGCCTGAAGCCCTTAGGGACATAACACAATAACCGCGATGTCTCACCAATAGGTCGGTACTTATAGTACAACAAATCATTTTTCTTTTCATAGCGCGAACTATCTAACTGACCCTGATCAAGTTTTTCTAGCAAACCGACTGTCTCGTCGTCTGCAGCCTGTGCTACTTGAGCCCAGTTAAGAGGCTTTTCTACAGTGCAGAGATTGACTGGATTACGACTGAGGTAATCGGCATGCGACATAAACTGACCTTTTCGGTACTCTAAAGTAAAATCATAATCCTGCAAGAACATCCACCAGCGCGCCACTCTAGGATGGAGATCCTTTTTGCGCTGAGTCATTTTTAAGGCGTTGCAATCCGTTACCACTTTAAAATGTTTGCCGACAAGATATTGACGAAAATGTTGCAAGGCCTTAACCACAGCAAGTGTCTCCAGTTCGTAGGAGTGATATCTGGGTTCCGCGCCTACTGTAACTTTGCTATAGTACGCGACCGCATGTTTACGTCCGTCCTTTCCAGTTTGCATTAACACAGCGCCATAACCCAACGAACTGGCGTCTGTATGTACTTCAGTAGGCATAGACGGGTCGAAAATTGTTAGAAGGGGCTCACTAGTCAATATCGCGATAATGTCTTGTCTCGCCTGTTCCTGTTCGTCACCCCAATGAAACTTAACATCCTTGCGAGTCAAGGATGCGATGGGGGCCACTTTAGTAGCGTACCCTGGGATGTACCTTCTGAAATAGCCGGCCAGGCCGAGAAACTGTCTCACTTGCTTCACGGTTTTAGGAACCGGAGATTTGGATAAAGAGTCTATTTTTTGTACGCTCGGCCGGACCTGACCTTTACTGATTGTTCTCCCAAGATACTCTACTTCTGCGGTCAGGAAAGTGCACTTACGTAAATTGATAGAAAACCCCGCTTTTGTTAAAGTTTCCAGAACAGAGTCAAGCAAAGCCAAGCCATCCTCTACGGTATCGCTTAGTAACATGACGTCATCAATATAGCAGCCAGAACCTGGCCCGCATCGATAAAAGATCTCAGTGCATTGGATATGATTCGCTGATAAACCACTGGCGCGTTGGCTAACCCATAGGGCATCTTGAGGTATTCATAATGCCCCTCAGGCGTCACGAACGCGGTACGGTGAATAGAATCCTCATCGATTTTAATTTGATGAAAGCCGGTCACCATATCCAATGTAGTGAAATATTTACACTTCCCAAGTCTGTCTATATGATCCTCGATTAAAGGAAGAGGGTATCGATCTTTTACGGTCATGTTATTTAGGGCTCGATAGTCAACGACCATTCTATCCGATCCGTCCTTCTTTTTTACAAGCAGAATCGGACTCGCATACGGTGATTCTGATTCCCGTATTATACCCTTTTCCTTTAAATCATTTACGATCTCACGTACGCGCAATTTCTCGTCATACGACAACTTATACGGTCGATAATTAACGGGTTCCTCGCTAGTAAGCCGAATGTGCATCTCCCCAGTATTTACGGTAGTTGTTGCAGTTCCACTGAGAAAGTACTTAGAGTACTTGTTTAACACAGATGCTAAACGCAATTTTTCATCACCAACTAGCGGTGTATTTATAGAATCGAGTTGCACAGTCGGTTCACTATGTGTCAGGTTATTTACAAGCGAACTGTTTCTAATTATGCGCTGAGAATCACCCGTTCGAATGTACGCGATGCCTTGTCTATTAAGTACGTCTGTACCGATAAGCACTGGGGCACTAAGATAGCCGTGGGGCACTACATACAGATCTACCTCCAACGTAACGTCACTAAATTCTATCGGTAAAGTAACGAAACATTCAGAACGCATTTCTACTCCACCTAAGCCACGCAATAGCTGTACACTCGCAGTCGTGCGACACGAAAAATGTTTGACAAGATCGTTCGAAATTAAAGAAATACTCGAACCGCTATCAATCAATACGTCAGTAGGTACCCCGTTAATTACTGCCGTTATCACGTCGCTTTTCATACGATCGCACGTTATTTCGCGGCAAAAGTTGACATTAGCTTTGTTTCGTGCTTCAGAACGTTCTTTCGCAAAACAATTATCTTCAGCGTGACCTATTTTCTTGCAAAACGTACACACAACCTTAGGGGCAGATTTGTTACTTGACTCGGGGGTAGTCACAGATTTACTTTTATTCGCTTCGGTAGATTCGACTTTATTCCGTTTCATGCAAAACTTAATTTTATGACCGGTTTGGTTACAGTTATAGCAACGTAAACGTGTATCTGTATTTGGTGCGGGACGTTTGATAGGCCGTTGATATCGCTCGACCGACGAGTCATTATTAGCCGATCGGTTATAGCGAGTTTGGTTATTCGGTACACTTGCACTTGGACGATTTGGTTTCACATAGATTGATAAGAACTCCACAATAGTTTCTGGCGTTAATTTCGCATTTGTAGCGGCTGCGCGTATTTGCGGGTCCTTTATACCACGCACAATTATGGCGCATAATAATTCATCACTTAATCCTTTTACAATACGTAACCGTAATAACGATTTTCGCGCATAGTCTGCATATGTGGAGTACTTATCCGATTCTTTACACATAACATCAAAAAGAATATTTGCAACGTCAATGCGCCGTGGACAAAGTGATTTAAGTTCTACTTTAAAATTCGACCAAGTACGATCGTTACTAGTCCACTCGCGCAACCAAAAGCGTGCGTCACCCTTTAGAGATAGCCCTACACGGGCTAAGCACTCTTTTTCGTCCCACTGGTTTTGCGAGCAGGCCCGATCCACTTCGTCACACCACGCATAGGCGTCATGAATGCTGGGATCGAAATCTGAGACATAATAACGGTTGGATCTCACCGGGTTTATGGTTTTGAGGGCGTTGATAAGACGCTCCGTGATGTCTGTAGATGCAGCTGCCGATGTTGAGGGACTGCTGGCAGCACCCAAGGTGCTAGCCACGCTTTCACCACGCGGCGCGCTCGGGGCTATTAGTGGCGGTGTGGTGGCGCCATCCGCCTCCACACCACGCGCTGAAGCCGGACTCTGGACCACGCGTTGCTCCAGCGTCGCCAGGCGGTTGAGGATCGCGTCCATCTTCTCTGCTATATTAGGAGAAACGGCAGGCGAAGGCGCGCGCTCTCGCGATGACGTGTTACGTTTTTTACTCGACATTACGTTAGAAGGAAATCGGAAATGGCATTAAGCGGCTTTAACAGCGTCCAATCCAACTTCTGATCTTAGAGGTGGCAAATACTTTTAATAAAAGAAAACAGAAATTGAAGAAATAACACAAAACTAGCATTTAATTATTTAAATCACAACGGTACATAATAATAAGGGACTCTAGACAACGTTATAGAGCGCACGCCTGCCGACGAAAAAGTAGGCCGCGCGCTGGTTGCTGCTCGCTTATAAAGAATCGGTGGGTCGTGACGCCCTCTGGACGGACGTTGCTGCAAGCTCGTTGCTCGTGGCGCCATCTAGTTGGAGGTTGCCGCTAACACATAATATATGCTTTAATATTTTACCTATGGGAACGTAATTTTTTTTATTCTTTCAAGTTTTTACCAATATCAATCTACATACAATCAACACTGTTGATGTAGTGATAATAACCAATAGTTATTGACTAACGCACTTAAAATCACAATCGAATCTGGTGGCTTTGCTGTTAGTTGGTGAACTAAACAAACGCTAAGTGGACATACACTACTTAGGTATGATTGCGGAATTAGTTCCAGTTTTGACCACCGGATCAGAAACTAAAGTTGATTCTGTTCATATTTTCAATAGAACATTTAAGTGTAGTGGAACCTTAATTCCTTGAGGAAGCAATCACCGAAATTACCTTTGAATTCTTACCTCTCTCATGCAAAAACCTTTTCCAAAGTACTCATTCCACTGCTCCCAGAGGAAACCAGTTTTCACGAGTCTGAGAATGATCTTACAAAGTACACTCACAGGTCCCGTGCACCAGAAGTCGGTTTACTGCTATGCAAATGTTATGGACGGCAAAAAAGTTAATGTCAATGATAAGTGCTGTCTCTAGGGCCCCGTGTACGTCGACGTCTTTGAAGGGACGTTCTTATTAGAGACAACAAAGAAACAATTGTTATTGCGAGTTCTAAATATTTCGTTGGATTAGCAAATGGTTGCGTCGTGGAACGGAATTTTGTTAAAGGAAACGGAAAATTTTTTTTTTTGAATAGTTCACAAAATCATTTCTTGATTTTCTTGTTAGGTAGGTATTCAGTATTTTGCCATGTCAACATTTTAACGTATACCTGAAATTTGTGAAATATGAATTGATAAATACCTAATATAAATTTAAAAATTCCGGATAAATTTGAAAATTTCGATTCCACTTACGACTTAGCTCTGAAAAATAAAAACCATTGAAACATACTAAATATTTTGTAAATCTTTCCTTTCACAAACTTCAAGCCCTCTTCGCTAATTAACTGCATTTTTCCCTACTACTATCAAAGTTGCACTTACCACACAAATCCTACTTCCCCGTATTACCTTTCATAAAAGCGCAACCCCCTCAATCAACAGACAAATTGAAGCCACCATTTTGCATCCGATTGTCCTCAAGAGGTTTGATGTAAAAACTGGAGGTGAAATTAGAAGGGTTTCGTTAGGTGCGACAAGATGCAGGTATCTCAAGGCGCCTTGAGTTAGCGAGTCAATGAACTCGGTATGCTAATAACCGTGGAAGAGTTTTGGTTTTTAATTTCACTTTTAGCTTAAGATTAGTTTTAAGCTGGGTTTGTTAAGAATAAGTTCTTGAGATAGTATATCATCTATTGTGATCAGTGTATGGGCTTTGACGAGCTGCATCCAGGACAGTATTAAGTAAGTAAATGCTTTATTGTACAAATATAAAGAAACCGATAAAATTGTCAAAAAAATAAAAATGAAATGCCTATTGTCTACTTTGTTCTTTGTGTCTGTATTGTACTGATCTGTGGTGTTCAATAAAGAGTATTTGTATTGTATTGTCATTAATATATGCACAAAGGCGAACTTATCCCTATAAGGGATCTCTACCAGTTAACCTTTGAGTAAATGAGAGGAGCATTAAACGAGGGACCGACAAAGTGCGAGTCCATTGGTGATATTATATGCCTTTATCAAATTTATGTGCTTACTTTTAATTAAAACATTTAAAAAAAATTACTGTCTGTATTTTTGTTTACTTGGACTTGGACTGTTATCTATTCTACATGATGTGTTTATCATATTTCAAGTGAATCCGCCCACCAGAAGCGGGTCTAACTTGAGTCGCAAGGATTGACGCGAAAATATTATTATTATTAAATTATTAAATATCTTGGGACAAATTACACCAATTGACCCAGCCCCAAACTAAGCAAAGCTTGTACTATGGGTACCAGGCAACGGATAAACATACTTAAATAATGTCAATAAATACATACTTAAATACATACAGCATCCATGACTCGGGCACAAACATTCGTATTCATCATACAACTGTCTGTCCCTACCGGGATTCGATATACATTGCTAGTTTAAATAAGCTTGTAACAATGCTCGCAAATATCTCCATTTTATTAAAACAGATACACACTGTACCTATGTTTACACAGTAAAGCTACTTAAGATTCACAAGCTACCTAACCAACTACGACAAGACATCATACAGGAACCATCGATCCGTCTTAACCAATCTTAAGTAGAGTTCCGTAGGTGAAATTTTACATGCAAATGAATTAATTCTTCGGCGGAGTGTGTTCGCGGTGCATCGGAGAGGCCATGCCTCGTTGCATTCATAATGCGGGCTCATTACAGGCCCTCGATGAGTCTAGCTCCAACTAATGGGTTTGGAAGAACGCTGGCTTCAATTATGATTGTTATTAAATCGGTAGCTATCTATGCATCGTCTTGCAGATTAGTGCTCACGGGACGGGTCTTCGGATGCTGCTATAATTGAATGTGGTTTGTGAAATGCATTCATTTTGCTTGTTTTTGGCATTGATACTGAACGCACTGACATCGCGTAAAGCGCTGCGGGTCTATGGACAGTGTTGATCATTTACCATCAGGTGACCCACTAGTTCGTTTGTCTGGCCTGTCTAACATAAAAAAAAATTGATAACTTGGTATTGGGAGTTCCTTATTTGTGTCGTATTTGGGCCAGTGTGTAAATTTTTAAACCAAGAAACTGGGTTAGTAAATTAACAAAAAAAAAACAGTTCGTTTTATGTATGGTAACAAAACATTTCTGTGAACCTGCTATTCTAAGTATCCTCCTTTAACAATTTTTACACATGAAAAATTCTCTATCAAAATGTTTCTTCGGCCGTTTTCTTTAAAATTGCACAAAGCGTTCGCTCGGTAAACATTATTTTCCTTGAGGCTCCGCGGTCGCGTGTGCATTTTTAATTTTTATCTCCAACGGGCCGTGGATGGCTGAATTTTTACTGAAGGCTCTTTCTATCTTATTAATGCGAGGGGTTAATTGTATACAAGCTGTGCGCTGCAACGCGGCACTTGCGGTGTTGGCAGGTGACGAACTAACGGGTTGATTAATTATTAACACGTTATCAACTTAAACTGCGATGACTCGATTTTGAAAATGCATTTTTATATTGCTTGGGTTAAGTAAGAGTTACCTTGATTTCGCACTCCATTTGCTAAACTAAAACCTTGATTTGGACCTAACACCTTAGAACCGCCACAAGCAATCCCATCTTACCTCAACTCACCGGCCTGCAAATTACCATTGCATTCACCATGCACCAAAACGTAACTGCTGATAGCAAGTCCAAGAGACAGATCAAGCACTTCACGCCGCCCAACTTTCTTCCCCAAATACTTTCGGACAGTTCCTGAAGCAGTAGATAAAAGTCTCGGCCGATAAACGTAAACCCTTCCGTTATGTTTATCACGTTCATGATTTAGCACGCGACAGCCCCATTTCACGGTGTTCCGGCGCTCTCAAATTGAATTGATATGTTTCCGCTAACGCGGCCGCGGCATTTTTCAGACCATATCGCGTATGGCGCGCAAAGCGGGTAGCGACAGCAGAGTGGCGTGTGGTGTGAAAATACAGGTGTACATTTTTATGTTTTTTTTTTTTAATATTTAATCTACTTGATACGTTGTACCAAGCTTTAGGACAATGCTGTTGGTCAATTGTGTAAAGTTTGTGAATTTAGCTGAATTTTTTATCGTTCTCGTTTCGATTTAGAGTTTGAATTTTTTTAAGTCTAATTGAGTACGCTTTAAGAGACAGGGCATCATCTGTTGGATGTTGTGTTTCAAAGATCATAACACATTACTTAAATCTACGTTTAGTCCTAAAAAAAAACTTTAACTTGCAAAGCACCTAACCAGAACAACGTACAAGAGTTTGTTAAAGGTTGTAAAACTGTTTCACCAGCTACAAAAAAGTCAATTTTATTTTCAAGCTCCATCAAATAAGATAACGCAATTAAGCAACTGAAGCGAAATTATTTATGAAGTTAAAAAGTTATAGTTCACCGTTTTACACCAACACTTCTTTATTTGATGCTCAAAATTAAAATACTTACTTAGCCAATTTGATACAAATACGGCTATGTTATTTTTCTGCAAGCCATACACGCGATGTGAAGTATGAGATAGGGGTGTAGTAAAGAGTGCAAACGATCGGGTCGCCGTGTCAGACGCTCTAAGAACATTGCCGACCGCGCACATCTCTTATTTTACTAGCAAATGGATGATATATGAATACCTAAAATATAGGCACTAGAGAATTTTATCGAGTGCTTATGTCATGAGTAGGACACAATATTTAGCAGACCCTGAAGGCTGATTCCGTCCAGTTGCCAGAAAGATTCAGTATGTTGCCGTGCTTCAATGACTGACTGATTGTGAGGCCTCGCGTAAAGAAACGCGTAAGCCTGATGATAATACCTACTGCCAAAAGTCCAATGAAAATACCTAATTGGAATTTATTGAAACTTTTAACTTAATTTTCTTAATTTTCCAAACACACCTCAAAAACTTTCTGCAAAACAACTTTCCGCTCAAGTGAGGCAGTTTCTCTAAACTATGCCCCCAGCCGCGCAAAAAAACACAAAAGGGCGCACCTTGCCCTACCAACTGTATCAAAATGATAAAAATGTAGAGATCCAATAACCATTCATCCATCAAGTGTCAAGATATAATCTTGGATGGCGCGACTAGCTTAGCCCTCAGACGGGGAGCCGAATATAAAAATGGCTCGAAGATTTACAGGTTTGCAAGATATCGCCTACAGATTTTGGCTGCATTGTGGCTTGGCTACAGTAGAGGACTTTGGGAAGTTTTTAGAGATTCAGTTCAGAGATTTACGCTACGCTTTACTTTACGCTAAAAGTTTGATGTAAGCACGCTTAACGTGTTTAATAAAGTCTTATAACATGAAAAATTGCATCAAAATTAATCAGTTGATTCTTTTTCATTACCCACATTCAATTTAGTTTATATAAGATTAATAATTGTACATAATTACACATAAACGGATAACTCACGTATAAAAAGTCGAGTGATGCTCGACATGTTTCGGACTATTTCGAAGTCCTTTTTCCAAGAGCGCTCGCCCCGGCGGCAGCGACACGAACACTGCGCGCCAGCCAGCTGAGTTTCATGTTGAAAATAATTGTACAGTCTAGATTTTTTCTGTAAAACTTTTTACGTGGCTGCTTTGTTTGAGTATATTAAGTGATTCTAAAGTTCCATTAACCTTTCTACTATCAGTTACGAAAAATAAAATTATACAAAACGAAAGTTATACTCCGCTTCACCAATTAACTCTTCTTTCAAGCACGCTTAAAATATTTATTCCGGATACTTAAATCTAGCAACGCAAAACTATTTCACTATTTCTTCCAAGAAATTGCACCGTAAAAATCTGTTTGTATCTGGCATTCCTAGCGCCCTCGAAACTCTTAAGCTCGCGGCCACTCGAGATCTCACAAATCTTTCATAATCTCACGATCCCGGGAGGGACGTTTTTCACAGTGCATCTTACAAGTTGAGGGCAAGCCAAACACGGCACGCTCCGCAAACTTTGGACTTAAGAATGTACATCAGAGAGAACGTTCGTGTACAACTCACAACAAGTATGACTGGGTAAAGAAAACGAAATTCTATTTCCGGTCAGTTAGATTATCGAAAAATATTGAATACGTTTTTTTTTCGTCAATCCAACGAAGAATGACAAAGAACACGTCAAGTTCGGGAGTACTGACTTCTAAGTAAAAATTGTACTAAAACGTGACGTCATGCAACGCTGAAACTCAATATAATCTCCATAATGTTTTAATTATGTGAAAAAAGAAAAATACGCGTCCAATAAGATAATCTACGTGATAGACAAAGAAAAAAAAACATCTATTTAAACCATAAGATTATTTTTGGCTTTTGTGACTGAATTAACGTACCACGGCACAGTGATGTCATATTTTACTTATTGCTGTGTGATGTGATCCCGGGAACAATGTTTTAACTTTTTTCCTGTATCGTATCACATATTAATACCCAGCGGAGGGCACGTACCTGGTAGGTATTCATAAGCAAATACAAGGCGAGGGACCCCATAATTTTCGGTTTGCATTTTTCCATCGCGACCGCGAACTCGATTCCGCTCCCAAGGGCTAGCGGACGCTCGGCCTCAAAAATATTAATGAAAATTTTTACATAAATTTATTCGACAGAGGGTTCCGTACCTCGTCCCGAGAGCCGATGGGGTCCGCTTCTGTTTTTTATTTATTAATTTAATGGTATTTTCGGTCTAATTACCTGGCTGAGGTATAATTCATTGGCTCTTCGTAACGAGTATTTTGTGGCTCATATGTGTGAAAATTTATGTATTTTAATGTAACGATTCACGTTTTGCTTGAATTAAAGTTAAATTGAAAATTGCAAGAAGCAGTTGACTTGGGAATTGGAGGAATCAATAGTAATACGACGTGAAGTCCTGTTTCATATATGTACTTAGGCAACCCTCGCCCCTGGCTTATTGGACTTCTATAAAAAGCAAAGCATTCTTAACTTAACCCTTCACCGGCGGCTTCAAAAGAACAAACGCAATATATCGGGGGTTCGGCTTAATTTGCCGCTACCTAACTTTAATGCGAGTAGCCCGCCCGAATGCTCCAAATTACTCTGCGATATTTTTAACGTGCGGAATGCAACCGTTTTGGGTTTCGCGAACAATATCAGCAGAGCCCGTGAACATTGTAGGGTTAAGATGCCCAATAAACAGAAAATTACTCGTTAAGGTATTTCCGAAAGAATTTCGCGCGATCGTTTAAACTACACGAACTTATTGTAATTTTCAATCCATAGTTTCAGCAGCTAATTGAATTCTGGACATGGATACTTTTTCAATTAAAATTAAACAGGGGATTCCTGCGCTCTTCTTAATTTTATTTTTTCGTCTAGGGGACATTGGCTTCTTGCCGTGTTTACAGAGAGCAGCGGAGGAGTCCCACTTTGTTGTTTAATGAAATTATCGGTTTACCGAGTAAATGAACAAAGCAAGATTTCGCTTTCCACGGCTCGGTCAAAAACTGGAGGGGAGCGTGTTTTTGTTTTCCTCGGAGGTGGTCCGAATGGACTCCTTTGTGGCATTCCTTAGCAAGGCGCTGTACTTAATCAATTATGATCGATTCGTTAATTCGGGATGCAAAGGGGATTTAATGAACATTCGCAAACAAAAAGCAATTCTGTGGGCGTTCGCGTGCCCATGAAAGGAGGGAGAGTTTCACGACGTTTATTATGTTCCAGCGGAAAGGCTCGCGTAGGAAGTAGAACGCACGACATGGCCCGACTAATAGTCGCAATTAGAGTCGTACCGAGAAAGAATGTAGCGACCCTCTGCAACCAAGATGGCTGTTCCGCTTAATTATATAAAGTACTTAAGTAAATGATGGCTAATTCGGGTCGTGCTCGCCGTCCCGTAAACAAGAGGTGTGACTTTCCACCATTGTCGACGATCTGTCACTTCCACTTCCGCAGCGGTCCCTTTTCTATCATTATTTTTCTTATTGTTGCCTTTTTGAGCAAAGAATTCTTTCTTTCCTTTTTTGTCCGGTGCCTGCCATTGTCACCCCCCGGTAGTGTTTGTTGTGAGCGGCGTTGATTAAATACTGCCGTCAAATTTAGTTAATTTTCTTTCCTGAGTACAAAGTTTGAATTTGACGACAAATCTGTCGCAAAAAATACGGCAAGGGCTTCCGTTGCTGTTCCGCTTTTCTTAATTTCATGAGATACCTGTTTTGTCAAAATCAACAATTCTGATGAGCGGCTTATAAAATTTTTGAATTTGGCGTAGCATGCAGTTTCGGTACACCTATTAATATTCCTGCGTATTTGACGACCCTGTCAAATATTTTGATTCTAAATTATTTTTTTCATCCGTGTCGTCGGCGTGTCGAAGGAAATTTACATTTAAATAGAACATCTGCGGGCAAGTCGACCCTCTTAAGGCTTCTATGGCGTTTTTCTTAACCGCTAATTTGTAAATCGTTTCGTAATATCGAAAAATTAAAATGCTGATGTCATATTTTACTCGCTATTTATATGCTAATGACGCAGTCCGCACTGAAGGGATGGAGTTTGATTAAAATATCAATGGGTGAGTAATTTGCGAGGTGATAATTTAAGATGCTCCAGCCAATAGAGAGAATTTTGTAGAATCCGTGCAAGAAATATCAATTTGCTCTTGTAAGGCATTTGCATGGCGGCGTGGAAAGTGAAATGCCTGCTATTACCTCGAACGTTAAATTTTCTTGGGCGTTACATCTCTGATGAGCTTTAATCTCGTCGGTTATCCCATTTCTCTCGGCGTAACATCACTGCAATTATTTGTAAGACGAAGGGTTGAGCCGGGCGCAGTAAACCTAATGCCGCAATATTCGTAAATTAAGAGCTTTCGCCGACGCCGGCGCGCGTAAATATTATTTTTTTATGTTAATAACTGTGCGATTGCGTTAATAAAGCCTTACATCTCGTAATTAGCCGCCATTGTCTGCGAGGCGGCGGAGCGGACTTGACGAATGAATTGAAATTATATCTCAGAGCTGGTTTCACCCGTGAGCTTAACTGTCAGCTCCGGAGTTCCTTCTTCAAACTGTGGTGACGTACAGTTTCTGAAATAATTCCTTGCCAAGAAGAAATCTAGTGTACATCTGGTATTTATTATAAGGACAAGGTGAATGGGGAAACTAAGAACTTTTTGTCATGTATGTAAGACTAATGTACTTGTATTTTGTCTTGTTTATTTTGCACAATAAAGAGTTTACATACATACATACATACTAAGAAGCTTTGCCCGTGGGAATTTCGAAGCTTCTTGGGCGCATCTCTATGATCCTCATCCTCTTCCAAATTTTAAGTCTCTAGCTCCAGAGGTGGTAGCGTTTTCTGTTAGCCAGACACCATGTTCACTTTTATTGCATCTTACAGTTGATTAACATTTTCTATTTTTCCAAAGATGTTTGGTCACTATTCTTTTGATGTTTGGTCACTACTTAATTACAAATGGAAATGAATTTAAAGATCGTATTTGTGTAGAACTTTTTTTCGTGTATTTCATGTTATTTTCGTAACTTATTTATGAGCGCGACTAGCCCGTTTAAAGAAAACATACACTTAATGACTCCACGTCGTTAGCTTGTGTCAACAAGGCATTTTTTTCACTATGTGAAGGATCATGTTAAGTTAACCACCATCAATTATGAGGCTCTGTGGTCTCTCCGAGCCAAGTAACAATGAGCCCGCATGCGTTATTTAGATTGAAATGAGTTGAGTAATCTGTACCGCTGAATACACAATCTTCATTACGTCACAGCCAGTGGGTCCATTAATTAATAAATTAAACAAAGGCGCTCTTAATTTTGCAGCGGTTTGCTTGAGCCGTAGCGAAAATATTTGCCATGTATAAATTCTCGCGGAGGATGATGAAGACAACCCTTCACCGCCGGGCCTTCTTTATAGCACTATTTGTGTATTTTAATTACTGTCATTATATGCTAATGACTACCATCCCTTTTTCTTATCCTCCTAAATGGGTTATTGCAGACTTATATCTATAACGCGCAGTTTTGTCGACTCATTTTGAAGATTTAAATAATAATAAAGGCATTCGCAGCGTCGGAAGGATTGTTTCTTTAATTTTTTGCAACGGTTGAACGTTTTGATTAATTGTTTCGATGTTGCTAGGAGATTTCGTTTGTAATTTGTTTTGCGTTATTAACTTGACGGGGAAGTCGTTAACTGAGTTGGAAAATTAGTCTTTTATTATTTTGCTGAACGTCGAGGAAAGAAATGTCTTTGTCTCGGGTTTACAATCATTTATGAACGTAGGTTATTTATTTATTTATTTATTTATTTATTTAGGTATCAAAAAAGTAGGTGTATAGGTCCTTCTTGAATTAAAAAAGAAACACTAAGTTGAAGATTGGAACAGTATTAACGTCTGTCATTTGCTAATTTACGAGCAGCGGGGCGGACAAAGGCAACTGTCGCGCCGGCCCGCCGATCGAAAGATTAAACAAATGGCTTCATTTAACAACATCGAATAACGATCACATCTGTTGCAAAAACTCGCAGATTTGTCCCGTAAACGAAACAGTGCTATTTTTGTTGCCTAAATTTCGTTTGGATTGTTTTCTATAAAGCTTAGTTGAATTTGCTTGACATTTTCATAATGCATACCTATAGTGAATTTGAGATACTGCAAAACGCACTAGGTCCAGCAGTAAGTTCCTGATGTAATACAAACCTATAAGTACCATGGCTTACAGTGAATTTGCAGCTTTTAAATTAACCCTAATTTATTCAACAATGTCACATAAAGCCGCCCACACACTAATGTTTCAGCGTGTGAAACCACCCCTTGGACTGGCGTGATGCAAATCGTGTGCTCGCCTCTTAACGACACACATTTTCTTTCCCTCGTACGTTGAAATCTCGGAATTCTTTTACATAATCATGTGCTGAAAATATAACAGGTTTTTAGCGAGGGGAGTTTGATAAACTCTCGAATGTGTGCGGGAAATAATACCACGTATTTAGCATAATCTACGGACGGTTCCGAACGTGCTGTGCGACACCTCTCCATGCTAATAAGAAGGAATTACTTGCTGGGTACAAGGAAGATTTTTTAATTACGTAATTTTATACAATGTACACTGGAAGATGTACAACTCGACAATGAACTACAACATGCCGCCTGCGTCCACCGGCAGGTAGGCCGTGACTCTCGCGATGTTATCGGTCTACCTAGTGAGAGGTCTCCAAACTATAGTTTGGAGACCTCTCACTAGGTAGACCGATAACATCGCGAGAGTCACGGCCTACCTGCCGGTGGACGCAGGCGGCATGTTGTAGTTCATTGTCGAGTTTTAAGGGGGAAACTATGAAACGATGATACAATAATATTATTATGTAAGTTATTGTGTTCTCTCTTATTGATAGAGAAAGTCTGTGCCCAGACAGTGGGAGTTCTTTAAGTTAGATGATGACCATATTGATGTGGTTTCAATTTGTCCTAAAACTATCTTTTGTCGACATCTCACTAGGTACAGTGTGATTCTACCAACATTATAAGCGGTAAAGAGAAATGATGCGGTTTATTAATTAAATCAGGTTTTTAACATTTCAATGTTTTCATAAAAAAGCTCTGGATTTGCATCACAATGCAGTGTAATCGTGTACTTAATCGTATGTTTTGAGAACAAATGTGTGCTTATGCTCTTAACATAAAATTTAACTCGAATCTGAATACATTCCACATGTATTGAAAAACATTTTAGCGTTAAAACCTGGTTTTGCATATGGTTAAGCATATTAAAAAGGAAGTGCAATGCTTCCTTAGTTGAATGTGTTTTAAAATTGAAAAGGTTTGTTGCCTACTATTATTATCTATTTTTATTTAAAAAAGATTGTATTTAAATTTTGTTTCCTTGTTTAACATTTAAAGAATAATTGAATAGAGGTTGGACTGGGTTGAAATTCAACGGGGAGACCATCAGCCCGTTGGTCAGATGACATCTGTCATTCGGCTGGAAAACTGTGGACGAGAGTGGCACGGTACCGGGCAAAGTGGCGTGAAAATGAAGAGGCCTTTACTCAGCAGTGGGTGGATGTGAGCTGATAAATCCGCTGGTCATATTGCCATGAAATTTGGTAGGTACATACATACATATATCATGTCTTTATCCCTTACGGGGTAGACAGAGCCTAAGGTAACAAGACCTAAAGGCCACGTTTGGGATGATTAAGGGCGTATAGATGAAAAAGGGTAATCAAAATAGTGATGGGTTGCTAGCCGTATCGCCTATAACATGATCCTAAGACTTTCACTCATTCCCTCGATGGGTTTTATCATCTGCGCGGTAAGAGAAGCAACTGGTAAATTCTATGTTTTTTATTAACTCCCAGACCAGCATGGATGAATTTGGTAGGTATTTACTAATCATCACAGTCAGTTAAAGTACTTTGTATTTAAAAGATGTTTTGTAACAAAAAATATTCTTACAAGTGTGTCAGGTGGTACATCCCTTTTTACCTTTACCATCACCATCATCATCCCGCCTTCATCGCCTGTCTATATTTACTACGATCGTAGCTTTTTACGCTGCCGTTACCTACGTTAAGTTTACGACATGTCACCACTTTATTGTTATGTCACAAGAAAAAGGGTTTTCGCATCATTTTTTTATGGATACAGACGTGAGGCTTAGCCTTAGTTGGTTAACAGAACTGTTTATGCGTTTACGAAGATGTTTTTGTTTGTATTTTCAATTTTAATTTACGGATGTCGCTGGTTCTAGCTAGTCTGATAGACTGATTGAAAATAATTTCCTTTAATGCCAATACAAAATATAAAATTTGTAATAACAGTATTCGAATTTTAAGCCACCCCATTTTGGGTACAGCTCAGAACCGTAGCAAAGCACAGCAAAAAGCCTTACCTCGGTAAGTAGGTATGAAAGCACGCCGTTCGCTTACATATTTATTGCCATTGAAAATCCAGTTCTGAAAATGTATTCGGGCGTACGGGAGCGGAGCATGTTTCCTTGTCGCATTAGGCATAAGTAGTGCTCTTTCCTCACCCTATTAACTGTGATATATGCGACAATTCTTTTCCCAAATCCTCGAAACAGAAGGGAAGCGGTGTCATATCGCGCGCTCCACTTACCATCGACGTACGAGTGCGATGCGCTAATTCCAGCCTGATAAATGAATGTCTTCGAATATTCGAATGGGAAATTTTCAGGTGATCCGTCAGACGCTGGAAGTTTAGGAATGCAGGGTGATTTTGCAGGTATTGGTACTCGAAAATGCGCACAGTTACATATGGTTATATTTTATTGTAACACTGCATCAAAAGTGAGGCAAAGTTTTAGCTTCATGCTGATGTGTCGGTTCATTAAAGACCCGATTAAAAATCATTTAAGTTAAGTGATATTTGTTAAGATCAAAGTGGAAGTTTAACGTCTTATAATCCTCGAAAAGGTGGTGCTGTTGATATTAAGCCTGCTTTGATTTACACATTTGGATAAATATAGGGACATGCTCCAAGAAGGGAAGGTTGTGTACACACGGAGGTGCCCCGCAGGCGATTTGCGAAAAACCTTTACGCAATCCAGACTAATAAGAAGCGAACAAGCTTCCAAACGCGATTCACGTGTTCAGACAAAAACGATGTTCCCCCACAAGACGCGTGTGATGTATGCAAAAAGGGAATTGAATAAGGTGATTTCGTTCCGCGGGGTCGCTCCCGTAGGAAAAGAATCCGCTGCGGTAATGGCGAATACAATAAATTTTCATAAACAAATTGCGATTTGATGGCGGCATATCGGCGTTGCGCGCGTGTGCTAACTCCCAATAAGGATTGATAGGGAAACAATGTTGCGACACTGATTGAATGTCAATTTGAGGTGCGGGCTGTCGCCGGCGTAATTCGCGTTACGCCGAGCCTTTAATGTGTTCTCCATGAGGATACACGGGAACCATAGTCCTGTCTTCTTTACACGAAGGGCATGTGAAACAGATGGGTGCAACTTCTGGAGTCCCCGTGCTGCGAATGTTGAGTGCTTTAACGACGTGTGGATGTGTTAGACCGATTTTGTCTTGTCGTAGCTTCGACTATGGATTGATTGTTTTTCCAACAAACAGGGGACATTACATAGTCTACACACAAGTGACAACAGATGGTGGTCTTAGTAATGGGTATGATAAAACAAAATGCCAACTAAGGCAGTAGGAACCTACTTTCAAATTCGTGGTAGGTACCTCTGTCACAGTAATCGGATTTAGTTCATCGGTTTAGCTAACAATATTATAGAGAATTCAACCTAAATTTCTGACACTAAGGTAAGGACTTAAGGTCTAGTTATCCTCTGGTTGAGTACATTAAGTGTGCTTGACCTTTGCCAAAAATTTGATCCCACATGTCGGACAAAATGTGAGTTTCTTGATTATTTGCTTTGCTGCTGCATTTATTAGCTATGATCAGTACCAAAATTGAATTTTGAAACTTTTACTGCTCAGGGAAAGGCTTCCGACTGATTGCATGCATTTTCTGCAAATGAACACAAATTTTTATTTACCCTAAAACATAGCTGTAAAACTAACCTCAAAACATCTTTAAACCGCGAATCAGTATTCATAAAGACTTTAGATGATTTGGAAGTGTTCACACACGCCGCAGCACTTACGGGGGAGTGTCGCGTTTGACTTGCAAAGCAGCTGGGAGATTTTTCAGGGGCCATAATGACTGCTTGATGCGTTTCAGCTTGGCCAGTATGGAAACGGTTTCAAAAATAAAAAAATAAAATATGGGCTCTAAGATTGTGAAAGAACGGAAGGTGAAGGAGGTCGGTATGGCAGCAGTATATTGATGTTAATATTTAAAAAAGTCTTGTCTGAAATCTGAAATTACGCATAGAAGTTTCCTTTATGATAATAGACCCGGAGTCAATCCTTTTCAGACTTCGCAAAATGCGTGAGTGAAAAAAGGAAAACATATATTGAAAGATACTCAACATCAACGACAGGATACTCTATTATAGACTTATTTGTTGTAAACTTTTAGGAAATGTACCTAGATATTCTTACTTATATCACATAAACGCAAGATTCTCATTAAACATTCAAACAACATTTCCTCACATGTGAAGGAAACGGGATTGTCACAATCTGCATTGTTTTAGATGTCATAACGCGGCCCTTTGACTCTGTATTTCCATACAGAGCGATAGCACAAAACGGCAAGATAAAGGCGCCTCCACACTTGGCTAGCTCGCAGGCAGCAGGCACCTTTGATGCGCGTATGATTGCCCGCGCCCGCGACACATTGGATCTATATTGTTGTCTTTTTCAAGTTTCGTAATAAGGGATGAGGGTGTATTAAAGCCTTTTATCCGGCTCGTCACGCCGGCACGTGGGGTCGGGAAGGGGTTTAAGGTGAGCAAACATTAGCTCTTTTACATTTTTGCAATTTCATCGACGACGGCTGACGGCTGTTTGCCGTGGCTCAAGTTTGCCAGAAGCGGGTCGCTGAGGGTTCGACTTCCAACTCTTCTGAAAGGGTTCGGTGAGCAAACGAGTTTTTGTTTCGTTTACTGTTTTAAGGCAGGTGTGATGAGCATGTCGTGGGCCGTGGGCGTTACCTTTCAACCCTTATTTGCAAGGTGATTTCAATTTTTGAACCTCACGAATAAATTTCCAACGCTTTCTTTTCTACTATCACAATCAATAAAATCAGAGTTATACAGGATTAACATCACCGAATTAATTTCCGTGAACATATCGCAGCTCCGAAAATCCTCCAAGGCATCGAATCCCTTCTCAAATTAAGGCTCATATTAAGCCACTGCCAGGCCCGCGGCCAAGTCT
Source organism: Pandemis cinnamomeana (assembly GCA_932294345.1). Lineage (NCBI taxonomy): Eukaryota > Metazoa > Arthropoda > Insecta > Lepidoptera > Tortricidae > Pandemis > Pandemis cinnamomeana. Next base: position 12,376,753 of record OW028705.1, on the reverse strand, counting down.
AACTGCTTGCAAATCTTGGCTGCGTTCTCGAACATTCCAGAAGATGTAGCCTGGATTATACGAGCCACTATATCCAACGATTACAGTGCACTTCAGGTAAGACTGCATATTTCACGAGCGAGACAATATTAACCGCGGAGCTCGAGCGGAAAATGAGACCGTTTTTGGTGCCTAATTTACAATGCTTGTAATGTGAGGGAGCGGGCTGCTTGCACTTAGGTGCTTGTTGCAGCGTTCGTAATAAACTAAACGTGTGCAAATATGTGCAGGAAATAATGCGGCGAACGTTTACGAGTGTACAGGTGAAGGATAAGGTGATTAAAAATAGAACAGGTAAATGAGCCACGGTTAGAGTTCAACGACTATTTTTCTTTGGTATTAATAAAAGCCCTGACTTAAAGCGTATTTAACAATTTTCTGTCTTTAAAATGAGAGGAGCCGTTGGTTAAAGATAAAAAAAAAAACTGTATTTTATAGTAAATTACTGAAATAGTAATTTGTCTCCCTCTCCGGTTTTAAGTTTTGCCCAAAAAAAATCACAATACATGGAAAATATTTGGCGCTGGCGTCGCCGCGAATAAAATCCGAACTTTTTTAAACGTTTATCATAACCTCCGCATGTTCTATCTACCACAGATAACCGCAAATGAAGACGACAAAGCGTGTCGTTAATTGCGCGGGAAAGAAGGCGCCGCGGGCGGTCGCTGCACTCGCTCGTAACTCATGCGTAATCTGTGCCCCGTGCAGTAGAAATTGCATTATTGTTCTTCATTAGATACCATTGGTTATAGGTATATTAGGTGATTTGTGGGCTTAGCGTATCATTACCGAGACGCTCACACTTTGGTGCCAAAGTATTTTTAGAGGCAGTGCTTAGTGCAAAAAACGTTATACGTTATTTAAAAAAAAAAATACTACTCAGTTTTTAAAATAATTAAGGCATACACTAAAACAAAATGTCATCATCTATGGTCCCACACTATCATAATATTATGGTAGGATTTCTTGCCCTAGAGATTTGGTAGTAAATTTGCTAATTTTCCATACCAAAATAACGGTTTATTTCTTACGGTGGCATCAGAATATCTCACTGATTTATGCCCAGCTGTGCATCCCTTAAAGTATGACTTCGTACGTCGGGAAGTGCCTATAGCGACTTAGTTCCACAAAGTGCGCTAAATCGTCGCCTAAAAGGGGAAAGACGCGCCGCGGGCAACCGCGGAGCCCTGGCCTGGATCATAACTCATAGTAATCTGAGCCCGCTGCATTCGGCTGCGGCTGATAGCATCCTGAACGCGAAATGTTAGCCGGTTTAATTGCTCTGCGGTTGTACTTGATTAGGAGCACGGTTATTATAAATAGTCAAAAGTTATACCGCACGAACGATTCAGTGAAAAGAGAGTATGTTATTACGAGCAAGCGATGAGAAAAGCTTGCATCAATTTACCCTAAAAGTCGATATTTCACTGAATATTAATGCGAAACCAACGTGTAACTTTATATCAGAACAAATGCCGTCATTAACGTACCTACTTCGTATTTAGCACATTATTCTAAAAGCACGTGAGGCACGAAACCCCCGAAATTACACTCGAAACAGTGCTCTTTACCAACTTTCCCATAAGAGCCCATTATTTACGGAGCCACCGTACCATTAAGATTCTCCACATATCTTCGAAAGGCGCGTTATGGTAATTACGGGTCGCCATTTTATCTTGCAACTCTTCGCGATTAGAACTCGCGTGCTCTCGCTCGGTTGCACGTAGAAATAACAAGTCCGCGAACTTGCTTCGTTTCTGGAGCGTTCTGAAATTAATTCGGATGGAAGATATCGGGCGGCGCGATAGCGGCTCCTTCCGCGCCATTTATCGCTCGTGTGGTGCGCCGAACGCCGAACGCCGAACGCCGAAGCGTCTCGCTGAAGGGGTAAAGAATATCAAGATGTAACGAGCGCAGGCCGGAAGGCTCGCAAATGAGCTCACCAACTTATCTGCGTTAATGTGGGCGAGGGTTAATTTTGTCTTACATGAGCAATTTCGAGATACCGCTAGTACCGAACTCACATTTGTGTTACCCCGCGACTATAATTGTATCTGTTCTGTGGGACGTGCTGGTACCTTGAGTTTCGCCCTTTAAATATTCGTTAAGATTTCGTCTAGACAAAAGGAAAATATGCTCGTCTGAGGAATAAAACGAAGGTTGGCGTGCAAACATGCAAGGATGGTGAGCAAATACGTAGCGTGTATTAGGAAATGAAATTAACTCTCGCAATCTCGTCATTGAACGTGTTTTCTAATGGAGCCCGAGCTGCGTTTAATAGACAATGCTAATGTATTCTCCTGCAGGCAGTCAGGAGCACTATTGATACGGGAGCTGTTAGCTCGCTACGAATTGTGGTTGAATTGGTACCTAAAATGTACTCCCAACTGCGTTCAATCTTGAAATATTAGTGTCTAGAATGCGTTCCAGTGTTTGCCTGCATGGATGGATAAAAAATAGACTAGTTCCGTATGTCGTGGAAATTTGGAAAAATCTATTGTATTCTTTCTACAACTTAGAAATTTGTTTGTGAAATTACAAGTCTCTATCTCGAATGGTCTGCGTCATATCGCGTGTTTACACTTTTATAGGTAACTCGTATCACAGAAACACAAATCACGTCTATATCCCTTACAGAGCAGACAGAGCCTAAGGTACAAAGACCTAACCACGTTTAGCATGATTATGGGCATATAAGAGGAAAGGGGAAAAAAAATGATAGGTTGCTAGCCGCATCGCCTACAACATGATTCCTAACATTTTCGCTCATTCCCCCGATGGAATTTTACCATTTGCGCGGTAAAAGAGCCAATATTACAGGATAGTCGTTATAAAAGATCAAATCAATCATAAAATGTTGCGATTGAATAAACATAAACGTTATTCAGTTATGTACAGGCAGCGCAGGATTTCCCACGACCCGCGATAAAATATTGAAGAAATCGGCGCAAGTTGGTCTCATGTAAAATGCAGCGGGCGGATGCGCCGCACTTGCATATTTTGTGGGGCGAGTTGGGGCTTGCGTCAATGTTAACTATGCCTGGGATATAGATCCTACTAATATTATAAATGTGAAAGTTTGTGAGTATGTTTGGATGTTTGTTACTCTTTCACGCCAGAACGGCTGGACAGATCTGGATGAAATTTGGAACATAGATAGATTATAGTCGGGAATAACACATAGGCTACTTTTTATCCCGGAAAATGGCGTAATTCCCGCGGGATAGCGATAAACGAATTATATGCAGACGAAGTTGCGGGCAACAGCTAGTTATACTATAAATGTTCGTTATGAAATTTGTCAAGAGACTTAAACTTAAGTATACAAAGAAGTTAATAATTTAAAACATTGAAAAGTGTTGTGTTTTTACGACACTTAATTATTGTATACCTTTTTTTAGAGACAGGTAGATTATTACAGGTAGGTATTTAAAAATCTTCCATGTTGGTCTGGGAGTAAAGAAAAACATAGAATGTACCAGTTGCTTCTCTTCCCTCGCAGATGGTAAAAGCCTATCGAGGGAATGGTCGAAAATGTTAGGAATCATGTTATAGGCGATGTGGCTAGCAACCCATCACTATTTTGATTCCCCTTTCCACCTATACGCCCACAATCATGCTAAACGTGGCCTTAAAGTATTGTTACTTTAGGCTCTGTCTACCCCGTAAGGGATGAAGACGTGATGTATGTATGTACGTATTTAAATATGTCCCTATACATTTAACGACATATTCAAGGTTGAAGTTCAGAATCGATTTCACTGTGGTTCTTGTGAGTTTAAAACTCATCCCCCCTAAGTACTATTACATAAAGAAACACAAACTGCAAGTATAAATAAAAACATCAATCACAAAGCCAATGTTCAAAGTACGTGGATTTATTTTCATAATTCAACCATCGCAAAGCGGTGTCCACAAACGTTTGCGGTCGTAGGTGCGAGCTCAAAGGGCTAGTTCACACCGGCAGGTCGGAGTCGCGTCAAAAGGATTGACCGTAACGTGTCTAGGGCGGGATAGCCTGACCACAGCCTAGTTGCTTCTGCAACCCGCTTTCGGCGTTTTCGGGCAAAACATGGTTTTATCTTTGAGGTGAGACTGAATGCTACCTAATATTTCGGGGAACTTGTAAGGGGATATTTTGAAGGGTAAGTTGGGTTGTTCGATTTGATTGCCGCTGTAGCGATCAAAAATATTGATGGTTAAGGGTTGGGTCTCTTGGTTTCAATTACATTGAAAATCTACTTTTTATTGCTATTTGACTATATCACTAACAAAAAGACATCTGTTTTTTTGTCTTTCACCTTGAACTCTATCAATTTTAATGTTTGTGGAATATTCATCATCATTATGGGAAGCCTAGTGCCACACTAAAAATCGCCTGCAAAAAGCCTCCTACACATCCTGTTAAAATATCCTATATACTTTAATTATTTTGCTACACAAATTAACAAAGCACTATTAGCGCCAGTAGTATCGCAAACGTCATTAAAATCCAGCATTCCCAAAACACTGCCACCTAGAGCTCCTTAACAGAGTCCTCAACACATCTACGTTTCAACACCATTACATTACAACCGGCCACCTACACTCCAACAGATTCCTATTTCAAACTGCTAAAGCGCAACGTCGAATGGGAATGCAGTTGTTAAGGCGCAGTCTGTATGTTGGTACACAGGTGAGACGTGAGGCTAATTGTACACGGCTGCCGTGGCTGTCCAGTTCAAACACAAGGCAAAGGCGTTTAGTGTTTGCAGTCGGCCCTCACGTAAACAGCTCCGTTTGCTGCCTTTTGCTTGCTGTCTAGTGGCTGTAGAGCAGCGCTAAGTGTTTGCTGCTTGAGGAATTAGCTGCAAAAATAGCTTTTGACTTTTACCTTATACGAGGCGATGGACATGTTCATGACTGTCGTTTGTTTGCTTGGTCTAGGTGAAGACGTGTGACTCATTCCGTAGGTATTGTTGAATGCTGAGAGATATTTAATTTACGAATTTACTCCTTTCGAATGTTAAACAAATGTATTGATCATCACAAATGTCTGTTGCAATTTTATTAATTTTCTATTAATAAGACAAAAAATACTTTATACAGCTTTTAGTGATTAACGATATCGTATAACCTGTTGAGACATTTTTAACCACGTTAAGAAGGTTCAAATATTTCCTGGATAAATATCCCATAAATAATTTAAAATACGGTAATCATTTTACTTAGTAGCCATCAAAAAGATACCAAAGCACACTGCCGTATACAAAACCGCAATTCAAATAATAAAAATCCTATTCATGAAACCTTCACATTTTCATACTCAGCGTCGAGCGCTCTCCATCTCACCGTGTTGACTCTCAGAAATGACGCGAGCTCTTGACTCGACATGATCATAATACCCGCAGCAACCCTTCTGCAACCATCCGGCAACAAATCTTGCCGAGCGTTCGGCATCTTTATAACTCGAGTAGAACGATCCTTTAACCCAACGTAATGGGTAGGTTTACTGGAAGGACCGTCGTAAAGTGCCTCGTCTCTTGCCCCAGTAGTGGGGCCCTTCGAAATTTCACGAACTATTTGCCCCGCGCTAGCCCCCGCTCAGCTTTTTTTGCAGAGCTTTATTGTCCGGATTTTCCGCTCACCTTTATCGTTATTGTGTCCGCCCGAGTTCATAAAGGACCGCGGCTCACCATTAAGACCTCATAACCGTGGGAAAACCGATGGACACTTGTGGTTTGGTGATCTTCAAACTTTTCTCAGGGAATTTTAAGAATAGTTTCTTAATTTATTCAAAAACTTTGTATTACTTTTTACTTCTCTCACATTTTAAAAAACTTTTTTTTATTCGCATTCGTAGCCCCTAAATTTTAATGGCCAGTACAGAAAAATAGTACATTACTGCAAAGGCCGGGAAGTAAGGGGTTGCAGGCCGAGTAAGTTTGACGGCCGAGTGGTACACGAGGCCGGCATGGTACGAGGCCGGCAACCCCTGTCCCGGCCGAGGCTTGTATAGTGCTTTTCTCAAACATGCAATGAAATAAATAAAAAACTTCAAAAAAACAGTATTTATTTGTAAGGCAACTAAAATCTAAACCAGTAAAACAAAATTTCATGGCATTGTAGTCAATGCTTTATAATTACAATAATTAAAAAAAAAACGACACTTGTCAATTGTGACGACTGAGACCTACCCTGTTTAAATTTGATACATTTCTCTGTCACTATTTTCGTCGGTACTCATATTTAAAATTTATCAAAATCAACAATGAACAAAAGATTAGTGTTTTTTTATTTTCCCACCAAAATGTGTTTTTTTTTAAATGTACGTTTCGTTTTACGCTGATTGTGCTGACGTTTACACCGCTGATATTAAGATGACAATGAAATGAGATTTAAATATTTCTGTACCTAGTTAGGTTTCAATTTAAAATTAATCTTATATGTTAATTATGTATCGTTTTTTATGTAATTTTTGTTTTTATGTAATTAAAATTGCAAAGAAAGTAAATATTGCTTATGTTTTTTTTAAAGCTGAATATCATGATGCCATTGACCAATAAAGACTTGGCTGTATGGACCCTGTTTCCTTTGCCTACCCCAAAAGGGATGAATAATAATAAAAATGACCTATAAACTAAACTTCATGATGCTGTGGCACATGAAACAATAGACGATCGCTTTGCAGGCCTAGGCCTGCCATTTTGTATGAAAATCCATTACATACCACTTGTCTAACCGCGCCCGCGACGTGATACGTCCCGGCCTATTATTTGGAACGTAAGGTTAACATTTCATTGCATCTTTGAGAAAAAAACATTTGTGACTGGCCAGCATCAAAATCCAATGAGACAACGGCATAGATTGACGGACTTTTGACGTGACAACGTCTTATAAATTGGTTTGCCGGGTGACACTTCAAGAAACTGCGTTACGCTCCGCTCACGTTATGACGTTACCACTCAAAGTCGTTGTCACGTAAAACTTTCGCCCGTATACCGACTTTACAGGCAACCATTTTTTTTCGTAAACCTTTTAAAAATGGAACTGTGGAATACTGGCCAGTGAATAAATCGCACGGTCAATCGGGTGCGATGCGATGGGCGTGTTAATTGAACGGGCGCGGTGTATCGGCCCGGGCCGAGCGGACACGCGGATGATAATCGACGAGTGCGGAGCGCAAAATGGTGCGGAATCGGCCGTATCGGTGCGGAATTGACTGCAGGCCCGGACGTGCAGCGCAGATGTTAAAAGCCTGGAAAGGGCGTCCTTTAAGCAAAAGGGTTTGGCATTTCATTTTCAGTTTAAATTTAAGTTTGGTTGTTACTGAATTTGTGATCGGTCCTGCGATGTTTTGAAACATTGAGATATTATAAATACAACGCATTATATTGGACACATAGTTGATTTTAACCGACTTGAAAAAGGAGGACCGACTTGAAAAAGGAGGACCGACTTGAAAAAGGAGGACTAACTTGATTTATAAAGTGTTCAGTAAATTAATTTTAACTTGTACAGAATAGTTTTTTTAGCGAGTACAACTTCATGCTCTAAAAAAAATGGTCAGATTGGAATTTGTGAAAATTCCAAACTCTGATTTTAATCGAAGTTAGTATTCAACTATCTATTCTGACATCGTTGTCCAGAGGACGGTCTCCCAATGCACGCAGTCCCGCAGGGATGAACGCATACGATTACACCGAGCCACAGGTGGCGAACATTTTTCACCGGCGGGCTGTGCACTGATGCCCGCTTAATTCGACACCACGTCCGAACGATTCGTAGTGCACGGTTAACAGACGTGGGAAAAGCGTATAACGCCTTTTTATATAAAAAAAATATTCAACATTCGAATCACGCAGGGGGGTGGGGCTAAAATAATTATTGCTCGCTTGACAAATTGCCGCAAAGCCTACGTGTCGTTGGAACAATTTGATACAATTTTCACCGCCTTTCCTCGCACGGGCCGCAAATTTGCATATATGCGGGGCGGGCTTATGCAAATATTTTTTTAACGTTGTTTACCTACCCTACAGGAAAAGGAAACACCGGGTGCGCGTTTTAAAAAGATTTACGCGCTTTGTCGGATCATTAAGTGCGGAACTAATTTGCTTACCTTTGAAATGTGCTAAGCTTTGTGCCGGTAATTGCGCGGGGTAACCGTCCCCGTAACATGATATGCAGATTCTGTCGCTCGTCGGCTGTCCGTTGAGCGGTCACTTCACGGAATGACGGAACGATTTTTGCGTACATTTACCTCATTAACTGTAACTGTAGGGATAGGTAGGGCTGGCTGGTAAGAGGCTAATCTTGAGGTTTATAAATCGAACGTTCGTTTGATTTGACATTGATTGTTTTTTTAAGAACAGAGAGACGGGGGTGCGAGTCGGGTTACCTCCGCGTGTGGTCAAGAGCTGCGGTTCCTTTTTGGATCCCTCCGAGGGGAAGAGCAGTGATTGGTCCGGTGCACCCTGGGCATCGGCTAATGATTTCCTTGCGATCTCCGAGGGATATCATTGACCGTTGGCTAAGAGCCCAACAGGGGGGGGGGGGGTCTTTTGACCGTGTTCTACCGTACAACGTTGCCGACATTTTTGTCACAATATTTTAGGATGCTGTATTTACTACTTTGACATTGGCGAAATCATCGCATCGATCGATGGGGCCATACCTATTGAAAAAGAAAAAGAAGACCTCATTAATAAAGGCTTCTTAATAAGTTAAGTTATGTAATAAGGTCAGCATGTGGTTACTTTTTGAGGGTGAATACGCCTTGAGATTAAATGATAAATCTCACGGAGGCGTTTTTAATTTGCGTGCAATATCTTTAAGGGGGCAACTTCTCAGCGATATTGAGCATGTGGGAATCGTTGAAATTAAATTTTCTTTGTTTTCGTTCTCGCAGCTTGCTGGTGGCGTTATTAAATTTCCTTGTGTTTTTTAACAGAGCCGTATCATTAGATTGAGGGTTTCCGTCAAGAGGAAATTGTGGCGAGGGGAGCGCTGAGCACCTAAACATATTGAAAAAATAAAATCCTGGCTACTTACACTGTGAACGTGTCTAGAGAGTTACTCTACTACTCATGTAGTATTTTTTGAAATTGTTTTACTTATAACTAGACAAATGTTTGTATAAAATTAAGAAATATATCCTTACGGCAATGACCCTTAAACACTTAAAAATAAATAAAAGAAATATTTTAATTGTTTAATCAATTTGTTATAATTTTATCGATAATCCTTTGCGAAGTAACGATCATCGCTAATTATCTTTTTTTGCATTGTAAAGGCGAACGTCCCTGATAAGAAGTTAAGTTATAATTTCTCTTATTTAATTAATTATCTGAGACACATATACCTACCAACGTTTTGCAAAGACGCATACCCTTTACTAGGTAGTTAAAATACTTTGTATGCAAGTAGAGTATCTCCTCCCGCGGTGCGTTCATCAGCGCAGCAGAAAGACGTTTGAAGTGGTTCCGTGTAATAAGTACAGCCGCGACAGAGTTCCACCGCTGGCTTTGGGAATTTCACCTTAAATATACATATTACATTACGTGAAATTGCCCATTTTTTCCACTCTCCACCCTAGCAATTAGGGTGGCTGTGTATAAATATTGCACCGGCCTCATTAATGTGCGTGTACGTTTTAGTATATTTTTATGAGTTGCCTTTTTGGTCGGCGTCGTGGGATGTAATGAATAATTAAGATGTCTTACAAGGGAAGTGGTTTTTCTAGGTTGCGGGACAAACGATTTGTTTTTGGATAAATAGGATGTAGGTCCACTTACCTTGGTCGGACGGCGACGGCATCCGATGCCGTAGGGAGGCCTGAAACAAAGAACCAAGTTAAAACTCGTCTAATTTCTTCAGGCAACTGAGTGCGTTACGAATTAAAATGTAAAATCGTATTACAAAACAATACATTTAAAATTTATCCCGCAAAATATCAACAAATTCCATTAGCCGGCTTACAATCCCTGTCACTTAAACTCGAAACTTTCCTCCAAATTAAAATATGACGCATTTGAATGATTAAAAAGTCCCGCTTCCGAGATTGCATTTCGACAATTAACGCATTAAGACTCTCGCTAATAAAGAGGAGCTCTTAATTAACGGGGACGGTTAAAAATTGAGTACAAATTCGAGTAGCGAACCGTCACCCCTCAGAGCCGAGATCTAGTGAATGGCCTGTAATATTTTAGTTTGGTTGAAACAAAAACGTCTCAAACGGCGAGGGTCGAGCCGCCGAGCTGTCACGTAGACACAATAAGCCTTTTAATTCGATTCGTCAAGAGGCGCGAGACAAAGGACCGGAGTTATCATTCAATGGGGCACTCCTACCTTTTCTTATTACTTTGCTACTTCTCTGCGAGGTGGACTCGTAGAGCATGAGATGAAAGAAAGGGAAGGAGCGGTGATCCAGAATGATTTTGGCATATTTTTTTAGATTTGGTGGCGATTTCTTATATACCTAGTAGACATAATAAGGTGTATAGATTTTACTTTGCGGAGGTCCATGTCAAAACAAATGGATTACTTTACTTCGCTGTTCCTCGTCGTAAAATCATTATAGTGAGGATTCAGCGGGAGCGTGGGTGTTTAGCGTGATTTGACCTCACTATATCGCGGCAAAGTAAAGGTTATCCATTTATTTTGGCATAAAAGGGGTTTTTATTGGAAAAACTAAACTAACATTAATAAAATTTGCCTCGTAATTTTCGTTAAATGATTACAAGTAATATTCTGTCTCTGAGAACAGTTCGTGTAACAACTCGTTAGGTAAATCTTACACAACAAGCTAATTTATTTACGTCGACTAAGTGGAGAATATTTCTACAGACAAATAATAATTCTGTGAATAAATAACCACATAACGTAATTCTGCACCAACATTACCTGTTTACATCCATCTCTCTATCAAAATAGGAGTCATGTAGAGATCTTTAAATTGAAAAGAATATTCACATGTTGTCTGTTGTTTTGCGGCGTTCGTAATAATGTTTGCAATGTCTTGTACATTAGTAAAATGACAAAAAAATATCATCGACATTGTCTCCACAGTATCCCTGTGCTTTGAATCGCGTGCCGCGCATACCGATGGCCGGCTAACAGCTTTATTTGTTGCCACCACTCTTTACAAACATACACGATATTTAGTTTTTAGAGAATGTGTAGTTTATGAGCAATATACGATCTGTTTATTATGCGCTTCTTTGACTCCATAACAACTAAGCAATCATACATATTAATAAAAAAACAGGATGCGTATTAATCCTTCGGGATCGTGTATTTAGTCAACACACGTCACGGCATTTAGAGAACAGAATAGAATAGAATAGAATCTGGACTCTATCCCAGCTCCATTTTCAACAGTGTTCCATGCCTACATCTTTTAACCTAAAATTCAATCTAAAATTTACAAAATGACAAGTCGACCATAACCTAAGGTTTATATTAAAACTTTCTCGAATAACGTTACTTACAACGAAATGTTGTTTTTCATTTAAGCTTGAGTCATGAGATCCTTCAACGAAACCTTGCAAAGTCATGCTTTTAGTTCTACGTTGTTTATGAATTTTGATCAGCTGCGGCAGAAAACAGTGTTATTTTTAAAATTGTTACCGAACTTATAAACATGGAAGGTTTTCTAAAACATCAACAACAACCAAGCAAAATTATAACTTCTAACTATATTAAAGTATTTCCTTCTTACGATGCACGTGCTATATGCATTCAAAATACCTATCAAATGATATATCTAATTGGGAGTCATCAGACGCGGAGTACTTTACAATGATTTTTTTGACAGGAACTTTTAGGAATCCCCTTTCCACCTATACGCAGACAATCATGCTGGTTTTGTCACCTTAGGCTCTGTCTACCCCGTAAGGGATAAAGACGTGATATGTGTATGTATGTAAAACTAAGTACGCGTTCATTTACATGTTTCTTAGGGAGCAGGATAACCGAAATCCACGCGGGTGGAGCCGTGGGCGGAGAACTAGTATGTCTCATCATCTCAAGTTGATCAGTGTGCGGCCCCCATTGATGCTCCACATTGTCTTCTGTAGCCCCAGAAAACCATGGCAATCACTAATTTCAAGCATAAACCACGTCAATGACGAGAACACATACCAAATGATTACAGAGAATCAATTGTACGAGGCATAGTTTTCACGGGGTATCGGGGTAGGTATGTATCATTGCAAAGAATATACATCCCTTATTATTAAAGTTATTGGTGTACGAGTATACAGATGAAAATAGAACCTACTTCATTTTTGAAAATCAGTTGTGGCTGTATAGGTATTCGAAAATATTGGAAATTTTGAATCGTAGAAAGTTCTGCAGCGTGACCTCTTAATTTTTGCAATGCCATCTGCTCCAATCCGGCGGGTGCCATTTAATTAAGCGCCCGCTATTAGTTCTGCCCCCCTGGTACAAGATTTCCTTAATTCCTGTTAATTCGTGCAGCCACCGCCTAAGAAATAAACTGGCAACTTTGAAATTAAAAAAATATTAGTCTGTAGGATGTGGTTAGTTCACATTTACGTATAAAAAACAAACATTTTAACAAAAAAAAAACCGACTTCACTACGCACTAAAAAGAAAAAAATAATTGCATAATATTCTTCTACAACTTAATAATTAACTTACTTTTTCTACTTATCAATATATAGGTACGATCTAATGTTGTTACAATTATTGTTATTTCTGGAGTCGGTGTCAGCCAACGTACGCTTGTAACTACATACATAGTTACAGGTGAGCTGTGCTTGTGTATAAAAGGGGTACGTATTAAAATACATAAAGTTTAAAATGTATAATGCGTTAAAATACATAATGGTTTATAATATATAATGCGATTTTCTCAGAAAGTTACAAATTAACAGGATTGTTATAAAACAAACCTAACCTAACCTAAACCAATCTATAGATTACGATATCAAAAAAGTTCATTTAGCTAATAGTTTTACAGAAAATTGCGTTATACATTTTGAACCATTATGTATTTTAACCCATTATACATTTTAAACTTTATGTATTCTGATCCGCTCCCGTATAAAAGTTAATTTGTGAAAAAGTATTTGTTAAAGTATTCTCGTATTATTGTTGCTGGGTATATTGTAGTGTTTCCTTGGCTGACACCGACTACAAAAATAACAATAATTGTAACAACATTAGATCGTACCTATATATTGATAAGTAGAAAAAGTAAGTTAATTATTAAGTTGTAGAAGAATATTATGCAATTATTTTTTTCTTTTTAGTGCGTAGTGAAGTCGGTTTTTTTTTTGTTAAAATGTTTGTTTATTTTTTTAATTTTTAGTGAATCTGAAGAACACTAACACTTTTTTCTGAATATGGGTAGACCTACTAAACGTGCTGCTCATATGACAGCGCCGTTTAAATGAAACTGACGATTTGTCGCACACATACTTAATGCTAAATGGAGGTCTAAAGGAGAGGCCTACGTCCAGCAGTGGACTTGTAATGGCTGAGATGATGATGATGACTTAATGCTAATTTCAGACTTATATGGTTTTCTCATGGGTGTCATTGTCAGAACTGGACTAAATTGAAATGGGACCACACGGTAAGCACCAGCTTTCAAATAAAAAAAGAATCATTAAAATCGCTTCGCCCAGTCGAAAGTTATGAGGTAACAAACATAAAAAAAAAAAAAAAAAAAAAAAATACAGACGAATTGAGAACCTCCTCCTTTTTTTGAAGTCGGTTAAAAAGTGAAAATATCTTTCTGTCGATTGTAATATAGGTACATATTATATATACCAAAAACCGGCCTCACATTGCCGTGCTCAGAACTCCGTGCAGACTTTTTATTACGACTGAATAAAACACTTATTAAAACGTGACAGTAACGTTACTAAGTATGTAGATATCTCGAAACTTGATAGTAATTACCTCTAGTAGTGGATGGAGAGGCGTCCTGTCCGCATGAAGTGAAATGAGCTACTGACAGAAAAACACCATGTAAGTCTAACCACAAATTATGTGCCGAACTGGAGCTGAAATTGTGTGGGTAGTCCTGCTACTAGACTGACTGTTAAATTTATTCTACCTACCTCCTATTAGGTAGTACAAATTCAGCCTCAAGAGTAACAGGACTACCCACAAAATTTCATTATTTTATACCAATGTTTACGTATTCCTGGCAGTTGACATTTAATAATAATAATAACTAGCTGACCCGGCGAACTTTGTTCCGCCTTAAATTTGAAAAATTCCAGTGGTTTGGGCTGTGCTATCCCGCGGGAACTATGCAATTTTCCGGGATAAAAACTATCCTATGTCCTTTCCCGGGACTCAAACTATCTGTATACCAAATTTCAACTAAATCGGCCCAGCGGTTAAAGCGTGAAAAGGTAATAGACAGACAGACAGAGTTACTTTCGCATTTATAATATTCGTAAGGAAGGATAATATAGCCCTTTTATTCCGAATCCGCTACTATTTCAGTTCACGTTGTCGTCTCTTTTTTGTGTATTATAAAATATTTTTTTTCGTATTTCACCGTGCCATAGGGCTTGGCATAGACCTCCCATTAATACAAGGGCTTGGGCTATAGTTCCCACGCCTAACGCGGATTGGGAACTTCAGACGCACGAGGTTTTCACCGAAAAGTTCATGGTAAATTTCAAATTAAGAAAAACTCAGACGTGCGACCCTGGGATTCAAACCTTCGACCGACTGCTTGAGAGGCCATAGTCAAACCACTGGCTACTACGGCTTTTTTAACATTGAATACCCAATAAAAAATATAAATAAGATAAAAATGACATGTTTGTAGAAAATTAAAAAATAATTAATACATTTTTGCACTTGCTTAATTGCAATCGTAAATATGTTAAACAATTTCTTCGCAAAATCAAATTACCAGCAAGTTGTCTTCATTACCAGTAATGACGATTAGCTGCCGTTAATCATAATACAAACACACGAAAAGAGATTTCATTATACTAATGGTTCAGTGTTAATTACTATAGAGCTTGAGGGCGATGACTGCGAGATTGTCAGTGATATATTCTCTATTATGTTTAAGTCGTGAGAGTCTGTTGAAGAACACATTGTTTATGTTAGTACCTTTAAAATTAATATTCAAATCTTTCAAATCAAATCAGACAAACTCATCAAGTTTGAGATCAGAATTCTTTACCATAATGTCTGTAATAGCTTTGTCACCTCCAAAATAGCCCTTTCAACAACATAAAAAGAGCGACAGCTCGAAAAATATCACATTAATTATAGTATAATTAAATGGCCATTAAATCATACTAATTGCGCTTTCAAAGCGGTTTTGTTTTTATTTAGCGTCCCAATTTTTTTTGTTCCCGCAAAAGCCTCGCTCTGAATGGAATTCCTTTATTCAGGCACAAACAGCCTGTTTACTAACGGCGGGTGACGACAAAGGATATTTAAAAATTATGCTCGCGATAAATTAAAGAGAAATGAAAAATACATAGACGGCATGAAACGGGTAGAATGTAAATAGATACAAACAAACATGAATTGAATAGGTGCTTACACAGTTGCTTATTTTTGCGTAGGAAATGAAAGGTAACTCTTTTTATGATACTTTTGATTGATCTAATTATTTACATACATACATACATACATATATCACGTCTTTATCTTTTACGGGGTAAGGTAACAAAACCTTAAGGCCACGTTTAGCATGATTAAGGGCGTATAGGTGGAAAGGGAAATTAAAATAGTGATGGGTTGCTGGCCGCATCACCTATAACATGATTCCTAAGACTTTCACCCATTCCCTCGATAGGCTTTGACCATCTGCACGGGAAGAGAAGCAATTGGTAAATTCTGTTTTTTCTTTACTACCAGAGCAGCATGGGAGAATTCTTTACTCGTTTAAAAAATAAATGAAGCCAAAGTGCAATCCGCATCATAATTTACGAAAAATCACTCAGAAATTGTCCTTCGCTAAAACTAGTTGAATGGCCACCATTGCCACCATTCAGTTAGTCATTAAACAAACTGAAAAAGTATCCCTTTGATCGCGCAGGAAGTGGCCGTCTCCGGGCCATTGTCGCGCGGACACGCCGTGGTCACCCTACGTCTCATCTTCTTAATTGTTTTCTTTTCAAAAGCACTTACGCCACAATGGATAATGACACCAGCTTTGATCTGCCGCCGACTCGTGCGTATCAAAGTAACTCTACCTTTGACAACTTAGTCTTCAACTACAGAACATTGCATTCTACATTATTCTACAAATTACTTTGGCTAATTTTATTGTCACAATTCACTTTCGACACGTGATATATTGAAATTGTAAGGCATCAAGCACAACAAGAATTACAAGGCTGCGGGGACGGCTGTGTGCGACAGTTGGGCTGATTGCGAGGTTGTGTGCGTGCTCCTGAATTAGACGCGAAACTTTCAAAGTTTTCCCAAATTTGTGCCCCCCGCGGCCCGCGCGGGCCGGATCGATAGCGAGCGAGCGCGCGGCGGAGACTCGTGTATCTGGCCTCACCAAAACGGACAACTACGCTCCAGGACTAGCATGACGCGCTTTGCAGCGACGATTTTAATGTTCAACGGGGTTTTTAAATGAAAACTGTGTTAGTTGAGAGTTGTGAACAATGAAATTCTACTTTTATTAAAATTCAAATTATAGTGTGTTTTAGAGTTGGGAATACGTGTGTCGTACCTTTTCATCGCTATAACCAGTTATAGTGAACAATGCACCTAATTTATGTACCATAATGGTTTCCATACCAAAACATCCCGTGTTTAGTAAATTGTCTGGGCGGTAAATGTAAATCAACAGCTTTGGGAATAAGTGTCGCGTGAGAGGCTGACCCGCGCCAACTGTCACCGCGCAAAACGAGAGCGACAACTGAAAATTGGGCACGTGAGGGCCTGCCATTGTTTGTCATTAATTGAGGGCTTTGCAATGATCTTCGTGCTCGAGAGGCTCCGAGGCCGAGGGCGACACTCTTGGGAGATATCGGCTCGCCAATCGCGTTGACAGCGACCCTTCGGCCTCCAGCGGACAGCCGCCAATTCGAGGTGGGAAAAACTACCGGCTGACAATACTTAACGAACGGGGCAGCGCCCGGGAATTTTCTTGAGTGCTTGTTAATGTTTTATGGGCGGAACTTTTTCAAAGTAGTGCGTGGATTGACGCGCTAAGTGTACCTACATAATTTAACACGTTTCCCCTCGGACGTACCACTCGTCTATTGATTTAGTTTCCATTTATAAAACACGGGAAGCGCCCATTATGATCGATGTATACGGTTACAATTAAATACAAATTTAATTCCGAGAGAGGCTATAAAAATCGGCGGCGGTGAAAAGTTCTCTGATTTATATCAATTAATATTTGAAATATTGACAATATTAAGGGAAACGGCGGACGGCCGACAAATCATATAAAAACCGCCCCGGAAGGAGGAAGCACTGGCCCGTTGCTCAGGGACTTTATTTGGAAATGGAAAGTCTAAAAAATAAACGACAGGCGAGTGCGGGGGAGTGATTTATACGCGGCGGCCGGAGCGGCGAGTGCGCACCGCTTCGATTATCGAGATGATATTTCTCGATATTAAAGTGTTGCCAGGAGGACTGTGGACAATATGACCCGCGGAAGATTTATCGGGCAATTCGACGTGACGTCGACGGCCGTTACGATTATTTCATTATATTGTCGGCGCCGTAAAAACGGTTAGCGTTTTATTTTATTGCTGGTTCGCGAACGAATTTTTATTCCTATATTTTATTGCGTTGTAAAACTGGGCTGCAGTGAATTTTGCTATGACAAATTCGAGCGCATCCCCTGCAAAAGTTGACCCACATCCAACTTCACTGTTATTGGTTGCAGCCATTTCTTTTGCGAACATTTTGCAGAACACAAACTGGTGATGCGACTTCACGAGTTATGTTGTAGCGTACAAAATTGATGTATTTTGTGGTTCTCCCGACAAAATCTCTTATTACTTTTAAGTCCTTTTTCTTCGTTCACTAGTGTAATTTTTAAAGGGCTGCCGATGCCGAATGTCACATGATTTGTGCGTCTGCTGGGGTCGAACCCGCGTCGATCGCACGTGCTGTGCGCTGTGCCTCTCGACGCTGGGGAAAATTATTACACTTGAAATGTTATTTTATAAGGATCCTTGGCATTGAGAGTAAAAACATAAAAATAGTTATTGAGGCACTAGGAAAAAAACAATTACCTACTTAGTTCCTATCCAATTGAGGAGAAAACTGCTTAGACTATTTTGAAACATGATAATGCCCTTGATTTGACTGAGTGTTGCTCTGAATTTTACTGTTAGGTACATTAGTTCAGTTTTAATTACACAAATTTGTTGACAATCAAATTTTTTAACATCATAAACATAAACGACCAGAAAATTGAGGGTTTGGTCACTACAGTTATTTACGACTTAAATACTTCCGTGTTTAGTAAGGTTATTCCTTACACGCGTCCGAAGACTTACCAAAGAGAACAAGGCACGGAAGCCAAATTTTGTCCTGAAAAATCTCCACCAGATTTATGGGATAACTCCAATCTCTTAACATAGCGGTCTCGGGTTGTTTTGAGCCGGATTATTGAATAACTGCATGATTCACCGGCACGCTCGGCTGCTCCCCCATACGTTGGCCGGCGATGGGACGTCGCCGCGTCCCGGCGTTTCCGCTAGGCAACCCGCGGTGGGTAGAGTTTGGGAGTAAGGCAATTTTACTAGTTATTTTACATTAGTCGGAAAAATAAATGCTTATCCGCTTTACAAAACAATTTTCAGATTAAATTATTCGTTGCTGTGACTTATCACTACATAGTATAACACAAAGTCTAACTATGTATGCTTAGATCTTTAAAATTATGCAACCGATTTTTTAAATACATAAGAGTGATTTGACAGGAAGGTTTCTATGTATAATACGCAGACGAAGTCACGGGCAAAACCTAGTTACTTATAATTGTAAAACTAAACTGGAATATAAAAAACGAATGCAGCTGTATCCAATACCGAAAAAGTGGAGCCTAGTTTATAAGCTCTCGTTTTGCTCAAACGTTATAACATATAGGTATAAATTTATTATTTTCAAGCTATCAATGTTTACGGTGTACAAATATCACTTTAATTACATGTTTCACTCGGTCATTTCTCCCACACAGGTCGGAAAGAAGTAGGCGGGGCTTCATACTTATTGGTGTCAGCCGTCTTCAAAATGTAAATTGATTGGTAATTTTTTGGTTATAATCAGGCGTCATTGTGGTCAAATGCAAGCCAATTTTTCATGAATACTGTAAGCAATGATCCTTTTAAAAACACACCGCGTGAACTACGCACTAGGCGTGAACTAGCTTCAAACGTATTCTTACTGCTAAATTAAAGTTTACTGTGATGTGTATCGGACGCTTTTTATCCCGCTAATGCTATCACGACAAGCGGCATTGGACACTTTTGTCATGATTATTAGTTTGGAAACGTCCAAATGTCTTCATGCTTCAGTGGACTTGGGTCTTTGTTGGAACGTTTGGCAGTTTAAATGAATACAGCACCAACTTTGGCCATTTTTACAGAAGTAATAAAACTTATTTAGTAACTATAAGAATTATAATTAATTCGAATTTTGAGCAAACCGTCTTCTATAAATAAATAACAATATGGAAGCTTTTCAGCCGTTGCGTCGTTTATTCTTTTTATCAATCTGGAATTCATCAAAATAACGTGATCGGAAAATAAATAATTCAATTTAGCCTTCTCTCAAATTCTTCTGTCCACATATTGCGTATTCAACTTTCAATGATTAAAATACCATTCTTAGAACTTGCTACTGCAATGTAGGTAGGTATGTTATGACCTGGCATTTCAAAACAATAATATCCCGAGTATCTACACACCAAGCTAGCCAATACACGCTAATGTAACGGGCAAAGTTGCCATGTACCGAATTACCCGAAATCCGTGGCTAGAATTTTAGTGTATAATACGAAATCAACTCACGATTTGCTCATTGTCAAGTTGCGACTTATCACTGCATTCAGCCGGGCGCACACGAGAAACTTGCACGCCATTTCAATGGCTTCACATCAGAATTTGTAAAGAGTAGACGTGTGCCGCATGCATGCGGCCGGCTTTATCTTGTGAAGTTTTCGTTGTCGTTTTGAATGGCTTGGACGCAGATGAGGTGGACAAAGGTGTGAGGGAACATACGATAGATATAGCCATGACAATTTTAACCCCTGAAATTGCACGCAGCGAAAATATCAATGGTAAAATTTTATACAAATGTGGATGAAAAATATGTTATAGAATGTGAATTCCGAATCAATTTGGTTTCGGGATTTTTTAAAAAGAAGTGTGATTATAAGTTTGTCAATATGCATTAATTTAAACTCAATAGTTTAGCTACGGTACTATTTCACTCTTATTTATACAACTTCCATGCTGGTCTGGGAGTAAAGAAAAGACATTGAATGTACCAGTTGCTTCTCTTCACGCGCAGATGGTTAAAAGCTCATCAAGGGAATCGGCGAAAATTTTAGGAATCATGTTATAGGCGATGCGGCTAGCAACAAATCTCTAATTTGATTCCCCTTTCCACCCATAAGCCCACAATCATGCTAAACGTGGCCTTTAGGTATTGTTACCTTAGGATCAGTCTACCCCGTAAGGGATAAATACATGATAAATGTATGTATGTATGCATGTATGGAGCATAAATGAAAAAACCTACTTCCCTCGTATCCGCAGTTCCATGTCATTTAATTTTCTTCTCTTTATGTCCATTGTATGTTGTATGCCAACATTCAAGACGTGTGTCGACTGTCGAGACGTCACTGATCCCACTGATATATACCTAATGCACACTGCCTACCATTGTTTAGTGACGTAGAGGATCTGTTGTAGAAACGGATACTTGGAGGCAGTTTGAACTAAATACGGTTGCGGCAACTTATAAAAGCTGACGCACACTGTTATTTTACCCTTTAATATGACTTACGTTTGTTCAAGGGTTGTATTATTTTGGTAGTTCTGTGGCTTGACGAAGGGCATTGTGTAGAGGCTAGGCTCGTCAGGGGTAGCCGTCTCCCGTCTTAGCCGCCACATGACGCGCCAATTAATTAGGCATAGACTAACTTCCTCTACGGTACCGTCCCACCAAGGGGATTTATTCTTAGTTCATGCTCTAACACACCCAAATATACCAACTTAGGTAAACATACAAAATCAATGGCAGCACCCTCACAAAAGTGCCAAATTCGTAGGTACATAGCAATACAAATGGACCCAAAACAGGACGGCGAAATAATTTGAATACGTAACGAATTGGAGGGTAACGTACGGCCGACCCATTCTTTAACTTACTCTCCTCTGGATAAAGAGCTAAACTTGTTTTTAAGGGATGACCGATCGCGAAAATTTATGTATCGCGAATTGTGCCGCCGGCCGGACCCCGGCAAAAAGAGGTTTCGCAAGGGTAGATACAGGAAGACGCAGGAGGCTTGCTCTCGCGGGCTACGAGCGCGCGATTGTCGACTTTCGAGTTTCGCCGCCATGCAAATCGTGCGGCACACGTGCCGGATACGTCGCAGCGATACGAACCTTTTATTTACGCATCTGAATTGGCGTATCCACAAATGCACTGCGACCGTATCGGGGGACCGGCACAATGCGAGCGAACCGGGGATTGTTTTTTGTTTGCCACCGTATTCATGATCTGTAACTTTGTGCAAACTTTAATGAATACCTAGTTCAATGTATTCAAATTGATTCATCGAGAACTCGATTGATGGACGAGCGATTATAAATTGTGAAAATACTCCGGCTGAAAACATTGTAATAACAAGTTATTTGAACTGTAGGCGTTCGGTTCGGTTGGCTTCGATATCAGAATCGTAGCTTTGTTTAGATAGGCATAGTGTTTTATTGAAATACAAATGAGTGCCGGAGGAGCTCGACCCGTGCCTCGAGTGTGCCTCGAATAAAAGGGCCGCATTAGAATAATTTGCCTACCGAACAAGCACAATTCTTCACATGGAAAGGCCTTAAATTTCACTATTTTACATACTTGGGATTATCATATCTGCGCGGGTGTCGAGGGTCCCGTTCGGCCCTACTTTTTGTTATCCGCACCCGACCTCTATCGGGCCGTCTCCGAAATATTTAGTTGTTACTTTTTGTTCAGCGGTACGTGAGGGAATTCTTAATCATAGTGGACTTTTCGCTGCCCGAGGACGTGCCTATACTGAAATGTACTATAAAGAATACAGTAGCAAAATTTTGGCTTTCGAATTGGTTTTAATTGGAAGAAATTTTGAGTGCGGCACTTAACCCGTTGCTCTCGTTGCATTAATACCGGCGCCTCGTACAGACGAGCCTCGACCCTAGGGATCGGCTGATCGAAGGTGGGCGAATTAGCCCAACTCGAAAACCTCAATTAAGTCTCGTCTAGCACATTCAGGTCGACCCGACCAATTATCGCGGAACCTTTGTTTCCAATTCGGAACCTGAGCTGTTTCAATAGCTAACCAAACTGTGGGCTTCTTATTGTGTTATGCATTTGAAGTTTGAACATTATGGCTGTAATACTACGATCAGACTACGTAACTTGGCGTTAGAAATTATCAAGAAGTGCTAGACTATCATCTCTTTTAAGTACTTAGTATAGTGTGTGTTTTAACATTGACTACTATTATTAGATTACGTTGTAAATGGCGTAATATTACAATTGTATAATTATTGGGTAGGTATTTAAAATCAATAAAAAATATTCGTAGTTCCCCAATAACCTACGGTATTCGAACTCTTTGTAAAAGAATGTAAGCACAAAGCGTGTAGTAAGACAAATTTCTTTAAAATTAAGTGGAATTCCTTTACGTTCATTGAAAACTTTCGGAACTAAAGGCTTGACTTAACCCGTTGGTGGCAAAAATTGCTATTCATTGTCCTATAATCAGTCACTCCGTTCACTTCGCAGGATGATCTTACAATTAGGAGCAGCAACGGCCGCCTGCAAGCGACGAGCAGTAGCGAGCATGTTACAAGATGGGGTTATTGATCATTATGATTTTATTTATTTAGTTATTCTGGTTTACTTAATTGAAATCACCAACTGATTGTGTGTAGTGTGAAAAATAATATTAAAATATAGTTTTAATTGAAATTATTAGTAAATTTATAGGTTTATGAACAGCAGTGAACTTTAATGGGAACGTTGTGTTTAGTTTCACTCAGTTGCTGCTTTTGTAGGAAAAAAGCACATGACTGTGATTAAGTAAATTTGCAATGTCAGCAACTCAGGAAAAACAGAGTGTAAAATCGTGGTAAAATTTTCCATACCTACCCATCAAACAAAACTTCTAATTTTCGTTACATTATAAATGCTACCACATAAAGTATAGACTTGTTAAGGTCGTTGTTTAGTATTTTGTGGTAAGGCTGTTAGTCTAGTTCTATGCATGTACGCTAGTAACCTGTCTCTTAAGTCCCTCGTGCGTAAAGACGCGCGCGACAGCCCATGGCGATGACGGATGGCAGCGCGACAGTCATCGTCAAATTAACAAGCTAAGTGCCGAAATGTGTACACATTGTGACACTCGCTACATTAAACCGAATAATAACACCCCCTATACGAGATTTTCGTAATTTATCTTCCAAGCATGCCGTTCGTGTGTCACGGTGAAATACAGAGTATACAACATGGTGTTTTTTTTTTAATTATATGTACTAGAATCAACCCTGTTACTCTGTGACAAGACAGCTACGTTTATGAGACATTTATGTGATTTATTTTCATGGAAGGATCAACGGCCAAACCGCTCTAACACAAAATCTGTTACTACATGATAATTAGCCTGATAGTGATTTTGAATTAAACCAATACAAATCTTGTAAAAGAAGACATAATAACACAGCGAAAACAAACAGGGAGATTGCCGCTAAAATACTGGTAATTGTGACTTAATTTGCTCCTTTCAGGTTGAGGCTGTCTAGTGAACAAATTACCTCGGATATAATGTTGTGTATTTATCATTAAATTGGCTCGGTAAAGAATAAATCAAGTTCGGGCGGAGCGGGACGTTAATGAAATTTACTGGAATGCCTCGTCTGTATCGTGTGCTTCGGATAGAGCTTAATTTTTTGGTTATTTTTATTGAGTAAAGAGAAAGACATTCAACGGTTTATTTTTATTTTGAAAAGCTATGGAGAAACTGTAAAAAATATTACACGGTGGCTTAATACAAAATAGCTGAAGACGACTTCAAATATTAAAAAAAAAACTCTCTGAAATGATGATATACAGTGATCTGTAAGCACGTCATGTTTCAGTGAGTTTGTTTTTTAAATAGTAAGTTATAAGGGCTGTTTTTTTTTTCTAGAACGGTAGCAGCTCGTTTTTTAATGTTTTTTAAAGTCACATCTAATAATATCTAGTCGTGTTAATTGGGCACCGTGAGCACCCACAGTGTACAAAGGTGTTCAAACTTTCTGCCCAGTGTACGCAACTGGTGTCCTTCCTTTTCGCATAAAAAACAATCATTCCCAAATGATTAAATTCAAATTCCTTTTTTTCTGAAACTAGGTAGTAAGTAAGTAAGCTAACTTCAGAAAAAAAAAATTGCCCATATGTTTTTTTCGGGAAACGGAATCACCTGGGGAAAAGTTTTTTGCCCATACATAGTAATCCTATGCAACCACACACGCACATTCTCAGTTTTTACTTAGTGCAGTGATTAGAGCACCATCAAAAAATGTGCTTTGTTGTAATTAAACTCAAAAACGTGTTGCGGCATCATAATTAATTTCATCCCATCGCGCGGAATTCCACTGTAATTGGAATATTTATTGCAAGGTGTGCACAGTGATGTTTCACTTGCGCGCCAATGATTTACTGTCTTCCGAAACAATTTTAATTGCAGCAGTGACACGGTGTAAACAACTATTCGATTAAGTTAATTCTGTTTTGAGGCCATTAATCTAAGCGTTGGTTCACGCCCTGATGCTGCCGATGAGAAAATGTTAGGGAATGCGAGGAAATGTTTGCGAACTATTTTTCTCGTTTGACTATCCGGTGCGGCTTTTAAGTCTTGTTACCCTAAGCTTTTTCTACACCGTTTGTCCCTTGGAGCCTTGACCGTCCATTGGAGCTCTCTTCGAGAAAATATGGGAGCGACTCATTATTAAATTTTATTGCTTGGTATGAGTATCACGGTTGTTTTATGTCAATACGTAGACGTATCCATATAGTAATCTATATATTTTTGTTTCTAAATAAGTAGGTTCAACAATGTCAAGTATGTACCTATCTCAGATTTTTTTCACTTCTTAAAAATGGAAAACTTGTGCGAACTATATCATGCATTTCATTATAAACTGTTCCAGAAACATGCTTTATACATGCTGGCCCAAATTTCCTCACACTACAACGGAACTTAATTGCTCTGAAGCGTGTGCATTATAAAATTTCCGTCACAAGCCTTTCAGCCCCAGTCCAGTCTACATCAGGGATTTAATAAGCCAACATTCAAACCACAAAAACAACAGCTTTGAGCACACGAGCATTAGTAATTATAATTTGCACAGACCCCGGGCTATAAGATGTTCCATGGAGCATGAAATAAGGCCCGCGTACACGTCCTCTCAAAGTACGTGTATGGACCATGCATGCTCAGTCAGGCGGTCGGTGTGTGAACAGCTTTGCCTGCAGGAGTGACTGGCTGGTTGCAAAGACAAGATCGAGTCAGATATTTAATATTTGAATTCATAATCAGTAGAATACTGAAACCAATAGTATAAATATAGGTTTTTATAGTTATTTTTAGCATAGATTATGTAGGTTTTTAGGTTTAGTGTTTAATTATATGTTGTAAATAATATAAATAAACAAACATTTTAACAAAAAAAAACCGACTTCACTACGCACTAAAAAGAAAAAAATAATTGCATAATATTCTTCTACAACTTAATAATTAACTTACTTTTTCTACTTATCAATATATAGGTACGATCTAATGTTGTTACAATTATTGTTATTTCTGGAGTCGGTGTCAGCCAACGTACGCTTGTAACTACATACATAGTTACAGGTGAGATGTGCTTGTGTATAAAAGGGGTACGTATTAAAATACATAAAGTTTAAAATGTATAATGGGTTAAAATACATAATGGTTTATAATATATAATGCGATTTTCTCAGAAAGTTACAAATTAACAGGATTGTTATAAAACAAACCTAACCTAACCTAAACCAATCTATAGATTACGATATCAAAAAAGTTCATTTAGCTAATAGTTTTACAGAAAATTGCGTTATACATTTTGAACCATTATGTATTTTAACCCATTATACATTTTAAACTTTATGTATTCTGATCCGCTCCCGTATAAAAGTTAATTTGTGAAAAAGTATTTGTTAAAGTATTCTCGTATTATTGTTGCTGGGTATATTGTAGTGTTTCCTTGGCTGACACCGACTACAAAAATAACAATAATTGTAACAACATTAGATCGTACCTATATATTGATAAGTAGAAAAAGTAAGTTAATTATTAAGTTGTAGAAGAATATTATGCAATTATTTTTTTCTTTTTAGTGCGTAGTGAAGTCGGTTTTTTTTTGTTAAAATGTTTGTTTATTTTTTTAATTT
This sequence comes from Pandemis cinnamomeana, assembly GCA_932294345.1. NCBI lineage: Eukaryota > Metazoa > Arthropoda > Insecta > Lepidoptera > Tortricidae > Pandemis > Pandemis cinnamomeana. The sequence continues at coordinate 12,350,083 of OW028705.1, read as the reverse complement.
TTAGTGAATCTGAAGAACACTAACACTTTTTTCTGAATATGGGTAGACCTACTAAACGTGCTGCCATTTAGTGTACTTCAGATTCACTAAAAATGTATCAAATATTATAAATAATATAAGTCGGTTTTTTTTTGTTAAAATTTTTGTTTATTTTTTGATTTTTAGTGAATCTGACATTTACTTACTTACTTACTTACTTACTTACTTATCTGAAGTACACTAACATTTTTTTCTGAATATGGGTAGACCTACTAAACGTGCTGCTCATATGACAGCGCCGTTTAAATGAAACTGACGATTTGTCGCACACATACTTAATGCTAAATGGAGGTCTAAAGGAGAGGCCTACGTCCAGCAGTGGACTTGTAATGGCTGAGATGATGATGATGACTTAATGCTAATTTCAGACTTATATGGTTTTCTCATGGGTGCCATTGTCAGAACTGGACTAAATTGAAATGGGACCACACGGTAAGCACCAGCTTTCAAATAAAAAAAGAATCATTAAAATCGCTTCGCCCAGTCGAAAGTTATGAGGTAACAAACATAAAAAAAAAAAAAAAAAATACAGACGAATTGAGAACCTCCTCCTTTTTTTGAAGTCGGTTAAAAATAATAGGATTCATGTCATAGGCGATGAGGCTAGCAACCCATCACTATTTTGATTCCATTTTCCACCCTTACGCCCACAATCTTGCTAAATGTGGCCAGTAGGTACCTGTTACCTTGGGCTCTGTCTACCCCGTAAGGGATCAAGATGTGATTTGTGTATGTATGTAAATAATTATTGTGTTAAGATGTTATATTTCTAATAAATTGCACTATTAAATATAGTATAATCATTGTAAGTAGGATTATGACCTTCTTTGGGTCAAGGTAACTGTATTTTTACCCCACTGCGTCGAAGCCTATGAGGACAGTTATTTCACAAGTTTAAAAGACATTATTTTGATATAGGTTATATCCCATTACAATTCAACAGCTGTCAAAGCTTCCTATAAAAAAAATTCAAGCATCACAAAAACGTGGGCGGTAAAACTATTGCCAGACTGCACTAGCTACATATATATTAATTCTCCATTAAATTCCCACATCCATCGGTCTCATTACACGGGCACAGTCAATGGAATTAATTCCCGGCTAGCCGCAGACGCGCGATTTTGTGTTCACGACGTCTTGCAGTTTGCTGTTGTAGTGGTAAACGGTTTTGATTCCATTCTTGTAATACCGGGTGAATTTAGTAATTCAGTGACTAAGAGAGTATTATCTTATCTTATCTTAAGAGAGTATTAAAAGATGTACTTATTACATAAAAATGTCACATCATTTGAATACTAAGGCGACATCGACAGTAAAGTGATCTTGACGTTGTGACAGTCATTATTCCTGTAGCATTAGGAAGAACGTGTGTTTAAGTAATGATTTTGGTGCAAGACAAAATCGTGAAGACCGAAGTTAGCTAATAAGCCAGATTCTTACGCCAAAATTTTAAAATATGGATCAAGTACAATTAACGCGATCACGCGAGAGATCGGCTTCCTATTTTTCTTCCACCGGAAAAAGGTTCAATAAGACGGAAAACTCTAGCAATCTTGTCGCACCGTATTAGATTCTGATTTATTCGCAGCCAGCGTGCTGGGGTGGACGGCACCGTTCCGGTCCGACCACCGTTCTACCCTGACCCTCCCCGGCCCCTGCGGGCTTAATAAAAACAGTGAAAAACGGACAGAGCTATAGAACGCCACGTGTCATCTGCGACTGGTTGTCTTGCCTTAGGAAACAAAGATTGCCCCGTTCGGCCGATCGAGCGCACCTCCCTATACTAACTTCCCTCCCATTTAACGCGAATCCATGCAACAAAAGGATCTCTCGTGCGAAATAACAAAACTACAAATCCTTCGATTTCCGATGTGTTGGAGCAGTCTGCGTGTTTGTTTACGTCTGCGCTGTGCTAGTTGGCCTCTGTCCGATGCCCGTATCCGGGAAGCAGACCTTCCAAGTGTCTGCTGCATAAAGTCGTTAATTAGTTCATCCCGACGACTATCATACATGAATATTGTGCTCTACCTCATAGTAATTGCCTTGGCAAAGTCACTGACTTATGTCCGAACTAAATGTTCTTTTGTAGTAGTTTGAGGAGGTAATGTTAGTGAGTTTGGATATAGGAATGTCGTAATGTGGACAAAGTGCCAAATTCCCGCGGGAGGTAGCCAAAGGTGCAAGTACGAGCTATGAACATTTTCCATACTACTTTTCTAAACCATCACAAAGCTAAATAGTTGCATTTCCCTTTTCGTACATCTTTTTATAAAATTTACTATACATTACGAGTAGGTATATTGTGAAAAGCAATTTACATACCCAAAATTTCTAATAAAGTCGGGCACCGTATTTGCAGTATTCTTAATAATTACTTGTTCCGATTTGTTTGCGTGGAGGGTGGGGTGAAAAGTGAATCCGGCCGAGTCAATAAATAATAATACTAAATGCCCATCGGGTGACCGGGGCGAGCTCCCGTTACGGATGTTGCGTTTCGACAGAATCAATTTACCTATTAGAATAATTATCTTCGTATCTCAAAGTTACAGGGAACAATAAAGTCTTAAAAAAAATACAGGGGTTTATTATGATTTTTACTTTCGAATTAAGTCTAGCTGCGGTTGTTCTGGCTTTGGTTCCGTTGTAGAAATCCTTATTCCACAGGATTATACAAACTTTTCCCTTGTTTATTAAGTAAACTAAGAATGAGCCAAACCTTTACACGATAGTTTCAAATACATATACATAACAACCCTAAGTGTCAAAAAAAACACAATAAAACATTTTAACTAGTGTATTCTGATGTAGAGGTATTCACATTGCAAATGGCTAAGCGTTGTCAACGTGTACCTAATTGCGCCTGAATTCTCCCACAAAAACATTTAGTCAATCAATGACTGGTCAATAGCAAGTTATCCAAATTGGAAGTAGCCTTCGTCCGATAATTATTTAGGATGTATTTTGTTAGGACTCAGACGGGCCCCCATTTGCCTGTTCGGGTCAACTCGCTTCCACTTCATTTGTCTCTGGCTTCTCGCTTTAATATCAAACTGAGAGACGTTTAATGAAATATTTAATTCCGTATTTGTATTAGCAAACAATTGACCCCCGTTTACCCTACTACCAATTATGTAATTCAGCTACATAATATTTTTTTTGGTACAAATATGATTTCATGTAACTTACAATTTTTCTAAGAAAACAAGCCATTGGATTTTATGCAAATGTTGAGAAGGACCGTAAATAAATTGAAAAACAATTCACTAGGAACACACGAGTCTGGCAGAGCACAGAGATGAGTCGTAAAGAATAGGCGTCGCGAACTTTTCCCATGGAGGGTATAAATTGGATTCGGAAGCAGATCACGTAACGGTTAAGAGTTCACAAAACTGTGCCATAAATCGGACGCGCGGAGGTGCGCCGGAGACAAACGGCGGCAGCGGAGACTTCCTTGCGAATCATGGTTGCCTGGTACCCGACTGGTGAAATTTAAGACACAGGTGAGATATAAATGAGATCAGTTAATAATGGGATGGTTGCCTGACTTTTCGGTTTTTGTGGACATAAAGTACATTAATTTCATACTTGTTGCGTGTACTACATTTATTTCTGTTTGTTCTACATCAAAACGGAACACACAAAAACAACTCTGATTTGAATCATAATCTTTAACGATTATTTTATGAGTTTAGTTTCTGAATTAAAAGAGGTACACTTCCAAGCTGAAAAACAGCCTGCTCAGTCAGAAGAAACGACCCACTAAAACTGTATTAGAAAATGAGGGGCTTTAACTCAGTCAGTTGCCAACAAAATTCTAATTCTCAAGTTTGGCGTCAAAATCCGTATCACCTGTCACCTGCTACGTTTATGGTGTATACCCAGCAAAACATAAATAAAAATAACAGCCACCAATTGCTGCAACTTCCAAAGCCATTATCAACCTCAATTTTTCTCAGGAGCCTGATTCCAAAGTAAGATCGGAAGCGGTGTTTCGGGTCACATTTCGGGTGGCTCAATAAATACGAGTTGTAAAAGATATCGCGGCCCGAGGCGGCGGAGCGAGTAACGAGCGCATAATTCTCCCGCCATCCGCCAGGTGGCGCGCCGCGACGCTGTGGTTTGTCTCGACGGAGGCATAAACGTCGACTAATTCATGTAAATAGCTGCGTGCAAGCTTTACTCTTCGATTTTTGAGGTAATTTCCCTAAAAGATAACGGTAAATAATGGCGACCCTCGAGCGTGGGAATTGAATTAATTGGGGTAATAATTTGACAGTTATCTAAACTCGATCATATTTTGTAGGATGTATGAATAAGACATGAAAGGGTGGACTTGTATCAAGTCATTCTTACCAATACTACTGAGCTAAGAATTTAAGTTTTGACCTCTACTCGAAGATAATTTAAATATGCGTTTTGTAAGCTCTTAAAGAAAATGATTTCATCGTAATTAAAGTCGTCTATTGAAATTTTAGTCAAACTATTTATCAACTATAGATAAAACGGTACCAAACTAATCCACCCCGTCTTATCGTGTTCCATGTAGACGTTAGAATAATCTTAATGCAATTCTATTAAGATCCCTTCGGACCACATCCTATATCTCCGCAGTACATCTACGCTGGCAAATCCCATTTCACGCGTCTAATACAAGTCCTTGTTTGGCGGCTGGCTATATTTAGGAGGTCGGAGGCAATCTAAGAGGTATTCAGCCTTGCCCGACGACAAGTCGACGGGCCCACGTAGGTTTTAGTTTCCCAAGGGGTTACCGAGGTGAAGTGGAAGAATGTGTGGATGCGGTAAACAGTCGAATAAGGTGACGATTTGAACGTTCCACTCTTCACTTCCGAGCAAACAAAATGTGGCAGTAATCAGCAATCATGTAGTGTAGTATTTCAAATTAAATCAAAATTACAAATGTGAAAGTTGCGAGCGGCATTACGAGTATTGTCAAATTGACTGAGGTTGAGCCGCTTTGTTAACTTTACAGATACTCGTTGCAATTGTGAAAATATGTTACTATTTTGCAAGTCATCGGGACAAGTACCTTCTCCGTGAGCTCGCACATACATCTTACACATAAGGGCCGCCCTCTCTCATTATTTACGAAGGGCCGATGGGCTGAAGTGTGTGACAAGCGGCACGTACGGACGCTAACGAGACGCTTTGTGACCATCTCCACGCTCGAGTGTGGTCACCGCTTGTTGATTTTTTTAATGGACAAATCATATTTACTTTCCGAATCCCGGAGGATAGCGTGGGCGACTCTATTGTGAAAAGTGGTACGCCTTTTAAAGCCTCGGGGACACGCGAGGCTCACATGCGACGCGAGGTGTTTCAGGGTTTAAAGGGGAATCGGTCGAGCGTTTACAAACTTTCTAAACAAACTTAAAGCCACGGAAGACGTGCTCGTGAAGCCGGTGATTTTCTAAACGACAGGTGCGCTCAGTGTCTTGTTATTCAGACAAAAGATCTCTATTCTCCTTAACGACAACATAGTTAAAACAGTCTTATTAAATGACGAATGGCACGATATCGCACATACTGAATCTAATAACATCGTGATTCATAACTCTACACGAAATCACACCGACCTTCCCAACTATAAAATCGAGCAGACACTGCGAAACTGTTTTCCTCCGATTTGCTCTCACAATAGCTCATTTGTTATAACCCGATAGCGTAGCGTTATTACGGCCAAACAAATTGAGTCGAGCCTTCGCCACCTCAGACTAATGTAATTCCGCAGTGCGCGCGCCCAAGAATAGATATTTAGAGTGGATTGTTTTCGACAGACCGTAATGAAACTCTGATGCCGGGGCCCAAATCAGTTTCCGAGGTGAGCGCGCCGCAGGGGAGGCGAGCTACATTGTAATAAGAGGTGGAATAACCTAAAATAAACCGCCGAGCGTAGTGCAGTACAAAGATGGACACGGGCGTTACGGGCCAGACTCCGGCCCCTTAGCCCCTTACTGCTTAATTTGCCTACCGTAATTACTGTCCTCTCGGGTTGGGGAAGGACCCGGGGGCTCGACCCGGCCGTCTTACAGGTTATATTGCGCGTGCGGGCGCCGCATGTGTGCTCAGCAAATACTAGACCCTAGTCGTTAAGTATGAATACGGGTGTGGACAAAATGTATTAGCTTAGGCTGAGATTTGGACGGTGTTTACTCAGCGATGATAGATTTATAGTAATTGTGTTATTAACGTTATGGGATAAGGGTTTTACGGGACTTAAGTAATGAAAGCTTTTACCTAATGCGTGGATTTATAGTGAATTTGCACACAGGGTGCGCGCGGCCAGTCTGTAATTAGTAGTTTTGGAAAATTGGGAAAGAGGATACTCGTAGGCCATCCCATCACAAACGTGGGTAACGGTGATATCACACGACTACCGAATAAATTAATTAATAAATCTTGTGACGGACGTGAGTGCTTATGTTTATGAAGGTATAGTTTACGGAAAACCATCTCCAATTCCAGTCTCCGTTTACTCAGCCACGAGTAAAAATGCAAAAACTTTTCCGAACTCATAATGTTGAGGACATACTTTTTTTGTTTTGGCGCGAGCTCCAATTGAATAAAACATTTATGTCAATGGAGTCCATTAGGATTCGACAGAGTTAGAGAGTTTTTAATGTTCCAGTATATTGTCCGACCGTTCGTCGTTAGCATCGGCAAAAAAACATCGATAGCCGCTTTATTGACCGTAAATCTTTTATGGTAATGTCCCTAATTAGAGAATAGGAGCCGGGGCTTATCTTTCGCTAGATAATTTCATTTTTACACCGCAATCCATACGTCAAGCGACTGTAACTCCATTTTGTGAAACATAATTAACACTTTTACGACGCCGGTTGGTCGGGATGATCCCGTAATAACCTTGTTAACCCTGGCGCACCGAGTGGGCAGGCTGGCCTTTTAACAGGCGTGTACATGGGCATTAATCCGAAAGCTATCGGGCTTTGTCCCCTTCGCTCCCGCGCGCTGCGGCTTTCTTTGTCTCACGCGTCTCTGCGGGTCCAGTCCGGGGACTCGCGCCTTTTAGTGTGAGGTTTTCGCTCGCCTTAACGAAGGGAAGCAGAGCAAAGGTCGTCATTAGGGCAAGCGCGGTGTAAACAAGGTCCGAAGCGCCCGCTAATGGCCAATTCGTGCGTCCTTCTAGAGGTGACCCCTGAGCCATCTCAGCCCGCCGCCGTAAATGGGCTTTTAATTGCGATTTTGATAGAACAGACCCGGATTAGTTTTCCCGTGAATAGTAAACAGAAGCGTGAATGCATCTACAGATTAAATTTAAGCAGAATAAATTGCGAAATTCCTTTGGAAGATCAAGTGCGGAATTTTGCTTGAAGTTCAAAACGTTTTCAATTGAGGCGGCCACATCAAACATGTCTTATATCGTCATATTAGCAGGGCTTAATCTATCAATGCTTTATCTGGCGAGCCGGTTCGCCGCGACACGTGTTCGGAGACTGTTCCCGCTCTTGTTCGGATGTGAAATTTAATTTCCGCCGCGCGGGAATCCGCGGGGCGGGGCGAAGAAATATGCCCCGCTCTAAACTTTGTCAATTTGTTTGTGGAGCGAAATTAACTCGATCCAATCTGTGGCCGCGACCTGCGTGATCGCACTGCTGATACCCGCCACCGTTATATTTCCGCGCTCAAATACAACGTTTCAAGCTGCCGCAGTTAACAAAATTACGCGATGTTTCTTTAACCTAGCATGAGTCAACTGAAGTAGAATTCTTCCAAAAAAAACATTTGTATAGCCCTTGTGTCATGAAGCTAGCGAAAATTTAAATTACCCTCCAAAGCAGCTGCCTGTAAATTTTTAATGAAACATGAATAATAAAAATATATGGCACCATATTTTCCTCTTTAAAATTACAGAGGTATCGGAGGCAAGTAAAAATTCTACCTATTACGCGGATTCGTTATCCGAATCAGCGGCGAGTCTCGGGAGAGCGTGTTATTAAAATATATTGTGCACACACCTTCATTCTCCCGACTAAGAGCAAATAAATTAGTTATGCCCAATATTTTCACCCTAAATGTTATTCGAACGGGAATGTATGAACGCGCGGAAATTGGGAGGGCACGTTTATCAGATGGAGCGGTATCTCGGCTAGCTCCCGCGTCGGCAGGGTTGCCTGGGAAAAATTGAAAAGTTGAATGTATTCTTAACTAACGATTAGTACCTACACACCTACAGTCTGACAATGAAGTAGACAGCGAGTAAAGCGTGAAAATATCCCTGTAAAATGAAGCAATACAAGCAAGGAAGAGGCTTGCGTACGTCGAACTTCATACGAATATGATTTGTACGCAAATCACTTGCAAAAAGATGTGCAAGCTGTTATGTAGCTATGTGCAATCCCATCATAAAAGAGGAAAACAATCCTCTATATACGAACGGTGTGTAAAAAATTAGACAGTTACCGTGAAACTAGAACAATAGTTCTGTTATACTGCTAATTTTATTATCATTTTTAATTTATCGGCTACTAGAAGAAAACAAAAGACTATTTTAGAGAGTTAAGTACTGTACAAAATTAAGTAGGTAAGTAAGTGGAGTTTTAAATGAGCTTATGTGGTTATTTTCATGTTCATCCAAAAAAATGTAACCCAAACCGCCGAGAGTCAGCCCTACGCAAATACATTTTCGCATTCTTACCATAATGTGCAGAAAATTTCCGATCCTTAACCGATTTGCATAGACGCCCGCGCAGGTGACGCCGTGGTAATTATTTGCGAAGTTCGGCGCCAGGCTGTGTACAATACTGTCTATTTGAATAAATAAATTCAAACTGAACGTGGTAAATATTCCTCAATATTAACGCTGGAGTACATTGCAATTGGTAATTTTATCGAAGTTAGTAGGTATATATTTTTTATCATTTTGAAAATCGAGAAGGTATCAAGACACACAGACAAAAATAATAAAGTTTATTCCAGAACAAGCTCTTAACATTAATTAATATACCTAATATATAAATAAATTCGAATTAAATAAATATTAATTATTAAATACCATTACATAGAAATGAAATGAAAACTACGGAAGTAAATAAATAAACTGCTAGCTCTGACGTCACGCGAGAAGATCGTGCCTCTCTATCGCTTGTTCCACGCTCTCGCTTGCACGCTCTGACGTCACGCGGAACGTAACGCAATGAGATATGCTTTTTCGTGAGTGCAGAGTCGAGAGTCAAAAATTAAATAGAAATAAAAAGGTCAGTGCACATATTGTGCATTGATAAGTGTTTATCAGCCTTTAAATTGTACATCGTCTATATAAATAACCGGTTCTTCAAGAATTAATAAACACCGTAACATTACCACCTCAAAAATCACCTTATTCCTATCATAAATTCATGCATCGCGACTCATTACGCCCCTAAAGCCGTTCATTAAATACAAATATTGACTGCAAATTAATAAATAGGTACAGTTTCTTTTGAGTCTACCGTCACATCTTTAATTAAGGCGCGGGTACACAGAGGCGTGTTTAATCAACATCCGCATGCAATGCTTTAAAGTAAGGAAGTCTCTGGCTCAATAGCTGAAGAAGTCTTAAGAACTATGGGATGTTTGTTTGGAGGGATAAATAAACGTGGGTACTTTAATGGTTTTCTGAGATTGGTTTTAAGGAAATGTGATGTATAATTTAGCGTGTGTAAATATCTTTATGGGGTTTAGGCCAATCATTTGGTAATGGGTAGATTGTTTATATATTGTTAGTATATTGATAGCTCTCAACGTCTTTAGTAAGCAAGTAAATTGTCCATCTTGCAGCAAAAAAATTAAGTAGTTGTGTTAATTATTTGTTTTCTATTTTCAAGCCTGTTTAGCAGTGTTAGCGTATAACTGTGTATACGCAGTGTAACCTGTCTCACTAGTTACTTTAACATTAACTATAATCATCATATTATAATGATTCACTATTAGGTTTCGACCGGTTCTTTTATTTTTCTGTGTGTCTACTCTTGCTTAATATCTATGCCCTGTCAATCGTTCAAAGATTAACTGGAAGAAATCCCCTTTAAGGAATAAGTTCGCCTTTATGCTATTGTGCTGTCCTGTATTTATCTTTTTCATGTGTTTTATGTACAATAAAGAGTTATACATACTTACATACATACATAATCGACGATTTTGACGTGACTTAGGTGCAACTCACACTTACATAATTTAAATCGAAAAGTACCGTGAGACTCGGAAAAACGAGTACCTATATATACAGTAAGCCAGATTACTACTCTTATGTTTATAATGTTTATCGGTTACTGTTGAAAATTTTGAATCTAACTGGAACTCTGACTTATTCGGAAGTCTCAGTAAATATAGTTGACTGTTCCATTCAGTTCGATGTTATTAGATACAGTGAAAGAAACTGAAACGCGTGCCACTGTAGAACCATTTCTCTGCAAATGTCATAACAACTTACCATACACAGGGCATAGAAATTATTGCGAAATTGTATATGAAAAAGGTACTTGATTCAGTTTCTTTGACCGATGGAACTTCTAAGACTTCCTTGTAAGAATACAATCGGGGCTTTGTCGATAACGTCTCTATCTGTAATGCGTTATTAAAATATTTAATGAAATCGCCGATGTAATACTACCTTATTAACACAAATAAAGTACTGGATCATTAATCTTAACCTACTTCGAGTTGTCAAGACTAAGGAAACTTCACAAAGGCCTTGGAGGGGGACGGAAGCGGGTACTGCAGTCGGCACGTTTCCTTGAAGTATAGTCCAAGAGAGTACATTCATCAGTGGAAATAACAATGCCTAAAGACCGCGAATTTAATAAAAAAATTACTTTCAGTGCTAGTGAAAGAAAGATACGGGATATTCTTGGTTGCCCTTTGAACAACATTACTTTTCACTTAGAATCAATGATTTTCAATTTTTTTTGACAAGATACTGATAAACTGTAGCATTAAAATTAAGTGTAATTATAGTGTCCTCGTATGCCATCGTAAATAAAAAAAAATCGTTCATTTCTTCTGATTGGATTTTTGGAGACTGTACTGGTATTGGCGTCCATCCTTCGATATGTACAAAATATTAAATTTGGCTTTCATTTGACCTAGAACAACTAACAGAAAATAATGTATGTAGCTTGTAAATAAACCTATATATCTAATATATTTCCAAAACTTAAGGTGTAAAATTACATTGCTAGTCTAACGGAAGTTAAGTCCCAATGTACAGCGAACAATTTCTCTCACTCTAGCGCTCCACAATGTACTAACCCGACAACCGAAACTAATCTAGCTGACTCCAGCACTAACATGCACCATTTAGCGCCACCAAAAAGGCAACCTCAAACATAAAGCGTCTTCACACGACGCGACGCAGCGTTAATTGTATCGCGATGCGTCGGCAATGAGCGGCCACAGAGCGTCTTATTAGACACGTAGCGGAGCGTGCCTCCGGTTAACGTCTTCACGTCAAATTGTGATGAGCAGATATGGGAACTCAAGATAGTGATGTAGCTCTATAGAGCTGAGTGCACCTACTCAGGTTGAAATGCTTGTTTTTAGCTGTCTGGAGCTAGAAAAAAGGTCGTTGCATAGGAGGAGGATTATTGTTTCGAGTGAATGGATGTTTTCGAGCTCAACCGTAGGCACAGTAAAAATACGCAGACAAGTGGGTCGTCCAGAAAAGAAGTTATCAATTACGCATTTTACATACATACCTATTACACACATTTTGCTTTTTTTATAAACGTGAAACTTTTTACTATTTATCCTAATAACTTTAAATTATTAAGCATAAATCGCCACGTTTTTGACAAACTTTAATGGTTCAAACACTCCAAGATCACACAATTTCACAGAACAAGCCACGACATTGCTCCTTAGGCGTCAGTCACGTTCAAGTTCTGTGGGTAGATGGGAAATCGATGTCATTATGATAGATTATCCGTTAGGGCTGAGACGTGTGCCTCTGATTGGCTTTGTTAGTAATGCCCGTCTTCGGCACCTGAGAGCCTCGTGGCGTTCGACCGACTAATTTGACAGATCGATGTGTCAACGCCGCTCGCGTCGTCTGAGGACCTCTTAATGATTTGCTTGCGAAGATGCTTGGACTTGAAGTCCTTGCAATTAGTACATAATTGGCTGAACCTTAGTCTGTATAATAAGTAAATATTTTTAAGCAACAAGGCAGGATAAAATAGCAAGTGAGTCACCTCAGTTAGACTAGAGGATTGCAGATGCGAAGCCAGCCTAGAAGGCTAAGAATACCTCATATGCCAGTTACATCACCGGCTATCTTACTTTCTACACACACACACACAAATCACGTCTTCATCCCTTACGGGGTAGACAGAGCCTAAGGTAACATGTACCTACAGGCCACATTTAGCAAGATTGTGGGCGTATAGATGGAAAATGGAATCAAAATAGTGATGGGTTGCTAGCCTCATCGCCTATAACATGATTCCTATGATTTTTGCCCATTCCCTCGACGGGCTTTTACCATCTGCGCGGGTAGAGAAGCATTTGGTACTTACATTCCATGTTTTTTCTTTGCTCCCAGACCAGCAGACTCTTGCTTGTACAACATAAAATAACTCTTTCGTTTTATCTAGCTCGCATAAAGACGGTAATATCGTAACGCTTGATTGCATGCAAATTATGACATACGGAAACGTCGAATTTGTTCCGCGCATGAGTGTAACGTAAGACAGCTGAAATTGGCCCACCCCGCTGCTATCACCCTTTATTTCATGTACAAAAGGCTGCGACCTAATGAACGAAGTTCAGCCCTATGGTGGTGAATATATTATACAAAGTTCAAGGCACAAAGAAGCCATGAATGTAAATATATAGCAGGATTTCCTTACTAAAATACACTTGTATTTTTTTAAAGTTTGCCGTTTGATTCACCATGGTAAACAAGTACAGAGCAACAACATAGAACAAGTAGTAATTTGAACGAGCAGGCTAAAAGCGGTTCATCGCGATAATTAAACTGGACGCACACGGGCTGAAAAGTTAGTTTGTTATTCGCTTAGCCGCGTATTTGCCGAAATGAGTTACGAATACTAATTACGCGTGACATGGGATGGAAACGGGATAGACGTTGTTTACCACGTCTTTTTTTCGAATTATCTGTTTCAGTTTTGACAACAACGTTTAATGTGAACCTACATTTATTTAACGCAAAAATCCGCGTGCTTCGACAATTATATCTAAATACATTTTTTAATTTAACGAAATGTAGTATTTTGAAAGGGTCTATTTAATTCGATCAATTTTAACGTCGTAAAGTGCACTCGATGGCCTATTACGCTAATCAGGACCTAAAACCCAGCTCGAAGGGCTTTACATTCGAGCCAGAGCCTTAATCTGCGTACGGATGGGCAAGGCTAGTTGCGGTACCTTAGAGCATTAAATCAACTGGAGAAGTTAATGACGGGTCTACCCTCTCAAAAGTACAAGACCATCCAGTGTTAATGTGATATTGTACGTAGGTATAGCTTTGTTATTGAGCAATTTTGTTTTTTGCGTGTATAGCGAGGTTATTGGTTATTGATTTTGAAAAGCTCCGTGTTGAAGGTTTCAAAGCAAAAAGCCTTAAAGAAAGAACCATCCTAAGCCTTCCTACAACTCCGTGGGTCAGTTGCACTGTGCGCCGTACCTTTAAAACCAAATTTGGTTTCGCCAGCCATTTTCGCTCTCCTCCGGAGCTGGCAGAGTTCGTCGTTAACGGATATAAATCAAGGAGGACACGATGATGATATTGAGAAATTAGTATTGACATTTCGTATTGACGTTTCGTAGCAATTTCCTTCCTCGTACGGTAAAGATCTGGAACCAACTTCCTGCTGCAGCATTCCCTGAGCGGTACAATTTAGGGATCTTTAAAAAGCGAGCCTCTCTTATATATAAAAAAAAAAAAAGTCCCTACGCTGCAATGCCTTGCTCCCAGTCAAAAGTAACAGATTTTTAGCAGATAAATTAGTCTGTGAGCATGACGCTTCCGTTTCCCATAATGCTCTAAGTGTACACACAGGTAGCGAGTATGCAAATTAAACGTGTTTCATCTTGGCATTTTCACGGGAGCTTGTCACTGTCAAGACCGTGTGTCTGTTTATTAACTTTTTGCTAATTAGACAGGCCCCGGGCGTGTCTGAGTGTGTTGGCATTTTTAATTACGAGCGAAAATATTGTCTAGCAACGATGCGCGTGCTCTGTGCTTGAGACTGATGCGTGGAACTGGGTCAGTGTTAGAAACCCTTTGGGGAACGAGGAAAGATTCAAGTACTTTTGGAAGGACTTTACATGAACAAGCCGTTTCCTTTTTTTAATACATATTTTACCATTTTTTTTAAACTGGCTTCAATGCGAGAACTCAGTGCTTTGTCATGGATACAGTCATAATTGTGAGGCATTAAAGATAAAATCCGATTACGACGACTTGTAGGTACCTTTTTAAAAATAATATCGTTCAAAATGTAATGCGAACGTGTATGCAAGTGAGTGAGACATGAAAAATGTCACAAATCAAATTAAGCTAAATCAAAACAAACGAAAGGAAGGGTTTGCAATGTAATCACTTCGGACTGTCAAACACACGCCAGGTACCTTACGGGAGCATTTAAGTTAAAATTTTCACTCCCCGATAGCTTTTTACTAATTCGCCAAGTGAAAAGGGTTCGCCGAAGTAATACAGTTTACTGCTTATTCAGTATTTATACGGCGAGGGGGCTGCCTGTCTCTAGATGTCGGTGGATGTAAGGAAAATTCGGAAAATGTGCAGTAATTAGTACAAATAGCGATGTAAGAAACCAGCAGCCGAATAAGTGAGTTATGAGCTATGCTTGCAAAGGGGTAGATACACCCGCTATGTGGATTAACTTTAAAGATGTGGGTAACTGAATTTTGGGGAAATAAATTAATTCAAGTTCCTCAAAAAATACGTATTGCCAAAGCGGTTATTAAGTTTACAAACTATGAATTACAAAACAAAAAATTACGACCGTCAAAAGGAAAAGTAATTGTTTGGTAAAATTTTATCATACTTTGATCGAGCTAAATCTGGACGTTGTCTCCATGTTCAGAATATTATTTGACGAAAAATAATAAAGAAATCACTCTGTTCTACTTTTTACACAAAAAATATGTTTATCCCGGTAAGTCTCCATATTATTAAAAGCAGTGAAAGTTAGATAGGCAATAAAGAGTTGGCGCTGGAGTGAGCGTTGTTTACGAACGGGATCAGCTCTCCAATCGCGCGTAATGTATTTATGATTATTGTCGAGATTGTGCTGGCGCGGCGGAAGATGCGCCGAACATGTCAGAAGCTCTGTGTAGATGGTAATTGAATTTATCAGGGACTTTAAGCGGACACTTATTTGTGCCGAGAATGAATCAACTTAGAATATTTTAGTTAGGTATAGTAGCCGGCATTTATCCAGCAAATTACTCGCGTTAAATGAACACCACAGAAGGGTCCGTCTCGTACCTACATGGGGTAAGTCTCCCGGCGAATCCTTAGCATTACCCGGCTAAGTCTATCGGCAGGCAAACATTGTATATTAGCCGGCGATGCCCTAAATATCGAAGCCTTCTTAATCCGACGGCGGAGAAACCCGCTTCTTAATCCATCACGTAACTGGGAGCCGTCGCGAAATCGTGTTACATCAACGAAAAATGTATTAGAGGGGGGCTACCCGGCTACCCCCTATATCGGACAAACTTTGCTAATACCACCCTCTAACATAATCGCGGAGCCTTTTACGAGAGGAATTTATGGGGATGGTCCCGATTTCTTGCTGTATTTATGGTGAATGCGGCCGTTACGTGACGGCATGGCTTGCCAGTTAATTAGGAGAAGTAAAAACTGGAGTTGCTCTGTTCCGGACAGGTTAAACGCTGGGAAAGTTTCGGCCGTACGTATCAGCAGTTCGGGTAGTTGTGCTGTAAGTGCTCGCAGACACGGATTCTAAAACGGTTTTTGGACGATAGGTTGGAAATTTAAATTTTGCTCGACGCTTCGGGCCGGTTTTAATACAACCATTTAAATGTGCCCAAAGGCACGGAATAGGTAATACAAGTGTTCTATTTTAATCTGGGGGTTAAAAGATAACTTTGTAATGTATGCACATTGTATTACACAACGGAGCAGGGATTCTGTAAAGAATAGGCTGGACAGCTACGGGGAACGTTGAAGAGTACATGCTATATTATAACATTAACACTGTGGTGCGGTCACCGCCCTTCTTCATCGGCATGTTATTCGTGTACATCTTGCATGTTTCAAAGGAGTGAAGATTAAGTAGTCACAGTGGTCCGCTCAACTGGTTCATTTTGCTGTGGCTGTGGAAGTTCCTGGCGCGCATCTCCTACGGGATCTTTCTTTTTCACATATAAATACAAAATTATTATAACAGATTCATCTAAATAATAAGTTATCTTCAATTACATTTTTAAATATTTACCAATATAAGTAGCAAATGCACATTGTATTTGCGTTGCCTCTCTAAATAAATAAAAGTATCTTAAATTAAATATCCAAAATGAATCTAGTTGAATTTATAGCTTAAAATCAATTGAGAAGACCTAATTCAGGCAAGTTTATTGACAAAGCCATCGGCACCGGCTATTCGAGTGCTATCGATTGTGGAGGTGGTTCAGTAACTCAGCCGCATTGAGTCGCCGTCAAAGTTGCGAAGTCTTACCAAGTCCGGGCCTCAGGTGAGAATGTGCTAGACGCCAACTGGCTAGACGAGCTGCCCGCGAGCCAATAATGTTGCATGTTAACGTTCTAACCCATTGATGGGAGGGTTGACAAGCAAATTAGAACGTACAAGCGATTTTGCTGAGCGGCTCATTGGCGAGTTGCACGATTTAAACGATGTAGTGCACTAAACGAGTTCGGCTACAGTTAGGCTGAAATTATCATAAATCAACACTAAACACCGAATTTAACTGAAAACTATTAATTAAGGTTCATGTGGAAGCATTTTAGAAAGCTACTAGTGCTAGTAGATATGATTGTTCGACAGCAAAAGCATCTAGAGATCTTAGACGAAGTTCCGAACTCAAAATAAACTATTCCACCGTGTGTCTCTAGCATAAGTGAATTCGACAATGCAGGAATAGGTGTAGGTACTTGTATATTATAAGTGGAGGATGCGAGCTGCGGCTTTGTTCTCGAAACTTCGCCGGGTATTGTGATGTATCTTATTGCATATGCGGCGTGCAGGTATAGCAATGGCTTTTGTAATACGTCACGACGTGCTCCGCCAATTTCGACCCGATTGCCTGTTTCCTGTTTGTATTAAGAGCGAGGATTGTTTAACAGGCACTGTAAAATATAGTTGGGTCAGATTTAAATTAGATAGGTATTGATGTGGAATTATATTGATGAAAATTGGAGAGCTATTTTATGAAACCATGTGAAAACATTCAAGTTGTCTGTGCAAGCGACGGCGTCTAGTGCGAGAGGTTAGTATGATCATGGGTTTGTATGCACATGGATATGTACTGGCCACATTATCATCATGCATACATACGTCATACATACATAAATCACGTCGGTATTCCTTACGGGGTGACAGAGCCTATGGTAACAAGATCTAAAGGTCACGTTTAACATGCTTTTGGGTGCATAGGTGGAAAGTGGAATGAAAATAGAGAGGTGTTGCTAGCCACATCGCCTATAACACCATTCCTAAGATTTTCTGCCATTCCCGGGAATAGAAGCAACTGGTACATCCTATGTTTTTTCTTTGCTCCCAGACCAGCATGGAAGTCATGCAGAAGCTATCAAATATGGTTCATTGAACAATTTCGTGTGATAACAGTACTTACCATGTTTCCGAGGGGTATATTTTCAAAGTTAAGCAAAAACCTTAAAATAACAAAAGTGAATAAATTATTAATCAGTGGCAGAAAACTCGGGCCGAGTCAGCCTACACGAAATCTTCACGCTTCAATTGAGCCAGTTTATGGCAAAATTAATTACTGGCTAGAGAGGATCGACTATAATAGTTTCGCTGCGAAATTATTATTGTGAGGGGTCCACGCCTGCCGAAATTGTGTTCGGACAAGAAAATTACTGAGCGTAAAACGGGGTGTGAATTTGGAAATCAAAGAGCTGGCCCAAACTTGTTCGAACACTATTGTGATGGTCCATCATTTACATGGGACGGTGCCTATACACAATTTGCACAAATTGTACAATAGTCTGCGCCTTGGCTTTTGATGAATGCGAGGATTCGTAGAATGGAGCAATTTAAAGTAATTAACATGGCCACGTATGAAGTTCGTTAACGGACTCATATGTGTGGGTGGCGGTACTTCTTCTATCTAATAAGTATTCTTTGGATAATACTTTAAATTACTTAAGTTACGAAAAAAGATGTGGTAGGTATCCTAGTGGTTCGACCTATAGCTTTTCAATCTGAGGGCCATGTGGTCGCTTAGATTTTAGAGCTTAGATTTTTTTTTTATCATAAGGTTAGGAATAGCAGTTCAGAGAGGAAATGCGGCCAGCGTCTTGGGGTCTATTAGTACGTAGTAGTAGGTCGTAGTAGTTTTAGTTTTAGCATTAGTCTGTTTTAAAAATATTATTAGTTTATTTCAAATATATTTTTAGTTTGTTACAATAAAGATGGTATTTGTTTACTATAAAATTTACCATGAATGTTTTCATAATAGGAAACCATAGCAAAAAATCCTGCTTACACGTATGAAGGAATTGAATGTAGTGTATAAAGTTCCCAATCCGGACAGGGCCCGTTTGGGAACTTTTCTGAAAGGAGGCTTGTGCCAGTACAGCATAGCTCTATCTCTATTAGCGATTAGCTAATTTTTATGTATTTAATCTTTCTTTTATATTTTTCTAGAGGGTTCTACCCGATTTCCTATACGCCCGCAATCGTGATTAACGTGGCTTTATGAAGACGATTGTTAAAGGTTTAATTTAACAGTATTCCGGTATTTCTCTGTTGTCCCTTTCATTTCATACTTAGATGGTAATGTTTCTTCAAAGCAAAATCAAGTCACACGTACATATTTCGGTGTTGAGGGAATCCAAACAGCACGTCTCGTCGGACGATCTGGCAATGTATGGCTGTCTGGGGAGATCGCGCGCAACTGAGATTTGCGAACGTGATTTACGGACCACCTTAAAAAATAATCAATGAAAAGCTAGCTCCAACGACATGTAAAATAAAAACTGAGACGTCTAAGACACAAACGAGTTCATTTTGATCGGAGTGGGTTTTTGAATGAAGAAGACTAGACACGACAGGGAGAGAACGATCGCTTCCGAACATTTAAAAACTTAGCATATGTTATTGATGTTTATTAATTAAATACTTTCTTAAGTTGTTTATTGATTTTATTGTATTTCTGTTTATTACAATTTTTAGGTCTCTCTGCGTCCTCTGACAACAGTGAGTAAAAGCAAGATGGCCGGCCCCGCTCTAGGGATGGCACCGTTGCGTACGGCTGTACCACTACCTCAACAGCATGTTTAAGACGCCGCGGACGAGCCGCTGTCCCGCGGGTAGCGTTTGAAAACGACCAAGGCCTAAGAGAAAAAGCCTTCTTTAATTATATAATCATTATTCTGATACAGGTGCATGCAACGGCCTAGCCACAGAACTGACGGCTCATAAACCAAAGGCAGCTTGAACGCGAAAGAATTAAGTATGAAATATGCGCACCTCCGGCGCATACTGATTTATGAGCCAGCGATCTACTCTGCTTTAAATATTGTTTTGGATCTTAGATGTAAGGGGAGACACGGACGTAGCTCCTGCATTAAGTAAGTACGTTGGGTTCTGAAATTAAAGGTGATTTATGGTAAAGCTAATGACATTATGCTGGTTGGTTTGAGATTTTTAAACAGGGTTTATTGTTCAAGACATGCACTGGGCGAGTAGTTTTGCTCGGCGTCTTTCGATGTATACAAAGTTCAAAATTCGTTTTTGCAAATTGGCCGTAAAGGGCTCTTTTACGTGTCTTTTTTGAAACTACCATCGCATTCGGAAAGACCATCATTGCCATTAAGAATGCGCCGCAAGAAACTTGACAAAAAGTATTTTTTTCAAAATGTCAAAATACATTAACCTACTATAATACTTAAAGTCTACTTAAATTAAATACATTTATAAAAGGGATCTATAAGGGCCCAAGCCTTAAATTATTAGTAGAGATGTATAAAGTCTCTACTAGACATACATACATACATAAATCACGAATTTATCCCTTACGCGGTAGATCGAATCTTAAAGGTCACGTTTATCATGATTGTGGGCGTATATTTGGAAAGGTGAATCAAAATAGAAATGGGTTGCTAGTTGTATCGCTTATAATATGATTCCTAAAATTTTCGCCCATACCCTTGTTGTGGTCGTCGTTAACACTCGATGTGGACATTAATAAAAAGTCCGGTTGTAAACAAACAACGATTTAATGCACGAACACAATATACAAAGATAGAAGGAGAAAGTTTATAATTTAGCCACAGAAAATCCGAAAGCACAGAATAGGTATAGTTTTACAAGCACAAGCACAATAATATGGTTTGCGAAAGCGTAGGCGTTAAACCGTATACGAATTAGGGTAGTGCGCCGGGCGACATGCGCTCCGCATCGAACAGGCTTAAGTACTGGCGCGAGCGCAGTCCCGGTCGCTACGCGGCGCATCTGCCTCGCATGCACCGGGCGCGTGATGCGCAATCTCTAATAAGAAAATAAGGTTCGCTTGTCCGCGTTACATACAAAATATTAATGTACAAAATAAAGTTATTGTTTTTATCTAATCTTATTATAAGCTTTTATTTTACTTTATTAATTTATGTTAATTTTAAGTTTATTTTTACAATATTTTATAATAACAATTTTTAGTATTAAGTTTAGATATACGTTCTAGATTAAGTTTTTTCTTGTAAATATATTTTAGGTTACCGTTTAAATTATTTAATTAATAACTAACCATGCATTGTAGGTAACTGAATATTGCTGATTACTGAATAATATTCAGTACACTACATCACCCCCTTCCAGAGACCGTCAAGGGCGATAATAATCAGGAAATCGAATGCGACGTCCCGACCGCGTCCTCTTCACAGCGTCATCCTCGGCACCTGGTAATGACTGGTGATTTCCGGATGAATTTGTGTGATGAGCGTGAGTTTGAGTGTTTGTGTTATTGTTTGGTGATGAATGATGTGGTGTGTCTGGGTCCTGCAGTATGAAGGCCGGCTTAATACGGTCTACTGATACTGTTACCTGTTTGCCATTTATCATTATTTTAAAACATTTGTCACCTCTTTCAATGACCTCGTAAGGACCTGTGTACGCGGGTTTTAAAGAGCCTCCTATGGTATCATCCCTGAGAAATACGTGAGCTGATGTAGACAGGTCTTTAAAGATAAAAGTATTGCGCCTACCACTGTGCTGTGATGCTGGAGATGGGCGCAAGTCTCGTACAAATCCGCGAAGCCGTGACAAATAATCTGTCACGTCAATTGTCTCGTCTGTAGGTTGAGAGGTGAAAAAATCTCCCGGTAGACGCAATGGTTGTCCGTATAGCAGTTCAGCTGTGGAAGCCTGAACACCTTCTTTGTAGGCACTGCGTATGCCCAGTAGGACGAGCGGAAGTGCCTCCACCCAGTTGCTGCCTCCGTGACAGGTTATGGCGGCCTTGAGCTGCCGGTGGAACCTTTCTACGAGCCCATTGCAAGCTGGGTGGTATGCAGTCGTTCTCCGGTGCTGGAAACCCACAATGGTTGACAATTGCTGGAATAGTGCCGACTCGAACTGACGTCCTCTATCAGTGACTATATCTGCAGGACATCCAAAGCGAGATATCCAGCCACTCAGTAATGCTCGAGCCACCGTTTCCGCTGTCATATCAGGCAATGGTATCGCCTCTGGCCAACGCGTGTATCTATCGACAGCTGTGAGGCAATAGCGGAATCCTTGGCACAACGGTAAGGGGCCTATCAGGTCTATGTGGATGAACGCTAATCTTGTTCGGGGTAATTTGAATTTCCCTATAGGCGAAGAGACGTGGCGAGTTATTTTTGAGCGTTGGCAAGCTAAACACGTACGTACCCATGCTCGACAGTCTTTTTTGACTCCAGGCCAGACGTAACGTTCTGCAATCAATCTGGCAGTGGCGTTGGCGCCAGGGTGGCTTAAGGAGTGGAGACCGTCGAACACTGATTTGCGCAGTTCTTTAGGGATAAACGGTCTCTGAGTGGTGTTACTGTCGTCGCAGTACATATGACTCAGAGATCCGGGAATTTTAATTTTACTCAGTCGGAGTGACGAACCTGTTCTCAGCAGCTCTTTCAGCTCTGAGTCGGTTTGCTGAGCGGAAGCTATTCTTTCGGCAGTGACAGGTTGCGAAATTGCCTCGACGCGAGAAAGTGTATCCGCCACGACATTATTTTTGCCCGAAATATGTCTGATGTCCGTTGTAAACTGGGCTATCAGATCCAGGTGCCTAAATTGTCGTGGGGAGCAATTTTCTTTACGAGAGTGGAATGCAAAAGTGAGAGGTTTGTGATCTGTATAGATCGTAAAGTCACGAGCCTCCACCATGTGCCGAAAATACTTCACACTCTCGTAAATCGCGAGGAGCTCGCGGTCGTAAGGTGAATATTTTACCTGCGCTGGGCTGAACTTCCGCGAGAAGAAAGCAAGTGGCTGCCACTCGTCGTTCTTCCTCTGCTGCAGTACCGCACCCATTGCGGTATCGGAAGCGTCCGTCACTAAGGCGAGCTTTGCGTGGCAGTCTGGGTGGGTGAGCATGGCCGCCCGACAAAGACTGTCTTTGCATGCCTGAAATGCATCCCTTTCCTGTGCTGAAAAGTTAACAGGATGGGAACCTTTCACCGAGCCGATCAGTAAAGCGTTGAGGGGCGCCTGATGCTTAGCCGCGTTCGGAATGAACCTGCGGTAGAAATTGAGCATCCCCAGAAAACGGCGTAACTCCTTGACAGTTTTCGGCGCAGGAAAGTTTTGGACGGCTTCGACCTTGGATGGTAGCGGTGCAGTACCTTCGGCTGTTATGCGGTACCCAAGGAAGGTGACCTCGGATACGCCGAAGTGACATTTGGCTGTGTTAATCACCATGCCATACTCTTTCAGCCTATTGAACAGCTGATGTAAGTGGCGCTCATGCGTCTCTTTATCCTGCGAAAAGATCAGGAAGTCATCGATATAGGCGTATACGAAATCAAGCCCCCTGAGCATCACATCGACGAAGCGCTGGAACGTCTGTCCGGCATTACGAAGCCCAAACGTCATGTAAGGGAATTCGTAAAGGCCGAACGGCGTTGTGATGGCCGTCTTCGCGATATCATCAGGGTTCAGTGGGATCTGGTTGTACGCTTTAACAAGGTCTATTGTAGAAAAGATGGTACAACCAGATAGACTGTGCGCAAAATCCTGAATGTGGCGGATTGGATACTTATCCGGGATGGTCCGGGCGTTAAGCATCCGGTAATCGCCACATGGACGCCACCCGTCAGTCTTCTTTTGGGCCAGGTGGAGGGGGGAGCACCATTGGGACTCTGAGGGTCGACAGATGCCGCTCTTTAACATAGCGTCGAACTCTGCTTTGGCTATTTTCAGCTTATCCGGTGCTAGGCGACGAGGTGCACTCGATACGGGCGGCCCAGGTGTAGTACGTATATGGTGTACTGTACTGTGTTTGGGTGCGCGGTGTATACCAGGAGGACGTGTTATTTCGGGATAGTGTTCGAGTATGGTGTGATATGTAGAATCACCAGACATTAAGTAAGTAAGTAAGTAAGTAAGTAAATGCTTTATTGTACAAATATAAAGAAACAGATACAATTCACAAAAAAAGAAAAAACATTAATATATGCACAAAGGCGAACTTATCCCTATAAGGGATCTCTACCAGTTAACCTTTGAGTAGATGAGAGGAGCATTAAACGAGGGACCGACAAAGTGAAGGTTTAAAATTCCAGATAGTGAAACCAACATTACCTTTACCGAAGTGACGTTGTCCGATTTACGCGCAGGCATCGCCGGGGTCGCAAGCGATGTCGTGCCGTCGATTAAGCGTTGATTCCTCACGTCAACGATAATCCCGTAATGGGATAAAAAATCGACTCCAATTATCGCCCTCGTCACATCTGCAATAATAAATCGCCAAGCATAGTCACGGCGTAAGCCTAAGTTTAAAATAAAATTAACAAAACCGTATGTGTTTATAGTGGTACCGTTCGCTGCACTTAAAACTAACTCAGTTTTTATACACCGGTTTTTTAAAGCTGACCGGGGAAACACACATAAGTCACTGCCGGTGTCCACTAAAAATTTGGTTTTTGATCGCTGGTCAGTGACAAACAGGCGACCGGAACTTGGGCAGTCGTCGGCCGCCATTACAGATTGCCCTTGCCGTTTCCCGCGAAGTTACACGGTGCCACGCAGCGATTGGCTTTGTCGCCGAATTTGTGGTGGTACCAGCACGTTGGGAACTTCCTATAATTGGAGTTCGACCTTCGTGCTGATGATGAACGTCCACGTCCGCGCTGGCCTGCCGGTGTCTTGGAACGGTTACGCTGGCGTGACATACGGTCGAACTTAGCCGTCAACGCTTGCATCTGCTGGGTCAGTGCTGCTATCTCCTGAGTCAGGGAATGCGGTGCAGGTGACGACGATGCTGCAGCTACTTGCGGGTGTGATGGCACGACTTCGTGAATCCGATCGGCTAGCTCAGCTACTTCGTCCAACGATAGCTTTGCCTGACACGCGATTATGCTTTGCGTAGCTGTAGGTAGTCTGCTGGTCCATATAGACCGCATAAATTCTTCGGGTACTCCCGGACCAGCCAAGCTCCTCAAATGACGAAGAAATTGTGAGGGTTTCCGGTCCCCCAACTCTTCATTAGTCAGGAGCTGGTTTATCCTCTTCTCTCGCGAAACTGATAACCGCTTTATGAGCTCGGTTTTTAATTGCTCATACTTGTCTGTCAATGCTGGGGCCGTGATGATGTCTTCCACTATACCTGCCGTTGTCGAATCTAGCTGGGACAAGGCGTAATGAAATTTCGTACTGTCCGCCGTTATGCTAGCTAGTACAAATTGGCTTTCAAGCTGTACGA
Organism: Pandemis cinnamomeana; assembly: GCA_932294345.1. Taxonomy (NCBI): domain Eukaryota; kingdom Metazoa; phylum Arthropoda; class Insecta; order Lepidoptera; family Tortricidae; genus Pandemis; species Pandemis cinnamomeana. The sequence continues at coordinate 12,324,919 of OW028705.1, read as the reverse complement.
ACCACAGCGCCGGCTTGTCGGGGTAAAATGGAGGTACCCGCACTCCTACACGGCTTAATTCCGGCTCGTTGGGCATGATGATGCGTTCTTTCTCGGGGTCACCAGTGTTGTGGTCGTCGTTAACACTCGATGTGGACATTAATAAAAAGTCCGGTTGTAAACAAACAACGATTTAATGCACGAACACAATATACAAAGATAGAAGGAGAAAGTTTATAATTTAGCCACAGAAAATCCGAAAGCACAGAATAGGTATAGTTTTACAAGCACAAGCACAATAATATGGTTTGCGAAAGCGTAGGCGTTAAACCGTATACGAATTAGGGTAGTGCGCCGGGCGACATGCGCTCCGCATCGAACAGGCTTAAGTACTGGCGCGAGCGCAGTCCCGGTCGCTACGCGGCGCATCTGCCTCGCATGCACCGGGCGCGTGATGCGCAATCTCTAATAAGAAAATAAGGTTCGCTTGTCCGCGTTACATACAAAATATTAATGTACAAAATAAAGTTATTGTTTTTATCTAATCTTATTATAAGCTTTTATTTTACTTTATTAATTTATGTTAATTTTAAGTTTATTTTTACAATATTTTATAATAACAATTTTTAGTATTAAGTTTAGATATACGTTCTAGATTAAGTTTTTTCTTGTAAATATATTTTAGGTTACCGTTTAAATTATTTAATTAATAACTAACCATGCATTGTAGGTAACTGAATATTGCTGATTACTGAATAATATTCAGTACACTACACCCTCGATGGGCTTTTACCATCTGCGCGGGAAGATAGGCAACTGGCACATTCTATGTTTTTTCTTTGCTCCCAGACCAGCATGGATGTAGTTGAGTTATTCAGAAAAAGATGGCACCACTAAAAATCACACATGAAATAATTAAATATTTACTATACCTAATTGTTTTTATTTTATTTATTTATTATTATGATTCGCCAAAAGGTACAACACTATAAAACTAAAAAAGAATCAAAGTGTTAAATAATGAGTTAGACCTTGAAATATCGCTTCTAGGTTTATTATGTTCTAGATTATATTGTAATTGTATGTATGTATGTGTGTCCTCATTGTTCATAAAACACAGTGAATACTGGACAAAACAAATGCACAAAGGCGAACTTATCCCTAAATAAGAATAATTCTTAGTTTACTTTCCACCTATACGCCCAGACTTGCTAAACGTGGCTTTTAGGTCTAGATACCTTAGGCTCTGTCTACTCCGTAAGGCATAAAGACGTGATTTGTGCATGTATGTATGTAAATATAAGAATAATAAGTTTACCGCGGCAATCCTATAATATACCTCCTATATATCCTAGCCGTGTGTAAAAACATTAGAGGTGGGTAGGATTTAATTATGTTATGGACTAAGAAAACAATATTTTGATTCACAACTAAGACTTCACCGTTTATAGGTAGTCCAGTAAAGTGTTACAGGAAACATTACGAAATGGTGGCCCCAAGCCATGAAGACGTAAATAATTTATTCCTAGCCTATAATATACCTACCTACTCGGGCTTTATAATGCTACGACATTTTAATAATTCGTGTTCAGAACAAGCGTCACAATATTCGTAGGTGTTATCGGGGAGCGCAGCTGACGGGCGTGACGAAGGTTCGCCGCAGAACGCAGTCTCACCGCAGCTGGAACTCTGCCGCACTCAAATTTTACTTTAATTGCATTACATTTTGTGGAGCCCGTGGTGGAACGTATTAAAAACACTGAAACGATACGCTGCTGCCATTTTGCATATGAGCAGTGTGAAGTGACAGTCTGCCTTCGAATTGATCTCAGTTAATTACCAGTGGGTAAATTTTGTACTTATCATTTTGTTAACCTTACTAATATTATACAGGCGAAAGTTTGTAAGTTTGGGTGTTTGTTGCTCCTTCATGGCAAAACAATTTTATTGAAATTTGGCACAGAATTTACTGTCCCGGGGAAGGACATAGTTACCGCGGGATAGCGATAAGCGAATCCATCGTAGACGGAGTCGCGGACAACAGCTAGTTCATTATGAAAATTACAACCACCCGCGCAATTCCACGAACAACTACATACATACATATTCATACTACGCCAAGTAATTTCTCTTTAAGAGAAGTCTTACAACCGTAGTGAACGCCAATGTTATTTAAACACCTGTGAATTCCTCACACGCGTATTCAGTTACGTCGAGTAACTTACTACTCCAGTCAACTCACTACTCGCGTAAGATAACATCGTTGTTTTCATTATAGTACTTTCTCAAAATTCCACTCCGGTTGACTTTTAAAACAGCCAGTAACTAATTTAGCTCTCTCCGTAAGTTAATTTGGACGCGCTGTCTTGCCAGCACAATATGGCCGCACTCGTAAATCCCCACAGACAAAACTGCCTCACCTGCACTCATTATATCTACGCCGCAATAATAAAACTTTCCGACTCGCTCTGAATATTGAATTGCGGTGAGGAGAGGCGGTCGCGTTACTTATTGCTGCCAGTTATGCAATATGCTCTGTAGGTTTTAATAAAGGCCGGGCCGACGGCATTCGAAAAGTTTTCGCTCCGAAGGATGGTGCTCGCCGACAATGAGACCCGCTAAGCCCCGAGTTGGAGGCATTAGCCACATGTTTTTTTTTTTAATTTTGATTATGATAACATCAGTTTTGGTTGCTCTGCTATAATGCCAAAATTTTAATCCGCTGTTGGTCTAACACTTAGGTAGGTACTAATGCTTGCGATAAATGAGCGAACAACTAGTCCATAACAAACAAATAGGATAAAATACTTCCGTGTGAAAAAACCAAGTGATTTAATTGGGCCACAGCGCAAATAGTTACATTAGAGGTGGGTGGATCTTAATTATGTTATAGACTAAGAAAACAATATTTTGATTCACAACTAAGATTTCACCATTTATAGGTAGTCCAGTAAAGAGGTGTCACTGGAAACGTAACGAAATGGTCGCATCAAGTCATGAAGACGTATCGTAACAAAATAACGCACAAGCATCCGATTTGTATCATAAATCTTCATACTCCTGCTAATTACTAACTAGACGCGAAGTAGACTGGTAACAAAACACCAGTCTTTACACGGCCGAGCCTTGGGAGTATTGATTAAACTAAACAATATTAGCACGGCGAGTGAAAAGTTACTCTACCTTTAAAACAGTAACTTGCGTCCCGTGAGCTCGTCAGGTAAATGGGATAGCGAGCGATGCGTCCGTGCACCCAGGCAAATGCACGTGCAGTCGGCGCCACAAGTTTTGGAGCTCTTGTTGGTACAAATATACGTTTTCATTAAAATTGTCTTCTTCATCATCGCTTCGTCTTACAAGCAGCCATCATTCATCGGTTTACCGTGAATGTACCAAGTTTGAAACCAATCTCACAAATGCACGTGCGTTAAACTTACTTGCAAGATTTTGGCAAACAGAATACAAAGTATCATGACAGGTTTCACCGCCTCGAAAGAATGGAAACTGGACCATTCCTGTTACGGCGAAATTAAAAAAAAATGATGTTTGAACACCTTTGGAAGTCGTCCATTCATAGACGTTAAGCTAATATTGTTTTTATTTATCACTAGCTTTCTGCCTAAATTATATTCTGCAATAATTTTAACGTTACAGTTCCAGGCAGCTACCATTTATCGCTATCCCGCGAGAGCTTTGAAATTATCCGGGATAAAAAGTAGCTTCTGTTTTAATCTAGGCTACCTGCTATCTCTGTTCCAAATTTGATCCAAATCCATTTATTCGTTTCAGCGTGAAGCAGGAACAAACGTACACACTCATTCGCTCACATCCTCACTCACAAACTTTCGTATTTATAATATTAGTAGTATTTTATGCCGTTATATTCATTCAATCTAGTTTTATTGCGTACATTTTGACGATGCCTGTACCTAAGGTACGTCCGTACATTAGTGAATGTAACACGATCCTTTTACGTCTTGTCTGTTTAAGAGCAAGTTTGAACTAAGATAAGCTACACATGTTCTAAGTTTTCTTAAGATATTAATAATTTTTGTAACGTCTTCAGTACTGGATACGTTATTTTTGACGGGACTTTTGGGCATCCGAATATAGTTGTATCTAATGAAAACGCTCAATGTCGTACATAAAAGTTAGTGACATAACTCAGCAAATTGCACAATTATGCGAGGTTGCTCCTAGAACTGATGGTCGTAAGACCGTAAGGTTCTGGCGTGGCGACTGCCTCATCATCATATCACTCGGGAGGCATCCTGTGCTAGACACAGTCATGTTGTCACTACGACCATCGGTTTTGTGCTACCCACAGCCAATGGCTTCCCGTGAACCTTACCGCCACCTCGCGGGAGGCCTACCAACATGTCGCCTTCCGATACGCGGTCGCCAATCAATAAACTTACGGCGTCTACGTACCGAAAATAAGTTGTACCTTTACTCTTGGGAAAGCCTTGTGAGTAGCAGTGATTTGATAATAATATCTCAAGATTGTCATTCGATCATAATCTCCTATTACTTGACGTCGATTTAAATTATTTTATACCATGAAGAATCACAGAACCGGTGAGCAGTGACGGCACATTATCGGGCTCACCTGCGGGCGGAAATTGCATTAGATGCGGCCGCTGCACAATTGCACACAAAACATCTATTTATTCACACAACGTTTAGCCAGAGCACACGGGTGGGGAAAAAACGCGGCGTTCGAAACGCGTAACATTCTGAACATTATGACTCTGACATGTATTTATGAACAAGAGGATTTCCCCATTTTAATAGTCAGAAACGTGTTATATATATTTTTTATGTTTGTAGCAGATGAATATTTATAAAAATATATAATAATATGTTAGTTTTGAAAAGTTGAATTGAACGTAACACTAGATTAACCAACGTTTAAAAATCAGGTAGAAAATATTTTTCATTGAGTTTAGGAGTACCTGCATAGTTGCTGCATCTGTCCTTGCTGCTTCATTTACATTTATTACATAATTAATTTAGAGCTGTATACCTACCCACTTTTATCTTTCTTTTTTACCTACATTTGAACACGTAAATTAAAGTTGTCTTCAAATAAATTAATTATTTTATTGCAATATGTTTTAGAAACGTTAGTTGTATATTTTTTATGTTTTTCCTATTTTTACTAATCGACTTAAAAAAAAAGAGGATTCGAAAGTTTTTTTTTTATTTTAACAAAAAACGCCGCGTTGTAGCCGCCTGTCTGCCTCCACAAAGCGATAGCCTATTTGCTCGCGGGCGTGTAAATAGCGCATAGGTGCATCTCTGTGAGCCTTCAGAAGTTCCGTTCAAACCGCACCAGGAAATTGAAGTCACCTCCAGCGAACAAAGCTTTGTGAAAAGATCTATTAATTCATCTGCGAGTTGTTTCGAAATTCATTTAAATTGAATATTGATTTAAAGTTTCATGATTGGTTGCGATTGTGGGGATGCGCCGTCCGGTGCAGGAGGCGTTGTAATTAATGTTACACTGTGTTTGTGGGAGTTATTAAATGGAAATGTTTACTTAAACTCATTCACTTGGAAGTACAATTGAACAAATTGATTCTAGATTCTGAACCACTGTGAAAGCTGTACGTTGTAAATGCCATGTAGTGACGTGAAGGAAAGTTAGTGTGAGTTTTACTGTAACAACGGCCTACGGTGGGTCAGGAATCAATTTGATCGATAATACATCTTTAAGTCAGGACGTATTGATCATACCTGTCGTCTAAAGAAATTAAATTGTCTTGATGATTTCTGGAATGATTTCAATGTTACTGGAATCGAATTAACAGAGTAATAACGAAACTGTATTATATTTAGTGTAAAAGGAAATGTTTCTGCTTAGGTCTAACATACCACCGAGATGAAGGATCATCAATAATATCGCTTTTATAAAACAGATACCACGTAACTATAATCGGGGGCAAAGAAACCGGGTCACTTGCTGTAGAAAGTTGTAAAAGTAGCCCAGTGGTATTTTCATAACCAATACAAGTAAGCGACAGTTGTAGTTAGTTACATGTAATACCAAACAATGCTGTGTTGAAAAGAAGACAATGTTTTTTTTTTTTTTTTTTTTATATGAATAGGAAGGCAAACGAGCAAGTGGGTCACCTGGTGGTAAGTGATCACCACTGCCCATAGACACCCGCAACCCCGGAGGGATTGAAGATGCGTTGCCAACCTAGAGGACTAAGATGAAATGCCTCTTGTGCCCGTAATTTCCCCGGCTGTCTTACTCTCCACACCGGAACACAGCAGTGCAAGCACTGCTACTTAGCGGCAGGATTAGCGAGTAAGATGGTGGTAGCGATCCGGACGGACCTTGCACAAGGCCCTACCACCCGCTAAATGTAAATGTAAATGGCATAAAGTGTAAATGGTTGAGTGTAACTAAAATCAACGACATGAAACGTCTTAATAAAGCGTTCGACAGCTGCGGCAGGTAGCGCGGTTACCGGCATCACCCGGCCACGCACGCCACCCATTGTAAATATTAGTTCGCGAAACTCATCAATTCACGCTCAAACTTAATAAAATACTTGGCGCTTAATTGAAAATGAATACTGGCTGGGATCGATAGAATATTCCGCAGCCTTAATCCGCGATAATGAAGAAGGGTTGCGAGGGGGCCGGTAATAAATGTTGCGTTCAGATTTAAAATCAAAGTGCGGAATAAATTTTGATTAAGCGATTAGCCGAGCCCTGAGATGTTTGCTTTCTTGGAGACATTGCAGCTGCGAGCTCTAAAGCCGCAAGCCGCATACAAACAGAGGTAAGTACAGGGAATAGAGAATCTTTACAAGAAGACACAGGTCCGCGGACCGGGAGACGAGCTGTCGGTAGGCCTCCAACAAGATGGAGCGACGGCCTGATTAAGATCGCGGGATCACGATGGATGCGGAAAGCAAAAGACCGTTCTGAATGGAGAGCCTTGGGGGAGGCCTATGTCCAGCAATGGACGTCTTTCGGCTGACATTATGATGACAAGAAGGCAACCAGGTTTGATTACTGGTTTGGTTTCAACACTTTTCGAAGCAGTTTAATACTGAAAGAACTTGTAGTCGTTTGAACAGAAATAAGTCCCATCGATGCATTCCAAGCGTCACCAACCGGACGTACTTGCTGTTTTACCTTAAGTATTCCTATCTTTACAGATAAAGTTTTCAATATGAAACCAAACATGTATATAACAAAGTGACTGTTTTGATTTTGAACTTCTTCCACTTTCGACCGTCTTTTGTCTTCATCATAATTACGTTGTGATGTGGCTGTATTCTATAATTCGCTCAGCATCACAATTGTGTTCTCTATCTATGAAAATCTAAGTTTAGTGACGACGGTGGTGAGTTCGTTTAGTAACACAATAAGGCCACACGACATCATATTTAAAGTTTTACATGATCTAGACCTTACCAAACTAGCCGAGTTAAATCTTGGAATTGAATTACATCCACAGGGTTTTCTACGCAGACCTTGGCACCGATATAGAAAAAAAATTGTCGGTTAAGGCAACAAAGATGCATATTCTCAATGCTTTCATTTCATATTTATGTTTTTGATGGGATGGAGATAAACCGAGTTAAGTTTTAGAAAAAAATGCATCACATGCAATGCGAGAGAGTATTCACAGAATGCTTCTTATGAATATGCGACGCCACATTTGATCAAGCAACTATAATATTCCGCTGAAATTCATTATAATTTTATTCATGCAGCGAGTTTATTAGCCCGTCTCCGAGACGGTGTGATGCATGTAGACAAGAAATTGCATTTAGGCAAGAACTGGCAAGTTTCGGATATATTTTTAAAAGTAAAAAAACAGTTCTAGAAAACGTACGTTGTGAAATTTCAGTAAAGGACTTGGCCCTGGAAAACGGCCCTGTCATTCAAAACGGCTAGGCATTTTGTAATACGGCGGCTCACTACAATCCGCCTGCGACAAATAGATTACCCTGAAATTCGCTTAAAATTCTAATAAATATTGTCACGAGTAGAATAGTTTTTTTTATTAGACACTGAGACTGAGTTTTCGTTATGTAAATAAGTGGAAAACAAATAAACCAACGAATTTTGTTAAATAATACATACATAAATTACGTCTTTATACCTTACGGGGTAGACAGAGCCCAAGGTAAGAAGACCCAAAGACCACGTTAAGCATGATTGTGGGCGTATGGATGGAAAGGGGAATCAAAACAGTGATGGGTTGTTAGCCACATCGCCTATAACATGATTCCTAAGATTTTGCCCATTCCCTCGATGGAATTTCACCATCTGCGCGAGAAGAGAAGCAACTGGCACATTCTATTTTTTTTCTTTGCTCCCAGACCAGCATGGAAGGATTTAGAATGGAAGAATTGAGTAATAATAATGAATATATGACCTCGTGTGTACAATTGTGCAGTCATAGCATGCGTCATGTTCAGGCAAAGGTGCGCTTGGAATACGGATGCGCTATGATTTACAACGTCTGCAGATCAGCTGACGTGCGCTGGTAAATATCATGCTAGAGTCGGGATTTGCGGCGACTTTGAATTATGATAATATGAGTATAGTAATCTCAGGTTTGTTTTACTTTCAAGCTGGTCTGGGAGCAAAGAAAAAACATAGGACGTACTAGTTGCGTCTCTTCCCGCGCTGATGGTGAAGGCTCATCGAGGAAATCGGCGAAAATCATAGGAATCATGTTACAGGTGATGCGGCTGGCAACCCATCACTATTTTGATTCCACTTTCCCCCTATACACCCACACAGTCTTGTTAAACGTGGCCTGTAGGTCTAGTCTGTCTACCCGTATTGGATAAATAATTTGTGTATGTATGCATGTAATCTCTGGTTTTAATAAAAATAACTATTTATTTATTACACGGACCCGTTATTCATGTTCGTTGACGTGTACAGACCTCCAAGCGAAGATGCCTGAATTAACTATTTTGTCACGTTTCATGTTTTATTTTGGTAGGAGAAGCTAGAATGTCTCAGCACAGATTATACAGCAAGTAGCTGCCTAATTGATGGAATCAGGCGTTATTTTAACGAGGTCTATATATGTATGCTACGATGCCATGCAGCTACGAGTATGTTGTAGTTGAGTAGTAGTAATTAGTACATGTTTTTTGTTAATAAGCTAGTTATCATAAAAAATGGTACAGATTTTTTTTTAATTTTAGAGAGGCCAGATGAATCTAAACGAGCTAAACAAACAGTGGTCCTTTATCATTAGAAACAACATTAGATAAAAATAAGCATGATTCCAACTATAGAATACTTTACTAAAACAAAGCTCAATAACTAAGGACGTGTGCACAACACGTGTAAATATCGCGTACAACTAATCTGCACGCTTTCCCCAGTCTCCCGCACGAGTTCTCTAATAAGCCTGCACTCAGGTTAATGAGTTTACTGCATCCAAGTTTTTAAAAGTACAAGAGTTCTGACGCGAAACCTTTGCCAAGGCGTCGGCCGCCATTAAAGTTAGCGCCCGAGGCACTGGTGTCAAGGGGAAATGTTTACCCAAGGCAACTAGTTAGCTGTGCTGGAGAAAAAGGGAGGGTAAAGCGTTTTTGGTAGCAAGTTCACCCGGCGTGTAGTATTAATATACACCGCAATAAGAGTATGCATACGTGAAAGAATAAAAATGGCTTTTTTATACGACGTGGAAGGAAATCGAGCAATTGGTCTTCTGGTGGTAAGTAAGCAAATCCATCCCTGGACACCTGCAAGAGGACTGCGGGTGCGTTACCAGCCCTAGAGCACTAAGATAGCATACCTAACCCATGTCCCAGTAATTTCCTATCCTCAGGTTAATTTTTCACATTATTTTCATGGCATGTATTAACATTATATTACTATCCTAGATTTAGATATTAACTACTATTGTGTGCCCTTACAGGGCGTCATGGATTGACTTAGAACAATGTTAACGTGACTTGACAATGAATAAAGAAATAAATAAATAATTTCCTAACCACCATGATAGTTTTTTTATTGGCTTGACATTATGGCTTCTCACGCAGAAGATCGAGGGTTTAAATGCCGGGCACGCACCTCTGTGTTTTTTGGAATAAATGTGCGAAATTATATTCATTAAATTTTTAAGCTTTTTTATTAAGAAAAATATCTAGAGGAAACTCGTACACAATCCCATTTTTGAGAAGAGGCCTGTTCCTAGCAGTAGGACAATTCTAGGCTAATGATAATTTCCATTCCCATTCACATTATTTGTACGTCACAAAATGTACTAGCCCTACAATTTGCTGGCGCTTACCCTAAATACCAGCATTATTTACTCACCTCAACCCACTTTGGTAGCAAGTAACAACGTTAACCGGTTCATTTCTCAATTCCCTCTCCCTGAAGATGGACGCACAATGAACCCTGCCCCGGGCTGCGGGAAGAGTCGCGGCTCTTGCTTTATTGCCTTTAATTATCGGTTCGCTAAAAGTCCGAAGTTGAGAGTGAAATTGGATGAATAGCACTTGAATATTAGAAAAATAATCGGCAAATGCTTCAACATCATTACGCACGAAGCGGTTGGCCTCTTCTTTCATTATGCGGTGGGCTAAGGAGTGGAACTCTCTGCGAAGTCAGTTTTTCCGGAACGCTATAATCTGGACACCTTTAAGGCAAAAGTGAACCTTCTAGGCAAACGTATACCATCTTAGGTCTCTTTGCTTTCCATCAAGCAAGATTGAAGTAAAACGTAAGCCTATTTTATGTAAAAAAAAACATATCCAGCCTATATACGTTACACTGTTGGGCACAGCTCGCCCCTGACTATGAGGCTTCGCGCGCGGGCCCAGTGCGGATTGGGAACTTTACACACACCACTGAAACGTATCACAGGTGTCTACGCAGACGGTAAATTTGTTATTCCACCTAGCATTTGAGACTGTAACATAAGTAGGTAGTCCACACCATCACATTTTTATTGCATTAGCACATACATCATATACATAAAGCGGGTGTCCACGCTAGTCCAGTGCGGGTTGGTGAGTCGTCAGAGCCTCGTTTGTTGTTCAGGAGGGCAGGAGAATGCCCTCGACCGGGATGAGTGGCGGAAAAAAGAAGAGCTCCTTGCCCAGCAGTGGGACACTCAATTATAGGCCAATATAACAGTAATAGTACATACGTGTCATATTAATCACGCCTTTAATCCCTACGGTTTAAACAGAGCCTAGGGTAACAAGGTCTAAAAGGTCTCACTTAGCGTGATTGTCGGCGTATAAATGGAAAGGAGACTCAAAATAGTGATGGATATTGTATTAGTAACAATGAATAGAGATAAAGAATACTTTCTTGTAATTTATTTATTTGTTTATTTATTTATTTATTCCTACAGTTACACAGCCGCAGCAGTAATATACAAGCAACCATAACATAACCAACACTATATGTCGCTACCGGGTAACCCAAACAAAAAAAACCCTGCACAAAACACCATCTGTCCTCGCACCCTGCAAATCCAGATCCGCTGCAGTCCGTGGTCGCATCCGTTTCCTCGTATTATATTAAATTTTATTATAGCCTGGACTAAGTAATGGGAATATCGTGTAAGGAGCGGTCGCGAGCCCCGGGCGGGGGCCAAGGGGTCTCTGGGGCCGGGGCGGGGGGTGGGGGCTGAGGTGATTAAAATTTCGGCTACCGTTGATGACACAACAGTATAGCAGAATGGAAGGATTAATGTTGGGTTTATGACTGGATTACATTACTTTGTATCGAGCCAAGAGTGTTGTGATTCAATTTGTCACGGCCGCGTTGTTAGCCCGCTATTTATCATAGTGCTAGATAATTTTAGGGTTCCTTAGTCAAAGGAAAAAAAACGTGGCCTTTAGGTTTTGTTACCTTAGGTTCTGTCTACCCCGTAAGGGATAAAGACGTGATTTGTGTATGTATGTAGTAAAAAGCAAAACGATGGATTTGCTGTTTGTGGTCTGCTCAGCGTAGCTCAGAGAATCATAGTACGAAAACACTTTTTTTTTATGACAATAAAAATGTTGTGAAATCTTAAAAAAATACGGATCGAAGAAAATTAAGTCACAAGTATTTATCTGAATAATAAAACAATAACACTACCCGACCAGCATTAGGAGAAAAACTTCATATAAAAAATCTCCAACATTAGCAAAGAAAAACTATTCCATATTTGCGAATGCGTCGGAAACTACCCGGATCCGACTATAAAAACCGCTAAGAGCCGCTCCAGTACGAATAAAACTGAAAACAAACGAATTAATCCGTAGTCGGTGAAACTAACTTTGCTCGTAAGCCATAAACGCTGTACAATTGTTTATCAATTGCCTACTCGATGGCTGCCAAAATGTTTATTGTGACGGTTAGCTTTTGTTTATGGCAATGAAAGAAGTACTAAACTTCCATGCTGGTCTGGGAGCAAAGAAAAAACATAGAACGTACCAGTTGCTTCTCTTCCCGCGCAAATGGTAGAAGCCCATCGAGGGAATGGGCGAAAATCATAGGAATCATGACTGTCATAGGCGATGCGGCTAGCAACCCATCACTATTTTGATTCCACTTTCCACTTCAACGCGCCCTCAGTGTCTTGCTAAACGTGGCCTGTAGGTCTTGTTACCTTAGGCTCTGTCTACCCCGTAAGGGATAAAGACGTGATTCATGTATTTATGTAATGAATGAAGGAAAATGTGGGTAAAATTGGGGATTGTCCCAATTTATTGACAATTAACTAAATACGAATCTTACTTTATAATAAAAGGGTAGGTAGAGTCAAGGGCATAAATATATTAAATACGTTATCAAGATGTCAAAAACATCTATACACCTTTATGCCATAAACAATAAGGCCGCTGACGCATATATTTGACATGACAGCTGTATGGATATTTATGCCATCGAGTTTACAAAAGTAGTGATTACGTTTACGACTGCATCTATGGTTTGCTATTGCAGCAGCTGAAGAAGTGCATCTTCTTTTTAACAGAATATATTATTTTGTAAACATTTGCGTATTTTATTTCAAATTGGCTTTAGGTAACGTGTTATCTATAACAGTGGTATACAGGAAACAGTAAAAATCGGAACGAATTAAAACTAAAAGAGATTCCTTACGCTAACCTAGTCGGAGCAAAGAAAAAGTTTACAAAGTTAGGCAAGCCGGTCTTGATTTATAATTTAGTGTGAATTATCTAGCAAATATAATATTCTTATTACACTACCAGAATATAAAAATGGACCGCTCAGCTCTTTTTAATGACTTTCAAGAAGGAGTTGCCAGCCGTTAATTATTTCCCAATAAATCTCACGCGCCAGTTCAGCGTTGATCTTTCAAGTGTGAAGGTTTATTTAAGGGCGGCAATATTTTTTTCTTCCCCCGACTTTGAGTTCACTTCGTTATATTTATTAAAACATCGCCCGAGATTACAAAGAACACGATATTTTTTACACTGTAAGATGTGAAAACCAATTAAGGAGATAAAAAGGGAATCCAGCGAGGTGCCTGCATTAATTTCTTTTTTGTGGGGATTATTTTAAAATTGCATTATATTCTTGTTAAGACGGGAGCGTTCCCAGTTAATGATAGCACTACCCCTTGCTTTTAATTGCCTCCGGCTATTGCGAGATGAGTAATCTCGAGAGGTGCTCGGCCGCTCTCAAGATAAAACTTTTGCGACTTTCCAAATAAGAAAAGCGTTTACGGATTGCTACTTGCAGGTTTACGGGTAAAATCTAAACGAGTGCCTTTTTAAACGCTTCCCGGCGTAATGTTTGAAGTTTACTAATGAAAATCATTATGGCAATTAACTCGGCACGAAGAAAGGACGAAATTAAGTAAATTACTCGAAAATCAGGCTGTATTTTAATCATTGGAAGACCTGGAATACGCACGGTACCGTCTCATTCTGTGGTGGAGCGAGGCATCGAAAAATACATACAAGCAAGAAATCAACATGACATGGAAACAGAAATGGAAATGAAGAAATAATGCGTCCCACGCACAACCTTCGATAGTAGATAGACGTAATTCCGACGCGGACCGCTCAATTCGGGGGTGAACTTCTAAAAGTGTTCGCTAGAAGTGGTCGCGATTACAGCAAACTCGATATCGTGTATCTACCGCGATCTAAAACTACCTCTATATCCGAACGCGTAAGATACTTATCGGTGGCAATCCTGAGTTTGCTCAAAATACTCGTGATTACAACGATGGTGTTACGCGTTTGCGTTCCCGTATTTTAGAATGAACTTTATGTTTTTGTGGGTAAAGGTGGGTTGTTGTTTTTTATGTTTGTAAAGCGTGGTCTCGATTTATTAGTCATCGATGGTGGCGCGATAGGCCGGTGCCAGGCGCGGGCGGCGCGCACGCAGGCGCTGTCAACACTACCCTAATGAAAGGCAGTTATACAACGCACGTGATGCTAAATGTCGCTAGAATACCAAGTAATTTATTGTAATTTGTGCGTATTTGTCATGTTACGAAAATTATGACTCTATTGCATTTGGAACAGATATAATTTTCTTGTTATAAAATACTGAGACACGCATAGCGCTGGCACAAGTATCGGCGACACGAAATTACTTGGGTATAAATTTGATAATTAATCGATTGCGCTATGAATATAAATTATTTCTAACTCAAATGAATAAAATCCAGACGGCAATGAAAGCTAATGCGAGTTAGAATCAAATTTTGCTTAGACGAAAAACTAAAAGCAATAATCACTTTATTGCTCGACTGAATTTATGAGTGCTGTCAGCGTGCAGCGTGCATTTGTTGGAATTTATAGTTTCATTTGTGAAATAAAATATTAAAGCGATTAAAGATTGAACCCTTTCATTTGAATGTACAGAAGCTTTTTAGACATACTTTAAATGGTGATTAAATAGTTTTGGAAACTTGAATATTAGTTTATACTAAATTAAAAAACGTATTCGCATTTAATTATTTGTTCTTTATATCAAATTTAATAGATACAAATTGTGTCAAGTATTTAGTAAGTTTGGAACGCCTCCTTCTTCTTCAATTAATATCTACCATATTATGGTGAGTGCAGGTCTTCAGTGTAAGCCATCTAGCTCCGTTTTTTCTTAACAATAATACCTACTAAACTTATTAAAAAATGAGTTAAAATTTAAATCAAGCTTACAATAACAAAGTTGTTTAGCAAGTAGCAGAAAACGTACTATGAATAATAATGCAGTCATTTACAAATGGTAGAATAAAATAATTTAAAACTCCCATTTATTAGGGTAAGCAATCTGCACTAGTTATGCCTTTCAGAGCCGATAGACATCACGAGAAAGAAAAATTAAGGTTACAACAGAACTAGGTTTGCACAACTAAAATTGTAACAGCTTGTGCACTTGCGTTTGATTTAAAGTACCAGCCTGGTTGTAGGAACTTACTTCCTGCTATCAATAACGTTATGAGAATATAGTGAAATTGTAAGAGATTGGCATATAGGCTGACGAAACGTCACATGCTCTAGCGTAACGTGCCACCCAAATATTCATTCATGATTTTGATGAAGGGAATGGAATGGTGAATGCGATTGTGACTGCGAGTGCGTTTAGACGACATGGCGGTTGTAATGTTAGTTGACAACATTATTGTGAATTGTGTTATTTTGTAAATGATTACAAAAGTATTGACACATATAAACTGAAACTAGAAAAGTTAATATAAATTTGGACGCTTACGTAGAGTCTCCATTACGCAGGCAGCATTCCCGCGTTGTATCGCAATTGCGAGTCTTTGTGCGAGAACGCTGCATTATTGTTGCTAAGTAGACATTAATATTATTTGCAACATTAGTTTCAGCTTTGACAACGGCTCAAAAAGGTTAGCACTTTAAAATGCAATGTGATTTGCTAAAATTTTACAGCCGTAATTGTAAATCGAAATTTTCAATTTACCAACAGATCCTTAGAGTGAATTAAACTAAGTTACATTAACATTGACATTAACTATTACGGTGATTTCTGTCAAATATACATCAAAATTGTCTGTTACGGGTTAATGTTACCGTTGACGCAACTGACACTAAAAGGCATGAAGGCTTCGCAACTTTTCCTTCAAAAATGTAGAGTGACACCTTTCTTAATCGCAGCTCAGTACGCTGTGTAATGTGGCACGACTAATGATAATTACTGGCTGTATTTATGCAACTGCAGCGTCGTGTCGTGACGCCGCGACAAAATATACACGGTTGCATTTTAAAGGCGGAATTTTGTATAATGCTTTCGTATTGGATACTATAAAAAATGGAAATTATGTTGGTACAAAAATTTAATTCGTTCAAATTTTTTTTTACTTGCATTTTTGAGGCTCCATATAGTCCATATCTCAGAAGGAAAATGGTTCCGTTATGGGATCACTTGTGAATCTGTGTTTTCGTAAGTGACGGCAAATATTCTCCGTTTCTATAGCAGCGATCAAATTTTGAATTTCGTGAGTGAAATTAATCAAATGCCACACGTCCACAATCATGCTAAACGTGGCCTCAAGGTCTTGTTACCCTAGACTCTGTCGACATTATGTAAGCTTGCAAAAAAAAATGAATCCTCCACGTTATCTCTGAAACTAAAAAAAAAATATATACATTTTCTGTCAGCTGTATGCATCTTTTTATGAATAAGAGGGTAATATTTCCGAGATTCTAAGCTACAAATGAAACAAATGAAGTTGCAAATGAATTCTCTCTCGCAATTGAGCATTGCTACATTCACACACACCATTTTGGGCGCCAACAGTTTTAACCCGTACGCCAAATACCTTTATTACGCGACAGTATGCGGGCACACGCGCGCGTGATACCGCGGCGGCCGCGGGCATCACGATTAGTGTTGCGACTTGTTAGTCCACTATCGATAAAGTTTCGATAGATTATCGATAGTTTGAGCACAGAAAATAGTAGGTACTTATCATTATTTTTGATAGACTACAATGCTATCGACAGTATTAATCCTCGACGTCGAATTAACTATCGATAGAATATCGATATAATTGCCTTTCAATATTACGTAAACTATTGATACAATCAATATTATCGATACTATACATACAACCATACATACATAAATCACGTCTTCATCCTCCACGGGGTAGACAGAGCTCAAAGCAACAAGACCTTGATGCCACGTTTAGCATGATTGTGGACGTATAGGCGGAAAGGGGAATCAACATAGTGATGGGTTGCTAGCCGCATCGCCTATAAACATGATTCCTAAGATTTGTGCCCATTCCCTCGATAAGCTTTTACCATCTGCGCGGGAAAAGAAGCAACTGGTACATTCTATGTTTTTTCTTTGCTCCCAGACCAGCATGGCCTACTACACTCTACCACACAACCAAAATCTACAATAACCTATTGAATAATGTATTGCTACCTTTATTTCGGTAGTATCAATAGTTATCGATACTGTCGATAGTATGGATTTAAGTAAGCGATCGATACCTATCGATAGTTTATTCGACGTCAAGGATCAATATTATCGATACTATGGTATTTTCCGATTTAAACTATCGATAGGGATAGGTATTATTGATATTGCGGCAACGCTAATCACGATTAGCTTTATGGACACGCTGTATAAATACGCTGTGCACTATACTGTAGTAAAATCTAAAATATTGCCAACAACGTAAATCATGAAACTAAACATAATAAAGTAATTGAGGTTTCGATGCTCGGGTTTTACTTTAAATGTGATCCGTAACAGTTGCGTTATTATTTTTATTTGTAACTTAACCATACGTACAGCTATCCTTGTCTATATCGCCTCATTAAAAAAAGATACCTGTGCCTAAAAGTGTAACATACTGGAAATGAAGACCCCGCCATAATAGTTAGTAATTAGAGTATGAGTGCCAAACTTTCATGGCAAAAATCAAACGTCAATAGAGACCTACTGTATTTTTTTTGTCGAAGGGTTTCAACGCTGTCTTCCGAGAGTTGTTTACCACGAGTAAGGTCAACCCGAACAACTTACCTGAAACAAAAATATGACTTTAGTTATAATAATGACGCAAAGAAGTAGGTAATCACCGCCCGCTAATCAAACCGTGTCGCTTAAACAAAATGCGAGTTTCATTACCAAGTTAAACCGGCGAGTTTTATAGGCAAAGCGTGCAAAACCAACATGGCAAAGCTTTCAAAATCCCTGAAATAACAAATAGAATTTGCCAGCGTGCTGGAGGGCGGAAGTGACGTGCGTTTGGGCGGATGCGAGGATGGCCACATCCGGGGCTGGCCCAGGAAGGCCCAGGCTCGAGCCAGCCTGAGCCAGGCACGGCGGGCCGTATTAATTGATTCCACAGATAACACCGGAATGCCATTCGCCGCTGGTGTCGCAACGTGACTCGTGTATTTTGACTGCAAATTCCGTGATTTAACGGTTGAGTGGTCGGATTTTATTGCATGGCGTGCGGCGAATTTGCAAAGTAACGTTTTTTTAACTAATTCACGGAAAGTTGTTTAATCGCCCTTTTGCTGGTGGGAATTGGATGCAGTTAAATAAAATGACAAGGAATTGCCCTTGACTGCATGGAAATAAATGGTGCCGAATAAAAGGTCTAGCATTTTCGTGACTATGCCGATACCGTGGCGCCACGGTCTTACTTAAATTGTCTAAAGACCTGTTCGTACAACCACAAAAATAATTTGTTAGCAAATGCAATAGAAGTCTACTACTAATCTTAATAACGTTTTTTTATTATCAAGGGTTTTGTTCGAGTAAACATCATATCATTTAAACTTTTCCGAATTGTAACCACTCTTCTCTCTTTCCTTCTGTTTCTTGTCCTAGATAATATCAAAAAAATCAAAAGTCTATTATGACTCTTAAAAGGTAAGGTACCGGAAGCGGATCATTATGATCATGCCCTAATAAAAATCAAACCATAAAACAAAATGCGACCCAATTTTAAAACAATCGCCCCGCCCATGACTTATAGTAATTCTTTTCCTCTTTGGAAATCATAACAACGCTCCCCATAGAACATTCTCCAACATTCGAGAACAATCTATGTAATGAGCGCATAAAACAATGCCCTTGTAATTTACGACTAGGAGCGGAGGAAACTCGGACCTTTTCAAATTTTACATCGACTTGATAAGGAGCCGCCTTTTGAAATTACCGTTAAGACTTAAGACGTTTTGATTATGCTTAGGTTTCTTGTAATATAATTAAAATAATGAGGAATATTTCTTATGTACGGAAAATCTTAACAATGGTTTATTTACGTATACTTCAGCACAAGATCGAGGGTTTCAATTTGAAATTATTTGTGTTAGTCTTTAGAAAATGTAAGAAAAAATGGATTTTGATGGAACGGCAGCAAGAAATAAAACGCAGCTGAGTCCAATCAAAGCGATCTTGATAAACGACCACGGTGATGTTGCATTCTTGCAAACAACACCCTATAAAACATAAAACTCTCTGCAGATTTATGTTTAGCAAAATAAATATTTTCATGAGAAATCTCTATAGTTCTGTAGTAGTTTTCACGACTCCTAATTTTGTACTTCAACGAAACACTTTTTTTTATACTATTTATTAATATCTCCTTGTATTCGAGAAATACAACCTGGAAGGTCTTTTTTTTTTGCTGGATTTTTTTAATGGAATTATTGATTTTGATAGGCAATGAGAAAAACATGTTGACGTCACGTCGACACGGTGCTCAAATTACGAACTTCTACGTTTGTGAATCAGATACTGAGAAATATAACGTGTTAGTTATTTATAATATAGTAGGTAAATGTAAAAGTTGGTTATAATCATCAAATTTTGTAGGCCAGATTGACTACAGCAAAGAATGACGTTAACGCATAAAAAATACACGGCAATGACAGAATTAAAATAATTACCCCGTATCCCGGGCAAAGCACCGTTCGCCCAGTAGGCCTCAACAAAAATATATCTCGCACGCTCAGCTAGATGGAAACGTTCACGATACAGAGCGGGACGGCTTAATGTTGCCTAAATAAAATATAGCGGCTGAGAACACGAGCCATATTGCCTCGGTGCAAAAGTTTTAAAAAGTTTTCTTTGCGGACCCATTACAAGTAGGAGGTTTATGTGTGTGCGTGCTTGCGCGGTCGATGGTCGCGACGTGTCAGGAGATGGGCACGTGGCAGCAACTGTAGTGTTAGAATTATAATTTTGTTAAAAACTATGTGTTTTAATCAACATTTTCCTATCATAAAGCTGTTAATGAATAGGCTCATCCTTGACTATTTTATACACAAAAAAAAACAAATAAAGTGTATTTACATCAAAGATGATCTTAGTACGGTTTCCAATACCTTTCAAGATTAGGAAAAGCGCAACATTTTTTTAAGAGCCACTGCTTTTCAAATTTGAGGTTTAAAAGGTCTACACACTTAACTTTTGTGGTTTTATAATTTAATACTTCGTCAATTTGAAGATAAACTATAGACTAATAAATAGTCTACAGCTAATCATAAGTAATCAATCTACATCTGGAGCGTGTGACCTCTGACCCAGGCGTGTCTGTGTGGGTGTACCCGCACACAGAAACGTACCAACGTACACAACGAAAGTAGGTTTATTTCCATGAAAAAGTTTTGAAAATCGATGGCTTTAGCTCCTACGCTGGGAAACTTTCCCGTCATATAACCATAAATACGCTCTCCGCGGGCCCTGTTTTGCTCGCTCCGCCAGTAGACATCGAGCTACTAGAATTTTCTTGTAATATTCAGTAATATACGTTATTGTTGTGAGCGCTGTTTCAAATAAAATACACGTTTTTTGCGCTTGTAGGAGATCTTTTCGCTTTTGCATACTTCATGGGTAAGTTATTTGGGTTGTAAGAAACTTCATATTCAGACGTTCTTTGAGTAATGTTTTCTCAAAATGTTCATTACTTTTGATAAGTTTTTGATGCCATTATTAAATAAATATTGGCGTTAAAGGTTCTCACATTTAATAACTGTAATATGGTTTAATATTGTTAACAAATCATCAAGATGTAACCAAAACAACATTGTTATTTTATCCGCAATAAAACATTCTATCAGTTTTTGAATTCGAAGGATATTTCTCAACTGGCAATAAGTTGATATTTCCAAGTAGGCACTCGAAGGCAATCCATTTATTAAAGAACGTTTACCGCGGCCGCGCCATCTTGCGCGTATCGCTTTGATATATTATTGTTTATAAATAATGACTCCACGACCCTCCCAATTTAATTGTGGCGTATCCTTGAGAATGGCTTATTAAGCGGACGGTTAATATTTCCTTATGGGGATGTAATTAATTTGGTTAGTCAGGTGCGACGCCCACGGCGGCTGTCTGAACGGCCATTATCCACCGCATTATTTTGTCTCGACCAATTTGTTTGAAGCCTTTGACGGGCGAGATGGAGATTCACTTAATTAAGTCGCCTCGATACGACTTTGGGACTTTGCTCTGATTTCGTTAATTTCGCTCCAGGAGAGTAATTTAATAGGTTAGCGACGAATTATTGGATCACGTTATACATTACCGCATTACAGAGTATCCTGCGTCTTTAGTTTGAAGTCGCCAGTGATATTGTTTCAAAGTGGTACGTGCAACCCAACAATTGTAATTGGCAACTCCCGGCAACTAGTTGCCGAGCGCCCCAGAAGTTGTAGGCAAGGTCAAATTAGCGCCATGACCTTCCTAGTGCAGCCCTCTGCCCGCTGGTCCAAGTAGTTCCGAACAACTGCCATAACTCCGTAGGTACTCCGAAACTGGGTGACAGTACAAGCGGCCGTTGACTCGGTGAAAAAGTTCCCTTTAAATATCCACAAGTTCAGTTTAGCAACTCAAATTTAGTTTGGTAACAAACGGAGCAACAACAAGTCGCAACAAATCCGTTGGAAAGTTGCGCGCGAGTCGTTTTCAAGTTCAAACCCGGATACTTGCGGCGCTCGCGTGTTTTGAACTTGGCGGGAAAGTGCTGAGAACTGGTTTAAACAACCTTATTATGATTGAAATAGTAAAATTAACTTTATTTTTTATAGTTTTTTTTATTATGACGTTATAATTATAGAATTCTTAACGCAACAAGCCGCAGCTACGTACGTTGCTACGAGAGAGCTACGGGGCTACGGGGGACGTAGCATTCGGCGTAGCGTGTCACAATATCAAGTTAGCATGACGTGGTTTGCGCAGTCGGCCACTGGTGATCTATCTTGTCGATTACACTACACTATGTAAAGTGTTGTTTTGATAAAATAAATAGTTCATAACTAGAATTTTCTCCCCATTATTTTCAAACGTATTTTTTTACCCAGCTGTGAAAGATTCTGATAGCGTGAAATGATTTTATTCGTAATTTTAATTTTTGTCGCGTCATTTAACCCTTGAACTTACTAAACATCAATTTAAAGAACATAACAAAGCATACTTCCTCTATACATACAACAAACCCCAAAACATCATACTTCATATTACAGCGTTCCTAACCACCTAGAGCACCTATAAACCTGAAATGCATCGTCATTAAGAAATCATCAAACGTAACGTGAAACCTGCCATTTCGGTATAAAGAGGGGCAAGGAGCTTGCGTCGAGGCTGCAGTCCTGAAGAGGACTGTCATGTCAGCTCTGCGGCGAGGGCAGCGCGCATGCGCCCCCCCACCCCCTTCCCCAACCCGCAACACGGAAAACTTTTCCCCGACATAGGTATAAGTATAAACGCTCACCCGTCGGCAACACTTTTTGCCCCCCTCCCCGGGAGGGTGGTGGCAAAAGTTTTGCCAGCCCGGCTCTGTACTCCGTACACAGCGCTCTTCCACTTTTTCCCGTATATTGAAATGGAGGTGCGGAGAAAAGAGTAGAATTTAGATGCTGTCGTACAAATTTTAATGAGGAGTGTGAAGGTAGCGTGTAACGAGCTAGCCTTTGTATGGACAGTTTAATATGCCGATATGCCGAAGTTGTCAAAGCGATTCAGAGATACAATTTCGATAATGAGGACATCGTGTCTTAGGAGTTCTGTGAAATTAGTTTCCGGGAGTATTAAATCGTACATACATACATACATAAATCACGTCTTTATCCCTTACGGGGCAGACAGAGCTTAAGGTAACGACACCTAAAGACCACGTTTAGCATGATTGTGGGAGTATGAATGGAAAGGGGAGTCAAAACAGTGATGGGTTGCTAGCCATATCGCCTATATAACATGATTCCTAAGATTTTCGCCCAATCCCTCGATGGCCTTTTACCATCTGCACGGGAAGAGAAGCAACTGGTACATTCTATGTTTTTTCTTTGCTCCCAGACCAGCATGGAATTAATGGTATTAAATCGTTGTCCCAATTAATTCCTTCCTTAAGATGTTTTACCTGCGTTGGTTAGTTAAGGGCCGGTCGTGCATTATGGATGCGATGGTCAGCGCGGGCGGCGACTAGCCGACAATAATCACAATTAGCTGCAGCATCGCTTCATCACGCCGCCGCTATTCGATAACAAGCCTCTGTGAATGATTAATAACACGAATCGAGGTTTGTTTGCGTACCGACCGTCCGACGGGAGAGTATTAACACAAACTTATGAATAATATGCAACACAAGTTTAACGTAACTCGATCAATCGGTTTCGATGAGCAAAATTTCACGATACTAGTTTCTGGGTATGCACGTGGTTATTACAAAAGCTGGTCAAATTCTAGTTGGAGTAGCACGCGAGGATTTCGAATAATAATAAAAAAATGATATTTCTTCGATGATGAAAACAATAAACGAAAAAATGGTCACCCTTGTACTTATTATCAAATTTCAAAACTGTATGTCAAAATAGTCGGGTAAAAAGTACCTAACTTATTTTTATATAAAAACACAATTTCAATAGGATGTTACTTTCAATCACGTTACCGTAGCAAATTCCTTTTTCCAATGGCAGGAGACTATTCATCATCATCATCAGCCTATATATGTCTCACTGCTGGGCACAGGCCTCCCCTCAGAACGAGATAGCTTGGACTTTAGTTCCCATGCACGCGGGGCTTTAGTATTCCACATTAATTTGAACTTGATACTACCACGCGTTTCTGGGGAAAAGGATCTTGATAGTCAGACGAACAGACAGACAGATATGATTTTATAACGGAGTCTTAAGTAGTTTTACGACAAAAGAGATAATGGGGCGATAGTTGCGTCCACGCTAACGAAACGGCCATTTTCAAGGGGCGTCGCGTAATTGCTTAGCTTATTCAAACATTCACTGTTCGCTGTCAACAGCGGCATATTTGAGGTCTGCTAAGGGCACATTCATCACGACGCGGGTACTGCAACCTGACCCGCCGTTATCTTGCAGAAGCAGTGACGCGACCCGCCTCCTAGTGACTGATGACTCGCCTTAATTAAATTTTATGAAGCCCCAACTAGCCACTCTAAAAGTTAGCGTTTGAAAAATCACCGCAGACAGTGACAGTTCTATATCAAGAGGCGTTCAAACTTTACGATTCTAATGTTAGTTGCGTCTGTCCACCTGAAGCACGGCCCAACTCCGACGTTAGCGGCATCTAAAATGCAAGGTATAAAGACAAGCGGCGCATACACAATCCACGTGTCCGAGTGTACTGAGTGGCTCAAAGACTGGGATTCGGATTTCGCTCCGGAATTAGAGTGTGGAATTGCTACGGTCTTGAATAAACAACTGCGCTGTGTGCGGGTATCGTTTGAAAAGTTTGTACCTATTTTAAATGCGAACGGAATTTAAATGGTAATGCTTTTGGAACGCTACTTATTTCTATAAACAAGCTTCCACTGCATAGCTTAACAAAAATATACAGTTGCCTACTTCGTCGAAAATTTCGAAAGACATTTTATGATTCTATGGTACACGTTTGTACGATTAATCATGCTAAACGTGGCCTTCAGGACTTGTCACCTTAGACTCTGTCTACCCCGTAAGGGGTAAAGACGTGATTTAATTATGTATGTGTGTATGTTTGTTTGTAAAATTTCAAATCTCTAGGTGCTATGTGTTGGCGTTGTCTGACAATAAATCACACTTTTTAAGACGCAACTACATCCTACTAGTCCTATGTTTGTTACTCTTTCACGCCAAAACGGTTAAGAAGATCTGTATGGAATTGGGCGCAGAAATAGATTATAGTCTAAAATAACACATAGACGATTTTTTATTCTGGAAAATGGCGCAGCCCCGCGAGATAGGGATGTTTTTTTTTAGTGGACGCAGTCGCGGGCAACAGCTAGCGTGTGTACTTTATAAGTCAATAATTAAATCACAATAAATTAAAGTTGAACGTGCGCCAGAAAATATTCATAGCTTCAATATGTAGCCTCTACATCAACGATCACACGAGCGTCGTTAAAAACGACATTCGAAAATAGAATACGATGTTCGAACTTTGCTCTCAGCCGTTTGGAAAAACCCATTCGTTTCGGAGCGGGACTCAATAAAATTATTTGACTAACGATTGGAAATCGATGCTTTTAGTTCCATTTGCTGCTAATTAAAATCTAGTGCGGTCCAACTTTGGGCTCACACTGAAAAAAAAAAGTCTAGTCTAGACTGTCGGGTTTATGGTTATTGGTATTTCGGAGCGTACATATAACTTTAAAAATAACTATGTATATGTATTTCATATTAATATTTATTTATTTTTCTAAATACGTGTTTACATTCACTGTGTATGTTAGGTCATAACCGCCTAATACCTATCACAATTTTCTTGTAATTACGCAATTTGCAATGTGAAAACATAATTAAAATTTTACATAGCTTAATTGCAACTTTTGGTACCTACATACATTTTTTTTCTATAATTTAGGCTGGGCAAGGTTCATTTTTACGCTCCGACAACGTGCGTATTTGTGAAACAGAATTATGTATTGTATTTGCCCAAGAAGCTAGAAGAAAAGTAACTGAATCATATTATTTGAGGCGCGTCAGCGCGCGTCAGCTGCGCTTCAGCTGCGCGTCAAAGTCGCGTAAAAAATACGCATAGGCTCTAACGTTACTAATCTCTTCATTTTTACTATTTCGGGCCATGAATTCAGAACTTTTAACGCAAGCATAGTCTTGCCTCACGCCTGAAAAAACTGTGTGCCCTGATATGTTTTTTAATAGACATCGACAAATCGCAGCTTAGTCGTTTGGTCTTTGGAAATAGAACAAAGCGTGAAATAGACCAGGATCAATAAGTTGTCACTGGACAGGCTCCTGAATAAATGAGGAAGCTGAGAAGTTCGCCCCTTGAGGCCGAAGCTGAGTTATAACGCGCTGGACGCACACAACTGAACAAGGCACGCTACGTATAGCTTTGAGAACTTCGTTTTTATGACGTACCTACTGTGCTGGCCGGTAAATAAATTTATAAAACAGAAGTCATGAATGCACGACATATTTTTTTACGTTTTTGAAATATTGATAATCTACTTATTGCATATTTAATTCATTTTTAGACTTTTCGCAATAATGTTGCAGTGAGCTATCTCTACATTTACTTGTTACTAAATCGGTGAAAAAAAAACAAATTTATTTATGAGAAGACACTGGCCAGAAACAATTCGTAAAACAAATGCTTCAAGATCAGTTGTAATTCTCTGCGAAACAAAAGAATGTCGTGACATTTAGCCCAAGACAGGTCGTAAGTCAGTGCGCGGAGCCACTCAGATTTATTGAAGCAATTGACAAAGTGGCAAATGGCCCATTAGAAATTAGAAGTTCTGCAGAGAAGTGCGCTCTGGAGAAATGTACTGCGATATTTTTCAGTTTAAGCAAAATTGTAAGCAATAAATAAGAACTGACGTTCGGGCGTTTGGATTTATATTACGTTTTTATAGATTTTTTAAACTTTGCCGCTGAAAAATACATGCTTTTACAGCTCGATGTGTGAACTTAGTCATTTAGTTAGCTTAGTTATTTAGGTTAGCTATGCCTTCTTAGGGATAAGTTACTTTTTATACTAGTCTTAGTTTTCATTTCTACATTAATGTTACATCCAGTTCAACTGATCGGTAAACCTATAAAAACGACATTATACTTTAAAAAATACGAAAACTATTAATTTAACGGAAGTTTTAAAACTAACAACCAAATAAAAGGCAGTACCGACAATCGTTTGTTTTTACAATACGTCATTAAGGGCCAATAATCGTGGAACAAATAAAACGATCCGGATACGATACTTAGCTATAATCGGATGAATACACGGAACTAATTCTACGAATGTTTTCAGTCGATAGCTTACGACATGTTTATCGTCATTGGGTAATAAAAACCCGCCTAATGACGCGGGAAGACGCGGATTTGGGACGAAATTGTTTCACTATTTCATATAGGGGTTAATAAAATTTTATGTACAGTTAAAGTTTGTTAAACGCTTCATATTCTTCCAAATGAGGCTGCTGATGGGATTTTTCTATTAGTCTGTTTACGACGCACCTTTATTGGTTTAATTTATTTGTCCTATCGTATGCTGCCTACTATGGTGAATGTTTTTGCTTCATACAAATATGAAAAAGTAACCATTTTATTCACGTTTTAACATTCTCCTTTTCTACATACATACATACATAAATCACGTCTTTATCCCTTACGGGGTAGACAGAGCCTAAGGTAACAGGTACCTACAGGCCACATTTAGCAATATTGTGGGCGTATAGGTGAAAAATTGAATCAAAATAGTGTTGGGTTGCTAGCCTCATCGCCTATAACATGATTCCTAATATTTTCGCCCCTTCCCTCGATGGACTTTTACCATCTGCGCGGGTAGAGAAGCAACTGGTACATACTATGTTTTTTCTTTCTCCTTTTCTGGAGTGACAAATGACCTTATATTGTAATATTTATTGTACCTATTTTCAAACAACTGACTGAATCAATAAGTGTATGTAGGTATTTTTTCTCTTGTTCTCTCGTTGAATGTATAATTTAGACTTGAATTGCTTTAGTTATTAGTGTTAGACGATTTTTTTAAGGATTTTAGTAGCTCGGACTTTTGCAATACTACCTTCGTTGATGCCACAAATTCCGAGTCAATGTAATGTAGTAAAAAATGTTAACAGAAACATTGATTTTGTTTTAATGTATTTAATTTCCACTGTTGGATATAGATAAATACTGACTGTTTCCGGTGACTTTGTCTCCTTTTCAGTTATTTTGCCTTTTTTCAAAATTTTATTTTATACAAACTTTCTTGACAATAACGAACACACTAAAAAATAAAAAATAAAATAAGTACCTACACAAAGTGTTGACGATTCATTTTTATTTATTTAGATATCATATTATTCCAACTGACGTAGAAAGTAACTTATTACACAACTTTCCCTTGTATCTCCGTCAAAATTTCCATAAAATATCGCCACAAAAACTCCAGTACATTCCAGGAACATTTTCACCAACATCAACAAAAAAAGATTATCTGGTAAGAGAGGAAACATGTAAACAGATTATAAAAAAGACGTCACCATCCCTCCTCGCCCTCCGGCCACGGGGTCCTTGCAAGGAGGAAATAAGTACTGTTTATACCAAACACGGAGCCTCGTCATTTTAAAATAGACAATGCTTAAAGTCACACGGTAGTTATAAATATTTTATTGAATCAGGCGTTACTTTGCGGAGGTCCATTTCGTGCATCGAGTAGCGGCGTAGCAAGGTTAATATTTTTGTACGGTAGCTTTATGGATGATATGCTAATGGATTTTTTATGCGGCAACAAAGGCAAACTAGCTAGTGGGTCACCTGGCAATACTAGAGGCCTGCAAACGTTGCAGATGCGTTGCTAAGATAGAATACCTCATGTGTCAGTAATTTCATCGGTTGTCTTGTTCTCCATGCCAGAACACTGCAGCGCAAGCTTTGTTGCGTGGCGGCAGGATTAGCAACGAAGATGGTGATACCGGTCCAGACGGACCTTGCATGAGGCCCTACCATCCGCTTAACAGAATTATATAGATTTATCACGAATTTATCTACATACCTACCTGAACACATTGGGAGGTCGCGTACTATCCATAATTGTGCTGATATAACATCATAATTTAGAATGTATTTTATTAATACAAACAAATTTATGTAGGTTTAATTGGTCGAATGTCTTTCTTCTTTTTTGAACCATTGTTGGTAAAAACAAAACACTAGACTTTTTATTCGTCCGATCCATTTTCTTAGAAGCCTTCCCTCTGCGACCTATCCGTCGTCCCCGCACTATTTGTACCGGATCCCGCGGGTGCAATGCGTCGGTGTCGCGACGACCCGCCCGCCCGTGCGTGTCGATAAAAAATAATTGTTCCCGTCACATTGCATTACAATAGTTATTTACGATACAAGTTCGGAAAGTAGGCATTTCCAGAATATCATCATAATTATGCATTACAATAGATGTATACAAAAGACTCGTATGTATACAAGGGTTCAAGGGAGTTTTTCGTGGTTAGGTGATTTTTTCCTTTTGTAGAAAATAATACCTATCAATTAAATGTGGAACGGAACGTAAGAGGGTGTGAATGAGACGGATGATATAAGCGAGAGCGTGAACATTTGATTGGAAGAATGAGGTGATGTAAAAAAGATGTTGAGGATTCAGTTAGCGGTTACATTTTTCAGTGTAACGTGATCTAAAGAATACAATAATCGGTGACTAAATTGGCTTTTCTTTATTAATTTTGGTCCCATATCAATATTAGGTTGTCGTGTCAAAATTATTTTCAAGTCACTAACAAAGTAGATATTAATTAATTATACTTATTATTTCACATTAAATACTAACAAAAACCAACTGTAGTTTAAAATACAAAAAGAAAACTGATAAGGCAAAATTAGAACTAAAATAAATGTATACAAGATCTCCCCCGCGGCGTAGACCCAAAAATAATGGCAACATTTCCCTGTATTGCAATGTTGATGTGCGAAGAAGCTGCCAGCTTTCGGTCCCCAGTGGTGTAAATAAAGTCTTTCTGTTAGATTTGTGTACAAATTTTACGTGTCCACCCCTCGGACTTAAGGTTTCAATCCTAAATAGTACAAAATTGTATTTGGAGCCAAAATCTCTGTATTAATAATTTTTCGCTGCAACTTACATCTCAAGCTGTGTTCAACAAATCGACATGCTTATTGTATCTGTACCGTATTCTTAGCTCCCAGACACCTACTAACTGATCGAATAAAATATCTAAACAAAACTTAGGAATAAACTTGGCGAGAGTTCTCAATAGTTAATCTGCGCTCATTCTCGATTTGCTTTCAAAGCGACGACTGCTTGCGCCAATACACAATTATAATAGGTGCAGTGACTGAAATTCGATTCACTTTGTTGTACGTATTTATACAGCATATTCGATTCAGCCCGAGAGAGCCAACGATTGTGTAAAATTAATACCGCTGTCTCTGAATAGGAAGCTAGAACACTGGTTACCTATGTACTCTACGTTACTGTCGTAGTTTGAAATGGTTCTTACTTTTGTGTTATTTATATCCAATGTAATTGAGCCACGCTGTAGTTAATCGTTAGTATGAACGAGCAGGCTCGACCAGAATAGTACTAAATAGAACTAAATAGAGTTAGACATATTTTTCACTGGATACTTTGTTAAAGTCCCGATATTTCATCGCAGTTTCATGCGTGTGTTTATTAAAGATAATTGCGATCGATATCCCATGGAAAATATATCTGGATAGTTAGTTCTACTACTACTACTTATACTGAAGAAATGAGCCACAAAGCAAAGTATAATTTATAAAACGAATATACTATGCTTGTGGTACTTGTAGAGGAGGACGAGTTAAGGGTTGTCAAACTCAAAGATGTCCTTATGCTCGGCAGGAAAATAAGAAGTTTTCAGGAGAGTTGCTGTGTGGGAGCGCTGCTGGGACAGTAACCGGTGGCTTCAATCAAAGGGTGAGCTGAATGATCGGCAAAAGGATCGACAGCTGACCCATCTAGGTGTCCCCACCCAACGTCCACATGCTTGTGGTACAAGTTCAATTTACTAGCTTTAGCTCATTTTTTATACATTAGGGACCCATCTTAGTGTTGCAATCTACCTTATTTTATGGTAGCAACACTCAATTTCATGTATTTTTTGACTATGGCGACTCTCGCCCCTTGTCTGCCGACAATATACGAAGAAACGCACCATCCAGTTTTTTATTTATAAAAATAAAGAATCACGCATCATCAGACCCCCAAACCAGTGATTTGTTCATGGTCTTTCGAGCCTTCGAGATATATCCGGTTCGAAGGACCATGAATTATTGTCGGCAGACAAGGGGCGAGAGTGGCCATAGTCAAAAAATACATACAATTTAGTGTTGCTACCATAAAATAAGGTAGATTGCAACACTTAGTTTAAATAACTGTTAAAACTAACGTAGCAATCAGTAGCCAACTAGGCAGATTTGAACGGACACAGAATTCAATTGACAAACTGCAAGCATTCACGGCAAACAGCACACGTGAGGGGCTCCATTCAACAAGTCAAGTAGCATTGTGGGGCGATCAATCATAATCACAGCCTCTTTCACCTCGACTAATGGCCCGCAAAATGGCGGAATGCGTTTAAAACCTGCGAGTGTCGAGGGACTGCCGAGTGTATTAGAAGGTAAATGTTTGGAAGCACAAAGCGGGCGTATCCATCATGTGTCGCGACTCACACAAGGAGCGGTTGGAAGAGAAATAGCTACGCTTTTGCGATGGTTCATATGATGTTTGAGAACGTGGTAGCCAACGTTTGAAAATGGCACTGAAATAAAAGTTATTTGTTAATGTTTGATTACTTTTAGATTATAAACCAAGGTGTTTGCTGGTCTCTGTTGTGTATGCTCTCGAGGTTAGACTTCCACCTAATTCCACTATGAATTTAGGTACACGACTACATTCCCTAATACTTAATAAACATTCATACTATTTATTTTCACATTTCTTGCCGCCTTTAGTTAAAAAAATAAGGTATCTGAAATGAACCTAATCTCATGCACCGGTACTTAGTAAAAATGAGGACTATTTTTGTAAGAATTTTTAATACTGTCATCTCCTGTAGCTCTGTGTATGTATGTACAGTGTGTGCAAAACCACTCCCTTTCTATTGTACAGCGCTGTTATTTTAATTTTTTCTCCAGCAAAGAATGTCTTTGAAAGTGTTGAAATGATGCGTGTAATATCAAGCTTTGGATTCCGTGTTTGATGTCGGAAGATTAGGGTGTTTGCGGATATGAGTATTTTTCGCTCAAAGAACGAAGCGCCAATAAATTTCTGCGGATCCCTTTTTGGATTTGTTGTTTACGGTGTTTTGATGTGGTTTTCTGCTACGGTTGCTTTTTAACGGTATTACATACGCAAGACTATTAATTCACAACACCAGCATTTGTTTTTGAGTGAAGCTTTTTACTTAGTTTGAACAGTAAAAATCTACGTTTTAAATGTTACTACTACCAAAAAAAAACAATTTTCAATGTAAAATACTTGACATATGATTTTGTATTACGTTTTCGGCTTTGTTTTCTATTTTACATTGGCTTGCAGTCATAAGAAGTGAAGTTATAGACTATTTAGATTATAGGTGATTAACTTAAGTAAATTACCTGTTGTATGTGTGAGTAATGTGTGTGTAATGTAATAGACTTCTGTACACTATTACATATACAACAGGTAATTTACTTAAGTTTGTTGTTTTTAGATCAGCTCAGTATGGAAGTACATAAAGTATTAAACAAACGTAGAATACCATAGCTTATTTCTTACTCTACCTTGATAAAGATAATACTTACTGGAAATACACAAGGCAATAAAAATACAATACCGCAGTTAATACAATGGAACTTGATGGAACAGACCCTGTATATCCTCGGCATATTACTAAGAAGCTGCTCATTTACTGCGACCGCAGGCGCAAGCTTAATTCCGAGCCGTCCAAGACATGCACATGGGTCACTGTCTGCAGCAATATGCCGGACGCTAAGCAGAAAATTCCACTCGGCAAAGTTTAGATTGTCTCCGACAGCTGGCACCCGACACATTCCCGGATCACCGAGGATGCCGTTTTATTGTGTTCATATCACCCAAGTTTGGGCAACTCATCGCCAACTGTCATTTGGTCGGAGTAACGCTGTGGCCGAATCAACATCAATCTTTATTTTTTACTTATAGCTACGTATAGACATTTCATTGAAACCTTATAAATTTGAAAGCCTCACAATGGTTTTGAAGTACATACCTACTTCATGATAGCACAGCAGTAATCTGTGTGTCCACCGCTTTTTAAACTGAAGGCTTTCCTCTGATTTGCAACTGTGTTGTAATGTTTCAGCATAGAAACAAGTCACTGCAATATAAAGTTCTCAATTCACAATGATACTTTAATAGGAGTAGAATTTTTTGGCCAGTGGTTTATGTCAAGTTGCCTCCAATGCGTTGTCAAAAATGTAACAATTAAAACCAGTTAACGTCTGCACATCCACAAACAAAGGCAAGCAAATACTGTGTACAAATATCGAACAAAATTTAACTGAGGGACGCGTAATTTCCATATCCTCTGATCAACAAAAGGGGCAAATGCAACTTCCGACCCTCTCCATTTTTATCCCTCCACTAATTGTAATTTCATTGATAACACAGTTTACAGTTTGACCGGTCCATTAGTGCGAAACAAGGTGGTGTCCGCTCGGGTATTTATAACCCTAGTATAGTTGCGGCAATAATTTCATTAGCGGGGCACAACTAGAGGCCGGACAAGACAAATGGTGGCCATTAGGAGCCCTAACGACGGACCACGTCGGCCCCGCAAACTTTTAACGACGAGAATCAAAGTAAATACGAAGCGTTATCTTGCCGATTTGGCGTAATCATAATTCCTAGGTGGGCAAGGGTTGCTAATACGGCAGGCAGGTAAGCCCGGCCAATTAACCGACTGGACGTGCACTGCCGTTTAGTTTGTTATTAAAATTAATTTGATCCAAATAAAACCCTAGCAACGCGCCGACGCGGGTGTTGCCCGAGTGAACTGAGTGGCTTTTTAGCGTGGATTACTTGTCATAGCCACGTTAGAAGTATGTACACAGGGAGTAGAGGGTAGAGTATAGTTTAGAACTAGAATACAGAAAAGTCAGGACGCAGAAAACCGATGAAATTCTGAACTTTCTTTATCCTAGTAGATATTATTTCAGCGTGAATTTCCTAAAACTTCAGCTTTCTTTTGCTTTTGCTCTATCTAACAGACACACATACATAAATCATGTTTTTATCCGTTACAGGGTAAACAGAGCCTAAGGTAACAAGACCTAAAATCCACGTTTCATGCTAACATGTTGTGGGCGTATAGGTGGAAAGGGGAATAAAAATACTGATGGGTTAATAGCCGCATCGTCTATTAATCCTGTGTAATGATTTCTAAGATTTTCGCCCATTCCCTCGATAGGTTTTTACCAACTGCGCGGGAGGAGAAGCAACTGGTACATTCTGTTTTTTCTTTATTCCCAGACCAGCACGCAGCAGCTGTATCTAAAAGTCGTAATAATCACAACTTCTTATTCATGCCGGACGCCACCGTCCCTAGAGATGCGTGGAATCAGTCGCATCCGCGGTATCGTGTGCACGTAATTTCTTCTGGCAGATCCTAACGTGGCAAATGAGGACTGACTTTGCCTTCTCCGTATATACACATGTATAGCTATCATCAACCGGGTTTATTTTGCGCTTGCCCATAAATTGTTACGCCAAGATATACCATAGAAAGTAATAGCAACAATATTTTTGTTGGGGCTTATTGTACTCACGGCAGCAACATAGAAGCGTAGGCACGCTAGGTTTATTTTCTTTAAGCTATACTAGCTTGTTCTAACTTAGCGCAAAGTAATACAAAATCATAGTTGTCTGTACCGTATCGCTGTTATGTAGTTTTTTTTTATATGAAAAAACCGAAAAGACTATGTGTATAACGTGTATGATTGTTCTTCCTGATTGTTACATTGTTCTAATCTGTCTGTTGTCAAAATTATCGATTTTCAGGGAATTATTCCTAAACACGCACTGTTCTTTTAAAAATTAAGAGGTTGCGTATTAATAACTTCAAAAACGGTATTCAGTAGAATTAAATGTGCATTGTGCTGCAGCAGACAAAAATAAACAAGCCTGTTGCTTCTATGTAGAAGTTCCGATTTCTGATGAACTTTTGATGCAAAAGTTAGATTTATCTGCAGCATGTTGAAACTAAAATTAAACGCGCTACAAATAGAATGCTGCTTAGTACTCTGATAGAACAATGACGTTGATATTGTATGATCCCGTCTCGGTCTGTTTTGTAGTAATAAGTAGAGACAGCACCTTAGCTCAGATTAAATAAAATGTCAAGATGGAGTCCTGCGAACAGCAGTGAGGCCGGTTTAAACTACCCCACAGAGAGTGCGTACACTTGCACGCACACAAGTGCAACCGGACTTTGTCAAACGAACTGTTTGAGACACGCACACGCGCACACGGCAAACAGTCACTTTGTTGTCCACAGAACTCCTTCTAGAGATTTTATTATGTCTGAGCTCCATAGCTGACTTTAGATGTCAGGAACTTAGCAGAAAGTGGTGGGCTTTAGCCTAATTTATACCTTTACCTCAACTCTGGTTAACCTTTTCGCCGCCACGTCAAATACAAGAGACGTCACCCACACGCCAGACTTCATTATTGCGATGCCTTAAGTTGAACCTAAACTCGATTGAATGAAGGTTGCTTTTGCATTGACGTAATGGACGTATATATAGGTCGTTGGCGTTGGAACCTGCGGTGCTGTTATATGTGTCGTTGGCGTTGAAAAGGTTAAAATGTTTCCACGGCATTAAGACTCATAGTACAATCATTTTAGCATAATAAGACGTGTAACTAAATACGTCACGTCATGGACAAGTTTTGTTAAGACGATGGCCATTCATCGGCATTGTTATTGGGGTATTCACTGCATCTTGCCATCTATACATATAAAATTCAAAGTCCTGACTGACTGACTGACTGACTTAACTATATATCAACGCACAGCCCAAACCACTGGACTTAGAGACTTGAAATTTTGCACATAGATACCTTATACAATGTAGGCATCCACTAAGGAAGGATTTTTGGAAACTCCCACGGGATAAGGAAAAAACGGGAATTATATATTCGATTCTTTGTAATGGCTGAGATGATGATGATGATGATGATATATTCGATTCCGAGTGACGCTATCTCAGTAACTATAATAACTAGACTTCAAATTTGATACATAAGTAGGTGATTACAAAACTAAGAAACTAATTTCAGGATTTTTGGAAATTTCCACGGGATAAGGAATAAAACGGGATTTATATATTCAGTTCTACGGGATCGATTTTTCGTTTTACTGGTCGTATAAAACTGAAATTTGGCCTTCAAGTTCTCTTGGGGAGTGTAGGGGAGCACTACAAAAGGATTTCCCGAAATTCCCACGGGAACGGAAACACCGGGACTTTTCGTTTTACTGGTTGCAGAAAGCTGAAATTCGGCATGTAGGTTGCTTCGGGAGTGTAGAGGAGCATTAAGAGAGTACTTTCCAAAATTCCCACGGAAACGGGAAAAAAACAGGATTTTTCGTTTTACTGGTCGTAGAAAGCTGAAATTTTGCAAGATGGTTCCTTGGGGAGTGTAGGAGTTCCCGTAAGAATTTCGGGAATTGGTCTATTTGGCGAAATTCTTACGGGAACGGGAAAAACGGGACGCGGGGGAAAAGTTGAAATTTGTCACGTAGGTATATTCGGGAGTGTAGGGGAACACTAAGAAAGGATTTTCCGAAACGCCCACAGGGACGGGAAAAAACGGGACTTTACGTTTCCAGACGAAACAGCGGAAGAAAGAGACTTAACATTTATAATGTGTGTTTCTTTAAAGGCTTTAAGTGTACTCCGAAAGCACTCCCCAAAATTTCCACGGGAACGGGAAAAAACTTATTTTTTCGTTTTACATCATAGCGCGTACGAAGTCGCGGGAAAAAGCTATTTAGGGTATATTTTAGGACAGCCCTATAGGTTAGGTTAGGTTTGTTTTATAAAAATCCTGCAATATTTACAGTTTCAGAAAAATCAAGGTAGCGGGGCAATGCGAGGGCTTGATTGCATGCTTGCTTGAGTGCTTGCTTTGCATGCTTGATTGCATACTTGCTTTCATGCATGCTTGCATGCTTGCTTGAATGCATGCATGCTTGCGTGCTTACTTGCATGCATGCTTGCTTGCACGCTTGCTTGCATGCTTGCATGCCTGCTTGCATGCCTGCCTGCATACTTGCATGCTTGCATGCATGCTTGAAAGCTTGCAGGTTTGGTTGTTCGCTTGCTTGATTGCTAGCTTCTTTGAAATAGTACTCATGGTTCACGCGTGCGAAGCCGCGGGCAAAAGCTAACTCCTTCTAGAGATTTTATTATGTCTGAGCTCCATAGCTGACTTTAGATGTCAGGAACTTAGCAGAAAGTGGTGGGCTTTAGCCTAATTTATACCTTTACCTCAACTCTGGTTAACCTTTTCGCCGCCACGTCAAATACAAGAGACGTCACCCACACGCCAGACTTCATTATTGCGATGCCTTAAGTTGAACCTAAACTCGATTGAATGAAGGTTGCTTTTGCATTGACGTAATGGACGTATATATAGGTCGTTGGCGTTGGAACCTGCGGTGCTGTTATATGTGTCGTTGGCGTTGAAAAGGTTAAAATGTTTCCACGGCATTAAGACTCATAGTACAATCATTTTAGCATAATAAGACGTGTAACTAAATACGTCACGTCATGGACAAGTTTTGTTAAGACGATGGCCATTCATCGGCATTGTTATTGGGGTATTCACTGCATCTTGCCATTCACAATAAAGCTTATCGAAGTGAACGGGACACGCGTAATCCCGCGTGTTACGTCATCGTCATTACGCTCATTACGCTAAGACTGGAGGGATAGTGTGCTGTTTGTGTGTGTAAATATTTTGTTGTTATGTTGTTCGGTAGGAGGAATTAATTTTTAATTTGGGAATATTGAATCAGTCATACTTAAGTTCGGCAATATTACCGATTCTCAGACGAGAAAGGATGTGTCCTCAGATCAGTTTGGCTGCCTTGCTAAGTGGTTGTTACGAGCACAAATAACATAAAACATCCAAAAATATCAGAAGAAACCTGCTGCATTTTTACTAGTCCCTAGATGAGCCTCAAGCTCAAATGGAAAAACTAAAAAAAATAGTTATCTAAAAATATTACACAGGTTGTACCTATTTAATATTAATCCAGTCCTATTTTATTAGTAGAGCGTATTGTCTTAAGCGTACGTGTCATTTGCGGAACGTTCATAAAATTACTCAGCGCGTCCACTAACTACCCGCATTACGTCAACTCGTGCGAGGGCACCAAATAGCAGTTGACGAGTGGGAACGACGTGTCATATTATCGTACAGGTTGTTGGCAAAAAGAACAATTTGTACAGAAAATAATACTCCCTGTATCAATGAATATTTAATCATAGACCCTATCTTTCGCCTAAGATACAGGGTACTTTCGTATCCTAGTTTAGGCATTTAATTTAATTACTCTACGCACAGTTTATAATATACTTTCGTTGTAAGCGCAGGCGCACTTGTTTAATGTCAAGTCATTAGTTTAGTTGTATGTACTAATATTAGGACAATAATAAAATTATCAATTTTGTGTCGAACAAAAATCTATTTGTTTTGACAATTTACTGTTATGTAGATTTTGCCACTTTTCGACACCACTAGTTTAGTATAGCTCAGTAAAAAATATAAATGTAACCTACAAATTGTAAATAATAAATTTGTAAGCATAAAAAATAACACAGCTTTCTCTGTTAATCGGTGAGGTAATCTGTCCAATGTTCATTATGTTTGAAACTTATCGCAACTGAAAAAAAATTGACTAAGAAAAAAAATCTAAAAATGAACCATCCCGTGACTGTATGTATTTCATCTTGCACATATTGCTGGAGTACAAACCATAACATATTAAGTTAATGAGAGACAGCGCGCGTCACTACTGAAAGGTTCCCCCGTTATTATAAGGACGGGTACAGTCAGCTGCCGAAAGTACTTCGATAGGAAGAAAGCCAGTGATTGTAACTGGAAATAACTAAAGAATAGACCAAACTTTGGCTTGCACCTTGTTATGCTGTGAGTGACAGAAAAAACAAAAATGAATCGATAATTTGGAACTATGAATTTTCTTCTTTTTCTAAGTGGCCAGTTGCGCGCCTTGGAGGTTTGGTTTTTTAATATTATTTTGCATAAAAAGCATAGTATTTATATTTTACTTATGCATGTTACTACTTAAAATGTACTAAGTTTACCGCGAGTCTTAGATAAATGTAGAAATGATAGTCTTAAAAACTTTATCATGATTACTCTAAGCACCTGAAAAACTATTGCATATATTAGCCATTTTACTGACTTAACTTAGCAGTACCTACTAAATAAGTAAAAATTGATAGTGGGATATAAAAACAATTTTTTTTTCGACTGACTGTACTTTCATAGTATGTCGCCAACGGAATACGAATTTATTGTTTCATTAACACGGGATTATCCGACATGTGCACCGGATTCCGTCAGTGGAGTGTTTCGGCTTATTAGCTATCTGATACTTTCTCTTCCACATCAACCACCTCGACAGTTTTTTTACAGAATCATATTAAAAAGTAATCGAAAACATCCTGTACCTGTAAAAACGTGCTGATGATAAAAATCATGATGTGTGAAACGTATTTTTTAAGAGTAAATACAAATCTGTTTATCTTGTTACATGCTCCTTCCTCGTGTTCGTCGACTATGACTCCCAAGTAACTTTGACATTTTGCCTGCTCAATTGGTATACCATTGCATTCTATATTTAATTCTAATTGTTTTCCCTGTCTGATTTGAAAGTGATCAAAAACTGTTTTATTTGTGTTTATTCTTAAATTATTACCGATTACTAAATAATTTATTGAATTCTGCGTTACTTTGTGGAAGGATTTTAATAAACATTTACCTTGCTGTTTCGCTGCCACACGTGCAATACAGCCAAGGCAGTACTGCTGTTTACTATCTTCCACATATGGTAGCGGAGGGAGTAGTAGGGTTATCGTTTTTGTTTACCATCGCTGCATTTAGTAATACATTAACGAGCTAAAGTAAAGGGTCGTCTTTCATAAAAAGTAGTATGGAAATTTACCCGTTATTTTTGCTTATGAGTACATTTCAGCAACTGAATAATAAACAAAAGAAGAAATATAAATAATCCTTTACATAAAACAAATCAGAATCAACTTCACCTAACGCATTTATTCCCCATGCCAAAGCGACACGCCTCATGTCTCACGTCTCGCTACTTTTTGTTAATTTACAAAATAAGTTATAATCTTGTTAGCACGAGCGACTCCATTGTGTTACCTGGACAGTAATAGGATCAACTTATTAAACACTAAGTACACATCAAAAGCATTTCCACCGAAAGAATGCCGCTTTGTTAAGAGGATTTCATTTTTCATTTTACAAGTTCCCTTTTTCGAATTTATTTTTTGCATAACGATTGCCGTAATTAAAAGTTCAAAGAAATGCTTGTTTCGGCATGTTTGAAATGTTGTGGGAACATGACAAAGAATGTGTCGAGTGAGAAAGAACAAGACGTTTTTTAAGAGATAAACGACATTGTTTGTTATTATGTTGTATTTAAAGGAGGAAATTAAAAAAAATAAACACTTTGCAAACTAATATTCTCATTCA
Organism: Pandemis cinnamomeana; assembly: GCA_932294345.1. Classification (NCBI taxonomy): domain Eukaryota; kingdom Metazoa; phylum Arthropoda; class Insecta; order Lepidoptera; family Tortricidae; genus Pandemis; species Pandemis cinnamomeana. The sequence goes on along the minus strand of OW028705.1, from coordinate 12,284,224 downwards.
TCTGATCTTTATCTGTTATTCTGTCGGTTGTTCTTCCTGTACTCTGTCGAAACAACATATTTGTATTAATAATTGATTTTGTAATTTTTAATGAAAGGAGTGGGTAACATTTTGTAAGCAAATTAGATGTGGTATAAGTTCAAATCGCAAATTTATGTATATGTAAATGTAGATTTAGGTATGTGTAATTCTTGTAGTAATCATACATTATCTTAATATTAATAAATATACCTCATTGAAAGCCCCTTTAACTTCAATTTAAATCAGTAAAAAACTCTCAACTTCTCTCGGCAAAACGGAGCTTTCAAAGTTAAAAGTATTTTTTACTAAGTAGGAGGAAATACGCGCACGTGCTTTTCCTGTTCTAAACACGTGTACCCTTAATGTATTAATAGATTGTGAACTGGCTTCTTTTTGTGGTCCTACGATGTTGATAGTCTCACATGGTCTCAAAAAAGGTCACTTGTAATATAACTCCGCTGTCATCACCTCCGCAAATTGGGAGCATCCGCAAAAACCAATATCAACCCCCGCTTTTTGATTAACACAGATGGTTTATATTCTGGATAAACACAATAGGCAGTCAAGTGTAGGTACTTATTGTTCTAATATCTGAAGTGTTTGCTGCGGCATAGTTCAATAAGATCATTCATCATCATTTCAGTACACGTGTTGTCGTTTAAATAATTATTGTATTAATTTTCAACTATGACAACGATTAGGCTGCTTAATTATTTGAAAAACTTCTAAGTAATCAACAAAAAATATTTACCTTGCTACTCCGCTACTCACGTGCAAGATAAAGAAAAAGATATGTTTTTCATGCAAAAAATATATTTCACACAGGCTTGGTTATCTTGCACGTGTGCAATATTTTTTGTTCATTGAAATGGACCTCCGCGAAGTAAAGCCTGATTCAATAAAACTTATAAGTCACGCTATCAAATGCTACTTAGGTATTTGATGCTTTTTACATATCAAAACAACGGCTTAAAATTTGATTATCGAAACAAAATATGCTCGATCCATTACATAAATATATTAGCAGTTAAAGAGGTGCTTGAATGGCATCGGATCTACCTTCGGGCCCTTCGGGAGTCTCAAGGAAGGTGTTGGGCCCCATCCTAAATACGATCTAATTACTAAATAGTTTCACTTCTTGATTTATAGATTAAGTTTAGCCGAGCGGGTCGCACACGCGGCGCGCGGTACACCGCTGACATATTAAAATCCTTCCTCTTATATGTACTTGATCAATATTTACCAAATATAATTTGTGATACATCTTGTTCTGAGCAATTGACTAAAACTAACTATCATTAAGATCACCGTGATGGCGGTGAAAAAAGATGATGAATGCGATTGTATTTGCAAACATGTAATAGAAATAGAAATTGACATTTTAAATTTACTTTGTTCAAAAGAAGAACATTTAAAAGAAATATTAAACACAACAGTACTATTGGCTCGGCTTCCATGTAAAGTACTGCTGAGCTAAAAAAAACATTATGGATTGGAATGTATGATTATAGACATAACTTATTAGCATTCCTTCAGTGCTGAACCCACACGCAGCTAAGGGTATCGAGAGGTGTTAAAGGAAAGACGGGACAATCTCAAAGGCATTATCGGATTCCACGGGTGTGGCCCCACAATGGATGTTCCTGGCCGAGCCGAGCTTACACCGTGGGCCCAGTGCTTTGTACCAAATCACTTCGCTAGATTTATTGCCAAGTGTCCCCATTACCCCACTCTCCCCCTATATAAATTGTGGAATAAGTGTTTGCCATATTTACTGGTGACGTACCGTTAATCGCGGCCGCCTTTGGAATAGTAATAATTAATCTGTGACGAATCTGAATAATTTATATAAGCGATTTATTGCTTCGAGGGCCGCAGATCAACTTGAGGCTGTCACATGTGTTCTCGGTGAAGAATGGTTCGCATCTGGCGCGGTACTTCCGTGACTAATGTCACTTGGACAACATGTATATTATTTTGTGTCTTCAAAAGTAATAATTTTAAGAGGTCTGTTATGATATTTTTGAAGCTTTTACTTTTCTTCTTCAGGAGGCACAATAACCTTCATTGATTTAAGTAATAGGTATAGAAAAACTTAATGCTAGGGATTAAGGAGCACGGAAACATATTGTAAGTTCACACGATACATACTGATTCGTTGGCCTTCATGATTCTTTATATGAGCACGGTTACTACGACACAGAACGCGTCAACATAAAACATTTAATACCAGCAACACACGAGGGACTAGTCAGTACAAGCGACCTTTACCAAAACTGAGGACATCCATCACCCAAGCATGTTCCTAATCAATTGACCGGATCGAACCGTTGTCGGTCAAGCCGACCACGAAAACCTAATCACTCTGACCATTCAGAGGCCAATGACAGGTGTTTAGTATCGAAATGTAATTAGTGAATTCCTCGAGGGTAAATTTCACTAATGGCGAGGATTATTTAGACCCAACAGGCCAAAGTGAATTTGTAATAAGGCCCAATCTTAAGTCCTGTCTCGGGCTCGATAATTTATTTACTTTGATGATATTTGTACCTGGAGGAGTTAATGGATCGTGTTTTGGTGAATTGATGTAGCCTTCTATCTTAACATTTCCTCACTATAAAATACATTGGCGTCTTGTTATAGTGCCATTTAATTTACGAAGTCTATATTTTTAAGTAGTAAATAAGATTACATTTGAAGTGAAACTTTCTCCAAGAATCACAATACATCTTCGTTCAAAACTGACATCTTGCTCTAGAATGTTACATATTACATGAGTTTTAACGTTATAATACGTTTTATATTCGTCAAATTTTATTCGAACACATAAATGTCCAAACGTTTGAAGGGTGTTATAAGGTATCAACAAAAAGTGCGCTTTATTACATAAGTACGTTAAGTCACATAACGAACTTCGTATCTCAGAAAACTTACACAATTGGTCTCGCTCACATGTAGCCGTAAGTAATTGTTCTTGTTGTGTAAAATGTGCCGTTAAATCACAATTGTTCAAGTAATAATGTAAGTGGTCCGCGGATAAGCACCGTTATAAGCATGTGCGTGAGATGGATTGTGTCATAAATCCGTGAAAGGGTGTTCACGCCACAATTATTGAGAGAACAATTTCTTTTAGCGCTGTGTTCATTGGAACAATTTTATTGTTTGGGAATAAGTATGTATAGGTGAAAAACTTGAGTAAATGAACTGTTGTATATGTAGGTAGTAGTGTACAGAACTGATATGGGACTTAAGTCATTCTTCTAATTTGGTCAATTTGTCTATTCGCACACATTACTCACACATATAACAGGTCATTCATTTACTTAAGTTTTTCACCTATTAGTATTAAGTACTTGGTATTGAGAAATAGAAATTCAACATGCTTATAATTATTTAAGTTTGCCATACAAATCACATTTCGGCTGCAAGATTTCTTCTTAAATAAATTAGTTTCCAAATTTATTATTGTTTAAAAGTAGTTCCTATCACTTTTCTTTCTGAGTGAAGTGACGTTGATGGAGCAAGAAACCGACGAATGACTTCAGGAGTAAAACTAAGTCGCAGTTATGATAAAACGAGTGGCGCATCGGAAATAGAAGATGGACTTGTTGCAAGGATTGGGAATTCGTGGTGCAAGCGTGTCTTCCAGTGTAACTCAAGGGGAAAGCACTTTCTCAGGAGAATCTACAAACGTGTTGAAAAGACAACGTGGAGGTTACTTGAATTGAATCCAAAGAACTCAAAACTGGCAAATGGAATTGTTGAAGGAAGCCGACACCACGGATTTTATAAAAGGTAAAGAAGAATATAAAATTGATTGTAGACTTGAAGAAGACAAGACAACTGAAAAAATAGAAACAATCAAAAGGACATGGCAGGAAAGTGGAAAACAAAGCATTCGGCACCAAAATAAATTTGAATTTAGTAGTTTTATGACAGAATTCTACTACAAATAATTTAGAGATATCAATAAAAGTGGCTAATTTCACTTTGTGATCGTAATTTCAAATATTTTAAGCTGTACGAAACTGTCGCAGCCCCAGCCCGTCATGCAACTAATCAGCGAGTGTGCTCTTAATTAATTAAAAGAGTCCTCGGCTCAGTCAATGCTGTTTACTTCCCATGTTTGCGCGACTAACGAACTAACTCATTCCAATTATTTTCTTGCCTTTTTAAAGGCAGACTAATCAATCTAATGTACGCTCAGTTTAATTCATAAAAATTAATCACATTCATAATTTAATTAGGCTGTAACAAAATTTACACAAGACCCACTTTTCGACGATTATCAAATTAAAATGGGTTGTACAATGCCGCCCCGCATATCCGAGAGATAAGAAAATTACATTGAATATACTCATTAGAGGGTTAATGTGTAGGTGTTAAGTAAATTTGAGTGTAATCAGGTTAAGCCCTTCCGGGGACCGGGAAAAATGCGCCGGGATTTATTGGCTTGTTACCGGGATCCGGGATTTAAAAAAGCCCAGACAGCCCGGGAATGCTGGGGTCGGCCGTTTGACAGAAAAGGCCGTTCGAATGTTCATTTTACAACCGTCGGGATTTTTTCCATTTGTTTCTTAGATCGGAATTTTAACGTGTCGAATATAGCGTTGAGCACATCATATTTAATCTTCTTTACTCCATCTTGAGAACTAAAAGAGAGGACATTAAAGACATGAAATTACACTAAAGTAGGTATCTCAATTCCGTTTACGTTGACATAGAGTGTATATGTAAAACGAATGGTTAAGGGTGTCTTCCTGCATACGTACATCCTGCAGTTTAAAAAATAACCTCGTTCTCGTGTCGCAGTTCTCGTGGCATCACGTTAATCAACTCTCATTAACTTTTGGACTTATTTGATTCTATTTGCTCCATACTTAACGTATCAAAACCGTCATACAGTCCCTTTGAGCCCGCGGTGTCTTCTGCCCTAACTCGATTGCTCATCAAGCATTTTAAGTGACTCAAACCTCTCGAGACTGCTCGAGGGTTCTTAAATATTCACGGGGCGTAATTTCTCGATCGCATCTTTCAGTTGCTGAAACTTTTCTAAGCTGACAGCCTCTCCACGCTATTAGGCACAAACTAGTGCTTTGAATTTTCGTTTAATTATAAGTTGAAGAATATCTACTTTGTAATTTGTTCAGCTTTTTTGAACAATGAAGTTAAGATGTAGATGAATTTAAGTAGTCTACTACTACAGTTGTAGTGTTTAACTCAGTAGGTTTTTACGGTAGTAGAGCGGTGCGGTAGGTACTTTTTGGAGCGGAAGGTGAAGTATGATGTGACAGCACTGGTCTGTCCTGGTGCGCAGTCTTTGGGATAAAAAATGCGATGGTACAGTCACGATCTTTAGGACACACTTAAGATTGATTGTCTACCCCGCAAATAAAAACTTGATTTAAGTATGTATGTATTTTAAGGTTAAACTTCAAGAATCAAATTTTGAAGTAGCCCCTCTCCCAGTGCTGACAAATCTCACCAATCTCTTCGCACTGCTCTAACGTCATAAGAACTGGCTCTGTTAAGCCTAACTCTTATAATTTTCATACGAAAATCAAGACATGCCTATTTTTAACCGTGGCCAATGATGTAGTAGGCATTACAATTTGTAAAGAAAGTGAGCAAGAACAGAACCCCTACAAACAGCAACAATCACTGGAAATTAAAAAGAACAAATCAACAAACGCGAGCCTCCCAATCCATGAATATTTTATTGTGAAGTCGCGACTTTTACGGGGATTTTTTCACAAAGACCTTTACTTTTTCGCGAGACGTGCAGTCCCGGGGTAGGATAAATGGGTTAAATTAATAAAAAGGGAGCGGTTACTTACAATTACGTTTTTAAATGTAAGCAAGCCGGTGCCTTGTTACACTTTGATTTTTATTCCGCGACTTGTGATTTGGCGGTATCAGTGGGACTCGGAAAGAAATAGGCTGTACTCGTAAATAACTTTTTTAAAGGCCTTTACTCTATGTTGGGAGTTGGTTGGTCGCGTGTTTAATGGCTGCCATGTCGACTCAATGTTGCTAACAACAAAGAAAAACGTTGCCTCTAAGTGATTTAGTTTGATGACTAGCCTTTGAAAATGTTCTTCTGGACGAGTTTGATGGAACTATGACAGTCAAAACACGTTGAACAGAGAAAATTAGACAACAGGCGCAACGATTACCTTCGTGATTCTATTGCTCCAAAGCAATTTCTTCTAGAAAACTGAAATCGTTTTCTAAAGATTAAGGCAATATAAATCAGCAGTAATTTATTGATTTAATATTCACATAAACATTAAGCGTCTCTTGCCTTTAACAAGTAACAACGTCACAATAAATTTTAAAACTTGAAATTTTCACTCGCATCCTTTTTCCCGATAGCAGTCATTAAGCTTGTATTTTGGCGCGAAGAAGGGTTCCGAATAAAAATCGCGACCCTCCAACAATCGCCAGAAATGGGTCCAAAAGAAACACCAGACCTGTTGTTTTCTCCAAAGACGAGGGTTACCAGGTAGCCAAATGAATTGCAAACAGCATTATTATTTCCTCAAGGAAGTCATATATATTCCTGGCCGCTTTTATTTTACCGTGCCTCGCTTTATTCATTTTTTCTTACCCCTTTTTTATTGCCTGCAACCTCGTAATATATTGTAAACGCAGCAAGCGAGTTGTAAACAACTATTACGAAGTTACAACTTAATAGGGAGAGGGCAGATTCTTAAAGGTTTTCTTGCCTTGTAGAGCAGGAAAAGAAATTCTTTAGTGGTTTTTACGATTTTAAAATATCTTGACGGTTTTACGACTTTCATATAATTTCAGGCTCTATGAAAAGAATTTTCCTGCTAATTTGTAAATAATAATCCAAATAATTATGCACAATTATCATGTTTCTTGCATTTTGATTCAGTCTCATCCGTAGCCGTTAATTAGAGTGAAAATCACGAAAGTTAAAATAGTTCACGCTTATAAAGGCTGATTAAAGGAAATTTTGCACAAATGAACTTACTCTAGTGAATGCCGCAGATCCAATTAATTAATTACATGAAAACGCAATTCAAAACAACCACACAAAAACAGTTCAAATTCATTGCCTGAAGTGTGTACCGTGCCTTGAACATTCATTTTGTTATACGCTTAAGGTAAATGTAATGTTTAATAATATTAATAATAATAAACAAAGCTCAATAGCTACTAAAGTAATTAGACCTAACAAAGGATAACAAGATAAGGGCAAGTACATTTCTTGGGTGAATAGTTTCGCTCATAAAATCCGCAGTAAAAGGGCGATAACGGCCGATTATGGCCGCGTAACGGCTCTCTAATAATGAATTGTCTTTAGTATAATGCTTGATCGTGATTGGACTTATAGACTGTAGATATATTGTACACGGATTTTAATGTATAATTCAGCTAGCAGGATTCTTTAAGCCTTTTTAAATTATACGACGATACGGGCGCATGGGAAATTGATGAAGTTCATTTTAAATTTTCTAAATATCAGATAATTAAACAGCTAGCCACTGGCGCAGTAAGGTTTTAGACATACGCACGCTAATAGCTTCCGTAGTGCGGATATACGTTTTGGTATAGGGGCCCGATTTTTGAAGGCTCATATGTGAAAAAACCACTCGAAAGTGGTAAAAAATTGTGCTGGATTTGAAATACAAATAGCGTAGAAGACAATCACATCTCTCATTAATCTTTTGAACTAGTCAAGACTTTTTAAAGCTGTAGTTTAGAAGATATAAGCTGATTTATACCAGTTTCGAGTTGTATTTCAACATAATGTGCTTTCCAAAATCGGGCCCCAGTTCGCGTTCAGCGATTGACTGCGATTAGGACAAAACCGATCGATAACTTATACCAAACCATTATAAATATTTTACACTGTAAAGTACAGTAATTGAGGTTAAAGTCTAAACAATAGCAATGCCATAGGTTATATATACAACATTTCCAACCGAGCAAGCTCTGCAAGCCCCCTACGTACGCTTCATTTCGGTCTATACGGAATAGTTTTCATACATAAATATACGACGCAATATTATTTGAAGAGAGCAATAAAGCTTGGAGCCAATAAACGTAGATTATCGGGAGTTATGATGCGATTCTCGTTAATGCGACACGACAACAGGCCTCGGGCCGTATGGGTTGTATGGAGGTTTACTTCTGTTATAGATTTCAATAAATTATAATTGGGTATTTATCTACCGGAAATATATAAATTTCATTGGAATCTAATACGATTTATTCACACGGTTTCACAGACGACTATTTACGCCAATGAAATATCAATAGCTATAAATAGGTGTTAAAAAGTTACGATATAATATATAAATTTAAAATTATTTCCATGACAAGTACACAAAATTTCATATGAAAATTAATGTGTTGTGTTGAGATATCATATCATAGCATACCTGTAAGAATTTGTAAATTATTTACAGAATTTCACATTTCAGCTTTTACAATTTTCTCGAAATCGATAGTTTCTTATAGAAGATCTGACATACACTAAAAACACGGCTCTGATACTCTGCAAACACTACGACGCAGAGTCAATGTTGACCGCCCTGCCCCTACGACAATAAATCGAATAAATAAATTACCTCTGTCAATCTCATACGATCTCACTACTTATGAGGTTACATTTTAACAATGTTCTTTTGTTTTTAAGAAGTATATTCTTAAAAATTCTTGACTCTTAATTTTTTATTTAACGCAAAATCCAAGTGGCCAGTTTGAAACAAAGACAATTTTCATTGATAATGAATGTCAAAATTAGACTTAACTTTCCTAAGTCGAATACACTTTCATTGATAGTTGAAATTAAAACATGAATTATGACCTACCTATACCTATCTTCTTTCATAATATTAATAAACATCAGCAATTTTAAAACGAGTGTGAGTTTTTAATAATTATAATAAAAGCAAAAATAATCGTTAGAATGGCCAAGGCGTGGCCATAATGCCTCTATTTGACATTCGGATCCCTAAAAAGAGAATCGAAATTCGGGGGTAAACCGGGAATAAAGATATCAACGGACGCAAACAAAACGATATGTTGACCGTAGCCGTCGTAAAAAACACGTTAACATCCATTCACATTTGGACCCCCTTTTTGTGCGGTCCGAACCACTGGGCACACTGATACACGCACTGATTGCTACAAACTACGCTGTTTGTTTTATTCTGGAGAGGAGATGGAATTTTAATAGCACTGGAGCTGGGTGTTGTGTAGTTTTGATGGTATTATTACGCGCTTTAATAAAACAAAGGTAGAAAGTGATTTTAAAAATGTGTGTTTGGTGTTTATATTGTACTAGCTGACCCGGCGAACTTTGTTCCGCCTTAAATTTGAAAAATTCCAGTGGTTTGGGCTGTGCTATCCCGCGGGAACTATGCAATTTTCCGGGATAAAAACTATCCTATGTCCTTTCCCGGGACTCAAACTATCTGTATACCAAATTTCAACTTAATCGGCCCAGCGGTTTAAGCGTGAAAAGGTAACAGACAGACAGACAGACAGACAGACAGAGTTACTTTCGCATTTTTAATATTATAGTAAGGAAGTAAGGATTAGTATATTAGTATATATTAGTATTTGTATATTAGTATATTAGTAAGCTTACTAGTAGGATAAATGCCTATTCTGTACCTATAATTAATTTTGATAAAATATTAACACAACCGAACAAAATGAGACTTCGTCTAAAATTTAAATTTTACAGTACCTAACAGAAAATAAATAACATAATAGTAACCTTATCTACCTTGCACTGCCTAGTGAAGACATTGAATTCTGTAGTTCTGAGTTATATTTCAAAAATCCTCTTTTGCTTTACAATCTACATCGATATTCATGGGTTTTTCCGCAGCGAATTGCCGGCCGTGCCCCTCCAAGGTGCTTCGTCAAAACAAAAGTTTTGTCCCGAAGTTTTATCAGCGCGTCCCCCTGGGCGGGGGCCCCTTTAACCTATTTTTCCCCGAGATGATCCACCGGGTGGGCTTAGATAAGTTTCGTGATGAACAAAATTTTACTGTTTCCACGTAGACGTTTACAAATATCCCGGTAAACAATCGATCACAGCTTAATTTTCACTCTATTCTAAAAAAAATTTTTTACTGTCGAGGTTCTATTAAGAACAAAAACAAGTATTGCACCTATTCTAAAGACTCAATACTAAATGATACACCTACCGCAAGATCTGATTTGGCTTAAAATATCATAACATTGTGGCCCTAATACAAAAAAACATTAACAAACAATATATGTAGTGCAGTAGATGTTCCACGGGAGTTTGTAATTGTGTCGTACAGACACATCTTTCAAATAGATGACGCTTGGCGACAAAAAATTGCATAGTAACCAGGTCATGTGAGAGCTGGTAACAAATAGAAAAATTCGAAGGCTTACTCGCCTGCTATGGGTGGAGTTGGGGTATAGCACGCGTCACGGAATGATGAGGATTTGGGTTCGATACCTGGCCATAGCTTTACTTTTCGGATTTTTCTATGTAGTCTTAATTTTCAGTGTCGTTTAGAAAACTAACAAACAAGTCTTAGCCTGTAATTACCATGTTCTTAGAACTGACGGCGGATACGGTGACTCTACCAAGTTTTTCAAGGCCAGCAGTATACAAGCGGTACCCCATAGGTGTCTATGTGCGGGGGTGATCACTTAACAGCAGGTGAAACAACTAATGTGTAAATTGCACCCCAATGCACTTGCATCTAGATAACCCACATGGTCTCGAATAAATACACGTTTGGCACAGACTTGAGTTATGGCTCCTTGTGAGCAATAGTATTGATTGGACAACTCGCGCCGAAGGAATTCCTTATCTCGCATGTGCTATTTGTAAATAGATGTTGGTCACAGTTGAGATACGATTACATTTTGAAGAGATATTACAATTCTGTAACTGAGGCGTTATTTTGCGAAATGAAATTATTTAATTTGCAAGAACATACATAGGTATTATTTTATAAATATTTTATGTGTCAGAGGTCTTGTATGCTCTGCCAAAATTTAGCATGCAAATTCTTAACCTAATTAATATTAATATAGATAATTATCCATTTATACATTTAGTGAATTATTAACTGTACATGTTCAAAAATGGTGTGCCAAGATTAAGCTTTAAGATTTTTCTTACTTCTTCTCGATAGACATATAGCTAGTGAGATCATCAGTTGATTTTATTCATGCAGTTAATGCTATGATAATGAAATGATAACTTAATTATATCCCATAGTAATACAATAGGGAATATGGTGTATTACCCATAGCACTACTACGTGGCACTACAGACCAAAATAAATATCATAAATGGGAGGTAGGTTTAGGTTATGTTAGAATTGTTAGATCTTCAGCAGGCCCGAAGAGCCTAAAATACTCAAAAGTAGGAGTTCCGCAAAAGCGGAGCTCCGTCGACTATGTTAAACTTGATTTTGAAATAGAAATCTTTCGACAGTAGTGCCACTCAGTAGTGCCACGGGAAATAAAGGGGGAATATTCATAATTTTGATTTTTTCTATGTATATAAACTTTCCTTTGTTATTTCAGGCCTTAAAGGCTCGATTTATTATTAACTCGGCCCTCTATAATTTGTTATCCGGCGCTGCTTAATGTTAATTACATTCTACTTCTGCAGCAAAACTTGGAGATGAAAATAACTCGTTACTTCTATTAAGTAATTATTCGGTATAAAGCGATGCCTAAGTAATGAACCGTAATTATAAGAGGACACGTCTTAGGAGTCAAGTAATTAAATCAATCATCCCTTCCCATGGTGTGTAATCTTTTCACTAAAATTCAATTTGAATTAAATACTCTTAAACGAAATTTCCCTTTGCGTTTGATGGCCTTTTGGAAATTAGATTTGGAACTTCAAATATTATTATATGAGGTAATTTTGCCTTTTGGGATCTCGTTAAAGGCATAAGGATAATATGAAATAACACTACGTTAAATATGAGAAATTCTTATACTGCAGTTACAACAAAGGTAGTAAAAAAAGCCGTTACCTTACGTTATAAAACATTTATCTACTTTGCTAAAATATTTTTCGTTATTATTCAAAGTAACACCTGATGCAATTTAGATATATTTAGACAAGTCCAGAAGAAAGTTCCAAGCTTAGCAGACTGAGAACACAACATAAAAAATGGTTCTATACCTATCATTTGTTTTGTATCTTGATTTCGTTCCATTTTTTCAAATTTATGACCAGTTGAAATACCATTTGTTATATTCTACTATACTAATAGCATTTGATTGTCGGCAGTATAATTTAAAGATCGCCCGCTCCCCCGGGCGAAGGAAACTTTTAAAGATATTATCCAGGAAGGGTTGGTGCGTCCTACGTGCTCCCGCGTGCCATCTGTCTTCAGCCGGTCGGAATTTGTTTATCTCTTTCTATTGTTCGGTCAATAATTTTGGGTCCAATATACACAAATGTGCTTTTAATACTGTTATTGTAAATATTCTTGTGATAGCTGGTACGTGTGGATCGGAGATAAATGAAGCGCCGAAGCGGTTTCCCGATATCCGCGGTTCTTAAGTGCCATGTGTCAGAAATCGCATCTATTACTGTGATATACGAAACTGACAAAAATACTTACCTTTAAAGCAGAAAGTACTCCGAACTTCAACAATAAATACTTATTTATCACTATTTATCACTACAATTTAAAAAATGTAAAGATAATCAGAATGTCAGTCGCTCTCACAAAATAAATACTTGTTTAATCCTCTTTACATGTAAACATCTCAAAACCCGAGACTAAAATGAGAAACAAAGTTTTTTATTTACAGTTACAATTCTATTAGAGCCCGTGGCCGGCGACGTCTTTGTCTGCAAATGAGACCCGGCGTTATAAATTATGCAAACGTGCCGTTGTAACCATAAAAAAATCAAGATTTTCTTCTCCGAAGAGCAGGAATGTATCGGGACAGGAACTGGACGCACATAAATTTATCATTTTCCACTGCATAAAGCATAAATTCGAATCAATGGTCCTTCCTTAGAGGGCTGGGATACATAACAACTTTGTTGTTGCAAACGCTGTATCGCTATGGACTGCTATAAAATACAATGGCTGTGTATTTGGACTAGAGATTCTCTTTAAAATTAGTATTTCGCTTAGTGAGAAAAATCTATTTTACTAGTTTAAGATAAATCACTGCAATTAAGTAGGTATGTATTGAGATTTTGCTTACGTTTAAACTTATTATTTTAAGATTTGTATCTAAATAAAACGCAGTACTCATCCTACTAGAGACTAGGTATTTAAAGAAGATCGAGTAGACAAAAAACGTACAAACATACCTACGTACTTAGAAAAGTCTGTAAACTTTTCTTTCCACTCAACGCATTTCAATGAAGCTGCTACAAAATGTGAAAATATTCGCATTGAAAACGGAAGATTGAGTGGGTCCACCTTCACACAATGCCAGTGCTTGTCACCCACACGGCAAAGGGTCGAAACTACATACATATATCCATATTTTTAAATTTGATTTGAGAGGTACACTCGACGAACAAATGTTTGCTATTGAAAATTGTACGGTGTGACGTGACCGAAATGCGTCAGTCGGCCAGCCGGTGCATAATAAATAAAGGAGAAATGTGAATAAATATAATAAAAATGGGAAATATGGAGACCATTGAAACCTTGTCCCCTTCATCGCGCAGTGAACAAGGACAGCAATTTTTGGATAAGAAATTAGAGGAATACTCGAATTCGTAGTTAGAGCTTTAGTCAAAACAATTGTTATAGCACAAAAAAAAATCTGATTTCAGCTTACTTTCTTAACTTTTCCAGTTAAGCTGATAAATATTATTATTCTTATTATTTAAAATAATACACCAGCAGCTCTTTGAGCTGATACGTGTATATCTATCACTGCACTTGTGGTCTCTGGCTTTTTATATGAATGTCTAGTCTATATGTAGAAATATATATTTTGTTCTAGTAAATAAGCAACTGAGGTGTCAGTAAAGCTCTCTATTTAAAATCAATACAAACCAACCCATATTTTATTTAAACTGATCAAGCATCCAAAACTAAAAGGCCCAAGAGGTCACGTGAACCCGAATCAACGTCCACCAAAAAAGATCCCAACCCGTGGGGTAGTTACGAGTACTCAGTAAGTAAATAGTCGTGTTTCAATGCCCGCTAATAATTGTAGCACAGTCGCCCGGGGCGTTTTCACAAAACTTCGCTGTATATTTGTTGGTAGCAGATGTGTAGCCAGCCACAGACCAAGTTCTGGCACAGTGTTGCGGCGCTGAAGGCTCCCAGATATGTCATATCTGCCCGCCCCTCGCCGCATCGGACATCTTCTCGTGTAATATCTCGACGACTGATTGTTGGTGTAGAGCGACGGGTACGCTTTGATGCTTGCATAGTTTTTCTTAGATATTTGGTATAATTGTTGATAGATTACATATCCTGAACTCACTCTCTGAACACGTGTCGGTAACGGGTCTATAGGATTTTATCATACGCAATATAATATAATTGATTATTTCAATTGATTAATTCCTATTTGTATAGACCGGCCAAGGGCGAGAGACCTCTCTCAGTCCCCTTTGTCGTCTCATCCCGCGCCCTTGTACCGCGCGGGCAAGGACTCATTTAAGCAGTAGATCTATAGTAAGGTTGTACCTGCTACTGAAGTCACCTTCACCTAATGCAAAGTTGTTACTATGAATAGGAATATTTTATAGGAGTTATTTCTGATATTAATTAACAAAACTTTCTCACTGACTTGATTCTATTACATTGCTCAGGCAAAATTAGAATAGAACTACACTTCACTGGCATTCTTTAATGTGCCGTTTCAATCGTTAAATAATCTATTTAGATAGACGAAAGAATGATGTTCTACCTAAAATGGTAGACGTAGGTAGGTACATCATTTAGGTGTACAAGTCAATTTAAAATGCAAAAGTATCAAGACCTACCATTCGCTGCAGAACACGATGAATGAAACGAGTTAGTTCGCCCACTCGGGCCAAGTTTTCTAACGAAGACGTCACACATGAAGCCCTTAACTTCCATACGAATATTTGTATTCGAGAAGTCTCGCTAGTGCAAATATATAGGATTCTACATTCCCGTCGATATGAGGACTTTGTAATGAAGTAGAGTTTGTTTACTAATGGCATGATAAGTATGAAGATTCAACGATTTTATTTTAACTTCCTAAAAAACTAAACTAACTAAAAAAAAACACTAAACTCTTATATTCCTTTCTGTATAGATCTACTTATTTGTCACAGACAACTCGTTCCGAATCTATTGGACCGATGAATTTTGTTGTTTGGTTTTTACTTAATGTGACCCAAATGTATTTCCGTATTAATAAATAAGTTTTCAATAGGTCAAAAGGCATTTTATGAATGAAAGAGTTACATTTCTAAACGATATTGGAAACTAGAACATGTATTGTGTTCTAGAAAAATCCGAAAAGTAAAGCTATGGCCGGGAATCGAACCGTGATGCGTGCTTTTAACCCAACACTACCCATATAGCAGGTAAAAGTAAATCTATGGCCGGGAATTGAACCCGGATCCTCATAATTACGTAATGCGTGGTTTCACCCCTACAACACCCATAGCAGGGCTCTTTTACCTGAATAGTTTCTGGCTTGAGACAATATAAAAAATAAGTAAAATTCTTGATTCATTTGATAATAACGACAGAGTGGTTCCGCAAAAGCCCTTGACACGTAAGTTTTACACCTTTGACAGTAATAAATGATGTGATGACTTTAATAAAGATAACAATGAAGAAGGTAGACATAGTGAACCAGGAAATGAAAGAATTCATGAGAAGCGTTCAACAGTATTTACTTTAAAATATTGAATGAACATGATTAACACCGAATTTTCAGCAACTCAGCGAAACACTTATTTGATATGGGTGAGCGCCGAGTATATTTGGTTTCCCAAAATTCTCAAATGATCTGTTTGATTTCAGCTTGCCTCTGCAGCAAAATTTGTTGAAAACTTAGCCTTGCTTGTAAAAACACAGTCGATGTTTGCTTAAACGTTCCGGCATACATTATGCTGAAAATGTTAATGAGTAAAATACCAAAATATTTTTCGAGTACAACGACGTAAATACGCAGTCTTTGGTCTCTGAATAAAACGTGCAATCTGCGTCTATCGAGACAGTCTTAGTAATTTAACACGAATATTTTAAAAAGACCGATCGAGATCCCATCGAGTTACGACCTGGGTGCCTTTAAGAGGCGAGTGTACAATTTTCTGCAGGGCCGACAACGCACTGGCATCGCGTAAAGCTCAGTCAGTCAGTGGTGATCATTTACCATCAGGTGACCCACTAGTTCTTTTGCTGGCCTCTCTAACATAAACAAAAAGAAAATGAAGACCATTAGTCTTGCAGTGACTCAAATCTACATTAAGGAACTGAAATCGTTCCTTCAATTCGCTGGATAAATTGTATTTCACGAATCATCTTGCACGATAGAGAGATATAATCTGCTAAAAACGAAGTTACCGTCAAAAGCACTTCCAAATCGGCAGACCACACTGTACTTTGCTTACTTCCGATCCTATACAATCGTGCGATCCCTGAGTGACCGCGCTTTGATTCTGCAATGCAGTCGATAGATTTTCGGGTTTCGGCAAAAACCAGATTTAGTAAAAATAATAATTAGGTTTAATAATTTTTCAGAATATTAATTTCCATGCTGGTCTGGGAGCAAAGAAAAAACATAGAATGTACCAGTTGCTTCTATACCCGCGCAGATGGTAAAAGCCCATCGAGGGAATGGGCGAAAATAATAGGAATCATGTTATAGGCGATGAGGCTAGCAACCCATCACTATTTTGATTCTATTTTCCACTTATACGCCCACAATCTTGCTAAATGTGGCCTGTACCTACCTGTTAACATAGGCTCTGTCTACCCCGTAAGGGATAAAGACGTGATTTGTGCATGTGTGCATGTTAATTTCCATTGTGAATTGTTCAGTAAAGATTATTTATAAAAACCTATCTAAATAATGTTTGATTAGCTGACTGCGGTTGAGACAATGTTAAATTTGTTTTATACCTACTTTTAACAAAGGATAGTGAGAATATTTTATGTTAAGGTACTATTTTTATGCAAGGTTTCAGAAAAAACACAACTTGCTCATAATTATCCTCATTAGCATTCCAAAACTTCCATCTAAAGATGTTTCAACTTAGTACTTTTTCTATTTCGTCTAGTCGACAATTGGCACGTCACAGAATCGACTATTCCTCACTAACACGTGCCGAAACCGAAACCCGATTCTCAACTCCCCTTGTCTCTGGCATTGTGGACGAAAGTATCTCTTAATCTGAGCCGGACATAGCGATAATGATATTATAAACCTCGCCGACTACAATTCGCTTTTAGAGGGGCATTGCCAACTTAGTGCATTTAATCTGGACCCCGTTATGGGATGTAGGGTAGCAGTAGTATCTTTGGGTACGTCTCTAAGATAAATAGGATGGAGATGGTGAAAATTTGAAGGCGACATTGCTTAAATGAAAAGAGAGGTGCGAGAAAAATACTAAGTCGATAATCATTTTTCTTATTTACATACAAACATACATACATACATACATATATCACGTTTTTATCCCTTACGGGGAAGACAGAGCCTAAGGTAACAAACCTTAAGGCCACTTTTAGCATGATTAAATTTGCTTATTTAGATATTCTGAAGTCGACAAAGTGTGTATTTTTATACAGCTTTCGCAAAGCGAGACAATAATTAATTTGTGGTATAATGGATGGAACTTGTATGATTAATGTATGTAGGTTTAGACATGTCGTCAATCAAAATAATGTAAAACTACACTGAAGAGCAAAAATAACGGATCGTTTCCCATAGAGAGGTGTATGCTTATCATTATAATAAAAATCTACGTTAATATGTGATTGCCTTGAATTTAAAAATTGGGCAATGAGCATTTCAGTCTGGCTGAATACAAGAATACCCAAACTAACCTTTTTAAAAAGTAAATACGCGCCTCAACCACATTTTTTATAATCTGTAGCAACCCTAAACACGAGTAATGTCCGGCAGACATAGCCAGGCATCCGCGTAAAGCAATTATCGCCTGTAATGTGGTCGAACCGTAAGACGGTCTGACCGTCTCGGATGCCAGCCTTAACGCCGGACGGTCTTACGGCACGTTTACAGCAAATTCTTGAGGCACGGACCGGGTGCATACCGGAAAAGGAATGTCTTGCAAGTTTTAATGTGGCAAGGATTTTATAGTCGCGATTTTGTGGCCGTTTTAAGGGCGGTGTGAGATTAGTTTTGGTGATTGGAGTCGTCAATGTTTGCAGACGGGAAAACAACGTTCATTGAGTACTTATGTACCTATACTCGTAAGGGCTTCATGGTGGTCTGAAAGAAAAAACATAGAATGTACCAGTTGCTTCTCTTCCCGCGCAGATTGTAGACCATCATGGTAATATACCAGTATATTCTTTGTTTTTAGGGTTCCGTACCTCAAAAGGAAAAAACGGAACCCTTATAGGATCACTTTGTTGTCCGTCTGTCCGTCCGTCCGTCCGTCTGTCAAGACCCTTTTTCTCAGAAACGCGTGGAGGTATGAAGCTGAAATTTATATCAATTACTCAGGTCTACTGTCCCTTGAAGCTGTGAAAAAAATCAAACTTCTAAGCCAACGCAATCAAAAGATACAGCCGTTTATGCCGCAAATTTCCGCAAATTTTCAACTCTCAAAGGAATCAAAACCTACAAGGTAGTTCCCGTGAACGCAGAATCTTGAAATTTGGTATGAAAGTAGGTCTTATAGCACAGATTAAAGAATAATTGCGAAAACCGTAAATGTGTATGTATGTCTGTATATAGCAGTGACCAATATAAAGTAACCCCACACTGCGTACATTTTGCTTTGGAACAGGGCTCTGCTTACACTGGTTTTAGATATTTATAGATAATGATACGGAACCCTCGGTGCGCGAGTCCGACTCGCACTTGACCGGTTTTTTTCTTTGCTCCCAGACCAGCATGGATGTAAAACTCTTAGCAACTTAAAGCTAATCATATACTCGTACTTTCATCTAATCGCTGTATAGGGACTATACGAGTAGGTATTTGTTCTTAAATAGGAGAATAAAACATTAGCTATTGCTAACTACACTAAGCCAATCACAATCCTAGCTAGTCACACTAAGAAAAGAACTACTTATGTATACTCGTACAAGTACATTCTACTCGTGTGTATGTAAATACCTACTATAGTGTACATGCATACACGGTTTACCTCGATAGCTTATACTCAATAATCCCCGTATATAATTTATTAGATCAATATTGCTATTGAGGTCTAACCGACCCAAGCCTTAATGGTTATCATCCCTAGATAGGGATGTGTGTGTTTATTTTGTGACCATGTTTAAATAGCCAGTTACAGGGAAAAATACTTGTTACTGCTGATACTTCAAAACAAAGTTGAATAAGTACTTTTCTTTTGTCTGATTTCACTGAGTCAGCTTTGAACTTAAAGGAATTTATTTCTCTTCAATGTTAGTCGTTATCCCTATACGTAAGCTTTATTTTTTTTTATCGGCAAACATCTGTGAAGCTATTCAATGGCGTGTGTGAAGTTCTCAATCCGAACTGGACCCGCGTGGGAACTTTCTAGCACAGTCCCTTTTGTTTTCAGAGGAGACTTGTGCCCAACAGTGGTACGTAGGCTTTATAAAGATGGAAATAAGACACCAATTAGTACCAATTAGCAATTTCTTGTTGAGAATTTTTATTGGGGTATTGGTAGCTATTAGCGTGACATACATACATACCGTCACGCTTTTTTCCCACAGGGCTAGGCCGAGACTACTTTGTTCCACTTGCTACGATCCTGACGTACCTCTTTCGCTGCATCCACATTCATCAATCTCTTCATACATGCTCGTCGGTTTCGGGTTTCGGGTGACATTTAAAAAAGTTCGACCTTTTTTGTATTAGTACATTAGTATTACCAAACTTACAAGTATTTAATACTTGCGAGTATTTCCCCAACCTACACATACACACCTTAACCCATCGCTTAATTACCCTTCTCGGCTCAAGACAATGGCTAATATAAGAAACGATGCCTCACCGCGGACCCTGATTTATCGAGGTGTTCCTTGTTTCCACAAATAGATTATGAACTACAAATAACTTAGGATCGTACCTCGATGATTTATTACGGCTAGTCTATTCAGCTTTGAATTAAATTTTAAGATATAATGATCAAGTCCAATAAATGCGATCATTTTTTGATTATAATTTTCATCATCAATTAAATACTTAATGCAATTAGGTTAACAAGGAAATTAATACAGTCCAAATAAATAACAATAAATTTAGCCTGTAACTATCAACTGTTAATTGTCGAGGTACCAGGCAACCAGAAGTTTGAAGGCAGAATAATTTCCTTGAACTCGGTAGTCACTACATCAAAGATGCCTAGTGAATATTCAGAGGGATCGGACGAGGCATTATGTTGTTGAACTATAGAGTCCGCACACCTCGCCCTTCTAATTGATTGAAAATTCAGACTAACAATTTGAATCAATGTCCTAGATTTGCATAGAATTTAAAAGTTCGATTTCTAGGTTATGATTAGAGCACAGTAATGTGATGTCGACGAAAGATTTTTGATTTCGACTATTATAAACTACATGGAGTTGCTTTTGAAGTTGAACTAAAAAAAGAACCCGCTTTACTTTTGGTGATGAAATATAACGAATTATTTTGTCAGAGCTATAATATTTTCAAAGACAACAGCAGTGACATGTTTGACAAGTTTCTGTATAGCTATAAATAACATGAAAATCAAAAATAGATTAGCGCAGGAATAACAAGACTTAGTACCCGATACGAGTAAAAACAGCTATAAGATTTCACACAGTGCCGAGTCTCAGATATCTCAAAATAATACCAAGGAAAATGTCTTAATAACGTTCGTAGCAGCGCCCTGCGATTTCCAATGCAGATGAAAGGCTTCTAAATAATTGATTAGCTTCTAAGACTAAGGTCGGGCATGAATCGAACGTCCCGCGTTATTCAAATTGGTACAAGCCTTACATCTGTTTCGAGGGACGGCGCTAAGACGATTTGTCGCAAACGTCTGTGATTGGGGAAATTATTTGTATTTGTTGAACATGATGATTGATAACGATGACAGTTTTCTATTTAGCATTTAAGCAAAAAGCGTGCAAAAAAGTACTACAACAAGTACTGGCTGACAAAATAAAATTTGGTAAATCACGCTCTAACAAGCGTGCAATATGATTATAAAAAATCTATTAATTGATTTTGTTCTTTTTGATGTATGGGATGAACAATTTACTTTAGTTTTCACTTACTTCTGATTCTTAATCTCTGCCAACTTGCAGAAACTAATAAACCAACAACATATTATTATTGAATACAACCTGGCGTAATCTGTGGATCTAATGAAACGCGCGGTCAGCGGACAAACGTACAAGTTTTCTTATCTGTGGACGCTCATAAGAAGCCACTTGAGTGAAGCAACTGGGTACTCCGAGAAAACAAGTGCTGGCAGAGGGGAAAATATTTTTGTGCAAAGTTCAGAAAAAAAAACAGATTATGAGGTTTGAAACACGGGGTTTGAAATAGTAGTAGATGAAGTAAAAATAAATGTATGAAGTTAATAAATATTTTTTAAGAAACAACCAAGTATGTTGAGCTGCTAAACAGTTAAGGTTTTGCATGATACTTGCTCGCAGTTTTGAATTTCGCTTCGTAGAGTTAAGTAAGTAGGTAGCTTTTTGTAAATTTGTTAAGAAATTGATTCCTGACGCACTGTGGAATCATCTCACATTAAATGACATAGTGACGTTGCATTGAATAGACAAGCAAAATCACGTGACGTTTACTGTCAGAATGTTCTATAAAGTAGTAAAAGTAAAAAAAATATTTTTCAGTCGTTTTGTTGTTTCAACAATTTTGAAAACACTCGAATAACATAAATTGATCGACCTCTGAGTGATAAATAACATTTATGTAATTAGAGATTTTTCTTTCTGAAAACAACGCCCTCCCATCCCTATTTCTACACGTTATACGGTTTATCTGATCGCTCGTTACCGATAATGCCGGCGACATCTTGCGCGCAACTATGACGATAGCGCGAGCATAAGTGGCCGTTCTTTTGTTTTGTTTCAACAATGGAACTATGTTTAGTTCCACTAAAAATGTTTTCTTTGCGTGGTCGCGTACGCTGGGTAAAACACTAGTAGTGTTACCAACGAAAACTATGATGCCTTCGAATTTAAAATAGCTTGATATAAATTTTTAGAAACCGTAAACCGTGGTGGGTGAATAAACATTTTGGGGCCACTTTGATCATTTTAAAATTGCTATAAAATCAATATTATCCATATGCGGTGAATGTTTGGCTTGTAGACGCAATGACGATCGATGAAGACATCGATTGGAAGCAGTAAATTCAAATAAAAAATAATCAAATCAAATCAAATCAAATGAATGATTAATGATTATGATTAGTGATTATGATTAATGATTATGTTTGATGATTATTAATGATTTCGTCATTATGAATACTTTTCAAAGTCACCCCGGTTATCGGAACTATACAATACCATGTAAATATTTGACATTGAAAGACGAGCAAGTAAGAGCCAGAGGGCCAAGCTTTGTTTTGTTCTATAAAACTTTACTAACCTTACCTAACCTAACGTTTTGGTTTAAAAATCAAATTCAACTTTGTATTGTATTGAACAACAAAAATAGGTTACCCATAGCAGGTCAGGGTGGTGTTTGTAGCGGTATAGCACGCATCACGGAATGATGAGGAGCCGGGTTCAATTCCCGGCTGTAGCTTTAGGTACTTTCAGATTTATTTTGTGTTCTAATTTTCAGTGTCGTTTAGAAATTTAATTCCTAACGGGTAAAACTTGAGTCTTGATTCATTTAATAGGTATATTGAAGAAGTTTGAGTACCTTATTGATCAGCCGTTGAATTGAAACAGTTAACATAGATATTGCCAGACGAGATGTATGGGTCGGAGCACGTGGCGCGGCCCCGCCGTTAGGCAAACTGCAAGTGCGCCCCTCGCATTAAATTCGGTTATTAGCCCCGCAAACTTTGATCAGACTTGACCCCGGGAGTTCATCGATCGCGCGACTTTCACCCGGATCATAAACTGAGCCACCCACTTTCAAAACTGAAAAAAACAGTTCCCAACACACTTCAAAACTAAGTCTTCCTAATCACGCGCCGCTAACAAAGTTCGCCCAAGTTTTTTCCAAGTTCAGTTGAACTTCATCGATGCGGGGATCGTTCACCCTGGAGGGACACTTGCATACGGCTCCGGCGGGCCATTGAAACAAAATGTGGAGCAAGGCTGCCGGGATTACTTTCTTCCGGAACTTTTTGCGGATCGATGTGGAAGTTAAAAGTTTATTACCGCTGCGACAACGCTCGTAAAGCCGACTCCGCCGCGCCGGCCAGCCGCGACCGCGACACATTTTTAATTAAATCCACCCGAATCTTCCCGCCGTCTAACGCCAGTCCAGCATCCCAGCTCGTCTACATACATTACAAGTACGCCTTTCAAAGAACCTTTATTTAGGTGCTTTACATAACAGCGGCCGTAACTAACGAGCGCGGATACCTGCTCAGCATTCGTATTCAGAAAAGGTTTTTCTATCTACGCCGACGGGCGTAAAATAGGAGTCGAGGAAGGAGGCATGAAGGAGAAAATAAAATAAAGACGGCGCCAGCGAACGGATGCGGAGTCCGTGAAAAAAGTGCGAGAAAAGCAGGCTTAATGGTGTAGCGCAGGTAACGTGGGCGGGATCGCGTGGGTGGGCCGCGGCGATTGGTCGGCGCCGCCCAGCGCGGGGCACGCCCCCCCGGCCACCGGCTATCGGCGACCACCTCCAGCCACCCGCTCCAAGCTATGCCTGTGTCGTGAATTAGTTTGCCAACTCTCTGTCTATGGCGGAGCTACGGAGCTGTAAGTATGGACGGCGGACTGAATAATCGATAAAGGTGTTTATTGAAAACGGGCGCGGGGCTCTTTATTGCTTCTTTATTATTAAAATGCTGGGCTTAGCGGGTTGCGTTCTACACGGGGCTTGTAAGGCGGGCTGTGCTAAGGCCGGCTTGTTGGACCCTCGCTTGAAGGTCGGCGGAGTTGGCAGCGTCGCGATCGCATTGCGGAGGATTTCTAACCGCATTACAGCAAACTAGCACTTTATATACTTGACCCTATTTTGGTTGAATATAATGTATACCTATCAGATTATAGAAAAAGTTTTTTTTTCTTGATAACATCAACGTCATGACTGGTCAACTAAGGACTGGAGTCACATACAAACCTATTTTCTTAAAACAAATACATTCCTACGGTCTATTGTTCTTAAAATGGAAACAGTTATCGACTTCAAAATAATTTCATAGTGGAGATATTAACGGATACAGCAAACAAAAAAAATCATATAGTCACATTATAAACCTCACTTTTTACTTACATACATACATAAATCACGTCTTTATCCCTTACGGCATTACTATTCTGATTTCCCTTTCCACCTATACGCCCTTAATCATGCTAAACGTGGCCTTAAGCTTTTGTTACTTTAGGCTCTGTCTACCCCGTAAGGGATAAAGACGTGATATATGTATGTACGATTACTAGGTTACTATTACATAATGTAAAACCTTTTGCGTCTTGTTGTGACCACTAAATACGAATACCATAACATTCTAACAATAAACAAAGAAAACAAACAATTTGTGTCCATTGATGCAGTTTAGAAACTCCCCCGTGTAAAGCGGGTAATGTAGCGTGAAATGATGAGTGATGGCGTGACTTGCGCCCCACCTGCCAGCCTTAAGCCCAGTCTACACATGCAAGCAAATTCACGCTAGTTAATACATTGCGGCACTCGGCTGGATACGTAGTCGCCAGTGCCACGAGGACCGCGCAGTGTAATGGGACTTGCGTGAACTTTGTGCATGTGTAAATTGGGTTTTATATTACGGAGCAATTAGCGCACTCGAATATATAGCGAAAGTAAACAAATACTCAAGTAAACAATTATACTATCAATCCACACAAAGTCACTTTGACTAAATGGGTGCTTTATCATTTTTACTTAAAAATTAAAAACTTCTTTTTTAAATATGGCCCCATCGATCTATGCGATGATTTCGCCAATGTCAAAGTATCTAATAAATACAGTATTCGAAAATATTGTGACAAAAATGTCGGCAACGTTGTACGGTAGACCACGGTCAAAAGACCGTGTGATCTGTCGGGCTCTTAGCCAACGGTCAATGATAATTCAAAACCTAAGAGAAAAAACAATATGGCTGACTGTCACATTGACTAGTAGGTAAGTTTAGAGTTTGTGTGGTAGTGTTTCAAATAGTACAAATAACATTTTGCCTTTGGGTGAAGATAAAATTAGTGGTCAACAGTGCAATAAATATTAGAAATTATCTCTAAGAATAACATGGCAGTGTAGTAAATATCCTACGTAATCACGACATTGAAGTTACTAAACGAAATAATGCAGAAAAACGTTCAAAACAATCTCTCCCTGCCAGCTTCATTCATATTTTTACGTTTTGTAACACGTTGACATTCGAAACTCTCCATTCACAAAACTTTGCGTCCTCGGCCTATACGTTAGCTTCTGATTAAAATCGCGCGTAAAAAAACCTCAAAAGCTGTCAGCCGTCGTATCAGTGCCGAATGTCGAAACGAACACTCGCAAGAGAACAAACCAAAAAAGATCCGAAATATCCCCGGCCATTGTCGAATGCACAATGCCTTTTACGACACCGGGTAAATAACGTTTGGAAAAATGTAAAAAACCGGTTTGCGGGCTCCGGGTAAACACGTCGCGTCCCTTATTGAGTTGATCTGGCCATTTTAACGGGCCCTCGCCCTTTGCGAGGCGAAAAAAAAACGCAATTCAATTTCGGAATTCGAATATCCATTTTTGACGTTTCGCGATTAGAACGCAGTTTGATCGTTAGCGGGACGCGAGTTTGCTTCTATTTGCAGCCTTTGTTTTAACTTTTAAGCGCAATGTATTTCTTTTCATCGACGTGAAATAATAATAGAGTTGAATGTCTGCTAGAATAGAATACATACATACATACCTAAATCACGTCTTTATCCCTTACGGGGTAATAGAATACGATTGTTAAATAGTAGTTCATTCACTTTATAAATGGTTTCATACGTTGTTAGCTATGAGACCGGTAGCGCCATCTCTCGGAATTTCCCGGAACTTGTAGTTTAAAGCGCGGTGGCGCTCGGGACTAAGCCAGCCAGTTACGTTCTTTGCCTTTTTGACGAAAACCCGTCATATATTTTTGACATTATTTTATTATTATTAGATACTGGCTACTACAGCATTCCAACGAGCAACAGAAATTAAACGAGACAATCCCGCCTGCCGTATTATTACCAATAACGGGCCAGAAGTACCAGTAATACATCTCAAGAGTGTCTTCCAATGGTCTTGGTAATAATAAATATATCATAGTGATCCTCGGGGGACAAATAGAAGGGAAAATAAAGCAAATCGACCCGGGAAGGGTCGGCAAAGAATAACGATTAATATTAACTGAAATTGTTATAGCCCCTATACAGCGCTGATTTAATATTTTTATGGCCCTTATTGGAAAGAGTTAGCGCCGATGGATTTAGGCGAAGTGGGTGTAGCAAATTTACTAAATGTAATTATGCCGTTAAGCTCGAAAATTTATAGCTATGAAACTAGTGTAAATGAAAAATTAATCAAGTTATTTCGTAGGCATGTATTAAAGCGTATTAAAAAGTGCAGTGTTTGTGATAAATATATATCTAGTGTTGATGACAACACTGTATAAACACTGCTTTTTGAGTATAAAAGTAAAATAAATATTTAAATAAATATTAGGAAACAATTCACACAAATTTACCTAGCCCCAAAGTAACGCTAGTAAGGCTTGTGTTATGAATTCTAGACAACGATATACATTCTTATATAGAGAAACACATACTTAAATAGACGAAACACAACCATGACTCAGAAACAAATTTTCGTGCTCCTCACAAAAAGGTGGAACAAGGATTCGAAACTGGGACGCTTGCTTCACAGCCAGGGTCACTACCACCAAGGACAAACGCGTCATCGAAAAAAAAAGTGTGATGCATATTTGTTTTTTAATAAGTATTTTAAAAATATTAATATGTAAGTATCAAACGGCCACGGTAAATGAAAACAAAAGCGAATCTGTATAGTAAGTAACTGTACCCTGTATACTGTACTGTAAAAAAATATAATTAAATTCTCTCAAAAAAATTAAGCACCAAGTTGATTAGTTTAATCAAACCACGGTCCATGAAAAGAAGAAGAGTCATTTGGATAGGACGTGAAAATGATACCCTAACGAGCTCTGTACCGCATTCTTACATTAAAATGTAAACAACATTACCCTTTGCCAGCCAAGTCGTTGCACGGATCGCTATTTGTCTGTGACATTTAGAGGAGCAAACCGGCGGCTTGAACGCCACGGTTGAAATGCGTGAGCTTGGATAATTAAAGTATGTCACTTTGGAAAGTACAGGCGAGTCTTTAAAATTCTATGATAAAAATGTAATGCCAATCATTTACTTATAACATATTTAATTCAATTAAAAAAAAATGACTTTCAATACATATGCTTAGGCTTATACATTTATTTTAATTAAAACAGTAATATTACAAATACAACAATTAAAGCCGAAAATAGGTGATGCTATGTACACGAGTGAAACAACATGTTTCATTAAGCCAACAAATTACACTTTGTATCTATAAAAATCGATATTTCTTAGATGTTTCTAAGTGAAACGTGTAACTACGAAGAAACAACACTGAGCCAGATTATTATATCGATTTGAGTGCGCACTACAATAAACTTATATATGTTACTGACATTCGCGGCTTGGCCCTCCTTCGCGAAAGAACAAAAAGGGCTACATCTTTGTTCCGTGAAAATTCCCACTTGGTGTAACTCTATGACCCCTAATCAATGTGATATCTACCATATTTATAGTATCAATTTAATCTTCAATGCTGCAGAGCGTTATCTGTCAATCCGTCGCGTTACTATTTTATAGTATAGATTCTTCCCTTATACGTACTAGCTAGGAAAAAACGTTAATTGCAGTCTAAATGCCCAAAAACACCACATATCCCCTCCTCCTCCCCTCATCCTTATCACTTCGTTTTACAGAATTTAGCTTTACAATTGGCTGCTCTTACCACAGATCTCATAACTAGAGTGGTACAACCGCCGCGTCCCACCCGCCAGTCTGCCAACCCTTCATAATAAGGGCGGAGTACCTCAGCGGTCATCTCCTCTGGAATCTGTCCCCAGGGCCCCGTAGACCCTGCCAGCAGGATTTATCCTCTAACCCTGCCACTGCGACATTACCTCCAAGATGTTTTTAGCTCTGATTAGATTAAACCTGTAAAGTTTCAGTTTTATCGTCCAATGTGTACGTGACTATAATTGTTAGGTTTTTTTTTTGATAGTGTCAATCGTTGTCGACGCCATTTCATGAGGGGTCAATAGTGAAGTTATTATTATATTTTATTTTTTTATATGAATAGGAAGGCAAACGAGCAAGTGGGTCACCTGATGGTAGGTGATCACCACTGCCCATAGACACCCGAAACCCCGGAGGGATTGCCGATGCGTTGCCAACCTAGAGGACTAAGATGAAATGCCTCTTGTGCCCGTAATTTCCCCGGCTGTCTTACTCTCCACACCGGAACACAGCAGTGCAAGCACTGCTACTTAGCGGCAGGATTAGCGAGTAAGATCACTAGCTAGCTGTTCAGCAGCTCTGGCTTGAAAGAGTAACAAACATCGATTCTCACAAACTTTCGCATTTATAATATTAGGATTTTAGATTAAGAAACCATTGAATGCCTACTTAAATTTTAACTAAACTTGATTTGTTGCCTTTGTTTACAGATACATCCAACGCCGACCGTACGACCAAACGTCGGGACACCTGACTCCGTATAATGCCTAGGAGCGAATGGGCCAAGTAACGATTGCCAGTTGTGCGCAGCGCTGAATGCATGGACGAGGTTTTTTAGAGAATATTGCAGCAACGATAACTAAGAGCGCAGAACGGTACAGAGATATCCCTGTTTCTTACCCCCGGAACTAGTTAGAAGTTGATAGTGGTAATGAATCTTGTTTGCATGCAAACGGGCCACGTTCTCATGTCTAGACAAAATTGAAATTTACATTCATAAAGTTCGGGAGCTAACCTAGCTACTTTAAGTGGGAGTAAGTCTTGATGAATATTCAGCAAAAATCTTCGTAATAATAGCACGTAACGATTAAAGAACAACTACTGTTTTCGGATACCTGGTATATTTTTTCTTGAAACTTATTAGTACTTACATACATAAATTATGTCTTTATCCTTTACGGGGTAGACAGAGCCTAATGTAACAAGACCTAAAGACCACGTTTAGCATTATTGTGGGTGTATGGATGGAAAGGGGAATCAAAATGGTGATGCGTTGCTGCCACATCGCCTAATAACATCATCCCAAAGATTTTCTCCCATTTCCTTCGAGTGAACTTATTAGTATACCTTATTATTGTATTAAAGTTGTTAGAATGGCTATAAACTAGCTGGCACCTTCGACTTCGTTTGCGTAGATTTCTTATTTGAGAGAGTGATGCTCTCACATTATTTTGACAGTTCTAAAATTGGATCATTCGCAAAATAAGCTAAAAAGAGGATTCTGCTAATTTTCTAACACAATTACTACTATCCACACTATATAATTATAAACGCGAAAGAGTGTCTTGTCTTGTACCTACCTCTTAAACCACTGAAACGACTTAGTTGGAATTGCGTAGAGATAGTTTCAGTCCCGACGAAGGATATTAGGATACTTTATATCCCGAAAAATCGCTTAGTTTCCGCGGGAAAGTGATGAGGAAATTTTTATCTTATAATCTTAGCGAAAATCGCCGGCAATAGCTAGTGAGTAACATTCAAGAAAAATTCTACCAAATAATTCACTACTTGCCTATGTACGTACCATAACAAATCAAGCTACCTAAATCAAAATTACGAAGTTGTGGCGGTTTCTTAATTCCGTCTAACGACTGTGAAGACGGTCGAATTCTTTAATTATTTAGCTTTAATGACACCGGGCTTGTCCTTTGACGGCGTTCGCTTTAATTTGGGATTCCTCCCCCAAATTAAAAATATAATGAGAGCAGTCACTGTTAATTGGAAACCGATCTGCCCGCTGCCCTTTTTTAGTTAAAGTGTCGCGATCGGTGCACTGATTTGTTTTCTCTTAAACTTTTTTCCTGCCAGGAGTTTTTAATTTTAGAAGTAAACCGTGGTAAATATCCCAGTGGCACCACTACGCAAAACAAACATCTAATTATGATACGAAAAATAATCATAAAAAAACTCCCCACGCAGAATTAATAAAAACCGCATGGAAAACACACACACACACACACACACACACACACACACATACACACACACAGAGAGAGAGAGAGAAATCCACGTCAAACTTATTTCACCCCTCTTCTTTTGCATCGGGGGTTAAAAATGCGTCTTGTAGGTTTTCACGTACAAGACAGCCTACTGCAGGAACTAACAAACTGAATATTTTTTTATTTTTAATAACTGTCAAAAGTATTGTGATGAAATAAATGAATTTGTATTTGTAAGTGCGCGTTGCTGTTTTCATATAAAACATTATGTAACGTCACGCTCAAACTAAGTTTAACGACTACATTTTTTCAGCACATGACCGCTATTTCACCAACTCGATAATTGTCGGTGACCATTGACAATTCGAAATGCAATGCGTAGTATAAGCCAACCAGCGTAGATTCTGGTCGAATTTGTAATGTTAAGAGAATTGTCACTTGTCAGCTTGTCACCGACTATAGTGTCGTATTGGTGAGATCGGGGCCAGGTATTTGTGCTATCAACTATTCGCAAACAACTTCGGCTTAACACGAGAGGCGGTGAGTGATCGCCTTCATTTGTTCAACAGATGGGGTTGCAGATTATCGCTCTTGACAATTTTTTCCCTCCTTGATTTGTCACAGCTAAGGCGGTTTGCTCGTAATGTAACAAATTGGGAAAACCTGCTCTGTTAAAGCCGTCTGGAAATATGTAATCTTAAAGGTAACTTTGTCTTTCTCAAGATTTAAAAATGTTAAGGACGAAAGATGACATTATTTACATTTTAAAGGAGCTGTTTTTTAAATGAAGCACACGAGCCTAATAGAAGCCTATTCGTCTTTGTTTTTAATTAGAAGACGGCCACAGCGTA
This sequence comes from Pandemis cinnamomeana, assembly GCA_932294345.1. Taxonomy (NCBI): domain Eukaryota; kingdom Metazoa; phylum Arthropoda; class Insecta; order Lepidoptera; family Tortricidae; genus Pandemis; species Pandemis cinnamomeana. Next base: position 12,252,790 of record OW028705.1, on the reverse strand, counting down.
AACATAGTCGTAATCGGCAATTTAGGCTTGACTTAATTTTATTTCATATGAATTACATGACATTTTCATTCTATTAGGTGGTTTGCTCTATGGCCGTAACATAGATTTTAAATGTGATACCACTTTATGCTTTTTTTTTAAATTTTTTTAATTTTCCATTCTACAGGACGTTGATAAACGGCAACATGAATACTGAACGCTAAATAAAGCGTGTCCCCGAAAATACATTCATGGACCACACCCTATTCATATTCATGGGTCAGTTCTGTTTTGGCAGCTGACAAATAAAAAACTGTAATAGATTCAGAAAACAAAATCCATCAGGCTGACATGTATGGCGGCACGTGGGAGTCTGCGAATTCTGCGATATACAGCGGGATGTTATTCATTAAACAAGAAAGTTTTATTCACTGATAATGCACGCGAGCATCTGTATTTTTTTTAATTTAAGTGGTCATATCGATCATCTGCAACAAAAATTAAAAATGTAAACAGAGAATCAATATAATGTACTTACTTTATCTTTAACCCGTATTTGACTGATAATCATCGTTCAGCCGAAACCACTAACCTTCTTTTTCAATAAAAAAATAGTCTACATAATAATAGTAATGTATGTTATTATTGTCATGTCTACGTGTGGTAATAGCGAATGTAAAAATGACAGTCAGACAATCAAACGTGAAGTTACAAGAAAACGAGCGTCTATCAATAAATTATGTAATTCTTCTTTTGAATACACAATGAACTTTCATCGTCAACTTTTAGATTTAATACATTTGTGGAAGGTAACCATTTTAACCTCATTTCAACTACGGAACTCATCATTACGCAAGTCCAGACACGCATTTGGCCAATTTAGTTATTCAACGTTGTCAAAAAAACCTTTCAATAAAAACAGACAAACAAAACCATACATCCTGTAGCTCCTCGTCTACGTCGCCGCAATATTTTGCCCACCTTCGGGGTCTCCACATTATGCATAACTGATAAGCCATTCTGTATGCATGCGATCCTTAGCTAGCGTAATGACGTCGAGGCTCTGGAGGATAGTATGAATAGTTTTTGCCAGCGTTTTGTCTTAACGAACTTTGGTGACGGAAGTTACAAATTGTTCCTTTTGCATACATACTTTTTTTCATGCGGCTTCTGTGTTGGGTCTATGTTTTGTACCAAATATACTGCAGTTGACCGACAACTTGTACGAGGCTTGATAAGGAGGGCTATTCAGACATGTGTTTTGATTCGCTGGCGTTTGGAAAAGCCTCATGGCCACCATTAACTGAGAAGGACCAAAAATAATTCATCTATAACTAATGCGGTCGATTGCAAACTGTCCGACGTACTGGAAATAACACAGCACGTTTAGCTTTCTTTTTGTATTCACTTTGAGGAAAAACTACGGACGAGAAATACTTTGTTTATACCCCGGAGCCGAGATCCTCGACTAACAACATACGTAAGTGACCCTTATGTCTTAATGGCGTCCTTGCAGACAATAAAAATATAAATATTAGGTAACAATTCACACAAATTGACCTAGTCCCACAGTAAGCGCTAGTAACGCTTGTATTATTAGTACTAGACAACGATATAGGTACATACATACTGAAATAGATAGAAACATCCATGACTCAGGAACAAATATTCGTGCTCATCACACAAAATATATGCCTTTACCAGGATTCGAACCCGGGACGCTTGTTTCGCAGGCAGGGTCACTACCAACTACGCCAACCATGTCGTCAATAGACATGCCTAGAAACATAGACACAGAAACCTATGATACGTTAAGGGGTTAACGGGGACGATTTTCTTCATTGCTCTACCTCAATTATGCATCAATAAGTGCACGTTAAGACAAAAAAGCACTAGCCAGTGTTTACTAAGGGTACTGTAAAGACTCCTTCTTTACTCTTTGTCGAATTCGAATCTTAAATATAAAAATAAAATAGAATTCGAAACAAGAGGAAAGTCAGTCCGCTTAGGGCTTCCATTGGAAGCAGGTGTATTATTGATTTAATAAACTAAAAAGATAAATAAAATACTGAACTTATATTCAAGGAAATGCAGTTTGATTAAAGGAATAAACAATATATTGTGCCGTCTGAGCTACATCATCCCGTCGTAGTCAGTGCCTCCTCAGAGCACTACAGTACATAAAACTATAGGTACCTACTGATTTGGGCAGTGTCCGATAAATATTCATATAGGTACAAAGCATTTATTATTCAAAGTTCCCGTCACTCAAATCATGTATACCATCCCACCGCAGAACTTTAATAAACCAAGGACAAAAACAAAACGGGTTACATCCATCCCGGATATTCAATTCCGAGCCATGTCCAAACTTGACCGAAACAAATATTTATCAGAACCTGTAAGGAATACGTAAAATGACATAAAACATGGCGGGTGGGACGGCACAATGCCCGTGATGGATTATTGCAACTGACCGCCTCTATTTCCTATCGGAATAAGGAATTACCATATGTGCCTCCTAGACTTCAGACGGAGCGGGTGTGTTGGTACGGAGAAGGTATTTTTATCCACCAATGCGACGATTTTTTAAAAACTACATTTTAATTTATTTTTGCTCAATTAAAAAAAAATATTGAACACTCCATAAATAAGTATACGTGTATTTAGTGTATGTATAAAGTGCCACGCATATGGTAAAAGACCATCGAGGGAATGGGTCAACATCTTAAGAATCATGTTATAGGCGATGCGACTAGCAACCCATCACTATTTTTATTCCCCTTCCCACCTGTACGTTCACAATCATGCTAAACGTAGCCTTTAGGTTTTGTTACTTTAGGCTCTGTCTACCCCGTAAGGGATAAAGATATGATTTATGTATGTATGTATAAATAAGTATTTTTAAAAGACGAAAATAGAGCTGCCGGAGTAGAAAAATAATTAAAAAATAATAGGTTGTGATCGACGTGCACACGTACCTACTGTGGATTATGATGGGATTTTTTGACTAAAAGAGAGTGCTTTTAAATGCACATTCCCTTCTGAATTTATCCGAGAGTTAGAGCTGGGCATCGGTAAGAGTAATTGCCTAGTGAATTTATTGAACATCTTTGACCGACAACTTGTACGAGACATGATAAGAAGGGCTATTCGGACATGTGTTTTAATTTGCTGGCGTTTGGACAAGCCTCGGGGCCACCATTAACTGAGAAGGAACAAAAATAATTTATTTATAACTAATGCGGTCGATTGCAAACTGTCCGACGTACTGGAAATAACGCTTTTCTGTTTGGCCAGACTTAAAAAAATAAAAAGTTTTTTTCCTCATAAGCCACGGCTACACCAGCCAGCCTTTCCCGGCTCGCGTCCGGCGACCCCTCAAAAACTTTGATAATAACACCCGCGCGGTAATGTGACAGCCGATACGTCGCCAGCCGCCATGCTGGATAATTTAAACTGTCTGTGGCAAGATGTTGGTACAAGTTGCACTGTGCAGTTTGTCGCCTGCCCATTCAGGAGGCAGTTAGATAAAAAGCCACTTTTTTATAAGTCCTGATAATCACTATCACTATCACTACATAGTATAAAATAAAGTCGCTTTTTCTGTCCTCATGTCCCGATGTATGCTTAAATCTTTAAAACTATACGCAACGGATTTTGATGCGGTTTTTTTTAATAGATAGAGTGATTCAAGAGGAAGGTTTATAATGTATAACACATGCATGATATACCCTGCGAAGCCGGGGCGGGTCGCTAGTATTTTATAAAAATAACGATTTAGTGGCTGTAAAAAGTAAAACGTCACAATGCCTTTGTTGATTGGGATTGAGCAAACAAAATGGCAAGTCATTAATGCAGCATGATGTGACTTGAACAAGGTATGTCCTTTCGTCACCTTAACCAGCATAACTCCCTTACAATTTTACTGTTAAAACACCGCCACAATAATGATGGCAAAAGTAAGAAGAAAAACACCGTTAATGATAAATGAGACATTTATGAGGTGTAATGCCGACAGTACGTGGGATTGCGCGCGTCGCTGGCTCATGTCTCCCCACACGTGACACGACAAAAATGAGCAAGTGTAGACGCACCATTAAGGAAAGGCATTATCGCTAGTTTTTGCAGTGTTGGAAAATAATAGTCCACTAAGATGCTTCTCCGTACTTAAATACGGAATAGGCGTTGTCGATGGATAACTCACAGTGCCTCTTGTTTCTTAATCTCACAGCAGAATTCGCGTCTCTTCAGTTCAGACACCAGTTATAAGAAAAACGAAAATTGCCGAGAGACATTCAGAAAATGGAAACACTGTAAGTAACTGTTGGTTTGTGTTCTTTGTTAAGTGCACTCACTAAGGCTTCTTTCACATCGTTCTTAAGGCACAGTTAGGTAAGTAGTATTTAAAACTAGGAATCGCATTCTGTGGACAGTTTATTTATGATTTTTAGTTGAAATTGTTCAAAAGAACGTGGTTTTTTGCACTTTACGCGTATCGTTCTTTCTACATGTACGAGATTACTTTAAATAATTACAATAATTTTGCCTAACTAATATTAAAAATAGCGATTCATGAAACCAAATACGTTTATTTTAAAACTTGACATTATCAATAACAAAATAGACGGAGCTAATCAATCAAAAAAAGAACCAAAAAACATAGACAAAACAAGGTTATATGTACACAGTCGTGCACAATAATGTTAATAATGAGCTCGAAAATTTCTGTAATCAACCTCAGCATAACCAGAAGGAATTCCGGCATTAATAAATAATTTCACAGTCGAAATGGCACAAATCAAATAATCATTTGAGACGACATCGAGAACAAAGGTAATCTGATGCGTTGTGACAAGTCAGATGGTAATCAACCCTTTACGTCGCCAAATCGGAAATTAGGTACGCATGAGCGCTCGCGGGTTAACCCCACTTCTCGGGGTATTTTCGACCCCGGAGACTCGCCCGGGTCCTTTTCTTTGAATATTTAACAAGTAACGTTTCACATGATCAACTGGCGAAATAACAGCGAAAGGGAAATTAGTGTAGAAGTTAGCTTTAGCTGGTAGGTATACTATAACATACATAAACCCGTGATATAGTAAGAAGAGCTTGTAAAATGAGTCTTAAATTTCATCAATGCTTATGAAATGTATTAATAAAACTCTGATGAAGTAAGATCGAACGAAAGAGCTGGAGCACAGTATGACAGTCGGTGAAATTACTGACATTTAACTTTATCTTAGCCTTTTAAGCTGGCAACACAGTGATTGTTTATCGTAACTAATTTGCTCGTATGGCTTAATTGATGTTCTAAAATAACCTAAAAATCTTTTGTTATCTGGTTACATGACGCCCCCTACCCTAGAATTACAGGTGCTTTGATCTTTGCTGTAAGCTTGTAAATGTAAGTTACACAAACAACTAGATAAATTTAACTCATTTATACCTTCTGAAGCCCATCTTATTCGTGTCAAATTTAGGGCAGGTAAAGATCGTCGATTTCGTCAAAGCTTTGATCACGTCCGAAACGCGAGAGGCATCGTCTTGCCGAACTTCAGCGTTTGTAATTTGGATCTTCTGTAAGTAACACGAACTTAGGTTAAAGGGCGATTTACGTTTAACGGTCTAATAACGGCGAATCAATTTTTATAGTACCTAGCGAATGGGTATCATTTAGTTGCGCCAGGATGTAACAAATAGAAAGTAATTAATGTACGGAATACGAAAGAAAAGCTGTATATAGATCCTATGGGTATCACGCATGTTCAAGTTACAGTAGGCTGAAAATTTGCTAGTCGTCGCTGTAAATTCGAATTCCATCTTCAAAAAAGAAAATGAGTGAGTATTTCTGTTAGCTTTAAAACACCAACGTAGGTTTTTTTTTAAATTCCCAGTGAAATTCGATGCTGTCGTAGTGAAATATTGCTTTTAAGTGAACTCGTTGTAAATAATTAGCAATGTCAATTCGAAAGCGTTCCATAGTGGCACAATAATTAAAGCCCTGGAGTATACCTACGTAAATGTACTCACATATTTTAAATAATTAAAGGCGACCCAGTGTAAACACACATTCCTGGGTGCGTGGGCGATGACAACGTCTTAAAATATAGCCGCCCTTTCTTGACATAGACTGACCTCAACCCTAGGGTTTGGGGCTAGCCCCAAGGTTCATTATAATTAATAAATGACCCCCACTTGGACTGGGGAAGGTATGTGGGCTCCGAATTAATAACAAATTGTGGCAGGCGGCTCCTTGGTAACATACTTTAATTAAAAACTGATAACTAATTTTGTGCCTTGAGGTATGGTTCTGCACTTAATTTCACGTTTATAGAAAAGAAGTTTTTTTTATTGAAAAAAACTTTAAAAAATAAATAACAGCAAGTTAAAATTTAAAATCCCTGTATTGTGATTTCGGCTGATTTGTTTTGTTATGGCTTTATAACATATTTTCCAGTTAGCGATTGTAAAAAGTGTTTTTCTATAAAAGGAAGTCACAAAATTGTTTACCTTCTTGCTAAAAAAATAAATTATAACTTTTGCTTTAACTTTGACGAGTAAAAACTAATTTTATTTGACCATCTTCACATATATAGTAATAAAACAAAGTCGCTCCCGCCGCCATCACAAGATTATTTTAAACTATGCAACAGATTTTAGTGCGGTTTTTACCAAAAGATACCATGATTCAAAAGGAACATACCCAACCCATAGTTTAATAACCTATACGAAGCCGGGCCTGATCGCTAGTTTTACTAATGAAACACTTGGGACCGTAAGTGCCTTTAGTTTCCATTTACCTACATTTACCTACGTGGTGCAAAATATTATATTCTAAAACCTCCTACGGAACCATTTATATTTGGTTTCGACAGGCAAATGACATTTTTAGTTTAGAATTAATTATGTGGCATGATCGTTTACAAGTTGCATCAATTAGGAATACAAACGAGCCCTTTTTCCACCATTTTAAAATTACGCAGCCCAGCCAATTAAATAAAACATCAAGATAATAATCTACGTAATCGCAGACCTCGGCCTCGACGCACCGGCACCCATTAATTACTCAAATTTAATTCATACGAGGCCCACGCACCACTATTTACATTCAAAAACGACCCCGCCCGCATCGGGAACCCTTGCCGGGAAACTTGGCTACCCCAAGACGCTAACTCCTAAGTAGACTTTCTTTGATAGTGCGCTCCGCCGACTCTGAATAAAGGCCACCGGGTCGATAAGTTTTGATCTGTAATTTTATAGCTTTGAAGCCGCCCCTAGACCGGTACGCGTTGTGAATTGTGGCCTATTGAACTCTATCTCCGCCGCTTTGTTCTTAAGAAACCGCGACCATCTTGCGGTGAAGGTATACCAAAAGCCATTAACTCTATTTACGTCTATTAATGTCCAGTTACGTTTAAAAAGGGTGATACTTAACCTAATATCTTCCAAAGACGGAAAAGTCAAGCAGCCAGCGTGAAGTTCCTAAGACGCGATAATAAATCTAATGAGCGAGTACAAAGATCAGTGGTCCCGGGAAGAGGAGGATTAGCCTTTATCTCGGTGCACGTAAAGCGGTGATACCTATATGAGTGCCCCTTTTATTGCATTATACGGGGGAAGGGTTGCCCGGCCCTCCGTCTCACGGCCTAGCGTCTTACGAATACGGGAAGAATTTATAAATAAGTTAAGCGAGGGCCCGCCTTATTCTTCGCCTACTTTGTTTATCATATTTAAATTATTAGAGTCAGATGTGGAACGTGTACCTAATTGCTGTACTTTGTTAAGATAATGTACCTTTGGCGCGACTCCACTTTTGTTTTCTTGTTTTGGAGCGATATAAATTCACAGGAGGACGCCGGTAACGCCCAACTTTCGTGTTCTGTTTTTGTGCGGACGCTGCTTTTGGAGGGAAATAAAATTTGTTATGCAGCCGTTTGGAGGCCGTAGGTGCTTTAAGATAATACGGCAACTTCTCGCAAGTTGCCGACAGCCCGGAAACTTCAGGCTTCGGCGGCGAGCGCGGTGTATCTTATTGCGGAATAAATACATATTTAATAGTTCGCGAATATGTTTTACACTTATGAAAACTACTCTATCTACTCACCTAAATTTCCTGTCTACCAGTAGAATCCAGCAAAGCTGTTTATTAGGTACCTCACAAAACCGTCATTACAAAATGCTTAAGATTTATTAAAGAAAACAACGCGTCCATAGATTACCATTATTTTCTGCCATAAATCAAGTTTAAGTGTTATTTCATTTCCTAAGGAACCCTCGCATGCAGCACACGCGTCGAACGAATAAGTAATTGAAATTTGAGACTAACTTTTGATTTTACGGAATGATTTCACCCCATTCCTTTTGAAATTATTATGAATTTCCCTTCGTTCTGAGACAGGCACGTCTTGAATAAATGGCTTACCTTTCATGCCCGCCGGAAAGTATACAGCGGAACTGTAGCTCGCTGTTGACGTTTGTATTAACATAGAAAATGTATTTCCACTTGGAACTACTGGGTAAGCAATCGCAATCAGGTCAACTGGAACATTTGCCTGTTTAAATACTACTAATATAATACTCGAAAATGCTAAAGTTAGTGCATATTCATGTTTGTATGTTTGTTACTTTTTCACACCAGAATACGGCTCGATAGATCTGGATCGTATTCGTCACAAATATAGATTATAATCTGGAATAAAAAAGGCTACTTTTCATCCAGAAAAATTGCGTAGTTCCCGCAGGAAACGATAAATAAATTATTTGCAGACGAAGTCGAAAGCAACAGCTAGTTGATTATATAGGGCAAGTGTCAATCAGTCTCATAGTAAACTCAAAAACATAGTTAACTCAGACAGTATGTACATTACTGCATTATGTTACATAGCAAACAGCCTCAATTTTATTAATATAAATGATGCTACAGGAGCTCAAAATATGTAAAAGAAAGTACAGCATAAATTTCCTAGCGGTCCTTGTCAAGCACATTTATACCTACTTACTTAACACTAAAAAAATATAAATTGCCTTAATCTATAAATCGATAATATACGAAGTGAACTTATAATTGATATGTCGCAAGGTTCGACTTTAATTTGATTCGAAATACGACCTTTTCCAAAGCAGTGGCACAAATAAATCTATACTAATTTTTCTTAAAACTATTGAATAAAATTATGTTAAGGTTGCGACATCCAAACCATAACAGTGTGCCATCTCAACTACAACTCTCATCACCAACTACTGTCTCCAACTACAACTCTCATCATCATCTACTATGATCTCACAACTACGGCCTCGGGCGGCCGTGTAGCGAGATGAAATGACATTTTGTTAACATTGTCGCGATCTGACTGCTTTTGTTGACAGGGTAACATTGCTGGCAAAGTGGGTTAGTTGTCAACACTGAACCGAACTGTCTTGTTTGCCTTTATAGTTTTTAGTAGTAAACGATCATTTTCTTAAAGTTTAGAGACGACTCGTATACCCTTGTAAAGTTTTTTTTTAATAAAATAGGTAGGTGTACATAATCTGGATTCGTATGCGTCTAAAACCGAAGGTACATTTCATTGGATGCAATTATTGGTCATCAGTCACTTTCACAATCACTAAGAGCTGAGACGGTCGCCACCCTTTTACAGTAACCCTCACATTTTTTACAAACTTTTGCATTTGTCTCGCAATTGCCTAAAAATTGTAAAATTTAAATGTTTCATTAGACTATAAGCACCTATTCACAACCTATAAATACTACCAAACTGCTGAGGAGTTAATCGGATTTTAAGAAAAGTGTAAATTGCCTTACAACTATGTAAGTAAGGCATACAGCGCCACAGGTCACGTTATTCAAAGAGCTTACATAGTAGCAAAACCAGACAGGGTAGTTATTTAAACTGCGGCAGCATTAAGCCGTAATAATCATAAAGGTTCCGCGTGCAACAATCCGCAACAGTAGGCGGGCGTGCGGAAAGCGCACAATATTTCAAAGCACCAGCTAACAGGTAACAGCTAAGATCACAAACGTTGCCAGCATACTTTATTCGACGATTAAAACACGCTACAAGCAGCAAGATGTCTACAAGACCAATAAACAAGCCGGGAACGCGCGAACGCTCAAAGTTTCGAGCGCGCGTAGAGTGCAGAGGATCCATAATGAGGGTTAGAAATTTCGGCACATTGCGGCCCAAACCGCACCCGGCATCTTGGCTTATTATTAATTCCGTAAGACGTGGCCCCGATGTCCAGGACGTGCGCTGAGATTTGAGACAAAAGTCGTAGGGGCGGAAGGGACCGTCTCCCCGTCTCTCGACACGTACGCGGAGGATTTACAGGTGGTTTTAATAACGCTCGCCACTAATGTCGCGAGATGAATACTTGATGCACGGATCATCGGGATCCGAGTTGACTCCGGTTAATGAATGCGTGATGGCGTCTTGGCTTTGTGTAAATAAATAAATTGCCTTGGCTAAGGTCCACAGAAACTTAGCTATAGAATAGTATCTCGCTTCGTTCGTGCTTAATCATAACTTAGCAAACTTAGAGCATGGTCTTAGCATGTATGTAATTTTAACCACTTGAAAAGAAGCGACGACGACGACGAACTCCCCACTTTGATTTAATATTTTATGAGTATTTTCAGCAATTTATGTATTATTGTTATGAGTATTTTCAGCAGTGTGTTTATAGATGTGGTAGCTTTGTGGTTTGATCTATGTATAGCCTTTAAAATAGACGGTCGCGGTCGCGGATTTGAGCCCGTGTTCGCGCTTCTGATTTGAAACCTAACTAACTTACATCTATTCTAAGAAGTAGTTCAATATAGTGTTGGTAAAGTTCCTAATCCGAGCCGATCGCGTGTGGGAACTACGACTCAAACCTAATAATTCTGTGAAGAAGCCTCTTCCTAGCATGTAGGATTTTTGTAATTTAGTAGGTACCAACACCGTAAACTAATAAAAAAAATATAACATTGTTGAACCTTGAGGTGGCACTATTAATCCCACCAAAATTAATTATTATGTTAAAAACCCCCAGTTAGAAATATCCAGTCGTCGTGTATTGGGAATGATAGAATGAAAAGTATCTATAGCGAGATAGAAAACGGTTTGAAATCTTTCGATTTGGACCCCGCACATCATTTGTTTTTAATTTGGCCGCCATTCCTGGCAAACTTTGGCCACTGTCCTAACGGACGATTTACTTACAAAGTGCGAATCCCTTTAAAATGGCTTCCCTGTCTCGGGTGCTCTCAAAAACTCGTTAGAGCAAGGAGGGTCACGTCTACAGCAAAATGTAGCCGAGTTAATGCGAGATACATTGTTGCAATGGGTTGCTTATAAAAATGTCGACACTGTCTTTAATGTATTATTTTTATGTAAAACAGTAAGGATTGTAACCCATAAAGTAACTTTTTGCTTGTACGATAGTCGTGAATAAAAAAAAACACCTGTTTGGTTTATTTCCACAATACATGAACTTTATGAGCTTATTATTTTTTTCCCGATGTTCCTAACTTCTTTATTTGTTAGACAATGTTAATGTAGATTTTAGTGAGATAGATACTTATAAAAAAAAGTGACAAAAAAATAAATAAATAACAAAACATTGTATAGCCGAGACTTGGACTCGAACTCAGGATCATAGTGCTATAGGCCCTGCGTTGCGGCCTTTGAACTCGACCAGACAATGGGTATCAGATGTATCGAATTTTAGCTTAACTTCCTTAAAAATTGTTTCAAAATTCAAAGAAGGAACGCGACAAGTTATTAGTTATAGGGTAAGTTGGATACTTCTAAATAGTTAGGGATACAAATTAGAAGCGATCGTCACCCATCAGGCCCCTATTTCACAAACTGGACAATTGTCGGCGACAAGTGACAATTCACTTTACATCACAAACTCCACGAGAATCAACGCCAACAATTGTTTAATGGATGAAAAGTATTTTACATCAAATTTAGTATGTTAAAGAATCCCCTAAAAGAAAAAACGAGATTTTAATTTTATTTTACACTAACTTCTGCCCGCGACTTCGTCTGCGTAGAATTATACATATAAACCTTCCTCTTGGATCATTCTATCTATTAAAAAAACCGCATCAAAATTCGTTGCGTAGTTTTAAAGATCTAAGCGTACCTACATAAAAACAGACAGACAGTGGAAACCGACTTTTTTATACTATGTAGTGACTAGCTCCTGCCTGCGACTTCATCCACGTAGAATTAAACTTAAGAACTGATGTTGATAGTATATTCTGCAATAATTATTAACGTTGCGGCTCTTAGACACCTACGATCTCTGACATGTTTATCGCAATCCCGCGGGAACTATGCAATTTTCCGGGATAAAAAATAGCCTATATTTTAATCTGTGGTACCAGCTGTCTCCGTTCCAAATTTGATTCAAATCCGTCCAGCCGCTTCAGCGTGAAAAAGGGACAAACATACTCACTCACTCACTCACATCGGCTCAAACTGTAGCATTTTTAATATTAGTATAGGACAAATGTGTAACCGTGCAAAACGTGGCCTTAAGGTTTTGTTACCTTAGGCTCCGTCTACCCCTAAGTACGTAAGGGATAAAGACGTGATATAATATGTATGTCTGTAGGATAAATGGCACTTACCTAAGTTTTATTAGAGTACAAAAATTGGCAATTTCGGATCAAGGAACGTATCGTCGTTCAATGTTCGCCGTGCAGAGCAAACATACGAGCGATTTTAGTCAAGTGGTCACGTGGGAGTGCTTCGGGTAGCTAAAGTGCGTAAAGCAGGCAGATGTAATTGATTGTATTGCTTTAAACGATTTCGCTGAGACAGGTATGTTTTTGGATGTATAGTCTGTTAAAGCTGGCAGTGGCTGGATGAGGGAAGCCCAGGATCGCGAAAGTTGGCGCAATATGAAGGAGGCCTACGTCCAGCACTGGACGGACAATGGCTGTAGATAGATAGATAGATAGATAGTCTGTTAAAGTAGGACTATGGAAAACAGAAACGTATTCAACTAAAATGTTGTTGAGACAACTGGTCTGTGTATATTATCACGGTCAGGCTGGGTGGATTTGGATGACATTTAATAAGCACATAAACAGTTCTGTAGCCCGGAAAGTTACATAGTTCCCATGGGACGGAACGGATAATTCGTAGAAGTCGCAGGTCACAATGTAACCTAGCCAGATAAGTTGTAATACATATAAGGAACACCTGCAATTTATAATTTCTTCTCATAGGTATTGTCGCAACAGCGTTAGAAGTAGGTAGGTACTAAGAATTTCCATTTTCATTTTCAGACCGTAGGAACTTGTCGCAAGAGCCAAAGTCGAGGGCAATAAACATGCAACCTGAGGCTTTCTTCGCCGCTCGAGGTGTGTCCGCAATTTTGCGTCTTCCCCGAGCGAAGTGGAAATTTCCGCTCGCATAGCGGGCGGTAAATTGCTACCTAATGTCCAGGGTGATGTAAAAACAAAAGTCGTGTTCTTGTTTTGAATTTTGATCTCAGGGAAGTGAAGCTGCAATTCGAAGCTTTGAATACGCATAGACCGGCCGAGTTGAAAACTCGCAACGCAGGGCCTATAGCACTGAGCTCCTGAGTTCGAGCCCAAGTCGCTCGGCCGTAATATGTTTTGTTATTTTTTATTTTTTTATCAGTTTTAATTTTTTATGGTTTTTTCACCGAAGTGCTTATTTATTTCATTTTCAAACTCAAACTCAATCATTTAGTTGTTTTGACCACGCTTTGACACAAGATCAAACCCTTAAAAAACGATCCTTATTTAACAGAAGACATTCAAAATTGTCGCTGCCAGGACCCCAGGCTGCCGATGGTAGCGGGTTTCCTAGCGATGCTTTACAATAAAACTTCGATAATATTCAACTGCTGTATTTTAAGGTACAGGATCTAACAAATAAAAGTGCCTATTCGCTTTAGAGCATGTATGAAGAGATTGATGACTGTGGATGAAGCGAAAGAAATATGTCAGGATCGTAGCAAGTGGAACAAAGTAGTCTCTCCCTACCCCTGTGGGAAAGAAGCGTGACGGTATGTATGTATGTATGTATTCGCTCTAGTGGATACGAAGACAGTGGTAAAAAACCGGTCAAGTGCGAGTCAGACTCGCGCACCGAGGGTTCCGTATCATTATCTATAAATATATAAAACCAGTGTAAGCAGAGCCCTGCTCCAAAGCAAAATGTACGCAGTGTGGGGTTACTTTATATTGGTCACTGCTATATACAGACATACATACACATTTACGGTTTTCGCAATTATTCTTTAATCTGTGCTATAAGACCTACCTTCATACCAAATTTCAAAATTCTGCGTTCACGGGAACTACCTTGTAGGTTTTGATTCCCTTGAGAGTTGAAAATTTGCGGAAATTTGCGGCATAAACAGCTGTATCTTTTGATTGCGTTGGCTTAGAAGTTTGATTTTTTCACAGCTTCAAGGGACAGTAAACCTGAGTAATTGATATAAATTTCAGCTTCATACCTCCACGCGTTCCTGAGAAAAAGGGTCTTGACAGACGGACGGACGGACGGACAGACGGACAACAAAGTGATCCTATAAGGGTTCCGTTTTTTCCTTTTGAGGTACGGAACCCTAAAAAGGATCGTCCTTCGGAAGGATCCTACTAATCCTACCAATTATAAATGCGAAAATTTGTGACGATGTGAGTGATGATGTGAGTGTGTATGTTTGTTCCTTCTTCACGCTGAAACGACTGGACGGATTTAAATCAAATTTGGAACGAAAATAGTTGGTTACCTAGATTAATGAAATTTTTATTCCGGAAAATTGCATAGTTCCCGCGAGATAGCGATAAACAAGTCAAAAGTCGCAGCGCTTAGACTCGCAACTTAAATATTTTTTACAGAATATGCTATCTAGATCAGTTCTTAGACTATGCTAGTAGTCTATAATTCTAAAATTCAAAAACCTTACTTTGCAAATAGGCCGCCAAGGGCAAGGAGCCCACATTTTAGGCCCACTTGCTTTTTTTTTTAAACTACCAGCGCATTCAGAAGACCATCATTGCCAAGAAGAATGCACAGCAAGAAACTTGACACAAATTTACAACAATATGTACTTAAATTCAACTTAACTTATAATACATGTATGCGTTGCTAACCTGCAACTAGACATTTAATGAAAAAACAAAACAACAAAAGAAAACGCAAATCCATAAGCTTAACAAAACAATATACCTACCTAATACCTAGCTAAGTACACATACGACATAGCAATATTTTTATCATTGTAAACAATAATAATCAAAAGATAATAATATTAATAATAAAAAAGAATAACTAAAATAATTAGTACAATATAATGTCTATATTATGTATTATAATATGCGTAAAAAGATGGCATAATACTTAAGCTATTCTTTTTTAGAAAATCTCTAAACGATTTATTTTATTTCAGCTCCGCATAATCAAAGCAACAATCTACTATTTCCTTTCTGAGCTTCTTCACCTCGAACCCAACACTCGTAAATAACAATTAGTCGTTATGTTTCAATCGGCCGCCGTACATTACCGGACCGTGAAATATCGTCCGGCCGGACGCCGGAAAGAAATATCGCTGTCAACGCCGCGCTGCTCGTTCCAGCGAGTGGTGGGAAAAACTATCTATCGATAAGAGTAAGCACGTGGTTTGTAAAAAAAGTTGGCGTGGCGGTTGAATAATATTAGTAAGATAACTTACTAATATTATAAATGCGAAAGTTTGTGACGATGTGAGTGAGTGCGCATGTTTCTTTCTTCTTCACGCTAAAACCACTGGACGGATTTGGATAAAATTTGAGACGAAGATAGTTGGTACTTTAGATTAAAACATAGATTACTTTTTATCCCGGAACATTGCATAGTTCCCGCGGGATAGCGATAAACATGTCAAAGGTCGTAGCTGCCTAGAGTTGCAACGCAAACAATTATTGCAGAATATACTTTAAACATCAGTTCTTAAGTCTAATTCTACGCGGAAGGAGTCGCGGGTAGAAGCTAGTTTAATTTATTTAGCAGATTATGTATGGCACAGATACCGTAGAAAAAGACACATCAGGTTATTGTTAACTTCCATCCTGGTCAGGGAGCAAAGAAAAAACATAGAATGTTCCAGCTGCTTCTCTTCCCACGCAGATAGTAAAAGACCGACGAGAAGGAGAAAATGGGCGAGAATATTAGGAATCATGTTATAGGCGATGCGGCTAGCAACTCATCACCGTTTTGATTCCCCTTTCGTTCTATACGCCCACAATCACTTTAAGCGTGGTCTTTAGGTCTTGTTGTCTTAGGCTCTGTCTACCCCGTAAGGGCTAAATACGTGATTTATGTATGTATGTATGTTTTATAAACAAATTATTCATTTAACGAAGAACCTATCAATATAGAAAAGCAAACGTAATAGGGTAATTTCAGAAATGCAGCGTATATTAAAATGCTCTGTAGACTAATTTGTTGGATTGAAACTAGCTTGCACATTTTATCCGTCACGTAGCTCACGTATTTATCTTGTTTCGCGAAGCGGACTCAAATAGCGAATTTGTTCAAACCACCGGGATTTCATCGTTAGTATTTTTATTTTCTATCGAAACTGTTCCCATCCCTAGTTAGTGTTTATAACTGAACAAATCGGCGTGTAAGAGACCGGCCGCCCGCCGCGCGCTTAATCACTTAGCACCAGATTAACGATAAATTTATCGTTCACGCCAAAAACGCGACAATGTTGTGCAGGCGTGAAAGAAGAATAAACATACTTTGATAGTTTTCATTTGTTTTGTTTATTTTATAATTCTGTTTTTAAATTTGGTATAAGTTTTGTAAAGTGGCAGTTAGAAAAATGTTGTCAGACACGTACCCTTACTCACAGAAAGCATAAACGCTTTTTAAGTTCCTGTTAACTTAAAAATCTTTTGTCCTTATTCTGTCACTTAAACATTTGTCAAAGACACACAGACAAAGCATTATAGATGAAAAACATAAATAAATGTGTGAGTGTAGTGTAAAGTTTTCTTATTCTTATTCTTATTCTTAATGTGTGCGAATAGACAAATTGACCTTCCAAATTATAAAAACGACTTTTGTACCACATCAGTTCTTTACACTACTACATACAACGGGTTATTTTCTCAAGTTTTTCACTTAAATTCTAACCAGCCTGTAATTTTTAATTAAGCAAATCCATATCATTATTACGCTTCATTTACCAATTATACCTTTTAATTTCAAAATTCACGTGCCTGCCCCGTATTGCTGGGCATAGGTCATAGGCTAAACAAAATCTTTTTGAATTTGAAAATGTATTGCTGTCGACAATCTAATTCTAGCGTGAAGATCGATGTACAAAACTGCTACTCGTACTTATTAAAATAAATCAGCTTACTTAGCAAAAACATTGTATAGATAGTTCCATAAACAAGCATCGTCCATCTATCACGGACTCAAAGGACATTCTTGGACAAACGCGTGCTGGGGAGGGTCCGGCCAAGAAACCCTTTCAGAGACGTGAGAATAGTATGGATACGGCTAATGTATTAGAAACAAGGATGAATTAAATATTGTCATGATTTCGGAGGAAGTTTTAGGATGATGCTTTGGTTTAGTTTTCCTACTATTTTAAGGGCACTTTGGATTAGATAATGCGAAAGATAAAAAAATAAGCAGACAGATGTTTTATTTAGGTAATATAATTGTGCATTTGTGTACACACAGGCAATCCATGATTAAGATTATTAGACCTAAGGTTGTGCCTATGTTATGTGTGTTTATGGACGGTGGTGATTGTTTTCCATCAGATGAACCGCATGCTCGTTTGACCCTATCATATAAAAAAAATATTTGAAATATGAGGCAGGGCAATTTCAAATAAGAGTTACCTACCTCGCGACTTCACATCACAACCACTCCGATGGCACTTTTATTTTAACTGATTGCAATATTACCAAGATCTCTGCAAACTACCCAACATTTGGTTTAGTAAATTAAGTTTACATTTCGCAGGCATGTCCATACAAATCCTCACTCCATACTTTACCTAGGAAACAGGATACACGACAATCGTATTTGTACGAGGTCATTCGGCGATCAAAGCGATGGCCAATAAATAAATAGTTGATTTGCTTCGTAAATAAATACTGAAAACTTTTGCAAGCATTCCTTGAGGGCGGAGGGTAATTGATTTGCGTTGCGTGCTTTCGGACTACGGTTTGTTTGGTATTAAAAGGTTTTCATTTAGTTACAAATTAATTTAAATTGGAGGACGAATATAAAAAACATAAATTTAAAAAGACCGACCGCTTAAATGAGTCTTCGCCCGCGCGGCACAGGGGCGCGTATAGGGCGACAAGGGGACCGTGACAGGTGCGGGCGCCGCGGGCGGGCAGTGCGCCTGCCACCCGCACCTCTCTCGGCCCCCGCGGTCGTCCCACCCCGCGCCCCTGCACCGCGTGGGCGAAGACTCATTTAAGCGGTCGGTGTAGGTATAGTTCCATTGCCTTGTAAGCTTAAATCGATTTAAAAAAAAATGAATTTGACGTGCAATACCTAGTTTAAGTAGGTGTTCTGTTCCTATCTCTACCAATATTATAAATACGAAAGTAGCTCTGTCTGTTACGCTTTCACGCCGAAACCACTGACCTAATTGAGATAGTTTTAGTACCGGGGAAGGACATAGCATAGTTATAATCCCAGAAAATCGATTGAGTGAATTCTACGCATACGGAGTCACGGGCAACAGCTTGTTTTGAATAATATTACAACACATCGGCTTACTGCAGTCAGTATGTATTAGTAGTCATGCTCGAGACTGTAAGTAAACTTTGTATAATATTTAAGTTTGGCTCCTTTTACAGGTATTTCTGCGACTCTTTGTATTTGTTCTATTGAATTATAGAAAGAAAATTTCAATATTTTGAAGTTTAGTTAAATGAAAACATGAAAGACATTTTTGTTTTTGACTTGTCACTCATGTCAACGAACTTGGCTAATAACATTTATTTTCAGTTACAAAACAATTACAATATATTATAATACATGCAGATACTAAAACTACTACTAATTATAAAACAAATTGTCATAAAACTATAAATAAAAAAGTTACCCTAAATCACTGCCCGGTGGCATGGTGCCCAGAAGGCTGGCAGCATTGCCGCGTTGTATGGCAATGCTTACCGTTTGTGCTAAAAAACCAGCCCTCTGGTCACCCGAAGCTTCATTTAGCTTGGTCGACAACTAACCATATAGCTCGTGCGCACTTGGCCCCCACGGACCCATGGTTTTTGCCCCAAATGGCTCAAACATGTTAGGCACTGCTGATTCCCCCATATAGTTTGGCTTAAAATACAAAGAAATAAGTAAGCTCGTTTTAGGGCTTGTCTCACCGCTCTCTGTAAACTTCCTAATATCTTAAGTGTCAGTTATCTATGATTACCTCTCTATTTCATACTACGAAACAGACTGAGACGACATCATAGACCGACACTTAAAATGTCAGGGTCTTAACTGAGAGTAGTGAAACAGACCCTTAATCTGTTATATTATAATACCATCTATTGAGTATACTGAAGACTAAGAGACGCTTGTTTGGAAGATATTTCGGGCTCTTACAAGAACGTGAAAATTAGTGGCGCCTCATACGGATAACTTATGGCTTTCTGTAGAATTAAGTGTGGTAGGTACTGTGTGTAATATTAAAGATGAAAAATATATTATATACCTAACTTAAGTTAACATCAATAAGTCATATAAAATAGAGTCTGCCTGATAAATATTTTAAGTCATGAATTCTAAAATTAAAATGCTCATTCTTTTGTAAGAATAATTTTAATAGTAGCACCTAATAATAATAATAAGCTTTTACAATAATATTTACCATCGCAATCGCAATACATTTTATAAAGAACAAAATTTTATCTACAAACAGCGCCATCTAAGGAAAACACTGGGAACTACGTCGAGATCTGTTGGACGAGGGTAGTCCACTTCGCGAGGGTTGAATACGGTAACTCGCCGCGATTCCAAATGGAGTGTTTCTAAGTTTCACATTGAACTCTGTACAAACGAAAAGGAACTATATTATAAGGGGCTAGCGTACATTTACGAATAATTCCGACGTAGATATCTGCAATTGTTTATTTTTCTTTTCTACCTTTAATGACTACGCTAAAAATGTTTGTAGAAAAGATTGCCAGTAATAATAAATTAGGCTTAATATTTAACAAGTTTATTTCGAGCCAAATTGTCATTTTTTTAGTTTTATTTTTCTCCGCAAGAGGCGCTAGCGTGAAGAAAAAGGAGCATTCAAGGACAACCGAATCCCTTTGTCCCGTTCTAAAGGGCTCTGGAAGTCATTACATCGTGTACTTCTGCGCAACAATCGTTTTCCTTATTCCGTGAAGAAGCTCAACAAACATTATGGAGATTATTGAAACGTTCTGAAAGGTAATTTTACTTACACGCGTCCCTTCGGATTGGGTAGACGTTAGACGACATTAAGTGATGAGCGTAACAAGATTATGTTACATTTAAATTAACTTTACTTTTACTTAGTTATATTGATTTTTTTGCAAGGGGGTGTCCCCTTGCAAAAAAATCGGGCACCTATGGTTTTCAGATTTTTAGACATTAAAGCTTAGAGTGAGCTTTTATGCAATAAGGGGTCATCCATAAAGTACGTCACACATTTAGGTGGGGGGTCTGGAAATTTGTGACACAAGACAAGACAAGATTTGACGACCGGGGTTCGAATCCCGGTAGGGGCAGACAGTTGTATGATGAATACGAATGTTTGTGCCCGAGTCATGGATGTTGTATGTATTTAAGTATGTATTTATCTACATTATATAAGTATGTTTATCCGTTGCCTGGTACCCATAGTACAAGCTTTGCTTAGTTTGGGGCTGGGTCAATTGGTGTGATTTGTCCGAAGATATTTATTTATTTTATTTAAGAACAAAATAATTGCAGTCTTCATGGTAAACCGTGTGACAAGTCTCTAGAAGTCTCTAGAAATTATGAAAGTGTTGTAACTTACTTTATAGACGGCCCCTAAAATACAAAAACCATAGGTGCCCGTTTTTTTGCAAAGGGTGGAGTTTTAGTCTTGTTTTAAATAGCTTGGTTTCTTCATTTTGATTTTTTGTCTTTAAAAGTAAAGGCACCTAAAAAAGTGAAAGTAAAGTAGGTAAAATAAAGTTACACTAGATAGGTAGAGGTACCTCAAAAAAAAACGGAACCTTTATGTGACCAAAATTAACCTAAAAGTGTTATTTTTACCTCTGCAAGTACATGGATATGGAAACCTTCGTTTCTCACAATGGAAGTTTTAAAATTCAGTTCGAACATTACACGAGTGTAGTATCCCCTTATCAGAATCTTTAGAAGAATCTAAACGAGGAGGAGCTAGCCAAAGCGGCTCGCAAAAGACATCTTAAACGTCTCCGAGTACCAAATTGAGATCAAATTAAAGCAAAATAAGAAAGGTTTCTTTGGTACGCTCCCGCAATGCAAAACCAGAATGTATTCATTAGATCCTGGCAGTAAGTGTCATTATTAAGTCCATACGCCTACGTTTTATTACTAAAACATCTTACTAAAGCGTATTGTAGGTGTTGCTCACTGAATAGAAAATCAGTTGCGCGTGGTACAAGTGTCAGACGGTGCGTACGTTTTTTAAACGTACAATTTTCTGTTAACCTCCGACAGCTCTTACACATTATTGGGGATAGAGCCGGGTTTTTCCGCCATTTCACTTCTAATTATTACGATAAACGCGAAACATACAATACACATGGCGATGAAGAATGCGCAGAGTATTGTTCTGTGTTCGTCAACGGCGAACTCTGCTGCTGGCTCTGAGGTAACACGTGAAGTATTTCGAACGACTGCATCTTGCGACGCTTATTATTTAACGACAATTGCTGTTGAATCCGGATAAACTACCTGAAAAAACACTTTTTTTATACATCGAAAGACCTCCCCGTATTTACAGCTGCTACTCAATACCAGTGACTATATGGCCAACACGACTGCAGAGCAGTCACGCGCGAGATAGGCTATTCGTCTTTTTCTTACTGTTCGTTCTAGATAGAGACGAGAGTTGTGTTAGCCCTGCAGCGCTCGAGACCGATACGACCAATGAGTGGCCGAGGAGCGGCTGGCCTCACTCTCGCGCAACTGATGACATTCATTCTAGAGCAGAGCCATCTAGCGACGCAGCAATTAAAAACTACATAATGGCGTCAATAGGCTTAGTACTATAGAGACGTAGTAGAGCAGTTGTAGTACGAAGCTTTGGTCGCATAGATTGTGTTAGGACTATAAAAGATTTCTGTGAAAAGTACCTTGATGCAGGGCGCGGGGGGGTGCGGTGTGGCAGGCGGGCTGCGGGGGGCGGTCGGCAGCTGCAGAAGATGGCGGATGCTGTACCCTTGCCGGGACTTGCGGGACATTCTGGAAAAGATGGAGAGGTTAAAACGAGAAGTAAAAACAATTGAATAAAATAACTTTTTTTTTGTCAGTTGCCAGCGTAGCCAGGTAGAGGGTGTCGACATGTATATTCATGACGTGAAACCTATTATGTTGCTACTTCGCTATGTCTGGGTGGCACTTGGGAAAGTCCTCCGTCCTACGACCATGACATAAACGAACATAACTATTTATAAGTTTTATATGTCCAGCAGACCAACAAAACAAAGTTATTTTTGCTTTTGGGTAAGATTTTACTGTCATTGTAATTTTTTAATTTGTACGTGACCCTCCGTGTGCAAATTCAAATCGTACCTGACCGACTTTTTCTAACAGAATTCAAATAACCCCACAATATATATTTCTATCAAATTCAGTTCGGATATGATATTTATTATGTTTATATAATAATAAATATGACCATTCCAATCTTTTATATGGAAAACAATAAAGAACAGTCAAAACTTAAAAATAACTTAAACCTAGCTAAAACTATTATTAAAGATAAAATATATCTTTTATATTAAAATCTTATTCCTTTAATATATTATCTGGGTCGTGAATACGTACATCAAAGGTTGAGAGAACACTTCTCAAACTAACAACAAAACTTATTACTTACCTGTAATAGAGTAGTTAACCAATAGAATGGAAGTTTAGAAAAAATACGCAATGCCACTAAGCCCATTGCTGAACTCTGAATAGTTTGGATAGCCTGATCGAGGCCATGTCACTAAGCTTTTAAAAATAACTTTAAGCATAACCGACGATTTGGTCATGTATTTCATAGGTTTTCATAGGTAAGCCCATATTAAAGTAAAACTCTACCCCGTAAGGGATAAAAACGTGATTTGTGTGTGTATGTATGCAAGTATCATTAAAGTAACTTAGTGCAATCCACACTAAAGGTAGGCAAGTATCACTAATGAGTTGAAATTGGATAGCCCTGATTCTATTGGTTTATTTCTCTATATTAACTATCTACTCTGCTATATATGTTACGTAAGGCACAAATACCCACCGCGCTATTATTACCGTATTATCATGTCAAACATTGATTTCATTTTCTCAATTCCTCTTGTACTAACTTACTCCCGTCTAGCTTACTCTCCCTATAACTAAAAGAGAGAGGAGTGCGTTTTCTTGAGTCCAACTCACAAGCGATCGTAGAATATTAACGTTGTCGCCAACTACTTCTAAATTGTTGTATTAGAAAGAG
Source organism: Pandemis cinnamomeana (assembly GCA_932294345.1). Lineage (NCBI taxonomy): Eukaryota > Metazoa > Arthropoda > Insecta > Lepidoptera > Tortricidae > Pandemis > Pandemis cinnamomeana. Next base: position 12,229,126 of record OW028705.1, on the reverse strand, counting down.
ATGGACGTAGCGCTACGTGCTATATTGGTGAGAATTTATTGCCGCAGTAAAACTGTGCAGAGTGGGTGAATCTGTCTCTACTGTTTTATTAATTTGTTAGTTTTAGCTGGGACAAAACAGATTTATTTCTTCAATAATATTAAATGACAGATCTTAGTTTAAAACTTTGTAAACATTATAACATTAATTGGGAAATTAGATTTTTTTTAAAACATAAGTAACTTGAAACATGAAAGAAACGAAATGTTGTGACTTGTTAGAGATATTTATACGTTAGAGTGAGCAATATGTACTTCCATCGCGCTCAGATTATTGGCCAATATTGGCCCAATACGTTGAGCGCGTACGAGAAAAACTTCCGACTTGTAAACTGTTGCTTTACTTGAACGGTACACACAGTCATGTAGCAACGAATATAGTCAATGAACAACACATTTATCTTGCTATTCGCACGTTCGTGGCGGAGTAGCAAGGTAAGTGTTATTTGTTCATTGAAATGAATGAAGTAACGCCTGATTCAATAAAATACGAATATACTCAGCAAAAATGTATGTATGTAGATAAGGACAAACGATTGCTAAGTTAGGCTACAGAGCGTTTATGAATAAGGGAGATAGTGTATGCTTTTCTAAGCTACATCGAAACTTACACTTAAACAGCTGACGTGCAAACAGTCCACCTTCCCCCATAATAGAGCCACACACGACAGAGCGAGATAGCGTGCTTTGCTATCCTGAAAGCTGCAAAGTCACGGTAAAGTTTACTACGATTGTTTTGTCGTAACTTTCTACATAATACTAAACTTGTAATTGACGCCAATGTGAGTTTGTTTGTTACGCCTTCGCGCATAAACTACTCAACCGATCGTGTAATTGGTATGGAGATACTTTGAAACCTTAGAAAGGACATCATAATAGTTTTTATCTCGAAAAATTTTATGGTTCCCGCGGATTTGCGATAAACATATTCTTCAATAAGTAAACAACAACCATTCTTTATTCTACTTTAGTTTAAATTTTAAAAAAATAACTATTTTAGGTTTTTCTTACCTTTTTTTTAAACGAATGGAATATAAAGTCCATCCATCTCCAGCCTATATACGTCACACTGCTGGGCACAGGCCTCCTCTCAGAATGAGAGGGCTTGAGCTATAGTTTCCACGTGGGCCCAGTGCGGATTAGGACACACCATTGAATTGCTTTGCAGTTGTATGCAGGTTTCCTCACGATGTACAACAAACGTAACGTACAGGAAAAAAAATAGTAAAAACTGTAAACGATTCAGAGTAAGAAAAACCCAAAATTATTAAATTCTAGAAAAAATATTGTTCATCTAAACTTTCTTTCGCAAAACGCCCACCTACTCGCACTCAAAATATCATGTTGATTAAGATGACTATGAAGGTTCACATAACCGTTTATTTAAACAAAACGCCTCTGTCAAGGCTTGACCGAGTTCAAAACACGTACGTTATATTGTTACATTAATTCCAAACGAGTTTCAACGTTGTTGTCTTCCCGCTACGAACTAAAATCGAATTTTCACAACAAACTAGTGAAACTTTAGCTGCCCCACGGTGCCAAATAACTAACCATGTTTACTACGTTTAAGTTCAACTTTTTAACTGAATTTCGCTTATTTATCGTAACAACGGGACGGGGTCTTATCATTTGACCGAATTACGTTTGACCGAAGTTACGGTTGCCCGAATTAACCATTGCTAGATTTCGACGAAGTTGTCACTTAATCCGGGCTTTTAGCAAAGTAAGATTAGGTTGTAAGGATTACATTATAATTTCAATCTAAAAGTACCTTTCATAGAATAAAGATTAGTAGATATTCTTGGTTTTTTCACCGAATACTATAACAGTTTTAAGGATCATGATTACAAGAAGAAGTAAGCCACTGCGTTTTTGCAAATTACAGTCGAACTACCCTCTCGAATATCCTTTCTGCATTCGAATTAATCTTTGAAAACTGGAAACTCGTATAAAAGCAAGAGTGATTTGAATAAAAGGCGAAGTTTGGAAATTTATTGAGATAATCCACTTTATTTCTCGGAAAATACTTTGGTGGACTCATAAAACTGGGGCTTCGTTTTTACTAAGAGCAAAAGGGAGCCACTTATGCGATGTTAACGCTGTGTCCCTTTCTGACGTTGTAATAACTATAAAAAATACGAGACATGCACATAACACTTGAGATTTAGGTAAGGGTCCAAATTAGCTTTACGATGATGTTTGTTCTACTCACGATATTTTCTTTGAGCAAATAACTAATTAGCTACAATCTTCAAAAGTTCATACTAAAGATCCGTAAACGTTCAAGCTATTGCTCAAACCATTAGGCAGATTGCCACGGGAAGCGGGTACAAAAACAAAGTACGACAGAAAAAAAAACTAAAGCAATAACGGGCAACCCTACCTTAATAATGTTGCTCGATAACATTCACGAGATATAATAAAAATCGACTTGATACTATTTGCGTTAGCCTAATATCGCTAAGTCATGTAAAGACAGACTGGTAGCTGTGAGCAATTTATTGTTCGGGGCAAATAAAAAGAAACAGTTGAGCATCTGTGAATAGCCGCAAATACTCCGAGCTCCACCGAAAACCGAGCTTTGACAACACGACTCACAGTCGCTTTCAGAATAATGGATTGTAAGGCTGTAACGTTTTCACTCGGAAAAGTTATTAGCTTTATTCAGCTAGTAGCGAATGTTTTGTTTGAATAAAACATAACAGAAGATAATTTTGTTAAAACGTCAAATTTATGTAAACATTTATAGACCGTCAATAAACATTGAATGTGCCTTAAACATCTACGCTTTATTAGTTACTAGCTTCTGTCCGCGACTTCGTCTGCGTAAAATTATACATTATATACCTTCCTCTTGAATCACTATATATTAAAAAAAACCGCATCAAAATCCGTTGCAGACAGACAGACAGCGGAAAGCGACTTTGTTTTATACTATGTAGTGATTACCTACGATATCTATGCTTATTTAACCAAATTCAATTTAAAATAAAGCTTTCTCTATAGAATACTATAGGATACAGAGAAACTACTCCGCAATCACATTCGAATGCCACTGCGGAGCATCAATGTTTTCATTCAAAATTAGGCACTTCTACAAAGTAACATGAGAAGCAAACAATTAGTTGTGAACTAAAAAAAACTTTGCTACTCCGCCACCACTTCCGCTAATGGTAGCGGAGTAGCAAGGTAAATGTTGTTTGTTCATTGATATAGTATGGACCTCCGCAAAGTAACGCCTAATTCAATAGATTGCAAGAATGGAACGTAAGAGGGCGTGAATGAGACGGACGATACTATAATAATAGCTACCTATTGCTACTAACAACAAACTATTACTACAATATAATTAGCATAGAGGTTCCTATCGAGAGCTCGCCGTTGCCTAAGTTAATAATGCGAACGGTTTGGCTCGCGAACAGAGGTCTCTGAAATTCGATTTTCGAAGTATCATGCCGTCCTGCTCACTCTCAAATTGATCACTATTAGTGTGAGCGGAACGGCACGAAGCGAACTTCGGAAATCGAATTTAGGATTATAAGGCCTGGGTCTTAATCTAAACTGGTCGTTACAGCAAAATTATGACGCATTAATTAGCGTTACGAGATAATCTTCGCTGTTTATCATCAATAAGTATTATTACCATTGTCTTAACTATTACTTACAATTAATGATATAACAATAGTTTAACTCGAATCGTATCGAATAGTTTTAATCGAGGGAATGGGCGAACTTCTTAGGAAACATGTTATAGGCGATGCGGCTATCCCATCACTATTTTGATTGCCGTTTCCACCTATAAAGGTACGCCTACAATCATGCTAACCGTGGCCTATGTATGTATGTATAATTTAAGTCCACTAAAAGTTGAATGTCGAAGATTTCTTAGAGGAGTTAGTTTACTTTGATCATGTACAGACGAAGGCCTAAATATCGATACGACCATCATCTCAAATATATGCGTCACCGACCTTATTGTTTGTGGCATAAAGGTGTTTACATGTTTTTGACCTACTTATATTTATGCCCTTGACTGTAATAAAATTTTCCTTGTACCAAATATATTAACAAAGGGATAAAGACGTGATTTATTTATGTATGTATTAACAAACCCGAAACCGACGAGCATGTATGGAGAGATTGATGACTGTGGATGAAGCGAAAGAAATATGTCAGGATCGTAGCAAGTGGAACGAAGTAGTCTCTGCCTACCCCTGTGGGAAAGAGGCGTCACGGTATGTATGTATGTATGTATTAACAAACAAATTACCTAATTTTGTACATAATATTAATCGTATTCACTCGAAACGTCAAGGAGATTAAAAGAAGTTTTTAAGTACTACAAAATTACTACCACAAAATAAATAAATCTTCAAGTTACCTCCAAAAAGTATTTATTCAGTCATCCTAATCACTAATCAGTCTTCATTATCACAATGATTGCATAACACCAAGAGTGAGGCAATCAATACATTATTACACCTATAAATAAAGCAGCTGCAGACGACGCCATTTTGAAGTGCTTATTTCCATTATAACATTGTACTAACTACACTGAAATGTTCTACAAAAGTTCGCGTTTTGCTTCGTGAAGTCCACAACTTCTAACTCAACTGTCTGTAATAACGCACCAATTGGCATTACTCGAAAACAACATTTATTACAAGCGAGTAGGGATTGAATTAGCTCGCGGTGAAACACCGCTTCCAACTTTGCTCAAATAGACGGAGTTCAAGTTATCTGAAAAGTTATTTAACAAAGTTTCATAGGTTTCTTGGCGGTTGTTCGAGATTGGGCTTTGGGTAAGTGAGTTAAGATTGGTATTTGGTTGGGGAGGGTTGTGTCGATGGGATGTTTCGTATCTGGCGCGCATCAGCGTTATCCCATCGAGAGCCGTGACTGTAGAAAGATTTTCCTTCTACAATGGACTGAGACTGGGACCGGTTACTGAAATGACTTTGTAATGGCGGCCCCAATAAAATGCTCCAATATTCCAGCCTCTCGTCCCATTTAATGGTGAAGGGTATTGCTTCCATAAATTGTGTAATAAAACAAACATTGAACACTTTTAGAACGTAATAACTTATTGACAACGATTTTTAAAGCTAATTCATCATTGATAAACATTTTCTCACGCTCCAACTGTTATAATTCGTGTTGAAACGCAAATCGGGCGTTATTCAAATAAGAAATGCCTGCTCCTTGAGATAATAAAGTCATAAAATTACTATCGATCGCACCGGTACGCCGAAACAAGGTTACGTCTTCGCGTCAGATTTAAAATTCCGTTTCCGAGAAGCTATAAGCCCACTTTGTTTATTCTTCTGAGAAAATTAATTCGCGTAGAATAATTTCTTGTTAACTGCGTCCTGTTCCAAATATCTCTCATTCCTGTTTTGATTAGATATTATAAATTAGCATACTGCTTCTTTTTACCCTAATTTTATATTTTATTTCATGCTATGCTACAGATTCGTACATTATAGATAATGTTTACCCAGTAAAACATGAATAGTAAAATAAACATGCTTACCTTACAATATCTCAGATGAATCTCATGTGTCAGTGAGCTAGATGCAGGCCACAGTCCAGCCAGTTTGGCTTACAGCAGAGTTGGGATCCCACAGTGCACTTTTAATGTTACCACCAACTCGTAAACACTTTTGACTGAAACTTTTCACTACCACAACTTTTCAGCCTCCAGAAAAACTACTAAAACTAAGTTTTTCACTGTTTACCTGTCACTTGGAATGTGTCCAAGCCTTTGGCAGTCACGAAAAGTGAGTCTAGCGTCTCTTCACAGGTGAAGAAGTAAACACAAATCATAAGAGCATCATCCGGGAAACGTCACTCCTGATAACACTTCAAAACAATATCAGAAATCGGCACAAACACTCGTATCCCAGCAGCACGGGGCCTCTGTGGCGCCCAAACATCAGCTCCAAGTCAGGATAACGTCTTCCGTCTAGCAGTATAACCTCAAAACATCTTACTGACACTCCGCGGCCCACAGGAATTAATAAAAAGTTTCTTTATAAAACAAGTGGGTTGTGAGCATGTTCCAAAATGGCGGAACTTTGCGTTAACTTCGGAACGTAGAGCGACGTGAAGTTGTAGGGTGCGCGACTCGCGCGGCTCGCGGTGCAGTAGCGCAGCCGGCCCCAACTTTTCGCATAACAAGCCGCTGAAATAACTTATTCCAAGCACGTATTGTCCCACCAAAACTTTTTTAGACGCACTAAAAAGTATTTTTAACCAAACGTTCATTTATAAAAGAAGTTTTTGTGGCTTTCCCAACGAGTTAGCAAGTGACGTCTCCAAGAGGAGCTCGCGCACCGGACCGCGAGCCGCGTAGTCGACAGGGGTTTGGTCGGGGAAAATCAATAACTTACGACCGGCTCTCTCCGCCGCTCTCCGCGTTTAATCATACACTTTGTGAGCAAAACATTAAAACTTGTCCGTTTGTTTGTCGGAGGCGGATCGTTGTCGATCGCAGCGGGGGGTAAGCGGGTCGCGGGGCGGGGAGCGGAGCGGGCAGCAGCGGACCGGGCCCGCGACGGACTTTGGCGATTCCGCGAGTTTACTTGGCACAAAGTTTTGCGAGGTGTTCTTACAAAGAAGTTCGGTTTTGTACTGCAACGTGAGGAAGATTGGCGGCGCCCCGCCCCTCGCGCTAACTGCCGTGCATAACTTTGCTGCATTGTTATCGGCTGAAACGAGTTCAAATTAAGAGCTCGCTGGTACTTTAATAAGTTGGGACGTGCGCGGCGCGGTGCGTTCTAGTTTTAAATTAAGTTTTGTGGGCACGCGTCGGGCGGCGCGCGCGTGCCGCGCTGTACCCTATCACCTTGTACTTTAGGTACATCATTTATAGCTTATAGTACGAGTACATAAGTAGCTCAAAGTCAAATCGTTTATTGCAAGGAAGTAAGTATAAAGATGTAAAAACTAAACATTGGGTGCACATTGGCATAAGCACCTATATTTAACCTATATTGACATAAGTTATAATTACATTATTCATTAACAGTCAAAACTTAATAATTAAAGTATCTACAATATCATATTTAAGTCAAAACTCACGTTATTACAAATTATCCGTCTGTCTTCTACTATATATATAAAAAATTGGGTTACTGATGCTGAGCACAATCTCGATGGCGGTTGAATCGATTTAGATGTTTTTTTTAAGTAATCAATATAAGCATTTTTGTATTCAAATAATTCTCTTAAACAATGTCATGGATTACATAAATTTATTTTTAATATAATTTTTTAATAAGTATAATATTTTTTAAGTTGGTAGGTATTCGAAAGAAAATAAAATTGAAAATTCTCGGGAAAACCAAAAATATGACTGTCAGGTCAGCTAACAAAAAAATGAAATTAAAAAGTTCGCTTCTAATTTAAATAAAGATTTTAGAAACTCGTTATAGGTATATTAAACTAGATGTTGCGCGCGACTTCGTCTGCGGAGAATTTGTTTATAGCGCGATCGCGGGTACTACACAATAATCCGGGATGAAAACTATCCCATATCCTTCCCAGGGTCTCAGACTATCTCCAAATCAAATTTTAACACCATCTGTTGAGCAGTTTATGCATGATACAAACTCACATACGCATTTGTAATATTAACTAATGTTAATTTGTAATATTAACTAATGTTAAGTGTGTGTAATATAAACTAACTAACTAACGATGTGTAGTGAAAACAATATCATTTAAACTGAGTACATTATAATCGTCAGCTTATTTGTACCTACTTACCCTAGAAACCCCCAGTTATAAGACACAAAGTCACCGGACCACTTCCAAACAAACATCGACTGAAGTGATTTAATTCTGTAAGTAGTGTAAACAAGTTTTGTCCTTAGACGGTTCTCACTTCCCCGCCCGCCAATCCAGCCTCCCCTATATTTGGCAAATGATCAGGCAACTGATCTATTAACCAGTTCACCTTGACTTCTAAGCTCACTCAAATTACTAACGTACGTAGCTCTCCTTTATCCGGTTGTTGACGGGATCGCTAAACAAATCGCTGTACAAATCCGGCTTCACTGGGATTCAGGGAAGCCAGACTCAATCCTACGAATCCCAAGGGTTGAGTATTAACAAGTATTTTGAGATAAATAAAGTTAGCTGAAAGACTGTTCATGTTCACGTTTGCTTAATTTTGATAAGCAATTTGGATTTGATGAAGTTAATTTTGTTATCCTTTGGTAACGTATAAAGTAATGCAATTATAGGTGAAAAACTTAAGTAAATAACCTGTTGTATGTGTGAGTAATGTGTGCGAATAGACAAATTGACGTCCTAAATTAGAAGAATGACTTAAGTCCCATATTAGTTCTATACACTTATTTATTATCTTAGACTGTTTTGCAGGAAAGTAAAGTCGGTTTACGGACGATAGTTTTACGTATTAACGATAAATGTATCACAAGCCGACGCTTGGGCCGATCGTGCCTCTCTGTCGCTTGCCTCGCGCTCTTGCTTGCATACTCCGACGTCACACAGAACGTAACGTAATGAGTTACACTTTTTCGTGAGTGCAGCCGGCGTTCATCGATTTATAAAACGTTATCACGTCAAAAACATAGTCTTCATCTAAACTGAGCTTTTAATTCACCAAGAAAAGCAAACTAGCAAGTGGGGTGCCCGATGGAAAGCAAATATCACTGGCAATGGAGGACACAACGGAGCATTGTAAAGAAATAAAAAGGAAAGAAGAAATTTATTCCTCTTTGCAAGACACAAATATAAGAGAATATACGCATTTATAGAAGATTAACAGGAAAAATAAACACGGACATGAAAAATAGATCATCAGCGTTGTGTGTTGTAGATGCTTACCAACAAAGAGCTGAGACAAAAATAGCTCATGTAATTTACCTATCAGTGATTTGACCGGCTGCCTTACTTGCCTACCTGCCCTACTAGTAAAACCCGAACGGACCTTATACAAAAATAAATCTAGATTAAAAAACCCGCAAGCGAACATTGGAAAACATATTTCTTCATGTAAATGGTTATGATTGGCTACGGATTTATTCAATGAAAACGTTTTGCTACGCGACGCGGCCTACGCCGTACTCGTAGCGCTTCTACGAACTTTTTAATAAATAATTGGATGAAGCAAAAGTTTTCGCAGAATACTTATTGTGTTTGTTTATTGCGTCACTTTCGTCGGTCCGTCCGTTTTTTGTAACGGTATTTTCCTTTTAGTCGCTTTTTTATTCGATTGACTGAATTTTGTTTTTGAAAACAGACAAACTCTACTTCGAAGTTAAACTCTCATTTTACATAAGTAAATACATAAAGCTTATAAAAATATACAGTACAGTATGGTAAGTTTTTATTGCAAATCATCAAATAAAAATAATTACTTATCTATTCTATAGTACTCACAGCGAGTACAAAGACGAACTTATCCCAAGAAAGAGATATCTTTAAGTAAAAAAAATAAAAAAAAAGAAATATACCTACTCGCTTTTCTGTTCTGTCACACCGTAGAACATTATGTCTTAGGGTTATTTTATTCTTACACAGAACAGTTTACAAGTAATATTATATGAGCAAAAGAAAACATACCTAAGCTACTAAATAAGGTATTTTAAGGGTTCTTGTTTGACAAAGGAATCCTACAAAATCTCCTTATATTATCGTCTTAATCTCATTGTTCTCTCACATTTCGTATAAATATAACGTTCTGCGCAAAATATATTAGCCGCTGTCGCACCAGTGCACAGAGCACTTAATACAGGAGTTACCCTAAACTTATTTACTATACTCATTGTCTGCTATTTCTTGAGGGCGATGGCGTATACTCAAACAAGTGCTTTTACCAATTTTATGAGAATCAGTTACCACTTACATGACGAAAAATAATTATGTATATTTATTTTCACATTGATTTATAAGTAAAATTCTGTTGCCCGCCACTTCGTCTGCATAGACTTCGTTTATCGCTATCCCGCGGGAATTACCTAATTTTCCGGGATGAAAAGTAGCCTATGTGTTATTCCAGACTATAATATATGTTTCAAATTTCATCCACATATGTGCAGCCATCCATACAGACATACTTACAAACTTTCGCGTTTATAATATTAGTAGGATTGAACTTACCTGATACAAACTACGTGTTACTCAACACACACAACTATCTATGCCATGATTTGTCACACTCCCACAAACGTAAGCTAAAACCAAACCATCACACAAGTGCGATGCGGGACGTTTCTTACATTACAGCCACTGTCGTCATGACTACTGGCCGTAGATGTGTTGTTCCGACATTTTAGGAAAAAGAAAACGCTCAAGAATCCCTAAACGGCTATAGCTTATTACATTTTTCTGTTTTTTTATAGCTTATTACATTTTTCTGTTTTTAAATTACAACTGATCACATCTTATTTGCTTTGTCTTAGTGCCTTGGTGTAAACTGTGATGTGTTATTCATATTAATAAATAAATAAATGCCCTCTGACGACTGGGTAAACACGCGTTGCCGCCTCCCTTCATAAGTACTGCGGGCACCAGCGGTAAAATACACTGTTTAGTATCTAGTGGTCTCTTTTTGATTACTTACTTTAAAAATGTTAGCGCATAAATGATTTCGTAAAAAATGTCAGTGTTTCTTTACGATCATAGATACAGTATGGAACTAACGTTAAATTAGATTGGCGCTTAAAAAACTAAAAATAGACCGAAATATTGGGTAATTATTGATGTCCATTTTCCATCATATAGTTACATACATAAATACTGTAGGAACTTGAGTTTGTTTGTACAAAGATTTGTACAAACAAACCAACGAGCTGGCAGGTAATGCAATTATTTGTAATTTAAATTTAGAATTTTAATGGAATAAAGAAACAAAGTGTTTCCCCAGGGCATTACCTGGACAGCTGCCTCCGAAGGCATGGACATTTTTTATTATAATATGTGAAGTCTCTTAACGTGAATAAATCTTCGTAAAGATCTTTGCGGTATCATTTAATCGACGACGCGAACGTAGTTCCCGTACATACTCGTTTACCCAGGAGTTTCCCAAGTATAGAGTAGACCTGGCTACAACCCTCAAGCCTTGCAATACATATATCACGTCTTTATCCCTTACGTGGTAGACAGAGCCTAAGGTGACAAAACCTTAAGGTCACGTTTAGCATGATTGAGGGCGCATAGATGGAAAGGGAAATCGAAATAGTGACGGGTTGCTAGCCGCATCGCCTATGAATATGACATGATTCCTATCTGATTCTGATTGATAGTTAGTTTGCAAAATATATGTAGGTATAAGTAAAACAATGTTTAACAATCTTACCCTTTGTCTGTAAATCGAGTGCTAAGAGTAAAAGAAAATAGTATTTTGTTATTCAGTGTTGAAATAACATCGCGCAAAAACACGCAGTTTACTTCGTCTCCGTTTTTATTTGTGTCTTTAGCAATTTTCGTCGGTTTGGGATTCTCAAAAGAAAAGAGGAAAACGAATAAAGGGAATTAAACTATGTCGGGTTGTGACAGCATTCTACTGAGATGTGGGTTGGAATAACATTTTGATACTTTGTAAGAGTATGTAGCTAGGTATGTCTAATTATTAGTTATCGGATCAATGACCCTAAGTTTTTTTATGAACTAGGATGGAAAACGAGTAAGCCACCAGGCCCTATTTCACCAAAGCGACAATTGTCGATGTCAAGTCTTAGCCAGCCAAAAGTGGTAAGATAATTGTATTATAGTATCAAAACGCAGCCAATTGACGGTCTATGAGCTGTCACTTTGACAGCGGCCTTACCTGCGAACCCCGAAGGCGATATATCGCACCTCAAAGAATTGTAATAGATTATTAAGATTATTTTACTTAAATAAACCAACGAAGATCTCCAAATCATCTTTTTAATTATTAACAATACATGGCGCAGCCGAAACAAAGAAGAACCTAAGAAGATTAAGTCGGATTAAGAAGGTAACCTAAAAGCCACATTGTTTTCACGGTTCCGGCCATTACAAATAAGAAGAAAACCTACTAATTTATGAAGAACTTGATTAATAATTATGACTGAAGACCAAGTTGACAGTAATTCTGACCTGAAAGTAAACAATATGTGTGCAGTCGAGTACAAAATGCCGCATGGTCTCAACTTGGATGACATAGAAAATTGCTGGCCGCGATGGCAGCGATTTAAACTTTCATTTAAGAATTTTGTGCTGGCGGCCGGCTTGGAGAAGTTAACAGAAGCCAGAAAAGCTGCAATTTTAATAAATTGCATTGGACAGCAAGCACAGGAATTATATTACAATGTGCTACGGACAGAAGACGGCGAGAAGGACAAGTTAGAAGATGTAATCAAGATCTTTGACGATTACTTCAAGCCAAAACAAAATGAAGTCATCAATACTTACCATATGAATAAACGAAACCAGGAAGATGGGGAATCCTTTGATGCATTTTACACAGCCATAAGGAAGCTAGCGGAGAACTGCAACTTTGGAGAGCAGAAGGACAGGATGATTAGGGACAAGATTGTCATTGGTGTTCGGGATCAAAGGATGCAGCAGAAGCTCCTGGAGGTGAAGGACTTGAAGTTAGAAAAGGCGGTTGACATCTGCAGGTCTGCGGAGCTCTCCAGAGAGTTTGTGAAGACATTAAACAACCCGGAGGTGCAGGCCGTGCAGACAGAGAGGGTGCTGCAGAGCGGGCAACAGACTACTAAAGCTAAGTATTTTAATAGAAACTATAAAACTGGTCAGTCTCACTCCTTAGGTAATAAAAATAGCCACGGTGTACAATATAATAGATCTTTTTATCACTGCAAAAAATGTAACACCGAGCATGGACCTAGGCAATGTCCAGCCTATGGCAAAACATGCTCTAAGTGCAACCGTATGAATCATTTTAGTGTGGGATGTACTTTTATGAAAAGTCGGGTTCATTGCATGAACAACACAGACAGTGATGAGGCCTGCAATGATGTACAGGACTTGTGACTAGTCTATTCTATTGATTTGGGTAATAATGAGTGGACAGAGTCGCTACAGGTAGAAAATAAAAGGGTAAATTTCAAATGTGACACAGGGGCCCAAATCAATGTGATTAGCTTAAGCACTCTAAAGAAGATTGTCGATGATGATTCAAATATTAAAATGTCTGAGACAAGAACCATAATAGAGGTCTTCGGAGGTGGGAAATTAAAACCAGTGGGCATGGCCACTTTAAAGATTTTTAATAATAATATGAAAAGCAATGAAGGTATTAACACTGAGTTTTTAATTATTAACGAAAAGGTCAAACCAATTTTGGGGTTGGCTTCATTGATAAAACTTAAATTGTTAAATAATACTAATATTGACACCTTAAAAACTGAACCAGTAATGAAAAACACTAATAAAAATAATATTAAAAGCAAAGACTGTATTATTAATAAGAACATTGAACTATTCCAGGGTGTTGGGGAGTTCCATAAACCGCTGCAGCTACGCATTCGACCTGGTGTGGAGCCTGTGGTGAGACCCCCGCGCAGAGTGCCCCATGCACTCCTGACACGCCTCGCGGACAAGCTGGAAGCTCTAGTGAAGCACGAAGTCATAGCTAAGGTAGATCACCCGGATAGTTTTGTTAGTAATTTAGTAATAATTGAAAAAAAAGATGGTTCACTCAGAATTTGCCTAGACCCCAAAGATTTGAACAAAGTCTTAATTAGAGAACATTACTTAATCCCAACCTTAGACGAAATCATTCCAAAACTGTGTAATAAAAAAATTTTCTCAGTGCTTGACTTATCAGATGGTTTTTACAATATTAGATTGACTGAAAATTCTAGTAATTTGTGCACATTCAATAGCCCACTTGGGTGCTATAAATTTCTTAGATGTCCCTTTGGGATCTCGGTCGCCCCGGAAGTGTTCCAAAGGTACAGTGAATCTGCCTTTGGAGACATTCCGGGCGTCATTGTGTACTGTGACGATTTATTAATATGTGGTGACACAGAAGAAGAACATGATGCAATATTAAACCAAGTTTTTGAACGGGCTAAAAAACACAATGTTCGGTTTAACAAAAATAAATTTCAATTCAAGCTAAGGGAGGTAAAATATTTTGGACATATTTTTTCGGAAAAAGGCATGAAAATTGACCCAGAGAGAGTGAATGCCATTGTTAATATGAAAAGCCCCAATAATAAAAAAGAGTTGCAAATTTTCCTTGGAATGGTCAATTACCTAAGGAAGTTCATACCTCACATGGCTGATATTGCATCACCACTTCAGTTATTGTTAAAAAAAGATGTAGGGTGGCTTTGGACGGAAATTCATGAAAATGTCTATATTAATATTAAAAATAAAATAAGTACAGCTCCAGTTTTACAGAATTTTGACAATAAATTGCCCATAATCATCCAGTGTGACGCGTCCAAAGACGGCCTTGGATGTTGCTTACTTCAAGAAGGAAAGCCGGTATGCTTCGCTTCACGAAGCCTTACACCAGCAGAACGTAATTTTTCACAAATTGAGAAAGAACTTTTGAGTGTGGTCTGGTCAACTCGTAAATTTCATTATTACATCTATGGGCGAAAAGTAACAGTTTTAAATGATCACAAACCTTTGGAGAGCCTATTAAAAAAACATCTTCATGAAGTTCCATCACCCAGATTACAAAGACTGAAGTTGAAACTTTTAAGATATGAGTTAGAGTTCAAATACTTACAAGGCAAATTAATGTTCATAGCGGATTTGTTGTCACGTTCTTATCAGACTTGTAATGAAGTAGATGAGTCATACATGTATGAGGTGATACATTGCTTGGGCCTTGCACAGAACTTGGAGTGTACTGAGGAACAAAAAACTATGCTGATAACAGAAAGCTCAGTAGACAACGAGTTACAACTATTAAGAAATTACATAAAAAATGGATGGCCTTCTAATAATAAAGAAATTCCTAATGGTTTACATGACTATCATAAATTAAGAGGTGAACTTTCATTTGATAACAGTTTAGTATTTTTTAATGATAGATTAATTGTTCCAAAAAATTTAAGACTGACATTTATTAAAACCTTGCATGAAGGCCATATTGGTATGACAAAGATGAAACAGTTGGCTAGAAAATTATACTACTGGCCTCACATAGACTCGCATATTGAAGATTTTGTCAAGCGATGTTTTCCTTGCCAGACATACCAAAACAATAATGTCAAAGAGCCATTAATGCCACACAAAGTGCCAAATTTGCCATTTACAAAAATAGCAACAGACATCATGGATTTCAAAACAAAAAGTTACCTCATAATATATGACTACTTTTCTAAATGGTTAGATATTAAATATATACGCAATAAAAGTGCCAAATCCATTATTGAGGCTTTAACAGATATTTTTTCTAATTTTGGCTTTCCAAGAGAAATAGTCTCCGATCACGTACCGTTTGACTCTAAAGAATGTAAAGACTTTGCTCATGAAAATGGATTCATATTTACCTACACAAGTCCCAGGTACCCGCAGTCTAACGGTATGGCAGAGAAAGGAGTATGTATTGCCAGGAAAATACTGAGAAAGTGTCACGAAGACAACACAGATTACAGATTAGCACTATTAAATTACAGGGCCTCACCTGTGTCAGGTACTAACTTCTCACCATGTGAACTGATGTTTAATAGAAATGTAAGAACTAAATTAATTGTCAATAGCCAGTACCTCCAGCCCAAGATTAATATTAATGTAAATCAGCAGTTTAATAAAATAAAAACTAGAAATATAAGGAACTATGATAAAAATAGTAGAGTGAAAAAACCATTTCATGTAGGTCAGAGCATTTGGTTTAAAAAAGAACCTAATAAAGGTGTATGGTTGGAGGGCAAAATTATCAGTCATAATGGTAATAGGGCATATAAGGTGGCTGATAAGAATAATGTAATTTATAACAGAACCTCTTTGCATATCAGATCTCCTTAGCTGGGCTTAGTGCTTCATCAGATGCAGTGTTTGGGTTCAGCACCAGGGTCGAATGTGTAGTTTTTTTTTTATTGTTTAGTTATAAGTGTTGAGATGATTGTGATGTGCAGTATTATTTCTTAACTAAGTATTGTTAAAACCTCTTTAAAAGGGGGATGAGGAAAATGTCATATAATAACTAAGAATTAATTATATATTATTATAACTTGAGAAACTAACTTTAAAATTAATCTATCTAGAACCAACTTGCTGTACTTAAGACAATGTAAAATGTAAATCCGTATAACTTAAAATTTCTTTAAATGTAAAATGTAAATCTGTATAACTTTAAAATTTTCTTTTAAAAGGGGATGATGTATTATAGTATCAAAACGCAGCCAATTGACGGTCTATGAGCTGTCACTTTGACAGCGGCCTTACCTGCGAACCCCGAAGGCGATATATCGCACCTCAAAGAATTGTAATAGATTATTAAGATTATTTTACTTAAATAAACCAACGAAGATCTCCAAATCATCTTTTTAATTATTAACAATACAATAATACCTCACGTGCCAGTAATTTCTTTACACTCACTCTGCCGGAAAAAGCAGCGCAATTAGCAAGATTACCTTTAGACCTATGGAGAGCCAACGAGCTATGGAGAGGGCTATGCTGGGAGTCTCTCTGCGAAATCGAATCATAAATGAGGAGATCCGTAGAAGAACCAAGGTTACCGACATAGCCCAGCGGATTAGCAAGTTGAAATGGCAGTGGGCAGGCCACATAACACGGAGGACGGATGACCGACGGAGTGGAAAGGTCCTCGAGTGGAGACCACGTACCGGCAAGCGCAGCGTGCGACGTCCACCCACAAGGTGGACCGATGACCTCATTAAGATCGGAGGATCGCGCTGGATGCAAGCCGCTTCCAACCGGTCTTATTGGAGGTCTAAAGGAGAGGCCTATGTCCAGCAGTGGACTTGTAATGGCTGAGATGATGATGATGATGATGACCTATAGACCGACCGCTTAAATGAGTCCTCGATACATGAGGCGGGTAGATCGCCTGCCGCCCGCACCTCTCCCGGCCCCCTCTGTCGTCCCACCTCGCGCCACTGCACCGCGCGGGCGAGGACATATTATTTAAGCGGACGGTCTATAGCAAGTATGATGGCGGTAGTAATCCCAACAGACCCTTTATAAGGTCCAGCCACTCAAAAAATTTAACAAATGAACGAAATAAAAAAAAACTATACCACCTCTTCTTCTTCTAGTGCCTCTCTCATTCAAAGGTTTGCAATCAGCTTTTAGCTCGACTCTATCAGCTGCCAACCAGAGCAGCTGTTCGCTGTTCGATGGAGCTAATGCCGATCCACCTCGGGATTCCCTTCATTAAATAGCCTGCACCATTTATAAACTCGTAAAAAGTTTAAGAAGTAGTAGCATCTTGTGTGATGTTGGTGACAGTTGGGTCCATGTGTCATGTTGATTTATTGGTAGCGGAGGTGGGCTGGATTTGGTAAAGACTTTGTGGTAATTGGTCGCACAGATAGCTGTAAATTGTACTCGTACACGCTAGCTCTTAGGTCAGTACCTAAGGTTATTGTTTTTGTTAATTTTAAAAATTTTACCCCCTTATTCATAAACGCTTTATAGGCTCCTGCTAACTTAGCAATCGTTTGTCCTTATCTGATCTGTGTAAGGTGAATATCAAAGTGTCAGATAAGGGCAAACGATTGCTAAGTTAGCAGGAGCCTATAGAGCGTTTATGAATAAGAGGGTTAGTCTTTACTGATTATGTTTGACAAACTTCAACTGCCACATTAATTTCCACGGCCTTCTAGTTTATTAAATGAAGCTAAAGATGATCCAACTGGAACTTTAGCAAATTATGATTGTTTTACAGACAACAGTTGCTTCCTGGCGCTTCGAAGGATAATATTACCAAGAACAGAGCAACTTGGCCAGCGTTTACTTGCTACAGATTCCGCTTGTTTTCTCACAAAATAATTTTCTTACTAAATGTTCTTAAGTTTCTTCGTAACTGGCACGTTTTTCATGTGAAAATATTGATTACGGCAAGAATTTCGCTTGTAAAATTTTAATTTCCCTTTCTTCTGTTAATGCGTAATATCGGAAATTTTCAAGGAACTTTTACGAAGACGCTGTGAGCCGTAGATCGAATACATTAATTTGGTGTACACACAAATACACATATACTTACGGGCAAAAATAACGGGTCGCTTTTATAGAACTTTGAATGAAAAGTAACCCGTTATTTTTGCTCGTCAGTTTTATTAACAAAACTATACTCCATTCCAATCCATTTTAACGTCTTTGTAAACAAACTAATTTCATCTAAATCCACCGGAATGTTGAAGGATCATACTTGATATCTCACGATGTTTTGTAACAATAAAATTTATGACCATTAAACAGGGAAACTTGTTTATTTACAAAACCGTTAAAAATCATTTTAATGAAGACGGGGCCGTCCCATGACGTCTTAATGCGATTCAACTTCGATTCAGTTTAGGTTCGCTCGCTGTCAGATCCATACTAAAAATGACAGCTAAAACCTGAACTGAGTCGCATTAAGACATCATGGTAAGGCCCCAGGGGGGTTACCATGACGTCTTAATGCAATTCAACTCCGATTCAGTTTAGGTTCACTCGGTGTCAGATCCATAAAACCTGAACTGAGTCGCATTAAGACGTCATGGTAAGGCTTCTGGTGTCTGGGTTCGAACGAAAAAAAACATAAGACGTAGAACCAGTGTTGTATTGTTGTTTTAACCGAGCTAATTTTCCGGCTTTAAAGTATAACATTAATAAATTCAATTGCTTATTTAAACTAACACGATTTCGCTCTTCCCTTTATTTTATTCGTGACAAGTGACAATCTTTAACCCTTTCACGGACCGTGTTAAATCATTTAGCTTTAAATATATATTCTTAAAAACCTTAGTTAATTATTCATCACCCCATGAGTTAGGGCGGGCTAAAACAAAATCCGTTACGGTTTATTTTTAGAAGTTAATAATAAAACGGTATTATGGACTTTAGAAGCAGGAAAAGGCTTTTAAGGGTACGTTAAATCGGCGAAGACAATCGCACGAGGTACCTATCGATTGCCAGGTTTCTTTTTATTAATTAAAATCAATTATAATATTTTCATTGCAATTACACCTAAAGATCTCTGCCATTCATAAACTGTTTTCCTACGAACATACCTTCTTCTTTGCTCCTGCATAAGTAAACTCAAACTAACACGACCACTATATTTATTAAAACCTACTTTTTCTACCTTTTGAATCAACATCACATGATCACACTAAATCAGCAGGTACCTACCTAGGTATATAGCGTCAACCTATTTCGTCTAACGAGCTTGCACTCATAATTATACAGGAATTCGTCATCTTTTTGCACGACAATCTTGAACCAAGTTGACACCTGACAGAGAGAAATGATATAATTTACAATTGCGACCGCGCTCATGTTATACAGTTTGGCTACCGATCTGGTGCAATATCGTGTTATCATTTAATTTAAGCATACAGAATTAGCGCACGTAAATCCTAATCCACCTCACCTCTGAGTTCTTCGGAATTTATGTGCGAAATTACATTTGAAATATACCTTGTGGTTTTCGGTGAAGGAAAATATAGTGATTCGTGAGAAAACCGACACACATCTGCAAAGCAATTCAATGGTGTGTGTGAAGTTCCCAATCCGCGCTGGGCCCGCGTGGGAACTATAGCCCAAGTCCTCTCGGTCTGAGAGTCTGTGACCAGTAGTGGGACGAATATAGGCTGGAGATGAAGGAGATGATGATGATGAAATCCTAATTATAAATTCGTGTCAGAATTCCCTAAAATCTCTTCATGCGACTAAACTTCTAATCAACCTAGCGTCCTTTCACATTTTTAAAATTAGCACCATTTTATAGTTGTAGTATTACGTCATGCACGTCAAACTTTCTCCACTCTATACATAGTATTTACTTCGTCAAGATAACCACAGACATGCAAATATTACATGCAGCCAGTTCATTAAGACGTCTATTTATAGTTAGACGACAGAGCCGGCCGTCGGAATCTATTAAGAGGATTATGATTCAGTCAGAAGACGAGGGTCGCGCCCGTCTCATACGTGGGCCGCTGTCACACCGAAGTGACCTTCGAGTAGGAGATAGCACTCGTTTATGCATTCAGAATAGAATAGACAGAACGAAAAATGGTTCCTTATGGTACAATTTTTAAAGTGGTGTTTAATAAGCAACATTTCTGAGTTTGAGTCTAACCCGTAATATTAAAATACCCAATTTATTAACCGATCATTTTAGCGGCTTTCATGTTTTAATTTGTATATAATATAAAAACTTATTTGTAGCTTACAATAACTAAAGAAAGTTTCCGTATAAAACACCTAAAGACGGAGAGGTAAATAACACATTGTAAGAAAGGGGTCATTAATGTTACCCTGAATGGGCCATTGCTACAAGTTATTTGTACTTAGTACATATGTTATTATTATGATTTTATTTACAGAGTTTATATTTGTATTAAATTATGAGTACAAAAATTTACTAATATGGTTTTGTTTAAAAAAAAACTTTCTGCCAAGTTTCTTGCCGCTTATTCTTCTTGGCAATAATGGTTTTCTTGTCAATGATGGTCTTTCTGGAAGCGCTAGTACTTTCGACGATATACAGTTTGAAGCATCCAAGCCGGCCAAATTATTCGGTACACCATAGAAATAGTATAGTGTGTGGAACTGTTTGGTCACTTTGGATGTTTCATACTATACGTCGCTGACACCTACTTAGTAAAAGGAAACTGGAATGTTCTGGAACTTTGGAATATTAGATTACATCACAGTGCTAATGGCGCCGCGTCTAATCCGCTGTCAGCTAAATTATTTATGCATTTAAAAGGATTTACTCTTAATATGAGGTGTAGCCGCGCGGTCACGACTTCCCGGCGCTGAAAATTTAATTAGTCAGTCTATAATTAATGTTTACTGTACAGTTCAGTTCTGACGAGAGACTACAGTACCAAGGTTCCGTTAAAAAAGTAATTTCTTCTGGATTTGCTGCGGAAAACACATAAGATTTATAATTCTGCATAGATCATTTCCTTATTAGGTACAGTCAAGGGCATAAATATATGTACGTTACTAAGACGTCAAATTATAACACCTTTATGCCACACACAATAAGGTCAGTGACACATATTATATTTGACATGATGGCTTTATCTATATTTATGCAAAGTGTGTCCGGATCGCTAATCCTGCCGGCATGCAGCACTGCTTACGCCGCTGTGTACAGCCGTGGAGAATAAGACAGCCGGTAAATTATCATGTTAAAACCCACCATACCCCTTGCACCTACCCCTGTAGGGTGGGACTGAACCATACCACTAGTGCTGTAAGCTACGGGTATTCGGTAGGTAGCTCCTTATGCCCGGAGGGCAATCCACCCAGGAATAGGAGCCCCGCTTAGCGGGGCTCCGTCAATTCTTTTTTTAATCTCTCAAATCCCAGCACTACTATGGTGGTGTGGTTTAGTCCCAGCCTACCCCCAGGGGTAGTGCCAGGGGTAAGGAGGGTCTGAAGGGAAATTATCAACACATCTGCAATCCTTTGGCGGTACTGGTATTTGCTCGTCTGCCCTATTTCACAACATAAAATATTAAATAAACAAGATAAAGTCACTTCATTAAAATCTTTATTTTTCATCTTTACCTTTGTTCATAACACACTACTTTTAGTGTTTCTCTATATATGAATCATTGATAGGAAACTGTTTTCGCATCGTACAAATTATCCTCCATTCCTCCATACACAAAAGAGCGATTGTGATTGTGAATCGCTGTATCGAGTTCGCAGACACCGGTAATTGGCGCTAGATATCATTACTTGTTATGCTTACCTGTTACTTAAAAATATTGCCACGCCGGGATATAGGGGAAAAACTTAAATACAACCTGTTGTATGTGTGAGTATTGTGTGCGAAGACAAATTGACGATCCAAATTAGAACAATGACTTAAGTCCCATATCAGTTCTGTACACTACTACATACAATAGGTCCATTTATTTGAGTTTTTCACCCGTGTACGTTGTCAGCCCATAAGTAAGTTCCTTTTTTGAAGATCCCAAGGTTGGTACGGTCCGGATATATTGGGGCTGCTAGCTGATTCCGGAGCATACCCGTGCGTGGTGACAACCTTAGTTTACCTACTAATCTTGACATATTATCCCTTTTAAGGAGATAGGTAAGGTTATAGAGAAATAATAGATTGCGACACATATAATTAAACATAATTTCGACTAAAACCGTTGAAGAAGCTCAAACTACATAAGTCCACCGAATGTCATGTCTTTGGTTAGGTACCAATTATGTTGTCGTATTATTCTAGCTTCCTCAACAATAATTTTTAATTTAACGCATGCTTATTCATCTACGTGAGAACTTTCAGTGCATCGATCTTTTAAATCTTCCATAACCTTGAATTAGATTTTATTGCCATCAGTTATGTTCAGCCTTCCATTTTAGAGAACAGCGTTCACATCTTTGTACAAATTTGAGTGTCAAAATCAACGTTTCGATTTATCCGCACCCATCTCCGTTCTGCTGCATTATTTATTTGTTCAATCACTTTCTCATTGGAAAACTTTAGCGAAGAACTTTGAAATATTAATACAATTTGCTTTCATTCTAAAATTTCGACTCCTTTCTATTTCCACCCTAAGGTTGTGAATCGTCCTCCCCGTGTCGCCGTCTATTGTCTTCTCGCTTAACCCCGAAGTACACCAATTATAAAGTTGCCACCTACGCAGTCTCGTATGAGACCGCAACCATAGCATAAAATAGTAACGTATCTACAAAAACGCTTTGGTGACGGTCTGGCGGCCTCTCGCCATGTGCGTTCTGTACTGTTCGCTAGTCCGGCCTATAAGTGATCTAGTGAGGTTTCTATGTCCGTACTATACGAGCATCTCCATCTTACTCTGAAATGCTCGTCCTTCAGTTGGCTGATGATTGTTGTACTTAGAGCAGAGGCCCAATTTTCGAATGTACCTACATCACTCGAAACAATCAAACAAAACTGGTGAAAAATTGTGATGAACTTGAAATAAGAGTAAAGTAGAAGAAAATTACAGCTCTACGTAATCTTGTCAACAGGTCGAAAATTTAATTTGAGCTGTAATTTTGTACCGAAAGAAAGATTTTTATCGCTTTCGAATAGTAATTTTAAAATAGGGTCCCAGGCCTTACGGAAAGCGACCATTTGTCACAAATACAAATTGGAAGCGTTGTTTAAGGTTTGCGCGCTAGTGTGTATTGTTGCGTTGGTTTTCGATTAGTTACTGAGTTTGAACTGTGCCACAGCTGCCTGTTATAGAAGTTGGCACCTTATTGCCAATACTGTTTTGTATGGCGACGCGTTGTGAATTGCATTACGTCTCGCTGCACGCCCTGATTGACTTTTGTTACTTGTAACAATTCAGCTTTGTTACAATTTTGACAAGAGTTTTTGGTGGCAGAATTGTAAATGTCAACAGTATGAGTAATTTAATTACATATGTTTTCTTTGTTAATTGTGAATTATTTATTGCATCAGGCGATACTTTGCGGAGCTTTCTATTAATAAACAAAAAAAACATTTACTTATGTAAATGTTTGTTGTTGCCACTCCGCTACCAAACAACGGAGTAGAATATAGACAAAGTAAAAAACGAGGAGAATAGTTGCTATATTGTCGTACCTTACTTACAACCTTTTAACAAGATAAAAATTTGAAGTTACATCTTTTCATCATTTGCCACATTTCTCTCTAATTTAAATAGTGAAGGCATTGAAAACATATTTGTCAAGACATTTGTTAAACCAAATTTCAGCATCCTTTGTGACTAAAATTCACAATGGTTGTAAAGATGTTTAAAGTCAGTTTTAAGCTGCGACGACCACAGGCCGGCCACCTCAAACGAATCCACCTTCTTTACAACCGTATTAGTGGATATTTTATCAGCAAACCTGTATTTTTGATGCCAGGGACCGCGGACGACTTAGCAAAGTTTCAAAAGCCTCAAAGGTGGTTTCCAGTAACGAATAACTTAAAAGTTTTACCGGAGTCAAAGTGAAAACAGATACTACAGAAGGACCGCCGCGGCTTGAATACGGTTACACGGTTAATTACACGGTTATTATTACTCACGGCGGTTAATTAATTGTGACATCTAGAGCGGTAGCGTGTCAGCCAAGTTCAAGGTAAAAGGAACTGGCGGCGCAGCCTTGTGAATATTTACACATTTAATAAGTACTTACCTTCTTATTTTCTAGTTGGTATTGTTGGCATACATTAACCTATACGCATCGATGCGCGTGACTACGTTGAAATGTCTAAGACATAAAGTAATCGCGGTCACCCTACAAAATATTAATGTGTACAATGACTGGGTTTTACAGACGTATCGATGTTAACTTAATTTGTAGCACAGATGAATGTGTTTACGTTTTCCAGATATTAGTCAATCATTCCACGTTGCATCCGTTCTTAAAGGATAGCTGTCGTAAGATGTACAGACATTTAAAATATGTGTTACCGCAGAACAATTTCTTTCTTTACCTGTTGGACGCCTGAAAAGTTGCAAAATTATAATTCCCATCTTTCATACAACTCAGTCATGACTGTTACGAACACGACATAAGCCACACAAATCGGTTAACTTGTTCTCAAGTGATGGAAGATCTCTCAATAACTTAGTACCTAATTGATTTTAATTTCAATAGTTACCTATTTATATTTATTTAACCCTCAAAATAGACAGCGATGGCATGTGTAAGGATACTTCTAATCTGACGTAGAAATATCTCGAATACAACATAGGCTCGACTAAAGTACCTGCTGTATGTTCTGCTTACTATGAAATCATAAGACCCCTTGCGCCTTGGGGCCGCTATACGTGGCCAGATTATAATGCTCAAACCCTGGAACGCAAAAAATAACAGCTCGGAAACAAGTATTTTTAATATAAAACTCTTTGAAATACACTAAAAGAATTATAACTGTAACCGAACGATTGTAACTACGTACTCGTAATTAATAGATGAGGGTCGTGATAATCCAAAAGCAATCAGTACCTACGTTCTTATCGTTTCTAATTATACTTCATTCAAAGAGCGTTTCGCAGATTTTCCATAAGCATGCTGGTTTTATTATGGTGTCTTGTTCTTAAAAAATATCGTAAGTAGGAAGCATTAGGATGCGGTTGATACTTGATAGAGCTGTTTTACGACCGAGCAAACAGAAGTAGTTACCTATCATAAGTTTAACACGTAGATTTGCGTGGGTGACATCGTAGGTTCGAAACTAATGGGCCGACTCCATGCGGTTTCAAGAAAGCTACGTAGTTTTATCGTAAAAGTTATGCTTTATTCAAATTTGTCTAATGATATCTGTAATGATTTTAGTTTCATTCAATAGTTTCGAGTAATGTAATAACGCTAATAAGAAAGCGAATAACCTCTCATGACCCCAACACTAATCCACCTATACTCATATCCAATGAACAAATAACGAAACACACTCAATCAAGAAATAATGAGAGGGCAGATTAGATAAAATAGTCTGCGTTAACTTGGCAAGACAGGACATAAATCTCTCACTACCAATTACAACTATGATCGCAATGTACCGGGACAATGGGCCTGCTGGGAGCGAGGGTCGGAGGTTCCAAGTCTTTGCATTTATTTGTGGAGATTACCTACAAAAAGGTGTAAGCGAAACTACCTATACTGGGTTATATGTTGGTTTTTGTTTTGGTTTTTGAGATGTAGGGTAGGTATTTGTAGTTTGAATTAAGAATATAAGAATAGGGTTAGAAATGTGACAGAATAGGGGTGTGGGCTAAGCATTGGTCTTCTACATATTATACTCAAGCCGTTAGTAAAATAAATCTCAAAGTCTCTTTGAGAGCTGTTTTTTCGCGTGGAAGATCGCCGGATGCGACACGATGTCTCAAAATATTAAAAATAATGAAATTGTAGGCATTGTTGTAACTAGAGTGCACACGATTGAAAGAGCAATGACATTCTGAACTTTTTAATAAAGTCCATAAAAATAAGCTAATACGCCCGTGAATAAAGCACCGAACAATAAAACAAAACCATTTGAAGAGGACAATAAAACTACGACATCCATATCCGCGCAAACAAAGTTATCAAGAGGGAAATAAACGAAAGAAATCATAATAAATCCGCCCTCGAATAAATGAACTAATCAGTGTGGCGCAGGAAAAAATTCTGTCCTATAAAAACAACACTTTTCTGTTCGTAAAAAATCTCATTTTCCTTTATTGCAGGGAGCCTAATTTGAATTGAGTGCTATGCAGTTATGAGTCAAGAAGGCGAATAATTCTAAGCACCTATTACTGCGGGGAACATGTACACGTACCTACCTGCTTGAGTTTTTTCAACGGTTGGTCGAAATGAGAACAATTGCGTTTCTCCATTCGACACGAGGGACCAATTCCAATATTTATTTTATATTTTTTACATATTTACATTAAAAAAAAATTAAACTGTTTATTTCGGAAAAAAAAACACTACATTTTATACAGCAATAACTACTTAATCCTTAATTTGTAGGATTGTTAAAGTTAATATTAAAACTAGTTACCCACTCGCTGTTTAGCAAATCTTCAAATACATACCCATTAATAACATAAGTCTTTCTGTTAATGAGGTTGGTCTAAGTGACGTTCAAAATATTTTTCGAATCATCTCGGAATTGCTGACTTACATTTAGTGATTACAGTATACTAAACTAAAACGTTGTCTACTATTTAAAAAAAAGCTAGTAGGTGTATCTCAAAATAGATTATTGTAATTAGTGTACTTTACTTTACGTGTCTCAGGCTTCACTCAAAAACGTTAGATACTTTTTATAAGTAGGCTGCCCAATTTCAATATGTACACAACTTTGAATAGCTGAAATGACTACAAAGCCGTACCTCTTCCTGTCTTCAAACTCGACATTAAGTACTTTCGAGTAAAATTTGGTCGATCGAATTTAAAGGTAATTACTGGTATTTACTGGTAATGATTGGTATGAAGAATTCGGAGCAGCTTCAGGCGACAGCACCCCGGCCCTCTAATTTATGCAAAAGTACTAAGATAAGACGTAATAAATAGGCAGCAGGAATAATGTTTTAAAATAACCACCCTTAAATTGCCGTTGCGATCGAACAACAACATCAATGGAGATGGCTTTCATAAAAAAGTTATTTTATTAACATGACAGTTACTTTGCGGAGGTCTAGGTTAAAGTTAGTGGAAAACTTTACTATGCTACTCCGCAAAATAGTGACGTCAACTCATGCAAAATAATGTTAATTAATCCACCCTAGCTTATTCTCAAGATTTTTTACGGTTTGATGTCTGTCGTAAGCATTGCAATTAAATTACGCCAATATAAAGGAAGGGCATTGGGTTTGCAGATTGGATTAGATTGGCAGTGATTTAGAATATCATTTCATACCTTCAGTTTTGGCTAGTTTTAGGTTAGGTACTCTTAAGTTTTGACTGCTTTTTTTTCTAAATAGTACCTACCTAAATAGTACTACAAAATATTAAATGCTACTTGAATAGTAGATTTTAGCTTTATCTCTTTGTTTCAGTCGATCGGGCGAAGGTTCTTACGGTAGGAGTCATATCTGTTTTTTCTATGGAAAACCGTTTTATTTTAATGTAGCTATTTTGTTCATCAACAAAGAATAATCAAGTTTTTTCAGACAGCGTCTCTATTAGAACTTCTGTTCCTTTTCTTAGTTTGAAGAAAAGAGTGCCTCTTCCAGTAACGCCCGCGGCGTCTCGACTCGCGACTTATAGACACTGGCTCTTATTTTATAATATCTCGTTCAGTTTGTTACTTATCAACTTATTTATGAATGAGAGTTTAATTCAGAAAGAAAATGTGCATTCTTCATTTACAGAACGAAAGGGAAACAACGAAAATTAAAGAAAAAAAACACAAAATATCAACCAAAGAAGGCGTGCCTAACCCACTCAAGGTAACTTTACACCTTTCACTCGAGTCTTACCTAATCACGTTTTTTTTTAAGTACCTGCCTACACAGTTTTAAACGAAAATAACATAAAATTAAAAAATAAAACTCCGCATTAATCCTTTGCCGCATTGAATTGCCAAAAATGCCTTACATCACTTTGGGAAAGAGCTGATGTTCTTGAAACTGCTGAATCAATTTTTACCAAACATAGCTAAGAACCGCCAGAAGGAAACTGGCTTTCGAATGAAAAAACCACATTGAAATCGGTTCATCGGCTTGAGACCTATGATGCCACAGACACACACACACATCGACGTCAAACTTACAATACTCCTCTTTTTGTGTACCTACACACATACACACATAAATAACTCACAATGAACAAGAAGGCAAACATACATACATACATACATACATACATACATACATAAATCACGTCTTTATCCCTTACGGGGTAGGCAGAGCCTAAGGTAACAAGGCCTAATAGCCACGTTAGGAAGATTGTTTAGGGGGTTAAAAACTTTTTAACCGACTTCAAAAAAAGGAGGAGGTTCTCAATTCGTCTGTTTTTTTTTTGCATGGCCGTTTGACGTTTCGGCCGTGATGCAGCGGCCGTAGTCACAAGTAGACAGGCTATACTACGAAGTTCGATTTTCCGCTCACTCCAATAGTTATTAATTTGGGAGTGAGCGAGATGGTATATATGAATTTCGGAGTAGAACCCCAGTCATAGTGACGACGTAACGTAGCGCTAAGCGTAGATAATTAAAAAGCAAAATAATTAGAGATTTAGCCCCGAGTGGTACCACGTTAAGCACGTTAGGCGTATGGATGGAAAGGGGAATCAAAACAGTGATGGGTTGCTAGCCACATCGCCTATATAACATGATCCCTAAGATTTTCGCCCAATCCCACGATGGGCTTTTACCATCTGCGCGGGAAGAGAAGCAACTGGTACATTCTACTGCATTTATTCTACGAAATTCAATAATTAACTACCTATTTATATTCTCAGCTTACAATGCCGGGAGTCCTCAGCTCTAATTGAAAATGAACTTAATTACTTTAGAGGTTTCGGCAGCTAAACTTTCTACGGGGCTAACGGAAATAGATAACACTGAAACATCTGAAGTCTTCGGCAGTATTTAATTAACGTTCCAGGGTAGATGCGCCAACACTGGACACAGGGGACGGTTTCACGGTTGGGCCTTAATTGCAACTGTCAACTACAGGCACGGTCACCCTGTTTTTGGTGAAGTTTTCCTATAGTAAAGTGTTTTTCGAGCCAAGCTTTAATTTTTGTTGTCTAAGACTATATTTGCTGGTTATATGTACAATGTCTATGCGATACCCTTTGAGAAAGTGAGAGGCTACGGAACCCTAAAAAATACGTCTCTGTTCGGCAAAATCAAATGTCAGATATGAAGACGAACGGTTGGTAAGTTAAGAATGTTACAAACTGAAAAAAAAGCTTTATCAAATAAACAGAGGCCTATTTAGGCTTGAGTATACTTTTTCATGTGACATCAGTGTTACTTTTCATTATTTCACATTAATTACAACTTTATTACAACTAATATTTTAGCTTATTATAATTCTAACTTCCTACTTATACAGTTTATATAACATTCTCCTCATAAAGCAACCCAAGATAATCTCAAGGCAGAATATAAAATCTTGGTCCGCGCCGCGCTGGCTTTTAAAAAGTAGTAAAAACTCTCGAACATTAATCTAGTCGCAGTTGGCAGGTGCCGCTCGATACTCCTTGTTTACCCTTATTAAAATTGAAAGAACTGCAAGGTAAGAACGTTTTCATGTTTATGTAGATTAGTAAATCTACTTACCTAGGTAGTGTAGAATACTCATGCTAAGTAGGTACCTAGGTAAACTTAGCTCTAGCTTAGCTAAAGAAAAAGTTCCTGATGTGAGTTAAGTTGAGAAAAAAATACTTTTTTGGTAGTGTCAGCTTTGTTCAGAGGATTGCCAATTTCTAGATATCTATAAATGCATCAAAAATCTAGTATAAAAAAATTTGCGAACGAAGATTGATCATTTTAAAAACGCATTATTTTGGGCTTTGCGAAACTGCTCCCGATTCTGCATAGGTCGACAAAATTTGAACAGAAAGTCCGTCGCAAATGTACCTGCTCGCAAAATAGACAAAACAAAACATAAACATGAGACGGGTGGGTACTTGTACCCGCGCTCTGAATTGTTTAATCAAGAGCACTGATGCACATTCTGTGTTCATCATGAACCTGCATAACCTTAAAATTTTGCTTATTAAAAAGTCGTAAAATTCCGAGTGCAGGGGACGAAGCAAAAGGGTCCAAGATACTGTGAAGTAAAACAACAAAATCTATATTTATACGTAGGTACATACTGTAAAATGGAACCTACTAAACTATGTGGTATTTAATATTTATCATAAGAAAAATGAAGTTAGAAGGCTACCTAGGTACTTAAGTCAATCATTTCGCGCCATCACAGAAACTACAAACAAATAAAATAAGTACATAGGTACGAACCTACTATAATATTGGAGCGACAGTTCTAGCGACTCTAGCTTTTTTAACACGTACTAGGTACTAAGGTCTCTGCGATGGAAGAGCGATAAAAAGGGAAAGTAGATATTATGTACTCGTAGATACATAACGACGCTGTCACGCCGTTGCGAGAGCTGCTTCCAGCCAAAATTCCTGCAAGCATGATAGCCTTGTGATGCAGATAAATATCCTGTTATGTATTGTGTAGCGGTATGCTTAATAAACGTCAGTGCATATTAAGACAGCAGTTGTTTCACTCGTCCGCTCCTTAAATATAACATTGGCGACGATCTACCCGCGCGTAAATAATAAAAAAAAAAAGTGAACATTTTTGTGATAAATATGGCTCAAGTAGGAGTGCTATCAAATTTCGATCACAAT
The DNA here is from genome assembly GCA_932294345.1 of Pandemis cinnamomeana. Lineage (NCBI taxonomy): Eukaryota > Metazoa > Arthropoda > Insecta > Lepidoptera > Tortricidae > Pandemis > Pandemis cinnamomeana. The sequence continues at coordinate 12,198,145 of OW028705.1, read as the reverse complement.
GTGCAAACGTGGAAAGTATTTAAAGCGCGATTAACGCAATGGTTTATCGCGAACGACATTGATAACACAAAGGATGTTTCGGGAGTTAAGCGACGAGCGATCTTGCTGAGCGCACTCAGTGATGCTTCATATAAGCTTGCAGCAGACTTGGCATTGCCTAAAGATCTCCAAATTGTGCCATTTGAAGATATTTGTACTTTACTTGATAATCATTTTACTCCAAAAGCGTGTGGTTTCAACGAGAGATACAAGTTTTATTCAGCTATGCAAAATGAAGGAGAAAACTACCCCCAATGGGCGGCAAGACTTCGAGGCCTTACGGCACAATGCGGGTTTCTAAACGTGGAAGAGGCATTAAGGGACCATTTCATAATGGGAATGCTTCCAGGAGCGGAGCGAGAAAAATTGTTTGCTCAGAACCCATCGGACTTAACGTTGACAAAGGCGGTAGAACTTGCAGAAAGCGTGCGATGTGCGCGCGCAGGAGCGGCGGCGGCCGCGGCCCAGGGCCCGGCGCGCGCCGATCAGCTGTTCAAGATCGCGTCGAATAATCAGCGTAGCGTTGTTAAAGTGTTGTGTTCCGTGTGTGGTTTCAATAATCATACCGCAGATAAATGTCGGTTTGCTAACCATAAGTGTAAAAAGTGTCATGTTAAGGGTCATTTGCGCCGAATGTGCAAAAAGTTAAATTACGTTGGAGAGGATTGTGTGGGTGAGAGCGGCGATGATGGTGAGTGTTATAATATTCGCTCAGTAACAGGTGAGCCTATGACAGAGTTGGTTCATGTCCGCGGGGTGCAAATGAAGTTCCAGGTCGATAGTGGGTCAGCTGTCACTGCGATCCCGGAGCAAACATATTTACAATATTTTAAAGATGTGGCGTTGTCTTTAACTAGCAAGCGTTTGTTATCGTATACAGGTGATAAAATTCATTGTCTAGGGTTCGCGCGGCTACCATTTACTTACGCGGGCAAAACTAACACATTAAATGTTTTTGTTATTCGTGGCGGCGCTGTCCCGTTATTAGGCAGGGATTTTATATCGCTTTATAAGCTAGAATTGATACCTGTAAACTTTTGCGAAAAATCAATCAACATCATTGACCAGTTGCACACTAAATATCCTGTTGTATTTTCGGACGAGTTAGGTACCTTTAATAAATATAAGATAAAACTCAATTTAATCAAAGATGCTAAGCCAATTTTTTTTAAGGCCAGACCAGTAGCTTTTGCCTTGCGCGATAAAATTGATACGGAGTTAGAACGGCTCGTGCGCGTAGGCATCTTAAAACCGGTTGAACATTCGTCTTACGCTTCACCGGTAGTGCCAGTTTTGAAACGCGATGGCTCGTTGCGCCTGTGTGCTGACTACTCTGTTACTATCAATAAACAGCTGATCGTGGACCATTACCCGTTGCCTACCGCGCAGGAGCTGTTTGCCAAATTGCATGGCGGTCAACAATTCTCCAAGTTGGATCTCTCTCAAGCATACGCTCAATGTGTTTTAGATGAGAACTCGCAAAGATTTACGTGTATAAATACGCATAGAGGACTCTTTATGTATACACGGCTTGTTTTCGGGTTGGCTTGCGCACCCGCTATTTTTCAGCGTGTTATGGAGGGATTATTAGCAGGCATGGAAGGCGTCTTGTGTATGTTAGATGATGTTTTAGTTACTGGTCGCGATAAATCTGAACACTTAGACAGGTTAGAGGCGGTTTTACGCAGATTGCAAGAGGCAGGATTAACCCTTCAAAAAACCAAGTGCGAGTTTTTTAAGGATGAAGTAGAATACTTAGGTTATATTATAAACAAAGAAGGGTTGAAAAAGTCACCCGCAAAAGTGAGTGCCATCTTAGACGCGCCAGTGCCCAACGATGTTAATAAGTTACAATCGTTTTTAGGACTAGTAAATTATTATAGGAATTTTGTGCCTGGAGCGTCTTCTATACTGTGCCCCTTGTATAATTTATTGAAAAAGGGTTGTAAATGGTCCTGGCACGCAGAACATAACGATGCATTCAACGCAATTAAGAAACACTTAGCTTCAGATAAAGTTTTAGCGCATTTCAATTCTAAGGCTACTGTAATTTTGACGGTAGACGCCTCCGCGAGTGGGTTGGGGGCCATACTGTCACAAGTCGACGATGACAGTCTAGAGCGCCCGGTGTCTTATGCATCGCGCACATTAAATAATGCTGAAAAACATTATTCGCAACTGCAAAGAGAAGCGACAGCAATAATATTTGGCGTGCGTCGATTTCATCAGTACCTCTATGGGCGGGCGGTGCCATTCATATTACGTACGGACCATAAGCCCCTAACCACAATTTTTGGTCCATATCATGGCATTCCAGAAGTATCAGCAAACAGATTGCAACGCTATGCCATGTTTTTAAGTGGTTATAACTATAAGATTGAATATATTCGCGGCGCAGATAATAGTGCTGATTACCTATCCCGAGCGAGTGTAAACAATGATGACTCATCGGACGCCGGGCCGGGCCGCACTGGCAGCGGAGCGTCAGCGTTTATCGAGGATCGCGCGTCGTATTTAAACTTCGTTGTTGACGCTAGTCTACCAGTTACGCTGAAGGAATTGCGCGAAGAAACGAATAAAGATCAAATTTTAAACAAGATAATTAAGTACATTGTGAACGGGTGGCCAAAAAAAGTAACGGATCAAATACTTCATCCGTACTTATTATGTAAAAATCAATTGGCATATGAAAATGGAGTAGTAATGCGAGGGCATAAGGTTGTAATTCCAGAAAAACTAAACAAAAGAATTTTATCGGAATTACATAAGTCTCATTTGGGAGTTGTTAAGTGCAAGGCAGAAGCTAGGGGTAGGGTATGGTTCCCTGGGATTGATAAGGCTATAGAAACTATGATAGGCGGTTGTGAAATTTGCACCCAGCTCAGACCATCTCCAGCGCGCGTTCCGCTCGCGGTGTGGCCATACCCTCAACAACCATTTTACAGAGTGCATCTGGATTTTTTGGGCCCGATAAATAGTCAGTGTTATTTGGTAATAGTAGATGCGTATTCCAAATGGGTAGAAGTTTATAGAGTCAATTCAACTTCATCGTATATTGTTATTTTAAAATTATACGAGTTTATGTCACGGTTTGGTCTGGTTCACACGCTGGTTAGTGATAACGCCACATGTTTTTCGTCCGAAGAGTTTCGTCTTTTTTGTTCAACAAACGGGATATCGCATGTGACATCTCCTGCTTATCACGCGGCCAGTAATGGCCAGGCCGAGTCCTATGTCAAGATAGCTAAGAAAGGCATCCGGTCTTGCTTAATGATTAGCAAAAATCAGAAAGAAGCCGATGAAAACCTACTAAAGTATCTTTTTGACTATAGGAACTCGGTACATGTAACCACGGGGACTTCTCCTGCCCAGATTGTGTTCGGCCGGAAACTTCGTTCGCGCTGGGATTTATTAAATGCGCCACCACCGCCGCCCTCGTCCCACACCCTCATTGATATTGTGGAACGTAATCAGTGTTCGCAGAGTAAGGCTTTTGGAGGAATAAAAAGACCATCGTTCCAACCAGGTGACAATGTCATGTTTAAGAAAAATAATGTTAATAAAAACTTTACTTGGAATAGAGGAGTCATTGTCAAAAAAATAGGAAAAACGGTCTACCTAGTTAAGGATCATTATACACTAATAAATATTAAAAAACACGTGAACCAATTGGTACGGTGTAAAGAACTGGACAGCAGCACATCCAATTATCCCAATAACCTCGAACTGGATATACCAGATATTTCCGGGGATGCAAGCGGCGACAACACGCGCGCTCAGCCTATGCGCGCGGAAGAGGTTGAAGAGAACCAGCGCGCCCAGGCTGCTAGTGCTCTGATTCCAGATGACTTACCAACTTTAAATGAGGAATTTCATGAAGCCTCCGAGGGGGAGGAACAGTCACAGCAAGAAGCTCCTGGCGAGGTTCCTAGGGGTGGGATGTCTGGAATATTGTTGCGTCCAATTCCCAAAGTAAATTACAAGCAATTTTACTATGTTAATGTTTAAGTACTCTAAGGTCATAATCATAATATGTTCCCGAATAAACGGGGAGGAATGTTATGTATTGTGTAGCGGTATGCTTAATAAACGTCAGTGCATATTAAGACAGCAGTTGTTTCACTCGTCCGCTCCTTAAATATAACATATCCGTCTTTAATTAGAAGCTCATTTATCTAATAAATAATATAAAAAAATCAAAAAACTATAAAAACCACTGAAATATAAACTATCAAAGATTTGTCTCTATCTATTTCTAGAAAAACTGAATTTTAATACGGATTTTATATGGTCATTGTGACAATGACGTCACATGTCATATCGGATTTCTCTTTCAAATTGCTGAGTAATTAGTAGTTAGTAACTCTTATATTTTCCGTATTTCTCGACCGATATAACTTTTAATTTCACTTTTTGTCATCATTTTTCCGATATTTTCATATTTTATTAAGAAATTAATATGATATTTTTTAATGCATGTTCCCCATTGAGCACTAGGCGTTAGGCTTAGAGCCTATTTCACAACTCTCAGTTATCTATGATGTCGTTTCTGTCTATTTCGTAGTAAAAAAAAGAGGGGATTATTAGATAACTGACACTTAAGATAGCCAAACTTTACAAAGAATGGTGAGACAGGCCCTTAATGTCTATCGTATGGTCTCTCAAAATTCGTATATTATTCGTATACTAGCAGAACTAAAGAAACGAACGACTCACTATTACTAATTTAACCTCAAGCGCTGTATTCTGCGAAGCAGCCAACACTGCCGCCCTCTGACGGACGGAGCAGTTAAATTAAACTGTGTTAAACACACGTTCACCTCAACGTTTAACGTGTACAAGTTTAATACGTCGACACGCCTCCGATCGTGCTGTGCTATTAAAAATTTACGGTGTAGCAAAGTTTGTGGATGCTTAATAACATGGTTTCATACACATGCTTTAGTATTATTTATGCCAAGCGGAAAGCATGAGGCAAAGAAAAATCGCATCATATTGTACCTATTCATACTTTTATTCGGGAATCGTAAGGTATTTTCAGTCCGGTTCCTAGCTAACCAACTTTAATTTAATTTTAATTTATTATAGCACAGTAGGTAGACGAGTTAAATGGTGGTAGAAAAGCGTAAGTAGGTATTAATGTCTAATAGTGGTTGCACTCCTTTTCTTGGCGCTATGTGCTTACAATGTCCCGAGTTGCTATAGTTGCCACGCATAGCTATAGTTGCGCTGTCTAAACGACAGAGTTACCTCACTAGTTCTAACTAGGTATTACACTATGGCGGCAGCGATCAAGATCCGCATTATTTGCTCTTTAAAAACGTTACTGACTTTTAAGCTTCACTTACAATCGATCAAACATACCCAGATTAAAAAAAAATCTTAACGACACTGAAAATTAGAACAGAAAAATCCTAAAAGTAAAGCTATGGCCGGTAATCGAACCCGGATCCTCGTCATTCCGTGACGCGTGCTATACCTCTATACCACCCACAGCAGGTACCTACCAAGTATAGGTGATACCCTTAGGTAGGTTATACACTTAGGTACCTATAGTATTAAGTATTACGTTTGAAACGGCCCAGTCTGAACCAATTTCAACCGAACATTTAGGCGAAGACGTCAATAACTCTTAGATTCCACTTTCAATAATCATTGGGCCCTGCCGATTGTCCTAAGCCCTCCAATGAAGATTTCGAATTCATGTTCAAGGGTTTCAATTCGCGTTGTGCAAACAGATTGATAGAATATTAATTTTGAATGTTTGCATTGGGAAATGAATGTAGGTATCACTCAGTCATTTATTCCGTTTCGTAGTCTAAAAGATGCTTCCATGCTGGTCTGGGAGCAAAGATAAAACGTAGAATGTAAGTTGCTTCTCTTCCCGCGCAGATGGTAAAAGCCCATCGAGGGAGTGAGCGAAAAATATAGGAATCATGTTATAGGCGATGCGGCTAGCAACCCACTATTTTGACTCCACTTTCCACCTATACGCCCACAACCATGCTAAACGTGGCCTTTAGGTCTTGTTACCTTAGGCTCTCTCTACCCCGTAAAGGATAGATGTGATTTATGTTTATGTGCGTGTGTGTGTGTAAAGATCTAAGCGCACCTACCTAAATACATACTGACGGCGTACTGATAGCTATGTTTTTCCCAAAAAAAATCGTAGAATGGCCTATCAGTTTGTTTTTGGGGACAAGATTTTCTGTGAAATGTGGCGCTCGTGTTTAATCATGTCATCGTCTTTCAGCTTTTTTAAGTACACGGTGAGTAGGTAGGTAGGTTAGGTACGTGTTTCTACTATAAACAGTAGTAGGTCGCCTGCACATCGGGTGCCACTTCTTGTATTAGGAGGCTCGAAGTATTCCAGCGCTTAATCCGCGGTCTGATGCCCATTTACTAAATCTAACGGCAAGAATCATATTCAAATGGCTGTGAGCAGATGGGCATAATGTTCCGGTGCGGTACGGTGGCGACCGTGTACGGGCATTTAAAGTATGGCAAGCCTCCCCCGCAAGATGGACGATATGATAAAGATCGTAGGAAGCCTTTGGCCGCGAGGAGCGCAAAACTGAATATTCTTGGGGAAGACCTATGTCCGCCGAGGACGTCTTCCGGCTGATTATGATGATAATAGGTACTTACCCTCCGAGCTCCTTAGATACGACAAGTGACAGAATTAAGGAGCGACCACACCGCCGCGTAGATATACGCAGTGACGTGTCGTAGGCGTCACGTTTTCTCACCGTTTTTCCATACATTTTGTTGCGTAACGCACCGTCAACGTCTTTTACGCACCGGTGAAGTCGCACTTTAATGTTATACAAAAAAAATTGCTACGTAAAGAGAATTCCAACCTCAAATGCTTTATGACAAAAACTTACAGTAACTTTCTGACCCTCCAAATTTATACCACACACCATTCAATGCCAGTATTTAACCTCTTCAGTTCGAACAGTAATTATCGACAACATTTCACTCCTTAGTAATTAAAGCTTCCTCCACCAAAACAAACGAACACCGACTCAAACACCTCAGAATAAGAGCTAAATGCAGTTTGACCGTAAATAGCGATTGTCTCGCGGGAGTCGACCGAAAACCATTTTGGTACTTGCCCGATTCAAACATACATGAGCCTTGATAATTGTCGGGTATAGGTTTGTGATTTGTTAAGTCCCGTATGAATAAGTAATGCGTCCACGTTTGTTGCCTTGAGCAAATATCGGATCGTTTTTGACTAATTATAGCTGTGCTGCTAATATAATCAGCAGGTCAAGGGTTGTATTAAACTTTTGACCAAACCGTGGGAAGTCGCAAACTGTTTGGGACTTCACAAATATTAGGAGTCACCTGCGCATGTAAGCGGTTAGGTAAATAACGTCTTGGATTACAAGTTTTTGAAGCCGGCAGCTATGATTGTTACCGCCTATACCTATTGCAATTTACGATGGCGAGGGAGCTTTATTTGAGGTAAACACGTATCCGCATACGTGCCAGTGTGCATGTCTTATGGAGCGATTTCGAACGAAATTTCTCTTTATTTATTATGCTTACCATAGGTAGGTACCCGCTTTCGCTCTCACGCACACTTTGAGACGTATGCACATACGTGATGCGCCACAAAGTCGGTATTTTTTTTTTTCTAACAATTTCCAGGGTAAATTCGGTCATTTCATTCTGTACGGCATCAGTTTCATACTGTTTCAATACAGCTTCTAATCCATTATTCCGCAACGCCGTACAAAAATCATGCGACAAGGGGAAAAAATCGAGGGTTGCTCTTTTGAATTCTCACCAGCACTCAGTTGGACAGCTTACAAGTGACGGCATAGTGCTGAATCTTATTATTTTATGCTCTTATATCGTCCTATAGGTATATACGTCACCTGGTGGTTCATATATAACCCACATTTTTTGGACATGGGCCAGTAGGTAGTCTATAACTATTTTGGGTTTTTCTTAGGCAGAATCTTTTACCCTATCGATCCTTAGGTATACAAGAAAAAAAATGTGTCCCAACATTTCCATTCCAGTTCGTCACTTTTTAATATATGAAGGTATATGTTTAACCTATGTACCTATGGAACGTGACGGTACAGGAAAATAAATTCCATAGTTGAATCTGGGACACACTTTCTTGTATAAGAATCGATACCTAGGGTAAACGATTCTAAGTAAGAAAAATCCAAAATATTGAAATGTTGGAAAAAATGTTCATTATGCACTTTTTTTTTTGGAAAACGCTCTTAGAACACTGGAGTCAAACGTCACTCTTCCACAACCATTTCCACTACGGAAGAACAAGTTCCAGCAACTTTTATCAAACTATATCTACTCAGCATCGGTAGAATCTTTCGTTTTCATGAAAAATTACCTCAGAGACTCATCTCTTGTAAGTAAATGCTTTATTGTATAAATATTAATATATGCTCAAACTTATCCCTATTAGGCATCTCTACCAGTTAACCTTGGAGTAGATGAGAGCATTAAACGAGAGACCGACAAAGTGTGAGTTAATATTTGCGGAGGATAACAAAAAAAATATATAACGCTGAACAATAAAATTGACCCTACTTGGTAACAACAAAACTATCTCCATGTTGATACGCTCCGCCTCTCCGCCTGCATTAGAGACGCTGAAGTTAGTGCAAGATTAGTGCGCGTACCTCGGTTTCTGTCCTAATTGTGCATAATAACTACGCTCAAAGGTGCGGGAAGTTGCGTGGTGCGGTCTGCGGCCGTACCTAGCTTCTGAACAATTTGAGGGGGAGCCAAGTTATGTCGCCTTTTGCTGATCGACGTCTCCTGCGAGTAGGTACCCATTGTTTAGAACATTTAGATGCGTCTAAGTTGTAAGTTTCAAAGCGTTGCTGAAGCATTTAGCTTGAATGCGCTGCGTTCAAGATTGGAGGGAGGCAATAAAGAAAGTGAACCCAATATTATAGAGGAACTTTTCATCTCACCTATACAAGAGTACTGCAACAAAGGATTAATTCCATCGTAAACTACACATGTATCCAGCAACGTTATTTGGATAGCGCCAGCTGTCTGCCGTGTTTCAGTACCTATGATGGGAATGATTACGGTTAGGTACGTAATTATTACTGTCACTATGTATGAAGCAATAATTCTAGTTTTAGTGGAGTTTTAATCTGATAACACCTCAAAACACGAGTGATTGAACATGATTATCTATTAAATGAACAAATGAGACCAGTGAATGAACATGGTGTAAATTATTTATTGAGGTAATCGGTGCAGTCGCCAACAGAATTATTTTATTAAAAATCGTATATTGTCGGTCTGCAGACATTACAAACAGAGTCTAATTTATTACAAACTTGTAAATTAGATTGTTCATTCACTAACTCATAAATATAAATAACCCCAATGAAATGAATAAACTAGTCATTCTGGAAGACATTTATCGATAGCCTTTCACAGGTATCAGAAGATAAGTTTTATGCTAACTGCAACCATTATTTTAGTCCCATCGGCCATATTCAGTTGTAGAAATGTTGAATGGCTGACATGAGCAATCTGCCAAGCCCACACCCATTTAAAGCGTTTTAGTGTCCTTTGTTTAGACTTCTTTTTTCAGCCGAAAACGCAAACTTAAATCATCGAATATCCCGCATGAAATTGGATTTTCCGGGCCTTGCCGGCAGTGATGATAAAACCAGCTGGTGATATCCTTTTGCGACTAGCATTCAGATATTATTAAAGGGAATAATGAAAACCATTTTAAATATTATATATTCAAATTTATTCATTATCCATACATAAATGGACACAAAATCTCATACTTCGACAATGTTTTCATAGACGTACGTATAAAAACATTGGCAATGTCTATTAAATATGTATCAATTAAAAAATTACTTAAGGATACCCTAGTTGAGGGTGATTACGTAATTAATTCTAAGTTTTAATTCTTAATCTAACAATTATAGCCTAAACATTACATTCTGCTATGGTTCAAGTTAATTTTGAGTGCATTGTCTACAATTGAAGTACAGAACGTGCAAGGTCTATGTTAGAATGCATTGATGATAAAATACCACTTTTTCCAAATACAAGTAACAAAATGCAAAGACAAAATAAACCTGACACAGTTCATTTAGTTCTCTATGGGCCACCAATCTATGGCAACACAAGAGTAGATTTAAAGCCGTTTTCATTATGTAACCTAGTGTTTAAATGCGAAAACCATCTCTCATTACTATCAATTTGGCGTCCAGTTACACCTAAGTTGTATAACAGCATGAAGATCAAGTGTCTCAAACTATGGTTAAATCAAACTATTCACTTAAAACTATTGTCCGGAGAAATACTAATCACGTAATTAAACAAATACTAAACTACTCTAATATAAACGCAATCAAAATAGCTAATTTTCGAACATTCTCAGCCATGACATCAATCGATTTTTGAATAAATCTAACGATCTTGAACGAAATTAAAAATGGCAGTCAAAACACTAAAATTACAGTTAAATACACGCCTTACACGATAACAGGACAGTCTTATCCATTTAAAAATCCAATTAAAAGATACATTCAAGTATAAAAAGTGTAACAAAAATCTCAAATATTTTATTAGGAAAAAACGAAAATATTAAAAATGTAATACCGTTAAATACATTTAGCTATAATGATTTTTAAAGGTTACAACACCTTACAAAATGATTTACCCTATTTTCCGAATGCACGCATGACACGACAGATGCGCGAAAAAGGACCAATATCTTCAACGCAGGGCTCGTTTCATAATTCGGGAAACAACATTTCAGTTTTGTGGTGGATTCAACGTGAATTATATTCTCATCTATAATTCTTTATAAGTAAATAATAATTAAGCAATGGCCGAATGTGTAAAAGTCGAGAACGGTTGGATCAAATCGGTATTTTTATAATATTCGTTCCAAGTCCGCGGAAAGTTTTTATTAATAGAGAAATTGGAAAACATGAAATAGCTGTTGACATTACGAAGGTCTGTCAGGTCAGCTCATAATAAATAAAGTAAGCTCGTTTTAACTTAGCACCAAATAAGTCTTGAAACACACAGGCGGTTGAGTTTAGTAACAATTATTTTTTCTTTGTAAAATTAAGCCATGCCATGGTTTCAATATAATTTTATAAATTGGCAACATTGAATCGATATAAAGCTGCTTTGTGTATCACAGGTTTCTTGATCATCATTCATTCGAAACGTAATGGTTTCCAGAGAGCCTCAGTATGCTCTTTATTAACGTTAGATATTATTTAGAGGCGTTTGTACAGCATTTTCAGAAATTACTAGAAGTAATAAGTCGACAACACGTTATAAAATAATTTCATTTCTCCACCCTGGACTAAGTCTAGCTTAGCGCAGTGTGGAAACGTCTCCTCTGATTACCAAACATTGTCGACTTTGACAGTAAGAGCATAAAATTCACACAAATAATTTAAATGCACGCGCCCCATGACAAATCACCAGTATCATAAAACTAAAGCCCTACCTGCCAAGGCAGCGAGCGACAAAGCAGTGTTGCTCAGTCAGGACAACTAGCACAAACACAAAACCCCTTATTCATAAACACTATAGGCTTCTGCTAACTTAGCAATCGTTTGTCCTTATCTGTCACTTTGACATTTACCTTTCACAGATAAGGACAAACCAAGTTAGCAGAAGCCTATACGTAGAGAGTTTATGAATAAGGGGGTAACACTTTAGTCACAGTGCGTCCTTTTCTGGCTGAACCAGTAGGAAAGGGGCACGCTGCGAGAGGCGTGCTAGTCGTTCCTCTGTAAACTTGATGTTATGTTGTTGGCTTAAAGGTCGGTGTCGTACCACGCGGCGACGTTGTTGTTGTCATGCGGTGGCTCCGGGAAGGAGAGGTCTGCTGACGCGGCCCCAGCCCCCTCGGTCTCGCCGATGTCCATGTCCATACCAAATCCGCTACCAATTTCAAGTCCCTGCATCGAGTCTATCGGTATTTGATCGTATCCTAAAACATGAGCGATATTTAAATGAACAAAATCAGAATATAAATGGTAAAATCTTGTCAAACCAATTCACGGGACTGGAATAAAGCGCTTCAATAAACTTAAGATGCTGATGGTCAATTCTTGAAATCACAGTGCTCGATGCGATCAATTCCATATTTGTATACTTAATATGGTTGCTTTATGAAGCGAAATAGCATTGAAGTTACATATTGTTAAGCGCAAAAAAATGTTATTCCGAAAACTGCAACGCATCAATATCAATGTTTTAAACTTTCGCGATTTTCACTCACAATTATTATGACACCCGGGGCGCAATCTTGTATAATACATATTTAATCTCTACGTTTTAGCCACAATACAGATGAGATCACGGCAGCTATATTGTGGGCGACACTTTGAACATATTATTACGTGACCAAGCTCTGGGAGTCAGTAATTATCAGCACGCTTGTTAAATTCTCACTATTATCAGGCATAGTAACAATAGACCATATCAAGATAAGCTCACAAGTGCCAGTCGTGTAGGCTATGGACAAATTATTTGTATGTTCCCATTTAAAATTTAACTCCTCAGTAAGTTCCGGTGCATCCAATATCAGTGCACTTGATTTGTACACGCATGGGCTCAATTGGTTAGTTAGTATATTAATCATTTATTGAAGATGGAACAGAATATTAACGAAACAATAATGTACAAAACTTACATGCGCGTTAATCATTGCATGTCAAAGTTAATTACTTAATAACAAGGTAAACACCAAACGATAATACAAATAGTACCCTTCACCTGTGTTTAGTGATAAATAGGTCCCGGATTAAGCTGCGTGTAAAGAAGAGAGAAACATAATTAAACAATTGCTCCTAAAAACAGATAAAAATGCAGAAAAACATGTGCGTTCATCTCAAAACGTGGGCGTAGTGTAGATACCTGACACCATATTACAGGACAAGCAAATCATACTATAGTAAACGAGTTTTGCATAACACTTTAATAATATTGCTTGTTGTGTTGCATCGCTATTTTAAAATTTATAGCCAGCAATGGGAACTGATTTATTCAGCTAAAACAATACCGAGGCGGTGTTTATTAAAGAAGGAAGAATAGAGCTTAAAGCATTATTTTAATCACCACAAAATTCACGTCATGTTAGTACCTGGTTAGCTTACAATTCGTGTACTTGTGCGTTGTTAGTTCGCAAATCATGTAATAAGTATCGAATATCTACACATTGTTAGTCTTATAAGCTGGGTTAGGCGTCTACGTCTTACCTTGCTGATGAAAGGACGGTCGGGTGCCGTACAGTCCCTCATATCCCTGCTCTGGTCCGAGCATATCCTAGTAAACGGGTAATGCACGTCAAAATCAAATAAACAGGACTAAAATCATAGGTATCTCAATCCGGTTGGATAATAATTAATGACACTCATTAATGATTGATGATTGATGATTGATGTTGATTAATGATGATGGATGATTAATGAATTGAATGAATGAATTGTATTTTGTCTTGTTTATTTTGCACAATAAAGAGTTTACATACATACATACATACACTCAGCGCTAATTTTATTAGAGCGAAAGTTATGGTCAAATGAAAAAGGAATCACATTTATTGCAATGAGGTTTTTCTTTTATAACATGTAGGGATAAAAGAAAATGCTTCACTTTGCAAAAATCTTTCACAAGCTTTCACACTATTATTGTAAAAATAACCAAGCAAAATAGCTAACTACACAAAAGCATTCCAACAGACTTTCAAAAATCACAATATTCGTGAAATACCAGTGTTAAAATAGCACAATGCTTCTGTTTTCTTAATGTTTCTCGTTAAATTTAGTGTTTCGACTGTTGTAAAATTATTAAAGATGACAAAAAAAGAATGGTCATGGAAATTAATATTAGAGTGCAAGCCCTATGATTGTCGCACATTTAAAATATAGAAGCGCTGTACAGTATTTCGACAAAGTTATTCGTGGTCAGGTTAAAGCTTCTAATGTGACATTTGCTTTCGATTAATCAAATATCGCCGAGAAACTAGTTTTCATCAAAAGATTGTTCATTAGTGCCTTATTGCACTTATCCAACCACAGAATTTCAATTTATCAAGTGTACCTTTGTGCATAAGTATTCTAATTTTCAGTCAATTTATCGTTTTACTTGCTCTTTTTGTAATTAAAAATACATCCACGCACCTGTAAGTCAGGCTGCATGCCGAGATCGTTGGGCCACATCTGGTGGTCGTCGCGGAAGAGAGAGTTGGTCAGCTCCATCGACAGTCGCTTCTTGTAGTCGTGAGGCTTGTCTTCGGACATGCGGAACAGTACAGCAGCAGCGTAGGTCGCTACACCTGGGGAACGAATGAGTCACATGAAGCCGGCAAAGAGCCTAGCACAAGTTCCTATACCACAAGACCGAAAACAAATCACGTAACTTGTATTGGGACTCTAACTCTACCTTTAACTTCGTTTTCTTTTCAGTATTTGTTGTTGTAGCGGCTATGGTAATAAACTCTGTGCAAATTACGCTTGTACCTCAAACGTTCAAAGTTAGTCCTGTGACAGTCAGATGAACACAGACGGTGGACGGATCGGATGGCAAGACGGACTGCGGAGACGTAGTGATGCAGCCCCATTGTCACTATTTGGATATAGAACCGTTGGGGGAGAAAAGTTCTGGAGCGACGACCACTAACCGGAAGGCGCAGTGTTGGCAGGCCTCCCACTAGGAGGACCGACGACATCGTGAAAGTTGCGGGAAACCGGTGGTTATTATGGTGTGCTAAGGGGGAGCCCTTTGTTCATCAGTACGTCTTCAGGCTTATGATGATGTGGTATAGAACCCTGAGAAGCCTAGGGACTATTGAAAACTTACCCTCGTTACGAGAATGCAGCAGTTCGGTGAGAGGCGCGGTAGCCCCTTCGGCTTCTATCATTTCAGCGCCTTCCTTGTCGGCGGCCAGCTCGCAAAGGACTCCGGCAGCCACGCGCTACACATAATAAACAATACTCAAAACAAATGCCACTTAAAAATTACATGCTCTAAATCACATGTTTTGATCTTAATAGGGCAAAAAAATGTCCCAAATATTTTTCAATTGATTACTATTTCGTTTTCTACTCAGTAGAATCTACTGGGCTGAAGAAAACTCATCATTCGAAGCGTTTTTTTACAATATTAAAGATGACAAACGGGCATGCGGTTCATCTGATGTTAAGTAATCACCGCTGCTCATGGACACCTACAGTGCCATCAGGACTTTTAAAGGCCCCCATGTTCCAAGCTGGGAAAACCTCAGCCGCCAGTCCATTCCAAATCTTACACGCGCGGGGCAATAAACACCGCTTAAACCAAGTGGAGGAGCCAACATGACATGAAAACTAATAAACTGACCTGTATATTCTCAATCTCGTTGAAGAGCAGCTGCACGAATATCGGAACAACGTTCTGCTGACGTATCAGCTGCCGGTTGAGGCTCTCCCGAGCGAGGATGTGCAAGGCTCCCACGGCGCCTTCGACTATTTCCTCCATGCGCACGCCGTCGGCGTAGGCGCCGCCCGTGCCCGTGCCACCGGAGACCGACGAGCGTTGCTGTAATGGAATGGAACGTGTTTCAGCCGTTTGGAATTCTTTGATCATGAATGAGTAATTTAGTAGAATGATGAACAAAGCATACCATTGTAATGAAGTTGTACTATCAAGTTTGTTTAGTTACCATAATTGCTAACCATTTTATACGCGGCTTAAGTGGCTGTGAGCCGAAGAGATCCGTAGACAACGTAAATTTCAAGCCCTCTCGGACACAGATCGTAGGTGTAGTTAGTTGCCCTAAAGTCATGTATCTTGATTCATGAAAGCTCTTGACAATTTAGGGCTCTTCCCCGAGCCCCGTTTCCGTTGCCCCGAGTAGGCATCCGAAACAGCTCACAAGCTGTTGTCATTACGCTGTAGCGACTGTAGCGACCCCTAGTCGTCGACTACACTAACTGTTACGACGCAGCGCCGGTGACGCAATCCATGTTCTAAATACAACTTCCAACTCTCTTAGGACTTCGGTCACCAGGCACAGCATCTGCCTGGAGAGCTCTCTCTATAGTGGACAATCCGCTGGCAACACTGACCCGCTGCGTGTCGTTGAAGGCGCGCATGAGCAGGCGCACCAGGTGGTGCACGGCGCCGTGGTCGCGCAGCGGCGCGTGGTTGGCGGGGCACAGCGCCAGGTTGCGCACCAGCCCCACCACCGCCTTCACCAGCGGCCAGCGGGACGGCGGCTGCAGCAGCTTCACTATCACCTGCAACACTGACCCGCTGCGTGTCGTTGAAGGCGCGCATGAGCAGGCGCACCAGGTGGTGCACGGCGCCGTGGTCGCGCAGCGGCGCGTGGTTGGCGGGGCACAGCGCCAGGTTGCGCACCAGCCCCACCACCGCCTTCACCAGCGGCCAGCGGGACGGCGGCTGCAGCAGCTTCACTATCACCTGCAACACTGACCCGCTGCGTGTCGTTGAAGGCGCGCATGAGCAGGCGCACCAGGTGGTGCACGGCGCCGTGGTCGCGCAGCGGCGCGTGGTTGGCGGGGCACAGCGCCAGGTTGCGCACCAGCCCCACCACCGCCTTCACCAGCGGCCAGCGGGACGGCGGCTGCAGCAGCTTCACTATCACCTGCAACACTGACCCGCTGCGTGTCGTTGAAGGCGCGCATGAGCAGGCGCACCAGGTGGTGCACGGCGCCGTGGTCGCGCAGCGGCGCGTGGTTGGCGGGGCACAGCGCCAGGTTGCGCACCAGCCCCACCACCGCCTTCACCAGCGGCCAGCGGGACGGCGGCTGCAGCAGCTTCACTATCACCTGCAACACTGACCCGCTGCGTGTCGTTGAAGGCGCGCATGAGCAGGCGCACCAGGTGGTGCACGGCGCCGTGGTCGCGCAGCGGCGCGTGGTTGGCGGGGCACAGCGCCAGGTTGCGCACCAGCCCCACCACCGCCTTCACCAGCGGCCAGCGGGACGGCGGCTGCAGCAGCTTCACTATCACCTGCAACACAACACCATGTTCATACCATCTCGTTCACTGATGCGGGCTGTTTCGCTCTAGCTCCCATAAGTTATGACTTTACAAATTTCACAAATTTAAAGTTGAGCAATCTTAAAGATGAAAATCCTTATTAAGAAAAAGCTCTGATAATTAATAACGGTACCCCAAAATGGCAATGAGACATACCCCTGTGATATTTAATTATTTTAGTTATTAACTTCGTACAACCTACGCATACAGTCACAATGTAGGCGAATTAAGTATGAGCGAAGAGCAGTCAGCATGTTGAATTGTTGATCCACTTTTAATTGAAGAAAGACCCCTATCTGATTTAGACGTCACAGGTCACAGACGTTAGACTCCTTTACCACTTCTACCGTTACTTCTAATAACAGAAACCAGTAACAAGATAGTTACTAACCGGCAAGCCATAGTGCAAGCGTACGGCGTTCTGCGCCATTTCGCTTTCCACGTGACGCGAGGTGAGATGACGCAGCGCGCACACCGCGGGCTCGGTGATCTCTTCGCGGTCCCCGGCCGACACCACAGTGCGAACCAGTGCGTCAACGCCGCCGGCTTGGCAGACCGTCACCTGGAATACAAGAGGATTACACATACGGGCTCATTAAAGTGTGCCCTACCAGCCTTCACTGAGCCGCGAGATACGCGGTATAGCAAATAATCGGCGGCCGTACAGTGAACATTGAGTAAGAAGTATTGAAAATTTTAACTTCTTCATCTTTTTTTGCATCTAAAAGCCAATTTAAACATAACCAAATCATCCCCTTTTAAATCGGCCAAACTTGCTAGTGTAATTGAAAATCTAGTTACAGTAAAAGAAATGTAGAGTTGGAACTCACTATAGTCTTATGTATTTACATTTCATTTATTTGTCAAAATTTGCATGCAATTAGACAGATCCATTTCTTAAGTAGATCCAGGATATCTGTGGCAGAGATCAGTGCTTAAACTAGGATAAACCTGCACGTCATGTCACAATCACCAGTAATATTTCCTTACACACTTTATTCTCACACAATGTCAAATCAAAATCACTGACCTTGTTACGCTGATTGTTACAGGTCAAGTTGGACAGGATGCCAGCAGCGCAGGTGACAATGTTGACGTCCGTGGAGGCGAGCACCTGCACCAGGCTCGAGAGCAGATTCTCCAGGCCCTCCACCTGGGGAAACGTCAACTGTCACCAATATTCAAATTGTTAACTCCATTAATTGATCACATTTATATTATAGCATAGTCAAATTTTTAAAACAAATGAGGTGCTAATGTATGTGGATTACCGGCTGCCAGTTGCAACCAAAACGTATCCCTTAACCATCTTAAAGTTCAATTTCATTTAGATGGCTTGCAACATCAAGATAAGATTATAGGCTGGAGATGGAATGCAAGAGAGAGCCAGAAAGGATGCAGTATGCGTAGGAGTAATTAAGTAGTATGTAATTAATTTAATTAACTGTAACACCATGTTTTTAACTGTCATGTTACATGAAAATAGATAAATAAATCTATCGTCAATTTTCACTTGCATTTACATGTCCATTGCAAATATTTTCAGCATTGTTATTTTTTGCCATACAAATTACTGTCATCAAATGGTAACGCAGTTACTTGATCAACTATACTATAAATAAAATACAGAATCTTTGCTATTTAAAAGAAATATAAACATGCTAACTTATATATCCAACTTTGGTTTCTTTACTATCTCTCAGTACAGCTTTCTGAAGTTAGAAGAGACAAAGGATTTTTAACAACTTCATCATGCAGAATGGCATACTAAAGCTACACTCACAACATTAAAACAATAGCACCTCATTTATTTAGCATTAATATTTGTTTTACCTTGGTGGCGGCATCCGAAAGATTCCTCAGGGTCCAGAGGCAGTTCTGCACAAGGCGGCCGCTCGGGTTGCCAAGATGCATAGCGAGAGCCTGCATGCCACCAGCCTCAACTATAGCTGGTTTGTTGCTGGAGCAGACTGAGAGTACCTGGGGATAAAAGAGGAGGTTAATGTAAGACACATCATCATAATCTCCAGCCTATATACGTCCCTTTACAGGGCACAGGCCTCCTAAGTTAAAGACCAGTAAACATATTCCCAGTTATAATTTTAAAGGAAAAGGCATAAAAAAAAAAGGTTTGCAAGGAAACAGAGTAATATGTGAGAAAAAACCACCAATAGGAAGGCAGCGCTTAGTTTGCTTTTTTTCAAATATCTGGTGGATGCGATGGTTAGGTTAGTGAATAGGATTTGTTGGAGACTGATGCTTTCACCTTTTAACCTGTTATGATAAAGCACAACCGTGCACCATTCAGCACAGTGAAAATGAAAATGTAGTGCTACAAAGTCCTCAGACCAATTTAAAGGAATACTTGGGAATCTTGGGATTGGTTTGCACTTCTCAAGTTAACCTCCAAAAATTATTATTTTAACTACCCCACAGTAACCTAACATGAGGGTGCTAATGAAAAAAATATGCTATTTTCAATCCTAGGCGAGGTTGAGGTGAAGTTTTGCTTCATTAGAAAAGAACAACCACCTATATTTAACACATTTGAAAGAAAAATCTATATTCTTACCTTCAGAACTCTCGAAGTGGTCCACAGCAGCTTTTCGTAATCGTAGGAGCGCATGATGCGCACCAACTCGATCGGTCCTTGGGACGCCAGTATGATCAGCTTAGATTCCTGGTTCCCGTAAGCCAAGATCTGGAGGCAGTCAGTGACGATAGCTAAAAACTTGACATTGTTCCTCTGGAGCAGGGCAACCATTTTCTGGAGTCCACCGGCCAGACGCACTGCCATTTTGGAGCCGTCTTGGTGTAACAGTAAGTTGTGTAAGGTGGTAATTGCGTAGAATAAGACAGCTTCGACAGGGGAGCTGAGTAGTTTGACCAAAGCGGGTATTCCACCGCTTTTGAAGATGGCGAGTAGACCTTGACGGTGGTGGGATAAGTTGTGCAGTGTTCCAACAGCTCCTTTGGTTGTTTCGAGGTCATTGCTGTTGGATATGGCACGCACTAAAGCAGCCACCATTTGTGGCGAGTTCATGATGGCGTGGCGAGAGGCCTCCTTCTTGGATAACTGGTGGACCATCATGGCCGCCTGAGATACCACCACTTGATCTTCATCGTTCAAGAGCTTGATCAACTCTGGAATAGCCCTGAAATTATGTAGAAAAAATAATATAAAATGTGTATTTTTCTAGACAAAAAATCATGTTAATGTCGTCATATTTGCTTCCCTAATGAACAAGTGTAACAAGTTTTGATGTTTGCATACAAAGCAAAACTTTATAGCTAAAATGATCATCAAGAATCATAGATACAATAGGACTGGGAAGTTTGTTAACTAACCCCATAAGAATAGTATAATTATTTATTCCAGAAAACCTGCATAATGTAAAAAGCAAGATGCTTCCTACTCCATGACCTTCATATTCCAGGACAATTAGTGTTCAAACATGAAAACTAGTACCTATAATTTATGACATAAGTGTGTCAACTTCTTGCATAAGGCATATTTAGCCTTCCTAACTATTGCCTTTTTCAAGTACATTTTTTTTTTTCTTTCACCTGGTAGCCAAATCAGCATCATCCTGGTAGTTGATCAGGTTGACAACGGCATGTTTCAGCATCTGCGAGGGTTCAGACAAACGCTGAACAGCAGTAGGCTGCGCTGGATCCAACTGGGTGGAAGGGATCTCGATGCCCTCCTCCAAGGTCTCCGGGAACATGGCAGCTCGGACACGCTGTGAGCGTGTTTGAGACAGCTGCTGGTTCATGTCTGAGGGAGAAAAACAATAAAACACGTTTTATCCTTCAATATAAAGTAATGCATCTAGATAGTTGTTACAGTCAACAATAACTTGTCTGTTTAGTTTAAGGAACTAATTTGAGTAACCAGCAGCGACAGATAAACTCGGCCGAGTTTTCGCCCGCTGTTATAAAGCTTTTAAATTGTATATTATTAATTTGTTTTCAATAAATAAAATAAATAAAAAAGTTAACATCATACATACCATCAACCTGCTCTTGAGTGAAGCCCTGTGCAAATCCTTGGTCCAGATCAAACATGAGTTGATCACCTTCCATCTCATCATCTTCCTTCCCAGTAAGTGATGGCACCTGTTACAACAAAAAAACTATAAAATATACAGTTGAAGAAACTGAATAGCTGGGTCCTGACTGAGTAAATAATAATATTATTTGACATTATTACACATTATTACACTGACTAAATAAATATTATTACACTTGACTGTATGGAGAACAAGCGCAATCAATGTATGAGAACATTTGTGAATGATGATTCAAAAAGTCTGAAAAGCATTCACAGGTCCATTAAATCTAACTAACTCAACAACCTACTGAAATATTCCAAAACAATTTTAAGAGAATTTGTATGGTACGTTGCTATATTATGTTGAGTCTCTTCGTCTTCTTCAGCGTGTAAACGCCCACCGTTGGGTATACGCCTCTCCAATCCGCCTCCATCCCGAACAGTTGCCCGTTTCCCTCTTCCGGACTGGTCCTGCTGTCTCCCTTATGTCATCGAACCATCGGGCAGGTGGTCTGCCTAGCCCGGGGCCTCCAGTCCAGAACGCGCATGCTCCACCGTCCGTCGTGTCGTCGGCACACATGGCCGGCCCACGCTTATTTTAGCGTGGCGACTCTGTGCCCCACGTCGACTACTTTCAATGGCATTGTGTTGGCAATTTCTTTTGGTGTTTTTAAATGTACAAAAAAATTGCTAATGCCCGCAGTTATGCCTTCCTACAAACCATGTTCTAACAATTACCAACAAAACAAAACAAGAGCAGCTATTAGTAGACCTGTTCTTAACTGATGATCTTACACACAGAGGATCCCAGATATGCAGAAGTAACAACATAGAAGACTTTTTCTTTTATTACCTGTGTGGCAGCACCGGAGTTGATGCCTGAGTCCACCAGGTAGGAGTTCTGCTGCCACAGCAAGGTTTGTTGTTCCTTGCTAGGAGCCATTGGCACATCAGATCCACCATAATTGCTGTGAGACACTGAAATTTTCAAAATAGTCGGGTTAAAAATAATATACCTTTATTTCCAGTATTTAAGAAAAATATTGAACTAAAACTAAACTAAAGCACATAACTTGTTTTGTAGAGTAGAGAGATAATGCTGCACAGGAAAACAATTTAAACAGTAAATAAGTTTAAGATGTCCTTAGCTTTTAAGTTTTTGTTTAGCTTTTTAGGTATGTTAGTTTGCTTGTTGTCATACCTAAATTGACTCTGTCACATGTAAGATTTTTGTTACCTAAGAAACTCAAATATTTTAAAACATGACTTAATCTATCTAATTGCTATAAAATAAATAAATAATAAATAATAAATATCTTGGGACAAATTACACCACTTGACCCAGCCCCAAACTAAGCAAAGCTTGTACTATGGGTACCAGGCAACGGATAAACATACTTATATAATGTAGATAAATACATACTTATATAATGTAGATAAATACATACTTAAATACATACAACATCCATGACTCGGGCACAAACATTCGTATTCATCATACAACTGTCTGTCCCTACCGGGATTCATACCCAGGACCTCTAGCTTCATAGTCAGGGTCACTAACCACTAGGCTATCCGGTAGTCAAAATGAAGCCTATATCCAACAAAGTACCATCATTTTAGTAAGAGGTAAGTTTGTTGACTATATTTTATATAAATTATAACAATAATTATTTGAAAACATGAATATTTTGCAAAATGTGTAGTGGTATAAAGATAAAATGATGAATGATCTATTTGCCAATGTTGGTTGCGCAACATACATTTGCTAAATGACTAGTGACAAAATTATAGGACGCTCAATAAAGTATTCATAACAATTTAAATTTAGTGACCAAAGTACATTTAATCAGAATGTAATTCCCACCAATCATCAATCAAGCAAAAAGCTTGAATGAAAAGTCAATAGAAAATCTCATATTTCTGTTTTGATTTTGCACTTCATGTTATGCTACCAATGCAACTACAAAATTAGCTAAATCAAATTTTTAACCTTTTACTGACAAAAATCTTCAATATCACACAAGAGGTTGAAGCAACAAACAATGTGCAAGTATGTTTTTCAACACATACATATACTAAGCACAGCATTAATTATGGTGACCTATTATGATATTGAAGCAATCTAAGAAAGTTCACACCGTCAATGCTTTTGTCATGAGTCACCATAACAATCATTACAGTACCTAGGTACTGTTGCATAGGTACCTAGATATCGCACAAGGTAAAGATAGCATCACAGACACATACAATTGTATCAAAGTAGAAAAAACTCACTCGTGCGACTCTGCGATGATGGAATCTGATAGCTCATGGTTCTCGATGCACTGCACCCAGCGTCTGGGAATATAACAAAACCACAAAGTAGATTACTACGTTGGGACTATCGATTCTGCTTCCCCGAATCAGTATTCACTCACACCAAAGATTAGAAGTACAAACACTTCCACCTGCCTTGCGTTTTATTCAATCCATCAAAATTCGAAGGGATAAAACAAAACAAACAATTACAAAAGGGGAACGCATGAACTAAATACCACACCCGACTTTATTATTTCAATCGATTCTATGTTACTGCGAGTATGGCTGATTAAGACATGACATAAAGTTGTCTGCAATCTTACCTTAGCAAATAAGACGCACTCGATTGATAAAACACGTATTTAAAGTATTTTTTATTGAAAATATCTTCATAAGCATTCGCCTTCCACCGTCAAAACTCTGACATTACAATATGGCGTCCAAATGTGAATGTTTCGATTACAATCGGGCCAGACCGGTAGCTATATTGCTTACTCGCTCTTACATGCTTGATGTGGGTAAGTTGCTCTCTTTTTGTCATCAAAGAAAAGGAGTACCAACTACAAGATACTAACAAATTCGTGATCCATTTCACGCATTACATTGTTGTGATCATGTTGTGAGAACCAATTTGTTTTCGGAAGGATTTAGGTACTAAAAAAATCTAGCAAAGAGCACAAAACAAAACCACAAAAATCATGCTGGCTATAATATGAAATACATAGCTACCTACCTACAAGCTTTACATTTAAGTTTTTTACACAACCTTTTGTTTAACTTGCTATGTATCTATTGTATGTAAACGTATGTTTGTATCTTCAACTGGTTTCCTACC
This sequence comes from Pandemis cinnamomeana, assembly GCA_932294345.1. Taxonomy (NCBI): domain Eukaryota; kingdom Metazoa; phylum Arthropoda; class Insecta; order Lepidoptera; family Tortricidae; genus Pandemis; species Pandemis cinnamomeana. The sequence goes on along the minus strand of OW028705.1, from coordinate 12,173,867 downwards.
TGAAATTTTGCATATTTAAAACCTAGTAGTGGAGTTCTGGTGACCCAGCTAGGATCATCAGGAACTCCGAAATAGTTGGTCCAATTGACTTGAAATTTAGTACACATAATGTAAGACGGATTACAGTGCAAGTACGGTCAGAAAAAAAGCTTGTATTTGTTTTCACAAAAACTTATTGTGCTTCTTATTCCTCCGGGTTGTGCTCAGACTCGAATCAAATAGCTACTTACTAAAAAGTTTTTAATAAAGATTCTTTCTTATACCTAGCTATTTAAGTAAGAACTCTACTCCATCAGTGTTCCTCCCACGTCGCGATGACATCAGTGCCAAAGAGAAATCATTGTCAAATGAGTAGCCAAAACCGAGGGTCTGACAATCTTTGTTTATTTTGTAAAAGTAAGAAAATAAACTAAAAAGATGACTACGAGTATTTTCAGCATTCCGACTTACAGTCGATTTAATATGGACAGTGAAGAATCCGACATCGATATTCTTATAAAAGAATACAAGGAGCGCATTAAATTGCAGTTATCTCGAGAAGAAGATAACTTAAGGAATCCTTTTATGTCTTTTGCTGAGAAAAGGCTTAGCCTAGCAGAAGTAACCTGGCTCCAGGATAATGAGAAAAGGTTCTTCAAGGGTACCCCTAACGAGAGAATCCTTCAGTTGGACTACTTATCCGCATTGGGTTATATTTTCTGTATGCTGTATTCTCCCGATGGTGAACATATTATTGTGGGTTTTTCTTCTGGATTGATCCAGGTAGGAAGAAGTTCTTGATTCCTAAGGTAACTTGCTGAACTCCAAAAATTATCGAGGGGAAATGTTTTCAAGCGACATATTCTTTTTCTTCTTATTTTTGTGGCGTATCAAGTCGTTATAGCGACGACAACTTCGCCAATGTCAATGTAAAAAAAATATAATTGGAAAATCTTGTGGCAAAATGTCGGCAACGTTGTACGGTAATGGTCAAAGACCCCCCTCCCCTGTCGGGTAATTAGCCAACGGTCAATGATATCCCTCAGAAACTGCCAGACAATCATTAGCCGATGCCCAGGGCGCACCGGACCAAATACTTCTCTTCCCCTCGGACGGATCCAAAAACGAACCGCAGCTCTTGATCACACGTAGAGGTAACCCGACTCGCACCCCCAAGCGACATCATGGACAGTATTTTGGTTAGGTAGATAGGTACAGATCAGTTACGTACCTACTTATGATATTCGGAATCAGCAAACGGCACGATACGTTGAACCCAGGCCTTGTACTTTCCGCTCACTATAATACCTAGTTTTAAATAATATAAATAATGAGATTAAAGGTAGGTAACGGTATGATAATGAACTTCAAATTTCGGAGTAACCCCCCAGGCTGCAACGGACTTGGACTTTAGGTAAGATCACTCTAGTAGGTACTCCAGTACGTATTGTGACATTAATTTAAGTAGTTTAGTTCAGGTACTTAGTTAGGTACTTACTCAGTTACAATCATTTTTTGCATTATCCCCATTAGGTATAACCCGTAATAGAAAACGTTACTTACGTAATAAAATCGAGAGGGCTATAGTAGAAAAAAATGGCAAATTTTGAATTCATTCTCGAGGATTTCAAAACCCGTCTTAATTATTATTACGATAATGAGAAGAACTGTCGTAATATTTGGTATCCGCTATATTATAAAGGCAGAACAAGCCGCAAAGATCGTTATCAATGGGTAAAAGAGAACTATATAAAGTTTTTAAACGGAACTCCAAATGAGATTTTGTATAATAGATGGTATTTTTCTGAGTCTGGTTATGTTACGGCCGCGGTATATTCCCGCGATGGATGTCACATTATCGTTGGTCATTCGACTGGATTAATACAGGTATGTGAATATTAATAGAGCTGTGGGCTAGAAAAAGAAAGAAGACATTTTTTTAAATGACTTATTGAGTTGCTTCTCCCAGTTGAGCTTGGAGCTCGTACATTTTAATTTCAGTTGAGGTAGGTAATGATAAAATACAACCGCCCCGGTCCGGAAAAGAAATATAGAACTCGATTTTTACTCTACAAAAGGTTCACCAAATCATTTTTATATGGCGTAGGTAAAATAATTACCTACTAAATAAAATGTCATGTACCTACCTACTGCATTCCATGAGAATATTTGAAGAACTCTATAAAAAGTATTGATGAAGGGGTACTAGCTATCTATCTTTATAAATATTGAGAAAGTGCATACATACATACATAAATCACGTCTTTATCCCTTACGGGGTAGATAGATCTTAAGATAACAAGACCTAACGGCTGCGTTTAGCATGATTGTGGGCGTAGGTATTGAGAAAGTGCATGTCATAAGTCACCGCGACCAATTAGTAACTTACGTGGCTAGCTGGTTTTGAGGTAGACAAAATTACTGGCTATTATAATAAATAAAATAAAATATGAATTTGTGTTCAAAATAATACCTATTAAAATTCCTATATTTTTGTACTAGTTTTTAGTTACACTAAATCCTAGAACTACAGACGAAGTTGAAGCAAATTTACGTAGGAAATATGCTACTTAGGAGAATTTGAAATTTTAAAACATAAAGAACTTGGAGAAACTATAATAATTAGTTTCTCAATTTTTTTATGTTTTAGAATTGGTAATAATTTTGCTAAAATCGCTGAGCTTGAATTTTTTTCAGATTGCTTTTATGATTTTCACAATTTCGACAACAATTTCAGATGCGCCATGGAAGCACGGGTGCTGTGATGTGCACGCTTCGGAACGTCCAGTTTCCACCAAAGCCTGTGTATGCGTTGGAATACAGCCGCACTGAAGCCAGGGTGTGCTATGCAGCCTGCATGGATGGAGTTGTATACCGTATTGAGATACCTGATGTATGTCTGTTTCATTTTAAATGACGAAAAGTACTTAAAACCGACATCTATTGTTCAATTGTTAACTTCAAGTGGGGTTGTAAAACCATTAGTGTTAACTAAAAGTATACCGTGAACAAACAATCTTGATAGTTTTGATGTTGTTGGTCGGTGTTATACTAGATGACGTGCGTTTCTAAAATAATAATTATATACTGTATCAAAATCACTTTGCACAATTGTTTAATAGTAGGTATAAGAAATTTTTACCTGAGTGTTAGCCGCACTGTAATTGTTTATGGAAAACAATACACCTATTATACTTAAAAGGGTCCAATTCAGGTAATAAACAATAATCAATAGGAGGGGATACTTTCCAGGCTTAAGTGCAATATTTTTTTAGTGTCTAACGGGTGTATTAATAATCATATTTTAAATAAAAATTAAAATCTTTCATTTCAAAGATCAACAAGGGTTGAGCTACTCCAATACTGCGGTCAGTTTTTTTATGTCTCTTTGTTATTTTTTCCTTTCATATTCAGCAACAAAAGAAGTTGTAAAATCCCGCGCTAATTGCATTTTCGTCATTTAAAAAGAAACACACTATACGTAGTCTAATCCCATTTGTTTTTAGTAAATGAAAGGCTGACGGCCATGTCGTATATCAATCATAAAAATGTTCACGTAAATCGGAGGGAAAGCAATTTTTTTTTCTCTCAGCAATGCAATGCATTGTTTCATAATCGATTGAATATCCAAGCTTTTATTCTGATTGCACGTCGAATTGTTTGTTTAGTTTTATGTACCTATCTTGTTTGTTCCTCTCTGTGGGTACATATAATGCATGTCGAGGTGTAACGAATCAACAAAACGTACCTACTTACAGTTAGGTGGCAAAAAAGGTTGCATCAAAAATGATTTTTGACAAACTTATTTTTTATGTGGTGTTGTTAGATGTCTGAATACATTGATAGTTTCTACACCTAAATAAATCGTACTAGAAATTTATCACAGGCAGTTGTCACTTATTTATCAATCACAATCACGTACCTATATAGGTACCTACAACTATCCCAGTTTTCATGATTTTAGATTGTCGCCTCAAGCGACGCAGCGCAATTTTGTATTCGAGCCGACCCGGCTTTGGAATGTCTGAACATGCAGTTCTACGGAGCGCCTGGCGGTTCCTCCCACTCAGTACCTTTCATAACTCGTTAGTTAACCAACTTTGAACAACTTTTATTCATATTAGCATTTCTTTTTAGCCTATTGTAGTGTCCCTTTGCCAGGCGATGGGCTCGACCTTAAGCCAGTTTTTCACATACGTGTTCAAATCGTTTTGCAATCTCCTTCTTCTTGCTGCAAAGTTTTAAATTGATAGAAAGTAGGATTATGTTGGTATTCTTTATTTAAGATGTGTGTTAGCCATTATAGCTCATAGCAGTTTTATTAAGAGGAGGTGAATTTTTCTTCTGTATGTACGAAATTAGATTTTTGATGAAGGAAAACAACATAACGAAGCCAGCAATACACCTACACAGCGGTTCAATGTTGTGTGTGAAGTTCCCAATTCACACTGAGCCCGGTTAGCGCTTGGGAATTTTGTACAGCACAACCCTCCTCGCCTCAGAGAGGAAGTTTGTTTCTAGCAGTCAGGCCCTTATAATTGTAATTATAATTGTTTAACGACATTTTTATTACCTACTAATATTATACTACGGATTAGAATAAATCTAAAACATCCACCTACCACGCAGGTGCTATGACAACTCCGCGTAACTTCGGTAATTAAAAATTTAAAACGGTTTGAATTACTCTTAGAATCGAAGTAGAAACCATTGGAATTATGCGTTGTTTGTCTTGAGAAAAACAAGAAGACAAGTATATGGTCATTATATTATTTGAACTGGCTTCACTTGTCCGTTATGGAACTAATAATCCTAAACATTCGATTGGGCCAACAGAACGGAGTCCAGCACTGTCCCTGGGGCTAACCTCTGACCAGACGAAGCTCATTGTGGGATACGCTGACGCGTCAATAAAAGTGTTTGACATGGAAACTCTGGAGGTCGGTAAATATTCATACGAACTCATAGCTACGTTACTTAGAATAGGTAAGCAGAGTTTATCTTCGAATACCTACCATTATATTCAAGGCTTAACATATTTATCAGTGACTATTATGGCAGTGGCGTGCAATGGGGAGTCGCTAGGATAGGCAGCGCGTACAAATTGTGTTGCGTCATCATACCACTGCCTACCCAGGTGACTGCACGCTACTGTTACATTTTTAATGATCTACAACGGAGCTGGCAAGAAGTGCTCAAAAATGTTTGAATACGACCAATAATGTCAACCGCATAAGTGCGCGTTCAGATATTTTTGAGTAGGTACCTGGACGACCGGATAGCCTAGTGGTTAGTGACCCTGACTATGAAGCTAGAGGTCCTGGGTTCGAATCCCGGTAGGGGCAGACAGTTGTATGATGAATACGAATGTTTGTGCCCGAGTCAGGATGTTGTATGTATTTAAGTATGTATTTATCTACATTATATAAGTATGTTTATCCGTTGCCTGGTACCCATAGCACAAGCTTTGCTTAGTTTGGGGCTGGGTCAATTGGTGTAATTTGTCCCAAGATATTTATTTATTTATTTATATTTTTAACGTTTCTGACGGCGAATGTGTTAACCTAGTTGTATGTTTTATTTCAATCTGTAGGCTTAGGTATTACCTAACTCGCTCGCAATCGCCATTGTGGTCATTTTGACAGTTCTTGTATGAATGCGACAGCTAGCTGATTCCGATGCCAATTGTCAGCCCATACATGAACTGTCAAAATGAACACGACGGCGAATGCGAACGAGTTAGATAACAGCCTACTGGTTCTGGCAAAATTTAAGCTTGTGTTGAGTAAAACAAGAACAAAATGAAAATTGTAAGAAGTAGGACAGAACAACTTCAAATAGACCTGCTAGCTGTCGGCTAAATTAAATAGGTACTTTAAATAACTAGGTGATAAATAGATAGATTTCATGCAGTCGAGACCAGAGCAACACATCACATAAACAACACTTAAATTATTTAAGTATCTTTTATCATGTTATAGGCGATGCGGCTAGCAAACCCATCACTATTTTGATTCCCCTTTCCACCTATACGCCTACAATCATGCTAAACGTGGCCTAAAAGTTTTGTTACCTCAGGCTCTGTCTACCCCGTAAGGGATATAGACGTGATTTGTGTGTGTGTGTGTGTGTGTGTTATTTTGGACAGAGTCCCTGCCCTGCCATTGAACAAAAAGTGAAGGACTTTTTTCAGATCTAACGGAGTTACGTATTCCAAATTGTATTTTGTTAGGCCTGTTTGCATGTAATTTGTACAAAAACTTGCCTTTATTCCCACTTTGAAAAGTCCAAAAGCCTCAGACGTTTATTAACTTCAGGCATTTATTTACTCAACCAGGCAACTGAGTAAATTTATGCTCATTGAATATTTATTACTTTCAGTGGTAACTTTAAAACGCGTAGGCACCTAATGCGTTTGGCGCTCGGCAGCTGTTGAATTTATTGTTATTAGCTTTCAATGTTCAGAGAACAAATACCTACTATTTTTATGCATTTATGTGCTTTCAAACAGAGGTTTTACCAATTTATTACATTTTAAATTCACCGCCTTGCTAGTGGTTCAGCGCTCTGTTCTGTTTTAGTCATCGCCGTATGAAGTAGGTAACAATAAATGAATAGTTTTTTTTGTAATCAAATCGATAGGCACTAGCAGTGATCAAACATTACAACTTTTTTGATAACTTAGTAAAATAAAAAAAAAAACATTGCTCGATTTAAGATGAACTTTATTGCTTCTGAAGAATTTTCGAATAATCCAATTTATATCCCGACCACTTGTTACGAGTGTGCGTAAAACGCAACCTCCAATAAACCGTTGAAGCCTAATCTCAGTTTACGGCTTTAGTCGTAACTTCAACATTACAATGGTTTTACGGTATTCTCGAGAGCCCCCCTTAATCCTGTAAAAAGTGGGTCACTGGTCAAGGATTACATTGAACGGATCCTCTGGCTGTAAAATTGTAACTGTCCCTCTTTAATTCAAGCACTAGACCGAGAAACAACTCTGCAGCTTGAGGGTTAAGGCAAATGTTGAACGTTCCGAGTCAAGCGTTCGAGTCCGCTGAATTTCACTAGGTAATACATTGAAAGTGCTTTATAACTTTCTGAACGTATTCCCTGGTTCTATATTTGAATCCCAATATTTTTTATTTTCTACGCTCCATGATTTTATTACATTCTCTTTTGATGGGTTGTTAATAATTTTGAGTGAACTGACTTTTTATGATCTTATCGATGATGATGTTACTTTGGATTTTGTAGTATCGTTAACATTCATCTTGTAAATTGTAAATTTCGAACGAAGCCAGAGCAATAGAGGTTCCTACTTATCTTTGTCACTGTGTTTTTATAGACCTTCCTAGAAATTAAAATAGTTAGGTACCGAAAAGGTTCTTTGAATATATATATACATATAGAATAGAATAGAATAGAATAGAAAAACTTTATTGTATAATCTGTGTAGTTACAAAGATGGTGAAAATGTTTTACTAAGTTTCAACAGTTACCCTTCCGGGCATACAATGTTTTATGTTCTTAAAATCTAATTTACAATTTACAAGCATAAAATTCTTTTAAATTATAAAAAGCCTTCTCTATTAACCATTTTTTAAGTGTTCGTTTAAAAGTGCTATCATCTATACTTTTTATATCATTGGGAAGATTATTAAATACACGAATAGCTGATATTAAAGCACTTTTTTAAATATTGAGTTGTTGATCTTGGGAAGTTTAAGATCATATTTATATTGAGATCGAACATTAAATTTGCAGGATCTCATTGGAAAATATTCTGGCTGATTCCTAACAAATAGACATAATTCTAGGATGTATATGCATGTCAGAGTTAGGAAGTGTTTATTTCGAAAAACGTTTCGAAGAGACTCATCGGCGCGCATGCTATATATTGTCCTTAAACATCTTTTCTGCAATACAAATGTCTTTTGTACATCAATGGAATTTCCCCAATAGATGACGCCGTAGATTAGTAATGGATACACGTTTCCGTAGTATGCATTTACAGTTATGGCTTCAGAACATGTTTCGGACAGAACTGATAAAGCATAGCATCTGCTGGAAATCTTTTTATTTATTTGCTCAATATGAGCCTTCCAATTTAAAACCTACATACATACATAAATCACGTCTTTATTCCTTACGGGGTAGACGAGCCTAAGGTAACAAGACCTAAAGACCACGTTTAGCATGATTGTAGGCGTAAGGATGCAAAGGGGAATTGCTAGCCACAACTCCTATAACATGATTCCTATTTATGATTTTCGCTCAATCCCTCAATGGGCTTTTACCATCTGCGCGGGAAAAGAAACAACTGGTACATCCTATGTTTTTTCTTTGCTCCCAGACCAGCATGGAGGTGACTCTATCATAACATAATAATACCATAATACTTACTGAATTCTCTCTTCAGGCTGATCTAACCTATAAAGTGCACAAGCTTCGTATTCAGTTCATACCAAAGAAGCTGCAACGTATGCATTTCGGCCAGGTGTGTGCACTGAAGTGTCACGACGACAGACCGTTTGTCTTTGCAAGCGCAGCGTGGGACCAAACGCTCAGGGTATGTTATGTACAGAGATCGGACAAATTTGCGTCATTGCTCGCAATAATGTGGACATGACTCCAAAATTAATCAAATATGTCAAAATACATTATATTAAGAATAAGTATATCCACGGAGGTTTTATACCTATAGAACTAGAAAACTTTTTTGTCAGAAATAATAATCATATTCTAGCAGGATCGTGATTTCTTTATTATATAAAAAGATTTACGAGAACGACAACTGCCACTTTAATTAACATTTTGCTAATAATTTTGTGCATGTGTAAATTTTTATCTCCGGGCGTTCAAATTTTATTTCGAGAAATTAATTAAATGATTAATTATTTGATTAATTTTTGAGTCATGTCCACATTATTGCGAGCAATGACGCAAATTTGTCCGATCTCGGGTTATGTACAACTGCACCATAGAGGTACATAATAACTATGGCTTGGCTTTGACGTAACACGTTACTGCACGCAAAAAGTATTCGCGGTAACTAAGTATAGCTAAGTATCTAAGTATCGCGTTTGGTTTTTGCGCGCTGTGTTATGGAAATTGCGAGTTTTTCCCGCGCAAAGCAGCAGAAGCTGTGGACGTCCTTCGGCTGACATGATGATGATGAATAAAATTATGAAAAGATTATTTTTAGTTCAAACATTTTTAGCTGAATGTACTATTTACATTTGATTGTCATCGGTTCAAAATTTTCCAATCTGGTTACTAGAGATCCCTTTTAGGGATAAGTTCGCCTTTGTACATGTGTGTTGTCCTGTATTCATCTTTTTCTTGTGTTTTATGTACAATAAAGAGTTATACATACATACATACTAACTTATAAAAAATGGACTCCGAGTCAGAAAAAGTCTGATATTTACTATCGTTTAATACTTTGTAATTAGAGCGTTATCCACGAGCAGACCAGTACTTTTGTCGGAACATAAAATGGAGGCACAGCGTTGCGCGCTCCTATTAAATAAAAAGAAAGAAAGATAATTTTAATGCCCCTCTTAAAAAAAACTACCCGAAACGAAATTACCTTTATTAATTTACACAAAATGTTAACAAAGTACAAAAGCCCTTTTATAAATTAAAGATGTACTTAAACCGAAATGTAATTTTGTTGCCACAGCGATATTAAACTGTGCCGCTTAACCTTTTTAGCCCTTTGTAAATTTTAACGACTGAAAAAAGGGAAATGGTACCTTAAATTTTGGAACAAGCCTGTCGTAGTTGGCGGTTGTTTTAACACGAAACCGAGTGGAAAGGTGGTGTAGGTGTCTGGGATGTTGTGACGTCATGATGTGGAACATCGGATTTAAAAAATGATTAATTTAAATTGTATTCCTTTTCAATGTTTGAAATAGTTGGCTCTACACAGTCAATGCCCGTATTCGGGGCCATGATTCGATTTAGATTTATTTATTTATCAACAAAAACATTACATTGCCCATATATGAACATACATGTCACACATATAAGTGTTTCTGTTGAGATCGTCAAAATTAATAATAACGAGAACATAATAAATTTTAAACAATTAAATAAAAATACAATGTCAAAATTAATATCTAATTTTAGCATCTACTCTTACCTTACCACGCAACATTGAGGGCAAAAGAGTAGGTATGCGATAAGTCAACCTCGAGATACCCCAAACGCTTCAAGACAGCGCGATGGACATACCACCACCAGTGCATAAGAAAGCGGCTCTCAGAGTCGAATGGTGACGGATTGTCAGGCTTGCATCAGATCGGACATGACGACTACGACCACTTTCCCAAGGGTGTAACGACTGGAATAAGAAAGTAGGGTGCTTCTTTCTTTCTACCGTAAAATTTTGATATCACGAAATTATTTGAAACCTACAGTACCTAACCACATTGCTTTCCCATAAGGACAGGGAGATACTACTTTGTTCCACTTGCTACGATCTTACATCCATCAATCGAATACATGCTTGTTGGTTTAGGGTCGGTATTCTTGATCTGACTTTTGGACAAAACGTCCCAAATTTGGCCATGGAACGTCCTTCTGACGCCTGAAGACCCCTTACAACGCATCCATTCACACTCACCATTTAAATCTGCTTAGTTAATCTTCTATGCTGATAGTAGGATGTTAGCCAGTGTTTGATTCAACCTGTCCTAGTTAATCAATGACACAATGGGTATCCACTTATTACTCAACAGTGGAACCATGACTTTGTCAGTAGGTATTCCTTCCGGTTGCTTCATAAGTTTCCGCGTTACATTATGGCTTCCTGTTAATCATTAAATCTGACCAGAAACTTAAATCGTACTTTTACGTGGCATTGAATTAACGTGGGCTTTAATCGGATTCATTATACAGTAGGATTAAATGCTGTATACCGCACAATATCTACGAAATTCAAACGACTTTGACAGTACTTTGAACATTTCAATAGCTGCTGTCATAATGGTCGACAACAGGAAACCATGCTTGGCGTACATTTTAATGATTAAGGAATGACTTCTATATTTTAGGTACCTCTATTGTTTGTGCGTTGGTTAGGTCTTTGTAACATCGTGGTGCGTGAAAGTGACTTGTGTACTTGAAAAAAAATCTAGATGTAGATCATCGTAAATGTGATGGGTGAAATAAGATTCAGGAAATATCATAAAGCATAAATAAATCTTGATAAAATAAAGGCAGCGGGAAGGGCTAAACCATTCAAACATAACAGAAAGTGATTGCTACTCCGTTTTGTCTTCGATCAAAAAATTATCGCTCCCAGACAGTCTCACTTCAATTTAATAGTGTACATACACATTTGAGCTCATCACTTAGCAAGATGAGATAATAACTCTTTATAATCTCTTACTGAATACCTCGGCCTGCCTTTTATGCCACTGCAAGCACCTTTCTTAAAGTTGCATCCACATCGAAGTAACTTTTTGTAGAACAACGTTTCCAAATTTTAGTAAGCAAAATCCGATAGCAGAAAGTAGTTTATGTAGGTAGCCACAAAGTTACAGATAATTATCTAAATGGTCAGTAACGTGTTTTATAATGCTCTCCTTATTGATAAACTCGTAGTATATACTAACTACGTTAGATTACATCGGTGATGAAAATAACTGAGACGAAATCGAAAAATTTGACAAATACCGGAGAATAGCATTACCTACTCCTTACAATTATTAATATGTCACTGGATTCCCTAGGGTTCACAGCGTGTAAGAAAAATGGTCTCTTCTGTCTATTTCACTCTGACACTCGAATTACACCGCTCTTTCTCATGTGGTGCCGATTGCTATACAGGGTGTCTTGACATTGTTCCTTAATATTGCTTAAGGTTGGGTTAGTTTGGTCAAATAAATAGCTCTGTAAATGTTTTTCGGTACCTACTAAATTTTGAATCAAACGTTTAATTGTTTTTATCTTTTTCTTTACTTAACTTAACTAACTACTTCTTGACTTCTTTAGCGGCTTTTGAACAGTTTTTGGGATGGGTTAAAATGTTAAACTTGCGTCAGGTAACACTGAGGATAATACGTACGTTGATTTCGTCAGTCACTCGTAAGCTACGTTTGGCCCAGTGGTATAAGATGTGGTGTGCGTTCCGGTGACCGTAGTTCAAATCTCGTATAGAAACAGTTTTTTTTTCTTTTTGACTTTTAGTTTTCACTTCTGCCGTCCTCCCGGAGTGCAACCCGTCCGTTTTTTGTAGGGCTTTTTAAATTGAGCTAACCCGAGTAGATGCTGAAATAATCCAGAAAAAAACTGAGAGGCCTTGTTTTCTATATCAATGGTTGCTCCCTAAAAATTAACCGTGGTGTGGATGCACCTTAAGGACGTTTAGCATGCATTCTGGATAGCGTATATATTCCGTCTCTGTTCCCCATTCCGATGCGCGGGCAATATCACCTGTGACAAACAGCAAACAGCACAAAGCTAACCACTAAACTTGTAACTTGTAAACGCGTCCTGAATAAAACATGGCGGACAATGACCTAGGGTTGCTCGACGCAGGAAACATAGTATCAGGTAATTGTGAAAGGTACGTTTTTTATTGAGAAAGAAATAGTAGTATTAAATGAGCGTGTAATTTTATCACAGTTTGAATCGTCTTTAAAACAATCTAAGTAACTTTGTAATAACATAATAAATAGGTAGGTACTAACTATTAAAAAATCCATCGTGTGACGAAAATATGCTACTTTGACAATAACCATTTCTTTTAAAACTGAGACTGAACTGCTCTTGGATCGTACATATTTTATACGTATGGTGCGATAATCGATTACGTAGGCTAATTTGAAAATCAAATCTTATTTGATACTAAAATTCGGAGCGAGCCAAATATTGATTGTATCTAAAGTGCAAAAAATATTTTATCATCGAACGTCTTTGTCCTAATAACTACAAAACTAACTTATCAATAAGCCAAAAGCTATATTTAGCCTCTGATTGAGAATGAATTGTAAACTGAATTAGACAATGAAAGCAGTTTCAATCTACATCGTTTCCACAATACGGTATTGATTTGCAAAGTGAAATATCAATTGAAGTTTCTTAGAATTTCTAAGCACATTGTTAATTCGATTGTTTGACAACCCTGCGTCACTCGTTCCCTCAAAGCATCTCTGTCGAGATTAAAATATTTCGCTTTGCGGTTAAACGCTCAAATTATTTATTAAGCGCTCCTTTTCACCTTTTTAAGCGGCATCACAAAGTATTGTATCCAGTATGCTTTTAGAATTTTGAAAGACTGAATTCCCAGAATGCTCATGTTTGTTGTCTACCTAACTCGCGTTGGTAGCATTTTGCTTAAATTAATATTATGATTAGTGAGTGTGAGTTGCGTCGAGTTACTAGAACAGGCATGCACCAAATTAAGAGGGTTTATTCCTACTGAGCTGGCAACATCGCATTTTTTGTGTTTTTTACGATTATTACCGCTCTTATTAACGCTCTTAACAATAGCCAAAGATTTTGACATAGTTATAATACTATTATTATAATATTGACATAAGTTTTCTGTCGAATGTAGGTACTTCAAAATCATTGGTTATGGTTATTGTTAGCATCTTGGTGCGACTCACATAGAGAAGGTAACTACCCAAGCGATGGACGATGGACTCCAAACCAAACGTAGCTGAGCTTAATTCCGCATAGGAAAATTGGCAGCCGAGAGCTTTTGCCGTGCGACAAAATACTATGGAACCATGCAAAATATTAATTACGCGCTGTAAAATACTTCTAAAATGGTATTATCATATTATTATGGTTTTCAGGTCTGGGACACAAGATGTGCCATCGGTTGTATGATGACATTCGAAGGTGTAGACGTATGCAGTAACAGCATTGATATTAAAGTGAGTGCCTATATCTATATATCTAGCTAGTTAAACTCTATGCCATCGTTCTAAATACGTAAAGCAAAGAAATGTGACAACTACCTTTGCGAGTAGGTAAGCTTTTTAAAATCTTTATCATATAAGAAATAGAGGGCCATAACATTTGAAATCACTTGGCGACTGGGAGCCGGTCATACATTCTTCGAGTGAACCGGTTTCTATTTAAAATACTTAAGTGATTTGAATAATGTAAAATTACGTTTTTGAGTTTGAGCCTGTCGAAGCGTAGAAGAGAATCTGAAACAAAACAATATAATACCATAGCTTCTCTACTTTTTAAAATGCATGAATGCGCTTTGTTAAAGAAACAAGTTCTCATACTCATATGTTGAGTTTATCTAATATTTTGAGCGGTGCCCAGCAAAGCTAAATACAAAGCACTTTAATTAAAAACTTGCCTTTATACTCCTGTTGGAACTTTGCGGTCTTAGAATTAGGGATGTGTAAATAATGTCTAATATTGTTATTTAACAAATACTTTGTATCTATTTAGATGGGTGCAAAGTGTTGGTAGAAGTTACTTGTCGTTTTGTTCTGGATGATAACTTTTAATTGGCTTCCGCTTGTAACCAAGATTGCACGTTACTTTTCATCTGTTTCAACCCTAGAAGCTGTACATTGGTTCATCTACAGTTCACCCGTGCCTCGCCACTCGTTATAAAGTTTGATGCTCTAAGTTAGTACTTTGAGCAGAAGAATATTATTTTCGTACTTTCATTACTTACAGTTTGTAAAGCGATTCCATCGTTGCGGTGTTCAGACAGGTTTCCCGTCCCCACAGACTAAGTTGACGAAGTTCTACAGTTCTACTTATATTAATACCATTCAGAGGTATTGTCTGAATACTGAATGCTCGTTCCTAGTTTTAACCCTTCTTTGGTTTGCTTTCAACAGATTTATAATATAAGTTTTGTAGCGAACTTTCGTTCAAGGTAAATTTGGAGGTCTTATAGAAAATTTAATTCAATTCACTGAAACCATACAAATCATTAATTTCGTTCTTGAATAACAGTGAAATGCTCAAGATGGAAGCCCGTAGGTCACTGCACTTCGCTTCCTTATTGTTTGGGATAATACACAGCAAGCAACCCTCATACCTGTTCGAAAAATTGATCTTTTCCCGTATGCCCGTAAGACAAGCCCCCCGCCTGTCCTGCCCACGACACAAATCGGCTAGATTTCGCGGCAGCTTCCGGTACGCTGCGACGCGATGCTGGAATAACATCCCACCGCCTATAAGAAATTCCACTTCATTGACTGCTTTTAAGAACAAATTAAAACTCCATCTACTTATGGAACAAATCTCTGCGGTCTAGCCGACTGTGTCTACCGGTAATAAATTGTCGTATTTTGGTTTGGTTCTCGCTGGAAAATGTGTATAGGTATATATAAATAAAAATTGGTTGTATTCTGTTTTCGTGCTTCTTTTGGGTTGAGCTGCTTAAAAAAACTCGTCGCAAAATAAAAGGCCCGTTTTGACAGTTCACGCCCATGAAGTTCTGTATTTTTTACCGATCGAAATGTTTTGAAGGTAATTACATTTTTCATTGATGGTTACCGCCTACTCCGCTAAGTGCTGTGAATAACGATTTTTTTCATACTGTCCACAGACTATTAATAATCGGCTAAGGAAAAAAATAAATCGATCAAAATATATTTTTAAGGCCGACTTGCACTTGGCCGGTTCTATTTCTTTAAACACTAGTGTTTGGACAAATTAATTACTGATTTCTTTTGGTGATTGAGTGTTATTGTAACAAAAATATTAAATGAAAGAAAGTTGACGTATCGTAACATTGTATCATTTCAATATACTTACAATATCAGTTTAAGTTAAAAAAAATTATTAGAACTTTAATCCAATGCACTTTACAGTACATATTCAAATCGATCAAATACTCATCCAAACTGGAATCGATTTATCGTGAGTATCGATTACCGAGTCGTATGGTTACATCACTAGTTACGTCGCGAAGACAAATGTCAAAACGGGCCTTTTATTTTGCGACGAGTTTAGGTTAAGTAATTGTATGTTTTGTGTTGTTTAGTGGATCCACTGAAAAACAGCGTCGTTGCACCCCGTGCTCCGACACATGCTGAGTTGGAATCCTATTTTGAAACAACTAACAATTTTTGCTATCTATTAGATATAAAGTTCTTTTAAATACAAACTGTACTTATATAATTGTTGTTGTTGAGAAATAAATATTTCTTTCTTTCTTTCTTTCTTTCTTTCATTAATGTGAGTGGTTTTTTTATAATTTTCATGCGGTTTTTTTGGTTTTAAAATTTGATGTAGAGGGCATTGAAGTTAATAATATGATTTTAGCGAAGGTGCCTTACTATAACAGATGGAAATATGGACTGTAGCGACCTAGTAAATAACCTTGCACTCTATCCTTAATAATAATGGAAAGCTATTCCTAATTAACATGTTTTCTTATCCCTGAAAAGTGCAAATTCACTGAGCGCAGACGAAGTGTCGGCAAAAAGCTAGTGTAATACTTGAATGGTAGTTATCATTGTTAACAGAGGGACCATGTGGTAGCGGGGAGTTGGCAGACCACGGAGGCTCTCGCGGTGTTTGACATCGTCGCCAAGAAAAGGATAAGCACGGTGCGCGCGCAGAACCGAAGGCCAGACATAGACGGCGAGTTTATCTACGCATGCCAATTTTGGAAATGTAATGAGGTATGCCGCATGCCGTACTCCTCTTTAGTCGTTCACTCTTGACAGCGTGATCGTGGTTGTCTGATTATTGAGTGATGAAACGTATTTCGTAACTGTTGTGGATAAAGCAGCAATGCATTGCGCCTCCACTTGCCACGAGCGTCACGGGAACATGAGGACTACCAGGAAACCTTAAGAATGGTCGAAAATAAAAGATTAAAGCCAGGTGGTGCTTAACAGTTTAAAGAAACAAATAAAGGTTTCTTTGGTCTTTAGGATTTTTTTGGTTGTATAGTAGACCAATCAAGACACCACTCTTCACATACCTACCTACGTTTTCCGTGTTTGTCTTGTCAATTCTACACGTCTCAAATGATTTTATTACTTTGGATATTAACAAGTACGTTAAGGTGAAATGATGAACCGGCGCAGTGCCTTTATATTAAAGTCAGAAATAATTATTAACGTTGTATGGTATTTCATTTGGATTTATCTGATTTGTTTCAAATTATTCTTTTCAATTCAACGGAATATTAAGATAATCAGCCAGCGTCTTACAAGAATCTGTGGCTAAATCGAATGAATGATCTGTAAATTGTTTACAACAGACTTTTAGAAAAAGCTGTTTTTTTTTAAGTAGGCCAAGGGCGAGTCGGACTCCCATGCCAGTTCAAAAGATAATGGAGAATAAATCGCGAAACCAATTGTTATTTTAATCATAAAAATTATATTGTCGCCATTATTTTTTGATGTAGCAATATTTTCGTGTCATCTACATTTATTTATTTTACCTTTTCGCAACACTACCGTCACATACAAGGAAACTGTGTTAAAATATATTAGCATTAATTCATTCAAATTTTCATGGGAGGCGTACCCCATCCCAAGACCTTCAAGGAAAACTAGCTAGCTTCGCATTTTGAAATTACACGTAATATTGTTGTTCAATTTGAATGTACAATTACAGCGGAATCAACGCGGGTAACTGAGGGTGTCTGTCAGAAGCAAGCGACCTGCTGAGGTTTTGGCGGCTTGTTTTCCTTAAATTTCTCGGTTCTGTACGAAATGTAGGTAGAATGTTTAGAGAACAAGCGGAAGTGTAATGATAAACAATATAATATCTAGATACACACTAGCTTTGACTTGGGGTTTTGCTCGCATGGAACTTGAGATGTGACATTAGCAATTCCCGGATTTCACTACCAATCCATACTAATATTAGAAATGTGAAAGTGTTTGTTTGTTTGTCTGATATCTAACAGTCGGGGGCATAAATATCGATACAGTCATCATGTCAAATATATGTGTCACCGGCCTTATTGTTTATGGCATTAAGGTGTATAGATGTTTTTAACGTCTTGCTAACAAACATAATATTTATGCCCTTGTCTGCAAATACACACACACACTCACAAATCACGTCTTTATTCCTTACGGGGTAGACAGAGCCTAAAGTGACCTTAAGGCCAGCTTTAACATGATTGTGAGCGTATGGTTGGAAATGGGAATCAAAATAGTGATGGATTGCTAGCCGCATCGATTATAAATATCATGATTCCTATGCATTCCCTCAATGGGCTTTTACTATCTCCGCGGGAAGAGAAGCAACTGGTACATTCTGTAAATACAACATACATTTTAAATACAAAACAAAACATAATACATAGATATAGTGGATTTAGTATAGAGACAGTTTCAGCCTCGGAGATGGACATGATAATATAGGAGTTATAATACCGGAATATCGCATAGTTCCCACGGGATAAGCTAATTCTCCGCAGACAGAGTTGCGGGCAACAGCTAGTACAAACTACAATAATTTATCGCTGTTAGTTTTGCACTTGGGTCACCGCGGACCCGGGTCCTAATATTGCTCAACTTTCCAAATCCACGGTCTTGTACAGTCAAGTTGGGTTTGTGCTCGAGCTCTTGGTGGTAAAGTTGGGCCCGGGTCGATATCAGATGTTAATTGCTTCGCGAACACATAATACCTCACTAATTAGTAAGGGTACGCTTCTATTGTGACGCGGAGCGCAAAACCGCTGAATCAACTAATAAAATACAATACAATACGCTTTATTGAACAACACAAAAGATAGAAGATCTTCCCTACCCTATACCTAGCAGTCTGTGCCTACCCCTATGGAAAAGAGGCGTGACGGTATGAATGTGTGTACAAAATACAACAACGTATAGTCCACTTTCAACATGAAACTACCGTGAGACTTAATCATAATTACACATAAACGTATAGTCCATTCCAATCCATTTTAACGCTTTTGTAAACAAACAAGTTCCCCCAAGTTCTAATATTTTTTATATATTAATTGTTATAAAATGTCATAAGATATCAAGTAACGCTTCAACATTCCGGTGGATGTGATGCTAATCCACTGTACCTTTTCTATGTTGCATTTTTTATTATATTTCTACTATTCATTGCTTAGTTAGCAACCGTTTAATTGGCTAAAGACTGGCACGTGTATATAAATTTATTAGAGTTTATAGCGAGACCCGGCACTGTAAAATATTCACTGTAGTTTCAAGCGGTATTCCTAACTATCTCTTTTATTTGCGTTCCGCGGAGTATTTCAGACCATGGCGGGGTTGCATTGTTTGAAATCCCAAAACTATGCAACATCCTAAAACTTTTCAATATATTGGAATACCTGACGCCATTTTTAGAGTTATGTGATGCATAAAGCTTTTGAATGGAGCGAGTGAACAATAAAGTAACATGCCGTCACTGTTATTCGTTGTTTCACATTTCATTTATTTTAAAAACGGAAAGAGATAGAAATATAAGTGTCAGTGTGGTAGACAGAGAAAGAGCGCATTATAACCGCAATGTGAATAAGTCAATTTGGTCGGATTTTCACATCAGACCTTATGCTTCTCGAGTCGAGTTATATCTTTCATATTTTCATGTCGGGATGGCCTAGGTGCATTTTCCAGCGACTTGCTATAGACATGATAAATATCAACTACCCAACCCGTGGCGTAGTAGCCTAAGTTGGCTTGACCATCGGCATTTCAGGCAGAAGGCCGTGGGTTCGAATCCGGGATAACACCTCTGAGTTTTACGGAATTTACTTCCGAAATGACATTTGTTTACCATGAGTTCTTCGGTGTAGAAAACATCGGGAGGAAACCAGCACACTCTAAGTGAAGTTCCCAATCTGCACTGGGCCCACGTGGGAAGTGTAGCCCACGCCCTCTCATTTTGAAAGGTCTGTGTCGAGTAGTGAGAGTGGAACGTGTATTGGCTGAAAATGAGCTGATCATGATTATCATTTTATTTAGTGTAGGTACTATAAAGCGTGACAATACTTGTAAATAGCAATTATTCACGCCGACAAAGAATTTCACAATTTATGACGCGCTCTTAGTTGGTTTTTAACTTACGTCATGTTCAGTTGCTATCTAATTCAAAATGGAAAGTCTAAATAAGATACCTACTAACCTACTTCTCGTCTTCCAGTACAACCGCAAAGGCAAGTACGGAATAATTGGCGGCAGTGGAACGAAATGCGTCGAGGTCATCAACCTACATAACCGGTACATCACTTGCTCTTACCCTGCTGAAGGCTCAGTCTTAGCCATCACAAGTCACGAAGATCTAATAGCCTTCGGAGGAACAGCTCCAGTCTTCACCGTAGTAAGCTTCCATGATCCTAAGCATGAGAAATACGAGGGTGATCACGATGAGGACTATGAATATAGTAGACCTGACGATGTGGTCATATACGATGATGCAGATAATGTAAGTATTTATTCAACGGATGAAGGACATTCCTATGCCAGTAGGAAGAGTGTAGTGAGATAGTGGGAATCATTTCATTCGCCCGAACTCAATATGCCATAGTGATCGTTTGTCATAACCCTTTTTTCCTGGAGTTTTGAAATGGCCAGTTAGAACTCTGTTAGCTTAAGTTAGGTTAGTTTTATAGCAACCTGAACAATCAACGTTTAAGAAAAAGGAATCATGGCAAATGATCATTATGAGAAACAGTGCGTTTATAATATATTGTGAAATTATGGCAAATAAAAGGGAACCGAAATAATGTGCATAAGGAGTGGACGATTAAGATATTTTGAGAGATGATTAAAACATTGTATGTGAGAGACACAAATAAATGCATCTAAAATTTCTTATTTACATAACGCACGAAAGAGTTGAAATTGCATAGAAGTATAAACGGCTCATTGTTAAAACATTGCTACTTAAATCAGAAATGTCTTCAATCATGCCCCAAGTTCCAACCCAACGCAAATCGCGGAAGGTTATTGATATTATGGTAATAACCTAATAACAACCTCGCAAATTCAGTTCGTGTATGTCACCATCGTTCAGGCATTCGCTTTCCGTTTACCGGAAGGGGGAAGTCGCGTTATACATATGTGGATATTATGTAATTAAAGCGAAAATTCAATTTGTGAACGTGTTCCGTTGAATTAATACGACTGAATGCCTTACGGCAAATCGAATGTTTCTTTGGAGTTAATTTATAGGTACTTATAACGTCTTTATTGTATTTTGTGAAAATATTATTAAAGATAGAATCTATGTTGTACTCGTATGTTTGATTATCTCTCCTGTGAACTGTAGGTCTTTGTGCGCAAAATTATTTTCACATTTACTCGTCGATGATGATCTCTCAAATGATATTCGCACGCAACCGGTCCATTACGCTGAAAAGTACCTAATCCATTTCAATTTCATCAATGCGAACATTGTGTTAATTTTGTAATAGTCCCCCGCAAACTGAGCAGCGTATCATTTGCAACGTCACGGTAATTATCAAGCTTCGTTCCAGCCAAATTGAACCGCAGCAATAACCGTAAAAGTCGTTAGAGAAAACACGTATGAAACTTCGACTCTAAATTGGGGCCCAGAAAACAATTGAAAGAGTCCTAACCGAGGAAAAAGTTCTCGCGGGGGCAACACTGAAAAATTAGACGGCATTGCGAATTCAGCCGAGACTACAACAGTGAACAAGTTGCAATAGAATTTAAATAAAGAAAACGTTCCGTAACAGTGCGAACTCGTGTGCCGGGCGTTGGTGAACTTTCAACTTTCAGCCGGCTCGTGGCGTGGAGCGAGAGCGGGTCTCCCAACCCCTCCCTCTGCGGGTGGGTTCCATACTTGGAGCGAATATTTACAGCGCAACCTAAATATAGCGTGCCTCTGCTCAGCTGGCACGGTCGTGGGTGGGGGAGGTAAACATCTCCCCCCACTCAACCCGGCTCCCGTAGCGCATGGAAGGCCACTCGGGCGCCGGCTTCTGAGGTGAGCGGACGTCTCTTACATAATGCAGGGGTCGATCCGCGACCATGACCGACCGGAGGGTTGCTCGCTCACGGTAGTAATAAAGTAATTTTCAAGGTTACGCCGTTATAGGGGTTCTATTATCGTTCTTTTGATAATGGACGGTAATAGTATTGTGCTGACTAATGCAAACTATTATAAGCCAAACCCATTTTGTAATATATAGAATTGAATCAACTCCGTAAATGGATTCCTTATAATAAATGAGTATTGATGTAAAAATAGAAAATGTGAAATTGGCTTTTGAAATACTGGACCATAAATAATACTATGGATAAACACAGAACGAGTTTCTTCAGTATTTGTAGCACGAATTCAGTATAAGATATTTTAATTTAATATTTATTAAAGAGACGCTGTTTTGTACAGGATTGAAGGCGTTAAACAATCGCATAGGTAGTAAGCTTGAGAATCGAAATTTATGCGATCCCGTGACGAGTTCCAAATGAAATATGGAAACTCTCTGAGAAAACGTTGCGTTGTGACAGCAGAAAGCTATTATTGCAAAAAGATGGTGGTAGTATTTTATTTGCGTATTTGGAGCATTATTAATTTGTGGACGTTCATAAAAATGTACGGTTAATGTGATTCTGCTGTTCAAAATGCGGCATAACTCAGTTATGTTTCATTTCGTTGCAAATTACGGTTCTTGTTTTAAAATAAGGAGACTTGACATGTCGGCTTTTTAGAGTTAGGAAGAATGAGCAATCGGTATTGGTCATTGGTTTACCTAGTTTAATTTCACCAAACGTCTTTAATCGGAATATTGGAATCAGTCACATAATTATTTTTATCCGACCGACTGTTTGCTTCATTCATTTGTTTGTTCTTGAGCGTAAGTATTCCCGTTGAATAGGAATAATAACAGGAAAATACTTATCTTATTAATATCCAGAGAAGACATTTTCCTCTGTGAACCACGCATTCCTATGCTACCAATCGAACAAAAGACCGTATTAATCTTTGCAAAAACGGAACACATTTTATTACGTAAATTCTTAGAACGCCTCTTTCCGCGTGTTTGAATCAGCCCATTAGTTATATATTGAAGCTGTGAATGTGATGAAATTTAATAAGTTTTACTGTCGCACTTCAACCTATTACTTTAAAGAGTATAAGTAGGTGAGCGTGGGCTGACCTGAATCGATTCGTTGTTTTTGTGCTAATGAGGAATGGATTCTATCTGTCCGCACAAAGGATTGGCTTTACGCTATTTTAAAGAACTGTGCAGATTTTACAATCTATTTCATTGTACTTTTAGTTATGTTCTTTCAAGTGTTCAGTTTAAATTGCTGCATTATGAAAGCATTTTAAAGGAATTAAGTCTAGCTACGAGTATCTTATGTAAGAATGGTTTTGTATCTCTTTATATTAGTCCTTTATGTGTAGCTATATCTAAATACACTTTAGTTCTCAGATCCTTAAGAGTGGTTGGTATTCTTACTTCTATTTGCAACAGTAAAACACTTATTTGTAACTAACGTAATCAACTTAATATTATCATGAACAAAAAAAATTACCTTGCTACTCCGCGACTCACGAGCAGAGAGAGATTTTTTTCTTTTTGGGTTTGCATGTGTAATAGTTGTGCTCATTAAACTTTGATAATGATCCCGTAGAGGGGTCGAAACGCGTCAGTATTTGTGTGGTGTAAGGGATAATTAAATTTGTGGGATTTATATGTGTTTTATTGGCAGCAGTGGAGGGAGGGATTGCATGAGAAACATATATATTTCACACAAGCTTGGTTATCTTGCACGTGAGTAGCGGAGTAGCAAGGTAAAATTTTTTGTTCATTGACATGGACCTCCGCAACGTAACGCCTTTAATCACTTACCTTCACGCATCTTTCCCATAGTGGTTGGCAGAGACTACTTTGTTCCACTTGCTATGATCCTGGCATACCTCTTTCGCTTCGTTCACATCTTTTCATCTCGTTTGGGTAGGTACTCCTGACCTGTTTCCAAAACGTCTCATACTCGGTCCCGCGACGACCGAAATCTTAATCGTCTAAAGAATAGCTTTGTTATAAAATTTTATCTGGGTCCCACTGAAAAACAGCGTTGCGGCTTGCCGCAACATTATGCTGAGTGGGGTCCACTTTATACCATATCGGTACTGTTCCTTAGTGTATTGTATTTCTCCTTGTTTTATGTCTACTTGTATCGAATGTGTGTAAATAAATGTTTCTCACTCTCTCTCTCTCTCTCTCTCTGTAGGTATTTATTTTTACTAGCAAAAAAATAACAAAATCAAGTGTCATCGCACCTTTCCTCAACCCGTTTCATCTCATTCACATTCGAGGTTCAGACAAACGAACACCCAACTCAGTAGATTAGGGAACTGGGGTCTCGTTAGGCTTTGATTAGTAGTCAGCCTTCGGCGAACCCGGCCGCAGACAATGAGTCGCTGGTTCCAGGGCACGTTATTACCATTACTACAAATAGTTTGTCTTTAGCTGCTTTGGAGCTTGACGTAGGTAAAATACTTTGGGGTGGAATAAGTCAGCTTTGAAGAGCGATATTTTTTCATTCGTTCGATGGAAATCTTGGGCCTTATTTTTGAAAGCACATCAGTCATTGCTACAAACCTGCCTGCAGCTTAAAACATTGCATTAAAAAACCTCCCACGCATTAGGTAATCTATTAGCAACCTAATCGTACGTAAATTAAAAAAAGAAAATGCCAAAATGCCTTCATTTTGGAACATTTTGTGCTGGACCAATTTGTACCGACTATGGCTATGAACCACTGCAAGGAAACTGGCTTTCGAATGAAAAACCGCATTGAAATAGAGAGCTACGAGAGAGAGAGAGAGAGAGACATCGAAGTCAAACTCATAACACCCCTCTTTATGCGTGGGGTGTTAAATAAATGTTCAATTAGTAGATAGATCGCATTTTGAGGTGTTTTTTTTTTATGTTAGAGAGGCCAGACAAACGAACTAGTGGGTCACCTGATGGTAAATGATCACCACTGTCCATAGACACCCGCAGCGCTTTACGCGATGCCAGTGCGTTGTCGGCCCTGCAGAAAATTGTACACTCGCCTCTTAAAGGCACCCAGGTCGTAACTCGATGGGAAGACCTCAGCGGGAAGCTCGTTCCAGATTTTGCAAGTAATAATAATAATAATTATTATAATTAATGGTGTAATTGCTTTCCGAAAATTGGGCCCTGTGCGTTGAGCAAAAAAGTTACCTTGTTACTCCGTTAATGTAATGCCAGTACCCGGGGCTTGTAAAGGCGAAACCCGGTCACCGAGACTTTTGGAAAGTAGGTATTTGGATACAGTATTGCTGTTCCCTCTCCGGGAAGAGTATGAAAGAGACAACTGTAGCCTTGACTGAAACTGATGAAAGCGGCCTTTCGTAGTCTCTGTTTCCTGTTTCAAAAATGGAGCGGTTGATTTTTTTTTTCAAGCATAAAATACGAGGTAGGTACAGTCAAGTGTAATAATTATGTACGTAGTCAAAGTTCCAAAAATAAGTACCAAACGCTCTTACACCGGCGTAATAAGATCGTGGGACATATTTTTGAGAAGTTCATATCGATACTTTTTTTGCACTTGACCGTACGTATATATAAATCGTGTAGTAAAAGATATTCGTTCTAATGTTGTTATCCAGAGAGGAAACATGGGAATAACTGTGTATGGAAAAAACCACCCTATGCCACCCGATTTCCTTTTAAAATTAAGCAAAACCACCACAGCAAGGTCAGCAAGGGTGTCTTAACTTGACGTTGACGTTTTGGATGTGGTGTGTCATAAAAGTGTCATCTATTTTTGTTTTACTAATCTGAAAAAACACTCGACACGATAATAAAGCTAAGCCAGAGGTATAACAGTGCGTGTATTATAATACGGTGTTATGTAAAAGGTTCAACATAACCTTAGCTGTCAAGTTCAAAGGTAACATGACAATTACATTAGGAATAAACGATTATACTCTGCCGTAAAAACTGTAAATGTAAAAATGAGTGAAGCTAACCTAACCTAATGCTGTTTGTGATCGAAAAATTAAGCCGACTAGGTATTGAATTGATACATTTTTAGTTGGTTTTTCTAATCTTTTTAACTACCAAAAACTATGTATTACTCGCGGCTTGACCCCCGTCCCTGTTTTTTTTTAATGATTTCTCACCATTTAAACCTTCCCTGGAGAGTTTTAGCGAGACAAACGAACAGCATTTCATTTTAATATATATAGATTTGTGTCGTCAGAAAAGAAATTCAAGGAGCTTAATATTTTTTACTTAAAAAGACCGAGCAATGTTTTATACGAATCAAAATTTTATTTAATGCTGTGTTTGAGCTGGTGACCTCGATAAATATGTCTGGCCCAGGCAGACTGCCTCGCCGGAAATATCGAGAGCGATTTATATTTCTAAAAGTCTGAAAAGCGGCGCATAATGGAACATTTGCAAAAATTATGTACTTAAAGTTTTTACGTAAACGAGATACTGGGGATTTGAACAGATCGATTATATGTAAGCTTATCAAGCAGCTTATTCTACAGATAGTGTAGAATTAAAAATCTTGAGAATTGTTCATGCTTAGGTAATAATTAATCACCAAATCACAGCTTAAAGATCAAAATGTGTTTCAGAACAGCTAATCTTACTAGTATTATAAAAGCGAAAGTTTGTATGTTTTCATGGCAAAACGTCTGAACCGATTTTATTGAAATTTGGTATAGTGATAGTTTTAATCCCGGAATGTTGCATAGTTCCCGCGGGATAGCGATAAGCGAATTCATCGCAGACGGAGTCGCGGGCAACAGCTACTTTACAGTACCTTACTCTGATGTAAGAACCGCCTCGACATTGACTTTTAACTCTTAAACTCTTAAGTTTAACAATCCCAAACTCACCTCAATTTGAAACTCAATACTTGGCGATATATTCGGGCGTAGCATCCAACGCCGTAGCGGGGCGGGCGCGGCGTAGCGGGACGTAGCTCCCGCTCGTAGCTGCATCGATCGCGGGCCGTGACCTTGGCCTGACCGCGTTCCCGGATGTGCTAGCTTGCCTAGTTGCCGTCGTAGCACTTCTTGTTATACAGCCTCCTTTATACACTAAAATAATCGCCTATTCAAATTTTATTCTAATCGAGCTCGGTGTTATCGATTTCGTTTATTTTGCTCCCAGCGGTGTTTGCTTTTAAAAGGTAAATGACAAAGGGATTAAGTTTATTCAACACTCGCAAACAATGTGCTTAATAAAATTTTGTAATATTTTGTGACAGATGCTTAAAAATTTGAAAGTGAAACGAATTACCATCTAAATAGGCAAAGGAGAAAGACCTAGTTGTTTTAGCGGCCAGAGCATTACTGCGGCTATTTTGTGCTTCTAAATAGCTAACAACAGTTTAAAAATGATAGTACACTGCAAGTATTATTTGATATAGTTTGATGGAAAACGTGTTGGTTGGAATGAACAAAAAACACTCGCTTTTTTATTCTGCTACTTGGTTTGATCACGAAAAATGCTGTGAAGAAAACGGGAAAAAATTAGCACGCTTCGAGAGAAATAAAAAGGAAGTACAATAAATATATTCAATTTGAGTCTTTAGCAATCGTTGGGTCGCTTTGCCGACTAAGTGTCTACGCGTTTTTACAATATTTTTCCTCCTTTCACAAAATGTAGATAACAGTCTTTGAATTAAATTAAATGGATTGTCACGCACTCATTTTTCTGATTTATATTATCTATATTATGTATTGAGAGCACAATAATGCATTGAATCAATAATAGGTAACAACGAAAGACTATTTAACAATACCGGTTTAAAAAAAATCTACATTGTTCAAACAACTGAAAATCCCGCTTCCACAAAAATAAGAACCCATGACACTTTCATAACAAAATTCCCATTATACGCATAATGACACATACACGTCGACGCAAATTGCCCTATACGCATACGAAGAATCGCAAAGATTTTTAACGTAAAACAAATACCCTATCTTAAATAGTCCTAAAGCGTATTGAATAATTATTATTAACTTACGTAAAAACACTTTTGGTATGTGTATGGTGTCATTATGTGTATGCTTTCAAAATTCCGCGTGAGGATGCTGCCAGCTTAAATAAAACATGTGTGTAATGATTATTGCAGTGTGTTTTGTTTTGTTATGGTCTACATAAAAAAAAACAATTCACTTTTATATTCGTTAATGTCCGAGAAATAATGTCTATGCGGCATACGTTTTCATTCTTCCTTGTGTCCGGAGCCGTGGGGACATGCTATCAAGATAACAATTACTGAAACACGTTCATTCATTCACTACTTTTTTGCAATCATGTCTTTGTGTATGTAGGCAATCTAATCAAATAAATCAAGAATTTTTACTTATTGATTTTTTGTAGGTATTATTTTTACGATTTTACCCGTTTCAAAATTATTTTGTGACCGAGACTTAACACTAGAACACAGAAAAATCCGAAAAGTAAAGGCTATATTGCGATTTTGGATTATTGTCTTTTTTATGTATATTTTCTAACTAGCCTATTTACACGCCGTAATAACGGTAGAACATGTGATACATACATTCATGTCATAAAATCTTACTGTTTACCATGTTCTATGCGAGTAAATTTTGATTTTGATTTGATTTCGATTCGTGGCCATAACCGTAGCTTTACTTTTCGGATTTTTCTGTGTTCCTACTTTTCAGTGACGTTTAGAAAGTTAATCATTAATTTGAACTCAAAGTCCTTTAGCTACATATCTAACAAAATGAACGAGTTAAGGACCCTTACTTTTGAAGTCGGTTAATAAGAACCAACGGCAAAACTGTACCAACAATAACTTTTATGTTGTAATGCAAATGTATGCAACATGGCCGTCCGGCCGGTCTAGTGCATAACAATGTATGCTAATCAAAAGATAACAGCGAGCAACGCCGCGGGGCGGGCTTGTGTGCCAAACTAATTTGAATTGGATGCGATTTTGGCGAAGACTAACCTCCTTCCATTCAAACATTTTATAAAATCCGATGTAGTATGAGGTCATTTTATATTGGTTGCTTACATAGACAGACCGACAAAAAACATTCTTAGTAGGAACCCGTTTTAACCCTTTGGGCACGGAACTCTAAAGGTTGTCGCACACGCAACTGCTCGGCACCTCATCGGCTCGCCGTCAACCAAGCGTCACCATACGCAAGCACGTAACGGAAACGGCTCAGCATCTCCGAGGTGCCCGCGCGGCTGCGGCTAGGTGACATCGCGCTTATTAGGCGGCGGCTAGAGCTGGTAGTCGATGATGGTCATTCCCCGTGGGGGGAACGATGGCGGTCGGCGCGCCGTCCCCATTCCGACGGCGAGACGCAAGCGCGGCCGCGGCCAGACGTAAGCTCGATGACTGCGAGTTACCCGCGCGCTGCTTGCGGATTTAGTGGTCTGCAAGCGGCAAGCTAGTGCTGTTCCGATGCCGATATATGTGCGTTACGGTATGGAATTTCTTACAAAGAATACTAGACGGCTAGAGTTGAGGCGGCGCCGACCTGGTGCCGAGCGGTTATGTGTGCGATAATCTTAAATAGTACTAACAAAAAATACCTTGCTACTCCGCTAATCACGTTATAAGATAACAAAGCTTGTAAGAATTGTATGTTTTTCAGGCAATCCCTCCCTCCACTACTGCCACATAAAACATATATAAATCCCACAAACTTAGTTATCCCTTACACAACACAAACACTGACGCGTTTCGATCCCCCTGCGGGATCATTATCAAAGTTAAACTAGTAGTAGTAGTAAGTGGGTAAACGGGTAGTGAGTAAACGTGTATGTGTGTGTGTATGTCTCAGTAATTTAATATGGCAATTATGATGGTAGCGATCCGGGCGGACTTGCAAGGGATCCCACAACCCGCAAATTGTTGTTAATTTCCAGTTTTTTTCCATTATTGGAACCCATTTCGTGGAACACGCCCCTATCTTGCCGGTTCATTGGTGCCGGATATCATAAAACAACCGGAACGAGAACCAATAAATTCCCTTTTTATTGTTTTTTGTTTTTATCTTGTTACATTGATGCTCGTGGCACTGTTTTCCGAGCAAATTCGGAAACGTATAGAAGCCTTTGAAATGTGGGCCTATAGACGCATGTTGGGCATTAGCTGGATACATCGAGTGACTAACGTTGAAGTACTACGCCGAGCTGGGAAGAAACGCCAACTAATGCCGACCATCAAAAAGCGTAAAGTTGCCTATCTGGGCCACGTGCTTAGGCACGCCAGATACGAACTCCTGCAACTAATAATGATGGGCAAAGTAGCAGGCACAGTAGAGCCGTCGGCCGTAGGAAGAAG
Organism: Pandemis cinnamomeana; assembly: GCA_932294345.1. Classification (NCBI taxonomy): domain Eukaryota; kingdom Metazoa; phylum Arthropoda; class Insecta; order Lepidoptera; family Tortricidae; genus Pandemis; species Pandemis cinnamomeana. The sequence continues at coordinate 12,143,628 of OW028705.1, read as the reverse complement.
TCGTGGTTGCGCAATGGTTGCCCAATGCGCAATGGGAGTGGACCGGAGTCGCAAGTGCTGCCGAACTTTTCAACCTCGCGAAGGATCGGAGGAAATATGCGGAGCTGACTGCCAACCTCCACTAGTTGGAGAGGCACTATAAGAGAGAGAGATTGACGCTCGTGGCACTGTTTTGTTGACTGTAATTGAATATTGGTGCTATGTTTAGAAATGACCAAGTGGCTGATGGTAAGTGAGCACCACATCCCCAAGGACGTTCAACGCGAAAAGATTACAGATTCGTTGCCAGCCTCATCATCAGAGTCAAGTAATTCGCTTGTCTTACCTGCCGAAACACAGCAGCGCAAGCGCTGATTGGCGGCAGGATTAGCAAGTAAGATGGTACTAGTGATCCAGAAAAATCTTGTATAAGACAAATCCGTAAAATGTTCTCTCTTAAAATTAGGACAGTTACTCAAATCAAAAATCAAAATCAAAATTTTATTTTTGTAAATTGGCCGCCAGGGGCTCTTTTACATGTCTTTTTTTAAACTACCAGCGCAATCAGAAAGACCATCATTGCCAAGAAGAATGCACTGCAAGGAACTTGGCAGAAAGTCATTTTTTCAAAATAAAAATAAAAACGTCTCTTTTCTAAATAGGCGTTCGTTATCTATTAAAAAAACCGCATCAAAATCCGTTGCGTAGTTTTAAAGATTATAAGTAGAGACCGGATTATATGCATTTGCATATTTGCATATGCATTTGCATATTTAAGGCATTCTCAGCGGTAATTGCATATTTTACCCAAAATCTAGTTATGATGCATATTATCGGTACATTTACAATATTTTTCCGAGTGCGAGCACTCACACTGCGTTTCAAAATGCGATAAAAGTGATAATATCGCGAATTCGACCAAATTTAATTGTCACACAACATATAAGGGCTATTGAGTAATAACAAAATTATGACTTTGGCCTATTGTCCTATTTGGCCTATGACCTATTGTCGTCTATAAAAAAATAACTTACTAATTGTATGCTAATTTTAAATTAAACAAATTAAAGCTTACTTTTCTCTTTTTTTTGGGTTCCTAAAATTTATCATTTCATTTTGCATATTTTGCATATTTTACATATTTTGCCAATTTTCGTGCATATTTCAAGCATTTTTCATGCATATTTGCATGCATATAACGAGCTTTTTATGTTGCATATAATCCGGTCTCTAATTATAAGCATACATAGGGGACAGACAGACAGTGGAAAGCGACTTCGTTTTATACTATGTTCCTAGAAATGATATGTATTTTTTAAACTACCAGCGTATTCGACAGTGATGGTTTACCAATCATCGAAAACCGTCACTGCCGAATGCGTCGCAAGAAACTTGACAGAAAGTATTTTTTTTTCAAAACAAATAGGTACATAAATAATAATTATAATTTTAATTCTACTTCACTACTATAATGATACCTGTATACAATACAATACAATAACTCTTTATTGAACACCACATATAACAACCAAAACAGAAAAAAGGTATACAGAATATTACAAGGTAACAATAGGCGGCCTTATCGCTACAGAGCGATCTTTTCCAGGCAACCATATACATTTGTTACAAAGGATTTAAAATACCAATTTTCTGGGATGTGTGAATATAATAAAGTCTTAAGATGTATAGTGAAGTATTATACATCAACTGCGAGCCATGAGTCATGAGCCATTAAGTGTGAAGTATTTCTAAACACAAGTGATCCCTCGCCCAATTAAACCCACTTTTCCCTAAATCCCATGACTGGAGCAACTAAAAGCGACCTTTATGATAGCTCTCAAAGCATAAGCCATACCTTTTCAAGTGTAAGTCTCCGTCCATTAGCATTGTTTTGTTATTATCTAATGAATGCCCCGGCGGAGTGCCGGTACGGCAGTCGTAATGCCCCGGACATTGTCGTGAAACTTTATCGTTGTGTATGCTGCCGCTTTAACCAACTATTTGGACAATTTTAGTATTTATGCACGCTTATATTTATACTAGTTGTTGCCCGCGACTTCGTCTGCGCAGAATTCGCTTATCGCTATCCCGCGGGAACTATGCAATTTTCCGGGACAGAAACTATCCTATGTCCTTCCTCGGGACTCAAACTATCTACATACCAAATTTCAACTAAATCGGTCGAACGGTTTAAGCGTGAAAAGGTTACAGACAGAGTTACTTTCACATTTATACTCGTAATATTAGTAGGGATTTCAAAACAAAAGAATAGAAGAAAGCCGTGTGTTTCCTTGTTAAGTTTAGCCGAAACAGCAACATTCCACTCGGTTGCGTGGTTTTTAAATTATAATTTGTCTGTTTATGGAAAACTAGCTGCGCTCCGCGACTTCGTCTGCAAAAAAATAGTATTTCGTTATCCCGCGGGAACCATGCAATTTTCCGGGATAAAAAATAGCCTATGTGTTAATCTGGGGTGTCAGCTATCTCCGTTCCAAATTTTATCCAAATCCATTTTTTACTGCCATGTTTCATATGGATAGAACTAAAATTGACAACAAAAACAAAATTAACGCATTAGCTGGCGGCTTTCGCACCCAAGTCTTCGTCTGGTGCCGCAAATGCAAATGTGCGTTCAAATGATCATGACCATTATAGGTAAACTTGTTTTTTTTTATATCTTTTTTGTTGTATGATACTTAAAAAAAACTATCCTTCCATAAAATAACGTGTGCTGTTTTTGTCCAGAGGAAGTGACATATTCCTGCAAGATACAGACCAAACCACTTCATTCGTTTATGACATTTTAGATGGAGAGCTAGCTACGGAAATAGGTATATAATTTATAGAGCAACGAAATCCCTCTAGTCAGTATGCTATTTTGCTATACTCTTACTATTTCTGTAGGTACACTGGTCTTTACGTTACAATTTAATTAACCACTCTAATATCTATTAACTAGATGCCTACTCTAATATATACAGAAGCTTACAAGATACATCGGATATTCCGCTAATAAATAAATTGTCCCATTAAGCCTCAACGCGTATCGGCATAAATTATCGCTGTACGCCCACAGGAATCCAATGTAAATCGAATCCTCCACAAATACGGATAACCAATCGTGCCCTTCAGGCGAAATTAATTATATCCGTGTCCCGTACCATTAGGTGTACTCACGCACCCGTTTAGATTAGTTCACAGATGAAGGCATAGCTCGCCACATTTTATGAATCGTATGTATCTGTATAACTTGACGTCTGTCTATATGTGTGTAATGTGTAATACATAATCTTAGTCACGCACACTAAGATGTTTTGTAACCACGCGCTTTAGACTGAATTAAGAGTATTACTACTAAACTCCATTTTTACATTTTATTAGCTCTAAGCGTAGGTAGGTATACAGAGTAATTTAAGACAAATAATATCTAATCATAGAGGTAACAGCTATCAGAGTGGAAATGCCTTATAATTATCTACCTATCTATATGAATAAAAATGAATGTTGCTAAGCGCAAAACTCGAGAACGGCCGGACCATTTCAATTTCATTTTTTTTTAAATGTTCCTTAGTTTCCACGTAATCTTTTTATGGAGAAAAAACATGAAAATTAAAAAAAAAATACTGACCGACCCGCGGGGAACAGCTAGTATAAAATAAAATTACACTAAGCCAGTGTGGCAATTACCTACTGTAATGTTGATTAGCCACCCGAAGATTAATTAGGTCACTAGAGTTGAGCAAGCATTATGATCGTTTAGTATTTGTGTGACATAGTGCATGAAACTAGATATTTTTTTAACAAAAAGTAAATATATTTAAAATCGCAATTTTAATTACTTAAGGGGCTTTGATTCATGTTGGACATTAAATAACAAAAATCACGAAAAAAATTGTGTTAGGTAAAAGTATAAGTAGAATAAAAACACTAATGTGTTGCATGACTAGAAATCCCTTATTGCCACTCTGTTTGGTTACTTTCTCTGTGTATTAATACTAAATGTTCTCAACTTTTACGAACATGTAGAATCTGATAACTTTCTTATTCGACGGATACATCCTTTAGGAGGTATTAATTATTTCCAGGAATAATGGCGTGTAGCTCAGGCAAATATTAAGTACAAAAACAGGCAATCCAATTTATTGTTAGGCTCACCTTTACTATGAGGTTAGCCTGGGAAATTGCCTTTGTTCTGTGCCTTCTCTTTAGGGACCGTAATCGTGTCCGGTGTGCCTAATGTATTTTAAATGAACGAATCAATTATTCACGCGGCAGAATGCGGGCCATACGAAAATGAAACAGTCGTGAACTTTAAACATACATACATACAGTCACGCCTCTCTCCTATAGACTACCAGCAGAGACTACCTTGTTCCACTCGCTACGATTCTGACATACCTTCGCTTCATCCACATTCATCAATCTCCTCATACATGCTCGTCGGTTTCGGGTACTCCTGACCTGCCCTTTTTTCAAAACGTCTCCTATTTGGTCCAGGAAAGTACGTCTACTTTCGTCCATCCTAAACGGCGCCGGGGCGGGTATTTAAAATGGGCTCATATTGTAAAGATAGCTCCCTAAAGTTTGATTCTTAACGTATATGTTTATTGGATAACTAATTTGTCTGACGCTTGTTTTGTTTTATGAGCTCGCCGTAAAATTGAGATTAGGATTGAAAAATAGTGGCTCTTTTTATAGTTTCGTTAAATGTTCAGTAAGATCTTTTGTTATTTATTATGGCTACACTATGACACTAAGGGCCTGTCTCACCACTCTCTGTAATGTCCCGGTTACCATGAGTGTCAGTTATCTATGATTCCCTCTCTATTTCTTACTACGAAACAGACAGAGACATCATAGACAACTGATACTTAAGATAACCGGAACTTTACAGAGAGTGGTGAGACAAGCCCTAAGTCTGAAAAACGGACAAAGGAAAAGAAATATAAATACCAATATTAAATTATGTACAATATATGGTGTAGCCATAGTGTTTCTGTTATATTTTACGTACTAATTATTAAGGTAATTCTCTGTAATTTGAAGAAAGTTACAGGCGCTTAGGTAAGTGTAATGTATTTTTGATCCTGTTTTAATTATACGATCACATGTACTATTAAGTTATTAATCCATTACCTACCCATATCAAAGTATTAATTTAATCGGGTTGATTTTAGGACAAATTCATGCCTAAAAAAAGAGGGTTTACTTTATGAAATTAAAACGAAACATGAGAAATTATTTATTTAACTTAGTGTAATAAAACTTCCTTGACGTGGGCTCGTAAACATCCATCAGGGAAATGAAACCACCCGTTCAAAAGTCCGAACGTGTTTCATTGTTTTGCAAAATACCCAATTTATTTTATAAAATCACAAGCTTTTGTTTTGAGAGCCGACCATACCTTTTTGCAGGTAGTAAACCCTGCCTTAAATAAAGGTGCGATTCACGTGCCGTTCTGTTACATAAATATGTAGGTGTCAACACGTCACAAAAATCGGACGTGTGTTGATTTTATCAGGTGTGACATACTCGTATTTGTTTAGGTATCAAAGACGTCATTTTTGTACTCTTGCCTACCGCGTAACACGCATAAATACATAATATAAAGACGCTGTAGGCGAAGTGTTAAAAATCAGAAGGCAGGAACAGAATACCTCCTCACTTTTGAAATGGTCATCTGAAAAGACTACAAAAATCCCCGACTTAAAAAAACAAAAGGTTTCATTTTAAACACAGGCCGCCTAGGGCTCTTACATGTCTTTAAACTCCAGCGCTTCCGTAAAGACTATCTTTGCCAAAAAAAATATGCACCGCAAGAAAATTGGGAAAAAGGCATTCAATAGTTAAACCGTTTCATTTTTAGTCTAAATATTTATGAACTAAGTCTATCTATTAATTACCAGCAAAATACACTAAACTACGGCGCACGTAACATTTTTTGGATATTCGCCAACCGTGTTATCGCACGGAACAATTCGTGCATTGAGAATGTGGGGTCACCACCAGGGACGAATTTACATCATTTACCCAATTCCCTAACTTAGACGATAATCAAATAAGATCGCGTCAGCCGTGGATTGAATAAATATAGCCTCTTCAGTAGCAAAATGGATCCCATTCTATCGTAATTAAACAGGCCTCCGTACCGTTATCAGAGCCCGTAGTGTTAGTTTTCGATAAAAAACGTGTTCTTCTTATTTGTGGCATATCAACTCGTTTTTGCGACGACAACTTCGCCAATGTCAAAGTAATAAAAAGATATTCAAAAATCTTGTGACAAAATGTCGGCAACGTCGTACGGTAAAACGGTCAAAAGACCCCCCTCCCGCCTGTTGGCTCTTAGCCTCTATTAGCTCTTGTATTTAAAATGTTTATCCATTGCCTAGTACACATAGTAAAATCTTGGTTTATTTTAGAACTAAATAATTTGGTGTTAATTTTTCCACGATATCTATTTATTTACCCCCTTATTCATAAACGCTCTATAGGCTTTTTCAATTAAAACTGTGTCAAACCTGTTTTTGCCGTCTGTTGCCGTCTCAGGAGTCAGGCAAGAAACTTAATTATGTTAATAAGCCTTTACGGCATAACTTTGCTGTCGCAAAGGATGTACATACATTATTGTGGATACTTTAAGCTCTATAAAACTAATATTGTTTCAATGTTGTCACAAGTTTTATTTATAAGACTGACTCAATATTAAGTACCTAAATAATATCAAACTTATAATAAACTGTGGTCAAAGTCGTCCACAGTTCTTTTTTCAACTTTCATAATAAATATAATATTTTCCCAGCTCGTCCATTTATTATGGCATCAAATTTTCAACTCTCCCATTGTCCTAACTCCTTCAAATTTCTATATGAATACGTCTCGAAATGTAGATAAGTAGATTGTTCGTTGACGACATGGCTTTGTGTCTGAAATAGATTTGTCAGAAAAGTGGACAAAGCCTGCCCGAGCCTCAAAATATATTTAGATATTTTAAAGCGTCGTTTCTGCTCAGAATCTCGACAGATCGCACGCACATAGCATTTCTTTTCTGACACTCGCGATTTACGAAGCGAATCCGGATTTGCGCGGCCTATTCGATTGGAAGCTGGGAGCTGAATTCCGGCATGTTTGAGCCAGCCCGGCGCGAACGCCCAATCGATTTGCCCATACAGACCCATTTGGAATATCGCCAAGTGTTATTGCATATAATTGTGGGACAAAATTGTATGCCATGACGATTCCGGACGCGTTATGAAACTATACACATCCACAACGGGACTAACTGAAAGCAAGGGAGCGTTATTGAATATGTAAAATGGAGTCTTATTAAGTAATTTAGTCGGAAGTTGTTGTGAAGGTAAGCCTGGGATGGGCGGATACGTAATTTTGGGTAGTTGGAATAAATCTACATCTAGTCCTGCTTAATATTATAATAGGCAGGTATGCTAAGTTTTCACGTTAATCTGGGTTGCCTTTACGTTCCGAGCACGTTCGTTATTTTATTATACTAGCTTACGTGTTAGCTGTAAGTTTTATGTCAACAACCGTTTTGATTAGAAACTTTTTAGATATTATGTCCGCATAAATTTGTATGTAGATATAAAAATTGTTTCACAGTCCGATTTTTAACCCCTGGCTCAAAGAGGGGTGTTATAAGTTTGATGTCGATGTCTGTCTGTGTGTGTATGTAGATACATATACACACAGACAGATGTTTGTGGCATCGCAGCTCTCCAGCGAATACACCAATTTTATTGCGGATTTTTTTCATTCGAAAGCCAGTTTCCTTTCAATGGTTCTTAACTATGTTTGGTAAAAGTCGGTCCAGTAATTTGAAGAATTTTCCATAGTGATGTAAGGTTTTGGCATACAGTTGAATTATTAGTTTGTTTGTTTGTTTGTTTGAATTGAATAGGCTCCGAAACTATTGGACGGATTTCAAAAATTCTTTTGCCGTTAGAAAGCTATATTATCACTGAGTGACATAGGCTACTTTTTACCGCGGGAAAATACCTTTTCCTACGGGAAAATAAATTTATCGCGGGCGAAGCTGCGGACGGAAGGCTATAGTTGTTAATAAAGAATAACTAAGAACGCTTATTACTACCGTTGTTTTTCACAGTCTGTTACATGTGCTTAGATGTCGTTTACGTCAATTACCAAACAAGGTCTGGCGTCATGCCAATGGATCCTGCCAGACGATTAAGACGTTGATACAGCTTGAGTGAAATTACTTGAAGCCAACTTACTCTATCTATTGTATGTCACTATCTTCGTCGTAATCTCTTTGATAAAGTTAATTAACATTTCATGTTGTATCTATTTCTATCTTGTTTTTAAATGTGATCGTTCAATCGTAGTAACAATCAGTCTTTTTTCTAGATAAAGATGCCAAGTACAAAATGTATAAGTAGGAAAATAAATTTTATTTGTTCTTTCTAACTCTGGTCTCCCTTGAACGCTACTCTAAAGATAAATACGTGGTCAAGGAAATGTGTGTTCTTTTAGCCTACTAGTAGTTTGCATGAATATAGGAATTATCTCAAAAATACAAATAACTAACCATTTTGCTGTTAAACTAGGTTATGTTTTCAGTACAAACAACTAACGGCGTCAAAAGTTATAGAGTCATTCGGGTCAAGAGCACGCACTTTTTTTTTGATGGCCTCCCAGACCTATAAAGAATTATATAATTGGCATGTTATGATATTAAATCTGTAGAATATTCAATAAATTTTCACTATTTAAGAAAATTTTCCATCAAGATTAATTAGTTTTAGCCCTACATAGGCTTAACTGGAAACTTTTCCAATGCGTACTCTTGACCCGATGTGTGGGTAAAATTACGCAAGTCTTAGGGTAAAGTTACGCACGCGGGGTAAACGTACGCAGTCATTCGGGTCAAGAGCACGCATTTTTTTTTTATGGCCTCCCAGACCTATAGAGAATTATATAATTGGCATGTTATGATATTAAATCTGTAGAATATTCAATAAATTTTCACTATTTAAGAAAATTTTCCATCAAGATTAATTAGTTTTAGCCCTACATAGGCTTAACTGAAAACTTTTCCAATGCGTACTCTTGACCCGATGTGTTCGCCTTCATTATTTGGTCATCTGAGATGAGGGTCCGCTGAGGGGCCTTCCTTATGTAATTTCTCGGCATTTTGGTGTATTTTGAAAGATTGAACAATTTTTGATATTTTTATTTCATTTGGGGTATACGTACGCAACGGGGGTAACGTACGCGTGCGTACTATTAATCTCGTACTCTTACCCCAATCGGCAAATATACCAAATAATCAGTCACAACAAACACGTTAAATACTTTTTACGAATATGATAAACTTACATAAAAACTACATTAAATGGACAATAGAAATATAGTATACTTACTGGCACAGAGCTATCTATTTAACTACAGCACACTTTTCCGTGGCTCAAAAATTAAACGAAATAAGCGTGCTACAAGTATTCGGCGACGTGTCGCGACCAGTACTTAGATTGCGTCGGCGCGGCCCGTGGCTCCTAAACGGCGACAGTAGCGCCACTCTGTTTTACAAACACAGACCTCGGCCCCCTCACCCCTGTCGGAGATCAGACCACCGCGTACTTTTACCCACCGCGTGCTGTTACCCCGAATGACTCTACCACTTAAATCAGTCTAGCCTTCTTCACAATGTTTCGCGCACTGAGTGGATCTTTGGCACGCGGCCAAATGTGTTACGGCATTGTTCTTACAAATAATCGTACCATTGTACAGTTAACATTGCGTATTTAGAAAGTTTTGAAAATACATGTAAACACCCCGTTGGTTCGTCAGCCAGTTTTGATTATTGTGTAATTTTACTAGCAATTAGGTAATTTTGTTTCGGTGTGAATAAATTATTTATTTCTTTAGTTAAGAAGTATTAGGGCCCTTACATACTAGCGATTTATCCGGCGATTTCTCAGCGATTTGCTTGCCGCGAGATCGCCCTTAGCGGAGAAACAGTAGATTATAAATTAGTGTGCCATATATTTACATGTTATTTGATATTATTAGTTTTAATTTAACTACCTTCTGTATAAAAATAAAATCGTTTTATAAGTATAAATCAGTAGCAACTGAAAGTGGAACATTTTTCAAGACAAGATTTCACTTATTTTGGGACAATCTAAAAAAAAAAAAAAATTGTTTTGACATAAATTTTTATTACGCCGTCACTTACTTTGAAAGCAACCCTGGCCATGATAGATTAGATTAGATTATTTATTCATTCAATATAAAATTACATCATAAATTGTACAATGTCAAGTTACGGGAACTTATATTGAAATCGTCAAAAATTATACATAAAATTGAAAATGATGGATGGATTGTACCTACTAATCATATAATACTTAGTATGTATATTTAAGTATAATAAAGAATCTTCAATCTTCAGAAGACATAAAAAGTATAAATAGGCCACCGGCGATTATTTTCAGATTCAAGTCTCATTACTTGGTTGGTGATATTAAACGTTTCTCATTATCGTCCCTTACCTGAAATCTCGCATTTAATATGCAACGCAAAATTTGAATATTGGAGTCCTTAATTTTTATTCCCATTATAAAATGCCAAGTAGAGAGAAGCAGCTGCTAAGTACACGGAGGACTATGAAATAATGAAAATTTAAAAAGCACTTATAATTATTGTACCAAATACAACAGACATTCGAGGTGAGTATTTTAGTTTTATGTAACTAACTCTGGTGCCAGGTTCACATAAGCTAGTAAGCTATAATACGTTTAACCCTTCCATTTTAAACCCCCTCTCACTCGCTCTCTTTCTCTCTCTCTCTCTCTCTCTCTCTCTCTCTCTCTCTCTCTCTGTGTGTGTGTGTTTTTTAATTTAATTTAATTTTACAAATCATTTAATTCATTGATGAAATCCGAATTGGAATCCGTTGAGTACCTAGTTTAAAAGATCTATACATACATATCTATAGAAACAAACGGCGGCGTGAGAGAAAAGTACGAATTAAATTTATTATTTTAACCTTAATGTTTTGTGTATTTTTTTTCATAAACCTACTACAACTTTCGATAGCCCAACGTAAGTTTTAGTTAAAGGCTATTTGGATACTAAGTTAAGTGACATTATTTATTGTTGGCCATAAATAAATTCAACCACTACTAATATAAGTCATACGTGACTTCCAATATTTGACCTACTAGTTACTAGTAGGTATACAAGCGTACTGTAACGTGGCAACTTAAGGAAAGCTTCTAAAAAGACTAGCTTGACTGACTTGGGCGCTCAGTGAAGAATTCAAAAAACTAATCAGTAAACAAAGGTGAGTTGTTTCATTACTTAACGGAATTTCGTGGCCTTCTAGGTTTACACACAGGCAAGGCCGCGGCCTAAAGCGAGCGCACTAATAATAGCGGGCCTTCCGCCAGAACCTTGTGGCAACGATGAAATTTCTTCACGAAATAGGATTAAAGGTACCAATAATTTTCTACCCCGCCCGCTTCTTATAATACGTTCAAGAATCTCACAAGCGCAAAAGAGACGAAAGGTTGGGCTTTAATAAAAGACTGCTATACAGGAATTGACGAAAATATGACTCCGCGAGAAATCCACTTATTACCACTTTATTGAATTTCCTGACATTTCACTTCGCGAAGGAGATTCCGGGGGAAACCTTTTCCATCTCAATAACGTTATATTCTCGTGAAAACTTGGGGGTTTTGGCAAAACTGATAAGCAGTATTGCCTTGTATATTTATTTACCTACAATTATGACCGAAGGCAAATGAAATGACATACTATTGTCGGAATACTATAAATACATTTGGCCCAAAAAAGTGGTTTGTAAGCTAAAAGCTTCTTCATTATAGTTTTCTAGGTACCTATAGCTGAAAAACGTATTGAATGACCTGTTGCATGTGTGAGTAATGTGTGCGAATAGACACAGGTCATTTACTTATCACCTATACCTACCAATTCCCAAAACCAACATTGAATTTTCATGCTGTTAAAAGTTACAGAACCGGTATTGGCTTTTCTGTGGAAACTTTACAATCAATCAAGCAAAGTTCTGGCATATACTTGTAAGGGTGGCATAATAATTACGGCCACGGGAAGTTCGTCAATCTACTTTGAAAAAAAGTTATACAGAACATTGATCATCTCAGAGTGTTACTTTAATGGGGTCTCCTTTATAGCGGGTAGCGTTATCGCCTTGAGAAAGTTTAATCGACCTTAAAAATCCTTTGTTTGTAGAAGAACCGCTTTAGGCATTTTCTTAAGCTTACAAAGGAGGCCGAGGGACCCTTTCGATAGCGGTATAAAAACTTTGTAATAAAGAGCTCGAGGTGGAGTCGAAATTTTTCATTGTTGCCAAGGGATACTTTCAATTACTTTTTTGTAAAGAGCCCCGGTGGAAGTTACAGCGATACCCCTGTTACCTAATTAAAGTTTTTGTTTCAATACTCAAATTTTCTCTAAACTCGAAGTTAGGTACTTTACTTAAACGTCAATACAAAATTAGTCTCTTCGTTGTAATGGAAAATGTGAGGCTTAATGCTTATAAAAAGTACCTACTATCGACTTGAATAGTCTAAAAAATAATGCAATTCTAACAACTGATATCTTAGGAAAGACATCTCTTGTGAGTTTAGAGATGGTTAAATAAAAAAACTGTAATCCGACTCAAAACAACAGCGAGTGCTATATTTGCTGGGAGCAAATGTCAATTTTCCGTATGATAACGCTGTAAAAAGCCAGCAAAGAAAGGGAAATAAACAAAACTGTCGACGTATTTTAGTCTTGCTTTTAAGAAATATCTCAACTCCTATGCGATTGTGCAATCAAAGACGGAGAAAGGGCACAATTGAGAGATGAGGCAATACAAACTTCCTTTCAGAGAATTTCGGGGCGCTTCGCAAATATTCTCTAGATACTTTCGCTTAGGTACAATAAGCTTTTATCACCGAGATCCATTATGTAATGGAGTCGTTATATAAGGCAGTTTATGTACGTTTGTTTCGTAGCTAAAATAAGTTGGGTCGCGATTAGAGAGGCTTTTTTCCTTGAACCAATTCGGGAACAATGCTCACGATAAATGATTGTCTCGAGCAGGCCTCTGGTTTATCCAGCTGATAAAAGGAGCCCACTGAGCTGAGTTTAAACGTTTTATTGGTCCATTTGAAATAACGAACACGCGTCGGCGTGGGCGACTTCCGTCCTTTTCGTTAGTGCTGACACTTACGCGAACAATATTCAGTTTTATTAGGGGTGTTTGGATTACACGAGTTAATCTAAAGTTAGTTTCGTGTTTTACAAATTCCGGTTATTTTACTTAATGCTAATGGAACAAATGAAAAAACAACAGGTTACAAATCGATGAAAAAAAGTACGCGTAACTTAACGTTGTAACAAACAACGATTAAAGTGTTTCTAAGTCCGTGAACTGTGCCCTAATTTGGACAAAGTTGTGAGCAATGATTTCTACTCCGGGGCCGATTTATTTGTTTACGTTGAGCGTTGCGTAACTTAGAAGTGGAGGTTTCCTTGAACAGAGTTAGCAAACGTATTTGGGCCAGGTTATAGGAAATTATTAGGGTAATTTTGATTATAACGGAACCCTGTCACTTAAGGCTCCACCGTCTATTTGTCGGTCCATCCATCGGTCCGCCCGTCTGTCACATGACCCTATCTTTTGAATTGTAAAAGGGACTTGGAATTTTTACACACTGCGTGATACTATAGGTACATAATAGATTCTACACCCCAAAAGAAAATATATAGAATATAATTTTCAAATGTTTTTATTTTCTAGTTTACTTACCCCCAAAAATGTCGAGATTCAGTAGATTCGAAACAAATGCGACGGACAGAGAGTTCCGTTTTACATTTTATAACCCTAAAAATGAAACGATGGCAGTGATTTAATCAATTAATAATGAATTAAATATACCTAAGCACGCAAAACCATGTTGATCAGGAAGAATTTCCTTTAAGTTGATCGCTCAAGCTTCTAACTTAGGCGTATCGTTAGAGACGTTCAATTAAAGGAGGAGCACAAATTATTGACTTCTTTCCATAGTTTCTCGTTCTTCAAGAATTTTCGCTGTTTGTGCACTATCTATGTCATTAGGAGAATCCGAAGCTACACATAGAATCGTATAGCCACGGATACTAAATTATGTAGGAATTGTTTGCAGAGAACACAGGTAAATGAAAGTAATATTACATTTAAACTTTTAAAAACCCCCTACGTATTAATCGAGTAATCAGACCGGCGTAAATTATAAAAAACATATTTTTTATAACAATGCCTTACATCGACTTTCGAAGTGAGCTGATATTCTTCAAACTGATGAACCGGTTTTTACCGAACATAGCTATGAAGCACTGCAAGGTAACTAGCTTTCGAATGAAAAAATCCGCATCGGAATCTGTCCGTAATGCCACGTACAGACAGACAACCACACAGACAGCGAAGTCAAACTTATAACCTCTTCTGCTTCGGGGGTTAACGAATTCATTATTGACTATAGCCTCAGACCACCCTTAATACATCACTTTTCATTGTAATTATACATACATACATACCGTCTCGCCTCTTTCCCACAGGGGTAGGCAGAGACTACTTTATTCCACTTGCTACGGTCCTGACATATTTCTTTCGCTTCATCCACAGTCATCAATCTCTTCATACATGTTCGTCGGTTTCGGGTACTCCTGACCTGACCTTTATCCAAAACGTCTCCTGTTTGGTCTTGGAACGTCAGTCTAGGCCTTCCCCTCCCAACGTAACCATTCACACTCCCCATATACCTAGATCTGTTTAGTTAGTCTACTTTCATCCATCCGCTCTACATGCCCAAACCAACTAAGCATACTTTTTTCTATCCTAGTCACTATATCCTCTTTCACACCAGCACGTTCCCTTATCTTATTGTAATTATACTGTCTTGAAATTCATTTAAAATAAATACTTTAGGAAATATTATAGTTTTTCTCTCAAAAATTTGCATAGTCCCTGCCGGATATCGATAAGCGAATTCTTCGCAGACAGACTAGGGAGTCGCGGGCAATCGCTGTATTCACTAAAAACGATGTGATAATGTTAAACTAGTCACATTTATTACTTTTGTTTGAAACCAACACCGATCTCTTCCACGAAAGTTAGATTTATTGGAAAATCGGAATGTTATCTATAAAGGCATTCCGACACCATAAGTTATTTTGCGGGTTATTGCTAAATTCTGCCTTCCTGAGATATTCGATTAATTCCACCTAACGCCAATTTGGAGCCGGCTCATTGCTGCGGGCAATCCTGATGATTTATGAGCAAAGTTGTTTGCTTGCGACTTACCTAATTGTGCTACCTAAACCTATTTGGTTTAACCAGTTTGACCTTATCAGAAATGTATAATTCTGGCTTTGATATTTCTCTCCTGCAATAAATACAATAAGGTTTATCACAGACAAAGGCCTCTTCACAACACGCTTAGAAAGGAGATGTTGCTTTTTACGCGGCCACTCCTAGTGCAGGTTCTTCTTATGGGGCCTCTTGGTGTTAGTTAACTTAGTGACGGTGAACATCGATGCTGTTGAGACAACACTAAGTCTAGCAATGTACAGGGATTAGTTACTCAGGTAATGTAACGTTATGCAGCGACAGATGATAGCTACATTGGAATGATATTTACGTGCGATGTGATTTCAAAATTCGTTCCCAACCCACATTCCCAAGATCACCTTGATATAGTACCTACTGCCGAAATTAGAAAGATCCCCGAACAAATACCTTAAATACCTCACAAACGGAGTAATTGAAAAGGAAACTAATAACAATCTCCAGAACATCTGGTACGTGCGCAGCTAACGAAATGAACTGGAGCAAAAGAGTTTTAAGACCACGAATCTCGGCCTACTAATTAGTGAGACCGCCAGCGCTGTTGACCTAGTTCGTCGTCAAAAGGGAACCGGCTCAACGGTTTCTTTTCAAATACTCTCACGCTTAAAAGCATAGGAAAAATAACCAAATAGTGTTATAATACTTCTGTATAAGACTTCCATGCAAAGTGAGCAAAGAAAAGCCATAGTATGTACCAGTTGCTCTCTTCCCGCGCAGGTGGTTTCATCGAGGGAATGGGCGAAATCTTAGAAATCATGTTTATAGCCGATACGGCTCTACCCATCACTATTTTGATTCCCATTTCCACCTATAGGTACGCCCACAATTAGCTAAACGTGACCACGTTTTTTTATCTTCGGCTCTGTCTACCCTGTACATAAAGGATATAGACGTGGTTTGTGAATGTGCGTGTTTGAGGTATACGGGCTGGGTTTTGCGATCTGTGACGTCTTCAAATCTAGGGTGAATGGGCACGTGCTAGGCTCGCGTGCTCCATTTTGGGCCCCATCTATGTTTACCATCAGGCATGATTATGGTTAAACGGAAGCACTATTACTAATACAAAAAAATGGGTCTATATCGGATTTTCATAGTAACTCCGTACAAAGTCTAAAATATTTTTCACGGCATCCCTAAACAAGCATGATAAGATGAGATTCAACGGACTATTACTTTTTTATTTATAAAAGTGCCTGCGAAACTTAATCTACAAGTTGATAGAAAATTGTTTTTACCGGGAATTCTTATTATGTTGCTAAGGCAGGAGAGTACTCTGGAAAGAAATTGTTTGATAAACTTTAATTGGTATCCCTGTGAAAATCAGGTAAGTATTTATAGCTACAAAATGTTTACCGGCTTCACAATGTTTGATATTATTATGGAGTGGAAAATGAATGATTTAATTCATTTCCCAATCAATTAAAAGCAAGTAAATGCCATGCTCAAAAATTTTACGTCAAAACGAAAATAGTGGCCCTCATTTAATTTCTATTCTCTTTTATTGTACTTTATCCACTTTGCAAAATAATGTATGGCAACAAACCACTTCAATTATTTGAAACTTAAAGGTAAGTTTACTTAGCAGGTGGAAAAGCTTATACATAAGTAGTATAAATACCGACACGTAGAACCTTAGGTTACGGCCACACTTAAAGCCAGCACTGTCAGCGAAAGCGCTTCGCTTGATGCTCGATTCTGAAATCAAATAGGTATGCAAACTGAAGTGAAACTCGAAGAACACGTAACGTTCACTTGCTAAGATTATTCCACTAACGTATTAAACATAAATACGAGTTCCTTGTGAAGTTGTAAATATATCCTAATGAGCTACCACACAGCGTACTTCTAGTTTTGAGGTTAGAGGTCGCTGGTTGTCAACCAATAAACCGATTTCGGGGGATTCTTGGTTGACTTCTATACGTACATACATG
This sequence comes from Pandemis cinnamomeana, assembly GCA_932294345.1. Lineage (NCBI taxonomy): Eukaryota > Metazoa > Arthropoda > Insecta > Lepidoptera > Tortricidae > Pandemis > Pandemis cinnamomeana. The sequence continues at coordinate 12,126,321 of OW028705.1, read as the reverse complement.
GAGTGGTAATTACACAAAAGATCCACGAATGGGTCGAAGTGTATCCGTAGGGACCCCTAGACTAAGATAAGATAAGGATAAGATACGTACATACATACACAAATCACGTCTGTATCCCTTACGAGGTAGGCAGAGCCTATGGTAACAAGACCTAAAAACCACGTTGACTTCTATCAAAACTCAATAATAGGCTTAAACCGTCCACCAGAACCTAAAAACTACCCCCAGTTATCCTTGGATGACGCAGGCAAAGTTCTATCCCTTTCTTCCATAAGAAACGTTCAGTTAAAGTAAAGCAAAATTTCACTAGCCTCGTAAGTTTTAACACTCACATGCACAAATCATTTCTATATCCCTTACGGAGTAGACAGAGCCTTTTTTTTAACGGAGAGGAAATCTTTATGGATGCCCTAGGCTCGGGGATGCCTAGGGTTATGTGGGACTCCCCCCGAAGGGGTATACCCGAACTGAAAACTCTCCGGCGTTGCCTCCGGGGTGATGGGGGCGCAGTGGGATGCCACTAGGGCAGGGTTTCACTACAAACGGCCCCCCGGTGGCCCCGCCAGGACCGCGCCAAGAAAAGGAGGACCCGTACGCTGAGCCCGTCTTCCCTTAGACAATGAAAGCGTGCAATGCAGGTAGGTAATGGTCAAGTAGACAGAGCCTTTTTTTTTTTTAACGGAGAGGAAATCTATATGGATGCCCTAGGCACGGGGATGCCTAGGGTTATGTGGGACTCCCTCCGAAGGGGTATACCCGAACTAAAAACTCTCCGGCGTTGCCTCCGGGGTGATGGGGGCGCAGTGGGATGCCACTAGGGTTTCACCACAAACGGCCCCCCGGTGGCCCTGCCAGGACCGCGCCAAGAAAGGGAGGGCCCGTACGCTGGGCCCGTCTTCCCTTACACAATGAGAGCGTGAAATGCAGGTAGGTAATGGTCAAGTAGACAGAGCCTAAGATAACGAGACCTGAATACCACTTTTAGCATGATTGTGGGAGTATAGATATGGAAACGCGTAAGTTTTAACACGTGTAAGTATCGTGACCTCGGAGACAGTTTGACCGTACCCTAAACGTGGGTACTAGGTGAGTTTACAGGCTGATTAATTTTATTAAGGTAAGATAAATTAAGTAGATACTTTAATCAACGTTAGTTCCAGGAAAATACACACCGAAAGGTCTCTTGTTAATAAGGTAATAAAAAATGTTGCTGAAGTTTATAAGAGTTAATGAGATCTTTTTCAGAGATCCCGGATTTTCCTAGAATACGACGGATCATATTGTCGTTTTCATCGGTAAGAATTATTTAACACTTCGCACCTTTAGGACGAAAACGACACATCTCAAAAAACACGGTTTTTGTGTTAGGGTCGTAAAAAGACTTTATACGGTCATATCTATCGTTCCATAAATAATAAAACGCCACATTCAGGCTGGAATGGGACAAAGCTGCAATATCGGTCTCTTTCTTGCGCGGGGAATTCCGTGCTCATGACGGTGCGGGAGGGGCGCATTCAGTGTTCTGTCTAAGCACCTGTGGGATAGACGTCACATGGACAGAACAGTAGTGACGGAAAACCTATTGAGTCGTTTTCATTCTGATTGAAACGGTATATTTCAATTTAATTTTTAATTTGAAACCGACGTATTTATTATTGTGACTATTTGTGACCATTTATTTCTGGTATAATTTATATAATTTGATGAGTTATTCAGATTTGTGTCGTTTTAATATAGAAATACTCAAGGAGTTTAAGGACTTATTTTTAATAGTGTCATTTAATTATTAAATAAAAACATCTATCTGGCGTACTATGTGACTAATGAGATAAAAACCTTTATTTATCCACATTATTACTCCAATTTATTTTGTTTTTTTAACTGATTTATAGGTAAATTAATCCTTTACAATTTTATGCCCAAAATTTAGCTGTCACTTCAATAGTAAAAAAAATAATCACGATGAAGTACAATGGTGCCACAATCTCAATTCTTTTATTTCAATTTCCCAAAAAGTTGCTTTTTTGAGTTGAGGCGTTTTCATCCTAAAGGTGCGACTTATTAGCTTCACTTCTAAGTAATGGATATCAGTATAATATGAATAAGTAATATTTTGACTTCCTTCGTACGCCCAGATTGATGAAAAATAAAACCGGTCAAGTGCGAGTCGGACTCGCGCACCGAGGGTTCCGTATCATTATCTATAAATATCTAAAACCAGTGTAAGCAGAGCCCTGTTCCAAAGCAAAATGTACGCAGTGTGGGGTTACTTTATATTGGTCACTGCTATATACAGACATACATACACATTTACGGTTTTCGCAATTATTCTTTAATCTGTGCTATAAGACCTACCTTCATACCAAATTTCAAGATTCTGCGTTCACGGGAACTACCTTGTAGGTTTTGATTCCCTTGAGAGTTGAAAATTTGCGGAAATTTGCGGCATAAACGGCTGTATCTTTTGATTGCGTTGGCTTAGAAGTTTGATTTTTTCACAGCTTCAAGGGACAGTAGACCTGAGTAATGATATAAATTTCAGCTTCATACCTCCACGCGTTCCTGAGAAAAAGGGTCTTGACAGACGGACGGACGGACAGACAGACGGACAACAAAGTGATCCTATAAGGGTTCCGTTTTTTCCTTTTGAGGTACGGAACCCTAATTAGGTACACGTACACAGTAAAAAGGGTGCACTACAGATTAAAAATGTTTGCTCCCGTACACTTGAAAATTTTTCTTCAAAATCATTTATTTTTCTTTTATCATTTAAACAGATGAGTCTTGGCAACTAAAACTCCTACAGTAACAAGGTCGCGTAACAGCTGGTACAGATAGAACAATCAAAGGCTTACTCACCTGTTATGGGTGAGCGGTACAGCACGGAATGATGAGGATCCGGATTCGATTCCCGGCCATTAGCTTTACTTTACCTGCTAAGGGTGGTGTAACGGTATAGCACGCATCACGGAATGATCAGGATCCGGGTTTGGTTCCCGGCCATAGCTTTACTTTTCGGATTTTTCTGTGTTCTAATTTTCAATGTCGTTTAGAAATTTAATTTTCTTCGAGCAAAAAAAACGAGTTACACTTTTGTGGGAAAAATTAAGAACGAACGCAAGTTTTTCCTAACGCACTATTTTTAATTGACACTGTTACCATAACTACAAAGTCGTACTAATTTTAATTGCCATTAGAAATGTTATATTTACTTAGTACAAGAACTTTGTACAATTACCTAGCTAACCAAATTCTAGTGCTATGCTTGACCTTAGTTCCGCTAATGCAATAAAATATATTTTTTTAATAGAATAAATAATATTAGGAAAATACACCGATACAATGTTGTGTTTGTTGTCCTTATTTGTATCTATTCATCAATAAAAGAGGACTACTTCCAACGTAAATACAATACAAAGCCCAACGGCGCGTGGGCACAGAGTAATGAAGATTTATAATTTTACTTTCCATTCGAAAATAAGTACTACAAAATATAATACGGGAAGTATTTTAGTATTCTTCAGGATCAAAACATGGTATTTGCTGGAAAAAAATGGTTTTATTATGACGGCTCCGTCGAATCTAATCAATTTTTCTACAGACAAAGTCATTCTAAGAACTCTGCTGACTCTGGCGTCTCTGAATTTAAATTTTGAACGCAATTTACCATTATAGTATCGTTAAATTACTCTCGGAAAAATATTGGGGATATATTTAAAAGTAATGGGTTTGTTATACCCTTTTATGCGTTAACACATATTTTCAGCTTCCGTATAATTCGTACAAAGCGTTTTCGCTCATATCCTTTATTATTCGGACAGCTGAGGAGCGTAATTCTCTGCCTGCTTCTGCGTCGGTGCTCCCTGAACATTACAATATGGCCGCCTTCAAATCAAGGGTGAATAAGCATTTACGAAGCAAGCGTGCGCAATCTTAGATCAGAATCATAATAAATAAGGCGCGCTTATGGTCAAGCGCGTGCCTGCTATACACACACATAAATTACATTGTTATCCCATACGGGCTATATAGAACCTAAGGTAACAAAACCTACAGGCCACGTTTAAAATGATTGTGGGCGTATAGGAAAGGAGAATCAATCAATGAGGCGCTAGCCGCATCGCTAATAACATGATTCCTAAAATTTTCCCCCATTCCCTCGACGGACCTTTACTATCTGTGCAGCAAAAGAAACAACTGGGACATTTTTTCTTGGACCAGACTAGCATGAAAGGCCTGTTATGCATAGAAGAATTCTTAAGTAGTTATATGCAAATATTTCAAACATGACCCGTGTAGGGGCTCGTTTACTTAATGGTCACTAGCAACGCGGCAGCACGGCTAGTATGAGAGCGCACGGGAGATGTGTCGCGCGAGATAGACTCTCGTTGATAGTCTCGTTCTACGACGAACAGTATGAAGAAGACAGGTAGTCTATCTCACGCGCGACATACTAGACGTGCAAATGCTTTCTTACGATTATTGTACAGCGGCGCGATTTGTTTCGATTACGAGGAAATTAACGAGGAAACATGATTACCTATAGGTGTTGCTCCTCCTGCTACAGGCATCTGCTGCTGCCGCTTGCTTTGCGACCTAGTGTGAATACCTACTTATCATTTATATTTCCATAGTATAATACAAAGTCGCCTTCCGCTGTCTGTCTGTCTAAGTACGCTTAGATAGATCTTTAAAACTGCGCAACGGATTTTGTTGCGGATTTTTTTTAAAGTAGTATTATTACAAGGGATACTTATGAAAGAGACGAAAAAAGTCATGCTTTTATTCCAACGCCTGTGAATAATTGATTAACGAAAACAATGAATTTTATTGCGTGCCTTACTTAAAAATCGATGATCCGACAGGCCGACTAGACAAGGTCGGACATGTCACGTTGTACCGACAAATAAATAACTCATGTCAGTCCGTTACTAGACTCTCTCCTTGATTTATACCTGTCTATTTCGGTACTAAATTCAACTTTCGTAATAAATTATATCATATCTGAACTGTGATAATTATGAAGGGATAAAGTTTTTTACCTTCTATTTTTGTTGATCCTTTGAGGATCCTTTGTAATTTCTTTGTGATATTATCCACCTGAAATAAAAGTCCAAGTGGACGGTCACGCAAAGTAATAAAACCTTTGATGTTGGGAAAGTAAATAAAAATGTGATTTATTACTCAAACACGTAATATTGTTCAAATTTGCATGTCGAGGTTTGGAATTGCAATCCGACCCTTAAGGCATTGTGTTACGCCTATTTATTCACTTTGAAAACCTAAGAAGCAGGTGAATTTAAAAAGACAACCAAGCTGTACTTAGAATGTCTTAAGTTATGACTTACGAGGGATTATGTAATATCACTTAAAAAATGTATAAGTGCCTATATTTGTTCAATTAATTTTTCAGTATGAACTGCCAATATACTTACCTACTACTACACATTAGATTGTTGCCTTATCGTTGTTACTGTCCAATTACTTGAATGTTATTTTCTTTAAGTATTTATAATATAATTTATTCCACGAAAAAAAAGCCTTACACAGTTGCATGATTACACAAACTTGCATTTTTTGCTTTTTTAAATACCTACGTTGTAACGCTATCCTACCTAATCTAACGAAAGGTTTTGTTAAATTATCAAAAATTACTTAATAGATTATTAAGGTTTGCTAAATTACAACTTTTTTTTAAATTTTAAAACCGACAAAAGGGCATGCGGTGCACCTGATGGTAAGTGATCACCGCCGCCCATGGACAACTACGTCACCAATGGGACTGCTAGCGCGTTGCCGGCCTTGCAAGAAATGGTACACTCGCCTGTGTGTGTGTGGTGTGTGGTCGCTTTGTGAAATGATGCATTTGCCAAATGTTTATTGGTGAAATTTCAAAATGCTGAAGTTATCTCGTGACGTCAATCTATCACGAGTTTTGTTCTCGACCGCTTGACGCCCTTACGTGTCAGCTACAAACATTTATTTAGACAACCCCAGAAAATGTTCGTCAGTTCATAGAAAACTAGCTACTGCCCGCGACTTCTTATATCGCGCGTCCATGGCAACTATACAAATCTATCCCATGTTACCAGCGTTTCAAACTATCTCCATACTAAATTTTATCACGGTTAGTTGAGTAGTTAACGAGTGAAAGCGTAACAAATAAACAGAGTCATATTGGCATTTATAAGATTAATAAGTTAGTCATATTTAAGACGTGTTGGAGTTTTATTTGTGAGAATACGTTACCGTATATTTCTCTTTGTCGTGTCTGTGAGGGTGGTATGAAGGCTGTTTTACACGAAGGCACTGTATAAAGTTAAAATGAAGAAATTTCGACATAGCAGTCGACAAGAGACAGCCGTAACGTGTTACAATAAAGTTTCAAGGCGAAGGCTTTCGCGCTACACGCAAATTAGTTTCATTTTACGACCGAAGTTTACTCCGCAACAATCGCTTACGAGAAATTATATTTCCTTCATTTGACGCAACATTTCTATACTATTATATATTATACAATGGAGATTCTTCTGATATTCCCTCTAACTGTTTATTTGGTGATTATGTTGAACTCTTACTGGACCGTTCTGGCTGAAAATCAGTGCTGCAGGTGTCTAACACCTCAGCGTAATGCTGAGCCAGCGACCGTTTCACTTTTGCGAAGACACAACGCTGATGATCTATTTTTTCATGTCTTGATTATTTTCTGTAAAATTGTGTATATTCTCTTATATTTGTGTGTCTTGCAAAAAGGAATAAATGTCTTCTTTCTTTCTTTCTTACTACCTAATTTTTTTAACAAGGTAGAGTACCTATCTATATAATCCACTAGCCGTTGCCCGCAACTTCGTTTGCATAGAATTCGTTTATCGCTATCCCGCGGGAATCACGCAATTTTCCGGGATAAAAAGTAGCCTATGTGTTATTCCAGACTATAATCTATCTATGTTCCAAATTTCATCCAGATCGGCCCAGTACTTTTTGAGCCTATTCATTACAAACATACAAACATACAAAAATAGGTACAAATCTTTCCTCTTTATAATATTATAGTATAGATATAAATAAAAATGAATCGGCGAAATGTATGTACGCGAATAACTTCCAAACGACTGCACCGAATTGGATAATTCTTTTGGAAAATAATTGGAAAATAAAAACTTGCAGCGGGGGCGAAGCCCCAGGCAACAGCTAGAATTTGATAAACGAATTGGGCACCGCCATCCGTGGACCGGATACACGTAACACCATAGTTTTGTAGACTAGACGCGGTGCCAACGTCTCTAGGACCTTTATATTTATTTTGTGCCACGTGTGTACCTCACTTTGCCGTTCATAAAACTTCGTCAATACATCTGAGACTGTTTTATGGCAAACTAGGGACTCGCCCCGTGTGTTAATACTAGCACGGCACCGCCATGATTATCGCCATGTTTCAACCAATTCACAAAAAAAGTCTTAACAAATTATATAGGTACTTAAATTTCCCTCATTATAATAAGTCTGTATATTGGTGAGAAGAACATGAATATCCGTCCAGTAGTTTTAAGCTTATACATCGCAAACGGACAGATAGGCGGCAGAGAAATTTCTTTATAATACGTAGAAAGAAGAAAGAAAGAAGACATTGATTCCTTTTTGCAAGACACACAAATATAAGAGAATATACACAATTTTATAGAAAATAATCAAGACATGAAAAATAGATCATGAGCATTGTGTGTGTCTTCGCAAAAGTGTACCGGTCGCTGGCTCAGCATTACGCTGAGGTGTTAGACACCTGCAGCACTGATTTTCAGCCAGAACCGTCAACGTAGCGAAATGATTGCACATGCGTTAATTGTAACAAAAGCAAAATAGATTAGAGTCATCGTCACCATCATCAAACTTGGTCATCACTTCGTAATAGCATTCCTAATTAATCCTTCCGGTTCTCCGAACAGCTTTGCATTGAAACTGAATACCGTTTTACTCACATCCCTTTGAGAGGCCTTTAGCAGCCATTTCCGCGTTTTGGAGTGCATGCAAACGCCAGGGGGTCTACTAAATTCAAAGTTCGTATCGTACCGTCTCTCTCACTCTGTTACTAATGACGATTGGTGTAAGCGGAATGACGCGATACGGTTCGAATTTGTTACTTGAACATAAGACCAGCATCAAAGCCATTCGACCTATTGGAATACATTTGCCGGTTTGCAGTTCATGGATGCGCGTGGTGCAAGATAGGGAATTTAGCGATGGACATTTTCAGCTACAGTCAACTGAGGTTAATAAGATAACTACCGCTGGTGTTCTTATTGGTGCAATTCATTATAGAAGAAAACAGAGAAATGATTGAATGAAGAAATGAAGCTAGTAATCAAATAAAAATGAGTACAATAATGTCAGAGAATAGTGCCTACAAAGTCGAATTAATCCCTAGAAAGGGATATCTTCCTGTTAACCTGGTTCAAGAGAGGAAAACTTAACAAATATACCTTAAATAAGAGAATAAAGAGAGGGAGGGAGTGAGAGAGACGGATTTTCTACGAGACTTCTAGCTTGCTATTGATTACACTCAAAATAACGATCATTTTTTCTTTCCATGAAGTAATCAGAACGACTTAGTGCCCAAGCCACCCGCAGATAAATAGATGAGTGTCGTTCAACAAAATTCAAAGAATTGTCACACTGACAATTAGGTAAGTATTGAAAACATTTATTATCTACATTGAGTAGACTCTATGATCTCTTTTGTCATCAGCTTACCCTGATCAAAGTCGCTGCAGCTTTTGCTTTGCGTCCTACCCGCGATGCGGACGCGGCCCGGCGTAGGCGGCCGCTACATCGATCGCGCGAACCCTGACATTAAATGAAAGACAGCTCCTCTGTGGGTGAGGGACGTTTGCCCAGCTCCCGTTCTGCCATTTGCAATCTTTACAACCTTCAATTAAACCACACAAACCGAAAAAGTTGACAATCGTCACTGTTTTGTACCGTTTGTTCTAGAGCCTTTTTTGTTTCAGAATTCAAATGTTTCGGGTTTTTCTTACTGAGACCCGTTTACACTATCGATTCTCATACAAGAAAATATGATTGTACTATGGATTTTCTTTCCTGTTCGTCACGTTCCGAACCGAAAAAGTGACGAACTGGAATGGAAATTTTGGGACACATTTTTTCGTGTATAAGGATCAATTGGAGTAAGAAAAACCCAAAATAATTAAACACGCACACACACACAAATTACGTCTTAATCCCTTACGGGGTAGCTAGAGCCTAAGGTAACAGGTACCCACAGGCCACATTTAGCAAGATTGTGGGCGTATAGGTGGAAAATGGAATCAAAATAGTGATGAGTTGCTAGCCTCATTGCCTATGACATGATTCCATTATAATCGCCCATTCCCTCGATGGGCTTTTACCATCTGCGCGGGTAGAGAAGGAACTGGTACATTCTATGTTTTTTCTTTGCTCCCAGACCAGCATGGAAGACAATTAAAAATAATGAAATGAAGGGAAAATAATTAAATCCTGGAAAAATTATCATGTGGACTTTTTTTGGAAAACGCTCTCTAATGAAATCCTAGCGATACTTTATCGTTAAAAAGCAACACGAACTGCAAAAATATGAAGCATGGTATAATACTAGCTGAAAATTGACTTCTTCTATGCGGAAGAATTACACCATACCGTAATTTAGGATACGGGGAACATAACGCGCAGTCTGTCTGTATAAACCTGACATTACCCGCCGGGTTAACCATGTAAGTGGCAACCCTAGATCGAAATGTAGGGCACGCACACAGGAGCAGTTACTCACACGCGTGCGGGGCTGGGCGGGGCTACGCAGTCTGGGCACGTTGCTACCTGCCTCAATTACGGCCCGGCCACGACTGTACGCGAACATAGCGTGCCGAGTGAGTTAGCTGTTCATTACAGGACTAAGACTCGTCTTACAAAGCGCTTAATTAGCAAAAGAAGCAATGTATAAAAAAATTGCTCGCCGCGTCTTTGATCGCACGTAGAGACAGCCGTTACGCTACGATAGGCGCACACTACTATGCGTAGTACGGGCTATATTTAAGTCGGAAGCTTTAATATCTTAAGGCAGAAACAGGGTTGTGCGAAAAAGTACTTTGTAGGTTGTTTGCAATCATGGTTTACGGAGCGTTGCTTAGAAGCTTTATGGGGAGGTTTCATTCATACCGTTAGGTAGGTCAAGATAAATCGATCTATTATTCAATTCTATTAAAGTATAGCTGTTATAAAATAGGCTCATGAGAATAGAAAAATTATGTGATTATTTTCACTAAGAAACTCGGCGGGGATAAAATACTTTTCTTGTCTGGAAACAGACGGTACTGAAGCAATTCGTGAAAGGCATTTTATATGAAATATGTATTCACATTATTTATGAAAGCTGTAGGCGCGAACTAGGCTTTTTCTTCATGGATACTTTTCTCGGCATATAAAAGCATTGTGCTTTTGTTTTGCTCAAATTGAACGCAATCGCGTTCTCAATTATTGTTTTCATTTTTATACTTACTGGAATTATGTGCGGTTGTCTGACTGAAAATTAAAAAAATGTAGGCCCGTAAGTTCGACCACTACATTTTCTAAGGTTATTTGAGGCAGTGAATAATAAATAACACTGGCCATTTTCAAGTCCCTTATACCATTGAATCTAAAAATATTAACATTATTAAAGGTTGATAAAATTTATAACGCCAAATTTCTTTTTGAGCTCGTAATTTAATATATTTCCATAACAAGATGGCATCATGTTTCCTTGTTGGTCTAAGGATAATAGTTACAGCTGTAAATTAGTATAACTACTTTTTTTTTTTATACGACAGAAAAGGAAAACGAGCAAGTGGGACCTGATGGTAAGCGAGCACCACCCACGGACACCCGCAACACTAGAGGATTGCAGATGTTGCCAGCCTAGAGGGCTATGATATAACTCTTGTGCCAGTAGCTTCACCGGCTGTCTTACTCTCCACGCCGGAACACAGCACACTGCTGCACGGTAGCAACGATCCGAACGGACCTTGCACGAGGTCCTACCACCCGCAATATTATACTAATTTCCAGTTCTATTGGTTAATTCTCCTATGTAATTTGTACAGCAATCCACAGTAGAACACTATCGCAATAAGGTGTTATCACTCGACGACTTTGAGTGACGGCGCCCTGTCAATTGCGACAGGGTTCTACAGTAGTACGTGAATACATTTCCCTCGCTGTACATACATTATTGTAACCAACCGATACGAGTAGCATAAGCATATTAAGTGTACCAGTGATGACTTACGGCACTGAAACGTGGTCCCTCACTATGGGCCTTATGAACAAGCTCAAAGTAGCCCAACGAGCTATGGAGAGGGCTATGCTGGGAGTCTCTCTGCGAGATCGAATCATAAATGAGAAGATCCGTAGGAGAACCAAGGTTACCGACATAGCCCAGCGGATTAGCAAGTTGAAATGGCAGTGGGCAGGGCACATAGCACGGAGGACGGATGACCGATGGGGTCGAAAGGTACTCGAGTGGAGACCATGTACCGGCAAGCGCAGCGTGGGACGTCCACCCACAAGGTGGACCGACGACCTCATTAAGATCGGAGGATCGCGCTGGATGCAAGCCGCTTCCAATCGGTCTTATTGGAGATCTAAAGGAGAGGCCTATGTCCAGCAGTGGACTTGTAATGGCTGAGATGATGATGATGATGAAGCATATTATACGACCCGGCGCTCATGCGTCCGGTAATCACATATTTATCGTTAGGCGGTTAGGCCGATGTGCCTGTTAGTCGGACAAACAAACTGCCAAAAGCCGAAATGGACGAGGCTAAATTAACACCACGTAGCAGCCCACCTAGCATCATTAGATGTTGCCTGTGGACGTATAATGTTGTTAACAAAGCCAGGACTTATATACAGGCTGTAAATGGGATACCTACGGGCATTTAATTTAACATACATACATAAATCACGTATGTCAGATAAATCGTAAATTGAAAGCGGAATTAATTGAATTTTACATCAACAAAATTACAGGCTGATTGGCAATGACATACCTACGTTAGTAAAACAAAAGCCACACGCATGCTATAGACCGACCGCTTAAAGAGAATCAAAATAGTGATGGGTTGCTAGCCGCATCGCCTGTAGCATGATTCCTAAGATTTTGATCCTTGGTATTTTTTTACAATGACTTAATACTTATTGTGCAGTAATTATTGAACGTAGTGATGTACTAATTACTAATTCAAAGGGCGCTTATGACATGAATTGAATGTGTTTTATGTACAGTTAAGTGTAACAATATGTATCTAGTCAAAGTTTCAAAAATAAGTATCATACGCTCTTACACCGGCGTAATGAGGTCGTGGGACATATTTTTGAGAAGTTCATATCGATAGGTACTTATTTTTGCACTTGACCGTACAATAAAGAGTTATACATACATAATTACTACACAAGTGATGTATTTCGCAAATAATAATAAAGTGTTGCATACACGTAATACAGCTTTTGTTATAAAAGAAACAGGAACAAAACCTAACGCAATGCGATTTGTTCCGTATATCCAATTTATTACGGACGTAAATGGACTTTTACGCTGCAACCTTTGAATCTCACACAAAGCTACAGTAACAATATTGGCATAGGTCAAACGTGCAAATCGATAGTGACGCTGGGTGCAGGCAAAGTGCGGAGGTTAGTAGATACTATTTATAGCCCCCGGGCCTCTACTCTGCATGTTTGATATAGAAACGACTGCAAAGGCTTTGAGATGAACTTTCAAATATTTGTTCTATTGTATAAAAATTTGGTAAGAATCCGGTGGAGCGTAGGTCTTCGCTTCTTTAGAATTAAAGTGAATAAATCGGAATATTGCCATTTGAAAACAAAGCCTGAACACTTGTACTTAAATTAGTACCTACTAATATTTCAAATTCAGTCTGTCAATTCTGAAGACTAAGTAGATATACGAATAGCCTTTTTTAATCGCGGCTCGCAATTGTATACGCCAAAGCTATAATTAATTTTGCAAAGAAAATTAAGGCAAGAGTTTTTGCTAATCGTATAGTGCATTGTAAATTTTATATCTTCAAAACAAATGACGGACGAATGACTGAAATGAAACAATGGGAGAGAGTGAGTGGTGATGAGAGAAACGTAGTATAAAGTTTTTATTTTATAAATTTGTTATTACTTTTTATTATTAACTAGCTGTTGCTCGCGGCTGCGCCCCCGTTCCAGTATTTTTTTTCAAAGTTTTATTTTATACAAACCTTGTCCAAATAGTAACAAATACAACTAAAAAAGAATTATTCAATTCGGTGCAGTCGTTTAGAAGTTATGCGCGTACATACATTTCGACGATTCATTTTTGTTTATATAGATGATGTCCTAATACATATATTATACCAAAATGTAAAACCAATCTGACCAAGTGGGTCAAAATTCACCCACGAGATTTGAAGAAAATTAAGATAAATACGAAGCGCAGCCTGCACAGATGCCCCACGAAATCTGGTTGCAGAAATCAAAGCGCATTTTAAAGGAAAAGGTCAGAGTGCATCCCTGACAGCCCATTTGCAAAATCCAGCGGGGCGCGAGCTACCCGTCCCTTTCTATCAGATCCCGGGAAAACCTAGATTCCTCGTAAAACCTTCCGTGTACCAATTTCAAAGCAACGTGAACCTTAAGCACCGAGCTTTATGGTTGATGTAAGGCATTATTTGCTGTTTTGTAACCTACCTCGAAGAGTAATGTATTGTATTGGTGCCTGTTGCATCTCTGTCATCAAATCGGAATTGAATCAATAAAACTCTGTAGGAGTAGGGGTAATCTGTAATAGTTTTATTTTGTTCGTTACACTTATATGTATCGATGAAGTTTTGGCACACTCGGTAGATAGCAGCATAAAATTATATCTTATTTTAATCATCGGTTGTAAGGCTTTTGTTTCTGTCACATGCTTTTGTAATGAAGTTACGTATAAAATAACTTTTGTTACCTACCGACAACTTTTAACCAATAATATAATTATAAATTTTTAATACCTAATCACTAAAAGGTCTTTAAACAAAGACCTAACTACATAATCATAGTGACTAAGTCTGAAAGTCGGCTTTTGATGATGTTGGTGGGGTTGAAGATGTTGGTGGTACCGAGATTGATCACATTCTAGCCAATTTTAATGCTCATCCAGAGGAGTGTTCGATTTCCTCAACTTTCAACTCCGTTTAGCACAAAAGCGAAAAACAAATTTTGATGCACATTTAAAAGAACTAAAAAGAAGACTTTGCCATTCAGACGGAAATACAATAAAATTGTGCTATAACGCCTTTGTAACTTTATGAATAAGGGTGAATGGGTATCCATGATGATTTGACGACAGTGAATAAAGCAGAAAAGGACGGCATATGTAAATGAGGTCTGTCTTTGTTCTTCAAAATATTTAAATGAATTATGTAACATCGTATGTAAATAATAAAGGCCGGGATACGGAGCCCGCATAAAATTATCTCAGGACCACAACTGAAATCATTTCATTTTGTCGGAACCTGGTAATTAACGCGTTAAGATATATTACGCCTACAAATTAAATGAGCATATATTAACATAGCTAATTAAGGGTGGTTTAAATAATTTAATACTGAAGTTAGTGGGTCAAACGGTATTTTACGTAACTATCGCTTAGGTATGTTTAATATCAAAGTATGTCTACCTTGTAAGGGGTAAAACGTATTTTTTATTATGTATGTGTGACATAATGTAACGTATGGAGTGTAAAGCATAAACGATTTTATTTTATACAATAGTGTCACATTCTATGATCGATTTTTCAAATTGCCTATTTAAATGTCATTACAAATCCATTTTCTTCAACATACTCACGTATGTTTGCTTGAACTCTCATCAGTTTATAAAAAATGCGAAGCTTCAATCATAAAACACGGTAACGTTGTTTTTATTTTTTTATAGTATTTCAATCGGGATAAAACCATATCTGAATTATTTTTTTATTTTTAGTCCGTAGTCTGCAAAATAGCTAAGTGCTGCCTACGAGTATAACGAGGATTCCGTTTCCTGGGCAAATTAAAAACCTCGTACGAAAATAAATAAGACGTCAAGACCTTTCGACAATAAAATTATTGTATTATCCAGTCTTATTTAGATCTAAAGACAAGCTCATAAGCTCACAAACTTTACCTCTTTGTAATATTAGTATACATGAATTTAGATTTTTTTCATTTCAGTTTTTTTTGTCACAATCATCGGCTATTCGCAATTTTTATTCGGTGAATATCTCATCTGAAAACTCAGAAAATAATAAATAACGTTTCAGAGATAGACGATCCCCTGTCGTCGCACCGAATAAATTAGAACGTAGATTATTATCGCCTCGCTAATTTACATAAAAACCAAACGCTTACATTATTAGGTGGGCTTTTATAATGCTTCTTAATATTTATGAACCAATTTCGCTGCGGTAATAGCGTGTTGTTTTGTTAGCCGTAGATTTATTGCACAAATTTAGGACTCCAGAGATCACTTTAAATTTTAAATCTGGAGCAATTCGTTTACTTATACTATTAAAAAAAAGGTAAGATTTATTTGAACGTTTGTATGTGGGCATAATCCCTGGAGCTTTTGAACGAATTTAAAAAATATCTCATTAATTTGTAAGGTACACTATTCTTGATTAATTTGTTGGTTTACGCTAAGAACTTATTGTTGGGCAACAGTGAGTTTTAATTTTCCAAAATTACCGATGATGATGATGATGATGTCCTCTTGAACAAACATTTCTGTCGACGGCAAACCTTGAAGTATTCCAAAGATAAGTTGGCAAAAACCGGAAGCAGCTAAGCATAGTCTCAGATGTCTATAGCATTAATTGTTTCAAGTTTTGTTACTTGCATAATGAACGCTGTGGAATGGATTTCGCTTTCATTTAAATCTTTAAGCCAAAAAACCAATTACGCCTGCTTAAATACAGAAATTTATGCAAAACCTTTTAACTTCTATTTGTACTTTGTTATCAAGGGCTTGAATTTTGTTTTAGAGCCCAATAAGCGTTTAGGTAGCTACAAACTCACTTTTTAGCTTTTTTAAACGTGAATAGTTTTAAAACTTAACACGTTTATTCAGATAAACATTTCATTGATCTTATTGTTTGTCAAGTGCGTTTACTTATTAATTAAGACAAGACAATAAAAAACACAAGATAAATACACATAATATAATTAAATAGGATTGTATGAATTTATGGATTATGTAGTATAATTTTATCTGCGTATCGTTTCGTGATACACAGATGGTTCTGGCTGAAAATCTGTGCTGCAGGTGTCTAACGCCTCAGCGGAATGCTGAGCCAGCGACCGTTTCGCTTTTGCGAAGACACACAACGCTGGTGATTTATTTTTCATGTCTGTGGTTTTTTTTTTGTTTCCTTTCTATAACATGTGTATATTCTCTTATATTTGTGTGACTTGCAAAAAGGAATAAATGTCTTCTTTCTTTCTTTCTTCTTTACATATAAAATTATGGTCTCCTCGGCAGTATTTTTTGCATCGATAACACTAACATTTTGTTCATAAACGCTTGTTAATAATAGTGACAATTTAACAGTCCGAGACTTGCCTTTGAAAGACACACCAAACGTACCTACTTTCCTTTATAACAGATTTTGTCTTATTATGCACTAGCCTCTCGAATTCTACTAAAAAAAACCGCATCAAAATCCGTTGCGTACCTAGTTTTAAAGATCGAAGCATACATATCGGGACAGACAGACAGCGGAAAGCGACTTTGTTTTATACTATGTAGTGATAAGTTTTCACTGACCTCTCTAAAGCTCAGTTTAACAGACAGCTAATCAGATATGGTATCATGAAACTAAATAAATGTTTTATTAAGCTCGGATTAATGAAATATCCTGGGGTCCGTCTGCTTTCGAATAGCGTTGAGCGAAAAATGTGTCAAGATAGACTTGACGATAATGAGGATGGCTGTTATCCTAATGATCCATTAAAGAGTGTCCGTCAGGTTTATTCGCTTTAATATATTTTAGTAGGTTACAATTAAGTTTGTTTGTACACGTGAAATCAAAGAAATTTTGTGAATATTGTGTATGGTCCGATTCAGTTAGAAATATAAACAAAGCTATAACTTTGGCCGCCATAAGTGACGATGCGCTGTGAGATGTAGACGATTTTACGAGAATTGAGAATGTATTTTATAAAATCTAGGTATAACTATGTTATATATACGATAGACACTCATATTTTCTTGTATCGTGCTTGTATAAACATAAAGTTGAAGTTATCTTTAGTTTTAGACTGAATCTGCGCAGGTCAAAAGTAGGTTTTATCACTTACCTAAGGGTCTTTTACGCCTCTCTCTGTCAAGTATTCTTAAGTGTGAGATAATTACAATTTTCACTCAATTTTTTACTACGACACAGACAAAGACGACATCATAGATAACCGACACTTAAAATATCAGGGTCTTAACTGAGTGGTGAAACAGGCCCTCAATGCAAAAGTAGTGATTGTTATTAAGTGCGTTAAAAGTTAGTGTTAATAATTATGTATCAATTAAATTATTCAAATATTTTAGAATATACATTGGTAACAGAATTAAAAATTTAAGTAGAAACATGGTTACTAATTTCTGAAATGTATCGAGTAAAATCTCAACATCCGTCCG
Organism: Pandemis cinnamomeana; assembly: GCA_932294345.1. Taxonomy (NCBI): domain Eukaryota; kingdom Metazoa; phylum Arthropoda; class Insecta; order Lepidoptera; family Tortricidae; genus Pandemis; species Pandemis cinnamomeana. Next base: position 12,108,612 of record OW028705.1, on the reverse strand, counting down.
TCGTCTTTCAAATATCGGTCGTATCGGTTATCTCTCAGAAGCGAGGCAATATAACTTGGGTTAAAGCAATTTATCACCATTAGGACGACTATTACGAAAGCTGCCAGTACAGAGGTTTTTGTGAAAAAAGGTCTACATAGACGTTTACAGAAGAAAGAGAAAAGTAGGACATAAAGCTCACATTGTAGACGGTAATGCTTTTCTTCTAAAATACAGGCTTATTTATGATCTTCAGGCATAGGTAATACATTCTTATTAGCATCTAAATGGCTTACGTATTTGACAAATGTAATTCCTTTCTTTTATGTTGCATGGAACAGGAACGCGCGTTTTAATATGATTGAGGAAGCGCAACACTCGGTCTTCCTCATTTTTTGACAGCAGTTATCGCTTTTCATATATTTTTGTATGTTTTTCTAACAGTACTCACACTTAAGTTGTTGAGAGATATCTGCAGAGCTCCTCAATGTTTGCTTTTCATCTGACAAGAGTTATTTGGAGCATCGCTGTTGCCAGCTTTCATAGCCTTCTCTTCTAGATTAGTCTTAACTGATTTTGACATCACATGCTTTAAATCTATAGCTATATTTTATCCATATCTATAATAATAATATACTAATATGGAAAATTTAGTAGGTATGTTTGTAACAAAAAATCAAATGCTAGACCAATTTAAAAAAGCAGCATTGCTATATTATTGCCAACTAATATAGGCTGCCTATGCTAGGTATCCTACGTGGCTAGTCATGAGGTACCTATAACAAAAAAAATTAAAAAAAACCGATTGTCTGCAAATTCGGTTTACGAATGATAGTTTACGTGATAACGTCATAAAGCAACATATTCACACTGCTAGTTCTGACGTCACGAGAATAGCGTGCTTCTTTATAGCTTGTTCCGCGCTCTCCCTTGCACGCTCTGACGTCACGCGGAACGTAACGCAATGAGTCGTGCTTTTTCGTGAGTGCAGCCGGCGTTCATCGATTTATAAGACACTGGCGACCCGCCCCGGCTTCGCACGCGTGCAATCAGTGTTGTTTCTCTACTATATTATGCATGTATTATGCACATAAACCACATCATTGAATCACTCTATCTATTAAGAAAAACCGCATCAAAATCCGTTGCGTAGTTTTAAAGATTTAAGCATACATAGGGACCGACAGACAGCGGAAAGCGACTTTGTTTTATACTATGTAGTGATTATCACGTCATATAATTATACAGCTTTATTTACGTAACGAAATCTTCATATCAATGGCACCCCTAAACTACTGTTAATCAATCTAACCAAATTCCCCATGGAGCCTCCAACGTTACTTACAAATACAATAATCACTAATCTCCAAAGCAATTACAACGTAACGATCCCAGAGGCATCGACCACGTCACTGGCAACTGAGCTGTGATTGACGTATCTATACCCTCTGTGGCTAGTCACATCTCAAGAGCTCACTGAGGCAGAACACGAGTCAAAGGGCTATGTAATTACGCTTTGTCCTTAATAAATTCAATACAATTACGTATAGGGCTTTAAAATCAATCCAGAATGAAACATTCGTCGGAAAGGTTTAACTGAACACCCCTAACGGGGTAGACAAACCCTGAGGTAACAAGACCCAATGGCCACGTTTAGCATGATACATACATAAATCACGTCTTTATCCCTCACGGGGTGGAGAGAGTCTTAGCTAGCAAAATGTAAAGGCCACTTTTAGCATAATTGTGGGCGTATTAATAGGTATAATATGTAGTGTTGGGTTGCTAGCCGCATCGCCTATGAAATGATTCTTGAATGAACTTTTACCATCTGCGCGAGAATAGAAGCAACTGGTACTGATGGATAATAATAATATAGCCTTTTTTTTATTCCGAATTCGCTACAATTTCAGTAAGTATGTTGTTGTTGTTGTTTTTTTTTATTATTATTATTAAATTGTCGCATACTTCGGCGTGCCTCATGGCATAGGCCTCCTCCGTGTATTACTGATAGATAAAATAGATAAATGAAATATTACTTGCTAAACGTGGGCCTGTAGGTCTTGTTACCACAGGCTCTTACCCCGTAAGGGATAAAAAAGTGATTAGTGAATGTATGTATTACTTACTAAAAACACTTTAGGTACGAAATAAAGTAAGTGTAAGTAGGTCGGCTATGAATCCAGTGTTTACGGCACCGACGGCACATGAGTCGGCTGGCCCCGGCCGTAAATAACATCTGGCTTTTGCTAAACTTCAGCAATGACTATCAACGCCGACCTACAATTTCCTGAGTGGGTTCAGTTTTACCCTGTCACGTAGGAACAGCTGTATACATCACTGACATTCGTCGGAGCACAACTTTTGGGACTTAACTATTCCTTGTGACTTACTGCAGTGAAACAAAACGGGTTATAATGGGAGACCAGGTATGAAAGTAACGCGGGATGAACGTAACAAATGAAATCCCGAACGAATTATGTTGGCTACACTGACGGCCGTACCGCCAATATGCACAATTTTGACCCCCCCCCTTGCCTCAGTGGCGCTCACGGCGCTGTGCCGGCAGGTTGTGGACATAGCGAGTCAATGCCGAAAAAATAACGACAAAGTAAGTTTTGATCTTATTTTTCAATTGTGATTGTTTTTATTGTGGCTAGCTTAAGCTGACATTTTATGTGTTAATATTATAGTATAACTGTCCATCTTTCAATTTTAGTGTTGGAAATGGTATCTTTCTAACGAATTTTTAAGATTATGAGCATGTGTTTGTCCAATTCGGGAAAATTTTAAGATAGGGATGAAAGTAACAACTTGTTACTTTCATCCCTATTATGATTGTGGTATCTTAAAGTTCATTTTATTGTATTTATTTGTACTTCAAAGTACTATAGATTTATTTTCTTATTCCAGAATGCTTAATATACACAAACGAACAACTGATAGAGGCTTAGTCACTCCAGAAATAATGGATTTGGCTGCGGAAGAAGTACTTCTCAGAAAAGTACCATTTCGAGACGCTGCGAAGTCATATCAGCTATGCCATGTATTTTTATATAGATACTAGCGACCTGCCCCGGCTTCGCACGGTATACCTATTATGCATGTATTATACATATGTATAAACCTTCCTCTTGAATCAGTCTATCTATTAAAAAAAAACTGCATCAAAATCCTTTGTGTGGTTTTGAAGATATAAGCATACATAGGGACATAGGGACACGGGGACAGAGAAAGCGACTTTATTTTATACTATGTAGTGATAATGAAGAAGTGAGAACATTGGCGTTTCAATTGGCCACCAAATATAACAAAGAAATTCCCGCTTCGTGGAATTCAAATAAATGTGCTGGTGATGACTGGTTGAGGTTATTTATGCGCCGCAATCCCAGATTATCCACGAGCTTCAATCGAAGTGATATTAATGTAAGACCTAAAAGGCTGATAATGAATAAATATGTTGATTATGAAAGTATATTTGGTTTTATTTGCAATGTTACAATCATCCCTTAGTACTGTTACAACCAACCCTAGGGGTAGGGATGGTTGTAACAGATTCCACTCTTTTATCAAAATATGTAATAACTGTCGCATTTATTCTAGAGCTAAAATATAGGTGAAAGACCAACTTATCTGGTATATCAATTGAGATTTCGAAATTCCGAAAAGGATGTGAGATATTAAGGTAAAAGTGAAAATTGTTACGTTCATCCCTAGTCTCCCCTACGTATTTTAGTATGTGGTTATCAGTGTGCTCTGTTTTTAAACTTACTCGTATATACATACATAAACCACGTCTTTATCCTTCCTTTATCCGTCTTTATTCTTCCATGCTGGTCTGGGAGTAAAGAAAAAACAAAAAAATTACCAGTTGCTTCTTTTCATCAAGGGAATGGGCGAAAATCATGTTATAGGTGATGTGGCTAGCAACTCTATCTTATCTATTTTTATATGTTTTGATTATTTTCTATTTGAAATCGTGTATATTCTCTTATAGTTGTGTGTCTTGCAAAAAGGAATAAATGTCTTCTTTCTTCTTCTTTATTTCAGCACTATTTTGATTACTTTTTCCACCTTTATGTCCAAAATCTTGCTATACGTGGCCTGTAGTTTTGCCACCTTAGGCTATGTCTGCCCCGTGAGGGATACAGACGTGATTCGTGTATATATGTACACGTAATATACCAGTTGATCGTTTGCCTTCTTTGACGTATACAAAATGTACATTATATTACTATTGGCTAAAAATCAAATGTTTAAATCACACTCATAACTCACAGCTGATTATTAATCTTATAGAAGAAACACATGACAAACAACACATTAAATAAGCAGCTAAAAGTATGTAACCAACGACACAGAACATTCAGATAATAGACTTCCCCTTTCCAAAATGGCGACCTCTCAATCTCCGCATCCCAAAGCTTTATTCAGAAACCCTGTACTCGTTATTCTAAATTACCTTATCTTAACGTCACTCCACATTATCAGAACCGAAATATGGTTACTTACGTTCGCATTAAACCGGGTGGAAAGTGGGTCAAGGTTCGATCCGGGCCGGGCCCATTTGCATCAACGGCTTACGTACTTAGCGGGTACGGCCGTGCTTAGGGGAGACAGGAGCTATCATTTACTATGTGATATGTTAAGTGTAGTTATGTTGGTGAATAGTGCAGATATAGCGCATTGGCGTCACTTCCATGCTTGTATGAGAGCAAAAAAAAAACAAAATGCAACAGATGCTTCTCTTCCCACGTAAATGCTAAAAGCCTATCGATGGAATTGGTATTCATTGTTATATTCGATGTGGCTAACAACCCATCACTATTTTGATTCTACTGTCAGTAAGGGATTCAATTCAATTCAAATTTAGGAAGAAGTGGCTCCATCAATTTTTTGATGATTCTGCCAATGTCGAGGTTGGATAAGACACGGCAAGTAGGTGGACGTCTTGTTCAATAATCATATGGCATGATACCATAAATATTATAAAACAACCCTTTCTGAATAGGGAAGGCTGAGGCATCGCGGTTAGATGGGCCTATTATTTTTTATCCTACCCTCAGGACCGTCTTTATGGACAGGTGGAATAAATGTGCGCCAGCCATGGGAGACGTCCCTTTATATACAGAGTAAAGCAAAGTCTGTCCTTTCCATTTCCATTGTTGTTAAGCTTAAGTCGGGCGTGAAAATAGCGAATGCGCTTTGAAGTAATGGTTGCCCGTTCAACACAGTGAATGTACTATGTACATACAACCTATATACGTGTGTATAATACTAACAAGGTGTCTTATAATTATGCTGGAATATTTCACGTGCTTGGGATAATTTGATTGAATACTTCTAGCAAGATTGTTCGTTTTAACTTTGGATTCAAAATTATATTTGATGCCACACACTGAACTCGACCGATTTATAGAAACGGTGTCCCCTTGTTTTGTAGACACAATTAAAATATGAAACCTAATATTTTCATTTCAAATACTCTTCATTTCAATGAAACATATTTTAAAGAAAATTTGTTCAATGAATTTTATTTAGTAGAATAGTTTTTTTAGAGATGACAAAATAGTACCGTCCAGTTGCGTATCTTCGCCTGGATTTTGACACTTTTTCCAAAATATCTTTCATATTTGAAAGAATTTTAGTCCATTGTCGCAAAAAAAACCTTTTTTAGTACTCCTGGCTATCAGTATAAATCACTAAAGCTTTGAATTTCACTCGACAACTTGGTAATAAATGGCCCCAAAGGCAATAGGCGAAGTATGGGTACTTTTCCCTATCTTCGCCTATGGCATGCCTTACCGCTAATACTAAACTTTTCCATGACTTACACATGTTAAGTCTTATCTACTTGGACTGTGTTAATACAATATGAAGCTTAACTACACCGGACTAGGCATATTTTAAAGAAAATGTGTGGTAGGCGAAGATTGGCTGCAGTTTGAAGTTGTTTCATACATTTTCTAAAACGATGCTAGGGCTGCCAAAAATTACCCAACATGCCAAACAAAGGGGAGTAATGGTTTACAATAAAAAAAATATTTTCAAACTTTTTTTTATTACTTAAACAAAACGTATGTTTTTCTGCTATAATATGTTTTTAATTGAAATCCAATCAACCTATGCCTATAAAATATTTATATAATTTAATCTACTTATTAACTTTCCTACAAATCGTTAAAGCCATTTCCGTAAAACAAAACAAAAGAAAATATTTAAATTGGCAAACAAGTAATATCATCCACTAATAGGGGGTTTATTGGAAAAGAAAAACAAATCATAATAAAACAGTCACAACTTAAAAATAACGCAGAGATACTAAAAAGAAAACTACTACTAATTATAAAACAAATTGTTATAAAGCTATAAATAAAAAAGTTGCCCCAAATCACTGCCCGGTGGCATGGTGCCCAGAAGGCTGGCAGCATTGCCGCGTTGGATGGCAATGCTTACCCTTTGTGCTAAGAAGAAACCAGCCCTCTGGTCACCCGATGCTTCATTTATTTTGGTCGACAGCGATCCATACAGCTCGTGCGCACTTGGCCCCCACGGACCCATGGTTTCTACCCCAAACGGCACAAACATGTAGGCACTGCTAATGCCCGCATATTTGCGCCGCTTGAGGGATTCCGCAGAATCCGCTGCGACACCAGCCCTGTTCTCCGTAGATGGAAGATGGGACGGCGCGAGTGTGTCGACGCAAGTGGCGTCCCAAACCAAAGGCCGTCCCATCTTCCATGGCACGAGCGTCATACCGTCGGGCCTCTTGCCATCCTCGCGAACCAAGCCCGGAGGTTCGAGAACAGCTGGCACCCCGGCACTCACCAAGGCCCGGCGGATGACGTCGTTGAGGTCGGCATGTCGCGGGATCCGCCCCACACTATTGCGGCAGGAGAGTCCGTGGTGGCCGAGGCTGTCGACCTGTACACCACAGTGGCAGCGATGAGGGACTACACATGTCGCTCCCAAACGGAGACACACAGCAAGGCGGAAAGTATTATCCTCCAACAAAGTGCCCAAATTTGATGAAGGAATGGCGTGCAGCCAAACACCAGATTCCCATTTCACAACGGCAAGAAGACGGGCGCGCTCTGTAGGGCTAGTAGACGTGTGGTATAAATTATCCCGCACCAGCCTACAGAGCGGCTCATCCCATTGCCGCTGTGAACCGGGAGAGTTGGGCAGATCCGCCATCGGGCAAGCCCTACCCCATGCCATTTTAGCCTCCGTAAGGTGAGGCACCACCAGGTTTTCAAGAGGAAGCCCTAGTATTATTATCCACTAATTAATGTGCTACAATAAATTTGACAACCCTAGGGGCAGGCGAAATTTGGCAACAAGTTGAACGATAAATACCCTCCCCAACGTTTTATCCAATTGTGATTTCTAGACGTAAGTTAGCCATTAAATACTAGTGTCACATGAAAAAGAAATAGTTATACGATATAATCATGTAAAAAGTTTAACATTATCTGGTCTATATCACTGTTTAAAACCAAAGTTAAAACGCTGGTAAAAAAAAACACGTGGTCGGTGTCGCGAAAAAATCTCACTGAACATCAATTGTGAGAAGTTAGTCGCAGATCGTTCGAAGAATGTTGACCGCCATGAAAAATACTTTGTATTTAGCAGTTTTATGTAAGGCTAGCACTAAAAACATTTCGGTAGTGTTAACTTATGTCAAATTGGGCGAAGATAGGTAGCACAGGCGAAGATACGCAACTGGACGGTAGATATTCACATATTAAAAAGTTTGTTTCTAGAATCTAGGTATTATTAATAAAAAAAATACTTAGAAAAAGTAGGTTTGGTTAAGTTAGTACTATGACCCCAACTAAAACGAAATGCTACTAGAAAAGTAGGTTAGGTTAAGTTAGAACTGCGACCCTATCAAAAATCAAATTCCACCCGAAATGTAGGGCTATGTTATAGTTGCCTGTAAATTATCTGGCTGAAGTGAAAGTAGCAGCCTTGTATAAGAAATGATTTTCGTTGTAATGATTAAATAAATGACGATATATTTATAGAATTATACAACCGTAAAGAAGCATTTATTTTGACAACGACAGTAAAAATACTGAAAAACATTTAGTTACGGGGCGTTCAGTTAAACCGACCTAAACATCTGCTGAAGTGCTCATGATTAATTTCCAGGGAGTGTTTGTACTGGGCCGATCTGGATGAAATTTGGAACATAGATAGATTATAGTCTGGAATAACACATAGGCTACTTTTTATCCCGGAAAATTGCGTGATTCCCGCGGGATAGCGATAAACGAATTCTATGCAAACGAAGTTGCGGGCAACGGCTAGTATAAAATAAAGTCGCTTTCTCTGTCCCTACGTCCCTTTGTATGCTTATATCTTCAAAATTATACAACGGATTTTGATACGGTTTTTTTTAATAGATAGAGTGATTCAAGAGGAAGGTTTTTATGTATATTTCTACGCAGACGAAATCGCGGGCAGAAGCTAGTAACCAATAAATAACAAGTAACTGGGTACAATCGCCACAACCGCACCGACATTTTATAACATTATTAACCTTAATTTGTGGCTTAAAAAAACAATTATCTCCTAAATACCGTCTTTGGTAGCCATTAATAGCTTCAATGGATTCATAAGCATAAATCACGCACTTAATGAGTACAAACAAAAGTAATGTAGCATAAAATCCAGGAGCCCATAAATAATAGCGATAAATTATTGCTGCTAAAGAAAACGGGAGGTCTCTGAAAAAGAAATTCCAAATCCAAAGGAAATAACGTTCCGTTTAATTGAATTTGGGACATTGCTTCGGCAACTCAATTGTTCTAAAAGTCGTTAATGGCTTCAATAAAATCTCAAAGCAAACACACCAAAGTTCAAATGTAATATTGTTCCAGTGTTATTTGGCTAAAAACTTTGGAATCTCTAAGCGCGTTTTCAAAGACATACCAAATCTTAATACGAGTTGGCAAATCTGAGCAAGCGTGTAACCCGGTACGGATTGTGAGCTGTATACGCCAAGTTGGTCGTGTCCTGAGATTCATAAAGACGGCTTACTTGATAAAACTCCTCCCATTGTTGCTGAAATAGGGTTGCCATGAGCCAAAAATATAAGTCAGTTAAATTTACCTTTTTAAACTACGACACATTAATAATATGAAAGATGACACCCACATTTATTTAGTTTATTTATGAATTGTTTGTTGTATTTTGAGATGTACGCTCTATTGTGGCTTTCACTAAATGGATATTTTAAACTCGCTCTTTGTCGTTCTCTCGCTTAATGCTCCTCTCGTTTACCCAAAGGCTAACGGTAGAGATAGAGATCCCTTATAAGTTATCTGATTCTTTATATTTGTACAATAAAGCAATTTACTTCCTTACATGCCAGATGATAACAGAGTAATAGCAACAAGAATTCTTCATCGTCGTTATCAACCGCAAGAGGTCTACTGTTGAACAAAAGCTTCTCTCTTGTCCACAACTCTTGCAACGTCGATACACCTAATGAGAGCTCTGTGTACGCGGTACCTTCCACTTCGTGGTCGCCACTCGAGACCCTGCCTCAACGATTATCTGTTCTGTCAAACGATGTGGCTCACTGCCACTTCAGCACACAGTCATATTTGATAACTCTTTCGGTGAGTTCTTTCTCGAATTCCTATGTATATTCCAGATTCTATCACGCAAAGATTCAACAAGCATAGCTCTCTCTGTAGCTGAAAAGAAACGCAGTAAGATAAACGTACTGTGGAAAAACTGACAACCCTATTAAGGATCTTGAATGTCAACCGCCTCTCTGTTATCCTTTACCTATTCTTATCTAACAAACCAGTCTCAATCAGAACCCCTCTTACACTGTCAGTAACAAGAGTTACCAATTTGGAGAGAAAATCCTGATGATCTCGGAATAAAAAATGTGGAATAAAACTGCTATTTCACTAACCAAGACCAAGCAACCAAGATTATATTTCACATACATACATATATCACGTCTTTATCCCTTACGGGGTAGACAGAGCCTAAGGTAACATAACCTTAAGGCCACGTTTAGTATGATTATGGGCGTAATGGAAAGGGAAATCAAAATAGTGATGGGTTGCTAGCCGCATCGCCTATAACATGATTCCTAAGACTTTCGCCCATTCTCTCGATGGGCTTTTACCATCTTACTGCCAGACCAGCATGGATCTTTCACGGAGTTGTAAAAATGACCTACTTAAGGTAACTGAAATTCAGTATAAAATATTTGTGGGCTTAAGACGTTATTTGAAAAGTAAATTATTACAAAATACCTTTTCTCAGTAAAACAATTAGGTGCACGAAATAATGTTTCTTTATTCCCTCGGGCCGCAAAGTTCGTAAAATTTTCCAACATAAATGTATAGGTAATTACACAAAACCACAAAGTTAATATCATGACATGTAAAGTCAAACATAATCCAACCTTATCTAAAACCCTGTAGGCTGCAGACGACATTCCTGGTCTTGAAGTCATAATTTTTGCCATGATAGCTCGTCTAAGCTGACTTTAATAAACCACAATCGATACGAAAATAGGATATACTACAAGGTATTTTGAAGATCAAATAGCACGATACGCTTTACAGCAAACGCTTTGATAGGTGCTTAGATTCTTGTCCCTAAATCTGATCCCTTTACAAATTTACATTTATTTTTCCTATGAAAAACGGTACATATAATAATAATAATAATATAACTGACCACCGGTAGCTTAGGCCTCACCTCGCTACCGGCGGTACCCTAGGTTAGGTTTTTATAATGTTTTTATATTTTGTATTAATATTGTTTTATTACTTTTTATGTAAATTTTGTAAAAACCTAAATTAAGATAAAAAGAAATATACGGAATAATAAATAATATTGTGGAACATTTGACACCAACTGACCTTAGTCCCAAAGTAAGCAGAGCTTGTGTTATGGGTACTAGACAACGGATAAACATACTTATATAGACAAATACATACTTAAGTAGATATTAAACACCCAAGACTCAAGAACAGACATTCGTATTCATCATACAAATATCTGCCCCGACTGGGGATTGAACCCGGGACCCAAACTTCATAGTCAGGTTTTCAAACCACTAGGCTATTCGGTCGTCTATAGACATTGCCATTAACGAAGATGCGTAGATTTATCAAGATCACATGGAGTGCGAGTCGGGTTACCTCCGCATCCGAGAGGAAGAGCAGTGCTTGGTCCGGTGCACCCTGGGCATCGGTTAATGATTTCCTGGCAGATTCTGAGGGACATCGTTATCCGTTGGCTAAGAGCCCGACAGGATTGGAGGGGTCTTTTGACCGTGTTCTACCGTACAACGTTGCCGACATTTTTGTAACAAGATTATTGAATACTGTATTTATTACTTTGACATTGGTGAAATCATCGCGTCGATCGATGGGCCATAATAAAAAGGAGAAGAAGATGAACCTTAAACATCTAATAAGAAGTAATGTGGGCGTCATCGTCAACGACACCTAATAATAGTATTCTTAGAGAAATAAAAATGGTGATACTTAAGAAGAAGAAGAGACAAGATAAATAATTACAAGCTTGTTGATTGATGTTACACAAGAATGTAGGATAAGAGATGCGTCAACTTAAGAACACCGAAGTTGCTGCTCTGAAGTTCCACATTTAAGGCGATACGTCTTAAGTCTCGGGCAAGGACTTCATTTGCAATTCGATACCGTCAAACTTTGAGATTAAAAAACTTGAATGCTGGTACCAATTCAGGTTATAATGGGCCTTGGAAATTTAGCTTTTGATGTTTCAAATGTTTATTTTACGTAAAAAATGAAGTTACATTTTCGTTTAGTGTTAAAAAAGATTTTCTCGTGTTTCTGACACTTTGGGTACGTTGTATGAAATAGTGAGAATGGAAGTACTTTCGATTCCTGCTAGAAGTGAGTCTTTTCCTTGTAATATTTGTTTTTAAAAAACACTGGAGCAACACAACTGTATTTTAGTTCCAGCTAAAAAATCCACCGACATTGTGACCGCAATTAGAGCATCTCTCCGCTAATTGCACTAATGCTCCCCATTACTTCGCAAAGACGTTCCTAAAATGTAAGCCAGAATTTATGGCGCTTTCTCGGCAAGTAATGACGCTGAGGAAAGAGCAGATTTCTTAATAATCCAACGGGAACTTCGACTAAGCACGATTAAGTATTTTAGCGCTCGAGTATTGCTAAATTGATTAGACATGATGCCTACAATCCCAAAGCAATGATGAGACTCGCCTTTAGCTAGTTTAGCGTCTCACTTTGCGAGTAGACCCTAGCTGGCAGCTGGCGTGGAGCTCGCTTTAATGAGAGTGACGAAGTTTAATTTATCTTTAAATTACGTGACTAACTCACTTTCAACGTTCAGCCTTAAACCCCTAAAAAGCTACAGACTTGAAATTTGATACACATATTTCTTGAGTACCTATTATAGATTTGTTAAAAGGAGGTGTAAGAAGGGATTTGCGGACATTTCCTAAGGCACAAATGGGATTTATTATGTTTACTAAAGGCCTAAAATATGCCGTGTATGCACTACGAAGAAATATTTCAATTAAGACTTATTATTTAGAAGGCGTAATTTGTAGATGCTCTAAAAATGATTTTTCGAATAAATGACATGAGTGTGGATAATTTTATCGGCGTGGAAGAAGTCGCTGGCAAAAAGTTAGTACTCCGTAGACTGTTTAGAACATGTTTGTTTTCTTTTCTATTAGCTACCATTTTATTTGTCAATACAGAAGTTATAATAAAAGTCTAAATGTGTTCAAACTAAATGGTATCTAAGATTAGAAAAAAGGTCACCAGACCTTTATTTGGTTGACATGCAGCCGAGCAAACTATTGTGAAAATAAAGTGACCTTACCCGGCAGTGGGTGGATGTAGGCGGATTTTATTTATACATAGATTGGAACGATAAAGTTCTGCTATTATTAATCACTTCTATCAATGTCCAAATAAGAGTTACTGGAGCGCTTAGAGGCTTCAACGTTTGTGCGTGATGCCGTGTAAGGGAAATAAGGGTTCATTTTTATTTAATATAAAGATTAGTACTTATATAGCTTGAATGAATTATTTAAAATAATAAAACTCTCATAGTGACACGCATTTGCCTGTCGAAGAAATCGTTATGACGTTTATTAAGAAAAGGTTCCACTGAGGTTTTTATTTAACTGGTCAGGCTTTATCTATGTTGAACTTTTAATTCGTGTTAATAACGCATCACGACAATAGCCAAATATTTTTAATCTCAAACTCTTGTCTCTTATTTCTGAATTTTTTGCATCGAATAATTTGAAATGTGCTTGCATTTTAAGGACCCAAACACGCGCATGTGTGACTTAAATGAATAAATTTCTAATAAGTTCCAAATTATATGATAATGGTAATTAAGTATTGGTATGATAAAAAAAACCCTTAGTATACTAACTTTTTTTATCGTCTTTGCGGGGGTTTACCGTGCCCCCAGTTACGGTATTAAGAAAAGTTCATCATCTCAAAAAATTACAGTAACGCATTACATGCTATGGCAATGAAATAGTGAGTAATAGTGAATTTCCAAGGAAGTAAAGCCGGAGGGGACAGTACCGAAAAAACTGTTAATTTTAATTTTCATGTTGCTCGACGTGAAGATTTGAATCTTCATAATACTGCAGCCGTCCAAAGGAAAAATGCAGTAAGTCAGTATGCAGCTCATAATAATATGTACATAGGTACTGCGTTTTTCCTTAGGAGGGCAAAATAAAGAACTGAAATTTTGTGTCGAACATCCTCCCCACCGTGCTTGTATTGTGGCCAGTACTATATTTACTTAACATTGTGCGGTGACATTACATAGCTTTGATGTGAAGTTTAAGTTTACGCCCCATAAGACTCCATCCCTCGGAGGGTAGCTGCCATAAACGGGTTCATTGGTTTTATTTTGATGGCACACTTCCCTTTATGACTATGTAGATGCTGTAAAAGATAAGTATCTATTAGGTGAGGGTATTTTACTTACTAGATACTGGGGTCTAAGAAATAAAGTCGCGGCGAATCATAATGGTTAAAGCTCAGTTTACTTCATACAAGCTTAGTGTTACATTGCGTGGCCCATAAGGTAAAACTTTATAAGTGCCTAAGCAAACGCCGCAGTGTAGCTCTAGTTACACAAAATTACTTAAGTAGGTACATGACGTAAACTGGGCTTAATGAACGACGAGTCGTTTAATGAGCTACTCAGAAACGTCAATTAGCAACATAGGAAAATTGGACATTTCCGTACCATTGTAAAAATGCCGTTATTGGAATTGAGTACCGTCCAGTTGCGTATCTTCGCCTGGATTTTGACACTTTTTCCAAAATATCTTTCATATTTGAAAGAATTTTAGTCTATTGTCGCAAAAAAAACCTTTTTTAGTACTCCTGGCTATCAGTATAAATCACTAAAGCTTTGAATTTCACTCGTTAACTTGGTAATAAATGGCCCCAAAGGCAATAGGCGAAGTATGGGTACTTTTCCCTATCTTCGCCTATGGCATGCCTTACCGCTAATACTAAACTTTTCCATGACTTACACATGTTAAGTCTTATCTACTTGGACTGTGTTAATACAATATGAAGTTTAACTACACCGGACTAGGCATATTTTAAAGAAAATGTGTGGTAGGCGAAGATTGGCTGCAGTTTGAAGTTGTTTCATACATTTTCTAAAACGATGCTAGGGCTGCCAAAAATTACCCAACATGCCAAACAAAGGGGAGTAATGGTTTACAATAAAAAAAATATTTTCAAACTTTTTTTTATTACTTAAACAAAACGTATGTTTTTCTGCTATAATATGTTTTTAATTGAAATCCAATCAACCTATGCCTATAAAATATTTATATAATTTAATCTACTTATTAACTTTCCTCCAAATCGTTAAAGCCATTTCCGTAAAACAAAACAAAAGAAAATATTTAAATTGGCAAACAAGTAATATCATCCACTAATTAATGTGCTACAATAAATTTGACAACCCTAGGGGCAGGCGAAATTTGGCAACAAGTTGAACGATAAATACCCTCCCCAACGTTTTATCCAATTGTGATTTCTAGACGTAAGTTAGCCATTAAATACTAGTGTCACATGAAAAAGAAATAGTTATACGATATAATCATGTAAAAAGTTTAACATTATCTGGTCTATATCACTGTTTAAAACCAAAGTTAAAACGCTGGTAAAAAAAAACACGTGGTCGGCGTCGCGAAAAAATCTCACTGAACATCAATTGTGAGAAGTTAGTCGCAGATCGTTCGAAGAATGTTGACCGCCATGAAAAATACTTTGTATTTAGCAGTTTTATGTAAGGCTAGCACTAAAAACATTTCGGTAGTGTTAACTTATGTCAAATTGGGCGAAGATAGGTAGCACAGGCGAAGATACGCAACTGGACGGTAGGTAACAAGTTTTTTTTAACCACACACACAAAAAAGACTTGTAGTTTAAGAAACAACCCTTAATAATACAATTTAATGCCAAAATCAATCATTTTGGAGAAGAAATAATACTCTTTAAACTGCAGAATCGATTTTTACCAATCATGGCTAAGAACTACCGCAAGCAAAATAGCTTTTAAATGAAAAAACTGCATCGAAATCAGTCCTTCCGTTTGAAAGCTACGATGCCATAAACCGACACACACACATAGAAATTGACGTCAAACTTATAACACCCCACTTTTCGCGTCGGGGGATAAAAACCGTTAAAAATAGGCACATTTCTTGAATGGGGGCATTTTAATTAATAAAGACTTCACTACAAACAAAACAAGGATAAGAGAAGAGTAATAACAGAACGTATAAATTTATTAATTAAAGCTATAATTAATTTTACACTCAATAGGCTTCTTTAGTAAAACGAGAATTAGCCAATCTCGGCGTTATATAATACACTTTAATAAAACCTTATCAAAGCACGGCTAATTGAACGTTAGTAAGTATACCTAACTAACTATACCAACTAGCTTACAATAGACTTAAGTAATCAAAAATATCAGTCTTTTATTATATTATGTCTTCCGCGCATTAGGCGGTAAATTTTTTCAATCTCGAGTAAAATACTAATTTCGTCTTGGCGGAGGCACTACCGTCCCCCAGATTTTAAAGAAGGTACGGTAGCCTAAAACTTTTGTCGGCGACTGTATACGGCTTCCATGTAGCAAAACATGAACGATTTTCAAAACCTTGGGGTACCTACTTACCCTACGTACCATTTACTTACTTACCCCCTTATTCATAAACGCTCAGTAGGATTCTGCTAACTTAGCAATCGTTTGTCCTTATCTGTCGCTTTGACATTTACCTTTCCCAGATAAGGACAAACGATTGCTAAGTTAGCAGAAGCCTATAGAGCGTTTATTAATAAGGGGGTTAGTTTAAAAAAACATTTGCGTTGAAGCTGCCAATTTCATGTAATCTTAATTTCCACCAGAAAAATTAGGTAAAAGTCTGCCACAATATTACTGCAGAATTTTATAGTCCACCACTTCTGAGTTTGAACCAAATATAACCTCACAAAACATAACAAGACCTCCTCGTAACCAAACAAAATCTATGGAAGGTAGGTTGTGTTCTGTTGAAATAGGCTCCCGGGGATATAGAGTGTGCGAAATTTTGCATGAGAGCACCTTTTAGGACTGGATGGACTATAAAACGGATTTCTGCGCTCCGGGTGTCTGAAATATGAAGGTTAGGCCGTGTTCTAGGCCTTGGAGACATCGGAATAGACCTACTTTGGAAGACTTAAAATGGATGAGACTGTCGCTTTGTTTTTGCCAAAACTCCATGATAAACCGACGTCCAATCTATTTTGAGGGTATGATTTTGAGCAGGATATGTTTGAATCGTTACCACCGTCTTACTCGGTAGTCCTGACCCCATAATATTATGATTATGCTCCTTTGTATCCGGTGAACATCCCTTTTATAAAAGAATTTAAGTGCTTGGTGCTCTTTTTTTCTGAAAAAAATAAAACCGGTCAAGTGCGAGTCGGACTCGCGCACCGAGGGTTCCGTATCATTATCTATAAATATCTAAAACCAGTGTAAGCAGAGCCCTGTTCCAAAGCAAAATGTACGCAGTGTGGGGTTACTTTATATTGGTCACTGCTATATACAGACATACATACACATTTACGGTTTTCGCAATTATTCTTTAATCTGTGCTATAAGACCTACCTTCATACCAAATTTCAAGATTCTGCGTTCACGGGAACTACCTTGTAGGTTTTGATTCCCTTGAGAGTTGAAAATTTGCGGAAATTTGCGGCATAAACGGCTGTATCTTTTGATTGCGTTGGCTTAGAAGTTTGATTTTTTCACAGCTTCAAGGGACAGTAGACCTGAGTAATTGATATAAATTTCAGCTTCATACCTCCACGCGTTCCTGAGAAAAAGGGTCTTGACAGACGGACAGACGGACAACAAAGTGATCCTATAAGGGTTCCGTTTTTTCCTTTTGAGGTACGGAACCCTAAAAAGACTTTCTGCCAATTCTTGCGCCGCCTTCTTCTTGGCAATGATGGTCTTTCCGAATGCGCAAAAAAAATTGCAAAATAAACTTTTGGATTTGAATTTGAATTGAATTTGAACTAGCCAGTGAAACACTGGCGCAAGAGATTTTTCATCTTTACCCTCTCCAGCTATCCGGGATTGTAAGATAAAAAATGAATGGTGATTGTATGAAAGGTTATACCGGGGTACCTACTGATAATAACACTACCTCGTACATGTGGGTGTCAGGAAGAAAATTCTGGCAAAGTAACACTGTAGGCATTTGCACAGTATAAAAACGGTAAATAATCAGCGAAAAATTCGCTAAACTGACACCCATACCACATAAGCACGCACTTTCCGTATCTACGGAGTAACGGAGTCACTACATTGATCCCCTTATTTACAAATTCCATGAAACCTACCTATCAAAGGCACAAAATTTGGATGTATGCAATTAATATTAAATAATACAATTACGTGACAAACATTGAGAACTCGATGAGAGCTCATTTTGCTATGCTTAAGCTATAGCGGCGAAGACCAAATAGGCTTAAATCATTCAACATTCGTTACAATAGACTTCTACCTATGTTGACATTCTATGTTGACGACTTACTGGGTTAATACTGTGGTACATATTTTTGTGTGTATAATAAAAACACGTCCTCGACCTTCTGGATAAAACGCATTTTTATTCAAATTGCGCTATTGTGATGCTGATGGGAATCTAGACAGATGTTTATGTACTCCGGTGTGATTTACATAGCTTTCATCACGCATGTTTTATTTACTAGCGATGTAATGTAATATAGTACCTATACTCCCTTTTGTGTAGGTTACCTTTTTAGAAAACAGCGATTTGCACGCACTATAGAATTTAGAAAGCTTCTTAGAATGCTGTTGAAAAATAATGCGTTTTACTTAGATGCAACGATATTAAATTTGTATTATCAATCCTTTACTTAAAATGTATCATACATTATTTATTATGCGAAACAGACTAATGGACTGCGAAAGCTTTGTTACTTACGCGAAATGGAAAAGATACTGAAATGATATTTGTGAAAAAATAATTTCAATCCATTTCGAGATAATTTATTCAATGTTACAAGTATAAGCTAGTTACAAGAATTATCGAATAAAACCAAACAGGCAAATAAAGTTGCCAAACTTTATTTTTGCCGATTTGGTTTATATTTTTATTTACTAGAAACCTAGTAAACATCAAGCGCTGGGGTCAAAGAAAAGGCGGAAAAATTGAACCGGTTTGAACTAGGCCGCGTTGTGCGGCATACTGTTGCAGGCACCCAACTGCAACAACACAACAACAACATAACGACAACAAGATAATACCGAGGCTCACAGGAGTAAAAAATCTTACATGAACGAGTCTAATATTGTCTAGTTAAAACATTTTTATATTTTTTTAAATTATTAATTCCTTCAAGATAATACACATTTAATCAATATCCACATTCCATATCCAATATTTTTATTAACAAAAACCCACGCAAAAACCTTCCCTATTGTTATTCAATGCCGACAACAGATTCCGGATCTATCGTTTCACTAAAACGAAAAGCTAATCCGTGATACGACTCGGGTGTAAGGGTATAAGGCGAGGGATCCCAAAGTTTGTCCTTTGGTACAATGTAAAAGCAACAATTTTGTGTCTCCAACTTATTTCTTGTATTGGTTGTCTGGAATAGATCGCTATTAAGCGATAAGACCGCCTATTGTCTACTTTGTTCTTTGTTTCTGTATTGTTTTGTACTGATTTGTGGTGTTCAATAAAGAGTATTTGTATTGTATTGTATTGTAAAAGAAAAATAGGCATATTAAAACTAGCTGTTGTTTGCATATACGCCCTTGTTCCAGTATTTTTTTTATTTTTTTTTATACAAATCTCTAGCCAGTGACAAACACTATAAAAAGAATCTGCTGCAGTCGTTTAGAAGTTACGCACGTACATACATTTCGACGATTCATTTGTTTTTATCAACATAGATAGAATATTTCCCTGTATTGTGAACGGTACTTTCTCTGGGTGGTGTATACAATGTCATGCAATCTATACAAGCATACTTTTCGTCAATCTCTCCACTGAAAGTGTTTAAAACTGTGTTGCAAATGTAGTTGACGTTTTTACGAACGCACATTTTGAATATTATTGCTATTTAAATAAAACTTTGTGAAAAAGAGCAGAAGCTGGTAACTCTCGTTTATCTAAGTTTTATAAAAACTATAAATTAAACGATTTATTTCACGATCATAAATCATCGCTCCAACTAGTTTCGGTCATTTCAAAAGATTTTCTTCAAGCGTTCACGACGGAGGTGTGTAAACAATTGTTGCTTTTTTATATGTTTAAAATCTGAATTCAGTTGATGTTTCTGATTTAACAAAGAATTGTCACTAGAATAGTATTAGAGTTAAAAGTATGTTTTGTTTTCATCAGGCACCGTGACGTATATACTTGTTCAGGTAGACACAAAAAGACTTAACTTGAAGCAGGCCACTAGCTTATAAAGTTTGAGAAGCTCTGGCATAAAGCTCTGAAGATAAGACAAAAAATCGTACACTACCTTCGCATACAAAATACGGAGCTCAGATTTATGGAACTCGTGAATTTCCCAATGAGATTAGCTTGAAATATTGGACTAAATAAGGCCGTACTTTTTGTAATTAATTTTGATGATTGGTTGTTTCTTTGTACTATTACGGTATAATACTTGGGCATCCGATCATTATGTTAAAAATTTAAAAATAAGGAAACAAAAAAATGTATATAAAAAAACATTTGCCCCACCCGGGCACATATCCATTATACAATACAACAATACAAATACTCTGATTATTATTATTATTGATTAAAGTAACAATGAAAAATTAAAAGGCCATACAGCAGAAAAGGATTTGATCAGAAGCAAAAAGAAAAGATAAGGTACTAAAGACAGGAAGTGGATTAAATTAGTGATAAATAGTGAGATTTGAGTTGGTTTTTAAACATAGGTTGACTTATAGCTCGTCGTAGATCTACAGGAAGGGAATTCCACAGACGGATAGAGGTAATAGTAAAGTAAGTAATTATATTCTCCAAGTCAGAAATATATTAATATTAACTATTTTAAAACTTTTATAGTTCTACACTTTATTTTTTGTTCTGCCTAAACAGTCAAACGTCATTTTTAAGAAGAAGTTTATAATCTGTTAAAGAAAGAGCGCATTTGTTTTAGAGAAAATGTATGAACGAAAGAATGTTTCGCCTGCCGAATGCAATAAGGGCACAAGTCAAAAAACCAATAATTCGAGAAACGGCCAGTTAAAGTTTTGAGAAACAGGTGTATGATCACCAAATTGGCTATATATTTTTTTATTTTAGAAAAACGTATCTGTTCATGAGATTTTCTTTTTCTTTATCATAGATAGCTTCCGATGAATCCGTTAATTTCATTTATAATAATATACATTTGAAATTGTAAGGGCTTAAACATGGGTACTTAGTGTTGTGCCTTTGTTGCAGAAAGTATTTTATGCAATTTCGTGATGTGCCTGAAGTCATGCTAATTTATCATAGGCATAATCAATAATACAAAATGCAATAAATTAATGTAAAATTAAAGAAAATGCTAATAATATAAAATAAAATCAAAATCCCACTTTCAAAAGACCGGTTCCTAACCAAATAGGTTAGGATTGGTATCAATTGTTTTCTACACATGTCATGTTTTTATAATATCAGTATTAATTTCGTCGTACCCTACAGATTTCGTATTATTTTAATGACATCCTATTCATTTATTTTTCTGACACTGGTGTTATGAAGATGCTAATTATTTCGTGCATTACCATGTATGTGCATTTGGGGTGTTTGAGGTTGTTTAACTGAACCTGCTAGTTCTGTGTAGTAAGTATTAAAATTTGATGCTATTTCAAAGGGGTCCGTTATCATTTTATTTTTTATTACCAGTTTATTAATTATGTATATTGCGGTGTGTTTATAGTACTATTAGTTTAATTTTTTATTATTTGCCACGAGGCTCTGCATATATTTTTAATGTTGATCAAATATTTGCTATTATTTAATCTTTGCGCAGTATCTATGCATTTTTTTAATAATTTAGTGTATCTATACTAATATTATAAAGAGGAAAGATTTGATTGTTTGTTTGTTTGAATTGAATAGGCTGCGAAAATACTGGACCGATTTCAAAAATTCTTTTGCCGTTAGAAAGCTACATTATCACTGAGTAACATAGGCTACTTTTTACCGCGGGAAAATATCTTTTCCTACGGGAAAATTAATTTATCGCGGGCGAAGCTGCGGACGGAAGGCTAGTCTGTAATATTCATGTTTATTTTCTTCGGTTCTTACATACATACATACACAAATCACGTCTTTATCCCTTACGGGGTAGACCTGTTCGGTTCTTTGTTTTTTATAATATCGAAAACGAAGTAATCTTTTCTTTTGCAGCTAATTTTTACTCCTGTTGTCATCCATTTTGGAGAATTATGATTTGTATTGTTTATTTCTTCCGCATAACTAGAAAACATAGCTTATACCTAAAACAATACGATCAAGTCGTGAAACTGATTGAATGCGACATTAAAATCACTTTCTAAACATATATCTGAAAAAGATAGACTTGACAAACATTTCTGAAATTTATTTAAATTTTGTGCTGTGTCATGATCAGAAATGCCGAGAAGTAAAATGGCAGCATAGGCCATTTTTATTTTTACACTAGCTGACCCGGCTAACTTTGTTCCGCCTTAAATTTGAAAAATTCCAGTGGTTTGGGCTGTGCTATCCCGCGGGAACTATGCAATTTTCCGGGATAAAAACTATCCTATGTCCTTTCCCGGGACTCAAACTATCTGTATACCAAATTTCAACTAAATCGGCTCAGTGGTTTAAGCGTGAAAAGGTAACAGACAGACAGACAGACAGACAGACAGACAGAGTTACTTTCGCATTTATAATATTATATATATATATATATATATATATAGTAAGGAAGTAAGGATTGCTCAATATATTGTCTATGCAGGTTTTATCCCTTGTTGGTTCTTTTAAATGATTTGTTAAATTATAATTATTTTTTATATATTTTTTTTTTATATAAATAGGAAGGCAAACGAGCAAGTGGATCACTTGATGATAAGTGATCACCACTGCCCATGGACACCTGCAACCCCGGAGGGAATGCGTTGCCAACCTAGAGGACTAAAATGAAATGCCTATTAGTCTGTTACAGTCGTTACTAATTGCTAGTGTGTTAATATTGAAGTCACCACATACGATTATTTTTTTAAATTTAGATTTAGTGTTCAATTCGTGTAATAAAATTTTGGTCTCGGGAATAGCTGCTGGCCAATGCGTAATTATTGTGAACTTTTATATTTGTTTCATTTCCAGATTTAATTAAAGTTTCTGTGAGACATATAATATCTGGCTCATTGTTTTTCTTGTATATTTTCGTGAATTCATTATGCACAATCAATGTTCATAAGTGTCATATAAATATAATATCACAAGACACAACTTAAAATTCAACTCAAATGATTGTGCAATAAGGGCACAACTAAGAAATGCCTTTATCGCATAAACAGGGTAGGCCATTTCGTCACATGCAAAAAGGGCATTTATGCCCTCTATATTCCGTTAGAGTTAACTTTTGAAAATAGTCTTTAATGTATACGGTAAAACGATCAAATTAGAACACGATTCCGGGATAAACTCAAAAACCGAAAATTTTGATTTCGGCCCTTTTTGCATTCAGCAGGCGGTTTGATCTTTATTCGGTTGGAACGCATAATCACACGATAACAGCTGCACATCCGTAACTCGAACGAGTTTAACTATGACTAAAAATAACCAAGCAACTTTCCCTCAGCACCTTAAGGCGAAGGTGTCCAGGGCTGTATTTTTAGTGACCCATTTCGAGCGGGCCGCCCGGGCCGCGCGCCCTCCTAACCTACATGCAAGTGACGTCAGCGAATGACGTCACACCCTTTGCACCATCGTATTGGTGGGATACGTCCTTGTTTACGGCTGCCCGGCCAAAATGAGATAATGCATTATTTTATTGAAAGAAAGAAAGTCTTCCATGCTGGTCTGGGAGCAAAGGAAAAACATAGAATGTACCAGTTGCTTCTCTACCCGCGCAGATAGTAAAAGCCCATCGAGGGAATGGGCGAAAATAATAGGAATCATGTTTAGGCGATGAGGCTAGCAACCTATTTTGATTCCATTTTCCACCTATACGCCCACAATCATGCTATATGTGGCCTGTAGGTACCTGTTGCCTTAGGCTCTGTCTACCCCGTAAGGGATAAAGACGTGATTTGTGTATGTGTGTATGTATGTAAGAAAGAAAGAAAGAAAAAAGTTTCTTTATGACAATCACAAAGTCAAATAAAATAAATTAAACACAAACAGATAAGTCGTCACAAAATGGTCCCAACTCAGCATTTTGGCCGTATTGCTGAAGCTTCTGCCCGCGACTTCGTCTGCGTAGAATTATACGTATAAACCTTCCTCTTGAATCACTCTATCTATTAAAAAAAATCCATTGTGTAGTTTTAAAGATATAAGCATAGGGACAGACAGCAGTTTGCTGGTCTGGGAGCAAAGAAAAAACATAGAATGCACCAGCTGCTTCTCTTCCCGGGCAGATGGTACAAGCCCATCGAGGGAATGGATGAAAATCATAGGCGACGCGGCTAGCAACCCATTCCTATTTTGATTCCATTTTCCATCTATACCTAGCCCCACAATCTTGCAAAACGTGGCCTGTAGGTCTTGTCACCTTGGGCTCCGTCTACCCCGTAAGGGATAAAGATGTGATTTATGTATGTAGAGACAGACAGACAGTGGAAAGCGACTTTGTTTAATACTATGTAGGGAATAAAGTTTTTGTACGTGTTTGCAAGTGTGGCTTTCGTGTGTTTGTTGTTGTCATTATGTTGATCGCTTCGAATGTTGCAACTAAATTTTAACTAATGTCTTACACACGATTTATAAAAAGTCGGACCACTCTCGAATTATAATCGTCGATTTTTTTTCCTACTTTGTTGACTCATAAAGAATCAAGCGGAGTATAATAATATTATTAAATACTGAAACCTCAGCATCAACATCTAACCAAGACCAAAATAATTATTTCAGTCGTTTTTTATAACGGACACTGTATGCATTCTACGATGAATAAAAATGGCAAAACTGTTTGTTGAATTTCAATCCACGTACTTATCACTTCTTTACTCGGTCACTACATTTAGAACCCTTGCATTTTATTTTTTAATCCACAGCATTGCCAGTTTAACAGAGTAACAAATCAAAATGTCAACACAAATCCTTCAAACTTGGCAACACAATTTTTTCATGTCGTATTTTACACCAGTAACATAAAGCATCTATACAAAGTAGGCTTCTGTAATCCGAGGCAATTTTTGCTGAATGCAATCATCCTCAGTTCCTTCTAGCTACGTAATAATGAACAAAGGGATTGAGTCGAGTGCTACACGTGCTACACCGTAGGCGCTGCTACGAACTTCGTAGATAAAGAGATGCAGCCAATGACTGCAAGGAAGTACCGAGCTGCTTTTAAATTCTTCAACAATTTAATTGAAAGCCATCGCATCCTTGGAATTTAAATCCGATTCGCACTGGAATATTCTGAATGGCACGAAAAAGCTAGAATTGGAAAATTACTTGAAACAGCGTGAATGGTAAGCTTTTATTTCATTCCTCCGGGAATCCATTAGTCGGTAAAAGCGTAGGTTCTACCGTTAAGATGTAGTTTTCAGACTCAACGGAGTATTACCTCGAGAAGCAAAGTACGACAGAGTCGACAGATTAGCGAGACTTATTTTGTACGTACACGTATACAAGTGTTGACATTTAAGAAGATGATTGCGGATATTTACTTCATCATAATTCCGTAAGGAAAATAAACAATGTAAAAGTCTTAAAATGCTTAATCATGCGTTACTTTGCTGAGGTCCTAAATAATGTTCTAAAAAAGTTAGGTACTGTAGACTGTAGAAACTAATAAATCAAACATTTAACATTACATTTCAAAATTCAACACGCAGCGCTGACCAGAGCAATGTTACGACTGTCTTTTGTTTTTGTTTTCTTTTAGCGCTGCGTGGAATTAACTTTATTTGTGGCCAGTGCCAAAATATAACAATTTAATAAAAAAAGGTGGCTGCCTAAATAGGTGCGTCGCCTACAGGTACCTTTCTACTCCGTAATGAATAAACATCCTTTACCTTGCTACTCCGCTGCCACGGAGCGTGGCGCGGCGTGGGAAATGTAAAGGTATTTTGTTTATAATACGGAGCTCCTTAATTGGGTTGATTGGTTTTGGAGCAGCAAAATACTTAACCACTGAAACTTACTTGCTACTCCGCGACTATTAATTTCGACAATTTTAGTTCATGATTGTATTTTCTTTCAAGAAGTCACGACTTTTGTATCATGATTTTTAATGAGCTTTAAAAGATGGTAGGTAGTAGTAGGTAGGTAGGTTGGTATAGGTAAGTTTTAGTTTAATTTAAGATAAAAGCGTAAGTTTACAATGCTACTAATATTATAAATGTGAAAGTTTGTGAGTATGTTTGGATGGTTGTTACTCTTTCACGCCAGAACGGCTGGACAGATCTGGATGACATTTGGAACATAGATAGATTATAGTCGGGAATAACACATGGGCTACTTTTTATATTAATTGCGTAATTCCCGTGGGATAGCGATAAACAAATTTTTTGCAGACAAAGTCGCGGGCAGCAGCTAGTATATAATATTTTTACCAAAATAGGTGGCTGGTCAAACGGAAGGACCGATCTCAATGCATTCGAAAGCCAGTTTCCTTGCGATGGTTCTTGGCCATGTTTGGTATAAATCGGTCCAGTTAGTTTGAAGAGTATCAGCTCTTTTCCAAAATGATGTAAGGCATTTTTGGCATAAAATTGTTTTTTTTTTATTTACCTACACATTTTTTTTATATATAAATAGGAAGGCAAACGAGCAACTGGGTCACCTGATGGTAAGTGATCACCACTGCCCGACACCCGCAACCCCGGAGGGATAGCAGATGCGTTGCCAACCTAGAGGATTAAGATGAAACGCCTCTTGTGCCCGTAATTTCCCCGGCTGTCTTACTCTCCGCACCGGAACACAGCAGTGCAAGCACTGCTACTTAGCGGCAGGATTATCGAGTAAGATGATGGTAGCGATCCGGACGGACCTTGCACAAGGCCCTACCACCCGCGTCATTGCTACAGCTCGATGAATTTGAGAGGGGTAGTATTTTTATTTAATTTGATTGGTGTAATAAACTCGTGTATTTACGCCTATACTGTATTTATTATACCTGAACAAATAATAGACTATAGCAGAACTTAATAACAATAAACACTAACAATGTACCAGTTAATGTTTACGCCGCCGTCGCTAGAGCACCTGCTCGCTAATATATCATCTTAATTGCCTGTTATTAAATAAGCAATTACGACTCATTGTTACACAAGCACAGAAATTAGCCAAACGTTTATTTGCGACTTAGTTCAATTAACGTACAGTCCTATTTTATCATACTAAACTAATAGGTGCTATCATCGAGAACGTTTGTAAATTTGCACGGTTGTCTTTCTTTCTCTTTCACACTAAAACATCTGGGTAGATTTTTACGTTACATTAACTCGACGTTCTCATGGAATCGGGACGCTTATAAATAAATACATAATTAATAAATATTCACAAATTGACCTAGTCCCAAAGTAAGCGCTAGTAAGGCTTGTGTTATGGGTGCTAGACAACGATATACATACTCATAGATAAAAACATCCATGACTCAGGAACAAATATTCGTGTTCATCACACAAATATATGCCCACACCAGGATTCGAACCCGGGACGCTTGCTTCGCAGGCAAGGTCACTACCAACTAGGCCAATCCTTTCCTTCCAAGCTGGACTGGGAGCAAAGAAAAGTCACAGAATGTGCCAGTCGCTTCTCTTCCCGCGCAGATGGTAAAAGCCCATCGAGGGAATCGGCGAAAATCATAGAAATCATGCCATAGGCGATGCGGCTAGCAACCCATCACTATTTTAAGCCACGATACAAATTCTGGGAAGGCCTGTGGGAAAATTCTGGAATTTCAACAGCCAGATCTAATAGTTCACCTGGATGAACCCGCGGAATAAGCTAGTAACTTATCCATTTTTTTCCTCTACACCTATGAAAGTACTGAGTGGATATTTGAATTCGCAGAAGCACGATAATAATGTAAAGATAAAATGAGTATATACCTATTTAAATTGAGTACTAAATACATAATAATAATAATAATAAAAGGCACATTACTGGAGTAATAGGCTATTTCAAGTCAAAGGCATCAACCCTGATTCAATAAAATATTTAAAGGCATCACCGTAAATCAGAGATATATTTGTTCAAAATTCTAACGTATTTTCTTCTAACAAGACCATATTTGATGAAAGGAAGCTGTCGTTAATTATCTCCGAGGAAATGTCGTAAATTAATTATTATTCAATAATAAATAATGTGGTACCGACCGAGAGGAAATGAGGAAGCATTTAGTGTAATTATTAAAGCTATTAATTTGAAATATGACTTTTTATATAACTCCAAATAAATTGCGAACACGCTGCTTGCACTGAAAATGGGTCAACTGGGGTCATAAAGCACTCACGACTGAATGTGGCCATTGGACGCTTGCCTCACTGCCAAAAAAGACGAAAAATTTCCACACTGGCCATGAAAAATGTTTAATTGCGTGCGTGCTACTCTGGATATTTTATATAACTCTAATAGAAATGATTATCTAACTCGCTCGCAATCGCCATCGTGTTCATTTTGGCAGTTCATAAATGGCCTGACAATTGGCATCGGAATCAGCTAACTGTCACATTCATACAAGAACTGTCAAAATGAACACGATGGCGATTACGAGTGAGTTAAACAATAAGCCTACTGTTGTCAGTGACTACATCTGAGTATAATTAGTTTATCGCCATCCCGCGGTAAGCTTTTCTTACGTAGGACTGACCAGTGATTAACCCCTACTACACCTGGTAGAAAGTATAGGTGAGGCCAATGGTGTACTTGGGCCTTGAAGAGTCCTAGGTTGTATCTATCCGGAAACAAAAAAATAAGTTATTAAGTATGCGATTTTCCGGAATGAAGGTAACAGATAGGCACCCATTCGTATTTATTACGGTAGTATGGATATGATAAGGTGTTATTGGAGTTTATTTGATTTAAGAAAAAATAGCATTTGATTTTTGTACCGTATTGTTTTGAATTAAGCAGCCACTCATTTTAAAATACAGGCTGACGTTGTATGATTGTACAAGAATAAACTAAAAGCAACTCCTGTCGTAATTACTTTGTGCCCACGGCATAGCCACACCCTGTCCCATAACATTTATATAAATTAGCACAGTAGAAAATTCTGACAATGCTTCCATTTGGCACTTATTTGGGGTTCCATATCTCAAAAAGATAAAAAACACTTTATAGAATCACTTTGCTGACATTCTGTCAATAATGTTTTACGCGTGGAGATATCTAATTGTAATAAATATAAAACACCAAGGGCATAAAACATAAGGTTCCTAAGTTCATGCTATCAAAGTATACGTTTCGATAGTGTATATATAAATGTGTACAAAAACAGTGGCATTCAATACCTTAAAAAAGATCTGCTTATTTCATGAACACGACTTGACTATATAGCCATATATAGATGTACAAGATCAGATCTCTGTAAGCTGCGACGACGGTGGTTAGGAAAACAGCAAAATTAATGGAGTCAAATCATTTCACTGATCATCTTTTAATTTAAAAACCCTTTTATTTTTCAAAACGTTTATACTTTAACAAACATTAAAGTTTTAACAAAAGATGACTTTGTGAAATTTTATGATGATGAACCAAAATGTAGTAAGCTAGCTTTGTTCCTGTAATACTCTGCTTCTGTCTTGTACCCATTAATATTTTCTAATGGCGAGAGTGCGCGACGTCTTGTCGTCTCTAATAAACCTACTAGCGGATTATGTCCGCTTATTCGCTAACCCTGGAGATTGGCTGGACAGAAACTTGTAAGCCATAACAAACTTTGTTTTAACTTATTCTATATTGCAGTAAAATCGCCTGATTAAAAGATGTTGATTAATAAAATAAAGAGAATTAGTAATTATCTTATGAATAAAAACACAAACCTACATACATATACCGTACCTATCTATCCTAACCATTCAAAATGGCTGCCACACAGAACGGCTAGCAAAAGTGCGCGCGAGAAGGAGTACCCATCGGCCTGCCCATTGCCACTCCAACGAGCTAACACACACATTACCATATATCACATTACAATGAATATAAATTAAAACAATTGTTTGAAATATCAACCTTTCAAGTCTAATCTCTTTCAACCAACTTCAAGTGTAGATAACATGGTGCAGTTCCGTTAAGCCGCTACAGTTTTTAATCTGGTGTAGTATTCAACAGAAATTTACTGACCAGCAAAATTTTAACATGTCGCTTTTCATGCAACTTTGTATATATAAAGTTACCCGTTATTTTTGATCATCAGTGTTTTTACAGACTTTATCAAAATAACTAAGAATATTGATATGGTAGCTGGTATTAACTAGAACTATAAAATACTACATGTATCGGTTTTTTAAATCCCTTTGACTGTTTTTACTGTTTCTGCTGACCGCTTATAATGGTATCATAGTAATATGAGGATCAGCATATTCCAGACACGTACGCTTTGTATCATGGGGTTGCCATAATATTATTATATCACGGGTGCCGAAACCCTTTTGTATTGATTCTTTTGTCTCCATAGGGTGATTTGATTTATCTTTCGGGCATGATTTTTATGCGTAACGTTTGGATATCTATTCTAATTGCAGGGAACAAAATTGAAGAACTATATTTCTTACATAACACCAACTTATTTACAAAGATTCTTAACATATTTACGACATATTGTGCTATTAAGATTATGTTAATTATTTCACAATAAAATTGAAAATCATAATAATAGTCATGATTTTCGCAAAATATTTCTTCTAATTTCAAATGGCAAACAAGCTGCAACACATGCGATCGCATAAACTAAAAATAAACGCAAATCCCTTTGGTTTCCACTCTCACTCGGAATCAAAACAAAACGTATTTTGTTTTGGCAAACAAAAACTTATCAGTGTTCGTCCACAGAGGCAATAAGCGCGTTGTCTCGTATTCCGATTCTTGGGGCAAATATACCGCCTGACCGTAGGGACGTGACTACAGAACTCTCAATCCCAGGTTTTCGTCGCAACAGCTAAAACAACAGTTGAAAATCGAAGTTCTTGTCGTTCCGCTCGGACTAAATGTTCATTAATAAAATTAAGCGAGTGAGATGAATGGTATGATACGAACTTCGAATTTCGGAGTAGCCTTGAGATGTCTTGAACGCGTTTGAGTCAGTGTCAAGTGCTGAAAAATTAGTTACTACAGCGCTGTTAATTTTTCCAGTAATTAAGACAAACGCATTCCGGACGATTTTAGTGTCACAAAACTGAAATTTCTTTCTGTCACTATGTACATTACATACTGTGTACGTAATTAAATTATACGTACACGCCCCAAAAGTATACTTTTAGTGTGCCTTGCTAAAACATATTTGGATATACTATTGTACTATCATTTCTCTTGTTTTCATCGGCGTATATATTATTTTTCCTTTTCTAGCCCGGAAGTACTTTTACCAGCGACTTTGCTTATCATAATGGGCTGCAGAAGACAGTATCTATCATGTGTTTTTTTTTTCTACTTTTTTAAAATTTGTTGTACGAAGAGACAGTATGGTGCATCTCTAGCACGAACCCTTTGATACCGTCAATGTGTCTGCAGATAGCCAGCCAATCCAAAAACATTTGATTCAAACGAATATAAACATTTAACATACGAGATCGGTTGACGTTGTTACGAAAACTAGATAAAGTAAGTTAGCGATTGAGTTGAAATTGTGTTGAAAATTTTAACACGTTGACAGTTCAATGGTAACAATAAATTAGACAAAGGAACTTTTTACCATCTCCGACGAAAACCAGTTTAAATAATAGCCAATGTTAGTACATTATCATTAAATAAATATGTTTTAAAATAATTTGTAAAAATAATAAATGACGATTATATAAAAAGAAACGTCAATAAAAGGCAAGATTTTTCGCCACAGGCATTACCCCAAGTATATTCATCAATTTGAGAAAAAAAATGTGTTTTATAGAATTACATTTTTGAGCGAAAGGGCTGTGACATAAAACATACGGACGAACAAACCGGCAGGTTTGACGAACAATAGGTATAACTTTCCAAAGTGACCTGTCCTTCGATTCAAAATTGGTTTAAAAATCCAATATAATAAAGCATGCATACAATCTATTCACCTCAGCCAGCTCGAAATGCATCAGTTTATTGAATCTTAATCTTAAGTAGCTTAGTGGTATTTTGTTCGAATCATAGTCACACGAAAGGGCGCTGCCATTTTCCATTTCGCCACGTCTGTGGACGCGCGGTGAAGTGGAAAGACAGGACATTCAGTTGTGCCAGCGGCCATGGCAAGTCGCTTAGCTAACAGGTTTGGCAAAGGTATCGACAAATAAAATGAAGGGATATTTTTTTAATGGCCGCTATATTAACATCGAAATGTGTGTTGTTTGTCAGTCAGCCACGTTACTCTGTCATATTCATAGGGTGTCAAGGTGCTTAAGAATTATTCAAGAATTTCATCCAGTACTTAAGGCAGTTTCATTAAATGCCCTTGTTAAGATTTTTAAATAGTTTTGACAAAAAAATTGTACATCCTTTTGACGCGCCTACACTTTAACATCTGTCAATGTATCATCATCGTCTGCAAAGAATACGTTTATCGCTATCCCGCGGGAAATACGCAGTTTTCCGGGATAAAAAGTAGCCTATGTGTTATTCCAGACCATAATCTATGTTCCAAATTTAATCCAGATCCCTTAAGCCGTTCTGGCGTGAAAGAGTAACAAACATATATTCTACATACATCCTCACAAACATTCGCTTTTAAAATAATAGTAAGAATTTAAGTAGGGATAGGATTTTGTCCTCCTGTAAAAGTAACCTCGGTGCTTTCTGAAATGTTCCGTATTAATTTTAAGCCGCACTATCTTATCTTATCTTATCTTATATAAATGTAGATAAATTAATCCCTATTTCCATTGGTCACGGCATGACGCGTGAACGGCTGGGCCGATTTCGCTAATTCTTTTTTTGTTGTGTTCGTTATTATTGTCAGAAGAAGGTTCATATAAAACAAGAAATTTGAAAAAAAAGAAAAAAGCTGGGACGGGGGCGAAGCCGCAGGCAACAGCTAGTAGATATACTATGTTACCAGTATTGTTTAGAAATATAATTCCTAACGGGTAAACCGTGAAATTAAATACACAAATCGGGAAGTATAATTCTCGATTCTTTGATGGCCAGTATGGACAAATTTATAAACTTAAAACTTGATATTAATTTTAATTATTTTTAACTATAATAAACAATTTAGCAACGGAGATTGTGGGCCTATAGTAAATATTCTGATGAGGATGACCACGAGGATTTTCTTAACAGTTATTACTTTAAAACAAACACCCTAATTAACTTTGACGTTTATCGTGTTTCTTAATTAGCTTAAGCTTTTAAATTCCAATATAAATTTCGGATTCCTCATCTTAAACTTGCTAGGTCTACTCGCCTATTGATCAGAAAGTTGGGCAATTTAATCTCTCGAGTTGATTCACAGCCCAGTGGGCTGCGCAAGCAGTGCTGATTCAAGATATCATTAAAAGCAGATCTTAATTCGACTTTGTCTATTAAATTTAATATTTATTTTCACTTCATTTACTTGTTTATAATGTGTATAAAGGCGATACTTTAATACTTCGCGAAATATTGAGGTCAAGTCACGCAAAATAGCCATCGAGTTGAAAAGTGATTGAAAAAAATCTTCGACTTGGTTGTTATTAATTTTGCCAGGGGGTGATTCCTGTAACTAACACGTCAGATTTTTAATTTATTAATGGTACTTAAGATATTCATTTTATAAGATTGCCCACGCTCTAAAAATGAAGTAGGTATAA
Source organism: Pandemis cinnamomeana (assembly GCA_932294345.1). Classification (NCBI taxonomy): domain Eukaryota; kingdom Metazoa; phylum Arthropoda; class Insecta; order Lepidoptera; family Tortricidae; genus Pandemis; species Pandemis cinnamomeana. The sequence goes on along the minus strand of OW028705.1, from coordinate 12,074,907 downwards.
ATAATAATAATAAAGAACTTTAGGCTCTGGGTCGTGGTCCACCCGGAAAACACGCTGCCATTAAATCTCGAATCACTGATTATTATTATAATAAAAAAATAGATAGGTGTGGTTAGGTAAGTATATTCGTTTGCCCGCAGGGCAAAATACCCAAAAAAGGGGCTCCGCGCCAGGGCGGAGCTCCGTCGAAAACCAAACAACAACAAACTGTATGTAGACCACGACCAATAGGCCAGAACTTTATCCTTCTGATTAAGAGGATTAAACTTGTTTGTTAACAACGTGGGCGATAGCCTCGGGGGACAGGGGCCTCTAGTTCAATGTCAGACGATGACCCAAAATTAAAAGTGCCTCTTGTCACGATACCCCGGATATGGGTCAGGTGTTGCATAGGGCCGGCACACAAACGGAGGGGAGAAAATCGGAGAAAGGCATTTTAAGATAATCATCTATATCTATCAAGCATGTATGAAAAGATTGATGAATGTGGATGACGCAAAGGAGGTATGTCAGAATCGTAGCAAGTGGAACAAAGTAGTCTCTGCCTACCCCTATGGGAAAGAGGCGTGACTGTATGTATACATATATGTATTTATGTATCTATACCTAGTTATAAAAAAGTATATTTATTTAGTCACCTTACTATTACCGTCTAACCGATGACTAACTTAGCGATAACGATTTAACTACTGTAGCTATGGATATGAAATTTCGCAGACATCCTTGAAGATTACAGAGATGCACCAAAAAGGGATTTTTCCAAATTCCCCGAGGTATACATAATAAAAGAGATTCATATTTCATCCTCGACATTACTTAATCTCCTTTAAAATTCTAATTTGGTATGCAAGTAGGCAGTTAGAACAGCTAAAAACTGTTTTTTTTTTGTTCCTGCGGGATAAGAATTAAAGAGGATTATTTTTATACCAGCAGATATCATATATTCCTTGGGATGAACCAAGGGATTTTTCGAGATTCCCGTAGAATGGTGAACTGGCATATTTTTCCTTCACGCAGGGCAAAGCTACAAGCAATAAACTTTGTCTATTAGGTTTGTGCTTGTTGCAAAATAATCAAGTTAAATAAAAAATATATAGTTCATTTCAACTAACGCGATTGGACGATTCTACACGTCTCAACTCCGTGTTTACTCAATGGAATCAAAGCCTAAGCTAACGTTTTTTTATACAACTAGGAAGGCAAGTAGGATGATAAATGAACATCAGAGGATTGGAGATGCGTTTCCAGCCTAGAGGGCTAATTATATACTTCATATGTCAGTAATTTCACTGGATGTCGTACTCTCCACGCCGAAACACAGCAGCGTCAGCTATACTACTTGATAACGCTCCGGACAGATTGTTCACAAGTGCTTACCAACTACCGTCCTAACTAACCTTTCAGTTAAAATTCATCTTTATCTATTACTTGCATCTTGAAAACAAAATCTTCTGGCCATCTCACAGCACGTCGGAACAGCGGACACTCTTTACAATCTTACCAATGCCATTGATAAACTCAAACCTTTATAGAAAATGCTGCTTCGATCAAAGAAGCAGTGTAAGGTCAACGGCAAATACAAGTTGGTCCAGTTCACCCACCCCCGAGTTGCAGATGTGAAATTGCATTACGATGCAGCTTGTAACTCGCTTACTGAATGTGATTTTATGTCTCCCGTTGCTCACATTGACATTTATGCTAGATTGCGATACTAAACATTTATTAGGGCACTGAACGTCAAACATGTACTGTTTTAAAAAGGAATCAGCTATACGTTAGCTATGTCATGATGCACCGAATACCTTGTGAACTGTAATCATCGCGTTCACGGCGGAATAAATGTAATAATTATAAAAGCGCCCACCTGTGGCCCCTTTCTCGAAACTGCAAGTTACACTTTACAAGATGAGTGAAAAACCTTTTGTTGGAAAACCCATTATACTCGGTTGATGAATATTCGCACATTTTTAATTGACATTCTACAGTATTTTTATGTAAAACTAGTTTATATTTAATTTAGGTATATTCTTGCAGTTGATGATCAGTAATTTTTCTAATTCAATTCAGTATCTTTATAACATTGACAACCTTAATTGTATTATTTTTTGCTTCTGAGGACTCCCTCCTGAGGATGAAAATATTTGTCATTTTATTTCAATTTTTATTTCCTCTGTCTTTATTAATTAAATAGATTAAGTATTGTTTTGTATTCGACATTGACGATCTCAACATAAATCATTGTACATCAAAATCGTTTATACAGTAATTTTATGCTGAGAGAATAAATAAACTAAACTAAACTACAAGCACTAGCAACAATAGTCAAATCCCAACACCTGATTGGTTGATTTAGCCAATGGAGACTTGTAAAATCGTGATTTGTAGCTTCGAAAAACGGACGCTGAAATGACAGAGACGAGACCGAAAAATTTAATAGCTGTCGACGCGTGTCCAACAAAAAGAAGAATATTTTTCAATGTGGCTCAAAGCGTGCAAGGAATAAGGCACACGCGTATATTGCTTTTCCGATCTATCACTATAGTTATAATATATCTCAAAAATATAAGTAAGTAAGTATACGTGAGTTTTCGCTATTTTGAGCATTTCGGCGAAGGAAAACATCGCGAGGAAACCTGCACACATCTGCGAATCATTTCAATGGTGTGTGAAAGGCCAGGAGGGAACGTGTGTGTTTTTAGACGGTAGGCCTCTCCCCTCCTTCTATAGGGAAGGCAGCGGCGAGCTGGAGAGCCCGTCATACCTCCGTTGCTGCCCCGAGCGAGGAGATGCATAAGGCGCATTTTCCACACGTTAAAAAAAAAAAAAAAGGGTCAACCCGTAAGGGATAAAGAGGTGACTTATCTATGTGTGTACCTATGTACCTGAGTAGATAAAATGCAATTTTGATGAGACTCCTACGACTTATATGTCAGAACACCCTAAGAATAAGAGTATGATGAAAGTATTTAGGTACACCGTATACTATACCGCATACCGTTTCTGATCAAACCAGCGCGAAGCGCGAGCGAAGCGTTTCCATATCAGCTTGAGCAAAAATACTTTCGTATAGATATCCCGGTGTCCGGCTGCATGTTCTCCTCTACAGGTCACGTTTGTGTCCATGGATAGTGGTGCTCGGTTACCATCAGGTGACCCACTCGTTAGTCTTCCTTGTCATATAAAAAATCTCAATTTAGAAATTCGCAACTCGTATCGTACGGCCCTTCTCACTCCCGTATTAATGGCTATTAATGTGAGCGAAACGAGATGAAACGAACTTCGAATTTCGGAGTACAATACCTTCCTCGTAAAATTTTGTAAGCAGGTATGGTACCTAATAAATTACTCCTGGAATTTTAAAAGAGAAACTAATAAATGAACAACCTTTGTTAACTTATGAATTGAAAAATGAATTCTTTGAATCTGACTCTGTTTATTATTTATCTATTAACATTAACTTTCGATGTTTATTATCCAGTATTTCGCCCGTCTAGCCGTTGTTAGTCTGAGCATTTTCCATGCAAATGCATTCTGCAAGTGGGTATTTGTCTCGTTCGGAATTTTAATTCTCATACCTTATTTTTTTGTAATCGTCAATGGGTAGCGGTTCTGGCGACAGATTGGTGCAATGGTGTACCCTTCGACCCTTGTGTACCCTTCAACGGCCAAGTCACACAACGTTAACTATAATAATAAAGAAATCGCAGTAAGGAACCTTAGACTTGGCACGACTTTGTCTAGATTTCATGACTTTTACTACTTTTTTTTATTTACTTACTTACTTGCTTTTTAGAGATAAACAAGCAGCTCCATCGAAACTTGGCTAATTTTTTACAGAATGTTTTTGGTGGGATATCCCTTACGAGGTACACAGAGCCTGAGGTAACAAAACCTTAAGGCCACGTTTTACATGATTAAGGGCGTATAGGTGGAAAAGGAAATCAAAATAGATTCCTAAGACTCGCCCATTCCCTCGATGTGCTTTTACCATATGCGCGGGAAGAGAAGCAACTGGTAAATTCTATGTTTTTTCTTTAGTCCCAGACCAGCATGGAAGAAAGAGTTACTGAGCTGTATTACAACCTGTTCCTTATTTCAAAGGATGTAACTTAAGTCAAATACCCTAATCCGCAAGCAAGGCACCAAAACAGGCTGCCTGTTATTATTTGTAAGCGCATTATGGTTCTTCGAGTTATTTGCTATGCGATTTTATTTTTATACTTTCTCTAATCACAACTGGGTAAGGCCACGAGCGTTCCCATCACCGTCCGTATCCTTAAATAAGGCAGCTGTATTAAATTATGCTCGGAACTATAAAACAGAAGCTTTGGTGCGGTCACCGCCCTTCATCGGCATGTTATTCGGGTACATCTTGCATGTCTTCAGAGGAGAGAAGATTAAGTTGTCACAGTAGTCCGTTCAGCTGGTCCCTTTCGTTATGGCTGTGGAAGAGCCTGGCGCGCATCTCCTACGGGATCTTTCTTTTTCACATGACTATTGTTTTGGTTGTCATTATTCTTGTTCCTATTCTTGTATGTATTTTTATATTATTACTTGTAACTTTAGTTTTACTTAATAAAACAGAAGCTTATTGTTGCTAATTTCAATCAACCTGTCTTCGATTTATTGAATCTGGCCCAATGACCCTGTTAAAATCGCCCCGAAAGACAGAGATGCACAACGGTTTATATGGCGCAACATGGATGGCAACATCGTAGAATACCGCATGGCATCGATGATCCTCGGTGCAGTGTCCAGTCCATTCATGGCGCTTTTCTTAAAGAATAAAAACGCAACTCAATTCGCGGACAGCTTTCCTGCCGCTTGTCAGGCGATACAGGAAGACCATTATATGGATGACTATTTAGGTGTGACACAGGTTTCTTGTTCCTTGAAATGGACCTCCTCAAAGTAATTTGAGGAGGTCCATTTCAAGGAACAAGAAACCTTTACCTTGCTACTCCGCTACTCCGCGCCGCAGCTCCGTAGCAAGGTAACTGTTTTTTGTTCATTGAATCTGTCTTAGATTCTGGTGACAGAGGTATCGTTGAGCTGCTTAAGTTAAGGTAAGGTTGAGACTGTTGCGAGGCGTTTGATATTATTCCGATTATACAACACTGGCTTCTGCCGGCGACTTCGTCTGCGTAGAATTATACATATAAAGCTTCCTCTTGAATAACTCTATGTATTAAAAAAAACGCATCAAAATAGCTTAGTATAGTAATAGCGGAAAGCGACTTTGTTTTATACTAAGTATTGCTACAATGAGTCTTTATTGAACACCACGTAATAACATTGACTACGTGCAATGTCCGTCCGGATCGCTACCACCGTCTTACTCGCTAATGCTGCCGCCAAGCAGCAGTGTTCTGCGTGCTGTGTTCCGGCGTGAAGAGAAAGATAGCCGGTGAAATTACTGGCACTAGAGGCATTCTACCCTAGCCCTCTAGGCTGGCAACGCACAATCCTCTAGTGTTGAGGGTGTCCATGGGTGGTGGTCGCTTACCATTAGGTGACCACTTGTTCGTTTGCCTTCCTTGTTGAGCGTATTTTCTGTGTAACTATTAGTTAGATGAAGTTTTTCGATAGCTTAGTATACAGATTGGTTAAGGTTAGGTTAGGTTTTTTATAACAATTCTGTTAATTTGCAATTTTCTGAGCAAATAACATTGTACTTTGAACCACTTTAAACTTAATACAGACGCCAAGAAGATCATCGTTAAGTTACAGGTAGACAAACATAATCAACTAAAAAATATCTTTCCATTCCAAGGGATCACGTGTACCGGAGCACGACACTGTTGACATTAAAATTTTCAATTTACCTTTCTGATATCTGCATAGGTACTAATAACAAGCAACATCAGCGACTATAAAAAAGGAACGGCACGTGCCTTCGAATACAACCTAACCTCATATTAACTTTGACGATCTTTTCAACCGTCCAATCACCCAGAAAGCTAATAAAATTGTATATTTGCCATAACAAGACTTGCGTTGGAAACTTTTAAACATATTTACATGTAGCTCGTTGGTCGTTAAAAATACATGACTACAACACTAGTTTATAAGCTGTCTGCATCTCCGCATATTTTGTGGGGCTGATATTCTCCATTCAAATTCATTTCAATGCTTTTGTAAACAAACCGATTTCATCAAAATCCTCACACAATCACTCGTACGAAATAACAGATAGGTACTTTTGCATTTATTTCTAACATTAATGTGGAAATATATATAATTATTTTAGATGTATTCAGCCCGTGCTTTTGATATTGAACTTCAAAAAAGAAACAAAGTGTGTGAATATAAAATTCAAGACAAAGAACTTAAGATGATCTCAATGAAGAATTCAAGAGTCTTATAAAACTTGAGATTAACCGAGAGGCTTTACTGACGATGCGTTAAATTTATTTCGTTATAAAATATCCAAGGACTGATTTCACAAAGATCTAACTAACCCTTCTAATATTATAAACATATAATATGAAAGTAAGTCTGCTGTCTATCTGTTTGTTAAGCTTTCATGCCTAAACCACTGAACTGATGTAGTTAAAATTTGATGTAGAAATAGATTCAGTCACGGGGGAAGGACGTAAGACAGTTTTTATCCCGGAAATTCCCAAAATTCCCACGGGATAGCGATAAGCGAATTCTGCGCAGACGGAGTTGCGGGTAACAGTCTATAAATTTAAAATAGACTTAAGGGTGAACACAATGTGTCGATAATAATTTGGGCAAGGAAGAAAAGAATTCAAATTATAATATATACTCGGGAGCAAAAAACCGGGTCACTTTTCATACAACTTTCTACGGAAGTGACCCGGTTTTTTGGCTCCCGAGTATTATCATCATCATCACTACATAGTATAAAACAAAGTCGCTGTCGCTGTCTGTCCGTCCCTATGTATGCTTAAACTTTTAAAACTAACGCATCGGATTTTGATGCGGTTTTGTTTTAAATATATAGAGTGATTCAAGAGGAAGGTTTATATGAATATTTCTACGCAGACGAAGTTGCGGGCAGAAGCTAGTAAGAGTATAAAATTGAGACAGTGAGGGTAGATTTGACCTACCCTCTGTAATAATAAAGCGGAGTGGAGACGTGCATATTGTGATAGTGCCAATGTAATGGCAACACTACGTATACAGAGACGCCTGGCGGGAGCCTTAAATTTTAATTTCAGGAAAACGAGAGCAAGCAATCATTTTAGATGTGTAACTTCGTGAAACGGGGACTTGCCCGGGTTTGTTTTGCACTTAGGCCTGACCCGCCGACCTCTGGGACGCCTTTTGTCCCATTTAGGGATACCAGCTACAAATTTTGAAATACCTGTCAAAATTTCTGATTTGCGAATAAAATTCCTGATGCTAGGTTGATTTTCGTGCTCGGTGGTGGCAGCTGTTACCTAAGTAATTTTGAATATTTATCTTTAACTAGCGGTTGCCAGCGATTCTGTCTGCCAAGAATTCACATATCCGACAGTAACTATGCAATTTCAGGGGAAAAAACTATCTTTTGTCCTTCCCCGGGACTGAAACTATCTCTATACCAAATTTCTTTAAAATCGGTTCAGTGGTTCATGTGTGTAAGCGTAACAGACAGGCAGACAGATTGACTGAGTTACTTTAGCCACATACTTACATTTTTTTTATAATTTACAAAAGTTTGTAAGTGTCAAAAAGAAATACAGAAAAGGGCTTTTTGTTTTTCAATTATTTATCCGTACCTACTAATAATAAATGCGAAATTAACTCTGTCTGTCTAGCTGTCTGTCTGTTACCATATCATACCACGGGAAAGCAATTCTGCGCAAACGGAGTCGCGGCGCGGGCTACAGTAAGTCCATAAATAAAACAGGTAAGAAGACAGACTCGAAGCTCTTTAAATGCTATCGCACTGTATATTGTTATATCGGAAAAATACCTAACATTTTTATATTCTTCACAAATGGCCAAATTCCCTGACATGTCAAGAAAACCCCTGACATCTGGTAACCCTAGTCCTACTCGGCTTTTGTCCAAGATCATAGCCCGAATACTTTATTCTGAAGACTAACTAAATGAATGGCGGTTTAAATTTAATATGCAAATTTTATAACTATAAAATGCAAAACTAAGCCTCGGATGACCCGACTAAGTTAAGTATCAGTGAGAAAGGATGAATGGAGAACTTTTCACGTTGACACAAACTTGAAATGAAGAGGCCACTGTGAATCGGCGAACTTAGGAAACAGATTTATTCTTTGTAAACGAAGTTAGTAAGAGAGTAGTACAATCGCGACCAAAATAAAATATTTCACTTGTGAGTGTAGTTTTTAACGTTTAAGCGTATTTTTAAGCCCTTCTTCATCGTACGTAACCAAGTTTCATTACTAGGACATTCTAAGGTAAAATAAAGACTATTTCTTAATTAAAACAAACATGTTCGCGGGTTAGGGGTGGCCCAAGGGCCAGCCCGCCGCACTTAAACCTAAATTAGTCCAAAGTAATCATCCAACGTTAGTTTTACCAGCGTTGGTAATGTAACTTGGCACAAGTACTTGCTACGAGGAACAAGCTTTTCTAAGATAAGCCAATTTTTATTTTGGTGTTTTTTTTTTAGTTTTTGTGTTTTTTTTTTCAAATTGATCTGATCATCATTTTACCTTTAACATCATGCCCTGTATACCATGTTATTATTGACAGCGATTGTTTTCAAAATCCAGGATCCCCACCCAGGATCTCAGGATCGCAAAAGTTGGCCTACGTCCAGCAGTGGACGGACAATGGCTGTAGTTAGATAGATAGATTGTTTTCAAAATTAGGTGGGGATATAACTTTTCATGTGTTCAATTTACCAAAACTTTACCGGTATGTTATAATTTTTTATTGATTTTTCCCATATGCTTGTGATTACAGTTATTTTGCTATAAGGTAAAGTTAATATTTAATAGGCATCCGAAGTGGCTAATGGAAGGTTTTATTTGTGACTTTTACGAGCATGGTTTGGAATATCAATTATCAGTAGTTGTACAGGGTAGTTCATGCGCATTTATTATTTACTTTTTCCCATTAGTAATTGTCAGGTTCCGCGCTATAATAAAGAAAAAGTTCATTCGGTAAACATACTACCTATATTTTTCTTACTGTTCATTCTAGAGAGAGACGGGTAGTCACAGCCAGCAGCCATGCAGTTGATGATAAATGTACAGTAACAACCAAATATACAATAACCTTTTCGTTTTTTCGTGTGATATATTTTCAGTAAAATTAATCAATCACTTAATACATACATACATACACAGTCTTTATCCCTTACGGGGTAGGCAGAGCCTAAGGTAACAAAACCTCAAGACCACGCTTACAATGACTGTTGGCTGCGTCGCCTATAACATGATTCCTAAAACCTTCGCCCATTAGATGGGTCTTTAGCATTCATGCAACTGGTACATTCTATGTTTTTTCTTTACACCCAGACCAGCATGGAAGAAAGAAGCAACTTGGTACATTCTGTTTTTTAATCAATACGATAACTTAAACAATCTGACGACCGGATAGCCTGGTAGTTAGTGACCCTGACTACGAAGCTAGTGGTCCTGGGTTCGAATCCCGGTGGGGGCAGACTGTTGTATGATGAATACGAATGTTTGTGCCCGAGTCATGGATGTTGTATGTATTTAAGTATGTATTTATTTACATTATATAAGTATGTATGTATGTATGTATGTATAACTCTTTATTGTACATAAAACACAAGAAAAAGATGAATACAGGACAACACACATGCACAAAGGCGAACTTATCCCTATAAGTATGTTTATCCGTTGCCTGGTACCCATAGTACAAGCTTTGCTTAGTATGGGACTGAGTCAATTGGTGTAATCTGTCCCAAGATATTTATTATTTATATTATTATTAATAATTCATTGACACTTCGTGAGTAATCGTAGCTACCGAGTTTGCCCGAAGCCAAAACATTATTCACATCCGTAGTCAAGTTTGTGGTTAGCTACATGCATGCCGTATTCAGAATATTCGCATTGGACGGGACGTTGCCCACTTGATTTACTGCATCATGTAATAGGGCACATTGTTAGCTGTTAACCCAGTTCGCTTGATTAAACTGGATTTAGTCAGCCACCAACTTGGATGTAGGATAGGTCAAGTATATGAGGTGTCTATGAGTGCGCGTGTACCTGTAGTCTAAAACAAAACTGTTACATAATGCCGTCTTTAAATTAAGTATTGGATGACCGAACAAAGCTTTTTTTTGGTACGTTTTCTAAAAATGAAACCGAGCTAGATCTTATTTCATGAAATTCGTTGGAGCCGTTTCCGAGATTCAGTTTATGTATTTATAAGTACCTACTAGCTTCTGCCCGCGACTTTGTCTGTATAGACACATATACATAAACCATCCTCTTGAATAACTCTGTCTATTAAAAAAAAAGCATCAAAATCTGTTGTGTAGTTTTAAAGATCCAAGCATACAAAGGGACAGACAGACAGTGGAAAGCGACTTTGTTTTATACTATGTAGTGATAGTGATATATACAAGAATTGTTCGTGTTGCATGTTTTAAATAAAAAAAATCTTCTTTTTTTTATATGGCTCCATCGATCGATACGATGATTTCGCTAATGTCAAAGTACAGTATTCAAAAATCTTGTGGCAAAAATGTACGATCAAAAGATCTCCCCCCCCCTGCCGGGCGCTTGGCCAACGGATAATGATATCCCTTAGAATCTGCTAGGAAATCATTAACCGATGCCCAGGGTGCACCGGACCAAGCACTGCTCTTCCCCTCAGGCTGATCCAACAACGAACCGCATCTCTTGGACCACACACGGCAGTAACCCGACTCGCACCCCGAATCAAAAATTACAATGAAAATCTTTCAAAACCTTGCGTCATTTGTCTCCTTGAAAGGTCAAGAGAACTTCTTCAGCTACCAACCTAAAAAGGAATTGAAAATAAATATGCCCTGTACTAACCGTTGCGAGAACATTCGAATGAAGGTATGAATTTTAAAGGAAACGAAATTGCAACGGAGATTGCGATGCCGAACTTCGTTCAAATGTTGCCAGTCTTTCAATTTTCTCGCTCAGTTGTACTTTAAGAGGTTTCCCAACCAGCTTTTTCACTTAAAACTAACTTTAGAAATTACGAGTATTTTTTTAAATAAACTTTTCTATGTTACCTGCTTCTGTTACTTACGTGCTTTTGTTTTGTTTTTTAGAGGTCCGCAGTAAATTTTCGCTCCGTAGATACTGCATAGAACTATAAAAAATCTGATTCTTTGTAAAACTGCTCCTACTTCTAGTTGTGAATTTTAAATATTTCGCCTGATTTATTAGGTAGGTACTAAAACTTGTAGGCGCTGCGGTTTTCCTTCTCGCACAGTATTTAGGGTCCAGATAAGTCCAATGAATAGCGATAGATTTTTAAAATATATTTCTGAAACGAATCGCCCGTGTCGCTCCCTCTTAAAATTATTATCTAGCTAGATGTATTTTATTAACTAGCGATCTGGAAGTCCTGGCTAGACTGCGGGTACTTTTTAACCGGAGAAAAAAAACGGAGCACGTTCTCAATTCGATGCGTATCTCATTATTTCGCAAGTCGGACCAAGTGTACTCAATTCAAGCTTCATTAGATTCTTGTTAAACTATAGCAAAAATAACTTGAAAAATATACGAAAAGACCATTTTAAAGTACGTTGATTATAAACGACACTGCGAAATAAAGAGACAGGTATATTTTGTGTATGAGCACGCATAACTTTTTACAAAGTAGTCTGATTTAGATAATTAAAAAGTAAATTTTGAAAAAAGTACAATCCTAAAAGTAGGAAAACGGGGGATGATTGATTGTGCACTCTCAGATTTCAATGCTGAGTTGTTTAATTAGAATTAATATGTTTTTTATTAAAAATAAAACCGCCTTATAAAAACTGTTAAAAAGTGACAAATAATTAGATCTTTCGCGTGCGTTACCTACTGTTTTGTTTGAACTCGGTGCCTTAAATATAATAGTGTAAAACCCAATAGACACCGACTTCCAACATATCAGTAGGTATGTAGCGCATACGAAAATGTGTATGGTTATTATTCAATTTTTACGGTATTTTTTAAGGCGATTTCATGTTTTACTAGCTGTTGCCCGCGACTGAAGGAATTACGGGATAAAAAGTAGCCTATATCGCTGATTAAACACAAAAGCGACACATTTCAAAATCGGACACTTGCATTTGAAACCTTATAACTGCCGAATTTTGTTTTTAGATTATTGTTTTGTTTTTGGTTCAGCCGTTCTGTCGTGAAAGAGTAACAAACGTCCATATTTACAAACTTTCGCGTTTTAATATTAGTAGGATTGATTATTAAGTAGGGATTTTAGTATATGGATTATTAGAGCTCTATATTATTCATCTTTTATCTAAACATTATTGTCTGTAGTAAAAATACGATAAAAAATACTAGATAACACTATACTTCACTTAATGGTACAGATACCTCGTCTCGTACTGACTCATCTGTGGCCAGTTTATCGAAGCTACAAGTTACAATTTTGCAAGTGTAAACTAGCAACATAATCCGAATCAACCAATCAGTGGTTGGGATTTAGACTTGTGTAGGATGAAAGGTGTTTAATTATCCAAAACAAATTGTAACATAAAAGGTTCGGACAAGAAATAGTTATACGATTAAAAGTTCAATAAATTGAGCACCGCGGTTCGGCGCGCGTGCTTCTCAATCGGATGCCGGCAGCGAGAGAGCGAGAGATACCGAGCGAGCGAGAAGGTCGGCGGGTTACGTTTAGAAACGTGTGTAGTCAAGCCCGCGCTACACTTGTAAAATTGTAACTTATAGCCCCGAGAAATAGGCCACTGGTCCATGCGACCGCCGTAACTAAATCTAACAGATGTCAGTATAGTCTTCATTTTTCTGTAAGGAAAATCGAAAATTCCCTCGGGACTCAGACGAAATTGCGGGCAGCAGCTCGTAATAATTAATATTAGCAAACTTCACGAAACCGGAACACAAATAGAAACCTTTCGCCATCCGTAATCGGGATGAAACTTATCTCGCACTGTTCGGGTCACAGCTCACAAATCAAATGCTAAAAGCAAATATTAGTCGGGGTGTTTGGGTGTTAGCTCTTTGTTGCTAGTTTTGCAAATAGGCCGCGTGCCTTGGGAATGTATCGGGAGTTTCATGGAGTTTCAAGGCTTGTTATGTTTATTTTATTGGCATGCCATGGTAACAGTGCCACGTACATTGTTATTTTGGGAACTGTTTGCTCTAACTTGGAAATCATTTCTATACTTACGTGCGGTAAGACATCTCTACACTTTAACGGTTTGACAGTTTTACATAAATGGAGTAGTGACTTTTAAATTGAATTGTAAAACCGTGTCAGAAAGTGATGAATTTCTCAGTTGTCAAAGCAACAGCTGAAGATAATTTATGAATGGCCTTTTTTTGCTAAGTTAGTATTTCTAAAAAAACAATCTTCAATAAAACTAAAATTATATTTTTAAATTGAAAAATTACAGTAAAACCCACGAACGTAGGACAAATAGGCTGCCGCCTTTAAAAATACAGCTACATAATGTTCTTTGAACCATGATTATTAAGAAAACAAATTAAATAATAATTACTATACCTAATAAGTATTTCTAATAGAAACATCTTTGGAATCTAAATACTTACCATGCGTCTATTTTCGTAATGTATCTCGCCAAACGTCGTGTTTCGACTTGATGTCGAGTTGCGATCACCTAGCTATTAGTGACCACATAATGGAAGAAAATGGTCATACTACATATTTTAGGATTGTCACCGTATCATCTGGATTCAAACGTGGGGCGACTTGTTTGTTTAAAAAAGCGTTAAAATAAATTGGAATGTACTATACATAATTTTGAACGGTTGGCTACTTAGATATCGGAGATCTAGATTGTAAATAGGTAATACATTTATAAGCGTTAGTATAAGGTATCTACGGCACATAAATATTATACAATTCAGCTTCATATAGTATGAAATATCTAAGGTAACAAAAAAGGTCGACGCACCCTACTATTTCTATGGTGTATCGAACTATTTGGCCGACTTGGACGCTTCAAACTATATGACGCTTACTGTATCATTCCGACAAATCGTGGCTTCGAGCTAAGTTAATAGTCCTGCGACAAATTTCAAATTAGGAATGAAATTAATCAAGATAGACGCCAAACACAGTGGCCTGTAAAAAAGCGGTAGGGACCTCCTTTTGCACGTCAACATAGGCGTCCCGTTCGTGATCCCACAGGAATGTAATTGCGTTATTATAGCACTGTGAGCGTCTCTGGCCAATAGTGACCACTGAGATGAACCTGTAACGTTCGAAGTCCATCGTCTTGAGCTTGCGCATGATTTCGCCGGCTAGGCGTATCGCTAACGCCGGAGAATCCTAGGAAAGAAAGAAACGATGAGTCCGAGGGATCCGCACAAATTCGGCAAATTAATATAAAATGTAGTAAGAAAAACCCTGCCTTCTAAGTAAAATTTAGGCAGTATGAGGTCGTTTTATGTTGGTATACATAGACAGACAAAAATATAGCGGCAACAGAAATACGTCATCTGTGAAAATTGCAACTGTCTAGCTATCACGCTTCATGAGATACAGCCAGACTGACAGTAGAGTCTTAGTAATAGAATACCGTTTTAATTTTCTGAGATTGATGAATGTGGATGAAGCGAATGAGGTATTCAGGATCGTCAGGATCTGCCAGAAAATGGCGCGACGATAATTTATTGGCGAAAATTGCTAAAATTTAAATAGTTATTTGTTATACAAGGGTGCAAAGTTGTATTTTACTCGCAAGTGTGGAATTTAAACACGTTGTTGTTTTTTTATCTGTCACATTAGTGAAGTAAGTTAATATTCATACCATAACGTTGTATTTATGTCCTGTAAAGGCCTCCTCCAACATTTCGTCCATCATGTTTTTGACATTGGCAATATGGAAGAGCCGCCTTGGATCCAGCTGGTACGTATTGAAATATACCAACGGTGGGCGCTTGAACTCGATACCCAACTGAAAGAACAAATAAATGATAATAGTTATTTGTGTCACAAGGGAGCACAATGATGTATTTACGGCAAGGGCGCTACATTGAATCCAGAATGAAGCAAAGGACTCTACAATAGAGTCTAGAGCGTAATGAGGGTTTCAAGTTTTAACGCCCAAGATGACAAATTTTGCTCCCGAGTGGCTAATACGCCACGCCGAACATTAAAAACTTGAAAAACTAATTCTAAATTTAATTAAAGAGCTACCAGCATAGAAAATGACGTGGTTTTAACTCAAACTCAAACTAAAACTATTTATTGCCTAAAAATGTTGTGACAAAGATGTTATTTTGTATACAGTTTCAAACATTTACCCTGTAAGGGCACGGGCCCTGTAAGGGTACAATTATCAACTTCAAAAAATTGCATTTGCAAAAAAAAACACTTAGAAAAGCCTTGAACGGAAAACTTGCACTTTGATCCCTCTCGACATAGCAAAGCTTACTTTTCTGAATGTGAGCTGTTAAAAATCTTTGTGGGTACACATAAACGTGGCCTTTAGGTCGTGTTACCTTAGGCTCTGTCTACCTCGTAAGGGATAGACGTGATTTATATATGTATGTATGTATGTTGATATAATATTGTGCAATCCGCTTATGTTCCCCAATAGTTTCTTGGAAAAGTCACTATAATATATTATGAGAGAGTGGCAAACGAGGGAGTGAGTAACTTGTTAGTAAGTGAGCACCGCTACTATAGAATTTCAAATGCGTTGCCTGCCTAGAGGGAAAAGAAGGAATACCTCATGCGCCAATAATTTCACCGGTTGTCTTACTATCTACGTCGGAGCACAGCAGCCGAAGCACTGCTGCTTGGCGCCAGGATTAGCAAGTTAAGTGATGGTAACAGTTCCGACCGAAAAGTCCACCACAAAATACCTCAGCAAGCATCTATATTAAGAAGCTAACTTTACCTGTGAGGTTCTCTCCACAGGTCTGATCCCAGGTACTCCAGTGAAACCGAAGGAAGCTCGTCGCATTTTCATCCTGCTCATAGACCTTCCTGCCAGGTGAGCCGAAGACTTCAACTGTCCAGATTTAACTCCCAGCGCAGACCTGACTTCAGCTTTCGACCGGCTGAGGTCCATTTTGGATTTATGGTCATCACCCATGACTAAGAAATAGAAATACGTAAGTGATTTCGCTTAATGGAAAAATTCGTAATATTGTAAAAATTCTGACTTCTGAATATCTGTTTGACAACGTCAAGGTGGCTAACAACCTAATAGTTTAAACTAGAGAAATAATTTAAAAGATTTCAAGGTAGATGTATTAAGTTTATGGCATGTTTAGAAATTATAATTTAACAGAATCAGTTGTCTAGATTGGGAGTAAGCTAAGACAAAAACACACACAGGTCGACAAGATACTTAAAGAATCTTATACGATCCGGTTATCCTTTTAAGGTCCGAAACCCAAAAATGTTTGATATGAAAGTGTAATATAAAACAATATTATTATATCAATTTCCACTCCAATGGAATTCATAATCATAATGCGCGAAATTATAATAAAAAAACAGGGCTTAGTTCGGCTCCGCATTTTAAAAGAGATATTAAATAATACAATGAAATTACAATTAGTTCTGTAATTTATTATTAACCCTCTACTTTGGTTCGGGGTGATTAATCATTAACTGTAAGCCTCTTTGCAGACTGAAATATAATTTATTGAAACCATGCCCTCAAAACGTTTAAGAATAATATTGTTTTCTAAAGATTTATGTTTTGTTTTCATAAAATGAGCTTGGAAACGCAGATATGTCCTGTTACTTTGAAAAATATTAGAAACGTAAAAGCTATCGGTTGATGTCCTCCTCAGTCGATTGATGTATAATGATTCTTATTCTTGTTTTCAGTGTAAGCTAAATAAAACTTGCGGTCCAAAGGGGTAATGCCGCCAGCGTCATGGGGACTCTGCGGCAGCCAGTAGGTTTAGACGGGGTTTTCTTTTTATAACTTTTTTTATTTGTAAATATAGGTTTTTTATAGTTATTTTTAATTATTATATTTTTAATTGATTCTGTGTACCTAATATTATTAATAAAGTAGCTAAATCATAAATAATTGGACGATTGCGTTTGTCACGAATAAATTAACTAGTGCAAATTTAATACGTAATTCTCATCATGATTATGAAATACTAACTATTGTGAAATTTCATTATGTTAGGTAGTTATACTCCGTTTAATACCGATGGGGTCGTATCGTTCAGACTGTGAAATCTGTGTGATTGGAAATGGGACGTTATTGATTAGGACACTATTAAATTATTGTTTCGATCATTCTGTATATTTAATGTAAGTTTTCTGTCACAAAATACACCTCGAACGCTTTAAATGTCGTGTTAAATGTCAAATACCTACTATGAGAACGGTTTGTTGCCGATGTTATTTGCAATGTATTACTATGTAAGTAGTTTGTCCGGTTGGAATCTTGCGACTCAATTTTGAAGCAGATATCGTCATCCGATTGAGCTGAAGTTCTGCATGCTTGTGTAAGTCAGATGACAATACAATAATCTGCTAGTAAAATTCTGGTGGTCCGTCTCCGCAGAAGAAAACTCTTCAACGGTTGGTCCGATTGACTTGAAATTTGGTTCACATGTGCAGGACGCATGATGATGCCAGTACATTCATCAAAAAGCACAGCCAGCAAAAAGATTGTTAGGTTACTTGTGTGAAAACTTGCAGTAGAGAGACAGATTTTACCGTATATCGGGCATTTAAGACGTGCTGTTACCTTGGAGATAATCTACCGTAGAGTATTGCGATATTGGCATAATCAAACCGTTTTCTAGCATAGTCCTTAGGGCGGCGGAACGTACTTTCTTACGACGGAGTGACTTTAATATTTTCCAAAGTGCAACGGAATCGACATAGTAGGTATCCAATATTCAGTATTTATTCAGTTGCAACATTTCTTACAAAACTTTGTACAAAATGATGTCTTGTTGGGGCATAGTAATACTATCTGTTCATGGTGGGTTTTGACATGGAGACAAAAAGCAGATTGACCATTGTCAAGCTGAAAATAGCGAACGTGAAGATAAATGGGTAAGTAAATTCTTAAAAGTACTAAATTACACATATTCCGCTTTATTTTCATTACTGCTTCTACAACATTTTTCCTGAAATCTTCTGCACGTTTAAAATGCCGAATGGACGGCACAATTGCAGTTCTTTGAATGCCAATAGGCCGAGAGTAATGGCTTAGATTCCGGAAAATCCACGGTAAAACTCGCAATTGCAAAGGCGTCAGGTGAAAAAATCCAAAAAATCTATTTCACACGGACACAAAGACATGTTTTTTTTTTAATACAGGTACATTTTCACGTGTTTCGTTGAGCCTTTGTCCTCGCGTCTGTATAGTTACACCCACACGAGACCTTGTTAAACAAAACCTTATTTTTCGGTCTGAATTGTTGGACTGTGATGAATGAATGAGTTTTAAAAACATGAAACTCCAACTGTATAACAAATTTTTTATCGACTTCAGAAAAGGAGGAGGTCCTAAATTCAACTAAATGTTTTACTGGAATATGGCTTAGCCGGTTCAGATATAAGTGAGCATATTAATTATTATTATGCTAACAAGAATCGGCTTGATTCTTTTTTAGTAATTTTCAATATCTAAGGTGGCCCTGAACATGTAAATTTTGGCAAAATCGTTACAGATATTAAAATGTCAATGATGACAATGTTTAAAGTAGTCCTGTTATGTATAAAAAAACAAGAAGGAGTAGACTTCTCTTAGCCGGTTGAAATTGAAAGCAATTTAACGGTGAGATATTTTTCTTTACAATCGGAATCCGACTGTTTTATCTGAGTGTCGCTTGTAGCTACGACTGCAGTAAAAAACGGCGATATAACAACACAAGCAAACAATAGCTAAACAAAGAATATTATAATGTACTTCCAGCTTATTTCCATCAAACACGAAACCTAAAGAAGCTCATTTTCCATAAGACTATTTAATCCTGCATCGTAGCATTTACCCTACAACCCTGACATCACAATATCTTACATAAGAGAGCATCGACACAGGGTTCAGCAGCTATGGGTTATTGACCCTGAATAAGGGACGAAGCCCTTCGCTGCAAACGCTTGCACTAAAATTACGTAACGCTTCCAACGTGCAGTATTTTTGTGAAGGTACACTGTTGTTGATGATTTTGTATTTAATTAATGCGCTTCTTGACTACTTAATGTAATGCTTTAAAGTAATAATTATAATGGTGACGATATATGAAATTGACTATAGCCAAATTTCTGACTGAAACTCGCATTTAAAACTCTATCTTTGTCCCTTACGGGGTAAATATAGCCTAAGGTAACAAAACCTTAAGGCCACGTTTAGCATGATTAAAGGCGTATAGGTGGAAAGAGAAATCAAAATAGTAGGGTTGCTAGCTGCATCACCTATAACATGATTCCTAAGACTTTCGCCCTTTTCTCGATGGGCTTTTACCATATATGTGCGGGAAAATAAGCAACTGGTAAATTCTATGTGTTTTCTTTACTCCCAGACCAGCATGGAAATTATCTTTTAACGTTTGACAGAAATAAATGGCGAATGCGATTATGTTTCCGAGGGGGGTTACACAATAGTAATCAGCCCTGCTTCAGGAATGTGATAGGCGACAAGAGACTACGACAGTTAGGAATACATTAATACCTTCGAGAATTTCATGTTAATAGTTTTACGCTCATATTTCGGACCGAATTATCAGTGTGGGCTTGTCTGATTTGAGTCAAATAAAAATAACGGGTCACACCCTGTACAAAGTTTTATGAAAAATGAACAGTAATTTTTACTCGTCAGTACAAAAAAAACACTCACGCAACCTTCGTTATTCTTAGCAATAGGTACGTTCTTATAGTTTTTTTATTACAAGATATCCAAGAGACGACGTCAACGAGTAAAGAATTAATTATTTTCGCGAGTCCTGAGAATGTTCTCTATTTTAGCTGCTATCGGTCAGATC
Organism: Pandemis cinnamomeana; assembly: GCA_932294345.1. Lineage (NCBI taxonomy): Eukaryota > Metazoa > Arthropoda > Insecta > Lepidoptera > Tortricidae > Pandemis > Pandemis cinnamomeana. The sequence goes on along the minus strand of OW028705.1, from coordinate 12,054,820 downwards.
TTGGTGCCACCCAGTGCAGGGGTGAACAGTCGTTTAACTGACCTATAACCGAGGGAGCGTTGACGTAGATCCCTCGACTAGAGACCGGCTCTAACTTAACTAATAGACCGAAGACAATTATAAAAATGACGAGAACCGTTTTAAATGATTCACAGCTAATTTTCAAAACGACTTCGTTAAGACTTCGATTGCGTTTGACGAACTCCTGAGCTTTGACAGTCTATGCGTGATCATAATGCATGCACTGTGTCGAAATATCGGAAACTTATTAAAGGCGTCTCCGTAGAAAATAATTTAAAAATAAGATGTTTTTTAAATAGTAAAGCCACCTTGTTAGACTTAGATATAACTAATAGCTCGTAACATTGGTTTATGCACGAATGCACGTATTAAAAGTACCTACGTCCCAAAAAAAAAGTAGTGCGATGCGGCTAGCAACCCATCACTATTTTGATTCCCCTTTCCACCTTTACGCCCATAATCATGCTAAACGTGGCTTTTAGGCCTTGTTACCTTAGGCTCTGTCTACCCCGTGAGGGATAAAGACGTGATTTATGTATGTATGTGTTAAAAGTACCTATATACGTCCGACAATCTGTCAAAAATCTTTAGCTAGCAACGCACTCCTTTGGATAAGAATCTCCGTCAAAACTGAAACCATTACCTAGACTGATGAAAAATTTATCCTGCCTTGATTTTGAAGTGCTTTGCTCATCTGTATTATCACCAAAATTTTAAACCATGAAACCATTTAGAATACAGACCCCAATTACCAGAAAACAAAAACCGAAACAAACAAAACAATATCGCCGAGAACTAACCGAAATTGTAAGTCAGCACGTCTCTACTATAACCCAACGTTGACGCAACTCAATCACTCGACATCTATCTAACATCGAAACAAAATGCAGTTGCATTGCATGCTTCGAGGGGCGGTGAACTGTTCAGGCAATCTTGGTCTCGGTTCAGTTCTCATGCTGACTAGCAATTTAGGGAACGGTCGCCTTCATGCAGTCTTGTTTAGGAAGATTGAATTGGAATGCGTCATTATTTCTGAACTAGCTGCTGTAGGGAAAGATAAGGACTTAAAATACATTTTGTGATTAAATAAACAGGGAGGGATTGGGCGAAAATCTTAGGGATCATGTTATATAGGCGATGTGGCTAGCAACCCATCACTGTTTTGATTCCCCTTTCAATCCATACGCCCACAATTATGCTAAACGTGGTCTTTAGGTCTTGTCACCTTAGGCTCTGTCTACCCCGTAAGGGATAAAGACGTGATTTATGTATGTATGTATAAACAGAAGAAACAGAGCTAATTTGTGGAAAACCACAACGCGAGTTTTACAAAGATAATGGTATTATGATGGTGTGGTTTTAAGGATCAAAATAGTGCTGCTGGGAATTATTTAACCATCCAATCAGATTTTCAATTATAAACAGATCCTGCAACCATTTGGTCCGTGGCACAAGAAGCAATGAAAAACCTTCCTTTTATTTCTAAGTTGTTCAGTGTCTCATTGTGTTACAATAATCCTCTATTCGCGTGTTGGAATGTAACTGTTTCTTTTGTTTTAAAAAAATTTCAGCTATTTGCTGGAAAGTGAAGTATTCGTTCCCACTGAATGTTTTCGTTACCAATATGAATTGACGCTCAATTTATATCCACTATTATATTGTCTACAACTTTGTTTGCATCCCGCAGGAACATTGCACTTTCAAGGGATGAACTGTTGCATGTTAATCAGGGATTTTTAGCGTAGTTCTTCATGTCAAAAGTTGATTGGTTCCTACCTTCAATCATTTATAGCTAGTTAAAATATAAGATCAAGCAGTCAAAAGTGAAGCGAAAAAATAGCTCTCAAGTCTCGAAAATACCCAGCTCAGCTATTTTCTGCACATGGGTGTGGACCACCGATGCGGTACCATGGGATAGTTAACGATAGGCACTGTCAAATGAATCAAGAATTTTTACTTTTTGATTTTTTATGTTTACTTTTACGGTTTTACCGTTAGAAATTAAATTTCTAAATGACACTGAAAATTAGAACACAGAAAAATCTGAAAAGTTAAGCTATGGCCGGGAATCAAACCCGGATCCTCGTCATTCCGTGACGCGTCTGTTACTAGCTGTCATGTAACCTTGTTCCTGTTGTTGTGTTGTTTGAATGATGTGTCTGTACGACACTATTTCCATTTCTTTTTCTTTTTAACGATAACAAGAAATCAAGAATCTATACAAGATGAGAGTATCAAATGGAAAGTTCCTACCAACTCTTTTCACCTATACCACCACAATCACGCTAAACGTGGCATTTAGATCTTGTTACCTTAGTTTCAGTCTACCCCGTAAGAGATAAAGACGTGATTTATGTACATAAATATGTATTAAGCGAAACATTAGAATCCGTGCACCGTCTAAGACACAACCCTAACCGCCACCCCATCTCATGAACTTCAAAGATTACGTGATGTGTCTCTAAAGTAAATATAGAATACTACCTCCGAGTGACGCAAGTTCAGGGTTAACGACACCCCGCCCCGCCTGAACCCAGCGAGATGCAACTGCAAGTGCATTCAACTACGAGTATAGGTATGTATACTCTAATGAAGGTTAGTTCGGACTTTTCTGAGGTAGCTTTTAATTACACCTCAGTGAGTTAGCTAAAACTGCATTGTATAATCTGATGTTTTTGTGATTATGGTAAGGATGCGAAATGTCTTAAACGCCGTGTTCCTGTGATACGAAAGTTGTCCAAGTTTTTCCTTCCGTTAATGTATACATTTAACCATTGAAATTCCTCGCTCTAATAAATGTCACACCTAAAAGAAAATATTTGGGTCGGATTTAGATCACAGTTGGGAGTTTTTGGACTATAAACTATTATAGTTGACTAAAAAAAAATTTCTAAATGTCACTGAAAATTAGAACACAAAAATCCGAAAAGTAAAGCTATGGCCGGGAATCGAACCCGGATCCTCGTCATTCCGTGACGCGTGCTATACCCCTTCACCACCCATAGCAGGTGGGTAGTCTTTGAATTTTTCTACATGTTACTAGCTGTCACGTGACCTTGTTACTATGGGAATTTTTGTCGCTAAGCGTCATCTGTTGAATGATGTGTCTGTACGACACAATTACAAACTCCCGTGGAACATCTACTGCTCACCAGGGACGAGAGAAGGCGCTGTTTTTTCAAATGATAGATAGGTACTATCAAATGAATCAAGAATATTTATTTCTTGATTTTTTTTAATGGTTACTTTTACGGTTTTACCGTTCGAAATTAAATTTCTAAATGTCACTGAAAATTAGAACACAGGAAAATCCGAAGTTTTTTTTTTATATATGAATAGGAAGGCAAACGAGCAAGTGGGTCACCTGATGGCTGTAGTAAAGCTGTAGTTGACTACTTTTACGGTGTGTCCATGGATTGAGATCAATACTTGCACCACACAATACAATACAAATACTCTTTGCTGAACACGACAGAATAGTGCCAAGAGTTTGCAAACAATTCTAACAGGGTACCTACGTAATCAATGGCAATCGTGTCGCTTAACAGCGATCCCTTCCGGACAACTATTGTAGATAGAAACAAAAATATGACATACTAGCTGTTGCCCGCAACTTCGTCTGCATAGAATTCGTTTCTCGCTATCCTGCAGGAACTACGCAATTTTCCGGGATAAAAAGTATTTATACAGTAAAGTAAGCCTATGTGTTATTCCAGAGTATAATCTATCTATGTTCCAAATTTCATGCAGATCTGTCCAGCCGTTCTGGCGTGAAAGAGTAACAAACATCCAAACATACTCACAAACTTTCACATTTATAATATTAGTAGGATAGTAGGATAGTAGGAAGTAGGATTCGTAGCACGCAGGACCAATCCAGGCACTACTCTAGTACGTATGAAACTATAGATTTAACTGCCACAAAAATGCTTCAAAATTCTTATTCTAAAAAACTCTAAACAGTAACAGTCCCGAACAATGAATAAAATGAATCGATTTAAACTTTCAAGTAGAGATTAATAACATTGATTTCATTTCGGAATCAAACAATGCTTTGATTCTATAACTACTCTGTCGTTTGCAGATTAATAAGAACTGGTTTATTGAATAAATCTGAGCAAAAAAACCTGTCAATGTGAATCAGATTCGTGCACTGAGGGTTCAGTACAAATTTAGTAAAATAAATGAGGCTTTAGTAAAAATAAAAGCTAATAAAAAAAGCCTCCGCAATATATCGAAAAAGTAACTTACTTTTTCGTGATCAGCCTTACTTTTTCTCCTACACTGCTAAAAGGTTGTAGCTATCTTTAGAGTACATAAAACTCAGATACTTCATTTTTTTACAGTTGCAAGAGACTACAACCCTAAGTAAGTAATATTAATTTCAACTTGGTGTCTCCACGCTTTCTTTAGAAAAAGAGTAGGTATTAAGAGTAGGTGGACAACGCGAAGAATTAAAGGTTTTTTCCCCCTTTTTAGGTACAGGACCCTAAAGACAAGTGGGTGTCTATTATATTTCGTCTATTTTGTTTACTTTTGCGAAACGCCTGCGGCCGCTCTCATCCTGTCATAACATAGTACCGGCTTGCAACATAAACAATCAGCCATGATATTTCAACTGAGTATGATTTTCAAGTACGGAATATCTTAATGTATTCATAGGATTCAGTAAAAAAATAAAGACGTGGATAATTTAAAAGGATAAGTCAAAACAATTATTTTAAAGAAAATTGTTCTACAATTTTACGAAGTTGAATAAGTAACTAGGTACATATTTTCCCTGGCGTTAGTAAATAATTTACATTTTTCCGTCGTCTAATATAATAACCCTAGCTAAATTTCTGCTCATATTTTACATTGCCAAATAAGTTACGAAAAAAGATCCGAATAAAGACAGTAGCTATCCGTTATAAATAAGAAACCAGAATTGAACGAATATCTTACGTTACATTTTTATTTGGTGAAGGAGAAAGGCCGTAGCCTATTTAATTCCGTGCGGATGGCTAGATACCCTCACATTTTCCGTTCTCAGCTCTTGTAATTTTATGCTCGTATAAACGGTTTTTCTATAAAGGTCGTTGAACATGAAAGGTATTTATATTCGGACTAATGAACATTCATACCTGAGAAAAGATTAAATAATAGATAAGTTTGTGAGTAGATAGAGCCCCGGCGGAGCCGTAGCTCAGCGTTGGCGGGAGCTGAAATAATAATGGCCTCGGATTCGGCCCGCGTTTCGAGATGTATGTTGTCATTACCTTTGTGTTTATCGCGGATTGTTTCAATGTAGCTTGATGAACGGCTGAAGTGGTTGTTGTATGAAAAATTCAACGTTTGACTATACTGTCTGACTTATGAACGGTTCATTGATAATCTGCGTGTCGTGACATGTTACAGTAAACAACTATGTAAGTATCTACACCGCTCAATAATGTTAAGACTAAGAACAGATTAGAATTCAACTGTTTCACCAAAGAGTTCGTGAGCTCTTGTCATGCTATTCGGGTTTCGGTTACCATCGGCCGATTCAAGTATCAAACTCAAAGGAGTGAGTGAGATAGCGAGACAAACCCAAATGGTCTTCTAAGAGCTCACGAACTGTAACATGATTAAATGATTTGTTAATTTATTTATAAGTAAAAAGAGACATTTAACCTTCGACAATATTCGTAAAAAATACCTGACTCTAGCCTAAGTCTGCCAGCTAGTCACTGTTTATTCTAAATTTCTGGCAAACAGTAACAAACGCAGAACTCAATAGAGGCAAGGTCATTAGAGCCCAGCCTAAGTGTGCCAGCCATTCAAAGTTTGATCTTAACTTCTTACATACAGTAACAAACACATAACTCAATAGAGGCAGGGTCATAAACTACTCGCTCATGCGCCGATGGGCCATGAAATCTGGCCGGACCCACTGAACGGAAAAAGCAATGGGGCAAAAAACACCAAGAACTGCTCTTGACGAGAATTCGCAGCGTTCCATTGATGAACGGCTTCGGTCTAACGATGTTTTTTGTACTAGCAGAGATATAGTCTTGGATTTATGGGATCATCTGACATTCGTTTTTTCTGGTGTAGAAATTTGGGCGTTTTCCGGCGATATGGGCAGTAAAAAATGAGGTGAATCTTTAACCCTGGTCAAGACGTTACGTTATGAGTTATCTTATTTTTAACACTTTTACAAGAAGGATTACATAGATTGGTCTAGTCTAGACCCAAACTAAGCAAAGCTTGAATGTGCACTAATCAATGAACAACTTACGAGACAACGTACAGTCAAGGGAATAAATACATGTACGTTACCAAGACGTCAGAAACATCTATAATATATGCCATAAACAATAAGGCCAATGACTATGATGATGGCTGTACCTAAGAGATCAATAAAGACCCAATACATAGTAACATCAATAATCAATAAGGTATATATATATATAAACACGATATGTAAAACTTCCTCTATTTACTTTATATGAAAAGATATTAATCATACAACCAAAATCGGACCGTAATTAAATGTAATAATACCGGCTATCAAATAAAAACATGACGTATATCTCGTAATGAGTTTTCCTCGTAAAGCGGTTCTGAGAAGGGCCATTAACTTGATATTCGCGTATGTATTTTCCGGCAAGAAATAAGATGTACCTACCTATTCGGAGAACTTAACTACTTACCTCTAAAAATGTAGGTATCGGTATTCATGAACCAAAACAGTTATTTTACTCCACAACCACACGTGGGAGACAGCTATATTGTGTCTTTATTATGTTATTGGCAAAAGTCTCTCTTCTCTGTTTCATATCAACATAATACTGGCCAGGTTTACTTCGAGTACTATTATCTGTCAAGCAAACCAGAAATTAATCAATGTATCAATTAGTAAATACATACTTATAAAATCACGGCTTTATTCTTTACGGGGCAGAGCCCAAGATAAGACCTAAAGGCCATCAATTAGTGGTAGGTAATTACATGATGTTTTTTTTCATTTTCCTAGCTTTTGATTCTATATTAGAATTATTTAAACTTCAGCACCGTCGGTTCTGCATATTTATTAAACTCTGTGTCAATCCTCCTAATTGAACTGACTTAAGACTTGTTATTACTTTACCTTATATAAGTTTATCTTGCATGAACTACAGGGTGCTGTTTTTACAAATTGGATAGCATCTCGGTAGCAACGGAGTAACTGGGCGATTAGTCTCAGCAGTTAACTGCATGGCTAGCGCATCGCTGTTTCTTATTCGACACCCAGTGCATCGTCCTCAGCTTGGCACAAGAGGAGCACATAGTGACAAAGCAAATCGTGGTTCGTGCTAGTTCTGTATGTGACAGTGATGCTCAACTGTTTTTAATAATAGACCAAGAGCTGGTAGACGTTTTAAAGTAAATGATTTGTTCTTTGTGATATTTAAATACAAAAACACTGAACTCACTTGTTGCAAGTTGTTTTTTTTTATTTATCTTTCATCTTAACGTAAAAAGAGTGAAAAATAAACAAGCCTGTTAATGTAGTCGGGTTTATAACTCAATTACGTATTTTCAAGATGTATTTGAAGCACGTAGATGTTAATGGAATATTTCTGGTACCTAACTGGAATAATCATACTAAAAAGCCAGCTTATTTCGGTGGGTCTTAAGTACATACTACGTGGCAGGTGATCGAGATTATTTATTTACAGCAAAGGTTCGGTTAAAACCTCTCTCCAGCCAGTTCAATATTGTTGTAAACATAAGAATAAAGGAAGAAATGTAATGCTTTTTACGCTGCCTCGAGTAACTACTCTAAAAACGTCTTCAAGCTCTTGGATTATAACATCAAATTTGTCTGTGCTGCTAGACCATGATGAAATACGTCTGTGTGTGGCAAAAGTCTATTTACGTGCTATGTGCTTTAGTAAATTAAAGTGGTGTGTCAATGTCTGCTAGTTATGTTTTAGGACAAATTAACAGCAGATGTTTTATAATTAACTAAGTACTCGTATATTTATCGTGAGGCAATTATGTTGAGTTACTTGGACTCTTTGCACTTGTATTCAGCTGAGATGAAAAGAATACTACATGTTTTATCGTACTCTTCTTTAACCTAGGTTTGAGGCATATCGTACAATCCAACACCAGATCACCAGATTATAACTACCTACCAACTTATAAGAATACCTGACAAGTATAGGCTTGTGTTCAGTCAGTCTCTATAATTGAGCCTTATATTCCGCGATCAGACAGCTATTTGGGAAGTTCGGAGTATTTGCCAAAATAAATATTCACTATTATTTTAATCTCGAAGGGATTCGGCGAAAATCTTAGGAATCATGTTATAGGCGACGTGGCTAGCAACCCATCCCTATTATGTTTCCCCTTTCCACCTATATGCCCACAATTATCCTGAACGTGGCCTTTAGGTTTTGTTACCATAGGCTTTGTCTACCCCGTAAGGGATACAGCTAGACGTGATATAAGTATGTAGGTACTGTTCAGTCTAGTTGTAACTTGGTTCTCATCAATTACATGGTCGATAGCAAAGGGATGGGCGTTTATGAGATTGCTATAGGTCAGATCGTAATACCATGCTGACAGCTAAACACCCGTAAAACCTTAGCATATGCGTACGTCAGCAAAACTAGGAGATACTGACATATCGCAGGATAATGGCTCCGTGAGTTGTAAACATCTTACATGTAATAAGTCAAGCTACAGACGTATATCCTAAGACATGTCGCTAGTTACATTTATCGCGGTAATATATCTCGTGTAATAAATGGAACGTATATAATAGACTTGGTGATCGAGAAATGTCGCCCGAGTAACTTACTGGAGACGTGAAGGATGAATATTTACATCGGCTGAGTAAACGTAGGGATGTTTGAATGTCTTTAAAGACAGGATATTAGTTAAGATTTATTCTAATACCTTTTATTTCTAGCGTCAGAGTAATATTGTCTTACATTTTTAAAAACACACACACACACACACATCACGTCTTCATCCCTTACGGGGTAGACAGAGCCTATGGTAACAGGTACCTACAGGCCACATTTGATTGTGGGCGTATGGCACTTGTCCCACCAAGAGCGAGTAAGCGATTAGCTATCGGCGATTTTCTCGCCCAAGAAACGAACAAAAGATAAGGATCCTGTGTTAGTAAAAGAGACACGTATACTAATCGTTCATCGCTGGCTGTTCACACTGCCGGCAAGAACACTCGCTCTACTAGTTTGTCGCCGCGATAAGAGCGATAAGATAAAACTAGCTCAGCGATACTCGCTCGGCGATACTCGCTTGGTAGTTAGAACTCAAACTGCAACGCCCGAGCGAGTGACGCGAGTAATAAATAGCCCGTCGCACTCGAACACTCGCCTATAGCCGAGCGACAAAACTATTGGAGCTAACACTCGCTCCTCGCCGCTCGCCCACTCGTTTCTAGTTTATCGTTCTACTCGTTTATCGCTCATCGTCGGCGGTGGGACAAGTGCCTTAAGGTGGAAAATGGAATCAAAATAGTGATGGGTTGCTAGCCTCATCGACTATAACATGATTCCTATTAAAATCGTCCATTCCCTCAATGGGCTTTTACCATCTGCGCGGGTAGGAAGGGGAAGGAATAAAAAATGGAATAATTTGAAGTAGATTAAAAGCTATATTTTTAAGTTACATTTGCAATAAATTTTAGGTTGATGTTGTATTTATCTAACTTATTAATAAAATAACTACGATCCATCTTGTAGTAGATGATAAAAAAACAGGTTAAAAACCGACTCCTAACTGGGATAGGTATCTCAATTACTCATACTCATACCTACTCGTTTATTCGTAATTACCCACACAAACGTTTCGATTACACAGAAATTACGTTTTTAACGCTTGCTGTTATGTTTTACTTTTTGTTTCGGATTCCTGTCCTGATAAAATATCAATAATAGACCGGTTTAAGAGTATGGCTCCGGGTATAAGGATTTTGGATAGTAAAACGCTTCACCTTCTCGGATGCCCAATCTTGGATCAGTCGTTTGAAGAGTACGTTAAATCTAAAATTCAAAATTTTTCATCCGTTTCAGACCGTTTGCTTAAAATTAATATGCATACCGCGTATAGTATCATTCGGCACTGTCTCTTCGTACCTAAATTCACTTATGTACTTCGTGGTTGTCATTTTTGGAAATATCCCACTTTGATGCTTCAGTTGGACCAACTAATCGAAGAGACACTATCATGCATTCTTAACATCCCTTTCGAAGATAAATCATGGACCCAGGCTAGCCTTCCTATAAGGCATGGTGGCCTGGGTATCCGAAAAATTTCAAGTGTTTCTTTGCCTGCTTTTTTGTCCTCCGTGCACAGTGCGCAGCCACTTCTAGGTAAAATTTTAGCTCCTTCATTAGGAGTCCTGGAGGTTGCGCACTGTTCCGAGGCCAAAAATGTATGGCTTTTAGCTTGCCCAGGAACTGCTGTGCCTGACAATCCCTGCTCGCAGAGGCAGTGGGACGAGCCGCTCTGCCAATTGGTTCGAAACAATCTTTTAAATACGGCATCTAGTCCGACAGAACGCGCTCGTCTCCTTGCTACTGCGGAGTGGGAGTCAGGCCTCTGGCTTCAAGCCCTACCCTCACCAACTGTAGGTACCCTGTTGGACAATACCACCTTTCGCCTCGCCACCAGTCTTAGGGTAGGGACACCAACCAACGTCCCTCATCGCTGCCAATGTGGGAAAATGACCGATAGCTACGGGCACCACGGCCTATCTTGCAGCAGAAGCGCGGGGCGTATACCACGCCATGCCAGCCTCAACGATGTCATCCGTAGGGCCCTCGTCAGCGTTAAAGTGCCAGCCGTTCTGGAACCTAACGGCTTGGCAAGAGATGATGGCAAGAGGCCCGACGGTCTGACACTGGTTCCTTGGCGGATGGGTCGGCCCTTAGTTTGGGATGCAACGTGCGTTGATACTCTTGCTCCGACCCATCTTTCAAGGACCCAAAATGTTGCTGGCTCTGCTGCGGCCTCAGCGGAGGACTTCAAACGCCGAAAGTATAGCTCGCTTGGAGGCAGCTATATTTTCGAGGCGTTTGGAGTCGAAACTCTGGGGCCATGGGGGCCAAGCGCGCGCCGTGTCTATAAAGATATCTCGGCGCGCCTTATAGAGGCCTCCCGTGACCAGAGGGCTGGCCAATATTTCGCTCAGCGAATAAGCATTGCCATACAACGTGGCAATGCTGCCAGCCTTCTGGGCACCCTCCCCATTGGCGGCGATTTGGGAGAAATTTTTTATCTTTAATAATAGTTTTAGGTAGGTTTAAGTTATTTTTAAGTTTTGACTGTTATTTACGAAAACTAACGAAGGAAATCTATGTCCCTAATAATAATGCTTTTTAATTTTATCTGGGTCCTACTTAAAAACAGCGTTGCGGCTTGCCGCAAAATTATGCTGAGTGGGGCCCATTTTACACCATATCGGTACTATTCCTAAGTATATTGTGTTTCTCTATTATATATCTACGTGTATCGAATGTGTGTAAATAAATGTTTCTCTCACTCTCTCTCTCTAATACCTAATAATGATTTCATCAGAGGATAATAGACTTATTTAAGTAGGAAGATAATATCGTTAATGCTTAATATTATGGACAAGTTTGACAAATGTGGCACTACCCTGTAGAGCTACCTTCTTTCTATGTATGTTGATAATACGGGCTGTCCGATTCGGGAACACATTAGTGATTTATTTACTACTAGCAACATTACTAACACAACTTTTTTCGCGATTGTTTTTCCTTTGTGCCTACTTTATGGAATAAAGTCATTTAAGTTACCTATTATAATTTTGATTTTCTTTGCCTGCTTGCATGCCTGCTTGCATACTTACATGCTTGCATGCTTGCTTGAAAGCTTGCAGGTTCGCTTGATTGCTTGCTTCTTTGAAATGCTCATGGTTCACGCGTGCGAAGCCGCGGGCAAAAGCTAGTTTTTTATAAATTATCAGTCGCAACGTTTAGTGTTAACTATCCTTATCGATTGTAATTAAGTCCTTACCAAACTCTAGTCACCTGCTTGACCTTTGGCCGGCCGATCAGAGTGGAGCAATCGCCACATTGAGTTGGCTTTTTTTTAAATAAACTGTATCACATTGCAATCAGGTTTTTGAATTGACACAGATCAAACAAGCAAATATTAATATTTTATTGAATCAAGCGTTAGTTTGCGGAGGTCCTTCAATAAACAAAAAGCATTAAGACTTGCACGTGAGTAGCAGAGTAGTATGGTAAATGTTTTTTGTTCTGTCAAACAAATATAAACCAATGATTATTAAAAACAAAAGCGCCTCGAAACTTTCTTATCCGTAGCAATAAATTCGGTCCAATACGACCTTTTACATTACCGCGTATCGATCGAACCTAATCGCATTCAACTTAGTGCTTCAGATAGAATAAAATTCGATAAAGAGATCAATTTGTACATAAAGGAAGCGACCCAAATACAGCCTCGGTAAGTACCCAGGCAAATACGAATGGAATTCTCGCCCCCATCCGGCCAGCGAGTTTTTCTTTCTTTTGATTGCTGGGGCGAACGTCAATCGAATAGAAATTTTCTTATACGCCTTTAGTTACCTGTTCAATATTTGCGAACTGGATTCAAAGAAGTATACGCAAACTTAACCAACCTTTGACAGGGAACGTTTTCAAAGATCGAGTGACATCGGCTCTGATACTTATTGAGCCAATTTGTTGACGTAATGTGAATGTTTATCTGATTTCAGTTGGGGTGGGTTAGGGGGTTGCTGGCTAAAATGATTTAAAAATTTAAGCCTAGATTCTTATGTTGACTTGTTAGCAACTTAACACCCTCTGCGTACGTTTAAGTACCTATGTTATCAAAACAAAAATATTTATTTTGTAAGTGGGCCTTAACTACAGTAATTGATATACTTAGTTATAAGGAAAGGAAGGCTTTGTTACAAGGTAAGATAGCTATAAACGGCATAGCAGTACCGCTTATTTCGCTCCAGTTCATTTCAAGAACGAAGACATTTAACGGCTAAAATTGAGATACATGTGCCATATTGAGCGGCGTCGTATAAGAATAGCCTGATTCATGTAATTCTGGTATCATGTCAAAAGTTTCCTTGTTCTTGATAAAGTTGTATCGACCCGCCTTGGACCCGCCATAAACTGCTGGAGCTCATGCGAACCTTAAGTTCAACAACCGGAATATTCAAGTCAAGACATTTTCTTCCCCGTCGTAAAACATGTGACCTTGTTTCCTATAAAAGAATATCTACCCTGAGTGCCAAAATTTCCACTGTGAAAGGAATTTGATTGACCATTCACACTGTCAATGGGGGCGTCAGAATCTGAAATAAAGTAGGCTTTTAAGACAAATTGCGTGTGAAAATAAAATTCCTCGAGGAGAAATATAAATGTAGGAAGCGCTTTCTGGCAAAATAATGTTACAGATATAACATTTTCTATATCGTATCTACGAGGAAAGCGGAGCTTTTACGCATTCCGAAAATATACTTCTCTCATTCTACGCTGGTATAACGACGGCGAAAAAAGAAGAAGAATAATTCTTGTCACCTAAACGCTGCGTTGTTCAGAGGCAAAAAATGCGTTTGGTTACGAACATTTTTGGTTTACAGGCCGCCGGTGACCCCGTAGATAACTACGTACACACGCGATTTATTGGGAACCCGTAACTTTTGTCGCATCCGCGATATCTATCGATTTATGGCTCGCATTAAGACGTATCCGGGACGAAATTATTATTCTAACTATATTATGTACCTATATGTATGAATGTTAAGCCTGTGCTATAACATTTATATCATATCTAGGACATTTTGTATTGTGTATGCATGCAGGAGCAACAAATATGCGGCAGGGTAGACAGTAAACATCGCGACCCTGCGTGCATACTTCTTTTTACAATGATTATAACATTTATTAGGTACTATTAAAGACTGCTGCACGGAACAGGGATCCATAGCACGTCCTTTGATTTTTGAGCAATGAGGTTCATCTTTTTCCAGGTTTTCTGCTGCCCCGGTCTTGCATAATGAGCTGGAAGAGTCCCTACGCATACGCACAATGCTATTGCCAATATGGCACTGCAAGCAGGACTAGCTGACCATGTTTTGAGTAGGGCGCTGAATGCGAATATGCTTTGTTTTTTTTTCGAAATAGACAAAGGAACTACTTAGTGGCTCACCTGATAGCGAGTGAGATCATCCACGTAGATATAAAAGCGCAACACCAGAAGACTGCCGATGCGTTGCCAACCTACAAGGGTAAGTTAGAATATCTTACGTGCCATTAATTTCACCGTATAATGTACCTTCTCCTTACAGATTACTGTAAGTTTACACCGGCACCGCATCTTTACCGTTTTGTACCAATTTCTATTATTTATTGTACTGTTTTATTTTCTTCTGTGCGACACGGCCGTGCAATCAACCTGCGACATCAAATATTAAGGCTCTCGGATAGCACTCGTCCTTTTTGGGTAAACACGTTCAAATGTATTTTTAATACCCAGTGTATCACCTATTTCTTTTGTTACTACCCAAAATACTATGGTTAAAGCTATAGGTAGTTTACTAGGGTAAAAAGCAGCACGTCGTCGTGCAGTATATAGGTAGTTGGCTTGATTGGCCTAAAAGGCTAGCACCGAGTGCGTGCGAGAGCTGTTTCGCGAGCGAGATAGACTAACCGTCTTCTGTCTTTTTCTTACAGTCCGTTCTAGAAAAAGACGGGTAGTAACACACGTTCTAGCCGCACTGGAGTGGGGGAAGACCACCTGCGACGCGCTATGACTTGCTCACAGACATTCGTGAAGACGATCGAACTCGGCGGACGTTAACTTAATGCTAACTCCCTAATTTTAATTAATCATTACATTCTATTCTTAAATAAGTGAATTCCTCATTATGCCCAACGAATCACATACTTATACATTTTGGTCGACGTTTGTGTGAATGGTTTTGGGCCAAATTATCCCTTATGTGTACCTACTACATTAAAGAGTGGCGCTTGAATTGCTATAAAAAAGAATGCCCTTCATGAGGGACCACCAATTAGCCCAAAATATATTTCAACTTTGAACTACAAATACGTGAGCGTTGTATTTTTATTTCGGTTTTACTTTACGCACGTACTCGAACTAGAAGAGAAATGTGCACCAGAAACCCGGCCAAGCAAAGAAAAATGATCGCACGATTGGGATTGAATCTCCAAGAAAATGTACCTAACATCAAGGATATCTCAACTGCAATAATGCGTTATTCCATAGCACAATACGTAGATAAGTTTTATTATTTGCAGATTCTTATTTGAAGATTATAATGCTACGAGTGACCGTGAAATTTCAAAATCACCACTTTTACACAATCCGTTCTCTCTAATGTTATTACAACTCTAATTTCAAATTTATAATGCTATTTAACAGGTCATTTTACGTAGGTACCCGTGTTAATCTTCACTACATCATCATCATCATCACTACATAGTATAAAATAAAGTCGCTTTCTCTGTCCCTATGTCCCTATGTATGCTTATATCTTCAAAACTACATAACGGATTTTGATGCGGTTTTTTTTAATAGATAGAATGATTCAAGAGGAAGGTTTTTATGTATAATCCTACGCAGACGAAGTCGCGGGCAGAAGCTAGTACAATGATAAAAGGCATCAAAATTTACAGCATATTTTTTTCTCCATGTAGCAGTCCAACCGTCCACTTACCCGTCAAAAAATCCTCTTTCATAACATCTTTATGAAAGCCTGAATGGTGAAAACTATGATAGTTATTCGATAGTTTGTATTGGATATCAGGCACCCTTAGTAGATAATGATAAACAAAATAGAACCGTGTAAAATTAAAGCAGTCAGATTACTTGTCATGTGGGCAAGGTAAAGTAGGTACGTTTCGGTGCTGATAAGCCGTCTAAAGCCGACAAGATTAGGATTTTGTAAGTCTACTTACGGATCAGTCTGAAACGGCAGTGTCTAGAAAGATAATTTTCTTAAGGGAGAAGAAAATAAACTTGCAGTCAGGCAAGCCGATAAGATTCTTACTAAGATTCGTAATAATAAATAAAAAAATGATAATAATAATCGGTTAACAACTTATGTAAGATCTGAAAAGGTATCGTTGATTAATGTTATGCGAATAGTTTTGGTAAAAATTAGCACACACATACATAAACCACGACTATATCTCTTACGCGGTAGACGGAGCCTAAAGTACCTAATCAGCACGATGTGGGCGCAAAGGTGGAAAATGGAATCACTATTTTTGATTAAAAATAGTGATGGGCTAGCCTTATCGAATTTAACATGATTCCTTAGATTTTTACCCATTACCTCGATGGGCTTTTACCATCTGCGCGGGAAGGGAAACAACTGGAACATTCCATGTTATTTCTTTGCTCCCAGACCAGCTAGCAAGCATAAAAAAAAATTATATAAAAAAAAAATCTGTGTGTACTTTATTCATGAACGTGTTCAAGTTTCGTTTCATTCTTCGCTTCGTAACATTCGTCTGCCTTTGCTAGACACAGACAGAACATTTCATGAATAAGGGGGCTAGTTCTAAACCGTATGGAGACGACTTGACGTTACAAATAGAGGTTTCGACAGTAGGTACGTACTAAACTTGTCTTAAACTTTATGGGGTATACAATTCAATTAGGTACCTTAAATAATTTTAAACTTCACCGCAACACTTCCACTAAGTTTGGGATAGGCCATAATCCACTTTCTAAAGTGTACGTCATAATACGGGTTTCGCTAACTCTGTCTGCCGACAAAAGTATTTTTGTTTCCACAACTTAGGAAACTATTTTATTAAGTTCAAGTCTCAAGAGATAAGGATGTCAATTTATGAGTTTTTGCTCAAATTACATGGCAATAAAAGTATAATCATCATCATCATGTCAGCCCAAAGACGGCCACTGCTGGACGTAGGCCTCCCCCAAGCCGGTCAAAAGTAAGATACAAATCACAAAAATACACTAATATACAAAGACGAACTTATCCCTACAAGGGATCTCTACCAATTAACCTTTGATTAAATGAGAGGAGCATAGGGGAGCGAGGGGCTTGTTGTAACAGTTTTCATAAAAACGAATATATCTTGAGATCTATTGATTAAATTGCTACTTAATAAAGTTGGATGGATGTTGTAACTCTTCCTCTACCAATCCAAGTAAAAATAATACCATAATTATTGGTCATTATTCTACAATCCATTATTTTCTAGAAGAAGTGCGGTGTTACAACTTACCTCGTGCTTGGGGCAAGTTGTAACTTCTACCGGGGCAAGTAGTAACAACAAAAAAAAGCGACAATAATACCTCTAATTATTTTTCTTTGTTTATTTTTAACAAAATTGACATCTTTCTAAATTAGATATTGTGTAATTCTTATAAAAAATCAACTCAAATACACTTTTTAAGTTATCAACACCTAAACATTAAGTAACTGTTAGTCTTCTTTAGGTAAACATTACTTATAATCGTCATGGCACTTTTAAATCGCAGTAAGTAATTAACTTATTTATATCTAAGGTATGCTTTATAATTATCTCTTCTCAATATTATATCTAACAAAGTATAATAGTACTTATTAACACGTTACAACAAGCCCCGAGGTTTTGTTAGAACTAACCCCATGGTATGCTTTTTAATATTTATCAAGATAACTATTTAAACAATTTAGCAATCTTAAAAACTGTTACACATTATCAAAGACAGATAAATTTGAATATGAATAAGATATAGAGAGTTTGAAATTAGTCGATAATAATAATGCAAACCAAAATTTTACGACAGTAGGTACAATTTTATATGACCTGGCAAAAATGAAGCGCATACACACAGTCATCTCCTCACTGCGCCGGCCGGCGGGACCCTGGCTACGGCAACATGATGCAGCGCGGTTTATAGGTCAAATCGTGTCAGAGAAATACGTTAATTAAGTTTAAAATCCTAGTGAAAACAGCCTGTTACTACTTACCCCTGCTACAACAAGCCCCTCGCTCCCCTACTTAAAATATACTTAAGTTTAACTTTTTATTGGTCGACATTAAATTTCTGGCCAATCTAAAAGATGTATAACCTAAACTGATCTTTATGTGCACAGACAGGTTAAAAAACGGCCAATAGTGTGTAAAATTTTATTTCACTGCTTTGACAGCGTCAACATTATGTACACCCTAGTCAAATTAGCTGCACCGAATTGAATAATTTCTTTTTTAGTTGTGTTTGTTCCTGTTTGTATAAAATGAAATTTTGAAAAAAAAATACTGTAACGCGAGCGAAGCCGCGGGCAACAGCTAATTTGAAATAAAAAATCGTGATGCTGATTTATCAGCCAACAATTATAATACCTTAATTTACATAAGTAATTAAACCCGTACAAATAATACCTTCACTTTGATGTTTCACTTTTACGTCAATAAAATACAAATACAAAGCGGAAATTAAAGGCAAAGTAATTAATAAACAAATCAAACAAAGACAATTACGTTTTCAATTTCAGCAGCTCTGTATAACGGGAACAACAATCCTGAATGTGAACTTCAGTAAAATGAATGACCAGTTTATGAAGAACCCTTATTTTGCAAAAATACCTGCTCAATGAATAGCTGGCTTAAGAGCGGAAGAGGTCAAAGGGGTGACGATAAAATGGATAACGTGTAAAGTTAGAATTAGGGATGTAGCCTCACTTTATAAACGCCAAAGTATATAGAACACGGAAACCAAGTTTTAATGTATCTGTCAAATGAATTAAATCCAATCATAACATTTAAGATCAAATTTAAGACGGTGCCGGGCCTTTACCACTTCTTGACGTAATTCAATTCAGACTCTGTTTAGCTGTCTTTTTTAGTATGGATCTGGGGTGCGAGTCGGGTTACCTCCGCGTGTGGTCAAGAGCTGCGGTTCGTTTTTGGTTCCGTCCGTGGGTAAGAGCAGTGCTTGGTCGGGTGCATCCTGGGCATCGGTTAATAATTTCCTGACAGATTCTGAGCGATATCATTATCCGTTGGCTAAGAGCCCGATAGGGGGGAGGGGTCTTTTGACCGTGTTCTACCGTACAACGCTGCCGACATTTTTGTCACAAGATTTTTGAATACTGTATTTATTACTTTGACATTGGCGAAATCATCGCATCGATCGATGGGGTCATATTAGAAAAAGAAGAAGTAGTGTGGATCTGACAACTAGCGAACCTAAACTGAATTGGAAATCGCATTAAAACATCATGGTAACCCCCCTGGTGTCTATTCTGATGTGTTTTAAAGATATTTGGTTTCAAATGGTTCGTTTTTGTCTAGTGATTTTAAGGTTCATTTAGGCTACAGTATGTTCTAAACATCGAACAGAAGAACCTATTCTGTGTCATATCCTCACACATCGATGTTGTTCTTGTACTAGCAATTTTCTAATCCTACGGGATGCCCAGGGGGATACTAATTACAAAAACAGCAATGACACATATTGTGTGCTCTTTTCCTATTTCATAACACATGAAAACTTTTAAGTACACACAGGTTAACTTTTTCCTACAAAGGGTAGAATCCGAGAAAGGGAAACATAACAAAAATAGCCAAGCAGTCCGAATATTTACGTTTTTTTTAAATAATGAATGTTAACAAGATAAAGGATTACAAAGCTACCACATCTAGAACAGAGACATGCATATAAAACAATACTAACTATTGCTATTAATTTATTTTGTCATGGACATCTGCAAAGTAACGCCTGAATCTATACGGTTTTTAAATAACTTTTGTGCTTAAAAATATACACTTTAAAGTACCTAGTTAGAAGATTGCGTCGCCTCCAGAGTCATTGTCAATTCACAATGTCATCGATTTATACTTATAGAAGGCTACACACTGAGACTAATGTATCACTGAGTTCCCTAGGAGCACAGAACCTAACTCTTAAACAATTTAAGTCTAAAAACATAGCATGTTCTTACGAAACCAAACAAAATCTTGCCTAATCTAAATTAGAAACTCTGCAACTCTGGTTAAAAGCGAAGCTCGGTTGCACCGTCTAGTTTAACCCAAGAACTTCTTATCTCTCTAATTAAAGAAAATCGTTTCAAATAATCTTCAGGTATACTCGAGGTTTAAATAAATGCTTCCAGTTTGAAGTTATTGCCAGGGAGTGTAGATAATGAGTGCTTGGAATCCTGGGACGTTCGAATTTATTCTGTGGTAGAATTTGGTTTATGATTTGTATAGATCTAGATCACTAGATGGCTGGAGACCATGCTACAAACGAAACATTCAACTTAATACAAGAAAATCAGGCCCTCAAACTCCTGCCATAGAATTTCGATTTACCTAAAATAGAATTAATTGAGTGGAGTTACAGCAGGGGCGGACAATAATTATTTTTTGTTATTTGTGATTTGTAATTTTGATTTTGTTAACTTTCACTTTGATAATATTCAGTATTTAGGATAGAATACTTACTACTAATACTATAAATAAATGCGAAATTTGAAAGAGTGAATGTCTGTGTGTATAAAAATATGATATTTATATATTTTTTAACAATGGATACTTTTTATCACGGAAAATTGCATAATTCCCGCGGGATGGCGATACGTAATTTTTGCCGAAACGAAATCGCGTTTTACATTTCCACGTAAAATCATCATCATCATCATCATCATCAGCCTATGTTAGTCCACTGCTGGACATAGGCCTCCCCTAATGAGCGCCATAGCGCCCTGTCTTTAGCTTGACGCATCCAGCATCTGCCTGCAGTCTTTCGCAGATCGTCATCCCACCTGGCCGGAGGGCGTCCTACACTACGTTTGCCAAGTCGCGGTCTCCACTCAAGAACACGTTTACCCCAGCGGTTGTCGGTTCTTCGCGAGATATGGCCGGCCCACTGCCACTTCAGCTTGCTAATTCTTTGAGCTATGTCGGTAACTTTGGTTCTCTGTCGGATGTATTCGTTACGAATCCTGTCCTTCAGAGAGACTCCGAGCATAGCTCTTTCCATAGCTCGCTGAGCGACTTTGAACTGGTGGACCAACCCTACCGTGAGTGTCCACGTCTCAGCTCCGTAGGTCATGACGGGTAGGACGCACTGATTGAATACTTTAGTTTTCAAACATTGCGGTATGGATGAAGAGAAGACTCGACGTAGTTTTCCAAACGCTGCCCAGCCCAGCTGGATCCTCCTTTTGGCCTCCTTCTCAAAATTATTTTTACCTAACTGCAGGATTTGCCCAAGGTAAGTACGTAAAAACATAGAGAAAACTGGAAGAATGTTACCGAAAATAACATGTTTTTCCGCGATTGTCATGTCATGTTTTTCCGCAACATTATTGCTGCAAAACCATGTGCAGGAAAACGCGATCGGTAACAGAACAAACGTATATTTTCAGCCAATAACCAGACACAGCTCATTATTATATTAAGTTATGTTCGGTATTGTTCAGAGTTGCTAAGTGGATTAAGTCTCTAACTAAAAGCGCTTTGTTGTTTAGTGGTGAAATGTCCAGAACTTTAGAGAATATCACGAGTCACAACAGTCACAGACTTTTTAGTCGAATGACCTCTGTATGATAATTATTTGATGCAAGATTATAGTTGGTGTGAAAATGAGGCGCTCATTCAACAGTGGGTGGATTGTGTGTGGGTTGGTGTGATTGATGATAGAACTAAGAGTTTGCTCGGCATTGAGTCACTTTGGCTTGTCTATCTATGGCAGCGTGATATATCCTGTTAACTTAATCCTCAGCGTAAGTTTTTAACAACTCAAACGCGTTTACGTTGATGTGTGTGTATAACACCGACTCACAAACTTTCGCATTTATAATATTTATTACTAGGACTTTTTAATTCTGTGTGTATTGAGAGTCGAACTACTTATATGTAGACAAACAGTGGCCCTTTTCATGAAGCTACTAGTAACAATTTTATAAGTGTAACTAATTTTATTAGAACTGGCAACATTATTTGTCCAATTAACCAATCAGAAGCTGATTATTTAACCAATGTTGCTAGCGTAGACTTTTAAAATTGGAACTTGTGGCTTTTAAAACCCCGGGCCGCTATAAATCATAAAATATTTAGTATAACTATTTAACATTACAAAACATGCCAATATTAGCAGTCTCAAATCTACAGGTTTTGCCGAGCAGGGGCGTTGCTAAAAAAACAAATAATTGACAAAAAAAACCTTAACAGATTATAACCTCTATCATTCTAGGTATCTATTGATGAAAACGGCATGAAAATCCGTCCAGTAGTTTTGAGTATCGCAGACAGACGTGGCGCAGGATTTTGTTTATCTATAAAGTTCGTTGCTGGACAAGAGACAATCTTTTTATAGATATCTCTGAGAATGTTTAGTCTAGGTCCGTATCCTACTGAGGCATTTAATTAGGCTTTAATTACCCGTAGGTGGATATGGAAGTTTTATTTTTATTTTTTCTTTATTTATTAATCAAACTATTTACACAGTAAAGACCAAAGCACTGGACAATTTAATTTCAACAAGTATCTAAAGGCACGTAAAAAGGTACAATTAAAAACAGTCATCAAAAAAAATTATAACACTTTCTGTATTCCACTTACCTACTTTATGTATTTAACTTTCACTTTCTGTATACCTTTTTCTGTTTTGGTTGTTATTATGTGGTGTTCAATAAAGAGTTATTGTATTGTATAACATAAAAATAAGTGTAATCCAAACCGCATATTTTATGACAAGCCCGCTAAAAATTAAATACCTAATTCTAGCCAGAAGTGTCACCCAACCCAACGATCAGCGAACACTTCGGTATCCTGGATCCTACAATGATTGACTATCTGTACCATTTAAAATCAGTAATGGTACATTTAGCATCTGCTGTGATAATTTTCAAACATTCTACAAATTCAATGGCATACTTAAACTTGAGCAAAAATATCCGAAAATGCGAAAGATGATCCACGGCCTGGCCTGTTTATCTTATCAAAGGAACTGTGTCATGATTGTGGAGATTGATGTGTTTCAGACCAGGCTGTTTCCATTACGGAGACAATACTTTTTTGTGACAAAAATACTTTGAAAATTTGACGAATAGCCTTGGGAAGGTAGATTAAGTAATAACATTCATCTTGCCAAGAATACGGTTTAGACCTTTTTTGTGAACAAGATGAATGGTTATGTACTTTTAAAAGGCTGTAATTTAATAATGTTATTATAATTAAAATGAAAATAGACGAATCTGACGATGGCCGCGCGGCGGACAAATGACAATCTACGTGAAATAAAAAGTATGTTTTAGCGTTCCGTACCCAAAGGCTAAAAACGCCGTCCGTCCGTCTGTCTGTCTGTCTGTCTGTATGTCTCTCTGTCTGTCCGTCTGTCAACAGGCTGTATCTCATGAGGCGTGATAACTACACAGTTGAAATTTTCACAGATACAGAAAAGAAAGAAAGAAAGAAAGAGAAACATTTTATTTACACACATTCGATACAAGTAGATATAAAACACGGAGAAATACAATATACTAAGGAATAGTACAGATGACGTATTTCCGTTGCGACTATAACAACAAATACTAAAAACAGAATATTTTTATGTCTGTCTGTCTATGTAAGTATGTAACCATTATAAAAAGATCCCACACTCCCTATATTTTGCTTAATAGCAGGGCTCTGCTAACACTGGATTATATAATAACTTTCCGAATTTGTGCGGAACCCTCGGTGCACGAGTCCGACTCGCACTTGGCCGGTTTTTGGTATTTACCCGACTCAAAAAAAATAGTGCTTGCAATCTTGTCTTATTACCTTAAGCTCTGTCTACCCCGTAAGGGAAAAAGACGTGATATTGTATGTAATTTCAAATCGGTATGAGCTTTATTTCACAAAATGTATCTGAAACATAAAATTTAAATGTACCTACATATTCGCAAAGCTGTATTGATCCCACGTTCCCGACTCCTCGTTTCATTTCCTTAAGAGTTATTAGAGAAAATTATTTTCCATCCCACCTTCCCTTCTAGAGTGCTGACAATCTGAATAAATTACCAAACCAACTCGCATTCGGATGGCATCAAATCAACTCCTATTATACATTCTAAAAACTCCAGGATTTATTCCAAAGTTAGCTTAGCGTTGAAATAAATTGAAAAAGGAAAATAACCAGACATTTTTTCGTCCGGATTTACTGGTAATTAAACTAATAACGAAGGTAAATCTACACATTTTATCCTGTTTTCAAACTAAACAAAATGATAAAATGAAAATTGTTTACGGTAAAAACTGAACTGTATAAAGTTTGGATTTTATTTTAGAAGGTAGGTATATACACGAAACAACGAAGGTACAATTTAATGAGAAAAGAAAATGCTAAGTTTAAAATAATTAACAAGTTAATGGAGATTCCATTCAAGCAATGCAATTAAAATTAAGAATTTAAAGTTTAGCTCCCTGCGTAATCTAAAAATACTTTCAAAGGTTTAACTACTTGTGAAATCAATTAACTACGTACCTAGAACTTAAACATTTTTGATCGATCTGAAAGCACATTACATCATCCTCATTCCGAAGCGATGAAAAATGGCGTTGAATTTAAATAGAGTAGAAGAAAATTAGAATCTTATTAACCTTCTAAAATAGTCCAAAATTCAATTTTGTGAACAAAATATCTATACACAGGGGCAAAAAACTGGATCACATCGCGTAAAAACTTGTTTTTTCGCTCCCGAGTAGGTACCTACATAAAGTAACGCATGATTCTACCTATTTTATTATTCTGTGATTTTGTAGCAATTTAAATTCAAATAATATTTCCAAGTGATGAACTTTTTAAAATAGAGTCTCCGTTTTTTATTTAATTATTTTAATTTACACGATATCTTAAAAAAAACCTAAACCTTTCTCGTGAATCACTGTCTATTGACGAAAAACGCATGAAAATTCGTTTAGTAGTTTTTGAGTTTATAGAAAGACGCACCGGAGGACTTTGTTTTATAATGTCTATGTAGTGATAATTATACTTTGATATTAAATGTGTCATGCTCCTCTGAACAATATTTAAGTTTTACTCCACCTGCTCTTCCTAACTTATTCCTTAAAGCACTGCTCCTTTGTCTGACTGCAGTTTAACTTCGCATTACGCTTCAAATTACAAGGTTCCAACTTAAATGAAGATGTGGAAGGAATACCAACTTTATGACGATGACGTGTGAATCAAATTGTAAATGATCAAAGATTTTAGACGAAACCCTTATGCAGGTGAAGGTAGCTTGACTGACGCTCAGCTCTGCTATAGTCCGCCGTATTAGTGATAACGGTTGACTGATCAAAGTACCGTGACTGCTGGTACCATTAGAAGCCTTGTATTATTAACGGTTACGTCAAAGGTAGTGTGATTATATTCAGAAGCAGAGGAAATTGATTAAGGAAGTATTTAAGACATCAACGTGTCTTTATCACAGGAAGTGTTACTTCAGTTAATTGGCTACATTTGAAACGAAACAATTAACAAGAATTAAGTAAGTGTCAATTAAAATTACGTAGGTGATCCAAACATATTATTTGTATATCAAATTAGATTTTAAGGCAAATCCTACTATCCTACTAATATTATAAATGTGAAAGTTTGTGAGTATGTTTGGATGTTTGTTACTCTTTCACGCCAGAACGGGTGAACAGATCTGGATGCAATTTGGGACATAGATAGATTATAGTCTGGAATAACACATAGGCTACTTTTTATCCCGGAAAATTGCGTAATTCCTGCGGGATAGCGATAAACCAATTCTATGCAGACGAAGTTGCGGGCAACAGCTAGTACTGAAATATTTATATCCTGGGGAATAATAGCACAGTGGTACTTAAACCTACACTTAGGTACCTATATTGGATTAAATTATTTATGATATTTATAATTATAATTATTATATCTATAGATTTCATGAGCCACATACAGCCCCGTTCTGGGCAGCCTTAAATGAGCCCATTGTGTTGGCAATATTTCTTTATTTGTGGCCAGCGTAATGTAAGCAATACAGTTGCAGTCTAGGTTCAATAGGTGCCTTAATAAAGGTACAGAGCGCGCCCGGTCCAATATTTAGTTATATTACGACCCTTGGGATTAAAGGAACAACGCAATATTGTTATTGAATTTATGTCTAACGTTTTATACGTGAAGATATTAAAAGGCTTATAAAAGTGGAGGTTTTTATGAAAATCAGAGCCCCCTTTAGATGACGTCATAATGTAGTTGGATCACTCGCTGTCAGATCCACACTAGAAGTGTCAAAAATGACAGCTTAAACGTAAAATTGAATCGGAATTGAATCGCATTAAGACGTCATGGTAAGGCCCCAGAACACTCGAGCCAACCACTATTATTCATACTAATATTATAAACGCAAAAGTGCGTCTGTCTGTCTATTGCCTTAGTTGGCATTTGGTGTAGAGATACTTTCAGTCCCGGGGAAGGACACAGCATAGTTTTAAACCCGGAAAATCGCATAGTTCCCACGGGATAGCTAAAAGACAAGCAAGTAGGACTCTAACAAAATAACAATCATGCTCAAGAATGCGAATCTCACGTGTATAAAGCAGTGAGCCATTATGTAGGAAATCGCTACCGTTTTAATCGATTGACACTTTGGTTAGCACCGGTGATAAGTGATAAAGTCGATAGTCGTATCGTACGATTTGACAGCAGCGTACCTTTGTAACTTTGTTACTTTTGTTGTCCTCACGGAGAGAAATGAATTAGCCGTGATAGCTAAGCTCCCTTTGCTGAAATTTTCTTTGCTGTGGCATACAATTTGTTTGCAACTGTAACAAGGCCATGTCTATAGCAACTAAAACCAGTTAGCTACCACTGATAACGATATTTAGCTAAACGAATTTCAAATAATTTGCTAACAGTACTAATTGATTAGCAACTATAGCTAATTTATCAACAAAATAATTTAGTAATTGCTGTTAGTTGTAACCGTTAATAATTCTTAGTTATAGTGGATAAAAATTTCGTTACTCTTACTAATTTTACATGTGTTAGACAGCAGATAATATCTTTGATACGTTTGATAAATACATTTTGCAATCACTAATAACATTTTTGCAACGGCTGCTAATTTTTTTCTGATTCATCTACTAATATATCCTTCGCTAATATTGCTAAGAATCTTAGTCGCACCAACAAATTTACTTTGCAATGAACAGCAATATTATATTAGCAGTCGTAGCAAATCAGACTTATGTGTGGCAGCCAAGAACTTTTTGCAGCTTTGACTAACTTATTCACAAACTGTAGCTAATATTATTTGCTGCAACTGCTAAATATTTTTTTGCTAATGTTGCTAAGAATCTTAGTCGCACTAACAAATTTACTTTGCAATGAGCAGCAATATTATATTAGCAGTCGTAGCAAATCAGACTTAAGTGTGGCAGCCAAGAACTTTTTGCAGCTTTGACTAACTTATTCACAAATTGTAGCTAATATTCTTTGCTGCATCTGCTAAATAATTTTTTGCTAATGTTGCTAAGAATCTTAGCCGCACCAACAAATTTACTTTGCAATGAACAGCAATATTATATTAGCAGTCGTAGCAAATCAGACTTAAGTGTTGCAGCCAAGAACTTTTTGCAGCTTTGACTAACTTATTCACAAACTGTAGCTAATATTATTTGCTGCAACTGCTAAATATTTTTTTGCTAATGTTGCTAAGAATCTTAGTCGCACCAACAAATTTACTTTGCAATGAACAGCAATATTATATTAGCAGTCGTAGCAAATCAGACTTAAGTGCAGTCACGAACTTTTTGCAGCTTTGACTAACTTATTCACAAACTGTAGCTAATATTCTTTGCTGCATCTGCTAAATAATTTTTTGCTAATGTTGCTAAGAATCTTAGTCGCACCAACAAATTTACTTTGCAATGAACAGCAATATTATATTAGTTGATAGGGACATTCTTTTGCAATATTCTCCATGTGGTGGGCGGCCAGGAGTACTAAAAAACGTTTTATTGCCACAACACAATGGACTAAAATGCTTTCAAATTTGAAAGATATTTTGCACAAGAAGTTACCTTTATGTTACAAATGTAACTGCCATAACTAATTGAATGAAAGTTTCGTACAAATTACATGTGTAGCATGACGTCATTATTTATAAGATAACCCGCTAGAGGGCGCCGCGCGCAATAGAACGCGGTATCGTATGGCCGACACAGAAACGATAAGTATTAAGGCCAACAGCAACTGAGCTTACGAAATACGCCAACAGATGGCGCTGCGCGCAAGTTACATCGCGCTATCGTTTGGTTGACCGAGCGTCCATATATACCCGAGATGATTTTGAATGATTATCTTGTAACAGACACAGGAAGCGAGTCTGAGTAGCCTAGTGTGCACGTTACTGCTTCTAATTCGTTAGGAAGTTAACGGGCCCGGTCTATCAGACTTTGCAGGTGTGTGCACGGGTTGCCGTATCGCAGTGGCGGTCGCTTCCTCGGGCCACAAATTGATTACATCCCACAACTAAGACTCTTGGTAACTGTAACAAACTTAATTAGCAGCTCCAGCTAACCTGATTACATCTCACAACTAAGACTCTTAGTTACAGTAACAAACCCAATTAGCACTTATAGCTAAACAGATTACATCCCACAACTAAGACTCTTAGTTAAAGTAACAAACCCAATTAGAGGCTACAGCTAAATTGATTACATCCCACAACTATGACTCTTGGTTACAGTAACAAACCCAATTAGTACTTACAGCCAAACTGATTACATCCCACAACTAAGACTCTTAGTAACTGTAACAAACTTAATTAGCAGCTACAACTAACTTGATTACATCTCACAACTAAGTCTTTCTTATAGTAACAAACCCTTTTAGCAGCTGCAGCTAAACTCGTTGTCGAATACCGCTAAAGAAATGCGATAGAGTATCAAACTAACTTAGTTGCTACAGCCAACACTTTCGCCGATGCAACGAATTATTTTGATTGTCACATCTAAAGTAATTAGCAGCTACGGCAAATTTGTTTGCAGCTACCGCTAAATATTGCTAATTAAATTAGCTGTCACTGCTAAATATAGCTAATATACTTAGCAGCCACAACTAATTTTAGCTAATATGATTAGCAGTCACTGCTAAGTTTCCCAAACTTCAAAGTGATCACAACTAAGAATATTTGCTATCACAGCCAAGTTTCGGTAGCGAAAAACTCTTTGCAACGATAGCTAAATACTTCGATGTCCCTATAGTTTCGAAGGAATTTAGCTGCGCCAACTAATTCCTAGTTACCACAGCTAAGTTTTTTTTTCCGTGCTGTTCTGATGGGCGCAAAGGTTATACGAATGATGTAAATGAACGCAACAATCATCCAGTAGTGTATCGCAGAACGGTCCAAACACTACTTACGTAAGAAGGCCGTAACAGCGCTAATGTCAACAGGCTGTTGCACAACGCCGATAAGAACTTATAAACAACCGTGGCTACGGTACATGCCGCGTTTACGTTCAAATTGAGTTTAAGATGCATATTTACAGCCGTGCATGCTATGAATACCGCGTTTTGGAATAGACGGAGCCATCTCTTCCCGTGGGTGCAGTAAAAGGCGGCTAAGACATCTAATGTGAGAGCTGCCAAAGTTGGATCGCTCGCTGTCAGATCCATACTAGAAGTAACAAAAATGACAGCTAAAATGTAAAATTAAATCGGGATTAAATCGCATTAAGACGTAATGTTAATGCCCCTGGTAGCAGCGCTTTCTATTGCCAACTGCGAACTCTGGACTTCTATAGTTCTATACTGAGGTATGATAGATAATGGGAAACCACTAGACTATTTTTTCCACGGTCTTCATAAATATTCAGATCCTCAATGGGCAACGATCAATCTACCAAGAGTGTAGTGACTTAGATGAAAAAGAGAACTGCATTTCGCTACTATTAGGACATTTTGAAAGGTCCGCCTGAAATGTTACTTTTATTTTACTCTATAATCCAACAGCTAGATTTAGATTTAGATTTATTTATTTATCAACAAAAACATTACATTGCCCATATATGGATACATGTCACACATATAAGTGTTTCTGTTGAGATCGTCAAAATTAATAATAACGAGAACATAATAAATCTTAAACAATTAAATAAAAATACAATGTCAAAATTAATTATGTTTAGAAAAATATGTCAATTTTACAATTCTAAAAACATTATGAATAAAATGTATCTCCAATAGGGATCGTCATAGCATATTAAATTACAATAAATAAATCATATCTAGCCAAATATTAAAAAACAATGTCAAAAAATTCTGTAACCGAATAAAGAGGGTTTTCCAACAAAAGGTTCTTCACCCGGCGACCAAATGTCTCTTCTCCTAGGTCTCTAAGTTCGGCAGGCAGCCGCTCGTAATATGTCGGCCCAACGACACGCGGGTTTTTTCCCGAAAGCGCCAAGCGGCGTGGGACTGCTCTAAGGCGCCCTGTGGTACGCAATTGCTTGCCTTTGACATTCACGTGTTCAAATGTATGTATGTTTTTTTTAACAAATGTCAGTAATTCATAAACATAGACCGAGTAGTGCGTCATGATGCGGTGCCTTTGAAACAGGCCCCTGCACGAATGTCTTGGTGGTACACCAACAAGCGTCCTTACGGCACGTTTTTGCAGCATCATCACGCCGTTGGCGTCTGTGGAGTTTCCCCATATGAGCGTACCGTACGACATCAGCGAGTGGAAATGCGCAAAATAGACCTGCCTCAAGCATCACCGGAAATGAGAGGTTTAAGTTTCCTCAGTGCAAAGACGGCACCACTCAATCTATCACAGAGCTTACTCACATGACGCTTCCAGTTTAGGTGAGCGTCCAACATGAAACCCAGAAACCGACACTCCATTGTCACCGGCATTGGGCCGCCCATGACACACGGAGGTAATGCGACGCTACGACCCGAGAAAACCATAACACTTGACTTAGAAAGGTTCAACATTAACCCATTCGTCTTGAACCAGTCATGCAGCTGATCACATGCCTCCCGAATCTTCGTTGCAAGTAGTTCATACGACCGCTCACTGACAATAACAGTGGTATCGTCTGCAAACAGCACAGACAGTCCCGCTGCAACCGATGACGGAAGATCATTTACAAAAATCAAAAATAGAGTATTGCCCAGTGCTGACCCCTGTGGGATCCCCACACCCACAGAACCTACGTCTGAATCGTACCTTTTGCCGTTTGTTGACAGTCTGACAATCTGTTTGCGGTCAGCCAGAAACGATGTGAGTAATTTATGAGCGCTATTTCGGATACCATAGTACGGCAACTTGTTTAAAAGTAATTTATGACTAATCACATCAAAGGCCTTCGATAAATCACGCAACACTGCCGCCATCTTACACCTGTCATCAAGACCAGATATAATACAGTCAACTATCTTGAGCGCTGCTGTTGTTGTTGACTTACTTTACCAGCAGTTAACTTAAAAGGTGTTTTTATACCCAAAAAAAAATCATTTCTTCTTAACATTTATCTATGTTGGTCAAATTGCAAAAAAGGCCGGAAAACTCGGGTGGTAGGTATCAGCGTAAGTAATCAGTTTCTATCAATGAAACAAGTTTTGAAGGTGAAACATGTAACTGGCTGCATTTCCTCATTTAAAAAAAAAATGTACGTCCTACTGGACAACTTCTAGAGTGAACAAACAAATTATTCATTCATTCACATTCACAAATCACGTCTTTATCCCTTATGGGATGGACAGAGCATAAGGTAACAAGACCTACAGGCCACGTTTAGCAAGACACTGAGTGCGTAGAGGTGGAAAGTGGAATCAAAATAGTGATGGGTTGCTAGCCACATCGCCTATAACATGATTCCTATGATTTTCGCCCATTCCCTCGATGGATTTTTACCATTTGCGCGGGAAGAGAAGCAACTGGTACATTCTATGTTTTTTCTTTGCTCCCAGACCAGCATGGAAGTTACACGCACACATTTCTACTGGGTTATTTACGAGAATTATGTAGAAAAAATAAATGTTATAAGCAAAAGAAAGTTGTTCAAGCATTATTACCCAAGAGTTTCATTTCGCATACGACATTTGTACAAAACAATAATAGATAACTGCCTATTTGTTTCATACAAAAATACAACGTGGTGGCTTTAATTACGTAGGTTACATCGTTTTAAACGCAGTCCAAATAAATCACAGGACGTAAACAAGTTTCTAGGTGCCGTATTTTATTGATAACAGAGAATTTGAGCGTGGGTTTCTTGCGAGATACTATTCCAACTCTTACGATGTTGCTTATCGTCCTCTCCATTTATCGGCATCTGAGTATCTTATCACGCACATGTATGATAAACTTGATAAAAATAACTAAAGGAGATAATAACTACGCAATACCTTACGGTAAATTAACAAGAACTTTATAACGATTTCAAAAATAAAGTTCACAAATACCGCAATGTCGTGCATAAAAAATAGTCCTTGAGAGATCAAACAAAGCTCGGTGTTTGCAAAACTCCGAAAATCACATTTTCTCAGGGATGAGACGTAGCTGAGCAATCTGGTCAATAAGCAGCACACGTAATTGCATTAATTACACATACACACATACATACACAAATCTTGTTTTTATCCCTTACAGGGTAGACAGAGCCTGAGGTAACAAGACCTAAAGGTCACGTTTATCAATTCTGTGGGTGTGTAGGTGGAAAGTGGAATCTAAATAGTGATGGGTAGCCGCATCGACCATAACATATTATATTTTGTTCAGCTAACTACACGTTTTCACTGATAAGTATACTGTATAAAGTCACATGTTACTTCGCAATCAAGGAAAAATCAACCGAACCCCAAATCAAAACCACCATCACAATAAAAAATAGTCCGGATAGGTACGATCAAGTGCAAAAATAAGTATCGATAGGAACTTCTCAAAAATATGTCCCACGACCTTATTACGCTGGTGTAAGAGCGTATGGTACTTATTTTTGAAACTTTGTCTAGATACATATTATTACACTTGACTGTACATGCTTCACCCTCAGAGGAATAAAACGCTTCACCTCTCTGAGGCAGCGGCTGTTGATCCTCGGACGGGCTGTGTCGCAACAAAAAATCATATTCGGAAGTACGACAAAAATCGCTCAGTTTTTGTGGACCCTTGAAGCCCTTATTTTCAATTAGTTTTTCATCACGGAACAGTGTTTAGGAAAAGGAAATGCATGTTGTTTGGCCTCGGATGCTTCGATCTGAATAGCTATTAGTTTTTCTAGTCTTACATAAGGAAACGATGACAGAAAGATCCAGATTAATGCCCGTATCTGCAAAGTATTGTAAGTTTGCGGTTAACTAATCAAATTGATAACTTTTTGGTATATACCAATTCATGTTTTTCTTTTTGCAAAGGTTAATCATTTCATTACCCTTCCACGCTGGTCTGGGAGCAATTGAAAAACATAGAGTGCAGTTGCTTTTCTTCCCGCGCAGATGGTAAAATCCCATCGCGGGAACGGGCAAAAATTTTAGGAATCATGTTATAGGCGATGCAGTTAGCAATCCATCACTATTTAGATTCCACTTTCCACCTACTCGCCCACAGTCTTGTTAAACGTGGCCTTTAGGTCTTGTTACTTCAGGCTCCGTCTACCCCGTAAGGGATACAGTATGTAATCATTTCAATGACTGTTTTATAGTGTAACTCAAACATTCTCAGTTAGTTCAGTTACTATTGTCATAAAAGTGCTACCTATTGACTTGATGACGATTGAGTAACTTTATCCCAGGAAACTACCGCGGAATTTAACGCAAAAACGTGGCAAACATACCAGAAATCAACATAACATAATGAAGCTCATTATTTATGAATACTGCTCATCCATCTTCCAACGCGAGGGAGAATATCAGCTATCGAGGAAAAACAATGTCACTAGGATTAACATAATATGCCGCCGTATAATGTTATTGCGTAAGTACACAAATTGGTTCACGATCAGGAAGCATGAGATCTGTTTAAATGGCTATTAACCTACATGTATAATGCACGAGGTTCAGGTAATTTGTCAAAGTTTTGTGTAAATTAATTGAAATATAATAATTGTTAGAAGTGGCAGGAAGTCAAACCGACCTGCAAATTTTAATTCTAAGTCGGAAGCAACGGTTAGTAAGTATCATAAACTAGCTAGCTAACTATTTTGATTCGACTTTCCATCTATACGCAAACTCATGCTAAACGTGGTCTTAAGGTCTTGTTACCTTACGCTCAGTCAACCCCGTAAAAGATTTATAAACAGGTGATATATGTATGTATGTTTTAACTGGCAGGCACCCGCGACTTTTTACGCGTGGTGTTCACTTTTAGAACAGTGACAAATTGTATTATCGGCATCCAATTTTGATGCGATGAAGCCTATATTTTGCCCAGGCCAAGCTTAATCCATTTTACAAAACGCAGTGAAAATCCGTTCAATACATTCAAAAAAAATTCAGACAGGTATAAATGGATAAAAATTCTGAACCACATGAAATGTATTGCTGTAAGTGCCGTGCCAACATAAAGGCATTTTAAATCCTATTTTCTATAGATACTTGTGTCATTTTTAATACCTAATTAATATAATTACTTGTTGTCTCTGAGTGCGGATTAACTCTTTATTATTAGGTACTATGAAAGAATTCAGTACTTACAAAGGACGACGTTCCCAAAAACTACTTTTCTATAAATAGCAATAATATTTCTCACTTACCTGTAATAAATCATCTCGAATACAACGCACGTGAAAATGAGATTACCTACTTGAGAATCACCACGGTCCGATATTTAGGCTGTTCGCAGATTTCCTACTCTAATATTTAAAAAATGAAAATTTTAGGAATCATGTTATAGGCGAGGCGGCTAGCAACCCATCACTATTTTGATTCTCCTTTCCACCTATACGCACACCATCATGCTAAACGTGGCCTTTAGGTCTTGTTACCTTTGGCTCTGTCTACCCCGTAAGGGATAAAGACGTGATTTGTGTATCGATGTATGTATGTAGGTATATCTTTAAAAAATCTTAAGATTAAAATTAGCATGTAATAAAAAGTTTAGATAAAATTAGGGCAGCTTAAACTGGTCATGTTCCTTACTTGTAGATTTAAAATTTTAACTGCATTTTACGATAGATGTTTGGACCTTAATATTGCAGATGTTTATTTTTATTTGTTTTAACAATCACATTTGTATCATTAGCAGAAGTTGCAAGCATCTGAAGTTCTTTTAATACAACCAAGAAGGCAAACAAGAACGTTGAGTCACCATATTAAGCAATCATAGGTATTTCGAGGAGATTTTGCGGCTCGCGCTTCTAAGCAATATTTAGTTTTAGAAGTTAATTTGATGTGTATAAACTAAAACAATCTTTGACAATAAATTACTATTAATTATAAAAACAAATAGTATTTTATGCAACCATTACATAATGAGGGTTAAGGCCAAATTATGTGCAGTTGCATACATTACTTTCTCTACACACATATCACAAGTACTCTACGATTGGTTCAGAAGCAGTAGGGAAATGACCAGCATTATTACAACTAACTAATTATACTTTTTTTTTTATATGAATAGGAAGGCAAACGAGCAAGTGGATCACCTGATGGTAAGTGATCACCACTGCCCATAGACACCCGCAACCCCGGAGGGATTGCAGATGCGTTGCCAACCCAGAGGACTAAGACGAAATGCCTCTTGTGCCCGTAATTTCCCCGGCTGTCTTACTCTACACACCGGAACACAGCAGTGCAAGCACTGCTACTTAGCGGCAGGATTAGCGAGTAAGATCCCGAGTAAGATCGGAAGATGGTCTGTCTACCCCGTAAGAGATAAGTTCTTACTTATAGACGTGATTTATGTAAGTATTTTCTTATCTGCGATAGTAGGTAAACTCTGTTCTTTAATGTTAATTACAGTATAGATTTGTAAGGTCATGGTAAAATCTGTATTGTAATAACATTAAAAAACAGATTTTAGTACTGTAATGTTATCACAGTATATATGCTTTTAAGGGTGTAATAATGCGGGTCATTTCTTATTTCTAAACGCATTTTAGAGCACTAATAAATAAACAATGTTAACAAACAATATTGGTACTATTCCTTAGTATAGTGTATTTCTCCTTGTTTTATGTCTACGTGTATCGAATGTGTGTAAATAAATGTTTCTCTTTCTCTTTCTTTCTTTCTATAATGTCATTATTAGTCAACAGCGTCACCTTACATACGTAGCGCGTGGCTCGTCACGTACTTGGCCGGTTTTTATAACTGTTTTTTTAAATAGATATTTAAAAAATCGATTATCGCGGTTTTATTATGTTTTCAGTGCGTAGGCAGCTTTAAAAGCAAGGGTTTTCACACGTCACGATCTCGCCATCTATCACACACAATGGATGTAGAATGGGCAAAATCTTCATGGGAATACGTGTATCTTCAATTCTATAGAAATATGGACGGATCGGACATTTAGAAAGAATGGTTTAAATGTTCCATTTGCTTTATGAAAATCTATTACATACGAGTGGATAGCACTCTGTTTTACTTTCGTTTTAAGTGCTAGTTCAAAGATGCTCTTTTGGACTCAAATGTAATCGGAATAGAATAGAATTTATTTTACGTCGCCCCGGGCTGTAAGTAGCTATTTACAGCCCGCCACGCGAGCGGAAATTTCCACTTCATGGCCAGGGGAAGACGTAAAATTGTGTACACACCTCGGGTGGTGATAAAGAAAGGTCGCATGTTTACCGTCCTCGCCTTTGGTTTTAAAGTTTTTTTTTTATGTTAGATAGGTCAGACAAACGAACTAGTGCGTCACCTGATGGTAAATGATCACCACTGTCCATAGACACTCGCATACAAGCATACATAGGGATATAGGGACAGAGAAAGCGACTTTGTTTTATACTATGTAGTGATATATAATCTTGGAATTATTTTGGAGTACTTCAGTACATGATTAGCTTAGTTTAATTCAACACTCCTGTAACAATAAATTTATGTGGCAGGTGCATAATGAGAGGCATTAAAACACGAGTGCGGTTTTAAGCAACGAAACGAAGCTGAGTTTTATCAGTAGTAGCTATTTACCGTAATTGTGATTTTGGAATTTACATTGCGATTAATAACATTAAATGTCGTTTCTTTTCTCACAGATAAAGTTTTGTTACTAAACATTTTTTACTTTTTTATTTTCTTCTTCGTATTTTTAACATTTTCTTTGTGTATATCCACATGTAAAAGTAACCACAACAAATATTTTCTTACAGAGAGACTCAATTATGTTTTGATTGAATGTGTCTTCTAAATCACTACGAACCGATATCTTATATACATTGTAACATTTCAGTGAATACGATAAGACGTTAACAAAACATAAATAATTAACAATCCAAAAACATTAATAACTCAAATTGTGTTAACGTCTTATTCTGAAAATTTCGACAGTTGAACATGAAATAACTCGGTTAACTTTGTAAAGGAATTCGTTTGCTTAACCGCTCTAATTCGGACCATTAATTCCCGAGCTATGTTGAGGGAAATTAATGAACTTGGGCAATTAACTTTCCAAATTTAAATTCTATTTTAATGTCAGTGATTCATGACGATGGAAAAGCGAACGGCCAACGCTCATAATAACCTAACTTTTTAAGGTGGCTTCTCTACCTTCTTGATTTATTAATGGTACTTGCCTGCGCGTGCGGCCTCTACCTACTACTTAGTAAGCGTAGCTATGAAAAGAATCATTGGTACAAATCTTAGCTTTCTAGACTTAGTAGTTTGACTGTGCGTGGGCGATCAGAGATTTTATAAAAGTACAAAGTATTTTAAATCAAACAACAAAAGAAACACTCTTACCGTTGAAATAATTACATTATACTAACGATACCAGTCCACATACACACACAGATACAGTCCATTATGGTTGCCTGGAAGAGATCGCTCTGTAGCGATAAGGCCGCCTATTGTTACCTTGTAATATTCTGTATACCTTTTTTCTGTTTTGGTTGTTATATGTGGTGTTCAATAAAGAGTTATTGTATTGTATTGTATTGTATTGATACCGCTTAGAAAACGGAATTAAAGTTAAACCTATGAGATTGTCAAAATTCCTCGCGCAAAATGTATCTCGCGGAACCCACATTTATATGTAAAAATTACAATTTAATTTTTGTGTGTGTGTAATTAAATAACATCACTCGTGGCGCGTGCGCAGCTGCCATTTTCACTCGTCTCGAATCTATACCTCGGAACTAGTGTTAATATTTTGCGCGCTCACGTATAATAACTATCCTCCCAGTACCGTTATACTTAAAATAACCATGATCCAACGCGGTTTTAATCTTGGGGTCACTTGTAGGAATCAAAAGACATTAAAGTAGATTATATTTCCATTCATAATTTTACATTTACGTTTCATAGACCATATACCTACTAAAAAACCAGAAAGGATAAACCGATATTCTTGACTTTATGAATTACCTAAGTTCGAAACATGTACCTTATAAATACATGAATTATCCATGAGGCCCACTGACACGGCCGCAGTAATAAATTTCCAAACGTAATGTTTGAATCGTAATATATTTATTTAAGTTCCCATCCAAATCATAAATCTTTTACAGCAAAACGTCGGACTCGTATAAAAATCTGTATTCCTGATAAAATATTGCGAAATGCTCCCCCAGAGCTTGCGGCTCTAGCTAACTCATTAACATTTATATCAAATGTAAATACGATCTGTGTCAATCTCATATGCTCACAAAGCTAGTGAAATGAACGAAAAATGTGAATAAAATGACACAATTTTCCAGTTCCTCGGAGCCTGTTATAATAGTTATACCTACCAGCTACATAAGTACAATTTATACATACGCTTCATAGTATAAAACAAAGTCGCTGTCCGCTGTATGTCCCTATGTATGCTCTTTAAAACTACTCAACGGATTTTCAGATTCAAAAGGAGGGTTTATAAACAATACATGCATAATAGGTATAGTAGAGAAACACTGATTGCGCCCGTGCAAATCGCTAGCCGCATCGCTTATAACATGATTCCTAAGATTTTCGCGCATTCCCTCGATGGGCTTTTACCTTCTGCACAGGAAGAGAAGCAACTGGTTACATTCTGTTTTTTTCTTAACTCCCAGGCCAGCATGGAACAAACAAACAACAAAAATCAAACAATAAAAATCAGTAAGTAGGTATTAGCTTCATAGAATTGCCGTAGTCTTTGTGAGCATTATAATGATCGTTCCATTTGAATTACTTGCCTTCGAGAAAGTTAGGCAAAGATAACACCCGCATCTCCAAAATCTCCCCTAATTGGTTCTCCATTATACTTTAATTTCTTTTCCGATTGGCTAATAGGTGACTCCGAAGGACTTTCTACGTCACGATTGACGCGATAGAAACCAACTTTACACAGAAACCATCGGAAAGTGTCATTTTTACTGTCGGTAGTCTGAATAAAGATTGGTTTCAAATAATTCGATTGCCAGCATTTAGTTTCTCAGAAGCTTAGTATTAACACGATCCCCATCGTCATATTTTCTTGACTATATATAATACATCTACTATTGGTCATAGGCTTCCCCCATAGACCTCCGTTGCCTCGATTAGAAGCGGCTTGCATCCACTGTGACTTTAACCAGGTCATCCGTCCAGGTATACGTCCTACGATCGTCTGCGATCGCGGTTTTGACGGTAGAGTTGTCTAGGTTACATCACCACTGGACGTAGATTACATTGACGGATGTTTTGACACGTAGAGGGACAACATTTTCAGTTTAGAGATACTCAAATCGATGTCTGCAGGAAATTTAAAAAGGTTCCTTGAAACTTTGAAATTTATAAACCACCGTCAGGTTTATGTTATACATATAATGTTCAACAATCCGAGGCCATAATAAAATTATACACACCTCTCAATTTAAGTGCTATTAATACTAATGCTTCAATCATTTTAATTACCGCAATAGGTTCTTACTTTAGTTTCCTTCCAATCTTGCTAGTGAATGTTGATTCATTTTCAGTGCATTTCGTGCTTCTAAGCATTTGACAAGTACCTACTGTATTTTTTAAAACTTAATCATTCCAAAAATCAGATGACACGGTGACAAGACGAAAAGATAGTTCAGCCTTGCTGGAGATCGCCTGACACGACGTAATAAATCAAGATAATACTTATATCTTGTCTTGGAAAATCCGACGACCGTGAAATTCAGCTAATAAGCATGGTACAAGTTTGTATTTTGCTGTCACACACAAAATTATAATCTCGATTTTTATTGTGATCATGAAAAAGTTACGGAAGTTAATGCGTCTGGACAATATAAGATCCATTTCTTTTTTTAAACCGAATTCACAAAAACATTTATCACAACTGATTTTAAAGGAAACATCACAAATCTTGTAAAGCAAATCGAAGATTTGTGTGAATTTTCCAATTCGCACTGGGACCGAGTGGGAACTATAGTTCAAGCCATCTCATTCTGAGACAACTGTGCCCACCGATGGCAAGATTATACTGCATGTATATGATGCTTACGCTTCTTCGCTCCGCCAAAGTAACAGATTTGTTGTAAACAGGTTAGACTGCACGGAAAACTGTCCAGTTAAATGCACGCTACACTCCTCCGTCTCCTCTGTCTATATGGACTCTTAATAACAAAAACAAAACAAGCTAAAGGTGCTAGTATACTTGAGCTTTCTTATAACCAACATTCTGACGAGTATTACACTACAGAAGAACCTAAAAATTAAACATGAGCGAATGTCAGCATTCTTGTAGGTGTCTTAACGAACGACAGGAGGGTAGTTCCAATAGAGTTTTAACCGCTGCCGCTATCAGTAGATAACCTTTCGCTTAGGTAGTAGCTACCAACCGAGGCTTTATACTGAAGAAATGAGCTATTCCTAGCGCAAGAATGGTATAAAAACAATGCGGTGGGCTTGCGGTACTATATCAATTTATTAAAACTTCATGCGTACTGTGGGTTACTACCTCAATATGTGCCTCTATAAGAACAGCTATATCTCAGTTTGTTGTTTCAAACCGCAACAAACTTAAAAATGGTGAATGCTCGACGTTTGCTTACAACTCGCTCGTCTACAAACACCTTAACACCCGACGTTCTTCCAAAACTCACTTGGATATTGCCAAATATTAATTTCGGTCAATAAAAGCTGGACAACAGACCAGTAAACCGGTGTCTGACCCCGTATTAGAGCTAAACTTTTAAATGAAACACCCGGCACATGGTCGTAATGCACTGACAACACTGAATTACTCTTGGCTATAGTAGTAGGTACGCGACGAATTCTCCACATGAAAAATGTCCCTTGAGATTCGAAGCTGTATGTGAGTAATGCTGTGACGAGTAAGGTTATGCTTTAAACAAAACAAAACACTCGAGCAGTCGAGTAGTGAGAGACGAGAAAAAACAGCGCCAAATTATTGGCATTTGAAATCGTGTTTGAAATTTTCACTGATGATGTATCTATTTCTGGTGCCGCTACTACTACCAAACACTAAAAATATAAATTTGTGGTCGTATGTGTAGTACGACAAACCAACAAAGGAACTGATTATTGGTCAGATCAGTAACGTATAACGTAGTTGAATTGACTTATGACGTCATATAGTATCCTAGATAACACAGCATAGAGTATGTTTTCTGGTATATCTTTATTTGAATAGCGACGAGCGGAAGAGATATCCAATCACCTATCGATGAGTAGATAGTATAGTTTATTCACTTATTAAGAATTGCTGCTGAACCAAAAACGTTTTTTTTCTTCAGATAATTGATATTCATAAAATTGAAACTTCAATCACTCAATATTCAAGAGGCATTTAAACTTATTGTTACGTGTAATGTATTTTTTTTTAGTAACACACAACTTAATTTAATATGGAATAGAACAAGATATCTAAATATATATTAAAGCTCAAACGTAAAATAATAATCTAAAATGAAAGAAGCCCCCGAGGCCCCCACCTTAAAATTAAACAAAGTGGAGTTAAATAACAATTAATTGCTCAAAACTAAATAAGATATTGGAAAACTCAACTGTAAGTACCCTAAAGACGTCAGTCTGGCATGAATTAAAATATTTATTCGAACATTTTCACGAAAAGTCCGTCATTTACATCAATCATTAAAATTTTGGCAGAAAACTAGGACTATGGTCCTAGATACGTCATAAATATAACAATCCCACTTCATCCCTCAGATCAAATAAAGAGTCAAGACCGAGTTTGCCGTGTGCATACAATTGTACGCACACATGTCCAACCAACCTTCGCCAAGCAAACTAATTGACTTACGCACACACCCACGAGACAAGTCGTGGTTTAAAAAATCTCACTTTAATAAAGATAAGATAAGATAAGATACGATAAGATAACGATTATTGCCATTAAAATAAGAAAAAAAAGAAATACAGACTTAACTTAAGAATTAACATTAGATTGTACAAAAACCTTCCAACCCCGAAACCACTGCCCCATTTTGCCATTCACAGAATTCTACATCATACATACTTAAATCACGTCTTTATCCCTTTCGGGTAGACAGAGCCTAAGGCAATAATACCTAAAGACCACGTTTAGCATAATTGCGGGCGTATAAGAAAGGGGAATCAAAATAGTGATGAGTTTCAAACGCAGAATTCTGTCTAGTTTTTATTTGGTTTGAGCTTCATCCTTAAACATTATTATCCATTGCGTCCCATTGTCATGTTAGTATACTCGCTACACTAGGCCACGTCCTGTTCGACATCCGGACAAACGCTCAATCAATAAACCTGGTTTGATTTGTATGCTTGCTCTACATTTTAAGCACTATTTTCAATCATAATCTATACATATAAAATTCAAAGTCCTGACTGATTGACTGACTGACTTAACTATATATCAACGCACAGCCCAAACCACTGGACTTAGAGACTTGAAATTTTGCACATAGATACCTTATACAATGTAGGCATCCACTAAGGAAGGATTTTTGGAAATTCCCACGGGATAAGGAAAAAACGGGAATTACATATTCGACTCCGAGTGACGCTATCTCAGTAACTATAATAACTAGACTCTTCAAATTTGATACAAAAGTAGGTGATTACAAAACAAAGAAACTAATTTCAGGATTTTTGGAAATTCCCACGGGATAGGGAAAAAATGGGATTTTTTGTTTTACTGGTCGTAGAAAGCTGAAATTTGGTAAGAGCCTTCCTTGATGAGTGTATGGGAGCACTATTAAAGGATTTCCAGAAATTCCCACGGGAACGGGAAAAACGGGACTTTTCATTTTACTGGTTGCAGAAAGCTGAAATTCGGCATGTAGGTTGCTTCGGGAGTGTAGAGGAGCATTAAGAGAGTATTTTCCAAAATTCCCACGGGAACGGGAAAAATATTTGTTTACAAAGAAATACTGCGGTAGGCATAATATGGCTAGAAACTTGAAATTTGGCACACATATACCTTGAGTATCCTAGAGGTGCACTAAGAAGGTATTTTTCGAAATTCCTACGGGATAGGGAAAAAAACGGAATTTTTTGTTTTACTGGTCGTAGAAAGCTGAAATTTGATAAGAGCCTTCCTTGATGAGTATATGGGCGCACTAAGAAAGGATTTCCAGAAATTCCCACGAGAACAGGAAAAACGGGATTTTTCGTTTTACTGGTCGTAGAAAGATGAAATTTAGCATT
This sequence comes from Pandemis cinnamomeana, assembly GCA_932294345.1. Taxonomy (NCBI): domain Eukaryota; kingdom Metazoa; phylum Arthropoda; class Insecta; order Lepidoptera; family Tortricidae; genus Pandemis; species Pandemis cinnamomeana. Next base: position 12,011,041 of record OW028705.1, on the reverse strand, counting down.
TAGCTTCCTTAGGGAGTGTAAGGGAGCATTAACAAAGGATTTCCTTACATTTTTACGGGAACGGGAAAAACCGGGATTTTACGTTTTACCTACTTGACATAAAAAGTTGAAATTTGTAACGTAGGTTTATTCGGAAGTATAGGGGAACACTAAAACGGGAAAAACGGGATTTTACGTTTCCAGACGAAACAGCGGAAGAAAGAGACTTAACATTTATAACGTGTGTTTCTTTAAAGGCTTTAAGTGTACTCCGAAAGCACTCACCAAAATTTCCACGGGAACGGGAAAAACTTATTTTTTCGTTTTACATCTTAGCGCGTACGAAGTCGCGGGCAAAAGCTATTTAGGATATATTTTAGGACAGCCCTATAGGTTAGGTTAGGTTTGTTTTATAAAAATCCTGCAATATTTACAGTTTCAGAAAAATTAAGGCAGCGGGGCAATGCGGGGGCTTGCTTGCATGCTTGCTTGAGTCCTTGCTTTGCATGCTTGATTGCATACTTGCTTTCATGCATGCTTGCATGCTTACTTGCATACATGCATGCTTGCGTGCTTACTTGCATGCATGCTTGCTTGCCTGCTTGCATGCCTCCTTGCATACTTACATGCTTGAAGGCTTGCTTGAAAGCTTGCACTAAGAAGGTATTTTTCGAAATTCCCACGGGATAGGGAAAAAACGGGATTTTTTGTTTTACTGGTCGTAGAAAGCTAAAATTTGGTAAGAGCCTTCCTTGATGAGTGTATGGGAGCACTATTAAAGGATTTCCAGAAATTCCCACGGGAACGGGAAAAACGGGACTTTTCGTTTTACTGGTTGCCGAAAGCTGAAATTCGGCATGTAGGTTGCTTCGGGAGTGTAGAGGAGCATTAAGAGAGTACTTTCCAAAATTCCCACGGGAACGGGAAAAAATAGGATTTTTCATTTTACTGGTCGTAGAAAGCTGAAATTTGGCAAGTGGGTTCCTTGTCACGTAGGTTTATTCGGGAGTGTAGGGGAACACTAAGAAAGGATTTTCCGAAACGCCCACAGGGACGGGAAAAACGTGATTTTACGTTTCCAGACGAAACAGCGGAAGCAAGAAACTTAACATTTATAACGTGTGTTTCTTTAAAGGCTTTAAGTGTAAAGGACTCCCCAAAATTTCCACGGGAACGGGAAAAAACTACAAAAATAGCATAGTTAACGCGGGATAGCGATAAACATGGCAATTGCTGATTCTACGCGGACGAAGTCGCGGGCATAAGCTAGTTACACATAAACGGATAACTCACGTATAAAAACTCACTCACTCGACTTTTTATACGTGAGTTATCCGTTTATGTGTAATTATGATTGAGTCTCACGGTAGTTTCATGTTGAAACTATTTTCAATCAGTTCTATTCTAGGGTTCTATAATCAAAATGACAAAACAAACGTGGTCTTTAGGTCTTGTCACCCTAGGCTCTGTCTACCCCGTAAGGGATAAAGACGTCATTTATGTATGTATGTATGTACAAAACAAAACGTCAACGTACTTCTTCTTCTTTTCTGATATGGCCCCATCGAACCATACGATGATTTCGCCAATGTCAAAGTAATAAATACAGTATTCAAAAATCTTGTGACATAAATGTCGGTAACGTTGTACGGTAGAACACGGTCAAAAGACCTCCCCCCCCCCCCTCCCCCCTGTCGGGCTCTTAGCCAACGGATAATGATAATCCCTCGGAGAACGCCAGGAAATCATTAACCGGTGCCCAGGGTGCACCGGAACAAGCATTGCACTTCCCCTCGGACGGATCCAAAAACGAACCGCAGCTCTTGATCACACGCGGAGGTAACCCGACTCGCACCCCTAAGCACTATTTTCAATCTGTTCTATTCTAGGGTTCTAAAATCAAAATGACAAAACGAAACGACAACGTACTTTTGTACTACTATCAGCGTCAAATACGACGCGATTTAAGTGACCAAAGTAAATATTTATGGAGATGTTTTTAGTAGCCTTTGACAAGTCTTGCTCCAATGTATTTGGACTCTTTTGCTACTATGAGCGCTGACTGTACTCTGTATCCTTGCTGTAGCAATACCTTTAATGTCTCGTTTTACGGCCAGCATAAAATAAAATTCGTTACGGATATCATTTCTATTGGACGATACCTGCAGTATTACTTATTTAATATTACACGAATTAAACGAGGAAATTGTAAACACAATCCATAATTACTTTTCATTGTAACTCATCCCTTCGAACTCGACTTTGAATTTTCCCCAAGCAATAACCCTTTCAAAGGCAAAATACCTGAATTTCATTGAACAATCATTTATCAAACAAGGTTGTTTCCGCGTCCTTCACTGATACTTTGAGTAGGGTATTAGGTTGATGGGTTACCTATTGAAAGTAGAGTCCGGCCGTAAGTTCTGTACTGAGCAAACTTTTTAGTGTTCCGTATCCTGGGTGCCGACTAACACTTAAACTGTTTGTTCCCCGTAAATAACTATTTTACATTACCAGGACGTTCTAAGGTAAAATAAAGACCATTTCTAAATTAAAACAAACATATTCGCGGCTTACACACACACACACACACACATACACAAATCACGTCTTTGTCCCTTACGGGATAGACAGAGCCTAAGGTAACAGGTACCTATAGACATTTAGTACCGTAAAGCTGTCTAGGAGGCACTTTCTCTATAACGAAATGGTGTAGCTCCTACGCACAAATATTGTTACTGTATCAATTAAAATGCATTTTAGAATATAACTTCGGTATATTAATATTCCTTTCATGTTTAAGAATTAATGCATTTGCTTCTAGCGGAAGCCCTAAGCCGACTGTTTCTTTCTCCTTGTTTTTTGAATTATTTTTCTTTAATTTTTTTTTTAAATATTCAATTTAAGAATTCAATAAGAAGCAAAGGAGTCTTTACAGTACCAATGATAGTAGCACTGAAAACAGGTCCTGGAATCTGCATGAAGGGCTTTGAGAAGACCAAATTAAGCTTCCGTAGTTTATCAGTCTGTGAGAGGGCTATGTCTTTTAATCCTTAAACTGACATAATTTTAACTGACACGCACAACGCTGATGATCTATTTATCATGTCTGTGTTTGTTTTTTCTATAAAATTGTGTATATTCTCTTATATTTGTGTGTCTTGCAAAAAGGAATAAATGTCTTCTTTCTTTCTAATTTCAAATGTTCACAGTTACCTTACCTTAATTTTGGTGTCTTAAAAGTTATTTATGTTTAATACAAAATTTATACTTTGAATACGTGCATACCTACTGTAAATTTAACTGTGACATATTGACACATTTTTTTTTTGTATAATGTTGGCTGGCTATAGTAATAGCCGCTATGACCAACAAACAGCAAAATATTGGAGTTAAAGGAGGTTCTCAGTGGATATATAAACATGTTTTTTCGTGTGTTTTGTTCTGTGCATGTCCAGAACGTTCTTGAAATAAATATTCCAAAAAAATAAAAATAGAACGGTTTAGATCTCGAATCACTCCAAACGATTCCAATTCCCTTTCACCTTGGAGGAGTCAAAGAAAAAAACTAATCACGCGTGTGATCCGAACCCGAGTTCGCTACGTGTCCCGGGAAAATTGATCCACCCGGGCCGCCCCAATTTTTATCCGGTCCTTCCGGGATTCCCGAGTACCGGGCGAGACCTCCAAACTTCCAGACTGAAAATCTTCGCATATTGCGAGTTAAACCTTAGCTGTGAGGTTTATACATACATACATAAATCACGTCTATATCCTTTACGGGGTAGACAGAGCCTAAGGTTTAATTAGGTGGAAAAAGGAACCAAAATAGTGATAGGAAAATAGTGAGGTTTATGCGATTGGGAAATGATTTATGAATCTCCACTAAGTATTTAGCAAAAGTTATAACAAAACGCGTGTATGCAAAATAAAACTTTAGCCTTTCTGAAGCTGATAAAATTTTGAAACCATTAATGCGATTTAATATTACCTTAATCTTCGCCTTCATTGAAGATTAAGCAAAAATTCCTATTACTTCGCGTAAAAATAACACGAACACCCCAAGAGCTTTTACGCAATTGGGTTAAACGCTTTTACACGCACACTTATACATTTATACGTAGGTACGATAAGAGCTAATAAAAATACAGTGTCACGTTGAATCTAACCAAGTTACACAATGTTGTTATTACTTTAGCAGCGTGACTTTGTCATTCAATTATCGTATTGGTTCACGGAAACGTGCTATCCCGTCATGGCAACCCGGACCATGCTGTTTGTTATTAATTACACAATAAAATATCTCCATTGATAAAGTAGACCTATATATTTCAGATTGTACGGAGTCTGAAAACTTTTCCAATCAAAAACTTCGCTATTATTGAATTGCTAAACTAATATTTTATTGAATCAGGCGTTACATTGCGGAGGTCCATTTCAATGAACAAGCAAGTGCAAGATAACCAAGCCTGTGCGAAGTATAAATGTTTTTCATGCAAAACATTTTTTGTTAATTACCAAACTAATATTCATTAATTAGCCGCCAGTTTCCATTGGAATACTGTTGCGGTTGGCGTGCGTAGCGCGAGCCTCCCGGCCGTAGCTCGTAGCTCGCTACGCCGGGGCGACAAGGGCTACGCTGCAATTAAAGGCTGCGGGTGCGCTACGCAGCCTCAATCCCCCGCAGACAATGGATCTACATTCCCATTGTTCCATTCTGACATTTCAGTTCAATAGGTCCCAAAGATGGCCGGTCCTAATCATAATGCTGCGTCCTTAAACTTGTCAAGTGTAACAGCACGGTAGAGTGGGCAAGTGCAGGCCCAGTCCCCGTGACCTACATCTGCGACCCTCGCTCAGGAAGCTGCTAATTTCCACCGCGCGGCTGCCGACGTCACGGCGCGGGGTGGGGCGCCGCGCTGCCTGCCGCCGGCCGACCAGTCCGCCGCCCCACTCCGGTCCGAACGCACGCGCCGTCACCAACAACACCGCGAACAGACACGATAAACACGCAACCTCTCAACGCTGAGACTTTAATTTTTTTTTAACGTGCATCCTGTATTTTGTTCAAGTGCGATAAATGTGAAAGAATATTTTTCTATCTCAACTCTGTGATAGCGAGGCGGGTGGAGGCTCGGGCGGGGCGAGTTCTCCTGACACAGTGGCTCAGTCGGCCGCGGGTCGCCGAGTGGCAAGCACCATCGATTTTCTCCACGCAACAGTACGCGAGGTACGTAGCGTCACGTGAGAGTATTTTCATCGCGGCTATTTCCACGCGCCGCGTATTTCGAGCGATCCGCTTAGCGTTCAAGGCCGCGTCTGTTTGCGTTTACGTTTTCGAGTATACGTTGATGTTGTGATCGGAGGGTGATCGGCATCATCTCACGTGGTTGCCCGGCAGGACGAATCGCCGTCACGGTTGTGCTGGCGCGGGCACGTGTCACGAATACCTAATGCGATAACGCTGAAGGCAAAGACTCCGTGTCGTCGGCGCATCATGTTTTTCTTATTGTCATGCAAATGCTCGCGGGATAATTAGACTAAAGTAACTAGACGTCGGTAATTCAAGGTGAGATGGCAAAATGGAGTAGAGTGAGTTATTTGGGCAGGTGTTGGACTGTTTGGTTCACGTTCCTTTGATGGGCACGATCATGACCTACAGATCGCGTCGTTCTAAATCAAACGGACAGTGATACCCGAATTGGCATCTGTTCAAAGCGCGGTTCATTCAATGCGGGCCACGATCGTTACTCGAGACCAATAGCCACTATGCAAGATACTGCATCGACAAGCTTACAGGGTGTACAAAGAGATGAAGTTTTGTTGTAGCTCTTCCATTCCATTGTTGCTAACTTAAGGAAACTTTTATTCCTTCACTGAAATTTGTTTCAACGTATCGATATTTTCCGCGGCTCGCCGTCGCCATAAAACAGTTATTAAATCCTTATCGCTCATATTTCGCAATTATTTCTGTGGAGAACGAAAAAATATTTTTTCCATGACAAAACACTTTAATTAACTGTGTAGCTCGGAAAAATCTGCTTACGTGGGCTGAAAAAACACCTCAATATTTTCTTTCAAACTTTGTTGTCGATCTTTTAATCTTTGTTCTAAGGTCAAGCGGTTTTTAACGGAAAAAACCTAGATAAAAAGGACGCACTCTTCCGTTCCACTGCCAAAGTGACCTTTGATAAAACATCGGTCCACTAATTCTCACGTCCACTTCCTAAATCCACGTTTTATCATTGAGAAAAAAAATAACCTCGGTGGTACTGTTACTGAATAGACAAAGGTAAAGGCAAATTAGAGCCTCCAGCATTGTCTTTGACGCGACTGTGGTTTGGTTTTTAATCATGTTCAAAAGGAGCCTTCTCTAAATTATCTTTTGTAGTTCATTTAGGTTTTGATGTGCATTGTCGTACTTATTCGTTTGTCATTTACCAACATTATTTACAGTCGTAATTATGTAAGTACTAATAAGGATTTAGGAGAAATAAATGATTTGTTTTAGGTTTAGTCTACATTAAAAAAGAGTAACCATAGCAGCTTACAGGCTTCGTTAATATAATATAGTATAATATAATAATAATATAATAATCATTTATTTCGGACAAAATCCATAGATGTTAGTTACACACAAAACATAATAATAACAAGTAGTATTAGTAAGTAGGACAATTAAAAAAAACATTTAAAAAGTAATACACGACACACAGTAATACACGTTAAGTCTTACACAAAAAATTAAAAATCTTTACACAGATTTTTCAAACTAATTCGTTTACAAACGTAGCTATTGTTCCAATGGCGTTTCAAAGGTTAAAAGGTTAAAGCGTAACTCTGAAAATTGGCACCTGTCACTCACATCTACAAAGAACCTTTCCCATGGCCACTGCAATGTTATCCACCGGTACAAGTACGATTTAATGTGTTTGTAACTCAGTTGATTGACACACCTCGCCTTGATGGGGACGCGAGCGTATGGTAAACATACGTGACATGCTGTCCAAATCAATCGAAATACCCCAAATGTATGCCACTGGTTATTCGTGAGCATATGGATAGCTGTTAAACTTTAGTACTGTGTCGCAAAGGAAAACACTGTTTGAGATGTAACAAATTGGTTATAATGTAGTTGCTTTTCGGGTTGATCGTGCTAGGCATTAAAAATTGTATTTATGATTATAACTTCAAAGAATAGTTTTTTTTATAATGCCACGTGATCGTTATCCAAATAGGTTAAAAGGTTAAACATAACAAAGACTTGTCAAAATCTGAAAGCAAGCTTATATCTTTGCGGGCACCCTGTGTTCTACGATGAATTGTGTCACGCTTACATTGTCTTTTGTCACTTAGCACCTTATTTCATCCTGCTTACAAGCTCAATAAAAGCCATCCGAAACCCAATTTTCGGCGAAACAATTCGGTCATGCCTCGGCTATATAATGGCATAGCTTAACATAATGGGACACGTATCGGTGTCAAGGCACCTCGCTGGCTGGCATCACCCGGCCAAGCCATCGCCAAAACGGACGATAGACAAAAACTGTCACAGATTACACCACTACTAATTATAAATATGGATGTTTGCGTCTGCATGTTAGCGTTGCTCTTTAGGCGTAACTGATTCTATTCGCGTCAATTTGGATAATTAAATTTAGCATGACAGTCATGTTTGCCGATTTTATCTATTACTAGCCAATATAAGTACTTGTCAGAATAGCAAAAGGTACATCGTATTCGGTATGAAATTTTACGTGTTGTAGCAATAAAATTCAATACAATCACGTTCGCGAATTTTCATTATACACCTTCGGTGCACATGGAATAAATCTATTCAAATAAGAAATTTAGTTGGAATTTTAGAATTTTACTCCGCTATTATTTCTACTTTCACTACAGGTACCTACGCAGAACTGCTTATATAGGTTCCTGCTAAATTAACTGCAAAACTAACTTTAAGTTTTTTTCGAACATAAAATTTGAGAACTCGAGCTGTAAGGTAACTAAACCAAGTAAATAGTTAAGCAAAAGGGTCGAACAAGATTTAGAAACTACGTATTATGCCCCACTAATTAACAAATTCTTAATTACTATGAGAAACTTCGTTGTTAACTATTTTTTTAGTCTTGATAATTACAAACTTTACTTGTTACCCTAATTAAAAGAGGTTCTTAAAATTTTACTTCGTCCTTAAACCTATCCAAAACTTGCTTTAGTTTGAACTCATAGTCAAAGACAGGGTATAATTTATCGGAGTTTCAACTTATTAATCTTTCCAATTTATACCTAGCATTTAAGCTAAATCACACTAATACTTTACGAATATAACTCAAAATACGCACATTTTACTGCATTTAAATTTATTTCAGAAAATAGATATAGTCCACAAAGTTCCTTGAAGTAAATATCGTTTAAAAGCAGGTGAAAGTGTTATCTATAAGTTCGGAGATTTTTTTAGCACCTAAAGAAATTATCATGATTTTAAAAATTAAAAAAAAAGAATTAAAAAAAAGTGTTAAATTTATTGAAATTCTGATCTTTAAAATTCACATAAAATATATCTTATTCTGAGAGGAGGCCTGTGCCCAGCAGTGTGACGTATATAATAATAGGCTGGAGATGACAATGATGATGATCTCGAAACGGCGATTATCATTTGTTATTCTTCAAAGGGTGCAATTAGTTCTGGGCGTTCGATTTAACGCCACAATTAAACCCTTTGTACCCTTTATACAGTTTAGTCCAACTATGGACTAATTTACGACTATTTTGTATCCTCCGGTCACGCAATCCATGGCGAAGGCCTTTTCCTTGTTACGTTAGGTTAAGTTTTCCTTTATAACTGCTACTGTACTCGGCCGTTTAAATACAGAGCTTCGTTGGCTTGTAAGTAAGTAAGTAAATGCTTTATCGTACAAATATAGAGAAATAGAGACAAATCACAAAAAAAGACCATAAATATATGCACAAAGGCGAACTTATCCCGCCGCTTGTGACCGTCATAAAGGTTTATCAACAAATTGTTACCCAGAACTATCGCCGTTTAGGATTGTTGCTGTCAGACGCGATGCCAATATGGCGTTCCAAGAAAAAAATGTCAATTATGACACCATGCAGTTGAATCGATAGATGGGTATGTTAAGAGTTATCCCGACGTTAAAGCATAGTTAATTTAGTGGTTTTATAACGCTTCATTAGGTACAAATTAGTCAGTGTCCTCTGAACCATTACAAAACAAAATAACGTGACTAAAATACCATCGTACGTTCGAAAAACATGTTCGAGATGACGCGATAAACACGCGATACAACTATTTTCTCAATGAATTGCTTTATTTTATTGATTCAAGGGAATGTAACGACTGACTAACCGGTGTATTTAAAAATAACCTGAACCACAATCCTTCTGATTTGCTTCTGAAAAAGGTTTTAATCCTTTAGAGCCTTATTCCTCAGCAAAATCGTAAATAAAAAATGGTTACTCTGAATATTTTGTTCTAAACTCGAATAATACCTGATATTATTTCTTCGTTCTGAGATTTTTTTTCAAGTTCTTTTGAAAAAATACTATGTTTTCGTTTCCAAGAGATGGTAATAAAATCACTAAATACACCTTATACACTAAATACACATTTTATACAAGATTATCTACATGTATTTATAAAATATACCCAAATCATTTCTTACGTGATGAATCGGTAAACACGCAGACATAAAGATAACAAGATTTCATTATTATGCAATTCCTAATCTTTTATTACGTAATCATCTTCTTACAATGTCCTATGGCACAATTATAACGCTACATATGCACAAACACACTTTTATTACGCACCGTATTTTTACCATCTCAATCCAATCCCTGTAAATTTTGATATTCCTTAGTATTTTTAATAGAGAATACGATACGGCATTGTTACATAGACGGAATATGATACGCGGCGGTGACATGAAGGCTGGATACGATACGACGTGAAATAGCATGGGACGAGTACTCGACATGAGGCACAGGCCTCTTCCAAAAATGATGGTTATGGGTAGCAGATAAAAGTGATTTTCGATGCATAAAATTGAGCGTTGAATCGTTTGAAGTATTAAAGAAAAATACAAGAAAGAAATACGTAACTTAAATAAAATGCTTAAGATTATTCGGGATTTATATAAGAATTCCAATTTTAATAAACATGCCTCTTGGACGTGTTCTCGTTATATCATGCCAAAAAGTGAAAACAAACCAACTCTAGCAAACAAAGCTCGCCAAAACATCGTTCAGGTCATAAGACGGGAACTAAAATTATATAACACTCCGCGTTCCACTTTATAGAAGACAAAATAAAATTCTATTATTAACAGAAGGTTAATTTATTCTACCGCATTTTTTGTCTATTTTTACCCGGCGTTTCGGGAATCTAATTAATTTTATTCCCGACACATAGTGAGACGGGTGATTTTTTTTTCCTTCAACACGGGCCGCTTTCGTCTTTAGATTAATTACGCCTAGAGGTAATTACTTACGGACAGTATTTGTTACATTTTGTTAGAGCGACCTACCAAGAAACGTGCTAGGATATTTTACTTACATAATAGGTACACAATTTGAAACCTGTTGTTTCAGTAAAAGTTTTTTTTTAATAATTATCAACATATTTTCAAAGCTACTACAGCCGTTAGAGATTTCAGTTAGTTCAAACGTGAAATCATTTCTGCGAAATTTATGCTAAGAATTCGATCATAATATTCAAACAGAAGGCCTACTTTATTATTATAATTAATGCAAATAGTTTGCTACTATTATTATTGTAATAAGCAGTCTGTGAATCGTGGCTTTGTTTTCATGGAAATTAAAAGAATTCTTTTGACCAACTTTGGTTTCATATTCGGCCAAAGTGGCATGTCAATTAGAGAGTAACGAAACACCTTATAAGTTATGTATGTACCTTTATAAAGCCAACTGAAACAAATAAATAAACAAAAAATGATTATTACCGCTAAATAAAGACTTAAATACACTATAGTGGCAAATAGTTCCGCGTCAGCAAATGCTGACTGCTCACATGAGCGATTGTTTTTCAGCTAGAACCTACTGCTTGCTCCAACAAGTTGGCCTTTACTTACTACACTTACAGTTCCTGGCTATAAATATTGGTCTTTGGAAGGAGACCATTAGCGTCACGTAAGTTAGAGCGAGACAGCGCTCAAAGCCGAAATTAGCCGAAAAGACCGTATATGCAGTCTTTGTGGCCGGGTAGGTACTGTATTCCCGCGCTCACTTAAACGTAACTATTTATTACTTGGTTAAAGGGAAATTTGTAACGCAAAAACACCAAGTTTGTATGGGAAATGACCCATTATTTTTTCTACGCGTTGCTCCACCCCTGAATATCAGTCAAGGCTTTTCGTACGTCGTGTCGCCCATGTGTACAAAAAATACATATGCATACAATACATTGTTATTCAGACGCACATAATGTCAAAACATGTTGTGAAACGCCCCAAAGCTCATGATACCAAGTATACATATATACAGTACTAATTTTAATATAGTTTTTTGAAATACACTAGCTTTTGTAGGTACAGAAACGCTATTTAAATGTATAATGTGATGAGAGACCATAGAATATTCGTGAACATGTTTATTACGTGGACCAAATAAAAAATGAAGACGGAATCTTGCGAATAGCAGTGACGCCGCTTGTTACGTCTTGCCGCCTGTCTCAACCAGTTTGCTTGGCAAAGTTTGGATGCCCTTGTGTGTGACTGTACGTACAAGCTAAAGCGTAGTGTACTTCGCTGTACGTGTTACTCCGTCTTGACTTTTTAATTGGTCTAAATATTCTTCAAACATAATTTTCAGCCTCGTTTGACTCTTAAATTCAATACTTGCATTGAAATTCAGTAATTCGTCACGCTGTATGCAGTAAACTCAGCGCTAGTATGATTACAGCATCCCAAGGCCTTCAGACCGACGTAGGCACACACAGACATACACTACATGCCTAGTTCACGGTTAGTTATCCAGGAACGGCTCGCTATTACGGCCCGTTCGTTTGTACCAGAAGAATTAACCAATAGAGTAGGGGCTTCGTTGAGCTCCGAGTTCGTCTAACGTATTGTTTGGTTGAGTGAGCGTTTGGTCTAAAAATTGAGATAGATAAAACGTTTATTTGGTACTGCTAACACACACGGTAACCTAAAATGTTAGACATTATAAATACATTTTATTCTTAAAAAACAAGTTAGATTAGTTTACAATACCACGCAATGACTAAACGCATACTATCTATGTCGATTATAAATAATATTTGCTTGCCCAACTCTATTGATAAAACTTGAAAAAATATTCTGCCTGACAGTTGCAACAGTGGTATTTTTTTAAACAAATAGTGGTGGATAATTCCTCTATGGTTCGTATTAATCATTGTATCCTGGCTGCGTACTGCCGCAAAGCCAGACTGCTTTTCCAAACGAAACTCTACATCCATGGCAAGAGATGTTAAAGTACGTTTTTCAAAGTAATTTAGCAATCCGATGTTGGTTGGAATGGTCTTTTATTGAAGCGAATATCAGTACAGAGAGAATTTTGACTGTGGAATGGAAGTGCAGATGATGTATGACGAGTCTAAAAAGCTTGCAGTGAAATTTGAAACATATACGTCGAGATTTACATTTGCCTTACCATGAGCTTCAATGTCGATTCAATTTTACGTTTTAGCCGACATTTTTGACACTTCTGGTATGGATCTGACGACGAACTATCATACTTTGGTTCTGAATTGAATCGCATTAAGACATCATGGTAAGACCCCTGATGTTTAATTTGTGTCAGATCAAATAAGTACTTAGATATAATTAACGTTGTTTAGTTTGTTGCCTAGTAGTTAGTTAGTGACTCTAACTATGGGTTCGAATCCCGGTAGTGGTAGGAATTATTATAATGAATACGAATGTTTGCACATTTATAGTTTTGTTATCTACATATTTTGTCTGTGGTCTAGTACCCCCAGTATAAGTTTTTTTGGGACTGGGTCAATTGATGTAAATTATTCCATAATATTTATTGGTTTCATTTTTAATACAGATAACATCTAACTAAAGTTTTTTTTCGTTCATTGTGTATTTTATTTTGTAAATGATTACAAAAGTATTGATAAAAATATAAACTAAGGCTACCTTAAAAATAACTTAATAAAAATAAAACTTAGACTTAATTTAAAATTAAAATAAATTGGGACCCTTAGGTAGGGTCCCGATCACGCAGGCAGCATTCCCGCGTTTTAAAGTAGTATTAAGGGCTAAGATAGTTGATAATTTTTTCCTACAAATTTTATGTCCATGCAAGTTCTTTTCGCACTATATCCATCTCTCATAATTGGCATTGTTCATTTTTTTTAAGCTGTGCTTTTAACACCTTTATTTGATAAAATGGACTATTTCAAGCAACTAATTTGAATATTAAGCTTTTACGTAGCTTTGTTAATTAATAATAAATATTTTTTCGCTGTTTGATAATTCGTGAATTTAGACAGAATCCCAATCGCCTTCGTTCGGCTGGCTATAAAAAAAACGGCTTTGTCTATGGTTTTGTAGATTTGACAGTGACACGTGACAGTTGCCGTAGCCAAACTTTTTTTTTCATTCTTGTGGCAAACATTCGATGCTGGATTCTGTCTAAAAACCCGGTCGTTCGGTCAAACAAAGGTTCAAAGTACTTTTACAAAAATATCTACAATCATAAAGTATTTTTGAAATCGGACAAGATAAATCGGATAATTGATGGTTTTCCTCGAAATGGTTTTCGAATTGGAGCATACTAAAAAAAATGAACAATGCCAATTGACATTTAGGCCCACACAATTCGTAGCTTAGGCTTAGCTGCTACTCTCAAACCATAACAAACCGGAGCTGGCGTGTTTTCTTCATTATTTATATTACGTTGATGCCAGAGAAAGTAATAATAAGCCACTCCGGTGTTTGTCTGTACGTATGCCAAAGACACGGGACATTTTGTATAAATTATTCCATTTCTTCTGGCATACGTTCAAAATTCTCGGCAATATGCCGTCATACCTCTTCCGGTGATATTTACGACATGATCCCCAGTGGAATACAGTAATGTCATCGTTTTAAACATGTCTGTTGAAGCGCTATGTCGGAACATGAGAGTGACGAGTTTCTTAAAGTTTGTAGAGGTTTCCTAAAAGTATTACCTATCTGGCACTTCATCATCTCTAGCCTAAACATCTATATTATACGTCCCACAGCTGAGCCCAGGTCTCTACTCGCTACATCAGGTATAACAAAACTCCTCCACCGCGTCAGTCTGTTCGTGGTAAACTGAAAAACGACCTTTCATTCGGCTTTCACCAATAGATGGAGTGATTCACGAGGAAGGTTTAGATATACAATTTGTGAAGGTTTTGTTTGAATAGATTGAAAGTGTCAAGAGAATTAAGCTATACAACGTTTTGTAATACCTTTTTAGATACTGCGACGGAAAACTAATGTGTCAGACTTCTTTTAAGGCTGTCTATACATCGTCGAGCCAAATCCAGCGATCGATCTAGGCTAATCTGGCTTTGGCACGCCGGCTGACGTTAGGAATAACCTACTAGAACCGAGGGATATCGATTTAAATGAGCCTTCTCATAACAATTTTCTGCAGTTGGTTCTATGAAGTATCAAACTGGATTTTCTAATAACAGCCATCACGTCCGCTGCTTCGTCTTCGTTACGAAATGATTATTCCTGGTTGTAGAGGTTTTAATGAACAGATTGGAAATGTCGCAAAAATTGTGAGAAGAAAAAAACATTTTTGAATATTCTGAAGCACAACACATACATAAATCACGTCTGCATCCCTCACGGGGTTTACAGAGCCAAGGGCAACAAAACAAGACGTAAAGACCACGCTTAGCATGATTGTGGATGCGTAGGTGGAAGGGGAATCAAAATAGTGATGGGTTGCTAGCCGCTTCGCCTATACTTAACATGATTTCAATACAATTAATCTGATATAAAGTAATTTAATAAAACTATTGGTGCTAGAAGCCTGTACAAAATAAAAAAGATCAAGTGCGGGTATTTCGAAAATCCTACGTTCCTAGTAGACTTCTAAATACCAGTAACCAAAGCTGTAGCAAGGGTCGTGATACAACTAAAAAACGTGGATGCAATTTTGAAACAACTTATTCCTAAGTATATTGTATTTCTTCCTATCATATACGAGTATCTACGTGATTCGAATGTGTGTAAATAAATGTTTCTCTCTCTCTCTCTCTCTCTCTCTCTCTCACTCTCTCTCTCTAATAAAGTTTTGCATCTCTAGCTGTTGCCCGCGACTTCGTCCACGCAGAATTAAATATGACACTCACAAAATATGTGGCTTTCATGGTTAAAGAATTGTCACAACAGGTTTATTAGATCCATATATTACCCCCTACTATCTTACAAACTCACAACCTCACCTTTACTTATTTGTAATTAGTATAGATATATAATATTAGTATAGATAGACATTTAAATATAAATAGACTAGCGATTGTGCCCCACGTTCCACTTTGTCACGCTTCAGTTCTAGAGTAAACAATTAACGTAATACCTAGAGCAGGAGTTCCCAACCAGTGGGGCGCGCCCCACTTGGGGGGCGTAGGGTAATCCAAGGGGGGGCGCGACGAGCGGCTTAGGTATTTATTAAAATTCATAAATTTACTAATAAAGTGCAAGCACAATGTTCTCGCTAATCATTAATATAGTACCTATGTAGTTGAGTTGGGACAAGGGGGGCGTAGTATTTTAGCATAAACTTGAGGGAGGCGCATAGGGTAATAGGTTGGGAACCCCTGACCTAGAGAAAGGGCAATTTCATACCAATTTGCACTTTAACGACGTCGCGTCACTGATGCATCTGTTGCTGGCCGTGACGCTGCGAACAATAAGGTGGCTTCTTTTGTGAGAAATGTGGTTATTTAAAATATAAATCCATACTAATATTCACTATCAAATGAATCGTTTTTTTTTTTTCCCGGCCATAGCTTTACTTTTCGGATTTTTCTATGTGTTCTAATTTTCATAGACATTTAGAAATTTCATACTAATATTATAAAAGTGCAAGTGTCTTTGTCTCGCTTAAACCGCTGAAGCAATTTTGTTGGAATTTGATTTGGAATATAAATAGTTTCAGTCCCGGGGATGGACGAAGCAATAGCCGGTCGGAGAAGTTTGAAAAGTTCCACAAAGAATAAATTTTGACAAAGAACACCCGTACCATAAAGGCTAAAATTATCTTTTGCAGCTTTGTCTTTATGCTTTAGAAAAAGTAGATATAGGGAGTATTCATAGTATAGATATATATTTAGTATAGCGATATTTTGGTTGCATATTAGAATAATGATTGCGAAGGCATTCAAAACATATTCTTTATACCGTGTCAAGTAAAAAACATTAATATCGGAATAAGATTGCAGTTGCTGTTATACGCGGGTTATATTTATTTAACCTCGCTTCACAGCTGATTATATCAATCAATCAATCAATCAATCAAATTCTTTATTTTACATAAAACATGGTGTACAAACTTGTATAGTAGTAGTGTATAGAACTGTTTCCATATTTATTTTCCTTTCTGCGTTCTTCACAGCATTATAACCAAGATAAATCAACTTGTCAAAAATCCCAGCTCCAACATCGCAACGTAACCAGGTTTATCTCGGCTGATTATCACAATCTGTTTGCACTAGTTATCTGGATCTAGTACTAGTACAAGTGGATAATACTGGTTATTTAGTGTTAAAGTATTAAAAGGCCGTGGAAGCCCAGTGGTTTGACCTATGGCCTCAAGCAGAGGCTCGCGGGTTCAAACCCAGGTTCCTTTGAGTTTTTTTTAATTACATTTGAAATTAGTGTCAATTGTCCCAAGATATTTATTTTATTTATTTAGATAGATAATATACTCCGCGGTAATTAATTTGGCCTAGTCACGGCACAAATTTACCTATAGGTACTATTCTAGATGTTGCCCGCGACTTCGTTTGCAAAGAACACATCACTTCAGAACAATGCAATTTTCCGGGATAAAAGCAGCCTATGTTTTAATCTAGGGTACCAGCTATCTCTGTTCCAAATTTGATCCAAATCCGTCCAGTTGTTTTAGCGTGAAGAAGAAACAAACACACACTCACATCCTCACAAACGTTCGCATTTATAATATTAGTAGGATAGGTATTGCACGAGTGCCACATTTTTTCCCGGTGAGTATAGAAATTTTATGGAAAAATTGGAACAAGTGTCAAACGCGACATTGGTTTAGTAGGTGTAGTAGATTGATTTTACTGTGTCACCCGTTATCACAGCTGTTACTATCTGTATCGCTAGCACTGTACCTAGGACTGGTATTGTACTAGTAGAGGCAGATGTTACTGGTTAGAAGGATATTGGATGATGGGGTCAATTCCCTCGGGTAACGCATCCGTTAATGGACAACATTGCCCGCGGTGCTGTGCTAGTTTTGTACTGAGGAATGAGGTTGTTTTGGTTCTTTCTGTATCTATATCTATAGACATCATACTGTAATTGCGTTGATACGTTGGTTCGGTTAGGATCAAATTTTTAGTTAGGATCGGAATCGAGGTTTTAAGGGGATATTTTTATGTCACTCTTTTGTAAGATTCAATTAGTAATGAGGGATAATAAATCCGATTTTTGGTTTTCGCTTAATATTATTTACATCACTACGCAACGCAGCTATGTTATCATCTGTAGTTACAAAGAACCTTACAAACGTAAGACGCGTACAGGAGATTTATCTTATCTTGTCATCTGATTATCTTTATCTGTGTAGACGGTTGGAAACCTCTTCTGCTTGCTGGATTGTGATTCTACGCCCCCCGCTCCTGATTAGCTTTTCTCCTCGGTAGCGCTACCGGTAGTGCTAATAACGTAAACATGAACACACGGGTGAAATTGTTTTCTTATGACACTATTTTGCTATCCCTCCACTTTCAATGACTTTAAAGTTTCAGATGCACAGATAACAAACTCAGTGACAAAAAAAAACTGACATTGTAAACTATGAAAATGTATGTAGGCTTTGTGCATATGTTTAATGTTTTTTTTTGTGAATTGTGTCTGTTTCTTTATATTTGTACAAATAAAGCATTTACTTAGGTACTTAAAATGTACCTAATGTATGGTAACATTTTTTCAACTACAATTAAAAGTCCTAAATAAATGTTCAGTCAGACTAATCCAACCACCTGTCAAATTCCCAAATAATGTTAAGACACCACGTACAGTGGTAAAGCACAGCTTACGCTTGCGCGTGCGCAGCGTAAATAAAAACGTGTCGCGCACCAGCGCGCAGCCGATGAATGGGTGACATTGGCACACGCTCGGACTGTCATGGCCGCGATCACGATTTGATTGGTCTACGATTATTATACACAGGGTGCTTTATAAAACGAAGGGTATAAATAGAGTAAGAAAATAAATTCAACAATTTTATTTTGTTTTGCGACGTCGTTCCACATCGGCAGTGGACACGCGACTGCGATGAAAACCAGCTCTCAAATCGACTTTGAGAACTGTCTTGTCGGCACACTTATTACAATTTTTATTACCAATTAGCTCAGACAGGTCGTAACTGTCTACGGAAACTGCAAAGTAGGTTTAAATAGAATCGAACACCGTACGCCTTTAATAGGAATAATCAAATCCGAATCATTGTTTTTTTTTTAACATCTATCACGCTTGTCATATTCTTTGGTTCTACAAGATCTAAAGTTCTAAACTAAGCCTGAGATTCACTTGAAATATAAAAACATAAAGTTTTATTTTAATTGATTTTTAAAACTGTCTAGGCATTAAAAATAATGACACCTAACCTTTACTACTACGGTATGATTAGTTCAATACATAAAAAACTTTACAATTTTAATCTAACAAGTTATATGGAAATAGAGGTCATGTCTAGGTCATACATTCGAGGACAAATAAAGGGACAAGAGTATTTAAAGTGACATTTCCTGCTACATTATTTTTTCTGACACGAAACAACCATCCTTGTGGCGTGTATGATCCATACACATTAACTTACTTTATCCTATACAATGGGGGCTATAGCGTGTGAATTTGCCGCTAGAGGCGCTAGTGTCCCATGGGGTCCAATAACATTCACTTTTCACTGGTTTTGGCGGGATTCGTGACATAAATTATAACTTCTTTCATTTACCTGTTGAAAAGTGATCTCTTTCGTGAAATTATTACAAATATGGATTATTTGGCGATGAATGTGAACGCTTTGAAATCGGTTTTTTTTCGAACTAGCTACTCGATATAATGATAGTTAAATTTCTAAACGGCACTGAAAATTAGAACACAGAAAAAATAGAAAAGTAAAGGAATCGAACCCGGATCCTCGTCATTCCGTGACACGCGCTATACCCCTACACCACCCAGCAGGAGGGTAAGCCTTCGATTTTTTTATCTGTTGCTAGCTGTCACGTGACATTGTTACTCTGTGAATTTTTGTCGCTAAGCGTCAGAGACGACGCTTGCCCAAAAAAAGGGCACGGAAAAAATATTTTTACGAACCTTTCGACCAAAAATGTCGTAATTACCCTTTTGTATGATTGAGTAAGCTAATTCGATTAACCAGTGGAAACAGTCGTTTGATCGCCAATTACAATCAAGCCGACCTTAGGACAAAAGGTCGGGACTCTACTAGAATACCACACAGGTTAATGAGTCTTATCAGGGCAGGTGTAGCGTTGCCGCAAAATCGATAGTTTTAATCGAAAAATGACATAGCATCGATAGGCATATCGATACTATTGTCTTTGCACAAACTATCGATAGGGGTGCGATCAAAACATATACAGTTTAAAATGTATAATGGGTTAAAATACATAATGGTTCAAAATATATAGGGATATTTTCTGTGTACCTATTAGCTAGATTAATTTTTTGACAGCGTAATATATAGATTGGTTTAGGTTAGGTTAGGTTTTGTTTATAACATCATCAGCCTGTTTTCCCACTGCTGGGCACAGGCGTCCTCTCACAATGAGAGGGCTTGAGCTATAGTTCATAACAATTCGGTTAAATTGCACTTCCATGCTGGTCTGGGAGGAAAGAAAAACGTAGAATGTACCAGCTGCTTCTCTTCCCGCGCAGATGGTAAAAGCCTATCACTGTTTTGATTCTCCTTTCCATTTCCAATAAATTCTTGAAAAAAATATCATGTGGCTCTACCACTCTCGCTCCCTAATCTTGCCGCTTACTCAGCACCAGTATCCAATATTAACTTACGTAAGTCAGCTAAATAAGTCTTTTTCCATATTACGTCGGTCATTACCAAATTTTTCATAATATAATTAGTTACACCATGTAAACAACTTAAAAATCACTTTGCATTAGTCCATGTACCACTCGACCACCATTAGGGCTGGAGACGACTGCGCGCGACCTGCGGTGCGACGGATGTTTCTGTTCATTACGTGTTCGGCCAGAAGCGTTAGTGTCATTTTTTCGGAGCGTTTGAAATTTGAAGTTTTTTTGACATAACTAACTAACGTATGATGTATGGCATTTTGGCCATAAAATTTACTTACTGGGTAAATGCGCGTGAAAACTTACACACACACACACACACACACACACACAAATCACGTCTTTATCCCTTACGAGGTATACAGAGCCTAAGGTGACAAGACCTAGAAAGTGCTAGAAAGGATGCAGAATGTATAGGTGATGCATGTCTTTAGTTTAGTCTTTAGTTTAGGTTTAGGTTAGCGTATTATTATCTAATATTAAGTATCTTATGTAACGCTATGGTGTCAACTGTCATGTTATATATATTAAAGATAAATAAATAAATAAATAAATAAATAAATAAATAAGACCTAAAGGCCACGTTTAGCATGATTGTGGGCTAGGTGGAAAGGGGAATCAAAATAGTGATGGGTTGCTAGTCGCGTCGCCCATAAGTCATTCCTATGCCCATTCCCTCGATGGGCTTTTACCATCTGCGCGCGAAGAGAAGAAACTGGTACATTCTATGTGTTGTCCTTACTCCCAGATCAGCATGGAAGCTTACACAAGTCTCGGAAAAAACGCTCGCCGTGCTGTCGTTCGCTCGCGGTCGTCACCGGGCCGTTTTCACACCGCATTCGGCGCCCGCAAACAATGTTTACCTACGACTTAACAGCATCACAATTGGTGTGAATTGATATTTCACATCGCATCGTGGCCTTGTGACGTCACCGGCAATGTCACGTCTGTTGCGTGACGGTGTGATGCGTGACTTGACAACCAGTTTGCGTGGAGCTGTGCGGGCTTAGGGATTGCAAGGGTGGGAAGGTTAGGATTTAATGGATGGTTTACCGGAAAGGTATCGGTGCACGGATTTAAGTGATAGACCTTGAATGTATTTTTTGAACACCCTTTTATTAGTTTCACCTGTAACTGAATAACAGTTTGATTTTTTGGCCCTTTGTAATGGTCTGATTCGGTATGTATGAATCTAATGAAATACTTAAATATAGTTAGCAAAAAGAGTTTCAGAGAGTTTTTTAATACATTGTTTAGTTTGGGATCTAAATATTGAAATGAAATGAAATTATTTAATTCGCAAGAACATACATACAAAAAATAAATACTAGCTGTTATGACGTATCTTTATCACTATGCAAATTTTTTTGGCTGTTTGATTTCGTCATTCAAATTATTTTCGCTTCGATTGGTAGATATCGCTTTCAAGCGATAAGACTGCCTATTCTTATTCATATTATACAACTAAAGAATATTTGCATTGAAATGTATAGTATGATGGTTGACTTTATAAGATCATTTCCCCATCAAAATTATAACATAAACTCTATAATAAATCACAGCTGAGTCACCTTTACGCAAGATTAAACTTCAAGAGCCACACACTAACAATGACGTACATAAAATTTAAATGCGTTGTTAGGTCATTTGTCATCTTCGCGCTGACCTCGCTAATGTCACGGGCGAGCCATTGTTCGGTCAGCGTTTCATTGACGCTGTTGTATATTGTATAATTTTTATTAGACTGATGTGGCTGTGACAAGGTTGTGCGAAATTTTGGTTTGAAACTTTGTTAGCATCTTTGCTTAGTCCCTTTATTTCGCTGCGTTGATTATAATCAACATACTGTAAGATGGTGTTTTTGTATTTTAAAAAGAAATATTTTGTATTGTTTTTAATATTTTTAGAATATTTTTGTATAAAAAAAATTTTCGTATTTAATTTTTTTTTGTTTATTTAACAAGAATCTAAAGAGGCTCGAATTGTATACTCTTGGTCGGACTTGCTAAATAAAGGGTTGAGTTTACGGTCATAAAGTACGTCTCGAACGAGTTTTATGATAAAGTGATTGCCAATAAATACTGCCAATTTTCCATAGTACCTAATTAAGACGTTTAAATAAACGCGATGGAAACGTTTTTTGTGTAAAAAATTAAACTAGAGGCGCAATTATGTTGTTGAATTTAGTATATAGATTAGCAAAGCAAGAGAAAGGGCTATATAATACGCGTACGTTGGAGCAAGATAGATAGACGATACTTACACGTTATGAAAGTATAACCTAGTGATACTCTTAAACGAACGCAATAAAACTATTTTCTCTTCACACATGCCGAAAGCCGTAATGTTCTTTCTTTGATATCGTAAAATATTTGGGGTGGCGGGCGGAACTCAAACTTTTTTTTCGTTTAAAATAAAACTTCGATTAACAGTCGTAGCTACTGCTATACATTATCTATGGCAAATATATAAACAAGTAATAAAATACAATATATTCCTTACCTACGTATTTAATCGTCACTTTAAGCTATTATATGTCGCTCCATTCTTAAATACTATCAAATTTCAAAAGACAATGGCGTTCCTACCTCGTAAACAACACTGAGTTAAAATCGTAATTCATCAA
This sequence comes from Pandemis cinnamomeana, assembly GCA_932294345.1. Taxonomy (NCBI): domain Eukaryota; kingdom Metazoa; phylum Arthropoda; class Insecta; order Lepidoptera; family Tortricidae; genus Pandemis; species Pandemis cinnamomeana. The sequence goes on along the minus strand of OW028705.1, from coordinate 11,988,109 downwards.
ATTTTAATTAATTACAATAGTAATGTCGGTTTGTCAGTTAGTTCCGACACAGAATTAAACATAGAACAATAGTGTGACAGTCACTTTGAAGACAATATGCGATAAGGTTCTTTGTGCTGCGAGATGATGAGATTTACTGCGAGTACCTAATTAATTTAAGGATTTCGTACTTAAAAAACAATGTTCACAGTAACTATATAAATTAACTCATCAAAATGAATTATACTCAAAATTATTTTCCATCTTTTTCAAAGTGCAAAAATGACCCTAAAAGTGACATTACATTTCAAAAAACAGATTTCGGTGTCTTTCACACTTTAACCAACTAGATAAAATGTAGTTCGGAAGCTAGCTTGTCTTCTCTCACAGTCATGTATTATTTTACCTACAGTTACGAAAAGCAAGAAATCAAAAAAATATCTAGTAATTTAACTAAACCGTAGGCAAACTCGACTGTAGTTTCAAATCATTATAACATCTCTAATGCCGTCGGTCGTATCCGCGACTGGCCCGTAATGTTACTATTATTAACTACCCGTGACTGTAGTAAGTAATATTTTACCTCCCCATGACGTGAAAATAATGGCCCCGTTCCCATCGTCATGTAATACGACCTCGGTTTTATTGTCAGTGTGTCACTTGTGCCGAAAATGAATAAAATACGACCTACTTGCTTCCGCTATTAGTGTAAAAGGGGTGGAAGTTACGTAAGCCTGTCTGACATTAAGTTAATGTAAATTGTAAGGTAAATACGTATATTTTGAGGAAAAACAAGAATAAACCTTGGAAAGTTACCCATGGTCGTTAGAAATGTTTATTATCTTAGTTATACTACCTAAGTGATGTTATTTGTACGTATAATAATATATTCTATTAGTTTTATTACTCGGTCATAAAAATTCAAGAACCTGCCAACCAAAGGTTAGACCAACGGCTTACATTAGGTTTTCATGGATATAATATGAATAAGATACGCAGGGTTCAATAATAAATATCAATTTTCCTAGTTAAAGGCTTAAACGGACGTATCCTAAAACTGTACCGGAAATAAGTAAAAATGTATCAGTACCCCACGCTCTCACATCAATCAAGTTTTTCCCGGGTCCTCGGGGAATGTGGAATAAATGGCAACATTAATCATTATGGACGGACGGCCCAGTTTCCCCGGTGTCACGTTTATCTGCGCGATATCTCCAATTTATCCCAGTGTTGCCAGACAAAAGAAAAGAAAATTCCACCAATCAAAATATGTATTACGAAAATGCCTTCAGAATATTTCCGATGGTCATGCTTTCTCGGTTTTTATTGAGAATCCGATAGCCCTTTCCTATTATTTTAAGTGCGGAATGTTTCAAAGAAAATCATTATCCCTGTTTTTATAACTCCTTTTCAGTGATTTGCTCCAGTTAGGGCAGGATCACACCGTTACGAAACAAAAGATGAATAGGATTTTCTCAAAGTGGTTTAAAGTTTACAAAAGCGATTTATTAAAGCTATTGTAAGGATCATAAAGTTTGGAGTATCGGTGTCGATGACGGCGTAGGATCGATCGCCCTCTTCCCGCCTACGCTGCGGGCGGTGGAGACGCGGCCTTATAATATGTCATAGTAATTAGAGGCCCGTAGTGTAACGTGGGAGTAAAATGAGGAAAAAAGGGGCATTAACTCAAGTTTGTTTACTTGCGTAGACTGGTCATAACTAAGCTAGAGCCGGTGGAGTTAATTAAATTAGAGCTTTGTTTTTTCGTTCACTACGTAAAAGTTCTGTCTTCTGTAAATGCGTGGCGAATTCCGTAAATAAGCACTTAAAAGTAACGTGAGCAAATATTTCTGGTGTATTAACTTTAACAATTATTGGCTTTGTGGCCTTATAATTTATTTAAAGGTTTGTTTATTAACTCAAAATTAGAAGTAAGCCGTGGGCCGACTTAGGCACAGTATCGAAAACTAACTCAGCAGCTAATACATTTGCCACTTATGCCAATAGTACGGTACTAATTTTCCGCGGTAATTTATTTTTTATCCCTTAAGCTGTTTAAATAATTACAATTATTACGAGTATTTTTTAAAGATTTACTATACCTTGCAAAAAACAATCATTTTTATCGATATCGATATCACAATCTGCATGCCCGAACTCTGTGCCCTGCTTGACTTTATGCTAGCTAATTAGAGTACAAACGCCGCGGTGATTTCACTTTTTTAAAACAAATTGTATGAAATTTCACTCTACCAGTTAAGGCTAGGTAGGCCAACAGAGGCCGCGTTTTAGAGTTTTTAAAAACCATCTCAAGCGTAGAAAATAGGGTTTAAAAATCTGAAAAAAATATATGTATTACTTAAGGATCTAGTATAGACAAAGTCGTATTCCGTTACACGATCTAATGAACTTGACTCGATAGAAAAAAATCCCAAAGTTACCTCTTTTCGTAAAGCATTTTCAATATTATGACTAAACTATTCACATTTTTAATTAAATTTTTCTACTTAACTAAAGCCATTAAATATTTGTAGACAAATTCGCAGGGTTTGAATAGATAAAATGATTATCTTAATTACTATGTTTAAATACCTACAAAATGCGCTAGCGCGGAGGCTCGGCAGGCCCGATCAGTCGCGCGCTGGCGCTTACGGACGACGGACCTGTGTCAGTTTTATCCGCGACAGACATATTAATTAGGTAGTTACTAAAGATTGATCATAATAAATGCGTTACTAAAGTCAAAATATAGTTTTATTTCTACACTGTGACGCTCAGGGGTCACGATCGCGGCGCCCGCGCGATTATTTGACGAGTGGCCGGGCTAGCGCTAAATGCCTACTTTCGCAGGAATACCCGGCCTTAATTACTCGTAACCAAACATTATACAAGCAAATCAGAACACTCCCTAAGGAACCAAACTCGAACCAACCACTTATTGTACCTACTTAGATACGCAAACATGTTTGTAAAGTCTAATTCACGCTACCGATACACGTAGTTACAAATTGCGTACAGGGTTAATTTGCACAGTTGCGTCACCGTCTTTATGGGGGTTTGGGGGTTGGGGTCAGGGGGGTCGCAACCCCCACGCTGAGACCCAGTAGCTGAGAGTTTGACGTCAGACCCCACGCTAGTCGGTCACGCGGTTAGAAATATGCTGACGTGATTTCTACTTCAGAAAAGTTTTAGTTTGTTTCGAAGTTGCGTTGTAATGTTTGATGTATATATTGGTTTTAGGGTAAAAACGGTCCTATTACTAAGACTTCACTGTTCGTCTCTGTGTCACCAGGCTGTATCTCATGAACTGTGATAGGCAGTCGAAATTTTCCCAGATGTATTTATGTTGCCTCTATAACAACAAATATTAAAAATAGAATATTTTATCTCTGTCTGCCTGTCTATGTAAGTAAGGAATATGAAATTACCTCACACTACCTACATTTTGTTTAGGAGGGAGAGCTTTGCTGATTTTTTATTTACCTGCTGAATTTGTGCGGAACCCTCGGTGCGCGCGCCTGACTCGCACTTGGCCGTTTTTTTGCAATTAGAGTTACAAACTGTAAAATTTTGGCGTAATTTCCATATTTTAATCGATATACCAAACTATGTATTAGAAAATGGTTACGCGCAATACAAAAATGTAACACAAAATGTAATAAACATAAAACTAAATAGACTACACACGAAATTAGTATTCACGACACGCAAACATATTTATGTAGAGTTACATTTATGACTGTATTAACATAACGATAATTGGTTTAACAAGCCAGTCATGAATACGTAGCGAATACCGATACAGATGTGCTGCTTCTAAGTTATGATTTGGACCACGTTAACGTAATTGTATGACGTTGCCGTGCTGTTGCTAAGTGCGCTGTGCCTCGTCAGCTGAACGCGGCGTAGCCTATTTCGTGTCGGCGTAGCGGGTTCTACAAGTGCTACGAAATGGCTACGAATCACGAGGCACACATTGTAAATATTATTGCCATAGTTTTTTTTTGCTAAGAATTAATTCCTCGAATAGCGGTACGTCACTGAAACGTTGTCTGTGAAAACCAAATGGCATGATTTCTTAGAGAGTGTTTTACGACTATGTATATGACATACTTACACAAATCACGTTTTTATTTCCTTACGGGGTAGACAAAGCCCAGGGTAACAAGACCCACGCTTAGCATGATCGTGGGCGCATAGGCGGAAGTGAAAAGGGCGTATATATTACATACGAGTAAATATTACTTTAACTTTATGTTCTCTAGAAATTCACGTATTATAATATTATAAAAAGTATTCGCCGATATAATAAGGAGCTAGCATTTTATTTATATAATAACAAGTTATACAGACTACATAAATACACAAATGCAACACTATATTTTTTGTAAAACTCATACACCACCTAAAAACCGTAAAATGTCTTCTAACACAAAACTTCTACATTTAATTCCAAACAATTGACAACTGGGGCATGTCCGTCAAAAAAGGGAAACGCCTTGACACCTTGTCCCGCGGTCCGCGATAGCATTGTCACCGGCTGCATTGTGTCCGTTATAATTTCTATCTTTTATGCCACCCTGGTATCAGTTGCCGTTGAAACTCAACAATGGACCCTGATCGTTCCGTTCACATTGTTAGGATTATGTTTTATTAGAGCCTTGGGGAAGATGGTTATATAATCTTTTGTTGGGTAGACTTAACTTTTTAATATTAAACACTTCTGTTAGTTTAAATTTTGTTTGATACTTTGTCCCTTTGACATTATTATTTGCCAGACTCAGACAAAATATAACAAACGAACACACTTACCACTTGGGTACTAGATATTTAGATACGACTTAAGACACTAATATTTTTGTTTTTATTATAAGGTGGTCCTTAGCCTTGTCTAAAAATATTTTGATACTCCACGACTACTCGAGAAAGAGCGCTGCGTACCACAAGCACAAACCTATCCATCCATTCCAACACAAATCATTACAATGATTACATGTCACAGACTATCATCAACACGACGGTTTCAAACTCATTACTTGATCTTTTTAATATGAAAAACACTAAAATTATTTTTACACATTTCAAATCATAAATAACTTTTCTTTGACAATGACGCAGCCTAGCATGACACGCTGAGTCGCTCCAAATAGCAAATCACTTTAATAGTCCACCCATAATTGACATAAACCAAGTCATGCTAACCCTGCTCCATAAAATGCAACCTTTTACCATAAAAATCGTTCACACCTCTAGCACCATCAACCTTGACACTCTTTAATCGATACCTACCAAGTGATGTAACGAATATTCGTATTCATACTCGAAAATGTTCGCATCTTTTTAATATTCGCAATGTGGATAGTGGGAATATTTTGACAATGTATCTTATCCACAAATAAATGATCATTCTATTCTATAGTAGAATAAAAAGTGACAATATTTTATGAATTAATCTATCAATAACATTGTTGTGTTTCGGCTTGGAGGTAAAATAGCCAGTGAAATGACTAGCATAGCGGCATTCCATAGTCCTCAGGGCTGGCAACGTATTTACAGTCACGAAACTGCAGATGTTCATGGGCCACAGAATCCATTGACCATCAGGTGATCTGTGTACTCGTTTGGTAGCTTAGTGTTGTAAATATATAGTTATTATGGCCTATACAAAATTAGTTTGAATTCGAAGTTGACTGAAAATCACAATTAAATATCGAAAATACGTTGGAGTGATTTTTATAAGTCTTAACACATCTGGAAAGCTCATAAAGTGAAATAGTATACATACTTTTGGTGCTAAGCAAAAAAGCCTGTATTCATATTCGCATTCGCGAATATAAGATGTTGAACGTTACATCACTAATACCTAACCACAGAGTCCAGCGATATTAAACCCTGTCTCCCACGCACAGAGTTAAATATCAAATGCTCTCTACCACATAGAAATTTGTTTAAGGGTGGGCCATCAATCAAAGTCCTAGTTTTTGGAATACCTGTTTTGTTATCTTATCAAAAGTTGACGATTAATCATTAGTCATCAATCATTCGCGGTGACGTATTGACAATCTGTAACTTAGGTTTTATCTGACGCTCGATTTCAGGTACACATTATGATTAGCATTTGTTTTCTGTTACAAAATACGTCTCGATCAGTTTAAGTTAAACTTTCAAATACCGTTGACGACGGATTTCAAAAACGTTTTCGCTACGATTTAAATGGTTTAATAACACAAACTAACACAAAAACAAAGTAACTAGGAGCCTAATGCTGAACAGCTGTTTGTGTTAGCAACCTGACAGAGCAACAGTCTTGAAAGTTGATGTCAGTGTAAAAGAAAGGTATTTTAATACGGGAACTTAAGCAGTTAATATACAACCTATGTACTGAAAGGAGGCTCCAACCCAGCCAGTCACCAACAAAGGCACTGAAAATGATTTTAACAAATAATGTATACATAAAACAAAGATATTAGCAAAATCTGGAACACGGTCTCTGCCTAATAATGTGATATTCTTTAATTTTAGCTGGCGACATTATTACCGGTACGATTTAAATTATTTCCTTCCGGCATGATTTTCCATCTGTCATGAACGCATACACAGACATCCTTGGTGTAACCATGATAATGCATTTATTCAACACCTTTACTTAGTAACCAAGCTAGGTATATAGGTAGTTTAAACATGTCAAATGGCGTAGCTGTTCTTATTGTGTCGCTTCATCTAAGTTAAGTACTTACATTGTATGGTCACGCGATACTCATAGATATATACATACATACATCCTACTGTAAGATTATAAATGCGAAAGTTTTTGCGTGAGGATGTGAGTGAGCGAGCGTGTATGTTTGTTCCTTCTTCACGCTAAAACGACTGGACGGATTTGGATTAAATTCAGAACGGAGGTAGCTGGTACCCTAGATTTAAATATAGGCTACTTTTTATCCTGGAAAATTGGATAGTTCCCGCGGGATAACGATAAATACGTCAAATGTCGTTGCTGCCTAGAGTCGCAACATACTGTAAACATCAGTTTTTAAGTCTTATTCTACGCGGAAGAAGTCGCAGGCAGAAGCTAGTAAATACATAATTGCAAAAACATAACCCTCCTTCTGGTACAGTCAGGTAAAAACTCGCCAATCACGTGTATCCATTGTATACGGATCAAACGTGGCTCTCTTGTTATCGCAGTTGTGTCTACAATGATCAACGTTGCGCAGTAACACTGGCCTGCGCGTATATTAGACAGTTTACTGTAATTACGCCGTTCCGCGATTGCGATGCAGTTTACGCTGGCTTTAGTTTATAACAAAGTATTTTTTCCATTCTAACTTTAACAGCTAAAAAGCTTTAGACTGTCACATTTACCTTGTCTTAAGCCTTGCTGTCAGGTCATATATACATATTTCAAATGTTCAAACTTACAAATCTAAATACCTACAAAACTTTATGCATCAATTAATCTGTGACTTTCTTTACGATATTCAAACAAACGCCTGATAACACTGCTTACAACAGCACGTTTCCTTTCATGACGTATTCGTGGCAGAAAAAAATAGTTACCTGGGGCCTTACCATGACATCTTAATGCGATTAAATTTCGAACCAAAGTTGGATCGCTCGCTGTCAGATCCATACTAGGTGTCGAAAAAGATAGCTAAAACGTTGAATTGAATCGGAATTGACTCGCATTAAGACATCCAACATAACAACGGTTAAATAAATAACGCCACTGTCTTCTTCAACCTCGACATTGGCGGAATCATCGACAGTATCGATGGCGCTATTTCTTTTTAAAAATTGAATTGAATTGAATTAAGACATGGTAAGGCAACTTTGTACAGGCTGGTGATATTACGCCACGGTGTGTACAAAATAACTGAGTACTGACGTCAAGTTTACGCACTACGCTGCCACAGTGGGACTGACAAAACAATTGTGTCCCCACAAATCCATACTGTCAGGTTGACTTACTCTTTACGCAGTAATTATGTTTAATTTAAAACAATTAGTTGCTTTGAACAAATTGTATGCCCGATGGAACGTTTCATTTGTTTCAAGGCTACTACGCAAATAACAATTGATATTTCGTTTGTATACTGGTCCAATTTGTTACCATGTTAGAGAAATATATACACGGTTTCGGGCAGTCCCCGGCAAATCTCTGCTATCACTACATAGTATAAAATAAAGTCGCTTTCTCTGTCCTTATGTCCCTATGTCCCTATGTATGCTTATATCTTCAAAACTACACAACGGATTTTGATGCGGTTTTTTTTAATAGATAGAGTGCTTCAAGAGGAAGGTTTTTATGTATAATTCTACGCAGACGAAGTCGCGGGCAGAAGCTAGTTCAGTATAAAACAAAGTCGCTTTCTCTGTCCCTATATCCCTATGCTTCCATGCTGGTCTGGGAGCAAAGGAAAAACATAGAATGTACCAGTTGCTTCTCGTCCCGCGCAGATGGTAAAAGCCCATCGAGGGAGTGGGCGTAATTCTTAGGAATTATGTTATAGGCGATGCGGCTAGCAACCCATCACTATTTTGATTCCTTTTTCCACCTATGCGCCCACAATCTTGCTAAACGTGGCCTGTAGATCTTGTTATCTTAGGCTCTGTCTACCCCGTAAGGGATAAAGACGTGATTTGTGTGTGTGTGTGTGTGTGTGTATATCCCTATGTATGCTTAAATCTTTACAACTACGCAACGGATTTTGATGCGGTTTTTTTTAAATAGATAGAGTAATTCAAGAGGAAGGTTTATATGTATAATACATGCATAATATTCCTTGCGAAGCCGGGGCGGGTCGCTAGTAATATTATACAAGCGAAAGTAACCCTATCTGTTTGTTAAACTTTCAGACCTGAACCGCCGAACCGATTTTAATGACGTTTGATAGAGATAGTTTCAGTCGCGGGGAGGGAGTGAGACAGCAAGACAGACCTGAAACTTTGTAAATACTATCGCACTGTAATTAAAGTTGAAAAAGAGTTTCGTGGTACTCGTAACATGACGAGTCACGATACACGATAACGCAAATACGCAATACATACGGGACACTGGTTCAACAATCCAGAAACATAATTAAGCTGGTGGGCTCCCATGTCGTCCAATTTACTGCACTGGTGGTGCTAACTTAATGCATACAAGTAGAGATGTACCGGTGCAAGTATGTCGATGCTTTTGTTTCGATGCCTTCTTAACCTATTTGATAAAGTGCTGCTTTCATGTTTTCAAGACAGTTCTTACAATGGATTCTTACGATGCTCACTCGATGTTGAACCCAATAAAATATCGATGGTCTGTTCGCAATCATACTAATTATGAGGAAAATGGTGTACCTACGAAGGACGATAGTGCAAAAACCATAAATGATTGTAAACCGTCGATATGAACGACAGAATTTCAATTAAGCACTTTACTGCACTTTACGCAACCAATAGCTCGAATACATTTGCGTTGAAGTGTCAATGAGATTAATTTGTTGTTATGTGCTGCTAGTCATCGTGCCAATTTTTCCATACTAATTCAAAGTTTACGCGAAAGCATTAAATATTGTACAAATTCTAGATGAGATAACGGAAGGTTTATAGATGTCATTAAATTATGCGTAATCTAAATATAGGTATCGATACGTAATTTCAGGACATCCCTAAACCCATACCAGCATACGTGAATTCAGCTCGCCGCCTCTAGAGACAGACTGCGATCGGCAAAACGAGGCAGATCAATCAAATACTAATTGGAAATTTATTGATAGAATTGGACATTGCATGTGGGCCAAAGCCAAATTATTCGAGAGAAAATAAACGTAGATTGTGAGTAGAAAAAAATTGCTTCAGCATGGAGTTGTAAACGCACACAGTTTTTAAAAAGTAAATTTTGTTTGTAACAAATAAACTCAAAAACTACAGGATTGTAAAACAATATTTCAATATTAAAATGTTGCAATACTACGGCCATGATCATTCTAAACGTGACCTTTAGGTCTTGTTACCTTAGGCTCATATCTATGAGTAAAATAGACAATAATTATTTAATTCTGCACAGAATAAGTCGCGGGCAACAACTACAACTCATAACTATCTAAAATAAGTAAAGTATCTATTTTTTTATAATCATTAAGTGTATATAAGGTAAGTAAGCATTAGAGGTAATATTATTTTGAACCCAATAACCGTAAAAAACGCAATAACGAAACCGTCCGGTGAAACTGGTCGAGATACCGACGCACGCGCCGCTCAACAAAACACTGATAACCCACATCGCTATCGCCTGGTACGTGTGAAAGTGCTCCGAACCGAATTAGCATAGCGGTAAATATACATGGTGGTAGATGACACAACATCCTTCGTAAAACAACGTAGGATGGCACCAGTGTTCGACACCTTGAGCTGTCAAGCACCAGTAATGGACGGTTTATTCTTAATTTAAAGATAACATGGTTATAAAATGACTGTTGTAATAATAATAATAATATCTCGGGACAATTGACACCAATTGACCTAGCCCCAAACTAAGCAAAGCTTGTAATATGGGCACTAGACAACGGATAAACATACTTATATAGATAAACTAGCGACCCGCCCCGGCTTCGCACGGTATATTATGCATGTATTACACATATAAACCTTCCTCTTGAATCTATTAAAAAAAACCGCATCAAAATCCGTTGTGTAGTTTTGAAGATATAAGCATACATCGGGACATGAGGACAGAAAAAGCGACTTTATTTTATACTATGTAGTGATAGTGATGATGATACATACTTAAATACATATTAAACATCCAAGACTCGAGAACAAACATTCGTATTTTTCATACAAATATCTGCCCCAACCGGGGATCAAACCCAGGACCACAAGCTTCATAGTCGGTTCTCTAACCACTGGGCTATCTGGTAATAACATTACTGTCCCTTCGTTTCTTTTAAATAAGAGTTACTGGTACCGTCACCCTAATTGACAGTCATAGGCACAGTTTTACTGAAATGACAGTTAGTTGGCAACGTATTTGGAATCCTGTGTGACCCGTTTCGCAAAGCTACAAGCTACAAGTTAGAATTTTTCAAATCTAAACGAGCATTTATAAAACTTCAAGTTTTAGTCGACAAACGGGCCCAACTGATGTTCTTACTGCTCGTTTGCCGCTTTTCAGTGCAAGTTTTTTACTGACTGTACTTGCATTGTCATCTATCCTACTTTATAACAAATTTTGAGCCAGTTCGACCATTAGAAATGGAGCCAGTTTGACTTGCAAATTCTGAAGGAAAAGTGTATAGATACGAGCAATGTAAGTTAAATAGAAGCTTTTAATAAAGCAGCGCCACCCTTATTTTGAAAGCTCCGTACACATACATTTCAGACGAAATAAAACAAGCTTTTATTATGTACAAAAGCTTCTCTCTGGGGAGTTCACATTTCGTTGCGTAAGTGTCTCTAAGATAAAGTGAACAAACATACGTCGAATATACGCAGATATATTTTAACGACGTACAAAAAAATCTGGGTTGTCTCCCTTGTCTTAGAGTGAATTTACTTTTACCCGCCAAATTAACTACATCTGTGGCATTTATTTTATCATTGCAGTTGTTAATTTATGTACCTAAACGAAAGTGAATATTGATGAAAATTCGACACAACATTCGCCTCAAAAGCGTCGGCATATAATAATAAATAATTTGAAGCGTTTACCTAATGAGGTACTTTGTAGTCACAAAGATAACTTCACACAGCCTTTTTATTTTAACAAAAAACATAGCTAAAAGCCGGTAGTTGATCCGTCCGAAATAGAGCCAACGGATAAGCAAAACAACAGTCTCCAACTTTATCCCTTTTTTCCCGTCAAGGTCCCAATTGCCAGACACGTCGGCGCACCCACATCTCAATAGTTTCGCAAAGCTGGTGTATATACATTAAATGGAGCAGTCATTGACCTGCGTCTTGTATTATTAATCTTCTGCTACCCACTCCCGGTATTCCACGACCACAGTAGCTATTTGTGTTGGATGATCAGCAAATCAGGGTCACGACGTTGTTTACATGTCGGCAGTACGTTATACGGTTTATTGACTGTGGTTCTGTAATTCGCACCCTTCGTGGAAGAAAGACCTAAGTCCTATTAAGCCTTAATACGACTTACGTCTTTCTTCCACGAAGGGTGCGAATTGTCTGAAGGTCTTAAGCGAAGCGAGGATGAACCTGGTGAGGGTGAATTGGAAAAGATGGCTCCTTTAAAAGAAATCGAAAGTCTATTCAAATATTTATTCCAGTAAACAACAAATAAAGCCCAACGTTCTATATTCAAGTACAATGAAATGGATTAGGTGCCTAATATCGCTATTTTTTTTAGCTACAGAAAAAAGAAACATACATAATTCTGTGAACAATAAAATGAAGCTGGGTAAAAGTACCTACGCCTCGGCTTGTGCACGTGTGCGTAGCTCAACAGTTTGCTTGGCGGAGATTTATTTGCACGCGTGTGCGTGCGACAGTATATTGCAAACGGCGAGGCCAAATTTTACCGGCCTCACTTTGTCGTTCCGCCTTTACTTCTTATTTGGTCAGAGCCTCGTATTGTTACAATTATCTTAAGGCTAGGTAGGCCAACAGAGGCCGCGTTTTAGAGTTTTTAAAAACCATCTCAAGCGTAGAAAATAGGGTTTAAAAATCTGAAAAAAATATATGTATTACTTAAGGATCTAGTATAGACAAAGTCGTATTCCGTTACACGATCTAATGAACTTGACTCGATAGAAAAAAATCCCAAAGTTACCTCTTTTCGTAAAGCATTTTCAATATTATGACTAAACTATTCACATTTTTAATTAAATTTTTCTACTTAACTAAAGCCATTAAATATTTGTAGACAAATTCGCAGGGTTTGAATAGATAAAATGATTATCTTAATTACTATGTTTAAATACCTACAAAATGCGCTAGCGCGGAGGCTCGGCAGGCCCGATCAGTCGCGCGCTGGCGCTTACGGACGACGGACCTGTGTCAGTTTTATCCGCGACAGACATATTAATTAGGTAGTTACTAAAGATTGATCATAATAAATGCGTTACTAAAGTCAAAATATAGTTTTATTTCTACACTGTGACGCTCAGGGGTCACGATCGCGGCGCCCGCGCGATTATTTGACGAGTGGCCGGGCTAGCGCTAAATGCCTACTTTCGCAGGAATACCCGGCCTTAATGCCAGCGTGTGTTCTTCCATGTCAAACGGCTTACGTAAAAAAAATGTTTTTGTTGTATGGTTCTCGAAATATCATTCTAATTTGTTTTTTCTTTCGTTTCAGGTATGACATAAAGTTTGCATCATTCTACTTAGTACAATCTCCGTTGATTCAGTTTCACGTCGTAAGTATTTACATTTATTAATGCGATGAAGTCTGTGACAAATAAGGATTACCTATACAAAAGTATAGCGCAAATAATATGGGAATGGTTCGTTGCGTCTACATTGCATCATTTGGTCGAAAATAATTTACGCATGGATCCTCAATTATTGAGCTGAAAACGAACAGCAATATTATCATTATACTTGTTGAAATCATTAGCGTGAGGTACTGCCTCGTCAGTGAAATGTGTTAAAATGCATTGCCTGACAAAAGTATTACGTAAATTTCATAAAATATTATTATTTATTAAACTCTAAATAGACGTGCTGGAACAGGGTTTACCAGCAGTTCAGAAAATGCGATTTTTGGCATTTCATGCATTTTGATTCCCCTGTCCACCTAAGCGCTCACAATTACGCTAAATAAGGCTTTTATGTCTTGTTACCTCGCTCTGTCTACCCCGTTAGGGATAAGGACGTGATCCCTGCTAATAGTAGTCTGTCTGCTACGCTTTCACGCCTATACCACTTAACCGATTTCAATTAAATTTGGTATAGAGATAGTTTGAGTCCCGAGGTAGGACATAGAATAGTTCTTATCCCGGAAAATTGTATAGTTCCCGTGGGATAGCGATAAGCGAATTCTACGCAGAGTTGCAGGCAACTGCCAGTACATAAATACATATAGGTATGTATTTTGGCAAAAACTTCTTTCAACGACCTTGCATAGCTTAGCCTAACCGTGAAGGTTGTGATCACTGATTCGTATCGATACATACATAAATACATACATACATATATTACGTCTTTATCTCTTACGGGGTAGACAGCGCCTAAGATTAAGATATTAAGGACGTATAGGTGTAAAGGGAAACCAAAATAGTGATGGGTTGCGAGCCGCATCGCCTATAACATGATTCCTAAGACTTTCGCATCGATCAGGCAGATATTATCTATAGGTCGTATATAATTATGTCTATCTGTTGCATGGTATAGAAAAAACTTAGCTTAGCTATAATTAGCTTGGAACTAGGTCGATTGTTTCCAATGTGTTCTATGATGCATTTATTTATTCTTTTACGATTCAGTATAAAGCCGTTTTATCGTCGAACTTATCCGATACTTCAAAAGCCACGTCACCAACAGAATAATGGTCTAAATTCGTCTCTTTGATATTGCAGCGAGCTCATCTCAACGTCCAAAGTCATCAGTGCTTATCTAAAACGTCTGTGACTTTACTACCTGATAGTGTCAGATGAATCAGCTTCAGTCCTGATTTACATCCAATACTTAGTGTTCCAAACCTTGGTCATAAATTGGCTTCTACATATTCATGAGTTTGTTAGTCCGAGCTTGTAATACCCATGACCGTCAGCAGATTGGAAGATTTAAAGTTATTGCTGCCTAGCGTAAACTAAACTATGCCTACGAGGGTCAACAATGGACGACGCTGATAGAATTTTGGTTGTTAGGTGTCTTGTCTAGAGCAAACTGCTTGAGCCTTTAGAATTTAGACTAGGTTTTACATGCATGCAGAGACTACCTAGTTCCACTTGCTACGATCCTGAGATACCTTCGCTTCATCTACATTCATCAATCACTTCATATGTACTCGTCGGTTTAGGATACTCTTTTTTTTATGATGTGGAAAATGCGCCTTATGCATCCGCCTGGTACGGGTTTACCGGGGGTATGTGGGGCTCTCCCGCGACGGTAGGCATACCCACTAAAACCACACGGATTCCCCATTCAGTCGTATGTGAGGCGTTACGGGAGCACACGGTGTCATCGCCACCGCGACCACCCCGGGATGGGGTTCCCTTTTCGCGGCACCTGTGCAATGCAGGTTTGGGAAGTCAGGATACTCTTGACCTGACCTTTCATCGAAGCTTCTCCAATTTGGTCACTAACCAAATGCTTGGTTCGGGTTGTTTGGTGGAATAGGTTGTGACACAATAAACCGTCTTTTAATCGTTTAGGTACGTTAACGTCTCAATTCCTGTAGAACCTACAGTGTAGGTCAGCGGTCGTCACACTTTACTAGCCAAGGGCCACAAATGACAATGTGGGTACCAGGGCCGGGCCGCAGAGTATGTGAAGGAGCTTCAAGAGCCTTTGCACACTCTTATAAATACGAAAGTGTCTCTGTCTGTCTGTATGTTACCTCTCTACGCTTAAACCACTTTGCCGGGCCGCAGAAATAACGCCCGCGGGCCGCATGCGGCCCGCGGGCCGCTATATGACGACCACGGGTGTAGGTGCTTCTTGTGTAGAATACGAGTAACTATTAGTTGTGTAGTTGTTTGATGTTAATGAAGCTTTAACCTTTTGGCCTTGTGACCTTATTCGTAGCAATCTTTCTAATCACTAATATTTGTTGCGACATGCTGTTAGTTTTAATTTGAAAGTAATTATTGTTTCGCATGTTAGTTCCTTTCACTGACCACTTAGCTATAATTAACTAAAAAATTTCATAATTACTTCGGTCACTCTTTGTTTTTAGCTCACCTTGAAATGTTATTCTTACAGCGACTTCCGTGTTTTTGATTAGTCTAACGATGGTTTTCCTGAAAAGTAATGTAAATCGGTTACTGTGGCTATTTTTGATAATAATGGTAACTGCCATGCCATGTACAGTCAAGGGCATAAATATCATGTACCCTACCTACGTCAAAAACATCTATACAGCTTTATGCCACAAACAATAAGGTCGGCGACACATATACTAAATTTGACATGATGGCTGTATCAATATTTTTTCCCTCGACTGTACATTTATTATTACACATGTGTAGAATTCGTACCAAGTAAATTTGCATCTCTAAAGATAGGCTTAAGTGTGTTACGTGCGATCGTTTCCTGTTGATATATAGGCTTTCAAGTGAAAACATTGTGGGGAGAGGCTTTAATAGAGAACTTCCCAGGCAGATATTATGCCTGGAGATCGAAGTCCAAAGGAAGAGAGTTGGTAGTTGTATTTATGCATCCGCGTTAAGAAACTTGGATAGCGCGTTGTAGGAAATAGGTGACGTTACAGGTACTACTTGTGCGTCGTAGTAGTTTATGTAGTCGATAACTAGGTGGCGCTACTGTCATTATAAGTTTATTATTTACCTTTATAGAAAATTGGGGTAAACGACGCGACGCAAAACCGTTTAAGTACGTCGCTTTAAATAAATTGTCTTATTTGAGTCCTTAGTACTTTACCTAGAATTTTAGCACTTTTTTTTGTATTGCTGCATGTCACATAGGTTTTTAAAAGTACCCAGAGAAAAAAGCGGACGCGGAATCACACCAAATCGATTCTCATTCATTCAACTTTTAATTATCTTGGAAAATAAGCGAATGTCAAGTGAAAGTCGATTTTCTAAAACTTACGATTCTAGACATAAAATCCGAAGATAAAAATAAGTGCCGTTCCGCTCACACTTATTGCCATTAGTAGGATAATGGCAGGGACAGCAGGATACGGACTTTGAATTTCGTAAATAGCTCTTCCGCGCACAGGATGAAATGAATGTAGCAATAGACAAATATTACGAAGTATTTGGGTAACTACCTAAATGTTGTATGAAAATTAAAGGAATAAATAAGTCTGTTAAAGGATTAGTTTCACTTGAATCGAAACATCAATTTCTTTAGGTACCTTATTCCGTTATAGGTACCCTACGTTAATGACACCTCATAATGATGAGGAAGTTGTATACAGTAATAAAATCCAATAGGCATGTATGAAATTAGGCTTTTGATGTTCGTTTTATGAAGCAAAAAATGTTGAAGTTCAGAAATCCTGTGAACAAAACGCAGACAAAAGTAACGCTTTATTATTTTAGCGTAACGGAACGCTAAAAAGTAAGGATTTACCAGATACCGTCTAGTGTTGGAGGTGGAAAAGATTTTTATTAAGCTATAACAATACATCAGACCATTAAGCGGTGAGAGCGCGGTAACATAGATGGATGCATTCCATTTGTAAGTGTGCAAGCCGTAGGCGGAGGCGGAATGTATGAGGCTAAATGGAACACACCGATTTGTTTCACGGACTTGACCCAAATACAAGTAGGGCGTTTTTATCTTCTTTATATGGTAATAAAAGCTTCTTTTGAAGTACAGACTTAAACAATAAAGTGTGATTCGTGTACAGTGCATTGTGTATAATCGCGTAGGTATGTAGGTTATATAATACAAGCAAAAATAACTCGCTTTCCATACAAAAATTTACATGAAGAGTGGCCTTTCAAATCAGTATAGTTTAGGTACAGTTAAAGGGTATGATTAAAGAGGTAAATAAGTATTTAACTGTCAAATACAGAGTTAAATACAAGGATATCGACGTCGGAGGTCTTGAATGAATTATGAGGGATGGTCTATCATTCAGTGTGCACAAGTGGCACTGGTGACCGATCTCAAGAGAATGCGTATTAGTGCGTATACCCTAACAAACTACTGACTGACCTTTTAAAGCTAAGCAAATAAACAATCAAAACTCTTTTGATTAATGTCCATTTTTAGACTGTTAAATACTTTTTAAATGCGTGCTTGTAACTGAACATAAAAAAAGAAAATTGCAACGATTCCACCGTTTCAAGTAGGTACGCTAGCGCTATCCTCTTGAGCGAGTTGGCGCATATTTCGCTTTTCTTTTATTCCTCTCTGATGGACATCATTGTTCTTCCGTGTTCTTGCAGCACAGAAATGGGCGAATATATTTTGTTTAGCTACGTACTTTAAATAAAATATTATTCCCCCGTTAACAAACCTAGCTCCTTCTATCATTTGATGTATCTAGAAATATAGTTATACTGTTTTTTTCGTCGAAGTGGAGTTTGTATTTGTATAATGAGATGGTTATTTTTGGTCAATTTTTGCCTTTGCAGACTGCATCAATGTGATTTCTTATTTTGGGATAAGATTGATAACTTAGACCTTACAATAATGCGCTTACGAACGTCAATAATCGCAGTAGATACCTTACTGCTTAAGGTCAATTACTGTTTAAGGCTAGGTAGGCCAACAGAGGCCGCGTTTTAGAGTTTTTAAAAACCATCTCAAGCGTAGAAAATAGGGTTTAAAAATCTGAAAAAAATATATGTATTACTTAAGGATCTAGTATAGACAAAGTCGTATTCCGTTACACGATCTAATGAACTTGACTCGATAGAAAAAAATCCCAAAGTTACCTCTTTTCGTAAAGCATTTTCAATATTATGACTAAACTATTCACATTTTTAATTAAATTTTTCTACTTAACTAAAGCCATTAAATATTTGTAGACAAATTCGCAGGGTTTGAATAGATAAAATGATTATCTTAATTACTATGTTTAAATACCTACAAAATGCGCTAGCGCGGAGGCTCGGCAGGCCCGATCAGTCGCGCGCTGGCGCTTACGGACGACGGACCTGTGTCAGTTTTATCCGCGACAGACATATTAATTAGGTAGTTACTAAAGATTGATCATAATAAATGCGTTACTAAAGTCAAAATATAGTTTTATTTCTACACTGTGACGCTCAGGGGTCACGATCGCGGCGCCCGCGCGATTATTTGACGAGTGGCCGGGCTAGCGCTAAATGCCTACTTTCGCAGGAATACCCGGCCTTAAGGTTCAAAGGTGCCTATAGAGTATTATAATCTCATTCTCGGAAGTTATAGATTATTTCCCTCGCCCGATAAAGTTGACCTAGTCGTTATAAATCCATTTCGGATCGTCATTGGAAAAAGATTACGTTTGACCGAGCCCCAATCTCGAAGCAGTACAATTTCGCATAAAGGGATTATTTTCTGCCTTAATAGTTTGTGGGCGGATCGCTTGACACCCGCTTAAGCGATTATGACATAACGTTTTATTTACCCGTCGTAAACGGGAGAAATAAATGCACCTATAAAGTTTTATGGCAACGAGAAGTACGGATAAGTGTAATTTAATAAACAAATGACGTTTGTTTCGTGTCCAAATTAGACTACAATGTGATGTTGTGGTGGTCAAAAACAATTGGGAATAGTATAATTTGGTGGTTGAGTAGCTTTAAGTAACAGTAAGAGGATTGCAGTAGCAAATGTTACTGCATATCACCATACTAATACCTAAATAGAAGCATAATCCAAACATAATCGGCAACGGTTAAAACGTGTTAACGAAAAATGAATTGAAATTGCACACATCGTTAAGCTACGGGATGCCATTAAGCAAATCCTTATTACCCCTTGTACGACCCCTTCCCATAATTACGCACGCAGCCAATCCCCAACGAACCAACATTTCAACAACCCAAAAGAAAATCCAAACACAAAAGTCGTCGGCCAACTGCTTCAAGAACTAGTAGATTGTACGATTACGAACTCTGTTTCTGGGGGGTTAAGTATTTAACTGCGTGTGCGTGTTGTCGGGCAGTGGGGCGCCGGGTCGATATTCGGTACGGATACAGATATAGGACAGATGAAGTTAAGGCCGCCCCCGACGCTCAGTTTCATTGGGATCGATCCCGGAATGAGATGAGCGCCTTAACGGCGTGAAATGGAGATACCCGGTTATTGTATTTGGGTCTGTGATGAAGGCATTAATTCGTACGATTAAATTTTTGAAGGTAGCTGTTTGTGTACAATAAAAATCACAAATAAAAGGGTAGTTTGGGAAAATATTTGAATGTAGGTACATTATGTTTATTTGTACGTTTTCGAATCAGTACGACGTTGGCATGTGTAACAGTTGTGCTCATTAAACTTTGATAATGATCACGTAGAGGGATCGAAACGCGTCAGTGTTTGTGTGGTGTAAGGGACAATTATGTTTGTGGGATTTATGTGTTTTATTGGCAGTAGTGGAGTGAGGAATTGCATGAAAAACATATATTTCACACAGGCTTGGTCTTGCACGTGAGTAGCGGAGTAGCAAGGTAAATATTTGTTGTTCATTAATTTTGTGAGTAAAAAATAGGGCTCGTTGTTATGCTGTAAGGAAACATTACACTAGAATCAATATCACCAGCCTCACGTCCCACTGCTGGCTGAGAGTTTAGGCACTTCACATGTACCATTGAACGGCTTTAGATGCGTCTCACGATATTTTCTTTACCAAAAAGCATATTATTATGGCAAAATTTCATTGTAATTTCGCACATAAATTCTGAAAAATCCAGAGCTGTGAGCCCGCGTCCGAATCCTCTGCTTGAGATGCCATAGGTTAAACCAGTAGACTAACACAGCTTTTCTTAGATCCCAGAATCCTAGAATGGGAATCCAGTCACCGAAATTCTCAGGTCTCTTGTCTCCAAAGGAAGGAACTCTTCGACAGTTTGTCCAATAGACTTGAAAGTTGGTATACCTAACTATTTAGGATGGATAACAACGCAAGAACAAAAAGTACAAATCACATCTAAAAATCCTAGTTTAAGTCATCTTTTTCTAACTTTGTAACTGTCACAAATTTCAAATGACACACTTTGTAAAATCACGGCGGTTGTCTATGAAATTGAGCCCATTAATAAAACAGTCCCATTCATGACATAACGAGTACTCGATTGCCAGTTAGTTGGATTACTAACCGAGTAAGACAGACGGCCCCAGGGGAGGAGAGACGGGATAAATCTCCCTTAACGGCCGACCTTTGATTTAATTATAGCGAAGTACGTAATTGGTCGTATTTTATAACGCGATTAATATTAAAAGTAATTAAAATTGAGCGCGTAATTTTTTACGATGTTGTAGAATTAATGCGAGTTTGTACCTTCATTTTATAGTAAGTCTGTTGCTACTCGTAGTAACAAAAATAGAGTGTTGAAATGAGTAGATTTTTATAGCATGGGTCTGAGCATTTCAGGTACTTACTAGTCGTATCTTAAAACGCTTAGAAAATTCAAAGTATAGCAATCACCGCAATTGTTACAGCGAAATTTTTCTCAATGCAAATAGAATGACATTTCCGCTCTACTGGGCAATTTCTCTATGACACGACACGTCACATGACTCGCAGAAGTTTTTTTTTTCCAGTGAACAATTTCAGTTAGACTTTGATGGCTTCACAGGCTGAACACGCAACGAGTTGCTCGACGGGTCGCTGAGGAATTTTAACTTTGAACACGTAACTATACTTACAAACAGGAATCCCCACAAAGTTTAACGGTTGGTGGAACCTCGTGCGAGGTCCGCCTGGATTGCTACGTCTTACTGGCTAATCCAAGTAGCGGTGCTTCCGTTGCTTGTGTTCCGGTGTGGAGAGTAAGACAGCTGGAGAAATTACTGGCACATGAGGTATTCTATCCTAGCCCTCTGTCTAGTGTAGCGAATGCCCATGGAAGGTGCTCACTTTAAGTTCAGTCCAAACCGAAGTATAAAAAACCTGTTTTTTTTAAATGTATATATACAAAAATGACGGTAAACGTCGAGCGAGCACTTTACCTGCTGGTAAACATCACCATTACTCATGTACACCCGCCGCGCTGCAAATGCCAGCCTAGAGAGGGTTAAGAAAAAAAGACTTGCATGCCAGTCATTTCACCCGACTGTCTTAATCTACACGCCGAAGCACAGCAACGCAAGCGCTGCTGATTAGCTAGTAAGAAGCCCTGCACAAGTTCCTAACGACATTGAAGTTCATAGTAGAACATTAAAAACAATCAATTAAGTTCTATGGTGATAAAACTTTGTGTATACCATGCAAAATAGGCTTAAACTGTAATTTATTATTTTCCAAGGTTCCATTAATCTTTTATTGCCTCCAAAGTGCCAGCACGGAGAGTTAAAAGCGTTCTCATTTAAAAACGACACGGAAAGGGTTGGATGGAAATATCAAGGTTAATGGGGTGATAATTTGTTTGTTCGATTTTATATTCGGAAGCGTCGATGCTATTTTATGCGGTTGTTGCAATAGGATATACATAAATTATGTCTCCTTATCTACGTGATTTGACAGACAGTTCTTAATCGGTAGATGATGATTTATTTACGAAATCTGAATACAGGACATTCCGACTAGAACTTGATATTAGAAATTTGTGAAATACGATAAGTATTTTACGTTTTCCACCTCCATAACAAAGAAAAACTGAATTTCCAAAAATCTTAATAGAAAAATTCTCCTTATAATTATCGATCCGCTGACTAATTTTCACGAGGTTCGGTTGAAAAATACAATCCGTAGAGACGATACACGAAAGCATTTAGCCAAGTTGAAAAGGAAATGAATAAAGCAGTTTTTTTACACGTGTGTTAACGACGATGTGCGTGATTTTATGTTTTTATGTAGACCTTAAATTTAACTGTAACTATTTATTATGAAAACTTTTCCAAAATATTATCTTAAGGATACAATTAGGTACATTGTGGAGAAACTCAACTAATTAAGTACTTACTCTCAGCTTTGGACTCCATCGAACGTCCACCTTAACTATTAATTATGGATTGTCATTTACTTCGTAAAGTAAAAAGCTTTCATCGTTTAATCACAGTCATTAATCATTAATCTTTAGAAAACTTTGCCCAAATGCCAAACCACCAATTCGCGTTAATGGCCGCCATAGGGGTGTTTCTCGCAAGATGTTTGCTCGCACACGTTAGATCACTTAACTGGCTGTCAGCCACCGTGTGATTAATAGGCAAGTAAATTAATTACGACCTTCATACTCCAGGGAGCACAATATTTAGGTAGGCAAAATGCCTCGCCCTGGGAATCCACTCTGATACCTGCGGTCCAAATTAAAAACGAACAGCGGTAGTGAGATAAATGCTAATGAGATCGCAAGCTCACTTATTACAAAACGGCAATGAGAATGGGATCGAAAATCTGTCATTTCATACACAATTTGACGTAGGAATATGAAGTATTTATTTTTTATTTATTTATTTATTAGCATCAAATTGAAAAATTACAATTTTACCCATAGGGTGTAGCCAAATACATAATAGTTTCAAACAAAACAAACATTAACATTACATAAAATAATCCATTTCAGATATAATAATTATTGCCAACATACAAGAACCTCAATATAGTTACAAATCATAATAGTACCTATCATTAAATAATGTCATTTGTTTTAAGATACATGGCTCTTCATCATTTTGTATTTTTTTATTTCGTCACACGATACAATGGCACAATATTTCAATAGCGCCTCAGCGTTGCGTTTTCCGCTTGCCTTTATATATTACCGATCAACCTTTCGTGCGTTCCTACTCTTTCCTCTAACTGACACTTTTCTTTTGTCCTTCAAATATGTTTTTTTTTTAAATCCCCCAGTTGAGTTAGTTCACGCTTAAATCCTATGTCTTAAGCCAGCAACTCGGACTATTTCTCATCACGACCTTACTCGTGACACGGGTGGGCTTTGTTCGCAGTGGGAACCATTTCACCGGCATTACCTGCTCGAAAAAAACACCTTTTTTACCTACGAATGTCTGAAAAAGAAAAAGTATTCTTTGGTTTCTAGGCCAGTGTCTCCCAGTTGAGCCGTAGATATTTGCTAATGAGGTGCGACGAAAAATGTCTCAACGACACGACGCGACGTAATAATTCGTTTCTAAAAATGTTGAATGAATAGTTATCATTTTATGAAAATAAGCCCGGCTCGCTTCTAGTGGCTTACCGAGGTGGGTAAAGGACCGAAATGTGTACTACTTACTTACTTACTTACTTCTTTCTAACTTACTTCGTGCATTGGATAGTAGTCATTCTCTAATTGTCTCGTTAATGACTCTTTCGTCAACACGTTACCTAATTTATAATCACCATAAATTCGAAACATGCTTACTTAGTAGGTACAATGTATTTTAGGGGCGTGCTTGTCTGTACAGAGGGTTAACGCGTCATGATGAACGTGCGTTACTTTATACGTTTACGTAAGGTAATATATGGGGGAATGTATACAACATCCACATAAACGCGTAGGTAACGCTTGAGGTTGTAAGGTAGAGTTACGAATACGCGGGCAATGTGCTGAAAATTTAATAAAACTTGTACGCTTGTACCTACAAAAACATATTATTGATTGTATTGTGATTACTTAAAAGGCTTATTTATTGACAACTAGCGGCCCGCCCCGGCTTCGCACGGTATATTATGCACGTATTATACATATAAACCTTCCTCTTGAATCGCTCTATCTATTAAAAAAACCGCATCAAAATCCGTTGACTGGTTTTGAAGATATAAGCATACATACGGACACGGGGACAGAAAAAGCGACTTTATTTTATACTATGTAGTGATAGTGATAGTGATAGTGATATGTAGGTTGTAAACATGAACTTGTGTCAATAACTATTTCTATCTTATAATCATCGTTTTAACTGCTCAAAATTGCACCAAACAAGAATTATTCATTCACATGAAACTGCATTTACATACGTGTTAGTTGGTTGAACGTATTCACGTGTGTGTGCTGTAAGTGTGTGCCGCAAATGTGCCAGTTAAATGAAAATCAACATTAGACCTTCCGAAGTAATTTACTTGTCGAGCACATACAGGAATCGCTTGATGAAATGGCTTAGCACCCTACCCCTATAAAGCAGGCCTGTATAAATAAATGACCCGGTTACAATTCAGCTCTTGACTTTACCCCGTTTTTAGCAACAAAACCCAGTCTTATTTAAACAAAGTTATCTTGAAACTTCCGAAGAGCCCTTGAAAGGGTTTCTGGCTCCTTTCATTTATTTCGGTTGGAATCCGTTTTATCTGATGTCTGTTGCTAGGAGCACTAATGGCTGGAGTTGCCTTTTAGGTTGCTTTTCAAAGTCAAAGTCAAAGTCAAAAGTGTTTTATTTGTGAAACATAGGTGATGGCTGCATAAATACAGAGATGTTAGATATTTTAGTGTTGCACTATGTTTTGCCGGTTGGCGTACAAAAACATTGGCTATTAAGTAGTGTTTAGTTAGTTTTGCGGCTGCTGTTTATTTTTTGCTATTTCGTTAGCTTCCCGCGGGAACCATTCATTTTCCCAGGATATAAAATGTTACTAATAATTAGTGAAAGGAATTCAAATAATCGGTGCAATCGTGTAAAGTTTACATTTATTGTTTTCATAAAAAACTGACCGGTTACAACTAAATGATAATGTAAACTAATGTCTTTGTCTGGCAAGAAAAAGTAAGGACAATAAATTCTTAAACTAACAGAACATGAATGAAAAATGAGAGAAAATACTAAATTTTTTGCCGTTTCTTCTTTTATACAAACACATATCGAAACAAAATTGATACACAAATGCGACGCATGTTTGTTGTGACCAAGGTGGTCGTATTCCTTTCCAGTGCACGTTGCCTGCTCCTGTCATAGGTGCTTTGTGGTCAGTTGCCGCTGCGAGATGCGATTGAGTCATGTGAACAAGCTTAGTTTAGTTTAGTCGATACTTGTAGCATGTTAGTGTAGATCGTTAAAAAAATCTAATTTTCTTTCCTGCAGAAAAAAAATATCCATCCATAACATAAAAATATAAGTAACCATCATGCATATCTTCTTCTTCTTTTTTTAATATGCCCTATCGATCGATGCGATGATTTCGCCAATGCCAAAGTAATAAATAGAGGATTCATAAATCTTGTGACAAATATGTCGGCGACGTTGTACAGTAGAACGCGGTCAAAAGGCCCCTCCCCCCTGCCGGGCTCTTAGCCAACGGATAATGATATCCTTCAAACCTGCCAGAAAACTATTAACCGATGCCCAGGGTGCACCGGACCAAGCACTGCCCTTCCCCTCGGACGGATCCAAAAACGAACCGCAGCTCTTGACCACACGCGGAGTTCTCATAAATACTCGTACTTGCGGACAAATACGGTTGACTTTGAAATAACTTTTCACAATGCATATGCCGCCGGTAAGAGTTGTAAGACGCGCGAAAAAATCTTTTCCCCGACAAATATTTGTGTTTTCGTATTGAGAAGTACCTTATATGCGCAACCGATATTTTTTTAGGCCGCTTCGCGTATTTTTATTACGACTCGGGTGTTATTATTTCTTTAGTAATATGAAAAAATATGATACGAAAATACGTGCCGTAAATATCGTTCTTGTGAATAAATAGAAAGCTTCTCCGCCGTCGATTTTTAATGGGCAGTTCTCCGAGACAAGCTGTTTTAGGTGACTTCGGTGGCAAATTTTTCTACTAACTTTTTTATTGTATCACCTCAAAATCTAAATACAGGCCTAAATTTAAAAAATATTAGTACTAAAGGCCTTCTAGTAAACCTGTTAGTTAGTAAGATATTTAAATTTAAACAATCACCGAAATCAAACATACTCACCGAAATCAAAATTCAAAAGACAGTGCCACTTAAATCAAAAAGGTACCAGTGAAATCAACTTGATAATGATGAAACGCATTTTAATTATACCAAACACGCTTTAATTACAAAAAAATATATTTTAAAAAATCATACAGTAATTCTTACATAATTGCGAAAAGCGGGATGGTTTCAAAAAACACATTCTTGCTTAAATGCCTCCAGTTTCAAATGTGCCAGAGCAACTAAATAAGTAAGAGATAAGTAAAGAATAATGATTTTTGAAGTCTCTCATTGCACCATAGTTTCAAACAATAAAAAGACATTCAAAGAAATTTAAGAATTAGGATAACAAAATTCCTCAATAATCAGTTTTAAAATGCTGGAATAATTAAAATCTCAACTTTTCTTCAAAATAAAATAATTCGTCTATCCTATCTAGGCACTTGGATCCTCATAATAGTAATCAGTCTTCGGTTAAAGGGAATATTTAAAAATAATCGTAAAATTTCTTTCATCTCTTCTGGGATATATTTTCCTATTTTTCGCTTTGTATGCCTCGTAGAGTTCTGGATCACTTGATGAAACGTATATTTTAATCTTTCTGGAGCACATACTATATTAATTTTCATATAAATCGATTCAACCGTTTAAAAAGCGTAAACAAGCGACAACTTGACTGAGAGATGGACAGACATACTTCTTTAATTTTATTATGTGCGTGCAATAAGTATTCGTGCAAAAATAAAGAATACTTTAACGTTTTTCTAAAATAAATAGCTGTGGCGGCTTTATTGATTTCGGTAGCAGTTTTATTGATTTCAGTGGCAGTTTTCTTGATTTCGGTGGCCCAAAACCCCACCGAATCCACTGAGATCATTGCCACCGAATTCAAAATTAAACGTTTTTTCCAAATAACAGAAAATATAGGAAGAGTACTTACAAGAGTCACTTAATAATGAAATCACATACCCCTAGAGATGCCTTACTAACTATCAAACTACCAATAGAACTAACACTGAAAAAATTAATTGCCTCACCGAATTCAACAAAACACGAAACCAAACCCACCGAACGACGAACATTACCTCGAAAAATTTGGCGCTGAGTTGTGAATCGACTTCCGCTCTCGCCAGCAAACACGGCACATCTGAGGCTACCTACACACGCGTCGCGAGATTCCTGGTATGTTTCTTTGTTAGGATGCCGGCGCGTTTCGTAAACTCCACCGAGTTCAAACGTTACCCTCGGACATGGGGAAAAATTGTTTTAATTGAATGAATTTAAATGATATCTTTTATTTGTGTGTATTATATGATTTATAAACAAGTTTTGTATATAGGAACCCATTTGAGACCTAGAAATAAAATTCGTATCTTAAGATATAATTTTTTTTCTCCGCTCATCTGCGTAGGGGACACTGCCACCGAATGTCAATTTTTAAATGTAATATTTTTTTCTTTAGAGGTGTAAATAACTATGGAGTATTTTAATAGTTCTCTAAGCGGGACTGAGCCTAAAGTATATGTCTGATTTTTTTCAGTATTATCTAGCGACGAAATCTATTATTTTTTGCCCCGGACACGTAAAAATGCCACTCCGGAGAACTGCCCTAATCTGATTTGTTGTAGTAACATTAAGTAGGTATCGACTCTTAGGAACCCTTGTATTCGACACCTTATAGGTTAATATCCAACAAAGGGCTCGGAAATTACCCTAGAGGCATCTAATCATCGACTACAATATTATCTGCTACCTAAGTAATACGTGTTGCTGATACGTCGCACGTAACGTACAGCCAGTGCCGTCAGCCGTGTTCTATATCGCGCTATGGAAGTTTCTTGACTCTTCCTCGGACTCCAGTATCCAAGCATAACATCGCCTCCTCTTCGTCTCACATCTCATATTCTAATATGTTCATTGGGAGCTCTTCCTACTAATGTACCTACTATCTACACTGCGGTGTTTTCTACCCACTAATTCATTCGTGACCTTGTTTGAGATGTGTATTTTTCAATTTTTCCTGCTTCTCGGCCCAGTTGAAGCCATTCCAAAACACGCATTACATAATTGCTTTAGCTATCGCTCTCTAAAATAGTTTCAAGTCGCCCCATCCTCTTCAATAGAATTAATTTAAAATTCCTTCCCACCAGTACATCTAGTCTACACCAGTCTGTCTGGATATTCTTGCTCATAAGAACAGCGGTCACGTTGTAGAGAAATAACTTGCAAGTCTCGGATGAAAAGGAAAATGCTGGAGCTGTTCGCCCGTTGAAATAGGAATGGCGGTAAATAAAGTGATCAAGCCAAAGTTTACGGAGGTAGTTTGGACAAATCATGTGAGGAATTGAAATGTTCGCTTTTAGATTCCAGTTAAGACTCAGCTCAGTATTAAATTAATAGAATCGTTTTGGTAGCATTAGAAAACGTGACAAATATTTAGGATCCTGTGTTTATTTATTATCCGTCAGCCAGTCACAGAGAGAGAGAGAGAGAGAGAAACATTTATTTACACACATTCGATACACGTAGATATATAACAGGAAGAAATATAATATACTTAGGAATAGTAGGTACCGATAATATTACCGATACCGATAATATTACCGATAATAGTAGGTACCATATTATGGTGTAAAATGGGCCCCACTCAGCATAATGTTGCGGCAAGCCGCAACGCTGTTTTTCAGTAGGACCCAAGGGTTTGTCGTTTGAACCTTAATGATTGTAAGCAGTTAAAAATAATTTTCACGGAGTGTATACTGCTTTGGATTCTGTAACCAAAACAATAAAACTAAAATGAAATAAATAATCGAGGAAGCCTAATAAAACGTTTTTTCACGATCTTAACTAAATTAAAATAACACGCACTGACACAGAGCCCTCCATGTGCGATTTTTTAATAATATAGTTACTTATTATAAATCCTGACCACATTTAATCCACTACGGATTATCTTATTCGCTGCTCTATATTCCGCTACATAAAAATAGACATTATTCCAGAAATATCCACATTGATATATCCTACTAACGAGTCTATTGCTCTCCGATTAAATAATAATATACTTACTTTTTCAAGGGCGAATCCTAAAATATCAACACGACTTTTTTCTACTTTTCCCACGCCAGTTAATAGATTAAACTAATTACATTTTGTTACATTTCAAAGTTGGGAGGTATACAGATTTAGAAAAATGTTGTCGAGTCCCATTCGT
This sequence comes from Pandemis cinnamomeana, assembly GCA_932294345.1. Taxonomy (NCBI): domain Eukaryota; kingdom Metazoa; phylum Arthropoda; class Insecta; order Lepidoptera; family Tortricidae; genus Pandemis; species Pandemis cinnamomeana. The sequence goes on along the minus strand of OW028705.1, from coordinate 11,958,352 downwards.
AAGTGCTAGTGTCAAAGTTTAATGGAGTATAGTTGAATTGGAATACCTAATGCTCACGCGGGATATCCCCGGTGTCTAGTTCTAACAGATGTAGCTATTAAATGAAGGAAAACGTAATTTGTATTTATCGCTCCTCAGAGAAAAGAGCATTACTCAATGAAAAGGCCAGATACCCTTGACTTATCTTAATCTTGCAATGATGTCTTTAGTTTACGGTCCCTGGAGAATTTCGAAGTCAAGATTTTTCTTCTTAGTAGTTCACTCTTGGCAAGAGAAATCGTGGTTTGAGGCTTCGCGATTTTTTTCCACGAGTCTATCGGTCGCCTGGTCAATGCAATGGACCACTGGATTCAGTTATTGTTATTATCTGCCTTAATGAGAATAAGAATAAGAGAACTTTATTAGCTGATACAGAAACACAAACAGGATATTATAATGGCCAAATGGCCGCCACTCGGCTATGTGTCACGATAAGATCCAGGATAATGTCGTGACGTTGATTTTCAGTGACGCCAGTTACTGAGTTACAGAGGTGACTGTCACCAGGCACACATCCCAGGACATACTGGTTTACGAAATCACTACTTCCGATACCCATACCTCGTACAAGCATTATGCTTACAATTTTATTATTTAAGTATCAGTTTTATAGTAACAACAATTTAATATAATAGCTAATACCTGCTATTTCAAACCTCTCCATTAGGTAGTGCTCAACGATAAATAAAATAAATGAACTTCGGCAATTTACTTTTACTTAAAAATATTGTTCAATAATTAAGATCGCCTGTGAGGTAGAAACTCATTATGTTATTTAAGTATTTACAATGTTTCGATGGAAAAATTCGCCGTCTTTTCACACCATATTATATTTTTAAGTCTGCGCTCACCCGCTGAAGGCCAATGCTAATTTTACGAGAAAATAAAGTAGCCAACATTTGTCTGTGCCGGCATTTGTAAGTCGGGTCGATGACCTATTATCGTATCGTCTATAAAAATAACGAACCTAATTTACGAAGAGTAAAAAAAATTCACTGGCATACCTACTTAAGTAAAACTGAAACGATACACTTGGAAGTAAACAAAGAAACTATCTGCTCCCAGCGACTTTGTCTGCGCAGAGTTTGACCAAATTTTAGGAGTTGCATTCCTAAAAATCCCTTCTTTGTGGTTTCTTCTCGGTAATTCAACTTTCTGGGCCAAAGGGTTTCGGCTGGGTGTTGATTTAAGTCAGTCAGAACTTTAATATTTTATACATAGACGACTTCCTGACTTCACGTAAGATCAAATCAAAGATAGTACTTAGTCACTAAGGGCCGGATTTAAGGGAGGGCAACCGGGGCTACAGCCCCGGGGCCTCCACAAAAGTGGGGCCTCCACAATATACTTCGGAAAAAAAACAAATTTAGACTAGTGTAAACATTAGTAAACCACTTGTGAAGTAAAATAATTTGGGGCCAGAGGCCTCCAGACCTCTAAATCCAACATTGACTTAGTGTTAGCAAGCCTTATTTTACTAGGCAGGCATGTTATTCGCAGGACCAGTATAACTTTACTAACTATTCAGCCCACACATGAACACACCAAAACAGGCCAGCGGTTGGCGTTCCGCAATTTTTGCAATGTACAATGTCCTTATCCAAGGCATCATCATCATATCCTCCATGACATAATCCATCAACGTTAAAACCTGCTAGCTCCGGAAGAAGTGAGAGCGGAAATGGCTGGCGATATTGCCTTACTATAGGTACCTAGTAGACGAAAATACTTTCCGCTATAAACGGCTCTTTAATGTGCTCGCTACGACAATCGTCTTTAAACTGCCATGGTTCCCACGTAGGTACTGCAAGTACTTGTTAATTTTAAATGACAATCGTTAAGTACTAGGAAACAATCTTCAATAAGTCCCTTTAAATAATAGATTCGCAAATGGCCTATCCTATTTCTAGTAAGTAAGCGAGTCAATTTCATCGATTCGTTCGACTACGCTACGCTACGAATGCAGCGATTAAACAAGTTACGTAACAATGAATTGATGGAAAACGTCGCTTTGTTTCTATAGAAAAAACGGTCGTGCAAATCGAAATATAACACATTATGTTGAATTTTTGTTTTAATTTCATTTTATTTACAATCGTCAACGTAGAATTAGATTTGGAACTGGATAGAGACTGGAACTCGGATCTGACACACATTAGGTACGACTAAACATTGTCAATAATTCGAAATACTAAACGCCCCTTTTGAATGGGCATAACAACACACTTTTTCAATATGTTTTTGTTGTCATCCAGATATTTAAAACTAAACTCCTCTTTCTTTGTCCACAGTGAGCCTCAATATGCATATTGAAGTGCAAGTCGCTCTCAACTTCGTCATATCTTACCTGTACAACAAACTGCCGAGAAGGCGCGTCAACATCTTCGGGGAAGAGCTAGAGAAGGCCCTTAAGGACAAGTTCCGGGGTCACTGGTACCCGGACAGACCCTGCAGAGGCTCAGCCTTCCGATGCCTCAAGACCGGAGGACCCTTAGACCCAGTGCTGGAGAGGGCTGCGAGAGAGTCCGGAGTCCCGGTTCGGGATGTTCTGGAACACCTACCACGGGACCTGGCAGTGTGGGTCGACCCAGGTAAGCCACCAGTTTTTTAACAGTTTTTTTTTTGTTATGCGTCATTGCTCCTATAGTGCCTACTTTTAGCTTGAGACTCGGGAGCATGTTTTTTTGAATGAACTCTCAACACAAATATTTAAATCTCAAGTCTACAAGCGGTCCCAGCTTACTTTGCTTTCAATGAACAAACAATTTTTACCTTGCTACTCCGCTCCGCTTGAGTAGCGGAGTAGCAAAGTAAATTTTTTTGTTCATTGAAATGGACCTCCGTAAAGTAACGCCTGATTCAATAATATATTTCTTTGCTTTGTCGCTGTGTCTCTGGACTCAGAAAGAAAGGGATACACTTAGTGGGAATTGGTGGTTTGCTGAATAAAATTGTCTTTAATTGTAGATTTCAATTGATGGAAAACTTTAATGTATCTAATCAATACTTCAAATACTTACCTACTGTTGCTTCAATGTTATTATCTAACTGAAAATAAAGTATGACCGATGGATGACGAAACGAACATCACAATTCGTATGCTGTTTGGTTTGATTGAACCTTGCCACAAACAGTTTGCTAAATGCCAATGACATTGATGTATCGATGGCCTACACTTATTTTAAGAACTGAAAGGCAAAACTAAATAAGGTGGTTGTTAAGTAAAACTTAGCACAGTTCATTGTTATTTATGGGTTACGTAACGAGGCCGGCAGACAGTCGCCACGTAACGAATTATTATTTGACCCCCGCTTGTTAGAACTAGGTCTAATCGGTTGTCTGGGCGAGTCGAACGTTGAAATCACCCCTTATATGTTAAACCGGTTCAGTAGGTAACTCATTCATCTTGTTGATGGATCGTTCTTAGTTTTTCTTACAATAAGATAGATTACCTATTATGTGATAGGTTACGTATGAATTAACACATTATTAATTAGTGTTTCTGGTTGTTTTTCAGGAGAAGTATCCTACCGCATCGGTGAAAAGGGTGCAGTAAAGGTGCTTTTCAGTAGCGACGAGCGAGCCGCGGACGAGCGGACCGACCGAGAGGTGAGCGTGGCTAATTTTACCTGCGTCTTATCGCCTTTATCAAATTTCCGTACGTCAACCAAGATTTAAGATCTGGCGAGACATTTGGCAAGGGCACCGAAAGATCAGGTGGCGCGTCAATCATAGACAAGTTAATTGCGTAACCATTACGCGTGATGCGTGAAATATTCCGCTAGCAAATTACAAATAAGATTACGCTATTAAAGCCATGAATAATTGATTTGTGCCACTGTTGCCAGCGCATCTCTGTTTTAATATCCGCCTGCGGCCCGTCACGGAGACGCGCGGCCGTCGATGACATTGAGGAATGAACCCGCGCAGCCGGCGTGCCAAAGCCAAGGCAATGTCGAAGCGCTGACTCGTGGCCAAGTAATAATCGTAAAACTAAATGTGCACGTGATGCTTTGCAGGTGACCCGGGCGTTCAACCCCGAGGCGCAGTGCTTCCGGCCGGTGGAGCCGGCGGCGGCGCCGTCGCCGCCCGCGCCGGCCGCCTTCTCGCCCGCGCCGCCGTTCCGCGCGCAGCCGCTCACCTTCACCACCGCCACCTTCGCGCAGACCAAGTTCGGCAGCACCAAGCTCAAGACGAGCAGCAAGCGCGCCAACCGCATGTCGCCCACTGAGTTCAGCAACTACATCAAGCAGCGCGCGGTGCAGCAGCAGCTGGCGGCGCGCGCGCTGTCGCCGGCCGCGGACCCGGCCGCGTACTTCGTGGGGCGCCGCGAGCCCGCGCCGGCGGGCGCGCCCCCCTACCCGCCCGCGCCCGCGCACCTCCTGCTCGCCAACTGAGCCACGCACGCGCGCTAGCCGCCCCGCGCGACCCGCTCATAGTCTTTACTTTTTTACGAGAGAGACGCGCGCCGCGATTTATTTTTTTATTTTCCGCGGGGGCGCCCCGCGCCGCTCGCCGCTTGTGATATCCGTACGATTTTCCATAACTTTTTGTATTCTCGTTCGTTACGTCGATGTGTAAATTTATCGATAGGAGCAATAATCGGCCGCGCGACTCGCCGGCGATTTATTTTCGTAATATTTAAAGCCGAGTCACGTTTTTGATGTCTTCGTTCGATATCGATATATTAGTAGGGTAAGGGAGCGAGAGGCCGAATGGCCGCGTGCGCTTACGACGTACCTTCTATAGAGCGAGCCTGTATACATACGTCCTCCGATCTAAGAAAATACTGATATTTAAATATGTATACATAATATATATTCGTACGCGATATTCGTCTAATTTTTCACGTGGAAACGAAAGGCCAATAGAGAAATTACGTATTTTTAATATTGAAATTGATAATTCATACTAACTATATAAAGTACTGTATAAATACCTACTACCTGGTATGTACTCGTATCGTATCGTGTGTAATGTTGCATATCCGGTCGGCGCGGCGCCGCCCGGGCGTCGGAGATCTCACCTAGAGTAATCATCACTCCTACGATTATTTATAACCTTATAATATTATTACAATATACATAATATATTATAGGTATAGTTACGTTTCAATCTAACAGTATTTTTTTAAGAAGATATTAGTCCTCGAGTACATTACCGGCCGACCGCACCGCGGCAGCCTTAGTCTGTATGGAACCTATAATTATATTGTTATAATTATAAAAGACATTGAGTGTAAATGATAGAAAGATTTCTCAATTCATATAATAACGGGTGCATGCAAATTCATGGAAGTAAAAACTATGTGTTATTTATCTTTTTTATATTTCGCTCGGCGATTGCGTTCAGTTTTTCAGTAGAGGGTGTAGCTAGTAGTAGGGTAGAATGACGCCGCTCGTCGGGCTTGTCGTTGCGCCGTGCGTCACGTGCGTCACCGTGCGTCACCGTGCCACGCCGTGTACCTATTGTGGACATATGCTTTCAATTCCATGCACAACAATGACAAGTTGTACCTGAATAGGGAAATGTGCAACTATTTTTTTACTATTTTTATATTTTGATTTAGATTAAGTCTAGATGTATGATTTCAGTAGGCGTCTACATTTCCTACGGCTAATTTTAACTTGTACTTTATTGATACCCTATTTATTAAATTATTGGTACGTTGTGTATAATGTACTGAGGTCCCTCGATTGAAAAACTGGCCAAAATGCTACAGTATTTTGTAGATAAAATCTATAATGTAAGTTTAATAATAATACAATTTAGAGTAATGAGAATTTTTATTAAAGATACTTTTTATTTTTCTTTCTTTTGTAAGATATATTAGATGGAAGTGTTAAAGATAATATAAAAATTTGCATAATATAGTAAAAGCGGCTCTCCATGCCCGTGAATATAATTAGTCAATAATAATTTTTCATATTGTTGTACGACTTTTTAAGTTTATATTAAAATGTTTTGTGCAATCTACAAATTTGTCTCAATTTTATTCCCTCCAATTTTACCCTATAATAATTATAGTATCTACAAATTAACAAAAGCATTTACCTTGTTATTCCCCTGCTATACACTCTACATTAAATCATATAAAACAAGGACGCATACACACATACAAGAGAGTAAGTATGAATATTAGTTGTTTCTGAGATGTTACTGTTTAACATTTGACAGTGAATATAATCCACCTCTATCCAGCTTCGTTCTAAGTCGAGTGCAAATAAGCAATTCATCCTTGTAGCCAGGGCTGGTTCAGTTGGGACCACAAATTTACCATACTACCGTAAAATTAATTAATTATTGACAATACAAGAGAAACAACGATAAATTGTTAGAAGCATAATCGTTAACCGTTACAGCGATATGGGTAGAAGAGATCCTTCTCTCTACGAGCCTGTATGAATCTAGTCGTACTCTTAGAGCTCTCAGTCTCCGGGACTATCTGATATGTATGTGATACGTAGCTGCTGGCAAAGCTCTTAGTAAAAGGAACAAACCTTGCCATTCTTGGACACACGCCGGCAGTTTTCAACTTTTTTTCGTCTCGCTCGTCTCAGGTATCAAAGCCGATATAGTATATCGATGCAGATATACTTAATCAATGTTTGGGCACCTTCGGTTATGTATGGGTATGTAGATCTGTCAAATACTGAATTCCTTATAGGTGTATCTAAAGATAAATGATTAAGGTTTGTGAAATAAAAGTTTTACTTTATTTAATTCACTTTATTTATGAAACCACAAAGATGACAAAAGTAAACCTCATCTATGGATAATATTAGGATACATTTGGGAAATAGTTATAAAATATGCTCTTATAAGATATCGGATTTAAAGAGAATTGACTGACATACGCGTGATAAAAATTAACTTTATTACAATGGTTTCTTTTAAAATATAATGAACAAAGATTTTTGTAAAAATGCAACCAGTTTTTGTAAAAAATATATAATTTACAACAGCGTTAAGAAGCACTCCCATTAATTAAATAATATTAATTTTTGAAGTCTGCTGATTTCTGATAATTAGATTAAGATATTTGATAACAAACATGATAAAGGCACCTTTAGTTTTCATTCTATTCAATTTGGTTAAATAAAAAATAATTTCATGATAAAAAATAACACAAGTAAAAATTACACAAGAGTGATATTATGATCATTGATCAGTATACCCGATAAGGTTTTGTGTGGAAAAAGAAGATTGTTAAGTATAATTAAATTTGTATAGCTAGCCAAACATCAGTAGCACAACGAGTAATAGAGTTAATCTACCATCTCACTCTTAAAGTATAGAATTGGAGCAGGGCGGCACTATGGATGTCTGGCAAACTACTAACCTAATTGATTAAAACAAATCGGCTGTTATACCTTAACTGTCACAACACACAATTGATTTCAAATTATTCTTTAGGTATTCGTTTTTATCAGCTGATGCATAAATAACTATTGCATATTTAATATCTATTATTATAATGATAGCAACTCCTCAATGCTTGCAAGTCAAATTTAAATGTACAATAATATGACAGGAACATTCTTAATGCTATTATTAAAATACGTGAATTCGTACTCAAAACAAAATAAAGCATACCGATAAAAGCTTTGGCACTGTCTGCTTTCGGGATGAAAATAGGTTGTCAACAAAAACAATGATAAAAGATTTGTCAACATTTAGAAGGCTAAGGCCCTGTTTCAACAATCTTAAGTGTCAGTTGTTATTTATGATGACGCCTGTCTGTTTCGTAGTAAAAAAGAGACGGAATCATAGATAACTGACACTTAAAGTAACTGAAACTTAACAGATAGTGGTAAAACAGGCCCTTGGTATTCGACGTGCAAAAGTATAAACAGTATTACAGTTTCCTAAGCGTGATTTACTGATCCAATAATAATGTCGCCAGATTTAGAAGACCCTTACCAGACCCTAAATCAGACCAGCCCAGTCAAGATTCCAGAACTGGTTTCCGACCTCATATAAATTTTATACTAAAACCATCGTGTTCCGTACTAAGACGACCCGAGACTAAGATAAGAAAACTGTATCTAATGAGAAGGCCTTCTGGTAGCTATATTGCGTATAGTTATAGCCATAGATGAGGAGCCATGCCCTTAGTGGTATTTTATAAAATACTACACTTGAAGTTTTTAAAAATAATCAGTACAATTTAATAAAACTTAAACGTCTTCTCTTAGTACGCTCCAGATAACTAAAAAGTCTTAGTATTATCATTAATATTAATTAAATTATAACTATTAATATATTTACAGAATAAAGTAAAACCGAACGTACACTTTTCATACAAAAATAACTCATTAGAGAACGATCTCATTGCCTCGCTAAATTAATGATTGTATAATATTTACCCATAATCTTAGTAAATCGCGTAGCATAGCGAAACTTAAGTAACTAGTCTAACTGTTTGATGACTAATTTTGACTATTTTCACAATTTTGGCCCGGTATTCCAATGTTAAAAAAATACATAATAACATAATATAGAATAATTCGTTACACACCATAAAAGACGTATCCAGAAAGTCATGATAAGTACCTAAAACACGCATCTCGCAACAATGTAAAAGTCACCAAAATTAGGACAGTAAATAAAAAAACGAGAGTGAGCAATGCTTACATTAGATCAAAGTAAAAAGAATTAACACACATTAAACCACAAAATAACTACTAAGGAATGACGGCAAACTGACACCAACGTCACTTGAGGCACGCCTTTAATTAGGAATTATGACAATGATACAACGCCCATGCAACGTTCTGTCGCGTACGATCATCGCCAAACCCAGTTAAACCGTACTAACTTAATCTACATAGCAGTCAAGCTGCTCATTCTAAGATCAGTGGGCCATCTCAATGTGTCGCTGTAAGCTTTTCTTATTCATGTAGAAGCGATCACACATGGCACAGGGGAAGAAGACTTTTTCGTTGTCGGAATGCCTTGCCCGAGTGTGGGAGGAGAGATCCAGAGCGCGTGCAAAGTAAACTTTGCAGATGTTGCAGAAGAATTTGGTCGGTGTCGCGTGCATGGATCGGTGGGCGATCAGGTCGCGTGGCGTGGCGACGCCGTCGCCGCACTGGCCGCAAGTGAACTCGCCGGGCTGGGCTACCGGCACGTTGCCGTCGTCTTCAGACTCGTTAGAGTCGTCCGCATGGTGTCGCGCTCGGTGCGCTCGCAACGCAGCCTCGCTGTTGTACTGAGTCCCGCACTGATCGCACCCGTACATATCATCCTCAGCCGTTTGACCGATCGCGCTCGAACTACCTTCTCCGTCGCCACCGTAATGTTTCTTCATATGGACGAGCAGGGTCGATTTCCGTGTGAAGCTCTTATCACACACTGGGCAGAACACAGAGTTGGGCTGGTGCACTTCGTCCATGTGGCGCTGGTAAGCCGCACGTTTGGTGAATTCTTTGTCGCAAATTGTGCAAAATCTATCTTCCAGAGTTCCGGTTAAACTATTCTGCTGTTCAAGTTCCATGGAATCATCTGATCTCATTTTCTTATTTGGATTGACGACGGTTACCTCGACTTCTGGCGGTAGTCGCCGTTTAGTGGTAGTGGTAGTAGTCGCGGTGGGCGTGGAGTGGGTGACCCTCGCTAGTTGTGAGGCATCGACGACTTCATGCTTACTGACTTTGCTCGTTACTTTGTGCTGTGGCATCCATAGGCCGCTGTTATTCGCTGCAGCCTTGCCGTCAGGAGAGCGCAAATGCCAGCCGCGATGGCTCTTCAACGCAGCTATTGAAGTGTAACTCTTGTGGCAAATTTCGCAGTCAAAAGTTTGAGGCTCTGCAGTGGATTGGTTTATACATTGATGGTTCTGCAACGCCAGAAGCCCTACGAATTGTTTACCACATGTATCACATGGGTAACGCGCTTGATACTCTGCGCTTGGATCATTAATTTCAGGTTCGGGCTCATATTCAATTTTTACCTCCTCTTGTGCTTTACTTGTGCCTTGATTGGCATTGTATCCCAGTAGTTCTCGGGCATGAGCAGCCTTCAAGTGCTCATACAACTCTAAAGTTGAGTTAAGTGGTTTACCGCAAATCTTACACATTTGTGCGGTGGATTTGTGCACGTTTTTCCTATGGCGATAATACGACTTCTTGTCAGAGAATGTAATCTTGCAAATCGTGCAACTAGACCTGCCACCTTCCGAAGATGGCTGGGCTTGATTCTCGGGATTGCCGGTCGCGCTCGCGTTAATGATGCCATGTTTGGCGCGTTTGTGTTTCCACAAACTTGTTTTAAGTGGGAACCGTTTGAAACAAAGTTCGCAGGAGAAAGGCAAGGCATCATTTGTTGGGGTCGATTGTTGTTGATGCTGCTGCTGTTGTTGTTGTTGCACATTATTAGCAAAGTTCGAGAAATTAAAACTGTTGAACTGTGGTGTTGACAATGCAGTGCCGTTTTCGTCAACATTATATTCGTCTTCTTCGGTGGACGCCTGCATAGTGTTGTCTTCGCTGTCATTTCGTTCATTCAGGAGGTCCGCATGCAACACCTTCTTGTGTTTCCAAATATTCTTCTTATGCATAAAACCTTTACCGCAAATGTCACATGAATAAGGAGCATTAGGAACATTACAGTTGGGCTTGAAGGAGACCAACCCCGGCTGGATCATAGGGAACTGGCGGATAGGCTTGCCAATAATTTGTGGTGCGAAGCCTTTAGGCTCGCCAGGTTTCCTGTTAGTGGTTGGCACTTTGGCGTGGATGCGCATATGATTAGAGTAAGCTTGACGGCTTTTGAATGACCGAATGCAGATATCGCAGAAGAACTCGGTTTCAGCTGCGGCGTAGGCCGAGGCACCTGGGTGGGACTGTTGCACGTGCTCAGATAGCTTTTGAGGAGTACTGTATGAATTAGAGCAAACACTGCAAGGATAGAATTTAACCCTCAAATGAGTGTTTTTGTGTTCTGCTAGCTCTGACGGCCGCAGGAACTTCTTTTCACACTGGTCGCAGTGGTGGGCGACTTGATTGTGTTCAGCTACCTGATGGTCCGTCCAGGCGTCGACAGTTTCGAATATAGCGTTACATTCTGTGCAGGAATAATGATACTCCTCGGCTTCTTCCTTGATGATTGACATATCAGGTTCCATGGCCTGTGCACCCATCACTTTATCTGAATGCTGAGCATAAATATGTTTGTTCAGATCAGGAGTTTGCTCAAATTTGGCATCACAATGTTGACAGTAATGCGGCTTGTCTTCATTATGGGCTGACTTTATATGTTTCACCAAATTTGGATAGTTGCTGTTCTTTTTACCGCATAGAGGACAATCTGTTGGACGACCGTCGATGCATTTGTTTTGATTATCGGGATCGAAACTGCCAGCATGCACATGTAAAGCATGATCGTTGAAATCTTGCATATTAACGAATTTTTCAGAGCAAAGATCGCATGCAATGTAAACTGTACATTCTCCGTTCCGAATGTGTCTTTTCCATAAGGATTTGTCTTTGAACCTCGACCCGCAATGTACGCAGGCCATTGGCACCCTGGATTGACCATCTTCGTGAACATCCAGAACGTGTTTCATAATAAACTGTTTCAATTGGAACTTAGCCGGACACAGTTTGCATGCATACGATCTGGCATTAAAAATATCCTTATATTGCACTTTGTTATCTTTGGGTTCATCTTCCATCACCAAATCGTCAGTTATTCCGTTTTCATTATAGATTATTTTCCACAGATCTGTGCAAACATTGGCCCGCATATGGCTAAGCAATGCGCCAATGTGACCAAAAGTTACAACGCAATTATAACATGTGTGTTTTGGTACTTTGTGTCCATTTTTCTGGAGATGTTGAATAACAGCTTTTCTACGAGGATGTTCCCTATCGCAACAGAGACAGCGTTTAGTGTTAATCTGTTGAATAATGTCCCTATATTTCTGAATGAAATCTCTCTGAGTTTTCGTGACATAAATCTTATCAGGGTCAAGCTCCTTGACATCGTCATCAATGTTGTCATTGGCAGCTGATTCATCGAGTTCTTCCTCTTCTTCGTCATTTTGTTCACTATTATATGAGTTAGTTTGCATGTCCTCGTTTATCTCAACAACAGGTGCCAACCCTGGAGGAAGATCTTCATCTTCGTCGTTTTCGTTTTCTTCATTGGCATCTTGGTCGTCGTCTCTATCTCCGTTGTCTTCGTCGTTTTCTCCTTCACCGTCTTCGCCTTGAGCTTCATTGTGCTCATCTATTATCATATCACCCTGACTTTCACCTTGTTCATCATCCTCCTCTTGATTTCCATTCTCATTATCGCTCATTTCGCCTTCTGTATTATCCATATTTTCATTGTCATGTTGCATTTCATCTTCATCGTGTTCAACCTGATTTTCATCCATTTCACCATCGTTTTCTTTTTGACGGGCGATTTCGATTTCATGATCCGACTCCATGTCCACAGTATCGTAATTTTGATTTTGATTAAGGGATTCCTCAGCCTCTTCTTCTTCTTCGTGGTTTTGATCAAAACCTGGTTCCGATAAGATCGTTTCAACTTGGAATGAGGCGATCTCTGGCTCCGATATTAAAGTCTCTGGACTTTCTGGGCCCGAATTAATAATAGCTGGTTCGGAAACCAAATATTCCGGTTTTGACGTCAGCAAAGTTTTCAAAATTTGTGGTTCTTTTTTCTTAATTTGCAAATCTTTGAGTGCTTTTATTCGCAAAGGATAAGGTAGATTGTTGTGTACGGGTTTTGTGTTTTTGATCGCTAGCGGTTTCGGTGGGGTAACTATTCTGGACGGCATAATGCGAGTCGGCATTGGTTTTTGGAATTGCATTTTGTGGTTAATGGGGTTGGGCATGAGCCGGGCTTTGGGGTTGAACGGGTTGAGTCTAAGTTTGGGTTGCATGTGCGTTTTGGTTTTTTTGTTGTTTATTTTGTTGGTGTACCTGTCAAAGCTATGAGCGGTGAGTTCGTGGCGACGCGCGTTGTGCGAGTAGCGGTATGCGCGGCCACAGACGAGGCAGTCCTTGCTGGCTAGTTGTTGGATGCCCTGCCGCGCGTGTAGCGTCTCGCCCGTCGGCCGCATCACTGTTATGGACACCTCAGGCATGCTCGGCACTTTATTGTACTGCTGGGCTGGCTCCAGCAATTCATCATCTTCATCTTCCTCGTCTTTTTCGCTCTCGACGCCCTGGAAAATAACATGACATTCATGATTAGCCATCATATTTAAAATCGTCATAAGACATAATACATGCTCTGGTGGTGATATTATAAACTCATACACAAATAGTAACGCCTGAGGAAATGTTTAGCACAGATTCATGATATAAATTGGATCAGAATTTAAAACACTCGCACATTTAAAACACTCGCTCCTGAAACTGATCCTTTCTATATTTTGTTAACTATTATCGATATTGACGATATTATCATATTCGAAGCCATTTCCAGGGTCGAGGCCATTCCACCACCATATTATAATACAAATATGAGATGGGTGCAATTACTACAAATTGTATGAATTTCCACATCATTATAATTTTATGACCTAACTTGTGTGCATTTTTTTGTCGTAGTGTTTTATACATGAAGACAAGATAAGATAAGATAAGATAAGATAATTTATTTTGCAAATTGGCCGCTAAGGGCTCTTTTACATGTCTTTTGAAACTACCAGCACATTCGGAAAGACCATCATTGCCAAGAAGAATGCGCCGCAAGAAACTTGGCAGAAAGTCATTTTTTCAAATAAAAATACAGTAACTAAGAATACTTAAATTCTACTTACATTAAATACATTTATATAAGGGATGTATAAGGTCCCCGAGCCTTAAATTATATTAATCTATAAATAGTAGAGATGTATAAAGTCTCTACTGGTCAAAAAAAAATAAAAAACAAAAAAAAAATAATAATAGTAAGTTCAGTGGAGGTGTAAAACGCCTCCACCGTCAAATAAACTAATTGGAGATGTCTCCAATGTCGCAGGAAAAAAAAAATTATATATAAAACAAAATTATGAAATATACATTTCATGTCAAGTAAGTAACCAATAAGCTTTTGGATTCCGAAGGCAAGCTTACGTCTGCCGCCCCTAATGTTGGCTTTCACGCACTCATGTCCTGCTCTGAAAGCAGAGCGGTACCGAGGGCATGTCTCGCTTCCGTCCCCACAGGCACACTATGGGAACGTTTTAGGAACTTCGACGTCGCTAGCCTGCAACTAAACAGTAAAAGAAAAAAAGTAAAAGAAATAAACCGGAAATCCATAAGCTTAACAATATACCTACCTAATACCTAGTTTAATACACATACGACATAGCAATATTTATGTTATGTTACAGACAGACAGACAGCGGAAAGTGACTTTATTTTATACTATGTAGTGATTAATATAATGGTCCAAATAAAGGGTTCATTCAACTGTCAAAAATTAGGAAGATTGAAATTAAATAAGTATAAAACAAAAAACGGACAATTTTTATTTAAAAATACTATTAAAGAGCTGATGACTCTACACACTATTAAGTAGGTACAAAACGAAATAAAAACGGTGCTTACTTATTACACCTTAAACTGAACATAATGTGCAGCAGACCACAGCGTGTTCTCTACAAATTGGAGAACGACACCGCACACAAAATTGCTTAGTACGCCTATCGCGTTTAGTAGTTTTAGCACAAATTTTGCATCGTTTTCTGGTTTTAGTGACAGGACTACACTTCAATATAGTTTGGGTGACTGGAGATATTGGGAATGAAGCGTCAGTCTTCATGAGGCTCAAAGCCAGCTCTTGTATAAACAATCTCCGCTTGACAACGTCCCGCGTGTTGTATGCCGACCAAATCACTTGAGCATTGACAGAGGCTATGTTGAGTAATGTAAAGAACAAAGACATCATCCAACTGTTAGTATACTGCATGGTTGTATAATAATGCATCAGCACATCTACAACTTGGACAGCAGATTGGTTCCGTTTATATTCAGTTGCCGCAGATGTTTTTTTCAAAAGACCTTTTCTGTAAAACTTTGGATCACTGGTCAGTACATTGACTGATTTAGTTTTAGTAGCCATTTGAGAAGTCAGTGTGTAACCTTCATCAAAATAACCTACTAAGACTGGTTTTGTCCTCCTATTACGAGACACAAAAAATGGGGGAATACACTCATCGTTTTGTTTCAGAGCCCCCAAACAAAACAAGCTGTATTCAAGCTTCAACTTCTCAATCAAGGCGTATGACGAAAACCAGTTATCCATGATAATCACTCGGCCAGTTCCAGCCATATGTTGGACTAATTTACTAACGATCTCATCCGCTCCAAAATATGAATCAGTAATGACATCTAAATTGCTTATATAAAAGTTTGTAGAATCAACTAGCAGCACCATTTTAACACCAGATTTAATTGCTTTTTTTTCTATGTTATATCTGAATGGAGCTGGTCCAAAAACTGGTATGACTATCTCATCAACAACTGTGACATCCCCAACAGCATAAGCTGATCTGCAATTCAAAGTGAAAATCTCCAACACTGTACGCATCTGTTTCATAATATCAAACCGCATGACACTTTCGCTGTCGTCATTATAAAAATGTAAGTTCTCTAGAAGAAACTTAAATCTTTCAAAGTTCATAGCATGTTTGATGCAAGTTAGTCCATATTCGACATGCCATAAATCTTTTAGTTTTTGATGTGTCGGTCTCATTATGCCATGAAAATATAAAATGCCAATAAATGTTCTTATTTCAGAGATATTGGTGCTACAGGAAAAGCTTCTGCCATTTTTAGTAATGTTCTTGTTAGTGGACAAAACAATCAGTTCGAGTAGGTCTTTGGTGAAGATCAACTCCCAGGCATGTTTAGGCTGCGGACAAGGCTTGCACTGTTTATCAATTCTCTTCCTTATTGTATTGGCAACCTTTGGATAATTTTCAGGACCAGATACTAATGGTCTCTTTGAAATTATTTTCTGGTTTCTCAACTTGTATCCATCTTTACAATCAACAAATATGTCATCAATGTCACATTCCAGTTCTACGTCAGAGTCTGAATCATGATCTGACTGTAGCAGTATGTCACATTCTTCAGCAGACTGCAGCGAGTTGATAACATTATCATCTTGAACCATGTCCAAAATAGCATGGACCCGGTGCCAATCCATCCTAGGGTCAACATAATTCTGTGGATGAAATGAATGAACTTGAACCATTCTCACACTTGATATCCTTCTCTTCAGGTTGTTAATGATAACAATCTTAAATCAACATAATCATTGTACCAAATTTTATGAAATTGACGTAAAAAACGCATATAAAAAGTTCAGTTAGGATTACTTTTCAAAGGTGGTCTAAGTGTAGTATTTGTGCATGAGCTATAGGTATCACTGGCTCAGAAATGATAAGGCACATTAGACTTGTAATCTTTACCTTATCACTCCGCGGCGTGAGTCCCAGCGAAGCCAAGATAGGTGGGCCTTCGGGCTGCACTTTACTGGTGCCAGCAGCCTGAAATTGCAATATTAGTGTTAAAAACAATAATCCGAAAAAATTGTTGACATGTTCGCTACTTGTCAGAATAAAGAATGACAAGTGCTGCAAATGTACATTTGTGGAGGTCCACAATAAAGAACAAAACGTTAACCTTGCTATTCCACTACCACATGTTTACATGTATACATATTTAGTACAGGCTTGGCTGTAAGCACATATGTTACCAAAAAAGCAAGGTAGGTATTTTTCTTCATTTATTCAAATAACTGTTTAGTTATGTCTTAAAATTCCGATTCACTCAAGTGACTCCAACCTAGCCAAACCAAATCAAACCAAACTCAAACCTGGTTAAGACCTGTGGTCCGAGAAAACCTTGGTAGTTAAGAATGTATTAATTGTTACGGAATCTACTTCATACATAGTTACCTATTAAAGAGCTCAAAAATACCTGAATTCACATCACAACACATAGTAGTACATGGTGATGTTCAGATATTTTTAAGCACCCACAAAGCTGATGTGTGTATGTGATGGTGAAAGTGCCATCCATTCAGCCAAACTATTAATATGGTTGGGCAGCCTTGACTTATTACATTATATGCAGTTGGTTGGCTTAGCAAGACAATATTTAGTCAAGTGGTCAGGACCATAAAGTACCACAGCTTAAAATTGTTGCTACATAAAACTTATTCAACTAGAACTTGAATATGTTTCAAACCAAAACTAAATTCTTCCTAATGATGTAGGAATTATAATATTACATATACTTTGAAACTTTCAACATAAATAAATAAGTCTAAAGATTTTAATTCAGGAGTCAACATTTATTTGATCACCACGAAGCGCTACATATTTTTACTCGAGTATAAAGCGGGATTCTGAAAGGAACTTGTCCTATTTCTTTACAATGAGATATACGAAATTTGACTTAAACATGAAATAAATTATTGATAAAATGAATGAAAGTATGACAGTCCATTTTAAACCAGGCTATTATGAAACTGGAATGTAGCAATCCTTAGATTTTAGCTCACTTTGTCCTCAACAATAACAGTCATTTGCTTATAATAATAAGTGGCTTTGCATTGCCTTATCAGCTCATGTTAGCTTCCCATTCCATAATGACCTGACCATTTGACCTTGACTCCATACTGCTGACTCACACATCCACAAACAAAGCAAACCTAGCACAAACTAGAAAGGAAAATACACATACCTCCTCTTGATAGGTTCCATCAATAACCACTCCATCATCATAGGCCTCATCTGACAGCGGTTCACTTTTTATTTTCAACTGAAAAAACATGATGATATTGTAAACAAAATATTCATTGAATGACAGTTCCAAGCTCAAAATAACCAGATAAGAAACCCACCTCTTCTAGTTGGCTGCCATCTTTTTTAATCAGAGACTGTAGTTTGTTTTGTGTCCTTTCACATACTGTCTTAAATACATGCCAGTTATTGACATTGTCCACGCATTTTCTGCAGGCATTAGTAGGCAGGTCGTCATTCTCGTTTATCTGTAAAAACAACATACGTAATCATAGAATGAAGGCCGTGAGTGGCGCGCGTTTCATCAGAACGGGCACGAGCGAAAACGCCTCGTGTATAGATACGGCGCGAGGAGAAACTAAGTAGGCGTAGGTATATCCGAGCGCCGGCTGCTCCTCGGCCGAATAAGTAGGAGCGAGTCGAGTGCCAGCCAGCGAGCCCCTCGAGGGTTGCCGCTCGATATACGCACACAGCCACACGCGCTCACGCCGACAGCGACGCTCGACCCGTCACCCGCTCCCGCTCTAGGGACGAGCTGCACCGGCCTGGTCTCGCCCGATAAATCAATACGCCCGATGTCCAACGCCGTCCCTACCTCGCGATACGCAGAACCCCTCCCGAACAGACCCCCGGGAATAATGCCAAAACCCGACCCTCATGATACACGCCATTCCTCGCCGGCTGCATGGAATGCGACGCGACGCGGCCACCGTGCCGAGCGATAGCCGTGGAACATTACAAAATGGTGGACGATCTTACGACATCTCCACCTAAACGCGCTGCCTGTCATTTCACGAACCGGGGCGGATGACGAGTTCTCACGTACACCAAGGGTCTACTTTCACTAAAAACATCACACTGTCACTTATTTTACACATTACTAACCTGAACGGCCACGCAATCCTTGATTTTTGATGCGAGGACGTGAGGTTCCGAGTCATCCGAACTGGTGGTAGGAAAAATCGGCAGTAATTCGCTTCGAGATGACAAGCACAGTCTACAAACACGATCATAATTCACACTCATTGTAAATAAACGAAATTTTGAGCGTCAGAACTGGTATAACAATTAATTAAAAGACGCCATGTCACCACGAGCACTTCAACACAAAGCACTGCACATCTTTCTTGCTAGAGCACGAAAGCGGCTGATGATGAGGATGAGAAGTCGATAGGTTCGGCCCGAAACCGCTGGGTCGAGTCGCCGACCACCTGTCGTTCTGCGCATGTGCGCGTAAAATAGCGTCAGTCTGACCAACATAACCCGCTCAAACAATGGCGGCGTTCAGAGGCTGCCAACCTTTTCTTATCACAACTGTGTGCATTTTAAACATCGTTTGTTAAATTTATCGATTAACGAATCGATCTTTCTGAAGAGTTCATTTAGGAATAATTATTTTTTAACGATATTATAAATATTGTTTTTTAAGTATAGCTAAATCTAAATCTTATAAAGTTTTCTGTTGAAAGATTTTGATTTAATAATTAGGTCTCAGCTACGCTAGGTCTCGGTCGGTGTTCGAAATCAAAATTAATCTCTGCCACGGGTTCAAACTATAGGTAGGTAGCTATGGCAAATCGAATGAAAGTTCTGTATATAATATATGATTTCGTAACTGAGAAAAACTTCGAAGGTAACGCGACCCTGATTGCTTACATGTACTTATAATTATTTTTGAAGCGCAGCGTTAGGTTATTTTAAGATAAGCCACAGTCTGTCTTTGTGTATTTTTTCTCATTTATCTCAATAATTTTTAAAACAATAGTCTAGTCACTATCATCATCACAACATAGTATAAAATAAAGTCGCTTTCCGCTGTCTGTCTGCATAATATCTTTAAAACTATACAACGGATTTTAATGCGGTTTTTTTAATAGTTACAGTGATTCAAGAGGAAGATTTATATGTGTAATTCTACGCAGACGAACTCGCGGGCAGAAGCTATTAATTAATAAATTGAAAATAATTTCTATCAACAACCTAAGAAAATGTTATCGGCATCTGAACCAACTTTCTGTCTCTTTCTAATCCACCATAGAGGGGAGCGCCAAATTTCAAACAGTGGGGCACAAGCAACCGGATCAAAGTGGCGGGAGTTTTGAAACTGCTTTGAAATAAGGGAAATATTGAGTTGTTCATGTAAGTTTTTTCATGTTCTGCACTACTATGCTCTGCAAAAAGTTGGTATGAGTGTAGTTTGTTTTAGATATTGAAATAGGAGACACAATGACAAGTTTTGACATAAATGTTTTGATGGGGATACTTAAAGGAATAATAAATTAGGCGAGTATTGCCAACATAGAAGGCTTGCTAGTGTAGTGAATGAAAGTTATGAATGAAACGGAATACTAACTTCCACGAATGATTTATTTTTGTTTGAGTTCCGTAGTATTTGTAACTACAATTTGGAATTTTGGACATTCTGGTGGATAATGAGATCTCGGGATTGATGTGCAAACATGACTAATACGTAAAGTATTAGGTGCTTATACTTAACTAGGTAGTAGGTACCTAAGTCGAGTTTAGTTGTATTATTTTACAGAGCTACCAAAACTTCGACTAAGTAAATTCTGACAGAACTTTTGCGTTTGAGTTTCGACTTAAAGTTTACGTAGTTTATAGATTTCCTTACTCAAACACTCGTAGCCGTATTTTACAAGCTCGAGTGGCTGTCTGTCTGACCTTTTGTATGAAAGTTCCAATAGACCGCTGCATTACACATTCGCTCTAAAATTTCCACAAAACTACTTACGTCTTATTCTTATAGCTCCTATAACTAAAAATGTGTTTTTGGCTAAAAATGGTTAAAAATGGCAATTGGATGATGCTGTGGTGCGGAATCGTTCATTTGAGAGCCCGACTCGCACTTGGCCAGTTACATTCGTCTCTTTCACAACATTCCGTTCGTTAGAAAGGGATAAGTAGTAGGTACCTGCCAACTTTATAACACAGTTTTAAACAAGCTATGGTTATAGTATTAATTCGCGAGGTTAATAGACGACACAGGTAATTAATAGACGTTCGCACACTCAGGCGTAATGACAAGGACAAATCTATAATCTATGGGCCATAGAGAATGAGATAGTGATATAAATCTTCCGGAGATTATATTGCCGTCTTATTCTAATGAATAGCTATGTCTTTCTTCTCAGTATTTGCCAGGTTAAGATGTAGTGTGAAAGAGAAAGAAAATGCAGGTGGACAAGGGTGACGCGGGGCGAATTGGATCAACAAATTTACTAACTTATTATCTGCAAGATGTGTCAAAATAACAATAATTTTGGATCTCAATTATTTGATTATGTTAAAATATAATTAAATACTTACTACGAATTAAAACAAAATAAATAATGTTCTCATAATTTGTAATCTTTATTCCCATAAGCAACATAAGTACAGAGTCACATAAAACATTTACACAACGATTATACTTGTACACAACAATTTGTATTTACAAATTAATCACGACATATTGTTATAAATATTGTTTTATTGAATATTTTCAATGAAGAATATTCCTAGACGCACTGAGATGAAACTGTTATTTTTGTTTAACAAAAACAACAATGGAACCATATTATTATCAACATATTATATGGCAGTCGCTTTTGAGCTTTCCGGGTTATATTTTGGTTCAAGCACAGACAAAAGACTATGATTTTACGTAGTAAAGAAATACTTAGAGTTGCATTAACAATGTGCTTTCTGGAAGAACTTCCAAAATATAAATATCCATGTCATCCATTGAAAAAGATGTATTTACAAATAGTAAGATATAATGTATACGTTATCACTTTGGCGTTAAATAGACATCTACGATATGGTCCAGGCGTTATAGCGAGTACTTAAAGTTTTCTCAAAAAAATTGCAGACGAAACATCAACCAGCCTCTAGTGTAATTTTTTGACACTAAAAACGTATCAAAGGCGTTCGAATTAATGTCTCAATAGCTGTGGCTAAATTGATAGCGCCACTAGTGGAACGAACTGGCAACAAACAGTTCTCATAGCATTTCGATATTTTAATGACATGTTTTGAAACATGTTCGAGACGTATTTTGTGACACACTTTGAAGTTTTGTACACCAAGCCTATGAAATCACACATCAGATGCATTATCAGTACGTTAGAGAGTTCCCAATGTCTTAATGTTCATTTCATTACTGTTTCTGTTGAACACTAACTAAGCAACGTCTGCATTTTTTAATTGGTTTGCCGGGGCACACGAAGTAGGTAAGCAAATATCATAAGATACACTGACCTGCTTAGTATTTCGCTCCTGCTAAAACATTCGTTCCTTTCTTTAAATAATTGCTCCACCCAGGTGGCTGATGATGATGAATCATACAAAATTTAGCAAGATTCAATTTATTTTAGCCTTAGGCCCTGGAAGCTATATGATAGACAATCTCTCTTGTAAATAGGCGATTTAGGGCCGGTTTCACAGCTCATTCTAGTATTACGAGTATATCTGACAGATGGCTACGATATCATTTCTTTCAATTTTGTTAGAACTGAGATGGTATCTCTCAGATATAATGCTAGTAACTTATTTAACAGAGATTGGTGAAACAGGCTCTTAGTATGTGCACGTCTTAGGTTTTTTTCATATATATATCTATATTTTTTATTCCTACTTCTAGCCTAGGTCCAATAAATACAAAGATTGCTATTAAAAATGGTCTCACTTTTTAATATCTTTCATGCTCTTAGTAAATCAATCAAAAATATATAAATTACTTGTTAACAACTCAATTATGGATATGTAGGTTTAGCTATAAATTATCTACATTGATAAAACAAGAGATCATATAAAAATTAGTAGGTAAACCTATAAGTAAGATTAGAACCCATGATATGACACTCGAAAAATACACTCCTAATATATATATTATTCTGCGAATTTACTTAACTATCAACATATTAACTATTACAATCTCGGTTCTGGTTTCACACCACGTCGTAATATTTAATTTAAGTACATAACACATTCAGTTTAATTGTATACAGTCTCTACAACGGTAAATGTAATACATCATTTTATTATAGATTCAAATACAAATTATATTGTACTCATGAAACATTTATTATTTTCGAATCAACTATTTACATTGTGCATTTTCAGCCTTCGGCATGGAAAGAAACCCGTCCACCACCATAAAAGTTTAGCTAACACGCTGCAATGAGCATTATGGTCACGGGCCAACTTCGATTGATCCATACTAAACTTACTATGCTTTTCCAAATTTAAAAATCACCGATTTTTCATATCCAGTGGGAAAGAAGGTGGGAGACATCGTGATTTGTTTTTCCAGTTTGGATTTCCAATGTCACTCTACACTGCTATGTAACTGAGAGCTGGCAACATGTCATCTATGTATGGTGAAAGTGTCTGCTACTACTAACGGTGTAGCAGCCAGACCTCCCAAAAGGGACGTGAGACGCGATTACACGTTCTAAAGAAACATTCCTTAGATGTTTCTAGCACACAGTTGGCTCTTACCCGACTTTTTACCAATTTATCTACCTTGCTTTGTAATTTGAAAGTATAAGCATACTCGTATGCCACAAATATTCGAAAGTTACGGAACCTAACAGAATAGTTACCATTCGTTCATAGAATACAAAATTGAGATCAATACCTAAAGAGAACAGAATTCGATATCATGCGTGAGTCAGAGTAGTTTAATTTTTACTTCGTATGATACACGAGCTCAAAATGAGCACTTAATTGAAATCAAATAAAAAGCCTCAAATATATCATTTCTTAAATAAACTTAACATATACTCAACACAAAAAGAAAATAACCCCTTCAGTTACTTGTTGGTCAATGTCATCCTAATTTTGAAGGCAGTTCTTTTATGCAAAGCTTTTGAATTCAACTGTCATTTGTTTCATTACCGTTTAATATCTAGTCTTAAGTGCATGGTGGACACGAGGATTTTTGCTCTTGCGTTTGCGGTGCACGTACAGCTAGCCTATTGGGATCTGCTGGGTTTGCTTTTGCTACTAGCGCCCTCCCCACGTGAGCAAATGCCGCTTCGACGTTCAGGCCAGTTTTGGCCGATGTCTCCATAAAAGCGACTTGGTATTCCCTCGCTAAACGCAGCCCCTCTTCTCGCCGCACCGCTCGCTCCAGCCCGCTATCGGATTTGTTACCTGGAATTATATTTGATCCCGTTAACAGATAGCCTTGATGTTATGCGAGTGAGTAAAGGATCCCTTTTGGCAGTACGAGTAGGTACGACCCGTCCCAGGTAATCCTTCCTTACAATCTACACAATGATACTTTGATACGATCTTCTTTTAAATATACACAACAGCCCAGCACAACAGACACGTGTGGCTGTGGCACACTAGTATTAAGGGAAAAACCTCGCCTTGTGGTCCCGAAAAAACCTAACATTTGGGAATAGATAAGAGTATGAGGATACATGAAGATACACTTTGACTTAGTAATACTTTTCTTGCAAATATAAAGACAGTGCTTATTTAATTATGTTAATAATGCGTTTCTATTTTCATAGATGTTTAACAAATTCAAATAACGAGGAAAACTTTGAGCCCAATGAAGCGTAAGTAACTTAAAACCTTTTACTAAATCACTTCCTGCGATGCGGAAATTAAACCGGCAGTGTCTGCAAAGGGCCGGACGAACCCACGAAGGGTGCCGGTTACAATTGATTCACATAACCCTAAAAGCTGCGAGATATCAGAGGATTTGACCAAGTATTTATGAAATTTAATGATAGACGTTTGAATTTTGTTTGTAATTTACGAAGTGCTAGAGGCTGTAATCTTAATTACCAAGATTCAGTTATCTCATAGTTTCCTACACGGCCCTTGTTTCGAAAAACAGTTTATCTCGACACACCTAACTAAAGCAAAAAACTCGTCTGTTAGTAGACAATACCAGAACAAGATAACCATATCTTACCTAAAAGCATAATAACCACGTCGTCCTGCGCGTACTCCCGAATCTCCCCGAGCCACGCCCGAATGTTGTCGAAGCTGGTCTTGTTTGTGACGTCATAGAGGAGTAGCAGAGCTGTGAACAGACGCATGAAATCGAGTTACATAATAACATCTGTGCAGTTGGTAGCACTGCTGGTTGTGAAGGGGGAACGCGTCCTTTCGAATTTCAAGACTCATTTAATATGCCTTTCTCTGCTGCATTTTTAACGGGTTTTAAAAACGAACTGTGATTTCGTAGATGCTTGGGCATTAATATTAATTATGACTTTGTCCCACCGTGGTGTTATCCCAGTAAGTCTAGCTCAGTTCCATTAGGATTAGACTTTAGTTCTTAAGTATTTGAATAGAGCTCCAGACTGTCTCATGTGGTAAAAGTATTCTTGTAGATAGTTGTATCAGAATATATGTTAGCTGTTAGCAAATCTTTATTGTCACATATGTCGTCAAGATCGTTTTATTAACATCCAAATATAATACCACTAGTTGCGAGCTTGATATAAACAAGAAAACATGAGATGTATAAATAAAGTTTTCTGACGACGACCAAAATAAAATTAAGTACAGCTATTTTGCGTGGCCTTATTACCCAAATTCCCTCTCGCTCCTACGTCATTAAATTTAAATGAGATGTTCATTAATTAATTTAGTTGTTTCAATGTCCAACGGTTGTAGGATACTATTATTATTTAATAAATCATTAGCTTATTAACGAATGATATCAATAGAATTATTACAGTATTAAAAACATAAACAATATAATGACAATAACGTACTTATAATGAATAATTAATGACATATTGTGTTCAACATTGCTTGTTAGCCTTCCTTTTTTAGTTTTTATAGTAGGTAACTGCCTCATTAATTCTAAATATTATGTTTATAGCACCTAAGTCTGGATTAAGTTATTCAGGCATTAAAAGCAGCGTTTACTTGCGAGGTAGGAACATTGTTTGGGTTAAACTCTCTGCATATTAATTTACTCATTAACATGTCCTACATGCTTGATGTAGATAATTACTTCTCCAGTTGGAAAAGCAATAAACAAGGCAAGAAGCGGTTTGGCGGATTTTTTTATCATGGTAGGTATTATACTCACACTCACTAAATTTACCTACCAAATCTTACAAGAGCATTTTAGTACTAACAAGCGCTACTGTTTTATTTTGTAAAACAAATCATTGTAATTTTTAGGTTTATAATATAAAATCACCGCAAGTAGCAACGTGGTATTATTACGATACAATGAGGCACTTATATCCCGATTTTCCTCTTTACACTTTTTTTTTGCTACTGTTCGTGGACGAACGAAGAGGCATACGTGACAGTAATCATCTGCCACATTATGTCAAAACTTACTTCAGACAAAAACATGTCGCTTCCAAATCTACATGACACTGGCTGGTCAACTGTAAGTCATATTAAAAAAAAAATGTTGCAGGCTGCAGAAATAATTATGAATGCAGTCGAGTCGTTTGAGTTTACGACTCGGAATGCATGGTCTGGAATGGACTAAGTACCTATTAATGCACGACCTAATACCCTGCGTTTGGCAGACAAACTTGACTGACCCGTTCGCTCGAAAACATTACATGCAGTCAAGTAGTGTCTGTATTTTACCGTCGGTCGTGCGGAACGCCAAATGGCAAGAGATCTGATTGAGTGTCATGCCTCTGAGTGAGGGGGTCAAGTTATGATTGTCTTTCGAGAATAGCGATTTTATACTGGACAAGCTTTTTTTAGAAAATCACATAGCAGGATCATACGTCTATTATTAATAATTATTAAAAAAATAACCGTTTCAGTTGTGCCAGGAATTACAGTTAGGTACGTCCATACATTTCAACACTACTTTGACCTTGGGTACTTCTTCAACATTAGAAATTCGTAGTTTGTAGTTATCATTCCGTCCCTGTCAATCTCATAATGATATGAGCGGAACTTCGAATTTCTAACTTTGGAGTAGGTCGATGGTCCTTGTAAGCCGCCTGCCAATAAGACTAAAAACGCTTTTTTAACATTTAAAACGTCAGCTTGCCACATGTTCTAGAGCAGGGCAACATCACACATGAGGAGCTCAATGTGGCCAAGTCGAGTTCCACAAATCCACACGTGTGATCCGGTTTTACTTGACCGCATAACGCGTAATGTGAACCTTATGTGGGAGCGGTAGAGTTGGGAATGTTCGCGAGTGCGAGTCGCAGACCGTTTGGCAAACGGGTCGAGGCCAAGCCTTGACTGGCTGTATGCGGTTCGAATCTTGGGCTCGTAGGTATTCTATGAGACAAGAATAAATGTAGATCCATTTAAAAATAACTAATTACTTTTACCTTTATTAATTTTAATCGGAGACGTAGCTATTCATTAGCATTTTAAAGGACTTTTTCGACGATTTAGGTAATTACAATTGTAATGAGTGCTGCTTTTTTAAACCTACGTTCAAAGTTATGGTTATGGCATTATGACATTTATTATGGGTTAAGGATATCAACATTGCAAAACAATCAGTTTCAAGAAATAGTACGATAAAAATTCGAAAGCTTCTAGTTTCAAGCGCGTCGAAGAGATGGCGCTAGTAGTATCTAATGCTTTCAATGGCGTTCAGTTTTATTCCGTAAATTAAAGGATTAACATTTAATACTGCGCATTTGAAAACGAAAATACTATTTTTATTCCCTTTTTATGCGTCTTTAAGTTTTATTTACCGTGTGCATCTCTGTAGTAAGCGTGCGTGACGCTACGAAAGCGCTCTTGCCCCGCGGTGTCCCAAATCTGAAGCTTCACCTTGATGCCGTCGACTGTAACTACCTTGTTCTGCAACAGAGGGCGCTAGTTGTATTCAAATGTTAGTCGTGAATAAAATAATCTCAATGCCTTGGGCGTTTTTAACAGAGAAAACAGACAAAAATGCCCAGTGAAACTTCTACTTTGTTAATAATGGTGTGCTATCATACTAATAAAATTGTCTGTTACTAAAAGTTTTTTTAAAAGGTTCTTTGTAGTGTCTAGTCTGTTGTTCAGTTCAACTTTCACTTGCCTGACTTATTTTAATAATATTATCGTTTACACCTACCTACCTACATAGGTATATGTATGTAGTATATTACATTGTAAGTTAAGCGTTTGTCTGTGGCCTACTAAAGTAGGTTTCAAGTTTTTATAGCACGTTAGGTACCTACTTGGGTTCAGAATTTTACTGTGACATAATGTGCCATTATAACATACCTTCCTGTCAGTGGTGTGCTGCCACAGTGTCATTGATAGCATCATAAAATCCGAGCTCATAACTTTTAAAATACGTCGTAAGGTAAAATGTCAAAGTGCCTCCGGTAGCCGTTTTACACACCTACTTACTTATGCAATAAATCCATCTCGTTTCCATGTCATGTTAACAAAGCTAATAAATATAAACTCTCTAAAAAAAGTGGCAGATACCCATAAATCAGAGTGGCAAAAACAGCTCGAATTAAAAAAATAGGTCCATTACAATAATAAATCAGTCAGCCGAGAAACCGATTCAATCACAGCTGTCACGCGGCAAGGGGCGGGAACAGAAAAAGCGCGCCAAAGTTCGAACACCAATCGCGTGGCGGCAAACCGGCCATGGACACCCGTGACTGGCCCATTTGAACTTGGAACCCTTGAGTTATCTTTTTTTGCGAGAATATGGCCACCTAGAAAAAGAAAAAGTTTGAGTCATAGTTTAAACTTCTTTGTTTTGCTGCCAGTTCGTTTTCAAACGCAATAATTCGGTATTTAATATACCTACCAACCAATGTTTGACGTCTTCAAATTGGTAATTGTGATTGGGCTAACATTTCTTTTTATATTACACTGTTTTAAAATGTTCCTCGAATACAAAAATCGCCGTACCTAATACTTGTTCTTAACATCTTAACCAACAAAAGAGTAACATTTCCTCTGCATCCGTTAATAAGGGATATAGGCGCGCTACCCGAAAGTCGATGCCGACGGTGGATATGTAGTTTCCGGCGAGGAATGTGCCATCCCGGAACCGGACGAGCATGCAGGTTTTTCCAACGCCGCTGTCGCCAAGCAGCATCACCTAAAAAACGATAAACCAGGGGGGTTACCATGACGTCTTAATCGATTCAATTCCGATTCAGTTTAGGTTCGCTCGATCCATACTAAAAATGAAAACTAAAACCTGAACTTAGTCGGAATTGAATTGCATTGAGAGGTCATCGTAAGGCCTCTGGACTTAAAGAAAAAAACTAAAACAACATGTAAATGTAGGCGCTAGTTAATTGACATACCTACATAATTCGATGTCAACTTCTTTACTAACTTACAAAGCCCCTATTATTGCACCTTTTAAAAATTACATTTAAAAAGATTTCAAAAGATGTTCTTTATGAACTTCATGATGTGAAAAGCATCGAATTAAAAATTAACTGTTACTTTTTATTTCGTTTTCAATCCAATTGTGTATGACGAGAAGTTGCTTTAAGCTTTACTTTCTTCAGACGCTTTCGCTGAGAAAGCGCTCGTGGTTAAAGCACGTTAATACTACAACTTTTCCATCAACAATGCTTTGTGACCTTCTTTTCTTTAAGAATTAAAAAAGCAACCAACCTTCCCGAAAACGTCATATTTGTCGTCCTGCTTAGTCTGCTGCTGCCAGGGTTCCGTAGGCGACGGGGGGTCGCTGTGCGGCATCACACCAATCTCCTCATTCTTGTCGTCATCCTCTCTTGCCTCTGGAAGGTTCCGTGCCCACGTCGGACGGACCCTGCCGACGACTACGCGTTTCTCCAACTGCCTGTTGTCTACTGCGTTCGGATTCCACATTTTGTCTGTGGTTTGTTTTTTTTTCACTAGTTAACACTGGCTGGATGTTTAAGTCATTATGTAGGGCACTGCACTGTCACTTGTTTTTTTTTGACACTTGATAGATCGCAAAGTGGCTTTTAACGGTTTTGATGTGATATTATTAACTGATTATAACAATAATATTATAAAAATACGAGTATAATATAGCCTTTTTTATTCCGTTTCGCAACAATTTCAGTAGGTACATTGTGTAGTCTTTTTTTATAAATGATCGCGTTATTCGGCGTGCCTCATGGCATAGGCCTCCTCCATTTATTGGAAGGTTTGGGCTATAGTTCCCACGCGGGCCCATTGCGGATTGAGAGCTTCACACACACCATTGAATTGCTTCGCAGACGTGTGCACGTTTCCTCACGATATTTTCCTTCACCGAAAAGCTCATGGCAAATTTCGCATATAAATTCCGAAAAACTCAGAGGTGCAAACCCAGGATGCGAACCCACGACCCTCTGCTTGAGAGGCCACAGGTCAAACCCTAGGCTACCACGGCTTTTTTATGTTGATTTGTTATCCACCTTTACATTCTCTTTCCCTTTACATTCAAAGTTAAAGGTTACATACGGCAAACA
Organism: Pandemis cinnamomeana; assembly: GCA_932294345.1. Classification (NCBI taxonomy): domain Eukaryota; kingdom Metazoa; phylum Arthropoda; class Insecta; order Lepidoptera; family Tortricidae; genus Pandemis; species Pandemis cinnamomeana. Next base: position 11,928,157 of record OW028705.1, on the reverse strand, counting down.
ACTCTCAAATCCGCTAAGCCAGGGGTTCCCAATCTTTTTCAACCTGCGGCGCAGTTATAAGCTTAGTATTTTGTAACGGCGCCCTGCCTTAGCTAAGGTGTATTGTTGCTATATTATTTGGGTCTACCTTATTTGCTATAAAATCAAAAGCTATAAATTTAAAATCTATAAGTTCATATGCTATAAAATCACTTGCTATAAACATTCATTTGCTATAAAAGTCACATGTTATAACATTCAAAATCTATAATTTCAAAATCTATAACATTCATAATCTATAACATTCAAAATCTATAATTTCATAATCTATAACATTCAAAATCTATAAAATTGTTTTCTATAATGATTATTTTCTATAACATTCATAATCTATAACATTCAAAATCTATAACATTCACATTCTATAAGCATCAAAATCTATAAAACAGAGCCAGGTGTTCAAATGTAAAGTCGACGGAGCCCCGCTGGGCGGGGCTCCTATTTTCTGCTCTGAGGGACACAAGGTAACTAACAAACCTATCTGTCTTAAATTGGATGTTGGTAACGTGTTTTTCTAATGGCCCCCCATGTGGGGGGCCCTGCCCCCCACACCCCCCTTTTCCGCGACTTTTCAGTTGTAGTACCGCTGCCTAAGTAAAGTTTAGAGATTTCAATAGTTATAGAAAACAAATGTTATACTATCTAATCCTTATAGCAAATGAGTGTTATAGCAAATGAATATTATAGCAAATGAATGTTATAGCAAATGAATATTATAGCAAATGAATGTTATAGATTTTGAATTTATAGAAAGTAACTTTAGAGAATTTAAGTGTTATAGCAAGTGAGCATTATAGCAAGCAATGATTATAGCATCTGAATTTATAGAAAGTGAATCATTATAGCAAATGGTTTTATAGAATGTGATTTTATAGCCATTGATTTTATAGCAAATAAGGGGATACCATATTATTTACCGATGCGAGCGCTCAAATAGGTACCCGCGAATATTTGTGGTTTTGGATAATGATAGAACTCACGGCGCCCCTCTTTACTTTCTACGGCGCACCAGGGCGCCGCGGCGCACACTTTGGGAACCCCTGCGCTAAGCTAATTAATAGTCTATATACATGCGCGTACAGGATGATCCATCTTACGATCGTTCATGAAATTCTGTAATACCTCAAAGGCAAATGTGTTCGGGACTTTGAGGACTTTATTAGCTTAGTTCCGGAACTCGTATGGCTTGTGAACCGGCGTGTATGAAGATAGTTATAATACTTGCTGCATTGCTTGATAAAATTGCTTAAGTAGAATAAATGCAGTAGAAATGAGAGCGTTAAGAAGTATGGAAGGTGTATCACTGAAATATAGAATAAGGAATAGTGTGATAAGGGAACGTGCTGGTGTGAAAGAGGGTATAGTGACTAGGATAGAAAAAAGTATGCTTAGTTGGTTTGGTCACGTAGAGCGGATGGATGAAAGTAGACTAACTAAACAGATCTATATGGGGAGTGTGAATGGTAACGTTGGGAGGGGAAGGCCTAGAAGGACGTTTCGAGACCAAATAGGAGACGTTTTGGAAAAAGGTCAGGTCAAGAGTACCCGAAACCGACGTGCATGTATGAAGAGGTTGATGACTGTGGATGAAGCGAAAGAAAAAGGCTGTGGGAAAGAGGCGTGACGGTATGTATGTATGTGTGTATGTATTGCTTAATAAATAATACGTACATTTAACTATAACTAGGTACCTACCGTGTCTAAAATTTGGCTGCAATATTTCAAAGAAATCAATAATTATTAGGTAGGTACCTCGGCACGTAATGCAAACAGTGTGTGTGTGTGTGTGTGTGTGTGTGTGTGTGTGTGTGTGTGTGTGTGTGTGTGTGTGTGTGTGTGTGTGTGTGTGTGATGAAACCTAACTTAATACTAACCGTGTCAATAGTTTTATTTTTTGTGATTTTTATCCTAATTGTTTGAGCCGTCCACCCGGTCCACCAGAAATCATACACGAAAATCGCTCATTTAATAGTACGAGTACTAAGTACATAAATATCTGATGTAGATAAATATTTGATTCCCCTTTCCACCTACAGGCCCACAATCATGCTAAACGTAGCCTTTAGGTCTTGTTCTGTGCCTTTAGGTCTGTGGTCTCTGTCTACCCCGTAAGGAATAAAGATGAGTGCTTTATGTATGGAGTGGAGGCCGCAGACCCGAGATATGATAATAAAAGCAAGATTTCAAGTACCTAAGTAACAAAAGTTACGAGAATTTTTGATGTATATTTATATGAATCTTTGATAATATCCTATTATTAGGGAAACTTTCCTGGAAATCCTAAGAAAATCAAGCCTGAAGAGTGTACTAAAGAATATCTTTTATCTTTACCATGATTAAATGAGAGAGATCAAAAGAAAACTCAAAGAGCTTAGGACAAGTCTTGCACGCAAAAAACTTGAAAGTAATTTGTAAAATCTTATTAGAATCTTCGATAACATTTTGCTATATAAAGGAGACATCACAGTTAATTTACGTCCATGTAAGTTCTTCCATGCTGGTCTGGAAGTAAAGAAAAAACATAGAATGTACCAGTTGCTTCACTCACGTCTGTACCCCTTACGGGGTAGACAGAGCCTAAGGTAACAAGACCTAAAGGCCACGTTTAGCGTGGTTATGGGCGTATAGGTGGAAAAGGCAATACAAATAGTGATGGGTTGCTAGCCGCATCACCTAAAACATTATTCCTATGCGCATTCCCTCGATGGGTTTTTACCATCTGCGCGGAAAGAGAAGCAACTAATAAAATAAATATTAAAATATTATGTAAATTAACTTGACCTTATTGCAGAGCTTACTCTCCCATTATAAAACCTCATTACACGACGAGTAATATCACACATATCATCATAATAACATAATATCATCATTAGCAAGCAAATTCACGTGTTGCTTTAAGCCAAAATAACACAACACCCTGTACGTGAGTTTATTTTAACTAACTCCGATCAACTTGTATTTGGAAAGGCGATCTTACTGCGTTATATGTAAGATTGCAGTTTAAGGCTCTGCATCATGGAGTTATTACGTTTCACAACGTACAAATTTCAATCCGTGCAGGCGGATAATACGACAAGCAAGTTGAAATTCGTCATGCATGATAATTAATTACGAAATTTCAAATTGTTTTTGTAAAAACGAATGTTATGGCTTAATGACTTTCAAGTTAACTTGCGGAGTAGCAAGGTAAATATTTTTGTTAAATGGAAAGGATCTCCGGAAATTGGAAAAATATTAACCTTGCTATTCCACTACTTCATTACAGCTGCGTAAGAAGCGGAGTAGCAAATCTTTTGTTAATTGTTACTTTTTATTATTTGCTTGTATTCGAATAGGAGATACCTTACATTGCAACTTAACTTCCCCTTCACAGCTTGGAACAACAAACGCAGTCGAAATTTTCAAATCACACACCCTCACATATTTCATTACCTATTTATTTAACGTTGGTCTCATCTGGCAACCCTGGCTGCGGTTTGATTTGATTTAAATTCGAATTTCGTGTCTCAGCATCCCTCTCACTCTCCAACGAATGACTAAAGTGTGAGCGGGATGGCAATAAACGAGCTTCGAATTTCTGACAGGAAGGCCTGCAGACGTGTCGGTTGCAGGCTCACCGTACCGCAGAACCCCTGAATCGCGTCTAATAGCTCTCTTGGATTTGATACAACAATATTATATATATAACAATTATATGCTTGCAACATGATATCCAATTTAACACTATATCAGGTTGAAGCAGAACTGAGGGTGTCACAAGCACGGGGCTGCATTCTGAAACCCGTATTAGATTTAATATAGCTATATGAGTAGGTGCAGAGTGTTGTGTTAGTTATTTGGGAACAAATATCTCGAACAGCGCTGTGAAAAGTGGGCTCCGACATTTGAAATTTGAATCTTGTATCATGGTCGTTCTTACTCTCATACTAATGAATATTAGTGCGAGAGGGACGGCACGAAACGTATCTACTTAAGAATTTTGGAGTAAATACTCATATAAGTCCAGTATCCTTTGGGATGTTAACCGACCTGGAGCGTGTTAATGCCGATAGTGTAAGTAAGTTTTCGGTCACAAAATGCGTCTCGAACGCGTTCGCGTTTTAATTTCAAAGACCGTGGGATAGGTTGTTACCGATATCTCCTGCTGGCTTTGCTAGTTTTTCCTGAGTAATTGAGACGTTTCCAAAAACGCGTTCGAGTCGTTTCATGTCATGTCTCGATAACTCTTAACCTTTTCGACGCCAACGACACATATATCAGCACCGCAGGTTCAACGCCAACGAATTCCATTACTTCAATGCAAAAGCAACCTTCATTCAATTGGCTTTAGGTTCAACTTAAGGCATCTCAATAAAGAAGTCTCGCGTATGGGTGAAGTCTCTTGTATTTGATGCGGCGGGGAAAAGGTTAAACATTTAAAAACCACCTCACACAAAAAAGACATAGTTATATTTATAGTTTAGGAAACGACTCTAAAAAGTTAAAATAAAAAATAATTACAATTTATATCAAAAATGCCTTACATAATTTTGGAAAAGAGCTGATACCTACTCTTCAAATTCTATATGTCTAGGAACCACCCCAAGGAAACTGGCTTTAGCTTAGCTCGTAGTAAATACTCATAGTGTGGATGTTTACGCGAACGTGTTTAAGACCTTTATTGTGACAAAAAAGTTATACTAAGGGATTTGACTCTCTGAAGTTCCAGCTATGGTAAGCGTCAATTATCTAAGATTCCATCTCTATTTGTTACTACGAAACACAGCCTTCATTAGAGATAACTGACACTTATTATAACTGGAACTTAACAGAGAGTGGCGAAACAGCCCTCAAGCTCTTCAACTAGCATTTCTCATTAACGTGTTCGAGACGACCTTTTCTGGGTCAAACCATACGCCACCCCTTAGACTTTACTTTGAAATCTAATAAAACTGTTTACCCTCACTTTTCTACGCGAGTACACCATTTAATTTGAGCCCTTTTTAACACTCGAAGACAAATAAAATGTTGCCAGCAAGCTTCTCGCGCCGTAAAACAGCTGTAACTCAACCTTTGGTTAAGTTTAACAATAAACCACAAAAACTCTTAAATCGTAAATGTTGAAAATCCGAAGCGCGAGGTAAACCGACAGTTCAAGGGTTCTGTATACAATCTATGAAAAGTAACCTAAGTTAACGAGACCAATTCGGCATTCGCCAATGGGAGGCAGGAGAGGGCTGTAACCCCCCCCCCCCCCCCCCCAGAGAATCGAAAAATAGCACTTATAGTCTTTATTTTTGACAATGTTGACATTCGAGTTCCGCCATACTGTGTTCCCATCCTTTATATTTTCACATACCTACATACATACATAAGTCACGTCTTTATCGCTTACGGGGCAGACAGAGCCTCCAGGTAACAAGACCTAAGGGCCACGTTTACAAATACAAATACAAAATTCTTTATTTCATAACTACATGCGTACATTTATGATACAAGGGATGGAGCCACCCTGTAAGCAAACAATGCCTGTATTGGGGAGCCCCGCTCTTCCGTAGATTATAAAAAGTACTTACTACAACTAAACTAAACTATAGTAACTCAAAGGATTTCAAACAAGAAACAAGGTGGGTGTATAAGTAGATCGTCCATAAGTGCATGCATGCATGCGTGTGCGTGCGTGCGTGCGTGCGTGCGTATGTGCGTGTGCGTGTGTGTGTTTGTGTGTGTGTGTGTGTGTGTGTGTGTGTGTGTGTGTGTGTGTGTGTGTGTGTGTGTGTGTGTGTGTGTGTGTGATTATCATTTGATAATTTTCACAGTAAAGGGTTGTCAAATAGCTGTATAGGATTTAAAAAAAAATAAGCCGTAAACTTTTTAAAATAGGTACTTATCTAAAAACCTTTTTGCGTGGGCCACGTTAGATTACATAGGGTCATTTTATAACTTTCCCGAAAAAATAATGTATTCAGAAAATATAGGGTTGTTAAGTAAAACCTTAGGGAAGTCAATAGGTATAAGTAATATCGAAATCGATACAGCATCCATGACTTTAATTCATGTCAAAGTGGATCCATGTTACTGTGCTAAGATAAAACAGATACCTCTTATAGTTTTATCATATTAAGTAGCCAAGGTACTTTGTAATCTTGTTACAGTTTAAGTACTTAAGTACTTCCCGCCGGGTTTCGCAGATGACCTGTATTTTAAAATACTTAGCATTTTAAGCTAGGTTAGGTTCGTAAAGATCCCTAAAAACCTTAGTCTTGTTAACGAAAAAGTGAGTTAACTCGTAAAACAGGTACGAGTAGGTACATGTAGAATAATCTCGTATTCGAGGCTTTCACGATATTCCCTTTGATAATAGCACCTCCAGCATCCGTTTGAACTCAAAATATAGCAGCTGTAATGAATTCTATTCCACGTATATCATGTGTCCTTTGTTCTCTGTCATTTTGTGTAAGAAACATTTTGAAAAATGTTACAAAGGTTAGTGTTTTCGAAGGATTGAATTAGATTTTACTGCTTGTTACTGAAATTGAGATTGATAGACCCACTTAACCTCCTTAACCTTAACGTCAAGTTTGTAGGAAATCTATTTTGAAATTTATACCGTTGTTATTTAGATCACTTGTTCGCTGTATCCTCTAAGATATCTGTCGTTGGTGTAGATAATGTTACGATGACTTTTAACGTAGGCTCGTTTAAGGATAGGTATATCAGTTTTCGTGAGTTTTAAGGGTGTATTCTTATTTTCTTCCGTGGTGTTTTCTTCCATGGGTTTTCTTTCATGCTGGTCTGGGAGCAAAGAAAAAACATAGCTACCCGCGCAGATGGTAAAAGCCTATTGAGGGAAGGCGAAAATAATAGGAATCATGTTACAGGCGGTGAGGCTAGCAACCCATCACTATTTTGATTTCATTTTCCACCTACACGCCATCAATCTTCCTAAATGTGGCCTGTTACCTTAGCCTCTGTCTACCCCGTATGTGTACCTATGTAAGCTTTTATATTACAGGTAAAAGTTAATTTAATAACCAATGAATCAAATTACTTTTGACGAAGATATATCCACTCCTAAAAATCTTTTAGAATTAAGTACATAATAATCACAATGTGCTCACAGTTAAGTTACCTATTTAATTTACTTAAGGCGGTTGCTCTTCCATACAAACCTTCCGTGCAGCTGCATTTCGTCCACAGGCTTAATTTCAATGCGGTTTTTTGAGGATAGTTAGCTATGGATATATTGTCTGCGCAAATTACAAAACAGAGTGCATTTATCATACCTAAATTGCAGTATGATGCAGTAAATTTCGATGCATTTTACAATAGTGTGAGTAGCTAGTGTCAAATAAAACATGTTGTAAAAAGCAATCGTATATTTCGAGCTGTCACATGACCTCCAATCTGGCTCAATGGTCGTGACTTAAAGGACTGAATAGTGAGTGACCAAGTTCAAACCCCGACGTATGAACGATTCTTTTTTTAATTTTCTAAACATTGTTTTTAATAACTTACTTACTTAGTAATACTATCCCGATGAGATGTAGAAAACTTTAAGCTAAATTCAATATTTTTCTTGTCAAATCAAACCAAAAAAAAGTAAGTACTAAGTGGTTTTTGAACAACCACAAGCTTACCCTAATTAGATTTTACAGTTTACGATAAATGGTCTATACCATCAATTACTTGAAAATAAAATATATACTTGTGGTGGTAAATTTATTCTAGCCAGGATCTTTTTAAAGCAAACACATAGTTTCATCCATACCTACGTTTAATCCATCGTCAGGTCCTTCATATTTTTTTTATATAGCCTTGTAGCAGTGAGGCATCGCCAATTTGAATGGTTTAGCGGGTGGCATTGCCAGTCCGAAACTTGGCAAAGCTTTCATGACTAGTAAGTTCTCTAGTGGGTATTAGGACCACACGTGCTTATTAATTTGGCATAGATGGTGGCGCCCCGCAGTCATATTGCCACCTTAAAAACACGTTTTGCCTTATATATTAAAAAAAAGTACTCGACCACAGAAAGTTAAAAATAAAAAAGGCTTCCAGTTAATTTTGCACTAATGCTTCTCACGAGAATCGAACCCTAACCCTCTACATCAAACCACGGCAATGATTCGTAAAATCCGTCAAGTGCTAAATACAAAATAGGCCGAGTAAAAAGGTTTTCTCAATTGCAGAACAATTAAAAAAAAACATGCGATTCAAAAACCTGGCTGGCTAGACAGGTAATTAAAAAAACAATGATATGAATTGTCATAAACTAATGGTTGACAGAACATGGTGTCTCAAAATAAAAACAATGTATTCATTTTATTCGGAATTAATTGAAGTCCAAGGAATAAAAGACGTTACAAGCTACGATATTGGACGCAGCGTAGACATTTATTTGTACGTATGTACCTGTACAGGTATGTACTTATCAATTTATCATAATAATTTTTTGTAAGATACCTACAACATTTCAACGTTTGTGTGATTGGTATAAATTATTTTTGTAAACGCAATTGAAATGCTCAGTCCCGGTGTCTGCATGTAATCAAATCTTGCAAGTGAATTTTGACCAATTTCTAATTGATCAGATTGACGTGGAATCTGGCATAAGTCTGATGACAATACAGTAGTCTTATAGTGAAATTCTGGTGACCCAGCCAGGGTCGCTTCCGCAGTTGGAAACTCATCAACAGAAAGAGTAACAACTATCCATACATTACGCTTACATCTAATTATAACTTTTAGAACTTAGAGGAATCTTTAGTGCTCGAATCGAACTTGCTATTGACCAGCTTTTTTAGGGTTCCGTACCCAAAGGGCGAAAACGGGACTATTACTAAGATTCCACCGTCCGTCTGTATGTCTATGTGTTTGTCTATCCGTCTATCTGTCACCAGGCTGTATCTCGTGAACCGTGATAAATGAAATTTTCACAGATGATGTATTTCTGTGGCCGCTATAACAACAGATACTAAAACAGAATATTTTTGTCAATAAGTCTATGTAAGTAACCAATGGAGGAGCTTATGTATTGCTAAGTTCACGCTGTATCGTGGTTTATTTTATGCCCACATTGTTCAAATCCGTCCGTCTATGTCTGTCTATATGTCCGTCCGTTCTAACTTTATAGCATTTTTACCCATATTACGTAGCTATATTTTTCATTTAGGAGCCACTGTCCGTCTGTCTGTCCGTCTGTCTGTCTGTCACCAAGCTGTATCTTATGAACCGTGATATGGCTATCAGCTATCATGATTGTCTGGCGACAGTTCACAAATGACGTTTCTCTGGTGCCGCTCTAACATCAAATACTAAAAACAGAATATTTTTGTCTGTCTAAGTATGTAGATAAGTAACCGATATAAAATGACCTCACACAGCCTACAATTTGCTTAGTTGGCAGGGCTATGCTAACACTGGATTTTATATTTACTTGCCGAATTTGGACGAAAACCTCGGTACGAGAGTCCGACTCGCACTTGGCCAGGTTTTGGTGTTCGGAACACAAAGGAGCTTATCTATTACCAAGTTCACGCTGTATCGTGGTTTATTGCGGGTGGTAGGGCCTTGTGCAAGGTCCGTCCGGATCGCTACCACCATCTTACTCGCTAATCCTGCCGCTAAGTAGCAGTGCTTGCACTGCTGTGTTCCGGTGTGGAGAGTAAGACAGCCGGGGAAATTACGGGCACAAGAGGCATTTCATCTTGGTCCTCTAGGTTGGCAACGTTTTTGCAATCCCTCCGGGGTTGCGGGTGTCTATGGGCAGTGGTGATCACTTACCATCAGGTGAGCCACTTGCTCGTTTGCCTTCCTATTCATATAAATAAATAAATATAAATTATTTTATGGCTATATTGTTCAAATCCGTCCGTCTATGTCTGTCTATCTGTCCGTCTGTCTAACGATAGCTTTTTACCCATATTAGGTAGCTATATTCTACTCCCTTTCATGCTGGTCTGGAAGTAAAAAAAAAACATGGAATGTACCAGTACTACCAGTTACTTCTCTTCCCGCGTTGATGGTAAATGCAAAAAAATTGAGAATCGTGTTATAGGTGATACGGCAATCCATCACTATTTTGATTCCGCTTTCCACTTATACGCCCAGAATCATGCTTGTTCTTGGTGGCCACAAGGTCTTGTTACCTTAGGCTCTGTCTACCCCGTAAGGGATATAGACCTGATTTGTGTATATGTATGTATATTTTACAGAGTATCCGAGCGGCGTCCGAATACCGAATTTGCCGTCATAATGATAATTCAAAACTGTACCTACGTATATATGTATACAGAAAAGTATAAGAGAGGTAAAATAAACACACATGACTGTATTGTCTGATTTTTTTTAGGGTTTCTTACGTTAAATAGAAAAAAGGAACCATTGTAGAAGCACATATTTTGTCGGTCCGTCCGTTTGTCGGTCTTTTTTTCCGTCTATCCATTTTTCTGGACCATTTTATGACAATTTATTAATCTGTAATTTTTATATTTTTAGCTTTTCTATGTTTACATACTTTTGTTTTTTAACTACTTTTGTGATTGTTATAAATAAACTTTTTCTTTATTTCTTTCTGTCTGCCTGTCTGTCTGTCTGTTTGTCTGTTTGTCTGTGCGTCCGACCGACTGTCCGTCCGTTCCTCTTTCCGTTTATCCGTCTGTCCGTGCCTCCGTCCGTCTGTCTGAATGTCAGTCTGAGTACTGTGCGTCAGACCATCCGTTCGTCCGTCCATCTGTCTGTCTGTGCGTCCGACCATCCGTCCGTCCGTTCGTCTTACTATACATCTGTCCATCTGTTTGTGTGTAAATCTGTCTGTCTGTTTGTCGGTCACTATATCATTCGTCCATTCGTCTGCCCATCCGTATGCCTGCATGTCCGTCCATCCAATCATTTGTTTGTCTATTTGACTGTCACTATTCTATTCTCAGAAACTGGTACGCAGGTATAACAATCACCCCGAGCGATAATTCAATGGGGTTTCTATATAACCATAGACACAATGCTGATTTTTCATATCTGTGTTTTTTTTTCTATAAAATTGTGTATATTCTCTTATATACAATACAATAACTCTTTATTGAACTCCATATATAACAACCAAAACAGAAAAAAGGTATACAGTATATTACAAGGTAACAATAGGTATACAATTATATTTGTGTGTCTGGCAAAAAATAATAAAAGTATTCTTTCTTTCCATAGCTTATAAATAGATAATAATATATCTAGAATTAAATCACTACATAGTATTTTAAAACAAAGTCGCTTTCCGCTGTCTGTTCCTATGTATGCTTAGATCTTTAAAACTACGCAACGGATTTTGATGCGGTTTTTTTTAATAGATAGAGTGACTCAAGAGGAAGGTTTATATGTATAATTCTATGCGGGCGCGAGCAGAAGCTCGGAGACCAGGTGCTCCATGACACCATTGCACCAATCTGTCGCCAGAACCGCTACCCATTGACGATGGAAAATGAGCCTGGTTTTGTACCCTTGTGTACCCTTGAACGGCCAAGTCACACAACATTAACTATAATAATAAAGAAATCGCAGTAAGCAACCTTAGACTTGGAACGACTTTGTCTAGATTTCATTACTTTTTAGAGATAAACAAGCAGCTCCATCGAGACTTGGCTAGTTTTTTACAGAATGTTTTTGGTGGGATTTTTATTTAGCGAGAGAGATAACGTTCAATAGGTCAATGTTAATTATAATAACGAATATAAATGCGCAAAACAAGTATTTTTGTATCCAGAAAACGTTTGTCATAGTATGCAAGCCTAAAAAAATATCTATTTATCCTTTTGTTGTACTGACTGTACGTACATTTTTCAGATTCACATTGGATTCGGAAGGTAATTTTTGTGCATTAACAGGAAATAAGTGAATCATACATCCACTGGACGCGAGATTTTACTTGCTATTATTGTGCAAGAAGAGCAAGAACTTTACTGCTGGTGTGATGACAAAAAAAATTGGTTGGGTCTAAAAACACAGATTTTTATTGATGTAAATTTTAATAACGTTACGAGGTAAAAACCTTGTTATGCTTTAGGTACTGAGCATGTATGTATATGTCACAGGAGACCCAAAAACTGTCATAGAAAAACCTAAGAAAGTCTTAATTACAGTATTGGGAAGTAAAATTCTCGATTTAATCGATATGGTCTGTTTTTGTTTCATCCAAACTATCAATATAATATGTTCTTACATGCTGGTCTGGGAGTAAAGAAAGCTTAGAATGTACCGGTTGCTTCACTTCCCGCGCAGATGGTAAAAGCCCATCGAGGGAATGGGCGAAAATCTTAGGAATCATGTTATAGGCGATGTGGCTAGCAACCCATCACTATTTTGAGAGGAATATCTCTTCCATCTATACGCCCAAAATCACGCTAGATGTGGTCTTTAGGTCTTGTTACCTTAGGCTCTGGCTACCCCGTAAAGGATAAAGACGTGATTTATGTTTGCATGTATGTATGTATCCATAGTGCGGTGTTGCAAAATTTTGTAACCCCTATTACCACTCTAATTGGTTAATTACTTTCTGTTACTAGGGAAATTGTCAAGACCGTGAATTTCCAGATGTCCAACAGCGGAGATTTGTCAACCCTGTTCTGAAGACTTGAAGACTTTGTCCGTCTTTCATGTGTCCATTACCTATGATCGGTAGAAAGAAGGAAAAGGAAACTGTATGATACAGGGTGATATTAATATCACCGTCCAAGTTTTAGGTTGACCTAGGTATCATATGCAACCGTATAGGTACCGTAAGTCGCGGGTTCATGGTGGATGCAAGCCACTTCCAACCGAGGCAACTGGAGTTCTATGGGCGGTATCTGAAGGCCTATATCCAACAGTGGACGTCCCACACCTGATATGATGAGGATGATAATGATGACAGGTATCATTTAATCCAACACCAAACTTAAAAATAATGCTTGTATTCGTCGTGTTGGTGCTTTCGACGGTGATAAAAAATCAGCCTATATAATTCTAAGTAGGAAAATAAGTTATGATTGTTCTTGTATGCATGTAAAAAAATATTTTTTGTGAACAATAAATAATAAGTGGCGAATTTCCATTATGCAATTCAGTTATGTAATATTTTATGTATTGAATATGTTGCGTGATCTACAAACTACAATTTCGTGACATCCTTTGATAAGTTAATAAATATTTTGAGTTTCGTATCGAGATACTCGTGTTTTTGGAAAGGATTGTATTTTTCGTCTTATTTTCTTAGGTGATAACTACACTATAGGTATACTACACAAGGAATAAAGACGTGTTTTATGTGTGTATATACAGTCAGCGTTATAATAGTAAGTAGCAGTCAAGACCATCATTTAGCTACTTGGAAACACCCAAAATGGTCATTAACAGTGACTCAACCAAAGCGGTCAAATCGTTCGGGACATCCATCGTGCACAAATATACCGGAGCACGCACATCGCCAAATACTTAGTAACATTCAAGCCGACATTAGTACCGTAACTTTCAAACCGCCACTGGTAGCGTAGTAGCCAAAGTATCCAAAAGTATGGAACACACTAGGAAACTGAGCTTTATTTTAAATGGTATAAGATTTAATCTCATGTCGAGTGAAAAATAAATAAAAATCCGTCATAAGATTCAATATGGCCTGACGTGTTTTTGATTCTAGCCTCTCTTGTTGACGTTGACAATCACCGAGAAGAGTACCAACTTGTCAGTGATCGTCTCATCTCTTTTATTTGGAGCCTGACGCCTGGTATAGAAAACATCTAATCATTACAATATAATATATTATGTTCTTGACTTTGAAGTGAATAGTTATGTCAATGTTTCCTTTTAAATTTCCTGATAATAATGGCCTGAATTTTGCCAATATGATTGATTACATACATCATAAAAGAGTTTTCATTAAAAAAAGTATTAAGTTTTATTTAAAAAATATCGAGGTATTTTTTTAAACTATTAGTGCTTTGATAAATCAAGCCTTATGTGCGCATACCACGTGTTGCATGGCGTAATTGGCCTAGCTATTGTGGGATCTTATCTAACGCCTATAATAAACAAGACGGTCAGCATTTGAACTGCAAGCTAGCTGCAAATCGACTGTGCAGTTTGTTTGCAGTCTACCCGTAGCCCACCTAATTTGTCCACCCAGAAAACCACTGAGGTTCCAATACCCAGAAAAAGGAGCTCCGCCCAGGAGCGGAGCTCTGTCAAAAACCAGGGGGACAAACTGCAGGTGTATCATGGTTACAGACCGAAAAAAATATCTAGAGAGTCGTAGTTTAGCACGTCTCTGTTTACTGTTTCACTGGTCGACACGCGTATAGTACAGGCGCTATTGCTGCACGGCGCTAGCTAAATTCGATCTCATTTTTATGCACACGATTTGTGCCTAAATGTATGTCGCTTTTCTCCTGGGCCTACTCTATACTATGGACAACTAATTGTGCCATAAGGAATTTCACTCCACCGTAAGATTGAGGGCGGGGTTCCTATTTCTATTCGGTTTGCCCTTCGGGCATTTGAAGATGCCTAATGAACCTAACCTAATTTTACTATCTCTAATGAGAATTTTTATTTTTATAAGCCCGAAATTCCTATTGGCACAACCAGTTGTGCATATAGAGTTGGTCCATGCGCTGATATAATTCGCGTCGAGCTGCAATTTTTATTTTTCGTGTGTGGACTAGACACCGTGAGAATCTGCCTTATCCCACTGTTGGTAACTAACGCTACTCAAAACCATCGATGGATGAAGTTCGACTTTTGTGGAAGTAAGTATCAGTAAGTAAAAGTGAGTTCAGATGGATTCAATTTGTTTTGGAGTTGTCATTATTTATTTGTCGTACCTACCTATTGCAAAGTCATCATAATTATCTAATATTATTTTTCCTTTTATGCGATGTACCATGAATGAGTAATATGAATTATGATGACATAACATAAAAAGGCAGGTCGCAACTCCGGAACAAATATCTAACCGAAAACCACATGTCTAGCTCACCTGGGAATTTGTTCTTGCCAGTGGTCCACTTCCGTACACCTACGTGAACCATGGGCACTTTTTGGACCATGGCCCATAGTCATTTGCCCGTGGTTCACCTAGGTGTTCTGAGGTGGAACATCGGCAAGAAAATGTGCTCGTGGTCCACCCAGGTGAACTAGGCAAGTGGCCCACGTCCGATGACTACCAAAATCCCTAGTCAAGAAGCATTCAGACGTAGTCCCTACGCGCTATGTGTTATTATTTAATTTCCTTTATGTGATCCTATACCTATACTCCAATGCATTTTGGTGAAAGGAAAGGATCCGAATGGCTAGCACGAGTGACTTCGTCTCATTGCTGTAAGCAGGCTGATTGTCAAGTTACCTGTTTACGAAAGCCTATGACGCGAAACGACAATACCTTTAGTACGGCGCTAGTAGTTTAGATGCCTCAGACGAAACGTTTGTAATGCAATGCATAGGAGTATTAATAAACTGTCAGACGATGGTGATGATGATGTCTCTACGTGTGAGCGAATATCAGATATGAATCGCGGGTTCCTACATACTAAATACTCAAAGACATTTCAAGATACTAGCAATGACGGCATATGAATTCGCCGCTAGAGGCGCTAAAGCAACGTAAAATTAGTACTACCTACAAGTTGCATATTCCGGCTTTACATTACATTGTTTCCGAATATTTTCGCAGACATACGACAGGTTTATTAAAATGTTAAAAGAGAAGCTATGAAAAGTAGGAGCCACACTAAGAAGGCAAATAAAATGGCAGCTAATTTAGAGGATAAACGGGACTGTGCAACACTGTGGGTAATAAATGATGATGATAATAAATTAAAAGAAATCCTACAGTGGCGCCAACTAGTGAGTACAAATACGATAGCCCTCTTAAAATTACTCCCTAATATTCAAAAAGGGTTGAAGGTGGCATTGATTCACATATTTGCATCTGCTAGACTCATATACAATATTATTATGTGTTTGTAACTAGCCGAGCTGGCAAAAAAATATTCCGCGTTAAAGTCAGTTTTTGTCACAGATGGCGCTGCATACGAAAAATTAAAGATTTTTTTTGTGCATTTTTCATATTTATGATTAGGTATTTGGCTATTCGAGGAAGAGAGAAAGCTAACAAATCAAAAATCATAAAAATCCGTGCAGCCATTCCAAAGTTATAAATGGTTTAAATAACACGACTTAGTTTTGTACGTATAAATTTGTAAAATTTCTGGTAAAATTAAAGTTGATATAAAAACGTAAATACAACGTGAAAAATTACGCTTACAGCTTAGCAAGGTGTTGCAATATTTTTCCACTAGTTGGCGCCTCCTATTTTCATGTGTGTGTAAGACCTAGTATCTGTATAGGGCCGTTAGTGACACCAGCGTTTGTGCAGCTATTCTCCGAATTGGTGCATTATTACCCTCTGAGTGTAGTCTCAAAAAATCGGCCGTATTAAACTGTGTGCGCAAATCAAATGATAATCTATAAGTGTTATAATAGAATCTTCTAAAAACTACAAAAAACACACATAATTGATTACAGCGCCATCTAACGGGACTTCTTCAATGAGCTAACGCGACATTCCCACCTTAAAAGTAAATTTAATTTCTTTACAAATTTAGTTTCCATTTGCGCGGAAATTGTAATAAGTACTTTAATTAAGATCTAGAGAGTTAATTCAATAGGGATTCGCTTTAAAAGACATGATTGTTTACTTGGTTCTTATGTAATTAGAAAGTTACTAATAAACCCATCAAGTTGGACATTATGACAACAAAATAACAAATTGGACGCTTTAGATTCGGAGCCAGGGAACTAAATCAATAAAATATATTACTTAGTAGATAGACCTTATATAAACATACATACTATGTTAATGATTTCTTTATCCCATACCTACGGAGTACACTGAGCCTAGGGTAAAAAGACCTGGTCAGGTTTAGCTTCATTGTGTGGAAAGGGGAAACAAAAAAGTGATGGGCTTCTAACCGCATCGCCAAACATGATTTCTGAGATTTTCACTCTTGTCGATAGGTTTTTTCATTTTGTCGATAGGTTTTTACAATCTGCGCGGGAGAAGTAACTGGTATATTCTGTGTTGTTTCTTTCCTCCCAGCCCAGACCAGCATAGAAGATTAAAATTACTCAAGTTCATGAATATTGCGATAGCAACAGACATTGCTCGATTGGTAAGATAAATGCTCGAGTGGATTAAAACGGCAACAGGCTGTTTTGACTTTTCACGCAGAGGCATTCGAGGCGTAGTTTGTGACAGAACTTGAGCATTTTCCAAAAAAAGTCTACATGATTTTTTTTTGTCAGATTTTATCGATCCTTATACAAGAAAAGGTGTGTCCCAATATTTCCATTCCAGTTCGTCACTTTTTTAATATAAGTAGATATGGAACGTGAGGAACAGGAAAAAAATGCATAGTAAAATCTGGGACACATTTTTTCTTATAATGAGAATCGATAGGGCTAACGATTCTGAGAAAGAAAAACCAAAAATATTTGTATTCTGGAAAAAATGTTTCATGTGGTAATTTTTTTGGAAAACGTCCACTTACACTAAGCATAGGTACCTACTAGTGTCACCACCAGTTTATCAGTAGATATTGAATGCCAGTTATTCCCTAAAATGTAATTTCTGATTACTATTAGAAAACAAATTGCGATTTCTTTGTTTTCCTTTCCATTGTTCGTCGTAAATTACAATTTCAAATTTTTCAGAGCCAGTTATTTTTTCTATTCAGCGTTGACTTTGATTTTACTACGGTCTTTTGTTATCATATTGTATTTTTTTCCTCGCAAATCGGTCGAATGAAAGCTAGGTCAACTAAAGCCGGGTACACATATGCGAGCTGTAGCCGTGGCGTGACTAATTGCACGTCATCACGACCGAAAATTCTAGTGAGTACATATCTCTAGCATGCCGAGAGCGGAGTATAGGTGAAAAACTTAAGTTAATGACCTGCAGGCTTATTATCTAACTCACTCGCAATCGCCATCGTGTTCATTTTGACAGTTAGCTGATTCCGATGCCAATTGTCAGCCCATACATGAACTGTCAAAATGAATACGATGGTGATTGCGAGCGAGTTCGGTAATAAGCCTACTGTTGTATTTAGTAGTGTACAGAACTGATATGGGACTTAAGTCATTTTTCTAATTTGGAACGTCAATTTGTCTCTTTGCACACATTACATAGGCTGCCTTTTAAGTTCTGTCGTTCGCAAACCTCCCGTGATTATTAAAAAAAAAACTAGTATCATATTAAAATATTTGAATTTAGAATTCGAAAACAAAAGAATGGCTCGAGATCGGCCGAACCGTTTTAATACAGTGTCAGTTCAAAGTTGACAAGTCAGTTGTGAAAATGGAAATTTCGAAGGAAAATTTACGTGCGATCATTTTTTACAACTTCAAAAGGGGTTTAACGCGTCTTCAGTGCTTTGAAGAGCTGACTACGGTTTTTAATAATAAAGCACCATGCATCCGGACTGTGGAACGCTGGTATTTGGAATTCCAACGTGGTTGCTCTCATCTCAGTGATAGGCATCGTGAAGGCCGACCAAAAACAGCCGTAACCCAAGAGAACATTGATGCTGTACGGCAACTGATCGTCGACGATCGGCATGCGACATACCATGAGATAGAAGCTTCATTAAGCATTTCAGGGACCAGTGTTCAAAATATTTTACATGATCACTTAGGTGTAAAAAAATTGGTCTCACGCTGGATACCACATTTACTTAGTGAAGATCACAAAACGGCTCGCGTTAGATGGTGTCGCAAAACTCTGCGGCAATTCAACCGAGGAGACTCTAAACACGTTTATGATATTATCAGTGGTGACGAATCTTGGATATATGCCTACGATCCAGATTCTAAACAACAGTCGACTGTTTGGGTGTTCCAAAATGAGCCGAAACCGACCAAAGTAATACGGTCACGGAGCACTTCGAAAAAAATGGTCGCCACGTTTGTAGCGAAAAGTGGTCACGTTGCCACCATCGTGCTTGAAGATCGTAAAACAGTTAATGCTGACTGGTATACCACTATTTGTTTACCAGAAGTTATCGGCGAGTTCCGAAAAAATGACCCAAGACGTCGTATAGTACTGCACCACGATAATGCAAGCTCGCACACCGCTCGGCAGACAATTGCGTTTTTAAAAGACCAAAACGTCGAAAATCTGGAACACCCGCCGTACAGCCCAGATTTAAGCCCTAATGATTTCTTCACTTTTCCAAAAATCAAGCAACGACTTCGAGGTCAACGGTACCGAACGCCTGAAGAAGCGGTTGAGGCATACAAAACGGCAATTTTCGAGACCCCGACTTCGGACTGGAATAAGTGTTTCGAAAACTGGTTCGATCGAATGAAAAAGTGTATTACATATCACGGTGATTACTTTGAAAAACAATAAATACCATTTAACACTTAAATTGTCTTTAGTTTTTCCAAACGACATAACTTAAAAGGCACCCCTCGTACTCACACATACAACAGTTCATTTACTTACGTTTTTCACTTATACTAGAGTTTTGGTGCAATAGTTACGGTTACAGCTCACAGATGAGTACCCGGCTTAAATTAGCTAAAGAAAACGGGATTCGAAAATGTTTCAATCTTGTCTGTTTAACATTGTGAAAACCTTTCGTAACTCACCAGACCAACTCCGAAGTTGAAAATTCGAAGTTTGTTTTATTGCTGTCCCGCTCCCACCTTTAGTCACCAACAAGAGTGAGAGGATCGTTGTGACATGAAGTCTAAATTTCGAATTTCGGAATAATACGGGCACAAGAGGCATTTCATCTTAGTCCTCTAGGTTGGCAACGCATCTGCAATCCCTCCGGGGTTGCGGGTGTCTATGGGCAGTGGTGATCACTTACCATCAGGTGACCCACTTGCTCGTTTGCCTTCCTATTCATATAAAAATATATATATATATCCCGGTAACTAGGCCTATTGTAGGTAGCCCCTTATTAATCCAACTAAATCAGCTATATCATCAAATATCATGTACACCAAACGCTCATCGTAAAGCCTGAAGATATTATACCAGCCTAAGCTCCAATATGGCAGCTGAGCCCTTTGAAGCCTTAAATAGCCCCAAATTAATCCAACAAAGGCCGTTTACAATGCAGTTTTCAATGACTATGTAATACGGTGATATTACGTTGAGTTGAGCGTAAATGAAGTGTAAAACGAGATAGAAAGGGCCGGTGTTGCCAGCGCAGAATTTTAAATTGCGGTAACGGTCAGTGAAATTGCCGTGATGGTACGGAAAATGGAGTGTAGAAAACAAATAAAATGCTTAAGTTATGTTGGGGGATTTCTGACTAAGATTAGATTCGAAATGCTAGTAAATTAAATGTTCAAACTCATCTATAACAGTGAACCTACAGTGTATACTGATGACCAAAAATCAGTGAGACAAAATTTTTTCTTTTCTTTTGTTGGCATTTTAATTATAAAGTTTGTAAAAAACAGCGTAAACATGCCTAAGAAGTATATTTCGACAAACTGCTCGTGGAGATAGATTGCTGTAGCTTGGATATGTTTACTTTCACAAGTAAATCTTTTCTGTACTTATTTATAACGTCAGTTTTTCCGACTTCCATCCATGCACAGCCAAAACGAAAATTCTGTAATGCTGAAATGCGGACCGGTTTCTATTTAGCCAAAAAGGTTTCTCTATATTCTCGCTGAACGCTCTCGTTGGCAACACAGAAAGGGGTGGTCAACCAGGCTTGAAAGGGGGTCGCACATGGGCCCTACATAATGTGTAATACGCTCTATTCGCAATACATCTGATTTTATCGGTTTACTAACTCTTGTCTACGGCTATGTTCGTAACGGTTTCCGTAAAGAAAAGAAACAACGAGATTTACGCAATATTATATATTAATAGTTGCAGGCGTTGCAGCATTAGTTCCAGTTTTGACCATACATAAAACTTAATAAATTATTATTATATATATATCAGACCAAATAAAGAGTTAAGACAGAGATCTGTAAACGGCAAAGTCTTGCACTAGTGTATGTGTATGTGTGTGTATGAATTGCCGCCCGCACCTCTCTCGACCTCCGCGGTCGTCCCACCCCGCGCCCCTGCACCGAGCAGGCGAAGACTCATTTAAGCGGTCGGTCTATAGCTACTTGGATTGTTTGGAGTTGGCAACACTATTTTGACAGGGGCTGAACAAGTTTTCTCGGAACGAATTAAGTTTTTCGTGTAATAAGATGAAATAAACGGTAATTTGATTCCAATTCAGATTTTGCCTAACAATGGAACTTTTGTGGATTTATGCGAAGTCGTATAGTCGTAATAATTCAGGATAAGGTATACGTAGGTACTTTGCCTACGTATATTTACCTACCCTAATATGTTGAAGATTCCACTTATCCTCCTTTGGATTATGATAATTCAATGACGATTTCCGAACTGAGATCGGGCATCATATTCACATTGAGTTTCAGTATTAGAACTTATTCATAAAAGAAAAACCCCTAAAGCTAAAAGGGTAAAAAATAAACAAATTTTATCAGTACCTTATTAAAAGGCCTTATTAAAAGAAAACACGCAAAAATGTGTTTACATGTTTAGGTTGATACAAAGAGCTATTAAAATTCTATTAAGGAGCGACCACACCGCCGCGTATACGCAGTGACATGTCGTAGACGTCACGTTTTTTCACACATTTTGTTGCGTAAACGCACAGTCAACGTCTTTTACGCCCCTTTTAGTGGAGGCAAAATACGTGAAATTTCCCTTAAGTCAGGAAATAATTCTAAGAACTGATAAAAACAATTGTTTTTGATTTGTATGGGTTAGAAATGGAATTTAATACATCACTTGATACATTCACCCCCCCGGAAAGGGGTGGAATTGGTTGAAAATGGTGTAATAGTAATAACTAAGAAGAAAAAATAGGTGTAGTCTGTGCAATTTGCCATACGTTTTATTACATCTTAATCTATATTTGCACCCGTTATTTAGCTCAATTCAAGCTACGGAACATACAAAAAAAAAATCATATAACTAAAAATATACTTTTTGGCATTGCGGCCCCGGGAAAAATACAGAACGCGGTGCAAATTGAGGAAATGGTGAGAATATATATCAAAACACAATACCAAATTTGCACCAGGGTGCGACACCCGGAAAGTAGTTTTCTATGTTTTACTGTCTTTGTACTTCGGGGGAAATTTTGGAATTAATAAAAATCGTCACAATCGTCTTAACTTAGTTTGATTTACATTCGCACCCCATAAAAAATTGACATTTCTACACGGAACATGCGGTTCTGTAATACTACCCGCTACCTAGCGTTCGCTGCTATTCCTTGCGTTTAGATAGAACTATGTTTACCAAACTTCCGGTTAAAATTTTCTTTTTTTTATTGAGTGCGAATGTAGTATCTTTTAAATATGTGTTATTTATAAATTTTCACGACTATCTTAATTTCCCCCGAAGTACAATCTACAAAAGAGTGAAAAAAAACATGTTCCATACTTTGCACGGGGGTGCAAAGTTACCTGGGTGTTTATAATACTTTGAAAAGCTTAATCTAAGTTTGCACCAACCGTCTGAATTATCCTCGAGCCGCAATCAGAAAAAAATATTTTACCAAGATTCTATACATCGTACACCTTTTTAATTAACATACATTATGTACCAAAGGGGACCCTTCACGTGGCTAAACTTGCGCCTAATACCTTTTATCATACTCCAAAATAACGGCATTTGAAGTTTATACCTAATATTTTAAAGTGTTCCGTACATGATAGAAAGGTGCAAACCGAGGGAAACCATCTAGTCGTGCCCTCTAACGATTCCACAAAAAAACACGACTACACGAATTACTTCCATACTTTTCCGTAATTCGACTATACTATTTAAGCGGGTGATAGACATAAGAGTTATTATACCGCGGTTTTACAGCGACGCTTTTACTGGCGACTCGTCAGTGCTGATCGACTAAAGCGAGCAAAATAGTCGTGTGATCGCAGTCGGTTCAATATGTCGTGCTCAAAATATGAAGTTTTGTGTGACCATGCAAACCCTAGAGTTGGGGCGTTTTTTACGATCTCCACAAGTTTATTATTATGCAGTAAGCCGTGTAGGCGACGCACCTATTTAGGCAGCTACCTTTATTATTAAAACATTATATTTTGGCACTGGCCACAAATAAAGTCAATTGCACGCAGCGCTTAAAAGAAAACAAAAACAAAAGACAGTTGTGACATTTGCTCTTGTCAGCGCTGCGTGTTGAATTTTTACTATAATTTAAATTGTTTTATTTATTAGTTTCTACAGTCTACAAGCCGAATTGTTTGGTTTTTGTACTCTGGCGATGTACATTTCCATAAACAAGGACAGTCTCGTAAGCCATAGGTATATAAATTCTAATTCTAATAAAAAATTGTACATCCCTCGAGTGTACATGCGATCCCTCGAGCGGTCGCCGAAAAAGGCAAGCAGAGTAACAAACATAGGTAGGTACTTGACGAGCCCCGAGCCCGGCTCGTCGGTATGTAATACCGCGGTATTGCAATGACACACCGGCGAGCATTACGGATGAGCCGCAAAACCGCGGTTTTACTCGCCCGTCGATCAGGGCCTATGTATAAATGGAGGCGATATGAATAAATGAAGAGTCAGGTCAAAAAACATATACCTACCTAGTAACAACTGAGCAAGTTTTAGGTGTGAGTTAGCACATTTCCAGTCACTCGCGCGTACACACACACACACATACACACACTCAAATTTGCAGCAATTTATTTATTGAAATTTTTCTTATTATTATTTTGAACTTTTTTGTTATTCTGACCGCTTCATAATTTATGGAAACCGTTATATTGATATTTTTTGGCTGCCACGAAACAGACTGTGCCTAGGGTGGAATCATTAGATTCTCTAATATTGTAATTCGTTTCTATTTTGGAAAATAAATTATGTACCTACCA
Source organism: Pandemis cinnamomeana (assembly GCA_932294345.1). NCBI lineage: Eukaryota > Metazoa > Arthropoda > Insecta > Lepidoptera > Tortricidae > Pandemis > Pandemis cinnamomeana. The sequence goes on along the minus strand of OW028705.1, from coordinate 11,904,154 downwards.
CATAATTTTCGAGCCTACGAACATGAAAATAGATAGATAATAGAGAGTTACGTGGACGAGCAAATTGCAGTTGTTTTGTAAGCCTTTACGCAGCTAATAGTTAATAACGCTCGTGTCAATGTTGAAATCCCAATTTAAATATTCAGGTTGCCCTCAGCGAAATGCAATTTTGTTGCTCATTTTGCGTAAAATTGATGTATTGACTGCGCGGGGTGATTTATCCACGATAATAGGTACTTTACATTTATATTAAGAAGACTAGCTGCTGCCCGCGACTTCTTCTGCAAAAAATTAGGCAAGAGAGAGTTGGAAAACTTAAAATGTTACAGCCTTGTGGCAGGCAGACAGACAGACAGAGGTTTAGTAATAGTTTCCCCATTTCCCACCCTCTTAGTACAGAAGGGGCTCTAAAAAGGTCACATAGTCTATGTATTTTATCGTCCGGTTAGCCTAATAAATCATACAATATCCTAAATGGAAACGTTCCAGAGAAAGTGCCGGATTTATTTAGAACTCAGAAAGGGCAGCAGTAATTTATCAAATCAACGCATCTGTTTGCGTCAAAGATTATTTTAAATAAGCTAGAATTTAATTTATTCGCGGGCCGTATCGCATTTCGTCTTAGAGCTCAATTAACCGGAGGCGTCATACTCAGTCAACAAAAAGTTGGTCACTTTCAACGTGGGTCCGGGGGGCCAGGCTTTGTAAACTAGTTATTTAGAATAGCTACGTAGCATGTAAGAGAAACAGTGATTGTACGAGATATGTAGACTAGATCATTTTTGTACACGCTATGAGCCTGTTTTAATCCAATGACACTCTTAATCGAGTATTATAAAATTCATTTTTCTTTTACACGTGCTGACAGCTGTAAAAATGTTTGGTCTATTCTGAGTAACTTCAGACCCGATCTAATCCAACGGCGGTACAGGGTATACTATACTCTACATATCTTCTAACAATAACTTAACCTGAGCTTCACGCGCACAATCACACTGTGATCGTCCTATTAGGGGCGGTTTAATACACTAAGCACTCCGAGGACTAAGCTGTATTCTGCACGAAAACAAGCCAATTGTTATAAACTGAGTTTAAAGTGGGTGACAGACGGGCAAGTAAGTTCACGTACTTACGGCTCGACGAGTTTAAGTTACTACTCGCCCGTCTGTCACCCACTTCATGTACAGTCAAGTGTAATAATATGTATCTAGACAAAGTTTCAAAAATAAGTACCATACGCTCTTACGCCAGCGTAATAAGGCCGTGGGACATATTTTTGAGAAGTTCCTATCGATACTTATTTTTGCACTTGACCGTACATATTGACACGCATACAAGTAACAGACCTAGCCGCTGTGCTTATACTTTTCAGCGTATACTTTTCACAAAGAGTTAGGCTTGTGGAGGTCATCTCCGGTTGGCTTAATACTGCGTACTACGTAACCCGTGGCGAAGTGTCACGATAATTTTGACAGGAATTTCATTTCCGAGGGAGCCTCGAAAGGTGAGTTGATTTTGTTTGTTGTTGACGGGGTTCTAACGAGCGCTCTGGTTTCTCACAAACTTTCCGGAGTCATCTCTTCACAGTGATATGGATAAATATCGGCTTTAAGACGTAAATGATAAGCGATCGTAGAGGGATAATACGCAATAGAGCCATATGGACTGGGACATCCAATTTTGCATAAAATTAGTCATTATTTACCTACGCGGAATAAACCATTATACTTTATTAGAGAATTTGTAGATATTGACATGATGTGCACTTCTTCTTTGCATGACATGATGTGCATATCTTATTGCTATTTGACATTGGATTGTACTTTTAATTTTAATTCTTATTTTGTTTGACATTCTTTCTCTAATTTTATTACCTATGTATTTAATTGGACGATCGCTGTAATTATTTGTTGCTTCTTTATTATTTCATACTTTATTAATTTAATTTTTATTTGTATACTCTTGGACGATTTCAGTATAAGTTCTCGTAACTTGACATAGTAGGTACAATTTATGATGTAATTTTATATTGAATGAATAAATAATCTAATCCAATTTAATCTAACCTGTTGTATCATTATTTTGCGATGGCAACACACTCCCTCTCTCTTTGCGTCAAGATGACAACAATATGATCACTACTAAATTGTTACTCTGCAATTAAAAACTAATAAATAAATAATAAACAAAGTTTATTAATGCAAAACTCATTTATCATTGTTGTTATAATTACGAATACTATCTTGATGGTGAACCATACAGCTTTTAGCCATGAAAACTCATTTCGTGTAAAAAATATCAGTTTCTTATGACTTGCTCCACACCCCTGCTGTAGGTATTCACGATCGTTTACAAGATTCGTGATCCAAATATCAAAGAATGGCCTTTTCTGTCAAAGAAATCTTCGCCAAAGTAATCAAAATGTCCTTTCGCTTTCAATACCCATAGAAATACAAAGGAACTCCGCAAAATTGGAAACCTTCGAGCCGGATTGGTTTCTTGCAATCACCCTTAAGCATAGAATTTCTTTACCAACATCACTAATGAGGTTAAAGAAATCCCGGCGATACCAAAGAAATGAGCTGATGAGATTTGGTTGCGATACTTTCAATTAAGGTCTGTAGGCTTATTATTACATTTAATTTTGATGTGTATAAGTATACATAATAATGTATAAATACCTATATTAAATTTATCCCTTGCATTGTACCTACCTGTAGTATATGTACCAGTGGCGTGGCGTCTAGTATATCAGAAGGCAAGCCGAAGGGAATTTAACTAGCCTTTTTTCCTTTACAATAAAAGTGCCCAACTGCCTTTAAATAGGCAAGCCGGTGGGAATCGAGTTCTATGGACGCCACGCCACTAATATGTATATCTACAACCATTGTTTAGTTTGGGACTAGTTCATTTGATATCAAATGTCCCAAGACACTTATTTTTATTTATTTAATTCGATAAATCATTTTAATTAATACTTCGGGTGGTCCTTACGCCCCAGATTGCCCCACTAATACCCTAAATCATAAACTGTGTTCGGCAAACACAACCCAAAGCAATTAACAAAGGCTTCAGCAACATCTTGTAAACTGTATACCTACAGCGTATAAACCAATATAGTTTATTGTTCCATTGAGTTGAATTGAACAACTTGAGCTTGTACAATAAAACAAGACGTTTATAGGCTTGTTTCTGCTTCACCGAACACGATTGACTAGTAAGTGGACTGGTAAGTAATGAAACGGTTCTGACGTTTTGATTAAATACATAAGTAGGTATTATTACGAGGCAAATTTCATAAAAATATACATTGTTATCTGAGATTAAATCGGGTGACTGTTTCCCTATACTAACGACCCTTGTTTCCTCCCTGGATGATAACGTTAGAACAAATATTTTTTAATACACGATTTATAAATATCTCCGCTTTTTTTCATATTTTAATAATTTTAACTTATGAACTTGACAGTTTTAGAATCAACGAAATTGCCACGGTACCAATGCCATGATCAGATTTTTAGTACGACATACCTACATAATAACAATTGTTATAACGGATAAAATAAATAAAAGAGACATAATATAGCCCTCTATAGATACATATTTCAAAAATCCAATTCTTTATAAATGATGGACTTTAATATAGTAATTTATAGCACCGGGTGATATTTTTAACGGGTGTAGAAACCAAACAAAACATACTCACTACAAAAAGAGACGGGAGAAGAAACATGTTATCGATTTCGCATCTTGGATACAATTTATTTTAAGGCCAGGTTTACATTACGATCACTTACAGTTGATTGAAAAGGTTTCTTAGTATGCGACAGGCCTCTATTTATGGGAGAATGACAGAAGGGACCGCTTTAAGATAAAACGTTATCTTTGTGGTCGCAAGCAGAACCATCGTAGTTCTAAATATTTTTCTGAAGAAACTATTGTACACTTAAAATTAATCTTAGAGCTTGGTCAAGCGTTGCTATAACTGTTAAATTTCGTACAAGGTAACAAAGTTAAAACATAAGTTAATAAGATCAACAGGTGACCATAGGGCTTGTTCGTTCCTCGGGAGACTTCCACAGATTGCCACGAGGAAAACGCAGTCAGCCTTTTGGGCATCCTGCCAAATGGCAGACATTTTTATTTATTGTTTTATTTATTTGTATATTTTTAGGAGAGAATATGGTTTTTCAAAATTTTAAAAAATATTATGTCGTACTAAAACTATTTATATTTGCAAATTCTTATCCCGTACATATGTGACACATTTATCTCGTTTCAAAGAGTCAGTCATTATATGAATTATATGACACCGATACTGATATGAAATCTAATTACAGTAACTATAGTTGCACAATATAGTGGTCAGAGGGCTTGCACGTCTTCTAATTAATCCAATTTGGGCAGAAAGGGCGAGGGTCGTGCTTTGTCTGAGTTTGCTCACTTTATCCATAATTCCTAGGAATAGGTTTACCTACCTATATAAACCGGAAGATGTACGTCTATTGGTTAAAGCTGATTACTGAGTGCTTATAGGTATTTCTCTTAATTGTACCTATTTAGGATATCTAGAAACGTGTTTTTTTCTTATTTATAAGAATTTTAGGTATCGAAGTAAATACAGAACGAAAATATCTCTTAAATTCTGTGTGCTAAACGATACCTACATATTTTTAAATGCCGACTGAAAGAGTGGCTTCTTGATAATGTTTTTTTTTATAATTACCTACTGTGAGTTCTTTGATTCTCCACTCGCAGAATAGATAAAGTAAACTTTAACATGGCTGATACCAAGAATAAACTTCATTTAAGTTACCAACCCTTTGATTAGATGAGAGGAGCATTAAACTAGAGACCGACAAAGAATGAGTTTTAAATTACAATTAGTATAATGGAATTTCTCTTAACTATAAAAAATATAGCATAAATTAAATAGTTAATTGAGCGATAAGACCGCCTATTGTATACTTTCTTTGTTTCTGTATTGTTTTGTTCTGATTTTTGGCGTTGAATAAAGTGTATCTACCTATTTGTATTTTATTGTATCGCATCACATACCAAATATAATAATTGAAAGGTTCTCTGCCCCGGTCGCATTATAGCTACTACAAGAGTATTGTGGATGTTCAAAGATCGCGTTAACGATATGACACAATTTACAATCTACAACCAAAGGCCGCACGTGCATAAAATGCAATAAACTATATTCACCCCCACATATCCTCTGATAGTGAACTTTAATTATCGCCCACTTTACACTAAAAGGGTTTGATGGCGCTAAAAATATACTAGGAATGAATAACCGTCGATAAAAGCGTCCCACATCACACGGTGCCGGTGGTTGAGCGAGCGAGCGAACTGGCGCGGACCAATGGGCTGCCGCTATTTTCGGAAAGGGCTAATGAGAACGGTTTTTTATTTTTAAACAGCCTAAATACAGTGTGGACACTTGTAATTTGTAATAGCATTTAATAATGACACCAGTTAACAATTCACTAGGTACGTGTACGGAAATAAAACGTTCCTGATATATTTTGTACATTGTTTTCCCGATTGTACAACATTTTGGCTAATAATGTTGTGTAGACTTTTTTATTTTTTATTTATTCAGTACATCCACATCATGTATATTACAGTGTGCGCCATAAAAACGATTAAATGGTACATTAGTCTGATATACACGATAATAACGAAGTAGGTACTTATCATTGTGCATACTGCGAGATGACTATTAAGTAGTCAAAATTCAAATCTTATTTGGGACAAAGTTGGACTTAAGCACTAAGTAGGTACACCACATACACCAAATCTTAACACCGACAACTTACTTAATACGTAATGGGTGCAAAACACATTTTCTGTCATTGCCTGATCTTAGATTATGTACCGTACCTATAGACGACAATTATGTCGCGTGTCTTTGATCTTTTCCGAATGACTTCAAATCCCCCTATTACATATTCCGATAAAGTCGATTTCTATGCACTCTCTCGGCTCTATTCAAATGAGGCGATGTAGTAATTTGTCAGGACTAGTGGTCGAATAATCCAAATGACAGCCGGACTATGACGTGTACCGGACACTCCCGAAATTGGGAGGTAAATTGGCTTACTTGTCCGGCAGAGGCTTTGTGTTGCACGTGTATTGGTTTCAATTGTTATAAAATTGAAGTCGACAACGGCTAGTTCCACTTTCTAGTTGATTACAAACGAAATATGTTACACACAACGGTGTAAATTATTAAATAAGACATTTATGTTTCTTACTTCCATGCTGGTCTGGGAATAAAGGGAAAACATAGAAGGTAAGCAGGTGCTTTTCGTCCCGCGCAGATAATAAAAGCCCATCGAGGGAATGGGCGAAATTCTTAGGAATCATGTTATAGGCGATGCGGCTAGCAACCCGTCACTATTTTGATTCTCCTTTCCACCTATAGGTACGTCTACAATCATCCTAAACGTGGCCTTTTGGTCTTGTTACCTCAGGCCCTGTCTACCATGTAAAGGATATAGTCGTGGTTTGTGTATGTATGTATGATTCTTAATTGTCCGTACCATATACAATAAAATACAATACACGGCTCTTCATTGAACACCACATAATAAACAACATAGAAAACAGGTAAGTACAAACAGAAAATTACTAGGTAAGCAACAGGCGGCCTTATCACTACAGAGCGATCTCTTCCAGGAAAATTTTATAACAGAAAGTAGCAAAGAATACATTAAAGCAGATGGGGAAAAAATTAATTTAAAGAAATAAACATACCGTAAAATAACCATACATACAATACTCATTAACTCATTAACAGAGTACCTACACTACAATATATTTCATCTAATTTTATAAATGCGTTTTTTTAAGTTTGTTGCTTTTTTACTTGCAACTTTTTAGTACGGCAGGGTTGCAGTTAGTTGTGGAAAATCAGTTTAAGAACTTCCAATAAACCAGAGTTTTAGTGCTCAGTATGTATTCAAACACCCTTAAACGACGTTAAAGATTTTGATATAAAGCTTAATTAACTAAGTATTTCAATGCAAAGTCATTTATGGAGATAATTATCAATTAACAGATGAAAACTTGAATCTTTGCCTGCCTTTTCGCCACGGAAAGGCAAAACAAGTCAATAGAGATCTCAAGACTTTATCAAAAGGCAAATTTAATTTAGATCAGACCTTTGAATACACGGCAAGAAAAGAACATTGATTTCAGTGAAACAAAAATCAGTGAAGCGGTACATTGTGAAAAATAATTCGGCGGAAAGAGCATTGGTCATAGCTGATGTCAATAGAGTGGAAACTTATGGTATCTTCCTTCCTTTTCTCGCAATGGTTGTCAAGTTACCGGCATTAGAATAAAAAAACAAATTTAATAATACGTCCACTCCATTTCAACTTTTAACTCTGAAGGCCCAACTTGCTTAATTTGGCATCGATTTATTTTCGTCGCGTTGCCGCAATATGTATCAACATTTTCGTTGTTTTGAATTATTGCATTTTTCTAGTTGTGACATTCGAATAAGATGGCTAACTTGAATTAGAAAATCAACCATTCTTACGAGTAGGTTGGTAATTACTAAAAACCTATGCTTATACCTGTGTTATTATTATTATTATTATTATTTTTATATGAATAGGAAGGCAAACGAGCAAGTGGGTCACCTGATGGTAAGTGATCACCACTGCCCATAGACAGCCGCAACCCCGGAGGGATTGCAGACGCGTTGCCAACCTAGAGGACTAAGATGAAATGCCTCTTGTGCCCGTAATTTCCCCGGCTGTCTTACTCTCCACACCGGAACACAGCAGTGCAAGCACTGCTACTTAGCGGCAGAGATTAGCGAGTAAGATGGTGGTAGCGATCCGGACGGACCTTGCACAAGGCCCTACCACCCCGTTGTTTTGAATTATTGCATTTTTCTAGTTGTGACATTCGAATAAGATGGCTAACTTGAATTAGAAAATCAACCATTCTTACGAGTAGGTTGGTAATTACTAAAAACCTATGCTTATACCTGTGTTATGATAGCAAAACCATGTCTTTAGTCTGCCAGTAAATCGGGATTTGTTCCCAAAACATTATTCTAGCTGCTTGTCAGTTTTACTTATCCTTGTCGTATTCGTGACATAACAGAAAATACTAAGGATTTTCCAAAGGCTTTATGTACCGTACCCCGCTTCACCAGGGTCTATAAAAATCGAAAACAAGTTACCTAATATTAACATCTAAAATCAACGCAAAACATCTTCCCGTTCAATGGCAGGAATTGAAATCAAATAAGGCATGTCACACGCACTTGCGATACGTAATTCAGTTGAGTTGGGATTGAAAGGATCCCGGGGAATCTTTGTAAACTATCACGTGATTTTCCTCTTCAAATATGTACGCAGTGCGATTGTGTAACACGTCATTGCCTTGTAGGGTAAACTGGTGTGTTAGAGCGATTTTACACTATCCAGTCAGTGTCGGATCCGACAGTCTGTAAAGGCAGGTACGGTTGCCATTAGACATATCGTAGCGGGTCGGAACGAATTTATTGAAAGTTAATGTTGCTCCGAAATATTTAAGGACCTCGCCTGCTACGATATATCTGATGGCGACTGTACAATACATACATACATAAATCACGTCTTTATTCCGACAGAGCCTAAGGTAACAAGACCTAAAGGCCGCGTTTAGCATGATTTTGGGCGTATAGGTGGAAAGGGGAATCAAAATAGTGATGGGTTGCTAGCCGCATTGCCTATAGCATGATTTCTAAGATTTTCCGCCTATTCCCTCGATGGGATTTTTCCTGCGCGGGAAGAGAAGCGACTAGTATATTCTATGTTTTTTTCTTTACTCCCAGACCAGCATGGAAGAACGACTATCCAAAAGACAATAGACTCTTAATATTCTGTATACCTTTTTTCTATTTTGGTTGTTATATGTGATGTTCAATAAAGAGTTATTGTATTGTATATTTTAGTAGCGTCGATGTCGGTGGCGCCCGACACCAAAATTGGATCGGATAATTTGAAAACGCTCTCTCCCCGACCGTGTATTGGCGGTGCGGTGGACTTTGTCAATAATTTGAACAGACTCTATGTCGCACACGGGCACTGATCCAACAGCTTTCAGATTAAGGGGTGGCCACCCTAACTACCGAACACTGAAATTCACTAAGCTACAAGTCCTAGTAATCTAGGTCTATGGTCAGTGTTGCAATGCCACACGAATACCTTGTAAATCTCGTTTCGGCATTGCAACTGGCGAATGTCATGACCTACTGATCACCCCCGTGGATCCGCCGCTGTTACAGTATTTTGAACTTGAGATGAAGTCGTATTTAAATAAACAAATCGATCACATAGGGTAGTTTGCTTAGGGCATCAAGACAATGTGCTACTTTGATAATAAATTGTAATGTGGATAAACGACAAACTGCATTAAATCATGCATGGGCTGGGAATATCATACACGTCTTTATCCCTTATGGGGTAGACATAGGCCAAAAGTAACAATTCGTAAAGGCCAAGTTTAGCGTAATTGAGGGCGTATATGTGGAAAGCATCGCACGCATCGCCTATGACATGATTGCTGTGATTTTCGCCCATTTCCTCGATGGGCTTTTACCAATCTGCGCGGGAAGAGAAGCAACTGGTATCTATGTTTTTTCTTTGCTCCCAGACCAGCATGGTTGACACATACCTCATTTAAAATAGCTATGGCTTTATTTTATTGAAAACTAGCTTCTGCCCGCGACTTCGTCTGCGTAGAATTATACATAAAAACTTTCCTCTTGAATCACTCTATCTATTAAAAAAAACCGCATCAAAATCCATTGTGTAGTTTTGAAGATATAAGCATACATAGGGACATAGGGACAGAGAAAGCGACTTTATTTTATACTATGTAGTGATGATGATTATGAGTTGACGATCATATTTGAAACTTACGAAATAAATAATTTTATTTCATTTCATTATACTTAACAAGTGTATGAATTTATAGATACGTGTTGGTAATATAGCAGCAAAGTATCGAGCCGGAATCCACCCATCCAAAGCTATGAGAGGTTACCATGCCCGTATTCTACGGAAAACAGAAAAATGCACGCACAATTGCTGTATCACAAAAGATATTCTTTTAAATTCAAAATTTCTGCACCAGTTTCCGCAAAGCACGCGCCGCTGAGTTTTCAATCATTTAGCTTGCAGTAAACCTGCAGAGTTAGAGCATCACAGCAGCAAACATAAACATCAAAGCAGAGGTTGCACAGTCGTATTTGTTCTCATTTATGCAATACCGCAACAAAGTTGCTTGAGAGACTGTTTCTAACAACTGTACCGTCTCTTGGGATAATCGAGCAACTCAGTTAGTAACAAGGTACGCGGCTGTTATTGATATTTTACCAACTTACATACATAAACATAAATGACGTCTATATACCCTACAAGGACAGAGCCTAAGGTAACAAGACCTAAAGGCTACGGTTAGCATGATTGTGGGCGTGTAGAAAGGGGAATCAAAATAGTGATGGGTTGCTAGCTGCATTGCCTGTAACATGAATTTATAAGTACTATCAAATGAATCAAGAATTTTACTTCTTAATTTTTTATGATTACTTTTACGGTTTTCCTGTTGGAAATTAAATTTCTAAACGACACTGAAAGTTAGAACACAGAAAAATCCGAAAACTGAAGCCTTTGATTAAAGGTTACCTGGCTATGGGTGGTGTAGCGGTATAGCTCGCATCACGGAATGATGAGGATCTAAGTTCGATTCGAAGCTTTACTTTTCGGATTTTTTTGTGTTCTAATTTTCAGTGTCGTTTAGAAAAAAAGATAAACAAAAGGTTTTTGTATTAACACAACATGAACTTGGTACAAAAATTAAAGATACTGTCTACAGCCCGGTTTAGATTTGTTAGAATCCTACATGATTCATTACATTGCTTGGCCGTGATGCGATCGGGTTAGAAGTCGTCGACCCAGTGCCACAATGTAAAGCTGTTTGCAGAATTTTGGCTTAATACCTCTAGAGGTATTCACTAGTGTGATGGAACAAAGGATCCCAATGTTAACGGCGATTTTATTGAGTGAGTATAAACTACAAAGCGAAAGGAAAGTAATCGACTGTTTTCCCATTAAATAAGTTTTTCATGACATTGGAAACAAATTGGAACATTCTTCTGAAAGAAAAGAAAAATAAAGCTGGCCCTGAGAATTGAACCTAACTCCCAGACTTTCCGGTCTGATGTATGTGAGATGCACATAGAATAGACACGATGATAAATGAACAAGAATGGATACCTACTCTGATAAGGGAGAAGCAAAGTAAATGTTTTATGTTCATTAACAGAGGCCTCCAAAAATAACTCCTGAATTAATTAACTAAGTATAAATATGATGATAAAAACATATTGATTACACTGAAGCCATTCCACTTGGTAAATACAAAGTATGTAAACATTACTGGGATGCTGGATCCTCTCTTTATACGTTATTAAGATAACATTCATTTCCATAATGTTTTTCTTCTATTTTCAAGCTTCATTCTACAACAGGAAGAATGTTTTATCATTGCAAAAGTGCGGCTTATGAAACAGTGCCTCCAGTGAAAAAGGGAATAACTCAAAATCGGTACTTTTCAGTAGAGGCCAAAAACTTTTTTTTCATCGTTTTTGGGTCGTTAGTGTTTAACATTAGATTTTTTTATGATTTCAGGCTTACGATATGGGTTATAACTTTCGTTTAATGGGTATTGTTTGAAGATTTATTCTATGCATTTTTTAATAGTTTTTTTTAAATTTATGCTCGTAGCATAATGGTATTGCGTCAGTCAATCCTGTGATACCTTAAGAAAAGAGAAGACTTATTCCCTTAACTAGATACTACTGTTCTATGGTTATAACTATGCTTATTCTACTCAACTTATAGCTTTGTCTATGCCGTGCTACAAGGAAAAAGTCGCTTTTAGTTCTATTTACGTCTACATTGTTATGGAACAACACAAGCTGTATTTTTGTAAAAAAAATAACCGCTGATGTGTCTTTAGGTTGGATGTCTTTTGAGTCAAAAGCACTTGTAACTTTAGACTGATAAAAATTGCAGATAAGTAGATATATGCCTTTAGAAACTGTGAGTTATATCCATAGCGTAATTGAAAACAAACCAAACAAACGTTTTATGTATCTATCTAAAAAGAAGTATGCAAATTGCATATTGTTAAAACAGCTTACATGTTAAGTAGGTACATTAATATGTTATCCGTGCATAATTTCCGTTCATATTTTTACTGTCGGTGCTATGTACCTATACATAAATATGTTCATAATGCTGCCTACGTGTACCAATATTATACCAATATTCAAGCTAATCCGAATACCAAGAAGTAAGAAAATAAACGTACCAACATTTACAGACTTTCAAGCAAATTAACAAACATACGAAGTGATATTGGTCGAAGCTTGAGACGAGATGGGCAAACGAGCAACTAGGTAACCTGATGGTGATGCAATCACTACTTCCCATAGATAATACTCATGTGCCAGTATTATTGTATGTATTGTTTTCTCAACGATTTACGAACAACAAGGAAACAATTGAAGAATATTTATACAAACAGCTCACTACGTAAATAAGAGCTAAAAGCCACCGTTGTATTTTTAATTATCCCGAAACCTTAAATATCCTCGCCGTGCCGGGAATTCCGCATCGAAACTCATTAAATATTCCACTTGAAACGGAATAAAACATCATACTTTGCTAGCACAATAGCGGATATTAAAAAACTTCTTTGGTACAGACAACGTATAATAATTAGCAGACAAGATTTTATTCTATTCGATTTTCACTGCTAAGTTGGATCTTTTACTTTTCAATACCTAATTAATTTAGTAAAACATATATTTAAGTACTCACATTAACGCTTTAAGCTTAAGTTAATTCAACATTTATTTTGTTCCCCACTATACTAGGTTCTGGCCGCGACTTCGTCTGCGTAGAATTATACATAAAAACCTTCCTCTTGAATCGCACTATCTATTAAATAAACCGCATCAAAATCCGTTGTGTAGTTTTGAAGATATAAGCATACATAGGGACAGAGAAAGCGACTTTGTTTTATACTATGTAGTGAAGGAACTTACTGTTGTCACTTTGACATTTGCTCTTGTATGACACAGACAAAACATAATTTCCCTTGGGACAGGTTTAGTTTTTATGAATAAAGGGGTTTTATTTTAAAAAGCTTATTTTTAACTTATTTTCTAAATAGTTTAGTTTATAAAAACAAAAACAGTTACTTAAGTTGCTTTTGTGGATACGTGCCTAAATATCGACCTGCTAAGTTTAGATCATAGAGATCTATAGTTTGAAGAGGAAAGGTTTTTTTCCTTAACATTTTGTCTTTATTTATCTGAGCATTTTGTATTTCACAATCAAGGTTCCTTTATAACTTTGTTGTTTGTTGCCTTATGCCAAGTTTCTGCTTATCAAAACAGCGAAAGGCTTAAAAAATTCAGCTTCCCGTTCGGAATTTTTATTATGTTATTTTTTGGCTGTATATATAGGGTACCCCGAAAAATTCATTAGAAGCTTCAAAGAACTTCATTATATATTCCGACACAGTTTCGTACTCAAGTGTTTTATTTTTAAAATTCATCACAGATTAAAAGAATGTTTTAATTTCGCCAGGTTTATTAAAAAAAAAACTTGTCAAGCTTTAAATAAACATTTTATTGAATCAGGCGTTACTTTGCGGAGGTCCATTTCAATGAACAAAAAATTTTACCTTGCTACTCCGCTACTCACGTGCAAAATAACCAAGCCTGTGTGAAATATATATGTTTTTCATGCAATCCCTCCCTCCACTGCTGCCAATAAAACACATATAAATCCCACAAACTTAATTATCCAGGCTTGGTTATTTTGCACGTGAGTAGCGGAGTAGCAAGGTAAAATTTTTTGTTCATTTAAATAAACAGACTGAATATTAATTTGACGATTGAGCTGGTTCTAAGAATCTAGGTATACCCGGCTTTCGTTCAGAGAATGTTAAGGCAATTAATGAAGTCTTTGATATTTACCCGGTCGACTTAAATGTTTGATTAGACATTTACGTATACTAATTTTGAATAAGTAAAAACCTGATGAACTGTTCCTTTTGAAACTTTCATGATGTTTAAGCACTTCAAAAATGTCTTTAAAAGTACCTCGACATTTTGACAGCAAAAAAGATTATCTTTAGTAAAAACCTTTAGTAATGCCATCAAATAATTTATGCTGACAAATCATCAACGAACAGCCAAAATTAAAACAACTTACAGTCTAAAAACTGTCACTGACAGAAACTGTCTGAAACGCTTAGGCCCGCTAAGCTAAGTTATACGTATAGATTACATTAAAAAACTTAATTTTGTTTACGAAACTTTTACAAAATTTCACCGCTCCGGGACGTTGTCTTCCGCACCGCCCGCGGTTTTGCGGAATTCGGAGAGAAACCACGGATTACGCATTGGATTTACAACTTAAACAAGATCATACGCACTTGTATACTATGAATAAATAATATATTGAATTTGCTAATACACTAAGATGTAAGTATGTAATATTAAAACTAACGTTTCTGACGTGATTGCTACGGATTCTTTAAAAATAATATACGCGTTCATAAAGTCTGGGCTTATTTTTACTGAAAACCTCCTAAGATACTATGTATTAGCGACTGGCATATTGCCTAATTGAACAATTGTGTTGCTTTTATCGAATAGTGAATTCCAAGCCAACTCATCATAAAGATGCGGCAAGCTGTATCTTTTATTGTCGCGTTCTTATGGGAGGACGCCATTGTTCAACTGTGGAAGCCTTCGCTAAAGACGATGGTGAAAGTGTGTGCAATACGTGCATCTCTCTCTTGTTCCTAATAAACACCCTTGCGAGAAAGGATGACCATTTTAAAAGGCATGTATAAAGCGTTTGACAGTTGGTAATAAAGTTAAGTGGAGTAATTGTAGAGTTCGAATCGGAGCGGAACTAATTTGAGTTCAGCAGCAAACTACGTGATCCAGTGGCGGGTGTCAAAGTGAATGTGCTTACGTAGGGTACAAGTGAAAAGATTCTAGTCTTATTACAAAGAAAGACAGCCGGTGAAATTATTGGCACAAGAGGTATTCTCCTAGTCCTCTAGGCTGGCAACGCATCTGCAATCCTCGCGGGTGTCCATGGGTGGTGTTGCTCGCTTACCATCATCAGCCACTTGCTCGTTTGCCTTCCATGTCGTATAAAAAAATCAGTAAAACGAGACCGCGCAAATGTGTACAGATGTCGTGTAAAATCCTTCACATTCTTTTATTTGGGAAATGTTCGTATTTGTATGATATTTGTCATGCTATTTCAGCCAGACTCATATAGACACGTCGGCATCATTCGGAAGTAATCGTGTGGTCAAGACGAGAAAGGATTATTTACTACGTCTGTACGGTCACCTCACTTGTCCGTCAGCTAATGTAATAGAATAGATAACTATTACACGCCTACTAAAAGTGACGCTATGTATTTTTTTTGCCTTTAGGTTTAAAAAAATATTCATCATACACTTCAGCGTCACGTCTAATCAAAAGTACCTAAGTAAGTATGATGCGGCCTAAATTCTAACATCACATCATTTTGTAATTTGCCTCTGTTTCTTTATATTTGTACAGTAGGTATAGCATTTACTTAATACTTACCTACTTATTTGTATTAAACAAAGTCGCTTTCTGCTGTCTGTCTGTCTGTCCCTATGTCTGCTTATATCTTTAAAACTACGTAACGGATTTCGATGCGGTTTTTTTGAATAGATAGAGCGATTCAAGAGGAAGGTGCATATGTATAATTTTATGCAGACGAAGGTAGCGGGCAGATGCTATAGAAAATAATAAAAGAAGACTAGAACTACCTAAGTCCTATCGTGAAAGTATCCTACATAGCTTAGTCCAAGATAAGTGTAGCTTTCTATTATTGGAAGATTTTTAAACTGTTTGCTAGTTTCAGACATTACTTCCTACATACACACAATCAAGCAAAGTATATCTTTTTACTATATTTTAGATTAATTTGACACTCTTGTTTTTCGTAACTTACACCAATCAGCCTGCAAGAGTTCTAGTTAGTTTTTACGCCGTAACACACACGTGATAAGAGTCATAGTCGCGCAAATATTTCAGTTGACTGCATGCGGATGAAAAGTGCAGATTGTGAAGTTCTAAACGTGATACATTTCTGAACGTAATGCAGTTTTATGAACCTTTTCATATTATGTTTTGTTCATTGAAGGCCGTCCTGCGAGAACTTTGATATTACGGGATAAAAATTATCATAGTTGTGAACTATTTGTGTGTCGAATTGTATCAAAATCCGTTTTGTAGTTATTGTGCGTGAATGTGCCATAAGAGAGGACTGACACGGCACGGGCTGATTATAATGATGGTGATAAAAGTTAGATATTCTGTAAAGCCCAGTTTACATAAAGCAAGTAATTTCGTGTAACTAGCATTACACTGCGCGGCCAATGAGTTAATTTTCTATGACTATAAGTAACCAATGAATCGCCGCAGTGTAATTCTATTTGCACGGAATTCATTGCACGGTGTAAACTGGACTTTATAGGTATATTAGAAGTATAGCGAGCACAATGAAAGTAGTGTGGCTGTGACGTTTCTAGGGTAGCTAGTTATTTCCTCGGGCGGTCATACTGAACTAGCTCACCGTATTTGTTATTGACGTAGTGAATAAAACGATGTTCGCCAAACTGACTTCCAATGTTTCTAAAGAATTTTATACGAACAACATTTAAATAACTATCAATCTATAAAGTATTTCTTAACCTCAAAAATGGCGAAATAATTAATAATACCAATGAAGCCGTACGGGGTAGAAAGAGCCGAAGGTAACAAGACCTAAAGGCATGTACGAGTGCTTTTAGCATGATTGTGGGCGTATAGGTGGAAAGGGGAATCAAAATAGTAATGGGTTGCTAGCCGCATATACTATACTATAACATGATTCCTAAGTTTTCCGTTAAAAAAAAAGGACTGGTGACCGATGTTGGTGTTATTTCACCGTCAAAAATAAAGCGAATAATTAATATAGCATTTATAGCAATAGCAAGGTTAACTTTCATTCCAATTACCAACTTCCACACCAGGAGAAACCGTTGCTTGAAGCTTCGCAAGGCAATTATTTAGTTTAAATAACAATGAACAACGTTGAATGCTGTCGTATCAAATTCTAGTTTCATAACTAGGTTAGGGGTTAATTTAACGAACTATTGTTTAAAGGGGCGACCACACCGCCGCGTATACGCAGTGACGTGTCGTAGGCGTCACGTTTTCTCACCGTAAACGCACCGTCAACGTCTTTTACGCACCGGTGTGGTCACACCTTTAAATTGTGTTCGTGTTAAGTAAGTAATGATGAGCAAAGGCGCATAGGAATCGAGGTCAGTAAGCTTATTACTCGCTCGCAATCGCCCATCGTGTTCATTTTGACAGTTCACGTATGGGCTGACAATTAGCATCGGAATCAGCTAGCTGTCACTTTCATACAAGAACTGTCAAAATGAACACGATGGCGACTGCGGGCAACTCAATCAATAAGCCTACAGGTTTATATCAATAAATCGGAAAACTTTACTATTTCGTTTCACATAGAAGCGACCAGAATACAAGAGAAATTAGGTTATTATTTACTTTGTACCGTAACTTCATAATACGAGTAAACTGATTCAATAAATCTTACCTACTTTAAATTTGTAAAAATCAAATTATTTTCCTACTTAATTACTTTATTTTCTGTCTGATTGGTACCTCTTAACAGAAGATAATTATTAATTATGAGCGCTTTAGTTCCCTTAAATATAGAACGGACGATTTTTCTCCATTGATTCAAGTTGCAGCAATATCGGTTACCTAACTTAGTTAGACGTAGGTAGGTATTCTATAGACGGGTAGGTAGCTAAGACATAAATTTCCTCCCTTTATTTAAGTATACATTTAAGAATAAGAACCTTTATTTAAATAATGGCTCAACGACCAAAAGGAACTCATATACGCAAGATGCAGATGTATGAGCATAAAATGGCCGTTTCCTGCAACCTCCGTCAAACGGTTTGCTTTTCCGTCAGTCGGATACATAATATACTATTGTATGCTTTGATGAAAGGACCAATCACTTTCAGGGTTATAAATTAAGTGAATAACATGACTTGGATTGCAGATAAAGTTAGTGTTTACACTGTTCCCGGGGGAAAAGAGTATTGACGAAAAATAGAGTATATTTCAGGAGTAATAACGAAAAACACAAGTAAATCATTATTTTGTGATACTAGCCGTAATCATCACTTTAAGGACCGAAGTAAATAAGCTCTAAATTCTAAACCGTTTAACTTGATTCATCAATCAATCAACAGGATTCATGTTTTGTTTTCAATAAGTTGGCTGAAAACAACCAATCCTGAAATCTACAAACAGATTCGATACGCTTTAAGTTTATTTGGACAAAGTTGAACGTTGAACAAAATTAATTTAGACCAATTTATTAAATTAATGTAACTAAGCACTTGTTTAACGTGCAAATAATAATTATAATCCTAGAATAAAGAAGTCTTTCACAAGCTTTTATTGTTTATTAAATCAAATTCCACTGCAATGGGTCGCTCGCCCACGGTCCATTATTCCATCACATTTTAGAATGGAGCCAAATTCGAGATATGACATCGAACAAACGGCAGTTTGCAATCGATTCCCAGCTGAAAGATGTCGATGGCCATGCATAAAAAAAATGGATTGAAACTCTTTCGTCTTTTTCTGAAATCCCTACTTCCCTTCTAATAATAATAAACGAGTACATTTGGTACAGAAACAGTTTAAGTTTCGGGGAAGGGCATGGGATAGTTTTATCTCGGAAAATCGCATAGTTCTCACGGTATAGCGATAAGCGAATTATGCGCCGACGGAGTCGCGGGCGACCGCTACTTTGCTATAAATAGGCAAGAGCCCAAGGATAAGTGTCTTTAATCTCCAAGGCTTCCGGCAGGTGCTTAAAATGTTAAAGATTTACTCTGCCCTCCGTGCCTGAGGTCTTAATGTATGTGTTTAAGCTTATCCTTCTTTTAAATACAAGGGGGATACTCCAAGCAGTCTTTCTTCATTGCATATCTGTCGTTCAATCAAAGCGAGAGTGTCTATCTCTTTCTTTACTTGAGTTCTGATTCATGCCATAGTCTCGCAAAGTTGATCTCATGATTTATTTTATTAACTGTACTGTAGGGCCGACAACGCACTGGCATCGCGTAAAGCCTATGGACAGTGGTGATCATTTAACATCAGGTGACCCACTAGTTCGTTTGTCTGGCCTCTTTAACATAAAAAAACATAACGTTAATATATCTCACATAGTGATGAGCAGAAAAAAAATGCGACGGTAATTAGTGGTAATCATTTGTTTGCAGTCACTTGACCCCAATTAGTCAATAAACGCTTATTATCGAATATACCAGTGGCCATCGATTTCCAATAATTGCATTGGACGTATTTGTTTGTCTCTAGCGAACCACGGTTGAGCCGCCCTGCCCGCCTTAATTAAACTGCAGTCGTGGACTATACAAAACAGCGGGTGGTAGCAATAGGTAATTTTTGTTATCGATATAAGTACTTAGTATAATTTCCTAGGCCACGATAATCTTAATATGGATACATACCTACACACATACACAAATCACGTCTTTATACACAAACAGACAGAACCTAAGGTAACAAGACCTACGGGCCACGTTTAGCAAGATTGTGAGCGTATAGGTGGAAAATGGAATCAAAATAGTGATGGGTTGCTAGCCGCATCGCCTACAACATGATTCCTATGATTGTCGCCATATGGATATGACATTAAATTACGTGATTCTGGGACGTGTATTTGAATTCACATACGTGTATTACTACGAAACCACCACTAAAATGTATTTATAGTTTGGATTTTTTAGAGATGTAATTATTGGCTACTTGTATTTTTAAACCAAAACTCCGCCTCTCATCTGTTTAATCTTCAAATCGCTATCCGCAGTATCCACTTTCCAAACAACTTCACAATTTCCAACTCATTACAAACTACTTCTGACGAGAGAATAGGGCGTGGTAATATTCGAAATAAAAAATGCAACAGACTTTCAACCGGCTTTCTGACCAAGAATATGCAGCAGTGAGGAGAGCATTTTTGTGTACATTGCGTGTGTTGCAAACTAAGCGCTGTATGGTGGGAGTCCCGAGCGGGCATTGGAAAGAGAATTGGGTCAACGATCGCCAGCTGTGCATAGTCATTGTTTGACCGTGACGGTGACGGGGTGTAAATTAGGAATTACTGCCCCACCCATATAGCCTCTATCAACCCATTAGTTAGTTTCATTTCTGAACACAGCATTTAACACAATTTTAATGCAGTTTGTTGAGATTTTCTTACGCTTCACTTGTTTCATTATAGTAGGTAGAAAAGTAATCAACATTTTAATAGTTATTTGGTATTTGTTCTGATGGTATGAACACATGGCGATACTTTGTATAAATACAGTGCTTCTAGTTTTTTAACGTATTTGACAGTTGTCGCGTTCTGATTAAACATAAATGAAAAAAAAGGTGAGGAAGGGGGTGAGGTGTAGAGAAGTAGTGAAGGAGCGGCATTACACAGAAACACGGTATAAAAAATACTTACATACGTACGAGGGCATGCAGTATTCAGTATTCAGTATTTATTCAAAAAAACAATACAGAGATTGTGTTTGAAATACAGATTACCTAAGTAACTTAATTAAAAAAGAATATAAACTAAACAATAAAAACACTACAACAAAACTACGATTATCAAAATAAAAACGAGAAATACATAATACCTAGCCTATACCTTATTCACCATTAAATATTTCTTCTACACTATAAAAGCAACCTCTTAACAAAAAACTTTTTAATTTCCTCTGAAACAATGAGTAATTGGTAACAATTTTTATATCAGTAGGCAGCCTGTTGTACAGTTTTACAGCTTGGTGAGCCCCCGAATGTGATACCACCTTCAGTCTCGGACAAAAATTAAACTTTCTGTTTTTAGTGCGCGTAAGTAGGCGCTCATTTTGTTCTTCAAAAGACTCGTACTTTAGGAACTTTGTGAGCAGCACTGAAACATATAAACTAGGCACAGTTAGGATTCCTAGTTCTCTAAAATAGTTTGCAATCCATCATCGCCGCTCATAGTACCATAAGGACTCCTGGTGCTTTGCCGGCCTTGCAAGTAGTGGTACCTAAGCCACCAGCATTTAATTTTATCTTGCTATATGTTAAATCCTTACTCTCCTTTGAAGCCGAGTACCTAAATGCGCCTTTGACGACAACTTTAATAATTATAAGCTGTATAATGTATTCAATTGAATAAATATCGACAAAACAAAAATATGCTACGAGGGCAGTACCATTTTTATTAAACAAAAATTACATTAAATTTGTACAATAAATAATTAAAAATGAATATTAAATACTATGTACCTAAACTAAGAGAACATATAATTTACCATCGTCATTTATTTTATATGCAAAAGCTCGCTGCTGGTTCTGAAAATAAAAGTATTACAGCTTGAAAAATAAACAGTATGAAAAACGTTACCCTGTGCGGTTCGACCATTTCATCAAAAACAACGTTTACGTTTTAAAATTGGATTTTCCAGAAGATTCGATTAAAAACCTGAAATCAACATTCGCAAACAGAATAAAAAGGTTTGAAAGCATTGCGTTTCGTCAGAAATATTTTGCAAAGGACCCGAGTAAACGAATTAAATCTACGATTAATGATCGTTTAACTCGTGCAATGCCTTTATTTGACATCCTCTGGGTGATAATATATAGCAGCGACAATATAGCCATGTTAAGGTAGACAGCATCGCAATATAAAGTAATAAGTTGCGTAAAACAGTGATGATTTCCCTTCCGATCAATCATAAGGCGAATACTTATATTATAGAGCTCCTTTACCGTATTTGAAACTATCGGATAAGCGAAAAAAAAACCCAAATCGTAACCGACTCTAGTTGGTACAAAGATACTAACTAAGTATCGGACTATCGAAATAAATATATATACCCGCAAACCTAACTGAAATAGGCGTAATATTCAAATTGAAGTCCGAAATCTCACGCCCCTTTTATCTTTGGTATCATTGCATCTAATCGACCATTACTTAATGCGTATGGGGGAGATACAAATCAATGAAATAAAATGACTTTCAGGTCGCTGTTATATCACTTAGACAGTACTTACGACCGCAGGAATGTAATTATAACCTTTGTCTACCAACTTAAGCACTTATTAATCTAATACTATAAACAGGAAAGATTTGATTGTTTGTTTGAATTGAATAGGCTCCGAAAATACTGGACCGATTTCAAAAATTATTTTGCCGTTAGAAAGCTACATTATCACTGTGTGACAAAGGCTACTTTTTACCGCGGGAAAATACCTTTTCCTACGGGAAAATTAATTTATCGCGGGCGAAGCTGCGGACGGAAGGCTAGTCTTACATAAACATAGGTAGTTATTGAGATATTAAATGTTATACTCGATGAGAACCATTCACGTTTTTACATTTCAAATCCTGTAAAACTCTATGAATTCAACATTTATTACCCATTCCAGTTTTATTCAGTCTCAGCTGTGAATAAATTCTTTCATGAAATTAAGGAAATTCGAGATAGATTGTCAAAGGTTTACGATGTAAATTTTTTCCCCAGAAATTCACTAATAGCGCTTCCAATGGGACAAAATGACGAGCCGTTTTTAAAACAAAATGGCCGCTTATTGAAATCTCGTGAAAGCGGTAAAAATCCATGTTGTCTTTTTAACATCTTCGAAAATAGTATTAACTATTATACAAAATAGAGGATCATTGTTGTTTACTTAGCAAAATTATTTGTTTGCTTTAATTGTTTCTTACAAAGTTTTACTAAGCTTTCCATAAATTAAATATACATGTTTATTGATCCATTCGAGTATTGTAAACAGCCAATTCGTCAGTAAATTATAACCTAAAAACGTTAAATTTTCTTCACAGTGGGTATTTTTTGTCCTGCCAGCTTATTCGTCTGTTTGAGTAGTACTGCCCGTGGGAAATTTATTACGTAAATGTACCTAACGAAAAAATAAATCGCAAAAGAACAATCTCATAAATGTAATTTAGTACGCTTAATGCCTCCAATTTGCACATAGTTAACAAGAAGTTGTATATTTTTCATTTTCAACATTTATTTATATGTACTCGGTTTACATTAATTGTCATTCGAAATTTCGTTTCAATACAATAAAAAGCTGGTAAAATTGGACTTTTAATATTTAATTACATAATAAAACACAGATGAAGCTTAACAAATATTGAGTTGTATAATTATGCAATTCACTTTTTGGATTTGGCACACCTTAACCTTAATCATATTAATATCGCGAAAATACTAAAGGCAATTCTTAATTATTTGATAATTATGTTTCCACTGAATTAACTCATTGAGTAATTGGCGTGAAACAAATTTAAACGAGTTAGCGAAAACAATCAAAACTTTTGCCTCGGCGAAACCACCGCGACTGACCACTGGGTAAACGAATCTTTTGTTTTAGCATTTATTTTATTTTGCTACAAGATTTATTGTGACATAAGTTTATAAAAATGCAGGCGTTTGTTATTGACTGTATTCCGTCACCAGATCTAAGATATAATTAATATCAAATTTCAATTTTTTCAGCTACATACTGGAAGACTAATAAATAATTACAAGAAACAAGGCGAGTTAATTTAAAACGTATTTTTACAGGCTGTATTGAATTAAGTACTCTGACTTCTCAGTCAAAAATATCTTGTTCTTATCTGTAACGTGCAAGAAAGCATGTAAAATAGACGAAAAAAATATAAACAACTTGTTATAAAAATACCCCACGAGACCCACATTAAATAAACTAAAACAAATGATAAGTTTTTGCGAAATAAATATTTTTAAATTCACCCCTGTCACGTAAAGGTGCGACCATACCGGTGCGTTTACACAACAAAATGTATGAAAAAACGGTGAGAAAACTTGACGCCTACGACACGTCACTGCGTATACGGCTCCTTTACTTGACAAATTCAAGTCAATTTGATTGGAAGCGGATAAATATGGAGTTGCTAGATTTTATTACACTGTTTGTTATACTAATGTGGAGGAGTGCTGTACCCGGCGCAGCCGCGTGTATGGCCGTGGCCTTTAATGCTATAGGATTAAAATGTGCGCGGATACATTAAATAAAATATTGTGCTTTATAGAACACACATTTATTAATTGACATTTACATAGAATAATAGAAGAATAATGACAAACAAAAACAAACATAAACCGTAGACAATAAACCATAAATAAAATCTACTGTTCTAGTCTTGAACATATTGGGGCCTAAACTACACTGAAAAAAATGGCTTGTTGGATTTACCAAATTTTCAAAGGTTGGCTGAATTACATGGAAACTATGATAAATATAACAAAATCTCGCTATTGAAATTACAAAACTAAAAAGATTGAAGGCGGGACCAGAGTGTATGGTGTAAAATAACAAACAGTATTGTACATTTTACAAAACACATCTCAACAATTTGGTTTGGTTGATTTTATCATAAAATATGATAAATATAACAAGACATTGCGGTTGAACTTACAAAATTAAAAAGGTTGATGTCAAAATATAGTCCTTACCAGAGTTTATGGTATAAACTATCAAAGAGTATTGTACATTTTACAAAACAAATCTCAACAATTTAATTTGGTTGATTTTAACATAAAAATACGATAAAATATAACAAGGCCTCACGGTTGAACTTACACAACTAAAAAGGTTGAAGTCAAAATATAGTCCTTACCAGAGTTCATGGTATAAATTATCAAAGAGAATTGTACATTTTACAAAACAAATCTCAACAATTTCATTTGGTTGATTTTAACATAAAAATATGATAAAATATAACAAGGCCTCACGGTTGAACTTACACAACTAAAAAGGTTGAAGTCAAAATATAGTCCTTACCAGAGTTCATGGTATAAATTATCAAAGAGTATTGTACATTTTGCAAAACAGATCTCAACAATTTAAGTTGGTTGATTTTAACATAAAAATACGATAAAATATAACAAGGCCTCATGGTTGAACTTACACAACTAAAAAGGTTGAAGTCAAAATATAGTCCTTACCAGAGTTCATGGTATAAATTATCAAAGAGTATTATACATTTTACAAAACAAATCTCAACAATTTCATTTGGTTGATTTTAACATAGAAATATGATAAAATATAACAAGGCATCATGGTTGAACTTACACAACTAAAAAGGTTGAAGTCAAAATATAGTCCTTACCAGAGTTCATGGTATAAATTATCAAAGAGTATTGTACATTTTACAAAACAAATCTCAACAATTTCATTTGGTTGATTTTAACATAGAAATATGATAAAATATAACAAGGCCTCACGGTTGAACTTACACAACTAAAAAGGTTGAAGTCAAAATATAGTCCTTACCAGAGTTCATGGTATAAATTATCAAAGAGTATTGTACATTTTACAAAACAAATCTCAACAATTTCATTTGGTTGATTTTAACATAAAAATATGATTAAATATAACAAGGCCTCACGGTTGAACTTACACAACTAAAAAGGTTGAAGTCAAAATATGGCCCCTACCAGAGTTCATGGTGTAAATTATCAAAGAGAATTGTACATTTTACAAATCAAATCTCAGTAATTTGGTTTGGTTGATTTTATCATAAAAATATGATAAATATAACGAGGCCGCGCGGTTGAACTTACAAAACTAAAAAGGTTGAGGTGAAAATAATAGTCCCTATCAGAGTTCATGGTGTAAATTATTAAAGAGAATTGTACATTTTACAAAAAAATCTCAGCAATTTGGTTTTGTTTATTTTGTCATGACAATATGACAAATCTAACAAGGCCTCGCGGTTGAAATTACAATACTAAAAAGGTTGAGGTTAAAATATAGTCTCTCTACCAGAGTTTATGGTGTAAATTATCAAAGAGTATCATACATTTTACAAAACAAATGTCAGCAATTTAGTTTGGTTGATTTTATCATATAAATATGATAAATAAAACAGGGCCGCGCGGTTGAACTTACAAAACTAAAAAGGTTGAGGTCAAAATAATAGTCCCTACCAGAGTTCATGGTGTAAATTTTCAAAGACTATATTGTAAATTTTACAAAACAATACATGCATACATAAATCACGTCTTTATCCCTTACTTATGGGGTAGATAGAGCCTAAGGTGACAAGACCTAAAGATTCCCCTTTCCATCGATACGCTCACAATCATGCTAAACGTGGTCTTTACAAAACAAATCTCAGCAATTTAGTTTGGTTGATTTTATCGTAAAAATAAGATAAATCGTTTTTGTTTTAAGATTCCCGCGCGTACGCATGTGACGCCATATTTAAACTCTGCTGGCGTTTTGAAGATGGCATATCGGAGAGAACTTCACCTTTCCTCATTGCTTTTTGGTATTATCAAAAATGGAATACCTGAATACTTGTTCCAAAAATTAAGATGGCGTAAAAGCAGATCCAGCACACATGGGCTCCGAGAGGTTAGCAATGAACTAGCTGTTCCGTATCACCGGACTGCCGCTTTTAAGGGTAGTTTTAAATACACTGCCACAAAGTGTTGGAATAATTTGCCTCCGCCATTCAAAAAATCGATCACTATTAGTAATTTTAAGTTTAAAGTAAGTAAATATCTAATTAATTTGCAACAAGCACTACCGGCAGGTGGGAGGGCTGCTTTTTCTTACCTCTGATGCGGCTACCTTTATTTTAATTTTAAACACAGTTAAAAACAGATTGTACATACCTACTATATACGATATTGCAGTTTTTGGTAAATTTATGTATTTTATTATTTATTTTATTTATTTACACACTTTTTCTACACAAACTTATTTGTGCTGATTCCGGTCCAACGCGTTTGATGCAAAGATGTGAGGGGTTTGGCTGAAAATCAGCGCTGTAGTAGGCACCTACTGCAGCATAATGCTGAGTCAAATACCTTTTCGGCATCATCAACTCAGTATGTTTTGTATTAGTTTAAGAGTCTGTGTATTTTTTGATGTCGAATAAAGTTATGTCTATGTCTATGTCTAAATATAACAAGGCCTCGCGGTTGAACTTACAATAATAAATTACTTTAAAATTATTTAATAATTTAAAATTTTAATTATTGGGTGAATTTCAACAAGGCCAAAATTTACCTAATTTTGCTGGGATTTTTTAATTTGGTTTTTTGCGTCTAAATTATGTGTCAACAATACACGTAACTAGTCATAATCAATATTGTGTGGTAATGGCCTTACATGTATAGTTTTAGAGATATTATGATTTTAGTAATTTGGTTCCCACTAAAATTGTTTCTATAGGTACACTAAAATTAGATTTTGTGATTATTCAGTCATTAGTTATATACACCACCAAAATTGCGTTAAAAAGTATTTTAACACACCAAAATTAGATGCCTACAATACAATAACTCTTTATTGAACACCACGTATCGCTACCTTGGGGCTCAATTGTCGTATAAGCCATTTTGACGAAAATGAGATTTGAATGCAGTCTTGCTCAGTTTTTTTTTCTCTATCGACCACTTGAACAATCTTTTTAATAATAACAACGTAATTTGTGTTCTTTTTTCGTTGGCATTGATTTTTACCTTCAGCAATATATATATTTTCTATACGAATTTTTTGTTACTTACCAAACCCTCAAACCTTTTTAATATGAATGGACTTTGAAAGTTAAATACGATTCTCAAACTGATTTGGTTTATACCTACCTTATCATCATTATCGCAGTAAAGTAGTTTGGGGTGTATATAGATGATTTATTTTTTTACAGTAAAGTACCTAACCAAAAAAAGAAAACAGATGACTAATACCTTTGATTTTTTCAAAAATCGTAATAGCTGTCCTAAGTAGCATGTATGTACAGCAACTATTATTTTGGGTCATAAACGTCATTCTGTTTGGTTTTAAGAAGCGTATAAGCCATCTATTTTCTTTGTTATGGGTTCTATCTTAAATATTATGAATTCATATTGTTCTACTCATAATTTTAAGAACTTTCATCCTACGAAGCTTCTTTATAACAGTTAGAACAAAAGAGTTACAATTTGTTTTTGTTTTTCTTTTTAGTTTTTTGGCTCTCCTGAAAAATCGACTTTTGGCTTATACGACAATTGAGCCCCAAGGTAGCGATTATAACAACCAAAACAGAAAAACATAGATATAATAATTACAATACAATACAATTCAATAACTCTTTATTGAACACCACATATAACAACTAAAACAGAAAAAAGGTATACAGAATATTATAAGGTAACAATAGGCGGCGTTATCGC
The DNA here is from genome assembly GCA_932294345.1 of Pandemis cinnamomeana. Lineage (NCBI taxonomy): Eukaryota > Metazoa > Arthropoda > Insecta > Lepidoptera > Tortricidae > Pandemis > Pandemis cinnamomeana. The sequence goes on along the minus strand of OW028705.1, from coordinate 11,875,678 downwards.
TACAGAGCGATCTCTAATTACTAAAGAGTATTGTAAATTTTACAAAACCAAATCATTGTAAAAGTAAAAAAAAGTACTCGCACAAACCTGCAAGCATAGTTCCATCCTACTCAATTTATGAATATAAAAGTGAGACGCCACCACTTCCCTCCCGCACTCCGCACTGCCCTGCGGAGCAGAGCCGCCAGTGTTGCCTATTGCTAAAGACCAATATCCCGTATTTTTATGTCTAAAATCCGTGTCAAATCCGTACAGTTAACTTTTGCTAAATTCCGTATGAAATCCGTAAAACCTAAAATTAAATTTGCTGACGAAGTTTTTTTCTCATAAAATAGACTTACTTAGTACCTACTTACTGAACGACGAATAATTCCTCGAAGTATGCATCGAATTATTCGATATTTTTATATTCGTATTCTAGATTTTCCGTTTTAAAAATCCGCATAGGTATTAGCCAATTCCGTTGAATTCTGTATAAAAATCCATATGCTTGAGTCGTCTGTTTTAAACGTATAAAATCCGTATATGTACGGATAAATCCGTAAATATGGCAACTTTGGCTGCAGACTACAGGCGCTGGGGCGCTGCGCCAGCGCCACCTACCGCCCCGCGCCCCGCTTCACTCGCTTGCCTCTCGCGTTCAATTTTCAATTTCAGTTTCAGTTGCGGCCAGTGAGTGAATCGGTTCAGTCCCGTCTAGCTAGTTCTGAGGATAACTTTTGCGTGTTCGTCCATTTGTGTGTTCATTCAACTTTAATTGCGTTGCGTGGTGGATTTAATATTTATTGTACCATCAATCAAATTATGGATAGTGACCTCGAAGACGTATTAAGTGTGGGAGTCGCAGACTATTTAAAAGAATGGGGATTGTCTGAATCCACCATAGCAAATTTTGAAGGTAAGTATTTTGTTCGATATTACATTAGTATTAGTACCCATAATGATATTACCTACTTTAGTTGTTATACTTGATTAGGATCCTATCTTATGGCGAGATATCGACCCAGAAATAGTGGTTACCTAGGTGCCCAATTTACCAACCAAGTAGGTAGGTACCTAATTTATCAATTTACAAAACTAATTTCAGTAAAATTTACCAGATCAGTTTAGTTGGGCTTAAGAATAGACTAATTGAAAAGAAACATCGAAAAAAATTGAACCTACTTATAGCTTTCACAATCCTCTCTTAAATAACAAGTATCGTAAACCCTATCTTCGATTTCCCGCCGTTCTATTCCCCCCGTCGCCGCGCCGGTGCCGTCTGCCCGGCCGTTATTTTATTTAAATTAGGCGCGAACGTAACCGTTTGAGAACCCTAGTTTTAGAAAATTTAGATAAAACTAATAAGTTCTTGTACGATTTATAAGAACTTGTGAAATAATATTGAAAACCGCCTTTTCATTCCGCGCTGGGTTCACAATAAAAGCTAAAAGACTGATTTACATTATTTACAACTCTTTGTTTTTTTTTTAGAAAACCAGATTCCATTTAAATTGCTGGAGTGCATTGAGGAGAACGAGCTAAAGGAGCTGATTCCCAGCTTGAAAGAGAGAATACTATTCAAGCGGGGGTTGAAAAATCTCCAACACATTATTCATGTAAGTATTCTTGTCTGTTGTACGTTTTTTTTAACGGGTTTTCATTAGCGAAGAGAGGCCTAGGTAGTGTGGAGGTGGAGAAGCTCTTTGAAACACTGGACAGAGTAGCAAGTACGGATCACGATGTGGCCTAAACAAACTGTGTAGCTGCTTAAGGCCTATATACTTGAAATAGAAATGCAAATATTATGTTAATACTAAGTTTAATTAGCTTAATAAAATTGTACGTTACAAAATACCACGGAAACAGTTTTGTTTCTGGTTCAAGCCGATCTGAGGGCTGGCTCTCGAGTTCTAAAACAAGTTCATTGAATAAATCGAACGAGTGTTCGATTTATAAAACTCTAGCACCCACGTACCAGCCAGTTCGTAAACCTGCCATATCGTCGCTGTGCCTGCAAAAGTCACTATGCGTTTTTTTTCTTCAATTTTTGGTTTTTTATGCCATTTTGAACCTTATGTCCATGTACGTATGCTCCAAAAACGTTGTCCCTTTCTAAACGCGCGCTTAACCCCCGAATGCTTCATATAAAATTGCTTGTTACAGGCAACAGAATCTGACGACACATTAAGCGTTGGCAGCGACTTTTCTGCGCCTAGTCCCACGGCTAGCGTTAGCAGCAACGAATTACCGACCACGCAAGAGAAATCTGAAATCATTAAAATGCTCTGGTTTTAATGATCATTTTCAAGCGTATTTAATGGAAGGAGAAAACGATTTCATGGAGCTGTTGAAACCAGAAAATTTGATTATTTCTCCCACTAATCTTCATGTTATTGCCACAGGTGAATCTTATTGTCGATTTAGTTACTATTAAAATTAAATGAAAAAAGCCAAAATCAAAATCAACAATCATTTATTAGCAAACAATTAAAAAAAAAATAACAGCAAGTTTAAACTTAAAATCCCTGGAATATTGTCACTGTTTTGATATGGTTTTATTCATATGTAAATTTGTTCCTCAACTATACTTCGGGTTTGTTTAGCATTAGAAACAAGGTAAACAATCTTGACATTACTTTTTATTAAAAACAGTTTAAAAAAATAAATAATAGCAAGTTTAAATTTAAAATCCCTGGAATTTTGTCATTGCTTTGATATGGTTTTATACATACATATTGTCACGCCTCTTTCCCACAGGGGTAGGCAGAGACTACTTTATTCCACTTGCTACGATCCTGACATACCTCTTTCGCTTCATCCACATTCATCAATCTCTTCATACATGCTCGTCGGTTTCGGCTACTCTTGACCTGACCTTTTTTCAAAATGTCCCCAATTTGGTCACAGTACGTCCGTCTAGGCCTTTCCCTCCCATCGCACCCATTCACACTCCCCATATAAATCTGTTTAGCTAACCTTCTTTCATCCACCCTCTGCGTGACCAAACCAACTAAGCATACTTTTTTCTATCCTAGTCACTATATCTTCTTTCACACCAGCACGTTCCCTTATCACATTATTCTATCTTTCAGTGATACACCTTCCATACTTCGTAACGCTCTCATTTCTACTGCATTTATTCTACTTTCATGCTTCTTTTGCCATACCCAACTATCGCTACCGTACATTAGTGTTGAAACTAGCACCCCCCTGTGGAGAGCCAGACGGGCCTTCTTTGACACCTTCTTACTGCTCACAAAGGCACGCAGCGCAGTTACCTGCATTAACTTCTTTCAATGTCATTTTCATACTTCCCATCTTTCCTAAACGCTGAGCCCAGATATACAAACTCTTTTACCTGTTCTACTTTTTCAACCGCAATCATCATCTCACATTCTGTCATACTATCGTCTTTTTCGAACACCATAACTTTCGTCTTGCTTACATTAACATTCATACCTTTCTTTTCTAAAGCCCCGCATAAAATGTTAGCCATCCTCTGTCACTCCTCCTCCGACGATGCTAACAATACTTGGTCGTCGGCGTATAGGAGGCATTTGATGGATAACTCACTCATTCTCAGTCCGCAGTCACTCCCTTTCAAATTACTTAAATGTGTCCATGAATAGGTTGAACAGCCACGGTGACGCAACACATCCTTGTCTAACACCTTTTTTGATGCTAAACCATTCAGTATACGCCCTGTTTATCCTCACACAAGCACTAGAATCCTCATAGAGAGATTTTAGTGCTCGTACCAGATTACTGTTCACCCCATGCATGTATAACGCTGACCACAACTCATTCCTCATCACCCTGTCATAACATCACCTGTCATATGGTTTTATGACATGCCAAAATTGTTTACCTTCTTTCTAATGCTAAAATATCGAAATATAGTTGGAGATTTAGTTCCTAGTCACGATCTCGTATGGCATTTTTTTATAATTTTACTAAAAATAATTAGATTATAATTACGTAGCGTTGAACTTTGATTGGTGAAATAAATTTTATTACATGTACCTAAAAGCGGTTTAATTTGTGCTAAACCACGGTCTTTACTAAGCCCTTATATTAAATAAGGGTAATTCGACGTATTCCTTTTAACAGTGTTATCTGAGTAAAATAAGACAATTTGTAAATGTTCACTTTCTAGAAACTGCTCAAAATGAGCTTTACTATATCTCCCTAAAAAGGAACACGTTGAGTTACCAATAAGCTTGTATACTTTTGAAGTGTTTGCTAAACGGTCTTAAAAAATTTTTTCTTTCAGATTCTGTAAGCTTTTTTCTTCTGCTATATTTTTAGGGTGTGGATAAGAATAGCTACTTAGTTTTGTTACTCTCATACCATGTCAGCAATATTGCAGATTCGATACTATGTTTCTAATTTTGAATGATAACCACACCCTATTAATATTCTGAAAATAAAAAAAATTGTTTTGTAACATCTACCTAAAAAGTTGTGTACATTTTACTAGCATTCGTTTCATAAATTAACTAAACTAACGCCAGTGAAATGTACATTATTTATTTGGTATGATTTACTAAACAAAGACCGGTACAATTAGCAAAACAAGCATTGATAAAATATTGGTAGATATTACCAGTAAAAATGGTAAAAACTACAGTACGAATCTGTTAGATATTACCAAATGAAATTTAGGAAAAAATACGAAACACATGATAGAAAACACTTAATTACATTTGATAAAATCTGCAAAACGCTTCTGGTAGATAATACAATATCATCTTTGATGAAAAGCACGTTACACATCTGATATATTATACTAAGCTAACTTGGATGAGAACTACGTTACACATCTGGTAGATATAACTAACAACCTTTGGTGGTAACTAAAATATAAATCTGGTAATTATTACCAAACTAACGCTGATAAAATAAACCAAACATGTTAAGCAAATACTGGTAAATTTGTTCGTTAGAGTTTACCAAATAAAATAGATTGTACTTACAAGATAAGTTCAATTTTTTCTATCAAACTGATTTAATACATTCTACCATATAATAAGTGCTATCTACCAAATCTTTGTTGAAGATTTTACCAAATAACTTTGCATTTTCTACTAACTAATTTCGGTAATTTGGTAAAACATGCAAAAGGTATTTGGTAAAAAGAGACGAGTATGTTTGGTAAAATATAAAATATCTGTTTGGTATATTGCACCAAACTACTTCCATAGATTATTACTAAAGTAGATTTGTTAAATATCTACTAAAGTTCTTTGGTGAGAAACGTTACTAAAGTACTTTGATAAATTTGTTACTAAAGTACATTGGTTAAATATCTACTAAAGTTCTTTGGTGAGAAACGTTACTAAAGTACTTTGATAAATTGGTTACTAAAGTACATTGGTTAAATATCTACTAAAGTTCTTTGGTGAGAAACGTTACTAAAGTACTTTGATAAAATGGTTACTAAAGTACTTCGGTTAGAAATGTTACTAAAGTACTTTGGTAAGACATTATACTAAAGTACTTTGGTGAGAAATGTTACTTAATTACTTTGGTAAAAATGTTCCTGAGTACTAGAAAAGATTGGTGTAATCTACTAAATAAATTTGGTACAACACCAATTTATTTAGTTTGGTAAAATCAACCAAAATTCGTGATAGGACCGAAATCAACCGATAACTTTGGTACAATTTACATGGAATCTGGTAAATCCAACCTAACATTTTTTTCAGTGTAAAAATATAACCACATACTTAACATAGAGCATGTGAGCTTAAATGAATTACATAAAACAACTGCCCATTTAAAACAACATCAATTATCGGAGATCATTTAAAACAACATACTGTATCTCATCAAAAGAATGAAGAAAAACAGGATACCAAACATTTAGTCAAAAGTCATTTATCAATATTAGAAACCTTTAACATACAAATGTAAGTAGCATTTATATTAATACATATATTACAAACCCTAGTCACATTTTTGAACTCTGGTAAATTATCTCTGAGAATATTATTTTTAGCACTTGAATGAGAATAATCAAAATTTTGTATACATTGTGGACCATGCAACCATAAATCACATTTTGCCAATGAATTAGGATATCATTGAAACAAATAATATCATATTTATAACCACCACCATCGAAAACCGCGCGAACAGGTGTTATTTTACTGTTGGGATTTATCACAGGGTGATGAGGCAAAAAATAGACGTTGCCCGACTTCAAATCATAGTTAGCGATATCAAAATATTTTGCATGTCCTTGTTCAATATAATCATGTATAAATCTTTTATATTTTTGGTACAACTCATTATCTTTTAAAAACCTCTTTTCTAAATTGAAAAACTGTTGCAACGCACGATCAAACAAATCGCCTAACTTTAATTCTTCCAACTCGATTTTTAATGGTAAACCCACAGTAAATCTATTATTTTCCAACTTAACAGTATCCTGAAAAACTTGTTCAGCTAAATGCTGCTCAGAGACACCCTCCTTTATCAGATCAGGAACCTTTTCACCTTCCCAAAATTTGGACATAGTATTATCAATGCAAGTATTACCTTCAGTTACAACACAATGATTACATGTTGTTATTTTGCTAGCAGAGACTGGCAGCGTCCCAGCCACAACATACCCGAAGGATGTATTTACCAAAAATGGCCCATGGGGCGTTAGGGGCAACGAATCTCGCTGCAACACCTGGAAAAATATGTCACATCCCAATAAAATTGAAATTTCATCCGTGTTATTGAAATCATTGTCTGCCAATTTAATACAAGACGGAATATTTAACAAAGATCTGTCAAACGCCTGCTGTGGCAACGGGCATGTAATGTTTTTTGTCACGCAACAAGAAACTTTAATTTTAAAATCATTGACAGAAGACCTGATAAGAATGTCTGCCTTTTTTGAGACACTATTGGTGCCATCACCTACTCCCATTACTAACTCATCAGCTTTATATATTTTACAGTCCACTTTATCGAGCAGTTTTTCTGAAATAAAGGATACCTGACTCCCAGAATCTAGCAAAGCCTTAACATAGGTATAAGTACCATCATTATTTAATAGCTTAACACTAGCTGTTGGCAACAGAACTCCCAGAGAAAGCAATGCACCTGACACGTTGGCAGTATGGTTAGAGGAAGACATACTCGTATTTTTATTATTTACATTAGAGCATACATCCATATTTACATTTTGATCCAAAGGATCAGTTGCAGCAACATTAGTTACCACACTCTTAGCTTGCATATTATTATGCAAAAGAGTATTATGAGATCCGCGACAAGTGGCACAATTAAAATTCATCAGACATTTACCCTGATGCGCATTTAAGCATAATTTACACAGATTATTTTTATTTACAAAATGTATCTTTTGATCTGTGGAGATCATTTTAAATTGAATGCACTGATATAATTTATGAGGTTTCTGGCAATATTTACATGAAATCCGAGAAACCACATGGGAATGGTATTGAGCCCTCACTGGCCTTTCTTCAGTAGTGGTTTCTAAAACTACAGCTCTTTTTTCAATATAATCCAGAAATGCCTTTAATGTCGGCATCTTTTTAATATCTTGTTCCATGTGAAATTCCCTGTATGTATATACATCAACCTTTTTAAATAATATGTTTAACAACAGTGCATCCCATTCATCAACATTTTGTCCCAAGTTTCTTAACGCTGCAAGATGCATATTTACATTGCAAATAATTTGCCGCATCCCTTGTGCTGTACACTTAGAATAGGTAGGCAACTCAAGGATACTGCTAATATGATAGTTTATTATTTTTGGAATATTATTATATCTTTTGTCTAGAAGCTCTAGTGCCATTTCGTAATTTTCGTCAACAAGCATTAGATTCTTAATGATGTTCAAGGCCTCCCCCGTAAGCAATGATCGCAAATAATAGAGCTTGGAACACAGGCTCAGATTGTTGTCGGAATCTATGACGGATCGGAACATATTGATAAACGGATAGTAATCAACTATATCCACGCCGTTAAATGGCTTTATATTGATAGGAGGCAACCTTTTAAACTCACCAGAATGAGACGAACCTGCTACAGCCATCGATACTGACGCCGAAGGGTCACCAGACACTACCTTCAATCGCAGATTAAATTGACTTAAACAGTCGTCACAACTATCCTCTACGGACCCATAGTCCTCGTCATCTGCAGGGTTGATTGCTAAAATGCTTTTATTATATTTTATATACTCCGCGAAGGAAGTTTCGAGCCGAGCTCGTTTCTCGCGAAGAATCTCTGGCGAAGCAGAAATAAATCGCTCTGATGAACAAAACTTAACAATACGGGTAATAGCCCCTTTTGTATAACCCCTACTGGCTACTAAATCTTTCACTTCCATTTTAACTATGTAATACAAAGCTACAATTACAACTATAATACAAACTAAACTTAAATAGAAGAAAATTGTTTTCAAATTTCAAATTATGTCAACAAGTCACTTCGACTGACGTTTCTTCAAAGACCATTCCCCTCTAGACATTCCGTTCGGAAACAGTCAAACCTGTCAAATCTCGTCGAAATCAATTTCTTCTTACGGTTTCTTCGGATGAAAATATCTAGGAAAATACATGTGAAGAATGTCACTTAGTAGTCAACTATGAATTCGACCATCTCTTTCTAAATTATACAATCTGCGTATATAGCCGCACTGTTCTTGCCGAAATATCGATCGGCGAATATCACGGCGAAACCAGCGAAAATTCAAAATTTCAATGGCGATGAAATTTTCACAATAGGAATATAATATACAAAATATGCCTCTTCAATCGGCTTTTCACGTGTTGAACACTTTATTTAAAAACACTTTGGCATCTTGCCGTTTTATACGAACTATCTTCACGATAAGCACTGGATTACAATTTAAAATTTAACTATAGGTAAATTTTAATTTTAAAACGAAGGACCAAATTTAATGTACCCGGCGCAGCCGCGTGTATGGCCGTGGCCTTTAATGCTATAGGATTAAAATGTGCGCGGATACATTAAATAAAATATTGTGCTTTATAGAACACACATTTATTAATTGACATTTACATAGAATAATAGAAGAATAATGACAAACAAAAACAAACATAAACCGTAGACAATAAACCATAAATAAAATCTACTGTTCTAGTCTTGAACAAGTGCCACAATAGAGAGATCTCCCTCCAGGCAGATGTTATGCTTGGGGACCGAAGTCCGAAGGAAGAGAGTTGAGAGTTGTATTTATGCAGCCGCATTGAGGAACTTCGTTAGCGGCATGTAGAACGATGTGACAGCTGTCATTAGAACTGGCGCTAGCTACTCGTGTGTCGTAGCAGTTATGTAGAGGCCAACTTGGTGGCGCTAAGGTCGCTACACTAATTCCAAGTGACACATACACATACATACATACCGTCACGCCTCTTTCCCATAGGGGTAGGCAGAGTCTACTTTGTTCCACTTGCTACGATCCTGACATATATTATTTCTTTAGCTTCATCCACAGTCATCAATCTCTTCATACATGCTCCAAGTGAACCTTATAAAAATATTTTAAAAAGAGTAACCTATACCTGTCTGTGTTACTTGACCTATTAAAAATCAGACTGAGTACGAGTCGGACTCGCGCTCCGAGGGTACCGAACAAAGTCAAAGAATATAAAATGCAGTGTTAGCAGAGCCGAGAGAGTTAAGCAGAATATAGACAATGTGAGGTCATTTTATATTGGTTACTTACATAGACAGATATAAAAATATTCTGTTCTTAGTATTTGATGTTATAGCGGCAACAGAAATACATCATCTGTGAAAACTTGAACTGTCTAGCATCACGGTTCCTGAGACAGGCCTGGATGCAGACAGACAGACAGACAAACAGACAAACAGACGGACAGACGGACAGTGTAGTCTGAGAAATAAGGTCCAATTTTATCCCTTTGGGTACGGAACTCTAAAAAGTAGTGTACAAAAGGGCAATACATTACAAACACTACAAGAAATCTAATCGCAAAAGTTCTTTGAACAGCGTAACGCGATTCTCATAATTAAAAAGGTGGTCTACGAACTCTTTGCCCCGGTGTTCTTCCGGGAGAACGTTGGAAACTTTTAATATTCCCCGGGTAACTCGTACTTAACAGCGAGCGGATAATTATGCTGCCTTATTATTCTGTGATTAGGGAACCTGTTAGTTTTTAGTAATGAAACAAAGGTTTTTTACTTCTTTTGTTGAAGAATGATATTTTACTATGTTGAACAAAGCATAATGCTAAAACCAAGAACGATTGACGGAAAGGCTGAAAATTATTATGTGTATGTAATTATGCAATGCAAATAAAGATTAAAGCCACGTTTAGCATGATTAAGGGCGTATAGGTGGAAAACATACATACATAAATCACGTTTTTCTCCCTTACGGGGTAGACAGGGTCTAAGGTGACATGACCCAACGACCACGCTTAGCATGATTGTGGGCGTGGAAAGGGGAATCAAAATAGTGATGGGTAGCTAGCCGCATCGCCTATATGATTCCTATGCCCATTCCCTCGATGGGCTTTTACCATCTTAGGTGGAAAGGGAAATCAAAATAGGGATGGGTTGCTAGCCACATCGACTATAACATGATTCCTAAGACTTTCGCCCATTCCCTCGACGGGCATTTACCATCTGCGCGGAAAGAGAGGCAACTGGTAAATTCTATGTTTTCATTCTATGTAATCAAACAGATGACGCCTGGCGACAAAAAATCAAGTAAGGTCACGTGACAGCTAGTAACAGATAGAAAAAATCGAAGGCTTACCCACCTGCTATGGGTGGAGTAGGGTAGCACGCGTCACGGAATGACGAGGATCCGGGTTCGATTCCCGGCCATTGCTTTGCTTTTTGGATTTTTTATTAGTTACTTGCTGTATAAAAACTGCACGTATTCTTGAATCTCAACTATCGCCGTATTAATAATGTTTCAGAGAGTAATTACTTGCAGCCATACAATCGACATAGAACGTTTGGAGATGTAATATACATACATACATACATATATTACGTCTTTATCCCTTACGGGTCAGACAGAGCCTAAGGTAAGAAAACCTTAAGGCCACGTTTAGCTTAATCATTTAAGGGCGTACAGCTGGAAAGGGAAATCAAAATAGTGATGGGTTGCCAGCCGCATCGCCTATAACATGATTCCTAAGAGTTTCGCCATTCCCTCGATGGGCTTTTACCATCTGCGCGGGAAGAGAAGCAACTGGCGAATTCTATGTTTTTGCTTTACTCCCAGACCAGCATGGATGTAATATAAACACATAATAATAATATCGTCGTCGTTTTAATTTACAATGTAGAAAATGGCGTGAACTCGCGGCAAGTGTTTGGTTCCGCTCCTTGATTGTGCCAGCAGATACCTATTAATAAGGTTCTATCAGTAATTTTCTGTACGGTCAGCAAAAGGATTTCTTATTTATTTTGTAACATTTCAAATTTATCATGAGCTTTCCAATTTCGAATCAATGGTGTGTGTGAAGTTCCCAATCCGAACTGGGCCCGCGTGGGAATTATAACCCCCAAGCCCTCTCATTCTGAGAGGAGGCCAGTGCCCAGCACTGGAACGTATAAGTATATAAGCTGGGTTATGATTGTGTTTATTTTCTTATTAGTTAGTTTGGTTAGCTTGTTGGATTGGATTGTTGATGTGTCACTTATTTTAGTCTTTTTGGTGTAAGTACAGTAGGTAAACGACGGAAAAATCATACTTTATCCGTCGAAAATTAAGCTTTTTGATGTGGTGACCTTTCGCAGTCTGTAACCTCTCAACGAGTCGCAGACGCATTAAATGTGTCATAAATAACACAAGAAAAGCGATCACGACGAGTTGTGACGTCATCGGGTCGTAAAAGATGAACGAAATGTTCGGAATCTGTAATGGATTACTCAGTTTATATATTAATCGTACTGCTTACGAGAAGTTCAAGCTAACGGTTAAAAAACAACTATGATAATAAAACGAATATATACTAAAATAAATTAAATTTCAAGTCGACTACGTACCTACCTACCTCTTTCAGTCGGGACAAAGACGTTGTTACCATATTTAATTTCATTTCAGGGAATCGCCGTAAAATTTCGCCTATTTTGTCATTCGATGAAAAATAATTTCGGTCAAGCGTAGCTTCATTCAAAGTAATTCATTTAAGTGAAATACCAGGCGCGTTCCGTCAAAACGTAAGTATGGACCAGTCGAGATGAGGTGTCCATACTGGGTTCATATTATGTTCGTACTATAACTACCCTTTACTATAAATGTAATTTAGCTCGCTTAATGCCTCCAATTTGCACATAGTTAACAAGAAGTTATATATTTTCGTTTTTAACATTTATTTATGTACTCGGTTTACATTAATTGTCATTCGAAATTTCGTTTCAATACAATAAAAAGTTGGTAAAATTGGACTTTTAATATTTAATTACATAATAAAACACAGATGAAGCTTTACAAATATTGAGTTGCATAATTATGCAATTTACTTTTTGGATTTGGCACACCTTAACCTTAATCATATTAATATCGCGAAAATACAAAAGGCAATTCTTAATTATTTGATAATTATGTTTCCACTGAATTAACTCATTGAGTAATTGGCGTGAAACAAATTTAAACGAGTTAGCGAAAACAATCAAAACTTTTGCCTCGGCGCAACCACCGCGACTGACCACTGGGTAAACGAATCTTTTGTTTTAGCATTTATTTTATTTTGCTACAAGATTAATTGCGACATAAGTTTATAAAAATGAAAGCGTTTGTTATTGACTGTATTCCGTCACCCGATCTAAGATAATGTAATTAATATCAAATTTCAAGCCTTTTCAGCTAGTTACGTTACTGGAAGACTAATAAATAAACAATAAATATCTTGGGACAAATTACATCAATTAACCCAGCCCCAAACTAAGCAAAGCTTGTACTATGGGTACCAGGCAACGGATAAACATCCTTATATAATGTAGATAAATACAAACGACATCCATGATTCGGGCACAAACATCCGTATTCATCATACAACTGTCTGCCCCTACCGAGATTCGAACCCAGGACCTCTAGCTTCTTAGTCAGGGTCACTAACCACTAGTATATCCGGTCGTCAAATACAAGCAACAAGGCGAATTAATTAAAAACGTATTTTTACAGGCTGTATTGAATTAAGTACTCTGAATTCTCAGTCAAAAATATCTTGTTCTTATCTGTAACGTGCAAGGAACCATATAAAATAGACGAAAAAAATATAAACAACTTGTTATAAAAATACTCCACGAGACCCACATTAAATAAACTAAAACAAATGATAAGTTTTTGCGAAATTAATATTTTTAAATTCACCCCTGTCGCGTAAAGGTGCGACCATACCGGTGCGTAAAAGACGTTGACGGTGCGTTTACACAACAAAATGTATGAAAAAACGGTGAGAAAACTTGACGCCTACGACACGTCACTGCGTATACGCGGTGGTGTGGTCGCTCCTTTACTTGACAAATTCAAGTCAATTTGATTGGAAGCGGATAAATATGGAGTTGCTAGATTTTATTACATTGTTTGTTATACTAACGTGGAGGAGTGCCACAATAGAGAGATCTCTCTCCAGGCAGATGTTATGCTTGGGGACCGAAGTCCGAAGGAAGAGAGTTGAGAGTTGTATTTATGCAGCCGCATTGAGGAACTTCGTTAGCGGCATGTAGAACGATGTGACAGCTGTCATTAGAACTGGCGCTAGCTACTCGTGTGTCGTAGTAGTTATGTAGAGGCCAACTAGGTGGCGCTAAGGTCGCTACACTAATTCCAAGTGAACCTTATAAAATTATTTTAAAAAGAGTAACCTATACCTATCTGTGTTACTTGACCAGCTAAAAATCAGGCCGCGTAAGAGTCGGACTCGCGCTCCGAGGGTACCTACCGAACAAAGTCAAAGAATATAAAATGCAGTGTTAGCAGAGCCCTGCCTCTTAAGCAGAATGTAGAAAAGTGAGGTCATTTTATATTGGTTACTTACATAGACAGATATAAAAATATTCTGTTTTTAGTATTTGATGTTATAGCGGCAACAGAAATACATTATCTGTGAAAACTTGAACTGTCTAGCATCACGGTTCCTGAGACAGGCCTGGATGCAGACAGACAGACAGACAAACAGACAAACAGACAAACAGACGGACAGACGGACAGTGTAGTCTGAGAAATAAGGTCCAATTTTATCCCTTTGGGTACGGAACTCTAAAAAGTAGTGTACAAAAGGGCAATACATTACAAACACTACAAGAAATCTAATCGCAAAAGTTCTTTGAACAGCGTAACGCGATTCTCATAATTAAAAAGGTGGTCTACGAACTCTTTGCCCCGGTGTTCTTCCGGGAGAACGTTGGAAACTTTTAATATTCCCCGGGTAACTCGTTCTTAACAGCGCGCGGATAATTATGCTGCCTTATTATTCTGTGATTAGGGAACCTGTTAGTTTTTAGTAATGAAACAAAGCTTTTTTAGTTATTTTGTTGAAGAATGTTATTTTACTATTTGTTGAACAAAGCATAATGCTAAAACCAAGAACGTTTGACGGAAAGGCTGAAAATTATTATGTGTAAGTAATTATTCAATGCAAATAAAGATTAAAGCCACGTTTAGCATGATTAAGGGCGTATAGGTGGAAACATACATACATACCTACATACATAGGTACATACATAAATCACGTCTTTCTCGCTTACGGGGTAGACAGGGTCTAAGGTGACAAAGGCCACGGTTAGCATGATTGTGGGCGTGGAAAGGGGAATCAAAATAGTGATGGGTAGGCAGCCGCATCGCCTATATGATTCCTATGCCCATTCCCTCGATGGGCTTTTGCCATCTGCGCGGGAAGAGAAGCAACTGGCAAATTCTATGTTTTTGCTTTACTCCCAGACCAGCATGTATGTAATATAAATACATAATAATAATATCGTCGACGTTTTAATTTACAATGTAGAAAATGGCGTGAACTCGCGGCAAGTGTTTGGTTCCGCTCCTTGATTGTGCCAGCAGATACCTATTAATAAAGTTATATCAGTAATTTTCTGTACGGTCAGCAAAAGGATTTCTTATTTATTTTGTAACATTTAAAATTTATCATGAGCTTCCCAATTTCGAATCAATGGTGTGTGTGAAGTTCCCAATCCAAACTGGGCCCGCGTGGGAATTATAACCCCCAAGCCCTCTCATTCTGAGAGGAGGCCAGTGCCCAACACTGGGTCGTATAATAGGCTGGGTTATGATTGTGTTTATTTTCTTATTAGTTTGGTTAGCTTGTTGGAATGTGTCACTTATTTTGGTCTTTTTGGTAAACTACAGAAAAATCATACTTTTTCCGTCGAAAATTAAGCGTTTTGATGTGGTGACCTTTCGCAGTCTGTAACCTCTCAACAACGAGTCGCAGACGCAATAAATGTGTCATAAATAACATAAGAAAAGCGATCACGACGAGTTGTGACGTCATCGGGTCGTAAAAGATGAACGAAATGTTCGGAATCTGTAATGGATTACTCAGTTTGTATATTAATCGTACTGCTTACGAGAAGTTCGAGCTAACGGTAAAAAAAACTATGATAATAAAACTAAAATATACTAAAATAAATTAAATTTCAAGTCGATTACGTACCTACCTCTTTCAGTCGGGTAAAAGATGTTGTTACCATAATTAAATTTCGTTTCAGGGAATCGTAAAATTTCGCCTATTTCGTCATTCGATGAAAATTAATTTCGATCAAGCGTAACTTCATTCAAAGTAATTCATTCAAGTGAAATACCAGGCGCGTTCCGACAAAACGTAAGTATGGACCAGTCGAGATAAGGTGTCCATACTGGGTTCATACTATGTTCATACTATAACTACCCTTTACTATATTGAGCGGACATCCCGTTTCTAATGGCTGTCACATAAAGCCTCGATGCGACTGTTATCGGTTTTACATATCGAGAGCTACGCTTTGTGAGTCGTAAGAGCCATCCGCATGTAGACTGATTAGGTACATGATGGCAGTAATGGAAAGAAATTGAAGCGCGATCTCGCCTCGGCCGATCTTATCTGGGGTTCCATTTTTAAAAAACCAGATTTTTTTTTTGTTTTCAAATATTTTGCAGCCAGTACTAGATAGTATCAGTTATTTGTTTTTTTTTGAAAATTAACGCGTACTTACCGGCAACCCAATGTTGATCAATTATGAGCGTGACAAAGATAACCTGACAAACAAGTTTATTTAAACAGTAGGTAGGTAGGTATTTCGTAATTTTGTGGAATAAATAATTTAGGTACGGTCTGGCTTTTTAAGTTGAAAACGTATTGATTGATATTGTTAATTAAAATACGTAAAATAAGATTTATTTAACTTGAGGTAAAAAAAAAGCTCGTTCCCCAAATTTGCCGCCCCCAAAATCTGCCGCCCTAGGCTCGAGCCTACTCAGCCTTCTGGTAAATCCGCCACTGAATAGTGGATGGCGTTGATTAAAATATACGATAAATAAAAAAACAACCTTATTTCCATTATTTTCGTAGAACTATTTCCTATAGCTAGCGTCTAGTTATTTCTTAGAGTGCCCACAAATACTGAAGTTTGTTTTACGAGAACCATTATGCATTATTCGTATGACAAGTTCTGGTCTTATTCTCCTAGGTGTCAAAGGGACGGTAGGTATGATCTGAACTTCTAAGATCCCCAGTAGAGTCACCGCAAAATCAATAGCTTCCCTATCGATAGTTTTAATCGAAAAAATCCGTAATATCGACGGGTCTATCGATACTCGATCTCTTATTTAAAGTAATAGTATTGGTAAGCAGCCATACCGACGATACTATCGATAGTATTTATTGTAGTTTAAATAGTAAATTTGGTTGCTTATTTCAGGTAACTAATTGCACTGGACATTACGGCGTCCTGTCCAACACTAACCGAGAATTGCTCCGAAATTAATAAGTATAGTTTAATAATAATATCGAAAATATCGATAGCTATCGTTACTATAGTCTTTCCTCAAACTATCGATAGTCTATCGAAATACTATCGATAGAGGACTATCGAGGGGCAACACTAATCCCCAGTCGTCCTTAGACGTATTATCGAAGCGTTTTTGTGAGGCCAAGTTTAGATATTTTGGAGCTTCAGTGCTAAGAGCCTGGAGTGTTAATTTTTGATTCAAAAACGTTCGTAAATCTGGCAAATTAACTTGTGATTTAAGTCATTAACAAATTAAAAAAAACCTCGTGGACATCCATCCATATTAGTGTCGGAAGAGGTTTGACAGTGAAAAAGTACACAATTTTAATTTTAATAATTGATTAAATTACGCGTTACTTTGTATCGGTGCATATTAATGAACAAAAACTACCAGTACTTTATTGGTTTTTAATTTACTAGCGACCCGCCCCGGCTTCGCACGGTATATTATGCATGTATTATACATATAAACCTTCCTCTTGAATCACTCTATCTATTAAACCGCATTAAAATCCGTTGTGTGGTTTTGAAGATATAAGCATGCATAGGGACACAGGCACAGAGAAAGCGACTTTATTTTATACTATGTAGTGATGATGCTAATAGATAAGGTGATACAACCACCCATCACTCACGGGTAAGATAATAAAAAAAGACGATTTGATTTTCATCGGTTTCAACTCTTAGTTAACATTATTGCGGTTTTTGTTAAGTTTTGCGTTAAATTAAAAAGGACTCAAATAAAATAGTAAACAACTGGGCCAATTACAAAGTTAAGTGCCACTCTTCAGTAAGGTTAAGATGCACTTTACGTTATTTAAGTTAATTAAAACAGCTCTACACAATTGAAACTGGGAAATATTAAAGTAGTTAGAAGTTATAGGTACCCTGCTCTTCGAAGCTGTTGGCTTTGTCTTTAATTAAATTATTTTAATTAAACCTCGCAGATTTGGGAATGAAAAATGCCGAAAGTATACAATAAAAACATTTGAAATAATTTACTTCTTTCCAATTAACAAATTCTAAGATGAGTGCAAAAAAAAGATCGCAAATTTCAGTGTATTCAAATACTGAAAAAAAAATCTATACTGTCATGTCCTGTCACTAAATTTCCGGTATAACATGACTCAAGATTGATTTGCAATATGTTGCTCAATTTTCTAATTCTAATACATCAAAGGGAAATAATTTTCTCTTTGATCTGTTGTGTCCCCAAACAAGGGTTTCATACTTGAAACAGTAGTTTTGTTTGTAAAATTACTAGCAACGAAGCCTTTGAAAAACATTTGAAACGCGAAATACATTCATACGCACGCTCTTATACCGTTAAAAATATCTGGCCACCAACAATTAAAAGCCACACATTCGAAAACCGCACAAAAAACAATCGCACATCACTTCGTTCGAAATTCAAAAGCCGTGGCGCGAGATTCCCGGGATGCGCGCGGCGGCTCGTCCTGCCGCGAACTGAACTGAGTCCTGGCCGTCCCCAGCGCCGATCCCGCCCCCGACACGGTAAGCGTGTCAATGTCAATTTATTGTGTATCAATTTGTTGCAATTTTGGTACAAGGTTTCGTCATTGAAATCAGGCAGTCAGTTTAATATCATGTGCATATTCGCTTGTGAGTCACTTTGACGACCATTTGTCGTATGGTTTTTAAAAAAAAACGGCCTAATGCCGATCGTGCTCGCACAGCGACGGTTCACAAATTCGGCAACTGAATAAAAAATCCAGTGTTAGCAGAGCCCTGCTACGTAAGCAAAATGCAGGCAGTGTGGGGTCATTTTATTACAAGGTGTTTTATTAAATTGTGTGTATGTATATTTGCCCGGGTAAAATCTTGCAGCTCAATTTCGAAGAGATATCTTCAACCGATCGAGATAAAATCTAGCATACTTGTGGAAGTCGGATGACAGTACAATAATCCGGTGGCACGGACAGGACTGTCTCCGCAGGAGGGAACTCTTCAACGGTAAGTCCGATTGACAGTTTGGCACACATATGTAGGACGGAAAGGCAAGTACAGTCAACAAAAAAAGCTTGTATCAAAAATGTAATTGTTTACTTACATAAACAGACATTAAAATATCTTGCTTTTAGTATTAGTTGTTATAGCTGCAATAGAATCATCTGTGAAAATTTCAACTGTCTAGCAATAACGGTTCATGAGAGATATAGCCTGGTGACAGACAGACAGACGGATAGTGGAGTCTTAGTAATTAGCGTACCGTTTTTACTTTTATGGTAGGTACGAAACCCTCAAAATTACAATTTTTTTTTTCGTATGGTCTAAATTAAACTCTAAGGGCAAACAAATAGAATTACATTGTCTATAAGTATTGTAGATTTTAATTCTTTTGGCCTTTAAGTAGGCGGTCCCTTTGGCCTTCTAATGACTTTGTTTTCCAAGTCTCGTTTATTCCTAGAGCTCTCATATTTGTTGCTTTCAATATTAAATACTAAAGTAGGTATGTAGAAATAAAGACGAAACCATTTATTCTGCAGATAGAAAGGCGGATTGGGCAGTTATTTTATCTATTAAGTAAATCTTTTGAAGTCCGTAAAAGTACCTACTTGGGATATTTTA
Organism: Pandemis cinnamomeana; assembly: GCA_932294345.1. NCBI lineage: Eukaryota > Metazoa > Arthropoda > Insecta > Lepidoptera > Tortricidae > Pandemis > Pandemis cinnamomeana. The sequence continues at coordinate 11,856,121 of OW028705.1, read as the reverse complement.
ATATCATTCTGTTTTTACATAGACTTGCTTTTGATCCTCTTTTTAGAAGCCTTTTCTTGGCTTGTAATGTTTTTTTTATTGTTTGGATCAATGAAAACTAGCCTTTTAAAAGGAGGAGGATATTAATTGGTCATGCAGAGTACCTACGACGAAAAAAGTCAGCCATTTTCTTTGTAACTACTAATTATTTTTTTTGACGTTTCTTGACCTCTCGTTTTTTGACCCTTTCATTCATTTTCTAACGTGTTTTAACCATTTCAAAAGATTCCATTTTTGAATTTTAAGGTATGAATTAAAGCATCAGCCTATTTAGGTTTCGTTAAGTTGGTGAGATTAAGGGGCTGTTTCACCACTCTCTGTTAAGTTTCAGTTATCTTAAGCATCAGTTATCTATGATGACGTCTCTGTCCGTTTCGTATGAATAAATAGAGACGGAATCATAGATAGCTGGAACTTAACAGAGAGTGGTGAAACAGGCTTTAAACATACATACATACATAAATCACGTATTTATCCCTGACGGGGTAGACAGAGCCTAAGGTAAGACCTAAAGGCAATGTTAGCATGATTGTGGGCGTATAGGTGGAAAGGGGAATCCAAACAGTGATGAGTTGCTAGCCGCATCGCCTATAGTATGATTCCTTAGATTTTCGCCCATTCCTCGATGGGCTTTTACCATCTAAACCTAAAACTAACATGGACTAATAATGGAGTTATTGAGAAAGTACCGAAAATTCCCAAATTTTATACAGCAACAGCATGAAAATATTCAAAGTTAAGCTAATGCATATTTTGTAGGGGATATAGACTGCGAATTATCTTATGAATTATCTATATCAACTAATAAAGAAATTATCATAATTATCTTTGATGAGCCCCGATATTTCGAAGCAGTTGCATCACGATGAGTGAATCTACCGGGAAATATTGGAAGCTCATCGAATGTAATAAGAAGTGTGTCTAGTGGTAAATGATGTCTTATTCTAAACAGTAATGACGCCAGTAGCGAAAAAACAGGCATTATATTTTCTTATAACGCATAATTACATCAGAATTATCTCATTACAACTTGGTAACTTCGCTATTTTCGCCTCTGGGGGCGGTAACTTTTTAATTTTCTTAAATTCCGCCGTCGATTTGTTGAAGTTAAGGCTTCGTAATTATCTGATACTCCAAACTGAATTATGTGGGTTTCTTTTTGGCTTAAAGATTATAGCTGTTGATGGACAGTATTGATATTAAATTAGAGGTTCGGGAATTCGGAGGACGAGGAGACATTTATAAGTTTTTAATAATTTGCCATGACGCGTTTCCCTAAATGTCTCAGGCCCTCCTAAAACAAAATGACAAAAGAAAAACTGAATCTTAAATTTCATTTGCAGTTGCATTTTGTCTTTCTTTCGAACTAAAACTAATCATGGTTTTAATGCGATCGATTGCGCAATATATCATTAGTTTAGGAAACGTGTATAAATAAATTTATAGGTTGAGATGTGTTGGGGAAAATCTTCGATAGCAATGAGAGTAATGCAGACACTTACCTAGGCTTTCGGGAACGTTGCTCCTGGGGGCCCCCGGCGTTGTGTGTTCCACAGGCACTATATCTGGATTCGTCGACTATTTTGGTGCTAGACTTTTGATTCTCGAGATTTTGAATTTGGATTTTGAGCGGAGCGGTCTGTGTCGCGACACACACTGGACGGCGGTTTTTATTAGCTTTGTTATTTGAACGTTGGCAGCACTGTCTTAGGGATGCTGCGTTTTGATACTCCTTTTTTTGAAAAGCGTTTGGTTCGTACCTGCATTAAAGTTTGCTATCGACTTGGATTGATTAAAATTAATAGAAAAAGGGGGAAAACTATCTTGTGCTAGTTAATTCAACGAAATACGGAACATGCCGCCGACCATAAAATAATGCTTATTTTATTAAGAAACTATGCTAACTTAATACTATAGCATGCAGTGAAATATAAATGAAATGCCTATTCGAGAGGCAATGGGCAGACCTTGACTACAGGTCGCTTGGTTACGGTATTACCGATGCGTACAGTGACCACGCGTGTAACACCGTCGGCGCCCGCCCACTGAACATGAAACTTACAGGACCTTTCTAGCAAGTTGACAGACTTACCATTTGAACGTTTCTAAAGAAAGGTCATGTAAACATTGCTGTAATTTTAATTAAACATGTTCATTGAAACTTTCAAAAATGTTGCGATTGATGTTATATCAACATTACATATGAAAGTTTATTACTTAACTTTCAAGCAACATTGCTGTATTAACTTACTATAATATTCAGTTATTAAATTGCTACAATGTTATTTTATAACATTGCAGATGAAATGTTGCAGCAATCTATATTTAACAACATGCATCACGGAACATTGCTATTACGTTGCAAACTAAACTTATTGAAATGTTTTACAATATTATTGCAGCAATATACTTTTTGCAACCTATAAAATTAAAAGTACCAAAAACGTCACAGTTTCAATGTTGCTATGAAATAACATTATAGACATTGCAGTTACTTCGTAAACAGAACTTATTGTAACTTTCAATATGATTATTGCAGCAATTTACATTTTGAAATATAAGTATTTTAATGTTGCTTCAACGACACATTTTATACGTTGTTGAAACTTTCATAAAAAACATTACAGGCAATTTGCGGTCAAAGTTATCTGAAACTTATGGTGTTATTATTGCAGCAATATTCTTTTTGCAACATATAAAATTTGAGGTATCATAAACGTCACAGTTTCAATGTTGCTGTGAAATAACACTATAGACATTGCAGGTACCTTGCAAACTGAACTTATTGAAACATTCAATATCATCATTGAATTAAATTACATCTTAGTATGTATATTTTCTAAACTGAAAATGGAACTGAGAACATCATTTTCATGAAGTCTGTTAAAATACAAAACCTTCTCCTAAATGAAACAAAGCCAGGAGTACTAAAAAACGTTTTATTGCCACAACACAATGGACTAAAATGCTTTCAAATTTGAAAGATATTTTGGAAAAAGTGTCAAAATCCAGGCGAAGATACGCAGCTGGACGGTACTTATAGATAACAATATTAATATTAGGACGGCAATTACCTACACACTACTCCGAATGAAAGCGACCCCAAGGTCACAAACTCGTCTGTTGTCAAGCGACCATTTTTCGTCAAGGTCGCGCGGGGCCTCTCAACGGGTGATAATCAGTGAACGAATATAACTATGGAAGCAGTCTCTTCATACAACCTACCGTTCATTATTAGCCCAAAAACTCACACAGATAGGTTTGAAGTACACACACACAAGCAAAGTAAATAAAAATTATCAATGCATTTAAGAAAATAGGTTATTGCTAATGAATCTAGGTCGGTATTAGAATGTGCTTCGCTAGTTGCGACTTTTTGAAAATAAGTACGTAAAAGCTCAACGATTTGAGAAGCGTCGGGTCACATGTCGCGATTGGTTCTCGGCGTGACAGATTTACGCTAATTGGTTCGCGGCTTCGATGCAATGTCAGCAGATTGTCAGTGTGTCTTCGAAGCACAGACGATGTTATGCAGAAGGGGACCAGTCAGATTCAAAGCAACCCAATGCACAAAGGTATGAAATCAGTAAGCCAAATTTTCACTCGCTTTCGCCCACTTCGTCAGCGCGCTTGACTACCTAGTTCGATAAGTGTATTAATAGTAGTTTACATATTTATTTATTTTTGTTTTACAAGGAAGGCAAGCGAGCAAGTGGGTTACCTGATGGTAAGTAATCACCGCCGCTCATGGACTCCGCAACACAGAAGTATTGTAGACGCGTTGCCGGCTTAGAGTACTATGTGCCAGTAATTCCACCGGCTGTTTTACTCTCCACTTCGAAACACAGTAGCCTAAGATGTTGGTAGCGATTCGGACGGACCCTGCTCGTGCGGTTCTACCACCCGCAACAAATGATATTACGTAGATACGGTTTCTAAACGTATTATATAGGTGGGTGTAGATAAAAATAATAAAAGAAATATCAGTAGATAATTTATTATGATGACAATTTGGACGTTTTTGAGGACTTTCCTGAGAAGTTTCCGGAATATTTTCTTTGTTTTTAATTTTTTATTAATACTGGTTTTTCACTCGAAAACACCATCTGAAAATGTAGGTACATGTCTATTATACAATCGTACAAAGTAGCACTACATTAACTAAAACGTGATCATTCAAACCAAATAAATCCGCACAGTACAAATTGGTATTGCGCTTTTAGAAGGCATTATGTGTCCCTTCTTCAATACATAAAAATCTTCATCTTTAAAATAAACTGAACATAATTATTTTTGAATTCTTGCTCGGTGTCCAGTCATTTTCCTTTCTCTCTAATTGAACAGCTTTTTTCCATCGATTTCTACGACTCGGCTCTTGTGGGAATCTAAATTAAAATTAAAATTAAGCAAAATGAGAAACGACTTCGACTTGTTAATCCGATGAAAAACCGAAATTAAAACCCAAATCTGTATGTAACTTAATAATAAATATTATGTCCTATAAAATAGCTATATTAAAATGTACTACTACATTATGCATAATGACATCCCTCTAGTAAAAAGGCAATTTTGGATTTTTTGAGTAAACAGTGTACTTACACGTGAAAAGTGATTCCAGTACTCTTGGGACAATATTCCTGTTAATTCCTGCACCACCTCACCACACATGAAGGTATTTTTTAATGGATAAGTTGATTTTATATAATAAAAAACCCGTGTGACACGACTGACAGGCGTGCGCCTTGCGCACTGATCGCGTTGCCGCACTAGTTTTCAAGCCCCGCCCGCCGCGAACTAGTTTACGTTGGGTCATTTTGGAGCGTCAGAAATGCTTCCATAGTTATATTCGTTCACCGGTGATAATTTACTAAATAATTATGTCGCAAAACTCGTAGGTACCTAAGATTTGGCGCCATATCCTGCCTGATAGAGGCGTACAATATTCCTGCACACTAATTCTAACATAAAACTACTTACCTACCTACTTTCTTAAATCTAAGTTATATCTAAAAAAAGGCCCCCGTGGCATACCTAGTGCCAAATAGGGTGGCAGCATTCCCTCGTTCAATCGCTATACCTACTTGTTCGTTGGGAGAGACGTCACGCGCTTTTGTAAATCATTGATGAGCATAGTACCTATACTATATCTCTCTAATCTGTGCATAGTATATGCGCCGGGACCCCACGGACCCAGGGTCTCAAATCTGACAGCTGTGAAATTGTACGCCGGACCGAGACCCTGATATTTCACTAACCTCTTCTTTTCGGCCACTTCCGCCACAGAATAAGAAGATTTTGATGTATTTTTTAAAACGCTCAAAAGACAAGTCGATATTGTTTCTATATAGAGTAGAATCCAAACCGCAATTAAATATATTTAACAGTGTCATATTCTTATGCGTAATGATTACAAGATCATTACAAACTATTGTAATTGTTACGACATTCCTAAACATAAAAAATAGGTAGGTATTAACCGGCAAAACATTCAAGTAAAATTCCATCAATCAAAAATAAAAACGTCAAGAAACGGCCAAGTGCGAGTTGGATTCATGTACGAAAGGGTTATTACGTACTAAAAACTAAAATATTTAGTAAAAAGTATCGACGCTTGAAAGGCGAAAGGTGATAAGCGACATTTTTTGTGATATTGAGTTATAAGTATTTATATTATTGAAATCAGCAGATTTTTCTGCCTCGAGTGGGCTAGGTTTCGTGTGCCTACGACGACTTTCGTGTCGCTTATCCCATCGGTGATTTTTAACTAAACGTTTTTTTACTAAACGTTTTTTTTTTAATTTCTGTATATTGGACATTAGATAAAATGTTTTTTTAGATAATGTCACTTAGACTGTTTGACTTTTTACGACTTTCCTTCCCTTTGTCGGTTATATTTTTTTACCTCATCATACAGGGTGTTTGGTAGCTAGATACAAAGCTTTAAAGGGATGATAGCCGTGGTATTTTTGAACATTTTTAGCCACATATGTCTTAGCCGAAATTTGTTTTTTTTTTTAATTGAAGACAGAAATTTTAGGAAAATACCCAGAAGTTGATAGTCAAGAGTCAATATTGCCCAAATGAACTTTAATTTGGAAACAAAATCTTTTATTTCGGATAGTTTAATGTGTATTGGACCAAATGAAATAATATTAAGTGTCTTTCTTGCCACAAAAACAAAATGAAGGCATTCGAAATTACTAAAAATGTCTTAGGTTGGAACAGTCATTTTTCTGCGCCATATTTTTTTTTTTTAATCCTTGAAATGTTCAAACATTTTTTGAAACATGCCTGTTTATTGTTCTTTCTTTTAAGGTATCACTCTTTCACATTGCTTGCTAAATCTGAGATAAAAAGTAAAAACCAAATCCAGGGAGCACTCGCTAAGAGAATGTACTAGTCTTGGAATTTCACGTTAAAGGTACTTAGCTAGTAAATTACATAAAAAAAAGATTAAAATTAAATCATTATCCTTCGGTTTGTTGTGATTTGAATACTAAATTAATTAATTTTACAATTTTTTTTACATTAATAAATCAAATGCATAAAAATTTAAAAAAAAAACAATTTCGCATAAGACATATATGGCTAAAAATGTTCAAAAATACCTCGGCTATCATCCCCTTAAAGCTTTGTATCTAGCTACCAAACACCCTGTACAACGTAATTTTATTTACATTATATCATTTTACCTATATCCACATAAAAACAAAACATGGCTTAGATCAAATAACCTAAAAGTAATTATCTGCACGATTATAGGTTATCACCTTTTACCTGTTATTAGTTTCGAGAGACATGTCGCTTATCCTTTTTTACTTGCAGTATTTTTTTAATACTACTGTCGCTTATTTAGTTTTTCCTGAATATAAATCTAAACTAGGCGGTTGAGTTTTTCAGTGTAATTGAAATGTCTAAATTGATTTAAGAGTAATTTTAGATGGTTTTTCAAATATGGTTATGTTTATCTTTCTTACTATCTTATTATTCATAATAATTGACTTATCAACATGTTCACCGATCATGATCACCGAACATGTTAACTTATTCACCATAGAATTGGTATAGTGTAAGTATAAATTGACATATCAAGTTACGTTCGTTTTATCAGTAGTTGAATATAAGTAGATAAAACGATATATTTATTTGTTAACGTAATAGTGTATTAGTCGTCTTTTATTTGATATTTTGTTTTGTCAATTTACGGACGCTAGATCGGTTTTTGAGCATAAGTTGATGTAAGGATATATTACGATATTATATTTTTTATTGTGACTCATCGCGTATATATCTCATTTCGTTAAATAAAATACGCAGCGTATGGATATATTCAAATACTCACGCGGCAATATCTCTAAAAGTATCGTAGATATCGAGTTGTCAATTTTTTTCCTACAAAACCAATGCTGTAGGAAGCCATTGCGACGGTAAAAAAAAAATCATGTAAGTCGAGTTATCAAGTTCTTCCTGCCATGCACGGATTTACAAAGATGATTTTTGTAAATCAGATAACAAATTAAATTGTAATGATTCTTTTTCAAAAATTTGCGTGGTATTTTGGCTCTTCTGTAAAATTACCATTTTGTCGCTTATGACATTTCGTCTTTCAAGCGTCGGTATGAAGTCGTTGCGTTGCGGTCGGAATATTGTACCTACTAGCTTTTGCCCGCGACTTCGTCCGCGCAGAATTAAATTTTGCGTGTCAATACTTAACCACGAATAACTTTTCTACGAAAACTTTACCACGAAAAGGCTATATCACGAACAGACTTTAACACGAAGTCCCAAATAGATCGGCCGGGTACCTCCCATTTGTTCTATGGAACTGTGACGTCATAGGACTGTTAACATTTTTTTTTCCCAACAGTTCCATGGTAGAACTATTGAAACAAAAAATGTGCTATTTGTTCTATAGAACTAAAAGCACCTCAAATTTGTGATGGGAAACTTGAAGTGCTTTTGTTGTAAATCTACCTATGCCATATTTGTTATATGGTCACATAAACGAATGCTCTAGTTTGTTTTGTATCAACTGTGGTAACCTGTAATTCGCCATGTAACTTTTTATCTAAGTGTATAATTGTAACTTAATTAAGGCTGGTTGGTTCCCTGAATAAATAAATAAATAAATAAATTCAACAAGCGAAAAACGCCGGTACGATATTCTTCGAGTGAATACACGGCGCCGGTCGACCTTGAGCCGGGGGATGCCGACGCGCGCGCCGCGGCTAGTGGTGGGTCGTCGACGATTTTACAGTCGACGGAACGAGACCGTTTACCGTCGACGATAAACTAGTTTAAAAAACAGTCTAATTTTCGACTAGTTTACGTCGTCGTCGAAAAGACTAATTTCATCACATAAACGATTAGTGAACGTGAACGAACGAATGTCTCGTTTACCAATTTGACTCGCTCGCGTCGGCAATGTTCGGGTTCACTCGGTCGGTATCGGCCAGACGCTCGCGACACGACGCGACGCAACGGATTCGACTCGCGACTCGTAACCAGTCGACGAATAAACTAGTTTATCTGTGAACTATAAACTAGTTGAATCGTTCACGTACGAAAAACAGTTTATGTAAACGGTTCGTTCATACAACGCCCACCACTAGCCGCGGCCCGACCCGACCAGTGTGAAACAGGCTGTGACGGCGAAAGCATGCGCATTTCTGCTCCCGGAATTAATACGTGATTGTGCCGGGTGCACTTTATAATTAATCTTATAGTGAACAATAAACCTTTGGAGTGCCGGGTGTGTGAAAGTCCGTGCAGGCTTTTGTTTTTGTTATAAGTACATATAACTGGATAACAACCACAAAATCACCATTTCATTTATTAGTCAATCCCGCCCTTCCGTTACAAAACTGGTCCTTACGAGTTCGGAACGGAAAGTGAATAGACAACAATGAGTGTTAACAATGGTAAACAAGAACAAGAAACACGTAGTGCACCAAGAGCGAAACTAGCGAAGTCGGTCGCTACAGACTCAGGATTGGAGACTCCGTCGGGCGCTGACATGTTGCAACACGTGTCACCGCGGCGCGGCAGTCCGCACGTGCCCCCTCGTAGGTGGTCGTAAGAAACTGCGTTTCGGTGTTAAAAAGTACCTATATATAGTTACTATACTCTTTGTGTATACTTAATTATAATTTAATTTACATAGCTTATTTCATAAATTTTTCGTTATTTCAGGAGTCATAGTGGGAGAGCTGAGGGAGATAAAATCATATATTCATTATGTCAGGAGGAAAGTAGAAGCGATTGAAATATCTCTTACAAAATTGAATATTCCCTCGGAACCTAAACCTTCGCTTTTGCCTTTGCTTCTCACACAAGTTCAAGCTTTAGAAGACAATGCTCAGCGATGAAAACATTCGGACGGAACTGGTATGTTAATTAATTACCACCAAAGTTTGGTTTTATATGCTACTCATTCAGTCATAACAGGATAATGTATGTATGTCTGTATATATCAGTGACCAATATAAAGTGACCCCACACTGGATACATTTTGTTTTAGGGCAGGGCTCTGCTTACACTGTTTATAGATAATGGTACGGGAACCCTTTGTCCGCGAGTCTGACTCGCACTTGGCCGGTTTTTTAAATAATAATAAATAAAAAAACGAATCGTTTCAATGATCGAAATCAGTACACTCATTTAGCTTACCCCTTCTATCACTGCTATATTTACCCCTTCTATCACTGCAAAGTGGCATGCTGATCATTGCTTGTGTACATAAATTAACCGTTCTGGCATTTTTGTTGACCTATCTTATCCACTGACATTGCTTTATTTTTATAGGAACGAGACTGTGTCAACCGATGTCTGGAAAAAAAATTCTCTGATTACTTGGGACAATATTGCTCATGGACAGGGGAAAAAAAACAACTTTAAATTGTGGTCTTTGAGATTAATAACCGTTGTTAAACGTAAGTGTTTTTACGAAGAAACACTTTTATTTTTATTTATTTTTTTTAAATGAAAGGGAGCAAACGAGCCAGCGGCTCACCTGGTGGAAAGCAATCACCGCCGTCTTATTTTTTCTGTGTTGCGAAGTGCATGGTGGGGGGTAATTAAAATTATCAGTGCTTGATGTGGCAGAAAATAGTACATTTCTGCTGCGGCCGTGAAGAAGGGTTACCGGTCGAGTAGGTTAGGCTGTTCCCGTTCTCGCGCCTGTATCCTACTATAATATTACTATACTATTCCTAATCCTGCCGCTAAGCAGCAGACAATATTAAAAAACCGAGTTAATAATGTTAATATGTTGATAAGTATATTTTATAGTATATTGTAAGTCATACATGATAATTTTCTTGCAGTTTGACTTTCTTACATTCACTGGTGGCAGTAGAGAAAGAGATTGTGTGAATCGTAGCTTGGAAAAGATTTTTTCTAATTATCTGGCACAATTTTGTTCCTGGACTGGAAAGAAACAGAACTTCAAATTGTCTACGCTGCAATTAATGGCTACATTGAAACGTAAGTTTTTTGGTGTCGTTAAATTTTCGTCACCAGACCCTTAATTGGTGACCGGCAACCCAACACACCAGATATACAGGGTGTTAGGTAATGAGTGGATAATCCTTGAACTATGGATAGAAGGCACTTAGGACGTTATAATAAAGCTAAAATAGCTTCAGTAAAAGTTGCACGGTTTCCGAGATATTCGGACTTTTAGGTTTTTTTCGAAAATGAACACCCTTGTTCAATGTTTTGATCATAGCACCATTTTAAGCTAACTTTTTAAATTTTTTATTTTTGCTCAATATTCTTGAGTACTTGTATTTTCAGATAGGCATTACTATTTTTGTGAGACTACATGGAATTTTTTTAAAAAAAATCGCAAACTTAATTTTTGCCTTTTCAATCGTACATTGATCGAATTTTCAGCTCTCACGGTGAAAAAAAAATACACTACCGCCTAGTTGCCAATAAACTTAAAAACATGCCGGTTTATTGACAATTTAAAAATGGTAATTACCTTTTGAATTTCAATTCAAAATGACAAAATAATAATAAAAAATACACGCTCACCCACATTTTTCCCGATTTACTTTTTGTATCAGGGGCGTAGAACTCAAAATTTTTTGTTGCAAAAATAACTTTATTGGCCACTTATTTAAATGCAAATGGCATTTAAATAATTCCAAATTTAAAAAACATGCCAACTGCCTTTTGTTTTTTTTTTCGAATTCGATTTTGAATTTCGCTATTATTGCACATTGTGTTTTATTTACCTAACTTAACCAACTTTTTTATAGCAGTTCGTTTTTGTTGGGGGACGCAGTTCAAACCTAACCTAACCTACTTTTTGATAGCAGTTCGTTTTGTGATATGTCTAAAGAATGTTATATTAAATGATATTATATCAAATGATCATTATAAGAAATGATAATTATGTCATATGTAAATATATTAAGTGTTGTTATATGATTTAATAATTATATCAAATGAGCGTTATTGCTACTAATATTATACCAAAAAATTTTATAGCCATCGTTACGCACCCATATTTTCACATCACAGAGACACCAAGAAGGGATTTTCCATAATTCCCACAGGATAGGGAACTGGACTAAATTTTTACTCTTCCACGGGGGCCAAGTTGCGGGGTATAAGCTAGTTAGTTACATTACTATATTTTTATGTTATTTGTTTCAGTTGCAGTGAAAGAGAGTTTCCCGAATATGACTGACGAAAGTTTTGAACGGCATGGCATGAGCTGGTTCCAACACGCAACTACTACGCTTAAACTACACATTATATCTTTCTCTTATCTTTATATAATCCTTGTAGCCCCACTGTTATAAAAAAGTCTAATTACACTCCACCAGGTCGACGGAACCCCGCTTTCCATTCCGTTTGCCCTTCGGGCATTTGAAGATACCTAACAAACCTAACCTAATTTTATTATCTCTAGTGAGGATTTTTATAACAGTGGGGCCACAAGAACTAACTTTTTTAGTCATAGAAAAATACTTCTTAGTTTAAGGTATGTGTAACACCGATGATCTCCGCAATTTTATCTTTCTTTAAAAGTTGCCAGCATTTGCTGTCAAAATAGTATTTGCTTTAGATTTGAATACAGGCCTGTTCCATCACTGTCTGATAAGTTCCTAATAGCTTATTTGTTAGATATCTATGGTTCCGTCTATTTATTACTACGAAACGGACAGATACGGCTTCTTTGCTGTCTGAGACTTCAGAAGCTATCAGTAACTTATCAGACAGTGGTGGAAGAGATGTATCAACATAGAGTTTAAAAGATAGAAACCTCTTGTTTTGATGTCAATAATAAATAATATTTGCTGTAATTTGAACATACTCTAACAACTAATATGTCTGTATATAGTATACTATGTGGGTGTTGCTAGCAATGTATATGGCTTAAGATTAAGTGATGTATCAGCATAGGCTGATAGGACGAAGAAAACTCTTTTACTTTTTGATGATTTTCTTAAAATACTTATTTATTTAGACATGTCCAAATAAGTTTTTCTTTTTTTTTTATTAACTCCAGCTTGAACCTGCAACAGCCTATATAAATGCCTGAATCTTTTTTATCGATAGGAATAACCTTCTTTACTAAACTATATATATATATTTTTAATTAATTAATGTTACTAAAAAATCGGATATTTTTTTGGTTGATAAAGAAAGTTATTGTTGTATAAAAAAAACGTTTCAAGGACTTTTTATCACTTGGTATTGTATTAACTAGTTAATGCAGTGTTAAACAATAGAAAATAAATACAATTTTTGATAAGATATATTTTAATTTCACTCACTTTTTAATATTAATAGTTAAAGGCTATTTAAATGTGTGATTGTTTTATAAGTTTGAAAATGTAATTTGTTGTAAGTGGCTGTGTAGACCGTTAAAAAGTTTCCTAGTATACTGGCCACGGAGAGATTTTTAGCAGTGTGAGCAAAGATCAAAGGGTCTCAAATATCAGTTTATTTCTCACGCGTCATCTCGGTAGGAATTGGACTTAATGGACCTAAGAAAGTACTTTTTTAGGGTCAGTTTGTTGGTTTTCCATAAGTTCCAAATTCTTCCTAGTCGACGCGTAAGAAATAAACTGGTATTTGAGACCCGTGGAGCTTTGCCTACACAGCTATACATCTCTCTGTGGCCAGTATACTAAGACACTTTTTGGCGGTCTACAGCAACTTACAATAATGTTACATTACAAACTTGTATGTAAAGTTTGCACGCAAGTTGCCTTTACCGTTAATATGAAACATAACCGCAACCTTAACAAGTAATTTAAATGCAAGTTGGATATAAACATTACGTTAATGTTACAAATGTAACTGCCACAACTTATTGAATGAAAGTTTCCTGCAAGTTACATGTGCGTTATTATAGCAACATTATTTGCACAAGTTACCTTTATGTTACAAATGTAACTGCCATAACTAATTGAATTAAAGTTTCCTGCAAGTTACATGTGCGTTGTTATAGCAACATTAATTGCACAAGTTACCTTTATGTTACAAATGTAACTGCCATAACTAATTGAATGAAAGTTTCGTACAAATTACATGTGCGTTATTATAACAACATTAATTGCACAAGTTACGTTAATGTTACAAATGTAACTTTGCCACAACTTATTGAATGAAAGTTTCCTGCAAGTTACATGTGCGTTATTATAGCAACATTAATTGCCCAAGTTACCTCTATGTTACAAATGTAACTTTGCCACAACTTATTAAATGAAAGTTTTCTGCAAGTTGCATATGTGACGTTGTAGACATATAGAAATTATAATTTATTAAAAGTTTTCGTGAAAACTTTCTTGAAAGTTACAATTGAAACATTTGAGCAACGTTGCATTTGAAAGTTGTGTAAAGTTCTAGTGATCAGGTCTATGAAACTTACAGGGTATATATACAGCGGAGCCGTTAGAGCTTTGCATCAATATTACTCAAACGTTGCTAGAACGTTGCAACCTTGCAAATGAAACTTACAAGCCCCCATATGTGAGTTTCAGCAATGTTACCGCAAGTTTTGCATGTTTAACGGGCGGGTGCAGTTGCAGCACGCGCGCCAGCCGCCACTGCAGTGGTGGCAGCGTGTTGTCGATCAGCACGACCACAGAGCCCTCGCGGAGAGTCGTGTGTGTGTGAGACTCGTCGCGGAACCATTTACCCCGCTGTTGTAGCTGGTGGAGATACTCTGTACTCCAGCGTTTCCAAAAATGCTGAACAGCTTGCTGGATAACCTGCCATCTGACGAGACGGTTCGGATTATCGCTGGATAAGTCGAATTCTGGGAGTGCGTTCAATGGTTCCCCGATGAGAAAATGTCCGGGTGTGAGTGGTAAAGGATCCGAGGGATCATTACTTAAACTGCTGAGTGGTCTCGAATTGAGAACCGCCTCAATTTGACAAAGAAGTGTGTTGAACTCGTCATTTGTGAGTGTAAGTGTACCTATAACTCGATGTAAGTGAGTCTTAAAAGAACGAACTGCGGCCTCGTAAATGCCACCAAAGTGACTCGCGTACGGAGGGTTGAAATGCCACGTTATGGCCATGTCAGCTAGTTGTTGGTTAATGTAAGACTCATTAGATTCGTTTCGGAGAAAGGTGTAGAATTCGGATAGATAACGATCACAGCCAACGAAATTACGACCGTTGTCAGAATAAATATCAGTACATAGCCCACGGCGTGATATGAAACGGCGTAACACGTTTAGAAATGCTTCTGTTGAAAGATCAGGGACGAGTTCCAGATGAATAGCTTTCGTTGACATGCATACGAAAACGCAAACGTAAGATTTATATATTTTCGCATTCTTAAACTTGCTAGATTTGAGATTGAAATGCCCGGCGAAGTCTATCCCTACGTGTAGAAACGGACGTAGAGATCGAACTCTAGCGGCCGGCAGCTGAGCCATAGGCGGCTGCGGAGCGACCGGTCGCGCGCGGAAGCAGCGCACGCAGCGGCGAGTGCGCATCCGGACCGCGTCGCGAGCGCACAAGATCCAGTAAGTCTGTGCTATTAGAAATTGTAAAGTTTGAGGACCTACGTGCAGGTTTGTTTTATGATAAAAATCTATAAGTAAATTGGTAAAATGGTGTCGTTTAGGTAAAACGATTTGATGCCTAGCATCGTATGGAACGTTGGCACGATTTATTCTGCCGCCGACCCTGAGAAGTCCGGCGTCATCCACAAAAGGTTTTAGCCTTTGAAGGCGTTTCGTACATATATCATCCTCCTTGAGGCGAGAAATATCCGATGAGAATTGTTCAGATTGAACAAGCGAAATGATCCGAGTGAGAGCCTGCTTGGTCTCTGGAACCGTTATATGCGTTGTAGAGTACGTTAGAGTCTTTCGACATTTATGATAAAATCGAAAGATTAATGCCACGACACGCAACATCTTAGATAGAGACGAAAACCGTTCAAGGAAATCGAGATTAGCCTCATTCTCCTTAGTGACAAGAATGTGTTTACGACGCTCTTCGTCTGTATGACAATTGATATGAGAGATCGGCCACTCTGGCTGCGGCTTAGTGAGCCAGGAAGGTCCATGGAACCATTGTTGATGGTCCAAGTGTGACGGAAGAACCCCTCGGGACGCGGGGTCCGCGGGGTTATCAGCAGATCGCACATGATGCCATTGTGCAGCAGGCACGTTGCTTGTGGTTTCCGCGATGCGGTTACACACGTAAGTATGTATGTATGTATGTATAACTCTTTATTGTACATAAAACACAAGAAAAAGATGAATACAGGATAACACACATGCACAAAGGCGAACTTATCCCTAAAAGGGATCTCTTCCAGTTAACCACTTGTCTGGGGATGAGCGCAACCAGCCAAGTGTGATTGATGAGTCGCACCAAGCGAAGACTTGGTCGAACGATAAGACATTCGTGTAAGCAGTGATTATCCGTTTAATGAGCTTGGACAGAAGTAGTGCGCCACACAATTCTAAGCGTGGGACTGATAGACGTTTCAAGGGCGCAACCTTGGTTTTGCCTAGCAGGAGATGGGAGCTGATCGCACCGTCCAGGTCTGTGACACGAATATAAACGCAGGCGGAGTACGCCTTTTCGGATGCGTCCGAAAAACCGTGAAGTTGCACATTATGTGTGCTTGGAAGAACATGACGAGGTAAAGATATATTTTGAAGTAGCGGAAGTTCATCAAGAAATTTATACCACAATTCGCAGACACCCTGAGGAGGAGCGTCGTCCCACCCCGTACCTGATACCCACAGGAGTTGAATTAAATGCTTGACATACAAGGTTATAGGACTAAGGAAGCCCAGAGGATCGTAGATCTTTGCAATTTCAGCAAGCATAATACGCTTCGTACATTTACGCGAAGGAGTGTCCGTTTTATAGGTAAAGGTATCTGATTTGGGATTCCATTTGAGTCCTAGCACTTTTACTGAAGTGTCAGTGTCAAGTGCGGAAAGTATAAGAGAGTCGTCATGATGTTCGTCGTTTTTCACAACCTGAGATAAGAATTCGGAACTATTACTTGTCCACTTGCGGAGCTCGAAGGTTCCGGCCTTGCAAATAGACGTGAGCTGACGTTGAAGAACTAGAGCATCGTCCAATGTATCGGCACCAGTGACGACATCGTCTACAAAGACATTATTTAGAAGCACCTGCGAAGCAAGTGGGAAGTCGGCAGCCTCGTCAATTGCTAATTGACGGAGCGTGCGTAAGGCCAAAAATGGTGCAGAGGCTACGCCGAAAGTCACCGTGCACAGGCGGTATTCCTGCACTGGATCGAGAGGCGAAAATCGCCAAAGAATTCGTTGAAAGTCGCGGTGTTCTTTGCTGATATTGATGAAGCGATACATCATTTTTATGTCAGCCGTAAAAACGATTTTATGAAGCCTATACTTTAAAAGAACTTCGGAGATATCTTGGTGAAGCTTCTGTCCTGTAAGGAGATTATCATTGAGAGAACGACCCGACGTTGTTTTACACGAAGCATCGTACACTACGCGTAGCTGTGTAGTGGCAGCAGATTTTTTTACCACACAATGATGAGGAATATAATAAGGAGGCATGTCACCGTTCGCGGAATCAAAGACAGGCTCCATGTGGCCCATATCCAAGTATTGTTGAAGACAGTTGTTGTATTCAGCTCGTAAAGCAGGATCACGGGATAATCGGGCCTCTAATTTTGATAAGCGTGAGAGGGCAATAAGACGGGATTCACCTAAAGGAGGTGCATTCTCCTTAAAGGGGAGAGAAACAGTGTATTTGCCTGTCGAATCGCGTTTGTGAGTGTCCACGAAAATGGATTCGCACAAAGCCTCATCCCTTGAAAGACAAGTCTCTTCTGGAATAGACTCGAGTTCCCAAAACTTTTGGAGTTGCATGTCCAACTGACATGTACTAAGGTTAGTGCTGACCCGTCCTAGATACGTATGGGAAATTCTACCGTTGAGTAGGTAGCCAAAGATACTATTTATGGCCACAGGGGTTCCCTGCGGGCCTTTTATGTTGTCGTGAAGCAGTATGCTGTCACTGTAATCGGACCCCAGAAGGAGCTCGACAGGACGCGCAGAACGCAGTTCTGGGTCTGCCAAGGAAAGACCTTGAAGGTGTGAAATTTGTTCGAATGAACGCGGAATGTTTGGAATGTAGCTTGTTATCTTTGGTAAAATGAGGGCTTCTATATAAAGCTTCGGTTCGGGCTTGTCGTGGGGTGTGACCTCACACAACGCGTAACCACGCGGTCGCTCGTTGCTATCGCCGATGCCTGAAACAGTAGTGCTGGTGTGCGCGGGGCGCCGCGGCAGGCCGAGCCGCTGCACGCACGACTCCGTGATGAGTGTGGCTTGGGAGCCCTGGTCCACGAGCGCGCGCACGGGACGCGCCGGGCGGCGCGCATTGTCCATGGGACGGATGTTAACAAGCGCGGTGGTTAGCAAAACCGTACAATTTTTATTATTGAAAGGCCTCGAATCTCCATGTAATGGAGTGGGCGAAGAGTCAGTTACCGAGCGCAACTCGGAGGACGTAGAACATTCCGTCGTTAATGTGACGTTCTGAACGGGCACATCCTCATGTAATGAGGAGTGATGACGCTGCGAGCAAACGCGGCAACTGTGGCGCGATTTACAGTCCTTTGTGTCGTGACCGATAAACAAGCAATTGTAACAAACTTTATTCTCTGTGACGAAACGTTTACGTTCGGCGAAATTAAGTTTTTGAAAATTATCACATTTATATAATGGATGAGAATTATCCTTACAGTATGCACATTTAATTTTATTTAAATAGTCAGCTGCAGTTGCAGCATGAACACTCATGGTTCGTGCGGAATGTGAAAAGGAAGAAACAGGAGATCGCGGCACATCATGCTTGCTCTGTTGCGCATCAGAGTGCGAGCGAGACAGCGACAGCGCACGGCGCTGGGCGTGCGCGGGGCGCGAGAACGCGGGCGGCGGCAGCGGGCCGGCAGGCGCGGGCCGCGCCGCGCTCGGCAGCCGCGCGGACGACATCACCTCCGTCGTCGATAGCTCCTTGTTAAGGAACACCACCAACTCCTTGACATTAGGAATGTCACTTGAAGATAGCAAGGATAATTCAAAACGTCGACGAATATTAGACGTAATTTTACGCAGCAGAATGTTTAAGAGAACAAAGCTCCATTCGGACACTGGGAACCCTAAAGAATATAAGGCCGTAATGTTTTCATGATAGGTATTTAACAAGTTGCGTAAGCTCGGCTCAATGTTTTTATCATTGACCGGTTCTACATCAAAAATATTATCAAAGTGTTTAGTTGCAACAATACGTTTGTTGTCATAACGATTTATTAATACCTGCAGGGCACTATCGTAATTGACCTCAGTAACCGGAATTGATTTTATTAGGTTGTAAGGTTCACCCTTTAATGACAATAATAAATAACGAAATCGTTCTACATTCGTTAAGCAATCGTTATCATGCACAAGAGATTTGTACAAATCATAAAAAGCATTCCATTCGGTTAGTTTTCCCTCAAATGATTGCAACGACAGAGTGGGTAACTTGACGTGGACTTTGGTCAGATCTTGCGCGTCGCGCCCGCAGGGCGGAGACACACCGGCGGTGCTTTGTCTACGCGTTTCCTTCATAGTATCCAATATTATTTGAATCTCATAATATAACGAATCGAATTGATTACGCGTTGCTAAGTGTTGTTCCTTACAGAAATCTCCAAGTTTTACCGAATGTTTTTCGATTTTTGCTTGAACTTGGAAGAATGATTTCTTTATAGAATTTAATTCCTTAACACGAACTCTGAATTCGGATAAGTTGTTGGAACAATCTACAATACGTTGGATACTATTTAGAGCCAAATCACGTTCGAAAATTAATTGTTCAAGTTCCATCTTTAAAATTTGAAATAAAATTTACGTTGTGGGTATGACGACGTTGTAATTTATTGTTAAGTGGTAAGAATACAAGTGTAAATAAATGCCTTGCTGCAAACCAAGGGGAAAATGTGGAATTTAACACGCAATGTTGAGTGTAATAAAGTTATAAAATGACGCGTTCAATATGAAATATCTGAACAGGTATGGAACATGTACGAAAATACAATGACCGCAAATAGATTCGGTACGCAATACCTTAACCACTATGAAATAGTAGGGAATAGAAATAAAATAAAATTTACACGCAAAATTGTTACAATGATTCCAGTGTACAACAAGCTTAGCGCGGCGGGTCGGAGTCTGCTAGACTTAGGCGCCGTAACGGCCGTCGCTGGCGGCGGCGAGCGCGCGGCGATGTTAACTACCGCGCCGTGTGGCGGAAAAAATAACGAAATGCAATTTCGAAAAATATCGCTCAAAACCCTACGAAACTATATATAATTAGAAAGATCTCGTTGAGATCTCACTGTACACATCGGTATTATCGCAAAATAATACGACAGACGCTCGCAAACTTGATGTTAATATTTTATGGCTGGCGGTAGAACCCGCGCTAAGCGCATAGAATTCTTAAAAAACGTTAGCACAAAACAGTTTAAAACGCGAGTTTAAACAAATAACCAGATAAAATAAACGGTATATCCGGCTCGAAACTTATGTTGGGGAAAATCTTCGATAGCAATGAGAGTAATGCAGACACTTACCTAGGCTTTCGGGAACGTTGCTCCTGGGGGCCCCCGGCGTTGTGTGTTCCACAGGCACTATATCTGGATTCGTCGACTATTTTGGTGCTAGACTTTTGATTCTCGAGATTTTGAATTTGGATTTTGAGCGGAGCGGTCTGTGTCGCGACACACACTGGACGGCGGTTTTTATTAGCTTTGTTATTTGAACGTTGGCAGCACTGTCTTAGGGATGCTGCGTTTTGATACTCCTTTTTTTGAAAAGCGTTTGGTTCGTACCTGCATTAAAGTTTGCTATCGACTTGGATTGATTAAAATTAATAGAAAAAGGGGGAAAACTATCTTGTGCTAGTTAATTCAACGAAATACGGAACAAGATGCTACAGTTAGCCGGCAAAAGCTAGTAATTGATATGCTTGGTCAGTACTGCGGAACACGGTTCGACGCTTAGACGGCGTGTAATAACGACGGGTAGCCTAAGCTGCCTTTTCACTTCTCGACACACACCACACAAGATTATTTACCTACTTAATCAATATTTTTATGTTGAAAGGCAATAATTAGTATGATAGCACTTTTACTTAATAGGTAATAGCTTATATTTATAAATTATGTCTAGGTCACCATGACGTCTTAATGCGATTCAATTCCGATTCTGTTTAGGCTCGCTCGCTGTCAGATTCATACTAAAAATGACAGCTGAAACCTGTAGGCTTATTACCTAACTCGCTCGCAATCGCCATCGTGTTCATTTTGACAGTTCACGTATGGGCTGACAATTGGCATCAGAATCAGCTAGCTGTCACTTTCATACAAGAACTGTCAAAATGAATACGATGGCGATTGCGAGCGAGTTAGGTAATGAGCCTACTGAACTGAGTCGGAATCGAATCGCATTAAGACGTCATTTTATGGCCCCTGGACTTAGATAGCTATTTAAAATTGAACAATTGTATATTCAAATACTTATTGTATTATAACAAAAGGACTGTAATCAACAACTCAATTAGCAAAAGTAATGGAATCAGTGTTGCCTACTCACCGTGAACCCAATGCCGACTGTGGCCGAAAAGTTGCCAGCCTGGAACTTGCCCGTCTCAAACTGAACGAGCAGTGAAGTCTTGCCGACGCCGCTGTCGCCCAATAGAATGGTCTGGAAAAACAAGTCACACTCAGCTATGTTCCCAAACAAGTTGTCGTGTTCATTTGTTTTGTTGCCAGAGCGTAATTGGATGTACGTATATTACGCTAAGACAAGGTAAAAGGTACCCGCTACAGGTATAAATAAATAAGAGCGAATGAGAGTTGAAAAAAAGCAAAACTAATTAGTGTTTTTGTTTATTCATTACGTTTACCTCGTGTTTAAAAGTGTTTCCGTTGTTCAATTCAGGGAATCATGAGAACGTAAAGATATTTTAATAATTTATTTATGTGCCAGAGTCCACGTCACAAATCTGTCCATTCAGCTACCAACTTCGACCAATAAGAGGAAAGCATTCGTTTTAAAACATCTATTATAGATTGGCTGCAATAAAATTCAGTACTTCGTCAACTGTGAGCTATTTGTTGTCACTACCATTTCATAGAAAACAAAATAAAAAACTCTAATTGAAAAGTAGGTAACTAATTGTTTATCATATTAATTTTTAGTTTTATAAACGAAAGCCGCTAACAGATAGTTTAATTTTGATGTTCTACTAATTTTAACGGTTTATGTACATACATACACAAATCACATCGTTATCTCTTACGGAGTAGCCTGAGAATAAGGTTCAGAGGTTAAGGTTTATAAAGACGGTTCATGTTGTTTGAAAATGCGAAAAAACTGGTAAAATCGAAATTTTCTCGTTTTCGGCGCAGCGCTTCATTCCGGGCTTTGAAATAGGTATTTTTATCCGACAAGCATTTTGCAGGTCGACAAAATAACATGCTCGCCGTAACAAAAGTAAACTCCGTCGATCTACAAAAAAAGGCAAACTTTGTTTTCATTTTGCAGTTTCGATTGCAATTTCGAGTTCGATAAAATGGCTGCGACTTTATTTACATGGAATACTTCTAGACGCACAGTCAAGTGTAATAATATGTATATAGGCAAAGTTTCAAAAATAAGTACCATACGCTCTTACACCAGCGTAATAAGGGCGTGGGACATATTTTTGAGAAGTTCCTATCGATACTTATTTTTGCACTTGACCGTACACTTACTATGAAAAGAGGTAAAAGAAAGGGAGGTACAAATCTTATGCTAGAAAAAAAGACTGAAATTTATCTGGCACTAACCGCAAAAAACAAAAAATAAAAAAGTACACAAATGGACTATAGAAACAAATATCAACTCGAAATAGCACAAACACTAACAAAATAGGGTGCCGAATACTCGAAGCGTCAAAGGGCCCTCGTTCATCATAATGCTGCGGCAAGCCACAGTGCTGGTTTTCATATAACCCCGCAGTGTGACCTCTTTAATTAAAAACCAAGCCTAGAACTAGCCGCAAACGACACTAACGGTTGTATGTTAGGTTTATTTTACACAGCTTATAAGCTTACTTCAGTGTATAGCTCTTCGATAGATACTCTTTGGATATTACAAAAATATACCAGCAAAAAATTATTACAATATCGAAACCTTTCGGCTTATATCACAGTTACAGATTTATTCATTGCAAATTAACCTTCGGAAGATATTTTATGGGACCCTTTTTTTCTTTATGAATTTTTGCAGGGTATATTTTGATAAATGTCATTGGTGTAAGCGACAAGACCGCCTATTGTCTACCTTGTTCTTCGTTTCTGTATTGTTTTGTACTGATTTGTGGTGTTCAATAAAGAGTATTTGTATTGTATTGTGTAAAGTGATTTGTGATCGAGGTGAGGTCTTTATAATTACATACCCAATTTAAATAGTAACCCTATTTGTACGTAAAACGTGAATATCCATTTCAAAACTGCTTTGTCTCTTTAGAGAACCTAATTTATTTTGTAACTAGCGACCCGCCCCGGCTTCGCACGGTATATCATGCATGTATTATACATTATAAACCTTCCTCTTGAATCACTCTATCTATTAAAAAAAACCGCATCAAAATCCGTCGTGTAGTTTTGAAGATATAAGCATACATACGGACTTGGGGACAGAAAAAGCGACTGTTTTATACTATGTAGTGATAGTGATAGTGATAGTGATAGTGATAAGGCACCCAAAAGAAAATAATGACAAACAGCTGCTCTGTTGTATGACCAGAGTCGACTTTAAAATAGAACTAAACATAGAGCTATAGACAATAAGAAGACTTCAACCCATCCAGCAGACAACGGTGTCACTTCATTATTGAAGGTTGGCTGTCAGAGCCTTATCTTGACCCACACGAAATGGCTGTTCCGTTGTCCAAATATCAGTCCAGGGTGTGTAATGATTGATATAAAAATATTTAATATATTTTCTATCGATATATCAACATTTGATATAATTTCAAAGGGTATAATCACTCATTGTGTATAATAAACGTTTGGTATAATTTTAAAATATATAAATTTATTTCGTATATTTATCGTTCGGTATAACGCTTATTACTTATAACGATTATATGGTATAACGCTCATTTTATATACAAAAATATTTTTTATAGCAGTTCGTTTTTGTTGGGGAACGCAGTTTAAACCTAACCTAACCTACTTTTTGATAGCAGTTCGTTTTGTGATTATGTCTCTTATACATTATATCAATAATGGTTATGCCAATTGTTGTATTTTATATAAAAATAACGTTATAAGTACCATAAGTTCATTATAGGAAATAAGCATTATACTTAAAGAATGTTATATTAAATGATATTATATCAAATGATCATTATAAGAAATGATAATTATGTCATATGTAAATATATTAAGTGTTGTTATATGATTTAATAATTATGTATCAAAATGGTAATTATTGATACATTTGGGTCGAGAAGATCTCGCCGATGAGAGCTAAAAGAAAATGCTAACACGAGTCTGATTCAGGCAAAATATAATGCAAGCACACTGACCTCTGTTTCATCTTGTTTAGCACACACGTAGTCTTGGATCTTGAGAAACCTGGCGCCAGGATATTAAAGCACTTCATAACAGATGAACAATCTTGCTGGATAACAGTTCTAAGAAGGGCTGGCACAAATTCACATGCACTGAAGAATGGTTTTAGTTCATATCTCTAGTTTAAAAGTATTTGCTCTTTGAGTCAAAGCATAGCGTCGCGCGCGGCAATTGTTTTCTAACTCCCTTTTTTTTTTTTTTTTTTTGACAATTGCAGATGGCGCTTTGTGCGAGCATGCGCATTGGTCAATGCGAAATGCCATCATCAGACTATTCGAGATAATAGTAAAAAACGCAAAACAATAACAGAACATTCCGCCCACCAAAAATATTATATATTTTTTTTTTTTTTTTATCTTAAAGCAAAGTAAAACAAAAGAAAACCCGAAAAAAGTTTAAAGAAAAATTAAAATTAAAGAGCATCTCGTGCACGTTTAACTACATAGAAGTTGAATAAGTTTCAACAAAAAAAAAATACTTCTAATAAAATTAAGGAATAAACTTAATCACACTTGTCCGGCAGTGGACATAGTTTAACTAAAGGTCTCCTAAGAGTAGTTGAGGCTGTCTTGACAGTTGCCTGACGCACTACTCCATCAGGACTCGAATGTAGTTCTACCACACGAGCCAATGGCCAGTGCAGTGGATAAGAATTGTCACATTTAATAACGACAATTTCGTTAACTTTTAAAGGTTTAGAATTTTTTGTCCATTTTGCACGTTGAGTCAATGAATGCAAATATTCTGCGCTCCAGCGCTTCCAAAATCCTTGATGCATTTTTTGAATAAGCTGCCAACGATTTAGTCTGTATAGTTTCACGTCAGTCAGATCTTCTTCCGGCAAAAAAGTTAAAGGCTCCATAGTCAAGAAGTGACCAGGAGTTAAAGCATTAATATCATTAGGATCGGAGCTGAGCGGACATAGTGGACGTGAGTTCATTGTGGATTCAATCTGAGAAAAAAGTGTACTAAGTTCTTCAAACGTCAAACATTGTATACCTATTGTTCGATATAATAAAGCCTTGGCAGCTTTAATTTGAATTTCCCACACACCACCATAGTGGGGGGCGGAGGGGGGGTTGAATCTAAACTCTACCTTATTCTGTGCTGCAGCGTCACGCATTAGGTTCGAAAGCTGATTTTTGGCGCCAACAAAATTAGTACCGCAGTCAGAATGAATAATGTTGCAGCGACCTCGTCTGGCAATGAACCGACGCAACGCAGCTATGAAGGCTTCCGAAGACAGGTCGGACACAACTTCCAAATGAACCGCCTTTGTCGTAAAGCAGATGAACAGGCACAAATAAGCTTTACCTATTTTTGCACCTCTATGAGTACCATGTTTAATATTGAAGGGACCTCCAAAGTCGACTCCTACAATAGAGAATGGTTTTACAGCGTTTACCCTTGCAATGGGCAAATCACTCATAAAAGGTTCTAACACCTTAGGGTCAGTGCGAAAACATCGAATGCATTGTTGTAAAGCAGACCTGACCGCGCGTTTTGGAGATAAGATCCAAAATTGCTGAGACACTAGGTAATGAGTTGTATTTATTCCAGGGTGACAGTTGCTACGATGAATTTCTTGTATAATTTTCTCGGTGAATTCACTTTTACGCGGCAATAAAGCCGGATGCTTATGCTCGTATGCTAAACCGGAACGGGAAAGCCTACCGCCCACCCTGAGGACTCCCTGCTTATCAATGAAGGGATTCAGTTTACGAAGTTGTTTAGGTAAAATCTTGCCGGTTTGAAGTTTTTGAATGTCATCAAAGAAGTGTTGATTTTGAATATTCTTAACGAACAATCTTAGTGCATCATTACGTTCCACGTTTGATAATCCTCCGGTTGTTTTTGTGGCTGATTTTCGAGCATTGCGTATGAAGCGTAGACAGTTTGCGACAACACGGATAGCTTTGCTTAAAGACGAAAATCTGTTCAACAATTGATCAAGAAGATCGGTTTCTTGTTCCACTAGCAAAGCTGTTACACGCTTTTCAGTGTCCACGATTTCTTGGGTAGTATTCTCAGCTATGGGTATTGGCCACTGATTACTAGGTTTCAGAAGCCAAGCTGGACCCGCCCACCATAATGAATTGCTAATAAGATCCTTTGGCAGAGCGCCTCTCGAACAGATATCGGCTGGGTTTTCATACGTTGACACGTGGTGCCAGCATGAACCTGGAAGAACTTCTTGAACGTGACTGACCCGATTAGCAACAAACGTTTTCCATCGCGAAGAATGAGACTGAAGCCAGGACAAAACAACGGTAGAATCTGACCATGCAAATATATTTTCAATAGGAATGTCAGTTTCAAAAGTTTTCTTGACGTACGCAAGAAGATCAGCAAGTAACACAGCGGCACAGAGTTCGAGGCGAGGTAATGATTGATGTTTCAACGGAGCTACTCTTGCCTTTGCGCATACTAACTTTACGATTACCTTCTCGTTTTCATCAACTGCTCTCAAATATATAACAGCTCCGTATCCCGCCTCCGAACTGTCCGCAAAACCATGCAATTGGTACGATACGCTATCATCTACTGTGATTCGTCGTGGTATTTGAATAGCTTCGAGTTGTGGGAGTTGCTCGGTGTATGCTCGCCACTGCACAACTATGTTTTCAGGCGCTGGATCATCCCATCCAACACTTTGCACCCACAATATCTGAATCAATCGTTTCGCCAGAAACGTTATAGGAGTCAAAAACCCTAACGGGTCGAATATTCGCGCTAGTTCGCTCAAAATGTTGCGTTTAGTGCATTCACGCTCACAAGGTATAACATTAAACGTAAAATGATCTGTACTACTCCATTTAAGTCCTAATACCTTTAACGACTTGATCGATTTATCATCAAACGAAGCTGATCCATGCAAACAATCTTCTGGTCGAATATCGCTGAGCAACTCGGGAACATTGCTGGCCCATTTTCGCAGCTCAAATCCTCCCTTTTTCAATAAATTAATTACTTCAGTTTTGATAATCTTAGCTTGTTCCAACGAGGAAGCGCCAGTCGTGACGTCATCAACATATAGATCAGAACTAAGAACCCTTGAAGCAAGTGGATACTCATCTCCATCATCATGTACAAGCTGCTTAATAGTCCTGCATGCTAGAAATGGAGCAGCCGCAGTTCCATATGTGACAGTATTCAAACGGTATTCGCGTATTGTGTGACTTGGGTCGAATCTCCAAATAATCCGTTGGTAATCTTGATCTTCTGGTCTTATCTTCACTTGACGGAACATTTGTTTAACATCCCCTATAAACACTACTGCATGTAGTCTAAAACGCAGGAGAACAGTTGTAAGGTTGCCTTGTAGCTTCGCGCCAATCAAAAGAGCATTATTTAGAGATTGTCCATTAGCACAAATAGCAGAAGCATCAAATACAACTCGTAGCTTGGTGGTTTCACTTTCTGGTCGAACTACACAGTGATGTGGAATATAGTAATTTCCCTTAGCAACATCAGCTACATCCACAGCGCTCATATGCTTGTTGTCGATATAATCCATCAAAAAATCTTTGTAACTTTGATAGAGTTCAGGATTCTTTAGAAGTCTACACTCTAAGAAATGAAATCTTCGGAGTGCAATCTCACGAGAACCTGGAAAATCCGGTTTTACTTCACTTTTGAATGGTAAAGGAACAATGTAGCGTCCTGATTTATCTCTGCTTATTCCCTCAAGGTACTTTGTTTCACACAAAACTTCATCAGAAGTAAATTCTGAAGAACATGGAATATCTTCAAGTTCCCACAATCGCTTAACTTCTTCATGCAGAGTCATATCAAGGCTGCAAAACATGGTACATAAATTATTGCTTGCTTGACTGGTTTGTGTACTTGTTCTTCCCATCAACAACCAGCCAAATATTGAGTTAACAGCAGTTGGTTGGTTTGCTTCACCATCTATGCGTCCTGGCAGCAAAAGCTTCATAAACACCTCGGCACCCAGTAGTATATCAATAGGTCCAGGAATATTACACTGAGGATCTGCCAGCTGCAAATTTTTCACATGTTGCCATGATGAAGTGTTTAGATGCACAGATGGCATAACCCCACATATAACCGGTAATGTCAGTAAGTCGATGTTAAAATGAGCCACATTATTAATTCCAATACAACAAGATATCGAACCAGAAACTTGTGAAGTTGTTTTTCCTAACCCACTTACGTTCCTATTTGCAGATGAAGGTGTGAAACCAAGCCGGCCAGCTGCGCTTTCAGAAATAAAATGTGCTTGGCTCCCGCAATCAATAAGAGCACGCATGGTTTGATAGTTCCCTTTTGAATCCACAACTTGTATATTGGCCGTTGACAGCATTACCACAGATTGGTTAGTAAAAGTTGTGAGTGCATTTGGGTTCAGCTCATTCACTTCTTCAGTAGGATTTTGAGATATTTCACTGTTTATGCATGGCAAACCATGCTCCTGTATAGCTTCTTTATCTATATGTAACAAGGTGTGATGTCTTTGCTTACATTTTTGGCATCTAAAAACTGATCTGCACTCCTTTAGATAATGAGAAGCTCTCAAGCAGTTAAAACACCATTGTCTTTGCTTTGCACACTCGTGTCGCTCCCCTACAGACTTATTGAGAAAGAGTTTGCAATTAGTTATAGCATGAGCCTCCTGACAAAAGGAACACTTAGGGTCACCTTTGACTTCTACGTTGTCGGAGACCAGAGAATTCACTGGACTGCTTTTATTGAAATGCGGCACATATGAAAAGTTATTTGCTTGAGGCCTCACAAACTTTGTCGGAGCCTTACTGCCACCAGCTACTACTGATGTAGATATTTTACTATCCTTTTCCTGGAAGTGGCTGTCTCGAATCAAAGCATCACACTTTTTGTAAATAAATTCCTTTAGGTCTGCATATGATGGTACCTCACATGAAGAATGTGTTTGTTCAAAATCACAACGGGTTTTGGTGTCTAATTTAGAAAGGACAAGATAACTCAGAACAAAATCCCACTGATCAACAGGTAAATCTAATGTTTTCAAAATTTTGAGGTTTTCATTGAATGTGTCAAAAATACGCCTATATTCCTCAGGAGAGTTTGACTTCAAGTTAAAATTAAGCATATCTTTCCAACATGTAAACGCCAATTCCCGATTGTTCTTGTAGCGCTTGACAAGACAATCATAAGCTTCATTATAGTAAATTCCTGTTACAGGGAATGTGTTAACTAAGGCTAAGGCATCACCGGTGAGACATGAAATTAGATAATGCATTCGCTCAGTGTCACTAAGAGATTCATTAAGGTGTACTAACGAATTGAATGTATCGTAAAAGGCAGGCCATCGTTTAAGATCCCCAGAAAAGATTGGCAAATTTATTTTTGGTAGTTTAATGTTGGAGGGCTGATGTGCACTATTATTGACCTCACTTTCAGCAACTTCACTCACATAATCAGATGGAACCAAGTTTCTATGCAGTGTCAAAATGTGATAATAAATTTGATCACATTGTCCTTGCAATTCATCAACATTCTCGTCAACATTCTCCTCGTCTTCATCCTCCAAGCTCAGAATGTACAGATGGCACTCGTCAAACGATTTACGATGTTTTCCAACGTCAGCAAAATGTGAAAGAAACAGATTTAAAACTGACCTTTCCTGAAGAGCCTTAAGCCCGACTTCTAGCGTTTTTGAAAGCCGGTTGTAAGCTATCGTTCTTTTTCGCCTCAATGCCGGCAAATCCTTAACCGTGTAATTAACCACAATATCACTGTCTTTTTTAGATTTACCGAGTGACACTCGACGTTTCACTTTACTAGACATGGCTAGCATATATTTTAATCACTTTTAGTACACAAAACGCACAAACTTAAGTGTTTTCTCACTCAAAAGCCGATAAAAAACTTGTACGTATCACACTCACTATAACAACACAGCTTTCATGTTTGACATTGACACTTAACCACAGATATTATTATGACACTGACGTAAGAAAGGAATTCCGTTTTATCAGGACTTCCGAACGTAACCTAACCTAACAAATCACGGCCAGAAACAATAGCAACACCGGCAAAGTCCGTATAATGGAACGTGCCACACACTACGAAAAAACATTTAAAAAGTTAAGTTTGCACTGTAGGTGTTAGATGTGTATGTAGGTGTACCTTAAAAATTCGAGAAAAAACAGAATAGTTGGAATGACGTATGCGAATTAGATGAAAAATATTGTAAGCAGACACGATTGTATAAACACCGAATGTGGAAATAGTATTGCTTATACGAACTTACAATGTTTGTTACACGATAATAGAATCGAATTTTCTCGTAGTTAAAGCACTTAAACACATACCGTTCAAATAGAATTCCACAATGAAATCACATAACATCTGCCATTACGAAAATGATGTTTCATTCGTAAATGAGATTAACTAAATTGACAAAATGAAATTCTTGTCAGGAAACTATTCGGCAAAATGTTGTTTGCTTAGTTCACATAAAACATTATGTCCAAAATTGGTTATTTCACTGACAAAATGAACAAAGAACTCAAGATGAAACTAGTCAGTTTAATTAATATTAATTATGCTACAATTCGAAGTTTTGAACAAAAATGGCGGTCGGAATGTTTTAAAGTCCCTGGTTTCTGCACCAAATTAAATGTATCAAAATGGTAATTATTGATACATTTGGGTCGAGAAGATCTCGCCGATGAGAGCTAAAAGAAAATGCTAACACGAGTCTGATTCAGGCAAAATATAATGCAAGCACACTGACCTCTGTTTCATCTTGTTTAGCACACACGTAGTCTTGGATCTTGAGAAACCTGGCGCCAGGATATTAAAGCACTTCATAACAGATGAACAATCTTGCTGGATAACAGTTCTAAGAAGGGCTGGCACAAATTCACATGCACTGAAGAATGGTTTTAGTTCATATCTCTAGTTTAAAAGTATTTGCTCTTTGAGTCAAAGCATAGCGTCGCGCGCGGCAATTGTTTTCTAACTCCCTTTTTTTTTTTTTTTTTTGACAATTGCAGATGGCGCTTTGTGCGAGCATGCGCATTGGTCAATGCGAAATGCCATCATCAGACTATTCGAGATAATAGTAAAAAACGCAAAACAATAACAGAACAAATTATATCAAATGAGCGTTATTGCTACTAATATTATACCAAAAATTTTTATATACATCGTTACGCACCCATCAGTCCACTCTCCGGCTGTTTCGTCCATCATTATTGAAGTACTCATATACTATACTTTAACCGTGTTTGTTCTTTTTCGAGCACTTAGATTGCTCAAAGCAATTTGATACTAAGTTGAGACTTGAGATATCTACTCGCTTAATAAACCCAATTTAAATAAGGCATGTTTTACCGACTGACCTTTGCGTAGTATCTGAATTTTCCGCAGATTAGATTAATAAACTTCAACGATACGAATTTGGATTATTTGAAATAGGGAAAGTTTCGCATCACGGGCTAAGACGCTGCTCCATAATGGTTGTAAATAATGTAATTTGTAAGATCTTTAGGTACAGTCAAGTGTAATAATATGTATCCAGACAAAGTTTCAAAAATAAGTACCATACGCTCTTACACCAGCGTAATAAGGTCGTGGGACGTATTTTTGAGAAGTTCCTATCGATACTTATTTTTGCACTTGACCGTACGTCCTTGCTGTGTAACTACCTATGTAAAAATCTACATGCACTGTCAGATTGACTTTTCAAATTACTGATGGACTAGTTTTTGTATGTGGATATTATGCAGTCAGTATTTAATGTTTTAGTCTTGAATCAGAAAAAAATGACCACTTCAGAATGTGAATGGAATCATCATTGCCTAACCGGTTTTGATAGAATTTATCTAAAAATATTGTACGAGTAGGTACCTAGTTTCGAGAATACATAGAACGCAAGGTAAGCTGAATGACAAAATGTCTGTGCGGTGTTAACCCGTACAATTACCTTGTTCGACCAGTTGTTAACCTTATCACTGAACTGAACATAAATAAACAGAAACATAAATAACCTCATCCTTATTCTGAAGCCTTATGTAAACAGATGGTTGTGCTCAAGA
Organism: Pandemis cinnamomeana; assembly: GCA_932294345.1. Lineage (NCBI taxonomy): Eukaryota > Metazoa > Arthropoda > Insecta > Lepidoptera > Tortricidae > Pandemis > Pandemis cinnamomeana. Next base: position 11,823,865 of record OW028705.1, on the reverse strand, counting down.
GAGTTATTTAATAATAATAATATAGCCTTTTTATTCCGAATTCGCTACAATTTCTGTAAGTAGGTATGTTGTTGTTGTTTTTTTTTTAATATTATTAAATTGTCGCGCAATTCGGCGTGCCTCATGGCATAGGCCTCCTCCGTGTATTGGAGGGTTTGGGCTATAGTTCCCACGCGCGCCCAGTGCGGATTGGGAACTTAACACACACCATTGAATTTCTTCGCAGATGTGTGCAGGTTTCCTCACGATGTTTTCCTTCACCGAAAAGCTCATGGCAAATTTCAAATGTAATTTTCGCACATAAATTCCGAAAAACTCAGAGGTGCGCCCCGGGATTTGAACCCACGACGCTCTGCTTGAGAGGCCACAGGTCAAACCACTAGGCTACCATGGCAAGAGAGTTATTTATAAGTATGCAAATGTGTGGTACAAAATTGTTTTTTTTTTCATTGCCCTTATGTTTTATAAGAAGTACAAATGAAGAAGCTTAGTAATTCATTATTGTTCTATCCATAATAAATGTACAAAGTGTTATGAAAAGAAACCCTTTGTTATTCTCGTTAGTGCATTTTATTAAAACTTTCAGAACTTCTTGTGCTCGCAGACTTTATTCCACCATCACGGATCAAATTAACTTCTGTTTTGCATTTGAATATCCTAGACGCTATATCCTTTGTTTGTTTCACTTTCGCTTAAATTTGATCTAGGGATTTTAGGATTTATAACCTAATATGTTTGTGTTCAATAAATGGTTTATGTTATGCGCTGAGGTTAAGATAATGCTAAGCTTTTTTACATACTATACCGGAGGTTACTTAGAGCTACGATATTTTACATACTCGTAAGGTTAGTTAGTCCCATAGAGCAAACAACCTAATAGAGTGAAAATGTCATATAATTCATCTATAGTACTATTATAAAGAGGAAAAATTTGATTGTTTGTTTGTTTGTTTGCATTGAATAGGCTCCGAAACTACTGGACCGATTTCAAAAAATCTTTTGCCGTTAGAAAGCTACATTATCACTGAGTGACATAGGCTACTTTTTACCACGGGTAAATATACCTACCTTTTCCTACGGGAAAACTAATTTATCGCGGGCGAAGCTGCGGACGGAAGGCTATATGAAATAAAATTATGCCATGCAAAAATTGGCTATTATTGCACTCTGATTGGCCAGCCGGTCATTTTGTGGCATAGTGAATGAAACTCTATTATTTTTTACAAAAACAAAAAGTAAACACAAGTAGATACAATCAAAGCTCTAATTACTTAAATGGCTTTGTTTCGTGTAGGAGAAAATTTAAAAAACAATCGGCCAATACAGGTAAGCGATAGGGGGCTTATTCTGTGTACGACCCCGATATGATTCTCGTTGTTGTGTGTAATTTCTGATACTAAAGGCTGTACCTTATGTATAGGTACGTCATCTTCAAGTACGGTCCGTAGTGGAGCTTCGGCGGGGGGGTGGTAGTCCCGGTAGCCGGTGGGGGAGGGGGTGCCGCGCTGCGCCGGCGCCCGTAGTGTCGGCTCTTCGAAGACATCGTCGCTCATACTGTCGTCTGTGGCCGTTTGCTGTAAAAATGGGAAGAGTTATAGACCGACCGCTTAAATGAGTCCTCGCTCGCGCGGCACAGAGGCGTGGGGTAGGACGAGAAGGGGACCGAGAGAGGTGCGGGCGGGTAGTGCGTCTATACGTATATTAGCGACTGAATATGCGTTTGGGGATTTTTAGTAGCCTGGAGAAAACTGGACTGTGGATTTGGTTAGTAGTATAGTAGTGAATACTTTTTTCTTCCATACCTACCTCGTTAAAAAATGTAACGAGCCTACCATGTCTTTTTTACAAACCTATATTTATGAATAAAAAAACCCATGTCTGTTTACTGTTTTACTTTTTTTAATGTAAATTGTTTTCTAAAATGTTAAGTATAAAATATATTTCTTGATTCTAAATTAGCTTTAGAATCGACCTCAAAAAAGTTCTCATTTTACGGATCTTTTTTTGACTATTCAAGTACCACTAAATCAAAGTCGATGAAAAATAAATGTCAAAGGATGTTAAAGGCCGGTGCACACCAAATGCGTGCTGCGTGACACGCGCACGCACCAGTTATTATGTATAGGTAGGTATATATGGTGGGCCGGCCTTTAGGATGAAACAGCAAATGAATTTCGGCTTTGAAGTTTGGAAAAAAATACCTACTATTTGCATAAAAAAAAGTAAAATAGTGAGAACTTGAGCAGGTATAGAGGCTTACAACGAGCAACATAAACTAGCACTAGTACTTGAATATTAAACAAAAATCGATCTAATTTTAGTTTGACGCCATCTTTTGACAGTTGATTGAACTATTTTCTGTTGTATAATTACGGCTCGTATCAAAAATATGGGATTGAAATTAAACACTCACAGTCATTAAAACGGCTATAATGTGTATAAAACATGGAATATATTGTTAGAACTAAGTAGTTAAAATTACATTATCAACTTTCGACTTCACCTTTCAACTCCCTAGAGCGATAACATATCTACAACTCTGGGTTTTGCCATGTACCAAGCTGTTCTTTAAATAAATGCGTAGGTACATGTCAGATCGAAAACTTACTTACTAACTTATTAACGCAGTTCAACACCTATAAAACTGAAATTTAACACACAGATTCTGCAAAAAACAATGATGTTTTAACGTAAAGAACAATATAACTCATCATTAACGACCCTAAACAACAACACAACCAATATAAAAAAGACAACGTGTGGGTAGCTTGAAAAATTCGCACAGTTACAAGACGTTGATACCCGCCTCTTCAGTCTCTTCGAGACCATGTACATCGCAGCATGTCGAAAACGTCGAGGTTTAATAAAAACTTACGTACGCGAAGACCTATTGAGTGAAAATCTTCAGTTTTTGCCTTTAAGTATAATTAGCGTTATTGTATAATTGGATTCGAGATATCCGAGTTATTTGAGTACTGGAACCAAAGTTTGCAGTCTACAGTCTTGCTTACGTACCAAGTGCTAGCCTTGGTCTCAATAAGACAGTTCATATTGGGCGCCTCCAGGGGTTCTCCTTGGGCAGCTTCCACTGTTGTTGTACACGATGTGGAGTCCACCACGGTTTCGTCGGGTGACGAAGTCGTGTCTGCTGCTGGAGCGTCTACAGGCATAGTGTCGTTGAAAGTACAGTCTGTTGCGCATGTTGTTGTGTCCGATGGATTATTACTATTTTGAGGAAAAGGAGTCTCGTTGCTCGCAGTGAAGGCAGGAACTATTTCGCAAGGAATCTTATGAACTTCTACACTTTTATTGTCCTTGATTGTTATTGTGCAGACCGGTACATCTTGTAGGAAGCTAAATCCATCTAGTCGGTCATTATTGTATCCGTGCATGTATTTTCCGTAGTGGCCGGTAATGTATATTTGCGGGTAAAAACTTACGCGCGATGTACCGTAATTATTGCCGAATCCTGAGTTCGTCTTAAAGTGATTACCTGGGTGGTGAGTATTACTACCGAATCCTCCGGAAGAACCAGGATGAGAGTGTGTTCCTAACCCACTGCTAGTACCAGATGATGACGTCTGGTCATTGGGCTTCAATGCACCAGATCCAGATGTACTCAACGATGATCCAGAGTGGCCGGATGATGACGATTGCTGGCTAGGTTTTGACCATCCAGATCCTGATAACCTAGATGGCGATAATGGCTTCGATGAACCAGATCCAGAGAGGCCGGATGATGATGTGTAGCAAGGTTTCGCCCATCCAGATCCTGATTGCCTAGATGGCGATAATGGCTTCGATGAACCAGATCCAGAGAGGCCGGATGATGATGTGTAGCAAGGTTTCGCCCATCCAGATCCTGATTGCCCAGATGGAGATAATGGCTTCGACGAACCAGATCCAGCGAAGCTGGATGACGAAAACGGATAGCTAGGTTTTGACCATCCAGATCCTGATCGCCCAGATGGAGATAATAACTTCGACGAACCAGATCCAGAGAGGCTGTATGATGATGATGGATAGCTAGGTTTTGACCATCCAGATCCTGACAGACCAGATGACGATGATGGCTTCAATGAACCAAATCCAGAGAAGCCGGGTGATGACGATGAGTGGCTGTGTTTTGACCATCTTGATCCTGATAGTCCAGATGGAGATAATGGCTTCGACGAACCAGATCCAGATAGGCTGTATGATGATGGTGGATAGCTAGGTTTTGACCATCCTGATCCTGATAACCCAGATGACATTACTGGGTGGTTAGGTTTCAGTGATCCAGATCCAAAGAGAACGGATGATGACAACGAGAAGCTGCCACTGTTTGACCCAGAACCGGATAACCCTGAAGAGTACGATGGATAGCTTGGTTTAGAGGATCCCCACTTAACTCCAAATAATTTTGATCCCCACGATGATATTCTTGATCCAAAACTCTCAAAAGCTCTTCCAAAACTGAATCTGCCTGGCGCACACTCAATAATACAAGATAACGAAATCGAGAGCACAAGGAACAACAGAAACGGTCTGTTGGCCATACTTAAGATAAATCACTTCAGTCAATAATTAAATAAAATTTTGTTGTCCATCCATACGTGTGCACTCCCGGCGTATCTAGTTAGTTATAATAAAATATTAATCGTATTCATGTCTGTAAATAACTTTACCAGTATGATCTGGGTGGAACAGGGCCGTATCTTATTTTTTTTTTGGATGCATTCTTTGTCTCAAATGTAACTTGAGTCTTGACTTGACATATATATTTCCGAAATGACGAATTTATTAGCAGTGTTCTGCCGTTTATCAATTTTAATAAACTTCAGCGAAGACTTGACAATTACAACGATAATAAACATGCCAGTAATTATCATATTTTATTAGATACTAGCCCGTAACTTCGTCTGCATAGAATTCGTTTATCGCTATCCCGCAGGAATTACGTACGCACTTTTCCGGGATAAAAAGTAGCCTATGTGTTATTCCAGACTATAATCTACCTATGTTCCAGATTTCATCCAGATCTGTCCAGCCCTTCTGGCGTGAAAGAGTAAGAAACATCCAAACATACTCACAAACTTTCACATCATCATCATCACTACATAGTATAAAATAAAGTCGCTTTTTCTGTCCTCATGTCCCGATGTATGCTTATATCTTCAAAACTACACAACGGATTTTCATGCGGTTTTTTTTAATAGATAAAGTGATTCAAGATGAAGGTTTATATGTATAATACATGCATAATATACCGTGCGAAGCCGGGGCGGGTCGCTAGTTTATAATATTAGTAGGATAGGATAGGATTACAAAGCAAAATCCAGATTTTAAAAGGTCGTATGAACTTTACAAACATTAGGTACGTAACTCGCCGCGCGCACCTATTCATGAAAGACTGTTTTTTTATGACTTTCTTTGGCACTAACATGACAATATTATTATAAAGCATATTTCTCCGCATCGTTTGTTTGTTTGCGATAAACTCAAAAACTATTGAAGCGATTTTCATATGGTAGTGGTTTTCACCAATATATTGAGTGATTCACGAGGAAGGTTTAGGTGTATAATTTGTTAAGGTTTAGTGTAAATTGGTTGAAATAAAACGATAACTGTTGGAAGTGTCGGAAAAAGTTATGCTGCCTGGGATACAAATTTTAATTTTGAATCACCACCCTTGGTAAAAACATTTTTTTGGACAAAAAAACACCAAAAATTATATCGCACATATAAAATGTTGAAAAAAAAACAGATTGGTATACATAAGTTATATTGAGTCAATTTGTAGTAAACTTGTGTACGAATTACGTAAATGACGTATCTGCTTTAAAGGAAACCAAAACCAAATTGATTTTGCGTTTACAAACGACCAATTCGAAGATATCCTGCTCATTTTAATCGAACCCCCATTACAGAGGAACGTGCCCCTAAAACGGCTGTTTCGAAGGAATACCTACCTTTTATTGACAGTAAACAGCGTGTAATGTATCCATTCTTATTTCGGGATACGAAAAAACGATGATTTCGCAAAGATGTAGAAGATATTGAAGGTACGCGTAATTTTATATCCCATCAAAAACATGAGATGCGGTTACTTCCATGATCGTCTGGGAGCAAAGAAAAAACACAGAATGTACCAGTTGCTTCTCTTCCCGCGCAGATGGTTAAAACCCATCGAAGGAATAGGCGAAAATCCGCTTTACGCGATGCCAGTGCGTTGTCGGCCTTGCAGAAAATTGTACACTCGCCTCTTAAAGGCACCCAGGCCGTAACTCGATGGGAAGACCTCAGCGGGAAGCTCGTTCCAGATTTTGCAAGTTCATGGCAAAAAGTGATCTTGATTCCACTTTCCACTTATACGCCCACAGTGTCTTGCTAAACGTGGCCTGTTATAGGTCTTAATACGTAAGTAAAAAGTAGTTCGAAATGGTTTGTGTAAATATACACACAGCAGCGTCGCCAGTTCCTTTTACTTTGAACTTGGGTGACTGGCACGCTCCCGCGTCTCTAGGTTAAGGGATTGAAGCTAATGTAACTATATTCTATGACTCATTTATGGCTTAAGACTTACATGTATCAGAAATCTTTTTCCCCGACTGTGGCGAAGCTAAAAAGGAGGGTTATGTATTTTTGGAAAGTTGTATTTTCCTTTATATATTATGATAACAGTTAAATTTCTAAACGACAGAACTTGCTCGTTTGCCTTCCTATTCAAATAAAATAAAAAATAAAAACACTTAAAATCAGAACACAGAAAAATCCAAAAAGTAAAGCTATGGCCGGGATTAGAACCCAGATCCTCATCATTCCGTGATGCTTGCTATACCGCTACACCACCCATAAGCAATGGCATAGCATGGTCACAGTTAAAGACCTGATAATCTTTTCCTTTTTCCAAGCTTTTACTTAAATTATAGTTTACGTAATGCTTATGTTTACGACACGGCAACATATAAAGTAGGCAGTAAAACTGACACAGTCCCTAGTAGTCTAGCACTATGCTGACCTTACAGCCAATAGGCTTATTACCTAACCTAACTCGCTCGCAATCGCCATCGTGTTCATTTTGACAGTTCTTGTATGAATGTGACAGCTAGCTGATTCCGATGCCAATTGCCAGCCCATACTTGAACTGTCAAAATAAACACGATGGCGATTGCGAGCGAGTTAGATAAGATAGATAAGCCTACAGGTCTTCCGTTGAGATCAAAAGACGCCATTTCGTGTGTAGGCCCCATAGCACTTATATTGACGAACCAATTTAGTTGCGGTTCGTTTGGAAGTAGCTTTTCTAGCGGCCTTTATCAAAATCAATTCAAGTGAGTAGTATTTTTCAATAAATCCTCAGATTTTATTTTACCTTCATAGTTAAGCCATTTTGATAAGCTTATCCTGTAAAGAACATAGGTCGTGGGGCCGATATCGCTTCAACGATCTGCCTAATGATCCGAAGGATCTTGAAGAGGAAATGTATAACACTCTAGGGAATAAAGGTCGCGTAAAGAGCTCCGGAGCGTAATCTTGAACGGTTTTTGTTTACATACTTTTAAAAGGTATATAATGGCTATGTTATTATATATGCCGTTCTGTAGATATTATGGACTATAGGAAAATACTAAATTTTTTGTGGAACAAATCGTTTGACACTCGTAATTTATCCGACGAGTTCGACTAACGCCCACGCGATTGGGCCGCCGGTACCAGCGCTATGACTATGTCCATCATTTTTCTTTTTGTCACTGCGTACCAAGACCCCTGAAGAACCGCCATACTGGTACAAATGACCCAATAATTTGTGTCACTATCTCCCGGTCTAATAATATTTGTTGGATTTTGTGCACACAGATCTGTTATACAAGTAGATTATGTTTGTACATTGAAATGCATGACACCGGGCGTGTCTGTTTTTGAACATGTGACTGGCACATATCTGATGAAAATATACTGTGGAGCAAAGAAACCGGGACACTTCCCGTAGATAGTTGTATGTTTGAAGAGATTGATGAATGTGGATGAAGGGAAAAAAGTATGTCAGGATCGTAGCAAGTGGAACAAAACCTCTTCGTACCCCTGTGGGTAAGAGGGGTACACGCTGGCCCAGTGCGGATTGGAAACTTCACACACGCGATTGAATTGCTTCGCAGATTAGTGCAGGTTTCTTCATGATTTTTTCCTTCACCGAAAAGCTCATGGCAAATTTCAAATGTAATTTCACACTGAAAAATTCAGAGGTGTGAAGATCTGATTTACTCAAAACAAGTGGCCGACATAATGCAATTATGTGCTCACGTTAATTCAACCACTGGAAGGGGGTCCAATTTAAATTTCTAGATTTGACTCAAACAAACAAACAAACAGGGCGAACTAAATTAAAAGCTTGTAAAAAAACAGAATACCTACTGCATGATTTCTCTGTAAAAACAATGCACAAAAATTAACTATAATTTGTAACTTTTAACATAGAATTGCGGGAATCAGACTCGCTCTTGACTGTTTTTTTAACGTGTTAAAAAGTATAGTAAGTCTTTATTAATGAGCCCGCTGTGAAATTCCCAGTTTTGGGATTACACAAACAAAGGGGAATTAATTAACATACTGTTCAAATCCTGTCATTAGTTTGTCATGTGACCCGATAATAATCTGTCAAGCCTACATCGGGACATAGATTATAGAAAACAGATTAGTCACTGGTAAAATTATAAATAGAAAGCGCTCAAAAGAAAGGTCAGAAAGCAAATAAAGAAAATAGACAACAAAAAATAAAATCAAACATTAAAAGCTGATGACCTTGAAATGGCTGAACTGTTTTTAATAAAAGTCGTTTAAGAATCGTTCGAAAGAAGTAATCGTTTAAGAGTTACGATGCCGCAGACAGTCACACACAAAGCGGTGAAACTTATAACAACCCTCTTTGCGTTGGGGATTACAAATAGTTACCTACCATTTTCAAGTCAAAAATTGCCAGGTCTACATATATAGGGTGTTCCCATACTGAAATCATGTTTAAAATGAAATAAAATTTTGTTTTGCATAGATATAGATTGTAATCTGGAATAACACACAGGCTACTTTTTATCCTGGAAAATCGAGATGACATTGCGCCAGATTCTTCGCAGAAAAGCCGCGGGCAACAGCTAGTCCTACTAATATTATAAATGTGAAAGTTTGTATGTTTGGATGTTTGTTACTCTTTCACGCCAGAATGGCTGGACAGATCTGGATGAAATTTGGAACATAGATAGATTATAGTCTGGAATAACACATAGGCTACTTTTTATCCCGGAAAATTGAGTAATTCCTGCGGGATAGCGATAAACGAATTCTATGCAGACGAAGTTGCGGGCAACAGCTAGTAATCCATAAATTTACCAGGTACCATACCAATAAACAGCTGCTTCTATGCAGTTGTTTTGTTTTCTAAATTTAATCACTACTTAGTGTAAACAAAGTCGCTTTCCGCTGTCTGTCTGTCTGTCCCTATATATGCTTAGATCTTTAAAACTACGCAACGGATTTTGATGCGGTTTTTCTTAATAGATAGAGCGATTCAAGAGGAAGGTTTTTATATATAATGGGGACTATCGTTTTTTTGCTCACCAGTTGGCGCCACTGTTGACTAAGGTCCAGAGGTATAGCTGTCAAAGGCGACATAAGATCAGCGCCGAAACAAAGTTTTAAATCTTGAATCTCATTAAGTTTATTAATTTTTAATGACTAGCATCATATCGAGTAGGTACTGCAAGGCTTGAGGGTTGTAGCCAGGTCTACTCTGAACTTGGGAAACTCCTGGGTAAGCGCGTAAGTACCTACGGGAACTACGTTCGCGTGGTCGATTAAATGATACCGTAAAGATCTTTACGAAGATTTATTCACGTTAAGAGACTTAACATATTATAATAAAAAATGTCTATGCCTTCGGAGGCAGCTGTCCAGGTAATGCCCTGGGCACTAGCACCTCTAGTGGCAAATTCACACACGATAGCCCCCCTTCTATGCAGACGAAGTCGCGGGCAGAAGCTAGTAACAAATAAAGTATCCCGGAACCTGACTGAAAATGGATTACAGGATACAGTGCCGGATTAAGCCAGCGCGGGGCCTGTAGCAAATTCTGTCAAGGGGCCCTTGGTTTGCTTTAGGTTCTCAAGTTTAGGGTATTAAATAAAACAAAACTGTTACAAAGATATTTTACGCTCCAATCTAAATTAATATTTTTTTATTACAGCCAGACAGGCGTTGGAGCGCGGGGCCCCCAAATTCGCGGGGCCCGTAGCATTTGCTGCTCTTGCTACGTGGCTAATCCGGCACTGACAGGATAACTTCATCAAAACTGAGAATCGATTTACCCACGTTACACCCGCAAGCTAATAACACCGTTGCCGTAGGACAACAATTACTGATGTATAAGCATAAACTATCTAGTGAAGCCTCTATACGCCCTGTATCCGACATCAAAGGCGTATCTCATCGGCACATATTGATCAATTATCGCTGTCGGCTTTGTACCTATGCTTGCTAATGATGTATAAATACGTACTACTTTTAAACCATTATGCAGCGAGGAACGGCGAAATGGCGTAAACGCCAGTAATTGAGGAAAAGTAGCTTAATCTTTACAGCGTACGCACAATTTTATTTTCGTTTGGGAAGCAAGTCAGTAAAGATTATAAAAAAATATGGCCTTTATTATAATATTTTTATTTGTTAAAAAATTGGTATTTTAGCCCAATAGCGATATTAAATAATAACCTTATTCAAGAGTATATCACATACTCACTTATTTATGCGTAAAGTATAGGTATCACAGTTAAGTTGTGTAAGTATGTAGATTTTTAGCAATTAAAGTAATTTTCGTGATAAACACAAATCGAACATAATTATGTACATTATTGTCATGTAGATCAAGCATCATAATCACCCTTAAGTCAAGACACATAACAAAAGTTACCAAATTATAATACCTACCCACTGAACATGAAACTTACAGGACCTTTCTAGCAAGTTGACAGACTTACCATTTGAACGTTTCTAAAGAAAGGTCATGTAAACATTGTTGTAATTTTAATTAAACATGTTCATTGAAACTTTCAAAAATGTTGCGATTGATGTTATATCAACATTACATATGAAAGTTTATTACTTAACTTTCAAGCAACATTGCTGTATTAACTTATTATAATATTCAGTTATTAAATTGCTACAATGTTATTTTATAACATTGCAGATGAAACGTTGCAGCAATCTATATTTAACAACATGCCTCACGGAACATTGCTATTACGTTGCAAACTAAACTTATTGAAATGTTTCACAATATTATTGCAGCAATATACTTTTTGCAACCTATAAAATTAAAAGTACCAAAAACGTCACAGTTTCAATGTTGCTATGAAATAACATTATAGACATTGCAGTAACCTCGTAAACAGAACTTATTGTAACTTTCAATATGATTATTGCAGCAATTTACATTTTGAAATATAAGTATTTTAATGTTGCTTCAACGACACATTTTATACGTTGTTGAAACTTTCATAAAAAACATTACAGGCAATTTGCAGTCAAAGTTATCTGAAACTTATGGTGTTATTATTGCAGCAATATTCTTTTTGCAACATATAAAATTTGAGGTATCATAAACGTCACAATTTCAATGTTGCTGTGAAATAACACTATAGACATTGCAGGTACCTTGCAAACTGAACTTATTGAAACATTCAATATCATCATTGAATTAAATTACATCTTAGAATGTATATTTTCTAAACTGAAAAATGGAACTGAGAACATCATTTTCATGAAGTCTGTTAAAATACCAAAACCTTCTCCTAAATGAAACAAAGCCAGGAGTACTAAAAAACGTTTTATTGCCACAACACAATGGACTAAAATGCTTTCAAATTTGAAAGATATTTTGGAAAAAGTGTCAAAATCCAGGCGAAGATACGCAGCTGGACGGTACTTATAGATAACAATATTAATATTAGGACGGCAATTACCAACACACTAGGTACTCCGAATGAAAGCGACCCCAAGGTCACAAACTCGTCTGTTGTCAAGCGACCATTTTTCGTCAAGGTCGCGCGGGGCCTCTCAACGGGTGATAATTTACTAAATAATTATGTCGCAAAACTCGTAGGTACCTAAGGTATAGATTTGGCGCCATATCCTGCCTGATAGAGGCGTACAATATTCCTGCACACTAATTCTAACATAAAACTACTTACCTACCTACTTTCTTAAATCTAAGTTATATCTAAAAAAAAGGCCCCCGTTGCATACCTAGTGCCAAATAGGGTGGCAGCATTCTCTCGTTCAATCGCTATACCTACTTGTTCGTTGGGAGAGACGTCACGCGCTTTTGTAAATCTTTGATGAGCATAGTACCTATACTATATATCTCTAATCTGTGCATAGTATATGCGCCGGGACCCCACGGACCCAGGGTCTCAAATCTGACAGCTGTGAAATTGTACGCCGGACCGAGACCCTGATATTTCACTAACTTCTTCTTTTCGGCCACTTCCGCCACAGAATAAGAAGATTTTGATGTATTTTTTTAAAACGCTCAAAAGACAAGTCGATATTGTTTCTATATACCTACCTAGAGTAGAATCCAAAACGCAATTAAATATATTTAACAGTGTCATATTCTTATGCGTAATGATTACAAGATCATTACAAACTATTGTAATTGTTACGACATTCCTAAACATAAAAAATAGGTAGGTATTAACCGGCAAAACATTCAAGTAAAATTCCATCAATCAAAAATAAAAACGTCAAGAAACGGCCAAGTGCGAGTTGGATTCATGTACGAAAGGGTTATTACGTACTAAAAACTAAAATATTTAGTAAAAAGTATCGACGCTTGAAAGGCGAAAGGTGATAAGCGACATTTTTTGTGATATTGAGTTATAAGTATTTATATTATTGAAATCAGCAGATTTTTCTGCCTCGAGTGGGCTAGGTTTCGTGTGCCTACGACGACTTTCGTGTCGCTTATCCCATTGGTGATTTTTAGAAACACCGATATATTTTTTTACCAAACGTTTTTTTTAAATTTCTGTATATTGGAAATTAGATAAAATGTTTTTTTAGGTAATGTCATTTAGACTGTTTGACTTTTTACGACTTTCCTTCCCTTTGTCGGTTATATTTTTTTACCTCATCATACAGGATGTTTGGTAGCTAGATACAAAGCTTTAAAGGGATGATAGCCGAGGTATTTTTGAACATTTTTAGCCATATATGTCTTAGCCAAAATTTTTTTTTTTTAATTGAAGACAGAAATTTTAGGAAAATACCCAGAAGTTGATAGTCACGAGTCAATATTGCCCAAATGAACTTTAATTTGGAAACAAAATCTTTTATTTAGGATAGTTTAATGTGTATTGGACCAAATGAAATAATTTTTAAGTGTCTTTCTTGCCACAAAAACAAAATGAAGGCATTCGAAATTACTAAAAATGTCTTAGGTTGGAACAGTCATTTTTCTGTGCCATATATTTTTTTTTTAATCCTTGAAATGTTCAAACATTTTTCGAAACATGCCTGTTTATTGTTCTTTCTTTTAATTAAGGTATCACTCTTTCACATTGCTTGCTAAATCTGAGATAAGAAGTAAAAACCAAATTCAGGGAGCACTCGCTAAGAGAATGTACTAGTCTTGGAATTTCACGTTAAAGGTACTTAGCTAGTAAATTACATGAAAAAAAGATTAAAATTAAATCATTAACCTTCGGTTTGTTGTGATTTGAATACTAAATTAATTCATTTTACAATTTTTTTTACATTAATAAATCAAATGTATAAAAATTAAAAAAAAAAGCAATTTCGCATAAGACATATATGGCTAAAAATGTTCAAAAATACTTCGGCTATCATCCCCTTAAAGCTTTGTATCTAGCTACCAAACAACCTGTACAACGTAATTTTATTTACATTATATCATTTTACCTATATCCACATAAAAACAAAGCATGGCTTAGATCAAATAACCTAAAAGCTGCACGATTATAGGTTATCACCTTTTACCTGTTATTAGTTTCGAGAGACATGTCGCTTATCCTTTTTTACTTGCAGTATTTTTTTAATACTACTGTCGCTTATTTAGTTTTTCCTGAATATAAATCTAAACTAGGCGGTTGAGTAGATCGTTTTAAAAAACACATCATTTATATTAGAGCTGGTTGTTCGATATTTTTTCCTATACATAAATGTTTCTAAAACAACGTATTTATATCAATAGAGCGAATTTAAAAAGTGTGTTATTACCCATCTAAAAATGTAAGTGTAGCTTACGCAACCTCCGCCGAAACATCATGCTAAAGATTTACGGTATAAATATTTGTACCAATATTTTCGTAGTGTATTAATGTAAACACTTACTTTTTGGCGAATAGTGCATAGAAAAGGGGGTATTTTGGGGCCTTGAAAAACACTGGGATACTGCATACACGATCACGATGGAAATTAAGATTAGATTTTGTGGTATTTAGTCATTATTTCATATTTCCTATCTCGTGATAAATTAGGAAAATCCCTTCTGAATGCTTGTTCTTTCTTATCAAGGAACATGTCGACCAAGGATCTAAATCATATATCATAATGGTTCTTTTCATTTCTTATCCCAGAGGATTTTTGCAAAATATAGTATAGACATCAGTTTTCAGATACCACAATTACCTATTGGTATGCTAAGTTTAAAGATTCTAGTAACAATAGTTACGGAGATGGAACCATTTCAAAGTAAGAATATAAATCCCTTTTTACTCCCTATCCCGCCGGAATTGCGGAAAGTCCTGAAATTAGTTTTTAACAGTTTTGATTTCTTAATTGTGCGCGAAATATCAAGACTAGTAATTATAGTTACGGAGATAGGGTGCCTTTGTGCATATCGCGAGGGAATTTCTAAAAATCGCATGACCTTTCTAAGGTTTTCAAACTTTCAAAATGCGGTGGATACTAATATAATACAGTGACTTTCGTTCGAGACATTCCAACTTTAAAGAGTTTTGCCTTGTACCAAACTTTTAAGTATATTCAACCTGTTTGAATAAAATCGGATTGAATTTTCAGAATAAAATGTAATTTAAATCAAAGGCACTATATAAGCAGTATTGATATCAACTTTGAAGAATATCACCCCCAAAACAACTTTCTACCCCTTTATAACCCCGTTAGTTGAATTTCAAGAAAATTTGAAACAAGCCAAGATCAATCAAGAATCAATTCAAGAATATTTATGCAAAATTTGAAGTAGATCGGACCAAGGAATCACGCTGTGCCATACAAAGTTAGTCCCCTTTTTCTCCCCCTTAGAGGTAGAATTTCAGAACATCCTTTCTTATCAGATGCCTACGTCATACAAAGAACACACCCTCCAAGTTTCAGGTCTGTACAATCAGCGATTTAGGATGTGCATTGATCCGTCAGTCAGTTAGTCAGTCATTCAGGACAAAGCATTTTATATGTAGAGATTTATTTTCGTAACAGGTGGTTAATTTGCATTTTTCATTAATGACTTGAATTGTGTTGGTGATTTATGTAGAAAATAAATAAAATGAGGGGTAAATTTAATGTAAGGTAAATTTAAAATTGATGCTCATTGCAGTTAGATTATTTGTGTTGATTTTATTTATGGCCCATTATGACTTTTGTATAATATGACCTTGCTATTAAATTTAAAATGTTTGCGGTAGGATAGTTTTCCTTAATAATCTTTTAAATCATTTTCAGGCTAGATTCTTTTACTCGATTAATTTTTTGTCACATAATTTGGTTAGCTAATTTTACCTCCCGCACTTTTTGGGATCGATTTGCTTAAGAGACACTAAATCCTGAAATAATACTTTTTTAGGTAATGTCATATAGAGAACACCACTATGATCATTTACAAAGATGATTTTTGTAAATCAGATAACAAATTAAATTGTAATGATTATTTTTCAAAAATTTGCGTGGTATTTTGGCTCTTCTGTAAAATTACCATTTTGTCGCTTATGACATTTCGTCTTTCAAGCGTCGGTATGAAGTCGTTGCGTTTGCGGTCGGAATATTTTACCTACTAGCTTTTGCCCGCGACTTCGTCCGCGCAGAATTAAATTTTGCGTGTCAATACTTAACCACGAATAGCTTTTCTACGAAAACTTTACCACGAAAAGGCTATATCACGAACAGACTTTAACACGAAGTCTCAAATAGATCGGCCGGGTACCTCCCATTTGTTCTATGGAACTGTGACGTCATAGGACTGTTAACATTTTTTTTTCCCAACAGTTCCATGGTAGAACTATTGAAACAAAAATTGTGCTATTTTATTCTATAGAACTAAAAGCACCTCAAATTTGTGATGGGAAACTTTCGAGACTTGCGAGTCTGACTCGCACTTGGCCGGTTTTTTAAATAATAATAAATAAAAAAACGAATCGTTTCAATGATCGAAATCAGTACACTCATTTAGCTTACCCCTTCTATCACTGCAAAGTGGCATGCTGATTATTGCCTGTCCAAGCATGTTACTCCCTAATAGTACTAGAGCCCACGACCAAAACCATGTCTCGTTAGATTGTATGATTCTGAACCCGACTAGGTGTGTAGTAACGGTCGAAAGTGTAGCAACAGCGTGGGAGGCCATTTCTGCTGTGTCAAAAAAAAAGGCAGTCGGTATTATAGCAATACGTCTGATAGTGAAAATGTACATAGATTTTATAATTGTATTACGAAAAAGTTTGTTTTCAGACATTTTGCACGTAGCATATAGCCTGAGCGCATTTTTGAAAATGTCAACAAATTTAGCCGACCTGTATCATAGCAATACGGATATTTTTTTTTTTTAACTTTTCGTATTGCTGCCAGGATTACCAAATACCTGTTTTCAGACACTTTAAGTGTAGCATAAAGTTGTCTGATAGAGAAGGTGCTACACTTAATTTGTCTGATATAATTTTTTTGCACATGTGGACAACTTATTTTATCATGTCCAACAATTTTCAGACATATTGCTATAATACCGATCGGTAAAATTTGTTAACATTTTCAAAACGGTCTCAAAATTTAATGCGTTCACATTTCCGCCTGAAAATTGTTTTTTATACGCATCAAATAACCAAAATTTACTAATAAAAAAGATTTTCAGACGTATTGCTATGAGACATTTTTTTTGTCTCATTTTTAATTGTTTAAGTGATTTTACGGGTTTGCGCTACACCACTAACGTCTGAAAAATATGTTTCCGGCATCTCAGAACTATCATTCAACTACAGTCTGCAAATCAGACATATTGCTATGATGCAGTTCGGTAAAATTCTTTGACAATTTTAAAAATTCGGTCAGATCAAACGCTACGCGGAAAATGTCTGATATTGGTATTTTCGAGTTCAGGATAATCGTATCTATCGATTTGATGCGGTTTTGGCCGTATTGCTATGAGACAAAAATTTTGGTCGTGGGCTCTAGTACTATAATATTTAATAGTCTTTGCCTTGCGGTTGGCAACAAACGCCTGCCGCGCTCGACGGAGCGGCGAACAGCGCCGCACCATGGTGAAAACCAGAACTAACCAGTCCGCTCGGCGCGCAAACACGGCGGCATGCGCTCTCGCAATTCTTCGGCTTTTATTATTAATAAGATGTGATTTCGGAACAATGTAACACTTAAACTACGTATTTATTGTGTGTGGTATTGTGGAAAGACAAGTAGTACACTGGTGCTTGTTTTCCACTACGGCGGCGGCGGCATCAATATCACCACGCGGAGCACGCGGGCTGGCGGTTCCTCCCAAGGTATTTGGATTGTTTTGTATTGGGGTCTGACATGCTTGGACTAACATTTGGGAGTATATAATATACAGTACATGAGCTATCGAAGTGGGGTATGTTAAATCAACATTGCCTGTGTACATAAATTGACCGTTCTGGCATTTTTGTTACCTATCTTATCCACTGACATGATTTTATTTTTATAGGAACGAGACTGTGTCAACCGATGTCTGGAAATAAAAATCTCTGATTACTTGGGACAATATTGCTCATGGACAGGGGAAAAAAAACAACTTTAAATTGTGGTCTTTGAGATTAATAACCGTTGTTAAACGTAAGTGTTTTTACGAAGTAACGCTTTTATTTTTATTTTATTTTTTAAATGAAAGGGAGCAAATGAGCCAGCGGCTCACCTGGTGGAAGTGGCCGGGAAGAAAGGGGTTACCGGTCGAGTAGGTTAGATACGAGTCCGGCAACCCCTGTTCCCGTTCTCGCGCCTGTATCCTACTATAATATTACTATACTATTCCTAATCCTGCCGCTAAGCAGCAGACAATATTAAAAAACCGAGTTAATAATGTTAATATGTTGATAAGTATATTTTATAGTATATTGTAAGTCATACATGATAATTTTCTTGCAGTTTGACTTTCTTACATTCACTGGTGGCAGTAGAGAAAGAGATTGTGTGAATTGTAGCTTGGAAAAGATTTTTTCTAATTATCTGGCACAATTTTGTTCCTGGACTGGAAAGAAACAGAACTTCAAATTGTCTACTCTGCAATTAATGGCTACATTGAAACGTAAGTTTTTTGGTGTCGTTTAATTTTCGTCACCAGACCCTTCATTGAATTTTTACTCTTCCACGGGGGCCAAGTTGCGGGGTATAAGCTAGTTAGTTACATTACTATATTTTTATGTTATTTGTTTCAGTTGCAGTGAAAGAGAGTTTCCCGAATATGACTGACGAAAGTTTTGAACGGCATGGCATGAGCTGGTTCCAACACGCAACTACTACGCTTAAACACACATTAAAGAGTAGGCGTATATCTAGCAGGGGAAAACAATGTAAAAATGTATCGTTTTTCTATTTTAATTTATCGTTTTAGACTATAATAGTAACACTATTTTAATGGCCGGTACATGTGGCAAATTCTTATCGATTCTGAATGGCAATTGAAAAGTTTGTCTAGAACTTACTGAAAGGCTGTAGCGTAGCAGGATAAGGGAAGAAAAAATGCCCTTCATGATTAAGACCTGTTTTTTTTTCTATAGTTACTTACATCTAGTAATATTGTGCAAAGTTTTGTTGATAAAATCCTAGTGGTTCAGCCGGGAAAAAATAAATTCCGAAATCATGAAATATGTTTTCTCTAAAACTAATTCAATTCCATTTTTTTTATTTATAGCATATATGTTCTGAAAGAAAATTGAGCTTCCATCTTTACATTTCTGTAAAAAGCAATTCAACATTTTTTTTTCCATTTCTGGAAGACTGACGACTAAATGTCATTTCTAAAAAAGCCTTATTTCGTTCTCAGTCATATTAGTTTCATGGTTAAAATCGAAAAACAAGTCAAAATTAAAAAAAAATTTTGGTTGGATTTTGTGACACCTATTTTATAACATTCTAACACTTCCAAAAAATATTAGCATAAATCCTCAGTAAAGTTTTTTTTTACATTTACATTAATATTAACATGAAAATATACTGACTACTGTCAGTTGTCGCATGTAAAACAAAAACTTTCTTGTTCTTCTAAATAAGCCTAAGTTATCGTTTTATCAGATATAAAAAATTGTAGGCTTAAACAGACTTAAGTTAGTCAAAATTAAAACAATACCTACCTAATTGAATTGCATTTTATTAGACTAATTACCTTATTAGAATCTTTAAGAAAACTTACCACAATAGTATTACTAGATCTAAGTAACTATAACAAAAACAGCCCATTATCATAAAAGAGCATTTCTCCTTTCCCTATCCTGCTATGGCTTTTTATTCGGTATAATCCTCGTAGCCCCACTGTTATAAAAAACCGGTCAAGTGCGAGTCGGACTCGCGCACCGAGGGTTCCGTATCATTATCTATAAATATCTAAAACCAGTGTAAGCAGAGCCCTGTTCCAAAGCAAAATGTACGCAGTGTGGGGTTACTTTATATTGGTCACTGCTATATACAGACATACATACACATTTACGGTTTTCGCAATTATTCTTTAATCTGTGCTATAAGACCTACCTTCATACCAAATTTCAAGATTCTGCGTTCACGGGAACTACCTTGTAGGTTTTGATTCCCTTGAGAGTTGAAAATTTGCGGAAATTTGCGCCATAAACGGCTGTATCTTTTGATTGCGTTGGCTTAGAAGTTTGATTTTTTCACAGCTTCAAGGGACAGTAGACCTGAGTAATTGATATAAATTTCAGCTTCATACCTCCACGCGTTCCTGAGAAAAAGGGTCTTGACAGACGGACGGACGGACGGACAACAAAGTGATCCTATAAGGGTTCCGTTTTTTCCTAGGTACGGAACCCTAAAAAGTCTAATTACACTCCACCAGGTCGACGGAACCCCGCTTTCCATTCCGTTTGCCCTTCGGGCATTTGAAGATACCTAACAAACCTAACCTAATTTTATTATCTCGTGAGGATTTTTATAACAGTGGGGCCACAAGAACTAACTTTTTTAGTCATAGAAAAATACTTCTTAGTTTAAGGTATGTGTAACACCGATGATCTCCGCAATTTTATCTTTCTTTAAAAGTGGCCAGCATGTGCTGTCAAAATAGTATTTGCTTTAGATTTGAATACGGGCCTGTTCCATCACTGTCTGATAAGTTCCTAATAGCTTATTTGTTAGATATCTATGGTTCCGTCTATTTATTACTACGAAACGGACAGATACGGCTTCTTTGCTGTCTGAGACTTAAGAAGCTATCAGTAACTTATCAGACAGTGGTGGAAGAGATGTATCAACATAGAGTTTAAAAGATAGAAACCTCTTGTTTTGATGTCAATAATAATATTTGCTGTAATTTGAACATACTCTAACAACTAATATGTCTGTATATAGTATACTATGTGGGTGTTGCTAGCAATGTATATGGCTTAAGATTAAGTGATGTATCAGCATAGGCTGATAGGACAAAGAAAACTCTTTTACTTTTTGATGATTTTCTTAAAATACTTATTATTTAGACATGTCCTAATAAGTTTGTCTTTTTTTTTTATTAACTCCAGCTTGAACCTGCAACAGCCTATATAAATGCCTGAATCTTTTTTATCGATAGGAATAACCTTCCTTACTAAACTATATATATATTTTTAATTAATTAATGTTACTAAAAAATCGGATATTTTTTTGGTTGATAAAGAAAGTTATTGTTGTATAAAAAAAACGTTTCAAGGACTTTATCACTTGGTATTGTATTAACTAGTTAATGCAGTGTTAAACAATAGAAAATAAATACAATTTTTGATAAGATATATTTTAATTTCACTCACTTTTTAATATTAATAGTTAAAGGCTATAACTGTTTAAATGTGTGATTGTTTTATAAGTTTGAAAATGTAATTTGTTGTAAGTGGCTGTGTAGACCGTTAAAAAGTTTCTTAGTATACTGGCCACGGAGAGATTTTTAGCAGTGTGAGCAAAGATCAAAGGGTCTCAAATATCAGTTTATTTCTCACGTGTCATCTCGGTAGGAATTGGACTTAATGGACCTAAGAAAGTACTTTTTTAGGGTCAGTTTGTTGGTTTTCCATAAGTTCCAAATGCTTCCTAGTCGACGCGTAAGAAATAAATTGGTATTTGAGACCCGTGGAGCTTTGCCTACACAGCTATACATCTCTCTGTGGCCAGTATACTAAGACACTTTTTGGCGGTCTACAGCAACTTACAATAATGTTACATTACAAACTTGTATGTAAAGTTTGCACGCAAGTTGCCTTTACCGTTAATATGAAACATAACCGCAACCTTAACAAGTAATTTAAATGCAAGTTGGATATAAACATTACGTTAATGTTACAAATCTAACTGCCACAACTTATTGAATGAAAGTTTCCTGCAAGTTACATGTGCGTTATTATAGCAACATTAATTGCACAAGTTACCTTTATGTTACATATGTAACTGCCATAACTAATTGAATGAAAGTTTCCTGCAAGTTACATGTGCGTTGTTATAGCAACATTAATTGCACAAGTTACCTTTATGTTACAAATGTAACTGCCATAACTAATTGAATGAAAGTTTCGTACAAATTACATGTGCGTTATTATAGCAACATTAATTGCACAAGTTACCTCTATGTTACAAATGTAACTTTGCCACAACTTATTGAATGAAAGTTTCCTGCAAGTTACATGTGCGTTATTATAGCAACATTAATTGCCCAAGTTACCTCTATGTTACAAATGTAACTTTGCCACAACTTAATAAATGAAAGTTTTCTGCAAGTTGCATATGTGACGTTGTAGACATATAGAAATTATAATTTACTAAAAGTTTTCGTGAAAACTTTCTTGAAAGTTACAATTGAAACATTTGAGCAAAGTTGCATTTGAAAGTTGTGTAAAGTTCTAGTGATCAGGTCTATGAAACTTACAGGGTATATATACAGCGCGGCCGTTAGAGCTTTGCATCAATGTTTCTCAAACGTTGCTAGAACGTTGCAACCTTGCAAATGAAACTTACAAGCCCCCATATGTGAGTTTCAGCAATGTTAACGCAAGTTTTGCATGTTTAACGGGTACCTACATACAAATCTATTGACACATCTATAGATCTATACCTACCTACATATTATTATAATAAATCAAGTTCGTGTCTGTACATTAAATAAATTATTGTGCTAACGATTAGGGAAGAGTAATAAAACACAAAAAAGTAGATTTTATAATCTTGGTCTGATTGTACGTATGTATGTGTTCATTTACCTATGTCTGTGTTCGCTAATCTCCAAAACTGTCGGACCGATTTAAATGAAATTTTGCGGGGTGGTACCTTATATCCCTAGTCATTATTTTAGATACTCTTAATCCCAGAAAATTAAAGAGTCCCCGTGGGATAGTTGAAAACCAATAATAACTTATGCAGCTTAGTTCATAATAACTTAAACATTTAATTAAGTAAAATTGGCGTGCTGACACCTTATATTGCTGCGCTTACATTAAACATACCTACATACATAATTAGTTCAAATTTGGTATCCAATTAGTTTCAGTCCCAGGGACGGACATTAGAATAGTTTTTATCCCAGAAAACAGCATAATTCCCGCGGGATAGCGATAAGTGAATTCTGCGCGGACGGAGTCGCGGGCAACAGCTAGTATTAAATAAACTCATTATAAACGAATTAATGAAACCCTCAACATCCATCATATCTCCACACAGCCTCATCGCTAAAGGACATCAGTTCTAACACCAACCTGCAATCACATAAGAGTGGCGCCACTGGCAAGCAAATGCTATCCAATGAGCAACTAATTTGAGTAGTTCCAGTATTAGCCACGCGCATAAATAAACTTGTGGCATACATTGTACACAATTCAGGTTGTGAACGGGACAAACTGTCCGGGACTTCCGATAAGCTTTATGTGCAATAAAAGCTGAGTAGTGGGAGTTATGTTGATGTCTACCCGTTTTAGGGCATTTGCTGTATGTTTATTATCATTACATTACAACGTAATAGCTAGCAACCGTGACTTCATTCGCCTAGACTTCTATTTTAGGACGCGGAAGAGAGGAAGGCCAAGAAGAACATTTATGGACCAGGTGATAGAGAGAGTAGAAGTCGTGTCGTATCAGGAAGTCAAAGGAAAGACTCTTGTCTAGGCTCTTGCCTAGCTCTTAAGTTTAAGAAGAGAGAGGTTATTTAATGATTTTTAAATAATTATATATTTTTATCCTGCCGTACTATGTTGATAAAACAAAGTATATATTATATTATATGTTGTTCTATACTAACCTTAACGTACTTGTGAATACGCTGTTAAAATTTATGAAGAAGTTTTCGAGATTAACGTGCACAGATAGACATTTAAAACAACCATTTAATTATTTGATACCTTCCTGAGTAGGTGAGTAGTTGAGTTCATACATACATACATATATCATGTCTTCATCTCTTACGGGGTAGACAGAGCCTAAGGTAACAAAACCTTAAGGCCACGTTTAGCACGGTTAAGTAGTTGAGTACCTTTCTTAAATATATCTTTTATGTACATATTTTTTCCTTTAACTAGTGATCCAACAGACAGATATATCGGAGTTGTCTATGTATGTGCTCACAATGTATTATCAGAAAACGCATTTACGCGATTCTTCCGCATAATAAAATCAAGAGGTAAAAATATCAATCCTTTGCACCAAAGTTACACTATCCCTAACACAGGCTTCTCTTCATCCCGGATTTGTATGAATTTCCCACGGGACGCCGACAAAGTTGCGGTCTGTTGCCCGCTAGTACACGATAAAACATTAACAAGCTCTCTGAGTGCGACAGATAGAGAACAATTAATCAATTCCAGCCAACCGCCCCCACACCTGTTGCTTGTAAACAAACCCTCGGCGTTGATGGACTTGGCTTACATCCAACTTACGAACCGCGTGCGTACGTTGGCTTTTACTTACTGAAATATTAACCCCCTTAATCATAAACGCTCTATAGGCTTCTGCTAACTTAGCAATCGATTGTCCTTAT
This sequence comes from Pandemis cinnamomeana, assembly GCA_932294345.1. Classification (NCBI taxonomy): domain Eukaryota; kingdom Metazoa; phylum Arthropoda; class Insecta; order Lepidoptera; family Tortricidae; genus Pandemis; species Pandemis cinnamomeana. The sequence continues at coordinate 11,799,402 of OW028705.1, read as the reverse complement.
CTGTCACTTTGACGTTTACCTTTCACAGATAAGGACAAACGATTGCTAAGTTAGCAGAAGCCTATAGAGCGTTTTTGAATATGGGGGTTAGACCATAACTCAAAATCGCTCTCCTACGCATACACGGACATGTAGGAACGCACACACATATGGACACCCACGCACGCACAAACATAGGCAAGTACGCGTGCATCACACGCACGTATACGAAAATTGTTAAAAATCAATAGATGCAATGCATCATTATTTTAATTATGACGTATCTTATCTAGCAATATGGATGTATGCTCATTTAACTAATGTACCTACACATGGCCATTTCGCCGGATTTGGTTTTCATTTGTTTAGTTTCATTGTCTGGGTATTTTGTTACGAGAAATCAATTTACACGGTCCCCATTTCTGTGAAAATTCAATCTCGCTTCGAGCGAAGCTTGCGGCCGTAATGTTTAATAATACTGCGGTTTTGTTTTCTGCCTTCTCTACTAAGTTCTGGGAATAGACATTCTAATTCATTAATAGTAAATATTTTCCGCACTTTAGACCATAACACCATAACTAATCATTACAATAGTGTCTAAGTCTATTGCTTACTACAAGCACCTTCAGTAGGGAACGCACGCCATCTATTGACGTTTTTCAGAATGACAACAGCCTCCTAAGCATTAGACGGGAGGATGCCTCACTGAATTTCAGCGTCCACTCGTTTCAGAGCGCCTTCCGTAATTCCAACTTTAGTCAAAAGATGTCACGTCGAAGAAAATCGTGAAAAGGGTTTCCAAAGTCCAAGTAATGGTTTTTACAAGATACCATACGTGCTAAAAGATCGCTATTGTAATTTAACAGTTTTCATGCATTTTTCACAACTTTTATCGACATTATAGTATTTAAGGATACAAAGAGTAAACGCTAATTCCATTGTCTGATGATAATAGAACTGAATGATACTCATAAATTTTAAATGAAATCACTACATAGTGTAAAGCAAAGTCGCTTTCCTCTGGCTGTCTGTCCCTATTTATGTTTAGATATTTAAAACTACGCAACAGATTTTGATGCGGTTTTTTTAATAGATAGAGTGATTCAAGAGGAAGGTTTACATGTATAATCCTACGCAGACGAAGTCGCGAGCAGTAGCTAGAGATTACATTAGAATAGATAGAAAATGTAGTTAAATTTCTCTAATCGCGACAAAATAAGGTAAAGCGCTTTTTCTCTCTATCTCTACCCTGTCTTGCTGTTCTAAAACAGGTTAATACGAGATACTGAATATTTAGACTATTTAACGACTTTATCAACTATCAGCATTATTTAATCATCAAGAAAGGCTAAAAATGCATGCAAAATTTATGCTCGGCGCTTCAAGTCAAATTCTTGCGAATAGAAAAAAACAAAATGGCAGCCTCATTGAATTTCCACTGTTTATTGTCGGGCACTTCCATTATAAGACTTTACGTCCCTGGTACCCTCACTTTGTATGCGGTCCGCGCCTCCTTAATTGTGTAGTAAACTTGTAAGTATCTTCTTTCCCTTTTTGTCTTGTTCCATTGTTAGCTTAGTAAATGGCCGGCCGATAAAGCCTTGGGCTTTTAAGAAGGTATTTAGGGTGGTTAGGAGATAATTACGGACCATGAGTAAACTAAATAATTCCTAACATCTCCACGTTGTATTTTTGTTATTGTTCCTCAGTATTTATGATTAATTAGTTTCTATTGAGATGAAAATACTCAGAAAACAACAGAAAGCTTGCAAAATGAATAGTTCTATAAAAATCTTCAATAAGATAATGTTGCTGTGTATTAGACGTTTTTTCGGATACGCTCAAATAATAAAGCATTTACGACAATATCGTGGTTATGAGTAATCATAATCAATGTATTACTGCTGCATGAAAGGCTCGTGAATTATGTAAAGCACGGAAACACCGTATTACCATGCACCCATTCAATATGTATGTAAATAACGCCACATGCACGAGGGAAGTAAGCGGTCACTTGCGTGCCTAAGGAAACAAAATAAATGAGGGTTCTCTTTGAGAAACAAGAACAAGTTACAACTGACTCTCGATATGTTTGTGTACACGAAAGTTTAGGGCACAACATTAAGAAATACCGTCGGTGATAGTGCAATACCGCGTAACTAGCACTGGTAAATACTGCGTATCTACACAGCACTCATAGTGCAAAACCACGTAATAGCACTAGTAAATACTGCGTATCTACACAATTCCCCAACTTTATACTGGTTTGATTTTACGTTCGTTTGCGGGAAATTTTAATTTGGCTACATTTTGTTAGATACGCGGTATTAACCAATGCTAGTTACGCGGTATTGCACTATCCCCGATTATACCTGGCCGACCCAGATTTGCTTGGCGTTTTTCGAGTATATTACATTAAGCTACTGGGCAAAAGATGGTGCCACTAAACAGAACATAATTTATATCTGACAAATTTTTTCTTCAACATTCATACCCACGAAAAAACTCTGTCTTTGTCTCTATCTCTGTCTGTGTGTTTGCTACTTCTTCACGGCAAAACCGCCGTCCCGGTTACCGGGTAACTGCAGTAACTAAACGCGCGTATCCTCGTATAAGTCGCGAGCAGTAGCTAGAGATTACATTAGAATAGATAGAAAATGTAGTTAAATTTCTCTAATCGCGACAAAATAAGGTAAAGCGCTTTTTCTCTCTATCTCTACCCTGTCTTGCTGTTCTAAAACAGGTTAATACGAGATACTGAATATTTAGACTATTTAACGACTTTATCAACTATCAGCATTATTTAATCATCAAGAAAGGCTAAAAATGCATGCAAAATTTATGCTCGGCGCTTCAAGTCAAATTCTTGCGAATAGAAAAAAACAAAATGGCAGCCTCATTGAATTTCCACTGTTTATTGTCGGGCACTTCCATTATAAGACTTTACGTCCCTGGTACCCTCACTTTGTATGCGGTCCGCGCCTCCTTAATTGTGTAGTAAACTTGTAAGTATCTTCTTTCCCTTTTTGTCTTGTTCCATTGTTAGCTTAGTAAATGGCCGGCCGATAAAGCCTTGGGCTTTTAAGAAGGTATTTAGGGTGGTTAGGAGATAATTACGGACCATGAGTAAACTAAATAATTCCTAACATCTCCACGTTGTATTTTTGTTATTGTTCCTCAGTATTTATGATTAATTAGTTTCTATTGAGATGAAAATACTCAGAAAACAACAGAAAGCTTGCAAAATGAATAGTTCTATAAAAATCTTCAATAAGATAATGTTGCTGTGTATTAGACGTTTTTTCGGATACGCTCAAATAATAAAGCATTTACGACAATATCGTGGTTATGAGTAATCATAATCAATGTATTACTGCTGCATGAAAGGCTCGTGAATTATGTAAAGCACGGAAACACCGTATTACCATGCACCCATTCAATATGTATGTAAATAACGCCACATGCACGAGGGAAGTAAGCGGTCACTTGCGTGCCTAAGGAAACAAAATAAATGAGGGTTCTCTTTGAGAAACAAGAACAAGTTACAACTGACTCTCGATATGTTTGTGTACACGAAAGTTTAGGGCACAACATTAAGAAATACCGTCGGTGATAGTGCAATACCGCGTAACTAGCACTGGTAAATACTGCGTATCTACACAGCACTCATAGTGCAAAACCACGTAATAGCACTAGTAAATACTGCGTATCTACACAATTCCCCAACTTTATACTGGTTTGATTTTACGTTCGTTTGCGGGAAATTTTAATTTGGCTACATTTTGTTAGATACGCGGTATTAACCAATGCTAGTTACGCGGTATTGCACTATCCCCGATTATACCTGGCCGACCCAGATTTGCTTGGCGTTTTTCGAGTATATTACATTAAGCTACTGGGCAAAAGATGGTGCCACTAAACAGAACATAATTTATATCTGACAAATTTTTTCTTCAACATTCATACCCACGAAAAAACTCTGTCTTTGTCTCTATCTCTGTCTGTGTGTTTGCTACTTCTTCACGGCAAAACCGCCGTCCCGGTTACCGGGTAACTGCAGTAACTAAACGCGCGTATCCTCGTATATCTAACCTTGAATCCTGGTAGAGTTCGTGTGTAAAATAGATAAGATAAAGTGAATAATTAACGCGGCTTTTTAGAAAATATCAGTAACAATAACCCGCACTTTATCGGCTTTGCGCGGGATTTTTTTTCTTTCTTATAATAATAATTTGTTTGTATGTATATTGATAATCAGGGGTAGTCTAACCTTCTGCCTTCTTTAAAATAGTTCAGACAAATTTTAGCTCTTTATCTAAACTATTACTATAATTAGTATACATATAATAAGTATAGACATGATATGGCAAAAATGCAGTACAAAAATTTCAAGGTTTTATTAGGAATGTCATAAAATATAACTTCACAAAGCTCTAATTCCTTTCAGGTTAAAAAAGTCGTAACAACCGAGAACTAACTCCATTTGTATTGGTCACCACGGAATCATGAACGATATTTTTTGTCGTAACGTAGTGGCGCCAATGACCGACAAGAACCAGTTACCGACACTTTTTTTTTTGATCAAAGAAAATAAGAGTTGTAAACCGATTTCTTAATTAAGCAATACTTTGCCATAGAGATGACACTTCATACTTTCATTCGGTGACATTATGAAAGAAATCCGCCGTTGCGTTTTAAAATGGCCGGAGGATAACTAAGCACGGCGAGTGTTTTCGTGAATACGGCGGAATTTCTTACAGAAATCGTTAAGGAGGTGAGTACAATATTTTGTTTATTATCGTGATGTATTGAAACTCACTTGGATTTGGTGTTTTCCGGTGGTTATAATAGCAATCAGGGGATCAGATTGGGCGGGGTCAGGTTTGGCCCAGCGTTAGTTTGTGACCGGTCACCAGCTGGATCGTGTCTGACCCTATATTAATTGCCTGACCGGCAGTTAACTTGGCGAATGGTCTGGGATGGAGCTCACAGTTGCAATGATATCCCTGACAAGACTGTTTGGACTCCTTCCCGTGGTTGCCGCCCGTTAACTGCCTGGTTCCATCGGACGAAACAGGTAGAACAGAAACAAGCAGTCGTTTCCTGAGACATCCGCTAACCATTCCCATCCCGTTTTTCCCTTCTAGTCAGCTGCAGGCGATGATGTGGCATGTCGCAGCGGGCTTTACATCCGAAACAATAGGATGTAAAGCGGTAGAATGCCACCTGCGTGTTTTTGCCGTGCGCGGGGACCCGTACGAGTGGAGAACGAGATCCTGGTAGGCTGAGCCAGATGGGGGTTGGTGTCGTAGCCCCCTGAAGGCAACACGCCACTTTGGCTCGGGATTCACTTCACACGGGCGGTCGAGACCTAGCCAGTCGAGATCAATCGGCTGTCGTATCCAGGAGGCTGGGTACGGGCGAGGGTCCTGGGGCGGTGAGGTCGGTAGTCGGCGGGGCACAAACCCAATGCCGACCGCAACAAGCGGCAGCGGGGGAGGCAACGTGCGGACTCACTGGCAGCCCACTCTGGGAACCTATATCCTGCTGGTAGCCCTGATGGGTCAAACCATCCCAAATGTGAGGCTCCGTGGTGGGTGGGGAGCTAGCAGGATGAAACTGTGTACAAAGTCCATGGATTCCAGGGGTTGTTGTACGAGAAGGGAGGCCGGACCCGTAGGGGATGAGGCACAAAAGGACTGTGGGAAGGTGCGACGTGAAACTGTCACTGGCAGGGACGCGGGAGCCGGAACCAGTTCCAAAAGTGGACCCGCAAGGGTCCCAATGGCGCCTGGCGCCACATCGAAAGGCGAAAGGCGCGGCGGAGCCGCTCACCCGAAAGGCACTGTCCGATCTCTTCCCGGAGGGTCGAAGAGGGGACGCACTACTCACCCTGCAAAGGGACCGAGCGGTGTCGGTGCTGGCAAGGTGAAAGGCGGAGCTGCGCCAAGTAGCAGCAAGACGGCAGCCCCGACGAAACCGAATCCGGCACAACGGAGTCAGGCCCCTGTGGGGGGGGGAGCGAACACCGGAAGGTGTGAGTGCCCCATCCTACGAGGGGTGGACGAAGATGAGCAGGAGGAGGAAGAGGAGGGGTCAGGCGATTCTGAGGGCGCTGGAAGGCCTGGAGGACAGCCCGTCCGAAGGCACACTTTCGGCAGGTTCCTCGGAAAAACCTGTGCCGCAAAAAAGGCCACTGGCAGCGACCGGTGGGCCCTCACACTCCGCTAGGGACACCAAGAGGACGAAGGTGGCAGGTTCGTATGCGGAGGCCTTGGCGGGTGAGAGGGCTGCTGTCGTTCCGGTGGACTTTCCCGCCGACAGAGTCCTGATAGGGCATGTTGGGGCCACACAGGAGGCCGTGATTACACGCCTGCTGGATGCCCCCGACCCGCTCCCTCAGTTGACCTTCGGCAACATCGTGGGTGGGGCGCTGCATGTCAACTGCGCCAATGCAGAGTCGTACGCGTGGCTCAGCTCAGCAATTAGGGAGGAGGAAATTGCTGGGATGAGCCTAAAAGTCATGTACGCCAGGGATCTTCCGAAACCGGTCAAAATGGCCTGGGAGACGAAGATCGTTGGCGTGCAGGACAGTAGGACTGTGCTGCGGCTGCTACAGCGCTTCAACCCGCGGCTGCACACAGAGCAGTGGAAGGTGGTCGACACCGTGGTGGCAGAGGCCAACGCCCGGCGAATCATTTTGATGGACCGGGAGTCGGCTGACATCATCAAGGAGGCCGGCTACTGTCTACACTCGGGGATCGACGTCAGCTCCTTCAAGCTCCTGGAAGACGTGGAGAGGACGCTCGAGGGGGCTGGCGACGATCCGGGTACTGCTCGCGGCAAGGCCAAGGCTGCTCCCAGAGACCCTGGCGCTGCTGCCGCTGATAACGTGGAAGCTCCCAAGAAAGCTGAGGAAGCTCCCGGAGATGCCAGGAGGGCTCCCGGTGACACCGAAGCAAGTACTGGTGACACCACGGATCATGCAGGCGGCGCCCAGGCTGTGTCTGGTGACGCTGAGGCCGGGGGTGCGGTGGCTTGGAGGGGGGTTGAGGTCGTGGATGTGGGGCCGGACTCGCACAGCGAGGATGACGGGGCTCGCAGGGTGCGGGGGGCGTCTGTGGCATCGTCACAGATTTCCCTCGCAGATCTGCGCGCTCTGTCGGAGCTGTACCTGGACGGCTACTCGTCCTCGGCGTCGCAAGACCAAGAGCCGCAGGAGAGGGCTGCTGATCTCAGCATGCCGAAATAACGACGCCCCAATGGAGCATCTAAGGTACGTTCAAATTAACTTACAACATAACAAGGCTGCCACCGCTATTCTGGCGAGACAGCTAAAAAGCGAGAGATTCGATATTGCCCTCATACAGGAACCTTATGTTTATAAGGGAGAAATTAGAGGCTTAGGCGGGACAGGAGGCACATTATTTTACTTCTGCCCCGAGAACAACATGAGGACATGCATATATGTTAGAAATGGCATCAATGCCATGCCCTTGAATGCTTTATGTTCCAGGGATCTCACGACCATCAAGATCCCGGGGCGGGGGGGAGGCAAGGCACTCATCATCTCATCAGCCTACCTTCCCTACGAGGCGACGGACCCGATTACACCACCATTTCGGCGTCTCGTAGAACACAGCAGCGAGGCGAACACCGGCCTAATTATTGGCTGTGACGCCAATGCACACCATGTCATCTGGGGTAGCTCGGATGTCAATAGGAGAGGAGAGAAGTTACTGGACTTTCTGGTGAGCTCTTCTTTACAAATTCTTAATAAAGGCAATGACCCAACTTTTGTTAACGCAAGGAGAGGTGAGGTTATTGATATAACGTTAGCATCAAATAACATTTGTAATAACATAACGACATGGCATGTATCCAATGAAACTTCTCTGTCGGATCATAGGTATATATGCTTTAGGCACAGTACTAACACACCCATAGAAACCGTGCGTAAAAGGAACCCTAGGAATACAGACTGGACATGTTTTAAGACTGACCTGAAAGTAGAACTAGGTGACCCAACAGGTAAGCTCAATTCCATAATAGATATAGAATTTGAAGCGGACAACGTGGTAAGGGCAATTACCAACGCCTGGACCAAGAACTGCCCGGAGAAGAAGGTTGTAACAAGGAAGGTACCATGGTGGAACCCTGAGATTGCAAAACTCAGGAAAGAAACCAGGGCGACCTTTAATGATGCGAAGGCCTCGAGGAACTTCGAGACCTATGCAAAGAAGCTCACAGAATACAGTAAAGCTGTGAGAAAAGCAAAAAGGAAAGCGTGGAGAGACCACTGCGATCAAATAGGCTCAATACCAGAAGGTATGAGACTTACAAAGGCTCTAGCGACAACCAGATCTGTTCCACTTACCACCATAAGAGGTGAAGATGGGATAATGACAGAGACTGGGCTAGATACACTAAAGGTAATGTGTGACACACACTTTCCAGGCTCTATCATACATAGGGGCATAACCGACGATATTCCCATCGGCGTTGCCGAACAAGTGCTCACCACTACCAGGCACAATTGGGATACCGCCAAAAAAGTAGTAGACCACGATAAGATAAAATGGGCTCTGTCCACATTTCGCCCATATAAAGCACCAGGACCAGATGGTGTCTATCCAATACTACTACAAGAAGGCGCCAATGTAATAATACCGCATCTCAGCAGGTTGTACAGAGCGTGTATAGCCTTCGGACACGTGCCGCGAGTATGGAGGCAAGTTAAGGTAATATACCTGCCGAAACCCGGCAAAGGTGACTACAATGATGCCAAATCATATAGGCCAATAAGTCTGTCATCATTTTTCCTCAAAACACTGGAAAAGATGGTTGACAGATATATAAGGGATGGACCACTGAAACGGCATCCACTGCACAAGATGCAGTGTGCCTATCAACCTGGAAAATCTACGGACTCAGCACTACACCTGGTAGTAAGCAAAGCGGAGCAGGCCATAGAGAACAAAGAACTATGTCTTGCTGCGTTTCTTGATGTGGAGGGAGCATTCGATCGCACCACATATCAAGCCATCAGATATGCTGCAGGTCAACACGGCATCGAACCCACTATCTGTAGATGGATGGACAACATGCTAAACAGCAGACTAATAAGATCAACCCTGCTAGGGGAAGAAATATTAGCTACTGCCACGAAAGGATGCCCACAGGGAGGAGTCCTATCACCCACGCTATGGAGCCTGGTTGTGGATTCGCTACTGGTGGAGCTCAACACAGGCCCAGTACATACAGTAGGGTATGCAGACGACCTGGTAATACTCGTCAACGGGAAGTTCCCAAGTACGGTAGCAGGTATCATGGACGATGCTCTGAATAAAGTAGAGGAATGGTGCAATAGACATCAACTCTCCATAAATCCGAGCAAAACAGTGATAATACCATTCACCAGGAAAAGGGACCTTAGAAACATGCAAACACTTAAATTGTATGGTAAGGAACTGAAACTGTCCAGTGAGGTAAAGTATCTCGGCGTAATCCTAGACAAAGAACTCAACTGGAAGAAACAGGTGGAGCACACTATGACAAAGGCAACAAGGGTTTTTGGCATGTGTAGATCTGCGTATGGAAAAACGTGGGGCCTGAACCCGAAAGTACTGAGATGGATATATACTATGATGGTAAAACCCATTTTACTGTACGGATGCCTGGCCTGGTGGCCAAGGACAAAACTGACGACATGCAGGAACGCTCTGGCCAAAATCCAGAGAATGGCCTGCATGGCTATCTCGGGGGCGTTCAGAACAACGCCAACGGCGGCGATGGAGGTTCTATTGGATCTACCACCACTGCATATTGCTATCCAATCTGAGGCGCGCAAATCGTTGCACAGAATGAAGATGAGTGGTTTGTGGAATGAGTGGGCGCCAAGGACGAAGCACACCAAAATGGAACATAATAGAATCCTTGACAATATAACAAAAATGGGCTGCGACAAAATGCAGCCGAAGTATATATTTCGGAGAAACTTCAAGGTTTACGTTCCCACAAGGGCTGAATGGGCCGAAGGACTAACACTACCCGACGGTAGCGGTAACTCATGGTATACGGATGGATCCAAAATGGAATCCGGTACGGGAGCAGGCATTCATGCGAAGGACTTTAATAGTAGCATAAGCATGGGGAGCTACGCAACCGTCTTCCAAGCGGAGACGTACGCGATAATCGCCTGTGCGCAGGAGAATATAGACAGGAAAGTAAGAGACACGACCATCTATATACTCAGTGACAGCCAAGCAGCACTGAAGGCACTCACAGCGTCGAAAATTGACTCAAGGCTGGTCTACAACGGTCTACAAGCTCTAAATAAGCTTGGCAGACACAACAGAGTGAGACTGGTATGGATTCCAGGACACAAAGGCTTCGCTGGCAACGAAAAAGCAGACGAGCTAGCAAGGGAAGGGTCAAACAACGAGTACATCGGACCCGAACCATTTGTGGGACTCTCACAGGCTACCATAAAAACGGCGATAAAAGACCAAACCAAAGCCAAACACCAACAAGAGTGGAAAGCATTGGTAGGCCTAAAGCACTCAAAGCGTTTCATAGGAAACGTCAACTCAAGCTGGTCCAAAAAACTTTGGACACTCAGCAGAAGACAACTCCAATACATAATGGGGGTGTTTACAGGTCACTTCGGAACTAAATACCTATTAGCAAAGATGGGACTACAGGACAATAACGACAATGATTGTAGAATATGCGGCGAAGAGGTTGAAACAATGGAACACATTATGTGCGACTGTGATGCCCTCGCCAGACTAAGAATGAAACTCTTCGGCATCGGATACCCTGAACCAGGAGATTTCAAGGCACTACCACTACGCCCAATCACCCAATTCATAAATGAGGTGGTAAAAGCGATGGAATAGTGCGAAGGAGGGGTAATTACACAAAAGATCCACGAATGGGTCGAAGTGTATCCGCAAGGACCCCTAGATTAGGATTAGATTAGATTAGAATCAGGGGATCGGTTTTTATTACAGCCAAAGTTTAGAGATTATTTTCTTAGCATTTATTGCCGTTGTCGATGACTGGATCTGACAAAGTGACTTTCCAATTATCGACAAGTGTCGGTAGCAATTATTTTTTTAAAGTGTCTCTTTACATCCAAATAAGGTTCTATTTCCTTTGCTGAGTTAGTAGGTATTTGAAATAGATTAATAAACGTCGAGGTACCAGTAATCGACGCGGTGTTGATTATTGGAACCAAATTATGTCGATAATTGGTTCTTACAGATACCTTCAAGAAAAAATTACATTTCTGACCAAATGGGAAAAGCTTTTGAGGCTGTGAGGAACTGCGAAGGTTGCAGCTGCTGCTAAACGTATCGCAGTACCTGGGATTACTCTTCATGACAAAATCACAGGAAAAACTCCAATTGGATGCGCTATTATGGGGCCAAGTACTATCTTGACAAAATCAGAACAATACATTTTGGAAACATGGATATTAGCGTTATCTAAAAACTATAATTCCGTTGACCATCAAGGAAATAACCAATTAAAGTGTTAATAAGGACTATCAAATTATAGCAATACATCTGACTTTCGACGTACTTATACCATACTAATACATTTTTTTTCCTTTATCTTCTACGTGGAACCAAGTCATTCAAGTAATTTACTTTTTGGTTTTTATAAAAAATAATCGACTCATTCACTATGCCACATAACGACTAAACATTAACCATCCATATCGACCATAATGATTGCTTTATTAATTTTAGTGACCTGTTTAACCTTCGGCTGGCCAACCTGAGAGCAGTAATCGCCAATTCTGGCTTAACTTAAATTCATTTCATATTAATAATAAGACATTTTCAATCTATTAGGTTGTTTCGTCTATGCCCCGCTGGCTAAAAATACTGCACAGTGTGTGAAAAATAATTATTGATTAAAACGTATGTATGTACAGCAAATCCTTTTCCAAACAACAGGCCCATCAAGAAGTGATTTCAGTCGTTCTTGAAGAGGCATTCAAACCAAAATAATGATTATGAACAAAACTGTGTTCTGTTCTCAAGAAATTGTAATATCGCAAAGTACTGCAGTTCCTAATTGTTATACATTCTGTTTTGTTTTTGATTGATTTTAATTCCATTCAAGGTATATATAGACTATTGGGTTATTATGACACTACAGGGTAGTTATTTAATTATGAATACGACTAATTGTTAACTAATCTTATATATTTTTTCAGGAAAGTGATACCAACCGAAATAATGATTATGGATAAAAAATAATAATTACTTAAAGCATATTTTGATTCTCTTTGTTTTATTATGAACACATATTAAGAGCATCAAGATATGCTATGTTATAAAATAGAATAGAATAGAATAGAATAGAATAGAATAGAATAGAATAGAATAGAATAGAATAGAATAGAATAGAAAAACTTTATTGTATAATCTGTGTAGTTACAAAGATGGTGAAAATGTTTTACTAAGTTTCAACAGTTACCCTTCCGGGCATACAATGTTTTATGTTCTTAAAATCTAATTTACAATTTACAAGCATAAAATTCTTTTAAATTATAAAAAGCCTTCTTTATTAACCATTTTTTAAGTGTTCGTTTAAAAGTGCTATCATCTATACTTTTTATATCATTGGGAAGATTATTAAATACACGAATAGCTGATATTAAAGCACTTTTTTTAAATATTGAGTTGTTGATCTTGGGAAGTTTAAGATCATATTTATATTGAGATCGAACATTAAATTTGCAGGATCTCATTGGAAAATATTCTGGCTGATTTCTAACAAATAGACATAATTCTAGGATGTATATGCATGTCAGAGTTAGGAAGTGTTTATTTCGAAAAACGTTTCGAAGAGACTCATCGGCGCGCATGCTATATATTGTCCTTAAACATCTTTTCTGCAATACAAATGTCTTTTGTACATCAATGGAATTTCCCCAATAGATGACGCCGTAGATTAGTAATGGATACACGTTTCCGTAGTATGCATTTACAGTTATGGCTTCAGAACATGTTTCGGACAGAACTGATAAAGCATAGCATCTGCTGGAAATCTTTTTATTTATTTGCTCAATATGAGCCTTCCAATTTAAATGTGAGTCTATTGTGACTCCAAGGAAATTAGTGCTACTAACTTCAGTTACAACAGCACCTGCATCTGACACAACAAGAGGTATTTGAGACGCTTTGTAGTTCCCAAATTGGATGATTTTAGTTTTATTTAAGTTAACATGAAGATTAAGAGTATTAAGCCATTTTTTAATTTTTATAAGTGTACAATTTATATTTTGTTCTAAATTTACATTTGATCTATTTTTACTTGAGAATAGCATAGTAACATCATCAGCGAACAATACACATGGTTCATCAACTATATTTGGAAGTTCGTTTAGGTAGATTAAGAACAAGAGCGGCCCAAGAATACTTCCCTGGGGAACTCCTAATAGAACGTTTGTGAAGCGAGATTTAACCTGCTCTACTGTTTTGTTTTGAGAATTGTATCTCTCGACTTGTACAGCCTGTTTTCTGTTACATAAGTAGCTGCAAAATAATTTAAGAGCATTTCCTCGTATTCCAATACGTTCAAGCTGCTTTAATACAATGTCATGGCTTACACAATCAAAGGCCTTTGACATGTCAATCAAAAGAGAAACGCAAGGTATTCTATTATTTAGGTTGTTCCATATGGCATTTAACATATTAAAGATGGCTATCGACGTGGATTTTCCCTTTCGGAAGCCAAATTGAAAGGGACTAAGAATATTATTCTTATTTAGGAACTGCGTAAGCCTGTTATGGATAGCCTTCTCAAAAACCTTTGAGAAACTTGGTAGTAAGGCAATGGGTCGAGAATTGCCCATATCAGTTTTGCTCCCCTTTTTATGCAGTGGCTTTATCAAGGCCCTTTTTAGTTCCTCAGGAAATATTCCATTTTCTAAAGTTAAATTTATGATGTAGACAAGGGGCTCAGCAATAGAGTCTATACATGCTTTTATTACTTGTATTGGGATGCCGTCATGACCTGAGGACTTCTTGTTTTTTAAAGACGTCACGATCTTTTTTACTTCATGAGCATCGACTGGAGCCAGGAAAATGCTATTACAGATACTTTGTGAGATAGTTTTATATTCCTCCGGCTTAAAAGTTGTGTTAATATTTCGATTAATGTAATATCTGTTAAACGCTTCAGCGATATCACACACATTCGTGTAGCTGGTTCCATTTTCCTCTACCTTGCTAATTGAATTTGGAATTGAATTTGTTAAACTCGTGTTCATCTTTATAAGACCCCAAATAGCTTTCGATTTATTGGTACTGTTTTTTATAAACCTATCGTTTGATATAGTTTTTGATGACCTAATTACGTTTCTTAAAATTTTGCTATATTTTTTATATTTAAATAGTTCAACCTTATTATTTTTTCTTTTTTGATTTAACAAATGCATCTTTCGTTTTATTTTGCAAGATTTCAAAATACCCTTTGATTTCCAGTTTGTTCTTCTAGTAAATGTAATTTTCACTCTCTCTAGTGGTATACAAAGATTGAAAATCAAAGAGAAAACACTTATAAATGCTTCATATGCTGCATTTGCATTCGATTCCTTATATACATCAAAAAGATTTGATTTACTTTTACTTTTTGATTATTTTTACTTTGTGCATGTATCTCAGTGTTAGTCAATTGTATTTCTCTTGTTTATTTTGCATAATACAGAGTTAACATACATACATACATACATACTTTTTCCGTTTCATTATTGTTTGAATTTACTTGTACCTAAGATATACCTACGTAGATTGCTGAAATTATATCACTAAAAACTACTAATGCTATTACAAAAACACGACTAATTGATATATAAATACTAGGTATTTATGTGATTTTTGATTTGGCTTGATAACTAACCGAAATAATAATAATGAATAAAATATTAATAATTGGATACATTATATTTTGGTACTTGTAATTTAGAGTTTGTTCTCTGCTGAATAAAAAAAAATAAGAATGAGTGAACATTGATGACAATAAATAAATATTTATTGAACTGTTCATTTTAATTCATTACGGATTTATCTAACCAATATTCCAATCCTATCTACACTCACTTTGCCAATTGTGGTGATCATGCAAGTGCCCATTGTGAATTATAGTCGATAACTAGGTGACGATAACTGGTAGTTGTCGATAACTGGGTGTCGGCGTTTGGAGTTTCAAGTGTCGATTACTGGAGATTTGGAAGTAAAATCGGTTTTTCAGGTTTTTTTTCTACTACATATTTGTTTAAAAGTAAATACATACCCCATTCATATCTCAAGGATATATTTCATCATATTTAAATGTCAATTTCCTTCTAAAAATATCATAAGTATTTAAAATTTTATAACAAAACACACCATCTCCTTAAAGTGTCGATCATTGGTGCCATTACGTTAGCCACCAAATTTACAATAAGAAAATTACATAAATAAAACATCAGGTAATTAATTTATTCCTCAACGTCAACGTATTTATAATCAAGTGACAGCTTTGAAGAAGTTTTCTATTTAACGATAATTAAACTCAAAACTCGTTATAATGTAACGGTTACATACTCGCAACTTCATGACAAGTCTTATCCCAAACACATAATGGGGAAAGGGGGGGCACTTACCTCCTGAATGGATGGTACTTGACGTAGAAGGGGGTAGATACACTATTATCTATCCTAAAAGGACTCAGCTGTCTTCAAATAGTTGTTCACGGAACTTTGAATCTATTATGTCGTATACGCCTACGCGTCGTTAAGTTACGCTAAGAAAGATTGTCTAGTAGCTTAAATTTATGAGTAGTTGTGTATTATTTGAAGTATTTTTGGAAGTTTATAATGTTTTATTTTGGTTATTTATGTTGCAGATACTTGTCAATCTAGATTGTGTTATGGGTAACTTGGCGTATACGACACAAGTCTATTAGAACACGACATCCCTGTAAAGAAATTTAGGTTACGATAGTGCTTTGGGAAACGTTGATTGCCGTATGAAAAAACGTGCATATAAATTACCTTTAGTTATGCAAAAGCCAATATTAATGTTACTATGGAACATATTGATTCCTGAGTTCCCGTCCCACTGTCCCCTTGCACATGAAATGTCATAGCGACGTTACATTGAATTGACAAGGAAAATCGTGTCATGTTTAATGTGAGAACGTTCTACAGCGTATCAGCAATCAAATTGTTCGATAGTTCACGGAACCCTAAGCACAGAAATATTACGTTAACAGCGTTTGCGTCAAATTTATTTCGAACGGGGCTTAATAGAATCCCGCAGAGGGCAAAGGGGGAAATTGGGTCAATGTCAGCATTCAACTGGTAACACCTACCCGCGTCTCCCCTTGTCAGATGCACGTGATTCGGACTTGTCCACCCTCTGTTAGTCGAGTTATGGGTTCTTATTTTGGGATATTTCGTGGGTCACGTTCACTGTTTACGTGTTAACCGTAACACTGAAACGTTGATTAAAGTTAATGGGTGCTGAAGTTGACCGTTCAAATATACCTACTCAAGAGCAAAAATAATGGGTCGCTTTGCATACAAATTTGTATGGAGGATTATTTTGGCTCGTCAGCGCATGTTTATGGAAAGACATTGTTATACTTAAACGAACTGATTTTTATTGCCATACTAGCTGTTGCTCGGGGCTTCGCACCCTCTGCAAATTTTTTTTTCATAATTTTATTTTATGCGTACCTTTTCCTGGCATTAAAGAACACAACAAACATATGTTTATCAGATTTGGTGCTGTCTTCCGGTTGTTATGCGCGTACATACATATCGTTGATACATTTTTATTTATCTAGATTTCACCACTCTCGTTTAAGTTCCAGTCAGTTAATTATGATGATGTCTCTGTCTGTTTAGTCGTAATAAATAGAAACGGAATCATAGATAACTGACACTTCAGATAACTGGAACTTCACAGAGAGTGGTGAAGCAGGCGCTAAGTATCGCTATTATTTTCTTTAGATATTATGTGCCATATGGGTATGGGTTTTTATACTAATAATGATACCATAGTATACACCACATACCCATACATGACATGGAATGTACTAGTTGCTTCTCCTCCCGCGCAGATGGTAAAATCCCATCGAGGGAATGGGCGAAAATCACAGGAATCATAGGCAATGCGGCTAGCAACCCATCACTATTTTGATCCCATTTTTTTGCCATCTATACGCCCACAATCTTGCAAAACGTGGCCTATAGGTCTTGCCACCTCATTATGTGTATGTGTATGTAATAATGATGATTTTAACACCTACAAATTTTCAATTCACAGCATTGCCTTTTGCCTTTTTTAAGTGTCGCTTACGATGTTTAATAGGTCATTATGCAGATACCGTTTTTTACGTATACTGTGGTAAGGCACATTTTAATGACGTAAGCGGCACTTAATTTATGTTTGATTGTGCACACTGTCATATTTGGCATTTTCAAAAAAACGTGTACCCTTTTTCCAACAAGATTACCTTAATTTCCCATACAACTTTTTCGTGTCAGTTTTGTGACGCCCCATATAAATCGTATGAAAATAGTGTCGCAAAACGGACAATAAAAACCAATGGATACTTTTTTCTTTACAAAAATAACTAGTACTAATAATTCTGATTCAGAAAAACCCAATATGTCATCATTTTGGAAAAAAAGTCAAGGGTCGGTACATGTTTTTTTGAAAATGCCCATTTAACAAAAAAATATTTTCAACGTTTATATTTTATTACTGTGTCCGTGTTTTACGTCACTAACCCCGTCCTTTCATTAAAATCCGCTAAGAACAATTAGCATAAATAAATTTGCGAGTGAAAGTTAGCTATCAAAACTTACTTACTGGTGTGAAATACAGGAAAACTTTAAGCTAATTCCCCCAATTTGTTTTTAAATGAGTTATTCATGATGCTTAGGATACAATTTTCGATTTCAACGTAAATGTTTTGATGCTGCAATTTTTCAAAGTTTTCCAAGATTGTTACTATCGCTGTCTGAACTTAACAAAAATATGAGAGGGTAGAATCATTGTCGATATGAAACATTTCTGTATCAGCGTTTTCCTGTTTTCGTATATCCACATGAAACATGAAAATAACGAAGATTATCTAAACAGATTTATCTGAGGAGTGTGAATGGGTGCGTTGGGAGGGAAGGCGTAGACGGACGTTTCGCAACCAAACTGGGGACGTTTTGAAATAAGATCAGCTCAAGAGTACCCGAAACCGACGAGCATGTATGACGAGATTGATGAATGTGGATGAAGCAAAAGAAGCATGTCAGGGTCGTAGCAAGTGAAACAAAGTAGTCTCTGCCTATCCCTGTGGAAAAGAGACGTGACGTGTATGTAAGTAAAATAACGATTACCAGACAGGATAAAATCGTTTTCTTTTAAGTAGTTAAGAATTGTAATATAAAACGGCACAGACCAAAACATAATATTACAGCTGTAGCTTAATTTGCGCCGACAACAGATACGCTCTCGAGAGCTCGCAATAAACGTCTCTACAATCATTCTGTGTTTATTTTCTACCATTTTTATCAATTTACATTAAACGATCAATTCTGCAGACATGTCTTGCATTATCCGATACTGTTCTATCGATTTGGATGCAGTTATACATGTAGTTCACAGACGAGGTTCGTTTAGACTTCAGAGGAGCGTTTCATAACCACGGACTAATAAAATAATGTTTGCCGCACTAAGCAGGTACCTAAATAGAAATCACAGGACTTTTAGTCATTTTTATTTTTTCTTCTTCTTCTTCTAGTGCCTCTTCAATCCTGAAGGTTGGCCGTCAGCTTCCTATATTGACACATAATTATGTCCGTTGACCACAGGTTTAGAAACACAGCTTTAGAGGATCACACTGGATAAAGTAAAATAAATAACGTAAGTAACAAAATGTACAATTTCACGTCATATCTGGAAATGGATTCCCCCGTGCCTTCTTTTCTACCTACGTATCCTCAAAAAGGATTTTCCACGATGACTTCATGCCAAGCGAGTCGTGAACGTCATTAATTTTCTCATGAAAAGAAAACCCTTGAGGTTATCCGCCATGCTTTTGAAAGAAACGGAAAAAAGATGTCAGATTTTGAAGATTTAGCTGGAATGAATGTCATAGGAAAGTTGAAAAGGGCATTTAAGGAAAAAAAATATCAATTTTGAAATCGATTCTTTGTTCAGCGAGTTATACTTCCATGCTGGTCTGGGAACAAAGGAAAAACAGAAGTTACCAGTTGCTTCTCGTCCCGCGCAGATGGTATAGGCGATGGTTATAGGCGATGCGGCAAGCTACCCGTCACTATTATGATTCCCCTTTCCACCTATACGCCCACAATCATGGTAAACGTGGCCATTAATTCTTGTTATAAAGACGTGATTTCTGAATGCGTATGGTGTATGCATGTGTTGTTATAAAAGGTTTAATTCTAAATCTAAAGTAAAAATTTAGTTAAGAATCAAATTGTAACTATCTAACTGATAACTTCATAGTATTCTGTTAAAGCACAGTTCAAAATGACGAAGCCTATGACGTCTACTATTAAATTTGGCACTTTTCACGGAAGCCATTTTGTTCTGTTAATTCTCCTGGTCAATCCAAAGAGGTCGAACAATTATTTATTATCTAGTTACTTTATTCAATTTATTTATTTTTATGCAAATTATTCTTTCTCCCTTTACTTGCCCGTGCCTATTCCAGTCAAAGAAACATCGTATATCTAAGTTCAGTTGGTACCTACAAATCAATCAATGTAGGTTATCGAACTGGGTCGTAAATAGCTGTCTTTCAAACGCCAAATCGACAATCAGTCATCTCGGATTGCAAATCGATTTAATAAGGACGTCTCTTGTTTCTGGTATCGTTCTACTCGTATTACAGATATTGATACGCGTAGAACCTTTTGGATTATAGGTATACGTACGTATGTACTAAGATTTTACTGTTGCTTCAACAGTTACAGGTTCTAATTAGCCTTTTGAAAACTTTCTCTAACCAGTAATTATGACCAAGTCGGCTGAACAAATGACGATTTTTTCTGTTCATTATACAATCCGTTTTAGATTTTTCTTTTGAGTCTAAAACTCGGGTTTCTTTAAACTTTGTCGCCTTAGGATTCGTTTTGTTTTCTTTTTCATTAGGTAAGCATTGATTGCGTATCGCTGTCCTTGCAAGAGGTGGAAGCGAACATTATGGACCCATTTTATTGCCATGAATCACGAAAAACGACGGACCTCTATATCCTATATGTATAGTCTGTGATATTATCACATGGTCTCGATTACAAGAATTCAAATGACTAATGACTAAATTAACAAAAATGTTCAGGGAATACATATACATATACATACACAAATCAGAGTAGACAGAGCCCGAGGTAAAGATAATAATAATAATAATAATAATAATAATAATATCTTGAGACAATTGACACCAATTGACCTAGCCCCAAACTAAGCAAAGCTTGTAATATGGGCACTAGACAACGGATAAACATACTTATATAGATAAATACATACTTAAATACATATTAAACATCCAAGACTCGAGAACAAACATTCGTATTTTTCATACAAATATCTACCCCGACCGGGGATCGAACCCGGGACCTCAAGCTTCATAGTCAGGTTCTCTAACCACTGGGCCATCCGATCGTCTCTAAAGGCCACGTTTAGCATGATTGTGCGTATAGATGGAAAGGGGAATCAAAATAGTGACGGGTTGGGTTGCTAACCGCATCGCCTATAACATGATTCCTAAGAATTTCGCCCATTCCCACGATGTGCTTTTACCATCTGCGCGGGACGAGAAGCAACTGGTACATTCTATGTTTTTCCCCTACCCTTTATTTTATTGATCCTTATACAAGAAAAATTGTGTCCCAAAAT
Organism: Pandemis cinnamomeana; assembly: GCA_932294345.1. NCBI lineage: Eukaryota > Metazoa > Arthropoda > Insecta > Lepidoptera > Tortricidae > Pandemis > Pandemis cinnamomeana. Next base: position 11,778,487 of record OW028705.1, on the reverse strand, counting down.
TTCAATTCCAATTCGTCACTTTTTTAAATATTGGTAGGTATGGAACGTGACGAACAGGAAAAAAAACATAGTAAAATCTGAGACACATTTTTTCTTGTACGAAAATCGATAGGGTAAACGATTCTGAGTACCTAAGAAAACTCCAAAATATTCTGTAAAAAATGTTCATGTGCACTTTTTTTGGAACTCCCTATGAAACATGTCCGAAACAAAAAATTGTAGGTATGTAAAATGTTACATGGGTACCTATTCAAATTTGGTGTTGTTAAGCACCCGCTAAAGCCAACCAGTAGTGTTTTATGATCACTGGTAGAGCAGGAATGTGAAGATTATTATTTATAGCAGTTATTATTACATTTGTCATAAAGCCGATATACGACAGTGACTTTATCGCCCGTATCCGTCCTTATTACGCAAACGTACCTAAATAAATAAAAGAGATCGTTGCCAACGCAAATACAAATATACTGTTAAATGAACGTTCGGAGGTATTTCACAAATAAATGACTTATTTGAATATTTTATAACAGATTTTTGGTTTATTGATGAGGTGCGCCGTTTTATTTGTACAAATGTTTCTAGAAAAACTATTGGATCTAATCACATTGCAACAGGTGGGTATTAAAGTTTCTTTACAGCTTAGGTTTAGTGTAGTACTCCTTTTCATTTTTTGTTTATTTTATATTTATTGCTATTTAATTAATTTATGTATTTTTTTCGTTAAACGGGTTCCATCTTTTTATTGCTTGGTTTCCGTAAAAGTTTATGCATATTTTATCTGTGTATGGTTTCGTGAGTCTTAGACGGTTTTGGCTGAAAATCAGTGCTGCAGGTGTCTAACACCTCAGCGTAATGCTGAGCCAGCGACCGTTTCACTTTTGCGAAGACACACACAACGCTGTTTCTTTTTTCTTGTTTATTTTCTATAATATTGTGTATATTCTCTTATATTTGTGTCTTGCAAAAAGGTCTTCTTTCTTTCTTTCTAGCAGGTAACCAATTTCGCGAGTACCTATTTAATTTAATTATTATTTCTGTATATTTATTTTTATCTCAAGTTAGGTTTTTACAATATTCATATAAAAAGTAATAAAACAAATTATTATTATTATTATTATTTAAAATAATACACTAGCAGCTCTTTGAGCTGATACGTGTGACTATCACTGCACTTGTGTTCTCTGACTTTTTAAATGAATGTCTAGTCTATTTTTAAAACTATTTGTATTTTTTAATTACGTAAAATTTTACGTAAAAGTTTACTATTCACATTTGATCAGTTATTTTAAGGGTTGTTTTTAATGATGTAACTGACATAGTAAATTTTGCGTTGTAAGAAAGCCAACTTTAAAATTTAATTTAAAAAATAAGCATCGAAAATATTTTACAAACTCAAATATTTAATAGGGAAATATAGCTAAATTCAATTTCAGTCTTCTACGGGACATTTTTAAAATGTTGCAACTTTTTTAATTTCGGTATTTTAGGCATCAACGTAACAATTCATAAATCCTTACCGAAAGCTTCTGAAAAGCTACAATCAAGTTCAAGTTGCTACAATGACGGCAAAAAATAATAACACAAAATAAAAGTTCGTAATGTCCGCAAAAAAGTAACCCAAGTATTTATTACTTGCAATTAGAAACTCGAAAAAACCTACTTACTTCAAGTTTACAATCTAAAAATACGTTTAAACGTAACTTCGTTAAAAAAGTTACTTACGCTCATTTCAGTAAACACCGTTCCGTTAACACACCGACTTTACACAAGCATTTACATTAACACTTAAAAAATCCGCCGCCACATCCTACATCCGTCACTGTCCGTGCCACCAAAATAACACAAATAATCCACCAAATCTCACCACATCTTAATGTCACCAAAAACCACCTCTAATAACTGCTTGGTAACAATCAAAATCGTCAACGAACTGTGTTAAATAACATGATCTTTCGGAGACGGATCCACGAATTTTGAGGTTATCTTACTGATCGGTAAATGTAGGACACATTGCACAGTCAACGAATGTTTAAGGTTTGGAATCGCGTGCATTCGGCTGGTTGTGTGTACGGCGGGAGTGGTAGGCTTGTGTGCTGTAGGGATAGGATAGGTCAATGTGTAAGGGGTGATGGTTTGGGTGTGTGCGTGCGCCCGTGCTGCGCGTGGGATGACGAGCTTTTGATGTGTCCTGAGATATTGGTGTAGGTCATGTTTTATTCGATATTGTAATTTGTAAGTAAGTAAATGCTTTATTGTACAAATATACAGAAACAGAGAGAAATCACAAAGAAGGCATTAAATATATGCACAAAGGCGAACTTATCCCTATAAGGGATCTCTCTCTACCAGTTAGCCTTTGAGTAAATGAGAGAGAGATGAGGTGTTTTGTAATTTGTAATGTGTGTTAGTTGTATGATACTGTACTAGTAAAATACAATGTTAGTTGAGCAATGGGAATGTTTTGTAATATGATAACAAACAGGTACAGTTACTTGAATTACTTTTTGGATGAGAAAATAAAATGTGATTCATTAAAATCAGAATGTATCTGGTTTGTGATAAATAAAATTCGAAAGCTTTAAATGGTTCACGGTTAATAACTTAGACATAAATTTCTTATGTTTTGCGTCGAAATATCGGAAGCTTATTAAAGGGAATTGCGGTATACATCCTGTAGAAAATAGTTCTACTGAAATAAAATTTATAGATACATATGTGTGAACTTCTCACCATTTTATTTTTATACATGTATTTTTATTTGTAGAAAGATTACTTTAGATTTTTAAGTTCGATTCACAAACTATATGTGGTCAAATTACGGGCACTGCCAATACTACCAGAAAAACGTTTCCGCTTCAAAAATATTAATTTTGGTTGCATTATGCAAGTACCACCTTGTTTTTTAACCGACGAAAAAACCTGAGAAGGTTCTCAATTCGACGCGTTTATATATAGACACTTTTTCCGCGATCCCTCAACTTTAAATTAAAAGTATCTTCAGATATGTTCAAGGAAACGCCCTCTCATGTGTACCCGACCGGGACTAGCAGATCGATCCGAACCTCGTTACCAGCAAGGGTGTGACTGTACAACCAAAATCGCCTTAACGCCTATCCTCCTCTCCCTCTAACCCTTACCAACAAACAAGGACGCACTGCGTCGAGATTTAATTTAATTATGAAACATAATACCTCTGTTGACACTTTACTCTAGCTGGATCAATTAAACACTCACACATACACCTAATACAGTAATTGTGTTCATGTAGATACGGAAACCAATTTTTTTTTTGTCAACTTCCAAAACAAATTCAACCTTTAATCCAAGCGTCTAGAATTTAAAATGGCTTGTCAGGATGTATCAATGCTTTAAGTGTGGAAACAGTTTTATAGGAGTAAAGAGGAGGGATGTATGTGTAGATGTGTGCGTGGTGTTGCGTGCGTGTGCGTTTACGTGACCTATCTCTAGTTGTAGGTATTATCTGGATGCCGCAGGCAAGTTTAATTATGGCAGTCATACAGAAATAAAGCGATCAATGAAATGAAGTGGCCAAAGTTGTAGTTTCAAGGTTTGTTACGTGAAAGTGAGCATCAAGTTATAAATTAATTGGCTATTCAAACTGTGCCAACTAGCGTTTGCCCGTGGCTTCGCCTGCGCAAATAACGTTAGAGTAACAAGGCCTCTTCATCCAATCACTCTTTCAATTTGTGATATTTGTTAATAAAACCGCACTCATTAATTAATAGTTTATTCATTACAAGCCCAGTAACAAGAAACGGTGTCGAAAATCGGAGAGAGCGAGAGGCGCGAGGTATGAGAGAGACGGCAATATCTGATGACGTTTCGTTCCTCACACAATTATTAGGTAACTCTTTATTTTTCATCCCGTCCTGTAGTGCGGTGGGAAATTCGAAAAATCCCTTAGAGCACCTACGTGATCCTCAAGGAATATTGTATACAAAATAATTAAGTGTTTATTTCTTATCCCGTCCTTTTATCCCATGGGACATTTGAAAAATCCCTTCGTAGCGCATACTAATACGCCAATTTATGTGCTATTAAGAGTTAAGGAGTAACAAACACACAAAGTTTCATTTTTATAATATTACTTGTTTAGTACGATTACAGTTCTTTGTTTAAGTTACGGAACTAAGGCTTCTAATAAAACATAAAGTAAAATCCGAATACGTCAGATTAAACTAAATCCAAATCCGTCTGTTCGTCATCTGAGTTCAAAGGGCAACAGATATTAAAGTATATTTAGACACAAAAGCAAAAATAACACCCACAATTTTCTAACAAAGGTCACAAACTCCGCAAACGTATTTAGGAATACAAATCTACGCAATAAATCTATAAATAGCAATCCACACTAAAGTAAAGGTGCTGACACACTTGAGCATCGTAACAAAGATTGAGCATATATTATTAATCGAACTGAGCTGAGCAACGAACAGCGCCGAACATGCAAACGTAGCGAACGCTCTTGTAATTTTCGTCGCAAGAACAGGCAACATACAACAATAACTACAAGCAGGGACAGACAGGTGGTAAAACCTTGTGCTAAGTCCGTCTGTACCACTACCACCATCTTATTCGCTACTCCTGCCGCTAAACAGCAGTGCGCTGCTGTGTTTCGGCGTGGATAGTAAGATAACCGGTGAAATTAGTAGCACATGAGGTATTCCACCTTAGCCCTCTGTTGCAGGTGTTAATGGATGGTGGTAGGTGCTCATTTACATACATATACATACATACATACCGTCACTCCTCTTTCCCACAGGGTTAGGTAGAGACTACTTTCTTCCACTTGCTAGGATCCTGCCATACTTCTTTCGCTTCATCCAAATTCATCAATCTCTCCATACATGCTCGCTGGTTTCGGGTACTCCTGATCTGACCGATTTCCAAAACGTCTCCTATTTCGTCTCGGTCCGTCTAGGCCTTCCCCTCCCAACGCAACCATTCACATTCCCCATATGGATCTGTTTAGTCTACTTGCATCCATCCGCTCTACGTGAGCAAACCAACTAAACACACTTTTTTCTATCCTAGTCACTATATCCTCTTTCACACCCGCACGTTCCTTTATCACACTGTTCCTTATTCTATCTTTTAGTGATACACTTTCCATACTTCTTAACGCTCTCATTTCTGCTGCAATTTATTGTGCTCACTTACCTACCACCAGGTAACCCACTTGCTCGTTTTCTAACTTTTAGTTGAGTAGGTACTTGGACAACTCGGATATTTCTGATGGCCACTGTAATTTTCGCTAGAATGGTTCTTCCATGCTGGTCTGGGAGTAAAGAAAAAACATAGAATGTACCAGTTGCTTCTCGTCCCGCGCAGATGGTAAATGCCATAGAGGGAATGGGTGAAATTCTTAGGAATCATGTTATAGGCGATGCGGCTAGCAACCCATCACTATTTTGATTCGTTTTTCCACCTTTTTCCGCCTACAATCATGCTAAACGTGGCCTTTAGGTTTTGTTGCCTCAGGCTCTGTCTACCCCGTAAGGGATATAGACGTGATTTGTGTATGTATGTATGGTTATAACAAAGAAATGCTCAAGACTATGCACCTTTATAAAGGTGCGACCACACCGCCGCGTATAAGTGACGCGTCGTAGGTGTCACGTTTTCTCATTGTTTCTTCATAGATTTTGTTGCGTACCGTACGCACCGTTAACATCTTTTACGCACCGGTGTGGTCGAGCCTTAATTGCTCATATTGCGTAGGCGTCGTAGCACTTGTAGCGTCTGGGAGCTACGAGCGCTACGCCGCCTACGCTCTCGACTAATCTAACGGGAAAGTCCAGGGAAATGCTTCCAAATAATCAAAAGAGATTCACCTTTCCTTAAAATAAAATATACGAGTAAAAAAGCACACATATTAAAAACAGTACTTTTTGAAATCGATAAAAAGTTCTTCGAATGTCGTCGGTTACATCGAATTTAGGATTTAGTCATAACTTGTAGTAGCTGTATTCAAAACACAATGAAACTATAGGCTGATGGCGTAGCGCGTGCACGGTCGCAATCACAATCACTATTTCTATTAAACGATATGAGACAGCAAATTAAAAAATACCTGCAATCATTATGGTACATTTATGGAATTTCTCACGTACAAGTTTAGTGAGGAATTACGACTAATTATTAATTTACGCCGTTTTTATAGCTTATAGATGATTAAAAATAAATCTCAAAAAACCTTGTGCCGCTTTAAAGTGGTGGTGCCGGAAGTTAGTGCAATTTTTTTTTCAATGTATGAGAAACAATCTGTACCGCTCAGAAATGACGGCATAGCGCTCAGAGATATTTTATGATATAGTAACAGCCTTCTAAGCTTCATTCACGCTGGTTCATTTCACATGTTTTTTGTCCATGGGCTTGTAGTCTATTATGCTCAAGTAAGGCGGAAAAACTATCATCCACAACGAAGTTAAAGGGGGGTCGAAAATGGCCTGAACTGCTTCGAGAAAAGATGGTACGGCCGTGCCGCTTTTTTTGCTCGACTTGGCGGGGGCACTGCCGTGCCCCCAGATATTTATGTTGTCAATATCAAACCTTTTAATCCGATATCCTATAATTTTATTGTTCGGGTTTTGTCCAAAACAACAATGTTTTCTAACACGGATACTTACGCTGTTGCGGTTCGGTTACGTTTAGGTTGTTTCATTAAGTTAGATCTTTTAAAATCTTCCAAAACTCGACTTGTAATATCTATCTAATCATATTCTAGCTACATTTTGTTATTGTCTCTTTATAGTGCCGTGAATTAGGCAGAAATGTAGGTACATTCTGCGTAGTTTACTCTTTGATTATACTGAAATAGGGTTTGCATATCAATGAAATAAATTACGTTTTTTTATTATTGGGGTAAGTAATACAACTTAAAATACTGTAAATGGACTTGTTATAACGCCACATTTAACCTCCTTTCGGCTTGACTGGTAGTTATGTAACATTCTGTAGATAGAAGTTTAGAAAAGTTAGTTACATTTAACAAGACAAGAAAGGTCTTGCGCACTGTTAACGTAGTTATATTATTATGCAACACATAGCTGCGTTCTTATAAATATTCATGAATTCATGAGTTTCGATTCAAAAGGTTTGTAATCCTAATTGAGACTGACAGCCTCCGCTCACAAATTAAGAGTCACAATAAATGCCTCCCTATCAATGTTATCTCTACCCACGCGCAAGCAGATTGACCTCCGAATCGATGGACAGCGTTTGTTATTGTTTTGTCTCCCTCCCACGCACACGTACACCTCAAGCGCCATCTCACTCTACGAGGTGACGAGACGCGGCGTCAGCCAATGAACAACGTTCCACGTGTACGAGTTGGTTCGCCACCACCTCGATAGATGGCGTTAGGATGCACGATATGACTTTGCTGTGAAGTCAGTTTACGAATAATTTATTTAGTTATAGCCCGGTCTTGTTTTACGACTTCCTATTTCGGGTTTATGTATGGATTTTATTATCGTTGGAAATATCTATTCCAACTTACTGCCTTTGAATTGGTTTATTTTTTGCAAAATTAATATGTAGCGTGTTTTAATTTAAAACGAGCCCTAAAGAAATGTTAAAAGGTAGTTAGTTCTATTAATTATTGATTCTGTATTGCTTCTGTATTTTTAATTTTTATGTGAAATAAAGAATTTACATACATACATACATGTTTCTCTGAACCGATGATAATTGAAATTTAATAAGGGTTAAAAAGCCGACATGCGCGGTATTCTGAACTTACTATGTACTTGGGGATAAGAGAATTCACATAAATTATCAGTATTTTAAAGTCACGATTAATCGTGATACTGACATTAACAAACATTTTCGATGTCACTAAAACCATTGCAACAACCATTATTCCTCAATTTCAGTTCTTTGAACCCACATCGCCTTAATTAAAGAAATTTGACACAATAACCGGATATACGGGCCAAATCCAGACGGCGTCGACAAAAAAGTCCCGAGGGATGTAAAAAACCGGTACTTTCGAGCGCCCGCCTACCGCAGCCAGAAATAGAGCAAAACAAACACCTTTCCCCATTCCACACACTTCGGAAACACAATCCAAACCACTCTAGTCTCTACAAGAAGTAATAAACGACTTGATTTAGTTTTTATAGTCAATGGAGATAGGATGTTTTGACGGGCTTAACTTATACATCAATGTTTGCATGTCGGTATAAGAATTATTCTCCGTCATTTTTGGTGCACGCTTTAAAACAGCGGTGTTGAATGCAATGCAATTATGGGTTCGCAATTCATTGCTCATTTGTTTTATGTTGATGATTTTGTAATTTTATTATGTCTCCTTGTTTTATTATGGGAGTAATTAGTCTGTTATTGTTGGTAAATATTCTAGGAACACCTTTATTCGCAAGAGTATTGAATTTGGAATTGAAATGTAATAAGTTCGATTCTTGAGTTTATAAGACTTTATAGTTAAGTTTAGTAGAGAAACATGCATAAACATAATTGTTGTAGGTTGTAACGAATTATGCATTAAGCTGTAGGTATCGTATTAATTCCACAAATAGGATTTCTATTTCATTTAAACCTTCGTCTTGCCAACCACCTAAGTTTTTCTTAATCACTAATACTAATTCATAGTACTAAAATCCATCTCAAAGTCCATTATAATCGGAGTCCTGTCCTATGCAAGATTTTCATATTGTATTTTTATAAACTTGCTGTATTTACCAGTTTTTGATGTTCAACAAAGAATATTTGCATTGTACAAGACTCATTAAATATCTTTAGACGTAGTACCTGCCGCTATAACCTGGGGTTGGCTACGTTGTATATTTTCAATAGTCATGGTTCATTGTACACAATAGTTTCCGTCGATATTATGACCAGAGTTAAGACTCAATAATAACGTAACGTACTTACCATGTAATTTTACGTTAGATATATTTTACGAGCTACTTATTTCTACAACGCAATCATTATTTCTTATATGTTAAAAGTATAAGACGGTGGTAGAAAGGGTTCTCTATCGCTTGCCGTAATTCCATGTGCATTAAATGTATTGTTTGCCATAGTAATCGCTTGCTATAACTTTTTTCTCTTTTACTGTTGATTGTTATAAATCTAACCTAGGGCCCGATTTTTGAAAGCAAATGTGTGAAAATACCACTCGACCGTGGTATAAATCTGTTTATATCTTCAAAACTACGGCTCTAATCAGATTTTTGACTAGGTCACAATGAGCCGTAGGTATTTTCTAAGCTTCTCGTATTTCAAATTCAGCACAATTTATCACCACTTTCGAGTGGTACTTTCAAACATGTGCTTTCAAAAATCGGGCCCCTAACCTATAGAATAGAGTTCTACAGGGTGGCCATTAAAAGTCCTGAAAAAATTACAGTTTTAGACAAAAAAGAGTTATGGCAAATGATCATTATAGCAAAAATTACATTATTACATATGACATTCGAGCAATGAAAGCATTCGGGTAGAAAGAGATGATGAGTATGACGAACATCTATTCGTTACGGAAACCGAAACCTCATTTTTACTTCCCGGCTTCGAGTCTACTACATACTAATACCTACATTACAAACGCTACTAGATACATGTAATTTAGTTTCTGGTATTTTGCACTACAGTGTAGCGTGTGAGAATGAGAAGGAAGGTGGTCTCTCTTGCAAACATTCGACGATTTTTGTGACACTTAGGTGACACTCAGGATACGGAATTTGAGGTGCTTCGCTGTCTTACACGTTAGGTAAGGTAAAAACTGGCACATACTATGATTTTTCTTTCTTTCCAGACCAGCACGGAAGGAATATTGAACTACAAGTAAATGAAATTAAATATAGTAAACCGGTAATTAATGTAGAGTAGATTTTTTTGTAGTAGATTTAAATTAGTTTTTTATTTTAAAGTTTAATGTGGAAACTCTTCTTGAAATTGTTACTTGAAAGGGGAGAAAAAATGGTGGATTACGTGGACTGCCGCAGCATTTTCAAAAAGAACTTTCAAATTAAAAGTTAAAATTAAAAACGTACCTATTGAGATTTTAGTCATTTATCATTTCGTAATTTCCTTAGGTAAGTTACATCATATATTTTTTCAAATCGTACCTAATAATTTCACAAAATGATCGTCAATTAGTAAAGAATTTAAGAAATAATAAGTATCACAAGACAATCATGAAATGTTACCGTTAAAATAATAACAATAATAAAATATGATAACAACAAAAAAACAAAAAATAAGTAGTAGATAAGTTCAGTAATTAAAATGACAATTTAAAAAATCACAATGTGCATATCATGAAATTGGTTAAAGATTCAGCAAAACACGCACGGTTTTACTGTTGTTAAAATATCTATTATTTTGTTTTCGTAACAATAAAACCCTGCGTGTCACGGTAATTAACAAAACTGTTCTTTATATATGTATGTATGTATGTTTAAGTTTTGAGGAAGTAGGGTAGCCACATCCATTTCTAGCTTTATAAACGAAACCAAGGAGGGAGATTGCCTGATCTTCGTCGGTAACAAATTACACAGCTTGGAGCCGAGTCCAGGGGCCCGATTTTTGAAAGCGCATCACTCGAAAATGACACTTGGAAATGGTATAAATCAGATTATGTCTCCAAAACTACAGCTCTAATCAAAGTTTTGACTAGTTCACAAGATAAATGAGAGCTGTGATTGTCTTGTATGTATGTATGTATAACTCTTTATTGTACATAAAACACAAGAAAAAGATGAATACAGGATAACACACATGCACAAAGGCGAACTTATCCCTAAAAGGGATCTTCTAAGCTACTCGTACCTATTTCAAATTCAGCACAATTTTTCATCACTTTCGAGTGGTATTTTCACACATGTCATTTCAAAAATCGGGCCCCAGAGTGGAATATTTAGTCTGAGAAGGATTTTTAATAAATTCTGGTTGAAAGGAGACTGTCATTTAGTTGCGATGCGATGTTGCTAACAAACCCTACCTAGTTAAAGCTCAATAAGATGAATGTGCAAATAACCTTGCAGTATCTTCTAACCTCCTTATTCAAGAACAAGTAACAGGCATGTTAAGTAAAATTAAATGTCAAAGTGATAGAGGACGACGAACGGATGTTAAGGCAATAGAAGTGTTTACGAAGAAGGGGCTCATTAACTTTACTTATTTTTTTAGTAAGATAATAGAGCTACTACCCTACTAAATAGCTGTAAAGAAATAATCGTAAGCGTAAGTGTTAGGTACAGGATGTGTAATTTTATTGGGTAAGTGTTCTTATTTTTTGTTATACTTTGCAATTATTAAGTTTAACTACCCGTACTTACCACTTATTTACAACAAGACAGTTACCCTCGCATGACATTATAAAAACAACGTGCCGTAAATTCTACCAATACTAATCAGTCTTGAAACTTGAAGCAACGCAACCACCAGAGCGCGTCGACAAGGTCACATCGCGACGCATAAGCCAGCTGGCAACGTCGCGGGGCCGACAAAGAACGCGCAACGCGCTTCCCCGCGCGAAGGAAAGAGATGACGCGATTCCTATTGTGCATTCAGAAGAGAACGGATGTGTGTGCAGCTCGTGACCCGCGAGAAAGCGGGCTGTGAAAGACGAATATAATTTGAAAAGAGAATGAATTAGAAAGGAAAGAAACGCTGTACGCTGACAGTATTTTAATTTGATCTGTTTCGATGTTGTTTTTAAGTATTTAGTTTTCAGTGTTATTTTGTCATGAATAATAAACGTGTGCTGGCTAATAAGTAGAATTCGAATATTTCATACACTACCAAGTAATCGATTTGGAATTGTTGCTTGGGAAGGTAAACATGGTTAACGATGGCTTGCATTTCTCGCATACCATTTATAAAATAGCTAGTCAACGTACATCGAAGATAAAACTACAAAGCAAAGATCGCAAACGTCTATCTTGTTTATTAAAATGAATGCAAACGTAAAAATAGATTAAGGGTCTGTTAGTGGTGAAGCAGAAGGTATCAATCCATTAAGTAATTCGACTAATACTACGAATACCAATAAATAAATAAACAACTAGGTACAGTTTTACAATTGAATCATAATCTTTGTTAGATTTAACTATAGCGAAATACCTATTTCCAACAACAAATACAATTAACACGTTATGAGTCAGTTGAAAGAAATAATTAAACCACAATACCTTTCAGCAATTTATCCTCAACTTTTAATCATTTTTCCTTGTTATGTTGCCATGAAAACGTAGTAAATACGAGTTACATTTGAGCGTTTCGTACCAGGCTGTCAGCAAGCGGCTATAGTATCGCGACAATTTAGGCCTAGCGACGAACGCGGCGGACCGCCAAATTTCACAAGACATTCGCACCAATAAAATCAAATGAATACGCAAAGTTGGCAAATAAATTACCTTTTAATATAAAACTGGTACTAATAATGCGCAATTATGTCAAATTTTATAACAATCGGATAAAAGGAAGTCGGTCAAAATTGCGTTTTGTTTCTGACGGCGAAGTGAAATGGTTTTCAAAATGAAGAAGCGTCTATATCCTGTGACGTGAATTTTAGTCAGTTTTAGTTGATTGCATTAAAAGAATTTTAGGAAGGCCACTGAAAACAATTTCACTAGGCAAAAAAGAAAATATTTAATCGTTATATAATATAGATACCTAGATAGAAAACAAGCGCAATTCATCGCTAGAACCGTTTACATATTTGGTTGCGAAGAAGTGGATAGTATTGTAGTAGATAATAGCATTCCTGCCGCAAGTTATGAGTTGGCCTTCAGTGTGACAACTATTCTACTTACTTAGGGCTACTAGCAGAAAAAAACAGGTTCAAGTCGTTGTACGTGGTTGTTGAGTTTTTGCTGCAAGTGTCCGTCTGTTAAACCCAGTTTATTTTAAGCGCAGTTTAGTAGCGTCAAATGTATTCCCATCAAATGAATACCAGGTTAACTATTTACATAATTATTCTTAAAAAGTTTTCTTCTGTCTAATAAGAGGACCACAAAATTTAGATAATGTCAAGTCAAAGACATTTCCAAAACATGTCAGCCGTTGTATGGTATTTTTTTTTCTACTAGTGGATATTAGCTACATGTTGTTGCCCAGGGTGCACCAGCTCAATTCTCCCCTCCCCCATCGGGAGAAGGGAACGGTAACGGTCGACGAGGTTATCCGATTTCTACTGACCTGCTGAATCCATGTTTTGTCTTCCTTTGGCAAATGCAGATATCAAAGGGACAGATAAAGACATAGGTACTAATGTTAAACAAAAGGTTAAGCCGCTGGCCCACCGCTGACGATGAACGAGCAGTGCTATGAGCTAGTGGGGAGCAGCGAGAAGCGAGTGTCTAGTTCTCATAGTTTTGTCGCTCGGATATAAAGCTAGTGTTAACTTCGAGTGTAACAGGCAATTACTCCCACCACTCTGTGAGTTTTAGAACCCAATTCTTGAAAGCACATGTGAAAATACCACTCGAAAGTGATGAAAAATCGTGGAGCATTTGAAACGCAAGTAGCTTTGAAAAAAAATACAGCTTTAAAGTACCTAATCTAATCAACTAGTGAAGCATAACATATAATCCAACCTATATAAATTCAAAATTCAAAAGCTTTATTTTACGAATAGGCCGCCAAGGGCTCTTTTACGTGTTTTTTTTTAAACTACCAGCGCATTCGGAAATATCATCATTGCCTAGAATGCGCCGCAAGAAACTTCATTTTACAGAAAGTCACTTTTCAAAATAAAATAAATTTACAACAATAGGTAGATAAATTCTACTTAACTTATAATACATTTATAAAAGGGATGTGTAAGGTCCCCAAGTTAAGAAGGTAGGTACTACCTCATTATATTAGTCATAGTAGAGATGTAGATATGTGTGTACATTCTCTTATATTTGTGTGTCTTGCAAAAAGGAATAAATGTCTTCTTTCTTTATTTCTATCTACTGGTCATACGTCCCACTGCTGCGCACAGGCTTCCTCTCAGATTGAGACGGTTTGGGATATGGTTTCCACGCAGGCCCAACGCGGATTGGGAACTTCAACTAGTAGAAAATTTAATTTCTGCTGTAGTTTTCTAGCAATACACGGAATTATACTACTTTCGTGTGGTACTTTCGAGGGATGTACTTTCAGAAATGGGATCCCTGAGCGCCACGCGAGTTTTATCTTTGACAGCTTTTATCGCTACGATCAACTAGTGAAGAGAGAGTCTAACGTGCTTGTAATATTCTAGGAATAATCAGAGTTGGGTTAAATATAATGTCAGAAATGGAATTAGTACCTACCTACATCTCGCGTAGAGATCAACAAAAATAAAGGTAAGTAAGTATGCTGTTGTAGGTATGAAATATGTTGGTACTTACTGCCGGCTGTCGTCAAAAACGTGACAATCTTGTAACGTCTAAAACAGGACGCTATTGCCGCCTCATAGACATGCCACTATTAGGTACCTACAGCATCATAAACGTGACATCATAAAGTTGGAATTTTTGTAAGTGACCCGATCTCATTAACATCCCACCTTTGGAATTGAACAAACCCATTGTATTCTATTGTGCCGTCAAGTGCATAATCCTCGGTTTAAAATGAACGGAAGTCACTACATAGTATAAAACAAAGTCACTTTCCTCTGTCTGTCTATCCATGTATGCTTAGATCTTTAAAACTACGCAGCGGATTTAGATGCGCTTCATGAGGTAGGTTTATAATTCAACGCAGACGAAGACGCAGGCAGAAGCTTATGGGATAAAATAGCTCATTGAAATAACGACTTTATTATTTTACAACAGACAGTTGATTTTAAATAAAACTTTGTTGGCAGATAATACTTGTAACGTAGCTTAGACATAACTTAATTTCACTTGTACACCGGGAGATAGTGACACAAATTATTGGGTCATTTGTACCAGTATGGCGGTTCTTCCCCTGAAGACGCTGGGACGCTGGTCTTAGTACGCTGGGTCCCACTGAAAAACAGCGTTGCGGCTTGCCGCAACATTATGCTGAGTGGGGTCCACTTTACACCATAAAAGAAAGAAAGAAAGAAAGAAGACATTTATTCCTTATAACGGTACTATTCCTTAGTATATTGTATTTCTCCTTGTTTTATGTCTACTTGTATCGAATGTGTGTAAATAAATGTTTCTCTCTTTCTCTCTCTCTCTCTCTCTCTCTCTCTCTCTCTCAATGACAAAAAGAAAAACCGCCATACCTACTGGTACAAATGACCCAATAATTTGTGTCACTATCTCCCGGTCTATTACTAGACCTAAGATTTTTATACATGTTCATTTCGATTAGTTAGTTTTAAT
Source organism: Pandemis cinnamomeana (assembly GCA_932294345.1). NCBI lineage: Eukaryota > Metazoa > Arthropoda > Insecta > Lepidoptera > Tortricidae > Pandemis > Pandemis cinnamomeana. Next base: position 11,763,170 of record OW028705.1, on the reverse strand, counting down.
GAACCCCCCCTTATGAACGTGACGCCATTGCCGCCTCATAAACGTGACGCCATTGCCGCCTCATAAACGTGACGCCATTGCCGCCTCATAAAGGTGACGTTATTGCCGCTTCAAAAACGCAACGATGTCGTATCGTCAAAAACGTGACACTATTGCGACATCAAAGACGGGAAACTAACTGCACCGTCAAGAACGTGGCGCTGTTGCAGCGTCTAAAACTTAACGCTATTTGTAAACATGTCGCTATTACCGCTTAGACGACGCTATCATCGCGTCAAAATCGTAACGGTATTTTCACGTCAAGAACGCGCGCTATTGCCGTGTCAAAAAAATGAAGCGCTGGCCGCGTCACTTGTGGCTGCTTCAATGCATTCTTACCTATAGCATGGTGACATTTGTTGTAGGTATTTAGATACCTACTTACAATTATAATAGAGCACTGGAACTCTGGATCAGCTAGCGGCACCAAGAAGGGCCTTTTTTGAGGGCCGGCAACACGCTCTTATAACGCCCTATGTTATGAGTGTCTATGGGCAGCGGTGATTACTTGCCATCAGGTGAACCACTTGCTCGTTTCCCCTTGTCATATTGAAAACGTAGGTAGGTACTTACCTAACAGGTTACAGGAGAAAAACAAACATCTAAAGGTGAGCGTATCCTTTAATCGTACCTACTCCTATATTACAGCGAAGCATGTGTAATGCAACATCTTCAAAAAATTAACCCCCATTACAGTTCATCAATGGCATGAATTAAACGATCAATATTATCGTGATATTGGTATGTCAATATAGGATCCAGGAATTCAAAACAACCCCAATTATTTTCAGAACATTCGCATCAATATTGCGTTGTATGGATCGCGATATGCTTGGATCACGCGGTAATATTGACCGTCTGATTCATGCCAATGTGTCTCTTTATTAAAACTAACCGATACGAAAAGTATCATACCAGATAGCACTATCCAATCTCACTCAACGAACTAAACCACATCTAAACAGTAAAAACAAAACATCATTACAATACTAGCAACTAATTAGATTATTATAATACTTAACAAGTTGCCGCGGGGCGTGCGCGCGTGCGCAGCCCCCTCCCAAGGGCGGGGTTTCGTCTCGCCCCGCCCCCCGCCACGCCCTTCGGCCCTTTGGCTAAGGAGCCCTTGGATTCGCGATCTTAGTTCTTTAAGTTTAAGGTCCTTAAGTAGGATTAGAAAGGTCGGTAATTGAGAAGGCGGGTTACATTATGATTACTGAAGGTGTTATAAAACATCTTAAACCAAACAACACGACTTAAAGCTTGCCATAAAAAAATTGCACTTGTAGATAATCATTTTGTAAACGGAACCGGATTCGACTATCGTTTTATAATAGCCTGTCCACACACACTATGGGCTATTTTCGTAAACGAGGGGAGAAAATCATCCCCCACTGGGTAAAGGAGACACTTACCACAAAAATGAGGATTTCATTTTACGACTTCATCAGCTTCATTATTGGTATTACTAAGTTGAAGATTTCTAGTAGGTAATAAGAATCTTTAAGCTAAACCGTGGACAGACAAACGGATATGGCGAAACTATTGGACTATAGGTAAAAAACTTTAGAAGGGCCTGTCGTGTGTATTATGAGTGCGAATAGACAAAATGACGTTCCAATTTAGAAAAATGACTTAAATTCAGTTAAGAGTTCGGTCAGAAGCTAAGTTCAGTAGGCTTATTATCTAACTCGCTCGCAATCGCCATCGTGTTTATTTTGACAGTTCTTCTATGAATGTGACAGCTAGCTGATTCCGATGCCAATTGTCAGCCCACACATGAACTGTCAAAATGAACATGATAGCGATTGCGAGCGCGTTAGGTAATAAGCCTACTGGCTTTAGCTGTCATTTTTGGTATGGATCTTACAACGAGCAAACCTACTGAATCGGAATTTAATCGCATTAAGACGTCATGGTAAGGCACAGTAAGCTTATTACCTAACTCGCTCGCAATCGCCAATGTGTTCATTTTGACAGTTCTTGTATGAATGTGACAGCTAGCTGATCCCGATGCCAATTGTCAGCCCATACATGAACTGATGGCGATTGCGAGCGAGTTAGGTAATAAGCCTACAGGTCCTTTTCTTCAGTTTTCCACCTACCTTTATACCTACCGTGTGGACTACAGGAGAAGAGAGATCAAAAGAGGTGGTGTTTAATATTACGATGGGATGAAAAGCGACGTCCCACATTTGTACAAGCCCGATGAACCTATTGCAATCAGTAAGGTCTCTGACAGACTCCTGGGTTCCTCACCTGGGAGTAATTACCCCCTCGGGGGTAAAATTGGAATTGGGACATCAGATCGTAATTGTCTCAAACGCCGAATACTATTACCCCCGCGAAATACTGTGGAGGGGTAAAATCCATGACCCTATCTAAAAATCCATATCTAACCCTAAAGGTTAGGAGTCATATTCTGACTGGTCAGAGGCTTTGTTGTCTAACGCGCGGGCGCACGCGATGGCATTTACTATCTCTTTCTAGCTCCATCTTTTACGTACATCTTTTAAGTAGGTACATCGTGTAGAGCACTCACACACGCACATAACAAGGCATAGTTTTACCCGGCCTCGCTTTGCTGTTCGCGCAATTCTGTCTTTAATTTTTATTCAGTCTGACGTATTAGGTAGAGTAGGTAAAGAGTAAAGATACGAACTATGAAAACATGCCTTCGTAATGTTAGATTGTTTGTTGCGGGTCGGGTTAAGGCTAAGATAGCTATGCACAAAAAAATAGGTAGGTACCTACTTTAATTCGTGAGATTCTGCGAACGGCCAAGTGAGTTCAATTTAAACTAGGCCCGCGGCATAGGTACGCATACACGCGTGTGCGTGCCTCAATTAGTTTGCTCGGAAAAGATTGGTTGCATTTGTGTGCGGGCAGTTGTACTGGCAGGGTATTAGTAGAGTTGTATTTTCCACAAATGTTCTGATCTTTATGATCAGCCTGATTGTGTCGATATCTTTGATGATCTGCGCTTCCTGCTATTTTTAACTTATTGAACGTTCCGAATTTATTGAAACTTCTCAGCTCTTATATTTATGACGAATCGCGTGTTCTGATGTTATTAACCTTATCCAGTAACGAATTTATTGAAATTTAATGCTACTCCGAAATATTTGAGGACCACGGCTGCTACCATATTTATTCAGCCAGCTAACTCGTGTAGTTTAGAAGCACGCTAGAGCTAGAGTAACCTTACACGTGCTAGTAGAGGGGCGCGTGGGCGTGGCGCGTTACCCCTCGAGAACATGCGACCCTGGTACCGGGAGGCAGCCGGCGGAGAAGCGAGCGGGAACTTGGCGGCGGTTCCTTTTCTAATGCCGCTCCTTCACTTCATGTTTCAAGTTTCAATAATTCACCCCTGCCTATATCACCTCACCCCCTTCCTCACTTACCAAACGTCTTTTTTGACAGTTTAAGCGTATAGAGCGGCTTAAAGGTTTAAAAGTGGCAGATAGTGGGGCTAATTCCTTATTCGTATACGTTTGACATTTACTTAATATTGTGAGTGACTTAATATTGTAAGCGATAAGGCCGGCTGTATTTCGGAGTATATGGTCTGGAGAGTTTGCCTCGGCGGCAGGGATACAAGCATTACCAACACTACAAGTAATTCGTTTATTTCACAACTATCGTCCCGATAGACGCAGACAAATTATACTCACTTATGTATCGCGATACCACGTTTGGAACTTTATAAATGAATAAGGTGGGTAGTTTGGAGACGTGTTAGTGCTTTAGTTCCGATGACATTTTGACCATCTGCACCGTCTGTTTTGTTAGGTGTTGTCCAGGTCAATATTCCGTTAAGCGTAATATTAACCGTCGATCATTTCAAAATGTTTCTCTACAAATCCTTTTCGTCACAGAAAATCGTCTGTAAAGTTGGCTCACTAAAGTTCGATCTACCTTTAAACATTAGCTTAGTGTCTTAAGTTGGCGAATAATTACCATTATAGAGCCATCAAGAATCGAACATTTCTTTGCATAGCTTGTAAATAAATCTGCTACGAGGTTTATCTTATCTTCAGAATTGTTTATGAATACGATTTTACGATTATGAATAACATCATAAGGCCTTGCACTGACGTCATTTGAATATTTGGTTATCATGCTTTGCTTGTAAAGGCTTTTAAATTTCTAATTCTTTGTAAACCGTCTTAGCCGTCCCTTCTGGCTAATCTACATCTACAGTTCACTTCCATAACTTTAGGCATCTAAGATTCTTACCTACCAGGCGTTAAAACACAGGATTTCTTCGGGAGCTGTGATGATTTTAGGGCTGACAATGTGAGAAGTTATGATGGGCGTACTATATTCGAGGAAACGGTGTCATGCAGCAATGTGCAATAGTGAGGCTGAAGCAGTGTTGTTTAGGAAAATTGTGAACGCTTCACCGTTTCAATTGATTTTTATATCCTATGCTGGTGACAAGTTTTTCGCATGCCTTTTTTCTACACAGGTGAAGTTATAGTAACGTCAAATAAGGTTTTTGTGGGTATATTTAGCTATGTCAAACCTCGAGGAGGTGAAAATTCAGATTTAGTGGGGCATCAATTGGCCAACTAGCAACCCCTCCATAAGGATATATTAGTGTCCATGGCTTGAGTTTTGCTCAATGAAGTTCACCTATTCGGCGATCTGAGGATGGCTTTGTGGATCTTTGCATGAGATCTCAGAGATTGACTATTTAATCATAAGAGAAATGGTCAGAGGGCGGGAAAATACTTGCGGTTTCACGAAAGGTCTTTGTAATGTGAATTTAGCTTTACTCAGCACACCACGAAAAAAAATCGAATGAGTTGAACGAGCGAACAGCAAGTCTTATTCGCATAGTGACCATTTTTTGTTCAATTTTGCATCATGCTTTCTATCGGCTTGTTTGTTTGGCAAAAAGGGTGGTCGCATCTGGCGCACGGCATATTAAAGTAAGTTTAGGTAAATATTGGAATAGGTAGTTCAAAAGCTTGTGGGGAGCGGGAATGAGTTGGAATACGATTATTAGAACGTCCGTTTCGAAGTGAAGCGTATTTTTGTAAGAATAGATAGTTCTTAGTTCGTCATTTTAATAAAACGTTTTAACACCATATGCGTTGAAATGGAGGCAATTTGTTTCAACGCTCTTAAAGTTATGAAAGTTATCAATCTGCCAGAAGTCTGAGCACAGAAACATGATGGTACACTTGACTGGCCTTTTTTTACGGTGTGGAAAATGCGCCTTTTGCATCTGCCCAGTACGGTACGGGTTTATCAGGGGTATATGAGGCTCTTCCGCGACGGCAGACGTACCCACTAAAAATCACAACAATTTCCCTATACGTCGTATGTGAAGCGTTACGGGAGCACTCGGTGTCACCGCGACGCCCCACAACCACTCCGTTCCCGGATGGGATTCTCTCTTCGCGGCACCTGTGCAATGTAGGTTTGGGAAATCCCCCTCTCCACCGCTCGTGCCGCTAGGATTTTCTATTGAAGTTGTCTCCTCGTGGCCCCCGTCTTGAAAAAGACAGCGGCCCACGTTCCCGGCGCCTACGGGATTACGTGTTGACCGACAGTGGCCGAAGCCACGCTGCTCCGCGATCGCGTCCCTTGCGGGGCGCACCGCTCCGACGTCAGGCTTATGCCCGCCGACCCTCACGTCAGCTCTCACACCCTCATGTACTACTCTAAAAGCAGAGCGATACCGAAGGCATGATCGCGTCCGTCACCAAAAGCACCCGCAGGTGCGGCCCTCTGGATTTTTTTATAGAGGTTTACTCCTCGCGGCCCCCTGTCTTGATAAAGACAGGCGGCCTACGTTCCGACCCCACGGGCCGGATTACGTGACGACCGGCAGTGACCGAAATAAGGCTTTAACGAATGGCGGATTCACCTTACCATCCCTCCCCCCAGTCGGATATTAGCCAACAGTAAATTAACTAACTAAATTAATTAATTAACCCTTGTTGCCGAGGGTGCACTGACCTAAACGTTACACCAATGAGGCCAAGAGCCTCGGTTCGAAGGGAACTGTAACGCTAGAGCTCTCGAGGATGTTTTCGACGTCGCACCCCTACTTGACTTGGTCCTTGGCTGACTGGCACTTGACTCTACAGTTGCTAAATTGACTATCGCAAATAGGTTTGTAAACACCTGAGTTCTCTGACTGTCATATGAATGTGACGGTAGATATATCTCCAGTTGTCGTCAGTTGTCATTTTATCTGTCTGAGGTAAGTCATCTACGCACACAAAGGGTTAGAGGGTGGTTTCTTCAGTTTATATTGGAGTTGTCTTTGTGCTCAAAAATATCTGAATGCATTCATTCGTATTGTCAATTGTGTAAGTGCGTGTTCAGATATTGTTTGAGCACCTCGACAGCTTCAATGCAACTATACGATATAGTACTTACTAATGCGCACTTTCGATTATTTACATTACGCTGATTAAATACAAAAGCGACACATTTCAAAATAAGACATTATTGCATTTGAAACCTTATAATGAACGACTTTTGGTTTTAGATGGAATGGTTTTGGAATGCGTCCGTTTTGTATTTATTCAATTATTAAGGGCTACTTAAGTATTAATGGAAAAACAGTTCCGATAGTCTTGGTAACCAGAACCCCGTACCACCCACTATCCCAATTATCCCCCTACTTAATGGCGTTTATATTCATACAGCACGACCGTCATATCCGTAAACACGCACACAATCAATCAAGTCAACAAAAAACTCCAAGTCACGTAGATACCGGCTATGAATTTATTAACGTCAAGGTGACCGATCGATCGCGGCGCGCCTGCGCACTGCGCTACCACGTGGCCGTCAACAGATGGCGGTAGCGGTACAGCGCATGCCCGGCTTTATTGAGCGCACACAGCCGCATAACACGCACACACGCCTTATAAATCATATGTTTGTCCGAACCGATGCTAACCATACGGCTTCAAATTACCTCCGCGGAGCGAAATGACGCAAGTCCGCGCGCTCGGGCCACAAGTTGCTCTAAATTAGAGGGTTTACAGTTTATTTTTGTGTTGTTTGTCTTTAATGGTTGAGCCACAGTCGTCAATTAAGCGCCGTCTTTATCCGGTCACCGTTCAGGTCAAGCCTGCTGTAGATTGATCTGAATCCGAACGCTACCTACGCTTTGACGTAGTTGGCCACTTTGACGCAATGACTAGGCATGTTAAACAATGAGTCGTTAAGAATTCGGAACAATTGACAGCCTTATTTAATACTTCCATGTTGGTCTGGGAGCTTAGTAAAATAGAATGTACCAGTTGCTTCTCTTGTCGTGCAGATGGTAAAAGCCCATTGAGGAAATGGGCGAAATTAGGAATCATGTTATAGGCGATGCGGCTAGCAACCCATCACTATTATGATTCCCCTTTCCACCTGTACACCCACAATCATGCTACAGGTAGCCTTTAGAACTTGTTACTGTAGGCTCTGTATACTCTGTAAGGAATATAAACGTGATTTATGTATGTATGTTAAGAATACAGACAGGTAGGTTCTACTGGTATCTACCACCATGGAAACTTTTCATAATCAATATCACAAATTTTTTCTTTGGTCGATGTAATGTGGTGTGGTACATCAGTGTCAATATGACATTTGCAGTGAAAAGGTTCCACATAGTTTTAGGTACGTGATTGAGTTTATTTGGTTGTACAGTCAGCGCACTATAGTATGAAACATCCAGAGTGACCAAAAAGTTTGGCCATCCATACTGTATTGTTAAAATCTTCCCTTACATCCAATGAAACTCGGGTTAGTAGCGCACATCGTTTTATTCACTTGGTCAACAACACAGAGTACATTGAGCTAGTTCAGTATGACCCTCCGCGGGAAGAACTAGCAAGAAACCTCACGGGCATAGTCTTTTCTTATTGATCGCTACGTCTTCTATTACCATTAATACAGATTACACTTCGAACGTATCACTAAACATATCAGCATCTCAGTCTGAATGACAATTACAATCCCAGCGTCTCTTCTAGAGCGCTTCGCGCCAAAACGTGCCGTTGACATCTGTCAGCTGTCAACGTCACTGTGATTGTTCTCTTTAATAAAGTCTGTTCTCATTTACCATAACGAAGGATCAGTTTGAATTCTTAACAGTCGGCCGTCCTGACCTATGCCTGACCTCAGGCAACACCTAACATGATTAGTGGTACCCAGCACTGATCCTGAAAGGCTATAATAGTACAGCAGAAAAATATCAATGCACGTTCACCTGCTGTTTGGGTACGCACGAGATCTCACTCTCTTATGATCCAATAGCTTGCTTGTGCGTAATCGGATTCATCGACTAAGAACCATGCTGAGTATCACAAATCAGGCCACTGATGTCCGAGACAGAAAAGGTAAATGAAAATAGACTAATTAAAGATAATACACAACAAAACGAGAAATTTTTCAAATGTAAGTACAATCATTTTCGGTAAGTAGTTATGCATATCAAGTTATTATTTTTTCACAAATCGTGGTATGAAAAATATCAATTACAATACTGTATGTTGTACTCAACTCTAAATCTATTCGATTACACTCTACGAATAACAAGAATGTTATTATTTTTTTTCACATAAGTATTCAATTTAAGCTGTTCTAATTTATACGTAAAATCATAAGCACCAGCACAAACAGAAAAAAAAACGAATTCCTTACTTTGATATCAGTATCACTTCTCTAACATTTATAATATGAACAAGTATAAGTTTGCATAGCTCAGCGAATTAAATGAATTCGTATTTCCATAATATCTGCTGCGGCCATCCCATCTCTCATGAATGACCTCATTCATGTATGACATCCAAATAAGCAATCAATTTCAACCAAATTATCGCTTTCTAATCGATAGACAACAAAATAAGGACTTCATAAAATATTAACATCATCCTCACATCAGTGTTTTTTTTTTTAAATTATTTGTGGCCAATATAAATTTAAATACTTTCATTACTGATATGTTGTGGTGTATTGAATTCAAAATTATTATACTTTCAAACATTTTACGCGCATCATAAATTACTTGCACAAGGTTTCCAATATTACATTTCTTGTAGGTACATTTACACCTATGAGTACTGAACTTTTTTTTTTTTTTTTTTACACTATAATTGAAATGTCTGTTACGTATGTACTAATTACCACACTAGCACTCTGTTGCAATCAGTATCATAAGTTTTGTGTTAATCAGTACGTATCGTAAACAGTGCTATAAGCTCTGTCAATAAACACCTTTCTTTGTTTTATTAATAACAGTATAGTTGATCCTGGATTCAGTAGATCCATAACATACAAATTTCACTAGATTACGTAGATCGACTCTAAAAGAAACCGGATTTTTTTCAGTTGTTAGCGCGTGTCAAGGAAAAAGGAACATAACTTATTTCAATTGAGCGTCAGTGGTTTCACTTAGGCTCGCACCGTGTCAGAAACATGGTCTCGTCTATCGTGTTATCTCTCCTTGACATTCGCGTATTACATTTCTCTCTCTCTCTCTCTTTCTCACTTTCATTTGCCTCTAACATCAATTATATTCTATGTTTAATATGGCAATAGTGTTCTTGATTCAAATCCATTTCAATACCCATATCGAACAAAACAACCAGTCCCAATCAAGTAGGTACAAGTCTATGCAACAAGTAAGATATCACAAGGTATCTACATAATATATTCGCAAATTAAAACTTCTACCCGAACATATGAGACGACATACTTTGCTGATTGTGTTAAAAAGGACTTAGCTATCAATAACACCATTTATTCTTGCAAGTAAGTTCTTACTTAGCTATTGTAATATCGCCTATCAAATCTGCTAACGTGTCGATAATACACCCTGCTCCATTATCAACATTTTCTCAGACAAGTTAAATCTTTTATTGCGAGGAAGTGGGTCGGTACCAAATATGGTCAAAATAAAAGCATTTGGTGCCCATAACAACTCGCACGTCACAGCAAACCAACCTATATTAATTATAGTATGTATAATATATAATATTATATACATGTCAAACCCCTCACCCCACCAATTCTTAATACAGTACAATTGATACTGGGTATTTTTCGCTCTTCAGGATGTGTAGCCGTTGATCTGGTTGACATAATTTCAACCTGCCAACTACTATTATGATACGAGTATATTAAATATAAAAATGCATAGAATGCAATGAATGGATCAAGTCCATTTTCTTTTTTTCTTTTTTTTTTTTTCACTGCTCTGGTCACCGATTGGTTTCGGTCTCATCCGAGCTATAATTACAACCATGGTCACCGCTCACGTTTTATCGTCGTCTCGGTATCATCCACGATTGGTTATTACAACCATGTTCACCGCTCACGTTTTATCGTCGTCTCGGTATCATCCACGATTGGTTCGCTACTCGGTCACCATTCATTTCCGGTATCATCCGAGTTTTGCTGCTGCCATGGCCACCGCTTCCGCTTATGGGAATGTGTCGGCATCGTCCATTGCGCAGTGTTCACAACTGGTCCATCCGATGCAATGGCAATCCAGTCATCTCTCGTCACAGAATAATCAGCGTACAATATCGCTGAAACATTCAGAAGTCTATTATCATCATCACACATCACTATTTCACTTCCCACATAATTTTTAATTTCGTGTTACTGACACAATATGAACTCACGTGTAATAATTTATATTATTATTATAAGTACCTACTCTGTATTTATCTCTTAGTCATTAAAATATTAGATTCGACTTCATTACTTTACTTTGCTTCACTTAAAATTTTGCAAAGACATTAATCTCGAATCACTATTCTGACTTCTCTACTCTTTGTACGTATTGTATGTTGTATATTTGATGTTGCGTTCATGTATACATGTGTTATGTTGAGTTATTCATATGTGTGGTCTTTACTGTTTGAAATCATCCACCCACTGTTTATTGGTTCTCAACTACCCATGTCCAACACACAATTGGTAGAGATCTCTTTGAGGGACTAGCTTGCTTTTGTATGTGTACATCTTTTAGTGACTGTCAATATTATCAGCCCCTTTATTTTGTACAGTAAAATGTTCACACACATGCGTGTAAGTGTGAGTTGACACTCATCACAATATCTAATTTACTTTTATAGGCACCTACCTATCATGTCATATTTTAATTGCATTCATACAAATTCTCTATCTTATGAAAATCTTGTAACCATCTATTACAGTAATGTTTCCTGTTGTGTGTGTAAACTGTTATACAAATCGCACTATCAATAAAGTGCCTGTCTACTCTCTCTACAGATTTGATGGTGAGCAAATGGAAATGGGATTTCTTAAGGCAATCACTCACCTAAAGATAAAATACTCAAAGGGTAGTTACCCCTGAGTCTCTATTCATGGGTTTAGGCACTAGGTGGCTCTACCAAGTACAGTAATAATATTAGCAGTAATCAACTGACTATCCATCAAAAAAAAGTCAGAGATTTGTCTATTCAATTTCAGTTGACAACCGATGGCCCAATGGTTAGAGGGCTGACCCAGACCATGAAACTATAAGTTCAGAGTCTGTCACCAGTCAGGGCAGACATTATGTATAAACACAAAAAAATGACTATTTGCTCTCGAATGCTTTATATGTTTTCTAGTATGTATTAATCTGTATAAGTATGTTTACTCAAAGCACAGGCTTTCCTTAGTTTAGAAAAAAAGAGGTCACTTGATTGTCCTTGATCGGTATTTGATATATTTATTAATTAACTCTAGATTAATTAATCGTATCATGTCATGAATTGCATTCACTATAATACACAACACTAGAAGGGCATATTGAATATTTTCCGAAAGTTGATGTGTATTTTCCAATCTATCTATTACTAAGTCTCTGTTATGCTCATGCAACGAAGGTTTTTTTAATATATAACATATCTCTTAGGTTCACTATCATTTGCAGTCCAATTGTTGACTCATAACCTATTTATATATACAAACTTATCCAAAAGAATGCTATACATGTATAATATGTATAGGTGTCTCCTGTTTTGATGTATCTCTTAGTTGCCAGTACATAGTTAAACCCAACATCACTACCAAATTGATTTTGAAGTTACTTGATAAGTTTGACATGTGAATCACTACACTTAAACATTTACTATGTAAGGTATTTAATTTTCCCTCATATTTGTTATTTTCTTTCAAAGATAGTAAAGTACCATTCATTCAACAGGTACCAATGCCATGGCACACTATCTTATCTGCACTAGGTATATGCCTGAAGAAGCATGTTCAAAATAATTAAGGTACTTATTAGACTCTGGTTTTTTTTTCTGTTAGTACCTACATACTTTTCATAATTTTACTTCTCTTCATTATAATAAATCTATTCATTAGAATCCTCCATATCATGTACTTACTGTAAAAGTGACAAAACCAGAGTTCCTAACCCTGTAATTTCGTCGCATGCATAAGTTTCTACATTATGCCTATCTATTGTGGATAATGAAGAATGCAATTGATATAAACACTATTAATCATGATTGGTACTCTGTATCCACACATATCACCAGTGAAATCAACCATTTATCCACTTATTTGCAAGAACTTTGTCACCTATTATTTTTTTTGTTTTAGTCGGTATAATCTTTAACATCATCTCATCATCTCAATAACTAAACTTGCAGAACACTTAACCAACGCTTCAAATTTAATCCCATAGAAATATATCACAGTGTCATAATATTATTTTATTTAATAATACATTTGACTTGCAGATTTTTCTTTTTACATTTTAATTTATGCTCTTTATCACTTTTCAAAATCATCACTCTTTTGAAAACTCCTTGATGGAAAACAATAAATAAATATTATATGATTGTATGATCGGCACTAATACAACTATTAACAATAAAATAAAATAATCCTTGTATGCAGTGGTTAATTATTGTCGAGTATCCTTGCAGTGTCATGGACCGACAAATCACTTGTAACATCTTGTAATGTATGTTCTTTGCATTACAATGTAATAAATAAATTAATATAAATCCCTAGAAACATATTATTTATGTATTCATCTCACATACTTGCCTTTAAATTTACTTTTCCATACATGAGTACTATATACTTACTGATAGTATACGTCACTTAATATATCTTAACTTTTCTCTTTATTTTATAATAATACTAACGCATGAATATTTTCAATCCCAGGACTACCTAGTTAGTGAAGTCATCTCAGAAGAGTCACGTCCAGACAATGTGTGACAATATGGTGTAGTGTAGTGTTTGTATGTGTATGTGTGAGTATTGTACATTTTCTATTGGTGTACAAATAATTATTCTCATTCTCTTCTCTTATAAATTATTTCACAAAATTACCAAGAAGTCTAATCTAAATAAAAATCACTCGTAGGTATACTACATCACTTTAAAAATAAATAAGGTAGATCTAAACTTTAAATCCATCTCAAACCACTATAATGGATGTTATACAATCCATCACAATAAAACCTCTTCTATGTCTTGTTATTCCCACATAAACATACAGAATACTAGAAGAAAAACTATCTCACTAGTAGTGGTGATCACTTACCATCGGGTAGACTACTCACTTGTTTGCCTTCCTATTTGTAGGTAAGCGTTTAAGTGATCAACCATCTGATTCAGGTAAAGTATCTCTGTGGATCATTAACTATCCTCATTGATCATTAAGTTAGTCATTCAAAATATGTCAGGAACAGTTCACTTAATAGTTGTGAATGAATCTTGTATGTACCTGCTTCATGCAATGTAAATCAAAATAGTTTATGACCTCAAGCTGGTCATCTCATACCCATATGAAGCAGAATCTATACTTTTTTTCAACTCACTTTAAGCAGTATTTTATATTCAATAAATACTCACGGGATTTTGTAAGACGCCGGTTCACATAATCGTTATCACTTACCAAATTTAGTCCTAATACCATACCCTTTTATATGGCTTTCCTTCTTATGTCATGGGGCGTGTTTCATCGCGCTTCTGAATTGTTAAAATCTTCCCTTACATCCAATGAAACTCGGGTTAGTAGCGCACATCGTTTTATTCACTTGGTCAACAACACAGAGTACATTGAGCTAGTTCAGTATGACCCTCCGCGGGAAGAACTAGCAAGAAACCTCACGGGCATAGTCTTTTCTTATTGATCGCTACGTCTTCTATTACCATTAATACAGATTACACTTCGAACGTATCACTAAACATATCAGCATCTCAGTCTGAATGACAATTACAATCCCAGCGTCTCTTCTAGAGCGCTTCGCGCCAAAACGTGCCGTTGACATCTGTCAGCTGTCAACGTCACTGTGATTGTTCTCTTTAATAAAGTCTGTTCTCATTTACCATAACGAAGGATCAGTTTGAATTCTTAACAGTATGGTATAGGTACCGAACTATTTGGCCAACTTCGATGCTTCAAACTAAATAACGCTGACTACAGCACTTATAACGAATTTTGGTGAACTAGGTAAAAATAAGAATACAAAACTAAGACGAAAACGCAAGATAATCGAGATAACATTTCCATAATTAAAAACAGAAAATCAATTTGATGGTGACACAGCGACGGTAATTTGGATATTCATTTGTAAAAAAAAAATCTAAACGACACTGAAAATTAGAACACATAAAAAATTCCGAAAAGGTAAGCTATGGCCTCGAATTTTTCTATCTGTTACCAGCTGTCACCTAGCTGTTACTATGCGAATTTTTATTCATTTGTAGACTTTACTATACCTACCTACACTTATGCTAACTACTAAAGAATTTGTTTCTCTTTTTGTTGCTCAAACCGAAGGTTAAAAAAATGTTGCCTCATGCCTTGGTAGAATTTAAAATTAAACGCCGGCTTTTTGTTAATATAGCTCTTATAACCCCTTCGCTGCTGCAGAGCTGTTATAAAGCACTTATGCGACTGTCACGGAGCTAATGTCGCATTCATTCGCTCCCTTTCGCCGGTTCCCCACACGTGCACATAATGGAGACAAAGATAGCACCGCCGAGAACCAGTTTAATGTTTTCGTTAATATCAGTGATATTGCCAATAATGGAGTGGCTGGAAACGTCACTTCAGGGGCCTTACCATGACTTAATGCAATTAAATTCCGACTCAGTTCACTAGGCTTATTATCTAACTCACTCGCAATCGCCCTCATGATCATTTTGGCAGCTCTTGTATGAATGTGACAGCTAGCTGATTCCGATGCCAATTGTCAGCCTATACATGAACTGTCAAAATGAACACGATGGCGATTGCGAATTGCGAGCGAGTTGGACAATAAGCCTACCTACCTGTTTTTAAGTGGTATTTGGTAGGATTCTGTCAGCGAGTGAATCTAAACTAAATCGCATTTAGATGTCATGGTAAGGCCTCTGTCCTGCTTCCTGCAAGAACCGACTCAAAGTCATCATTAATCAAGACATTCGTACTTGAACACGAAAGTGAGACGATTGTTTATTATGTTTATCCCAGGTCAATATGAGTGCCATGTCTCTGTATGGAGATGACTTTCTTTTTTGGAGATTTGATGTCTCCAATTTTTGGCGTCTATTTGTAAACAAAAGGCTTCCGATGCCGATGGAATACAGCAGTCAGATAGGATATACATTTTTTATTTTTTATTTAACAGTATTTGGCTTCTATAATCTCTTGAGTGACTAATCAACTATTCATTAAACATGCGTACTGTTTAGAACAACAGAAACATCTGTAAAATATGACGATGGCAACTAGATCTCCATTAAGTAAGCAAGTAAAGTAAGTAAGTAAACGCTTTATTGTACAAACATGAAGCAACGAAAGGACATTATGTAGATACAAAGGCGAACTTAACAAGATATCAGAAGTAAAATACTTCCATTACCCGCAAACGGTCAAAAGTATTTGTATCTCTTGAATATGTTAACTTTGCGCGAGTGTGTAAAGTCCTTGGCCTAACCATATGACCGGTTTAAAAGTGGTTGGCACTATTAGATATACAATAACAATCACTTTTGTTAATTTGCATGTGTTGCTAATTGCACGAGCACATGCCTCCAAGGCTTTCATAATACCTAAGTACTTACCGAAATTGTTACGAGTATCACCGAGAAATATTTCACCATTTCATTGGAGTTGACCCAGTTTCCAATTTCAAGTTTTGTCAAATTGCACGTCTGCTCGCTCTTTTACATAATGTACTCTTTTCGGGATGAAACGTTTAATGCATTAGGTAAGTTTATCAGCACAATATTAAAACGATATATTTACGAACAGATTTTAGGTAAAACAAAACAAAATCCACTCTGTTGTTCTGTGTGTTTGCGTCCTCAGTTGATCAAACGAAGATTATGATCTTAAAATAGTCTTCAAGAACTAAGTCGGTTATTAAGTAGATATACCAAATTTCACAAAGTACTCAATAAAATCATAGAATCACGAGAATCACAATAACACCCTAAATCATGCTTCAGCTTATACTGAGCAGGCGCCTCGAGCGCGATTTTCTTCAGTCCTGTATTCCCAATGCCATGTATCCACTCAATAAAGAGAAACATCTAGAACGCCAGACGGTTCATAAACTAGAAGTGCTTTCCCTTATATCCGGATTTTTGTCATGACTACCTACTCTAGAGCTCATACAAAGAGTACAAATTGCAACTTTATACCGAGTAATACAGACTATAGCTGCCTCGCGTCTATGTCTGCAAAGTTTGAGCGGAATTCGCGTTATTTACGACACTTTGAACGAAAGTTTGTAGTTAGCAGTTAGCAGGTACCTACTTCGCGAAGTTTACAAGTTATGCCTCGGTTTGCCTGCGGCTACGTGTATTGCATTGGAATTTATGTTTGTTAAAACTTATGGTTTGTGGTTAGTTTCGAAATTGTTTACATAGTTTCGAAATGTGTTTGCAACTTAGATCATCTGTCAAAAATTACTGATACAGTCACAATATGATGCATCTGAGCTGTTTAGACGGTAAACGATATCAGAACATGACCGTTTTGTTAATAGCGCAGACGCATGCAGTTGTAAAAAGTGTTGAATCAACGCGCAAGTAAGTATACAAATAAAAACGTCGTTAAAACAAGTGACGACACAAGTTCTCAACAACGACACAAATGAATAGGATTCTGCCTATTATCAATCAAACAAGTATTAGATTAACGAGAAGCCAATAAATGGCGCAAGAACACAGCATGCACTAAAACAACATTAGCGATAATCGAATGCAATAACGGAACAGAGGGGACACGTCAAAATGAACACGATGGCGATTGCGAGCGAGTTAGGTAATAAGCCTACAGGTGTCCTTTTCTAGCGGATATGCATTTGCAAAAGAGAGATATGATGCCTTCCGCGATCGCTAGCGTGTTGTATTCTCGGAATCCACATTATTTATGGAAAGATTCGTAATTATAACTACTAACGTAAACTTTTAAGTAAATAGTTTAGAAATATAACATAGAGTCATTGAATAACATGGCGACGTTTCGGAACCACACTTGCCTGTTTTCTTATCAAAGATATTTAGATACGAGTGATAATAGCGAGTCAATATTGGCACAGTTTTGAGGCGCTTGTAATTACAAAAAGATTGTCAAAACAAAAATTCACGTGGAAATATTCAGAAAGTGTATATACTTCAAAAATATGGTCTCGAAACAAGGTATACTTGGACGATTTTTTTCTTAATTTCTGATTAATCACAATAGGTTATTATTACATAAGGGTATAATAATTACATTAAGAATCGGTGAACTACTACTTACAATGTTGCTGTTCAGTGACCATACAGTAGATTTCAGCAAATAAATTTTGAGTTTAGAAGGGGCTTTTTATCACCATTTTTTGTATTTTTTGTAAACATAAAAAATCACACACACACATAAATCACGTCTGTATCCCTTACGGGGTAGACAGAGCCTAAGGTAACAAGACCTAAAGGCCACGTTTAGCATGGTTGTGGGCGTACCTATAGGTGGAAAGAGGAATCAAAATAGTGATGGGTTGCTAGCCGCATCGCCTATAACATGATTCCTAAGACTTTCGCCCATTCCCTCGATGGGCTTTTTACCATCTGCGCGGGAAGAGAAGCAACTGGTACGTTTAGTTACTGGTATGTTTTTTCTTTACTCCCAGACCAGCATGGAAGTAAAATTCTTGATTAATTTGATAGTGTTTTGTTATTTGTTTTGTTGTCGTTAAGTGTATGTATACCTACAAAAAATGTCCAGCTGTATGTTATATTATTATTAAAAAACAAAAACATATCGTAGCCTAATTTAACGTGTGAACGAAAACCAATTAGAGTTATTGAAAACAACCGCGTATTTACATTTTTAGTGCCCAATCCATTATTGAACGGACATTAGGGTCCTCAGTAATTTGTTTCGAGGTCCGAAGCCGTGGGTGGGCGTGCGCGAGCGCAGGAGGCGTTGATTCATGCGCCGTATCTGTTTATACTTGATATAAATCACTATTAATAGCTGCGCCATTAGCATTAATCAGGTAATTATAGATACACATACCATACACCAATCACGTATTTATCCCTTACGGGGTAGACAGAGCCTGAGGTGGCAAGACTTAGGCCATGATTAGCAAGATTGTGGGCGTATAGATGGGAAAAAAATGGAATCAAAATAGTGATGGGTTGCTAGCCGCATCGCATATATCATGATTCCTATGATTTTCGCCCATTCCCTCGATGGGCTTTTACCATCTGCGCGGGAAGAGAAGCAACTGCTACATTCTATGTTTTTTTTCGTGGCTCCCAGACCAGCATAGAAGTAGTTATAGACCGACCGCTTAAATAAGTCCTCGCCTGTGCGGTGTAGTGGCGCGGGGTGGGACGACAAGGGAAAAAAGTTTAGCTACGGTAACTGTCAGCCGTCACTGTCACATGCACATCATAACATGACATTCCTACTTAATCTACAACCGTTAGATATAAAAGCAAATGTTTTGTACCGGGATGCAACAATGACTCGAACAATAGCCCCAACAAAATCATTGTGAAAGCCAGAGAAGATTTGCGGAAGGAATGGTGTGCGCAAGCTAATGTAGAATATTTCAAAGTTCACACGATGTATTGTTTCGAAGATTATTTTAATGTAAGTAGGGAGTCGGGAAAGATGTGCAGGGGTCAAACGAGCAAAGCAAAAAGAGCACGGGAATCAATAACAACACCAGCGGACGGAACTGATTCGAAGACATAAACGTTGGTTGAGTTTCACGTTGACTTCACACACACATTCACAGATCTATGACGTTGACGTATATAGAGAAAACCATAGACAAAACCTTTTTTTGTACTATTGCTGAACGAAGCCGATTGTAATCGTGCCAAAATTAACAAATTATCAAACAGTGAAAAAATATTTAATATTATTAAATAAAGCTACGTAAAACCATAATAAGTATAGACATTAGTTGCCTGAAATAGTCAGTTTTATCAAATAAAGGTGTTAAAAGCACAGCTTAAAAAATGAACAAAATGCCAATTCTGTTTGCTAAGAAACATGTTTAACAAAACAGACTAATTACTTGCTACAATTTAACATAAAATGCAACTTGAAAAGTAATTCTATAAAAAAAGTATAAAAAACAACATAGGTATTAGATTTCATTGACAGCACAGTACAAAAGACCATTTTTTCCTTGGTATCGCAATCAACAAAAAATTATAAAAAAACAAGGTCAAGAGCGAAAAGCATTCCTGGTTTAAGAGTTCCGTACCTACTGTTGCTTTTGGAATGACATTATGGGAACGGTTTTAACGTTCAAATATAAGCAGCTATCTCATTCTAGATACATTCCAGTAAGTAGTTTTTTATGATAAAACAAATGCTAACGTTTGCTTATCTCAAACACGCACATTAAAAAGCAATTCTTCCAAATTTTACGTCATAATAATTGGGTTGGCAATCATTGTCTGGTAACTGTTGAACTTGTCGTTTGCCTCGTCGACCAATTGCAATAAAACTAAATTAATTGCTCACAAAGTTCATAGAAAACTTCGCTTTCATGATACCTCCGAAAGCCGTTGATCCGAAACCTAAGTCGACTTCCACTTAACACAAACAACCGAAAATTCTAAACATCTGCCGATTTCTCAGGAACGTGCCAAGTCCCCTAATCTGTTACACAAAAACCACAATAAAAACACGACGTACCAAAACCCTTCGCGAAATAAAACAAAGTTCAATTTTGACTGTTACGAGGGTATTGTCGCGTGGTCTTTCATAAAGGAACCATGCGGTGAAGACTGAGATGGGTTTATGTGTTTAGTGGTTAGAGAGAGAGGGATGGTTGTAGAACGTTGGGCCGTTTCGGTCGAAAGGCTGCGGACAAAATGAATGGGCCGGGAGCCGATTAAAATGCGCCGTGGCATCGGAATGAATGAAAAATAATAAAAAACGGGGGTCAAGAGTGAGAAGCATAGATAATTTGAGAGTCCCGCGCTGTTGCTACTCGATTAATTAATTTCTACTTAATGGGTTGGTGACATACGTTAAATTTGGAATTGGATCAGAGGCCTTTACCATGACGTCTTAATACGATTCAATCCTGACTCAGTTCAGGTTTTAGCTGTCATTTTTAGTATGCATCTGACAGCGAGCGAACCTAAACTGAATTGGAATTGAATCGCATTAACGTCATGGTAACCCCCCACTCCCCCCAGCACGTATAACGCCACTGTACCGATCGGATTTGACCAAAAATCTTACAGCCAGATCAAACACTACAATTGTCATTCAAGTTAAACATCGTTATAAAATATTCTAAATGATTTGATTTGAAACATTTGATAGATACAAGAAAGAGTTAATTCAATTCTACATCATGCATTAAGACTGAATTATCACTCTTTTGCGTAAATAATTGAATGAAAAGAAAAGATTGATGAAAATTAGAACACAAAAAAATCCGAAAACCAAAGCTATGGCCGGCAATCAACCCAGGTCCTGGTAATTTCGTGACGCGTGCTATACCGCTTCACCGCCCATAGCAACTAGCAGTCACGTGACCTTGTTACTATGCGAATTTTAGTCGCCTATTTGGGTTTAATTTTTAACGGTAAACCAGTAAAAAAAGTAAACATAAAAAATTAAGAAGTCAAATTCTTGATTATTTTGATAGTTTTAAAAATATGTCCGAATACGATGAATATCGTTATGTATCTAAAATTCTAGAAAGTACCTTTCTTTATAGACAAAAGACGCACCTGCGAACTTCAAGCAAGTGAACATGCTGGGAAGTAAGTAGGTTGGTATCATAAAGGTTCGATTTTATTCCACTGACCCCCAAAAAACGCTGTAATTGCGTAACATGAGGCCAGCGGGGACTTGAAAGGGACGAATGATGATCGTAAACAATCGTCAGCCGAGCTCTGACGATTACCTACGATTCGATGTAGGTACAACGTACAAATTGAATGAACCACCGTGGAACTTTTTCACAATACATACATGTCACAACTATATTCTAGCTGCTTTTGCTATATTGCTGTGACGTTGAAGAAAAGCAAAGATTAATTTGGTGTAATTGCAATAAGCATGTTGCTAGACTGGTGTAAAGCTAAAGTTCGTTTAGAAAATAAATTATTAGGCTTCTTAAAGTTTCCTCCTATTTAGGAAATAGAAACAGAAAGGAGGAAAATAGAAGATTACTTGAAGAACAGAAGATAATAAATACGAAGAAAGGATCAAAAATCACTTGTATGTGTCAATGGATATGTGCGAACAACAGAGGTACTAAGAAGGCAACAAGCAAATTGAAAAAAAAATGACTTTTGAAACATATCGAATAATAGAACACAAAACATAATTCTGCTATTACTTTTTGTTCATCTCCAAAGAAATCCTTCAATTCATTCCTTTACAAAACTTATGTAAATATCTCACGCGGAAGGGGAAATCTCGTGAAGCTTTCTGAGCCCAAATAATCAAAATGGGACGAGAAGGATAAAGTTGTTTTAATCCATTAATGTAAACTAATGTCCAGTAATTATTTCCTGTTCAGTAACCGTAATATAATACCACTATCCACATCTTTATAACGAAATAATGACCGCCAATCGCCACGGCCATTCTTCGTCATTACCGTGTCAATAGGCTATTTATACCGTTGTTTGCTAGCTGCCACTGAGGAGCTATTAGCATGCCAGTCTGTCGTCGCCAATACTTCAATGTTGTTCTCTAGCGACAGTGACAGCTTGTCGCTTATTGCTGCGCTGCGTCAACGCTCAAATACCAAAAGGTTATCATAATTATTATGCTCCAATAGTTTATTTTTGAGTATCCTATTTGTTCTGTTATTGTTTTTGCGTTTAGCCATTATCTCGAATAGTCTGATGATGGTATTTCGCATTGACCAATGCGCATGCTCGCACAAAGCGCCATAATATATACGAATGTCAAAAAAAAATAAGTCAGAAAACAAATGCCGCGCGCGACGCTACGCTTTTACTCGAAGAGCAAATACTTTATAACTGGATATATGAACTAAAATCCATTTTTTGTGTTTGTGAATTTGTGCAAGCCCTTCCTAGAACTGTTATCCTGCAAGACTGTTCATTTGTTATGTTTTGTATTTTGCCTGAATCAGACTCGTGTTAGCATTTTGTTTTAGCTCTCATCGGCGAGATCTTCTCGACCCAAATGTATCAACGATTATCAGTTTTGATACATTACATTACACTATTGGTGTTATAAAGCTGGGCAAAGGTCTCCCCTTTCTCTTTTCACCCGTCTATGTCTGTTGCGAGGCTTCCTCCGGCTCGAAAGACTTCAAATCGTCTCGCCATCTCCTTTTTGGTCAGCCTCTACTCCGGTATTAACGGTTTGGAACCAAAGGATTAAAACTAAAATAAAGAGTTAAGACGATCACGTATAATATGATTGCCCAAATAATACTTAATATGCCATTTTAAGCCGACCCGCGCAATTCTTTGTTGCTTTCTTTCAAATTCAAACCTAATACGCTTCAACATTTGGCATTTTTTTTCCTGGTCCCTTGAGTATCGTCTCAAGAGGTTATTACTGCATTAAAAATTATTTACTCAATAAATCTAAGAAGAAATCCATTTACAAGTATCATATTAATTTTGACACTTATTTAATCTTTTTTGAATTCGAATCAGAACACATTAAAAGACGAGCAAAGAGACGCCAACATTGGCGATCTCTTGAAATCCTTGGCTTCAAAATATCCGGTTCACGTAGTCTTGTAGACTCGGAGAACTGACATCTTGTTGTAATACTTGTAATTGGCCATGAATCTCCGATGATCCAGTAAGATTCTGCGTGAAACATTCCTTTATACAAGAATCCTTTTAACTAAAAATTCCACCGATGATTTAAAAATTCATGCTGTGGTATTAGGTTAGGTATTTAATTTAGACATGTGAGTCGCACAGTTAACAGGTTAGGTGTGAATGATTCTTCAAAGAATAGAATAAGTTGAAAATACCTTAATTTGGAATTTGGAGATGCAAATCTTAGCTTTTTAAAGGAAGAAATCATGAAATCGGAAAATGCGGATTGAAGTCAAAACGAGGTTTAATCCTACAACTGTACCTTGAGAGTTAAGAGTTAAAGCATTTTGCATATTTTGTTCATTAACTTCAACAGGCAGAATAATACATAATAATAGTAGATACATAAATTGACCCATTGAATGCCATTTCTGGAAAAGGGTTGCTAATAAACTATTAGATAATAAATAATTATTTCATTATAAGCGCATACCTAATTACGAGATATTTAAGAGATATTATGATGTCGAGGGAGTGTTGCGGGATTTATGCAAACATTAGGCACTTTATTTATGATTGCTTGTTAAGTTTAATATGAACGTAACATGCGTTTGTTTTTATTATCACTTTGACATTTGCTTTTGCTAGCTAAATCGACAACACATCCGTTGCTGTAACTTTTTATGAACAAGGGAGTAATTATAATTAATTTGTGAACCACTAATCAATATTAATTGTAAACCAGCCCTGCTAAAGAACAGTACAAATGGATCTAACGTTCAATGATCGTATCGGCTCGTAACTGGTTTGAGCAAGGTTACTGTTTCTATTCTATTTTACTATGACTGTGGGCAGGTTAGGTAGGATTCTCGAGTCTCTTCACCGGTCATGCTCTCCTAGTCCCCGTCTAATGAAACTAAGCGTCTAATGCCACGAATTTAATGTTCAATTTAATGATGTATCATTAGAAAACTAAACTCATAAAATTGTTAATTGGTTCATTACCATATATATCATTTTAGTGCGTTCTAATTGGAATTCTGTTTTTTTAGTACTTGTTTCAATCTTTAATTCTGAGTTATTGTTGTTAGACGCTTTTATTTAAGGACTATCATTATTCTTATAAATTACCGTCGTTGTAATGGAATCAAAAATAAATGCTAATGTACTTAGCATAAGTGCAGAATAATACGTTTCAGTAGCAGTATTTCTATGTCTCTACAAGGCTTGGTAATACATAATATGGCTGTTGTAACTACGTGGTTATAAACACATGAATAAATAAAGCTAGGGAAATTATTACCCACTGACACGAGCCATTCCGTCTTAACCGTATAAGGCTGGCGAAGAATTTGTAATCCCTACGGTTTTTGACTTCCTGCGTTTGTATAAAAACCTACCGTTTCCTGCCTGGCCGTATATCCCATATGTAATGAAAATGTCCATGAACTAAAACCAATAGCACAGCTATATATACTAGGTGCCAGTGTTGCCAACTCGGATTTTAAAAAAGGCGTAGGTCAGATTAAGAAAATTATGTAGAAATGTGAAATTGCCATATAGAAAATACGTAGATCTACGTACTTTTTTTCTGAGTGAAATTAAGAGAGTAGGGTAGGTAAAAGTAAATAAAATGACAATTTATATTACCCTAAAAGTAGTAGACAGCAGACAAACAATAAATCTATGAATTATAGGTCTACCAGAATCTCATGGCAAATTGGAACGCGCCCTACACTACACACGCCACACGCGGTCGGTCACGTCACATTTCTTTTTTTTTTTAATTTATGGCTCCTCCGTTTTAAATGAATGGCGCGACGTGTTGAGTGGCGAGGCGAGGGGTCGACGTGTTGAGTGAAACGGAACGTTTATTAATTTTTTTTCGCGAAAGTAAAGGTAATTATGCCCATTCAGTCTATTTTGCAAATTTGATAGAAAATACGTAGATTCTGGGACTAAAGTTCGTAGGTTTGCAAGAAAGGCTTAAAGTACGTAGATCTACGTAAAAAGACGTAGAGTTGGCAACCCTGCTAGGTGCAGCAATAGTAACGTCTAGTCGCGAGAAGCAAGCTTCGTCCGCTTTCGTAACACACGGTATAGTATACCTTCGGTGTTTGAGACGATTGGCTATAGCAATCCTAGGTTATATCCAGTAAGTATGGTAATCTTAAAATGAAGAGTACATTTAAATCAGTCGGGTAAATGAGGACGTAACTGTCTTGGCAAATAACCGTCCAATTTTTGCTGATAAATGTCCGAATACAGCACGAATTATGTACGAAAAAAAATCCTACTTAATCCGCTTTCTGCTGTTTATGGTAGAATGTTGAACAAACAGAAAATACAAAGACTCGTCGATCAGGTTCATTGAAGGCCTTTCAATTTCCTGTATAATTTATTAGTTATTAGTTTCCCCGCAAACAGGCAATTAGCGGCAGATACGACATGGATACGACCTACCCCAATTGGTTTTAATAAATAAAGAAGGGGACAACGCTAGGGTAGCGCCTGCATGTAATGTTGTCGCGCCTCGTATTTGAGTTCGTATTTTGAGTTCTGAGCATATGGATTTTTATCCTTGTGAAAGCTTACCCAGGTTGGATACTCAGGATGATAGAATAAGAAACCGAGATAACAATTGAAATCTATAATGCTTTTACTTCTTTTTTTACATAGGTACTCCTTTTACACAAACGTTAACACTTGAAAGCGCTGCACCGTCCATACCATCCATGTCGGTTCCGCGCTGAGTTGCCAGTGTCAAAGTCAGTGTTGCCAGCACTAATAATTACTTATCGTTTCGTTTAGAAACTAATACATATTTATAATACTTAATATTAATTTATCTTTTTAATTTGTTTACATATTTTAACACATGTACGTAGCATATTTTGCTTACACTTGCTTTCTCCAAACTTTCTCATACAAAATTCAATAATGTCACCGGCTGTCACTCCACGCCGGATCACAGCAGCGCAAGCACTGTAGCGGCAGGATAGTGAAAAGACTGTAGTAGCGATCCACGGATTTTGCTCGAGGTCCTATCACGTATTATCAACCAAGCTCTTTAACTAAAATGTAACCAAGTAAAATGTAAGCATCAATTAATTTAATAATGAAAAGCCTCTCCACCTGCGCTTGTTAGGGCGCCCTTCATAATTTACTCATTAGGGCCGTGATTTCAACCCCCGGCGGAAAAAGGGTGGTAAAATTTAAAGTGCATCAGTCGACATTTCGTGCGCAAAGTCTACATAGTTAGCAATTGGCTAAATAACGTTTTTGAAGAGGTTCCATTTACATTTTTTCCGGCAGTCGACATAGTTTTTTTTTTTAAATTCTAAGATAGTTCAAGGCTCGAAGCTTATCAGCCATTAAATGTCAGAAATGTCATATCGACCACTTAAAAAAAGATTTCTAATTAATAATAGGAAATAAAAAAGGAGCTGCAGTTTCTCGATTATTAGGACGTCAAGTGTCGAAAAAAATATATTTGCAAGTATTTTAAAAACTTTGCTTAGCCCATTGTGAACTATGGAAATAAACTTTTGATAAGTAATGCAGATAAACGCTAATTTCGAGGCATTCCGTGTTTTAATAACCTTTTTTTACAAAAAAACGTATCTACCTATTATTTTTTGGCAATTTTCAGATAGACGACATCCGATCGTTGTCTTACATCGGAACAATTAGAGAAAGATATTTATGAAATCAAGTTATTAACACTTAAGTTACACTAAGTAAAAAACTTGTACTTAACTAAATAATTAGAACGGTGTTTGACCAGGTAGGTATCAATCAAGACTTGATAGATAAGTTTTGCGCTTTTTGGTATGGACACGGAAAAAAAAGCTTCGCCAAATTACCACCAGCTACAGCCAACAATATAAATAAACGTGGGATAACTAATGGTTTGCACCTTTTTAATAACCAACAAAGCTAATGTTCGAGCTGTTTGATGGTATCTCATTATTCTTTTGTCACACAATTGCCTATATTGAACACCGTGGCTTATAGGGGCTGAGTCGATAACTTAACGGTTCCTATGTTTAGGTGCTCAGTTTTGATGGGACAATATGGACATGTTAGAAATAATATATAATATATATTTTTTTAATGAAAATCATTTAATTTTAAAACAATAATTTGTTGAGTTATAAGGATCTGCGTTTGTGTTTAGATGATCTTGGGATACAGATGAAGATGACTAAAATTTAAGAAGGTTTTTATGAATTCACAAGTAGATATTTTACACGGTCCACATAACGTCGCATCAGCATAAAAGTTTTCCTTTCCATCATAACAATATTATCGGTGACAATGCAGTGGACTCATTCTTATATAATAGTTACTTTTCAAAACCGTATAACGCTATATGTATTTAATTAAGGCACATTAAATAACATCCTTAACAAATTTTACAAACAACCGCGTCATTCTTTAGTCATGTTTGCGCAACCCACATCGAAGTAGGCTACAGGCACTTCTTAGTTCTTAGCTGGTTGTTAATAACTGCTAATGTGGTGGCGTTTAGCGCGCGCCGCCCGGCAACGTTGCACGGTCTGGCTTCGCGACGTTGCCAGCTCGCAGACACCGCTCTCGCCGCTCTCGCGGCCCCCCGCAGTCTCGCTAGAGCGCTATCCACTGTACAACGTCATTATCTGCAATGGACTCCAATTCTGATTCCGGTGACATGTACTCGCTCAAATTAGAGCCCGATTCTGATACGGAACGGGACGTAATCAAAAAGGAGCGCATGCAATGGAACGTGGAGAGTACTATTAAGTTGATAGATACCATGGAGAGGGATTGTAAGGAGCTGTGGGATCCGAAGCATCCGATGAATAAGGATCGGGCAGCGAGGCAAGCTAAGCTTCAATACTTGGCTATTATGTTCGGGACGGTGTCTGAAGAGATCAGTAGGAAGATACACAATTTGAGGACTCAGTTCAACAATGAACTGCGGAAGATAAAGAGGAGGCAGTGCGGGGAGGAGAGGGGGCCACTGACAAGCAGTTGGGAGTACTTCGATGCCCTCTGCTTCCTGCGATCCCCTCCTAATCCCCTCGATGTGGATGGCGTCAACCTTGCGGTATGGCACAATTTTATTAAATATATATTTCCGTATAAAACAAAATGGCGAATGAAATTGATTGAATGCGACATATGAAATTCTCATTTCCATTTTTAAGCAAATGTTTTGGAGCATAAGCAAATTATTTTTTGGCAACAGATTGACAGGAGCTGTCAATGTAATTCGTTTTTTTTTAAATCATAGACTCATAGAACAAATGGCGAATGTTTTGTCCATGGTTTGAATTATAACCGTCGAAAAAAGTAATAGGCTTGTTGGCACTTTAGTTTTAACATAGTCAATTTCGTTCAACTGATGCGAAATCTGCCTAAGTTAAATGCTTGCTAAGACATCCCATACGTAACCTATTCTCTTCCAACTTAATGTGAGAATCTTAAGTTGGAATGGGATGGTACGATTTTCTGACTGTGTGTCAGAAAGTATTTGCTCTCCGTAAGTGCACACCTTATTATTCCCATTTTTATTAATTAAGAATTTATGCTTACTGATTGTGAATTCAATCACAAACATTGAAACCCTAAAATAGTTGCTACCAAACATATCTTTCTTTAAAAACCGTTAATAACTTCCCATATATTTCTTAAAAAAATTCCAGCCTTTTTCTTTATTAATCGACGAAACAAATCGCCATTTTATCTCTAAAGCTTAAAAGTAGCAAAATTAAAATAGGGTATTCAAAACCCATACGCGCAAAAACCAACTCTATCTCAATAAGTCAAGGTTCAAAAGCATTAGCAATTCACGTGTAAACAAACCTCACGCCGAGCCGGGCGCCGCCGGCCTTGTTGTTCTATATAACATGCAGAAATTGTAGCCCTTATTGCGTGGAATTAAGGTACAAGTTTAGGACTTATTTTTATGCCGTAAACTGGTTTTGAGAGTTGTAATTTTGTAGGAAAAGTAGCTTTTATCCGCTACTATAGCTGTATTAAATTGTTTTTGAAAAGTTCCTCGCATCTAAATAGAAAATTGAAATACTGAACATAAAAGATGTTTTGGTTAAATAAAAAATACCACAAATCACTTACGACGGGAGACGATAGATAACGCACGATTTTCCTTTGGAAAATATGACTTACCATCTGATGACCAACTTGCCCGTTTTCTTTCCTTTGTCGTATATTAAAAAACACCTAATGGGTTACGAAAAATGTCTAGCTATGTGCAATCTAATCCATCTTCTAGCTAGCAGAATTCCAAGCCGAAGAAGAGATGGAGTTCGGAGCAGCTCTTCGAGCCAACTGCGCCAACTCAGCCACCAGCCCTGGTACTAGTTTTGGGTCAACTCCAAAGCCTCTTACCAGGGTGGCAGCGTCTGCTCCTCCGCCGTTGCCCCCCAGCGCTCATCCGTTGATGTGGCCTGAGGAGCCAGTGCCGAAGCTACGCCCTGGAATGAACGCTGACGAGTGTCAGGTGAGATCTTATGTAGTTCTGGTTCTGGTATCCTGGTATGTCATTTTAGCGTCACTTCATTGTCTTTTTTCTGATGTACGAACTGTTAAAGGATATTGGCAATGAAGTGACCAACCAGGCAGCGCGGTGCGCGAGAGCTGTGTTCTACCGGAGACACTACCCGTCTTTTTCGTACTATTCGTTCTAGAAAGAGACGGGTAATTTATCTCGCGCGTTCTCGTGCTAGACGTGCAAGTGGTCGACTCTACGCTGCGTATCGTGTGTAAAAAATGTATAGGAGATTAAATAGTATTACTAAGTGTACTATTTCACACAATAGTTATTTGTGATACGCTACATTGAATCCAGAGCGTAATGAGGGATTCAAGTGTTAACGCCCATGATGAAAATAATTTTGCTCCCGAGTGGCTCACACAACTTTTCACACCGAACATTAAAAAACTTGAAAAAATAATTCTAAATATAATTAAAAAGAGCTACTAGCATAGAAAATGGCGTGGTTTTACAATTATCGACTTCAAAAAATTTGCATTTGCAAAAAAACACTTAAAAACCCTTGAACAGAAAAGTAGCACTTTGATCCCTCTCGACGAGACCAAAACTTAGTTTTATGAATGAGAGGTGTTAAAAAATATGTTAATATCTGACGATGAGTAAAACAAAAGTCCAAAGATAAACTTGAAAACGGCTACTGGGTCCGGAATCAATATGTTAGATAGTAACATACCTACTTACCCAAGTATTTTATTGAATCAGACTTTACTTTGCGGAGGTCCATTGCAGTGAACAAAAAATATTTAGCTTGCTACTTCGCTACTCACGTGCAAGATAACCAAGCCTGTGCGAAATGCATGCATGAAAAACATATTATTATATAATTTCACACAGGCTTGGTAATCTTGCACGTGAGTAGCGGAGTAGCAAGGTAAATATTTTTTGTTCGTTACCCAAGTATTATTTTATATTGAAGTAGGTATATGATTTGCCATTTGGCTACTATGATCGCGGAGCACCAAGGTAGAATCGATTAGGTGTTGTTCTTTTATCCACCGTTTTTTTTTTTGCAAAGATCTTCGGTGACTTCGTAGCCTCGGAGCTGCGCACACTTCGCTCGGATGAAGCCCGCAAGAAGCTCAAGCGCATCATCCAGAAGGCGATCCTGCAGATTGGTGAAGAAGAGGACGGCAATGTCTCCTAGCAGTACCGGTCGTCTCGCTCGCCCTCGCCCGACATGGAGGCCTAGCGAGCGAGATAAAGGATTAACAGCGTTAACCCTTGGCTGAAGACGAAAGTTCTGAATATTAGTGTTGTGCAGACTGTTGGTAAATCTGTATATTTCCATCACAGTGACTATATAAGTCTAAGTAAGATAATAATTATAATTATAGTTAATCAAACTGTTGAGAAAAACAGAAACATTGTCGGTAGTAGTAAGGTAATCTTCTGATGTTTTGATATGTTTTCAAAGAGCATCTTCTTTCTTCTTCCATGCTGGTCTGGAAGTAAAAAAAACAACCTATAGCGTCTGTGAAGTCGGTTTACGGACGATAGTTCTACGTGATAACGTCATAACGAAACATTGATGAAAATTGCTAGCTCTGACGTCGTCGTCTGATAGACCCGTCTCTTTCTAAAGTGAGCAATAAGAGAAAGATGGGTCTATCTCGCTCGCTGTTATGTTAGCCACGTTGATCACTGGAATGTATAAGTGTGAATGGACATACACTAGCAGGCCTGCTAGCTGGTTTTTTTTTTTATATGAATAGGAAGGCAAACGAGCAAGTGGGTCACCTGATGGTAAGTGATCACCACTGCCCATAGACACCCGCAACCCCGGAGGGATTGCAAATGCGTTGCCAACCTAGAGGACTAAGATGAAATGCCTCTTGTGCCCGTAATTTCCCCGGCTGTCTTACTCTCCACACTGGAACACAGCAGTGCAAGCACTACTTAGCGGCAGGATTAGCAAGTAAGATGGTGGTAGCGATCCGGACGGACCTTGCACAAGGCCCTACCACCCGCAAAATGGCAATGGCTTGGGTGATGTCGCAGTCTCCCCTTGTACTTGGCCGAGTAGGATCATATTTCCTCTTTTACCGTGTTGATGTTAAGGTGGCGGTGGACCTCTGAGTTCTTAATGAACCAGGGTGTGTTGGAATTCGGTCCCCAGGCATAGCATCTGGAGAGAGATCTCTCTATTGTGGCACTCCCCACACATATACCAAAGCTGAAATATGTAACGTAATAAATATGTGTGTAGGTGTAGGGTAGGTTAGCTTACTTAATCTGAATTTTGTGACCTAATATTCTCTAAAATAACGTCTCAGTCTAATATGTGTTGTAATCTAAATAAAATACAATTGAATCGCGAATAAAGCAAGCGTAATTTAGTATTAACGATGGCTTGATTAATAAATTTAAGCTATTTTGTGTAACAAATCTCTTATATTTATTATATGTACTCGTATGAAAGCTAAGAATTAAACGTAAGGAGATAATTCTCAACACAGTATTTACTGTTGTCATACCAGTGACAACTTAATTTTATTAGATAGTCGTAGGTAATTCTAAGTTCGAATTTACCAGATTTCGACAAATTAAACCTGTGTTTGTTGTGAAAATTATTGATATGTATTCTTTTAAGCTTAGTCCGTTTAATTGTTTATACTTACCTAAACTAAAACTATACATATATAATGTTATAACTATGACTAAGTATCCTGTACAAATATATTTCTTAATACAAAACCTTTTATTTCTCGCAATTAGATACATAAACAACCAAACATTAGATTAATTATCACCCTACATTCGATGATACGACCGTCCCATAAAAGGAACAGGGGTGGCCAAAACACCATGAACCATGACGTATTTAGAGTTTCGACAAAACTGGGGTCTACCCAACTGGTTATAAGTAATGCCCTCGTTTATTCGGACAATGAGCTCTAAAGGTGGTTTCAAAGGGCTGACGGAAATGGAATCAGCGATAATAAAGTCACTTGTACTTTTGAGCGCCGTAGGTAGCTACGTATTTTTGCATTTAGTGTTCCTAATCTGGAACTCTCCCTTTCCCATCTGTATCACTGATAAGTACCACTAATGGTACTCTCTGGCATAAATCATTAGTTATGTACTAGCATAATCTCTACTTAATTATGCGAAACTAACTCTGTCTGTCTGTCTGTCTGTTACCATTTCACGCTTAAACCACAGGACCGATTTAGTTTGAGTCCCAGAGAAGGATAAATAAATAAATAAATAAATATATTGGGACAAATTACACCAACTGACCCAGCCCCAAACTAAGCAAAGCTTGTACTATGGGTACCAGGCAACGGATAAACATACTTACATAATGTAAATAGGTACATACCTACAACATCCATGACTCGGGCACAAACATTCGTATTCATCATACAAATTAATGTGATTCGAACCCAGGACCTCTAGCTTCATTGTCAGGGTCACTAACCACTAGGCTACCCGGTCGTCAAGGACAATGATAGTTTTTATCCCGGAAAATTGCATAGTTCCCGCGGGATAGCGATAAGCGACCTCTGCGCAGACAGAGTCGCCGGCAACAGCTAGTTTCATAATACGAGGGAATCGCCGAAAAACTTTGGAGTCATGACAATGCGCTAGCAACCCATCACTATTTTGATTCCCTTTTCTATCTATACGCCCACAATCATTCTAAACGTGGCCTTTGGGTATTGTAGCCTTAGGCTCTGCCTAGCCCGTAAGGGATTAAGACCTGATTTATGTATGTATGTAATACCTACCTAATAGTATAATTTGGTGCATTTAGTTTAAAAAAAACTGTATAAATATTTAGTGATAAATTATGTTATTACGCATCAATCTATCAAATTATATTTTTCAAATACACACAATTAATTAAAATAAATTACAGACACTAATCCTAAAAATTATATATCTATGCTAAAACTAACTACAAATACCTATATTTACAAACAAGAAATTACATTTAGTTATTTTAATTTTACGGATGTAACTAAAGTGGTCCCTATATATTCTTTGAGTACCTAGTAATCTGGGGGCACGGCAGTTCCCCCGCCAAGACGAGCAAAAAAAGCGGCACGGCCGTATCCTTTTCTCGAAGCAGTTCGGGCCATTTTCGATTTAAGTTTATATGCTATTCATTTACATCCTATCTTTATCCTGAAAATGTGCAAATACTCTAAGAAAATTCGTACGCTAATGACCCTTTCTTGTTTATTTGATCAGTCGCTCGCATATGAGGCAGCTAAAACCATTCAAACTCAGCACGTGTTCTCAATAACGTCAGATGATATAATCATTAACCGTGTTCTGTTTGATCTTCATTAGCTTCCACGTGCGTCATAGCAAGCTTATGATGGATCTCAAAGAAGACGTGATAATCCCTAGTAATATTATAAATGCGAAAGTATCTCTGTCTGTCTGTATGTTACGCTTTCACGCCTAAACCACTCAACCGATTTTAATGAAAAATGGTACAGAAATAGTTTCAGTCCTGGGGAAGGAATTGAAATACCTACGTAAATACAGCTCTTGCAATTTGCGATGGCGTGTCACCTTTTTTTGGTAAACACGTATCGGAAATATAATAAGTTAGTGAAAAAAAACATACATACCTACATATATGACGTCTTTATCCCTTACCGGGTAGACAGAGCTTAATGTAACAAAACCTTACGGCCACGTTTAGCATGACTAAGGGCGTATAGGTGGAAAAGGGAATCGAAATAGCGATGGGTTGCCAGCCGCATCGCCTATAACATGATTCCTAAGACTTTCGCCCATTTCCACGTTGGGCTTTTACCATCGGCGCGGGAAGACAAGCAACTGGTGAATTCTATGTTTTTTCTTTACTCCCAGACCAGCATGAAAGAAAAAATAAGATATAAAAAGTCAAATGGACCACGTTTTACGACTCTACTACAAAATAAACTGCCCAATAAAAATCACGGTTCAAACAAACTTTGGCAATAACGCTTTTGTTCACGACTCATAAAGTTACACTCGACAGTACAATCGCGGCCACAAGTGTCGTATATTAATTAAAAGAGCGCGCGCGCAGGATTAATATCTAAATAATGAGGCTGCCGAGCGCCGCCCCCGTATTGGGTACGGTCGGCAGAATAAACCAGAGCAATATTTTTTTATTGAAAAACAAATTTTAATATAAGCTTTTTTGCTGGCTAACGTTGTTTGTTGACATTATTGTCATTGTAATCCAGTCCACGTTTATTGGAAGTGGATGAAATTGAAATAAAAACAAAGCAAATTAAATCTACGTTTACACTTTTCATACATTGTCCCAAACAGACAGTTTTCGTTGTGATGTACCTACGATGCTCTAAAAGTGTCTTTGTAAAGAACTATTTTTTTCGAACATACGAAGGTGCACCGAATGCCTTATGTCAAATGATTCTCTTCATTTTTCAAAAGCTCGTATATAGGTGATATAATTTACCGCCACTTCTTTCAGTGGTAGGTAAATAAATAGTTTTCCAAGTAGGTATGCGATATGATTTACAAATACTTAATGACTAATTTGTTTTTATTACTGCCTATTGGCCACGACTTCATCTGCGGAAAATTCGTCTATCGCGTGCAAGCGGGTAGGTACTAAGCAATTTTAAAGGATGGAAACTATCTTTCCCACAGTCTTAAACTATCTCCATATCAAATTTTATCACGACCGGTTGAGTAGTTTACGCGAGAAAGCGTAACAAACTCACATTCGCACTTACAATATTAGTTTGGACTCTATGAAGTTATTCAAACTATATTTTATTTGGAAGTGAGTATATAATTTTTCTTTGCAATCCGTACTTTGCTATCTCTCGAGACAGGCGGAGGGCGAGGGCCGGGAAAAACGC
Source organism: Pandemis cinnamomeana (assembly GCA_932294345.1). NCBI lineage: Eukaryota > Metazoa > Arthropoda > Insecta > Lepidoptera > Tortricidae > Pandemis > Pandemis cinnamomeana. The sequence goes on along the minus strand of OW028705.1, from coordinate 11,727,497 downwards.
GACTCGTGATTTAGCGCCCACTATCCGTTATCCCGGCATCCCGGGATCTCGTCCCATCCCTAACCCTCGATATCGATGTTCGCACCTCAACGGCAGTGATTTATTGTTATCGATGTAGGTATGTCTTTAGTGAACCGATGGGTAAGTGTGTAGGTATCGTAGAAAATGAAGAATATTTTATAGATTACGCTCGTTGGAGATATTGAAATCAATAATGTTATAAGCGTTAGAAGAGGGGGGCTTAGTGCCATAATCCATATTCTTGTACGCGTAAACGTTTCTGAAAAATATCTTTAAAGGGCGTACTTTAAATGTGGTCTTTTGTATAGTTATTCAAATTGTAAGACGTATCCTGTTTGTGTTTTAATTCAATATCTTTTTGTGATTTTCAATCATCTGTCATGTCGTGATCATCTATCTTCCCTTAAATCCTTCATATTAAAGTAAAAAAAAAACCGGCCAGTCAGCACATAGAAACCTGTAGGTAAATAAAAATAAAAATAGTAAATCTACTACAATCGTACAACAAGAGCATAAAACAAGACATTTTACCCGAGACGTTTATTTAGCCGGTACGGCGAGGGTGGATAGACACTTCGAGAGGAAAATGGGTTTAATGCTCGAGTTTTACACTCTGCTTTTCACTTCGATTGCAAGGAAATAAAACAAACTCATAGACATTGCATAATGTCGATTAATTTGACAAATTTTCAACCATGCCACAACAAAGTCGGCTAGTTTTAACAAATAATTAGTTTCCCGCCACAAAATTAGTCTTTTGTTTTTTTTTTCAGGTTGTGATATGACTATAGTCAGAAATCCTTAATGCCAAGTTAACAAATAAATATTGCTCATTTGCCCTCCTTGCTTTTTTAAAAATTGCTTTTTTACGTACTTTTTTATGTAGGTAGGTACATATAAATTGCTATTTAGATGACATTTTTTTTGTTAAATTAAGAACCTTACCTATCTCATAAAAAAACGTGTCTATTAAATGAAGGTGTAATGTATAATGTGGCTGTAAAGTCTAGTAGTCTGAGCCTTAAAAGAAGAAAACATTTTATGCACTAGAGGATAAAAAGCAATTTTGTGCAGCATCCTCGCGACATAAATTAACAATTTCACGAGCGTGAAAATTGAAAAAGTATGATTATAATATCTCTGGATAACGCGGGTAGATAGAAATCGAAACAGACAATGTTCAGTTCTATTTTCTTAAGTGTTCCAGGCGGTCGACATAGTGTCTGACACGCCTCCTAACGCGTAACTATAACCTCTAGAGGATTGTGGTAAATTCATCAGAGCCTTCCTCAATTTATAAAAGAGCGTTTATATCCTTTACGTTCTAGCTCCGTCAGTTCGGGACCCCATAAAGTTGGATGCCCATGTGGCATTTGCTTATCTTGTCACGCTAACATTACGCTTCTGAACGTCTCTAATACCTACATATCCGGTATAATGTTATTATGTTTTCTACTTTGATGATTTCTGTGTCAAAAACTTTTCCGTGCCCGTTACAATTAGCAAATTTTCCCCATCGTATTCGATTAGTCTGTGATTCCGTAGCAGCATAGAGGTTCTTACCCTACTCATTAATAAACATGAAGAGTGCAGGATGGGAAGCCATGTAATTAGTATAATTTTTTTCTACTTAGGTATATTCTACATCAAAAAGTACAAAATGTAATTTTCAAGCGTTGCCGTAGTCTCATTCGCAGCTTGCATTTGTTTTCGACATCGATAATAGATGGCGCTGGTAGTACTAGTAGTGAATAAATGTCATGGTTTAATCGTTTTACGTTAGTTATCGGGAACCATGAGGTTTTTGTGCAAACGTAAGCCTACCTTATACATTCATGAATGCCAAAAAATGACATTTTTAACAATCGACAAAAAGGATAAGAGTTTGATGTTGATGATAATGATGATGTTTCTAAGAATGTGTTAGCTGCTTTATTAAAAGTATAAATACTTGAAAAACTAACCAATATAATAATTAATACGTGCGTCAAGCAATAAGTTCGTAAGCGATTGAAAAAAAAACGAAGTTACGACTAAACAAACTGCCTCAGTCACGCGGTACGCGGTACCATTGCAAGTTTATTCCCATCTGATGGCTTTTTGCGTGAAAACAAGTTCGAAAAACAGAATTCGTGCCGCATACCCGGGACGGGAACGCAGCCAACTCGGCAAAAACTCGAGCAATCTCGGAATATATTTTAATAGCCAAGCGGTGACGGCTCAAAGGCGGTTATTTATCGCACGCCCTCTCTCATTGCTTCGACGAAACACAATTTTCAAACAACCCACATTCGAAAACCGAACGCAAAACGAACGCTAACGCTACCAACACAAAATCCAAATCCAACCGTCACTGGCCACTAATACAGCGTTTGAATTTCGAACACATGGGACTGGTAATCATTCGATGTCGGATTCCAGTTGGTCTTATCTGTTGTTTTCCGTTAGCCCATTACCAACCTAATGGCATTTTAATTACAGTTGAAGCTTGAGTTCTTTTGATAGTGTAACGATATTCGTGTTGTGTCTGGAAGTAATGAATCGCAGCGGACAAGGGACAAGTTTAGGGCAATTCGAGCGTCGATAAAGTACTCGCGCTAATGATGTGGCGTATCGATACAGTTTATCGATTAGTCTTAAATAGCAATAGAATTTAATGGTCATGTTGTTGTAGTGTAACTTCTGTTGTAAAGGCTTGTGTTTTGCTTAAAAAATGGTCGTAAAGATCTGATCTGGTGCTTATAAAAATAAAAATACTTACTCTGTCTAATACCTACGCGGATTTCGTCGTCGTAGTTTAAATAAATCTACATTTTAAAAGCTATTATTTATATCTGTGATAAAGCTATAATAACTATAATTATGACTCTGCGACCACAGTACAGGGCCATTCCTCGTGCCAACGACTGAGATATAAATTACATTTACTTTGGTCAAAGTTTTTACGTTACATGGGTAAATACGATGTTAGGTATAAGGAATAAAAAACTCAAACATAAATAGATATTAAAAAAACATCGATAGAAATTTGTCAATCCTTACTTCAAGAACATTCTTTGCATGCCACATTCCACAGTCTTATCTAAATTTTTAAGAATAGTTTTTTTTTTCAAAAGAATAATTTTTTTAACCAAAATTATCGACAACAGCTTATTACTGATTCATCTTACTTAATAAATCAACGACTAGGCGTATAAAATCTTGCCTTTACCTTCTCCCGACTACCATAAAACAACAAATCCCTTCACCCTACAAGAGCAAACCACCAAATAAATACGCTCCGATTTACGAGGTGCCAACATAATTTATTCACAAAGGAAAAGTCGGGCGTGTGAAGCTGCCGTGAAATTGAAAGAAAGCCGGCGTTAAAAAATAAACACAACCTCTGGGGGTTTGGATGAACTGGGGAAAAGGAAAGTTTTAGAGAAGTTGGATTAGGAAATTCCGAAAAAAAAGAAATCATAGTTTTGCAACTCGGATGCTTCCGCGAGAGAACTGTGAGTTTATAACCTAAAATTACAGATTGCACTGTAAAAGAAGGGGTTTTAGCCGCAATCCTCAATAATAAACTAAAATGCATACAAAAATACAAATTATCACCTTCATCGTCATCATCACAATAATTTAAAAGAAGCGGCATATCTTTATCGCTTTTTTATAATCACTTGCACGTATTTTTAAAAAGATTTTATGGTCGCTGTTTACTACATCGAATTAGCATAATCTAATATTTTCATTTGTGCCGCAAAATTTATTCATTTTCCATTTTTCTGGCGCATGACATTAATGAACAGATGGTAAGTATCCGTAACGGCTTGCATATCTGTGTTAGATCCGACCGCACCGCCGCGTAAACGCAGTGACGTGTCGTAGGCGTCACGTTTTCTCACCGTTTCTTCATACGCATAAATGCACCTCCAACGTCTTTTAGCACCGGTGTGGTGGGTTCTTTATACGGCACTCGCCTTGCTTTTTCCGTTGGTGTATAACATAAGTCATCCAATATTTCATTCTAACCGATAAAGAAATGGAACACACACGCAAAAACTGAAAGAGGTCAATTCAAGCCTCGACATGAAAACTATCCCATAACCTATCCTGGGACTGAAACTATCTCTCTACCAAATTTAAAGTAAATCCGTGCGGTTTAAGAATGAAAAAGTAACACAGATACAGTTTCGCATTTATTATATTACTAGCGACCCAGAATCAGCGTTTCTCTACTATTATGCATGTATTATACATATAAACCATCCTCTTGACAATAAATCACTCTTGAATCACTCTACCTATTTAAAAACCGCATCAAAATCTGCTGCGTAGTTTTAAAGATCTAAGTATACATAGGGACATACAGACAGACAGCGGAAAGCGACTTTGTTTTATACTTAGTGAAGTATGGATTATGTTCTGTTCGTGTCTGACAAAGGCTGATCTCAAAGTCATAACGTAAAGACAATAGAATTCTTAAATAACATTATAAACTTAGCAAGTGTTTTGGAATAAGTCGGTTAGCTGCATTAAAGCCTGTTCACTATTCAGGCGTCTCAGCATGCCAGGGTACTCTACCAGGTAGATGAAGCATAGTTATTTACAAACCTACAGTATTCCCGGTGTTCAATGGAGAGAAGTGGTTTTGCATTGGGAGGGTATTAATGCTCTGGAGAAAGGAAATCGCTAAAAGAAGGAGATATCACATCGCCTCACCTCACGTCACCTCACTTCACCTCATCACCTCGATAGTCGGTGCTCCAACACCGTGCGATTTAAGCGGTCTTTCTTGCCCCGTACGTGCAAAATTTGGAATGGGCTGGCGGCTGGGGTTTTTCCAACTGGCTAGTGATATGAAAAAGGCGGAGATGAGATGACGGAGTGACTTGGATCCACATCGAAAAGTGTGGCAGGAGCATGCTCTTGATAGGGACGAGTGGCGGGAAGAAGGGGAGACCTTTGCCCAGGAGTGGGACACTACAACAGACTAAAAAAAAACTTAGTGTCTGCGAGTCAAGTCAATAGTCATGAATAACACTAATAATAGTAAAAAATGTTGATTCATCAATTTTTTTTAATTCTAAGCAATAACAAACATCGAATCCTCCATCTCCCCTCTCCCTATCTATCCATCTTCTGATAAGAAAGGGGTTGTTACCGCAAACCATCAAACATTGATCTCTGTACCCAAGCAACCCCCTTACAGTTAGAGCTCTAACGTTTCAGTGCGAAAAAGGGTTGATCCCATGGGCGCCGTCCATTTTACCTACTCTTAAAATTTACGACGGCAACCAACAAATATTTTTCATGCAAATAGAATTACCCATATTTGCGTGCGTAAAGAAATAAAATGTTTCTGGGGTAGGGTCGTAAGTGATGTAATAAAGCGTGGGGATGAGTACCTTTTGGTTCCGTCGGAGTAATATCAAAGAACGAATAACGTTTTTATAGGTAATGCTCTCGAGGCCGTACAAGAATAAATTAACAATATTAGCAGTTAAAGAATCGTAAAAGCAGCAAATACATAATGTGGACTCTCAAGAATCGAGTTTACGTGATTGGCTATAAACTATAGTCATTAGATAAGTTGACCGTACCAATTGCTAAGATGATTGAAAAAATCTTTTTGAGGCCTTATTTGCTAATGTAACTCCGTAATCTCCGCATTACAAATATATTAATGTTCATCAACTATAACAAAGAATCAATTAGTTGTAAACAAATGGTTCCCATTTAATTAAGCCTAACAATACAGAGCATAAAACTAACAAGACGCGTAACTAGTCTTTCAATTTCGAAAACGAGACGCAAGCGCAATGCGAAATCTCATCAGTAATCAGCGCATAACCCGAGCCTTCAGGAGAACAATAACTAGTTGTTGCGATGTCGACACGAGGTCGCCCGAAGGTGAGCCGAACACGTATCACGCACAAACAACCACTTAAACATGATCTTTTAATGCTCTAACCAAACGCTCCGACGTACCGATCAAATGTAGAGCGGACGGGGGACGCGGGATACCAGCTTCGACTGGTTGGTTATATGTGTGGTTATGTGTGTGAAGCGTATCGTATACCTACATTGAAAGGCCGTCCAGGCACACGCCGGTATATTTTTTACGTACGGTTGACAGAGAAAGTTAAATAAAATTACTTGAAATAATATTGAGAACGTGATTTTCGATGTTATTCAAAACAGTATCTTGTCTCTCTCCACATGCAATTCCACATAAATCGGAATCTTTATAAACCTTATACAAAGCTTGCATCATTTTGCGAAGGTCCATATTAATTAACAAAAACACGTCATTATTTATCATGTTTACTTTTACATTGGTAGCGGAGTATATTATTCCGATTATTAAGTTTTCTCCAATGGTCTAAAACATAACTATGCTAAAAAATTCACTAGAGTTTCTTAATGGGCTAGGTGTTTATATCTTATTACTGTTTATACACCCAATAAAAAAAAACAGGCAATGAGCCTGAATGAAAGAAAATATCTGGTAGAAAGCAACCAAGATCAAACCTGTGTTCTGAGGTGGGCAGCCGGTGAGATTACTGAGACATGAGATATTCCATCTTAGCCCTCTAGGCTGGCAACCCACTTGATGGCAACCATCATATCATAATAATCAGTCGTTCATTTGCCACTCTATTTCAGAAAAATACAGGCCAAAAGCGAGTCGGACTCGCGCACCGAGGGAGGTAAAATCCAGTATAAGCAGAGCCCCGTTCCTAAGCAAAATGTGTGCAGTGTGGATCGTTTTATATTGGTTGCATATATAGACAGACAGAAATATTCTGTTTTTAGTATTTGTTGTTATAGCGACAACAGAAATACATCATCTGTGAAATTTTCCTTTGCACAGATTAAGTAGATATACTTTTTCCACCAATTGCTTTCAAAATCGTTATATTAGGGTCCGTGTCGCCTCCAAACATAAATTCGTTATCAGAAACGGAAAAAGTGGCCGCCATTTTGAAATTTTCAATCGATATCTGAGGTCCGAGTGGTCACCAAACACAAATACCTTATCGAAAATGAAAAAACTGGCCGCCATTTTGATAGCTTTAGTTTTTCGACCGATTGCTTTCGCAATCGATGTATAATGAGGGTGGGTCTGTGTCGTCTTCAAACTTGAATCCATTATCAAAAATGGAAAAAGTGGCCGCTATATTTAATTTTTTAGCTTTTTGACCGATTGCTTTCAAAATCGATATCAAAAAATCAACGTGATGGAGTCAATAGTACCTACCTACAGGTATTAGACATTTCAACACTTAATCCGAGTTATTTTAAAACCGACTCACGTTTGACATCGTGTTATCAAAAAAAACTTTCTCAGAATACACACAACCAGCTCACAAAAATGAAGTAAATGCAATGTTATTCAAGATACATTACTAACTTACGTTGAATTGTAGTTTATAGTTGAATAGTATAATATTTAATAGAAATAACAAAAAAAAAACACAGACTAGAAAAATAGATCATCAGCGTTGTGTGTCTTCGCAAAAGTGAAGTGAGTGACAGATAAATTGTAAACGAATTGCTCATTCTACGCAGACGAAGTCGCAGGCAGAAGCTAGTAACATTATAACCCGGAGTTGTAAAATGTTTTCGCCAACGCTACTCCGCCAGTCAATAGGGCATCATTTGCATTGGTAATGGCCGGCGCGAGTTTGGTAAACACGAGCCCGCCGCGAGGGTAATTGCGAGGCGAGGGTAAATTACCCGCCTCTGCTCTACCTACACTCTCTGTGGGATTATGGCTTGTAGGCCACGGTGCTGTCATGCGTGCTACCTGACGGATTAAGCCGTCAGAATCAGGCAGAACATGGCTTGGACGGATCATATTTTTAAGATACTATATAGATTATTCCATTGCATTCTTCCATGCTGGTCTGGGAGTAAAGAAAAAACATAGAATTTACCAGTTGCTTCTCTTCCCGCGCAGATGGTAAAAGCCCATCGAAGGAATGGGCGAAAGTCTCAGAAATCATGTTATAGGCGATGCGGCTAGCAACGCATCACTATTTTGACTTCCCTTGCCACCTATACGCCCTTAATCATGCTAAACGTGGCCTTAAGGTTTTGTTACCTTAGGCTCTGTCTACCCCGTAAGGGTTAAATACGTGACATATTTATGTGTGCATGTATATTGATTATTCGGGCCAATGTCCAAGTCCATTGATAGTTGCACCATAAACGTAAAAATTTGCTTACTGGCGAGTGAAATGGCCAAAATAATGGACCTTCCGGACCATGCTTTGTCTAATCCTGGCAATGGGACTCCTTATCCGACTAATTATTTTCGCTACTGACGAGGAACTTCCTTAGACTGTTTGGAATATAGAATTTACTTAAGATCTAGATCACCTTAAAATATTTAGAGAATGAGTGAAATTTTAAGAATGAAATGCTCGTATGCATCAGTACGGTAAAAACATATTATCAGATTATTCATTAGGCGTATTAGTGTTCGGGGTTTTGCAAGCAATCAAACCCTGTCTAAGGACCGTCCGGTTCGCCACCGCGATCTTACTCATTAATCCTGCCACCAAGGCTGCTGCTGCTTGCGCTGCTGTTCCAGCGTGGAGAGTAAGACAGCAGGTGAAATCAGTGGTGCATGAGGTACCTATTCAGGTGCTTATCTACTAGAGACAACCTCGGGTCGACCGGCTGCCTCGCTCCGAGGCCGCGCAAGTGGAGACGCTGCCTCAGCGCGGCCTCAACGTCTTAAGCATCGTTTCCATTTGCACGGCCTCGGACCGAGGCTGCCGCTAGACGCGAGGCTGCCTCTAGTGGATAAGCACCTTTCCATCTTAGCCCTCTAGGCTGGCAATGCATCTGCAATCCTTTGTGTAGCAGTTGGGAGGTGGTGATCACTTACCAGGTAATCCAGCTTGCTTGCTTGTTTGCCATCCTCATCCTACCTGTTATTATACTAGCTGTTGCCCGTGACTCCGTTTGCGCAGAATTCGTTAGTATAAACTATCGTATAAAAACTATCCATTTATGTCCTTCCCCAGGACTGGAACTAAATGCATACCAAATTTCAACTAAATCGGTCCAGCAGTTTAAGCGTGAAAAGGTAACAGACAAAGTTACTCTCGCATTTACAGGATAATAAAAAATACAAGTAGCCTTTTACATGTTGGTGCTAAAGAATGACATTAAGTACAGAGGTTGTCTGTTGCATGTATTATTTCGATGTAGAGCAACATAGTGATTGTTATCGGGGAATAATCAGTTTTTTGTAAGAATAACCAGACGTGTTTTTTTTCACTGTATATTATTAGGTTTCCTAAAACTATCAAAGTCAAGTTAAAATTGAATCAAAATATCAAGAATCCACTTATAGACACGAGAGCAATAATTATAGAGCGGTTTACGAGAAACTCGACGTATTAGACGCACGCGCCGCTTCGCACGCAACTGTCTTCATTCATTTTAAGTCGTACGTATATCCATTCACCATTTCTAAGAATAATATCTTGTAAGATGTTAGAAATAAGAAAAAGCATGATAAAAAGTACAATAATATTCATAAAACTATCATTTCATTCAAACTTAGTAACTCCATTTTAAATAGTATTGCTGTAATTTCAGGGCGTGTATTTCTTGTCAGGAAAGTTGTTTCATAAGGGTTCTGTTTACTTTCTTGTGATTGTTCTTATGAAATTTTCACGTTTAAAGGCATCTTGTCAGTAACGTAAAATGCCAGAATCGCACTTTAGTTTTCTTTGCATATGAACTCTTCGGCTATTATCGTGGCTCTATTATTATAAAAAAATACGAAATACACTCTACCTCCTTAGGGTCGAGGGAACCCTGCTGTCGCGGGGTTAATATTTCTATTCGGTTTGTCATTCGGTCATTTGAAGAAGCCTAACGAACCTAACCTATTTTTTTTATCTGTAGTGAGGATTTATTGCTGTAACTATAATTATTGATTTTCGTGCCTTCTGTGTTTCTGGCTTTTTGTTGAACTGGCATTTTGCGTTCCTGACAAGATGTGTGTAAACGAATATCACACTAAGCGTCTGTTTAGCGATGGTAATTTCAAACATTTTAAAGCATTCTAGGGTTTTAAGAAAAAAGATTTTACAAGTGTAAAGCTGAAGACACTGTACAGGGTAGAAACCATCGTGAGTTTTTACTCGGAAAAAATACCACTAGAGCCCTTCAATGGCGTTATTGGACTCACAAGATAACTACTCAAAAGAGTTAGGAGTGTAAAGCATACACCTCGTAGTGCAGAGGTTTTGGTATCAGTAGGTTTGCGCAAATGACCCTAGGCATCTTTAAGACGAGCTACAGCTTGCGGCAAACTTCTCGAGCTAGGGCGACGTGGAAAGGGCACGTAGTGCACAGGTTTTGGTATTAGTAGCTTTACGCATATGACCCTACCATTAAGACGAGCTACAGCTTACGGCTAACTTCTCGAGCTAGGGCGACGTGGAAGGGGTACATAGTGCACAGGTTTTGGTATCAGCAGCTTTACGCAAATGACCCTAGGTACCGTTAAGACGAGCTATAGCTTACGGCAAACTTCTTGAGCTAGGGCGACGTAGAAGTAGTTCACGCATGAACTTTTGTACCAAAGAGACGCTTAATTCGCTTCTCAAGTCAAGGTCAGGCTCAAGATTTTTGTCCGGAACTGTACCTCAAAGCGCTAAGCAAGTATTAAGCGCTAATTCTAACCCTAGCGTCTGCAACGCGTGCGTGAGCGCCGATCGTGACACTCGTGACGTATTAACGTGATTAATAGTTGTCCCGGGAGAAAGTGACGCCCAACGGCTGTCTGTACACTGCCAGTGCTAATGACGTGGATTTTAATAAACATTATATCAGAAATTAATAGTTCGAAGTAGTAGGATGTTGTGTAAGGTTTGTCCGGGTCTTATCTTAGAGCGGGAGTACTTGCAATACGGTGCTAGAATGGAAGGGATGAAAGTCGGAATTCCAGCCTTTCTAGTTTGCCAGCTTTCAGATTCTTTGCCTAGAATTAGCATCGTAAGCAATCTCTCTAGAATCTAACATCTAGAGTTTTAGTTGAGGATGAATGCTCACTGGCAGAGGTGATCACTAAGGATTTTCTGACAGACATAACAACGCTGCATCTCATTAGCATCGAGAGGTTTGTTTGAGGCGTATGCCAATTTAGAGATTGACTGTTTGATTTATAATCCAATCCGGAATGTGACACAAATGTCAGTCGAATCTCTCGATGCTTTTGTCAGCCAGAAATCCGTCCCCTTGGGGCAGAAAACTGTCATTGTACTAAGTGTTAGTGGGTGCCTATGCATTGTGTACTTTAAAATTTGGATTTATTGTGACGTATTCGCGTCAACTAATGTGATTGGGTGAATCTTTGCGTCTCCTCCCGACTATCTGGTCTTCGCTCTTCATTGCCATCATCGAAGCGCAACCTAGAAAGCTATGTTTTGTAGCAGACTTGAAGCATATACTACTGTCCCTTTTTTGTTGCATGAGCCATAGGAATGTACCCATGCTTCGTTATTCACGCAAAAGTATGTCCTATCAATTTAAATCTAATAGAAATATAGTTCGTGTTATTGACAGTGTAGCATCAGCCTACTTCGGAGCGGCGGATGAAAGGCAATTACTGCATCACGCTTTCCATGATGAATTATTAAGTGTTCGTGCTCACGAATATTATGACAGACAACCGTACTAGTGAATGGAATAGCTCCGTAATGGCGCTACTGGGTCATACGAGTTCATAAAAAAACAATGTTCAAAATAGTTCCCAAAGTCACTAGAAAAATGCCCGATATCGATGGTTTTTAACCATGTAAAGTACATCTAACTTTTAACACCGTGTCTTGATGCCTTGCTACTTCGCAATGTTGTTTGTGTATTATTATGGACCTGCGCAAATTCAGTCTATTTCAATCAATAAGTGATACGTAGGTATACTTTTTACTGGTTTCAATTGCAATTTGCCGTCCACAACGCATAAATTATAAAATATTTAGGTACGAATTGCGTAGCGTACAATAAAAAAAAATTCAAACGATATTTTGAAGTGACGTGTACTGCCAAATTCAAGAACTCGCTTATTTAACGACTATTTTGAACTAAGGATATTATGCTTCTTTAGACGGTAAACCAACAGACAATTGCTTAGAGCTTTTAGAACGAACCCCAAATCAACACATTGTTTTTTAAAAGTGTAAAAATGCAGACAGAAAAAAACTACATCAAGGCATTACACATTTCGTGGTTATAGAAGAAAGCGAGTTTTGATGGCCAGAACGATAATTCGTGTGAAATTTGAAAGTGGACTCAGTCTCGTGGGAAGTATTGCCGTTTCTACGAGACGAGTGTCATTTACTTTTATGACTATTGAAACCCGATTTAGCTACGGACTTTATATTTCAAGCATAAATATTTCAAGCTTTATGTGCATCGCATAAATTTGTAGATTCCAGTGAGTCATCCACTTTACCGTTGTTCATTGGCATGTCTAGGGTAAATATTTGTTTTGATCCATCAGCAACATGATTAGTACCCATTCACTTCTCCTCGAGTCCAGGGAGATGTTATGGCATCCATAAACGAATTGCTTCGACTCTAAGCACCTCGTGCTCTAAGCCTTAGAGAAGTCGAGGTCACGGCATGAGAGCAGTCGTGTATAGCGGCTGGAGTTGACTTCAACCCGCCTCTACTACCTACTTAAGATTCAACCGATCTAATTTTTTAATCGACTTCAAACTGTTGACACTGACGACATTAAGCAGAAACCCAATATTTAAAAGCACAAATGTGAAAATACCATAATATTCTGTTTTACAAACAGGTACTATTGTTAAATTTATAATGGAAAGAAATTTATGTATACGAGCATGTAAATATTGCAAACAGGAGAATATGGATCCTCTTATCATTTAATTTTGAAAAGCTCAAATATTTGGTGTAGTAAATGTCGTAACTAGGTACCTACCTAGTAAAATACCATCAACAAAATGCATGTATTTAAGATATTTTTACTACCAAACTCAAACTTCTTCCATTTACACTTGGAGGGTCTATACAAATGAGACAAGCTGTTACAATCCAGCAAAAATTGTTGATAATTGCCAATCATACAACCATTATTTTATTCTCCGTCTTTCATTAAAGCGCTATCTATCTTTTAGACCTAAGAAACCAACACTTAAGTACATAAAATACCTAAAACAAAACAAAAAAGTGTAGCATCACCAACCTAAACAGTTAACAAAACCACAAATGATAATTACTCACACAAACTATGGAAATAATTGCACGCCCGTACAAACTAATTCGAGTTAACGAGCGACAAAAACCGACAAAGGTGTTGTGAATAAGTTAGTCAAAGAATTAGTTTAACAAAAAGAGAAAGAAATCTTTTATTAATGGCGCGGCACGTCTCGCTCTTGCCGATGTAATTCTTGATGCTATCTTGTTCTCGGAACGTGGTGTTTTGTCTCTGTTCCACTTGTTGTTAGAATCGTGAAGCCGTCCTTGTCTGACATCAATCGATACCTCTAGACACCCACGACAACCAGTTGTGAACTCGGCGAGTCTGTCCGAGACTGGGTATCGACAGTGTTCAGGTTAATGAAAAATATTTCGATGGATTTATTAAGACAACAATACTAAAAGGTTTGTGTTGACAAAATACTGTCGTATGTCAAATTTAATTTGGCAGTAACTTCATACATCATCATCATCATCGGTTTAAGCGACATTAATTGATGGGACTGCTTCCAATAATCACGAAAGCTATATCAATCTTCTCCGATACCAAAAACAATAAAATTGTTGGTCTACCTTGGGAACAACATTTTATAGATCAATTTTTATTTCAAGTCAAACAATGGCTTATGTTGCTGTTTTCAGAATAAACGACCCTGCACTGTTTGGTTCTCATAAAAAAAAACTCAAGAGTGTCACTGTGTCATAAGTCATCTCTATTAATGAATTATCATTAAAATAAATTTTCATAACACACGAAATCGCACTATTTTCAGAAATTTTGGAAGTGTCATCAGAATGCAACACTAGGTTAGGCTAAAGCGTTATAGGGTTACATTATTATCAATTCTAAAAAATGAAACGTTTTAGAAATAAAACTAATAAAAACTATTTCAAACTACATATTCGAAACTTCATTTTAGGGGGCAAAATATATACCATTAAGTAACTTGTATTTATCTATATAAAGTTCCGGTTGTTTAGTGCCCATAGTAGTATGCCCATACTACAAGCTTTAGTTAGTTTGGGACGAGGTCAATCGGTGGCAATTTTCCTTAGATATTTATTCATTTATTTAATATACGCGGAACGGTAACGCTACCCCGCTATTATAGAATTCTCGGCGCTCAATGAAATGCAGGCGCACCCGCTATGCTCTCGCTTTCGGGCAGTTTATTTTTTACCATTTCCCATACGATAAGCCCGTTATTTGTGGTTTTTTGTACCAAGGATATGGGATAATTAAGTATTCTCAACAGCTATTGTGAAATTCAAAGAATATCTTTGACCCATGTTACTTAAGTATTGTTCGATGCTATGTATTAAGTATGAGCATAATATTGTAAGAAGCAGTAGGTACACAGCAACGCATTACAACATTATAATTTATTCCTAAGATGTTACTGTATGATCGATAAACACGGTTGCAATAAATGAATAAATATGCGTAGGTAACTATAATATTGCCGAAATTCAAGAGAGTTCGGAGTGTTCGTTTTGCTGCCGATGCAAGCGCTCTCAGAAGAAGGACAATTCGACCAGTACCTACTCGATTTATCAAATAATCACCACTACCTTTTAACTACAACTTACCTATTTAAGTATTTGATTTCATACGTAAGTCATAGTAACAGGCCTACGCAGTTCCACCATTGGTTTTTTTAATTATTTCCAATCACGGTTACGTCCGGTTCCTTGCATAGGTATTTTATTTAAAATAAAACCCGCCCTGGACAATATAATATTTGTTAAACAATAATGTTCAGCAGAACACTCGTGCTATATCTACTAGATAAATCTACGACAGCTAACAGATAGAGCACATCCCGCCAACTGGTTGGCATTCCACGAAAACATTACCAACCGTTCCGAACGTCGAAACGAGGAAATACCGTTATTCCAGGAGCCTTACCATGACGTCTTAATGCGATTCAATTTCCATTCAATTTTACGAATCGCTGTCAGTTTTGACACTTCTTCATGGATCTGACAGCGAGCGATCCAACTTCGGTTCGGAATTCAAATAAATTCTGATTCAATTTAGGTTCGCTCGCTGTCAGAACCATGCTAAAAATGACAGCTAAAACCTGAACTGAGTCGGAATTGAATTTGACCAGGGGCTTTGCAAACAGATTACTTTTTCTATGCTATCTGAAGCAGGACAATGAATCAGACATAAGTATTATCAACTCAAATGGCTATAAACAGCTGAAGATGTTGTTAACCGTGAATCATTTAAATCTAAAAGATTCTAAATATTTGACGAAGAGATTGAAACAATGGAACGTGAATGTGATGCCCTCGTCAGATTAAGAACGAAACTTTTTGGTGACGGTTCCAAGTCAGAAGATTTTAAAGCCTCAGCGTAATGCTGAGCCAGCGACCGTTTCACTTTTGCGAAGACTTACACAACGCTGATGATCTATTTTTAAATGTCTTGATTATTTTCTATTTTAAATTTGTATATTCTCTTATATTTGTGTGTCTTGCAAAAAGGAATAAATGTGTTCTTTCTTTCTTTCTTTCACTTAATGGCCGATTCCGGCTACGGCGACTGCTACATCTCAGTTATGCGCCTTCGTGTGGCTCACGTAACCAATCTTTCTCAAGAAGGTACAGACGTAGTAAATAATCCTTTCGTATCGTGAAAACACGATTACTTCATGATTACTTCCAAATGATGCCGAGTGTCTATAGCCTGACTGAAGTAGCATGACTAATATGAGTTATGCAGAAGCGCACGGTGCAAGATGTAGTTAAAACCGGCCTCACTTTTTTTTTTGCAAATTGGCCGCCAAGGGCTCTTTTACATGTCTTTTTGAAACTACCAGCGCATTCGGATTGCCAAGAAGAATGCGCCGCAAGAAACTTGGCAGAAAGATTTTTTTTCAAAATAAAATACAGTAAGAATACTTAATAAATTCTACTTAAATTAAATACATTTATAAACACACAATTACTTTACACTTTTCCGTTTGCAGAACTGCGTCTTAACTTTTGGTGAGTTAACTTTGGTTCCGCTATAGCTATATCCAACAAGAGCTTAAGCGAAGAAGAAACTCTGAGCTTGTTCAAAAGGCCCATTTGTCGTAATAACTACGTAAATAAGTGGCAAAATTTAACGCACAACTAAATCATTCGGGGTAATCTCCCCTTCGTAACAACAAACAAGTGAGAAGTATAATTGTTTCCCAGTTGGAAACTTCTCGTCACGTGGCAACATTAACTGAGGCAACTTTGGACAGCCCTCCATAAACTTCGAGCATAGGAAAGAGCAGAACGTTGTTCCTGTTCGTCAAATAAATTAAGTAGCTGAAACTCTATTGCAACATTGATGTGATGCGATGGCAACACTTTTTAACGTCAACTTTGCCAATTTAATGGTTAGGCTAGTTTCCAATAAACACTGGCATAATTGTACAAGCTATAATTGTCTAAGCTTTTATTAGTTGCAATTATTAAGCCGGGGTTTACACAACCATCGACCCGCTCCTGCGTCGCACGGGTGCCATGTAGATATTAACACGATGATGCTGATTATCGTTAAATATAAACCAATAAAGAAGTTTTAATATAATTTTTGTTGACTACATGAAACAGATTTTTGATTAATTTGTGTATAAAACATAAATAATCTGTTGCCTTGCAACACTCTCTCTCTCTCTCTTCTGTCAACCGTTGTACGTTGCTAATCCGTGTCCTAATATTAATATAGTGTCTTTGTTTGATAAAGAAAATGACATTGTATACAGCTAAACCTTCCTCATGAATCACATCCCGTCTATCGATTAGTGAAAACGGCAAGGAAATATAGTTTTTCAGTTTATTGCGAACATACAGAGAGACGGAGGACTGTGATTTATAATATGTACTTAGTGAGGTTGTGGTTACTTCATGGCACGTACCATCGTGCGAGAAGGTTCTTAAGTTAGCACCATCGCCCAATTTCACCTGCTGTCGCCAGTGTGCACGATTCTCGGCTACTCTCATCCAGTTTTTGCCAGCCATCATCGCCTTTCGTTAATCGAACATACTCGACGCATGAGTTTCTGTAAGCTTGCAACATTTTATAGTGTAGAGGTATGGCAGCGCGTTCCGACGCGGTCCGACAGTGTGTAGCGTCCCTAACACAATAGCCACAACCCGCTTAATCCCATAATACACTACAGCGTCGTGTGATCGTGTCGCATTGTATAGGACAAACACGAGGGCCGAGGTTTACATAACTATTATAGGACGTGCGGTCTCGTTGCGACGAATACAGCGGGTACGGGTAGACGGGGGTGACCAAGAATATACCAATGTGTATGATTTAGTTCGCGTTCGAATTTAGTGAAGTTATCTTACTCAAAAAAGTATCTAAAGCACTTTTTCGGTGTTTTAAGCATTGACAAGAAGGTAAATGTGTTTTTTTAATTCCTTTCCAAAATAAGTCACTGCAAGTATGTTTTAGTAAGTAAAGTAAGTAAGTAAATGCTTTATTGTACAAATATAAAGAAACAGATACAATTCACAAAAAAAAAAATAACATTAATTTATGCACAAAGGCGAACTTATCCCTACAAGGGATCTCTACCAGTTAACCTTTGAGTCTTTAAGTAACAGTAAATAATCTTTAAAAATCGTTTTTAACAAAAAGATAGGACAAGTTGGTTTCCTTTTTCTAATAAGTGCGAAAAAAAACAACTATAATACTTTTACGCATGCCTATAGCAGTGGTCAAGATACACATTTCCATCTCCAGGCTATATACGTCCCACTGCTGGGCACAGGCCTCCTCTCAGAATGAGAGGGCTCGGGCTACAGATCCCACGCGGGCCCAGTGCGAATTGGGAACTCCACACACACCATTGAATTGCTTCGCATTGAATTTGTGAGTTTGTATTGAATTGATGTGCTTCATTATAAAAACACATAATTGCGTCAAAACATAAAAAAATAAGGTTATTGGTAAAATTTCAACGTTAATGGAAAACAAAAGATTGTTGGCACACCTTCCTCACGTTACGTCGATTTAATTAAAAAGCAATGCTCATTACGCAATGTGTGAACGTGTTGCTTGTGCAATGCTTGTCGATTAAGTGAATGCTAACAAACGTGCAACGAAATCTTTGGGCATTTTGGTGATACTGGTTTTGGTATTTTACGTCAATGTCTTGTTCTCTACCGGTCAGTTTTAAAAGTTAGTACTGTGTTACGTGCTGTCTCTCACTCGGCCGATTCAAGTGTCAAACCTATAAGAGTGTGTGAGACAGCAAGACAAACCTGAATGCCATTCTGAGAAGTCACGGACTGTATTCCATCCAGTACCTTTAATACAGGTAGGCACTTTTTTACTACCTACTAAAATCTTGATGTATAAATAGTTAAGTCTTGACTGACTGACTCATCAACTCTCCCAGGACATAGAAAGGTGAAAGCTTAAAATGTATTTTAGCCAACGATAATTAAAGTAAGGATACACTATTATCCCTCGCTTAATGCTCCTCTCATCTACTCAAAACTTAACTGGTAGAGATCCCTTATTGGAATAAGTTCGCCTTTGTGCATATATTTAATGTCTGTTTTTGTGATTTGTGTCTGTTTCTTTATATTTGTACAATAAAGCATTTACTTACTTACTTACTTACTTACTATTATCGCGACAAACCGCATACGTGTTGCGTACTGTGATTGTGTCTGCACGTTCTCAATGAAAGCGTATCCTAATACAGCGGCAACTGCTCCCGTGCAACCTTTGTATAGAATCGAACCTCCTCGTACCTCGAACCTCGTAACCTCCAAGTCTTGAAGCAATTACTCGATAACTTTCGCCTTAGAATGTATGTTGCTTTTTTTTCTAATATTCGTCACTGGGGTTTTGTGCTTAAGTGCCGCCCTGCCCCTTGCGGAGGGCGGAGGGTGGCTGTAATCTGATTTACTGGCCGGTAGAACAGGTAAAGTGCTGATTCTAACTTGTTTATAAATGAAACGGCTATTTTCCGGCCCTTTTGTGTAAACCCGGCTTAATAATGTTTAGGTACAGTTTGGTAAGCGCGTTCAAGAATGATATTTTTGAGGGTAGGTTAATCCTATGGAAAGTTAGTGAGTATTTCTGTATGTCTGTCTATCTGTTTAAAAAACATATGTTAAAATATATGTTACTCTGTCACTCTTAAACAGCTGGACGGATTTAGATAAATTTTAGTATTTAGGCAGCTGTATGTGTGAAATATACATACATTCACACACAAATCACGTATTTATCCCTTACGGGGTAGGCAGAGCCTAAGGTAATAGATACCTACAGGCCACGTTTAGCAAGATTATGGGCGCATAGGTGAAAAATGAAATCAAAATAGTGATGGGTTGCTAGCCTCATCGCCTATAATATGAGTCCTATGATTTTCGCCCATTCCCTCGATGGACTTTTACCATCTGCGCGGGTAGAGAAGCAACTGGTATATTCTATGTTTTTTCTTTGCTCCCAGACCAGCATGGAAGAAATATAAGGAAGCAAAATCTTGACTATCCAGAGATATCAACGGCTAAGGCTAGATACGTGAAGTTTTACGCGAATGTTCTTGATGCAACATATTTTATTACAATACAATTTTACGCCAAAAGTGCCTTACATAATTTTTGAAAAGAGCCTCTCTTCAAGCTATTGGGCCGATCTTTACCAAACATGGCTAAGAACCACCGCAAGGAAACTGGCTTTCGAATAAAAAAAACCGCATCCAAATCTAACATTTTTGCCCATTCCTAACTTTTACCATCTGCGCGGGAAGAGAAGCAACTGGTACATTCTATGTTTTTTCTTTTCTCCCAGGCCAGCATGGAAGGGATAGCTTAGTTTGCGGATCGCATAATGTCTTTTACGGCTGGTAGGACTCGCGCCGTGAAAAGCCATGGTAACCTAGTGGTTTGACCTGTGGCCTCTCAAACAGAGGTCGTGGGTTCGAATACCGGGCTCGCACCTCCGAGTTTTTCGGAATTTATGTGCGAAATTACATTCGAAGTTTACCATGAGCTTTTCGGTTAAGGAAAATATCCTACACCCATCTGCGAAGCAATGCAATGGTGTGTGTGAAGTTCCCAATCCGCACTGGGCCCGCGTGGGAACTATAGCCCAAGCCCTTTCGCCCCTGAAAGCCTGTGCCCAGCAATGGGACGTATATCCGCCCACAATCATGGTAAACATGACCTTTAGATTCTGTCTACTCCGTAAGGGATGTTTGGTTGAAGACATCTTTTTTTTCTGTGTAGGCTGGAGATGAGAAATGAGATGATGATCGCGCAAGGTCCGTCCTGTTCACTGCCACCATCTCGGTCACTAATCCTGTCAAGCAGCAGTGTTCGCCCTGCTGTGTTCTGGTTTGGAAATTGAGACAGCCCGTGAAATTTCTGTGACAGGAATCCCTCTTAGGCCTAGGCTGGCAACGCCACTGCAATTCATCATTGTCCTTACTGGCTGATGGGCACCTGGTGATGATTACTTACCATGACGTGACCCACTTGCTCGTTGGCCATCCTATTTTATACACAAATCAAGTCTACATCCCTTACGGAGTAGACAGAACCTAAAGGTCATGTTTAGCATGATAGTGGGCGTATAGGGGAATCAAAATAATGACGGATTGCTATCTTACTCGTATAATATTTATGATTATAAAATCTTAATCTGGAACGGGCTTCCCGCTGGGGTCTTCCTATCGAGTTACGACCTGGGTGCCTTTAAGAGGCGAGTGTACAATTTTCTGCAGGGCCGACAACGCACTGCGAGTGTCTACGGACAGCGGTGATCATTTAACATCAGGTGACCCACTAGTTCGTTTGTCTGGCCTCTCTAACATTAAAAAAAAAATACAGAAAATCTTCATCCTGCTTTCAGCTTCCACGTTTTCCTGTAATCTCAATTTTAAACCTCCATTAATGAGGTGCTTAAAACGAAATCTGCCAATTACGGTGGCACCGTTGTCACGGCGGTTATAGCAGCACCGATTACTCACTTTGTGGGGTAATCCCGGGGGAGCCCTCCCTCCGACATCCCGGATCCCGTTGGGGACAGATTTAAACGGACAACGGATGCGGATTCGGTGGGAGATTCGGGTGGGACCTTGCTTTTAATAACTTTTGGCGCGCGATGTTGTGATATTTGGCTAAATTGCTTTGTTTAGACTAACGATAAGTGTGGGTACCGATGCCAAATTCTTAGGACTCATGTTATAGGCGATGCGCCTAGCAACCCATCACTATTTTGATTCCCATTTCTACCTATACACCTACAGTCATACTAAACGTGGACTTAGGTCTTGTTACCTCAGGTTATACCCCGTAAGGGAAATAGACGTGATTTGTGTATGTGTATGTATGTACCGATGCCAGAACTCAGGCCAAGTAAAAATAAGGAAAAACTACGTCTCTTCGTGTTCACTCACGTACAACATAACTTCGCTTTTAGGGATAAATTCGCCTTTGTGCTTTTGTGTTGTCCTGTATTCACATACATACATACTTCGCCAAGCAAACTATAACGGGATCGAGACGAGGCGTAGTTTTCCCGTGTCACTCTCTTTTCGCAGAATTCTGACTTATTTGATGTGGGGATCAGTACGAGAACCACAACACGTATATACCTACGTAAATCACGTCTTTATCCCTTTCAGGGTAGACAGAGCCCAAGGCAATCGGACCCAAAAGGCCACAAGGCAAAGGTATAGGTGGAAAGGGGAATCAAAACAGTAATGGGTCGCTCGCCCCATCGTCTATTACAATGATTGCTAACATTGTCGCCTTGACTTTTTGGTTACATTCCAAAGCAGCCCCAAATTTGCAACCTAATGCATTTAAGATCCCTCACTCAAATCCAAAACGCCATTCAATACTATGTCCAAACCTCAACCATATCAGCCGCAAATATCGCCATATTCGATTAAATCATCCACAGTTAGCGCTCAAAGCGTTTCAATTCAGCATGAACACAACAAACAATTCCAACTCTTATAATGCCGGTCTCAAGGTGTATTTACCAGAATCACCTGAACGCAGGATGACGGCGCGAGTATGTCTAATGGTCCGTGAAATTGGCAGCTGTTTGCCAATATTGAAATGGTTTTTTGCGCTTATTTCAGCAGTATTAAGTTTGATTAAACGGATTAAATGTGATATTTTTTATAACGTCAGGTAAAATAATGTTATAGGTTCTTAGAATACCAGTGGAAGAAAACGAAATTACGACGGCCTCGTTGCGTTTAAAGAGAAAAACTGAGGAGTCTTTGTCTGCGTCTCCTTTTTTTATTAGCCTATTGCTCATTCTTGCTCCTGGGTAAACGCCTCTCCCCTCGACCTCCAAACTCCCGATCTGACGCAATGTCAGGCCAGTCCTCCATATACGCGTTCAAATCGTCCCGCAATCGCCTTCTTGGTCTGCCTAGTCGGCGGTCTTTAGGTTTGGTTTTGAAGTAGAAACACTAAACTTGAGAATGTAAATACCGTTGCTAATAAATATAACTAGAACAAACAAAGAATAATCAAGATGGAAAAGGTGGTTACGAAAACACGATTGTTTGGGGGTGTTGAACTCTGCTTTGTTTTAAAATTATAATCACATCAGCTGTAACCCTTTTTTTTACAACGGATCCCGGAAGCGTGGGTTGTTCTGTCCAATAAAGCTAACCATATTTAATAGAAAATAATCAGCGAAACGATCTTTACGAGTATCTACAACCTAAAACGGAATACGGTGTGAATTTACAGTCAAAGCCAGTAGACAGAGATGCACAGATAAAGCTGTTTCAAATTAATTCAACAATAGTCATATTTACCTCCCAGCTATATTTGGTTTTCTCGAATTAGCTGAGTACTTTTCTTCTATATAGCTACGGTCAAGAAACAGAATCACGTACCTCTGGAAACATTTTCTTATATACAGTTTCGCAATAACTTCTTTGGCAGGTGTATAGTAACTCATCATGACATTTGAAGGGAAAAGATTCCACAGTACCTAGTGGTACAAGATTCAGTTTTTATTTAACCGAAACGTTGTCTGTGCATAATAGACGGCATAATTTCCTAGAAAACGTTTCATTACACCACAAAAATGCTCTCTAGAAACTTACATTATCTTATTTCCATAGACAACGGTTTAGTGACGTCATTCTATGCTTTCATTATAGCGACTGCTGGATGGAAACTAGTATCGGACCCTTTCCTAGGCTTTCTGCGACGACCACTCTTTTCTTCTGTGCGTGTACGTTAAACCTAGAATATAGACCCTGTCAGACTGCCTGTAAAGCAGACTAGAAGTCTCAATATCCCCAAACAACAAACACACCTTCAACCTCCCCCACGTTTTGACCATAATTCGTTTTCCCATTGCGGTAATCAATAGTCTTTCAATTTTCTGGACGCCTTACGTCAACTTTGTGTCGTTTCTGGGTTCATACGTCGTTGTGTATTCATTACGTTGCACTGATAGAACATATACACATACATACTCAAACCACGTCTTTCTCCCCTACGGGGTAGACAGAGCCTAAGGTTAACAGGTAGGCCACATTTAGCAAGATTGTGGGCGTATAAGTGGAAAATGGAATCAAAATAGTGATGGGTTGCCACTGTTGCTAGCCTCATCGCCTATAACATGATTCCCTGATGGGCTTTTACCATCTGCACGGGTAGAGAAGCAAATAGTACATTCTATGTTTTTTCTTCGCTCCCAGACCAGGATGGAAGACTTTAATTACACTACTCTCGGATTGGAATTTGTAAGCTATCCACAAAAGTACTCCCTGCTGAAACTCTCTATAGTTATCAAGTTTCTCAGTAAATTTTCATCACAATCAATTCCGCAAGGCATAAGCAGGCAGAGTGACATGTATTTAAATACAAATTCAGTACAACACGTGCAGTATTTATAAACCATCCCATTGTTTACGAACGTTGTTATTAATTCGCTACACCGCATAACGCGTTCCAAAACACGCAGGAAGCTACTCAATGAAATCCCTCAGTTGAACAAACATGGGTTAATAATATACTACCAGAACCATTTTAAACAGAACCCCGTGTTTACACAGCTTTGGTAGTTTCGAGAGGTCTAGTTTTTAGTGAGAATGGTGAGTGCGTCAGCGCAATAACACATTGATAAGCGCTAATGCTGATAAGATATGAGCAAACCAATTACAGAGCACGGACTGGTCGCATGACGGTGATAAGACTGTTAAGCCTTTAGGTATGGGATTTAGATAAGTGTAGAATGTAGATGTTTAGAAAATCAGAGTAGTCTGCGTGGTTTTAAAGATAAATGTTAATGTAACGGAACATTTACTCAAGTTTTACGCCAAGTTAATAACACGCGTTAGAAACGTGGAGGTTAGGATGAATTTTCGTGGCTAATTGAAGGGAAAAATTAAAAAAAGAAAAATAAAACTTTATTTTAATACATTAGTACAATAGAAAAGATAGGGACAAACCTTATGTCACTGTGTTGTGATTAGTAGGTATGCTTAGTGTAAATTTCAAATGTAACGTGTAAAAGTGTAAGTTCCTAATGTAAGTCCACACATTATTTCCGAAAAACTCAGAGGTTCGAGCCCGGGATTCGAACTTGCTTGAGTTGAGGCTGCTGCAGGTCGAACCACTAGACTACCACGGCTTTAACTTTTTTACCTATACCTTTAGTGTAGAATTCCTAAGGCTCTGCTTCACTCGTCTCCTCTGTTAAATTCCAGTTATCAAAAGTCAGTTATCTATGATGAAGTCTCCGTCTATTTCGTAGTAATAAATAGAAACGGAATCATAGATTACTGGCACTTAAGATAACTGGGACTTAGAGTGGTGAAACTGGTACTAACTCTAGTTGTGTAGTGCGTGATAGTGTTTATTATTAACAAAATGGTGGGTACCTTATACACCAGTGGCGTAACTATAGGCTGGCAACGGTGGCAAAATGCCAGGGGCCGCTAGCTCTACGGGGCCCTGAACTAGCTTGGTTTAGAGCACAGAAGGGACGCTGATGCACTTCTTTATATTGAGGAAAGAGCCTCATCTGACGCATTTGCCGCGGGCCCCAGACGTTATAGTTACGCCACTGGTATACACAATAATATAACTGTTTTAAAACTGTTGAAAACGGTTCCATGCAAAGGATTGCAGTATTTGCAAATAGTATGGAATAATTAATTCGCGTTGGAGCGGATCCACACTTTCACTGCTAACGCATTTGGCGACGCGCGTGGGGGACATACAAATGGATTTATTTGAATTCGTCACATACGGAATTAACTACTTTTTTTAGCCACGGTTTTGCTTGAACCTCGTGTTTATCTTCTCGATGCACACGTACGCTGAGCTATAGGTATTATTTAGCGCGCTATCACAATGGCATTAAATATCTCGCTCTACCGCAGACGTTGGAATTGTGATTGCGATTGTAACCGTGCGCGCGTTAAACCTACTCGTACATACTAGTCTAGAGCGGTGAGCCAAAGTTAACAACTAGGTATGTACCTACTTACCTGTGGTAAACTAGTTCTCTGTAGTATGACAAAAATCTAACATGTGAGAAGAAATTCAAACTTCTATTAATAAATCCCTGCTAGGTCGCCATGACACGAGCGACATGACACATTGACAGTTCACTGCACAAAAAAAACAAATCTACATTACAACATTTACGTTTAAAAATCGTAATAAAAACTCTCGAGACAAGCAAATTTATTTTATATTTCTTCTTCTTCTTCTTTTATTTGTGGCGTATCAAGTCGTTATAGTGACGACAACTTCGCCAATGTCAATGTAAAATTTTTTATTTAAAAATCTTGTGACAAAATGTCGGCAACGTTGTACGGTAATGGTCAAAGACCCCCCTCCCCCCCTGTCGGGCTCTTAGCCAACGGTCAATGATATCCCTCAGAAACTGCCAGGAAATCATTAGCCGTTGCCCAGGGCGCACCGGACCAAGCACTGCTCTTCCCCCCGGACGGATCCAAAAACGAACCGCAGCTCTTAATCACACGTGGAGGTAACCCGACTCGCACCCCTATTTTATATTTCCGTCTAGTCGTCTGTTAAGTCAGTAAAAAATTCACAACTTCGCAGCGTCTGCCATGTTACTGCAGCTAATAAAAGAACGCGTTACCTCACCCCGCACCCCGCCCCACCCTACTGTCAACGTCATTCGGCGTCCAGCCTTCACAGTGAGAGAACGCGTCGCGCGCGTTCAGCACTGCTTAGTAATTGAAAATTTATTGGTATTTGCTGTTCCTACCTAGTTTTGCTTTTACTATATCCTTGTTCAACTTGTTTACGTATTTTTTTTCACCATGGACCAAAAAGCAAGCACATCAAGACCATGTTTATCTCCGCCTAGAAAGAGGCCGCCTGTTCCATTTAGCGCAACCGAAAAAATAATGGTGCGCAACGTGTTCAAATACGTATGGGGTGAAAAGGCCGCAGAATGCCTCAAAGAACACGACTATAAAATGTTGATTACAAGCGAATGCTGTCAAAAGACTGCTAATATACTAGGAATTAGTATAAAAACTGTATACGGAGTATTAAAGGAACACAAAGAAAATTACCAATTTAAGGCTCCTCGTAAACCTGGACCGAAACGCACCTTTAAAGATAAATACAGCGACTCAGATTTTGAGGGCATCAGGCGGATAATTCAGCGATTTACAAATAATAATGAGACTCCTACTATAAATAAGGTTAGTATATTTTCATATAAAACTGACCTTGTTCATGCCATCCCAGATTTGAAGATTACCATATTATAACGTTTAGGGAGTGATTGCCTACTCGTATTTTTAATTCAGCAAGTAAAATTTTCAACCACTTTTGTTTGAACGGTGATTTTGAGTGGTAGGTAATGTATATACAGGGTGTTAGGTAATGAGTGGATAATCCTTGAACTATGGATAGAGTGCACTTAGGACGTTATAATAAAGCTAAAATAGGTTTAGTAAAAGTTGCACGGTTTCCGAGATATTCGGACTTTTAGGTTTTTTTTGAAAATGAACACCCTTGTTCAATGTTTTGATCATAGCACCATTTTAAGCTAACTTTTTCAATTTTTTATTTTTGCTTAATATTCTTGAGTAGTTGTATTTTTAGATAAGCATTACTATTTTTGTGAGACTGCATGGTATTTTAAAAAAAAAAATCGCAAACTTAATTTATGCCTTTTCAATCGTACATTGATCGAATTTTCAGCTCTCACGGTGAAAAAAAAATACACTACCGCCTAGTTGCCAATAAGCTTAAAAACATGCCGGTTTATTGACAATTTAAAAATGGTAATTACCTTTTGAATTTAAATTCAAAATGACAAAATAATAAAAAAAAATACACGCTCACCCACATTTTTCCCGATTTACTTTTTGTATCACGGGCGTAGAACTCAACATTTTTTTTGAAAAAATGACATTATTTGCCACTTATTTAAATGCAAATGGCATTTAAATAATTCCAAATTTAAAAAACATGCTGACTGCCTTTTGTTTTTCTTTCGACTTCGATTTTTAATTTCGCTATTATTATTGCGTAATGGATGGTTAATTTTGCGTTTAGATCGTTGTGTTGAAGTTTTTAGTTTAATACTGCTTCGAGTATAATACACACTGATAGAATATGCCCAAATGCATTACATTTATGGTGAGTGCCAAGGCACAATTTCACCATTCATTATGCAATAATAGCGAAATTAAAAATCGAAGTCGAAAGAAAAACAAAAGGCAGTCAGCATGTTTTTTAAATTTGGAATTATTTAATTTATATTGCCATTTGCATTTAAATAAGTGGCCAATAATGTTATTTTTGCAACAAAAAATTTTGAGTTCTACGCCCGTGATACAAAGAGTAAATCGGGAAAAATGTGGGTGAGCGTGTATTTTTTATTATTAT
This sequence comes from Pandemis cinnamomeana, assembly GCA_932294345.1. NCBI lineage: Eukaryota > Metazoa > Arthropoda > Insecta > Lepidoptera > Tortricidae > Pandemis > Pandemis cinnamomeana. The sequence continues at coordinate 11,699,342 of OW028705.1, read as the reverse complement.
TTTGTCATTTTGAATTTTAATTCAAAAGGTTATTACCATTTTTAAATTGTCAATAAACCGGCATGTTTTTAAGCTTATTGGCAACTAGGCGGTAGTGTATTTTTTTTTCACCGTGAGAGCTGAAAATTCGATCAATGTACGATTGAAAAGGCAAAAAGTAAGTTTGCGATTTTTTTTTTTAAATCCCATGTAGTCTCACAAAAATAGTAATGCCTATCTGAAAATACAAGTACTCAAGAATATTGAGCAAAAATAAAAAATTGAAAAAGTTAGCTTAAAATGGTGCTATGATCAAAACATTGAACAAGGGTGTTCATTTTCGTAAAAAACCTAAAAGTCCGAATATCTCTGAAACCGTGCAACTTTTACTAAACCTATTTTAGCTTTATTATAACGTCCTAAGTGCCCTCTATCCATAGTTCAAGGATTATCCACTCATTACCTAACACCCTGTATAATGTCTCGCCTTTTCTGACAAGTTATGAGAAGTCAATAATGGAACTTTAATTTGATCGTTGGCAGAAACTTCCGTTCGAACTTTTTAACCTTCGAAGCAAAAAGAGGTTGTTATAAGTTTGACATGGACATCAGATCTCTCTTTCTCTTTCTCTCTGTGTGTATCTGACTGTGGGATCGTAGCGCTCAAACGGATGGACCGATTTCGATGCGGTTTTTTTCATTCGAAAGCCATTTTCCTGCGGTGGTTCTTAGCCATGTTTGGTAAAAATCGGTCCAGTAGTTTGGACAGTATCAGCTCTTTTACAAATACTGAAGGCATATTCGGCATGAAATTGAATTATTTTGTATTTACGTACCTATGATTACTCGACTAATGAGTTTTATATTTTTTTAATTTAATGTTATTACTGTTCCTTTGGTTTACAAATAAATCATTTTGCTAACTAATTTATTTACTAATTACGTAGTTAGCTGTCGGCTAATATAATATCCCACTGTTTATAGATTAGATTTTTTAATATGCAAAACGTTTTGTAACTGTCGTTTACTCGTTTAGGCATTGTCCTTCTAAATGCACAGACACCTTCAATTCAATAGATATTTAACGAGGGAGGTATTAGTAAATGTTGTCCAACCATTTGCTAAAACATCTCGGGTTAATTTTAGTAGCTCAACAACCAAACCTAGATCGGCATTTTCAAATCATTAGACCCGATTTCGAGATCTTGCTCACACAAATATAACACAAATATTGCTCGTTTCATTGATCATAATAAAGAAGTGTACTTGAACGTCAACGTATTGTAGCCACCGGAGCTAATTTACAGGCCTTTATTTAACGTGCAATGTATGGATGTTTGACCTATGTTTGTCCGGGTTAAATCTTCCGACTCAATTTTAAAGCAGACATCTTCAACCGATTGAGTTGAAATGCATGCTTTAGTGAGTCGGATGACAATACAATAATCTGGTAGTGGAGTTCTGGTGACCCAGCCTAGATCATATCCGCAGGAGGGAACTCTTAAAGGGTTGGTCCGATTGACTTGAAATTTGGTACACATATGTAGGACGTATAAGAATACAAGTAAAATAATAATAATAATAATAATGATTTATTTCAGACTGAGTCCATAAAATGGTTAGTAGTACATTAAATCTTATAAAACTAAGAGGTTAGTAGTAAATTGACAAAACAAACAAATGAATAAATAAACAAGTAAGCAAGTATGCCGCCCGCTGCTAGTAAAGTATGTATTAAAAATGATATTTTTGACAGAAATTTTTAGTCTCTGCTAACATGGCTTGTATTAGATCATTGTTTTGGTTTGAATCTCTAGTAATAATTCGTTTTACTCGCTCATTATTTTCAGGTCCATAGAGCTGTACTCGATGATCCGACGCTACCAAAAATGTCGAGGACCACTATGATGCATGTTATGAAACACATAAAAAACACTAAAACCAATTCCATTGTTTCTTCTAGCAACAATAATGAAGAAACCAGTGAAGTGGCTGATAACCGGGATCGTAAAGATGTTATTGATACTAAGATTATGTTAGTAGAAGTTAAATGTGAATATACTGAGAGCGACGATGACAGTTCCTAAAACCTGCCGTTTTATTTCACTGATTCCTTAACAACATAAATACGACAAAAAAGAGTAGGTAGGCACAAACTTAAATTGTATGTATGTATGTATGTAAACTCTTTATTGTGCAAAATAAACAAGACAAAATACAATTGACAAACACTGAGATACATGCACAAAGGCGGACTAAATTAAATAAAGGCGCAGCTTTTTATGTATAGTCTATTTTATTTAAAATGACGAAATGCAATTAACGCGGGATTTTACAACTTCTTTTGTTGCTGAATATGAAAGGAAAAAATAACAAAGAGACATAAAAAAACTGACCGCAGTATGTCACCTGTACTGGAGTAGCTCAACCCATCTTGATCTTTGAAATGAAAGATTTTAATTTTTATTTAAAATATGATTATTAATACACCCGTTAGACACTAAAAAAATATTGCACTTAAGCCTGGAAAGTATCCCCTCCTATTGATTATTGTTTATTACCTGAATTGGACCCTTTTAAGTATAATAGGTGTATTGTTTTCCATATACAATTACAGTGCGGCTAACACTCAGGTAAAAATTTCTTATACCTACTATTAAACAATTGTGCAAAGTGATTTTGATACAGTATATAATTATTATTTTAGAAACGCACGTCATCTAGTGTAACACCGGCCAACAACATCAAAACTATCAAGATTGTTTGTTCACGGTATACTTGGACAGACGCTAATGGTTTTACAACCCCACTTTAAGTTAACAATTGAACAATAGATGTCGGTTTTAAGTACTTTTCGTCATTTTAAATGAAACAGACCATACTCCTAACTATCAGTGGCGTGGCGTCAAGTATATCAGAAGGCAAGCCGAAGGGAATTTTGTAGGAAAGTGGTGGATGGCGTGAAATGATAATGGGTTATATTAATTAATAGCTTTTAATATAGTACGGATACTTATTACAATGCACTGGTCGTTATTGCGCTGCGCGCGAACAGAGAGAGCGTAAGAGGCGCCGTCTGACAAAGCGGTGAATAAAGGAATTAACAACTACGGATGCGTTTCATTTCTAACACCCACCCTTGAAAAGCAGTCCCATGTTTTTTATACAATAAAAATGTTTGTCAAAAGTAGTCCCTTTGGTCAGTACGTCAGCAACCATTTTATCGCCACTTATATAACAAAACTTCAGCGTTAAATTATGAACATGTACTTTTAAGAAATGATAGCGGATATCTATATGCCTAGACCTAGGCAGATAGCAGTGATTGTTGGACAGCTTTATAGCACTCTGGCTGTCGCTGAAAATGGCCATGGGGTCACTCTGCTTGCGCCGGAGCTCCTCGTCCAGCTGCCGAAGCCATAGCGCCTCCTGCGCCGCGGAGGCCATGGCCATGTACTCGGCCTCGGCCGTGGACAGCGCCACGGTCTGCTGCTTGTGCGAGCGCCAGGATATGGCGCCTCCCTGTAACAAAAAAATGTAACCCGTGCACGATTTACGGTCGCACACGTCGCTCGCCCAATCGGCGTCACAGTAACCTGTGATTTTCTCATTACCATCTTTGGTATAAATTAATTTCATATTCTTTGTGCCCTGTAGGTATCTGAAAATTCTTTTCACTGCAGTCCAATGAATATTTCTAGGGTTTTTGTTGTATCTACTGAGCATGTTAACAGCAAAGGATATATCTGGACGTGTACTTTGAGCCACATATAGTAGAGCTCCGATGGCTTGCTGGTAAGGGCAGTCTGGCATCTCTTCTTCTACGTCTTCATTGAATTTAAGACCAACTTCAATAGGTGTCTTCACTGGCTTGCAGTCCGCCATTTTGAATCTAGACAGTATATCATTTATATATTTTTCTTGGTCTAATATCACATTGTCTCCATCTCTTGTTATGTTCAAACCGATGCACTGTCTGGCTTCTCCAAGGTCTTTCATTTCAAAGTGTTGTTTCAGGTTTTCTTTCAGCCTATTTTTAACAGTCTGTTGAGAAGTGAACATAATAAGGTCATCGACCCAGACAGCAATGAAGGCATTTTTCTCTTCATTGTAATAGACACAGGGATCTGTGTCCGATTGTTTCATTCCCAATTGAAGTAAAACATTGTTTAGTTTTATGTTCCATAGGCGGCTAGCCTGTTTCAGGCCATATATTGATTTCTTTAAAAGGCAAACCTGTGCTCCTTCTTCATATTCTTCTGGCTGTTTCATATATATGTCTTTATCAATCTCTCCCTGTAGGAATGCTGACACAGCATCCATCTGATCAATCTGAAGACCATATCTAGCTGCTAGAGCAAACAGGTAGCGAATTGTAGTATACCTCACAACTGGTGAGAATATCTCTTCATAATCTGTGCCTTTAATCTGTGCAAATCCTTTGATAACAAGTCTGGCCTTGTATCGAACAATGTTTCCACTCTGGTCAGTCTTTGTTTTGAACACCCACTTACCTTGGTAGTGCCTTTTTGCCAGCAGGAAGGTCTGTCAAAGTCCAGGTGTTGTTCTTTATGAGTGAGCTGTATTCTACATCCATGGCTTCTTTCCACTCTGCAGCCTGCGGAGATGACAAGGCCTCCTCTACTGTCTGTGGATCTGTGAAGTTGGTAAAAAAGCATAGATAGTCATATATGTTTCTATCATATGGATTTCTCAGCTTATCACGGGGCCTCAGGGTAACATTACTCCGAGTGTGCTGTTGAAGATTATTGGGAGGAGAATAAGTAGCATCAAGCACATCAGTATCAGTGACATACTCACTTGAATCATCTTCATCATACCCTTTGTCTGGATCAGAAGGTGTCAGGATGACTGATTCCACGGAGTGACTTGGTTGTTGGTGACTGGTACTGTCGGTCTCCGGCCTCACTTCAATGTCTGGTAAACTGGAGTAGTCTGGTGCAGGGTTCTTCTCCAGTGGCATTTTAGCTGGATTCTCTTTACATGGTGTGAGTGTATTCCTATTTAGTTCAACAAAAGCAACATCCCTGCTCTTCATCACTTTATGTGACTTTAAATCCATTAAGCGGTAGCCCTTAGTATTTTCACAGTAGCCAACAAGTATCATTTTAACAGATCTTTTGTCCCACTTTTGGCGTTTTTCCTTTGGCACATGCACCATAGCAACGGAGCCAAATATTCTCATGTGGGACAGATTAGGCTGTTTCCCTGTCCATATCTCATAGGGTGTCTTACCTTCTAAAGCTTTGCTAGGGGATCTGTTAATAATGTATGCTGCAGTAGCTAAAGCTTCGGCCCACATGCGCTTATCCAAATCAGCAGCAAACAACATGCATCTTGCCCGCTCAACCAGTGTCCGGTTTTTTCTTTCGGCCAATCCGTTTTGCTGAGGCGTGTATGGATTTGAAGTCTGGTGCAGAATGCCATGATTAGACAAGTATTTCTCTAGTGTGCTGTTGCAGTATTCCATGCCACCATCAGTTCGAAGTATTTTAATTTTATGATCAAGCTTGTTCTCCACTTTCATTTTAAAGTCATTAAAAATCTCAGTCACATTCAGCTTGTCCTTCATGAAGTATACATGCACCATGCGTGTGAAGTCATCGATGAAAGTAATAAAATACTTCATACCTCCGTAAGATGTAGTCTCCATGGGCCCACACAGATCTGAATGTATTAGTTGCAGCGGCTTGGTGGCTCTACTGCCAACATTTTTAAATGGCAGTCTTGCTTGTTTCCCTTCAAAACAATGGATACAGCTGGTGACATCACTTTTCTCCTGAGTCAGAGTCACACCCTCAGCACAACCAGGCAGCTTCTTCACGTCCGCAACATTCAAATGGCCCATCCGTAGATGCCATAGTTGAGTATCCTCACTTTTTACCACATTTGACAAGTGGGCAGTCTCATAATTGTTCTTAGTGTCCAAGATGTACAGCTTATTATGCAGTGTAGCTGTGCATAAAAGCTTTCCATTGGCATCCCGAATTTCACATTTCTTATCATTAAATGTTACTTTGTGGCCGCTCTTGACAATGGTGCTGACTGAAAGGAGATTGGCCGCTAGTCCAGGTACATACAAAATATTCTTAATCTGTATTTTGTTGTTCTGCTCCAGATCAATGTCTATATATCCAACTCCTTTTACAGCTAACGGCTCTCTGTTGGCCACAGTAATGTTTTGGACAGGTGGCTCGGTGATATTGTACATCCAATCATTTCTTGAAGACATATGCATAGATGCACCTGAATCAATATACCACTTATTGTCTCTATCTTCTCCAATGCTGGCTGAGAAGGCTGCAACAAAGCTAGAGCTTTCTCCTTTGGCACCTTTGGTCTGGTCTTTAACTGTGGGTTTCTTCCGGCTTTTGCAGAACTTCGCCATGTGTCCATGTTTATTACAGTTGTAGCATCTCGGCCCTTTTGTCTTTGTTGATCCTGTACTTCTGTAGTTTGTATAAAAAGCAGCGTTTTGACTTGTTGGGTTAATCTCTTGAATAAGCTTGGTCTTTACTAGGTCTGCGCTGATTTTAGTACCCGAACTTTCTAGCCCCATAATCATAGGCTTGTATATGTCTGGCAGCCCTGCCAACATCAATGTGCCAAGCCACTCATCATTGACATCAAAGTCAATGTTCCGGAGTTTGTGAGCAGTAGTCATTATCCTACTCACATAGTCTTCGACACTATTGCTTGACTCGAGTGTTGTGTTGATCAGATCTTTGAGCAGGCCCACCCTTCTTGTTAGGCCATTATCATCAAAGGCTCTTTGTAAGTTTTCCCATACTTCTTTGGCTGTCGTGCAATCCTGTACATGGACGTAAATTTGCGGGTCCAGAAGTAAAATCAACTTAGCCTTCGCCTTAACATTCTTCTGTGGGTCGATTGGTTCGCCGGCAACTGGCTCCACACATTTCCACAAGTCTTCATGCTCCAGATATGTTTTCACACTGAACTTCCACGTTGAGAAATTTTCTCTTCCTGTTAGTTTCTCAAGACAGAACATATTATTTGAGCTCATTCTGAAGAATTACGTATATTTCGGTAACCTGACATGAAAAACACGTTGTTAACCTCGAAATTTCTGACGACTTGCACTGCCGGTTGTATTATTTCACGCATATGAATTTCCTGATCCAACCACGCTCTGCTACCATGTAGGAAAGTGGTGGATGGCGTGAAATGATAATGGGTTATATTAATTAATAGCTTTTAATATAGTACGGATACTTATTACAATGCACTGGTCGTTATTGCGCTGCGCGCGAACAGAGAGAGCGTAAGAGGCGCCGTCTGACAAAGCGGTGAATAAAGGAATTAACAACTACGGATGCGTTTCATTTCTAACAAATTTAACTAGCCTTTTCCTCTAATTCTGCACAATAAAGTGCCAAACTGCCTTAAAATAGGCAAGCCGGTGAGAATCAAGTTCTATAACCGCCACACCACTGGTAACTATTATATTTACTTCCATGCTGCTCTGGGAGCAAAGAAGAAACAGAATGTACCAGTTGCTTTTCTTCCCTGAGAGAATGGGCGAAAATCATAGGAAGCATGTCAACACAATCACGCTATAGACCGAGCGCTTAAATGAGTCCTCGCCCGCGCGGTGCAGTGGCGTAGGGTGGGATGACAAAGGGGGCCGAGAGAGGTGCGGGCGGCAGGCGCACTACCCGCCCGCACCTCTCTCGGTCCCCTTTGTTGTCCTACCCCGCGCCCCTGCGTCTATAGCCGTGGCCTTTAGGTCTTGTTACCCTAGGCTTTGTGTACAAATTGGTTTGGAAACAGTTCTAATCTGCTTTCGGAAACAGTATAATAATGACATTTCAGATTCTAAACTCTCAAACGATTATTCAACTGAGTTATTAGGCGACATGGTCACGTTCCAACGACGTTTCACGGCCTCAACCTCAAACTTAGGATCCGTGACTACAAAGTTTGAGAAGTAATTATTTTAAATATGAGTGTACCTATACAAAAAGCCGGTCAAGTGCGCATCGGATTCGCTCACCCAGGGCTCCGTACAAGCTCGGCAAAGTAAGAAAGAAAGAAAGAAAGAAAGAAGACATTTTATTCCTTTTTGCAAGACACACAAATATAAGAGAATTTACACAATTTAAAATAGAAAATAATCAAGACATACAAAAAAGATCATCAGCGTTGTGTGTGTCTTGTTGGTTGGTAGGTTTAGACTACGACACTTTGGTGTATACATTCAATCAGGCACTCAAATGTCTGTGTTTGAACACGCAGACGGTTGCGACGTAAATTGTTAAAGTGTCACGCCTTACATTTATTTGACAGGACCAGACATTAGTGTCCGACACTTGTGTCACAAAGTGTCGTAGTCTATTCGGGTTTTTACGCTTGAACGATTCCCCGTGAAAACAGATCCCTTAGTAGAAGTATTATCGTCAATGAAACGTCCTCGACGTGTTCCTATTAAATGTGAAATGAGATCCTTTACGCACGGCTAGCACCCGTCTCTTTCTAGAACGAACAGTAAGAAAAGGATGGGTAGTCTACCTCGCGCTACACACTGTGTGTGGACTCCGTGTCTGCGGTTGCGACATAAATTGTTAAAGTGTCGCGCCTTACATTTATTTGACAGGACCAGACATTAGTGTCCGACACTTGTGTCACAAAGTGTCGTAGTCTATTCGGAATTTTACGCTTGAACGATTCCCCGTGAAAACAGATCCCTTAGTAGAAGTTTTATGGTCGATGGAACGTCTTCAACGTGTTCCTATTAAATGTGAAATGTACTAGACTACTAAAAAAATTGCTAGCGGACGTTAAGCTGCCCATTAATCCAAATAAAAAAAAATTTTTTTTGCAAATAGGCGGCTATGTGCTCTTTTAATAGTAGATTTATATTACATTCCGAGGGCGTTGAAATAAAGAAAGTCTCTGATCGCAGAAACTTGTCGAACGAGCCAAACGCGAGGGCGATAAACATGCTATCTGAGGATTTCTTTATACCACCCGAGATACTCAATTTTATGCCTGCCTCTGGCCAGAAAGTGGAAATTTCCGCTCACGTAGCGGGCGGTAAATTGCTACTTACGGCCCGGCGGCGTAAATGTATTTTTTAACTACCAGCGCATTTGGAAAGACCATCATTGCAAAGAAGAATCGCAAGAAACTTGACTGAAACTGCAGAAAGTCTTTTTTAGTTTAGTTTTTTTTAAGACTAAAGGTGTTTGAACCGGAGTCGATGAGTGCGTTCTCAATTATCACCTAAGTGTGAACTTCTATCGTCCATATTCAATACACGATTATTAAACTTCACTGACATGTCTAAAATTTTGTAAAGTCTATTGCCAAGGACCAAGTTATTCATCGCAAAGAAATTGTCATGGCAGGCTCTACATTGCAGAGCGTTACATTTTACGAGTTTCTATATTCGTCGCAATATCTGTGAATGAATGAATGAATGAAAATGAATGAATGTGATCCCGAAGGTTGCAGACCTTAGCTGTTTATCTCTTGTATATTTTACTTATTATTTATTTTAGATAAAAAAATGCATTGGCAAAAACAGAACATCCATTTTTTTTGAAGTAGGTACGTTAGTGAGATGAAAACAGGAATCAACCAGTAGAACAGGGTAATACGGCCGAACTATGATGAGAAAAGCCCTCGAAAAATAAGGCATGTAACACCCGGAACGGACTATATAAACGAATCTAATGACACCTCATTAAATCAATACCCTTATTTTCCAATGAATTTATACTTAGACTAAAACCGAAAAGTCACAGCTATGATTTAATGTTTGTAAACATCCCTATTAATTATAACAACAACAAAGCGTAAATTATAATTTATTTCATTTTTGTCTGTTGAAAATTGATCTCGTTCGTGAAATTATCTCAAATATGGATTATTTGGCGATGAATGTGAACGCTTTGAAAGCGGATTTTTTTACGAACACAACAGAACTGCACAACATTACGGCATAGCTACTTGATATGATGATTAGTTATTTATAATTAATACACTTAATGAGATTTAATATTTAAAACTTCATTTCGGCGACGATCTTATAGAGTCGAATAGACAGCTATACCTCTGGACCTTAGTTCACAGTGGCGCCAACTGGTGAGCAAAGAAGTCCCCATTGCGAGGCCTATTAAAATATCAACTTGAAAATCTTCATAAGGTAGGCACGGCAAAGTTGTCTGGCCCGGTGGTCAAATCTGGAACTAATGCCACCAACATACTAATTTCCAACAATAAGTTCACCAATAGCGCCACCGTCACCGAATCGCATAAGTTTGTGGCATCGTAAATCATGGTCCCTAAAATCCCCAATTGACCCCAACTTGAGGCAGTTGGAACCGTTTAACTGTGTCAATAAAACAATTATCCAATCATGGGCCTATTCAGCTACTTGCTTCGATTGTTCATCTTGTTTCTCAGTCGCTCTCTTTGAGTAGGCAATGCTTTGTCTCGCTCGCGACCGGCATTGAGGACGGTGACACCGATTCAGGCGGTTTCTTTTCAACGAGACCGTGTTACAAAAATAGAATATCGAGGTGTAAACTATTATTCTTAAATACTGTCATTTCTTTGGGTATAAACAAAGAAAATGTTTTTTTTTATCGAAATCTTTTGTTGATTTTACTTTTAAGGTACTTTTCATCCAATCTACATAATGTACCAAATTTCAAGTCAATTTGACTACTAAAAGTGTTCAAAAAACATTATGCAGCGTACAACTCTGCTTTTAGATACGAACAACGCAACTAAACAAAAACAAAAGCTTGTAAAAATGAATATTTTTTATGAAAATCTGAGCTATTTAAAAAAGACAGAAAAAGTTTATTTAAGAGAAACAAAATTAGTTACACAACAAAAAACAATTTTAAAAAAATCTACATATAAAACACATCTACCAAATACATAATACATAGGAGACTGTTAAATAAATAAGTACGAGATTGAGTTAGGCTTATATAATCCCTACTAATATTATAAACGTGAAAGTGTCTGTCTGTACATACGTCGGTATTCGCGGCTGAACCGCAGAACCGTTTTTAATAAAATTTGGAACAAACAAAGTTTCAGTTTCGGGGAAGGACATAGGATAGATTTTATCCCGAATTGCATAGTTCCCGCCAGATAGTGACAAGCGAATTGTGTGCAGACGGAGTCGCGAGCGCGCGAGCCACAGCTAGTCAATTATATTTAAGACCAACAATATACAACTCACTTTGTTAATTAAATTTAGAAGCACCGAAGCGTCGTCATTAAACGTTATCTCAACACAAATTATGTTGATTTGTTTTATGATATAAAACGTTATTATCACACTTTAAAAACCTTATTCCTTACACGCGCGGATCTTATCTACCTTTATGCAAAATTCAAGGTTTCACCGAGATAAGAGAGTTGGTAAATTAAATAGAACAAGCAAGCAATATAAACAACTCTTTACGATTTAAGAATAAAGAAAAGACACACTGATAAAGTTAGCTTTACACTAAAAGACTTGCACAAACCTTTCAACGATGATGGCACCTTAGTGTTGCGTTTACATATTTTTCCCTCTTTGAAGCCATAATTTTTTGTTCTCATCTCTGGGCTGGGGCACCCAAGTACCAAATCCTTCCATTTGACCGCATCCAACGCAGAGCTGCTCGATTTGTCGATAACCAGGCACTTTCTGGTAGGCTCGATTCTCTGGCTGTGCGGAGGGATGTAGCATCCCTCTGCATACTGTACCTACCGTATTTATCATGGGGAGTGCTCCGATGAATTCTTCGGATTGCTGCCTGCGGCTAAATTCCACTACCGTACTTCGCGGAACCGTCTGTCCTTCCATCCTCAACATCTTGATGGTTGGCAGTCAAGTACCGTGCGTTTTAAACGCAATTTCTTTCCTCGCACGGTAAAGATCTGGAACCAACTTCCTGCTGCAGCATTATTCCCTGAGCGGTACAATTTAGGGATCTTTAAAAAGCGAGCCTTTCTGTTCCTCAAAGGGCCGGCAACGCACTTCTGATTCCCCAGGTCTTGCAGGTGTCCCTGGGCGACGGTGATTGCTTTCCATCAGGTGACCGCAGGTCTTAACCACACGAGGAGGTAACCCGACTCGCACCCTCTCTGATGATGATTGGAAAAATTAAGTATGGCGACGATTGACTTACAACGGAACCAAAAACCAATAACTGATAGGTCGTGAAAATTCGCGAAATGAGGTCAAAGACACGCTGCTATGTCAGTTATCTTTGTAAAATAAAATACCTATGTATAATTTTAAACGTGATCTGTTTTTTTCTCGCATACGTGGACGATGTTAGCAAGCTCCTGTAGCATCGGCAAGTCAGCGATTAAACACTAGGCACCACTTATAGATGCCAAAAGCCAGGACCATTGACAACCCTGAGAGCTTACATATCAACTGTGTTAATAGTACCTCCGCTTTCCAGTGTAGGTATTTTGCCACGTTAGTCCTTTTATATAAATGGCATAGACTTGGCCAATTATGGCTTAGTTACACGAGCATATATCTTATATTCCAACGTACTCAAATGGTCTGGCAATAAATCTTCTTTGGTATGAAAACTCTACTGCATTTGGATAGTATAAACTGTTTTCGCCTTAGATTTGGATAGAGTAAATATGAACGTAGAAGGCAACTGGTTGATTGTTGTAGGAAGCTCTTGGTGTAGGTACACCTGAAATTAAGTCGTGGGCGTCATGTGGACAACTCTCTTGATAAGGAGCTTAGGAAATACATAAGAAATGTCAAGTAATTTCGACTCAAAGCGGCAGCGGTTTGTTTGGAGCGTCGACTTCTTAACCAGCTGCTATTAATTATGTAAATGGTCGTCTAAATATTAGTCCACGTCTATTTATTAGGACATAACGTTATCCGCTCTAAAAACAAGTCATCACCGGGCGTCAAACCCGGCGAACTGCACACCGTTATCGGCTTGCATCCACGGTCACTGGCCCCAGAATCAGCGAGAGCGGACAAATCACTTCCCAGATTTAGTGTGCTGTCTAATGGGTAGGGTTACCAGTACTATACTAAAATAACAGCGAAATCTTTAGACATCTGCATCTGGTAACGATAAGTTGAGAGCACTTGAAAAAAATCGTAATCGGTTTAAGAGTCGCGTCATCTACAGGGTGGTGACGGATACATGTATTTATCACATGTGTTGTCACAATAGTGTCAGCGACAGCCCTATTTGTGAAGCAATTGCTGGTAGTGAGCGGTGCGGTCAATGTACCGAACGTCACGCGACGGCGCGCACTAATGCGCTTAGATTACTACCTACTTCCACACCGGCCATTTCACAATGAACTCCCGCAAATAGACCAACTGCAGCTCTCTCGTGCGATGGGTAAAGACGCACGGGGGCGGGGAGGTTCTGTGTACGCTGGCGTAAGCACACGGCATTGACTAGTATTGCGCGAACACTGCTATTTGCTGAGGTTTCGTACAGTAGACAACATTAAGTAAAGCCATCTGTTAAATCTGTTCAAACCAATTTCAACGCTGCGACATGCAGCGTAAGGAAGATAATGTAATGTGATTTTATGTACAGTTAGGTTGGCATTGCTTACAAAGTTCTTTGTGCCTCTAATTTAAAGCAACACTTGTTCTAATAGGTGCCAGTTCAAAACTGCCTTGGTTTAAAAAAAACTTTGCATAATTCAATGAGATTCAAATGAATTCAAATCGCTTGATTAAAACATGCGAACCAGCGTTCAATATGGTTGATCAACTCGTTTATAATATTAATTGCTTAATTTATTCACTATGATAGATCGTTAAATTTATGTAATGTACTGGTGGAATTAACGTTTAATCACGTATTCAATTACCAATTTGTAGGTATCCTTGTCTCAAGGTCTGTTTGTGTTGATTCCTCGAAGAAACCTTCTAATTAACAAGAGTTACAAGGTATCAAAAATTTTGATTAATGATCACAAATGTTTATTTAGCCAGTTAGACAAAAGTTTGTGAAAATTCGTAGAAAAGGAATCATAAGCTTCACAGAAAACTTCTTAAACAAATTCTGTGTAAACAAAGTCGCGAGTAACAAATATTTCGTAGTGTTGTTATAAGTGCGTTTAATTTATAACAATAAATAAATGTTCCGCGAAATTTGAGAGAAAACCAATCACACGCATCTTGTGGCAAAGATAAACGAAAATAAAGAATAAAATTTAAAGCATTCTCTGCCGTTCGACTAATAAGTATTTGTATCCCTAATCTCGACCGTTTAGTATTTGCATCAACCTGTACAAGATACGGATAGGTGAATCCCATTTCTTCACACCCCTCGCTGGGGGGCAATTCCGAACGCTCAATTGGTGCGTAATAGGATCCATGGGCCCCCGTCCATTAGCAGACAATTTCTCGGATTCCCCGTACACTAATTTCTAATGTGTTTCCCATTGATTGCCATGGCTTTCTTAGTTTTTTTTTATGGATTCAGTTGCGACTGTTCTTTTTTTTTAATACTTCTTGTTAAATGAGCACCGCTACCTTTGGACTCAAGTAACTTCAAAAGATTGCAGATACGATACGTCGCCAGACTAGAGAGAAAGAAAGAAAAGAAAGAAAAAAGATATTTATTCCTTTTTGCAAGACACACAAATATAAGACAATATACACAATTTTATAGAAAATAAACAAGGTATAACAATAAAAAACATAGAGACGTAAAATAGATCATCACCGTTGTGTGTGTAGAGCTAAGATGGAATACCTAAGGGCGCAGTCATTTCTCCGGTTGTCTTACTCTCCACGCGGAAACAAAGCAGCGCAAATACTGCTGCAAGATTAACAGTAAGGCAGTGGTAGCGATCCCAATGGACCTTGGTTTATGTGGGAGACACTTAAACGGATTTCAACGCAAAAGGTTTTAAAAGGCATCGACCCATTTGCAAAAGCCTCCCGCGGCGCAACCACTTTATGGGCATGGATGGAGATAATCATCTCTTTAACGAATATCAACCAGTTTAATGTTCAATATCTCGTTTAATGTTGAAGTACGGCTTGTTCGAAATTGGGGTTTCTGTTTGGTTGTAATGATGCGAGTGAAGTTTACGGAGATATGCACACTAGCGTAATTAGTACACGTTTTTGGTGACAACATTGTACTGCTGGTACAAAAGTACAGCTCAAATGAAATTTTCGTCAAGTTAACTAGATTAATTAGCACATATTTAAGCACTTTCAACTGGTCATGAATATTATCAAGTGCTTTCAAAAATCAGGCCTCTGGGACGCGTTTGCGACTTCCGTTAAAACATAAAATACTAAATAATAGTTCGAATAGTTCGTGCTGTTTGGATTAGCAAGTGTCGCTTCCAATTTTTCCATAGTCATTGAAATGCTTACGTGAACGCTTTCGAGATGTTTTTAGCGTGAAAACTTACTCCAGGTACTCTACTCCTGTGAATGCGAGCAAAATGAAAAAAAACACGATGTGATGACACTGCATTTCTTTCCTACATATTTTTACGCTCTGTAGATGGTTGTAAGTTTCAATGCAAAGTCCATCCGGATTGCTATCACCATCTTATCTACTTACTAAGGTTTAATGTTTCACCGACAAACATTTGATCGAATGCATCGTTTGAAAAGCACTGCATTTGACAACCATTTATTATCATTACCTATTAACTTTTTGGAGAAGTTATAAAACAAACCTAAACAGTTAAGTGAGCTACGCAAAAAAGTATTACGTTTTTTTTAAAACTACGTTTTAAGAGATTAAAAAGGGTTGTCAAATGAATTGGTTGTGTATCAATACATTTCTGAAACGTTTGTTGGTAAAATGATCGAACACAACTCTCTAATCCTGCCGTAAACAGTGCTTGCGCTGGTGTAAATCTGTTCACAGAAAACTGTAATTTTAGGGCCAGTCTTATTGTTCAAGTTTTATGCGTAAATTTTTACTATGTAATTTGGGCATTATTTCATTAAGGCCTAAGTCATGATCGTTCGATAAACAACTTCGATACTAATTTAATTAGGTACTTACTATGATAAGCATGACGTCACTGAAACATAATAAGCCAGTCGGATCCTGAGACCAATCGCACTAAGCAATGAACAACTCTATCGTCAAAGGAGTTAACTCTAACCGATGACATGTTTACGCTCGCCACTAAAAAGCGGTCAAGTGTGAAACGTCTACAACTACGAGGGTCCCGTACTGACGTTAATAAATGACGATGTTCGTCTCGTCTCTATTTCCGGACACGTTGCAATCTAGGGCTCGTCAAGGCTAAGATATAGTGTAGGGTCCGCAACTAAGTTTCAGTAGAGCTCATTATTGAGGTTGAAGTTAATAAGAATAAGGATAGCTTTATTTCACCACAGAAGTTACAAAGTGCATAACATTTCACAAAGGACGCATTGTTACATAGAGATAGGTGGATGACATTTCATGCGGTAAGTGAAACAGCGGCCTTCGCACTAGACTCTGGGTCTGTATCGCGAGTGCCAAGTGAAGTACTCAAAACAAAAGAGAAATTGTGTGCGTGTGTGCCTGTGTGTGCGTGTGTGTGCGCTTACAAAGAAGTTCCAATGTATTTGGCTTCTAGATAAGCGTTGCCAGATTCTGGAATAATTCCCCGTTTAGTGGATATTCACGTTTTTCAATTCCCCCAATTTCGAATTTACCCCAATGGCTTACACGTATAATACTATACCTATCAAACTTTAAGATGCGGCACCATGTTTTCATTATCATCTTTCATTTGCCAATTGACAGTTTTGCTTGTAGCAGTGGCGTTCATTAGCACTTATTTGGGTGTTATTTTTCCAATACCACTTTAACTTCGCGTCGGGTTGTGTAAAAACTCATCTAAATGCAAATTGCGAATGATTGCGTCGTGTAAAACCGTGTCACTCGTCGTTGGGGCCAAATGAATTAATGAAAATCGTATACTCGTAGATGCCAATTTCGTCACACAATATGAAAGCATAAAGCGTTATGTAATGTCATCACTACATAGTCACTATCATCATCACTACATAGTATAAAATAAAGTCGCTTTCTCTGTCCCTGTGTCCCTATGTCCCTATGTATGCTTATATCTTCAAAACCACACAACGGATTTTGATGCGGTTTTTTTTAATAGATAGTGATTCAATAGGAAGGTTTATACGTATAAAACATGCATAATATACCGTGCGAAGCCGGGGCGGGTCGCTAGTATAAAATAAAGTCCCTTTCTCTGTCCCTATGTGCATACGTCCCTATGTCCCTATGTATGCTTATATCTTCAAAACTACGCATCGGATTTTGATGCGGTTTTTTTTAATAGATAGTGTGATTCAAGAGAAAGGTTTTTATGTAAAATTCTACGCAGAGGAAGTCGCGGGCAGAAGCTAGTTTTAAATAAAATGTATGATGTCTTGTTCGGTGCGTGATTACAAAAAATACTTATTCATACATTAAGGAAATGGTTACAATCAATTAAAATTGAAGCTCTTCTGAAATAGGTCTAGATGACATACACATACATACATACCTTCACGCCTCTTTGCCATAGGGGTAGGTAGAGACATCCACATTCATCAATCTCTTCATTTTTTTTGATGGTCTAATTATCCCAAACCCCATCATTTCGCCCATTCACTATCTTGATTCCCTTTTCCAATACGCCTCTAATCATACTAAACGTGGCCTTTAGGTCTTGTTACCTCAGGCTCTGTCTACCCCATGAGGGATATAGACGTGATTTGTGCCCGTATGTATGTATGCAAACTCTACAGCCAACGTCAAATGCAAGACTTCAAACAAATATTTAATAAACTATTGTTTTAAGTGGTTCGTCGTTCATTTATATTTTATGTGCCAATATTAATGAAGAATTAGTAATTGTAGTTATAAACGCGACGATGTGAGTGAGTGTGTATGTTTGTTCCTTCATCACGCTGAAACGACTGGACGGATTTGGATACAATTTGGGACGAAGATAGGCCCTAGATTAAAACACAGGCTACTTTTATCCCGGAAAATTGCTTGATTCCTGCGGGATAGCCATAAACATGTCAACAGTCGTAGCTGCCAGTCGCAACTTAAATAATTATTGCAGAATAATTCGCTGCTTAAATACAAAAGCGACACATTTCAAAATCAGACACTGTTGCATTTGACACCAAATAACGACCGACTTTTGTTTTTAGATGCAACGGCAAATGATTTTGGAATGCGTCCGTTTTGTATTTAATCAACGAATTGGTGTCCTTAGTCTAATTCTACGCGGACAAAATCGCGGGCAGAAGCTAGTAAAGAGCACACGGAACCCTAAAGCCATGCGGTAATTAAATATGTTTCTCATCACGCGTCATAAGCCGAAGAGTCTGTCATAACACAAATAAAGGCGCCTACAGACGCGGGAATCAAATAAAGGGGCTCACAGACAGGAAGACCGCCGGCGCTCCTAATGGATTTATTTAGATGTCATTTTTTATGTGGGCGGGGGCTCGCCCGAGACCGCCGGATCGCAATAGTGTGGATACGACTTCATTTTTAATTTGGAATGTTAACATTGTTCTAAATATTTGTTTTTTTTTAAGTAATAATTTTGGATGCGCGAATTAAATCAATTGGAAACGCAATCCAATTTGGTCATCTGATATGTGTGATAGCATTTGATTTTCTGATGAGTACTATTAGTCTTATTTTCGTCACACACAAAGCGAAGTTATTTAATACGGAATAAAATAGCAAATTGAACTCATCTATTAAAAGTTGAAAACCATATATCAAATGTATACTTTCACAACTAAGGAGTATAACGAGTTTATTCTTCTACGTCTCTAACAAAATCGTGACATCTTAAACTAATGCTCACCACGTCAAGCTGAGACGGTAAAAGGTCAGAGGGATTATTGTTGTAAAGATGCTTTTTAACCAATATCTTTGAAGGTGCTGAAGCAAATCTAACGTCTCTTTTCTAGTAAAGTACAAGCGATAACTTACCCTCGCTACATCGCTCAATGCTTGAGAAGTTTGCCGACATCTAGGTGCGATCGCACTATACATCGTAGAAATTAACACATTTTAACTTTCTTTTCCTTTTTGCTACATCGGGCGAGAGTGCTACGTGGTATTTTTTTTAATTATCATAGCCGTTTACAGAGAACTTTCAGTTCTTTTTTTAATTAGCTATAAATATAACCCACAAAATTAGATTTTACAACATAGTCGCTAAACTTCCAATCTCTTGTATTTACACTCATATAAAATTTTCATGTCGTAAAACAACACTATCTCAAAAAGAGTATGTCTCATCCACGTTATGTCTAAATTTAACTTGGCCCTCCGTTATCCCTCGAGCGCGTGTTCCATCTCAACTTCTCTGTGTGAGTGCACACATGCATCTTAATGCATTTCTTGAACGCACACAAATGAAGCCCTGCGTTTGTATGACGAAGTTTTACGGGGTTAACATAGGGCCCCTGTGTGCGGGCAGTGATTTTACAGGATTACAGGTGCTGTGTGTGTGTGGTACATTGGTATTTTGATTGGTCATGCATTTTCGTGTTTACGGCCGAGCGGCTTTACTGTGCGGGCGAGCGAAGCTATAAAATGGTATAATTTATAAGCGGAGCGTACCTACCCGAGGCGTCTTGATAAGAAACAGACTTATAGGACCCGGTATTTGGTTTCGGATTTTGTTGGTTGCAGATACTTAAATATCAGATAAGTCAGAGCTATAATTATTAAGTTTCAATTTAGGAAAAGCCTTAATTTGAGGAGTTAGTCAAATTTTAAAATAATAATGGCAATATCTTTTCTTCCCAACGTTTCATTTCAATGTTACAAAGCCTATTTGTCTTTGGTTACAGATTAAGCTTAATCTACATGGAAAAATGTCGTGAAACATTCAGTAGTTTCTAAGATTAACGTGAATAAACAGACATACAGAACAGCGGCAAGACAGAAAAAAATCAAAAACACGGAAAAGTATTCTGACAAAGTTTCTAATAGCACCCTGTCTAGTTTTTCTTTAATATCTGCAGGATAGGCGCAGTTTTTTTCTCGTTATTGTTCTGTTATATTATTAGGTTTAGATTATACATATACGAGTAGGATAAACGGGATTTCAAATCTTCAAATTCCGTGAAAAAGATTCTTTATCTGTTCAGACTCAGCCCTCATACTGCTAAATTCGATTTATGAAGTTTGTTTGATGCCGTTCTGTTCATTCTTATAGTCATTAATTTGCGAGTGAGAGGGATGGTGTGAAGGTGCCTATCCACTAGAGGCAGCCTCGAGTCGAGCGGCTGCCTCGCTCTGAGGCCGCGCAACTGGAGACACTGCCTTAACGCTGCCTCAAACCCCTCCTGCCCGCATTGCGGGAAGGAGGAGACGAGCAAGCACGTCCTCACGGAGTGCGTCATGTACGCGGCAGCGCGGCGCGAAGCATTCGGGAGCGACGTACTGGAGGAGGACGAACTTAGTGACATCCAACTAAAAGATGTCCTTATGTTCGGCAGGAAGACACGAAGATTCGGGGAGAGTTGCGGTGTGGGAGCGCTGCTGGGACAGTAACCGGCGGCCTCAGCCAAGGGGTACTTGGGCTGAATGATCGCCATAGAGGATCGACAGCCCGCCTGATCCAGCCAGGCGTCCCCACATCATCATCATCATCATCATCATCATCAACGCTGCCTCAACGTCTTACGCAGCGTCTCCACTTGCGCGGCCTCGGAGCGAGGCAGCTGCTCGACCCGAGGCTGTCTCTAGTTGATAAGCACCTTGATGCGAACTTCGAAAGTCGAATTTCGGAGTAGCCCCTCACCAACCAGCGGCAACAGAGGTTTTTGTACAAATCGGGGTACAAGGTATTTCCAATCTCTATGTTCAATTCCGTGAGGACGAAATCTTCGTATGTTCTAGAATCTAGATCATTTATTCAGAAAGCAAAGGTACTAAGTTACGTATTGTGCGCTGGTTTTATTAATTGTTAGGGCGCGGCCAGGCGTGCAGGACCCGCCAATGGCGATTGATCACCATGTGACATGTGCTTGGGGTCGTATTCGCCGAAGAACGTCCTAAAGAGAAATTTAATGGTCTGTAGCATACTCCAGGATTGTTGGGAAGAGGTTACGCGATAGAGATCACAGTGTTGCAACTCTGTTGAAAGGACAATCAACGACCTCGAAGCAATACGCGTTCACAAAAGGAACCGTCCTACACATATATTTATGCTGTCACCTTAGGAGCTAGTTTGCCGTTGACGAATACGTCGAGGAAAGGATGATGATGATTCGCCAAATGTCCACACACATGCGGGTCTTTTCTGAATACCTAGTTGTTTTCGGGAACGGCAAAAAGACGCGAACTGCCGAGCTGCTGTACGACTGGTAGTTTATATATTTAAACCTTCCTCTATCGGTTAAATACAATAACATTGGGATCAGCGGTGGACCAGGTAAATCACGGAAAACATGGAAACGGTAAGTCTGTTGTAGCCACTAGTCTTTTATCCCACCAACACATACTAACAGCGTAGATATGTTATAATCACAAAACTTAACAGATCCAGATAGCATAAACACTTAATTTAATAAAAAATAGGGAATATATTACTTACCGCACGCAGCCGAGCAGTTCCCCAAATATCCACATATTCGGTGAACTGAGCCTCTAGCGTAAGTTTTCGCATACAAAAACGTTTTGAACGCGTTCACGTAAAAACGTCTCAATTACTATGGAATAATTGGCAGCCACTTGCGGATTAAAACGGCAACAAACTGTATCCTTAGTGTAGGTTTTCGGTTACAAAATACCTCTCGCATTGCGTTAAAATGTCAAATACTATGGGAACAGTTTTTATATGCGAAAACTTAAACTAGAGGAACTGTTCTCATTGTATTTGACATGCGTCCGAAACGTATTTTGTGACCGAAAACCTATGCTAAGAATACCTACTGCTCGGCGGAAGTTTCACTCGCTCATGTATTCTACTCGTTTCCGGTGAAGCGATATTACGAATGTCCTCTCTTAAGGCCTGTTTCACCACTTTCTGTTAAGGTCCAATCTTCAGTGTCAGTTATCTAGGATCTCTCTGTCTGTTTCGTAGTAATAAATAGAGACGGAATCATATATAACTGATACTTAAGATAAATGGAACTACGAAATTACTAGAGCCGTGTACTCATGAAAGAAAGAAAGGGCTTGGGCTATAGTTCCCACGCGGGGTCAGTGCAGATTGGGAACTTCATACACACAATTCCTCACGACACGATGTTTTCCTTCGCCTCTCTCGCTCTTTGAGAGGCCACAGGAATCAACTATATAGGCTACCACGGCGACTAAGAGAGAGATTTATTCCCTGTCAGAGTTATTCGCTATTAAATCATTGTAGCGTGATTCTGTGCTGTGAGCAAGTGTCCTTATTATAGTTTTAAGTTTGTAACTGTAAATATTTTAAGTCTGTAACTGGCGAGAGAGGGTTACCAGTTATTGAGAACTTTGCAGACGGTGAAACTTCAGTCGCTTTTAACTTCAGTAGGCTTATTACCTAACTCGCTCGCAATCGCGCCATCGTGTTCATTTTGACAGTTCATGTATGATCTGACAATTGGCATCGGAATCAGCTAGCTGTCACATTCATACAAGAAATGTCAAAATGATCACGATGGCGATTGCGAGCGAAGACAATAAGCCTACTGGCTTCTATTTCACCATCACTACAATTGTCGGTGACAAGTGACAATTCGAAATACAATGCGTAGTCATTACGAAGCCAACAGCCATAGATTCTTGTCAAGTTTGTAATATTGACATATGTATTTGTAATGTTGACATATGGACCCTTGGTGAAATAATAATATGGACCTGGCTTCCTGTCGCTCGGCCTGAAATACCTGTATGGAGTTATTAGAAGAAACATCGTTAATTAGCCTTTATCATTCAAGAAGAAGTCATATGCGTTTAGAGCTACAAATGACTACAACACGTACACGTGGCGAATGAGGCAATACGTCATTTAAACAGGTATCACGTAGCCTTTCACAGGTCACAGTCTTCGGTCGGAGTCTTATTGAGAGTTAACGGCGATGATGGAAGCTCGACCATAGACCAGGAAACATGAGATGTTCAGTCTTTCACAAAACGGTGTAACAACTTGGGTGCCGGATATCGGAGGACCAAGGATTAGAAAAAGGTTAGAATGGCCTATAGAGGGGATAATGCAAAGATACAACATTTTTTTATGACATAGGGTGGCAAAAGAGCTAGTGGGTCACCTAGTTAGTAAGTAAGCAACACCATCCGTGAACTGTAAGATTTCATTGGCTGGTTTTAGTCTGCACGCCAGACCAGAACGCAACACAGCAACCACTGCGCAGGGTTAGTGAGTGAGAGAAAAAATGCTTATGCTTAGTTATCGTCTGCATGTCTAAGCGATAGCAATCTGTAATACTTAGTCAATGTATTTTATATGCCATGTTTCTTACCATCTAAGTAGGTATACTCATCTATTTAAATATTTGAAGTACACATAGTAGGTACCTTTATCTTACCTACCAGTTTTAATTTAACTACGCTAAGCTCGTTCAATCTGGATGCGTAGAAATTGCGTGAGCGTAGAAATAGCCCAGCATAAATTTCCCTTTACGCTGTCCCAGTGTGCGTCTGTTTACTCCTATGTGTGCGTGTCCCTCAACGTCAACTTTTTCCTCGCACCATTTTAAATTCAAAGCGCTGTACAAACTAATACGTCTTGCCAAAGGGAATGTGTCAATCGCTTCAGCGCTGGAGGTTCACAGTATGAGATCAATAGCGCCGTGCGCTGTTGCCGCTCTTCTGCTCCCCTCCCCCCGCTGCGCAGGGGTCTTTGTACCCAAGTACTCTTGACGGGTGCGAGAGGCGGCCTTAAACTGGAGTGTTAGATCGTGCCCCGTATTATTCTGTAATTTGAATGCTGAAAGACAATTCGAAACGCTTGATATATGCTCAATGAAACTAGCTTTTCTGCTACGTCACATACATTTTGTAGTTTTCTAGATTTAGAATTTTCAACGAGTCGCTGTTTTTGATTCCCGAAAGGAGTTTGAGGCTCTCCTAACTACCATCACCAAAAGTTTAGATTACAATGTTTATTAAGCGCAATTTTTCCGGTTACCGGTTTTATCGGACTTACTTATATGAAGCATAAAGATTCTAAACTTCAACCGTCAATCACGATTTCAAAGAAAGCCTTTCAAAGATACAAAAAAGCGACAGGCCAAACCAAAACTAAAGATGACGTAGGTACTAAAAACTACACCCGCCCTGTGCGCTTGTATGTGGCTCAATTAGTTTGCTTGCTGAAGTTCAGTTGCATTTGTATTCGTGATACTGTATACCGTACCAATTTTTAGTGCCGTTCTCGGTATCAGAAAAAGACGGGCAAAGGACCATGTGAAAATAGGCAGCAGTCTACCAGTTGGAACTCCAGACTCCAGGACTCCAGCACTGCACGGCTAGGGGAAAACTCCACACTATTTTCGCAAAGAAAGCCATCGTAAAGGTTGAAATCCTCCACGGTAACTACCACCTTGTCACTAAGAGACTAGTGTCTCAGGGTGGTCATAGACGGACTGCTCAGAGCAGTCGAGATGAACAGCTTGAAGCGGTCGCTGTTGAGATGATCTGCAGTTTCAACACAATATTCAGAGCACGGCCCGGGGTTGAAGTCGGCTCCAACAGCAACACTGCTCTCATGCTGTTGGTCTCAATTGCTCCAAGCATGCTTAGTGTAAGTTTTCGGTCACCATATAGGAGTGTCCGACCGAAGTTTCGGTTTCAATTTCGGCCGGTTTTGGCCTAAAGATCATGTTTCGGCCCAAAGGTTCGTACAACATTGTGCTGTCGCAGCCGCAGCAGTTAAAGTTAATGTGACATTTTACCTTTTTAAGTAAGATTAATTCCCCAGTGTCTCTATGACAATGTTGAAATTTCAATCTGAGAAAGCGAAAAACAAGCGCGATGTTTCATTATCCGTTATATCTTGAAAGAATGTTCCACTGACATTTTATTTATTGTTTTAATGACATTTGCAAAAGGTTTCGGTTTCAGTTTCGGCAAAAAAACATGTTTCGGTCGAACATTCGTTAAAATGTGAAATATTATGAGTAGGTACTGTTTGTTACCATTTTGTTTCGCTAGTGTCGCTAGCAGTATTGATAAGTTAACGCGAACGCGTTCAAGACGATTTTCGTCTAAAACTTACACTAGATGACTAGACGCTTCCATCTAATAGTCGGCCTTAGAAGATTCCGTACCTACTGAGTCATAAGTATCACTTTTTTACATATGATAGGAGGAAAACGAGCAAGCACGTTACCTGATAGAAAGTAATCACCGCTGCCCATAGACACGTAGAGCGTTAAGAGCGTGTTGCCTCCCCTTTAAGAAAATAATAGGTGTTTTGAAGATCCCTTAGTCGTACCGGTCCGGGTCGGTTGGATTTTGTTTGTCGCAAGAAACTTTGGAAAGTTTTCAAACGCGTTCGCAATTAACTGTCAAATATTAATAAACTAGCGACTAGACTCGGCTTCGCACGGCTGCAATCAGTGTTTCTCTATATTTTGCATGTATATACATATTGTAACCCTTCCTCTTGAATCATTCCGTCTATTACAAAAACCGCATCAAAATCCGTTGCGTAGTTTTAAAGATGTAAGCTTAGGGACAGAAACACGCGTAAAGCGACTTAGTTTTACACCATGTATGAGTGATATTGTTTTTACCAAAACGCGCTCCAGGCAATGCCAATTAAATTTTCCGTTTAATTAAAATTGAACTTAAATTAAAGATGTCATTGGGCCGCTACCCCAGAGCATGGAGCCCAAAACCAAACGGCTTCGCCTCTTTGTTATAGTCTGTAACTGTGACAAAAAAAACGTTGAATCCTACTCTAAATATCGGTGGAGAAATGCGACCTGTAGGCTTATTATCTAACTCGCTCGCAATCGCCATCGTGTTCATTTTGGCAGTGGGTATGGGCTGACAATTGGCATCGGAATCAGCTAGCTGTCACATTCATGCAAGAAATGTCAAAATGAACACGATGGCGATTGCGAGCGAGTTAGACAATAAGCCTAGGTGAAGAAACGTCAGAGCCGGATATACGAAAGCATTTTCGTCCAAGCTGAAATTCTCGCTCAAACTATAGGTAGATGTACTTATTGTATATTGGGTACAAATCTTGCTATTCTAATTTCACTCACTTCAACGATAGAAGTAATTCTAAGTTACGGACATAGGATTGAAAAATATTGCCAGTACAAAATAGAAGTAATACGAAAACTAAAACAAAAATACTTTTACATAATACAGCAAACTAGTATAATAGTAACTAGGTATCCCTTTGTAATGCCCTCCCGTCTGTACGTCCGTCCATGGATCTCATTAGTCCATCGAACGCCCACCTAAGCGCATCCGGCACGCCCATATGGACCCATAACGATGGGTTTTTTCCAGACTAACTCAGAATGGCTAGGGAACTAATGCTATGGGATTTTATTAAGCCATTGAGAAGTATGCCGTTCTTTTAGTTAATAGTAAAATGATCGCCAATACGACTTTGATCGTGAGTTCTAGACACTGAAAAACTAGCTCCATTTTGTTTTTCGTTGCATTTTATTGAACCTATCTAACCATACAGGTGTCATAATTATATTTTTGTAAGCACTTAGATATTAAATTTCGTGACAAGACAACGAATCGATTAGGTACTCTTTCCGTCTCTCCACTAGCTAAAGGAATGCGAACATTAAATGTAAGTAAGTAAATGGTTTATTGTACAAATATACAAAAAAACATTAAATATAATGCACAAAGACGGACTTTATCCTACAAGGGACCTCTACCAGTTAACCTATGAGTAGATGAAAGGAGCGTTAAACGAGGGATAGGTACACACGAGGGAATGTACACTCGCGGGCTGTAATTGTTGAGCCACGATGGAACCTTGTCGCAAAATTTCAACATCAAAATATTATCTTAACAATTACTTTAATATGACAGCGTTCCATGTTCCATGTATGTTCAACAATTAAAGTTATCTAGTGTACGGTGACTATAGGTACGAGATTTTTTTTTCTTTAAAAATAAGCAAAAATTAAACAAGCAAATGAATTACCTATAAAATTCTCCGTCATTATATAACTGAGCCCAAAAAAATATCACATTTATTACGTCTTAGATTAGATGTCGCTCTGTATGAAGACAGACTAGCCTTTGCACATGTGAGTTTGTCTGTGAAGAATTCGTTTAAATATTTGTCCCGGGAGAACTATGCAACTTTGCGGGATATCACCATGGAGTTATAAGGCTATGTTTTATTGTATCACATAAGATGTACAATTCTTATTGATGATGATGATGATGATGATGATCCTTCTCACCTATTTTAATATGAATTCTTTGACTAAATTCAAATCAGACCCTTTAAAAACAGAAATGTCAAACAGTATCTCTTAGATATAATGGGCTGTAATAATAAAATGCAAGTACTTATAATTATCAAAAGAACTTGATTTAAATTTTCATTTTAAATGTATCACGATTCATACGAAATTCTTGACAAGTCGCCCGACGAACGGATAAGGTCACTCGTTCGTTCTCGTATAGCATAGCCGAAAGCGCAATAATAATACAACCGCACCTCGCGCCCCTCGCAGCTGCGCGGTCCCAGTCGCTCTTCCCTCTCACCCAGCGTTATGGCGCTAGAGCGAGACCGCCGCGTCCGCCCGTCCGTCAGCCGGTCGCCCGACGCGGTGAGGTTAGTACGCGACCAAACCATGTCGGGAACCGACGCGCAACGCACGACCAGCCCTACTGTCTTACTAGAAAAAACAGTTCTCACCGAAATGCTGCAATTGTATCAAAGCTCCCCGTGCCTATGGGACCAAAAACACATGCTATATGGAAACAAGGAGGAACGCGAGAAAGCTTACGAAGTCCTACTAGGGAAATACAAGTTAATACAATCCGATGCCACAGTTTGTGATGTTAAAAAGAAAATTGAATACATGCGTTGCGCCTACCGACGCGAACATAAAAAGGTAAGCTGAAATTGGAAAGTATTTTGAGTAGCTTGAAGTATATGTTATTTCTAACTGGTTTCCTAATTTCAGGTGTTAATGTGCCATCATCGAGGTGTAACACATAGACCCATGTTGTGGTATTATGACCTACTTACATTCTTAAACGATCATCACCGTGATATCAAAATAGTCAAAACTGAAGAGTTGCAGGTAGTTTGTGTTTTGTTTACAGTTTAGTGAGATATTTTTGTTAACCCAAGACGTCTGGCTATTTATATTTACATATATTATCATGTTCAAGGAAACGCACGAAATCGACGATTCTGATGAAGAAATATCACCAATGAAGAGAAGAAAAACAGTCGGTAAGAATATCGAAAATGTAGTTTATCTGTCCGAGCAACATCACAGCGTGGAGGAACTGGAAGGCCTGTCAGAGAACTATCAAGACCAGGATCAATCGTCATCTTTTATTATCAGCAACGAACCAGAAGCGTTTGGACGCACGTTAGGGTACCAATTAAAAGAATTGAATCACATGCAACGCATTTTTGCTGAGAAACTAATTTCCGACGTCATATTCCAGGCTAGATTATGCAATTTGAGCGCTGAAACGACTCTTAATTTAAAGATTGAATGATTATTACGATAAATGTTACAATTGACTAAGAATAAATACAATTTTTATTATAAGAAACTGAATTATAAGCATTTTTATTAGTCTTGAACGTTTTTCCCCACGTACAATAAAGAGTGAGCGACCGAGTCTGCTCACTCGTTTTACTCGTTCAAGGGTGGTCCATTCGGGCTGCGGGAGCCCACTGCGATCCACGTGTCGCTAAATGCGGCAACAGCCGCGCCGTCGTCGTGGTCGCAACCTGCCGCACTGTGCGCAGCTTACTAGGAGCCCAGAAATTGCAAAGAGGTTATCCGACCCACGTAGCAACACCAGTCTAATAAATACCCCGCGCTCCCCTGTGCCGGTATATTAAGCGAGTGGAAAGGGAACAAACGGCTTATCGCCGGGGTCTTGCTAACTGGATAGGCACTTCCAATGCTCGATTATTGTATGTGTGCTGTTTGCGCATGTGTTAGAATAGGTAGACCGCGTGTGTGCCGAGCGATTAATTTACAAGTGCTGACGTAATCGCGTACAGTGGTTTTTGTTTCGCATTTACGCGTTTCATTCCTTTTAAGAGGCTACAATCTGTTTCATTTAAATTAAATGCTAGAATTGTATTCAGGCGTATTTTGGTGCTTCGACTTTGTCTTGATATCGAACTGAATGTTACAGTAGATTTTAATTCAATTTGCGTGCAATTCGATCAATTTCACAAATCGCTCACATCATGTTCGTAATTGATTATATTGCATCTAACGGCCTTGATCACGAGGGGAAATAGTCTAAAAAACTTAGTGAAATCACAAAAAGTTTTCTGCATAGAATTGCGAACCATCTGTGTCTCCAAATCCAATCAGCAATCTTTTTCATCAATTGTGATTGTTTCATTATTTTTGTACAATAAAGTATTTACTTGCTTGCTGACTCGAACAAAAGAATCATAGAAATCGTTTCACGAGCGGCACAAATATCATCAGCCATAAATAAAATAAAGAAATCGAATTTATAGAATATTGAACTTTCTTGAAGTCGGTTAAGAATAAAATTAAAGCTGAGCAAACATGAAGCGTTTCCATAGCTAATTGTGAGGCTTTAAAAATTATAAATTAAAATATAGCTTTCAGTGTAACTTTTTTTGATTGATTATCAGCTGATAAAGAAAAATTTACAGGTTTATAATAACAGGGGATCGAAGTAAACAAGTGCTGTGCAGAGCTAGTTACTGAGGTCCCTCCCTATGCTTCTCGAGAAGTCAAGGGATCTAAGAAGAGAAGAAGAATAAGTTATTGTGCATACACACATACATACATATATAAGTATATAAATCATGTCTTTATCCCTTACGGGGTAGACAGAGCCCGAGGTTACGACCCAAAGACCACGCCTAGCATGACTGTGGGCGTATGAATCGAAGGGGGAATCAAAATAGTGATGGGTTGCTAGTCACATCGCCTATAACATGATTCCTAGTGGGTGAGAGACGGGCGAGTAAGTTCCCGTACTTACTCCTCTGCGACTTTACTCGCCTGTGTCAGTCTAAAAGTACCTACCTACCCGTATTTATACTGACACACAGGCGAGTAAAGTCACCGAGACTTAAGTACGCGAACTTACTCGCCCTTCTGTCACCCACTAATGATTTTAGCCCATTCCCTCGATGGGCTTTTACCATAAGCGCGCAGCTATGTACAGCTACACTTGCTTGAAAATAATACATTACCAAACCCCAGACCCGATAATCTAGAAGTAACGCCATTTGATTCATAAAGTCAAGCAAGCATTATGCGACTTCACCATCATTTTCAAGAGTGAAAAGGTCACCCCTACCTCACGTCTTCTCCTCCCTCACCAATCACACGTCACTTTTTGACACTTGAAACTTGGAACTTGAAAGTCGGTGCCTAACCTCTAATAGTTCCAAGCTGAATAGTTTCTATATAGGCAGATATACTAGGTCCACTTCTGCCTCGCATCACGCATGCCAGACATAAACATAACGATGGGAGCGTGGGTGGTGGCGCGGGCTGAGGCACCGACTCCAAACATATATTTATTTATTTATTTTATTTATTTATTTAATCATTCAAGTCATGTTCATTACATAAATATAGATGTTACTGTGAAAATGGAGGTAGGTACATGACACCCTGTCAGGGTATAAAATGTTAACAATGCTTAATCTATTAGGTACAAGTGTAATAATATGTATCTAGACAACGTTTCAAAATAAGTATGTTGTCGTCACGGTGTTTTGGCGTCTACATTGGCAACACTAAGCGTGACTTATCCGGGACTGTCAAAAACTACACGCTATAAAAGACCCATACTGACGGCGGAAGCTCCTCTTTTCGTCTCACCACCGGCAGCCGAAGGAAGTTCAAGTACTCCGTGCAGCTACGCATAATACTTAAGTATATTGTGTCAGCCCCCCTGCAGATGAACCTATCGGTGTGACGTTTCATAAACATTAATCCAGAACCCAATTAATTAGTGTGTACTAGAAATAAAGTTAAACCAATAAACCTTCCCAATAAGTATTTCCTTCAACATAATGTGATTTGAGTAATGTACAATGTATGCTTATGGCTACTCGGTTAAGTGGTGCTGCATTTATAAGATGCCCATTTGCATTCATAGGAACTGTGTTTTTGTATTATTCCTTAGGGTGTGAATAAATAATATGTTATAATGTTGCTGATGTTTCTGTTAAGTATCAGTATAATGGAATGTCAATTAAATCTAAGAATCAATAATAACTTAACAATCTTAACTTATAATCTTAACTTAACAATCTTAAACTTAGAATCAATACAATGGTTTATAAATAATGTCATATAAATTTGAGAAAAATATCTATAGGTAGTTTGAAATGTCAATGTTTCTGTAGTTTCATTTAAATTACTTTACAGTTTGATCATTTAGGAACTCGTTAACAGAATAGTAGCATTTTTTTATAAGGAATGTCTTTAAGTTATTTTTAAATATATTGTTTCGGGATTCTTGTCTAATGTATTCAGGGATTTTATTCGCTATTTGCGTACATTTATATTGTGGTCCATTTTTAAACATCGCTAAATTGGACTTTGGTAACAACCATTTATTTTTATATTGTGTTCTAGTTGTATATGAGTCTATCTTTGCCTTGAACAAGTCAGGATGTTTACGTACAAAAAGTGCCGATTCTAATATGTAGATTGAGGGTAGTGTCAACAATTTGTGTTCTATAAAATGCTGACGGCAGCTTTCTGGTATACGTATGTTTGCTAGTATACGGATGCACTTTTTTTGCATTATGAATAGTTGCTGGGCATCAGGGCTAGCACCCCACAGTACCACGCCGTACCGGAGCCAGGCGAACGCGTACGCGTAATAAGCGGATAGTGCACAATCAAGATCGGTGTTCACCTTTAGTACGCTTAGTGCATACACAAATTTTGAGAGTTTTGTTTTTATGTTTTGAATATGTGTTTGCCAGTTAATATTCGAGTCTATTGTTATGCCTAATAACTTAAAATTTGTTACTTCTTCAATGTTATTGTTGTTAATTTGCAATTTTAGTTGTAAGTGATTTTTTTGTTTTGGTTTGAATTGTATAATTTTGGTTTTCTTTAAATTAATATCTAGATTATTGTCATTTAGCCATTCTACTACAGTGTTTAGTGTTGAAGTGAGTTTTTGGTTGCATTCTGTGTCACTTGTGCCGTTAAACAATAGCGATACGTCATCAGCAAACATGACGCATTCCGTGTCTTGGTCTAGCACCTTGGACAGGTCATTGATATAGACCAGAAACAGGAGACAAGCACTAACACTTCCCTGCGGAATCGAGCAGGTTGTATGACGCATTTGTGATGTGATTGCCATTACTTCTTTGGTGCATTTGTTATAATAATCAATTTGCACATACTGCCTACGATTTTGAAGATAAGATTTGAACCATTTATGTGCGGAACCGCGTATCCCCATGCTATATAGTTTTGTCAGAAGGATATCATGAGATACTCGGTCGTATGCTTTTGTCATGTCGAGGAGTAACCCTACGCCATATTTTTTTACATTTACATGTTCTAGTATTTTTTGTACATATTTATAGACCGCTAGGGATGTAGAATGAAACTTTCGGAATCCGTATTGATTTTTATCTATAAGTAGGTAGGTAGGTAGCACTCATCGAAAAATAATTTTAATTTGACATTTCTAAAGTAGTGCAATTAATACTATTTATTATGAAATTTATAGGCGGATATAGGCTACATTTGAAGGCGGTTCTATTTTTTTATTTAAAATTTTGCGTTTGCTGGTTTCTCGCGAGGTGAACATCTAAGAGGGCCATTTTTTTACGTTACAAATTCTTCTGCAGAAGCTTTGAAAGAAGAAGTTTTAAGGATTGCATTGCCTTATAAATTAATGAAGTCACTTCATAATCTTTGTGTGGTTAATCTTTAATTGTGCAGATTGCAAAGCGTTACAAACTTCAAAACAGTAGGCTTATTAAGTAACTCGCTCGCAATCGCCATCGTGTTCATTTTGACAGTTCTAGTTAGTATGAATGTGACAGCTAGCTGATTCCGATGCCAATTGTCAGCCCATACATCCTAAGTTACAAGCATTTAGTTGTCGGGTTATATTATTATATGGGGGTATTGCAAAAATTATTAAATCTCTACTAATATCAATAATGCGAAAGTAACCCTTTCGCTCTGTCTGTTACCTTACACGCCTATAAACTAATGAACTGATTCAATTGGAAATTGTAAGTATACATATAGTTTAAGTCCCGGGGAGGGACATAGGACATTTTCATCTCGGAAACTCGCATACCTAGTTTCCGTGGGAAATAAGAAATATTGTACCTAAGCGAATTTCGCGCAGATGGAATCGCGGGCAATAGCTAGTTTAATATACTTCGATGACGTCAGGTGTACTACCCAATTTTGTTCCGACTATCAAGTTTGATTCCTAAGAGCTCCTAATTTACTTGAATTTTGACCCTATTTTGTCGGATGGGCTTGAACGCGGTGAGACATTGCATTCGTAGGGACGTCATACGTGACATTTCATAAAGATATATCCATATTTATCCTTATAAATGGGAAAGTATATCTGTCTCTTTGTTACCTCTTTACACTTGAGCCGCTGAACAGATTTAGTTGGAAGTTAGAATAGATTCAGTAGTAGTAGTTTAATATTTGCAACATGTTTAGTAGTTTGAGGTTGGTTGGAGTTTCAGTCCCGGGGAAGAAAGGGCATACTCGTAGTTCCTGCGGCATAGCGACAAGCGAATTCTGCGCAAACTGAGTCGCGAGCAACAGGATATCTTAGGAAGCTTTTGCCCGCGACTTCGTACGCGTAGACAATAACTTAAGTAATGCAAATACTGGTTTTTAATAAAAGAAGGTGATCGAATTAAAAACATGCACTGATAGAGAGTTACAGTTCTTGATTGGCATTGGCTACCTACTTTTTCCTCGACAAAATGCAAATTGCAGGGGGATAGAAATAAGTGAATGCTACAGTTAGATCGTTTAAAATAAATCTCTCCCTAACAGAAAGCTACACTGTTTTTGATTGACATAAACTACTTTTATCCCGAGCAGTGTAAAGTGCCCCGGGATAGAAATAAATGTTTTGACCTATTTTAAAAATTCTTAAATGTCAATCAGATCAATGTAGCTTTCAATTGGTGAAATAATTGCTAAAAACAGCCCCGAAGTTGAATGCGCTTATTTCTGTCCCGCGGGAATTTCGCATTTTCCCGGAGAACATTAGTGCCCTCCCTCACCGGGACGTCATGGTCACGTCGCCGGCTACGTATCCTATACAAATCAAACGTCGCCAAAGCGTCGCCAAGTGAGTGACAGCCGATACATTTCTATATGAATTACTAGCGACCCGCCCCGGCTTCGCACGGTATATTATGCATGTATTATACATACAAACCTTCCTCTTGAATCACTCTATCTATTAAAAAAACCGCATCAAAATCCGTTGTGTAGTTTTGAAGATATAAGCATACATAGGGACATAGGGACAGAGAAAGCGACTTTATTTTATACTATGTAGTGATAGTGATGATGAAAAATGTTCCACTGACATTTTGTTTATAGTGATAGTGAAGTGACTAACGACCCGCCCCGGCTTTGCACGGGTGCAATCAGTGTTTCTCTATTATATTATGCGTGTATTATACATATAAACCTGCCCCATGAATCACTCTACTTAAAAAACCGCATCAAAATCCGTTGCGAAGTTTTAAAGATCTAAGCATACATAGGGACGGACAAACAGCAGAAAGCGACTTTGTTTTATACTATGTAGTGATTTGGCTACGGTACCCGGTGAGGGAGGGCACTTAGTATTACAATCATCTACAGGTGTGCCAAATGTGAAGAGTCCAGTTATTACAGTTACTGAGAAATATAAAAGCCTTATTTATTTCCTATCTCTCCTTAGTCCTCTGGGATACCTACTCAAGATATACGTCTGCCGAATTTCAAGTTCCTAGGTCCTGTGGTTTAGGCTGTGCGTTGTCTGACAGTCACTCTAAACCGAACACATAAATCCCGTTTTTTCCTCATCCCGTGGGAATATCCAAACATCCTGAAATTAGTTTTATAGCGTAACCATCATCTACCTGTGTGCCGAATTTGAAGAGTCTAGTTATTACAATTACTGAGAAATATATAAGCCTCATTTATGCCCTATCCCGTGGGAATTTCAAAAAATCCTTTCCTAGTGCTCCTCTGGGATACCTACTCAAGGTATACATCTGCTAAAATGTCCTTAGGTCCAGTGGTTTAGGCTATGCGTTGTCTGTCAGTCAGTTAGTCACGGTACTGCTTTATAGGTACCTAGGTATAGTTTGCATGCCGTGGATTCTGCCCGTAAAACCGCCAGTCTGTTGCTACGTTTTTAAGTATGTACATGTGTGTGTGTGTGTGTGTGTGTGTGTGAGTAACCTAGTTTGATTTGGACGTATTCCCATTCTCATATTATGATGTATAACGATAATATTTAACAATCACTTTCTCTTTTGCTGTACTTTTGCTGTACTGAGGTGCTAAATAAATTATTATCTCCCCTCTCAAACGAGCTCTTTTAGTTTCGCAAACAATAAAACTTTTTGTGAGAATTTCGTTTGTCCTAAAACATTTTGTATTATTGTAATCAGCCCAATGAGAGTGTTCGTAATTAGTAATTACTCCACTTTATTTATTGACTGATTGAATGTTCATCATTTTGGCCGAACAACTTTTCCAGGCACAGTAATTCATCATCTGCAACGTCACAAAATTTCATTTTACCAGTTGAAGTTATCATAA
Organism: Pandemis cinnamomeana; assembly: GCA_932294345.1. Lineage (NCBI taxonomy): Eukaryota > Metazoa > Arthropoda > Insecta > Lepidoptera > Tortricidae > Pandemis > Pandemis cinnamomeana. The sequence continues at coordinate 11,663,359 of OW028705.1, read as the reverse complement.
GTTACCGATCATCGTGAAATACATTACTTACCTAACTTCGGTTATTTTTCCAGCTACGTTGTACATTATCAAAAATGTCGACCATTATCCTCAAGAAACAAATACTTAAGTACCTACCTCAACGTCGACACTAAACTTATTTGTATTGTTGTATTGACAAAATTAGCAGAAACTTCAACAAAGCCCTCCTTTCTCCGCATCAATAATATTTATCTAGAATTCTCAACAAATTCTCAAGAATAAAAATCAAAACCAACAACCTAGGTACATAGAAGAATGCATCTCATAAAAAAACGACGCCAAATAACAAATTTATATTCTACTCGAACTACTCAAAGGCATTCTTAAATAAACTAACGCAGACCGGCATTTTTCACCTTAACATACCTTACATACTTGGTTGATCAATGGTCAGAACGTTTAATTTAAATATCCGCATCTTATTTAAAGTCAGGCAGGCGACAACGCTTCCGTGTGTTTTGTTTGAGCCTTGTATGTAAGCGTGCGGACACGTCGTGTGTCTGGGGAGTTGCGCAATGCGCGCTGCCCACCGGGCGAGCATAATGCAGTAGCAGCTGTTTTACACATTCCCTTGCGTCAATCACATTCAACAAACACTAACCAAACTAAACTATAACTGCAGGATCATAAAGTGTTATTTTATTTGAGAGTTCGACGAAGTGCAACGCGTAAGGTAAGGGGAGCACATGGAGTGCTCCTTCGGTTTATGATCGCCTGGTAGCAGTGCCCGCTGAATCGCGGCACGCGCCATCTTCTTTCTTCACCGCAACCGCAGCGATGCGATATCGCGGTCATTTTCCATGAGGCCCGACGCAAAACGTAGATGGCGCGTTTAGCAGAAATTTTCGTTCGTTACTTCTAGCGCTGCACTAGGTACACGGGACAAATTTGTGGTTTTGTTCGTCATTTCATTTGCTACATTTACTAGTATATATAGACGTGTTCAGATTATATTATGTATAGGTAGGTACCTACACGGTATTAGGCGTCCGACTAATCAATATTTTATTAAGTTTCCATAATTTATTTTGAAAAGAATGGATATGTTACTAAGAGAAAGATGGGTAGATACGAGTTTATTAATGGAGGTACTGTTAAAACCGAATATGTTTCTTGAAATCTCAAACTGCAGACATTTAGAAATGGTTTAAAACGTGGTAAGAAATACCAACCTGAAAAAGTAGAAACAAATTGGCGAAAAGCATTGCAGTTACCATCTATGCGGCATTTGTAGCATATTCGTAGCGTAGTATAAAAATATTGCGACTGGTGAAGGCCAGCCTGTGTAAGATGTTTAATTGCAAATGTAAGATGTTGAAACTGCACCATCTCATACTGAGAGGAGACTTGCAAAGAGAATAACCACTACGTTTGCGACTTGTGTCGGTTTATTCGCGGTTTGTTCTTTTGAAGGGACTACCTACTGCGATTGTTTCATATTGGAGTACAAAAAAACGCTCTAATTCCTTCAAAAGGAACTACCGTGTATAATCTCTTGTGCCTGACGAAGATATGATGACCAGAGTATTATGCAAATGGAAGCGGATTTACTATATAAATTGGATTCTAAACTCTAGTATGTAAATTACTGGTATATGCTGTAAAGTCAATGGCATAAATATATGTACGTTACCAAGACGTCAAAAACATCTACACCTTTATGCCACAAGCCACAAACAATAATGTAGGTGGTATATTTGACGGGTTTGGCTGTATAGATATTTATGCCCTTGATTGTACTTAGGACGGTATACTACAACAGTAATATATAGGTTTTTTACATAAAACTAATACAAATTAGAGACACTTATTTTAGTTACAAAAACGAATAAAGGCACTGGTGATTCTAATGAAGATCAACATTTCCACGATAAAAAAAGGTAAGGAGACTTTTTAATTAGGTTGGTACCTATTATAAATTGCCATTTCTGTATTCAGTATACGAAAAACTACTTAAATACTTTATCTTGTGGAAGCATCCTTCGATTATTATGCAGCTTTACGCAAAAGCAGTACAATCTGTAGGTACAAATTTGGCTGGTGACTCTAAATGGCGTATGGTGCAATATTGAATTCGTTGCAAACCGTTTTATCATTCTTCTTGGATATAACCCCAAATATTTTTATAGCGAGACACAAAGTTATGCGTGAGAGGATACTTTTTGTGTCCTTGAAGTGGGGTGCATTCTTTCCTCTTTTCTATGCTTAGTAAGATTAGGACAATAAATTCTAAAATTCTTCTACGGGCGCCTTTGTTATTTCAAAACTCTAATATTATCACTAATTTTAAACAAGCGTCATAATTTAGATCATTCCATTGAACTGTTCAAAAAACCGCCTCGATGCCGACTAACATTCCGCTATGTTACCATTTTATCCACTTTATTTTTTATCGATTCAAAAACAAGTCGCCGATACCAATAGTTTCCTAGCATCTCATTCATTTACTCCATAAAAGGAATTTCAACGATGCCAAATTGATCCTTAAGCATCGGCACTATTGGGATAACAGAACTTTACAAAATACATCACGAATTCTTCACGTGCTTCGGAAACCATTACCTACTTCCATTTTCGTAGCACGTTTTGAGGGGACCATTAAAAACATCCAGTGTAGAACGTAGAAAGAACCGTATCTCAATACGGCACGATACTGTTTTGGTTGTAGGCGAAGATAGAGAAGGCTATCTGGCTCTTTCTATCGCGCTTGGTTGGGAGGTAGTGCGAGTGAGGTGGGGCTAGTAGGGGAGAGTTGAAGTGCTCCTGTTCATTTCTGTTTGCCTAGTAGCAGAGATCGCTTGCGTGTCGGTCGAGGTGGCGCGGTGCTCGGCCCTACACGTCTCACCGCAGCCCGCAGCCACCGCTGGCCTCTCTGTACAGCATTCCAGAATATTTATTTCGCCCGCGTAAGTGCGTCGTAGGCATTCTGAGATCTTTTATGGCTACTTTTTTGTGAGAAATAGCGTTTAAATAGCTGTTTACTTTTTAAAAGGCCTTCAATTAAGCTTAATTATAGTATTTTATGCAACAGTTGTATTAGAGGGGTCAAAAAAGGCGAGTGGTGTGGGCTACGATGTAAGAAATACGCCACGAGCTTTTTTGACTTGTTTATACAACTTTGCATACAATACTTTTACTACGACTAAGTACGTACTTAATAAATGAAAATAATACGTTCTTCAAAAATTAAGAAGTCCGGTGTTCCAGTCTCCACGCCATGAAATTCTCGTAGACTTTATCACTGCCGAGATTTTCCAGGCAACAAATTTTCCATCACTTCCTGGGCCGCGGATATTTCTTCCGGTGTTGATTTAATTTCGTTTTCACTTCTCATGCTCTAAAAGTAGGTCAATATAGCCTTACGAGGCGGGGCTAAAGTGAGTACTTAGTCCCTAGGGAGTAAAAGTAATATTTTTTTTTATTTACTTTGAGTGACTTAGATAAACTCAAACAGCCAGTACTTGCTTAGTTTTTGGCATAAAGTAAATTTTCAATAAGTGAAGGAATTTCATTACCACTCTTTAAACCACATTTAAAAATTATCACACGAAACGATGATAAAAATAATTTAACAATCACAATAAATAAACTTACAGATCGTTGTAATGCGGAAACAAAATAAAAAAAGTATGCTTGTGTGTGGACCATTTTCATGACGGAAATGTTACGTTCTTAGTCTACGTGGACTTAGTTCTATGCTTTTTCCGCATAGAAGGTGGCGCCATTCTATTTTTTTCAGTTTGTGTATGGACCATTTCGCCGATGCGATTTTGTTATATCTGTGTCTGGTTGGAAAAAAAAATACCGCGAAAACTTTGGAATTGTTGTAGAGCGTAAATCGTAAACGATTAAAATAAATTGATTATTCTCACAATGTCGTCAAGTGATAGTGAAAATTATGATGTCGAGCAAAGAGCAAAAGACATAATTGATAATTTATTTTTTATTAAATCTTTTTGTACTAAACTGACTATTTTTTCTCGCAATTGAAGTGAAAAATAGAGTTTTCACCTCGAGACTAAAAGCCAATATAAACCCTCGGATAAATAGACACCCTCGCTGACGCTCGGGTGGCTAACCACCTCGGGTATATATTGGCTTAGTTTAGTCCCTCGATAAAAAATATACTATTTAATCCGTGCTTTTTTTTTTACCTACGTTACAAAACTTTGTTACAACTATTGCAATTAAACAACAAAGAAGTCAAATAAGACACGAGGGGGAAACATGAAAACGACATACGACAAAATTTAAAGTTTGTATATAGTAAATTTGGTTTTTAATTAGAGTTTACTTTTTTATAGCCTTGCGTTCTTGGTGTATTTAGCAAAAACGTTTTCCAACTTGGCAGTGAAAAAAATATTGTTTGTTATGTTGGCAGCTATGCATTTAGTTCAGAAAGTTTTAGTTCTATAATAAACCATATCAATGAAATCATTTGTTAGGTTGGTAGCCATGCATTTGCATCGTAAATTTAATGTAGATCGTGTAAAAGTTTGAAATAGGTCTGGCAGTCTATGGTTGGCTGAGTAACGATGGAGCACTTTTAGAGCGACATAAGCCAACAAGTGCTTTTAGAGGGAGTAGACTTATCAAAGGTCTTATGAAGAGTGCTCTTATAGTGGTGCTCGTGATTACATAAATCATAGTTAACAATAAGTCAATGATTTGATTATGCGGCTACACAATTTACTGTTAGCAGAAAAGGTAGTGAGTTCATAACGTGTTTGTTTCTGGCCGATTGCGTACACAGTTTAATTAGTTTTGAAAAGTAGATGGAGATTTAGATTGTCTATAATGAAACAAAACATAAAACACAATGTAATTTATGCAAATATAATTTATTCATTGTACCTATAATTAAGCATGCAACATTATTTATATCGCACTAACCTTCCGTCCGCAGCTTCGCCCGCGGTAAATTAATGTTCCCGTAGGAAAAGGTAGGTATTTTCCCGCGGTAAAAAGTAGCCTATGTCACTCAGTGATAATGTAGCTTTCTAACGGCGAAAGAATTTTTGAAATCTGTCCAGTAGTTTCGGAGCCTATTCAATGCAAACAAACAAACAAACAAACAATCAAATTTTTCCTCTTTATAATATTAGTATAGATTAGTTAGACACTGGTCTTACCTATGTAATGTCATCTTTAGTTTAATTGATCCGAGGTTAATTTTAGAGAAGTTAATTTTTTCAAATAAATGATTTGAACATTTTTACAGAGTATTTACTACCTACAACTAAGAAACAGCTAGATTGACCAACCAGACGCACCTCTGAGCTTTTCGGTGAAGAACAACATCGTACCTACACGCACCTACGAAGTATTTCATTGGTGTGTGTGAAGTTCCCAATCTGCACTCGAACCGCGTAGGAGCTCACCCAATCCCTCTTATCCTGAGAGGTAGCATGTGCCCAGCAGTGGGACGCATATAGGCTAGAGGTGATGAGATGTACAGTCGAGGGCATAAATATCGATACAGCCATATCAAATATATGTACGTATCACCGACCTTATTGTTTGCGGCATAAAGGTGTTTAGATTTTATTGACCTCTTGGTAACGTAGGCGTGCAGCATTCGGGAGTGACGAAGTGGAGGAGGACGAGCTAAGGGATGTCGAACTAAAAGATGTCCTATGTTCGGCAGGAGAATAAGAAGATTCGAGGAGAGTTGCCGTGAGGGAGCGCTGCTGGGACAGTTACCGGCGGCTCCAACCAAGGGGAATCGGGCTGAATGATCGCCACAGAGGATTGACAGCCCGCCAGACCCAGCTAGGCTTCCCCACCCGACATCAACATCAACATCAACGTAGGTACCTACTCGTAAGCTCGTAACTGTTATAAGATTTCATGAGATAGGTACCAAGTATGATCCTTCAAAATTGCATGCAATAAGTGATTGTGTGGCAATTTAGATGAAATTGGTCTGTTTTAAAAGGCGTTAAAATAGATTAAAATGGCGAATATATGGTTCGATTTACGATCTACTTTTTTTCGGGCCGCTTTTTTGCCTAGCACGGCAGAACAGAAGCGTAGTCTTCTCTGTTCCAAATTTTTACTACCTACGTGCTTTATATGTATATACATACATAAATCACGGTGTTATCCCTTACAGGGCAGACAGAGCCTAAAAGCCATGTTTAGCATGATTGTGGTGCTTTAGGTGGAAAGGGGAATCAAAATGATGATGGGTTGCTAGCCGCATCGCCTTTAACATGATTCCTAAGACTCGCCCATTCCCTCGATGGGCTTTTACCATCTGCGCGGGAAGAGAAGCCACTGGTAAATTCTATGTTTTTTCTTTATTCCCAGACCAGCATGGAAGAATAAATACAACACCCGTCATCAAAAGAAGGTACGCCTGTTTTGCTTATCTATTTTGCTGTTTTATGCCGTACTTAAGACTTAGTAGGAAGTATATATATATTTTAACACATACAAATAAGTCAACTTGAGCAACTGTGTGAGAGAGGATCTTTTTCGGACTTAAGAAATATATAAGTAGTAGGTATTTAAATGCGAATCATATGTGCGATAGTATTTCAAAAGTCCGTCGGGTCTGTCTTGTTGTCTCGCTCTCTTATAGATTTGATAGTCCAATCGACCGATCGTAGTCGAAATCCGAACGCTGTTTAGGAGCTCACGGACTGTACTTAGCTACTTCTATTCCAGGGGTATGGATTACAAACGTGGCAAAGTAAACACAGGCGTAGATTTTAGGATTTTAATTTATTTCGAAAACAGCAACATTCGTTCAGTTAGGTGCAAGGGTAGGTTGTCTGTTTTTCTTGATTCTTCAATTTTGTATTTATGTAGAGACAAAAATATTCAGTGGCGTAGCTAGGTAACCAAGGGCCCTGGTGCAAATAAAAAAATGGGGCCCCACTACTATCTAAACTGGTTACGTTTTAAAAATAATAGTTCGATCGAGATTTTCTGGTAAGGCTTCGAGGGCCCTCTAAGCTTGAGGGCCCCGGGGCACTGCCCCGCCTAGTCCCTAGGTAGCTACGCCACTGAAAATATTGCAGTTAGTCAATGGTTTCAGAGAAATGTGATGCCTCCTATATAACATTATTTTGTCAGTTTGTATTTTGATTGAATTGTTTCGATTGAAGTGTGGTCAAGAATAACCTATACATAGTTATAAGATGATTTTAATGTAAAACGAGTACTTACATAAATGATAAACTGGTTTTACATTATACGAATAAACCCGAGTGACTCTGTAGAGGATATGTTTATTTGTCAAAAACATAAAATGACAATAACTTACCTACCCATTGAATAAACCTACAAGTAAATAAGCCAAATTCCAAAACTCGGTACTTGGTTTATCAATTCTTTTTACGGTTTTGTAAAAATCTCTTCGTCTGAGACAGAAATCTGTTTGAGATGTCGCCAAGCCCTTATCACCATTTATTACATTTTCCCGCCCGATTCTAATTTTCCATTCCGAAGAGTCTTCGCAAAGCAATCATCCTTTCATCACTATACGATTTGGATTTCTACATCAATCTTAAATAACAAACAAATCATTTGGGGCACCGAAAACTTTGTCAGTTAAAATTTCAACCTTAAACGTGAAGTGTCAAAGTTCAGGGTTTCAAAATTCCAATGTAAATTTAACTTTGCAAAGCGTCACAAAAATTCTCTCTGGAAAACTCGCAACGTGGCCCGAGGCATCGCTCGGAGTAACTCGCGCCCTTCAAATCGTGTTTTAGACAAAGACAAACATAGCAACAATGCCAGTATTAGAAAAGGACGGTGGATAGTTAAAGAAGGGGGATAAAATTGATTGCCAGGGGTGTTGCGCCCTTTAGTATGAAACACGGGTGGGGCGATAAAATGAAGCGTGGCGTTTTTTTGTTTCGCTCTTTATTTAATTTCGCAATGGTGAATAATTTGAATAATTTACATGACGGACATGTTTGTGCATATGGCTCGTGTAGGTATGGGGTGTGGATATGGCATTCGTTAAGTGTGTTAATGCATCGAACCCAGCTATCTGTGTAGCCTACATAATTACGAAGTCATAATGATTTCTGATTCTGATAGAGACGAAGAACGAATGAAACAGCTCACTAATTTTTCAGCAGAAAGAAACATTTTTGTGTAGGTATAGAAAAACTACAATGCAGTAGATATATTAGAAACGTCAATAGATCCATTGCAATGATGTATTACATTTTTTGTCTATCTGTCTGTTCGCGCTAATCTTAGAAACTATGGAATTTTATATCAAGATTAAGCTAGGCTTGGAGCAGCATTTATACTTGTTTCATCAAAACAGCTATAGCGACGTATTCTCTTTTATTTGATACGACAAGGAAGTTAAACGAGCAAGTGGGTCGCCTGATGGTAAGTAAGCACCACCACCAATAGACACCACTCTACATGGTTGCAATGCAAAGACATTGGCAGCCTAGAAGGCAAAAACATCCTCACGTGTCAGTAATTTCAGTTATTGCACTGACGAGAAGAGGGGGATCTAATACCTGTAATAATACTACTTCATTCCATAACACTTCCATAAACTTTAACCTATTTAAGACACTCAAGCTACCCAAGTCTCCACACTATGTGCTTATTCACATTCACAGTCGTGACTCGTTCTTCTTGCTTTACCCTCATTTCAATATCTTCTTCTTCATTAATAAAGTCGTCACAGACTGTCAGGAGACAGATAAAGTGATAGCTGCCGTTGTCAAGATGTCAGCAACAGAATTAATAACGCCTGCAGAGAGTGAAACTGTGAGAAAATTAAACGCAGCTGTGCCACGGAGTTCGGTGGATAGGGAATACGGAGCAGTGTTTTGATACCGTTTTGGTAAAGTTTCAGACTGGACTATTAGTCAATAAAGATTCCCAACAGCAAAGTGGAGCCAGTTCAAACTAAGCCTTGCCTCGTGCTCGTGTGCGTAACACAACGGGTTTTGATACACACGACAAGATGCAGATTAATTCTGCCACCCTTAGCCGCTCGGAGAGCTCAGTTTTGACTTTTCATTTGGTCTGAGGTTAAGGTCTGTCGAGAACAAATGTTTTGTCTAAACATAATAGGAATAAGCGTTTATGTATAAGGAACTAAAAACGTACTCGGTTAGTTACGGAATCGTGGTTTAAACCATTTCATTCGTACCTCTTGTAGCTCTGCCAAAAAGACTGAAGCTTAGCTTTGAGTAGCTTGAGTGTCTTAAATGGGTTAAAGTTTAATGAAGTATAAGTCATGGAATAAAGTTTGATCGTTATACGTATTTGATCTTCCTCTTCGTCATCGTTTAATTTTTAATCTCTACAGGTAGATAGTTTCCAATTCGTTATTTTAAGCTGTTTGCTATCTCAAGTATACTATCAATTATAGAGCTTAACAAAAAGCATAGACCCGCAAATTCCTGCATTACATTATGTTCAATGTAACGTTGGAAAGATTAGCGCGTCGAATGATATAATTAGCGTCGACATTGTACCGTGCCTTGTTGATTAAGTAGCTCTTGAATTAAAAGATAACGAGGAAAAAGACAAGCACATTATTAAAATCCTTGAACAGTATCGAAGTATCACTGTCTTATCATTGGGTGTCTGCGGTCGCGGGTTATCGGTCGAAAACAACGCTCCTGGGCTTCTGTGTTGATAACGAACGTACCTACTACGTGCTAATGGGTTTATTAAGATAGATTGTTAACACACTGATACTGTAAATATGTAGGAAGAAATACAACGGAGTGGGGTTGAAGATCTCAAAGATATTTGTCGCGATGCGCTTAGTGAAACGACGGATGGAAGTTATTGTGGTAAAAGTCTGCAGACCTCAAACATCTATAAAGCTAGTGTATCTAGGTTTGTTACTATGTGCCTAATTATGTGGGTAGCAACAGAGAAATAATAGTTTCTGCCTAAGATGGTCCAAATCTAAAAGCGCTGATGAACTAAAAAGATATATGGAAGGAACCGACAAGGATACATTTGATTGTGTGAATCGATTGAGCTCATCTATACACTAATATTTCAAAGAGGAAGGATCTGAATTTTTGTATGTAATGAATAAACTACTAAGTACTGGATTTCAAAGATTCTTTCACCATTACAATGCTACATTATCCCCAAGTAACATTAGGCTGTATTTAATTCTGCGTGCAATTGATGAAGTCGCGCGGGCAAACGTGTAGTAGTTACATATTTGTCTGTTTTGTTGCTTGCCGCAATTACGAAATCCCATGTGCTTAAGATTTGTTTGTCAATGCTCACAAATCAAAGACTTTGAAAGGTACATTTCTTTTGACAAATCGAGTAAGTACAAATGACAGGCGGTGATCTCAGTTCTGACTTTGACTCTTTGGCTGGGGTGCGAGTCGGGTTACCTCCGCGTGTGGTCAAGGGCTGCGGTTCGGTTTTGGATCCGTCCGAGGGGAAGTGCAGTGCTTGTTCCGGTGCACCCTGGGCACCGGTTAATGATTTCCTGGCGGTCTCCGAGGGATATCATTATCCGTTGGCTAAGAGCCCGACAGGGGGGGGAGGGGTCTTATGACCATGTTCTACCGTACAACGTTGCCGACATTTTTGTCACAAGATTTTTGAATACTGTATTTCGATGGGTCCTACGTATAGCGGCCAATCCATGAAAAAATTGCAAAGTAATTTCTACCTTAAGTAAAATTTAAAATAATTTAGAATTATGTAGAATGATTTAGATTAGCTCATATACGTTGGACCCATCGATTTATTACCTTGACATTGGCAAAAGCATCGCATGGTTCGATGGGGCCACATTAGAAAAGAAGAAGAAGAAGAAGAAAAGACTCTTTGGCTGCATTGACAACAGCTGTGCAACTAGCACGCAATTAGGATGCGGCACAAGATAATTGCCGCCTAACCACAGACTTTACTGCAGCCCTCGGGTGGTCAGCCGGGCCCTACCACGAGAACCAAACATAACCAAGTTTTCGTCAAATACTAAACTTATTAAATCTTTTAGCTGACGGTGCTTTTTTTGACAATTATCGCATTATCTTATCATCCAATTTAAATACACTTAATTTAAGTTAAATTGAAATAAGTTTCAAATCAATCCGATATTGATGAGAGTGAAATTCGACTTGCGAGAGTGGAAACTTACTGGAAATCTAATTTGGGTTATTTTAAATTAATCTTGTAACTGAAAGTTTTTCATTAGATACTATATTGAATCTATTACTTTAGGCACCAGCGTGAGAAAACTGGCTACTTATTAGAGGAAAAACTCCTGTAGTAGAGTCACGCTGAGAACCTTTTTAGCACCGTGATCAATAAATCAATCACTTATTGCAACCATGGTATTTACAAGATGGTTTTTATTATTCTAGCCAGTATACATGGACTCTACTAGAGTGTAGCAAAACTTAAAACTAAACCAAATATAAGTAACATGTTCTCAAACATTTACTAGGTATCATGCAACAGAGCAAGTGTTATCCTAAATTAATCACTATGTAGGTATTTGTGTTTTTATCATTTATTAAATAATCGCTTCTGTCAGGGACTTCGTCTGCGTAGAATTATAAATATAAACCTTCCTCTTGATCACTCCAACTATTAAAAAAAACCGCGTCAAAATCCGTTGCATAGTATGTATGTATGTAAACTCTTTATTGCAAATAAAAATTAAAAAAATAATAATACAGAAATACACAGAAAATAGTACAAAGGCGAACTTATTCCTAAGTAAGTATAGTTTTAAAGATACATAGCATACATAGGAACAGACCGACAGACAGGAAAGCGGCTTTGTTTTATTCTATGTAGTGATCCTCTTCATTCCATGAACTCTGTAAGGAATACTAGGACACTTCTCTGCGATAGATTTTAGGTTTATTTACAAATGTTGTATCGATTCGAGACAATCTATTTGCGTGCCCTGTTTTAATATTAATATTTCTCTGTTTAAAACTGGTGATAGTCTGTCTGTTTGTACATAGATTGTCGTAGTGTCATATTTATTCTTATGTTAAAGTTATTTTCCCTGGTCTCCAATAACTCCAGTTGCGGCGCAAAAAACAATATCTGGTTTTAATGATTGGCCTCGACGATTCATCGTAATACGATGAAATAATTGCTTATGCCCACCAACGATGTTCTTGACAGCATTTCGCAGTGGGCAAATAATTAAAGCTTATTAATTACGTAAATGCACATAAAAATAATGATCGCGATGCAATTATATAATTGAAGGGCACGGGAGAAGCAAATGACAATGAAAACGAGTTTTTTTAGTGTTTACGAAATAATGGACTAGGCACTTAAAGGGAAACTTTATTAAACGGCATTTGCCATATATCTATTCACGAAACAATTGAAAGACCATAATTATAAAGATACCAAAGTATATAAAAATATGATAAGAAACACTTATATGTTTAAAAAAATATGACTTTCAGTTTGTTCACGCTAATCTTGAAAACAACTGCACGGATCTCCATAGGTTTTGAGTATTGATAGGTTGATTAAGTAGCTCAATCCTCGAACAGCATACAGCTTTTGAACCTTCAAAATCAGATATGTCAGCCTACCGTGTCGTTTATAAAAATTGGAATTAAAAGTAGAAATAATTTAAAACCCGTCACTCTGCTAAAAGTGTAGTCCATACGAAGTCCAAGAGAATTAAAGTATTGCGTTCATTCTACATACTTAGTACATAATTCATCGAAGCCAGCTAGTGATATTGAACATTTAAGTCTGCTTTTGTTGTTACATTCGACCTAAATTTTGAAGTCCGCGAGTCAGTCGTCCCGCCATCGCCAAACGTGCCTCGCCGTAATTAGATTTTTTATGGAGCGCTCATCAACCAGATAATAAAGGTACAATTATTTCCACTGAATACAGTTAAAATGCGAGAACTAACCAAAAACCATTGGTAATTTTCCTGAAACGTCCGTCACCACACAGTAACCGATTTTACGATCCATTGTAAGCCGTTTACGAGCAGCAACGCGATTGCTGGCCGCAATAAAATGGCCCCTGTATCGCCTTCTATAACTTGTTTATTCCCTATAAATATTTATATCTGTCAGTTGGTGATGAAAACTCATATAGTAGATACATTATTGGAAGTTATTGCCCTTCGACAACTAAATTATGTACTAGGCTTTTTATCATTACGCGTGTCGTGATCACTAATCGCCTCATGTGTTTCTACGCAGTCTTTTTCACCGATCAGTTTTACAATTTATTCTGTGGGCTGTAAGTATCTTTAACTAAAAAGTATTTTTATCGTGTTTTATCATCATAGCTATATTTGAGCGACACATTGTAATATGCACCCACAAATTATTGCCCGATTCAAGCAATTAATTATTTATAATTTGTATTTTAATCGTAAATTGAACGGTTTATTTTGTATTGTTCACCTTGTACTTTTTCTTCAATGCTGGTCTGGGAGTAAAGAATAAACATGGAATTTACCAGTACCAGGCGAAAGTCTTAGGAATCATGTTATAGGCTATGCTGTACGTCCTTAATCATACTAAACGTGGCTTTTGTTACCTTAGGCTCTGTCTACCCCGTAAGGGATAAAGACGTGATATATTATTATGTATGTGGTACGTATCAACTTTTACTTCTTTAAATGACTCGATGATCAACATTTGCTACAATCGGCGATAATTTTTATCCGTTGACTTTTTTCTGAACCCGCTGCACTTTATAATCAAACAGGTTAACCTTTCTGTATAAATGGACATTTTATTCTTAAATTTATTTGTCATACCTACCTAACTCGCGTCCATTTAGGATATATGGCCTGACTCAGCAGGCTGCGGTAGGTAGGGCCTTGAATATGGCGTCATCATTCTGCAGTAGGTATATAAAATAACCATAAAACGATTGTCTTGTGTACAACTGTTCCGTGCCCACCTACAGATTCTTTACTTGGATAGGTACTAAGAGATGCTCTATGGATTAAGATTAATTTAAAATTACCTTGAGATTCCATAGGTTGTAAAACGGAAAACTCCCGCAAGTCGATTCTGTTGACATGTTTCGGACTAATCCAAGACTTTATTGTCAATACTCAGAATCACAAGCACAATCACCATTCCTTTTTGTCAAACGGGAAGGATGACTGTAGAAAGAGATGCTGAATGTGATTTAGGCAATTATGACCCTGTAGTCCTTTTTGCCGGAGCGTTTACCTCAGCGGCAGTGACTAGAACACTCAATCCGCTGAGGCAAATGCTCCGGGTAGAAGGAATACGAATCCTTTGATACGTGAATGATCAGTAGGCTTATTATCTAACTCGCTCGCAATCGCCATCGCTTTCATTGTGACAGTTCTTGTATGAATGTGACAGCTAGCTGATTCCGATGCCAATTGTCAGACCATACGTGAACTGTCAAAATGAACACGATGGCGATCGCGAGCGAGTTAGGTAATAAGCCTACTGTTCATTTCACTTTCACTAGATCTTACATTAGTTTCATCTCCAACCCATATATGTCCCACTGCTGGGCACAGGCCTCCTCTCAGAATGAGAGGGCTTGGGCTATAGTTCCCACGCGGGCCCAGTATGGATTGGGAACTTCACACACACCATTGAATTGCTTGTTGTGTGCATGCAGGTTTCCTCACGATGTCTTCCTTCACCGAAAAGCTCATGGTAAATTTAAAATGTAATATCGCACATAAAGTCCGAAAAACTCAGAGGTGCGAGCCCGGGCTTGAACCCACGACCCTCTGCTTGAGAGCCCACAGGTCAAACCACTAGCCTACCACGGCTATTTTAGCTTACGCTTAGATTAGTTTATTTGACAATATTTTCTATGCAAGATTATTGTTAATTATCTTCGTGGTAGAAGTTCATATTATGATAAAACCAACACGATCAATTATTTTATGACAAGCGCGAAGCGAGGTGGATAAAAATTTGATTTGCACACAAATAATACGAAATGAAATATCTATGGACCAAAATATTGGCAATAATACCTATAGCTGTTGTGTTTTGAGCGCTTAGCGTAAGTTTTTAATCAAACAATCTACTCAAACACTTTTTTCATAGTAATTAAGGCGTTCACGCGGACGCGTTCAAAATGTTTAAGTGTGTCAAAACTCACTTATTAATAATATTATATTTATTAAGCTGAGCCTCAGCTTTTTTTTATACACGATTTGGCGCTAACGATGCAAAAAGACCAACCAAATTTGTTAATAGTCTTTGTTATTAATTGCTAACACAATATTGATGCGGACTGTCATTCGAAGAAACGTGATACAATTCGATTTAGCTACCGCGTCTCTCGGAAGTCCACTTGTCCACTTGTTTCGTGCAATGTCGTCACATTTTCCGGGAAGCTGACAATGGCCGGCAGCGAGGAAGGAAATACCTAACCGCGGACGGCGCACCACATTAGTATGTTTGTCATTTACAACTACAACAATTTGCAGACAGTACCTTTCTATTTTTGTGCCTTTGTGTTCAAGGTGATATTTATCAGACCAGTAGGCTTATTACCTAACTCGCTCGCAATCGCCATCGTGTTCATTCTGACAGTTCATGTATGGGCTAACAATCGGCATCGGAATCAGCTAGCTGTCACATTCATACAAGAACTGTCAAAATGAACACGATGGCGATTGCGAGCGAGTTAGGTAATACGCCTACAGGATTATTCGCTAAGAAGACAATCCTGCAGTGGATATTTCCCAGACTTGTATTGGTAGCTACTGATGGGAGTAAATATTACTCTACCACTCGTATTTGAAAGGAAACAAGCCTGATTGGCATTTTTTTGTTAAAAATGATTTGTGAGATTGTTAAAAATACTTAAAACGTCGCTCCTGAGCCGGCGTTGACAAGACTTCCAATAATTTTTGCTTCAATCATTTCACTCCAAATTTATATCATTCTGAACTTTGCTGACCTGCGGTGCGCAGCATAGCGTGATACAAGGCATCATAGTGATCATGTTTTGCCGAATCTGCAACGAAATATTACCTTTGAAGAGCCTTATTAGCCTTTGTTGAGATCAGGATCAGGCTCGTCTTAAATAACAATCCGTACAATACAGGCTGTCAGCATTGTAGGAGTTTACCATAATATGCTTACATTGGTGTCTTTCGAAGACCGAATTAAACAAAAGCTGAAGATTGAAGACTTGTGAATCTATTTAACCTTATACACACCCAACATCTGGCCAAAATCAGACGAATTCCGATAGGCTTCCAAACACCGTTTAATCCGCTGTATTGGAAAGATTTGAACCAAATTCAGACTCCAAAAGACGAATTTGGAGTTCATTGTAGCCTGTTTTAATTAAAGCTGACCAAAGAACCTGATTACGTCGTTATTTGCGGTACTTACAAGGGAAATGTATTCAATACCCCTACATCTGAGCGTAGAACAAACAACATGTTTCGTAATAGTGAACGTTACTATCAACATTAGAAGGAGCCCTGTAAATATGGGTAGTTTTCTGAAAGGGTGCCTAACTTATCTGTTGGTGGGAAATCATGTTGTATTCAGGCTCTGGTAACCTCACCTCCTAAGGAATTAAAAATCCTTCTGAAATAGGTAAGTACTGTTGATGAAGTACACTGCATTTTAAATGGACAATAAAATTCTCTTAACGGTCCTTTGTAGTAGGTACGTATAGTAGTTTAATGTAGCAACCACAAGTAGGGGCGTGTATTGTGTGTGTGTTTATTGCAATTAAATAGAATAGATTTTAAGACGGAAGTATTCTGATCGTTTAGGTACGCCTCAATATGTGGCTGCATTTTTCCTCAAGTGTTAATTAGAAGAACAGAGCATATGTCTGGGATTTGTATCGATAAAAGTACTCTAAATAAAATAACAGCAATGTCGTTGCAAAAGTGTCTTGCGCTCTAGTTAGTGCAGTCTGCTCATTAGAGATCGAGGCCAAAAAACGGGACAATAAAAAATCTGCCAACTGACATCGATTCTATCGCCGCGTTCAAAAAACGAACACAATGAAGACTTACAACGCCATGCGTCCCGCTACCCTCGACGGCCGCATAATAAACTTAATTCGACATAGTCTCTACAAAAACTATCACATCAAAATCAACCCTATATTAAGCACGCATAGAACTTGTTCGCCGTTGGCATCTCTGTAATAGAACTCTATCAATCTTTACTTCAGTTTCAAGCAAGCTTGGAATCCGTCGTCAAGCGGTGCAACGTTGCCGCTCTTGGCAGCCCACAACGTTGCTTTTCTATGTATATGTGTGTTCTGGCACAACTGGCGCCGAATATTTATTGTATACTAACAGAATACTGACGAGCGCTTAGGGCGACACGGTTCTATTCCCTAGGGACGCGTTTGAATGTGTACTTTGGTTCATGGTTGTAGAGTTGATATTAGAAGGTTAGGAGGTTTAGTGAGACCTTGTGTTGTTAAGATGGTTTTCTATGTGACCGTCCAGGTGGCTATGTATAGGTCGCCCGGTCCGTCGATACGCGTTCTGAATGCACGGCGGCCTTAACTTGGACTTATTGGTGTTATACTGGAGTAATTAATTTTTCCTTGCAAGGTTTTATGAAGGTCCCTTGAATTCATGAATACAAATACACAGTGGAAACTCCCTGCGGTTATGTTAATGATGTTTTCTGGTAAGTTTCTTTATGTAATTGATGATCTAGAATAGGACGCATTAACTAAATAATTAAGCTTCAGTAAGTATCTAATTAACTTGTAAATGTTGTGTAGTGTAGTACCAAGGTGTTGCAGATAGAGTGGGATAGAGATAGAGATTGTAATATGTAGATTTAAAGGAAATAGTCCATTACAATTAACATCATAGATATTGGTTGTTCTGCATTTCAGCATAACGTCCGTTTGAAAAGAGTAGAGCAGTCAGCGTTGAAGTGTTGTTTTCATTGAAATGTGCTTTTATAGCTGCTGAATTAGATGCATTAATTACATATCCACGATAACCTCCCGTTTCCAAATTAGTTCCATTTTGATAGTATGTGCCTACCTACTTAGGTACCGAAGAAAAACAGATCACTCCCTAGTTCTCAATTACAGTGAAAGTGTAGAGTCCGTGGCGAAAATTCACCGAGGAGTTTGTCACCGTTGAGCCTTTCTACCGGATTCAAAGCAGCCAACTGATACCTGATTTGGCAGAGAAGTCCTAAAGCTGGTAGAATGCAAGAGCGAATGTGGCCTCGGCATAAGCTAAGGAGGTATTACCAAAAATGTAAACAGTTTTAACAGCTTGTACGCGAAACAAAAGCCAGTGGGCCATGAACGGTCCAGGGATCATTCTCAACCGGCCCTCGCACATCGGCTACTATTTGTTACTATGTACTAGTAGTAAGTTTATTAAAAACCTGACCTTTATCTTTAATTTAATTAATGACTGTTCCAATTTAAGCCACTACTGATGACTCAAACATTGCTTTGGGGGTATTTACAAACTCTTTTAGTTAGGTATGCAAGTCAATTTTATTATATGAGAGCGAACAGCGTGAGGCGTGCAAGGAAATGCTGCGGAAACAAAGAAGCTTCACTTTTTGCAGTATATTAAAGTTACAAAAGAACGCCCACTAGAATAGAACAGACTCTTTACTTTGTAGGTAACTCTGCGGGTCCAAAACAGCTGCAGTTGACTAGATTTCACAAACGGACAACACAACCTTTGCTTTAAATGAAAAAGTTTTATGATTAGCAAATGATAATTAAAGTAAATGATTAGTTAAAAGAAGATCATGCGACGAACATGTTACAAACAATAAGTGTTTTGCATTGAGTTGCATACATGCATACATAAATCACGTCTTTATCCCTTACGGAGTAGACAGAGCATAAGATAACAAGCACTTCAGGCCACTTTAGCATGATTGTGGATGTAGAGGTGGAAAGGGGAATCAAAATAGTGATGGGTTGCTAGCCGCAACGCCTATAACATGATTCCTAAGATTTTCGTCCGGTGTGTTTCATGATGGATGAAAAAAGCGCTGCAAGTTCAAACAGTCAATAGTAAAAGGCAATACGAACATTTGTATGTATGTATGTTTCCTCATCTATCTTGTTTGTTATTGGAAACAACTTTTTGACGGCGTTAAAGTTTCTGTTTGCATTGTACGTGGCAAAAAAATCATTGCCTCCTTTGCGGGTGGTAGGGCCTTGTGCAAGGTCCGTACGGATCGCTACCACCATCTTACTCGCTAATCCTGCCGCTAAGTAGCAGTGCTTGCACGGCTGTGTTCCGGTGTGGAGAGTAAGACAGCCGGGGAAATTACGGGCACAAGAGGCATTTCATCTTAGTCCTCTAGGTTGGCAACGCATCTTCAATCCCTCCGGGGTTGCGGGTGTCTATGGGCAGTGGTGATCACTTACCACCAGGTGACCCACTTGCTCGTTTGCCTTCCTATTCATATAAAAAAAAAAAAAAACACACACAACATCTCTTCTAGAGGCGCATTGATTTCAATTGAAGCTATTTGTTTTCTGACAGCTAGCTGAGCTTGAAGGAAGAAAGACGGTTGAAGTTCCGAAAACGCAGAACCGTATTATTTCACACCGGTATTCCCAAATTCCCAATGCAACGGATGACGTGCAAATGGGTGATTAGTGAGAGGGGTTACATGAAACCTTGGGATCCGCCAGGTGCTTTTTGCCAGGTAGAAATTAGCAATGACTACATTAGAGACGATTCTTTTTAGGTATGTCTTTTATCTTCTTTGTCATAGATATCATAATAAATGCACTGTAATACATACCTACATACATACATAAATCACGTTTTTTCCATTATTGTGCCTAAGCCTAAGGTAACAAGACCTAAAGGCCACGTTTAGCATGATTGTGGGCGGCATATAGGTTGCTAGCCGCATCGCCTATAACATGATTCCTAAGATTGTCTCCCATTCCCTCGATGGAATTTTACCATCTGCGCGGGAAGAGAAGCAACTAGTAGATTCATACACTGGCACTGTGATATATATGTCATAATCACGTCTTTATCTCTTACAGAGTAGACAGAGGCTAAGGTAAAAAGACTTAAAGGCCACGTTTAGCAAGATTGTGGGCGTATATATTATATAATATTTAATGAAACGAATTTGAACGGTTAAGATGAAAGCAAACTTTCATCTGACCATATTCAAGTGGTTAAGAGTTTGTACCGAGTTGTGCCAACAGTTGCTTTTAGCCTTACTAAAGCTATTCAAACGCGTAATCTTATTACAAGCTACCTTCACTGCGGCATAAATATTCTAGGTAAAGCGGTCGTTTAGATTCTACAAAGTGCTCAGCAAAGAGCCTGTCCTGCTTAGCGGTAAGAGGATTATTATTATCGACACTTCACAATCCAATAATACTACGCCATACCGTTACTTGGAATTGATTGCATTTCACCACAATTACGCGACTACTCGTTGAGTCATTTGTTTTACTATTGTTTTTGTTGAATTAATTGAAAGACAACATTCCATTAGGTATTTAAATTTTGCCGGTAAGACTGTCACAATCACAACCACAGCACAATTGAAGAGTTGAGCAATGAAATTGTTACATGCCTCTTTTATTCCCCGTGCATTTGTTTCATTTGTGTCCACGATAATTGTGGGTGCAACTTGTTCTGACATGACCGGCGAAAGGGGTCATCATCATCATCATGTCAGCCGAAAGACGTCCACTGCTGAACATAGGCCTCCCCCGCGGCTCGCCAAACAGATCGGCCCTGCGCCATCCGCATCCAATGCGCTCCCGCTACCCTCACCAGGTCGCTCCGTCTTGTTGGAGGCCTACCTACACCGCGTCTTCCGGTCCGCGGACGCCACGACGCGAAAGAGATATTTAATCATAAATTCACGTTTTAAAAAAAAACTGTCAAATTGATCAACAATCGGAAAGCTCTAATGTTTCTCGAGGGCTCATCACCATTCACCAGTGCCATGTCTCCTAGTATTCATTTCCTTTGTAAGATTGTGTGTATTTGATAGCGATTGTATTTTGTATCATGCGGTACGTATTTTTTCTTTAGAATACTGACTGTTCTCTGTCAATAGTAGTCATAGGTATACCAAATACCTTTCGACCTTGTGGACCCACGGAGTTCTGTAGGTAATCGATGAACTAGGGGCGAAATTTAAATGATAAACAGTACAATATCATATCATCAGTACAGAGTATTAAAATCGCATTTAGTCCAACGTTTTGAACTGTCCGTAGTTTTCTTCAGAGGAGTACCTACTTATCTTAGCGAGTCTAACACTCTCGCAGGAAGGATTATGGATGCATCTGTAAAGTCGACTTATTATTTCAGATTAATCCGAATGGTTAGTACGCGGGTGATCAGTTCATTTCACTGCGCCTGAGTATCGAGGCAGGGTTATGGCAGAAATTGTATCAAAGAATTTACAGTCCTAGGTCTAAGGATCATTGAATCGAGTACTACGTCACATAGAGACTTCAAAAATAATTCACCGTATACTTTATGTCATATATAAACTACTGAAATTACCCCGTTTTAAATAAAACCGTAAGGAAAAAATACGACGCGCGTGAAAAATAATCCAATTCGCTGATTAAAGCCTTTGCTAGTGCAAAATACTTGCTTGAATACGTTTATCGCTGTTCTTTTATCATAATCGTAGGCTCCGTAACCAATTTTACGTCATTTGACATACTGAAACACAGCAGATGCCAGGCGAAAACGATTTTATCCGCTACGTCAATTTATCTACGACAGAACTAAACAAATAAAAACACTGGCAACTAAATAATGGTCGTAACTACATACTTAATTAAAAATAATTTATTACGAAAACCTGTAAACAAAAACATACCTAACTGAAGATCGAAATAAATGACGCGCAAACCGGTCGGTCTGGCAACAGCGCGCGAGTCCAGTCTAGTGCCGCCGCCGGTAGAAAGCAGCGTTTCTAATCTCGACGGGCAGTCATTGACTCCGGCCGGGCGCTCGACACACTTAAAACGGTTAAAACGATGCGTTCTAAATTCAACCGTGAATTGCACTCTAAATTTTACGATTATTTCACCAACTTTAGTGTGGAATGAGCATGTGATATTTTAAATTAAGAGAACGTTGTAATAAATAAACGGCTCTACAAAATTCTATTAGAGGAGGCTTTGCTGAAATTGCTCTTGAATTCTTCTTCTTGTAAGAGCAGACAACAGCAGAGAAGGTTGTTTACTCTTATAAATTCAATTATATAAGTAAAATGAAGAATAAGAATGAAAAGGTAACCATTACAATACAATAATGGTAAATTATGTTTGAAAAGAACTCTTCGCTTCAAGCAAAAAGCACAAACATTAATTAATTTAATTTGGGGTTTAGTATTTTTCATTTTCTCTTTAAAAATAAATCAATTTTAATAGGTAGGTAATTATAACGAAGTAGAAGACAAGAAAATCATTTGTTTCTTTAGAATTGTTCTTAACGGCAAACGTGCTTCAATTCTTCACATCAATCGCCTTTTTCTAAGGAAAAACTGTTATTTTCTAAATAAAGTACGTACGAGTAACGAATGAATGACCTTTCAGGGATTAAATACATAAAGTTTAGACGGTTACAAAGCGGAATCAAAGTCTTTGCCAGCCAACGCCTTCGTTTCGTCATTGTTATTTTCTTTTTAAATCCGCTAAAGGCATTCCTTTCATACGACCAATTTTCTCGAAAATTGCCACCCGGGAGAACATCACAAGCGCGTAAGCTTATACCCAAATTCTACCGTAAAGCATCAATCGCCCAAACAATCACACACTGCTATTAAAACCAGCCATAAGGCTTGCCCTACAATAATTGGGAAACTGAAGGATCCCTTTAAAACCGATGCATTGGAAATGTACAGCATCAGGAGTCTCCAGCAGGAGACAGTAGAAGTAGACGGTATTTCGCGGCAATGTTCCCATCCTCAGAGAGCTTCATATTGAAGACCGGACTTTTTCATCCGTGCTGAAGATCTTCAGAGACGAAACTCGGACTGAAAAGACTCGTAGTTCAGGGCCAGATGGAAGGCAGGAGACTCCAATTGTCAGTAGAAGTAGACGGTGTTTCGCAACAATGTTTTCATCCTCAGAGAGCTTCATATTGAAGACCGGACTTTTTCAACCGTGCTGAAGATCTTCAGAGACGAAACTCGGACTGAAAAGACTCGTAGTTCAGGGCCAGATGGAAGGCAGGAGACTCCTATTGTCAGTAGAAGTAGACGGTGTTTCGCGACAGCGTTTCCATCCTCAGAGAGCTGCATATTGAAGACCGGACTTTTTCATCCGTGCTGAAGATCTTCAGAGACGAAACTCGGACTCAAAAGACTCGTAGTTCAGGGCCAGATGGAAGGCAGGAGACTCCTATTGTCAGTAGAAGTAGACGGTGTTTCGCGACAGTGTTTCCATCCTCAGAGAGCTTCATATTGGAACCGGATATTTTCAACCGTGCTAAAGATCTTCATAGACGAAACTCGGACTGAAAAGACTCGCAGTTTAGGGCCAGATGGAAGGCAGGAGACTCCTATTGTCAGTAGAGGTAGACGGTATTTCGCGGCAATGTTTCCATCCTCAGAGAGCTTCATATTGGAACCGGATATTTTCAACCGTGCTGAAGATCTTCAGAGACGAAACTCGGACTGAAAAGACTGGTAGTTCAGGGCCAGATGGAAGGCAAAAGAGTACGTGGCTGATTTCCGTTAACTCTGGATTATTACGATCAACAAAGCTTGAATCCGCCATGATCCCATTTACTCATCACTACATTGCATGACTAATTTAATCATTCTAAGGGCATTTATTAATCGGCCGTGTCTTCATTACACATAAACGGATACCTCACGTATAAAAAGTCGAGTGATGCTCTACATGTTTCGGACTATTTCGTAGTCCTTTTTCCAAGAGCGCTCGCCCTTTTACTCGACTTTTTATACGTGAGTTATCCGTTTATGTGTAATGATGATTAAGTCTTCCATGCTGGTCTGGGAGTAAAGAAAAGAATGTACCAGTTGCTTCTCCTCCCGCGCAGATGGTAAAAGTCCATCGAGGAAATGGGCATAGGTATCATATAGGCGATGCGGCTAGCTACCCATCACTATTTTGATTCCCCTTTCCACCTATACGCCCACAATCATGCCAAGCGTGGCCTTTGGGTCTTGTCACCTTAGGCTCTGTCTACCCCGTAAGGGAAAAAGACGTGATTTATGTATGTATGTATGTATGATTAAGTCTCACGGTAGTTTCATGTTGGCCGTGTCTTATTCGGTTTTGGAATAGGATCCATCTCTCACCATAGATACATATACCTATAGTAAAAGGCGACTGAGGGACTTGATGTGACACTGGGCAGCAGCGCTCTCTACTGCCAACTACAAACTCAGGACCTCACTGTGGTGTGCAAGGCCAGGGGATACCACCACACTATTATTCACACACAAAAACGATGACGTGTCAAGCCCTATTTGGGCACCCTTTTTTTCAAACACACAAACGCTGACGTGTCAAACCCTGTACGGGTTGACATCCTCGTCGTTGGTTTACATGCTGGGTAGTTGTACTCGCGGAATACTATACAGTGTGGTCGTGCTTTATGGATTGGACCCACACAGGGGTTCAAACTGGTCAACGTTTTTTGTGCTATGGGGAATAATAGAATTTTTGGGAAACAAAGGAAAGTAAGTAAAGTAAGTAAGTACCTAGTTAATTTATGTATTTTTTTTTTGTTACACATAAGTCGGGTTCTATCTATTTTACTATTTATTTATTCTATTTGTTTACGTAAAAGTTTATGGATTATGTAGTATATTTTATCTGTGTATCGTTTCGTGAGTCACGGTTCTGGCTGAAAATCAGTGCTGCACTGCGTAATGCTGAGCCAGCGACCGTTTCACTTTTGCGAAGACACACACAACGCTCATGATCTATTTTTCTTGTCTTGATTATTTTCTATAAAATTGTATATATTCTCTTTTATTTGTGTGTCTTGCAAAAAGGAATAAATGTCTTCTTTCTTTCTTTCTTTAGATTTGCATGTAAACATCATGTTTTGCACAGGCTTTAGCCGTCTTACATGCTTGGCAACGGCGTGTAAATGTTTATTTTATTTTATTACCTGTGCTAACCCTGAGCACCTAATAAAGTATGTATTCTAGATTAATTTAAAGACACTGTGTATGTCTCACCAATTTGTTCGACAAATACTTAGCATACCTCACCAGGTGGCGATCGGCTAAAACCATAAGCGTTATCGCGGCTGATAACGCTTATCAGCTGTTATCGGCGCCTGCGCAGCTGCCACCGACGGCGCTGACAGATTTACTGGTTTATTCGCAGGCTGCTTAGATGTCAACTGTTATGTATATTGGATATGTGTTATTGTCATGGTTCCTTTTCTCTGGAGGAAAAAAGGAACTCTTATAAGATCACTTTGTTGTGCCTCTGTCTGTCTGTCCATCTTTCTGCCAAGGCGTAGCCTAGGTTTTATTTTCATATTCATTGACTTGTATCTTATTAAATTTATTTCTTAGTTTAGTTTAATTTAGCTTGGTATAGTCTAATTTGTCTTAGTTTAGTTTAGTGTGTCTTAGTTTAGTTTAGTTTGTCTTAGTTCAGATTAGTTTGTCTTAGTTTTGCAAGGCTTGTCCGAATTGTTACAAATAAGTATAGCTGACCTATCCGACCAGACCTTGTGCAAGTTAAGCACATAGTAAACTCAGACGTAAAATATGATAAAACCTTTACCTACTTGTCTGTAAGCATTTTTTGTATTTACCTAACGTGCTATTTAAAAATGAAACCTTCAAGACTAGGAGTAAAGTTAATAATGGAATGTCACTGAACAACAAAAGCCTTCTGCGTGGCGCCTTCAAAAATGCTCCATCATTGTCTAGCCTTGCTACCCAATAGTTTTCCTTTCAAACGATAACCAGTGTTATTCCAAATGGATAAGGTCTGAAGTAACAGTGGGTTTATAGTTTAAGTAACACAGTAGCCCGAACACCGGTAGTTGCTTGTCTATTGTTTAAGATATCGACTCGTAAAGCGTTTGTGTTCGTATTTAATTCAATGCTATTTGAATTCCAAAGCGCGGCAGTATCTGTGAAATTGTTTTTCTATTGCACTTATCGATTACACTTAGATGTAATTGTCTTTGTGGGAAATGCCGGTACAGTGTAATTAAGTATGTGATTTACAAATAACTAGTACAATTCGCACTCACACAAGCACACATGCCCTCGACCGCTTTTACAGATAAAGGGGCGTCCATTGGTCGCGTCACGGTCGAAAGAGGGGGGGAGTTTAGAAAAACCACGTAACATCAAACCAAAACCGCGAAAATGTCTTGCAACCAAAACCTCACGGTTTTCGGCGTGAGTCTGAGAAGGTAGTGAAGAATCTCAAGAAATCGTGAAGGGATAGAGTAAAAAGTTGATCAAAAAAGTATCACGTCATTTACGGATTCAGTGGCTGAGTGGCTGTGTAATGGTAACAGAACATTAGGTACCACCGTTTCACAGGCCCGATGTAGTGAAAATAACTAGTGAAGTGACTAATCTTAATTTTCCGGTAATGATCAAGATCTTAAGTAGTAGTTATAAATTATCCACAGTTAGTTACATGAGATATAGTTTCTAAGAGATATCGACCGCGATATCCTTTGATGGGCTCCTGATATTTCGACGCAGTTACATGCATCATGATTTCGGTTCGACCCGGGTGCTCATCAAAAGTACCTAATCACAGTCAACATCGCATAGAAAATATATCTTATGTAATTAACTGTGAATCATTTATTAATTACTACTTAAGATCGTGATCATCACCGGAAAATTATGATTTGTAAGCAGCAAAGTATAGGTGAGTATCTGTCTCCTTGAGATATTATCACCACAGTTGCCTACTAGTTGCTAGCTTCATAGCTTACTGACTAATATAATCTTTTCTATTAATACTTTTCATAACTTTGTTATTTTTGCTCGTTAGTATAGCTAAATCTATAAATAGAAAAGAGGGCTTACAGTTAACTTAGTTTATTAGGCTTGCTAAACAAATTGTTACCTGATTTCGGTCTTGCTCATTTCCGAGGTCAGAACGTCAATGAGTAGTAAAGAATTTTAATAATTAGAAAGCTTTGGATTATTATTTATAAACACACGTACGCCATTTTAAATGTAGACATTTCATTACATTTTGTAAAAAAATTGTTTGAACAACCTTGAGCCAATCGCTGCTTTGTTGCGCAAGTTATTCCCAACCATCACGGGAACTCACCATACAAATATCATCATAGTAAAGTTACCATGTCATCCAAGAGTCATCAGTAACGGTAGGCGTTGAGAATGGATGCAATGCGGTAAACGCTCCCGGTCAAACATGACAGTCATTCCGAGAAGCGTTAAAAGGTTGTAACTGTCAGTTACAAGTTTTACTACGAAGTTCATCGCTTGATCGAGCGCTATTTCGACACCTTCAATGAACAATACGCCAACCCAAAAATGATAGGTTTACACTGTTTACAGGAACTCCTAAAGCAATTAATTTCTCTATTTAAGCGTGTAATTTAGTACTCGACCATTCATTATTATGCATTATTATTATTTATGTATAGTTAAAAAATCACGTCATAATATAAGAATTGTCCGCATTAACTTCGTTGTTCTATAATATTAAAGAAAGAGTAGTTACAACGGTCCTTTCATTCATTCGCCGAGGAGCGAAACGCGAGCGAAGCGTTATTGTTTCAGTTTGGACGAAAATGTTTTCGTTTGTTCAGCTGTTCTCTACAGGTCGAATTTCTCAGCCAATTCTCGAGAAATTCATGAGCAGTAAAATTTTGATTTCTTTTGTCAATTTAGTTTTCGGCCTTTTTTCAAAAAGGTAAAAGTTCTGATGTGTCTTCTCCGCTCTGCTTTTATGGAAAGGGACACTAAATCGTTAGGTCGCAATATTCAATTGCTGAACGTATAGGTATGAAATGTTAGTGAGATGATTGTTTACTTATACCCAATATGCCAACGTTCCATAGTGGCTCAACGGTTGAAAATCGCCACTGTACATTTTTTATTTTTATTTTGTAAACTTGCTTTTGATTCTTACTGACTCAATATAATCGACACTTTAGCGCACTCATACTTTATAAAAAACTTAATTCAAGTCATCGACTGACTAAAACTTAACATCACAAGAAACAAATAAATTTTGACTAATACTAGCATAGACTAAAATAACAGCTAATTTGGTATAGTGTGTTTCTTTTTAAATGACGAAAATGCAATTAGCGCGGGATTTTACAACTTCTTTTGTTGCTGAATATGAAAGGAAAAAATAACAAAGAGACATAAAAAAACTGACCGCAGTATTGGAGTAGCTCAACCCTTCTTGATCTTTGAAATGAAAGATTTTAATTTTTATTTAAAATATGATTATTAATACACCCGTTAGACACTAAAAAAATATTGCACTTAAGCCTGGAAAGTATCCCCTCCTATTGATTATTGTTTATTACCTGAATTGGACCCTTTTAAGTATAATAGGTGTATTGTTTTCCATAAACAATTACAGTGCGGCTAACACTCAGGTAAAAATTTCTTATACCTACTATTAAACAATTGTGCTAAGTGATTTTGATATAGTATATAATTATTATTTTAGAAACGCACGTCATCTAGTGTAACACCGACCAACAACATCAAAACTATCAAGATTGTTTGTTCACGGTATACTTTTAGTTAACACTAATGGTTTTACAACCCCACTTGAAGTTAACAATTGAACAATAGATGTCGGTTTTAAGTACTTTTCGTCATTTTAAATAAAACAGACTATACGTAAAGCTAAACTAAATGGAACCAAGACTTGATTAATATTAATTATTAGCCTATTTTCAATTTTAACTAATTTTTATCTGAAATATATTTGTCTCTGCCCTATACGCTGTAGATTTCACAGTATAAATGAATAAGTAAGTCTCGCATTAAACCCGGCCCTGTGTTATTTGGTGCCGTTAACATTTAGCCTAATAGATTACAGTAATTAATCCCCCGGCGACGCGCAAACAGGGTTGTTACGCTTTTTTATTCCGGCTTTTAATTAGACGAACAAGTGAAGACTACTGCACTTATACAATCAACTATCACCATAAGGCATGTGGGTACGAAATCAAATGAAATTTATTTTGTTCTAGACATATCAAAAAGTTGACTAAATAAAGTGGTCTAAATAATTATACAGGCAGAAATTTAAGCGTTAAGACTTTAACAGTCAGCGTCAAATAGTTCGTGGCACCCGAAGTGGCCAAAAAGTTAGCAACACGACCTTATTTCAACTGTAACAATGACGTGTTGCAAACTATTTGGCTACTTCGGGTTTCACGAACTATTTGACGCTGACTGTACTAACGTAACTAAGTAGTAACGTAAGTAGCAAGTTTAATAAACTTTCTCATGTGGGAACCCTATAACTACGCACCAAATGCGTCGCATCGCTGCGCCCGCGTCAGTAATTTAAGTCGGTTACCGCTGCTACCGAGACTATTCCAAATTGGCAGTATCATGGCAGATAGTTTATTTTTAGTCGACTTCAAAAAAGTTAAATGTTCTACTTTGTATTTTCTGTTGCAAAATAAAAATATTTTCCGAAAGCAGTCGTTAGCCAGGGATTCAATTAAATTTCGACATTTCTTTTTTATATTTTTAATATGAGTGTATGCTTTGTAAATTCGAATAGATAAGTACCTGGGTTACAAGTTTACTTTGCTTTCGTTTTTTATTATTGGATTTTTGATTTTTATTTATCTATGACAATTTCATCGCATTTTAGTACACCTTATTATGTTTTTATTTTACTTACAACTGACGATGTTTTTGTGACATTCTTATGTTTGACATAAAATATAATGTTAATTACAAATTGTAATAAATGGAAATATCTATCTTTGTCTCGTGAGGCAACCCTGACATATGAAATGCGTCGCAACGCTGCGCCCGCGCCGTTAATTTAGCCATTTACCGCTGCTACTATAGTGGAGACTATTTTAAATTAGCGGTATGGTATGGTAGCTGTATGTCTGTTTGGGTCGAGATAAACTGTGTTTTTGTTGAAAAAAAAAACAAGTTATTTTGCCGACTGTAGGTAGGTACTTGCAGTATCATCTAAAGTTTAGATTCTAAACTATTAATGTAAGTAAATATGGGTCTAACTTATCATGCAGAATTTAACCATAATTCTAACACAGCAATTTAAATAAAAACTTAAAATGAAAATGTTTTATTAGGCCTCGCATTTTCCTTAAACAACAAAATAACTTTGCCGAAAAATTTGGTGTAAGTTGCATTACTACTTATTTCTTTTTTATGATGTAAATTTGAGTATATAGTTTAGTTTCGTTTTAGTAGCTATCTCTTTTGGCAACCCTATACTCATGAAATGCGTCGCAACGCTGCGTCTGCGCCGGTAATT
Organism: Pandemis cinnamomeana; assembly: GCA_932294345.1. Lineage (NCBI taxonomy): Eukaryota > Metazoa > Arthropoda > Insecta > Lepidoptera > Tortricidae > Pandemis > Pandemis cinnamomeana. The sequence goes on along the minus strand of OW028705.1, from coordinate 11,632,930 downwards.
AAGACGTTTGCCGTCGCCACTGATATTACCATTGACTATTCCAAATTAGTACGACGGTAATCACTTAGTCTATTTTAATTGGCTGCGGTAAAAACCAAAGTCATCATGGTATTAAAATTAACAAGATGACGGAAAACATCGTGAAGCCACGCCCAATGAAAGACTGAATTGCGTACAGTCAGCGCCAAATTGTTCGTGACACCCAAAGTAGCCAAATACTTAGCAACACGTCACTATTTCAGTTGAAATAAGGTCGTGTTGCTAACTTTTTGGCCACTTTGGGTGTCACGAACTATTTGACGCTGACTGTACGCAATTCAGTCTTTCACTGTGGGGCCTTATAAATGCAAATGTCATGCCTTATCAAAGAATTAATGCGTAAGGTATATATCCATAGAGGTACGTAATTCAGTTTCTTAGACCGCACGCACAAGCAAAGTATAGGTCGCGTCATGTAAAAAGAACGCTGGAAAAAAGTAGAGGACCCCCCTCTGCTCATAGTGTACCCATGCGCAAGCACCCCCTCTCCTCTTTCTTCCAGGGTACTTTCTACACGACGCGAGCTGTAGTTAGTAAGTAAATGCTTTTTTCTTCCATACTGGTCTGGGAGTAAAGCAAAAACATAGAATTTACCAGTTGCTTCTCTTCCCGCGCAGATGGTAAAAGCCCATCGAGGGAATGGGCGAAAGTCTTAGGAATCATGTTATAGGCGATGCGGCTAGCAACCCATCACTATTTTGATTTCCCTTTCCACCTATAGATACGCCCTTAATCATGCTAAACGTGACCTTAAGGTTTTGTTACCTTAGACTCTGTCTACCCCATAAGGGATAAAGACGTGATATATATGTGTGTATGTATGTAAATGCTTTATTTGTACACTAAGAAATCAACACAATTGGAAAAAGATAAGTTAAATGGTGTGTGTGAAGTTCCCGATATGGACAGACTGACAAATAAATTATTTAAGAAGTGATTAAGAGAACAAAAGAAAATTATGGCATTTTACATAAATCACATCACATTTTACATATTGAAAACAAATTAATAATTATACAATTTAAATGCTTTATAACAGCGGGCGAACACTCGGCAGAGTTTATCTGTCGCTGCTGGTTACTCCAATTAGTTCCTTAAACTAAACAGACGAGTTATTGATGTGCTGCGTTACAGTTTAGGTAAAATGCTTTGACAATTTTCTTGCATCTGTTGGGGTTGGCACACCCTTCATTATCAGTTTCCGATGGTCATTGAGAATACTTGGTAACATATACTGCCATGTGCGTTTGCCGTATACATTGGAACCTAAAAGGCCACGTTTAACATGATGATGGGCGTATAGGTGGAAAGTATTGTATTATGTGGATACAACGGTTACAACACTATAATCTTCTATCCTACCCATCCACCACTATACTAACCCATCACTATATTGACTCCATTTTTTGCCATCTTTACGCCCACAATCTTGCTAAACGTGGCCTGTAGGTTTTGCCACCTTATGCTCTGTCTACCCCGTAAGGGATAAAGACGAGATTTGTGTATGTGTGTATGTATGTATCTATGTATCTTCTATCCTAAACATTCAGCCCGTAAGCTCCTACGAGATTCTGGGTTGTCGTGCTCTCACTTACTCTTACGGGTTTGATACTTGAATCGGCCGATGGTACCCGGAACCCGAATGTCTTACAGTCTCACCGACTCTACGGTCGATCAGATAAGTGGTCTACCACTTTTCATCCAACTTCCTATCAAACAAAAATGTCGCTAAAGTCGAACTTTCGAGTTGACAGCCACGTCTTAGCGACATTATAAAGGAGCGACCACACCGCTGCGTATACGCAGTGACGTGTCGCAGTTTCTTCATACATTTTGTTGCGTAAACGCACCGTCGACGTCTTTTACACAGGTGTGGCCGGACCTTTATATTGTGACGTGCAAAAGACCTTTAGGGTGGTAAACACATATTTGATACCTTTTATTTTAATGTATATTTAGATAGCGGTAGTGGCTCACCATCAAGCGAAACTCGTGTTTATCAAAGTAGATAAAAAATTGATTGAGAACTGGAATAAAATAAAAACTATTTATAATAAAGCAGTAATTGCAAATCGAGCGCAAAGTGTTCGCTGTTCTCATTATCTGACTTCATCCTTGACATGCGAGCTCGGACTGTTGCTATGCTATTAATTAACTTAATGATATTGTTGTTAAATTGATACTGGGAAGTTGTCAAACAGTACAATGATTTTGCTATTTTAATTATAAGTTTCTCACAAGATAACTTTAGGACATTTTTTATTCTACTCAACGGGCATGGCAGTTCTATTTCTAACAGAAAACTTGTTTCTATTCAACGCTTTAACCAAATATTTCAAGTATTTCGCTTTAGAGAGAGAGAGAGAGAGAGAGAGAGAGAGAGAGAGAGAGAGAAACATTTATTTACACACATTCCATACAAGTAGATATAAAACAAGGAGAAATACAATATACTAAGGAACAGTACCGATATGGTGTAAAGTGGACCCCACTCAGCATAATGTTGCGGCAAGCCGCAACGCTGTTTTTTTGTTGGCTTTAGAAACAACTGCAAGCATATATTCAACAGATCAGTACAAAACAATACAAAAACAAAGAACAAGGTAGACAATTGGCGGCCTTATCGCTTAATAGCGATCTCTACCAAACAACCAGTAAAAGAAAAAATAAGTTGGAGACAGTTTGAGTAGCTGGCGGAAATAAATAGACAGGAGAAACGCAGAAGAAGATATGAAGTGTAACAAAAAATATTTTAAAATATTGAAAGGTATACAATTTATTTAAACAAATGCAGCGCTAATCGATCGTGCAAAAATCTGTGTACACTTTTGCTAGACAACTAAGGCTCAATACATTTTTGGCTAGTAAACTACATCACAAATGATGTACCTAGTTAGAGCTGTATTATTTCGCCCATTCGCGACCCATGGATTGGGAAACCCTGGTCTAAGCTATTAGTATGTATAGCGAGGTGGATGGATGTCCTGTAGGCTTATTGCGTAACTCGCTCGCAATCGCCATCGCGTTCATTTTGACAGTTCATGTATGGGCTGACAATTGGCATCGGAATCAGCTAGCTGTCATATTCATACAAGAACTGTCAAAATGAAAACGATGGCGATTGCGAGCGAGTTAGGTAATATGCCTACTGATTATGGTCGCGGATTCACATTGGATTCAAGCCGCTTCCGACAGAGGCAACTGGAGGTCTATGGGGATACCTGTATCTAACAGTGAACGTCCTGTGGCTGTTATGACGGTGAGTAATTTTAATTGAACAAAATTTTTCACCACTTTCACATATGCTTTATTTATTTATTTATTCATCAAACAATTTACACAGCATTACAGTAAAGACCAAAGCGCTCGAAAACTTAATTTTAACAAGTATACCATTAAATACATCCCTAATAATCCCTAATATAATACTCCTTTCATCCACTCAAAGGTTGACTGGAAGAGATCCCTTAAAGGGATAAGTCCGCCTTTGTGCATGTATCTCAGTGTTTGTCAATTGTATTTCTCTTGTTTATTTTGCACAATAAAGAGTTTACATACATACATACAATATTTATTTATTTATTTATTTATTTATTTATTTAATCTCATAATTAACACTTACAGACAAGCCACACATGCTAATTATATAACAAGAAAAGAGAATGAATACATAGAACTTATAAACTAAATATCTATGTTATACATTTATTGAGCTCGGTGTCACTATTGACTCCAAATGCCGGCTGGCCGATGCAAGAAACCTCGACTCAGAGGTAAAGAACAAATCCAGACTAGTGTCACTGTCCAGGATATCGTTTAAGAGAGGTACAATACAATGGGTACATACATTCATCAAATAATTTTATAACATAAAAATAATTTTAACCAAGAACGCTAATTTTATGACAAACTCCCTAAAAATAAAGTAAGCCTAGACAGAAGTGCCACTGAACGATCAGCGAACACATCAGCATCCTAGATCCTGGACAGAAACACATTTAATAACGCTATTGCCCTGGCCGTTGGACAGTTCTTGGCTCTGCGAGTTTTTAACCCCGCCACCGCCGCGAACAAGTGGCGGCGACGCGCTCCCGCTCGCGCATACTGCTGCGGGGCGAATAGAGTCATCTGCCTCAGTAGTCTCAGTACCGAATGATTATTGACTCCTTTTGCAACAAGGAAAAATTGGGTCCCTGTGGGGGCGGGCGGATAGATTATTTATAAAGGATCCTCTTTTCTGTGCCGTTGGTCAGAACCGGCGATATAGCAGTAACACTTTAATGCGTTCCATTTTTCCTATCGAGTATCTAACCAATAGAGACCATAATATAGCTAAGTTATTTAAAAAAAACTGTGTGTGCTAATCGGCCGGCCCAGGGTGTGGCTCAAATTTGGGCAAGCAGATGTCAAATCCGTCGAAAGGAACTGTTTTTTTAATCGTAATTGTAGTAACTAAATTAATAATGATAAAACATTAATACATTTATTGGAATAGGATGGCAAGTATTATGTATCAAGTATTATGCTGGGTTAGCCACAGAAAATTAGCTTATATTAAAAGCGTAAAAAAATGTTTAAAGCGTGAAAACAACGGCTTTCTGTCATTTAATACGTACAAAAATCACGTCTCTATCCCTTACGGGGTAGACAGAGCCTAAGGCAACAAGACCTAAAGGCTACGTTTAGCATGTTTGTGGGCGTATAGGAGGAAAGGGGAATCAAAATAGTGATGGGTGGCTGGCCGCATTGCTTATAGGTACTATGATTTTCGCCGATTCCCTCGATGGGCTTTTACTATCTGCGCGGGAGGAGAAGCAACTGGTGCGTTCTATATTTTTTACTCCCAGACCAGCGTGGAAGCTATTTAATACCATTAACTTGATAATCTTAAGCAAACCAAGGGCCCCATAACAGAATTAGCTACAGACCCGGCACAGACTAGCCCGACTTTGATTATTCATCACTCTATTGGTTGTATGCTCGGTGATTTTGCGTAACTACCGGCCATTGTGTGCGACCGAGTGATTCACGCAGCGTTGCCTAACGCACACAACAATGCCTTTGTCTGTATTGCCTCATCGCGTGTATGTGTACCATTGTTCGAAGTCGGGTAGCAGAAAGACTGAAATTGTTTATGTAAAGGCTTTGCACGGTAGCTATGGCACTGAGGAATAAAATCTTTGATTGAAACTGAATTAGATTTTTTTCAGCAAAAACTGCTGTCTCTTACATTCCTAATATTAGGTACCTATTTTTTCATATACTGTCATAAGAACTTGAAGAAATTTAAAAAGATCAGCTTTTGAAAAAAGAAAAAAAATATATATTGTAAGCGCTATCCGTCTGGCGCCACCTTTAACTGTCACTGCCACCATCCGTACCTGGCTACCTAGCTAGCGGTAGGGTAGGCGAGCGGACACACAGTCATCGCCTGGCCTGGCATTGACATCGTGGCGCTTGCGGCAGACGGACGTCTCCAGAATCTTTCTTTATCAAGGTCACGTGAGCCATATCTAATCTTTTGCCTATTGTGATTAGTGGTAGAAAAATAAGTAATCGCTGTAATAGTTATGATCCTTACAATATGATTTCATAGTGTTAATAGTTACATACATACATACATCACGTCTTTATCCCTTACGGGGTAGACAGAGCCTAAGGTAACCCAACCTTAAGGCCACGTTTAGCATAATTAAGGTCAGGTAGATAGCGAAATCAAATGATTCCTAAGACTTTCGCCCATTCCCTCGATGGGGTTTTACCATCTGCGCGGGAAGAGAAGCCACTGGTAAATTCTATGCTTTTCCTTTACTCCCAGACCAGCACGGAAGAATGTTAATAGTTAACACTAGGTAAATATAGATATAGAGTTATTGAATACCATTTCCTTTGAAGATCGTTAAAAACTTTAGGGGTTTGTTAGCAATATGTTAAGCTAAATTAACTACTTGTTAAATAGCTGTTCAATACTCTACTCGTAGGTATTGGATATTTAACGAAAATTCACCATTTCACCGAATGCTATTTTCATAATTTATTTACCGAGCTATTTTTGGTATTGGGAAAAGCCTTTAAGCCCCTTCCTCTGACACAGAGGGGTGACAAGCTTAAAGCCTCTGCCTGCCTATACGTACCTACCTGTCTATAGTGTCTATAGATTGGCAGCTTCGGATCTGGCAAAGCGATTTCAACGAGAATTGTGTGTGATCGCTGGATTGATCTAGTTAGTACTAAAATAGTGTTTTAGAAATGTTCGATGGAAAATTATCTTTTTGTTCTAACAATATATATGTCCTTTTGCAATATTTACAGATAGGCACTTGCGCTCTATTTGTTTTAAATTCCATCATTAATGAATACTAACATAGTCATAATTGTATCATAATTGAAACAATAATTGGATCTTTGTTATAAATAGGTATACTTAACTTATTATTATATTATTAATTTGAAAATTATCAAAAACTTGCCTAGGGCAAATCAGATTCGCACGAAAAGTTTTCCGTGGGTACGGTGTAAAATAAAACGCTTTTATGTATGAAACTCTTTTTGTTGTGGAAAAAAAACGAAAGAAATACAATTGACAAACACTGAGGGATTCCAGTCAACCTTTGATTATATTAGAGAGAAATAGAAACTAAACTAAACTATCTTATACTATCTGATTCCCCTTTCCACCTATACAGCCACAATCATTCTAAACGCGGCCTTAAGGTTTTGTCACCTAAGGCTCTGTCTACCCCGTAAGGGATAAAGACGTGATATATGTATGTATCTTATACTCGATACGTGAATAATACCAGCTAATTTGTATGTCACCAGGAATTCCATACAAATAACAAAACTACTCGCAGTCCCGTCAGATGCATGGCCACCCTCCCACTAAAACTCATTACAAATTTACAGCCGAGAACCGGAATTTACATTTCGCCGGGTAGTGTCCGTATTGACAAACCCTCCCCGAGCCTAGAGCTTAATCCGTTCTGACGGAGTATGCGCGTGGAATTGATAACAAAATGAAATGCTTGTAACGAATTTCAAAAAAATGCAAGCTTTACAATTCAATCGAACCTACTTAGTAGTCTTATTAGCTGTGAGATCGATGTGATTTTCTGGGATAACAACTTTGACTTTCCCTGCACTGAATTGGGAATGATTGTGTAGTGACATTACGATCTGCTGCAGAACTCTATCTGTGTGTACGACACACTCTTTGGTAGTTTTTAACAAAAGTCTTGAACTGCCTTATCATCGCCTAGCCCAAATCCCACACCTAAAAAACCAAAATTATAAAATAATCATGGATTTTGTAAAATTCCTAAAAAAAGGGAGTCGTCTGCGATCATTTTGGTGCTGCTCTTGCAACATTGTCGACAATTTTATTATATTTTCATATTTTGATAGTCATGAATCAAACCCGTGCAATTGATTATAGTAAACCTACCCACAAAACTTTGTCGAAACATTATATAAATTTACCCTCTTTTTATGTTTTAGTACTTACATACGGTCATTACAAACGTACCTACTTAATTTTAAGTTCTCGTAAGATTCTTAATGAAAATAAATCTTTAAATCTAAAACCTATTTTACGTCGGTGATCCACGCGGGATTGTGCTGAAAACAGCTCTCATTGTTTTCCCGCCACCCATGAATAAATGATCGATGGGAATTCTCCTACGAGAGCCAAAGGCCAAGCCGCGACCACAAGCTATTTAAAAAACAAAATAAAACGGCCAAATATCCAAAACTCCGTAGAAAATCGGCAAGTAAATATAAAATTGAGTATTAGCAGCGCCCTTCCTCTAAGCAAAATGTAATTATTGATTGAGTTGACTTCGAGGGTTGATTTTATTCACAGCTCTAAGAAGCCGCCTTAATTTGGTATTAGTTACAACTTTATACATCTACGCGTTCCTGAGAAAAAGGGTATTTCTTGACAGGCAGAGAGCGGGGCGGACAACAAAGTGATGCTACAAGTATTTAAATAAGAATTCTCAATGATAATGCAGTTTAGTTCCCAAACTAAATATCAGCACTGTAAACCGGGGTGACTTTGATTTACGGGGTGACTTTCAAAAGTAGTTGTAATGACGATATCATTAATTTTTATTTGCGTTTACTGCTTCCAATGTCTTCATCGATTGTCTTTGGCAAACATTCACCGCATGTAGACTTGAAATTTTAAAACTATCAAAGTTGACCCAAAATGATAAAAGTTACTCGGTTTACGGCATCTAGATTTAAGATAAAGAGCTAAAATAACAGCACGTCTGCGACACGAAATAATTGTGGCCGTTTAGAGACCGTTCGTTGCCAAACATGGCCGCTGTTGAGATAAAGCTCTTTACCCGAAACTGGCAGAACGTCGTTTAATCGGTGCCTTGGAAATGCATTTCTTACCCTTGGCCCAATTGAAAAGAACGAGCGAACTTAAACAATACCTACAAGGAATAATATCACTACATTATAAAACGAAGTCCTCTGCCGCATCTGTATGCCTGCAGCGATAAACTAAAAAGCCACTCAACTGATCTTCGTGCGGTTTTCCCCAATAGACAGAGTGAAAAAGAGATGCAGGTTTAGGTATAAAATTGGTCAAGGTTTTGTGTAAATTGGTTGAAATATAACGATACATGTTGGAAGTGTCGGGAAAAATCAAACTACAAATGTTTTAATTCTGCGCGGACGAAGTCGCAGGCAACAACTAGTAAATCGTAAGTAGATCAGTAGGTACCTGCTAATTACATTTAACAACAGCAGTCATGTTTGTCAGTCTAGTTCCAATGAAAGATACCATCAGACACGGTTAAAATTTGACTGAGTGACATACCCGACACTTAAATTATTTTCGTTTTTTTTTCTTACTAATCCCCATCTGTTACACTAGAGACATCGCTTAGGGATTTCTTAATTTATCGTAACGCATATCTGCATAATACTGAGTGTAATAAATGGTAAGTTTCATACAATTTAACATCTTGGCTTGCGTAACATAACAACAGACATTTCTCTCCAAACTCGTTACTCCTAACAATTAGCCAAAAAGCCAACCTCATTACATCGACACTCATTAAAATTATAATATAATTGAAAGTTGGCAGCCTTGACAACATTCCCCGCGTCTCACTCGGCCCGACTCCGAATGGCAGTTTGTTTTTTTTTCTCGGTTTCTGCGAAACACGAAACAGGTCGGACGGGCGAGTTTTTTGGACGGGCAACTCCGTGGTGTTGCCGGCGTTAGCGCGGCGCTTTGTGCATCGGAACTTGACACAAAAGGTTGCCTTAAGCGAAGATTTATGGAGGTTTGCGAGTGAATTTTCCGCAGGAAAAGTCTGTGAAGTAAGAAGCGTAGCAATCAATACTTTCACTGATATACTTGCTTGGAAAAAATGGAACTGAATATAAAATGAAATAAGGGTCGGACATTTTTAATTCGTTACCTAGGTTCACTCGTGTTTTATGCTTGAATCGGGACAATTAATAGCCCTCTTTAGTCAGTTGTCTAGGTTTTCCACTCTGACTACGTCTTAAAAATACATTCATAAACTAGTAAACAAGGTAACTCATCATTCAGGATTCAATAGTACAAATTGCAGCCATATTCATGGTGTAGGTTGTGACTATCAGCAATGTTAACTAAATAATCCTTATATAGATATCAACATTTTAATTACCACCTTAAAAGTGCGGTATTCACATACACATAAAATACCTACACAGTCCACAGATAAAAAAACCCTACGAAGGGAACGGCCATAGCCTGGCAACCCAGTCCATCGGGCTAATTGCCCGCCACCCGCGGCATACTAATGGAAGATTAAAATAGTTTTATGGTCCATAAACGTTGCTCAATACGTCGTGCCGTATCGTAAACGTAACCGGATAGTTCGCCTTATTGATATTTGATAAGTTGTATCGAAACTAGCCAGTTTTCATTCGATTCTAGGCTGATAACTGAGAGTTGTTTGTTCCATTTGATACTTTTGTAATAGATGTTGTAATAATGTACGCAGTGTGTTTTTTTTTAGATATGACTGTCACTTGTTTTGATGGCCAGTGACATACAGTTTGCCATTATCGCTATTTACGTCTCTCTTTTATCTAACGGTGTATTTGATCTGCAAATAGCATTAGCAGTTCAGTTAGCAGTAAACAAAGACAAGTCCACTTCGCTTGTTTTAGCCGTAGGTATATCGGTATTTCTAATCTATTTAATAGCACGTGTCCAAGTTTTTTTTTTCATTTAACATTTGTTTACCTGATAGTTTGAGTGTAACTTTAATGAAGGCCTATTTCAGCACTCTTCTATAAATTTATTCCAACAAAACAAACAGAGACAGGAACTAATATCATACATATTATATAACAGAGAGTGATGAAAATTATTCTTTTTGAGAGTTTCCTTTGCGTGTGCTTCGTAAACGGTTAAAGTTTTGCAAAAATCATATTTGGCAGAATTTTTTCCCTTTAAAAGTTCTAAGAAAAAGGTTGGCTCACAGTCACCTTTTTTATGGTAATCAACATACATACGTACATTACATACATATATCACGTCTTTATCCCTTACGGGATAGACAGAGCCTAAGGTAACAAACCCTTAAGGCCACATTTATAGCATGATCAAATTTGTTCTAAAATAAGGTGTTAGAAATATTATAAGCAAGTTGGGAAGTCACCCCAAAAATATCCCTGAAACGGAGTACCTAGATGAGTATGTCACAAGTAAGAGATTATAAACTTATGCTAGGTACCCAAACCATTAATTCCACGCAGACGAAGTCGCGGACAAAAGCTAGTGTATGTATTAACACGCGTTCGTTTTACGTTGTACGCGTTTGTTATTCAGGTAGGAAATATGATTACCTACGAAGTAGACTGCGGAGGTTTGTTCACTTATCCCTTGGTAAGTGAACAAACTTGTAATAGTTTATCTATAAGTACCTACTATTATTATTATTATACTAGCTTTTGCCCGCGACTTAATCCGCGCAGAATCAAAATTTGCGCTAAAACTTCTTCCTCTCTCCCATCGCAAATGTACAAAAACCAACCAAATGCGCGTCGCACTTTAGCTACTTACCTCAACAAAATAAAGCCGTTTCTATCATGGACACCCACTTCCATTATTTTTTATCCCATCCTTTTGTTCAGTGGGAAATTCGAAAAATCCCTAATAATGACGCCTACGTGATCTTCAAAGAACATGTCTAGTCTACTAAATTCAATGTTTATATTTTCTATACCGTCCTTTCATTCCGTGGGAAAATTAGGACCAGTGCACCTCTTTGATCATCAAGGAATATGTCTGCCAAATAACAAGAAACTATATTAGCAAGTCGGTTACTCTTTGTTTCTTATCCCACGGCAAATTCGTAAAATCCGGAAATCAGTTTTCAAATATCATAATTACCTACTGGCGGGTATGGTATTACCTAATAGTTACGGATTTCAAAGTAATATGTAAACCCCTTTTTTCTCCCGATCCCGCGAGAATTTTGAAAAGTTTTGAAATACAACTTCAGCAGTGATAATTCCCTACTTGTGTGCCAAATTTCAAGATTCTAGTAAAATCCCTCCTTAGTTCGTCTTTGTATTTTTCATACAAATATCGAAGTACCTATTACCTATTATCCCTAGCCAATTTTTATTTAATATCTTCTATCACTTCCATGTACAGACTATCGAACCTCTTCAGCTTTATTAGCTGCAGTATAGATTACCTTCAGATATCAACGGAATAAGAATACTTAGAAATCATGGCACAGGCGATGCGGCTAGCAACCTATCGCTATTTTGATTTCCTTTTTTTCCACCTAAGTTGATTGATTGAATCAGGGAATCACGGTAAACGTGCCCTTTAGATCTGTTACCCCGGCTCTGTCTGCCCCGGCAGGGATAAATTCGTAAATACTATGCATGAATATATAAAAAGGTGTATCTACTTCAAAAATTTTCATAACGACATGGAAACCAGAAATGAAATAACGATCATAGTTCTCATGAAATGATACAAATATAAAATTTAAGTCACATCCCTACAGATCGCATTACTTGAGTCGCCATAAAAATACAATTTCCCTAACAACTTCATGTTTTATCTTTACTAATCTCCACATAACTCCACAAGAGCTCCCCTTCAAATATGAACCCAAAGTCTAAGCAGCTACAGTATAAATTAGAAGGGTAAAGTAAAGGGATGTAAGCCTATTTGAAATACGGATCGAGTTCGATTCAGCGTAAAGCGCTTGCGCATAAGAAGGTCGTTTGTGTAATGGTGGGAGATAAAATGACATTAAACTGGGACGTATAAATTGTGGTTGGACTTTGCAGTGTTACGAACGAGTTCAAATCTGCAAAGTAAAGTTCCAGCTTGAATTTTTTAAGGGTTTAGTCGGCTGTCCTAAGGGTACTTGGGGCATAACGAAGTGTTCTTTATATTACAACATTGTGTAGGTACTCCACTAGACTTAAATTATTTTTATTGATTTTTTTTCTCTTTCTTTTTTCCATAACTACTTTGTTTTACTTTGACTAGTAGAGACTTTATACATCTCTACTATAGACTAATATAATTTAAGGCTCGGGGACCTTACACATCCCTTTTATAAATGTATTTAATTTAAGTAGAATTTAAGTATTTTTACTGTATTTTAATTTGAAAAAAATGACTTTCTGCCAAGTTTCTTGCAGCGCATTCTTCGTGCGTAGTTTCAAGAAAGACATGTAAAAGAGCCCTTGGCGGCCAATTGGGATTGTCTATTTTTTTACAATGTATAGTAAATCGAAAACCATTTCGAGATAAATGCTTTTTAAATCGTTTTCTGTATTTACTTTATTTTATTTTGCTATAATGAATTTATTACATGAAAAATAAGCAATGACCTTCATTTGATATTCCCAGACATGACGTAGACGGTCCAAAATGTACTTTATTTGCAAAGGTTACAAATTCTATGCTATTTACGCGTGTATTATACTACGGAGTTCAATTTGGACCCGCAATCTGACATTTCATTCATCTTATGACAGATGACAAGCAAATGGGCAATCTTGTTACTGTCATTCTTGTTTTTTCCACTGTTCACTTTCATATTGTTGTATTATAGTTTAGATTTAGAAGCACTTTCGGTAGATAATTAGGCAACAGTGTAACCGCACAGCGATGTGCTTCGCTCACATGAAAGATTTTCCGCTAAATATTTTAATGGACAGCGAAAATATTACGTTTTTCGGTTTACTTTCGCCTACTGAGTTTGCTGTCTTATCTCCGGGTCCTGTTTTGTCTCGATAATACCTGGTATGTGTTTATGGACCTTTCTGCTTCGCGCAGAATGTTATGGTATGTGTAACGATTGTGAAAATATAAAATTCATAGGAGAAGATCGCGTAAATCTTCCTGTGTTATTGTTGAATCATGTTGACATTGATACTAATGACAGTTTGCCAACTTCACCGCAGATAGAAAAGACGTTAATGGTGGCGCTTCACATACGTTTTATGATCAATTTATCCAATAAGCAGATGTGTGGCACCGGCAATGGAAACTCTGACGTCACAATGGAAACTCTGACGTCATCAACCAAAATACTTTCAATAATTAATAGTGAAAAAAATACCGAGTTATATGAGAAAATATTGAAATTGGTTTCTTATAATTGACTATTCTGCACAAAAAAAATATAAAAAGGATAGGTATTTTTTTTTTAGACAATCCCAATTTGCAAAAATAAAATTTTGATTTTTTTTACTCGCTTGGTCTGACGGACGAATTGTTTTTATATAATTAGTATGATCTTTTCTTACCAGCGTGTGAAGTTGCTGAAAGAAAGAAAGCGTCATCAGCCGAATAATTCAACATACAAAATTTCTGAAAACCATTGATACAAGGCTAGCAATAGGCTTGTGCGTGCCGTGGGGGGTTGGCTGGGTAGCCAGCGTTAGGCGAAGTCCCACAGCACGCCACTGCGCTCTTATCATTTCAGAGCGATCTCTGTCAGGCGAATTCTGAAACAAAAAGTAATATCTAAATCCAGTCTTAATGATCTGCAAATCACTACATAGTATAAAACAAAGTCGCTTTCTCTGTCCCTATGTCCCTATGTCCCTATGTATGCATATATCTTCAAAACTACACAACGGATTTTGATGCGGCTTTTTTTAATAGATAGAGTGATTCAAGAGGAAGGTTTTTATGTATAAACATATGTGGTTTTTACGCAGACGAAGTCGCGGGCAGAAGCTAGCAATCTATATAAATAAAAATTATTGTTGCCAACCACAACCCTCGAGAACGACTGGACCAAGTCGACATTTTTTTTTTCATATGTGCCTTAAGGTTCACGGAATGTTCTTCGGCGGTGAAGTCTCGGGGAACAGCTAGTTTAGGATAAAAGTTATATTCGTAAGTTCTGTCTGCGATATTACTACGTCCATGGCAATATTATGAGTATAAGAGCGCAATATCGCGACATTATCTGCCGCTGTAAACTGCAGCGCTAATGTTGCTAAATTACGCTGCCGCTTAAGCTTGAAGATAAGCTGTATTGAAGCTGTATATGTATTGACTATCTGTAGTTATATCACATTCAATAAAAGTATACATTTGCGATTTGAGAATCTACGTAAGAGGTACTTATCTTAAAGCTACGGATACACTTCGACACATTTGTGGATATTTTGTGTATAACTATATTTTTTCTACTTACTTCTATTTTTCGGGTGAAACTCATGGGAACCATGTTATAGGCGATGCGGCTAGCAACCCATCACTATTTTGATTCCACTTTCCACCTGTGCTTCCACAGTCTTGCTAAGCGCGGTGTAAGTCTTGTTACCTTGGCCTCAGTCTACCCCGTAAAGGATAAAGACGTGATTTGTGTATGTATGTATTTTACGTATGTATATTTTATTTTTTTATTTAGGATTATTTTAGGTTTCGATCGGTTCTTTTACTTTTTCTGTGTGTCTACTCTTGCTTAATACTCATGTCCTGTCAATCGTTCAAAGGTTAACCGGAAGAGATCCCTTTTACGGATAAGTTCGCCTTTGTGCATGTGTGTTGTCCTGTATTCATCTTTTTCTTGTGTTTTATGTACAATAAACACTTGTTCACACACACACATACATTTTTTGAACTATTCTCCATTCCAATCCATTTTAACGCTTTTGTAAACAAAGCAATTTCATCTAAATTTCACACAATCACTCATTGTATGTAATTAGCATCACATCCACCGGTATGTTGAAGGATCAGGAAGTTGATATCACGACGTTATATAACAATCTATGATTATTATTATGTATGTAATTTATATATAAACCATTGCTTTTATGGTTTATTAACTCTGGTTAATTATTAGTTACAGAAGTCTACACTGCGACTTGTGAGATTGGTTTTTTCTTTGTCGCATTTTTCTCCAGTCGCGTTTTTTTCCAATCCCAATCGGCATAGAAACAGTGTCGATGGAACCCTGGTATCACAGAGCTCCTGTTTTCCATAGCGTTTAGGTTATGTTAGTTTTGCATCGGATCTAAGGGTCAAAACCAGGCAGGAATAGGAGCTCCGCTTGCGCGGAGCCCTGTTGACTCTGTCCCCTGTGCCGTTTGGAATCGGGTAAAAACGCGACTGTGGAAAAATACGACACAGAAAAAAACGCGAATGTGAAAATAAGCTTCATTAAAATATAAGACTTCTAAAACTTGCATTCGTAATAAAACGTTACTATGGGAAAATAATGTAACAAATCTAAGTACCAATTAATTCAAAACTCCAACACACAATAAAACACCACATCAATCCAGAACCGGCGCAACAAAACCAATTATTTTAAAAGGCTCCCAACGCGCAATCAGCTAAAAACCAAATGATTTTCCAATCCCATTTCCGCGTGGAAACCAGAACAAAAGGGGATCACAAAGGCTATCCGGTGTTTCCCGGCCCCTAGTAGGTACGGCCGTGCCACCCGGCCCCCCAGCCCGATGGCCCCCTGGCCCCCCTGGCCTCCGGACCCCCAGGGATCGCGTACTAATTGCGAGTCTAAATTGGCGTAATGTATGGAGCGCTTGCACGCGCGATGAGCGACTAAGCTCGACGGATCAAAGCGACCATTTGTTTTAGTTAGCGAGGATTTTCTTGTCTGGGCTCATTAATGGGATTATTGTTGCGTAACGCTAGTGCATATTGATGTAAGTTTTTTTTTTTAAACCGACAAACGGGCATGCGGTGCACCTGATGGTAAGTGATCACCGCCGCCCATGGACAACTACAGTAGGTACCAATGGGACTGCTAGCGCGTTTTCGGCCTTGCAAGAAATGGTACACTCGCCTCTTAAAGGTAGCCATGTCATAGCCAGTTGGAAAAACCCCAGCCGCCAGCCCATTCCAAAGAGCACTCCCCATTATAGATCCTGTAGAACACGCAAAGAGAACTTACGTCTCTGCGAAGAGACGACTACGAGAGTGATGTTATAATAAGACGTTGTTTCCAAATTTCAAGACTTACTGGTCTGTTCCACCATTTGTTAAGTTTCTGATATCTTATGTGTCCAATTTATATGATGCCATCACTGTCAGTTTTGTAGAAATGATTAGAGAGGGCAGTATAGATATCTGACACTTAAGATATCAGAAACTTAACAGGGTGATGGATATTGAAAAGCGCGTTGTTAACGAACTGGTCATAGTGGCACGTTTTATAATATCACACCGAGATCTCCTACCTAGATATTCTTTACTTTAATTAAAAATGCGTCAGTTCAGAAAGAACGTAGGTAATTACAGGATGCATTGAACACCAAACGTACTGTCCTGCACAGTATGCCAGTTCGTAAATACTGCCACGAAGCGAACAAGGAATCGCGGCATCGAGCCTTTTGAATATGTAAATCAAGCTCACAATGTAAATGGATGGGCCGAAATGATACATCGCGTGTCGGCTCACAACAAGCCGCTTTCTAGAGTAGACACTCCGCTGTCACGCACGCCACGTCGTACGGCGAGCTAAACAAACGAGGCAACGAACATAAAATTCGATTGAGGCGCCGTAAATAAAACATGTTGCCAGTCTCCCTTCGCATTCGCGTTATTGAGTTACGCGGTCCCTGAAGCGTTTTGCCGCCAAAACAACGAACATTTTGCCCCCCGGCGCGCGTAAAAACATCCACAGAAATTCTCCGAGCGAGCGCAACAGAGAACCACGCAGGGCAGAAAGGGATGGATGCCTTAATATTTTATCAGGCATCTTCTCATCAGAAAATTAATGCTTCTTCCATTTTAAAACGTAACCGTGTTGAACATAGAGCTGATAATGGGTTGTTGTATGCGAGCAACGCGTGTGTGCCCTTACGTCGGTGAAAGGAAATTACAACCACACCCACGTATAATGTTGCCGCAATAAAAAACGTGTGAGAAGAAATAATGAGCGGTTACTGGCGAGTCGAGCGCCGGGACCGGCGATTTGATCTTTTTTCGTTTCCCTTTAATTGATTAGACGAAGAACCGTCAAAGGACGCTAAGTCGCAGGTATGAATGATGGATGAAGGGTCGCAAATCTGATTACAAATTTAAATGTCGCGTACAGATGAGTTGGTCGTGATCGGTGCTTGTTGAAATTCAATGAGAACCGGGCCACCGTGATCATGCATCGATAACACGGGATTGTTCGATGAATTGTCATTCAAAACATCCCACCGACGCCGAGTTATTGTGGTTGTTCTCAGGCACTTAAAGTGCACTAATATTAAATTATAAATAAAAACTTAACCTGACTATTTTACCCACAGATTATGCATAAAAACAAAAAACATTCAATACAACACGACTGACTCATTTGGTACAACCACTAACGTCAATATCTGAGCTAAGATGACTTTAAAAAAAAACTAGATTAAATGAGCCCAACTTTGAAGTATACTCTGTCCAGTAAACAAAAAACTATCTAAGTAGGTGCTCTGTAAAAAGTTATGGGGAAAATAACATTCATACATATAAAATTTTATCACATAGTCTTGAGAAAATCATCCCTGATTTTCGTTGATTTAAAAACTAGATTTGTCTTATAATTATCCATGGCAAAGGCCCTTGATATCATTGCATTTTTAAGTTTGAGATTTACGTTTGTATGATGCCCGGCTGGAGAAAAACCTCAGCAGAATCCCACTGTCAAAATAACACCGTTTTGGCTGCGTCAAATGCCAATAACGACACTTTATAGTATAACACTTGCACGGTCGCAATCGTAATCACAATTAGGTATGTGTCAAATAGCGGTAGAAAGAGATGGTGAATTTAAATCCTTTTAAATAAGATAAAACGTCTCGATTGCGTAAACGTAAACGTCTAATTAGTATGGAAATGTTGATAGCGCCACTAGCGGCACGTTACGGCAACAAATTGATTTCATAGTATTAGACACTTTAGCGTGAACGTGTGCTACAAATGTTTCTCCCTCTCTCTCTCTCTCTCTCTCTGTACCTACTTCTTTTTCTTCTTTCTCCTTATATGTCAAGTCAACAAACAAGACAACTTCGCCAATGTCAAAGTAATAAAATATATTCAAAAATCTTGTGACAAAATGTCGGCAACGTTGTACGGTAATACAGTCAAAAGACCCCCTACCCTTGTCGGGCTCTTAGCCAACGGTCAATGATATCCCTCAGAAACTACCAGGAAATCATTAGCCGATGCCCAGGGTATACCGGATCAAGGACTGCTCTTCCCCCCGGACGCGGGTCTTGATCACACGCAGGTAACCCAACTCTCACTTCTCTGTACCTACTTAAAAGCCTCGCTCTTGTCGGTGGAGTTGTCGCCGGCATTCCTGTCCTCTGACAACCGTTTCATTCTATTCTCCTTAATTTTGCTGAATACAACTTCTCTTTTGTCTTTCTCTTCCTCTCCTTCCTTATATCTTTCTTAAGAAAAAGGTCAAAAAACTTAAACCATAGGCGCTCTAAATTTATTTAGCCCACACAAGTTATAAGTGCTATATCCATCTATTTACCCACCAATTGCTAATGGCCCCAAATATTTAGGTTCAGCCACACCCTATATATATATTTATTTCCATATTATAGCATGTAAGTTAAGAAGGAAACCGATATAATCCTTAATAGGGTCTGAATTTCATAGGTACGCGGTATAGGTATTTTCACAGTCTGTTGGTGCTTAAAGTTTTAGTTCTGGGACTATTTAGAGTCAAACACATACTCGTAATATGAATAAAAGAGCGGATGTTGACACCACGGTAATGAAACAACTTCCCTTCAATGTTTTCGTTGGACTTTAGCAGTGCGTCATACTACACAAGTGCAGTAACGATAGTGCAATAATGCGTACCGGATAGTAGATAACACAACGTACTTCATTGCTGCATGTTTGTAGTTGCGCGTTAAACACTGACATAACTATTAAATTAGTATTTATTAGCCTGGATAATTGTCGTACACTGCAAAGTGCAAAGGCCACCCCCATCTTTTCTATTCGCTCCGATCTAGAGCGGTGTCCGGCCAGTTCTCAAGGAACGCGTCCTGATCATCCCGGCAGCGTCTCCTGAGCCTTCAGGGACTTACCTAGCTTTTTTTAAATGATAAGGAAGGCTAAATAGCATGGGCACCTAATAGTTGTGAGCACCGCTACCTGTGGACCCTCACGCTGCTGCAAATGCGTTACGTCTAGCCTCGTAAATCCCGATTTTTGGTACGATCGCGTAGTACTTAACACCGAGCCACCGAGTTCCAGTTTTGTGATTTAGGCGTAATTCCAGCATACCTATTGAACATTCTTTTTTATTTAACAATTTGTACTTCATTTAGTAGGTACATTTGGCAGTTATTCTTGCTATTTATATGCACTTCAGGAAGTAGATATAAATAGCAAGATGTAGACATAGAAGCTTCAAAGCGTACATGTCAATTGCCTCGTAAGCCTCTTTGTCGCCTTTTATGATACCTAGATTCGCGAACAGATGGGGCTGTCCTATTCTAAATCTGAAACACGGCACGTCAATAAAAAGTAAACATAAGATAAGAATGATCAAACAAACAATAGTCTTCGTCGTTTTTACATTATTAGGTACTAAATTCCTTTCATATTTATGAGATCCGATCTTATAACTACTTGTGGAATAAAGCGAAGGCTTCATTCTTAGTTGAGGTTAGGGAACGAAGCGGAGGCTCGAGAACGAAGCGCAGACTCAGGAACGAAAGCAAGTTCAAGAACGAAGCATAGGCTCGGGAACATAGCAAAGGTTCATCGAACAAAAATAGTCGCATACTACTCAACTAACAGTATTCACTTCGTTGTCCAACTTTAATTAAATGCGTTTGGTAATGGAGAATCATTATCTCCAGCTATATACGTCCCACTGCTGGGCACAGACTGAGAATGAGAGAATGAGAAGAATGAGAATGAGAGGGCTTGGGCTATAGTTCCCACGCGGGCCCAGCGCGGATTGGAAACTTCACACACACCATTGAATTGCTTCGCAGATGAGGTTTCCTCACGAAGTTTTCCATCCCCGAATGGAGAATCAAGGCTTTTATAATACATTGAAGAAAACAACCCGGTGGAAATCTGTTCAACAGCGGCACGCAATCAGTATCTACCTATTTATAATTAGGATTTGAAACAGAAACAGCCCTGTAAAAAGCTATCGGATAAATAGCAGAGCCTTAGTAACAGGGCCCTAAAAATGTAAGTTAACATCTGATCAATTAAAGTAAGAAATATGATATTTGACACATTTCCACGGAAAGTATAATCTGTCTGTTTATCTGTATGCTAAATTTTACAGGTAACCAAAATAATTCTTATCTTGCCCGCTTTGGGACTCCCGCAAGGAACTGTGTGATTTTACGGGATAAAAAGTATTATATATAAAAAACTTCTGCCCGCAACTTCGTTCGCGTAGAGCACATGTTAGAGCATGCTAGAGTAGTATGCTATCCCGCGGGAACTATGCAATTTTCCGGGATAAAAAGTAGCCTATGTTTTAGCCTGTCTGGGGTACCAGCTATCTTCGTTCAAAATATTAGCCAAATCCGTCCAGTCGTTTTAGCATGAAGAAGGAACAAACATACCTACATACTCACTCACATCGTCACATCGTCCTAACCTTTCGTATTTATAGTACTAGTAGGATAGGAGGAGCTTTGTTAGTTTTAGCGTGACAGAGTAACACAATTCATATATCCACCCATCCTTACAAACTTTCGTTTTTATAACATTGTTTATTATTCTGCATACCTACTATAAACCAAGTTAAGTAAGTAGACAATCAGTTCACTCAGAGTGAGAAAAATATTAAAAGTGCGTGGGTAATTAAAAAGAAAGCGTGATTAAAAGTTAAAACAAGACTTTGTATTCGGGTAAACGATGTAGACCGCTAAAGAGGCAATCAAGTTTAACGATTATCAGTAAATATTTACTATCGTTCTAACAATCACTGCTTCTTTAATAAATACATAATTAAGTATTTAATTACTCACACAATTATCATACTTCGATGTGAATTATGAACAAGAAACTAGTTGTAATAGTAACTATTACCGCTGCAAGAGAAATATTGCGCCCGTGCTAAATTATCATAAACAAGGATTGTTTTAGCTACCATAAAAACTAACATTACCTTTTATGTCTTTATTAAGTATTCGTCCGACCTATCATTAACCACACGCTAGCGTTTTTAAGTCAACTTCGAGAATTAACGGTAGAATCCCGTCCGCAAATAATGTAGCGTCAACAACGCATCAGCTCTAAAAATACGAACATGGACACACTGCGCAAGTGTGAGCGGAATCCAAATTAAGACCGCCGTCCAGAGCGAACGTTGTACGAGAATTTGAAATTCGAAGCCGCACGAATGCTTGATCGGTAGCACGGTTCCATTGCGCATGTGTGCGTCTATTGAATTAAGAAGTGTGCGTTTGAAAAGAGCTTGTTTTATGGTGTGCGTGACTTCTAAACATTTTGATACGTTGTTCGAATGAGGTTGCGTTGTGGCTGTGTGCGTGACTAATGGATGCGTTCATAAGATGGTTTTTTTTATCGGGACCCCGAGTTTGATTCTGAAAGGGTCAAGTGCGTTAGTGAATAACAAGCTTATAAATAAGACGTCGCGAGTGACAGACGTGGGAACTGTCATTATTTATGATTGTAGAAGATTAAGCTGTTATGGAGGCGATGTTTTATTCTCGCTGTTTAACCAATTGAATGGGATAAATCTTTAGGTAGAGTCTTTAATACCTACTGCACCTTATTTGTTGTTTATTTAATGAGGTTTTAATGGTTCGCAAGAAGTTTTTATTGATGTTGTTAACACTGATTTGTTGATCAATCTGAATTATGTACCTAACTATTTTATAAGCATAGTTTTATTAAAAACCCTTTTAAAATATTCTTTTCACTTCTCATGCTCTAAAAGTAGGTCAATATAGCCTTACGAGGCGGGGCTAAAGTGAGTACTTAGTCCCTAGGGAGTAAAAGTAATATTTTTTTTAATTTACTTTGAGTGACTTAGATAAACTCAAACAGCCAGTACTTGCTTAGTTTTTGGCATAAAGTAAATTTTCAATAAGTGAAGGAATTTCATTACCACTCTTTAAACCACATTTAAAAATTATCACACGAAACGATGATAAAAATAATTTAACAATCACAATAAATAAACTTACAGATCGTTGTAATGCGGAAACAAAATAAAAAAGTATGCTTGTGTGTGGACCATTTTCATGACGGAAATGTTACGTTCTTAGTCTACGTGGACTTAGTTCTATGCTTTTTCCGCATAGAAGGTGGCGCCATTCTATTTTTTTCAGTTTGTGTATGGACCATTTCGCCGATGCGATTTTGTTATATCTGTGTCTGGTTGGAAAAAAAAATACCGCGAAAACTTTGGAATTGTTGTAGAGCGTAAATCGTAAACGATTAAAATAAATTGATTATTCTCACAATGTCGTCAAGTGATAGTGAAAATTATGATGTCGAGCAAAGAGCAAAAGACATAATTGATAATTTATTTTTTATTAAATCTTTTTGTACTAAACTGACTATTTTTTCTCGCAATTGAAGTGAAAAATAGAGTTTTCACCTCGAGACTAAATGCCAATATAAACCCTCGGATAAATAGACACCCTCGCTGACGCTCGGGTGGCTAACCACCTCGGGTATATATTGGCTTAGTTTAGTCCCTCGATAAAAAATATACTATAAAAATATCGCGTAGGTAATAAAAAATAGGCGGTTATCGTTTAATAAAAAACTATTCTAACTATTCATATACTTTATTATGTTGAACATTATACATAATTGTGAGGACCTATCTCAACGTGGAA
This sequence comes from Pandemis cinnamomeana, assembly GCA_932294345.1. Classification (NCBI taxonomy): domain Eukaryota; kingdom Metazoa; phylum Arthropoda; class Insecta; order Lepidoptera; family Tortricidae; genus Pandemis; species Pandemis cinnamomeana. The sequence goes on along the minus strand of OW028705.1, from coordinate 11,609,557 downwards.
ATCATCATTGTCATCAGCTCGTATCAGTCCACTGCTAGACATAGGTCTCTCATGATACGCCACTAAACTTGATCTTCAGCTCTCCTTGACTTGGGAATATTTTGTGTGTAAATATACAAAGCTTTGCCAAAGGCATCAAAAATGGTTTCAAATTAGTCAATAGGTATGATTATGTCAAGTTTGAGTAATCGAACACTGACCAAAAGCATATTATTATCATTAAAATTTAATTCTTTTATGAATACAGACTTTCATTTCACAATGTTTAGTCGTGTTGGGACCTTAGGTCGCTTAAGTGCAGTACCACAACGAATGGCGTTAGCGGGAAAAAACCCGCATGTCATTGGGCCCAAATACTATGAGCACCTACCCTCCGATATTAAAAACGAACAAAGCGACGAAACATTTCAGCGTCGACTGAAAGTCCTTTTGTCGAAATTTTTATTTTATTCCGTGAACGGGTTTCCGGATTTGACGTTTTGATTTATTTATCTAATTGCCTTATTTATTTCATAAATATTTGTCACTATATTAAATAAACCCTTTATTTTATTGTTTATAAGCATATAAGCAGTGACGATTTTCTAATTGTTTTATTATTAGGTAGGTATTGTTTTTGATTTTAACATTTTTGTAATATCCAATTGATTTGTATTATTTAATTTACCTAATTATATTTTACTCTTGACGATTTCAATCTAAATTCTCCTAACTTGACAATGTACAATTTATGATGTAATTTTTATTGAATGAATAAATAATCGAATCTAAAGTAATCTAATACATCGTTTTAGCAACACCATCGTTTATACAAACAAAGCGTGATGCGGGTGCTTATTTGATCAATATTAGAAACCTATTCAGTTTAAACTGTGTCAGGAAACTTGTTGAGACTATTTTTTTACTACAACTTCCTGACAAGCTAGCAATTTTTTAAGATTTTTTGAGAAGCCCCATCGCACCGTTGTGGATAAAGAGGGTTTCACAACTGTGTCAAGAAAGCGCAAGCCACGCAAGAGTATGTGTGGTACTGCAGAACCGGTTGGTTGTGGTCTGCGGGTCGCCACACCGGGAATGGCGCTGTATGTCTCGCGCCTGCACCACTCCGCCACGGCTGATGAGATGGCAGAGTATGTCCGTCAGAAGACCGGCTTCTTGCTGAGGGTCTTCCAATTGCGTTCGCGCCACTACGTGCACTTCAGTTCCTTTGTGGTGCGCGTTCCGCGGCCGCTGCAGGAGACCATCGCGTGCGCTGACTTCTGGCCGAAGGGTGTTGTATTTCGTCGGTTCCGGGGCAATCTACCGAATCCAACACCGGAGATGACGACGCAGCGGAGCCACAACGTTTCGTCGCCTAAATAAAATTTATTATGTTTTTTGAATTTTATAGCGCATTGGTTTCGACTGTAATGCTGTAATTTTTTATTGACTAAATAAATAAATAAATAAATAAATAAGATACAAGACTGCCCATATAAAATAGCAAGGTATTTTGTAATATCACTGTTCTAACTCGTGGTATTCAATAAAAAAAGATGATAAAGTGATATTCTAACAAGGCTACATTCGAAGACAGAATTCGCTCACCTTAACGATAGCTGTCATCGAGTAACGGAGCCATTACTGCGCACATACCTACGAAAATTAAGGGTAGATATAATAATCGCTCGCTATCGCAATGTAACACGGTAACGGTCTTACGTATTTTATCTTGTCTCGTTGGCCTTACTTTAGCCAAAAAGTTTCATTTCCAAGCCATCTTCATTAACCTTAAACCTTTGCTGGAGTACGTCGAAAGCCAAACTCCTCGCTCCAATACTCCTAGCCCGTCGAATGCTCAACTTTCTCAGAAGCGGCGTGTGCGCACCTCGTTAACACTCGGAATCCTGCTCCACAAACAACCGGCCGGGCCACTGACGCCACTTGGAGCCCAGTAATTTGTACCCTCAAATAAATAATTACTTATTTCGGCGAGGCGTAGGAACCGTCTTCAGCCTTGTTGTTGACACCACTACATCTACAATGCGCTAGTTAACACACAACAACATTGGAACGAATCAGTTATTGATTTTCAAGGCAATGCTGACACAATAGTACATATAAAACCAATGGTAGGTACCCCTCATCACACTCTTACAACAAAATTAAATAATTTAATAATAATTAAAGAAACTTAAACAATAAATTTCTAAATGTCAGTGAAAATTAGAACACATAGAAAAATCCGAAAAGTAAAGCTATGGCCGGGAATCGAACCCGGATCCTCGTCATTCCGTGACGCGTGCTATACCCCTACGCCACCCATAGCAGGTGGGTAGTCTCCGAATTTTTCTACCTGTTACTAACTGTCACGTGACCTTTTTGTTACTATGCGAATTTTTGTCGCTGAGCGTCATCTGTTTGAAGGATGTGTCTGTACGACACAATTACAAACTAAACAATAGGTCACATTCTGGAAACAAATGCAAACGATGACATTTCTATATTTTCTATTCATATTTCTGCTGCTTTCTGGTTCTGTATAATGCAATACTTATATATTTTTGGTCTGCTTCGTATTTGGTGGTAAATTCTCGCGTAATGTTTCTTAAAAAAATTGCACTTATCCGCCTCCAAAACTGTCTAATTTTACATTTAGATTTATTCCAAAGTTGACTGGCATCCCAATCCAAATGTAGGGGCATAATACTTTGAACACGACTTATTTGGTAAAGCCAAGTCATAGTACAAAGTAAGAGGTCGCGTAAGGAACGGACACACACGTGAAGGGCAGTTTAGAGTTGTCACGGCTATCTACCGCGTGATAAGGCCTGACGTGGGTGCGGCGTATGAACCAATACCTATGCTGCTATTCGACACTATCCCAGCGATATCGTCCATAAAAATGTCACTGCTAAGCTACATGACATGAAACATGTCGCGCAAGTTTCGTTACCAGAAGTGTCCGAACGAAGTTTTGGTTTCGGTTTAGTCCTAAAAATCTGGTTTCGGCACTTTCGGCCAAAGGTTCGGTTTCGGCCAAAAAACAACGCAACATTGCAATTTCATGGTAAATTTTCGCTTTTTAAACCCAGTAGGTATCACTAAGATAATGTTGAAATTTCAATCCGAGAAAAGTGAAACGTAAAACCTTGTTATGTTGAACAGCAAGAAGTTTAATTGCTCATATATCTGGAAACGGACCACTGACATTTTATTCAACGTTTTAATCCCTTTGACAAAAGCTTCGGTTTCGGTTTTGATTTCGGCCGAAACTATAATCAAAACTGAAGTATCGGTTTTGGTTTCAATTTCGGCAAAAAGCACACTAATTACTTACTCATCACATAGGTAGGTAATGCCATTTAGTTTCAAAAGAGTTGAATGTTGATGTTAATATGGACACAATCGCGGCATTTTGGTGCACGCTACCACGTAATGTCTGCCTAAACAGACCCGGCTCTAGGGTAGGGTAGAGCCGGGTGGCTCTAGGGTAGAGCAAGCGGAGTGGCTGCTCTATACGCCTGATGGAAAGAGGTGTTGAAATACTGGTACGACGGAGCGTGAAAAGGAACGTACGCTACTCTGTTGAAGGCCTGGGCTGGCGTTGCTTCTAAATGTCGCTGTACCTACTAGGTACGTGGATCGTCAATTGCAAAGTTGAAGAACCAAACATTCAATAAGAAGTGAGGCTAAATAGAAGTTACGATAACAATGATCCATCCCGCAAAATAAAACTACCTTCTGCGATCACTGTTCATAACCTTTACGTAGTCGATCGATCACGTTTGAATCCATTGCATCGCGTGCCTCGAGACACCCCCCCCCCCCTCCTCGATGTGAATAAGATATGGTGCGCGACTTGGCGGAGGCACTGCAATGCCCCCAGATTTAAAGTTCATAACATGGAACCTTATTATAGACCGGTCGCTTAAATGAATCGTCGCCCGCGCGGCACAAGGGTGCAGGATAGGCTACAAAGGCACTACCCCGCACCGCTCTCGGTCCCCTTTATCGTCTTACCCTGCGCCCCTGTACCCGCACGGGCGAAGACTCATTTAACCGGTCGGTCTATAGATATTGTTATTTGAATAGACCTTCTAGAGTTTCAAGCTGGCGTAGCAATCGTGTCACATTGGAGAATACAGGTTCCGTTAGAATCAACTTTTAATAAAATGGAAATTGAACTGCAACCACACATATCGTTTTACAAAATCATCATGCTCAGTGTGGTTGATTACTTCAATTTATACAAAAGAATACTGATAGAGACTGAAGCACTAGGGTACCTGTTTGTTACCCGTTTGGCAAAAGTACCTAATTAAAAAAAAATACTCAAAAAAATTGGTTTGACCAAATAACGTCCACGTTGCACATGAAACTAAACAAAAGAAATCGATTTTAAAATTCAATGAGTTCTGACAAATTTTTATTCGTACTTGGCTCTAATATTTAACACTCCATTATTAATGACCAGAACAGACACCTACATAAAAACTCTCATTTACATTACACTCGACTCCCCATGCATCAGAACAGGACGAGACCATTTGAAAGAGTGAGAGATAAATACTAAAATACGCAGGGGTTCTTACTAGAGGTGCTTTCAACTAATAAGCAACGCAGAAAGAAAGTTTCCCATTCTTGATTAAATTTAGATTTAGTCGCGCGAGTCAGTTTGAGGCTAACTTTTTAATTTGGATTGTTTGAGAAATATTTTCCAAGGAAACCCTGAATGGAAGCGTTCGTATGTAGATTAATTAAATAATTTTAGGTAACATTTTTTATTTTTTTATTTTAAGGGTTCTGTGATTGAAGGCTCCAATTCTCCTAATCCATTTCTCCGTAAAAGGGCTTACTTATGAAACTAGTGTATATTACTTAGTACGAGTTGCACCAAATTTAATAATAACCACAACCGATGATTTTGACGTACATTTGACGGAAAATCTATAGAATATTATGTGAATATCTATGGTTCAGGTTATCTATAGTTATTGTTAAAGCGACTTGGTGCAACCCACACTTAATGTAACACCAAAAAAATGGGTATAAAAGTAGACTGTAAAAACGAACTTCGAAATAAGAACAATAGCAAGAAAAAGGATATAATCGCTGAAGTAAAGTCAAAAAGGAAAAAGACTAAAAAAAACATAAATAACAGAACAACCGTACCGAACAAGGGGAAAAATCTGGTTTAGTTTTAAAATATTTTACGATATTTACTGAAAATTAAAACACAGAGAAATTAGAAAAGTAAAGCTATGGCTGGAATTCGAACTCCGTTCCGTAAAAGAAATGTTTTCTATGTATTCTTTCAGCACTTATGTCACGAATTAATATTCGTAATATACTCGTAAGTGCTGAAAAAGTATTCATTTTATAATTACTAATTATTTCATAATTACCTAGAAAGTAGAAGCAATTTAGTCACAATAAATTAACTCTACTCTCCCTTTTACGAATTAATATTCGTAATATAAGTGCTGAAAAAGTATTCATTTTATAATTACTAATTATTTCATAATTACCTAGAAAGTAGAAGCAATTTAGTCACAATAAATTAACTCTACTCTCCCTTTTCTTCAGAGCCTTGTAGTATACTTTAATTAAACAAAAACCTATAATGATATTGCCATTATTAACGCTGCACAGCAAAATTACTGTGTTAACACTGAAATAGAAAATGAAGTCTTATTTAACGTCAAACTCAGAGTCATTAACAAGCCGTCACGCAACATTAAAGGCCAATTAATCTAACCATCCTAACCATCAAACAATGAGTAAGACATAATGGGCACTTTCTTCGGCCGCCGACGAGGGAACAATGAAAGAATAGAAGCAGTGACACATGGCTGGCATATGGCACTACTAATTCCTTTAATAAGCCCATAATGACCGAGTGACATGAATGTTAATGTAAGACCGCTCTGCGGTGTTGAGAACGGTAAATAATATAGCCGGTTCACTAATGTTCCATGGTCTGGGAGTAAAGAAAAAACATAGAATTTAAGTTGCTTCGCTTCCCGCGCAGATGGTAAAAGCCCATCGAGGAAATGGGCGAAAGTCTTAGGAATCATGTTATAGGCGATGCGGCTAGCAACCCATAACTACTTTGATTTCCTTTTTCCACCTGTACGCCCTTAATCGTGCTAACCGTGGCCTTAAAGTTTTATTGTTACTGTGCAAGTATTTTGAATAATAATCAATTTTTGGGGTCTCAACCTTTTTGGCTGTTGGTGGCTGGCTGGCGCTAGTCCATTGCCACGCGCCGCACGGCGGAATAAAAAGAACAATAAGGCGGCTGGCACTTGTTTTATAAAATTATCGGTGCACGGTCGGTCGTTAATGCGGATTTGTATTTAAATTATTGTAAATGTTAGTTAGTGGTGTAAAAGTGTAATTAGTGTACATAATACTACGGATATTCTTCGGGTGTGTATTTTTATTAAGCGGCGGCAGTGGCAAAAAGACTTCGGACGAACTCTACACAGCGTTGGCCGAAGCGGCTTCCTCAAGGTTTGTGGCTCTGAAATTGATTGTTAGACCTAATACTGCACAAGGGACAGCTAAACCACGGCCTTGGTAACAGTCGCTATTTATCTATCGAAGGTTTTATTAAACAGTTACGTTAGGCTCTGTCTACCCCGTAAGGGATAAAGACGTGATATATGTATGTATCACTAATGTATCATCGAATACATCGTTTCACAAGCACTTTATTTGACAACCTTTTATATCCTGCCTAACATTTATATGCATTTAACTTTTTGGAATAGTTTTAAACAAACCTAACCTAATGTGAACAACGCAAAACAGTTTTTCGATTTTTAAAGTTGACGGTTTAGCAGATGATAAAGTGTTGCCAACTATGTATATTATTTTTGTAATTTTTTAACAATGTTACCCGAAGTCCTCTCGCTACACTCTTGTCAGACTGGTGTCGTTTCAGAATCTTCCTGCATGACGTCATGTTGACTTTCTTGGGAAAATATTGTTATGGATTCAACTCGCCTTCTACATCGCAATGGAATCAACAAAAGGTTTACTTTGATAAGAAAAGGTTTCTGTAAAATACAATCCTGTATTAATTATTTTACACCTATATTATAGGAGCATGCAGTCTATTATACTAGCCTTGTCACGTACATAAAGCATGCACCTTTCTCTTTCTAATCTGAAAGAGATGAATGCTTCATGTTCGCGATAAACACTAATATGAATGACATCGGTAAACTTACGTTAAGTTCAAGTAGGACACTGTGTATATATATAGTCATTAAAACTTAATCAAAAAACGAAACAAGCGCTTGAGAAATAGAATTGTTATTTTCCATAATTGATACAGGCGTTACTTTGCGCAGGTTTCTTTATCACGAACGAAAACCAATTACTTTGCTTCGCTACTGGCTTTTATTTACGGGCTCTGGTTTTGTAAAGAGAGCTTAATAAGAAGGAAGAGAAAGAAAAAATGTTATGTAATTAACACATCAACAAAAAAAATACAAAGAAACATAATTAATGTAATAATGACTCGAATGAATCGTCTCAGACTTAACAATAACAAAAAGGGTGGGTGAGGTGAAGCCGGTTTCAACTGCGCCTCGCCCTGTGCGCACGTGCGCAGGACTAGTTTGCTTGGCGATATTGATTGTGCTTGTGTGCGTGTCAATGTATGCACACGGCGAGACGTAGTTTAGGAGTCGCGTCGCTTTGTCGTGTAACTCGTTCTTTTTTATTTGGTCTGTGCACGTAGGTTTATTTGAGTATATTTTTCCTGTATTTTACCTCACGTGATGTCCATACCATTTCGCTGTCTTGTCTCTGTCTAACTTACAACGCAAAAAGGAAACGCAATGATCGAGAAGCGAGAAAGAAATAAACCCCGAACGTCATAAAAGGAAATGAGTGGAATGAGAGGCAACTGCAAAATTTTATTTTACTGTACTATTTACATATTCTTATTATTTAGCTACTCTACGTAGGTACTTCTATAAATAGATTCAGATTTAGATTTAGATTATTTATTCATTTAATAAAAATTACATCATAAATTGTAAGTACATTGCCAAGTTTGGAGGATTTGGATTGATAAATGATTGTAAATTAAATTAAATTAAATAATACAAATCAATTGTATATTACAAAATTGTAAAAATCAAAAACAATAATAATAAAACAATTAGGTACAGTTAAATTAATTCTCCTCTAGGGATCGTCACTGCTTATAGGTAAATAATGAAACATAATAAAGGGTTAAATAATGCAATTAAATAAATAAATCAAAATGTCATATTCACAAACTCATTCACAGAATAAAATTTATTTTTTAACAAAAGGACTTTCAGTCGACGCTCAAATGTTTCGTTATTTTGTTCATGAAATAGTCACATGGTCTGGAGAGTTGAGGAATTTTCATTAGCATAGAGATCAATTTTGGTTGCTAAACTCCATATCTATTTCCGATACCTATCCTGAGATCTTGACCAAGATTGTACTATTGATGTTATGATCTTGAAGAAATCGCGACTTGGTATGTCATTTAACGTCCGCAGAGCTCTCTCTCACGCTATTGAAAGCTGGGAGATATATTAATAACTAGCTTCTGCCCGCGACTTCGTCTGCGTAGAATTATACATAAACACCTTCCTCTTGGATCACTCTGTCTATTAAAAAAAACCGCATCAAAATCCGTTGTGTACTTTTGAAGATATAAACATACATAGGGACACAGGGACAGAGAAAGCGACTTTATTTTATACTATGTAGTGATAGTGATTCCGTAATCCAACAAAACTTTCTAGATTTGCCTTAATAATTTGGTTTTCATAACATTATTTATGGTCACTCGTAGAAAGTTACAAACATTAAATAAGTAAGTACGAATCATATTAGTGAACTGACTGAACTGTATAAGAAACTTTCCCACGCTCTTAGCTTAAGCCAGACATCCTGAGTCTTTCTCAAATCTGAGCATTGCACCTGTTTCCTGCTTATTTTCTGAGCTGTATTTATATACATGATTATCTTGAACAGAGACTTGCGATGGTATGTTATGCTGATATAAATTTTGATAGAGTTTATGTTTTCCAGTTGTTTTTGAGGCTGTAACTTTGTAGCTATCTGTAAATATGTTTTACTTTAGCTACCCAATTACCCGTTTTACTAAGCAACGTACCTACAGATAACCAAAAATACAATAATTATTAAGTCGACACTAACTAAGCAGGACTTATTAACTAAACCTATAACGTGACAGCTAGTAACGGATAGAAAAATTCGAAGGCTTACCCACCTGCTATGGTTGGTGTACGGAATGACGAGGATCCATGTTCAATTCCCGGTCATAGCTTTAATTTTCGGATTTTTCTGTGTTTTAATTTTCAGTGTCGTTTAGAAAATTTCTAAACTAATAAGTCAAATCTAGTTTGTGAAGTCATTGCTGCAATCGGCAAACCATCACATGACTCTTATTTCAAGGCTCAATATTTACAAACATAATACTAAAATCACGCCTTTATCCCTTACGAAGTAGACATTAAACAGAGCCTGAGGTAACAAGACCTAAAGGCCACGTTTAGCATGATTGTGGGCGTAAAAGTGTGAATTAAAATGGTTTCCTCATACTTTCGTCCATTCCTACGATGAGCTTTAACATCTGAGTGGGAAGAGAAGCAACGGTATGTTCTATGTTTTTCTTTACTCCCAACGCAGCATGGAAGCCAGGCTTATTATTAAGCTCTAAGACTTATTATTACGTTATGCAGTTTCAAAACAGTCGTCCATCGTACCGTGAGAGCAACTCCTGAGTCCGGACCGGGAAAAGTGACATTTCAATGAACGTTACAATGATGGATGGAGCCCCTAACCGCCATTGTCTCGTCCAAAGACAAAGTGCGCAAGACCCTCCAATTATACTGTAACCTCTATCAAATGCTGCTTTAGGTCGAGTTTTGTTAAATTAATAAGAAACTGTTAGGTTAGGTTAGTGGTTTGCTGGAGATTTTCTTTGTTAGCGGTTTGATACGTTTTCCGCTCAACAAAGAGTTAGGTATTATTATTAATTAAAAACATGCCTCTGTTGAGCTTGCGAAGTATATCGAATAGAAAGTTGTTCAGGCGTAGAAGTTTTATGACGTTTTGATCAATTTTGTAAATGGTATCGCTCAGTCGAAAATTTATGTTTTACGTATCGATTAACGCTGATGGTCTATTTTTCATGTCAGTGTTTATTTGTCTTGTTAATTTTCTATAAATGTGTGTATATTCTCATATAGGTACCTATTTGTGTGTCTTGCAAAAAGGAATAAATGTCTTCTTTCTTTCTTTCTTTCTAATAGAGTAAAACTACAGTGAAGTAGGTACCTGCTTGTGTTACCTGATTGTATCTAATGAGAGTTGGTGATGGTTGGATATGTGTGCCATATAGGTAGGTACGAGCGCGTTGATTTTCGTTTAACTGTTTAAATATAGTTGTGTAAATGTTATGGGTGGATTTTTGCACGAAAACGTACCTGCAGAGCAGCCCCTCGGTTTTAGTTCGGTCGACAACTAACACAAAAGCAGTTCTAATTATAACTAAATACCAATTATAGTCACGTGGAAACCCACTGGCCATGAATCCACACTTGGATGCGCCCATAAAAGTGCTAGCAAGAGATAAGCGAGGGTGGGCCGAAGCCCGGGTTTTCAATTTCCGCTCCCCCTCGCCCCCGCTTCCCCCTCACGCCTGAAGGGCGACGTAATTTTATTAAAAAGGCCAGAGAATTTTATCTCTTCAAGCATTTCGTGTTCGGTATTAAAGGGTCGAGCTGATACGAGTCTGGGATTGCCAGTTATTTTATTATTTTGAGCTCTGTGGATGCGCGTTTGTTTTTTGTTTTAAGAGGTAGTTTACAAGAGGTTTTTCTAAAAGTAGTACCTAGGTATACAAATCGTTCTTTAGTGCCGACATGTTTGAGATGAAAATAAAATGATAAAATTCAAATTTATGTGATAATACATAGTTTAAAAACAACTTTGATTTCTTTAGGAAGAACGAGTATACCATACCTGCTTAATTAGTGGGCAATACTAAACCTTCCTTTTTTTATTATACTACACTACACTAACTAAGTTTATTCTTCGGTATGATATCCTATTTGATCAGAACTCTATATTGAGTAATGAGTTTACTTAATATAGAGTTACTCTATGGCTCGTATAAACAGTCAAACAAAGTACTATCGTATACGTACACACTGTACACGTCAGTCAAAATCCAGAAAACATCTAGCATTCCAGAGAAAACCTAGAGAAACCTTTCTATCTGAAAATAATCACCTCATTATCTGGAATTCATATTGCGAAGTTACTCTAGCGTCGTTGCATATTCAAGATTAAGGTCAGTAAAAACAAAATACTTATACGCTTAGATATTTTAGGCTCTAATTCACTGAGTATAGAAGAAAGGAGCCAGAAGAACGGAGTTTAGAAGAAAGGAGTAGGAACCGTTTACGATCGTTAATAATTTTAAACCGAGTGGCAAAAGTGTAGGTTACCGCAATTTCTGTTGCTAAAGAAACTTTGTACACTATTCTCTTCCTTCTATTCCTAACATGAAACCGATAAAGAGAAATAATATTCAGATCGCACGTTGGAACGTGAGGCTTCGACCGCTCTCACTTCTATTCAAATCGTTTCACTCTTGACAAATTGGTCGTGGTCTTCGCTATGGACCTTTATGATGACTTTCTTGGGGAGACAGTGTGGTGGTTTCCCATTGCCTTCCACACTGAAGTGCTGTTATGAGTTCGCTATTGGCGAAAGAGAGTACTGCTACCCACTTTAGTCACCGGTCTTACGAACAGCGAATAGTCCCTTCTATTCTAAAACCATTCAAGGTAAGACACCGTTAAATAGCTACCAATTGAAAAATGATAAGGTTTCTTTAGCAAAATAATCGATAAAAGAATATTTGAGGAGCCATGAGCTCGGAAAATCGTGAAAATTTACCCAGACTGAATAAAAGTACGGACGTAGCGCAGTCAACAGCAGAAGTTGATAAGCATTCGATGAGCTCAAAATGATCTACACAACCTCTTATTACCTTGATGATACAGTCGTACGTAGATCATTTTGAACTCTTCGACTGCTTATCAACTTCTGATGCTGACTGCACTTCTGCGAAGGACAAAGTGAAGCCAGATTATACTACGTTAAGCCACGCGCGCGTGTTCCTAACTCATCTACATATCGCAGAGCTGTCTTTACTTTTTATTTGGTTTGAAGACGGCGTTTTTAAATAAGACGTAGGTAAAACTTGCTAGGGTGACTTTTGTAGGGAAACAAACATGTGAACGGCAAAATATTAGAGCGTCCAATAAAGGACAAAACAGGCTGCAGCAGTAAGTACAATACGTGACAACGACACCGTCCGACTACGTGTTTAGCATTGGAAGTGATATTTTGCTTCGTCTACTGGCTTTTGCCATACGGTTGGTGAAAAAAGTTTCCATAGGGTTTACAAGGACGCTGTCTACTTTTATTTTGGTAGGGTTAATTATTATTTTAGATGCTGATGCGCTCTTTACGTTAAAGTGTTTGCTGATAGGTAAAGACTGGACGGGTAGTAACTTTATTACCTACTCGTAATTTGGTACCTATGGGTTTCTTCCTTTGTATGGAAAATTTATGTACGTCTCTATTGTTTATTACTTCCATTCCAATAGATACCCCTACATAGCTACACACAATTAAACTAAGTATTAGATGAAATAGTTTTACATTGTGACGTAGGTAATTAATTAATAAACAGTTCATATATCTGCGACGTGTGAAATCAAAAACAGCCACAACAAACAAACGACGCGTTAAAACAGCAACCAGGCCCGCTTCTTATTCAATAAATCAGCAGACACGAAAGCGCCAAAAACAACAAAGGCTTAATTCGCAACTTTTTTGTGCAAGGCGCCCAAAAGCCACATGGTGATGCCAGACGCTCTCAAATTCGCAATGCACGCCGTTCCCAGAACATCCATTGTCAGACCAGACTCATTACAACGCGCAAATTTTGCCCGATCTCTCATCCCCTTTATGTATGCCAGACGTTTAACCGACCCGCAAATCTTTACTCAAACTCAACGCCACAGAGTCTGTTTTCGCTTGGGAAATTCACGGAATGAATTTTGCCCCTCTGTTATTACGCTCAACGCTCAAGGCACCTCCGGTGCTCGGGTTCCACTTTCGAATCTCGTACAAAACAGCGCTGCATCGCTTTATAAAACACCAGCGTCCGGGTAACAAACAGAATTTGCATCGCTTTCCGCTTAAGACGCAAATGTCGAAGGAAAAAGAATTCGTCGGATCGGTATTTTCCCAAGCCATTGTCGGTCGGACCTTTTCAGAAATACCGAATGTTATTTACAATACGTTCGGACTTGTTTTTTGTGTATAATCATATATAGCAAAGTGGTTTTGCGTTACCTGTTCGGGTGAGGTTTTTTTGTGGCTGTCAAAGGCGGGCCGTAATTTACGATGGTTAGAGATAATTGCGGATGATGAGGTTATTTTATTCATAATGGTCACCCATTGTCTTCCAAAACCGTTTTTGCGCAATTTGAGCTGTGAGATCGTTGAGATACTGTTAATCATGGTGATTAATACGTTTCTTCTCTACTAAATTTGTTACTGACGTCAAGAAATAGTAGGTAAAATAACACCAAGTAGGTAAAATATTACCATTATCTTTACAATTTGATTTGAACCATTTACACAACAAACTATCATCTATAGTAGGTATCTAATACTTGGAAGCAAAAAACCGGATCGCTTTTCATACAATTTTCTACAGGAAGTGACCCGATTTTTTTTGCTCCCTAGTATAATAATTCTATATCAAACTATACTGACGGGCAAAACTAAACGGGTCGCTTTTTATACCACTTTGTATGGAGAATAACTGGTTATAATGCTCATCAATGTATTTATATTATTGTATCCATGCCATCCAATTCATGGTTACAAATAAACACGTTACGAAGAAAGTTTCTGTTCAAAATATTTCTTTGATAGCAATAGGTAGCTTTGTTAGCTGCCTATACTTGCATTGTCATTGACCCTACGTAATGTAACTACACTAAATTTCAAGTCCTACAAACGTGAACTAAAAGTGAGACAAGTCCCTCTTGCACTTGCTTGATATTACCCTCACAAACATACAAACTAATACGGCAAGTAAAATAAATTCTTATTAAACTACTTATTCAGAAATAGTAGTCAATCCAAAACATACAGCCGCGTATAGAGACATAACCGGGACTAGGGACATAAGTAGCTTAGAAATTTCCTACAAAATGTGTCGTTACAACTCGTCCATATATTCCAGGCGTCATACTCCGAAATCGCCCGCGTCGTGCCATTTCATTTACACTGATAGTTATTAAAACGAGAGCGAAAGAGACTGTACACTACGAACATCGAATTTAGACTTTCGGAGTAGCCCCCTATATAATGTTTTATTTCAATCTGCTTTTAACAAATCGTTTGCACGGAATTAAGGAAAATCCTTCACATGTTTTATATATACATCCGTCAGCAAATAGCGCCAGTAACTGGTAGCGATATCAGATAATAGATATTTTAAGACAGTAATCAATTGTTTACTGGTAATTTGACATAAAATGATTTCTGCTAAGTGATTATCCGCATGTTATCGTTTTTAGTTAAAAAAGTGAGGTATTTTTAATTTTATTAAGTTGTCTTTATAACAAACTTTTTTTTGTGATTTTCCTAACTCATTGCAGCCTTTACGTGTTTCGTAAGTAGATAGTCACATAGAAAATATTGTAAAAAGCATGATTCCTGCTGTATAGCGATAAGCTAATACAAGAGAGAGCGTAGGAGTCGCGGGCAACAGCTAGTTCAATATAAATCCGTCAATACGTTTTAGAGTGAAGGAGTAAAATATAAATACACTCACAAAAAATCACTTTCTTAAGAATATATTCAAAAAAATAAGTAAAACGAAGACAACGTTAGGTGTTTCGTCTTGTACACTTCTTATCTAAAAATGACTTAGATACTTACATTTTCTCTACGCTCTATGTATGAATAGCGTATAGAAAGTTCTCAAGGACAAGCTCGTTCACGGAAAGAAAAACAAATGAAAACTACATTTTTCAAATAATCTAATACATATTCTTAGCCGCATCAAAGCATGTAGGCAGACGGCCCTAGGGCAGAGCAAGCGAACCCGTCGACTTACACGTCAGATGTCAAGTGGCGCCAAAATCAAGCCTTATACTCCGAAATTCGATTTTCGATTCATCTCATGCCGTTCCGCTTACACTAGTAGTCATTAATTTGAGAGTGAGAGAGATGGTATGGTACGAAATTCGAAATCGCGGAGTAGCATCCCTGGGCACGGGCCACGGAAAGCAACTTGGGGGAGAGGAACCGTCGACCGAAGGACGTCGGAAGTCAACTTACGGCTCTTACTGAACCAATGAGTTACATCGTGTCGGCCACTTCAGGTCACATGCCATCAGGTGATCAGTCTTACGTAAAAAAACCTCGATGTACTCAGCTCAAGGGATAGGGTTGTACTGCGTGTAGAAACAGAAGTTTTTATTTCTTCAGTACTCCTCATCGTAAATGGACTAAGACAAGTAAGCACCAACAAGCCCTAGCCAAAGACTGTGCTATTATGCGTTTGGTATGGTATGACTGAAGATGTTTTGATGAGTCCAAAACTAGACTGTTGGTTATCTTGTCTTCAGTATTTCAACCGAATGGTTGTCTGTGAAACTTATGCTCTGGCCAGGCATCTACGTTATCTTACGAGCTTCTTTCCATCAATCCACCTCTAGTATGGTGTATCTCTAAATCGATCTTCTGATTCTTCTGAGTAGGTAGGATCGCAACACAATGAGTCTCGGCCGATTGTTACTTAGTAGCAATAAGACAAAGAACTGCGTCCACTATTATTACGCTATTACCTACTATACTTACACTCGCGTTATTGACACAAATTTTAGGGCCTTTTTCAGTATTTAGATAATGTAAGTATGTATATATAACTCTTCATTGTAAATAAAACGTGAGAAATTGATATTCATTACAACACAAATGCACAAAGGCGAACTTACCCCCGTACCCCGTAGTACCTCCCCCGTCTCTCCCTCGCCCCTCTTTTTTGATATATCAGTTACTGTGAGTGTGAGTATACAGTTCCTTGTCGATACGTGCCGCTAGAAGCGCTACTGATTTACTTAACAAAACTGTCGAGACGTTTTGTTGTCTAAAACTTACAGTAAAATCTTAGTAGGTATCTCATATTCCAAAGACGCCGCGAGCGCACCATTGCTCTTTGGAAAACCTTTGCATTAAAACATCGAGTATTTGTAACCGGTAACCATGTCTGTGCGCATATAACTAGTTAATCAACAAACACACTAAAACAAAATCTGTCAAACCATGTTGACGTTCGAATTCAAAGTATTCAAACCGCCGTTCGGTGTCGAACGCGAGCGATAACGATCTTACCCGAAGGCCCGACCGGAGACCCGCGGTCAGCGGGCCGATAAATAAACAAAAAACCCGTGAGCCCAAACCCGACCCTTTGGGACCGGCCGCCCGCACCTATTTGCATAACCACTAAATAACGGCTAGAATTTAGGTAGGTATAGGTAAATTACCACACACACACACACAGATACACACACAAACACGCACACATGAAAAAATACCAAGAGCGTGGCATTACATAATATGTAGTGGTATCCTGTGTTTATAGACATTCTATAATTGAAATTTCTCTTTTCCCGTAGATACTATCAGAATTGAAGAAGAAAATTCCAAAAAAATGTCAGGACCTATCAAATTCTAAACATTATTTACGTTATGCGTATTTAACAGGTGATTTTATTGTATTTTCATAGTTTTCAAAATAATTCTCTCCGGGCCTGTAAGACTGTAATTTTCACAGTTTTTAAAAATTATGGCAGTAAATACTAGTAAATTTGAAGAATTAAATGATAGCGAATGAATGCAAAAATGGACTGAGCATTATTTTACTCGTTAAGAAGAGAAGGGTATGTAATTTCATTAAATTAAGAGAAACACTTAAGTTATTCTCCTTTTTCTAATTCATCGTTGAATTAAAACGAAGTACCCATATGTGTAAGTAAAATCGTTTTTAAATAGGTATACATGATTGATACACTAATCGTAGGAAATCCAAACCTCGACATCATAAGCGGGGCGAGATCTCGACAGACATGGCGAGAGGTTCTTGAAATATTGCCATTTTAAACTCATACATAAAAATGTAAGTTCATTTCGTTAAGTTGTCTTCTGCAGCATTTATTTCTCTTAATAATATGAAACTAACGCACATGGTATCCTCTTACGTTTGAAAAGAAATACACTACAAGATAGGCTTCGTGATATCGTTACAATATTTATCAGTGCTTTGGTATTTCGTAAATCACAAAAAAAAGGATGTGGACATAAATTGTATAATATTTCATGTACCTACTAATTTCGTCCACGCAGAATTAAATATAGCCTATGACACTCATAAATAATATGGCTTTCTATTGGTTAAAGAATTTTCAAAATCAGTTCCGTAGATCCCAGAGATTGTCCTCTACAACCTCACAATCTTTACCTCTTTACAATATTAGTGTAGATATAAATAGAAAATTAGTTTTAGTTGGGTATATTACAAAAATTACAAATGACCTCGAAAATGGCAGTAAATGATTATGTAAAACAATTGTCAAATTCTAAGAACAAAACTCGATCAGTAGGTAAATCGATATCATCGTGCTTATCGGCTCAGAAGTTTGACATTATCTTGACGTCATCGATTGATGCGATGACGTGCGTGCCTGGAAATGACGAGTAGGTATTAGATAAACTAAATCTATTGTTCTACTGCCCTTGTTACTGTTGTATCGTTTCCGAAGATAAAAAGGCTAGGAACATTGGACCAGAATTTCAACAGATTTTAAGTAAGAACCTACCTGACGTTGAACACCTACCTAATCTTAGAGTGGAGGTGGTGGCCGAAGGAAGAAGTCGTGGCTCAGACATAATTCGTGAGTGGAGTGAGGTTACGAGTCCTGCAGAGTTGTTCGGTCCGCAAAGGACCAAAACAAATATTCGGGTTGAAAACTAATCTTGAGTAATTGGGAAGGCACACAAAGAAGATGAAAAGTTAAAGTGAAACAATTATTTTAGGAAACTGGTGCCATTGGATACAGATCGCGTGCCGAAAAGTCGGCGAATGTATTATCGAGTTGTGGAATGTTCCGCTCATTCTTCTGATGATTTGAGACTCAAGTCGTTATTTTGAATCGCCTTTGGTCAACCTTATTTATTAATCTGTGGATATCCGCTCAATCAGAAACATTTTTTGGTATCAGTAGGCTTATTATCTAACTCGCTCGCAATCGCCATCGTGTTCATTTTGACAGTTCATGTATGGGCTGACAATTGGCATCGGAGTCAGCTAGCCTATACTATACCCCGACTTCACACAGGCTTTATTACTTTGGCTGCCATGAGCATCACCAGTGGGATCAAAAGATTGTTTTACAGAGTAGGTATTATGTTCTTATGTATGTGTAATATGTTCACGGCACGTCAGTAATAGGGCGATGCTATGAGTATCACCGCTTATTTTTTTTTATTATTATAGCCTTTTTATTCCGAATTCGCTACAATTTAAGTAAGTATGTTGTTGTTTTTTTTTTTTTTTAATTATTATTATTAAATTGTCGCGTAATTCGGCGTGCCTCATGGCATAGGCCTCCTCCGTGTATTGGAGGGTTTGGGCTATAGTTCCCACGCGCGCCCAGTGCGGATTGGGAACTTAACACACACCATTGAATTTCTTCGCAGATTTGTGCAGGTTTCCTCACGATGTTTTCCTTCACCGAAAAGCTCATGGCAAATTGCAAATGAGTATCACCGGTGATATCACTTAATTGGTATGGGGCGTGGGAGCAACACTTTAGTTGAAGTATGGTAGGCAGCTAACGTGTCAAACTCGATAATCGTTTTTTGAAGTTCGTTTTGTGCTATTCTGTTCACACTAAAAGTCAATAATTTGAGAATGAGAGAGACGGTATGATACTTACGAACTTCGAAAATCTAATTTCGGTGTAGCCCAGATCACGTGCGTAATGTATCTTGACTCGAATGTTGCTACTAACAGCAATACCACACCAACAGAGGAATCATAGGCAGCATACCACCAGTATAAGGGCCTGTTTCACCATTCTATGTTAA
Organism: Pandemis cinnamomeana; assembly: GCA_932294345.1. Lineage (NCBI taxonomy): Eukaryota > Metazoa > Arthropoda > Insecta > Lepidoptera > Tortricidae > Pandemis > Pandemis cinnamomeana. The sequence goes on along the minus strand of OW028705.1, from coordinate 11,590,300 downwards.
GTTCCAGTTATCTTAAGTGTTAGTTATCTTTGACGACGTCTCTGTCTGTTTCGTAGTAATAAATAAAGACGGAATCATAGAGATAACTGACACTTATCAGTTAGACAGGCTCTAGATGTCGTTTCAACGGCATAAACTTAACATACTTAGAATAATCTAACAAAGGAAGCAGAGCCGCTTTATTAGCATTTGACTTTGCATGCCGTGTCTCAGTTCGTCCTTTGTACGCTGAGAACACTAAGTGTCTGTTTTTATTACAACTAATAGAAATATCGAAAAGACTTCTCAGCGAAATGCTGCGCGTTTTTACTATTTAGGAATAGGTAACTTACTTACCTACTTTATTTGTAAGCTCTATATATGACTGGTAGAGTCCCAAAGTTAGTTGAGAACTTGGTTGATTCGTTCTATCCTTTCTCAGTCGGATATAGTCCGGGTATAGGCCTCCCGAATAAAACTTCATGTTAAATGACCACTGGCCTTCTGCATCCAACCACAATAAGCGAATTCGATCAGGTCGAGCGTACACCTCGTAGTAGGCCTTTCAATACTCCACTCCGAGCGTTCTAATGTGTGATCGCCTCTTGGGGACTGCCCCCAGTTTGTTCGCATTTAGACATTTGTAGTCCCTGTCACTCTTCTACCAATGGCTAACAGTGTGAGTGGAATGGCATTGCAAAAAACTGCAAATGGTTAAATTCAGAGTAACCGCTGTAGGCTTGTTTTTCTATCTAACGCGAGGGCGCGCGTTGTCTGTCGTCAGTATCATTCGTTAATTGTTTCTGGGTAGCTCTAGCGTTTCAAATGTTATCATCATCCTGTCACATATTATATTGAAAAAATGAGACAAACCGAGCTAAAGCATTTAAAAAAAGATTATGCTTGCTCTACAATACCTACTATTTTTTTTTTATTTGCTCCTTGCCGTATTCGGTAGCTATTTATGCAACAGGATAGGTAGACACTTATAGGTGACAGCCCTTCTACTCTCATCCCAGCGTAGGATTATGTATCGTTTATTTCCGAGCGCGTAAGCAGACAATTTGGTCTTCGTCTCATTTGTCTATATGCGATCGCCATTTGTCAAACATTTTAATAGTGGTAGATAAAATTTAAATAGGTACGGTTCTGACGAAGTCGCCTAAGACTACGGCTGGTTTTCGTTTTTTCTAGCTAGAAGAAGAAACAAACCGACATCCATAGGTACGTAACAATCCGACATCCATCCGTGAATCTCACCAAACAAATCCTTTACAATACCCGTCTCTTCCGTCTGCCAGTTCTCCGTATTTCGGATCTCATCGCGCAGAGAAATGCACATTTGCATAAGGCAAACCTTCGATCGATAAGTAGATAGGTACCCTATCGATGGTGACGATGGTTGAGCTTCGACGATATCAATATCACTACCTAGTATAAAACAAAGTCGCTTCTCTGTCCCTATGTCCCTATGTATACACAACGGATTTTGATGCGGTTTTTTTAATAGATAGAGTGATTCAAGAGGAAAGTTTTCATGTATAATTCTACGAAGACGAAGTCGCAGCCAGAAGCTAGTTGTTAGAATAAAGTACCTACAAATTCGTCAAATATATGATTTATATTGAAGACATGGTAGGTAATTCCAAAACTAAAACAGGGGATAGGCGGCCTGGCCTATCTTTTGAAAACAAGTCGTTGCGCAGAGTTTGACGAATAGACGTAGCGTAACGATCTCATATTTAGCCACGCTATGAGGCTTCAATTTTGTTTTCATAGATAGCCATAGAGTCCTACTTACTTGGTTTCTGAGTCTAACGCATCCATTGGACTGATCCGCTGATACCCTCCTTGACTATCATTATGTAATGCCGAAAACCATGCGGAATTTCTAGAGTACCTACCTACTCCATCCAGATCTAAAGTTCTTTTCGTATTTAAATTAGATCAAGATTAATTATCTTCATGACCAAATGCAATAGCAAACTGGTCTCAAAAAAAAAAGAGTGATGCCCACTCTAACCATGTGTGCCTAGCTCTACCAACATTAGCACACAATACGAGTGATATTCGTCGGCGTATCTGGCGCGCTGCGCCCGCGTCACACACGCTGTATATTTATCGCTCGCGTCTCGAGCTGACAACAATGCATGTGCTTCGCGCTCGCATCCGGGCCCCTCGCACTAATCCAAAATGTCCGTTTATTTTTCTACATGAGCCACACACAAAAAACAAAGTTGAAAATCGAACGACCAGAGGGAGAAAGAAACACGCAACTGCCGGGCTATGTCGGGCGGGGCACCGCGTCGCGTGCTCCCATTGGCAGACTCCGCTTCTCGCCCGCCGCCTGCGCGCGACGGCCAATCAAACATGCGCTTGGTACCCCCCTCCCGCGTCCCGCGGGCCTCGAACACCGACGACTCACGAATACCGACCCGATTCGGCACGATTGTGAGTGCCTTAGTTACTTCACGCGCGCTCTGTTAGCCGGTCGCTTTCGCTGACGTTTTCAGTGAAATTCAAATAGACTGGAGTAGTTTACCGGCATAATCTTTGTTGTAAATCAACGCGTATCCTGTGTGACTCGTCAGAGCTGGCCTTAGAAGCTACTATACAGGTATAATTGGAAATTCATTCTTCCCAGCATTCCTAAACTAGTTCTAAACCTAATAGTTTAAATAGAATAAGCGTATCTATTCAAAATCGCATTATAAATGAATATTATAGCGCCGGATGATCGAACGTAAAAGCGGTGTCCTCGTAATCAACGTAGGCCGTTCGGTGTGGCAACGTCGCGCGTAAATAATAGGGTAGCGCGGTGTTTCTCTCGCAGCTGGCGCGCGCTGGCAACGCCGCGCCGTGCCTCCGCGGGAAGCGCCCGCTGAGCGCGGCGCATTCACCGCCGACTGCCGAACAACCGAATATACCTACCTAGCGCGCCGTACCGCTTCAATGACAACACTGCTTTCCTTTTGCGAATAACATGTACTGTACTTATGTTATCTTTAGTACAAGTATGAGTTTTACTTACAGCTTAGCTATAACATTGTACCTAATCTTTATGTACATGGGGTGCCTTTATATACCAATGAGTAATACGTTATATACTACTTATAATTATAAATATACTTTAATAGCTTGGTCCAGGTGCACAGTTAATCGTGTTTATAACGGTCATAAAATGTGCTGCTGTTATTAACTGAAAATAAGGCACATGTTGATGAAAATAAAACTTGTTTACAGATATCGAGCGGTTGTTTGGGAACTGGTGGCGCGCTCTGTCGGCGCGGGGCGCACAGCGGCGAGCGGGGCGCGCGGGGCGGGGACCACCCCCCCTGCTTCAGTTTCTGCCGTAACTCCGGACGGGAAGGCTGCGTCGCTCGACATCGGAATCTGAGGATCGTTCGCGCGGCAACTTTGAACAGTGACAGTGCTCGAACAGTTTTGTGGCGTAGATTCTGTATTGGATTGCGGTGTTTTACCACTTGGATGCAGTGATTGGATCACACTTACTGGATTGCAGTGTTTTTCTTGGATTTGTGGAACAAATTTGGCCGCCAAACTGGGGATGCATAAGATGGGCCTCGGCGACAGCGTGTACGCCGCCGAGCGTATCATGAAGAAGAGGATTAGAAAGGTGAGCTTTAATTCTTTTTTACGCAAACAGACGCCCCACGTTTTTAACTTTGCGCAATGCAAGGCAAGATCACATATCGGCATGTTTGACGCTTTGTATGTTTGCTTCATAACAACGGACGGATTGCTTGTTTTCGTTTGCGAATTAAAACACGCTTTGGTGCTTTGTAGTGTAGTGCGATGCGATGCATGCTCTGATTGTAATTTAGATTTTGGTGCATTAATCCCAGCATTGTGAAGGCAGCAGCTGTTAAGACGGTCGCGAGGGTCCTGTGCGCCTTTCACGCGTGTTTATCGCTGCTTATTATTATCAGGGCTCCCCTTACGTACGTTCTGAAAGTGAGGGCCCCGCTGAGAAACTGAATGCTCCTTTATTATGTCCTGTCTTGAGATTATATTAAGTTTTGACAGTAAACAAGTTTCTCAGCCGTGAGGGTAGCCTTGTGTCATTGTTGTCTCTTTTTATATCTTGTTACTAACTAACCCTTCATTCAATAAAAAATATGTGTATATTATTCGTTTTTCTGTTTGTTTTGTGCATCTGTTTATCTGCATGTCGTGGGTTCGACGGGTAAAGGTCAGCGGGAAAGTTCGGCATGTGGGTGGCTATAAAATCCCTTTCTGGAGTACGCCCACCCAGTAAGTTATACTCCCAGCGAGCTTTTAATAATTAAGCCTCTTGTTTTCTGTCTATACAAAATAATTTACATTTTAATATCGTATTCAGGTGGTCTTTTGGGTTGATTGATCTGGTTCGAACTGGTATTTATGTTTTGTTAAGAAAGTCAAGATGTGTGTTGATGTAGAAAAGGTGGAGGTTTAATTTTATCGTAGGTACATACCAACGTTTCTGTTTCGTACTCGACAAGAAAAGAAGGCAGGTAGTTATTTACGTCATCTATAAGTAGGTATAACAAGTATAACATGTATTATTCTAAATTCTTGTTCTCTATTGGGAAACTGATGCTTGTTTAAATTTGAGCAAATTGATTTTAGTTCTGGTCAATCGTTCTTTTCAGTATGTAATGATTTTTAGACATGATTAAATTTTTTTGTGACTTCTCTTCTTCTAATCAATGACATTTCTCTTTATCAGCCGTTTATCAACAGTTTACATTTTGATTTCTTGTTGTTACTGATCTGTTGTATTCATTTATTATTCTGTATTCTCATTTATATCGGAAATATTGACAGCATTCTCGTTTTGCACTGATATTCGTGACACTGAAACTTTGAGAGTTGCAAAAGAGTCATTTTTAACTGATAATTTTTGCATACCAATAACAATAGTTACGCCTACTTTACCACATGTAGATATATATTATGTTCCGAGTGTCATAATGATATTAAAAAGAACGTGCAAATTTAGTTAATGTTTGCTATGTGGTTATTATACCAAACTTTTATTATGAGACATCTAGATATTTATTGTTACATGTTGATTCGGAAGTATTCGGTTAATAACAATAATAACATTAAAACTTCCATATTGGCTTCACTGGATTTCGATTAACTTTCAGTACCTACCTAGAACCTGAAATATTATGTTTACTTGCGACTAGTATTCGAAATAGTAATTTTAACAGATAAGTTGGAGTTTCATAACATAACATTACAAATCATTATTATAGCAAGGGAAAACATTGAACAACAGTAAATAATATGTCGTCTCAATCTAATCTTGCAAAGACGCGTTTTACTGTTATTTAAACAAAATCTTATCCATTATAACTAGTGTCACTTCCACATAATATAGTTTTTATTGGCTTTTTTTATCTAGGTATCTTCTGTGAATAGTTTTACAGAGATATCAAAAGGGAAGTTTTTGCGTTTATGATAGCATTCAGTTATCATTTTGTTTGAATTTTTTGAACGTTATCGTGACATTCTTTAGTTAACCTCGAGCTAATTGAAGATGGTTCATAATTCAAACTGTTTTGATTGGTTAAGTTTAAATAACAGATAAAGATAAATGAGACTAGGTACTGTCAGTTGTTCGGTGGCATTCGAAATTAATACAGATCTATTGTTATAACTGAATATTGCGTTTTAAATTTATCAGTAATCTCTGAACGCTAACGTTTTATTAAAGATCTCGTTCATAGTAGTCGAACTAAGTGTGCTCTTACTCTAATAATGAACATTTAATTTGAAAGCACACCCCAAAGCACTGCTTAGTTTTGGTTTCGTATCTTCAATTTGGTTTCCTAAATTCTTAATTCACTTCACACTTTTGTTATACTTTTACAACCAACTAATTTGCCTTGTTTATCCCTTTTTATGTCTCAAGTTTTTTAATTAAGGGCTTAGATTTGAATAAGTAATTCCACCCCAGGCATTTCCTTCAATCTTGAAAGGAGTAAAGTAGATTTTAAATCTGAAAGCCATTATTTATTATACCTTGCCTTGCAATATCAAACAATGGCTGTGTAATTTGTATAATGATGTTGTTATCAGCAGTTTTTTCCAGCTTATGAACAAAGCGTATTTTAAAATAACTAATAAATGTATATAATTTAAAATACCTTCATAATATCTAATGAATACACCTTTGCGATGAGAAAATTCACTAAGCTATAGCTGTTTAAATTAAAGTATTTGTAACAGAGAATTTCGATTAGAACGACATTATTTAAACGTAAAACTTACTACAAAATGAGCTAGCAATAAATAATTTTGTTAATACTAAAGCAGTGCAGTAACATGTTGTTTAGATGATAGTATGATCCAACGTAAAACGTGGCCTTTATTTCATTTCATTCATTAGGCAAGCTGCAGCCAAAGTTAGCCTCTATGGCATTGCTGCGTCAAATTTAGGAAACTACTTAATACCAATATAAATGAATCTATCACAGCGAGATTTAAACCATCTCCTAGTGTAGTAGAGGCTATTTCTTCATGATTTCGCCTTTCCTTGTTATCTATCGGCATGGTCTCACGTCGACCTAGCGTAGCTACCAACTCAAGTTTGATTGTTCAGTCGTTATAATAAAGTACAATTTTGTACTGCAGCCGGCATATTGTTAAGTAACTCCTACAGAGCCGTGTGGCCCTGGTATCTCGGAGCGAACGCGCCAGTATTCGGCTTCGACCGAACAGATGTCGAGCGCGCATGCTCCCCGCCGGTTCCGCCGGCCAATCAGCGTTCAGCACTCGGGTAGCCAGCGAGTAATACATTCTGCAAGTTTTATTTCAGGAAAACAAGCTAGCTAAATTGACTTTGATGGATGCGCTTATAGTTTTTGCTTTCTTTTCTTCATAAGGACAGCCGCTGCCATAAATATATTCCACAATAGCCGAACAACTTTCCTTCGCGCCAGTTGTTTTTGCGTGCAGATAGATGCCACCACGTTTGCTAGTATTACGCGCCGTAGTTCGGGGGCTAACTGTAAGATGGCGCTATTTTGAATTCGTAAAAAGTGAATATTTATCTGTTGCGTGGTGTTGTAATTGATGCAAATAACAACTAGGTATTGCGTAATCGGTAAGCATTTTGTTATAAATGTACCCTTGGAATTAGGTAATTGTAGTCAAGTTCGGTAAATAAAAAAAGTTTAATGCAAGCAAATGTCATAGCATAGCAATCAATACAGTTCATAACCCTGAAATACTATTAATATTTCAAGAAAAGTTAATAACAATAAATTGTATTCACTAACTTATGACTTGTGAGGTATAATATAACCTAATATGGATGTCATTTGTTACCACTTTGCCTTTTGAAACTTAGTTTAGTACTGGCCTTAACCTGTTGACGTAGCTTTCTATAGGTGCAGGCTGCATCTCACTAGATTCACGTTTGTGTTAGAAAAAATGCCAAAAGAACTGTTAAAAAATACTAAAGTTGCAACGGTTCTTCAATTCACGGGTCAAAGTAAGTATAAAAAATGATACCGTTGTTTGGGGGTCACAAGCCCAGGATCCAGAGGCTCGGAAGCGACACGGAGCGACACAAAGCGACCAAATTTTCTATAAATAATCGCCTGACAATGCCGCGCTGTAATTTTATCCCGGCCCTATATCGGAATGAAATAAAAAACGCGAACCGAACAGAGAAAGGTTTAGAGTGGACCGGTATTTATTGAATATTTTATTATAAATTAAAGCAATAAGCAGGTTCAAGTTTGTTACAGAAAGTCACTTTTGTGTCGTTTCACCAAATGAAAGGGGCATTTTGTTGAGAAAAATAATAAGTTAACCTCTTTTTTTCATAAAAGATTCATTCGAACTGATGTAAAGTTTTTTTTGTCTATGTCAAACAAAGGCAAAAGCCAGTGTGACAAATAGACAAATTTATACTTATTAACTGAATAATGTGGTGTGTCATTAAACAAGTTATTTTGTAGACGTAGAGAAGTTAACCAATAGAATTATGTTTTTAGAAAGAAAAAACGCCAAGCCATTGCCGAGGTTGATACACTCTAATTAGCCTATCCAAGATCGAGCACCATACTAGAGTTGGGCAAGCATATTTGCAAACATGGTAGATAAAATATCAGAAATTAATGACATAAGCGATACTTAAAATGCATTTAGTCAACACAAAGATTAGAAAAAGATCTGTCTCTCATGTTCATTTGAATCTACGCTTTACTATCCTACGAAAACAAAACAAAAGCTGCAAATGTTAGATCCCCCTATTGACATTTAAAAAAATGCAGTTGTCGTCTCCGTGGTTTTCATTATTAAAATTTATCCCTTGCGCGATATTATAACTACAAGCTTATATACCCGTTCCGTAGGTACACAGACCAAGCCTGCCACCCTTCAAAAAAACTATGTGAAGGGTCCCCCTATATTTAGAAAGCATACTTAATCGCGTACACGCTCGCTCCGAATATTAAAGCGGTGAATGGGGAAACGTCATATGGGAGCCCCACACAATTAGAGAGAAGGCATTGTCTGCGCCACTTGCGTAGCATTCCGTTAGAGCGCCGACTGGGAACGCAGAACCACAATGCAAATTCGATCGCAATTTCTCACAGTTTTTGGTAGTTGCTGCAGATTCGATAGTCCGATATCTTTAGCTACTGGTAGCTTAAGACCAACGCAACGCCGAGTTAATTTAAAAAGAAACTAAATATCGCCATCGATCTCGCTTCCACGTTCGAAATTCGAAACGGCATCAAAGAACATGGACACCGTTAAAGAGACATAAAAAGAGACAAGTTGACGCTCCGGCGTCATTATAATAATGTGCCTGTTGCCCCGCTCGTTATGCCCTACGCATTATTATGTAAATTTGAAACGAAAAGGAAAGGTTTTTGTGCCTTATCTGATGCAGATAAGGATTGTAATTAGTGAAGGATATTGCAGGTGAGATGTTCCCACGTAATGCGAACTAGATTACTATTTTACAGGGCTGTTTTAATCATTTTGTACCAGCCTGTTAGAAATGACAAGGAATGTATACTACTTGGAACCTTAATGTTTTTGTTTCATTAACTTTTGTTTTTGCTTTAATATTCTACGAGTATACCCTATACACGATGCGAGTTACAAAACTGCTTATTACAACATTTTGTCTCTCTGGCACCCTAATTCATAACTCTTCTAAATCATCTGCTCTGCAGTACATAATTTCATATTCCAATAATGGAATGTAATCAGTTACGCCACTGCTGCGAAGGGTCGGCTGGGGTCAGCATTCAAAAATATTTGGCGTATCTCCCTCCCTCGACATTGAGTTTTTCCTTATCTATCCCGCAGGGTATGATAATTCTTAATTGAGTTATTACCAGTATTAATATTAGGGTTTAAAGCTAGCTTTTGTTATTTCAGTGCCCTCCTTTTTATCCAAGGGTTCAGAGATCAGGCGCCTTGCTATATTTCGGTGAGGCAATAAGCTAGCTTCATTGTTAACAACACACTGTCTTTGTTCCTATAATAGAATCTATGCCAAGTCTAGAGATATTCTAAAACTATTTCTGAACGACAAACGTGAGAGTCTATTTCTTTGAAAATCGCTATGGCACAACGTGAACGAAGAACATTTCATTGTTCTGAAGCCCGGTCATACAATTTGAAGTAAGGGATTAGAAAAACGCGGCGTCTGCAAATCAAATCAGAATGGTCGTGTTCTCCACAAGTGTTTGTTCTGCGACTAAAGCACAAGTGGTGAAGGGTCGCCCCCCATCTTACAGCCCTTACCTCGCCCTTTTGCTTAATTTGCCCAATATAAGCGTTCGCTATTGCAGAGATTTTAGCTCTAAAATTATTCTTACTGTAAGTTTTAGATACGTTATGTAACTTCAAAGAGACGCAAATAATCTCATTAGTGAAGGATTCAAGTTAAGCCAGCGTTTAAAACAATCGGTCCAAATGAAACAGAAACTAGAATTTCGTCTTTTTAAAATTCTAAACCCAGCTAACTTAAAATTATGTGGTTATGGAATGCCAAAACCTACCAAATAGTAACGAAACGTTTAGAATGTTTAAAACAAGGTCAGTTAGATAATTATGCTGAATCTATCCGATTGATAGCTATCGTCGTTTTTATGGCCTTATTGCCTAATCCATTTGTGTTTGATGTGTCTTGTATAATATATACTCTGCTTTGTATTGAGAAAGCAAATGCTATAAAGAACCAGCTATTCCAACACAATCCGTCGCATGTTGAAAGAGCCTTTAAAATAAACTCATGTTTGATCCACAACTAATACTCTCTATTTGCACAACAAACCCTTTATATATGCAGCATAAGAATGCCTTTTGTTGTACGGATTACTATAACCGCGATTTCTGCGCCTGGAGGTATTGCATCAGATGAACTGTTATATTCATCGATCTCCGAACTCTGCGTTTTTTCTTTGCTTTTCATTCATATCCTCAATAGACTTTCAAAACACCCGAAAATCTAACAACATACCTAAGAAACAAGGAATAAGTTTTTAACTATCAAATATTTTTTTAGATAATCTCTCCCATACCAGTATTCAATTTCTAGTGGGTACGAGTATATTATGGCTTGGTTATTTCGTTCTTGTTACCTGTAGTTAAACTAAAAACTATTTCCTTAAAACCACGCCACGGCCGCAACCGTTCTCGCCTTTCCCGCTCATATTTCGACGCGTGACGGTTGACAGTGCATCGATTTAATTGTCGCGAGTCGATGACCACGAGTGCCGTTACCGGTACTGTTTTACATTGGCTATCTAAAGGCCATATACCTCTTCTGAATTGAACGATTTTGGGAGCTAAGTGATGCTATTTGTGAATTTATTGTTATTGGCATAGCTGTTAATGTAAATTAGCTTAGCAGCGTCTAATCATCAAGAGCAATGTATTTTAGAGAAGAGTTACAAATATCGCTAACAAAATCTGTAAACAACATTAAAGCTGACGTTTGGTTTCGATGCTCGGAGCGAAATGTACGTCCGCATCGTAGCGTAGCTGCAAGGCGACTGCCGTTGCCGTCTGCCTGGCCCGGCCCAGCCCCGTTCTCACTAGACTTGCTTACCTTGTCTGGCGTATCAATTTTCTCCTCGCTGTTCCGAACACTACAGCGCGTTGCTGCGCTCCTGGTATTTGAGTTACGAAAGAATACGCTCGAGACTGCGTCGGCTGATAAAAAAACTATTGTTGCGGCGGCCTTGTTTCTGATACGTGTTATTTACATTATATGAAATTAAGAAGAAGTAGTTTTTTCTCAGTAGAAGCAAAATTAAGCAGCCTAAAAATATGACCTAGTCTGTTTTTTTCTTAATTTGTATGTTGCCCTCAGCGACCATCGTTGCCATGTCACGTCGACTACGGAGGTATCCATACGTGTTTCGAATAATCAGGCTTATGCATGTGTAAAGTCCAGGAGACATTTATGATGCAGTGCGCGTCCTCGCCACTCCGGCTGTGAACTTAACTCGATTATGTGAATAATTTACACTGAACCCGACGGAAAAGAGCTTGTTCGACGTAAAATATCCTTCCTTCTAAGTAAATATCGTTCTGACTACTTAATAATTACGTACTTAACTCAGTTTAAATGGAGATTATATTACCAGTCATCAGCGTTCTTGGTCTTAATTTTAATAAAGTGTTAGCCTTAAGAGCTGATACCCAATTTGGTCACGGCTGAGTAGGCTCAGAGTAAATTTCATTTCTAAACATCTCTTACGCAGCTCGGTTGTAATTTAATTATCATAGTTGCATAGCTGTGTTTCCCGTATTAGGTGGTGTTATGACTGTTGCTACGTTTAGCTGCTACGTACTTGTGCCTTTTACATTGTAATTGCTGGTGATTAATAACCATTAAGTTACAAATAGTAGGTTAATGATGACAGTTTATTACAATTAGGTTATTTAGTAGTACATACCGAGGATTCTTCACTTCACGCGACCATTTTAAAAGTTAATGTACGATTGTTGTATAAATAGCACTTTTTTATCCTGCTGCTATGTTTTGCTCTGTTGGGTATTTAATTATATGCGAGGCTACGACAAAAGTTTTAATGATTACACATTAATAACATTCCACATCTACGGGATATAGATTGCTATTACCTTTGTTGATCTCCCGATATTTCGTTAAGTCAAAGTGTCGGACATTTTGGGTTTTTCTGAATCAGAATTATTAGCACTTGATTTTTGTAAAGGAAAAAGTGTCCCTTGTTTTGTCAGTATTGTAACACTATTTTCATACGATTTATATGGGTCATCACAAAACTGACACGAAAAAGTTGTATGGAAAATTAAGATAATCTTGTTGGAAAAAAGGGTACAAGTTTTGTTTAAATGCCCCTACATACATGCTCGTATAACATGTCTAAAGTTTTTATAGTTAGTGTTTGAGAACAAATTGAACTTCCCATTTTAAAACTCAATTTTCGAACTAAAACGATTTATTATGCTATACGGGACGCGGAAGGCGGATGCTACAGGCAATAAAATCCTGGAGCAAAGCCAGGGATATCAGGAGATCACAACGAGTAGGTATCAGTAGGTATAGACTGCGGACTCAATCGATAAGCCCGTGTCCACGCCAGAAGCGGGAAATGGAGTGGAAGATGAAAGTTAACAAACGAAATGTGAACAATTTTATAAACTTACGGACAATAGTGTATTCGAAATGTTTGACGACTAGGAATATAGTCGTTATTCTGGTCTCGACAAATATTGCAAAAGTGTATCTATCAATTAAACTATCGATCATTGGAGCATGATTCCGTACTACTTGTATTCATATCTAGGTTAGTATATCATATCTAGGTATAGCTTTCGAAGCAGTGATTCTAGCTCAAAAAAACAAACTCAGCAAATTTCCTTTTTTTTAAACCCGTCCTCATGCAAAGGTCGACAGATGAAAACACTATTGTTTGCTTCTCTAATATGGTGCTAATGAAAATCATCGATCATCGATATACATTTCCTAAAATATTTCCCTTTGAAATTTTAATATTTACAGCCTGTTCTATTTCGGTCGCAATTTGCGAGCTTTTTCCGCGTCGGGACGGCGAGTGGGGGCCGGGGCTGGCTAGATTAATGGCCGTCGGGACCGATCGTACCGAACAGGAATCCACTCGTTCCGAGCTTAGTGGCTGTGAAATGTTCCACTTAGTTAGTTTCCAGAGTATTTGTTTCAGTGGCACTATTAGGTAAGTACGTGATAGTTTGCTGTTGATTTTAACCGCCTTGTTGAAGTGTGTGGGCAAATGCGCTTGCTGCAGTTTCAGGCAGTTGGTTTGATTGTTTTTGTTCATCGTATACTTACTTTGAGATTGGAGTTATTAAAACATACATTTGAATCACTGAGCTTTTAATGTGGCACACAGGACACATCTAGCAATGTGTAACTTACCTAATACCAAAGTGACATGAGTACCTATTTTAAGAAACTAGAACTGACATCAAAAGACTTAGGTAACCATAACTATGCCAAACGGATTTTTGATTGAATGTTTTAATTTGAACACCCCCCGATACGCCACCCACAAAGTCAAAATCCTTTGGTCAAAACAACCTAAGCCATAAAGGTTTTGAAAATCGTATCAAGTCGTCCACAAAGGTGCTACTGCATACCAAAGCGATTTTAATCCATAAATTCCCCCACTCATAGTCTATTTTCCCCTGGGAAGCATGGTGCGTGACGTGCGTTGACGGTCCATTAACAACTAGCGAGGAATGCGGCTGCATAAACAACTTGGTTTTACGAATCCTTGTTAAGTAAAGATCTAGTAATCACAAAAATATATATCCTGGTCACGGCATCAAATTGTGGCTAGCCGCAATTTCAATGAACAAGAAACTTTTAGGTAACTTGCTACTCCGCTACTCTAGTTTAGGCCTAAATGTTTTTTGCCCATTAAAATGGATCTCCGCAAAGTGACGCCTGATTTATTAAATTAAACCCGTTTTCGTTGTGAGCCCGGGATGTGAAAAATTGACGCTGTTTTGTGAAATAAGTGAAACACTAACACACTAAGTGGCTATGAAGTAATTTTTAAGACTATATTTGTGTAAATAATCTGCATAAATAAGAAATCCTTATACTAAAGCCCAAGGCCAGTGTTCTCGTGTGCACGTACAAAGTAGAAATGCAACTGTCTCGGAAGCTATTTTGGTTATTTTCTGTTTGTTTGGTGTAAATTAGTATCGTCATGAACCTAATCTTCTTTGATGGTGTCGGCGCCAGCACACACGACTCGTAAATTTCAGCCGAAGTGTCCGTAGCGAGTTCAAAGACGCTCACTAGACAATATTTCATTTTGATTTCAGTCGTGTCAATACTATCAACCTCACCATTGAAATCGATGCTTACCATGTTTGTCTTACAATTCTTAAATGGCCATGGCATACTACATACTCACAAACTGCTTTGTATCTAAGAACTCTTCTTGAACTTTGATTTGTATAACCATACTAGTACTTACTACAATCGTTTAGGTATGTGATTTTACAGAGTATTATCATTATCTTCATCATCTGTCCCTGTAACGTTAAGTCGGGTTAGTAGCTCAGCATTCAAATAAACTCGTCTTCGTCCTCACGTGTGCGTTAAGTTACCTCAAGTTTTAGCCCCAAATCAATCCATTTTGACTAGAACGCAAGCTTTCAATATCGTTTCTAATATTATTGTCATTTTAACTCCGACAGCGTCCAAATTTGATTCAAAAGCACTCACAACTTGGCAGCGAGCTATAACACGTTCAATCTCTAACTCCTGAGGGTGTAAATTTGAATGTAATTCGATTGGAGCATTTAATTTGGCATCCCCCTGGGGGAGAGAGGGTGGGAGGGTGCAATTGGCGTGCCTAATAAGCCGCCGTGATTAATTTTCAATGGAACTTTATGAAAAATGGCACTTGTTGATTTGGTGTGACGTGACAATTCAATTTGTCAGATAAAGAGTTTTGATTGATGGTAAGGAGTCGCTCAGTGGCTCGGTTTTTAAATAATTACCCGCGTTCCACAAGTTGTGGTTTTGACGCTTTTTAGTCGGTTCTTATTCTTTGTTTGTTTATTTGTACCTACCTTCTTGTTGTGTTTCTTCATCATTAGTACTTCTAACACCATCATTATTGAGCAGTGTAGCGGCGTTTTTATATCGAACACATCACATAAAGACGAATGTAATGCTACAGAAGTTACAACTTGCAAACAAGATCATCCTCAAAAAACTTAATTTTAAAGAAAGACGAAAACATAAATAGAATATAATTCGAAGAACAAAATCAACGTGCTCGCAGCAAAACAATTAAAAGGAGTTTTTAACAGTTGAAAACTGCCACAATTCCGCACTAACTCCAGTCACTCCCAACAAAACAAAAGAAAGATCTTCTTGAGCCAATAAAGCTCTGATATCCCTAAGACAAACATAAAACATTGAAGGCAGGGATGCTATAGAGCAAAGCATCACTTAACCCCACTCACTCCTGATTTATGTCCGAACCGATGCGGGTGTTCTGTGCGCTCGTTAATATTAAGATTTGGTCCATTAACATACTTGTTCCAATAAACGATGTTTATTTACTTGATTTTATCGAGGCTGTTGACACAAAATGATTGTAGGTACAGCAAGGTCTGACGTGGAAAACGTTATTGGTAAGGATTTAGTTTAGACTAGGTACACTCGAGAACTAATTGATGAGCCTCTGTGGAACGCTGTCATATTGACATGGCCTGTCATTTAAGTGTTTATAACACCAAAAAAAGCAATTGTTTCACTGTAACAGCATTCAATGTATTCACAACGATTAAAACCCTCGAGTGTAGGTACCTACATGTTATAAGCTGGGCAGAATTAAGTACCTATAACATAATTATTACCACCGGCAAAAAACGTACGTCGCCTTATAGAATCAAAAAGGTTTCCTAGCTGTCTGAATCGCGTTTAAATCTGTTTAACATTTCAACCCGCCAAGCAGCTGTAGTCACTCGCAACTGTCAACTTTATCTTGTCAAGTGATGGTTCATTTTACACTGCATGTATTGATAATCATCACGATGAAGGCGAAAAGGTTAACACGAGTGACGTCTAAAGTCTGCGAATTAATCAACTTACTGCCAAACCCTAACTTCTGCTATAACCCTGAAATAAAAAACGAAGACATACATAGGTATATACATATATCACGTTTTCATCCCTTGCGGGGTGCACAGAGCTTAAGGTAACAAAACTTTAAGGCCACGTTTAGCATGATTAAAAACGTATAGCTGGAAAGGGAAATCAAAAGAGAGATGGGTTGCTAGCCGCATCGCCTATAACATGACGAAAACAGAAACAAAGACCGGTGCTCAAATATGGACCTCCTTTCAAGATTTAAAGCAGAATTAAAATTTGAAGTGTAACGTGTAACTCTTTAAGCCGCCTTAATCCGGAACTATCGCCTAATGCTTTTTTTAGCAGATGCCCACGTCATAATAACTAGGTATAACGTCCTACTCAAATAGTCGGAAAAAATGAAAGAGGCCGTGACAGACAGAATATTATGAAAACTTGGACCCTCGTTGTTCACGTATCTTACACAGTTCACAGAAAATTGTAATTGTAGAGATGACTGAGACGTCTTAACTTATTCTCAGTAAAACCGCTAGATTATTATTCTAACAACAACTAGTATTTAAGTAGGTATTTCTCTCATTCTCCAAATAATGCTGCTTATTGAGGCTAAAATCATGTAAAAGTTCTTATTACGCCTGCTCTTATTATCATAGCAAACATTCATATCTCCGGAAAAAAATCTCGGATGGCTATTAAGCACTACCTATTGTTAATTTAATTAATTTAGGTAGGTACGACAAATACTAATGCTTTTAGAGGAAACTGCCACAAAAATGGGACCCTTTACAACTGACACGTGGATTTGCTGGATACTTTTCAACTGCAAATCTTTTTGATTTACACCTTCCGTAAATCTAAGACAGGTTACTCCATCAAGCACCTATATCCTGGAAAATTAATGGTTACTTTGACGTCGAAGAATTAAGAGGGTTAGGTACATTATTGGTACGCGCACGATATAGGTACGCTAAATATATAAAGACTAACCCCCTTATTCATAAACGCTCGGTAGGCTTCTGCTAACTTAGCAATCGTTAACAATTGCTAAGTTAGCAGAAGCCTATGGAGCGTTTATGAATAAGGGGGTAGGTACGCGTATTTTTCTTACGGGTCGTTCTAAAAAGAGATGAATGGTCTATCTCCGGCGCGAGACCGCTCCCGTGCTAGACGGGCAATGCAATTGAGAAAGTCTCGAACAAACCAAAGCTTTGTACCTAGGTACTTGTGGTATAGGCAACGGATAATCGTAACTTAGAGATCGAATCAGACATGAGGTGATCCTTAGAAGAACCAAATTGACGACGTATTTCAGCGAATTGCAAGTGACAGCGGGCCCAGTGGGGCACATTGCTCGTCGAACCGATGGCCGTTGAGACCGAAAGGTTCTAGAAGGACTAGGTATAGGTATTAGGTCGTTCTGATGGGCTACTCTGAAATTCGATTTTCGAAGTTCCTGTCATCCCTCACACTCAAAAGTTGATCACTATTAGAGTGAGCGGATCGGCACCAAACTAACTTCGATAATCGAATTTCGGAGTATCCCGCACGCGAGCATATTGCGCGAAACCTTCGTCGCCTGCGTCTGTATTTTACAAGTGTCTGCAACAATTGGTTCCTCTTTCGTCGTACCTATTCTTGTTTGATGCGCTAGAAGAAAAACATGTCCAATCAGGAATACTTACGAGGTAAGAGCAAACGGCCGTTGTAGGTGGGCACGTTAGATGGGTCACATTTGATGCCTACCTACTTATTTTTAACCACCGTAAAAGTTGCAACAGATGTATGCGTGAGAAGTACCTAGTAGCTAAACGAACGTGTGAAATAATCTCTTCTAATCTAGTTCATAACTAACAGTAAGATAATCGCGTCATTCAAACAGCTCTCTGTTAATTATTCGCACTAATTACGCCGCGCGTTCCGATCGGCTAATTGGTGTCTACGCATCCCGCCCATGGCCCGATTACAACCATCAAATCTACCATCTTAGCCACACCCACCAAACAATCGAGTTTCAACTTTATGTGCAAGTGAACAAGGGCTATGTTACTAGCATTTCGTAAAATGGTAGGTTGGTATGGAAGCGAGCGGGGGTGGGGTGCGACGCGGAGGGGGCGGGGCCCTCCCTTCGCCCCGCCCGCCCCGTCTGTCGTCCAATAGCCGAGCGCCGGCCGAACGCACTCACCTTGGCCACGCGTCCCAGTGGGTCCTTTTATTTTTTGAAGGATTGCATTCGTTTAAGTTTTGTGTCTGTTGTTAATATGAATGCTTTTTGTTCTTTTGTTTTGGTTTATGGCGCTCCTCAGGTAAAGGTTTGACGTTTTCTATTCTTTGCGTAGCTTTCATGGCAGGTAGGAATGTACGAATAAAAATACATAATTAAGTACTATGGTAGGATTTCAGTTTTTGTAGTTGGGTACCTGTATTGCTATTAACTTTAATTAAGCAGTTGCTTGTTAGTAACAACAATTAATTAACTGTTTTACAGATAGTTCGTGACATTAATTAGATGTTTGTGTTGTCGTATTAGGTAGCTCATAATGTTAGTTGATCATTATGATAATAATATAGTATACTTACTGCAGTTGTATAACGTTGTTTTTGTGACCGCAACAACAAATTTAGGTAAAAATTGTTAATCGCATGAGAAATAGTTTGATAATGGGTTGTTATCCAGTTATGTGATTGCAGAAGCATTAGCAACTAGCAAATTTTTTTTGAAATACGAATTTGTAATTTAGAACAAGTTATTGCACAGCACTTCCAATTGAACATAGGTACTTAGTTAAAGTTGAACTCCAGATAAACGAATACCTAATAGGCGCCTTCCTCCGTTATTATTGCGTTACGAACGTTCTCTATTAATTTGAAACCGCTACAAAATGAAATCACAAAAATGTATGAAACTGCACGCCACTGCAAAGTCACAGCGCGCGTACCGCGTCGCTACTCACCCTCATTCACTAAAACCAATAAGAAGCGAGGGTTCTCGAGACCCCGCCCAGTTCCGAAACGGCTTATGTACATGACGACCAATAGAATGTGCGCCTTATATATTTTCAGTTAGAGTTGGTTTTCGTATATGTTTGTTTTTGAATTAAGAGTGAAAGGCGCGAAATAAAACGTGGTGTTTTATTTTCGGTCGCGTTCAAGATATTGCGGCGCATGTTGCGACGTCGATATATTTTGTAATGTTGGCATAAAAATGTGGGGTGGAATGGAGGGCGAAGAGACGCAATTTATAGAAGCTTTGACATTTGACATTTACAATGACATGGATATAAACGTAATGTAAAGCTACATACTTATTAATTAAGTTTTTAAATACATTTAGGTGGGCAGCCGAGTAGTTAAATTTAAGCCTTTCCGTATAGCTTAGTTGCACCTTATCGTTGTGACAGTCGAAATTCCGGGATTACCTTTACTGAATTCCTGAGGGAGTTTACTAAAATTTTATAGGAATGCCCAAAAAATACCTGGTGGTCTTTATTTGCGTTAACGTTGTATGAAGACTACCCGTAGGTACAAAATACCAAATCTTTATACACAGCGGTTGACATTTCGTGATTTTACATACACATAGGTACCTACATACACAAATCACGTCTACCTATATCCCTTACTAGCTGTCTACCCCTGTCTAGCTTTTTTTTTTAACGTGTGGAAAATGCGCCTTATGCATCTCCGCGCTCGGGGCAGCATACGAACGGAGGTATGACGGGCTCTCCAGCTCGCCGCTGCCTTCCCTATGGAAGGAGGGGAGAGGCCTACCGTCTAAAAACACACACGTTCCCTCCAGGCCTTGAACTGCGGGCGTTGCGGGCGCACTATGGTGACCATCGCAACCCCTGTCTAGCTTGTGGTAACAAGACCTAAAGGCCACGTTTATCGTGATTGGAGGCGTACCTACAGATGGAAATGGAAAGGGGAATTAAAATAGTGATGGGTTGCTAGCCGCATCGCCTGTTACATCGCATTTTACATGTTTGGTATAAATGCAGATTCCGTGGAATTATCGGGATAAAATAGCACCGTATCAAGTTATCCAGCCGTGATAGTATCGATATGAACTTCTCTAAAATATGTCCCACGACATTATTAGGTACGCTCTTACACCGGCGTACCTACGTATGGTTCTACCTACTTATTTTTGAAACTTTGACTAGGTACATATCTACATATTATTACACTTGACTGTACCTAATAGCAAAAAAAAATACCAGACAGTCATAGGTACCTACCTACCTACTCACAAACTTTTATTTTGAAAAAATGACTTTTTGCCAAGTTTCTTGCGGCGCGTACCTCTTGGCAATGATGGTATTTCCGAATGCGCTGGTAGCTTCAAAAAGGGCATGTATCTAAATAAGCCCTGGGCGGCCAATTTGCAAAAATAAATTATTATTTTTTGTTTTTTTTTTATTTTCATTGATAATATTAATAGGTTTTAATGAGTGCCAATCTTTACCGTTTTATTCTACCATTCTCATTATTATTCCACTCTCACGCATATCTACAGGTTTACGGTGCATGTATGGGTATTGAATAAGCACGAGCGCCGTAAGGGTGGTTTTCGGTTCGATTCCCGGGGAGATAGCCAGCTGGCCCGGCAGGTGCGAGCTCACCACTTGGCTGTCTTTTGGCAATTATTTTTTTTAGGGTCCTACAACGTATTCCGTAAGCTGCACACAATAAAGGTCTTTTATCAGTGTCATGTAAAAAAGAAGGGAATTATCTCAATTTTATAAATTCCTCTGTAGAGTAATTCCACGCCCGTGGAACGCCATTAGCTATCGGAATCGGTAGCGTTTTGTAGGTGCCAGTATGAAGGTGTCCTTTGACTTTTAAAGCTAATGAGTTGCGGAATAAATTACTGAACCCTTTGCGCTTGCACGCGAGTAGGCAACGAAGTCATTAACAGTCCTGTAGGTAGCCTGCAATTCCCGCAATCGACGTCTTATCATATAGGTATAATCGCTCCCCGCTGCAAAAAGCCATTAAGACATAATTAGCTCAATTGAATTGTAACTTAACCTAACCGTTTTAAAGTCCGTTATGGACAAGTTTGAAAATGCACTCGCCTTTTTTAATTGAATCGTTGACGTGCAACCCCTAGCCGGCGCCAGTCGCGGCACGAACGTGTTACTAGCATGACCTAACCGCCTGGTCTCTTGTTCCAGGGTACGGTGGAATACTACGTGAAATGGAAAGGCTGGAAGCCGAAGCACAACACCTGGGAGCCGGAGGAGAACATTCTAGATCCGAGGCTGATCCAGAGCTTCGAGAGGGGAGAGGACTTGCGGAGACCGAGGAAGCGAGAGCGCGAGCATTCGCCGAGCGAGCGTGCACGGAGCGGGTCCGACGAGCGAGCGCCGCCACCAGGCAAGCGCAAGGCTCAAGTCTTGTCTCAAGAGTCGGGGAAGATTGGAGTTACTATCACAATGAGTCCACCTGCCAAACGCCATGAGACTAAAGTGAATGGAAGCCGTACGGCTCCGCCGGCTTTACCCCCGCCGCCTGCCGCACCGCCCGGCGGCGCTGCTGACCCAGCCTCCCCTGCTGCCGAAGCTGCCGCGCCGAGAACAGGCCAACGGCGCGTCCCTCATTCCCCTGAAGAAGCCGATGCGCATACGCCACCGGAGCGCGAGAGGCGGACGCAGACGCAACCCGCAGCTACAGCGCCAGCGGAACCAAAAGGCGCACGACCTCCTCCACCCTCGACACCCCAAGAAGACGAGGATTCCTGGAGCGAGCCACCGACGGCGACTGCAGCGACGCAACCGCGTCGCGGCGCCGCCTACTGGATGGCCCGATCCCCCGTCGCTGACCAAATCTTCATCACTGACGTCACTGTCAACCTCCAGACGGTCACCATCCGCGAGTGTCGCACGGAGCGAGGGTTCTTCCGCGCCCGCGAGGCGCGCACCCTCGACGTCACGTAAACATAACATAAATCATGGACACTGTATACCTAGCAGATAGTTATTTAGTGGTTATCGACACCGAAATCTCGGCTCCTCATAGGCCTAAATTCACGAGCTTGGAGCATAAGAACATGCGTC
The DNA here is from genome assembly GCA_932294345.1 of Pandemis cinnamomeana. Taxonomy (NCBI): domain Eukaryota; kingdom Metazoa; phylum Arthropoda; class Insecta; order Lepidoptera; family Tortricidae; genus Pandemis; species Pandemis cinnamomeana. Next base: position 11,568,130 of record OW028705.1, on the reverse strand, counting down.
TCTTTTACATTGTTGTAATGGAAAAGTGACGGCATCTTACCTCGTTTGGTTAAGAGTTTATGTAGGAATATCCATATTACGCGTGGCTTTTTCAAAAAGCGTACCTATAATGTCTGTGGACTTTTCGAGACATGCCTTCTTAATTTTGGGAGCAGCGAGGCGGATGGCACCGATGTACAATCAGTGAGCCTAAAACTGGACAAGATCTTTGTCAATTGTTAACTATACCTACTTAGATTATTTATCTACCTAGTTGTTATCTAATTGATGATGATTGGCCAAAACCTGTCGAAGAATACAGGTTTGTGAGTTTCGTCCAGAGTTCTGGACTTGAACGCCAAGTGACTACATGGTACCTAAAATAATCGTGATTGTGTCAGTTCGTAAATGTATAGCAAATGCATTATTTTATTTATAATACCTATATTTTAGTATAAATTATAAAACCAGTGAATACATTAATCTGTTTTCGAAAAATCGCTATCATAAAATGCAAAGAATCTCTGTAAGATGCTGTAAGCAGTATCGTGAACTGAGGAAATTTCAATTGTTTTAACGACGAATTAATTTAGATTTGTTTTATTTTTAATTGTTGTTGTTATTTATGTAGTATTGATTTGATTGAACGATTAATGTAAGTAAGTTATTTATGCAGTTTTTTATCAGGAAACTATTGCTAAGGGCAGCCAACCATACTATCTGTGAGTAGGAACTTATTGTAGAGATGTATATTAAACAACGACCGTCATTGTTGGTTGATAATTTTGATAAGACTCATACATACCACATTAATTGTTGGTATACAAAATGTATCTTCCACCTCATCATGACAACTTGTCTTAGTTATATCTGTACGAAAAATTATTTTTAAACAGTATAAAACAGTGGCTGTGCTTGGTTAAAATCAAATGAAATAGAAACAAAACTATTTACTTGGTACTAGTTGACAGCTAGCTACTTGTTTACTGGAATCCGTCGTGACCGCGCGACATATTTTATAACAGCGCCCTCTGTTGGTTTATGAGATGAACTAATTGTTTTACCTATTAAATTAATTTTCGTTCTGTGGTAGTAAGTTATTTTAGTTATTTATATTTTAAGGTCGTATAGCATATGAACGCTATTGTGTTCCTTAACTTTTACTTGTTATTTTGGTTCCTCTAATAATAAGGAATTGTAATTATTATCTGTATGCTTAAAATAATCGAGTTGAGTTTATACTTGACCAGTATTCGTGGCGCAGAGCCGTGTAAATATTGTAAATATAAATATAGCACCCTGTTTTATAATGTGATCGTTTCGCATTGTAGTCTGTAAATAAATGAGAATGAATTAGATAATGACATTTTTATTTTCTCTGGTATTTTTACGAAGTTTTCCCTAATACTTAACTTACTTAGATACATAGAGGACACAAATTGTCTTTCTATCTTTCTTGATTTGGATAATGTTTACCTGAAGATAAAATAAGGATTTGAAGGGTTAAATTCACTTTTGTCATGCCTTATTACAGGTACCAAATTATAATAATTATTAATTACAGAGTCACTACTGTAGTCAATTGAAGTATTTTTTAATCATAACGAACATTACTTAGCTTTAACTTACGTCGAAATCGTAACGGTTTTAACATCTTGAAATCCAAATACAATGGCACTTAATTGTTAAAGTGATTTAATGTGAAACTGCTTAACCCTTTAACCCTCGTGGTCTTAAATATAAACTTCAAAATTTCAAACAAGTCGAAAAACGCGCTAACCGCGCTATAGGATTGGCGCATGATACAGTTGTACCAACCGCACGCACGGTGTTCCGTGTACAAGCCGGCTTGCGCAGGCAAAACTGTTGATACTTGCGCGTGTGGTAGGCAGGCCCTAGATATTTAAAACATCCTGCCTCATTTCGCCGTAGTCTTATAAATAAGACAATATGTCATATATTTTTTGACACTCGGCGATACTGGCATGTTCGGTATTAATCTTCGCACACAAAAAAATAAACGTTCATAATTTGTTTCTCAGCAGTGAACGAATATAACTATGGAAGCATTCCTGACGCTCCAAAATGACCCAACGTAAACTAGTTCGCGGCGGGCGGGGCTTGAAAACTAGTGCGGCGACGCGATCAGTGCGCAAGGCGCACGCCTGTCAGTCGTGTCACACGGGTTTTTTATTATATAAAATCAACTTATCCATTAAAAAATGCCTTCATGTGTGGTGAGGTGGTGCAGGAATCAACAGGAGTATTGTCCCAAGAGTACTGGAATCACCTTTCACGTGTAAGTAGACTGTTTACTCAAAAAATCCAAAATCGCCTTTTTACTAGAGGGATGTCATTATGCATAATGTAGTACCTAGTACATTTTAATATAGCTATTTTTAAAGGACATAATATTTATTATTAAGTTGCATACAGATTTGGGTTTTAATTTCGGTTTTTCATCGGATTAACAAGTCGAAGTCGTTTCTCATTTCGCTTAATTTTAATTTTAATTTAGATTCCCACAAGACCCGAGTCGTAGAAATCGATGGAAAAAATCTGTTCAATTGGAGAGACAGGAAAATGACTGGACACCGAGCAAGAATTCAAAAATATGTTCAATTTATTTTAAAGATGAAGATTTTTATTTATCGAAGAAGGGCAAGGGACACATAATGCCTTCTAAAAGCGCAGTACCAATTTGTACTGTGCGTATTTATTTGGTTTGAATGATCACGTTTTAGTTAATGTAGTGCTACTTTGTATGATTGTTTAAGGGACATGTATTTTCAGATGGTGTTTTCGAGTGAAACACCAGTATTAATAAAAATTAAAAACAGAAAATATTCCGGAAACTTCACAGGAAAGTCCTCAAAAACGTCCAAATTGTCATTATAATAAATTATCTACTGATATTGCTTTTATTATTTTTATCTACACCCACCTATATAATACGTTTAGAAACCGTATCTACGTAATATCATTCGTTGCGGGTGGTAGAACCACGAGCAGGGTCCGTCCGAATCGCTACCAACATCTTAGGCTACTGTGTTTCGAAGTGGAGAGTAAAACAGCCGGTGGAATTACTGGCACATAGGTATACTAATCTTAGTACTTTAAGCCGGCAGCGCATCTACAATACTTCTGTGTTGCGGATGTCCATGAGCGGCGGTGATTATTTACCATCAGGTAACCCACTTGCTCGTTTTCCTTCCTTGTAATACAAAAATAAATAAATATGTAAACTACTATTAATACACTTATCGAACTAGGTAGTCAAGCGCGCTGACGAAGTACCTAGGCGGAAGCGAGTGAAAATTTGGCTTACTGATTTCATACGTTTGTGCATTGGGCTGCTTTGAATCTGACTGGTCCCCTTCTGCATAACATCGTCCGTGCTTCGAAGGCACACTGACAATCTGCTGACATTGCATCGAAGCCGCGAACCAATTAGCGTAAATCTGTCACGCCGAGAACCAATCGCGACATGTGACCCGACGCTTCTCAAATCGTTGAGCTTTTACGTACTTATTTTCAAAAAGTCGCAACTAGCGAAGCACATTCTAATACTGACCTAGATTCATTAGCAATAACCTATTTTCTTAAATGCATTGATAATTTTTATTTACTTTGCTTGTGTGTGTGTACCTCAAACCTATCTGTGTGAGTTTTTGGGCTAATAATGAACGGTAGGTTGTATGAAGAGACTGCTTCCATAGTTATATTCGTTCACCGTTTCTCAGACTTTACTGCTGCGTCTAATACTCGCTAGATGACGTTGTCATAAATAAAAGTGCATTTTGAATCACTGTTCGCTGTCTATTTCAAATGAATTTTAATTGATGACAAATTCATTTTTACAATACTCTTTATTGAACACCACAAATCAGTACAAAACAATACAGAAACAAAGAACAAAGTAGACAATAGGCAATAGGCTTTTTATCACAATACCTACATAAAAAGGCGTTTGATTGATCTAGGCCGGTGTCTGTATTTATCTGAGCATAATACAGTGGTATTATAATATTATAATCCTACGGCCACACGATGGTTTTCGCTGCTCGATATTGCCCAAAGAGAACATACGTGTAATTTTTCTACAAGAAAGTGCGTTCTAAATTTCTGTAATTTATTCCAGTACCCTAATTAATTTTATTTAGTTTTTTATTTAGTTATAATATGACAAGTGACAGATGAAGTGTGGTATGACAACACTGGATCAGTCTGACAACAAATTTATCGATCGGCGCGTCGACGTTTGACAGCTCGTGTTCGGTCGGTGCTATCGAACAACAACTTACGCAGTCTAGCAAACAGTCTAGCGATTTGTCTGCAAATATTGCATGAATAACATTGCAAGCAAGTCCAATGTTTATGTTTTCCTAAGCCGATTTGTGTGGCGATGGAGTGGTCGAAAGAGAAGACTTTGAAGTTAATAGAATTATTGCAAGTGAACGCCAGTCTCTGGAATCCTTCGTTGTGTGATACGCGAAGGGATAAGCAGAAAAGGAAAGAGGAATTACGTGGGATATCTGAAATACTTGGTATTACTGTGTCAGATACTACTAAGAAGATACAGCATTTGCGTACTCAGTATAATAGGGAGGCGGCACGAGAGGCCAGAGCTAACGCTGAGGATCCTCAAGACAGATACTTAAGTAATTGGTACGCGTTTGAATACTTACACTTCATGAAGGACTCGAGTAAACCTTATAGGGTCTTGCAATTGGTAAGTTTTTATCATCACTATTTTATATTTAATGTGCTAAGGTTCAGAAACAGTTGGTACTTTGTATCCTTGGATCACTTGAGAAGCTTTAGCCAGAGTAACTCATATCAACCATGAAAATACATTGTTAGTGTCATTTTATTCTTTGCTGACTTTAATCAACAGCTAAGTAGCCTATCTAGGTTAGTCACTGTAGCTAGGTCCGGGAGTTCCAGAGATTATTAACATAAAAATACAAACATGCAAATTTTACTTCTTTATTGGGTATAGGTATTAGTGCGGATGATGCTGAACATGAACATTACTAGCAAATACCTATCTGTTTTAAATTACTACATAGTATAAAACAAAGTTGCTTCTCATTGTCTGTCTGTCCCTATGTATGCTTATATCTTTAAAACTATGCACCGGATTTTCATGTGGTGTTTTTAATAGAAAGAGGAAGGTTTATTTGTATAATGCTACCCAGACAAAGTCACGAGCAGGATCTAGTAACACACACACTACTAAACACTAGTATGCACTACTAAATGTATCAAAGTATCCTAGATATATACTTATGAATCTGTATTACATTTCAGGAAGACCATTCGGAAGTCAACAGCAGTCTTCCTTCAAATGCAGACAGCTTCGTAGACTCACTCCACAACAAGCTAGCAAACCACTCTCCCCCCCACAAAGTGCCTAGAACAGACAACTTGCACTTAGTCAAACCGGAACTAGTTTACCCATCGTCACAATTATCAAGAGACGAGTTCTCTGTCTTCGGTGAATACATAGCAAATGAATTACGGTCACTGAAAGGCGAGAAAAACCTTCTAGTGTTAAAAAAGAAAATTCAGGATGCAATATTTGAAGTTAAAATGGGAATGATCAACGAACCAAAGACCGAAGACACTGCATGCACTGTGTATGTCTCCAGCCAGCCTCAAAACCCCGCGCCGATACATAGTAAATTGTATTCGACGCCTGTTATGACTACTACTGCCCATATAGACCCGTTGACATCACAAACTCCCACTTCTGGAATCAGTGAGATCATTATTAACGGAGCATGCCATTATTCGAACTTTAAAGTGGATACTCAATAGCATTGTCATCCACTTCCCAATGGGGAGGTGGATAAAAATGAGGCCTATACCATAAGGAATTGATGTAATTTTAATGAATTTTAATCTCAATTAATTTCGGTGTTACAAGCAATGTTAAGCTAGCACTTTGCAATGGCATGTTTTCATATTTATTTTTTAGAAATTGTGGACTGATTTAAACCAAAATATCACTGATGGTGCAATTTCTTGAACTAGAAACCGTTAACCCTAGGTTTGAAATTGTAATTATAAACTGTTGCTGTATTCAAGCACTATACTTCAACAATGTGATAGTTACATAGAAAATGGCATCTTTACTCTTCAATGTTTATGTTGCATTTCTATGAACATTATATTGGTTAATTGGTATATGGTTTAGTTCGAATTTTTTGCTAGCGTTCCTATATAAATGCCAGTAGGCAGATACTGACGACCTATGTGTCTAATCTATACATTAAATATATTTATGATTAAGTTTAAGTACCTCTTATGTGTTTACTGTAATACCTATTGATCTCTTTTTTACATTGTGTACCTACCTACTTAAATTAAATAACTATATTAGTTTATAAGCAGCTTTAATGGATTTAAGTTGTGTTCCCTAAAATAAAAACTTAATTCCATTTTGATTCCATTCCATTAATAAAGTATAATACTTTCCTATAATTTGGTTCCACGCTTCAATATCGTATTCTACTTGATGTGCCGATTTGAGTATTTTTGTCAATGAAAATTTAAAGAATATATTGAAATTTACATAAAAATGTTTATCAAAACACCTCGTTTGTGGGAGCTAAAAAAAGTACTTACTGTTTTCTAGTCTCATCTGTTTTAATTATGTACAAATTTTGCTGATTGTAGTATGTAATATTGCTGGTTAGAGCTTAAACATACGAAGGGTTAAATAAAATATTTCAGGCTTCTGGCAACACAACCATTTTGTTTTTTTTTTTTGCTTGTGACGGCTTACGATTACAAGATAATTGCATAAGTAATTATTACTATTATCATATTACTACTATCAAAATCGGACCACTCTGTAAAAAATTAAAATATTATCAATAGGCGTCTTCTTCTTCTTCTTCTTTTATTTGTGGCGTATCAAGTCGTTATAGTGACGACAACTTCGCCAATGTCAATGTAAAATTTTTTATTTAAAAATCTTGTGACAAAATGTCGGCAACGTTGTACGGTAATGGTCAAAGACCCCCCTCCCCCCCTGTCGGGCTCTTAGCCAACGGTCAATGATATCCCTCAGAAACTGCCAGGAAATCATTAGCCGTTGCCCAGGGCGCACCGGACCAAGCACTGCTCTTCCCCCCGGACGGATCCAAAAACGAACCGCAGCTCTTAATCACACGTGGAGGTAACCCGACTCGCACCCCATCAATAGGCGTCGAACTGAGAACCTCCTCCTTGTTTTCGTTTGTTAAAAAGAAAAAGTAAGTTACGCTCACCTACATTTTTTTTTTAAAATTAATATCACTTCCACTTCCCTGTATATCTATCCTTACTGTACGTTATAGTTGTGCAAGGAGATACGGGAGTAGTTCTGTTCTACTGTTTCGTACAAAGATCAGAGGCCTCTAGTGTAAGTTTGCGCATTATAAAAACGTCTCGAACGCGTTCACGTAAACGTCTCAATTACTATGGAAAAATTGGCAGCGCCGCTTGCGGATCGAAACGGCAACAAACTGTTGTCATAGTATTTCGACATTTTAACACAAACGCTTTCGAGCTCAGCTTTCGACTTATTTTGTGACCGAAAACATACAGAGACATATTGTATGCTTAGTGTAGGATTTCGGTCTCAAATTCGAGTAGGTAAAATTCAAAATTTGTATCGTACCGAGGGATCTCTCCTATAATAATGACTACTTGTGTGAGCGAAGACGAAAATGAAACAAACTTCGAATTCCAGTGTATGGGATCAGCCCGAAATGCTTCAGACTAGTTCGTTTTACTGCTGATGAAGCAAACGCTCCGGCGAGGACTACGGATTAGTCCAAAAAATTTAGAGCAATGTTTCGACTTTGATACGTGATTAATCCGTTCATTTTGTAACGTTTGAATATCATAATACGGATATTATAACTAATTTTAATGTAACTGAATACATTCGTTCTGAACTGGCTACACTATTAAAAGGATTTTCACGTTCTGTAGTTTCTTTACTCATTGTTGTTATGACTGACACACTGACAAGACAATATCCGTCCGATGTGACACTTCATTATCAGCTGCGGTCGTAGGTGGCGGTTGTTATGAAGTAATTTAAACTATTGCGATAAAAGGTTTATCTTAAAAGTGTTGAAGACATCGCAACCGAAAAATGTCTGTTAAAAAGAAAATTTTACTACTTATATTGGTTGTTCCATTCACAGTTGCCAAAATTCGAAATGGAAAAACTGTCGATAACAGTGTAGCTGTGGAGAAAGCCGATTTAAATAAACGCTACAATCCTAATTGGGACGATTTGGATAAACGCCCGTTGCCCGAGTGGTACGATAAAGCCAAAATCGGTATTTTTCTGCATTGGGGTGTATTTTCTGTACCCAGTTTTGGATCGGAATGGTTTTGGAGCAATTGGCATGGTAAGTCTAAGTTTTTATTTAAATCTCTCAATTAATTACGAGAATAGTTAGACCCACCTTAATTCTATATTTTTAGGGTATAAAATCTCCGCAAGTATTATGCACTTTTGATGAATTTTGAAATGCTATGTATAACAAGAGAGTCATGTCATGCATAAGGGTAATGTGCAGGGCCGGATTTAAATTTGTGCCGCTCTGGGGCACTGAAGAAAATGCCGCCCTATGACTTAAATTTTATTTTAATAGTTTTGATATCTTATTTCTTAAAAATTAGAATAATAAAAATTTCCAAATTTTGCCGCCCTGGGCACTAGCCCCGACTGCCCCTAGTGTAAATCCACCACTGGTAATGTGTGTCATTTCTGCGTAGATGTCTGTGACATTGTAGCTCCCAAACAAATGATAATGTTTCACGAGCAGGATTTTTAATTAATAATGAGTTTTAATTTAATAAATAATTTTAACTGAGAATAGATTCTTAGGCCGAGTTAAATTCAAATTACAAAGTTTGTTTAAAATTTTTCTAAGGCATTTTTTTTTGCCATGAGCATTGAAACCGTAGTTTTGTTCTAAGTTGTAAGGTGTTCGCTTGCTTATTACAGTATGTAATTTTATAGCATTTATTTTTTATTTTTGAAGGAAAGTCAAAAAAATATGTTGACTTCATGGCTAAGAACTACCCACCAGGCTTCACTTACCAAGAGTTTGCTCCAATGTTCACTGCTGAATTCTTCGACCCTGATGAATGGGCCACACTATTCCAGAATGCCGGAGCAAAGTAAGTTTTCATTTACTATAGCAACTTACAACTATTATTTACTTTATGCTAACGGTACTTTTTTTCGCAGATACATCGTTCTGACAAGCAAACATCACGAAGGCTTTACATTATTTCCATCGAAAAGATCCTTCAGCTGGAATGCTAAGGAAGTTGGCCCTCGAAGAGATATAGTTGACGAACTGTCCCAAAGTGTTCGTTCAAAGGGCCTTAAATTTGGTGTTTACCATTCACTCTATGAGTGGTTCAATCCAATTTACACAGAGGATTCAGAAGCCAAGTTCACAACAAGGAAGTACCCAGATACTAAGTTGTGGCCAGATTTGAAGCAATTGATTACGGACTACAAACCATCCGTGCTGTGGTCCGACGGGGATTGGGAGACGTATGATACATATTGGAACTCCACAGGGTTGCTAGCATGGTTGTACAATGATAGCCCTGTCAAAGATGAGATTGTGACCAATGATAGATGGGGCAAAAATTGCTACGGGAAACATGGTGATTTTTATAACTATGCGGACAGATTTAACCCAGGTAATATTTTAACATTTGAAGTTTTTACTGCACATGCATTACTTAATGCAACTTCTAACTATTTTCCTTCTGACTTCGATCGGCATAATATCTGCCAATAGAACTGTTCATTATGGCCTTTCCTATCCCTACAATGTTTTGAAGTAAATGTCTATAATGCAATTACTTTAATATTAATACTTTGTAATATTCCATTGTTATTTGACTTCAAACATTTAAGGAAAAAATTACGTCATTACTATACGAGTAATTCATGTAACTATGATCAAAACAGTAGGCATTTAGTGTCATGATATGAGATAATCTATAAATAATGCTTTGTTAACCTAACTGAACGAAATAACAATTGCTCAACAGTATTCTCACATTTATTGTTATCATTCGCAGCTATTTCTAGGTAAGTACCTACAAATTTAGCGCAGTTTACGATATATTTCTTTTTGATATTGAAATCTAATGTACCTACCTCATAGAGTCCAGACTTAACTAAGACCTACCTATCTATCACTTTTCTCGAGTTTTGGTTTTGTGTTTCGCCGTTCTTTTAATTTATGTATTCCATTTTGGTACTCTCGCATGTGGGGAGATATACAGGGTGTTTGGTAGCTAGATGCAAAGCTTTAAGGGGACGATAGCCGAGGTATTTTTGAACATTTTTAGCCATATATGTCTTAGCCGAAATTGGATATTTTTTTTTTAAATTGAAGTCTTAGAAATTTTAGGAAAATACCCAAAATTTGATAGTCACAAGTCAATATTGCCCCAATGAGCGTTAATTTGGAATCAAAATGTTTTATTTCGGATAGTTTAATGTGTATTGGACCAAATGAAATAATTTTTTAGTGTCTTTCTTGCCAGAAAAACAAAATGGAGGCATTCGAAATTACTAAAAATGTCTTAGGTTGGAACAGAGTCATTTTTCTGTGCTATAAAAAAAATGAAAAAAAAAATCCTTGAAATGTTCAAACATTTTTAGAAACATGCCTGTTTATTGTTCTTTCTTTTAAGGTATCACTCATTCACATTGCTTGCTAAATCTGAGATAAAAAGTAAAAACCAAACTCAGGGAGCACTCGCTAAGAATGCACTAGTCTTGAAATTTTACTAGTAAATAATGTGTGAAAAAGACATTTGATTTTTAATGTAAAAAAAATTGTAAAATTAATTAATTTAGTATTCAAATCACAACAAACGGAAGATTAATGATTTAATTTTAATCTTTTTTTTTATTTAATTTACTAGTTAAGTACCTTTAACGTGAAGTTCCAAGACTAGTACATTCTCTTAGAGAGTGTTCCCTGAATTTGGTTTTTGCTTTTTATCTCAGATTTAGCAAGCAATGCGAATGAGTGATACCTTAAAAGAAAGAACAATAAACAGGCATGTTTCTTAAAATGTTTGAACATTTCAGATTTTTTTTTATATTTTTTTATGGCACAGAAAAATGACTCTGTTCCAACCTAAGACATTTTTAGTAATTTCGAATGCCTCGATTTTGTTTTTTTGGCAAGAAAGACACTTAAAAATTATTTCATTTGGTCCAATACACATTAAACTATCCGAAATAAAACATTTTGATTCCAAATTAACGCTCATTGGGGCAATATTGACTTGTGACTATCAAATTTTGGGTATTTTCCTAAAATTTCTAAGTCTTCAATTTAAAAAAAAAATATCCAATTTCGGCTAAGACATATATGGCTAAAAATGTTCAAAAATACCTCGGCTATCGTCCCCTTAAAGCTTTGCATCTAGCTACCAAACACCCTGTATATTTATATCCGCCTCGATTACTGTTATCTATTTAAATGACTGTAATGTTGGCGGAAGTGTGGAAAAATGCGCTCGAGGCAATATGTTTTAAATTAAACGTGTTTTACGTGACACAGCAATATTCCATCTCACTCTTACATCTATAGCTACCGCGGGTAACGTTTTTGTGATATGTGAGTAAAATAACACACACATACACACACACACAAATCACGTCTATATCCATTACGGGGTAGACAGAGCCTGAGGTAACAAGACCTAAAGGCCACGTTTAGCATGATTGTAGGCGTACCTATAGGTGGAAATGGGAATCAAAATAGTGATGGGTTGCTAGCCGCATCGCCTATAATATGATTCCTAAGACTCGCCCATTCCCTCGATGGGCTTTTACCATCTGCGCGGGACGAGAAGCAACTGGTACATTCTATGTTTTGACGTGACAACGTCTTATAAATTGGTTTGCCGGGTGACACTTCAAGAAACTGCGTTACGCTCCGCTCACGTTATGACGTTACCACTCAAAGTCGTTGTCACGTAAAACTTTCGCCCGTATACCGACTTTACAGGCAACCATTTTTTCCTTTGCTCCCAGACCAGCATGGCAGCATGGAGTAAAATAAGGTCCCAATTAATCCGTTCACATATCACAAAAACGTTGCTTTACGTATGTAGGTGTGTATGTATTACCTAAGTAAGTAATAAGTATGCAGTCGCTAAAGATGTTTTAAGATTGAAGAGGGTGAGTGGGGAGGGTGGATAAACGCTGGGCACATCTAAGAAACATAGAAACAAGACAAGTATTCTCCATTCTAATCCATTTTAACGCCTTTATAAACAAACCAATTCCATCTAGAGTCCCACACAATCACTCATTGTGTGCAACTAGCATAGCGTCACATCAGTTTCAAGGATCGTACTTGCGGGTCCCTTTTTGTCACAAAATTTTCATTGGTCGTAATAATCGCTAGTCATGAAATCGCACATTTTTCAGGAATTTTGAAAAAGTCATCAAAATGTAATAGTTAGGCTAGGTTAGGTTAGTATCAATTTTATGTATATTTATAATCATTATGTTTAAATTTTATATGAACTTGGGGGTGGGGGCTTGTTTGTTTACAAAAGCGCTAATATGGATTGGAACGGACTATACAAACCAATGAGATGCAACCCAACTTTTCAAGAAAATACTAATCTTAACTTATTTTTATTAGGTAAAGTCCTGGCCCACAAGTGGGAGAACGCATTCACTTTGGACTCTGAATCTTGGGGGTACAGAAGGCACGTAAAGCTGAATGAAATATTGAGCGTTGATGAGGTGTTGTATCAGGTCGTCTCAACTGTTAGTTGCGGAGGTAAGTATTTAAATACAGAAGAATTTCCACAAATTTTTAGTAAGTAGTATACATACTTGTCCTTAAAGTGAACTTCTGAAGCAACCATTAGTGGCGCCAGTAACGCAAAGTTGTATGGAAGCGGGGACAGATGCTTATTGTAAATAAGTTTTCGGTCACAAAATACGTCTCGAAGTTTGCGTTGAAATGTGAAATAACTATGAGAACAGTTTGTCACCGTTTCGATCCGCAATTGGCGCTACCAATTATTCCAAACTAATTGAGATGTTAACATGAACACGTTCGAGTAGTTTTTTGTAAACATACACTAGAGGCTCAGAATTTATTTTTTAAAGTACCTAGGTACTTATGTGTTTTCCTGCTGAAATATAGCCTAAAAATAAATTCTATTGGAAACGACACGTAGCTATCTAAAGTGTACCTAATGTTCTCTCACATGTTGTTCCTTTAAGTTTCGACTGTAAAAAATTACAAATAACCCAATGAGTATGTTCCAGGAAACGCCTTGATCAACGTAGGTCCAACGAAGGAAGGCACCATAACTCCCATCTACCAAGAACGTCTGCTGACGCTCGGCAAATGGCTCAAAATCAACGGAGAGGCCATATACGAATCCTCACCTTGGCTCCACCAAAACGACACAGCCAACGGCGACGTTTGGTACACATGCAGAAAAGCAGAGTACAATGCTGCTCGACCAACATCGTTGCCGTTGAAGACTGATACCGTGACAGCAATCTATGCAGTGTTTTTGAAATGGCCGCAAAATGGACAGTTGAAGGTTCATGATATCATGTCCTTGCTCCATAGCGGCAATTATAAAATTGGGCTGCTGGGAAATGAGGGTGAAAATATTCAGGTAAATAAAACTTTTTTTAATTGGTGACAAGTGCAAGGTCTGTATGAATCTGCAATCCTTTTGCTACGGGTGTCCTGGGTGGTGCGCGCCAGATCAGATGATCTCACATTCTGGCCTTTCCTGTTGTGTATATAAAAAAACAAAGTTGAATTTTTCAGACGTTAAATCCATTATTACATTACCAAATGCATATTTGCGATCATAATATCCTTTTTAACCCCCAACGCAAAAATAGGGGCGTTATAACCTTGACGTCGATGTGTGTGTCTGTATGTGGTATCGTAGCTCAGTTTCCAGCCAGTTTCCTTGCAGTGGTTCTTATCCATGTTTGGTAAAAATCGCACAGTTGTTTGAAGAGTATCTCTTTTCCAAAATGATTAAAGGCATTTTTTCCAAAGGCAAATTGATGCGTGGGGTATTTTTTTTTTTTTTTTAATCCTTGTTTTTTTTTCAGTGGACAATCGTAAACGGCGAAGCAGTGATTACGTTGCCAAACAAGGCTACTGTCAAATCTTCTGACGCTTGGACGCTTAAATTAACTTTAAAATAACGTAAATAGGATACCATACACATTATGTATAATATTGTTTGCTATAATAATAAATGTGAAGGACATTGAAGCGTTTTGTTTCGTAGTCTGCATGAGTTGTAGGTTAAAAAAATTACGTTTTTTTCGTACCCACTCACACTTATAGTCATTTATAGGAGAGCGAAAGGGAATGTATGATACGAATTTCGAATTTTGTAGTAGCTTCTGAATAAGAGCGGAAGCAACCATAATTTACTTCAAATTACATCCAGCCAAGTCGAACCGTGTAACTGTAGACCCATTACACAAATGTTTAACAAATCGGTATTGAGGTGAGTGACCTTTACAGTGTTTTGTAATTACTGTTTTATCTAAAGAGGATTATTATCCGTAAACGACTCAACATACTAAACTTAAGTGTCCCTACTCCACCAATTGATTTTGCTATTGACTTTGTGGAGCAAGTATAGGGACACTCGACTTAGCAGATATTGCACTTTTATGCAGGTAATGGAAGCTATTGCGTGTGAATTTGCCACTAGAGGCGCTAGGGTCGCGTGATGTCCAATAACATTCACTTTTCACTGGTTTTGGCGGGCTACGTGACAAATTATAATTTCTTTCATTTACCATGTTGAACAGTGATCTCCTTCATGAAATCGTCGCAAATATGGATTATTTGGCGACGAATGTGTGATAGCTTTAAAAGCGGTTTTTTTCCGAACAAAACGGAACTGCACAACATTGCGGCATAGCTACTCGATATATAGTTTCAAAATCATAATCAAAATAATTTATTGCAAATCACATTACAGGCATAAGATGGAATATTTTTGATTAGGTCTACATGTGGCACCCTGCAAGGGCACAGCAATATAACAATTTTTCACCGCTTTCTAGCATTTCCACCTTAATGTGCTTTCAAATAAATAAATAAATAAATAAAACAGGTTCATTTTGTACTGTTGCCGCTCGGTCAATCACTCCTGGCTCGTTCCCTTTTTGGTGTAAGTCAAAAAATTTCGCTCTTGCTATAAAAACATTAAACATCGAGCACGTATATGTCTATTCTCTTATCCTTTGTGGTTTTGTTTGCATAACTAGTTTATCTTGGTGATTAAGAAGTATAGACTACGTAAATAACTGGGTATCGACTGTTTATAAACAAGCGGCGATGGCCGTTTTGATGTTATGAAAACATGACAAAATAGGGCATCCATAGGTTAGTAAAGATAAGCTTAGCTTAGAATGTAGAGAACTATAATTTGCCATCGGCTTAACGCGTTACTGCCACCGACGCATATTTGCGTTCTCGTGACTTTCGCCCCGTGCCTGTCACAATTTTACAGATATTTGAACGCACATTTGCGTCAGGGGCACCCGAAGAAGTCTCGGGTTTGGCCGCTGGCAGCGAATGCGTTAACTCCGAAACCACGATTACTCAAAGTATCTATCAATGAATGATTAACGTGTTTAATAGGTCCTTTATTATGTAACTAACTATAACTATTAAATTTTATCTCCACTTTGACCCTTCGCGACTAATTTAATCATTTAATGCAACAAGTATCCGAGTTTATGCGATAGCAAATTAATTAAGTTCATCCGTACCTACACAGGATGTCGACATCGCTAACTGAATTAAACTAATCTCACATACACAGCATACACATATCACGTCTATATCCCTAACGGGGTAGACAGATCCTAAGGTAACAAGACCTAAAGGCCTCGTTTACCATAATTGTGGGCATATAGATAAACAAATCTCGATAAGTACAAACCCACAGTCATTACGGGTATTCACTACCTAATCAGAATTTTGTTCGCGTCTAACGCATGAGATGTAAGAACATGAGCGGATAACGGTTTTTAGGAGCACCCTTTAGCGTGCCAAGTCAAGTAGAACATCCATTTGCTCCTTGGCGACCCAACTGGCAGCCCTCCGTTTCTCCGGCTAGCTGTAAAATATACCCACATAAAAGCAACATCACGGCTGGTAGGTACCTACAAGTGCGAGCTAGATAGACTACCCGACTTTTTCTTTCTGTTCGTTCTAGAAAGAGACAGAGCTCTCAAGCGGTCTTGTGCTAGCCGTGCAGAAAAGAAAAAACGCTTATGTTAAGGTATGTTAACTTAACATTCATTTGTCTTTATCAGTCACTTTGACGTTTGCCTTGTACGTCAAGGTACATTTTGTTACAAGAAATTTACGTCGCAAAATTAAAATTTACCCCATTTAATTAATAGACCGCAACCATTACAATAAAACTCGGAATGTCCTTATCTTTGAAATATTTCCCAGTAGAGAAATAACAAAGTAAATCAAAGACTTACGTAGGCGGTGCATTTTTCCGATAAGAAAAATTGTTCGCATTTGTGGCGTTAATTTAACGTACCCACTGAGCCACTTTCACGTCGACCTTTAGTCTGTCTTGGACGTACTCAACCGCTTCATACAGTGTACCTATCTACAAAATATACTGCAAAATATATAAATTCTAATAAAATATAATTTACAGCAAGAAAATCTGTCGAAATGTGCTTGAAAGCGATGTTGCTAAGAACCAGCCAATTCTTACTGGTTTTCCTTATTCCCTTAAACATTGCGAAAATTCGTAGCGATAACTCGGGGAATGCTTTAATCGAAGAAAATGGATTATCTAAGAGATACAAACCGGATTTTGACGACTTGAACTCCCGTCCGCTGCCCCAGTGGTATGATACCGCTAAAATTGGTATAATGCTGCATTGGGGTGTTTATTCCGTACCCGCTTTTGGACCCGATTCCGAATGGTTTTGGCCTGAAATATCCAGTAAGTTCCTACCGATTTTGCTGGCTTATTGAATTTACTAGCCCACGCTCGATACTTCGTTTAAGGTGACGGCACTAGTATTGGCCAAGGACCTAATAATGCACAAAACTCTATTAAAAAAAAGAAACGAAGGGATAGTCATTTATATTACAACAGTAATCCTTAAATTAGGAATGAAGCGTCCATTACTGGTGCCATACCATTACCTTACATGACCTTCATTCAAGTCGGATTTAAAAAAATCTCCTACTTTTAAATGTAAATTAATTTTCTTCTCAATTTCATTCGCTTTCGTTATAAGTATTAAAATCAAATATCATTAAAATTGATATTTCCCCAGATACAGCTCACCGAGAATTTATGGCGAAGAACTATCCGGGTCTTACCTATCAAGACTTGGCCTCGTTCTTTACTGCAAAGTCATTTGACCCTGACGAATGGGCATCTTTGTTTGCCAAAGCTGGAGCAAAGTGAGTACATCTACCTTTTTCATAGCCCGCGGATTCAGCACTTCCGTCGTACCTACCCAAGGACAATTTCACAAATTCCGAGTAAATCAAGATTCTATTTAAAAAAAATCTTTAGCAAAATTTCAGCTTTCTATGTACAAGGGATCAGTTGGGATGGAAGTAGATTCATGTAATGTACGCACTGTAATTTGTGTACCCCATATTATCTTGAATACAGTACACGAATTACCAGGAATTACCCATCATTGCGCGCATCGCTAGGTTGCATTCCGGTCCATATATTAGTCGAACTGAATAAAGCATAAAAGAAATATATTTTGGCAAACAGATATGTTGTCTTAACAACGAAGCATCACGAAGGCTACCACCTATTCCCATCCTCTCAAAACAAATGGAACTCTATGAACAATGGATCCCATAGAGACTTGGTCGCAGACCTATCAGCGGGCGTCACCAAAAAAGGGCTAAAGTTTGGCGTCTACTATTCCCAATATCAATGGTACAACAGCACTTACGATGATGATAAAAAAAACAATTTTACAACAAGAGTATACCCTGAGACTATATCTATCCCGGATATAAAGCAGCTAATGAACGATTACAAGCCTTCCTTGCTGTGGCTAGATGGAGATTTCTATGAATGCTACACGTACTGGGGTGCACTGGAGACACTAGCTTGGTTGTACAACGACAGTCCCGTCAAGAACGAGATTGTGACTAACGAAAGATGGGGGAAGTACTCGGAGAAATTCTGCAAAGACAAAGCTGTGGATCAGATGCTCGGAGACTATTATAACTACAGAGATGATTTTGAAACGAGTATGTAATTTTATGTTTCACCTAACTACTTACCTACTTGTTGCCAATAATAACGCACTTTTGGGATAGAGACTGAAAGGGTATTGATAACTGGAATAGTTGGCTGCGCCGGTTTTTCCGGACCGGTACAACGTAGGGATCTTTAAATAAGGAGTCTAGGTAACTAATCTTTTCTTAAAAGGCATGCAACGCCGTAATCTTTCTTCATTATGGGTGTGCTCCTTTTCCCCGTCTTATAAAAAAACTCTTTTTAAAAAAAATCTGAAATGTTAAATAAAATAAGGTACAATTACGGAATCGATTTTGATCAATTTAATTTAGTTGGGACCAACTTAAAAATATATTCTAATTTCTACTGTTATATTCTTTCAGCAACTCTCCGAGACCACAAATTCGAGAGTGCATTCCGGCTGGATTTACATTCATGGGGATATAGGACTAATTACGACGAAAAGACAGACATAAAGACGTATCCTGACTTATTAGCGCACGTCGTTAAGACCATCAGTTGCGGAGGTAAGCACGCTAAGCAAGCAAACAGACGCGCAAACAATAACTTCAATAGGCAATTGAGTACAAACAGCCCTTATACCTACACTCCGAAATATGTTTCTGTCGAAAATTTCATTTTTAATACAAGCTTTTTTTTTGCTGACTGTACTTGCATTGTCATCCGTCATACATATGTGTGCCAAATGCCAAATCTCAAGTCGCTTGGACCAACCGTTGAACAGTTTCCTACTGCGGACACGGTCCTGGCTGGGTCACCAAAACTCCATTGCCAGATTATTGTATTGTCATTTGTCATCCGACTCACTCAAGTAGGCAAAATTTCCGCTCATCTCTTTTTTCAGGCAACATTTTGATGAACGCTGGACCAACTAAAGCAGGCACCATAGATCAGGTGTTCAAAGACCGTCTTTTAACTATCGGCGAATGGCTGGCAGTCAACGGGGAAGCAATATACGGCTCATCGCCTTGGTACCACCAAAAAGACTCGGGCAACAGCGATGTCTGGTACACTTGCACCAATTCGGTGTACAATGCTACCCATCCAACAGGGGTGCCGGCGAATAATGATACTATAACAGCAATCTATGCTATTACGCTCAACTGGCCGCAAAATGGAGAGTTGAAGGTGAAAGATATCGCACCGACGGTGCAAGCTGGCAACTACAAAGTTCGCTTGCTGGGAAACGAGGATACTATTACGGTAAAAATAAATTGAATACTTTGACATATGTGTCTTTATCCCTTACGGGGTAGACAGAGCCTAAGGTAATAAGACCTACCGGGCCACGTTTTGCAAGACCGTGGGCGTATAGGTGGAAAGTGGAATCAAAATAGTGATGGGTTGCAAGCCGCATCGCCTATAACATAATTCCTATGGTTTTCGCCCATTCCCTCGATGGGCTTTTACCATCTGCGCGAGAAGAGAAGCAACTGGTACATTCTATGTTTTTTCTTTGCTCCCCAGACCGGCATGGAAGTACTTACATAAATAACATTAAATAAAATAAAAATAAAAACCAAGCATTAATGGAGTAATCATGCTTATATAAAAAAAGAAACAGTTTATGTCAAAAATGCCTTGCATCATTTTGGAATAGAGCTGATACTCTTCAAACTGCTGTACTGATTTTTACCAAAAATGGCTAAGAACCACCGCAAGGAAACTGGCTTTCGAGTGAAAAACCACATCGAAATCCATGAATTTAATTGACTATAGCTAAAGTATGTCAGGATCGGGAAAGAGCAATGATGGTATGTATGTTCCTAACTTGCTTTCTTGTGTTGTAAATTAAGCTTAAAGTCGCTTATCCACTAGAGGTAGCCTCGGGTCGAGTGGCTGCCTCTCTCCGAAGCCGCGCAAGTGGCGACGCTGGTTAAGACGTCGAGGCCGCGTTTCTCCACTTGCGCGGCCTCTGTTCGAGGCAGCCACTCGACCCGAGGCTGCCTCTAGTGGATAAGCACCTTAAGTTTGCTTGTTGTGTTTCAGTACAAAGTAACAAATGGAGTTGCGGTATTCACGCTGCCGGAGCAAAATAAGGTTAAATCAAAGGATGCGTGGACGTTGGAATTTACTACGCAGAAATAACATTAATTCATGAAAAGAATGAATCCGTTGATTCGTAGACCTGTATGATTAATAAAACGGATTTTATTTTACACATTTATCATTTCGATGTTTGAGCTTTGAAACCTTTGTCTTGACTCAATTTTTTCAGTACACTTAAAATTTCATACAACCGCAACGCGCCTGATTATAAGTAAATATGTAAGCTAAGATCGTAATAGATGCACATTCACCTCTGATTTGAAGACGATCAGAATGTAATGCAACGTCCTGGGAACACACGCAGGCAGCTAATTCCACTTCTTAGCTGATCGGATAAAAAGGACGACCAAAATAATGGTTTTTAGGAGCTTTGAGGAGTATTTGTAATAAATAAAAAATAAATTAACGTCAAACAAATGTATTTCGAAATATACAATCTTTCAATGCATCTTATTCACGTAAACGGTCAGAATCAGAATACATAATTTATAAACATCCAACTTGTGCTACAATGCAGACAATAAAATGCTATAAACATTTGTATGTATTAAAAGCTACGTAAAGCTACTTCCCACAAAGCCAAGTCCAGTTTATACGTGCAGACAGCATTACAAATCTGGGGGGCCACTCCGAAATGTCGTATCGTACCTTCCCTCTCACTCCCAAGTTAATGGCCATTAGTGTGAGCGGAACGGCATGAAATGAACTTCGAACATCGATTCAGAGTATAATGCCAGGACCGTGAAGCTTCGTTTCTGGTTTCGGCTATAAATCGACCGAAACTTAGATAGGCAGAGCCATTTGGTGCACCTACTTCGTAAAGCTTGACGTATCAGATACCGTTCGGCTAACTTCGGAGTGATTCGGAACCGCTCGTGGTTTCACTCACACTATAACAGACGTCGTTACGACACGAGTTTGTTTGTTTATTCTTGTTACATGAGATTATGGTTTTCTACGTTTAATAACTCTTAGTTAACTACAGTGTTTTATATATTCTATTTATCTATCCCTATTATGACTGTTAAGAAAAACAGTAATTCGATGAACAGCGACAATTTTAATGTCGAAATATGTTTCTATTTAATGACGAAGACAGCAGAAGCTTCATTTTCGGATAAATATCATTTTTTATACCAACTGCCGTAATGTAATGCTGTGTGCACGATTTTTCCGTCATGTGTAAACTCGGTATCAATGCAACTGAGTCGACAAAATGTTATAATACCATACATAAATCGATTTTACATAATGGTAGCTGAGCTGGTAGCTTGTGATTGTTCACATGCAAATGATTATATTATATATTGTAGCATTTCACTTCCAGTACTCTTTGATTTATTCTTTAAAACAGCATTGATTAATTTATTTATGCATGACAGATTTAGCAGAGAAATATAAAGGTCGTCTGAGTGTTAATCTTGTATGCAACGCTATAAATGTATTATATAAAACTAGACTCTACAGGGCTAAATACTTTTGCTATAAATATGACTTATACTTAAATGAGAAGCATAATTACAATATTGTCCGGTATATGTTGTACACGATTTTAATAGATATAGTTACGGTAAGCATATAAAAATATTTATTTGTTAACATTGCTCTGAGTTAAGTTTTAATATGAGCTGAGGCGGTTTTTCAGAGATATTAATTCAGTAGTTTGATGACATTTTCTTCTACGATGGTCAATATAAACGTACTGTTGAAATGTAACCATAGATGAATTTTCAATAGAGTGAAAATATCAAACAATTTATTCATGAACGTGATTTACGAATGGAGAAAACTATTTTGCAAGTAAGCTAGCGCTAGCATATCAACCCTGCGACACAAATCTCTCGCACTCTTGTGCTATCTGTGCAGATATCAATTCGAGGTAACCAACTTTAAGATTTGTTTTACGGACAAATCCTTATAATAATGCAAAAACAATTAAATCAAAAGTTTTAAGCTCAGATTCGCAGTGTCCAAACTTATGAAACTGGAAATGTTTAACCCGATTTATTATTTTGCTGCAAGACGGATCTAAAATCTGATTGACACATTTACATTTTGACCCAATATGTTTGGATTAGTAAAACAAATCCTCGTCGCGTTGACCCATAATCTTGTTATTTCACAAAGCACATAGCAAAGCACCATAAATTACGACGCGGAAAGCCTATAAATTGATCAAAGGGACGAATAGGGCACACGGCAGGCTGGATCTGCAGTTACATTACAAGTTTTTAGCTTCCTATCGCTACGTGTTTGTCTGTACGCGAAAAACTACTGAATGCATTTGCATGCGGCATGATTCATGTGGAAGATTTAGATATATAATTAGTCAAGAGTAGAGAATATTCATATTTTTTTTAACATCTTTCCTTAAAACTCATTTACATAATGAACAATATAAACAAAATATTTTTGAAATAACTATAAAAACAACCGAGATATAAGCTATCAAAGATTTGTCTCTATCTCTTTCTAGAAAAACGGGATTTTAATATGGAGTTTATTTGAGCGTTGTGACAAATAACTTCACGTTATATCGGATATCTCTTTCTAATCGCATTTCTTGACTGATAGTACTTTTAATTTCATTTTCATATTTTAAGTCAGATCCGTTCATTGGCGATTTGCTAAAAACTTGTACATAAGCATGAATAAAGCCAGCCCTAATCGACATCTTTACAAAATACTTATAATATTTTTTGTACTATCCTAGTAAAAATCTCGAATTAAAACTCAACAGAACATAGAAATATAATGTACAGTTATAAACTAGTATGGCTATTTATTTATTTATGTTATGGCATAAAACAAGAAATCGGAGACCGCCATTTATTAATAGATAATGAAATAAAAAATTTGGAATGTTACTATCATCACCGTTTCAAACAACTTTTCAATTTTTTCCGAATGATAACGTTAAATAATAAAATTTAATAAACTAAAAGATGGGTACCATATATATTATAAAAAAATTGGATTTCATTAAGTTCTGACGATAATCAGCATTATTCGCGTAATTTTTCAAGGTTTTTCTTACGCATACAAAATAAAAGTGTCTATTCAAATATTTGGACAAGGGTTTATAGTAGAAAGAATTTACCATATGCCAAAACAGGGTGTTCAAAAATTATCAAGAACACTCCTTAATACATGAAGTCAGGAGACAATAACCAGTTCTCCACATACTATAGGGGTCGCCCATAAAGTATGTCACACCAATTTCATCATCTTTAGAGCCCCCCCCCCCCCCCCCTTGTCACAGGGTTTACTATGAAGGCTACAATTATTTTGTTCGAGTGTCACAAATTTCCAGACCCCCCCCCCCCCTAATTGTATGACGTACTTTATGAATGGCCCCTAAGCGCCCGCGAGGAGCCCGAGAGACTTGAACGGCGTATTCCTGAGATCTCGCGAGCACCCAGTATTTATTCTTGAACACTTTTTCAGGACGCAAAAATTGACGCCCCAAGTACACACTAATATAATCGGTAGCAAAAAAACCGGGTCGCTTTTCATACAACTTTCTACGGGAAGTAACCCAGTCTTTTCACTCCTGAGAATACTTATATTTGCTCAACAACTCAGTAAAATTGGATGCTTAATATTTTCACTAAGTTAGATATCGTAACGTCTAAAAAAACATTTAAAAAATAGTACGGAAATGCTACGGAATATTTTTCGAGACACAGGTATTTTTTACATATACATAAACTCTGATTGTAACTCTTAAAGAAAAGATGCTCTTACTAAATTTAACGTGAGATGAAAGTCAATTCATTGTTTAATTTATTACACTAAAACTTGAAGTAATTTCATAATGGGTATATCTTGCCTTAAAATGTAACGTTCTTTGTTTTTTAATGCACTTGTTATTGCACATTTAT
This sequence comes from Pandemis cinnamomeana, assembly GCA_932294345.1. Classification (NCBI taxonomy): domain Eukaryota; kingdom Metazoa; phylum Arthropoda; class Insecta; order Lepidoptera; family Tortricidae; genus Pandemis; species Pandemis cinnamomeana. The sequence goes on along the minus strand of OW028705.1, from coordinate 11,543,858 downwards.
ATATTAACCTTTTCGACGCCAACAACCTATATACACGTACATTATTTCAATGCAAAAGCAACCTAGTAAATTGGGTTTAGGTTCAACTTAAGGCATCGCAATAAACAAGTCTGGCGTATGGGTGACGTCTCTTGTATTTGACGTGGCGGCGAAAAGGTTAACTAGTTATAAGTACATACAATACATAATTAATCTTAGCTTGAACTGAAAAGAACGTTGAAGCCATCAAGCTGGCTCAAAAAATTCAAGATGGTGTCGCAGAAGCCTTTTATACAAACTGCCTCACCTAACATTACGTCAAAGGCCTCTTTTTAAATGGAAAATGCATAAGTTTACAAATATATTACCTCCGACTACGAGACTGACTGCAGCCGGTCCCTTTGCCTCAGTGCTTCTAGCTGGGGTAGTATGGACACCTTCTCATTGAAGAACTCTTCAAGCGGCGCTTGTGAGAGCATCGTTGCCAGAAACTGCTCCAATGTGATGGACCACTCGCCTTCGGTCGAAGGGTCAGTTTCCTTTGACGGGGAAGACACGGAGTCTTGATCTGTTGTCGTGTTGCCATTAGGATCCACCTGAAGCTTAAAAAGAAATGCAAATTCAAATGATACCATGCTAAGGAAAAACGTAGGTACCAGTTGCTCCTCCTCCCACGCAGATGAAAAAAGCCCATGGTGCCAATAAAATAAAATAAATAAATATCTTGGGACAAATTATACCAATTGACCCAGCCCCAAACTAAGCAAAGCTTGTGCTATGGGTACCAGGCAACGGATAAACATACTTATATAATATAGATAAATACATACTTAAATACATACAACATCCATGACTCGGGCACAAACATTCGTATTCATTATACAACTGTCTGCCCCTACCGGGATTCGAACCCAGGACCTCTAGCTTCATAGTCAGGGTCACTAACCACTAGGCTATCCGGTCGTCAAATCCGGTCGTCGGTGGGCGATAATCTTCGGAATCATATCATAGGCGATGCGGCTAGCAACCACTCCGTCTACCCCGTAAGAGATATAATTTAACAATTGAGCCGTAAAGCAACCTTTCGACGTGCACAGACTTGCCAAGCTAAAATGGGTGAGCTGGTCATGTGTGCCGACGACACGACGAACGGTGGAGCAAGCGCGTTCTGGACTGGTGACCCCGACTAGGCAGAATTTGTAGACAGACCACCAATGACATAAGGGAGACAGCAGGACCAGTCTGGAAGAGGGAAACGGGCAACCGTTCGGGATGGAGACAGATTGGAGAGGCGTATGCCCAACGGTGGCCGATTACACGCCGAAGAAAGCGTCCTTTGGCATGTCAAATAAATCCGCTTGCTTAGCTACCCGTCTGGCAGCTCGCTTTCTCTGCGGTTAGCTGTAAAAGACACGGCTCGTCGACAAAAAAAAACCATGTTTACAAACACGTTGGTCTGCACTTTGAGCCATTGTAGGCTGACCTGAGCAACGCCTGAGAACGTTGTAATACAATATGGTGAGAGAAAAATACATGGTGCTTAACTCTATTGTCCATACATACATAAATCGCGACTTTGTCTCTTACGGGGTAGACAGAGGATAAGCTAACGAAACCTAAACATTATAAAATGAATAATTAATAGACTTATACTCCCAAGTTCGAAGCTAAAATCGTGCCATCTAGTGTTTAATGCTACAGTGTCTGGTGTGTGAAGTTCCCAATCCGCACTGGGGCCGCATGGGAACTACCCCAAGCCCTCTCATTCTGAGAGGAGGCCTGTGCCCAGCAGTGGGACGTATAATAGGCTAGAGATGGAATGCTAGAGTGGGACGGTACAATAAGAACTTCTGATTAGGGTACAGACCCCCAAGACCGTACCTTAGAAGAAGCCGGTTGCTTTTCCACCGCAGCCAAGTACAAGCTGTCCTGTGATATCTCCCGATCGAGGTTCGGCCGGTGGTGGTTCCACTCCCCAATCTGCAGCAGCATTGTACCTAACAACATACACAAGTTAAAAAATGGGTGAAAAGAGAAAAGGAATGCCTTTGGGAGGACTTTAAGGGCCAAACAGGCTACTAAAAAAAAACAAGTATTTGCGGGTATTTGCTATTTGAAACGTATTCCGATTGATATCGAGCAAACCGGTCGCCGTGAGACCCGATTTTTACCCACGACGGACGCAACGTAAAGGAAACAGTATATGCGTTTGGAATTAGAGGTTGCGTGTATGTTTATTTGTTTGATTGTTGGGTGTCTATCACAATTTTTCTCGGAAACTTCTAAGCCGATTGCCATGCGGTTTTTTGCATTGTACTAGTATTGTATCAGAGCATATTCTTAGATAAAGTTTACGCTTGTATGTCATTACGGAGCGCTATTGTAGTGATTATTCTGTTTTTTAACCCTTGAAGCAAAAAGAGGGATGTTAAATATGTTCGATGTAGTTTTTAGCCATGTTTGGTAATAATTAGTCCAGCAGTTTATGCGTGGGATATTACTTAAGGAACTTATTCCATAGAGCCAACCTAACCCTATAGAGCCAACCCAACCCTATAAAGCCAACCCAACCCTTTAGAGCCAACCCAACCCTTTAGACCCAACCCTATAGAGCACACCCAACCCTATAGAGCCAACCCAACCCTATAGAGCCAACCCAACCCCATAGAGCCAACCCAACCCCATAGAGCCAACCCAACCCCATAGAGCCAACCCAACCCTATAAAGCCAACCCAACCCTTTAGAGCCAACCCAACCCCATAGAGCCAACCCAACCCCATAGAGCCAACCCAACCCCATAGAGCCAACCCAACCCTATAAAGCCAACCCAACCCTTTAGAGCCAACCCAACCCCATAGAGCCAACCCAACCCTATAGAGCCAACCCAACCCCATAGAGCCAACCCAACCCCATAGAGGCCAACAGCGACTCACCGGCCTGCGCGCACGCGTCGTAGAGCGGCGCGCGCGTGGTGGTGAGCGCGTGCAGCGTGGCCAGCAGCTGCAGGAAGTGCGCGTGCGGCAGCGGCGGCGCGGGCCGCGGCGTGCCGCACGGCGAGCCTATGCCGGCCAGTGCGCACAGGCGGATAGACTCGCAACTCGCGTCCGTGCTGCTCGCTGCAACGTATACGAGTACGTTTTATACAAGCTTGGGAAATAAGCGATAAGCGAAACAATCGCTACGGCCGTGTTCGTCTTCACTTGATAGTGAAGTTGACTTAAAACACGAGCGTAGCGAGTGGTTCTAAACCGACCGAGTTGTAAAAAAAAATATCGCAGCGGTCGAGAATAGCGGTAGGTGTAGTACAGTCGCGCTAAGGCGTGTGTATAGTCATGTCAATTATACGTATCACCGACCTTATTATTTGTGACATAAAGGTGTATAGATATTTTTGACGTCTGGGCAGCATACATGTATATTTATGCCCTTGACTGTACTCGTACCTGATTGGCTGTTAGTGCTGTCGCTGGACTTGTCCATGTAGCTACCATCGCCGCACACGTCGCTTATGGATCGCTGCAGTTCTTGAGGGACCAGTTCCGAACTGGGCGGATTTTCCTCGCTGTAAAAACGCCTCCAGTTATTATGATAAAATATCATTACAAATAGCATTAAATTTAAATAAAAAATAAAAAATTATGTAAAAGAGCTGGTACTTTTGAAACTGCCGATCCATACTCTTTTTGCGATGGGGGTTCAAAAATAATGTACCTACCTAACTACTATTGCATTTCTTTGTATCGCCGGCCGTTTAAAACTGACCTGTCGAAGAAAGAGATGGCGTCGGCGGCGAGCTCGGCGCCGGCGGCGTGCTGCAGCTCGGCGCGCTCGAGCAGCGGCGGCGCGTGCGCGCAGTACAGCACGCGCAGGCGCCGCCCCGCGTCCGCGCGCGCGCTCACCCCCAGCGCCAGCGACAGCCCGCGCGCCGACACCAGCCCGTCGTCGTCCGCGTCCATCAGCTGCCCACAAACCTTCTTATACAACACTGGCTGACCCGGCATATGTTTCGCCTTAGAATCAGTTTCTGTCATGTCATCAGAGATGGCGTTGCGTGCGAATTTTTTTTTCGATGTTTTTTCTAATTTTTATTACCTAGTATAATGCTATTCAGGGAGGAGAAAAACACAAAACAAACGACTGAGATTTGTATATCACTACATAGTAAAAAATAAAGTCGCTTTCACTGTCCCTATATTGTAAGCTTATATCTTCAAAACCACACAACGGATTTTGATGCGGTTTTTTTTAATAGATAGAGTGATTCGAGAGGAAGGTTTATATGTATAATACATGCATAATATACCAAGCAAAGCCGGGGCGGGTCGCTAGTATTAAATAAATTATTATGTACTAGCTTCTGCCCGCGACTTCGTCTGCGTAGAATTATACATATAAACCTTTCTCTTGAACCACTCTATCTACTTAAAAAAACCGCATCAAAATCCGTTGTGTAGTTTTGAAGATATAAGCATACATAGGGACATAGGGACAGAGAAAGCGACTTTGTTTTATACTATGTAGGTAGTGATGAGCAGCGAACGATAATCGTGGACGATTTGTCTGTCACTGATTGTTATACGCTTGTGCGAGCTTTTTTTTTATTTCCATCATTTTTTACTGCCGGTGGCTGAATGGCGCCAGTCCATTGCCACACCCCGGAAGAAAAAAGCATCTGTCAAAATATTCAAATAGATGGTTCACGACTATGAGTTTCTATTGTTAAATCAACTGTTGTAAATATATTGCGTTTGTTTTAAAATTATTAGTGTACTCAATATTACGAGCTATCTTCTGTCTAACACTAACATTGTTCCGTGTGGTGATATTCTAAGCAGTGGCGTAACTATAGGGTGGCAGGGGTGGCAAAATGCCAGGGGCCCCTAGCTCTACGGGGCCCCGAACTGATTTGGTTTAGAGCACAGAAGGGACGCTGATGCACTTCTTTATATTGAGGAAGGAGCCCCATTTGACGAATTTGCCACGGGCCCCAGAAGTTGTAGTTACGCCACTGATTCTAAGCTGACCTTGAACATCCTAGCAGTGATGGCCTCAGCGCAATCCCCTTTGGCCCAAGGCGACAAAGCGGTGAAGAGATTCTTGAACTGCGTGTAATCCAGTCTGTACGCCTCGTAGGGGGCTTCTAAACGCTCGCAGGGCACACGCTTCGCCCAGAGCAGCTCCTCGCGAATTAAACTAAGAAGCTCCTGTAAACAAATTTCATCATCATCAGCCTATGTTAGTCCACTGCTGGACATAGGCCTCCCCTAATGAGCGCCATAGCGCCCTGTCTTTAGCTTGACGCATCCAGCATCTGCCTGCAGTCTTTCGCAGATCGTCATCCCACCTGGCCGGAGGGCGTCCTACACTACGTTTGCCAAGTCGCGGTCTCCACTCAAGAACACGTTTACCCCAGCGGTTGTCGGTTCTTCGCGAGATATGGCCGGCCCACTGCCACTTCAGCTAACAAATTTGAGCCTCCTTAATGAAAACCATCAACCAAATGCTTAGCACAAGAGAAAAATGGTCTCATCTATCTAGCTCGCTCTAATGTATCTAACACCGGCGCCTAAGTATGCTCGTCGCTCTATTCATCGTGCTAATCGCGACATGCGATGTAATAGTCACACTGCTCTCTCGCTGTATGCTTCCGTCTCCCTTTCTAGGTTTTTTTTAATTTTTTTATATGCAAACGAGCAAGTGGGTCATGATGGTAAGTGATCACCACTGCCCATAGACACCCGCAACCCCGGAGGGATTGCAGATGCGTTGCCAACCTAGAGGTCTAAGATGAAATGCCTCTTGTGCCCGTAATTTCCCCGGCTGTCTTACTCTCCACACCGGAACACAGCAGTGCAAGCACTGCTACTTAGCGGCAGAGATGGTGGTAGCGATCCGGACGGACCTTGCACAAGGCCCTACCACCCGCATGTTAGTTAGTTAGTTATGTTAGTTAGTTATGTAGAGAGGAAGAGTGATGGAGAGAGAGAGAGAGAGAGAGAGAGAGAGAGAGAGAGAGAGAGAGAGAGAGAGAGAGAGAGAGAGTAATTGTAACCACGATTACGAGTAGCATGACAAGTAACTGAGTAACTCGTAGAGTAGAATTTGGAAGTATAGAGCATGTACACACGGCAATATAATCAGGTAAGCACCTACGCACGCTCGCGCCGTATCTATCCTGCTTACCGAATAGCTTTGCTGTGTGTACCTGCAACTCCTGGGGCTCTAGCAGGCGGTCCAACTGCAGCGCCCTGAGCGTGTTCCGTTCCAGACTGTCCTCGAGCTGGCGCACGACCCGCAGCCGGTGCTTCAGCCGCAAATGCTCGATGCACTCCGGAGTGACGCTCTGCCCGTACGAGCGGTACGACTGGTAGATGATCTCTTGGATTTTAACGCTCTGGATACGAGGAAAGAAAGATTAATAATTGACCGAGTGTGCGAAGCGTCTCCGCATCATCTTGGATAAAAATACTTAAGCAACGGTTTCTGGAAAATCAAAAGCCGTGGGAGTTGAAAATGTAAAAAAATAGATTCACAGAGCCTAACTTTCTTTTAAGACTAGATCTATTGTGTGTATTCGTAGTTCTACATAAAAGAGTTGAAATTAAATGAGAGCGCTATATCTATCTATGTAACTGACACATTTTAATCTCAAACGCGCGCAAACGTATTTAGTTTTTATGTCTTTCATCCGATTTACGTCATGGTTTCACAATATGACCAAGCAAGGGTACAACAAAACAACGTCTTAATCTATATATATAATACGCGAGGCCGATTTTTGTACAAGCCATCAGATCTACAGTTATGGTCCAATTTTGATAAATTATATGTCATTAGATTCGTCTCATGCTGGAGAGTTGCAAACTACTCTTCGTTTTTAGATTTTTTTACGAAAAACCACTAAAAAATGAATTTTAATGAACTACTGTGCGCTACCCGACCAGCCAGTATAATGTGACCCGTGTCATGTGTTTTGACGTGAGATGACACAATAAAAATAACATGTATTGGACTGAAACATGTTGTAAGTTGTTCAGCATGAGAAAATATCTGTTTTGAGTCGACCAGATTTTATCCGCAACACTTATGTATTAAGGTAATTATACAAAATACAAAAAATATTTTACGATTTCTTTGTTTACAATGAATGACTTGCGTCAACTTTTAATTTCTTTTTTATTGGGCTCTATTATGTCAAAATTGATTTGCCATGTTTGTTTATTTCAAAAAAGTATTTAATGCTTCAAAGTTTGATGTACAAATACAGGAGGTTCTAATAATAACATGGACTTGCGGACATGGATCGAAAACGAAATGGAAATGGCATGAGTTTTGGCAACAGCAGGTAGGTATCTTAGTCAAGGATGAGAAAAAAAAGTGGAATTGACAAATGTCTCGATTTCTAGGAATCCGTTCATTTCGCAACTAACGTTTACTTTGACAACCTGATTCACTTCACTTTTAAATATTTGGAATGAAGTTAAAGTCACATTAAATCTTCTATAGGTATAAATAAAAATGAATCGTCGAAATGTATGTATACGCGCATAACTTCCAAACGACTGCACCGAATTGGATAATTCTTTTTTAGTTGTGATTGTTACTGTTCGGACAGTTTGTACAAAAAAAAATTTGAAAAAAAATTGCAGCGGGGGCGAAGCCCCGGGCAACAGCTAGTTTAGTTTATTTGTCCGTGGGTATGTATGTACCATCGTACAAATTGATTCCTGTATGTGGGACCACTCGCAGTAAATGTCATAATTGATTTGACAAGGAAAATCATATTGTGACGGGTCAGGAATCAAATGGTTCGACTGCACTTAATCAAATCTTGCAAGTTAAGTTTGCCCGACTTCCAATGGTCAGATTTACTTAAAATTTGGTATAGACACGTAGATTGAATGGTAATGCAAATAAAGTCAGCCATGTTTTAAAAATTAGACAAAGAAAAAACTATATTTTTTCTACAATATTGTCTCACCTTCTCAGCGGTGCGTGGCTCAGTGGACAGAGCGATGGCTTCGTCATTGTATATGCCCTTCAGATAGTCGTTCAGCACCTGCATCGCTTGCCCGTCCTCCATGCATTTCAGCAACTTGTCCCGGTTTATATCCAGGATCTTTAACGTGACCTAAAAAAATAATTGATAACAAAATCAATTAAAATTAAAATTAACTCTACATAAACCATCTAAATCCAGACCTGTCACCAAATCCTTTTTTAACGGATGCCTACACCATAATAACTATTTGCCTGTGCGTTGATCGATCAGTAAGTAATAGAAGCGTAAGTAAAAAATGTACCGAAGTTCTATTCGAATACATGAACAATATTGAACAAAACTGAAAACGTGCCGACTTTTTACCACTTACTGTGACGTCACAGCTGAAATTTAGTGACTTGAAGTCCGATGCCCCGAAACGATTCAACTGGAGAGACCGCCCCTTGAAACGTCTTCATTTTTTCCATACACGAACAAATCTCGACGCTTGGTCGGTATACACGCGAAATAGATGGGTGGATCAACTTTTTCTGGTCCACTCATTGCCATGATTACATACTCCTCGGTCACTCTCTTTACGTTTACAGATTTAAAATTTGCCAAACATGTATTTTTGCTAAGCCTCTATGATTGGTCTTCCTAACAAATTGTACTACTTTTGTTCCCTCGCTGATGGGACAGAATAACAACAAGAAATAGTACCCGGATGCAATTACGTATGCAATTACGTAATCACTACATCGTATAAAACAAAGTCACTTTCATAAGTACTATCAAATGAATCAAGAATTTTTATTTCTTGATTTTAATGTTTTACTTTTTCGGTTTTACAGTTAGAAATTAAATTTCTAAATGTCAGTGAAAATTAGAACACATAGAAAAATCCGAAAAGTAAAGCTATGGCCGGGAATCGAACCCGGATCCTCGTCATTCCGTGACGCCTGCTATACCCCTACACCACCCATAGCAGGTGGGTAGTCTCCGAATTTTTCTACCCGTTACTAACTGTCCCGTGACCTTTTGTTACTATGCGAATTTTTTGTCGCTAAGCGTTATCTGTTTGAATGATGTCCACGTTGATGTGTGATGTTTGTGTGATGTGATGGTCATAGCTTTACTTTTCGGATTTTTCTATGTGTTCTAATTTTCACTGACATTTAGAAATTTGAAGTCACTTTCCGCTGTCTGTTCCTATGTATGCTTAGATCTTTAAAACTACGCAACGGATTTTGATGCGATATTTTTAAATAGATATAGTGATTCAAGAGGAAGGTTTATATGTATAATTCCACCCAGACGAAGTCGCGGGCAGAAGCTAGTCTATGGTATATCTGAACCTCATCACTAACCTGAAATATGACCTTAGCACCGTCATAGAAGAAACAATCCATAACGTTAACAGCGCACTCGTAAGGCATGACGCTAATGAATAGCGTGAGGAACCAGGACAGAGAGATCATGTTCATCATGCCGAGCTCGTCTAACTTCGCGTGAAGCTCTGGTAGGTGGGCCTCGGTCAGCTCTTCTAGGACACCTTGGTCGACCTGAAAATGTAAGTACGACTGAGTACTCATAGCAATTTATTCCTGACCTACTGTGGAACCCTCTTACAATAAATATCATAGTGACGGTACATTGAATTGATAAGAAAAATCGTGTGATGTTTACTGTGAGAACGTTCTACGGTGGGTCAGGAATCGAATGGTTCAACTGTTCGGCGGCGGTTTGTGTGCTTACGATGTACTCGGCCTCATAGCTTTGAGGATTGGCCCAGGTATAATGTGTCAGCGTTTATGTGTGATGTTGGTGATAGATAAGTTTATGTGCATGTGTGAAAGCAGTGTACTTGGATGTGTAGTAGCTAAGTAGCAAGGTAAATGGTTTTACGTCGCCCCGGGCCGTAAGTAGCCATTTACAGCCCGCTACGCGAGCGGGGAAGCCGTGAAATTGTGTACACAACTAGGGCGATGATAAAGAAAGCCTCTGATCGCATGTTTATCGCCCACGCCTTTGGCTCGAGCGACAAGTTCCTGCGGTCTGAGACATTATTTATATCACCACCCTCGGGGTACTATTACAAACTTTTATTTAGTGTCACCTGTCCCACTGTCTAATCGAATCTTGCAAGCGAATTTGACCCCTCTCGTGGTCAGATTGACGTAAAATTTGGCATAGGTACATATTTAAGTCAGATGACAATACAATAATCTTGAAGTGAAATTCTAGAGGCCCGATCAGAACCGTCTCCGCAGAAGGCTACTCTTCAACAGTTCGTCGGATTGACATATGCAAGATAGATGACAATGCAAGTAGGTACAGTCAGCAAAATCACGTATATAAAATTAAAAAAATACGTTTTTTTTTATCAATTAATTATTAATAACGATCTCCGTACAGTAACGTCTGATTCAATCAATTATAGTGATCACTCACCAAAGCACCAACCACCCTCGTATTATAATAATCCGGCAGGAGAGTCTCGCAAATAGTGGCCAGGAGCCAGAATGCTTGTTCCTCAGGGCAGTATATTAGCAACACCGAAGCTACTATGTTCATCGCTTGGCAGTACCCGATGGTTGGGTTTTTCAATGCGTACGCGCACAGAACGCGACGGAGGGCGGATATACCTGAAAAAAAGGTTATGTTAAGTTTGAGGTTAGGAGCCAGCAATGACAACACAAGCACGGTTCGTTGCTCACTGATTTTCCCGAGAGTACATAAGACTGTCTTACATACATATAGGCATATATGTATATTTACATACAACCGCTGTACGCTATATCTTTAACTATGCAACCATTAGACTAAACGGAACGGGTTTAAAACGAAGTGTTTATCTTTAAAGTAAATGCTAAAAGATGTATTTTTGATTCAGTACTGTCAATTTATAAAGTTTTTAATTTACTTCTATTTTAGGTATTTTTTGAAACAATAATTCATCAGAAAACGAGAGAACCATTTATTTTTGTAACTTCGAATTAATGGACCAAACTACACTTTGATCCACAACACAAGCGGAACCATTCTACAAATTTTCAACTCTAGTCCAAGAAAAAAGGCTGAGTATTGAGGCATACAGCCACAGAACTTTTTTATATACCTATCAAGCGCCAAACCCTGGCAAAAGTCAACGTAGTTATGTCACACGCATTTTCGCCACATTAAAAACAATTCGACGCTCCAAACTTACCAATATTATTCTGAAACGCCGGATGCTCCGGCAGCGATCTATGCAGATCCCTTTCTATCTCATCGTTCGCTTGATTCTTCGACGACAGCGCTTCATTAACCAACTTCTCATACAACCCCTTGTTCTGAGCTTTCTGGAGTATGGACCCTGAGAATACGCCCCACAGCTCGCCGCGCAGAGATTCCGGTATACCACTGATGACCAGCTCGCTACCTTCTGTGGTTTGGTACATACTTATGCCGCGACCAACGTCTGTCATATGGTCCTCCCATTGCTTTTCCTGGAAATTTTAGGATCCACTTTTAGGGTTCCGTACCTCAAAAGAAAAAAATAAAAATAACATGCAATTAGATTTTTATATGAGGCATATTTCTTCTGACAAGACAAACCTTACCTGCAAGTTCAGTAGGCTTATTACCTAGCTCGCTCGCAATCGCCATCGTTTTCATTTTGACAGTTCATATGGGCTGACAATTGGCATCGGAATCAGCCAGCTGTCACATTCATACAAGAACTGTCAAAATGAACACGATGGCGATTGCGAGCGAGTTAGGTAATAAGCTTACAGAACTTCATGCCACGCCATAACCAATTAAGCCATAAAAACTCTCAGAAACCGTCATATCTCATGCCGAAGTTAGGGTAAGGGAAACCATTACATTATTATGTTATTGTAACCATCCCGGCGAATACATTACATTGATTTTAGTTTTTTTACTATAAGGGGCAGAAATCTGTATAAATCACGCAATCACCTTTTTCTGTTGTATCTGCTTAATCGGCGATGTCTGCTGCGTAAGGAACAGCGTCATGAGCGGCGGCTGGGGTGTCCACGCTTTCTTCTCGCCCTGCGCCGCTCCCGGCTTCTCCCTGAACACATCACTGCATATTCAACAGATTGAGAATTGGTAGGACAAGTGTGGTCACCCCCTTTGTTAGTAGATCGTTGTTAAGATGGCGCCAGCGTGCGGGTTAAACATTCCAACTAATTGTCACCGCTTTGAGGTAAATAAAACATGCCTATCAAAAATAAACATCCCGGTATTATTTAAACTTTACGAAAATATATGATTTTTATTAACTGTGATAAAAGCCGACGAAGTTATAACTTGTCTCACAGTATGTAGGTATATGGCATTGTACCCGCATTCACGTAAAATATACATAGATAAGCAGTTTCTAAATTTTACACGGTCATTGACATCCCTCATGCCAATAGTGATGAGAAAATGAAACGCGTTCAAACAGTTTTAACGGCGGCCACCACTAAAACATGTCTTCTCATTCCAATACAGACGTTGGAAAGAGACGGTTATATCTTTATGGCGACCGCGCACTTAAACTATTTGAATGGAAACTGCACGTATTTCATTTGTTTTTGAAGCGAAATCTCAATGATTGGACAGCACCCCAACTCCATTCATGTTAATAGCTGAAACGAAACTCAAAGAATATTAGATGATTTAATGATAGAAATTCAATAGACATACGTAGTTTAAATCAAGTCAAACAAAGAACCTTAAGAAAACGTAAGTAATTAATTACATAATCATGCAAAACATGTTACTACACAAAGAAAAGACCCCGAATGGACCCAAGGTATTGAAAGCAAATCTTTTTATGTCACAGTTAACATTATTTCCTAAATCTGAATTGCAAAAAGTTCCATTACATTCACAACTACAAGTCACTTCTAAACCGATTCCAAAAAAAAAGATATTCTCAATTAGACTGCATTTATGTATAACGATTTTTTTTGTATGTACTTCTGTCGATACCATCGTCGGCAATAAATCGATTTTAATTATTATTTCTCCTATCAATAGGATCCTGCTTTTATAAAAGTTATTCCACAAAACCATACAATAAACTTACTTGGGCAATTTCGCCAGTAGTTCAGAAATCTTGTGCACAAGGAACTCGCGATCCGATATGTTACCGAAGAGGAAACTGGTGTGGTGGGCGGTCGTTATGAGGATACTGCCAGAATCGGCAGAACTGCCCGTGCCGCCAGAGTCTGCCCGTTCCACTTGATGCACCGTTCGGAGGGGAATCGTTAGACGTACCAGATTTCTGACCTAACAATAAACAAATAATCATTATGACAATTTCACTTTCAAACTAAGCAAAGCTTGTGCTCTGTCCACAGAAACGTCATCCACGTAAAAAACAATCCAACGGAATCTGGTGAAATTAGGCACGTAAATTTGCAATTTGGATTAACTTAAAAGACAATTTTTGTCACGGAAAATTGTGTAGCTACGTTGGATAGCGAAAAACGAATTAATTGCAGATGAAGGCGCGGACAACAGCTAGTATAATGCATAATAAGCATCCAAGACTCAAGGGCAAACATTTTTCCTCATAATACGTTTATTTGGCCTGGCCGGGGATCGAACCAGGGAACGAAGTTTCGTAGTCACTAGTCAGGTTCTCTAATAAAGCTATCCGGACCTCACAATAACAGGGCCTCTATTCAGCGCTGTACCGACGCACCCGTGATTTCGTTCGGCAATCGTTGAGCTCAAATTGCCAGCCGAATAAAAAAAATCCCTAAAATTACGAAACGAAAACTTTATTTAATTGGCAACACTGGGCTATTGAACTATTCTGAAGAATCGTTCTACAGATGAGTTTTAACGCATTCGCTGCCAGCTGCTAAACCCGAGACTACTTCAGGTCCCTCAGACGCACATGTGCGTGTAAAATTATGATAGCGACACGCGAAAGTCACGAAAACGAATATACGCGTCGGTGGCAGTGAATGTGTTATAGGTGGGGTTCATTCATTTTCAACAAATTGAGAGAAAAACTGCGCCTACAATTTGTGACGTATGAAAACCGTACTATAGGTTCGTTATCCTTAGCTAGGGTTTAAAACAGCACGGTTAGCACAAGAGATAGACTACCGTAAACCGGCGACTGATTTAGGGAGTGAGTTTAAAAAGTAGTCGCAATATTATTGACGTTTATTGCTTCCAATCGATTTCTTCGATCGCCTTTGCGTCCACATGCCAAACATTCACCGCATATGGACATTATCGATTTTCTAGCAATTTTAAAGCGATCAAAGTAGCTCCAAAATTGACAGTCACCCAGGTTAATGGTACCCGTCTTTTCTTCACTGTCCGTTCTATAGACGGACCGCTTAAATGAGTCCTCGCATGCGCGTTACAGGGACGCGGGGTAAGCGACATGGGGACCGAGAGAGATGCGGGCGGAGGCGCACTACCCGCTCGTGCCGCTCTCGGTCCTCTTTGTCGTCCTATCAGTCAGTCTATACATAGGAAGAAGCTCTCGCGCGCTCTTGTTCTGGTCGTGCTGCTAGGTTATGAGATCCAAACGACTTATATTCTATTTATAAAGCTGCCTTGACACATTTAGTTCACATACGGACCCATTGCCTATTTGACATTGATTATTTTCTTACCTATTTATCAGTAATGGACATAAACCCGAGTAGGTATAGACTTTAAAATAGTGTTTCATTTATTTAATGATATCGTAAAAGAACTAAATTTTGTTCTTTATACCTACTTAAATTTGAGAATTAATAACTTGATACATATACTAGTCAAAGTAAGGGAAATGTATTCACGTACCACCGTAGAACCTTATCACAACAAGGTAACATATCACTCGAGTTTGAGTGACGGCGCCCTGTCAATTACGACAGAGTTCCACAGTGGTATGATTTTTGAAGTTCTTGCCATACCCACCCTCTCACTCTTAAATTAATGACTATTGGTGTGAGCGAAACGGCATAAAACGAACTTCGAAAATCGAATTTCGCAGTATACTATAGCCAGTTACTCACCCGGCTGTCGAAACAAATGAAGTTCTGCGACAAATACAGTCTCCCCCAGTTATGCCGTTTATTGTACGGTGACCATAGCGAGCATTCCTCAGACCCATCCAGTTTTTCAGTCTGCGGCAATCTGAACTTAAGCGTGTACAAGTTAGACTGCTTTCTCGCGTCCAAGTCACGTTTGAGAAAAGACGGCTTCTTTGGTACATTCTTGCTCAACTTCGTCAGAAGGTCTTTGTCGATGTTGAAACTGCCTGACTTGTCGTCGATCAACCTTGAAACGGACAGAGGTTAATGACACTGTTAGGTAAATAAACGAAGAAATTAAATGAGATAAACGTGTTAGCTTGTACGATTTAGATTAATAGTTTAACAAAACTTTACATTCTTTAATTATGGTTTTAAAACTCATTTGTAGCTTAACTTAAAATCCATTATGTGGGGACATTACCGTTCACCTTTGACAAATGGCCTCAAGGGGAAAACTTAGTGTTTGGCCTGATGCACTCTAGGCAACACCAAATTAATTTAGTTACAAATTAGTTAGCCATTAGCCAATATCCTGGGGGGATTGAGTTAGGCAAGCCTGTTTCACCACTCACTAGTTAAGTTACTGATACCTTAACTGAGATATCTATGATGCCGTCTCCGTCCGTTTTGTACTAATAAATAGAGATGGCAACACAAATCCTGACACTTAAGATATCAGGAACAAAAATAACAGTGTGATAGAACAGGCCCTCAATCTAGTAACAACTCCCGTTTACACACAATTTATAGACGAAGTTGTTGACATTCAAATTTCAAATAAAACAAAACACGCTTATCAGTAACTTGATACACTGAGCCAACTATTAAAATGATTAAATAAATAACTCAATGTACATAACACACGACAGACTACAAACAATTTAATTCCAATTAGATTAAAATGTTGGACATTGGTGCTACTATTGTTACTTCAAATATAAAATGGGTATTTTTATACCGCTATTCTCGAGATTACACTAAACATCTTCAATAAGAACGTCAAGAACAATGTTAAGTATAAGTATAAAGTTTCATAAGAAAACTTTCTTAAGAAACTTTATGTTATTGACTTCATCTGTGACAGATGTATGGTAAGGCAGTTTTTAGCAAAAAGGTTCTACTGTGGTGTCTATAGTAGGTATGTGATGTAATTCAGTTTCTTAGCACATTTGACCTTTTAAAGACTAGCTATGACGATCTATCAGGGCATCATGTGAGCAAAGAGATAATGCAAAAGGAACTTACTGCTTCATAGCTATATTAGCCAACTGCTGCATCAGCGCAAACGTCTCGTTCTTCTTCAAGAACAGAGTGAAATAATGCTCGGCATCTCTCGTAACCACCTTGATGGAGTCAGGGAACAGTAGACCATTGGTTTTGGCCAGTTCAGTGACATCCGCCCATCGAATCTTGATTGTGGTTTTGTGTCCAAATATGTTGGAGTAAAAACACATGTAGTGGACAGACAGATACATCCAACCTTGCCGAGGCATCTTGCTTTTCCAGTAACTGTCAAGTTTGAATAAGGAAATGTAAATAAAATATTTACGTCGCGCCGGGCCGTAAGTAGAAATTTACCGCCCACTACGCGAGCGGAAATTTCCACACCTCGGACGGTGATAAAGACAGTCTCAGGTCGCATGTTTATCGCCCTGGCCTTTGGCTCGTGCGACAAATTCCTGCGATCTGAGACATTCTTTATTTCAATGGCGTAATGTACTATTACGAGCTATTGTCTAATACATTGCGTGTGTTGTTAACTAATCAATGTGCAGTGAGCATCTGCATCGCGCAATGAACATAATAATTTGCGGGCGAGGCGCGGCGTAAGCAAGTGAGTGAAGTCACGCTTACTATCTAAGGTAGTTAAGAGGTTAGATCGGCGCTGTAATAACTGACGATAGACCGAATTTAACAACTGGTGACATTTATCAATGAACGAGTTTTACTTTCTAGTACCTCTTAGGATCACAGCACATAAGAAAACTGACATTTGCATATTATATCGCTGTTTCTGCTGCATTACCAATGTCTATTGACTATACAAAATCATTTGTACATTATAAATAACATCATCGCGCTAAGCAGACACCGCGCCAAAAACTGGGTGCCAATAATCAGGTTGTTTACCCTATCACATTTATACTCATTTCAGTATAGTTTAAACATAATATAGTCAGGAAATTATGTTCAAATTGCACAACTTTCTTAACAAAGATAATAAATGAATGATTCACCTACCAAAGAGGCACCTTTAGAACAAAGAGCATGACTCACCTGCAGGAGTAGTAGCACACCAATTTTTCATCCTTAGGCATGCCAAACCTTTGGTGAAATTCGTAATCAACATTTTTGTAATTGATTGTGTCTTCATCTGAAATAGGTATACAACTAGTCATGATTAACACAGTAAAAAAATTGTTATTTAAAATGTTTTGACACAACTAAGGATCCAGAGAAACAATGATTTTATAACTTAAACATTTCTCTACAAAAGTTATGTCTATAGTTTAAATATAATTCAAATAAAAATAGGCCAAATGAAAGTCAGATTCGCAGACAAAGGGTTCTGTTGCAACATTGCCGTCTTAATTTTTTTTAACACAAATTTTTATGAGTTTTAATTGCACCTGTGTGAATATGCCTGCCCGATTGGTAGTCTCTTGCGCCAAATTCCACTCCCCTGCCTACCACTTTAAATTAATTGATCAAGATATTAAGTAGACATAAGTGAGGTGTACCTTTATTCAACATTGTTTTTTTAGAATGACAGACAGATAATAAAGAGAAATAAGGCTCTGATTGTACCCTTTTGGTACACTTTAAAATTAAATTATTAACCAGACCTTCCATGAAGTTGTCCTGCTCTGTGGCAATGATAGAGTTTATTTTACAGCAGACAAACTCAGTGACCTCTTCTTCAGTGTCAAAGGAGTGTAGAGTTGGACACACATTGTCGAGTAACCACTGCCAGTCTCTACGTATCTCCTGTTCCGTTAGCGCTGACGCTATAACTGCAATGATTAAATCTATGATACCCATCATGGTTACAGCAAATACTTCTCTGCAACTCAAAATCTTTTTGCGCCTTTTAAGAGATTTTGAGACATTTAAAATTAAAATAAAAAACAAAAATTCAAAATAAGTATGTTTTAATTAATCTTTTAGTGTACCTAAAAAAAAGTGCCAACTACCACAAATTTTTTTTTTGCTAGTATTTAAGACTAGTTTTAATGAATCTTCTACCTAAAACAGAACTTCTTATCCTGTGGGAATTCCAGAAAATCTGATCAAATTATTTGTTATTTGCTTTTGATGCTCCAGGGTCTGTCTGTCAGTCAGTACTTTTGTGATTGTAGGTACCTACATACACCAAATAAAAATAGTTGTCATAATATTTTTTTTTAGATAGTTAATTATCTAAATCCAAGTTGAAAATGAAAGAAATTTAGTTAATTTTTTCTTTCTCATTAGAAAAATGTTAGCATAACATAATCAAGTTGGAGCCATCATAAACATCTTGCTATCTCTTAAAGATAGGTAGATTTGAAAAGCAACTCACCATAATATATCTCAGAGTTGGGTGTTTGGTGTAGTATCCGGTAAGGTGCTGGTTTTGTGTCTCTAACACTATCCAGTGTACTAACGAGGAGGGAAGAAAGCCCGACTGATTTCCCATGTCCTTTCCTTCTTTGAAGAACGAAATACAAGGTAGTTTCGTCACTATCCCTGTAAAACACCAGCTCATTAACAAATTAGTAACAATTAACGTTCGTAGACCAACCTTACAGCTGTAATCGCAAATCAACCAGCTGTATAGGTACATAATAGATAAGCAACTACTTAAAAACTACATTACCACAACGCAGTTTTAATAAAAACTTCCAGCGGCTTAACCCACATCTTAACACTTTAAATTAACCTTGACAATGAATCTTCACCGATCATTGAGCAAAATTAGCATTTTAAATCTATTAAGAGTTGTCTGTTGAAGAAATTAAAAGTATTATAGTGAAAACTGGCACAATACAAAACAACAGCAACTTGACAGTACTTGACAGCTGGCCGTTGCTGTTGTTACTTTTTTAGTTTATCCCCTCTAAGAAAGACTAAGGCAACTTAGTTCATGCTGCCTTGTCTTTAGTCTATTCTATTCTATCTATTATAAAACCAAAGAACTCTTCGTTCACGAACTGGCAAACTCGGAGTTTGATGATCATGTGTGGCTCATTTCCAACTTGACAAAGGGTCTTACTAACTTTCACAGACTAGAGGAAGCTATGTTTTTTAAGTAATTATCTATTAAATTCGAGTAAGTGTGTGTCAGTAATTAAAAATAATAAATAAAACAAAAATAAAGTTTCAAGCTCTATAACTTCATTTTTAATAAAAAATACCTAGAAATAGGAGCTCCGCGAAAGCCTATGTTAAACTTGATTTTGAAATAAAAATCTTTGGACAGTAGTCCCACGGGAAATGAAGGGATGAAAGTGGGTGAAAACATTCTTCAAATGAACAGGCACGCACTCGCACTACCTTTTTGACCAACTTCTGTCCAGACTACTAAGAGATTGTCCAAAATGTAAAATTTGGGGGATTACCCTAAAATTAACCACTAAATGTTGCCAGTTGCCCGTTTTCGTTGTAAATGCCATTATTATTTTTGACATTGATTAACATTTTATGGATTTGGCTCGACATGCCTTACCTACTCAATTAGTAATTGCGATCCGCTGGGATCGTCAAAAAACGTCATTTTTAAGTAAAAATAAGTGTAAGGTAGTACAGTAGTAAATCATTTTAATACAGAGAATAATTGATTTGCTTTTTCAATGATGTGCTTCTTTCTCAGCATTCTTCCTTTGAGTTTCTGCCCAACTTCTAACATTGGCTTCAGAATTCACGACAGCATGAATCTTCGAGATGAAGTAAAAGCCAATCACCCACCCGACTGGATAGTACATCCAGATATTATTATACTTCATATAAAAAAAGAAAGGAAATTGAGCTATTTTTGCAGACATTGTGTAAGGAAATTTCATGTGCCTTCCAGATTTCCTGAAAAGAAAAAAAAAGATGTTTCTATCGTACCTGTACAATACACTACAATACAATACAATACAATAACTCTTTATTGAACACCACATATAACAACCAAAACAGAAAAAAGGTATACAGAATATTACAAGGTAACAATAGGCGGCCTTATCACTACAGAGCGATCTCTACCAGGCAACCATAATGGACTGGAGAACAGAACAGATCTGAGCAGGTGGTGCAATTTAGAATATATATTATTATACTTAATGTACTTAGATTAGATACTTTCATTTTTTTTTCTCTATGTTCTCTTTATAAATAAGTTGAATAACAAACAAATTATTACCCCGCAATTAAACCAGATTGTCGCATGGCCATTTCAAGTCCAGTATACATACTTTGCATCACTCTGGGGTACAACATATTGGAGATGTATTTTTAATATTTTTTCACAAAACGTTTACAAAAATTAATTATTGAGTAGATGCAGCTGCAATTTTTCAAGGTAAATTGACATTTCCCTTTTGACTGATGCCATCTTATCTTAATCTTAAAAATTTAAAATTTTACTTCAGCCAGTAATAATTTGCGATATTTTACGGCAACCTTATAAGCACCACGCAATATTTTACTTTTTAATAATTAAATGTAATAATCGATCGATTTAACTTTAACTTCAATTTCTAAACGTTCATCATGCGTCATTGTCAACTGAATACATTCTAAACGTTACAAAGCTGTCAACTGAATACCTCTGCCTCCTTCAACTTCCCCCGCTGACGTCAGTGACGTCTGTCACGCCAATTGGTAAAATTGCTTCACGTGAAACTATCGGAAAGGGATTATTAAAAATTTACGAACACAGATCAGGTTCGCCAAAATTCTATAGCAATGAGCGACAACGAAAAAGAAGAAGCGGCCAATTTGGTAAAATCAGACATTATTTACATTAAAATACATACTTATCTAATGGCTGTGATCTGTAGTAATTTCATATCGTTTGTTCTCTGGTTTTTAGAAGGAAGAATTCGAATGGGTGCTTCGGGAGGAAGTACACTCGATATTGCATCAACTTCATTCCGTGTTAGTCGTAAGTATTTCAGAATGTGTGATTCGCGTTATGAGTTTTGGCCTTTTGGGTATTGTTAGAACATTGAATTGTTTTGCAGGGGTGCGCTCACAGGTTCCCCGTGCCTTTGTATGGCAATGAAGGCCAAAAACAGGACAAATTCATTCTGACCTCGCAGCCTGAACAGCTGAAATGCATAGTAACACTAACTGGTGACAGCATAACACACGCTGTAAGTATTATGTGAATAATTAATCTTAAGTCATTGAATATAAATAGGTGGCCTTACACGGTTAGAAATCGCTCTTTACGTTTACGTTTTTCCTATTATACTAATATACTGAAGGAGTATGTGTTGCTATATTAATTTGAAGTAACTAAATGGCATTTAAATAACTGCTTCAGATCCAAAAATTCATAATCTTTTAACAGGGCATAAATTCAGTTTATTACTCATATAATCAATGTAATTTTAAAAGACTACTAGAAACTTGGAATTCATTGAAATTGCTTGTACTGGTTTTTTGTACAGCAATCATTTAAGGAGGGAAACATATGCTTCTTATGATTCATAATCAAATTTTTCAATAAATACAATTAACATCTGTGTGTTGCATCAATATCTGCTATGAAATAGTGATTTTTCGTAGACAAAGCTACTCCCTGGGGCTATTGTAAATTAACACATGCCATTTTTTCATTGCTGTCACACTAACCTGCCTTAATTGGCTGAAAACATAAACTTCAATTAAGATGTTCTTTTAAAACTGTTTATTGTCCAATAAACAGTCATGTTTTTCTAATCAGGACATAAGCTTCAAAGTTCTACGTCAAATGCACACGATATGCCGCACATCCATCAATCAGGATGGGCCTTGGAAGCTCCAACAAATCCAGGATGCGGCCAACCATCTACAGCAGGCTATCGGTTACATCGATAATGTTGATAAACACTATATTTTCAGGTAAATGCTGTAGTCCTTTTGTTACATTAAATCTGGTGTTAGTTGGGGCAGTGTTCAGTGGTGTAGCTACCAAGGGACTATGCGGGGCAGTGCTTTCCTCAAGCTCAGAGGGCCCTCAAATCCCTACCCGAAAATCTTGATCGAACTATTATTATTAAAACGTAACCAGTTTAGATAGTAGTGGGGCCCCATTTTTTTATTTGCACCAGGGCCCTTGGTTACATAGCTACGCCATTGGCAGTGTTTGATAATCCAACAATAAGGCTGGAATGCCTAGCTGGCTGGCTGGTGCCATAAAACCTAATCACACCACACAACAACACCTAATCAATGTCACAACCTTAATTCTTTATCTGTGATATGACACATTTAAATGTCCACTTTACCATCAATAGATTGACCTAAATTGAGTAGGCAGCCTAAAACTTGTTAAAATAAGTATGTATTGGGTTCTCACTATTTGCCTAAGAGATCTACAGAATACACCACATTGGATGGGTCCAACATATATGGGCTAATTTAAATAATTCCGGATAAGGTTGTTTAAATTCTTTTTCATTATAGTTACTTAAGGTAGCATTTACTTTGTAATTTTTTCATGGATTGGCCCTTATATGTAGGACCCGTAATTCGAAATTTTCGATATTATCTGATTCCTTGCATTTTTCCATGGGAATGGGGGAAATTCTTAGCAATCATGTTATAGGCGATGCGGCTAGCAACCCATCACTATTTTGATTCCTTTTTCAACCTACAATCGTGCTAAACGTGGCCTTTGGGCTGTTGCCTCAGGCTCTGTTTACCCCGTAAGGGATATAGACGTGATTTGTGTATGTGTATGTATGTATTCATTTTTCATATAGCTACTGTGATTAAACCTTAATGTGTTAAGCAGTTGTTCAGTTGCAGATTAAAAAAGCTTAGACTTTAGTGTTTTTTGTTTCACTTTATAGGTCATCCGATGAAGTATTACATATAATACAGTGTCTCATTGGCTCCCTGCAGAGAGCCCGTACCGCATTAGTATTACCAAAAAAGAAAGCAATCGATGAGCTTATGAAAAGTAGAAATATGGTGAGTTAAGTACTGATAATCAATCTGTATTGTTTAATTATAAAGATTAGCCTCATGAAGTTATACCGTTACTGTTCCTTTATCATTGGTGTTTAAAAACATATCTGTAGATAACTAATTTATTGTCTATTCTTATCTGAGATTTACGATACTTATGTATTTATTTATGACATCATTGATGGAGTAATATTTCCGAAAACTGAGGATGGATTAGCTTAAGAGAAACCTGGAATATTAAAACTTATTACTATAATCTTAGATACCACAAAGCAGGGTAACTTTGAATGATTTGATGATGTTATTGTTATTGATAGTGAAATCAATATGAATGATAATCAATATGCGGTGAAGCTGACAACTAATTAGTGGTCTGGTTACTCACATTTTTTATTTTATTTAATTTAATTTTGCCTCTTATTGTATTGGTCTAGTTGTCCATTTCAAATGATGCCAGTGAAATTCGATCCACTTCCAATGGTTGGTTTGACTTGCAATTAAGTACATGTAAAGAGCTCTGCAGTGTGTATATCTAAGCATACATTTTCGAGTGATATTGCGCATGCTAGTAAAATTATTTCTAGTGTTGCCAAAAACCTGACTTTTATATTATCAAATTTCAGAAAGCGCTATCACCAAACCTGCCTGAGGATCTGGCTATATCGTTCTACATTCAGTCCCACAAGTTGATATTTGTAGCGTACCAGTTGAGTTCAGTGCATGGTACAATGAGGATTGACTCCTGCCAGGCTGACTGTGCTGTGCCATGGTTGAGTGATGTCCTTTTCATGTTGACTGCCGCCCTCCACATGTGTCAGCAGCTTAAGGATAAGGTGAGATTGTCAATAGCAATAATCACCAAATGTATTTATTTTCTAATCAATTGATCATCATCCATCATCAATCATGGATAGATTAGACTTCCGTTAATATTGAAATAATAATCTCCATTAGCTCAAGTGTTTTGAAAGTGAAGAAGGGTAAAATTTGACCCGGTGCACCCTTGGGAACAATGTAAACTAATTTATTTACTTATGAGGAGTTGGGGAGGGGGGTTAGATTAGGCTAGGAAAGATTATATCAAAAACGCAATCATCAATTTCATGATTGGCGAAATGATCTGATTTTATTGATAGAGTAATTATTTAAATTGAAAGTTAGTTAAAAAAATATTTCATCTGTCATTATGTGAATGCCATCTATACATATGTTATGTTATTATGTATAATAAAACTGTAGAGGGTCAAAAGTCTGTAAATGGAAGATATTGAAAAAAAAACTGGGTGTATATTATAATCAATAACTGATCATGTTCCTACAGGTTCTAGAATTTTGTCTGTTTATCTGTTTGTCTGTATATTTGCCGGCGTATCACGTGATAACGATTGAACGGATTTTGGTGCTACTTTTTATCCCGGAAAATTGCATAGTTACCTAGTTCCAGCGGCGGCCGCGGGATAGCGATAAACATGGCAATTGATAATTCTACGCGGACGAAGTCGCGGGCAAAAGCCTGTCATTACATAAACTGTTTACTTATCGTGCTCGCGTGTTCACATTTTTCTTCGTTCTTCTTCTTGCTGACCCCGAGCGTAATTAGGTAAACGTCATACACTGACATTATCTAGACGTGACCTAGCACATGTGGCGATAACGCTCCAGCGATAAAATTACCCTATTGTAATCAAGCAATATTGTGATCAAGCTAAAATCTAATTTAATTTGGTTAGAAAATTCGCACGAAGCGTTTTCATTTTCTTTTATTGTCATTATCAGGGAAATTACCATGAAGTTTTAATGCGATTTGCGGTTTTAAAGTTGGATCACTCTCTGTCAGATCCATACTGGACGTGTGAAAATGACAGCTAAAACGTAAAATTGAATCGGAATTGGTGCGAGTCGGGTTACCTCCGTGTGTAATCAAGAGCTGCGGTTCGTTTTTGGATCCGTCCGAGGGGAAGTGCAGTGCTTGTTCTGTGCACCCTGGGCACCGGTTAATGATTTCCTGGCGGTCTCCGAGGGATATCATTATCCGTTGGCTAAGAGCCCGACAGGGGGGGAGGGGTCTTTTGACCGTGTTCTACCGTACAACGTTGCCGACATTATTGTCACAAGATTTTTGAATACTGTATTTATTACTTTGACATTGGCGAAATCATCGCATCGATCGATGGGGCCATATTAAAAAAGAAGTTTTTTTTTTTATAAAAGAGGGGGCAAACGAGCAGACTGGTCACCTGATGGAAAGCAATCACCGTCGCCCAGGGACACCTGCAAGACCCGGGGAATCACAAGTGCGTTGCCGGCCCTTTAAGGAACAGGAAGAATCGCTTTAAATAATAATGATTTTAGTATCCGAATTGTATCGCATTAAGACGTCATGGTAAGCAAGCCCTTCTCTGAGTCTGTTTTAGCTATATTATTTATTTGTGTTTTTTCAGCTCTGCGTTTTCTCGCAGTACAAAGACTTCACGGTGGGTTCGAGATCTGCGTCCATGGTGTTAAACTGATTTAATTTTCTACCCAATGTTACGGTGATTCTCAATAATGTACGTATAACAAAAAAATTATATGTATGTGTATTTATTTAATAATAGTTAACGAGTCCATTGTTGATATTCTTGTTGAACATGTTGTAACATAATGTATATGCGTAATAACTAACATTAAATTATTTAGGTAAGTAGAGTGCAGTGGTAAAAGAAGTGCAAATGTAGTGATGGGAAACGAAATGCGTAGCTAATAAAATTGAAATAACGAATGCACTAATAAAGAAATAGAAGTTGTCAGTCCGAAATGTTATAAAATTTTCATTCCATATATGTTTTGGCAAGTTTCGGATTGTGTTAAAATTTTACTTCTTAATTTGTTTTTTGTTGGTACAGTTTCAGCCAACTAAAAACAATAATGTATACCTGATCAAGGTCACCGATCTTTGAGTCAAATATTTACTGTGTGAAATTCTACAGTTAGATTAATTAGCAAAAATGGATAACAATTCCAATAGAAACTAAATCTTCGCTATGAAGGCAAGACTGTTTTGAACAAGACTTCAATGTGAGGTAAACGCTATATTTTAAATATATTCACCAAACTATTACAAGATGGTGCTAAGGTTTAATTTGTTGTAGACGATACATCCGGTATTGATTCGTTTCATTTTCCAATTGTATATTTAAAACAAGAAAATTGTTCATAGATCTGAACGGATTGAAAGGTTGTTGGTTAGTTAATGTATTTCCGAAGCAATAATAACGCTTCTATTATTTAAATCTAATTATGTAGATGAGAAAGCGAAACTAAAATTTCTCTGGAGTGCGTATTAGCGTATTAAGTTTTGTAGATGGCATACTAATAAGTAGGTACTGTTTCTTCCTAAAACTAGTGTCAACAATGAATTTCTCTAAGAAACATACTGCCTTTATTCAAGTTTGTTTACGATCACATTAAACTATAGTTGCATGGACCTATTTGCCTTTGTCACTGTCCACCCATGTGCAATTAAGATATACGCCTAGTATAAGTTAATATCGGCAGACTAAGTAAAAAAGATAGGTGAAGATAGTATTAAACTGAGACGTAACTAATGCTGTCTTCTTTTAAAGCTTTGACGTACGTTTGAAGTAGGCACCTGTCCCAGTGTGACAGTTATATCCCACCTTACCCTAATGAGTTTTTGTATTGTATAGCATCGAGGATTCAGAGCATTTGTTAAATTTCCTCCGATTTAATTAGTTTGCCGATACTTAGAGCTATAAAAAAGTGTATGATGTAATACTACTTTTTTAAAATAATTCTTGTCTATTGGGATTTGAATGAGTTCGTAATAAAGTTGCGTTTTAAGTTAGCTCTCACATGTCCATGTGTGTGTGTGGCCTGGAGCTGCCATTTTTATTGAGATTTTACGCATTTTCTCACTAGATCGATTCAATTGTTACCCTGAGATGGATAAAGGTTATCGCATACATAACCGCTCGGCACCAAATTGGCGCCGCCTCACCGCATCGGCTCGCCGTCAACCATACGCACGCACGTAACGGAAACGGCACAACACCGAAGGGTCCGCGCGCTTACGGCTGGGCGACAGCGCGCTTAAAGCGAGGCGGCGGCTAGAGCTTGTGTTCGATGATGGTCAGTCACCGCGGGGTGAGCGATGGTGGTCAGCGCGCCGTCCCCATTCCGGCGGCCTGACGTAAGCTCAATGACTGCGAGTTGCCCGCGCGCTGCTAGCGGATTATTACCTTGTGCCGAGGCTCAGCAGCGGCGTTAGGGCCACTGACACCCCGGGCAGTAATATTTAGGCGCCCACTTAAGGACAGTATTGAGGGTACACAGTCGGTGAGCCAGGAGGCCGAGGCCCCAGACCTCAGCGCCCCCCAAATTTGGCGCCCCGGGCCGTCACCCCATCGCGCCCCCCCCCCCCCCCCCTAACGCCGGCACTGCCGAGGCTAGGCGATGCTGTTCCGATGCCGATATGAGTGCGTCACAGTATGTAATGTCTTACAAAGAATACTGAACGGCTCGAGTTGAGGCGGCGCCGATCCGTTGCCGCGCGGTTACATGTGAGATAACCTTAAAAAGTGGATAAAAACACAGAACAATGAGAACATAGAAGTGCGATATTCGTATAAAGTTTGACGAATCTTATGGGACCGCTCTGTTATGAGGACGCAATAGGACTGGCGACACCTTTTTATTACTATATGCACAAATGCACAAATCACGTCTTTATCCCTTACGGGGTAGACAGAGCCTATGGTAACAGGTACCTACAGGCCACATTTAGCAAGACTGTGGGCGTATAAGTGGAAAATGGAATCAAAATAGTGATGGGTTGCTAGCCTCATCGCCTATAACATGATTCCTATTATTTTCGCCCATTCCCTCGATGAAAAAAATTAAAAAAGTGTTTATTCCAAACAAATTATACAGGAGGCACATTAAACATGCATATAAAACAGGCATTTCTACATTTTCAAGCAAGGTAAAGTGGCAGCAGTCACTCATTGAGGCCAGATAAAGTAATTGTCTCAATCACAATAATTAGGGGGGGCTGGGGAGCCATTTTCGAAATTTCCGTCTAAAAACGTCATACGAAAGTGGTAGAAAGTGATTTTGAATTACAAATACAAGTCTAGTGTCGGCAAACTCAAGCAATGAGCAATTTTTATTCAGAATTCGTTGTCAGAAAATTGTGTTTAGACTGAGTTACCCCCGCCATGGTATGTTAATTATCTCAATTTAATTAATCGAGAAAATCATTGAAAAACGATTCTGGCAAATTCATAACTTTATTTTTTGAAGTCGGATAAAAATTATCAGAAGTCGTATTTCTGAACAATACTGTTAACTAGAACACATGTAAAAATCCGAAAAGTAAAGCTTTGGCCGGGAATCGAACCCAGATCCTCATTAATCCGTGATGTGTGCTTTCACCCCTACACCAACCATAGCAGGTAATCGGATCATGTGTTCTAGTTATCAGTATTGTTTAGATATATGATTTATAACGGGTAAACCGTAAAAATAAATACAAAAATAGTAAAGTTCACGATTCTTTGATAGAATCAATGATCAGAAGCTTCTTATACACTCTGCCACTTAATTAATTAACATATTTATCTATCTACATAACGATAGAGATCGTGGCTTTTTATAGTTATTTGCTTTTGAAAATTAAAATTGATGTAAAAATGTATTGTGATAATAATTCAAACAACGGAATTGGGAAATAAATAATGTTAAAAATTGTATTTTTATGCACACTAATTATAGTTAATATTGTTATCGCACTTTCTATTATCCTTAATAATAATTGAAGTACACACTTAGGTACCTTATTT
The DNA here is from genome assembly GCA_932294345.1 of Pandemis cinnamomeana. Classification (NCBI taxonomy): domain Eukaryota; kingdom Metazoa; phylum Arthropoda; class Insecta; order Lepidoptera; family Tortricidae; genus Pandemis; species Pandemis cinnamomeana. The sequence continues at coordinate 11,514,861 of OW028705.1, read as the reverse complement.
ATTTAAACATTGTGAGTAATGAAGATGTATTTTTATTTGTTAAGTTACTTTAACAGTACAAATGGTACCTATAATCTATTAACTTCACTAGCTATGAGGTACAGCTGCAATTTAGTCAAAATGCACACAGAACGAGTGATATCGTTCCATAGTCAGAAAACATTAAGACAATCTAAGAAATAGATCATGTAAATCGGATGAAAAGCCAAATATGTTTCTTCAATTTATGTGGATTGTTTCAAAGTATTTTCTTGGCGATTTGGCTATGCCTGTAGCTAATTTAAGTTATTCCTTATATCTGAAAGAGGTCTGTAACTTTCCATAACTTTTTTAATTCCTTTTTTAAATGGCTATTGATTGATTGTTTATGTACTTATTATATGAAGAGACCTCGAGCTGCGTACCACCTATTGTAATTTTTTTGACATGTTGGACAATAAAATTATTATACTAGTATTATTAGGTAGTCTCGGACTATTTAAAACTGTAATATATGAATAAACAGTTCTTGTGATTGTGTTGTATTTCAGTAAACCAAAATGCTGTTACGTGCTAATTGTTTTATTTCGATGCCTTCAAATTTAAGACACGGTTATATTTAGGTACCTACCTAGATTCTTAACATAGCACGAAAAGCAGTTTCCCCATTTAATACCGACTGCAGACAGACACTATTAAAAAAATACGTACATGAATATAACATAACTATGGCAAAATAGTAATAAATTAAAATACACTGAAGCTAATCGATTGAAAAACATAATTGTTAACAATCGAATCAGGCATAATACGAGCTAGCTTCGTAAACGGCAATAACCTTTGCCTGAGTTGACGTCTGCCACTGGCCACTGCCAAAACTGCCAAGGGAAGCTTTTGTTTTGAATTAACTCATCGGTGCCATTTTCTCTATAGTCGTATTACTCGTACTTGCATGAGAAGCATAAATCGACTTTATGTCGCGAAGTTAGAGTTTAGAATTTATATTTTAAATTTACGTCTCTTAAACAAAATAACGCCCACGTTTAGTTTGAAAATTAGAAATTGTCAGGAAATTGTGATCTTGAAATCGTAGTGTTATGTTGATTTCTCCGAGTTAATACTTATTTATCGTTCCCAACATTTTAATGTTACTTAAGTAGGGTCCTGTTACTGAAGTCCATTTTAGGGCAAAATGGCTTTAAAGTTAGCTAAATGGTTCGGTTTAATTTCTGTGATAGTGATCGGTTTATTTGGAATCGGGTTCTATTTATCTGTTCTAACGTTTTTGGCGTCGTTTCTTGTGGGGTAAGTGTGATAAACTATTTATAATTACTTCCTACATCTAATAGAAACTAAAACCTGAACACCAAATTAGATTTTCTTAAAAATCTTATGCACATCAAAATGTACCTAAAATTTCCATATTTATACTAACTTTTAACACTCACTTTTTCATTTTCAGGTCACTGACAATACTCTACTTAAATTATGATGACAAGAAAATATTCAATGTTGATTTAAATTGCCTGGATGACCCCTTACAACAAACCAATTATTCTGTTCAATCTCCGAAGGTAAGTAACACTAGAAGAAGTTTCTTTGTACGTATAACTCTTTATTGTACAAAAACATGATAATTTTACGGGTTAAAAGATAAGCAGAACTGAATTGAACTGAGAATTGAACTATTGAAGAAAGTTACCTTCACTTATGGTTTTAGATTCTAGAGTTGTTTCAATCGAACCAGCCATTACCGAAATTTGATAGTCGTATCACTGGCAGCGAGACAGTGGACTCGTTCCTCAATGAAATTATGACAATCATCATCAATGACTATGTGACACCGTGGTATGGGATATTGACTAACGATGAGGAATTCACAAGCTATTCCATTAAACGTTTGGTGGTTGCTGCTAGTGCTAATGTTGCTAATCGGTAAGTTTAATTTGGTTTATAGAGATTTAAAAGTCTTCATGCCGCACTCAGGGGCATAAATTAATATTTAATCATATTTTATGTTTATAAGTAGGTCAGAGGCCACATTGTCTTAAGCGTGAATGCTAGCAATTGCATCAACCAACTCTTTCTATTCCCATACTGTTACATTTCACAGAAAGGTAATTGCTATTGGGATTTTGGATGCATTAGACTATGAGGTCTTAAGATTAATTACTATTAATGACCATCTCTAAGCATGGCAAAAAGTGTATCAGTTTTAAGTATAGTTAAGTAAAACCACCCTTAATCATGCTAAACGTGGCCTTAAGGTTTTGTTACCTTAGGCTCTGTCTACCCCGTAAGGGATAAAGACGTTATATGTGTATGTATGTATAAGTAAGGTTAATGGACTATTTATGATTTGCTTTTTATCAGTGAGTGTCAGCTCATTTATGATAAAGCCAATAAGTAGCACTGATTACCTATTTAATGCCTTTATTTACACTGAATAAATCAATTTTTTATCATGCCTTCTCTTTTTATTACAATATAAAAAACCTACTATATTTAAACTGAATTTGAGATACTCACTAACATTGCCAAACATGTAAACCAGCGAGTCCTAACCTTTTTGCCTGGCACCTTAAGTATAATTATATCTGAAGCTGGCGACCCTAATGTTATATTTATCTATCAGCGATAATAAAATAATTGGGTCAGCTAAAAGGCTGTGTTTTGCTAAAATTTATCGCGATTCATCCCATTGCCGCCCGTGACTCGAATTTGGGTCACAACCCGAGGTTAAAAATGCTGATGTAAACCAATATACAATATCAGCTAATTACAATTATGCTTACCTATTTTACAGCTACATTATAAATACAGCTTGATGTGTCTAACTTTTATTTACAAGCCAACTCTACTAAAATAAAATGAAGTTTTTTTAATTAATTTATCTCTGATTCCCAGAGTAAAAAGCGTTGACTGGATCCACCTTCTCTCAACAAGGTTCCCCGAGGAACTGATGATGCACCTGAAGTTGTTCAAGCAGACTCGAGTTAGGCTAAAGCATATAGATTTAGTTACCTCCAAAGATGTGGCCAATGGTAATGGTAAACCAAGTCCGAAGAGACAGGACGAGCGTAAGACCCATAGAAGGAATAAGAGTGACACGGATTTGTCCTGGCCACCTGGTATGTCTTCTTTAGTTGCATTTCTTCTTTACATACCATTATCCTACTCTGGGGTGTAGGGCTCGAAACATTTCTTGCCATTGACTCGGTCCTGGGCAGTTTGGGTTATCTTCTCCCACCCCATGATGTAAATTGTGAAGTAAACACTGCAAAAGTGTGATTATGATAAGTGATATTTGGGGAAGTGAAGTGTGATATTTGGGCTTAAATCCTCACATGCACAACTTTTTCCCTTAAAATCATGTATTTTGTAGAAATAATATTTTGCAACAATTTTTTTTTTATTTTTGTTCTCACTTGTTCAGTGTGTCCTTTTCTGGTTGACTTACTAGGAGAACGTGTTTGCCAGCAGTCATAGCTTAGGCTTTCTGTTGTAAAGTAGACTGTTCTTTAAAAATACTAATCATTGCCAGTCTTACTTTTTTACATGTCATTATGTTTCAGATACACAAACAGTTGGAAAATCCAGATTTTATGACAGCTCTGAAGATCTGAGTGGGAAAACATTAATTGAGTTATTCTTCGACTTGGAAAGTTCAATAGAGAACAGACAGATTTGTCGCGACATATTTTGTATCGAGCCAGAAAAAGAACATGGTGAGAAATTACTAGATTCACCCCTGTTTGTTTTCTTTACTTCAAGCTAATGCTTGACCAACCAACCAAGCTAAGAGGCTAATAGATTGGACGTAACTCTTTGCAAAAGGTAGAATAAGTAGGGCAATTATACCAATTCTGTGTAGACCTGTTGTAGCGACTCTAGCGCCACCTTGTATCGAATAAATGAACTTTTGCTCTAGGCTCTAGCGTGGCGTTACGTGACTTATACCTATCAACAACTGTCCTACATCAGAATTAATTAAAGCAACTATTTTGTTTAAGCAGTATCTTTGAAATAAAGTGCCTAAGGCCACTCGACAACACATAAAAGGGCTCCCCTCTTGACGTTTTCTAAAGTTCATATATATGTTTTCAGCATTACTATGTGAAGTGGCAGAAGCGGTCATTTACTTGGTGTCTCCAGAAGAGGCGTGGGACTGCCACGCCCTCAAACTGATCCTCATTGACTTGCTTTCCTCCGTGGTACTGAAGCCCATGATAGCTCTGCTCAGCGATCCTGACAATATTAATAGAGCTATCATTAGAACTGTGAGTAATGTACTTAAACTTAGTTTAGGTTATTGAACAGCCACTCGGCTCGTGATCTCCGCTTCTTCATTTGTTTTGCGAGCAACTCATAGGGTCTACCTTTCAAACTGCCGCCTTTTCTAAGCGGCCAGTTCGTGAAAACGTAAATTTCAGAGGCAAAAACTCAATGTGAACAAAAATATACACACCATAAGGTCATGTTTTTTTGTTAATAGTGTTGCCGTGATTCATGTTTGCCGTCCGAGCAGTTTCTTCTAGTAATACGTAGTTGTGGTGATGCCGAGGAGTTAGATGCAACCTTAGAACTCGTCCAGAAGGACATACAGAAACTAGTAAGTACTTACAACTTGAGCCTAAGTAAGTATATAGTTGCCATTTTAATTGTAATGGTAATAGTGGCTTTAGAATATAACTATACTTTTGTTTATAGCATTCAAAAGACAGTGCTGGCGAATGGGAACTACAGGATAGACAGAAGTTGTCGTCGTTACAATATTTGGTCAGGATAATACAAGCAAGGAGAGCAACCTTAGGCCCTCAAGGTAAGTCTTGTGAGATTGTTTCATGCCGCTCTCAGAGTTGCCTATTATATTTTGTGGATTTAACTCGTTCCATTATTCCAGGTACGCCAAGTAGTGCAACTGTGGAGAAAGTATCCGAGGAGGTGACGCGATCTCTTAAATTTTTAAGGGCTACAGCGGCTTGGAAATCCAACGCTCAGTACTTGCTCGAAATAGAGCTCAATGAAGCAGGTAAATTAAAAAAAAACCCTTATTTTTTAACTGTGTTTCAAAGTTTAACAAGTCTTGCATTTTTTAACGGTTTTGCTTGTATTTTTTAAGTGCCTATCTTTCGAAGGATGATGGACAAAGGTAAGGTTAGGTAACTTTAGGAACTCTTGTAACATTTTACCCCGAACATCGATTTTAGTTTGTCCAAGCACCGATTTCTTTTCACTCTTTCCTTCAGGTACGCACTTTTTATGACAGAAATTATGTTTTGTCTTTGTCTGACTAAAGCAAATGTGAAAGTAACAGAAAGACAAGCGAATGCCAAGTTTGCAGAGGTTTATAAGTCTGAATACTTAGCACGTCAATAACAGTGGTTGGCTACCTTTTTATTTTCTTGACACCTAGCGACTTTTTAATATGAACAAATTAAAATTGCGCTATAGTGATGGCCTGGCTTCAAATGCAAATAATTAGACATAGGTATAGATATGAAACTATGTAAAAAGTTTGTCCTGCATTAAAATTCCTCAGATTCAGCTCGTACGTCAAAAGCAGTGGTCGACAACCTTCGTTCATCGGCCCTAGAGTTATGCGATACATACCTATCGCCTAACAGGCCCGGCGTGATGGGTCTACCAGAGAACTGCCACGCAGATCTTGTCAGGAAAATAACTACGGAGGGAGAAGAGTTTACCAATAACCCCGTGATTTGTTTCGACGATGTGCAGAAGTGTGTGTGTGATGCTTTAGAGGTAAGGTTTCTAATAAAGATTATTTAAAATATATGTTTTATAGTTAATGAAAAACAAATCTTAACTTGGTTTTGTATTGGTTTTCCCGTTAGAATACATTTTTGGGCTAGCTAGATGTTCTATAGAAATTTGGTTCCTTGTTGTTCGTACTTGCTAATAGATGGCGCTTAGCAAAAGTAATGCAAAATAATTGTTTGGAAAACACCTTGAGAATTTCGTCGTGTTGCTAATTGCTTGTTGCAACGTATAACGGTGGTGGCGTCACAGAATGACTAGGAACGAGCTTTACCTTTAAGATTTTTCTTTATGTTCTAGATTCAGTATAAAAAAGATAAAATTATTTAATTTCGTAGGATGACTCATCATGGCAATCTGACTTAATGATGGAAGGGGAACAAGATCCATCAATTAACAGGTATATAATAAACAGTACACAGTCATATCGATTGATGAGAAAGTACATAGTTACGTGACGTATACGCCATAATAATATTTTATGTTACAGTGATTTCAAAAGGGATGACAAGGACATCAGAAAATATGGAGGTAAGATGATGCATATGTTTTATGGTGAACATTTGGGGTTCAAAATTGCAGTTGCTTATCACTAACATGCATAGCTCGCCCACATTTCGTGAAAAGACTCCATTTTCGTATAATTTGAATGTTCCAGTGACATACCTACTCAGCTTTGTTTAGGGTAACAGAAATCCAAGCTTAATACCCGCCTATCTCAGGTTCTATATCAAAGTGCATTATTGAAAAAAAGTAAAAAGAGTTACATTGCAGTGAAAACCTAGTGACAGGTGACAGATATTGTAAAACATTTCCGTTGCATACTTAACATAAACTCCTCAAATACCTACAGAAAAATGCAAGAAGATAATGAAGTCCTGTCTAAGCACATTGCCCAAGTTATTCCACAAGAACCGTTGCAAGTACGAATGCCCAGCTAAGGCGTCCACTTTCCCCCGCTCGATTGTTAGAAGAGTCCCAGTAAATAGGAGTCATACACTGCCTAAATGCAGATTAGGTATATTACGCTGCTCAAAAATATCTAGTGATCGAACATTTAAGAATTCACGGCCTTACCACGATCAGCGCCGCGGCGAGCGACTTTTCTATTCATTGCGCGGCCATCGCTACCGCTCAGCTGTTTAGTTGGTAAATAGTCAATGTATTAAAAAAATCTCTCGCCGCGTTATTATATCGTGCGTTGGCTTGACTAAGCGTCCGTGATTGATTCCTAGACACTTTTGATGTGGGCTAATTTTTTTATTTAGTATGAGAGTAGTTAGTTGTAGGTTGTTTCGTTACTCTGCCAAATAAATATTGTGTACCTACTAATACGGGTGTATGGAGAAAGTAGTTTAGTAGTATTGGGCGCGTTTCCACTGAGGCTGGGCAGTGCGGAGACGTACAGAATTGGTTAGTCGAAATTGGTAATTAAGTAATTGCTGGTATGTAGTTGTAATCCTTGGTTGAAAACCCACATCTCGGCCGCTGCCGTTGTAATGTGATAATGTGAATGGTCGAATCTTAATACCTGCGCTAAACTAAAGACTTAAAAAAGAACGTATAGGTGTAGCAACTTGCTAGTTTAAAGTATTCGTTGCATTAATTAAGAAAGAGCATGCGACAGGAGTAAGATGGACTTTTGTGAGTAGACTCCTATGCTAAATGAAATGGAGAATTGTAAGTATTGCTTGCCTTTTGGTGGTGGTTAGATATAAAATCTTCTTGTATTTAGTACTGTATTGTAATACTAACATGTTATACGATCAAGTCCTATTTCATTAGGTTTTTGACAGTGTGACAGTTTGAAAATTTGTAACCTGTAGCACTACTTTGAGCCCGAAAGCGAATGAGTTGTGATCCAGTCACGACTTTGAACGACTGACGGCGCGACAATAGTTCGAAAATTTATCGTTCATTGCACGGTCGGGACTCTTACCCCCAGAACGTCTAGTTGACTATTTATTTTATTTGTGTGACAGGTGTTGAAACACTACCAGTTCCCGGTGTAAGGCATAACCGCTCTCGCTCAGACATCGTCGGCAACTTCGCACAGAAGATGATCAACGAAAGTTCAGGTCAGCATATGTCCCGAATATCGGTGGCGACTATTCCAGCGCCATCTAGTAGCAATAAAGTCCAAAAGGATTAATAATAGTGACTGATCGCTGATCAATCATCTGCTCCGTAAAGTCCTTGGCCTATTTTTTGTTGTTGTTTGTTAAAGGTCCATCAAATTTGTCGTCCGCTAACACGAGCAACCTGTCATTGTCGCATACAGAAATTAGTCAGAATGCAAAGAAGCTAATGTCACCTTTACAAGCGTCTATAATTGAAACAGGTATGTAGTACGAGTATTTATATAAACAATCTGTGATTAAATGTAAACTATGTATCTAATTGATTGACTCAGGCGTTAAATACTTTACTTGAGACACAAAATACATTAAGAAATTAATATCTGCTGTTATCTACTTTAATTGTACAGCACTGGTGCAAGAAAAGGGTAAAGCTTTTGGCATATACGCAATTGCAGTCACTAGAATATGCGACAACGAAATATGGCATATTTATAGGCGATACAGCGACTTCCACGATCTTCACAGCTCTATCAAAGATAAGGTAAATAGTGAGATAAAATAAAATGAAAATGCCGCGAGGCTCATTTAATAATTATTATTATTATTTATTGTATAATGAAATTGTAAACAAAAAATCTTGTAAATATCCGTTAAAGACAAATCGAAACTACTACCTACCGTAGTAGTACCGTAACGGCTCATCACTTTGTGAATTGAAAGCTGCCGTAAGGTCTCTGTCCCACCGCCGATGATTAGCGAGACGCGAGTAGAGCTATAAAGTTATTAGTAGTAGTTTGCTGTAAGTTTCACTGATAGTACAACGATTCATAAACGCTCTGTAGGCTTCTGCTAACTTGGCAATCGTTTGTCCTAATCTGTCACGTTGACATTTACCTTTCAAAGATAAGGACAAACGATTGCTAAGTTAAGAGAAGCCTATAGAGAGTTTATGATTAAGGGGTTAAGTATATATTTTAGTGGCATCGAATTTAAATCCATTGTACATTTTTTGAGAGAGAAAACAGTCGATTTAAAGTCGTTTCCTCGTCGGCGGTCCTATCAAAGTTTAATCTCATGTTAAATTTTCTCATCTTTATTCTACTTCATTATTCCTTCAGTGGCCAGAACTCGGTCACCTCGCGTTCCCGGCGAAGAAAACTTTCCAGAACACATCGCGAAGCGTCCTGGAGAGTCGCAAGCGCATGCTCAACAGCTACCTAGCGAATCTTGCGCAGCTCGCGAGAGACGCGCGGTATATGGCGTTACTGTCGCAGGATTACTTGGGCGGGTTCCTCAGTCCGGAGATACAGGCGGAGAAGCAGAGTAGCACAGTAAGCTGTATTTTTACAAGTTCTGTTAACTTTTTTAATTTACAATAAAAAAAATCTACTCATTTCCAATGATGCGTGGACTTGAAATTTAGTTGAGGTACACACACCGTAACGTACGTAGCATTCTGGCGCCATCTGGTTTCCATGGACAAAGTTTCGGTGACGCCATTCGACGCTTACTTGTGGCACCACTATTGGAAGAAACCGTCGCTTTAGGTACTTTGATTAAAATGAAAATAGCAGAAGATATAGGCTTGGATGACTTGATTTTAGACGGAATAAAGACAAAATGAATTATGCACTATGGATATACTTTGAATTTGAAAAATAATTGTAAGAAACAGTTACTCCTCGTCCTCATCATCTCTTTTCTAATTAACATTTGTTTCAGATTGATGCGCTCCTTGTAAATCCATTGAGAGCCGGTATGAGAACACTGAAAAATATGCCCGATCAGTTTGCTAATACGGTTGACGGCGTTATGGACGGTAAGTGAATCACACATAAATACCAAGCTGAGTTTATGCCAGTACTGGCCTAGTAGAATTATGAAACATTTTGTATTTTTTTTTTACAGGCATTTCAAAAGTATTCCAAAGCAAAGGCGAGAATAACGCCGATTTTAAATCCGGGAATTCATCGGACACACAAGATGTACGTGGGCTTGTTTTCATCGATTTAAATAAATTTGAAGAGTTTAACGGATTGTATCAATAAGAAGTGTATTTTTTATGGATATAATACTTACATTTTCTTCGTATAAGCAAAAAGTTGGCCATACACCATGGGCGCATTGAAAACTATCAGAAATATAGTTTAGCTACAAACCTATGAACCTACTAAACTAAACCGAGTATTTTTGTTCATAGTTTATATATATATTAAAAAAAAAATACAAAAATCTTTATTGTCCGAATATAGGTATAAAATATAAGGTGATACCATAAAATTTTGATCCATCTATAGTCTACCAAACTTATTTAATTCAATAATAACTTAAGCTTATTTTATTTTATTTGATAGCATTACTCTATGCTATCTTTGTCACGTCATTGACGCGTGTCCTTGAAAGAAATGATTTTGATAGTGGACACACAAACATCTGTTCCGCTCCCGTATCTGTTAGAAATATTGAGTCGCGCATGACTGGCAAAATTTTAGATCTTGAATAAAAAATATAAGTAGCAATTTACCGCCCGCTAAGTGAGCTGAAATTTCCACTGCCTGGCCAAGGGAAGACGTAAAATTGTGTACACACCTTAAAGAACGTCTAGGTCGCATGTTTATCGCCCTCGCCTTCGACTCGTGTGACTTCCCGCGATCTGAGACATTCTTTATTTCACCACCCTCGAAATGTAATGTAATACCTGTTATTTTTTTTAGGATGGCGATGAGAGCGTAGCCTTGCGACTGTTGGAAGAAGTTCTTGGTATCAGAGGACTATGGTTACGGCGTCGGTTGTTAGCACCTCTACGTACCCTTATCGCGGACCGGGTCAATAGGTAAGATCATAGTTTTTCAACATCTTTCAATGTGTTTTTTTACGGTGTTCTCACTTGATATGAATCAATCGATAAAATGGATGGTTCTAAAACACGATAAATAAAAACAAAAATTGTAAACTTACGAAAAATTGGTCACTAAGTGCAGTGCCGGCGTTAGGGGGGGGGGGGGGGGGCGCGATGGGGCGACGGCCCGGGGCGCCAAATTTGGGGGGCGCTGAGGTCTGGGGCCTCGGCCTCCTGGCTCACCGGCTGTGTACCCTCAATACTGTCCTTAAGTGGGCGCCTAAATATTACTGCCCGGGGTGTCAGTGGCCCTAACGCCGCTGCTGACTAAGTGGTCCCAACTCAAAAGCACATATAAAGTACAGTTCGAAAGTACATAAAGAAAAGAAGAGAAGGTTCGGTTTGTATACCAACAGCAGAATGATAAGTATTTGAAATGCCTACTTTATACTAGGTATTTCAAAGACTACATTCTGAATATTTTTTATTGTTCGCAGAAAAGTCCTAGAGTTGGTTTCATCGCTGACATCACCTCGAAATGTCGTTCAATATTTGAAGACGTTCAAGTGAGTTTTATATTTGTCTACAAATTACTTATACTCGTATGTTCGATCCTTATGCTTCTGAAGTGGTGTTTCAAGCAAATTTTCACTAATTTAGATGATAAATGATTTATTATTAAAATGATTTAATTGGTTTGATTTTTTTTTGATTTGATTTAAATGATTTTTTGATGATGATTTATTTTGATTGTGTATATTATCTTATATTTGTGTGTCTTGCAAAAAGGAATAAATGTCTTCTTTCTTTCTTTCTTTCTTTCTATAAATAATAATTAAGCGAGGAGTCAGTAGATCACCCGTAAACGCGACAGAGACACGTCGATACCGATTTAGAGAAAGTTTAACATTAAATAGCGTTTTCAAGTCATGTTTATCCGTTGCCTATCACCTCATTGTACAAGCTCTGCTTAGTTGACTTGTGGAAATGGAGTTAATAGTTCTATAACATTTATTTTATTAATTATTTACTTTCCAGGCAATGGTTGACTAGTAGAAATAATCCGGCCTCCGAGTATTCCCGTGACGCTGCAACCAGAGCTAGAACGAGGGTTGCTGCTAAAGTGGCTCTGCTGACCGCGTCTACAGGTTTCTAAATCTATTCTACCGTTCTGATGGGTTATAAAAAGAACAATAAACAAAATTTGTCTTTACTTTGAACAGTGTTTGTGCTGATAGTCGTTATTCGCGAAACTTTTTATAATCAATGACATTAATCCTTTCGGCGTTATGTTCGGTACCTCGTCCTGTTGCTGTAAGGGTATTTTTTTAAAAAGGGATCCACATACTTTTTTTATTCAAATTTAAACAACGTCTATGGTGGTTCTACTCTAAATTACGAGCACTATCGATTTTAATACGTAAATAAGAGTGTCCTATTTTTTTCATTCCTTTTCCGTTACTTCTCCGTAGACACTCTCGTTTCTCTGTAGTATGAGCGTAATAAAATGGAAGGTTGAAAGTTGTATGAAAGCTTTGGGACACTTTTTGCCATAAGCTAAAATCAATAGTGCGCGTGATTCAGAGCAAATCTGCCATCGAAGTTGTATAATTCGAGAAAAAGGGTGAGTGGATATATTTTACGAAAAATGCCCGTAAACGGTTTGATTGCATATTATGTTTTCCATTAGCTATATGATAAAGATTTAGTAAAATGTTATATTCCGTTCCAACAGACGAGCTAAGACACATAGTGGGTTCGGACGCAGCGAGGCGCGGTCTCCTCACTGTTTTTGACCTGTTCCAAACGCAGGCGATCAACAAAAGACTTACGCTTGTACTATTAGAAGGTAAATAACATAAATTATAGTACTGTATATCAACAAACTGTTGATTGGTGCTTACCAAGTTTTTCTTTTTGACAGAAAAATTAAAGGTAGACTACACCAATACAATGAATCAAATAGAATCAAAAGCCATATACTTCGCATGAACATTAAAAAAATTTGCTCTTAAATGACAACTTCAACGTGCAAAACTAACTTCGTGGTAATCAATTTTGTTTCAGCAATATTAACAAACTTGTTTCCTGACAACAAATTTCCTGAATTATTCAAGAAACTTTACACTAATTCGCCGAGAGTGCCTGCGCCTAAGAAAAATGTTAATATATAGTTTAAATATTATTCCAAGTGAAGGGACGTCCGGTCCGAATTGTTCAAAACGCCGTGTGCCAATTTTATAATCGGAGTCTATTGGATGTCGTGCCCCAAAGTCAAAGTTATATAAATTATAATTTTACGATGGCAACATTTTTACTTGCATCTGAAAATAGTGTGTTCGCTATTTTTCTGTTAAGATTTCTGAGATTTTTAACTTTTAAGTGTTACTACACGAGTTTATCTTCGGTCCGGTTTGTGCCAGAATAGTTAGAAAGAGAAGTAAAATGTCATTACCACGATATACTAAAAGAAGGCCAGCGAGACTTGCATTATGACTGCATGATGTTAGCGCATTATTTGTTCTTTTCTAAAATAAAATAAGCAACAGGTTAACTGATTCATACTTTTGATTACCTACTGGTTTAACAATTTTAGATTAGTCGAGGTAAATTTATAACGCTGTTTAGTAAGAAAAAAAGGTCCTCAAAATATGCAAGTTTCTTGACACTTGTCTCTTTGACCTTACTTTACACATGTTGACACATCTGCACAGTTGCACGATATTATCTGTGCACGTCTATTCAAGTATTGATGAGTCATAACTGCTCAGGTTGTGTTTGTTATGATAATTATTAAACTGATGTACCTAATCAACCTAAATAATTCTATAGATCGACGAAGAATTTAGTAAAATTACAATGTGATATTGATGTACTAGATAAATTTACCTATGCCCTGAGTCTTGTACAAAATGCATTTTACTAATGTTTTTGAAATTTACATTGTTGCTGTAGAATTTTAAGTGCTTCAAAAATCAGTATTTATTTCATTTGTATTTATACTTTCCAAGAGCACTAAGATGGGTAAGCAATAGAAGTTTTAGGTTCTGGTCCCCTAAATAAATCAGTAAATTTTTATCAACCCCATTGTAGTCTATGAAAATAATTAAATAAAGGTTAAATTTTATTTTCATTAAAGTGGTCATCCTACCATAAAGACATTTACGGAGATATTCACGAAATACTCCCGTGTTATGCAGGAATGTAGGGTGACGATGTTGTGTTTAGGGAATAAGCTAACATTTTTTTATTTATGTTCATTAAAAAAAATTGTAATGTAAATTTGATTCTTTCTTTCTTTGATTAATATTGATATGAAGCAGTAGCTTATAATTTACTTATTTATGTATGAAGGGTTATTTCCGAACACGTCTCCTGAATTGATAATTCATTGAGTTTGTTGTAACTTAACATTCGTTGTTTATACCAGTCACTTTGCCATTTGTCTTTGTCAAACAGAAAATACATAAATTTTGCTGTACCTAAGTACTGACTGTAAAGATGTAGGTAGCTTTTTGAGAATAATTTAGTCTGTAATAGTCAATTACTTAGTTCGGTTTTTCGTCATTATTTCGCGATTATTCCAATATTTGTGACGGAACAATTAAGTTAGATCGAAGTTACTAAGATATTTATTTGATAATTTTGGAATGCCATGTGTGTTGTGAAATGTGCAAATGATTGAAGTATCTTAAGCAATACATCATTTTAAGCGTTTATTGTGTTTAAAACGATACCAGGTTTCGGTATATTAATAAAATATATAATCTACTCTCTTGGATGCTGTTATAAATGAAATGGATTATTTAAAATATTTCCTAGAAAGAGCATATTGGTCTGGTACATTTACTATAATTTGTTTTGTAATAAATATATTCAAGCAATAATAATGATAACATTACTGTAATATTTGCACATATCGTAAAATATAATTTCCGTGTTATCAAATTTGTTATTGTAATGTTAAAAAGTATTATATTGGATGCATTCCACTTGTTTAACTATTAAAGTTTTATAAAATAGCCGAATGAATTGATTTAGTGTAATTTAGCATATGGTGCCTATTTATTGATTTAAAATAAAATATTGAAATGAAAAATACTTGTTTTTTATCATTGACTAGCCTCCGCCGTCCGCAGCTTCGCCCGCGGTAATTTAATTTTCCCGTAGGAAAAGGTATTTTCCCGCGGTAAAAAGTAGCCTATGTCACTCAGTGATAATGTAGCTTTCTAACGGCAAAAGAATTTTTAAAATCTGTCCAGTAGTTTCGGAGCCTATTCAATTCGAACAAACAATCAAATCATTCCTCTTTATAATATTATTATTAGTATAGATTACCTCAACCATTGACCATGCTGTCTAACACGTTCTCCATGAGCAATCACATTTACCGTCTTCCTACCCCCATCAGCGGCATATACCGTTTGGCGAATAAACATAGTGATTGGATCATTAATTCCTGAGAATATTTTTGCCGTTCAACAACCTTTTTGGAGAGGTCATAAACCCTAAATAGACTGATGGCTATAGCGTACTATGCTAAAGAGTAAAACTAATAGATTTAAATGAACATCATCATCATCAGCAAAAAGACTTCCACTTCTGAAAATTGGCTTCACCAAAAGAGATAAAGACCGGTGCGGTTCTGCGTGGCCCTCACCCAGAGAACTGCTGCGATCTACACCAGGTCATCTGCCAGGGCATCCAGCCTTCCCACGCTGCGTTTTCCGGTACGTGGTCACACTCGAGAACCTTCCGGCTCCATCGGCCGTCGGACCTAATAGATTTAATAGAAACCGACGAGCATGTATTAAGAGATTGATGAATGTGGATGAAGCGAAAGAAGTATGTCAGGATCGTAGCAAGTGGAACGAAGTAGTCTGTCTAACTCTGTGGGAAAGGGGCGTGACGGTATGTCTGTATTTAATTGCATACCTACGTTTAAAGATTGACGTACTTTTGAGTAAGTTTTAAGGTTTCGTCAATCATCAATTCGGTTTTAAAATGTGTCTTCACACCTCCTATCATGCCATAATTTGTCTGTGACCGGTCGTTGCTGATACGTGCCAAGTTCGCTGCATCTCATGGTAATTCATGCAAAGAATATTTGCAATTTGCATTGTGCTGAAACAGTGACGATTCTAGTATGATACAGTCTGGGCGGAAGTTCGTTCAATTACTTCCGCACAAAACTGCAAACTCATACCTCGAAAATTTTAGTTGAAAACAGAACGAATTGCAACAAGGCTTCGCAATACGTTAAAAGTATTTTCACAGAACGCAACGCCACGTATCACAAATCCGACGCCCCGGAAACCTAACCTTATCCTTAAATTATTCAAAAGGAACCGTGTAACATGAATTGAATGCATATTACTATGCAGTGAAAGATTGCCAAATGAAGGCGGTAAACGTTGTGACCACTTTGTGAGGAGGTTGGGACGACGCCAGCGGCCGAGCTATGCCAAGTTAGTCTCGTTAATGTGAATGGATTCGGCCGAATATGCACGTCCGATGTTTTAATGAGATGTAATCGACGCAGGTTTTGTGGTAATTAGATGTTTAAGTTTTTAAATTAAAATTGTTTTTTGTATGACCACGCATTACTTTTTACTTTTGCAGAGTAATTAGGTTTTCTTATATCGGGAGAATTTGAAAAACAGTTGAAGTACGGGTGGCTCCACTGTTAAATTTAAATTTATTGTATCACACGTCACTTTGCTTAGGTAAGTGCATGTATACATACATACATAAACAAAAAAAACATCAATTGTTTAATTAAATCACTACACTAAATTACTTCCATGCTGGTCTGCGAGCAAAGATAAAATATAGAATGTACCAGTTGCTTCTCTTCCCGCGCAGATGGTAAAAGCCCATCGAGGGAAAGGGCGAAAATCATAGGAATCATGTTATAGGCGATGCGGCTAACCTATCTCTATTTTGATTCCACTTTCCACCTATACGCCCACAGTGTCTTGCTAAACGTGGCCTGTAAGTCTTGTTACCTTAGGCTCTGTCTACTCCGTAAAGGATAAAGACGTGATTTGTGTATGTTAATTAAACCATCCTCTGTGGTGAGCCCGTTAGTAAGGAAACATTGTGTTGATAAGAGAAAAAAATGTAGGAATGATGAGCAGTGGTGGATTTACACTAAGGACAGTCGGGGCTAATGCCCAGGGCGGCAAATTTTCTAGGGCGGCAAAATTTGGATTTTTTTTAATCTAATTTTTAAGAAATAATAATAATAATAATAGATTCAAAACTTTACAAGGAAATAACGAACGAACGTACAGTGCTTCTATTTCGCTTAATATCTCTCGGCAGCAAGGGCGGATCCAGCTTTGGCGCCAGGAGGGGGTCACATAGTCGTGGTCAAGTCAAGAACTTATAATTTTTTTTTTTAAATCATTATGTTCAATTAGGGGTCCACCTAAGTCCTGGAACCAGCTCAGGGGGGGTCATGACCCCCATGACCCCCCCCTGGATCCGCCCTTGCTCGGCAGTCTTCGTTTATTAGAATGACTAACTTCTGAACTGAAAATCTACGAAGATTGGGGACAGACGTAAGAAACTACAAGCACTGTGAAGGGCTCTATAATTTCTACTGACATGTAGGTATTTACTATATATTTTTTTTATTTTTTTTATTTAATATATATATAAAATAACACAGAATTGGGGTTCATATGCCACTATTGAAAAACCCTCTGGGGGTTTATGTAGTAGTAGGCGAGTTACAGCGGTTCAGTGCTGACTATTAACTATATTTTAAGAAATTGAATGACATACCTCTGTGAGACCTTACACGAACCATTTCACAATGATTATTATATTCAGTGGTTGTAAGGCTCACACATATGCGATGTACTCACGCGCATTCATTGTGCGCGAGGTTTCACCACTAAGATTGGCTCTATAAGCCATCTTTGGGCGCATGAGCGTCATACTAACAGGAATCGCAGTGATCACCATGGCCTATAAGGTACCTATTTAATTAAATCAATACTAGCTGTTGCCCGCAACTTTGGTCTGCATAGAAATCGTTTATCACTATCCCGCGGGAACAATTTTCCGTGATAAAAAGTAGCCCATGCGTTATACCAGACCATAATCTATCTCTGTTCCAAATTTCATTGGTTAAGCCGTACTGACGTGTAAGAGTAACAAACATCCATACATCCTCACAAACTTTCGCATTTGAGTCGTTTTCAAAACACATGTACCTACGTAGTTAAGGGCCTTAATTAAAACAAAAGTTTGCAATGTAATAAAGGTGAAACGGTCGTAACACAAAGGAATCAATTAATTTTTGTTGTGATCAAGCCCTTAACTATGTACATTTTTTTTAAAACGACTCATTTATAAATGTAAGTAGGAAATAGGATAGGATAGTATATTATGTCATTCGCAATGTGAAACGGTACAAATAAGCACGTTCGACGATTGCTAAACTACTGTGCTTAACCTGTATGCTGTGGTCGAACTGTACCTACAGTGTGAGCCAACCTAAATCGCCTGCAACGACGCAGTCTGCTGACACGACCCGGTAGCCGCGTCTTGATGAATGGCGGATGTTACTTGACAACCGTTTTACTTTCAGGTAAAATGCGGTAAAAAGCAGTGAAAACTATCGAGGTTTTCGCGGGATTTTAGAGATTAATGGTTGTGAAATGCATTGCGTGGACAGGAAGCAATCGTTAGCGCTACAGACGTTTGCAATGCTAACAGAATATAATTCGAAGAGCATTAAACACCAATATGGTATAAATTGAATATCTACTTAATAGCTCAATTTTTTTGGGATCTCGAAAACGGGCCTAAAGATTTCGATGAAATTTGCTGTTTAGGAGTTTACAGGAAAATTTAATCTGCGAAAACCAGTTTTTCCGAGTTTTGCAAACAGCCTACCATTTCCAATTCGAATGCAATACAAGGTAGGTAAGTAAGTAACTACTTAAACATAATTTCAAACCATGTCTTCATCTCATCTACCAATTCAAATTCAATCCACCGACAAGAACAGAACCGACTGTTAAGTTTTAGTTAAACTAATACCTGATAATGTCACTCAGGTAGTATTCATGCGTAAAAATCTATATTTATGTAACTCCAACCAACATGTTTTTTTTTGCGTTCACAAATACGAGCATTTATTCAGCAGATCACAAAGGCGGAAATTTAATCATAATTATTGCGAACAGTTGTTGAATTCCCGAAATTCCTTCTCACAGGAACCATCGGGATTTCCCCAATATAACTTTCGTCTAATCCGCAAATTAGGCGCTTCGTATACTCCAAGGGAATACCGAAAAGACTCACCTCAAACGGTAAACAATTTCACGGGCAGTGATTCGATTTAATTGGTCGATTATCTTTTTTTACGCTCGGCTTGTGTAGTACCGTCGTCAAGTGTGTGACAGACAATAAATGATGCATCGGGCATTGCTAACTAAAGGGTTCAGTCAGCGACTCAACCTGAGGTCCTATTGACTTGTCTGCGGGTGAGTGATTGGTGGGTGGCCACCGGATAAAAGGTCACGTCCTTCTTGTCTCTAGATCCCGGTCCTCTTTGAGTATCGGAAACGTTTAAAATCTCATTGATGTTGCCTTGTAAGGATTTTAACCACTTGAAAGAAGTGCGTGAGTTTGAAGCCTTCGCCCTAATAATACCGAGTCGCTATTCAATTCGTGCCTTTGTTTTTGAAGTGCCTAATTGTTATTGTTCGGCTGGTGTCGACGGCCGCGCACACTTTCAGCCTCTTAAGTTTAAGTCGAGCTCATTGTATTGATCAGATCGCGCCTGTCTTCAATAAATTCAGTTAATAAGTGGCTTCTGCTCTGCTAGATTGAAGTTTCCTGTTGAACAAATTATTTCTTATATATTTCTTGATATTTCCTAAATTTTACTTAAGATTGTGGAGTTCGAAAAGCTGGACATTATTAACAAGACAAGTAGTTAATCTACTCTAAAATGTCCCGTTGTGCCTCAAAATATTAACCATACAATCGTAAAGCTTGATTTTAAAACTGACGTGATTAAAAATCTATATCCTTATAGACTTCTAGCTAGGTAGGTACGTAAACAACCAATTTGGAAATTTGACACTAGGTTAATCAAATTCCTTTATGTTTACTCAAAAAACTAATTACTTGAAGAAAAACATGCATAGGTACAAATTATAAATGTAAAATGGCAGTGGACATTTTTTGGCAACGGCCCGGGCGTGTTGCCGATTCGATGGCCGACCTTGCGAGCACCAGAGAAAGTTGCCAGGATATTGCAATTCTCTGTAGACAACATAAATTGCGTGTCCCTCTATAACGCAGCCGAACCCCGCTCTGTGCTGCGCCATTTGTAAACAAAGCACCCTACACGATTTTAAAAGGCAAAATTGTTTCCTCTATTACGTTGGTCGTTGCCCGCGCCAATAATGTAGGGGTATTTAGCAGACTATTTACTGCGCGACAGTGCGCTCGGCGACTTCTCTAATACTCTTAATTATTTTTGCCAGTGTAAGCTGTTTTTCTGACGGGAAAATGCAATTGCAACATTTTGCATCCCCCTGCCGCCGGGCGCTCTCATTACGTACCCCGCGTCCGTCCGCCACGGCTGAGATCGCAGAATAATTAGACTTTAAATCAGGAGTAGCAAAGCGGTCAACCTCCATTGCGGTATGAATAGTCAATCGTCATTAAATTGTTCAGCTTTGGTAGTCTAATGCGTTCGAGGACGAATGGAGAGATTGGAGAGCCTTTAGCGCGGCATATGCGCTTCTATCGGCGTGCCGTATGACGGAATTTATAATGAACGTCACCGAATAGGTACTGGCACCGAGGCATTTATTAACGTCAAAGAATTCGCTGCACTTTAGTTGCGCTACCACCAGCACATGCATCTCAGTTCTGTGCATATTATTACTATGTTATGATAATAAGCTAATGCATATTTAAATTCATCAGCGATAAAAATTAAATTAATACAGTCCCCGTGGAGTTCGCTTCAAATTTAAGCAGTGCAAGATTTAAACGACAGCTCACATTTCGTACGTAATTATACCGTGGGTCGCCCCGCTCGTGGCGCAATGTGCCAAATCGCTTACTCGCGGCTCTGGCGGTCTACCATTGTTTTTCGATGATACTCTACTTTATTCCGTAATTTGAGATAGGTAGGTATGGTTCGCACTTGTTCTGTAATACATACAAACATTTTGTAAGCGTTTGACTTCTATTACTAAACGCTTTCACGGTTTCATGTAATATAGGAATTAGTCAATATCTACATACATTGACCTTAAATATCTGCTGAGGTAGGTGGTGTACCTATACTAAGCATAAATTCCTTGACATTTAATTTTAAGTGATGATGTAATTTTATATTGAAAGATCAAATAAACATAATGATCAAGACTCTACACTTTTGCCGTAATCACCACTAAAGAAAGACCACTGAAGTCCAGACATTATTATAAAATCTAAATTGCACTGGTAATTTACTTTCACCTCACAGGCAACTGAACTAGTCGCAATCGATAGCACCCAGCGGTGCCGCCACGAGAGCCCCGGGGGGCAATTTTCGAAATCACTTCTGCGGAAATACCACTAGAAATAGCTAAAAATACAAACTTACACGCTACAAGAACAGCGCTTGAATGAAATTGTCGACTGATGGACACAATGCATTAGAGCTGTAATTTTCTACTAACGTATTCATATTCCAATATCGATTCTAATTCGTACTACCTACTTGTGAGTGGTATTTTCACAGGTGTGATTTCAAAAGCCTTTAGCTTTTTTAAGAGCAAGGTTCATCCGGATCCCTACTAATCTTACTCTTACGGTGATTGCGCTGTTGTCTTTCGGCGTGGAGAATATGACAATCATAGCCTAATCATCTGATTCTACTACATCAATGACAACGCATCTGCAATCTGAATCTTCTGACTTTTGTACATTCTTATTTACCATTACGTGATCTATACTACCGATTGTCATCCTATTAGTTACTTTCGAGGTTCTCAGCTCGAACTTGCCTTATATGGCATGTGTTGAGATGAGGGGGGGAAGGGGAGGACTTTAATTTACCCAATTTGGGGCTCCTGTCGCCTGGGGCCCTGTATCATTTGTACGGCGATGGTTGCGCCTCTGCTTACGTCACGGACGTTTCGCCTCACTTCACGACGTGACTTTCATTCGAGTGCCTCCAGTGCCGCCGCCGGAGTCCTGAGTCAGCGTCGCTCGCCGCGCTCGGCTGCACCCCGCTTCCTGTCACCGCCGCCCTATGCTACAAACTTTCAGTTCATTTCATCGGTTACGTTTATTGTACGCAAAATGTCAGAGTTCGGTTGACTATTGTTATCTGTTCACTCGACTTGCTGCGACTTATAGAAATGGCGATTTGAATTATTATCTAAAAGTCGAACGCTATATTTGAATTTATTGGAGTTGTGATAAAATAATAATGAAATTGGAGCTACTGTATAAAATAGTATTTGTACCTATCACAGATTTGTACCATTCTAAGTCGATGAGTATCGTTTTTCATGTCAACCCCACTGATAGAAAAAAGACAAAAAATTATATCCAGCTAGATCTCACCTAACCTAACCTGCTCACAAAACCAAGCGTTTCTGCGCATAAAATTAGAACTTTGCATCTTTATCCATTCGCTATAGAATAACACGTAGAGTAGAGGAACATTTTTAAAACAGCATATATCCTTCTAAAAGCTTTGGAAATGTAATTAAAGGAATGTTTTACGTTACAGCTTAATCAGCACTAGTGCCCGCATGGTGCTCGTTTACGTACTGTACACACACATGCGCAATCACAACACGGCGGCGGGGATTGTGTGCTAGGTCTGTCGTTGGTACGATCGGCCAAAAGTGGTCTCACTTTTTATCCAATATGATAATCAAATGAAAATGTCGCAAAAGTCGAACTTGACAGAAACGCCTTGTCGACGTTATATTTAACTAGCTGTAGCCCGCGACATCGTCTGCAAAGAATTCGATTTCCTCGGGACCTACACAATATTCCGGGATAAAGAAAGCCTATTTGTTATTACGGACTATGATCTATCTCTGTGCGTATGTTTGGATGTTTGTTACTCTTTCACGCCAGAACGGCTGGACAGATCTGGATGAAATTTGGAACATAGATAGATTATAGTCTGGAATAACACATAGGCTACTTTTATCCCGGAAAATTGCCTAATTCCTGCGGGATAGCGATAAACGAATTCTATGCAGACGAAGTTGCGGGCAACAGCTAGTTTATAATATTAGTAAGGTGAGCTGCAAAACTGATGGTACCAGGTAATAATCATTTGCCGAATGTATGTATGGAAGGGCATTGTGTGTAATTGGGCTTGGCATCGACTTGAAACTGATTTATTATGTATAGAAAGCGCATTTTTTTAATGATTACCTATGTAAATTTCATTTATTTCCTCTGTTAGTTTAGTTTTTTTCTCTCTTTGCATCTCTTATCTACATATTATTGTTTTCTATAATTTTCTAATCGTTGATTTGTCGGACTTTTCTCTACCCCGAATTGCCGAATAAATGACAAAAATATGGAGAATTGACGAAAAAAAGGTCATATGGAACGCCATCCTGATGACGCGACAAAAACTGATCCGCCGGGTCAGCTAGTACCTACTAGTTAGTTCCAAAGATACAGTAACCTCCACAACTGCAAGGATACGCTTGACGCGAAACCACTCACCTGTTTCAACAAAACTAATATCAGTTGACAATACAAAGCTGATTACACCGAGGGCACACAAGCAAACCAATCTTCAAGCACGTTTAATAAGCATACCGGGCTTAAGCTAATAAATCAGACTAATTTGATTAGAGGTATTTACTGCTCTGGCTCACGTGTTCACGGATTATGTCAGATTTCCTGCATTACGGCTATGCAGTGCACTCTGTGATGATTAACTTAGCTGCGGCAATTATTCATTATTTCGTCTCGCTGCGTAACGAACTAACGCGTGGCGGAATCTGATGCCAAAAATTGGGATTGACTATGGATTTTTTACCTGTTATTTGTCAGAATTGTACACAGAGTGGCGGAAAAAAGGGGAAGCTTCTGTCCAGCAGCGAGACACTTTGATGGGCTAAAATTGCTTTAATCCTAATAATATTAGAAAATGCGAAAGAGGATGGATGGATGTGCCGATGTGAGTGTGTATGTTTGTTCCTTCACGCTGAAACGACTGGACGGATTTGGATAACATTTGGAATGGAGATAGCTGTTACCCTAGATTAACACATAGGCAACTATTTACTCCGGAAAATGGCAAAGTTCCCGCGGGATAGTGATAAACATGTCAAAGGTTGTAGCTGCCTCGCTAGCCATCTCGCGCTCTCGACTCTTCGCGACGCTAACAATTATTGCAGAATATATTAACATCAGTTCTTAAGTCAAATTCTACGCAGACGAAGTCGTGGGCAGAAGCTAGTAAGAAAATAAACACCATGGGATAATTTGACCTAGTCGCCAAACATAATTTCCACTGTAACAAGGCTTAATCGTCAAAAATTCTCCTAGTACGTGTTTACGATATTATACATGATTAAATGATGTTGTTATAAAGCCGGAAGAAAACAAGTTGGATGAATGATCGGGTAAAGATTGCGGGACGCCATCGGCTGCACAAATCAGATCATCGTCAAGATCAATGGGGAACAACAATGCCAAGCTGACAAGATGATGACAACGAAATATCTTCAGGACTGTTTCATCTCTTTAAATATTGTGTACGTGTACTCTTATTGTATTTTGCATGTATGCATGCGTGTAATGCATATTTAGTAGTTTATTTTATGAATTGTTACGAGTAGTTGTATTTTGAGATGTACGCTCTATTGTGGCTTTCACTATATGGATATTTTATACTTTCTCTTTTTCGGTCCCTCGCTTAATGCTCCTCTCATTTACTCAAAGGTTTAACTGGTAGAGATCGCTTATAGGGATAAGTTCGCCTTTGTGCATATATTTAAGGTATTTTTGTGTGATTTGTGTCTGCTTCTTTATATTTGTACAATAAAGCATTTACTTACTTACTTACTTTTTAAACAAAATATTTTTTTAATTTGCTTTAACGACTAGGAAAAAGCAGGTTCAGTTTAAAACTAACATATTATACTTAGATACGCTCCAAAGAAACAGCTTGACGAAACAAACATAAAGCCTGACAAAGTAGTGTAATATATGGGAGCTTAGCCGGAGAGACGGGGTACAACCTACGCCAAATCATAAGAAGAAAACACTCTAGAATTAGACTATGTTTATTCCTAAAATGCTTATAGTACAGCTGTCAGAGCCCAATTAAGCGACCATCCAAATTGAGAAAACAAATGACTACATCTACGTACAAAAATCCAGAAGGATAGAAAACCTCTAAAAATGACAGTTGTCTATTCCGTCTCTGTTTATTACTACGAAACAGACAGAGACGTCATCATAGATAACTGACACTTAAGATAATTGGAACTTAACAGAGAGTGGTGAACCAGGCCCTAAATATAAAATTAGGCACAACACAGTGGCTTAACACAGTATGTACAAAAGTTATCGCACTTCGATATTAAGTAATTCTTTTAGATAAGTCCGAGCCGGCTTTAGTTGTTACGATACATTGTAATTTGTAATTTTGTAATTTAAGTAAATTTATTAATATAAAAACTATTAAAAATTAAATAACAATAAGGAACACTAAAACTAGGAAGGTTGATTTAAAGTAAATATTATGTTAAAAATGATTAAAAATTAACCTAAAAAATGCCCCTCTGTTTCGTGCCTGCTTCAAAGGTTCCCATTATGGTGGCCGCGTTGCCTCTTTGTACTGCAATGGCAACCCTTTGAACCAATAAATCCCTACTTACATTATAAAAGCGAAAGTACCATTGTTCGTTGTGTTTGTCACCTTTTCACGCTTAAACTACCGAACCGATTTAGTTGGAATTTCATAAATAGATAGTTTTAAGTATAGATAGTTAGGATATAGAAAAGTTTTTGTCCCGGAAAATAGCATAGTTCCCGCCGAATAAGCGAATTCTGCGCAGACGAAGTTGCGGGCAACAGCTAGTGATCGACAAATAAAAAAACTGTACACACTAAAGCGATTTTAAAAATTATCCCGTCTTCATAAACTACACCCAGGCCCCTGTTTCACCAATTTGACAATTGTCGGTGACATGTGACAATAAGAAGCGTAGTGAGCTAGAATCATATGCTTGTTTGTAGCACGGACTGCAGAACTTCACACAACATTGTTATCGCGGAACTTGATCGTACGGAGCTATTTGCAAACAAATGGGCACGGGAACAATTAAACTGGAGTCAAAGTCAGAGTTGGATCGCGTTCCAGGTGTTCACGGTTGGTTGTATTACACGACACACACATTTACTCGAACAGTGACTCAAGAAAGAAACCTGTAAGTGTATGAACACAAAAGCGAGCCTTCCTGTTTTTTTTTATGTTAGAGAGGCCAGACAAACGAACTAGTGGGTCACCTGATGTTAAATGATCACCACTGTTCTTGAAAGGGCCGGCAACGCACCTGTGATTCCCCAAGTCTTGCAGGTGTCCCTGGGCGATGCTGATTATTTTCCACCAGGTGACCCGTCTGCTCGTTTGCCCCCTCTTATATATATATAAAAAAAAACAATTTGCCGAAGGTACGCGAACGAAGTATAGGATGATTCCCCTGCAATGCTGCATTTTCAGAAATTACGGCGATTTTTTATAAGTAATAACTTTGGGAAATTGTGACACATACGCACACACAAATCACGTCTAATATCCCTTACGGAGAAGACAGAGCCCAGGGTAACAAGACCTAAAGGCCACGTTTAGAATGATTGTAGGCGTATGGATGGAAAGGGGAATGAAAATAGTGATGGGTCGCTAGCCGCATAGCCTACTGATTCCTACGATTTTCGCCGATTCCTGAACTTTTATAAGGCCTTAAAACACTCGCGTGATGGAAGGGAAGTCGCGAACGCTAGTCATATACGTACCTACACTATGTCAGGCTTGTTTCCCAAATGTATGCTTTGTACTTTTCACTATTCTTCCCATCACCTGCTTAGCATATAAACAGCAGCTGTAAATAAAGCTTACTTAGATTGTGGGTAATAAACTATCCAAGGATACGTTAGCTAAATACGCATTCAGAGTTGACTACTGCGCTTGCCAGTTTATTTTCATCTCATTTACTTCCACCTTTTGTGTCTTTTTTATGACATTTTGGAGCAGGCTTTGTCTTTGACTTTTTATCGTCGTTGTTATTCTATTGTTTTTCTTTTTAACATTATTAGATTTTAATCATCAACTTGTGTTTCCTGTCTGCGTTATTCCGGCATAAATACATCAATTAATGACTGACCCGCCAATAAATCCCTTACAGACCTTTGTCGAGAGTTGTAACCTAAGTAAACAAATAGACGGCTATGGATGGTCCACTTACAGTTTGTCCACCTGGTTTTCGACGGAGCTCCGCCCAAGGGCTGAGCCCCTTTTCCTGGGTATTTTGCACTTCGGGTAAATAAAGATAAAACTTACCTAACCTACCTATTTCTGTAATAAAATAATAATCAGTGATTTGAAATAATGACGGCTTTTTTCCGGGTGGACCAAACTAGGTGGACCCATAGCCTCAAATAAAGTATTGAGACGATACAGTCCTAAACTAAAAAGTAATTAATAGACGTAACTCTGCTGAGAACCGACGGGCTGGGAGTGGCTGCCGGCTGTAGGTACCTATCTTGCCAGTTAATTATAATCAAGATGATATGCAATTTGACCGCCGACTAATGCCTCGTTAGTGCACCACGCCATAACTATTGAGAGCTATTAAGTTATGCCCCTCAAATCGGTTATTGCTGTTTGACAGTTCTGGTTTAAGTGGGTCTGTGACAATGACATACCTACATGTGAGAAATACAGTATACATAGTAAGTTTTGCAGCATCAGTGAGGCAAGCCTGTAAAATGATTGGTTGTCTTGTGAATGGGCTGCTTTTGATTTTATATTTCGCTGTAGCATGAGGTAACGGTATAGTTTGACTATCTGAACAGTATTGGCTTCGCTAAAATTTGTGAGACTGAAAGGAACGAGGAAGAAACATACAAATAGCTAGAAACTAAAAAATATAATAATTAACTTTAATACTAACTCATGAATGATGCTGGCTGGTACTTAAAAAAAACAATAAAATTGATACCTTTAATTTGGTAACAAAAAAAAACTTTTTCATAATTTACCTACCGGAATTCTGCCAGCCATAAGTTAAAACTTTTCAGAGAAAAATAATTACTGTGAAGTCTGTGACCCGTTGGCCAAATGACAAGATGCTACCTGGAAAAGCCCGATTTTTAGAGTTAATTTCGCCTATGCAGTCTGCGTGGTTTATTCTATTTTATCTACGCACATAAAATATCATTAGGGCTCTAAAATCCGTTCAGAAAATCTAGAAAGTACTGGCATAAATAACGTTTTTATCCCTTAGGGGTAGACAGAACCTAGTATTTCGTTGTATTAATGTTGGTCATTTCCCTGCTGCTTCTGAACCTAACGTAATGTATGCAACTAAACACAATTAGGCCTATACTTTGGCTCAATGCCGCGGGGGAGTACGTTTTTAGATTTAGTTTAATTAATTTATCTTGTAATATATTTATATTTTATATTTAAGTAATTACACATTAAGCTTATTAGGCCTTAAAACATACAGACCTGCCCTTATTATGTAACGGTTGCATAAAATTTTAATAAAATCGATATTTGCAACAAAGAATTTTCCAAGTTTTCTTCACGGCACTGAAGCAAACCTTATTACTAACTTTTTAAAGACAAAGGAAAAGTAGACTTTGTCTATTTAGTAGAGAAATAATTAAATGAAAGAACGTAAAATTTATTGTGAATATTTTAGATACCTGCGCTTGTGGTTTAAATTCCACAGAAACCTTTTTGAATAGCCTAGACCTCTATCACAAACTCCAACTGTAGCCCAACCTACCTGAACAACACAGAACTAGATTAAACCAGTAATTAAACAGATAGCAAAACACAAAATGATAATAAAACGGGATCGGCAATTCTATTCAATGTTAAAAGTTCGCACCATATAGCCGGGCTTTGAAATTTCCAAGTAAGTTGAGGGAAATTTTGAAAAATATGATATTTAACGGAGCGAGAGGGAGGGTCGGCAACAACTTTGAAGAGGAATTGGCCCCGGGGGGGCAGTGATGAATCTTTCACACGCTTTATCGCCTTGCATCGGGAGCCGAACCCGGGCCTCGACTGCTCGCGTCGACCGCGTGACAAGTCACTAAGCGGCATTAAAAAAATAACCGTTTTTTTAACGTACATATTTTTGAGCAGATTATCCCGAAGCGAAGCATAATGATAACGGAGAAAACGAGGTGTTAGGTGGTTAGATATATCGTTTCTAAGCATGTATGCGTTCAGATAGAATCGCTTGCATTGATTATATACGAAAAATTGGCTCGATTTTTGAAATCCTTAGACAATTACTAGAGTTGTTTAGGGATCGTAAAGTTACCAATAAATATAAAAATGAATTGCTGTTCGTAAAATTTTTTGAATAGTTTTGGTTTTGATACAGTTGTGCAATTCCTAGTTTAAACTTTAAGTTTAAGTTCAAGGTGAGAAAAAAACAGGAAAGGAAGCGAAACCGCGGGGAACAACTAGTCTGAAACTTCAGCCAGTGATTCGGTAAGGGCCTTTAGAGATGGTCTGCATTCCAAATGCAACGTCAGTCGTAGTTAGCATGCTGTACCGACTGCAATGTAATTGCAATAGAAGCCTCTAAACCTGATTGAACACTTGTAAAAGTTCCACAAATTTTACTTTAAGATTAAAAAATGTTTCAGTATATTTGGTTGATTTTCGATCGATGTCAAACACTACCAATGGAAAATCTTAGCAGGGGACTTTTTGGACTTGATACCACTTACTGAAATAACTTCAATAATTTTGAAACATCTTAATATGGGTTATAAAAGATTGAATATTTAATTTGGTTTTTATCGTAATTTTGGACTCAAAATAAAGACACCCGTTTGCTCCAGTACACTTGTTTTTGAAGATCGACCGACATATTATGGAAACATTTGTCAGCAGAAATGTTAAAAACCATGATTTTTTTACAGGGGTATTCATTTAAACTGATTCACCATCAGTTTGAAGTATTCCGGAATAATTTTAGGACACAGAGTGTTTCAGGCAATTCATTTTCTTAAGCATTGTCCTAAATGTCGTCATTGTATTCTATGTAACAGAAAACGAAGGGCCTTGTTTGCGGCCAAATTACATGGCAGGCGCGATTTTCTGACCATAAATCGGATTGCTGGAGTGTTTTTCATTTGTTTTTAACTTTTTTTAAAGTCTAAGAGACTATGGAATAATGAACAACAATGTCATACAGCCAAGTCGATGGCCGAGGAGTGCGCGTATAGTTCGAGCCTAACGTTTTTATCAATGTCTCAAATAGCTTACGTTGACAGATGACAAAAAAAAAATAAGAAAAAAGGCGGGAACGTGAAACCACCTAAGTTGCGAGGAAGCTTAGTGCAAAAATTCATTTCCACTCAATGTCCGCCTCAGCTGGAAGAACTATTGCTGGATTCGTAACTTTAAAAAACACTCACCTGCGGTTCGTGTTTTTAAACAAGTTACTCATCCAGCAATTGGCTATTTCCCAGGCCTATTAATCGCCTGTAATCTAACATCCAATGGCGCCCTACCTACCATCGATAAATTAAATATCTGTGTCGGAATTTATTGAGAAGTAATTTACAGTGAAGTAATGAGCCCTTTGACCAGCGATCTTTGTCTAGCCGAACTTTCCCGGGCGCCGCGAGCATTTTATTAACGTCCAAACTTTGTATTTTAATCATCAAATTTATTAAGTGGAAGCTATCATTCATTTCGCTGTTGTGTATCTTGAGAAGTCAAAATTGTGAGCTCTGATTCGGAGTTTTCGAAAGGCGATTGTTTCGATAAGTTAATTTATTACTTTAGTTATGGAGATCTAGCTTGTAAGACAGGGTGTTAATCAAATATGTACGTTTAATAAATATTTAATCAAATTTGTAAGTTTAAAGTTTTACTTTTTTTTACTTGGTTCGACATTAAATCAATAGGTAAAAACAGTCCTACATCCTGCGATATAAATTTGTTTACAATACAAGCTTGAGAAACTAATTCATATAATATACGTATACATAAACAACAAGCCATTTGTATACCTAAAACGGTATAAACCTCACAATAAACATCATCATCAAACGCAAAGTTCTTTCAATGAGGTTAGTATTGCATTTACAGTGAAATACTTCCAAATCAGCGCATTACAAATGGCAACTATACCTGCGGTCAGAGCTTGTCTTGAAAACGCGTGGCCGGCTCGCGGCCAACTGAGCGCCATCCAACTAGAGACCTGTCTACTCTGATTACAAATTCCGAATTCGTTTCGCGCCATTCCGCTCACACTAATAGTCGTTATTGGGCGAGTGAAAGAGGATGGTATGATAAGAACTTCGAATTTCAAGTTTCGGAGTAGCCCCCTGCCTCGCCTTGTTACCTGGCCTAATGTACTGAATTACACTGCATTTAGGTAATAGGTTGTTTGTCGGGATTCCTTGAACTCGATGTTTAATTAACATTGCTTTGGTAGACTAGGGGTTGCCGGTTTAAGGTAGGCATGCAATTGCGTTCGTATCATTAAGATGTCTTCTATAGTATACCTATACTTACCTATTCTTTTCTTGATGTGGATGGAGTTCGGACCATTAAATATTACAAAATAGACGAATATTTTTTAAGTACCAAGTCACAAGTACGTTAAATTTTATATCTATGCTCAGTTTCAACTCATTACCTTGTTTATAAGCTATTGCTTCTGTTCGGTTCCTATTTTGTTCCCATAAAGTGCATAAATTTCTTCTACTTCTTTTCTTAATAAATGCATAAAGTTAAAGTTTCAAATGTACGTAAAGTTTGACATCATTTTCGTTACTCATAAAGCGTCTAATTTCTGAATTAGTAAGTTTTTTTGAATTTATAGTAAACTAACCTAACTTGACCAAAATGTGTTCTGAAAAAATTAAACGACTAAGGAGCGACCAATGAAAGTTATGGGATAAAAAGGGACCCGTTTCTGTTCATAATAACATGGAGGACAATTACGTAAAATACAGTTTTAAAACATCATGTCAGCCTAATGTCAGCCATTATACGGTGAACAAATCTGTAACGTAACCATTTCTCCAGTCGAATACTAGCCAACGGCTGAGGCTTCTGTTAATTTACCGATTCTTTGTCTTTATCTGTCACGTTGTGTTTTGCCTTGGCCAGACACAAACAAAATATGAATGGTTTGTGACTTTCATGATTAAGGGCCTCACTTTTTTATTTCATTTGGCATACGAGCCAATGGGTCACTTGATGGTGATTAAAAACCGCTATCCAAACCTTATGTGCTAGTAATTTTGCTGGCTGTCTTATTCTCCACGTCGGAACCACGGCTCCCAGGCGGCCAGTAACTTTTATACTTACACAAAATGTTTATTGTACTTAATCGTGATTCAAAGTAAAATATCACAGCTGCAGTGTAAAATTTAATGACACGTTAGCGTTCGCATGATGGCCAATAAATGCGCCTCCACATGTTTTATGACCAGAGATCGGACAAATTTGCGTCATTGCTCGCAATAATGTGGACATGACTCCAAAATTAATCAAATATGTCAAAATACATATATTAAGAATAAGTATATCCACGGAGGTTTTATAGCTATAGAACTAGAAAACTTTTTTGTCAGAAATAAAAACCATATCTAGCAGGATCGTGATTTTTTTATTATATAAAAATATTTACGAGAACGACAACTGCCACTTTAATTAACATTTTGCTAATAATTTTACGCATGTGTAAATTTTTATCTCCGGGAGTTCAAATTTTATTTCGAGAAATTAATTAAATGATTAATTATTTCTATGCTGGTCTGGGAGCAAAGAAAAAACATAGAATGTGCCAGTTGCTTCTCTGCCCGCGCAGATGGTAAAAGCCCATCGAGGGAATGGGCGAAACTAATAGGAATCATGTTATAGGCGATGAGGCTAGCAACCCATCACTATTTTGATTCCATTTTCCACTTATACGCCCACAACCTTGCTAAATGTGGCCTGTAGGTACCTGTTACCATGGGCTCTGTCTACCCCGTAAGGGATAAAGACGTGATTTGTGCATGTGCATTAATTATTTGATTAATTTTTGAGTCATGTCCACATTATTACGAGCAATGACGCAAATTTGTCCGATCTCTGTTTATGACCAAAGTTTCGAGTAACAATCTTTCAGACAACAATAAATGTCCACGCTGGATAATGTCAGGGTCATTGCAAGCGTCCAAGCTGTCAGAAGATTGCTCCATAGAGTCTGAAACTGTGCTGATATTGATTTTTATTTTATTTAAATATTAAAAACGGGACTTCCAGACTGATTCAATGGTGTTTGCGGAAACACTTGAGTGGAACAATACATATTATGTAGGTACATCAATTATCACTCCAAAACGTAAATGAATATAAGTTTTCGAGAAAAATATACGCTTTCGCTTCTTATTGTTGTTGACAAATAAATAATAAATTAGTGGTAATCCAAGTAAAGATAAGATGTAAAGCTTATTTTTTTAGATGTATCGATTAAGTGACGTGAAGAGATAAAGTAATGCTGATTTTAAAAATATTCTTAAAATTAACGAAAATTGTGGAAGGATTTGAAAAACTTAATACCTATAATTGTATTAAAAGAGTATAAGATACTGGTGAGAAACGTTGGTGTAAAGTTTGTAACTGTATTAAGAAAACCACTGGGGCAGAAAATAGCGCTCGAATGGTTTCGTGTAAATATACCAACGCTCAACTTATTTCGAACATTGTAATACCTTATAGATATTATTTTTCGCAAGTGAAATACTATCTCAAATAAGATTTTAGAGTGACAATACCCACTGTCGTTTAATACTTTAGTTTCGCAACAATATCTATAAATAAATTCGAACCCGCAATGCTAAAAACGGCAGCGTGGCTTACAACGTAGTAGTGTCCTTAGCGCTAGGCGTAAACCAGTTATTTAACTCCATTGTATTTTGTGTCACTAAAGTGATATTTTTAAAAAGTAGAATACCTGCCAGCCAAGTGTGACTTGGATTCTGTATAGATGCGAAGAAAAACGAATATTTTCTACTTCTCTAATTAAATTGTTCTAATACCAGCTTATTCTAATGGTAGTCTGTAAAAAAATATGTCTACCCATTGTCATTGTTAAAATGGAGGAGAAAACATCATAAAAACAAGTTTTTCGTACGGGATACCCTCTTTTGACTGAAAATCAGCGTGCTCGCTGAGTCTTAGTCACATATTTCTGAAGATAATAATCTTTGCAAATAATTAGATGTATGTTTTTTCGTATTTGTAATACCTGCATTTTGTGTCGTTAATGAAATTCTTTAGTATTATAGGGTCCTGTTGACACCTTGGTGCGGAACTCTAAATAAGGATATAGAATAAAATATCTTATTCAGCGAGTTGGCCGGAGGGATCGGTACGTTACTCCACCCGGCTGCGCCTCCGGAGTAACTGCAATAAATGTCGTAGAACTTTTGCAAAACATCCTTTAGTTGCGCTCGTTCGACATGTTTGGTTTTTAGATTTTCACTTGAACGAGTTTTGCGATTTCGTACCTTAGTTATGGGGCACTGTCTAACCGGTTCAATTTGTTGCTGTGCATTTGTATTTGATTTGTGAAATTGTCTTGTGAAGTTCTTTTATGGTTTAACAATTGTTTCGAGCTCCAAGCTTCTGTGACTGTTGGAATGCATGTAAAAAAACAGGCAATTGTGAGTCGAAGAGTTCTGTACTACTATACAAAAACCTCAGGAAAAAATATTTTTCTTTTTGAATTTACTTAAAGAAAAACGGAATGGAACCCTCATAGGATCACTTTGTCCGCCTGCCCGTCTCTCAAAATCCTTATACTCAGGAACGCATGTTCCCAAATAACTAAATTATCAAGCCTGCTACCCCTTGCTACAATCAAAAAACTTCTAAGTCAACTGAATCAATAGATACTGTCCTTAGAGATAGCGTTACTATAGAAATGCCCGCACGGGGATGCCTAGGGTTAGTGGGACTCCCTCAGAAATGGCCGTCCTAGAATAATTGATGGGGTACCTATACTCAGTAGCCATGTCTTTGAAATTTGAAATTTGGTTCGAAGGTAGTGCTATGCTTGTGGTTTCTCTTCGGGAACGAATCAGTAATGAGAATATACGTAGAAGAGGGTCAACTAAATAGCCAAGCGAATTAGGTCGTTGAAGTGGTAACGGTAGCCCATATAGCACGGAGAACCGATGGTCTTTGGGGCTTAAAGGTTCTCGAGTGGAGACCGCGGATAGGCAAGCGCAGCGTAGGACGTCGACCGACGAGGTGGACGGATGACTTGGTTAAAGTCGCGGGTTACAGGTGGATGCAAACCGCTTCCAACCAAGGCAACTGGAGGTCTCTGGGAGGTCTATGTCCAACAGTGGACGTCTTACGGCTGATATGATGATGATGAAACATGTTAGACGTTGACATGTTAGACGTTGACACGTTAGACGTTGACATGTTAGACGTTGACATGTTAGACGTTGACACGTTAGACGTTGACACGTTAGACGTTGACACGTTAGACGTTGACACGTTAGACGTTGACATGTTAGAGGTTGACATGTCAAACGTTGACATGCCAGAAGTTAACTAAGCTGATGCCGAACACAGCCTATACACAAAAGGTATAAAGAGGTACATATGTAGAACACTACACGAGTACAATTGCAGAAAACATCAAACGGAAGCCTACGATAAAATATCCAGAGCGAAATGGTATCAGTTTACCAAGTACATACAAATACAAAACTATCTCTCTTGATAATATTAGTTAAGATAATACGTATGAGATCCAGAAACAATAGTTTCTTTCTTCTTTGGTTATTGTTCAATAACGTTAAATCGAGTTGTATGGAAGAAACTAGGCTACTAACTTCACAAGTCGCTGCAATTCCGAACAAAATTGATATCGCCGTACATTATTTTTGCGATAGTTTCAACTGATTACGTTGTTATTTATTGTTTAGTAACATCTTCCTGGGGAATGGAGGTTGGGGTTTTTCGTAGTTTTGAAAGAATTAATCTCAGGTAGGTAAGTTCGGGACTTTATCTGAGGCAATGGTTTATTAATGAAAAAGTTTCTAGTTTATCTACTGGCTGTGTCCGCGTGAAAGTTTAAGTGTCTTACTGTTTTATAAATAAAGATTGGGATTTATTTTTGGATAAGCGATGAAATTAAATTTAGGTAAAACATTTTCTCTTACTTTTAGCTTGGACAGTGAAAGCAATTTAATATAAAAAAATTAAGCGACAAAATGTTAATGAAATTTTCTTAATGTGATTTATTTCAAAAAGTGCAAAACGTTATTAGTTAAAATTGGTTGTCTCCACAAAGTTCACTAGCTACGTCGTAGCACCTGTCGTGAGCTACGCCGCGTAGCACTTATGGCACGTACGCACGGTGCAATATTTTCTTGGTAAAATTCGTGCTATCTCTTTTGACATTTCATGCTACTATAACAACTGTATTTTCATGTGAAATTTGCTATTCCTACCGTTTCGTAGAGTTTGTGGTTCAAATGTGTGAATCTTTTTTGTTTGTTCTTTGAGTTGGTGTTATGTTTGTTTGTTATTTACATTTACAACAAATGATGGCAAACTTTAATTTTTAATTCCCGACACAAAAAGTGGGGTGTCATAAGTTTGACGTCGATGTGTGTGTGTGTGTGTGTGGCATCGTAGCTCTCAAGCAAATGTACTGATTTAGATGTAGTTTTTCGTATTCTAAAGCCAGTTTCCTTGCGGTGGTTTTTAGCCATGTTTAATAAAAATCGGTTCAGTTGTTTGG
Source organism: Pandemis cinnamomeana (assembly GCA_932294345.1). Taxonomy (NCBI): domain Eukaryota; kingdom Metazoa; phylum Arthropoda; class Insecta; order Lepidoptera; family Tortricidae; genus Pandemis; species Pandemis cinnamomeana. The sequence continues at coordinate 11,478,142 of OW028705.1, read as the reverse complement.
AGAGTATCAACTCTGTTCCAAAATTTTATAAGGCATTTTTTAGTGTAAAATTGTTTTTTTTTATTTACGTATGTTTACTCGATTAATGCGTTTTTTTTATTTAATGTTATTTAGTCCAGTGTTTTTTGACCATTTTCATGACACGATCCTGATATTATGGAAAAACCCAACGCTTTAAACTTATTGTTTTTTAAAGGAGGTTGTCTTCGCGACCTCTTGCGACCCCCTAGATGCTTTGCGACCCCCTAGAGGCTTTGCGACCCCAGGGGAATCGAGGCCCACACTTTAAATAACACTCCTTTAGTCTAATGATTACTTTTCTAAAATTTGATAAGTTTGTTATTTATTTGTGTGTTCCTGTATTCATCATTTTCTTGTGTTTTATGTACAACTAGCTGTTGCCCGCAACTTAGTCTGCATAGAATTCGTTCATCGCTATCCCGCAGGAATTACGCGATATTCCGGGATAAAAGGTAGCTTTTGTGTTATTCCAGACTATAATCTATTTATGTTTCAAATTTCATCCAGATCGGTCCAGCCGTTTTGGCATGAAAGAGTACCAAATATCCATCCATCCATCCATCCATACTTACAAACTTTCGCGTTTATAATATTAGTCGGATAAAGGGTTAGGTATGCATACATACATCCTACTAATATTATAAATGTTAAAGTTGGTGAGTATGTTTGGATGTTTGTTACTCTTTCACACCAGAACGGGTGGACAGATCTGGATGAAATTTGGAACATAGATAGATTATAGTCTGGAATAACACACAGACTAGGTACTCTTTATCCCGAAAAATTGCGTAATTCCTGCGGGATAGCGATAAACGAATTCTATGCAGACAAAGTTGCGGGCAACAGCTAGTACATCATACATTTATTGTCGCACACTACACCGTCAAAATGAACCCACCACGATAACATAAACAGAGAAATACGTCCCCACTTTTTCTGCTAAGTACACGCAACAGCAAAAGCGTTCCGGTTACATTTCCTAAGGTGTTTGCGAGCGTACTTTTTGCAAACAACATCTACGACGCTAAGTTGTCGCTGACTGTACAATAAAATAATCAGTACTAAGACAGGGACTAAACTGTCTAGATCTAAGTGCTTGTACAAATTACGGGCGCTAGCTCAGCTGGAAATAATTAAGATTCTTTGTCCAGTGCCGACGGTCCGTGGGTACTTTGCTGATAAGAGAGTCAATTTGACTTATGTAGCTAGTCTTCAGCGAGAAACTTTCAAAATAAACTATGCTTTTCAGCGAAGAATTGCAACAAAAGGTTTATACAGCTGCGAGTCCTTTCATTTGCCCGAATTTTAAATGCTATAATCCTTACTAATATTATAAATGCGAAAGTAACTCTGTCTGTCTGTCTGTCTGTATGTCTGTTACCTTTTAACCGCTTAAAGCGCTGGGCCGATTTAGTTGAAATTTGGTGTACAGATAGTTTGAGTCCCGGGAAAGGACATAGGATAGTTTTTATCCCGGAAAATTGCATAGTTCCCGCGGGATAGCACAGCTCAAACCACTGGAATTTTTCAAATTTAAGGCGGAACAAAGTTCGCCGGGTCAGCTAGTGTAATATATATTTATATTTATATGTATTTGGATGTATATTTGTCAGCTTGTTTGTATAGTGTTTTCCACTGGCGTTCGTGTCGCCACAGTGTATGTGTATTTTATATGTTTAGTTTTCTAATTTTATCTGGGTCCTACTGAAAAACAGCGTTGCGGCTTGCCGCAACATTATGCTGAGTGGGGCCCATTTTACACCATATCGGTACTATTCCTAAGTATATCGTATTTCTTCCTATTATATATCTACGTGTATCGAATGTGTGTAAATAAATGTTTCTCTCTCTCTCTCTCTCTCTCTCGCTTGTTATAACTCTTTCTGGAGCTTTGAAATGGCCGTCCTGTAGAACTCTATAGGTTACGTAAGGTTAGTTATATAACAATCCCGAACAAACCACAGCTTAAAAAAAAATGTATTTTTAGTAAACTGTTTTGTTATTCTTGAACCGTGTGATCATTGGAACTTGTCTAGTGGTTAGTGACCCCGACTTTAACTCTAAAGATACCTGATTAGAATCCTGGCAGTAACACACATTGGATTCAAGCCAATGGAGTAAATTATCCCACGATATACAATCTTACGTTTCCATGAAGTCTTACTCCCGCGTCAAACCTCAAGCAATGCACAATTTGCACCCTTAAATAATGTGCATTGCCAGACTGTAACACTTCGCGGGTTAAACATGTGCCAGACAAAGACATAGTTCGCGCGCCGCGGCCACTTCGCTTTAGCACCACTCAAACTTACCTGGCATTCCTAACTTTTTGGCACTTCGGAGTGGCACAAATATTCCTAAGAAACGGGACGGAATGTTGCTGGCAGGTTAACGGGAGGTCGTTTTTTTAAATTTCGACTGTGTTTTGTTTCGGTTTTAGTGAACCTGGCTTTGTAGCTTGCGGATCTAGATTCGATCCCCTGTCGGAGCTGATATCGTGTGTAACTGGAAATTATGGTCTCGAGTATTTTATCTATGTAAACAGTGCCATGTTTATCCGATGCCTGGTCCTGGTCCTGGTGCTTAGTTTGGGACTAGGTCAATTGGTGTCAATACTACCGTCATATTAATTTATTTTTAAGGTTATGCGTTCATTTTTATGTAATCTTACTCCAGTTTCGAGAGTCTAAGTAATATAAAAAAAAAAAAATACTTATAATTTATTTTCGGAAGTTTCAGATCCATAGATTTTTTAGTTACAAAACACTTATAAACTATATAAGTACTAGTCTTAAGGAAAAGGTTACTATTTAAATAATTAATATAGAGTTCGTTAGTTTAGCAGTACCTACATGACTCCGCGGTGAACTGCCGACCTTAAACCTTGGTTTAATGATTCATTTTTTTAATTTCAAAGCTCCCATGCTGGTCTGGGAGTAAAGAAAAAATATAGGACGTACCAGTTGCTTCTCTTCCCGCGTCGATGACAAAATCCCATCGAGGGCATGGCCGAAAATCGTAGGAATCATGTTATGGGCGATGCGGCTAGCAACTCATCATTATTCTGTTTCTCCTTTCCATCTATACGCTCACAACCATGCTGAAAGTGGCCTATAGATCTTGTTACCTTAGGCTCTGTCTACCCCGTAAGGGATAAAAACGTGATTTATGTATGTATGTATGTATTTTTTAACTCTAGGGCGCGTAAGCGGCCATTATAGTTTCATCATGTCTGTACAATTCTTTTTAAAGGCTTGTGTTTAACTTGCAGTGTTCGTATGTTACCTTGGTAGAAAAATAGGTTATCCGTTTCAAATCTTGCTAGTTAAATTACACTCACTCCTACTGTTCGGATTGTCTTGAAATTTGATATGCCTATATAGAGTTGATACAGCACAGACAGCAAAATGTACGATAAACAAACCCTAAACACTGAGATGACACCTCTCATTTAGTATTATCAATTGTAATTATAATGGACACTGTAGATTTTTTTTTCGTATTATTGTTTCTTTCACGATTCCACCTAAGGCGCGATTTTTTAAACATATCACTGGAAAATACCCTTTGAAAGCGGTAAAAAAATTACTACATACATACATACACAAGTCACGTCTTTATCCCTTACGGCGTAGACAAGCTTAAGGTAACAAGATAGGCCACTTTTAGTATGATTGTGGGCGTATAGGTGGAAAGGGGAATCAAAATAGTAATGAGTTGCTAGCCGCATCGCTACGATTTTCGCCCATTCTCTCGATGGGCTTTTATCATCTGCGCGGGAAGAGAAGCAACTCGTACATTCTGTTTTTTTCTTTGCTCCCAGACCAGCGTTGAATTTTTTAGTAAACAAAATTCATCACAGCTGCAAATTTCTCGTATTCTACTAGCGTTACAATAGGCACTATTTTTCATAACTTATGTGTGATGTGTTTTCAAACATGGGGTCTTTGAATCGACTTTTACAATTTTGACAGCTCACCATTTTGCACTACATTTCCGCCTTGCTAGTTATAAACATTGTTGTACCTACTCTGTACAAATTTATTTACATGCGAGGGTATGAATAATGTGTTAATAAATATGCGTAGGCTTTATTGTTAGTCTGAATAGCTAGTTAAATGTTAACTGGCTATGACTCGTCGAAACTACAATATAAAATATACAGTTTTTTTAACTTATGTAGGTAGATAGCTAGATTTGGGTTATAAACATTAGCTACCTTCGAATGTTAGTGAAACAAAAACGGTTGTAATAGCTTTCTGGATTAAAAAAAAAACGGACCAACAAAACGAGGTACTTATCTCTTTTCCAACCAAAAAATTACCTTTAAAATAAGTCGTACTTGAAGATAATAAGGATTTTTCATATTAGAAATACTCCCTAGAATCCTTTATCAAATCTTCAGGAATATTGAAAACCAAATAGATTTTTATAATTGCGCGTATTCTTCTAAAATTCCATCACCAATCTATTCTGCATACAATATTCATTACCATTCTCAGTCGATTAGTCTTTGATCAGTGCGTAATACCCAGCTATTATATTGGAGAGGATACTCACGAGGCGAGTCGGCCTAAAAACGTGCTATGACAAAGAGTGTCGCGGGCGCCGAGGGCCTCAGAGGGCCTCAGAGGGCCTGGGAGGGCCAGCGGCCTCGCCCCACGAAGGGCCCTCGCCTTTGTTCGAGTTGCAACAATGCCTGGCGAGGGCTTGAGCGCACTTCAATCCGATGTGATATTCACTGGTGGATTAGGGTTTCCAAGTAATTGTAGGTATGTTAAAAAGCGCTTTTGTCTCTGTTGAAAGCTAAATTATGTTCAGTTTTATTTTCCAAAATAATGATGAGGCTGCCTTAGCAAGAAGCAACATCTCAAGGGAAATTCTGTATCTTTATTTGTTGTGAAAAAGGCAAGCGTCTTAAGATTTTATGCACTAGTTTATTTTTTTTACTTCATTCGCATGTAGTTTTAAGTAGGTACGTACGTATTAAACTGACTAGCAAAAATAACCGGTAGCGTTTCATACAAAGTTGTATGGTGAGTGATCCGTTACTTTTAGCATAGTTTGATCATCTTTTGCATAGTAACAAGTAATAATTAAACGTTACGCGTAAGCGTTTGAGACGTGTCATTGTTTCAAAACTTACACTAGAGACCATAGATGTAGAATTATAGTAATAGATTAGCAACGAGAGAGAAAGGGCGATGTAATTTCCCCTTTCTCTCTCGTTGCGACGTTTTTTTAAAGATTATGGCCTGGATGCAAGTACTTTAGGCCAATACTTCATTTGGTTTTGACTACATTTTCACTTTCTTGTCAGGGCGACTTCGATCGAAAGGGCTTTGACACGCGCTGGCAGCTGTAAAATTTTTCGGTCTCGTTTTAGTCATCTCAGCGCTGACATAATCTCACGTAGTCAGTATATATTAAAACTATGTTAGAGGCTCTGTTTGTTGCCATTATTTGCCGCTAGCAACGCTGCCAATTTGCCCATAGTAATCGTGGCGTTTACGCGAACGCGTTCGAGACTTTTTACTGCGTCAAAACTTGAAGTAAGCTCTGTATTGAATCAGCGCTCGCCGTACAACTCGTGTTTTCAGTAGTTTATAAAGTTTGTGATGGATTCTAGGAATATGCTTCATGTTGCCAATGAACTCTATTCCAGTTACTGATTGATATTAAATATCTATTTCGTTCCACGAATTCGCTATTTCACAGTTCCGAGCAACATTGTTAGGACCAACCTAACTAACTGACTAGTATGTTGTTTCTCGAATCCAAGGTTACGGATACAAGAATGACTCCCAAATTTTCGTGAACAGTCATTATGCCTCAAGCATCATTTAAGAATGTAAATACGTATTACTACGGCAGTTGTACAAAAGGCCGGTGCGAAAGCAGTGCGTAAGTACAGACGCGGTAAATGCTGAAACGGAGAGCACTTCGCATTGTTACAGTGGTGTAACAATAGCAAGGAAGTGCTGGCATCTCACTCGCTCGCATTCAGATACACAAATTAGACTTATTATAATTGTGGATGCAAACTTGTTATTATAACGTGGCTCCAGTGACACCCTCTTTCCGGGAAAGGTTTCCTAATCTTCCGTCCCTGTTCAATGTTTGTATAGTGGACCAAAATAGTTTGTATGTTAATGAAACGCAACCACGAGTTTGGAACAATGGTTTTATTTGTTGTGGTTATGGATGGTTGCTTTTTAAACAAGAAAGCGGAGCTACGTTAGAATACATTACAAAAACTTTATTGTGTCTTTTTGTCTAAGTATGAGAAGGTTTGGTTTTCCCAAAAATATACAAGTAAAGCCGTAATAGAGTAGGCCACAGCCGCTTGTTAAAAAATTAAATCGTAAACCTAGGTTACATACATTTTGATACTACTTAATTTAAGTCTGGTCCACGTGAGCGCGTCTAAAACTTTATCATTATTTTTATGAGATGGTACTAGCAAAATTGTTATTTATCAAAATTAATTAAATTAAATCAAAACAGCAATGTACTGACGCTACAGTTTGGATGCTATTTTTCTACAGTTGTGTTCTAATTCTAAAGTAACTTTTAAACATCAACATATTCAGCTCTTAAATAATATCTTACTTCCACTTCCGAAAATGTATGCTAATCCGTGAACAAATGACGATCTGCGCTTACGCTGCAAACATCATATCAGTCTTCACAAAGCACCTCTGTTTAACCCCAGCTTCAAATATTTTAATTGCCTTTACACTATTTAAATAAAATGGCTGCACTCGCACAGCCTTGCCCCGTGAATAGCTATGCAAATGATTCCAAAATACCGTGAATCCTCGCACACTATCCGAATAGAAACAAAGTGCATCCGCGCCATTTGAGGTCGGACGTCGCATGGCGGTCAGGTAGTACAATCGCCTGCCACGTTACCCCCGTCCGAGCAAAATAAAGGAGCGCGAACAAAAAGGACTCCTTTAAAACTTCTCTTTTTAAGGGATTGTAGCAGTAAAGTGCGGTTTAATTGCACGGTAGAACTTTCACAACTCTACTTTTATTTGTATTCGATGAATTTAGATTCGATTTCTTTAAGCGCTACGAGAAATATAGAAATCGATGCTATTTCCCGGCATCGCTATTACTTTCCACGGTAACAATTTAAAACTACGGCACTTAATTCGAACTTGCTCACGTTGTGTTTCTTCTGTTTGGAATAATGAATTCAATTCAGTTACTGTGGATATCTGGCGAGGGGGGATTGGTTCTTAGATCCGCTGCATAGATTAAGGCCAGTGTTGGACGGGATGCCACTTTGTATTGTATTGACTTAATTCACAGGGTTAACTATATAGGTTTCATATTTCCAAGGGTCCAAAAATTTACAAAGATAATATGGTTTAGAGCACTCCCTTTCCGGAGACAATAGCGAGCCAATATTTTTTTATTGTCGCTATGATTTTGAAACCATTTTGCTAGATGACTTTTATAAAAAATATTTATTTAAGTCAGTAGGTACTGACTAGTTCATCATCACCTTGCAACAGACAGAGACGGGTGGAAAGAGGAAGGGGAGGCCTTTGCCCAGCAGTGGGATACCAAATAGGCTACACAAGAAATAAAACTAGCTTTGGCCCGAGTCTCACGCAGAAAAAGACAGAATTCCGCGATTTTTATTTTCGTCGTATGCTAAGTGTGAAAGTTAATATAAAGTTATACACATGCCTATGGTTGGTTTACATATATGTAGAATTGATATCAATGTAGGTTAAAGTTAAAAAGCTTCTATTTTTTTCTGAAAAAACTTATTTAATTACACAAAAACGGTTAATTCACGTATAAAAGTCGAGTGGGTTTTGTGTAATTTTGATTGAGTTTCACGGTAGTTTCATATTGAAACTTATTTAATTTGAATTGTTCGTAGACTTTTTAGACTATATAGCCTTTGGTATCCGGCCACACGTCTGTCGGTTTCACGATATGAGCTAATCTAATGTAGCACAGCAAAGTAACGTGGAAATCGTGTGCGAAATGACCTTTTTTCTTAAAATATTTGTTTAAAACGGCAGTGTAATCCCGAGCACGGTGCGGTCCCGGGAGGACCCTCCCTCCCCGGAGACAATAGCGAGCCAATAAAAGTTTTATTGTCGCTATGATTTTGGAAACATTTTGCTAGATGACTTAATTGTATAAAAAAATATTTATTCAAGTCAGTACGGACTCATGTTGTGAGTGAAGACTCACAGAACCGAGACGTGGGCCTTACAGTGGGCCTCACCAGAAGACACAAAGTGAAGGTCGATACATTTACTTCTACGTGCGAATTAGAAATTTAATGTCGTCCGTCGACGCACAGCCCGTATTTAGTGTGCGCCGGCCTTAAAAGAAATCATAATCTACTCAGAGTAATACATTTTCCAAACTACCTACCCTTTTAAATTAAATTTTTATTTTAAACCCAAAACTACCTTCAAAAATTTAACCGATTGTAGCAAAAAGAGTTATGCATTTAACAAAAATAATTATTATTTACTAAAATGGGCACGCAACAAAGGTGATGAAACCAAGTTAACCTGTTCATTAATGATTGACCAACTATTGTTGTACCTAATTATATTCAACGGCTCTAACTGTAATCCTTTCTCGCAGAAGTGTGATGTTTTTGTCGTAGTAGTAGATCAATTTCCTTTTTAAAAGTGAGTTTGGGTCATATGCAAAAGAAAAAACAATAGTTGTCTTTCCTGTATTTATATATTTGACCAAGCATCGAAATGTGTTTAAAAAAAATCCTTTTTTTTAAACTGTAAACTCGTTACTTAAATCTGCTATTTCTACAATGCAGATTCAAATAAATTTTCGGTAACCAAACCACAAGTCCACATGTCATTTTATCAAGAAAATATCGGAATTACATCTGAAACCCGCTTTTTCCTGCTCCGAAATCGCTGCACATCTCTCCCTCGGGAGTTTTCAGTCAACTATTTGCTTTAAAAGTTCTGCCTGTTTTATAGGCATTATCGAATTTTTAGGGAGTTTCGACAAAGTATTATTCAGTTCAATCCTATCCGTACAAATTTAAATAGTTTCAGCAATCGATAAAAAGAACCAAAATATCGTTTCGATTTGAATTCCGATGCTTTTATAAATATTGTTTACAGTATGTTTTCACAACCTTCTGTACCTCATTTCAAGCAAAATAAACATATTTGTATTTGTATTTGTATTTGTAACATGTCTCTCATTTGCGCCTGTTTCTAATGTAGATATGGATGTAAAACGACTGGACGAATTTTAATTAGGTGTGTAGATTATAATGCTACGCAGGGATCTTAGAAATAACACTGAGTATTTTTTATCCATGTAAATGAAGACGAATTGTGAATGAACGCATTTAAAATTCCGAAGTATTTACTGCCATTTAGAAATATGACATTTTGTACGGTGAAGTTTTTTTATGCATTATAAATGAAAAAAATATAGTTTTTTTTTTGGTATTTGAGTATATGTGAGACGGTAACATACAGTAAACGGTACAAATTAAATAAGAGACCTTATTTAACCGAAACTGTCATTTTTGAAGTCAAACGCTACATGACAACAATATCGTACCTATGTAAAATTCTAGTTCCTTATTCAACCCTTTTTAAACATTTGTAACAGTACAAATTTATTCGAATAAAAGAACTACGATCTCGTCACCAAACTCAAGAAATTCTCTTTACAGATCTCTAAGTTATATTTCAGGGGGGTTGTAAGAGTGGGGGGTATGATAAGAATCAAATAGATGTTGTTTCACTGCACGGCAGGGCGTATGCACACGTGCGCCGTTGCTTCAACGTCTTGACACTTGCGGATATATACCGAGTCGCAACGGACTCTGGCAACACCTTTGTAAATTTGACAGTTTAAATACGACATATTGACATATGGTCATACATTTAATAAAGTAGCAAAAATAAGATTTTTTTAGTAGGAAACAGATAAATGAACAAGTATTTTTTTAATATTTGTCAAATTTCCATCTCGCCCGGTCAAGTATGTGTTAGTTCATAGAAATTTATTTTGTAGGTGTAGTCGAGGGCATAAATATAGATACAGCCATCATGTCAAATATACGTATCACCGACCTTATTTTATGCTCTTGACTGTACATATTGTCGCCGCGCCTGGCATGTTTTTAAATATTATCTTGCATAGATTTGTGAATTATCTCAAGGCTTTCGTTCGTACGTAAAATCTCCTAACTAATTGGAGTATTCGTTAGCAAGGGGCGTATCGCAAATGAAGCTCGATGACGAAGCGTTTCATCCAACTATCCGAGCTATAAATATTTAAACTACACCGCCAATAGGTGCTATTGATAATTTTATTCAATCATTTCAGAATTTCGAACAAAATATGCAAAATCAGCAAGCGCTACATTTTTGCAAACGAAATACAACCGGCGAAAACCAGTGTTTTGTGGAAGTGTAAATTATAAATCGGTCCAGTGGCAATAACGTTGCGAGGCAACATTTGAATCCAGCGAACAATTAAAATATTTAAAATAAATTTAAGCAAATTTAATTTAGGTCAGAAACATATTTTAAAATATTATTAAGCAGTGTAAATTTCCACGGGACGAGTGCAATGGGCTCGGAGCAACATAAAATATTTCTGGTAATATTGCGGTTACCAGCGACAAGCAATTGCGGTAGGTATTTGCAAAGAGATTGTTATAAATAATCGCGTTATATTGTTGCCGAGCTGCCGTACATTTTACCATAGAAACTTGCCAAATACATTACGCTATGGTTAAAATATAATTGTTATGCCTCTTTATCTTTACAAACATACACTTTTTGAACAGAGTTATTAATAAACTTTACGAAGAGTAAATTAGTTTCGATATCTTATACGTACAACATAAATTCTCCCCCTAAACTATCAAAACTCTCGATTCCAACTACACATTTCACCTGAAGTATGTTTCGGCTGACGTAACAGTCATGAAACGTATTTTGGAAGAGCGATAAGGAAATGACACAAAGAAAACAAACTACAGTCCGCTACGGTCGAAAATTTGTCGAGGCCAGGCGGAGGCGGGGGCGGCAGCGGGCGCGGGAGAGATAGCGAATGTCAAAGTTATCGAAACGACGTCAGCGATCGCTTGCTGCGGATATCTATCGACTTTTACGACGTTATTGCAATCTTTCGACGCTTTTAGACATATTCTTGTTGCCAATAAATTGGCGAGTTCCTAGGTAAGCTACATTTAATAAAGATACGTTATGTTCGCGGAGGAAAGACGTCGTAAAATTATTTTGTGACGTTTACGAGCAGGCCGTTTGCGCGAAACTGAGTAATGGGCACGTGAAAATTCTAGTTCAAACTGTAGTTTATCGATTTTACTTATACAAGTAATACTTTTCGAACATAAATTGAAGAGGTCGCCAATATTCTACATTGAAGTAACATAAAGTGGTATTCCAGCACGCCCTCTGTCTAAATCAATACGCATAGTAAATTCAGAGGGAGCTCGATTAAAATTGAACGGCCGCACGCTACCGATTGACGTGTCATCGTATTGTCTCAGAATAGCCTTCGAAGAAACAATTTCTGTAGCAGGTCAGTAAACAGTAGAGCAGTGATTTGTCAAGGGAATGGATTCCAACAAAAGGGTCCAATTTGAATGGCAACTTGTTGTACGACCGTTTTAATTTCATAAGTCGTTTATCATAATCAAGGCGTCGGGGGTGATTTCACAACCCATGTCAATGTCTCGCCATCACCGATGAAGGGAATGTCACATACCTGCTTGGACAATGTGGTTGCGTGAGAGGATAAGGCTTCGATAAATATATTAACGACCATTTTACATTTTCAAAATATTCCTGTATACTTAACAAACCGTCTATTTGAGAAGCTCACTTAGCAATAAGATGACAAGCCGCGAATTCTGTTTGCGTGTAAAGATGGCTTTAAATGTGGCAATGGCAGACAAAGGTGACTGGAGTTAGCGAGCCAAAGAAAAAGCCGAGTTTACACGCATTGGATTAACTATTTCATAAAGACTAGACTGCTACCTTAAGGACGATGTACTACTTATACATCAATAGAAAGTGGTAAAGAAAATTCATGACGTGATACCTAAGACATTATAGTTCCATAATGGGTTAGACAGAAGTGTCACATTTCTAGGGCTTAAGAGCATTTTACAGGCTCTTATTTAACTTGCATGTTTGTGCGGGAGGAATCTTGTGACTTAATTGAAGCAGATATCTTCAACCGATTGACCTGAAATTTTGCATACTTGATTAAGTCTGATGATAATTATAATACAGTAATCTGGTAGTGGAGTTCTGATGACCTATATAGCTAGGAACGTCTCCGCAGGAGGGACCTCTTCAACGGTTGATCCGATACTTGAAATTTGGTGCACGTAATGTAGAACGGATGAAAATGCGAGTACAGTCAGTAAGAAGCTTGTATTAAAAATGAAATTTTTGACAGAAGCTTACCCAGATAATTATATTTTGATCTCTATGGTGACAACAATATTTTTGACACTGATATGTACACACGGCAAAATAAATCGGTAAGCATAGCATACGTCTATGCGTGTTGAGTATCGACATGAACGTTAAGTAGAATCCACATGTGAATGTGTGAGTGAGTTCGATCATAAAATCTACCCACGAAGTACAGATTTTTTTAGCAGCAAGATAAATGAGCTGTCGCTGTAAATTACCTGTTCATTGAATAAACAACAACTAACTATAAAATAACAATGAAGAAACTTCCAACTATTTAAGTTGGTTTATAATAAATTAAGTAAAAAATAATTACAAATTAAACGAAAAAAATCCCCCCCGGTATCGTGTCACACTCAAAGGCTGAAAATTCAATATCTCCGGTTTCAGTTACTTGTACAAAAATAATGTAATAGTAATTTTAATAGTCAGTAACGATCTTGGCACGTTTTTTACATGAACTCACGATGAGATGTCTAGAAAATTGTGTAGAGGGAAATATAAGAGGCTTTTGCCGGTGCAGCTTGTAATAGACATTTTTAATTAAAGCAAACCTTACAAATACTTAAAATGTACTAGAGTTTTGTAAATTGTAGCTAAGTTTTCCTAGTTTTCACACAGAATAAAACTATTATATACGTATTTATTTTTATTACCTAAAGAACAAAGACTTCGTTAAGTAAGTACATGTGGAAACCGGATAAAAAAAGACGCATTTTTTCGTTTATAAGTGTTGCCAAGCTTGCACATTACGTCACAATTGTGACAGTTGCAAAAGAAGAGCGCCATCTATTATTTGTGGTCGTTAATTGTGGGATCCTTAAGCCTCTTCCACACATCGCAGCACAAGACGTCACGACGTAACCAGGTAGCTAAATAGTTCGTGCGGACCAATATCCCTAATCTAATATGCCCGGTCCGGGATTCGATGTCCGGGTGAATCCCGCTGTGGTGGGAACTGTACCGCTCTACTATTGTTACTACCGTTCACCACTATTGCGAGAAAATGGTTGCCGAACGTGTGTCGAGTGTTGGGGGGCAATTTTTTAAGTGATTGATAAATTTAGGAATACAATATCATGAAATTAATTCAACTACTTATGAACTTGAAACTACTGCAATGCCTATCATTTTCAAACATCTTAGCTATGTAGAAAAGCCCCTTTGTAACATTTGGGTAGTATAATAGGTATTTAAGACTTGTGTGTTGACACAATATATTGGACATACGTACACACATGCACACACATCGATACATTATTACTTAAACATTAACATTCGAATTCATCATTTCGCCTAATTTGCGCATAAATCAAAAACCCGGCAAAAACAAAACGGAATTCAGCAAAAGTGGAAAGTTGGCAAATTTGCTTAGTGAGAAATTATCTACCGTTATACTAATTGCTCCCCAGTACGGTTGGCGCCATTCGAAGTGTGCGAGTAATTCCGTATCGGTCGAATTAAAATTAGCCTTACCTGGTTGTACTAGGTGTGAATATATTAGTAGCTTCGTTGTTCGTACAGTGTTGTGAAGTGAATTTAGCGGAAGGAATTGGTCTAGAATTGACTAGATTTTCGACAGAGCTCGTCGATGAAAATAGTCTATATATAGTGTCTATACGTTTACCAAAATGTTAACGTAACCAAGCTTAAATGAACCGTTCTTTAAACAAGCCTCGTCTGTAGATTCAGTGCCTCGAAAGACAAGCAGAACATAATCCGTTTACCGTAGGCATTATACCGAATCAGGTGTATCCACGTTGGTCAATGTCAACTTCACCGCAAAACTAACCTTGAGACACCTATCTCCGTTTAACACCTACGAGCGCACGGATCAAGTTATGGTTGTCAGTCATACTCGACGCTGAATTCATGGATAAGACATTGTTTAATCAATCTCAGTGTATAAGTTTTCTGTTACAAGAAACGTTTCGAACGCGTATACATTGAAAGACTAACCCCCCCCTTACCAAACCCCCCCCCGTACCAAACCAAATGCCCCCTTATTCATAAACGCTCTATAGGCTTCTGCTAACTTAGCAATCGTTTGTCCTTATCTGTGAAAGGTAAATGTCAAAATGACAGATAAGGACAAACGATTGCTAAGTTAGCAGAAGCCTACAGAGCGTTTATGAATAAGGGGGCATGAGTTTACTCGTGGATTGTTGTCGATATTGGAAGCTAGTAGCGCTGCCGTCGCCATTTTAGTGAGAAACGAACGCGGCAATGTTGTCTGTGTCAAAAATGTACACTAGCACCTCAGTTTGCCTAAATACAGTAATACCGACGACCGATAGATGACCGGATAGCCTAGTGGTTAATGACCCTGACTATGAAGCTAGAGGTCCTGGGTGGGAATCCCGGTACGGGCAGACAGTTGTATGATGAATACGAATGTTTGTGCCCGAGTCTTGGATGTTGTATGTACCTATTTAAGTATGTATTTATCTACATTATATAAGTATGTTTATCCGTTGCCTGGTGCCCATAGTACAAGCTTTGCTTAGTTTGGGGCTGGGTCAATTGGTGTAATTTGTCCGAAGATATTTATTTATTTATTTAAAGACGCTTTCGAAGCGATACATTGTCTCAAAAATTTACGCAAGACGTAGGAAATCTTGAACTCCGTAATCTGGTATCCTTTAGCCTCCGAACAAAGCACCGATGCTCCCGCGTCATAAATCCGCAATTGATTCCGAATCAGCTACCGCTGAATATATATGACGCCTTACCGTGTATTTTTCTGTAAGCACAAACAATCGTAATCTAAATAATAAAGACCGCGCGCGGCCCCTCAGCTCCGTGGGCTTAGTCCTACAAAATTGGGGTAATAAAAGAGGAATGCTTCGAAAAGTTTCGCAATAAAGCCCGCGTATCGACTGTGAAGCTGAAGAAATAAAGAGTTCGCGTACGCGTGTGTGTGTGCGGTACGGCGCGTTAACACTATATTTTAATGCACAATGCAAGGTCTACTGGCCCTTTTGCCACGGAACAGAAGAAATCTCTACGAAACGAGTAGCTAGGATTATTCAAAAATAACGTAATGTTTTACAGGTTTTTGAAGTGAAAACTTCTTTAGCCGCGTTGTGCTCTTTTTGGGATGGGTAAAAAATGCTAAACTGGCGTCAGGTCAGGAGGGAGAGTTGCTGCTGGGTCATTTAAGCGGCGCTGGGTGTGCGTGTGTGTAGTTTTCACTTCTGTCGGCACAGTTGTTTGTTTGGCCGCCTAGGCCTGTAAGTTTGTATACGGCCAATTGGACGAATACGAGTACAGTGTCTCTTATAAATTTTCCAGTATATTTCAGCAGGTGGTGGGGTTAGTTTTACTAAATAGCTATGAAAGGTGCATTGGGGTAAATTCGAAAATGGGGGAATTTCGAAAATCGTGGATATCCACTAAACGGGGAACAATTCCATAATTTGGCAACGCTTATCTAGAAGCCAAGTTTCGAAATTCCCCCATTTTCGAATTTACCCCAATGCACTGTAAATGTTTTTCAGGATTTTTGAAGAGAGATCACAAACGCTTTCACATATTGATCCAAGTTCAAAGTGAACCGCATCAAGAGCGGGAGTACATTTTGAATCAATAATTTAAATGTTTTTTTTTAATATGAATAGGAATGTAAGCGAGCAAGTGGGTTACCTGATGGTAAGTGATCACCACTGCCCATAGACACCCGCAACCCCGGAGGGATTGCAGATGCGTTGCCAACCTAGAGGACTAAGATGAAATGCCTCTTGTGCCCGTAATTTCCCCGCCTGTCTTACTCTCCACACCGGAACACAGCAGTGCAAGCACTGCTACTTAGCGGCAGGATTAGCGAGTAAGATAGTGGTAGCGATCCGGACGGACCTTGCACAAGGCCCTACCACCCGCAAAGTTGCTGGAATATTCCGAAAAAAATCTGAGATACTTAGTATAGCCTAGAGCTGATTACTTATAATCTACTCCTTCTTTAATTGCGATAGCTCTGTTTTGTAGTAATACCGTTATAGTTCGTAATCATCTCATTCCGCCTTACTGCACTATATAGATACTAAGAAGATTCCTTTCTCAATTAAAAAATACATTGTATTGTATCGCACGCCACCTTAGTAGCTACCTTAAACAACTAATTGCTGTCGTATTAAATGCACCCAAAACAAAAGAAAGGTGATAGACAAATTAAACCGTTACCAAAACGAGGCTGCTCGTTTGGTGCTTAGCGTTTTTCGAGTTCCAACGTCTACACAAGCATAGGTATAACGCGGTAAATAATTATCTACGCGCGAGCAGTGACGTATGTGCGCTATTTAAAGTGGGTACGCTATTAGCAAGACCTTCGAAATGACAAAAATACTGTACCTAATGCTAGAACATTCTTTTTCACAGACGTCTTTTGTTTTGTCATCCTAGTATGAGTTCTTTAAATTGATTGAACATCGCATGACTACATGATGGCGAGAGCAGACATTGGTGATAGAGATACAGTATCGGGATAAGTATTTTATGGCATCTGGTTAAGGGTATCTTACTATAACCGCTGCGATAAGAATTGAAATTAAAGGGTCTACGAGACACGAGTTTTTTTGTCAGCGTTTTTGGTCATCGGTAATAATGTCATTTATACCGATACGGGACGCTTTGTGCGCGAAACCGACTCGCAATTGGCTATTTTTTAAATGTTCCCTCGTTATTTTATCACAGGTTTGGCAATGGCCCCCGCCGAGAGTAATGGCGGCGATAAGCACTAGCAATTAAAGCATTGCTACGCGACGCACGCGTTTCTTTGCGCCTCACTTAATGGAGATTTGTGGTTGCCTGTTCCGCGCTCGCCGTTTGGGCGATACCTGCGAATTACAACTAAATAACAAATATAACTAAAAGCCTTTCTAAATGCCAAATGGTTTGGCAAGCTCAAGTGCCTGCATTTGATAGGATCGAATTTAACAACGTGTGAGGCATACATACTGTAGACTGTAGAAACTAATAAATAAAACAATTTAAATTTTAGTAAAAATTCAACACGCAGCGCTGACCAGAGCAATGTCACGACTATTTCTTTTGTTTTTGTTTTCTTTTAGCGCTGCGTGTAATTGACTTTATTTGTGGCCAGTGCCAAAATATAACAGTTTAATAAAAAAAGATGGCTGCCTAAATAGGTGCGTCGCCTACACATACATACATAAATATCGTCTTTATCATACATATGTATTGAGATTATAAGATCTTAAGGCCACGTTTAAAATGATTGTGGGCATATAGGTGGAAATAAAGAATCAAAATATCTCGATGGGCTTTTATCATCTGCGCGGGAAGAGAAGCTACTCATTATACCATTTTGATTTCATACAATTTAATACGTCTAACGATTTTGATTGGATTTGCTGCGTAGTTTTTTGGATTTACACACAAATATTTTGCCTTCACCAAAATGTATTGGGATTTTTGTACGCGTGTGTGCATCGTGTATCTCACGCGCATTACGATTTCAGTAATCCGACGATTTTGTCGCTAAGTACGTGGTTGTTTCTTTGTTCTATATGTCTTAATACCGCCATTAAACATTTATTGGTGTAGGTATATGAGACGTTTAAACATATTAAACTCAAGTATTTAATGAAATTGATTAAAAAGAGTTTAAAATTATTATTAGGTATAACACTATCTCAACTTCCCGCTCCTATAATCGCTTTTTTCAGATCAATTACGGCTTCTGACTTTAATCCACGCTGCAGCGCTGAGCGGGTTTAAACTGTATTTAATAACGATCTAGCGACTAACTTCTGAAGTATTTGTGAGTTAAGCACCATTTAGACGTATCTTTGGACTGGGCTTTAAAAGATCCGTTGAATCAAACGTTAGAAATGTGGCAATCATCATCATATCCATCTTATACGTCTCACTGCTGGACACAGGCCTCCACGCGGAGGGAGAGGGCTTGGGCTATAGTGCCCACGCGGGCCCAGTGTGGATTGGGAACTTCACACACACCATTGAATTCCTTCCCAGGTGTGAACAGGTTACCTCACGAAATTTCCATCACCGAAATCTTATCTCGTCCCTGGTGAGCAGTATGTTCCACGGGACTTTGTTATTGTGTCGTACGGACACATCACTCAAACAGATGATGCTTAGCGACAAAAAACGGCTTAGTAACAATGCCACGTGACAGCTAATAACAGATAGAAAAATTCGAAGGCTTACCCACCTGCTATGGGTGGTGCAGGGGTAGTATAGCACGCGTCACGGAATGACGAGGATCCGGGTTCGATTCCCGGCCACAGCTTTACTTTTCGGATTTTTATATGTGTTCTAATTTTCAGTGTCGTTTAGAAATTTAATTTGTAACGGTAAAACCGTAAAAAAGTAAAAAACAACTTGATTCATTTGATAGTACCGAAAAGCTCATGGTAAATTTCAAATGTAATTTTGCAAATTTAAAATTAATAAATTAATTCCGAAATGAGGTTCCGTGTGAATATCACGATTTCTATTGAAATCAAGGGTGCTGACTTTTACCATTTACCGTGACGTCACAGCCGAAGTTTAGTGACGGGAAATCCAAATCGATTCAAAAACACCGACGCCCTCCGCCCTGCTACGATTGAATCGATTCAGCTCGAGCCGCCGCCCTTCCAAAGGTTTCCACATTTTCAAATCGTATGAGACAAACCTCGACTCTTGGTCAAGGTTCACACACGCACGTTCGGTATATCAGGCCCCTGTTCCACCAGTAACACAATCGTCGGTGAAAAGTGACAATTCTCCTTACATTACAAACTCGACGAGAATCATAGCCGGTTGGCTTCGTATTGAATACGAATTGCATTTCCAATTGTCAATGGTCACTGAGAATTGTTGACTTGGTGAAACAGGGGCCTGATACATAAATATAAATAAATAAATATCTTGGGACAAATTACACCAATTGACCCAGCCCCAAACTAAGCAAAGCTTGTACTATGGGTACGTAGATAAATAATAAAAGATAAAAAATAAATACATACGGCACAAGCATGCGTAATCATCATACAACTGTCTGATCTTACCGGGATTCGAACCCAGGACCTCTAGCTTCATAGTCAGGGTCACTAACCACTAGGTCTCCGGTCGTCTATACATGGTAAAGGGCGCAATGCGGTGTGTTTAAGTGCTTTGTCTCGCATTATCTATCTTGCGTTGTCTGCGCTACTTAAAATTCGCGCCACGTAAGTTTCCATCTATGGAGTTGGCTGCTAGTGGCGCCGTAGTGAACGTTTTAGGTGTCAACGGAGGGCGATCGCGCGGAAACTGCACCGAACAATCCGAACATGGCTTGAGGCTACCCTCACAGATGCAAGTTTGTATTGTACTGGCTGTGGCTACGTACGGTCGAAGCTTCTGTAGGACCTTTTCTCATACGTTTCGCAATAATTTCTTTAGCAAGTGTACGGTAAGTCATTGTTATATTAGCAGTGGAAAGGTTTCACAGTGGTAATGTAGTTTCTTTCACATCTGTGTCTGGAGGTTGGGTTAATCGTTATGCTATGTGTAGCTAAATGATTATCACTTTTTTTTAATTAAACGTAGTAACGAACGAGAAAGTGTATCACACCACCCATGAACAGTCCTAACTTTAAAGGATTACGAATGCGTTGCCAGGTTAGATGGTAATTTCACCGGTTGTCTTACCAAGCCGGAACATAGCAGCGCAAGTACAGCTGCTTGGCGGAAGGGTTAGCGAGTAAGGTAGTGGGAGTGATTTGGGTACCATCAGAGTGCGTCTGAGACTATTGCGTCTTCCAAATATTTGCGCAAGAAAAGCATCACCTTGTATTAACTATAAAGTAGAGCCATCAACTATTTTTCACCTTTGTTGTTGCGATCGTGCAAGGGTGATGGTGATCACTTACCAGCAGGTGTACTATAAATAGTGGCCATAGCTATAGCTTGTTTGCCATACTATTTCATAAAAATGCCTCAAACAAAATAACGGGGCAAGTTTTTATCGAGAATTTTATTAGTAAATAGGAAAACTGGATATAATTCAACAACATAAAATCAGCAAACTTGGTAATACTCGGTTCCCGCCAGCTTACAATTTGCCAAGTTCCCAGCACTCGTAACTAGAATTTGGTAGTTTGTGGCAAACCTACTTGATACTGAAAAGTTTCAGTGGATCCCGGTGCATAGGGAAATTAAACACGGATTATCGGAGATTTACCTTGAAACCTTATCGAAATAAATAAGACTTGAATGTTACATGGCTTAAAAGGTACCTATTCGGAATGTTTTTGTCTGACTTGGTTCCCTTTGCCAAAATGAACCAATCGATTTCATTACGCATTTATCTATATTATAATAGAGATAAGAAACTGGAGGTTTTAATATTAACTGAAATTTCTGAGGATACCAGCAAGACCGTTAGAAAGAACCAAAGGTTTATGAAACCTCACAGGAGCAATTTTTGCGTCGTGCAGGTGTATTATCCCTGCATTTTGGGGCAAACGAACAGCGCACAATGCAAATGATGCAATCTTTCCAACGGTGTTCCGCATTTCCAGATAAACATTGTTTTAACAATGCATGAAACGGCTGTGGTTCATTATATTCCCGTCTTCAGTTTCGCTTTGTAATTTGGATAAATCTAGTCATCGCCAAACGGAAATCCAATGTTAATTAAGTATGCAAAGTTCAAGTGATTGCACCTTCAATTTTTATCTTCTCGGTGTTTTGATCTGTGGGTTGTGGCAGAATACCAGTATCTTGCTCCTATGAGCAATATTGACTACAGAGCCATGACTCTTTTGTGCTACTGAGGCGCCAACAAAGCAAATGATTTCGTTTTTAGCTTTAGCTTGATTATTTTGTTACTTATGCTTGATTGTGTGTGTTAGCAATACCAAATACACGCTTTATCTCTATCTATCTAAATATAAAATAAACCGCTCGAAAATGTGCCGGTAAACAATTCCCAAGGCCGCTTCGAGAGCTGTCTCTAGTAAAAATCAGAAATGGCAATAAACTTTTCTCAAACTTTGACGTTTTAATGCAAACGCGTTCGATGCTGATTTTGTGACCGAAAACATGCACTAATTATACAGTTTGTTGCAAATATGCGATATTGAGACGTTAATGCGAATGTTTTTGAGACGTTTGCTTGTTTGAATATATTCTTTGCTCGCTGTGGCCATTACACTGACTTTGTATGAAGCAAATCCGTATTCAAGTTTTAGAATTGCACAACGGTTGGAAAATCTTTAGGTAGTACGGATTGTATATATGTACGCATCATTAAAATCGGCTTATCTGGTATAACAGAGTCCATATTACGTGGACCGGGAGAGTAAACATAATTATACATGCTTTATAGTCACATATCCTCCCACACAACTCGTGTAGTTTGGGAATTTATTGACTGCTTTTTGAGCAAAAACTTGTTGTGAGGCGATGCAAAAAAGGAATTTATCAACAAACTGACAATTAAATAAAAATATACCATACCGGTCTGGCAGCAAAGATATAACATAGAATGTACCAGTTGCTTCTCGGCCCACGCAGATGGTAATAGCCCATCTAGGGAATTGGGCGAAAATCTTAGGAATCATGTTATAGGCGATGCGGCTAGCAACCCATCACTATTATTATTCCCCCTTCCATCTTTATGCCCACAATTATGCTAACCGTGTTATCTTGTTACCTAGTGTAGTGACAAGCGTACCTACATATTTACAAAAGGAAAATCGAGATGGTGTAGGTGTTACGTGTTTGGACATAGGTACGACCTAATGCAGTAAATAAATCCTCATTTTCATCGATAATCAACAAAAACCATACACAAATCACGTCTTATGGGGTAGACAGAGCCTAAGTTAACAAGACTTTCAGGCCATATTTAGCAAGACTGTCTGCGTATAGATAAAAAGTGGAATAAAAAAAAACCTTAAAATAATTCGAACTGCGCATATGGATGTGCCTTTGACCGTTCCCACAAATTAACTTCGGTAGGTACCTAAAGGTATTTTTTTTCTCTTCTGCCTAATTATAACGAATCGTATAATACCATCGTATGTTATAGGCATTACTGACAGAAACATAGTACCCACCTGTATAAGACGTAAGGCCTCATTTATACAGGAAAAATGCCGTCGGTTAGTGCAAATGGAGCACCATATATCATGTGCTACTGACCGCTTGGTATAGTAAGAACTTTATTGGTCGGGAACCA
Source organism: Pandemis cinnamomeana (assembly GCA_932294345.1). NCBI lineage: Eukaryota > Metazoa > Arthropoda > Insecta > Lepidoptera > Tortricidae > Pandemis > Pandemis cinnamomeana. The sequence goes on along the minus strand of OW028705.1, from coordinate 11,455,438 downwards.
CTCTCAGGAAACCATTGGGATGATTGTTGGAATAAAAAAACGGCGACGACACTGGCTGAAACAGAATTAGCCACAGAAAACAAAATTATACTTGCAATTACATGCTGCGGTATTGCACACAAATGCCTGTAAACATGCAGCCCGAAAGTTTTTGCTGAAAAAATTATCTTAACACCAGATTTTCTGGTGAAGGTGCTTGATTGTTACACTGTCGTCAGTCACACATGCACAAATCAAGTCCAATCCAATCCAACCACTGGAATTAGGAACTATCGTACCGATTTCACTGTACATTTTGAGCCACTTTTGAGTGTCTTTTCAAGTGACGTTTCAGGCGACGGAAATCGAAGCGCTCCTGTGTGGATCACGTTATCATTTTCGAGGAACGAAACCTTTAAAATCATAGAAACGTGCGTAATTTTAATGTGTTTAAAAATGGAATCGATAAAGGAACTGGGACAATCACCATGTTTGACCTCTGAATTGCTTATAAAGGCAGTGAAATTGCTCCAAAGTTATGAACAAATACCATCTACCGAAAGTATGGTACTTCCAAGTAATGTTTAGAATTGAAGTTTATCGCGCCTCTTCAAATATACCTAAATCAGAAGATTCAGAAGCGTAGATTTAAATCAAAAATATCTGGATCAAAACACATACAATTGTGTTTTTCCTCTGTGTATTTTAGAGCTGTGACTTTATTGAATGCTACGGTCGCCATGTTTTTTATTTTATTAATAAAATTTGCTTCCTTGTTGTGTGACTGTACCTAATTGCATAGTGATTCATTCTACGTTTATTTATCTATTTATTTATATAATGTTGTGACAAAAACGTGCATAGTTTGATTTTTTTATATACTTTTGCCGAACTCTGTGTTTATTGTATTGTAAATATCAAATAAAAAAATATGTATACCAAATTTCAAGTCAGTTTGTCAAGTGAGTCACATTGACTTGTAAGATATGACCCACATTTACTAACACGGCAAGTTAATAGAATTTTTCTTAAAGTTTATTCAAAATTTTCTCACATTTCAAATGTGTATGCCGCTACTACTTACAACTATAAATAAACATAATTCAATTTTCGTCGAAGCTACATTTTTGTCTACGATTTGATTGTTATATTGTCAGCAAAAGTTTCGTCATTTAAAAACTATAGAACAATCGAGACTTAACCTTAAACATATTCTTATGGACGCCACTATAGCCCTTCATCGTCCTTCACAGGTACTTAACAGCGTAAAACATTCTATTACACAGTTTTACCGTGCCGTTGCCGATTTAACTGCAGTCCGCTTCGATTTAACCTTTCCCGTAAACCAGTCATAAACACTGTCGGTTATGGAGCTCAAATAACGAAGAAAGGCAGTATGCCTCCCTCATTGTCTGCCCTTTAAGGGCTTTAGTGTACAATGGAATACACCAAAAATGCCCATTCGGATAACATTTCTTTGACCTTTAAATTAAGGTCAGTAGAAAAATTGAATTGGTTACGGATTATGATGGCCGCTTTTATGGCGCAGCCGGCTGTAATGTATGACATCGAATGGCTTGTTAGACGGCGCGCAGTTTGGGAAGCCGTGATCTGGTGTCGGATGATTGTGAAAAATAAAATGGTTTATATTAGTGGGAGAGTACGGCCAACATATTTGTTATAAATTATAAAGATGCTCTGAGTAAGATCGTTCTGATGCGATCTACCTCATCTGTCACTGCCACTGTGTAAACAATAGTTGGTCTTAGGGTTATTCTTGTGAGATTGTCCGTGTATTTTAAACATTTGGCTATTTATCAAAAATGTTAAGTATAGATGGTACAGAGCGCTATTGTATTGTTTTTTATACCTCAATTACCGTTTTTACGTGCAATACGTCAAACATTCACAGAAGAAAGATAATTTTTATGTAGTCTACTTCAAATTACAACTACCTATTACTTAGTACTCGTACTCTATTCGCCGCAAAACCGAAAACATGAAATCGTTCCGCAGCACAATTTTACAATGAGTCGTCACTTTGCCTTTTTGCCATAACATCGCAAAATAAGGAAACAAAGTCATCAATCAGCAACAAGCACGAACAAAAACTGCAAATTAATCGCGAACGATACATACTGACAATAAAGTGGAGACGGCCCAAATTGCGGGCCACTTGGAGGCGTAAATAAAAATCGTGGGTCGTCGAAATTAAGGTTCCTACGAGCGTCGTCATTAGGGCTCGAATAGGGTTGTATCCCGGTGGTCGTAATAAGTCATGTCTGCCGCAGGACCCGACGCCCTTACTCCGCCCCCCGCTCCTCCGAACTGCCCCGCGCCCCGCCGTCGTCCGGAGAACATTATCGTTCGCTAAGTATGGCCAACAGTCAATTTAACGGACAAATAGCTCGACTGACCGAATGAAACAGTTTCAAGTTTCGGTGGGAACCTATAGCTTACGTAGGTGTCAGGGTGATTAATTTGTTGTTAGAATTTGCTCGACGAGGCTTGCGCTTTCAGGGTAACGTAATAATTAAACAGCCGTACCTAGATCAATTAAATGCCTGGGAAATTTTGTGCTACAATGATGTATTGTACACTTAGAACACGGAGTAAAACTAGTTGGTTTTACTCGGCGCTTATTTCATTCCCCGCCTATTTATCCATGTAAATACCTCACACACACACAAATCGCGAGCGTAAGCTTGGGGCACTTTCCTGGGTCCCCGGTATCAGTTCGGTCCATAAACTACGGGCCCCTCCCGTGCCCCACTTTCCCCAGCCATGTTCCTCTTTGCACCTCCTTCCTCCCACCGTTCTTTCGCTCGTGAACATAAGCTCGGCCATTTTTTAAAATGCGTACCTCGGACCTCGCAGTTACGTGCTATATCGACTCTTTGAAGTGTTCAACTTTTATTTCTGCCGTAGGTGTGCCCTGGATTCTTTTGTTTCCCACGCTACAAATGATATAATGGTTCGATGTTTTTTACGGTTCAAATAGTCTCAGTTGAAATTATTTGGTGTGTTTCATGTATCCTTGCAGGGCGTTAGACTGCTTAAATGTTTGGCGATTAATTTAAACACGTTTCCCAACGGTTTTGTATCACGAAATAATTGTTCGAGTTTTCAAATTAGAATTAGAAATTAGGAAAGAGGAGACTCCATGGAGCCAGTTGCCAACATACATAAACGTGATGACATTGTTTTGACTTAAATTCAAACAAAAATATTTCAAAAATTATCGTCGAAATGAATATAAAATAAATATCAGTTCCATTGTGCCCACTTGGCATTGTATTCGTTTTAAGCACAGTCACTGAACAATAAACATTTATCAATGTTTAATATTTTCAATATTATTACATATAATATATTTTACGTTATAACCAAAATCGAAGTTCATGAATACTGAAGATTATAGTATTTATGAAATTGTATAAATATAATGGAATACAGCTTCTGATAATATTGGAGTGCTGTGACTCACAAGTAGGTAGTGTAATAAACCGTTCTACAACAAGCAATATTATACGCCATAATACCAGTTTAACTAACATTAAATTAATGTTGCCAGCATCATGTAACATGAGGTAAATAATTGCAGCGATCGAGCTAGTTCCAGTAGATAATTCAGTTAGGGTACGTTTCGTTAATTTGATGCGCTTAATAGTAGGCAACACCATCGCTAGGTATAAAATTTGGTTAAATCTCGCAATAAGTTACCAATCTATTAAAAAAAAGTGTCAATTTTTTGTATTACCTAAGTTATAAAGTAACATTACGCCACCAAAACACAGCTTAATATTACCGTAACAAACCCACGTACTTCGCCAAACAAAACGTAACTTTATTCAAATCACCTACTAAACCGTAACGCAGCCGGAAATTACAACAATTAAAGCCATAATATCGCCTACTTATGCATTCGTATGTGAAAACTACCAAGTAACGCGGTGAAAACTACCACTAAACGCGGCTTGGTAGTTTTTGCGAGAGGTTGTCATAGTCGTGACGGGTCGTGCCCACTTTTACCGCAAAAGTGTCGAGGAGTGCGGCAATTAAAACTTGCGAATGTCAAGTGGCAGCGAGGTCGTATTATAGTTTTATAATGGTAAACGCGGAGATTTGAGGGGTTAGTTGTAACTGTTATGTAGCTGTTATAAACCGATGCTCAAAACAAATGAAGCACGAATTTCTAGTATTATAAATTGTGAAGCATGAAATTTTGAAATGACGGTTCTGAAATATTAAATTTTAAGGATTTCGCGTACACTGTTAATACAGATTAATCACGTAGCATTAAAAGTTGTACTTTTATTTGCTGTGCAGCAAAAGCTATTTATTGCAGAAATCATCACGTTTTTAATCCATAAAAAGCTTTTATTTTATACAATCCGAATGCGTATGTATGTGGAGTACCTTTCTGTTGACGGACAATAATATTATATATAACTATCTTCTGCCCGCGACTTCGTCTGCATAGAATTATACATAAAAACCTTCCTCTTGAATTACTCTATGTATTGGGCAATCGGCAGTTAGCAGTCACGTTGCAGTTGGAAAGCAGTCCACCTACACTGGCTCGTAGTCAACCTAGTAACTAATATTTCGCATGAAAAGTAACATCGCATACATTCTTTGTATTTACAATCCACTGCAGTCACAAGCTAAATCCGCATAAGCTCAGGTTAATAGTATTTGCAATTGACACAGTAAAATACGATAATATTCAAAAGTGGGGCTTTATCTAGGGGAATCTGCGACTGGGAGTGGCAAGAATCAATTGTTCGGCTAACGGTCGACGCGATAAGCAAAACTTACGACCCCTTTTGTACAGCGATTCTTTATTGTGAATGTTGTGTTTGGGAATGTTAAAATAATTGGTATAAAACGAGGTTGCAATAATATTTTACAATTTTGTGTAAGTAAAAAAGTAGTCTGTTAAAGATCCACTATGAAGTGGTTTTAACAACCTTATTCGCTTCATTTGGAGTTAATTAAACAACCTAATCAAGTCTTGCAGATTTGTACCCACGGCTCTCACGAACCACCGGTTGAGAACCACTGTGCTGTAAACGTGAAAGAGAGAGCGATATATTACCTTTACTTGTACCACTTATCCACTGAATTTTAAATTTGTGTGGGAAATGGAAAATATTGCGGTAAGAATGAGAAAGTCATGTACCTATATGAGAAAGACGGATGGATAGATATACGATGACGAATCGCATAATTTCTCATGATGCTATTTGGCGTTAAGTAGTAAAATAATATAACAGTGACTAAATTGAGCACCATTGAGTAGTTTTGCTAAATTACTACAAGTTTTTTATGCGAAAATAGAAAGACGAGGGAACGCATTTAATAATTACAAGGCGCGGGATCACAATGGGGACTATCGTTTCTTTGCTCACCACTTGGCGCCACTGTTGACTAAGGTCCAGTGGTATAGCCGTCAAAGGCGACTTTATAAGATCGGCGCCGAAACAAAGTTTTAAATATTGAATCTCATTAAGTTTATTAATTATAAATAACTATCATCATATCGAGTAGCTATGCCGTAATCTTGTGCAGTTCCGTTTTGTTCGAAAAAAAGATTTCAAAGCGTTCACATTCATCGCCAAACAATCCATATTTGCGCTAATTTCACGAAGGAGATCACTTTTCAACAGGTAAACTAAAGAAATTATAATTTATGTCACGAACCCCGCCAAAACCAGTGAAAAGTGAATGTTATTGGACCTCACGCGACACTAGCGCCTCTAGTGGCAAATTCACACGCGAAGCCCCCCTTACTTCATCTTCGTAAGCGTTATAAACTAACAATAACCACTTTTAAATATGACCACTATAAATCAGCATATCAACCGTCCATTAAAATGCTAGCACTTTATTTCGCAACTTTTTAACTGTTGGCATTAGGCGGACCAAAAAAGCTAACCTTTTGCACCCGCGGGTATCTCACAGGAAGCCCAGCTCCCCCGGTGGGTCATTAGGCAAAAATAAACGATTATAACCACTTCAGAAAACGGTGAAAAAGTCTTTTTAGGGTTCCGTACCTCAAAAGGAAAAAACGGAACCCTTATAGGATCACTTTGTTGTCCGTCTGTCCGTCCGTCCGTCTGTCAAGACCCTTTTTCTCAGGAACGCGTGGAGGTATGAAGCTGAAATTTATATCAATTACTCAGGTTTACTGTCCCTTGAAGCTGTGAAAAAATCAAACTTCTAAGCCAACGCAATCAAAAGATACAGCCGTTTATGCCGCAAATTTCCGCAAATTTTCAACTCTCAAGGGAATCAAAACCTACAAGGTAGTTCCCGTGAACGCAGAATCTTGAAATTTGGTATGAAGGTAGGTCTTATAGCACAGATTAAAGAATAATTGCGAAAACCGTAAATGTGTATGTATGTCTGTATATAGCAGTGACCAATATAAAGTAACCCCACACTGCGTACATTTTGCTTTGGAACAGGGCTCTGCTTACACTGGTTTTAGATATTTATAGATAATGATACGGAACCCTCGGTGCGCGAGTCCGACTCGCACTTGACCGGTTTTTTCAAATTCAAACTCCTACGGATAAGGATTAAGCTTAGGCTATGCTTTGTAGGGCGAAATGAGAGTTTTAGACAAAGTTTGCCGATAGGCAACTCTAAACGCTGAATTGTTTCAAGCTGGTTGAAGTTGTGACCCAATTTGAAAGCACATACGCTCATTACAATAATAATTCGGTTCGGGTAACCAGCGGGGTAGTTCCTACATTGTTAAATCGCTAATATATCTGGCTTTTAGCTATTTCACAAGGCATTTTATTAATTATATTAACTATTTTAAAATTACTTCCACGCCGGTCTGGGGGCAAAGAAAAACATAGAATGTGCCAGTAGCTTCTCTTCCCGCGCATATGGTAAAAGCCCATCGAGGGAATGGGCAAAGCCAGTGACATAGAAAATGGTATGCTCATTTAATTACTACTCTTTTATTTAGGACTCTATTATGAAGTTACTTAGCGAATGCCCTAAAATTATTGCGTTTCTTTCGAAGAGTTTGAAATCCTAAAACAAAATCAACAAAATATCCGACAAATTGAGAACTGGAGGAGGTTTTGAAACAAATTAAACAAAAACTCCTGACTAATTGACACACAACCTCACACCTCATCAAGGACGCAGTTAGAGGTTTTCTTTACGGCGTATGTAGGCTAGGAATAAATAATGATTGCTAAGTTAGTTTAATAAAAGTTAAATTTTGAGTGGAATACTTATGAATAAGACGACTCAAACCGGTTAAAATTACACACCAAGTCTTTAGTGCACGCATTTCGCGACAAAAGACACGCGCTTAAATCTAGTGATAAACGAGAAATACCATTTCACGCTAGGCGTTTTAAAAGAGCGCTAAAACGCCCGCAAAACGTTTGAACACAGATTAACACTAATACAGCCAGTGCGGGAAAACGCACAAATTTGTGTGGCGTTAAAATAAGAGGGCGTTGTCCTGTCCGTCGCCGCGAATATTTCATTTTTTATCGCGCCCGCGGTCGCAACTCACGCTGTTGCACGCGGCTGCTCGCGCCACTATTGGTTCTAGATTTAAGAATAAACTTTATTCTGGATATAATGCACTTACAATCAAACTTCATCATCGTTAGCCAGGCTTCAACTAAACGCCATTGTACATCAAATCAAACGAGATAACACAACTCACACACAACACAACTAATATGGTAGCTAAAAGTATTACATAAAGTTTGCAGTTTTTTTATCCTTTAGTTTAGACAGAAAGAAGACATTTATTCATTTTTGCAAGACACACAAATATAAGAGCATACACACAATTATATAGAAAAGAAACAAAAACAGAGACATGACAAATAGATCATCAGTGTTGAGTGTGTCTTCGCAAAAATGAAACGGTCGCTGGCTCAGCATTACGCTGAGGTGTTAGACACCTGCAGCACTGATTCTCAGCCAGAACCGCTTTGGTTTGTTTGTAAACAGGCTTCAATGAATCCACTAGGCCCCTTTATAGACCTTTATTGTAATGAATCTCCTTTTCGGTAGCTTCAGTTTTTTCGACTTACTACACTTATAGTCCGGTTTGTAGTCCAAATATCCGGAACAATTACTATTTTCAAGAAACCTGTAGTACTTCACTGAATGCCGCAGCAATAGTACGCTTAAATGCTAACATATTTTTTTAGAAACGTTACATATAAAGTTAACTTTACACGGACGCTTGAGTAAGGAAAAGGATTTATGTTAAACTCGGAGTAAGTTTACGAACTACTTACTTCAAGGATTTTAAAAATAAAGGCGTATTCTTACTTACTTAACGTATTAAAGTCAATGAATTAGGTTTCGATTCAGACCTAAGATATTCTTATCCGAAACTAAGAAAATTTTGTGTAACAATAGATGACATCGATAGGTATTTATAGTGTGCATAGTGTTAAAAGTAGATACCTAACCCTTTTATACCAACTACACCTTTTATGAGGCGTGACTCAAAATTTACAAGCATTTTAAATATATGTATGAAGAGATCGATGAATGTGGACGAAGCGAAAGAGGTATGTCAGGATCGTAGCAAGTGGAACAGAGTAGTTTCGGCCTACCCCTGCGGGAAAGAGATGTGACGGTATGTATGTACTTAAAAATATGTCTTCATTCTTAGTCCTCAACAAAAAAACAAATGCTGCCCAGGGCAGCATCTAATCAAGCCAACCTAGAGCAATTCCATCCGCAATCCAGAAACATTAACCCAAACATAAAACATACCTGGTATAGCGGCGCACGCTGCGGTATCGCCACTTAGCGTTTCCTATACGTGGTTAAATTCAAAACGTAAACTATTTAGTCAACTCATGCAATATGCATTCGCCGAAATTCTGTCTCCACCAGTCCATCAACCAGAGTCCTTATCGACGACGGCTTATCATCAACAGGTCTGCCGGCTCGTGCGCTGTTATCTCTTGCTACAAATACCCACTAACTCACCAGGCTAAAAAGCTTCTAACACCATTAGCAACGCAAACCAACAACAACCTAGAAGCTCCGCCATACAGCTCAAACTCCTAACAAGCTTCTTAGCAGTCATATAAGCCCGGTTATGCCGCTATTGCGAATGTGTGACAGGGCCAGTCGCCTAATGCGCTCAATTCACGACAATGTAGACAGGTCTTTAGTGAATTAGGACGAAGTTTCATTGATAAAGTCGTAAAACAATCATAAAGTGTGTTGACTTATGCAAATGGCGTGTTGTGAACATAAAAGGCCGTTTGGCTAAAGTCAATTAAGAACATAATTAAATTAATTTATTACTGTAATTTCGACCATGGAAATATTATAGTGAATTTTGACGAATTTGATGGAATCGATTTTGATGTTCCACATTTGACCGAGTTAAACACTTATAATACTCGTAGCATAAATGCCCCTATATGATCGAACTGACTATAAGTTTAAATTAATGTCCGTGTCCACTAATTGATTTTATATTAACCGAGACGTAGTGCTTAAATACAATGTAAAATGTCCACCTTGTTACTGGTTTATGTTCATTTAATTGCCGTGCAGTATGGGACGTTCATTACAGCCAGTTTACGAGAGTGCTATTTGACAAATGGCTTGGCAATATTGCCTATATATTACACGAATACCAATAACATTCGATTATATTATAATGGTTTCTGATGTTCAATTTGACTTGGCTCTAAATCACGCCGCGCCTCGGACCGAACTATAACTTTTTCTAACAGTAGAGCCGAACGCTCGGTTGAATTAGGTTTGACTTTATGAAACAAACCGAAACTACGAGTACATTTAGATCTTATTCTTTGAATGAACCTGAATGAGATTTTGTATTCAGAACATGTTGTGGCTAAACAGCTGAACCATATTCAAGTTTACAAACAAACAGTGACATAATGTAATGATGCAAAGACATTTAGTGGGAATATTTCCTCTATAAAAAAAGAAATGGTCGCACCTGTACCGTTTCTAGAATGTTCTGCAGCACGATTGTCAACGTGGCCACTTAATATCTTTGCACAACATAATTCCTGTGACATTAATGTCACACAATTGCAGCTCAAGATAACTGGCCATAACTCCGTCCACTTACCTGACAATGTAGGGGAATTGAGGAGTAGGGGCGTTTCCAGACACCGCTTTTAATTACGCCTTGCTCGGGTGGAAACTGCAACACGGCGGATATGGTAGATTAAGAGCCGAACTGGGTGAAAAACTATGTGTTTATTAGTAAAGAGTCGAAAATCTACTGAAGTATTTGGTCGAAATGGTAAGAAATGGTTTTTTACGACTGCTCAATCGAAGGAAAGGAGTGCGCTGTTGATCAGATATTTTTAGAGACTTTAAGAATATAAAAAAGGAGTGTTGAGCTAATTTAAAAGATATAAAGGAAAGAGGAAATTGAAATGAACGAAATGATTTATATGTATACTGAATTTGTCCTGGCCGCAGTTTGAATTAAAAAAAACATTTTTACGATGCGCTTCGTTTTATTTTTACCAAATATTTTTTGCGGTGGCCAAGGTTTGGTCTAGTTCCGTTAGATCCATAGTTGAATTAACCTATGATTAGATCAAACTCAAGGTCGATTCAAAATAGGGATCCCTTTAATAGTGAGGTCAGTGACGCGTGTCTTCAAAGTTACCTTTCTTAGTCACTGTGTTTATAAGCCGCGATTATAAATAGCATCTCGTCCAGTCTATATCGTGCAGTATCAGTTGTCGCATGCCTTTGAACCCGTGTCCTGGCTCACTAATCGACCTACTGTCAAACGCACTTGCTCCTTCCAACCGATCGTCCAAATACCCCAACTCAACCCAACCTTCCACCGACCATACACAACCTTATAACAACGGATTAGAATCCAAGTAACCCGCAATGTTATCTTTGTGCCAAATGCCAAGTCTTTTACAGGCCGTTCTACCGAATATCGACTTAGTAACTTGTGGTATAAGACTAAGTGGACGATTTGGCATATTGGTGAGGTGTCTCAAAATGAATGTAATGTCCACTACATTGCGTATCGATTTCAGTACCTAGAACGGTGGCAGTTGTAAAAGAATGTTACTAATTTTATTTTATTTGCGACCTCGGATTTGTGAAAGGAATGGAGTACGACTCCGCCTGCTTGAGATAATCGCAGGCTTGGGAGCACTCACGGAAAAAAAAACTTAGCTGTGGTAACTAGGAATTAGTTGGCGCAGCTAAATTCCTTCGAAACTATAGGGACATCGAAGTATTTAGCTATCGTTGCAAAGAGTTTTTCGCTACCGAAACTTGGCTGTGATAGCAAATATTCTTAGTTGTGATCACTTTGAAGTTTGGGAAACTTAGCTGTGACTGCTAATCATATTAGCTAAAATTAGTTGTGGCTGCTAAGTATATTAGCTATATTTAGCAGTGACAGCTAATTTAATTAGCAATATTTAGCGGTAGCTGCAAACAAATTTGCCGTAGCTGCTAATTACTTTAGATGCGACAGTCAAAATAATTCGTTGCATCGGCGAAAGTGTTGGCTGTAGCAACTAAGTTAGTTTGATACTCTATCGCATTTCTTTAGCGGTATTCGACAACGAGTTTAGCTGCAGCTGCTAAAAGGGTTTGTTACTATAAGAAAGACTTAGTTGTGAGATGTAATCAAGTTAGTTGTAGCTGCTAATTAAGTTTGTTACAGTTACTAAGAGTCTTAGTTGTGGGATGTAATCAGTTTGGCTGTAAGTACTAATTGGGTTTGTTACTGTAACCAAGAGTCATAGTTGTGGGATGTAATCAATTTAGCTGTAGCCTCTAATTGGGTTTGTTACTTTAACTAATAGTCTTAGTTGTGGGATGTAATCTGTTTAGCTATATCTAAGTGCTAATTGGGTTTGTTACTGTAACTAAGAGTCTTAGTTGTGAGATGTAATCAGGTTAGCTGGAGCTGCTAATTAAGTTTGTTACAGTTACCAAGAGTCTTAGTTGTGGGATGTAATCAATTTGTGGCCCGAGGAAGCGACCGCCACTGCGATACGGCAACCCGTGCACACTCCTGCAAAGTCTGATAGACCGGGCCCGTTAACGTCCTAACGAATTAGAAGCAGTAACGTGCACACTAGGCTACTCAGACTCGCTTCCTGTGTCTGTTACAAGATAATCATTCAAAATCATCTCGGGTATATATGGACGCTCGGTCAACCAAACGATAGCGCGATGTAACTTGCGCGCAGCGCCATCTGTTGGCGTATTTCGTAAGCTCAGTTGCTGTTGACCTTAATACTTATCGTTACTTATAGTCAAAGCTGCAAAAAGTTCTTGGCTGCCACACTTAAGTCTGATTTGCTACGACTGCTAATATAATATTGCTGTTCATTGCAAAGTAAATTTGTTGGTGCGACTAAGATTCTTAGCAACATTAGCAAAAAAATATTTAGCAGTTGCAGCAAATAATATTAGCTACAGTTTGTGAATAAGTTAGTCAAAGCTGCAAAAAGTTCTTGACTGCCACACTTAAGTCTGATTTGCTACGACTGCTAATATAATATTGCTGTTCATTGCAAAGTAAATTTGTTGGTGCGACTAAGATTCTTAGCAACATTAGCAAAAAAATATTTAGCAGTTGCAGCAAATAATATTAGCTACAGTTTGTGAATAAGTTAGTCAAAGCTGCAAAAAGTTCTTGGCTGCAACACTTAAGTCTGATTTGCTACGACTGCTAATATAATATTGCTGTTCATTGCAAAGTAAATTTGTTGGTGCGGCTAAGATTCTTAGCAACATTAGCAAAAAATTATTTAGCAGATGCAGCAAAGAATATTAGCTACAGTTTGTGAATAAGTTAGTCAAAGCTGCAAAAAGTTCTTGGCTGCCACACTTAAGTCTGATTTGCTACGACTGCTAATATAATATTGCTGCTCATTGCAAAGTAAATTTGTTGGTGCGACTAAGATTCTTAGCAACATTAGCAAAAAATATTTAGCAGTTGCAGCAAATAATATTAGCTACAGTTTGTGAATAAGTTAGTCAAAGCTGCAAAAAGTTCTTGGCTGCCACACATAAGTCTGATTTGCTACGACTGCTAATATAATATTGCTGTTCATTGCAAAGTAAATTTGTTGGTGCGACTAAGATTCTTAGCAACATTAGCGAAGGATATATTAGTAGATGAATCAGAAAAAAATTAGCAGCCGTTGCAAAAATGTTATTAGTGATTGCAAAATGTATTTATCAAACGTATCAAAGATATTATCTGCTGTCTAACACACGTAAAATTAGTAATAGTAACGAAATTTTTATCCACTATAACTAAGAATTATTAACGGTTACAACTAACAGCAATTACTAAATTATTTTGTTGATAAATTAGCTATAGTTGCTAATCAATTAGTACTGTTAGCAAATTATTTGAAATTCGTTTAGCTAAATATCGTTATCAGTGGTAGCTAACTGGTTTTAGTTGCTATAGACATGGCCTTGTTACAGTTGCAAACAAATTGTATGCCACAGCAAAGAAAATTTCAGCAAAGGGAGCTTAGCTATCACGGCTAATTCATTTCTCTCCGTGCTTGAGATAGCTACATATTTAAATAACAAATTATCTATCGTAAAATACTCAGAAGATTTTTGTAATACTTAATGAAAATGACTTATTAGGCTGACGTCAGTAATGTCCGACAGTTATACGGAATCCATTTCCAGTTGGACTTGTAAAGTATTTTCTATTAATATCAAGCTGATTTTAACAACCGCTACCGCTCGCAAACGGTTGCCTTATACATACGGCGAGCATTATACATACATACATATATCATGTCTTTATTCCTTACGGGGTAGACGGAGCTTAAGGTAACAAAACCTTGGCCACGTTTAGCATGATTAAGAGCGTATAGGTGGAAAGGGAAGTCAAAATAGTGATGAATTGCTAGCCGCATCGCCTGTACCATGATTCCTAAGACTTTCGCCCATTCCCTCGATGGGCTTTTACCATCTGCGCGGGAAGAGAAGCAACTGGTAAATTCTATGTTTTTTCTTTACTCCCAGACCAGCATGGAAGAAGGCGAACATTATGCCTAAAAATAATGGTGAAACGCTTAAATCACTTTGATATAATAGTACATTATATTGATTGTCCGACTGGAAATGGATTTCATATTATTGCCGGACATTATCATTGAGATATCAGCAATAACTGATTACGTCGTATCCATCATCACCTTCGGAAATGGAATGCAATACATAAACACACCTGGCATATATGTATGAGGTATTGCTCCCCGGTACATCGTATTTTATAAGTACGAATATAGTAGGAACGCAAGGTGAGCAATAAATATAGCAAAGAGCGCGTAGGATACAATAAAAGTGAATTATTTCCGCAAAACATAAGCGCATTCTCATTTTTTTGCGGTGCAAATATAACCTTCCCTTTATGATGTGGACTTACGGTTTTCGTTGGTCGAAATTGAGTATTGGTGCTACTTTAAGACTGGAATAATATCAGGACTATATTTCACACATGAACTGTCTTCACACATATCTGGATTACATTGTGAAGGTCTATTATGGCTATCAGTTGATAGAAGCATAGCCGCCACCTTGCTACTTCGCAATCAAAAAGTTATGTATAAAATAAAGGCGGCATTAGTGGATTTATTAGACTATCTAAGCGGCATCCAGATTTTTTTTTATAGCTAGAGATAAATTGTGAGTCTAAATGATTTGTCCAAACAATACGCTCCACATAACATATTGCGCGAAACAATAGATTTACGTATGAAGTCAGTACTACATATTTAGTCTTACTGATAAATATGATACAAAAGTCTACTATATTTCATTCTTATAGTCGACCTGCAGTTTTGTATTGCCTACTTTAAAACCAAATTAGAATATTGTTACCTCGAAGTTAGTACTGTATGATTATAAATATACTAGGCAGTATACAAATACATGCATTTAATTACAATCTTATGATGATGATAATGATATCCTATGGTCTCTCAGCAGGGACAAATACATATTATCTTCAAGACACGATTTACCGTGATATAAAATATCTCCTTAGTAGGTTTTTTTCCTCTTTCAATTTATGTTCTTACAATTTTCCATCCCTCTCAAATGTTGATTTGTATCATTACTTCGATGAAAATATAACGAGGAACTATTACAAACGTTATAGTTTCTGCGATGGCAACTTCGATATCCCATAGAACTTGGCTATTCTTGGCCATTCTATCGATTTTAGTACTAAGCTAACGACCGAGTTAAAAACCCGTAAGGGACAGGAATTGATTTACTTTAGGAAGCGGATTGTTACAATACGAATAGAAATTGATGTTGCAATGAGAGTAAAGCTGGTGTAGTGTTTTTATTTAATTACATAGTCTCATTTCAAACCATTATCTGTCTAAACTTATTTAACACCCCTGAAATTTCAAACGCAACATAAATTTTGCTTCTCCTTAGATAAGATAATACTTAAGATAATACTTTATTTGCTTAAACATGGTAGGTACATACAGGTAATAACAGGTATTTAGTTCACATGTTTAGCCAACAGTGGCATGCAAAAAATATTTATAATAAGTTAGATATGTCGAAATTTATTTATTATGAGTTATGTCAAAAATTAATTAATACAATAAAACTAAAAAATATTAGAAAACGTTAAAAAATTGATATAATTATACATATCAATTTGGCATGTCAACAGATTAAAATAACATTCAAAATGACACCAACAGCCAATATCACAACAAATTAAAAGTACATCAAATCATAACAATGTCAATATAACAATTCTTGTACATTAAAATATTAATTAATTGAGGAACATGTCAGGACTAAAATAAAATAAAACTAATGAATACCATAAAAAAACCTTTCCTAATCCAGTTTGGACTCCATATATTCCTTAACTGAATAAAAACACTGTTCCTGGAGCCATCACTTCCATCTTTCTCACAAATCTAACGCCTTATACATCATCGCATATAAGCCTTTAGTATCTCCAATAATGTGCATTCAGGTAGCATCAGTAAGTAGATCAAGAACAACGTCTCCCGAGAACCAACTACCATCAACGAGATTGGTCGAGCTGCTCTCGAGGGGTTTACGATAAACTCTATACGACTAAAAGTCGGTGTGTCATTTTAATAATCGCTGTTATACCCCCTTCGAGGATAAACGGTTCTTGTGGCGATATTAAACTTTGATTACCTTGATTATCTCTGTTCGTTGTCTAGTCGACATAATCACTTGAATGTTATTTGGAAGATTCCTTGGAGTAAAAAGTTTACTTAAATGTGCATTGTTGTAATCCCTTTAGTCTTATACTCGTATGTGGAAACCGGAGCACCGTGCAGTAAAAAAGTTAGTGTCAAAGTTCTAACCGTTAAATATGAACGTGGTTTAAAATATTATTAAAACACAAGTAGTTTAGACTGAAATTACTGTAGGTATTCTTCATCATGATTAATATATTTATGTCAGGGTAAATTTCAAGTTTTTGACGCGAAAAACAATCTAGGATTCATTTAGATGATTACATGGAACATAGTTGTAAGTATTTGTACGCAATTTTCGTAATTTAGAGTAGAATAGGAAGACAACGACGTAGAAAAGGGAAGAACATGAACTAAAATTTAATTTTCCAAATTGTTACTAAAATATTAAAAAAATGCATCAAAAATGTGACGGTCATGAAAAATTTAGTTCCCTCATTTAATTCTACATACAGTATATTTAGTTTGTGTATCATGGAAAATCACGTTTCACCGAGCTAGCTCCATTTCTCGCCCTCAAAAATCCCTTTGTAGCTAGTATCAAAAAAGCGAGAAATCTAAAATATTTTTACTAAATAAAATAAAAACATTGCTCATTTACTAGTATATGAAAGTATTTTGTGTTGATACTAAGAGAATCTCAACTCTATAGGCTGCAACTCAACGTTAGACGCAGTATCCAGTAAAATACATTAACATTCCTAGAACATCGTTTGAAGCGTTCACCGTGTATTGACTCGTAACAAACGATCCAAGTTTGCACATTTATTTATAATAATTACTCCATGGTATTCAGTGACAATGCTCGGGCAATATTCATTAATATCACGGAGATTTTGTATCGGCGTACCTTCAGCATTAATTACGCTAAATATTATTTGAAAACGAAATTTATGACGTCACAATGAATGGTTATATTAATTGCGGGGTTGAAAATATTTCACAGAGAGTTATATGGGTAGCTAAAAGGGCTGCTTCCTGACCATGGTAAATGCGTGGATATATGGCTTCTACTTAACACACGGTGTGTGATTTTTGCTCTAAGTGTAATCGAGTCACATAGAAGCACTTTAAGTGCTGACGGTGTGAGGACGAAAACCATTTAAAAATAAAAGTGCGGAACGTTAGTAATTTATTTCTAGAAGTAAACTACAAATTTTTTCAAGTTTGGAATCGAGTTCTCAATGGTCGTTTACTGATGCAAACATCTAGTATATTTATAATATGATACAATTAAATATCTTTGACTATGATCGTATGCAGCTTCATTTTATGAAGAGGCCACAGTTAAAATTGACTTGTATGGTATCTTGTGTTGGATGAAGAAGCTGCACTGATGATGAAACTTAAATGGGGTTATGTTTCACACAGTAGTCGATTACAATTTACAATGGCCAAAGACAAAGCCCCTAGTCCTTCGTGTGGTAACGTTTCGATAACATGAAACCCAGAATACGAGACAGCAAAATGACAGAGCAACACGCCAGAGACAATTGGTCATGCTTCATTTTTTTTTGGTATGGTTTTTATAATTTATTTGATAAATATAGACTATTTTAAGAAACTAATTTCGATATTTTTGTTTTTAATTAATCCTATCTACGTTCAAAAAATATATTAATTTATTACTGACGTGACGTCACGAAACCCTCAATGGATAATGTAGTCTTCATCTGCACGAAAAAATACAGTAGTCTATGGTAAAGTCAACGTCAGTGTAAAAGTCACCGCGGACGGCTAACCTCAAAAAAATTTAAATCACTAACTGACTGAATAAGCCTTACTTAGAATAGAATAGAACTGACTGAATTCGTTTGAAATGGAAGGCTACGATTGTTTCGTCCCTACATGTCCGAATAACAGCAGGGATAACCCGGATTTGTTATTCGTACCAATCCCAGAACGACGGCGAGAGGAATGGTGTCGTGAAGTAAAGCAAAAATACTTCAAGAACTATTTGCAGTTTTGTTGTGAAGATCATTTAAATGTATGTACTTATTTAAAACAAACAAATTACTTTTACACAATGGTTTAACAATAAAGTCTTGATCATTGACTACTCGTATTAATTATTAAATTATTATAATATTGTTTTATTTTCCAGCGAGAAGATATCCAAAATTATCACAAATGCAAGCTAATGAATGAGAAACCAGTAATGGCACGAAATGCTCAGCTTCGACGCATTCCGTTAACTGTGGCTCAGAAGAGATCTGTTTTGTGTGATTTACTACTAAACTTGATACACAAGAAATATCAAAGAAACAAAAGTTAAACCAAAATATTATACCTAGTAATTCAGGATCAACCAGACCTTTATAACGTTATAAAAAAAAACGATATAATAGCGGTATATATCGTTTGTGTTTAAAATTTCGTTCAAACAAATTCTATATTCCTTCATAACGTTATATCATATCATAACGAAAAGAAAACCGTAACTTTACGAAATAGCGTTATAGACCTTTAAAACGTTATGAAAAAAACGATATAATACCGGTATATGTCGTTTGTGTTTAAAGAAAACCATAACGTTATGAAATAGCGTTAGGTATAATAACGCTATGAAACTGATTATGAACGAATGACATGATTTGACAATTCACGAAAACAGTACAGATTTGTCATTGCATATGTTTGTCGCACGTTATATAGAGCGGGTGTTATAGAGTGTAAGAAAGAGATGGTCTATAACGTTATTATATCACTTGCCGAAGTATCGATATATATCGCTATTAATAACGTTATAATGAATACCGCTACAGAATAAATAATGTTTTATTAAAAAACGCTATTTGGTAATATAACGTACTGAAAAATAGCGCTACCTAAAAACGTTTTATTGAAAAATGCTATTCGGTAATCTAACGTTATGAAAAATAGCGTTACGCAAAAATAACGGTAATTGAAGGTCTGGGATCAACATTACCAATCCAAGTGAATGCTGCAATGCAGTGTGAAAAAATTGTGTGTTTTGATAAGGGAACAAATACACACTTTAAGAAGAAGATAGTATGCGATTGCAATCAATCATAGTGATTGCTTGTGGGCTGATAAATTTGCAGGGTGATTTAATAAAAATAAACTGAGTTTGTAAAGACATGAGTTGTTTTATTTTAATAACAATAAAATAATTTTCTGTGATACAAAAAGTAGGACAAAAATTAGTTAGAACGTTAGTTACATTTGGCACTTAACATTATTGTATACATCTTCTGCCAAAACATGATTGGTTCGTTCAGATGCCAAAGTAGGCTTAATCCAGAAGCATTGTGTAGATGTACAGGAAGGCGCACAACTCTGCTTTTCAAGCCAAAATAAAAGCAGTAAAGAATGCTTGCAGCCACCTTAAAAAGAAGAGGTTGGTATAAAAATAGCAGATTAATTCAAGAAGGTTAAATTGGAAATATCCTGCCTATTTTTTTTGTAAGTTAAAAGTAATACAAAAAACAATAAAAAAACTATAGTTAAAAAAGGACTTCTTTTTTAAATCAATCAAAAGTTATGCAAGGAAAGATAATAGATTTTACCTGCAGAAGCTGCACAATCAGAACAGTTTGACTCTAAGATTTCGGCATCAGTTTCCCTTATTTTGGCCATTACTGTGTATGACTTTTGTGTCCTATGCTCTGGTACAATTCTGGCTTTGACGATACAGATTCCCAAGCTTCTCTGCACTTCCACATATCCTACAGCTGAGGACAAGTAACTATCCCGGGATGACCTAAAATGGGGAGAAAACAAATTTGGTTGCAATAGGTACTATCTGATTAGGTATCAAAATGAAGTTGTTATTTTGACGTCAGTAATTTACTTACATAAGAGCTTTAGCTCCTCTTATTTCAGCGATGTTGTGGTTGCTAGAATTCGTCATGAACTCCAGTATCATGATATTGTCCACTCGTGGCAAATTGCGAGAATCGGCTTTTTCGAAAGTAGCAGTCCTTTTTGCCATTTTCAGTGCCGTTAGAGGATAAAAAACTGCTTAAACCTTATAGGTATATGGTTTTACTCTTTGTGCTTATAACAAATTTATAAACAAACTACAAACCGAAACGACACGTCAATGTGAAGTTTGTGTTTGATATATATAGACTAAACAGTAGGTTTTTTTTTAAATAAGGCAATGGAATCTTTATCCATCATAGATTTCGTGACGTCACAGAAAGGTCATTCGAAGGTCAAAACATTTCAACGAATATCTTAATAATGTAACACTTTTTTTAAAATCTGATATACAGAAACTGTACCGAAAGCTTGTTTCTCGAAATGGTTTTGAGATCTCCATACATATTTAAAAAGTTAGCATGGCCAATTTAGGTCTGTTTCAAGTTTTAACATTGAAAAAAATATTAGTACAAGGCACGTATAGGTGAAAAACTTAAGTAAGATGTTGTATGTAGTAGTGTACAGAACTTATATGGGACTTAAGTAATTTTTCTAATTTGGAACGACAATTCATACAACAGGTAATTTACCTACTTAAGTTTTTCCACCTATATAAAATTTAGTCAATGTCACGTAACACAGTGGATACAAAAAGACATACAAAAAGTCACCGATTGTTCTTATTATCTTGTCTGTTGTCTCTGAAATTAAAGCATTTTAAAAAAAAATGACAGGATTTTAGGTAACAATTAGCCATTACAAATTATTGCAACGGGACCACTTACATACAATAAAAAGCTACTACAACATTATTATTTTTTATTATTAACTATTACTAGACGGAAGGAAAGTAAGCCGAATATATTATGTAAGGTTAGATAACGTGTTTTCTAAACTTTGACATATAAATGACCTTCATATATAATAAACCGCTTAAGTTTAAACACCATACGAGCACAGCACCTGTTTTGCGTATTGTGAGATATCGACTAGTTACTTTCAGAAGCCTTTACATTGCCATTGCTCTTTCTACGAAAATCAACGTTATCCTATACTACGTAAGGTTGTTAATTAGACCTTTACTGTACTTCTAGATACGAGTTTCAGTAAGATAACCATTGATATTGCGATCAAAGTTTACAACATTATTTGTGCGTTGTAAACAACATCTGGATCTAAATATTCGCATGGCTCAATTATTTAAGGGGAATCTATATTTGACGTTAAAATTAATTTAACTAACGTTTCATGTCACTATATGATTTTAGGTGGGTAATTTTAAAGATTTTGAGGCTGTTTTCGTCGCAATTTGTCCCAAATTGTGCCTTAAACTCGCTAAAATAATTCAGGAAAAAGAAACTTGCTACAAAAGAAATAACTTTTTTTCTTAAACCAGCTGTGAAACCTACAAAAATTTCGTGGGATGTCTATACACTAATAATTTTGAATACCTACCTGTAGATTAATTTCAGTATCTATACTCATAGGAAAAGTAATGTATAATTTAGTTACGGACGCTTATATTTGGCCCTTAATTAGCCAACTCAGCAAGGTTCGCAGCGACACTCGACTTTAAGTACCCTCATTATGAAAGGATTGTACAAAATACTATGTCGAGCACAACCTCGATATTTCCGATCAATATTATTGTTATAAAGCATTTATTTTGCAACGCAAAAATCTTGACGGAAATCGTAGCTTTGTATTAATTAAAGTCAGTAGTCCCATCAGGAGTGCTTCTAAGAGGGATTACGTATTTATCAGAGCAACGTAGTCTTAACTCTCGCTCCTATCACAACGATTCACAACTAACAAATACAATTACAGATTACTCATTAACAAATAGGTATATCAAGTTAATGGGCACATAAACAGCAGCCTGTAGGGGAGCGACGAACATTTATCAACAAAAAGTGGTAATTTTGTCGAACACATTTCTCGCCCTGCCTGTTACGACTACCGCACTCGACTTGCTTTATAACTTTTACGAGAAACCTAATGTTAAGTTGTTTGGTCGGCAGTTACGTAACATTACATTATCGTGATGGAAACTTTCATTCATGACGGCTAATTGTGTTATGTCGCGTAATGTATTAATTTATTACTCGTACAAGTTTCTTCGTTTTAACGTCGTCAAGAAGTTGCTGTTTGTAGCGAATCGTATGACAAAGGAGTTATTACAGGCGGATGGAAATACTGGAGGGATCTCTGTTCTCTTAGTTTTGATTGTTGTGTAATAGATACAAAAGTTAACTGTACTTAACGTTTGAATCAGCGATTGCTGGAGAAAATTCAGTCTCTATTTAGTCGTTAAACCAGAAGCCTTATTCGCTTATAAGAAGCTTACAATCTTATTCACTATTCCTTTCTGCCAAATTGTAAGGTATGAGGATGGAAAGAGATGCTGAGAGCCTGCGTTTTAGACAATATATAGGGATTTTAGTTAAAACTTGATAGTTCCATACATTTTGACAACTAACCTTAGCCTAACTTTAACTAAATCGAGGTTTTTCCCAGCAACTGGTAAAGTATTAGGCATAACTTTACTTGTGTTTGAGATGTTACCCCACGTGATAATATGTGTAATAAATTAGCTACATTAAGATATAAAATTATCTTGTTTAACTACATAATATCATCACTAACCAGTCTTTATTTGTTCTAAGACAGTTTCATCACAAAAAAAACTAATTCGACACGTTGTAGTCCCTCCAAGAAAAATTCTCTCTATTACAAGAGTGCTTTTACTATTTCATAATGTTGAAAATTGACCGATCATCAATGTAGCGAAGAGTAAATAAAATATGGTCTTATATGTGGCATTTCTGTCGTCAATAACCAAATGACTTTAGCCAGCGCCGTCGTTCCTGCTTAAAGATTTCGCTGCCAATTAATATGTTTAAAGTCAATAATTTAGGGCGAGTAGAGTGCGACATGGAAGGAAACAATGCGCATATTAATCAGAGAATCTCAATGGCGGTTCTAATTAGGTCTGACAGTGACAGAGCTGAACGAACGGGGAACAGTGTTTGCGTGTTGCAGGCCGCATTCATTGTTTTCACGGCATTGTCCCGGCTGCTTTGTCCTCTGTACACACTGTTTATTACTATTGACTATCTAGTTGGATATTTAATATAAAACCTGGTATTTTTTTGAAGTACCTCGTGAAGATTTAATTTGTTTGGCAAAAGTTACACTGAGAAACCATGTTGAAGATTGCATTTTGGTCCACATATTGAGAGGCCCAAGAGCGGATGGAGACGTCTCACGAAGGCCCTCTGTACCACTGGGGTACCATAGGAGAGCAACAACAACAACAACATTGCAGTTGCTTTTCTTCCCGCGCACATGGTAAAAGCCTATCGAGGTAATAGGCATAGGAATCATGTTACCGGCGATGCGGCTAGCAACCATCACTATTTGGTTTCCCCTTTCCACCTATACGCCCACAATCATGCTAAGCGTCGCCTTGCAGGTGTCTAACACCTCAGCGTAATGCTGAGCCAGCGACCGTTTCACTTTTGCGAAGACACACAACGCTGATGATCTATTTTTCATGTCTATGTTTTCATTTTTTGTTATACCTTGTTTATTTTCTATAAAACTGTGTGTATTATCTTATATTTGTGTGTCTTGCAAAAAGGAATAAATGTCTTCTTTCTTTCTTTCTTTCTTTCTTTCTTTAGGTCTTGTTACCTTAGGCTCTGTCTACCCCGTAAAGTTTAAAACGTGATTCATGTGTGGGTGTGTGGGCATTTTGGTCGGGTGAGTATTGCAGTGTTCTTTGACAGAGAGCCTTAAGGAAAGAGTGGTGTATGAGCCGGTGCACCCTGGGCAACATCGGTTAGCTAATGTATTTATGAATTAGCCATCGGTTTCCATGACAAAGGGGGGTGAAATCTTACTGTAAAATATACGTGTCGAATTGAGAACCGCCGTTTTTTTTCGTAGGTTAAAAAGGAAAGTTAATTTGTCAATTGTGTTATGATTGTACATACCTAATTCGTTCCTTGTCTCTACTAGTTCTACAGATAATTTCAGTAGTTTTTTAAAATTAGCAATTGCAGTAAATTTAATTTAGTTTACAAAAGAAGCCTATTTCCTGTTTGCACGACTGCCTTATAAAAGTTGTCTCTCTCCTCTAAAATGAAACGGATGCTGGTGTAACCAATAAACATCAGTAAACCTAACAGCTTTATATTCGAGCGACTAATTCCAAAAGCAGTGCAACTGATAATGACAATGCGTTAGTGACGTCACGCGTAACTTCCACAGTGGGCGAGCAAATCCGTCACCTGTTTACCGCAGACGCGAACGAAACCAGTGCTTGACATAACTCTGTTGATAAATGAGATAAAAATATAGCTTTAGTGTTTGTATTAGTTGAGTTTGCTGACGATTTCATTATAAAATAAAAGTTAAGTTTCTTCCATACTGGTCTGGGAGTGGACAAGGTGGACCGATGACCTCATTAAGATCGGAGGATCGCGCTGGATGCAAGCCGATTCCAACCGGTCTTATTGGAGATCTAAAGGAGAGGCTTATGTCCAGCAGTGGACTTGTAATGGCTGAGATGATGATGATGATGATGATGGTCTGGGAGTAAAGGCAAAACATAGAATTGCAACATAGAAAGCAACTGTGCTTCTCTTCCCGCGCAGATGGTAAAGGCGAAGGAATGTGCGAAAGTCTTTGGAGTCATGTTATAGGCGATGCGGACCCATCACTATTTTCATTCCCCTTTCCAGCTATACGCCCTTAATCATGCTAAACGTGGCCTTAAGGTTTTGTTACCTTAGACTCTGTCTACCCCGTAAGGGATAATTATGTATGTATAAAATTAAACCTTGTGAGAGAAGCTTTACAATTCTGAGTGCCTTGAAAGTGTCAAACAAGAGCGTCGCCAAGGGGGGGGCAGAGGGGAGGGTACTGCCCCCCAAGAGAATCGAAAAATGTAGCCTTTATTTTGTGTCAGTCCCGCCATATTGTTTGACCTACCGATAGACGCTAGGTATACTTCTACTAAACCCCCCTTGTTTTTACGCCCTTGGTGTCAAATAGTATTATAACATTGGTTTGTTACCGTACCGTTAGTAGCGCTTGAATAAGCAATCTAAACCAGTTTCTGAAACATTTTGTCATCAGAAAAAACATAAATATGACAGAAGAAAAGCTTCTTTTATCTTTTTCAAAATGTTGTCATCCTCGTATCAGAACTGAAATGTTTTTTATTAAAATTATCCGACTGACAAGAAAAGTTTTTCAAACATTTGTGTATTCTTACTTGCTGGAATCCATTTAGGATTTTCGTGTTAGGATGCTACATTTCACACTTTGAACAAAGAAAAAACTAAGTTTGGATCTTTTTTCATTGTTCGACGTAACGCTAATGGACGGGATAGACAAAACTTCGAGCAGATGTAAAATCAATCCTGGAGCTAGGAAAAGAGGATTGAACAAAATAGCGACGTCGCTAAAAAACACCGATAAAAACCGCGAGCGTGACAGAAAATTTAATGTTAAACAAAACAGAACGTACAAATGTAAAATAGCACTACAATCTATCCATTATAACATTATTACTATTGCAAAAGTAACTCTGTTTCACTTTCTATCTGTTTGCTACTTATTCATAGCAAAACCGCTGTATTGATCTTGATGAGATTAGGCTACTTTTTATTCCGGGAAATTGCAATTCCCGCGGGAAAGATAGTTTGCAATTGCAAAACGTAAACATGCCGCGATAAAAAAAATCACAATACACACATACACTTGTACATAAATCACGCGTTTATTCGATACGGGGTAGACCGTGCCTAAAGTAACAATACCTGAAAGCCACTTTTAGCATCATAAATATAATGTCACGTGACAGCTAGTAACAGGTAGAAAAATTCGAAGACTACCCACCTGCTATGGGTGGTGTAGGGGTATAGCACGCGTCACGGAATGACGAGGATCCGGGTTCGATTCCCTGGAGCTTTACTTTCCGGATTTTTCAGTGACATTTAGAAATTTATTAATATAATCGCAATCGGTAACTAAATTAGCTAAATTACAGCATCAGTGTCACATTAATCAGTGGAGTTATGGCTTCAGCAGATCGTTTCTTTCTCTTATCGGCAGATCAGCAGCCGGTGCGATGCGATATGACACATAATCACCTCATATACATAATTCACGCAGCATCCACAATAGAGCATCGGCATACACTACGGCATTACGCATATTAATCAGCCTATTTCAATGGTTCTAATTAGGGCTGACACTGACAGAGTTACACTAAGCGGTGAACATTATACACATACCACTTTAATTTTGCATGGGTAAATATGATAATCAAGCTGTTAGCAACCTTCCACGCTCGGCTTAGGTATGTGTACGGTTTTAGCGTGTGTTTTGTTTGTTTGTGTGATTTCGAAGGCACCTTTATGCGGTGCGCTGCCTATAAATTCGACCGTCAGGTGTTTCTCGGGTGTCAACAATTTTAGGGCTTAAGAAAGGGTTAGAGATCATGGATCCTGGGTGACATAACTCATGTAAGAGTTTCAATGTCATTTATTTTAGTATTAAATCACCGATTCTCTTGACTCTTTTGAGAGCAGTCAAGTAACTGCTGAGTAATTAGTGCGTTTTATTTTAAACTAGCTGCTGCCCACGGCTTCGCCCCCGTTTTAGTCTTTTTCTTTTTTAATTTTTGTTTATACAAACCTTGTCCTTGTTCGAAAGCGTGCCGCAGAGATGCCCCGCAGACGACGCGCCAACAGCATCCTGAGCGTGGTCGCGGGCAGGCTGGACAGTCGCTATGTACAGCACTGGGCTAATCTGCACCGCTCCTTGACTATCTATGAGCCTAATTAACTAACGTAGTGTATAAGTTGTAATACTAACATATGGATCTAAATGTTGTCCGAAATAAATGTTTTTTTTATAAAGAACACAACAAAAAAGAAGAATCAAATTTGGTGCAGACGTCCGGAAGTTATGCGCGTACATACATTTCGTTGATTAATTTTTATTTGTATAGATATAATTAATGCTTCTACCTAAATCCGTTAATATCCTGGGGTACGTGCTTCTTAAATAACTGTTTAAATAATACCTAAGTAATAGAAAACTTAAGACTAAGTTGGTTTTTTTGTAGATGTGGGTAGTAGATAGCTGAAGTGGGTCGAAAGTCTGTACATGGTATATTTAAAAAACAAATTGGCTGGAGATTCTTGTTTAGAATCGATAGCAGAACACTTTCCAACAGTTTTTAGAATTTTTGTCTGTTTATCTGTTCGTTTGTAAATTTACGAGCGCATCACACGTGAAAACGGCTGATCGAATTTTGATGCAAACTTTACTAATCTGTTGAAATAATCACCGACCAGGTTATAGGCTACTTTTTATTTCGGAAAATTGCATAGTTCCCGCCGGATAGCGATAAACGTGTCAATTTCTAATTCTGCGCGGACAACGTCGTGGGCAGAAGCTCGTAGTAAAATAATCTTCTTACAAAATTACTTGGAAACTGAAAACAAACGCATTTTATATGTGAAATTTACGAGCGTGTAGGTGTGTTTTTTTGTCACTCTTGCGCGCTAAAACAGATTTGGATGTAAATTTAGTAGAATTTGAAAAGTTGTATTTTTGGTACAAGACGTGGGCAAATTTGTATACCAGCAGGAAAGCTAGTAGACGTGACACGACAGAAATTGGACGCATTGTCATATTTCTAACGACGTCGCGAGATCGTTATAAAATAAAATTCCAACGTTCACCAACAGTGATTTAGCATTATAAGTCGCTGGCTAACTTCCACCATGTTTTATTTGCAACAAAATGTGCTCCCGCTTACTTCAACAACTAATCAAACTTCAAAATGCGGCCATTAACAATTAAAGAGCTCTTCTGAACTAATTAAAAATGAGCATCGTCATTAAAACGGGCGCTTCTTCGACACAATTTGGACTATTTAAGTGCTTACGCGACCCGGTTCGGGCAAGTCTAAGTTCCGAATAAAGAATTAATTATGAAGTGGAAGGCCAAGTTGGCGACGGGCGACTTGAGAGTTGAGACCGGTTACAATTTGTGGGAAGTCGCAGGTGCGACTCGGGCCTGAAAACTTGGACTCTCCTACACACGCTTTGTTGCCTTCGCGGATGATAAAGTTGATTTGAATCGCAGATTGTAGGTGTATTATAAACTTGCTTTGTCACACGCCTCAGACTGAAGTTTGTGTCGTCTTTTCGTCAGTAGTTGTCATTTTGGTCATAGTAAGTTTACGAACAGTGCTGCATTGGACTTAACATTGGCCAATGGACGATTTGGGCCCGAAGAGTTGCTTAGTGTTTTCTTACAAATCAAAACGCAGCATTACAACGCGTTTAGTATTTGCGGAATGATACTTGGAGAAATTAAGAACATGACAAATTTAACGCAGTAAATATATAAAAACAAAAATAGTTATTGACATGTGCGACTTAGTCACCCCTGCGGATATAGTACAGACTGCAAATGTTCTGATGCGAGTAAGAACTATTTGTGAATTTTCTTGCGACAGTATTATTCAGAATTGCCTTCTCCGAGGCTCTTGTATTTTTAGACGTGTAGAAGAAACAGTGTGGCTTGCTAAAAAAGTACCTAAATCATTTGTTTTTTACCACCACGATGATGGATGCGCTTATCGATAGTTATGGAATTGCTAAAAAACTTTCCGTTCATCTAATTTTTTATTTTTAAGAAGTACATTAGTAGGAGCTCTTTTGGTTAACTAGGCGTAACCTTCGTTGGTACTGTTGATTTTGCACATTTGGGCACGGGCAGTACTAAAAGACTAAAAACTTGATTTGGAGCACCTGTGTGTGCGTGATCTGTGTTTTCACTTGGAGGAGCATGTCGTTACTTTTACCAGATACCAGTGGCGCATCGCGCTAACAACTCTATTGCTATATTAATGCATTTGGAATCGGAAACACTTACATCGTTTCTTTCTTTGAAGCGGTATAGAATGAGGGTAGAAAGAGATGGTGAATACGATTGTCAACGTCAACGCGTTAGACAATGTGACTTCGAGTTTCCTTATTGTTACCTCTACCAAACTACTCTATCGCTCTTTCTGCACCGTCGCTTTGAGGTATTTAGGCGTTTTTGCTTCGCCTAGCGGAAATTTTCACGGAACGCCACAGCTAGTTCGCAATTTACCTACATAATGTAATAAAATACCATCTAGTGGAATGCACTGGAGATTGGGGCGTGATAAGGATTCACTAGAGGGTTCGGTCATTTGCGTCGGGCACAGCCGACGGCGGTAATTAATTCGATTAATTGCTTGTCATCTGTTGATTGTACTGTACAAGCATTAGTCAAAATAGAGCCTTTAGCTATGGGAGAACTAATTGGTAACAGTTAGCTGGACGTCACTATAAAGTAGGCCATTTAAGTGAGAATTTAAACTCTTATGAACTTACTCGTATGAAGAGTGGCGTGATTGACTGATTGAAAGACAATGCATAACGTAAATCACTGGAATTTGAAAATTGAAAGGCAAATATATTACTGAGACGATATGTTACTCGAAAACTGTTAGGGCTATGAGAAAAGACGTAACCGCCACTGATTTTCGTCTGAAGATACGCTCTTTTGCGTTAGCGACTCAACGATCGTGGTAAACGTTTTAACTTAATTTCGATAGAACCCATCGTTCGCGATCTCACGTGAACTTAGCTGGCTGTCGCATTGAAGGAATAAAATGACATCTGATACTTCCTAACTATGTTTACAAAAGATATTGACCATTAACAAAATATAATTTTCACTCCCAAAATAATCCCCATATATTGACCTTTACCATTAGTAATGCCAATTATCAGCAGGATGTACCCCATAGTACGTACCCTGGACAGGACGCTACTGAAGGACACACGATTACAGTTGACAGGGCAATTAATAAGGGTAGATGGCGATTGAGCACGAGTCACCCGCTCGACCGGTATTAATCATAGGTGCTGGGAGGTATTACGTGTCGATATTGCTATTAAGCGCCATCTAGCGTTGAAAGTGACTCAACATTGAAGCTAGATACGGACGCTTAATTCACCACATTTTAACACGATGCTGTGGTGCTGCAGCGCTGGTTTTAAAGAGACCACTTGAATTCAAAACTAAGCGTAAAGACTAACCCCCTTAATCCCCTTATTCATAAACGATCTATAGGCTTCTGCTAACTTAGCAATCGTTTGTCATTATCTGTCGCTTTGAAATTAACCTTTTACAGATAAGGACAAACGATTGCTAAGTTAGCAGAAGCCTAGTGTTTATGAATAAGGGGGTTAGTGCCGTGACGACGATACGAACGTCTCGGAAACATTTGTGAAATAAGTTTGTTGCTAGCTAGGGCTAAATAGCGGTCTTGCCAATTTTTCCCATAAAGAGAGGACGCGAACGCAAACGCATTTGAGACGTTTTTTGGGTCAAAATAAACTGAACACTCAACAAAAGTTTCGTAAGTGTTGTGACTAAGCTCTCATTCGCCAAGCTTGCATCTAAATCATCGAGTTTATTGGCGCGTTTCATCTATCTCGTTAACGTAGGCAAGGAGAGATAAAGGATTATTCCGCTAACGTTGCTACTAAACTTAATTTCTAACAATTAAACTATGCATCATAATATCCCAAATGAAAGAGTATTTTCATTTTTCAAATCTACATTTCAACCGGTATATCGGTGTGTAGAAAAAAAGCACTACGGTATTTGCAATCCAATCCGGCGGGACTTTTGAGCGGCTCTTCCACTTATTCCATTCCATAGTCGAACACGTTGAAAAACTAACACGGTATTGAATTTCAGTGATTTAGTTGGTGGAATACTCCGTTTCGAATTTTTTTAGAGTATTTATCGTAGAAATATAGTTGAACAAAGCCAAACTGCGATATTAAATATCTAACTTAGTCGTAGTTTATTATCATGTAAGTACGCAATTCACCATTTTTTTATTTTACAAGTAAAGTAGTTCATTTCCTTTTTAACACAACAATTTAATAGCCTGGCACGAACAATGATCATAACCTGTTCACGGTCTAAAGGGAACTGCTTATCTTGTATTTAAGTAACTTTTGACATTTCATTTTACAACAATAAATATAGAAAAACAAGTTACTTTACTATTCAGCACGTATAGCAGAACCCACCCTCCTCCGTTTCCATATAAATCGAAATACTTCACACAGACCGAGTCTTACTTTCGTCACACAAGACACTAATACGATAAATAAATTATAAGGGCACCTAATTTAAAAAGTTTTGCTGCTCAGCTGTTTAAGAAAAAAGTGTGGGTAGTTTGGGGTTTTTAATAAGCTAAGCGGGTTAGTGGTTCTCTTGTGAGACGGTTTGCTTGGTTTAGATGGTGTATTTACTTCTAGGTTAGAGAATGAACTCCTATAGAGTTTGAAATATGTTAGTTTTGAATGGTATTTGTTATAAATGGATTGTGTGACATTTATTTTGATTTGAATGTGGGAAAAGCCATTCTCCGCGTGCAGTCGTGCAGACATGGCGGAGATGTGATTGCAGAGTAGGAAGGTAATATTTTTTTTGCATTGATACGGAGCTCCACAATGCACTTGATTCAATAAATTGTTATGACTATTGCTAATAATGACGTGTTATAGAGTTTGTTACGTAATGAAACCCTCGTATCAGTCTTAATAATTACATTTTGCTTGCATGATTGTTGCTGCCACGCTGTCAACTAAGGCGCGAAGGGACGTTTTATTATTAATAATCGGACGATCGCTATAGGGTCAATTAAATTTAGATAAAGTTGCTATACCATCCAATTTATCAAATTTAACCATGTCTGGTTAGCAAGTTTGTGACAACGATAGTCTTGATATCAGGTTTCAAGATTAACATTTACCAATGTTATGCGATAAATGTTTCATAACTATGTAAATGCAGTATTTAACAAACATTTTTTTGACATACGTTTTTTACCGCTAGTCCGAAAACTTTTATATGTGTAATCGTATCGTTTACGAGGTTAGGTTAGAAGTTTTATTAAGTACTTTTCCAAAAAAAATATTTGAGCAGATACTTAAGGTTGTTCTATGAAGTGTTTGTTTGTAGGGTTCGGTAGTCAACAACGAACCCTTATAGTTTCGCTATGTCTGGCTGTCTGTCCGTGGCTTAGCTCAAAGATTTTTAGTACTAGAAAGCTATAATTTGGTATGGGTAATGTTAACTACGTCGACAAAGTGGTAAAATATATTTTTTTTTGGGGTACTTCCCCTACACGTGAAGTGGGGATGTTTTTTCCTATAGTGCGGGGTGTCGTTGGAAAGGTCGTTCAAAAATATTGTGGGTGTGGGATAGCCATTTTTCGATTCACATGCGTTTATATTAAGCTTGAAAGTTCTGATTATCGTTAGATCAAGTAAAATAAATATTATTATATTAAACAACCATGAGACTCAATGATAGTTACTAGTAATGCCCGACATGTTTCGGACTAATTCGTAGTCCGTCCTCATGGAGCGCTCGGCCCGGCCGAACATGACGAGCATTACTCGACTTTTATACATGAGTTATCAGTTAGTGTAACTATATATAACGAAGTTTAAAGGACGACTATCACAGCTAGGTTGGCTTTACAATTTAACAAGTCATTGTCGATCCACATATTGTGACAAATAACTATGGAACCCTACACTGCACGTGGCCCGACACGTTCTTGGCCGGTTTTTTATTAAAATAACACTCGTCCATTTGATCTTCTATTGGCGCTTTAAACTTTATTTAGCCGTTAGTTAAATATAATAGAAAATGGAAAGATTGTTGTTCCAATTTAGCTAAAATAATGACAAGCACTTTCTTTACATTGTAACTAAATAATGTTTGAAAGATTTCAAATTATTTCCCACAAGCAGAATCTAGAACACGAAACCTCTCGAATAGATATTATGCAGCGTGCAACCAAGACGGTAATTCCATCAAGCGAGTGGAAGGAGTGATCTCGGGGGCGCTTATCGGGCACCTGTGGACTACTGAATAAAGCCATCCATTTTGAGGAATAGGACAACTCTGTGTCGTGCATTTGTGAATTGTAACTAGATTCACAGCATTTGCACGTTGCAATGCAACAGCATTATATTAGTAATAACTTCTGCATTCTAAATAACGCGACAGACAACGCAATAAGATAAGAATTAAATTAAATCAGTGTCCGTAATTTAAACTTTGCTCAGAATATTAAAACTCGGAGAGCGAAATATCTGTAGTCATATATGGTAACTAGCCGCTCGTATTTTACTGCTAAAATATACAATTTCGCGAACAAAGACTAGGCCAGCAGCAACATACAGGTGTTACCAACTGTGTCTCAATTCCGAGCTTTACAAGACCGCGAAATCTGTCCCCGTCCGGAGCGGCTGGCCCGGCTGCACTTCAAACTAATAGACGGCCATGCTGCCCTGGTTTTAATTTCGGAATGTTTTGATTTACGATGTCCATATGAAAGTGCGAGCTGTGCGTGCAACCTTTATACTCCGATCTGCGATGTTGAAACAGACCCCCCTTCAAGACCATGAGAAAGAAGGAGTGCGGGGGGCGGAGGAGCTCGAGAAGTATCGGTGCTATAACTACGCCGCCTTTTCAGGTCCATAACGTAGAATTAGTTCAGCTATTCATTACACGGCGGCACGCGGTGCGATGTTGATTGCTTATTGAACTTGTTGATAGTTGATGGGAATCGCTGTGAAGACGGAAATCGCAAATTGAGGTTAATTTTGAATTCATAGAAAACAGTTTTTATTGCCCGTTGTTAGTACGGCGGGGGTAATTTTTTAATGACGCTGGGTTTATTTGTTACGGAATAACTGCTTTTAAGCCAGTTCGTAATTGAGTTAAGGGAAATATGCCGTATCTAATGGCTGGTCACGCAGACTGCGCGAAAGGCATGTTATCGCAGCGTCTAAACAAATTGAAAGTTCCGTTTGAGAATAACTTCAAGCCCCTCTTATCTTATTGGGCTCGTGTGATTTACTTTGCTATTTACCCCAAAGAATGTTTTCTAACAATATTTTTAATTTAAATGTAACTGCAAATACACGTTTTAAAAATACTGAGGAGCAAAACTAACGGATGTCTTATCAACGACCTGCAAAGCTGATGTGCATATAGTTCCTTCATTATGATGATAAGAAAAAAATAACAAATTTTGATAAATACCAAAGTTAGGGAGTTCGTTAATGCAAGTCAATTTATTTTATTGAAATTACCCGATGATAAAATATAACTATCCAGCGTACAGTTAACCACGGCCATCGTAAATAAATTTTATTTCTCTATGAAAATTCCCATCATATGACGTGATAGTACATTATGACAACGTTCTATGGCAGCCTAGGTATCAAATCACCTTCTGACGCAGCTACAAACTGCGATCCGAAACGCCGCATTGCATGAAATAATTGTTCCCAATGAACGTAGCCTTCCGCTTTATAATAGAAGATGCAGGTTGAAACAAGAATAAAACCCTTGGCACAGTGGTACCGGCGTCAGCATATTTCGATATTGGCTTGCCAAGTTTAGACCTGACATCTTATTCTGAGAGGCTCTGACTGTCGCGGGTTCAAGTTTTCGTGCAGTGGTTTATTTCAGTCGTTTAAATATTCAAAACTGGTGCCTTACCATGACGTCGTAACGCGATTCCGATTCAGTTTAGCTTCGTTCGCTGTCAGATCCATACTAAAAATGGCAGCTAAAACCTGAACTGAGTCAGAATAGAATCGCATTAAGACGTCATGGCTAGGCCCCTAGTATGATTGTTATTTATATCGCTCCGTCTTAGTAGTTTACTATATTCTATTTATCCATAAAAAAGTATTGTAATTTCATTCGATGCATCAAATATAACAGGCCAAGTGCAAATCGGAATATACACGTTGTGAAAATTTGAATTTCCAACCTATTGCAGTTACACTGTTTAATAGATACAGCACTGTAACAGACGTGTGTGACAGACGGATGGACAGATAGACAGCGAAGGCTTAAAACATCCTAAAAATAACATTACAAAATCAAGCCTACATAAATTATAGTTTAAGCATAAGTAAACATATTTTTATTACTCATGTGTAACGAAGACGCTTTGTCATAAAAACTACCTCATGTTATTGTAAAACGCTCTGAATATTCTAAAGTATCGAATAAGATCCATCCACACAAACTAGAAGCCGCAAGTTTAGCTCAATCCTGTGATTTGGAGCGAAAGATTTAAGCCACCAGGTGTACTGTATTTCGTGTAAAATATTACAAGGAATTCTCCAAGGTCCGAGACCGCTGGTACAATTTAGACTTGTTGTCGTTGTTGACTTGTCGTTGAACTATGCACGCAGATCTAGTACTCCGAAGTTAAAAGTTCGAATTCGGTAACGTGCCGCCCTGCTCACACAAATTTTTATTAATAGGAGAATGAGAGGGACGGTGTAGGCGACGCACCTATTTAGGTTTACCTTTTTTTATTAAACTGTTATATTTTGGCACTGGCCACAAATAAAGTTAATTCCACGCAGCGCTAAAAGAAAACAAAAACAAAAGATAGTCGTGACATTGCTCTGGTCAGCGCTGCGTGTTGAATTTTTAAATTTAATGTAAATTGTTTTATTTATTAGTTTCTACAGTCTACAGACGGTATGAAACGAACTTCAATTTTCAGAGGAGCTGTTCAGACCAAATAACAAGTAAAAAGGGAGCTCTGCGAATAATTCCGTACATCAATTTCAAAAAACTCGGAGTGACTGTTTGGAACTCACGATCATCTAAGGGCTCATAGACCAAAACTCTAGGCTACCGGGGCTTCTACCATAGATCAAATACTTAACAAAGTTCTTTTTTTTTTAATTTTCTCAGTAAAGTAGCAACAAGCTAGTCAGCAAGTATAGGTAACTTAACTTGAATCAAATAAACCTAACCTTAACGCAATCTGTAGATTGCGCGACCAATAAGCTTATAGTTTCACTAAAAACTGCATTATATATTTCGAACCATGACATTATACGTTTCAAGCTTAATGTATTTTACCCGCACCCATAAAAATGTATTGTAAACGGCAAGCATTTGAATGCGTCCTTTACTAACCTAACAAATACACACATTTCACTCACCGAGACAAAGGAAATAGTTCACACGCGTGTCGCAAAACCTCGCCTTATAATAAATTTTAACCCATGTTTGTACTATAAAATATGTGAACAGGCACTTTATCATATAGCAAAGCCTCGTGTCAGGCGGTATGATGTACCGGTACCTCGCAAGCTTACCTTCAGCCCCAGTTTAGAGGGATCACGACGAAATTAGTGGTGGCCATAATAGATTCCCGAAACGGTATGAAAAGTTGCGTTTTCATTAACATTTTTGCTTTGTTTTACTGTATTTATCACTAACTAGCGACCCGCCCCGGCTTCGCACGGTATATCATGCATGTATTATACATTATAAACCTTCCTCTTGAATCACTCTATCTTTAGTACCTCATATATTCTCTTTGCTTCTGATCAAATCCTTTTCTGTTGTATGGCCTTCTTATTTTTCATTGCTTCTCACATTTATTTTATCTTAAGTATTATGTTATGTGTATATGTATGTATTATTTTATTTTATTTATTTAGCTATGTATTATATTTATGTTGATAATTATTGTTGTTTTTATTATCCCTGCGTTTATCCTGTCTATTTATTTCCGCCACCTACTTAATTTGTCTCCAACTTATTTCTTGTATTGGTTGTCTAGAAGAGATCGCTATTAAGCGATAAGACAGCCTGTTGTCTACTTTGTTCTTTGTTTCTGTATTGTTTTGTACTGATTTGTGGTGTTCAATAAAGAGTATTTGTATTGTATTGTATTTGTGTGTGGGCACTTTGAATGAATATAGCCAACTGTATTCCAGAATATTTCAGCGGGCGGTTATCTCTTCTTTTTTGTTACTAACCCTAGATATAAGTTTTTGTAATTATTACGGACGGTTCTGGCTGAAAATCAGTGCTGCAGGTGTCTAATACCTCAGCGTAATGCTGAGCCAGCGACCGTTTCACTTTTGCAAAGACACACACAACGCTGAGCATCTTTAATGTCTGTGTTTTTTTTCTTGCGGCTAGCAACTCATTACTATTTTGATTCCATTTTCCATGTATACCGTAGCCCCACAATCTTAATAAACGTGGCCTGTATGTTTTGTCACCTTAGGCTCTGTCTATCCCGTAAGGGATGAAGACATGATTTGTGTATTGTATTGTATTGTTTGTTTGTATTTAATTCAAATGTTTATGAAAAGTTATATTAAAAATTGAAATTTTTATCATCATTAATCCTCTGACCAGCTGTGGCCTTGCAGGGCATCACCTCTATACCACTGACTTTTTTATAAATCAACCCACGTCTGTAATAATATGATATGAAAAAAATTATATTCTATTGCGCTCTTCTTAAATTGCATCAAAATAAATCCCTTTGGCTTCGCTTGTCTCGCTACTATTATTAGCTTGCGTTAAAAAAAATGCCACAAAATCGCTTAGACAATGCAAGAGTAAAAGTAATTACCGCCTCGGGAGCTATAAAGAAGTTAATAAGAAGAAAATAGAAGTACGAAATAAAGTACTCCGGGTAAAATGTAAGGGGATTCGTGTAGTACATAGTTCACTTTTATTATCAAATTGCCCTTTTTTACACATTCGTTTTTAGTCATTATGTAAACTTAGTTGCTAAATTTATGCCGTATCTTGAGTTATTTTAAGATAAATACTCAAAAGAAACTTTTATTTTAAGTTATTTTTGTTCCCTTCGTTTCCAAAAGTAAAGGACTAGGTATTAAAACTAAATTACTTTTATTTGAATTGAACTTGTTTGTATTGCTCGTATATTCTATACATATTGTAACTTCCATGCTGGTCTGGGAGCAAAGAAAAAACATAGAATGTACCAGTTGCTTCTCTTCCCGCGCAGATGGAATCCATCGAGGGAATGGGCGAAAATCATAGGAATCATGAAAAGAAAAGAAGAAAGAAAAGAAAATTTATTTTGCAAATTGGCCGCCAAGGGCTCTTTTACATGTCTTTTTGAAACTACCAGCACATTCGGAAAGACCATCATTGCCAAGAAGAATGCGCCGCAAGAAACTTGTTATAGATGATGCGGCTAACAACCCATCACTATGTTGATTCCACTTTCCACCTATACGCCCACAGTGTCTTGCTAAACGTGGCCTGTAGGTCTTGTTACCTTAGGCTCTGTCTAGGTCTATAGATTAGCTAATAGAGAATTAAGGGATAAGTACACTTTTGTAAATTTTCGGTTATTTGTTGCATTTTTTTTAACATGCAATAAAGACAACCGACATGTAATCTTGATAGCTCCTGGCATTAATTAAGTACGCAATAATGAAACCAAATAAAAGAAGAGACGTATTTAATTTTTCAACTTTAAGTCTCATTAAATAGACACTTGTACAGATAAAACAGCGTAGAGTGTTTTAAATTAAACCCGCAATTTCCAAGCTATAACTTTAATCGCCATTCCAAAAAAGCTAACGAGCAAAATATAAATGTAATACTCTCCAACTGACTAGTTTATTCAACAATAGCAAATTATCAAATTACCCGCCATCTCATAAGCCCGCCCTAATCAACCTGGCTCGCGAAAGGGAATAACTTATTC
Source organism: Pandemis cinnamomeana (assembly GCA_932294345.1). Taxonomy (NCBI): domain Eukaryota; kingdom Metazoa; phylum Arthropoda; class Insecta; order Lepidoptera; family Tortricidae; genus Pandemis; species Pandemis cinnamomeana. Next base: position 11,416,585 of record OW028705.1, on the reverse strand, counting down.
GATTTATCCGCTAATAGAGCTACGAATAAGCAAACAAGATTAAGTTGAAGTAAGCGGGCTTTATAAATTTATGGAGGAAATCCTTTAATTCCCAAAACTGATGTTAGCATTTTAAGTTCGCCTCACGGGAAGATTCGGGAAGTTCGTTAATCCGGGCGAGTGCTAGCGCCGCTTCGCTGGCCTGCGGCTCGCGTTCGATGGGAGAAAAATGTCTTATCGAATATTCAGCTAGTTCCCAAATTGGTAACATAAAAATAGCTGTAAAATAATAGCGTTAAAATCTGTGATCACGAACCCGTTTGAGAAGGAGCTTGTATCAATCAAATCATTTCTGGATATCTTCAGAATTACGTGCGAAATGAAATGTGTGCGAGGCAATTAAAACTTGACAAAGAGCAGTTGCTTTACTTATTTAAAACAATAGCTATTTTAGTAAACTGACGAGCAAAAATAATAGAAAGATTATAAGAAAGTTAAACTTAGATCAACGGTTTGCAAAATTATAAGCTAATGTACTTTTTATGCTACAAATTTATATTTGTTAGATATTGTGTCTCATGTCGGTAATCATTCGTTTGGTTCATTTCCTTCAAAGGTAAATGATAGACAAATACAAATTGACAGTAGCTTAACAAGAGTTTCCACTGAATGAGAATAGTGCTTTCTTTAAAATGCTTCCAAAGGGAAATGCCAAATATAAAGACTAAACGATTGCTGAAGCAAAACAAAATTCAATTAAAACGATTGTTATATTTCCTCCACTGTAGCAATCCGCTAAAACCAATAAAATTCACCAATAACACTTACTGTCATATAAGGAAGCCCAAAGGATTATCCTACAGTATTAAACTAAGTGGGCAGGTACTCTGATGCAAGTTAGTATATTACAGCGCCGTTTTATTTCAACCGGATAATAGCAAGCGGGCGATACACGGCAGAAAGGAGATTATCTTGGATTTAGCAATACAGTTTCACCATTCCAATACATAAAAGCGCAATCCATTAAATACTCTGCTACATTGTTATGTAGCTGTGCTTTGTGGAGTTGTGGCGATTGAGGCTTGCGTGCAGAATTGCAGATGCAATCCAGTTTAGAAAAGTGCTTTGATTCTTTGCGTCATTACTTACGTTTGTCAATTTTTACTGTTTTCTTATTAAGCTTTTAACTAACTTTTCACTTATTGAAGATTTTGACGGGCATACCAGATAATTTACAACCCGAAAAATAGCATAGTTCCCGCAGGATACCTATTGGTTAAAAGCAGGGAACGTAGCAGGAAACGGTTAATTAAAAATATATCAAAATACCTACCCGCATTTTCAAATTTACAGTATTACGATCAGTTCTGTGGAAAATCCATGAAAAGTATTCAAATAAAATGTTACCACGTTTAAAACAACTATACTACACTACACTAGGTCTTTTTACGTATTTTACATGGCACGAGTATCATTTTATAACTATAAATTGACCCGAAGTCGTAAAAATAATGAAATTAAATTTTATTGCGAAGTGTGCTATTTTTTATTATTTGAATCATAACACAGTAAAAAACACTGTTGTTAAACAAATTGTCAAACAATAAAATTGTGGCAACAGTTCAAAAATAATAATTATCTTACTACATAGTAAGACAATTATTTCGCCATTTTAGACGACGTGGTTAGCCTAGTTGGTAGTGACCCTGCCTGCGAAGCAAGCATCCCGGGTTCAAATCCTGGTAAGGGTATATATTCGTGTGATGAAGACGAATATTTGTTCCAGAGTCATGGATGTTTCTATCTATTTAATTATGTATTTCTCTAGATAAGTACGTACCTATATCGTTGCCTAGTATCCATAACACAATCCTTACTAGAGCTTACTTGGGGACTAGGTCAATTTATATGAATTGTTTCCTGATATTTATTTATTATTTAACTCATTGTTACCAATATAGAACAGATCGAACTAATGTTACTGTGCTTCGACTTTTGCATTAGGACTTTTATTGTTTTTGGTTTGAGTTCGGTGGCCTGTTTTTCTAAGCTACAAGCTACAATTTTACAAATCTAAACCAGCAACAAGTTTAGCCCCCTTATTCATAAACGCTCTGTAGGCATCTGCTAACTTAGCAATCGTTTGTCCTTATCTGTGAAAGGTAAATGTCAAAGAGACAGATAAGGACAAACGATTGCTAAGTTAGCAGAAGCCTACAGAGCGTTTGTGAATAAGGGGGTAGAATTGTAACTTGTAACTTCGGAAAATAAATCACTGGACAAATCATTTTATAACTAAGTAGACTGCGATCAGAATGAGATTGAACGGTGAGTGAGTGAGTGTATGAAATGATATTCTTGGACCCTATTCTATTTGCGAACTAGTAAAAATAAGATATAAATGTAAGCACGGGCTATTTTGTGCTTCTATTTAATATCAATGTGCATTATTGTAAATGTTTTTTGCCACATCAAGAACGTAACAATAATACCTACTTAGATGCAAGATGAACGCTTTGCTCTTCTGATTCTCGACTCAATCACGAGGGTAAGAAGTCCAATTTAGTACTGATGACCTTCATAATGCGTTGTTCATGGAGAAATTAACCAATACAATACATTTAATTTGTTTTGAAATGTTTTGCCGAGCTACTGCGGCTGATTGGCCGGTTGAAAACCAAGCAGGAATTCGGCGAGCAATACTCGTATTATTCGTATGTTTTTTCTTTATAAGCGAAATAGGCATCCGTTTGATCACAATCACGCCTAATGGTAAGCAGAGATGTGATATAGAATGAAAGACACTTGCCTAGTACGATAGTAAATGTTTAGTCAGTGTGTGTAGCGTGTTGCAGTGTGTGTTAAACTGAACCTACAAAATCATAATTCTAATAAATGGCCTTGTTCCATTGAAAAGCTATCGCAAAAAGCCAGTACAAAGATGTTGTAAGTGTCAAATCAATAACGCGTTGTAAAAGTCTTAAATATAAATAAATATACAAACGATTATCTTGTGTTTCATTTTTCCCGACTTGTAGTGTTAGAAATGTATTTTGTTTCTTTCTTTTTCCTTGCTTCCACAATTGATAGTTCGTAACACCAATCTACTGGTTAATTCTTCTACAACGTAGCTAGATCAATATGACTTAAGCCGACTACATAGGCGTATTTATATCGCATTGTACTTAATTGCCAACTTATGTTGTTGATGTGATCGCGGTAATTAGTAATTTCTCTCATCCATTGGAGCGTGTTTATTTCGGCTGCCAAACGCAGGTGTAGTTGTTAGTGTACCTATCACCATCATCATCATCATCTTCAGCCTGTATAAGGTCACAAAAAACAGGTGTTAGTTTGACTAAAGATTCCTGTTAATGTATTTCAGGATTTTTGAGTCGTTGTTGACATTTATCGATACATGGATTGTTCGAAATGAATCGAAGTAACGGACGGGACAAAACTTTGAGTCAAACAAATTAATGAAAAATGTTTGAACACCCCTGTTCACATGCCTGCTTTCTGAATGAATGTGAGTGTATTGTTGCGGAGGCTGCTACGTCTGTTAGGATGTGACAATAATTCATATATTTAAATAGTTTATTAACCGAATGCTAGATAATGCTGCCACTAGGAGATACTAGCGCTGCAAAAATCACGGGGATCTAGCGAAACACTACTGGCAAGCGTATGTCAACACTCATACGCTTCGGAGCGTATTTCGCTTGTCTAGATGCGCCAATGTTTCAGCAATTTCACTAGTTTTTTTATGCTTGTACTCCTTGTTAACTAAACATGCATTTGATTGTGTACTCTAGTTTTATTTTTACGCATTTTAAGTCCATCCGACATTTTGACTTGCAAATTTTGTAATTGAGGAAATTTGTTGCGGATTTATTATTTGCACATATTCTGACGAAGCATGTTGCTAATTCCGAAGCTGTATCAGCGTAGCTATTGACAAATCCAACGGCATTCAAAATGTGTAAATTTAACGAAATTTTACCACAACCCATGTCCATTTTGATTGACTAGGTACTTGTATAATTATGCAAAAGCATATCTGCATATTTTCATTACGATCTATGCTTCCAACGGTTCACTCTGCTGACAATGATTCGCGGAATCAGATTAGCTACTTCATTCAATTCTGAACATATAACGAATGAAATTGATAAAATCGTCTGCGGCGTGAATGGAAATTTATACGCTTTTAACGAAAATGGTGACATTCAGTTATAACAATTTTGATGTGCAATTGAACACAACGTTTGAAGTTATTTCAGAAGTGATATTTAATTGGTTAAGCTGTAGTCTAAGTATACATAAGTATTCCCTCGAAGCAATTATGTGCGACAAGGTACACAAAATTGACAATTAGACACAACTATTGTGAGCATTTTTAATGAGGATCTTTGTCGCATAAAATTTCTTTGCATTACTGTTATTATAGCTACGATATTAGTAAAAGAAAGAAAGATCAAAAGTGCATTTCAATTTTAAGATGTATGATTAGCTAGAAAAATTAAATAAATTATAACAAACTAGTGGTCGCCCGCGACTTCGTCCGCGCAGAATTAAATAATAGAGCCTATGCTTATCAGGAATAATGTAGGAGTCTAATAATAAAATAATTTTTCAAATCGGTCTAGTAGTTTCGGAGCCTACTCAATGCAAACAAATAAACAATCTAACCATTTATCTTCATGATATTAGCATAGATGTACGTATTTAGGCTGTTCGTTGTTTGTCAGTCAATCAATCAGTCAGTCAGACATGTCACTCTTTTAAAGATCGCGATTGACTTTTTTGTCAAAAATAAAGTTTCATACTATAAAGGATAAATTAAAATTACAACTTATTATAGCCTAATTCGTAAGCCAAACCTTTCAGAATAACGAACTCATTCACGAGATTTTCTCATGTAATTATAAGTAAATCAGCTAATAGTCAAAGCAAATAGAACAAGAGTTCGGCTGGCAAGCAAACGAGGCCATCCATTCCGCAGGGGGACGTAATTTGATCCCTGCTGTATTAATGTGTCAGTTCATTTGCGCCCACTGCCGCGAAAGGCTTTAGGTATAACCGCGTGTAAGCACTCTGTGGAGGGAATTCGAAGTCTATACCTGGAACCGTGGGAATGGTGTTCTTGGTTGGTCTTTTTTGTTCGTAACCTTTTTTGATACTGGCAGCTTAGACTAGTGTGTCAAAGGATACTTCTAGAACTGGGGTTCTAGTTCTAAATTTGAATTTCGAATTTTGTGTCACATGACTCCCGGTTCATTTGCACCCACTGCCGCGTATACAACCGCTTGTAAGCACTCTTTGGAGGGAATCGGAACCGTGGGAATGGTGTCCTTGGTTGGTATTTTTTGTTCGTAACCTTTTTTGATACTGGCAGCTTAGACTAGTATGGCTAAGGATACCTCTAGAAAAGGGATTCAAATCCTGAATTTGAAATTCGAATTTTGTGTCATTATCATCTCTCTCTCTGTTAATTTGCGCATTTGCGCCCACAGTAACGTTTCCTTGTCAAGCGTTACGATATCCATATTGTTCAGCAAACTGCAGCGCGAAATCCCTTTTGGCACTGTCATAATGTGACCTTTGTGAATCTGCTTAAAAAATTTGCGATTACTCATTAATAAGTATAAAGTCAATTTTTGCTCGACTTGGAAACGTCCGTTTAGAAACGTAAAGGAGACGTGCTCGAACAACGGTTTTCATGTACTAACACCCATTTCTGTTCCACTTTAAAATACTCCCGGTTCCTTAATGACAGAAACGAAACCATTAGGTTTGAACAAAACAGTCAAACCTAAACCTGCTCACTGTTCATATAAAAGCACAACTCGAACGGATTGGGTAATTTACTCGAAAGGATGTAAATTGTTGAAAGGTGTCCCATTGAACCTTAGAGCATTGTACCAACAGGAGAAGTCATGACGGTATGTCTATGAGGTGCGTGTTAAGTTTCGAACAACATCTACATAAAGTTACTTTGTGCGGCCGTGTGTAAATTACACAAATTAAAACAATTCACCATTTATATACATAGTACGCCAGTTTGGCAATGTGCGAAGTTGGCTGGCAAAGTCAGTTTTGACGATGAAATCAAGTGGCGGGTGAGAACGACCAATGCCTTAGACAGTGGAACTCAGACGTGCTATAGCCGCTGCTCTTTTTTCATACAACAAGGAAGGCGATTGAGTAAGTGTGGTACCTGACGGTAAGTAAGCATAAGTAAGCAGACATCCACAGCACCTGAAACAGCAGCTGAAACGTTGCTAGTATAGACGGCTCATGTGCTAGTAATTTCAACTGCCGTTCTCCCCACGCTAGAACACAGCAGTGCAAGCACATCGCTCTTATATCTTCTGAAGCGGTTGAGCCTGTTGCCGTCTCCGGTTGGTTTGTTGCTTCAAGCATTGGGCTGAATAGAGTCACGTAACGGATAAGCAGGCCTTTAAGGTGAGTTTCACTAACTGCGCCCCAAATAACTGAGCGGAACAGATGAACGGAATTGCTTTTATGTCATAAATAAATAACCTAACTTTGAATGTGAAACGCCTACAAGTTTAGTTTACAATTCGTTATGTTCGAAATAGGCCTTATTGGGAGTCCGATCGAGCTATTTGTAATTTTTGTGAAGATTTTTGATGATTTTCTTACCGTCGTGGTCATAAAAATAGTTTTTTTATACATGTGGCCGTTTATGCAGTTATGTCTGTCTGCCTGTCTACTCTATAGGTCACACTTCTCAACCGATACTCATGAAATTTTGTATACAGGCCTAATAAATAATAATTATGGATTTAATATTGTTGATTAAGTTTTTTTTTCAAAATGGCAGCCTAGCCATTACGCAAAAAAAGTTGACAGCTATGTCATACAATATGATACTATAGCACACATTCACTGTGTAGAGACACATTCAATGCTAGTAATGTATATAAATATGAAATGTACAAGTAACGCCCTTTCCAATGGTACCAAACACGGTATATCTACCTATTTTTTTTATTAACAGAGTACCTACTTTATGGCCGCTAGAGGACGCCACATTAAATTTAGTGACACGTCATGTCATGTAGCCAGCGAACGATCAAGACGCTTCTAAAGATACCTTCTGATTTCTGGACCTTCACCTTACCACCCCTCCCCCCCCCCCCCCAAGTTGAATATTAGCCAACGGTCAACTAACTTACTAAAGAAATTAATTAACCGTTGTTGCCCAGGGTGCAACTAAGCGTTACCCTTCCCCCCCATGACGCCAAGAGCCTCTGTTAGAAGGGAACTGTAACGCTAGAGCTCTCGAGGAGTTTTCCGACGTCGCATCCCTTCTAACGATACCTCATTTGTCTAGTTCTGGTTAGTAGCTTAGGAGCTATGAAGGAACAGACGAACATACATACATACACAGCCTGTCAAAATCATAACCCTCCTTTGGCTTTGCCGTAGTCGTGTAAAACAGAGCCGTTTAAGATTCCGTGGATCTGGCACTTATAAGGCTCACGTTACATTAATCCCATCATACTCGCATCATTATGTATAGGTATATATAGTGATTATGTATACCTACATAACCATTAGGGACTCTTGTCCTACTAGTAATATTATAGAGCAGGATATTCTGTTTAATTGAGTAATGGTGTCCCACCTGTTTACAAGTGCGTAACACACGTGCCAGTAGGCTTTAGACAAACCTAAGCACTTATACTCCATTCAAGATAACATTAGACACTAGAATCAGTGATTGAAAACCTTTTCACGTGAAATTTTAACATAACCAAAACCAGCAACAATAAAAAAGGGAGAATCGGCGAACGGCTTGAATTTTGACACAACGTAAACAAATACGAACGCAAATTGTGCACAGTGATAGTAATGATAGCTAAGCGTTCTATTTTTTACAATGTGTTGTTTACCTCTGGCTCTTTAGGTGTTTTATACGGAAACATTATTGAGTTATCGTAAACAACAAGTAGGTTTTTTGACTAGTTTTGGAGACTCAAGAGAAGTGCTACTTATTGAATGACATTTTAGATATTGCAGTATAAAAAACCGTTTTTCCTTCTGTCTAATTATATCGTGAATGGAGTATAGTATTCGTACAATATAGATATTCTGAGAGAATGTTGAGCTGCCGTAGTAATGCCTGTTTATTTCATGAATGAATGCATAATTTAATTAGGCATCAGGCGTAAAGAAGATAATCTTGTATTATATACAAACTTTTATGTGGATTGTGCTGTTTGTATTGTATTACGTAAGTTGCCCGTTTTAAAATTTGAAAATCATAGTTCGTCGACTTCCAGAGGACGGATTGACTTGAAATTTGATATTTAATTGTACATAGATATTGTGCAGACAAGATGACAATAAAAGTACCTACACTCCTACAGTCAATGAAAAAAAACTTTCTTTAACGAAAAATCACTAATCCAATCTCAGCGCAACGTATCAATACTATTAGTCAACTATAAAGTATAGTAGCAAACTATATTATGGAGTTTATATTATTTTCTCAAGGAACATTTTGGCTGACAGCTGTTGTACGTGAGACTTCTTCAGGGTTTATGGGTTTAGCGTTTGTATGACTGCTAATTTATGTTCTTCCATGCTGGTCTGGGAAAGAAAAAACATAGAATGTACCAGTTGCTTCTCTTCCCGCGTAGATGGTAAAAGCCCATCGAGGGATTGGGCGAAAAACTTAGGGATCATAATATTATATAGGCGATGTGGCTAGCAATCCATCACTGTTTTGATTCCCCTTTCCATCCATACGCTAACAATCATGCTAAACGTGGTCTTTAGGTCTTGTCACCTTGGGCTCTGTCTGCCCCGTGAGGGATGGAGACGTGATTTGTGTGTGTATGTATGCATGTAATTTATGTCATTGCAAAGCATATTACGCGATCATCCTTATCTCGATAATATGCGCTACAATGCAAAAGATTTAATGCTAACTCTTTATAGTTTTGTGTAACTGGAAAAATTCTACTGATTTGCTTGCTTAAATGTGAAGTTAAGCAAAAGCTTAATTTCGAGTTTTCATTTTACCATCTGCCAAGTTTTGGGCCTTCCATTGTTTAGTCGGCTTTTCGGTATTATGTTGTAGGTATCATGGATATTTAACTAGGCTTTATGTATTTTCAAGTTTCCAGTTCAAAACACAGCTTCAACATTTAGTTTTGATCGAGCTTTTAAATTTGTGGTTTTTTGGTATCCATACACTTAAAACGAGCATCAAAAAATATTTTTTAACCAACTTTGTGGATAACTGTTAGTAATAAATGTGGTGCATTTATCTGCATATTTCGAGATACTCTCTTTAAATGTAGATCCGGTACTACATTAAAAGCGGCTTATGAAAATGTAAAGACTTCGATTTTTACTGGTCGGTTAACTAATATTATGTAATTTCTCGACAACCGTCATGGTTAGTTACACTGTCATAAGCCGGTCAGCGTGGGGGTAAAATAAAACAACTGGTTATTGTTTGAACAATGTCCATATTATATTTATTACCACATACACACGGCACGATGTGAACCTTGTCTTAAATCATTGTATCATAATAGGTATATGTACATTGCACAATGTGTATACATACATCGCCATACACGCGCGCCCCGAGAGGCTGTATGATTATATATCTCATAGTATTATGTACGTTATATAATGTAATATTCCCATAAGTTAAAGTGCACTGGTGCACGGAATCGGGGCGGCGGACGTACCCACCGCTTTTTACAAAATGTTTGATATCATTATTTTAATAAAGAGATGACGTAAAAACTAATTTTATTTTTATTTATTCATCATTATGATTTATATCCATATTGTATACAGATTCATGTAACATATAATACACGAAGAAATGACGAAAATATTGCGTCGACGTCGCGACGGACAGCCGCGACTCGTCCGCCTATCGTTATCCTTCTTTCTCTAATATTTTAAATGTACATGACACCAAATTCGAACGTATATAAATCCAAATTTATTTTAATGTAAAATCTTAGGTAATTGATTTTTATTGCTATAGAAAATCAGTCAGCACGCGAAGCACGCAATCGAGAAGTAACCGCGAGAACGAAACCAAGCGGGCGGCGTTGCGCGGGGGGCGGGGTGCCGGGTGAGGGGGGCGGGGCGGGAGAGGCGCGGGCGCCGACTGGCTGCCGGTCCGTGCGGAGCCATGCCGACCGGTCTACGCGAATAAGTATACCTTTGGTCCTTGAAACATTAAGTTGGCCATCGCCGAATATGCAAAGCTACTTGATCTAAGGCCGCCACGGCGACTCTACGAACTTTACCAGTCTGTCACGTTATTAGATTAAAATTAATTATTATCTTTAATAACAATATAAAGTAGGTCGAGTGTAAAATAACGTAGAATGTTTTTATACAAAATATAATAAATTATCTTTTCAATTTTTATATATAAGATAAGTCGCAATATTAGGATCACATAACGAATTTTTAAAATAAATTTGAGATCTCGCTTATTATTACGTAGTCTTTATCGTGATATAGATCACATTACTAAAATGATGACTGAAGTTAAATCAACTAACGCATAAACGAGGAAGCGAGAGAAAGCGGCGTGGCGGCAGCGATGGCGGCGGCGCGCGCGCGGCTGCGGCGCGACGGCCGCGCGGCAGCCGCGCGACGCCGCGCCGGGCCCGCGCCGCCCGCGCCGCGGCTTACTAGGGTGACACTAAACAAACAACCTCACAAACCGTACCAACAAACCATTTCAACAACAATGAAACTAATACCTTCGTCAAGCTAATCCTGATTGCAGCTCGAATGAGTCTAATTCGATCAGATGGTCTCGGCTAACGTCTTTTTACACATGCGGCTAACTATGTATGTACAATAGTAATATGATCGCGTCGCTGCTCGCGGCGAACCGATGGCTTCTCACGAACGAACGTCTCTCACTAGTTTGTTAGTTTATACTCGAACTCGCGCGGACACGGGGACAAGCGGCCGTGTGCGCTTCTCCTACATTAAAAAGGTCGGTAAGAAAATATAATTAGAGTGAGGATGTGAGAGAATGAGTCGACCGACGGCGGAAGGGAGCGCGCGCCGCGCCGCCGCCGGCCCGGGCCTAACAAGTTTAACATCTCATCGTAATAATTAAATATCCTAAGAAAAAATGTCTTAATTACCTATAACACCGTAAATATAAAACAAATAATTACGTTAATTTGTTAGGTATGATATCGATTTTCCGACCGTCCTACAGACTCACACCTTTCGATTTCATTATCAATTTCCTAGCTAACGTTTTAACAACATAATCGCGGTCGCGTCTCCTGCGGTGCGGGGTGTGCGGCTCGCGCGGCGCGGGCGCAGGCGGGCGCGCGCGGCGGCAGCGAGCGAACTTCGGCACGAACGAAAAAACGCAAAGCGAGCGCGCCGCCCGGCGACGAGCGCACTCCGTCTAACACTCCATTATTCAATTAACTACATACTCATAAGTAATAAATCACCTTTAAAAAGAATATTGATTTATTTCGTATGATTTTCAATATTTTTTTTGTAACAGGAAACATTTATATTTATAACGTATTTATATAATAATAGCATTTAAAAGATTGTTTATTATTAATACCTAAAATTTAATACCTAGATTTATAATATTAATGTTTAATTGATGTAGATAATGTGTAATAATAGTAATCCATAGTAAATAACGAACAAATGAATGCAACCAAGTGCATGTGTGTAGCGAGCGGTCGGACGCGCGCGTAGCGGTGCGTAGCACTGCTACGGCGTAGAGCTGCTACAGGCCCGCTACGCCGCGCCCCGCGAGGTTCTGTCTGCAGCAAACTAGATTACGTGGCCGATAAAAATGTCTCCAGTACCTAACGAATATGATTAATGAATTGACTTCATATCTATTCTATTACCTCGAACCTGCGCCTTTGGCTGTGTTACTTTTTGTGATATCCCTGTCTTTATTTTATTGAAATGCTTGTGTCGTGTGACTTTACTATCTGTACGAAAGTTTATTGTTTATTAATATATTGATTAAAATTTTAAATACAACTAAGTACGGTGTGACGTCGCGGCGAAGCGGCGCCTCGTTATTGTTTAACAGTGGTCTTACATTAAGGTAAATACAATCGTAAGAAACAATGAAATATTTATTACGTAATGCACAAAATTGTCATTTATTATAATTACAATACCTACGTTTTAAGGTACAAGATAGAAACGAATTATTATCTTAACGCGATGAGAGATATCGTGAAATGTTCCGACTTAGCTTTCCGAACGTCCTTATGAACCGTCTATGATCATTATTATCCTTAGGATAAAATTTTATATCATAATACATAAATATTAGAAAGTATGTATACGTAGTATTTTATCGTAACTAACATAGTCTTATACAGAAGTAATCGAGAAACTGTTGTTCACTACTGAAACAGAACAGCCGTTCAAAGAGGTGATTTTATACAATTCGAATTAGGCGAAAAATAATTACATTCATAGGTAAAATATGCGTAATATATAGTAGTATAATAATTATGTTAATATTTGACATTAATATTAAAAATAGAATAAAATATGTGTTGGTGGACGAGCGAGGAGGCGTGCGGCGCGGTCGCTTATTGTCTCCGGCGCGGCGCGGCGCGGCGTGGCCGGCGCGGCGTGCCGGCGCTGACGCGGCGCGGACCTCAGTGCGAACTGCTTCATCTCAAACTCCTACGTATTACAAAAGCTTGGTACTAAACTGCGGTCGCGCATCGAACATGCCAAGTAACTCCAGTATCTAAACGAAGGTCCCGCGAGTGTGGAGGGACATTAACGTTACACCCTACGACTGTTATTCAACTATGAACAATAAAATAGTGAAGATATACCTCCCTGCGTTAACTGTCTAGATGCATGTTTATATAATTATGAAATGTATTTTTTTGTAGTTTAATCCTTTATTCTGACAACACATCTACGGTACAGTTGAAAGCGAGAAAAGTTTGAAAAAATACCTGTTTAAGTAATAGACTATCTCTCGTTCACACGATAAAAAGTAGATTATTTACAATAGACAGGGTCTCCTCTCGAGCGGGGGTTTGGGGTTGGGGTGGGGGTGGGGGTTGTTGGTGGTCCGCGCGTGTCGGACGGAGGTCGCTGCGCCGCGGGCCTGCGCGGGCGCAGGCGGCGCGGGGGGCGGGGCCATCGAGGAGACGTGCCGGCGGCGGGCGCGGCCGAGGGCGTTACGCGACGCCACACCGCTCGCCACCTGCCACACAACCATGTTGCACGTTAGACACGGGAGATATAACAAAAATAGCATAGACGCAGCCTGAAAAAATAGTTGGTATAACACTGTCATAGAGGTTATAAAACACTGGTCACTTAGGTATCTGTAGGTTACCCTGTTCTTGTTCTACGCGTTACTAAAGACCACGGATTGATCCGTACGGCATATTTCAGCTACAGAATTCGTGAGTGACCGTATTTAAATATGCCTCGACAAACGTTTAATGCCAGCAAGCTTGAGTTTTGAAAAAAGAAAGCCTAAGTTGCTGTGTAATGATTTGGGTTAAGATGATTTAATGTTTGAAAAAAGTAATTGCAAGAATATTATAGTGAACTTCCGAATGCCGCGAAAGTGACGCTGTGATTGATGTCAAACCTCAATGTCATGGCGGTAGTGACAACAGACAGCCAACGCTCAAATTCTGAAGAATTAAAGCCTAAAAAAGTGGGAAAATAAGTATATACCATTAAAGTTTTTACTTCATCCATTACTATTAAGTCCATCCTAAAGATCAGTTATGGTAACACGGATTGCACTATGAATGTCTTGATTTATATCTTCCTTTACCACTTAAAATTCCTCAGACTTCGGAAGACTGGAAAAATTGTCTCGGTATGTGTCTCAAATCTATAAATTTTGCCACGGCCACTCGTGCTAAACCTAAGAAGCGGCTAGCACGAGAGCCGTAACTCCCATTTGTCGCGAATTGACACGTCACGTTTGTATTTAACTGCGTGTAACTCGACAGAGGCGACTGTCACGTTGCAATAAAGTTGCGGCGGATTATGCTTACCGTACTGAACAAGATTTGTGAAATTTAGAAAATCAGGAAAATTTATGAGACCCGATTTTGTGTGGCGACGCCTCTTGAAAATAATAAAAATATACTTACGTAAAATATTTGTGCTACGACACTTTCAATGATATCCGTTGGTAAAAGCCGCAGGAATCAGGGGTCCCTGGAATGAGAAAGACAATAAAACTCATAAGCGAATCATAGTGAAAAGTAGATTAATCATTGCATTAATTACGTATCAGTTCGGTTAAAATAAAAACACAGCTAAATTGGAAACCATAATTGAATGGAAGTATAAAGCGTTCAGTCGAACATTATCCTCTCGGGGGACAGATTTAAAGGTAGTAAGTTTGGTGTTCGCAGCCGATAGAGCGGTAGAGGCTTGGTGGCCAACAAAATAAAAACAGTGAGCGGATGAGTTAGAGCAGCGCGCGACCGCTCGCCAACGGTAATTACACCGCTTGTTCTCCTTGATTTACTGTTATTGCCCAGGGGGCACTCCCGTTACCTAATAAGACCGTTTTACACCCGGGAACCACATGCGCCGGTCCGGCCCGCCCGACGCCTGGACCGTTCATTCTCTCATTAGCGACATATTTGTTTTGCCCCGGCGATTACGGACGATTGAGTTAATATCCCATTTGATATATGACGCGCCTGCACCGGAAGGGTAGCTTATAGCGCCGCCGACCACCGACTCGAATAAGCCTCCAAAAACATTAGCCGACGCCCTGCGCTCGGCTCGCGTCGGTGCAGCCGTCACTCATCCAAGCCGGAGGCCGTTGTCGCCCTAAATATCTGGTAAATTAAAGAAGCTTTCGAGTCTGAAAAATGTGTTCGAGATACGGCGACGTGAGGAGTTAAGATCTCGCCGGCGGCGGCGGCGCTGGCGGGCGCCGACAAGCAATGAAGACTGATGGCGTCTCAGAGAAGCAGTTATGGAGCGTGGTCGCAGTTTTAAAAAGCCATTACCCGCGGCACTGCACCGCGTAGATTGCCGCCCCGCCCGCTCGTCCCGCTCATATTTCGGAACACTTTATAATCGCATCTCTCACGCTTCACTCGCTCGCTAACTTATGGTGATTATGCTTTAAGAGCGACAAGGAAGATCGGTTCCATAATGAGATTGGACCGTCTCGCTAAAATTTTAGAGTGCCGTCGGCTGCTAATTGCGTCTGCGGTGCTCGCCGACGCCGCGCGCGCCTCGCGCCGGAGACGCGCGCGGCGCGGGATGACGCGTGCCCCGCGCACCCACCAACTGGCTAACGAAGTTTTTATTCACTCCACCAGACCTTAAAATTTAAAACGCTCCCAGAAAATCTCGAGATATGCAAATTATTGCGGTTATAAAGAAATGCAAAAATGATTTTAGCATCTCGAGGCGCGAATCAAAAGGCCCGAAGAAAAACAAAACAGAACAAACATTAATTTGAATTCCGTGACAGTCGAAACTTCCCGAACGAGGACAATTTTAGGAATTGCCGTCATTTGAATCGTACCGGAATAGGCATTTTTGAACTTGACGTAATAAATTAAAAAAGTTAATAACTTGGTTATTAACTTTACCCATTTATCATGAATTAAAATGATAAAGTTTCAATACAGCGGTGGACGTGTTCAACGCCTATAATTTACTAGTAGCCACTTCATTTAGCGGTTGCTGTTGAATATTGAATGAACTTAGTTATATACTACCTAGTCATCCCGGGCAGAACCTTTGACGTCGCACTAACCTTGCCATCAGATAAGACGGAGGTGAATTACTTGAATCAAAAATAAGTAATACTCACCGGGGTGTAATTGAGGGGCGCGCGGCTGACTGCGATCGCGGGGAATCCGGAAGGCTGGGGGGAGGCGGCTTGCACGTAGCCGACGCTGTCTGCGGCTGAGCCGTACACGTCCAGCGCTGGGCCCGGCGAGCTGGCTGCCGGGAAGCCGGCGCGGCCACCGGCGCCATGCGGCGACGCTGGCGGCCCGAAACCGGCCGCTGCTGCCTGGTAGTTGTTCATCACTGGGGACATACATCATGGAATAGAGTGGTCATTCAGCTGCACCACAAGTATGTTATCACTCACAGACCTGTATAAAAATTGGTGAACATGGCAATGATTTCATCTTGAGAGGAATATTGTACTACAACAGCTGGTTTCAAATAGCTGTATTTTATATACGCCAGTCGTCACTAAGTATCGGTCTAGTAAGTAAGAAATGCAAGTAACAAACATGTCACTTTTTATTTATTCAGTTACAGTGTTGACGTATAATTTACTTTCCACGCAATTGTCTTTAATTGGCATAATTTTACAAGTGATCAGACAATCCAGCTGGGACTGGTAACAACTGTTAGTTGGAATTAGCTTTTCAGTATATTTTTACAAGATTGCACACTTTATATAAATCAAGCTATTTATAAGAATTAAGATATAATAGACTCTTCCTAGATTTGAATGAATAGTTAACGGCTTTTTCTAGGGTATTTGGAAGCACAAAAATATTTTCTTCTATTAAGTACACATTGTCAAGCGTATCGGTCTTTCCTGATCAGAGGTTTCTCCTGCAAGACCTTTTATTTTGAACATTCTTAAACAAGCATTAATTAAGTTAAATTTAAACAAAAGGAAATTGATGAAAGGCATCACACTAACCACCATTTAAAGTAGGATGCTACAGCTTAAATAAGGTTAGAATGACAGATATTATCTAACTAGCTCGGCCCTGATTCATCGTTTTTGCTATAGAGCTTCTTATCCCGTGGGAATTTGGCAAAATCCAAGCTTCTATGCAAAATTTAAAATTTAATCTTTCCAGGTTCAATGGTTTGTGCTGACTGTTGAAGAGTCAATCATGATTTTTCTTTAAATATAGTAACTGATGGATTTTTACCCTTTATTTTGCAGAGTTCTATCGAGGTATTTAGGTCGTGAGATAATATCTGAGGTTTGCTGGCCATGACTAGCTGTTGAGCGATGATTCTTGGTAGTGTGTAGAAAAATGGATGTAAATGCAAAACTAGTGAACAAAGGCGAAGTGATAACAGCAAAGAATCGGCCAAATCCAACTGTTTCAGTCACTTTTGCATCACTAAGTCTTATGTCGAAAAGAAGCTCAATTGAATGTGCTGTGTGTGTCATGTGATGAAGCGTAGCTATTTCACCAAAAAAACGTGTTTAATTTAATAGTTCAATTTGTTTTAATTCCATTTTTGTTTCCTATTAAATTAACATTATTTCACCAAATGATTATGATTTGTTTAATTTCAATTAGAATAGATATTCGTTGGCTTAAAGTAAGAGGCAAGTAAAAAGGCTGTCTGAAATTTTACCACCGATTTCGTTTCGAGGTCTAAGGCTATATATTACGAACATTGTACTTTTTTTTTGACTTTGATTTGAAATAATAGCTTGCGATAGATAACTCGGACGTTTTATCGTTATATTAATTAGTAGAAGAAAAACACACTAGCACAGGAAACAGAGCGAAAAATAAAACAAGCAAAGCAGTCGTTACACTCAATTCCGCTCCGTTCTCGTGTATTGTGTTTAATTGTTGGACCAAATAAAGTTCGACGTAAGTAGGTAACTAGCACATAAAGGTCTTGTCGGAGGAAACAGAATTGTAATTGACAAAGACTAAAACAACATTAAAAGGCACAAAGACACAAATTGTAACACTGAGCTCA
This sequence comes from Pandemis cinnamomeana, assembly GCA_932294345.1. NCBI lineage: Eukaryota > Metazoa > Arthropoda > Insecta > Lepidoptera > Tortricidae > Pandemis > Pandemis cinnamomeana. The sequence goes on along the minus strand of OW028705.1, from coordinate 11,398,849 downwards.
CAAGCGTCAAAGGTATTAGTAATGCGTTTTTACGTGATGTTATTTGTATTACTGACTGTTTCACGCAGGGATGCTCTCAGCCCCGAACATCGGGCACAATTTGGTATTAATGTAAAATGGCTTTCGCAATTCCCATTTTGTGCGAGCTCCTTGCAATAACCAGATGTCAATTGTGTCGAGAGATTTGAATCCGTGTTACAAGGAGCTCGGTGAGTGTGGTGGTGCGTGGGAGTAGGGCGAGGAGCGTGTGTGTGTGCGCGTGGTGGCCGCGGAGCTCACCTGAGAGCGCCTGCGCGAGCAGCGGTGTGTTGTTGTTCGGTGTCAATTGGCCGTTGGTCAGGTCAACTGCAAACATACACACGGTTCGCATTCGCCCCACGTACGAGTGACGCGCACTCTCGTTAGTGACACACACATCCATGACTGAACCATCGCATTTTTGAATTTCAAAATCTCGCCACCCCGCTTGCAACACCTCATCTTTTCTGAATTTAGCATATTGAACGGTAAAGTGACTATCGATGTAATCCCAACTCAATATTAAAGTTCTCCAGCGCGGATAAAGTTGGAGCGCGTAAATGCATGAATAATTTAGCCGTTGGAGACAGATGCCGTGCTGACGAATGAGGACAACGAAGACTCCCGGGCTCAGATTACGCCGGAACAAAAAATATCACGTATGTCACGTGCATTCAAATGAAAAAGAGTGCTCCGAGTTTCGCGGGTATAAATCACAGAGGGTGAAAAAACTTTTACAAACTATCCAGTAAATTATCCGACGTGAGTTCTCGCTGGCACGCGGCGGTCTGCTTATTGAATAGGGAAGGCATTAGCATACGGCGCACGTCGGCGCGTCTTGACGCCGCGCCGCGCCGCGCCGCCGCCGCCCGCTCACGCACGCCGCGGACCGCGCTCGCCGCGCCGCCCGCGGCCGGCCCCGCAATGTGTCTACGCACAACTGATTTATCCCCCCGATGAGACTAACTTGTTATGCCGGATACTCAATTTAAGAAAACAGAAATTTGCAACCGAGAAAAAACTTAATGTGACTTTTATCGCCGCATTATTCAATTCGAGAGGAGCACCGATTTTTAATAATATTTTGCGCGAAAATCTCACTTATTAAGTAGCCGATTAATATTCGTGTCTCCCTTTCTGCTTGCTCATAGTGTCACCATTAGCCCTATCAGCTTGTACGACAAATTTTATTTTTGTCAGATGCGCCAGTTATCATTTGGTGTGAAAAATGGAGGTCCGCGGTCGCACCAGGTGATTACCGGCCTGCGAGTGACTTTGCGAAAAAAGTACAATATAAGTAATGGAGGATGAATGATAGATGGCGTCGCGGGCCGGGCGGCCGCGGCGTCCCGCTCGCACGCCCCGCCGCGCCCGCTCTCGCTCTCGCTCGCGCCTCGCCCAGCGCGCCCCCGCCCGTACTAAAATGCTGACACGTTTTAATAACATTACTTTGCGTTGCGAGAGGCTATTTATTTTAGGGTTGCCGTGTACCAAATATGAAGTGGAGTGTTAGTTCAGACACGTCCTTCGATCGTTAGCGTGTCGATCCGTCAAACTTCATTCTTTTGCCATTATGGGAAATAGGCTGGCTATTAAAGTAGCACCATACAGGAAAAGTGACTGATTTTATGGGAAAACTGATTTTCTACTGCTGCGGCGGTACGACAAAAATATTTGAAAGTGTCGGCAATAAACTCCATTTTAGTGCTGAAAATGCCTTCACACCACCACATCGCATGCTAAGTTTTATGAGTTCATTTATATTTCGACCTCTAATTCCGGACACTAGTTACATTTTTACAGCTATATAAACGTCTAGCGTGAATAATCCGGAGGCAAAAATGCCAGTGATAGACCGTTATATATCCGTCGCAATCATAGCCCACGGGTCGGCGGCGATCAAAGTCAGCGGCAGGCGGATCGGAGTTGCCGCCGACCTCAAATAATTTACGATTCAGTTTACAAGCACGGAGAAGCAACTCTGTTGTTAGTTCTAACGTCGGTCATATCTGCGTCCGACGTTAACTTCCAACTGGAAACTTGTGGAGGAATAACAATAAAATTGTATGAATCCGTCTTGGATTTAAACAGGATGCAACGCAAGCTATGCAGGGGCAACTAACACGAGTACAGCGAGCGTAGCTGCTTAGGTGCAGTTGGTAAAGTCAAACAACTTCACCAGCTAGCTGTCTTTGCGGTGCGTTTAATTAATGTGCGCTCTATAAGATACCACTCGTTTAAGATCTCATGATCTGTCATGCAGGAGCTCGGTAATGAACATGTAGCGTGTCCCAAGTTCGCGTTCGGGTCAGCGCGTTAACAACATGAGTGATGTGCTAATATTCGCCAAGTATGTTCCACCTTGCAGGTGAGGGCATACATCTATAAATTCAGAAGCCGTCCTGCGAGAGCTATTCGAACTTTCATAATTGCGAAGTTCGGGGGAAACTTAATAATTCTTCTTCAGAAGTGGGATGACGGTCGAACGGGAATATTCACGGGGCGTAGTGGCGTAACACCCGCCCTTGAAGCTACTATATTACTTACAAGTGCCAGCTTTTTATATCTTCCACGCAATATAAAAGTTTAACATGAAAATATTCGGGTGTGTTACAGAGTTTTTGAGATAATTGGTGTGTGGAAAAGTTCCGCTTTGAGTCATACTTATAGACAGTTCGGGGGAGGTGTAACGTTGGAAAGTATATCGACAAAGGCTTTTAAGTCAAAATCTTTGCTCCTGTGAAATTAGTACGAACACGGACACACATGAAAGCATGACAGGGTGTTATAAAATTGCATATGTTACTATTGCTTGTGCTCCTGCACACTGTTTTTGTTGAGATAACGCCACAATGTATAAACTCGGTTCCGCTTACTTCTACGGAGTGTTAATAAAACAAAAGTCAAGCAACATTGCGGTGCACAGCAGCGCAACTTAGTAGGTACACGCAACACCGCGCCAAGCCGCCATCGCTTGCCGATAACGTATTCGGATCTCACCTACGGCTCCCACACTTTATTTCGCAATCGGCGGATTGAAATGTTTTATTTGAGCTGTTACGGGAGACCGCGGCGTCCCGCACACGTCTCGACGTAAACGTATATTTAATAGGCGCCATCAATAACTCGGCGAGATGATACGCTTTGCGGGTTTTCGATGGTCTCGCCGTCGGGACTTATCTCAATTGCAAATTAATCGAATTTCTATGCCGGCTAGTGGAAGAGCCGGCCGGTACGCACGCGCGATCGCCCGGATTTGTAATTCAAAGAAGCACGCGTCCTTTTCTAAATCTCTCCCCGTTCTTATTTTAGTGCGGCTCGCTGGCTGATTCAATAAGCTGTTGACATTGTCGCCGCCATGCAAACGGCCACGCCCACGTGGTTCAGTCATGGATCCGAATGTTAATCATTACATGTAAAGCGACATAATAAAAGCGAAATGAAATATAGGAAAACATTGACGGATATAAATATCCTTAAAACACGCTTCAAGTACTCGAAAATTTTATACTACTGCACTGCCTTTTTAATTAACAGTTCTACCATATTGTAACAAAATGTTCAATTAAGTTGCGACGAATTCAGAATTACTACTACTTATAAACTACTACAATAAAGTAACGGCGATTCTGTTCTAATCTAGTTTTGTATGAAAATAAATCTGACTAGGTATTCTAATGGAAATTAATAAGTCTTAATACACTGTATTACAGTTCACCTAAGGCACAACATTGTTTAAATTACATTAGTCTAATTCTATAATAGTATCTTAAAACTAAACAATAAAAATCCAACACGCTATATAAGAGTTTGCACCACCAATCACAATAAATTTGTAACACATTTCTATCTAGTCAATTACAAAAGATATCTACCAAAATGTATAATTTACTGGTAAAAGCGAATTCTGACATCCTTTAGCAATAAGTATACTTGGAACGACCTTTTTAACTGACGCTAGTTCAGAAGCTTCGCTAATTTACATCGAATTAAAGAGTCCACCATTATAGTTTAAAAAGAAACTAGACTATTGTGAAAATCCTCTAATTTAAATTTTATTAATGAAGATAACAAATCTACGATATCTTGTTTACTTTTCGCTTAAACTTTCTAATTCTTAGTCTATTACTAATCACTATTTGTATTTGGCTACTAATTGTCTAATCCAGCATTTAATTTTGTCAACTATTTAAAGTCTACCACACTTTGATTTTCACCTATAAAACTTCAACAGCGAATACCCAACTCTATTCTATATTTCAAAATGGTATAGTACCGTACTGATTAAACTCCATAATGTTCAAATAGAAAATTACTCGCCCTATTGTCGTCTGCGTCGTCACACTCCATTCACCAAACTGCTGTTTCTCTTGTTTTCGTTCGTCACTAACTTTTTTGTTTATGCTCACACTCGTATTACGAGACTTCGTAAGCTATAAGCGTTTTGTGTAAATCCCCTATCCCCTGTAGGGATATGGAATGAGAGTAATGGGTACTCTATAACAGCAACAGCAGTGTGGAGTTGTACTGGGCTCGTCGGCGGCAGTTAGAACGACGCAGGGCTATGAAGCCAGGAGCCAGAGGCTGCGAGGCGAGGACTGCCGCGCGGGCGGCTCTACCGACCAGCCATGCAGGGGAGAAAGGACTTACTACGCAAACATCCCGGTTGCAGTGCGCTGGGGCAATGCGCTCAACTGAACACTAACTAGAAGAGATTAGTATGCTAATAGCCACCATTATGGTCCCACGGACACACTTCCATTCGGTGTAACACTACAATAAAAATTGATAGGCGATGGAGCTCGCTAGTCTAGCGCATTTATAGTCAAAATCTATAGACATCCATAAATTAAAATACTCATCTAAAATAATATAAAACAAAATAAAATTTCTGACCCATCCAAACACAGCACTCGTAATCTAAGCCGGCGATGGATGGTCGCCGGTCGCTATGATCGTCAGCTATGTCTAGAAGTTACATGATAGACTAAGAGGAGTTGTCGGAAGTAGTGATAATACCGACGCGAGTCGCGGTCGCACTCGCTCCGACCAAGCAACAAGCACTAAACGTAACAGTCACTAACACAATTAACGGTCAAATATCTTAAATTACAAATGGAGTTGGCACAGTTCGCGACACGCGGCCACTCGCCGCCTCGCCAGCTAATTATTTGGATTTAACCCGACGGCTGTTGACCCTTTAAAGGATTTTGTTTCAAGGCGCTAATTTAGCTGAGACATCGACTTTTTGTTTTTTTTCTTGCGAATCGGAAATTTAATCCGTCGTCTTGTCTAAAGACAGCCCGAGCGATATTTAACGAGGAGCGGGGCGTTAAATGAATAATGCAAAGATTCGAGTCGGAGTATTAAAGTGGCCGAATTAGTGGGTGTAGGTGTGTCTAGTGTACGCGGAGTGCATTCTGAGGGTTAGCGGGTAGAATGTGTGGAATGCAGAGGCGGCGGCGGCCGGCGCGGACGGTGGCGATGCTAGTACATTCAGCTCGGGTCTCGCTTACCGGCCGGCTGCGGAGCGGCGCGCCGCGGACACCACGCTGCATGTGCCGCATTGGATGAGTCAGAAAACGGAAGCCACCGTTAAAATACATTGAGAACAACAGCGGCGCGTAACCTCCCAAACACACACGTAAGGAGCAATCAAACTTCGCCGCACGCTAGCCAACTCCTCGCTAACACACTATCTCTTCCAGTTATTTTGGTCCCAATCGATATGCGAACGAATGTAAGTAAATCAGTGAGGCCGCGATCGACCTCGATTACAGAACGATCAATCGGACAATAAACGGTAAAACGTTTTTGCTTATACAACGGCAATTTCCTTTATTTTAAAATATAGCGACTTCACAATATGACAAACTTATGGTTAATGATATAAGACGATATGTTGGAACAGCGATTAGAACATTACTATTGACTTATTATTATAAAGTAGACTTATTGCATTATGAATTTGACACATGTGTTACATTAAAAAGTTTAAATATTTGAGCGCCGTTAACGACGCGTTAATTATTCGCCTAAATATTCATATAAGTGGTATGACTTCCTGAGGGAGACCGCAATTCCTGATTAAATTCGACGTGAATTCGTTCAAGTAACCTTGCAACGGGCTATATGGGCAAGCCTAGTCGGGCGATCACCGGCACGCATCTGCGAATCCGGGCGGGATCAAGTTATTTATAAACCTTTAGTTTTGCGACATTGCATTCCACGGCCGCGGTCCGAGAGGGGGGATGGAGGGCGTAATACCAAAGAGCTATTCGTTCGTGAAAAGGTTTATTTGTGTTTTTTTAAATATATCCGGGAGCCGTAAAGGGGTGGTCCGGGTGAGAGATGAGAGTGGTAAAGCGACGTCAAGGGCGGGCCGCGTGCGCCGGCGTCGCGCTACGAGCTCTGCCCGAGCACGGCCGGGCTAACGTACTCGCCGCCGACCAAGAGTCGACTTTCCGCCGGGATAACTCCTAGCACACCTGCGGCAACAAAATAAAAAAAACAGCTACAAAGCCGGCCACGCAGCCACCGAGGGCCCGAACCAACTCAGACGTGTGCAAATAAATCAACAGAAATATAACAAAAAAGCGAAATGTGTTTCGCAACTTTCACAGCTCAAAAATGAACATAGAAGGAAAAAAACAAAATTTGCCAAAATATATCATTACGCCTAGGAGCAGTGTAAAAAGCGGAGAATATCACCCGGGCTCCACTCAACGGATCTTTATGGGGAAACTTGGAATTGATAGTTTCCTGTTTACTGTTTTCGGGGTATTTAAAATTGTTTGCACGCACAGACACGGAACGATAGACTTGCCTTTATTGGGCTTTGTATACAAATTATCTGTATCACGCACTGCCACGATGCGGGGAGAGGGTCATTACGTGTTATACGCATTGATTCAATCAAACTATCACAAACATACGGTTATTCACTAATATTTCATTTCGCATTAGTACATCTAAACACGCATTGGGAGCTCAAAATGGAGTAGACCGTCGACTATACGGAGAGCGGTCTGACAAAAACTGTGGTTAGTATTTGATGATACCTCCAAGTATAGGTCCTATGATGTGACGTATGAAACATCGCATCAACGTTTTACTGAATGATTTATAAGATTAAATAGTACTCATCATTACAAATACATTATATTATCTTACCGACTTATTTATGACTAGTTTAGAGGATGGCGATAAGGACGGTCGCACACTTCGGTCGCGATTTAATGATCAAATATAAACTTATTGTTACGTAATAATAACTTCCATATCACACCTTAAATTTCGACAAAAAATAATGCGAGGTAATGGTAAGCGATGGTTATTTGCCACAAAAAATTGACATATCCCTTAATTGATCGATAGAGAGCGGCCTTTACCACTTCCGAAATTCGTTGCACCGTTACGTGAATACAATGAACCATTTCATAACAACAATAACACCAAGAAGATAGCATAAAATAGCATTCAAAATATATAACAGTAACAATAAATATCTATATTAATTATTTTAGTATTTATAAGCCGTGTAAATATAATTGTAATTAGAGAAATAACTTTCGAACGAAATTTACATAATTATTTTTTAAATTTATTATAGCGAATACTGGATAAGATAAAAATAAATTATATTATCAAGCTCGATAAATTTTATTTATATACGATTGGATATTGAAAATAAGAAAAGTTGCTAAACTAAGCTAAGCTACGAAGGCTACGCAACAGAACCGCTAAATATTTCTTAGTTACTCATCCTCTAAACTTAGTAATCTCAAATTAATTTCTATCAAGTAACCCGCTACTAGCTATCTTATCTATCTAGGTTATTATTTTATGTATCTATCTTGTAACGCTTAGATTAATAAATACCTAAATTGTGACGCGCAATAATACTGCAAATTGAACATGAAATAAGTAAAACTTAAGCCTTAAGTAGTGAGAATCAAAAGGCAAAAGCACAATAGAAAAAGAAGAACAACTAAACTAACGGTAGCTCAAAAAGTTGAAACAATTCAAATTACAATAGAAGAACAAAAACTAAACGATCCCTCAAACACTTTTAAAATACACGGCGTTTGTAATTTGCTGTTCGCGGTGAACGTGTAAAATTATTGTTGGGTAATGTACGAAGCGATGTGGACTATGACAAATGACTTTTTATTCATTTTATTGTACAAAAGTACGTTGCGGCCGTATACCGCCATTCCGTATGCATGCACTGGGACATAGGTCCCTACAATGCGAAACTACTGGAACTCGATTATTAAAAAAAAAAGAAAACTTGCAGTATTGTTGCCAGCCGTACTCCTAGTTTCTACTGAAATTCAAACTACAAACTATCATGCTACGTTGAAGAGTATTTTGATTATACTGAGACTAAAATACGTGCTATAAGTGCCTATTGCCTCTACACATATTAATATGGCTATCGTATTATAGAGAAATGAGTTAAGATCCGACGCTAATCTTAATTGTATTTGTCTAAGAGTATTAAGTGACTAAGAACGCTAAAAACTGACTAATCTTATAGAGCCTTTGTACGCTGTAACGCCACCGAGAGGCTTTTACGTATCTTCGATTTGTTTGTTATCACACATAATCCTCAGTTAATCCAAAAACCAACTTTATAATCGCGCCCTCGCAAAGGCTCATAAAACTTATGGTATGGGTAAGTTTATTTTTTGCTGTTCGCGAGAGCTAAATTTCTTCTCGATTGCAGTTTCACAAGCTCATAGTAGCGTATAATAATTTTCACCGAGTTATTTGCCATTGTGGTGCGAACTATGTGTAAACTATGCCCTTGCGGCTCGCATCTTTTCTGGCTGCTCAGAATATGTATGGAACATAAGTGGCATGAAGCCTTGTGTACTCTTGATGGTAGACTATGCAGTGTTTGTTATCAGTATTTTTTAGAAAGCTTTAGAAGATATAAATAAAAATGCCAGGGTTATTAAATTGTTTGAGCACATAGCAATAGTGTCAACATGTTCTCTACTGTATTATTGATGATAACAAGCCGGAGCGCATGCCATCGATCTCATTATTATTTCAGCAGCGTAATGCATGTCTGGGGGTGTAATTAATTTATTATGTACTTAAATAACGCTGTAGATGACGTTACCAATAAGCTGGCGCGTCGGCGGAGGAATGCTAATGGCCATAATGGACGCACATTAATTAAGGGTTGACGCACGGCGCACGCACGCCGCGGCCGCGGCTGCCGGCCCGACCGCCGGCCGCCGGACGCAAGGTACACGTCTCCCAAAATCAATGATAATAAATTCAAAAATAATATTCCGATATTTGAATTTGTACCTCAACTTCTGCATTCAATCAATTAAAAATACATATCCCAAAATTACTTCACCCATTTCCGAAAGCCCGTCAAAAATCTTTCCGGATTATCCAAGCCGATCGAGCGGCTGACTCGCATTCGATAACGCCATTAAACAAAAAGGTTTGTACGGTTGCCCGTGTAATTATTGGGGCGCTCTATTGTTCAATTATATTTACAATTGAACGAACGCCCACAATCAGTGTCATTTTTGTGAACCGGCCGCTAGAAACGTCCGTCTCGCGTGCCGCAAAATGCTCACTCGAAAGTAATTAACGCGGAACGATTTGTACGACCAGTAATACGAAAGAAAAACTTCCCTAAGCGCGGTCACCGACTCTGCTGCGATAACATCGATCACCGGCCAACTCCTCCAAACAAACCGCAATACCACACAGACTGAGCCACGGTCTGTACGCGATTTCCTCAGTTAGAATTCTCAATTGCGTCCGCGTTTTCAGATTCAGTATGCTGAACAGCGTTCGGAGTGAAAAAAAAGTGTAAAGTCAAAGCTTAGTGGCGCAATTATGGCGGGGCGAAGGCGGCTCAAGCGCGGAGTGTGGACAAATAACGAGGAGAGTATTTGTGCAGCTGTGCTCTGCCACGACACTTATTAGGAAACCCCCACCCGCGCCCAGCGCCGAACCGCCTTCCGATGGAACTAACTGACCTCGAAAGTACTACAAGAACCACGCGAAATTAACATTCTGGTCTCATTCGAGGGGCTCGGCTACCAGCCTCAGGAGGACTACGTTTAATTAGTGGAAATTCTTTTTTGTCCGTACCGAGATTTACATAGAAGTCACCACAAAAAGGACGTCACTTTTTCAGTACTTTTGTTTGAATCTGTTTAAATCTCTTTAAAAGCTTTTGCTGTTAATGAGGGGCCGGCGATGGCGCGATACTCATACTAGTCCGGCGCGAGCGGCGTGGGCGGCGCGGGGCGCGGGGAAGGGCGTGTAGAGCGAAGGCAAACACGGTATTTGCGCTAGAGTGTTTGCACGACGCGTAGCATTTGAGAATCGTTAGGGCGACTCGTCGGTAAACATCGAGCGAGGCGCTCGCGATTGGCCGGATTTTCTAGACAAAATTCTGAAGATAAACAATAAAACAGCATTTCTCAAAACATGGACGTTTTGTAATTGACGGCTTGGCAGATTTATCTAGATGGCTCAGTCATTGTTAAGGGTGTTAAATTGTTAGTAAAGTTGTTAGTGCGAGTTCACACGAACTTTTGCCTTCGGGCAAGTTAGTTGAAAACGCAAGTTAAGAAGTAGTCACCACAGTTAATTACGAGAATAAGTGCTCATATGCGTTGTTATTCATGTGGGTGACTTGTTTAAATGACGGGTTAGAAGAAATGGAAAAGAAGTGTACCTACGGCAACGATTCGAAAAAAATAACTCATCAAAAACGATCAACTAACCAATGAGTTTGATATTTAACACATTTTTTGGCAAGCATTTGATAACGATTGAGGTATCAAATCTATCCAACGCATAGGAGACGACGCATTTAAAGAATCGTTGCCGTGGTAGAAGTTAGCGGTTTGTGGAATGCATTGTCGCAGGCGCGAGTTCACAGATGCATGGCGTGTACATTGTAAACGCCGCTCAACTCGAGCGGGTGGTAAGGCAGAAGTGTCGCCAAGTGGTGGTAGTGATTGCCGGACAGTTGGTGGTGCAAGCTCGTCAAGGGATTACCTGCTGGATATGGCAGCCCGAAGCTAGGATAGCCCGAATAGCTACGTCCTGCCGCGTAAGCGGCGTATGCCGCGGGGAAACCTGCGCAACAAACAGAAAACATTAAACAACTAACAACAAAACTCCGGCATGAGAAGCAAAGGTTAATTATCGGGTTGCATGCTTTCTTTCAAACTCTCCATTCGATTATTCAAATGCGTCGACGAAACTGTTTCCTTGACCGTTATAAACCTGCGGTGCGTTCCTAACACTTGTCCTGGTGGCCCAATTCTAAAATAGAGCCGTCTCACTGAAAACATAGGTGACTGTAGCGTACGTACTTCATCGTACGACATCGTTTTGGACAATGTCCAGCGGAATATATTTTGCAAACATCGTTTCATGTAGCGCAGTGTAAGTGGAGTAACGACGGCTTCATTTAACAGCTACAACAATGCCTACTGCATGTCATTAACAACACTATCTATACGATCGATTTACGAAACAAATGATAATTACACTATTTCAAAACATGACATTAATACAAAAGAAACAACTATAAACAACGGTCTTATAATTGCATTAAAAAGTACTATGAAAACTACTTCGTTATCACATTTCCGATATCAACAGAGTCCGTTAAATATAAAATATGAGATGAATGATAGCCGGACCCGTCCACAGCGGTTGATATGATTACTACGCCGGATCGTTTATCATATTATTGCCAATCAAAATAGTGTATCTGTCAGGCCTTGCGATCCATCACACGCACGTGGCCGCGTGACGCGACGTGCTTGTTCGATAATTCATTGATTAAATGTACTAACACCTACTAACGCTTAAGCTGACTCGCCGAGTTAATTATTACTGCCATAATCCATTTTCGTACCCCCAATTAGGACAAGTTTAACAATTGACGTCGAAATGTTTATCGAGAGCCATAAAGGACGTGTTCATTCCAATGAGAAGTGATCTGACAGATGCGGGAGTAGCGGAATGAAGTGACTTGGGTAATAAAATGTGCATATTAACTTACCGTCAGGAAGAGCACCCAATGACCACATGAAATCTAGAAATGTAAAAACATTTACATAAATCGATCGATTCTTACACTTAGAAATGTGTCAAATTGAGTATAATAAGAGTTATTTGACATAAATGTGCCATGAGACACTATTTTGCTTGGCGAACAATTTTGCTAACCATTACATATATATCAAATTTGAATAACTAGTAGTTATAAACTACAGAGTGAAGTAATCAATGTTGAGTGAATGTACTGAAAGCCTCATTCAACTGGGTTCCGCCACCAGTGTAGTGGAGGCGGCGACAGAGCCAAGGGAATGTTAGTTTTGTCATCAGAGATGATCTAGTGGCTTATTTAACATGTTAATCTATTCTACACATTGTTAGTCTACGGCTAAACATGTTAAACAAACAGACGGTATTAAGTATTTTGGAAATGATTTTTATTAATCTAGATTCTACTATTTACCTACTTAAAACGTTAATACAAATTAATTCTATTAGTTTACGAGAGCTACGATTATCAAACAAATTTAATATTTATAATGTTACTGTTTTAGAAACAGTATTGTTCAAGAGAAGTTGGAAAAGTATATCTACAAAACTAAATAAAACAAATAGTGAACATCTGTTTAGTCTCAATTTGGTACATAGCACATAATAAATAATAATAATAAATAGTGAAGATCTAAAGTAGTCATCAAAGTCTATTATTATTTGGCTATAAATACATATAACGATGCTTTAAGTACGTAATACTAGGTATTCAAGTTCTTACCATTATAATAATATAGTAGGTTAGTAAATAAAACAGATACTCCTATTCATCTAGGTGTTCCACAAAACGCATAACATTCACAGATAATATACCTCGTGTTTTCCACTCATAATTTTTTTGAAAGCCGACATCAAACTGTAAAGCTATAGTCATAGTAAAAAGCTAAATAATAAGAATATCAGTTAGGAAAATATTATTTAGAAAATGACTTCACCAATTTTCCGCAATTAATGGCGCGACTAGACTCTGTGTGCTAGAAGGTAAGTTATCATGGATGGACAAGTAACTGGCAAGACTGGCCGAACCAATAGGCTCTCTCCAAAATATTTTATATTAAAAGCTACTTAAGAATATGAAAAATACCAGGCTCAGTAAAAATCTATATGTAAATCAAATAGAAGTAAGCGCCTACTTCCTGGTAGAAAAATATTGCTATAATATCACCCTAATTTAAAATTGATCCAGTTTTTCTACTTTATATTTTAGCGAGATGATAATAAAATTTGTATAATTTAATATCAGAACTCTTTCTATGACCCTTCTAAATTCTGGTTAGTACACATTTCGAAAATCTGCTAACTAACTGGTTTACTAATGGCATTTACTAAAATAAGACACTTTGGATATTATCAGTTTCCTTACAGTATAAACATTGTCACTTCGGTAGGAGAAAGAAACGCAGGAATGTAAGAAGAAACTAGGAATGGACAGAGAAATATTGCCGCTAAGGTGAGCGGAGAGGAATAGTTCCTAATGGAGCGAGACACAATTTGGCGGATCATTTAAAACGGATGGTGAGGATGTTGCTGGAAGAGGATCGCGGATCAGAGGGGCAGAGCGGCGGGCAGCGTCGCGTGAGTGAGGGGGGAATAGAGCGCCGGGATGTCGAGGGCATGGGCGCCCAGGAGCTCGGAGACGGAGTAGGCCAGGGGAGGGAGGGCGAGTTGCGTCAGGGGGCGTGGGGGGCGCGGGGATGGACGCAGCGCGGCCAGCGCGCGGCGGTACGCGGCCGCGTGCGCCGAGCCGCCGCCCGCGCCCGACACCAGCAGCTGCGCGGGCGCCGGGAGGGGGTAGGGAGTGAACCGAATACCGCTCGCGCCGGCCACCGCAGCGCCACCAAGCAACTCACCGTACGCGCCGCGGCCGGCGGCTCTCGTCTTCGCCAGATTCGCTGGGAGCATGACTTCCTTAGGCTGTGCTTTCTTGCATTCCACCTGAAACAAAAACATACATTCGACTTAAAATGAAGCCTTTTAATTGCTTTCAGGCGGAGGTTGGGCTGCTTAACAATTGACTTCGCAGAATAGCGAAAATGCTTCCTCGGAGCGGGAGCGTCGCAGAATTATGGAAGAAAGGGGGCGACGAAGCCGGCCGACAATCCGTTATGCTTCACGGTTCGACTCACAAATTGAATTTTAATTTGCTTTATCAAGTCAAGGAGCTTATCATTAAATGCTTATTATACACTAGGACAAATATTACGAAATCAGAAGCAATTGTTTAGAATTTATGTAACAAGTAGTATTGTTAGGATTTAACCAATGTCTTGATAATTGGTCTCACAATATTATGTTAAGAAATTCTTATATTTCAGGGAACGTAATTTCTTCAGTGATTACGCAAATGTTTAAACGTTTCAAATTACTTCGAGTGAAAGTTTTAGCGTTTGTACAATTAATCCACACACGGAGTCGTTACTTTATTAAGGTAAATATTATTAGTTATGTATTACATACTATGTAAGGACATGAGTTTTCGTAGGTTACATTATCTGAAAGTTAACGATTTAAGCGAGCCTTGAACGTTTGTGATTAAACCGGTTATTATTAAAAACAACAATTTTTTGCAAAATTTTCTTGTACCTTACAAGTCTAATATGTGTTGTGTAGGTATGTTAAGTCTGATAAACTTGTAAATGATAACTCGGTATCTATATGCACAGTCGTTTCCCTTAAATTACATTTAGGTATACCAAATAATTAAACCCAACGCTTAATCGATCCATTAAGTAATTTTAACGAACAGGATGGTTCTCTGCAGTGCTTGTATCCCCCCCTCCCCGAGGTGGAGAGCAGGAGGCAAGTATAAATTACCCAATCTACGTTAACCCAAACCTTTAGCAATAGAATTTTCGCTACCAAGTAGCATCGTTACAGAAAAGTACATAGGCTTAAATTATGTTAAAGCCAGTCGAATAAATCACTTACTTAACTCTCCCCGTTTCCGCTCCCAAGTTATGTTTCATTCAAACGCGAATTTCTACCGCTGATGAATAGTTATCGTACGTCGGTTGACAGACAAGTAAAAACTTTCCAGTTACATATTTCACAGCGATGCATAATCGTGACGTGTCCTAGACTCGTGTGCGCTGGGGCAGACGCAGTAGGTAAGTCGCGGCCGCATTTGTCACGCGGCCGTCACGAGCCGACAAATGAAGGCTTTGCCACGGCGTTCGCGCACTTTGTGCACTTTGCAAAACTTTCTACGCCGACATGGAACTACGTGCTCTTGCATTAACGCGTGGAAGTGAGTGCGCGGCGTCACCGAGATGAGTGTCTTTCCACAAAGTTTTATGCCTAGATAAAGCTGAATAATCAACACGTAAAATTAAAGTTTGAAACGACCCCAGCGTTAAGTAATAAAACGCGTATATAGCTACGTACTTGTATGTGCCATAGAAGTTTTTCAAACACATTCGAGAGCCGTACGAGTATAGGCAAGTTTGTGTATCTCGTATCAAAGTTGCACCGTACAAAAGTTGAACAATACGTAGCAGAGCTAAATCGTTCCGTAACATGAACGGTATTCTTCGATCGTCTGCGACATAAAAATAGTGAGTGTCGCCATTTGTCAGGTCCGATAAAGCTTTACAAATGAACCGGCGCCTACGCCAGTGGCGGCCGCCAGCGCCAGGCCCACCCTCCATTTGTTCGGCAGCACGCAACCTAGGGGACATGCCAGATAAATGCCACTTCACTGCAAAACTAAGACAACACGACTTTGGAGATTTGTTAAAATTTAACGATCCCACTTTGTTTTATGAGCCTGAAATTAAGCGTAGGATGTACAGACGTCGAGAGCGCGACCTAACAGAAGTCCCGTAGGTATGCAGCATTATTCAGCGGAAAATGATTCCATTTTAAATCTACCTACAATGGCAGCCACGAAGAAAATTCAGCCGGGGGTTCCGACGTTAATTGATGTCGCGTCGCTGGCGGGCGAGCGAGAAACAAAAGCTCACAAACAATTCGCATCGGAGTTCGCAATCCCGATCGAGCGTTCGAGATCGCGACGCAGTTAAATGACACGAAAAATAACAAAGGTAAATTGTATTTAGCCCCCGCTAGGTAGGCGACGTATCGATCCGACACGGATCGAGTGCTCCTCGATGCTGCCGATGCCGGCGCGAAGATGCCGGTTTAACCGAGCGGACTTAAAATCCGCTTCGACGCGCCCAACTTAATGCCGCCGCACCCGGCCCTCTCGCCCAGAAACTCTGCACGCTAATCCCAACGACGTATGAGAAATTTAATTGTTTCGCAGGAAAACATCGCGTTTTATGCTCCACCACACTCACTGAACATTCGCGTGTGAAGGTGAATTAATACGAATCTGAAAGCAGTCATTAAATTTTCGCTTGATTGGTTCTGGTTGAAAGCCTTTTAAGGTAAAACAGTGATGTCAATAACGTCGATCGCGAAAGATTTAGCCTACCTTTTTGTGAATGTCAATCATTACATATAAAAGAACGTAAGTAAATTTGACTGAATAGCAGCACAATTAAGGCAGCGAGCGTTTTTACTCTTGTTTCGTTAGCATTTTGGGAATTTCGCGTTTTTTTCTTCTGCGGGAGCTTGCGGAAGCAATCGGCCGCTGGTTGATGTTTTTTTCATTCACCTTTACGGACTTACCGTTGAACATAAAAAAGCGTCGAAATAAAAACGGAGAAATAAAATACTCAGGAGTTTTGCGAATAAAAAGCCCTGGGGTGCGTTTAAGTAGATCCAAGCCGGAGTCGAATTTTATTAATTCGCGTATTGGCTGTATATTGCGGGGACCGATGAGTTATTGCCGACCCTGCTCCTAACGGGGACCTTTGGAGCAAAAGACACTGAGATTAAGTGATCGAGAAGGATATGTCGTAAAATGCTACAGTGAGCATGTGGCGGAGGCGAGCGTGCTGCATGAGTCGGGCTCGCTCCGTCACGCCAGCGCGGCCTTACGTGGAGATACAAAGCCCAGCTACAAGGGACATCATTTTAGATTCCTCCCGAGCGCGGCGCGCTGTAAGAACTTGCAGAGCAGACCAACTTTCCCGACTCGAGTACGCGCACTGAACCAGCTCGCATGTGTGTTGACGTTAACTGCATTTTATAAGATATTTGCGTTTGTTTTCTTTCACTGAAATTTCTGTATCCTTTTTAAATTCTTGTGGCGGTCTACGGGCAACCGGCCAAATAGACAACTTATAAGAGGATAAAATATAACTACCATTTCGAAACGAATACAAATAGGTGGACGTTAAAGTGACATTTGATACTTTCCGGTTTCTTTCGGTAAAACTTGGAACTGACATGTTATTTGAATGTGTTAAAGTAATCAATATTTGGCTGGAACGCAACTTACTAACTTACTTAATACAAGTAAATCATGAACGTCGGAATTTTCCAGTGTAATGGGACTCGACGCACTGATAAAAAGTCAAGAAACCAGCGTCGCATTCTGGGAGAGTAATGTGGTGCGGGCGTAGCGTGCGGAACATACGTGAGAGATAAACGCAGACGTCGGGGGGTAGGTGCGGGGGTCGAGAGGAGCCGGGGGAGGGGGTGCTAGATAAGTTTATCAAGGAAACCTCTCGCCTTCGTATTGACAGAGCGCGTCGCAGGCCTCGCCCTGATTGCCGCTAAACGGAAGCCGAACGTGGGAACCGGAGGTAACCACGAGTTGTTTAAAGACAATCCTTAAATGCAGCGATAATTTCAAGAGGTGCTCGAGAAATACGGGCAGTTTAATGGCTTAGTTCTTTCTCAGTCATAGAATTTATGTATGTTATCGACGCCACTATGTTATTCGATTTCGGATATCGAAACTGAGAAAGTTTACTTTAAATGTTTTGACTTTAACCGTAAACGTTTAAACGCATTTTTTTGAATAATTCTCGACGTGAATGTTAGAGCACATCTTATCATCCAAAAACTTGGGTCAGGTATTAAAAAGAAACTGATAACATGACACCCTCGACAGTAACCCCACGGCAGCATTACGTAAAAGAGATGATTCAGTAACCTTGCGCTCAACAGGTCACAGCACAGATAATGAAATAGTCCGCAGCCCGGGAGCTCTTTTCATATTTACCTAACCGTTGTTGGATAAAATAAGACAAGCGCGAGCCGTGAATTTCAGCCGAGCTCTCAAGTCGTCGGTGTTTACGGAGAGGGGACGGGGGTTCGATGGGTTGTAATGCGAAATTCAAATCAGATATAAGCGATCGGCGCTCGACGGCGATAAGCGGTTACGTTACCTGCAATGCTCCGCTGATAGCCCTCCAGCCAGTCTTATATCGACGACGTTTTATATAGCAATGTTAAAAATAAATTTAAAACTTGGTACCGAGTATGCGCTTCCATGACCTTACGCGTTAGAAGTGACATTGCGGGGTTCTTGGTGGCTTTGGGGTACAATGTGGATATGTCATTTGTTATTTAATAAAATTGAAAGGTTGGCTTCTTTGATCCCTACTAATATTATAAATGCGAAATTAACTCAGTCTGTCTGTCTGTCCGTCTGTCTGTTGAAGCTTGCAGGCTTCCACTGAACCGATTTAAATGAAATTCGGTACAGGGGTGGTTTTAGCCCCTTGGATAGTTTTTATCCCGGTGAATCGCGTGGTGCTCGCGGGATAGCGATAAGAGAAATCTGCGCAGATGGATTCGAAAATAATGTTATAAGTCTTTTACATGTTTTTTTTGAAACTTGGCAAAAAGTATTTTTTTTTTAAATAAAATACATTAAGTTACTACAATACTTAAATTCTACTTGAAGTAAATTCATTTATAAAAGGGACGTATAAGGTCCCCGAATTTTAAATTACACTAGTCTATAGTAGAGATGTATAAAGTCTCTACTAGACATTTTAACCAATGGACTGTGTAAACCAGTTACCTTCTTACTTCACAACGGCACCTGCAAGTTAGCTATGACTGTACGAAACGTATGCGATTTTTTTTTATATGAATAGGAAGGCAAACGAGCAAGTGGATCACCTGATGGTAAGTGATCACCACTGCCCATAGACACCCGCAACCCCGGAGGAATTGAAGATGCGTTGCCAACCTAGAGGACTAAGATGAAATGCCTCTTGTGCCCGTAATTTCCCCGGCTGTCTTACTCTCCACACCGGAACACAGCAGTGCAAGCACTGCTACTTAGCGGCAGGATTAGCGAGTGAGATGGTTTTTGATGATGGTTTTTGGTTTACGCCAAAATCAATATTATCAAATTGATACACCTTACATGCGTGGTTGCGGGGTAGGACGGTAACAAGTTTTACTTCATAGTTGTATCATGAAGAAAAATCGAGGAAGGAAACGCCATAACACTGGGATGTCGCAGTTATAGTGACATTAAAGGTATGTGTATTGCTTTAACTTCCTGTTTGCAACTAATATCGCCACAGTCTAACTTTTCCATGCGTCGGTGCGGACGTTATGGGACGTCGAATACATACAAAAATCACGTCTTTATCCCTTACGGGGTAGACAGAGCTTAAGCTTAAAGTAAATAAAACTGTTATCATGATTGTGGGAGTATGGATTGACATAACCATTATGTTGTTAATGGTATTTATTTTAATTGTAAAATTATTATTTTTTATATAAGAGGACGCAAACGAGCAGATGGGTCACTTGATGGAAAGTAATCACCATCACCATGCCGGCACTTTCAAGAATAGGAAGGCTCGCTTTAAAGATCTGTAAATTGTACCGCTCAGGGAATGTTGCAGCAGCAAGACTATATAACGTTTAATAAAATAAGGGGGTCTCTTCATGGTATTACAGACCAACAATCGAAAAGCCAATAGCGAAACAAAATCTATTCAACAAATCACCGGCGATTGGTCGCGGCGCGCTTTACGAATTTAGTTCGTGTCACATTAATGTTGAATTTCAAATTACAGTGGCATACTCGCCTTGCGATTCGCCGTCATAGAAATGTTAGTTAGACATTAAATATGGAAGGGTGGTATGCGGCGTACTGAGCGAGTCAAACACCCGCGGCTATTTCCGTAGCATCGATCGCAATCGATAGCGATTCCAGCGAAAGCTCCAAGAAGCCCCCAGTTCGCCCCGTAATGGGATTACACTGACTTCATACTTAGTGCTCATATTCAGTACATTAAAGAACAAGCTGCTCTACAAAACAAAATCAAAAAGAAACGCCGATTGCACTCGCAAAACAAAGAGTTCTAACTGGAATTATTCTCCAACATATTTTAACGCCTTTTAAACAAAACAATGCCATTTAAATCCGTACACAATCACTCATTGCATACAATTTATATCCACCGGAATGTTGAAGGATCATAATTTGATACCTCACGACATATTATAAAAATACATACATACATAAATCACTGTATCCCTTACGGGGTAGACGGAGCTTAAGGTAAGAAGACCTAAAGGCCACGTTTAGTATGATTGTGGGCGTGTAGATGGAACGGGGAATCAAAATAATGATGGGTTGTTAGCCGCATCGTCTATATGATTCCTAAGATTCACAATACAATTATAGTTTAATTATTATGATTAAATTTTCTGTGAACTTGAGGACTTGTTTGTTTTCAAAAGCGTTAAAATAGATTGGGATGGATTAACTAACATCCCAATAGCCCGTAGAACTGACGGCCGATGGGGCCGAAAGGTTCTCGAGTGGCGTCCGCGGACCGGAAGACGCGGTGAAGGTAAGCCTCCAATAAGGTGGAGCGACGACCTGGTGAGAGTAGCGGGAACGCATTGGACGCGGATGGCGCAGGGCCGATCTGTTTGGCGAGCCTTGGGGGAGGCCTACGTTCAGCAGTGGACGTCTTTCGGCTGACATGATAATGATGATGCAATAACCTCAAAGCGATATTGCTTCTAAATTGTACAATGTGTAGTGTATACTAAAAATATCCTATGTAGTTATATAGTTACGAGCCAGACACATTTTAGCATATTTATTAGAAAGCCGTTGATTGATTTCTTAGATTAGTACAAACATGTTTAATAAATACACTGACGAAGTATTTGAAGTAAATATGCAGCGGTTAAGGCTTCTATGTCAAGAAATTGCACTTGATTCCACATTAATAAACTTCTGTAAGAGGTCCGCTAAAACCCAATTAAAATGAAGGCATATTAAGCAAAAACTATATTGGCTGCCACTCAACAGTATTAGTCGGCCGTTTGCAATTGTAAGTGTATGATTACCGCAGAGTCGTTGCTTAACTAATTCCTATCACGCTTAAGAGGGTACTTGGATGAAAGGGGAAAAGGATAAGACGATGTAGAATGAGCGACAGAGATGGCAGCGCGGATTCCATTCAAACGTGCGAGTAGGTAAATTGGGTACAAGCATCAGAGGCGAGGTCTCTTTAGAAATTTAATTCGTCTAAAACTGCTTTTTTTTAGATTTTCTCCCACAAATTGCCTGCTCAGGCCAATTAAAGGCATGTTTGGCAAACAAATTAAGTTGATGCACGGAATTTTTCATGCACGTTCAATATTAATTGCACGAAAGTATGCAAATGGCGTTGTAAACGAAGGCGTTAATTCAAGAGACTTGAAGCAGCCGGCGAAGTTTATGTCGTTGGTACCTACATATCAGCTGTAGCAATTAGTTGGCAGTAATTAAGTAGGTTAGTGCAGGCTGCCGCCGGCGCTGCTTGTCAGACGCCGACTAGATTAAGGTCTGCGGCACGTGGTCTCACCGCTCGTAACTTGTTTTGCATGAATCTGTACGCGACTTTCATATGACTCCCCGAGGAGACTCGGCTCAGCACCTCTAATGTAAATGAAATTGTGCGCAAGAACCAAGAAACAAAGCAGGGCTTCTTGGCCGCTATTTATCGCCGCGCGCGTCTCCTAACTCCCACGTAATGGGAATGTGGAGACGCCGAGCGCAGTAATGAACCGGCCTGCCCTAACGTATGGCCTTTATTGATGACGCCCGCGCCCTCAACACTCTCGCTACTTTATTGTCTCCCTACGCAGCGACACCGTTTCAATTACGCGCGGCTTCTTACAATACTTTATGGTGATTGAATAATTTGTCGCAAACGCCCGTTCGAACGATTCCGTTACCATAATACGGTAAGTAATTTAGCTAGAAGGACGATTGTTAGATTTTCCGAACTGCGTCAGGCGTCGCGCGCCGCGTATAAATATGTATGCCTGGAGGGATAGGTAGGTTCGTGTGCACGATGTCGTGCACCACCTGTGATTAATTAATTTTCTTTCACGCTTCGAATTTAAGTCGCAATCGTTAACGGCAGGAAAGGCCTGTTGAGCCATAATTTACGTCTTCGCGTTCGACTGGAGTTGGTCGCGTCATTTGGAAATTGCGTGCCGGTTGCCTTATAACCATTAAATTTATATTGTACGTACATAGGAAATTAGGTAGTTGTTCAAATAGTGATTGCCGTGAGATTACAATCGAACCTGTAAATTTCCGTTAAAAAGGTTTGAATTTATAGTGTTCGATACGCAACCGCACCCTCCTCCCGTGTACAGCTAAAAGGGCATTATTTTTGCAACATTTTTGAGTCATAGTGTTCTATAATTTTATAGTGCGGGATAGATTTCTCAAATCTCATTAGCAAGAAGGTATTGCACACTGCTAATCCGACAGGGGATTCCTGGTTACGCGCCTGTTATTAATGATACAGATATGCGCCGGGGACAGTAAAATTGCCAACCCTATTTTAGCAAATGGAAATGTGAAAATTAATATTTGTAACGGTTTATTTAGCTCGTGAAAAACAAACTTCTCCATTCATGTGAGATACGTATAGTTGGTTAAACAAAAATATAAAAATACTTTATTTGACTACTCTTTAATGATTGTATTTGATACAGTATGTTAACATTGTGAAATGGATTATTTAACTTTTACCAGGCAATGTATAATTCGCCTGATTACAAAACTTCATCTTCCAATGATTTACAAATGCTATTCAAAAGAAACTTTTATGAAGACGCCCAAAACTTTAAATCAGTTGTATAAATGTGAAGTAACTAACTAACTAGCTACAGCACCCGCAACTGGGCAATTGCGAGTTTCAAAGAAAAGGGACTGTCACAGAAACTCTTGATATATAGAAAGCGTAAAAATGGGCGAATCGATAAAGCTTAGAAGAAGCGAGCCGGGTCGTGCTAAAACGGAAAGTTTATGGTAATCACGGTGCAGAGGAACGCGTGATTGATTGTTCGACGCGCCCCACAATGGGAGGGACGGACTGCTGAGTCGGGGTAGACGTGTCTCTTCCAACACGCTGTATCCAACGGCCGGCCCGACAATAGACCACTCAAAACAAGTTAAGCTTCATTTGAGTGAGTCTTTTAATCAAAAGTTAAGCTCGGATTGGCTTGTGACAACGGCCGTATCTTCATCTTAATTTAAAGGGGTAAAAGGTTGCGACGCGTAATCCTTATCAGGGCTATCAGCGATGCGTAGGTATGTAGGACATTCTTTAATGCGGCAGTAACGACAAGGGCGCGCCCGCCGGCCCCGCACAGTTAAGACGCTAAGAGAAATGGCGATCGAGGATCCCAAGATTTAAGTGGCAGTTTCAAATGTGCCTACTTTTAGTGTTATTTCCTAAACGGAAACCATTTGTTTGCCTCATGTGCGATCGAGGAGAAAAATGTACGCAATACCCAAAGTCTTCCTGTGAAGTGTTTATGTGAGGATGGCTCGTAGAAGAGTGCATTTTAATACCAGCAGCGGGTGCCGTATCGAAAGTGCTAACAAATATGAGGCTCAAAAAATATTAAAACAGTAGATTTATATGAATCGTGTGAGGCGTATCTGCCGAAAAAAAAACTTGCCTATGAATCATCGAGTCCTGTCACGTTGTTTTGGGAAACCATTAGTTAAACGTCCAATAAAACGCAACGCGTATAGCGAACGAAAAATAAAATCCGGGAATTCGCTTATATCACTAGCGCTATAAAAGTTTCTTGTACTCGCGAGTTCGAAGTTACACAATCTCGTTGAACTTATGCAGCTACCGAGGTAAAATATAATCAATTTAGCTTAAAACTTGGAAAAACAAATTCATGAACTCGCGAAGTGAAACACACATCTATCTGGATTTGAAAAACGTCGCCAAAAACAAACGAGCCTTTTCGCGAGTATTTATGTTTGGCGCCGAATGTTTACAGAGTTGATGCGATAGTATTTTTGCAGAAGCAGAGTTGGCCTGTGTTTTCATTTGTTCAGCGCAGGTGTTACCTCATGCGGCAAGCACACCTAACTGCGTCTGTTCGAAGTCCTACAATGCTTTCGCCACGCTGCATTGATTGCTTATCGATTGTGAGAACTAAAGTACTACTAGAACAACATTGCATTTCGTTTCTTAGCATGAACACACATTGACGTATTCCAACATAGTACTTTTAATATAAAGTGTAATAAAACAAGTATAAAACAACGCATCAAAAAGTGAACCACGTACAAAAGCACACAATTTTCACAGCAATCATTTCATAAAACACATTTTTTTTACGGTCGCAAGAAAGTCACGGTATCACCCTATCACTCTCGTGCGAGGAGGCGGAGCTGCTATTAGCTTAACGACCATTTTAATATAAGAGATGACATATTAAATTTACGAGGGCAGCTACCCGCAACGCAAACGTCGCGCTGACGTGACGCGTGACCCCTGTCTTCTTTATTACTAGAAATATAACTAGCGGACGTGTTTATGATGGTATGCACTAGTGATTGCTTTACGCGTTCACGAATCATTGCTTGAGTAAATTTACCGCCATAGGCGCCATAACTTTCTCCTAGTTTTGCTGGAGAGTAGGGCCATTATTCGGATCGCTAACTACCAACATCTTACTTTTAATCCTCGGGCCACTGTGTTTCAGCTTGGATAGAAAGACAGCCGGTTACTGGCGCATGAGGTGGTCTATCTTAGCTCTCAGGGCTGACCACACATCTGCAATCCCCTAGTGTTGCGTGAGTACTAAGCATCAGGTGATCCACTTGCTTAGCTTATGTCACCATTTTTCTTAAAAACCGGCCAAGAGCGAGTCGGAATCGCGCACCGAGGGTTCCAAATTCGGCAAGCGAATATGAAATCTAGTGTTACCAGAGCCATCAGTGTAAGATTATTTTATATTGGTTACTTACATAGACAGACAGACATAAAATATTCTGTTTTTAGTATTTGTTGTTATAGAGGCAACAGAAAATTCCTACAATATCTGTGGAAATTTCAACTGAGCTATCACGCTTCATGTGATACAGCCTGGTGACAGACGGACAGACAGACGGACAGCCTGGTGACAGACGGACAGACAGACGGACAGACAGACAGTCAGACAGACAGACAGTCAGACAGTCAGACAGACAGACTTTGGATACGGAACCCTAAAATTAACTAAATATAGATTATTGTTCCGGTTTCTAGCCACAGCATACTTCTTTGAACGAATAAAAGTGTTGTAAGCTGTAAAACAAAATGGCGCGTGGCTCACACGTATAACTCGTAACAGTAAATTTAATATTCTGTCAATGCAACTACACATAAAACGTCTCCGGTATTTAAGCAAACAATGTCAACTTACACAAGCTACTTTGTTACCGAACTACTTTGTTCACTTTATTGATACACGAATTGGTAATAAAAGTTACCTTTATATTTTGAAATTTAGTAGAATTTTTACAACCTTGTACAATTAAACTGTTTACTCGAGCTCGTACACAACCAACTACATTCTGCTACTGTTTCAGCTAGCAAGCTCAAAAATCTCTAAAAAAAACACACAAAACAAATACTGGTTGAAAACATCGTAACCCTAGTTTTACTACTGGTTTTGAATTAAGAACAGCGAGTTCTCAACTAATGGAGGATACGAGGCGATTAATTTTTCCGCGGCAACAACAAGGCGTGCGTACATTACGCGCCGCGAGAGCTCGATTCATGCACACCTCACGTTTCACGGAAGCGGACCGTAATTGCTCTAAAACGCCGCCCATTTGTTTGATGTCTTTGTTCCTTGTTTGCACCACTAAGGGTACATCAGGGTACTGTACCCTTGCGATTTCAGACCCGCGAGTTCCGCACACCCATTACGCTGCAGACAATGGGTGACACAAAAAACAAGCATTAATAATCAGGAATATGCATCGGTTGAGGGCGGGGTGTCTGAGTCTTTGCAGCGACAGTGAAAGATGATCTTGGTGAAAACTTTTAGTGACAATGAAGGTAGGGAGGTTTGAATTGCGGTTGCGTTTTAATGAGTGTTCGCCTCGGATTCTCTCTGTGAAAAGTGGAAATGTGTGGTGTCGTGAACGCGTAATGGTTCTAAGTACCTATCTCGAAGTACTGTAACTACAGAGACAAAAACCTGCTTTCAGATTAGGTAATTTTGTACTTGTACGTACCTATATTTTGGATGTTGATAATTATGAATTATGAACTACCTGCTAAGAATAATTACTTAGCATATCGAATTTTGAAGTAAAACTGTCGTTAAACGTATGGTAATGCGAAATCCAAATAAATAATATTAACAACGTTTAAAACATCAAACGGATCTCATATGAAACAGATTCAAATTTAAAGCTACCTAATTATAATTTATTCGGACTAAAGTAAAAGTAAAACTTTGAATTTGCATGATTATAAAAAAGGGTCCTTTCTCTTAACTTTTACGAAACAACTGATGAAATTTTACCATATTACGGTCGGACAATGGTTGCGTGCAGTTACAAGTTAATCGAGGGCGAGGTTTACTGTGTCACATGATTGTAATGGTCTTGTAAAGGGTGACTGTAATGTATTGTGGATGGCGGTGGACGGGAGAGCGCAAGAAAAAATAGCACTCGTTTTTTATACTGCTTTTTGCTTCCATACTGTTTTTGGAGCTAAGAAAAACATAGAATGTACCAGTTGCTTAGTAAAAGCCCATTGGAGGTGCGGGTGAAAATCTCAGGAATCATGTAATAGGTAATGCGGCTAACAACCCATCACTATATATATTCTCTTTTCCACCTTTACACCCCAAATCTGTCCCAAATCCAGAATAGTCTGTGTATATAGAAGCGATTTTATATTTGTTTTTATACATTTCATCATCAGTATTTAAGACTCCCTTTCTCATGCCAGCCATTTGACTTCTCTGTATGACTCGGCGTTGACACTTTTTATTATTTGGTTGAGATAATCTAATCTTCAGCTTCTTCTACCTCTTCTCCCTTCAATCAATTCAGTCTCGCATCGGAACCTGCCGGACTCAGACTTCCTTTACCTATAGTACATTCGACATTATGCCCGGAGCCTATTCTCGGAGCTTAAGATCTTAATGTTGCCCTGCATATTATATCTATCACATGACAGTTTTTGCCTACGACCTTGAAGTGTTTAAGCGTAAGGAATCAATTTTAAAGTAACTGCGTAGCAATAAATAAGAGGATGGGCTTACCGCGGACGGCTATAGGCTCACTGAACCGTTCTGTGTACAACGGTCTAGTAGAATTGATGATAATATAGGGAATGCAGCTTCCATAACAATTTTCAAAGCCACCTGAAGAATTAGATCCTATATGTATTTTTTTATTTTATTTGCTCTTAGTTTTTAGATTTACCACTCATATTATAGATTCAACTGTAATAATCAATTACATATTCCATTTCATTTAAGTACGTGCATTCGTTATCGCTTCAATTATATTGAGTAGATTTAATTATATTTATATATACACGAATAATAAACAAAACACTTACTAACATATACAGAAGACACTTCAATTTGGTAAGAAATAAAATCTTCTTGAAAACGTAACACAAGTAAAGGAAAGGATTCGGGTGTTGTGTGGCGGCGACATCTCGAATACACACGTAACGCCCCCCCGTACGGTGGGGAAAAATCTAAACACAGTAAAAGCCGAGTTTAGTGGCGTTTTATTGGGTCTGTTTGGACCGTCGCCAGCGCAGTTTCTTGGTCCTAATTGATATCTGACCGACAATGTTAACATTGAGATTGACTCGCGCTGCGCGGACCGTTCGTTTGTTTGTTTTACGCTGTTTGGTTTTTAAAGTGCCGCAGTTGAGATGTGAGTGCTAGTTGGAATTTGTTAATGATAGTGGCTACGACTGGTAGGGAAATAAAAGTAACTGTTTTGGAAAAAAATTCTTCTGTGACCCCGGTCTGTACAGTGTTTGGCATGTTTTTGATATTCCTATACACAGTCTAGACCTGGTTATATAGATAGGCTTAAAGAAAACATTAAGAAGTTAAAAGAAGGTTTAAATACTCACCATTTTGTTGTTGATTTCGTGAAAATGTATTTCGCACACTTTATCTACTATGTCTTCACTTTGAAACGTGACGAAACCGAAACCTGTAACAAAAGAAATAAAAAATTAAGACCATTATAAATTCTAAAACCGTACGACCCTAACGGCCAGGTTAAACTTATGCAGGTTAGTAGTTCTTAGTCATGACGAAGTAAGTTCTCTCTTCAGACATTTCACGATTCGGCAAGTCCTCCTAATACGAGCCAATGCCTCGGAAAATTAGTCGTAAAACTTTTCGAGTTACCTCAGGGAACCTACACTTGTTTAAGATTTAGGCGACTAGTTTTATCTGGGAAATCGTTTTAATTAAGAGCTACGAGTAGGTGTTGGGATAGTTCTAAAGTGGCGCGTCAGTCAGTTTTCGACAACAGCTTTCAGACGCTATCGCGTGGCGCGAGGCGCGGGCAGGCACGGCCTTCGCCCCGCCTGCCACACTGACGACAGACCTAACAATATTCCTCACTTAAACGGTTCCAGATATTCACATGGCTACAGTACCGAACAACTTTGACGATACGTTCCGCATTCGACGCAAAAGATCGCTCAAGTTCGCCCCCTTATGGGATTCATGAATTACAAATTGCGATTTCGAGTTTCGCACTCGACATCCGAATTGCTTTCCGATATTTACTCTATACTCTAAGATAACTTACTTACGATCTTAAAAGTATGTAGCGAGCCTCCTTCGACATGACGCGGGTCAGGTTGCCAGGATCACGTAATCACGTGGCATCAGCAAAGTTTCCGCTTAAAGTGGCAAACAAAACACGGCGATGAACCGGCGTGTTTCGGTCTGTTAACGATAAAGACACACACACGCAGACGTGACGCGACGCGTCCACTACGACAAATAGCATTAGCGAGCCGCTCGACAAACAGGAGGTGGCGCCGCGATTATGCTGACACGTAGGTACAGAGGGCGCGACTCCCCGTCTCGTGCGAAAACTTTCTACTTGCTCGTCCCATGTCCACATGTTGATATGGGCACGTGTGAACAAGTCGCCCCACTACACATGATACGGGATCAACGTCACGCGGCGGGCTCCGAGGGGATGAGTCATTTCGACGCGGAGTCACACTCGATAAACAGGAGCTTATTCATAAACCGACGCTTGCTTCTCCCACCGATCGATAACCTTCAAATGCTACCTTTCACGCAGCAGGCGATATTTATAATCCGGCAGTCAATAGCGCGACTTTGTTAATATTTAGTTCATCACCTTTTACGAGTGCTAGCTGCCCTAAACAAACAGTGTGATCTGTGCGATCGACGAAACTAGGGCGCATTTGGTATTTCGCGCGCGGACGGTTGGCTTTACGTGGGAATTGAAGCAAAGATAATAACACCCCGAAAGGCAAATAAGGGTTCCGACGAGTTCCATAGATGATGGTGTTTTCTTAATCCGTTGGGCATAAAAACGCTACGGCGAATGTTCTACCAAAACTTTTCCCCCGGGGACCGAAGTTATTCGGCCAGTACTCGTCATTTTTGCAGAGGTAGTATCTTCTGATTGATTATTCTTTTGCAATTCTATTTCTAACCATGACCTGTGAGGGAATCGATTAGTTTTTTTATAGAAGTAATATCAAAAGCCGTTTTGAAAGTAGGTGCATGTCGTAAAAGTAGATTTTGTAAGGAGCGGCAGTAGGTAGCGGCGGCGTGCGTCGCGGGCGCGCTCGCTCGCTGCCGCGGGGAGCAACCGATGCCCTCCCTTATTTATGCGGGTCTGCAAACCGAATAAAGTAGGAAGTAAGCAACAACGGCCCGGACGAACTTATCTGCGGGCCGATGGCTAAGCAAATATGAAGTAGGATCACCGAATCAAACTAAATGAAGTTCCTTTAAGAGCCAGAGTTAAATTCGTCAATGTCACTGACCGCATAAAAAGTTTTGGGTTTCGTTTTGCTTTTGTGTGGCCGCTCTAGATAAATGGGCCGCTTTCGCGAAATTCGTCCGCGTCACTTCTCGTAACAATGGAGAAGATAAATATCGCCGCGTAAGAAAAGGATTCTGTAAACATAATTATTTGAACTTGCAATTGTAGTCGTGAAACGCTAATGAAAGTTCTCGAGCGGCGTCGCTCCAGGAATTAACTTTATTTTTTCCGGCTTCAATTAGACTACCTTTATTTTTAGGAGGAATACTTTAATTAAATCTGGAGACTTACAGGTGATTTGCGAGCAGTGCTGCGCTCGGACATTCAGCGAAATAAATTGAGTTCGTATCACGGTTCGTTTTTTTATTAATCGCGCCGGGGACGCACCTGTGTGCGTGCGGGTGGTATTCCTCATTTTAATATGTAAGAAGTGGAGGTTGTAAGGCGAAGATTATGAAAGTGTCTTCCGATATCAGATATCTCGACATATCTGTCGGGCGGCACGTGGCGCTGACAGTGGGCGGGCCGCGCCCCGCGCCCCGCCGCCCCCGCGGGCCACAGGCAGTATAATCTGCCCCGGCACTGTATGAAACACCGGCCGGTGGCGTTTATGGCGCTATAATAACCGTATAAAGTGCGACTTATTGTAGGCGTCGATAACGGACGTTATATACAACCTTAGGCCTCAGGTTCGTGCCCTCCGCGCCGACGCCCGCTTCGTCGAAGCCTCGGCATTTTTTATGATACCTTTCTTTTCTATACTTTAACAGGTATAAAAACAGTTATGGACGTTACTAAAGTTACAAAGAGAAATGATGTTATAAATATATGATACAATTTTATTGGGCCTATTCGAGTCGTGTATGTTCTGTTTGTAATAAAATATCTGTGCGGCCTTTGACATTTCGGACCTACTTACGTACGAAGAAGCACCAAAACATGCTCAAAAGTTTGCAAAACTTACTTACACCGTACTCCCCTCACGCGCTCAGCGGTGAATGTGATCATAGTAAATTAGTGCAACTCATCGGCGACAGTGGACTACTCCGCGATACATAAAAGTACGTACTATGTTCGCGGTAACTAACAAGTTTTCATTAGTAGCGCGCTGAACAGCACTCAAATGAGCAGCGAACTTGCCCGGCCGCGCTCCGACGTCCAAACTTTTGTTATTGTTTCGCTTCATTATTGTAATACGAAATACGCAGCAGTATAATTAAGAGATGCCCTAGAATTGTCCCCGCTGACGTAATAGTTAGCCAAAACTTTTATCTACGAGCTCTCATCGGGACAGAATGTTAATTTGCTGCGTAAATAATTGCCATTTTTCTTCTGTGCCCAGCTAATAATAACAAGTTAATCGTAATAGTTATTAGTAGGAATGAGAGACTGTTACGAGAAAATTGGCCGCGCCAAGTCGAAACGTCGCAGCAAATTGCTGCTTATTATTAGATATCGGATTGATTGTTGGTACTTGATTAATTAATGGTTAGCGCATTGCTTCGTGGGAGGCGCTGTATTGTTTGCGTCAAATCAGAGAAAAACATATCGACGGAAATACCACAATACCTTCCACGTATTTATCATTAATCTGAATGCATAAAAATAACAGTTCTCATTGATTGACTTATGAACGCTCAACCCAAACCCTTGGACCTAAAATCTTAAGGAACAACAGGCTAGTTATAGATATTGGGCTAAGCTTATTACATGCGGAAGAAGTCAAATAATTTCCACCAACAAATCAACGAAAGAATTATGTACGTTTATTTTTACGTACCGACACGAATTTGATACCAATCGAGCAAGTTCAAGTTTCAACAATGCTTGGAAGCATTCAGCAAAATTGCATTGTTAAGACAACATACAAGTTATTAAATTGAGTCTTTTGAAATGGTAGCTGATTCCAAGACAAATATGTGCAGAGATTCTAATGCATTCGCAGCGAGGTGGAGACTAAGCGTAAACTTTCGGGTAAGCGAAGGAAACGGCTGATAAAAGCTGTTGTAAAAAGAATTGGCTCCTCTTCATTTTCTCTATTGTGAAGTTGAATGGAACACGAACAATCAACTTTCCCGTCTAGCTGATTGTGTGGAGACACCCTTATTGTCTACGCTCAGGTAAATAAAATAGAAACACAATTGGCCCGGTACTCAGTGCGTCGAGATGCTCAACTTTTAAATTCCCAAACTTTGCTAAGTTATTTTTATTTAGTTTCATTTATTTTGTTCGTTTCGGCATTTAGTCCCCGGGATATCTGGGTAATAACGCGCTCCCGCAACGCATTTACAAAGAAATTCCAAGGGAACTTATCAAAAGGCGTGAAAGGAAATTATGTCATAAATCAAGCACACAGAAAATTCTTTAGAGCGATACGTTAACACGAGAAATATTTGGGAGAGTGGCCGTTAGGCCGCAGCCAGCGGGACAATTTATCAAGGGCGACGGAACCCTCGTCCAATCAGTTGATAGCAATGCCATAAATATTTACTTTAATAAGATTCCGTCCCTTCTTTCGTGACGCTGTTGTTTTACGGCAAACTTGTAGGGCAAAGTAGTGTAAGTAGCGACCTGTAGTCGCGTATCTGTCGTTTTGTCTCTGCTTTTTTCTCCCACCGCTTTTATATTGAACAGCTACTACACAACCTTGCTATACGCAATGGTACCGCACGATTTCAGCTCTCCCAAAAAGCATGTCAGCCCATTGGCTGACCGGGCCATAAAGAAATGCTTAGTTTTGTAGATGTTACCTAAATAGTGGTTTGATTGAATTTGTAACAAATTTTGACAAGTACAGATGCATGTATTTTACTGTAACTCGTATCCAAGGAAAAAGCGCGTCTAATGTTAAGTTTAAAGTTAACCACAAGTTAAGTAATATCGAGCCGCTAAGACAACTGAATTACCAGGAGTGCACGAATGTCCAGATAGTCGAGTATGATTGTTGTGGTCACACGGGATCGCGTCTAGATCGCGTAAAGCGCGTAATCCCGCCGGGAATACGTGCCTGCGACTCAAGGGATGGGTTTTGCGGGATCATCAGGCAAGACGGGAATTTCCTTGTTGGTTTCGACGTCGCTCGGTGTCCGTATGCTCAGTTACAAGACAAATCCAAAGTGTAATCTCTTACACTGTCACACTGTTTGTCATTTAAGCTCTTGCAGCTGAGCGTCGTCATATTTGTATAATCATAATCATCTATTAGGTAATGTTTGTATTAATAAGTACCTACATTTTCTTTGCGATATTGTGTTCAATAGTTATTGCGTTTTGGATTCTTATTTAATTATTCAATAGTTTTTGTCACCAAATTTAATTTCACCTTCAGCAATTTTTTAGGTTTTTTCAATAACTATTTTATATTATTACATACATACATTAATCACATCTTTATCCCTTACGGGGTAAACAGAGCCTAAGGTAACAAGACCTAAAGGCCACGTTTAACATGATTGTGGGCGTATAAGTGAAAATAATCAAAATAGTGATTAGACGCTAGCCGCATCGCCTATAACATGATTCCTCAGATTTTCGCTTCTTCCCTCGATGGACTTTTACCATCTGTGCTGGAAGAGAAGCAACGGTCAATCTATGTTTTTTCTTTACTTCTTAAGATTGTTTTTTTAATATAAATAGTGACGGTGCCCTACTCTCAAAACGATCTCCAAAAACTTAGCACTCAAAAAAGAGTCGTGCAAAAGTTGTAGGACGGGTCGTATTTCGAGTCGTCCTCGGTCGAGTTCTCGAGTGACCGGCACGGGTCAGCCGTTATTGCGAGAACGCTTATTTGCAGAACACTGGAGAACAGTTTTCGTGCTGATTTTGGCAGTATACGATTCACGGCAGCGGCCGGTGCGTGGAAACTTTTTTCCGATTGTGTTTCGAATGGTTTACAAAATAACCGCCGCGTTAATGAATTTTTGCGCAACGACATGCGGATGTTGGAATGTTTTTAAAATTAAAGGCTTTACAGCGATACGGAAAAAGTGTAACTACGCGGGCATTTATAAAGAACTAGGTGTTGCCCACGACTTCGTTCATGAAAAAATCGTTTATCGCAATTTTCTGTTACTTCTGTGCAGCATATTTAGTTCTTCAATGTTATAACTACATTCTTGCCAAATTTAGTTAAGACCAGTTTTAAAAGCTAGCAAACTGACAGATGTAATTGAGGTTTTCTCGTTTTAAGTATTTAAAAATATTTTTATTCACACTTCACGGAGGTCAACAAAAAAATCCATACCCGATTAGACCCGATCCACTTGAGAAAGCCCTCACGCTTAAAAGTCGATACATCGCTTTGTTTATAAGGGTGTGCACACAGCGCGTCGAGTGCAGAGCGTATTTGCACTTCGCGATTAAGGCCGGTGCCACACTGTTTACTGTTACGGGAATACTAAACGGACGTTCTGTGGCTTAGGGTTGACTTTATAATCCAACCGGCTCTTTTTTAATGCAAAAAATATAACTTTAGCATCAATCTTAATAGTTATTTCGCAATTGGATCAATAAATCGCAATATTGTTGTTGCTAACCTATATTCTCGAACCTATTCTAAGATCTTTCATGCTGGTCTGGGAGTAAAGAAAAAACATAGAATTTACCAGTTGCGTCTCTGCCCGCGCAGATGGTAAAAGCCCATCGAGGGAATGGGCGAAAGTCTTAGGAATCATGTTATAGGCGATGCGGCTAGCAACCCATCACTATTTTGATTCCATTTTCCACCTATACGCCCTTAATCATGCTAAACGTGGCCTTAAGGTTTAGTTTACCTTCGGCTCTGTCTACACCGGAAGGGATACAGACGTGATATATGTATGTATGTATGTATCCTAAGACATCTTAAAATGTGAGATAGATGAGAAAACAAAAAATATCCCCAATTTAATTGCACCAAAAATGTTTTTTTCTTCTTCTACTCTGTTGCCTTGATTACTTATTATGTTGGTACAATGCGTTGGTATGCCAAATGACAGTTTTCTAGTATTCAAAATCTCAGAGCTAACCAACAAACAGACGGATGGAATTACATGCCGAAATAAGCTTTAGTTTGTACAAAACCATTAACAAAACAATTCTTCGGCCTCAAAGGACCCTTCGCATCTCAATAATCAATATGCGAGTCGATCACGAACCACCAACATAATCGTACAATTAACCTAATCAGAGCTGTAGTGAGGGAATCCGATTGCAAATTTACAGGTAAGGTCGCCAATAAAGATGAGCATAAGAGAGAGTTAACTGCGCAAAGTAATCGCATCCGACCGTTGTTTTACTGTCCGATTTTGCATATCCCAACATCTGTTAGAACAATAAACCCGAAAGAGACGCCCGGGTATTGTACGGAGTTGTTACTTGTTATTCCGTCCAAATCTATCCTTTAAAGGCTTAGAAACGTGCTCAACGGCAGGTTTTATAAAACGCGGTTGATCTGCATTAATGTGTTTGGGGCTGGAATTATGTCAACGCGTAGGTTTTATGTGTGCGATCGGCTCATTAAGCATATTGAATTTTATATCCTTATACCTGGCGTTTTGAGTTGTTTTTAAAGGTTTTGGGTTTTGTTTAGACGTTCGTTTAAAATATAGACAGCGTTATACGATATTAAACTTACTAATCGACATAAAATCGATAGGTATGTACCCTGTCTAGATTGTTCAACGACATTTAATCTCGTGAGATTTGTGTCAAATTTTATTCTTAGAATTTGAAACTTAATTACTGGCAAGAAAAGTTCAGATTTGCTTGCAAGCTTAATACGCCTGGCCTCACGAAATTGAAGCAGTTTAACTGACGTAAAATTTGGCGTATGAAGCATTTAAAAATAATTTTGATTTTTAGTTTTAGTGTCAATTCAAGGTTGAACCAAGTCAACAACAAAATCAGTTTTATTTATCGCTCTAAGTAAACAAGACTAAACTAGCAAAATTGGTCAAGAGCTCGGGATAGATTGGTTGATTGGACTAATGTTACTAGGAGAACATAGAGTTAGACTATATTGGCGAATGAACGGTAAAAAATTTAGGATAGCCTCCATTTTTATTTAATCGTAATTACATTGTCAATACGCCCCACAATGTCAACGCGCGCTATTTTATACCGCTCGTAAATAATAACGATGCTTAGTACAATCTTCCTATTCGCCGACCTTCTTTGTAACTACAAGCAATCTCTCGTTAGTATACTGCGATAAACATCGTTTATACAATTCAATTTTATCAGAAGGAGATTAAATTTCTCTATCTAACAGCAGTCTTATTTGCTTAAACATTGCACTAGGAAGTTTGAACGGAGAGAAATTTAAAAAGCCAGCTATTCAAAATTGCTAACTCTCTCGCATTTAAATTTTAAAAGTTGTCCGGGGCGGTTTCGGGTCGGTAAAAGGGAATTACTTATGAATCAATAGTTAATGAGTATCAATGGGAGGCTTTTGAAACTCGCCGGACTCTGTGTGCATTCCCGGCGCATCATTAATATTGAAACTTACTCGCCGTCCATTGTCTCTGGAGTGGACCTCTTTGTATAAACTACACAGCGACTTGCTCGAACGAAACTACTCATTTCCTTTGCAAAGTGCTCTTTTCTCAAAAACATTAAATCCGATTTGCCCGCGCTCGTTACATTTTCCATTAGAACGAATTAAAAGGTGAAAAATGAAATTTTATTCTCTCGGTTCACAAGTTGAGGTAAATGAAAACAGAGCAATAAAAAAATACACTTGCTCGTTTTTCTATGAAGTTTTCTGTTACTAGGAGTGTGCGTGAAACGCGAGCAATGCTGGAAACAGAACGGTTTTTTCATATCGCGGAATATACCATTTTTCCCATAGAAACTATTTTAATTAAACCCGTTCGGTTGGAAGGAGTTTATAGAGGGCAAAATCGAGCGGAAGCCGATAGATTGGGAATGTTCAATTTGGGGGGCTCTCGATGAAGCTTGGTGGCAGTAATTGTCGTAGTCATTAACATTTACGATAATGACTCGGCTGGGATTGACGTCGCTATCTCCGATATCGTGCACCGGAGATATCGCCGATCCCCGCGAACGACTACGCGCTAGATTGATATGCCATAAGCGACGCCTCTTCATTCGACGTACTCGTACAACCTAACAATCAGCATGAATTCTCTGTATTACAAATGCAAAGCTTTGCGTTTTGAAATGCACTATACCATCAGTATTTCATTGGATGAATGGGATTTATTAACTACACCAAAGATACTTTATGATTGCTTAACTTCAGGCCGTAATAATTGCTCATAGATAGCATTTTGTCTATTTACAAATTTTGTGGGACGTTCGAATGATCCTTGTGAACGGACAAAATACTTCATTCAACCAAAATTGTACGTAGATACCTGGCGCCAAGCCGCTTTACGGACTAGAAACCCCACAACATTTCTACCATTTATGAACGAGTTCGATACCGACCAAAGAGTAAAACAAAGTCTAATAAAATATCAAAGTTTTCGAATTCATGTTTCAAAAATAAACAACCAACCTTTAACTTTGATACAGGCTGAAAATTAATTCTATTACCACTGATTAAAAAAAAGATTGTCACGTCTTTCATACTTGTGCTAGTTCTACCTCATTACACGCTAGTCGAGGTACTGGCAAGTCATTAAGGCTTCGACGCCATCTGCCGAGGGCTGCATATGCATGATTCGCGTATATTAATATATGCGAGATTACGGCATCGATGCGCTGTAGTTGCATAAGGCGGGGAATAGTTATGAGCTAGGCATAATTCCAAAATTTATAAAGATTAAAAAAAAGTTTCGTAAATACATTAATTCATCGATATAACGATTAACAATTTTGGCTACAGCTGTCTTTGCATCTTGCTTAGAATTTCATATGCAAAAAATGGAGTTAAAATTAAATCTGAGATTCAGAATGAAGCTCGAATCGATCATTTATTTACTTTAGATACAAAATTCCTTGCAATTTTATTATTTTCGAATGTTTCTAAACTCTGTATAGGATTTTGCTGGAACTCTTTCGAAGGTGGATATCTCAATAGTTAAAAGTGGTCGATGACATAATACCTATTAAAGAAGAATTATCTATTGAGTAGTCCCAGAGCTTAACAAATACTTTGTGCAAATCTAAAGAAGCATCTAATCATCCACAAAACCTTCAAAAGAAAGAAGAGTAATCTTAGTCTTAAAAACTTTCGTGAAAAACTTGATAGCAGAATGTTTTCTGTTTGAGCTTCAAAGATGCGGATCCACGTTGAGTATACCATGTAAACACAGCACCCTCAAATGAGGCTTTTGGCTGAGAACGTAGTGGGTAAGCGAGCGGTAATGCACAAATATAGGAAAAGCGTTAACATTTTCTTTGTCTCCATACGTTGATATATAAAAACATCAACAATAACTGTGATTAATATGCGGAATACGAAAGAAATAGGTGAGTCGTTAAACAATAATTATTTACTCAAGAATCTAGTAATTGTCCCACAAAGTAAGCTATTAAATAAATATATGTTTGCTTCGACGTTCTAGTAAGGTATTGTGGCACGAAACGAACGCAAAGTAAAAAATTACGTGACCAGCGGCTTTTGAATAAATTAAATCACAAAAAATACGTACGTATACAAATATAAATCACGTCTTTATCCCTTACGGAGTAGACATACCCTAAGGTAATAAGTGCTAAAGGCCACGTTTAGCAAAATTGTGGGTGTATAAAATGACATAATCACTCCTATATTTTCCGCTACCGCTACATCCCCCGCTTCCGTGCAGCTCACGTCACAGCTTTACCACCCTCAGCGCCGCATCGCCCCGTAATGATACGTCTCGAGAGATGCAACTCGAGGCAGCCTTGCGAATTTTAATTACGTCACGCACGCACTTGTGAACTGTGCTTTATTCTCTCCTTTTAAAGTCTTTATATGGCGTTTTTCCGCCCTATGCGGCTACGCCAACACAAAGTTATAAAAAAAGATTGAATTTATAAATTCTTCTTAAATATCCACCTTAGGGAACATACCCAAACTACGTGACCGATTTAGGGGGGGGAGGGGGGTCTTCAAAGTACCACTCATGGTCACCGGGGGGAGGGGGGGGGGTTTGGTTTCTTGTCACGTAGTCAATAATTTTTTTTTAAGAACGCCACGTTTTTATTACCCCATCAATAAACACAATTACAACCGTATGCAATTATAGGTACGCATTCTCAAAGTACGCACTTTTAGGGGCCGTATAAGAAAATACAAACAAAAGCCATTATTTTGTAACTTTACGCAAAAAATATTGATAAAATATACTACGTGAAAACTAGGGGGGGGGGGGGAGGGGGTCTGGGCATATACTACGCTTGGTCACCGAGGGGGGGGAGGGGGTCAAAAAACACGAAAAAAAGGGTCACGTAGTTTGGGTATGTTCCCTTATTCATAAACGCTCTGTAGGCCTCTGCTAGCTTAGCAATCGTTTGTCCTTATCTGTCACTTAGACATTTATTTCACAGATAAGGACAAACGATTGCTAAGTTAGCAGAAGCCTATAGACCGTTTATGAATAAGGGGGTTAGACTTCATAATAGTCTAGTCACGTTAAATGAAGGCTGGTGACTAACCCTACGTGTATGTAAATGAACTGCTAATTTAATCATTTCCCATTCTCTCTTTATTTCTCTGATATTCCCATTTAATAAATAATTGTTTTGATTAGTTTATTCAATGACACGTTAGTGGACTTGTTTTGACCGTTGACTCATTAATTAATCCAATCAGTGGAATGTAGATCACTGGCTATTGGTAAAACCACAAAGAACCTATGACAAGAGTCGGCAAGGGGCTCTTTCCAATGTTGCTAAGCCTCTAATGTCCATCGGTCTGTCATGAGCGGTTTTTTGGAACCGTAATAGGTAACGTTTTCACACATAGTATATAACGATGGTTACTTTCACTAATTTTATACGGTGGTAAAAATATGACAGGCACTGTTCACATCACAGCTGTGTGCGTAGTTCGCATGTGTGAATACAAATTTGTAGGAATATTATGCAACCTAGATGCCCGTTAAGAAAAAAGTAGTGCTAAGATAAAAAAGTACAATGAACGCTTAGCTAGGTCTGAGCCTCTAGTATAAGTTTTCGCATATAAAAACGTCTCGAACGCGTTCACGTAAACGTCTCAATTATTATGGAATAATTGGCAGCGCCACTTGCGGATCGAAACGGCAACAAACTGTTCTCATAGTATTTGACATTTTAACGCAAACGCGTTCGAGACGTATTTTGTGACCGAAAACTTACACTGAGTCTCTGAATTATTACAACATGAGAATATTAGAAACAAGTATAGCTCAAAAATGTACCCGATTAAGCGTTCTTAAATGGAAATTTTAAAGAAGATATACGAGGTCAAAGTGAGAGGTAAAGTGCATTATAATACTATTGCATTAAAAACCGCTCAAAACGCGCTATTAGAATATGAATAAAAGATAAAGCTTATCTGAAAATAGCTCGCTTAATGCGGATAATAATACATATTAAATTATGCAGACATTCATTGTTAGCGTTCGCGATTCATTTCAGTGTACGTATTCATTAGAAACAAAATGGGTATGGAGGGTATGGGGTTAGATGAAATGCTAATAATATAATCCGCAATTATAAAATTGTTTTCTTCTTTTGTTTTCATTAAGTTCAACAAGTCTATAGACTTACCCCTTCGTTCATAACCATAACATAAACACTGGTTAAGCTTGTGTTAACTCAATATGTCGGTTTATTGAAATCTGAAATTATAGGTAACTTCTTATTCGTAACTTCCATGCTGGTCTGGGAGCAAAGGAAAAACATAGAATGTACCAGTTGCTTCTCGTCCCGCGCAGATGGTAAAAGCCCATCGAGGGAATGGGCGTAATTCTTAGGAATTATGTTATAGGCGATGCGGCAGCCCATCACTGTTTTGATGCCTTTTTCCACCTATACGCCCACAATCTTGCTAAACGTGGCCTGAGGTCTTTTTACCTTAGGCTCTGTCTACCCCG
The DNA here is from genome assembly GCA_932294345.1 of Pandemis cinnamomeana. Classification (NCBI taxonomy): domain Eukaryota; kingdom Metazoa; phylum Arthropoda; class Insecta; order Lepidoptera; family Tortricidae; genus Pandemis; species Pandemis cinnamomeana. The sequence goes on along the minus strand of OW028705.1, from coordinate 11,357,539 downwards.
TAAGGGATAGAGACATGATTTGTGTATGTATGTATGTATGAAATTATATAGGCATCTAGTCGTGTTTGTGATAAAGCCAGTGATGTCTTAAAGATGTGTGTTTTTAGATTTTTTCTTCACAAGAAAGTTCAAAAGTTTGAAGGAACTTATCGTATTACACACAACCGTATCATTATTATCATAATACTTGTATGCCTAATCGTATCATTTGGTCACTGGTTCAAACTTGTTGGTTTTCCTCATCCGCATTTTATTTGATTTCCTGGAACATGTCTACGGTAGAATTTTATTCGGTGAAATATATCTGTGTGGGTACAACCAGTTAGCCAACTAACAATCTGACAAAATATTCAGTAGAATACATTTTCACGTTGGGTTTTTTCCGACTAAAGTCTTTTAAATCTTCAGTTATCAGAAAAAAGGTCTTATGATGAACGTGGATATTTTTACTTTACCTTTTATTTCGGTAATTAAAATAAAAAACTGTCAGGTTTGAAATCTTTGAGAATTTTGAAATAAAATAAAAATAAAATATGTATACTTTGTAATAATACATTTCTAAATTACGTAAGTTAAGTTAGGATTGGCATTTGTTTTAGAATGCAACATAACTTAAAATTTTCGATCATTTCATTGCATAGCAAGTTCAGAACAAAACCGTACAAAGCCGTTTCGAGACCCTAGTAATTGGATATAAAGAAATTGTATTACGTAATATCCATAAATATATTTTTAGGCGATAAATATAAATGTTCAAAGGGTATGCAGGTGCGTTGAATCCAACTGATCCCCTCGCCCTGGGGAGTCAGAAAGAAATATCGTAAAAACTCGTGAATATTGCAAACAATTCGTAAAGTTGTAAGTACCTGAACATTTTTCTCTTTCAAGTATTCGCGTGCTGGATGTTTGGGCCTACATTTTGTATCTAAATGCGGGATAAGGGCATGCTTGAGAGCGTGATGCACTAACGAAGGAAAAAATGAGGCTCTTCAGGCCCCTTGACTTGAAAGAGGGCGCAGTCTCTCAATAGATTGAAATAAAGATGGTTGAGTATTCAGATGTTTCGGATTCGCTTCTCAGATGTTTCGTTACGTGAATTATTTAACCATAAAGAACGGAATGAATATGAAAATGTTAAATCAGTTTAGAAAAATGTACCTATGACTTCTGGCCAATGAAGCCATAATTTACACCGGTTTAATGTTAGTAGTAACTTAATAAATGAAGAGTAGAAGTTTTTAGCGCACTAAAGCAACGCATATTTCATCATCAGAAGGTATAAGACTACCGACTAATTGTTTAGTAGGTACTCACTTATAAAAACTAAATAACAATAAAGAACGCTAAAACTAGGGAAGTTGTAAAGTAAAGTTAGATAAAAATAATTGGAAAGTAACCTAAAAAATTCCCCGTCCCCCTGTTTCGTGCCTGGCTCAAAGGTTGCCATTATGCTGGCCGTGTTGCCTCTTCGGACGGCAATAGCAACCCTTTGAACCAGCCACGAACTTTACTTTAAATCAACTTTCCTAGTTCTAGCGTCTTTTATTTTTATTTAGTTCCTAATAGTTTATATTTTAAGAAATCTCTCTTTATATAGGTACTTATAGAAATGTATGAAATTAGCACGTAACGATTATAGGTAAGTACTGCTAATTTAATTTAAACGTAGAAATTACGGCATGCGATAAATAAGCTCCCATGTCACAGATAACGTACTGTAACATGCACGCATCTAATTTATTTCTGAAACAAGGTACCAAATTTTAATAACCACATTCCTGCGAAGCCAAAGCCGGATAGTTAAATACGAGCTTTAATCACACGATTTACTAAGCTAACCTAAATTTAATGTTTCATTCCACGTTCTGACATGTAATTGTAATTTAGATGGCAAAAGTACAAGGTTAAAAATAGAGCTATAGATAAATTACGTACATACATATATACTGTCACGCCTTTTTCCACAGGGGTAGGCAGAGACTACTTTGTTCCACTAGCTACAATCCTGACATACCTCTTTTGCTTCAGTCACATTCATCAATCTCTTCATACATCGATTTCGGGTACTCTTGACCTGACCTTTTTCCAAAACGTCTCCTATTTGGTCTATTTGGTGCAGATAAATAATTAAGGCTTCACCTTCACGCTTGTGATAAATAATAAAGATCGCCACGATTTAGAAATATGGATCTATTTCTACATAGGTTTAGTCTGGCAACTTTAATGCAGCGCGTAGCGCACAGCGCACTACATCTCGAGTTTCCGAAAGGATTTACACAGATGTCGCTGACGTCACCGCCGTCATAAAGGAAGAATATGTTTACAAGCCGGCAGCTCGTCAGCAAATCCACCGTTGTGAGGCGTCTTACAAATTGTCGCACCCGCGGCTACGTCGTGTTATGAAAACTTGCCGCAGGTAAAGAGCTCCGGCAAACAATTTGTTCGGCGCTTACACACTGAATAAATATACTTGCTTACGTGTTTACCGTGGCGCAAAGTTTTCCGCCGATGGCGATGCCGCTAATGTGAAGGATAGACAATTTGGAGACAAACAGTGTTTTTATCCGAGTAAAACGCCGTCAATGGTATTATTTTTCGGCAATTCTCAAGATTTTGCGCGCTCCGTCTAATTAAGCGTCTTTTTTTACTCTTGGGAGATGCGTTTATTAAACGGACTGTATAAACCGATTCACTATGGTCGATTTGTTTTGTCACGTTCTAATAATTTAAGAAAATTGTATTGAATTGTAGTCGGCGAGCCAAAATAATTGAAGCTACCTGGGCAGGTATTCTACACCCGTTGTAAATGTATTTGAAATCACCAAATACCTACTACCCCAATTTTAACGACACGCAAACCTAGATAATGTGGAAAATTTATACATCCGCGGTCCCAACACGGTTATTATTTATCTTTATTATATTGTAATAGCTTTTTACAATAATGCGGAACGTCGTACACGCATGCGTCTATTTTAATCGTCCCCCGAGGAGCGGTAATGACGACTCAATTAAATCCTTCTGCAGTAAAACATTTACAGTAATAGTCCGTTTAATACAAATGGCGTCTTCAGTAAATATTATAAACAGTTATTGGCGAGTCCTTGTATTTATGTAAATAATTATTTCGCCCTAATTGCTTAGTCGAGATAGCGGGTCGCATTTCACCACTAATGAACACAGATGTAACGGATATTTCCACAAGGTAGGTACTATAGTGAAGAAAAGATGTTGTGTCCGACCAAACGAAGGCAATTTTGACCTATTACGGACCCGCCACGTAGTAATCGCAGGCTTAATTTTCATTTAACGGAAGAATGGAAAAGTTGAATAATTACTCGTAATTGCTGTTTCGAACGAAAACGTAAAGATAGATGTCGATTTATGCGTGCCTTATAATTATGGCAATTATTTCAGCGATCCAAGGACTTGCTTGGAATTGCTTGGAGGCTATTTCCGGCACAAATGTGTACTTACTAACAGCTTGTGCCTTATGAATGTACATTTAAAATGCGTGTTTTTAATAACACTAAACTTACATCATGTTCTGTATTAAAGTAGCGTTGTTAAAGCGGAATTGTGAATGGTGTTATCAGGTAATAAAGTGGAAAAACACTTTATGGCGGCGCGAAGAAGGTTTTTAATTGCGGGTTAAGGTGGTGATACCTGATACGTCGGCATCAGTGATTTGTTGAAACTTTAATTACAGTGGTTGTATGTAAATAATTAATGGGGTTGAGGGTTTATCGTCGATCTGAGGAAGCCGCGTCTTGGGAAAGCAGTGCGTAACACGGTCACGTCTTCTCTGACTTCAAGTTACGAGCGGCGCGCTAATAACTTTAAAGGCTATGGTTAGCTTTAAAAGCAAACGAGTGCGAGAAACGACTTAGCGTTAACGTTAGAATAATTATGATTGCACTGTATGTTTGCCTTGGCAATTATCGTGTTGTTAATCTGTACGAGTTCGCGCTTGTTTATCAACTGTGTGTTAGCTCTAAAATAAGACAGGTTCTCTTAAGAAATTAAAATAATTTTGGTTTTTAACAAAAGTTTTTTGAATTGGTTTTATTACACTTTTTAAATAAAGCACATCGCAAATCATCTTCGTTAATTTCATAGCACTAATAGCAACGCATTTAAAATAAATGTGTTAGACTAGACTACTAATATTTATTGACTCAAAGTACCGACCGGGTATTTATTTTTGATTAATGTTCATATTTGGAATCCTCGTATTTAGCGAGACTTTAGCTAAGTAAGCTTTTAGTAGTTCGCTGTGTTCGAAACACAGCCTTACATGGTCGGTAATCGAGGGTCCGCGTTATGACTGTGTAGCACGCTGTAGATAATTACCGCTAGCCGAGTGGCGGAAATAGATAAAATATGTTCACGCACGCCTCGATCGGACCCCGGCGGAACTCGCTCCACTCGCTAACTCCAACCAGTTCCACACAACATGCGTTCAAACAGCTGCATTTCCTAGCTCAACTTCCTCCAGACTAAGACCTTTATCTTTGAATTTATTCAGCCTGTAAAAACTTTTCTAAGACTCGAAAGCGATTAAGGAACTGGCTGTCTCGCGCAAGAGATCCTGATTATTCCAAAGTAAGAGTCGTGGAATTTTTAAAAAGCGCGCTCGCGGTGCTCTGGATTTTGTAAATAGTTGTAATCTGGCGGCGGTACGGCTCTCCTTGAACATTAGGTGCGCTCTAGTAACTTTAAAATATGCGCCAGTATAGCATGCATATCAAATATATTTTTAGTGACATAGGTTATAACTACGGTGTAAGTTTACGATTGAAATATGTCGGGGAGAAGGACATATCTATAAAATTCGCAAGCGGCAAAGCGAAATATCTCCCGAAGTGTTTGTTCGGCGTTGACGCGTCAAGATTTAAATCAATAGCAGCCATAAATGCAACGTGCCCCGAATCTTTCGAGAGATCGTTTCCTTAACTCGGCGCCGCAATGGGATCTAAGCTGTCACATCCGCGCCACCTTTACACAACTTCTGAACTCCTAATGGTTGTAACATTGTCGGAGTTCAAAAAAGCAATTTCGTGCTTGCCGGTCTAAGGTTTATGTTAATGCCGTTGTCCCGTCTATAGCTTTGTTTAAAATTGTGCAATATTTGTTTGGAAACTGCGCCCGCGGTTTTCAGGTGCCTTGTACAATGGCGATGGAAGTTAGTTTCAGAATCTTTGTTTAGCTTACGGATACAGCTTGAAATACTGGCCGGAATATTTTAAAACGCGGTAACTGATTCCCGTTTGTTTCCGTCGTGTCAGTTGGCTTTTATTTCTTTATTTTTATGTGGTTTTTAAGTGTTACAGTTGAAGGTTTAACTCGTAGAGAGACGTCGAATGTTTGAACGTGCGAGGTGGAAGCCCAAATGATGTTATACAAGTGAGTCAGCTGTAACAATAATGTAATACAGATATAGCCTGCGGGAACGTTGGGCGGACGACGGCGGGTTCCGGGCCCGCGCTCGGCTTATCACCGCTGATAACGCGTGCTACATACCTAAACTTTGTACCTATATTATATACATGTTCATCGTATGAGTTTTCTAATGTAATAATAGATAAACGGGAGACTGTAGTGTAGGTATGTTTCTCGTTCTAATCAGATGTAAGATGAATGCTATTGTTTATACACAATTCTACTTTATGTTTTATACACAATTATAAATTCCATTTGAGTTAAGTTTTGCGTGAGTCTATAAATAGTTTTTTTTATCGAGGTATTATTTTGTAGTAAAAATATTTATATCACACGAAGCCTGAATATATCGACAGGCAACTTAAACGTGGGATCATTAACCGTAATACGCGCCCGTGCATTGTTATCTTCGTAATAACAGCCCCTGTAAGACCACTCAGCGTGAACCCCTACATTCGCCATAGCTTATCGTCTCATCTTATTACGAACTGATCCCCTTTTTATATACCACAAACCGGGAATACCCGCTTATTTCCCAAATTAGTTCCCAACTACATCGCTATCGAAACTTGTACACGGCCCGATTGGTTCAATTTGTATGATATTACACAAGTTCTTGATTAAATTTAATAAAACCAAGGCGGTTAGCTAATTGCGCGAGCGAAGTTCGGTTAACGACTGTTCGATTTCGACGCCATCGCGATACGCCGGGACTGCTGGCAAACCAAGGTGACATTATGCTTTAAACGTCAACCCAATCGAGTGTACTGCCACCGCACGGGAATGTTGAGCCACTTGCCACTCGCCATAATTTAGCCGTATAATGCAAATCGTTAAAAGTCGTGTGCCTGAAGTACGCCTGTCACAAGTGGCAAGTGGCTCAACATTCACGTGTGGTGACTGTATGACTGCTAATGTGAATCCTAGAGTGTTTTGAGGTAGTTACCAGTATTGAATTAAAACAAATTACTGACCTTTCATTTAACTTAACATTTCAAATTTTCTTAACTATGCTTCAAAATTAGAATACATGGAAAAATCAGAAAAATACAGCTATAGTCGAGAATCAATCCAGGATTCTAATTAATCGGTGATACTTGCTGACCCCTATATATCACTCTTAGCAGGTAGGGTTAGCCGTAAAAATAATAGCAAAAACCAAACTTCTGAACGTGATATACTCAGTAAAATTGTTGAGTTATAGGTACTTATTCTAGTAAATCATATATAAACTTAAACCGTTTAATATTAATTTATCCCCATACAGCTCTTAAAATACCTATACCAATCTCTTTTTAATTAAAACAATTAAAAATTGATTCTAAAATCAACCGTCCCGATTCCGACAATTTCATTCGCGCGTGATGTCACCTAAGCCCAACAAAAGATCCGTTTTCCATTTTAATTCTATGTCACGTTTGCGATTGAATCATTTGGGAAATGTGGGACCGAAAATGAGAAAGCCCAGCGAGTGGATGAAATGGTACTTGCGTTAATGAGATTTATCAACGCGGTAGATTCCGTCCGCCGATTGCGAGATTTAATTGCCGGTCGATGTTCTAGGCATCCTTGAAAGTTATCAAACTTGTTACGTTGCAATGTGATCGCTATAAATTGCTCCAATGCCTTGTTACCACTAATAATTTAATAATTAGCAGTATTGAGATGGCTGTTTCAAACATGTTTAATATTATCTGACTGGAGCAATTAAATCACTTCATCCAGGCGCTAGGGGATCGCAACACTATCATGTTAATATCAGTTTAAAACACGCTGGCAACATTTCGCCTCGTTCACGTAAGTCTGGAACTAACACGGGTAGCAACACCGGTGCGGTTGTTGCTTATTAAACTTCCCTCCACCTTCTAGAAATAAGCTACATGCGTTTATTCTGCGTCCACATGCTTCGATACTGTTGAACAATTAATTAAATCGCTTATCGTGCGAAAGGGTGCTTGGGAAATTAGTTCGGTAGAAATCGTTGAGAGATGTTTCAGATAACAAGTGGGTGGATTCCTTGAGAAGCTTTTGAATGGGATTTCAAACGTACGTAATAACCCACTCGCTTGTGCCTGAGGCTTTACAAACGCGAAATTTTTTGAATTCCGTCCTTGTTTTATATCAATATCGTTGACGGACTTTTGACGCTATGTTTCGGCTTTCTAAGTCATTGAGGAGCTCGTCAGTCAATCAATAAATCTTCTTGTATTAAAAACATATTGAAGAAAGACGCCGTTGTTTTAAGAATTCTTCTAGTCCACTTGTTTGCTATGGCGTCACGTAAAAAAAAACGACCATCAAAGAAAATAAATAGCTTTTGGTCGGATTAAAATTTAAGAGTTCATAAAGAAATAAAGAAACGAGCATAATTTTAATAATAAAAATTAAGATTCATGCACAAAGGCGAACATAATACCGCTTTAAGGGAACTGTACCAGTTAATAAGGGAACTGTGCCAGTTAATTTGGTTTGTTTAACGAGAATGTGTTCCCGAATCCTTATTATTAGAGGAAACCTGTGCCCAGTAGTGACACATCATATGGAGACTCATCAGATGATAATGGTACAAAGTGTGATTCACATAGTTAAAATCTCAACCAAAAGCTAACAAAAATGTCACTGCTAAAAAGACGGATAAGTCATTAATAAATGAAAGTGAAAGAGGTATAAGTTCAGAAAATATGAATTGGTCGTCTGTATCTTTTTATTAATATCAAACAAAAGCGAGATGTAAAATTTACCTTAATCTCCAAAAACACCATTACCCTAGGATTGAAGTGACTGTTAAGTTGGTGTATGTTTACACTATTCTAGCCCTCGATAATTAAGCTTGGTAATCGCGTCAAGACAAAACAACTTGAATCATTCTCGCTTTTAGATAAAGAAAGATTAACATTGTTATAACAATAGACAAGCAATTAAGCATGCTCGACCACTCATTGTCCGTTAAGTATTTAGGAACAAAAAAAATCGCAAAGTAGATAACATATTTCCTGAACTATAATTCAACTTGTTGAATCAGCACATCAAACAAAACGCAACGAAGTGCATAAATACGTCCACCGCATAATAGATGCCCAACAAAATGTTCATTAAAACAGTTAAACACTGGGTTCTGAAGTTAAGCAAATTCTGCAAGGAAGTCTACCCTGTCTAGACTACTACAACTCGCACCACTGCAGAAACAAAGTGAAGCAAAGTTAAACTAAGACAACTACTTTTACATACAATATTCTCGGAGACACACCGACTTTTGACTTCGCTAGTCTAGTAAACAAATCACACGGCTTGCGGGATATCGAACAACGTATTTTGTGTCAGATATTGCAGATGCCGAAAAGTTTGCACCTCTGAGTTTTAATCACAATTTCGCGGTCAATAATCAAAGGGAATGAAAAAATAAAAAGGCATTGTACAAAATAACGTGTTTCCTTTTTAAAACAAAGGCCTAGTTGAACGTGCGGACCGTGAACGGAACCAGTAATGGATCCGAACTAATGAAGCATATTTTATCAATTAACGATTGAAGTATAGAACGGGCTGTGAAAAAACCTCTCACGTCGAATGGCAAAAGCAAAACGGAAATAAAACCAGTATTAATTTAATCGAAACTCCTCTTCATTAGTTTCAGTCGTGCAGTTGAGTGGGCAAACAAATAAAAATGTTTGATCTCACCCGTTATGCAATTGGAACGATATTCCCGTTACAAACGGGGAGAGCTCCGGTTATGGTTCTGTGGCCGCGACCTACTACTGATTGCCAGTTTTAATGTTTATTTAACAAGTAAGATATTTACTATCAAATAAATCAAGAATTTTACTTCCTGATTTGTTATGTTCACTTTTACGGTTTTACCCGTTAGAAATTAAATAAACGAAACTGAAAAATGCGTGCTCGTGGATTATTCTGTGTTCTCATTTTCAGTGTCGTATAGAAATTTAAGTAAGATATTGCTAAAGATTTCATTTTTTGATGACTGTACTTATTGCATCCGTCTATCTCACATTATCATCATCGTAATCAAAGACCTTTTCATTTGTGACAGATGATTCAAGCATTATATCAGCGATACTTTCTCTGGTGGCTTAACAAATCTAATAGGGGAACGGGGTCTCCGACCGCACAACAGCAACTCACTCTGCCATGTGCAAAAAACTTGACTGGAACACACACACACACACACACACACACACCTTATCCTTATGTAGGTAACAATACCTCAAGGCCACGCTTAGCATGGTTGTGAGCGTATAGGTGGAAAGGGAGACTGGAAGTTTCAGGGATATAGAACGGCGTGTAAATTTCAATCAAAAATGTCATACGCTGTTGATGACTTTTTAATGAAATACAAAAATCTACATCGGGGTAAATACGTTTATTTTTCACTGAAAGAAATGAAAAAACGTAATAATACCAATCAGGATTGCTTACTCAGCCACATGGAACAGGTTCGAATTGGCTGATTGTGCTAAATTGATAGAACAGTGTTCAGGTTATGATGTATATCGAACAGATAGATAGTAAAAATAAATAGAAATAAAAATATTAAAGGTTATTCTTTTAGTTAATCAAGATTTAAAATCATATACAAAATGAATCCATTAACATTATCCCGAGCTTAAATCGTTTTTTAGTACGTATGATAAGCCTACGGACAATAAAATTTAAATATGAGGAAAAAATAAGTAATTATCTTTTATGCCCCGAAAAAGTACTGGCGGGCCAATATCCATCCAATGGTGTTATCGCGATCGCTTGGCAGTGTACGGGCAGTTCCACCCGTACACATACACTCTATCCGTGTTCGATTTTATGCCACTGTTATTGTTTTTATACAAACACCTATTAAGGCTTTTGACCGACTACAAAAGCTGGCCTCCGCAAAAAGGGGAAACGTATTTGGGTAGGTATTTCCGTGAAATGTAAAACGGTTTTCTCGATTTAGGCTAAGCGGTATATTCGACGGCTTTTAAAAAATGTGTGTGAATTTTCATCGTTTATGAAGGGTAAATTTAATTGTGAAACGGTAGACAAAGGGGTTAAAGCGTTAAGCGGTGTTTGCTTTAATTACCACTAAAACGCTAATGGCGTCTGAGAGATTATGCAATCATTATAATTATAATGAATAATGTACAAAATCATAGTGGAAAAGGTGGTCGCTGAATCATAATTAGTTAATTTAAAATTAAATTATACCCAATGTTTACTAACATTATTATGCATTAGCACCCATTTTTAAAATGACAATGATATTTTTAGACAGTAATTTGATTTTGTCATCCGATGACAATCATGTAAATAACGGTTTAAAGATGAAACCAAATTTCAGGTGACCAAAGAGTTGGGGCGTTCTTTGGCCAAGACATAATATTGCGACTGAAAGCGGCAATGCTCCCAGTGTTTTGGACACCTTGCTCTGAGGTCGCTACCTCGGGGACATTTTCATTTCAGATAATTTTTCTTCATTTCATATTTCTTGATTTGTTTCTTATCGATGTTTAACGAAAAGTAAGGTAAGGTAAGTCGCGGCCGCAGCGCTCACCGAGTATAATTCTCTAATAAGCCGAGCGCGATCCGAAGAAGCGCGGTACCCGTCAAGCGAACACTCGACTATGTTGAGAGGCCTACTGCGTTCGTTAGCGGCAGCGTGACGAACTGCTGTCCCACTCTGCCCCACTCTAGCCCACTTCGTCCCACTCCTCCGCTCTTTTCATTAGGAAGTAATTCAGAGTGCCCACTCTTCCGCCTCATTCCTCCACGTTTGTGTCTCGCAAGAGTGCCTCGTGGCCTCGCTGATTCAGCTAAGGCTTTTGTGACAAGATTAAAGAGACACATATTCTTGGTACCGTGTGCTATATTCGGAATTAAGGTTGCGTTGTTAGTGTAGTTGGAAAGTTGATAACTTGCGTTGTACGGCTCCGGTGTCTCGCAAGCCGCTCTCGAGTGACACTCTTATTAGGAGATAAGTTTTAATTCAATATTTACTCCTCGTTAAGGTTTGAAAAATGTGTGTCGTAGTGTGGGGTTGACATTCCTTCTTGTACACATATCAAAATGTCTAACAAATCAATCACATGAAAATTCTTGCAAGCACTTTGATCTCTGATAGTTATTGAACACTGTATTTCCAAGGACCTGTTGCTCTATTTGTTCATTTAATAAAACAATATTGTTTTAAAATAACGAAGCAACATTTAAAAATAGCGCTAAACTTTTAAGAAATCATCTCGCAGAAAATTCCATGAAGTGGTATCCGGCGGTCTACGTATCTCGCCAAAATTACTGCACGGGACATCACTTCAGCAAAATTACTCGGCAAAGCGGTGTGTGAAGCAATTTGGTAATGCACTTTTATCTCGCGGTACTACGGACACCTACACGGGGACGGTTTGGAGCCACAGAAATCTCACTCTAAACGGTGCCGCCATTACACTGAGCTTCGAAAATCGGCACGTAAGATTTGGAGGGTGTATTTTATTAAATATAAAAATAAAATAAACAACTCGCCTTAGAGCGCTTGGTGCGCTTTAAATATAATTAGGTATATAGCTTTCACGATTTATGACTAACAAGTTACAATATAAAAAAATAAATAAATAAACGTTAGTTGTTGCAGTTATTTAATGACTAAATGGCCAAAATTAATTGAAAGTTGGTTTTGGTAATTGAATTCGTGATAAAAAATACTAAGCCATCTTTATTAGGTCATTGGTAAATCAAGGGCGTATATCATTAAAATATGCAGTTACCACTATGTCAATGTCTAACTTACCCGTCTAACAGCTAAAATCACGCTCCTAATAAATCAGATAGCTACTGCTGTAGCCCCGTGAAACTACGGTGTCCATAAAAAATAAGGCAATTCGTCTTAGAGTATCTTCCATTTAGATAGACCAGATAACGAATGACCCAGTAAATACGGAGTTTCTGTGTTAATAGGACTGCATTAAAACTAGCATAGCAATTTAAGCAAAAAGCGTATCGGGGTATCAATCGGCGTTTATCGGCGGAGGAGATCTCAGCGCGTGTGTAGCGCACGTAGCACACTATCGCGCGGCGATCGAGCTGCGATATTAGCGCCATTCGTCTTTGTCGTACCGTTACCTAATTTGAATAATCGTCGGCGACTAAGGTGAGAATGCCGAGTGAATTGCCGCGCCGTACGAGGGCAACAAGAAAGCTGTAAGGAGCAATATGTCTTCCAGATTGGAACCTGTTTATCACTATGCTCGCGAAACAAAAAATGTTCACTTAAGTATTTAAGGCGACAGAGCCCTTACAATTCAGCAATGACAGAAAAAATAAGATACGTAAATAATACAAAAGAGAAATGACAAAATTTCAAAGTGAGAATTTTCTCATTACACCACAAATCAACTGTTAAAACAAATATGAAAAAAGAAAAGAATTCGCAGACTACCAAATGCTCCTCATCCCTGGCTACTGCGAAACGCGAAATCCGATTTAATTTATTTTTATCGCGAGGCTTTATAATTTCATTTTCGCACTTTCCATTTCGAGAGCGCGCCGGCGCCGCGGACCGCCGCTCTATCCGAATGAGATCTCTACGAAATCAGGTACAAAAGAACGATAATGAACGCTCACAGCTCGCTACGTAATCTAAATTATTATACGAGTCGAAATTCTTACTTGGCAGCGAAAGAAATCAACTTTATCTCGGTACCGGGAGATGTTTAATAAAATTAAAACGTCGGAATAGGGCTCTGTAACAGTATTTCGATTCTAATTTTCCCTCGTCTCTCTCGAAAAACGCTTTTATCGTCCCCGACATACAGTCAGTTCATTTTAGATGAACAAGAAACTTGGCTGTTTGCGTTAGATACGGCCAACGTACGTAAAGAGACTTTAAAAGTTCGGAGAACAGTTTAAGAAGTTCTAACGTGCCTTCGTTTTGAATCACTGAGTAATTTAAACGCGCATTATAGCTTGTACGAGTTTGTGCCGTTGCAGAAGAGCAGCAAGCCGAGTGCGTCGTTTGGTTTCACTTATACAGCGTCCGGAAGTTGGAGTGAGCTACAAAATGTTATAGGGAATTGGGAGTCGGGGAAATGCAGGATTGGTAGTAGGCCGGGCGGCTGCGACTCCCGCCGGCGCGTCTCAGGCGACGCGTCACTTGCGACGGAAACTTTTCGACATTCGCGAAAATACACGCACGGGAAACCCTCACGGTAGGCACCCGCTCCGCCGCAGCGGCGCCACTCATCGATTCCTACGCCCCTTCGCATCAACTCTATTTTTCCACTTCCCTTTCCCTACTAGCACTACACGACGACTTATATTAACTTCATAACTTGTTAAACATAACTTTCAGAAATATGAGATAAGTAAGTAAGAGCTCTGATGGAGAGATTTGAAAGGAACAGCGACGTTACTTTACATCCTCCAGCCACTACGGCTGTTACGAGTACTTCGTCCTACTCTAGCCGCGTATCGTATTACCGAAGCCGAAAAAAGTTCAGTATTTTATTTTATAAGTAATAAGAGTCTACGTGGGGATAATAGTAGATGATGTTTGAGCGGGGCGGGAATGTTGTAGAACATAATCGGCTGGAGCAAAGTAGACGTCTCCCGAAATAACCGTTTCGGTAATCACGAATTGTCACACCAGTGAACTGAGCTGTAATTAGGCAAATGCACCATGTAACGTGAAGTGTACCGGGCGGGCGGCCGCGCCGTCGCAGCTCGCTCGCTCGGCGCCGTATTGTTCCCCGTAATCATTATATAACCGTACTTTTATTACGCAATTAAAATTTAAGCGTTCCTAAAATTGTACGGAAGATTGTACCTACTCTATTTCATCTCAACCGACCGTGGCGGGGGCCCGAAAGGATGTTCCCGAAATCGGAATTTAATGTTAAGCCCGGATGTATATTAAGAAATTCGGGAGCAACTACATTAAGGTCGGTTCAAAGGCGTAGTCGTAAAACCTAGGTGAAATACCAAGCCATTAGCAGATGAAACTTGATGCGGAATACTAAGGAGAGTGAATTATTGTCAAGGTAGCGAAATATGAAAAAGCAACGTTCTGCTAAGGAGCGACAGATCCAACAGAAAGGTTAAAATGTTCTCGGCGGCAAGTACACCAGCGTGGTACACTCGGAGTTTATAAAGCACCTTATTCGAAATAACAACGCGAAACGCTGCGGATGTCTAACTTAAATAAGATTTAATATTCCTATCCGACAGGAAGTTTCTTGAAGGAGCGTGTGTAATCAAAATCTGCACTGGGAAAGTTGAGCTGGAATCTCCAGCAATCGCAGAACCGAGTTGCCGGTAAAAAACTGAAATGAACTTGTCGCTTGAAACTAATTTCATTCCCAACTTTGTGTTAGAATAGTTTTTTCATGTTTTGCAGCTTTTTTCATCCCAACTTGTTCACAGCTTAAAAATCAATTTCTTGAAAGTTTAGGTAAGGGCAACTTGTGAGGTGTTTACTCCGGCCCGCGACACCGCTGTGTGAACGAAAACTTTAACTTTCTCTACAAGAGAATTTTCTTTTCTAAATGAACCAACTTTAAGAAAATATTTGCAAACAAGTTTCCTAGCTTTAAAAAGGAGTTGACTTAAGAAAAAAATACAGGTTACACTACGGTAAAGTTTCGGCTATCAAAATAATTTTTATTCTACTTTCTGCACTTTATCCCTACACTGCTAGCTGCTTGCAACCTAAGAATTTTCTTAACTTTTGCCTATCTTAAAGTGAACTTGTTAAAATGGAAATGATAACTTAACTTTTGGATCCAATCAAAATAAGAGAAACCTCTTTATCCAAGCTCCTCAGGCCATCGAAAGCAAAACCCTGAAGTCTGTAGAAATATTAAACGTGACTAAGTACGTTTACGACAGAGCGGTAGTGCCCCTTGTCCTTCAAGAGCGCAATTAGTCCGCTTTTTGCTGCACTCGGATGCTTTGAGTAATGATTGGACGCTGAGAGCTGGTTGTTTGTGCTCGCTACAAACGCTGATTTATCGTTGGTCTAGCGGACCATTTAGGCACACGACATCATCATTACATACAAAAAGCTGCGCTTGTGAACAGCTACTTGAAGGCTGTATCCCTATTCCATAGTCATACTATTAATGCGAAAGGAACTCTGTGCGCGGGAAGAGAAGCAACTGGTAAAGAAAAAACATAGAATTTACCAGTTGCTTGTCTTCACGCGCAGATGGTAAAAGTCCATACGCACATAATTATGCTAAACTTGGCCATTAGGTCTTGTTACCTTAAGCTCTGTTTACCCCGTAAGGGATAAAGACGTGATTTATGTATGCATGTTGGTACTCTGTCTGTTTCCTACCTTTTCACGCCAAAACCGCTGAACATACGTACATAGTTCCCACGGGAAACGAATTTCGGGCGGACGAAATGGCAGGTAACAACTAGTATTTTATACCTACTTAGGTATTTTCAGTCACAATTCTTGCAGGGATATTTTTGTAACCAAAACTAGGTCAGAAAATTTGTCATCACGCATGCAAATATACTTAGCCATCATTTATTTGGTTTAAGCAAAAGTAGCGACATTTATGCCACAAGGAATAGCTTAAACTGCGACAGCCAAAAACAAGAAGACGCGAGACAAATTTCCTTCTGCGTACACAAATATTTATCCTGGCGAACTCGTGACGCGCCGCTGTGTAGACGGATAAACAAATCGCCAAGCAAATGGGTCACCCCATTTATTACCAGCTTATAATTTTGTCGTAAGTCAATATTTTGTTGTTGGTGAAATAATTTGGAATTAATGGAAGTAATAAAAAAAATTTGCGCTACGACTTGTGCACTGAAATAACCTGAAATTGTCTTCATGGACAAATAGTATTTATGTGACGACGTTTCAGAGTATTTTGTACGGTAAGACGGTGCACTGTGTCTTCTATACTTTAGTGATTGAGGACCCTAACTTGGCAAGGAACACGCGGCGTCGCGATTCTGCAAATCTGCGCGCCGCGCTTATCAGCTCTGATTCATGCCGCTGTGCTGCGCCACACTACGACGTCATACCTCGCGCGATGACAACCCTTGCCGTCGCTTCTACCAATGTTATTTAGGACTCGGATCCTAGGATTTTATCCCACTGTGGCACTATCCACTTGACGCATTGTCAAAGAAAAAGATTGGACCGTGATGGGATATGTTGCAAAATAATTTATCTTCGGGTTAGTACGGAATGGATCCCGGCTCTGAAAAAGCCTCGCGACAACTTATTTCTTATTCAGGTCCGCGTTTTCGAAAGAAAGACAAAACGAAGCGGACAAAACTGAGCTCAAATAATCCCAGCGCGGTCGAAATATGCTGCTACGCCCAGTAAACAATACCAGCGAAGGTAACGCGACAGTTAAACAGGAAGAGTGCGACGTTAACAACATTTTTTCACTTGTAGGTCGTTACAAAAATACAGATAACAGCGCACGTGCCGTTTATGGCTGGCTACGTCGAGGGAGACGCGAGCACAAAGCGGCCCAGATTTATTGGTCCGCCGTAAACGCACGTAAGAGGAAGTTTGTTTACTCGCGCTCGACAAATCGCAATATCTAACGTTCAACTATTTCCATCAATTTGTTCTATCAAGAAAGGAAAAACTTAAATTGGAGCGATTAAAGCGCGCCGCGTGATTGATTCCCGCGCCCGCGCCGCGCCGGCCGCGCCCGCGCCGCGATCGCCATTGTGGCCCCAGATTTATTTCTATTTCGCTGTTTTTATTGCGTACTCAGAACTTATAACGAAATAGTTACGGCTGTTAAAAGGTTTTATTGGTTAACCTTCGGCGTGTGTGGTCATAAAATAGATTCGTAACCAGAGGCGTACGCATAGCGATAGATTTATAACTGAATCACGTGAAAAAGAAACAAATTTGCCCTACAGAAGGATATAAAACTAGAGGTATAGAGGGAATTTATCGGAAAATTGTGCAAATCTCTGTATAATAAAATATTTTCCATTGAATATTGTATGGAAACAGTTTTACGGGTCTCACTCATTTCACTCTATTTTACTACCTTTTTATGCAGGACCTCTATATGTTGGAATACAAAACAGCTTATAGCTATGCGAGGGTTTAGGATAGTTGCGTGTCCTTGTTGTGCTTACCTGGAACAAAGAAAGTTAACCATTAGATATTGATTCTTATCATTATTGACTTGTCTAACATAAATCTACAGTTATACTCAGATATAAAAATGTCTCTCGTTTAAAACCAGATACTCTGCATTTGAAAATAATAAAAAATCCGATGAAAACGAGGGTAGTTGACGCCGCTGTCAGCCGCGCCCAGTACCAAAGCGCGCACAGCGCTGGCGCGGTATTCCACTCGCTAGCAAAGACTTTGTACCTATTAGTTTGAAGCGTGTCGGGCTAATCTTAAACTTATATGACACTCATGAGTGATCCGGTTCTTACACTACATCTGGAGTTGCTAATAATCGTGCTGGTGATCTGATTGTGAGTCGCGCCCCCCGAGGCTACGAGCGAATTCACTTAATTTACCTCTCGCGTTCAGCCCTTCCGCTAAAACTTTACGCACTTAATAAACTCCGAGACGAATTAAAATTCCGTCGGTTTAGTAACAATCGTGTCGGAACGCCGTTAACTCTTTGCGCGAGTTATTAATAAGAAACACGCCTTGCCGGCGCTGATTGCTGGCTGTTACATTTTGTACATCTTAATTATTGTCTACTTAGGGGATTTTTTACAACGGTTCGTTAATTTATCGCGTCGATCAAATACCACGGTAAATATGGTGGTAGTTTTTATTATAATTATACAAGGTGAAATAAAATTGGAGACGTAATTAGAAACCACGTGCTTAGACTCTAAGTGATAGCCATTTCCAAGTTAATATGAAACAAAATCATTATTTTGTGCGCAATCAATTCTCCCTAAAAAGATGAAATTACGAAGATGAATTAAAAACTACTGCCTACTTTTCGTTTTACATTCGCACTGTTTGCTTAGCCTGCACAATAAATGTGATTGAAGTTTATTGCGATAATTACCAAGTCATGTTGCACTAAATTGTAACCATGAATGTTAAAAACATATCTAAGCCCAGTAATGTGATTATAATTAAGATCGTTACATGATTATCATTTTCAACTGTTTTAACTACCCCAAGTCGAAAATGATTAAAACTGGTGATTTATAATAACAAAAAGCTAAATGATCTAACTAGCCGACCTTTCCCGAATATAATCTAAGGTTGCCTCTTTCAAATTTCTGTTTTTACAACCATAGTCAATCCCCAATTCCGAGTCCTTTACCTCTACAAGTCTCACGTTCAATACTAAGTCGACTTAAAAACATTAGAATTTAATATAAATGAACGCGGTGTATACCGGTATATGTAAGATTCTAACTACAACCGGAGTGTTAGACAACCGCCGGTTATAAATAATGCCTGTTAGAACCTCCGAGCTGGAAGATTGTAAATCAAAAGCAGACGAAATTTACAACTCCAATGTAAAATTTACATAGAACACTAAAGCTAAGACCATTTAGATAATTCTTGGATTAAAAAGGAATGCTATAAATTCAATTTAGAAAATTGTACATCAAGCAAGATTATTTTCTTTAAAGTATATTGAATTAAAAATTTTATCGTGTCATTTTTTTATACGACGGAGAAGGCACTAGCGAGTGGGTCAACTGATGGTAAGCAAGCACCCATGGACATTATGAGTGTGACGACCAATATTCGATTTGAAGAATGAGATGACGTATGCAAGATGTTTAGGGTTTAGTTTAAATTCAGTAAGCGGTAAGATTTCGATGTAACGTGATGTAAAGAACGAAATATATACTTAAACGGTGACTAAATTGGCGTTTTTTTATTAATTTAGTCCCACATGAATACTTTTAATATAATTATCAATTTATTGAATCCAATTGGTCTATATTGAATAATAATATTTCACCGTCACTTCTTTGTAATTAAACTTTAATATTCGATTACAAGCAGGCTTTATTATTACATGTATCGATGTTCATCCGATTTACCTGTGTTCTGGCGGGCACGTGAAAACCGTAGGTTATATTTCAAGTCAATAATCGGTTTAATTAACGGTATAAATCCCGGTTTAATTGAAACCTGTGTGATCGGATATTCTTCTGTGAAAGCGAATGAATGCGCGGTATGATTACATGATTTTCATTTTCTATTGATATATTAATTATTAGGTTTTTTATTTGAAGGAATTTTAAAACCCAAAAATTCTTGTCTAATGGTGGACAGCTGAGTCCGAACAGATAAAAAGAAGATGCTAGATTGGGCCTAATTTTTTAGAAATATACTACCCTCCTAAAAGTCAGGTAAAATTTTGTGCATTAACTATACCCATTTTTCAGTCCTTTGAAAAACAACACAGAAAACTGTTATCTAGTTTAATTCATGGCAAATTTTAAGTCCAGTCCAACCTGCGGAAGTAAGTCAAATTTTACTTTCAAGATTTGAAACGGACAAGTTTGTTCTTTATATCAATACGAAGACTACAAGTTACTTAAATAAAAGCGTTTAATGAGTGAATTAATTATAAGGTTTTAAATTATTGGGACTGAGACTGAATAAATAATTTATAATTAGAAGAGAAAATGATAAAATAGGAAAACCTCATTTCTGATGATTAAAATCACTATAAGTTTTGTAGAGTTTTTTTCTTGGTGATCAAAAATGTTAATTAGTTTCTTCACAAAGGATTGGAAGAAATTAAATATCGTCGGTGGAAAGGAAGAACTGCTAAAGCGCCAAAATGGCATTCGTGGGAAATGAATTTCAAAGTTTTTTTTTTCGAAAAAAAAATCATATCTATTTTAATATTAATGTTACGTAGTTCAATGTAAGAAAGATAACGTTGCGTTTTTTTTTTCTTAATTTACAGATCATTTGTAGGTACTTAGGTATTATAGAAAGGGAAATAAGTGTCGCTTTAGCAAAAGTACTCTGATTAGAAAGAAAATGTTAGTAAGGTAAAAATACTAATCTACATCAGATTGAACAATCAAATTCATCAAAATATGCTAATACATGGCTAGGGCATGTTTTGTAGTAAACGAAAAACGCTAAGTTACTTTACAATGTGTTAGTATCGTAAAGGAAAAACTGCTAACAAATGATCTTTCGCTACTTGCTTCATAGAGTAAAACTGCTAAGGAATCAAAAACGCTGCCTATGCATAGAGGAAAATTTGCTTACACGTGCAAATCGAATTAAAAAATCCAAAAAATAATACTAACAGTTAAGAATAATGATACTTTCTTACGTTCAAACTACTAACAAATGGAAAAGGACATTAAGTCCGTGTTAGAAAAGAATGCTTATTTACCCTAATGACGATAATGAGAATGGGCCGAAGGACTAATACTACCTGACGGTAGCGGTAACTCATGGTATACGGATGGATCCAAAATGGAATCCGGTACGGGAGCAGGCATTCATACGAAGGACTTTAATAGTAGCATAAGCATGGGGAGCTACGCAACCGTCTTCCAAGCGGAGACGTACGCGATAATCGCCTGTGCGCAGGAGAATATAGACAGGAAAGTAAGAGACACGACCATCTATATACTCAGTGACAGCCAAGCAGCACTGAAGGCACTCACAGCGTCAAAAATTGACTCAAGGCTGGTCTACAATGGTCTACAAGCTCTAAATAAGCTTGGCAGACACAACAGAGTGAGACTGGTATGGATTCCAGGACACAAAGGCTTCGCTGGCAACGAAAAAGCAGACGAGCTAGCAAGGGAAGGGTCAAACAACGAGTACATCGGACCTGAACCATTTGTGGGACTCTCACAGGGCACCATAAAAACGGCGATAAAAGACCAAACCAAAGCCAAACACCAACAAGAGTGGAAAGCATTGGTAGGCCTAAAGCACTCAAAGCGTTTCATAGGAAACGTCAACTCAAGCTGGTCCAAAAAACTTTGGACACTCTGCAGAAGACAACTCCAATACACAATGGGGGTGTTTACAGGTCACTTCGGAACTAAATACCTATTAGCAAAGATGGGACTACAGGTCAATAACGACAATGATTGTAGAATATGCGGCGAAGAGGTTGAAACAATGGAACACATTATGTGCGACTGTGATGCCCTCGCCAGACTAAGAATGAAACTCTTCGGCATCGGATACCCTGAACCAGGAGATTTCAAGGCACTACCACTACGCCCAATCACCCAATTCATAAATGAGGTGGTAAAAGCGATGGAATAGTGCGAAGGAGGGGTAATTACACAAAAGATCCACGAATGGGTCGAAGTGTATCCGTAAGGACCCCTAGATTAGGATTAGATTAGATTACCCTAATGACATAAATAAAAGTCGTAGAATGACACTAACGTGGTATCTAAGACTATAAAATCAAGGCTCTTATACAGGAAGGTTGCCTCTGTTATTGCGTTAACGTTATCAATGAATAAGTTTAAGTTTAGTGAGTCAGGGGATACTCATCTTAAGTGCCTGTCCGGCATGTAGAGTTTAGTATACGGGTATGCGACCCCGGCCTCCCCTAGCTACTACAGTTGCTTCATCAGTCTTCCATTGCTGTAGTATCCTTTTAAACCCTGTCCTACCTCAATTCTTCACCCCTCTCCACCTTTCTATCCTACCTCTTCCCTTTTCTAGCCCTCTCCGCCAATCTAAGGTCTGCCGTGCCGAGAGATGCGTGACTAAGGGCGTGCCCAGTCTTAAGCGTGCCAATTCGCCTGGGGGACCAGGCGATTCCCTAATAATGGATTGCCTTATCCTGGTATGCGGGGCTCTGCCAGGACCGACCTTTATCCCTTGCTACTCGTGGGAACGACATGACACCATTTCATTTAGTTCAAAATGATGATCAAGATGGCGGTGACGAGATTCGCAACCCGTCACGTCGCGCTCATCACAGGGGTGAGAAGTGGGCTATGGAGAGCCGCTTCGCTACTTTGAATGTAAGAGGAGGAATGCAAGACAATGTTGATGAAGTGTGTCAGATGATGAATGTTAGGCATATTGAGGTTTTGTGTGTGAATGAAACGAAGCGGAAAGGATGTGACACCACCAAACATGGAACCTATATGGCATATTGGTCTGGCGCCAATCAAGGCCAGGCGTCAGGGAGTTGGTGTCATACTTTCCGCAAGAGTGGCTGAGTGTGTGATTGAGTTTGAGTGTGTGAGGCCCAGGCTTTTGTGGGTGAGGCTGAAAGTTGGACTCACTCGTATCTTCGTTCTCGGCGCATATGCACCGACGGATGTGGGATCGAGTGGGTCTGTAAAAGACAGCTGAACGTGAAGTCTTCTAAGATAGTGTGAGACATATTGCGAGTAAATGCAAGGAGAATGAGATGATCATCATGCTAGGTGATTTAACGGATGGGTAGGTAAAAAGCGTAACGGATATGAAAGAGTGCTTGGTGCGTTTGGTGATGAACGAGTGAATGAAAACGGGAAAAGTGTGCTTGAGGTGTGTTTGGAGTGGAATCTTTGCGTGACAAATACAATGTTTTCAAACAAAAAGATCCATATATACACAAAGGAAGAAGGAAGTGCGAATAGTATAATTGATTTTGTGATCGTGGATGAAAGATTGAGAAATAAAGTCAGTGACACTCGTTTCGTTTCGTTTCGTCTGTTTAAACCCCTAAACGTTAACCAATTTTGACCAATTTTTGATAGATATTTATGTTGTCAGCTAAACCCAAATTATGTTTCTACGTTTAGTTAATATGGCATTGATGTTGTGTTGGCTAACAAGATATTAAAAATTACGAGTATTTAGTTAAAATTAGTTAATGTTTCGAGGGTGGCAAAAGTTATTGTAACTTGTATGAATAGGTCTCATTTTAGTTTGTATCTTAAGTAGGTATACGCGTATCTTTAGTATCAGTATTACAAAAGAAACTATAAAGATGCCCATTAATAAACTAATTTAAGTTAGCTTGACACCTAAAACTAAAATCCTACATCTACATTATTAACACTTTTTAAGTTATTAGGAACTTAAAAGTACCTAATACCTCTTTATTAAATGTTTTAATATCACTTTAACAGAAACCTGCTTTAAATAATTATCTTTTATCACAACAATTTGTATGAGATCCTAATATTTACTATATTTGCTGCGGCTAAACGAAGAAACTCGACTTCTCCCGACTGGATCTGAGTGCGCCGGAGTGTGCTTAAATCGCGCGAATGTTAAATGCATGTTCGTATTTAATACTTAAACAACCATAGTCTTTCAATATGCCATGGTATAAAATTGCTAAAGTTGATTAATTGATTAGTTGATTAGTTGAAATAATTTCTAATACAGATTATAACATAAAACTTCAAGATGTTATTTTAACTAAACTCTTAGAGTAATAAAACATTTAGTAAACGAGAAATTGCTTAAGTGCATTCGTAATAATATTTTGAATGACGTCGTTTTGCTAAAGCGCCAACCAGTTTCAAACAACAGTAGTCAAAAATTACTAACTGACCAGTGAAACATAAAAATCGATAAGCTTAAACTACTAAAGTAGCTATTCGAGTAAAATCGAAACCAAGGAAAATTGCTTAAGTAATGTTAATGTAAATAATGTGTTACTAAACCGACTTGTGCTCAAAAAAGGCCGAAAACATGTTGCTTTAGTAGACGTAAAAGCCGGATTTTAGTCAAAATCCCCACATTTTCAGAATGCTTAAGCGCCAAAAAAGTGCTCTGATTGCTACGAAACCTACATAGATCGACGCAGAAAAAAAAATCCAATCGAACTGCATATAAAACTCATTTTGACCAAAATGGCGCTTTAGCAGTTCTTCCTTTCCACCGACGATATGGTTATGATATTAAAATTACGCTTTGGTACAGTCAACGGCAAAACTTTCAAGTCTTTTTAATGCGAAATTGAGATGAGATTAGCTGTTGTTTTAGTCGACCGTACTTGTTGCGATTCAAATTTATAAGGAACTTTCCTTGTCAGATGCCGTTTTTATTAAACGAGTTTATTAGATACGCTTAATTTCATTTTAATATTATTTTTGTAGATCAAGCTGTTACATTTGCATTCAAAGTGATGAAAAACAGTTGTAGGTACAACTGGTTTTTTTTGGATGCTCATTTTCCTTTGTCGAAATGATATTTATACTTGACTGTCTAATAGGCCATTTTC
Organism: Pandemis cinnamomeana; assembly: GCA_932294345.1. Taxonomy (NCBI): domain Eukaryota; kingdom Metazoa; phylum Arthropoda; class Insecta; order Lepidoptera; family Tortricidae; genus Pandemis; species Pandemis cinnamomeana. Next base: position 11,332,946 of record OW028705.1, on the reverse strand, counting down.
TACTTCAAAAATAATAATAAATGTTGACTTGTCCTTTTTTACCTTATTCATAACACCGCGAGGATATGAAATTACTAGAATTCTATTGTTATTAAGTTGTTACTGCTGTTACCTATTTTGCTATAATACTTTTTCTATAAAAAATATACGTCGAGATTGTTTACCTTCATTCTGATGTAAAAATAAAATAAATTTTAGATCGTAGATCGTTGCTCGTAGAGCGTCTACGCTGTGTTCTTCGTAGCCCGCTACACCGCGGTTGTGGATATATTTTATGGCTTTCATTTTTGTTAAGCGATAATAAATTTTAATATCCATGCTGGTCTGGGAGTAAAGAAAAAACATAGAATGTACCAGTTGCTTCTGTTCCCGCGCAGATGGTAAAGTCCATCGAGAAAATGGGCAAAAATCTTAGGAATTATATTAATAGGCGATGCGGCTAGCAAACCATCACTATTTTGTTTCCTTTTTCCACCTATACGCCCACATTCATGCTAAACGTGACCTTTAGGTCTTGTTACCTTAGGCTCTGCCTACCCCGTACGGCATAAAGACGTGATTTATGCGTGCATGAAATTTTAATATTTATCTTAAACAATTGGTTTAATCGGTGGCTCTTTGTGCTGTCAATAATTTAATGTTCTAAAAATATTTGGTCAAAATGATGGTTTGGTATAAATTGTCTCCAGTGGAAATATTATTTTTACAAAGTCTACTTAGGACATTATTGTATAAGGTTAATTTCATAATTTTCCTAAAAAGTGGATGGTATTAATGTAAGTAAAACCTTATTATTAACGGCTTTAGGTACGTAACCGTTAAATACGAAGCGTATAATTGAATAGATAAAGCCAGAAAATGGGCACTACAAACAATATTGTTCTGTAAAACTTTTGAAAATTGCCAATCAAAACGTTTTTCTTCAGATTCGATACTAATTAAAAGTTACAGTTGGATGAAAGTTTAAAACACCGCCTCCTTTAAGTTGCGTTGGTACTTTATGTTTACATAAAAAACGGATTATTTACACCAAACTCAAATAGTAAAAATGTGAAAATTAACAACAAAAAATAAATAAATATTTAGTCTGCAGCGCCATCTCTGATGGTATAATAGAAACTGATTCTAAGGCGAAATGAAGTTTGCTGGGTAAGCTAACTACTAAAATATTATAAAAGTGTCATACAATCAACTCCCATCATGTTTTATTGTATAGCTACATAATGTCAACTTGTTTCTTCTACGCTGCACCATATCTGCAGTTGAATAGGAACTCTAAGGACGATGTCCAACCACCGACGAAAAAACGACTAGCTAGTACATAGTTAGGTAGCTAGCTACAAGTTAATTGCTAAATGTTCGAATTGATGATGAGAACCAAGTAGTTTTAGCTTAACTCGCTTCTCTCTAATAGTTGATGTTGAAACAACTGCCTTAAAGCTGTCACATGTGTAGGAAACTGCTAAGCTACCTACTACTAGCCACCGCTACCTAGTTATAGGCAAGGATGATCATACATTTTGTATTGCATGAAAAGAGGAATCTTTGTCAGTTTTTAGCATACAGAGCACGTTTACTTGCATTGTTTATAACTAGACTAAGATAGAGGTTTGAATGGACACATTTACGTTATTTATTACACGACACATGTCGCCTCCCCTCGAACAAACGACGAGCAAGCAAAACATTTTAGAACATCTTAAGATCACAATGAGCCGCATCGTCATTAAATCTAAATCGTACATTAACACAGCACACAGTATAAATACAGTATAAATATAAAGCGACAAAAGGATTAAACCCCGAGCGGGGATAAAATAAAGGATTATTCGAAGCGTCTCCGCGCACGGCACATTTCTTGTATGGAGATTATAGTATCTGGAACGTAAGTAAATAAAGTAGGCAGGTGCCTGTTCCCACGCGCCCGTTTAGGGTAAACGCTAATTCCGTTTTTTTACGATTATCCTTTTGGCTGAGGAGTGGGTAGCGAAACGATTAGAACACAGGCTGTCTGCTGTGGGTTCACGTGCTCGTTTGTTTGACAAGAGAACCATGAACTTTGCCTGATTAAAAAAAAAACTCTTTGTCGCTATGTGGTTAGTGACGGTAAATCCTTAAAAACAATAGAAATGTATGCACGAAGCCACAGATAAACGAATTTATTCCATTGTGTATGCTTATATTTAAATGTGCTAGAGTTAAGTAAGTAAGTCTATTTGAATGTTCTAGGTACCTACTGATTTTTGGAGTTTCAATTTTCTCCCGACTAACTAACAAAGGAGTATTATGTACTGTATTATGTATATGAACCTCAAATTGACACCCACGCGCCTAAAATGTAAACGGACGCACAAAATAACCTTTGCATAATGCTGATATGAGGGGAACTTCAATTAGTGTGCCTAAAAACGAGGTTCACATTGCTATTTGTAACTTCGTCAGCCATGATTTGAGTTTTTATTTCTACGAAAAAATAAACAATTTTTATTTTCATCGATGTTTGAAAATACGCTTCGAGTTTATCATCGGAAACGAATAGGTATAAAAAAGTTGGAATATTTACTAAAGATAATGATTGAATATTGGCATTGCTCACATGCCAAATTAAACATTCCTCAAAAATGTACTCGGAAATCAACAATTTTTATTCTATCGTAAATATTTGTACGCTCATTTTTGTACCACACAGTGCCTACTCCTATCAATGTGAAAATATCAAATTTCACAAATGAAAGTATTGAAGTTAACTCTGTGTGGTAGTAAATCAATATTGCCAAATAGCAATTTGGTAAGTTTCTTCAGGATAACGCTAACCAACCCATTGGAATTGAAATTGGAAAGTTGCCTCTAATTAAAGATTCCCGGATAGGAAAGGGCCGCCACGTGAACGCAATTTCTGCGATTAATGGCGCGAGCCTAATCCAACTAAGCAGGGGGTAGTATACGTAGTATTAACAGTAGTCTAGTTAATAATGAAAACAGCCTTTAGAACGTTGAAACAAACTCAAAGCACTGCTTTTGCGAAAGGCGTTCCACTCTTTCGCCAAGCATTTTTCATGTTTCGACGAAGAATAACATTGTACACCTTAATTTTGTATTTTATTCTACAGGATTTTGGTCCTGAAATAAATGTTTTTATTATGAGTTGAATTGACAATCAATATACTCGTCACACTAGGGACATAATGTGGAGTTGTTCCTATTTATTGTGTTTTATTTATTACATTGTAATATATATGTATTTGCATTTGTTTTACATTGTTAACATGAAACTGTCACACACATAGTGTAGTGCGTAAGAACTTACTTCTAATAACTGCCGCTTTTACACGAAATTGGTATTTTTCAGGCCAGTTCATATACATTTTAATAAGTTTAGAAATGGTAAAGATTACTTTATGTTCTAATTCAGAAAAGGCTCTTAAAACTGAATTATTTTTTTACTTCTACTAGACGTTATTTGATTCAAGTCGACGCCTTATTCCATATCGCACCTATTCACATAATCGTATTATGAAGAACTATTGTAAGCTGTCCTACTGGCTACCTTAGTGTACTGTGATCAAACATAAGTACTACAAGAACCGTCCTCACACGTCTATCTACTCAATGTTCACGAACTTTCGATATTAACCCGATTTGAATGAACAGTTAAATTAGAGGTGATTTGTTTGATTTCATTGAGTGTTTCTGTCTACCTTGAAGATTCAACAGGAATATCATGAAACTCTTAAAGAAGTCGCTTTTTATTGAATTAGGTACCTGATTGTACATTTAGTTCACAATGGTTTCATTTTTCAACGATCTGAGATCACGGACACCATGTTACAAAGTATTATTTTTGTCTTCACCTTTATTTTCCTCTTAAGTATATGCTGAAGCCACACAAAATTTAATAACACTTTCACAAAAACAAAAACTAATCAAGAATCACCTTACCGCACAGAACGTATTATTTCCTCGATCGCAACTCACGTCAAACTCTCGTTACATTCGAACACACTTCATAGTAACGCAGAGGACACCTCGGTTCATTAGCCCAACCGTATTATCTTGGGCCGTAATGATTTTACGCTTGCTTTCATCATCGCTCGTTTCGACAAGTTTGACTGGCATTGCGTAACTATGTAAGTTACTGGTTGAGTTTTGTTGAAGGGGAAGAAATAGAGAATTTAAAGTAAGGGTTGGACGACTGATTAATATGGTTGACACGCGTTTACATGCTATTTAAATACTTGATTTAATGTTGTTGCACCTTTTTAAGTTAGTTGTTTTTTTTTCAGAAACAATTGGTGATAACTTGTTGACACGTCTTAGAATTACTAAATTGTAGTTATTTATCAACTCCCTTCTTCGGTAATGCTTTATAATGATAAGCTTTTGTTACAGAGCTGTAAGTAAATGTTAAGACATTTTTTTCGGGCACAAATATTTTTTTTATCTTTTCAATTTTCAACTCTATACCCTGAGTATCTAAACACAATGTTCCCTCTAAATTACACGTTTAGTAAATTATACAAATGCAAAGAAAAAATGAAACACACGTAGGTACAAAACTAAATTTATAACCACTCTCAATCACCAAGCAACAAGACTGGTATGAAACCACAACTCACTGAACCAACACTAAAGCAGTAACGCTTAACGCATCTAAAACCATCAACAGAGTATATTTCTTCTACTCCCACCACTTTTTAAATTCGAACTAGATTCTTAAGCGCAATCTTTCAGAGTTTCCCTCATCTAAATTTATATCCCATTTCCTTGGAATGGTTTAAAATGAAACCTCCCTCCCTACAGATTTTATCTTTCGTTGGTTAGCGGAGTAGAAGTTTCGCTCGAGTGTTATGTGTTTAATCGATATGTGGTAATTAATCTTCTTTGAAATTAACTTGAACTTTGATCATAACGATGCTTATTAATTGCGGGACACTTGTTTAATGCTTTCACGTTATAAATTCTGTGTTTAGATTCGTATACATGGTGTGTTTGAGCGAGTTGATAATAATTGTCAGTTAGTTTAATATAGGTGTCATGAATTAGATTGTTTGATACATTTTTGTCTTAAACACAAGCTTTTTTGCTCACGGTTCATGATTATTTAAATCTTATATATTTTTACCAAACAATGTTGTGACTATACCGTACTGCACATTCATTAACATAGTGTTTTTAGTAAAAACTATATTACAACGGTAGAAAGAAGAAGTTAACGGTTAAACTAAATTAGCCAAATCGTAGAAACATTAAAAACCTTATTATTGCCCGCAGCTTTGTTAACAACAGCTTATGTTAATCAGGGATACTTGCCTACCGTAGTAAAAATTTGACAAGTAAGTTAAATAGTTCCAGATATTACCGATTCAAAATAAAAATAAAAGTTAAACATTTGATAATATACAATATGATACCCGTGACTTCGCCCGGTGTAACCTTTTTTACTCAAGGATAATGTAGTATTGTAATGGTGAAATAATTTTAAAAATCCGACGAGTAATTCTGGCGTTATAAACAAAAATACAAACGTTTCCTCTTTATAAAATTAGTATAGATCAAAACAAAAGTGAAACGCAATGAGGAATTTATCATAAATACAAGGTTGTTTATTTTTAACAAATTAATATAGATGGTCTCGATAACCGCTACGTACAGATAGCTTGTCGGGTGCGGGTGAGACTACTTAAAGTTTAAAATTATATAATGGTTTAAACTATTAGCTACATGAACTTTTTGATAGCGCAATCTACAGATTGGTTAATTTACGTTAGGTTTATTTTATAACCAACCTGTTAAGTTGCCATTTTATGAGAAAATCGAATTATGTATTTTAATTTTAACCTATGCATTTTAAACTTTACGTATTTTATTGCGTACCCAGCTTGACAGCGCGAGGCGGCGTCGGTATTTATCATTATCACAAAATAACTAAATTATTTTTAAAGTATCTCTCGTACGCGCTTCACGTGCATGATGGCAGCATTGTGCAGACGTCAGCGATCAATCAACCGATTGGCTGGCTCATCTATCACGGTGTCATGGCGGACTTCGCGCCAAATGGCGACTAACTGACGAGATATTAGAAAACAATTTCTACCTACTATGGCCTATTAAGGAGGATAGTAACCCTCGCAAAAGTAATTAAGCTTAGAGTAAGTAAATACTGCGAGTTTTTAGGAAAGATGTTTCTAGAAGAGTGCTTCTGTGTTTAAGTTATTTATAGACTTTTATAGGTAACAAGGTTATTTGGTTTTAGTTTTAAGGTTTTTTGGCAGATACGTTATCTTGTGGTGGGAGGTGGACTGGAGAGAAGGATGAGGAGTCTAGCTTTGGAATGAGGTTTATTTTTGACTTTGGTGGTTACGCACCGATTTTCATTATTCTTACCAGATTTTATAAATACGGCTCATAGATATAAAAGGTAGACAATTCAGCCAGTTACAGTCACAGATATAAAAAAAAAATCGGATGCAAACGATTTCTTATTTCAGTACGTTTCCGAGGTTCGGCTTCAGAATAGAACACTACTACTTTGTCGCAATAACCAATTATATTAAGTTTGGAAGGTGTCACAGTATTGAAAACAATTTGTACTAAAGTGTTCAGCTACTCGTAAGGACGACCTACCACCGATCATTGGCATTAGAACAAATCATCAAAAAATGGTTTTCGGTTCACTCTGAATAATCTTTGGTCTAAAAGATATCGAGCCTTGACAATATAGAGTACATTATCTTCTTTTGGTAACGTCATTTTGAGTCTGCATTTAGGACATGAAACCCTTCAAATAGGCAGCTGTTATTGGCTGTAAATATTTAGGTAAAATCAGTCCATAGATGCCATACAATAACATGTCTCACATGACGTAACATAATTACAGTCTTGATAATAATCTGATTTCACAGATGTATAGCTCGTCTTATGGTAATTATGGTGGCTTTTCAAATGTTATTATGATATACAACGCGCATGAGATTATAATTATAAAGCTATTGGCTGTGTATTGAATATCAAACGTTCCCATTCCGTTTTGCTGGCAGCTTGCTCAGTGGTGGTATCGTGTCGCTGTCCAAAATAACCTCCTAACTGAGAGTTTAAAATGAAATGACCTAAAACGTCGCTGGGGAACTGGTCATTATTGTTACGAAGTAAATTAACGTGGAATGACAATGCAGCGCAATGTTTGCAGCACCAGAAAAAGCGAAGCACAAAATCGATTCAGCGGTAAAATACATTTGTAACAGCGATGACATGTCACGTAAAAAATACAATACATTATCCTTCGGAACAACGGACAACGGATTAAAAACTAAAAAACACTGAAAGTCATTTGTAATTTTCACCGACTCTTGGCGTTACAATTTAAAAGGAGAACTTGAAAGGAACCAGAATAAATTAATCATGCTCCAAGACAATTTGTTATTTTACTTAGTCTACCCTAGAGTTAATTCGAAAAGAACCTTTATTTAACTTTGATAACATAAGAAAAAACCTATGAATAGACAACTTAAATGGTTTAGGCTAATTCGTAATAACATATTTTTTTAACTTTAAGTTTATAGCAAGCAGGAGTGTGCTGTATGTAAGATTCTTCCAAATGTTATCTTTAGTTGTTGAGTTTTCACTAATGTACCTACGTAAATAGACAATTGAAAGAGTTGGCGCGAAAACGTACCCAAAAATTAAGCCGTCAAATCTTATTTGAACAAAAAAGTAAAAACGTTCGGAAAAAATTTAATCACGAGCGATAATTTTCACGGGACGTGCCTAAATCGGACGCTTTTATGATGTCAGACACTCTGCGTTAAATGCGAAGGCTTAAAAAGGGTTGACAGCGAGTAGCCTTGTCACCTGGCAACACTGGGACATAGCGCTACCTTCATCATACGCCGCGGCCGGACGTTCATTGATAATTAATGGGCGATGCCACAGTAACGAAAACAAACGACTGGCGGCACGCGCACGATAACGATTAATATCTTTGCGGGCGCAGCAAAAACAAACCTACTCCTGGCCTTGGTGTGATAAATCATATCTCATCGAGGCGCAAAAATAAATGAAGCCAATGATAAATGACGAAGAATTCATGGAGTGCCCCGCAACAGTCAATTTCAAAATGAAAACTTTCGAAGATGCTCAAAAACAATACAGCGTCATGGGTAATCTCAGGCGTCAAAACGAAATTAAGGGTGAGTGATGAACCGAGAAATAATCTGAGCGGATATATTATCAGAATTTTTTTACTTTTACCGTCAAATGTGCCGCCGCGAATTTAGCTCATAGGCTAATGGAATCCATTTATTTCTTGAAAAAGCGTCATTATTGCCGACGATTTTACAGCCAATAAGAAGGTGACGCTTCGTGTTACGAACGCCGCTGTTAATAAAAGTTAAAAGCGCAGGCGTTGTTGTAAATTGCGTACAAAGTAAACATTTTAACATAAATCAACAATGTTACATTTTTATCGACGACTCGTCTCAATCACGTAATCTCAAAAGACTCTTATTTGATTTTACGATAATGGTCCCAGAAGCGGGCCTCGGCCGTCCCCAGGTACCTTCTCCAGCCTGCCTCGGAAATTGCGTTAGCCACATTCGAGGACCAGGAAATTAGAAACGTTGAAGGATGTAATCGAATGTCCTCCTCTAGCATAGGAATACCTTTTGTTACCTCTATCACGTTCGGTACATACGAAAAGCTAATCGGTGAACTAATATTTGACTTTTTAAAAGGGAAAATGAATATATGAACCGGAAATTAAAAATTGATATTCATTTGAAAGCGATCCATCTCTATGTTGACTTATCGGAATTGGATGAAAAACTGCTATTAGGTCCGCGTTGGTGCGTTCCGATGCATGTCTTGGCAGCCGGCTCGATTTAGGTGGTACCTAGTTACTTTTTGGAAAACCTTCCAACGATTTACAAATCATCTTCTGACTCATCAATCTCAGACTGAGGGCTTGGGCTATAGTTCCCACGCGGCCCCAGTGCAGAACTTCACGCATACCATTCAATTGCTTCACAAATGTGTGCAGGTTTCCTCACGATGTTTTCCTTCACCGAAAAGCTAGTGGTAAATTTCCAAATATAATTTCACACATAAATTCCGAAAACTCAGGGGTGCCAGCGCGGGATTCGAACCCACGACCCTCTGCCACGACAAACGCTACTATTAATAGAAAAGACTAAACAAACAGTAATTTTATTTTGACTTCTTTGAACCTACAACTCATAAAGTTTAAAAATACTTTAGAAAAATTGTTTACAAACAAGCTAAAAGGTGAAACGAAAGTATAATTTGGCTGAACCAATCTGTTAAAACAAGACGTCCGTTTGGTACGAGGAAAAAACCCGGATGGAGTCGTGCTAATTTCTGGAATACTTTGTGTTCGTTAGACCGACGTGACTCCGGTACGGTCGCCACCGACCGACTGCGCTAATTACGTTAGTGATCCCCACCCCCGCCCCCAAAGCAAACGACTCCGCTTTCAGTGTAAACAACCACTCAACTTTACCGAGAAAAATTCGCAAACCCACTTATTCACGTCTCCAAGGTATACAGCGACAAAACGTATACGTTACTGTTTTGATGTAATGAAAGAAATAGCAGGAGTCAAGATAGTGAAAATCAAAATTGGTGTTAGCAAATATAGCACAACAGTCTTCCTAATACTGTGATACAATTTATTGATTTCAAAGAGAAACATTTACCAACTAAAACTTTGATCAATTTTGACAAAACAAAAAACGACCAAACAAATCAGAACTATTGTTTACAAAACTAATAAAGCAGAAACAAAAAAGTGTTACGAAAAGTCAAGATCTCTAAGCAAGAACTGTCCAGATATTATATTTCCCAATGTATTGATCCCTCAGGATAGTATGTTCGGTTTCGTTTCGGTGGAAGTTTTCAATCCCTCTGCGTTTTGGGAGTTGCACTCGACAATCTTATCAAGGAGGGAGGGAGGGAAGATTTTCCAGTGTCCGGCGCCCTCTCACCTCGAAGGATTTCCCTCGGCGCGGGAGGCGGGCATCGATACTATTTCAAATTATGCGTGTAGTCCGCCTTTGAGGGTTTTACTATTCCTAACATTGTTTTGTTTCGCTTTATTGGAAAATATGCGTGGGCTTACTACAAAGATGTTAGCGTTATCCTTTCCTGAAGTTTAATACGAAAAGAAGGGCAGCCATCTAAATCATATCTTTCTATCTATTGCTTTAACCGATAAACGCACGGCGGTGGCGGGTGCCAAGTAGCTCCGCAAGGTCCATCTGAATAGCTAGTAACACCATTTCACTTGCTAATCAGGCCGTCAAGCAGCACTGGCTTGCGTTGTAAGACCACAGGTGAAATACTGGCACATAAAGTGTGCCATCTTAGCTTTAGTGTTACAAATGTCTATGGGCGGTGGTGCTCTATTACAGAAGACCCACCTGGTCGTTTGTCACCCTATTTAATAAAAGACATTTGAATAATAGACACTAAATAAAGTACATAGCAAGAGGCGACCGAGTCGTTAGTTGGCCGACGATTACAGTAAAAATCCATTTACAAATAACCTACAATGCTGTAAAGGCGAGTGAAAGTTCTTAGCCCCGATCGCATTAGAGACCGCGCGGCCCTCGTCCGATGATAATGCCATTGCAATACTCGAGATCCGATTGTATTGGCAAATTGGATCAAATGCAGCGTTCGCCGCACAAAAGATAAGGTACCCGTATAGTAATACGGGTTGTAATATCAAATCGTGGTATCAGACTCTGACGACCGCCTTTAATCGCCACATAAGATCGTACTCGCTCAGCTTCCTTTTTTTCTACCGGCGATTCATATGCTTACCCACATTTGCTATATTCATCTGATTAGTTTCTACGATAGCAAAATAAATACTTACGCTGTTTTGTCGTTAGGGAGGAATCTGAATTGATTGAATTTCACTTTCCTTAACGACGTCTGTTCGATGTGTACACGTCTTAATGAATTTGAATTACTGTATATAATATTTACACTCCTTAAAAGAGGATGCTCAAATACAAAATGTCCTTGGTTATATTCTAGTAGTTAACTATAAAATGCGGCAGACTCCAAATAGTTCATTGTATCACAAAAATTTACCGCAAAATTACCACAACACAACCAGCGGTATTAAATATCTAACATTCAGATCACCAATGTCTTTAACAGACAAAGTGACGGCACATACAGTTAAAAATATCACCCTAATAGCGGTACAAACACGAATAAAACATAGATAAGACAAAATAACAATATCGCAAACATTGCAACAATTCCCTAAATGTTTCGCGTGTTACAAAAAATATATATGTAATATCGCGTCGTATCAAAAACAAACGCCGACGGCGCATTCGTGCCATTGTTTTTGTAACAACGAATATCATTCAAATAAATGCGAGCGCTGTTACGCAGATTATTACTGCGCTGAGGCTTGGTACTAAATACGGTAAAAATATGAAAAAAAATTAACACCATGTTGGATTGAGGGGATGTTTTAGAAATGAAGAAAGAGGTTTACTGGAGTTTGAAGCATTGTACGTTATTGACCGGTAATACTTAATAGCTAAAGCGGGCCGAGCGCTTCGTGGTATTAAAACGTAAAATATCTGGAACGCTTTTGCGTTAACACCTCAGTGAAAATGGGAAAATTGGCAAATTATTATTCTCATACTCACATAAAACTTAACACTAAGACTGGATCTTCGCGCGTTATTGATGTGTGCAATTTTGATAGTATTTCTTTTATTACTTCAGGTATATTTTGAAGGTGGCCCCGTTTCCATTTTTTATACTACTACTATTTTTAAAATATAGGGAATCGTCGGTCTTCTTTTCTGTCAAAAAATTACCACTTAGGTACCGTCATCACTCATACACAACACACACACAAATCACGTCTTTATCCCTTACGGGGTAGACAGAGCCTAAGGTAACAAGACCTAAAGGCCACGTTTAGCATGATTGTGGGCGTATAGGTGGAAAGAGGAATCAAAATAGTGATGGGTTGCTAGCCGCATCGCCTATAAAAGTCATGATTCCTATGCCCTTTCCCTCGATGGGCTTTTACCATCAGCGCGGGAAGAGAAGTAACTGGTACATTATATGTTCTTTTACTACCAGACCAGCATGGAAGCAACCTTCATAGTAAGTGAAAACTTCTAATACTTAAATATCGTATACTCCGAAAAAGTTTAATCAACTGACAAGCGAAAATAAATGGAAAATAACCTGAAACCCTAAAACTTTAACTATGCAGCACATTTTACGAAAAAAAACCTTACGTATATTTCGCCCGGTTTTTCATATTATCACAGTGATCGCGACCAAACAGCGGTTCTCATTAGGGGGTGAATTTTAAATTCGCGAGGGTGTGCCACTTAACTATGTATGAAGAGGTCCTATCCTCAAATAGCATCCGGTCGCACGCATACTATGAAACCTCATTGTCCTGGATTGCCATGGAGGGATGACAGACGGAGAAGGCTCACTTTATTTTGCTTTCGTATTGAAAGATTAATTGTACGTGTGACGAGCTTACTGAGTTTCATGGTAGCTGTTCAAGAGGTACTGTGTAAGACAGTTTTAAAGTATTACCACAAAATATCTGTAGACATTAAATCATTTTGGTTTATATCATATTATTACAATGTCTAATTGATCTGCAAACGCTCTCTCGTTTTGGCGCAACGTCAGCCCATATATCTCGATATTACATTAATATTATTTAGTAAAAAAATGATAAGTCGATCTAAAAAGAGACTAATTAACAAAAACAAAATAAGGAACTACTGTTTCAAGGGAACTTATTAATTCGTAACAACACAAAACGCATTAGTACAAATAATACAGATATCTTCATCTCCCTGATGTTTTTCCACTCTGTGGCCAGAAACTCAAGGTAAACCGATTACATGGTAAAAATTCATAAAGCCAATGTTATCTTCATGTTGAGCACCTAATGTTTAGTAAGTGGGCCTGGCGATTACGCGAGTATTTGCGTTTACGTAAATGACAGCAAAACAATTTTTCCGCAGGTAAAAAATGCCGTGTGTTGCCCTCAGTTTTCCCTATCAAGATTGCTTCAAACGCGGGATAATTTAATTTTACAGATAGCACTCTCACTTATGAGAACAGGTTACGCAAATTTTCACTAAATATAAATGAAAAATATAAACCTATTTCGTGGTACAATCAAACGCACTCGTGTTTTAAATTATTTTTCAATTATGATGAAACGAGCAACATAGTAGTTTCCATTTGCAATTTTATTATTTCTCTTTCTATCGTTACAGAATGCATTTGAATGGAATCTCGATATAGCTTTTATTATAAGCAGATAAGTAATTGAATCGAAAGAAACTCTTGTGACAATGTTTGCATTCATGCGAATCCAACCTCTTCAGTTCTTTCACATTCTACATTATTATGTGGATACTGTATTGATGGTAATACAAGAAAGACTTTGTACGAAGATAAAGAAATCAATGGTAACGTAATAATGGTAAAAGCAAATGGCGCAAATATAATGAACCCCTCAAGCGTCTATTGAAAACAAAAATCTCAATGGAAACGTGATAAACAATACGGCACCAGCTTAGGCTTATCTCCCTCGCTGACTTATGATATCATTATTTCCCTTTTTGCAAAAATTTACGGAGCAAAAACAGGAGCGCGGCGTGAATACTAATTTTTTTTCGGCCAATATATTGATATCGGCGCGATGCCCCAGGCCTAACGTAATTGCCCTCTCGTAGGGAAAATCTAATCGAAATAAAACAGATGCAACCTGCTAAGACTTTGATCTGTTTATTTTGCCACGCTTCCCACTGATGTGAGTAACCCTGTGCATGATAACTTGTTGTTAACCACGCTAAATAAAAACCAAACAGACATCCGTAACACCGAAAGCTTGATTAGTTATTAATGGAAAGCCACGTTTCATTGTCGGTGTGGATTTTAAGCCATTTGTGGGTTTTGTTAATGGAATTTTATTTTGTTGATGCTAATACTATTTTATTATTCAATTACCGCGGACGCACTGCAATTGTCGGCAGCAGAGTATGAATATTTTAGTTAAGTTTACGCAATGTTAAATCGGAAATCACTACTAATGCGTGTCAGAGGCGTGTTTTTGCGTTATGAAAGGAAAATAATGCCCATTTGCCGTCACCCTCACATAAAACGTGGTGATTTAGTGGAAAATACCGCTTATTTGCATTGCCAATACATCTTTCCGTGGGCATAAAACATCTGAACGTAAAACCGGATGAGCGAAATAAGATATAAACGGCCGCTTGCACATGGAATCTCGGATTTTACAGCCGTCTTATATATCTTAAAGTGAAATATGGGACGATGTCATTTGAGTCAATCGAGTGTTGACGGCTTCGGGTTTTGATTACAGATAACGAGGATCGACACTCCACCGAGATAAGGAGATAACCTCTTAGTGTTTTGACTACACGTGTTCATTTCAAAGTCTTTGACATTTTCCGACATGACATCTGTTTTCTCTATTGAAACGACAATAATCTTCTGTAATAGGCAAACATTCTTACATAAAAGATATGTAAATGTTATTCTTATTTGCAAATGTCTTTTAAAGAAATACCCGCAGCCCATTAGCTTTCATGAATATTATATCTGACAATATTTACAATAAACGTGTAACGTTAAAGAATTTAATAATTCATACATACAAATCATAAATTAAATCAAAGCATTAGAATATAGAATGGATAATGCGATCTGTTGAGGAAAACAGGATTCCCGAAATCTGTGCAAACAGGATAATGTAGACGCAATCGTGATGGACAAACACCGCGACAATTGAATAGCGCTCTTAAACGAACTGCTTTTAGCATTGTTTGTGTTTCGATTTGGAGAATGAGTAAGTATTCAAATGGATTTCTGTAACAGATTTTGAACATGTTACGGGTTTAAATTAAAATAAAGTAGTTTAAGTTTAATCCATTTAGGTACGTTTTTTAGATTAATCTTTTAAAGCAAGTTAGTAATGAAATATCGAAAGTAATTGTGCATTTTCAAGGGAAAATAATATTTTTTAACACGGCGCAGTTTAAGTTAGGGGAATACGAGCTGTAAAAGTCGTAAAATTTGGGAATTTACGCCGGTTATTGAACTCCGCCTTCAATGCTTTTATGAGACTTCTATAAAACTTTGTTGGTATGGAAGGCCCTAAACAAGAATATTTTGCTAAGTTTTAAGGAAAACTTGACAATCTAAACTTTGTTAACAAGGAATATTCTGTGATTTACCTACCGCCTAAATGTTCCGATGTTCCTTGTAATTTTTTACTACCTTGTAACTACCTTTTTTGTGAATAATTTCTTTCGCATGTACCTACGTACTTTTTATTGACTGTAACCACACTTTCTTGCACTGTACATATTGAAAACGGATCAAAATTAATGACTAGAACGAGTGACAATTGATTCACAAGTTTTGTCCCAAACATACTAACACGCATACATAACCTACTTATAGAAGACTTGTACCTACTAAAACATGTGATTCTGCATCGTAATAATTGTTTACATTTATAATCTTACTTCATTCTGTTATACGAAATGGTTTGTCAATTCTCATGCAAAGCCAATTTGAACGAGATACTTTATAAAAAACCTTATTGTGGATTAAAAGTAATAGCCGCATCAATTTCCAGATCTCAAATCGCTACATAAAGACACCGCAGCTTTTGCCTCCCAGAAATTCTGCGTGGCTGCATTTTATTTTACATCCTGTCTCTACCATTTAAGTAGATAGCATTCGGATGAAAACTGCGTTTCGTTTCACATGCACAAAATTTGCATGGTACATAGTGGTAAAACTGGAGCAGTTCACTTGACACGGTTGCATACAATTTTGCCGGGTGTCCTATAGCGCATACTTTGTCAGCTTACGCGCGTACGTACTTTAGGACCCTGTAATAAATGTGTCGAATAATTTTGGACAGATTGTAATTTATTCACGTCACAGTGTCCCCCATCATTATCATCTCTAGCATATACGTCTCACTGCTGCGTACAGGCCTCCTATCAGAATGAGAGGGCTTGGCGATAGTTCCCACGCAGGCCCAGTGCGGATTGGAAACTTCAATCACACCATTGAATTGCTTCGCAGATGTAGATTTCAAACGTAGTTTCGCACATACATTCCGAAAACTTAGAGGTGTGAGCCCGGGATTCGAACACACGACCGATCCGAAACTACTAGGCTACCACGACTTTTCCCCGATACTAATGAAAAAGTTTCATAATAAAAATGCTTGTGAATATAATAACATAAAAAAGTATAATCGAAAAGACAGAAACCGAAACGAATGGAAAATATGGACAACTATAAGGCACAAACAAACAAATATTTATTAGTTTAATATTATAAAAGTACTTACTTCTACTAGTTAGGAAATGTTTACTTTCTATTAGTTTTATAATTTTCATTTTCTAAAATAATACAAGCCAATTGAGAACCTTCTGCTCTTATTAAGCTCTTGTTTAGTCTTTATTTTTGTGTTGGCTTTGGCCAAATTTCACAAATCGGATTTCCTTGACTTCTAATGTTGATAATTGACTTAAATTTTGGTTTAGTACCTACTAAATTGGATGACAATGCAAGTAGAATAGGTAGACAAAATCACAGTGAAAAAGAAAAGCTTGTGCATTTGTACAGGTTGTATTTTTTTTACAAAAAAGGTATTCGGTAAAATATCGCATAAGCGCGGAAGGGTTATTCATTGTACATGCGCGCGCCGGAAGCGCTGATACAAATAGCGGGTCCCTTCATACATACTTGAGCGCGCCCGCTTTAGTATCGTAAAAAATGTAATTAAAATTCACATCATCCGACCTCCCTTGTCAAGCACTAGGGGAGACAGACTATCCTACCGTGATATTGTGATCACATGTTTACAAAACGACGATAGAAAATGTTAATTAGAGACAAAGGACGTTGAATGTGGTAATTGGCATTACAAGAGAAATTTCAGTTTTATGGTTCCATGGCTAAAATGTCAAAGTTGGCAATCAATCAATACCTTTCTTCTTCACTATCACTATCACTATCACTACATAGTATAAAACAAAGTCGCTTTCTCTGTCCCTATGTCCCTATGTATGCTTATATCTTCAAAACTACACAACGGATTTTGATGCGGTTTTTTTAATAGATAGAGTGTTTCAAGAGGAAGGTTTTTATGTATAATTCTACGCAGACAATGTCACGGGCAGAAGCTAGTTATCTATAAACGCTTATTAAACTTGTGTTAACTTAACATTTCATGTTTATTTTTTTTATTAGTTACCTAAGTTACACAACTTTTAAGAGCTATATAGTAAAGTTTCTCCCAAGTTGTTTAGGATTCAAAAGAGCTTATAGACGTTATATCTCTGATGTATGTAAACCAACATCTACACACATCTATTGACATTTAGTAACAGGTAGAAAAATTCGAAAACTACCCACCTGCTATGGGTGGTGTAGGGGTATAGCCACGCGTCACGGAATGACGAGGATCCGGATTCGATTCCCGGCCATAGCTTTACTTTTCGGATTTTTCTATGTGTTCTAATTTTCACTGACATTTAGATTTTTTTTTGAATGGAAACCAATTTAGATGATTCCTTTTTTTATTTGTAGAAGGCCTGTGTCAACCACAATTTCGCTTGTAGTGAGCGAAGACGTAGCCTAAAATGAAGCCAGCTTTCCTCTTAAACGCCCATTCGCCCAAAATTTGAAGTCTGTGTTTTCAGAAAAAGGTTATATTATTAAAAAACTTTTATCGTGGGTCGTGGCAGTGATATTTTGCTTGGCGTGTGAGTACGAGGTCAGAGTAAGACATTAATCTACTTTTGTTTCCACATATTGGCCTGAAACGCCGCCGGCCATGCCTGGAACCTCACATTCAGCGAGCGAACACTAAATTACGGTATTGCTTTTGTTTAAAATGATGTTATACATTAAGTGCTTAGACTTTGTGTGACTCATAAAATTTATGAGTCGTTTTGAATTAACATTATTTTTAGCATAGTACAGTTTTTAGTTAGGTACTTTGAAAATAGAAATTAAAATCAAACACATTTTTAAAAACCCGCCATCAACAATGCAAAGTGTAACAATTACGAAACAAACGATTTCACTCACTATTACCATACGTGAGTTCTGTCCGAACGGCTCAAAGGCTCACCAATGAAAAAGATTCGAAGATTCGAAGAAGATGAAGAATTAAACGTCTCTCACGAGCCTTCAAACAATAGTAATGCAATAGTGTATTAGATTTGGATAAATAATTAACCGTGTTTCGCCATTGCAACCCCAAACTTCCTGATCAGCGTGAAGGAAATTCATTTACGCGGCTTACACCATACATAATGCATTAAGCGAGGCCACAATGAAACGTCAGAACATCATTCCATTGTTCGAGGCGTTATCTAAAGATACGTTTCTGAAATCAAAAGTTCATGAATAGAACGCAGATTGCACGTAACGTGGGCACGCGAAGCGTTTAATGAAACAATAGATAACGTTCAAAAACACAGGGCACACAGAGAAATACTACCCGCGGCAGCGCAGAGCACACAGCGGGTTCGGTTCAAACAAATTAACGGATAATGTAATGTACAGAATGGAGACTTTACTTTTGGTTTTAAGCGTACACTGTTTATTGGCATCATTTCTAAATCACGGATAAGAAAGCAAGTAAAGTTATTTTGATAAAGTAGTTTTATGTACTGGAAATCAGCGTGGTGGGTTCTCATGAGAGCTCTAACCCACAGCAAACGCTGGACTAGGTACATCCCCTTTGCCATATTTTTTAATGAAATTAATATATCTTTTTATTTATTTATTAGAAAAGTCTAATCCCCTTATTCATAAACGCTCTATAGGCTTCTGCTAACTTACCAATTGTTTGCCCTTGTCTGTGAAAGGTAAATGGCAAAGTGACATAATATATCTGTAATGTTATCTTTTTTGTATTTTTTTTGTTGTTTGTGATGACTAATTAATTAATTTTCTTAATCTAGTCTTTACCCAGAATCTATAGAATGTTTCATCTTTGAAATTGATGCCAAATAAATACTAACTAAGTCTAGTCTGCGTCAAATTAAATTGGCACAATAATTAGTTTAGTTTACAAATTCATTCTATCTAAAAATAACATTAAGTCACAAATGATTTCACAAATAAATATAGCTATTTTAAAGCCTTTATATCGCACTTTGCATGTACTTTGCACGAATAACCGTTTATTTGCGGATAATTTACAAGCTAAACACCACCATCGCCCCATAAGCAATAAAAGCGTGATTAATAAACGCTCTGATACCTCTGCAACCTAGTTTACACATTTTAAGGTGTGGTGGGAAATCATTTTTCACGCAGAGAGTCGCCTGATAGCGGCTAATGCTTTACAGCGTTCGCTTGCGGGCTCGACCACTCCGATAGATAGGAAATGAAGACAGATTATCGCGTGACTGCGCAAGGTTGTGACGACAACGGATAAACATTGTGTGCGGATATTCAGTATGCTTGCGCTTCGAAAATTAAATCGAAGTTTTCATTATGTTTGCAGTGATTTTTTTTATATTATTTTTTGTGTACGTTTTTTGTCGTTGCATTGGTGGACTCGTGTTGTACGCGCTCATCAATACGTCTGCTGGGAATGAGATAAAATTCAAAGTAGGAAATTATTATTCTTAACTAAGTGTTTTTACAAACAAAAAATTACGTTATGACATATCCATGAAATTTGTGTTTTTAAAGCATGTTTGTAAACCATGTACAGTAATAATTACACATAAACGGATAACTCACGTATAAAAAGTCGAGTGATGCTCGACATGTTTCGGACTATTTCGAAGTCCTTTTTCCAAGAGCGCTCGCCCCGGCGGCAGCGACACGAACACTGCGCGCCAGCGCTCTGCTCGCGCGGCTGTTCGACGCAACTGACAGCGGCGCACAACTACCCTCGTTCTCATCGACTCTCACTTCGACTCTTTATACGTGAGTTATCCGTTTATGTGTAATTATGATTGAGTCTCACGGGAGTTTCATGTTGAACATGTACAGTAAATTCTGATTGTCATCACTATATTTCAAAAATGTTAATCTAGTGATAAAACAGCATAAACACTACAAGGTACGCTCAAAGAATAAAATTGTACAGTTTTATATAATTTACGACAGCAGTTTGCTCTGTTTGTATGCGAGTTAATTAAAGCAGAAAAATTACGTCATACGAGCTTAAAAAATAAAGCTCACATATTGTAGCTTTTTACACAAAGCTTCAGTACATTCAACTAACTGAAGTACTTGTACGGGCGTAGCAATAAACAATGTGAGTTTACTTTTTATAATTTTTGAACTAAAATCCACGCACGAGCAAAAGGGCAGGCTCTCGTGAAACCGTGAGATAAAAAAGGTAAAGTGATTTGTAAGATATATTATTTTTAAGAGAAAACACCCCTATATTAACGGAGATAGACATATATGTGTCTAGACAGATTTGCTGTAGGTACATCTTCCAAATTTAAAGTCTATCGCGCCACTGGGCGTCGGTATCGAACCACGAGAGTTGGAAAGATTATAAACCTTTTTAGATAGTATTAATTATAAAACAGCATTATTAGTGGTGACTATAACATTCACCTACCCATTGCTCATATTTTAATTCACTAAGTAACATCACCATTCATTCTACCAAAAACTGACAGCAATTGAAGCTGACTTCATATCGCTGTAAATGAAATGTCAGATCACCTTTTGTGGTCTCAGTAGGTAATAAGCAACAGAAGTACCGTGATTAGTCAGTATGTTAACCAGCATTGATTAATTAAACAGTCTAAACTGGCAAAGCCGAGCAATGACACACGCTACGTGCGTGGCCGGCTGCCGTGCGTGTCAGCAATCACGGTTTAAACCCAGCTCAATGTTTACACATAAACAAGATAATTATAATTTGTCGTCCCCTATCTACTGCAAAGTTATCGCTCTATTAGGTGCTGTTTTACATTTTTATTTATGCCATTAACGGAACATCACTGCGCGTAGTTTCAAGCAAGCGAGTTATATTTTTCGTTCAAAGTTTTGGGCCGAAATAATTTTTCACACTTCAAATTTTAATTACTTAGGTATCGATTATCAGCATCCGATTTCAACTC
The DNA here is from genome assembly GCA_932294345.1 of Pandemis cinnamomeana. Classification (NCBI taxonomy): domain Eukaryota; kingdom Metazoa; phylum Arthropoda; class Insecta; order Lepidoptera; family Tortricidae; genus Pandemis; species Pandemis cinnamomeana. The sequence goes on along the minus strand of OW028705.1, from coordinate 11,311,752 downwards.
TCCGAATTTTATTTTACAACCTTTTTATTTCCTCAATCCATTCTGAAACATTAAACTTGAAATAATTAAAGTGTCGTTTTCCGATTTTCCGTGACTCCCATACCGAGCAATCAATATAAAATTCCGTGCGTGTTGTTATAAAAGCTTCCAGTAAAAAGCATCGTAATGCTAAAAATTATAACGAAACGCAAAAGTCTCGTTTATTTTTATTTTTGGAATCATTTATTTTCGTCAAACAATTAGGCTGCGAGCCCGCGTCGCTCAAAGGCCGCGGCGGCCCGGCGGAAGAAACCTCACGTCACATCGGCTCGCTCTTAAAAAAGGGTTGTTTTAAAAGCACTTTTTTGTTGCATAATCCAACGCAACGCGGTAAAACCATTGTGTATTCGGATAATGCGCGTAGCTCGGCGACGAGACGCGAGTTTAAAAATGTCATTTGCAGAGGGCCAAATAAATCCAGATTTGTGTTCGGCGAGTGACTTTCTAATTCCGGCGGCGGGGAGAAGTTTCTGAAACGTATACCGTGTCCATGAGACCTGCGAGTGACCGCGAGCGGCTCTAATCCGGCGCGGGCCGCCGAAACTTGTGCCGGCCGCGCCCGTTTTGTCACCCGCTTTATAATCGCTACACACTATACAAAACTCTTTGATTAATTTATACCGCAGCCGGCGTAAACTTTTGTATACTAAAACAGAACCGTTGTTACCTCGCTAATCCTTATAAATTCGAGCGGCGTAAAAGTTGATAGTTAATCTGAAACTGATACCCGATTTTAGCTATGACTGAGTTTAGGTAATTTTATACACTGATAGCTTCTGCCCGCGACTTCGTCTGCGTATAATTATGCATATATACCTTCCTCTTGTATCACTCTATCTAAAAACGCATCAAAATCCGTGGCGTAGTTTTAAAGATATAGCATACATATGGAGAGACAGACAGCGGAAAGTGACTTTGTTTTATACTACGAGTAGGTATGTAGTGATTTTTACTAATTTTAGTTCCCAAATACAAGAATAAAAGTTCATTAATGGACGAAAATGGGAATCATGTCATAGGCGATGCGGCTAGCAACCCATAACTATTTTGATTCCTCTTTCCACCTATACACACACATGCTATACGTGGCCATCAGCTCTTGTTACCTTAGGCTCTGTCTACCCCATAAGGGATAAAGACGGGATTTATGTATGTATGTTTATTTCGAGTTTTCAGAACATTATTAATTTAAAAAATACTAATTTAGGGTGACCTTAGCTGGCCAGGGTTCAAGCTACCGCTAGTTACGGCCACAGAGTGAGGAACTTCCTGACGATACGCGCCGTGTCAAAAGGACCTTCTACATCTGACCTTTATTGTAATAAGTTTTACGATATTTGGTATTTGGAATCCAACGGTAGAATTAAACACAATATGTCCTCTTGTAATATAATCTCCACCGTATAATTCTCATGTCACAAAATACAACTAGGTGCAAAAAATTTGCAGGTTCTTAATGTTAGTCAAGTCAGAAAAGCATTAAGATTGGTACGAGGTACAAAACAGTTTTGCGTACTTTGTTACAGCCTGTAGTTCGAAAATAAAGTTAGCTATATTACTCAATTGCGTTGCGTTGGATCGCGCTGGATGCAAGCCGCTTCCAACCGGTCTTATTGGAGATCTAAAGGAGAGGCCTATGTCCAGCAGTGGACTTGTAATGGCTGAAATGATGATGATGGTGATGATATCACTCAATCGGTCGTCTCTTCGGGTCGTGCCGAGCATTCACTTGGCTCACTGCTTTAGTTTGTCGCGCCATTGACACCAGCGATATGATTCGCAAAGTAATTGGCAGAATTCGGATGGATAGCAGAATGGGTAGCTTACCAGGCAATCAGCGGGCAGCAGGAGGCTTTATTAACCCGTCAGGGCAGTGCGGGCCCGGCTAATCAATCGACGCTCGCGTGTCGACCACGCTATCTGTCTTTGGCCGATTGGACCCAGATAACACCGCCGACGCAAGATTACCTACGTATACGGGAATGGCCCATTTATAAAATTAACTTCTTTTATCTTCCCAAATAGACAGCATTAGGGGGAGTAAATAAGTCTAAAGTGCTCCTTAGGAAATGAATAGGCCGATATTAATGCTCGATCGCCGTTACAGTCCAATGAATTGATAAGCATGCGTGTTGTTTACTTAGATACCGTGAGATTTTCCACGTTTATTGTCGAGTCGTTAAAAAAGGAAAAAATGTATTCATGAATAGAAAATCTGTTTTGCTACTAAATAAAAATGCTTTTTAAATACAGAAAAGCAATTGGAATAGTCATGTTTGCAGTCAAAAGAAAATTACTAGAGTATGATTTTCTATTTGATTCGACAACATAGCTGCGCTGAACAATTAATGCAAAAATAGCACTGTTGCCAATCGAATGAATCGCAGAATACAAATATTTTCACAAACAAAATAATAAAACCATGTTCGTCGGATCCGCACTGCATATGTAATACACGTTTACCTCCGAATCGAAGTGCATTTAGACATGACAGCAAAGTTACTAAAGCGGTGAAAAATACTTGCTTTCAGATTTTCCTACTATTCATAAATCACCGAGCGCTGAATCCGGGGGAAGCACTTTAAAAGTATGGCTGGGTTAAGTTTCGATAGAAAATTTTGCGAGAATGAAGTTACAATTTCTTTGATTAGAACACGTTAAGTGTTATGTGAAATACGAAACAGAATCTCCACAAGAGGGGAGGAAAAAAATTAAAAGAGGAAACATTCGAGAGTAGAAAGATTATTTTTAAAAGATTTTGAAGCCAAGGGGGCGTGCGTATCCGAAATGGCGTAAAGAACTGGCTCATTAGCGTCAACGCGGATACCAGCCAACTTTACGCCGCCGATACCTTTAAGGTAAGGCTAAGCGGCCGCAATCTAGCCGAGCGCAAGGAAAAAATGCCGCGCCCAAGTAATCGTGGCGAAATGCCCTTTAATAGCCTCACAATTTAATGCTAAGTATCGCAATTTCAAGACGACGGTAAGCCGGTCCTCGGGAGAGGGTTGAAAAAATGATACACGTGGGGTGGAGGGGAGCAATCACGGCTAGTTAGCGGGGCAGCTGCTCCCGCCGCGATAACAGTTAAGGTGGTTTACGGGCTGCTCCGACAGGCACGCTGCGCTTGAAACAAGTCCTGCCCGCATCCCACTCGGATATCACCTCCTCAACAGTTTACAGCTTGACCATTTAAAAGTACTACAGCTCCCACGGTTAACTATGTCGGAGCTACCGTCAGTTTCAATAGAAAGTTAACATGTGTATAGTTTGAATTGCGAGCAAAATATCACGCGTACTTTCCGATGCGAAATTTCATTGTCAGATAATTTAATGCGACGTATATAAACGTTATTTCCACTTGGAATTTCAATACAAATTCCAGCATTAACTCAGTGACAAATGACGTTTATAATCACGTAATAAACATGTAAAATTAAAATTTACGCAGTGCCGTTAACATAATCAGTTTATTAATCAAAATGAGCATAGTTTGCAGCAATTTATTGGACAGTCTGAACTCGTTAAGAGGATGAGCGGTAAAGCTCTCTGCTTAAATTATGCGTTCCATTGATGCGTTTCGTCGAGAGTAAACCACTATCTAAATTTGCGACGGTTTCGGCGTTTGCGATGACATGTCCCAGAAAAAACGATGCCATAAAAAACATTAAAAACTCGTTTCGACCCATGAGTAATGAAACAAAATGGCTTTGTTATTTAGTCATTATCGTTATACTTGCAACCGTAATTTGAGTAAACGAAATATCGTTAACAATGTACATACAATTACACAATTGTAAAAGTTTAATTAAAGTAGTGCAAGAGTAAGAAATACCTCAGAAAGAAAAAATACTTATAAACATTTTTTGTCCATCGGACTAAGAGTACTACATTATGGTTTCAATTGTCTTTGCAAGATTTGCTCAACATAAACATTCAAACTAACACGGCAAGTTATAAACTTGTAAAAATAAGGTTTTTGACTAAAAACAAGAACAGGTTCTCTACTAAGTCTTTTATAGCGGTATTTCAAAATAATTTCGAGAATGCAGCGTTCAATAGACTCGTTTACCATCGCTATGCAAAAGCCGAAAGAGAAATAACAGTAGAATCAACCCCAACAGTTTAGGTTTTGCGATAATCGCAGTATCGTATTCGTTGTAATGGCGGCTAGTTAATTCATTATTGGGTCGGGCAGGTGTGCACGGCTTTACAGCCTCGTTACGCAGCGCCCTCCCGATTGATGCGAGCCCTATTCAAACGCAAATGCTACGCCCAAAAGAATACAGAATAACATTCCATGCATTACAGAATATTATTGATCATTCAATCCGTACAAAACTAATTAAACAACACGATTCACAGCCCCACGGAATCTGTGAGTTCTAGAAGCGATCAAAACCTAAAATAATCATTCTGTAAGCGACGTTAAGTTAAGATATTACCGCGTAGCATTTAATCAAATTGCTTCCAAATAAATGGAGCGTAGGCGAATCAATACAGCGAATTCAATTTACAATTCTCCGTACATCACTGACGTATCAATTGTTCAATCTAAGCGAAGGCAGATAAACGCACAGATCTGGCGATCGCTTTCCGATGAAAAAGACTGGAGATTCATCGATAGGATGCGCGAGTCCCAAAGTGAAAAATGTACATTCGGATGGCGTTAATTCGTTTAATTTCCGGTGAGATGGAGGGGCGCGGGTGATAAGAGGGGGGCGGGGGCGGCTCTCAGATTAATTCAGCGCCGACGCCGCTGCGATAAGGACACTGAAATAAATTGAAAATGTTCCGAGATTGATTTGAATACTCCCGAGGATATATCGAAGGCGGCCGCCGCGAAATGACCACCGCACTCTTATCGCATTTCTTCGAGACTTATCGGAAAAACTGCGGCCTCAATGAATAAATTAAACACCTCCCCATCAAAAATAAGTGGAAGTTTAATTGTGTTCTTTGAATAACGAGCGAGCCACGGTATTCAATTTATTCGTGACATACCAGGCCCGGCGCTCTAAATAAATTACACTATTACCATTTTGCGTTAAATGCATTACAGCCCAAATCTGAAGATTGTCTATTAAATCGTTTATAAAATGATAAAATTAATGTAATCGGCGCGAGTGAGCCGAGATGGGACATCGTTCGAGGAGCCCGTGATCCGAATGTCAAATGAACCCCAGTGCCTCTGCCGGAGCCCCGGCCTGCCATTTACATATTGCGATTTTGTATCGATAACGATTACGAGACGAAAAACTTCACGTAGGCCACTTCGGTATAAGAACATGCAGCCAACGTAACAGGGCGATTTAACCATTTCCCGGTGTTTGAGTTAGCTGTAGTCGTAAAGGTAAATAAGACGGCGAAGCGGCATAAACTTGCAAATGAAGACAGACCGCAATGAGCATGTAGTCAGTCTCGTGTTCCCGTGAAAATCAGAGAATCAGAACGTCCGAACATGAAACAAATTGATTGCTGTGCAGAGGCGCTCGACAAGCGCCGAGCTCGCCGGCAGATTGGTAATAGCGCATGCTAAACTTATTAGCCAAACGGAAAATGGCATTAGCAAACGTACTGCGCCGCCCAGTCTGCCGTGAAGCTTCATTCTTATTTCATAGTCCGCACGTAAATGATTGTTGCAACCAATCAAACGCGGGCTAAACTGATTCCCGACAGCCTGCAGCTCTGAATTAAACTGACAGGTTGTGACTTTGGAAAAAATATTTTTCCAGAACCATTTAAAACGGTGGAATCGAGTTTCGTTTTGCAAAGATAACAGCCGTCGACGTCCAGTAAAATGGCCGCTTCCAAACGCTAAAACAATTTATCCGGAGTAATCCCAAAGTGTCAGATGATAATAAGAGTGACATTTGGAGCGGGCCGGCCGGCCGGTTAATTCTGCAGCGGCGGCCAATTGTGACACAGCTAAACCCTGTTGCCAACGGTAAGCCCATCAGGTGCTCGCGCGAGCCTTCCGCTCACACTTCATTTGCAGAAGCACTCGTTTAACTTTGTTAGTTTTGAAATTGGGGCACAACGAGATTTGAAATGTGTAAAGCAATGCGTTTACAGGTTTGCCTTCCTTGCTGTTCCTTATACATATTCCCAAAATCCATTTGTATCCCTTGTTTATTAAATATAGGGAATCTCAACGAAAAATTCCAGCTTTTTAGGTTTCAGATTCGTGGATAATACATTGATGATGATCCTTCGACCGATTTCGGTCATGGCGACCACTTCGACTCCTAGTTAGTATGACGCTCATGCGCCCGAAGATGGCAAACGGTCTAAGGTGCAAATGTGGTGACGGTACACACACCACGTCTCAGATGAATACAGAAGGCTTGGCAGCACAATCGCCATGTTCACAGAAATTTTGGTGGCCAGTTTTCGGTCGTGAGAGCGGATACATTAATCAAGTGTCGTCAGCAAAAAAAGCTTTTTAACAAAACATAACGTTGTACTATCTTAATTGTTGAGATATTAAAAAATCGATGCAAATTCCATTTACATGCTACTAATAAACCTAGCAAAGCTTAGATATTGCGTAGGTAGGTATTTAAGTTTTTATCACAACAAAGACACCCTCATTTTATGAAGCCATTAACTAAGAACACAAACCGTGCCATTCCATTAAAACTACACGATCCATATCCCGACAGAACGAAAGCAATTATTCGCATTCAGTCAACAAAGACAGAACTGCACAAAGAGACCATTTCATAAGTTAAAGCGCCACTGATGATACTTATCTGGGCGCAACTAGTGATGCGGTAAATCCTGAACGTACACTTCGCAACTATCCCTTGTTACGATTCTGCAACCTAAACCCCTACTATGCGTTGAAATAGACTATAATATTTTTATTGGGATTCAGTTTTAAAACCTTACACAGTTTCACTTGCAGTGCATAATGAAGATTCTTCGCCTATTTCCAAAATTAAATTAACCTATTTATAATCATTGCATTGTTAAAAGATAGTTTAAAATTGTTGAAGATCAATAAGTCACTTCATTGGCGAATCGGTTCGAGTCTACGAGACGACTATTAGTGGTAGCGGCAGCGGTTTTAGTAGAAGATCCTGCCCACACAATTCCCTGTGAGGATTATGGTAGAGAGAAGAAAGTAAGAAGATTAATCCCACAAGGAGCGGTGGAATTTATTATAAAACGGTTTCATCGGAGGCTTTGGAGCGATGCACCGGCGCATTCCCTGGGATATCGATGTGGTTGGCTGCATGAAATGTTTATGTTTAGCCGTTTATTTGGTCGGGTACGTACGTTCATGTTTTTATAACATTTTGTTACTTTGAAACTGCGATATTCGAGTATTTTATACACCATTTTTCTTTTGAAACTTTGTCAAATTAGCATTTACGAATTTGTATCCACATCACATGAAAACGTTTTTTTTACAGACTGGCAATCTCACCTGAGCAGGCAACATACGTTTCAGTAAAGAAACTTTGATTAAAAGCAGTGATCGAGTAATTACCTTGCACACTCACCTTCGACAATCGCGTGCTGGAGCGAACCAATTCGTTTTAGGCAAGTGGCTGCGTAAAAGGTCATTATAGAGCTGATCGATATAGTTTCATGCTCCACAAAATGTAGTTCAGACTAAATGTCAAGTCTTCACCTGTGCAAATGCCAGTCACGAAAACATTGACGTTCAAGGTGATTCTGATAAAGACAATATTGTTTGACAGTGTTTTACATAAGCGGAATATAGATAACAATAGATGAGCATGCACTTAATACCGACAAAAACCAGCCAGACTTATACCGGATGGGCAAATCAGTGTATGATGATGAGTTGGTGTTAAATTATCTTTCAAAACATCTATTCCCTATTGTAACAAAAGAGACTAGATCAATTATCAAAGTAAATTAACTAATAATACCTTTTAAATACAAACAATTCAATTGCTATTGTCTTAATGCCTCGACTACAATACATATAATCTCAATCAGTGCGAAGTGCGAACTCATTTTCCAACGTCGGCATATTATTCTAATTTAATACTATATCTCACTGTCACATTACAGACACTAAAACATAGGCGTATCAGCCGCAGTGACATTTCTAAACATGAGGGGAGCAAATGGATCTGACATTCAGTAAGTAGGTACCTATTAAAGCGACCTTGGCTGTAATGTAGGAAGCAGAAGGGTTATCTCCAATTATTTATGGCTTCGTCGCTTTCATTGTTGCTGATTCAGACGTAAGAAGTCTTTCACTAAAGTGACAATGGACCTCCCTTTAGGGGGTTAAAAGTTGAACACCGAGTATATGAATGGAAATTAGGATAATACTTTTTTGACACATTCAACGAAAAGTTTCTATTGGAAACGCATTCTTGGAACCTTTGCCTGTAATTAGGTGAGCAGAATTGACGAATGCTGAAGAGAAACGATACGGAATAAATTTTCTTGGAGTTTATTCATCGATTAAAAATTGTAGTACGGAATCTGCATGATACAACTTTATTCCGAACCTTGCGAAATGGAATAAGTTAAACGGGAATAATTTACAGTTCTGAACTATCTAGACTTAGTAAGGGGGTTCGGTTCTAGGAAGTGCTCGCAGATGTGAGGCAGTGGCAGCGCGGGGTAGGGGAGGGGGCCGTCAGCCCTGACGGTGTAAATAATTGCTCTGTCGAACACACCTGCCGGGAAAGAAAATTAAGCAAAACGCAATTTGACTGAGTGATGAAGCACCTACAGCGCTGGATCACTTTAATGAGTAACTGGCGAAAAATTACTCCTGATTAATAAATTCATCATCCTGACTCCATTATTAACGGCTTGAATTCAATTGCTGTTTAATATCTAAGGCGCGTGGATAATTTTGGTCTCAATTTGGTTACTTCTTGCATGGAGTTTGTGTAAAAAAACATACACATTTCAAAAAAATGCTTGTCAATTGCGTTGTTGAATATAAGCTACCTATTATGAAATGAAAAAACTTAATCCTACTGTAGAACAGCAATACCTAGCAAAATTGTCTCTTCATATACTGGAAGGTAGGTACATTATTCCGAAGCAATGATCCGATAACATTTCCTCGCGCGACACACGCCGTGCGATAGCGTTTATGTGCTCCTTGCATGATAACCCCTCTTTAAGACCGCGATACTTACACCAATCAAGACCCCAGACCTCGTAAAACAGACTATTTTATCAAAATTACTTACGGATTACTTTTTATTTGGGCAAAATAACCATTTCAGATAATTAGTTGTGGCGTTTTGTAGTCCGCAAAGTAAACTTTGTCACCAATTCTGTGTCGAGTAAATTGCAGAGGTAACGGCGTCCCGCTCGGTCGTTTATTGGCAAATTCATAAACATTGACTCGGGAATAAAACGGTGGCGAGTGTACTCCGAAATGTTAGCGAGCCAACACGTTCCATATTTTCATGGGATTCAAATAAAAATAAAGTGGATGACCACGGGCCGGGCGGTCTAATTTAATATAAGCGTTGCATGTTCCATCATGCGGTTGATGTACCTGCTTTCGTTTTATTGCTTAGAAGGCAGCCGGAATACAAAAATGTTTCACGGGGCGGCGTTTGACAGCTGTTAAACAGTTTTATTATTGCCGGACGAACATCGCGCCGCGTATTTGCATAATGGAACGGCCACTTGGAGGCACTAGCTTTGTTATACTCTGCCGTGCCATTTGTCATATCCGCCGTATCATTTATGCATGTAGCTCGTAACGAGAGCCGCGCCGTTTTTCTGGACCATTCATTATTTCTTTTGTGTTGTTTGCCATCCCGACCAGACTTGCCCTTACCCGGCCGACATAGGCGCGCGTAACATATGTCGACTTCTGTCCTTATTGACACAAGCAACCGCATTTTTGTTACATGAAGTTGAAAGGGCTTTAATCTGGAATTCAGTCAGGTAAAATAAACATTTGCTTTTTGTTGCGCTCCAACAAGTTAAAGCGGACTGTGATAGCTTTTGTCGCTAGCATTTAGGTATAAAACGAAACTCTATTTTTAACAAAATTGCTTTCGGAAAAGGGTCTGCGAAATAAAAATTGTTCTGTGCTGCTATTGCGGTGCCAACACTTTGATTGAAATGCAAAGGAACCAAATACGTTTTTGAACCATACTTTTGAATCATCCAGTTACTAGTAGAAGCCATGCCTAATAAAGAATTCAGTGCTAAGAACTGTAACAATGTTAAAAAGATACAAAGAATCAAATTTATCAACAAAGATAATGCTCACGCATCAATTAGCCAGTATCTTTCTTTGTACAAGCGCCACGTAAGAACTTTGAATGCCCTCGATCAGATCAGGGAATAATAAAAGAGCCATAAAATAGGTGTAGTCCAACACAAAAAGCAGGCGTTATCTCAAACGCGTAAATGTTTAATGGCACGAGCCACTCGGAGCGTTCGTGCGCAGCTCGCGATCCGATTTTAAACTGATGACTTTTAAAAGCTGGTACGGAAATAGCTACTTAGGGTCGTGAACTGCTGAGCACTTAAAAGAAACACTATTAAGACAGGTCGCTGAGACAGGTGCAGTTCGTACAACTATGACAACACGTTCAAAGCTCATAATTTGTGTATACGATGGACAAATATACGCATTAACTCAAGTTTGCAAAAGGTTTTTACACCTGGTTGACTCAAGCCACTGTTCATTTTTACGTTTGTTGACTTTGCTCAAAGTGCCTCAAATGAATTCCCAATTGTCAAGTCAATTCTGTGTTTTTAAAAGACTCACATTTCCTTGTTATTTTGGTGTAATCAACGACCTGCGGACATCAAACAGCCTGTATTCATTGTTACAGAACAAATGATTACCAGACTTCATAGAACAAATGTGGTTCTTATTTTTGAAATGTTGGCATACGCACTTTGAGTTAGGTATTGTGGAAAGAGGCTTTGTAACTTAGCAGAGGAGATTTTTTTCTTTGTTTGGCTTCCTCTAACAGTACCTACTCCTTTATTGAAAGGTTTAATTATAATTTTCATATTCTTTTTCAGATAAATGTTTGAGTATTTGGAAGTTGCTCCTGTGTTGTTATGTTTGATGTTAGACTGTTACAATATTAAACAATGGATAACCTTACTTTGCCTCCACGAAGAAGCTCAATATGTGAAGTCATGCAAAATAGCTGCGCTTGCGATGAACGCAAATGCAACGAAATCCACAACCAAAACCTAGTGATCACAATAAATACGTGCCCACCCCGTTTTCAGAACTATGTTCAGCCTTTATAGTTTCCGGTGTATCCATACAGATAGACAGGCAGATAAACAGTATGCTTACTGTAAGTTTTCGGTCACAAAATACGTCTCCAATGCGCTAAAATGTCAAATACTATAAGAACTGTTTGTGGTCGGTCCGTTCCACTAGTAGCGCTACTAATTTGCTTGTAGTAAATGACAAGTTAACGTGAACGCATTCGAGACATTTTCAATGTCTAAAACATATACCAGAGGTTCAGGACGATATAGGATTGTAATGAAGCTGCACTAACCTATTACAATATCCAACCTATTTTCAGTTTTACTTCTTTCTTTAGATCAAAGCCTATTCCAAATTCAAAATTTAAACTCATTGGTCATCTCGTTCGATCGTTTTTAACTATGACATGGCCTAACGAGATCTAGTAGAGTCAATAAGTACTCACAAAAATTATACTACAAGATTTCAAACCTAATTGTTCGCGTTTAACCGGTTCGTGTTAAACTTCCTAATCGTCCGGAGGGCATCATGAGTGTGAATTGAAGTCTCGAAGGTGGCAGCCCTGTCAGGCTAGACAGTTGCCCAGTCCTCGGGGCTAGGAACCCGTGACAGTTCAGTGGTTCACTAGACAAGTCGCAAAATTGTTGCCAGCTATCTCCAAATTTAAGTGGTGGCAACACTAATATTTTTGTGTAAATGCATCTGTATTCGTTATTTTTAGAAGCTTTTATTTAACTTCATATTCATATGGTAGTGGTGGAGAATTTGTCTTCAAAATTTAAAAAAAAAACAAGTTTCAACATGTCCAGTGGTCGGATAGGCTTGAAATTTGGTAAACAATTATGAAGATAGATCATAATGCAAGTACAATCAGCAAAAATATATTTTTTTAACATAATATTATTGCTGAATTTAGACATTAGTATTAATTTTAGAGATGTCTGTGGAACTATGATATTTTATATCTTATTACAAGCGTGTTTTTCATTTTTATAACGATAAATAATTATGAAAACAAAAACCAACCGTGTGTTTCTAAAATCAAATATGGCTATCGATGTCCAATTTACGCTGCACCTGCAAAATCGTAGAGGGATCGTGTTCAAACAAGCAAGTGGGCGTTCAAAAAACTTTTTCCGGAATATAAAATATAAACCGAAACAAAAACACATTCTTCGTACACAACAGAGCACATCGAAATGAACGATGTAACCACGTCGCCAAACAAGCGGGAATAACGGTTGAAATTAACAAAACCGTTATCATAAAATACACGAGTAACCTCACACTCTAGTGCAAATAAAATCCACTTATCACTCTGTGGAGCCTAAGCTTGTTTCTCGCTCAGGGGTAATAATGTGGCAAAACGTTAATTTAGTATGTAAATGCCACAAGATCTAAATGATCCGCCACGAGCTTCCCAAATTACTTTTGTGAAGCACCTACTAAGTACATAGTACACACCACGACACCAGCTTAGTTGTGTCCAAATGGGAATCATAACTGGCTTGCAATTAAATTTGTGCGCGAGGGTGAATGTTTAGAGTCCATATTTGATTGAGAATGGTGTGGCGTTTTCGTTGTTGTTCGTATGGTAGCAGTCAATTATAACCTTCTATTCGATTTGATGCCCGTCTGGTCCCCTGGGCAGCGCGCTGTTCGCTTTGGCCAGCAAAGTTTAAATTAATTCTAGATCGACACATCGCACCTCGTCAGTGCTGTGATTTTTAATACTTTTATCGTTTTTAACTTCAGCCGCTTTTTCAATGCAAACTTTAGAGTTTCTTTTGCTTTATTACCTACTTAAACTTTGGCTTCACGAAGAAAGTAGCAGTTTTTACTTAGTCACTTAGGAATCAGGTGGGTATTACTTTTTCTCATACGTCATGATGATTACATTATTATAGTACGGTACACGGGTCACTTTCGGATCAATTCGTGATTCTTTGTCAAGGAAATACGCGACTGAAGTCGACTGGACAGCCGGCTTAGTATGTTCTGCAAATCTAGCATGAGAGTGCACAATTGCCCGTCCTTTTCTTACTCTTAATTCTAGAAGGAAACGGGTATAATTCTATCTAGCGCGCGTTCGTGCTAGCCAGGCTGTCCGAACACACCTTATTAAAAAATGTACCTATGTGGTAAGTAACATATCTGGCATCAATTACAAAACACACGTCCGTAGATTAACATCAAAGATAACGACCATTTACTATTTTAATAAACTTTTACTTTATGTAGGTTAGGTATTTACGTAATTTTAAAAAATTGAACGCCAACTCTCTATAGATACCAATTTAAAGGTAAGTTACTTTACACCCGAAAAATGTAGTGCGTAAACGGTAAGTTATTATACTGTATCCATCGAGGGAGCTAATATTTTTCGGCAGGGAGCGTGCACTGGCATACAAGACAAACGAATAAATCTGCTCGTCGCACACATTCGTTGCGTGTTCCAGTCCGTCTCGGATTTATGGGCCAAACCTCTTACTAGCTCCATCAAAGCTTGCAAAATGTTTACCTGACTGTACAATCCCTGACTGAAATAGCGAACGGCAGAGTTCATAAAATATCAGCCTGTTTCGTACTTACTCGTCGCTAATAAGAATGTTAATATTCGAGCCAAATAGTTGGCTATTTTAAGTACAGAATTTCTAACAGAATTTGAGTTTTATCCATTTAATTTGTTACACTGCGTACTTTAAAAGTTACTAGGGTTACGTAATTAACAACTGCATGGGTCAGGACGTAACTTTCCGTCTCTGTCGCTGCAAAATAGCATTCAATTGAATAAATTCCCTAAAGGTTAATTCAATTTCGTTTAGCAAAAGTAAATTACTTAATTCGTTTCAGTTAAAATGAGCTTAATCACAATGGGCGGACATGACGCCAGTCGCGCGGTTCTGCGCTGAGAATGTGTTTTAATGCAAATTTCCATTTGGCCGCTTGATATTCGCGAGCGAGTGAGTAAATTCGCAACGAATCACGTGTGCCATTTAATTGACAAGCGAACAAAATGTGTAAATGTAGTGATGTTGTCGGCGCCAGAAAGTTTTCAGTCTGTGTTGTGACCCGCCACCCGCCACCCGGCACACTCGGGCCCCGTCAATGACAACTTGAAATGTATTAAATTGATCACCTAAAGGGATCATTGCACTAGCGCACGTATGAAGCGATGTAGCCAATTAAATTGGTTTTATTCAGTAAATCACGGCGTCATTTAAAATGGGACGTTAATATTCTGTGGTTTTTGAATAAATGTTTTAATTAAGTGAGATTGGCAGTATCGGTTTGGTTTTGCGAGGTACGTGAAACTTACTTTTAGCTGTGCTTTGGGCGCGGAGAGCGGGACAACTGGAGTGATTATAATTATGAGTTTGCAGCGGGCGCGAGCGGCCCTCGCACCTGTTGCCGCCACCAGAGCATACGTGTTGCCGACTACCCGTACCTACCTCTTGTGTGATAGTTCCAAGAACTTACATAAAGCTATATTACGCAACAATATCCCGAATTCATCTAGTGTACAGCAACCGACTATCACAACTTGCGAAGAACGTGTGAATTCAATATTACAAAAGTGACGTAAGTTTGGAAATCCATTAAAAGTTCAAGCAATGGTTGACCTATTAATCCGAGCGAGCTGATGTGTTTAAAGCATTTAAGACCCCTTTAACAATGAGTAAGTTTTGATCGGTTTATTATTCAACGTATAAAATAGAGGGTACGAGAAACTTCGAAAATTTACTTGTGAGTTTTGACATAAAATAAAATGTTTGCGTACTCAGAGTCAAGTGAAGCTTAGTATGTTGGTTTAAAAGCTTGTTCGGGGTATCACATGTCGGTCGAATTTGTCTTACTCGCGGTGCATTGCGTTATACCCTGTTACACTTTACGGTGCTCGCTTATGGAGCGCCAGCTAGAACAGTCGACAGTAAAACTTTCAGTGGATTGTTACATTGAAGCCAACTAAATAAAGGCGGGGGTAGGTTCTCGCCGGAGCCTTTTCATGGGCGTCGCCTTTATGCCGATTTTATGTTGCATGAGCAAAATACAGCTGTAATTCCGACACGGGAAAATGTATATTACGCCGAATCCTTAGTAGAATCTGGCAGGCGAGTATAATGCGGGGATTTCTTGAGAGAGCCTCGGGCTAGGTGAGGGTAGGCGCGACTCGAGTTTGTTACATAAAAATCCCGTTACCGCTACGGAGGTCGACAGATTACTTTCTTGTTAAGAGGATGAAAACAAGAGTTAGTTCACTTTCGACAAGGAAATAAATAAGAAAGGTTCTTTCTTTTAAAGGCTCTCTTTCGGCGATCCCGTTAAGTGTAGCTGAGAGGCTGTTTCGAGGACGTATAGCTTTACAGATAAAGGTTTACAGCCCCTCCTACATGTACCGCTTAGCGACATACTTGTAATGTTCTCAAATCTGACCGTCTTTAATTTATTTTATTTTTCGTAGCTGTCTTTAGTACTCCATACAGGGAGCTTGTACCAATCGCGGATCGCATACCAAAGAGGGTCACTGCAATGCCAGTGCTATCATTTGCATCGCTAGTCAACGAAACAATATAGAAGCAGTCGTGCGTACAGAACAATTCATGCTATATTCCAAATTGTGCAAAAGTAATCAGTCGATTTATTTCTCTCGGTTCTGGAATGATCTCCCGGCTGCGGCGGCAAACACGCAATTTGTCCTCGGCGTTAAATCGACCGCAAACAAAACGGCGCGAGCGCCGCGCCATCATTCACCTGTGGTCGCTCGTGATAATGAGATGGACCTACTGTTCAACATATTAGGCTGATTGCAATTGTGCATGCCGTACGTAAACCGACCACACCCACTGCGTTCTTGCTTATTGGAATAGCTTTCCATTGTCCAGGTTGCGGAATTCAGAATGTTCAAATACTAATTTCGAACGTGTCTTCAAAGCGTGAATATTCACTTGCAGTTTTTTGATTATTGTTGAACGCATCGAATTTCCATGATTTGAATAGTAACGGTAATTATTACTTTCTGAGCGTAGCAACACCCCGGAACAAAATTAAATCTTTTCTGACATAAAAACATGAACTTTTCAAATGGCTCTGCCGTTTTAGCCTAAAAAATGTTGGAGGCTATAAATAAAGAGTAGCCCTAAATCATTTCAAGTATCAAAAGATTTTACCATAATTTTATTATGAAAAAAGTTAGGGTAAGTCATTAATTTAAGGTGCGATTTGAAATCCTGGGACAACTTTGGCGATATCCCACAGGAGTATGACATAAAGAGATTTCCGCGAACGCGACTTGCTACTAAATTAACGGGATAACGCTCTTTAGGCGCTAAGTTTTACCCGGTGTAATTAACTCGGCCTTAGTAATTAAGATGGTTAATAAATGGCTGTGTAGTAAGTCGCTTTGAGATATGCCTGGAATCCTTTAATATAACCAAAACAAGCGCGAATAACTTGCGCTAAAGTGTTCGTGTTAATGTGACAGAAGGACTAGGGTAATGCTTTAGTGGCTAAGTTGTCGCAAAGGTTGTTTAATTACTCGAGTGCGTGGGAGTATTGTCGACACCTTAGTTTTAACTACAGTTATATTGAAGAGCTGTACCGCGGGGACAATGTACGAAGCTATAGTTTTAATTCTCTTCAAAGTGTCATAATAATAAATAACGAACTAATGTCAAAGTAATTGTTACACCTTGTTCACGCGCAAAAGGAATTCTTGCTTGTAAGTGCATTGGTGTGAACGAAAATTTAGCAGCTCCAATAATATCAGTTTTAAGTTTTCGGTATAGTTTCAAGTATGGGCAGATTAATTTGTAACAAAAAGCACTGCGTGTCTTTAAAGTTACGAATAAATTTTGCAATAAGTATTCCAGCAAAGTTAAATCATTTGGCACAATTATTTATAAGTAATGGGTCTTTCGCAACTCGGTAGTACCCAAACACTAACAGCCATAAATAGTATTTAGGTTTAGTTGTAGAGACAAATGGAGAAGACGATCGATGTTCGGAAAGGTCGGACGACCTTGTGTATCTGTGCCTTAGTTACAAATTGAAGTGTAAATTGCGAGCAAGGAACTAAAGCGCTTATAACGCGTAAGATAATCTTACTCATTTTCATGATACTGGTAGTTTCGACAAAGATTTCTAACGAAACTAGGCTAAATCGGAACCATTGGCCTCATAATTGCAAAGTTATTTCGTTCGGCAAGCTCCACTCTTTGTCCTCCGGGTTGACAATGTGAAGGCTGCAGTCAATTTTCCTCGGTCCCAGAATGGATGACTTTTCAATTGCTACCACTTTATTTACCTTCGCTAGTAAGGATGTCTACAATGGCCTTTTTACTGTGTCATTTCCCGCACTCACAATTTTTTTATCCATCCCTTTTCGGTAGGAAGTGATTTGCTAAAACATACTTCTAATGTACATTGTTGGAGCGTCGGCCCCTTTAATGCTCCATTGACAAACAATCCATGGTTTCGATTTATTACTATCCGTTCTTAAGGAGGTATTGTTGTTCAAACCAAAGGAATTATGGGACGATAGAGTACGAGTTCGTACGTGATTTCTTTCCATGAATTACACAAATATAAAGAACATTATAATGTCTTCAAATAAGAGTTAAAGAAGATCAAGAAGTTTCTAGACGACACTGAAAATTAGAACACATTAAAATCTAAAAAGTAAATCTATGGTAGCCATACAACACCTATAGCAGGTACCTGCTATGGATGGTGTAGCGGTATAGCGTGCATCACAGAATGATCAGGATTCGGGTTCGATTCCCGGCCATAGCTTTACTTTCGGATTTTTCTGTGTTCTTATTTTCAGTGTATGTGTATTTTATATGTTTAGTTTTTTGATTTTATCTGGGTCCTACTGAAAAACAGCGTTGCGGCTTGCCGCAACATTATGCTGAGTGGGGCCCATTTTACACCATATCGGTACTATTTCTAAGTATATTGTATTTCTTCCTATTATATATCTACGTGTATCGAATGTGTGTAAATAAATGTTTCTCTCTCTCTCTCTCAGTGTCGTTAAAAATTTAATTTGTAAATTCTCGATTCTTTTCATAGTAGGTAAGGTAGGTACGTACTTAACAAGAACTTTATTTTAGACTAAATAATACAATCGTGATCTACGAAATCCCAATCAAAGTTAACACCCGCGTGTAAAACACCAAACAAGTTGAGCAAAACTATTTATGTAACATCATTTGGAGAATCGCTAGATGTTATGTTAGTATGTTACCACCTAAATTCTCCCCAGTATTTTCCATAGCAGTTCTCCCGTTGGGATCTCAATCCACCGCTAAAGTGTAAATGTACTTGTTGCAACACAGATATTGTTGCCCATCGTCGAAATGTATACAAGTTTAAATGTACTGTTACGTGTTTTGAGGTTAGTGGGTTTACGGGTTGCTTTTGATTTTAGCTGAAATCTCGCTCCCTAACCACCACGCAGCTGTGCTAAAGAGACCGAAAATGCTTTTTTTATTTCATTTATTTATTCAGTACATCCTCATCATGTATATTACAATGTGAGCCATAGAAACTATTAATTAGTACATTAGTCTGATATACACGACAATAACGGAGTACGGTCAAGTGCAAAATTAGGTATCGATCCTCAGCGTAATGCTGAGCCAGCGACCGTTTCACTTTTGCGAAGACACACAACGCTGATGATCTATTTTTCATGTCTATGTTTTCTTTTTTTGTTATACCTTGTTTATTTTCTATAAAACTGTGTGTATTATCTTATATTTGTGTGTCTTGCAAAAAGGAATAAATGTCTTCTTTCTTTCTTTCTTTCTTTCTTTATAAGAACTTCTCAAAAATATGTCCCACGACCTTATTACGCCGGGGTAAGAGTGTATGGTACTTATTTTTATTTTTGAACGAGATACATAATTATTACATTTTGACTGTACATAATCATTGTCCGAGACTGCGAGATGTCTATTAAGATATTATAATAATAAAAAAATATATATCCGCTTACCTATCCATAAAAATAGTGGTAGGTAGTCAAAATTAAAATCCTATTTGGGACAAAGTGATTTACATACATAATGATAAATGAGATTAAAATAATCATGGAAATAGAATTCTAAATACGCTCATGAGGTTATTAGCTTAGCCTAGCATCTGGCTTCCTGTGATGTTAAATGTGATCATGGGTGAGTGGTGGTGCTCACTAACCATCAGATAATCCACTTACTAGCTTGCCAGTTTCATAAAAAGCCTGACAAAGTACTACGAAAATCTACTATCCGTATAATATTGAAACGACCTGAAGATAAACTCAAATTCACAGAAGCAGCAGGTGATTACGGAACGGTCTCCAGAGCTCGAGCCCATCCTCGCATCCATATATGCGGTGCAGCGGGATGCATTCTCACTCAACCGCGCCATCTCTGGGGAGGGAACGGAACTAGATACCGTATCAATATATCAGCATTGTACTTAAGAAAGTGTGGAAACAAAAATGCTTTGGAAACGGCGTCGGGTGCCCCGAAGTGAGATAAAGCGCTTTGGTTTTTGAAATGGTGAGTGTTTTGAATAAGTTATGGTAATTAAAATAAGTTTTAGTCAAAATAAACGTTTTTAAGTATAAAAGAACAGATTAGACTAAAAAAGGTTACCACAGGCGGCTAAAAGCAACAGTTAAAATGTGTTAAGGGCGTAGGTATAATGTTCCAATTAATGTTGTTAATTTGATGTGCACTAATAATAATATTGAGTAGGCGTTGTTGTTGTAAGCGGACCAAATTGAGGACATCATTGTCAGTTAATAAAGCCTTAATTAGGGAATGTTCGCGGTACAGCAATTTATGGTCATATTAAAATTATAGAATAGTTGTAACACAAAGGTATTTTAACTAGATTAAAACAATACAATATTAACTGCATATTTTAGGACGGATGAGAACATTTTCATACAAGTATTCCAACAAAAATCGACAGTAAGGAAGTGTAATTACACATTTTAAAATAATTAAGACGGCAGCAGCGATAGAAAATGAAAAACAACAATGTTCCCTTGTAAATGGTACTGCGGTTCAGTGTAACGAGGTTGTAAAATGAATTAATTGTAATACACGTAATATTAACGTCGTGGTTTGGTTCCCCACAAGATGCATCTCAGCTCGGTGTGTTCTCTCCCCGGGGACGCCCCACGTGCCGCCACTTAGCACTCGAATATACGCTTACGAACTTATAAAACAACTCAAACAACTCTTATTGTTCAGTCATAAAGGTTAAAACCGTTCGCACCGGTCCACGAGCTAAGATAGGAAACTTTACAGAGTCTGGGAGCTCTACTCCAGAAGCTTACTCGCGTTGGAATTGCCTCGACGTGTACAAAAATAGCGAAAGTGTTCAGCGAATTGAATCCAATACAAAACAAATATAACATTTACGTGCACTGAGTCTGATTCGAAACACAATATTGACACGTTGAAGTACCTAATTTTTATTTGCGATAAAAGTATCGCTTATGAAATAATATCCCTGAAAATGAAACAAACCTGTGAAAATGCGCAGGACAAAAATAACTTGAAACGTTCCGTTGATATCCCTCTTTTTGTGAGTGAAAGAAACTATACGGCACTCGTCGGAAACGATCGTCATTTATGATTCACGCGATAGGCGTCTTTACACATCACGCACAGCGCCGAATGAAATATAGATAACACTACTCTTATGCAAAGTGAAAGGTGAAATTTTCACGGTAGCACGGCACGCACTCGTGGAAATGTGTCCCATAGGCGCGAGCTCTGTACCAGAGACCAAATGGAATCCGCCCCGCCGAGATTGGTTCCGCTAGTTCTTTTTCGTTTAATATTTAACAACTTGGTGTCTCACACATCGCGTTCACCTTTTATAATGGCATTTGATTCAGGCTTCGCTGCCACTTTGAATGCCAAACGAACTCGAACGCGATCGCGAACGGCGTATCTTACTTAAATCATACCTATACGAATGTTTTGGAAACAATTTGAATTAAATAAGTAACTAGGCGTGTTCTGCAAAGACGTTCAGAAATATTATTAAATCTCTATGCAATTTAAACCGACATTATCACACCGGCTCAAAAAATTTGCAAATTAAATTATTAAAAAAAGACAATGGAATATTTCCGCGAAGGGATGTCGTTAATTATGTTTTTTCTACCAACGAAGGTCGTAAATAAAAGTAAAGGGTGCTATTAAACGCATTATTCGCGCATATTTAATGTACTGTAAAGGCTAAAAGGTTTTTATTTCTCACATTTTCAACAGCTTTACATAAAAATCACCCTTCGAATTAAGTCCCTATTCAACACGTGATGTATAGGCAAAAAATACCCGGACACCGCGAAAAAATCTGGTATAAAAATAAAAACAAAAGTATTAGAAATCCTTCAGGATTAATAAGTGTACACAAACGTGACTACCATTCAAATTGAGTTGTAAATATCCGCTTGGATTTTAGACCAAACCGAACAATGTACATACAAGTAAAAGTGACGTACCCGTAGCGCGGGACCACGTGAGTCACCTTTATGCTTACTCGCTACAGTTGTAACTGTAGGTCATTGAACTCGGTTCAAATTGCACACTCTAAGCGTAAAGCTATTGTTATGATTTATAATTCAGGCGGCGGGATATTTTGTCGTCTTGCGGTGCGTCAGCCATGGTCCGGGCCTCCGCAGCGAAAAAATAGATAATAAAATGTATTGAAATGGCTGCGGGCCGGCTTATCCGGTTGAAAGTCAATGAATATTTGATTTCAATTTTTTTCCCAACGTCGCCGTGAAGTATTCACGATATACCTAATTTGATTTTCGCCATTCCGCCCGTTCGTCGGGGCAGTTTGCATTCATATTCAGTTTGAATACGCGTTTGGGTTGCCTCTTGCCCGAGTTTGATACAAATAAACAGGGATATTTTTACATTTCTTGCTAGGATAACCCGACCCAACTGATTACGTTTCAGGGATAATAACCCGGCCTGTGTATGAGGCTATAAGGAATATTTATAATAAAAAAATTACTCCCTTTCCCGACATCATAATATTTGAATTGCCTCTTTACTTAACGATGTTTCAAGGCCTGACGATCACGCGAGATGGGAAGTAATTTTATTGGAAAACAAATTAAATTATGTCACAGATTATTAACCAAATTTTCCGACTAGATAGACATAAAATGTGGGTGTATGCTTCCAATATCGTTGAGTACTCATGCCATAAAGAGAGTAAAGGACCGAAGAAGTAGACGCGTAAGCTTTTTTTAAACTAATTACCAAGTGAGGTTACAATTTTCATCAGGCCGACACGCAAAAGGCGCTAAGGCTGGACGTGGGTAAAAAATGCGTAAATCATTTTATGTCTTACGTCGACAAGAAAAGGCTCGTTTTTCCCTGAACCTGGAATGGAACAGGATTGGTTTTTGCGAACTTGCACAAATGACGGCGCAACGATATTTTACCCAGGCTGAATATTTGGGTCAACCTGTTTTTGCGTAATGGGGATTACAAAAGCAAATTTAACATTGTATTTGGTGTAACTGCTGCAAGGGAACCTTCGTTGGCAACAAAAGATGGCCGGCCTTGATACATTTTCCGTGGATTTTAATTAAAATCTTACGCGTTGTGGGGATAATGAAACTGACTGAATAGGTATAAGTCCCGGCCTGTGTAGTGTTCTGGGACAAAATTTGATTAGCTCGGTACATATTACATTTAGACAGGTACTTTAATATGATTGTGATTACTGTATTTTGTACATAACAGAAGATTGGACCATTGTGTTTATCTTTTAAAAGGGATGCAATACAAAATTTTGCATGTTTACAAAAGCTGCAATGTACCTACATCAGTAAACTGAATAAAAACAGACTGTAAGTAAACTATTTGCAAAGACAAATGTTTCAAAGCAACCAACACGTTTTTCAACCAATTTTCCCTTTCACCCTCACAAGATACCTACAAAAAAATCTACATAAGGAAGCCATACATTTTACTCGGGCGTCGATTTGTTATTTATTAGCCGGGAATAGTTGCAATACGAGGGAGGGAACACAATACCGAAATCGGTGAGCCTATTTAGTATCGATACCACCTCGAACCTCCGTTTCGGTTCGCTTCGCCTGAGCTGTAACCTCTGCCAGCGATACTTGAACTTCCTTGCCTCTCTTAGCTCTCTTTGTGGAACGGGGTAAAGGGAGGGGCATCTTTGCGCTGACATGTCTTACTCCACTGGTCGTGTTTCATCGAGCGTCGGCGTCTGTATTTATCCGTAGCTAGGCTACCAACGACGACTTTGTGGCGAAGACGGCCAGTGAAATGAGGCGAGACGAGCACAAAAATGATATGTTTCCCTGTGTGACATGCAAGCCTTTGGAAGTTTGCTGTTTTTGTAAGGAAAAATAAGGTGACACGCCAGCTGAGCGCTCGTGCGTGCCTTCCTCGACTAAGTTACGGGCGGCTAAGTAATAATATATGTTACAGCCCTTGGAATTTATTTCGCTTTTTTCCGATACACTGTAATTGATGGGTCACTGCTAAAGTTTAAATTGTTGTTTAGTGTACCTTTAAGGAAACTACCTGTTACATTTCCAAATTATACGAGCGGCTACATTATTTAAATATATAATTATTCCTTGTTCGATTGCGGACACGAGCCTACTCGTACATGTAGGTAGGGAATGAAATTCGGTTGCGTGATTCTAATGGTCAATTAATTATTTGTAAGCTGAGTATAAGACGTTACAACACGCAAACATACAGTTTTTGACCGGGGACCGTTCAAATTACGGACCGTCAGTAAAGGTTGATCGTTCGGCTACTCTGTGGAATCGTATCGCTACAACTTACCTCTGTGCCTATTGGTTTGTTTGTCGAACATTAACATGGCGTCCTCGATCTGCAACAAGAAAAAAAGACATAAAATAAAGTTCAAATCCTGAAAAGATCGGGGAATATAGCGAAAAACAAGGGCGTCGTACGCGATTTGAGCCCCGCCCCAGCAATAAAACACTCTGGCGCTGTAATAACGAATAAGCACCGGTACAGAGTAAACCACACGCTGCAAATAAACTTTGATAAGCGGGGGCGAGCAGGTAATAACGTATTCATAGAGAAATAAATGGAAAGTCGGCGGTTAGGACGCGAACAATACACGCGAGGCGAGACGCGCTGTCACCGTCGCCGCGACGCGCCGCACGATGCCCGCGCACACCAAAATTTGGCCACGAAGGAGCATTTTTAAAATTCCCCATCCGGTTACAAAATTGCGATAAATCCTTGATGTTAGGTAACGAAATGGCATCGTCAATATTCATGTTGAAGCGCACGCATTCTACATTCATGATGGCCGTTGTAAATTCTCCGGGTTTCAACATTTTGGAGTTACTTAGTTCCAACAAGCTGTTACCGTGCTTTATCATCGCGCAGAAAATATTACGTACCCGACGTATCAGCGAGGCCTGGCTGTTTTTCTAGGTTTTATTAGGTAACGAAAGTAACCTTCAGTTACATGCTAACCTTAGTCACTTACACATGATTGTGATTGACCATGAATTAACAGAACTTAATATTGACGTGTGTTTTATTGAGACTTACAAAAACTGACAAAACAATTTTTAAGCCCGTTATTTGAAATCAATGACTAACACAGAACGAGTGAACCATTGATAAAACATTTAATTTGTTAAGAAAAAGGGTTAAACTAAGTCCAAAAGTACGTCAGATTGGTGTCAAAATTACCGATGTTGAAAAATACGTTCGTGTTAAACAAAATTGGGCAAGTTGAGTTTGACAAGCGGGTGCCCTGGGGTTTTGTCTCGGAGTCGGCAGCGGCGGCCGCTCCCTCGGGCCACATTAGGCAGTGGAAGGTCGACGCCGGCGCCACGCACTCCCGATGATCGATGCCGAATACCCGTAACAGGTGACCTTTCGCTGAATTATTTCTACCTGTAGAAACGTTTGTTTAGCGGTGATTTGTTTGAGTGGGAATTGCGACGCTTTTTGTTTCACATGTGAAGTGGACAACCCCTTTTTTGCGGTCGCAAGACTCGGATTAAATCGCGTCGCGCTGAGTCGACTTTTGTTTCGCTGCGGTAGTTTTGCCTAATGTGAATTATTATACACCTTTGTAAAGAACTTTTGTAGTACCCACGTTGAATGATTAACGTTCCTGCTTAGCTGCGACTAAACGAGTTAACTCAAGGTAATAATTAACTGGCTCTTTTAAGTAAATACACTTTTTTGCTGTATCCGAAGCTTAATTGGCTCGTGCAGATTTAACAGAGCTACAAAACAGAACTCAATCCTAAATCTTTGTCTTTCAAAAATAAATTAGTGGCCATTGAAACGTTTTATTAGAGAAGTTTGGCGTAAAGCAATCTTGTAAGGAAAATGAGAGAATTTGTTTCGTCAGGCGTCCGCCCGCGATTCGACATCCAGTCCCGGGGGCTACATTATAAATAAAACAGCGTACCCAACACGCCTATACTACCCAGTTAGGGATCGATACAACCAAACTTATAGAAAGTCAACCAATTTAAGATTGAGAAAATAATAGCAGAAATTTTGCGACGCCGTTTGACACTGTCTTTTAATTTAGCTTAGTCGTTTTACGGCCGAGCCATAACATCAGTAGGTACTTTAATAATGTAGTTGAGACGGTATTATTCCATCTCATTGTGGCGACATCAAAGGAAGAAGATAACATTATAATTGTGAAAGAGTAACTGAGAGGTTTCAGTTCAACTCAATTACATTTAGAGATTACCGAGGAACGTTTCCTTGGTAAATTTCAATTCAACACTTGACTTCGCTACTAACTCAATGTATTTATACGGCTTCGATAACTCTACGTAGAAGATTGTGATCTAATGCGGTATCGTAACGGGCAATTTGTAAGGTCTGTGTTATTGTCGCGCTCTAGCATGCCGGCTGAGCCGCGGGTGGGACAAGGACAGGTGGCTGGCACAGTATGGGTCGCTCCCTGGGGTGACGTTAGAGAAATCGAACTTTGCTTGATCGACGCGGCCTCTGCAGTGTCTTTCAAGTTAATGATCGCATGTTATCTACGTAATTAATGGATTTGATTTTTTCATTCCAACAAAGTTAGTTTTTATCTCTCAGCTCCTACGTATTAGGTCTTATTTATTTATGAATACCTGTTACTTTTATTACTAGGTAGCTAAACGGTAAAGATAATGTACATACCAATACAAAATTCGCGGTCGTAAGAGACAAATGACCTGTATCAATAACTCAATTTGAACATAAAATATAAATAGAAAGTTTTTTGTCGCAAATATTTTAACAGGTTCGATACAACAAGACTAATAATTTTACAAAATGCCGTAAATACAGCGTTTAATGTTTTTACATTTAGTAAGCATAATCAGATCATAGATATGTCAATTAAAATATGAAAAACAAACCAGAGTGGCGAAACAGGACTATAGTCATTTCTTTAAGCTTGTATAACTAAATTTGGGAGACATTGTGTGTTAGTTGAGAGAGCAGAATTTTTATAGCGGAGCTGCAACATTTTTAGTTTTGCGAAGTTTTAGTGTACGGGCATGAAGACTCTTTGTTGTTTGCCGTTTATACTGTTGTACTGAGTGGGTAAAAATTTAAGCTTGGCTTTTAGAAGTTAATTGTTATGCCAGTGTCGTTTTGTGGTTTGTTTCATCTAGACCTGGAGTTTGGCATTAGTGATATCGAATAGGGATTATTTTAGAGGCATCTCCAGACGTGAAATAAATTTTACAGGTACCTAAATACTTGATCTGTTCCATTCATAGACTTTGATTGTTACCGAGTTAGGCTGCTCGTTTTTAAAAGGTTGTATATACTCGTAACTGTAAATATTTGTTGTAATTTTGTTAAGGTCATCTTGCGACTCAAATTTGAGCTACCTACTTGTAGAGGCAGTATAGTCAGCAAAAAAAAGTTACCTATATCTATTGTTTTTTTGTGTTTTTGTTTAAAAAACTCAAATTTTTCCGATCTCTGTTTATGAATAAGGGGGATAGTATTTGACACTTCAACGCTAACGTTATTAAGACGTTACTAACTACAAAAAGCTTAATTAAGCGCTTAGATTACAAAGCGAATTGTAAATCGATAGTTTTGAGCGCGCGTTTTATTCTCAACACAAATCTAGTAATTCCAATTAACACCTAAACGATACTCAGCAAAAGCAAAGGAAATTGTAGCTAAGTGAAAATTTTGGATATCAATAAACATGTAGCTGCTCGTAATAAAGGGCGCAATTTTGCTAAATGTCGCCGTTTCGCTACAAAGCTGCTGGCCCTATTATTATTTTACTTGGGGGGAAGGCCTTGCCGTCCCCTGGGATACCTGTCGCTGTAATTTACTACGTGTAGGTACTTGTTTTAAGAATACTCGCTTTAATTCTTCTCAGTTTTTCCCCGTGTTGCCGTGATTTAATGTAATATAGCGGATTTGAGGTGTTTTATCCCTGTTATTGTTGAGTTTGCGATGTTTAAGACTAAGCCTTTGGCTTAATGCCTTTTGATACCCTTTTTTGTTTGAGGCGGTGATGGGAGTTTAATGAGACATTTAGTAATGAACCATTCAACTATCCTCGTTTCCCTTTTGTATTTTAATACAAACTAGCTACTGTACGTGACTTCGTCTGCGTAGAATTATACATAAAAACCTTCCTCATGAGTCACTCTATCTATTTAAAAAATCCGCATCAAAATCCGTTGCGTAGTTTTAAAGATATAAGCATACATAGGGACATAGGGACAGAGAAAGCGACTTTGTTTTATACTATGTAGTGATGATAACAAACTTAAATAACATGAATAAATTTAAAATGTATTAAACCTAGCCAGTCTAACGCTATACACTAAATAATGTATATAACTCAAAAGATAGGTACTATGATTATTTCTTCCATGCTGGTCTGGGAGTAAAAAAAAACATATTATAATGTACCAGAGTTGCTTCTCTTCCCGCGCAAATGGTAAAAGCCCATCGAGGGAATAGGTGAAGACTTTAGGACAAACATTGTTCTAAGCGATGCCGCTAGCAACCCATCACTATTTTGATGCACCTTTCCACCTATACGCTATCGTGCTAAACGTGGCCTTAAAGTTTTATTACTTTAGGCTCTGTCTACCCCATAACACAGACGTGATATATGTATGTATGTATGTATGTACTATGGGTAGGTATAAAAAGAATTTACTGCTCAGTCTCATTAAATCTTCTTCACAATGTCACTTCTGTTGTAAGTCTGTCAATAATATTATAACTGTCAAAACTATGATATTGAAATCGGTTTCATTTGACCGCATTAACATCGCCAATATTACACATAAACGGATAACTCACTTATAAAAAGTCGAGTGATGCTCGACATATGTTTCGGACTATTTCGTAGTCCTTTTTCCAAGAGCGCTCGCCCCGGCGGCAGCGAAACGAACACTGCGCGCCAGCGCTCCGCTCGCGCGGCTGTTCGACGCAACTGACAGCGGCCCACAACTACCCTCGTTTTCATCGTAATTTTTATTATTGTCAAATGTCGGGCAGCACACAACACTGATCACGTCACTCCGTAAAGGTTCGCTCACACTCACCGTTTGGTCAATATTTAAAACAGTTTTGCCCCCGAGGGCACCGACCATCCACTATCCCGGTTTATGTGTAATGATGATTAAGTCTCACGGTAGTTTCATGTTGAAAACATCGCCAAAACCTACAGAAGCTAAGTGAACGCGTGCTTGCGCCGCAGTGCATTAAAAGCTGGCATGCGTTATCGCGGAGAGCCAACATTTTGTCAGTTGATCTAATATCGAATCAATCACTGGCTGTTTGCGCGCAACTGTATCGGCAACGGTCTAACTCGAGCACATGCACGCGAATACGTAAACACTGTTAGTTATGTAAAATTTAATTGGACTGTTAAATCGGTGCAATGCTGTTTAGATTTATATGATTAGCTTTTAGGGAATTACGATTTACGACGATGTTACTTAATTAGGTGCAGTTTAGGTGAGGCTTGTTCTTTCTTGTTGTTTATTGGATTGGAAGTGATTACAACCACCATTGTTTTGAAGACGGAAATTCTGATACTTTCTGAATTAACTGAATCGAGATTTAAACATGACCTATATGAAAACATACTAAAACCAGGCGTTACATGGAGGTCTATAATCATGAAATCAAACTAAATGTGCAAGGAGTACCTTGCCACTCCGTGACTTTTATTACTTACCTACCTACTTACTAGATTTTTCCTAGATTTTTCAAATAATCACCTCATTTATAAGTATATTTGAATACACTTGACTTATAGACTGTTAGATAGCAAAATATAGAAAAAAAAACAGACGAACGTCTAATAAACACAGACAAGATATCGCTTTCAGCATCATTGCCAAAAAACGAACAATATTTGCTAAAAATAATTTAACGTTATCAAAAAAGTGATATTGTGTCTCGAGACGTTCAATCGCGGACGGAGTGCCAAGTCGTAAATACGATCGCTTTTCAAACGATGCCATGATGAGGGTCATATTGCAGCGGAGCCATCGACATACATACTCACATTTTACACATATATACATCTAAACATAAACGGGATATGTTTTTTTTCATACCATACCTACATATCTTTAGATATCTCTAAGTAGTATAAAGAAAGTCACTTTCCTTTATGTCCTTTCTCATCGCGGTTTAGTAATATGTACGTTTAGTTTTATTACACTAAGCAACGGATTTTAACGCTGTTTTCATTGATTTAAAGAATTATTCAAGAGGACGATTATGCGGATTTATAGTTTAATATTATTTTGTGTTAATTTTTAGAAATTTATGATGATAACTTTTTAAGATGAAAGAAGAAAATCAAGCTAATAGAGGGCTTTCAAGTTTTCATCGAAAATGCTGTCTTATCTATCTACATTACACCCGTAAAATGCCGTGGCGGATCAAGAAATCCGGGATATCATCATCTAATAATATTTTTTCTATTACACTTACACTACTATTGTAACTCACAGCCACATTCTCGCAGTATTTAAATTTGAATTTCTAAAACGCCATCCGAGGGATTTATGGTTCATAAATCAGGTTTTACATATTAATTTCCTAATACCGCGACATTTTCGTGTGATAGATAGCTCTCACTATGATGTATAAAAGTAGGCACTCCGTTTCTACTCTTTGTTGTGGGACTCAGATTTTGAGCTGACATAGATTTTAAATTGAACCCAACAGTAAGAATGGTCAAAAATAAAAGCGTAGAAATTGAAATCTATAGGTATTTACAAAAAAGCCCAAAAAAAAGCCTTTGTACTAGTTTCTCTGTATTTCTGTATTTTTTAATTTTTTATGTGCAATAAAGAGTTTAAATACATACATACAAAATATGATAATTTAGTAACCAACGTAAATTTTACTTAAAAGTCAACGTAATCAATCACTCCACCAGAATATTTCAAATTAGAGCTGTTTCCTGTCGAAAGGAACTCTGGAACTATGCAACCGTTTTCTCATGACGGCCAGTGGTTACTTTAGTAGTTTGGGAACAATGGTCCAGTCGTAATGGTCAGCCTCGCGTCCATCAAAATACCAACAATGTTGGGCTAACAATGCTGCTTGTCTGTTATCTTGGTTTACACTGGACGTTGATCGTTCACATTTATTAAAGCTGGATTTTAGGGGCGTCGTTTTTATCCTGAGTTGCTGAACATTTTATAAAAGCCACGACGATCGAGTAGCACAACATGAATGTTAATCCGCTAGACTCTGTGAAGCCACACACGGTAACAATAGCAGTTTTCACGATCGTTTCAACACGTGGTAGTCGCGATATGATTAAACACTCCGATAGCACAATCAAAGGAACCCAATAGAATTCTTGGAGTGCTTGTTCAGCACTTCACGGGAAATATTGTAAGGAAAAAGTTTTAATTTGTTTAAATATTTCCGCGGGGCTTGCTCCCGGAGCGGCGGCTCGCAAGTTTCACGCCTCGGCATTATGGCCCCGCGGCGGTGTAATGGGACAAGCCACCTGGTCTTAAAGGCGACATAACAATTAACTTGAAGAAGAAAATATTAGTTGAGCTAATAGAGCCACTCAGATACACCCCGGCCTCTGCCCTCCATAAATAACACCCTTTCCTGAGGACAGACGCTCTAGAATTTTGTCGTATTTTCGTAATGATTCTCCGAGGAGACAACTCTCGGAAGAGGATAGCAACGTTTTATCCCGTGTTTTTATAGGCGAATTGATTGGGAGCCTCGCGAAATAATCTCGGTATGGGATTAGTTTTCTTAGGAAAGTTTAGGGACGCCCACTTTTCTTATTTAACACTACTGGGCACCTACTTTGTTTTTAACTTTCCTGCTTTTCATTCAAAATAACTTTTCAACTTAGGTAAGAGCCAAGTTTGAAGTGGAAAATAATAAATTTAACAGAAGACAAATTTCCGAAGTGAGCACGACGATATAAATTACCTTACACTCTTCGTCGGAACAAATGTGGGCAAATACAAACTTATTAATTAGAATGGACAGACAATGTTATCGTTTAATTATGTGCTTAGGATTGCTACAACCTTTGTCTTAATTACTGAATGAACACCGGGACTTTTCAAAGGTCCATAGATAAAATAATAACGAAGGGGGAAACTTGAACATTGAACTAAATCGTAACTCAGCTCTCGTCAAAAGCAATAGCTGCCAAAATTCTATCAACAATTACGAATTCCTCAAACCGTGAAGAAATCAGTGAATAAAATATGAGAGAAGTTTAGGGAAACCGGAAACGTTTTTCGTATTTGAATAATCACTTTAACAAACAAAACTCGGTCGAATCCGCTTCATTACTTATTAACCTGCGCTTGAATACCGAGACAAACGGGAGTGAACGGGACGACACCCCGGGGGAGACCCGATCGAACCCAGGGATGAGCCCTTCGGTACTCTCCCATTCTGCCTCAACCACAGGGACTTATCATAAGGCCACTGAAATTTTTCATCTTTATAGACGTAGTGAAATACTGCGACAGCCAGGGATGAGTTACTCCCCAAGTTGCCCTTGAATAAAGTAGCCCTACTCAGTCTGAATTTATTCTATGATCGAAAAGTACCTAAAAGCGTATTCTAAACAGTATAGACCGATTTTACTTGAGTGCATGTAGAAGGTTTAGAGAAAGAGTTAGATGGTTTTTTTTTCTAGCTTGTGGCTGGCAATTTAATATTGGGACCAGTTTTTTTTGTCATAACACTAGAGCGCTCTTATTAAAAAAAAATTGGTACAGTATAATTGGTGTGGATTTAATGGTAAGACTCTATATTGTATAGCGCACTTGGAATTACGGTTCCATTCACCATTTCGTTCATCATTGCAGCTTTAGAGAACAGAGCCTCTGGTTTAGTCGTCTTCGAGATTTTCAATTTTTTTCGGCCTCTTTGTTTTATATCTGCACCGTAAAAACCCTGTTTTTCTGCATGACCTACATTTTTATCGCGTTAACCAACGATTGGATGCCAATGTACACAAAACCGTTTGTTTCATCCAAAGGCAGATCAGAGCTTTTGTTATCTAGTCCTCAATAGATTTCACGAGCATCAAAGGAATATTGAACTCTGTATTATGATGAGACCCTCCACAACCACAGCGCTAAATCGATTTTCTGTACAACGGCAAATCAGTTCGAAGTGCAAAAATATTTTATTATTTAAGTACTGGTTAAACTAAAAATGTTGTTATTTCTAAAACTCAATCTAAATTGGCTGGCAGAAACGCTCACCCTTTAAAGCTATTGACTTTAAATCATCAGTCGAAAGTACTCTCAAGTTTTGTACCTTTTTAATTACAAAACTTCTCCTATCATGCGACCTGAATAAAAAAGTCATCGTTTTGAGCAAGCGCCTCGCTGTTAATGATTAGGGCATTCCCCAAACTTTATGAACACTTCAGAAGTTAGGACGTGGTCTGCGACTGCGGCCCGATGTTAATTACCAACTTTTTAAAAACTGCAACTCATAATAGACAGCTCGGGTAAAAGATGAATGATGTGTTGGCCTTTTTTACTCGCTTTCTTTTTCCCCAAAAAAGTTAATGAATTATTAGGCAACAACAACGTGAATTTGACAGCGAGCTGGGAGCGACGCGCCAAATTTACGACGATACGGATTACGGAACACAGAAACTAATAACGTACTTAGCGAGTAGGTATGGTCAAAATCTACCGCACGAGCTCCAACTCGAACATTGATGGAGCGAGACTAACACTTAGACGTAATCCGCTCAAATGCAACTGAAACTTGTGCAAGCTCTTTTAATTGAGTTACTATAACAGCTATTCGTTAGTTATGATGCGTATCCCAGATGGGTAACATGGGCGGAGTGAAAAATGGCAATTTCACTGAGCATTTGACGGCATGAAGCGATCGCGGGCAGCATAATGACGCTTCTGAAGTTTTACTCGTTAGTCTGATGTAGATTGTTGCCAGTCATTACCTTACTACCTATGGGAAAAGCAACACTTGCATACGTTCGCTTCCATTTTCCAAATTACTTATTGTTTACAAAGTAGGTCTCGTCTGAGTAGAAATGAGCGCAATCTGTTACTGGTTATGTTACTCGCTGCCGGAGTAAGTTGTACTAGCAAATCAACGATTGACAGACGTCAAAGAAGGCTTCTGTCAAGATTAAATTAGTCATTTTAATACGTACAGTCGCCATCAGATATATCGGAGCGGGCGAGGTCCTCAAATATTTCGGAGCAGCAGTAAATTTCAATAAATTCGTTACACTAGATAAAGTTAATAACATCAGAACACGCAATTCGTCATAAATATAAGAGCAGCGACTTTTCAATAAATTCGGAACGTTCAATGAGGTAAAAATATCAGGAAGCACAGATCGTCAAAAATATCGGAACATTTATGGAAAATAAACCTTACTTCTGTAATATACAGTTCCTTATCAATCTCACATTTAAAGTTGTCAAACACGATTTTGACAAGAGTAAGAGTAGGGTAAATCGTCAATTACTGGCCACCCTCCAATAATTGGCCACATTGTACAAAAATTATTAAATTAAGAATTTTACAATATAATTATATTTACACGCTTCAAGTAAATCACCAGATAGGTACCTAAGGGCAGCTATCTCAAGTATTAGTCGAGTAGATATTATTCTAAATATGATAGCAAAGACTATTAAGATATAAGACCAACACCGGAGATGACGACGCAGCGGAGCCACAACGTTTCGTCGCCTAAATAACATTTATTATGTTTTTTGAATTTTATAGCGCATTGGTTTCGACTGTAATGCTGTAATTTTTTTTTATTTTTTTTATTGACTAAATAAATAAATATAAATAAATAAGCTATTTCCTGAGATTTTCAACTAATTAAGTTCAATATTTTCAAAAAATAAAAAATAAAATTAATTGTCAGATTAGACGGATCCCTCCAGATAATCTTCAGATTATGAGTCAGCTCATTTAGGGCATAAAGGTGACCCTTTATATATTAATCTGACGCGCTTGAGTATGTCAAAATGGCGATTTTTTTTGCATATTCTAATAATGGCCACGAGTTTGCGTCACATCCAAATCGTCAGATTATTATATAAGAGCTTTGTTTAAGTTCACTTAACATCCCCTTAGAAAATCTGACGCGCTCGAGTAAATTTTTTTTTTTTCATTTTCAAACCTTATATACGACCACCCCCATCACTGAAACAATCAGATTAACATACGTACATATTTAAAAATACGTAGGAAATGGATGCCAGCAATATCTGACACGCTGGAGTATGTCCATGCAACAGTTATTTTTACAATTTTGAAAATCTATAGCCGCTCCCCCTCCGATGAAAAGGTATATATTACATAACATTTTTTTCTTTTTATCATCTAAGCTTCGCAACTCAATAGGTCTCTATGACGCTTGAGTAAATCCCGATTTAGCAGCGTCGGCTCCCCTACCATTATCATTTTGTAGAGGAGTAGATTCGAATTCCTAACAAAACAAAAATATGGCTAATACGTCATACAAAAATGAAAGATGTCACCTATATTTAGTACTCGTTTGCATGCATAATTCACTGTAATTTAAACTGTATATTACAGAAGTAAGGTTTATTTTCCATAAATGTTCCGATGTTAATGATCAGTCTGACTGCGTCGAAATTTTTGACGATCTGTGCTTCCTGATATTTTTACCTCATTGAACGTTCCGAATTTATTGAAAAGTCGCTGCTCTTATATTTATGACGAATTGCGTGTTCTGATGTTATTAACCTTATCTAGTGTAACGAATTTATTGAAATTTACTGCTGCTCCGAAATATTTGAGGACCTCGCCCGCTCCGATATATCTGATGGCGACTGTACATACATACATGACACATCTTCATCCCTTACGGGGTGGATATATCATAAGGTAACAAGCCCTAAAGGCCACGTTTAGCATGATTGTGGGCGTAACGATAAAAAAGGGAATCAATATCAGTCATTTTAATGCAGTAAATAAAAAACAATGAAATTAAGCAGGTTATGTCACAAATAGTCCCAATTTAATTGAGAGCTCGAAATATAATTTAGCCAAAACAAAAGACGTCAACAGGGACAGAAAGGACTTTTCAACTTCTACTTAGTCACAAACTCAAAACAATACTTAACTGAATAACTTCCTTAACATTTGATTTCTCAAATTATGCCACTGACACTCTTCATCTCGCATACTTGTCATGAATAGAATTGACTACCATTGTGGTATTTTATTATCACTGGGCGAAGTGCAGCAAAGCGAGAGATATTGTTCAATCCTTACAATAGAGCTTCTGTCGTCTTAAGGTCCAGTGCGCAAAACTTTAACAGAGATCTCAGTTTCGAAGAGAGCGCTATACCCAAGTACGTATAGAAGCAATTGTAGCTATTATTGAGTTACAAATGTTAATGTGTAGAAGAGAGGAAGTGGCCACAAGTAGTACGAGTATTGTATTGGCGCGTTAGCTGTCAGACAGGACGGCATCGCCGGGGCATCGGCGCGACGTCACGCTACCTCGGCCGCACCCACGCTCCTTTACTCCCAATCTGCATATAAATCGAATATCGATAATGACGTCACTATCGCATGAATCCCGAAATTCGTTCAGAATCCGATAAGCGTCAACGGTGAAAGCCCTAATCCACAGAAGTTTGGATGACCCCGATAGGGGATAGACCTACCGTCTTCTATTATGTAAATTATCAGCCACATGAAACTCTCAACTAGCCTCTGTGGCTACTAAGTTTGGGGGTAAAAGTTACGTTATTGACTGGCAGTATCTCTTGATAGATCAGGGATTGTCGGTAATACAATGGAATTATGATAAAATTGATGGTAAATAAGTATGAGGGAGGATAATGGGGTTGTGGGAATTTTAATCATGGAAAACGTTGTGGATACGGGTGTTCCACGCGTGGCGTGCTAGTAAAATTCTCTGTGAAAAGAAGAGGTCGTGCGTGTTGCGACGCCAGCTGCCAGTAACGACGGATGCAAACGACTCCCGCCGGCCGTACCGGCGGCCGCGCCGGCGCGCCACCTCACTGCCAATTACGGATAACCTATGACATTGCTTTAATTATCGCTCATGCGGTGCAAAATGCTCCATTCAGGTATTATATTAAAAAAAAAGAATATAAAATAATAGCTAGCCATCAAAATTCAATATCGTAAAAACCCGAGAAACTCAGCCATTATCGAACAAAAGAAGATTGGGTTTATATAAAAAGTCATGACCCCTTTTAAACTTCGTAATGTTACGCAAAATAAGAATTTTAAATTTCGATAATTATTCATTTGCCCGGGACAAATGGGCGATATTGCCGAGTTGCGGGGCTGCCTTTCCCAATGACGTATTCCGAGAAAAAGTTTTTTAACCGGCCTTCTATTGAGTGCATGTAACTTTGCTTTTAGAGCCCCAAGCACTAGCTCAAAGTAATGCAAAGTTAGTGTGATTGGCTGCTCCTTTCGGCAGCTCCTGTTTTGTCTAAAAAGAATTTTATAAACAGTATTTCGAAGTTAGACCTTTTTACAAATGAAAATTAATGTATGTTTGTCGGATGTTTTTCGTTATTTCGACTTTCGCTCCCTACTTACTTTACGAGGATCGGTTCCACACGCGCGGGAAGGCAGGCATCGGCAGATTGATAGATAACGCGATATCCGTTGCTTAGTGTAAAGGAGGAGCCACCGAAACGCGTTATTTTCATAAGGTAGAGCCCTGCCCTGACCCAGTTCCTTTTAATCCATCGCTTACCTATAACTTTTTATTGGCAATGGCCTATTACGACCTACATTATCAACATCATCATCCGATTTTACTATTTCCAGTCACGTAATCTTGAACGACGAATATAAACCATACGCCTGGCGCACTTTCTATATGCTTAGAATAGGGACCCGATTCAATTCATATGAACGGCGAAGTGAGAGGGAAATATATATCCGTGCATGGCGGGAAGAACTTGATAACTCGACTTACATGTTTTTTTTTTTATCGTCGCAATGGCTTCCTACAGCATTGGTTTTGTAGGAAAAAAATTTTCAACTCGATATCTACGATACTTTTAGAGATATTGCCTTGTGAGTATTTGAATATATCCATACGCTGCGTGTTTTATTTAACGAAACGAGATATGTACGCGATGAGTCACAATAAAAAATATAATATCGTAATATATCCTTACATCAACTTATGCTCAAAAACCGATCTAACGTACGTAAATTGACAAAACAAGATCTCAAATAAAAGTCGACTAATACACTATTACGTTAACAAATAAATATATCGTTTTATCTACTTACTGATAAAACGAACGTAACTTGATATGTCAATTTATACTTACACTATACCAATTCTATGGTGAATAAGTTAACATGTTCGGTGATCATGATCGGTGAACATGTTGATAAGTCAATTATTATGAATAATAAGATAGTAAGAAAGATAAACATAACCATATTTGAAAAACCATCAAAAATTACTCTTAGATCAATTTAGACATTTCAATTACACTGAAAAGCTGATTTTTAGGAATTAAATTAAACAATGTTTTCACTGGTTTGAGCACTAATGTATGGGTAATAAGTTGATAAGTCTCTTGGCAGTATGTTGATAAGTCTAATATCTTACAAAATAAGCAGAATTCACGAGAATACGTAACATAATTTGAAAGATTACATAAAATTATCCATAAATCAAGCTATAGATATGAGTTTGAGATAAAAACGGATTTTGGAGAAAATGACAAACTTTAAAATCGCTGCCCTGTAAAATTGCCATTTTGGAGTTATCAAGTTCTTCCCGCCATGCACGGATATTTCCCTGAAACTTTTTCAATAACACTCCCGTCGTAAAATATCATGTCATTTTGCATAGCTCCTTAGCCTTTTTAGTTTTTTTTTCGTTCAAAACTCGCACCCAGGAATCTACCACTAAGACAAATATGAATAGGGAAATGAATTATATGGCGAGCTCCTTCGGTGTGACGTGAGAGAGATTGCGTCGCTTTGCGTCGACCTCTGAATTTAACCAGTCGTTTGTGCGCCGCGCAAAACTTGCCTCGAGGTCACATTAAGCGGATTGCCAGCGTCAATCAAAACCCGCCTTTTTCCGAGATACCATAATATACGCGTATAACAATCCCGTTACACTGGATACGTAAAACATAAATATCATTTTCGGCCCGTTTCACGGAATAATTTACGTAATGAAGGTGTAAATTGCATTCATTTCGGAAATTGCAAGCTATTTTGCCAAGCGTATTTTCTTTAACTAATTATACACTTCAGCATAGTCACTGTTTCTGTTAAGCAAAATAAATAAGCTACCTAAAAGTGACTAAACCAAAGTTTAATGTTCTGCTTTAAATTTAATTTAGTATAAAAGCTGCGCTTAGGTAGATTTATTAAACACTTCCCGCGTTAATGCATCCCGGTAAGCCTTGAAAAAAGAGTAGCCTTTTTCCATGCGACTGACCATCGGTCCGACGGTCTATCGAGCCGTGGGATCCCGCACTGATAAATTGCAAGTCTTAAAACCAGTGGCAGGTAATTCTGCACAAATTCCAGTCGCTAGCCCTCCGGCCTGCCTTGGAAAAGTTTCAACGATTACTTTTACTTCTAATTTATGTCCCGGGGTACCGATAAAACGGTGCCACGGGAGCTGAGCACAGGTGAGACCCCGCCTGAATTCCCCATTTTAATTAAAAAAGTAGCGATGAGAGTCGTCGTTGAAAGTTTGTAATATTTTCGACTTCATAAGTACCTAATTACGGACAATGATTTCTGTTTCAATTTCGTGTTTTATTTAGTTGTCTTTTAGAATAGAACGTAGATGGATCGGTTGAGAGTGGAAGGGCTTGAACGAGGGTTCACCGTGGGTGATGAATCGGCGTGCATTCATCACATGCGTCGCGGGCGTAGCTGGCTCTCTGCGAGAATCGACTCTGCGTGAGGGTCTGGTGCAAAACCGAAGTACACCCCGTAAAAGAATACTTTGTGTCTGGTGATTCTCTGCTTTGAAATATTCGATGTAAAGACTTTGTATAATGTATTTTTTTATACCTAATTCACTTTAGTAGCTAAAAATGTTCATAATAATAATTATTAAAATGTATATACTGTTCATGTTCAGCGCTACAAAAATGCAAGCAAGTTCAGAAAGAACATTCCAAACATATCCGATGCTACATTCTACTCGGCCAACCCGCGTCGTGCACCAAAACAACTCATTATGCGATCCAATAGTAGTGAACCGATTTACCTCATCAGGAAAACTATGACCGCAGCCCTTTTCGTACGTGATGCCTCAATGTTTTATTCCTGTTTGTCCCATCCCGTCGGATTGATTTTATCGCTGGCCCGGATAACTCACAGTGATGCATCGGGGGAAGTACGAAATCTCTGTAGCTCGGGATTACAAGTGAACGTACCCTTCAAAGATTCAACCGATTCTCCATACTCCCTTTGAACAAAATCCCTACCTAAAGATACGTCAGTATGTTAGCGTTTGTATTTGCGTGCCAGGTCATGTGTAATTTTGATTGGCATTTGAAATTTTATTTCCCTCCTTTTCTCCGCGGCCGAAATCCTGTTTTCTGTTGACGTTTTCGATTTATTTTTGTTGGCAGAGGGATGATTTACGATAGGGAACAATATTGAAATCTGTTAGAAAAACAGAAACTTATAGGAATATTGGAAGAAAATAAAATACGCCTTTTAGTGGTTGCTGTTGCTGGATTTCGTGACTTACAAGCAAACTAGCTGAGTTTAAGCTCGGTTTGTTTTTGTAACATCAATATATAGGTCATCAATTCCGATCGCAGTAATAAATACCCAACAAAGACAAGCATTGACGATAGGAACGAAAAATACCGTAACGCACACTGCGAACAATGTAATCCATTTATTGCGAATGAAATAAAGATGGCGAGATTGGCTGGATCACAACGCACTTACACAAATTTTGTTCCCGTGTCTTCGGCGATGAATAATAGATGTCTCGGTCGCAGCTCGGGCCGACCTCTCCGATGCGATGCGTACACAACTGATATTGGTGCGGAACGCGAGCCGTATAAATACCTTGTTTTTCTATACTAATACGTCTAATACGAGTATTTGTATAACGTATCTTCCTATAGTACCTAATGCTCGAACGTTGACCCTTAA
The DNA here is from genome assembly GCA_932294345.1 of Pandemis cinnamomeana. Lineage (NCBI taxonomy): Eukaryota > Metazoa > Arthropoda > Insecta > Lepidoptera > Tortricidae > Pandemis > Pandemis cinnamomeana. Next base: position 11,270,781 of record OW028705.1, on the reverse strand, counting down.
TAACTGATAAGATTTTCATCATAACAAATATATGTTTTAATAAAATCTGATTTCGGAAACATTGCAAACATTACGAATAGTATTTTTGGATAAGTTCATTGTTGTAACAACTATATACTCGTAAATCCACTTACATGTATTAAAACAGATTGCTGGTACGGAATGTGGCGTGGAATGCGTGCATAGATATCATTTGACCATTTCTCTTGGTCGTATTGCGGTGCCATCGGCTACCAGAGTGTTCCTAGTGGCGCCCGAGATTTATGCACGGTATTCAATACATCTTGTTTAAATGGAATCTACGCAATTCGCGTAAATCAGGTAGCTATTCCATTAATCCGAAAACGTAGTCGTATCACGGCCGTTCATAAAATACAACGGAGCACATCCCCTTGATACGTTATTTATTTCCCATTCAATACAAAATCGTGCGAGTAATCGTTCTGTCTAGTGAAAGAGGTAATTTTTATAGAGCACAATAAATATAAAAACGGGTCCCACATTTCGTTGAGTTACTTTATAAGCGAGGCACATCGGGCCAGGCGCGGCAACTGCAAATGGCGCGAAACGACAATTTTAAAGCACAACATTGAATATATCTGGCGTTCGCACGTGCGCGGCGATTACTCGGTTCCCGCTCGAACTGAGCAAGTTGTATGCCGGCGCTTTTAACGCATTACCATGAATAATATATACTCAAATTGAAATGTCGCATTCGCGTCGCTCGAGCTGCCTATCTGCTCGCGCCTCCCAGCCGCCAGCCGCCAACCTCTTTCTGTATTCTGCCCCTCTCGATCGTTCTGCCAATAGGCTTTACCTTTTATCGAAATCCCGATTTCTTCTTTTTCAATTGTTTTAGGACTTTTATGTTTGTGAACTCCTAATCATTCTCCATAAAGCCACCCGTGCAGCGAGATATTAATCTCGCCGCCATGAATGTTCTTGCATATCATGTTCTAATAATTATTAGGGAATCAAATTGACGCGTCAACAATTTAACACAAAGCAGGAGCTTAATTTCCTACTTCTATTTAGGTTGTTAAAGCAAACCAGAGATAATTATCACAGGATCCGAAGGCGAAGTAACAATATAATTTTGAAAATTACTTTTGCCAAATAGCCTCCTCTTCTTTGTACCGCACTGAGTGAAACTGAAGCGCCACAAATTGCCGCCTTAAATATTTAATTTGTGAAGAAAACGGATTAGCGAGTAATTGTGGAGAAATTAATACATACGGAATACAAAGTAGAGCGAGTCGCACACAGCCGCGAGTAGCAAGGTTAAGAAATTTATTACGGTCCCAATTATCAACCGTACCCACGGTTCATGTGATCCATTTTGCCAATTAAGCAAGATTTCCTTAGAAACTATTAAAAGGGACCTTCTGAGATCCGTCCCTAAGAAACGTATAAAGCAAGGGTCATCTTCAGAAATCAAAGCCGGGTTATTTATGACCTGGACTCGACTGTCCTATTTGGGTGAGATAAGTCCCTATATTATATTATAATAAAGTTTATACTGTTAAGGACGGCTACCTTACTCCATCTCGGGGTTAAGATAAGATCTCCATTAGTCGCAGATCTCATTCATCGTGTGCGTGGAGGCAGCTGAAGGAGTCTCGACCCGTAATTACACTTATAGGGGCGCGTGCAAACACAACAGCCCGCCGAGCCCCGAAACGCGATATGCGGCTTTATTTCTTAAGCCATTAATACCTCGATCGTGCTGCCCAATCATTATTTCGTCTTTATAATAAAAGACAAATAAGCACTTCTGAACATCGAGAAATACTTGAAAGTAGTACGTCCTGCCTCATTACTTAATGTTTTCTAATGTCGCCAAAATAAAACTGACGACCTAGCAGTTTCAGCTCAAGTCGAGTGGGTTTTTAATCCGCTAAGGAAAAGCGTGATCAAAGAGAGTCTGATGTCTTGTGTGACTCTAGTGGATCTTCGGTGGGCTCGAGCTGTACTAATCTTCGGGACGAGTGGGCCAGCCCTCTAATCCGGGCACTACTGGGCAGCCCCGGCCGGTGTAATGCGCAATAGGCATTAGTATTAGTACCGAGTGTTATGGGTCCGGCCGTAATCAGATTAATTAGATGATTTTGCGGGCGTTATTAAAAGTTGAGCCGACTAAAGCGCGGCTCCGTTACCTCTGCCAAGATAGCGGGCTTATGCGCTACGTATACTACTTAGCGGATATTATACACACGCCGGGAATGCTCTTTAATGTTTTAGTATTTTCGACTGAGGTTGCGAACTCCGTGCCGTTTTGTTTGTGCGCCGCAGTGGGCGGCTGGAATAATTCACTTAAGCTTAACTGGGAAGATAATTAGGATTCTACGTCGGTTGATGCAAAATGAACGCGAAAAACATGGTGGAGGATTCTTTTTTTGCACTCATTCAGAAATTGAATTTTATATTTGTAGACGAAAGTTTTAACGAGATGAACATTTTTTTCTACGTTTAGGCGCAAAATGAATCCGGCGTTTTCTTTTTCGTAATTAGAAATGGAGCGCTGCTGTTTCCGTACATTATGTTTGTATTGTGCTTTGAAATTGTTAAGCGAAGTTGGAACTTGTTGGAACTAACTAATTACATGAATCTCTGTGTGTAGCTGGAATTCTATTATAAAAAAATCAAGCGTCTCAATTCCTAAGTACAAGTTCTGTTCTATCATAATGCAAAATCACTTGTTTAAAGGAAAGCAGAATGATGTGTTTAGTAGTAAGTATTTGCATTGCACCGTGTCGTAAATACCTATCGTTCATATGAACTTAAAAAACAACACAAAACTGTAACCGTCAAACAATCCATAGCTCGTTCGATACGGCCGCAAAATTACGAATTCAAAGCTCACAGTGGTCTGTATTATGCAACACGTGACAATGTGCACAAACCACCCAGCAGATAGGTCTCTTAACAGAGGATCACGGGCCGCTGGGCTGAACGCGCGACCGAACACGTCCCGTGTGCTGTCAATCATAAAACAAAAAAAAAACCGGTGAAATTCCAGTGGCTAACTCTCTGTTTAGTACAGACGACTGTGCTGGCTTTTAACGCGTCTAGAGTTGGACAAAGCCACTAAAAATTTAGCCACTCTGTTTTTAATCAAATGTTGCGAATACTACAATGTAAAAATTGCCTTTCGTTCTTCAGTTACTGCCGCTGGATGAGACTAAAACAAAATTGTTATCCCACAATGTACATTTTGTTATCATACATAACATTTCCAAAACTAGCTAAACAAATAAGTAGAACTATTACCCTTGTTATTTAGATAACCGAAAGTCAACAAAAAACAACTTCCTGTTTCAAAAGTCACGTTAATCGTATAAAAGTTAGCATCGAACTATATACCAACTAAACAATAAATCCGTCGTGCCGTGTATATTTCTTTGTAACGTCCTTCTAAAGGCCGTCGGACTTTCTAGCTCACGTGTGAGCCCGATAATGCACCGTGCACCGATTCGTCCGTCCAGTCCATTCTTTTGTTATTTCCTCTTTGTTCCTGTGAAAGGTGGCGGTATTGTTTACTCACCGGAATGGCTCCAGATTGCGCTAAGAGTCGAGATTAGCGACAACGTGACGTGTGTGTGTAAGCGCCTTAATTTAGTTTCGATAATGCCACCGAACGAACGTGGACTCGGGTGTTTTGTTTTAGTTAATACTTTTATTGCTTGGCGACGTTATGTTTTTTGAGTTCTTAGTTAAAGCCAATAAATTTAACGATAAAGCGATGTCTTTTAAATACTTTCTGTAAGTATAGTTTAATTGATTTAGGCCGGTACTTAACGCTATGTTTTGTATTACGGAATTTGGTTTCTCGGCGTATCGGTTCGCTGTAATGCCGTGTAAACAAATTGAAAAATAAATAAATAAAATAAATCACACATTAATACGTCAAACACGAGTAGTAGGAACAGTACTTGCGTTAACCTGATCCTAACTCCCGTAGTAAAGTTTATTTGGTATTTCATTTAAGAAATTGTATGGAAAATGTGTGTGGGGGTAACCGTGATAGACACCAGCATCACTAGAGAATCTCAGATGCCTTGCCAGCCTAAAGAGCTAAGTTAGAATATCACATGTGCCGAAAGCATTACTTCTTGGCGGCAGGAGACGACAGGACAAGGCCCCGTGGCACGGACTACTATCCAGTTAATAAATTAGTAGGTACCAAAATTTTACTATCAACGTTTAAACCCTTTCAATTATCAAAGTGCCAAATGGGCCCCTAATCTTCGCTCGACACACATGCAGTGCCTCAAACTTAATAATCCTAGCTATTAGTTCAATGCACTACAATTACATTGTGCTGAAGGTGCGATGGGCGAGAATTATGCAAACCTTCAATTGGATTATGCCTTCCGCTCCCTGTGTCACTGTCTACGATAGTGCGAGTAGGTACGCCGTAACGATCACTGAGACGATCTTGACTTGCTGATGCATTCGACTAATCAAAGCGAGATGGATTAGGAGATTTGTATGTATGTAAACTCTTTATTGTGCAAAATAAACATAAAACAACTGAGATACATGCACAAACTATTTGGCGGAGATTTGTTTGGCAGCAACAATAATAAATACTTATTTTTCAAAATAAACAATAAATACAATCAAGCAATGGGCCCGTGGGTGGGTATTTATTCCAAGTTTAAAATTAAATTCCGTACGAAGTCTCTGTGGAAAAAACACAAAAGAGAAGCGGATATATAATGGCTTATTTAATGTAGGTACCTATATCCTTTCCGCGTGCCACGCCGCATTATCGTCGGGCGAAATGGACAGTCCGGCCCCTTGAGAAGCCCAAAGGGTTCGGTTTTCGTAGGCACTCAATAATTGAAGTCGTTGAAATTCCGAGCGGATTGTTGCGGCGCCACCTGAGGGGAGGGGCGCGCCGGGCCGTTTAACGGGAAACAATAACGATAATGTTTATTATAATGCCCGATTTATTGGCGATTCTCATTTACGGTCCACGTTCGGAGTTAAATTCGCGTGGACTTATTAACGCGCCGCACGCGCCGCGTAGTCGATTTTACTGCGCGGTACGGCTTAACGGCCGGCTGTAGCTTAATTAAAACTAAAACGACACTGTAAATACATTGATCAGATGCTCGCAGTCATTGCGCTTACGAGCCGTGTGGCGCGACGATCCCCGGCCGAGACGCGAGTGCGACCGGAGCCCCACAATGTATAATAATTGAGCAGGCATTAAAATGATTGAGGTTAGCCATTTCCCAGGTAGGTAATAGAACGCGTGCCGTGGTAAGCTCGCAATTATCGGAGTTCATTAGTAAAGGCTATGTATTTTTCCCCCGTTAAAGTTTCAGTGCGTGGCTTAACTATTTTCAGGGGTCCGCGGTGAGACATTTTAATCCGATAATATCGCGCTATGTGTTGTGCACGAGTTTGTAATGAAGTTTTGTTGTTTAACTTTACTAAGGCTATTTGCGTAACGTTTATATGCGTCGAATGCGAGACAACTTAGTTACGTCCCAGTTTTCGTGCGAATCAAATATTAAATTAGTTTCGCGCTGTCGCTTCAGTTCTTGACATTAAATAGTGTGGCTCAAGACTGCTATTTTCTTTTGCAGTTCAATTTCTGGTTTAATTTTTTGGTGGAAATAGCTACATAAGTGATGCATCAGTCCACACCGCATCGGTGGATCACCTCCTTCGGGGTGCGGTTAGTCGAATTCACGTGCAAATACGTCTCGGCATTGCCCAATGTGCTAATGAAAGGCAATACATTATTCAACCTTTGAATTATACAGTGGCATGTAAATCGATATTTGCACCGCATAACCGCAATTAGCTACTGAATGATTTGGTGAATGAACGGTGTTGTAATTGTATAGGGGATATAAAAACGGCTGCATCCGACGCGTTTAGAAACTCGAGGCGTGAAATTGAATCAATCAGCGGTATATTTTATTTTATTTAAACTAGTGATGCACTGTCGATAATTTTTTTATCGCAACTAAAACAAGTGTCGGAATGAGCTAAGTTTCTGTTTTTGTGTTGATCCGTAACGAAACAAATTCCTATTCCAGTAACAAAATCATCGGCAATCAGCATTTTTCGGTAGCACGAAATAAGCGTATGCGAGCATTACTGGGGGAAAAAAGAGGACTGAAATTGCCGTTCCTCTGTTCGGGCGTTGATTAGTTCGGTAACAAAAACTATTCCCAAACGGTGTGCAACAAGCGAAGTGGAAAAAGTCGATATGAAAGGGGAGGCGTGCTATCTGATTGTGAAGCGTAAGCTGCAATCGCCGAGATGCGTTTCGCAGTGAGCGGCCATTTTTAAATGATTACTGTTCCGCCACAGTCCCTCTGCGCTGGCTTGATGGCACTTGTATCATCAATAAAATATTTCTTCAAATATATTGCTTAATTAATGTATACCTTGTCAACTTTGCCTTTTCATTTTTGTAATCTCACTACGCGGTGTACGTAGGCCTACAACAAGATGGAGCGACGACCTGGTGAGGGTAGCGGGAACGCATTGGATGCGGATGGCGTAGGGCCGATCTGTTTGGCGAGCCTTGGGGGAAGCCTAAGTTCAGCAGTGGACGTCTTTCGGCTGACATGATGATGATGATGAATCTCACTAGACTCAATACATCTGTACTTATTTCTGGTGAGTATTATATAATTACTGCATCGTATTTGTACTGTATAAATTATGTACTAAAACTACAGGATTACAGTAAATGCGCCGTAACACTCAGACATCAGGAAATCTGAACACCACAACGCAGAAACATAGGTATGCTTCATCTTTAAAAGCACTTGGAGGTGTTCAAATTAATGGCTAGAGAACGATAATTTAATGGGATAAGCACAATTTTCGAACTATCAGAACTGGAAAATCAGAAGACCGACTTTACTATTAATAAGAAACATTTACACACTCGAAGTTAGAAGTAAAAAACCGAGTAAGCAAAATTGAAAACATGTGTAAGGACTTTATATATTATTAATTTCTGGTGCCTTAGCTGGATTTCTACAAATAAGTGGGAGCTCTAAGAGCTCAACAAGCGAAGCATTTCTAAAATGATGACTTATTTTTTATATTGCTTGTAAGCCTTCAAAGCTCGTCGTTCCACCAATATCTCTCGACTCATAAACCATTGATTGCTCCTGTACTGTCCGAGCAACGCCCGTACGCACTACCCCGTTACAAAGACAGTGAAGCAATTAAAAAAAAAAAGAAATACGACGTCGAAGATTTTCATTATCCCACCGGAGTTCTCTCCTTTTTGCTTTATGCTGCTTCATAAAGCAATGGGACCGAGATTCCAATGGACCTGTATAATAAGCAGATGGCACCAGTTTGTCTCACGTGTCATGAACATGTCCTTACATTGTTTGATTGACTAAGTTGATCTATTGACTAGCAGTCAGTCTCGGATGTTGTCAAGCGGTGGTTACATCTATCAAAAGAGAAAATTATGAATTGCACAAATCCGAGTAATTTAACACAGGTGGTCAACAGAATACATAGTCAATTGAAATGGTGTAGGTAGATGACGTATTCAAAAATGAATACGCTAAGTACTTATTGTCTTCTACTTTAATATCATAGGTTTGTGGTCTGAACGAAAAAAATGATCGCAAAATTTTGAATTGTTCTTGCTTAATTATTTGTTTTTACCGTAGTCGATGCGGCAATCAATTCCAATAAGAGAGTCCAGAAATAAAAGTTTGTAATAAAGTAAGAGCACAGATTATTAATAGGAAGTGGATGCTACATGTAGAGGTTTAAAAAAGCGGCTCAATATAACAAACGGCGCAATAACACCACGAGCGAAACGAATTCATTCGTCAGCCATGTATAATATTAAAGTATTCATCTATGCGCAACTCCGCGCACCGGAATTCATGGGAGAATATAGAGCACACAAAACTGCCGCGACAGCAAACCTCACTGCATCAAAACAACAACCAGCACATTTGATTAAAATAAATAAAAGGGAATCATACGGCGCGGGTGCCGTGCGGCGTACACAGGTTGCACACCAGCAAACACTCCGCGAATGCACATACATCACCACACACGGCAAGATAACATTTTCAACACTACTTTTTGTCGCTGCATATTATTCATGTTAAAAAAACATACCAACAATTCTCATCTCCTATTTCAAAACAACAGCGATAAATTAAAATGCATGTACGCGATGTTACAAATCAAAATTGTATCATGCAAATACGTGAAGTGCAAACCGTCATAAATATATCGAACGCACGTCGAATACAAGTAAGAAGCAACACTCTAAAACGGCATATCTATTCTAAACGGAAGCTAGCGAAGTATCGAGTTACAAATCGTACAGAAAATCTAGATGTTGGCTAAGCTCCAATCGAGAAGTGATCATATCTGTCAATATTCTTTGAGCATACGATCCGTTTAGACCATTCTACTACATTGGAACAAAGGGAAGTAAAAGCCGCTGCTAGATATGACAATGAGTGTGTCGAGTGAGTATTAGAGTATTGTTGCGAAAGAGCTAGGAGTCATATTATTATTATTTTTACTGTGAATTATATTTCGGTTCTGGATATAATTAAATGCTTAGAGTTTTAGGTAGTACGATATCATAATTTTCTGGAAGTTAATTAAATTTGGGATACAAAAAATAACAAGACATTGTTCCTAAAATCTCTGTCCAAAATCCTAGCTGACTCTCGAGCCACTCTTAATCTAATTATGACAATTCACTGAGTTACCACTTCACAGGGCCTTGGCAATTTCTTTTAATAAGTTGGAATTTTGAGGGCGTCTAAAACAACTTTTTAATTAAAGATAATCAGGCTGAAATGTCAGCAATAACGCGGTGTCACGGAGGCAAACGCTAACTTCATAATTCTGATGCGGCCCTCGCTGACGTGCCGACGGCAGGAACACGTTTTATTGGTAATTATGGCAAGTGGTGAAACTTAACTTTGTAGCAGAGTGCTTCGCTCCAGAATGTGCATTTGCGGCGTTTGTACGACTGTAATGAATTCTAGTTTAAAACAAGGATTCTCGAGGCAGTTGGGTGATTGCTCTCGTTAGACCGCTTCGCAAGGACACTCCACGGTACCTATGCGAATTCCAGTCTCCTTACGTGGATAATACGGTACAGCCGTGCGCCAGTCGACTATTTTGCATAGATACGTACAGTTAAGTAGGTACGTAGGGCACAATCTAAACAATTTACTGTCGTAAACTACAAACTCGCATGTTTTGGTACAGTCAGCGCAACGGTGCCCGTATATTTACGGTAGGTACTGTCGAGTTGTCAAGTTGCGCGGCAACATTTGGCCGACATTTACATACAATTTCATATTCATATCAGAATTAGGTGGCTGGCGTGTTGGGGCCGCACTCGATACCGCGAGGAGACAAGCTGCGGAACTAGCCCCCACTACCTCCAATGCCACACATTCGATATTTTTTATAAAATAATAAAATCGGAGCAATAATATTCACTAAAAATCTATAATTATCCCCCTTTGTCACTATGAAGTGTAGTAATATTAAAGATAATGTATCAACTGATACTTTCATATAAATTCTACTAAAGAAGAAGCGAAGCTAACCCTTTGATATTGATATCTAAGAACAAATAAAAATATATCCCTCCAATAAAGTTCGTTTGTATTGCCTTTGCCGCCTGAAGTTTTTTTAAGACTTTGGCACAATATACATAACCCTACCCTAGGTTGACCTCGTTACAATGCTATCAAGGCATGATTTATGAAAAAAAATATTTTGAAACAAGACACTGCAAACACGGAGGATATTTTTTTTAAACCGACTTTTTACATCTGGCCAGTATTTTGACGTTGAATATTATATCAAGAAAGAAGGTTGCCATTGATTTTTTAAAGTTAAGAACGCTATTGCTGCTAACTATATCACTAATTACATGAATCATTCAGTATTGTTCCACTCGTCAAAACGTAAAACATTAAATTGATAAAAGGCAAACAAAACAACACAGAACGTGGCTTTCAATGGGTTTATTTAGCGCGATGGGAAGTTACAATAACTTGTGCATTGCTGATGCGAATAAGAGAAACGGAAGATAAAACAGTGCAAGTTATATTGAATAAAAACTTTACTCTTGCATACTAATGCTAAAATTTGTATTCGACTGAGTTTGCTTGACTTTTCATTAACTTTCTCGTTTCACGCGGGCGGGATGAAAATCAAAATAATCATTAAGTCTGATTAAGCGTCTTGCAAATCGCAGTTGTGGTGTTTTCTTTGTTAATATTAATTAGCGATCATTTGGCTTCGTCCTATTGAATTAAGAGGAAATGGTTCATTTAAAATCTTAATTCCTATTAAGATAAATTGTTATTTATTTCAGGTAACATTTCATTTCAGAATCCGATGCCATTTATCATAATGCTTCATCTAGACGTCGCAACAATTCTTTACCGCGAAACCACTCCAAAATAAGATAAGCAATAGCAAAAATAAACCCTTGTTTGTTCAAATGATTCAAAGCACAATGTAACACTTGAACATTCTTTTTATCAATGTTTAATATTTCCACATAAACTTGGCAGAATAAAACAAAATACGAGTAACATAAACTTAAGAGCTATGAAGCTAGGAACTAGTTGAAAATGCAAGCGTGTGACTATGACAGCATTAAACGAGGCTCAACAGGAAGCCATACAAACTTGCACTGCAGTTAAGAAAAGGCAAGCAAAGACAAGGAACACGACGTCATCATGCATTAGGCGAATTAAAAAGTTGCTCCGACACGTCAGTGCTGGTGCTTCATTCCCTGAATGTAGGGGCGTAGCTCGCGCGATCGTTCAAAACGTTAATCACGGTAAAAGAGTTGTTGGAATCAAACGTTCTAAACACGCCGGCTTCAAAGGGCGCGAAATGAGCACGTTTACAGTGGAACGCATTCGAATAAGTGGCAAGCGGCCGGGCCGTGAGCAGGTAATCGCGGCGACCGGTGCAGAAATAAGTTTTAATGTGATGAGCATCGAGCTGCGGGATACCACTACGTTCCGATCACTGCTTAGTATACTCAAACAAATAGCCGGTGCATTCAATTGAAATTTGCAAACGTGGCCAACCGAGCTTAATTTTAGTACTGCCAATTTCAAATGACTATCAAAACTCTTGATAAGTTCGCCATTTGAAATCCATTTTAGTAAAATATTTTTGGCTACGTTATTTTACAATTGAATCGTGGTTGGACCTTTAAACGCCTTATACGAAATTTGAAGAAAAAAACAATCATTGAAAGCGGGAATTTTAAACAAAGAAAATACCTTAGTAGACGATTATAGAAAACCTTGATAGTAAATAAAAAAGAAAATTGTGAGAACGCAGAAAGCAATTATCTAAATTAAGTTTCACATCTGCCAATGCCAATCCAAATCAGTTACTCCAATTTTCAACTTCCATCAAATACCAAAAATGTTCGGGGATCAAATCAAAACTCGCTGCCAGCCGATACTTTCTGCGCAACTATTTTGTAACTCATAAAATATTTAGTTCCGTATAAAACCACAACGGACGAACGCGCCATACCTTTCAAAGCCGTAACTGCCTACACACATTTAGGTTAGAAAACCTCCGGCAAGAATTACTAAGGTCAAACGTAATAAATTTAGTTTTAGCCAGCAAACTATGCGGTCAGAGATTTTCGGGGGAGCTCGGCCTTTGTTTTGTCGATGCCTACTTTATTCCATGTAATCCATTAAGACACATGACGAATAGTTGGAGGGGGGAGGCCATTGACAGCCCTCTTAACTGCCCGATGCCGTGGCAAAGATTTGTAATGTGTTTACGAACCCCTTTTTGTAGGACAGTTCGGGCCGGGATGCGGTTTCCTAAAAGGCTATTTGTTATGATTTCAAACAAAGTCCTGTCAGAGAAAATAGCTTTTGTGTTTTATTTTCTGAACCGGATATTTTAAGACCCTTACACGCAAACTGAAACAAATGCTTAGCGCGGGTTGAAGTCGACCTCGATTCGGGGCTGTGTTTGCACATGTGCGGCGTTATGACTGTTTGATATTATAAATATATGGAACTGCGCGGCAATTAAATGTTATGTCAACTGGAAAACTAACCCGAGTGGTTGTAATTTGAGTTAAACGTAGTTTGATATTAACGTTTTATTGTTCCTACATTTCTAATTCTGCGCATGATCTCGACACTAGGAATGTTCATGAAGGTATAAAGCCCGCTCTGATCGCCGACACACGAGCGTTATACATTATGAGTTCTTATGAAAAGAAAGCTAGCGTTCTAACGTGTGAACAGACGACGAGAAAACGTCTGGCAATTTGAAATTAAAATTCTATATATACAATTAAAATTCTACTAAATTTCTAGATCTATGTGAATTGTTACATTTTAATACAAGATTAAAATGCACGTTAAACAAACAGAAAAGTGTGGTGCTTTAGGAAAAAGGGTAACGAAGCGTAAGGTTACGAAACAAAAATAAACGAACGACATGTGAAAACATATTAAGTCTAAAAGGCAAAACAAACCGAATGCCATAAATCATTAGAAACTAAGTGAGCGTGTCATCAAAAAAAAGGAGGAAATTTTGCATGTTTTTCGTTGGTAATCGGGCGAGCAACACGATTTTGTATATTTTTATTGCGCAATATCGTTCCATCCGATTTTTTTTATTCAACTATCGTTATAGTGGAAGTTCCAATGATTTTAATGAATATTAAAGCATTAGTAGAGAAAATAAATAAATAAATAAACAATTTTAACATATTAATTTTTATTAGCCAAGGTTTTCATTTATGTTTGTATTAAATAGCAATATTTTTTATTTATTTATAGTTATTGTAATCTATCTAGTTACCTTTTTACTAGTCACTTTAGCTAGATCGTCGCAACTATGGACCCGTAAATTAAGTGGGTAACTCTATTTGACTAATTTTGCGTGTCATAAAAACGTCTTTGCTTTGATTTTGTGACTAAGTTAATTCTGTTTAAATCAATCAGTATTTCTTGTTGCCATAATGTGGTTACGTTTAACGGAATTTAAGGATTGTGTGAATTTTAATAATTCAAAATACTAACACAAAGAAGATTTTAATGCTAAAGCCGATGACATATTATTATTATTTAAAATTCAATCAGTTGTTATCTCACCGTACTTATGTCATTCAACAGGTCCGTGGTAGATACTTAATCATCAGCATTAATAACCAATACTTAACTCTTGTAGACCTGGCATTAATCTTTGTGGCATTAACGTAGCATACACGCGCCTTCTACGACGCTGGCGCTACGAAAAGATGCTCTACTTGTTGCTACGGCGTAGCTCCAATCAAATCAGACAAACTCATACTTTTTAAAATTCGGTGCTGTCGAAGTTTATATACGAAATTGAGATAATGTATAAGTACTTACTATCTCTTAGCTCAACGGAAACGATATTTTTCTGGGATGGTCGCGCCGACAATTAGTCCTACCTCATAATATCTTTAAGCTGGTTTTAAGGATAATCTGAACAATAAGTTAGGTTTAGAGGATTTATGTAAAATTTGACTCGAAGCGCAGAACAAACACACATTTATGATTATTATTAATATGATCTATAGAGCTAGAAGTACGTATGTCAACACTTTAAAATGAAGTGAAGTCTAAGCGAACAAAGTCGCGGGCACCAGCTAGTCTTACGTTACGATCTTGTGAAGTATATGCAATTATCAAGTCTTACTTTCACTTAATTATACAGCTTAAATATTTTTTGTTTAGTACTATCTTACTTCAGAATTAATTTTCAAATAAGTACACCAGATTGTCAGATTTTCTTAAAAAATTCGAATTAAAATCTCACTGTATTCCGAACTTGAAACGAAATGCTATTAATAGGTACCAAATAATCAAGAGTTACAATTTAAATGTTGTTTTTAAGTTCAGAAAAGATGTTTCAACGAATAGAAATAAATCACTCCCGGGGAAGTTGTAAAATTGCTTTATGTTTTTCCCGAAAAGAAACAGAAAAGTAATAACTTTTCAACCAATTACAACACTCTACTTACATTAATCCAGTGAACCCAGCCATTTCTCCCAAAAAGAAAAGTTTCAAAACAACTTACCCTCCGTAAGAATCCCGAAAAAAGCATAAATATCAATGGTGAGGAGGGCTCAAAAGCGATTTAAGCCTTAAGTAAGTCGGTCGGACTGAGAGAGATGCCTTATTGGAATTGAGTGGGGTGCGAGGGGGACAAACATGCCGAGTGATACATGAGATTCACAAAATAATCAATATGTAATATGACTTCTCGGCGCAATGAAAACTTTTGTCCTTCATCAGGAAGTAGCCGTATGGAGAAAAATCAGCGGAGCGGCACTCCCCGTACATTCTGGCCTCCCTTAATTTTCACAGGAGAGGGTTGCGTGATGAATAGAGATGTTGACTACTTTTACCTACCAGAAAAAATTACCAAATTTATTCGTCATTTCTTTCTGGGTACACTGGTTGGCTTATCGTTAAAGTTGTCACGATAACACTGTCTTTGAGAACGCACGATCAATTTCGAAAATATTACTTTGTAATGAAATTTCAAATAGTGACGTTAACGACATGATTTCATAACAAACGTTCTATTCGCACGCACACACTGCTGGCAAAATGAAGCCTTCGCTCTGATATGATAATAAATAAGCGTCATAAATACCATACCGAAATTAAATTAGCGGATTATTTGCGTACGCAAATGTTAAGCAAATGATTAAGCGTTTCCAACACGCGCTCACTCCCAAAAGACTAATACGTTGTGTGGCATAATTACTTTAGGCAAAAGGGGCGCCAGTTTAGGGCAAGATGAAGAAGAATCGCAGGTGTAAATGGCCGTCTATTGCGCTTTACATCACGAGTTCTCCCGCGCGCACGGGGCTTTGCCGAGATTACTCAAAAATCAGGCTAAGCTACGAAGAGATGTGGTCCATTTTGGCTCAGTTAGAGAGGAATGCTTAGAGCGAATTCGCGGGGTGCTTTTGCGGTGGAGCTACGTTCCGGACAGCGAAACATTTAGAGCCAATTCCCGGCTGGCTTGTTGTATGAACAATTAAGTGTGCCAACCTGCCCCCGCGCGGTAAGAAACGTAATGAATGTTTACTGCGTCTAAGTGGTATGTCTAATGCTTGTATCGTTAAACGGTAGTGATCTGTCCTGCCTGTGCTACCCGCTGCACCATTTGCGATTACTAAACTGCGTTGGTTTTAGACTTCATTAAACAATTCTAAAGGTGAATTCCTACACAAAATACATGTTTATCATGTGTGTTTACGGTTTGTATGCATAAAAATAACCATTGATATTATTTTTTCAATACAAACGTCTGGGTGCATTCGCCGGCTATACTAACGATTTAAAAGCGTCAAAGAAAATGTATGTCTTAAAGACTTTTTCGCAATTTTCCTGAGTCATTCAAAGCGGCCTCACCCAAGCGTAGCCATTAAACAGGAGCTGGAGAACTTACCTGAAATGATAAAAATAAACATATTAAGGCTCTTGCTCCATCGGGTTTAACAATATGTTGTGTCGGAACAAAAGCCCGTTCGGGTAATGAGCGTTGCGTGAGGCGGCGCGGCGCGTCGAACATGTAAGCAAACAATTTAGGCACGGCTGAGTAAATACGACTGCGAAATATCTTTGCTTGGGGCCTGAGCATAGCTTACGACGTGCCACAAGCGCGCAGCGGGAGCGGGAATCCAAATGTTCGATTCAATCAGTCAGAAATTGAAGAGTTTGTCGAAATTATTTTCTTTGCATGTTTTAACGACATAACACTTCGATTGCGGATTGTCAGGCATGTTGATTTTATCGTCAATGTCTAAGTTATAAAAAAAATCGTTTGAAATATACCAAAACGTCAAAATAAATGGGAATGTCGTAGTTTTGACTAAAATATGACCAAGAACGAGTCGGCTCATTAAATTTGGTTATTGACGATGCGCAGTTTTATCAGCTTATGACAGTAGTAGCAATACACAGCCTTCGATGCTGGTGTGGGAGTAAAGAAAAAGCACAATTTGTTTCTCTTTTCGCGCAGATGGTAAAAGCCCATCATGGCAGTGGGCGAAAATACTAAAAATCATGCTGTAGGCGATGCGGCAAGCAACCTATTACTATTTTGATTGCCTTTAGGTCTTGTTACCTTAGGTTCTCCTCGTAAGGGATAAATACCTGATTTATGTATGTAATGATACAAAAGTAACAAAATCTCAATATTATAGAACCATAATATTACTTATATATAATACTGATCAAATGAAACAAGAAAATATGGCTATTTTCCTAAAATCGCGCCGTTCGCAACTTGTTCGGGTTGCAAAGCGGCCTAAAGTAAAGACCTCGAATTTGAGCTGACACGCATTTTTTGAAACGAACCTTCGATAAGAATGTAATATAAATACAGGTAGGTAGTTCGAAAATTATTTGGAAATCAGGAAATAGTTGGAAAATTTTGATGTATTGTAAATTATAAAAAAATATAATATCCTAAAATTAGTAGGTATAAATGATTTTGCGGCTACATTAAAAATATGCTATTGAATTTCTCTTTGTTAGAATTGATTTGATGATTGCGTATGAAATCAGAGCTCAAGGCGGTAGACCATTTATTTCAGGGCAACCAGAACGAGTACAGTATAAAATAATTTTAATTAATAGACTGAAATGGGCCCCAGAAAGCTTCAAGTAAGTTCTGGGTCGAGACGAGTTCCATTCAAGTAATATTACAGAGAGGTACTGAAACAAAAGTGTAGGCGTAAACAGATTATCTTTATAAATTATTCCACAGCACAGAAACGCAATTTATTTAAAAGGCGCGTAAACCCTTACGTTGCTGTTCGTTTGTTCATTACTTTGTCCTTATTTTACGGGGACCTCTGAGATAGCGTGAAACTTCCCAGACTTTAAATAGAATATACAAATTCAGTGGCCGTTTAAAACACTAAACATTTCTAGAATGCCTAGACAAAGCTCACCAAGGCATTAACATACTTCAACGCAGAAATTCACTAATAACAACCGAATTCACAAATCTGCAAGTTGGTGAGCGTAAATAGAAACAGTGGTACGAAACTTCGCTGCATTAGTCCACAATACGTGGGTTGCACGATTGCGCATATATTAGCGTCTTGTCCTTTGGCGAGATATCTCTGGAAGTTTGCCGTTGTAGACGATTTACATTACTTCCGAAATACTAAGGCGCGCTCGCCAAGCCGTGGAAACAACTCGTACCTAGCCTTGCGGTGCCTGCGTTGCTTCCGGCAAGGAGCGAACCGTGCCCCGTTCAATTAGGAGCTACAATGTAACATCGAACTAAAATATAGCATTTGTCCCTTCATGTCGTCGAATGTCGTCCATCCAGCGCTGCCGTGGTATACTGTGCCTTTTGATGATCGCTCTGTGGCACAATTTAGGAATTTGTCCAGTCAAGTGATTCTTATCCATACATTTAATCATTTCAATTAATTAGTTCCAATAATTTGCTACAATCATGTCTGTTTCTTCTTCGATATGACTGCTATAATATCTTTAACATATAGATCTTATTTTGAAAGCATTTGTCAAGACGCTAGGACAGGCATGGATGCACTTTTTTACTGTCAGTCGCGTCGGTGACTGGATTTACTATTAAGACCATCATGACCATGTTGGTCTATAAATATCAAGTTTTTGAATTATTAGGGCGTTTTCAGAGACCTCTTACTTGGATGGATGGAATTTTCTTTTACGAAAATTTAGAAGAAGATGTAAAAGATCGGATTAAAGAAACTTAAGTACCTTTATTGGAACCATAATCTTCAACCTTAAAAATTAGCTTTAGCTTAAATTTGGGATTGTTTTTTGCTGTCAAAACATTGTTAAAAATGAATAGCTATAGAATAAGCGGTAATCCAAGACAAATTTAAACAATAAATGTAGCATAGCGGTGTAAGCCAACCCTAAGACCACTGCAAAGGTACATGAACTCGGTAGCTATTTTATGTCCTCGAAAGAATGTGCGGAAACGGACCACAATGTCTGGTGAACTTCTGCTTGTGCTGTTGTGTACGAAAGATGGCGCAATATCATGTAAATTTACAAATAAATCTGGAACTTACTGTGCACTCAGTTAAGACATGAACAAAACATCACACATAGGTATAACAAAATAACATAGAATGTATTTATAACTAGATATAGATCTAAGCAACTTGTGTTAATATGGCTGATTTAGGGTAGAGTTAAAATTGATTAAAATCGGTTTCAAGCAAGGAAATGAAGATTCGAGCAACCTATCCACACTCGATTAAGGCTTCAAACGAACCACGAAATCTCAGTAATGAATGAAGCACTCATAGCACAAATGAGAATCTAGCAGAACAAACGTCATCGCTAAATGTTCCAATAACATTCGTACCACAATATGAACGGGGTTACAGAAATTAATTAAACACATTATTTAGTTAGGCAATGTAATGGAAGTTAACGAAATAACGTTTATGAAACAAATCGAAAACAAAGATCATATTAACGCGGAAATTAAGGGTTCGCTGGGTAATACTCGTTTGTGTTAACGAGTGGAAAGCACTATCTAATCGGAGCGGAGTTGCCAAATTACGTGGTGTGGTATAAATGTGGGCTTACTGTAATCTCGCGATGTGGGATGCTAATGCGGAGGCTGCGGTGGCTAAGCCGCTGCCTCGTGCATTACGCAGGGGATGCATGCTTCGATCTTCATATGTTTATAGCGTATGTGCTTAATTACGCTAAAGTTTGTCTTTATCTGCCGGAATTTGCCTTTGCCAGAGAGACATGCTACAATACAAGTATAACAGAGGCGGTATTATGGTCTAACGCGCTTTCAATTAAAATTTCATAGGCCATCCTTTTCTTTCACCATTTTTGACCGAGGTTGTGTGTTGATTGTGAATTTAACCGCTCACATGTTGAGCAATAAGCCTACAGGACTGTAACTTTTTTTATAAATAAGGGTCACTCCGCGTTTGACTTTAGAGTCGGCAATATACTTAGTTGAATTCAAAAAAAGTTAAACATCGAGTTCCTTTAGTTCATATTTTTGTGTCTTACAGCCAGTAAAAAGAAGAAATAAATTAGAATAATTCAGAAACACCCTCCACTGATGTGCATGCGTGCATAGTCTGCAATTTAAGTTACATGAGTCCCAAATCAAGATTAATGCGACTTGTAGAAAGTACCCGGTTAATGCTTTCACTTCGAACAAAGACTTGAACGAAATACCTCGAAGTGAAACTATTTTAGCGGTTTCCATCGTTTATACATTCTGTACCTAGTTTAAGTTCCAATGTTTCTAAGAAAACAATTCTTTACTGCTAAGGTTTTAGCCAATTGTAGTTTGTACGCACCCGAGACCAAAGTTTCGAGATACAGCCCATTGTTTTAATTTATTACACGTCTCACTAACGTACACATGAATGTTATCTTTATTGTTAAATTACTTCGCCAGCATTTTCTACTCTTGTCGCCGTCGTTTTCAAAGCACTCAAAACTTTCAACATTACCGTTCTTCCGTCTGACGTATACAGTCAAAACACTTTCTTTAGCATCCCTTGTAATCCGTCCGGCGATGTCATAAGTTTCGGCCGGAGCAGGCGCGGCTTTGGCGGCGGCTAACTTATCACTTAGTCTCCAACAAATTAATCCAAGGAGGTTACCGACTTAATACTACAGCGCCGTTCCGATAGCTCCACAGCCGCTTGTCCTTTATCGCTCCGGTCTCGATATGGCCGTAATTTATTCCGCAGAGAGCCAAATTAAATATAAAACGTCGTTGCGGTGTATCACTGTAAGTGACTGTGATAAATGAAGCCATTAGTAACGCGAGCTGTACTTTTTTCGGTTCATCCGGCGGCGTCGACGGGCCGGGGGCTGCGGCGAGCGGGAGTTTGTGGACAATTTCATTAGAAAACGTTATAAGTGTGTCGCCGGGTGACGGGGTGACGCGGGTGACATAGGGGTGGCGGTGGCGGGGCGGAATTACAAGCGACGCGATAAATTTTGTCGCCTCGCGACATTAGGCTCACGGCGAGATAGGGATGGGCACACCGCACGGCGACGACGCAGCGGCGAACGGAACGCGCTGATCCTTGAGCGAAATTAAAACAAGGAGCGTACTTGGCGAACAATAAAAACGTCTAATAAATCGCAGCTGCCGCTGTCGGCGTGCGGACTGCAGGGCTTTATCAGGAGCTCTTGTGCTGTTGTGTCCCGGGCTTTACCTGCTGCGTTTCTTGCGAAGATCGATAACACGATTTATATTTGTTTGCCACTAATTTAATTGGCGCATTTTCTGTTCACAAATCTGTTTCTTCTTGAGTATGATTATCATAGAAGACGCGTTTTATATTTATCCAGTCATCGTCCACATTGAAGTTAACATCTTCTTCAACATAATCAGCACCGTCAAAATGAACACCAACGGTATTTTAAAAAGCAAGTACTAGAGACGTTACTTTCCCGCAGCGGTCTCGTAAAGACCACGGGAAAAGTTAAAAACAAAGTGGAAATAAATAAACATTAAACACGAGCACTTAAGAGTATTTTCATTAAGGGGCTACAACGTTGCATGTTCGGTACGTTGTAGCCACCGACAACGATTACTTGGGAAGAAAAACTAATTACGGGTGACAGAGGCCCGTAAAGAGGGTAGGTGCACATTCCCTCCTTATAGGGGAGAATCAATGATTTTGCGAACAAAGTTACAACTTTTTTGTGACTTGACTTTTTTAATTTAATTTTAAATTTCGAAAGTTTTGTTTTCGGCACGTAATTTGGCGTTTCTCTTTTGTTTTAAAGAAGGAGAGACTGTTTGGGTTAACGCTTTGTTTTTTTTATTAATTAATGAAGATCACGACTTTGTGTACCTGTCCAGAAATTACTTCTTTTGAAATAATCCAATAATAAATTCTATGGCATTGTAACAGTAATGTTGGGGGTATTGTGGTTTGCAATTTATTGTATTATCTTTGTTTTGCTTTTGATATCTAGCTTTGTTAATGAGAATATTAATTGTGCATTTTAACGTGCATTCAGAATCTCTTTGTTACAATAGTACATCACAATTTGATGAGATTTATTCAAGCGAATATTTTTATTGGAAGAACATTAAGCGAATAATTTAATTAGTGGTAGGCCTTGCTTGACTTTGTAATGACGGCTAGAATTCCAATCATTAAATTTTAACTGCCTAATATTTTTAATAACTAAAAGAAATCCAAGAAGTTTAATTTTGTCGCCGGTAACATTTTTTGCTACAAAAACAGCCTTAACGACAAAAAGAATCCTCACGTCTTCTATGAAACTTTTTCCAATACTTTGTATTTGTGCCAGAAGAACGTGTACAGAAAATGATTATGATTAATCAAATCCTTGAAATATACGATAAGGATTCGGGTCTGGGCCCAAGGAAATTGTAATGGTGTTATTGGCATGCATTACTGGGCCCTCATTCTATCGGCATTCAGGGCCGCGCCGCGTCCCGCCGGCAAATATATTTATCGCCTACGCCAATTAGATTTTTAATGCTTTAAACCTCCCAAGAAAAAACTTCACCAAGACACATTATCTAATTCCATTGCCGAGGATAACAGTAAAGCAAGTTTTATTACTCCGACGTTGATGAACGTAGGCCTTTTATTGAGTTTAAAGGCGGCATTAGGAAGTATTTAAAGTTTCGTGTTGGACATAAAAAGTTTAAGGGCCTTGAAGTTAATTGAAATATTTTTTTAAAGGGAGGAAATTAGGTCCGTCTAAGCACTCCGCGAGTCTAATGTCTTAACAATGGCTGTAAAAATTGTGCTATAGCTATGCGTACCGAATTGCACATAACAGGCGGAGCAAAATGAAATCTAAAAGTTCGATTCGAATTTAATACGTTTCCTGTATTCCGACGCCACCCTATTCCTCCTAGAGGTACGTCAATACCTACCCTTTATACATATAAGCAGAACATACGTATGACGTATTCAATTTGAAATCACATTATGACTTTCCAACATGCAACTCAAGCTTCTATTCCTTGCTTTCATATTGAATCTTTCTAAGGCTGCGTTTTCAATATGACACACACTCGTATAGGTAACCAATATGAAAGAGTACCTAACTCGGCGTCGTCAGATCTAGTTATAGACTAGAGACACGTGTTGCACAAAACACGGTTAACAATTTCTAAGCTGAGTATAATTTCTTCGTCGGAAGAAGTGTCTCGAACTCGTTCGCATAAAAGTGTTAGGTAGAATGATAACAGTTTGTTGCCGCCAAGCGCCTCTAGAAACGCTGTCAATTTATCCACAGTACTTATTGATACCTTAACTCTAACGAGATTGAAGGTGTTTTTATGATTCAGACTTGCCGGTGCTTCAAGACGAATTCTATGACTTATATACTTTACTAATTATCGATTTGTTGATTTAATTTAACTCCCGATTTTCATCATCAGTGTCAGTCCATTGTTGAATATACAAATTCATGTCACGCTACTGAGCTCGATCTTCAGCGGTCTTCTTTCAATCCCTTCAGCCATCTTTCTTTCTTTTGTATTGGTGTTTTAGGTACTGTTAAAACTATCAAAATTCACGCAATTAAATAAATTTTATATGCTGTTACATTATTGTCTAGTAAAATCCCAAGGGTTGTTAAATCACAAAAAATAAAGATGCAACAAACCTATGGCTACATCCACACGGCAAATGTCTGCATCGATCGATTACTAAAGTAGCAAGTAAAAGTATTACATATTACGAGTACAGCGAGCGATTGTCCACTAAATTATGCAAGTGAATTAATTTATTATGAAATAAGGACACACGGTATGAAAGTAAATGAACAAGGAGAGTTTTGCGGGCCTAGTGTCGCAGAGCCCGGGGTAATTCCATTAATCTTCCACATTAGCATGGAGGGGACAGGTCGGCGCCGTTTGATCTGTGATCTCCATGGCTTACCTACTCCTAATACTACATATTAACTTTGATAATTAATTACGGTACGAAATAAGTTTTGGTTAGACATGAATTGTCATTTATTAATATCAAATGAAGCAAGGTTTGATGGCAGTGACGTTAGACTCCATCACAGACGTTCTCAGTTCAATTCAAGCCTTCGGGATTATATATTCCTAAAACGTATGGGTACACTACCTACTTAACTTGGGCAACCTATACAACGCTATAAATTAGATACGTCGCTTCTTTTTTAACCAAACCGTTTTTTAACCGTTATTTTTTCGATTTTGTTTTTGAATGGATGAATTTTTGTCAAGCTCCTTGCAGTGCTATATTTATTTATTACGTACGATTATATGTTGTTTTAAATTTGTTATTTTTGGCAAATAATGGTCCCTCCGAAACGCTGTTAAAAAGTAATGTAAAAAGGTTTTTTTTTTTCATTTTGAACTTTATCGTAGATATTGACGAAATACCTCACACAAAGTAAATTCAAATTTTTAATTTAATTTCTTCACTCGTTAAATTCTTATTAGTCTCCACTGGACTTATATACTGGAGCTCTAAAGTAAACGAGTTACGTGTATTGTTATAAGGCTGTTATAAAGTCTTGGTCCGAGCTTGCACGAGAATCACGACACCGTCATTTATATACGAATTTAGTCTTGCCCAAACACTCGGATATCCCATCGAGGGCCATTCTACGTTCTCGTTTGTTGAAACGCCAAATCGAGCCGCATTATTCTAATTCTCTTTCCCGATAGCTTTGGAAGAAGCTATTTATTTGCGCCGGAAGCCCAATCTGCCCCTTCAGAGTTGAGGCAACACAGCTTAAAACGTAAATAATGCCTTGAGTTATGTTGCTGACGTGTTCCTTGGGAATTAGTTTTTAAAAAATAAATGAAATTTATATTTTTATTCTTACATACATACACATAATACCAATCTCGTCTTTATTCCTTACGGATTAGAACTAGCCCAGGGTAACAAGACTTAAAGACCACGTTTAGATTGATTGTGTGTGCATCAAAATAGTGATGGGTTGCTAACCGAAAATGATTCCTAAAATATTCGCAGATTCCTTCGATTTGCAGCTAAAAAAATATAAACATTGAAGTTAATTTGATTTGAACCTTATCATTATTGGCTCGAACGAATATACAAATAGGTTAAGTGAGCAATAAAATTATACCTGTCAACTACCGACGAAAAAAATAAAAATCACAGGTTTCAAAGCCAATCGCTGTCAATAAATTGTAGGAATGAAAGGGTATAACTTTTCTTATATATCATGATAATGTAACATCGGAACACATGTGGAATCTTTATTTCTTGCGGGCCGCAGAAGTGAAAGATATTCCAGATATAAAAACACGTGCCCAATGCTAATAAAGTAGGGCAATATCGAAAAGGTGTTTTGTATGAACGGTTTCCAAGGGAGGCCAAAAAAAAGGGACATAAAACGAAAAGACGAAAAGAAACGAATGTGGAAATATGGGCAGTATTTTATTTACTGCATACAATCGAACCTTTATCACAGAATGTATCGCTTTACAGTGTTTTGTAGCGCCGCCTGTTTGGGGAGGTTCGACATAATGGTTATTTTTTTGGACCAAAGAGGTTCAAAAAACGAGCAATACCTATCAAAAACATATTTTATTTGCAGTTTTTTTTTATCACAATACTGCCAAATCGATAAGATTAAGCAATGTCACGGACTTTTTAATGGAACTCTTATATACATACATACAAACATAAATCACGTCTTTATCCCTAACAGAGTCTAAGGTACTGCATAGAATCGAACCTTTATCACAGAACTCTTTAATAATAATAAAATGGGTATTTTTTACTTCAGTGTTTTTCCATGTCAGTACATTTCTGGTCCCTTGACCGCTGACGCAAGTCTGATGTGCATCAGATGCAAAGGGATATATTATTATAATAATAAGAATTTGACATTCATAACACGGAGTTTATCTATTGCATAAATGGAAGTTTGTCAGCAAATACTATTGCAACGAAAATACGGCACTAAACAACAAAATTGCATCTTAACTAATTTGATTCCTTGTAATCATAAACAGCAAACGACGAATGTTTCAAGTTTTTAACGCACTTCGTACTTCGCTGAGGGTTGAAAATACCCAATAACAGTCGTAAGCACACATTTTCAATAAAAGAACAGGTTTTGTAACGATACAAAACGCCAATAAGCTGGTCTAGAATTACCGAACCGCGCGTACGATATTAGAATAGCCCTCACACTCGCTTTGGTTTCGTACTTGCACAACAGCCCAATTTGGACAGCCTCAGCTGAGCGAAATTGCACATCCCATGTATGAAACGATCAGAGAAATAAAATTACAGTATGTACCGAGGAAACATATTTGCATTGAATGTTATGTATTGCTTTATAGGCTTACACGAGGGCGATATTTTTAGTCATCAAGTTTTTGTGCTCCATTGCACTCAGAAAATATCATGCTAGGGCAACAAAATAAGTTATGAGAATGATGAAATGTCACTTTGACAAATGACATTAATTTGTTATTGTGTACATCCATGACTCAGGAACAAATATTCGTGCTCATCACAAAAATATATGCCTTTACCAGGATTCGAACTCGGAAGGCTTGCTTCGCATGCGGGGTCACTATCAACTAGGCCAAATGCGGAAATACAAAGTTATTTTTGCTTGAACTATCTAAGTAGGTACCTATCTATTTACTATCATAATTTTTATTAAATAATAGTGCGGCAGCCGGATTCGTTTTAGCCAAGTTTATTTAAAATAATCAGATTACAATAAACAGAGTGTAGAATTCGTAAAAAACAAACTTGGAATTGCTTCCAATGTAAAAGATTTACATGGACGAACAACGATTGGGGATTTAGTTTACTTTTTATAAGCCTGTTCGAGTGTAACGGGCAAAAACCACTGCAGGTCAGGCAAGCACAGATTGGCAAGTTAATCAAGAGGTGGCTTAGCTTACACAGCGGTTTTTCAAAATGTCCGACATCTCACCTGTTTTCCTCAATACAGGTAGTTTCAATGCAATGTTTATACTTCTATTTCAAACCACGCCGTTTGAAATTTAGTTTAATTTGGTATTATGTTGTATGCATTAAATTTTTATCTATTTGATGGAGAATGATTATGCTTTGGAATGATACGGTAACATTAGAATATACTTTTAATGGCTGTGCGTTTTTGTATCGGTATAAATACATAAATCGCGTCTGACAATAAAGTGAAAAACGTTCAAAGCAAACGTGTAGATTTTCAAGGAACTCAATTCGATTCCCTCGCGTTGTTCAGCCGATCATAATCAATTGTATATTAGCAACAAAGACGGCGAAGCGTTCTATCGGTAAGGCTCAATAATTGGATTCGAAGGAAAGGAATTTTAGCGAAAAAATGTTCGACAATTTGTCAGTCAGCTAGGCGGGGATCTCGGCGACATGATCGAGCTTCATCATCGTTTTTTCGTCAAAGTGCCAGCCCCGCTCGCGGTGCTACCAGAGAATTCTTATTACGCGCTCTGGATACACTCTGTGTATACTTTTCCTTAAAAAGAACTTTAATTCTCTTCGCCAGTCCTAAATAGGGGAAATCGAGCAGCTTTATTACTTTGGGTACGCTTGCTTTTGTTTTCTTTTACGATAAAACACGGCGTTACGACATTCTGCCGTAAGTGAGGGATGTTGCGTCGCTTCCAATCTACGAGATTTTTTTATAAAAATGAATATGACACCGAAGGAGGTAACATTGTTCTTGAAAAGAACTTCGTGTCATAAATATCCTAGTAGGTAATTTTGCGTAACAATATTTTGTCATGCAACAAATTCTTAGTGTGTAAATTACAACATTAAGATTTATTAATTTAAAATGTAGTTTTGTGACGCGCAACAAGTGGAAAAGTTAAAAAAAAAATGAAAATCTGTACAGTAGCTAAAAATAACGAGTTAGATAATAATATTATTTAGGAATTTCGTCAATTTTGTATATAAATTCGATGGTCTGTGAGCTCAATGCATTAATTTGATAGCGAAGCAGTACGCGATGCGGCGCGCACCGCTACACACTCGGCGCGTGAAAAATACCTTTTCATCTAGGGAATTCGTGCAGAGATGCCGAACTCTTATAAAGCGAAACGGGAAATAAAGAAACCGAATGATGGAAAAAAGAACGTACTGAGTCTCGCTCGCTACGGCCGTAGATCTAGCTGATTGTGAGAAACGCCGTGTCGCACCTTGAATTATTTGACAGTTTGAATTGTCACCGCTCGCCCGGTCCTGTTGTTATTTTTCCCAGTTTCCTGCCTCGCACGCCAAAAGATAATGTGTAAGTTATAAAACAAACCGAAACTTGTTACAATACACCCTTCGCTACGTTTTGTATTACCACTTCGAATGTTAACAGAATAATATATTCCCCGTAGAAAACTTCTGCAAAAATGCTTACGTTGACGTTTTCCTGGTCTGGCAGGCTTTTCAAGGTTCGACTTTTTCTTCGTAAAATATCGTTTTATCACGTTAAAAAAGTACACTCATCTATTAATATTACACTCAATTTATATTCAAATGCGAAAATTCATTTTTGCCAGTTTGGTAGGGAACATTTTTATCGGAGTGAAATATTAGCTTTCACGTGCAATTTCATCCGGAAAGTGTCAGCCCGTCTTCTCCAATCAAGGCGGCCGTTCGCACTAACGCCTAATTATGTTTACCGTGTCCCTTGTTCTACGCGGATTGGTTCCTTCTAATTCACTTAAGGTGTGTCGGTACCGATCGTTAGTTATCGCGGCCAATATTCTCATAAATAGCACACAGCCTAGCGATTTAGTAGGTGGAGTTGGGCAAGTAAATAGGATGGCTAGGTACCTACATAGAATCTGTGTGCAGTAACGGGCGATCCTCGGAGAGCCACGCAGGATCCATTAATTACCAGGGCAGCACGCCGCGTGAGACGTCAACCTTCGCCATGAGGCGCCTACCCTACCCCACCTCCGACCGCTTAAACCAAACCTCCTACCTAAATCCCAACACTGATCTTTTCTCAGCGAATTTTTTTCACAAAGCCGTCATAAAATGAATGAATTAGCATACCTAATTGTCCCTTGAAATGGGAACAATAAATGAAGAGCCCCTCCGCAGAATCCGGGCGGATTTCTACGAGGCAATCAAAATTTAGGAATTATTTAACAGTTCCATCCACATGAAAATCCTGTATTTTTTATAAGAGAAAGTTAATGCGAGAACAAAAAAGCGATACAGCGCGAGACGACGAAGGCTTTGTGAAATTTAAACACTTTTATTAACGTCGTCAGATAAAAAGAAATAAAGGAAATAATTGAGCCGGCCGCGAATCAGCTTTGCGAGCTTATAAAGTCGAGTCCGCAAAGTCGACTTAGAGTACCTACTCACACACGCGTGAAACGAACCTCTTTCGATTCTGAAGGGGCTTTGAATAAGACGTCTCTGATGCTCTGTTGTGAGCTGATTCAAATGCCTACGTTGATTTTTTCATTTTAAAGACGATCCTTCCTTAAGGCTGCGGGGTACGGGTAAATGAAACGTATAATATACGTATCTTATATACGTTGGGTACGCATATGGGACATTATTATTTCAGTATCACGGAATCATCCAATTATTATTATAATAACTTTGAATATACAGTTAACACAATTTGCAACACTAGGTTTGCTACATTGCGTGGATGGGTGGCTACCTCATAATTGGCAAACAGAAGATAATGGGCAACATCAGTTTTTGCAACGAGTGAATTCCATGATTCGTTTCGCATTTTAATTTATTTTGTTATATTGCAAATCATCGGCTTATAATGTCCCATCGGTTCGAGTGTTGTAACAGGATGAACTAGTTGATGCGTGAACCGTATTTATTTAATTTCAATCGGGTTTTTATTCGGAAAACCTTTTAAGGGGTTCATTTTTACCAGCAGCTTTTTGGGTAACGGTAATTTTGGTTCACATTCGTTCCATCGATTTTTATTGACGTGCTCTTTTTCCAAGCCGTTTTGTTTACGAGGTTTATACGAAAGTAAGAAAACAAATCAAAACAGTAATTTAAAAATAAATCACTATTTTTACGGTGACCCATTTGAGTCACGTGTTTGAGTGCCAGACGTATCGCAACGTAGCCCGAGGCGTCGACAATTACGAACAAGACGAGTACTAGACTTCTAATACAAATCGCTCGCCCCGGGGTTCGTTTATCCGTAGTCGTACCTACCTCCCGCCCCACCCGACCCCTTTTGGGTGCGGACGCACTTAGGGCGAATCAAGAAAATGTAAAGCTTAAGCGCTCTTGTTCACTAAATTTAAAGCACGTTTTAAAACGTCGAAAATGTTTTTTCAAACTGCCAAAAGCCAGTGCGATGTATTTAGGTCATGGTTCGAAGAATTAAGGTGTTTGGTTGGCAGGTACAGCGTTTCGTATTAGTAATGTACTATTATAACAATGAGACATTTGATTTCGTATGACCAAAAATATTTAAATTAATAGAAAAATGTTAATTATTCGCAATCCGTCTTTGCCGAAGGAAAATATTGATATAAATAACTGACTTCCTTGCACGGATTATATGTAATTTTCACTATAATATTACAGCTGGTAGTTGAGCTGACTAAATAATAACATTTATTTATGGTTTATCAAATAAATGTTCCTATAAATTTGACGATGTTCGAAGTGTACGGCATCAAATGCTGACTTAGCTTTGGATCAAAAATTTCAATTAAAAAACTTTAGAGGAGTCTTCATTCAAGCTAACCCACGTTGTTTGTACACAAGGATTTTTGGAAAAAAAAAATTCAAAGCCGCGTTTGCGAGTCGTTTTTTTCACACTGGAATAGCAGGCAAAGTTACTTCTCTATTATTCTCTCCAGACTGTCGTCTCTCTAAGTACAACCACACCCCAATGCCGAGAAAACTATTACATCATTGTCCCACTGCATTCCGATTTTATTTCTCTCGTCGAAAGCTCTTGTATCAACAAAATACACGACAATGTAAATGCTTCGCTGCGACTCCCCGAAACTCTTTGTTTTTAGGTAAATACAGTGACAAGACGGATTTGAATTTAATAAACGTATTCACGGTAGTACTCTGTATTAAAATACTGTTGGTGATTAAGTTGTGTGAACAGAAACATAGTTTCATAACTACTACATTATATGTTGGTACTTGTGGTGCTTTTCCGTAAAAGTAGACTAGGGACGAGTAGTATTTGCGTTGTCGACATAGAGAGTAAGACAGCCGGTGAAATTATTGGCACATGTCTATTCTATCCTAGCTCTCTAGGCTGGCCACGCGTCTGCAATCTTACGGTATTGCGGATGTACCTATCTACAAAGGAAAATGTAAGTATTCATTTACCATCAGGCGATCAACTTGCTTATTTGACTACCATATTGTCTAAAAAAGGATTTTTCGTTTATCTAAAAATAGTACGGCAGCTTTTGTTCAGGACAGAGAGACACCATTACGAGAGCTAATAAACTTTACATCCAAGATTCTATCTAGAAACTGCAACTTTCAAACTTAATGAAATAGTTGATCAGCTAGTTTCATACAACACCTTTAAAAAGATTAAAAGTGTGCTCAACCGGAACATCGGTATATTAAATTAAACCCCAGTGAAACATATTTTAAAAGAGATGTTCCTTAAGAGGTCATTACGTGGTCCTGTAAAATCGTTCGGGGCGTAATTAGTTCGCCATTTGCTTAATATATTGGCACTCCTGCTACCCGGTTCGCTTCAATGCCAATGCAAACGGAAAAGCAAAAAACTCGAGTCTCTATATAGAAAAATTCTGCTCGTAATCATTAGAGCCGTAGCTGTTTGAGTTCCGCTCCGCGAGTGCATTTTATTTCTGTTCAAACTTAATTCGGACAATAATTTAAACGTTCTTTACCGAAAAGGAACGAAAGAAGTTATATTTTTATTCCAAGCAAACGTGATAACAGGAATTTAATTCCTTTTAGACTCAAATTGCTCTTACAGTGTACCATTAGATTTGGCAGTCTGGAATATCCATAATAGTTTACAAAATTCCATCGTGGTTTTCATTTTTTTTTTTTTTTTATAAAAGATGGGGCAAACGAGCAGACGGGTCACCTGATGGAAAGCAATCACCGTCGCCCAGGGACACCTGCAAGACCCGGGGGATTACAAGTGCGTTGCCAGCCCTTTGAGGAACAGGAAGGCTCGCTTTTTAAAGATCCCTAAATTGTACCGCTCAGGGAATGCTGCAGCAGGAAGTTGGTTCCAGATCTTTCATTTATAAAGTGCCAAACATCAAGTCCCTAGACTTAACAATTGAGATTTTGGACTTTTATATCCCTAAATCCCGTGAAAATATTAGAATTAACACTGGCTTAGGTATGCTTACCATATACATTTTTAAAAAATCCAAATCCTTCCAGTCGTTTTAGAATGAAAGAGCAACAAACACACAGACGGACAGATTTACTCACAAAGCGAAAGCATTACCTAAAATTCGATTTGATTTAGACCGAAATTGTACCTGTAACTATAACAAAAGAAAGGTTAACTCACAAAAAGATTTTCAACTTTATCCACTTTGTAGAATCTAAACTTCGGTAATATTATAGAGTGGGTGGGCAAAGTACGAGCACTTAATTCCTACTTTATGGATTGTAAGAGTCATAAAAACCTCCAATTAGGTCGCCATTACCTTAATATAATGATATCCAAAAAATACAAGTTACCTTTCTGATGTTAAATACACGTACAGCTATTGGATATTGTAAAATTATACCACAACCATTGTTTTGATTCGACTTACTTCGTTTCAACAAAATTTCTACAAAGTGTTGGCTCCTGAAGTTAATGTCAAGTTAGTATGAATGTTTGTGGTTGACGGTAGGTATATTATTATAGCCTTGCCGTGAGTTTTACACACAATTTATTAAATTCAAACCACTGGAGAGGGCAAAAAGCAAGTAGCAACATTTGTTGACATTGTTGGTTACTCATACTTATAGTTTTTATTAACGAATACATGCAAATTATTTATTTTAATTTTTCAGTTAGTTTCGTGTCTAACGCGAGAGAAATGGTCCAGCAAAGCCAATACAAATTACAAGCCACAGCTAGAGAGTCGCTGGTAGTCGGGTTTTAGCAGCCTTCGATCACCCGTCAGCGCATAACCGAATTAGAGCAATTTAAGTCAGGAAATTGGAAACGCTATCGCCCGCCCGATGCACCGCTGCAGCGGGCGCGCCGCCACTGGCATTTCAGACATCCACCGTTTCGGCAGCCACTGCTAATGTCTGAACAATGCACGAATCTGGACGGACAGATCCAAACGGCCCCGAAGATAAACGACAACCGTGGCGCGTTCTAACAACTGATTGATATACGGCCTCAGATGATATCGTACTGTGGAAGTAGGCGAAGCCAAATTCCGTGGGCGCTTCAGTTACGGTTCGAGTGTTGTTGACAAGCGATGTTTAGTTAGTGTAGCGAACGACAAGAGTCCAACACAAATCGGGTTGTTTGTTTTGATAAATCTATCAGAGGAAACTCGTTTACGCATAAACGGAAGCTGAATTTTTGCAGCGGAAGTTGCGATGAATTCGTTTTCAAATTATTAATATAATTGTGTTAACAGACTGTTTTTCTAGTGTAGACAATTGTTGTTACAGCAAATAAAAATCGTACACGATATTCCAAACACGGCATGTCGCGGTTGCGGACTCGTAATTAATAAGCCGCATTTTATAAATATTCATTATTATTTTTGATGAGATCGCTACATATTATACGGAAATGTAAGTTTGTAACGTCAGACTGTACATTAATATGGGTACCGAGCTGATAATAATCTGTTTGATGCGGAAAATTCCGCAAGCGAACTGGAACAATTCGATTCAGGAAAGGGCAACACGCGGCTACGATACGGTTACGTTATTGTAAATGTAACGTTTAGGTAGCTATGTTGAAATTAGTAAAACGCAATCACATTTAGAAATGCATTTTACTGGCTTGTATTGTCTAATCTAGTGAGTGACACAGAGTATGAAGCTAGAGGCCCCGTAGTCGAACCAAAGAACTCGAGTCTTATATGTTTTTAATTGTTTAAGTAGTATATTATTAGTTATCTGTATTACTGTATGTACCTCTCATTCTGAGAGGCTTATTCCCAGCAGTTGGACGTACTTAGATTAGAGATAGTGAGATGTCGTTAAGTCTTAACTTGCATACCTGCTTATTGAATTTTCACGCTAGCCAAAATGTGAAGTATCAGTTCGATAAACTGAAATCACAAAGCAACTCGCACAAACAACAAGGCACGCCGTTAGCAACTGTGTACGGGAATTCCGGTGTGCAGTCGCAGTCAGAACATGTCGATAGCCAATACAAAGTTAAGGAGCATAAGTTAAGATAATAACAAGTAATCGCGCAAGTTGGAGCGGGAGGCAACACACTTGCTTGCGCACTGACTGGAGCCCCGAGCCGGCCAGAGTTTGGACTGGCTCGACGGCTAAAACAATGGCGAATCAAGCATGCAACGGAACTTTCTCAAAGACACCCTCTTGTGCGTGCGACGCTTAGCGAACGCTCGGTCGCTAACTTTATATTGGTTAGGAAACTTCATCCTTAGCCGAGCTTAAACCCAGTAATATGAGGCGCCAGATTTGCAAGAAAACACATTTACTTAATTATCAGCAAACTCATTATTTGACACAAACTTCGCATGTAGCTAATGCGCTAAGAGACGACAAGATATCTTAATGCGAAATAAATAAAGGAAAAAAGTCATCTTCCCCGCGTTTGCAAACATACCCATCACGCAGACGAATACTTATAATAACATTTACTGAGGAGATATTTTATAGAAGCGTCGCAGCCGAAATTCTTCAGGATAAAGTTGTCCGCTTAACATTAAATAAGATCGTTTTAGCGAAGCAGATAGACAGATAAAGACGGCATACATTTTCATGAGAACAGAAAAAATAAAATGTAAGCAATCTGCGGCAAACTTGTGAGGGCTAAGAGTCTGTCGAGATTGGCAGACGCGAGTCACGGCGGCGCGAGAATGGCGTAAGCGACACGGGGCGCGCTGGAAAACGACACCTACACCCGACCCCTGGGGTAAACATTGCAAACAACAAACTCAGCTAGATAACACTTAATCGGCGCAGTCTTCAGAGATTACACCGGTCGTTCGGTTAATTAATTTTTAAGCATCTCAGAGCCGGTAACCGTCATTCGACTTCCAAATGAATTTGAATACGATTTAAATATACGTTGCTTCTTTAAACTTTCAATTTTAATGGAAATGCTAATGTTGCAAAAACATAGCCAAAATTACTTTTCGATCTTTACATTTATGTCTAATAGTGGGTGCTCATTTCTTCTATATCTACAGCAAACACTATAAAGAATGAATTAGAAGCAGTATATATAAGTTAATACAAGTTGTACATAAACTATTTAATTTGGTTACCGAAAGTACAGAGTAATTAAGATGATCCTTTTCATAAGTGTAACAATTTACCCAAAATTAATTTATGAGACACGGGTTCGGGGCGTACATTATTAAATTACCAAAATTTTAATTTTTCCGTCGACGACTTTCCTACTTGGGCTGCGGCAAAAAGGCCCACATGACAGACAGTTACTTTGCTAACGTGAGCGACTAACGACGTCAAAGTTCTTTAGATGACGTTTAAAATTTATAATCTCAACGGCACTAGTAAGAATTTCGTCAGCCGTGAGTTATGATCAACAGGACTAAAACCTACTTTAAAATGACCCAAAATCCACCCTCCCTGTAATCTCACGTACGTGTTTGTGTTCGGTATAAACGTCCGGCACTATGAAATTACCGCGCTGCAATCTCCTTCTACACTTTGTTGGACCACAGCTGTGCCGATTAAAGCACTGAAGGCACGTTATCTCCATAACTCTTTAGCTTTACTCCTCAGTCTCACTTAAAAGTTCCAAATGGAGGGTATTTTATAGTAGGATGATGCTCAGGGAATAGTCTCTCGAAGCGACCGGTATAATCGAGCGATAGCATACACTATCGAAAGGAACGAAATTTGCACCGACCGATCGGGCCATAAATACTACTAATACTTGAAAGGGCACTGCCGAGCAGCTTTCATCAGAAAATTCTCCATTATCTGGAGGAAATCGTTACCGGGGTTGAACCTCGCCCACCCTTCGGTCCCGACCCGATGTGCTCCTTTCATTTACGGCAGCGTTGCGTGCACGCGTCCCCGCGGCCTTTGCTTCAGGTGGGCGTAGTCATTGTGTTCGGTATTTAAGGGGCTCATTTGATATTCTGAGACAGTTTGCATTCGGAAAGCTCGCACGTGGGGTGGGC
This sequence comes from Pandemis cinnamomeana, assembly GCA_932294345.1. Lineage (NCBI taxonomy): Eukaryota > Metazoa > Arthropoda > Insecta > Lepidoptera > Tortricidae > Pandemis > Pandemis cinnamomeana. Next base: position 11,235,404 of record OW028705.1, on the reverse strand, counting down.
CGGGGCCGTATCGAGACATCGGAGTCACGGAGCACGCACACACGGCCGGCGCTGCGCCGGCCCGGCCGCCGTCGCCGGCGTCTGCGACGTCCGACGACGACCTCGCATCCCGTCCCACGCACACGCACGTATACGGATTGCGCCGAGTTACCGAGCTCATTGCGCAATGTTTATCCACAAATACACTAATGAAGGCACCTACAAAAGCGACTGGATTGTTAATTAAACTTGCTCAAAATGTGACACCCTTACGAAATGATGCCGAGCCGGGAGCACAGTGCACGGCTTGAATGTTATTGAATTAATTTGTAATCAGAATTCTCCGTGTGCGTTCTTGGATGTAATAATGGTATTAATTTATTTAGCTGAGCTGGAAGTACCCTTTACGCTTGTTACGTAACCGTGTTTCTGCGTAAGTTTTGATAGTGAATTTGTATACGCAATATCAGGGCATTTTCATTTACTCACATCAGCAATTGTTCTCTTCTCGACCAGAAAATGGAAAAAATACTGCTTTGAATATAAAATGAGAGGAATGTTTTCCTTACTATTTTATTAACACAATTCTGAAGACTAGGTTTGTCAAAGAGCTACCTGTGTACACCTTTCTGGTAAAGTACACATTGCTCGGCCGGTTTTCCTTCCTCCCGTTTAATTAGATTAATTGCGGTTACACAATATTTCGTAGACGCAAAAAGTAATTCAAAAGACCCCATCATTAGGCTTCCGACCAAAAGGAATAACCATTCCCTTAATCATTATTCTTAAAAGTCTTCATTAAATTCCTTTTATCTCTCTCGGGATATTTCCTTCGCTCGGCATCAATCACATTCACTCCGAAAAACTCGTTGGCTCGTTATTCTAAACTCTCATAATAGGTAATGAAGGTCTTGATCGGCCGGCGCGCGGCGCGGGCGGCTGCCAGGCACCGATTACTTTGAGAGCCGGCACAATGACTCCCCGGCTGTAGCCGATGTTGAATTCTGAAAAGTTCCTTAGTCCGCATCTACGTTGGATACGGGGCTAATTACGGCGAAACTTTTGTAGATAGACACCTGCGCTGAGTCGCGGCCAGACAAAGACCAACTTATCGCAGACTTCCAGGCGTGGACACTGCCGCAATGCAATATTTACTTTACCTCTCAATGTCAAGGTTTATTTTCGCTCACCACTGTTATAAAACGGGACGGCAGACTAGAGCTAGGACGACAGTCCTTTCAATGTCGATCTGAGACAATAATAAGACAAAGCAAATTGTCTCTTGATTGAAATCTTCGCTTTTCCCTTCATTAAAATAATCATAACTTTGAGGGATACCTCCAACTTTGTCACGACAACAGGTTAATTTATTTTTAAAATTAGTGCCCAAACTGTACGGAACACAGGAGAGTTAAATCCGATTCGTTAATCACAGATAACGAAATAAAGCGAGCATAAAATAGTCATAACACAGTTTGCGAGTTTGACAGACACGCCTAATTCGAGGGTAAAGTGTTTAATATTGTGTGCACGAAATGATTCAGCTGCGGGCAAAATTTGGGTTGCCTAATAACAACTGAGACATGACAGCGCACATTCAGTTACACTTTTCCAAAAAGTTTGGTGTAAATTAAATTTTGCGTTCAAGTTGACGCAACTTCGCGCTCTCTACGCTGACACGTTGCGTGGAAAATGACGACGCGGCGTTCCCGGTTCGTCTTGCTAATATTCACAGCGGGAATAAATCAAACGGGTACCAGGTACCGTCAAATGTTGCTGCCTGATTGTTGAATGCGCTTTCGTTGCTAACAAGCAGATTAAAATGGCAAGCACGCCGGCAACTTAAACGCTTCAAAACACTGGAGTTTGCAATCAATTTGGAAAATGACTATGAAATAATTGGTCATGCGACCACGGTTCACTTTACAAATTTACGAGCAGCGCTTAAACAAATACTTACCGGGCCAAACTGTTCGAAGTAATTCTTTACGTCTTCCAGCGTTGTGGGTGCTGATAACCCTCCTACGAAGATTTTCTTTGTCCTGGTCACCATCTGGAACAAAAACAGTTGATTGTTCAATTTATGGATCATAATCTATACAATCTGGACCATATATTGAGGAAGACCATGTATAAGTTATTTGAATAGGGAATATATAATTCATTCGTAACTTTGTAGATTTTAAACTTATGCGAAGAACAATGGGCTGATCTCCCGCCTGTCCACAGATAGTCCACTGATGGCAGTAACCAGATCGCCAGGCTATTGACGATTCACCGTTGAGAGAACCCAAAGATGCAAATTATCAGTAATGTAACAGAATTGGAAGAAGAAAATGTTGTAGTTGATGCAGACTTTGGGTACTTTGGCACTTGAAATGACCAAGCAAAGCAAACTTTTTTTTTAGGGCTTGTAAATTACTAAAATATCTTTGTGTAATTTGACATGCTGAATGGTGTTTTAGACTTTGACTGATTCTTTGTAATTAGGCAGATGCTGACGTAAATGCGATACGGTAAATCTTCGAAAACCGTAGTTGTACGTAGCTTCAGCGTCGTATATTTATGTTAAAACAGTCCATAATATCGAAACAATAACAACCGCACTGAGCGAGCAAAAATGTAAGATTAATTACAGTTTATATATTATGCAGCCCTCCCGAGAAAGGTTAGATGAGATACATCAGAAGAACGCATTAAACATGGCTAACGAGTGTATGAGGCCATTTACACCGGCCTTGTTTGTTGTGCTAATAGATTGTTCTCTGAAGAAATAATAGAAATGAAATTCATTAAAAAAGTTGTAATATTATTTGGATTACGATACAAATTATATGCCATAATTGTGATTATAGTAAAGTACTGGTTTTGGTTAATTAATACAAATCTCCACAAAGTAACGCCTGATTCAAAAAGTTTTTGTTCAACTTTAAGTGGTATATGATCATTATCGTCATATTAAGTTTCTAAACTTAGAACACAAGAAAATTCCGAAAAGTAAAGCTATGGCCGGGAATCGAACCCAGATCCTCATCATTCCAAGATGCGTGCTATACCGCTACACCACCCTTCGAATTTTTCTATATGTACCAGCTGTTACGTCACCTTTAGAAATTTGATTTCTAACGGGTAAAATCGTAAAAATAAATACAAAAATCAAGAAGTGAAATTCTTGACACATTGTCACACGAAAAATGTCCAAGTCTGCATAGAGGACTTCCCCAAAAATCAAAAGTGAAAGGTCGGTGTTGAGCTACCCGCAATCGAGGCGCACGATAAATAATTTTGTAATGTAAATTAACTCTTAAAAAAGTGTTTTAAAACGCCGCGAAATATCTTTTGTAATTACAAGTTGCAACTCAATTAAAATGTTAGTTTATTCATGCAATGCATATTTAAACAATCCAAGCGTAGACGTTTATAAGGGATTTCATTATAACGTCAACGTCAATATCGCCTCGGCTCGATGTCAAAGGACGTGCTTGTTTCTTCTTGAATATTTATAAGAGTAATAACGATCAGAAAGCATGAAAGGGCTACAATTGAATGGAAGTTTAGCTATTATATGACTTTAATTAAGCTATTGGTGAAGACTTGATAATTTGTTAATGCAATAGGGAATAAGCGTTAAAAAACACGTTTCTTTATAAAATATGAAAATATCGTAAAAGAGAAGACAAAAAGTGAAATTAAATGTAATATCGGTCAAGAAATATGGAAAATTTAAGAGTTTTAAACTACTATTAATCATAGATTAGAAAGAGAGATCCGATGTGACATGTAAGCAAGTGACGTCATTTTGTAACAACGCCCATAAAAACTCCAAACTAAAATTCTGTTATTTTGTAAGATCAGATAGAGACAAAATCTTTGATAGCTTATACCTCGGTGATTTTTACGCCGGAATACACAGTCAAAATGTTATAGGAAAAGTAAATGTGTTGGTGGAATTTTTCATAATGGCTCTGGAATTATTTAAAACTTACTAATGTGGTGTAACGTTAAAATAATTTTCTTATTTTCGGTATTATGATTTGCTTACAATTTTAGGTATGCACCTACGGACCCAATGAGCTGTTGTTCAGAAAAATACTGGCAGCTTGTTCTTTCACGAAATCGTTAACTATTCTAGTTAGAATGAACAAAAAATATTATTATTTACCGTGCTACTCCTACTTGTTATTTGAGAAGCGGAGTTGCAAAGGTAAATATTTTTTGTTGATTGAAATGGACCTCCGCAAAGTAACGCCTGATTCAATAAAACATTCTAGTTAGCCCCTGTGTAACTAAAAGAAAAAAAGGATACAGTTCAATTTAAAAAATATTAAAAGAAAATTCACATCCAAAAACTTAGGCTACAGTTTTTCTGCAGTTCGCAAAATCCGTTGAACGGATTCGATTTGTACAAAAGTGTTGCCTAGTTTTAAAGTCGTTTCATAGCAGAGTTTCGTGCAGCAGCGTTCGAAAACGTTACCAAAAGAGTCAGGATCATTTTTAGAGTTGCGTACTGCAAAAAGAAACCCTTATAAGGTCTGGTATACAGATCTGTCAATATTATTTTTCTCAGTTACGCATTAAAATTTTTTAAATGAACGCCATCAAAAGATACAACCTTCTGAAGATGCATTATCGTGCAAATCAAGTGTGACCTTATCATGTTTCATATATTTTGTTTGTATAAAAATAACTTTGTTTCGGTGTCGTAGGATGTCAGAAGTAGTTATCAAAGCAAAACTGCTTTAAGCGTGTTGAACCAAATATTTTGTGATGTAAACCAATTTCTAAATTTTAAAAGTGACTGTATGAATTCTGATAAATAATAATAATTCTAATCCCGTTTAGCATAGTACTAGTTCATACGAATATTAATTATTGTACGCCTAAATGGCAGATTATAGCCGTTCTAATAGTGACAATGTGTTCAACATGTATATGTACGTAGGTACCTATAATAGCAATAAATGAGTTTGAGTTTGAGTTACATTTAGAAAGTTAATTATTATTTTTAAATTCGTACTGTAAGAGTCCGACTCACCCTCGACCAGCCTTTTATTTCAACTCCTAACCGCTTTTATGTAAAATTATGAACGCAGCTTTGATAGCTCTGGGGCTAGTAGTATTAACGCATCACCTGGCCGGCAAAGTCGCTAAAGTCAAACAATTAACCCCCCGTGAACTGTCAACTCAGTGTTTTTCAAACTCAACCGCCGCTCGCAAACTCGATTCCTATTTGCATTATAAGTTTATTTTATGCTGTGCTCGTTAACATTTTATTATACGTTTAGGAATTCAATATTGTGAGATTCAACTTAGAATGTAAGTTAAGAACTTAACACTCGTAAACTTGTTGACATCTATTTTGTTCAAGCCATCTAGTACCCAGACAATTTGGTTTCTTTTTGTCAGATTAATATGGCATTTATACAAGGCTACGCAAACCTATGGAAAAAGGCCGTAAATGATTAACATTTATTGTAACGGTCACGTTATTATGAACTAGCATAATAATAATAATTATATCCGCAACTTTGGCCACGTGAACCATCACATCTAGTGGTCGAAAAAATCCTATTGGAGTCTAATTTGTGCTACATGAAGTACATTCATCACGATCCCGTAACATAACATAACCATAGTCACCAACTTTGACATTTATAATATAAAGAAGTATATGAACCGTGTGAAAGCCATCTATATTTCAGCTAGAGCCAAAAGTTAATAGCACGTCAGAAATTGAATAAAAACAGGATTCGGTAACGTAATGTAACTAATATAATTGAGTGAGTGGACTCCCGAGTTCTGTGACGATCCCAAACGAAATCACACTCAAATATAAATGACGAGAAAGTGCCGCCCGGTCCAGTACGTGTCCAAGGGCCCTTCCTCCCTCTTCCCCATCCGTAAATCTGGAGTGTGACAACATATCTGCTTTCCCCGTAACCGTTCCTGTTTAAATCAGTGCTTTTAATTTTTGGAGTAACTTAACACAGACGTGGTAACTGCTTTATATCTCTACGGTGCGGTAACTGTTTTATGTCTACGTTAAATTTAGATAGATTACTTAGTTGCGTTGGCACGTCGTGGACATTCTACGATAGACCACGCTAACTATATTCACTACCAGTAGGCTAAACGACATGTGTATTAACAGGGTATGTTGCATTCGATGCGAATTTAAAATGTCGTTAAAATAATTAAACATAGTATTTTCAGTAAAAAATAATTGCTGCAGTAAATTTGTCCATTCGTAATCACAACGATGTTATCAATGCTATATTCGAAATAAATAAAGCGATAGGCGATAGTATCGCGCGGAACCGATACGCCCCGGAACGATAAAACCGATCCGAACTCGAATGGATCACGTTACACTTCATTGATTGGTTAATCGACATTTTCAAATCATTACATTTAAATTGAATTAAATTTAACAGAAGATGGTGGACAATCATGGTTTCGAAACTAAATGTGTTCCACTGCCGACCACAGACACCTTTTCAGAATGAAATTCAGAAATAACTACGGTAATTCCTTGTAATATTCTGTATACCTTTTTTCTGTTTTGGTTGTTATATGTGGTGTTCAATAAAGAGTTATTGTATTGTATTGTATTGTAATTAAATTACAGGTTGGATTGCTTTGAAATCAGTTTGTATGAGGAACAAATGTTTTCTTTGACAAATAATTTTCAGTAGCCCTCGACGTTTCATAAAATATTTATAAAACGATAAATAAAAATTTGATAAAGCCGCATTTATTAGTGGGATTGTAAAGGGCGATCCCTCGGGAGCGAGTGTCAGGTTTACCGGCGGCCGTCAGCCGAAACTGTTGGCAATTACCTTAAATGTGGACAACGCAGTTCACTCCGCAGGGAAAATTATTATTCACAGCATATCCAATTTTTGGCTCGCTCTAAATTGGGATGCTACCTGTGATTGCTTGAATTAATCGCCGCTGCTTGAACCCGGCACAGCGGAACTGGGTCGCTGATATCTTTACTTTGTTCGAGTTTAAATTAGCTAATCATAAAAGCGGCTAGGTCTAAGCATTTTGTTACTTCAACTCGCAATTATTTTGAAAAGTTAACGACGAAAGCTAACTAGGCTAATCAAAGAGCAATTCAAAATGTTTGCTCGCGCTCTAGCGTACCTACCCATAATTCATAAAATTCGTAACGTGTTTATGGCACATACAAGAGCGTCGCTTGGCCAAACGATATTATCCGCCCCCTCGTTAACAGGAGCCGGTCACTCGCCGCAGTCGTTTCGTTGTGAAAAATACAACAATTTAATTTAGTCTAACTTGACCAGAGGCGGTGGCAAACACCAAACGGTCGTAGCACGACAAAAACATACACACATCAATTACGACACGTCCGCCCGCGCCGCGGCCAGCAGCGTCCCCCGCGACCACGGACTCGCGAGCTCTGCCGTGTGTCCATACTTTTACGACATCCGAAACGACAAGCACGCGCACGTTTTTCCGCTTGTCTCAGTTACTCATACGGCTAACCGACTAGAGCGGCAAGCGTTTGTGTCTTTATGTTCTCTCAATGAATGATTTACTGGTTTTCGTGAACGGGTTCTCACGGGATAAAAAGTTGTCGTTGTCGTCGTATTGTTGTTGGTATGTGAAGAATTTAAGAATCAGTTATGTAATCCTGATATCCCTGCCTGCGTACAAAGAAACACATAGATGAACTGTAAAAAATCCTTCCATACTTTTAGTAAATTCATAAATATTGGCAAATTTATAATACATTCACATACCCTCATATTCATAATCGCTTGTCAAACTTGAGATAACTTAAAATTCGTTTGTCTTAATTTGTCACTTTGACATTTACTTTTGCTAGATACAGACAAAACATAAATATTTGCTGTAACAGGTAGGTACACGTATAACTTATTATGAGTCGGAAGGTTAGTTTGTGTTAATTTAATTTCATGAACGAATAAAAAATAATTTAAAAGGTTGAATTGACTACTTAGAATATAGAATTTACCAGTTGCTTCTCTTCCCGCGCAGATGGTAAAAGCCCATCGAGGGCATAGGCGAAAGTCTTAGGAATCATGTTATAGCAACCCATCCCTATTTTGATTTTCCTTTCCACCTATATGCGCTTAATCATGCTAAACGTGGCCTTAAGGTTTTGTTACTTTAGGCTCTGTCTACCGCGTAAGGGATAAAGACGTGATATATGCACGTATGTATGTATTGACCACTTCATGCGAAACATTTCACACTAATTATCCTTATCCGTTATCAATGCAATAAATGTGAACTCGCCTTGAATGTATTCTTATATCATAAAGGATGATTGCCTTGCGCTCGGTTTCAATGGACTGCAGTAGCAGGAAGACTGCCAAGATATCATTTTAGAAACCAATCACTTTAGGTACGACAGATACATTTAATCTTCGATTTATTTGTTTTACGGTGTGATTATTTGTTAGTATTCAATTCATCTCATTCAGTTTGTACCATGGAAACGCGTGCGTACTCTAACTCAATTCATAATGTGCCATGCACGCTGCGTCGGTGAAATTTTTATGTTTTCACCTGTTTCCCGCAACGCTTTGAATCGAAAAGCATGCACCCAACGTCACATACTTACTTACTTAGAATGCAAAACTCTTTGTACTCCAAAAGTTTTTGCGGAATATTATAAAATTTTAATTTATAGTGAAAGAGATGATGAAACTATAATTCGGCCATTATGGCGTAAACATCGATAATTTTCATGTCAAGATAGTATCAGTCGTTAAAAAGTGTGCCGGTAAACGTTTCTCAAAGTTACTTTGTGCATGTGTGTTGTCCTGTATTATCTTTTTCTTGTGTTTTATGTACAATAAAGAGTTATACATACATACATACATACTTTGAGAACTTTAAACGCAGTTGCGCGTGGACTGCTATAACATGAAATGAAGTTAAAAATTAATAATAATATGGAATATTTTATCCACGCTAGATTCTAGTGAATAAATTATCCGAAAAATCTTATCTTCTCTCTATCTCGTATTATGTAAACAATTTGAAAGATTTTTTCTGCAACTAAAAAACGTTGTAATCGTTTCCAAGAAACAAATAATGAACAAATACTTAATTGCTCGCTTAAAGTACTTACCAATCAGAGTTCGGGTTAGCAGGTGATTTATTTAATGTGTTATATAAAAAATGTTGACATGGTTCCAAAGTTGCAGCTAGAGTGAACATTTATTTCAATATAAGGCCTGTACTTACCTAACATCATTATCATAACTACACAGAATCCATTCCGCATGGACTATGAAAAGCGTAACTGAACCAATTTTCACACGAACACATGCGTGGCGTAATAGCAAATAACACTTATGACACTGTTCAATTAAAATGAGCCCTCGCGAGATGGGTGCTCATATAATTTTATTGCATTACAGAATTCCGGTTAGGACAGTATTAATCAATTTTAACAAAGAGACAATTTTGTGTGATCGCCGCCGACTCACAAAGGTCGTCCGGCCGGCGCTGACGTTGCATTTCATTTTTTTGTTCATCCGCAGCCTTTGGCCGACCTATCTGTCCTTTGTCTTCCTGAATAAATGCGTGCTTTGGAATACAAGTTTTTCATTATTACTATACTAGCGACATAGAATTTTGGTCTGCATCTGCCGTGCTCAACCAAAAAGATGTCGATATTTTTCATGACAAAATAACTTTATCGATGCATGCTCAGAATTTTCGTGAATCTTTATTAAAAATCCGCTGAAAGAACGAGGTAGGTCGGATCAGCGCACTATGGGTTTCATACGCATCTAAAAGAAAGCAAATAATAAAATTGTATTTCTTAGTATATCTGCGATAAATGATTATAAGTATTTTTCTTTACTTTAATTTTCTTACGTTGGAAGTAACTAAATATAACCCTAAATTATTATGTTAATTTCAATTTGATAATCATTGTAGCAATCCAGATTTGGTCTTAATGGACAGACAAACAGGCAGACGGATAAGTAGTATACAGCAAAGCAATTTTCTATTTACGCTATTTTCGCTTTTGAGTTTCGGAACCTATACAAGCAGACAAAAATAATAAACAAAATACTTTACAACCATTTAGCCATAAATATGTTTTGCGAATAAATTCTGTGATGTATTCGCAACATTACGTAAGTCGAGGAACACATTTGCCTTGAGCGCAGTGAGCATTCCACATAGATAGCAGATGATCCCGTCTCGTCGTGTCGCACACCTTATCTGGTTCACAGCTCATTAGGTCCGCACGGAGCGGCTGCGAGCAGACCTGTGCCATTTGTAACAATACAGAAACCGCACGGATGGCAAATGGTGATTCCCAGGGCTTACTGTGCCAGTCTCGTTACTTCAGTCGCAGTCTCCTTGCGACGTGAAATAACTACTCAGGTAAGGCGTGCGACGTCAACCGACGCAAGACACTAACCGCGTACGTTCTAAATGGCAGACATTAACAAAACGTTATTGCTTCTCAGCTTCACCAGCACTTGCACAGTATTAATCTCTATCTCGTTCTGATGCTCACTATCTGACGCTTTGTAGACTAGTTAATTCCTAGAATAGCTGGACTTGGCTCCGGCACGTATTGTTATTCGAAGGTAGGACGATTTAGTTGTACCAAACGGGGATTCTTGCACGTCAATTTTGGAAATACGGATTTATAATTCCTCCAGCAAAATTACTTTCATGTTTGCCAATATTTTTCAAAACATATGTGTGTATCTTTGATTTATATAGTACATATAAAAGTAAAAATAATTTTTCTATTACATTTTCATTTCATTCAATATCCGATAAAGCAAGCACAAACATGTAAATATGTAAGAAAAACCGAATGCATGTAAATGAGCAAACTTCTTAGAATTACGTCGTGAGTTGAATAAATATCGGCTGATCGATGCGTTGATAAGCCCATGAAAAATTTAAAGAGGATCCTTACAATGATAGAAACGAATGAAGTGGGTAGGTATCTAACCCGAGGCCTGGATATTGCTTCTCTCACTTTTTACGTACGTCCTTTCACTAGTACGCAGGCCCTTTACACCGGCGAACAAAGGATCACTTCTTTTGACTCTCTATAAAGATATATACGCTCAAGTAGATTCCATTTCTGCCATATACGTTCGTTCGTTATAAAGACTTTTTCTGACCAAGTAGCTGCCATAAAACCGAGGATAATGCATCGTTGGTAGGTACATACTCGTACGGCAGGTCTTGCATAAAAGTACGCCTACAAAATGCCTGTATGGGGCTCCAAAACAATAGGCACATTTTAGCCGACTAAAATGTGAAAGTACTCAGTGCACCCGTCATCGAAACCCATTCAAACACATCGGAATGACTCCATTTCCGCGAGGGTTTGGCATTCATATTATAGTAGGTGTACGTATACCTACACGCTTTGCTTTTTGCAGTCTCGCCCAGTGAGTGGATGAAAGCGAGACGTCGTCGACTCGCCTTGTCGCTTAGTCCCCCATCTTTGCTAAATGCAAAAACCTACGCTCATACTAACCCTAACCCATTGTTAGGTCTCGCCGGGAATGTTTTATCTCGAATATGCAGACAGAAACGCTGAATATTATATCGACACGCGGATCAAAGACCGACATTATAACGCTAAATCTGCAATTTTAAACAATGTTGCACTACGTGTAGTCTGATTGCTTGCAGTATTTGCTATCAGGTTTGACCAACATTAAACACATTTCACGAATGCATGATTTGGAAAATTTATCAGTGGGCAAACATTTAATCATATATGCAAACTTTTAGACATATTTATGAAAATAAACCGGCCTAAACAACTAACTTAAGCCATGTAGTTAATAAGTTTTTTAATTTTAACGAAGTTAGCACACCATACCTAACAGAATTTTGGCAAAAGATGAGTTTGTGAATTGTTGGTTGGTGAAACGATTGGAACCTGAATAATCAATGTTCATACTTTGATGGAAGCAAAATGAGGCAATGTTCTCTTGGTTTAAAATCATCAACGTGGTAATGTCTGAACATACAAAGCAGAGACGGAAATCGGTTTAAGTGATTTGCAAAGAACTTTGTTGTAATAACATTACCGAGAATTTTCGGCTTTACGATAAATGAATGCGGAGACGTGGTTCATGAGAACAAAGTAAAGTTTCGTAAGTAAATCATAACGTAAAGATTTCAGTCCCCATTAAAAGTGAAGGATACAAGGTATTTCGAGTTTTTCTTTTTGCTACGCATAATCAAATAAAACTTGATTTTATGTTTCGAGTCAAATTATAAGCCGAGGGGAGGGTGAAATAAAAAAGTGAATAATGAATGCGGAGGCCGAAACCGGGACCGCGCGACCGTAGCAATTATTTTGTTTCGAGTGCCATCAACACGGTACGTTCTTCCAAATTTTCATACATTAAGCAAATGTCGAGAATTCGCAATAAGGACCTAAATATAGTAAAGCCATTGCAGACTGGCATTAACACACGGTCAGGAGGATCACTGAGAGTTCTTTCGTCGCTTGTTGACACGTATTTGAATTAAGTATATTTCGATATTCGAGTCGAATTTAGTACAAGAGTTGTTAGAGTAGGATGTGATATTATTTCCGTGAAACTTATGAACATAACGAACTGGTAATCTAAATCTTAAGAACATTCCAAAAAGAAAAAGCTTTTTTTAGCTTTAATTTCAACCAGTTCGCAGAGGCACTAAAACTTCGTCACATTATCAAATTTATTAGAAAGTTCAACTGCTTCTTACAAGAAATGGCTCCACTAAACAACTTCTTGACTACTCTGTAGCTCCACACAACACGTGCTGGAAAATGTATGGCACGCCATTCGTAGGGGTAAATAAATACAAACTACAGAAACAAGTGTCATGTATGACGGAGGCTGCCTACAAAACATGCAATCCGTATGAATGATAGCCGTCTGACTGAACTCTATGTGCCTTGTAACCGTATTTTTTCCGAATCCCTACTAAAAGAAAACGACGTCCCCGACAATACCACTATGGAAACCGAGTCGTGTTATGTAGGTGTAAGAGTAGCATTTTGTATGACACTTGAGGCGTTGGGTTGAGCGTTTTCGTCTCGACTTCGGTCGATAGTGTTGACGAACAAAATAAGCTCCCCTCGGGCGGGAGTGCGGTGTCAAGAGGCTATAGGATTAAACTTAAACTGGGTTCGCCCGCAGTTTAATTACACAAAAGGTATGTATTCACGTGCCACTTGCTCGAATGTGCTGTTCCCTGACACTAAGTTAGAAATTAGTTAATTATAACGTCTCTGCGCCGTGCCACGGTGAACGAAATTTTAAAACGATTGAATTTTAAGCCGCCTTCTTGTTTGCGCTCGGGGCACGAGGAAATTTACACGCGTTCAGATAATATGAAATTGTAAAGTACTTCAATGTTTTGATTCCGTGGTCACAAAAACGTATTAAACGAATGAAATAAAACTATATTTAGTACTTAATTTTGCCTGCTCGAATGCTCTTCCGTTGTCATACATCTTACGCAACATGTGTACTAAATTTTCCAGTCAATTCGAACACTAAAAGTGGATCAAATTTGGCTTGCAATGTGACCTTAACAACACACATCAATAAACATTGCAAGTTATACATTTTAAGAGATGTTAGAGTTAGAGAGAATGTTAGACCCTGTTATGTTATGTTAAATTATCAACGGAATGTATGTGGGTCGGGAGCTTGTTAAAGACAATCGCGATCCATATCCCGTCGATGATAGGTCTAATATAAAAACTTGCAACAAATCATCATCAAAGGCAGGTCTACCCCGTAAGGGATAAAGACGTGATTTATGTACTGTACCTTTATACTGTATGTGGCTGAAAGGCGTCCACTGTTCAACAGTGGCATCCTCTTTGTAACGCCACGATAAACAAATATCAGCAATCTGCAATATGATAGTTTCCCGTAACTCATGCAATGTCGTCGATGTACATATCGGTATACCTTTAGTTGAATTATAACTATTTTTTTTTGTTATTTCTGAGGATGGTGCAATATATGTTTACTTATTCGAGGGAGTTGTGGTAAATTGTGCGCATCATGGAAAACTTTCACAATTTTGTTGGATTGTATGAGTAAAGTCAATAAACAGCGAATGATTCTTGCAAAGCGAACTTGCTAAGGTGTTGTTTTTTTTAAGATGACTGTGCATAATCAGCATTGGAACTCTGAATGCAGATACCAAGAGTTTATTTTTAACAACAATGTTCTGCCACATTTGAAAAAAATCTGTAAACGTTTGTAATTTAATTTATGGTGACCGGTTGGTCTAGCGGTTAATGACCTTAATTATGAAGCTAGAGATCCCGGATTCCAATCCCAGTACGAGTAGACACGTGTATTAAGAATATAAATGTTTGTACCTGAGTCGTAGACGTTATTTGTATTTTAGGTATAAGTTTAGTATATTTATCCATTGCCTAGTACCTACCCGTAGTAAAAGCTTTGCTTGATTTGGGACTAGGTCAGTAGGTGTAAATCGTCCCGTGATATTTTTTATTTATTTATTGAATCGTCAATTCGCTATCGATATTATAATAACCTTATACAACGACACAAACATAAAAATGTCACAGTCGCAAAAGTCTCAATCGGGTAATCGAGTTCATCCATGTTTACTGAAACGTCTCCTTTTTTACTGTCACCACCATTATTATAAGGATAAACAAACTTGTACCCGTAAAAACTATGTCGCTAAACGGTTAATGGTGTAGTAGGATATTGCCAAATGGAATTGGGAAAATTAAGCAATATCGCTAATTTTCAAGAGCAGGCTAACTGATGTGATTCATTCCGAACAGCAGAGCTAAATGGACGAATAGTTTGTCCATATAGGGAGACAACGGCGCGTAATCTTGGCAATCTGACATAATACGCTCTAGATCAGTAAATATCGCTTATTTAGATGAGAACAGTAAAGGAAAAACATTCGTAAGGTTTTTCTTTCTTTCTCGTTCTCAATTCCTTTTTAATATGCAATAGAAATATACAATTGACATTTAAATCTACATTCATAAACGCTCATTAACCTCATGATAACTTAACTTTGTTTTGTTTGTCACTTTGCCATTGGCTTTGCCAAACCCAGATAAATGAAAACCATAGACTGTAAAAGTATATAATTTTAAAGTCAATAAAATAAATTTATATCGACTCACAATTTTTTTTTAATCACGTTTCAATATTTGTGTACCTAGTAACTGTACTATCGCGGACAAAGACTGGGTTTTATGACTGGTACCAACACGGCTGCACATAAAAGTAGTCCGCTTGTACTATCTACTAGCGCTGACGACGCTTCCGCTGGCGACCAGCTGACACGGGCAATATGGCGGACTTCCGCGACCGCGAATAACGACACGTACTTCATGTATAGGATTTGGAACATTTTTTGAACCCTCCGTACAAAGTGTTGAGAAAAGAAGACGTGATGTATAAAGTGAATGTATGTATAGATGCTATGTTTTACAAGCTTGTGTTACTTTCATATTCGGTTTGTAGTTCATTCACTTCAGAATTCGTAAGTTATTGGTCGATCACTTTCAGGGGTCAGGTTGCCTGAAAGTTTGGGATATAATACACTTACCGTCAAACACTCCAACTTTGCCCACTTTTTAGACAAAAACTGAATTTTTTCAAGTTTTTTGTATGAAACCCCGGACACATTTCTGTATCTGTGGCAACTCTGAGATCGTGTGTATGCACTGATTTATCAAAATCTAAAATTAGTCGAAGTTTTCTTTATCATATCACCAATCAAGAGGGCGGGCAAAGTAATCTGGACTTTTAGCCAACATTGCCCACGTAGATTTTTAGCGAATTATGGACCTTATACAGATGACATCAACACCAATGAAAGTATTTTGGCAATGAAGGCGATCGACTTAAAAAATAATTCAATATCATTCATACTTTCCTAATAAAATGTGTGGGCAATGTTAGCCTGTCATTTTTCCTCTTCTCCATACAAACGGCATGTAACGATTTAAAAGTATTAGGGTTGTCAAATTTGGATTTAAAAAAAAATAAATTAACTAGCACAAAGTCGGTAAGTAGGTAAGTATTAACACAGTTTCTAAGACGCAAATTTGTTTATTACATTGCGGCGTGCGGTGGATCAGTTGACATCGTTAGCCTCGCGATGTAATGCTACTGGAACAATTTTACTGGACTAATGTGAACCAGGCATAAGGTCCCTTTTGCTAGGAAACTTCACATTTTTCTCGGGATAAAATATTTTTTTCTACTTACCAATCTACCTACTTGAAACTTTAAAAAAAACATACTTTGTCTTGAGAACCTCCTCCTTTTTTTGAAGTCGGTTAAAAAAAAAAGAAAAGGTGCCAACCCTAAGCGTTTTTTGCTGGCGGGCAATGTTGACAAACATACAGCTAAACTTTACTGGGTAATTTTGCCCATCATGATAACTTTTGTTATATACGAGTTACAGTAACGAAACAATCATCAAAATACTCGGCACATCGTTTTGCATTACAAACAATCGATAAAATTGACTTGTGTATTCCCCATGACGCACAATTGACTACTAAATTTCGTCAGTAATTGGCCCGCAAAAATATACTCCGTACTCGACAAGCGCCAACAGGTTACTGGATGAAGTCAGGAGCGCACGCGCTACTCTGTGTTGCCACAGGTATAGTTTATTATCTACCAATGTCATGAATGTTGCCATAATTCTGTAACTTTTTTTATTATTAGTAGATTTCCTTAGAAATTGTGTTTTGGGCAAAGTATACCCTGGTGGCAAAGTTGGAGTGTTTGACGTACCTATTACAATGGATGACAATTATTATTTATGTTCCTATATTAATTGTTTTTTTAAATAAACTACTCATATAGCTTTGTGTCTGTATTGTATAAAACATGACAAGTGATAGGGTTACGGTGGGGTGTAATAATGTTTTTTTCAATAACTTGACCCGAAAGACATAACGCTAAAAATTCGCGTATAAGAATACTTCAAGAAATGCCGACATAAATAACAACTCTGGTATTTATGAAGGAGAACCAGATTTACTGAGAAGTATACATGGCTTATTGAATCTCAACAGGCTCACACACGATTTTCACAAAGCCCTGAGCAAAGAATCGCGATCACGATCGACTGCTTATACACATATCATCAGAAAATACTTAAAAGCTAATCTCCAAAGTTGACGGCATAATTCGAATTTACTTACTACAGTCACGTTGCGTTAACGTAATACCGAAAAGATCACCGCGTAATATATCGCAGCGCAACCGGCGTGTGGCGGCGGCTTACGATTAATGCGTTAAGATCGTGGCTACATTTGGATTTAGCGTGCCATTAGACGAAACTCACGTCACGCAGGTAAAGCCTTAGCATTATTTAGCTATGTCTTACCCATTTATTACGTGCTAATTGTGCTAAGGACGAAAAGTTAACAAAGTTCATAACAGTCTAACAATTTATCGAAATTACCCTTGTTTAAACGATGCGCAGTATCGAACCTTCGTCTTTTTTAGCCAGTATCACAATTAAAGCCAGACATGCTTAAGTGTCAAGAAAAATCTCAAGCAACATCCGCGTTAACCAGCTGCCAAATTGAGGCTCAACTCGGCGTTGCAGTTAATTGTAATAAGCTTCAAGCGAGATTGGGGGCTGGTTCGGGCGACGTAGGGGAAGGAGGAGGGAGGGGGGCGTTGCGCAAGCGCATGGCACCGGGCACTCGAGCACGCGTCGACACTTGAGCGCTCTCGAGCCGCACTCAGCGTCCGCCGCGTCGAATTGAAAAGATACCTACGCCGACACCGCACTGAATATTCGCTCACGTATCAAAACCGTAAAATGCAAATCTATGCAGTGCGGTTGTCTAGAGTGCTCGCCGCACCCGCGGGCGCGCCGCGTTTCATCAAATGCAATCTGCTGCGGATTATCACGAGTCCTCTATGGATATCATATTGTTGGTAAACATTTTTTGCATCGGCACTAGCTTTCGAGATTTTTCACGCTGTCATAATTGATAGGTGCGTTATGGTCGGACAACGATGATGATTGATGAATGATTTGAGTGCTGATTTTTCCGAGTACATTTATCGTAAAAATTTTAGTCTCAGCGTTTACTGATTCATCATTTTTGAGTGACTCATGGTCAACACTTTCATGGGCTGACTTTACGTTCCCAAATGTACAGCACAGTAATGCACGACCTTATAATTCGTTTACTGTACCTATACTAGTTGAATGGGACATTAATTTCACTATTAAGTTAGCGCATTCAAATTCGTACCATTGTACAAGCCATACGTTTGTGTCAGCCACTTTTTTCATATTACGATAAATATTTTGCAGTAGCTGTAACTCTGTTTGTTTTGTAGATGTTGTTCATGGAAAATGTATACGAAATCAAATTACAACATCCATCTAGCTGGCCTAATAGTGTCCCGGACACGTTAATAGAAAACGCAAACGAATGCGGTGCGACATGAGATGGAAGCGGGGGTCACAGGACGCGCCCGCTGTTTGTACAGACTTACCCACCTACGTATCTACTCTCCAATTTATAATGCGGACAAGCCACACTGAAATGGATTTACAGCTGCAAACCTGCTTGCCTTTGATGAGGGTCTATTTTCAGATGCGGGCCGAGCGCACCGCAGCATTCCGATATTTCCAGCCGATATATTATTATTACGCTCGAATCCGAATCGATGGCATGTTATAAAATTTATTACGCACTCGTCTCCCCGACGTTTCTTATTTGTAAACAGCGCTTGGGCAACTTCTCGCGAGCCCCTCGATGATGTTTGATGTCTCGTTAAAAATATAGACGGCCGTCAATTGACGCGAATAAATCCGTAGCTAATTTGTCGACTGACATGTTGAGGGACGCGATGGAAATAATTTTTAGCTGGTTTCGACACGACTTGGTATTAATAAACGTTCGACAGGCAAGGTTGACAGCAACTTTGATTTTATGAGGATGGAATGTTTAGGAGAGAATGTGCTAGGCTTGTTTTGATGTCCATTGAAGTCTAACAGAAACGTAAACCGTGCAACGAAACCGAAGAAAACAGTTGTTGGCAGTGCTTTGATAGCTTGAGTCCCAGAATCAGGTAGTATGTTAAGTTTTGTGTAATCCATTGTAGGTGAACTAAAGTCCGCAGTGTCTTTTAGGCACGCCTACTCAGTATGCAAGCGTTTTCCTGCACATCCGTTGTACGCGACCGCGGCAGGACTTCCGTACACAAAATACTATGTTTATGTCGAGTTCTTTTAGAATTCCTCGTCGCAGTTGACTCTTCGTGCCGACAGCGAACAGGAAATACACATACTTTAAACTTTTCGCTGGGATTATCAAATTTCATGAATTGCATTTGGTTTATGCGGAATGAGTGCCTTAAGGTTACACAAGTTCTGCACCGAGAAAGTAAAAATATGTTAATCATTGAAAAAAAAATTGATTGTAACGATTTCAATTTCATTGATGCTTGTTCACACGTCGTTGAACAAAACATTGATTTATTAAAAAAATTAAACTAAACAATTCAACACACATTTGAAATGTTTTAAAATGAAACCCAACTAAAACAATATTTATAAAACATAATTGCGGTAGTACTTGTCAGTTGTTATCGCTAACGCGCGTCTCGTTAGTTTTAGAACCATTCGAAATTTCCATCAAAATCCCATAACGAAATCACCGCACCGCTGCCGCCGTTAAATTGTTTTTTACCCACTTAGTGTGGGAGTGGCTTTACGAACGAGTGAATAGCGTAGTTCGAGATATTTGCCACACTAATCTCCATTTTAAGAACGGTCGTGCGATCCTCGAGCCTAGGATTACGGAACTTGCGTGACACTAATTAAGTCGGAATTAAGGCCGAGCCTGTATCAGGAGCCGCGGCGCGAGTTATAAATGAAAGGGTATTACTTACGCGTGTTTACTTACTACAACGAGCTCATGGAAAACTGATAAAACGTATTCGGTTTTCCTCCTGTTTTGTTTGAACAGTACAGCAATGATTTTAAAAGTAAAATCGTAACATATACGTTTTATTTGTACGCATCGGTTATGATTATGATCGGAGTGTAATTCGGTTCAGGCGCCAGTAAGTACGCGGTCTATTTTTAAACATATAATCGTTTAATTCATGCGCAGCGCACGCGAAGATATGCATTCACGTGTTTGAATCGTTACGAGTATTGTTAAATTTACCGCGTAATCGTGGCTATTAAATGATAATAATATTTACAACTACAAGCAAAACATTTCCCAAACAAGTCTATTGTCAATATGATATTCCCATAATCCTTTCGAAGAAGCGTAAAAGTCAAACACAAATCCTACTTTGCTGTCACTTGTGCTAAAGTAGGCACTCACTTTGATGGCTTTCGGGGACGCGACAAGTTTTGTAACTTCGGTATTTATCAACTTGCCTATTAGGGGCTTATTGATGACATCATTACGTTGTCGATTTAATTATCTGCGGTCATGTCGGCGGAATGAAAAGGGGGGTGAAGCAACAGAAAATAATGGAATGAAAACGGAATGAGGCAAAGATCGGACATCGATTGAGCGTGGTATTGGGGCCTCGAGTATCCGATGTAAGCTGCGCCCGATCGCCTAATCCCTGTGCTCGGCTAACGGCAGCGGTTAGGCCCTCTACGTAAATTTGTGTAATTTGGAATCCAGGCCAAGTGCCAAGGGATCGGCCGGCTTGGCGGCAATGGTGATTGATATGACGCTGGAGTGAGCACCGCCTTGCCCTGTCTGCCGCGAACCTGTCAGCCGGCCAGACAACCCGTTGCATTTGTAATAGGGTAGCCGACCACTAATAAAGCTGTAAATAGATCTTATAGGTACATATAACCAGGGAAGATACCCGAAATGATCAAAACATTACCGCCTCTATGTTAAAAGGGGTAGAAAAATGTAGTTTTGATCATTTCGTTGCTAACATCAACTTTATCAAATTGACAAAAGTCAAAGTAATTGTAACGAAATATACCGCGGCACAACTCGAGGTATTTTATATTTTCAAAGAAACGAGGAACTTAAGTATCAGTTCATCTTTTGAACTTATACATTACTATTAAGTGATATTTAATAAGTCAATATCTGTTTTGTCGCGCGTGACTTACTTAGCAAATAATTATTTAACGTAGCTACATGACGTGAGTAATTTATTTATTTAAAAATATTTTATATGTGTGCTAGTATTTTTCGTCTTAATGGAATAATGACAGTCCTTTAATGTTTCAACATTTAAAAAAACTTTTTACATTTTATAAAATACAGTTTTACGTAGACACAAAATAAGTGCAGACGAGGTTTTTACGGCTACGGGAACTTTAATTTCCACCCCCTTTTTAGCCGTTCTACCGGTTAGCGCATTTCGATCCCGCCGATATGATTTTTCAACGCAGCAGCACTTTTGATGCGTCGAGATGCAAATTTGAAATTCTGGTTTCCACAACGCGTTTAGGAGCGATCCATCTCCATTTCGTTCTATACAGAATTTATATTACGGCGGGTTCCACAGGCGATCGCTCCTCGCACTGCCACGCTGCGAGAAACTGAATTTCAAATAGGTTTCGCAAAACCTGCGGCGGTAGCTGCCGCGCGCTCTTCAATTTCTGCCATTAGTTGCCTTCCGCTTTCCGCAAAATAGACGCGCGGAGAGCGCAGTCCGCGGCCACTCGAATATGGTCAGATGCGGAGACAGAAAATTACGATTCAAGAATTTCTACTTGCATATACGAGTATCGAGTTCAAATCAGGTACGATTGAGTAAGTTATATTAGACCCTTGGAAAGTTTAACGTGTTTTTATAGTACCTTGACCGCTCCGATGTATCCGATGGTGACTGTACCTACAGATTTCGTAAATGTAATATTGATTTTATAATAAGAAGAAGGGGAAGAGGTGAAACATTAACGCCCTTGTCTGCATTAGCCAAAATTTTGGAACAACGCGTTTTTTCCTGAACTACGAATTTTGAAATCTATGTATTGTGATTTTCTCAATGTTCTAATCGATATGTTGTTTTATTTTTGCAAGTGCAAAAAACGATCCCGTACAATACATTAGGTCAGCCTTGGCCCGTGAAATGTGTTTCGTGTCATTAAAATAAAGTTTAAAGCAATTTAGATGCGTCTCATTGCTAACTATTGATATATTTTTTTTATGAACTTAGTACAAGTACATGAAATTATTGATATTTATGTACCTACCCGGCGAACCGCACGTCATCCAAAGTATTCCTACACAAACCGTAATCCTTCAGAATAGAAAGAAGTCAAGAAACCAAATGGGCAACGGAATAATAGCAGCAAAACCACCTTCAGTTTTGTAAATTACAATAAACCGTGGAGAGATCGTGGGCAGAATCCGTGATGGGCGCGCCGGCGACAATAGGCTTAGATTCGGTCGAGCCCGGCGATATCTAGTGCGGATGTGAGCTCTCGCCACCCATTAACTTAACCCGTTTTATAACAACTTACCTAAACGTTATTACATAAGTCACACTGATAAATAAGATTGTCTCTTTCATTCAACGAACGTACTTAACATTTACAAAAAGACCCAGGAAATAACAATGATATGTATTATCATTTTCTACAAAAGATCCGGCATGATTGTTACAGAATAGATCGGGCGATACCGACGAACCGCCGCTGAAAAGAACGACCTCGTTATTATTTGATAGACCTCATGATGAAAATCCACGCGACACGCAACTTACTCGGCGTTCACTCGTCAGAACAAAAACGACAATGTATGGCATTCTCTAATCCACATCGAGCTACCTAGCCGAGCTTGAGCCATGAATACGAATAAAGAATGCCAACGGCCCGCCGAACGAGACAATTCCTCGACAAGCTATGAGGAATTGGCCTTCATCACGCACAAATTTCCGCAAAAAGCTCTTCGGGTATCAGCGTGCGGGCCTTCGGCGATCGTAATCGGTGACGTCGAGTACCTTGCACTGACGGTTCAAATCGAGTTTCAACCTTTTACCGGTAAACGGTGCGAAATGCTGAAGATTTACGTACCTATAACGCTATCCTATTTACAGACTAGCAAATTGTATTTGCCTAAAGGTCGAATGGAGGCAATATCGTGGACGTCGCGACGGTGTGGGCGGGGGATGCAATAAGCGGAGCGGCCAGCGGAGCCGTCGCCAATTTAAAGAAAGCCCACTGAACCGAAAGACAAGCGCATTGGCGGCTCACGATCGCCGCGCCCGCACCGCCCGCTTTAAGGCTCCTCATATAATTTTCAATCCAGCGAGCTCTAAAATCGATTGTTCTTTGTAAGTGCAAAACAAAACAAAAGGAGACATCCTCGCACGTTGCTAAATTAACACATTATCTACTAACTTTGTCGTACCTTGCGAATAAGTAGCTCCTTTAATAAATAAATTGTACACCGTTCAAATAGAACACACTCGGATGCTACTTAAGCGATTTCGAGTTCCATGAAATTGTAAAGCCTTATTATGCTGATAAGTTCTCGATTGATACTGGTTTAATGCCAGTTAAACCGCAACTTTTACCCATATCAGAGGGTTATCTGTATTGATGGAAGAGGATTGGGTAGTTTCATTGGTAGACATACTGGTTTCATGCAAAGACCTCACTTAGGGGGGGGCGAGTGCGTAATGTACAGGCTTATCTGTCTCCTTGATGCCACTTTAATGAAAGGGTTTGATCGTAAATCTACATGGCTAAACTTAATAGACTGTCCTATTGGGTTTTGCTCCGGCAACGCAACGGTTAGTAATTAATGTGCTGCCGTCATAGAATAACTTTTATAACTATTAGACGGTACGTTCTGAATCTTTAACTAGCATGTAGTACCTACACCACCCAGTTTGTATCCACTTAAACCAATAAATAACGTATTAAAACACCCTATTCATACTTTAATAGATTTGAGGGTTGATTATTATCATTTTTAATACGTTCTCTATTTAATCAATACTTGATGACGCATCAATTTTAAGCACCCCCAAGTCATAGGTAGTTACTTACTTTTTTAGTAAACGGTAGTCATATTTACATTATGTTTGTGTAACTATTTATTAACATTATACTTTTATGAAATAAAGGATGTTGTCTGGCTTATTAAACCCCTGTCCGATAAATTACATACGTGCACACATGCATACATAAATCACGTATTTATCCCGTACGGGTTATACAGAGCCTAAGGTAACAAGACCGAAAGGCCAAGCTTAGCATGACTGTGGGCGTATAGGTGGAAAGGGGAATCAAAATAGTGACGGGTTGATACAACATGATTTCTAAGATTTTCGCTAATTCCCTCAATGGGCTTTTACCATCTGCGCGGGAAGAAAAGTAACTGATACCTACATTCTATGTTTTTTCTTTGCTCCCAGACCAGCATGGAAGTAATTTTCTCTTATGAGTTTTATTATTTTGATATTAAAACGTGAACTACATTTTTATTACCATCTGAACTTTGAATAATTTGACGCAAATGTGTTGGCTGACGTCATCGGCCAACATATTGTGTTTGTTTCAAACGCAAACCGTGTTTTGATTCAACTAGACTGCTTGCTGCGTCACATCAGTACGCACCGGGCTCCGACCGACTTTCTCGATCAATAAGACACTGTATATAACCGAGCTAAGGTTGAGATTACACCCGTGATAACCCGAAACATTAATCTCCTATGAAACTAGACCATATTGTAAAAACTTTTATTAATCTCTACAACAAAGGGCTTTTCTTCTTCAAGCGCTGAACTAATAAAATGTCATAATAGCTCTATTTTTTTATAAAATCTGCCTCTGGAAAATTGAAAGCGTTGTTACGAGAGCACCGTCAAATTTTACGACTCGTTTAAAAATCTACGCTATAAGCGACAGTGGGCGGGGATAGTTAAAATATGATATCGTAAAAAGGTAAAGGAAATTGGGCCATGAAATTGACAACATTTCAAATATTTTTAAAGTTTCTTCGCTAAGATGAACAATGACTCTTTGTTAATTTGTATCAGTTACAGATTTAATATTAACTCCCTTTATTGGGTAAAAAAATATTACTTGATTCATGATCAATCATTGACTGGCAACCTAAAAACGATTCAAAATGTATTTAAAAGTTGAGATTTGTTAACATCCGATCCATATCGGAATACCAAAATTATACTGCGTGAACAATGAAAACGCTGTTTCTGAAACGTGAAATATTCGGTTTGTTTGACATTGACTAACTGAAAGGTAAATGAAAGTTATTCTACCAAGTATTCAACAAATTACCCTCTAGGCTTCCATTATAACTCACACTGCATATTACGTATATCTATACGTTCACGGTTTTACCAACCCGTTCAAACCCTTCCTGTCACTCAATACACGCTTTCCGGCATCTTTTGCATTTCCACAGCCAAACCACCGAGGCGCGGCGTGTATAACATATTCTATGAGGGTTGTGCATAACTAAAAGTATTGGTAGGTAGCTGTAATAATCCCAATCCGAACGCATGAAGGTGAAAATACGAAGATATCGAGGGCTAAGCCGTGTAAACACCGAAAGTTGTGAATTAATAACGATAACCTCAACCCTGGCTCCCGGGGGAAGTAGTGGGCGTGTAGTAATAAGAACAAACTACAAGTAATTATAACAAGAACAACTGTTATTAATTTAAAAACAACAGGTTAAGGTGCTTGTTCCGTATTTAATCTGCATGGTGCGGTCAATTAAAAAGTAAACGGTTTCTTGTTAGCTCTTTTTGCTGAGTTAAGCGTTGGATTTTGTGACTTGCGATTTAATTAAAAGTCATAACTGTGTTTAAAGTGTATCCATATTTTTGCTCGTCAATGTAGAAAGAAGCCATTTAATGGCTTCATATTTAATGGTTAAATATTGTTACTATTATGTCAGTAATTTAATATGTTTAATGTAAAGTTTTAAAGCTGTTTCTTACAATTTATATCAAAAATGAATACGTACTTCTTAAGTATCATCAAAAGTGCAACAGATGTCGCTGCCTCCAGACTTTAGACACAATTTGCAAATATTTTGGTTGTACCTTATTGTGGAAACTGTATGCACTGTAGGGTTAAAACGTTACTATTTTTTATAGCGCTAAAAAGTATATATGAAACAAATATTGATTTTTTAAAGTAGAAAACAAATAAAGTATTATATAAATAACAAAATCATGCTAAACGTGGTCTTTAGGTCTTGTCACCTTAGGCTCTGTCTATACCCCGTAAGGGATAAAGACGTGATTTATGTATGTATGTATGTAAAATCTAGCTAATAAAAGCTAGGAGAGAGGCCTACGCCCAGCAATAGGACACTATGGATTAAAAAAATAAATGTGAATCCATGAATGGGATTGGAGGAAATTTTGGCTTTACCTGATAATTTGCTGTGGCAAAAGCTGAAAATATTACACACAACTATTTAATACCTACCAATTTTTTACAGATCCGTATTTCATCAGGAAAACACGCACACTTTACGGGATCTTTTCCTTGTCCGTCTGTTTGTCAAGTTTTGATACCAACAAATAAATAAAATTGTATACTCGCACTTCTCATAGATCTTTCTAGACAATTTAGCGAATAGTAATGCTGCGTAAAAGGAAAAATATCGAAAATCACTAATTAGACACACATTAAAAACAAAAGTTGATGCCTAACTGATCCAATTTTTTTTTTTAATTTTTTATTTCATTTTATTTTTCGAACATCACAATTTTATTATGATGTTATTTACTGTATTGTACACCATAAGTTTGGTAGACTATTATAGATGAATCAAAATTGTATTGTATCACCTTATATTTTATACCTATAGTCGGACAATAAAGATTTTTGTATTTGTATTTTTGTATTTCACAAAGTCACTTTTATAGTTTGAGGATTAGATTTGTTCGACTGCACCATTTAGTCTTTCCGGCAGACTTATACATAATTATGGTTAGAACAATGTTTAGTAATGGCATAGTCTCTGAACTTCAATAATGTTTTTTGTTAGGTTCAAAACCCTCATTATTCTGTCTTGTACTTGGTCAGTTTCTTAAGTCTTCTTAATAGCATTGATTAGTAGCCGATTTATGCTGCCAATTTTCTAAATTATTTAAGACTAGCTTCTGCCCGCGACTTCGTCCGCGTAACATTAGACTTATATACTGATGTTGATAATATATTATGCAATAGTTATTTACGTTACTCTTGGCAGCTACAAACTTTGACATTATCGCTATCCCGCGGGAACTATGCAATTTTTCGTGTTAAAAAATAGCCTATGTTTTAATCAGGGGTACCAGCTATCTGCATTCCAAATTTTCTTCCAATCCGTCTAGTCATTTCAGCGTGAACAAGGAGCAAACATACTCACTCACTCACTCACTCACATCGTCACAAACTTTCACATTTATAACATCAGTAGGTCCACTGCCTACATCCATCTCTGTCTTGTTAGCATCCAATGATATAAATATATATAATTTACTTAATATATTTATAAATAGTAATGATATTAAAATTTAGTCTACTGTTTTCCTTTTTCACATATGATTATATTCATGTATATTATTATAATTTATAATCCCACCTGTATAATGTTCCTGTTGACTTATTACTAAAATCTATTATGTTCCTACGCAATCCCATAATAATCCTATCCTGACACTATTCCAAATTCCGTACTTTTTCACGTTTCCCTAACTTTACGCGTCTGTGGCAAACACGCAAACCGCGCGAGCCAGAAAAAAAAAATACATCAGTAGGACACATCAACGGGATATAGACCGCGATTACCTTTAACGAGCCCCGTTGATAAGTCTTGTAATTAAACTGTGAGTCTTTAATTCTGTTATTTTTGAGACATCTATAGCTAATTTACGAAGATATTCTTACTGTCTTTTGTTTTTATTGCGACTCTATCCAAGTCAACCTTTTGCGACATCAATACCACTACAACATGATACCTCGCCTACTGCGGAGTTACGTGCGTCAGACATTTAAGTTTCATCTATCATCATTCCCTGCTCTTCAATCATTACTGTTTACTTATTACTGGAGACAAGAACACAATATTGCTGTTAAGCTTCATCGAACTTCGTAACTGCTTATACTCGAAGGATTTAGTACAGTGAATTATTTGGTAACAGATAAAACGAGGTATTATTAGGAGCATATAGCAAATGTGCAATGTTAGACATGTCCATCGTCTAGTTCAAACTTTAGTCATAAAATTTAATGGCGGTGTAAAGGAATCGTTAAAAACTGCTAAAGTACCACATTGTCATTGTTTACATGTTGGATGCATGTGACATTTTATTTCAAAATATTGTTAAGCTCTTTCGGGATCATTAAGTACTAAGAAGAAGCCGATCTATTAATTGTTGATATGTTTAATTATAGTTTTGGTACCTTATAAAACTATACAGGCATTTACTATAGTTATTCTTTCTACTTTTTTGAAAAAACTATGGTGGAAACCGTAGCAAAATGTTTTGAACTCAAAATATCTTTTAGTTTCACAAAACTGTTTTTATGATTGATTGTTTTTCTAGTTAAATCCATATATTTCACTATTAATTTATTTTTAACTTCATTCAAACAAAACTTTTTAATATCTACATTTGAATATAATTTTTAATAACGATCACACACGAAACCTTTTTTGTCAGAGTTATTTTAAGAAAGCATATTATCACCAACCGTAACTAACCAAGCTCTCGAAATGTTATTTACCCAGACAGAGTTCAAGATACTTTTAATGTTTATTATTACAACGAACTGAAAGTGTCGACTGAATAGTGCTAGAATGCGCAGCAAAATTAACTCAACGAAACATTTTTAAGACATTCCTCTCTGGAAAGTCACCTGCAATATCAACAGGTATTTGAAGAGAAAAAAATATGGACGCATCTTTTGTCTAAATTAAAAAGCATATATAGTGATATACACAAAATCCATAGGCGTTGTAAATTATGTCATAATTAAGACTCCATTTAATATCAATGTTTCCAATGTGGTAACCCATAATAGTTACATTAACTTTTGTTCTACTTTCTGTTCCATTTATTAGTTCTATTGACCACTAATAAACGTATCAGTAACTGTGTAGTTCAGATTAACTATCAGCCTAACATTACATAAATCACTTGTTACCATTACCTATCACAGTATAAAATAATTATTTTTATGTTCTCCGGCTCACAAAGAAGTCACGCAATAGGAATATTACGAACAAAATACAGGTATCAAATATCATTGGCTAGGTAGCATCGTTGCTATGGCTTCCAACGTTTAAAATTTATTCAACATTAATACGGGAAAAGTTAAACTTTTCGTGTCTTTATTAAATATAGTTTACTAGTGATTAATTGAAAAAAAATCTTGCTATCAAAACTGTATTTTGTTACGAATTACGAATAACAATGTCACTATTTTGATCTCTATAATGGTACACATTTACATTAAATACTTTTCCAGAATATTTTCTGATATTTGTGGCACTGATTAATACCGAAGCGTTCACGTCAAAATCAAAAATAGAAGACTTTATGAGATTTAACATTTCATGCGTCATACAAAATACAATGTATATTGGATTAAGAGTAACATTAATAAGATTCAAACAAGATGTGGTACATTTCTCAAGTGACGTTGATTTAGTATCACTACCAAGTAATTATATTTCATTGGATATATTTAATGATCTGTATCGCATGGGTGCCGCGTGGTTTCATTTGGGTAAGTCTCCATACGAAGATAGAATATAAAGATAGATATTTTGGGATACATTTTGTTTTTTTTCAACCTAAATTGTAATTCACTCTGATGTCTATTTTTAAATCGAACCAAGGGATAATTTGTCAGGGAAAAATATTATTATTTTTTCACGTCAAAAATAAGCATCAAAATAATCCAAAAAATATCTGGGAATGTTAAAAAATAGCTTATTGCATTTTGCTTTAAATATTTTCAATGCACAGACACACTTCTGATGCAACGGTACAGATTCTGTGTTATCGAAAGGGATTTATTGAGCTTAGTTAAATATAGACCGTTGTCGTAACTTGCAGTCCATATGATATTGGAATTTATAACTAGGATTTTGAAACCAAACCTCTATTTTGTAACGAAACCATTATTTATGTGCATTAACGGCTCGGGATTAGAATTGGTCTCGCACCCAAACTACGTACTTCCTTCCGTCACGAATTAAATAGTATCAAAACAGACGTCGACCCTCGAATTTAGTTTACCATAAAATGCCCTACCGATGTAATTTAAGAAAATAGTAGGTAAACTTGAACTGCGAACAGTTAATATCGCCGTTGCATGCGATCGCACAATTTTATTCCGAGCTAATAGTACAGTTACTCTTTTCTTATCGCAACATTTGGAAATAAAACAAAATGTTAGTTCATCAATTGAATTCCGTTTGGATTTATCTGTCGATGTGAATCATATCTCGCGAACGTAACAGGTCGATTGATCTGTTTGTTGTTTTTAATCGTGCGGGGAGCGCCTCGGCGGCGCCGTCCGAGCCGGAACCACTTGCTACCAACGTGCATCGCACTTCAACTTGACAAAAACTTTGTGCAATAAACTTTTTTAGCAACGCAATCGATCACTCAATCAATGATACTAACCCTGATCGTCGTGCAGGTCGGGTTCTTGTGGATGGGTAGCACTGTAGTAGCGATAGGTAGCACTGACTTTAGCACTTTGGTCATGTAAAGTCGTGAGGGTCACGTGTTTTGCGCGGCGCGGGCCGGCGGCGCGAGTGGAGGGTAGCGCGGGCGCGGTGTCGTGTGTCGAGCGACGCGGCCGCGGGTAGTGTGACGCTCCGCGGCGGGGCCGGCGCGCACGCGTCGCCGCCCAGCGCACGCCCCGCGCCTACCTCCCCGCATCGACCGCCGGCACCCTGCCCGCCTACCACCACCCGGCTTAGGGTTGCCGATTGCCGAGCGCCGAAACCGGCCACAGCCGACGACTGAACCGTCCCCGCTACTTTGACTCGCGCTAAAAATATTTTCTTAAAAATGAGACTGGCCGTCTTTAATTTTTTGTTTTTTTTTTGTTTTGCAGAATTTGGTGTAGTTTTGAAAGTGTTTAGGGTAGTGTCAGTGTGTCACGCCGCGGAGCCGGCGGCGGTAACCCTACGCGCGACCGACTGTTTTTCTCTCGGCACCCGAGCGGGGGACGCACCTGATTTTTTCCGTGATATTTTTTCCTCCCTCCTCTTCGCGACGCGATCCGTTCGCTTTCATTACGGTTTCGAGTTTGATTTATCACCGCAGTAGGTCTGAAATATTCTTACAAATAAAACTGGGTGTCGATCGCTAGCCTCCCAATTAGCATCAATTTATCAAAATTGTTCGGTGTTGTGAAAAAATGCAGTCGCGAAAAGTTAGTTGCGTCAAAACTAAATTCATCGACTGACACTGTGTCCACATTGCAATGATATAAACGCACATTTTTAAACAATGCAAAAAAATAGGTATACTACTTTTTATGCTTGTTAGTAACAACAAAAAAAGTGAAACTTTTTTCGTGGCTTGTTTACACAAGTTTTGCTGATCGGCATTTGGTGAATAAAATGCCTCAGCACAGCATGCTAAAGGCTACGTAGCGCACGGCTCGTAGCACCGCAGCCTACGCCGTAGCGCGGCGTAGCTCAACATTATTTGACCAGTCCGTAGACGATTGGTATTCGCCGACCACTCCGTGCCTACATCCCCTCGCCGACTTAACATATTTGGCCACGATTCAATTTTAATGTTTTCATATTTGTGTCATAACTTTCGGTAAAGGGGAAAACAAAAATTACCTCCGCAGACGTTATTTGTAAACGGTTGACGTCTCGGCATTTTTATGCAAAGTATGAGACACCCTCGTTCCATTTTGAGAAATTGTTTAGGTGGCCGGTATGAGCCTTGTAAAACAATAGCCTGTGAGTTTTGATATGAAAAGAGCGGCGATGGCGGACCGAGATTGTGGCTTTTCGTATACTTTGCAATAAAACTTGCGTGACACTGACGGATCTAATATGTGTACGTAGTTCCGCGACTATTTTGCATATTCGCAACGTGAATCAAAATGTAAATCTGAGTATTCCACTTTGTTTTAATTTGTGGTGGCATTTATTAGGGCAGTTTTGTTTGACATGGTTTTGGGTGAAAGGGGTAGGAATTAAAAGTAATCGTTGCGGCGGGGAAGCACGGAAGCAGAGACATGAAAAATAATATGCACGTGCGCTTGCGGCGGAAGTGGCGGCGATTAACGTTCCGATCTTACGCGTGTCGGACTTCACTACCACCCGGAAAAAAATAAAATCCTTTTTTTTTTGGTATAATTGTGTTGTTTTGTTATAGCCAGTGTCATGATAAGAATCTATTTTGTTTTTGTATAACTGAAACAACTTGAAAAAAACCCGAAGTGGAGCACGTTTGGCAATTTTTTTTTTGACCTTATATTATACCTATAAAAAAATATTTTTCAAGTTGATAATGGGCGTTATGACATATGACGTCACATGCCATATCGTATCTCTCTTTCTAATCGCTGACTAATTAGTAGTTTAGAACTCTTATATTTTCCGTGTTTCTTGACCGATATTTCTTTTAATTTCACTTTTTCTCATCTTATAATCTTAAGTCACCGTTTTTTGTCTTTTAGGAAAAGCAACGGCAACTAAAGACACTGCGCATGACCACACAAACTTGACTGTTTTTTATATAAACACTAACGCGTGGCTATATAGACCAACCGCTTAAATGAGTCCTCGCTGCGCAGGCGGCAGGCGCACTACCCGCCCCCACCTCTCTCGGTCCCCTCTGTCGTCCTGCCCCGCGCCCCTGTGCAAAGCCAAAGAACATAAATAGCACTCATCCAACAGCAGTTGGTTAAAATACAACCTTATAGCAAAGAGTGGTATATTGCGCTATATGGCGCAATATTGTGTCAACAGTTTCAAAACACGACTCTATTGAAACTGGCGCTGGGATCATGTTCACATATTGCACTTTGCGGCTGCTTTTTACAACGACGAACAATAAACTTTAACTGCCAGATACACCGGTGACAGATTGTAAAGTATAATATTATTTTAGTTGAACATGGAGTTTGCAAAATTTGAAAGTAACAAACTAACTTTAAGAAATGAAGTTAATAAAAATCCTGCGTATTTTATTTTCAATTTTCAAACATGTTCAGCTGTAAATATTTTTAGGGTTCCGCTATCCCTATCTGCTGTCCGTGCTTTAATAAAAACTAAACAAACTTTTATTATTACAATGTAATGCATACACTGAGAATGCAATACTAAAATACATTTAAAAAATGTTATGAATGGGCGAAAATCATAGGAATCATGTTATAGGCGATGCGGCTACCAACCCATCACTATTTTGATACCTTTATCCACCTTTATGCCCACGATCTTGCTTAACGTGGCCTGTAGGTCTGCCTCCTTAGGCTCTGTTTTCCCCGTAAGGGATAAAGACGTGATTTGTGTATATATGTATATATGTATAGAAAGTCAATTATTAATTAAACAATAGTTAAAAACTGTGCAAAAGTCCCACAAAACAATTATTTATGAAAACAAACAGCTTCACAGAAATTTCATCACAGAGGTTCTCAAATCATTGATACCGATTAACCCTGATAAATCAGGATAACCGACAAACTCACGACTAAAAAACCACCAAAACTAAGAAACTAGCTAATTTACACGTGAGCTTACAGCCGTTGCCGCTGCTTTGTCGCAAAACAGTCACTGTTCCGTCCACTTAAGTGCCCAAGCGGGTGCGCAGCCGGCTTAATTGGATCACAATCGGTACCTGTTACGTCAGACCATCCCTCGGGCGACGCACTGTGGGTACGGTACTCAACTCATGCCTTTTCTTTGGGTTAATTCGCTCCCGTAATTTTCGATTACAGGTTCGACTTAATTTTGTTCTCTTGAAAAGGATTTGGTGCACTAAAAGCGTTTTCGGTCCTATGGAGGAAGCGATCACAGTATGGTAGTATAAAAGGGAGATATCGTTTTACTACGGAATGAAGACATGGTCATATTATCTTGTTTGATTTATATTATTAAACGAGAAAATTCGTAAGGATTTATCTTTTACGCAGACTTGGATGGAATTTGACAAGCAGCTATTTTACACACCTGGGCTACGTTCAGTAACTAAAGTGTCAGTGTGATTATCGCCGGGTGAAAATCGTCCGATCATAAACACACTTACTGAACGACTTGGGACGTTCTTCTGTCAAAAGTGTCAATTGAAGTATGATTTCGTATTCGTAATAATAAGTTTATATCCCCAGCGTTCGAATTATAAATTTTGCCTCTTATCAACTGTCAAAGTGACGTCTGGGCGTTTTTTACCCATCTATTTTATGGGGTGACCGGTGCGATCGCCCGACGACGCCCGACGATGTTACTGAACGATTTGGTGTGATCGTCCGATGATCGCACTGACTTACTGAACGGGCCAGTGCGTCGTCGGGCGTCGTCGGGTGATCAAACTGAACGCACCCCTGATTACTGTTGTCGTTTAAGTTTTCTTTTCTTTTCGAGAAAAGCAAAGGAAATTGATCCATGCATTCATACTTTTACCTTGTTTATTTAATGTACCTACCTACATAATGTCGATTTTACTAAAATATAAACAGAAATTTGTTGTGATGTATCAACTGTTGGAGCCAACAGAAACCAATGCCAGCTGTAAGCTTACATACATACATACACACAAATTACGTCTTTATCCCTTACGGGGTAGACAGAGCCTAAGGTAGCAAGACCTAAAGGCCACGCTCAGCATGACTGTGGGCATTTAGATGGAAAGGGGGAATCAAAATAGTGATGGGTTTCAAGCCGCATCGCCTATAGCTGTAAGGTTATTTATTAATAATTCATTTCTTTATTATAAGTAACGTACATGTATGATGCGCTCGGATCACAGAATATACAACGCATAGTGTAACAAATCCTTAGACAGGCGCAAACAAAACTTAAAATAGCCCCCAGTAATTAAGTGGGTGTAACAAAGTTAAATCGTCGCGGCTTACGGCGATCGGGGGCTTCGATAGTGCAAAACAGATAAAACTCTCATCAAATACAATCAGTGGCGGCTGGTCACGGCTTACGGTCCTAGGCCGCGCTGCCGGTTCCTCCGAGAATTTCATTACCACTGGCGGGTCCGGTAATCCCCGCCAGCAACTGCCTTAATCTACCAGCCCGGCTCCCACTCCTATTCCAACTCTAAAACACGCCACTTGTTTAATTTTTACGAATAATCCATTTTTAATTGCCTCCTCTTCTCACTCGGCCATTATTAAATTTTCGAAGAGAAATTAATTAGAAAGACAACTTTCAAAGGCCGTCGATGTGACAATAGATTGTATCGGTGTTAATTTATTAAATAAAGCCGAGTTTAGCGGACTTTTGTTTCTGATTGATGTAATTCGTGGATTAAGATTTCGGATAAGCGGAATGCCGAGGCATTGTTGGAGAGTGGGGGCCCAATCTGTTTCGTTAAAGTTTGGTGTTGCTAGTTAAACGTCGGAACGGCATCTGATAGTTGTCTAGTACGCAATATCAACCGTTGATTCCAGTAACATTGTTACTAAATTTAAGTTTTTTAAGTTAAGACTTTTCTATCCTTTCCACTTTTCTTATATACATACATAAATCGCGTCTTTATCCCTAACGGTAGACAGAGCCTAAGGTAACATGACCTAAAGGCCGTGTTTAACATGATTGTGGGCGGATATGTGGAAAGTAGAATCAAAATAATGATGTGTTGCTCATTTTCCATTTCCTCGATGGGCTTTTACGATCTGCGCGGTAATAGAAGCAACTGGTACATTCTATGTATTACTTTACTCCCAGACCAGAATGGAAGAGGATTTTTTTTATATAGCCGTTTTACATTGCGGTTGAAGAGTATCATTGTATTTAGATTTTTTAACAGCTACAGCTACCGGAGAACAGCTAGCTTACAATAGATACAGCACGTTCGTAGCACACACAGCTGCTTTTTTAGGATTCCTTACTCAAATGATAAAACCGGAGCCCTATCACTGAAACTCCATTATCTGTCTATCTGCTTGTCAACAGGCTGTATATCATGCACCGTGATAACTAGACGAGAGATGACGTATTTTAGCTGCCGCTATAACAAAAAATATTAAAGGTCTAACTTTTTGATGTCTGTCTGTCTATGTAACCAATATAAAATGACCTCACACTGCCTGCATTTTGCCTAAGAGTAGGGTTCTAGGGCTAACAGTGGATTATAAATTCACCTGCAGAAATTGTACGGAGCATTCGGAACGCGAGTTCGACTCACACTTGGCTTTTTGAACTATAATAAAAATTGTTTGTTTGTTCAAAGTTTGTTAATTAGTGCGTCGTTAGTTTATTTCAGATATAATTGTGCTGAGTGTAGTACTCATAGTTTTAGAAAATAAACTAGTATAGAGTTTGAAACGCATAAAATTTTTGTGTGGTGTTGGTCCTGTGTGACATTAATAAAATAAAATGTGTGTCAAAGATTGAGATAAAAAAGTATTTATCCAACATAGCTCAGTTACATGGTGTTACTTTTAATATTATTTGTATCATTTGTTTAGATGCCAACTTGCAGCATGCCTTAAAAATAATTGGCATTGTTAATTTCTTTTAGTATGATCCAATTCGAAAACCATTTGGAGGAAAACAATCAATTATCCGATTTATCTTGTCCAATCTCAAAAATACTTTTAGATTGCAGGTATTTTTGTAAAAGTACTTTTGACCTTTGTTTGACCTAACAACCCGGTTTTTTGGCAGAATCGGGCATTAAATGTTTGCCACAAAAATGAAAAAAAAGTTTAGCTACGGTAACTATTAGCTGACACTGTCACATTTAGGTACATCATACCATTACATTCCTACTTAATCAACAAACGTTAGAAATAAAAGCAAATTTAAAGTATAAAACTATAATATAAAACACAATGGATATTTATAAAAAATGTTTTGTGTTGGGATGCAACACTGACTCGAACAAAATCATTGTGAAAATCAGAGAAGATTTGCGAAAGGACTGGTGTACGCAAGCTAATGTGGAATATTTCAAAGTTTACACGATGTATTATTGTTGCGAAGACCACTTTAATGTAAGTAGGAGTCGGGAAAGATGGTCAAACGAGAAAAGCAAAAGCAGCACGGAAAATAGTAACAACACCAACGGATGGAACGAATTCAAACACAATAACGTTTGTTGAGTTTGACGTTAACTTCACGCACACATTCACAGATATATGACGTTGACGTATAGACAAAACCATAGACAAAACCGTTTTTTTATATGGCTAAACGAAGCAATTGGGACCGTGGCAAAATTAACAAATTATCAAACATCGCAATAGTTATTTGTTATGCAAGGCTGCAAAGTGTTTGTTTGGCGCGAGTGCCTGAATTGAAACCCGAGCAAGCGAAGGATTCTATGATTGAACCACGAGCGAAGCGAGTGGTTCAAAAGAAGAATCCTGAGCGCCGCGAGGGTTTCAAGGCACGAGATACTAAACAACTTTGCTGCCGAGCGAAACACACAATTTTTCACCTCACTACAGCGAGAAAAATGGTGGATGAAAGAAAAACAGTCTAATAGTAAATCAGTTTTTTTTATACTTTTTCTTCTAAATAAGAAAGGTAAAAGGATCTAAGCCCATACAGCCTAGTCTAATAATCTAATAAGTAAAACTATTTTTTCTGATTGTTCTATAATATCACATTAATTTCTTGTTTCTTTATACTGTTTTATCATAAACCAAACAACAATTTTGGTTAACTTTTCGGTTTCCCGACGAGCAATCTCTAAAAACTTTTTTTTTTCTAATCATAGATATATTTTTAAAAAGAAAGTTAAAAAATCTCGCTAACTAGACTGAATTAAAAAAAATAGGGCGCGTTGTTTGGTTGCTATTTTTGTGGTTAACCACAAATTAAAATAATAAATAATAACCAACATCGTTTTTTGGATGGATACCGGATCGCGTTTCTGAACGTGACATTATGTTTTTTTTTATCGGATGAAAAAGTTAGGGGTCTGATAACAAGTTCGACATTTGAAGTTCGCATTATTCCGTCCTTCTCATTCACCTAATTAAGTACTATTCGTATAAGCGAGACGACAACATACGAAGTTCAAAGTTCTTATTTCTGAGTTTATGAGTAGGTGGGCAATGGTGGTCATCGTCACGTTCGAATTTCAAAAACCTTTTCCACGCAAGCGGGGAAAAAGCACTTTTCCACGCAGATTTTGAAGGAGAAAGACAGCCTTTTCGAGCAAGTGAGGTGAAAATTTTTTTATTATTAATAAACAAAGCTACGTAAAAGTATAATTTTGTTCAAATTAGTTGCTAGAAAAAGTCCATTTTATCAAATAAAGGTGTTAAAAACACAGCTAAAAAAATAAACAATGCCAATTCAATAATTTACTTTAGTTCCTTCTTACTTTATTAACCTTTCTTATTCAAATTGCATAGAAAGCAACACAATGACAATACGAGTATTACATCTGTCATATTCTTGCACCGAAGCAGACATTGTCAAACAGAGTCACATTCCCAGAGCAACAAGGTACCGGTTTCTGCTCATGGCTAATTACTGTTAAGTGGCGTGGTGAAGTGTGATCCTATTTACCACTCCTGAGCTGAAATGGTGGAAGTGGGTAATTGGAGGTTGGAGGGACATGTTGAGAGGGGCGCGGGGGGCCGCGAGCCGCGCGGTTTAATCGAAGACTGCAGTTACGATTAGTCGATGATTAATGCTCGCACGGCGACGCCATCTGCTGAATTAATTGCTTCATTTCCTCTCGACGGCACCGAATGCCATTTTGTATTTCGATTCGTAAAACGTTCCCGTTTTTGTCCGATCTACACTCGTCCAGGTATATTATGGACTTGGTGATTTATCGTTACTTTGCACCGTACCTGGATTGTTATTTTGGGTACACATTATTTTTCAACCCGCTTCCGACGACCAATTAAATTTTGCGCTGTTGACTTTGATTTCGCGTTCTATTATTAATTTATGACGACTGAAAAAACAAACAAGTCGAGTGGCGCATACGGGCAGTGAACAAATTTAACGCCTCAAGAACGAGTTAAACTCCTTTGTAGGCTTCCGAAGTTTCCACAAAAGAGGGCCCGCATGATTTGTGAATGGGTGTAATTTTTCAAACGTCATATTTTTTTGTAACGGTATTCCGACCGTTCATATAAAGTTTGCTTTTGTACTGAAACGACTTTTGGGAATGTTTCTTGCCTTTTTCTCATTTATTTATGCAAAGTTAGATAGTTTGACGCGGAGCACGGTGGCTTTGTTCGGTTAACAAACTTTAGTATTCGATAAAGATTTGATTATCCATTGCTGTCTACTTCTATTTTTACTATGTTGGAATATTAACTACCACTTTTGTGTAGCTTTAACTACCGTGTTATCTTTTACTTACATAGGTAGTCGCAAGCCACTACTGTGTAGCTTAGTAAACATGATCGTGCGTATCCTATGACAAAACAATCCTAAGAAAGGCTATCTATTGATGGTGTAACTGAATGAATAAAAACTAGACCTACTATTTTGCGGAGTTGCAAGTATTCATCTTTTTCATGTGTTTTATGTACAATAATGAGTTACACATACATACAGTTCGAGTCTTCTTAGAATGCCATACGGGTTTGTCTTGCCGTCTCTCTCGTGGGTTTGACACTTAAATCAACCGAGTAAAAGAGACAGCAAGAGGCATCCTAAGAGCTCACGGACTGTAACTGTTTAATCTACACAGTATTTTTTATTATTATTACATAAATGAGGTGCTAACAAAGTAAGAGTATAAAAACCTGTTAAAACCTAGAGGTTAATGTAAACAGGTGAGTTATGACGGTTCAGTCCGTTTACAAAAATATTATAAACAGTCTAGAGTTTATATAATACAAGCTTCTGCCCGCGACTTCGTCTGCGTTGAATTATACGTATAAACCTTCCTCTTGAATCACTGTATCTATTAAAAAAAACCGTATCCAAATCCGTTGCGTAGTTTTAAAGATATAAGTATACATAGGGACGGACAGACAGCGGAAAGCTATTTTGTACTATGTAGTGATTTATCAGGACATTTATACAGTTTGATGGAGTTGGTTGCACTGCTTCGCTCACTTAATTTTATAGTTCCTTAGGGAAAAATATTCAGTATTACTGACATATACCTGTAATTTTCCTGTGACAACCTTTGATAGGGTCCCATTAGCGTTTTTAACTGTATGTAACTAATAGCAGTTCATGTAACTGATACAATAATGAGGGTCATTAAAGCACGACTCGGTCTCCTTGTCAAGTTTCATAATAAGATCACACGAGTATTACCGATTCTAGTATCGTTACGACGCTATAATAACACAGTTGTAATGCTGGCTACGTACGGTTTCTGAACGGATTATAGAGAACTAGCTTTTGCCCGCGACTTCGTCCGCGCAGATAACGTCATAGTGACGACATAAAAAAAAAATATTTTTATAAAAAGTATCCTATATTACTTCTAATACCTCCAAGAACATGTGTACAAAATTTCATGATGATCGGTTGAGTAGTTTTTGCGTGAAACCGTAACAAACAAACTTACATTCGCATTTATAATATTAGTAGGAACTAGGATTTATGATACGCATGTAGACAAAAGAAGTTTTTTAAGGAATAATTTTCAAGCCAATATCAATACATAATCTAATCATCTTTTAACTATTGTCAAAGATAAAGAGACAACATAAATTTGATCGAATTAACCTCTAGACCAGGGTTTCTTAAACTTTTTGCAGTCACGGACCACTTTCACAATTTAAACAACTTCATGGACCCCTCTCAAAAAATATTTTAGGGAAATAATAAAAAACCTTATTCGTCAAGTTTACGACACAATTTCCTAATAAATATGATTACATTTAACTGACCTACTGCGGACCCCTGATAGACATGCCACGGACCCCTAAGGGGTCCGTGGACCACACTTTAAGAAACCCTGCTCTAGACGCAGCCGTGTTTGATAAAAGCACTTTCACGCTTGGCGGCGATGCACTCATATTTCCGGATTTCATTCCCTAGCGCTCACTATATTACACACAGCAAATCCAAATGTCATCATAACGTAACCCTAGCGGTGTGCCCCGTAGATTGTATTAAACAAAGGGGAATTAAATAGCAGACAGTGCGGTGCGCCGAGCCACGACCGGCGACTGTATGAAACACTTTATTCCATATCCTATGCTCTATGCGCTCCTGGTACCAGTAAACGTCACGCATTACAGTTTTATTCTTTTTTTAGAGTCCCGCACTTGCAAAGAAACAAAGAAACCCCTGTGGAAGACTCCCTTGTCGTCTGTCTGTCCATCAGGACCTCTTTTTCTCAGAAATATCTAGCCGTATGAACTTGAAATAAATATGTGACAAAGCAACCTAAGTCTATGCAATCAAAAGGTGTTTCCATACGAATTGTCATGCTTCCAAAACCTGTAAAAATGTATCTTTTTATGTCTCTCAATGTATGTTAGTAAACACTATAAAATTACTTCATACTGCCTACATTTCATTCAGCAGCAGGACTATGCTAACACTGTATTTTATGTTCACTCGCCGACTATGAAGCTAGAGGTCCTGGGTTTGAATCCCGGTAGGGGCAGACAGTTGTATGATGAATATGAATACGAATGTTGGTGCCTGAGTCATGGATGATTATGTTTATCCGTTGCCTGGTACCCATAGTACAAGCTTTGCTTAGTTTGGGGCTGGGTCAATTGTTATAATTTGTCCCAAGATATTTCATAAGTCGGTGCGTAAGTCCTCCTCATACTTGGCCGGTTGTTTAAATTTTGTCTATCTCGATACTTAAACCATACATAAACTTGCCAGATTCATCCTGAAAATGCTTCCCGGCTCTGTTTAAATTAAAATAGCGCGAATGTCACTGCGACTTACAAAACAAACTGATTAGGTAAATCAACACTAACAGGCGTTTTCGATTACGTTCCCGTTGGTACAGCAGTTGATTAATTAGCATAATCCGGTTTGGATATAAATAAAGTTAATTCTATATAAACATTTACCGTTTTAAGCGCCGCTGCGGACGGCATGAACGCGGTTTTTGAAGGGCGTTTCGACGCGGAACTACAATCGTTTACACGTAATGATTGTTCGGGCGCGGTCGGACTCATTATCATTTGTAAATGAGAGAGAAAAAGCAACGGTTGGCCATTAATCAAGAGAATGGAGCAACAACACTGGCTAATACACTTATCAACTTTAATTCAATAATCCGCCGCGCGCGCTGCCCTCGCCACTGGACTTTTCGTAACGTGAAAAATAAGTGGGAAATGGAACGCACGACCTCACAGACTAATCCCAATTAATTGCGCAGTACTGCCTAGCACGGGGAAATTTGCGTTACTATTTTATATGTATATTAACGTTAGGGTTCGGTACTAGGCTGCGTTCCTATTATTATTGCGTCTAGAATATCCGATGACTTCTACTTGCTACTACAAACATAATTGGAAATAATTTATTTTCCTAGTTACGGATTGTTTTGTCCAAATTAGTATCAGTGTTTTTGTTGTATCCATTTTTTTTGTTCTTGTTAAAAACTTTGGAATTTTTTTTGTATTATTTGAAGACTTTATCATGAGTTTAAGTTAAAACAATACTGGAGTATAATTATTAATTGAAAGTTTAATTCATTCTGTATTACAAAAACCAGTACATACTACGTTTGCTGCACTCTGATTGGACAGTCCAAGGTCAAGCCAGGCACTGATGTAATGCCGATCATAATATTGATCGAAATTGATAGTCGTTGCGTGACATAAGGAATAAACCTTGCTTATATATCATAAAAAAACTAGAAAAAAACTTTTAAAAAGTTACGAAGTGACGCTAAGTAAAATTCTAATTTAAATCACGCTTAATTCATTAAACAAGTTCAAAGGTGCTTTGCAGCTGTGAAATTATCCATAAATAAACTTACGAGTGATAAATATCCTAACAAAAACTATGCTAAATTATTACAAGGCATAAATAACTACGTCTACGGCGTAGCAGCGAGCGTAGCGCCGTAGCACCGGTCTACGGCGCACGTAGAGCCATTTGAGACACCGTGTACAGAAAATTTGGTACACTTAAACTCTTTAAAACTATTATCATAACTCTATAGTCGTATTACGTCAGCGACAGGCTTTAGGTTGCATTGTAGATTCGTTCTCGGCTTTATTTAGGTGGGTATAAATAGAGGCACGCCCTGTCCGTTAAGGATTTAGGTCAACTGTCCACTGATGTCAAATATAAGACTGC
Organism: Pandemis cinnamomeana; assembly: GCA_932294345.1. Classification (NCBI taxonomy): domain Eukaryota; kingdom Metazoa; phylum Arthropoda; class Insecta; order Lepidoptera; family Tortricidae; genus Pandemis; species Pandemis cinnamomeana. Next base: position 11,192,011 of record OW028705.1, on the reverse strand, counting down.
AGACTAAGTATAAGACGTTAACTGCAGTCTTTAGTGAGTAATTTTACATTTTGCGGGGACACATAGTGGTTGACATGTTAAGAAAGGCTACAATATCAATATTCCAAATTTACGGCCTCAAAAACGCAACTTAATTTAGTAACAATCAAGTATATAAATACAGTTAAAAGATGTATCGTATTTTTCATTTTATTTTATAGTAAAAATATGTATAACATATTTTGGTTGTACCTATGCTATACCATAATTTCAACCTACATCTGAAAATCCTCAACCCATGTAATTATCCCATCAAATGCATAACGTATTTCTTAAATTTTCTGAAAATCAGCGCCGCCCCAGTTTTAACGGTGAACTAAGGTTTCGCGATCCAATTTCATGCCTTCGTGAGCTCATGCACCAATGGTCTCCAGTCTACAGTCTACCCACTAGAGAAATTTCACTAACACGAAGTTATGAAGTTGTGATTAATTGAAGCAATAACATGAAGGCAGTAACATTGTCCTGCAGGCAGCTTGGAAGACAAAGGGCGTAAGGCCGAGTTGGAGACGCGGCATTTATTCCTATAAGTGGCTGTGAGCTTGTTTTATAGCGGGCTTGTGCGTCGGAATTAATACTTTTCTTTTACAGTGGATGTTGAAATTTTTACTTTATTGAGTGTGCTTCGTAAATCTATTTACTCGTATTGTACATACAATACAAAAAATATAGGGTACAGGATATACAGATGTACATAGGTGTATTTATTTATGCCTAAAAGGGATCGCTTAGAACGTCAGAACTATTAACAGGGCAGCAGAAACCAGAACAGACATAAAAAAGTTAAAAGTGCAAAAACTTAACGATAATCGAAAAACAGCCAATAATATTACTGGCACATAAGATATTCTATCTAAACCTTCTAGGCTTTCAACGCATCTGCAATCCTCTTGTGTTGCAGGTCTTCATAGGTGGTAGTGCCCACTTACAATCAGGTGGCCCATCCTTGTCCGCCTTCCTCGTCGTACGTTTCTATTTCATCGATTCCTCTTTACCTGAGATAGGGAGACAGTAATTTTGCCACCGTACAATTGCCATTATTAAAAATCGGGGTGAGTATCGTAACAATACCGTACAGTTATATCGTGGAAACGTCATTTATGTAAGCTCTAACGGGTATACCGCTCGACGTAATCGGTGGTCCTACAAAACGCCAAACGCTTCAGCAGGCCTCCTTCAAAGTTAAAATTTCGTTTCTTTCCATTCCGCTTACACTAATAGTCATCAATGTGAGAGTGTAAGGGACGGAGTGATACGTTCGAATTTAGAATTTCGGAGTAGCCCCCCAGCTTCCGAACGCACGTCACGCGTTGTGTTTATAATGTTTCGCGCTTATTTGGTTCCGTACAAACCGGGCTGAGTGATCGAGTCCCTTTTTCGCTGTTTCTTATGCCACACACATCCATATTTGTGCGATCTTATTTGAAACAACCAATTATTTGATTTAGTCATGATTCGGTTCAAAATTTTACTCGTCAAGTAAACCATTTCTTTTTTCGTAATCTTAACTTTTTAATTTAGGTTGTATAAAAAGTCAGTCGGTTTCGTAGTTATGACTGGGTGGCTACTCCGAAAATCGACTTTTCGTTCGTATATGGCATCCCTCTTATTCTCAAATAAATGACCACAAGTGTGAGCAAAACAGCATGAACTTCGAACCGAATTTCAGAGTAGGTATGAAGCCAGATTTTTAAGCTGTTTGAGTGAATTTTGTGGTCCTTTACTGACCTCCCCGGTCTATATCGCTAGCATACATTATACTACCCTAAAAAGGCTTAGATTTTTGTTATAAAAAGTTATTTTTGTACCGTAATATATGAATCAAAATTATCGAGCATTGCCCATAAATTTAAAAAGGAAAAATAATTTTATACTAATTTGATATTTTTCATTATTAAATAAAATAAAAAAGGTAAAATACTTAAACTAGTTTTCAACTCCATAAACATGGAAATAAAGCTAAAAATGGAGTACCTAACTGAAACAAATCTAAAATTAAATCATGTAATGTTATTAATTCAAACAAGTACTTAAATGCGGGATTACTTTTACTCTTGACGGTTACCTACTCTGGGGTATTTGTTACTCTGCGCAAAATGCTATCCGAATAGTTGTAATCTACGGTTAGCTCCCATTCCAACTACTCATATTCCGATGTCGGACGACTTTGTAATTCATAACGTTTTATGTGTGACCCTGCTTTCCGTTAAACGGAGATTACTGTACAATAGCAAAAGTTAATTACGCCGCTGAAATATGTAACAAGATAAGCTGTTTTAGTTGAGCGGGAGGTTATGTCGGGACGAGTTTTTAATTAGTCAAGTAGGTTTCATTACTTAGCGCCCGGCCACGTGTTGCACGTAGACGCAGCGACGAGCACAAAAGTTTAGATTTTTCTCAAAACAATAGATACACACGGCACTGCCGAGCGCTGGGTATTCCTTACAGCAGTTCCGACTTTCATACCGAAGACAAAGGGACTTCCTTCGTACCAACAAAAACTCATCCACGCCAGATGATGTGTCTATGGCGAGAAATTGCAAAAAAAGAAAAAGTAACTTCTACGTGCCGTGTACGCGTGGAATTTTCAAACGAGTCGTTTTTTCCCCACTTTTCGTTGAAGAAAACTGTACCGGATGCGAGAGGATAGACAAAAGGAGGGCTCTCTATACTTTGTTAGATATCTGGCGCGAGTAAAAGCGAATGTAGATGAGCCTTGCCCCGCGCCCCGCGCCGCGCCGCGCCCCTGCTTAACTACAAACACAAAAGTCCTTACATAAATCTTGTCGTAGCGAGCACTCGCTCGGCGCCGACTCACCTCGCAGCCGTACGCAGTACGCACGCCCCCCCCCCCCCCTCCGATGAATTCGATAACACGACAAATTAGAACGTTGCTTCGCGCCCATGCGTATATAAAATGATAAAAATGCGGATTTGCCGCCGTAAAGCTCTACAGTTTATTGAGTTTTACGTGAGTGGCTCCCTTATTTTTAAGACACGTTTTTTCATAAAAAGAATTCTAGTGAAAAATCTTCGCCAAATTCGTGCGTAAATTTGCGTAACTACCAATTTTGAGCGCCTTTTATCTCTGAGTTATTTTAATTCGCGCTTAAATGTTATTATAACGCGAATGTAAAACAATGTTATGGAACTGACAAGACAATTAATCCCTTGACTTGATAAAATTTGATTTAGTGGATTACTTAAACGTCGCTGTCGACTTGGATTTATAATTAGAAGTGTGCGCGCTTCATAACGACGAGCGAGATAACTAATCCAACTCACAATAGCTAAGAAGTGCTGTTTGGTTTCTCAAACATACAACTCTTACAATTACTTGTAGGAAACAATAAAATTGTTACTCTGTGGGGTAGAACACAAAGTTGTGAATGGAGAATCAAATGAGCGTAAATAGTTAGGTTGAAATGCAGTGCGTACTTGTGAACTTTTATGACGGTAAACCTCACTAGTAGTCCTGGTTTTAATTAACGATTTCCTTGGAACTCCGTCACTCGCACCTCTAGAGGCAAATTGAGTGCGCATAATGTATGTTGAAGTCTTATTAGGTTTGTGTAGTTATTTAGTTTACAATGCGAACGCACTTAGCAGGTCTGCAGGTTAACATCTAAATAGGGTACAGGGAAGTCAAGTGGAAACTGAGAAGTATAATGTAACTAATCAAGAAACACGTAAGCAAATAACGAATTCCCAAATGTCACCTCGGTATAAGTTACCGTAAAGTAGAGTAAAAGATTCAAAAACGGGATAAAGACGTGGTTTGTGTAGGTATGTATGTATAATTAAAACTCTTTGCCAACGATTACAAACCAAGCTTATATCACTAATTACCGTCCAAATAAAAAAAACATCGATTGCATGGCACTTGTGTAGAGACGCCCCTTTCCATTTTTTTAAAATGTATTTTAACTGCAGAAATATGAAGTAAAATTTAATTCCTTGTAGTTTTCGAGGAAAACGTCTGTGACACACGTACAGCCAGACAGTAGAGATCCGGTCGAAACTATAACGGTTCCAGCATTTTCAACTACGGAATCCTAATGTTTAATGTCACTAAATTATGGAATGAAAAATGGCGGATTTGACATTCAGGCGCGTTGATTAGTCAGTTAAGGAGCGCCGGAGATTGGGGCGCCCCGGCCGGGTCGTGCATCAAATATTCTACAAGTTTATTTCTACTAAACGCTCACAATGAAAATGAGACTATAAAGTTTCCGTGCGACGCAGAGTGATTCTATTACGAATATGAAATGTTATTACCTCGGACGGATTATAAGCAGGAGCAGGTTTTCACAAATGAAATTGCTTCCCCTTCTTTGGAATCCATTTTAAGGATGAATGGTATAATTCTTACGAGTAAAGACTTTGTCAAGCGAGGCACGCATTTGTTATAATGAAACCGTCTTTATTTATAACGCCTTCAAATTCTACTTAGGCCAGTGTTTTGCTTAAAACGATGGTCTGTTTTCGAATTTGTTTTGCGAAGTAATTGAATGGTTGTCTTTTTTTAAATAGGACGGCATTTTGGTTTGCGGGTCACTGATAGTAAGTTAGCATCACCACCCATGAACCCCCGCAACACTAAAAGATTGTAGATACATTGTTAGCTCAGGAGCCAAGGTAGAACGCCGCATGTGCCACTAATTTCCTCGGCCGTTTTACTATTCAGTTATCCGTCCTACTTGTTTAACAAATTTGAATGTAATCGTACTACTAAAAATAGCTCAAAGAATCGCATACATACAAATATCGGGAGATAACATAAAAGCTCGTATAGATAAACCTTACCGATACAGTTAATATGGAGTCTGGCACGTTGGACCTTACCTGGAAATAAAAAAAAGACATTAATTTTCGACTCGTCTAAAAACAATCTAAATAATCTAATGTAAGTATGGAACACATAGGTATTACCATGAGTATTCATTGCATTCACTCAAAGATAAATAACGATAACTATCTTTTTTATAGCATCGCCTAATCATAAATAAACGCAAATTGCAACGACTTCCAAAACTCCAAAATTACGCTAAAAACACACATATTAAATTTTTTTCACGTCTTTTACTGTGAACATTAAAAGTTGAGCAATATTACAGCATTTACAAATCTTGATTTAACCGTCAAAAGTTTCAAGCTCAAAACTGATGACTGTCAGAAGTGCCACATTTGACACTACCTGAGGTCACTTTTATTACTTTTTGACACAATTATTTTTTTTCGAGCCAACATCCATTATTCCGCGTATGTCCCTTAAACATGCCTTAGAAAGTCGCTTGAACGCCAGCCCGTCGTGATTAAAAGCATTATTCGTGTTTACGACGCAGCGATATGTACTTAGTCGCACTTACGTACAAGAACATAATTCCCTGTCACAGTTTTATTACAATTTAACTCCTCTTCACACCTGTAATGGGGCGTAATGTCGGGCAGCCATTACCTGAAGGGTCGAAAATGATAAACACGTTAAGTTCCGCACGTTAAAGGCTTTCGTATAAGTGTAGAACAGTTTTAACTGCCGCCGAAGCGGTGCCGTTTTTTACTGTGGCCACATAAATGACCTCATTGGTCTTGCTTCTGCTTTATGGCGGCGTTATGTTTGTTTTTCGAAAGAACTACTTAAGTATTTTAGCGTCACGCTTCTGCCATACTGAGTAGCGTTTAACTTGATCCGAGCACTAAGTTATACCATTGTGATATCACAACAGGCACGTCACAAAAGCAATAAAACTTACTCATCAAGTTAGTGTTAAGTAGAACTTAGTTTGGATCTCAAGTACATTTAATGGTTCACGTCACGTCATATACATACGAGAAGTATCTTTCTTTACATCGGTTCAGTGAAGCCCCTAAATATATTTCAAAGGCGAAGTGCTTACAACTTTCTCCACCTACTTAACCCATTAAGTTTAGTTTAAGCTGCGGTTTAAGTGATGTTCGCAGGTATGCTTCTATTGTTAATGTTTATTGTAATTTGAATTGCTTGTGTATAATTATAAGCTGTCAATTGTTTTTCTTTCAATGTTTTCCGTCCAGGCTGGATTGTTTCTAGAATATAAATGTGTTAATTGAATCTTTGTTGACATATTGTGTTGATTTATGATAAGCAGAGGAGGAGGAGAGGATTTTGCATGAAGACTAATATATGTATAATTTAATTATTATATATGTCTTGCACAGACGTAGCTGTTTCACATGTGTGGTTAAAGAATAGCAAAGTCAGTTCATACGGTAATATTGAATGGAAGTATTTGGGATCACAATTTTATTGATTTTATTCAGCTTCATATCGTTATCATTCGGTTTTCATCATTATTCTAAATTGATCTGATTTGTTTAGATCATCACCCATCCAAATCTAAAAGTCTTTTTTCAATAGTTTGCCTGGAGAGAAAAAAGTCATGGACTGCATTACATTGAGGGCCCGTGAAGGTAGCAAGTTATAAGTGGCAGATGAAAAACCGCAATGAAAAGATACTTATTTGCACTGTTTTCCCACATGATATCGACGTGGCTAAGCCAGCAATAGATTAGCTCCTGACATGGTAAAAATCTTTTAATTGAGAAGTATAGCGCATTTCGATGCTAATGAGGAAAAAAATGTTTTTCAATTTAATTTAGAAACTTTATATTAATTTGCATACAGCCGAACCTGAACATGACTCAAAGTAGAACCTTCTAATAATAAAATGTCTTAATGAACCTGCTATATTGCACTATAACTTTGCACTAGCAAAATTGTTCCATCAAAAAATCATCTATCCATCTATAGACTAGGTATATTACCTATACATCCCACTGCTAGGCATTATAGCCTTTGAAAATGAGAGGGCTATAGTAGTTTCTACATGAGTAAAGTGGGGATTGCACCCTTCATACACACCATTGAACTGCTTCACATTCGTGCGTATTGCAGGTTCCCTCACAAAATTTTTAATTAATTAAATGTTTAATTTTCACATCAATTTCGAAAACTCAGAGGTCAAGGTCCGAAAGCACGATCGTTTTCGTGAGAGGTCGAAGTTTGCTTCAGCGAACCATCGCGAAAGGCTAACCAAAGCCTATTTAAGGAGTCAAAATAAAAATAGTTCAATCAATCCAGAGGTACTCTGAGGAGATTTAATGTGTGCTGTAGTATTGTAGTAATATTTACTTTTTACTACGTTTAAATGGTGTGATAAGTTATGTTGATTCGTGTGGAAGTCGTTCGTTGATAAACTTAACATGAATTAGTGTTGTTCCATCAGCCGTTTCTGTCTAGGTTAATAAAGTTTCTATGTATTGATAATTGGTCGCCTGATTCAATTCATTACATGAGCAGTGAATAAGCACCAGAGCGTCAGTACAACGATCACGATTTGATAAATCGCCTATCACTTCTACCATCACTGACTGATTACGGGAAGGTCGGTGCAGCGGCGCGTGAGGAGCCTGACGCGACCGGCATCCTGCATGCCTCTGACAGCATGAAACAAATCACCTACGTTACATACATTAGCCAAAGCTCATACTTCAAACTTATATCGTACTGTATCGTAAATTTCAGCCAATCAAGAACTAGTAAAACAAAAGATTGGCGTAACACAAAATCGTTTAGATAAATTCATGCTAAATACTCACCTAATCATTTCTAGTTTAAGGCTTATATTAAGGCTATTTCGCTGACCTTTTTTCTTCAACAATTATTTTCTATTTTCGTCACAAGTTGCCATTGTTATGTATGAAAGTCTTCTTGTGAACGCTCGAAAATTCTTGGAAAGTGAGCTCTTAAAATATTGTAGCGAGCATAGTAAGAATGTCATTTTATCCAACAATTCCGGTAGCCGCAACGTACACTCCTTGACAAATTAGATTTTTGCTGGGTATTGCTGGCTAAGACGAAATTACAGCTGACTTAGACTCAAGTGCAGGCTTTTAAACGTGAATTAGAGGCCGCGTCGCTCAAGCGTTAATGGCATATTATGAAGGAGCGGTTGTCGCTTATAAAAATAATTAGTTAAGTCGTTTCGACTTTTTCCATGCGAAAACCATCGCAGACAAATCGCTTTATCTGTAACCCCTTTTGGGATAAATTGGAAGAGAATGACGAGATTTAATTTCGTGCATCGCCGTTACGTTCTGACTGTAACTTTTTAAATCATTTTCGCATTGGAAAAAACACAGGAAGTGTGCGGATGATGATACGACCATGAATTTTAATGTATCTGCACCGTGCCTGTTCTGCGGCGGTTTAACAAACGAATGTTGAGCTTTTGTCTGCGGACGCGGTAGGTGGGTACCTGTTTCATGTTTAGCGAGGGTCACGTTATACATTGTGGGGTCCTGTGGCGAGGCACAACATAATCGGGTGCCCGCCCGCCATCTGCCGGAAGTTTTACAATGTTTATGAGCTCCATCGGGAAGCGTACATAAATCCAGACTATTGGACGTGTGCAAACGATAACGCGATACAATGGTTTAACTGTATTAAGCCGGGTAATTGTTTATGTAGTCCTACCGTCATAATAATTTGTTGAGTAAATAAAGGCATTTACTTTTTTGAAGTGAGTTCCGCTCACGTTCCTAATACCAGTGTGGTATGCTATTACTGCTTGTATTCCCTCATTTTTCTTTTCCTTCGATACATTAACAACGTATAATGTGTCATGAATTCAAGCAGTATAGCATAGGCTTGACATTTACTTTATCGCTCACGCCATAGTAACGCACGTCTGCACTAACTGTTAAGAATGTTAAGAAATAGTATGCACGCTTCATAACTTTTGTTTTTAATATACAAAGGTATGCATAATTCAACGTTTATATACCCCGTAAATAAAAATATTATAACGTGTTGAAGATTAAAACGTACTTATAGTGGTACTGAGTTAGAATCTTAACACTAAAGTTTAGAAACAGTAATAAGGCAAGTAGGCAGGCATAGGTATGCTTTGTTATGAATTCTTAGAGCAGTGAAGTGCGAACGAAGCAATATCGCTTAAGCCTGCAGTAGTCAGATTTAATTATACTTTAAAGAAAATCCTGGTTTTGGTTTGGTCTAATGTATTTTACTATCTGCCCAGTTTGTAGAAGTAACCGCATTGATTCTAACAATACTGTGACTGCTCCCAGGTCCTCCACCAAGGCAAACAGAGTCAGTGTGCCGCAAGGGAGCATCTTGGGATCTATTTTATAAACAAGTCAATTTCTTGTCAATACCTCTAGCAGTTTTCTGCTCAATAGATTTTGGCGAAGATAAATATTTGCTACTAACTTCTTGACTTCGTATTTTTAATGCCAAACAACCTTCAAGTCACAACAAAGAAATAACTTATAACAAAGTTCCACACACAATACTGCGCGACGAACTAAAGGTGAAACAACAGTCACAATTCCTGGACAACTGTCTGCAGAGACGAATCCCGAAATTATTTTATATTCAGTATTAATCCCACAACCCGGTCCCGGGCACCGTTTCTTCCATACTTTGCGAGATTTCCGAAAGAAAGCTGCTTCGAGGAAACTTCTATCCAAACTCCGGTGTAATCTTACTTATAAAAATAAACTTTTACATTAACTGATTCTGAATCAGGGGTGAGCGAGTTCGCAAGGTAGGCTAAGGATTTGAGGCTGGATGCAATCAGCAGGAAAATAGAAACAAATAAATACGTGCTTAGTAGTTTGACTTGATAAGAGTAAGAGGAGTCGGCTCAAATTTATGGAAGAGTTCGGCAGATAATGTGAAAGTTAGGAGATAAGACAGGCTTTGCTGGGCTCGAGCGCGCACTCGGCACGGTGGAATATTACTAAGCTCGCAAGACTTCTCCGAGGCCTTATTACGTAGGTACGTACTAGAGCAATAAGATAATTTAAAATTCAAACTAAGGCAAAACTTTTATGTATTACAATGTTATCGTCGATTTCCATAATTTGTTTTATGGTCGCTTACATTGATTACGTGTAGAAATTGGGTCCGCACCCGAGGGGCTACTTATAAAAGACCCAATAATACAGAAGCCAATCTCGTTATTTATAACGCTGAAAGCCTTAAAAATAAACAAGGAATAAAGAAAATTGATGATCAATTTAATTTGGTCCTCAAACAATGATGACGTCGATATCTCACGCCTAAGCAAAAATTAAAAACAGAAGTGTTTGAAAGAGGGCTGAGATACAGAGTGCGGTCTTCATTTTCGACGTCGGTTTTTTCCCTATCTTCGGCTGACTATACGTGTCGTACTTGTGCCAAGCCGGGTGTAATTAAGGTGCAAGGATATCCGAAGTCTGCCGGCTAGAGAGGCTCAAGGGCCCTCCAGCGGTTCGCTGTGTACTCAGAACCTACAAGTGTTGCGTAGGCTGCCGTTATTCCTCTATTTGGTGCGTTCAAAAGATTCAAAGGAAACTTAATTTGGATGAAGGATACTTTTTAAAATTTTATTCTTTCACGCTTGATTTGTTAAATATGCGTAGTTTCTAAATAATATTTGGTTAGTAATTTTAAGCTTTAGGAACTTTTAGTAAATTGCTTGTTTGGTTGAAGAAAATAGTTTTTATTACTTGAAGGTTTTAAGTCCAAATATGAGTATATTTTATTTAACTCATTATTCTTAGTTATTAAATTTGTTTTCGTCTGTTCAATATTAAGAGGATTCACAATCAAATTACTCAACGATAGTGCCTATTTTGCGTTCTTTCGTTGGCATCAACTCCGTCGCTTATTTCATCAAAACTATGAAGAGTATTACATCTTAGTCTCAACTCACTGCAAACGTTATTTATAAAATAAAGTGAAACAGTAACGTTACTACGTTTATTTCACTTTGTTAACTTAAGAGCCAACTTTATGAATAAGACAGATAAAGTTTAGAACCTAGAGTAGCGCGAGACGCTGTCGTTAAAGCCGGTCTAACCCCCAGCGTTACATCGCTACTAAATAAACGAGTGGATGAAACAGACAGAAACACAGAACCCAATCTTATTACGATAGCCCAACTTATATTCCACATTACATTAATTTCTCCGGAGACGTCTCGCAAACTAAGCAATAGCAGCTGCCCGGCCCGGTCGCATGTTTATTGAGAAATTGCCTAATCTCGAAGAGCTACAAAACAAAACCACATCGGAAATGTTGAACTAAAGTATTTCTTCTCTCCAAGGATGCTAGTTGTACCCTTGTCTGCGCCAACCGATCACACCCTTAAGGCTCCCGAATTACTGTCCGGGTTGATTACCGCCCCCCGCCCCGCCGTCGCCTCCGTGAGCCCTCTCGCCCCGGGCCCTACGTCAACTAATATTTGTGTTCCCTACTTATAATTTGTGCGCTGGAAAAGTTCGACAAACACCAGACATTTTATTAAGTATAAGAAAACTTCGGCTGAACTTTTGTAGTGCGCTCTGGGATTCCTTATTGATGTTACCCGATTAGTTCGCTACATAGCAAAATTAAGATATACCATTGGCCTTCCATTAATTAATTTCTAAGGAACAACATAACAACCCGGTATGCATTGCAGAATAATAAATCTCATTTGAATAACTCGTAAAACCTCTTTAATGAATTGCTACCGACTTTAATAAGTAATAAATATTTATGTATGTGTACGCGTTCGCCGGAGAAAATAAATTTCAATTTATCGCCTCCTCTGCTTATTCTCATTAGAGTAAAAGATGAGAAAAACATTTTATCAACAAACATCAACGAATATTTCTATCGTAAATATCCTCTTCACACGCAATAAAGGTATACACAAAAAGGCGCGAGGTTTTAATGCTCTTACCAACATTCTTGATTTTTCACCAAAACGGAAAAATGTGTTCATTGGCGCGGAACGAAATCATCGTCCCAAATACGTCTGCGAACAACAAAGACCGGCTTCGTACGTGTTTTACATATATTTCTTTAAACAGGACACGATATTTACTGGCTTACATATATCGTTTTAAGGGGTACACAGTGGAGTTGCAAATGTGTGCTTGGTTATTGCAAGAAGACTTAATGAAGTAATAATGGATGAGCATTGATATGGGGATAGAAGGAGGTCCCGTTTTTGGGTTTTCAATGTTATCATCTAAGCTAAACATCAAACTTTTCGATGCATGAATGAAGTGCAGATAAAAATAAAACAAATTACTAGGATTCCAAATTTAAAACTCTCTCTGATGCATTACAGTGCGATTGCTGGGAGTCACTAGGCATCCTTCAAATAATACAGAGCAAAAGTAGAAAAGATACAAAATATATTTTCTATGATAAAAATAGTAGTTGCACCCAATAGACTAAACTAAAACGATAGTAATTAATTAAAACCAATTGAGCAAAACTAAAAACTGAAAATAACCGATTGGCAAATTACAACAAAACGCAGATATGTTTACATTTTTCGATTACCTGTACATTTGATTGTCAGATTGACATCTAGTTCAATCAAAATCCAAATTTCAATAAAAGTGCAACGCTAAAACCTTTTAACAGAAACAGCCGCGTAGTAGACGACGTCTTTGCCAACATTTTTCCAATATCAAGGCAAGTGTTAACACTTTGTGTATCAATCGACTTAGGTATCAACTGCAAGTGAACAGGAAGCCTCGGTCACAGCAAATAATTACATCAGTAATACAACAGTAAGAAAATGGCAACATTTTTTAGGCAACATTTCATAAGAAAAACAGGCAGGCACATAGAGCAGACCACCAAACCTTGGTTATTCCTAAAGAACATAATGAAACTAACTTTTGTTTTTGTAAGGCCAAGAACTGACCCTTTACATTGACTTCTTAGGTTAGGTTAGATAGCGGGAGATGTCTAGAATAAGACAACCGCGAAGGTTAATTGAATTTATTCAACTGATACAATTCAATGTTATAACGTAAACTAAATATGTCTAATAGCTGACGCGTGTCAACCTGTGCGTCAGCACTAAAAAGTAATACGTACTCGTACATTTTTTTTATACAGCATTACTGTTTAGCGTCCGAACGTAAGTAATATTTTAACCTGTAACCCTTATGTTAAATACAATATTGTTATTAAAAGGGTGGTGACAAAGAACTATGTTGATATCATGTTCGTTGTTTGTTTTTTTTGGGTTTCATGTCAACGTTTGTAGCGAGCTATGAAGAGAGATATACTTAGAGTTTTTAATAAGGATCGAAATCAGAACGAAGGTTACTGAAATAATAAAGCAAATTGAGCTGAAGTGGCCGGCAGGTTACATTATTTATTTATTTATTTATTTATTTATTATGCCGCAGAACCGATGGCTGTTTGGGCAGACTAGTTCTTGAGTAGAAACCGCGTGTCGGCGAGTGTGTAAGGCACCCTGCAGATAGGTGAAACAATGATATTCTATTGGAAGAGTGGACTGGACCGCACAGAACATTATATAAGCTGATGATAATGATGATTTACCCAAAGGGTGGCTAAGGGATTAGGTACGCACGGTCCGGTTTCTTACTTTAATTGAAACTGTAACTGTAACCGTAATTGAAAAAAAATGAAATTTTCGCTGAGTAACTGTAGTACTATGGCCGCTATAATGAGAACTAGTAATTGTAAAATAAAGTTCAAAATTGACGGTGTTCACGTACATGTAACGAGTTATTTCTGCGTTATTTTCTCGATTTAAATTATACTTAACCAGTTTTTTTAATGAAGGTAAGGGTACTGTAGTAGATATAATCTGTATACTGTGCCAAAGGCGCTGGGTGGAGCATGTCAGACGCATTAAGACGGATCGCCGTGGTAATCAGTTAATGCATTATGCGGCTTAAACTGCAACACTGAGTGTTACACAAATATTAATCCAGGGCTCTTAATATCACGTGAACACGCGATGCTTACAAAATTGCTGGTAAAAATTTCGTGCATAATTATTTTGATGCTAACGTACAAAAGTCTTACAAAACAGTGGGTATAAGAAATCCTTGAACGATAACAGTTGACTTGCTACTCCGCATACACATTTTGTTTTGTGGTTACGAAAGAAATGTGTAGTTGTGTGCGTGGCGCGCATCTTCGTTATGTTTTTTTTTACGAATTACAGGACATGACTGTGTTTGACATGATTTTCAGACGTGTGCTGGTCTTGTATTCCTCGCCCTCCTCGAAAAGTGGTAAAAAGTGGACAGAGATAAAGCTATTCTGAACTATTCTGAAGTAATTTTATAGTACTCGTACCTATTGAGATTTTTGTATATTTAATAGAAAAAAAAATTGCCAAGTGCGAGTCGAACTTGAGCACCGAGGGTTCCGTACGTTATACCTATAACATACCTATGTAAACAATTAAGCAAGTAAAAATTCAGTGTTAAGAGAGCCCAGCTACTAAGCAAACTTTAGGAAGTGTGAGGGCATTTCATATTGGTTATTTAAATGCATAAAAAAGCATAAAAATACTATTTTAAAATTTTTTCGTTAGTTGTGGTAAATAAGAGCTACTCGTACTTTCATACATAATTTAAAATGTCTAGAATAACTGAAAGTACCATTGATGACGGTATCTTTTGACTGAGGTGACCTAAAAGTTTGATTTTTTTTTTACCGCTCTAAGGAGTACTGCTTGAGCTTTACGAGAGGACGGACGAACAGCAAAGTTATCATAATATAATGGTCCCTTTTTGCTGAATGAGATACAGAATCACAGAAACACAAAAAGCCACGTTTAATAATGCTCAAAACTTCTTAAACTGGATATTTTGGGCTACTTAAAGTTAACAGTGTAGATAAGATAAGATAAGATAAGATAATTTATTTTGCAAATTGGCCGCTAAGGGCTCTTTTACATGTCTTTTGAAACTACCAGCACATTCGGAAAGACCATCATTGCCAAGAAGAATGCGCCGCAAGAAACTTGGCAGAAAGTCATTTTTTCAAATAAAAATACAGTAACTAAGAATACTTAAATTCTACTTACATTAAATACATTTATATAAGGGATGTATAAGGTCCCCGAGCCTTAAATTATATTAATCTATAAATAGTAGAGATGTATAAAGTCTCTACTGGTCAAAAAAAAATAAAAAACAAAAAAAAAAAAAAAAATAATAATAGTAAGTTCAGTGGAGGTGTAAAACGCCTCCACCGTCAAATAAACTAATTGGAGATGTCTCCAATGTCGCAGGAAAAAAAAAAAAAAAAAATTATATATAAAACAAAATTATGAAATATACATTTCATGTCAAGTAAGTAACCAATAAGCTTTTGGATTCCGAAGGCAAGCTTACGTCTGCCGCCCCTAATGTTGGCTTTCACGCACTCATGTCCTGCTCTGAAAGCAGAGCGGTACCGAGGGCATGTCTCGCTTCCGTCCCCACAGGCACACTATGGGAACGTTTTAGGAACTTCGACGTCGCTAGCCTGCAACTAAACAGTAAAAGAAAAAAAGTAAAAGAAATAAACCGGAAATCCATAAGCTTAACAATATACCTACCTAATACCTAGTTTAATACACATACGACATAGCAATATTTATGTCATTGTAAAAATTAATCATTATGAAAAATAGAATAAATATTTAAATAAACAATTACAATAGGTACAATATTTATATTGATAATACCTATCTTAATTAATAATTTTAATTAATACAGCTATACAATTTGGAATCTTAATTAATCAAGATCAGCTAACCTCAACAGCAGACGGTAGCAACAGGGCCAGAGACCGTATCTAGTCGACACTACACGCATACACTCATACACACACACACACGCACACATACACACGCACTACAGGATCACTCACAAAACACTGGATGCTTACGGTAATTTTTCCAAAGATGGCCATGTCATGTTATTATCACACATGTACTCATCGACTGTGTAATATGCTTTCTTTAAGAGCGTGTTCTTTATGTATTTCTTGAATAACACATATGACAATTTCCACGCATCTACAGGCACTTTGTTGTAGAACCTGACACAATTTCCCAGGAAAGATTTACTTACTTTCCGTAGACGAAATTTAGGAACGAGAAGCTTGTGTTTATTACGAGTGTTGATATCATGGATGTCCGACACTTTCTTAAAGGAATTGAAATTCCTGTGTGTGTACATAATCACATCGTGTATGTACTGCGAAGCTACTGTGAGAATTTCTATCTCTTTAAAGCGCTCTTTTAATGACTCTCGGGAGTTCAGATTGTAGATGGACCGAACTGCCCTCTTCTGTAAAATGAAGATACTCTGAATGTCAGCTGCTCTTCCCCAAATCAGAATGCCGTAAGACAAAATGCTATGAAAATAGCTGAAATAAACCAGTCGAGCAGTTTCCACGTTGGTGAATTGTCTAATTCTTCGTACAGCATAGGCGGCAGAACTCAATCTACCAGCAAGAGCAGAGATATGTGGGCTCCACTGTAAGTTTCGATCCAGGGTAAGACCAAGAAAAACGGTGTCATCAACGAGGTTCAGCTTCTCTCCGTTTATGGAAATAGCTGTTTCAACCTGTCGTACATTTGGTAACGAAAATTTTATGCATTTCGTTTTAGCTGCGTTTAGTAGTAGATTGTTCGCAGTAAACCATTGAAGCACTTCTGTTAGAGTCTCATTGATGTGACTTTGATCTTCCTGTTGCCTGTCGACCTTAAAAATCAGAGAGGTATCATCAGCAAACAGAACTATGTCACATTTGTTTTCTAGTAGGCGGGGCAGGTCATTGATATATACTAGAAAGAGAAAAGGGCCCAATATTGAACCCTGTGGTACTCCAAGCTTCACCGGCGCACCACATGACTGCACTCTATTTATGTCCACTTTCTGGATTCTCTGACTGAGGTAGGACATGACAAGTTTCAGTGCGTTTTCAGAAAGCCCGTAGTGCTCAAGTTTGAGGATAAGAGTTTCATGCTTCACGCAATCAAATGCTTTGGAGAGGTCGCAGAAGATCCCTATTGCATCTTGCGAATGTTCCCATGCATCATAAATATACTTAACGAGTACAGCCGCCGCATCTGTGGTGGATCGGCCTTTGGTAAAACCAAATTGCTGGCTGTGAAGTAATTCATTTGCATTGAAATGATGCAACATCTGATTCAGCATTATCTTCTCAAACACTTTACTGAGCACCGGAAGAATAGAAATTGGACGGAAGTTTGACGGATCACTTTTGTCACCACACTTGAACAAAGGAATCACTTTACTAAATTTCATCAAGTCCGGAAACACGCACTCATCCACGCACTTATTAAAAATGATAGCCAAATATGGCGCCACCACGTGAATAACAGACTTCATGACTTTAACCGAGATTCCCCAAAGGTCCTCCGTATTTTTTAGCTTCAGGGATTTAAAAGTTCCAACAATCTCGCGTGCGTCTATATATTTAAAATCAAATTTATAATTACAAGCTTTTGCATTCATAGACAAATATGAGCTTGATTCTTCAGTAAATGCCTTTAGGTTACGGGTAGTATTTACAGCTATGTTTGCAAAGAAGTTCTCAAAGGTGTCTGCTATTTCCTTATCCGAGGTCAGTATTTTGTCATCTACTTTCAGTTTGAAATGACAATTTCGGGCCTTGCTTTTGCCTGTCTCTGAATTAATTACATTCCAAACTGCTTTCACTTTGTTATCTGCAGATTTAACTTTATTGCTAAAGTAATCTGCTTTTGCAATAGCGCAAACCTTTTTAAATAACTTTGAATACTTCTTGACATACTCCTTGAATCTTGCATCGTTGCTGTTACTTTTCATCTCATACAATTCATAAAGCTTGGTCCTGCTTCTATGTATACCGACCGTAGCCCAGTCGCTAAACATTGTTTTGCTCGAGTCTTTCTTAATAGTCTTTAATTTAAAAACATTTCTGAACTCATCATTAATAACATTAGATAAACCCTTATACAATATGTTCGGATCGTTTTCCCCTACTGGTAACAAAGGGATTTTGTTGGAAATGTTGTCACTAAATCTTTCTAGGCGACTTTCCGTTACGGGCCTGTAAGTTAGTTCTTGCTTATGATTCCGCTTCGACATTTTAAAAACGGCTTTCTGGCCGCTGTGATCTGAACTGAAGCAATGAAAAACAGTTTTATCCGCAGCTTCGCAGTCGCAAAAGATATTATCTAAACATGTGGCCGTGTTAGCAGTTATTCTAGTCGGCTCCTCAAACTGATGGAATAAGTTAAACGATTTAAATAGATTTATTATTCTGATCGAGTTTGAATCAGTAGATTCTAGTATGTTAACATTAAAATCACCACACACAATTATAGACTTACTGGTATCAAAAACTTGCTTCAGAGCCTCTTCCATGACTGATTCAAACTGGCTAAAATCCGAAGACGGCGGTCTGTACACACACAATACGACATGATTTTCTAATTCAACACATGCAATCTCTATGACGCGTTCAACAGAAAGCTGCACTATTTGTTTTCGTTCCTTACATTTAAAGTCTTCTTTAACAATGACTATTGAGCCACCACGAATCGCCGATTTTCTAACAAAAGAGCTGCCTATTTTATAATTATTAAAGTTGAACAATAATTCATGGCGTTTCAGCCAGTGTTCTGTAATACACATCACGTCCACCTTATATGCATCTAGAAAAAGCCCAATTTCAACCTCTTTGCTGGAAAAGCCTTGTATATTTTGATGGACCAGAGTAAAATTGCAGAGCTTTTCCTTTGTCTCCCGCGTCAGTTTAAAGACGGCTGGCATATCGCAGGCGGCGCCCGAGCGCCCGGCCCGGCGCCGCCGCCACCGTCTGCTGCGGTCGCGCACCCTCGTACGGGTTCAACATTATATGCTAAAAGTTTGGCAATATTTACTTTAATTTTTTTAGGTAAGTAAAAACGTTTAGTATTACATTTATATTGTTTTACAAATTTATTCGTATCAAAGAAATGAATTTTATTACTGTAGACAGAAAAGTTGTACAAAATCGTATTCAGCTTAGAAATAAACATGTCGCGTTCGTACGAAGCGGAATAAGGCAGAGCGCACAAAATGATTTTAGCTATGCCACGCCGCTCGATGGCTGACGGCACTCGCAGCAAATCTTCGAAACCAGATTCGGTCAAGTCGAAGCTGTCACCTAACATGATTATTAACGTAACAGTATCGTCGAAACGTTCATTCGCCAGTCGGTCGGCGAACTGTCGGAGCGTAGCACCGCGCAGGCAGTGGTTCATGACGCCCCGCCGCAGGAACCGGCCGAGCACAGAACCGAAACCCGCGCCCATCTCGTCGGAGTAAACGACAGTGGAGGCCGGGGGCGCCCGGTCCCGGCGCGCCGTCGCAGGACTCCCCGCAGGAGGCGGCGGGCCCCGCTCGGCGCGCACAGGCGACGCGGGGGGCGGCGGGGGGGCCCCTGGCGCCGCGGGCGCTGCGGGCGCTGCGGGCGTCGCGGGCGTCGCGGGCGCCGCGGGCGTTGCGGGCGTCTCGGGCTCCGCCGTCGTGGTGCTGTGGCTTGCGGCAGGCGTGGTTTCATGCGAACAAGTACAAATATGATTGTTAATAAGAGAATCAAACCGTTCTTCGTTATAGCGACACATGTCTACTAGTTGATTGGCGGCGCTGACGTGTTCGCTGATTTCGCGCTTGCTGCTTTCATATTTTGAACTTATATCCCTGAGTGATTCCTCTAATCTATCGATTTTAGATTGTAAAGTCTGAGTTGAGAAGTTATGTAACGAGTCTCTTGTGACTAGTTTGCTTTGAGTTATTTTTAATTTGTTAAGCAAAATAGTGCGTTCCTTGATTAGATGTTTATTTTTTTGTAAACTGTTTTTAGAGCTTGTTAATTTCTGGGTGCGCTTAATAAATTTCTTAATTTTAATATATTTTTTAAGTTTTTTGTTACTTACGAAATAGCATGATGTATTCGAGTCATCTTTTGTTAAGTCGATTGTTGATAAAACTGATTGAGAATGGGACTTTGAGGGTGAACCGCTGTCAGGACTTGTGTCTATCATATCTTCATACAAGCTTTTGCCCATTAATTCTTCATACAAACTATCAGTATCAGCAGTCTGATGGCGCTCACATTCAGTTTGGAGGTCACTTATGTCCCTGTGAGCTTCGTTTAGCTCACACTCTAAATCATGAATGCGCTTTAACGCTTGTTCATAATGTTTAGTACAGTCTTCGAAAGAATCCAATCTTGATTGTACTTGTAAAAGCTGTTCAAATGTGTCTTGGTACTGGATATCAAGTTCCGCCAACTGATTTTTCAAGTCAGTGTTTTTGTCCACGACTCTCGTAACCTCCACCTCACTATCCTCTCTTTCCTTCTCTAGCTGTGCACACTGATTCTTGTAATGTTGTAATTCTTGTAGTGTTGCTCGAAGTTTTATTTCTTGCTGGCGGGCCGTCGCCTTGCGAGTAAGGACGTTTGAACTCATCTTGACTCCGCTCAGGGTTGAGGTACAGTTTTTTGTTGACCCCGGTGTTTCTCTGAGACTGACAGTGAATCTGAAACTAACCCAAAATGCAACTGAAAACCAGGTATAGAAAGCAATAATACAAGATGTTAAGAGAAGATTGAAATCGAGAAAAAGTATAGAAGTATAGGAATACAGAAAAGTGATGACAAATAAGAGAAATGAACACCATGTAGGTATGTTAGTATAAGTATTTAAACAAGTATAAATTAATTGAAAGATCAGCTGATTGGGTCAATGACATTTAAAGTACATATGTGGGTATGCGCAAGAATTACGTTATACCTTCATGAAAGTTATTATAGCATCTAAAATTAACATTTACGTGAAATTTCTTCGAAAGGAAGATTAATTTTATAGATTAAATTAACAACAATACTCCCCAGGTTATAGCAGCAGCTCCAGGCGAGTCTTATTTGTTTTTAAAATAAGGTCGTTGATCGTTGACGTTTGTTCAGTGTCCGTCACTTTTGCATCGCAATTTTTTCTAATAATACGCCACTATCAAGCAGGATAATGTTTACACACATAAATTACAGGATAAAGAACACTGTGTAACTGTTTAAACACTTAATTTTCTTGAAATATGATTTAAAACAATTAATTATATAGGCATCGTTATTTTGACGTTTTACTCGGCCAGTGTTGCCGTTGTTGTTTAGAATGCAAAAGCAGGAATTGGCAGTAACACTACAATATACAGGTAATATGGGAAACCAACACAGCGCTATCAAAATTAACTAAAGCTATTCAGTAAAGAGTATCTCGATTGTGAAATCAAGTGTGTGTCTCTTACTGGCATACGAGAACGAGAACTACGTGAAACGAGACAGCTGCGAAATTCAATTTTCTTTAATAATAGCGAATTGGAGAGCACGTCTCTACGAAACAACACTTGTTGCAGTCTTGAGTAGAATTTTGAACTTTGCTTGAAAATGATTTCTACTTTACTAAGCGGACGGTTTCTTTTCGTCGAAGTAAATGTTTAGGTGTATTTTATTTTTAAAGAATGAAGTCTAACTACATCCATATTAAACTAAACGAACTAATATTATAGTCTATTTGTTTGTCTGTTTGCTATATTTTACGGCAATTTGCCGTGATGAAATTTAACAAGAAGATCGTTTGAACATTTAGGAAGAAAACAAGCTTCTTTTATCCCAGAAAGTCCGACTATTCCCACGGGATAGCGGTAAAATAATATTTTTAGATAAAATCACGGACAACAGCCAGCAACATAATGAATAAAATAACAACTCAATTAATCCTTCTATTTCCAATTTTTTTTCTGTGCCTACACAATTTCTAGTACAACATAGTATTTATTTTTTTGTTAAATATTACCAATGTAATGGTAGCCCCGTCGCCATAGCGTCCAAAACTAAGGTGCACATTTAAAAGACAGATGGCGTCATTCGGATAATTCTGTTATCAGCCGCGAGAGGGCGCCCCTGCGCTCGTATACTCAGACGGCCGTTTCCTGCGACGTTAAATCCTTATAAAGGTAACTGTGCTCCTGAAAAACTCCCTATTTCTGTGACAAAGTGCGCTTTTAACCGCCCAAGTGAAAATTCTACGAGATTTTGTTTTTATCCGACGAGATACCAATCTTGCCCTCTCGGCAAAAAAGGACGACGCCTGATTTCAAGTTGGCTTTATTATTTTCCTATTACTTTGTCAAAATATAATAAAGTTTGTGTAATAGTTTTGTTATTAAGTATATCGCGTCGCAGGCCGCGCAATCAGCAGTTTGCGAACTGGAGCTATCTCCGGCGACTGGAATATCGCATAAACATAGAAACAGAAATAATACCTCTCTTTAGATTTATCGGCTATTGTGCGAGTTGACTCGGTAGCTTTTACTTCTAGGCACTAAATCATATTTGTATGATTAACGATTGCTGACGTATGAAAACAAGGTGAGTGGAAGGTAGGGCGCGAGATAAGTACAAATTAATATTGTTTCTTTCGCTTACAGACATAATGTTGCTAAATATCGGTACATCAGCGAAATTGTTCCACCGGATAACAAGAACAAAAGTCTACGTTGCGCCATTGTAAATAAGCGCATTACGCATTAAAATTCGTCTTCGCATTTCGGCTGGAAGTGACACACTCGTTACCGACAATGGGAACAATTTTATCGGTTCAATTCCTCTATTCATTCCGGCATACAAAAAGTAATTTGAAGTACTGATCCGCATGAGCGCTTACTTAGGTATCTATTTTTGAGAGACGCAACGAGACTCAAAACGAGTGGAGCTGACTTCCGCGCATATGGGAGGAGGCACGCACCGTCTCACACGTCCGTGTCGCGCTTGCGAACACAGTAAACACTTACATTATTCTATTCAACAGATTCCGCACCCCTGTGAAAGGTGAATACTATTCTGTTGCATTCGAATGTTCTCGCAAAACAGTTTTCTTTGCGTTCGTAAGCACAATAATAAAGGACTTTCAACGTTTTATACAAAGTGACTTTTGAATCATCTCTCAGATTATGATAATACTAGCTGTTGGCCGCAACTTCGCCAGCATAAAATTCGGTTAACGCTATCCCGCAGGGATTACGCAATTTTCCGGGATAAAAAGTAGCCTATATGTTATTCCCGACTATAATCTGTCTATGTTCCAAATTTCATCCAGATCTGTTCAGCCGTTCTGGCGTGAAAGAGTAACAATCATCCATCCATACTTACAAACTTTCGCGTTTATAATATTAGTAGGATCATTGAGTATCGTTTAAATAGAGCAATTTAAAAAAATAAATTTAAATTTTGTGTACCTATTATTGTCTTGTCCTTTGAAATTGATTAAATCGATATGTTAATAATTTTGATGTCCAATTTAAAACAATTTGCGTTTAGGGCGTTGTGTTATCAGTATTCTATCATATAAATAATATTGAAGAAATTACCAACCATAAGCAGTTTAAATATACTGTATTTTTTTAAATTAAATATTTGCGATCAGTTGTCCCATTTCTTGAATATAAACGACAGGATATTGACAATGATTGAAACGTTAGTGCAACTGCCCTTAAATGTATTCTATTGTCAATACTAATTCACATTATCAATATTTGTTTGGTGACTAAGTAAAACACACTTTGTATGAACCAAAAGCGTTAGAATCAAGTGGATTCAGTAAATCGCTATGGAACCGCTGCTATGGAATATTGGAGTAGCTAGCAGGCTTCGTCCCGCGAGTGGCTAGTAACAATGACGACGCAGATAAAGAGGGTCGATAACGTGAAATAGCAACGTGAAAACGTGGCGAGAAAATAGCATTATTAACCTCCCGGGCATAATACGCGTGCCAGTGCGCCAGATATGATAATGATTATGTAAATCCCCTCCTCACAGGTACATCTCAGGAACGTTATATACTTATTAAAAGCAAGATTGCGAGACCGAGGGGATTGTCTCGCACAAAAAGTCTGGCCGACCTTCAAAAGAGTCAAGTGTTTACCGCCCTCTCAAATTTTACGGAGTTAGTAATTCCAAATCTCAGGTTACCTGAAATCGGACCATCGACGTTGCAGTTTTACTTGGCGACTCTCTTTTCAATTTTCTTAGTTTGCCACTCGAAGCAGGGAAGCATTGTATGGCTAGATTCTTATCTCTCTCGAAAGCTATTTAGCTAAATGGAATTTACAGAGCCCGCACTGCAGTTCGACAAAGTACGTTGTAATATTTAAAATCTCGAATTTAAAGTCTAAGCCCCGGCATTGTATTATGTGTCTAAGATTTCTCAAGTTTATTTTTGTATCTACTTTACCATTTTAATAATACTTAATGCACTCTGTAAAATTAAAATAGTATCCTTTGTTGACATTATTTTCAGTTAAACAAAAAGTTTGAAAGGGACCAAACCGAATTCAGAGTTTGCGAAAGTTTCAAATTATCCATTTTATGTACGATGGTGCAAAATACGTATCCGATAAACATTCATCAACAATTACACAAAGCGCTGGTAAAGATGTTTAACTTAAAGCACCTAATTGAGCCCCGTTAATCAAGAGTACGAAGTTTTCACAAGTGCTTAAATTATTTACCTCAAACAAAAAACATCGACATTCAAAGCATTTCAGAGATGTTTTTGCTTACACAGCCGTCGGGAAGAGCTCAAAGCGAATACTACGAGTAGAAATATACTGGTTTGCACCCGTGGTTTCGCTTCCATGGATTCCCTATCCCTTGGGAAAATTGCTAAATCAGTGCTTAGCTTATTTGTTGTCTAATATCATTAACTATCTCGTATTGATTAACATGGAGCTCCGCAATGTAACGCCACATTCAATCAAACATTCCTTGATTCAAAATTCTTAGCGTATCTATTACATCCTACTAATATTATAAACGCGAAAGCTTGTAAGTATGGATGGATGGATGTCTGTTACTCTTTCACGCCAGAACGGCTGGACAGATCTCGATGAAATTTGCAACATACATAGATTATATTCTGGAATAAAACAGAAGCTACTTTTTATCCCTGCCTGCCTGTGGTTGCCTGGTAGAGATCGCTCTGTAGCGATAACGATTGTTACCTTGTAATATTCTGTATACCTTTTTTCCGTTTTGGTTGTTATATGTGGTGTTCAAAAAAGAGTTATTGTATTGTATTGTATCCCGGAAAATTGCGAGATTCCTGCGGGATAGCAATAAACGAATTCTATGCAGGTGAAGTTGCGGGCAACAGCTAGTATACCATAAAAAAAATAAAAAAACAATTAATATAGGCATTAGTACCTGAAAGCGAACGCTTAGTCTTTTCAGATAGTCCAGCTATTTACCAAGAGATGGCGCCATCCAATTAATTTGAATATCCATCTATTTAACCTTTTTCCAGATATAAGATGTACCGCAATCAATTATTTTTATTTTATTTTATTCGTCAAAATCTAAACTTTACATAATTTTTTTGAGGAACCCATGATTTTTTTCGTATCCTTATCAATATTTACTGTGATTACGAAAACACACAAAAGCCTGACAAGAAAATTGACACTAGAGAATATTGGGAAATACGCTAACAAAAACACAGTCTCCAAAACTACGCGATACCTACCTACTCAGTAAAATGAAATACGTATTCGGCACCGGCCTTCGGCAAATGGTTTAATATCGAAATGTGATCACTTAGCGCAATCTCTTACCAAAGAAAAAAAACACAGAAAATGCCCGAATGTACACTTAGCTTTTACCAGAAACCGAAATATGTTTCAATTTTGATGAAACACACAAATACAGAGTTGGATTGACGGCCTTCAATCCATTCCTTTATTTTGTATTAGATGAATGAGTTTTGCGCTTTTTCCGCAACACGTGCCACCTGATTTTTGCACTACTGTTTCAGTAGGTGCTGCCGTATATTTATAGAAATAATTTATTATGCATATTAACAATAAATAAATAAATAAAATTTAAATAAACCTCTCCTCTTAACCTGACCAAGGTCTCCTGAAACAGATTGAAACTAGTCAGATTGTTCACAACTTATATGGAATCTTGAGTTAACCGTTTAATTGATTGGTTGAATCTTTTTATTAAGCACACGTTTATTTTTCATCTAGATTCTCGGAACCTCAAATAACCGGCAACAATTAAGTATTCACGGAGATACGGCTATAGAATTCTTCAATCTTGCAAAAGCACCCAAGAGGAAAATATTTACGCTTTTTCAAAATGCAGAAATCAAGTAACAAGGAATCGGTTTTAGCGTAGAGCGTCAGGGATGGCGAATAAAACGAGAGTACCAACGGTGCAGTAATAATGCTTACGTTCTGAAATATGAGTGAAGAATTCAGGCATGCCGCAATGCTGCCGAATCATCGGGAGTGGGCAAGTAATTAGTACCGCTTTGGGTGCTTTGTAAGAATGTTTTTTAAAGTAGAATTTCTGATTGCACATTTTGTGAAATTAGTACGAAAATTGGCACGGGAATTCTGGCTGTACTCGGACAAAAAATCCTTTATGATACCTTCGTTTTGCTTTATTTTGGGAAAGGACATTGATGATTCTCGTATTATGTATCCTAGGTACACCAATAATACTTTTCATCAGACGTAGCTTTTAATAAAAGCCAAGAGCAAACTAACATAAAAAAATGAAACTCAATAACACGGAGGTAATTAATCAATTCCCGTGTTCCATGATAAAAAGATTTTCTTTGACGTAGCGCAATCAATAGTTTTATTATTACGTACTTGCAGCGGAGTGGCTGGATAAACGTTCTTTGTTTACATTTCTAAATATCGGTGAAAATAAGAACGCATAGAAAAATCCGAAAAGTAAAGCTATGGCCACCACCCATAGCAGGAGGGTAGTCTCCGAATTTTTCTACCCGTTACTAGATGTCACGTGACCTTTATTACTATGCGAATTTTGTCGCTAAGCGTCAACTGTTTGAACGATGTGTCTGTACGACACAATTACAAACTCCTTCTTCTTTCGTTCTTTGTTTATAAATATGGACCTCCGAAAAGCAACTTCGGATTAATTTTTTTTAAATGTAGTTTAAATTCCAGGTACGAAAACAACATCTACTTTTATCAGTAAATATTTATAACTCGTAGTATTTTTAATAAGTCGCACGCGCTGCGCGGTGCAGTCCCAGGTCTCATCACAATCAGTCCCGCGCGCCATTTTCCTGCTCCTCTGACTGCAAGTTTGATTCTCTTATCACTTGTATATTTCCCTGCTGTATAGTTTTAAAAGTAGAAAGTAATATATACATTCAGCTATCTCAGCTGCATTGAATATGTATAGTGCGAACGTTCTGAACGCTACATACTTTCAGTGTATAGCGCACGAATGTTTTGATGTCTTACTTGCACTTCTCCGATCGCGATTGCGTGGCTGTAATGATAGTTGTACGCGAGTGAAAGAGACACGTAGTGATTAGTCATTGCAGTTGTCGATTTAAGATCCCTTAGCTTAGACTTAGACCAGCTTAGACAGTCCCAGTGCAAATACTGAAACTCATAACATTACATCGTCCCATTTTTGGGTGCAAAGTTGATCACAGTGCATAAAAATAGGTCACGTAAGTTTGCGGAATACGGAACTTCAAAAGGAAATTTCACTTAACACCTCTCAAGTAGGAGATTTGATCGTTTATACCTGAATAATGTCTTTCAGTTTTAATTGATCACAAGCTTCTGCCCCCGACTTCGTCTGCGTAGAATTAGATTGAAGAAATGTCGATAGTTATATTCTGCAATGATTATTTACTTCGCGACTCTCGACAGCTAAGACCTTTGACATGTTTATCGCTATCCCGCGGGGACTATGCAATTTTCCGGGACAAAAAGTAGCTTATGTGTTAATCCAGGGTACCAGCTATCTCCGTTCCAAATTTTACACAAATCCGTCTAGCTGTTTGCGCGTAAAAAGGTAACAAATATACACACACGCGCACAAACTTTCGCCTTTATAATATTAGTGTGAGTGTGATGATTTCGTTTTTGTCTCTGTAAGATTTTTGTTACAGATTTAAAAGATTCACGGTTACTGCATATAAGACATATTATTAACGATTTTATTGCAGAATGACACAGGTAATTGATCATTGAAGTTGGTTTAGCTTAGACTCGCGCGCCACCAACAACGTAAGTACTACCTAACTTTGTTTTCATTCCCAATTCCCACCAAAAGCGGGTCCATTAATACACCTTCTTTAATATCTCATAATTTATATCTTATTAAGGTAGGTCCTCGATACAATCACGTATTTTTTACCCCCGGATCCGCGGTGGGGAAGCAAATATCCTTATTTATATCCGCGGGGTGTTCACCCGCTAATTGCGAGTCGCTACCCACTGATTTTCCACGATCTCGCTTCTTATTGTTACTTGCGATATTTTATGCCCAGCTTTCAGCATAAGTAAGTTGTTTCTTGAAAATTTTAGTCTTCGTCTTTGTTTTTGCAACGACCGAGTTTGTATCGAAATTGAGTTTATAGGCGTAACGTTTCAATTCTATGCGTAGTTTAATAGAACGTTACATTTTTATTTCGTGAGTGTTACTTGTTGATGGTTTTTATATTTTTAAAATTACTAGAGATTTGCCCCGGCTTCGAACATACAAGACAACTTGAGAAAAGCTCTCGGCCGACTTGATTTTTTTCAAATATTTCAACAAGTTAATATTAAACAATATTAAAATTAAACCTTTTTAAGCCTTCTTGTTAACGAAATTGAAATCTTTTGCGTAGTTTAAAATATCTAAGCGTACATACATACATACAAAAGAACATTATAGCGGAAAGCGACTTCGTTTTATTTTATATAGAGATGTAGAGAAGTTAATAATATGTGAAGTTATATTTTGGTCATTCGTGACAATTTAACGCCAAGATTTCTTTTCATTTTCTGACTGTCTTTGTCTTTGAATACAGTAGGTACCTACTTATGAGAAGTATGTATTTTAAAGACTTGTGAAATACCGATCGTCATTTACACTCAACTGTAACAATCAATCTGTAGCGCGCTTAGCAAACGCTAAGTTAATAACAATTTAGAGTGGGAAGCAAAAGCTTTATTATTCAGGACGATGGCTCCTATCTTGGTGCGCACTTAATAAACGCTTTAAATACATTTCGGCAGAATTTAATTTACAAATTCGATGTTGGGCAGTCAGCGTTTGACGTGGCGAGAGATTCGCTAATGGTGACTACAGAAATGCAAATAGAATTGATTGGCTGTCCCCGGTACTCGCCTGCCTACCTGTCTTAATGCTCCGTATTTTCACCGACAATTCAGTTGCATCGTTGTCAATTCACACGTTTTCAGTATCACTACATAGTATAAAACAAAGTCGCTTTCTCTGTCCCTATGTCCCTATGTCCCTATGTATGCTTATATCTTCAAAACTACGGAACGGACTTTGATGTGGGTTTTTTTTAATAGATAGAGTGATTTAAGAGGAAGGTTTTTATGTATAATTCTACGCAGACAAGGTCGCGGGCAGAAGCCAGTTACCTTATACAATTTATTTTACATGGCCCTAAGACAAATAAAAATTGAAACACACGACCGGTTGTTGAAAATCTCCAATTCATTTATGAAACTCAGTGTCCGAATGTATGAAACTGTTAAGCATAAATTCGGTAACGTTTAACGACTAAGTCCGTAGATACATATATCACGTATACATACATATATTACGGGATAGACAGAGCCTACAGTAACAAAACCTTAAGGCCACGTTTAGCACGATAAGGGCGTAAAGGTGGAAAAGGAAATCAAAATAGCCTATAACATGATGACTTTCACCTATTCCCTCGATGGACTTTTACTAAAACCATTCCTACCCATGATGAACACTTTCAATTAACTGATAATAAAATACCAACTATTACAATAAATACATATAAAAATAGGTTACGGTAACTATTTATCGGTACATGCATATACACAGTTACTTTCACAATATAAACACCATAATGTTACCAGGTACTTCCGATTCTTACTAATAGGCTCAAAAATGGAATATCTCGCCAAGATTTTTTCTTCCTCGGGGACCTACTATCGATATCAAGCTACTATATTATATGATTTGGCAGAAATCGGATTAGCTTCCGAATGTAAGACATTACAAGCCAAATTTACTAGCAATTGCGCTGCCGAAAATGTTTCTCAGGCCTTCGGTACCACTTTACTATTTCATTTGCTGAGTTACAATTCACTGTGGCCTGTGTTGTAATTCGGACTCGGCATATTTACGGATTGCAAACAGTTAGATAGGTTTGTGGAGGTCATAGATAATGTACCCCAGCGTACGTAGTGGTGGTACAAAATTAAATATTCTTTATTGTAAATATTTTATTGAATCATGCGTTACGAAGCGGAGGTCCATTTCAATGAACAAAAAATATTTACCTTGCTACTCCGCTACTCACGTGCAAGATAACCACGAATGAGATGAGATGTGTGTTTTATGTGGCAGTAGTGGAGGGAGGGATTGCATGAAAAACGTATGTATTTCACACAGGCTTGATTATCTTGCACGTGAGTAGTGGAGTAGTAAGGTAATTATTTTTTGTTTATTCTTTACTAGCTGTTGCCCGCAACTTCGTCTGCATAGAATTCGTTTATCGTCATCCCGCAGGAATTACGCAATTTTCCGGGATAAAAAGTAGCCTTTGTGTTATTCCAGACTATAATCTATCTATGTTCCAAATTTCATCCAGATTTGTCCACCCGTTCTGGCGTGAAAGAGTAACAAACATCCAAACATACTCACAAACTTTCACATTTATAATATTAGTAGGATTGAACACAAAAATCAGTACAAGGTTTACAAAAATAAAAATAAAAGGCAGAAAATTTAGTCAATTCAGGTTTTAGCTGTCATTTTTAGTATGGATCTGACAGCGAGCTAACCTAAACTGAATCGGAATAAGACGTCATGGTAAAGCCACAGGTAATTTTGAACGGAGATTAGGCCAAATTTTGTGGTAGTGAGTATATTACGTATAAATAGCCAAGTTAAAGACATAGGACAAATATATTATCAGACCATCATTGCAGTATTCAAATTTCGGAGGTGATCTCTTTGCTAAGCCTCATATGCGGGCTCGGATCATGCGGTTGACTTTGTTGGACTTCAACACAAAACAACCGGTACGTTTGTCAAATGCTGTGGTCTAATCTCGTATTATGGTATCGGTGAATACTCACCCGAACATCCATCACATCACCATTGGCTGTAGGTACTATCGAACGAATTGATCCCTGACCCTCCGTAGAACGTTCTCACAATAAACGCCACTACGATTTTCCTAGCCAATTCATTGTAACGTCACTATGACATTTACTGCGACAAGGTTCCACAATGGGTCAGGAATAAATTTGTTTCATATTGGCTACATAGCGAATCGATTAAAATAATCTGAATATTTTACTTGGTTGTACTGATAACAAAATTTATTACCGAATGACTGATTGACTGACTGGTTCATAGACGCCTAGCACAAACCCTAGCGAAAGGAAGCTGAGAGTTCGAAAAAAAAGGCACCCTTTATGATTTAGCTAAAGAATAGGGACTTATTTTTGGAAAATTTCACAGAATATTCAAGGGATATATTTGCAGACGTAAGCTGGTGTCATAGTAAAATGCAATAACTAAATTTGTCTTCTCATTGAATATGAAAAACTGTGCTGAAAGTTATAGTTTTTAGTACAAACTTAAGCTATGTTTTTGTTGAGGATAAATTTCCATCAACGTTTTACGATTTATATACCACAAGCACAAACAGAAAGTAGGAACTGTAACTACTATCTTGACAGGACAAAAAAATTGAAGAACAATTGTTTTGTCTGTATGGTTGGGGTCGATTTAAACTTGGAACTAAAACCATCCAGACCATCGCCAACTATTGTAATCCTATACCTACACTAATACATATGTTTGACAGTCACATGTCCCCGACATATCGCTGGAATAAATCACTTATAACGTGCAAGTTTGGACCTTCTTCAATTATTGGCAGTTGTATCTGCCAGTTACAGAGACAAAGCAGGTTGACAAACTACAATATTGCAGATATTTCGAAAGCTTACGAGTATTATACGCTATGACAGAACGAATTGAGCCATGCCGTATTTGAAGCGCTAACTTATACACCCAAATACAATCAAGTGGAGAGATACTACATAGAGTATATCTCATGACAAATTGATTGTATTTTCACAATTTTCACTAACAATAGGAAAAAAAATACCACATTTCTTATTAAAATATGAAAATATCGTAAATGAGATGACTAAAAAAGAAATTAAAAGTATTAACGGTCAAGAAATACGAAAAATATAATGTAAGACTTGTAAACTATGAAGGTACTAATTAGTCAGCGATTAGAAAGCGTGATCCGATATGGCATGTGACGTCATGTTCATATTTATGTTACATCACCCAATAGAAAATTATACAAGTATCGGAGATCAGATACATGCTTACCTACATTTGAATGATAATGATGCTCGCAACCTAGCAACCTGGTTCCATTGTTAGGGGTATTAAAGGTGTCTTCATACTGTTGAACACCTGTACCCTCAGCTGGAAGACGGCGAGTGTCAATTCGAATACGCTGCTTGCACGTGATTTGTATACATGATGTTTCACCTAACAGTGACCGGTGTTTTGTCAGATTTTATACTCCGAAGCGTGAAGTTTATTTCGTGCCGTCCCACTCACAATCATAGTCATTAATATAAGAGTGAGAGGGATGATAAATATGATATGAACATCGATTTCGAAGCCGGGGTTCGACGAGCTTATTAAAGACTGATTAAATAATTGTAAATGGAAAAGTAGGTAAATAGAACAGTGAAATTTTAACTGTGTAAAGTACCAAAGTAAATAAAATAGTATTTTATGCAATCGTTACATAAAAGAGGTATGTAAAATCGAGTACTAATTTAGTATTAAAAAAAACATTACATTACTATAACAGCAATTAAGTGGTAGAGGCGGAGGACCCAGTGGAGGGCATTCTCGCTACTTTTGGTGCAGAAATAGCTGTGCCCGCGCTGTTTCACCCTTAAAGTACCTAAGACATTGCTGACCCATGAATGAGCGTTTCGTTTAGAACGCAAGTCAGTGACATATTGAAAAAAAATAAACCTTTTTGTCAACAGACACATGCATAACATAAATCACATCTTTATCTCTTACGGGGTAGGCAGAGTCTAAGATCACAATACCTAATGACCACGTTTAGCATGATTGTGGGTGTATTGTGGAAAAGGGATTCAAAATAGGGATGGGTTGCTACCCGCATCGCCTATTACATGATTCCTGAGATTTTTGTCAACAAACACGTTATCTTTGATATAGAATAGTCTTCATCCAATTCTCAGATTGATGAAGATCGCTCTTCTACGAAACCTCTACCATTAAAATACGTAACCAGATACAAAGCGCAACGAGCGATAAGTTTTATAAAGTAGGTATTATATTAAGTTATCACATAAAGTTTAAACGTAATAACGTGAAGAGAGTTTACGGTCAACGAGCGACTAGAAATTGGGTTTAAATGAACGAGGTGTAGTCTCGGTATCGCAAAATCTTATTTAATTGAATGATAACAGCCGCAAGACAGTGCTCTGTTTATGTAAATTTGACTCAGTTATTAGACCCTCGTTGGAATGTTTCGATTAGCTCGTACTATAGAGCTGAGAGGCGTTGTTTTGATCACAGTTTAATTTAAGCTATAAATAATTTAAATATTCATTGGTTATCAAAATTATGTGAGATGGATATTGATAATTACCAATCGAACAAAAATTAAGATCAAATTATTAGTGTAAACATGTTTGGATGACGTTATGATATGGCATCGTCATAGATTTTGATCGTTATTTTACAATCTAGGTATTGAATTTTTGAGTTTTCATTTCATAACAGAAATCTGGAAAGATCTAAAAATTGGTTTGTCAATCAAATAACTGCAGCATATTAACTTCGTATTCAAATGCCTATGATATAACAAACAAATCTGAGAATCTAACTAAAGTACTACTTATGTTTACAAATTCAAGGTGAAATATGACGTGAGAACCAGTGAAAACCCAGGGGCATCGTAAAATTTACTCGCAACTAAATCCAACCTTTTTATTAACATTCTAAAAACAATTTCATCCCCACAAAAGGGGTAGACTGTTTATATCACAACACCTATTGAAACGGTCGAGGAGAAAATTTGCATTAAATCCATTTACAGCGAAGATTATGGCCTCACGGAATAGTCTGCTCTGCGGGCGCCGTATTCCGTAGGCAGTATTGCAACGCACAATACACGTCGATTCGGATTACGCTATCGGCCGCGTCGTAAGTGGCTACGTAGCCTCAAATAGGCACTTACCGGCACCACAATGAGATACCTCACAGCTTCCTTAGCTAGATCGCGCCCCAAGATTGTGCTATCACCACCGATACGGGACGCGCTTTTACGCCATAATTGAATTAGATATTACTTACGTTAGCGCGTTCACCCGTCAATATATTGCTTTAGACGGATATGTAAACTGATAATGTTAGGCGTGAATATTTGCATATGATTAGTGTGACGTGTTGAATATGTAAATTTGGGCAGCAGCAAGGAATGTTATAGTCAGAGTAGTGGTTTCATAAAATCGATCATCTTTTTGACTTAGCGAATCTTGGCGCAACAAAATCGATGTTATTCGACTCCATTGAACAGCTTGTCCCTTTTATAAACCTTTACAATTTTCAGTTTCGAAATCGATACACGGCGAGCAGAATGCCGGGCGGTTAGCATCAAATTCTATGCACATTTTCGGGAATAGGGAAGCAATTTTCACTCAATCCCTCTCGACAACAAGTTCAAACTTACGCTGCGCACGTGCGTCCGTATCAATAGTATAACAAATAGGCTGATATTTCGTCAGAAATAACCCGAATCAAGTTTCAGTGCGAAAGCTTTGTGTGTGGCAGGTGAAAAAGTGAGAGGCTTGATTTATTCGCCCCGGCGCCGCCTAACGCTGGATGATTGAACGTAGAACGTGTTTATACATCGGCCAAACCGTGAAATATGACAACTGAAATACGTTTGCATTCCCAACTTTTCTCTATTTTTAATAGTCGAACTCAGGCAGCTTATTATTCGAGCCACTGTGCGGATACTGGGGGCGCGCAAACATGACGGTTCAATTTTAGCCTTTTCGTAAACTTTTACGAATAAAAGTATACCTACAATAAAATGGGTCAATTTTGCTATAGGTACTTTCATTACATCTGTTAATCACAATTATCAACTCGTGTCTTTGAGTAAACATAAATTCATAAAGTATAACATCAACACGAAAGAGTTAAACTGAGACGGCCTTCTTACATCGCTGCATCGTTTCAGCATGTACGCGGAAATACATATTTTGATTCATGTCATTTGTGCATGTAATGTTTTTGGACAGGTTATTTTGATCTGTCAAACGCCTTCGTTCCGCTGCACGAATTCACGTAGCGCATTGCTCTTGGTGTTCTGGTATTGTAATCATTTTCAGTGCCACTTGGTTCAGACAGTTTTTTAATCTGTTTTAGTATACGTAAACTAATTTAATGGAGATAAGGAAAATAATTAACAACCCGCATTTAATTGTGGCGCCATGTGTAAAAGTCAATGTCAGGGTAACTTTTCCCGTTCTTACAAAATCTTAACAACATTTTTATCTGAAACGGCATCCGCACCCCGAGACTCAAAGCCATCCAAGCAACTTTCGACAAACCCCTCACAATGAATTTTAGCTCACGAAATTCACGCGTGCAAATAAGTAATAGATGCTCGCTATAATGTGTGTGTGCCTGAACGTCGACAGTCGATACTGACTTTGATAAACGAGCCAGTCAGTGTCGCCACAACCAGCCGCGTCACCTACTTTGGTGCATTGCGGTTCTTACATCTTACCAACACACGAGCCCTGCCCGTGTTTACACTCCATCCTCGTAGGTTTTATGTCTACTAACATAATATTACGTCGGACAAGAGTGCCTGTGGTAGCCCTTTATTTGTTTGATACAGTTTATTGAACGCAAGCAGAATAAAGAAAGTGAGTAAATTGTGATTCCAACTTGAGGCCTTCGGTGATGTTATTTTGGACGTTGTTTGTTGTTTTGTTACTACGAGAAATAAGAATGGAGATAATTGAGGATAACTAGTTCAATCGCCTAAACGTAACTTTCGCTCGTTACTAAATGTGATCTAATTATTAAAATATGTAATTTTTTTAATATCTGAAGTCTAAATAATATGACATTTAGAAAAAAAAGTTTCAAAAAATAAAAAAGAATGAAGTAGGTATAAAGTTCTACAAAAGCCAATGATGTATTAATTGTAACTATTGCATCAAACAATAGTCGCTATTGCATGAAATTGAGCTGGCTTCGCAGAAACTTCCGTACCAAAGTGTATTATATTTCAGAGAATGCTTTCCTTATCGTTGGTTAACGTTAACAGAGACGACCACCGAAGGCTTTCAGCCAACTAACCGATAGCATTTGCATAATATTGAAGCGTTTCCAATACGGTACCCTGGGTTCATTAGCCTCATTGATCGGATTACGATATCAACCATGTGTAGTACGGATCCGTTTCTATAGTATTCAAATGGCATTGAAAATATCCAATTCCAGATGCAGCTTTTAGCAGATGGTAAGGTTGGCAACCTGTTCAATTTTCACTTTCACATTTATATCTGAACACATCACATAAAACGTAAGGCAATTGTCACATCTACTTACAAGAACGCTTATTTTACAATTATAAAATAATCTTTACTGTTTCTTTTTTGTATTGCAATTATTTCTGTACAAAAAGATTCGCTTTGGGTAATTTTTACTATTTAACGATTTGTATAGACTTGAAAGTCATTTTAACCACCATCCAACCCAAAAAAAACCATTAGAAACTTCCCCTTACCCGCATCGTAATGGGAGAAAGTTTTTTATAATAATGATTAGCTTGTTGTGCTGTTACCATAATAATAAAGCACCTTTCTAATTCTAATTCGCAAAATCGATGCGAAATCCAAAGCATTGGTCGCTCGCAGAACCGCTAAGTGCTAGAAGGTACATACGGACAGGCTCTCGCTTGGTCTATAAACGCAAGCTCCTGCATAATATTGAATCGTCAGCGATACGGATCCTCTACTCATTAACGTAATTGATCGGCTTTCCGCTGGTCCAGAATCAATCGCACGTCCCGTCATTGATTTGCATTAATTACCGGACACCAAATGTCACATATCGTCTGTTCTCATACAGCGAAATCATTATTTTGATGAACTACGCGTTTGATTATGAATGAGTGTGGTTGGCTGTTAAATTGAGAGGTAATGGTATTTTAGTGTGCCGCATCCGATATAGGAACAGTAACGTTTAATGTTGTATGTCAATCACGTTTTTTTTTAATGTGTATAGATTATGACTATCACAACAAACAAACCCTATAGTTTTAGAACTTGAGTAGAAAGCCATTTTCGAAACCTATTGAAGATCCTT
Source organism: Pandemis cinnamomeana (assembly GCA_932294345.1). Classification (NCBI taxonomy): domain Eukaryota; kingdom Metazoa; phylum Arthropoda; class Insecta; order Lepidoptera; family Tortricidae; genus Pandemis; species Pandemis cinnamomeana. The sequence continues at coordinate 11,154,570 of OW028705.1, read as the reverse complement.
TCCGTTTATTACTAGCCCGTTTGCTAAGAAAATGCGACCGAATTTTAAGAAAATGTCATCATCAATTTTTCGTACGATGGGTACGTTAGAACACGTAGTGAACCTAATACCTTCCGTCGCGAACAAACAACGCAAACAACAATGAGGCTCCGTTTCAAAACATACAACTTTGACATCTGCCAAACCAGAACAAACACAATCCAGCGGAAGGCGGTGGTACACACCCGGTTTAAATCAAATAACTGTATTGCTTTTAGCTTTGTAAAGCTTCAAGTGCAATAGCGTCAGTGGCGGATGTTCCCCCGTCTCTAGTCTGTAGTCTATGATATTGCTCCACGCCCTTTACGTGTTAGCAGGGGTCTGAAGACGGCAGGCGCGAGCACGCACGCGGCTCCGACTCCGACTCACCGCGCTCTCTAGAGATATCGCAAGCGTGACGCCCGACTTAACTGCTCCAGTTTATCCCTTTAATTGCCTTTTTTCTGGAGAGCCGGTTCAGGCGCGCCCGCCATATCTCCTCACGTCGTAATTACGGAGACGTCTTATGATAAATCTGCCGTAATTTGCATGAGATAGCATACGCTCTCAACTTTCACGCGGTGCTTCCTACTCTTGTCGTTTATTACATTAAGGAACGTTTCCAAGAATGAGAATGAGCTGTTTAACTACTAACTAGATAGCGTTAACTACCTCTTGCGGTATTAGTGCTGCTTGGAGCATTTTTTCTCTGCTAAATGACATGGAGCTCTAGGAACTTTTTGGACTTTGAAAATTATATGCAAAGATGTTTTTCTTGTTACCTCTGACAGTTGGAATATTTAGGAACACGTTTTTTGGGATGAAAAGAGTCTGACGTTTGACATTTTATCCGTTGACGTTTTGTTCTAGCCAATTTAGTGAATATAGCAAGTATTTTCAAGAGCAAAAATTTTATTAGCGCAATGCGCCTTCATACAATTCTCGGCGCGGAAATAAGACGGTAAGAGGCAAACAAAGCAGACGGCACAATCTCCGTGTTGCAACGTGGCGGTTCGGCTGACACCCCTAGGCTCTTTGGCAATCTCGACATTTTTTCTCGGTTGCCGAGGCTCCGTGAGCAGTGGAAATTGTACCGTCAGCGTGCAGCTCCGCCCTGCTCACTGGGGGCTACTACGAATGTTGAAGTTCGTATCAGACCGTCCTTTTCACTTTCCTATTAATCATTATTAGTGTGAGCGAAATGGCAGGAAACGAACTTCGGAGTAGGCCTGCTGATCGCGGCATACTGTTGCGATGCGGCCTGCGACGCCGACGGCAGCCATTTGTCGAACGATGCGCCAAAACATCTCTTCGCAATCGCACGGAAAATTATTCCACGCCAGATTGCAACTCCCCACTTTTGAAGGTGAATTTACCTTGCAGCTTGGAGTTTTATGCTCCACCGGATTGGGAATTGAGATTGTCTTATCTTCTTGGCAACTGCTTCAATGCCATTTCACATTTCGATAATGCGGATGGCTATGTTAGAATGTGCAACAATGTTCCTTTTTCATATTTCTGGTTTCCACTTACAAAATTTGTATACCTACATCAAAATACAGATTATGTTTCATACCTAACACTTTTTATTGCCTGCAATTTTATTTTGCATCCTGTGGGAATTTCATTAATTTAAACAGTTACCTTGGTCAAAAAATTGCCATTAATCACATAATCAGGGACAACAGTTACCCTGCATTAGTAAAAAAAACAATCATTTTGGTAGCTCCAAATTTACCCTCTTCGAATAAACAAACATAAAAATAAAGTTTACCTGTTTAAAACACACAAATGTGTCACCTTATTTCGCTCTGAACAATTTAACATCCAACATCAATTTTAACTTCCATGCTGGTCTCAGAGCAAAGGAAAAACATGTACCAGTTGCTTCTCGTCCCGCGCAGATGGTAAAAGCCCATTGAGGGAATTTGCGAAATTTTTCGGAATCATGACATGTTATAGGCGACGCGGCTAGCAACCAATCACTATTTTGATCCCTCTTTCCACCTACACGCCTACAATCATGCTAAACGTGGCCTTTAGGTCTTGTTACCTCAACCTCTGTCTACCCCGTAAGGGATATCGACGTGATTTGTGTATGTGTATGTATCAATTTTAAACACTAACTTTTACTTGTTTCTCATTGCGCTACTTAGGTAGCCACACTCAAAGTAAAACCTCGGGTCGATAAACTTATCTTATTACAGTGGAGTGTTCAATGATCGGTCTAGCGGACGGGCGGTCTCTTACGATGACACGTCATTAGTACCGCTTAGCTTCTGGCTCGGTCGTACCAGGCAAATAAAGTGGAGTAAGACCGCTTGCAACGTGTGGCCCCGTTCATTTTATACATTTGGCCTGAATTTTGCACTAGAATTTGAAGGTACTGCTAAGTAGTGACTGGACAAGTTTTTAAATGAAGACTGACTTTTGAACGCGGCTTCGCCTTCGCTTCAGTATTTTTGTTTCAAAATATTGTTCTTATACAAATCTTGCCCTGGCAATAACGACCATAAACTAAGGGATTACCTGACTAATTTGGTCCAATTGTTAGCGAGGCCGTTTAGAGTTTTATACAGATGATTCAATTTTATTTTTATTTATATAGTTTTGTACATGTTGTGGTTCGTTTTAATAAAAAAAGAGCGGATAGCGTAAGGATTAATGAATCTTTACTTCTGTACTTAATACTGTAAAGTAGTTAAGTTTGTAAGTTGGTGAGGTGGTAGGTTTGTGAGGTTGTAAAGGGTAATATCTGGATCTATTAAACCGAATTTTAAACCAAAAAAAAATCTAGGCTCAGACCAAATTAAAATAAAGACAGTGTTCTTTGAATAGCAAAATGAGACCGGTTTAAACTACGCCTCAACTCATTCACGTATACGTAACTTAACTGTTTCATTTCGCGAAGTTTGGCATCACTTATGTGCGTCCAACTGTATGGACATGGCGTAGTTAATACCGGCCTCACTTTGCCGTTCACAAAACACCGTCTTACTTTTTATTTCGTCTGAGTAAATATCTGTCTATATCTAAAAAAATACACGTTTTAATAGTGACCTTACGTCGGCGCATCTGAGCCTATATTTCAATGCAAAAAGGAGTGTCAATAAGAGGGTAGAGGTAGTCGTGAGCGGTTGCCTGATGAGTCTGTAACTGAGGAGCAAGCTACCCATCATCTGCGATGACACCCCATTAACCCAAGCGGACTGGGCTTGCTAACTTACTTTACTAATATGTTTTGAGACACACCTCGTTACCAGCTAGCTGTAGGCATATTTCAAGTTGCTAGATTTATGTGTAACGGACATATAACGTCTCGTCGGTCCCTGTCCCTGTAAACTGAGAGGTTGTGTTATATAGTTATTAATTCACTCACTGACGCATGTCCCCTCAGTTAAATGCATACGAGGATGTCGCGCGTTAACTTAATTATTAACGATGTTCTAAATAAGCTGAATCTATTACATTGCCGTCGGAAAATTTATACGTGTGTGAGCGCTACAACAGATTTTTAATCACCTATTTAAATACTGAATTTGTTGGCAAAGCTTACTCGAAAATGTGTGGTTAAAAAGACTCATGCTTTTTAATTGGTGTACCTAAAATGTTTGTTTAAAACGAGGATCATAAATAATCATGAATGAAAATATTTAAGTGGCTTTGTCCCTTTTACGTTTCGTCCGCGTCACTGGTGGCCAATTTAAGTATTAATAAGACGACAAAACGTGCCCCGAGCAGTGGCCGTCATCCATCACGGCCTCACGTCAAGTGGTGGTCGAGCGATTAAAAAAGTGTACCTAACCGATGTACCTAGCCGGCAGATAGGGAAAGGTATTCCGGGACGCACAGCCCGCCCGGTAAATGTTTTAGACAAGGGTGAGATTAAATATTAAATTCGCGGTTAGGAATTTTGGGTTGAAAAGTAACGGCGTTGAGCATGCGCAAACCCCTCTGATCCCCGGTCGTTTCAAAATCCAGTTACCATCGCTACATCCGGACTAAAAACAAAAGTGTGTAATTTTTAACATGTCTACAACCGGCGAGCTGTGGATTTTGAATTACGGTATGACTCACGCGCGTATTAACAAATAGTAGTTGGGTTGATGCAGAAATACCCCAACACGGGCCCCGAAGTCGGCGAAGGCACGACGTGTGCGAGCGCGATAACGTAACTAATGATTGATATACTCTTACGTCTCTGTTCAAACTAATGACAGGGCGAAGGGTGTTGACTTTCAAGTTATTAATTAATACAGCTATTATTTAGACAGGAATGATTACTTACACATTCGCGTCAGTTTGCCGATGACGTGCCTAAAAATTAATATGTCAATGGCACGAGTTTCAGAGTAACGTAATTAAAAACGTGTGGTAATAAGGCGAGAATTCTTTAAAATTGCGTTATCAAAAGATTTACTGACATGACAAACTTTAAGTAATTCGGAACAATGGAAGTGGGTAAAAATCCATTAGTACATACAAGGATTTTTCGACGACGCGATTGCTCTGCGAGTAGTTGGTAGTCATCCTGCCTGCGAAGCAAGCGTCCCAGGTTCGAATCCTGGTCAGGGCATATATTTGTTCCTGGGTCATGGATGTTTCTATCCATGGTAAGTGTATGTAAGTACTATACAATTGTTGTCTAGTACCTATAACAGAAGTCTAGAGCTTACTTTAAGACTAGATCACTTTGTGTGAATTGTTCCCTGATATTTATTTATTTATATTTAAAAGGAGCTTATTGCTAGCAACTTGAGAATTTCCCATTCAAATAATTCAAAATGTTACTATTTTGCATACGATAGAAGTTCCGCGCCCTTTGCGTATATTTTGTGGTCACGGCATAGTACTTCAATAGTTTCCAATTCTTGAATAATGCATACCAATCTTACATATATTGCTTAGTCTGCCTCCATAGATATTTCAAAGGAAAATCCTTGTTCAGTTTGAAAGGACTACAGATAGCAGAAAACTCTGTGAAAATGGAATCCTGGTTTAAGCAGATGCGCGTTAATTAAAAGTTGTTGAAATATCACGCAGGAGCTGAACCGGATCTACATACGAGCACAGATTAGAAACCCTGGAACAACTAACCAAATAAAGTATGGAGCTCAAACAGATTATTTAAAAAAAACCGCGTGGAATCTTTGAGCATTTTTATTTTCAACATGAAACTACCGTGAGACTTAATCATCATTACACATAAACGGATAACTCACGTATAAAAAGTCGAGTGAAGCTGGACATGTTTCGGACTAATTCGTAGTCCTTTTTCCAAGAGCGCTCGCCCCGGCGGCAGCGACACCAACACTGCGCGCCAGCGCTCTGCTCGCGCGGCTGTTCGACGCAATTGACAGCGGCGCACAACTACCCTCGTTTTCATCGTCATTTTTATTATTGTCAAATGTCGGGCAGCACACAACACTGATCACGACACTCCGTAAAGGCTTCACTCGACTTTTTATACGTGAGTTATCCGTTTATGTGTAATGAGCATTTTTATTGCTTGAAGGTGTTCAATAAAACAACCAATTATCAAAGATTAAAGACGGCTTTTGTTCAAAAATTCTAGGAAAAAGGATATTGTTGCAATAATTTTTCATCACTAAATTTAAATTTAAAAATGTAAAGGCTATTCTTTTTCTAAATATCTACACTTTTGATGTTGTGGTCGAGATCGTCGTTGAGGACCTATAATAAATAGCAATTATCTTCCACGAGTGCACTATTTAATTTGAAAAGTCCTAAAGTGTATTACCTAAAGAACCTCAAAATGTACCACGATGTATGTTTTTTTCACCTTAATTAGGTACGAACAAAGTAATAAGCAATGTCGTTTCACGTCGTCTATATCTATGTATGTTTGGGTATATTTTATACTGAGCAACAGAATTGAATGCGGTTTTCATTAAAACATAAATAATAATTCAAAAGGAATATTTGTACGTATTGTATATGACCTATGCGAAACTGGGACAAGTCTCTAGTTTATTTAAAATTACAACAAAACTGTAGGTAACTACGCGAGCTGTAATGCCGTAGTGTTAAGGGTTATAGTGTTTTTTCTTGCACGTCTTGTGATCTACAATTTATCGAATGTAAACATATCCCTTCTAATCTCATTTCAAGATTTGCCCTGTGATTTTCGCTTTACCAAAACCCTAAAAAAAACATTTAATTAAATTATCCGCGTACGGGTGTGAGTAAAAAACTCATGCGACGCTGAAAGTATTAAAGTAATAGGTTGACAAGAAGTATGTTAGGAATTCATAAAATATACGGGAGAAAGCCAAGTTATGAGAAGGTCTCAACATGATTAAATGCAATTTCTTTACAAAGTATGCTCCCTCGTGCTACTTGAACTTCTGCTTTTAGCTGAGCACGGACTATGCCGATGTAGAAGCGATTGTTTAAGTATTAAACAGCAAACCTTTCATGCGTTTGAACGTAGGTTAAATGATTTGAAGTTTGAATACTACTGTGGTGTATATACTGTGCTGTATAGACTTAGGTGTTACTTTGCGGAGGCTCGAGCCATCCTACTAATAATACAAATTCAAAATTTTGTGAGGATGGATGGATGTGACGATGTGAGTGTGTATATTTATTCCTTCTTCACGCTGAAACGACTCGACGGATTGGGATAAATTTTGGAACGAACATAGCTAGTACTATAGATTAACACTTAGGCTACTTTTTATCCCGGAAAATTTCAAAGTTCCCGCGGGATAGCGATAAACACGTCAATTGCTATTACTACGCGGTGCGACTTCGTCCGGCAGAAGCTAGTAAAAAAGAAAGTCTTGGGTGTTTGTGCCGTAAAAACTTTTTGTCTCACGCACAAATTGTCACTGGTCAAGTCGAGACACTAAAATTAGGTAAATTGTTTTTATTTAATAAAAAAAATGTTCTGCGTCTCTCTTATGAGAACACATGTCGATTTACTTTACATAAAGTTGATTAAATGTTGTTATAAGCACTAGGAACGGCAACTTCAGGCCTGTTCCAACTACGTCTCGCTGTGTGTGCTTTACGCGTACAAGTACAACAAAAACTTCTCCAAGTACCTAAACCAGTTGACGTTGAGCTACGCAAGAGGCGAGTCGCAGTTTAAACCGGCCTCACTTTATCGTTCGCTGAACTTGTATTTACTTTTTATTTGGTTTGAGTGCGATGATACCTACATGTTAAAATAAAAAAGTAAAATTACTTATATGGAAGCAACCGATCAAACGTCAACAACCGCTGAAGACGTCTCGGAGAGAGGTCCAACTTATTAGGTACCTAGATTACATTTTTGGTGGTAGTTGGTATGATTGCGGGTTTGTCTGTACTTATAACATAATTATTTATAAAGAAATTCACGCAAAAATGAATTACTTGTATTATCTGTTAAAATCTATGACGGTACGTTTCCATCTTAATTAAATTACATTCTTAAAAATAAGGCCAACAACGCTACGCTATACGAATCAACCCATCTAGGGAATGGGCGAAAATCTTAGGAGTCATGTTATAGGCGATGCGGCTACCAACCCATCACCATTTTGATTCCCCTTTCCACCTAAACGTGGCCTTTAGGTCTTGTTACCTTAAGCCCTGTCTACCCCGTAAGGGATAAAAGACATGATTTATGTATGTATGTTATGTGTATGTATCCAGACTTAGGAACTAAACACGTGGCAAGATCCTTGAACCAGCCTTAATATACATCGGGTGTAGGTTCCCTTGATTGCAAGTTTTACAGAATTTGCATACCTAAATCTTAGAGCTAATAAAGGTGAGTTCGCTGAATGATGAGGCAGCTATAGCTGGTGATTTATGGGTTAGACGGGACTCATAACTACTGGCCAGCGGGGCATAAGTCGCGCGACCGCAAAGCGAAGCTGCAGCCACGCTGCATATCATTTACCGTTAGTGTACAACCGGCTTTACAAATAAATCAACCGAAATTAGGACTGATAAAATTTTACTATAGCTAGTGTTTGCAGGAGTAGCTTTTAAGGTGAGTACATTCCTGCGGTAGAGCGCTGCTGGTGAAAAAGTATGCCGTTACTCAATACTCGGGACTGCATTCTTTCATGAAAAGAGGCGTCAACAGTGTAATATGCATAATACCCGTTTTTAATGGCATTTTAACGGCTTTCAAAAATAAGGAAACATTCTATTTAGTAAGCAAAACTGGAGGTAGGTACTCAATGAAAGAATAAAAAAAGAATAACGCCGATTGCATGCACCCAACCACAACCAATTTTCTAATTCCGTGAAGCGCTATCGCATAAAAAGCTTACAATTTCATTAAAACCTCCCTAAATAGTTCTAAAGAACTTTGTTATTTGGCTGTCAGTCAGCTTTTAAAAGCCCAACAACAAAGTTAAAACGAAGTAGTTAAAAAAGAAAACACAAAATGCTTACAAAGTCGGAAGCTCGGCTCTCTTCACTTAAATTACTTGCGATTACACCGACAAAACGTTTAATGAAACACGTTAAATCGCGCCGACTGGGCTCCGACGCGCCGCGTGCGCCGTCGTGCCGCGCCGCCGCCGCGCCGCGCCGCGGTCGCCGCGCGCTCTCCGCGCTCGCAATACTTCCCCAACTTCGCCACTTACTGCGGTAGGTGGCGGGTAGTTTTTCCTCAAATATCTTAGCCGTAAGGAGAGTTGGAACTACTTCTGCAAAGTCCATTAAAGAGTATAAACTCACGCCACGGTGATTACAAATGCCACCGATTTTGGCGACCGTTTCAGGCTCGATTAAAGCTTTTTAATTGAAATGACGGCGGATAAACTTTGAGTAAGCATTGATTTCTGAATAGAATCGCATTTTGAACCGTTAAGTGGATGTAGCCGCGTAAATCGCCGTTGCGTCGAGTCGGCCAATTTATAAGGCTTTATTACTAACGGCACGGTTAATTTTTACTTGAAAGGCGAAACGTTTTAACGAAAGTTGCGAGTTATAAAAACTTAAGTCAATGGCATAATTATTCCCCATTGTACTTTCTTGGCGTTACAGCTCACTGTTGCACTTCTGAGTGAAACATTTTACTGTTTTAGGGTTTCTCAGAAACGGGAACTGTATTGACGGAGCTTTTGTTCCTCTCGTCGCTTTCAATGAAAGTAATGAAATACAATTAAGGAACCAATTAAAATTATGCCATTAAAAGTGTTTTAAATTGACGCGATCGATGGCGCAAAAACCAATTAATTGGCTGAAATCAAAACCTCGCTACATTTTGAGCAGCATCCATAAAAATTTAAAAGGAATAGGTATTATTTCGTATAGCGCAAGTCAGCGTAGCCGCTTCGTATAAATATGTAAGGCGAAGGAAACGCTGACGTCTGCGTTCCGCCGCGCCGGTGCGGAAACCGCGTCAATTAACTTGGCCGCGATGACATATTAGCCTTTGTTCCCTCTCGCCCCCTCCCGGCATTCTCTTGCGAGAACCCCCCGTAATCCAGATACAGCAGATATCGTCCGCAAGTATGCAACACTCTGGATGCAACACAAATCTCGCACACGTAGAACCAGATCATAATAATGGGGCGATTTCGATTGTGTCATTGTCAAATATGTAGCTACCCAATTCTTCTTTTTGCTAGGTTGCTTATATATGGCCGCCAGTATTTTAAATTAAAATTTACTTAATCTGGAAAGTGGCTCGAGTTGGATTATGTTATTCATTAAAATGAGTTCAACGTACTTTTTTCAACTTAGTTGCCAAGAGGACTATTTTGGTAAGTTATCTGACTGAAACGGATTTATTTTAAATATTTTGTAATTACCAAAAATTACGAAATAGTGTTTTTTTTTTTATTGAATCAGGCGTTACTTTGCGGAGGTCCATTTCAATGAACAAAAAATTTTTACCTACGAAACACGAAACACGAAGTTACGAAATAGTGATTGAAAAATAGATCAAGCAAATCAAGCGGTTGGATCTCAGACCAAGTCCAGTATCTTCAAAAGCAAAGAAGATGCGCATTAATTCTATCAAAAAGTTTGTGATTATACAACTCACCTGCCAGATGCTAGACTGATTAAGTTTCACTGAATCAAATCTAAATTGAATAGACCCACTGTGAAAATACAAAGTTTAGTCACTGTCAATGTCAAACAAAGAAGATGAAAAAAGTTTTTTCTTCCAATTCCATTTTCCTTCACGATTCCTCTTTCAGTCTCTAAAAGTTTTTAAAATAAGAGGTTTTCGCGAGAGTCTCAATTATCGATAAAGACGATATTAAAAATTCGTTTGTTTTGTTCTCAGCTTCCGCCTGGAGAGCGGTGTCCCCTTTTTTCCATTGTTTGCTGTAGAAGGGAAAGCAGAAGCGCCGACGATAATCAGAATTTTAAATTTTTAGCCCCCCTCAATTACTGACAACGTCATCCAATTTATGATATATCCGTAAATCGCAACAAACTAAACAGAAAATGTATACTAAACAAAATTCTTATCGACTTTTCCTCAATGAAAATGTCGCCACTCAAGTCTATTTTAAGTACGATGAAAAAGGTAAACTGAGTAAAAATTCAAGCTTTCTATTATGACTTGAGTTCCAAAAAAATAATAATTATAAACACAACTGTCACAGATGTCTAAAAACAGATTGTCCACAACGCACAAAAAATACCGGCTATAATAGGATCTAATTTCGGCGACCGTTCCGGGACCCCACCTTATCACGGCCGGATCTATACACCCCGTCGAATTTCCATACCTACATAGTTGCCGTTTGGTAGTGCTGTGATGAAGGAACATACACCAAATTTATTCGTGAGCATTACAGTGTAACATGTACGAGGCAGTGCTCCCTTAATGTATTCATGTAATTCGCATAGCCGGCATCCCCTTTGACCGGCCACGCAACACCGCTCTGGCAGGCCGGATAGAGTAATATAACGTGATGTTTTAAAACCATCCATCACTTTTAATGTCTATATTATGAAAGAAGAAGCTAGCATGCCAGCGGAGTTTTTTGCAATTTGCGGTTGCTCTTGGTCAAAACGTGTTCTGTTTATTTCCAGCGGGAAAATAATTTGCATTCTGGAAACATGCTTATTTTAACTCACTTTTGGAATTTGATTACGACTTTAAAAACTACTGAACATGTGGAGGCTGCTGACGTTTCTAAGCGAGCGTTGACTCAGTTGTTATAATATTGAAACAGATTTAATGTAAATTGGCCACAAAATTGAAATCATCTGTTACACACTCAACAAACCGAGAGCTCTAGCCAAAGCTACCTAACTAGCCGTAGTGGGGGCAAATAAAACCCCAAGTATCAGGCTACTTGAATGTAAAAACGCTGCGATGCGGCCGAGCCGGCGGCGGCGGTCGCCAATTTACATTAAATGCGGGCAGCCCGACCAGTGATAACTCACACTTACTTACAGAAGCTACAAAACAAGTGTCCGACGAGCTTCATGTTAAATTGCCTTGCTATTGGCAATTGGGGTCGTGATTGGGATGTTTTGGACCCCATCGGTAGACGGGAAATGGCTAAGATCGAAGATTGTGCCGTCTGGGATAAACACATTTTAGAAACGTTCTGTAGACTGACAGTCCTCAAAATATGATTAAATCCAGCAGATTGGGGCCGACAACGCACTGGCATCGCGTAAAGCGCTGCGGGTGTCTATGGACAGTGGTGATCATTTACCATCAGGTGACCCACTAGTTCGTTTGTCTGGCCTCTCTAACATAAAAATAAGTAAATATAGAAAATCAACATATTACATACTATTTTGCGCTTGTTAAAATTTTTTTTTTATGAACATTAGCTTGGATTCAGAATTTTGCAAAATAAAGAATTGTGTAAACACTGGTTTTACTTTTATTCCTTGCTATAAATTGATTCGTTTTGTAAAACAAAATGGGTAAAAAATAAAAACACGACTACACGAGTGTCGAGACTTTTAAAAAAGATACGGTTATTGAAAGGTGCCCAAGTACCTATCTAGCATTAGCTCCTTTTGTATCTATGTCCTAGATAAAACTGAGGGAAACTGAAATTTCGTAATCAGATAGCCTTTTCCTGACAGTTACCCTTGAGGATTAGACACGCTCAGTTGACTTTTCATTGGTTGATTTTTTTAGTTATATCTGTTTCCATACAAAAGGTTATTATACGGTATACATAATACGTATACTAAAAGTACTAAAACCCTCATTAAACATGTGTTGGTTTTATTGATAGTCAAGCACAATTTGGGCGGCCGAATGTTGTTTGGTGTCTCTCAAAAGAGGGCACCACCCATTGCACATATATTTTTTTACATACATACATATATATCACATCTTTATCCCTTACTTACCTACGACACGTAACAAAACCTTAAGGCCACGTTTAGCATGTATTTTTATATAATATATACCTCTAGTAGTATATTTTTTTGTAATACATAGATTGATTCAAGAGGAAAGTTTATAATAATACCTATGTATAATTCAACGCAGACGAAGTCGCGGGCAGAAGCTAGTTTAATTTAAAATATCTGCCCGAAACACGTTTTCCTAAAAAAAAAAAGTGGCCGGTTCGATTTTTTAGCCTCAAAAATCTCTATGTAGTAAATGTCATTGAAATCTTTATCTCGGTTGTTTTTTGGTAAATTATTAGATTTTCTATGAAAAATTTCAAAATTACAATCAAAATAGTTGGAACCATATATTTCCGATTTACTAAACTTGCTGGCCGAACCTCCATACGAATAAATCTTCAAACATTCCGTAGCTGAATTCAAAATTACCTATTTTATGCGGTTTTTAACGTGGTCGCTTTGAGGAGCCCCCATTTGCAACTATGTTGAACAAAACGGAATAATACAAGCCGTTGTGAACCTTTGATATAAAACTCAATTTCATGCATTTATTAATAAATAAGCTAACATTGAAATTCTGTGGTGGGTTACTTTATGCAGGTATTCGTAAATTCAGGCATTAAGAGGTTCGTTGTAAACGCCTGTTTCATAAACGCTTGCTTGACTTTGTCTGTCCGTTTGATATGTATGCTCATTTGTTTTGAGAACTTTTATTATGTCGCTAATAAGTAGTAGGTATGTGTTTTTTCATTATACAACCAAATTACAACTTTTTTTAAAAAGGGGAAAAACTTTAGGTACCGTTTTTGTATTTGTTTTTCTTAAATGCTATGCACAGATGAAACAGAAATAGAGTTGTTACGTTATTAGACGATTCAATCAGGGCCGGTCTCTGATCGAATCGCGTCTAGGATAAGGATGGCCTCAAGATCACAGCCCGCATACTAAATTGTTAGCCCTTAGTTATTTATGCATCGTAAGCCAACATCTTAATAGCGAGCGGGAGTTATGTCCAGCCTAAAATAATATTTTGTGTAAATGTTTGAAAATAAACAAGCGGCGTTCAAGCGGTATGCTTTACCCTCATAATAATATGTCGTAACTTTGCAGCACAAGGTTGCCATTTTGCGGCGATTTAATGTCGGAATGAGTTTATTTACTCTAATGGCGAGTTTGAGTTTCAATTTACAGCAAACCGCAATGATATTATAAATCACTTACCTTTGGATGTGCTCTTCTGGGAAAGGCCACTTTGGGATCAATCTGAAAAGAGAATTCGCCATTATATTTTATGAATATTGTGCCCTATTATGTAAATTCTTTTAATACTAAGCTAAGTCGGGAATGGTCGCTTCTGACGACGAATTTTGAATCATAACCGTAAAGTTTTACGGTTAAAAGCAGTTATCCGAATATTTTGTTTGTACCAAAAACTCGTGCTATTTGAAAAGGGTGATCCTCATGTGTACCTCACTACAGTAATTAATGAAAGTAAACAAAAAATCAGCGGCAAGTTTCCCTGCCAACTAATCATAGACCGCACGTCCGGGTAGGGAGCGGACTCGATATATTCGCATCGCTTGCGCGGCTGCAATGTCCAGCCCCAAAATCCAGCCAGCAAAAAAGCATCCGACTGAAAATCCTGCGCGGTCCTGTCACTCGATTTCGCCCCTCGTCTTTTTCATGTAACCGAGCGCTACTATTTCATACGTAGTACTGTTTAAGCCCTCAGATTTTCTCTCGGCAGCGGCCGCAAGTCTTTTTGCTCGTGCCACGTCGCCGCTGACCGTTATAAACGCAAAATATAAACCTAAAGAAGCTACCTTTGACATTTTTAGAGGTAAAATGCTCCATTTCCACTTGTGTTGATCATTTTGTCGCTTCAACGTTTTACGGAATGCAGCGCGATTTATGTTTTCAATGTTAATTTCTTGTGGTTTAACTTCGCTTTTTAGTAAGTATAACGTTATGTACTGTGTACAGTTCCTTATACATTGCAAAATACGGGGTGTGTATGAAATATCTGACTAACGGTTGGAATCTATATGTGGGAGTAAGAGATTTGGATCATGATGTATTAATTTCGGGAATCTATTTAGTACCTTATTTTGGGTACGAGATGTATCGCGAAATGGTATTTTCGGGTTATGGTATTTACATAATTGGGTCACAAACTTCCTTCCTTCCCTTATTAATTATTTGCATACTATTAATAAGTAAATTTCAAGCGATCTATTTGATCTAAATTAAGTAAGGGACTATCTATGTTTTATGAGTAATATTTATAAGTTATGTCCACTCAGCGTAAGACCAAGAAATAAATTATTGGATGGAATTCAAATAAAGAAAGTTTAAGTACCTAAGTAAATATTCAGTTGTGGTTCAGTAATTAGTTGACCATATAACCGCATCTACATTTCAACTAACAAAGCAAAAAAAATTGCGACACACCAGCCACAGAAATTTGTGAAAGTTTTCGTGGAACTCTGTAAGGGATTTTCTAAAGTTCTTTTAAACGTTATACACAATAGATGCGCGGGCTGTAGGCATTGCGTCCGCGTAATTACGAAGCAAGCGTAAGAGAATAATTTAAAAGATTTTGCCCAAGAGGACTGCATTATTACAATATCAGGGAAAACGGCTTTACAGCTTCATTCATACATTCTTAATTATTTAATTATCTTCTGAGTGCGCCGCGGAACACCGCAACTGCAGAAAATCTACCTCACTTATTTGATTAAATTGGATTTTGAGACAGAATTAAAATTAACAGACAATTCTATTATACAAGAAGTATGATACCGTATGATATTCATGGGTGAATAGTTAAATGTTCTAATTAATGTGGATTGATGCATTGATTGATGTCGTTAATGGACTAAAGCAAGGCACACATTTGTCTTATGTGACGTGGTTTCATACGCAAAACTAATTAAAAAAGGAATACAGCTACTTATAACTAGGTATGTCTAAAAAGGTCTGGAGTACCCGAAACCGACGAGGATGTATGAAGAGATTGATGAATGTGGATGAAGCGAACGAAGTATGTCAGGATCGTAGCAAGTGGAACAATGTAGTCTCTGCCTACCCCTGTGGGAAAGAGACGTGACGGTATGTGTGTTTGTCTAAAAAAATATTTATTTATTTTTCCAGCTCAGTCTGTAACAAAATTAATTATACTGCGCCGAAAAGAGGTCTCAAAGTGACTCTGAGAATTCTATAGCTGGCATACTTTCTAGCGGCTGAAGCCTTGAGTAAAAGTTATTGATATGCGCAACCGACACAGTTTTCACGCGTCACAGCACGATACGTCCGATCTAAATCTCAACTCAGATTTAAATTTCTACCAGACTTATATGAAAACCAGTTTAAGTACAATATTTTTTTTACGATCGACGTGCACACATTAAGTAAACGTGTCATCGGATCTTCAATTTACGCTTAATAGGTGGCCACAAAAACCCCTTTAACACAAACAAAAAGAGGACTTGTAAAATGTAGCAAAGCTTTTAACCTCACGCAAGCAATTTTGTAAACGTTGTAAAATGACCACGAAAGTACACAGGGCAAGCAGAAAAATCATAAAGCCCCAGATGGTGGCGTTAAAGCGATTAAGCGGGTCGATGATAAATTTTAACGAGTTATTTTAATGGAGGCGATCGCAGTCAGTGGCTATCCGGCAGCCTGCGTCGATAGAAAAATAAAGGAAACACTCCAAAAGATATTTTAATGTTTGCCTTTTTTATGGTATTTTTAAATGAAAAGTGATATTTAATTACAAAATTACGGTTTTTGTTATTATCATGGAGTAGTGTAACAGAGGTGACCTTAAAAGCAAATGTCGATCAACAGTTGAAGTTATTTTTGTTCAAGATTTTTGGCCGTGCCTTCGCGTACTAAATAAATTTCTGTTATAAATAAGCTGTTTTTTATTAAATTAATACTTACATTACTTACAACCCTTTCCACCTATACGCCCTCAATCACGCTAAACGTGGCCTTTTAGGTCTTGTTACCCTTGTTACCTTAGGCTCTGTCTACCCCGTAAGGAATAAAGACACGATTTATGTTTGTGTACTGTGCGTATTACTTACAAGTATTTAAGAAATGGTTCTCCAGTTTTACTAAAATTATATTTCCAGAAGAATGTAAATTAAATTCTGATGATGTAATATTAAATTCTGCTTTAGATTTTTTAAGTCTGGAAATCAAATTATTCATAAAGGTAATTAAAATACAATCGGCTTGATATTACTTATATTGATTTCAACGAAGTAATAAAGTTCCGAGGCTAGCTTGCATGCAAATAAACGTTTCTTTCGCACGCGCTAATTGCTTCGAAGGGTATATTTATATGGCCTCCTCACTATTAAGTTGCATTAAAATGACACAATAGATGACACAAAGACTCAAATACCAGTTCAGTTCTATAACAAATAAATAATTCAAATGTATTCAGTAAAAGTCAGTCTCACATTAACACTGTCACCAAAAGAATCCAATCAACTAGATCACAAAGAGATCTCAGTTCAATAACGAGGTAAGGAAGTTCCTAGAACAAACACAGACTCAAACTACTCCTGCGCAAAAATGACAACGCAACATCGAAACGAATGTGACATTTTGATATGGAGCCATTTGCGTGATTACAATCGACGCAGTGGCGCACCCTCCTCGGCCACCTCCAACCTCCCCCTTCCTACAACTTCCCTTCGCGATAAAGATTGACATCGCCGCTTTTAAATTTCAACTTATCCTATGTCAATCCTTACAAAACAAACTAAAATACACCATAAAATCCAACAACTAAGAACGAAATTCACCCACAGAGGGTACAAATTTTCGCTTGTCATCATAAGAAAAGATTGTAGGAGAAAGCACATTAGTAGGATATCACTACGGTTGGAAAAGAGCATGTTAGCTTTATGTCCTCAGTGCGATGACATCGACATAAAGTCGATTATGTTAAATTTTATATTAAGCAAACACAATATCGATGTCTCGCGTGGTTTACACGAGACGCCCGCAAAGTGAACGTAAGCGTTTGTTCACTTTTTCACGGATAATGTGTGTGAATTCCCTAAACACATAATTCTATTGTACTTGTGCCGGGGTCAAAGATTACGGTTTTATCGCTATATGGGAAATATTATTGTGGCGTTTCAACTCAGTTTCGCGTATTTTGTGGTTAAGAAAAATGAATCGGTTAAAATGTATATTTATTGTTACAAATGGCACGGACAATTTTAAAATTACTGTCGAACTGTAAAATTTGAATGGCTTAATTTAGAGTTTAAAACTAATTATATAGTAATTTAAGTTTTTTTTTCGAAAAGGTATACGTTCAGCAGCGAGTGCAAATCAACAGAGTTGTTTGAATTCACGTAATAATTAACAAACATCCGGCGACTCGGCCAAAATTAGGGAGCAGCTGTAGTGCACTTTAACTTACACATGTACCGCTTAATGACGCAGGTATGCTGAGTGAAAATGGTAACTAAAATTTACGTTCAGACGGCACGTAAACGTCGCCGGGACGGTATTAAGTGGGGACCGCATCATTTGCTGTTCAGTCAGCACCGCGCACTCTAACTCCGCCTAATTGGAACGAATTTGGCTGTAGGTGCAACCTTGAGCTGGCTCAAGATTAGGGGCGAGCTATTGCAAGTATATTCCGGACCGTTCCCTCTGAAATATTTGATGTGCAATGTGCGACCTGCGAGCTGCGGCTGCGAAGTGCCGCGCCGCTCGCGCCTTCGCCCACGTGCGCTCCCACCGACTTGAATTAAATTAAGAACAATATTTACCCTCGCCGCCGAGATAAATGATATTGCACAGTTTAGCCGGAGTTTATGTTTAGTGACGACTTATTGTACGCTCATTCTTAGAATAAGGTAGTGAAGTGCCTTCGCGGTGCGGCGCGAATTAATATGAGCCTTGTTGAACAGAAAGAGAAATACGAGGCTGGGAACCACCTCGTAACTGTGACGTAACGAGACGCGACTTTAAGTGTAGACAGATTTGTAGTGTTAAGAGTCGAATTAAACCGACCCATTGTTGTATTATGCTGCAACTTAAAATACGTGTAATTGTCCTTTTTGTACCAAAACAAACTTAACACAGATTGCTGGAAAAGCCGGCTTTGGTTTAACGCGGCGAGCAAGCCGTAGGTAATGACACCCGCCAGGGAAGAGGCTCGACAAACGTCATTACTGGGGCACGCATAAATATGCAAGGCAGGTAACGCACATTTTCATGCGACGTCGCAAGAATTTTATCGCTCGTTTAATTCTGTAAGAAAAAAGTGGAATTCTTTCCGGTGTAACACGAGACAGGCGGCCGCGTGGGAACCGGCACACCGGCTCGAGCCTACTCCTCACACCTAAGTGCAACCGAAATATATTTTCTCCATTTTGTCAGATATTACTTTCTCTTAAATACCGACGTCGAAAGCGTAAGCGGTGGATGGGAGGAGACGTAATCTTATCCATCAGTCGAAGCTCATTCGTCGGGCGCTAATGTGGGTGCTTCGCGTACCTAGTTAGAGGCGCCTATTAACGTGTGTTTTATTCATCGCCCTTTTCCTTCACTGTTTGTTTCACGTCGGCCACTGTAGGCACAGTGACCGGGTTTCTAACGACATGCTTCCGTCTTAATACCCTTGCTAACTCCCTGCTATTTATTCAAGAGTTCGAAGTTTCTTCATTTTTAACGTGTCTATGCGTTAACAAAACTAAAGCTGACAAACTTGTTTATTTCGGTTTCACAGTTGTAATCATTTCCCACATTAATATCTTACATGAATCTGCTTTAATCGTAACCATTTACAGTCTGTAACGAAACTACCACGCTGCATTAAACTTGCGAAAGCATTTAAAATCTTAAAGCTGTCGATGAAAAAACATCGTCTCGTTGCGTACTAGGTCCCAAGATGGCGAGATCAGTGCAGACCGGCAGACATCCGGCGCAGATATTTGCAGTCAAAACAGACTTAGGGCACTTGCACTCTGCGCATGTCACTCCGCCTCTGTATTATTTAGTAACTCCAACGAGCTTCCGATGTTACTTTATTCCATTGTGCAACTGTATCTACGCCGGTTCCTGATGTCCGAGCCCGGAAAGTTTTCTCCGGACTGACACGACGGAGGAACTTTTCGTGCATAGAATGAATGCCTGTCAGGCTAACGTAAACAGGGAGCAAATACTTAGCCGGTGTATCGCCTGCGGTGGGATTTGGATTTAAATTATACAACCTCAAATTGTTTGGCTGTAGCAACACCTATATATAAACTAGTAGCAAACGATTGGTGTAAGCAAAAATATTTGAAACGGATCAGGTTCCTTAGGAAGTTATCTAAAAAACTGGACTATTTTATTATATTATTTAGTGTTTATCGTATCAAATATATCCGTGCATGGCGGGAAGAACTTGATAACTCCACTTACACGATTTTTTTTTTATTGTCGCAATGGCTTCCTACAGCATTGGTTTTGTAGGAAAAAAATTGACAACTCGATATCTACGATACTTTTAGAGATATTGACTCGTGAGTATTTGAATATATCCATACGCTGCGTATTTTATTTAACGAAACGAGATATATACGCGATGAGTCACAAAAAAATATATAATATCGTAATATATCCTTACATCAACTTATGCTCAAAAACCGATCTAGCGTACGTAAATTGACAAAACAAGATATCAAACACACTATTACGTTAACAAATAAATATATCGTTTTATCTACTTATATTCAACTACTGGTAACTTGATATGTCAATTTATACCCACACTATAAAGTTAACAATTAATATATTGACGTTATATTTCAACTTATCAAGTTACTCACGCTATGCACGGAATATGATATCTCGTGTTATCTTAGTAGTTTCTCATATAGACCGGGTCAAATCAAAAATATGTTCTTTATTGAATAAGTTGTCACATTGTGTCATGTCTCATACTGATGTCACATACTACTTTTCCCGGGATATATGAGAACAGGGGTGCGTTCAGTTTGATCACCCGACGACGCCCGACTACGCACTGGCCCGTTCAGTAAGTCAGTGCGATCATTGGACGATCACACCGGTCACCCCATAAAATAGATGGGTAAAAAAAGCCCAGACGTCACTTTGACAGTTGAAAAGCGTCAAAATTTATAATTCGAACGCTGGGGATATAAACTTATTATTACGAATACGAAATCACATACCATCGACATTTAAATTTAATGTGAATTTAATTTAAAATGGGAGATTCAATGAAGACGTTAATGATTCAAGATGAAAAGGGACAGAAATATAATAATATAATATCAAAGATATCAGAAATATAATATCAAAATAAATATAAAATGAATTTCTATTCAGGTCTCGGAGCAAATATTTATTTTATATTTATTTTGAATTGACACTTTTGACAGAAGAACGTCCCAACTCGTTCGGTAAGTGTGTTCATGATCGGACGATTTTCATCCAACTTTACTTACTGAACGTAGCCCAGAAGTCGTTCTAATTTTTCTTTTTTTTTTCAAATTAGGTAGTGCAAAAAGTGCGCTTGCATTCCCAAATTATTGAAATTTTATTACGAACATTTTTATTAATTTTTTTTTATTACAAACGATTAATGTGTATTATTGATACCCAATTCTATGGTGAATAAGTTGATAAGTCATCGGTGAACATGTTGATAAGTCAATTATTATGAATAATAAGATAGTAAGAAAGATAAACATAACCATATTTGAGAAACCATCTAAAATGACTCTTAAATCAATTTAGACATTTCAATTACACTGAAAAACTGATTTTTAGGAATTAAATTAAACAATGTTTTCACTGGTTTGAGCACTAATGTATGGGTAATAAGTTGATAAGTCTCTGGGTAGTATGTTGATAAGTCTAATATCTTACAAAATAAGCAGAATTTACGAGAACACGTAACATAATTTGAAAGATTACATAAAATTATCCATAAATCAAGCTATAGAGATGAGTTCGAGATAAAAACGGATTTTGGAGAAAATGACAAACTTTAAAATCGCTGCCCTGTAAAATTGCCATTTTGGAGTTATCAAGTTCTTCCCGCCATGCACGGATATCATATCACTTGCTTTTAAAATATTTGTCAAAATTTTATTTATACTTTTAAAAATTTCCATGTGAATCGAACCTTTCAAAGTGTTTTACTGAAACTGACAAAGATTTGCTGATGTCGTTAGTCACAGCCATAGTGGTAAAAGTCTCCCTAGATTCCCTTATAACCCATGTTCTTCTTTGAGAGGATAGTTTTTTTTTTTTATGTTAGATAGGCCAGACAAACGAACTAGTGGGTCACCTGATGGTAAATGATCACCACTGTCCATAGACACTCGCAGCGCTTTACGCGATGCCAGTGCGTTGTCGGAAAATGTAAACAAATCAGCGTCAAATTACAATGTGATCATTCCGACAACGGTGATTTTTTCATCCGCTTTCGGTTCTTTCCAAGGTTTGTTTCTAAAATTCTATGCAAGAAACCACCTTCGAAACAATTAAGTTAGACACAGAGAACCTTCTCGATTGATTTGCCATTCCGAATTCAATATCATGCAGTTTGTGTGTTGATGTGAGCGTGGGCAAGGCAGCGGGGATGTTATTCGTGGACCGGGTGCATGTAAAGGACTCTATATTAAGCATTCCGAGGGCCTGATCTTGTCAGGTGAGCGCCGCTCTGTGGACTCAACTCAGATTATTATTTCAGGGTTGCGTAATTCTTTTGTTTTTCCCCGCAACACTTACATTTGGCTGCAACGTCTAATCCTTTTATTAAATTGTACAAATTCTTTGTCATTTTATTTGAAGTCTCAGTGTTATTGTACTAGCTTTAAAGGTATGAAGGGGTTACTTGAAGTAATAGTGAAACGAACACCGGTGTACCAAGGAGAAAAATATAAATATAAAAAAACAGGCGCCAATGAAAAATAAGTTAGTATTTCTATGAAAAACAAAGTTACCTACTTTTTGCAGATAAGTAATTTTTGTACTTTCCCATGAATTATGTTGTGAGAACTGCTTTTGTAATTCCATATTAACGTAAAGTATCAGGTTTTGATTACTAGGTACGGATTTTGGGTGAAAATACAGCTTCAAAAAGTTACCTAACTCTGGACCATGTAAACTTCGAAAGTTCAATGCATTATGGTTAGAAAAGGTGTCTCTTATTTTATTATTAACACTAATCTTATCAATTACAACTTGATACCATCACTCGTTCCTGACAAAAAGAGTGTTGTAGTGATTCTGGATTGCAACGCAAAATAGGGGTGTTAAAAATTTGATGTCCGCGTCTGTATGTGTGTCTGTTTCTTATTTACGTATGATAAAGTTATAATTTTCATTGATGAACGGGGGTTACCATGACGACTTAATGCGATTCAAGTCCGATTCAGTTTAGGTTCGCTCGCTGTCAGATCCATACAAAAAATGACAGCTGAAACCTGAACTGAGTCGGAATTGAATCGCATTAAGACGTCATGGTAGAGTTTCTGAACTCGAAAAAGTAACGAAAGTTACGAAAACTCGTAAATGTAACTAGATATGGCTTCAACATAAGATTTTTTGCTACACACATAAATCACGTCTTTATCCCTTACAGGGTAGACAGAGCTCAAGGCAACAAGACCAAAAGGCCACGTTTAGCATGGTTATGGGCGCATAGGTGGAAAGGGGAATCAAAATAGAGTGATAGGTTGCATTATTCCCTTGATGGGCTATGGGATGGGATTTTTGCTATATTATCATTATCTTTGTCTCAAAGACTTAATAACTTCATCAGGAATAATTTCTACAAAAATAATCTCCGTTCGTAGGTAGCCATTCGGGCCACATAACAACGCTTTTGTTTTATCCCGAGCGCTATAAAAGCTGCCCGTTTTAAAACTGCCTTTAAATCGTCCATCATTAATGAACTCGCTATAACCTTAATTGTTGCCACAATCGCGCCGTGGCGCGGCATTAAAAATGTATGTACACTATTTAAAGATTCCCATTTCGCGGTATTCGCGTGTGTCCGATTTACGAGCGCGACTGGCCCAGTGCCCATATAAAGGCAGATTACGAACGAAAAAAAACTCAACAAGCTCTTGGCGTTATGAGTTAATTTTGGAAGAATAACGCAGGCGTCGGTTAGTGTTTCCCTTTATTTGGTGTTCCGGCCGCTCAGTTTGTTTAAACGGGTAATCCAGTGCAAAAACAAGCCCAGTCCGCGTACGTAGTGGTGCCACACAAAATGTGTGTTGCTCGCAATTTTGTCCGAAAGTAATCGCTGGCGATATAATCACTTAGCGCGTTTAGAATAACCGCTCGAGACTTTAACGCTAACTACTACATAAAAAGCTTGTTTCATTTTTAACTACACATGCTCATTATTTTTAACGACTCAACTTTTAAAGAATCTTATTCAACAGTTTAAGAGACGGTTTAACGTCTTTTTCCATTGCGTTCTCTTACCTGTCTATTCAAATGAATATTTAAATAATCAAAAAGTACCTACATGAACAGAATAAACTGTCGATCGTTTTCTGTCAATTTACAACAAAAATCATGGTTCTAAGTAACTATCATACATTAAACCAGAAAAAATGTCTAACTTACAAAGATAAAATAAAGAGCCGGAGTTTTAGAAATACCTAGTATGTGAGTGAAAAATTCAAAACATTTTCGTAATTAAAATTTCCTCTGGTGCTCTATATAAAAGTGCTTGAAAATATTCTCCAGCAGCGCTTTCGCGTTTAAGTAATAGAGTTAAGTTCATAATTTACGGATTCTTGTAGTATAATAATAAAATGCAACTGTTACTAATGCCCGTAGCGTGCGCTCCATATTTTTGCAGGTGTCGAAAGAAAAACGGACGGCATGCGTACCGAGCGCGCTTGGTCTCAAATGTGTTTACAAGTTATGCAATAATTCAAATACCGTAGTACTAGTAAATGTATGCTGCTACATCGGAACGTACTTCAATGGGCATCGTTTAGAAGGATACAGGCCAACAGCTTCGTCTGGTATGTCGGACAGCATGGAATATTATATTCCTCTGAGTCCAAGTATCAAACCAAAGTGATTATTAAATTTCAATCAGTTCAATTAATCAGAGCACCAGATATATTATGAATATTTATTATAATAATTGAAAATTACTTTAATTATCTATTAGAAATTAAATCCTAAATATGGCATAAGTTAATTGAACGACTGATTGTGTTACTTCTTTTTTTTATTGGAACAGCAACAGAGTTTTAAACTGAAAATTTCCAGCGGTCCAAGTAATTAAATTAAGCAGAATTTTAACATTATCAACCATAGACCTAAGAAAGTCCATGGTTGCACTAAAATAAATATAACAATCGTTATTGTCAGGCTGGTTCCTCTATGACTAATCAAAATTCCTTGTTGTCCAATTTATCGGATAAAGCTGCCGGATCACGGATTTACTTCTGCGTAACGGCTACCATACATAGCCTTGTTTTCGAATTCCAGTATAGAGCGCTGAACGTGGTTATTGACAATATGGATTGATGATCATAAATGCGTAAAGGTGAACGTGATTCGATGCTATTTCCGTTGGAACATAATTAAGCGATTACTGGATACGTTCTCTCATTTAAATGATCAATAACATGGCTATTTTTCTTTTATAATATTATTCCGGGAGGCTCATCAAATTACGGCGAAGACCGGTCGGTACATGATTGCTTTTATGAAAAAGCATTACAATGAGAGTTTAATCTATCAAATACAATAAGGCTAGAATGGTTTGAATAAATCTTTTATTGTTTATAAAATTTAATAAAGGAAATTTACTGTGTTTATGTTAAACTATCATAAAAATGGTAAGGATGAAAAGACTTATCATTAGTTCATACGGTACAAAACATAAACATCAGGTAAACATGATTCTTATTTCTAAGAATAAAAATTAAAAAGCGGTTATTATGACCTTTAAATAGCCGTAGCGTAGCTAAGTTTAGTCTCGTTAAGGCTCACTAGGGCCCCACACAGTTCCGGCCGCGACAAAAGGGAACCCATCCGGACCCACCGGCGGAAAGAGGAATTTTTAATTGGCCTCGAAATAGACGAAATAAAAGCCTAACTTACCTACGAGAAAAACGCATGAAGGGTGCTATTTGGGGGCATATTTTTCTTACAGCCAATTAATATTCGGAACTACCTTAGAGCGCTACAACTAGGTAGTTTGCATTATTCGTGTACCTACATTTGCTTATTTTCACACGATTATCTTGCAAAATTATGTTCGAATATGATCAACTATAAATAGGTATGAGTTTCACGTGTCAAATCTTTGTGATTTTGATATTCCAGTGATCGGATTGTCTTGAAAATTAATACAATGCATGCCTCAAATGACATTGCGATTGTCAAGTATCTTCTATGGAAAAAAACTTACTTACATACGTTTACAATTATTTTATTACTACTATTTTACTTTTTTTTTAATAATGATACAAACCTGCTGTGCCATATATGTATGTTTTGTGATATTTTATCTATATTTTTTCTGGCAAAGGCAAACGTTAAAGTGACAGATGCCTGAAGTGAAATTAGGCCTAGCAACTAACAAGCGCTTACGAGTAAGATGGTTACAGTCATAATAAAATATTTTAAACTTAGGGAATTTAAAACTAAAAAAAATGTATTATATCGGACACTTCAGAATTTGGTAAAAATCAAAATATAAATTTCATTTTGCAAGTAAGTTATAAAGGTATCTTTCACATGTCTGTTTTAAAACGAACGCTTTCGGAAAGACCATCATTGCAAAGAAGAATGTGCCGCAAGAAACTTGACCGAAAGTCATTGGAGTTACGTTACGTCTGAAATTGAATTGGAATTTATATTACTTCTTATAAACAAATCACCTAAGTGATCATGGTCACAGTTCGTCAGAGGCAATGGTCAACAACGGCTCAACAATTTAACATTTGTAGTCGTATCACATATACCTATAAGATTATATAAGATAGTCAAAGAGCCTCCAACTCTCCGTGGTACAGCTTACCAAGCATTCCTAATAGATACCATTCTATACCTACAAGGAAATGATCGATTGCATCAGAGACCAACATATAAAGTGTACAAAGCGATTGTAGTAGGAGTTCCAGGTATCTAACTCCAGTTTCGGCGTCTTGTTGCTTTCTCTAAAGTGCTTTGGAATTGTGACATTCGATATCTCCGTGTGTATTTGAGTTGTCTAAGTATGTGTGCTAGCTATGAGGTTTTTAATTGTAGCGTAGCAGCATCAATGGTGGTCTAATATTGAGACTATTTTTCGATGTTTGTTTCGCCTCGTGGGCGTGCGTAATATAATTATCCCATAAAAAACATAAATGTGAAATGATAGCCAAGTTCAATATTAAAAATATGCATAATCATCGACTTAGCCGACAAAGGAATTGATACAGAGTTTCATAAGTATTTATACACCTTATTGGCTACCTTGATGTCAAATATCAAGTTTCAAGGTAGAATTTTCTTGAACAATATTTTACTACTATAAGTCAGTGAGTCTGTAACGAAATTGCCGGTTTTTGAACGTTAATAAACCAGTATCTGTTTCAGCTACATTTATGAAATTTTGCATTGCGGACAAACTTTGGGGTTTGAATAAATGTTCCAAATTACATGTATGTAGGTTAAATGGGTTTTGAGTTGTAAAGATGTCAAAAGTGCTCGAAATGGTTCGTGTAAATATACACACTGCAGGGTCACCAGTTCCTTTCGCTTTGAACTTGGCTGACACGCTCCCGCGTGTCTAGATATTGCATAAAGAAAATTTAATTTGAATTTTACTTGATTGACTTCAAAGTGTGAAAATATAAATGTTACGTGACGCCTTAAGAGGTCAATATTCGTTTTAAAAAGGTTATAATTCTAAATACTAACTTAACAATCTATAAAAATGATATTTTATATTGTAAAATGATGGATTTAAATGTTCTTTTCAATTGCCAGGTAAAGGCAACATTTGAAATAAAGCTACATTTTCTTGGGTAATACATAATTAAAGAGTTGTCGATTGCACTTGTTGGTTCACATAAAACGTTATCTTTTACGTGTACATCTATACTAACAGAAAATACTTTAAAACTATTTTCATATAAATTGATTGAAATGAACAATGTTAAATACTTCAGATGTAATTTGGAGTTTATTACAAAACTAAATATAAAAATTGGGCAGCTTAAAATATAAAATCATATTTTAGCGTAAACGTTGTTGTTAGTGTAAAAATAACGTTAAATTAGTGCAAAACGTCACATTGCGTTAACGCGCCGGCCGGGCGAATAACAAAGTGCATCATATTTTCGAGTGGCGGTTATGAAACCGCATAAAACATCGAACGTTTCCCGCGTAAGTGATTTTTTTATTTTTACGCCAAATATTCTGACGGCGTAATTTAAACGTCCCCGTGATTTAGAGCGTTACGTAGAATCACAAACGCTATTTAGCCGAGATGAGAGACATTTGCGACACACAAGGATATCTGCGTCAATGGCGCTTTGATCATCGCGTCATATCTGATATTATTCACAATTTACCTCATATTACAAAATAAATACGTATAAAAGATGAAATTGTGACTTATTCAATTTTACAAGGTTTTTATTCCTAATAAACAAATTAGCGAAGCGTATAGCAGCTTCTATACTAAAGAAAATAAAGAAAAATAGGGCTGGATTTATTGACAGACAAAGATGCCATGTATCACGAGTTACAGGAAGTGCCTATAATTAAGATTTTTTTTATTAATACATTGTTTTGTCAGTCTCTTTTGAACCTCTAAATAGACACTTGCAATTTTCACAAGCACGCCTCGGTTCCGCTTTCGTTCACGACACGTATAATGTACGTACTTTACAATCAGCACACAACACTAAGTTATAGCCCCATAACGTTTTATTCAAGCATTTTTTCAACAATACAAGGTGACGTGACCTCACCGATTTGCGGCGCAAACGCGAAACGGCACATGTGCACGCCGCCGTTGTTCAATCGTAAATATTGTATAAATATTGATGACGCAGAAAGCAATAATGTTCAGGCATACTCCCGAAAAAGTGCCCGACAATTTACGACCTAAAGACATGCGATTAAGTTTTCCGCTTGGGAACTGTATTTGGCCGACATTGAAACCAGTTTTTATATTGATAGACTTCATTTTTGAGGCACAAACTGTACACTAGGCGAGCTATGTATAATTTGTCTAGGTATGAATTAAACATGCTCGATATACTGTATACAGTCCTGGAGTAAACTTTTGTGTAGATATATATATTAGATCAGTCTTGGAAAATTAAGATATCTGATATTATATCTGGATTCTATGAAATTCGTTATTAAACAAAGCGCTGGTGGTAATTAAATTAATACTGGGTTTGACAGCGCGTAATATTATTTATACGGTGTTTGACTCCTAATCACTTTTGTATCTGGAACTGCGAAATATTTTCAGCCCTATCAGGTTTTTCCTAGTGATTTAGGTATGTTTTAAGTAATTACTGTAATTGCTTTCCACTTTGCCTTCTTTCCGTTAAAACCAAGGGATATTAAACAAGGGCTCTTTCTACCTAATGTTACATTTTTAGTCCTTTCCTATCTCTATTTACTTTGTTTCAAATTGATTATGTACTTTGTTATCATGTTCTTTCTATTAGGGATCATAGTCGTCCACAGCAACAGCATAATAAAGAATATGAGAACATATAATGCAAACAAATACCTACTTAGAAATCCACTATTGCGATCTTCCGCGTTCGTTTTATGTAAATTGAGAAAATGCTCTCTCTTCCCGCTCGATTTGCGAGGCTTCGGCTAATCTTCCGCCAGTCGACTACAATTTAATCAAAGTAAACAACGACGGGCGCTGTAATTTATCTAGATTATTTCGTGGCGAGCGATAGTAATCGACTTTTTTCTCCATCTGTACACAGAACGCTCGGAATGGGAGCTCGTAATGTGTCTCGAATCCCAAGATATAAAGATGATTATTATCTACATAAAAGGCTAGACATTATATAAATAACAGTCTGTTATATTTTTGTTGCTGGATTCGACGCAACTATTCCGGTTTATCGGAATAGTTTGCCATAATAAAGCATTTGCAACAGTTGACCCATTCGTCTGTTTCAGGGACGTGAGGGCATAATAAAACAGCCTATGTGTATTATATACGAGCATAGTTGCTTATGGTTTAGAATGCTCCATT
Source organism: Pandemis cinnamomeana (assembly GCA_932294345.1). NCBI lineage: Eukaryota > Metazoa > Arthropoda > Insecta > Lepidoptera > Tortricidae > Pandemis > Pandemis cinnamomeana. Next base: position 11,124,965 of record OW028705.1, on the reverse strand, counting down.
TTATAACCACGCAATAAAACAATAAAGTGCCAGTACTGTTGTTGACTGCGGTAAACCCCAGAAGAGAGTAAGTTTATCATAGAGCTCGATAATTATTATTGTATCGATAAAAGAGTTTCTGTTGGCACTAACAATTTATGTCGGCCGTCAAGGCTCTCGCGCCGAAGAAGCGACTAAAACGAATTTATGTCACTTTGGGTATGTCAATAAAATCTCACAAGAAATCAAGGTATAGGCTGCTATGAATAATATAACGCTAGGGGTAAGGTTGGAGTGATGATACAATAATCTTTGATTTTCGGTTCGTGGAATACGATAATTACGAAAGCACTGTTTAAAATACAGATTGCGGTACAATTGCGTAATGCTTTATTATGTTGATTTAAGCAGGTCTGTATACTAAAATGATTACTCACCTTTTTGCCGTCTAATTCGTGTGTTCCTTGCGCTAATACTTTGTCTACGCTACCAGGGTCTCCAAACGTGATAAAGCCAAAACCCCTGAAACAAAAACAAAACATTGGTTAAGAACATTTTTCATAAGAAATATGTTGTAAACATTCTTATAGGCTGTGCCTTATTCATTTTTGAGTTTATGATACAATACATTCACAGATTTTGAAGAACATCTTGACATACTAAAAAAAATATCAATCGATCTTGTTCTCAAAACGGAGTAAACACCTACTTAACTCCGTTATGATTAACTATGGTATCGCTACTGGAAAGCCAAAAATCGTACAAAACCTTTCTCCGTCAATTTAAGTAGTAAAAAAATTTTAGATTTTCGAACCCTAGCTGCCCTATCTTGAATTTTCACCGTGTATAATATGCAAGTCCTAACTACAACTTCACATACGTTTCAATAACAAGGCTGGATTTGACAAATTGAAGGTTATGAATCTGGCATAATTTTATAAGGACGTCCTTTGGAAATATGGTCCAGTTTCTCTTTTAATTTTTCAAGAATAAAGGTAGACTTGTGCCGAGCCAATATCACTTTGTAGTTTCACATTTATAAGCGAAAGGAAAGGAACTAAAGGGCCTTTGTCTATAATTATATCATAGCCGTTTGAAGAATAAAACGACAATATTACGAGGAAATTAAATTGTTGACGCAGAGTCAATAGCTTATTGAAGTACTCGACTTCTAACCTGCTTATTTATTAAAACAATAGAAGACTTTATGTATTGTTTTGTCTGAGTAAAGTTCTGATCCCTCTTTATACTTTAAACAGAATGTACAGAAATGTAACGACCAATAGTCGCACACGTCCTGCAGGATTTATTTGTATTGTCAGATACTACTAGTTCACAGTTCCAATTTTGAAAAAACACAATTTTCTACAAAGTCATCAAAGCCATCTGCATCATTTACCCCTTTATTTCTTAGAATGTGCCCTACGATCCAATGTTAAGAGAAGTTTGACAAGCATTTATGAAAAGGAGGCAACACTCCAAACGGTAGCTAAAAATTGTTGACAGTCGTTGAAGCGTTTGTGGCGCACTAGTCTTATTTCTTCCGAGCTCAGCGCAATCTCGGCACGAATTTAAACTTACGTAAAAGTAGGTAACAGGTAAAGTACAAAATAAGAAATGTCTTCAGTGTGTACTGACTGCGGAACGTGAAGTAGACGGGCCGATAGGAGGTGTCTCTCTGATTGCGCTCTACCGTCCCCGGACCGACGTCGACGACACTAACGACGTTCCTATTTATTTTGTTCCAACCTTCAAGTTTGTTTGCAAACTTTTGTAAGTAATGAAATAAATTAAAATGATAACTTCCACGTCTAAGGCTCTATTTGTACGTGCTTTACTTTCTTATTTACGTAGTTCATTTTTTGGTTTAGCTGTTTGCAGCGCTGATGTAATTAGTTTGGAAGTTTGTGATAGTTTATGCAATGGACTTTCTGTGTGTTTTTATGGAAAACTCTTTATTGAATAACCCGCTTATTTATAAAAGTAACAACCTTCTAAAAGCAAAATGTAAGTGTTGTCTTTATCTAACAAAGGCAAATATAATTGTGATAGATAGAGCAAATGAACGTTAAAGTAAAATAACCTTAACAAGCATTTATGATTAATAGAAAAGGAAGATTGTTTCAATTATGGATTTTTCTGATGAAAAATTCAAACGTGCGGTTGAGTAAAGATTAAATAATAATTACAGCAACTGGTATTGAAGGACTTATAAAGTGTAGAATTTAGAATTCGAAAGTCGATGTAAATACTCTCTTAGTGTAATAATTTTAAGACTATTAACACTGAGAAGTAGCTTGTTTAAACGATATTAAACAAGAGTTTATGTAGGTAGCTATTTGATACTTCTCTAGTTGTTTATTTCGTTTTTATATTTCTTGTCTCTAGCATGATATCAGTAGTGTTCAAAAAGCATTACTTTGCATTTGAAAACAAAATGTTTAAACGCACACAATTAAATGATACAAGTTGATAACGCAGCGATTTTCTGAATAAGCGGGCAGCGGCTCGCGGGCGGCGATAAATAATAAAAAGCCTTCTCACTTTAGGACTTGCAAAAATCACAATTTATAGAGCATTTTAATTTCACTTAGCCGATCCATATTTTACATGTGGCGGCGCGCCCGACCGTGCCCCGACTCGAATTAATACTAAATTGAAATTGTAAAAATGGAAATACAATTTTCTTGTTGTAGCTTCCCCTACCTTCCGGTGGTACCTACTGAAGATGAGTTTTGTTACACCACCTTTAATTTTGCTGAGTGTATTTTAGAATAAAAAATTGGCATTTCGAAGTCGAAGTAATTGTTTTTTTTTCGTGCTGACAGCAAAAACAATCACAACAAACTTACTAGAATTATTTTATTATATTTAAATTCCCGAAATAGGTTTCAAGATACGAGCGTTAAAATATAAATATGTATGAGAAAATAGATTACTTCGTCATCAAATAAAAAGTTGCCCCAAAAATTGAGTTAAGACCCTTTTTCTAAAACGCTCGCATCACAGTCGTATACACCCTCGAAACCGTATTAAATCAGGCAGGTCTTTATAAGATTCATGACTTAATACACTCGGCACTCATATTCGTATACAAAAACATGCAGAGAAGGGCGCTCGTGTAGGGAAATTGAAAATAACGAGGACCTCCGTTCGCACCGCGCATCAAGCCGCCTGTATACGGCACGACCACTGTCGAATGACCTATAGCCGGCCTTTCGATCTTCCCTATCTCCTCTGATCTTTTCATCGATACAAGAAGCGTGGGAGCTCTCTGATACTTGGTAGCACTACGGCAGCTACGAGTGGAGAGGCCCTTTACCGAATAGAGTTACGTCCTACTTATCTTTAAGGAGACGATGCCTTATTTTCATCCACTTGCAAGAGGAACAACTCAATTCACTCGAATCTATCATTAAATCTTGCGAGGATTTTGCAAACCTGTTGCCGAAGTTGCGTATCCGCATTCAGCTAGCGTGTATTGTTCGAGTTTTTTCTATGTTGTATCTTTAATAGCTTTCAGTATTTTGTATTTCAGGAGTGTCAGTTCAGCGGGAACTGTGTTGCGGTTTCCTGTCCCTCTTCGGTTATGCACAATAGAGCTTAAACGGCTCAGTCGGTAGCAAGCGTAACCGCGCTCCCTTAATTTATGGATGGCGAGATTTTGATACTGCAGCTCCAGTAGTTATCCTGTTATAACTAAACGAGTCCGGTTGTGGCTTGACCACTACACCTGACTGCTGACTTAGTTACTCGCCTTATTGTGGAGGGTAGAATAAGTTACAATTATATTCTGACAAATAGTATACAATTGCTTGTAGGTACGTGTTTTTTACGTCACTAATGATTGTTTGAAGGAATATGTAGGACATAATGCTTCTGTTTTCTTAATGTCTCCCGGAAAAGTTCGTTTTTCTTCAGTTCAGACGTCAGTCATATGAAGAACGTATTTGCCGAAAGAAATTATGAAAGTAGAAGCAGGGTAACTACCTTAATTGCTAATGTCCTATCATTTTTTGAAATTAGCCCTATGGAAAAAAATATTCCCTTCTTTGGAATAAAGTTGATAAAGACATGTGAAAAACGATAAAATCAAATCCAACAGTGGGTAGGTATGTACAAACCGAATACTCTGTGGAACTGTTTCTGCCATTGTTAATTACAATTATTGGATAAAAGTTAATTAATATGCTCAACCCACAGCAGAGTTATTTCAAATGAGCCCATTGTTTTCCGCGGCGTTAGGTTAGGGCCGAACTATCGAAACGAGTCCGATAATCCACTCGGCTATTGTGTTTGAACAAAACTCCAAGAAAATAAATATAGGACGGGGTTGAGGCAAAACCCCAAACCGCAACGTCAGGAACAAATAGCGGTAACTCCCGTATTCATGGCTCATGGCTGCAGCTTCGGCTGGGAGCCGATAGCAATTACCGGCGGAATTAATATCACGCCCCAAATGTTGCTCGCACATTTATACGTATCGAGTGCAATATTGTCTCCTTTATTAGTTGCCGGGACAAATGCCGCCGCTGTCGTAATTCCACCCTTATTTCGTTCGTCGATTGCCGCCTTTCTTATTTAATCTTGACGATAATTAATACTCCTTACGGCCTCTCCCGCTACATTTCTGGGGTTGACGTGGTCACCTTTTCAATTTGTATTAGTTAGGTGTAATTAACTCACTATTGGATTACCCAGTTGAACGGAATATGATTTAATGCTGGTGCAATTTGGGCGTGCGGCGGCGCTTCGTAAATGCAAGCAGTTTTCAAATGCAATATTCAGCTGTGCACTCGCGACCGTACAAGTATTACCCACATAATCCACAGTGAAATTAAGTAAGTAATCCAATAATTAATCTAAATGGACCGTACAGCCGAATGGTTCAAAACAATCAGCCCTGCCGCAAAATACGTGCATTAAATGAAGCGAATCGCCGCCTCCGGGGATCCCTGATAAATTAAATTGATTAGAATCCGTTCGATGCCGGCCAGCGATGTAGCGCTGTGTAAAAATAAGGCCCAGTGAAAAACAGCCCGCGACAACCGACCGGACCACTTGCTACCATTATATTCTAAATTCATTATAAGTATATTTTCGGACTGATTTCATTTTAATTTCTTTAAATATTTTTGTATTTTTATGCGTAGATGTAAAAGAAGATGATTTTATGAGAAAGGATAGTTTAATAATAATCAAGAATCCAACCTTCCTGGAGTAGACGTTGAAAAAATATTCGGTCAAATTTTCGGTTTCTAATTTGTTATTCGGTCATGTTTAAAAGCTCTCTTACTCAACTCCCAGCATGCCTCTAGCACCTACGTAAGTAACTATAGTATACCTGTCACGTCCTAGCAAACATTTTAAGTACAGCACCGAAGTGTTCAATAAAGTGGTGCTTTTCACAAATTCCGTTCACGAAAGCTTTAACTGGCGATTAAAATTTAAGCTCGAATTTAGACGGCCTAATCTGAGCGTTGCACTTCGCTGCATTTTCGTATAATTTTATATAATGAAGTCGTCAGCTATCTGGGTGGCCCGGACAAGATGCAGGAAGCTTGTCGGTACATGTCGAAGCGACGGGGCTTATCGGGTGCAACACACGCTCTGTTTATTTATTATCAACCTAGTAGCCTAGTACGGAACTCCCGCGACTTATGCTTCTGTTAACTACAAGTTCGGCTCCGCAGCTATTGCATTGTGCTTCGGGCTGGTGTCTGATAAACTACGACCTTTGTCGTTGCGACGACGGATTATATTGTGTGACGTGTATCACAGAACTTGTCTGGTATGTGTTGTTGTGATGCGCTCGAACTTGAGCTGAACTCTGCATTGCAAACAATACACGGTAATTACTTAAACTAGACGTTGAAATACCTTCTGTTTATTGGAATTCACAGACATTTTACTTTGTGTTGTAGTAAAATAAATTAACATTTATGCCCAGTACAATCTACTTGACGTATTAAAATCACCACATAGATTTACAAGTATCAAAAATTGCGATCGATTGAGATGGACACATAAATTGAATTGTGTAGTATTTTGGATCCGACAATAATAATAATAAAGACATTAACATTTAAGGTGATTTATAAATCAAATGTGTGTCGCGTTAATTCACTATTGTGTTGTTGAAATTATGTAGCTATTAACAACAAATAATTTCTATACATAAATACTTAAGTTTGTGTCGTAAATGAAAGCATCTCGATAGCAAACATATTATACGCTAAGCTATATAATTTAGTGAAGTTAGCATTCCATATTTAGTATTCGCTATCTATCGTTAGGAAGCTTGTACCTAGCAGAAACATAATCATTGTTATAATGGAATTAAAATATCCAACCAGCAAATTAGGTACTTATAGCTATGTAACACGTCAAATAATCCATCCCTGTATTTATTTGTTTGCAGTCTGCATTGGGTATTGTTTGTCGATTGCGTACAAGGATACCGCGATGGAGGTCGTGTGTATACTTAGTTAATAATTACATTAGCCCGTACATATTCCGCTTTATTGATTATGTATACAGTATTTGCACGTTTAGTTCGTGTATGGTAATAACTGAAGAGTAGCCAAGCGAGGTCAAGAGGTTTGATGGATTAACCTGCGTGGTTGGTGGATGGCATCAGTTTATCATGACGAGGGTTTTGTTTATATCTGTGCTTGATTTAGAATTGTTAGGTACGTTTTTTAAGGACTTCGTTTTCATTTTAAATTTAAAAATATAGCATGAAATATCTTTAATATTAAACTACATTAAGTCTTGGATTTTTTTAATAATTACACAAACGGATAACAACTCGCGTATAGAAGTCGAGTGATGCTCGACATGTTTCGGTCTAGTTTGCAGTCCTTCCTCTTAGAAGCCTTGGAGTTCTTTTGTACGTGAGTTATCCGTTTGAGTAACTATGATTGAGTCTCTCGGTAGTTTTCTTTGTAACTATTGCACATTCATTCGAAGATTTAATTTTGAACCATAACTACGGGATCGACCCCTTTTATAATAATTTGCATGAAACATGTATTTCACATACATGACACAATCTTTTTTTAACCCCGACGGTAACAGAGTGTGTCTATCTGTCTGTCTGTGGCATCATAGATCTCAAGCCGATGAACCGATATTAATGCAGTTTTTTCATTTGAAAGCCAGTTTCCTTGCGGTAGTTTTTAGTTATGTTTGGTAAAAAGCAGTTCGTATAACAGCTCTTCTCCAAAATGTTGTAATGCATTTTTGGCACAACAACAACTATCAAATTTTCAATGCGTGGCGGGTTTTTTATTTTTTTAATTTAATGTTATACTTTAAACTTTCGCTAACTAGACGACCTTTCTAACTGCAATGCATAAAAGTTTAAGCATTTTTCAATTTGCTGCAGCACCCAAAATCAATTACCTACTGAAATATGAAACTTATTGCGGTAGAACCAACTATGCATATGAATAACAAGTAGTTATTTAATTTATTCTACTTTGAGAAATGCCGGTGAATAACAGCAATAGGCAGGTGGTTTATGTAACAACTGTGAAACAATTTGATTTGGTCTTCATTAATATAATCCAGCTCATGCCTAACACAAATTTCCATAGCATTGATTTCCATCCGTAGTTGTTATAGGGCAGTTGTAATTGCTACATTAACGATAATACCGCGTGGATTCGTAATCCTAGTATAAATTATCGGATTAAAGGATCAAATTAGTTACTTATTCAATCTATCAGTACAGGTCACAGTGCGTCTGTAATACTCTACCACACAACAAACACGCGTGTTTGTATCAACAAGGTATTTTAATTAATTGAAATACCGTCGGTGAATGAAATAAATATTAATGTTACATTGGTTAATTATTTTATGACGTTCAGTCGGCGACAAACAATTTGGAATATATGATATTGTGTTGCGATTCAAATAAAATGTTGTTTGATTCACGCCAACCTAGAACGCCGCGGGTTTGCCGGCTATTAATTAGCTCATTGTGGTTCAATTTTTGCCATTGCAATTATATTATTACCATCATTGTTTTGTCATGATTAGTTACGTTGGGAGGGGAAGGCCTAGAGTCTAGGTCTAGGCCTGTAGAAATATTACCTACTACATATTTCTCTAACCTACTGCCTCACAATCACACCATTCCGCGTAACGAAATCAAAGTTGGTTTACCTGAGATTAATAGGTGCCTATACTAGATCACGCCCCTGTCGCCACTTTCATTTTATAATACTCCTTTCATCCACTCAAAGGTTGACTGGAAGAGATCCCTTAAAGGGATAAGTCCGCCTTTGTGCATGTATCTCAGTGTTTGTCAATTGTATTTTGTCTTGTTTATTTTGCACAATAAAGAGTTTACATACATACATACATACATACATTTTTCATTAAAAATTTGTTCTGACTTTTTGGCTTCTGTGACCTAATTTGCTGTAATTTGTAGGGAAAACTCGAAAAGAATTTGGTCAAGACATTGTTAAGCGATGATTTTTCGTATATGCCACTGAATCTGCTAACCTTTGGTTTTTGGTCCCTAGAAACCTACTACGGAGCGTAATTAATTCGTGGTCAGCAACATAGAGAGGGTCCATCCCGGATTAATGGATAGAAACTACAAGGCACTCTCTGAACATCATTCTTTACGTTTGAACTCTTTTTGGCTCACTAAGCTACTCCTTTGTTATGTAGCACGAGTATTATAAAGGCATGAAACATCAATATTTTCTCAAATATATATACGTATAATCTTCACACGTATTTGAACCAAAGAACGAAAACTAACCACAAAACATGTACCTATCGACCTAACTACAAAATGTTTCATAACCTTTCTTATCTAAAGCCCTCTTAACCCCTTAAACGAGTATACAAGTACATTTACCAGAAAAATACGGCCTTGCCTGTTGCATGCCGTTTGGGTAAAATATGTGACACAAAATTAACGTCTTTTAATAAACAGGACAGGTAAGTCGAGAGAGACACCCTTAAGCTTTCCAGGAGCATCGAAACCTGGGATCGCGTGAAGCCCGCGACATTATTCCGCTCCTCTGAAATACATTAGACAATAGTTAGCCATTAGGACAGCATTATTTGACCAGGCAGAGGTGGCGTGCTGGAGGGCCGTTTTGCTTCAGCGAAATTTACACTAGCAGATATCCACCCTGCCAGACGGTCAGATATTAAAACGTCTGCAGCTTTTGTGCAGGAAACTAACTGGAATCGTTTAGAGCGAGAGCCTCAACGTTGGCGGGGAAGATAAAAGTTTATGACTTATACATAAAACGATTTTCAAATCATATTTATGGGTGTCGTCCGAACATCTGCAATGGCTAGTTCGCGAGGAAATTGAAACCGTCCAGTGCATAACGCTTTCACGAACAATTTAAGTTGGTATTGTGCTCAGGACACCGCGGACGATGTGCTTTTTGCAATGGTCAGCGGTCCCGGCCAACTTTATTGTTGTGTTTTGTATGTGCCCTGCTTATATCTTTTGTTGGGATGTTTGCGCAATCTACCTCGTACCTGATAAGTTCTAGAAACTCCAGCGAGATTAATAATGCAATGCAACTCTTCTGCTGGAAAAGACGCTAACTTTTAAACGGGATAAACAATTTGGCAAGAAATTTTGATACCGTGTGTAGTTTAGGAAAAGTTTAAAATTGCTTCTACACACAGTTGACAATATAGTCCAAATGCATGTTGAAATTGATGACAGCAGTTTATTATTGATTCCGTGACTTGCGTTAGTTTATATTTTGTTAACACTTATATCCATTCAACTGCTGAGCATATCTGTGGTAGTTTACAAAATTGACGTTCATTATTTTAACTGAGTTTGTTTTACGTCCGCCACGGTAGAAGGCATAATCCCCGCAGCATCGCACTGCACCGTCACGCTCCGCAAGTCAAAGTCTACTATTGCAACTAAAACGTTCCTTAAAATGCATTAATCATAGTATTCCACGTTGTTCCAGCGGACAACTTTCAACTCTAGACACCACCGTCTAAAGCTTGGAACATATTGCGCGGCGTTTTGCGTGAACTTGGGCGTACCGCACGCTATATCATGCTTCGGTTTCGTTTCTACCGGATATGTTTTGCATTTTCTTTGAGGGTGTTGCTTAAGTCACTCAGGTTTAAATCCATATTATTTCATTTCGGATTCAGTCTTATGACTCAGAAAAGCGTGTATTAAATGTGTCACGGCTGAAACAAAGAGCACGCGGGATTGAAATGAAGGGCAAAAGAAAGTTGTCTCATTTTCACTGCCTGGTTAACTGGAAGAGATCCCTTCTGGGGATAAGTTCGCCTTTGTGCATGTGTCTTGTCCTGTATTCATCTTTTTCTTGTGTTTTATGTACAATAAAGAGTTTTACATATATACTTTGAAATAAGAGTTAAACAGAGATAAACAATAGGTGCCGTCACAAAGTAAATAGGTACACTTTATCTAGGGCTTCATCAGATGAGGATAAATCAGGTATATGGCGCACTTAGGTGTAAGTGGAAAACCCAATTCGGGAATTGAAATGTACTAAAGTATGAATTCGTTGAGGTGTCCTGATCTCGTTAACAGCTCACCTTTCTAACAAAGAAATTGTATACTATTCTATTACTATTGTATTCTATTGTGCGTATTGTATATTATTTGCCTACAAAGCTTTATTAAAATAACTCTCTGTTGTAAATAATAAAGTCGTTATTTCAATGAGCTAATTTATCTTAAATTTCCGTCCATTTTAAACTGAACAGATGAGCTGTTAACGAGATCCTAACACCTAAACAAATTCATACTATAATCCCGGTACATGTCTGAGATTTTATAAAATGTTATTTATTACCTTCCTAAGGATCGATCATTTTTTCCTGTTAGTAGATTTAATTTCCTTACGGATGCACTTCGACCCATTCGTGGATCTTTTGTGTAATTACTAATTACCCCTCCTTCGCACTATTCCATCGCTTTTACCACCTCACTCATGAATTAGATGATTGGGCGCAGTGGTAGTGCCTTGAAATCTCCTGGTTCAGGGTATCCGATGCCGAGGAGTTTCATTCTTAGTCTGGCGACGGCATCACATTTGCACATAATGTGTTCCATTGTTCCAGCTCTTCGCCAGATATTCTACAACCATTGTCGTTATTGTCCTGTAGTCCCATCTTTGCTAATAGGTATTTAGTACCGAAGTTACCTGTAAGCCCCCATTATGTATTGGAGTTGTCTTCTGTTCAGTGTCAAAGGCAAGTCAGGTATATATTATAGATTAGATTAATACGGTGTATGGCTATTTACGATATTTTTAAATGAACTCTAATTAAAATGGACATAATACCTCAGAAAACACTCTTTATAAACACGTCTAATGCACTCCACGGACTAGTGATAAGTGCACCCTTCTGTAAACAGTTTTAAAAATAGACTAGACATTCCTTTAAAAAGTCTGAGAACTCAGTCAAGTGCAGAGATATACACGCATTAGCTTTAAGTGCTGCTAGTGTAATATTTTTTAGTAAATAATTAAACAATGTTGTCTATTGGGTACATAACTATCAAATAGTTTACTTATTTTCTTGCAGGTCAATTTTTGAGCTTGATTTACAAATTGATGAATGAAAATTCATTACTGACTTAATTACTCTGGTACTTTAAATTATTTATGTACATAATGCATTGGAATACAGGTAGGTATTTAAAACGTTTATATGTAAAACTAATAAAATTTATCATAGGCAAAAATCTTAGGAATCATGTTTTGGATGTGCGACTAGCAACCCATCACTATTTTGATTCCCCTTTAGGTCTGCCTTTAGGCCTAGTTAGTCTAGGTTCTATCTACTGTCTATGTGTATGTATGAAATTTTTACATATTACGTAACAAAATCTTAAAATATCTTTAAAGGGTCTGCGATGTTATCACGTCTACTCGACTTCAGTGTACTCGTGATTCGTGTCCTCGTGTATTATGTATGTATGTATGTAAACTCTTTATTGCACATAAAAAATATAAAAATACAGTAATACAGAGAAAATAGTACAAAGGCGAAGGTGTATTGGTAGTAAGCATCGATTTTTATTTCAAAGATGTTTTGAAGTCTCGGATTTATATTAATGATGAATGGCAGTTGCGCTTTTAAAGATTATAACAGTAATCAATTTTATCAAAGTGTAAAATATAACGCTTCTAGGCGGGGCCATTCTGAGGCGCAAAGTAGCTGAGCCGCTCACTGTGGTCGGATGCTCCTGAGAATCATGAGCCCAATATCAATTTAGCATTTGTTAACGATATCACCTACTTAGAAAAGCATCCACAATCATACTAATGTCAACTGAAAAGGGCCATCGCCGAAAATGAAATGGTCCTTTAATTTTGCCGAAATCACCCAAGTGCGACCTCCGCTTTAATTCGACAAGGAGAAGAGAAGGCAGCAATCAAAAGAACTAACGGCGGTTCAAACGAGGCATTTCCATACGCGAGGGGGGCTGTGCAAAGTGCAAACGACACGATATTAGTTCGCAACTGATTACATTCCTCGCCGCCTTCGCTGCGAACGACTCACAATGAAGTAGCGACGAATAAACTTCATTACGCCGAGTTAAGCAATGGGAAATTATATGGAGGAATTTTCGTTGAACGGCAGCGGTGGCACGTACAACACACGCTGAACAGAACACTTTAGGATTATGGCCCAGGGCACTTAAAGGACGCGCCGCCCCTGCTCATTGTCGCAAAGAGTTTACATTTCTCTACGCGAAAGTTAAACACCTGGAATTTTCTCCACGTCTCCTCGATAGCGCTCCAATAAAATTCAAAATTAACATTGGAACGGAGGAGCCGCCGCTGGTGGAAAGCGCAGGCGGCGGCTCGGGCTCTTTGAGCCGGTGGACGTCGCGGCTGGAGGAGTGCGCGTCCCTTGCGGAAAGTAAATAGTGGTCCGGCAGGGCTTCCCCGGATAAGATCTAAATCAGTCTTTGTCTCGTGCTAAACGCTATCCTTTTGAGAGATTTCCCATCTTTGCTGCAGCTCTAGCGTATATTGTATTGGATGTCGAAATTGAAGGCTTCAGAGCATTTTCTGAACCACTTTGTTCGGAAAATGATTGTGTAGAGCGATTTGGCATGTACTCCCAGTGTGTACTGAATTTTGCTTCATAAACTTAACATTTTACGTTTACTTCATTTTTTTTTATCAATGAACAATGTCACGTTCTGCGTTTGAAACAATTATTTCATAATTTGCAACGAGGGATCATTGGGAGGTCAACCACACAAGAGAGTTTGCGTTATGGTGATTTCACATGTTGTTCGGAATTAGGGTCCTTGTAGCTTATGTTAGGCACCGTCACAAATAAGTTTTAATTAATGGAGTGGCACTTAGAGACACGCGCGGCCCGGCTGCCTTCTATTACACGCATGTTCGCTCATTGGCGACCTTCATACCAGACGATACATTTACTTTTATTTCCTTAATTAACGGTAAACGAGGGACACGGAAAATACACAAAAAAGGCATCGTCTCAATTTTTTTAACTTTTAGTTAGTTATAAGAAATATAAATGTAGCAGCATTGTTGAACGACAGGAAAAAACAAAGCGCTTACCAATTAAGAAGGTTGGATAGATCTATAACTACGAACGTTTTCGTCGTAAATCCAATACTTACCTACTCGTCGTTCGTCTTATTTCCGTCTATAATTGAAACCTGTTATCTGCGAGGAGCACAAAAGCGTAAGAAAAACAATTTGCCGACATAACTAATAACAGGAAGTCACCTCGTTACTCACAAGTGAATGGTACGTCGACAATCTCGCGAGCGCGCCCTCCACTTCTCAACTTAATGAATGAGAATAATTTTGCCAAAATACTTCGGAGAGATGGGACACACGCCCCGGGAATTTTTCAATTTGCAAACTGACATAATGTAATAAGAGTTACACCGTGAGGATGCTGGCGCTACGTAATTAATAACCTGTGAAATATTACCTGTTCCAATGAATTTAGAGGATAAAAGTTGAGTGATAAATTTAAATAACAAGATAATGGCTCGTACCCGGGACGAGGCCGAAATACTTGGAAATAGTTGTGCGTCGGTGATAAGTAGGTGTGTCAGGCGTTTTAGGGGATTCGCAAGTTTGTTCGCGTGTCTAATGAACGCGTGAACGCGGAATAACTTCGCGAAAGCTTGAATAATGTATGCTTTAACGAGATGTTTTTCTTGAGGGAATCTCATTAACCCACTTTCTGATTGTGTGAATGTAAACTTTGGCAACTTCTTATTCTTAGTGTGAAGAATCTTTTACGAGTTTCGCAAATTAAATCACCTTCAAATTAAACTAAGTGTGTTGTTCGTTAAGAGCTGGAGTTAGAATTGGCGCAGTTGTTTTTCATTTTGGGATGTCATGTGTACGTGCCCTTACTGCCTTTCCTACCAAGTAAGATATTCGAGCGATCGTATGAAGTCGAGTTAATTTATTTCTATTTCATTAGAATCATAAAATTTACGAATGGGAGTTGAATAAAGTTATTGAGATATTGAACATGTAGAGTCATTCGGGTCAAGAGCACGCACTTTTTTTTTGATGGCCTCCCAGACCTGTAAAGAATTATATAATTGGCATGTTATGGTATTAAATCTGTAGAATATTCAATAAATTTTCACTATTTAAGAAAATTTTCCATCAAGATTAATTAGTTTTAGCCCTACATAGGCTTAACTGGAAACTTTTCCAATGCGTACTCTTGACCCGATGTGTGGGTAAAATTACGCAAGTCTTAGGGTAAAGTTACGCACGCGGGGTAAACGTACGCAGTCATTCGGGTCAAGAGCACGCATTTTTTTTTGATGGCCTCCCAGACCTATAAAGAATTATATAATTGGCATGTTATGATATTAAATCTGTAGAATATTCAATAAATTTTCACTATTTAAGAAAATTTTCCATCAAGATTAATTAGTTTTAGCCCTACATAGGCTTAACTGAAAACTTTTCCAATGCGTACTCTTGACCCGATGTGTTCGCCTTCATTATTTGGTCATCTGAGATGAGGGTCCGCTGAGGGACCTTCCTTATGTAATTTCTCGGCATTTTGGTGTATTCTGAAAGATTGAACAATTTTTGATATTTTTATTTCATTTGGGGTATAAGTACCTACGCAACGGGGGTAACGTACGCGTGCGTACTATTAATCTCGTACTCTTACCCCAATCGGCAAATATACCAAATAATCAGTCACAACACACACGTTAAATACTTTTTACGAATATGATAAACTTACATAAAAACTACATTAAATGAACAATAGAAATATAGTATACTTACTGGCACAGAGCTATCTATTTAACTACAGCACACTTTTCCGTGGCTGAAAAATTAAACGAAATAAGCGTGCTACAAGTATTCGGCGACGTGTCGCGACCAGTACTTAGATTGCGTCGGCGCGGCCCGTGGCTCCTAAACGGCGACAGTAGCGCCACTCTGTTTTACAAACACAGACCTCGGCCCCCTCACCCCTGTCGGAGATCAGACCACCGCGTACTTTTACCCACCGCGTGCTGTTACCCCGAATGACTCTACTGAACATGACGACACATAAATATTGGAGTAATGTCAAACTGAAATACTTAGGTACTTACCTACACATTATATATCCTAGCCGTGAATCAGCACATAAAATTATAATCATAAAATATAAGATGAAGTATAGAAACAAAAATTCGTTTGTGAAACAAGAACTAAAAAATGTATGTATGTATAACTTCTGTATTGTACATAAAATACATTAGATTTTACAGGTAATGAGAAAAACAGATATACAAAGACGAACTTATCCCTAAAAGGGATGTCTTCCTAACCTTCGAACGATTCGACAGGACAACAGAAACCAGAGTATAGAGAGTAGACATACTAAAAATCTAAGACCAAAGACCCTAACACCTAAACAAATAAAACATTAAAATAATAAGAATACACCTCCACAACAATACAGGATAGCAATGGGATTATTCAAATACATTAGGTACCTACCCGTTAAACATGCAAAACTTGCGTTAACATTGCTGAAACTCACATATGGGGGCTTGTAAGTTTCATTTGCAAGGTTGCAACGTTCTAGCAACGTTTGAGAAACATTGATGCAAAGCTCTAACGGCCGCGCTGTATATATACCCTGTAAGTTTCATAGACCTGATCACTAGAACTTTACACAACTTTCAAATGCAACTTTGCTCAAATGTTTCAATTGTAACTTTCAAGAAAGTTTTCACGAAAACTTTTAGTAAATTATAATTTCTATATGTCTACAACGTCACATATGCAACTTGCAGAAAACTTTCATTTATTAAGTTGTGGCAAAGTTACATTTGTAACATAGAGGTAACTTGGGCAATTAATGTTGCTATAATAACGCACATGTAACTTGCAGGAAACTTTCATTCAATAAGTTGTGGCAAAGTTACATTTGTAACATAGAGGTAACTTGTGCAATTAATGTTGCTATAATAACGCACATGTAATTTGTACGAAACTTTCATTCAATTAGTTATGGCAGTTACATTTGTAACATAAAGGTAACTTGTGCAATTAATGTTGCTATAACAACGCACATGTAACTTGCAGGAAACTTTCATTCAATTAGTTATGGCAGTTACATATGTAACATAAAGGTAACTTGTGCAATTAATGTTGCTATAATAACGCACATGTAACTTGCAGGAAACTTTCATTCAATAAGTTGTGGCAGTTAGATTTGTAACATTAACGTAATGTTTATATCCAACTTGCATTTAAATTACTTGTTAAGGTTGCGGTTATGTTTCATATTAACGGTAAAGGCAACTTGCGTGCAAACTTTACATACAAGTTTGTAATGTAACATTATTGTAAGTTGCTGTAGACCGCCAAAAAGTGTCTTAGTATACTGGCCACAGAGAGATGTATAGCTGTGTAGGCAAAGCTCCACGGGTCTCAAATACCAATTTATTTCTTACGCGTCGACTAGGAAGCATTTGGAACTTATGGAAAACCAACAAACTGACCCTAAAAAAGTACTTTCTTAGGTCCATTAAGTCCAATTCCTACCGAGATGACACGTGAGAAATAAACTGATATTTGAGACCCTTTGATCTTTGCTCACACTGCTAAAAATCTCTCCGTGGCCAGTATACTAAGAAACTTTTTAACGGTCTACACAGCCACTTACAACAAATTACATTTTCAAACTTATAAAACAATCACACATTTAAACAGTTATAGCCTTTAACTATTAATATTAAAAAGTGAGTGAAATTAAAATATATCTTATCAAAAATTGTATTTATTTTCTATTGTTTAACACTGCATTAACTAGTTAATACAATACCAAGTGATAAAAAGTCCTTGAAACGTTTTTTTTATACAACAATAACTTTCTTTATCAACCAAAAAAATATCCGATTTTTTAGTAACATTAATTAATTAAAAATATATATATAGTTTAGTAAGGAAGGTTATTCCTATCGATAAAAAAGATTCAGGCATTTATATAGGCTGTTGCAGGTTCAAGCTGGAGTTAATAAAAAAAAAGAAAAACTTATTAGGACATGTCTAAATAATAAGTATTTTAAGAAAATCATCAAAAAGTAAAAGAGTTTTCTTCGTCCTATCAGCCTATGCTGATACATCACTTAATCTTAAGCCATATACATTGCTAGCAACACCCACATAGTATACTATATACAGACATATTAGTTGTTAGAGTATGTTCAAATTACAGCAAATATTATTATTGACATCAAAACAAGAGGTTTCTATCTTTTAAACTCTATGTTGATACATCTCTTCCACCACTGTCTGATAAGTTACTGATAGCTTCTTAAGTCTCAGACAGCAAAGAAGCCGTATCTGTCCGTTTCGTAGTAATAAATAGACGGAACCATAGATATCTAACAAATAAGCTATTAGGAACTTATCAGACAGTGATGGAACAGGCCCGTATTCAAATCTAAAGCAAATACTATTTTGACAGCACATGCTGGCCACTTTTAAAGAAAGATAAAATTGCGGAGATCATCGGTGTTACACATACCTTAAACTAAGAAGTATTTTTCTATGACTAAAAAAGTTAGTTCTTGTGGCCCCACTGTTATAAAAATCCTCACGAGATAATAAAATTAGGTTAGGTTTGTTAGGTATCTTCAAATGCCCGAAGGGCAAACGGAATGGAAAGCGGGGTTCCGTCGACCTGGTGGAGTGTAATTAGACTTTTTAGGGTTCCGTACCTCAAAAGGAAAAAACGGAACCCTTATAGGATCACTTTGTTGTCCGTCCGTCCGTCCGTCTGTCAAGACCCTTTTTCTCAGGAACGCGTGGAGGTATGAAGCTGAAATTTATATCAATTACTCAGGTCTACTGTCCCTTGAAGCTGTGAAAAAATCAAACTTCTAAGCCAACGCAATCAAAAGATACAGCCGTTTATGGCGCAAATTTCCGCAAATTTTCAACTCTCAAGGGAATCAAAACCTACAAGGTAGTTCCCGTGAACGCAGAATCTTGAAATTTGGTATGAAGGTAGGTCTTATAGCACAGATTAAAGAATAATTGCGAAAACCGTAAATGTGTATGTATGTCTGTATATAGCAGTGACCAATATAAAGTAACCCCACACTGCGTACATTTTGCTTTGGAACAGGGCTCTGCTTACACTGGTTTTAGATATTTATAGATAATGATACGGAACCCTCGGTGCGCGAGTCCGACTCGCACTTGACCGGTTTTTTATAACAGTGGGGCTACGAGGATTATACCGAATAAAAAGCCATAGCAGGATAGGGAAAGGAGAAATGCTCTTTTATGATAATGGGCTGTTTTTGTTATAGTTACTTAGATCTAGTAATACTATTGTGGTAAGTTTTCTTAAAGATTCTAATAAGGTAATTAGTCTAATAAAATGCAACTCAATTAGGTAGGTATTGTTTTAATTTTGACTAACTTAAGTCTGTTTAAGCCTACAATTTTTTATATCTGATAAAACGATAACTTAGGCTTATTTAGAAGAACAAGAAAGTTTTTGTTTTACATGCGACAACTGACAGTAGTCAGTATATTTTCATGTTAATATTAATGTAAATGTAAAAAAAAACTTTACTGAGGATTTATGCTAATATTTTTTGGAAGTGTTAGAATGTTATAAAATAGGTGTCACAAAATCCAACCAAAATTTTTTTTTAATTTTGACTTGTTTTTCGATTTTAACCATGAAACTAATATGACTGAGAACGAAATAAGGCTTTTTTAGAAATGACATTTAGTCGTCAGTCCTCCAGAAATGGAAAAAAAAATGTTGAATTGCTTTTTACAGAAATGTAAAGATGGAAGCTCAATTTTCTTTCAGAACATATATGCTATAAATAAAAAAAATGGAATGGAATTAGTTTTAGAGAAAACATATTTCATGATTTCGGAATTTATTTTTTCCCGGCTGAACCACTAGGATTTTATCAACAAAACTTTGCACAATATTACTAGATGTAAGTAACTATAGAAAAAAAAACAGGTCTTAATCATGAAGGGCATTTTTTCTTCCCTTATCCTGCTACAGCCTTTCAGTAAGTTCTAGACAAACTTTTCAATTGCCATTCAGAATCGATAAGAATTTGCCACATGTACCGGCCATTAAAATAGTGTTACTATTATAGTCTAAAACGATAAATTAAAATAGAAAAACGATACATTTTTACATTGTTTTCCCCTGCTAGATATACGCCTACTCTTTAATGTGTGTTTAAGCGTAGTAGTTGCGTGTTGGAACCAGCTCATGCCATGCCGTTCAAAACTTTCGTCAGTCATATTCGGGAAACTCTCTTTCACTGCAACTGAAACAAATAACATAAAAATATAGTAATGTAACTAACTAGCTTATACCCCGCAACTTGGCCCCCGTGGAAGAGTAAAAATTCAATGAAGGGTCTGGTGACGAAAATTAAACGACACCAAAAAACTTACGTTTCAATGTAGCCATTAATTGCAGAGTAGACAATTTGAAGTTCTGTTTCTTTCCAGTCCAGGAACAAAATTGTGCCAGATAATTAGAAAAAATCTTTTCCAAGCTACAATTCACACAATCTCTTTCTCTACTGCCACCAGTGAATGTAAGAAAGTCAAACTGCAAGAAAATTATCATGTATGACTTACAATATACTATAAAATATACTTATCAACATATTAACATTATTAACTCGGTTTTTTAATATTGTCTGCTGCTTAGCGGCAGGATTAGGAATAGTATAGTAATATTATAGTAGGATACAGGCGCGAGAACGGGAACAGGGGTTGCCGGACTCGTATCTAACCTACTCGACCGGTAACCCCTTTCTTCCCGGCCACTTCCACCAGGTGAGCCGCTGGCTCATTTGCTCCCTTTCATTTAAAAAAATAAATAAAAATAAAAGCGTTACTTCGTAAAAACACTTACGTTTAACAACGGTTATTAATCTCAAAGACCACAATTTAAAGTTGTTTTTTTTCCCCTGTCCATGAGCAATATTGTCCCAAGTAATCAGAGATTTTTATTTCCAGACATCGGTTGACACAGTCTCGTTCCTATAAAAATAAAATCATGTCAGTGGATAAGATAGGTAACAAAAATGCCAGAACGGTCAATTTATGTACACAGGCAATGTTGATTTAACATACCCCACTTCGATAGCTCATGTACTGTATATTATATACTCCCAAATGTTAGTCCAAGCATGTCAGACCCCAATACAAAACAATCCAAATACCTTGGGAGGAACCGCCAGCCCGCGTGCTCCGCGTGGTGATATTGATGCCGCCGCCGCCGTAGTGGAAAACAAGCACCAGTGTACTACTTGTCTTTCCACAATACCACACACAATAAATACGTAGTTTAAGTGTTACATTGTTCCGAAATCACATCTTATTAATAATAAAAGCCGAAGAATTGCGAGAGCGCATGCCGCCGTGTTTGCGCGCCGAGCGGACTGGTTAGTTCTGGTTTTCACCATGGTGCGGCGCTGTTCGCCGCTTCGTCGAGCGCGGCAGGCGTTTGTTGCCAACCGCAACGCAAAGACTATTAAATATTATAGTACTAGAGCCCACGTCCAAAATTTTTGTCTCATAGCAATACGGCCAAAACCGCATCAAATCGATAGATACGATTATCCTGAACTCGAAAATACCAATATCAGACATTTTCCGCGTAGCGTTTGATCTGACCGAATTTTTAAAATTGTCAAAGAATTTTACCGAACTGCATCATAGCAATATGTCTGATTTGCAGACTGTAGTTGAATGATAGTTCTGAGATGCCGGAAACATATTTTTCAGACGTTAGTGGTGTAGCGCAAACCCGTAAAATCACTTAAAAAATTAAAAATGAGACAAAAAAAATGTCTCATAGCAATACGTCTGAAAATCTTTTTTATTAGTAAATTTTGGTTATTTGATGCGTATAAAAAACAATTTTCAGGCGGAAATGTGAACGCATTAAATTTTGAGACCGTTTTGAAAATGTTAACAAATTTTACCGATCGGTATTATAGCAATATGTCTGAAAATTGTTGGACATGATAAAATAAGTTGTCCACATGTGCAAAAAAATTATATCAGACAAATTAAGTGTAGCACCTTCTCTATCAGACAACTTTATGCTACACTTAAAGTGTCTGAAAACAGGTATTTGGTAATCCTGGCAGCAATACGAAAAGTTAAAAAAAAAAAATATCCGTATTGCTATGATACAGGTCGGCTAAATTTGTTGACATTTTCAAAAATGCGCTCAGGCTATATGCTACGTGCAAAATGTCTGAAAACAAACTTTTTCGTAATACAATTATAAAATCTATGTACATTTTCACTATCAGACGTATTGCTATAATACCGACTGCCTTTTTTTTTGACACAGCAGAAATAATGGCCTCCCACGCTGTTGCTACACTTTCGACCGTTACTACACACCTAGTCGGGTTCAGAATCATACAATCTAACGAGACATGGTTTTGGTCGTGGGCTCTAGTACTATTAGGGAGTAACATGCTTGGACAGGCAATAATCAGCATGCCACTTTGCAGTGATAGAAGGGGTAAGAGCTAAATGAGTGTACTGATTTCGATCATTGAAACGATTCGTTTTTTTATTTATTATTATTTAAAAAACCGGCCAAGTGCGAGTCAGACTCGCAAGTCTCGAAAGTTTCCCATCACAAATTTGAGGTGCTTTTAGTTCTATAGAATAAAATAGCACATTTTTTGTTTCAATAGTTCTACCATGGAACTGTTGGGAAAAAAAAATGTTAACAGTCCTATGACGTCACAGTTCCATAGAACAAATGGGAGGTACCCGGCCGATCTATTTGAGACTTCGTGTTAAAGTCTGTTCGTGATATAGCCTTTTCGTGGTAAAGTTTTCGTAGAAAAGCTATTCGTGGTTAAGTATTGACACGCAAAATTTAATTCTGCGCGGACGAAGTCGCGGGCAAAAGCTAGTAGGTAAAATATTCCGACCGCAACGCAACGACTTCATACCGACGCTTGAAAGACGAAATGTCATAAGCGACAAAATGGTAATTTTACAGAAGAGCCAAAATACCACGCAAATTTTTGAAAAATAATCATTACAATTTAATTTGTTATCTGATTTACAAAAATCATCTTTGTAAATGATCATAGTGGTGTTCTCTATATGACATTACCTAAAAAAGTATTATTTCAGGATTTAGTGTCTCTTAAGCAAATCGATCCCAAAAAGTGCGGGAGGTAAAATTAGCTAACCAAATTATGTGACAAAAAATTAATCGAGTAAAAGAATCTAGCCTGAAAAATGATTTAAAAGATTATTAAGGAAAACTATCCTACCGCAAACATTTTAAATTTAATAGCAAGGTCATATTATACAAAAGTCATAATGGGCCATAAATAAAATCAACACAAATAATCTAACTGCAATGAGCATCAATTTAAAATTTACCTTACATTAAATTTACCCCTCATTTTATTTATTTTCTACATAAATCACCAACACAATTCAAGTCATTAATGAAAAATGCAAATTAACCACCTGTTACGAAAATAAATCTCTACATATAAAATGCTTTGTCCTGAATGACTGACTAACTGACTGACGGATCAATGCACATCCTAAATCGCTGATTGTACAGACCTGAAACTTGGAGGGTGTGTTCTTTGTATGACGTAGGCATCTGATAAGAAAGGATGTTCTGAAATTCTACCTCTAAGGGGGAGAAAAAGGGGACTAACTTTGTATGGCACAGCGTGATTCCTTGGTCCGATCTACTTCAAATTTTGCATAAATATTCTTGAATTGATTCTTGATTGATCTTGGCTTGTTTCAAATTTTCTTGAAATTCAACTAACGGGGTTATAAAGGGGTAGAAAGTTGTTTTGGGGGTGATATTCTTCAAAGTTGATATCAATACTGCTTATATAGTGCCTTTGATTTAAATTACATTTTATTCTGAAAATTCAATCCGATTTTATTCAAACAGGTTGAACATACTTAAAAGTTTGGTACAAGGCAAAACTCTTTAAAGTTGGAATGTCTCGAACGAAAGTCACTGTATTATATTAGTATCCACCGCATTTTGAAAGTTTGAAAACCTTAGAAAGGTCATGCGATTTTTAGAAATTCCCTCGCGATATGCACAAATGCACCCTATCTCCGTAACTATAATTACTAGTCTTGATATTTCGCGCACAATTAAGAAATCAAAACTGTTAAAAACTAATTTCAGGACTTTCCGCAATTCCGGCGGGATAGGGAGTAAAAAGGGATTTATATTCTTACTTTGAAATGGTTCCATCTCCGTAACTATTGTTACTAGAATCTTTAAACTTAGCATACCAATAGGTAATTGTGGTATCTGAAAACTGATGTCTATACTATATTTTGCAAAAATCCTCTGGGATAAGAAATGAAAAGAACCATTATGATATATGATTTAGATCCTTGGTCGACATGTTCCTTGATAAGAAAGAACAAGCATTCAGAAGGGATTTTCCTAATTTATCACGAGATAGGAAATATGAAATAATCACTAAATACCACAAAATCTAATCTTAATTTCCATCGTGATCGTGTATGCAGTATCCCAGTGTTTTTCAAGGCCCCAAAATACCCCCTTTTCTATGCACTATTCGCCAAAAAGTAAGTGTTTACATTAATACACTACGAAAATATTGGTACAAATATTTATACCGTAAATCTTTAGCATGATGTTTCGGCGGAGGTTGCGTAAGCTACACTTACATTTTTAGATGGGTAATAACACACTTTTTAAATTCGCTCTATTGATATTAAATACGTTCTGTTTTAGAAACATTTATGTATAGGAAAAAATATCGAACAACCAGCTCTAATATAAATGATGTGTTTTTTAAAACGATCTACTCAACCGCCTAGTTTAGATTTATATTCAGGAAAAACTAAATAAGCGACAGTAGTATTAAAAAAATACTGCAAGTAAAAAAGGATAAGCGACATGTCTCTCGAAAATAACAGGTAAAAGGTGATAACCTATAATCGTGCAGACTTTTAGGTTATTTGATCTAAGCCATGCTTTGTTTTTATGTGGATATAGGTAAAATGATATAATGTAAATAAAATTACGTTGTACAGGTTGTTTGGTAGCTAGATACAAAGCTTTAAGGGGATGATAGCCGAAGTATTTTTGAACATTTTTAGCCATATATGTCTTATGCGAAATTGTTTTTTTTTTTAATTTTTATACATTTGATTTATTAATGTAAAAAAAATTGTAAAATGAATTAATTTAGTATTCAAATCACAACAAACCGAAGGTTAATGATTTAATTTTAATCTTTTTTTCATGTAATTTACTAGCTAAGTACCTTTAACGTGAAATTCCAAGACTAGTACATTCTCTTAGCGAGTGCTCCCTGAATTTGGTTTTTACATCTTATCTCAGATTTAGCAAGCAATGTGAAAGAGTGATACCTTAATTAAAAGAAAGAACAATAAACAGGCATGTTTCGAAAAATGTTTGAACATTTCAAGGATTTAAAAAAAAAAAATATGGCACAGAAAAATGACTGTTCCAACCTAAGACATTTTTAGTAATTTCGAATGCCTTCATTTTTTTTTGTGGCAAGAAAGACACTTAAAAATTATTTCATTTGGTCCAATACACATTAAACTATCCTAAATAAAAGATTTTGTTTCCAAATTAAAGTTCATTTGGGCAATATTGACTCGTGACTATCAACTTCTGGGTATTTTCCTAAAATTTCTGTCTTCAATTAAAAAAAAAAAAATTTTGGCTAAGACATATATGGCTAAAAATGTTCAAAAATACCTCGGCTATCATCCCTTTAAAGCTTTGTATCTAGCTACCAAACATCCTGTATGATGAGGTAAAAAAATATAACCGACAAAGGGAAGGAAAGTCGTAAAAAGTCAAACAGTCTAAATGACATTATCTAAAAAAACATTTTATCTAATTTCCAATATACAGAAATTTAAAAAAAACGTTTGGTAAAAAAATATATCGGTGTTTCTAAAAATCACCGATGGGATAAGCGACACGAAAGTCGTCGTAGGCACACGAAACCTAGCCCACTCGAGGCAGAAAAATCTGCTAATTTCAATAATATAAATACTTATAACTCAATATCACAAAAAATGTCGCTTATCACCTTTCGCCTTTCAAGCATCGATACTTTTTACTAAATATTTTAGTTTTTAGTACGTAATAACCCTTTCGTACATGAATCCAACTCGCACTTGGCCGTTTCTTGACGTTTTTATTTTTGATTGATGGAATTTTACTTGAATGTTTTGCCGGTTAATACCTACCTATTTTTTATGTTTAGGAATGTCGTAACAATTACAATAGTTTGTAATGATCTTGTAATCATTACGCATAAGAATATGACACTGTTAAATATATTTAATTGCGTTTTGGATTCTACTCTAGGTAGGTATATAGAAACAATATCGACTTGTCTTTTGAGCGTTTTAAAAAAATACATCAAAATCTTCTTATTCTGTGGCGGAAGTGGCCGAAAAGAAGAAGTTAGTGAAATATCAGGGTCTCGGTCCGGCGTACAATTTCACAGCTGTCAGATTTGAGACCCTGGGTCCGTGGGGTCCCGGCGCATATACTATGCACAGATTAGAGATATATAGTATAGGTACTATGCTCATCAAAGATTTACAAAAGCGCGTGACGTCTCTCCCAACGAACAAGTAGGTATAGCGATTGAACGAGAGAATTCTGCCACCCTATTTGGCACTAGGTATGCCACGGGGGCCTTTTTTTTAGATATAACTTAGATTTAAGAAAGTAGGTAGGTAAGTAGTTTTATGTTAGAATTAGTGTGCAGGAATATTGTACGCCTCTATCAGGCAGGATATGGCGCCAAATCTATACCTTAGGTACCTACGAGTTTTGCGACATAATTATTTAGTAAATTATCACCCGTTGAGAGGCCCCGCGCGACCTTGACGAAAAATGGTCGCTTGACAACAGACGAGTTTGTGACCTTGGGGTCGCTTTCATTCGGAGTACCTAGTGTGTTGGTAATTGCCGTCCTAATATTAATATTGTTATCTATAAGTACCGTCCAGCTGCGTATCTTCGCCTGGATTTTGACACTTTTTCCAAAATATCTTTCAAATTTGAAAGCATTTTAGTCCATTGTGTTGTGGCAATAAAACGTTTTTTAGTACTCCTGGCTTTGTTTCATTTAGGAGAAGGTTTTGGTATTTTAATAGACTTCATGAAAATGATGTTCTCAGTTCCATTTTTCAGTTTAGAAAATATACATTCTAAGATGTAATTTAATTCAATGATGATATTGAATGTTTCAATAAGTTCAGTTTGCAAGGTACCTGCAATGTCTATAGTGTTATTTCACAGCAACATTGAAATTGTGACGTTTATGATACCTCAAATTTTATATGTTGCAAAAAGAATATTGCTGCAATAATAACACCATAAGTTTCAGATAACTTTGACTGCAAATTGCCTGTAATGTTTTTTATGAAAGTTTCAACAACGTATAAAATGTGTCGTTGAAGCAACATTAAAATACTTATATTTCAAAATGTAAATTGCTGCAATAATCATATTGAAAGTTACAATAAGTTCTGTTTACGAGGTTACTGCAATGTCTATAATGTTATTTCATAGCAACATTGAAACTGTGACGTTTTTGGTACTTTTAATTTTATAGGTTGCAAAAAGTATATTGCTGCAATAATATTGTGAAACATTTCAATAAGTTTAGTTTGCAACGTAATAGCAATGTTCCGTGAGGCATGTTGTTAAATATAGATTGCTGCAACGTTTCATCTGCAATGTTATAAAATAACATTGTAGCAATTTAATAACTGAATATTATAATAAGTTAATACAGCAATGTTGCTTGAAAGTTAAGTAATAAACTTTCATATGTAATGTTGATATAACATCAATCGCAACATTTTTGAAAGTTTCAATGAACATGTTTAATTAAAATTACAACAATGTTTACATGACCTTTCTTTAGAAACGTTCAAATGGTAAGTCTGTCAACTTGCTAGAAAGGTCCTGTAAGTTTCATGTTCAGTGGGTACGAGTAAATAATATATTGCGGTTAAGTATCAATCAATTATACTTAAATATGTATAATGATAGATAGCATCTATTGTTATTATCGAGCAATAATAAAAAAAATAGTTACCATAGACTTGGATATTACTTAAATATTACATGCCCATACTTAAGTTGCCACATAAAAAGTATTAGGTACCTATATCCTTTCAATCAACATCAATTAAGACATGTACAACAGAGCTACAAAGAAGTCGAAGTAAATGAGATAATACTTTAGCCAAACCAGCCAAGTGCGAGTCGGACACGCACAGGACGAGTATTTCGTATCCCAGTAAAAGAACCATTATTAACATTGAGCATAGGAGTATTCGTTTTTGATGTCGCGGCCGCATAAATCCGATAATAATAGTAATAACACACATGTTATGACCAAAATTTTAGTTATACCCGTTACCGTTTAAAAGATAAAGCCCTATGATAGATAGACGGACAGATAGCTTAGGCAGCGGCACCCTTAGGGCACGGAACAATAAAAATTATTATTATTTTTGATGACATCATTTTGTCAAATACATAATTGTTACAGTTATACTCACTCACACACACATTTCAGGTCTTTATCCCTTACGGGATAAACAAGCTTAAGGTAACAAGGCCTAACGGCCACGTTTAGCATGAGAGTTACTCACTCACCTGTATCAAATCGAGTTGGTATGTTTTGTAGATCTTAACCTATTAGATACTCTTACTTCTCTGCAATCACGGCTAACAAAACTGCTATGACTAATATATGAGCAATGCAGTTGTTTCTTTGCAGGAATAGAACCAATATAGCATTTTAAATATTCACATAAAATCCTTCGCCCGGCGTTGTTTAATCGGCGCGTTAAATTCGAGAAAAGTCGAGAACACATCAAATATTAACAGAGCTCGAGCGTTGTTTCGGTAAATGGGATAATATCGCGTTCGTCCATCTAAATACGCTTATTTTTTAGATACAATTTTCAAACCTGCCAGAAAACGATTCGGTAATTCGTGCTTTATTGAAAACCGGGCGACATAAAATCGCTCCTTTTTCTTGGATCCCCCTCGAATCACCATTAATCAAGTGGAACTGAAGTTTCACGCTACCTCCCGAATCTAATTTCGCAAACAAAGAAAGCGAAAATCTATCTACCTTTATCAATCAAAACTGTTTGAAAATTCTATTCCGTTAGTTCGCAATGCGGAGGCGCGCCGCGGAGACAATTGGAAAAATGTATCACGAATAAAAAGTCGAATCGGAATGTAATATCGAGGGGACGCGGCTTCGAATATTCTTGTCAAGTGAAAATAAAGGGTCAGGAAAATACAGTGACAGGTTATGAGTGGACAGTGGTCGTCCGAAGCGCGCACAAGTTTCGAATAAATAAACCCGGAGCAAATAATGACGTCATCTCCACGTGCGCCGCTGTCACGGAAAAGAGCACCTGCTCTTATATGACACATTTGTGACAGCGAAGTCGGACTATTGTTAATTTCGAAGCAGACGTATCGCCGTTTCGGGAAAATAGGCTTTATCTGTATACATATATATAAAAGACAGCCGTGACTTACTGATTACAATGAAGTTTGGCACGTGGATAGTTTAGTTAGTTAAAAAAGCCGTGGTAGTGGTTTGACCTGTGGCCTCTACAGACGATCGTTTGACTTTTTCGGAATGAACCTATGTGAGATATTAGGTACAGTTGAAATTTACCATGAGCTTTTTGGTGAAGAAAAATATCGTTAGGAAACCTGCACACATCTGTGAAGCAATTCAATGTTGTTTAAAGTTCTTAGCCCAAGCCCTCTCATTCCGATTGCCTGTGCCCAGCATTGGGACGTATACAGGCTTCCGACGTAGATAGTTATTATGACGTAGACATCATCTAAGAAAGTATTTGGCTAAAGACTTAATCAAGGTGGTTTAACTACGATACTAAATTTAATCCCTACACCCACCCACACACACTCACTCTCTCACTCACGCACACACATACCCACACACACACACACACACACACACACACACACACACACACACACACACACACACACACACACACACACACATGCGCGCGTACGCATACAATACACATTAGTTTTAATTTTAATGTCAACACACTGTACTTTTTGTTACCTGAATAAACTATTATTATTATTATTAATTTTACGCCGGCGAAGTCGCGGGCGACAGCTTGTTATGTATAGTATTGTGTTCGTATTGGAAGCGGACGTCGGCGCTTGCGTAACGACGGGCCTGCGATTTACGACCGTTTTGATTTTTAGGGTTCCGCTGAGTGCACGCGTTTCATGCACCGTTAATGTCCTTCATCTTAAACCGTATTGTAAAGAGAAAAATCCAAAACCAGTATAGTAGGTAGATTGCCCTAGGAAGGACAATTTTAGTAGGTATATTCAATTTTTATACTTGTGTGAAAACTGAAATATATTATAAAGAATTAAGACAAGTTGTTATTAAAACTGTAATACCTATTTAGAATTAGAAGGTTTATTGACAGTATGGTTGTGTTAACTATGATTCCCCCCATCCCCCTCCCATTCCATTTTACCTTCGCATCAAATTCTACTTTGTAATTTTTGAATTTTTGTGAATTTTTTGTGTTGGTGAATAAAAATTTCTTCTATTCTGTTCTATTCTATTCTATTGCATTGTAATTCAAGCTATCATATCAAATCCAATTTCTAAAAGATCCAACCACTGTAAGCGGGTTAAAATTAGACTTGCATTATACACACATAAAATTTATTTACAAAGAAACATGTGCAGATAAATATAAATATACAATAATAAATTAACTAAACTAGAACTAATATAAAACTAAAAAGAGCTCCCCGCGGCTTAGAACCAAAGATGCTGGCAGCGTTCTTATTATTAGTTCTGTGGAATATAGCAAGTGGAATAAAAGCTTAATAAAAAATATCATTCCTCACTGGATTTGTAGCCAGAGGACGGTTTAAACAAATTCAAAGAAGTGCTAAAATAGAGCACGCCGGCACATTACCATAGCATTTGACTATCCAAACATATCAGACACAGCCCAGCTGCCACTATCTTCTGCCGCAGACTTCATTGGCTCCTTGCGCTTGAGAAAAAAGCAATTTTACCGATTTCGGCATACTCGAGAATCAATAAAGTGGACTTAATCTTGTGTATTTAAAAAATAATTAGTTACAGCTGCTCGGCTTATTTAATGTACGTTTCAATCGGTATTCGAACCTAGAATATGTCCACTAAATTTCCAATAGAATCTCAGAAAGTCCGAAGTGGTGGTCGCTTGACCTGTTACTTTACACCTGTTACTTTATTACTTACAACTTATATAAAACCTATATGTGTTTACGAAAGAACAATAGCTACATTATACGAACAAACAAAGCTTTTACAGGTATTATAACGCTTGTTTTCCTATCACTTAAGATATAGCCCTTTCGAAATACAAGTACACCACTTTTATAAAGCTAATGAAGTTCGTCGTATTTAATTTAGAGTATGTTAGCTGGCTTCATTGGATAGAGGTCTCATTATTACGCATCGTAGTACCCGAATTGTAGGTATACAATATGTTACGTAGTACCACAGTTGGAATGTTAAGGAAGCAATATTATGCAAATCCGGGCGTGGAAGCCGCAAATATAAAAAGCTCTCGTTCGCCTCACACTTTGCATATCAAGGCTTGCATCTGACTGATACCAAGATGCCCCAGGAGGAAAAAATGAAAACCCTATTTGAAATTCTATGCGTTTTTAGAAGCACCTGAGAGCCTCAAGGTGAATTTAGGGCTGTGTTTCCGTAGTTTTATTGATTTAACTATGAAGTGATACAAGGCCTGGCTCACCCCTACTAATATTATAAAGTAGCTGTTGCCCAACAAAAATAAAATATTATTTGCAGCGTGGGCGAAGCCCCGGAGGGCTTTGCCCCTGTAGCAAAATATGTTTTTTTTTTCAAAAAAATATTTTATGCATACCTTGTCCAAACAGTAACAAACACAACTAAAAAAGAATTTATGCGCGTATCTACGTTTTGAAGATTCATTTTTATTTATATAGATGCGAAAGTAGCTTTTTCTGTCTGTTTGTCTGTCTGTCTGTCTGTTACGCTTTCACGCCCAAACCACACTTTACTTTACTTACGACCAAATTTTGGTACGTAATTAGTTTTAGTCCTAGGGAAAAACATGGGATAGTTTTTATCCCGGAACATCGCATAGTTCCCGCGGGATAACGATAAACGAATTTGGCGCAGTTATCATATCTTATAATTAATTCTAAATAATTTAAAAAAATCACACATAAAATTTTAATTACCAGACCCCCTCAATTACTTTAAGCTACTTGTTCCCAATACATCATGAGCTGGCTTATTGAATTCAATCAATCACCCGAAGCAGCGTAAACGTTCCAACTTATTGGACAATATATCAGGAGGCAAGTTTGTAGTGTTTAAATCAATTATAGCCACTAGCGTTATAGCTGGAATTGATTCCGAGATAACAATCTTCAATGTCGGACAATAGGACTATTATGTGACTATTATGTGACTAGCGACGTCTTGTTCGGCATGAGGGAACCGACCCACCTATGAATGCGAAAGCCGAACTTGCAATAAGATGTTATTGTCAGTTGTATATGATGTATTTTGATCGACAATGGCCAGTGTTATTGTAAGGTCTTATGATGATTAGCTTAGGGACACAAATTTGGGAGGCACTGGACAATGGAGGGCATGTAGATTTATTGTGGTCTGAATTAAGTACGATGTTTGGATTAGATTTATGCCCAAGGGGTTGACATGCGAAAGACTAATCACTGAGAGACAATGAAACGGCTTTATCTGATATTCAAACGGAGGAACTCTAAAAGGAAAATGCTTGATTAAAATTATTTATTGTGCTTAATTAAAATTGTTTTTCTCAGTTTATTGTGTAGTTTTTATTTCTCGAGCGTTTTTGTTGTCATACTAACTGATTGTTTGTACCTACTGTTGTTTCTACTACTTTTATTTTACTTCAACATACGATCAAACGTGACATAGCATTAGTCACGTTAACTTCTTAGCAAAGTTCTATTAGCCACGTAGAAAAATGTGGCACTACGGTAAAGTGTTAACTCATTTTTCATCAGAGAGAACGTTACTGCATTGATTTCCTATCACTGTACCAAATTCATACTGTATACCCACTATTTATTTCAAATACTATGTCAAAATCAGTTCCTTTGTTTAGGAGTTACGATAACAACCCTCTTTTGAGTCATAAGCATAAGTTAAAAAAAGTTATTCCCAAAAAAGCAACAGACAATGCGTCCAAAAAGCCGTTGTAGCAATTTAACCAAAATTCGCGTTTACCGAGAACAGTTTTTTATCTCTTTTTCTCTAAGATTATACATCCGATGCTTCGCATGTAGGCATCAGATTCGGGGCATTGTTATGCAAACTCGTGGTTCGGTTTGCCTGTGGACAAGACAAAGCGTCGTTGACGACGGACGTCGGTTGCTATCAGGCGTCCTGTGGACTCAACCGGCTGCTCCTCGAATTTCGTTCTTGTTACGTCAGTACGTCACTATGTCATCGCTTGCCCTGGATGTTGTACAGTCGTTTAACATGCCGATAGCAGTTTTGACTTTGCTGTGTGAACTGGATTGCTGATGGAACTTCGACTTTTTATTTTTCTAGTCTTTTACACGTTGACGGTAGTAAACGAACCTTTTTGAGTTCGAAATAAATTCAGATTGAACTGGTAGCCGTACAAAATGTTTTTTTTTTATTGTAAAAAAAATCTCTAAGATTTCAGGGAATTTAAAATTTTATGGCCCTTTCTGTGGTTTCCTTTAGGTAAAGAATAATGCAACAGCGAAACAAGATCATAATTTTAAGTTATAGAGCAAGTTTGTACATAGGTACAAGCAAACTCGTCTACAGGTTACCATTTACCACTCTTGGTTCGGTTCAAATGGAACGTAAAGGTGCTGACAGATTTCAGCAAGCACATTCAGTGACCATTTTAAGCAAATTAAATTCTACATACACGCATATTAATCACGTCTTTAAACTCTTAATATTATAACACCGACACAAAGAAATGTAGCTTAAAAACCTGTAGATATATAACACACAGTCAGATGCACACACACACACACGGTGGTCAAATTAAACACCCCTCTTTTGGCGTCAGGGGTTAAAAAAGTAATTGTTCACGACCGCACCAAGTGCCAACAAATACAGTTTATGACCTTTTCCGGGATCAGAGGCACTCTCCAGCAGTTTAAGATCGTGACTTACATCTGAACCCTATCCTCAAAATGAGTATCGGAAATTTACATCAGCTCGTAATCCCGTACCGACTGAGCCTTTATTGTAAACGTAGTAATTTGAATTTCGTCTTTGATATTTAAATGAACCTCTACTTGAGACACTGCCTAAGTTATTTGAGTTTTTGTAAAGCAATCAAGTTTGTTTATAAGAGTTCCGTGTAATTGTAAATCTCGTTCTGTGAACTTAATTAATGCATAAAATCACTCCTCACTTCTTTGATGAGACTGCCCTGTTTTAAACTGAACGGAATAAATAATGGTGAACAGCGTTCCACTCTACCAATTAATTTTACGGGTTCGTATTAATGTTAAGTGTTTACGTTTAGACTCGAATACGATTTTTATTTTCAGATTATATCAAATTTTGTCACATAAAATTGTTGTGTGTTACAAGACAGCACCAAAACACCACATGTGATTTTAAAGACACGTAACCGACTTTGGGGGAAAAGACTGCTGCTAAATTGGGACTGGGTCAGACACGAACGTCACATGCAACCATAGAACTGGGCTCACACAGTCACTTCGTGGGTCTGGAAGGATGGCCCAGCGACGGTAAAAGGAGCGGGTGGGATTATTTGGACGTGTATGGAAAGGACTGTCCGGACGTTGTGAGGACTTGTGAGGTCAAAAGGAGAAGCGTCTGCCCAGCAGAGAAAAAACCACAAGCGTGTTGGAGTTATTAATTTTGTCGTGGACTTCAAAAAGCAGTGGTCTAACTTCTCGACCCTTATATTCGTACACTCAAGGGGTTGGCTTCAACACATGATGCAGAAGGAACGTGTCTGAATAGTTAAAGTATTAAAAAAAAATTTAGAACAGTCACCGTCACTGACTTTTATGAACAATTTTGAACGCAACCAAAATTTATGACGCAATACTGTACAATAGCACGAACTACCCTGCATCATGCGTCACGACAAGAAGGCATCGACCAAAAATATTAAATTCGGCAAAGAACCATTCCGTATTGCTCGCATTTGACATCCACCCTGCATATTTGGAGTCATAACACATAAAGCTTCCGATTTCCATGCTGATAACGGTTTGCGTGTTCGATCCCCTTCCGTGTTGTAAAGTTTTCAGCCGAGCCGTCTGTCTCGAGATCGAATCGATATCGAATCACGAATGTTACAACACGAATAACCCTAGCGCAAATTCTGGGCATAAACGGTTATCTAATGACTCACTGTGACCTGTCAATAGTTGGTTAGACGCGTTCAGTTGGCACACATGATTTTATTAATTCATGTCTCGTTGCAGTTAAGATGCGAAGACCGCTTAATAATGATAGCCTTTATAGGTTTGGTCCCCTGCTCTAATTTACGAACTTTCATAACTTGCTTTATTTAATCTGTGTGACACTAATGCTGAGTTGCAATGACCTGAAATTTGAATAGATCGCAACGAACGACTTTAAAATGTTGTGATTCTTATGTACATTAGACAACAATACAAAAATCTCGCTAATACTTTTACTTACAGTAGATCTGAACGGCGTCATATAAAAAGTTAACACTAACACATTAATTTTTATTACAGGCTCATAAAGAGCCATTAAAAACAGCGACACGTATCAGCCCAAAGTAAGCAAATCGCTTACCTGCTTAAGACGGCTTATAACGCTCAATAACACTATGACAGCAACTGCGGCAGCCGCTCGGCGAATGTAAACAATCGCTGCTAAATCGTGTTATGATAGCCATCAGCCATTAACACCTCGGCGGCGATGTTATCACTGCACTGACATCACTATACGTGTCACAGCCGGTTCACGCTTCACGTAATTGCGGGACGCGAATTTAGTTTAAAACGCTTGTGAACGCTGTCATTTTATTTTTATTAACTAGAAACGCCGCAACTATATTTGAACAGAACCCCAACGAAAAATGTTTCAGTTTGCAAAACGAAAAGAAAATGCTTTTACTTAGCTCCAAATTTACAGCATGAAACTTTAGGATAAGCACGCTTAGAGTTATCATTAGACACGAGTGTTTATTAAACAAAGTAAAGTAAATTTTGTGTTTTAATCTCACTTTATAATTTACTAAAGAAGTAATAAATGAGTAACTTAGGTTATGCTTTGAGTAAACTACATCTTTGAAAGACCCAGCGATGCGTGTGTTTCCCATGAAGACATCGAATGATAAGATAAGTTAGAACATATACCAAGAACACTTACAGTTGGGTGGTCCTAGTACAGATACTATAAATGCATTCTCCGGACTTGTTGCACTTTACGACTTTACTAATAAACTTGGCATAAAGTTACACCTAAGTTTGGCGTATGTTTTTACTGCGTCTATGTTGCTGCGCTAGCTAGAAAGGAGAAGGCGCGGCTTGGAGAATTACGAATATTAAATCTATGAAGATTCGGATGATCAGTGCTTCGGAATTGTGTAAAAGAAGGTTAAAAAGCGATTTCATAAGCAGTATGAACGCATAAGACCTGGAGGAGTTTAAAATATGGATACCCCAAAAGGAATGATATGCCGATAATGATGAAGAGGTAAGTAGATAAAAGTAAAGTGGAATATCTACGAAATGGTAATAAGAAATTTCTAAAATAAATAACTGTGGATGTCAGAACGCACCTTTAAAATAATTAGAAAATATTTATTCTGCAGTAAAATTTTAAAAGGGTGTTAATTGGATAATAAACATTTATTTTCCTTTCTTGCAAAGTATTTTACTTGAAACGGCCTTTTGCTGAAGACACCTTCTTGGCAATCTCAAGGGATTGGACCTTGTCTGGCCGCGCTGAAACTCAGCAAAATTTTAATTCAAGTGCAAAAAACCGACCTGTAGAGCCTTCGATGTAATTACAAAGACATTGACAGCTTCGGCTGACTTAAGAGGTCCGACTAAGCAAAGATCGTCAAGGTCTCTGTTATTAACGCTTTTATTCTTAGCAGGTACTTGAAATTAACAACGAAGCATTGTAGTACTTTAGTTACACCTTTGAGACGTAAAGAAAAACACGTTCAAGATTAGAAAATGGGTAAAATGGAGTTAAAGGAAAGGAACTGCAAATAACTTTGTATGTATGTATATAGATGTAAAGCCTTTGTTTGGAAAAATAAAAATAGAACAAATACAATTGAAAAACACTGGGAAACATGTACAAAGGCGAACTTATTCGTTTAAGAGATCTCTTCCAGTCAATGGATGAGAGGAGACAATTAAGGTGGTGGTGCTGACTTGCCATCAGGAGAATCATTTCCTCGTTTGCCTTCCTTGTCGTATAAATAAAAAAAAATAGAAAAATTAGCGACGAACAACGAATTAATTTCGAAATTACAATTACTGAGAGCCACCGACAAAATCTTGTATGTAAAATGACCCGTTATATTTGACAGCTCATGTTACAAATAGATATAGTACCTAGTCGACGGGACAAATACCGCTCGAAACCCCACACGTCTAGCCGGCAATTACAAGCCGAGCGAAAATATTGCAAGCACGACGTGTTGACAAGCATCGTGTTAACAGGTTAGCGTGCATTCTTTCTGCGTTCATTACCATAACAAGTAGTTTCGTTAATCAAATGTACGAAATTAATAGTGAAGTTTAGCGTCGACATTCCGCCCTGCGATCACACGGCCATTACAAATTGCCAGCAATTACAACCCCTCACCTTTAGCATGCATGAAGGGATTTTTTGCCAGCACGTAAAACATGTAATAGTTAGGAGCATGTGTAGTCGTTAACGGTTATTTGTTTGTTTTTGAACGCGACGTGTTGTTTCGTCATGGGACCGGTTTATGCATTAGTTATGCGGTGATTAATTAAAGTTTGGACAGTGTTGTCAAATTTAAGCTGAAGTTTAGAAAATATGTAGTCTGATATTGCTAATTCAATTAAGTTTTTTTTATGGAAACAGCGATAACAATTCATTAAAAAGCTTACTATTAAATGCCCTTTCGTTCTGAGAAGAGGCTTGTGCCCAGCAGTAGAACGTATGTACATAAACTGGAGGTAAGATAATGACTATTAAATGTGTGTTTATTTCATTTTATTTTGACGCGTGTCGTATTTAAGTTTGCAAAACAAAATGAATTTAAAGATTGTGTAGATATTTGTGCAAACATATTCTATTTCAATATATGTAGGTATGTCACTATTTTCATTTCAATGAGAAGTAGGCCGTTCGTTTATTAAATTATGTTCCGATACACAAATGGATTGGACGTTACCAAAATCCAACACTACACCAACTTCAAGGAGTTATGCTCGCATCTCCCCTGCTTCGGTATGTAGATCCGCAAATATTCATTTTTACTCACTCAAAGGCGTATAAAGCTCTCCATTCCTCATCCTTTGAATGATGTTATCGCGATTTCCCAAATGTTTCACTCTTTTTGATCTAAATTCTTTATATTTGCTTCGCGTTTTGCCTTTTCCTACCACACATCGCGATTCTTTTGTGGCACGATAAGGCTTAATAAAAATCGAATCTTATTCGTCGGGCACTGCACTAAAAATAGCCTCAGGGTTTGATGTTAGTCGGCTGTCTAGCAATCGATACAAAATGGTTTTACAATTATGTCAACCTTATGTTTCCCGTAAGTAGCTACTGAAGTATCAGCTAAAAATGCAAGTCGAAGCCAACCGCTGTACAGCTTTCCAGAGTATTATGCCTTAAACCGACATTAAATATACTTTCGGTTCTGATAGCCTTCTACGTCATCTTAAACTGTCCTTATCTGGGAAATTGTTTCAAGAGAAGCCTGGTTTAAGAAGTCTTATCCCCGGATGAAATAATTAAGATATTCGTGCGATTAAAAGTGAGAAAAAGTGACAAAAAAGAAAACTTTAATTAAGCTTTGCAGAATCATTATCAGATAACATTATTCATTAATTTTAAATGGTCTCGAAGCCGGGGCCGATGCCTGATAATTTTTGCGGAGTTCCTGGCGACAGGAAATGACGTAAAATTTATCTCCAAACCAGAGAAATTACTTTGTGCCAACTTTGCGCAGATATGGAAATCTGTGCAGGTTTATAACTTTCTAGAAAATTGTTTTATTTTTTCGATTTGATATTTTATCAACTTTCGGTAGCTAATTTAGTAACTTTTTATTAAGCGTTATTAAATTGTTAGACATCCCTTATGAGTACGTGATGGAGTATTGTGGAAGATTCATTAATAAAGGCTTAGGGCGTCAACAGAATGTTACTGGCGCCCGAGTATTTATATACGGGAGGGACGGTCGGCCATAAACCGAAAGGAATATAACGCATTCAAATATCAACGAAATTTTATCAACCTCCAAGCATCGGGTCCAATACGTTCGGGTCGTTTATGGCATATTACAGACGAAGACTCGTCAGCTCTCCGGCGGAAAAGTCAATTCGACGCAGATTACGGGACGACTGAGAAGATTCTTACTAAAACGCGAATGTTTGTAGACATTTCATTCGATATGAATAAAAAGGGCGCGCCGATTGAATATAATTTATGACTGATTCTTCGATGTACATTCAAGATTATGAATTTAAAACACAGGTATTTGATGAAAAGGGACAGAATTCAATTCACACCTAGATCATAAAATCAAAGTTAAAACGCATTGGTATTACAAAACCGACACTGCAAATATGCTGCTGTAAATATGGAAAATACACATTATATGGAATATACATATATAAAATCACGTCTTTGTCCAGTACGGAGTAGTCAGCGCCTAAGGTAACAAGACCTAAAGACCACGTTAAGCATGAGTGTGGAAAATATTTGAGAAAAACTGAAATTACAGGTATTTATGAGCGCCATAGAACTAGATCACAACATTGATTTTTAGAATGTCAACCTTCTCATAAAGATGATCTTCTGTCAGCTTACAAACACTGCTATACAACAAACGGTTCGTCAACAACCCATAGCTTGCAGTCCACTAGGAAAATATTACACGGGTATTCGTTATCAAGTATTGTGTCGGCCCTTACCGGATACACACACTGAGTAAGAATGTGATAATAGTTGCCTGCGGTTCATTTTCTACACGCAGCCTAAGGCTGTGGTTCAATGCCGTTTTTTCATGAGACAAGATATTCATTAATGGATTAATTAATTTGTGAGTTACGTGCGCGGACATTGCGGTTAAGCTTGCGAAGCTAAGCTTGCGAGCTGGCAAAGCATATGTGCAAGGGGAAATTC
Source organism: Pandemis cinnamomeana (assembly GCA_932294345.1). Taxonomy (NCBI): domain Eukaryota; kingdom Metazoa; phylum Arthropoda; class Insecta; order Lepidoptera; family Tortricidae; genus Pandemis; species Pandemis cinnamomeana. The sequence continues at coordinate 11,084,899 of OW028705.1, read as the reverse complement.
CACCTATAGGAATGCTGCGCTTAGCTAGTTTTGGGAAATGAATTAATCTGATTGGTGGATATTTTACTCAGACACAGCTTAGCAACCAGCAATCTCCAATAAATCTAGTGAATACCTACGCAGGCTAAATTACTATTTATTCTGTCGCTAATACAAAAAAAACTATTTAATTTTATTTTGTTGAGTGTCTGGGAAGGTGTTAAAAGCCCTTTTGCGAAGAAAGCAGCAATTATGAATAAAGTAATAAATAAATATTGTTTTAAAAAACAACACTCAGCTATTTCTATTACCATGATTGTGATCTTTTCTGAGAATAATAATCAGAACATAAGAAATTCTTAGCTTGAATTTTATAATAACAGTAACGCGACCGTGTCGGAAAAATATTGCAAATATAAAAAATATTCACAAAAGCATTGAAAAAATGTAAGCTATTTAAGGATAAAATAAGGTTCATTTTAAGAATGTTCCAAAAATAATCTCAGCAAGCAAATTTAGCCACTAAGTGTCCTATATTTCCCGTATTGAGAGAACACTATTTCCTGAAACATCGCGAGCGAAAAAACGGCCTACACAAAAATGACCACACGCTGTGACGTCATATTCTCTGGTAAATATATTAAGCGTAAACTTAAGTCGGGACTATTTTAACACTGTCAGCGTAAAAATGATTGGTCCTGATGGTTCTTTTACACCTGTACTTATACTTACTCCTACGTTCTTTTTGTGTCTTCTGAGCCGGTTAGTTGGTGTCGTTCACCCAATTGTGCTATCAAAATACCAGTACAAGGCCCGGCGACTGTGTGAACGGCGCTTAAGCGTCCACTGAGTGGGCAGTGTAACTCCATGGGCGCGTTTCGCGACGATGTTCTATTACAAAAGGGAATTGGATCTTGATTCATTGGTTCGGAAAATCGGCAGCGTACCTTGATAATTTCATTTCTGTACAATTTGACCGCGCTCGTGGTCAGACGATTCTTGGGGGCCTCCGCGGACCCGAATACAATATAGGGACTCCCCTGCGGTACTCGCACACAATACTAAGCTTTTATTGCCTCCTTTTACAATCTCCCATTACCTCCAAGGCACTGCTACGACTGGGAATTAGTTTTGTTACAGTTTTTTTTTTTATTTTTCCCTTTGAACGGTTTTCTATAGTTCGGATTTTTGTATCATACCGTAGTATCTTGTAAGCGCGTAACATAAACGCGATTCGATTGTTCCATAGAATGTTAGGTATCGTTTTGCTAGTTGCAGGAATAAGGCTATTGGAAGTGGCGTAGCATCGAAATATCGCATTAGATGCCACTTTTATTGCGGATGGCCGCACGCGCTCGAACGGTCTGCTTTTACGGAGATTGTATTGGTGCAAATAGGAGCTACATTTGTAAATATACAGTAGTAAAATTCACGATTACCTCCTGTATAAATTTTTTATTCATGCAGTTAAACCATTTGCCTGCTTTATACAATGAAATAATCAACGCAATTGCAACCAAAGTCACCACAAGAAACAATACCACGGATGATCTCTCTTCACGAAAACCTCAGCGGTTGTCGACGCTCCAACGATCACTGGTAAGCTTGTTTTGCAATTTTGCAGGACTTGACCTCACTGTTAACACATTACACTAAGGAATTACAATCCCTAGGCATGAGCTGTCAAGGGAATCGTGTGGAAAAACATTACAGGGATTACAGGATCCAATGATGATGATGATTACACCATTTTTCAAAGCAACAAAGGTAAGGTTACAAGTTTAACTTGAATATTACATGAATAACTGTTCCGTAGACGTAAATGGGGCATCGATTATGCAAAATGTATATTGCATTGATCGGCTGCCGTCACTGCGGTGCGAATGCGCTCGGTCGATACCTAATCATACTTGTCAATTGCCTATTCGCATCCGTATCCGTAGATCATCAATTTTAACCCTTTATAGGGCTTATAGGTTTGACTCATCTGAAATCTTAAGATAAATCGTAGCCAATTAATTAAAATCAAATTATCCTCCTTACTGACACAATACATGTTGTGTATTCTCAGGAAAATATGCTTCACTCGGACGTAGTTGAGTTACAAGGTACGTGAATAATTTATGGATGTCTATAAATTAACGACTGATTCAATTAATTTAGTTCATTTTAAAAGCTGGATTTCAGAACGTCTATTTAGTTTAGCCTAAACAAATTAACTGTAATCCAATAGAACTTAATGAGTTTCTGCCTAAAGCAAAACAATAAATAAATTACTTTTACAGGATTAAATCAAAATGTTACATTCTAACCGTTAGTATTCCAGCTATCTTACGATTGTTACAAGGAAATGCAACAAAAATACTTGGCCACCCTAAACCGCATTCCGTGCATCGACAGACTATAAATACAGTAAACCAGTTGAAAACAGTATCACAAAATTCTGTCTTTAGTTACTCCACCCCATAATATGAACTTCTTTATTTCTAACTAAGTATTAATGTTTTGTGTTTTGTATTATAATATCACTAGCTTCTGCTCGCGACTTCATCAAGTTATGCATATAAGCTTTCCTCTTGAATCACTCCATCTATTAAAAACCGCATCAAAATCCGTTGCATAGTAAGATCTAACCATACATAGAGACAGCCAGACAGAGAGCGGAAGGCGACTTTGTTTTATACTACCTATGTAGTGATGATGAAGAGAAGTGGGTATATCATCAGTCGCTGTAAATTTTTTATCACACTGTTTTGATGGACATACATTTTGACGAATGCGGGGTTTGATAATTTGAGCTGCTGCTAGAGACTCGAGTCTTGGCAACCATAATCTATAATTGTTATCCTGGGTATCAGAATGGTTTTTCAGACAACCAACGCGAAAGGAAACAGGCATAGGTAGTTTTAATTTTTCCACAGCAAGGTTAAACGTTTGTAAGCAGATATTCTTTACTTACGTCATGTTATACTTCCTAACTTTTTTATGTTATCACATAAATGCTGGGGGCAAACTTCGAATACGGAAGCGTATTTGACGTTACTTTGGTAATTAACATGCGTAAATTTACCTCCACGAGACCTAATGCTGAGGATATTGCCGGCAACTGTATTTAACAGTCTGTTTTGACTGTGTACTGTGACTAAAAGTCCTGACGCAGCGTTCGGTGAACGATGTCAACTACAAATTACAGGGCTTAGGAATTTCGAGCACTTGCGCCCGTACTTCTCCTTACACTCAAAGCTTTGTGTGGCGGCCGGTTTTTACGCTTAACTTGCGCTTCTGATAGTCAAAAATAACGTGCTTTACGCTTTGCTTAACTTACGAGTATTTAGGTAGGACACAGACGATGTATTGAGTATTTCGAACCTTTAAACAATAAGATCGGATGCCGTTTTACCTTACGCACCCAAAATTCACCACCTCCGACTTCCTCTTTCCTACTAAAGGTACTGCTGCCTCTACCGCAATTTGATAGAAATGTTATTCGGGATTGCAATTGTCAATATGGGACTTGATCAAAACAATGATGATCTTGAGCACTCAACTGACCATAGATCACAAATGAAATTAACCTTGGTTCTTGACAGTTGCTATTTTGAGTATAATCTGAATTAACTTATACTGAAGCGAACCGCACAATACAAAGAAATAAAAGCAAACTTGTTTCATTTGAGGTCTAATTTGATAGTAATAAGGACCGGTTAAGCACTTATGCGGCCTTTCAACAGCTAGTTAAGGCATCTCCAAACAACCTTAATGCAGCTTCCACACACTTTGTGTGCTACGAGGGTAGTCTAGACTTAATAAATCGACTTAAACCCCTCATAATACCTTACATCGACCTAATACCATCCACAATACAGTCCAGACTTCAATGGTAATGAAAGTGTAATCAGCATTACAAAGTATAAAGAACTGAAGAGTTAAAACGTGAAAAGAAAATGTGCATCGAAATGAATTCTGCTACGGGTAGCTGCCGCACGTATTTTCACAGTAAAAGTATAAAAACAGTACTTAGGTACGTACTTTACGTGTCAAATTTAAGAACGATTTTTTTTACTTTTTGACGTCTATCTATAGTGGTCGATTGAATTTTATTGTGCTTTACTTTGTGGAGTATCGCGCTGATTAGCACGACCATAGGCGGATGACGGCTACATCTGTATGACAAATAATAACGCTCAGGCAAAATCAATCATCCTCCGTTACACAGGTCCAACAATCACAAGAACACCGCAACATATGCGTCGCCAAAACAAAGTAGATTTGTACGTGTAATTCCGGAATAGCTAAGAAGGTTAATTAAAAAAATTGTTACACCGTATGAATGTAGAATATTTCCACAGTAGCTAAAACCAGGAAAGAGCCCATTCAGTAAGGTTAGGTTTATGTGACATAAAAGTTCATGTTGAATGTCGTGTTCTAAATGATATAAATGTAAGCAGGTGTGTAGGTGTCTTTAACATCAGGTAAACCTCATGCCCGTTTGTCAGCTTTAATATAATAATAAACAATGCTAAACCAGGTTAATAAGTTGGTTCATAGAAATACAAACAAATTTTGGGACTACAACAAAAAACTAATAATTATATTAGTACAGTTGTACAGTCACCATAAAATATAGCTGTCGCACTGATCAAAAGTATCTAAACATTTACTTTTAACAACAAAAACAAAATATTAAAATAGTAAATACAATTTTAGTGTAGGCCATCATAAATAAGGTGTACAACCGCTTTCGTCACAATTTATTGAGGCTGACTAAGAAAGTGACTTATTGATATTTTTTTATAAAAAAAAATGTTTTTTGACGTCTTTGAACGCCTGTTACCAATAAAAAAAAACCATTTCGTTTCGTACTGTGACAGTATCTACTGTGTTTTTACCGTCTAGGCATTTACTTGAAGATTGCACGGTGTGCATGCGCAAAATTTGTAATCTCACAAAAATGCACCTAGCGACGCGTGCATTCTACAAATGAAAGCCCAGCACCCTTATAATTTCACGTGCAAACAAACGATGGAAGCAATTTAGCCGGCGAAATGAGAGCATGGAGCTGAGTATGATGTTAGGGTTGATGCAAGACATACCGCTAACTTTCTGACTAAATTAATAGTTGAAGGCCACCGACTTAATTGCTATGATACAGGTGTGTTCACTATGTGGGTATGGGTGCGCTGAATACATCAAAGAAAACATGTTCACGTATAGCTACGGAGTGTGAGTTAACCCCTACAGCATACTGTCACCTTTTAGTTTGGAGTATAATTTAATATTACCTGTACAATAACATAACGTTTGCTTTATTAATGGAACAGTTTACTTAGACTTGGTTAAGGGAATAACAGTATCAGTTGACGTAGAAATTTTTGCATGGAATAAAGACCATTAAAAGATTAAGCTGCTGTATAGAAATTGCTTCGAGTTATAATAATGCGAATAAATGTACCGAAGTTATTCCAAAAAAATAAAATGTAATAATACAAAGTGTATACGCGCTGTTAATTAATTAAACTGAATTCCGAAGGAATAGCCTGCGCCACGGATTTTTCTGACGAACATAAAAGCTAATACGTTTATCTGTCGGAGCTCATTTCCTCGCTGGAATTTTTATTCTCTTAACGCTTTGCCCGAATTAAAGTTACGGCGAACAATATAATTTTTATGGTCCTTAAAAATTACTCCTTTAAATAAGAGTCTTTTTTCCGAGACAGAGCTTAAGCAGAATGGGCATTTGGTAGGCAATATTCGAATGGCATTAAAAGCAATCGAATCGTTACAGGCGGTTCGGAAGGGCTCCTGGGCGGGCCTCGCCCGGCCGGCGACTATCCGGGCACGTTCCGTCAATAATTTTCTTTGAACATCACAGATCTCTTCCAAGTACAATCGGGCCGCAGTAAACATCGAATAAAGCGGCATGTCTATAATATCATTTCTAGCTCTATGATTTTTGCTTTCCATCGAATCCCGTTCCACAAGTGGGCAATAATTGAAAACGAAACTGTTGTGCGAAGGCGGGACCGCGAGACACTGCATAAAGGCGCTCAAAATAGATTGAACGTATAAAATTTTCAGTTGAAATTCGCACGAAGCGGCATCGGGGGAGGTGCTGTGTATCTTTTTACTTTGTGACCTCACTTTTTATTCCATTAGCGAGTGTGTGAGCCCCTCTAGCCAAATATCGTGGAATAATAAAAGCTATTAGTAATGATAATGCGTTCCGCAACTCTCGCTACATTGGCGTAACTGAATTAAACTTGCGCGCCATGAATTCCGGCGCTCGCGCTTATTGCCTGACGAATTAGTTTGTTTTGAACCTAACATACATATTCATACAGCACGAAAATAATCAAAGGTCTTATCTAATTTAACTGCTCGACGCGATGTTTTATTTACGAAGAATCAAATTATTTTTCTTGAGCTTCAAGTAAATATTTCTTATTTACAAAGTAATTCGGACAATACATTTTGTTTTAGAGACTTTCAAGACTTTATATTTTATTTTATTTTTCCTATGAGACACATTACTCCATCTTGGTTGAAGACAGACAGTAACACCACCATTTTCTTTACAATCCACGCAAATAACTAGAGACAACAAAATTTTCGTTATCTGTGACTTCTACAAAACACGTACCAAAAACATAATACTATAATATAACACTGTATAGTTTTGTTTACTTTAGATATTAGCCTTTATTTAATTTGAAATGTTTGTTTACTATGTCCGTCAATGTAAATAAAATTTGATCCACTTCAATTTTTTTTGAAATGCTAAATATAATATCGGAATGAATTTTTAGCAACAACTTTTTCGTTCCAATTAAGTCATTACATAAGCTAAACATCGCATATATATATTTTTACGTGAATTACGCTCGTGGCCTGTAGGTCTTGTTACCTTAGGCTCTGTCTACCCCGTAAGGGATAAAGACGTGATTTGTGAATGTGTGTATGTATGTATACGTGAATCACTATCTTTTCAAATTTACCGGTGATGGAAAACATCGTGAGGAAACCTGGATATACCTACGAAGTAATTCAGTGGTGTGTGTCAAGTTTCCGATCTGCACTGGGCCGCGACGGAACAATAGCCCAAGCCCTCTCATTTTTAGGGAAGACCTGTGTCCTACAGTGGGACATACATTAGCTAAAGACGTATTCTATGCCAACAAAAGGGGGTCACCATAGTGATCTGCCGTGCCGGTTTCCACAGTGTGTCTAAAAAAGTAAGTTCTCAAATTATGATATCCAAGCAATAACGTCAAATTGTCATCAGATAGCAGATACGAGTATGTTCTTAACTTCGTACGCGCAGCGTAAAACGCTATTGCTCTAACACAAAACTTTTTATTTCCGTCTATAGCAAGTCAATCGTCTGCGAAATTTTTCAGGCAAACTTTAACAGTGGAGGCAATCGCTCCTGAAATTCGAAAATGAAATCGTACCAAGCGTCGCAAAGATTTATCGATGAATGTTCCCAACTTTCGGGGCATAAAACTTATGACATGTAATCATATTACATTCCATTCAAAACCTAGTGTGAGCGCCTTTTATTTTAACTTTCGCTAAACTATTTACAAAGGCTTTGTTTGCTCTTTGATTTATAAATGTGTGTGTTCAACCGAATACTGAGCCCGATGCCACGGGGATTAGCGGCGTCCAAAACCATTTGAAGGATTACTTTACTTATTTGAATTGTTGTTAATTTGCGTTTTGTACTCACCAAAATGTTTGTTGCCCTTTTATTACGTCGCCCAAGGCCGTAAGTAGCAATCTACCGCCTACTACGCGAGCGGAATTTCCACTTTCTGGCCAGGTAAGACGTACAATTGTGTACACATCTCGGGCGGTGATAAAGAAAGCCTCAGGTCGCATGATTATCGCCCTCGCCTTTCGATACGCGTTTCCCAATACGTTAGACAATGTGACATCAGGTTTGGCTTTAGATTTCTGCAATTGATGCTTGGCGTCAATATCTTCGAAATGAGTCACTTTTAAGCGCGAAAAGTCACTAAACAACTGGAGAAAGAAGAAAGAAGAAAAGAATACCCATGCGAAGCCGGGGCGGTTCACTGGTTGAAACTAAAACAGACCAATAACATTAAAATAGCAAGCTTTCAATTTCTGAATATTAAACAGTGATAGGGCCCGCAAATGCAATTTTATCAAACCTATTTCAGAACATAAAAGTTTATCTAAAACGTTATCTCTGGGATAGGAGGATTGTATTTAAATATTAAATGTTATTTTAACATTAAAGTGGCCGAACGTGCTTATTGCGTCTATTAATACGAAATGAGCAAAAACTACCACCGCGATTTTGAATTCAAATACAAATGAACTCGATAACGTGTGGAGAGATAAAAATATCAGATCCCAGCTGAAATTCAATTAAAACTGCTCGGGATCTTTAGCTTTTTATTAGATATAGGTACCTGTCATAAAGTTTTTTTTTATTACTACAGTTTTTACTCAGTTATCTCTTTGATCTTTTCAATTATAGGAACTGGGTGACTGGGTATTTTTTTTGTAAGTACGTTTTCTAAAAGTGTAATTTAACTAGATCGATTTATCGCCCTCGAAAGAACCTGCATGCTAAATCTCATGAAAATCGTTGAGCCGTTTCTGAGATTCAGATTACGCTACAGGTAATAAGATAGGATTAGATTAAAACGTTCTACCATATTGTTGATCAGATCAGGCAGGCTGTCAACCGGAAAGCTGTGGATGAGACTGGCACAGGATCAGGCAAAGTGGCGTGAAAATAAAAAGGCCTTTGTCCGACAATGGGTGGATGTGGGTAGATTCGATCAATTAATTGATTGATTGAATAATTAGCAGCCACAATAGAAGACTCTCATGCAGCCCCACAATGGGATTATATCAGTCCTTAAGGTATTGGGGTGTATAATACTTACACTACTTTACTGCTACATTATAAAGTACATACATACATACACATACACATACACAAATCACGTCCTTATCTCTTACGGGGTAGACGGGGCCTAAGGTAACAAGACACTGAGGGCGTATAGGTGGAAAGTGGAATCAAAATAGTGATCATAACATGATTCCTATGATTTTCGCCCATTCCCTCGATAGTTTTTTACCATCTGCGCGGGAAAAGAAGCCACTGGTACATTCTATGTTTTTTCTTTGCTCCCAGACCAGCATGGAAGTAAACACTGGTGGAAGTGGACATTATAAAGTGCCCTTTTTAAACTATGCAGTTTGGTACAGTTATATGATTTTGTGTCATGTATTGGCAAACGTTAAAGTGAGCGGAGCCTCATCATCATCATCATCATATCAGGCATCGGACGTCCACATAGCAAAACCTACTTTTGTCCTATTCTAGCACAATGGCAGCGCTTGCCAAACGAGAACAGACTTTTAAAATAAAAAAAATCAGCAACAAGAAACAATATGGCTGCGACGGCAAAAATTGCTTTGCAAAATTACCTCACTTCTCTTAAAAAGTGGTGCCATCGCGATGATATCGCATTTTCCGTGATATTCAATACGTTGTATGCACGTGTCTTTCCGACAGATACATCTCGTACATGCCGCTCGAGGCGGTCGGCGGATTAGCCGATGCAATACTTGACGCTAACAAATAGATAACATTACTCATGATTGATTCCGGTGTCAAAATGCGGACAATTGTGCCTCTGACTTTCCTTATGAGAATACCGCATTTGTAAGTAAGAAAGTAAATGTTTTATTGTATAAATATAAAGAAACAGACAAAATTCACAAAAAAAAATCACAAAGGGCTTCAGCTAACTTTAGCAATCGTTTGTCTTTATCTGTCACTTTGACATTTACTAATTGCTAAGTTAGCAGAAGCCTATAGAGCGTTTATGAATAAGAGGGTTAGTTTCTATGAATCATAGGGCAGGGATTGATAATACACACAAATATAAATTTAATGGGGTCAATTTACATAAATCAAGCTAGGTCCAAACTAAGCTAAGTTTGTACTACGGATACTGCGTAACAGAAAAACATTGCTTAAAAGCATAAAATACATATTCATCATAATACAAATGCCTTCCCCTCTGGGATTCGAACCCGGGACCTCCTCATACACTTCACTAACAACGAAGCTATCAGGTCATTATGCAGCTGGTTCATTTTTTTATTGATTGATGAATGAACAAAACACTGAAAACAACAATTTCACTCACATATTATATGTTGCTTGTAGATTGAAAGTACAAAAGATTAATGATCACAGTTTAATTTAATTAAAATGATTGTGGTGATAATAAAAGGGCCCCAAGTGAAAATGATTATACTTACTTAGCTTACAACACAGTTTATTTAGTTAGTTTTAAATAAATTAATAATTGCTCATAGACTTATGTCAGAAAAAACGAAAATTTTCTGTATAAAAATTATAATATATTTGAATGTCATCAACTCAAATATCTTTATTCGCCACTTTGCTATTTTTAAATAAATCTGGTCGATTTAATTGAGATTTAAAAAGAAATAGCAACCTGTGCTAACTTAATCCCGATCCAATGAGAAGTTAAGTATCTATCCAACTAATACTTTGAAAATAATGAGCACTTCCAACAATGGCTCTATCTATGTTACTGTATTGATTCTCGCATTAGGTTCTTAAGGTGTTTACTCATAGATTAAAGAACCAATAGAATGGAGAAGTCATAAAATAAGTCCGAAATAAAATTGACAAACCGCTGCACCGATTTCTGCATTTTGATTGGCCAGCAGCCCATGGTTAACTCAATTGTTTATTTTTTAAGACAGTTTTCGAAATATATGTGTCGCACACACGTAGCTTGTGGAACGTATTTTAGTTCATTAAAATGTCTTTGACAACAATAGGAACAGAAATAAGTACGTACGGTATGAATGAAAAAATCTATTTTTTTTAGGAATGGAATCTCATAACTCTCTAGATTCTAGAGTCTAGAAGGTAGTTAATTCTATTGGTTAATTCCTCTATGTGTTTACTCAACCCCGTCTTTGCATTATTTCAGAGCTGTGGACGACTGCCAATAACAACTTGTTAATTTCACTAGTGGTTCCCACAGAACGAAGGCTCGGACTCATATTTCCAACTCATGAAATATTTATAGCGGTATAAGCAATCCCACCATTGGGAGTCTAGACGCAGTGTGAATGAGATGAAATGAAATATTATCGACTCAGTACAAAACTGTCCTCATGTTTATTGCAGCTTTGAAGTCAGATTTAGAGACGTAACCCCCAGTAATGCTGAGGATTACAGTTTGATAGTCTTAAGACTGTGCCTCATTCGTTATACATGAACTGTGTTTGCCAAATGTTAGGACAACTGAACAAGTGGGTATTATCTTCATAAATTTATTTGATGCTACATATCAGCCGTTCTATTCATAAATAGAACGGCTGTAGCCCTCGTCTAGATTATGAATGAAACCTCTATGCTTAGTTCAAAAGTTTTGAACTGGGCATTGATGAATCAATCAGTTCTTTTCTTTCTACGTATTGTAACGCAAACCTTACTTTTTAAAGTGTTACTTAGCTTTCAAGATTCATCAAAAAGTATATTTAAGTAAAGGAAATGAAAGAGCAGAAAAGAAAAGATGTTAGGACACCTGATACGACACGACGTATACGTTAAGATTATAATTGAAAGGAAGCGGAAGAGAGGAAGGCCAAGAAGAACTTTTATGGAATTAGAAACAATTATAATTAACTCTATATTATCGATTTTATTATAACTCTACCTAATCCATGCCAAACAAAATACGTACGCTTTCCGTGCTTACCTATTTGCCTCACATGAAATAGGTATACTTAATAATGTTCGTAGTCTATGTTATCATTCTGCAGTATTAGCTAGCTAAGAGCCCGTCTATATCGACGCTCAACCTTCGCAAGCTCGTATCTCAAGTGATTTTGCAACTCAAAATCGACATCACGCCGTCCTTGATACGGTTAGAATTCCTTGCAAGCGCTAAACTCACATACAAGCTATTGAAAGTAACCAGATATAGAGGCTTTATCCGATCAGGAGCAGTGACGTGGGACGAACGGAATTGTTAGTCTGCTACAGACTATATACGGGCAGCCTAGCAGAATAGACTTGTTTCTAAGTTAATAATTTTCAGATATGAAAGCGAAGGATAGATTATTGAAACCAATTAGCAATGCAATATTCATGAGTAATCTTGTATCCACCAGATGGTTTCCACTGGGTAGGGAATCAAGTAGCATCTCACTTTTAGACCAAATCCCTAATTCCGAAATTCGGATACGGACTAGACTTGAGGGTGTTGAAAGCGATAGCACAATCTGAAGTAGAGATGTGAAAATATTATATTTTCGTATTCATAATTATCAAGAAGCTCAGAACTGGGACTGTCTTACAGATTTCTACAACATTGAGTTCAAAATCCCAGAGTTTGTATCATCAATTTCCAATCATAAGTGGCTGGCAGTACGAAGTAAGCATGACCTTTACTGCAATATTACACATCAATAATCTGCTGCAAAGTGGCACGCCTTTATGTGTGACAGATTTACACTTACAAATAGCAGTAGCCGATACAAAAATTGCCTCGAAACCGCTGCAACTCGCTTTTCTGTGACCCACAGTCCGCTGCGATCACTCCGACTACTTACCACTCACCAAGATTGCTCTATGCTCTCCCATCGGCAGAATGTATCCCGAACTTGCGCTTTGTCCGACATGTTGCACTGCGGTAACGTCAGCAACTAATGTTTACTCCGACGACGCGATACGATAACTTCGAAATTGGGTATAATACGAGATTTCTTGTCGTATTTGGAGGCAATCATATCAATAAGGCAATACAATACAAGCAATTCAGGCTGAATTTTAAGGGCTTAAGATCTTTGTCCATCAGACCGTGTCGAACAAGGATGTTCGTTACCGGTCCGACAAATAATACTCTATGTACAATTAAGTAAGTTGTAGGTACTAAGGTATCAGAATGCTTAGTGTAGGTGTTCGGTCACAAAATACGTCTCGGACGCGTTTGCGTTAAAATGTCAAATTGTATGAGAACAGTTTATTGCCGTTTCGATCCGCAAGTCGCGCTGCCAATTTTTCCATAGTAATTGAGACGTTTACGTGAACGCGTTCGAGACGTTTTTATATGCGACAACTTACACTAGAGGCTAGAGGCTGTTGCCGTTTTGATCCGCAAGTGACGCTGCCAATTTTTCCATACTAATTGAGAGGTGACGTTAACGCGTATGAGACGCTTTTCTGTGTACTAGAACCAGCCTGTCACAACACAAGGTACGGCATGCAACAGCGCCTAGATTGTACACCGTTACACAAAATAGATTCGTCCACTTATTGCGTGTGTCAAACCATGGTATCCATGGTGTGTTAACTCGTTTAGCACGGCACTCGATGGTGTAAAAACGCGTATTAGATCATGTCAAATTTTTGTGTGTGTGCTGAAATGGTAACGATTCTTGTATGACACGGTGTAATAGGCGGAAATTCCATTTTTAGCTGTTCGAATTTCAAAGATAAAACATACTGTCATACTTACCTAACGAATCAAACCAGTTTTTTTCGTGAAAAAATTCTATACTTAGGTAAATCAAACAGAGTTGGTGATTTAAAACGTTAATCACAGTTTTATTGAGTTCAGTAATTATTTGAGAAAATGAATGTAATTTTTCTCATTTTGTAAATTGAGCTCTCAAAGTAGGAAGTGAAGTTAGAAGGAAGTAGAAGAAAATAAAGCACAACTTGAACGTTTTAATACTTCTTTAAACTTTGAAACGTAGTTATGGCGATAAACGTTTTTTGAACAACTACTCCGTAACTCAAAATATCTTAAAACTGCGTTAGATTTTATCATCTTTAAAAAATCACAGGTAAATAATTTTGTACTCAGACATAATTTGGTAACAATAAAATGAACCTAACCTAACCTGTCGTACCTAAACCACGCTGCTATGTTCTATATAAACATTTTTTTTACAAATATCCGTTTAAGATAAGTTTGTGAAACCATGCATTTTTCAAATTAAGTAATAGCAGTAGATGTTCCACGGGAGTTTGTAATTGTGTCGTACAGACACATCATTCAAACAGATAACGCTTTGCGACAAAAAATCGCATAGTAACATAGGTCACGTGACAGTTAGTAACAGGTAGAAAAATTCGGAGACTACCCACCTGCTATGGGTGGTGTAGGGGTATAGCACGCGTCACGGAATGACGAGGATCCGGGTTCGATTCCCGGCCATAGCTTTACTTTTCGGATTTTTCTATGTGTTCTAATTTTCACCGACATTTAGAAAATTAATTTCTAACGATAAAACCGAAAAAGTAAAAAATAAAAATCAAGAAATAAAAATTCTTGATTCATTTCATAGTAAATTACGTAATTGCTGGTTGATGAAAATTTTAATGATTGCATTCCTTGTTTATCATTACCTACGAGTATGTTGGGCACGCAAAGTACTAGGAGCACATGAAAACGTAGAAGCAAATGGTTTACTAAGAAAGCTGAAGCATGAAGCCCAAACTACGGCTGGGTGTGCCGACGGCCTACCATCATATCGTAACGATAGTGGATAGCTTCATACGATGGCCGATTAATGAAGCCAGCGCTGTGTGGAGCACAACGTTCCTGTAATGGTTTTACGACGATGCGTTTAAGTGATGAGTTGTAGCGGGAGCGTAAGGCGACAAAATCGTAACCAATTACAATAATAATCAATCAGTATTAAAATAACGTCTACTTCAAATAAGCGACAGTGTTCATTCATTTAATTTTTTAAAATCATTTTTAAATTACTTTAATTTCAATCAACTTTCCTAGTTTTAGTGTTCTTTATTGCTATTTAGTTCTTAATAGTTTATATATATTAATAAAAATATTTTAATCAACTAATGCTTTCGAAGTAAACGTAAGCTATTTATCAAAATATTACCGTCAATGCCAAACATATTATGAAGAAATCATTCTGCTATATGGGTACTTTTATTTCCCTGGCAGTTTTATTGTTAAGTAACTAGAGAGATACTTCGCCCTCGATGAGTATAGGAAATCCGTCCTTATTCCTTGTTACTATTATACAACGTGCAAAAGCCTTAGCTTTCTTAATCTAAAAGTTTGAGCTTATCGTTGGAGAGTCAGTCGTTCGTTCAATAACATCTTTTTTTACTTATTTTAAAACTAAAGATGTTTTAAGTTATAATTTAATATTTTCATGTACGTAGCTAATGATCCACGCGTAATATCGTCTGAATATGATTACGAATTTGAATTATGTCACTAGCTAACTCCCCCGACTATGCCTCTGTAAAAGGAAAAACATTATGTTGCATAAGCACCTGAAGAAATATGGTAGATGTTATTATGTACGAGCTTAGCTACCGCTCCCGCTGGCACTTGTGGCTTCCACCATACTTGCTCCCCTTGTCCCCTCTGACTTCACCCTCCCTCGGCACAGCAGACTCGACTACTTGATTATGCATCGCGCTACTTCCAACCGATTACCAAACTAGTAATGAACGTTACCGCATAGAAAGTTCAATATTTAATAACGAACTTTGGTAAGGGTATCCTAGCTACTATCAAATTGTACCTATATTATATAATGACGGGGATCTTTCAAATAATTGTAACAATATCGACGAAAATCTAGAAACCGATATGTCAAAGTTACGTGTACTTCCTTGCTGGTCTGGGAGCAAAAGAAAAACATAGAATGTACCAGTTGCTTCTCGTCCCGCGCAACTGCTAAAAGCCGAGGAAATGGGCGAAATTTTTAGGAATCATGTTTTAGACTATGCGGCTAGCTACCCATCACTATTTGGATTCCCTTTTCCACCTATACGCCTACAGTTATGCTAAGCGTGGCCTTTAGGTCTTGTTACATCAGGCTCTATCTACCCTGATATAGATGTAATTTGTGTGTGGGTGTAACGTGTATTTGAGGGTAATTATTTTAGGTAGGCGCTATATGTATAGTATTGGCGTCATCTTTCTATTATCTGAGCAACGCTCAGTCGCCGAAGTAACATATAATGTATACCTATACGATACGAATACTGTTCTTGAGAGTTTAGACTTGATTAGATACCTAAAATGGCTTTTATCATTTTTGGTGAAAAAAGGTTTAAAAAAATTAACCCTAGCCTGGTAAGTTGGGTTACTTAACATAGTACTTAGGTACATTTTACTGTCTCTATTTGTTGTAAATATTGTTTCTGTAAAATAGCGTCTTTTATAGTAGGTACAAGTAAGTGCAAAAATCTTTCACAATTTAACCGTTCAAAAATAATATCTTCTCAGCAATTTATCAACAGATAAAACATTATACTCGTACATCCTTGTCTACATACTCAATTGTACTACTTAAATTATAATGAAAAATAATTATTCTCAATAATTTAATCGCAAGACACATTTTGAAAGACTGTAAGAACACTCGTAACAACGATTTAAAATTAGTTTTAAATCACTTTTTATTTTATAACTTTGTTCATAACGATTACCCACAAAATCAACCACCAAATGCCCTTTAGAAACGTCTTCAATCTAATTGCCCGTTAGTAGATAATCAATTAGTTAAATTAATTTCAGACGCAACTATTCCTCATTCCATTATTACAAAACATTGTATGTTCACCGAGAAACGTGGTCGCTTACGACCTTTAGTTGCACCGTTCGACTTAATACGTTGGCCATCAGCATCGCAATATGATTGTGCGATCGGCCAAAATAATACCTTGATAGCGCTAGTGTAATAACTGATTTAGTAACTTTAGCATCAAAAATTAATAAATTGCCAACTATGAGAAGAGTCCACAAATTTGTTTTATCTGTCTTGCAAAGGGAAATGGGTTGCGAGTCGGGTTACCACCGCGTGTAGTCAAGAGCTGCAGTTCGTTTTTGTATCCGTGCTTGGTCCGGTGCACCCAGGGCATCGGCTAGTGATTTCCTGGCAGTTTCTGAGGGATATCATTGAACGCTGGCTAAGAGCCTGACAGGGGGGACCCCCTGTCTTTAACCGTGTTACCGTACAACGTTGCCGACATTTTGTCACAAGATTTTTGAATTACGTTTTTGTTACTTTGACATTGGCAAAGTTGTCATCGCTATAACAACTTGATACGCCACAAATAAGAAGAAGAAGAAGAATAAGAAAGTTAATATTGGAAATCGGTTAAATAGTAATATCACTTCAGCAGACTGCTTTTGAACTATTCATTCATGCCATGGAAGGCAACTGTCAGAGAGGAGTAGCAGCGGATTGCGAGGCGGAGACAAATCTTGGAGGCACAGCTGACCAGAATGCCAAGAATGAAACGAAGAAGAAGAAGAAATTAGGTAATATAACCGAGGTATGATTGGTGATATAAAGATTGATGAATATCGTTTAGAGCTCGCTTGTCAGCAGCGTGAGAACGACTCAACTGAACGCTCAAGATTACGCCGACTTAAGTGTCAAGCGTGTGGCGGAGCTCGCGCGGCACCGGCGGATACCCCCAATCCCTCTCATTTAAACACCGCTCTATTCATCTGTAGGTATTTGCCCAAGCGATTCCAACGAAAGATCTCCCTTTTATAGCGCTACTTACAGCCTCATAGTGATTCGCGGTTTTATTTCGGACGCTTGTAATGGGGCGTACATTTTTCATGCGGCGCGAATAGCGAACCAAGTAATCTTTGCATTTATGCCGTGATCCTTTATTGATTTTAGATTTTTAGTGGAAAGCGAAACGAATGAAACGGGCGTGAATGGAGACGCGCCCGTTCAAAGCCGGTGTAAGCCCCGCTATGATATAAATTCCCATTCAGCCGGGCGTATATCAGAAAACCCTAAAGTTACTCACACGTTTGTTAGGCGCACCTAACTAGTTCACCGATTTACGATTCAGGGCTAATTCTGAAGTTTGGAGTCTCCAAATGAATTAGGAAAATTTTGTGATTGCTAAATCATAATCATCTGCTCGGCCCCCAACAGGAAATAGGCGTCTTAACTACACAAACTTGGACCATAAAATTATAATAAAGGGTTTTGTTTTTACGACTAGAATAATTTGGCAAAAGTTGCGGTTCAGCGTTTTGAGGTCTGCCACAAATGAATTTTGAGAGAAATGGCGTTTAAATACAGTGAGAGGAAAACGATATCTTTTCTGAGATTTAAATTAACATTTATACCGATATACGACGTATATCTTTTTTTTTATAATGAACCCGCTCCTTTCCCCCTGAACCTACGAAAAAAATAAAAAAGGCGACCTACCATTAAAATAAATAAAAGGAAATAAGGCACCGACCGCAAATTATTTCACTTACCCACCTACTTCTTTTATAAAAATGCGAACGACGCATTAAATTTTGGGGAGAAAGGAAACTCCCCTGTAAGCAATATCGAGCAGGCAAATTTTTCAGATATTGCCTTCAGGTAGCGCACATTTATTATGTACCCGAATATATTACTCTTGATTCATTGACTTTCGATATTGATTTACTTTGCTTGCATAAGCTGTAGTTGGGGAAACTCCGTGGCGAGCAAACTAAACGGCCTTTGATCTGAAGAATTAAGGGTGGGATCGCGCGTGCGTGCGCCGCTGGCAAACACAATAGTCGGCCTACACACAATTTTTCCGACCGGCTAAATCAGAGAGGTGTGACCGGACAACGCCATAACCATTTCCATAACACTTTGCGCCAACATTTATTGTATTACACCCCGCCATTACCTTTTTTTCCTAAGCAACCATTCAATAATAATTTGTAAGATACAGAACCAACATTAATATCTTTGTTTACGACGGCAAGTTTGAAACTGTTATCACTTTCAGGGCGCAGGGCGGCGGTACATCTCGGCCTTTCCCGATGTCCACTTGATTTACGGTAACGATAAGGTGTGGACCTGAAAACTTTCGTGCTTCCCTTGGACGCGGAACACTGTCGCAAAAGATTTAAAACCGAAAAAATACTACCTCAGGTATTACCTCTTTCCCCATTTTCATGATTCAACTTTATGGTATCTAAGTTGAAGATTTAAGATAGGTGTACGAATTCAAAAGAATGTTGTAAGTTGAAAAGTGGGTTGCAACTTTGAAGTTTTGCGCAGGCAGTTTTTTATACGGAAGGTGGCAGGTCGTAAAACGACTGTCACAATGCCAATAATAGTTAGATTACTTCGCCACAATTTATCGTCTCAAAGATTTATTTTCAAAATTTAGATAAGTTTTAAAAGTTCTTGCAAGTATATTTTTCTCTTATTTTGTTTCACTTTACGACTACAGCATTTATGATGCTTCAAACTTCTCCTCGTGGCTTTAGTAGGTAGTTCAAATTCCAATAAATAAAAGCAGTGTTCCAGAATGACACAATTTACATAATGATTGAAGACACTTCTATTGCAGCTACACTTGTACACAAGTTCAGTTGATTGTGGCGCAAGCTAAAGCATTTAATTAACAGGGCGTTAACAGTGGCCTTATCCAATATACCAATAAGCATAAACAAAAGACGTTTACGTTACATTTGCCTGAGAGGCAGAGCACTGTAATAGCTGGCAGGCTGCGTTCAGATTCAGTTGAGCTGCTTCAATATCGGTTCTCTGGGTATTATTTCAGGGCAGAGGGACGAGGGGTAATATTGAGTTGTGAAACCAACGATTTACCTAACAGGAGACTCTGTTTACGGACGAACTTTACCTCGACACTTTGACAACTTATTTCTTGTCTCGAGAGTTGCTAAGCCACTCAGTTTGTTTATACAGGCTTGATTGTTGTTTGGTGCGATAGTGTTCCTAACGGCTGATCGAGATTGGTTTTATTGTGAGCTTTTAATGATTGGAATTTTTGAAGATTCCATTCCCAGATTACAACAGTAATTTCTGTTCACACATTAAAGGTCCGACCACAACGGTGCATAACAGATGTTGACGGTGCCTTTACAACAACATGTATGAAAAAACGGTGAGAAAACGTGACGCCTACGACACGTCACTGCGTATACGCGGCGGTGTGTTCGTTCCTTTATTTACTTATGCACCTTCATTAAGTTTCAAAAATGGAAATATTATGTAGTCCCTACTAAGAACTTCCATAGACAGTCAAGTCAATCTTTACCGAACAAACACAAAATAAACGTGAAAAAACTTTCAAGATAAACGCGGGTCAGTGAGTTACGCGGCAAAATATTCGAGCTATGCCCAAAGCAATACTGCTATTGTAGGAATTTAGTTTAGCAACTGTAAAGTGGATACCGAAATCCTCACTCATTGTACTCGTCCAAACGCTTAATTCAGTTGGAATAATTCGAGTTCTATTGTTAAGTTCCTAAAATTGGAGTCTAACATTTAACTGCTTACGATTCAAAGGTAACCGCAAATTTTGGAACGAGCATGCCTCTACATAGAATGAAACTTATTAGCAAACCGATAACTTTTCGCGAGAGACGGTCAGTTCACGCCACGCGCCGGCCGAGCGACCGCGGCTGCTAAAGTTGCTGTTCAACAAAAATGGGAAACTGCTCCGCGTACCATTCAGATTAGTAAGGTGCACGGTAAACGTGCTTAACGCTATCAGTATTGTATTTGGCTAGTAATTTCATTCTCCTTGCGTTTCGGTTTGCGAAGACGTTTGGTCAAGCTTTGGGCCTTTTGCTGGATTACTATGACTATTAAATGTCGCAAACTGATCAACATCAAATACAACCAATGTCAAGATATTTTTGAAGCCAAGGTACCTATAATCGAAATAGCGAAAAAAAAAATTACGTCGGCTATTAAGATTGCGGTTACCTGAACCGATTTGTTAAACTACTGAATTGAAAATTTTCAGCTAAATTTTAAACATTATTCAAAATAAGTAAGAAGCGGATTACTGTTTTACTTCTTGTTATCCCCCCTTTTGTACGTCAGCTGGTGCACAAGTATAATTTTCACTTTTCGTTTCTTATGAAAACATCTCGACGATTACAATAAAATACCAAAATCCTAGTTGAATATTCCTGGAAATTGAATGTATAAAGACGTACCTCGACCGCCTCGTTGTTGGATCTTTCATAACCATAACTTCTGTGATTTCGCCGAATTTGCTAAAGTAATCTCGAAGGCTTTCTGTAAAGAGGAGAAAAAATAGGTTAAACATTGTTCAGTAAACTTTTAATAGGAATAGCAAGGGTCAATAGTAAGATGTGAATGGAGACGTTGGGTTTATTTATAACCTCTAAAATTATATTTTGTACTTATTTTTTGTTCGCTTAAAGTTTTAAATCCATCAGACCATATATATTATGTCACCCAACTGACACTATCGAGCCTGTTACCATTACTTTGGTTTTAACGTATAAAAACATTTAGCTAAATTGAATATTTTTTAAATCCTGCCAAATACTACCGATGCGTGGGTGAGTGAAAAAGCTAGTTTGAAAAAATAAAAGTACACGAATGTTTATTGGATTTTATTATCAGAGGGTTAGTATATTTTCCGAATACGAAAAGTTACGCATTGGTACAGCGACAAAGAACGTTCATGGTACATTCACTCAACACTTCCACACAATAGAAGGGTCTCGTTTTGTAACGCCGAAGCCTTTTCGATTCGCAGTCCATAAAAGTAAGACGATAAGAGCCGTTCCCTTCAAATGACTGAAGGAGTCGTCAGGCAGAATGTTCGAGAGCGCACGCTCCACAGACCCGTTCCGGTTGTTTATCGTGTCACGAGAGATTTGCTTCGACAGGGAGCTCGAGTATTTAGTATCGAGTTTCTCTATTTATGTTGGCTTGTTAAAACGTCTCGAATGTTTGCCTTAAACATGCAAGGAGCATCCGCGAGATTTGTTTGCGGCTGCGCCGCCCTAAGACTCACTAATGGATTGGGTTCCCTGTAAAATGAATATTCCGATTTCCCACTTCCATGTTTTAGGCCTGCTTTACATAATTTCCGGCCAGTAGCCGACACGTTATTTTGATTAAGAATGCATTCAATTATTTTGATGGCCGCGAAAGAGAACGCACTCTCGAATGGGGGATCGTCGCTATCAAAGCGATAGCACACGCGGAAATCAGAGTGGGACATTCCATGATTCACATTATTTTTCTGTCAGACAATGTCTCCAAATCCTACTGCTCGGACCAGTCCTCGTTTCGGAACGAACTTTACACCATACCCGAACGTGCTTGGAGCTCGAACATGCTTGGAAAGGCATTTAAATAAACCAATACTCTCACACATTTTCCGTTACATAAATTTACCAATCCTACATTTTAGTGACGAATAAAAAAGTGGTATTACAATAAAGCAAATAGCATATTCTTTTATCAAGCTATTTTTATTTACTATCAAATGAATCAAGAAATATAGTTCTTGATTTTTTATATTTATTCTAACGGTTTTACCCGTTACAAATTAACACGGTTAAATTATTTAAATATGTCGTACCATCATTCATTTTAATCATTCATAGAAACTCATATAAAGTCTATTTTCATTTGTTTATTCGCATTATTTCGGTGGCAACCCTGTGTGTGCACAATATTGTAATTTACCGCGTACCTAGTTAACTATGACTTAAACCGGTTCTCAAAGTAAACACGTATCTTAACGATTTCTTAGTTTAACTTCCAATGACTGTAAGAGTGTTACTTACTTACTCATATAAATGCACGAAAATATTTACACACGTGCAACAGGTATTTTTATAACATCTTCTTTACGTTAGATCGCGATTTCTTCATAATATTGCGTGTAAAATTAAAAATCCTAGCTAACAGGCTCATCAATGTCCAGCATAAACCCAAGGATTGGACAGTTGGACACACATTTTCATAGAAACCTTTTAGCTGGTAATAAATAAAATTGTCGCACGATTGTCAATGCTATGTAAAATTTATCAAACCGCAGTGCTTTTTGAAATGCATCCTGTAAAGTTCAGGATTAATACTTAGTAGGTAATTAAGAACAAACAGGCCAATCACGAGAGGCTTATTGCGGGATACATTCCAATTTAAACTTGCCTTCAATCCGGCTGCGAGGAGCTTGCAAAACCAAATGTTGGGTCATGCTTTTAAAGTCGATTTTCGACTTGTTTAAAAGTAAACTTTTCTAATCTGACCAGGCGGCCGCGGCTTTAGGGTCCGCACTTCGGAACAGTAATGAAAAGTAACGATTGCATGCTGACTGTACCATTAATCACCTAGGACATATGGGAAACGAAGCGCATTTTACAGTTTTTATTTTATTTTCTTTGTTGGGAAGGGCGAACGTGGGTAATGGAACGTACATCGGCTTAATTCAATTATTACATTATTATGCAAATTGAAGCATTGGAAATTCGTCAAAGTTTTTAATCACATTTAAATGCAGAGCGAATTGCATTTCTCTACTAAAGTTTTGTAACTATGTAAGAGTGTGAAATGAATGTTCATTCTGAATGGGAAATATGCCCCAGCGTATTCATCCTAGTTGCAGTGATTGCAGCAGAAGGGAGGAAAGGAGTTAATTGTTTTACAAGCTATAATATTATGCAAGAATGATGGCGGCAGAAGTCATTTCAACCCTTGTCATCTTGAGGCATCTTTATAGCACCTCAAACCGGCCACGACGCGGAAACGACTGCGTGCTTAGAATACTGAGATAAAAATTATAACCCTGGGAAAATATTATTGCTGAACTAAAAATATTACAGCTTAAAAAAAATAACCTTGCTACTCCCCAACAGCACGTGTAAGACGCAAAACGTATTGTTGATTTCATACTCATAGGATTGAGAACAAAAAATATACATGTACATTGGCACGAGTACCCACCTAGGTACACGTTTACTTAGTTATGAATATTGTAAACCACTTTTATTTACGCCTAAATCATGGCTCTTAAAAATCCCTAAGTAATTAGATATGTGTTGTTTTTTATCATGAGATGGTATTTTTTTTATCCGTAAAATCTCTTTTTTACGTATTTATTTTTATTAAGTACTAGGTGTTCCCCACGAATTCGTCCCGATTCCATTGTTATCTATATATCTTTTAATTTTTTTGTCATGTTTTTTTTCTCCATAAAAACATTCCGTGAAACTTCGGAGTCAAATGAAAAAATAATTAGCCGAATTGGTCCAACCGTTAGCATAATTCATTTTTATTTATGTATATAGATTTACTTATAGTGTATATAAAATTTACAGCACATTGGTTTTTACTGTAATGCTGTAGTTATTTTTGATAAAAAACTAATACTATAATGTACTAATACTTTAATGTACTGTATTGCTGTTGATGCCCCAAATAAAATAAATAAATAAATAAAGAAATAGCATTTAGTTACTAAAACAGTAACGCACCGTACGCGTCACGTCGATACTGGCCCGCCTTTGGGAGGATGTATATTTTATTTAGATGATGCCTACTAGGCAATACTGGGGAGCCAGTGCGAAGGACAGCGGGGTAGATTCGGCACAGTTGCTCAACCACCATAAAATTAGCATTTGGCTGGCGAGTAGCGTTTCCATCCAAACACAACTTGTGGCGGTACCTGAATTATTCGAGCGCACTTCTCAAGAAATTGGAGATTTTGTACGTCTAAGAACTACACGGACATTGGGGGTTATCTCAGTTTTTTGTGTTTGGGTTTGTCCCTTTTCCCTTTATTTCTAGTTGTAACCATTTGGACGTGTACTTTGCCAAATTAAATCTCAGCGCACAGAGATGTCGAATTAAATTGTAAAAAAGTGAATAAGTTAGATTCGTTATCATCATCTAGAACGTATATACGTCCCATTTCTGTGCACTTCTCATAATAAGGACGAAGAAAGTTAATAACAAGTGAACGCAGTAAGCATTTAAGCCTTTGTACTTGCACTGCGATTTAATGCACATGTTGTTTTAAATAAAAAGCTCTTGATATAACGCCGCAACCAAATATGACGTTAAAAGTTATGCAAGCCTAGTAAGTGTTCTATTTATTAAGTTAACCGCGTTAAACTTTGCCCCTTAAAACAACATTCGCTCGTCGGCTCAGCTCAAAGTTAAGCTGTACAGCTGTTCATGAAGCACTTCCACTATACTAATTTTTCATCATAAGTCATTATTTTTTTCCAAATTATATTGAAACTACAACATCTTTTCTATGAGTTTGTAATACAATACGTATTCTATAGAGTAAAAGTAGTGTTTGCAATTTTTAAATCACTATTAATCCATCCCTAATATAACGCTCTTTTTATCCACTCAAAGTTTGATTGAAAGAGATCCCTTACATTTATTTATTTATTTATTTATTTATTTATTTATCTTTACATGAATAAGTTTGCCTTTGTACATGTCACACCTTCGGTGGAATATAGGCGCAATTGTTCAAAAGCCCAAAAAAGAGTTAGGTATGCGCAAAGGTCAAAAAACTATGTCTTTATCTGGAGGAACAAAGACACTCATTAAATTACCTACGCGTTAAATCGCCAGAGGGCGACAGTGGCTTTGTCTCATTGGTGCGTTTCTTTGGAGTATTTTGATTTGACAAAGTCTTATTGGTCAACAGCCCGCGATCGAAGTGATTTTTTTGTGGAGCAACAAGAGCGTAAAGGAAAATATGCTTTTTTATTTAAAATTTTATAAGGATAAAGTCACATTTAATGCACTTTTGCCTGTAAAATAATCACGCACTTGGAGAGGCAAAACCGCTCGAGACAATGTTGACTTTGTACTTCTTTAAACATTATAGTCTTTTTTTTTTCTATGACAAAGACTGAATAACTTTTTAAAAGTATTTGTTTATTAAGAATATTGATTTTGTTTTAAAATAGTATAACTTTAAAGACATAAAAATATATTATAAAAATAAAATGTAAAATGTACTAAGCACTGTTGACTTGTAATTGTAGACAAGATTGTTAATTTCAAAGACTTTTTCTATTGATCTCTAGACTAAAGTAAACACAAAGTTCCTAGACTTAATGTAAGTAATTAAAAATAAATATTTTATGAAAATAAACGTATTTTTAACGAAAATCAGACGTAGGTTTAGTTTGAACTTAGTTATAATTACAAAATGAATTACATTTTGGTAGAACCAGGGCATACAATATGTATACACGATCGCACTAAAAGAGAAATTATTTAAAAGCTATACGAGGAAAACAATAACATTGAACACAAGAAAATCCTAAAATGTCTCTCGTGTAAAATCAGTTCTTTTCTGGCCGCAGGACCTAGAAAAGTATGTTGCAAAGTATTATGAATGTACAAAGAAATTGTTTTAGTTTGATACGGCATAAAATTTACTGGAAAACGTTTTTGAAGTTCACAATAATCAGACTTGAAAACTATGTGCACTTTGGCACATATTTTTATAATTATTGCTTGCTGATTTTTGATTGGTGTCCTACGATTTTGAATAGATTTTTTGCAGTATTACAATGAAATAATATCGCAACTTTATACTGTACAAAAACCGCATATTGCATACCAACAGAAATGACGTAGTGCGCGAGGCGTACCATATTTTAATATCTTTTGTCGGTGAGCCCACGCGGCACTTGCTCAACCACCATTAAATTGGAAGTTACCATATTACTAGTGTCCGACCGAAGTTTCGGTTTCGGTTTCGGTTTCGGCCAATTTCGGCCAAAAAAGTGATTTCGGCCGAAGTTCCGGTTTCGGCCAGAATCCGGCCGAAACCTTCGGCCGGGCCGAAATTACTTCGGGCCTCTCGCGGCTCTCGCATCGGGAGCATTCGGCTTAATTCGGGCGCGTAAAGTAAAAGTACAAGTTGAAAATATGTACTCTAAGCTCCAGGAAGAAGGACTACAAAATAGTCCGAAACATGTCGAGCATCACTCGACTTTTTATACGTGAGTTATCCGTTTGTGTAATTATGATTAAAGTCTCACGGTAGTTTCGTGTACCTATATCTATTTTCATTAAAAATAAACGTTTTTTATTTTGTTTAACAAAAAAAGAAACGTTCTCAAATAAGAAATCCTTGCAATAACCTTTTCCTTACGATTTGTACAGTAATTTTGAATATTTTGATACGTCTTCAAGAATTTCGGTTTCGGTTTCGGTTTCGGCCGAAATCAGAAAAAAACCGAATATTCGGTTTCGGTTTCGGTTTCGGCTAAAAATCGTGTTTCGGTCGGACACTACATATTACTGAAACTAGCGCTGCGCGACTGAAATGCTATCGTATCGTATATCGCTGTAGCTCTAATTAATGCTTAACTTCCCACAATCTTAACTATCCATAAGTTACAGCTATCAATTTTTTAAATATATATATTTATTATAAATTAAGTACCTAAGTGCCTGTGAAGCTGCCAGTTCTAAATGACCAGTTGGAAACGGCAATTTAATAATTAAAGATCTTTTTTTTTTCGTCTTTATTGCAACTAGAATGTTCCAATGTGGCATGCGATAAGTAAATTATGAACAGACAAGAAAAGTTACGTTTGATTATAAGACGACTAAAGCGACACTGTAATTTTAAGCAAAGAAAATTTATTTCACATCTTATTAAAAAGTTAAATACCCAGTTTAATAAAAAAATGTTGGTTGGGCAAAAGATAAACAGGTAAGCTTATATTTTTTTATTTATACATAGTTTAACTAAATAACTATTTTCGTCAGCGAAACTTCACTAACAGGCATATTAATGTTAAAAAATGTGTAAACAAAATAAACATTGCCAAATACGGAGAGCAAGAAACTTGCACACTATCTCGATTTAAAAATCATTGTTATGTACTTATTTTGAAGGATGCACATCGTCATTTACACATAAACAATGTAAAAAGTAGAATGATTTATTGTTACTGCTGATTCCCCCCTAGTTTACCAAGATTTTTCAAGCGAACATTGGAAGTCTCTTGAAAGTAAAAGTATTTTCTAGTCAGGAAAACGTTCAATGACTGAAGATTGTTCAGTGACCATAAAATCGAAATTCGGTCGGGATCCGTTCAACCCTTACACTACACGTAGATATGTATAGATAACATCAAAATTGTTTACAATAATTATTTATTCAGGGCACGACCACGCCATATCTAGGTATAAGCCGTTAGTGATATATCACAGCGCGTATATTAGGTATAGTAAAATATACTATTTTTGATTGTTTTCGACTTAGGCTCAAGGATAAAACTCCTTCACCTTTTCTCTCAAAACTCTTATGAAAAAAAATCAAGATGAATCCACTGATTCAAGAGACCGGACAATTATGCTAAGAAAGGGTTCTTTGCCAATAGAATTGTCAAGTATCCATTCTCGTCAAGTCATCCAAGAATAATTACGCGAATTCTTAAACAACTTGGACTTGAAATGCCTCTAATTGGCAGTTTTAATGTACTAACTTTTGTGCGGAATTCGACAGAAGTAGGCAACAACTTGTCGTGGTTGGAGGTGAAACGAAGCGGCTCTAATTGAAAAATTTAAATTTGTTTTGGTCTATTAAATAATAAGATAATATTTATTATCTTGATCATATTCTGAGATTTTAATTGTTTAACTTGAGATACACTGTACCTAGTTATTTTATCTTATCCATTGTCAATGAGTTACTTCCGTAATTTTTAATTGATTTCTGCACTACCTGCGCTGTACCATCCGCCCCTGACTTCATTTTTTTAAATTATTAATTATTATACAAATTTTAACGCCCCTTTTTTTCTTTCAACGCATTTTTTTCTGTTATAAAAGTACAAAAATGTTCGTACAATATTTATCCGAATAAACCGATTAACGTTTCGCATTTGGAAAGGAGGGCACGGTGCTGCCGCCTGCCCAACCACCATAAAATTGGAAACTAGTCCGACGAATCGTCCGAAATGACCCGTCGCATCCATTACATTGAAACAATGTGATATTAGCTAAGTAGAGACAATTAAAGTTTGTAAAAACGGTTACAAGCATGTCTGACACATGACCAGAATAAAACTTTGTTTAAACGTATGAAATAACACTCGGATTGTTAAAAATTGCTCGAAACTAATTTCAATACGTTCGTTTCAAATTGTAAAGCAATGTTTGATTGGGAAGTAAACTCTGTAGGTATTTTTTTAATTTGATTATTGCGTGATTGTAACTACTTCAAACGTTGCGTACAGAAACGACAAAACTACAGTGAGTCCTAATTGCCAAAGTTCGAGAAAGTGATTTAAAAGATCATTGTACAATTCGGTAAGCAGGATAGATACGGCGCGAGCGTGCGTAGGTGCTTACCTGATTATATTGCCGTGTGTACGTACAAATATGAAGTTTTCTTATTAAAAGTACAAGCGGGCTAATTTTGTATGTCATGTCAATTAACCACCGCCCTCACACCCGCAACCATGAAACCAGAAAAGAATAAATTAAAAGTATACACATGGAATCATCCCCCACAGTCGCATAAAACCAGAAAATATTCTTTCGTCATCGAATTTCGCAGTGGTAATGAAGCAATCAATCAAAATGTAAACGAAAACAATCCGCATTGCATATTTTATCTTTAACAATCCTTGCTCAACCGAACCAATTAGCGTAAAAACCTTTCGTAGTACAGTCCGATGTTATAAATTTGGCACTTAGCCTGACGCAAATTTTCACTGCTGTCAGCAAATAAAGTGTGCTGCATTCGTAGTTTGCGACTGGACGCATTAAATCGACGAACTTGTTATATTTTTAACTTAAGCCGTTTGCAATGCGTATTAGGTAAAGTTTGCAGGGGTCTGTATATCATGAAAAACTCTACTTTAAAATCATTCGTGCCTGATCGTTTTTCATATGCAATATGCTGTTTATAGCTATAAGCTCCTAACGTCGCAAAAATTATATCTACATGTCCTTCTTCTTCAAATTACACATGAAAAAGGCGTATTCATGTTGTCATATCAGCATTACTTCGTTACTAGTTTTAACCCTTGGCTTTGCTCGCCTGTATCATCAGTTTAGACGGTCGAAATTACTTATTACGAGTTTTTACAAAAAAATACATGGAAAATTTCAATAATTCCTTAGTAAGTAGTCTTCATTTATGACGCATGACATACATTCGTGCAAAATTTAATTACTATTTAACCATAGCGAAGATTTAAAATCCGTTCTCATGAGAAGAATAATAAGTATAAAAATATTTATTTTTGCTTAAGTTCTTTTCTTCGTTAAAGACTTTTTGCTTGAATCACTTCTACTATAAAATCACAACAGAGTAAAATAAAAACAACGAAGCATTACTTACTATTACTTTTAACGTTTATAGACTAGTTTAAAATTGTGTCCTGTGAATAAAAACTCCCTGTTAAAAGTGTATTGCGGTTGGCGCGCCGCCAACCACGTACGACACACGTTTGGACTCGCGAATCTCTCACTCGGTCTGATACTCGTCCACGATATTTTTCCACACAAACATTGACTAAATTTCGTTTACGAAACGTTTTCTAAACCCCGTCTTGCACATTCTCCTGTTTAAAGAAATGTGCATAATCCCATTGCCTTACTACGCTTGCAATGTCTAGAGTAATTTCAAGATCTGCTATTTTCGGTAAGCGAGAGATGAAAATGAAAAAAATGGTGGTTCTTCACGTGGTATCTCTGATGTTTTGGTGAAAGTTATTACGACGAAAGCATGCTCAGCAAACTAATTTTGGAGGTATTAAAAAAACATTTAGAAATCGAAAAATGGTTGGACTTTGACGAGTTTGATATTTTCATAAATAATAATTATGTATCGCCGCACGTCATGTACCTACCAAAAATTTATTTTGCTTTGTTACGTCGAAAAAGGTAACTCGCACCTCCGCCCGCCAATTTTACGACAGTTATCTTATCTCAAAACGTAATGCTATATTCAAGAAGATATCGTACGTAGAATCGTCTGATTCGTACAAGATTCAGAAATTGATTTCTAAAACGGTGTCAATGTTAAGGGGTGTTTCTCATATTTCTCTGGTGATTTCTCGAATGTCGTCGTTTTATTGACACACACAAAATGTATATCATTGTGAAACGAGATATTCATATTGTCATAAAAGTAACAATCTACGGTTACCCTTTGCACTCGCAAAACCACACTGTTACAAATTTATGTTCCATAAAAATCTTTAGGTACATTTCTAAATTGAGTAATTCGAGCGAAGTAATTATAAGCCCAAATTTCCCTCTTAATTTAAATTTTATGTTTATAAAACATCACATATAAAGAGCAGCATTTTTCTCATCTTTTTTTTCTCTCAAGCATCACAGTCATTAACGGATGAGTACAAGAAATAGACAAAGGCATCTGGCGAGCCCTCGACGGGAAACCTTCAAAATGATAAAAACATGACTTATCAACCCCGGGCTTACACTCAAAACACAGACGCGGCGGCGCGAAAAAAATCGTGCTTACATCAAAGTAATTGCGAGCAAAAAACGCCACAGAGTCGAGGGGGGATGTTGTAAAAATCACGACGACGTGTGAAGTGTCATCTGCTTCGTCTCAGTCGAGTGGCGATCGGTTGTTTTTCCCACTTTCGATGGTCGCCGCGGGCCGGCCCCTTCGAGCACTCTCTCCGATTTCAGCTCTGCAACGGGCTCTGTGTTTTATGAGGTCAAGAGAGGGCCTCCACAAAAAACACGTTCCGCGATAAATTACGCACTGACACATTCAGATTCACCCATAATATACACGATCGTTATATATTGCTTTTACGATTTCCTGTGGCTGTTCGTGTTATATGTACCTACGCATGTTTATGCTTTTTATACGACACCGCCCGGTGTTGATTGTTTAGTGTGGAGCGGTATTATAATGGCAAAAAGTAGTAATTAATTCAGCAGTAGTGTTAACTGTCTTTTCATCTTTTAATTACAATATTACATGTAATTAAAATCGGTAAAACCTAATTAATTTCATAACATTCCCTATTGTGCAATGGCAACGTTAATTTGTTTAAAATGTTATCCGTTACATTAAGAATTAATTTAATTGCTAATTTGGTTACGAGAGAGATGAGAGAATAAAATTTTTGATTGCCCGACATAAATTTTGCATGTTTTGTTTACTCCTAATTTTCACATTACCTGTGGATGATATTATTCAAATAACATAATTTAACATTTGATATTAGTTATTATTTGCATTGCTTGTATTTAATCAATAACATACAAATCACGGATCATATTGAGTTTAATCATCACTAACATACATACACACACACGCACATACACGTACACAAATCACGTCTATATCCATTACGGGGTAGACAGAGCCTGAAGTAACAAAACCTAAAGGTCACGCTTAGCATAACTGTAGGCGTAATAGGTGGAAAACGGAATCAAAATAGTGATGGGTTGCTAGCCGCATCGCCTATACCATGATTCCAAAGAATTTCGCACATTCCCTCGATGGGCTTTTACCATCTGAGCGGGACGAGAACAACCGGTACATTCTATGTTTTTCCTTTGCTCCCAGACCAGCATGGAAGGACACTAACATAATTTAATAAAAAATTTGGTGCGTTAGTTTCGAGTTATCCAGCTACAAGTATAAAATATAAATTTCTTTAACCTATTTCGCCTTGATATTCCTTCAACAAGCAACTGTTAAATTCAATGAGTCACGAAATAGCATCTCACATGTTTTCTGATTGATAATTATAATTAGTTTGCCGCGTACCTCGTCTTTATAATGGTGATATAACATAAAAAATACTCCTCTAATTTACTCGAACACCAAGCTAACTGAGCTAAAGCCTAACATAGAGTAATTTTATTCGTAATAACTATCAAGCGAGTGCAGATGTTCAAATTCAATTTAAGGGCGCACGAGCCAGAAGTTGACGGCGAAGTTCGGGACTTTGTTACTCATGACATTGTCAAGTAATCTCCCGACCGCCAGCACCAAACAACAATAGTTAGTTCAGCTATTATTAATACTTTAATTTATACAGGTGTTTTGATACTGAAATAATCTTTTAAACACAGGCTATTTTGTTGCATCCCTTACCTATACTTCACTATCATCATCATCACTACATAGTATAAAATAAAGTCGCTTTCTCTGTCCCTATGTCCCTATGTATGCTTATATCTTCAAAACTACACAACGGATTTTGATGCGGTTTTTTTTAATAGATAGAGTGATTCAAGAGGAAGGTTTTTATGTATAATTCTACGCAGACGAAGTCGCGGGCAGAAGCTAGTTTAATATAATTTAGAGTAGTACTGCGATACTTCGTTCTTTATCTACGGGTGTTAGGACTTTGAGCAAAGGCCGCACGGATCGCTACCACAATCTTACTTGCTAATCCTGCCGCTAAACAGCAGTGTCTTCTGAACTGGAGAGGTAGGACAGCTGATTGTATCTTAGCTCTCTGAGCTGGCAACGCATCTGTAACTCTCCGTTATTGTGGATCTCCATGGGCAGTTATGGTTACTTAGCATCAGATAACCCACTTGCTCGTTGACCTTCTTTGTAGTAAAAGAAAATAAGAGGATTAAGAATTTATCATGTAATATTTTAAAACAGGTAATATTTTCATACTACTCAGTCGAACTATCTTTTTAATTGAGTCTTTTTTTAATGGCTTTTCAACGCCTAACTTAAAGTTTTGGATCTGAAAGCAAACATTTGGTATACATATTCTCTATGTGTGTATTCTCTATTTGATTTTGTGTAATTCTCACGAAATATGCAGTTCCGCGGAGGCATTGGGCGTGAGCAAATCCAAGATATTACCAAAACAAATTTATTTAAGTAAACTTAAGAATTAGAAACCTAAAATTAAATTTAAACTTAGAGGGTCGTCGAAAATGCCAACTAAAGATAGCACCGATAGCTTTGTTCAACAGTTAATAACAACCAACTAGATATTTTGGTACCCATTTCAATTTGAGGGCCGCCGGTTGGTAGGAACTTATCTAACTCCTGCCTAAAGTTTGCAACAAACTATGGTCCTTAGCGGCATTGTCTATAATCTGTAAGATACACTAGCACAAACTAAAATATTTGCCGAGTAATCTGTATATGACACATTGCGTTAGTTGTAACTTTGCGGAGGTTTGTATTAGATACTGGAGCGATCCTAAATCCAACTATTTATTTAACTACCTCTTTGCAAATGGATATTATGGTAAATATTCTTTTGAATCTGGCTTTACTTTGCGGAGGTTTATATCGAAGAACATAAATGATTTGCCTTGCTACTCCGCTACCACGTTACTGCTCAGTTATACACATTCACTACGATAGCGGAGTAACAACACAAATAATTTTTGTTCGTGATCATGATTAATACTGTATTTTTCACTCATTCGATTTGTTAAAGAAGCTGTCGTTGCATAGTGGTGTGTCCTATTGCTCTTCAAGTAAATGGTCTTGGGTTCGAAAATAGCACACCTATTCCTTGAAAGTAGTAGGTACCATACAAACGTCATAAATAGTAATTCTAAGTATTGTTAAATTTGGAACGCTTTTTAATGATCCTATTTTTTTGTTATATCTGCTTGTTTACTTGTTAGGCACTTTGATGCCACCATAACTTTTTAAGAAAAGGTTCCACTTTAAACCAAGATTTACCTTGCTTTCTTGCGCAAGAGCTTAGCTGTGCATATAAGATTAATGAAAATACAAGTACAATAGTCAGTAAAAAATCTTGTGTTATAAAATCAATATTTAATAACAACAATTTTTTTTAAAGATGGAACAGCTAATACGTGACGATCAGATGGTTGTGCGGGTGCTGTTAATATGAACCACAGTACACTACTACTCATGCTTATATCTTCGACAGTCAAACTAAGCTGAAGTTCCAATACGAAGTACAACTTGGACTATAGTATCTTCGTGACATCTTCAAGCAATCCCAGATGGCGTCTCGCGATGAATTAAAGTCACTCAGCAGAGAGAACTTAGCTACAGCGCTCGAGCTTAGTACTGTTTTAGTGTTAGCAGAGGTTCAATAATCGTAAAAGTTGACTGGTATGACAAAGAGCCTTATTTGCTTACAGCTGTGTCCGATGCCGCAGGATGCGCCGCAAGAAACTTAACAGAAAGTCATTTTTCAAAATAAAATACATTAAGCTACTACAATACTTAAATTTTACATAAATTTAATACATTTATAAAAGGGATGTATAAGGTCCCCAAGCCTTAAATTATATTAGTCTATAGTAGAGATGTATATGTAACCTTGTGCATCCGTATCGCTACCATGTCGACTGACACTTATAATAGGTCTGTGAAAATCTTAAAACGCCCCTTACGTTGTAAGTATTTAATAGGTACCTAATATAACTAACTAAGTAGTAAGTACTTAAGATTTAATATTCAAGCAAGTTTACAGAGAAGGTGCGAAAATGCTAACTATTCTTGTTTACAATAAAACAAAGGGTGCTGTCAAAATCGCTAACTATATCACGTGTTCGTGGAAGCGCAAACGCACAAACACAAGATCCCGTCTAAAGCAAACAACCAACTTAGGGCTGCCAGAAAACACGGACTAGGAGGCTCAAGTTCGAAGATTTTTAACACTGGCAATTCAGTGCGCTGGCTGGTTCGAATTGTCTTTAAACATACGAAGGCTTCGCAATTTGTAAAGCAATCTATTATTTTTAAATTAAAAATACTTTTCTTCCCTTTACTTTGTACGAGCAGATCACGATAAAAGAGCACCGTTTTTACCTGTCAAAGTATGAACATACCATAAAAACTCATTTGAAGTTCCGCGCCCGCCAAAACTCCTTATATTAAACTTACCAAATTCGCCTTATCTCATTTTTGTTCCGGCAACCCTAAACATAACAACAGCATTTCGGCGAGCAACATTATAAACAAGCAAACTTAATATTAGACCACAGTGACACAGTTTATTCATGTCACCAGGTGTGGAGACACGGCCTAACGCTCCAA
Organism: Pandemis cinnamomeana; assembly: GCA_932294345.1. Lineage (NCBI taxonomy): Eukaryota > Metazoa > Arthropoda > Insecta > Lepidoptera > Tortricidae > Pandemis > Pandemis cinnamomeana. Next base: position 11,049,069 of record OW028705.1, on the reverse strand, counting down.
GTTACCGTCGTATTATACGTAATACGATATTCAGACACATTACACTCAACTTTACGACTCGAACTGAGGTGGAAAGCTTACGTTTATGAATCTTTAAACATCTTTTAAAATCCGTATCGTGATGTATTTTATGTCGCCAGTCTACATTATGACATCATTGCTCGTATGATGCTGACATTTGGTCTGAGGTTTGAAGTAAGAATGTATACATAAATAGGTACCTTAACTGTTAACGCCTACCAATTTTTTGTTTTCCTACCGTCATAACTAATAATAGAAAGTTTATAAATAACTCCCTTTTATCTGGTGTGTTACCAGTGATTGTAACCGAAACGCATTTCTTATTTATTGTTCTGCATTTAATTGCCAGTTCTATTCTGAAATGTAATTTATACAATTTATGGCTACCGTTCATTCTATGCTTCCTACAAATGCTGTCTGTTCCCATTCACATTGGTGATCGCTAAATGCGTCCCAAAATTAGCAACGTATAGCGGGCCAGCTCATATCTCATACTGAAGACAGGGACGGATGAACGGGATCTCAGCGATTACATGATATTATCCAACTGATTAAATAAATCATGGGACGCAACAATCGTCCACTTAATCACTGCCTGCGGGAAGGCGAAATTAGAAACCACGCAAATTGTTTATGTATTGATTTGAACACAGTATAAATGAATACAATTATTCATGCATCCAATTACTAATTTAGAAATGTAGTTTGTGACATGAATGTCGGTGTTTCTGCTAAATGAACGTCGCTACGTAACGAAGGCTAAAATCCAATCAAGGGGTCGTGTTTTGTTACTATTCTAGTCATATCCCTTGTGATACCTATAGTGCTAAACAGACAATGCTCTTCACAATAATGCTCTTCGACAGAATGCAGGTAGATTAATATTAAGTGACGTCTGTGCAGAGACTGCAATCCACAGTTCAAGGATGTTAACACATGTTGAATTTCCTGACTCGCAGATCTGCAGGGACGCTTGAGCTAATGTCGTCAATGATTTTGGCGGTTTGCTTTAGTCTCAGCTCGCGACATCAGAATGGAATTAGTCCAAACTTTGCATATTCGTTCTGTGAGTATATTTGCTGCAGGATTCATTTTTAATGTCCATAAAAGATAAATTGTTGTGAAATATTAGAGCAAACGCAAAATCAGCATTGTTCCACCGGCCAGTGATTATGTGTAAGCAAGTCCTACCTACTTCGAAATATTTTACACAATGAAAGCAAGACAAATACTGTGGCTACTCTTTCTGGCCGGGCTGAAGTATGGCGGGTTGTCACGCGATCTAACCGCTTTTGCCATGAGAAAAAACCTTGATAATATAACAATATATAAAATAAAGAGCCTCGGTGATGTATTGTGTTGTATCTTTCTGTGCTCACACTTACATTGGACATTTTATCGTGTTAGAGAAAAAGTGATTTAAACAATGGGTTTCTGTGAATTACATTTTATGAAAGACGATTCTGCGGAATGGGCTACGTAAAGCGGATAGTAAGACGCGTACCTACACACTTTGTCATCAAATTAATCCGGTATTTACAACTAGTTGTTGAGTTATTTTACGGCATCAAAGGGATGACTTAAAATTTTTTGGAAAGTGATACTTATCTACACATCATCTAGTCATGGCCACAATCAACTTACATAATAATAATTATTATTTATTATCATTTTGTACATTACTAACTACAGCTAGCAGTTAGAGTCTGCTGCATAAATTTTACACTGCATGTCTTCAAATGAATGGAACTTATCAGGAATAGAATATTCAAGTCAGGCGTCTATTCTTGAAGCACCAAAAAAGGTTTGCCATCGGATTCGCCGTTGGATACTGTAGCGTCTACGACCGCTGATTTCGTTACAATAATAGACTCCCTTCACCTATTCAAACTCATCATGTGTTACCTTTTTTTTCAATGGTTATGGTAGCACTCCAAGTATCTCGATTGTGGCACAATAATGCGATTGACTAGGTGGGGTTTATGTTTCTCGGAACTACATATTAGTTATTTTGACAACAACATTATTCGTTTCATTTGTTTATCTAATCATATTCACCACACAGATGAAAACAGTCAAGTGCAAGTCGGACTCCTCACGTTTATATCCCTTACGGAGTATACAAATCCTAAGGTAACAAGACCTGAAGGCCACGTTTAGCATAATTGTGAGCGTAAAGGTGACAAGGGAATCCAAATAGTGATGGGTTGCTAGCCGCATCGCCTATAACATGATTCCTAAGATTTTTGCCCGTTCCCTCGATAGGCATTTAATATCTGCGTGGAAAGAGGACTAACTGGTAGGTACAATCTATATTTTTTCTTTGTTTCCAGATCAGCATGGAAGTTCCAGACTAGCGTGGAAAATGCACGTTCATGAAATAACAAAGAAAAAAGTTTGTACATTGCAATATTTCTAAACTACTTTAGTACAACTTTTGGCAAATTCCAAAATTCTATGACATTGGAAAGTACCCCATAAGTTTGTAGTTCCAGAATTTTTCTACCAAATAAACGTTAAGGGGTTTCATCTTTTCATAACGTGTACTTAAAAACTTAATGCAGAGACTGATAATAGCCCTAAGTTTTTCATATTAATGTTTCAAATTCCTGAGATGAATACATTCGAAAAAATAAAAACAGACCGCTTTAAATTGTACCGAATGTTACAAAATAGGGTGCAACTATTATGACTTCAGACACACTTAAGATGCAGGTATGTATAAATACATTCCGAAATTGTGTTACGAGTATATTTTGAGAATTGTAACAGCATCAAAGTTACCCATATTACAGGAAAGGCAATCTTGTCCAGCGAGCTTTGAATGTGGCAGTGAAATATAATTTCGATCGGGCAGCAATCAGGGCCTGTTGAGAACGGCGCGTGAGACGACTTGGCAAAATATTAAACGTACTCCCACCGTCGCGGGTGCTCGACTCCTGCCTTGCGACATATTTTCCATCTTTTAGGTACTAGTTGCTACGCGGTATCTAGTCATTTCAACGGCCAACATTTTGACAATCATCTCAAATAAGAATCATAATAAAGATACAATTATTTTTTCAAAATTGCTCTCATGAAGCGGAGTGTCAGTGATGGTTTCGTATAATTTTTCAGTCTGTTACCAACAAAGAGAAAGTACAGTTAACGTTTGTATCAAATAACCACAGACGCCAAGAGAAGAAACGCTTTAGTATAAAATTGATTCATTTTATATCTGAAATAACAGAAAATTCAAAGCGCAAATTTCATTTCGAGATCTTTTGAACTGCAACGCCAGCCAATTCTCGAGCAATTTTATCTTAGTCAATCAAAACCTAGCGGATTAAAGACGCAATTACATCCTGTGTTTATAACATTTTCAGCGGAAGCTTGGAGAATAGAAAAATCTCCAAGTGTAGCTGTATCATGGCGGGCAGAATAGATCACTCCCTGTAGGAAGGCGTCAATCGCAGGGTGATTTATAGAGTGCGGTACGAGCGCCGACTAAACTGCTCGCCGTTTTGCTCGCGCTGCTGCGCCGGCAAACAAGTCACTCACCTGCCGATGCCGCTCTCCCTCATCGAAAATGCGAACCCTGGTAAATGCCTTTATAAACGAATCCATTTTAAATTTCGTATAGACCGAAAACGTGGACGCTTGCAGACATGACGTGCGTGTAAACGAAACGTTCGCATAATTTCCGGCATGCGGAAAATTTAAAAGTTTACACGAGCTATTTAATTATTAACAAGTCGTTTTTGGTAAAAAACTTAAATTGGACTACTATTTTAAATGAAGCTAAGTAGCTGTATGTTCTGTCTTTAGTGGTATTTCATACTAAGTTAGTTTTATGTTATTTATGGCCATTAAATAATTCAAGCTTCTTTAAAGTAAAAAGGCAATAATGTATCAATTAAAGCTTACTATTTTACGTTTACTTACTAGTTAAGAACGTAACAGAATAGAAACGTTCCAAGAGAAAATTATTAATTTGCAAGACGTCTTTTATGCAAACTTTAAACGCAAACTTAACCTAAGAATTCAATTAGGATTGGGTTGGCAATAATTGCACGATCCGGGAGCGCACTATTGCAAAACTTTACATCCCGTTGTTAACGTTCTATTGAAAACATCTTAACGCTATTCGTAGTTCTACACGCCGGGGTTATAAATTGTTACAAAGCAAACTACTTACAATCGAGTAAAGTTTAAATTTAATCTAGAAATGCAGACAACATTTCGGAATTACATTCTGATTTAATTAAAGCTGAATTTATTCGACTCCTCAATTAATACGACATCGATTGTATAAACGAGTGACAACTTGTTCCAGCCATCTGTTAACATTTTGTCGTTGGCCATTGGCGTCGAAAGATAATAAAACACAATGCTAGAGAAATGTTAAAGTATTCGCATCTAGATTTTATATGGAATATCATTGAAACATTTTGGGGCATTAAAGAAGTTTTTAGTTCAATTTAGCGGCAATCAGGACTTCCGCTGAAGACGGCGCGTGAGTCGAATGGCTGAAATATTAAATGTTCAGGAGTGACGGCGCCGCGCCGGACCCCGCTCCTGCTCGGTCATGGGTCCCTGGTACCGATTAAATCGTTTATTTCGTTTTTCGTAACATAACAAATACTAAGTTGTACTTGTTATTTTATAAATGCTGTTTTACCACTTGCACGTATTCTTTAAAGCTTAAGGAATGAGAAAAAATGCGAAAGCGACGTGAAGGGGCAATAACTAAAACAGGTAGAGATAAAATTTGTGACAGCTAGGAGGAAACGAGCCCAGCCAGGCGTATCTCACGAATGCAGCTCTGCTGATTTTAATTTAATTCAAGAAAATATCACGTTAATTAATTCGTTTAAGGAAAATTACAGTTTATTTAAATGAAGGGTGACTCTCTACTTTCAGGCAAAATTACGTTTCAGTTACACTATTTGAAGGAGTGGATAATACGAGTAACGCTTTGTTCAAATACTTCAAATCTACCGAGATAAAATTAAATGACTATGTAAATAAACCTGGCATATTGAAAGAGTCTATGATCTTTTGACTTAAAACCCTAGTGATGCAAACACAGGTTCACAAATTAAAAAGTTATACTTACCAAAATCCCTAAATTCTTATCACATTTTATTTTTCAATACTCCAGCCACCTACCATACATACTTACTTTAAAAATGACTATCGCTGGCTTTTATAGAAAATGATAGAGTTGTTGTGTAGATTCATTAATCTAAAAAAAAATGCATACGACCAATATATAAAACACTTTATTATAATCATCGTCATCGTTATTATCATAGAGGAAAGCAAACTGTTTTAACGTGTGTGGATTCAGGTAGACCCGGCTAAGCCTCTGTATTATCCAACCAAATCGATTCATACCAATTCATTCTGCCACAATTGGACCACAGGTTGAAACAGTATGAAATATTCAATTTTTATTATTTAAATGAATAGATTGGAATCAGCCAATCGTGATCGTGTCCGGCGCGTTGTTTGGTTTGAATGTAGTGACATCATCAATAATGTTAAAAACTCGTTCGGTTTCACCGTCGTTTTGACCAGAAATTTACCTGGTAGTAATAAAACATTTCCACATCATGATACACAGGAATATCACCAATTATTTCGGAAACACTTGGTTTTATTCTTGTACCCATGTTTTAAACGTCAATCGAACAATCAGTGAGCATTGAATCGCATGAAGTTGTATTTTTCATTACCTCAACGAAACGCTAATCATGGATTAATTCATATTGTTAGTAAAATGTTATTGTTATTCCCATTGATATCATTGTTAGCAAATTAAATTTCCAATTAATACGGAATCCGTATTACGGTTGGTTTCAGCAATAGCCGCAGGTTATACTCGTACGTATATACAAGCGCGCTAAGGAAATATTTGTAAATATGAGTCTACCTTTAGCATTAAAATGAAATTGTAATTGTAAAAATTTGCGCTGGAACGCTAGGCCGAGCAATCGCGAGCCAGCCCGACGACTTACTTTATTTGCTTCATTTTCGTCGAGACTCAGATTGCCAAGAAGTTTCTGTTCAATTTTTATAATATAACCTGCTTTTCTTGCGCATGCATCGCTCGTTTCAGTAAACGGTTTTTCAGCTTAGTCGATTTGGTGAACGTCTTCATCATTCGTCAATCTTATTGTTTTATGCGAAAATTCTCTGAGCTCTCGTCGAATCCGAATAGGGGGACGTCTGCGGAATTTATAAAGTGTTCTTCAAACTAACAGATTTGTGTTTTACATGCTAAATGACTAGACTTACGTGTATGAGTCAGCTTCTCATCCTACGTTTATAAACCTTTCATCGTTTATATTCTCTTTTGTGTGAGGCTTTTTTTAAGTCGTTTTGTTAAAGAAAATCAACATGTTTCGAATTAGAAACTGCATTGGCGTTTAGTTTGGTGTTAGTGAAAGTTATGCTTGTGTGGGTTGTGTGTCTGTTGTTATGGTATAGGTAATGATAAAGATGTCGCTATTATGAGAGCTTTTTCGTAATTATAGACTAATTGTTTATACGACGTTTAACTTACACACAAAGAAACGAATATATTAATACACGAATGCGTGTGTGGCCTCACCAGACGCAATACTTACCATAGTAAAATGACAACCGACCGCAGTGACTCTTATCTCTCATAACATCATCTGCGACAACAGTTTCGCATGCAATCTGACACTTAAAACCACTTGGCTGCGATTCCTTGGAAAGTTAGTGCGCTCGGTATGATACCCGTCACACCCCGCTTCCGATGGACCCAAATCGATGAACTATAAATCCATTGTCTAAGTTTGCACAGACAGTGCTCCTCTCTGGACTCAGAAGATTAATTTTCTTAGTTTAGATTGTTTCGTGACCCTTTGTGCAGGCGATAATTGGATTTTCTCGACTATCTGTGATCTAGTTACCCACCTCTTATGTTTAAGTTTAGGTGTAAAATTCAAAATGTTTTACAACTGCATAATTTATATTGAGATGCAGTTTTTGACTTCGGTAAATGAATGGGCGTTATGTGTGAACCTTAACAAAATCGTAAAAGCGCAAAGCTTAAACTCTACTATAAAACAAAACAATAGCTAGTCCAAAGAGGACTTAGCTAAATTCAAAAGTGAAACGAAATGGGAAATGAAATAGAATGTTTCGCTGCAAACAACGTGGCCTCGAAATTTCAAACTATAACATTATTTTTATTGAAAGAACGTTGACTTAACATTGTTAGTATTTTTATCCCTGCAACTTGGTTTCTACCTTTTCATGACAGGTGGTATAGCAACAGCAGTAAAACAGAACTGTTTTATGAGCATCGTCGTCAAACCCAGCTCAGCTCGGCGTGTTCTGCCGTAAGATTATTCTTTGCTCGAACATCATAACAGCTTCCAAACGCAGCTTCTTAATTTTATGAACGCCCGGTTATCTCGCGCACAATTAACGAAATTGTGTGTTAGCAATATGCAAAAACCTCGTAATATAATCAACTGAGGCTGGAATAATCAGTAGGTGCCTTGCGCGAACTTAACGGGGTGTGATTTCGCTCTTATTATGCTAACTAGAGGTTTGGTATGTTTTGCACTGACACTGCCAACTGCCAAGTTTTACTTTCAGCTTTCAACGAAGCGTTTGAATAATTAAGATATACTTAGTGGTGTTTCACGCAGTACTATAGCTAGCTTTAGTTGTGATATCATCCTGAAACTGTACAAGAAATTGTTATCTAAAAGTGATAAATTAAAACGTATTAATAAAGGTGGGCGATTCTTCAAGGTATTCAGGTATACACTTGATTAATAACTTCCCAGCACGAAACGTGTAATTTTAATATGTTGGTTTCAAGTCGCAGAACAAAACACCGGCAGGCCGTAATTGATACCTACGTGCTGAACATACCTTTGAATAAATAAGACGATTGATATTGATCTTTTCTAATTGTGTTGCGGCTGTGAATGTCGACCGACGGCCCCTTCATTAAATATTACTTAAACGGGATTGTAAGTAACTTGTTAGAAAGAATAGACGAGGCTTATTGGTGCCATCTCTTTTACGATGTTTTAAAATTCAGGGAAAGGTGAGGCGGCGAGTTGGATCGAGCGTGTTTGAACAAAAAGGTTAGATTAATGTAGGACGCCTTTTTATTTTTAATTGAAGACGGTATTGCCGTACTTTTTCATTGATTAGTTACCTAGTGTCTTCTGTTACAACGCAAAACTTAAGCTTTTTAAGTTTGACAAGGTTTTAAATAATTAGATACTAAAGTAAAATCATCGCAAATCATGTTATTTTGGCTCTCCCTCCAAGCTTTAGGCTTTAGTTCATATTTAAATTTTAATGCCGTCAAGATTGATGATAACGTGCGTTCAATAACGCGCTTTTCTCAAGCATGCAATGAAATATTGATGTTATGTTCCTTATATTAGGCCGCGAAGTGCCACGTTTCGGGTGCGACTAGACGAGAAGTCTGTAATGGAATTTCATACAACATTGCGGGCCAAGGCCCACAATCACGCTATACATTTCACTTATGAGAAGTAGATTTAAAGACCTATTTAACGACCCAACTCTTAGGTGTGTTGGTTTTGGGGCTAAGTTCCATACAAAGTTGCCCATGGTCCTTTGTATATTTATATTATTTATTTAAACGTGGCATTTTCAGGTCTTGTTTCTTTAAATCTGTCTACCCCGTAAAGGAAAAAGACGTGTTTAATATGTATTATGTAATATTTTAATATCTTATCAGCCTAAGCGGTCCTAAATAGGGTAAATCCTAAACTAGGGTAAAATCAAGCCTCAAACTAGACACGTCAAGAAAAACCTCTAACTGCTCGTAAACACGTTTACTTCCAATCCCAGCCGCTCAGTTCAGAATTAACACGTGCCTAGCGCAGTGATGTTGATTAGACAAATTTCGCGCGGTACGGCTAACTTGCTTTCCGATTAGCGGCTCACGTCCGTCAGTCGGTCCGGTTTGCAATTAGCGGTACGATGCCGATGGGACAACAATTAACAAGTCGTACGATACTTCGCGCTGGCTGAAGCTACAGAAATTTGATGCGGGTATGCGGAGATGCTTGGATGAGTTAGTAAGTTTGTTTGGATTGTACTAGGAACTTATTATTTTTAAATTCCATTGAAACGAAAATAGGTACATACTAATAAAAATATCAATATCATACCGTAATGTATACTTTACGGTTGTAAATTAATCCAGCAAGATTACAAAATACCTTAGTAAAAAAAATAGCAAAAATATTAATAGTCAAAATATACAATGTTAGAATACATACATACATATATCACGTCTTTATCCCGAACGGGGTAGACAGAGCCTAAGGTAACAAAACCTTAAGCCCACGTTAGGCGTATGGCTGGAAAGGGAAATCAAAAAGAGATAGGTTGCTAGCCACGTCGCCTATAACATGATTCCTAAGACTTTCGCCCATTCCCACGATGGGCTTATAATGTAATGTTAGAATAAAGATTAAAAAAGGGAGAGATCCGATTTTGGTTGAAATTTTTCGTTTTATTAGGTCAGTTTGCTGAGAGGTATTTTTATGAAGTCTCAATAACGTGCGTTTGTTCTTGTTTCATAGGAGTTGGTCATATACGGCGTGATCAGAAAGGTGTGATTTTTTTCCGAAAATAACAGTAATAAAATTCTATATACATTATTAATGCAAAAGTTTGTGAGTATGGGTGTTTGTTACTCTGTCGCGCCAAAACGGCCGGACTGATCTGGATATTTGGCACAGAGATAGATTACGGTCTGGAAAAACACATAGGCTACTTTTTATCCCGAAAAATTGTGTAGACGCGCGGGATAGCGACAATCGAATTATTTGCAGATGAAGTCGCGGGCAACAGCTAGTAATTATTGTACGTAAGTACTTCAATAAGTTCAAGCAACGACCTCTCCTTTAAATAACTCAAAATTATAAACTGAGATTCCGTGAGCGAAAGTCACATAAAGTTCTAAAAGACAGACTTTTTAGAACAATGCTACGAAAATGAAATAATTTATACCGTAAAGCTTTACTTCAAAAGAGTCTTTCACTCAAAAATAAAGCGTGCTGTACCTAAACAAGGTGGAACATTGTTTTGCATTACAAAAGAAAAAAAAAACACCTAAAGGAAAACATAAAGCCACACTTTATTCGCAGAATACTTATTCAAATGAGGCCGTCCCTTCTAAGTTTGTTTTCAATCAAAAACTCGCACAGCTTTGTCCCGTTAAACTTTATAAATGAGGCGATTATCCGCGGTCCCTGCGATAGGTGTGCGACTTCCCTGGACGGCGACGATCCCGGTATTAGGTACCCGGATCTACTTCACTACTTCCCTATGGACTATACTACCTAACTAATTACATTATTCACTTATAATGTCCTGGTGGTTCCGATCGTGAAATGTTTTATTCGTGCGGACAACAAATTTTAAATACCAATTACAACAATAAAATTATAATAAAAAATATTCGCAACAATTTGACACCAAATTGACCTGATTCAAACTAAACAAGACTTTAACTATGAGTACATACTGTTAAATAGGTATACCTACTCAAATTAAACAAACATTAAGCATCAAAACTGAAGAAGAAACGTTTGCACTCATCATACATAATACTATGTATGTTATGTAAGCTCTGACACCAGGAACCTAACTTCAACTAGCCCTAGGCTATCCGGTCTAATACGATCGTAAAGAAGAAATTTAATCCATCCGCTGTAAGTTAATCAATAATCAACGACCAGATAAACCAACTACTAGCACCAATTTATTCAAAACAGAATAAATTACGTCTAAAAACATCACACACAAAAATTCCATGTCAATTCAAATTCATCACCGACGTCTTTTTTGTTTTATGTGTACTCATCTGTCCAAATTGCATAGACTAATACACTTATTCATAAACGCTCTGTAGGCTTCTGCTAACTTAGCAATCGTTTGTCCTTATCTGTCACTTTGACATTTACCACAAAACAGATAAGGACAAACGATTGCTAAGTTAGCAGAAGCCTATAGAGCGTTTATGAATAAGGGGGTAAGAGAGCTGCGGTGCAACGTTGGTACTTGGACAAAGCTGCGTCACTAGCCGCCTGCACTGCACTGATAGCGGTCACCTGCCACACCAAGGCACCGCTTTTTAACTCCCGCTAACTCCCTTAAAAACTTCATCCCTGAACTTTATTTATGATTTAGCCGTTGACAACTAAAACGACAAGTTTAAAAGTCGTTTTAATAAACGCGGAACCTTGGTCGCCTTCTCGACCCAGTGTTTTAAGTCACAATGTCATTATGCTAATCGCGCACAAATAACTTTATATTGAGATGAAGGTTTGTGGATCTACGGCTTTGTAATTGAAATTTCATGCGTTATACAGTGTATTTATATCCCTACATTGATAAAGTAATGGTGTTATCTTTGTTGTTTATTGCTGCATTCATTATGAAAAACGAGATGAAAATGAATGTCAAAAACTATAACACGACTGGGTGTTGCCCGAAACTGCGTAGAATATTAGCTCTCAGGATAAAGAGTAGCATAAATACGCATATGCAAAGCTCTCTATTAGTAGAATATTAATCATTGTTGTATGTTTAGGGATTACATAGTAAAATTCCCTGGTGGCGTTGAATGTGAACAACTGGTAATAAATAATGAATATTGCGATTATTTTTCATAATGGAACACGTACTAAGGTTTCTAGATACGTCAAGATTACTCAAAGGGTTTTTTACTCCGCAAATATTCGAATTCCATATATGTAGTACTGTCCCGCTCAGATTAATAGCGCTTAAAAGAGGAATGAGAGTAACGGTATAATCCGAGGTTCTAATTTCGACTCGGTAGTAGGTACACCTCAGGCTGATTAGGTTGCTACGTAAGAGGAGTCGAGATGTAAACTTGAAACGTGACAACGTAACAATTTCTAGTGATTTTTGTAAAAAAAAAAACAAGCTATTATCTAGTAGTTTTTTAACTTCACTCACTACATAGTATAAAATAAAGTCGCTTTCTCTGTCCCTATGTATGCTTATATCTTCAAAACTACACAACGGATTTCGATGCGGTTTTTTTAATAGATAGAGTGATTCAAGAGGAAGGTTTTTATGTATAATTCTACGCAGACGAAGTCGCGGGCAGAAGCTAGTATATTAAATAAATGGGAATGAAGGAAGGGGCCTTAATTGTGAAAGAACCAAGGCACATTATTGAACATACTTTTACGCCTAAACGAGATCAAATAATAAAAAAATGACATGATATATAATGTCAATACATGAAAAGAAAAGTGCTGACTGACTCATCAACGTCCTGCCCAAATCATTTGCCCTAAAAAGTTGAAAGATGTTTCCCTTATGATGTAGGTAATGATAAGAACAGAATTCCTACGGGATAGGGAATAAAGGGGATATTTAGATTCGTTTCGATCAGCGTAAATTTATATGAACATAAAATTACAGTTTTAGAACTTGACTCACGTATGACACAGTTTCCATTTAATACCTATTATCGAACTTCTCAAGGGGACTGAAAGTGATAGCTTGCGCATGACCGTTTTATTGGTCTTATACATTACGTCTACGTGCACAATTTATGCAGCGCTTTGAAATGCACTTTGTATCAACAGTCGATAGGTATTACTTTTACGAACAAATTAAATACAATTAATAAAACTAGTTTGCTTGTTTTTCCACATGTATTAAAATACTCAAGGCCATATCGTGTAACATAAATGAAAGAAACGGCGACTGAGGTTGCCGCGTCAGAAAACCAGCTTATAGGTCACTTTTTTTCATGTTGCAACACCTTACTAATCACTATCACTATCACTACATAGTATAAAATAAAGTCGCTTTTTCTGTCCCCGTGTCCGTATGTACGTACGTCACACTGAAAGTTTTTAGAATCTCAAAAATTAAAGAGGATATAATGATGTAAATTATATTATTGCTTTTCGAAGTACTCTCCTCGACAATCAATACACTTATTCATGCGATGAAAAAATTTTGTGAAGCATTCGGCCCACCCTTCTTTAGACACCTCTACGGCGTTTTGGAACGCCACTACTGCCTCTTCCGCATTCATAAAATGTATTCCGCGCAGTTAATTCTTAATTTAAGGGAATAAATAAAAATCACAGGGTGCAAGGTCGGGACTGTATGGCGGATGACCCATTAATTCTACATTTTCAGCACTCAAAAACTGTTTTGTTTGTCTGGCGGAGTGAGCTGGAGCATTGTCGTGATGGAGGATTATTCTGCTTCTCGGCCGTCGCTCTTTAACTTTTTCCAAAACAGAAGGTAAACAGCTATTCACATACCAGTCTGCAGTAACAGTTCGTTTATTTTCCAGTGGTATAGTATCATAGTAACCGGATTTACCAAAGAAGCAGGCAATCATCTTTTTTTCAACACTCCGTCCTTTTTTCACTTTCGTTGGCAAATCTTCAAAAGGGAAGACCCATTGAGCCGATTGCCTCTTAGTTTCTGGCTCATAACAATAAATCCAGCTTTTATCACCGGTTACAATGTCAAAAACAGAATTTGATTGACCATTGTCGAATTTTTGAAGCATTTGGTGACACCATTCCACGCGGCAGCGTTTTTGATCTTCATTAAAATTGTGAGGAATCCATCTGGTACAAAGCTTCCTCACGTGCAGGTGATCGTGCAAAATTGTTTGTACTTGACTCATGCCAATACCTAATTATGCCCGTATATGTTCATAAGTAGTTCGTTTCTCTGCTTTAATCATAAGCCGCACAGCGTTGATGTTTTCCTCCGTCACCGCCGTCGCAGGACGCCCTTCTCTAGCGTCGTCACTGAGATGGGTACGGTTACGTTTGAATTCATTGAACCAGTTATAAATAGTGGCACAGGATGGGGCTTCAACACTAAATGCTAACTTAAGTCTTTCATAACTTTGTTTCTGGGTGAGACCACAACGAAAGTCATAAAAAATCATTGAACGAAAATGTTCTCGCGTTAAATTCATTTTTGTGAGTGCACCTAACTTTCAAATTGCCGCCAAAATTTAAAAACAAATGACAGAGCAAAAAAATTAATGGCGTTTGACATAGAAAGAATACTATCTTTAAAATTGGAATTGTTTTTTTTTCTATCCCCATGTTAAGTGGCCAGTTCTAAGAACTTTCAGTTTGACCTATCGTATGCTTATATCTTCAAAACCAGTCAACAGATTTTGATGCGATTTTTTTTAATAGATAGAGTGATTCAAGAAGAAGGTTTATATGTATAATACATGCATAATACCTATACCGTGCGAAGCCGGGGCGGGTCGCTAGTAACATATAAGTGCGACACGAAAATAGACACAAAAAAATGACACGTGAAAAATCATAAAATAGAGTCACAATTTAATGCGAAACTGTTTGTTTTGCATTGTTTGCATTTGTCTCTTTCACTCAACACTTGCTAGACAAAGCCAGCCAAAATCAAAAAAAGAAAGTCACGTCGAGTTGTGTGTTAGTACTAGGTGTTAGTTAACTAAGCGCACGCAATGCAATTTATTAAATCCTAGCATGCCAATATATTGACACGCGCTTTTTATTGGAGCAATAAATCCATTTTTTAACCCCTCACCTGCCAGCGCAATCGAACAAAAATATTAAGTTAGTATCGAAATAACAAAAATAAATGAAATAAAAGTGGCCAATAGCCTGTTCAAAATGAATTGCAAACAATATTACATTTTGGAAGCAATCTACGTTAAACCAAAAGGGAATGATGTGGCAGCTCTTTATATTGCAATTTTTGTGTCCAAACAAAACGAATTTGCCGCGCAATCAAAGCCGGGATCCGATTGATGACATGGCGGAATAATTGTTTCGTGAAATTGAAAACATTGCGGAAGGTTTCCTCCGCAACTCCTTGCGAAGCCTACCTTCGTCGATAATGTTCACTATACAAGGAAAGTAAAAGGTATTAATACTTTTAAAAGTAAAAGGTCTGAATCATAATGGATCTTTCACTTTGGATTTGGATTAAAGCCTAAAAAGGTGCATTAAAACTTTTACTTTCCAAATCTACAAGGTTTGCCTTTAATACCTAATTATTGCAAAGAAAAACGACAATTTAGATCCAGAACTATGGCTGTATCTGTGAAATTCGTCGAAGATTAATATTACAACAACGCCACAGCACAGAATGTGAAAGGCAAAACAAAACATTAGCTATTCCAAGGTTTTAAGGTAGTTATGATTAGAGAACCATCCATAGCATCCATTGACAAACCGAAGTTCCTTCCCTAACGCATGATAAAACTTACTGACAAGACGAATCCTGCTCACAAATGGCAAAGTTCTGCTGGTGGACCATAAACAAGGTCCAAGCGCAGAGTAAGACAACCGGGAATATTACTGTATCATGAGATATTCCTTCTTACCGCTCACAGACCATCTGGTGACTCATTTGTTTGCCGTTCATAAAAATAAACAGTTATTAAGCCCCAACGGTTATAGTCATGTCATAGGTAGTTTATAGACTCTCTTTACTCTACTAGCACAGCGCTCCATAATTTTCGCTTGACTGCAGTCAAACAAATAGATCAAATGGTCCTCACATTAACATGAAGCGAGCTAACCCCGCGCCCATTACGGCTCGTAAATCAATCATGCACAACTACCATTCAACTCATTATTAGCGTCACTATTCATTGGGGATTAAACGTAATGCCCTCTGGTGTGCTATAAGCGAACTAAAAGAAAGGATCCGGTATTCATTAATTAGATCAACGTTGAAAAGGTAACGGTCACAAATCACTTGCCCTCTTATTCATAAACGCTTGTTGAGCTTACTCGTATTTTAACTTACATAATTTGTTAGTCTCTGTCACTAGCATTTCTCTTTGTCAGACATAGCTAAACACGTTAGATATAATTTCATTTAGATACTAATAATATGTTATACCTAGAAATAATAAATCTGAATTGAACAATTTCAAAACGATCTTGCGAATGGCTCTACACCTCTCGTACAAGACTTAGGGTTACCTAGAGCTTTTTTAGCCTGAAAATCACTTCATCGATAACTTATTTTCTTTACTTTCATTAAGATGTCGCGTTTAAATAAGTCCTTGCAGCTACTCGCACCTGTAATACAAAAGACAGTGAACCAAATTTTTCTTACTACATTCGAAACAAAAATGGCGAAATCCTATCATACCGGTGACAGGTACAATAAAAGTTTACCTATAAGCAATATTTCATCCATAAACCAATGTCACAGTCGACTTCAATCTCAAATGGTAATATTTTATGAAGCGATTTCCTACGTAAGAACGTAAGTCAGAAACGGAGATGAGTTATAGGTGCTTTCCCCATATTCATTATATGGTTTTTTCATGCAAGTAATAGGGAATTTTACACGCTTACGATATCATTGTTTTTAGGTTATTAAAATTGAAACTTTGGGATGAAGAAACGCTCTTTGAAATAATTAAGTGAACTAATCTAAATTAAAGTGTCCGGTAAATCTGAGATACACAAACAGAGTCATGATCATGTTTTCAAAAAAGTTTAGTTTTCCAAAGCCTTCGCTTGTTATCACGCTGTGGTTATGTTCAACAGAAGCAAGAATGGGGATTAATTACTTTCCGCGCCCAACTTCGCTTAAAACAGCTCTCACTTTGTATTGATATCGATCGATGAGTCATATTATAATAAATAAAATCGCTAACCAAAGTATTCCTCAAAAATCGTGCATCAAACTCTTCTCGTATTTGTCCCACAGATACGTGTCTAGCCGAGACCGGTATTACTATGCGTGGTCACGGCGCCCTCAGTGAGCTCTCAGCAGCGCCAACTTGTGGTGACACGCGAAACTAAATCATGTCGCGGACTAACCGTCTGAATTTCATTAAATATTCTTAAAATGATTAAGATCTTGGAAAAAATAGCTACCTTGCTACTCCGCATCCGTATGTTCGAGACTACATCTTTGTGTACGTAATTATTTTCTACTCTTCTTCAAATTTGCATAGATTAAAAAATATATTGAACATTTTGTCATGAAAATCTTTTACTGTTGGTGTAAAGAAAATCTGTAACGCTTTCGAATACGAGCTGTCAGAATCTTTGACGTTGCACTAAATCATGATTTTCTCTAAAATAAAACTAACATCAGACACAAACATAACCTATAATAAAGTAGAATAAATTGGTCACGGTGACACGTTCACTACAATGTCATATCAATTAAATAAAAAATAAACATAAACAATATATAGTATCCGGTCATAAAAATTGCACATCGGTCTTCTCGGCTAATTTCAACCTTTTAGAGCATTGTCTCGCTCTAATTTACTTGACGCCAATTGTCTCTTTCTAAAGACCGAAGTGCAATCTTGATGGTCGGGTACTGCACTCGTATTACGACACTAACTTAGTACAGCAAAATGTTAAGTACGACAAATCAACCGTAAAACGCAACTCACTAATAAACTCATCGACGCCAGCCTCTACATGGTCGGAGTATTAACACAATTTGCCTAATGAAAACGTGTATTTGAATATTTGTGCAACAAAATTCATTAAATCTGTATTTATGCGTTTCTGTTCTATGCATTGAACAATGCCTGCCTACGCTTAGTACAATGTTAAAATGCTTAATTAGGGCGACTTTATTCATCATTAAACCTGGTTTAAGTTTGTCAGTTTGTTATAATCCTGCTCAATCATGCCTGAATGTTACTTATTATTTGGTCTTAGAGAATGCTTGCCCAACAATGCTGGTTCACCCTTGATTGGAAGACAGTCAGGCGTTTTACTCTGAAGCTACATAAGTTCGTTTTCAGCCGTTCCGTTCACACTACTAGTCATTGAAAGGTGAGTGTGAGGGACGGTACGACACGAACAACATGAATTTCGGAGGCCAATTACCACTAGATTGTAGCGTTCACAGCCTCTAGTGTGAGTTTTCAGACAGAAAAACATCTTGAACGTGTTCACGTAAACAACTCAATTACTTACTATGGAAAAATTGGCAGCGCCACTAACGGATCAAAATGGCAACAAACAGTAGAATTTGACATTTTAACAAAAACGAAATGAACGAAAACTTACATGCATACACAAAAAACAGGCGCAAGCACATTTACACTACTGAACCAGAGGATATTTTTAGTATGTGTATCAAAATTATGAAAAGCTAAGTTAGGCGTTTCTTTTTTACGAGGAAACTAACTAACACAACTAGCTGTTGCCTGCGACTCCGTCTGCGATGAATTCACTTATCGCAATCACTATGAAATTTTCCGGGATAAAAAATATCCTATGTCCTTTCCCCGGACTTCAATAAAATCGGTTTAGCTCACGCCTTTATAATATTAGTAAGATATTTTTTCCAGCCCCTAATATTGAAGCCTTTATTATTGAAAAGACAGGACTAAGCCTTTGACAGGTCTAACAAATGCATAACATTTTGCTGTTAAGCTTATCATTGTTATAGACATAATTTTGTAAATGTCAATAATTGATAAACAAAGCGGAAATGTAGTGAAATTAATTATTGAAACATGACACATAATGAGTCCCCTTAATAATTACAGTGTTGTTCAGTTGAATGTTGTCCCATAGTTTAATGTATTAGAATGATCAACGCGTACAGGATGAAGGCATATAATTCCGTTTAATGTGTTAATTCGATTTATTTCAGGCGAAACTGATGTAACGGTAAAATGCAGGGTAACCATTGAAAATTACCACAGAAGGCGCGAAGAAATAAGTTTTTTTATTATTAATGAATAAGTAGTACCTAAACCAAATTTTATGTGTTCTTGAGTTATGTATTATGGATTACTTTATTTCGGAACTTTTGATTCATGTTGAAATGACGCCTTATTTGCTGTGCATTTTGAATATCGATCGATGTAAGGAAGCATTTTTGCCAAGCCCAATAAAAAAAAGTCCTAAAATCCTTCACGAGGATATTGATTCAAAGTTGCTTCACCGTTGTTGAAACATTTGTCATAAGTTTATTAATTAGTTAATATATATGGAAGACAAATAGTAACACCAACAGGTAACAACTACGTTATAGATTAATTGCCAGTAGTCTCTATTGAATGCTGTTTGTTTTCTAGCGAAATTATACAAATACCATAAGTTTCAATGACGCTGACGACACGCAGCGTTGCAGTTTACGTGCAGTTTGCTGTCAAGCGCTCAAAACACCGCACCGGCACACGCCCGCACGTCAACCAAATAGATGGCTTGATAACACCCGTGTCAGAATATCATCACGTTATCATATTTAACCAACTCCGTGACAACATAATCTACCTAGAAAATCAAATTTCCGACTAACCAAGCTGTTTTACGAGTGCTAATCGCTACAATTGTTCGACATTACAAAATTACCGGACATAACCTAACCAACCATAGGCGCTTTACTTGTTGTGCACGGCGTCGATTTATAATTTGTAAATCCCCTTAGGCATCTTAATCTGGAATCCGCAAACTTAATATAATAAGGGTTTTCTCTGACCGGGGCCATGAGCCGAGCGCAACTTCTGGCTTGTGGTCGGCCGACCGAATCCGCTAAGGTACTTAGAATTTCTTTGCGTTATAGTTAAAACTATACGCTACTGTAAGCGGGTAGGTATTACTAATGCCCCCTTTGAATATTAAAACGCGGTTTGTTGTTTTCATTCGCATTGTTTCAGATACTTAGCAGGGTTTTAATATTTTACACATGCTTCGTACATTTGTTTGTTCATTTTGCTAGCAAATCTTGTGTTTGTAATGGGTATATTTATTTCAATGTAATAAAAATCCACTGCTTTACGTAAATATAAGTAATGTTTGTTTATCATTTGGTATAACGGATCGCCTCTTGGTCCAATTGAAGACCAGCGAGTCGGCGATTGGGGGTTACCAATGCGTGCCAAGTTCTATTTAGCGTAAGGGACACAGTTCTACAGAACTTGGCATGCATTAAGCGATTGTGATAACCCCCCCATCGCCGACTTGCAGTGCTCAGATTAGGTACCTCGTAATTTGGTACGCACAATAATTATACATATAGGATAGATGACAACGCCAGTACAGTCATCAAAAATCTTGTAGTAGAATGATTTTTATAACATAAACTTATTTATTCTTGCTTTTCCGAGTTACAAACGAGTATTTGTAGTACAGGTGCGCGGCGTCCTCAATAATTCATGCGGTAGGCGCGTCGTGGCTGCCAGCCGTTCTTAATTGATTCCTGATGCGGCTGAGCTGATCGCATCACTGGCTCCTTCCACTGCCCTCCCAGGACCCATGCGCTTCATTACGCACTCACAGAATCATGTGCATGCAGCGAAAGATACAAGGTTTTGTGGAAACATCTACTTAATTTACGTACGTGTTTTGTTGCTAGCAAATCTTGTTTTCATTAGTGATAGGTTAGTAATGTATTGTGTGAGGTTTTTGGTGAAGGTAAAAATATTGAGAGGTCCTATGCAGTTCATTCTGAACGGAGGCTAAATTAAGGTATAGATGTGACGATTCAACATACAAACTCAATTTTAAAGAGCCGCAAAACTCTCGAAAATTTACAGCATTGAAACTCCCGCGATTTTTTACAATGCAACCACTATTTGTGCCATGCTTAATATAATTATGTTTCCTATTATTAGCACCATATAATCGATAGCGAATCGTTGCAAACCCCTGTAATTGCATGTTGGCTTTTAACTATCTGTAATTATGGCTCATACTAGTCTACTCATGATTTATTAATGTGACAAGGTTTTCCTTACAGGTTTCACACATTTGCACATTTTCTTTATTAGCTTTACTGGCTAGTAATTACTAAATTGCTTTGCAAGGCTTTGTTTTATTAATTTAGTAATGCAAAACGCAGTTTTTTTTTACTTATATATTATGGAGTATGAGGGATCGATCAAACTGTTCGTGTCTATCGAAATAGTCCAGCCATTCGTCAACAGATGGCACCACAAATTAATGGTTAAATATAAATTATATTATGAATAATTTAAATTTTCCCCAAGGATGAAACTAAACTAGACCAATCTTTGAAGAAAGAAAAAATCAATAAGGCAATTGAAAAAGTGCTAAAGTGAAGCGCTTTCTTTCATAAGCTAATTGAACCAGTACCTGCCTAAATACGTCAAAAAATAAGTGCTGCCATTTGAATACAATAAAAGCTGTACACCCGAATAAGTGATCGCCCGTTGTACTCGGTCACAACTAATTGTGATTCAGAATACATACCTCCGTAATCCCACTAGAGGCCGTGATCTTGAATGGCCTGACTCAACGGTCCACGCTGCGTCACTATTCTGACAGCTATAATGATATGATACGAATACAACGCGCAAAAGAATAGACAATAAAGATAAAGTCCATTTCAAATTAGAATTAATAAACAGATACGCTTATCTTGCTAAATTGGCTACTCACTGATTAGTAAAGACTTGAGCAACAGAATGGTGCTTAAAAAGTTAAAAGGTTAAAATATTAAGCAAGTGAAACAATTTTTTCTATAGTTAACTTGGTATAATAAAGTGTCCTACTGCTAGGCAAATGCCTCTTTTCTAGACCTGTATCTCCCAGTCTGGTGTCACGCCCGTTATTTCCATACGCATTCATTCCGCTCTATTTCCTTCAAAATGAAATAGATGAAATAATAGGTAAAGTTTGTATCATGCGTCCCTAAAATGTAACACTTAAATTTAATTTTACTCCAACACCGTAGGTATTTAACAATAGAAAACAAGAGCAACATTTACAAGCACATCTAGAACTTTCACTCAGCACTTTAAAATCGGAATATTTTAATACTAAAAGTGATTAACATTGAAATGAAAAGGTCTAGCTTTATTTAGATTGCAGATTAATCCGCAATCCGAGTTGTTTACAAAGTTGAGGGGCGCAGAATAATTCCGGCGATCCCCGGTCGTAATGACAGACGTACGTGACTTATGTAAATAAACTTGCGACAGCCAAGATCAGTGCCCGTTATATGCTCAACAACTATAATAATATAGTTTGAACATGGCATTCTCCGCTGTGTGAACTATGAACTACACGCCGCGTGTTGGCATATTACGAGGTGATAGTTGCTTACAGAATAAGATTGCGTTTTTTTTTTTTTAGAATAAACTTGGCGAAAAAGCGGTGGCGTTTTTTGTTTTCTGGCTTAGGTTTTAGATTTACCACTGTGGTTAAAAGGAAGTTAATGGCTTCTTAGAGAGCTGCAAAGAATCCGTTATTTGACGGGATCATTTCGAATTTATTATTCGTACAAACAAAAACAGTTATACAAAGTCTGTAGAATATGATTTGTCTCCGTTAGACAAAAGCAAATGTCAATGTGACAGAAAATGTCAAGCCTAATGTCATGTTAACCTCAACAAGCGTTTATGAATAAGGCATATTAGGATATTTAGGCGTCAAAGATTTACCTAAGAATTTAATGTTCAATAGAGGATTATTTATACCTATTTTTTTTCTTAATTAGACGTACAAGTAATCCTACACGTGAGAACCTTTAATTGTAAAAATGTGTAAATACTTGCGTGTTATTGGTTCCGATTGTAAACTAGTTACAGCTGGAACTCACGAGGCCTCCTGTTTCTAACTAAGCAATTGAACAGTTTCAAAGGGCGATGCAGAGCAAACGTATAAATCAGAGAGGTAGTCAAATACAGCTCCGTTATCCCTCGTTGCCATAGAAGTGACCGATAGTCTAGTTCAAAACAGATTTCAGCGATTCATAACACATATCGCATACCAAACTGTAAACAATTGATTGAAGTGCTATAGATTTCTGTCCATTTATAGAGAACGTTGCCCAATGTAATTTCGCTGTCTACCATTTCTTTCATAGAGTACTTGTGCTAAAATGATTTTTCACTTCGTTTTTAGGTTTAATATTATTATGATGCATGCAACGTGTACACCAGTAATTTTTTAAAAGGTTCAGTATTTTTATCCATTGCAACATTTCTTGCAATTTTTTAATAGAATGATGGAGGATATAATATTAAAAAACGTTAAAATTATACAGGAGTTAAAGAATGACTTACATCGTAAACTGAGATCAGCTTTAACCTCTTAATTATTAACAACAAGTAAATATAGATTATACATTCTAGAGCATCCCATTTCAATGTTGACTATTATTTATTTGAATCCTTTAAACTTTTAAACGACTGCTCTGTTTGGATAACGAAGAATCCTATTCTAATTTAGAAACCAAAACAAGTTCAATTTTGTTCTAATTCGAGTCTTTTAGTGTTGCGTAACGACACAAAAAAAACGTAATCGATATAGGCGCAGGCTTGTCAAGAATGCTAACAAAGAACACGGCAGTGAGTGACACTAATGAGATGCAGTAACAATTTGTTTATCGGGCGCCTGCATACAATGCAGGCAGCAAAAACCAGGAAAGTACCACCATATTGTAAAGCACAAACCCAAACGACATTGATTTAAAGTAAACTTTGCCGTGTTTCGAATTTTTTAGCGTGGCTCTTGAAGAACTTGCATAGTTGGTTAGAAGGACGAGATGCTTCGAGGCATTTTTGGAACCGTTATGTCGTCAGATTCTGACTTTAGTCAGTAGTGATGGTAATCTTTGAGAACCATTTTGAGCGACATTATTTTAATTAGCCATTACGATTAGGATTACATAAATACGTAGGAGCTAATACTGATCTTGAAATGCAGCAAATGAAATGCAGTAAACAAAATATTTGTAATTTTATTTCCACTCCATGACTAAAGAGTTTTCGAAGACGAAACACAACAGCTGTAATTACAAAAGTCTTAACGTAGCGGATTCATAGAAAATATACTCAGCTGCACAAAATTTGGCCGTTTCCATGCGAAATTGCCTGTATTGCATACGTATGTGAACCACATTTTTAGCCCCTGAGAATAATAAAACCAACGATGCCTACGTTCATGATCCCAGTTCTTAAAAAAAACTTTATTTTGCAAATAGGCCGCCAAGGGCTCTTTTACATGTCTTTTTTTCAAAAACTGCCAGCGCATTTGGAAAGGCCATCATTGCCAAGAAGAATGCGCCTTAGATTAAGCATTGTCAAAATTTTACTCGTTGGTACTTATGGAAATGTATTCTTATCATTTAACCTGTCTATCTCAAGCATCCACATAGTCCCAGGTCTAAGTATTCACGTTCTACTCTTACGATCATCACCCCGATTACAGTCGGCATTCAGTGAAATTATCCCACGTAGGACAGTCATTCGCATTCATTTTAATCTTTGCTGATATTCCTCTTTGAACCACCTCATATGAGATGAATAATTTTACTTTAATAATAAACCTAAAAAGAACATAATAGTGTAGGTCCACCATAGTTCGAATCTTAACCTAATAAGAACTATTTATATACACAAGTAAGTCAGAGAGTACCCCAAAACAAAAATATTTCGCTTAATCGATTTTGAAAATGTATGGCGTCGAAGGGCTGACCAAATTTGTAAACCAAAACTACGATTAAATCTTTCACAGGAGTTTTCAATTTGACCTTAGTTGTCCCAACCGCCTGCTAAAATATTTCTCAATAATTCTAAGACTTCTTCTATTTTATTGTAGGCACGTGTCATCAGCAATCACCAACCAAAGAGTGTTATGAAACACTGCACCGGCTAAGCACGTGTCAGTATCAGTAATTACTCGTGTTCCCTTACACCATGGAAACTGTGTTAACGCTGAATTCCAAGCAAATACAACCCTGCACGTAGTCTGCATCGTAAATTGAAGCCTTTTAAACTCAAACGCATAGGTAGCTTGTTAGTCGGGAGTCGGGAAACTCTTCGACAGCTTGCGCTGTAGGTGAGGCGTACACATAACAGTGTACACGTGTAAACCAAGAATGTTCCGTTTTTGCTTAAGAAATTGGGGTCATTAAAATGCGAAATGTTAATAGAATCTTTTTACAAATGCTTTATTAGACAAACCTTTATCATCTGCTTATGTATTAACTTTTTAAAAAAGCTTAAACATAACCGAACCTGGCGCTCAGCCACGCAACTAGTTTTTTGGATTTTTTTAAATCAACGAATTAGCTGATAATAAAATTATCTAATCTAAAATAGGCTCCCGTTTTTTGTTCATGAATAAGTACCGTCGCAAAGTAACGCCTTATTCAATAAATACTTTTCGTTTTGCTGTTTTAAATATTCTACATAATCGTGTTCCGAAGTTCAAGTCACTCCGACCACTAGAAGTAGGTCAAATTCGACCAGTAAGATTTCACCTAAACAAACAAACAACATACAAAAACTACGAGTTAAAAGTTTCTAATAAACTTTTCAAGTCACGCATGAGAAAGATCCAATTAAGAAAGTCCAGCATATTTCCTCTACTAGCCTCAGTTGATAAAGTGTAAATATTAACTTGTTTCCTTATACGAGACGAGGGCAAAGATAACAACAAAAAGGCAATAAGTAGGCAAATCACTAGAGACGCGATTAGTCATCAAGAAAGTAGCCAATACGACCAAAAGGAAGCAAAAAAAGCTTTTATTACTTAACGATAGAAACTAGCGTTTGTGTAGGAATATTAAGGGACTGATTTTTAATAGCGTAGCCAAGACACAATACATATCAGCGGTGTATTTCTTATTTATCAAAGTCTACGCTATAAAAGTCGCGATCTTGTATGTCGCACACAATAAATGCCCGTCGCGGAATCCAGTTACGTAGAGCGAGCCTCGACAGTTGATAGAGAAACTGTGTGCAACGATGAAATTTAAAAAGTCATTTATTTCGAAATCCTTTTTCTCGGGTTGCCCGAGGCGGAGCGATATCAATTTTATTTTCTGTTGCGGCTTCCAGCGGGGACGCTCGCTTGTTTCGTGGACAATAACACGCGTCGGGATGTGCGATACAATCGTATTAATTATCTACATCAACATTTAAACGACGAGGTTTTTAAATAAATTATATACAGGCGTGTAGCTTGGCTTGTATAATTGTTGACGCTTCGAGTACCTACTATGTAGGGATATCAAACGGTAATAATACTAATAATAAAAGATTATTTATAATATTAATTCCATGTCTTAATTTGATACTGAAAGGATTCGATATTGTGTGATTAATCCGTTACATATACCTACTAGTGAAATCAAAATTAAATTATTAATTAAATTTGTACTAGGATTTGATTTCCTACTTTTGTTGTATAAAAAAAATGTCGCATTCCAAATAGCATTCAGTGATGTAATTTTTTCTCAACTTTATCAAAACATTAAGGTTAAAACTTTGTAGATAGTTTATCAAACATGCTCATGCCAATATCCACAACTTGGCGAGTCCACGGTCGCAACCGGCAACCGGTAACGTCAATTTAAACTTTTAAAGGTATCCACTATTTTTATTTTAATCCATTTTGTTTGTTGCCCGAGAACGCCGGATATCCGTCGCCGAAGCGCGGTCAATGCAATTAAGCTTTGATCATTTAACGACACATTTTCCAGACGTTCTCCTCCGTTACGGTCACGTTATTCCTTAATGGTGGATTTAAAAAAGTAAGTAAAACTGCAGACGCACAGTACTCCAATAATACGAATTAGCTATTGACTGTCTTATTTATAATCTTTTTTATACAAATACTAGCTGTTGCCCGCAACTTCGTCTGCATAGAATGCGTTTATCGCTATCCCGCAGGAATAACGCAATTTTCCGGAATAAAAAGTAGCCTATGTGTTATTCCAGACTAAAATAATAATAATAATAATTATAATATCTTGGGACAATTGACACCAATTGACCTAGCCCCAAACTAAGCAAAGCTTGTAATATGGGCACTAGACAACGGATAAACATACTTAAATAGATAGATACATACTTAAATACAATCTTAAATCTATCTATGTTCCAAATTTCATTCGGATGTGTCCAGCCGTTCTGGCGCGAAAGAGTAACAAACATCCAAACATACTCACAAACTTTCACATTTATAACATTAGTAGGATTATAAAGAAAAGTGTGAAATATTGGTTTGCATCGAATAAACTCAGGAACTACAGCCGATTTAATAAATTCTCACTCCATACAACATTATTCCTAAATGACGTAATCTATAAATGTATTTAATTCCGCAAGAGCTAAGTCGCAGGCAATAGCCAAAAGAAACAAACCTGTTTTTTTTTTATATTTAGACACTTTGTAATTAAACTGTGCCTTTGCTGATTTCAATTTTTTTGTTCATTAGTACTGACATGAGGAAAAGACTCATTGATGATACGTACTGAATGAACTATTATCCATTATAATTGGCAGTAAACAAACGTGGATTAATTTACAATATTCAAGTAATTGCTACTCGATATCACTACAGTGAACGAATAATCTTTTTACTGAAATTTGTAAATAATTGATCCTATCTACAAAAGCAGAATAAGCTTCAAAGTAATCTGATATTCTGACTCCGACAACAGAAATATTTATTTAAGTACCCTTCGATTATTTTTCCTGAACGATCGCTCATCTTTATTCGGTATATTACAATTTCAAAACGATTGACGTCAATTGGTTATAAGATTAAAATAGCGCTATCCTTAGCGCACGCGTACCTGTGTAAGCGAGATAGAGTTACAAATCGTGTGATTTAACTGATGAATATTTGTCAGGTATATTTATAACCAGGAATCGTAAACACTGGGCTCCTTGTGATACAAAAACATAAGAAGCTCGATGTCAGGGGTCAAGAAGTGCAGGGTTGCCTTGTTTACTCCTGACTTTTACAGTTAGAACTGATTTTAAAGCGATGTTAATTCGCCCCGCTGTCTGTCAGGGAGCAAAAAATACGTAAAACAGATGCAGTCTGGCCGATCGAAAATTCAAATGATTGTTATCGTACACCTGAATACGAATATCGGATATTGCTAACGTACCGGGGCTATCTATTTACGGTAGTACGGTAAATCCACTAATGGTGCAAGTAGAACGTGACAGTTGGGTAATGTAACATGTCAGCATGGGATAAATATACTATAGGTACATACACATACATACATAGCCTAACACAGTAGACAAGACCTGAACGCCACGTTTAGCATGTTTTGGGCATATATAGGTGGAAAGGGGAATCAAAACAGTGATGAGTTTCTAGTCTCATCACTACATAGTATAAAACAAAGTCGCTTTCCGCTGTCTGCCTGTCTGTCCCTATGTAGGTATGCTTATATCTTTAAAAGTACGCAACGGATTTTGATGCGATTTTTTTTAATAGAGTGATTCAAGAGGAAGGTTTATAATGTATAATTCTACGCAGACGAAGTCGCGGGCAAATGCTAGTCGCCTATAAAATGATTCGTAAGATTTTTCCCGTTCCCTCGATGGGCGCCATCTGCACGGGAAGAGAAGCTACTGGTACATTCTATGTTTTTTCTTTGCTTTTGGACCAGCATGGAAGTCAATATACTGCATTATTAAAGCTGGTTTTAGGTAAGCTTGTAAATGACAATAGAGAAGTATTCATATTTATTGAAATGTAAAATGTAGCGTATAGATACAGATTACCTTGGACAAGAGGTAAGGGTTTACTTTAGAATGACATACGTCCACGTACCATTTTCCACCAAACGCCTAATGTCTCAAAACAACAATTTCGCCGTCGCATTTTCGAGAAACAATTTCCTTCGAGTGTAACGTTCAAACAAAAATTATTTTATATCGTTCCGCGAGCAAAATGAAATCATCAGGAAAGCCTAAGCGCTGAGGGGTTCAGCGACTATAACATATTACCAGAAATTTACGTAATACTAACACCATTCAGACCCGAAGCGTCTATTACGAGATATGAAAAGTAAAACGTTTATAATACGAGCGGGAATGAAGTATGGGCGGTGGAGAGAGAAAGAGAAAAGATAAGAAAATAATGCGCCCTCATATATCATGACAATCGCCATAATTCTAGTCGGCCGGGCTGGCCGGCCACCGACCCTCTTCAGCGTGCGAATATCCTGAAAACATTTAACTAAGCAAGAATGGCTGCGACGCTCGCGCGCGCCTACCGACACACCTTATACAAATTTATTTTAAATCCGGCAATAAAAAGGTAGATTTTTCAAATAATTATCCTGTTCTTTGAATCACTATCCTTATAGAAAAGGCGACTATGGATGGCCAAGAAAACTATTTACGTTTTATAAAAATAGAGGCGCACTTTCAAACACACTTGGAATCATAAACACATTCACAATTTCTTTCTACCAACCGGTGTAGGATGAGGTTAGAAATAGACGGTGAATGCAATTGCGAATCGTTAGTTTTAAAGCAAAACCGCTTAAATGAGTCGGTCTATAGATGATGTTTGAAGTCACCATAAAATATTATAGAAACGTTATAGACGAACAAAAGGTATTTCGTATTAGGCAACATTATTGCCGCATTAGGTATGGATATAAGGAGGTTCAGGTGAATTGTGCATTGGTGGCTGAACTGAAAACAAAATGTGTAGGTTTTTGTTTTCTTAAAAGTCAAAATTATGTTATGTTTATCCGTTGCTTGGTACCCATAGCACAGGCTTTGCTATGTTTGGGGCTGGGTTATTGGTGTAATTTGTCCCAAGATATATATATACATACCTAACCGTTAAAGAAAAAGTTATAATCTCAAGTGAACAAAATTTTGAAAATTGAATATAATTGGTAAACATAATAATATTTTTCAATGTTCTTTGAAATGTGCGCAATTTGTCCACGTGAATAAAAATAGTTTCCAATGCACTATCAATCCTCTGAACTGATCTATTTCTATGCCAATAATTTGGAATGGACACATTCATCACTTGAAACGTGATTTTGTTCCACTAAATATATTTTGTACGAACTGTTAATCATTCGTTACTAGGCTACGGTTTATCCAAAATGATTTCAATTATAATGTGAATTTATATCTTTATTGTTGCGCTTATATATACTTATTATTACAACATTGTACGTTAATTTTTACGCCCATTAAAATTAGGTACTATTAAATGAATTAAAAAAAATCTTGATTTTTTTATGTTTACTTTTACGGTTTTACCGTTAGAATTTAATTTTCTAAATGTCACTAAAAATTAGAACACATAGAAAAATCCGAAAAGTAACTTACTACTTATTACTTAACGTGTTACTTTTCGGATTTTTTATGTGTTCTAATTTTCAGTGACTTTTACAATTTTTTTCCCGTTATAAGTTAGTGTTTAGGACTCAAACACAAGAAATTCAGTCAATTGAACAACAAACATTTGATTTGACAAATGTATAGTTTAAAACCGGCGAGCATGTATAGATATTGATGAATGTGGATGAAGCGAAAGAGGTAAGTCAGGATCGTAGCAAGTGGGACAAAGTAGTCTCTGCCTACCCAAGCACGTCATGACATTCTTTATCATCAAAAAAATAACTCTAATCGCGTACTTTACTTTTAGGGTAGGTTGCTTAACCTCATAACATTTTCAAAAAGTCAAAGAATGATCAAAAAGTGTTTGTGAAACGATGTACTTGATTAAACATTGTATAGCACGATACTCACCTTTGAACACTTTAAATCTCACGCCAAATTGTGTATCATTAATCAATCTAATCATTTACGCGTTACACCGTGTTCCACGTGAGTAATGATATTTTTAGAGCTTGTAAACTATGAAATGATCAGTCCACTCAATCACTAAACACTAAACTAAATTAGCTATCCTGCGCGATGACACTGCGCTTTCCGAATGGCCGTAGATAAATAACAAGGCGCGCTGGGTGATTGATTGAATCACGCTATTATGCTTCATAGCTAGAAAGATTCAATACAATACCTTTGACTGAAACAGGTATTTAGTTGATTAAAACTATAACTTATACACACCTTGTAGCCTTGGCCACTATAGAACTAGATACGCTCACAGGTGACGTTCTCAAGATTTGCAACCTTTCGCCGTTCTTACAAATTACCAAAGTGGTGCCTAAAATAGGTGGATACTTACATACTTAGGTATTACAATCACCTTGATGCAGTCACATCCATAAGCGATATATTTAAGTAACCTCAAAAACGGAACAGGTGTATGTATGTTCGATCGTTTTTATCTGTCTGGCTGCTTAACAATTTTTATGGTTTTTTTTTGATGGAATAAGAGAACTTTTCTCAAAGTTAGGCCTCTAAAAGATGTATCGAAATCAGTCACCCAACTAGATAATACTCTTTAGTTAAATTGCAGAAGTTAGTATTCTCACTAAAGTTTGTTAAATATTATATATTAGATATCAAAATTTGCAAGCTCTTTCAATGTAACGCGATTTTAAAGTCGCGTCATAACAAGCCCCTATTTAACAAAACTAAATATCTTTTTCATCGCAATGCGGCCTCGGGAGTCTCCCCATTCATTGCGGTCAATTCGGCGTAATGTAATCAATTGCCGAACCAATAAAATAAATCAGACGAGACAGTTTTAATTGATACCGCTCGGTATTAACTGCGTACACAGTAACGGGGGCACACTTGTGCCGTATTATTATAGATCCAAGAACTCGAAACAAAAAGACGATCGGAAGCGCAATTGCCGCCGCCTATTCCAAGGATTTGTAGTAGGTGATGCTTTTTTTAGGACTATGACTGGCAAAGATAACGAGTCCATGCAACTTCGTACCTATGGAAAGAAACGGTTTTTAATTTATACGTAGTTTGGTCCTACACATAAATACAGTACCTATGTTTATGTTACCGGTATGCCTGCAATTTAATTTTGATTGAAACTGAAAAACAGTATGCGTTTGTTCCTTAAACAAGGCTAAACAAATAGCTAATTTTTACATTGGAAAGTTATTGCAAATGCAACATACTATCGTAAGCTTGAAAGTGCCTGACTGACTCATAACGTCCACCGAAACCTTAAATCCAGAAAGCTGAAAATTTGCATAGAGATTCCTTATACAAAAATGTGATACTTATAAATGCATCTGTGGTTCACCGTTCCAATCTGGCTGTCTTCAAATCAAGGACGAATAGCATCCGTTAGGGAAACGTGGTCCATCTTAGACACATTTATTTTATAACACTAGAAACAAGATTTCGTTATTTTCACAATACATACATACCTACATACATAATATATCACGTCTTTACCCCTTACGAGGTAGACCGAGCCTAAGGTAACAAAACCTTAAGGCCGCGTTTAGCATGATTAAGGGCGTATAATAGCTGGAAAGGGAAATCAAAATAGTGATATACAACATGATTCCTAAGACTTTCGCCCATTCCCTCGATGAGCTTTTACCATCTGCCTGGGAAGAGAAGCAACTGGTGAATTCTATGTTAAATATAGAAACAAAATAACAGCTGAGTTAATCGACATACCGCAATAACGCTATAATACTTGAAGCAACCTGTATAATGCGCAAAACAGCTTATCAATTGAATGTCTCGTTGGGATTGGCTTGCCGGCACGCTAGAGTGAAGTTAAGATCGCATTTCGCTAAATACCAACCTAAGCTATATATCATTCTATCGTCTGTACCTGCGAAGTACAGGTTTGGATGCAAATGTACAAATAAATCCATTCAGATTTTAAGACACAGTGTGTATTCTTTAGTTAACTATTCTGTGGTTTAATAGTAAAATAATATAGGAATAAAAATCTTTGGAAAATAGAAGACAAAAAAGCGAGAAAATATGCAGCATTATGTAAATATAAACATCAGACAGCTTTGTGTATCGATGACCAATTTTGAAACTCACTATTTCAAACAAACTATGTCCCATATCTGTGTCATCATATATATATAGATTTACCGTCCATCCGTCCAAAAAAACGGTTGGCGTAAAATCATATGAATTTTACTCACGTTAAAATTCTGTCCGAAAGTGTCAGAAATATCACATTGCATTCACGCCGACTACCAAATCACACATCGAAATAAAACATCTTTCGGTATTTAAATCTGAATCGGCTGGCTCGGCGTATTTCATTACCACAAGCTGGACATTTTGTGCTAGCCCTGTTCATGACAATTATTTGGAAAAGCTTCCTTTAAATTAATAGTCAAAAAATAGGCTACTTGCGAGGCGGACTTGCATACGAAGGCCTCCGTGGCCATCCTCCATCGTTGTATTTACTTTGTCAACAATCAAAGCTTTATTTTGTCGCTTCCGAATGTTCAGCAATTTTCAGTCGAACTTAGATATTTGGCCACAATTGGTAAAGCCTAAAACTAGTGTCCAAAATTACTTTAATAAGTTTAAGTTCAAGCTCATCTAAAGACATCTGCGTACACCAAGTATCAATTGATACTAACATACATGACAGAGTAGGTAGACAGAGTCTAAGGTAACAAGACCTAAAGGCCACACCTAGCGTGATTGTGGGCGTATAGGTGGAAAGAGGAATCAAAACAGTGATGGGTCGCCAGTCGCATCGCCTATAACATGATTCCTATTTTCGTCCATTTCCTCGATGGGCTTTTACCATCTCCGCGGGAAGAGAAGCAACTGATACACTCTATGTTTTTTCCTTGCTCCCAGACCAACATGGAAGACAACACTAAGATAATACTATGGTCGCAATAAATCAAACAGAACTACAAAGTATCAAAGTCAATAATAGAAAAGGGCTGTCTAACTGTACACTTTATCTAACATTCATCACGTTAAATATCGCTTTTAACTACCAAAAGCCACATTCACAAAAGCACCTCTTAAACTTTCCATCCCTTTAATCAAAATGCTAAAACAAAAACATTTTTAAGGCAACAGCACGCCAGTTCATGTCCTGTTTGCGAGAGAATTAAATTAATTCGCTAGTCAACTTCCACAAAGTCATAATGAATACAGTAGGCCCGCAAACAATCCCGGCAGGTAACAATAAAACGGGGAAGTCTTTGATCCCGCTGCATCGATTGAATGAGCGCAGATTGCTGTTTATTTACTTATCGACTCAATTAACGAATACGCTTCAGCACATTATCCATCCAAATCGCAGTCGCAGCTTTCCCACGTTAGCCGATTTTCCGTGAAAACTCAATGAAAACTTCATAACAGTGTTGACTTTACGCTTGGAAACCGATCGCGTAATGGCCTTTGTCGAGCACAAAAAGCGACTGATCCGGTCCAGATCCGCTTTGTGTAGTCCGTTTGCTTTAGCCAGTTGACAACATAATTATCGGCTGCTGTGTTGCAACCATATGAGCCGGTCAACGCACCGCCGGTCGAAATAGAAACGACCGCGACCGTCGCAGGACCGTATTGACATGTCACAGCACGACCACTAAGAGTTACGGTTCTAATTGTAACTCCTGCAGTGCGCTAACAAATTCTACACGGATGATGTGCCCACATTTAATCGAATTATATCGTGGCTATTAGATTAACACAGATTCAACAATGTACTCAGAAGACGATAAACAACGACACTACTTTTACGTTTAATTAATGTTTCAGCATTGTTTACATAGTTCTAAACGTCGTTGAACAGTTTTATGAGCGCGTGGAATCGTTGGTGTTTCACAAGTATTTAAATCCTTTAAGAGCTTGACAAATTACGAGACTATTCCAATCAAGCAAACCAACATTAACTTGTGAAGTCGGTAATGCACTTGTTACACTTCACTGTAAGCCTTGCAGGTTGCACTACAACGTAACATTGTGATTCAAGCCCGTTGTAACTAGATGGCGTTAAAACAAACTTTCATGCCCGAGGGGATACGAGAAATTCAAACTACGAGTATTCCTCTAGATGTCGCTATTTAACGTCGGGCGTTCCAATCAGGAAAATGGCAGTGTCTTGTAATCTCGTTGACTGAGATTTGAAAGCAATAAGTATTAACAAAATACAAAGGATAGTAGTAACGTCGTTGACTTTTAATAAATTATGCAAAGCGAATGTTCGTTTTGCATTATGTTTCTGGTAATAATACCAAGGCAAGTGATTCATCAAATGTAGTCTCATTTTAACCCTATGGCGTTCTCTACCGGGAATGTTATTTTTTTACCATAGAGTGACAAGAACTCCAACTGACACATTGTTTTAATTAATAGACACATGTGTACTACACGTGTGGTAGTCAGGTTAGGAGTTTTTTTTACATATATTAAGTTGCGTTCAAGGTGGTAGCTAAAATTCTGTAACTTTTTCATTTTTGTAATTAACTGTACAGGTGATTTTCTTCAAATTACATATCTAGACGATTATTTTCTACTCAACTGAGCCAGAAGGAGGCTTATTGTATGTGTATATTTTAGCATTCCATTTAATTGCCTCATATTGTTTACTTTGTGAATTTTATTGCGGCAAACGAACAGGTGGGTTTCCTGATGGTAATTCTGGGACACCAAAGAATTGTAGATGTGTTGCGACCCTAGAGGGCTAGGAGATGGAATATCTCACGTGCCAGCAATTTTTTACAAATGTGAGATTTTGTAGCTTTTCTAGTACTTAAACTTTTCTTTCAATTAGCAGTTCAACTAGAACCCTCCGTTCGCTACTTGAGAGGTGGTAAGTCAAACCTCATGGCTAATGAGTACCATAGCTTTTTCTATTATCATGAAAGTTCACAGCAACAATATATAATCATTCCTTAGTCTAAAACAACAATTTATTAATGCACTGCAAGACAACTGTCAGGTGGCTTCATAAATTCGGGCTGTACACACATCCTTACAAAACAGATTAGATGAGTCCCTTGGAGCAGTAGGGAACATTTTTGAATGTCTAGTCACTCGTCAAGGCGGGGACGTTGTTGTAGATAAAATAGTGACGCTTGACGTATGTCAATCCGCACACGATTGATTATAATTAGACGAGCGTAGGTACCGGCGGCAATTTAATTTTAACTATCGACGCAATGGTGTTTTGTAGTTACTACAGTTGGAGTAGATTTTTGAAATTATTTTCTAAAAAGGACCATTCAAAAGTGAAAAAATCTTCATTGCTTCAATCCTGTGACTCAAAAAGCGGCAATAATTTACAATTGTATTTTTCTACTATACTTGCCTTTCGCACGTTTGTAT
Source organism: Pandemis cinnamomeana (assembly GCA_932294345.1). Classification (NCBI taxonomy): domain Eukaryota; kingdom Metazoa; phylum Arthropoda; class Insecta; order Lepidoptera; family Tortricidae; genus Pandemis; species Pandemis cinnamomeana. The sequence goes on along the minus strand of OW028705.1, from coordinate 11,013,041 downwards.
TTGACTCATTTTTTACCAATCTAATTTCAAACCTTGGTCTCTTGATAACGAATTCATCTATGTATAATAAAGGAAAATTTTTCAACCCGTACATATTATTAGAAACTTCTACAGCAGACTCTTTCGAAGATTCGTTTTTCTTGCACCTAACCAAAGCCATGCCTGTGCAGCCTGTATGTTTATCATGAGTAGGTAGAACGCAAAGAAAAAAATATATAAAACTTAGTAGGCAAATTATAAATTAGTTGTAGGTGTTGACCCTTCGCGGCATTCAAACTTGATTGGAGTATTTGGACTGACAATAGAAGCCCTCTGGAGGTAACTTTACAACTAATATTCCAATTAATGCCCACCATTTCAGTGTAAGCAGGAATGAGAAAGTTTGTTCGACATTTAAACATCTTCAGGTCTGAATAAATGAGTGGGATAGACCCTTTTGTTTCAATCTGTTTCACTTCGCAGTAATTACAAAGTTAATAAAAAATAACGATATTCCCGAGCCTCCTTCTAATGCTGCAAATGAACGTTTTATGTAAGAACTGACCTAAATAATATCCGCGTAATATAGGCATATTATTCACTTGGACATTTTTAAATTTAAATCTGTACACAGTTAAAAATTATCCTAAATGGATGACTAGAAAACGGGTTCAGGAGGAACTAAATTTTTTTTACAAAATTGTTGCCATGTTTATTCATGATGACACACAAATGTGACAGCGACGTTGTAAATGGCAACCCTGTGCGGCACCCACACTGTAATTTCTTCTGTTTAATGTTGCACTCTATCATTATAAAAAGTATTGTGTATGGCTATTTACCTGCGTGTTTACACTCACATTATAAGATTATTTAGAATTAAACTTTTTCTTTTTTGTGAGTGTGCTTTTTACACGCTAAAACAGTCTAAAATTATTTGAATGAAATTTGGTAACAGATAAAGCTGATCAAGTCTAAATTGATAGATAGGCTCTTCTTTCTCATGGAAATGTTTGTTAGCGTTTTTGACGTAACATTAAACAGACCAAATTACCCGATACCTTTAATTATTATCGTTTTTCTCCAATTGCTACCTTCTTCTACCTTCGATGGTAGATAGTTTTGATTTAATGTCAATTTTCCAACTGTACCTACGCTTTGTTTTTGTAATGATGGCCTTTATTACAATTTCCTGGAAATACTCACCTCGAACGGTAAACGAATTGTTCGCTCTTTAATGAGCAATTTTCATGCAGAACTACTTCAATAATTCAAAAAGCATTTGTTTCTGACATCGTACGTGACTCGAGAAATTAGTGCTGAAAGTCCATATTCACATAACGGCTTTGTAACTGGCCACTCTTTTTAGTTTGTATAATTAATGAAGGAATAGCCTATTAGTTAGCAATAAAAGCATCAGTGTTTTTACTAAAGAAAGTCAGTCGTTTTTCCTAATTTTCGACGTTTATAATTAAATAATAGTTAAGATTCTATAAGAGGAACTAATTAAGGCTGAACAGTTTGAGGAACACTTTTTAATCATTATGAATTCTCGACAATTGTCAACAGAATTTGCTGCCGCGTTTTAGCGCGAATCCTAATTGAAAAGTCAATCATTTATTCATCTGATCAGAGTCGTTAGGGCTTTTTAATGTCTTGCGTGTTTCCTTACTTTATTTTTACTTGCGTTTTGGCGATGAGTTCGTTTTATAATATAACACTTACACCACTCGTCTAAAATAAGTGTTTCTAGCTTATTAAATGCAAATTAACACTGAAAACAGAATTAAAAAAAAAAACTATTAGTTTTACTTGAATTAAAATGGTCTGTCAAAATGTATGGAACTATCTGTTAATAGGTACAAGTTCAAACTCTAGACTTTCGAAGCGGCTCTTAAATTATAAAAAAAGTCTTTACTGACTCATCAACGCCCCTTATGGACCTATAATAGTGTTGAATTTTGCATTAAGATTTCTTTTATGATATAGACAAGGAACAAATAAGGATTTTTCTAAATGCCTACAAGATAGAGATTAGGGACTTTTGTAACTGGGTCGAAGCTGCGGCCGTATTCTAGTTGCGAGTATTTGTTATATAAATGTTTTAAACTTCTCTTTACCGCGGTAGAGTAGTAGACAGACAAGTAAATAAAACTTCAATTTATGGCTCCGCATTTTTCCCTCTTTATTAAATAGGTGTGTATTTGGCGCAATAGCATTTATCTAGCCACCAAGATCAAGTAATCTCAATTTTCACACAGCCGTCTCCAATAAGCACGTTCTACATGATGAAACCGTACTCAACGGAGCGAGTGTTGGCAATATTTACTTTACCTCATAATAAAATAGGCAAACAATATTCTCACAGTTCGAATACGAGAAACAAAAGGTGGAAAAAAGTGCATTGCCGGCCTTATTGAGTTTCCAATAACGTGTGATAATGAAGTGGGTGAGTAATAGGTATTACGTTCGTGGGCCCACAGTGCTTCATCTCATATTTATAACTTTATTTCTATCGCCCTAGCCCCGCGCACGTGCTCAAAGCAAAACTTATTTATTTATACGAAAAGGAAACGGTATATTCTAATATAGGTTTGGGTTGATGAACGACTTTGTTCATGTTCGCATTAGAAAATATTGATGTTTTCTTTTTAACTGTATCGGCGTCGGGCAGAGAAAATAATACTGGCATCTATTTCCAAATAATTTATTTGTAATGTGTGAAAAGAAGCTGTCGGCGTTTTTGTTTGTAAATTTGAGGCGACATGGTAATACAATAAATTCAGATGCTTTGCGTGTTTTTGAAACTTTTTATAACGTTCCTATTATTGTGTTATTAACTACTTTTATTCAGAAAATTGGTTTTATTTGTGTCGCCACTGGTAATAAAGAGATTGACCGTTTTGATTGTAAATTAAAATTTGATTTAAAAAGTAGGTATAATATACCGCACTTTAATATTAGTTTATCCGGTAAAGGATTACCAATGTGATGGGATAAGTAATTCTGCCTTGAATGCTACATTAACGTCCGATAAGACGGCACAGAGTTCAAATTTACGTAACCTCTTCAAAATCCATTTAACGGTTAAAGTGATTTAGTATCTAATATTAGTTTCAGAATAGGCTTATAGAATCAGCAGTTTCACCGTTATTATAATCTACTATAATTTTATGATTGTATGGATTTCCCGTGACTCTGTCTGCGCAGGATTCGCTTAGCGCTATCCCGCGGGAACTATGTAATTTTCCGGGATGAAACTGTCTATACCAAATTCCAATTAAAGCGGTCCAGCGGTTTAAGTGTGAAGAGGTAACAGACAGATAGACACTCTTTCATATTTATAATATTAGTAAGTTTTAATACATTTAATACATCAATAATCACTATTAATAGGTAAGATCGCATAATTGTCTACCATGCCTTTACATTTTTGTAATCCTACTGTACAGTCAGTGTCATATAGTTTGAAGGATCCGAGTCGGCCAAATAGTTCAGTACACCGTATAAATAGTATGGTGTGTTGGACTTTTTGGTCACTTTGGATGTTTCATACTATGGCGCTGACTGTCTTACTGATGATACAGTTTGTAACGGTTCTAATGTTCCATGACAAGCAACTAAAATTTCACTCATGTTGCACACATAAAGTGAGACGTTAACGGTTCACTCAAGCCATTCAAACGGCTCGCCCAGTACAAAGTGGCAGTAAAGAAATTTAGAAAATAATTGCCGCATGCAAAACACGTCCAAGAAAACATTTTCACAAATGTGAAACAATAAGTGCTATCGCAGCTTTCAAGCGAAGCCAAGAACTCAACCTTTGCGAGAATTTATTTCATTCTTATGGCACTATTATGCCGTTCTCGGCTACACAACATAAATAATAATGCGGACCGTTATAGGGTCATTACTGAGGGAGCGGGCCGTGTGACGTCACGAGATCCTCCGTAGTTCTTGAGTCCGCCTCTGAACATTATTACCAGTAGTGCGTGTCTTACAATAGCTATGAGATATGGACAATGGATACGCTCTATGAGGTTCCAACCATTTCGCCAACATCATTTGACAAATACATTGTTTCGCAAATTCATCGTTTGGCAAACCTTTATTATGCGCTTATTCGAAAACTTTGAAAGATAGAAAATCTTACGTGGCTTACGTTAGTTAGGTTTATGTTACATTTGACATATTTTCTGCGGGATGCAAGCTGCGATTATTTTTAACGAGCTCTCGATATTTCGTAGCAGTTGCATGCATCATGATCACGGGTCTACCCGACAACAGAACTGCGACGAAGTACCGGCAGCTCGTTAAAGGTAACCGCGGTCTGCATCCTGCAGAAAATACGTCTAATATACTCATGAAACCTTATGAGATTTCGGTCGTGCAACTTTTTTTAAAGTCAGTTTTATTAATATTGATTAGGTATTTAATTTTCGAAACCAGAAAAAAATATATAACAGCTTGTTGTTTCTTTGCTCCAACTGCAATAGAAATGTATTACAACCGTGCGGCTAATTTACAGTCTGTGTACGATATCAGGACTGCGCGCCAACTGCAAGCAAACCGCGCAGTCGGCTTACAGTTTTAAATCAGTTTCGTCAACAGAACTGCATCAGGACTGCAGTCAAACTACCATTTTGCGTCTGTGTTGCAGTTTAAATGCCGTGCGTCTGTAACGGCATTTAGTGTAAGCTTCGGGCCTGTACAGACAGACTGCATTCTAACTGCAACGTAACTGCAACTACCGTCTTCTCATAGGTACATATTAATTGCAGTACGCGTACAGTTGTACGACTACTAATGGAACTACAATAGAAAATGTATGAGCAGTCTGCAGTTGGCAGTTACGTTGCAGTCAGAATGCAGTCCTTCTGTACAGGCTCTTTCAGTCACAAAATATGCTTCAATCGCGTTCGCGTTATACTGTTAAATACTATGAGAATAGTTTGTTGGTCACTACATGCTGCTCGAGGCACTGCCAACTTGCACGTAGGGATTAAGATGTTTTACGCAAAGTCTCAGTTACTATGGGCAAATTTACAGCGCTAATGGCACTTGCTATGGCATCCAACACAGAGCAATCAGCAATGGCACGTATTGGCAAGGAACTTCTCATAATATTTGTAAATTTAACGCAAACGCGTTCAGGGCGTTTTTTGTCACAAAAACTTACAGTAGAGCATAGAGGAAAAAGCCAAATCGAGCAGTAAGCACGGGCCAACCATTTCTGCAACACATTAGTGATTTATCACTTACACCACACCAACGCAAATTTTTCGCAATAGTTTCTTCTTTATCTCCTAAATGGGACAAAGCCATTTGATTTCATTTATTATTACTTTGATTCTATTTTTGCTTTTGGTTCCTTTAACTACTTAATCATTAATTACGCCACTCAATGACTAAACATTAACTATCTATATCGATAAAAATTCTAAACGACACTGAAAATGAGAACTCAGAAAAATCAGAAAGGTAAAGCTATGGCTGGGAATCGAACCCGGATCCTCATCATTCCGTGACGCGTGCTATACCCGTACACCACCCATAGCAGATGGGCAAGCCTTCGAATGTTTCTAGTTACTAGCTGTACGTGACCTTGTTACTTTGCGATTTTTTGTCGCCAAGCGTCTATCTATATCTATTTCGATCACTAATCTTGCCCAACTCTTTTGAGCTACTTGACCTTTGGCCGGCCAATCAGAATTTAGCAATCGTCTCACTGCGATAGCAAATTTTCATACAAATTGCACGCCATTTCCAACTATACGTTATTTCCTCTTACTCTCCTACACATCAATGATTAAATACAAAAGTGACACATTTCAAAATCGGCCACTGTTGCATTTGAAACCTTATAACGACCGGCTTTTGTTTTTGATGCAATGGCGAATGATTTTGGAATGCGTCCGTTTTGTATTAAATCAACGACGTATTCTGAACTTTCCTCAGCCACATTTTATTCCTACACGTATAGCGGCGAGATGGCAAAGTGCAGTAAGCCGTCTCGAGACCGGCCGGTATCTGCGCAGCCTTTGCAGCTCATTGAGGGCGCGATGAAAGCGAGGTCATTACCTGAAACAAAGAACGAATGGGGCTCAAACCTTCGCATAAATCGGACCACCATGTTTGCTCACTCCTACGTCCCTAAAGAAAAAAAGCAGCCTATTTGGCGCGGAACTCTAAAAGAAACCTTACACGTTTACCGCGTCGTTAATAAAATATTCATTGTTTAGTGAGCTTCAAACGTATTTTATATATATGTAAGTGTTGCCATTTAAATTCTAGCCTTTTTCCTTCGCTGTGCCGGTATTGACTTTTTGCTGAGTTGGTTTATTTAAATGTCGAATAGGGTGCGTAAAAACATGTATTTTGCGCCAGTAAAATTCAGTGCCTAAGTATCTGATAGAGGATACCACTTTATTGAACCTTTACCACATTATTACGTATAAAAAAGTCCTCCGCCACGTCTGTCTGTCTGTCTGTTCGTGATAAACTCAATAACTACTGAACGGATTTTCATGCGATTTTAACCAAGAGTGATTTACAAGGATACCTACATTATAATAACTTGACAAGGTTTCGTCAAAATAGCAAGCTGTCTGGTACAGTCAAGGGCATAAATATATGTATGTTACCAAGACCTACAAACATCTACACAGCTTTATGGCTTAAATAATAAGGCCGGAGATGCAATAGATATATTTCACATGATGACTGTACCTATCGATATTAGTTATGCCACCGACTGTACAAATTTTAATTCTGCACGGACGAATTCGCGGGTAACAGCTACTTGTTTTATAATATCTCGAGATATGATTTATCTATGTTGCATAATACAAATTACCTGTCAATGTAGAGATTTTCACGTGTTCCTATAGGAAAAATGCCTATAAAAAACTACATAGTTGAAAAACAAAAATATTCGATAGAAGAATGCTCGATAACACATACAAGTAATACTTTACCTTCAAAAACTGCACCATAGTCTACATAAAGAATGAGGCACACTGAGCGCGATGCATTGCCGTACATCCATTCACTGGTGTCAGGAGCAGTTGCAGTTGATACAAGATTTGCTAACAATTGAATATGGCTGTAAATCAGTAGATAGTGAGGCGACCGCTCTGACCCTGGCATGTAAATCGCAGCCGTTGTGCCACTGGCTTAAGTGCGCGGTTTAAACTACAAGCGATTGCGGTGTATTTATTATTTTAAGAAATTTAAGCTGTAATATTTTAACTTCGGCCCGTCGAGAAGCAAACATAAAAGATAGAATGTACCAGTTGCTTATCCGCTCAGATGGTAAAAGCTCATCGAGAGAATGGGCGAAAATCTTAGGCATCATGATTATAGGCGATGCATGCTCCGCATATACGCCGACAATAATACAGAACTGAACGTGGCCTTTAGATCTTGTCACTTTAGGCATGTACTGTATGTATTGATATTTAATAAAGTTGGGATTTGACAGCACAGTACGTATCGGTGCAGATTTAAATTGTTTAATTTTAAATTGTTTAACTTAGCAATCGTTTGTCCTTATCTGTCACTTTGACATTTACCATTCACAGATAAGGACAAACGATTGCTAAGTTATCAGAGGCCTATAGAGCGTTTATGAATAAGGGGGTAAGTCATTTTTAAATCTCCCCATGAGCCATTGTAACCTATACCAAATTTGTGTCCCAACAAACCGCTAGATTATTGACCTAATTTATGAAATAAATCCACATGTTACTATTATAATTAGCCGTCAGATGTTTGCTTTCAACAGTCCCGCATTCCCCACTGCATCCCAGCCTCATCGCCGGTGCCATGACACGTCAGAATACTTACGCTAATATTTGATGCAAAATCTTCGAATTACCGTCCACACAAACATCCGCCCGTATTTCCCGTAACACAACGCGTTCCTCGTTGCAGTGGAGTCGACGCATATCGCGTTTCCTATTAGACATAATCGAGACACATGCTCGCCCTGATCGCGAAGCATGCGAGCCAATGTATGCCGTTCCAAATAAATACATACAACACAACACAATACAAATATTCTTTATTGAACACCATATAGATCAGAACAATAACATTAATAATAATAATATCTTGGGACAATTGACACCAATTGACCTAGCCCCAAACTAAGCAAAGCTTGTAATATGGGCACTAGACAACGGATAAACATACTTATGTAGATAAATACATACTTAAATACATATTAAAAATCCAAGGCTAGAGAATAAACATTTGTACTTTTCATACAAATATCTGCCCCGACCGGGAATCGAACCCGGGACCTGAAGCTTCATAGTCAGGTTCTCTAACCACTGGGCCAAAATAGAAATAAATGGACAAAGTAAAACATAGGCGGTGTTATCGTTTACCAGACAACTAATAATGAAGAATTAAAAAAGAAACAGTTTACAGGAATTTTTGCGAAATTAGAATAAAACATTTTCCTTGAAATGAATCCTAGGTAGATTGATTTTTCCCCTCAAAAGCCATTGTCGAGATCGTCAACCATTAAATGAATAAAATAATGCGTGTTTATAAGGAATGATAGGATAATGTGCCACTATAAAAGCCAACGCGGACGATGTTAATAATAACTCACACCAGTTTAATGTGCGAAACTCTGTCACCTTATCTGCTTGAAGTGCGTAAATCATCAGGTCTGGACATTTAAAGCATGTGTGATGGCTGCTGACATGTGGCAGCAACGGGCTGTTTCCGTTTTCACAGCGTTGTTAACCATTCCTTTTAATATTTGAAAAGAATGAACCTAAGTAACAGACATAACAATACCGACTGAGTTAACCGAAATTTACAAAAAGTATTTTGAGCGACCATCAAAGTTTTGTAATGATTACGTACATTATGTCATAAGTATTTTTTTTAATTGTCTTTTTATTATCAAAAGCATTTCAATACTTAGTTCAGTTTTTGAAATCGGTTTGACATACATACATACACAAATCACGTCTATGTCCCTTACGGGGTAGACAGGGTCTATGGTAACAAGATTCCTAAGATTTTCGTCCATTCCCTTGATGTGCTTTTACCTGCGTAGGAAGAGAAGCAACTGGCAACTTCTATGTTTTCTATTTGCTCCCAGATCAGCATGGAAGTATATGTGTATAGTACGGTATAGTAGTACGGTTGTATTAATACATTGTAGGTATTTAGAAAAAAGACAGCGACACTAAGTGTTCCCAGGAGATTGACGAACGCTTTCTCCGCTCAGTAAGTTCAATACAAATCGTCATTATCCTGCGTCTACGACACCTGTTGCTCCTAAAATCCATCACGGTTATGGACTTAGTTTAGAGTTGGAGACGTATCGTAAATATCTTAAAAGCGCTTTTCACTCCAACATTCTATTTGATGTCACGTAAGAACAAAGAGGACATAATTAATAGAGTGATATATTATCAAACTGTTGCCCGCAACTTTGTCTGCATAGAATTCGTTTATCGCTATCCGGCAGGAATTACGCAATTTCTCGGGATAAAAAGTAGCCTATGTGTTATTACAGACTATAATCTATCTATGTTCCAGATTTCATCTATATCTTTCCAGCCGTTCTGGCGTGAAAGAGTAACAAACATCCATCCATTCATCCATCCATACTTATTAACTTTCGCTTTTATAATATTAGTAGGATAATAGGAGAGGATAATATTATAAATATGAAAGTGCAATGTGTGAGTTTGTTTGTTCCGCTTTCACGCCGTAACTACTTAACCAATTGCGACGAAATTTTGCATACATCATAACAAAAGTCCAGAGTTAATTAATAGGGTAGTTTTCATCTCATAAAATTGTATTGTTTCCGCGGGCTCCCGATATACGTATTCTCTGCAGATGAAGTCGCGGGCAACAATTGGTATTAACATTCATCATCATGATCATCAGCCAGAAGTCATCCACTGTTGAACAATGGCCTCCCACTTAAAGACAACTCGCCACCTGCATCCACCAATTCCCGCAGTATTCACGATGTCGTCGGTCCACCTAGTGGGAGGCCTGCCAACACTGCGTCTTCCAGTTCGTGGTCGCCTCTCGAGAATGATACTCTAATTGGACGTTGGACAAGCATCTGTTATGATCCACGTGTATAGTTAATGTTTAATCATGACGTACACACTATTTTTTATAAAAATAAACTATTAATTATTATATTAAAATTGTAATCACGTAGAAGTTATAGGAAAATCAATAGCGTTGTGTCTTTGTAAGTGACACGGCACTGGATGTATTTCAGAATTGACTAGCGCGTACCCTCTATTAGGTTATTTTTTCTACGCGTAGAAGTAGCCGCGACTACAGTTGGTTGGGCACCAGCCAGATTAGTCTTTTTGCTCGGCTGCGAGACGCATGCTGGTCGCGAGTCTGCACCGCGCATTCTCTCTGGGAATGAGCCTGAATGTGCGCCGGCGACGACGACCACAAATCAGTAGCCACTTTGTTCTTTCACGGTCGTGGACCATTCTCTGCCGAGAAATCGTTATTGATCTATTTTAAAAGTGATTACCGTCCGTTTGTCTCCCATTGTTTGATTTTGTTTCTGACGACTGAATTTAGAATAGACGTGTTCATTGTAAACTGAGACTGTAAGACTTCACGCTTAATGTGAAACTAAGTGGCGTCCAATTATGTTGGACTTTTGTTCTGTTTTCTTTTGGCGTCGAGATAACGGTTTAAATGGTTGAGTTTTCATGAAGTATACAAGTAGAATTTATTTCGTTTGTTTTAATAAAGTTGTTTACCGTATGCGAGCTGGTACTTTCCATGTTGTTTTTGGTCATTGGCCAAATTATTAATAAATACGGTGTGAAATTCCATTCGCTATTGAATCCAAAGAGTAAAACGTAGGCTTGAAAGTCGTACCTATTGAATCCTGTACAATAGACGACTTCTATAGGAGACCGTGGCATTCCTCGGCGCTGACTACCGCCTCATGCATCAGCAACGCACAATAAATCCCATTTATAGGTTTTCTGCGAGGGTCTAATTCAAATTCAGATTTACTACCTAAAAGCCTTCCCTTTACATAAAAAAGAAACGTCGTACGTGTCAGACCGACTCTACTAACATTTATTACTCGACAAGTTATTCACATCTCATCCGTTAATTTTTAGCTTCTTACTTAGGTAATGTTTTATTAACCTCTGCTCTTATTACCGCGAGATGGCAATTAATAAATTCTTTGCAGAGAAAGACGCGGGCAGCAGCTAGTTATTATTATAATGTCATAATCAGTTTTACTCGTACATACAATTAGTGACGTAACCACTAATACCTACCGAAGGATACCGACTTAACTCAAATTCTACTATTACTATACTATTATTTACTTAAATTCTCGTGCCGCCGCCGCCTCAATTTGAAATTCAATTCAAACAACATTATACGTACCGGCATTAAAGTTTTCAGTTTTTAGTGGCACTATTTACAAGGGGAGCACAGTTTGCAAGACATTCTAAAACTTGGAAAAGAAACAGTTTCAAAGAGCCGGCCTTCTTAGAGCAGGGAAACTTGCGCAATTCTCAGGCGCAATAAATGGTACGATCAATGGCATGGCGTAGTCGGCGTATGTGGCTACTTGTAAAAAGTTTCCTATTGTTTTATACGAGGAGGTTATTATAAAGAAAGTTGCATGACTTAATAGTCGTGTGACTACTAACAATTTTGAAGTCGATTAGAGTGATTCAGACTAAAAAGGATTTCTTAGAATGAGTATGAAATCATGAAGAATGTATATTTTTAATAATGAAGTACCTACTTAATGTTTTTGTTCTTCGTGCTAAATATAATCAGATGAAATTGGTCGATTGTCGTTTACAGACGCCGAGTTAAAAATATACTGAAATCCGATTGTCAGTTAAACAAGTGGTGTGTTTCGGTAATTTTAAATAAACAATTAACTGTCAAAACCAAACCAATTCGTGCAAACCTACAAAGAAAAAAAGAGACGGATAAAAGAGGAACTATACAATTTTCCATTCGAAATAGTTGCTACTTAAGCATTGTTGTAAAAATATGCCAGTTACGAAGAAATTGGCGCCTTCACTTATTTTCTACTCTTTATTACCGGACTATGGCTAAGTTTAACATCATCTGTGTGCAAAGTTTTGACACAACGTTTTTCTATGGAATCTTCGAACACATCGCAGACTTTTTCTCCCCGCCCAATCACAGAGCTGCATTCTCCGGCAACCAAGTATATCTTAAAAGACTGCAACAGCTTACTCCGAGAGAACCTCTACCATTGGTCCATTTTTTTCCCTTATAGTTTATTTGGAAAATAGATGAAGTTGGATACTCACGCAAGTAAAGTTTAAGTATAGAGTTAGAAAATACACATTTATCTAGAAGGAACAAATAAATGACTATCGCATTTAAATTTAGAACCTATTTAAGATAGGAGTAGTCCGAATTCCATATGTAAATAAATAACAAAAATGGGTCAAAATTACTTAAATTCACAAATTCGTTTCTTGTTGTTTGAAAATTGTATTTTTGTACAATGACATGGTTACATACATACATACTTTAACTGGGAACAACTACAAGCTAAACTGATGAAAGATTTAAACTTTTCGTTCTTCATTACACTATCTTTTACTAATTACGAGTAAATACGTCTTGTGACTTGGAGAGTTTGACACAATCTGTTTTTACTAAAAGCATAAAATGAAAACGCAAATTATCTCACGTTGCATCAGTTACCTAGTAGGGGTTTTACGATACAAGATACTTACTCCAATATTGTTTGCATGGGTTTCTGCAAGTCTCTGCTACTTCGGAGCATTCGCTTTAGCATTTCGGTGAACAAACAACCTTTCGGTTAATTTAACGCAGGGGCGCGTTGTTAAGTGAAAATTAAATAGGCTCCGAATGACGGCACAAAATCTCCGGTACTTACCTACCAGTTTTACAATTGATTTGTACTTGATCTGTTTGCAAGGAAGCTGTTATTTTGGTTTATTTTGTTGCATTGTCGTTTTGATTTTGGGTCAATGGTTCAGGTCATCAAACTAGACTAAAAGGAAGACTATATTTTTGACATTTCTTATCCTTCACGTATATTTAATAATAATTAAAAAGTATTCGATATATCGCACACTTCGTATAAAAGAATTTGAAATCAAAATAAAATCTGTTACATAATTAAACTCTACCCAATGAGCGTTTGTCTACACAAATATTATAAAGTGGAAAGATTATGTTTGTTTGATTGCATTTAATAGGCTCCGCAATAACTGAATCGATCAGAAAAATCTTTCATTATTAGAATACATTATCCCTGATGAATACACAGGCTTTATTTAATTCTGCGTGGATAACGTCATGTGCAACTGCAAGTTCTTAAACAAAATGGTGTACCTATTATTTTAAGTTTAAAATCTTTTGTACTGGGTATGCGATATATCAAGACAGGCAGGTAGTTTAGATACGATCGAGTCTGTCGACTTACTTTTGAAAGTACAGCACTTGGAAAAACCCTTCGAAAGTGGTAAAAATCTTTCAAAATCTCAATGATGGTTTCTTATGTTATAATATCAAGCTGAGTCATCTGGTCCTGGTATTAATTGACGCATTAATTTCGTAACATGTTGATTTTCTTTAAATTTTTGTATCACGAATACCCCCTCATTTGCGAGGTAAGCAAAGCGTAACAATTTGACAAGGCATCTAAATCATGACTCAAGATGACGTGCACGCTAGTTGTCAAGCCAGTAGGCCATGTCACATTAAAATCAGTCACATGTAATAGGACGTCAGTGGACCCTACGCACGAGATAGTTCTGCCTCAAATACTGAGACGTTGATAAATAATGGTCTAGTAAATATTTTAGAATGCGCCGTTTGTGTCAGGAGTTACAGTCAGATATTGGAAGTAGAACAAACATTCAGTGCATTATTAATCGAGTATGTTTACTCGAATATGTCTTCAGAATATTTGTGCAACAAACTTGCTACACGCTCATTGTCAGCAAACAAATGCGACGCTAAAATAACGGCTATTTCTTAAACTTCACTAACACTACAAACGTTCATACTCGTTGTACATACTACATTTTCATCCATAAGAGAATGAGTACTTTGCAATATTGCTCTCTTCTACAAGTATATAACGTGATCTTACTTTCAATAATAAACCCTTATTCCGCTAGTCAACGCCATCTACAGCGATATCGAGTCACCAGCAGGCGATGCGCTTATTGCGCTCCTTCTAAACAAGCTCGCAACAAGCGAGAACTCGTTGAAGCGACATTATATACACTTGACAAATACAGACTCCGGCGTTGCTGCTAGCCAATTCACCAAATTTTGTGCATTGCATGTAGGCGATAAATTTTCACACGCGACTCTCTTGCCAATAGCAAGCAATAAATGCTTTGAATGCTAGGCGGGGTGAACTTTGGCCTGAACATATTTAAAGCGATTTATAAAAGCCGCTGCGCTATAGAATTCAGACTTAGCTTCAAGTGCTAGCTTATACTCCTACAATGAATGATTCGAATGCCACCGAAACTTCGATTGCACTTCCACTACGTATTTCGGTTCACGAATGGTAAACTAGATGCTCTTGGTCTGATTGTGATGAATTTTCATTTGTACACAGAAGAAAAAAGCGAAATCATTTTCGAAAATCTTTCAGTTCGCCTTTAAACATCGACAGCAAATTAAGTAATGGACTCGTCCGGAGATAGGAGATACGGCGATATAACGTGTCGTCCCACCTTTGCCGTGTTTTATGACGAAAAAGTTACCGTCAGAATGTTCAGCCTCAGGTGTAAAATTATTTCGCTGTCTCACTGAACTCTTGATTTCACAAGTCGTAAAATTTTTACTCTAGAGATTTTATCGCGCTCGTCGTTCTAAAATAAGCTGAAATACTGTCGCTTACGTTTTTCGCGTCGAGAGATGGCTATCATTGTAGTGCATGCTTTCAGAACAGCACCTGTTGGAGTCTTATTTATATACCAGAGTATGATCCACAAATAAAATTATAGTTTCTTGGTATTTCAAAATCAAATGACTTCTTTATTACTATCTACTTGGCTATGCAGTAGACCATTGTGTAAACAAGTAAATTATTTCGGTACAAAAAAATGTGGGTTACAATAAAAAAGTCAAAACTTCCTAAGTTCTTAGTAAACAAATTTTCCAATTTATAAATTGTAAAAGCCATACATAGATATTAGTACAGATAAGTGTTTTCCCCGTGAATATGACGTTTGAGCCAGGCGCGTGATTTAAATAAATTTATGCCGCTCGTAGTTTAAAATCAGACCGCCTCGGCACATTAATACGATGACGAAAGAGTACGGAAATAATTAGAGACGCTTTATCCAAGCAGATCGCATTCAGCATCGCATAATGAATGGCGCGTCACGGTGCCGTCACAGGCTACAGAATGCCGCATGACCTCATGCCTGGTCGCGCCTTGCTCCCGGCCTGCTCACGCCACTTTACCCACTTTTTACCATTTCTACGAAAACGTAAACCGCTCACTATTCGAAAACCAACCATTCCAGCTAAGCGTTTTCTTAACTGACGGTCTCGGACATCAATACAATGGCAGAGCTAATTGATATGCTTCGAAACTCAGCGAGCAAAGTCAATACTTTAACGGTACTATTTCGCAACGGTGAGAATACTCTTTTAAAAACTTGCAGAATGGTTTCATCTGCCAGCGGCTTTTGTCACGAACGTTTTCAAACCGCAACAGCAATCGATACGAGAAAAGTAAAAAAGAATATATTAAAATTTTTCGAACGATCGCAATCCCGGCTATCGGTATCAAAGCACGTCCAATCAAAACGAGGTTTGACACTGAATCAGGACCTTTTCGATTTGGTGAATGGCCTTGCTAACTTATCGCCTCTTTATTTGCTGATTGCTGTTTGACACCTCTGCGGCGCGGGTGTGGGCGGGGCCCAATTCGGTTGGCATTTTTATTTAATTAACTTTAACTGTAACGTTTGTGGCGCGGGAGGCGGTGGGAGGGCAACACAATGATGACTAATTTTCGCGCGGTACCAGTTGTGCTTTTATTTTTCATTTCTATAAAACGTGTTGCTCGGATTTTCATAACTTGAATTAATTTGTTTCCGCGTTCCATAAAAATGACGTTTATTTATCATGGAAATATTTTCACTTTGCTAATGAATCTGCATAAAGTTCGTATGTCTAATTGAAAATGCAACGGGATGAATGGGATCGCGGCAAAGTTGAATACGCTCCTAGGAAAACTGGGCGGTAGATAAGACTATAATAATTCTTCGGGAAATGTCATGAAAGTTCATAACTGATAAAAGTTGAGACCCTTTTCTGAAATTTTAATAGAGATTTAATTTTCGCAAGTGCCCTAACTGGCGCCGATAAGGGAACTAGCGCCGGGGAGCCGTTATCCCATCACCCTCGCCTTAAACAATGCCGAGATAACTTACGCGGAAAGCCTTCATCTTACTAACAATTGACTTTGTACTTTTGGTCACGATAAAAAACTTCGCAACATTTCGCTACGATAGAAACTGGCCCGACTTTATGATTCCAAAATTTAACAAGGGGGTCATCATCATCATTATCATCAGCCATCCTTAATACTATTATTTACTAGTGTACGGCTGCGATGATGCGATCCTCTCAGAATATCGCAATTTACTTGTAAATTTTACAAATCTCATTACGAGTTTCGCGGTCTAAATATTTATGCACTTACGTAAGGCTAACCTTACCTTACTTCACCTTAAAAAACTTTAACAGTTTACATTCGTCGCTATTTAAATTGTGGCCTCTGATAGGTTCTTTGATTCTATATTTGAAATCTTCGCCCATGCAAGTTTGTAATTGAAAAAGTTAGCGACGTATTTCTGTTAGCCTTTTTGGTGAGAGTGGTGCAGCCGTGACTTTATCATGTTGCTGTGATAGATGATATTGGGTATCGAGGTCGATGACCTTGATTTTGTGACGAGAAGGGCGGGTTTTTTTGCCTGAAAACATTAGGACTGTCTCGGACGGAATGTTTTGGAACAGCAAAGTAACTAGGTTTAATAAATAAATAAATAAATAAATATCTTGGGACAAATTACATCAATTGACCCACCCCCAAACTAAGCAAAGCTTGTACTATGGGTACCAGGCAACGGATAAACATGCTTATATAAGGTAGATAAATACATACTTAAATATATACAACATCCATGACTCGGGCACAAACATTCGTATTCATCATACAACTGTCTGCCCCTACCGGGAATCGAACCCGGGACCTCTAGCTTCATAGTCAGGGTTACTAACCACTAGTCCGGCCGGCCGTCGGTTTAATTCATGTGTACTTACTGTTAAGTAGCTTCATATGCTGCTGCTCAATTCCATGCTTAGAAATATTAAACGTCATAAGAAGATAATAAACAATATTGAATTAAGCTCATCCTACGCCTACGATTTACGTTACTTTGTTACTATCAATTTCAGAAACTTTCTCGTACGCTGGTACTTACCAAGCTTCAGTTAACGCAAATTCAATTTTCCGATACTGTGAGAGTAAAAAGCTTTTTAAATTACTTACACTTTAACAGAGATTTAAAACTAGTCTTTTATTTGGAGCTTAAAGTGTTAGCGAGCATACAGCGTGTGTATTTTTTAGGGATTTTAATGTTACCTCGAAATCCGAATGTTGTTACGTGAAATTTAAAATAAAACTCAATTACAAACTGTAAGCACTTAGATATGATTAGCTATGACTAACCTTATATTGAAACTAATTTTACATAAAAACATACATAAATTACGTCTTTATCCCTTAAGGGGTAGACAGAGCATAAGGTAACAAGACTTAATGGCCACGTTAGCATAATTGTGGGCGTATAGGTCGAAAGGGGAATCAAATAGTGATAGTTTGGTAGCCGCATCGCCTATAACATGATTCCTAAGATTTTCGCCCATTCCCTCGATGGACTTTTACTATCTGCAACTCATTTATAATATTTTATCATCTGCATCGGCTTGAAACTTGTTTTCCATCAGGTGACCCACATACACGTTTGCCCCCTATCATATAAAAAAAAAAGTTTTTAAGTTATTTTGGGACAACTCCTAATATTTCTCATATACGAAATATGATAAAGGAGTTACTTTGAAAATATGCGTTATTTGATTCGAGGAGTAAAAGGGTTAACTTTACAAATCTTTGATGATTTACTATAAACTTAAACGAAAAAAAAAACTTTTACCTACCACAACATTTAGTCATTTTTTAACTTTCATAAAGCATTTATTTACTTACTTACTTATTTACTTACTAACCTACTTTACTTAATAACTAAAATAAATGCTCTAGTAGTTTGAGTCTTTATAGCATTGTAATAGTTATTACTATAAATCAACGAAAGTTTTTTCAAATCACTTCTTTATCTTTTCACAAAAACAATTTAACCAGAAACAACTGGCACGAGTACAAAATTAACAGTTCCCTACATAGATTTACAACGGCACAAATCGTGTCCAACGCAAACTCGGAACAAATTTACACTCGCGCAGTTTTTTACAAGCACTAATTCAATTCAACAATTAATATCGCGCTTACACCTTGTAATTAAAGTCGGAAAAAAGCTTCATTTAACATTATAAAATTCCCATGCAATATGTTTTACTGCTGTAGCGAATATTACTCCGTTTATGGTCTTAATGCTTAGCGATACGGTTCAAATTACCCGCGGTTCAGTACGTCGAAACGTACGTCGTTTTAGTTTGACACAGTGTATAATTGAGTCATTAGTAGTAGAGGTGAGAATACATCAAAAGGTGCAAGCGATAAGTAAATGCAATTTCCTTCTAGACTACGATGTTAAATAACTGAATTTATTACGTTGTCTTTGCTATGGGGTGGCGTCTTTGTCGGAGCCACGTTGCGTGTTTGATGGAGTAAGTAAATAATAAAGCTTGTCTGGCTCGTGGGAAAATGCTTCACGTTGCAGGCATTGATTGTACAAAAGGAAAAAAATGACAAGTAAAATTATCCGTAAAATGAACTTATTTCTAAAAATGTGTGCATTTCATTTGCAATCATGTTTTGTAAATATTTTTTTATTTAGACAGGTGACTCAATTCAAACAATTTAAAATTTATTTTTGCAAATTGGCCGCTAAGGGCTCTTTTGAATCTACCAGCGCATTCGGAAAGACCATCATTGCCAAGAAGAATGCGCCGCAAGAAACTTGGCAGAAGGTCATTCACAATTTAATAACATCATAGTCTCCCAAAATTTCCTAATTCCTTTTTATGGCGATATCAATGCTGAGCACGCAGCCACCACTATTTTTATTAATTAAAAAGAAAGCCATACCGTTTTATAATACCTTGGAAACCTTTTGTTGGAGGAAGTAAGTAGTTTTCAACAAACTTTGACTTATACTTTTTGAACTAATCTTAGTCAAGTTCACACGGCTCACTTATTTTTAAACAAGACAACAGCTTACCTTCATAAATAAGTCTCAATCTTATTGATTGCGAGTGAACTAACGTTACCCAAGTTTCGACACAGAGTTTTTAGACTATTCTATTCTCCATTCTAATCCATTTACCTATGCTAAGCGCAGCCTTTGGGTCTTGTTACCTTGGGCTCTGTCTACTAAGGGGTAGCTAGGTTTCGCTGAAGTGTCAAATACTAGGTATGTGATAAATCTCTTATGCCGCTAGTGGGTAACGTGTGGCGTTCGAGAAGTTTTTTGCGTCAAAAACTTACTCCAGGCTCAGCTGTGCGTATCCTTCGAACTATCCAATACCAGTGCAGAGGTAGGAATCAGCAAAAACTGCGTCAGCGTAATCAGCGAAATGCATTGTCCATCGGCAGAGCGGAACGTGGCGCGGGTGGCGGCCGCGTCCAACACGCATAGCGTTCGTTTTTGGCCCGAATAGCGTAGCCCGCCGAACTTAATTGCTCTATTGTTAATTACGTAATGTTTCAACGTTCACCGCATCGCTTGGTGACCAATTCGCAAACCGCTATTTAACTCTTAATTTTAGGACATCAATATGATGATTCGTTTGCGGTCGTCAGAAATTACCTGAACGCAAAAGTTTGATACAACACCGTGGCAACTTATTAGGCCTTTAAACTTGTTAAGTTAAATTTCGTTTTCATTGTTTTACAGTGTAAAGTAACTGTTTTAGCGTTAATTTTGACGCTTTGAACGTGATCGTTCGCTATTGTTGGTATTCAATTTAGATACTTACTTGCATCAAAGTGAGTCTGACTTCCAATTTATCGAGTGTTCAAATGGATTCGTCGCGGGCAGCTGTGGATTAAGAAATCAAAACGTTTACTTTTAAACGAAAGCAGGTCGTCATTTATATTGCGCGACAACTCAACACTCAACGGCAACAGAAAGTGTTTGTTTCTTTGTGCCGTTACATTGTATGTAATAGTTACATTGGCATTGTATCAAGATCTTCGTAGGTTCATAAGTTTATTAATGAATACTAATAAAACTACTACACGTAGTACAGTCACAACAAACCATAATGATTCTTTTGCTCGTGGTGTGCTTAAAACCAAACAACGAAACTTTCTTCTTCACCATTATTAATTCTAAGTCTGAGATTATAATCTGTAATACTCGGACTGAGCTCTTTTATAACAAAAGATATGCATTATCAAATGAATCAAGAATTTTTATTTCTTGATTTTTATTTTTTACTTTTTCGGTTTTACCGTTAGAAATTAAATTTCTAAATGTCGGTGAAAATTAGAACACATAGAAAAATCCGAAAAGTAAAGCTATGGTCGGGAATCGAACCCAGATCCTCGTCATTCCGTGACGCGTGCTATACCCCTACACCACCCATAGCAGGTGGGTAGTCTCCGAAAAACTAAATATATAAGTGCCGCATTGACGCAGCTGTCTTGCACTTGTGATGGCGGAAGAGCAAGGCTGATATTGTTTATTAGCAATTGCGTATAACGGGGGAGGCCTATGTCCAATAGTGGACGTTCTTTGGCTGATATTATGATAATGATAATGATGAATTGCGTAGAACATAATAATATATCGTTAGCTCATACGTGGTGCCGCAGAAATGCGTCAATGCGGCTAATTATTACGTAAATCTGATATAATGACGCTTACACATACATAGATAAGCAGGCGAGACTTGATATAGATAAGGATGGATAATGTCTAGTCCAATAAAAATACATATATGGTTGTGAGCAGAGTAAGTTGCTATTAGATCGTTAATCAATAGAAAATATGCCTTGCTACTCCGCTACCACTTGGTTATTGTTCAAAATGCTTTTTTAAGCTTTTGTTTAGCTTCCCCTTGTCTGTTTATTTATTTGTTTCGGTCAAATCTAGTAATTTAAATTTGACTCCCTTCCAATAGTTAGATTAACGTGAAATTTAGCACACTTATGTGAGTCCGATGTCAATATTAATCATGTAATGAAATTCTGGTGATCCAGCTAGAACCGTTCTCGCAGGATACTCTTCAACGGTTTTCCGATTGACTTATAATTTGGTTTGCTTATGCAAGATAGATGACAATGAAGTACAGTCAATAAAAAGTACAATCATCAAAGAAGCTTGTATCAAAAATGAAATTTTTAGGTTAGGTTAGATTTTTGTTTGTTAATATGGACCACTGCAAATTAACGCCAGATTCAATAAATTATTGCATTGTTGCCGGACTGTTTGACTCACTAAACGCACCTCCTCCGAAGTGTCATAGCTGCGCTTAGCGTCACAACTTGATCTGTTCGCTAGCAGGCATTATACGATATATGAAATTGGTCATGTGTCGACGTCGGTATTAAACAACGCAGTGATGTCTTGACACCTGACTCCGTACGATGCCTATGATTCAAAAGATCAAGTTATGATTTGCCAAGTACAGCATTGATTGTACGGAGAATTTCGACCCTGAGCTATGATCAGCCAGTTTATCGATACAACCCTCAACACGGCTAGCATTAAGGCACGCAAGAGCTATGTCGCGCGCGAGATTACTTGTCTCTTTCTAGAACGAATAAACAGTTAAAAAAAGACAACTCTCGTACGCACTTGTGCTGCCCGCACTATAGCTCTAGTATAAGAGTTAGTAAGGTATCAACACCATTGGCTGAAGGCTAAAGATGAAGATACTAAAGAACAAGCTGTATTATACCACTCTATTAAATTAATATAACAAATGTTTACAGCTACTTAATGTTCTAATAGTAAAAGCGTACAAAAGCGTGCTCAAAACAGGAATTATGTCCCATTTCGCAATGTAAACTTACTCATATTACTATGTACATGAAATAACAACGCATAATGTGCGTCTGACTCTTAAAAGAGGTGAGCGATTGCGCACATAGCGCTGATAATGATCTATTTGAACCGTTTGGTAATCTACATCAATAGCGCTGTGATTTTACGATATTGTTAAAATATTAAATAGTTCCAGTACCTACATCCTGTTAGAGGTTGGAATCCAAATGTTACACGTTTGATTGCTATTGAGATTTTTAAAATGTGATGCTTTTTGATTGGGACCCATCAAGCAAGCAATTAAACAGTTTTAAAAACTAAATAATGGTTACCACTTAGCAATTTTAAGGTAACACCTTGTAAAAACCCCAACAGCCATTCTTATTTATTAAGGTAATTTATATCCTATACAGGAAACTTGTTAGCTTACGGAGTAAATCATTCTTGCACGTAATTAAGCGTTAATAAACAATATCGTGCTTTGATGTTTGATTTAAGGAAACAATTATTGTCCTTTAGCAAATCAGTAACAGTACTTTGTTCAGGCATAAATCAAAGTAATTTAATTTGCGTGTTGCGAGATAATTTTGGTGTCACTCGACATAAATTTAATAACTTCAAAGAAATATCAACTAATATTTGTGAACACGTGGGCAATACCCAGATTAGCTATCCTCTGCTACTAAGATGAGCAAAATAAAAAGAAAGGCAAAAATGGCAACGTATTTTTTTGAATTTCAAGTAAAGCCAGCTTAAATCAGCCAATTTTTGGTAGTGAAACGAAATGAAAATGACATATTTTCTATCGGTAATGGTTGAACTAAATAATCTTTACTCGATAAAAAAATACAGAAACACCCTAAGTCAAGAACGATTTTGATTTTATTGATCATTTTTAAATTTATCAAATCCTTTCTCGATATAAATATATCAAAAAATAGAGTTAACCATTCGTTTAGCTTCAGAAACGTTTAGAAACATAATCTTTATCAACAACGTGTTCCGTTCTCAACGTCATACTTCACATGCAATTACGGTTTTCTTATTTTTGTGGCGTGCATAAAGAGCTCGTTTGCGTTCCGCTAATTCCCTTAAACCACCGTTTAGCGTTAACTACGTATCCGTTTTGTACAAGTTTTCGACTCTAACAAGACACTCTTGTTCCAGAGAAACTTCTTGCTGTGTCGCATCGTTTTCCTGTTCGTGCTTCTATCCGACTTCTGCGACATTTCCGATTCTTACTTTATTGTCCTCGATTTTTAGGGTACCGCTAAGAAAAAACGCCACCTCTATTACAAATTCGAATTTATATTTGTTTACGCGTTTTGCCGTGATGATATTATGCAGTTGTCTGACGCAATGTGGTGTATGATGGCTGGTATTGTGTCGTTTTCGTTCTCTCACTGCAGAGCTATAAATAAAACAAAATAAATAAAATGTGTGCTTTGCTGTCCGGCTGTATGTCACAGTGTTCTTTCTTTTGAGCCGTAGGAGGTCAGATTTCCACAGTGTGGATTATAATGGCCGCTGTAACAACAAATAAGGTACCAATTTATGTATTAGGTAACAATTTTTCTCGATAATAAGGTACGGAATCTTACGTGTGCGAATGTGATTTGCTCATGGCCGGTTTTTGCTATAGGTTAAGTTAAGGCCAACACTTCACGTACATATCTTCGTTTCACGTTTTCATCATATTTGAGTAAGATTACTATTATTGCTATTGCCATTTACTTATATAAATCACTTTTCTATCTCTTGCTAATTGTCCCATTGATATTTTAGAGGTGCGTAGGTAGGTAACTTATTCAGGGTAGTCGGCGCAATTATTTATAAAAGAGATTGTTCAGGATTAAGTAAAGATTTATAAGAAGGCCGCCAGTGATATTTTTATGTTTTAATCATCGCACCCAATCGAAGTGATCTTTTACGGGAGTATTTTGAATTCCCGACGTGTTTCTGCCATTAAAACTATATTTGGAATATGGGAATAGTGGCCTAAAAACAGTCTTAAGGTATTTTTATGATTTTAAGAAAACGATTAGGCGATTAAGAGTAGCTCATCAAGATTCTAAAACAGTTTTTTTAGATAAAGTGTGATTTTTCTCAAATAATCATGAAGATAAAAAAAACAATATTGGGAATATGGGAATAGGTCCTTAGCCAAGAGAAATGAGGGAGTGGGCGAAAATCTTAGGAATCATGTTTTAGGCGATGCGGCTAGCAACCCATCATCATTTTGATTCCTTTTTCTACCTACACGCCCACAATCATGGTAAACGTGGCCAGGTCTTGTTACCTGAGGCTCTGTCTACCCCGAATGGGATAAAGACGTGATTTATGTGAGTGTATCTATGTAAATAAGGGCTGGGAGTATACCTAGTACAGGGTATAGAAGGGTACTTTTCACTAGCTGACATATTAGACCCTTTTTCATCTCTTATACTTATTTAAAAATACGTAATAAAATAAATCTAACCTCAGGAATAATAAAACGTTAAGACAGAATTTACCCAACGGCAAAGGAAGACAGATTTGAACTACCTTTGCCTCGCCGTGTACGCTTGTGTGTAATGCTCGAGCTGCGCACAAGCGAAGCATAGTTTGGTTGCACTTATGCACGTGCAACTTGCACACTATGAGGCATAGTTCAAACTGGTCTCACTTCGATATTCAAAGAACTCTGTCCTTACTTAAAATTTGGTTTGACACCCAACGTCAAATTTTCAGAACACACCTCGTATTTTACGCGTACACCGTAAAGTGCCCGTTCTTCGACATAGTTGCGAGTGAAGCCCTCTCGCGGCGGACGCTCTCGTGAGAAGTGGCCCAGCACGGGCACCTTTCAATATACCGCCGACGTGCCCGAGATGCAAAACCGCAGACCAAAGATAAGCGTATGTTACCTACGACATCTCATCATCATAAATAATGTATAACGTCCCGGCGCGCCTGAATTATTCAACGTTGACGGCCACTTTATTAAATTTGTCGTTTTATGAAAATATTAAGCAACTCTGTATCCACGAATACAAATTAATATGCCACGAAATTAACATTTACAAATTAAAAGGTTTATAAAGCGCGCGGTTGCTCTTTAATTGATACGGTGATCGCAACGCGCTACAAATCATTAATTGCATTATTATTATTTCGCCATGGTGTCTGTAAAACATTTCTATTTTACGAAATTGTCTCCGGCAATTTTCGTGTCGTCAAGAGATAAAAGAGAGAGACAAAGTCAGTTTTAAGGAATTATTCGACACTTATGACATTCTCGTATCTTCCTAATCATAATTCTGAACTATCAGAATTCTGCACGGTCTTTAATCATCATTTGCTATCATTTGCATATTTCTATTCTTAATGAAATGATACACAGTGTGAATGTAGTAAGGGCTGCTGTGCCGAATAAGTTGAGTCGCTAGTATGCCTTAAGAATTACGAATAGCAAGAAACGAGATGACATGCAGTCCGTGTGCTCTTAGAATGTAATTCGGTTTCGGGTACCACAGGTCGAATCAAGTATCAAACCCTTATTAAGTGAGTGAGACAGCAAGATAAACTCAAATGGCATTCTGAAGGCGGGTTTAGACCATACTAGCAAAAATAACAGGTCGCTTTTCATACAAATTTGTATGGAGAGTGACCAGTTATTTTTGCTGCACGCAATAAATTTGTATGGAGAGTGACCCGTTATTTTTGCTGCACGCAATAAATTTGTATGGAGAGTGACCAGTTATTTTTGCTGCACGCAATAAATTTGTATGGAGAGTGACCCGTTATTTTTCCTACACAATAAATTTGATAGAATGAGCAGTCGCTCGTTTGGTCTTAGCCCGCCTTGACATGATAACTGTACAAGTGTCCAATAATTAAACTACCAAGCCAAAAAATGATACCGAAACGAATGGCAGTATCGCATATCCTACGACTTTATCTCCTCTAGATCTCGGAATCTCGGTTAATAAGGAAAGGCAGAAGTAATCCACCTTTCAAATATAATATTTCGATGTTAGTTGGCACGGTACTGAAATATTACAGGTTTTGTGTCACATTTACATACGTTATTAATGATTAAATTTACTGTGAAACGCACGTTGATCTGAAACGTAAACATTCTACTTACAACTCAATTTCATATGGGATTTATTATATCCTTTGGTAACTAACAGCTATGATGATATCTAGTTGAGTCAACGTTCTGGTTAACTCGAAATAACATCGCAATTTCTTTATTACTTTAATATCAATGATTGACAACATAAGATGTGAAATCCGGTTTTACGTTAGATACTAACTTTTATTTTTGAATGTAAATCTTAAAATATAAATATCAGTATTCTATTCATTGTTAAAAATAACCGCCATAGACTAAAAACGTTAAGTATAACTTATTCTGTTTCCTTCATCCGTTAATTTGACGCCAACTATGGAAGGTTTCGACGTGTCACTTCAAACTGAAACTCGTGACCAAAACATGCCCAAATGGAGCCGCAAATAGCTAGGGGATCATCGATTGTACCCGCAGACACTGGCCAACCGCGATGCGTTCTCGAGTGCCGTCAACCAATAGGATGACAAGCTTGACCAAAGGCCGGGTCAAGTATCATATCAGATAGAAATCAATAATCTTTTGAGTTTGTAACGCAAGAGAAAGTGAGAAATGAGATTCAAGTTACTTTTATTAAAGTCCTTACGACAATGTTAATGAATTAAGTTTATAGGTACAAAAAGAATTTGGGAACTAATGTAGAGAAACTTTTGATTAAAAGTCCAGATTGAATGAGGTTACAAATAAAGAAACATTATATACCTACGTATAACGATGTGTAACGATTCATTTGGAAATATCAGTTAACGGCTGAAAGTTTGTTTTCATTTTCCACAATATCTCTTATATTTTAGTACCCTGGCGATCGAGCAAGTTCGTTCAGTGACTTTCACAGTAGTTCAATCATTAGTCAAAAAATGGTTCCACACAATTACCTACTTATAATAAAATGTCCTACCTAAAGCTGATTTTTCACTCTCAAAACCTATATATAACAAAAATATCATCGAAATAGTCACCGTTTTTGGGATCTCATAACACATGCATACATGTCGTAAATACAAAATGGAAGCGAATACGAGTTCTGCCTGTTTAATAACAGACTATTATTTACTTTTATAAATTATTTTCTCTGCTAAAACGGATGTATGTATTCATGTAGTTGAAGGATTTTTTGTCACACATTCATCAAAAAGCCATGGTAGCCGAAAACTAATCGATTTCGTAGATTTTGTCTAGGTCAAAATCTGTGTTTTTCGAATTTATCTACTACTGCGCATACGTACGTAGCAAAAACACACTAACAATGAACTAAATAACTTAATTCAGTACAAATATCGACTTTTACTGCAAATATGCCTACGGGCTGAAATTGGGTAAAAATAAAAGCAAATTATATTAGTGTAGCGATTGTATTGATGTTGGCATGTCACGCTATTGCATCCTTATTGACTTTTCAAACTACGGTTGTTAGGTTAAGGTTAGGTAATAACGGCCATTTTGCAATCAACCCGTACGTAGAATAAGCACCGATATGAATTGTTAACGCTAATGTGCAGATTAATAAGGCCTTGTACTGTAATTTCCTTCGAGATTGGATACTTTGTAGGCATTATCAGTAAAAGACATAATCAATTTCGTTTCAGAAAAGGAATTCTAAATTTTGATTGAATCATACGGTACGTCGCGAAGGTTTTATTGTAAGGGCCAGTCCCACCACTCTCTGTAAAGGTTCTGGTATCTTAATTTTATTGTCAGTTTGTCTATGATCTTTTCTCTATTTCTTACTACAAAACAGACAGAGACGACATCATAGGTAACCGACACTTAAATATCAGGGTCTTAACTGAGAGTGGTGAAACGGGCCCTGAATAATTTTGTTTTATTAGGATTACAGTATACTGAATTTGTAATTTGTTATTTTTTTAAATGTTCTATGTGTGTTTGACTCAAATTTAAAAGAGATAAAGGCATGTAGGTGGAAGTGGCAACATCTAGAAGTACACCTAGATGTTGAAATGACTTCAAATTTGGTACCTACGTTAATAAAATTAAACATTGAATTAAATTGCAAGTACTTGTTTGTGTTTGGGAGTAATGTCTACTAAACAATTTTTATCTTATTATATGTTACTCTGGCACTTAACAATGTTAAACCAAATTGAATGATTGCCTCCTCAATTTCATCTGTGCAAATGCGTTAGAAATATCTCTATTTAAAACGCAGAGAACAATAGAAGGGCCCTTTAAATCGACGAGCTCTCTTACTGTATACGTTGGGTAAACATAGTCTGGGTCAGGGGTCAAGAGCGACCCACATCTAGGCTGCCGATTATTAAATAAAATGAGTGAGCGAAGGGTTAGTCGTAATTACGACTGTAAGAGATTGCTCTGTTACTGTTCAAATATTGTTATTAACCTTTATGCTACATCGTCGAGTGGGAGAATACTCGATGCAGGTGCAGCAGAATGTGTTATTTTGATTAGCTGGTGTGCTTTGACAGTTAGGATTGATGTTTTCGTAGCTACGTTCATCGGTC
Source organism: Pandemis cinnamomeana (assembly GCA_932294345.1). Lineage (NCBI taxonomy): Eukaryota > Metazoa > Arthropoda > Insecta > Lepidoptera > Tortricidae > Pandemis > Pandemis cinnamomeana. The sequence continues at coordinate 10,984,194 of OW028705.1, read as the reverse complement.
TTCAGGCCTACTACTAATTTTTGTGAGGTATTTGAATTATATTTTTAGTACACTATTTTTGTTGATATTGCATTGTTATTGGAGCTCTATTCATTCACTAAATTTTAAGCTAGTCTGACTATACGAAGTAATTAAAACTAGAGTTGCAAAATTTGATAACCAACAGGCAGTTAGTTATTACAAGCTTAAGTAAAAGTATTAATTACTAAAGTAAAAGTATTAATTGAAATATAAACTAAGGCTACCTTAAAATTGAATTTCTCAATTAAAATTTTAGTAGTGTGATAATATCTACAACACCTACCAAATAATTATTTAGCCCTTTGTTTCATTCACGATTGAAATTGCACAGAAAAAAAATCGATATCATCAATACTTTCCGCATCTCAGTGAGTGCGCAATAATACTCGATTTCTTCGTTAATTGAATACTGCGTCAAATGAAGTGCAATAAACTTCCACGTGACAAAAACCCCTCTGTATCTCCCGGATACTCTTACTACTTGCCCGCAACGTGACGCAAAACGAGTTCACGCCGAGAGACAATAGTAGCTCGGCTTTTTACCTGTCAAAGAATTTTTAAGTGTCATTGAACAGAATAGGATGGCCGCGGCCACTTGCTCACGGAACGCTTCTCGACTACCCTCGCCTCGCCCACAGGTCTGGTCTGCATTTTTCATCTAGGATGCACTTTTGAATATGGAATCCACATTCACCATAGGTACTCATATTGAAGAGCAAAAAACGGGTCCCGTCCCTTAGAAATTTGTTGACGACAGAGTATATTAAGAATGAGAGGATAACTTTTTCTGACTGCGCTGTCTGACTCTCTGTCTGCTTGCGAAACGGTTTCACGAAAAAACCGCAGAAATTGCACACAGATATTTTGAGCCTTGAACACAAAATTAAAATTTCTTATTTCCCCCAGAATAGCGATGAATGAATATTGCTCCAATTGTGTTGGAGTTGATGTCCGGACTAGTCCATAGAACGAATTCGAAGCGAAATGTTCTACCTGTCCAATCTTTATTCGACGACTTTTCATCGCTATCGAATGATAAATATCAGCGCAAGTTCAAAACTCGGCCTCTTGAAGATTTGTTACTTTTCAACACCACTAGGACATCAAACGTCGAGTTAGTAAATCAATATGTGTAAATAGAGCTACTAAAATGTGGAGTCGGCAAACTGGGTCACAGTATGGGGTCGAGAGCGACAATGGCTAGCTGAGCACATCTGCCCACTCCAGACCGTGATCAGCTTCTTGAAAGCATTTCAGTGTGAGGAGGAAGCTACAGCGAACTAAAAAGATTGCTGACTTGCAAATGTGCATGGATTTTGAACTACGTTACCTAGTAGACGTATTTTCTACGGGACGCCGACCGCGACTACCTTTAACGAGTGCCCGATACTTATATTATAGATATCGTCAGGGATAGTGCAATACCGCGTAACTAGCACTGATAAATAGTGCGTATCTACACAACACCCATAGTGCAAAATGACGTAACTAGCGGTACCTATTAACCAATGCCGGTTAGCTTTATATTTTATCTTTATCTATCACATTGAGATTTGCCTATGCGAGACACAGACCAAACATATATTTTGCTATAAACAGGTTTTTTCGTAAATAAAGGGGTGAATGTCTGTCGCTTGCAGTTAGTGCCCTCGTCACGTCCACACGTCGAAGTCAAATCAACTAATTCAATGTGCTTCGCCCGCGCACGTCAAAGCTCTCACCTATCCAAAAACTGCTCAAAACTAGACTGAGTCTAATTGTTTTTGTCCCTGGTGCCATTCACGAGTTCAATTTTACGTTCTTTTGATCTAGCTTGTTATCTGACTGGCGTTTGTTCCTTTATCAATTTCGCTCGTTTGTGTTACGGAATTAAGTGAATTTTTTGCATGTGCACAGTGATCTTAATTTTTGGTTGCTTTTTATTGCTCGTTGCGAAATTCTGTCTGCCCTTTAAAGCTCTATTGTTAAAATAACCTAGGGACGTTAGGTACTAATGAACTTGTAATTTTTACCATTTGAACCTACATTTTTTATATTTATAAAAGCATAACAAAAACTTAAAGATCATACATAATTATAACTTTTAATTTCTCATGCACCGCGATAGGGTAGGTATGGCCGCTACGCTATTTAATGTTAGACCACCAAACCTTTAATAATTATTTCATTGTCACTCTATGACTAAGTATTGTATCTACTGAATGGAATACATACATACATACATATATCACATCTTTATCCCTTACGGGGTAGACAGAGCCTAAAGTAACAAAACCTTAAGGCCACGTTTAGCATGGTTGTGGGCACACTAGTAATATAGAACTTATAACATAAATAATAATAATAATAGCTAATTTGAAACTCTCCCCTGGTCCTCAAGATATAGACCTATCGTAAATTGTTTTTTTAATTTAAAATTTTGCTACTAATATTTGTCATCACAGCATGTCAGACGTTTTATTAACGATTTGAAAACTATTGTGAATTTTTATTATATCATTTTCATTTTACATTCTACTTTACCTGCGCACTGATTACAACTCAACATGATTAGCTCGAGCTAGATACGTATTGACTGAAAACAATATGGCACCGGTACACCAATCTCCGATGGCAATTAAGACTATGCTGGTTCGTGCAGGCTGAAACGAATGGGGCTCTTCAATCAACGAATCAATCTACAATCGCGAACGGTCGCCACTTGCGAGCGACAGCTCCACAGATTTATTGCTTCAAATGGGTGGTAATTTTCAAATTTCGACGCCTGTTGATCGCCGTTCGACGGGACGCAGCAAGCTACGTGACTGCACTAGTTGCAAATTGGCTTCTTTGTTTGCTATGTACTATCCGTTCCTACTGTTAAAGACCTGGATTGAGAACTATTAGGGAAATTAAATTGATAGTGTGGGTGTAAGAAGTATGGTACTGGTGACCCACGAAAGCTGGGTTCTTTGAGGAAAAGTTTACTAACGCAACTGAGAAATATTATTGGGTGAATCAATAATATGTTAATAATATTTTTGTTTAAGTAGCGGAGTAGCGCAACTGAGAAATATTATTGGGTGAATCAATAATATGCTAATAATACTTATGTTTAAGTAGAGTAGCAATTTTTTGTTCATTGAAATGAAACTCCGCAAAGTAACGCCTGATTCATTAAAATATGTCATTTGAAAATCTTAGACATATCGAAGATAGCTTACGAGTTTCAAAATTAGTGTAAGTACCTACTGGAAAACTAAATATTTCTGTTTTTAAATACATAATATGATAACCAACAATGACGTTAAATACTGGAAGTACATTTTACCCAGCTTTCCGCGATCGTTTTGACCCAAAATTTCGCGAACACATGAAGACCTGATGACAATGCAAATACCAAAGCAAAGAAATCATGTAGGTACTTATATAAATATTTTTAACAACATACATATTATTATTAAACCAGTGCATTCATAGCATTTTAACTTCTGTTGAAAGGATATTGACCACGGTTACGTTTCACAAATTGCCGAAATTTCTACATTTTTGTTTTTTGTTTTATACTAAAGCAACAAACGAACAAGCTGTACATCTGATGTTCATAATCATTAACGTCCATGGTCACCAACACCAAACTGAGACTGCTGGTGGCACCTTCCAAAAAGTCATACACTTTCTTTATGTATGGGCGCTACAAGCGAGATCCAAGCTAAAGCCAGTCCTTTTCAAATTTTGCACTTACTGGGCAATAAACACCGCTTAATCCGTTCCGTGAAGGACCACCATCCATCACGGTGGTGTTGATGGAAACTAGTTTTTCGTCGAGTAGTACAATGATGGAACTTGGCAGCTGGGACAAGGTTAAAGAGTTCGACTGACACAACCGCGTCGAAATAGAGAGCCCATCACAGAGGTGATCGCGATCAGCCATTGTCCAGTAGAAAATAATACGTCGAATTAACCCTAAAACGTTTAAAATGATAGTCGAGTTGTTTAAAAGCTTTTGCGTAATTACGCGTTTGAAATCAAAATCGGAAACAGATTTGTATTTCCGTGCTTCTTTTTACTTTTCCCACATCCTTCCATTCCTATTCCCAATTGGTTATCTCTCATTTACTAAGTCACTATTGGCTTTATCAAATAGAGCTATTGAGCTATTGCTAACCTTGATTTATTTTCCTCACTCCAACAATTTGAATTGTAACTTTTTCACAATAACATAAATCGCCTGCCAAAGTAATCATGATTCAATCTACATGAAAACATTGTCCAGTGAGATACGATTATGCATCTACCATTAGAACATTCCTTTAAATCCTCAACCATGAGCATAACAAGTTTTAAAACTGCATAGCACTTGTACAACTACAGTTTAATATGAAAATTCACCGAAGGCGAATCTCGCTATTAACAGTGCTTGAGCACGTAAAACGACGTTAAGGCGTGCTCATCGGTTCCGACTCATTACGAGTTTTGCTCGACTCTTACTTGAGCTTAAGCCGGTTAAGGTGCACCGTGATTAAGCTGAGCAGACGGCGGACTGCTTGCCAAAACCACTTCAGTCGCGCCATCGGTGCCTAGAGTTTTGTAACTGCTTGACTAGACAATTTGTTATTGTCTTGCACTGCAGCGTGGAAGGCAAGAAGCCACTCTATTTTCCTATGAAAATCATTGTAAAGATTCAGTTCCTCAACGTCGACTCAGAACACTTAGAAGACATATGATGCCAGCTTACTTACCTTGGCTCAATTATTTGTCCTTAAAATCCCTAAACTAAACCGAGTTTAGGTACCATTACAATCTTGAAATAAGTTTATTTAAGTTGTAAGCAATGCAACAAGAATTACCAGAATCTAATACCTACAGACAAAAATGAAAATGCTACGACTATATACGATCATTTATTATCCATGTCTTGTTCAATATGAAACGGCGTACGCAGTACATTTCAACATGTCATTTACACATAGCGACAGAAGTACCGCGTCACGCGCCCTAAGTCACGCTGTGAGCCACGTCTATCGAGAAGCTCCCTCGCCCAGAGACGTCTTTCAGTGATTTACCTGAAAATAAGAAAAAAAGTACACGTTAATTTATGGCGCTGGACACTAGCCAAACATTTCAACCACTCGTCTAATTTGGTCTTGTCGCGAATGAGCAAAATAAAATGTCTTTTAGACGCTCGGTGCCTGATCAGTTATCTAAGAGACTTGAGAGATAGGCTTAGGTGCGAACAGACAATATAAAACTCATTTATATCCCGTCATCGTGACGTGCAGGGCGTGCCAAGGCGTTTTCCAATACGCTCGTTTATCAAACGCTCCTCGACATAATGAGACGCATCTGAGCCGCTCGGCGCTCAACCGCTCAGCCACGCAACCAGCAGCCCTTCCTCTAAACTTCTTTGTACATTTCAATATTTAAATTTCTTAATATAATTTACTGCTTTCGATCAGCTTCATTCATATTCTTCTGAGGCCTGCCATTCATTTAGGCGACATGCAACCTTGTGTAGACGTGACAAAAAACCATAAATCATAATTAACGGAAGCATTCTGAACGGTGGAATTTTGTCACTTCTATGCATATTGTTAGTTGTACGGGAAAATATAAGCGGTATATAAAAGATTCCCAGTCGAAAACTGCACGCAGTTATACATAGTCACAAATGCTACAGTAAATTCATCTTGTTTTTCATAAATCACAAGAGACGGAAATATTTAGTGGAAAAATACGGAAAACAAAATAAACAGCGTAGCACGTGTTGACAATAATATTTTCGGAATCGTCACGGCGATCCCTAGATGATAACATGTCAGTGGAATCAGAAGAAATATATTTCTTGTGTCTGCTTAACCTGTGCTAACCTCACTTAATATTATACGAGATATATGTTTTTAATTTGGCGCACAAAAAGCTCAGGTGGTTTTTTAAAGGAGATTAGAGGCAATGTGCGGAATGTGAGTGGACTAGCTCTGCCCGCGATTTCGTCCGCGTGGAATTAAATTGAAGAACTGATAGGCAGCTACGACCGTTGGCATGTTTATCAGTATCCTGCGGGAACTATACAATTTTCCGGGATGTACAATAATAGCCTATGTGTTAATCTAGGGTACCAGCTACTTCCGTTCTAAATTTTATCCACATCCATCCCACCGTTTGCGCGTGAAGAAGTAACATACACACCGCACATCACACACACATACACACTGTCACAAACATTCACCTTTAAAATATTAACTAGCTTAGCCCGCGACTTCGTCTGCATGGCTTCGTATACATATAAAAACCTTCCTCTTGAATCACTCTATCTATTAAAAAAACCGCATCAAAATCCGTCGCGTAGTTTTAAAGATCTAAGCATACATAAGGACAGACAGACAGCGGAAAGCGAGTTTGTTTTATATTATGTAGTGATGATGTGATTTTTTATTATTTTGTACCCTTACTAAAAGTTTAGTTACTTTAAATATTTTCGTGGTGTCTTCTTGTCTTGTCTTAGATTTCACAGCGCAAGGTAGGCTTTTGTTGTAGTATGCAATCCACCATGGTGTCAGTCAGCAAATATGCAAATTTAATCAAATTTCGCATGTAAATCGAGTGAACGCCTAACGGCCGTAACAAGCTCGATATTATTTCTGTCTCGAGTAAAGGCAATCAGTTTTAGACATTACATTAGAGAATCAGAAGCATTAGCGGTAGTCACATGACAGGCGCGCCAACGGCCAACTAGGCTAACGCCCGATGACGCTTGTGACTGAGAAAACAAATTCGAATTATAATATTTAAAACGAGTTTTCTATTTCAAGACTCTACTGTTCCGTTACAAATTTTAATAACATAATTCTTTTCAATAGACCGCAGAACTCGACGGCTAACAATTTCACGAGCCGCATGAGAATGTGCAGCTATTTACGAATTTTTGAAGAACTTTATTGAAGCGTTTGGAATGCCCCTGACTAGTTTAACACTATGCACCTGATTATTTATTTACGCCGCTTTTGCAGAGCCTGTCAACACTTATCTCATTAAGTAGGCATCTCAGTTCCAAGAGTATATAGTTGTGTCAAACTGATGAATCTCATTGCAAAAAAAAAATATTGGATGAGTCATAGCTGTTTAATACGTCGCAGAACAAAGCAATATTTTGTTTAGCAATTTCGTACGGTCAACAAAAGTGGTATGGCGAATAAATGCGTGCGTAGAGTAAATCATACGCAAGAGCTTCACTCCGCCAAAGAGACCCATAACTCTTGCATAAACAAGGTTAGTGCTCAAGAACCGTGCCGAGAGCTGTAACCGAAATATATCTCCTCGTAATTAAAATTAAAACAACCCTTCGACGGTGCCAACACATCTACTGTACCCGCAGCGCGTGCGTCGCGCGTCGATCACGCGGCGATGACGCGCATGTGCGTGCGCGGGCCCGACCCGCGTGTCCGCGCCATGACGCGCCGTGACGCGCGCGTGACGCGCCGGCGCAGCACCCGCCATTGATTTCAAACTGTTTCACTTCAAATCCCGTCAGATGATATTTTTACTGGCGTATTTTTAAAATCGAATGCCCGGTTCCTGTTAAAAATTCATTTGTTTCGTCACGCATAATGTGATATTTTCACTGCTGAATACAAACACGTACCGAAATAGTATCGCGAAGCCTGCACACAGTGGATTTATTATTCGCGGACACCGCTATTTGCATACCTACTATGCTAACCAAACATCATATCATCATTCAGTTTATAATTTCCGGAGTTCTAAAAAGTTTTAGGACTATTTGGTTTAACCTTGTTTATTTTTATTTTAGCGTCCGTCGTCAATCATCATAACTCAATAACAGTTAAAATCAACTAAACCAGCGATTGTTATTAAAAAACTCATCTCTGAAATCAATTCGCAAAAAGGTCCGTCGGATTTGCAGGCGCGGCGACATTTTGGAACAACATAAATACAGTGGCAATCAAACAGTGGCCGGCACACAAGCAAATATTTGCGTGAAAAATTTGCGTAAATACTCCAATGAAAACCCTTAAATTATTAAGCCTCGCGAAGCCTTTACGTGGCGCAAATTAGATCACTATCGAATAGCGAACCGTTTAAAAGTTTAATGGCGGGCTGATTTTTGTGTTCAGAACGCTTTACACAGTCACTAGGTACGTATCTAGATCAAAACCACGTAAGGTGTTGTAAAAATATGACATATAGTTTGTATTTGTATTAGCTATCTGCATATTACAAAAATAGTAATAGTTATCTGCTAGTCTGTTTTCCACATTCTTTTCTGTGTGGCAATTTATTGAACTTTCCCGGGACAAAAATCGTATAATGTCAGAGATTTACTGCAACTGAAAGAATTTTACTATCAAATGAATCAAGAAATTTTACTTCTTGATTTTTTATTGTTACTTTCACGGTATCACCGCTAGAAACTTAATTTCTAAACGACACTGAAAATAAGAAAAATCACAGAAACATTCCGTGACGCATGCTGTATACCCCTACACCACCCATTAGCAGGTGAGTAAGCCTTCAATTTTTTTCTATCTGTTACTAGCTGTCACGTGACCTTGTTACTATGCGATTTTTTGTCGCCAAGCGTCGGCTGTTTGAATGATGTGTCTGTACGACACATCGACGATCGATCGAGGTACGGGTTCGATTCTCGGCCATAGCTTTACTTTTCGTATTTTTCTGTGTTCTAATTTTTAATGTCGTTTAGAAATTTGAAAGAATTTTATGAATTAATTTTTCGTAAGTTTCAGAGATTGCCCTCGACATTTAAACAAACTAAACATTTCTTATATTAATTGGCATGGATTGCATACATCTCAATCTTGTTTTCGGAAAATTAACACTTTATGGACACACACGGATCATTTTATTTTCAAGTCAACATTATCGGTGAGTCAATTGATTCGCTGAAACATCTCACGCTTCTTTCTTATCGCCTCGAAACATAAACTGGCAACCTTCATATTTTATTGAGCGCCATGAAAAAACATAATTTCCTCAATACCGAGGGCTTTCATTTGGGTATCGCGCATTAAAGGGCACTTAGCACATCGGCTGGTTGCGATTGCGATTTATTTGATTCCTGTACCTTTGGAAAAAACATTAAATTTGTCAGTCATGATCGCTCGGAACGAAAATGGCCCCGGGGGAGCGCAATCGGCTTACAGGCGTTCCCGGTAGGGTTGCCAACGTGTGACCAAGGCTATGGGGCTTTATGCTAATTCATTGAAGGCCACTTTGCATGTGCCATTTTTGACGCAATCGTTATTCATATTCATACGGCCGAAAGAATCAGTCAGAAAGATACTATTTTGTGACTGTTACCAGTGAAAATTTGGGATGTTTTTGCCTAATATAAATCAAGAGTGGGGGAAATTGTGAGCGTAGCAACCCTACATGTACCGAGCCCCTTCACCCCGCACTCTATGCAAACACATTAACGCCAATTTCTCTTGAACCATTTCCTCAATACAATATGACACATGACAGCTCGTTTACATTACGCGTTTTCAGTCAGACAAACAAAACGGCATTGAATTAAAATTGTCGTAAAATATCATATCACTCAAAAAGAGTTGACACATGGGGGAATTGGTCCTATCAAATGAATCAAGAATTTACTTCTTGATTTTTTATATTTGTTTTACGGTTTTACCCGTCAGAAATTAAATTTCTTAACGACACTGAAAATTAAAACACAGAAAAATACCTCTAACCGGGTAACGGTAACCTTTATCTGCCATGGTTTGGTGTAGCACGCATCACGGAATGATGAGGATCCGGGTTCGATTCCTAGCCATGGCTTTACTTTTCGGATTTTTCTAAGCGTTCTAATTTTCAGTGTCGTGTAGAAATTTATATGGGAATTGGTTTAAAGCAAAAATTAATAACATATACCTTCGTCATAAAAAGTTACAGACCCGTTATAATAGGAACTGGGTTTTGTCTTTGTCCCAGCAAAGGCAAATGTCAAAATGACAGATAGAGAAAATGAATTTTGAGTTAACTGAAGCTTAGCAAGCGTCTATAAATAAAAGGATTTTTTTGACTCAAATTGAAGGTGAAAAATGAAATGCAACTTTGTTTATTTTAAGAAGGCGTCATTTAACAGTCACCGGTTCGTTTGTACTTCTTAATATTAAGGAATGATCTTTTGACCCATAATTTATAAAAGCTATGAATAATGTTTTGTGTAAAGCGCGGTTCATGAGGCCTAAATAATTTGTTGTTTGAATTTATTTACATTTTCGTTATTGTGCGAATCGAGTCTGCTATAGCTTCGGGTGAATAAAAAAACTAAATGTAACTTACTTGGAAATTTAGTTTGTTTTTATCTTTAGACAAGCAAATACACGTTTCTGAAAGCAGTTAGTTTGTACGGGTTATTAGACAGAGCCTTAGTTGTTACTTTAGGCCACGGTTAGCATGATTGAGGGCGTGTAGGTGGAAAGGGGAACCAACATAGTGACGGGTTGCTAGCCGCGTCGCCTATAACATGATTCCAAAGATTTTCGCCCATTTCCTCCCATCGCCCCCATCCTAAATCGAATCACATTTAAGAAAACAACTGAACACGCAATGCTAACAAGACAAGATAGATACATCATATCAAACACGTACAAAAATAGATAAATCGACTATAAAACTAAATGAAAAACTTTAAAGTTTATACATCAGATGGACAGATTAGCGAGGCACAATAAAACAGACCGTAAAGCAGCCCAGCCGAGTTTCATTAATCAACAGCGTCTGTACATTACAAATACCTACTTAATCTTTTCTGGCAGAGTAACAAAAAGAGATTGGGTTATAATCCTATCGGAATATCCGCAAATCCGACAAAGGCTGCTAATATTTCGATGAAAATATTTTGATACAATATCTATTACGTATTGATTGATTCAACGGGCAGGACGCTCCGTTTGCATTCTAAATTGAATATTGCTTCTGTTTGTTCTTTTTTGCAGCGATAGCAAGTTGCGGGAGAGAATTTCATGCGTTTTTTACAACAGGATTTGCCCTACGTTTTGTAGCTAACGAAATATGAAATTTTACAGCTCTTCGCGAAGTTATCAGGGTCTTTTTTTTTCTTTTTACTAAATGTAACATAGCTCTTTGTCTCTGCTGAGGGACCAAGAGATAAAATTATCATCATTATCATCATCAAAATTCGTCATTATTATTATATTGAGATCAAAAGGATTATAAATCCAATCAAGTTAAAAAAAATTGAATTAATTTACTATTTTTTTAACCTTTTTTTCGTGTAATTTACTAGTTTAGTTTCTTTAACGTGAAATTTCAAAGACTAGTGCATTCTTAGAGAGTGCTCCCTGGGTTTGGTTTTTACTTTTTATCCCAGATTTAGCAAGCAAGTGAATGAATGATACCTTAAACGAATGAACAATAAATAGGCATGATTTTGAAAATGTTTTGTTATTTTTTTTTATGGAACAGAAAAATTACTCTGTTCCAACCTAAGACATTTTTAGAAATAAAAGATTTTGTTTACAAATTAACGCTCATTGGGCCAATCTTGACTCATGACTATTGTTAGTGATAGACTATTCCGGGTATTTTCCTAAAATTTCGGCTAAGACATATATGGCTAAAAATGTCCAAAAATACCTCGGCTATCACTCCCTTAAAACTTTTTTTATTTGCACTTAGCTACCAAACACCCTATACGTGTCCCACAGACATAGCTTTATTGCACGTGTAGCTGTGAAGTAGCAATGCCACTAATTTTTGTTTATTTATAAAGACCTCCGCAAAGCCTTTTTCAATCTATTACCAATACGTACCTCTTCAACATAATTGCTAACTGTTACGTGCCCCATTGTTTGTTCGTCTAGCCACGTGGCAGTCACGTGACCACATGCTCCCCTAACACGAAAGCGCGCTAATTGAATAAAATACTGAATATAATAGCATGTAACGTGTAGTTTTTTACACAATTGGCTCATTAAAGTTCCTAACTAAGTGAAGCTTAAACAACATTTATTGTACGGTACTCATAAACGTCTAACATAATGAACGGGTGACATGCACGTAGGCTATCACGTATAGCTACCGGCATAGAATAAATAAGAACATAGTAGAACGGAATCTCCCGCTCCGGCCGGACTCAAGGTCACGATATTAGAGTACTTGTTAAACAGGTACTTCAGTCGGGCTGTCACGGCCGGCGTCGCCGCACGCGCGTTTGGCTGTTTGCGCGTTCCGTACCTACCTTCGTATTGCAATCAAATAACAATGGCGTAAAACTACTACTAGTTTTACGTGAGCCTGTATGTATTTTCTTTTATATTTGTAGGTAAGTAATACTTACTTAAATCACCTTAAATGGCTTCATTTGGTAGGGCACTTGTAATAACTTCTTACTTAGAAGTACCTACCTATCTATAATGATTACAAAGTAAATAAAAACTTATATTTTAGCGATATTATCTTTAGACGTAAGTAATATTTAACAGTAAGCAACCCTAGCAACACGCCTGGACGACAGAGGGGTGTAACAATGTGAAGGGGGAAGTAGGTATATAAATGGTGGCGTTTTGGACGCTGTCAAAAGAGATTCCGTTCTACTCTGTTATTATTTTATTCTATGCTACCGGTATTATCGTTATGAACATTCGCTGTCACTCTGGGGTGGCTAAAAATAAACAGATATTGTTTTGTAGGGTTCGTTGGTGCTAGATATTCAGATATAACCCCAGGGCTCCCTGGTGGCGGTTAGCCAATGCTCAAGTCTTATTCACTAAATCATAAAATAAATAAAATGACCTGAACTAAATAAGACTAACGCAATTTCTAACTTCGTTTTGGTGTGTAATACTTGTAAATAAGTAATTATTACATACCTACATACATAAATCACGTCTTTATCCCTTACGGGGTAGACAGGGCCTAAGGTAACAAGACCTAAAGGCCACGCTTAGCAAGATTATGGGCGTATAGGTGGTAGGTAAGGGGAATCAAAATAGCATACTGTTTTTGTGTCTTGATATGGGCTACAGTAATTTAACGCCTTTTTAATCAATAGTTCAAGACATTCATTAGAGTATCTCCGCCTAAGTATGCACAAATGGCAGATATTTTTCCAGCCTAGAGGGCTTAGATTTATTATACCTCATGTGCAATTAATTTGACCGGCTTTCATACTCTTCAGTAGCGCAAGTACTACTGCTTGGTGGAAGGATTTGTGCAGCTCGTCACAACAATCGCATTTACAAATAGAACATGGTTACAAGTGAGAAACAATTGTAGAACGAGTCTGAATCGCTTCCGTATCTGACGGCCTAAACTTACAGATCCACGTTTAATGGTGTTTTAAAGTTGCAACAACTTAACTGTTAGCAAGATTTACTGCCGTCTTAATAGCCTCTTTTAACTTTGATGGCGGCAACTACTTCCGATACTAAACAAAATGCGCTTAGTTACTGCCGGCTTGATGAAAAATACGCAAGAGAAAAGTAAAGACTCTCAATCTCACTGACTTTTCTTGTTAACTGTTTTCTTGTTGGAAACTAGTTTTCTATGCTACAAGGCTACGCTGTGGTTTTCTGATTTTCTGCTGTTATATGGATTAGAAAATTAGAACTGACTTAATAAAACTCAGTCATAGGTCAGTTATATAGTTTTCTTTGCCATTTTGGCTTTGCCTTTGCCTGACTAGAGGTATTTCTTTTCTAACCGATCTGTAACTTAAAAATATACCTATCTTTATTCAAATTGTTCTGCAATACCTACTTATTTCTGTATTCGATTTTATTTTCTGTTGCGTCAATATTTAGCCAGCGCCGGCCCTGTTGTATCACATTTACAACTGTTATACTCTTTAATAATTGTTTATTACCAAGTAGATGGTAGGTAGGTAGGTAGTAGTCTGGGAGCAAAGAAAAAACATAGAATGTACCAGTTGCATCTCTTCCCGGACAGATGGCAAAAGCCCATTGAGGGAATGGGCGAAAAACTTAGGAATCTTGCTATTAGGCGATCTGCCTACAATAATGCTAAGTGTGGCCTTTAGGTCTTGTTACCCTGGGCTCTGTCTACCCCGGAAGCGATGAAGACCTGATTTGTACATTTAGTAATAGTGTGTATGATATTTAGTAGTTTATTTATGAATTGTTTGTTGTATTTTGAGATGTACGCTCTATTGTGGCTTTCACTATATGGATATTTTAAACTCACTCTTTGTCGATCCCTCGCTTAATGCTCCTCGCATTTATTCAAAGGTTAACTGGTAGAGATCCCTTATAGAGATAAGTTCGCAATTGTGCATAGATTTAATTGTACAATCAAGCATTTACTTACTTACTTATTACTAAATAGTTATACCAACAGTTCAAAGCAGTACAAAACCATGTAGAGATACTCGCTTTACAACGGTTTCCATAACGCTCAGTACGCTGTAAAACGTTTTTTACAGCACTGACTAAGCAAACTTAACCTTTCTAAGGTACGGTTGTAAAATACGTCGCTTCACTTTCGAGAGACTTCGATTTAATGAGACAGTACCTAAATCAATCTAGCTGACACTCACGCAGTCTATTCTACTTGATATACTTCTACGAGCTACTTTCGCAGATGAAAACTTAATGTTTATTAAAAGTGCTCATGAAATGGTACTCAAAATATAAGGGGCCCGGGTCTTGAGCCCACCGAAAGTAAAATTCATACATACATATATCACGTCTCTATCCCTTACGGGGTAGACAGGCCAAAGGTAACAAAACCTTAAGGCCACGTTTAGCATGATTGTGGGCGTATAAATGGAATGAGGAATCAAAGTAGGGATGGGTTGCTAGCCGCATCGCCTATAACATGATTGCTTAGACTTTCGCCTATTCCCTCGATGGGCTTTTACCATTTGCGCGGGAAGAGAAGAAACTGGTAAATTCTGTTTTTTCTTTACTCTCAGACCAGCATGGAAGAAATTAAAATTCGAAAGTAGTAAATATTTATGTATTGTTACAAAATTATAGCCGATCTAGACAAAGTCCCACCCGTGTCATTATTAGTTAGAAATATTATTAAAAATTACGATATATTTTTTTTTATATTCTTTCGTAAGCATAATTATAGCAATAAGGCGGAGGCGACGAGGCATAATGTAAGTGCTCCAAACACGCATTAATGAAGACCACGGATTGGTCTCAAACATATCGGTCAAATGTCAACTAATATTACGTCAGTGCCCCGTTTATTTCGACACACACCGTTTTAGCCAAAGCTCGTTGAAAATCTTCGTCGTTTTATTAAAAGTGATATTAACTCGTTGCTATAATGTGATTGATTACCCCGCCATCTGAGACTAACCTTGTTACACACCGCGCGGTAATAAGTCATTTTTCTGCATACCGTTATGACACTATCCACTATCGCTGTTATTATTTTTAACTTTCAAACGTTACAGTTTAAAATTGGAAGATCATTTAATTTATTTTTTCAACTCGTTGATTTTATTCTGTCAACTATGTACAACTGTGAATATAGACAAAATTGCAATCTCATACACACAACTATAACTAGTGAAAGAATAGTTAGATTAATGCCGAGGCCTGGGAAGTAGCCAATTGCTGGATGAATAACTTGTTTAAAAACATGAACCGCAGTGTTTTTTAAAGTTACGAATCCAGCAATTCTTTTTCTTAAGCATTGTGAGGAAATGACAAGAAATTTTGCACTAAACCTCCTTGCAACTTAGGTGGTTTTCACGTTCCCGCCTTTTTTCTTAAGTTTTTTTTATGTCATCTGTCACCGTAAGCTATTTGAGACACAGATAAAAAGGTTAGATTTGAACAAAACGCGCACTCCTCGGCTATCGACTTTGACATTGTTGTTCATTATTCCATAGTCTCTTTGACTTTAATAAAAGTTAAAAACAGTCCACCAATCCGATTTATGATCAGAAAATCGCGCCTGCAATGTAATTCGGCCGTCAACAAGGCCCTTCGTGTTCTGTTACTTAGAATACAATGACGGCATTAACAACAATGTTTGAGTATACCATATTTTAAAGGCATACTTATTATTGGATCACAATACCTATTATATCCGCAGAAACTATCAAATAAGTTAGTAGAAAATTCATTGCGAACTCTAAATTTATTTTCTTCACTTAATTTCCACTCGCACTTATCGCACCTTTAGGACGAAAACGACACATCTCAAAAAACACGGTTTTTGTGTTAGGGTCGTAAAAAGACTTTATACGGTCATATCTATCGTTCCATAAATAATAAAACGCCACATTCAGGCTGGAATGGGACAAAGCTGCAATATCGGTCTCTTTCTTGCGCGGGGAATTCCGTGCTCATGACGGTGCGAGAGGGGCGCATTCAGTGTTCTGTCGAAGCACCTGTCAGATAGACGTCACATGGACAGAACAGTAGTGACGGAAAACCTATTGAGTCGTTTTCATTCTGATGGAAACGGTATATTTCACTTTAATTTTTAATTTGAAACCGACGTATTTATTATTGTGACTATTTGTGACCATTTATTTCTGGTATAATTTATATAATTTGATGAATTATTCAGATTTGTGTCGTTTTAATATAGAAATACTCAAAGAGTTTAAGGACTTATTTTTAATAGTGTCATTTAATTATTAAATAAAAACATCTATCAGGCGTACTATGTGACTGATGAGATAAAAACCTTTATTTATCCACATATTACTCACAATTTATTCCGTTTTTTTAAACTGATTTATAGGTAAATTAATCCTTTACAATTTTATGCCCAAAATTTAGCTGTCACTTCAATAGTAAAAAAAATAATCACGACGAAGTACAATGGTGCCACAATCTCCATTCTTTTATTTCAATTTCCCAAAAAGTTGCTTTTTTGAGTTGAGGCGTTTTCATCCTAAAGGTGCGTTATGTTAAAAAGCATTAAAAAGTAACGTTTAATAATACTTCCAAAAAGTTAGAAACGTCCGTGGGTGAAAACCCGAAACTACTGTGGAATAAAATTCATAACGTGCTTAGAAGTTCCGCTCACCTGTCTCGTTATACTTTGGAATTTTTAAATTAAATTCTGGGGTACCGTCGACTGAACAAAGTTGCGAATTCTTAAAATTTGGCATCGTAATTAATCTTTCGGTTTAATAAACATACAAAAAGTCCACTCAACATTCTTGGCGCTCGAAGGGTTCCCCCTTGTAACTGTTTATAAATCTTAATACAGTTTTAATCTTGGTCATCGGTTCTTTAATCATACTACGGTAGGCCTCTTCGTGGCATGGGTTTGGAATTTCGTCTATCACGTGGTTTTTAGTCGATTTTAGAGGTTTCAAAACACTATCCACTCGCAATTTCGCTTGTTAGCCGAGCGAGCGCGAAGCGCAATCGAAGCGTCTCTGTTTTAGCTTGGGCACAAATGCTTTCGCATCTGCGGCTATACGTTCTCGTGTACGCGTCGCATTTCTCAAGCTATTCTGTTGAAATTTTAAGAGAAGTTTCTAATAATTATATGGAATGTTTTTGCCGATTCAGTCTATGGAAATTATTCAAAATTGCAGAGTCATAGGGCTGAAAAGTATTTTAGCTATTTCGAGAAATTATCAGAAATGTAAAACTTAGGCAATTCGGTTGAAGTGTGTGGTGGGCTAGTGGGCTAGCGACCTGTCACTTCAATTCCACATTATGTCCACCTTTTCTCCTCTAATTGCTAGAAGTGGCACTAAAATTACACGTGCTCTGCCTACGCCATTAGGGAATACAGGCGTGAGAAAATGTCA
Organism: Pandemis cinnamomeana; assembly: GCA_932294345.1. NCBI lineage: Eukaryota > Metazoa > Arthropoda > Insecta > Lepidoptera > Tortricidae > Pandemis > Pandemis cinnamomeana. The sequence continues at coordinate 10,966,427 of OW028705.1, read as the reverse complement.
CAAAACAAGTTTTTAGTACCCTGAAACCTAACATTTTTATCCCAACCCCATTATCAAACGATAAACTTCACGGCGTCTACAACTGACAGAGCAACTAGTTTTAAATGGTTCCAGTTTTGACGGAGCCCTAAAAACGGCGAGGAATGTAGAGTGGGGGGGCTTATTCCTTATTAATGGAAGGGATGACGCTAAATCTTGTAATTAATGCAGGTGCTCGCGTCGAGCAAACTTACCGAAAGGATCTTCGGCAATTATCGGAAAATCGTTTTCTATAACACGTTGCGCACGAAATTATTCTATATTAATTTTACTAAAAGCTTTTCCGGCAATTGTTAACGACTTACGAGAATTTGTATTAGGAAAAATCTATTATTGAATTAACGCCGTTTTGTCATTTGTTAGTAATTGATCATAATGGGCAGTGTAAGGACAATTTGTGTGACAAATACAAACAGAGATGGTTAAGGTCGCGTAACGTACGTTTACACCGCAGTTTATTGCAGTTTACACTGCAGTGTAAACGTATCGAATAAATGTAGTAGGATCGTGAGTGGATTTCAAAACTTTTCAACTTCGAACTTCAAAAAAAATTCAAAATTGAAAAACTTATCCGATAGACACACAACCGTGAGTCGACATTGACTAACTAAACACATCAAAACATTTTTTTTTTATTAAGTACTAATTAGATATTATGCCTTTGTGCATGTGTGTTATCCTGTATTCATCTTTTTCTTGTGTTTTATGTACAATAAAGAGTTATACATACATACATACATAATAAATTTGAACCAGAACTAAACAAGGTTTTTCTATTTACTATTTAATAAGCACCTGTCACTTTTTCTGAGTTAACCTGCTTTTTGTGGACTCCGCTTGCATTGACATCCATGCTACATTATGTTAGTATGTAATTGTATACCTAATTTCAAGACAAAATAATCGTATTAAAAGTGATCCAAAATTGACTTGCAATGATCCACACAAACATCAAACTAACAAAGCAAGTTTAATAAAATAAAAACGTGTAACTTTTAAAGTTTCACAAAGTTGAACGTTATTTTAAATCGTTCAGTCCAAAGTGTTTTGTAAAGTGCTTACTGGTTAATTGTCACGTGGTGACTTGGCCCGATTTCTCATTCGATCCTTATAAAAGGGGCACTGGATGGGTTGGTGCTAATATTGTGGACATCTGGAGCCATCGTGAGCGTCAGTCTACCGACGTCAGCAAGGTAGGACACCAAACGTACTTCTGGTGTATGTTATTGATTTTCACCGCCCGATGGGCGGGGTTAAATCCGTGCGAAAGGGATCACTAGATTGCCTCCTCTCAAATTAGAAGAGGAACAAGCATTTCTCTCAATAGCTATTCTAATAAAAGACGTAACATTAACCAACTATTTGAAATAGGTAAGGGCCCGTAGAAAAATATTCTAGCAAGAATAGTCTTCGTCAAATTTGGGACGTCCCAAGTTTTACTTTACTGATTGTCTTATTTTTGTTTCTGGTTTGTTGGACATGATTGTAATTTACGTAAATAGCTCAACTTAGCCTACATTTTTATCTCGGTCCCTGCTACTAATACAGTCGTACCTACTAAAGAGAAAGACGTATACAACATTTTTGCTTTAATTTACTACAAATAAAATAAAATGAAATTATTGAAAGAAACACAAATAATCTGGTACTATTACAAGAATGTCAAAGTTTCGCCTTTAAAAAACCTTCTGGACTCGTTTAAAGGTATATCAATAATGTTAATCTCTAATCAATAATCTAGTAGTATCTATCTATCTAGTAGTAGTTCTATAATCTCTAAAAAATAATCTAGTTTATGGTAATAATAATAAAAACAACAAATGTATTCTCATAAAATCCCAGCCTTAGGCTGCAACGTCGATAATTAAATGATAAAATTGCATTGAGAGGGTGTAGGTACCTGTATAGAAATGTATATGAATAATTTTATGTCATTTACTTTAAACAGCAGTCGAAACAATTTATCGTTGCAATTTATTTAATATAATTTTTATTAAAGCGCGCATACGTCATAAAACACAATTTTATAGCTACGCCAAAGCGATAAAGATGTTTAAAAGTTTTCAATCGGCCGGTTTATGAATAAAACTTTCAAAATATGTTCCTGAAAACTCAATCCAACTAGGTACGAAGGATTTCAAGCATTAGCAATTAAACTAATTAAAGAAAAATAAAAACCTCGTATTATCAAGACATATCGCCCGATTTTAAGGCCAATCTATCATTACCTCACCCGACCTCAACGAAGAGAATAAAAGAAAAAAATATTTATTGGGTACAAACAGTGAACAAAACGAACAATGACTCTGATTCTCATCGCCGACGACGCCATCTGTGTAACTGTTCTAGTTCTAAGAATGAAAAATATAGCCAACCACCTACTTTGGCAACCCATGTCAAGGCCCGGACACTGCTACACCCATATGTAGCAAAAAATATACGGAAAAGTATTTTAATCCTTTAAAGGTCCGTTGCACAGAAAGCTGCCCGGATTACAGAAAATGTTTATCCTTTAATTACGTCCAAGTTTATTCATTAATAATCAAAACAAAAAATATCGGGCTAGGATAATCTTTGGAGTTTTTTATTCAAGACAACTTAAGCTAGCGCCTTTAAGTTATAGCCATTTCTAAGACGCTAAATCAATTTTATTCTGCTCGCACAATTTCTTTTCAATATTTTCCAATCTAAACCAGCGGTTGTGCCATGGTAATATGGAATAAGAAAAAACTTTTGTTAACATACATGGTTACATCAAAATTCCGTTTACGCGCCTTCTACCCCCAAATGAAGTAACGCTTCGCCAGCTTGCATCTGGTTCCACAACGTACTGGCTGGAAGCAAAACTCAAGAGGAATGATCTGAGTCCCGCGACATCCCGGACAGGGTTCAGCGGGTCAGGGGCAACCCTGGATGAAACGTGATCGTAACTATCTCGGCGATCGTGGCAGGAATAAGAATTGCGGAATGGATTTGAATCCGCTTCACAGTATTTGTACATAACAAGCGCAAAGGTTTGTAAACAAACCATTAGAACAGTGGTTCTGGGACTGTTTGTGAAGGGGTGAATGCGGATAATGCCTCAAATTGTGATATTAGCTGTACCGGTGAAGTTGGTGCCGTGTTGTCTGGAACAAATACATTTTAGGGTTCCAAACGGGTTTCAACATGCTCGTAATTATTCTTTGTACAGCGAATTTATTGTGGCTTTATAGTTTTCAGATTTAAAAAAAACATAATAATGGTGCTTTCCACGTTGGAGATATAATATAACAAGTAAGCTTCGTCGAAGTTTTAAAACATCATTAAATAGACTTTCAAGCAGGTAAAAAGCAAGTAACCCTTATCATAATGACCTACGTAATACAAAATTCAGCAAAGTTTTGCCGTTTTTTCTTTTGAGCGACCCCTAGGCAAGGAGTATTATGAAGGTTTAAAAACTTTACTCGGTTTTTGACAAAAACGCGCTAAGAACGTAAAATAAGAAAAAAAGAATTGTTTTTACCGCAAAAATAGAAATTACTGTAATGGTAATGAGAACCACAATTAAATTTGTAAAGTCTAAATCAGAATAAAATCCGGTATTCCACTTATTCCCTGCCAAACTAATAAATTTACATGCCCACAAATTAAACCGTAGATGTTTCTGTCATTTACAATTTCAGCGTGGATTTATCGACTTTAATCGTAGGTAGTTAAAAAAACCTCCAACAATGTAAATGGGTTTCAAGTTTCAGGAGAACAATAGCAATTTGGAATTACAAAAAAGTGAAAAAGCGGTCAAACTCAGCACAATCAAGACTCTCAAGTGCAGAAACATAAATGAAGCAATTAATTATCCGCGATCCCAATTATTCTTCCTGCCCCCCCGCCTGGCGCCCTCCGCACTTATATTTTTCTCTTTTCCGTTAATTTGTCGAAAGTTAATTGAAGGGATAGCTGTAAATGTTGTATAGCGCGAATGAGACCGGTAATGACCGCAGCTCAGACCAATAGCTCTTTTTAAGTTATTTGTTCCAACGGACCGACACTTATGGAACATTAATAAGAGGCACTTTTACCTTCATCAGTCAGATTGTAATCGTTGTACGCTAAAATCAGGAATGCAGCTGAAAGGCAAACCAGAATTTAATAAGCGTAAACATGGCAACAATGGTATTGTGCGGAGCATTCATTATCTGCGTCAAATGAAAGCGTGAATAGCACGTATCGTTTGATGAAACCTTTGAAAAATTTGTGTTTTTTGCGTGGGAAGCAAAGGGTCGTCACCTAGTGAGCCGGGTAACTGGAAGGATTGACGGCGCGCCACGGCATTGTTTACAAAAACAATGGACGACCTCCGCGGAGTCATTAACCCACCTCCGACGAGCTTGCAGCGTGCAGCGATCTCAAACGTTTTAAACTTAAGCGGTGGAACTTATTTATCAAGCTATCTTTTAGAGTTTGTTGGCAGTTGAGGACGTTTAATGTTTGCGTTGCTCTACATAGAAAAGCGTGGTCGCTTAGTGATCTAATTTTACTGGGAGTTTTGGAGCAGATAACGCGTTTAAGGAAGTAACGTTCTGACGTCTTCAGAACTTTTACTTACGTCTAGTGTTTTCACAGTGCATTTGCATTTCTAATTCGAATAATATACATTGAAATCATGCTAAACGTGGCCTTTAGGTCTTGTTACCTTAGGCTCTGTCTACCCCGTAAAGGATAAAGACGTGATTTATGTTTGTATGTATATGTATACCTTTAACCATGTAAAAGACGACATTTCAAATAATTCATGAATCTTATTAAGTGATCTAGTTTAAGTTGCCGATTTAGAAGATAGAGTCGCTTGCAAATGGCCACAACAAAAAAATCGAACCGTACCGAAACTCACGCACTGAGGTCTCCAAAAAAACAAAATAAAACGAAACTTTTGAATTTGGTTGTTGTACCCCAAGCAAAACTAAATTTGTTTTTCATAAAAATCATATGGTATTTCGTCGAAAAACAATGTTAATTTTGCAAGTCTAAAAACATACAATCCAATCATGTCTTGACAGACACACAGGTTAGTCCTACAAAGGTTCCATTATTCCTTTCAAAATACTTAACCTGAAAAAGTAGTTTGCGTATTGTTTCGAATACAGCCACTCCGGAAATACCATTGTCCATATTGAAAGCCCTTTAAAGTTACACAACTCGAAAAGGATTGTACCGATTTCCGCCACGCTTCCCGTCAGGTGGGGGCGCGCGTGACGCTGTCACGTGGACCTTCACCTGTTATTGCCAATACTTTAGTTCAATACTTGGCTATACTTTCATTTAGTCCCTAGTTATACCTTAGCCCAACCGGCCTCAGAAGTCGCGTTGATGCTGTTCAGGTTGGCTGATGTGACCAACAATATGAGTTAGTGTATGTATTCATCTCTCTCTTATAGTGCCTCTCCAACTAGTGGAGGTTGGCAGTCAGCTCCGCATATTTCCTCCGATCCTTCGCGAAGTTGAAAAGTTATGTATTAATCCACTTGTTTAATTCGTTGTTGCCCTATGGGCTACTGTGATAACATGAACGAATTCCGTTTTAATATAAATAAAAAATGCTTGGCAATATATTAATTTAATACTTGGCAATACCCTCATTTTAAACTTGGCAATGTGGATTTAATTCACTTTTTGACTCCAGGAAACAGCCTGGGATAGTCATTAGCCGCGAAAAATTAAGAAAAAAACGTGGCAATACTACACAATACCCTTTTATTCATAAACGCTTGTTTAGTTTCTGTTAGCGTAAATTCGTTTGCCTTTATTTGTCACTTTTCCATTTGCCTTTGTCGGACACAGACAAACTACAACTCTTCTAGTAACTGATACCTACATTATGTACTTGTAGTATATCTTTAACCTACCCATACTATGCACTACGACCGTTAACTAAAGGGTCATTTTACTGTTTCCAATCCTTCTGCTGCAACTTACTCGTAACATGATGTCTTTCTCTGCAAACTGTTCGATTGTCCATATCGTCGTGTGTTTATTTTTTAAAGGTTCCTACGCAGCTGTTTCGTAAGGAAATATTCTCTGAACTTGCTTTACAGACCACGAATTTCGTGACTAACAACGTGAACAATAACGGTACGTAATGTAACTCAAGTTAAGTCAGCACCATGTAATATTGCAACGTAACGAAAAGCTTTATTTTGCAGCCGAAGAAATTCTGTCAACAGATCCAATTAAAAATATACAGCAATCTTGCAGAAATCGCTCTATAAGTCTTAACTCACTTTAAAAATGGGTAACTGCCACCAATTTGGGAATAATTCTGTCAACGTCAAAAAACTCTACGAAACGTCTGTCAATTCGTTTGCTTTTGATTCATCAAAACGTATCCAAACGTTCAGTCAACAGTCTTTAAAATAACAGAAACAACTGAAAACGTCTGGCGAGTACGACCAACAATTGAATTCGGTGCGTCATAGCTGCGCATTTGTTTTGACGGTGCACCGAGATTGGTGTCACGTGACCGCCGGCGTCGGAAGCCGTCACGTGGGTTGCTACGTCCGACGTTATCCCGATACCTGGCTGAATTAAATGTTGCCAGCGTCATTGATTTTCAGAAGAAAAGTGGTTTATTTCATTCAGCCGGCTAAATATTTGTAGTGTATTACTTAAATACTGAATTGCATTTAGGTTCGAGGCTTTGCTCCCATACCCGGAAATAATTTACAAAAAAAACTTGTATGGTGTAAAAAAGAGTCAGTCCTCAAGCGGCCTACTTAAGCCCACGTTACTTTTGGCCGCTTAACAATTGGTTTGGGAAATACGATTCTTTTAACTATGAAGATACATCGGGATGTCGGTATAATACACATGGAAAAGTATAGAGTATAGAACGGCTGTAGCTATGACTGTGTCGTTTTATACGATGAGACGTGCCGTTAGGAAGTCCCAATTGACGTTCCGGCTTTGCATCATTGACTTAGTTGTTTTTACATCACTACTACGCTGTGGAAACGTCTGTTGCATCATATCATGCTGATCTGGGAGTAAAGAAAAACAGAATGTACCAGTTGCTCCCTTCCCGCGCAGATGGTAAAAGCTCATAGAGGGAATGGGCGAAAATCTTAGGAATCATGTCATAGGCGATGCGGCAACCTATCACTATTTTGATTCCCCTTTCCACCTATACGCCCACAATCATGCTAAACGTGGCCTTAAGGTTTTATTACATTAGGCTCTGTTTACCCCGTAAGGGATAAAGACGTGATATATGTATGTATCTACGTATAGCGGCACCAAAAATCTATGGTCGTCTTTGACGATCCATTGAGGTTAAATGTTTGAATCAAATATTATGCTTACGAATTTCAGTATACGTTAACGCAAACAAAAGAGCATCAACATATAAAATTAACAAGTCACGCGATGCTCTCCTAATGACAACAAAGAAAGCTAATTAATCCATTAGAATAAGCGTTTTAAAATGTCGGTATAACAGAATGTTTGGTTTACGGGTGTCATTTGTTTTTTTTTAATATTAGCAGTATTTACTTTTAGTTTCAGTACCTTAATTGGATAACTTAGTTTTCTATCTGTGTTTCTAGTCGTGACGCTTGCGTGACAAGTTAATTTATCTATTAGGGTACACTTGTCAGTTTCTTTTGACCTAGAATCGTGGAATTTTGCAAAAATAACACTTAAGAGATGTCATAACGATACCGAAAAAAACCAGAAAAACTAATTTCCTATATGACGCTACATTCTTATTTACACAAAAAATTGTGGTTACAAGCTTATATTATCAGTTTGAGTATCCGTGTATCAGTAAGAAAGGTTGATGTTTTCAACTGTAAAGGGTTTCATTTAAGAGCAATAATTGGCGTCTCAAAATGTATGAGCTAGAGTGTAGTTAGGTGCAGAACTCTCGAGGTGCGAATCGGATCCGCACCTACCCGGGTTTTTTCACAGGAACTGGCTGATTGTAAGACATAGACATAAAACTGCAACAAATAACTTTATAGCACCTTATTCCCATTGTAGAGGGAAAGGTGTCTACATAAATAAGGCCAGTTACATTAAATAACAGCCCCGAGCCTTACTAAAAATGTTTTGTTCCTCAATTTTTATCCTTAATTGTATGCTTTGTTCGTAGGTGTTTCTCTCTCTTCTAAACAAAAGTATCTTTTGCACAAAGAAAAACTCTCTTCGTAAGAAGTAAAGAATTTTTATGAGCATACTTTTGTCGGCGGCGATATCGTTAATTCTCACATTGTCAAGCACCTAGGTATTTCCACGCTTTAAATTGCCGCTATTATTTACAAATAGAACTGAGTATTCAGCTAAAGGTTGTATGAAAACCACAATGGCCTTAAAGAGTAAATAGGTTAAGTGGTGGCTCGTTCATTATGTGGATACTCTGCATATGAGGGTCGCGTCATAGCAGTTTATGATGTTGACGGAACCATGCCATTGCTAAAACAACGTACGCAAGACCTTGTTCCCACAATGCCACCATCTTTTCTAACAGTACTACTGATCCTAATCCAATTGTTTTCTTTCATGCTGTTTGAGAGTGAAGAAAAAACAGATTGTACCAGATGCTTCATTTGGTAAAAGTTCATCGAGGGAATGGGCGAACATGTTATACGTATGTACATACCTATTACTGATCCAAAAAATTCCGCTGATCTGGCATAGTGGGAACAATGCCAAATACCTCTGAGGTTATGAATGATGTCCATTGGCGACATTGTTTTTTTCCATCAGATGACTGGCTCGTTTGCTCCCAAAATAAAAAATGGATTGCACTCCGGGAGTACCGGCAGAAGTGGAAACTAAACACACGCATACTCGCGCAAACGCCCAGCGCCACTTAAACGACCCAGCAGCAACTCTCCTTCCGTCTTTTGAATTTTTTGATCAGGTCACAATACATGTCCTGACGGTTGCCTGACCTGACGCGAATTTAACATTTTTACCCATCCCAAAAAGTGCACAACCCCGCTAAAGATGTTTTCACTTCAGTAACCATACAAGTTGCCAGTCTGTGACTCATTGAAATGATTTTCGTTTGTTCCTCGTATGTAGCCGCATGCAATGTGGGGCATGTATAGCAACAGTTAGAGCAGACGGGTTACTTGGCAGCCGAGGCGTGCGCGGTTCGCAGTATCATGTTAGGCCAGTGAGGCCTGTGCCAGGACTTGGCATCCTCGATACGAACAATTTGGGCCCAGGCCGAGCTACCTACAACGCGTTATTGGATTGTCATAATTTAACATTGTACGTATCGGCGTAACTGCCAGGAGCTATGGAATAAACTTGCCGGTAGTCATGCCAAATTTGATTAGTTTTTTTTGTTTGAATTGAACGGGCCGAGTTTGGGTATATCTGATGATGATTCTAATAGAAGTGCTTGAAGAAAATACTAATATTTTCATTTGCTCGTGGCGTCCATTGTCAATCTTCAGGCCCCTATTTCACCAACTCGACACTTGTCGGTGACCATTGACAATGCGTATTCAAAATGAAGCCTTTGTAATGTAAAGAGAATTGTCAGTTGTCACCGACAATTGTATTGGTAAAATTGGGCCAGCTCTTCTAATTACTATAGCCAAGATGACAAAATGTAGGACTTACCCCGTTATTAAAAAAACGCTTGCATTGTCCTTTGACGCCAAAAGCCAAAGCCTTGTCAGCCACTGACAAGTATTTTTTGCTTTAAAACAATTTATACATGTACGGTCAAGTGCAAAAATAGGTATCGATATGAACTTCTCAAAAATATGTCCCACGACCTTATTACGCCGGTGTAAGAGCGTATGGTACTTATTTTTGAAACTTTGACTACATACATACATATTATTACACTTGACTGTACCTGAGTTATTTATTAAAATGAAGTAAAATAAAAAGTATCCGCGTTGCTTCTTTTGATGTTTTTTCCATGTTTTTCTGCGACGATGCGCATTGCGATTATGCAATAACATAAAAACATTAATTTGCAGTGTACAGCGTGGGAAACGCATAGTTATCCGCACTGCACAATGTTGGCATAGCTCTCATAAAAGCGGAAATCACTTAAGGTGGTTTACCACTAGAGCTCTGCGGTGAAGGAAGAAGAATCGGACCAATGGCAACGCTCCATTTTCTCGACCACGCGGAGACCAGCGATTTCATTGGAGATTTTTCTCCTTACACGCTCCCGCTTCCTCGTACAATCCTGGTAACCACTAACAGCCGAGCGCCCGGCCCATTGCCGCTACGCAAATGAGGGTGACAGCCCTGAGAAATTAAATATTTATGATCTTGTATTAGAGGTTATTTTATGAAATCGTTGTTTACCTCCGAGCTGCTTATTTACATAATATTTCATTAAGGAAATATAGCTTAATTGAAAGTGGGAATATTATTTTGGTAAAATGAAGCAAATTTGTCCTATATTGAAAGCTTTATGTTGCTGTTGGTGATTCTTACATGTTTAATGAGCCATCTAACGTGATTCAATTTAAAGAAACAACGTGTTGTCTTAATACAGATATGTTTGTATCTAAGTACTTCTATTACAACTTCGGTTTTAGTAAGACAGCCGGTGAAATTACTGGCACAAGAGGTATTCTATCCTAGCCCTCTAGGCTGGCAACGCATCTGCAATCCTCTAGTGTTGAGTGTGTCCATGGATGGTGGTGCTCGTTTACCATCAGGTGACCCACTTGCTCGTTTTCTTTTGTTGTCGTATAAAAAAACTATCAATTTTCCGTTTCGTCTATGAGATGAGATGTCGTCGTTTCGTGATGGAGAAAAAATCAGTGGAAATTCCCGACACGAACAACCCTTCTTCACTTCAATTGACTAAAACGCAACAATTTAAAATACATCGCACGACTCGCTCTCAACCGCCACATAATCGAGTAAAAACTGTCTCTGAAACTGGAAATTATCATAATTTTATTTGAACACGTCGTCTAATTTCTGTTGGCAGTCAAGGAGCACACGTGCGTTTAAACTCAATTACCATACAAATGATGTCTTCGCAATCTGTCTGGGGTTTTAAGCTAGTGCGACCATTAGGCAGGCTCGATGGCTCTCGCCCATTAATTTAATAGCAAGTTTTCTTTGCCGCGGCGGCTATTAACCGACTGCTCTCTCGCACAGCCGACTAATTCAAGTCAGGAACCGCTTACGCAGACTTAACTAACTGCAGATTTATACATGGGCTGCGACTGCCAGCTTTACACGTCGAACTCAAGTGGGAACGAACATCGGAGTGCCGGCTTAATCAAATGATTTAAGTAAGTTGATGGGATGATGTCGTTTCGTATGTTTTGTTAAATAAGTAATTGGATTGCTGAAACAGTAGCGCGTGATCCTTGACTAAATCATGTGATCTCATTTGTAGATGTCGTAATATTTGGTAAAAAAAAGATTAGTTATTCACAAAGGCTTCTGCAACTCGCTTAAACAGACATAAAATCAAGCCCCACATTGCAGGCTATCCCTTGTAAATGTCTGAAACTACGAATCTCATTTCAATAAAACCTTTACATCCACGTAATTAATTTTCTCAAAGCTTTATCTTGGTGTCTTCGGCTTATTTACATAATTGCCAGCCGGCAAGCGAAACCGCAAGCAAAAGCTACCTTTTGATAATTAAATTTACACTTTAAGTCCGGTAAATTTGCATATAATTCCATTGAAAAGAGAAAATACATAGAACGCACGCTTACCTCCGAGTCAGAATGAAATTAAAAGTTATTTTAAAGTGCTGGAAAAGTTGAGAGGGCCCTGAGATCCAGTTGAGGGGAGATTAGAAGCGGCGCAGCGCGGGCGCCGTGGCTCGGGTTACATTATCAATTTACAGTTTCTCATCTAGACTAGACAGTAGACATTTCAAACGCGTGTACCCACAACAGAGAGGAAAGGGAATTTTAGTAGTTTCGTACGGATATTTCGTTCCAATATACTGTAACGAATTTATTACCTACGTAAAAAATGAGCAATTAACTTAATTATCAAAACTGTACAATTGTGGTCCAAATTAAATCAAGCGAGAATTGGAATTCTTCTGTACATATTTAGCGTGGATTGTACTATTACTGACCTCTGTTTAGACCGAGAACTGTCACTTTCAATTTGACATTGACATTGGCACCACAGATTAAAAAAAGAACTGGTGGTTTTTGACTATTGTGATCGTTTGTATAAGAAAGAGCCAGAATATGGAACTCAGGCCCCGCATACCAATATAGTTTCGATAATTAATTAAAAAAAAGTTGTAGTAGAAGCAAAAAAATAAAGAACGGATATTTTTTTTGGACAGTCGCAGTTTATTTTATTTTTCGAAGCTAGGTAAATAAATTTAATGTAAGGATACCCGTGGGGATAAAACTTAAATTTACGGCTACTCTAGCACGAAGAGCTATGATCTTTGCTATCATTAAATTTTATTTACATTGGTGTTATTACTAAATAAATGTATATGTAGGTAATAATTTCTCGCAAAGATCTAAGTATATTCCATAGTGTATGCTGGAAATGAGGGAACCACATCTAACCCTCCCAACAGGCAGCGTCTACATAATAATAACCTCAAAATTATCAATTTAGCGCTCATTTACAATACTTAATAGACACTGATTGCCATAATTAGGGCAGCGACATATCCCTAGCTACAGGAAATGTACTTAAACAGCTCTAAGGTATATTTTGTCACCGTCACAACAGCGTTAAATGAAGCAATTTCCGCTCCTTAAATTGACTCCTCTGTGAAATTGGTTTTGAGAAATGAGCTTTGGCATTATTTGAATTGTTTAACTGAATCGTCTTTGTTAAATGGGGAAGCAAAAATACGATGTTGTAACACTTTTACACGATTTTGTCATTTTAATAAAATTATTTTTGTTCCCAAAGGGGTGTTCTTTGTTCTCGCAACGGCTGTGACATTTCACTCGTGAGTATTTATGTTTAGAATAGAAGGTTCTAAAATTAAAAATTCAAACTAACCGCCGACACGATCCCTACGTTTGGGACGGGCCTCACGTTTGATGTCAGTGAAGAATGTTAACTAATACTAGTTCATTAGTAAACCGGAGCTCGTCTTCATCTGAATGCGTTTTTTAACGTTTACAGTTGTCATCCGATCTTTGGATTGTTGTATCGGTAAACGGACAGTTGACACCGGCCGTGGTCGCGCCGAGTTCCTGCCCACAGAGCTCTTACGACGGGAGTCGCCTGTAGCTTGTCCTTTGAACTGCCTGTTTTCCGCCACTTTTCGTGGAAAACGAACTATACACGTCTGCACTTTGTTAAAACCACCCTAATAATATGACTTTAACCATAGCAGTTATAAAATCAAACTGAGAGAGCGTTTGCAAAGTCTGTCCTACGGGGAAACTGAAAATCTGCTGAAACTAGTTAATCTTCTTAGTTAATTTATGTATTTAACACTTAAGCCGCAGACAGTTACGTTAAACCTTACACCCTTGCTTTATTCAATAATTAAATACTTGTATATTAATTGTTATTAACCTCTTGATAATATTTTGAAGAGATCCCTTTTAGGGATAAGTTCAGAAATCAGAAATCAGAAATCAGAAATCATTTATTTGTCAAACATAGGTCAATAGATGTTACAGTAATTAGTAGGTATCACTATGTCTCGCCCCAATGGCATACAAATAGCTACAGATTCACATGCAGCATGCATTAAGTAATGGTACTCAAAAAACTAACTGCAATCAGTACTTACTAAAACATTAAAATATTAAAAGGAGTCTGTCAGATATTCCTGGATGGAGTAATATGCTTTCCTGGTAAGAAATTCAAAGAGCGCTGCTCTAAATTGTGTAAGGTCTACTAGTTCCAGTATTTTACTTGGCAATTTATTATAAAGTTTCGGCGCCATTCCATATATACTCTTACTGAGAAGCGCCGTTCTACACAACCTATGGTTAATTTTGTAGTGGTGTCGTCGGCTATTTAACTTAGTAAACAGTCCACAACTTTGTTTCACATATAATGACACTTCGTATATATAAAGACACGTTAAGGACATAATCTTCAGCTCAATAAAGTAAGGTTTACATGACTGAGTGGGTTGCAGCCCACATGCCGCTCTTAAGCACTTTTTTTGTGCTCTAAAAACTAATTCTCTGTCTCTGCAATTGCCCCAGAATATTATCCCGTATCTCAGTGTCGATGTTACATATGCATGATACGAGGTCAGCACTGCAGATTGATTCACAACTTTACTTAAATTATATAAAGCATAAGAATATTTGTTCAATTTTTTACATATAGTGTCAATGTGATAATTCCAAGTCAGCTTATCATCAATACTTAGTCCTAAAAATTTTGTGATGTCAGTTTGTTCAATATTGTGATCTCTATATGCTATTTTTAAATTTAAGATTTTCGCTTTTCTTTGTTGGAAATGCATAATTTTAGTTTTGCTCAAATTTATAGAGAGGTTGTTATTTTGTAGCCACTTAATTATGAGTTGTATTGTGTTGTTAATGTGCGTTTCATAGGAGCACTCATAATCTTCTGTAAAAATCACTGTACTATCGTCAGCAAATAGTACCATAGTGTCACTGATGGCTTTAGGAAGATCATTGACATAAATAAGGAATAGAAGTGCCTTTGTGCATATGTGTTATCCTGTATTCATCTTTTTCTTGTGTTTTATGTACAATAAAGAGTTATACATACATACATACATACATTTTAGCGCCAATGTTCAGCCTAAGAAGCTATTTTAACCATCATCTAGCAGTAGTAAGAATATTTTTGTATTAGTAGGTGCAACTATAAAGTGCAGCCATTAGTTAGTGTTGTACGTAGCTAATAATTTGTAACAAATATTAGATATAGTACGTGAGCTCTTAAAATACCATTCGGATTTGTTTTGCTGTCTCACTCACTCTTATGGTTTTAATAGGTACTTGGATCCGACGATGGTACCCGAAACCCAAATGGCCTTTTAAGAGCTAACGGACTGTACCTAAGTTGAAACACTGACCATTTCTTTGTATGATTTTTGATTCATTTGAACTCAACATTTCCAATGACCGATTTGGCAGGGGAAAGCGCGTATTGGCACCTCCTGTCGTAAGTGGTGTGTGTCCTGCCCGTGCCTACGCACCGTAAAATCACTCCTCGCACCTACTCTTCCCGGCCTTGTCCTTACGCGCCACCATCTTCACGCGTGCTGGTTTTTCGACTTGAGTGCGCCTCAACGAATGCACACAGTGCTACCAAACCACCAGAATTGAGAAGTTCCCCCACAGGAAACATCTCCGTACAATGCCGCGGCGTCTCATACTTGGCTGGGTTGTCTAACAAGTGCTGTACAGTTTGTCTTGTTATGCTAAACAGTCTTGATTTGTTCCTCCGTTTTGTTTTCTTTGTTGGTAAGTAGATTAGTCAGACGGTTTGTTAAATATTTTTTACGAATGGCAGCTATCGGGCATTCAATATCAACTTTAAAAAAAACAGAGATCGTATTAGGTACCTAGTTGGAAACTTTCTATTTGGCACTGAGATTGTGTCACTACAAATAGTTTACATTATATGGCGATAATGTGCGTACGCGAACAGCACTATAAACTGTCAGTTACCAGTTAATTTGAAACCATCGTTCATTGGAATGTTACGCAACGCAAACCTTATCAGCTAATAAAGTTCACTTATTTTTATTCTTTATTCATTTTTCCCAGTTAGTGCCCATTCAAAATATGATTCCTTGCAAATTTTAAACTTTTTAGGCATTTTTGTGATAAAATTGTTTATATAAATACTTTCTGCGTGTTTACATCGGTGACATTCCATGACTTTCTACGTCAGATCAAAAAGTACTCGTAGCCAGTAAAAGAAAATTAGTATTTTCTACCGAGAATCCGCAAAATAGCCAGGGCCAAATTGAAACGTGTTAGGCTATATAAGTACACAATCTTATTTTATATTTTTGTTGAGGTTTAATTTTCAACATAACACCAAAGCAACCTCAACCTATTTCGAACATCGTGAACAATTCGTATCAGTAAGGTTTCTTCCAGTTTTGTTGTTCTGAAATAATTGCCACGAACAAACGCTGGCACTGCCAAATTGTATGGTTTATGTTGAACTTAATTTAGGTTAAGCCAATTTTTATCTTGTTATAAAGTCGGACGAGATAACGTCATGTCCAGGATGAGGGACATAGGCCGATGTCACTGCCATCATTGGAAACTTTTGAGGGGCACTTAGCGGCACCTCATTCAACTGGTTTCAGAAAAATTCTGAAGACGAAGCGGATCCCAAATTTGATAAAATGATATTTAACTGGACGAAACCAGATAGTTGTCTGTCATTTAAAAAACAGTATATGGATACCTAGTTCAATAGCGTTTACACCGATCTCAGTGTCGTCCCTAGATATTGAGAAAATTAGCAATCCACATCAATCCTCAAGCTGTATTTTACTTGTGAAAAGCCGAAACTTAGCTCCTCGGCGCAAACTTTGCTTAGCTTCAGCAAGTGCATAAGTGATCATCATCCCACGATGTTCATTTGTTTTATTCAAAATTTAATTAAAAATAAAGTACGCGATCGCGAGCGAAACACAAACGAGCGGTTTTGGAAGTTCAGCCGTTTGATTAGCGGTGGGGAGCCCGCCAACTGGCACTGCGCCGCTCGCGCCGGCCAGCGGCTAGCACGGCTCGACGACAATTAACTCCATTCATACGACCACCACCAAAGCGGACATTAACAGCCTTTTTCAGCTAATGCGATTGTGAACGGAAGAACAATTTAGGTACTGTTTAATTTTGTGCAATAATGCTCTACAGATTTTTGCAGTCTGTTTTGATTATGTAGTCGCGTGATGTTTTGTCGAAATTTTACTTTTTTATAATGCCATTTGATGCTCAAAATTTAGACAAGGCCCATATTATAAATCTTAAGAAACAGCGTTTTCCTTCACACATCTGCGAAAAAATTCAATGGTGGTGTTAAGTTCCCAATCCGCACTGGGCGCCAAACCCTCCAATACACGGAGGAGGCCTATGCCTCGAGGCACGCCGAATTACGCAACAATATAATAAAAAAAATATAATAATAAAAATACAACAACAACATACCTACTGAAATTGTAGCGAATTCGGAATAAAAAGGCTATATTATTATTATTAAGAGAAACAGCGTATACAAAGAAAGAGAGAGAATATATTTATTTGACATATAAAACAACAGTTATAAAATATATGTAAATAAGAACAATAAATAAAAATGTTGTTGCCGTACGTTTAAAAGGTTACAGCAAGGTTGCTTGCAGCTCTACATTATACATTATGCTGTGACTATAGTGACAGCGCTGTTTTATATTCTCATTTCTCACTCTCAACCCGTTTTGTTATCAGTAGTACACAGATTTTGAGTTAGTGATCAGAACAACAATTAAACCATAACTTTATATTAAGCATTAGAAAGAACTAAGTTTAGATTTATGAGACACGCCAATTTCCTGTCAATACTTTCTAATCGAGTTCATAATGATACCTTTTCGCTCTTTACTTAATGCGATATAACAACGCAAAGAAGAAACGCTTTGCAAGCTATCGCCTGACTTCCAAAGGGCCGCGACAGCTGGCGCCTATAAAGTTGGGACCTAAGTCAAATAAGGAAGGCCACTGAAACAGCAAATTTTGCGTCCCGCAAAGAAAGGCGCACTCGGCACGGCCTAATGCTTACACGTCCTCAGGGCTGTAAAGGACCGTTTACATTTTTCACCGTACTAATTTTATTTGACCCGCCCTGAATATATTATGCCCTATTATTACGCGCCCACCCTCCGCAAGCATTTAATGCCAACAATGAGAATTTTTTCCTCCCTTAAATGTTAACATTAAATTCGGCTGAAAATGTTAAAAATCTGATATCATTACCTTTTATTGCTCATTAAGGTTTGCTTTTATTTTTCCTTTGGGTGTTTAAATTACTGACACATTTGCCAGGGCCACAGTGTCAATGGTTCTAAGTGGCGTTATATTAAATTCTACTCGGCTTTTATTAAATAAAGCAATTATTTTCACGTTAAAATGCTAAAGTTGAGGTAAACGGCTGCTGAGATTATAAAGAAATTTTTCTTTTTAATTTTTATTGGTCATTTTTATCTCAGGTTTTGTTCGCACCTATTCCTAAAAGATAATTTAAGCACAAATACCACGGCGTTACTCGTTACCGCGTTCTTAAACCATTGCTTCTGCACTATCAGAGGAATGAACCAATAAAGTGACTATTACGGGCTTTTCAATTTTACAACACACTAGGGATTTGTCACTTATATCATAGCATTCCTTTTTAGTTATTATTCTTCATTAAATTTATACCCTAAATGGAACAAAGCCATTAAGGACATTATGATTATAATATTGTGTAGAGTCCCGCTCGGCCTTAGGCCGCTCTATCAGGCAGCGCTCTATTACATACATAAATCACGTATTTATCCCTTACGGGGTAGACAGAGCCTAGAGCAACAAGACCTAAAGGCCACGTATAGAATGATTGTGGGCATATAGGTAGAAAGGGAAATCAAAATAGTAATGGGTTGCTAGCCACATCGCCTGTAAAAATGATTCCTAAGATTTTCACCCTCGATTCCGTCGTATTGGTTAATTCCTCTATGCATTGAACATACAAGAGAGATGAACACATTCGTTATAAAAAAAACTTACAAAATATACACAAAAATGCATCTAGGGAAGCCGTGGGCGCTGGCAGCTCAAGTGAGTAATAAAAAGAGAAGTAAGAAACAGCAAGTTGACTTCTTAACTTACGTTCCCTCCATTGTTAGAAACCGAGAAAAGTATTCTCTTGCAATTTGTTGCATAATTCTACCTGAAACAAGAAGAAAATGTATTAGTGCTGTGTTGATCCTAAAACAAAGAGATTTTAATGAAGCAAGTTGTGCAGAATTTAACAAAAGTTTAACAGAATTGGTGCAAATTTACAAAAAATTAATATAACCCTGAATAAAATTAGAAATTTAAAGCAACTTTTACACAAAAGTGCCACCTATTTTAATGTAAAAGTGCTGTGAGCTCCTTCGAGTATCAACTTATTACGCGATGGCAAAATATGTAGTTTGGAATCTATGTGCGTATATGTATACACTGTGTTATAAAATTAGTTCAAAATAATTAAGAAAGTGGTTGGATTAGTTTGAAAGAACATCCGTGCAAACCTTTTTGTTTGAATCAAAATTACGATAAAGACTGAACACTCTAGCCCAATCTGTTAAAAAAATGCAAAACAATTTCAAGACACCTTGTATATGGGCTCACAGTAATTCCTTCACATTTTGCCTTAGATACTGAGCATAGACAAACTCAATATTTCATTACATAAAAGTGATTGGATATACCAACTTTCGCCTATTCATTACCTATTTGCCACATCAAATATTTAGAGGCTTAAAAGAAAACTACAATAATTTACTAGCGACCCGCGACGCTGTCAAAATTATCATCATATTTTAACCAGCTCGCAAAAAATCTTGACATTATGATATAACTAAATCACTTTATCTGTTGGTAAAAGCCGCATGAAAATCCGTACAGGTTTTGAGTTTTTCGCGAACAGAAAGACAAACAGACGCATACAGATGCTGCGGAGGACTACGTTTCATATTTTTTTTTTTTTATATGAATAGGAAGGCAAACGAACAAGTGGGTCACCTGATGGTAAGTGATCACCACTGCCCATAGACACCCGCAACCCCGGAGGGATTGCAGATGCGTTGCCAACCTAGAGGACTAAGATGAAATGCCTCTTGTGCCCGTAATTTCCCCGGCTGTCTTACTCTCCACACTCTCTCTCCACTACTAACTTAAAAAAAAAAAAAAAAAAAAAAAAAAAACTCTTTATTGCCAAAGTACAGGTGTGACAGTCAAAAAACATTACAAAACAATACACTTAGGACTGCACTCTGACAATGGGCACCGGTCTCAGCAAATGCTGGTTTGTAGTGACTATGGAAGGTAAGCATCCCAGTGCAACTAACTGTCAATTAACTTCTAATCAAACCGCAGCCACGCCGAAGACGCGGTAACTGGTAAAATCACTTCAAGCATTAACTATTTCAAAACAAACTGCTTCGGAAGTTAAATCTTAAGTACCAAAGTGTAATATAAATGCCGTTTAAAACAAGATATTTGCGTTATCGCATTAATTCTATTTAACGAGGACCCGATGGCTTTAGTAACATTCACTAGAGGTAGGTCAGGCAGCTCTCAAACAATTGTCACACAACGCGCCAGAAAAAGAGGATAAATCGTATTAATTAACGTCGAGTGCCCCGTTTTAAATAGGTACCAAAATCTCGAATTTTAAACCTGCATTACAATTGTTTTATCTAGTAGAACTAAACTGATAATCCAACGGAACACAATAAACGGACACGGCATTCATTACTTGGCATTTAATCAACGATCCGCTCGCACGGCATAATGCCTTGGATAAGAGAAGACAGCTGAAATTCGGAGGCACTCATTCGGACCAATCCAATAATAGTGAGCTTCGATCGATCCAAGTATAACTGGCCCGTTGCAAAGCCTCACCTGACTGCAGCGTTAATGGAACCATTGTGTCACTTTGTTTTTAAATTTAAACCACTCGCTTTTGACCTAGTCCGCCGGTGACAGTTCCAGAATTATCGTGTTCTCCTACTTCAACCGGTGCCGGTGATTCGCTAATAGGATTTATTTTAAGTTAGAACGGCGTAATATGGAAAACTTTTTGAAATGTGATTCAGCTGCTGAATATTATTTTATTGAACTGGAAATTATATTTGGGTTTGTGAAATTCAATTTAAGCTTTTTGCATTGGCTCTTAAATGTGCATACCCAAGTCAATCCGAGTGTTTTATTTTCGTCATATTTTTGACAATTTCATTTCTCTGTCTCGGCATACCGTAGTGTGACGTTTTCGTCGTGTACCTACTTGTTATTATTAGAAAAAATATAGCATGATAAAGTAGTGCTTGACCAAACTTTCTGTTCCGATTTCGCCAAGTTTCCACATTAAATTAGAGTTTTGGGCTATTACTTTACAGTTTCAGCAGACATCTGCCGAAATTTGAACTGAGACCGAAATTCCGTTCGTGGACTTCCGTGCGGCGTTCTGAAGCAATCGGCGGCAAGTGGCTCATCCCACAGCAAATAAAAGATATGCTCACTTATTTAGAGCTACTACTTAAAGAACAACTTATCCAGTATTCGCTTTTATGAACAGAAACTGATATGTATTCGTCGTATTAAGTTTCGGTTTCGGCTAAAACCGAAACAAAACCTGAATTTCGGTTTCGGTTTCGATTTTAGAAACTAGTTTAGTTTCGTATCCGCACTGGTTCAAAGCGTTCGCATAAGCCGTGTACTTAATGCTAGGTAAATGACACGAGGAATGGCTCGGTGCGGTGCGGCGGCGATAGCGGCGGGTTGGTGCGAGCTTACCGCGGCTATCGACGGGCGCACGCCGCCGCAGCCTTAGCACAAACACGCCATACTGCCACGGAACCGGCTGCACCCTTACAATAAAATAAAACACTTAAGCGCGTCCAGAAACGAAACAGTTAAATGTAAAATTATTATCTCTCCCTACTAAACTTCATCTTAGAAATACCAAGTATAATTTTCTTCGCGAGGCCTTCTCGTAAAGAGCGTTGAGAAAAATAAACATCACTTGTATCTCAACACGAGCGTCTCATCTAGAGCAACGAGCTAGCGTTTCTTGAGATGCTCGCGAGTATAAACAACGGCTGCGCTGTTTACGCTGTGCCTTGGCGCTCATCGGTTGACGAACAGATGAGACATTCTACTTACTTCAATTATATGTTTTAACCACTATCATCACGAGAAAATGTTGTTGGAAGCAGCAAATCACTACTGATTCTAAACTTGAATTCAATATTTATCTGTGCCACGTAAATACTTCGCGCCTATATTTGAGTGCACGGTATTGCGACACGGCGCGCAAAGTACGTCCTCAATCTTGTAAGCCTAGTAACAAAACAAACATCAGGACTGCAGATAGGCGTTGCGGCTGAAAGCCCGACAGACGCGGCTCGAGTCGAGACCGACTCAGCCCGGAATGCTTCCTACGCCGTCTGAGCGTCTGTTTCTCTGTCAATTACCACCTCATTACAATGCTCGCAAACCTCACCAAGAGGATTCAGGCTTCTATCTCTAAGGCACCCAGTATTTTTGAAACGTTAATCAAATATTTACCTAAACAGCGCTATGCGCTAACACAATGTTTAAATACATTTTTAACCACAAATTTTCGACTCTAAGCACAAGTGTCTCGTAGAGAGAAGCCGTTGGTACCAAGGGAGGGAATATCTTAACTACTACAAAACAAACAAGATAAGGTGCGAGTCTGGCACAGGGTTACGTACGTATGTCGTTATCAGAGCGTTTTATAGACGCAAAATAGTGCTTTAGTGTGCGTGAGCCATGAAACACACTAAGCGGGTCAACGTTCCTTAACCATGATGATAATATGCGTTGTGGTCGTAACATATACATTGTGCTGACAGTGATCGATTGTTGAGAAGACCTCAGCTTGGGCAAACATCTCCATATTGAGGCTGAAGACAGAAAAATCTCTTGCCGAGGAAACGATGTATGTATGTAGTGGTATGTCACGACGTGACGGATCGGATTGTAAATTTATCTGAGCGCAATCATGCTGCCACGAGAATGAGAGCCGACTCCTTGGCGCATCCCCTACTCTATACATTAAATTAAGACAGATATGTGTAGTGTTTGGTTAAGGTAGTAAACAAAATGAAACATCACCTAATAAAAATATCACGACTAAAGCGTGGACTAACATGTAAAATATTTAATACTTTGAACAGTCTGCCGGCACTGCAGTACGAGTACCTACATTAAACTAACAATGTACATCAATATTTTAAATAACGTTGAAAATAGCAAGCAATAAAGTGACTTCGAAACTTAAATTGGGCACGCTTCGCTTGTTACATTGTTTGTGAATTAATCGTAGTAAATCTTTTATAGCTTAGTACGTGTAAATAATTTTACTTTCAAGTAATTTTAAATGTTAACGATTTTATTTTACCAATTGAGTTTGTGTAATAGTCTTCTCTAGTAAAATTTCTCGAAAGGGGTCAACGATAAAAAAAAATTAGCAATGAAAGAGGCACATCAATCTTTATGTTTATTTTAAGTTGGTTATAACGTAATTATTGCTTCGATGCTGCTCCTCTCAGAGCAATAAAATTATTATCTTCTAAACATTAAGATAATGGTACTTTATAAACTGTTATGGCCTAACGATGTACGCATTATTAATTTAGTTTCGACAGCGACATTACTAAATTTGGGATTTTCGTCTTATAAGTAGGTATTATGTATGTACATAATATATAATTTTTCTTCTTTTTTACTATCCAGAATTTGTTTGTTTATTTTTAATTACATTGAACATAGAACAGTAATAGATAAAACATACACGTACTTATCGAGACTTGTGAAACAAATTCGTGACAAGATTGCAAGACAGAGAAACAAAATAAAGGTAATCCCACACTGTAATAATGTCAGTTGTTATTATTATGACTTCATACGATTCCGAGAGCTCCGAGTGCAGTACTATGTAAACGCCCGACATCCGAGGCAGCCATAGCGCTTTGTGCGTCTTGAAATGTCAAGCTGCTATATCAGTCATCAATCCATAAAATTTGTCAGCTAATGTCACATTCTACACGGGCAGATGGCTCTCTAAAACATCACAAACATAACATTATACGTGTTTACCGTTTCCTGCGACTTCGTTGCAACAAAACCTCGTCAGCAAGCTCATTGATATTCCGCTCCGGCGATTTTTATTTAGTCAACTCATGACAACACGATGCAAAATTACGGGACTCTAATCTATGACTGATTGTTACGACAATTTATGGGCTAATATATTACAATAGCGGTATCTGGCAGTGAAATGCGCCGGTTCACGGAGGCACATTGTTGCTTCAGCCAGCAAGCACGGCAACCGGCGAATTATGCAATAAATCCTCGCATGCGGACAGCGGTTGAGCACTAAAACCGATCGACGAGATTGTCGACAAGATTTTTAATCATGATTTATTTTACGGTGACCACATCCTTATCTCGCGGTGGCGGTGACGGCTTCGTGAACTCTGTCGATATTCCCATCTTACCTACATCGTATCGTTTTTGCAACAGTTATTGAGCCAAACCTTTCGAAACACGTGCTAAATGATAAATCATGTGTTTCACGGCCCACATAATGCCGTGAAGGCACATTTAACACTCGGACCCGGTTAGCAACACGACAAGCGACATTTGGTAATATTAATATTTGTGTAAAAAATGGGAAGGGTTCTGTTTGATTTCATACGCGGTACGTTTGTTTAGACAAACAAAGCAAAGGTCGGAGCAAAGCGTTAGACGTGAAAGTCGTGCCTCTCTGATCAAGGAGAAATCCACATCTGATACTTCTCCGAAGAGACTGTCAACCAGGAGCGAAGTGCTAACGGAAACAAATGAACTGTTGCTGAAGGCTATCTAGAACTGACGCGGCGTGAGCGACACCCGGCTTTAATAACAAGAGATACAGTTGCATTTCCAATAAAAGTACAAGATACGTAAACAGGTCTAGTTGCTTTCAACGCACTGCATAGCATTCTATTGCAGCCGCAACGAAGCGGTCGGAAAGACATTTGACACGTCCCCATGACAATAATATGTGTGTGTAAAGCGGAGCGAAATAAATACAGGCATCGTGTTCACGCGCTTTAGCACACCTCTGGTAATTCTGACGTTCTAAAAACAGAATAAGCATCGAACACTCGGTGTCGCTTAAACTCTTTATGTTAATGAGATGCAAAGACGTGCCATTTCATATTCGTGCGTCGCCTTCTCAAATCTTTCAGCCGGTTTAAATATTACTAATCATAATTTAAACAGCTACGCAAACTTAATTACTTAAGACACGTAACGCGTGAAACGTTAAACAGTTTAACAAAATCATCAAATCCATTCGAATACCCTTTTGCTTCGTTTATTAATTACACGGGTGAGTTGTCTCCCCTCGTCCCCCGATTCGGGGCCCCTCCTCCCCTCCGCCCGCACTAAGGCAATAACTTGTTTATCGCGCGACTGCGGAAACTAGATTCCTAACTCCGATCGGAAAATATCCTCTGAATTTCCGTCGCACGTTTAACACGTTAATTTATACGCCGTAAACTGACAAAGTTTCCACGAGAAGAATAATTAAGGAAATCCGTTAAGGAAAGGTGTATAGATTTATTATCGCGAATTACTTTGCGAATAAGTTCTACTTCAAATTGTTTTGTACTCCGCCCTATACAAATTCAACACGACTTATAAGAAGTCTTCGAGTCAGCAGATGATTGTTTGATGAAAACTTGAATGTTGTATTCGGTGTGTTATATTAAGGTCGAACTAACAACGATAGCAAATAGTTATGTTTGCAGTAATTATGTAAATACTACACTTCATATTTGCAATAGCTGCATGAACAATAGACCAACAGTTTGCCTCCAGCCTTTAAAATCAGTGGTGAGACGAAATCTGGCTAGCTATTAAGTAAAGTAATATCTCTCGACTTTGATTTTTTTGATAAAACGTCGTGAGTAATAATAATGTTCTTATCTCGTGTTCCAATTGATTGTGGGTGCAGCGCGAGGTCGGGCGTCGCTGCATTGGAGGGAAGGGTGCGATTAGGGATGACACCATTCGGAACTCGGCTG
This sequence comes from Pandemis cinnamomeana, assembly GCA_932294345.1. NCBI lineage: Eukaryota > Metazoa > Arthropoda > Insecta > Lepidoptera > Tortricidae > Pandemis > Pandemis cinnamomeana. The sequence continues at coordinate 10,940,623 of OW028705.1, read as the reverse complement.
TGTGTCAACATTGTGAATATCTGTCTCATATCTGACATCTCTGACATTTGAAGTAGTTAATCATATTTGTAAGGCTATGAGATACGTACCTAATGATATATGCTCGGATAACCAAATTGCCTACTCATTTTGTCCTTTTTAGCTTAATCCAGAGATTACTACTATTTGTTAATTGACTACTACTGCCTCGCGACGGAATAAAATTTACGACGCGGATTTCGTTGAAGAGGTAAACAAATTCTGAAGTGACCTCATAAAATCTTCTATTTCTTCACCAGAGGGTAAACGCATGCGTGTTACCTCCACGTACATTGTTGTGTTATATTTGCATTTAATATTTATCGACTGTGTACGTACAAAGTAACACCGTGTACATAAATACTAACCTAGTAGGTAAACGTGCAAAACATTTGCTCAGCGAAATCTTTGGGACTTATTTCGATAGGCACGAATAACAATGAATATTAGGCTAATATTTGAGCCATATTGCCAACCCTGTAGTGTTGGCGACAGAGGGGTGCGGGGCGCGGGGTTTCCGCGCCTCCACCGGAGATTGCGTCCCAGCCTCCCGCGCAAGCCGTCTAACTCAATCATCTGCGTGAAAATATCGAATAAAACTTGCTCCCGGAGACACTTTTAACTGAACACGTGAAACGGAACGTGGACTACTCGCAGCAATAGTTTCGTTTACGGAAACGGAATAAAAATCACATTTCTATTCCCGTCTCAAACGCCGAACGATCGGACGCCTGACGCTTGCGGACCGCGTACTCTAAATGTGTACAGATTTCGTACACAACGCTTCCCTTGCCTCTCAATCCTTAATAACATCAAACTGTCGTGTGGGTATCTTTTTAAATCGTTGGTATTTTAATTAATTTGCGCCAATTATAAAACAACTGACAATCTATGTACTTTTTACCTTACAGAGCAAGTCTCTGTACCTAACGGATACGTTCTAAATTTATAGGATTATGTGACTGCGCGTGACCAGCGGTGTTCTATTCCGACGTTCAGACAAAACATCCGCACCACACTCCTTTTTCTTGACACCGACGTCAAAAACAAGCGTGCGTGAAACTGGACATCAATCAAGTGAGATGCTCTATTTTTGAAAGGTCGACGACTACTTAGAAATATTTCAGCTATTACAATAATACTCAAGTGCATACGGTAGTAGCATCCACCTTGAATTACATTTCTCTGCTCCCTAGAATTTGACTCTTATTTCTATGCCGTTAACAAACTATGATAGATGTTGTTATTAATAACATTTTTCTTCGTTTGGCAACTAATTGAAAGATTGTATTTTTAGCTAGTAGGTAGTTGGAACTGTGGTCACGTGAATGCCTATTTATAAAGGAATACCTATATTTATTTGCTGTTCTGTTCCAATCGGTGTTAATATTCGCCACTAAAATACCAAGTGGCATCAGCACCACTGCTGTCAACGGCAAATTGTTTAACGATGGACAGGTTATTATTAGTTTTTCGTCGAGATAACGAGGTGCGTATGACAACGTGTAGTGTAACCCGCACACTAAACACACTGTCTTTTCTATGCAATACTAGAACATAATCATCAGACGTGAATTATTATTGTTGTGACAATTTATTGTACCTACGCTACTTACGATTCCACGATTGTTATTTTAAGTATGACATCATTATTATCATTTGTGTAAGCTAAGCAAGTACGTCACGGTGAGGCGAGTGAAAATAAAATATCAACAAAATCGCTGTAAGTAGTTTTATGCTGATGGATGCAACAGCTGAGAGAAATCTTAATCAATAAATTTATCAGAATAAAAACTCTTACAATGTAATTGTTGAAATCTCAGGCCGGGCAGCCACTCAATATATAAATGGATAAGATATGTAGGAATGATCTGCAGACTTTGGTGCTTATCCTTTCTGCAAAGACGACCAACAATATCTGAGGTTTGGAATGCAGCCAAAAGTTGATTTTAATGACAATTCATACGCACATACGACCGTTCTTGCGCTATTTTTCAGTATAGACCGGGACAAAGACTTGCATCTTCAGTGTCGTAAATATGTAGTTATAAGTTTGTTAAGCTTTATTTTATTTAAATTGGTCGCCGGCAAATGACAATTTGTTTATTTCGTCATAGTATTCGGGTTTCAGCCAAATAATTGTGACTCCGTAATAAACAAACTAAATGATATCTACATTTTGTTTGAAGTCTGTAATGAACAACCAATACATGTCAAGCACAACGATTTGATTAAAAGCGCCCCATAAAAAATAATAATGTCTTTATTTTTCCAGTCATAAATATCTTATTCCGTTCGGCGAACAGCTCAAATCGTCGGTTGAATATTTATAAATACGGTAGCGGACTCGGTAATGCGGCTCGACAGACAGTTGCTAAATTTCAATGTGCTCTATTTCGAATTTCTAGCTTCGGCTTTCACGGCGTCAGAGAATAACTCGACGGTGACTGTTCGCTAGGGACGGACACCCGTTCCGCCTCAAGATCCCGCTACGCTGACTCCGCTAACTTCCTGTTAATTGATAAAAACTGTCACATTATAACAAGCTCTGGTTTCACGGGCGGCCGACTCCTAAAAACAGCACAAAAATCCCTATGGCTCTTAAAATCCGTACAATACGGTAATGCCGGCGCTGCGTACGCTGCAGGGCGAAATGAAGCCATATTTATAATCGCAGAGCTTCAAAAATATCCTAAAGCGGATATATATTACGGACTATACTATTCTGCACACTAGCATTTGTGCTCAATGTGGACTTCTTAGCCAAATTTTTGAGTTATGTCCACATGAAGTGAAGACAGTTTATGTTATCGTATCCTATTTTCTGGAAATGCTTTTGCGAACTCTCCACATAGCCATTTATTTGGCTGCATAGAGAAACTGTCGAATTACTCATCGCGAATTTAGACATGAATACAATTTTGCTTTGTGTTAAGGTACCGTAATAACGAGGACTATGCGTACGAGTATTGATTGAGTGTAATATAAATACATTATATTTATCACAAATACACAGTTCCCTTGGCCTATAAATAAAAATCCGAAGTGACAAAAAAACAATAACAAAACAAATGAAATGGTTAGACCAAATCAGTAATTTGATAAACTAACCAAAAGGGTGGCTGGAGGGTTCCACAAATAGCAAATGTTTCGACCACAGCCTCGTAGTTCTCTAAGCAACATCCACCGTGGGAACGAGTTAGGTATGCGAAAAATTTTAAGTAATTCCTGGTGGTATTACGAGTAAATAATGTTATATCAACATGGGTCCAAAACTTTCTTGATGTCTGTAGCATAGAAATATCAATTAACGATGGTACTTTCTTGTGAACGAAACCTTAGAAACGAATAGAGATATATCAACTTGTGAATTCTGAAACAATTTAAAACCTCGAAAATTAGGCTTTATCCAGCAATGTTTATATTTCTTTTTTAAGTCCAAAAAGGCACTAGAATCTTTGGTTAAAATTTGTCGCATGACTCGTTCCCACGGTGTATTATTCCGCTAACAGATAGTAGATAGACGTACTATGTTGGTATGTGTGTACCTACTGCGTGTAGGCTAGACTATTTTATAGGACGGTTTTTTAAATTTGAATCGAAATTTCCCAAAAATGAAAAAAGACATGCATGGGGCAATAATGGCAGTAGCCGACATTTAATAGCTGTGTGTGTTCGTGAGAGCATGCTTGGGGACGTAATTGCGTTTCTAGGCGCTGTGACATCGTTCCGCGTCTTTATAGGGCAATTACTGCCGTTATCTGGCATTGATATTGCATCTAATTTATTCATGCTCGCATTGGATGAAATAAATACAAGGCAGCTGCATTGACCTCTCATACACTTACTTGGCTGACACATTTCCCAATTTCTACAATACGTACGCACTGGCTAAACCTAACTATTATTTTTCAAACAAGCTAAGTAAAACTTTAAAATGAACGCCAAATGTAGCCGTTGCTCTGATTTTAATTAAATGCGATGTTTTTGAACGCATGATCCCAGAGTCGGAGCACGCATGTCGTCTGCCCAAAGTTAAATTCTGAGGGAGTAGATTATGTTTGAATATTTTATAGGAAAGCGGCAGTAGATAGTGAGATATGCAAATTTCGAGGCCATGCCTTGTCGGAACCCAATTTTGACGTTTCACATTTAGGTTACTTTCAAGCCTTCGTTCCAACTGAAACTGCTATAAGAGCTCTGCCGTGTTCACATCGTGACCTAAAGCAATTTGCAAATTGAATAACCAGATAATTCTGGTGCCTATTACGTACTCAGATTCTTTTGCAATCTCATAAAGGCTTGATCGTTATAAAAGTTGTTTGTTGTCGACCACTTAAGCGATTTGAAATACTATTTGCATGCGATGATATTTCATTATAATAATGTCGAGAATAAACACCGTCCTGCATCCATTTTAGAAACTTTGCACCAAGCTATCTTGAACGTGCAGCTAAAATTAATATCGGCTGTTCATGTGCACGTGAAGTCAGTTTAATCAAGGTGTCAACTCGTGTCCTATTCCAACCTATGTGTTCTCATCTATTTTCAAATCAAAGGCAATTACAACTTGTAATTTAGCATGAACTAACGCTTAAAGTTTATTAGTTATATTTTTGCTTCTGTTTTAGTTCCAATGTATATGACTTCTGGTTATTGAATTCTTGAACGCCACAACTATTTCCTGAAACAAAATGGTGCGTTTGTTGCTCAGACTTAAAGAGAGGCTCATAAGCCAGCCAAGCTTGCCAAGTTCAATTCTTGGTATCCTTTTCTTGAAACTATTTACCTACTTGAAAAAAATATGCCAATGTTGTCTTGATGTTTCTTTATACTGACGATTTCCGGATAAGCTTTATATGATAACTATTTTCAAGTGATTTAAATAGAATACGTAAGTATTTGAAATATGATTTCAATATTCCTAGATTGCAAAAATATTTAAATAGTGCAGAGGAAAATGTTTTTCATGTTGATACTAATGCGAAAACGTATGTCATAACATAACGACCGAACACTTCCAGTAACACCAAGCCTTTGAAAATATCAATAAACATGATGAGAAAGATTAAAGTCAACGCGGCTCAATAATGCGTCTAATATCATTAAACTTTATTATGTTGCTTGAATACGGCTTGCCTGAATACTGACTGATGTTGTGACATCAATAAAAATGTCATCATTAATTTCATTGGCTTTAGAACATCCACTCACACTTGTTAACGAGAGATGAATAATAGACGTACCTTTGAATCAGATTTCATATTATTGCATGTTCGTTAATTGGGCTTGGCAATACATACCTAGATACGTTAACTACCTACATTTGACACTACCTAAAACATCTGAATCAAAAGAAAACTTTCCCATAATAAAGGCCTAAATCACACAGATAAATGATTATCCAAGTGTGCGAAAATGGAATTTTGTAATGTATCTACAAAAATCTTAACTTTCCGTCAAAATGTTTGAGTTTGATAAAAAAAACTGTAGCTATCTTGATGACATCCTGGTAAGCACCAGCTCAGATTTGTCACAAGAGTCAACAGCGTTATCTGTGACGAAAAAGTAAATTTGGTTTATCAAAATGATAAAATACACGACGCCTAAGCAACTAAATCGTTTAAAAATCTCATGACGTTGTGGGAACTTTCGCGATTGTAATAGTTCGCAAGATAGAGTAATAAAAATGTGGAAAAGCGTTAAAAGAACGTAGGTACAGTGCGTCTATTTTCTTAATATTCTGCGTCAAACTTCGTGTTTCGACTGTTATCGGATTGCCATCAGTTGCACAAGTCGCTATTGACCATGTGGTAGAAGAATAATAGAGAATAAAAAAGCCAACTGAAGAAGTTTGTAATGTTTTATAAAACTACTTTGAATTTTTGACTTACCGCTCTCCATATAGACAGCTAAACAGTGTTAAACGTGGTCTTTAGGTCTGTCTACCCCGTAAGGGATAAAGACGTGATTTATGTATTTATGTTTGTATGCAGTATAGATAGGATAAATTTTAACGCTTTTTAATGCCAATTGTTACCAATAAAAAAACCAATTCCATTCCATGGCCATACAATTTTCCGAGGCAATCAAATAAATTCAAATACTATTGAAAGCAATGGAAGTCCGTTAATGCCTAGAGACAATAAGAAAATAGACGCATTTTACTCACGCTGTGGTCACAATGCAAACAAACAATTTGAGGAGTAACCTCGCCTGTCCCGTAAACTAATAATTGAACTAATTGGGCACAATTATCGAATAAAACGGCAACGGCAAACGGCAACTCACTGCAAATATTCAACGATAGCTTCGACTTCACTAGTAAACGAGGAAAAGACGTCAAATACTTGTACAAGACCGTCGACTACAAAGTATCGCGTATTAAACTGAACGTGAGTACTCTTCATTAATATCTCTCAGTGTTCATTAGTGTCACGCACTAAGTTCACATGATACTTCCGCATATATGTCACTATTAGTTGATACCAGGTGTATGTCTAGAATTCGGCTATTTAATATGCTGCTGTAACTACCTCTAACTACATTTGCCGGGAAAGAATATCTCTTGTTCGTCTCCGGATTTTAATATATTTGTATCACGCTAACCTTTAAAATTATTGAAGTATCATGAGCAGATTAAAATTAGTTTAGGGCTAGGCCCTTTTTCTATAAGATCGGACGTGGAAAAAAAACTGTTAAAAGTGCAGTCCCACGAATAAAGTCGCGGTTGTCGGCTAGTTTATAGTTAGTAGACAAAAATGAGTTTTTTTTCAAAGTTATAAATACTGGATTTTTACTAGTTATTAAAAGCTGGCTCGCGACCAATGGGAAACGACGATATGACGCGACGTTTGACGCATTAAAAAGAACGCGAGATTGTAACCAATGAGAAAAGGGCACTCTGTACTTTGAAAAAATATACGTCCGGTAATCCTCTGTGATTGGGCTAAATACTAACTGAAGCCGGTGCATCGTTCGATATTCTTTGCTTTTAATACCGACGCTTCAAAGGATTAGGGCTTTTGGGGTGAAACCGCACCAAAGTCATAAAAGCTGTAGGGTGCCGGGGCTTTAGCCTCTGTCACTTGATGCGTCGGAAACATGGAAGAAGCAACCAACAGAGTTAAACCAGCCGTCGAATTTTGAAACTTGATTAAAATAGAGATTTGCCACTAATCCATGCTGGTCTGGGAGCAAAGAAAAAACATAGAATGTATCAGTTACTTCTCTACCCGCGCAGATGGTAAAAGCCCATCGAGGGAATGGGCGAAAATCATAGGAATCATTAATTATAGGCGATGAGGCTAGCAACCTATCACTATTTTGATTCCATTTTCCACCTATATGCCCTCAATCTTGCTAAATGTGGCTGTAAGGGATAAAGACGTGATTTGTGTATGTTTGCCACTAATACCGTGCCGCTCTCACACTAGTTTTTTTTGATGTTACTGTCTTTACTTTATATGGAACATAAGTTGTACCAAGTTACTTTAACAATAACATTAACCATGACCGACCATTTGACAACCCTCTATTTCATTAACTTTTTGGCACATTTACAAGACAAACCTAGTGTGAGACACGAAAAACAGTTTTTAGATTTTTAAAAAAGGTTCCTTGCTGTCTTCAATGTTCTATGCTATTCTGGGAGCAAAGAAAAAACATAGCCAGCTGCTTTTCTTTCCGCGCAGACGGTAAAAGCCCATCGAGGGAATGGGCGAAAATCTTAGGAGTCATGTTACATGCGATGCGGATAGCAATTCATCAGTAGTTTGATGCCCCTTTCCACGCCGACAATTATGCTAAACGTGGCTTTTAGGCGCTGTCAACCCCGTAAGGGATAAAGAGGTGATTTATTTATGTATGTAAAAATAACGATTTAACAGATTATTAATCGTTGTAAATTAATTGTTGTTCTGACGATACATTTCTCAAAAGTTGTCGGTAAAATAACCGGATGGATACCCATTAAGATAAGAAATGCATAGTATTGTGAAAAACATTCAAAAAGTTCATAATTAGCTTCATTATCCGATTTCCATAATTGTACTTCAGACTTCTTTTACTAATATTCAAACAAAAGTAATGTCATAAATCGTTCAGAATCTATTTGCTATTCGGTCCATTGTGCAGCGTATCGATTTGATTGTCAATCATGTGACTGAGTTCAACTGTGTTGATTGATTGGTAAGCGATAAGCATTACTGGGACGGCGAGCTAGAGCTCCCTCTACTATACATCGATGACTTCTTAGAAACAATCCATAGAATACTTTATCGAAATTTGAGGACTGTCACTGTGAAATATTAAAAACTAGTCACCGTAACCGTAACTAGTCGCACGGCAGCCAATGTAGATACTAATGTGGTGTCATTAAGACAGTATCACTACATAGTATAAAACAAAGTCGCTTTCCGCTGTCTGTCCCTGTGTACGCTTAGATGTTTAAAACTAAGCAACGGATTTTGATGCGGTTTTTTTAAATAGATGGAGTGATTCAAGAGGAAGGTATATGTATAATTCTACGCAGAAGAAGTCGCGGGCATAAGCTAGTTTTTGATAAAAGCTTTCTTTCGATGTCTGAAACAATTATGATCATGTTTCAACAAATGTATATAAAATCTTTGCCTTGAATCATTTTATCTATTGAAGAAAAGTGCCAAAATTATGAAATATATCTTTAAAATTTTGACGTTTTATCTAAATGATAGACGACAGATGCCGTGGTAAGGAGTAGACTCGCCTACTCTTAATTTAAAGGCCGCTGCAACCGAAACTTCGTGGTAATTTCAAAGATATTTTTACATGATTAAATCCCGAGACTTGTAAGTACAGGTCGATTAACAAGAGCTGTTACGAATGGATTGAATGAGTGAATGATAACACTATGTGTGTATAACAAAATTATTAAATACAGGTTGAGTTTTATTTTTTATTATGCATGTATTATACATATAAACCTTCCTCTTGAATCACTTTATCTACTAAAAAAACCGCATCAAAATCCGTTGCGTAGTTTTAAAGATTTAAGCATACATAGGGATATAGGGACAGAGGAAGCGACTTTGTTTTATACTATGTAGTGAGTGATAGTGAAGTGATTGAGTATTATGTACTTATTCACAACCTATTAGGAGGCTCCTGTACAAGAACGTCACTCAAACAGTGGCATGTGATATAATTTCGTTCAATTCATTCGTGACAGCTCTTGTTAATCAACATGTACTTAATTAAACAATCAATACATGCTACAGTAACCAACACCGTTACACTCAAATATATTTTCAGCAAAAGCCACGGTCTACGGCAAAGTTCACAAATACATTAACGAGGCTTACTCAAGACAAGCGTAAGCTAATTTTGCAATTTACTAATCCTGCGGTAAATTAATGTAATTTTGAATTCCATCTCATGGCGTGGCAAACCACAGTAGGCAGCTAAACTTTAGATTAACTACCTACATTTGTAAACGTTGTGTTTACATCTTGCGTTTTTACAACCACTTAACTATCGTGCTGCCCGTTTTACTCAGAGTCGTCAAATAAAATTCTGTGCTACAGAACTTCATGGCTACGTTTTTTTTTATATGATGTAACCACAGATTATATAATACTATACTAGCAACGATGTAACGAATCAATTGACTATTAAATGGCATTGATGTCTTAGAGCTACACTAAGAGATGTTTAAATTACCGTCAATGTATTAAGTGCATCTTCTAAATTTTTCTATTTCTGTAAAACTTTAGAGCCCAAATTATTATAATCAGATTAAATTTTACTTAAATTTCCTTCGATAGATACTCTGCTCAATGGTATCTCTAAGGGTAATAAGTAAAAAAGAATATTTTTTGCGTATTGCTTCCATTAATTCGACAAGTGCCATTCTGGAGAAATGATTCAATAATGATGATGATGATGATGAATTAGCAGCACTACTGCATACGGAAAGTTATTGGAGTTTTTGTATATACATATAAACCGCCACCAGTCATTTCAATACCTTTATTCCAAATTGTAATCTTGAATGGCGGAGCTGAGCTAGGCTAGCGTGACGCACGCTTAGACTACTCGACGACCTAAGTGTTTCTTTCCTGCCTCGGAAGCGCATGCGCTCCCTAATTCAGTCTGCAAGTACCGGTTCCACACCGGTTCTTTAGTCCAGCAATTTCCAAACTATCAGTTGGGACCTATCGGTGGATCACAGACAGATGGACCCGAAAATCTGTTCGAACTACGACGAAAGTCAACCAAAAGTGCATATTTATTAAAACAGTAATTCTAAGTTGGATCCCTCGTAGGGCCGAGTACTAAGTCTAGAATGTACGTCTGTCCATTCATCCTGTTGCCACACACAGGGCTATATTTGAATTTTCACAGGTTGTGCATTCACTAAGGTCGACATAACAATCAATAATAAAAACGGTAAAATAAAGTTAAAGAAATGGAATTCTTTTCAGGGTCTAAAGACTGTCGCCATACGAAAGTATTAAACACTTCGTCGTAAGTAAGGAATCCCCGTTCCTCTGTAACTGCTTTTCATTGATTCACAAGTCGAATAAAAAGTCAAATGGGATTCAATTCCCATACTAGGAACGTGTTGTTTACTATAAGGTGTTACCAGGTACGAAACATGGGACATTTTGAGGGTCCGACAGTCATTTGTCCAGCTCTTTTAGGTTGATCGCAGATCGGGTAACTTTGGGAACAACTGCTTTAAGTCTATTTAGTGCCAGCAAGAACTATTTTTTACCACCGCAGCGGAAGATGTTCTGACATTGTTAACAACTGTGACTAATGACGCTCAAGAGTTTCTTGACCCACTGGCGTAGCTCAACAATGTTGTAAATTTTATTGGCCGTTCTGTTCGTTGTGTAAGTAATTAGGATACTAGCGTTTGTGTAATTAGTTAAGTAGGTAATTGAATTTTACATAGCGTATTTGTTTTGTTACTCCTTTACTGATAAGCACTTGCGTTAACTTAACATTGGTTTGTCACTTTGACATTTGCCATTCCAAACACACAGGCAAAGCATACTTTTAAAACTATTTAAAAGGGAGGTTCTCAATTAGATTTAGTTTTTACTTTGCTTTCAGTACAAATGCAATTTTGAAAGTTATCTGATTATCTGGTTATCTGATTGTTTAGGAGTACGTGTAAGCTGGATCGACTGTAAATAAATAATCTCGAATACCACACATACATTGTATCATTATTAAAATGGATCAAATAGCTTAAAAAAAGTAAAAACTTTTCTTTTGTATTTATTTTTATTCCTAGTTGTTATAGCGGCAATACATTATGTGTTCACAGATCAAATGTTTATTTACTGTTTACTTCACAATAAACGTGAATCTATCAACGCGGCAAATTCAGCTTGCATATTTTAAAAATGTTGAGCGCTCTTTAAATAACTTTGAACTACTGTAAAAAGAAATATTCACTCAAACAACAAAGTAGTTGAGCTCACAAACATTAGTTTAACTTGACGTTTCGACAGTTCAATAACTACCGTTTTATTCCACTATGGCTAATGATGGCTGTAATTATTTAATATGCAGAGGGTTCAACTTCATTGTTATGGTTAATGCCCCATTTTTTAATGCTTTACTGCTGAACTATTTATGGTTTGTTGAATTTCTTCCATGAAAGAGCACACCTACATTACAGGTACCTATTTTTAACCGACCGAATGTTTTATTTTGCTGATTCTGCTTGCAATGTAGAGCTATGTTTCGCAGAAATTATATTTAGTCTTCGAATCTGCGCTTATTTTGTTCAATTCAGACGTGTCCTCCCGGAATTTTTTAGTTGCTAATATTAGTATAATAATGACAATGATTTGTCTAACTGAACTGTGCTAAAAAAGTGTCTATAGTTCACAATTCAAGCAAATAATTATAATTTAAATAGTGATAGTTCGCATACCCTCCGACACGGCGACCAAGCCGCCGCGGAACAGTGCAAGCTATTGCCGCACCTTGGCGCGGCACGTAAGTACGAATATCGCGTGAGCAGCGACGTCACTCCGTCACAGTGCTTTACAAAGGAGGCACTACGTCAACCCACAAAGATTAAGAAAGGCAGAGGCGACTTAGTGATTGCAAAGACGCCTTGTTTCTCTGTGAGGACTGGACTTGGAAAAGCGTTTTCATATTATTTTTCCAAGGATTTATAAATTATGACACCCACCTCAACTAAACTTCAATGCGCGAAATGTTCAAAGGAAATTAAAACTAGACATTTTTTGAAATGTTCACATTGTGCTAAATACTATGACGTGGAATGTACTTCAAATGTAACCTTTAATAGATTTTTTCTAATGACCTACGAAAATAGAACTAACTGGAAATGTTTTGCCTGCGCCTGCCCCGCCACCAAAAATCTGCAGCACCCTGCTAAGCAAAGCAAACCAAGCACATCTCGCAGTTCCATAGACAATGTAACAAGAAGGAAACCTAAACCTGTACTACAAAAAAGTGTTAGTTTATCACCCGTCAATACCACAGACACAACAGATGACCAGCCATTCTGTAGTTCACCAGAACCGGAAACGCTTGCCGACAAAGATATCAGTGTCCAAAGCCTACCTAATTTTACAGAGAGTTCGCAAATCTTTGAACTGAAGGATGAAATTGCAGTACTAACCACACAGCTAAATAGTGCACACGAGGAAATAGAAGTCCTGAACACTGAAATTACAAGACTAAATAAGGGTCATGCTGATTTGGAACGGCAAATCTTAATACTTAGGAAATTATTTGATGATGGAGTTCCGGGTACACCGGGCCGGATTACACCTAAAACTGGGAAAAAGAAGATAATCAAAAAAAAGACACTCGACACACCCGGCACTCTGATTTCTCCAAGGACATCAAGTATTGAAAACTTAAGTAAGACAATCGAGCTGCCAGCGGCTATACCTACCTACCCGCCCACCCCGACTACCAGCTATAAAACACCTCTGGAACTAGATGTCTCAGCCGGCACTCCAAGCTCTCCCGCGAAAACAAATACAGCAAATACACATATATCGACCAAGGAAAAAACGCCTGTACCAACAAATGTCAAGCACAAAATATTCGTATTTGGTGGTGAGCAATGCACCGGAATAGCTTCAATGCTTCTTCGCTTGCGACATGGCAACGACTTCGAGCAGTACGATGTTAGATCATTCGTTAAGCCAGGTGCAGATACAGAGGCTATTTTGGATTCCATGAGATGCCATGATTTTTCTAAAAGTGATAAAATTGTATTGTCACTTGGAGAACATGACTCTAACCCAATGAAGATCCTGGCTTGCTTAAATAATGTCTTAACCTATGTAGAGAGATGCAATGTTTTAATTCTAGCTATTAGAGAAGCTAGAGATATTGATGTAAATATATTGAACTATATGCTTCGTCAGACTTGCGTTAGCATAGACAGTCTTAGATTTGTAGAGGATTCGAAACTCAGGACTAGACAAAACAATAAATACATGTATCTTAAGGGTATCTGCAAGAAACTGAATTCTATCCTTGATCAATTGGATTATAAAGAAACCTACTACAATTTTAGGAATGAAAATGTGATTGCGCCTAAACATTAAAATTCAAACTTAAAAAATAATAATATAGACTCACGCCAATCGCTGCATTTAAAAGGCACGATTCCCTACTATTTTTTTCGCAAAAGAGAATAAAAAATCGATAGTGTCATGCCAAAACCAGTGTGCGAGTAAGGCAGACCCCGTAGTTAATAATATAAGTAACCTAAGCATTTTCCATCAAAATGTTCAAGGACTGAAATCAAAAATGAGTCAAATCGAAATTTTGACGTCTCATTTAAACACCAATATTGATATACTCTGCTTCACAGAAACATTTCTGAAAAATTATGAAACCTCTATATTGCAAATTGAGAATTTTAAACTAGCTTCTCACTTTTGTAGATCCCGTAAGTCACGTGGTGGCGTTAGCATATACATAAAAAATACCTTAAATTGCCGAAATATAAAATGGATTTCAGATATGTCAGTAGAGATACATTTCGAAACTTGCGGTATACTAATCCCCGAAATAAACTTGATAGTGTTGTGTATGTATAGAACGCCTGACAGCGATTACGACGTCTTTTTAACCAAATTTGAAATACTTTTAGATAAAATAATGCTTCGCTTGCGTTATTTGAAACGTAAAATTGTCATACTTGGAGATTTTAACATAAATCTTTTAAAAAACGATAAAACAACAAATGTATTTTTATCAACTCTTGCTAAGTTTAACCTCACCCACACCATAAACGAACCCACCAGAATAACTGCAAATTCACAAACATGTATAGACAATATATTAACTAACTCCACCCAATATATCTCTAAGGTAATGAACCTAGGAATATCGGACCATACAGGGCAAATTATTGAACTACCAACAACACTTAGTTATAACGAAAAATACTGGTATGTGGAGAGACGTAAAATTGATGATTACTTGGATATTTTTAAAAAGTATATGGCACAAATAAATTTTGAGGATGTATATAAGGAATCGAATGCAAATGCAGCATATGAAGCATTTATAAGTGTTTTCTCTTTGATTTTCAATCTTTGTATACCACTAGAGAGAGTGAAAATTACATTTACTAGAAGAACAAACTGGAAATCAAAGGGTATTTTGAAATCTTGCAAAATAAAACGAAAGATGCATTTGTTAAATCAAAAAAGAAAAAATAATAAGGTTGAACTATTTAAATATAAAAAATATAGCAAAATTTTAAGAAACGTAATTAGGTCATCAAAAACTATATCAAACGATAGGTTTATAAAAAACAGTACCAATAAATCGAAAGCTATTTGGGGTCTTATAAAGATGAACACGAGTTTAACAAATTCAATTCCAAATTCAATTAGCAAGGTAGAGGAAAATGGAACCAGCTACACGAATGTGTGTGATATCGCTGAAGCGTTTAACAGATATTACATTAATCGAAATATTAACACAACTTTTAAGCCGGAGGAATATAAAACTATCTCACAAAGTATCTGTAATAGCATTTTCCTGGCTCCAGTCGATGCTCATGAAGTAAAAAAGATCGTGACGTCTTTAAAAAACAAGAAGTCCTCAGGTCATGACGGCATCCCAATACAAGTAATAAAAGCATGTATAGACTCTATTGCTGAGCCCCTTGTCTACATCATAAATTTAACTTTAGAAAATGGAATATTTCCTGAGGAACTAAAAAGGGCCTTGATAAAGCCACTGCATAAAAAGGGGAGCAAAACTGATATGGGAAATTCTCGACCCATTGCCTTACTACCAAGTTTCTCAAAGGTTTTTGAGAAGGCTATCCATAACAGGCTTACGCAGTTCCTAAATAAGAATAATATTCTTAGTCCCTTTCAATTTGGCTTCCGAAAGGGAAAATCCACGTCGATAGCCATCTTTAATATGTTAAATGCCATATGGAACAACCTAAATAATAGAATACCTTGCGTTTCTCTTTTGATTGACATGTCAAAGGCCTTTGATTGTGTAAGCCATGACATTGTATTAAAGCAGCTTGAACGTATTGGAATACGAGGAAATGCTCTTAAATTATTTTGTAGCTACTTATGTAACAGAAAACAGGCTGTACAAGTCGAGAGATACAATTCTCAAAACAAAACAGTAGAGCAGGTTAAATCTCGCTTCACAAACGTTCTATTAGGAGTTCCCCAGGGAAGTATTCTTGGGCCGCTCTTGTTCTTAATCTACCTAAACGAACTTCCAAATATAGTTGATGAACCATGTGTATTGTTCGCTGATGATGTTACTATGCTATTCTCAAGTAAAAATAGATCAAATGTAAATTTAGAACAAAATATAAATTGTACACTTATAAAAATTAAAAAATGGCTTAATACTCTTAATCTTCATGTTAACTTAAATAAAACTAAAATCATCCAATTTGGGAACTACAAAGCGTCTCAAATACCTCTTGTTGTGTCAGATGCAGGTGCTGTTGTAACTGAAGTTAGTAGCACTAATTTCCTTGGAGTCACAATAGACTCACATTTAAATTGGAAGGCTCATATTGAGCAAATAAATAAAAAGATTTCCAGCAGATGCTATGCTTTATCAGTTCTGTCCGAAACATGTTCTGAAGCCATAACTGTAAATGCATACTACGGAAACGTGTATCCATTACTAATCTACGGCGTCATCTATTGGGGAAATTCCATTGATGTACAAAAGACATTTGTATTGCAGAAAAGATGTTTAAGGACAATATATAGCATGCGCGCCGATGAGTCTCTTCGAAACGTTTTTCGAAATAAACACTTCCTAACTCTGACATGCATATACATCCTAGAATTATGTCTATTTGTTAGAAATCAGCCAGAATATTTTCCAATGAGATCCTGCAAATTTAATGTTCGATCTCAATATAAATATGATCTTAAACTTCCCAAGATCAACAACTCAATATTTAAAAAAAGTGCTTTAATATCAGCTATTCGTGTATTTAATAATCTTCCCAATGATATAAAAAGTATAGATGATAGCACTTTTAAACGAACACTTAAAAAATGGTTAATAGAGAAGGCTTTTTATAATTTAAAAGAATTTTATGCTTGTAAATTGTAAATTAGATTTTAAGAACATAAAACATTGTATGCCCGGAAGGGTAACTGTTGAAACTTAGTAAAACATTTTCACCATCTTTGTAACTACACAGATTATACAATAAAGTTTTTCTATTCTATTCTATTCTATTCTCCACCACGAATGTGCTAGGTCTAGGTAATATTTTCATCGACATCAAATCGCAATAGGTACCTACTTAGTGCGTCCACTCAATACACTTACATATTTTAAGTTGGCTAACTTAATAACATACCTACATACATAAATCACGTTTTTATCTCTTACTGGGTAGATAGTAGATAGCTAACTTGTAAAGCAAATTATCCTTACTAGTTTTAAGCCTTAAAACTCGACACTCAATAGATGTCGTACTCTAGCCAAAGCTCTAAAGCCAATTACAAAATCCGCATCGAATTTACTCAGCATTTAAAACTTCAATTAGCTGGTGTATTCGGTTTAGTTTCGCGCTAGAAACTATCTGCTGGGCTTCATGTAATTTGGCACAGAACACAAAATGGACAACGGCTAAAAATTAGTCCGGCGACCGCGACATTAGCATCGCTCGTCCAAGTGGCCGAGCTCCACCGTGGAAAACAAACCAGATTAAACAGGATAAAGGTCTACAGAATAGCTTCGTACCAGGGTTCCTTAAAAATGGGGTCCATGGAACACTTAGGAGTCCGTAACATGAATGCCCGGGGTCCGCAGCAACACAGTTAAACTTTCATAAGTATTTACTTAGTGATTTTTTTAACAATAGGTTTTTTACTTTAGTAAGCTTAAGCTTAGTTAAGCTTAGACAGCGGTCCATGGACTTTTCGCAATTCTGAAAGTGGCCCGTGGCCGCTAACAGTTTAAGAAACACTGCTTTATACCTACAGACCTAAGAAAAATCTAACGACGAGTTGGTTCCTTCCTTTCGAGCCTTTCGTACCTCGTTCGTCAGTCAACACTCTTTTTCTCAAGAACACGTCGAGGTGTCGTGTTTCAAATTAATATCAAACACAAAGGTCTGCTACTCATTGGCGCAGTGAAAATCCATAGTTATAACTCAACGCAATCGAAAGATGCAGTCATTAAAGAAGGCGTTTCCACGCAAATTGCCGTCATATATTTAAGTAACATAAACTCCACTAAAATTTTTCTTATAGCTGTATCTAAAATAGATGCCATAATCAAGCATATTACATAAATTAAAAATGTTACAGTTACGGAAAGAGTGACACCTCGTTTATTTTTTTATGTTTTGGTACCGCTGTCCTATGTTGCATTGTTTAACTAATCAGCGAGATATTAAATCACAAATCAAGATAAACAAATAAAGTAGGTAATGATGTATTTACAATTGTAAATAAGTAACAATCCCATTTGTAAGCACAGAGCAACGATGCAAATTTGATGGCTCTTCCGGATTATCTTTGTACATTATACGTTTTCAAGAAGCCAATCATTGAAATGGACGTGTTTGTATTCCTTACGACGCAGCTGTGCACTAATGCTTTAGACATTCTTCGCCCTTGAGTTTATATGTTTTATTGAACGAATTATTAATGCGGTGCTTCAGACTTCACGCAAGGTCTCGTATTTTATACATTTGGTAGGTATTCGTAGATTCGTAAAATTACTTTGACTTTCGTTAAAAGTTCAAAGTAGGTAAACTCAGACGCGATTAACATGTTGTACGAGTACATACCGACTACAAGGATTTTTTTCAAATGTGATCATGAGTCTCGCTTGTGATCGTAGTCCAACTAGAGCTTGAAATTAACCAAGTAAAGTGTTTCCAACTGTCTTGCTTTTTAAAAACTTAAGGTTTAAGCGTCCCTGAATTAATGTGCGGCCACATTTGATCAGATCCAGTTCGAGTGTACAATGTACATACGTTCGCGGTTTAAATGAAGAGCACTTAGTCTTTGATCAATCGCAATTGACTGGCAACACTACATGCTCGTTCACTATCTTTTGGGCATTTCCGCATAGATAAAGTACGTCTCTAGGGTGGGCCTGTTAGTGGTAACAAATAGCAAAACCGGGCGCGGAGGGGGCTGCGCGTAGCATTTTGTTACACGTAATCGGATTATAGCCGGCGACGTCTAGTGGCGTATGCGCCTTGCACGTCTTCCGCATACTAAATACGATTCGTCTAATACGAGAGACAGTAGTACTAAAATAGCTGCAGCCCTGGTCCATGGTAGCCAGTACCTT
This sequence comes from Pandemis cinnamomeana, assembly GCA_932294345.1. Classification (NCBI taxonomy): domain Eukaryota; kingdom Metazoa; phylum Arthropoda; class Insecta; order Lepidoptera; family Tortricidae; genus Pandemis; species Pandemis cinnamomeana. The sequence continues at coordinate 10,921,786 of OW028705.1, read as the reverse complement.
TTTGTCCACGGTGACTTAAGTTAGTCAAAGGAGTGAATAAAAAAACGTTAACGTTATTGACGGTATGTTTTAAAAGTTGTTGATAAATTGTAATAAAATCTGGCTGACCTGAAAATTTACAGGTTTCTGGTTAACTACCTACGATTCCTATTGACTTGGTTAACTTAGATAGAGATTTCAAGTCACGCGGTGAGTTAGGTTTTAAATGTTATTCAAGATCTCCTTTTTTATTCTAATAGCAAATATATTGTTTTGTCAGCTTATAGCATAGCATTAGCGTAAAATTTATATCGATTAAGTGGAAATGGGCGTCTTAAATCAGAAATATAAACGGTGTGGTTGTAGCCGTCGCTGAAATTGGAAAAATTAAGTAATATCTCACTTGTTCGAATGAAGATTACCATACGGATATATCCACGAAGAGCGGCGGCCAAACTCAGACTTCTATTACACGGCTCAGTTGGCTTACGATCAGGTTCATTGGCTAAAACCCTTCCAGAGCCTGCTGCGATTACTCTGATAGCTTACTTCCACCAATAATATTTTAAAGTCATACTACACCGCGTACGTCAATATTTTAAAGACCAATCCAACGAGCTCGTAAAATAATAGGCCAGCGGTTGTCTTTCTGAAATACACCGACACGAATATTTATAAGACATAAAATAAGACGATGTAGGAAATACATAAAAATGTGCAATAAACACCAAAATACAGCACAATAGGTACATAAAATGAACAATAATAATCGTGCTCTTATCGTAATCATGCATAGCGTGACATCGACTGTTAGACGCTCATCTAAGAGTATCTACTAAGCTTTGTACTCAAGCGCTAGACTACTGTGTAAGGAATGCGTCCCGTGGTTCCCGGGAAAGATCTATTTATGCGTGATGTTCCGCACTAGTTCTGTTCGTGTCAAGAAGCTTTGTAACAGGGTATCAGCGGTACAATCGACAAAATATTTCTCTCCGGAATCACGACGGGCAGACTGTATAAATGGAGTGCCTCACTTACCAAACTTCGGAGGATGGCAACTAAGGTGCTCCACCACAATTACCGCTTGCGTAACCCTGGGGAAAATATTTTCTCCGTGAATCTAACGTGTAAGTTATACTAATTACAATGGTTGTTCTTATAACATAGGGCAACTTTACTGGTTTCAAATATTACTCCGTGTATCGGGGTGTGAGCTCTTAACTCTAGCATGCTGATCGGTACACTTCTAAGACTGGATAACAAGGACTGCTTTTGCATCAGGACTTTCTAACGTGAAATACTCTGCTTCTTGTAGGTATTAAATAAAACTGGTAAATGAATCTACTAGACTTGAAATAACAAAATAAATATACTAGTAACCGCTAACCGGTAGGTACTAGGAACTCGTATAAAACTAAAACACAATAATCGATGTCTAAAATAAATACACAAAGTTTCTAATACACAATAATACAGCAATTTACTGAGTAGGTAATTTAAATATTGTTCGTTCGTATTTATAGATACAATATTGTTAACTAGGACAATGGTGGAGGTAAATATAAGAAATAAGTACTCGATAACTGACTACAATGGAGTAGGTCTACTATTATATTATTATAGAAATATAGTGGATGATTATAACTAATATTTGTCAAATGCAATGTCATTACCATTACATAATGAGCACTACTTTACTGTGAGGTAGTCTATTGATTGTGATATTGACCTGAAAAAGATTATTATTATTATTAAAGTAGGTAGATGCCACACTTCCACGTCCGCACATAAATTAACGTTTAACGGCACCAATAAAATATAACAATGAGTAAAACGTATGTTTTCATTTAGTAGTAAACCGTATTTATGTCGTTCACCTTGAAACCGTTTCAGTCTGGAATAGCGCTGGGCATGGAATCGCTTCAAGCACATTGTGAGTCGAACAAACAAGCATTGTGGGGGCAACGCATCGCAGCGGCGCGGGCGCGGCGTCCGGCCCAACTCGCCAGCAGAGCTCCGCGGCCACTCATTGAGCGCTCGCCAATTGAGATAATGGCCTCGAATGCAGATGATTACTGACCCATTCATTGGAAACTAGCTGTTAGTATCCCGCTGCGTTTGCGATTTATATCATTACGCCACGATACTACATTTCTATTAAATTAAGTTAACGCTAAACACTCGCACCGCTACAGATGAAATGTGTGTTTACTCAGCGCGATATACTAATTTATACGATTTACATTACGTTATTGTGCTGCGCTTTAATAGCTTGCGAATGGAAATAGATGTTGAATAATTTGCGACCAAATGAGCAACAAATAGATTATCAGTTTGATAAATACATTAGGTGCCTACTGCTTTTAGGTAGGTAATGTACCTACTATTCAATAGTTGTAATTGTAAGACGAAGTGAGGTTGTACCAAGCGGTAGCATCTAGCGCTTGTCGGGTTCTAGCTCTCTGATGTTTCTAGCCTCTTGGTTACCAATAATATTAGCATAGTAATGACAATATATCGAATGCAAAGCTTGCAGCGTTCTCGCGGTGGCGCGGACGGGTCGCAGCTTGTAATTTGCAGGAAATGTAAATTTAGTCTACGAACCATGTTCTGTCACAACACTAGTTAGCGGTTAATAAAGAAAATTGTCACAACACTAGTTAGCGGTTAATAAAGAAAAACTATTAGTCGGTCTTCAAAAGTATTAAATAGCAGACATATGTTTAATAACGCCAGTAAACCAGTCTGCAGCACTTGAACTTAGCTTTACCGCGTTCAGTTTATATGCAACGTTAATGTCAAATGCATTTGCATTTAATTACATTTATGACAAATTTCGTGTGTCATTAGAGTGTGTAATATAATAACATTCAGTCAGCGTCACGGACTAATGATTTACGGACTAACTTTAGTCGTAACCGAGATTTACAGTGTCATACAAACGGCTATTTTTGAACCGGTCGGTCTCTCTTCACACTTTAATAATAGACGGGAAATGTTACAGATATTTCGATGGCTAGCTTTAAAGTTCCTACAAAATCTATACTCTTAGTTCTGAATCAAGACTTCTACTTCATTCACGATGCAAAAACTTTAGCCCTTGAAAATGAAGTTATATTATAGTAATTTACTTATAACAGTTGCGGAAGTGGTCTATCATAATCGAAGTTAAGTAAATACCTACATGAATTAATGCAAATAATGGCTTTCCGAGTAAGGTTAAAACTAATAATACCCATACAGGGATAAGTGCAATAATTTTACTGCAGTGCGTGTTTCGCTGCGTTTTATAAATTTTCGCATATGCGATTGCCGTCGAAGCTTTAATCCTTTAAAAATTGGCACGACACAGTTCGTACAAATGTCAGCACGGAGTGAATGGACTCAAGTGTGTCTTTTTTATTTTCGCTTACGTCCGTATGCGTGTGCCAACAAACCATAGAACCATTAAACTCCTGTCAATGCACTGCACTACTCAACGGTAGGAATGTCAAAAATTACTGCTTGTTAGGGTTTTCTTAAGAGACGTTATGGATTAGAACTGAAATAAATTTGACGTAAACGCAAGAAACGTTCGTTAAGATTAAATGGAATCGTTTTAGAGCGACGTTTTCTACGGTTATAGCATTCTCGGGGAGCCATTTGGTTCGCGTAAACATGTGTTACGTAATCAAGTTCAATGACGTGACACATAGTTGCCTTGATCTGGTCGAGTATCGGTTCCTAAGTGGATTAGTGCAGCGGGCTATCGCAGCCCACTCCGTGCGTCGTGCGCACTAAGCAGAGGTCGCGGAGTCGCGCAGATCGCAGAGGGCGCGGGCGCAGAGTGGGGACGCGGGGAGACTAGACAACACACTAATGTCATCGCGTACGACCTCTACACTATCGCAATACATTTTCTTGAATGATCTAATCTTCATTTCAGATCTATCAACCGATTGGACCATTTAACATTTGAAAAGCATGAAACATCTAGCATGGCAAAAAGATGCACGAAAAAAACTAGTTGCATTAAGCGAACTAAAACTCAGCGTCAATAGCTTATTCAGTAAGGATATTAAACATACAATTTAATTAACAATGCACGGGATAGTTTTACGTGGAGAATGGAACATAAAACATATCTATGTAATTGCAACATGCATTTCAACCTCGGCTGCTTATGACATGCGTTGCACGCGTGTGCGAGCCCAGTGGGCACGAGCCGGTCGAGCGACTGCTGCGAGGTATTCTACATGAATGGGCGGACTGTAGTAACATTTTACTGAACACTACCTCATTGGAATCGATTACTTACTGGCAGTCAATTGAAAAAGTTCAAGCAGCCTAGCAGAGACAATAAAGTACAATATTTAAAAAACGATAACTAAAGTGTTAGAACATTTGTTGCCATTTTATGTCAAAAATGTGAAAGTTACGAAGATAGTGGCGTCCTCGTCTAGTATTTACTCGCCATCGTCGTACTTTCTGTTCTTTTTGACGTTCAAATTAATCGACTAGGTAGCTAGGTACTCTCGCTATGAAAGCGACACATAAAGTTAAGAGGCAAATAATTACACTCATAAAAGTGCAACGTGTAGTTTACTACTTATAATCCACGTAATTATGCCCAGCAAGATCCGATAAAAAAATGTAGCATTAAATAAAACTAACCTAATATCAATCGAGTTTTAATCAACTTTTAAACGATTACATTGTTATTGGGCGTGTTAATACTCTGTAAATTTATAATATTATTAAGTACCTATCTACGACTCTGGGAACTTAATCACGCAATATAATAATATTGTTTACTGTCTACTATTTAGTTGAAACTAAGCTTATCACATTAGCGGCCGTTGTATCGTAAAATTACTCTCTGCTTTATTCTCTTAGTCGCTTCGTTAAGTGCTAACAGAGTTCGACTCACTCTCTACCAGTTTTTCTTTTAGTGGCGCCCAATATGGGGCACCATATTAGGTTTTCATATCAAGGCTTCCTACAGGTGTAAAATTCAATCCCTGAATGATAGAACTATGAAGCAATTGGATACTCCCTAATGTAACTCTAAAACAGCCGCTCCGTAAACATTGAATTGAAAAATACTTGTTGTAGGTACGCCTTTAAGTAAAGCAGTAAGTAGTTTTACCAGGAATTTTACGGTGATACGGCACATGGAAATGTAACGTACGACCGCTTTTTTCATACGGTGACAGAGAATTTTCCGGGTAAACAATGTCCACAAGGTAACATTTTTGTAATTTCAATAATTAAAATCAAGTACAGACCTATATTTTAATAAAAGCGTATAACCAGACTCTCAATAAAGTCAGATCGAAAGGATTATTTCAGTGCTATCGCGCTCAAGAGGGAGCAATTTCTATGCCCAAACAAATATTTGGCTTTGCCTCTAGAAACTTTCGTAAACGGCGGCTTGTTGGGCCCCAACGCTTACAGTGTACCTAATAACACTCTAGACCCAAAAACATAAACGTACTGCCCACAAATTCATAAAGAATATGTATTGGAAATCATTTCTCTCCCAGTGTAAACTATGCTGTGACGATTTTATGTAAATTACGCTGCATAGGTTTTTTTATTTTTATATTTGCATTTACTCAATAAACTGAGTATTGGATTTTCCTAGCAATTAAATAAGAAAACTTCCGTTTCTACAGTAAATTACTAGACTATCGAAGTAAAAAGATTACTCACGTCTTAAAAACTTTAATGATTTTTAAATGAACCTAAGAGATTGACTTGTAGCAACCATGTGAAGCTTAAAAAAATATACCGGAACTGAATAAAAAAAACAATTATGGAATAATATTGCATAAACGAATGCGAATATATTCTTGACTAGCTGTTGCCCGCGACTTCGTCCGCGTGTGTTTTTGTGATACTTATGGCTTTTCTCGATATCAAAATTATTATTGTTATGACTATTAACTTCGTCACGTGAACCACTGAAAGTGTACGAAACTATACTTTTAGAATTACGTCATGAAAATAATAATTTGCGACACGGAATCTTGAAAAAAAAATCAGGTGTAAACTGGTTAATGACTCATCACATTTATTTATACCTTATTTTACAAATAGTTTTATTTATAGTTTTGTTTATAGTTTCTTTATTCAAAAAAGCTAAGTACAGTTTTAGTTACATCACTATTAATTTCGCCAAACTACGACGCTTATTGGCGAATACTGGGCTCACTTTAACGATATTTATGTATACCCTGATTAATTAAAAAAAAAAATCTATTCTAACCAAATAATACATTTATAAATGTTTACCTGTTTTTACCTTACGATTAACAATTCATTTACTAATCCGTTTTAATTAATATTTTGCGACTAAATTTTTTCTAGCAGAAGCTTTTTTAATTTATTTTCTTGGTTTAAGTACGTAATCACAGATTATTAACACTTATTATCATTCTACAAATTAATTACCTACAGAGGCCTTGCCATGATGTCTTAATGCGATTCAGTTTAGGTTCGCGTTCGGTAACTTTTCACAATAAAATTCTGACATGTTCGTAGCGCAGGCGTAAACGCGCCTTTTGATTTTGCTTTTTTTTTTGGTTTTGTTTGTCCTTTCCGACAGACTAAGGTCTGAGACCATACCGCCTCGTCATCAGTGAGTTTTTGATTTTGCTTTTTATAGGCAAAGGTACCAAGAGCATGTCAGCCAAGCGTTTCGCACCGCCCTCATAATAATATCAGGTTTTCAAATAAGAGTGCGTTCAAAAACCGAACGCGTTGTGAATAATGGCGCGATAAATAAAAACAAAAGTAACTGTATTGCATATTGAACTTTAGGTGTTAGGTAAAGAACACAATTTAGGACGCCAATTTAGGTTGATTTAGGTTTGTCAAAAATCTCTTCGTTGAAAAAACGCCTGTACAGCATGTAATTATTATATTAATAATGTTTTTTCACAATTGACACGCTTTTCCGGCTATATGTCTTATGTACATTTGTATCTATCTATTTTCTTCGTAGTATTACTTTGTTTGTAATTATTACCAACTACATATACCGAGGAAAGCTGATTTTCTTGAGTTCCGCTATTTTGTGCGTAATCACCTCAAAAATCAAATTTCAAGAAAATTGAGAAATTACATTTACCTGTATTAAATTGGAAGTATTATGTAGTAACTTTAAAAAGTTACACTTCATTGGTTTTTATTGTATAGGTGTATGAAGTTAATTAATTTTAAACACAAAACCCTCTTTTTTGCGTCTCTGGATGAGATTTAAAAAAAATGCTAAAACAGGTATTTCTTTATTTTTATTACTAAGTATTTATTCTGAGTTTCATGATTCTAGAACGATCAAATTTTCTTTTTTCATACAAACTTTAAACTCCAAAATTTCTGTAGCCTATATCCTATTCTGAATTTATTTAAATCGATTTGTGAACATTTCATCAATATCCGTTCAGTAGTTTTTACGTGATGCTCAGTCAAACAAACAAACAAACAAACAAAAATTTTAAAAATGGTTTTAATATGTTCAGTTACCGATTTTAAGACACCCTGGTCGGTTTTTTTTTTTTAATCTTCAATGTACAGATTTTTTGGTCTCAACGATTTTATTATATGTATAGATGCAATGAAGACAACGCACAAAGTCGAATCTAAATAAGCACTTACTAATAGTTTTACGACACTCATGTTAAATTATGTCAAACGTAGAGCGGGTAAACATATTTCGCTGAATTCTTGATGTTATCTTGACACCGGGACATGTGTTTTGGCTTCCGTCCAAGCACTTTCTCTTAAATCACGAAATTATTTCACTAAATTGTAACTTACCAACCGTTTGAGAAGAGAAGCTACTATGTACTCCCCATAAATTTAAGTACCGATTGGATTTACCTATAAAAATTTAGCGACGATATTTTGGGTTTGATAGTGCACTTCACCCAGACACGAGTTAAGCTGTACTTTATAGAAAACGTCGTAAAATCAAAATTGTTAGTAATTTTGTTGGTGAAGGAGGATGGTGGGGGTACGCAGGCGCCTGAGAGCGATCCATTAGGGCCCTGGAAGTACGGGGGCAGCCATTAATTGTGGCGGGAGCACGTCTCTCGGAGTGACACCCTCGACTCTACCTGGAACAATACGCTTTTTCTCAGCTCCACATCGATATTTTCAGAATCGGCGATTGTAAATAGCAGCTCAATCACTCGGCTCACGGCTAATTTACGATGCTCGTTTATTTATTTTAGAATTAGAATCCACTGACATCGAATTCGTTAAAGCATGTTTGACTAACCGAAAGTTTTATGCGAGACGAGTGCTCATTGTTAGAAAATAAATTTGATTTAGGTTAGGACAAGCAAAACAAATTGAACCGGGAAATTTTAATGTGTTTCTAGATTTATAGATGTTTGAGATTGGTAGATATTGCCTCTGCAATGCCAGTGACATTCGACATCGTTTTTAAAAGGTGACGGCCGACGACGCCTATCATTCAGTAAGAGGAGCCCGATGGAATGCAGAAGTAATTACATACGCCCGCATCAAACCTAATAAACGTTCAAATTAATTCTTGCGTGACATACCTACGAACACTTTAACTAACATCCTCTTTATATTTGTTCGTAACTACTACAATGTCTCAATTTACATGTACCTAATATTTATTACGCGAGTAGCATTCCAAAATGAATATGTTGCGTAGTTCCAATATATATTTTACAAGTATCTTATTTTACAATAATAGATGAGCGCTATCAGTCAGCCAGTGCTTGTCTATTGTATTCAAGGCCAGCAGATATGAAACGTGCTAAATCATAAATAAAAAGTGGACCGAGCTAACAGATGCGTTTGTCTCAGAAATCATATTATTTTTAGCCGAAGAAACAAATGAAATATACGAAGGCAATAACCCTCAACAAACGCGAGAGTAATCTCTTCTATTGGGGTAATTTTACTACATGATACTAAAAGAGATTGCGAAAAAACTACGATATACCTACTAGTGGAATATGTCTGTCGGCGCCGACTCGTAATGTACATTTTTATCCCTCACACACAACTCTGCGAGACGGCCGAGAAGTCAATAAAATCCTGCTTAGCATTTCTTATTTACAAAACAATCTGAGGCCATAGAAAACGACGCATATATCTTGAACGAGATTTTCCTTCTCTGTATGATTATTCGTCGGCCGCGGTCACGAATGTGTGAATCCACTCAGCCAGATGTGCTCGCCGGAATAATTTTTCCAAAATGAATAACTACTCTCTTACACATCAAGAGTCGATGTTGTTATGGTTATGTTATCGCGTGTACGTTTTAACGTTAAGAAAGAGATTTTTTTACTATTTAATGCTCAACAGCAAAATACTTGTTCCAAATTGTTGCATGTCCTTTGCTTACTTACGTCAGCATTAACATTATTTTTTGGGGGTTTGGCGGGAAGTAGGAGTGAATGGGTCGTGTCAAAAAAACTTTTGTTCCTTAATGTTGTTGGATATAAAATAATGCAAGACTAGAATTCAAGTTAAAACGCGTAGGTATTTTTTGCAAGATAAATACAAACATAATCTTCTGATACAACAGGATTTATATCTTTTTCTGAAACGTTGCCATAAATGTCGTCATTGTATTCTAAATAACAGAACACGAAGGGCCTTTTTGACGGCCGAATTACATTGAAGCCGCGATTTTCTGACCATAAATCGGATTCCTGGACTGTTTTTCATTTGTTTTCAACTTTTTTTAAAGTCAAAGAGACTACGGTATAATGAACTACAATGTAAAAGACATTGGCCGAAGAGTGCGCGTTTTGTTCCAGTCTAACATTTTTATCATTGTCTCAAATAGCTTGAGGTGACAGGTGATATTAAAAAAAAACTTAAGAAAAAAGGCGGGAACGTGAAAACCACCTAAGTTGCGAGGAAGTTTAGCGCAAAATTTATTTTCATTTCCTCTCAATGTTTGAGAAATCATTATATCTGCCTCAGAGAGCAATTGCTGAATTCGTAACTTTGAAAACACTTACCTGCGGTTCGTGTTTTTAAACAAGTTACTCATCCAGCAATTGGCTACTTCCCATGCCTCGGCATTAATCCACTATTAATGGTTAACGACTTTAGTTACGCATTGACCTAGCAGTAGAAACAATTTGTAAATTAAATTTTCAAGCCACTGTCAAGTTAAGTATAATATACAAAATCGTGCCAAAATTCGTCGAAACAAAATAAGTAAACGCGCTTTGTAGGTTAGAGTATATATGAAATGCATTGTATCTATCAGCCTGTTCCATCACAACGATCAAGCGGAGTTTCACTTACGAAGAAAGTGTTGCTTATTGGTTTATCGTACGAACAGCAATGCGTATTTGTAAATAAGAGAAAGAGTAACATTGATAGCGATCTTGTTGTGGGGTAAGTCAATTATCGGACTAACGTCGATGAAGATCGTGCTCATCGGCGGATTTTGTGGATAAAAACTGATTCGAATTTGTGCCAACATACCTACCGGCCGCTAACAGAAAAATATTGCGTTCCTACAATGGAAGATTTACAGTAATTGTCTTTTGTTTCTTATTTTGAGGTAAATACAAATTTTAACTGTTGCCGCGCTAAGATACTTTAATTTACTGGAATAGGTTTAAAATTGGTCGTTTCAATTTTAGTTTTTGTCTGTTAATTCGCAGTCAAGAATTTGTCGAGTTAAAAATCTTATTAATATCATAAGTGTTTTTTTTTAGAATGTGTAGATACATACACACCCACAAATCACGTCTTTATCTCTTACGGGGTAGACAGAGCTTGAGGTAGATCAAGCTTGTTTGGATGCACGAATGCTTTTTACTATTTAGCGTAAGAAAATGGCACAGTTCCCGCGAGATAGCGACAAACCGATTTTTCGAACTCACGAGCACTAATAACCTTAAAAAACATAAATGTGTCAATTAACTCCGAACGACTTCTCGGTTCAGTGAAGTTTCTCTTATTTGACGTTGCATTGCGACCAAAATATAAAATCTACACAACTCTTTACCCCAGCCTCACGCCGCTGTCAATTATCAAGTCGTTTCAAGATGCCCCGCTCTCCACAACAGCTAATTTAATTACGTCGTAACTCTTACAAAGGTGTAGTTTGATTTACACCTTACTACGCAGAATGTAGAGTTCACTATTTTACGTAACAAATGGTGAGACGCCACGTTTTACGTAGAACAGTAGCGCATAGGCAGAGCGAAGTCGTGTGCGACATATGAGTAATGACAACAACGCAGTGGCGTGTGTCGTCTGAGCCGAATGTTGCCAGATGTGCGAATGCGATGCACAGATTGCACCAGTTAATTATGCACAATGGAGAAATGTTCAAAACAATCAAGGATTCCGAACAAGATTAAGAGTGAAATTAAATGAATTAATGCTCGAAAGGAATCTTTGTTACAATATGTCAAATCTGTCATTTTTAAACAATATTTTTATTTATAACACAGTTACGTGGACAACAATCAAAAATATTTTCGCTATCAAACTACGCGCTAAAGTTATAACTATGTAGTCCGTTATCATTGGTAGCCTCACATTAGCCAAATAATGTCTAATTTTATCTTAAGGAAATGAAGCAGTGTTTACCTCGAACGCTCTATTACTTTTATTATCATTATGTATTTAGGAAACGCAACCAATTCGTCACCAACGTACTAAGTTACCTACATTCCATTTGATTTATAAAATATCTATAGATTATGGTACACATTAGAGCTCAGCTCCCCGTGCTACTAAGCAATACTAAAAATAGTTGCCTCTACTCTACGGGGAACTCACATTAACCACATGTGCCGTATCAACAAAATTTTCTAAATTGTTCTACAGCGTTGACTGACATTTCGTCGTCCGTAAGTCCGAACGAGAGACAAAAAATACTTGTTTATTATTATTAATGAAAAGATGGCAACTCTATTAGCAGACAATAGGAAGCTGTCCGTGTGGTAGGTACGTACTACTATTCAAACAAACATCTTTTTTTTTTAATTTTAATGTAAAAAGTATTAGCACGTGGATAAGTGCGAAATGCTAACAACCATCATGGCCTTGTGAAATAAACGAACGGCACACTTGCTTATTGCTTACATGCATCCAACGCCTCCGTATGCAATAGGTAGTCTACGTTACAAATAGCCTGTAATGCCTTTGAGCCAGCCTTGGAGCGCACTAAAAGCAAACAAAATAAACCGCAATCCTGTCGTTTATTGCCTGCTAAAAGTTAGACGCTATGCAGTGATTTATTATTTTTTTCTGTCTTGATTTATGTGAGCTAAAGAAGTGTTCGCACGCGCGCTCGTATGTCTATTTGCGGCCAGGCCGAAATAACCCACAAAACGAAACTTGTATCCGGTCCCTATAATAGTCAGCTTGCTCCCAAACTGCCGTTTCCTAGCATACAGCCACCGCACGCTTTGTAAGGGGATTATGCTGCGATTTGCGGTAATGCGGCCGACTCTTCAGTTCAGTCGCTACACACTCTTTCCTCTTTGACCACTTGCTAAATCTTTTGCCTGTCAGATCAGTCGGTAGCGAAATGGAATAATGGACCCCTATGCCACAGAAAACGTAGGTATGCTTTGAAGCTTTGTTGGACTAACGCTATTTTCTGAATCTGCTTTCGATTTACACTTTGCTATGTACGAATAAGTAGGTATCTCGTTCGTAAGAGAAGGTGTAACAGTAAATACCTATCTACTAGAGGACAGATTGTTTTTTGAGTACCCTTTTACAAATGAAGTAAAGATTATATATAAGCTCTTAGTGATTAAATACAAAAACTTTTATGTAACAATTTTTATTTAGTCGATCGCAAGCCAAGCATTAACTAATATCTCGAGCAATTCTACTTCACCCTAGAAACTGTATTTTCAGTTTCAGTGAGGTAGTACAGTTATTTTCCCATAACACGCCTATTACGGACCAGGTTTGCCGTAAAACGAAACACAATCCTTTTCCCTAGGCCACCTGCTGAGCGTTGAATCGGTAAGACCGTTAACGACGTAGTTGAATGTTTTTTCTAGTACGCTGTCAGTTTCAGCTGTGGAGCACTGAAGCGATGCTTGTCTCAATAATTACTATCCACTTGAATTTAATAATGAGTTTTTTACTGGATCTTTGGAGTCACAGCTGACATTTTTGCCTAACGATACCGTTTCATTGGGTTGTGGTTTAATTAGACTGCCGAGAAACGCTACCTCAGGGAAAATTAGTGCAAATTAGTTTTGATATCAGGGAAGCATGTACTTCCCTTCTGGAGAGGTAATTTATTTTGCTGGCAACCCAAGTTTCCACCTGATTGCCGTTGCCGCCATGTTCGCGAGCGAACTGCGTCATCTCGCGAACCTCACTCTGAGTGGAAATTAAATAAGGACAATCCGTTCGTTCTGCATCAGAGATTTGCCTGCTGCATTATTCAACGTATGCAAAATCTCTGGTTTAATAATAGATGAAGGCAAAGGTGAATTCTCGCAATCGACGAAGGAATTGAGTTTTGACCCTTTCAGCAACTGAAAGGGGTTTGTGCAATCTTTTGTCTTCGCGGAAATTCAATGATAATTTCCAGCAACTTCAGAAAAGACTGTCTACTGCGCCCTAGTAGGGTTGAAAATGGGCATGAACGTACGTACAGTCGTAGGTACATACCAGTATACTATTTTAGAAACATCAAAGTTTTTACCTACATCATTTGGTTTTAGAGAATTTGCAAACTTTTATGTATATAAGTATAAAGTTATTAGAATAAAATAAATCAATATTCAACGGCATATTTTAACCGAAAATATTTCTAAACGTCTTGAACTCGTGAATCTACCCCGCCTGTCGCACATGTCTGTTGCATTTGCTTGGAAGGCGCAAAAAAGCCGAAGAATTTTCAAAGACACCTATTAACCTTTAAAAAGATTAGTCGTTAGAAAGTGGCCCGAGACTTTATTATAAAATGCGTAAAAAATGCTAAGCTGAACCGATAAAGACGAGAAACTTGCAATAAGTAAAAGCTATTTACTGACAAACTTATTAAGAACTCGAAAGAAAACAGCAAAAGCATAGTTGAACAGCACTACTTGGTAAAAGTGTATTCGGCATGGCATCAAGAATCTTGAATAAGTTTCCGTAGAATATATTGATGACCGAGGATGTTCATACATACACAAATCACGTCTTTATCCCTTACGGGGCAGGCAGAGCCTAAGGTGACAACACCTGCAGGCCACGTTAGCAAGATTGTGGGCGTATAGATAGCCTCTAAGATATTTGTATCTATGCCTTTGGGTGCAGCATAGTGATACACGTATACAATTATTGTACCATCTCTTTAACCTTTGTTTGACAAATAAATTATTTGTATTTGTATAGATGGAGTCGCGGCCGTTATGCTGCCGCGAGCATTGATAATAACCGTAAAGTGTTAGCGGTGATCCTGCTCTCATCTGTATTTTGTTAGGAACGACCGGCGCACGTACCGACCTCCAGAACAATTACGTTCCACTGTTTCTTAGGAAACGCGAGCAGATTTTGCGATTGCCTAACTACATCCACGCTACAAAAAGAAATGCGACACATGCGTGTTGCTTTCATATAAAAACGTATTTTATAAGTTACAGGCTCGCAGACATGACATACCTAGTACCTACTTTGTACGCGGTGCACAAGGTCGAAATAGTCTGAAGTAGGTAAGTCAATATTAGGTACGTCTGAAGAATTGAGACACGACCCAAGTAATCAATCAAAGTTCTGATAACAGCGACATTGTGCCTAGCAACATTATCATGAACCACATGTTTCTCAAGTGTTAAATAAAACATCGTACCTACGGCATTGCAGGGAGACTGTTTAAGAAGGCCTTTGTAAATTCCGGACTCTAAGCGTGTCAATGATATGTCAGGCGCGAGAGGAGCGAGCCAGATAATGGAGGCAGTCTTTTGTCTAGCTAGCAACTATTTACTATGAAACAGCTTACGTTCGCAACACGGGGATAATGAGTTTGTACTGTGGAAATTTGAAATAGAATAACTTATCTCACTCCGCTGCGCTGCAGTTTAACAAAGAGGTAAACTTTTATCTAGATTTAAACGACTTAAACATTCAGTACCTAACAATACGATAATGGGTTGAGATAGAAGACAAACTTATAAGATTGACAGCATTTAGCGAAAACACTGCGACTATTTCGTTTAGTCGTTAAAATGTCGTTAAAGTCAAGAGATCAAGTAACCCAAGCCGAGAGGGGCGTGTTTCCTTCCGTTCTCATGGTGTTTTAGACCAAATTGTCCGCACGAACACAATAACAAGCTCTCTAATCTCTCATCGACTCATTAGAGAGCCTGTTGTCTGCGATACTTAGACGAGCCGGGCTCTACTTGAACTTCCTATCAACATTACTTTAGAACAAAGCGGCATATTTTCTTTGATAACCATCTGCCTTAAAAACTACATTATTATCATTAAACTTCTACTTTGAAATATAAAATTTATCTACTCCTTAAAATGCTCCACAATGGCCGAGAACTACGTATTTAACCATAATATTTGTGGTTTGTAATATCTTATCACATGCTTGACACCGTATCCTAGATAATGTTGTAAGAAAAAACTATCTTTCTATGTCCATAAAGTTAGTTTTATTTATTAGTAAGTTCCCAACAAACTTGTACTGAAAGACTCGTATGATTTATCTTGCAAAAAATACCAGAAATACACCTATATCTAGTTCGTCCAAAATGCTATATTTACCTACCTACCGAGCTATCTCAAAACCGCACTAAAATTGATAATGTTGAGTACCTAATGTAATGCCTAACTGTCAGATTTATCACTGGTTTTGATTGATTTTTTGTACATTTAAAATTTTAAGATTATCGAAATACCTACTGTCGTCTAAGCTAAATTTGGTCGACGCTGAGATTAGGAGACCAGCGATCCAACTATCACACGATAACAAGTTTCAAATTATCTTATCGTTATGGCACCAGTAAGGTGTAAACAACCTAAGTAAACTCTGCTTGTACGCATAAAAAATTGAATGAATTCCATAGACTTTTGTCAGAGTCATCGACCGGCAAGGCACGACAGTCTGTGTGAAATGGTTATTAACGTTGTTTCACAAGATTTCAGGAATATTGCAGCTGAAACATGGCGCAACAAGAGAACTTCGCTTCATTAGAAGTAGTCTTTATTAAGGAACTCGGTACAAAGAGGCCGGTTAGGCACATGACAGGCAGCATGTGAGCTGATTCATGGTGCTACCGATATAGAAACGCGCGATCCGTCGATCCGATAATACCCAAAGCATATTGGCTAGTAATCGTCGATGCAGCGCCCTAGATATCTCCAGAGAAGAACAAAGTTGGCATAGATAGAGGGATCAAAGTGCGGCGTGGGCGCACGACCCAATACCGCGGGCATCACTTGCGCCGCGCGCGCTGGCGGACAGACCTTTTGCGTTGCACGCGCAATTAGTTTAAAAGTAATTGATGGACTTTATTACCGTTCTGGGGGAACGCTGGAGGACGAAATTATACGTTTATACGGCATTGTTAGTGCGCAATGTCATAGGGCAACGTGAAACTACAATGGTATTTTGAACATTGAACGTTGTTTGGTTATGCGGCAAGCTGCTTGATTTATGATGCTATTGATAAGTTTTATTAATCAAATAAGTAGATATTTCTCTATTCGGACTAAGTACCTATCTAATAATCCGGATTGCCGTTAATTCCATGCACACAAGGATTTTCAATGAAACAAGGAAAATTTAAATTTTGTTTTGTATTTAAATATTTTACAAGACACCAATTACAGAATCAAAACTTATTGCCAATTCGTAAGGTAAGTGCATAACCTAAGTTGACGGAAACGCGCCGGACGGTAGCGCTCTACTTAGATTGAGGTTATGTTGTGATAGCCGTTAAAGAGGAAAAGCCGGTATCGGGGGATGAGACTACAGTTTCCGACTGAAACGTTAAAACAATACGGATGTGATTCGCTTGCGAGGGTCGGAAGTGAGAGGTCGCAGCGGCGGGCGAGCCTGCGCGCGCACCTGGCATGGCCGCCGTCGCTCACCTGACTCGCGATACATCTCTACATCACAACTCAATTACATCACGATCTATGACACCTCCGAGGCATTTCCCACGCCCCTGCCGCCCTATACCCCTACATGCATTCCACTGAACATCACGTGCACTGCGGGAATGCCACCGCTAATACCGCTGACTACATAACACGACTAATCAGCTGTTAACGAAACTTTTCGGCTACCGGTGTTTACGTACCGAACTTTAATATATCACTGAAAACGCAACGAGAGTTCCTATTGGAAAGTTAAACGTGATCCGCCGCGAGGCGGGCGGGCGGCGTCAGCGGCCGCATCGAATGCACTTTCCGTTGCCGGCGAGCGTACCTGGACTAGTCTGCCAGCTGAGTCCTCCGACGAACATCTTCCTGCAACAAACACTGCTATTAGAATCGGGCCCCGTCGGAGAGTGGTCAAGTCGGCAGCCGTTGGTTCACGTACCCGGGGTCGTTGGGCACTTCAGCGGGGCTGTGTGCCGCATCCTGATTCTGGGTTTCCATGGGCTCGTGGGCCGGCTTGGGGCGGGCGCACTACGACTACGAGCGAGCGACGGCGCAGCGGGGACGGCTCCCGGAGTCACTCGGTTGCACTACCGACTACCGGCACGAGACTGGCGCGGCGCGGCGCACCCCTCCACGCAGCCGCCTCCCGCTCCCGCGCCGCGCATCGATTCATTCACTCCGTACACAATTATTCATGCGGGCCGGCACGACGGACGCGCGCGCTCCACGTGAGCGCTGCACGTGCTCGCGCCCCGCCCCCCGCACGACGCACGCCCACGAGCCCCAAGCCACCCCCACATCCATAACAGAACAACTAAAACAAACTTCAATTAACAAAAAACTTTATTAACTACCAATTTACTAATTAATCCAAAATATTAAGTCACAAAAATTAAATAAGTAATCGCTGGTTACATTACAGTTGCTCACGAAATTCCAACGTATTCAGTTCTAGATCTTGACGCCATGTTTATCAATTATCTTGATCATTGTAACGTAACAATTACAAAGCATTAGTTCGTTTACCTTTCTGATGCAACGGAGTGACAATGATAAAAATCGTAAACAAAGCGATTACTATGATGTAAGACGAAACGTTGTGAAATCCGTGAGGCGGGGCGACGTCACTCGGCTTGCGTACGTAGCGAGCTACGAAACGTGCTACGCGAGCGTTGCGCTCAACCGGTGCTACGTGCGTAGACCCGAACTTTGACTCCAATTAGAAAAAAAAGTTATGAATGATAAAAAAGTATACATTTTCCGTCCCATAATAATAATTTTATTTTATAAGAATACGCGGTAACTGGTCGATGTTCAAAGTGTTCTTATTTATTCGAACATTTCGTAAGGACTCTGTTACTTGAAGCCATTCAAGGCCACTGATAAGCGAATGAATAAGCTGATATTTGAAGGTTCAACGTACTCGCATACGACCACGCTAAGTCACCGCATGGAGGGTAGAAATATATTATCACAAATATCGCCTGCCGAATGCAATAAGGGCACAAGTCAAAAAACCAATAAGTCAAGAAACGGCTAGTTAAAGTTTTGAGAAACAGGTTTCGTCACATGCAAAAAGGGCATTTATGCCCTCTATATTCCGTTAGAGTTAACTTTTGAAAATAGTCTTTAATGTATACGGTAAAACGATCAAATTAGAACACGATTCCGGGATAAACGCAAAAACCGAAAATTTTGATTTCGGCCCTTTTTGCATTCAGCAGGCGATATGATCTATACGACTACAGAATCAATTGAGTCGTGACTTACTGTAGAACCTTCTTACAATAAATGACAAAATGACATCGCAACGCTTAACAAGGATATAACGTAAGACGATTAATATGAGAACGTTCGTTGGTGGGCCATGTGTAAAAATACCAATATTTAGAAAACGCAAAAATAAAATTCCAGAATTGTTCAAAGCAGCACAAATAGCGACTTCATAACAAAATAACACAGCGGAATTACGACTAATACATTTTGGTCTAGGCGTCAGGGCTCATTTAAATTATTCGTTTGATGATCGTTAAGCCGGTTGAGGTGGCGCTGTGTTCGTGGAAATGACTACTTCCAGCCATTTGTTAAATGGGCTGAGCCGGCCCACGATTGCTAATGGCTTATGTATGCTGATAATCCTACCCGGCCATTACGTCAATGTACTTAACATAGGCTTTATGCAATTCAGATTTTAACAAAACAATTGACACTCAGTCACCGGCCAGTCCTTCAAGTACCCGTGCGAGTATACCGCTACTTTTTATGAACCAGAGCCAGAGAAAAAAAAATCGATTTATCAGACTTTCGGGCCCCCGTGTGCCATTTGGAAAGACGGAATTGCTCTCGTCAAACGGCATGCTTCCATGATTATAACCATAACGGAAGGATCATTTTCGGCACCGTATTCCATTTTCATAAAAACATACTTTGAGCATCATCTTGTTTATCTGAATACTGAGTTCAAGGGTAAACTTGAAACATATCGATCCCAACCGATCGGTGCAACCCTAAAGATGTACCAAAGTAACTCTAACATAGGTATGTAGTTCTGTGAGAGCGTTAAAAATATATTATTCTTAATACATAGAAATCTACAAAACTTACGTTTCATATTAACCTTCTTACTTTTAAAGAGCTACTGAAATCGTTATCCCACATGACGGTCTCTAGATTATCTGCGCAATGATGTCACCGTTGCAGTTAACAAACGCGCGAGCGAAATATAAACGATACCCGACCTCTATTTCACCATCTCGACAGTAGTCAATGACAAGTGACAATTCTGTTTACATGACAAACTCGACAAGAGTCGACACTGATTGGCTTCATATTGAGCACGCATTCGAATTGTTACTTCTCACCGTCGACGTTGTCGAGTTGGTGAAATAGGGACCGGGGTCATTACCATGACGTCTTAGAGCGATTCAATTCCGAACAATAGTTGGATCGCTCGCTGTCAGATCCTTATTAGAAGTGTCAAAAATGATAGCTAAAACGTAAGATTGCAACGGAATTGAATCGCATTCAATTCACTCTATAGATTACGTTCCTGATGCCAGTTGACTTTGATGTGTAGATTTCATAACACTACAGTCATGTTTTATTCTAAAACACCATTCGATTTCAAATCATACAAGTGAAGAGTAATTTGTCAACACATCGTTTATTACATTCACAAGCTCGCAATAACAAAGGCAGTCTACTTACAACCATAAACTTTACAACCATAGTCGAGTAATAGTCTAGCTTGTACACAATGTATCTAGTGCTGAACGACTCCAATAACACGCCAGCTCTTAACGTGACACTCATACTTTATAAGAGAGATACAAACTAACAGGACAGAATGCTAAAAGATTATTAAGTAACGCTTACATCAAAAATGTCTGGGATTCAATCACTACGAGAGTAAACATTTTTAGTAGTAGGTACATATGGATTAGGTACAGACAAACTGACAGATTACACGTAGGCAAGTAGTTTTTAAATATAATTATGCTCGTTTACATTTCTTTTACAAAACTTAAATTACCCAATATTGAAAATAGGTACCTACTCTTAAAATGCAAGTCCACGCGCGACACTGTAAGTAGTCGACACTGTTGTTTTCTCACATACGCATACGCTTTCCCGCTAGACTCGTTTTTCCCGGTCCGTTCATAATTGTCTTAACCGGGTTTTACTGTACACGAAATGAAGATTTTCATTTCTCAAATGACTAATTTCGTTCTAATCCAAGATACTTTTATGAGCGTAGCAAAGCAATTTTAAATGGTCTTGAATATAGGACACTCTTATTACCGCCCGTCCATTATCCGCACGCATGGGTGAATCACCAAAGCGACATCCTGTCGCAAGTCTGTCGGGACGATTGTTACGTCCTTTTATATAGAAATGGACCACGATAGTTGCTATTAAGCTGGGCGTTTTCAACATTTACAATCGAGTGTTTCGACTACGGCAATTAGTTTGATTTTTGCCCTCACAGACCACAGACTTTCTGTCATCAAATATTCGGACTTCAAAGACAAATTACTGACCTAAAAGTTATTGTGGCAAAATCGACAATTGACTAGGGACTTTCATATAAATACTATAGACACTTAGATACTTCAAAGTGACATTTTCATAGTGGATATTGAGATCATCAGACAAAAATTTGACATGGCTTTCTTTGCACGTAAAACTATCCCCAGCAATTTGTCTTACTGAGCGGATATGACTCATCTTTATGTTCCCGTTTTATTTGGCCATTAAGAAAAAAAACTTTTATCATTCTTAATCGACCGATCGAGTGTAGCCAAGTAGGTACCTAATGTATGGACTTTAAAATATAACATCCAACTACATAGTGGGTATATGTACGTAAGTAAACCCTATTGATCGATAAACCAATATTGTTGTGAAGTCCCTAGGTAAATTTAATTTGAGCCACTAAAACTTCTACATCTGCTGATTAATTGACTTACCTCCACAGCGACTTCATGCAAGAAATCATATGTGCACATACATAGTTTTTAGCACGAGAGTTAACGAAGTGGTAAAGCAATTAGATTTAGCACATTCTTCATTATCGGCCCGATAGTTGGGTTAACGAACAGTTCAGTTCCAACAACGGATCTTAACAAGTCTTCAAAGTGGTTAAGAAATTCGACTCAGCGTGGTTATTAGACAGTCTGTAGTCTATAGCCCTTTTTACTTACTATAAATATACAGTATATCAGTATATCAGTGTAGTTAGCGGATCAAAAATATATTATTAGGGTAGTTAGGTACTTTATTTTTAAGAAGGTTTCAATTTTTCACTATCTTTTTTAGGTTACATTATTCACGTATTCTATACACTTACACAACACATTAGACTTGGGAGAGTGTTATAAGGAGAATTCTATCGCCTATTTAAATAAGAGGAATCAACAACATCGATATATGAATCCTTAACACAGCCATATTAACCTACAACTAACTATAAGTAACGATACAAATTAACACTAGTGGAAAGTCACTATAAAACCTCAGACCAAATAAACTAAAGGCGGAGTTCTGCGCCTACGTCTCGCCGTGTGCATACACGTATAATTGCACGCAAACAAGTGCAACCCAAGTTCACGTGAATTTAGTTGTTTGGAAAATTCTTGTCTTTACTATTTTTTGGTCTGAGTGTAAACGACAGTAAAACTGAAATGACTAAGTTAATTTCAACATGATTGAGTATATAGTAAAGACTTTCCCACTCAATGCCACACTCAGAGACGTGAACTAACTGTAATAACTACAGAAAACAAAACATTAACAAAATTTTGACAGTATTTTTGATTAAATACGAGACGGTGTAAATATAGCTACAAGCTATTCTCGGACATTACTGCTAACCATTAAATATTAATAACGTCTCTCAGTGCAGCAGTCTGTAAACTTTTAGCTCCATAATTAATCGAAAATCGTAATTCTGACGCTACCACGAATGTTCCGATGGATTTTAATAGGTACATAATTAATACACATTAAACTACGTTTTTTTTTCTTTTTTAATTGGAATGAAAAATAAAGAGATCACAAACATTTTTATTCTATTTTTGTATACACAGCCATGTTATGGAAGGTAAGCAAATATTGAGTAAGCGACTATGTTTCATAGTAAAACACCATTTCATTTCAAGTGTTTCATCGCAAAATTCTACTTCAATAACTACAATAACCACTAGCTGCAATTAAAGATCATTGATCTAATTCTATGCTTTAAATGCGCTAAATGAACACCATTCTCCAATTGAGGTCATAGAAATGCAGCAATGCAGGTGTGATATTTCTAGAAAAATTGATCGAGCTTTTTCTGTAAATAGGATACTCGTGTCCCCCCTATTTGGGGGAGGTCTGGCCTCCCCGTCTGTGGCCTAGGGGCTAAGTTTAACGCGGGTCACAGGGAAACGAATAGTTCATACCCGAATCGATGCCCCAGAAGCTAATTCTAAATTTGAAATAGGTTGGATTCACGGAAACGCCCATTAATATTTCAAGTTAGAATCGAATGCAATTACCGCATAAAATACTGCGTTGAAAAGCTACTATTGGTGTTATTTAAAAAACATGGTGCGCTAGAACAAGGGTTTGAATTTGAATACAAACATGTTTTGGTTAATATTAGGTGCTTTATCCGTTGAGCTTCTTATACTATTAAGTAAAAACAACAAAAAACAATATTATTTGGAAAAACACTTGTAAATATCGGACATAATGTAACTGTCGTCAAACCGTATGGAATTATTTAGTAGCTCTTACTGAAAGTATGAATGAACCAAACGATCAGACCAACAAATTTCATCGTGGTCTAAAATTTAACAAACATAAATAGGCGATAATAAAATTACCCACGATATTTTGCTATAAAAATATCGAGGCAATTTTTTTTTCATACGTATCGATGTTTCCCAAATAGATTATATTATTATGATTCAGAAACTTTAAATAGGTAATAATTTCAATGAATTAATGAATATAGAGAGTGATAGAAAACGTATTGCTAGACGATAATCCATCTCTAAATTTCGTTGATAACGTGGAACTTCAATACTACTTTTCTAAATTAATTTATTTTTATTGCATTTCAACAAGATTTAAGTTTTAGTATTTTAAACCTTAGAAGACACGTGTATATGGAACAAATGTGCGACATGAACAACCTACCCTTCTAAACTCCTAAATAGCCTTAGAAAATAGCCCCAAAATTATCCGAGACACAGTATTTGGAGCTGCCAAATAGGAAATATTGAGAGCCTTTTGAGTAATACACATATCCTTATTATAATAAAGTAAGTATAAAAAGTCTGATTAGAAAATGGAGAAAAAACATGTATACAAAAATATGTCTTCTTGTGTACTTTCAAAATAAACCGAAAAATACATGTTAGCAAGTACTGATTAATCAGTAAGTAACTTTATTTTTATCAACATGAATAGTAAACTTAGTATTGTTTACAATTCTGGAAACATCTTAAAACTTAAAACTCTCTGTGACTATTTAACTAAATATAAACAACAAAACATAAAAAGGTAGGTAAAGCTTAATATTACAAAAAGTAGCCAAAACGATTTATAAATAGTATACAAACGAAGAACATAAAGCAAAATTTTAGTCACAACTATTGGAGTAATCTAACAAAATTGCACGCAAGCAAGCCTAAAATTATAAAAATATTGCCACAATACGCAAATTTAAATAAATAAAATATTAATTAAAGCTGATTATTATAAAGCATTGCAACAAATAAGCATGGTAATACGTTATACCAGCCAGCAAAAAAAAAAGCGTAATTTCATTAAGTATTGCAAACAATAAATAAATGTTTTTTTTATTAAAAGCTGGGTCTAGAGCAAAGCCAAGCAGTCTTTTTCCCATATAAATCGAGTGAAATATCTGTGTATACTCGTAGTTCGTACAAATATTTGACTCACCGCACAACAAACAAATTAATAAACAAGATTCAACGAAGGGTCGAATGCAACTTCAAAATATTCGCGAAAGAATTAATGAGCATTTTAATAACACTTATTTAAAACAAAATACTTTGTTACTTCCGTAACGATGCCTTATGATGTCTTCATCACTAGGAGCGTAGTTCTCTATGCAACTAATTGCACATAACAGCGAAAAGTTATCTTGCTTCGCTTCGCAAGTAAAATAAGGATTTAAATATTATGCGACTTGTTTTTAGAATACTATCCCAAATCAAGAAAATATTTAATTTAAGGACCTAATTTGGATTCAAGGATTCGAATACGGCGATAGTAGGAACGACTATAAATAAGATACTTAAATAAGTCAATGTCGAGCAATGTTTCACTATCATTAAACCTGTAATACTATACTAGCCGCTAATTGTAAACTGCTCAAAGCTATTAAAAAAATTGCCCAAAATACAGTTCAATAATTATCACATAAATAATACTGATTCGTCAGTTTTGTACTCTAACTTGGCACATATCATAAAAAAACAACCTTTGTATAGCTTAAAGTACTAACATTAATAGTAGATCACGTGCTCACATCGAGCAGTTAAGCAATCAGGTAACTTAAGAGGTAGATAAATTATAATCTCCAATGCTTAGACCAGGCTTTAGTCATATGAAGAACTTAGTTAACGTTTGGTATCATTCTCGCGTACTGAACAATTATTTAAGTCGTTGATTATGATATTTACGAATTTGTACACGAATACACAATACTAAAATTTTACTATACGTCATTGAATAATGTTATTTTATTTTAAATAGCTGGAAGATTATACTCGTAAATGTAACTTCGAAATCTATGTTTAGCATTGAGATCCATTGCGATTCCTAAAGGATACTGGAGTAAATTCTAATATTAATTCTTGTTTGCCTGTGTATTATCGGTATTAGAGGCAAGCAAAGCGGAGAGAGTTGCGTGAGTGGCACTTAGAGTGCCAGAAGTTGGATTCATGATGTTAGAAGTCACAATGTTGGCGTTGGTTAACATACTTCCGCTATTGCCAGAGCTGACTATGGTCACGTTAGGCGGCGGGGTTGCACCGTTAGCAAAACCAGTAGACAACACTTTTTGGGTGTTATGCATCATAAAAGACTTGGCTGCTCCCGCGCTACCGAGTGTTAGAACCTTTTTGAGCATGACAGACGAGTTGCACGCATTGTCTATCATGTCTTTGGTAGTGGAAATGTTATCGAAGTCTCCAGAGCTCGCTGTGACGACGGTGCTTATTTTAGGCGCCGTGGTGTGCAATGCTGGCTTTACTGTGGTCACGTTGAACGACATACCGGATGTTACGGCGGTGCGGTTGAGAATGTTTCGGGACACAATGGCGTTGTGTAGGATGTTTCCTGTGGGGAACGATTTCGATGTGACATTGACATACTGCACTGGAGTCGCGTTGGTCGTCCGGGTCCCGAAGCCGATGATTGTGCTCGCGGTGCCCTGGGACATCACGGTGCTGAATGTACCGGTTTTGGTGTTTATTGGTATTCTGAAATGAAAGAGACGTGATTTATAATTGATCGGTATGATACTTATTATTGAAGTTGAAGGCTGTAGCTGATTTAGCTAGTTAGTTGTTGCTTGTGGTGTATGGTCCTTTATGTGGATTGAGAAGATAGATGTATGTCAGTAGTAACCTTGTGTAAATTAAAACGCGGTTATGAACTTGTGAGCCCTTCGTCTGTAGTAGTTGGTGTATGATCCTGAGTGAAAGCATTGGCGCATATAGTAATGGAATTTCCACCGTATCTGGGAAGCTCTGTGCCTTGGTGACCTTCACCGTATTAGATGTGAGTGGAGACAAGCGCATGTAGTGGTGGTCTTACCCGCGTATCATCTGGGACGTGGACCCCGGGATGCTCTGTATGGTGACCGTGGCTTGCGGCAGATGGTGTATGGTCCGTTGTGTGGGGACGTTGGAGCTGGTGTAGTAATGGACGGTGCTGCCAGTGATGCGCGGCGGGGCGGCGATGTGAGCGACCGGCACGCTGTGTATCATGCCACTGGTGGTCGAAGCAACGGTGATGCATTTCGTCTGGTTGCTGGAGTACTGAAAAATGAAGTAAAATTTAAATATTGCCTCAAATAACTAAACACAACACGAGAAATATATTCGATAAAAACACGTTTCTGATTTTTTTTAAATACAAATAATTCTGTTAGTTTCACGAAGAAATGCTTACATTGCTAGTATTCAATGTGGGTCCTAAATCGAACTCGTCTCCAACCAGTGTGATCGTATCCGGATTGGCTCCTGTCAACTTCTCAATCGTTTTCCTAGCGTCGGCGTCACTCTCAATATTCCCCAAGTTCCTGCTTAGAAACTCAATATCGGATTCCAATAATCCATCCACCAAATGATTCTGCTCGTCGTCGCTTTGCTTGCAAAGAGAGAAATCATCGTTTTCCAGTTTTATATCCTCGACTTTAATTCCATCAATGTCGTCGATATTCTCGACTTTGATGTTATCCACATCTAAATCTTCTACTTTAATGCCTTCAACTTTCATTTCGTCCAGATCTTCCACTTTGATTCCATCCACTTTAATATCTTCAATGTCTTCTACCTTTATATCAGCTAAGTCGGTATCATCTTTCATTGTTGGTACGTCAGCAAAATCTCTAGTGTTGTCCGTGTAGCGTGAGGCATCGAAAGAATCATAGGTATCCTGATCAGGCTCTAACTTGATCTCACATTTGAATTTAACTTCTTCCTGGCTACTGGTGGAAGGTTGGGGACTGTCAGGGTTACTGATATCGCCACTGAGGGCACGTTTCATTACGTAAGCTTTGATTTTTCTCAGCATGAAAGGGGGGACTTTGAAACCGGTCAGCTCTCCAAGCATTGGCAGAGAGTTGTGACGGTACGCTTCGCTGTTCGCCAGTTCTTCTATATCCTCGAGTACCTTGTAAACAAAGTTTGTAATTGTTATTGATACATATCTTTGGTTCATATTTTATCTCCATAAAATTAGAAAACATGTTATTTGCTTTAGACACTTGTTACTTACCATGATGTAGGTTTTACCACCAACAGCATTTACCAGGTTGTGGCTAGCGATCCACTCCTTGTCGGAGCTGTCCGCTGGATACCTCAGTAAACCGGCGTGCCTCGTGTACAAACGACCGCGACAGTTGCCCAAGCCTAGCACCTGAATGAAAAATAACATAACTCAAGTTCTAGAACCGTTTATACTATACAACTCAAATTCAAATTCAAATTCAAATTCAAATTATTTATTAAAATAATCAATTGTACAAATAAATTATAAATGGTTAGTAAGCACTATATTATGTCTATCTATGTATTAGTAAGTACACAACAAAGTTAAGAACTAAACTAATGACTCGACATAAAACAAGTGCGCCTGCGCTTACAACGAAAGTATATTATAAACTGTGCGTAGAGTAATTAAATTAAATGCCTAAACTAGGATACGAAAGTACCCTGTATCTTAGGCAAAACTGGATAAAAGGTTTAAAATACAATGGCTGTTTTTTACCTAAATGCTCAGAAGTTATTCGCGAGAATCAATACCTGCACTATGGAGATTAAAACAACACAGCATGAAAAAAATGCAATGTTCTACGCCTCGATAATGACAGCTTGAAAAGTCATAATATCTATACCTTTAACTGACAACTGTGACCGACTGTCTGACAGACAACGCACAGCCTAAACCACTGGACCTAGGAACTTGAAATTTCGCAGACGTAAATATATCTTGAGTATCCCAGAGGAGCACTAAGAAGGGATTTTTTTTAAATCCCACGGGATAGGGAATAAATGAGGCTTATATATTTCTCAGTTAGGGGGAGTAGTAAAGTCGTCGACCGAAAGGTGCCGAAGGACAACTTCACTCTAATCAAAGAGCATGGCCGACACTGTGCATAAATATAATAAACATTGAATACCTACGTACTGGTTTAGGCTTTTTTACCTTGTGTGCGTGAGATCCCATGATGAACAAAGTCTCCTGCGTCAGCCTGTTAGGGTTCCATTTTTCGGGGTCCCTGTATGTGGACAGAGGCAGCGGTGACGAGGAGCCACTGTCAGATGTGTCCTCTTGTTTTATCTTCTTACGCTTGAAGCACGCGTCGAATTCTGATTCGGACTCTTTACGTTTACTGTGCGATGGGCTCTGCAACTAAACATGTTCGTTTTATCAATAAATAGTCATAAATAACCATTAGAGTCCCATTCTGATATTTTTTAAAAGAAGATCCGCAGCAGTGCTTGCGTTGCTGCGTTCCGGCATGAGGAGTAAGACGTCCAGTGAAACTACTGTCACATAAGCTAATATCTCATCTGCAATCACCTGGTGTTGCAAATGCTCATGGATGTTGGTGCTCACTCACCATGAGGTAACCCACCTGCTCTTTTGCCACTTTCCTCATGCACTCTGCTCATACAAAATCGCATGCTATGACATTATCGCCAGTTAAAATTCATAGAAAATGTATGGAACATAACACCTAAATCGCGTTTAATTGAATACAGTCAGCAGTGTTTCCCTTACTTGTCTCACAACATCTTTTTTTAGAATAATGGACAGATACAGCACATAACTTTTTCCTTCATTATTTTCATACAGAAAAAAATACTGTAAGTACTAAACACACTTCTTAAGTTCAAAAAGTAAAGAAATTTAAAATTTCTGTACTTAATGGTTTATTGTTGATGTTTGAAATAATTTTCAAAAGGCATTGAAAAGCGAAAGTGAGTACTTCCCTGTAATTGTATAAACTTCTAAAAAATTATATGACAAAACAAAAATGAAGTAATGTAAATACAAAACTTATTGGACACTTCATGTGAGCAGTACTTAACTGTAAGTGGTAATACTTCAAAGATAATAGCACTTACGTTTGATTGTTTATTTTTAGTATCATTGCTGGAATCATCACTGGTGTCCGAGGGGGACGATGCAGGTCGAGATGGGGTGGTGTACAGCAGACGAGTAGCATCTAACATGGCTCGGCAAATAGCACGTACCTGCAATTTAAATTTGATTGAAAAATATTTAGATTGTGAAAACTTGTTTGCTTTTCTTTCTATTGTGTAAAAATTATCAGAAAAAATGAAATCAAAATTTTTTGAATCATGTAACACTAACCTCTTTAATCCGAACCCCTCCGTAATACGAACGCCCTCCCCCACCTACTACACCTACAGAGTTTTCACTTTTACACAAAAATGAGAAACCAAGCTTTTTATTTGTCAATAAATACTAATTGACCAACTGAAATATTGTTTTTTTTTTAAATGTATACCTAATGAATTGTTATGTTTACATATAAATACACATTTATTTAACTACACAATATTGTTTGTTTTATTCCATAAAATACCCTATACCAGGGGTGGCCAACAGGTCGATCGCGATCGACCGGTCGATCGCGACTGTTAGTCCAGTCGATCGTGGCAAGGCAAAAAATATAAATACGTGGACCAGACTGCGCAACGTAATCACCAACTGCCGATTTAAGGTTTCATGAAGTATGTAATTGGTAGATCGCACAGGGTTTCGTTAGTAAACAGGAGATCTTGGATCTATGTATGTATGTATGTATGTAAACTCTTTATTGTGCAAAATAAACAAGACAAAATACAATTGACAAACACTGAGATACATGCACAAAGGCGGACTTATCCCTTTAAGGGATCTCTTCCAGTCAACCTTTGAGTGGATGAAAGGAGGAGGATCTAATAAAGTTGGCCACCCCTGCCCTATACTGTTTACTATAATCTCTGTATACTATAATCCAAACACTCTACTAGTCCAGGGGGTACATTTTCGGGGTTTGGATTAAAGAGGTTGTAGTGCATAGGCAATGTGGCTAGCACCCCATCACTATTTTGTTTATTCCCATTTCCACATACAATCATGCTAAATGTGGCTTTTAGGTCTTGTTACCTTACGCTCTGTCAACCCCGTAAGGTATAAAGACGTGATTTATGCATGTAAAAATTTAAAATTCGCAAATTTTTTTTCAAACCAAAATTTTAATTAATATGTATGTATGTATAACTCTTTATTGTACATAAAACACAAGAAAAAGATGAATACAGGACAACACACATGCACAAAGGCGAACTTATCCCTAAAAGAAGAAAAAGGGAAGAAGAAGAAGGGATCTCTTCCAGTATCAATAGCCATAGTTCCAGTATCAGTACCTAGTAATAGTATAGGTCAGGGGTGGCCAACTTGATCAGACCCAAGATCTACTGTTTACTAACGGAACCCAGTGCGATCTACCAATTACATACTTCATGAAACCTTCAATCAGCAGTTGGTGATTACGTTGCGCAGTCTGGTCTACGTATTTATATTTTTTGCCTTGCCACGATCGACTGAAATAACAGTCGCGATCGACCGGTCGATCGCGATCGACCTGTTGGCCATCCCTGGTATAGGTAGTAATATTTGTTATTTATGTATACAATAGGTACATTACAATGCAAATATTGTTTTCATGACACTACAAATCCATACAATCTCAATTCTAACATAAAAGGCATCAATAATGTCTTAATATGGATTGAGAAATGATTTATTTTCAATCAAATTGAATTACTTGCAAAGTATTTTATTGAATCACGCATTACTTTGCAGAGGTCCATTTCAATGAACAAAAAATTTTACCTTGCTACTCCGCTTGCAAAGGCGAGATGTTAAGTGTCATTAATCACGTCTTTGCCCCTTACATACGGGGTAGGCAGATCCTAAGGTAACATAAACCAAAAGGTCATGTTTGGCATAGACTAATATTATGACATTAAACAAAGAATTAAACAACGCGTACCTGATCTTCACTGACAGATTCATCTCCTAGATTCAATCTTATGTTGTTAACGGCAGGCACAAAGAATTTCTGGAATAAGAAGTGTTCTCACTTTAATGTAAAGGATAGAAATAGGTAGCTGGTACAACTGATGGATATGGGCATAATGGTTCTCAATGGAGGGCTATAGACTGGAACATGACTGATATGGAATGCATAATTTTGTTTCTTATACAGCAGGGTTTGAGATACAGCAGTCTGAGAGCACCATTGTTTATAAAAATCTGAAACCATTTACAAAATATTGGGGGGATATGAAAGGTGACGGGGTTCCATATCCTGTTAATTTAATATAGGATTTTCTGCATGAATTACCTTTACTAATTAGCTAAATAGAGTAAACCTTGAGGACTCACTTCTAGATACTTCTTTATAACTTGATCAATTTCTCTTGTGACTGCAGACTGTATAGTCTGTCGCAGCATATCCAGAGATTTATTCGCACTTGCTCTAAACTCAGCAATAGGCCGAGAGTGAGGCTGCACAGGCCCTGGCAGGCTGAACCTTCGATGCATAGCTGCTAATGTGTTAATAGCAATTTGTCGTGTTATTGGTTGTTTCTAAAAAAAAAAACAAATAATGTAATACTGGCAGGAATAAAAAACAATTTAAGATTGAATTTGGAATATGGGAGGTGCAACTTGTAAAAACAAATGAATAGCAAGTACAGTCTCATTATATCTGAGGACATCATTTTATAAATTGGATCAAAACAAAACCATTTAGATTTCCGTTTGTTTTATACATTTGGACTGAAAAAAAATTGCAGGCAAAAGCGTATCTTCAAATAGGATTCTTACCGTCTGCATCGTGCAAGTTACGTTCGGACGAACGGTTAAAGTTTTCGTAGGCGCTTGAAAACTCCATGAGACGCTAGCAGTACTTTGACTTTGGCTTTCAGTCACAGAATTCTGATGCGATGTTTCAATGTTAGTCCAACTCTTTTGAACCACCATTTCGCAGGTAAAACTGTCACAATCCCTTACAATACCTCTGCACTAGATTCTTCAAGGTAATAAAAGACAAGTTTAAGTTATAAATACACGCTAATTTTCATATAATACTATGAAAATCGATTACATTTTTACGAACTTATTTAATTTAGCAGTTCGCTTTGCTTGCTCCATTTTTCAATACATCAATACGTAGCAAGGATGTCACCTGCCTAAATGAAATATTTATTTGATACCGGTTTTCTGTACCGGGTACAAAAAAATGTTTTATTTTGATATTCTCTTTTAAAAAACTACATTGATAAGTTTAGTGTTTTTTGTTGCAATTGTTCTTGAGATCAACAAATTAGGAAATAAATTTAAAAAATAAACGGACAAATTTATTCTAGAAAGTACTTTTGAACCCTGATCGCTAATGATGACCGACATGTTCTTGCCAAATTTTAAATCATTACAACCGAACATTTATATACAAGATGTTCTTGATGTTCTTATTAATTCTTGACTTTATAGAAGTGGTTCTCGTCTCATACCATACCAGATAAATAAATAATATAGGTATGGTACCGCCGGGCCAGTCACATCACAACCCTATAGTCTTTTAAGAAGTGTTGCTACGTAAAATATATTTTTGTTGGTTAGCCACTGACAATAAATTAAATACTTAAAATACTTGTAGTATTTTTCAAGTTTAGTTATGGAAGAATAATTTTATTGAAAGCTATGAAACGGAATTCGTAGAGGTTTTAGTTTTCGTTTCCGTACCAAATAAAGTAACATGCCTTAGTATTTTACGTCATTTTTTGCAATAATGCCTAAAAAGCACATCGCATCGTAGTAGCTCCCTAGTTAATAGTAGGTATTTACTACTAAGTAATTAAGTACTTAGTGCGTACCTAGAGGTATTTATTATTATTATTGTAGGTACTTCTTCCTGAACTCAAGGATTTTGCTTTGTTTGCATTGTTCTGTTCAATTATACCTATCATCGAAACCTGTTCAAAATTGGGGTTCAAATTCAAATTCTATTTGGTTTCTTAACGTAGGGATGTGAAAATATCGATATTATGTATTGTTTATTTTAGTCTCATCGTCTTCCAACTTGAATGATTAAAAATTAAGGATTAAAAGGTAAGAACAAAAAAATAGTATCTAATAGTCGCTAGTTATCTTTGGCATTTTTTCTACGTCGGTTCTTGCGATAGGTTAACTTTTAAGAAAAGCTGATGAATTTTATTTTATTTACATTATTAAACAGACACTTTAAGAGATTCAAACGTATTTTTTATATTCAACTAAGTGAGTACTTACTATAGAGTTACGCAAGATATTTCATCGGGGTGGCTGGTAAGAGGCTAAACTCGAGGTTCACAAATTGAACGTTCGGTCGATTTGACATTGATTGTTTTTGGAATTGAGAGACGGGCACGGGACTCAGACCAATTTGGACTGTGATAGAAACCACTTCCTGGGTATGGCCGCGAAAAGTTGTACTTTTTAAATGAAGCATTATGTTATATTTTCTTAAAAATAAATGGTTCTTTAGATTATCACAAAACTATGGGGTACTTTTAGCTTGCTCATTGCTTTATGTGTCGAAATAATAAAAATCTTGTAAACAATCGTGGTTGCCGCAGCAATCTGATCAAAAGTTAGTAAGGCAGTCAAAAATCGTGCATTTGCCCTCCCCTTTACATCAAAATAATTCTCATAATTTTGAGGGAAAACATTTTTGATATATAAAATGACTCATAGCTTAATCTTCGATTAAAGATCTTTAAACTGATGAAACAAACATTCATGCAACTTAATATGTTGATATCAAAATTGAGTTTCAAAACCTAAGTCCACATAATTTTCCAATCGTAACACACTTAGGTTTTTAATGTTAGGATTTTTTTCCTTCTTTTTAAGGGAACCCCATGTCGTTTTACTTGCTAGGGCAACACCATAGCTATTATGTCAAATAACGCACATCGAGTCTTGGGTACATTAGTCGGTTTAATTTAATACTTTTCGTTGGAAAAAAAGCGAATATTGGAACTTTCTTCCAGTGTGTTTTTCGAGTGTGTTTATTCATGTGCGTGTTGGAAATAAAGATATGCCCGAATCTAAGGCTTTATTCTGCTAAAAATTGACACATGAAAATGACAACCATGACATTCTTCCCTCCTTTAGTCCTGAACGTAGTCAGAGAGGTAGCCAGGGGGCCTCCTGATGCGCTCCGAGTGGCGCGGTCCGTGAGCATCCCTGTTATCACCACCATTCGTGCTATTCACTTCTCGGGTTAATATTTCACCTCCTGGTCCGTCGATATTGATGTCATCGCTATCATTGTTATCATTGCCATCTTCGCGCTCTGGGCACCGCGGTCCATGAGCATCTATATCCTCACCTCCATTTGTATTACTTACTTCATGGATTAACATTTCACCTCTTGGAGCAAGATGGCGATTAGACACCGTTAGTTCCCTTCCAGTAGATAACCTTACTGTGCTATAATGAGGATTTGCTTCCAGTAGGTCTACTTCCTCTACAAGAGGGTCATATTTACTAGAACGTACAAACTTTCTGAGAAGTACTTTGCCAGGCTGTAACCACGACGGCATGGATTGACCCCAAGACGATCGCCGTGGGTGCCTAAACATTCTTTCGTGTGGCGTTGTATTCGTTGCCGTGCAAAGCAAAGACCGAATGCAATGAAGCGATTGCAGTATGACATCTTCCCACATCGTTATTGGAAGATTCTTTGTTCTTAGCGCTAGGCGAATGGTTTGCCATAAACTGCCATTCAAGCGCTCTGTCTGTCCGTTACCTTGGGGATTGTACGGCGAAGAACGACTCGTAGATATGCCCTTGGAATGTAAGAAATCTTTGATACCAGCAGACATGAACGATGCTCCTTGATCAGTGTGGATAGTAGCCGGCATTCCGAATATTGAGAATAATTCAGATAACTTTTTTATGACCGTTTCAGTACTCATATCAGGACATGGATAGGCAAACGGAAATCTTGAGTATTCATCTATGATGGTTAAAAATGATTTTGTTTTGAGTGGATGATGGTAGGGGGCCCTTGAAATCCATAGATAGTCGTTCTAAGGGGGCGGTTGCTTTGATGAGTGTAGCAAAGTTTTTATTGAACCTGGGTTTTATTTCTGCGCATATCGGACATGACGATATGATTCGTTTCACGTCATCGCTGGTGTATGGTAAATTTTTTGATCTTACCCAATGAGTCATGCGCGCGACTCCAGGGTGACATAATGACTGATGTAATTCTACGAGACTTCCCTCTGTTGTCGCGCCACACACTTGTCTCGACAAAGCATCGGCCACCGCGTTTTGTGTTCCAGGGCGGTATTTTATATCGAATTTGTAATTGGACAATTCAATTCTCCATCTTTGGATTTTATCGTTTTTGATTTTACTGGCATGACCTTGCAGCATTTATGCAACGGATTTTTGATCTGTTATTAGATAAAATGTCCGCCCGAGTAAATAATGTCTCCATTTTTTGAGGGATTCTATGATGGCATATGCTTCTTTTTCTATGATCGGATATTTTTTCTCACTATCGTTCAGAGATTTTGAAAAAAAAGCTATAGGCCGGCTATTTTGAGTCAGCGAAGCAGCGATAGAGAAGTCTGAAGCGTCAGTTTCTACCGTGAATGTCTCATCGGGATCAATGGCAGTTAGCGAAGCCCTGGCAATAGTACGCTTCAATTCCTCGAAAGCCGCGACTTGTTGAGCGCTCATTGGGTAGTTTTCCACTTGAGTTAGTAGGTATAGTTTATTTGAAAAATTTGGTACCCATTTGGAGTAATGAGAAAATAATCCTATCGCTCGCTTTAGTGACGCTGAATCTTGAGGTAACGGCATTTCGCAGAGCGGGCGTAGTCGTTCTGGGTCTGGTTTAACAATGCCGTTGTTGATATTATAACCGAGTATGCTTATATCTGTTAGTGAATATTGACTCTTTTGTTCATTGATTGTCAAATTATACTTTTCTGTAATTTCTATAAATTTCTTAAGTTTCTCATCGTGGTCTTCTTGGGTTTTTCCGCAAATTGTGATATCATCTAAATATGTATATATACCTTCAACCCTGGATTTTCGAATGATTGAGTCAATAGCACGTTGAAAACATGCAACTCCATTTGTTACGCCAAAAGGAATACGACGGAACTGATATAAATTACCAGCTGCTTCAAAAGCCGTCATCGGTTTGTTTTCAGGGACTATAGGTATTTGGTGATAAGCCGATTTCAGGTCAATTTTACTGAATACCTTGTAGTTCGCGACTTTTGCTACGACTTCTTCGATGTTCGGTACTGGGTATGCGTCAAGGTAGGTATACCTATTTACAGTTTGTGAGTAATCAATGCACATTCGTTTCTTGTGATGCGTACCAGCGGTGATGAGTACCTGGGCTCGCCAAGGCGAGGTGCTTTCCTCAATGATCCCATCAGTTAATAGCTTCTTTATTTCAGTCTCAATGAATTTCTGATCGTCCGGCGCGTATCTCCGTGACTTGATTGCAATCGGTCTGCATTCTGGTGACATGTTGGAAAATAAGTTAACAGGATCAATGTTTGCCTCTTCTAAGGCGAATAGCTTAAGTGGAGGCATTCGGCCACCGAACTTAACTTCTAGCGTAGAATATTGCTCTAGCACGTCATGGCCCAATATAGCGTTACAGCAAAGACTCTTCATAACACGGAAGTTTATTCCAGGAATTATTTGTTTATCAAGAGCCAATGTCGCTGAACATACTTGCGTTATTTGAGACATATGTGACGAAGACGCCATCGTTACGTCTTGATTCCATGACTTCGTCGCTAAACCGTATTGTTTTACGATTTCTTCATCTATGAAACTAGCTGTACTTCCAGTATCTATCAAGGCTCTTACAGGTACGCCATTGATGGTGCAAGGAGTCGTACATAACTTGATCCCACTAGCCGCTAATACCAAGCAAGAAGATAATTCGTCAGCTCTCTCGGCCGTCGTGATTGCTGCATTTGTCGTCGCTACGCCTCTGCACACTTTTGCGAAATGACCCTGTTTCCCGCATTTGAGGCAATTGGACTGTGATGCTGGACACAATCGACGCGATGTGTGGCGAGGATTTCCGCAAAAATAACATCGCTCATCATTTTGTGGTCTAGTGTTAGTTGGAGTTCTGCGAGATGAGTATTGGGCTGCAGCGACCGGTGTAGGTTGCGACGTAGCGGCGATCTGATGAGGACTGAAGCTCTGAGATTGTATCTGAGCTGATTCTAGAGCACGTGCCTTAGTATGCGCTTCATCTAACGTGAGTGTCATGTTTTCTAGTAGCCTCTGTCTTATGGTGGGCGAGGCGAGGCCCGCTATGAATGAATCTCGAATGAAATCTCTACCGTATTCGTCGGCCGTGACAGCTTTAAAGCTGCATTCTTTGGACAGCAGCTTAAGAGATTGGAGATATTGGTCGATCGTTTCGTTTGGTTGCTGTTTGCGAGTTGCGAGGTTGTGACGTGCAAATATTTCGCTTTCGGCTTGACGAATAATGTCTCTAGAGTAAATATAGCTTTTTCGTAGTTTTCGACGTTAGCTATATACTCGTATATATTGGGAGATATAAGATTTATGAGTAGTCTATGTTTATCCTTACTTTCTGTGATTTTCGATGCCTCTAAGAAATTTTGGAAGGTCTTCTTCCAGTGCAACCATTGTTGTTGTTGGTGACCGTTGAGTGGATCCGCTTCGAATCTGTCGGGTTTCAGGTATTTTTCCATGTTTTCTCATAGCAGAATAAATTGTTGGAAATAAAGATATGCCCGAATCTAAGGCTTTATTCTGCTAAAAATTGACACATGAAAATGACAACCATGACAGTGCGTTATGTGTGTTATGCTGTGTGTTAAGTGTGTTACGATGTGTGTTATGTGTGTTACGTTGTGTGTTACGTGTGTTACGTTGTGTGTTACATGTTCCAGTGCGTTAAGGTACAACTTTTGACGGCCATACCCTCCTATGAAATATAATGTATCGTTCCAAACTTCCAAATAAAATGAAGTATTGTTAATTTAATGGCCATAAGTCCCCCTCACAAGTTTATTTAGGTTTTCAATAACGATCCCCGTATTAGAAAAATACCTCTTCAAGGTACCTTCACAGTAAACTACTGTATAATACTCTGGACATACTTTTATACCTTGGTTGAAAAAAAGTTATGATGAAGTATCGATAAAATGGCAAAAGAAAAATTCTTATTAGAGTATCCTCACTAGCACGTTTGTGACGTGACGTGCGTGACGTCTGACGTGACGTGACAGCCGAATAGCCGATCGAGCTATAGCGACTCTGATTTTCTTTAATTTTGGATCACAATTATTAAATTGGTAAGTGACTTTTGTTTGAAATATTTACCACTGTATCTTACAGAAATATTCAGGCTCACACAAGCACAATTTGTATATTATGATATCGTACGGAATTTTCACATTATAATAACATTCTGATGTGGCCGATTGTACCCACTCACTTTACTGATAACAATTACAATTTGTCAGTCAAAATTATTCTGTTATCTGCTAACAGCAGTTGATTAGTGGTAGCCGTACGATCACGACGTATTTCAATATTTATAAATTGTTCTGCACGCCGAAGTGGTAAGGCAAATTATTAATCGTTAAACTTTCACAAAAATAAATTGATGGGTTGATTGTCAACTATTTTGACCAGCCTCTATTTTTAATTTATTCCTCAATAGGCTGAGTTACTTGAACTTTGTACTGGCTGCTTACAGAAACCTGTTTTCAAGGTTTATTTGATTTACAATTGTAATTGGCATAGCATGTTAAAAATAAGAAGTTAGTTGGTGTCTTGTGTTTGTGTCCGGTGGGAGTGTCTTGTCTCAACTTAGTAAATTATTCAAATTGATGTAAGTTTTTGAAAAGTCTATGTAAAAAGGTGTACTGAATTATTTATTAAGTACTACCTATCATTTTATTTTTATTACTTTACTCAAACAATGTTTTATAATGATTGTGATCAAAGTCCATTGGGTCTAGTTTGTTAAAGTAAGTCCATTGGGTAAAGGTGTGGCAAAAGTGTTTAAAAAAATATATCCCATAATCAGGTCGCTGTTCCCATTCTAACTAGGAGATTTAGTCTCATACACTTCTATAAATACATTTCCCTCGCATAGTAGACAGACTTACTTTCCGAATTATGTATTTTAGCTTTTAGCTAAAATACAGCTAAAATACATTAATAAGTAAGGTTTTTATTTTATTTGTCTCCCATTACGACTTAATTAATAATTAAGTATGAAATTATTACTGTCCCCATTGAATACTTACATGAACAACCTGTGCATAAAATGCTGTTCTTTTGTATAAAAATTTGCAAGTTCTATAGGGAGGTCTCATTGGTTTAGAGTTAAGGAAAGGAAGGAAATTTATTTCTGGCAGCCATTTAAAGGAAAATACAGAGCAAGATTTCATTAGACAAAATATACCTATTTATATTTGTTCAAGCATTAATTGAAACATAGAAAGAAAGAACAAGTGTGCATGTTATATTGTGTGAATTATCCATGCATATTAGACACCAATCAGCTCCGAAGCTGCATGTCTAATGCAAACTTCATTAAATCCCAAGATCTGTTAGGTCTACCTGTCAAATAATCAGTATTTTTGTAAATATATTTCTGAACAATCACATATTTTTCTGCCTTATGATCAACTGGATCAATAGTCATGATCATCATGTCAATGTGAACAAATGGTTGGCCAGCCCTGGCCTATAGCATTACATTGAAAATAGAAAGTGTTGCCGTTACTTGGTAATGGCTAATAAAAAATATTATACACTTCATATCAAGCAAGTCCATTACCTATTAATAATATTTTGTTAATTGATTCAATTCAGGTCAAAACTGTAATTAAATAAAACAATGTCACTAATTGTCTTTATAATAATGATCTGAAATTATCACTTCCATAATTATTACTTTGTTAAACTAGTTGCATATCTGTTCACTCACAAAGGAAGGGTATAATTGTATGTATCTTTATTACATGTTTATTGGCATAACCATATGAGTCCTTAGTCATCAGTACATATTGTTAGCACATGCGGTAGGTACTGCAGCAGAACTGCACATTGATTATTTGCTGCGGAGAGGTGAGCGAGAAAAGATCTCTTGTTAGGTAGTAATTCCCATCACAATTGATAGGAGCTGTGGTAATATACTTAAACTAAGGTTGAATATTTAAACTTACCATTATAATATGTATACATAGTAATATAGTTCTTTTATATGGCTCAGGTGTAAGTATTTACAAAGTATGGGCAAGCACTTGACTTTGCATTTTACATTACAGAGTTTGTTCCTACTTAACAGTATTTTATTTTTCCTCAACAGTTGAATTTATACCATTACTTTATTGTGTCATTTGGTTCCATACCATTTCCAGTTTAAATTTAATATCCATTCGTTGATTCTTTAATTTAACAATGACACATTATACTTTCCGACGTTAGATAGGTATAGTAATTCGCCAAAACGTGCCACTCGCCATGTATAGGTATTTTTATAGATATCAAAAGTCAAACCGTATCACATAAGTGGCTTTGTCAATCACATAAGGTCAATGTGGTTTATGTGGATTTTTTGTAGCGATAAAAAGATTCCGTGAAGTGTTATGGAATAGGTACCTAATCAATAGCAAACAATTTTGGTGGCAACTTCACAATCAAGGTCACAAGTAGTGACGTCCAAATAGTTTATTTAAATGATTGTTAACCTTAGGATCTTTGTACAGGGGGTATTGATAGTACTATCAATGAGGCGATATTATTATTGTAGGTACTTGAAGAAGAAATGTAACAGTACTAATATTGCTGGGCAAGACGCGAGAGTAGAGATTTTTTAAGTGAAAACTTCTTTAGCGGCGTTGTGCAATTTTTTGGGATGGGTAAAAAATTGTATGATTAAACGAACTTACCTGAAGTGAAGTTCTATCATAATTATACGTAGCTCCTTGTCCGAGACGATTTACATGTAGTAGCGCTGATCGCACAGCGCCCAGGTCACTATCTTTAAAGCTAAAAAAAAAAAACAAAACAACCTCTCTCTTTTTGACAGATGTTGACAATGTCATTTCGTTTGAAGATGTATGGTATGAACAACCCTATAATTGGGATAATGCTTTAGTATTAGTGGGAAGGGTTGGGACCGTCGTCTCGGACAAGGAGCTACGTATAATTATGATAGAACTTCACTTCAGGTAAGTTCGTTTAATCATACAATTATACTTTTCTCCTTGTCCGAGACGATTTACATGTAGATGTTTAAAGGCAGGGTTGTGAATAATAATAATATGGGTTTTAAAATAAACATGATTTATTACAACCTCAGGTTAGACAGAAAGTAACCTTATCAAGAGAAACGAAAAATATCTTTTTACAGCTTAGCCCTCCTTCCAACAATATTAATAAAAACATTAATAGTGATGTACTAAACCTCATAGTATACTAGATTACCACAGACTATCGTTACTTAAGTTATGATAAATTACTGCACAAAGGCATGTGATGTGACATCACAGAAAGTTGATGTATCGCTGATAACAGCTTTTCATATTGTCGAGCAAATGTCGTAAAACACGAAGGAGAAAAGGGGGGTGTGGGGGGCAGAGCCCCCCACCTGGGGGCTCGGGGGCGCAGCCCCCGCCATAACAAAACACCACACAGACATTAAAAGAATTGGATTCTTAGGTTATAGGTTAGGTTAGGTTATCTTGTAATCATAACTCAAAAATAGGAGCCCCGTGAAACGGGGCTCCGTCTACTCTTTTTTGATTACTATTGTATGTTAGGTATAAATGCTATACCTAATCATCTTTATTTCTCATTATATCATCATTTACCACTCCACTTCAAGATTTTAAATGTTCGATCAAGATATTATAAAAGATGATAATTTTATCTTGTTTACATCTTATAATGCTTTATAAAGTAAAGGGCAAATATCTGTTAAGTACAACAATAGAGTTTTATCACCTGAATGTAAATCCCTTAAGAGTCATATAATTGAACTCTACTCAAAAAATATTGATTAGAAACTTTTTTAGAATTCGTTATCGAAAGACGTTGCTTTGCTGACGTCCACTTCCTTGATAAAACCGAGTAACAAGGTAAATACCCTTTAGTCTTTACTTTAAGAATACTTATTGATTCCTGATATACTCGTAGGTCAACGTAAGGTCATACAGAAAATATAAAATAATGTTAATAATCAACCAGTTCCCGGTAGACTACCTACTGTGGTAACTGAGTTTACGGTAACATTACATCGACTGCTGATAATAGGCTACCTCGCCCCAAATAAGTCATGCTGACAATAGCCCTGCTGCAGCCCATTTTAAGCTGGTGGTATATTTACTTTCCCTGCCTGGGGAATACTAATAGGAATATTTCAACAAATGTTAGTGATAACGATCAGAGACTCTAAAAAATAAATAAGAATAAAGTAATAATCCTGAAACCAGATTCCTTAAGGTTATATTTACTGCCACAGAGAATGATAGGTATCAGTAAAAATAAAAAACAAGTTAGCCCAGTGAAGTGTGAAGGCATTAATTTTCAGGCCCAATCCTTAATTTCAACACACAAACAGATCCCGAGTGAGAACTCCCGTTCAAAATTTTTATACGAGCCTAATGAGTGCTCCCATTCAATGATAATTATTTCATATCATAATGGTTTTCTGCATTGAAGTTGTTCTTCAATTTTGTACAACTGAGCCCTGTTTAGTATAGTTTGCTTAAAGTTTTTATACATGTTCTATGTTCTCCAATAATGAAATAATATTTCTGGGGAAACGATTGAGTTAATTAGGATCACATGAAAGGACGTTCAATCGAAGCCTTCGTTCAATTGTTAGCAGTCGCTGTAACAGAAATGGACCAGTATGTATTGCATTATATTAATATTATATTATATGAAACAATTGTTGAATGATTATTTTTTGTGTCCTATCCTTAACTAAATCATAGCTCTTCCATCTCCACTTCTTCAGGCTGAATAATTATGTTCAACAGTTGGGCACAGGCCTCCCTTCAGTACGGGACGGCTTGGACAATGTGTCCTGCGCAACTATATTTAGCTCAAACTATGCACGAAACGGGTAATCTCTAAGGCCTGTGTACAAATAAATTTTTGATTGTCAATTTCTTGGTCCATTTGATCTGTGGGTCATATTTTATAAATTACCTGTCCAATCGCTATGTGATGGGCTAAGGCCTGTATTACCCAAAAATGGTTGATTGATAAATTTTTCGGACCTGCAGTGATGGGTCATATGTAACATTACCTGTCCAGCCTCTCGTGCTGGCTCTAAGCTAAGGTATGTTTATGTATGCCTGTCCATCCACTATGGCGCTAATAATAATAATAATAATAATAAATTTCTTTATTCGGATAACTGGGACCCAAAATTTGTAAGTAACATAATTGCTTATTGCTAATGTTAATAGGTAAAAAAGACAGGCTAATGCATGTGCACTCGAAAATAGATGATTGATAACTTTTGAATCATGGTCTATATGCTGTCATAGCTCAAATCTTGTATCAATAACGGGCCACTGTCTATCCTCAGTGTGATAGCTCTAAACCCTGTATATCAACCAAGTGTTGGTTCATAATTCTTTGTCTATTCTCAGAGTAGTAGCTCTTAATCGATTCTGATTTATATAACTAATCAAATCTCAGCTTAAAAACGAATATCTATGCCACTCCTGCCTGTCTTTGAATGGCCTTATTTGTTCCCTTTTTGAAATTGCTGATATCGATTACTCGAATGACTTTCCTTGAGGTCCATTAATATCACACACACACACAATTCACGTCTTTATCCCCAACGGGGTAGACAGAGCCTAAGGTACCAAGACCTACAGGCCCCGTTTATCGAGATTGTGATTGTATAGGTGTAAAATGGAATCAAAATAGTGATGGGTTGCTAGCCGCATCGCCTATAACATTATTCCTATTTTCGCCCATTCCCTGATGGGCTTTTACCATCTGCGCGGGAAGAGAAGCAACTGGTACATTCTATGTATTTTCTTTGCTCCCAGACCAGCATGGAAGTATAGAAAAAATATGCATATTTAGTGAGTTCCCTTGAAGTCCATTAAAATCAATAATATTTAAATAAGCAGAGTATCTTTGTAAAGCACTAGCAATTAATGTTTTCAGTTGACACCATTGTCAAAATTCCACTTTGGCTAATCTATTCTTAATAGCAGTCTACACCTCCTTCAACATGTATAGAACAAAAAATATATGCAGCTTTCAAATGTTATAAATTTATGCCCAATAGTGTTCCATCTTAAGGTTTCTATCAAAAATTATCTTTTTAATACCTATAACGTTTTTGCTGACTGTATCAACTTTCTTGTTACTGTACATGCATTTTC
The DNA here is from genome assembly GCA_932294345.1 of Pandemis cinnamomeana. NCBI lineage: Eukaryota > Metazoa > Arthropoda > Insecta > Lepidoptera > Tortricidae > Pandemis > Pandemis cinnamomeana. The sequence goes on along the minus strand of OW028705.1, from coordinate 10,876,949 downwards.
AACCAGAGTCATTACTCATACAGAATTTTAAATCAAACGGATTAACCGTTGAAGAGTTCTCTCCTGCGGAGACGGTCTGACCCCATTATCCATACCGGACCATTATTCTACCGGATTGTTGTATTGTCAGCTGACTTACACAACAATGCAAAATTTCAGCTCAATTGGTTGAAGATATGTGCTCAAAATTGAGTTGCAAGATTCCAGCCATACAATCATACACTGCAAATTAAGAAGGATATAACTCTCAATGTTTATATGTTATGTTATATTTTCTGCTGCCTAGAAATGTAGTCCTTGACAAAATACTCTGGATTGGTCTAAGACATGTCAAAATGTACTTGTCAATAGTTTTGCACCACCAAACAATATCAAATGTATTTTTTGTGGCAGGATCATTTCACATCAAAATTGTTATTATCTTACAATAATGCTAAATATTCTTCTCTTCCCAGTGAATTAGTGTAGCAAAGCAAAGTTGAAATAACAGTAATTTTTGTGATAAAATTTTCTTAGTAGTAGAACTAACTACAAGACACCAATGATATAGCCTCCTGTTCTCTTGGAAAGTTACTACCCACATATTGGATAGGTTTTTGTAAAAGACAAGGAAATAACATTCATAAGAAAGCACAGATCTGAAAAAAAAAAAAAAATATATTGTGTAGTCGGATACAAATTTCACTATGACTTGATGTCCGGGTAGACCCCTTTTAAGGTACCCGGCTATGATGCCAGTAATCTGAGCGGTGTAACCACTTCCAAAGAATACGGATGTGTATACCCAAATCGAGGGTATTATAAATGTGTACCTATATATGTATGTGTATGTGGCTTGGTACCAACAGTACAAGCTTTGCTAAATTTGGGGCATGAGGTCAATTTTATTGACCTGTATTGTGCCCTGATATTAATTTTATTATTTATTCAATTCTTTCATACATGTAGATAAATAATAAATATGTAGGAGTTTATTTTGCACAATAAGGAGTTTGTTTTACTTACTATTCAAGTTAATTTTTTACTTATTGATCTCTAGAAATTCACTTACAGTTCTGATTATTTATTTCTTTATTTATCAATAAACTGTTGCACATCACCGTCTAAAACAGTGCTCTGTATGTGTCTCCAGATTCATTAGCAGTTGATGACATCTTTTAAGGATTGAATATTATATTTACATATTTTAGTTCAACTACTTATACTTAGGAACTAACTTCTCCAGTATGTCTTCATCCTGTGTTATTGCGTCTTTTCTGAATCCTCATCCAAGTGCCCACAATGAGGGCTGAGTGAGTTGAATGTCTTTATTCTTGATTTTATCTTCCTAATTCTTCTTAAATTCACATTAACACGAGTTGATTTACGACCGAGAAATCAGAACGTCGGTCACGGAACGAATGAAATAACCAAGTTTTCCGCACCAGATTGTATATTTTAACCGCATATATGTAAACTACAGAACGTAGACGTTGAATTTGAACCTACCATTCTGTAGTCAGTGATAAGATAATAATAAAATAGTAAATTGCGACGTAATTTCGTACCGCCTATTAGCGAAAGCACATTACCTCAATACCTGTTCAATGATAATTCTCTAGGTACTTGTACTTATTCTATTGAATAATATTGCCGCATACATACCTTACGAATTATCCGAACAAACCTTAGGTATTCGAAACAATCTACAGGAATGTATGAAGTTTTCGACCATCCTCAATTCCGCTGATTTAACACCAAACATCACTGTAAACCCGTAATTATGTTGAATATAGTTAATATCGTGAACTATCAATAAAACTGCTGTATTTTTATTATTAATGAGAGATTATAAAGCGACCTTGGCGCGCACTCAAAGCGTAATGACATTGTCAACATCTGTCAAAAAGAGAGAGGTTGTTTTGTTTTTTTTTTTTAGCTTTAAAGATAGTGACCTGGGCGCTGTGCGATCAGCGCTACTACATGTAAATCGTCTCGGACAAGGAGAAAAGTATAATGTTAAACTCGCGTCAGTTCACGTGACCCTGATGGAAAATGCGTAGGACGGAGGCAAAGTTGCTGCTGGGTCGTTTAGCGGCGCTGGGCGCTTGCGCGAGTGTGCGTGTGTGTAGTTTTCACTTCTGCCGGCACTCCCGGAGTGCTACCCATTTTTTTTTTTCGCTGTAGCATATGACCTATTTGCCCTCCAACTATCTATATGTCAAAAAGATGTCGATCCGCAGCTATGTTTGACGTAAGAAACGAGTAAACAGACATAGTTATACATACTTAATGATAATTAATGTTATTTCATATTTGAGGTCATTGTATTCTTATCTCTGTTTTTTATTTTTGTTACAGAGAAACCAAGATGTCGAAAATAAAGGCTGGACCCGTTGTTGACATCCTCGGCGATGAGATGACCAGAATCATCTGGGATCTCATCAAGGACAAGCTAATCCTGCCGTTCTTGGATATTGAGCTGCACACATATGATTTGGGTATGGAATACCGCGATAAGACTGATGATCAGGTCACAATTGACTGTGCTAACGCTGTTAAGAAATACAACGTAGGCATCAAGTGCGCCACAATCACTCCTGATGAGCAGAGAGTGGAGGAGTTCAAGCTTAAAAAAATGTGGAAGAGCCCAAACGGCACTATCCGTAACATCCTCGGAGGAACCGTCTTCAGGGAGGCAATCATCTGTAAGAACATTCCTCGCCTGGTTACCGGCTGGGAGAAGCCCATCATCATCGGCCGTCACGCTCACGCCGACCAATACAAAGCCACTGACTTTGTGGTCCCTGGGGAGGGAAAATTGGAACTGATCTTTACACCCCCCAATGGAGAGCCTATCAAACACGTTGTTCATGAGTACAAAGGTCCTGGTGTCGCCATCGGCATGTTCAACACTGACGCCTCCATCATTGACTTTGCCCACTCGTCGTTCAAATTTGCCTTGGACAGGAAATACCCTCTGTACTTGAGCACCAAGAATACCATTCTTAAGAAATATGACGGTCGCTTCAAGGATATCTTTGAAGAAATCTACGAAAAGGACTACAAGGCACAATATGAAGCTGCTGGTATCTGGTATGAGCACAGGTTGATCGATGACATGGTCGCCTATGCGATGAAATCTGAGGGTGGCTTTGTATGGGCGTGCAAGAACTATGACGGCGATGTTCAGTCGGACTCTGTCGCTCAAGGCTATGGATCTCTCGGTCTTATGACATCTGTGCTGATCTGCCCTGACGGAAAGACTGTGGAAGCAGAGGCCGCCCATGGCACAGTAACTAGGCACTACCGCTTCTACCAGCAAGGAAAGGAAACGTCCACCAACCCTATTGCTTCTATCTTTGCGTGGACAAGAGGCTTGCTGCACCGCGCCAAACTGGACGACAACCAGGAACTCCACAACTTCGCTGAAACTCTAGAGCGTGTATGTATCGAGACCATTGAAGGAGGTGTGATGACCAAAGATCTTGCCATTTGCATTAAGGGCATGAACAACGTTAAGAGGTCAGATTATTATGAAACATTTGAGTTCATGAACAAGCTGGCTGAAAACCTGAAGAAGAGTCTTGGTAAATGACTACACAAATCAACACAAGAATCGAAACTTTAATTCGTGATTATTTTGTCTCAAAAGGGAGGAAAGGGTACCTATACAACTCTGTATTTACATTATTTTATTTATTTTGATTGTATTAACATTTTCGTATTTTAATAAAATGTAATTTGATTTAATGAACATTTTAATTTTTGTTTCATTAATATGTACCTAGTTACCGGTTAGGGTACCAAAAAATAGACAAAAAACTGAACCCAAGTTCATGTCAATCATTGATAGTTGGAGTATAGTCTGTTTTATTTAAAATGACGAAAAGTACTTAAAACCGACATCTATTGTTCAATTGTTAACTTCAAGTGGGGTTGTAAAACCATTAGTGTTAACTAAAAGTATACAAACTTGATAGTTTTGATGTTGTTGGTCGGTGTTACACTAGATGACGTGCGTTTCTAAAATAATAATTATATACTATATCAAAATCACTTAGCACAATTGTTTACCCTAGTAGCATTTTGAGTTGGCTGTTTGTCGGGCCTCCGTCCACTTTTTGGTTGGCCAACCGTGAGGTTTGTCATCCCTAAAAATAGTAGTACCAACGGTAGGATCATCGTTGGGCTTTAATGCTGGGCCAACCATGTGTGCCTACATAGGCCCAAACGTTGGCTTTACGTTGGATTGTCAATCTTAAAACAAGGTGGCCCAATGATGGCAGTCCTAGGTAAGCCCTTCCCTTGTTTATCCACATTGGGCCAATTGGGTATTTCCTTACCGAGGCCCTTCTGAATAACTAGATATTTTCTATGCTGGGCCAACCATGTGTGCCTACATAGGCCCAAACGTTGGCTTTACGTTGGATTGTCAATCTTAAAACAAGGTGGCCCAATGATGGCAGTCCTAGGTAAGCCCTTCCCTTGTTTATCCACATTGGGCCAATTAGGTATTTCCTTACCGAGGCCCTTCTGAATATTTATAACTGTAGATATATCTACGTTGGCCTTTCGTTGAAAAGGGCGGTGCACACCGGTCGCGTATGCAGCACGTATGCGTATACGTATGCAGCGCGTAAACGTAGGTTACCCCTGAGACGCAGAGCTGCGTGTAGCTGCACGCGCGTGTGTACACGGCGCAACTACGCATGTAGGTACACACGTACTTACGTACGCATATTTGCGTCAGCTCTAGACATCTCGGCGTATCCTACGCAATCGCGCTGCACACGCATATATACGCATAAATACGTGCTGCATACGCAACCGGTTTGCACCGGCCTTGAGATGCTTCTACACCGGTGTATCAAAGCGTTGGTGATATTATTCAACACACAGCAACAACTTTCACAGAATAAAGTTGTTGGTTGTTAAAAAATATCCAGTGCGTTTTCGACACCGGTGTGGGAAGCTGGGAAGTGCCTGAAACTTAATTCGCAGTGTTATATACCAAACGTCATCCAATGGAAAATGTATTTACAACCCGTTTACGTTTACTAAAGACATCACATACTGTAGAGGTCCATCCTATTAGTAAACGGATTTTTACCTAGGTATACATGTATTAATTAGAAAGAAAGAAGACATTTTTATTCCTTTTTGCTAGACACACAAATACCTATAAGAGGATATACACTAATTTATAGAAAATAAACAAGAAAAATAAACACAAACATGGAAAATAGATCATCAGCGTTGTGTGTGTCTTCGCAAAAGTGAAACGGTCGCTGGCTCAGCATTACCTACCAATTTTGAAATTATAATTATAGTATTGGTCGAGATAGTGTGGAACCCGTGTCCTGGGGATTTAAAATGAATGCAATCGTATTTATAAACAACCGCTTATATATATACTGTGCCAGAGTATACCTAATAGATACTATATATTATACCTAGGTAGGTAGGTAGGTAAGTACTTGTGGTTCAACCATAGTATCATTTTCGGTTGACCCTATGTTGGGCACAAATAGGACCAAATTGGAATGCTACTGAAGGTGTAGTTATGTGTATGTTTTTATGTCACACCTGGCCATATAGCCTAAATAGTCATAAATTGTGTACTCACCACGGGCAGTTAAACAAAAAGCCCTCGATCGCATATTTTACGATTCTCGCCTGCAGCTCGCGTCACAAATACCTGCTTAATTAAGAATGTATGTAATTATTAAGTAGTATTTTTTTGACACTAGCAAAATGTAGATAGGTAAATATTAATTAAGTTTGTAAGTAATAATTTTAAGCAATTAAAGCTAGAAATTTACGATTTCGGATTTTTTTCATTTACCTACTGTGCTTATTAGTAGGTACGAGTTATCCTTGCCACTTGCAAACAAAAGTAGGTATCTATTATATTGTTTGCTAGCCAACCATAGAGTTAGTTGGCCTAACGTCATAAGTTTGTAGTGAATACAACACAAATTATAATGATCAGGTAGGTATAAAATACTTACTTTGCCAAGATAATTCTCGGATGGCCTGAACCTTTGTAGTACAAGGTCCTAGTGTTTGCTACTGGGTATGGGTTTCGTCGGAAGGAAAACAAATGCGAGTGCTAAACATACACTATATTGACTTAACGCGACATGGCGGTTACGGCCGCAGAGGAACAATTAGAGGAACATGCTTCGCTTAAGAGATACTTATATTATTTAAACCTACACTGACTCTAACTAAAGGGCCGGCCGGCAAATAAGCAAAGAAAATGTCTACGGTACCGTTCGCACGCAAAGCGTAAACACCTGGATGGCGTAGCTGACCTCGGGTGATGGCGCGCAGGTTGGCGGCGCGGCAGGGCGAAGATCGGTCGCACGCTGTGGCCTGGACCAGGCCGTGGCGGCGTCGCGGGGACGGCTGGGGCCGCGCCGCAAGCTCTCGGCTTGCTTTAGGGCGACCAACTGGAGCCTACGGTGTGAGCCTTGGCGTTGCGCCGCGGGCGAACCCAGCGGCGCATCCACCAACCGATGTCGGATTTATGACGTCCACATTGCACGGCACAAGCACAACACTGCACAAACAAGCGACGGACGGGAAAGTTTATTAATGCCGCGGGCGAAGCGGCATTTCTAAAACACTGCCCAATCGGGCTCCTTAGGCTACAAAGTTCACATTTCGTGACTGAAAGAAGACAGAAAAACGTCAATATTTGATCGATCTTTTTGAAGGTCGATAACAAAACTGGTGCGCTCGGGCTGCGGCGGCACGCCGTGCGCGTGCGATGTAGATGTACTTGTATAGGAGCGCGCGCGTGCACACGCGGGGCTGCGCGTCGATACAGGCTGCGCGTAGTTCGCCGCGGGCTTATTCTGCGCCTCCGCGGCGATTCGGCGGCTCTTTGCATCGCGAATTTTGTCCTCGATGTCGTGGGCTTTCTTGAGTAAATCTTTGAACGTATGAAATTCGTCGCGACGTAAATATTTAGTTATTCTCGTGTTCATTAAACTAAATATCATATCGAGTTGCACTTTTAGCGATAAGTCTTGAGGGGGGAGTTTAGTTAGGAGGGCTCGGCTTCGTGCGATGAATAAATCCGTGTTCTCGTCTTCACACTGCTCTTTGCTGAATAGCTCTCTATAAATATGCGACTCCGAGCGGCAGTCTCCGTAAACGTCGCGCAGGTACGTCAACGCCTCTTCCCATGAGGATATCTCTGCACGCACTCTGCCACCAGGTCGGGGCTTCACCAGCTAACAACATCGACATGCCCTTGACTGCCCTTTCATCAGGGACGTTCGCCGCTTCCTTGTATAAAACCACGGCGTCAACAAACGCTTCTATGTCTCCCTGTCCTGTAAATCTCGACGTGCACGTCGCGAAAGTGCCGGTCGGCGCGAGCGCCTCTCCCGCTGAAGAACTCAGCGGCGTGAGCGGCCGCTGGGCGGGGGGGCTCGGCGCGATGAGCAGCAGCTGGCCGAGGCGCTCGAACACGCGGTCGCACATCTCTGCTTGTGTTTGTTGAATAGTCGACATAAGAGATGTAAAATATTCTTGCGGCCTTGTCACGACGTTGTTCGGCGACTCCGGCGGCGGCGACTCGTCGTCATGCGATTGAGATTGTCGTCTACGCGGCATCGTTACTGATCACTATGATACAAACTACACATTTAGTCACTTCACTGTAGTGTACTAAACCGTAGGCTTTCGGGCCTGCAGTTGAGACGCCATTTATTGTGAACGCGGCGCGGAATAAATGGCGGTTTTCTGTGTAACTATTTACTGGCACAACACACACACATTCACAAGTTATTACAATTCGTTAGAGTATTAATTAAGTTGCAAGGATCTAAAACTAGGAAGTTAACAAATAGGTAATCGAAACAAAAACAATGCGCGCGGAGCAAGCTCGATCGGTCACAACTCAACTGCCAGCGCCAGCCAGCCAGACTGCCAGGCCAGCCACGCACGCCACACCGCGGCACGCGCCAACGCAGGCGACCGCAGTGCGCGGGGCGTGGGGCGCGGGGCTCGGCGCTCGGGGTTCTCACGTTACACACGTTCGCGCCTAATTTAAATAACGGCCGGGCGGACGGCGCCGGCGAGTAGAACGGCGGGAAATAGAAGGGTTTACACCCAAAAAGTTCTGTAAATACTAATATAAGCGGATAATTTCTACGTTCCTTAGTTTTTTAGAAATTAATGTTTTTGTGTTCAATTGATGTTAGCTATCGACTGTTTCCAACCCTCGGTCACAAAATTTACGAAGGAAGACTGACAAAACTCACTGACATTTAAATTATGAAAACATGAAAAATGATTTCAGCTTTCGCCTGTAATAGTTAGGGAGCTGGCGAGCAAAATTTCGATATGATCAGCACACAACTCAGACGTTATTAATAGTGATATTTATGCCCTAAGAAACATCAAGGACATTGTCTGCCACCATGGTGGCGCTGCGTTGTAAATTTACAGCGTTTCAAAAATGTAAAAAAAAGATGTGCTATATTATGCGCACACGTCTGCTTCTGGGGCTGATGATCGCAGTCATCCTGGAAACACAAAGAATCGAAAAGGCAGACATCCAGGGCTCTGACTTTTGAAGTATTCAATTTTTTAATTTATTTTTATGATTTAAAAAATTGTATATGAAGTGCACACTTGGCGGATTTGAATTGTTCGATCAAAAACAATGAGAAGAACCACGGAAAAATAGTCTGCCACCATGGTGGCGCTGCGTTGTAAATCTACAGCGTTTCAAAAATGAAAAAAAAAAGGTGTGCTATATTATGCGCACACGTCTGCCTCTTGGACAGATGTTTGAATTCCTTATGAAAGCCAAGAAAATCGATGAGGCAGACGTTCAGGCCTCTGATATTCCAAAGGCAGACCGTTCGACTTTTTTTTCTGAATTGAATTGAATTATTATTTTTTGAATAAAGGTTAATCGATTTATTAAAAATAGATTTTTCTTTATTCAAAAATAATGAATATAAATAATCGATTTTTGCGAAAAAAACGATTTTTCTATTATTTAAAACCCTACATGCTTTTAATTTTCACAACAACAAACAAGATTAAAATATAATTATAAGAATATAACTAAAAAATAACAATATACATGCAATACCCGCTGTCCCTTCATTCCGTGAATTTCAAACAGTTATATACAGCTGAAAATCAGTGAGCAAAGTGTCTGCCACATTTTTTTTCGAATCCACGGAGAGCTTTTTTTTACATTTTTACAACTCCGTCCCATGATAATGCAGTCCTGAATGTCTGCCTCTTCGATTTTCTTCGTTTCCAAGATAATTGTAACCATGAACTCCAGAAGCATACATGTGCAAATGATTTAATACCCCGATTTTTTTAAGCAACTTCAATCCGCTGTAACGCGAAAACGCAGCGACATAGGACCTTAATTGACTGAACCAAATCGATTCGTAATGATCTATACTGCAATCCACCTCGACGTGAAACGTGTGCAAATCATATACCGAAATGCTCGCCAGCTCCCTAACTATAATACCATGATAAGATGAATAAAGAGCATATTTTTCTGATTCCAACAGTACCTATAGTTTGGTTCGTAGACTGTGTCGTAATAACTCGAAGCGTCATGTTTTCCACATGTACTTTTCGAGGCTATATTTTACTATAATCCCTGTATCTCAGTCGAAGCTAGTATTCGATTAGAAGACCATCGAGGGAATGGGCGAAAATCATAGGAATCATGTTATAGGCGATGAGGCTAGCAACCCATCACTATTTTGATTCCATTTTCCACCAATACGCCCACAATCTTGCTAAATGTGGCCTGTAGGTACCTGTTATCTTAGGCTCTGTCTATCCCGTTAGGGATAAAGACGTGATTTGTGTATGTATGTATGTATTTCGGTAGAAAAGTGCCTCCGGTGACGTCATCGTCGCGCGTATGCAAATTAGCTCGAAGTCTTGTAGTTATACCACTACACTAGCCAACCGTAGAATTAGTAGGCCTAACGTCATAAGTTTGTGGTAATTACAACACAAATATTGTTGGCAAGCCAGCCGTAGAGTTAGTCGGCCTATCGTCATAAGTTTGTGGTGACTATAACACAAATATTGTTGGCAAGCCAGCCGTAGAGTTAGTTGGCCTAACGTCATAAGTTTGTGGTGACTACAACACAAATATTGTTGGCAAGCCAGCCGTAGAGTTAGTTGGTCTAACGTCATAAGTTTGTGGTGACTACAACACAAATATTGTTGGCAAGCCAGCCGTAGAGTTAGTTGGCCTAACGTCATAAGTTTGTGGTGACTACAACACAAATATTGTTGGCAAGCCAGCCGTAGAGTTAGTTGGCCTAACGTCATAAGTTTGTGGTGACTACAACACAAATATTGTTGGCAAGCCAGCCGTAGAGTTAGTTGGCCTGACGTCATAAGTTTGTGGTGACTACAACACAAATATTGTTGGCAAGCCAGCCGTAGAGTTAGTTGGCCTAACGTCATAAGTTTGTGGTGACTACAACACAAATATTGTTGGCTAGCCAACCGTTGAAGTCGTCGGCCCAATGTCGTGTGTTTGTGGAACACATTACGTTATTGTTACATCGTTGGCCCGTTGAGTCTATAAACAGGTCATCATTTTTTTAATCAGTTGCCACCAAGTTAATTTTTATGTTAATAGTATAGATTTGAATATTAAATTGAATTTCTTAATTAAAACGTGAGTGCAAGAGTAATAAAATCTTGCAAATTTGATTTCGGTTAACCCAACGATATACCTACGAGAAAATATCCTCGTTGGTTGATCGACGGCAGATCTAGTGGGCCCAATGATGTACGTTCGTGGGGAAATCAACGAGAACTCGACAACGTTGGTCTACTGTTGGGGCTTTGTTGGCAGTTCTACTACCACCTCCCGACAAAATGCCAACCGTTGGCAAGGTCACCCCAACGGTAAATGCTACTAGGGTAATAGTAGGTATAAGAAATTTTTACCTGAGTGTTAGCCGCACTGTAATTGTTTATGGAAAACAATACACCTATTATACTTAAAAGGGTCCAATTCAGGTAATAAACAATAATCTATAGGAGGGGATACTTTCCAGGCTTAAGTGCAATATTTTTTTAGTGTCTAACGGGTGTATTAATAATCATATTTTAAATAAAAATTAAAATCTTTCATTTCAAAGATCAAGAAGGGTTGAGCTACTCCAATACTGCGGTCAATTTTTTTATGTCTCTGTTATTTTTTCCTTTCATTGTTGTAAAATCCCGCGTTAATTGCATTTTCGTCATTTAAAATGAAACAGACCATACCTGCAAAATTCATTCAAAAGATTGTCATAATAAATATAACTGAGACTCTGAGACTATTTATTACTAAAAATTCGCTCTCTTACTAGACTTGCTGTAGAACTAGATCGCGCCTCCCTCTTATACTGGTGTAGGTGTGGTTTGTAGTGTGCGCTTTTTTTAATAAATTTTAATATTTATAAAGTAAAGTCCGAAAATCACTGATCCAAAAAAGTAACTTCACTTTTCCTTGAATGCAATGAAGTCCTATAAATTTATGCCTGCTTATAAATAGAACCCTCGGTGTGCAAGTCCGACTCGCACTTCGCTGTTTTTTTATTTTAATGCTTACTATATAATATATATAGACCGACCGCTTAAATGAGTCCTCGCCCGCGCGGTACAGGGGCGCGGGGTGGGACAACTGCGGCGGCCGAGAGAGGTGCTGGCGCCAGGTGCACTACCCATCCGCACCTCTCTCGTTCCCCTATGTCGTCCTACCCTGCGCCCCTGTACCCACCCGTTCGGGCTAGGACTCATTTAAGCGGTTGGTCTATAACTGTTGATCAGCGTCTGAAGTTCGTTTGGGTCTCACTGTACATAAGCGCCACCTATTGAATCGAAAACAAAACCGTATTAATTTATTTTGGTGTTTCAGAAAATTAAATTAGTAAACAGTCATAGTGAGACGTGATTTTTTTTCATGTTAAGAAAAATAATATTAGATTATGTTTACCTTGTGACTCGTTAATTTCCATTCTAAAATGGTGGAAGGCAATGCAAATACAGTATTTTATAATTTTAATACTAGTTGTCTGCAATTATGACTGTCAGATCATTACGTTTATGTAGGCTGGTTTCTTGCTTATCTACAAACCTAAATAGGTAGTACGAAGATACTTACCATAGATTTTATAACTGGCTATGTTGAGCGCATAATATACGAACATTACCGATAGCTATTTGTAAAATACTTAAAACTACTGTACCTATGAAACATTGCGAAGATTTCTGAGTAGGTAGGTACACGATCACCTGCGTCAGTGCGTCTACATTAAATTTCACAAGAGCGGCTGACAGTGTGGCAGCTCTTGGCGCCATCTAGTTTCGAATAGAAAAACTAACATGGTCAAGTTGTTGTTCTAGGAACGGATTTGTAGAATAGAATTAGGTACGGTCCATGAACTCTTAGAATGCCAATCGGGTTTTCCTTGCTGTCTCCCTCACTCGGTCGATTCAAATAGCAAACCCATAAGAGTGGGGCTGCAACTGCTGCAAGACAAACCCAAAATAGCATTGTAGAAGCTCACAACCCTTATAGTTTCGCCATGTATTTATAAGCTGGATCGTAAAAAATGGTATCTTATGGAGAGATTTACAACATTGCATTACTAAATATGGAGCAAATTACAAAAACAGGTTAAAATTAATAGGGATCTCCGATTGCCCATACAAGGAATGTGTTTTTTCGGAACGTTGGTGTCTATTACTCTTCCGCGTGTCAGTCCCAGTTGTGTCTGCTTGCGCGGTGTTTTAATCATCTTGTTTAAAAATTGGGAACTTGGGTTATTTACAAGTAACGAGGATTATTATTTGCCTTCCTTGTCTTCTTACTCCAGTTGCAATTGGCGATCAGTAGCTTAACTGTTGCGTTAGGGATAAACACATCCGGTATATCCGTCAATAACCCCCCGGGCTTACTAACATTCCAATTACAAAATGTTACAGCATAACTTGGTGTAACAGGTTGACAGCTGCATTATTATTAAGTACATATTATAATCTGGGAATTCTGGGATGAATAGTTACGTCATAGGTTCATTCGTTTGTTTCTTTGGAGAGAAAAAGTATTTATTCGAATCGCATCATTGAAAGACATCTATTGTGTCTATTTTTCTTCACTAAAATAGTTAAGGCAGTTTAGTATTTTTCATACACAAGGAATTTGGTTCAATCAAGCCTAATCAAACCAGAAAAACCGCGTAACTTTGACATTTAATATAAAACATTGTGAATACGGCGGTTCAATTAAGAAGCGAAAGGTTTGCTTAAATCAAATCCTGAATACGCTAATGCAGCTCTTAAAAACGTCAATAACACACATCAAAAGTGTTGCATCTTGGGCTCTCCCTAGATGAAGAAATATTCTCATACACATTTTCTCCCTAATAGTTTTTGAGCACTAGGTATATACTTACTGTTGAAAATAATTTGTATCCTTTGTACCATTCTGACCATTGTATAATACATTTTATTTTAATGGCTAATTTATGATTAACATGATGCACCGTTGTAATGCTGATATAACAACAATAACTATTAACGCGCAATCCATAACAGAACGAATTGATCCTTTGAACAAAATTTTATAGGAATTTACCGAGGCTGAAAGCTTGAGTAGAATTATTTATACTTATGTTAAGTAAGTCAATACCTTCTGTATTAGTGACGAAATTAGTAAAATGTAGTAAGCAATAACTACATTTCGGAAGAAGACAGCGCAGTGCAATGTGGAATGAAAAACACAATATCAAATAAATCAGTTTCTTTTTACTCTACAAATCGAACGATTCCCTATAGAGGCGAAGGCGAGTCAGCAAATAACTTTTCTTAGTGAATTACCGGAGGCGGTTGACGTGGTTTCCCCTACAAGTGCGTCCCTCCCGCCGGGTCTCCCTCCGTTCGAGAGGGCCATTCAGAGAGTTCGCGAAGCTTGCTTGCTGCTTCAGTTTGGCGGGCTTAGCGTCAGTCAGCAGTCGCGCGCGGTGCTACCAACCTCCAAGACCATATTGGCGGGAAATACGACTCGCGGCATCCGTGTACCTGTAACCCTAGAAACTTTATGTGCGTCGCATAAAACATGGCTATAAAATCAGATTTTTTGATGCTACTACGATGGCTCGTCGTAGTAAATGTTGTCGTGGTAAGTATTTATTTACTTTGATAATATTAGGTTTTTGATGGTCTGAATAAAAAAGTAATGCATTTAAGTATATTTATTTTTACTAGTTTTGTGGCACAAATAAAGTAATTAGACAGCATAGTTTAAATAAACGAAATGCACATTATTGGCAGGTACATATTATATTAATTAACTGATCCACCTACCCACGAATTAAAAATATTTCGTCTTGTGTGTCGCAGAACTTTTTGATAAGACCGTGACGTACGTACACAAAAAGTACATAGCTACATACTGTCTAAATTTAAAATAGCAAAATAAAATTAAACTACTACTACAAAGAAGTAGCTACAAATTTTTGCGAAAAAATTACATACTCATACGAATCGTCGGATGAAATATTGAAAACTAAGTAAGTACAGTTCATCTAGAACCTAGAAACGCGAAAAGCTCTACAATAATTCCAAAACCTCTATAAAATTCAATTTACTCAACTTATCGTCTACCTTCACGCTTAATTTATTTTCATTACTTACCGAGTTTAATTGCCGTTCCAAACAGTAGTTAGTTTATATCTACTTACATCTAACCATACGTTTATACCATTAGAACGTTACGATAACTAACTGTAATGGTTGCAACATCGACTATGGAGTCTTGCTGTGGTTCGAACATGTATAAATCGATCTTTAAAAGTGTAGGAGCTACTGTACTGATCTGATTACCGTAGCATTTCGGACGCACATTTATTGTCTTTGCCTTAAACCCACTGGCTTTGTGTTTACACCGAATTTATCGAAATTTAAGGTTAAACTATAAGACATTTTTAAATTTATATCTATCGATCATAGTCAGTCAAATTTAACTTAGATAATCCTGTAGGTAGCATTGAAATCACTCGCACGCATACTTAAACAGGTATACTAAGTAGGTAAGAATAAATTCACCAAGAGCATGTTAAATTTAATTGCAAAAGTATAAATTCTTCCAATGTCAATATAGGTACCCCAAACCAGTAGCCATTAAGCTTTTGGATTCCAAAACATAATATTATATTCTATTTGTAATTGCTGTATAAGAACGCTACATTTGAACGTAGAGTCTAGTTTTATTTGCACTATACTCGTTTTCGTTGTAAATCCGGTTCATTTCTTGTTACTTTAAGAAAACATCTGTGTCAATGTCTAACATACATGTACACATTTGACTTTATTATAATTATTTAAATATATAAACTTATCTTGCATGATGGCGTTCGACAGTTGTCCGACTTATGTCAGGTACTATAATCTCATATTATTTTCTTGTCGTTGCAGTTAAATAGGGGTTTAATGCAAGGTGTCTCGGAGTTATTCTAGAATATTGTTACAGTTTTTTTTATCGCAATTTATAAGTCAAAATTAGGAATCCTTTTTGACGCTGCTCCCTTTGAACATCGAATAATTTATGGACACGATTGTGAACCTCAATAAAAATATCCTGAAAAACATATACGGGGGTGATCAGACATAGCTGCTGAGATATTCTGGAACAAATTTTAAAAATCTTGTATACAAGTCGTTGAGTGTCAGGGTAGTGCTAGCCACTCAATATTAGATCTAAAACCATTTCGGACGGACAAAAGCAGTGGCAGTTATTGCAGCTTTCAAATGAAGAATGACAATTTCGCGGAAGCCTGCGTTGATCCGAAAATTTAGCCTAGACCGTGGTTTAGGCAGTTCTGAAAATTTTAAGGCTAACGTTTTTTGTTTGTCTCTCGTCTTTGCCTCGGCACCTGAAAGGTAGAGCTGAACTTTATATTATAATCATTTATTTTATAATCAACTAGTCGCTACCCGCGAAACCGTCTGCGCAGTATTCGTTTATCGCTATCCCGCGGGTATTATGCAATTTTCCAACATAAAAACTATCCTGTGTTCTTTCCTGGGATTGAAACCATGCCTGTACCAAATTTCAACTAAAAAGATTCAGCGGTTTATGCTTTAAGAGTTAACAGACAGACAGACACACTTTCGCATTTATTCCGAATATTGGTATGGATTCACACCCGTAAAAAAATCCACGAATGGGACCCCTAGACTAAGATAACATAAGATACATATGCATTGGGTATATCATTTTTCACGTGAGCAAGTGATCAATAATAACCAATCAATAAAGTGGGAATTTGGAACACGTGGTGAAGATTTAACTTTATTCAGTTTTCAGTTTTTATTCAGCAAGAGCTTTAGTTGTAGTGTGAAGGAAATATTTTTTAGTAATTCGTTAAAGCTTCTATCCCCTTTCTTTCCTTTGTGGGGTTGAATTTCCAAAAATCTCATTTTAGTGCACCTTTATTTTATGATACATAATCGAAGTATAGTGTCTACTAAATTTCAAATTTATTATTCTAATGGTTTAGCCTGTGCATTCTCTGTCAGTCAGTCAACTAGCCGTGTTGACACCTGAGTAGAAGCTTCCTAGACAAATAAACCTTTACAACATCACTTACCGTGGTGTTACCTTAATTGACGTCACTCAAACCCCTGTAATTCTTAGAGCTTAGTAAATGTAATTGCGGATTACGTCTTATATTATTAGGTACACATTTATAACCGCGACACACCAGCACCGAGAACCGCTAGCCTGCCATATCAATTACTAGAGACGCTCGGGTGCACCCAATTACCGACTGAGGCTCACGTGATTCCTATTCATCACCTCAAGATTGCTTAGCGATTAAAAATCGATTTTGCACATGAATTACCGAAGGGATCGATGAGTAACCCAATTAAGTTGATTGCGGAATATTGATAAAATTCTTAAGTTAGCCCGGATATCCCTAGTCGGTTAAGGTATTAGCAATTTGTGGAGTTAGAATTAGTATGTTGTTAATACAGTGAAACTTGGTTAAGTGGGACCTGGATAAGTGAGAAACCTCCATAGCTGGAACTCATGCTGTGGTCCCGACACCTTAGCACTGAATTACCTCTGTTAGTGGGACAAAACAAACCTCTATATCTGGGATTCTTGTTTCGATTTTATCGTCATTGTTACCTCTATAACTGAGACATCCAGTGTATTTTACCTCTTTTACTGAGATTATATTTTAAGGAACAATTTTTCTAAATTGTTTCCTTTAAATTTCACTGGCAATAACCTCTGTAACTGAGACAAAATTTTATCACCTCTGTAACTGGCACTACATATTTTAATTTTCGTTTTATTTACTAAATTTAGCTAATTTTATGCCTCAATGACCTCAGGTTTTTTTTGTTTTGTTGTAATCGGCATCTTTTTGAAAAATGACGAAATTAAGGCCGTAATTATCTTTACGTGCGGTTTTGTACTATTTATATTAAAAAAAACTTCTTGATTATTTTTGTGAACTACCTGTTTTATTTACTCATGTAGGTATGTATATGTTTTTACTACACATTATTTTATTTCATTGTCGCACCTCTATAACTATAGTAACCTCTATTTTCACCTCTATTAATGGGACCCTCTGTAAATGAGACAGATATTAATTTATACCTGGCTATCTGACACACTGGGTATGTGGAATACCTCTTTAAGTGAGACTATTTTGCAGGTCCCTTGAAGTCCCAGTTATCCAGGTTTCACTGTACTTAGTCTAGTAGGTAATACTCTCGTATTTTTTGTTAGT
This sequence comes from Pandemis cinnamomeana, assembly GCA_932294345.1. NCBI lineage: Eukaryota > Metazoa > Arthropoda > Insecta > Lepidoptera > Tortricidae > Pandemis > Pandemis cinnamomeana. The sequence continues at coordinate 10,859,145 of OW028705.1, read as the reverse complement.
GCCTCAAAATGTAAAGATTATTTTATTGGTCCATTTTTAGCTTCAAATCGCATCATGATACACCCATGGCGATAAAAGAGTCCAACATGAATTTAGATAATAAATAACAACTACACCTGAGCCGCTTTTTGTCAAACATCGAATAGCTTTTGTTACGGAATGGAACTTACGAATACAAAACTCTTACAGGAGACCCCAGAGCTGGCGCTTACCTCTCCCAGCGAATTTCTCTTGCTGTACAGAGAGGTAATGCCGCCAGTGTGTTGGGGTCTATGCCGCAGGAGGGCCTTTTAGATGGAGTTTTTTTTTATAATTAGGTATATATAAGTTTTGTATATTTAGGTAACTTTTAGTTTTTGATTATGTTGTATTTACCTATTAAATTAAATGTCGTTGTCTTTGTCACAAACTCTTACATAATCAAGAAGATTAAAAAAAAACCCCAACAGGCAATTTTCGAGCTACCTATTTAAGTATTTACCTTAGAAGTCAGGTAACGCTGACACTAGAACTTGGATGTAAGCACCCATTAACTAAATAATGCAATACACGGCGCTCGGAAAACCGTATAAAAGTTCCGGAAACAATTAAAGCTTGCACCAGTCTACGGTTAAGTATTGCGCATAGGCACCTGCTTATTACCGGTAACTACTGGATCCGAATGCTCGGAGCCCACCTACGGCGTTTCACGAAATTTGGATTGAAGTAACATAGTGGACAGTGGTGTGGTCTGTCCGTGCTATCGAAGCTGCGTCCGTTCGAAATTTATCACTGTTCATGATTCATGATTTTCTGCCTTGCACTAAATCTAGCAGTAAGTAAGTGACAATGGTAACTTGTGATCAGAACATGCTTCATAAATGCAATAAACATAGAAAAACATTCTAGCATGAAGTGACAATACGGTAATTTCCTCGATATACCGGGGAGATTTTCCCATTTTTTTTTACAAGATTTATTTAACTTGCATTATTAATTACATGAAGTAACATTGACTTCAAAATTTGCAACCATTTTTCGTCCAGCTCCAATGGTAGAGTCAACAAAAAGTACAGCACGTAAAAAGTTTTTTTACAACCTATTAGCTGGCTAGACAGCAATGGCAACACTGATCCGTTCTAGCGCGTGGGAAACGTCCGGCATGCAATTAGGGAACGCCAGGAGCGAAGCATGCGCATGCTAAGTCAATTACTAGCTTTATTGAGATTGCGCAGAGAAATAGCAGAATGGGCACGTCATTCGGCGAAACCTCATTTCACACTCAATAAAATTTAATTTATGGCGATAGGTGCAGATAATGACTGATTATCTAAGATCACGTTCAGCAGAAACTTAATTAAACAGAAACTATTTAAATAACAAACCTTAATAAAGAAAAGGCTTACTGACTGTCGCATCAACGCCCAGCCCAAACCTAGCGCCAGCCCTTTCACTTTGAAACCCGAAATTTTGCATAGAGTATGTATGTAAACTCTTTATTGTGCAAAATAAACACGACAAAATACAATTGACAAACACTGAGATACATGCACAAAGGCGGACTTATCCCTTTAAGGGATCTCTTTCAGTCAAGAGATTCGATTTATGATTTCGACAGTGAATGCGAACAGTTTTTCGAATTTTTTACGGGATATATAGTTCGTAGAGCGGGGCCAAGGCCCAAAATGCTTTTTTTTACTTAAAACTAATCTGCGTAGGTCTTTCGAGTAAACTACTCGTAACGTATAGGTAACAAAAAAAAGATATTAGGTAACTTTGTTCATTCACGGTTAGTTTATAACAATTTTAACTATTACGTGCTACTTAAGTAAATATAGATAAAACGGGGGTGATAAACTGTTTATTTTAAAATTATTATAACACGACGCCGATAATTATCTTTTGCACTCGTTCATTATAACGATTATAATTACGAATTTTTAAAAATAACTAAGTACCTTCCCGTTACCTACGTATTTAGGTTTAAGAAAACATGGAGGAGTGCCAACGTAAATATAGTATTTATCTCCGCCATTTATTGTATGGACATACTAAATGCAATGTTAAAGCAGGCATTAGGTATAGTTAACATTTCTCACCAAACCATAACATGCATATTCTGCTAGCCAGTGTAATAGTAGTAAAAAGTTAATCACGCAGCGCCCCCGACAAATAACTGCGTGTGTAAGAGCTATTGACATCGTGTTCTTAAATTAACCTTATTTTCATACAAGTTCGTAATAACATTGCACTGATTACGCCACTCGCTAGCTTAATAACTAATAACATAACAATAATAGCATAGTGATGCATGAACGTTGTACATATTTGAAAATTATTGCGTGGGACGTTTCTCATGTTTTTGGTGTGATCATTAACATTTAAAGATTTTGTGATTAAAAATAACTTACCAACCATAAAGAACAGTATTGACATAATGACTTTTTAAGATAATTTTGGGTGTAGTACGAAAAATTGTATACAAAACGACTGTCAAAAAAAGTACCGATGAGCCACAAAAATATTCATACAATTGTGTAAGTGGTTAATTTTGTCTGTAACACAATTGAATTTTTCGAACTACCTAATACAAGCACGTTTTAACTACCGGGGACTATGCCTAAACTTAATCACGTTTAAGACAAAACCTACCTTATCGCCTGGTCTAAATTGTACGGTAGTCCAGGCTTCCTAAAGACATAATTAACTAGCTGTTGCCAGCGACTCCGTCTGCGCAAAATGCGTTTATCGCTATCCCGCAGGAACAATGGTATTTTCCGGGATAAAACTATCCTATGTCCTTCCCCGAGAAACTATCTGTATACCTACTAAATTCTAGCTAAATCGGTTTAGCGGTTTTAGAGTGAAAAGGTGCCGAACATATATATACAGAGTTGCTTACGTATTTATAATATTAGTAGGGATTTTAACAAGAAAGTAGAATTAAAGCGGAAGAACACGTGTTCAACATGTTCGAGTACACCTTTTTCCTGAAAGATGTGTCATACTTTAGCATCTTTCCATTCAACGATACGCTAATTCAATTCCGATGCCTCACAATTCAAAACTTATTAACCTCGTTAAGTACCCAACTCATGCGTAGCAAAACAAATTATCCAACTCAAATGATATCACGCACGCAGCGATCAGTATCAACGACAAAAACTGAGGGAGAAAGTGATTTGCAAAAAAAAAACATGTAAGAAACCATATCATATGTGTTTTGCGACGTCGCCGAGTCAATGACCCAATCCAATTATAGTTGCATAATAGATTTTTTTTATAGATTAAATTGCTTTTTTCCGACCGTAAAGCAATTTATGATGTAGTGTCAGTTCCTCCAGATAGTGTCAGTTTGTGTTAACCGGCAGCGAGTTTTCTGACTGTTGTTTACCCACGAGTTAGAGTCACCACACTAGAGTCCATTTCTAAAAACTGCTGACTTGCTTCTTTTTAGAGCGTGCTTAGCAAACAGAGTTTATTTGTATGACAGGACGATATTATGTCGACTGAATAGAACTGTAAACTTGTCGGTAAGAAGGTCAAAAATAATAGATTCTGTCAACAACACCTAATCCTCTTAGAATACTTAATAGCAACTGACTACTGTGCTGATGTAGGTTATAGATTGGATACGTGGTGACATGCGAAGTATTCTTGCCTTTATTTATTTGATCTTACACTACCTGATTGATGCTAATAGGTTTGAAAAAAAAAATTCATCATCATTGAGAATAATATTACATGACTAATATTAGCAGGTAACAAGTAGATATGTACCCACCTGACACAGCTATTAGTAGCTGAGTTTGCTAGATCACATCTCCCCGCATCTCCTAAACGGAATGCTTCAGTAAAAAACTTGCTGAATAAGTTAATCTAACTAGAGATCTAATCTCAAATAGTGAGACCGTGGTACAATGAACTTTTTAATGTGGAACTAATTTCGATTCGGCAAATCAGCCAGCGTTTTCAGATACAATGTCCATTGTTGTCAACGAATTAGGTCCAGTGTTGTTGAATTCAGTCGTGGGTTGTTTAGCATGTGTTAACTATTGATAGGAAAGAGATAAGAGGTCATCTGTTTAATAATTGGATATATGTGAACCTGTTCTTTGGAATGTTTGTTTCATAGTCTTCGAAAGTGCAACGGTCGCTTGATCAAGATTAGAAGCCGATATGTAATTAGATTTTTGTAATACTTTAATTTGATATTTGTAAAGTATCATTATGGAAATAAAATTATGTTTAATTTGAAACGTATTCACGACTCAAGTTTGGGATCGGACCTAGTAACCTCATCGTTGTACTAAGATACCTTGGAAGTACAAACATTTGTACCAACTACTTAACTGGAGGGTCGTGCCTTCGTGAATCTGTCAGTACTTAGGGCAGGTTCTTAATCTCCGTAAGCGAAGTTGTCGTTCGGTGTGCTTTTCTTTGGTTAAATGGATTCTACTCCTACCCTTAGTTGTTATTCGTGCCTCGTGTCACCTGATTTTGGCACCGCTTGCACTGTGGCGCGTAGAGCGACTGCTCTACTTGCTCTACCCTAAGGCCGGTCTTTTCCATATTCAGTAGTAACATAAATAAGCACACCAATCCTGCGATACAAACAAAATTTAACTTACAAAAGTTTGAACTTCATGAATCTCATGCCTAATCTATATTGATAAAAAAAAAACAATCACGTTCCTATTTTTAGCAACAGTTATAACGAGTAAGTGTGTTATCATTCGTAATATAATATAAGAGTTCTGACTGCAATAACGATCGGTAACTATTGTTTGCGGTCACAGATTCAAATTGTTAGGTGCGGCAGTTTACTTATAACTTTCGCAATCTCTTTTTTTATCAGAAAATTCTTACTGTAACTCGAAGCAAAGATGATTATTGTTGTAGTACAAAATACGAAATTTAATAGCATAATGTTCGACAATTTTTTTGAGTAATATAGACGCCATATCATGCCTTCTATAGGTTAGGACAATTTTGATAACAAACGTTTCGAATGCTTACAATATTGTGACATCATTTAACACGTTCACTGCGGGTTGAGGTAAAACCGCCTCAAGCTCGACATTACGTCGGTGCGGGGCTAAAAGTTGTGATATCTCTCTCGTGCGGGAGCTGTTGCCGCTTACTTACAAGGCGTATGATAAAGACAAATAAACATTTCTTTATGTTTCTCAAACGCTGACTCTTTTATACAGAAAAAAGGTTAGAGGTCTAAATAAGCCTCGAACGCACTGGGCATATATTTTTTTCACACAGTGCGGGTTGCGGTTTATTTAGCCTCAAGGAATTTGACCTCAAGGCCGCACAGAGCGGGGGGCGGGCGACGCGGGAGTCGACAGCTTGACGTTAGTGCGGTGCTAGTTATCGACGCTGAACCACGCGTGTTTTACGTAAATATTTATTTTGGCTGCTACTCTAAATTACGGATATGCCTGAGCGGCACTCTTGCTGCAAAAAAAACTAAAAAAATTCTCACTAGATGTTCTGAATGTAATCAAGCTTTATGCATGGCATGTTTCGGTGAAAGGCACCAATAATTATTTCAGTGTATCCTTCTATTTTTTTTTTATCATACATATAAGTATCTGCACTGTATAATGTTATAAATGAATGGGTTTTATTTAACATAAACCAAAATTTATTTTCTTCCTGATAGAGCATTTATACAAACCTACCTCTAAACTAAACAAAGCTTGTACTATTGCTACTAAGCGGCAATTAACAAATGTATGTATAGATAAATAAATACTTATATAGATAAGCAACCATGACCCAGGAACAAATATTTGTTATAACACACAATTAAACGCCTTTAAAGATGTTCGATAAGATGATCATTCTTTTATCGATAATTTACCTATAAGTGCCATTCCCTGCTCTAGTCTCAGATAAAATTTAGTGCGATTTGAGGTCTAAAAGATCTCAAAAATTCTTTAGGTATTTTTTCTTAAGCCAGAGGTCAGAACCAAGGGCGAAGCTAAGTGTATTTAAAATATTTACTAAGCAATGACTACAACACAAAAAAAAAACCCTGGTCCTATTCTTGGCAAAGTTATGAAGGATCTAAGTAACTACTGAAATTTGAGAGCGATTCGGCCTCACCCGCACTGTAAAAGAGTTCCAGATTGGGCTGATTCGATCTCAACCGCACCAGCCAAAAGTCTTTCAAGTTGAGCCCCGCAGCGAACGTGTTAAGTCACAACATTCTTGGCAGGGAGGTCGTCGTTAAAGGACCTTTATGACGAGTATTTGGGAAAATACACAGTGTGTTCACACACCGCATTGCTGGAGCCTGGAGTTCGCATTAGCCTGCTCACACCACATCACTTATAGACCGACCGCTTAACTGAGTAGGGTAGGACGACAAAGGGGACCGAGAGCGGTGCGGGCGGGTAGTGCGTCTGCCGCCTGCAACTCCCTCGCGGGCGTGGAGTCATTTAAGCAGTCGGTCTATATGTACGGTAACCACATGATATGAAATGGGTCCACTAGGAACCAAAATGCTTTTATTAAAACTTTGTAATTGATTGAATCGGCGTTACATTGCGCGGCGGTTTAAGTACATAGAAGATCATTAGTTGAAATAAGGAGCGGTCGTGCACGGTGTACTTTGATAATGAACTCGTAGAGTTTACATGTGTTCGACTTGTGCGATGTTGGTTATATGTATTTGGGTCTGTGTGGCATAATGTAAGTATTGATTTTTTATTTTTTATTTATGGAAGTAGAGGAGGGTGGTTTTGCTCAAATTAAAAGTAAAGTTTTATTTCATTGAAACTTGGTTACATTCCTCCATTTTTTTAAACAGCATCACCAAAATTGTAAGATGATTTAAGAAGGCGATCTAATAACAATTTTAACTTACTTATCAGGTAATAAAAGTTATTTAACATAGTTATAGAACGGATGTTCATACAATAATTGCTGCGATAACCTTTTTAAGATTTTTTGATAGGAATGATCTTTTATAGCGGACCTAATTAATTGCGCAATTATTATATTAAATGATAAATATAATAACGTGACTTGGAACTATTACGCGTCAAGTACATAATACCATAAATACAAAAGTATACCTGGATTGTTTTTCTTCCCTCTTTACCAAATTTACTTAAAAAAATCTACATTTTTTTTTATTTTTTTTAGAGCTTGTAGGTAGAGATTTATGAACGTGGATGAAACGAAACAGGTATGTCAGGATCGTAGCAAGTGGAACAAAGTAGTCTCTGCCCACCCATATAGGAAAGAGGCGTGACAGTCGTATGTGTGTTCTAGATTCTCATCAGCTACATTCCTTGAGTACCTACAGCAGGCATTTAAAAGTAATTTAGTTAGCCACAGCGCATGCGTCAAACAAGCTGATAAGGGCATCGAACATAGTGAATGGTCAGTACAAGTACCGTTACCAGTCCGCGAACGGGTCGGGTCGAGTCTTCGACCCCTATGCCCTTCCGATTCATCTAGGTCTCATCTAGGCTCTCAGCGCATAAACTACAACTTTCCTTTGGATTTAGTAGTTAAGTAATAGGTACGAGTAACTGTAATCAATATTAAAGCTGTTTATTTACTGGATAATTACCTCTTTACATCTAGAGTAATAACGGTTACTAACCGACTAAGGTTTTTGTTTTTAGGGTTCACATCAGAAGGAAAAACAGAACTTATCACTCGTGTGCCTGCTTGTTTGTCTTTCGCAGCGAATGGTCATCGTTCATGTAACTAAATAACGTATTGGCCATTTGTTTGAAAAACATAATATTTAAAAAATTGGAGACTCGACTTAATCAATCTCAGGAAACTATGTACGAAACCCTCAGTCCATGAGTCTGACTGACCGGTTTTCTGTTTCTGAAACTTATAAAAAAAAACATTTAGTACAACAACATAAACAGATAGAAGTTAAGTTGACAACAGATCGCAAATAATAACAATAATTGTGCTTTATGCATCGCGTTTTGTACTATAATATTACTGTGTTGATTTAATTTTTGGGGACGGCGTTGATTGTTCTTAATTGAGTTAGATATAATCTGCGCCATAATAAACTGATAACTTTTTTGTACTTTGTCACACATAGTACACATTTATCAATCTAAAAACGGGTACAAAAACTATTAGTTGACTCTACATCTGCATGTCATACCTTGTACCTAACTTAATTACAACAAAATGAGAAAAGTCGATCGCAAGTTTAAGTATGAGTATTTAATAACTTTGTTTCCTAAATCATGTCGAGATTTATTGCAATTGAACATAGAGCCTTAACTACACTTACGAACTACACCAACTATGTTTATTTAATCCCGTGTTGATTTAACGTTGTTATTAACGCCGGTTCAGTTTTTGCCCGCGTTTAATTAAATAAGCGTTATATAGCGACAGGCGGTGTCGGAGACTAGAGCAAAAAGCGGCCGGTTGACACGGCTGACCAAACGATGTCTTTTCAGAAAGACATTCTCAAATATTTAATAAGGTTATTATTTATTTAACAGGGGAAAAATTGGTAAGCGAAAAAAGAGATAAAATGGTGGAACATTTGAGACGGTCTGATACAAAATATAATAAACCAAGGTTTTTCATTTATTTTCAAATGTTTTTTTATTCCACTTTCATTGTCAGTTAGCAAGTAGACACAAGACGACACGGTGTATTTGCAGTGATCGGGCTGTATAAAATAAAAATTAAGTTGTGAAAATCAAAAAACTAACCAAACAATAATACCTAATGTAGTATAATATTACTTATACCTAGCTACGCAAGGAAAACTAATGTTTAGGTCCTAATAGTAATTTTTTAACCAATGCTGCTATCATTACGTAACGAATAAAGTTGCTGGAAATGTAGATACTCAAGATGTAAGACTAATAATAATAAGTAAGTACTTAGCTACTACTAATTTAAAAAAACATGGTCACATCCATCTCACTCGCTGACACGGCGAAGCCTGAAGTAGGTAATTGTGCTTAACGCTAATCACAATAACTATACTGATCAATAATTAACGCAATTATTATCACTAGGTACATGAGCCGGACAAAAAATTATCGCGATACAGTTATTAAAGTATTCTTTCACCGCTATTTAGTACCATTTTAGAATTCTTGGTAAATTCTCTCTCGTCTTTATAAACTTTCGAGTTTAAACTTGTTTCTGTAATCAGCTAAATCTTTTCCTTCACGTTACATTGACATTCCTTAGGTAGAACATCTGCAATTTTAAAAATAACTATACGTGTATGAATCTTTGAGACGTAAAATGTTTAATGTTCTCGATCGTTAAATAAAATCGCGACATATCGACTCGGCTGTCATTCAAACATCTCAAACGCCTGAACTTGTGTTTCGTTTCCAGAAATCGATGTTGTTTGCAATACGGGGGTGGCGAGGGTGGCAACCCCCTCTATAAATCACTGTCCGAATTACAGCGGTACTATAATATTCGTAATCCGGTGGTCGGACATGCGGTCGGAATGGGACAGAGGACAGCCCTCAGCGGGGTCACCCTACTAAAATCAGGAATTAATTGAAATTTGAAATGATTTGTCATCGTTGATCTGCTAATTGTGACGACGAGTAACAACATTTTTTGCCGTGTCAAGATTAATGGTGGCAACAGAATTTAATATGGAGACTTAAAGTTGTACGACTCTGAATGTTACGTTGAACATGCTTTATCAAATGTGTTATAATATACGAAGAATAACTTTTTTTTTCACTAACATTGCTCCTTGGCACTCTGTTTCCTGCGATGTGTTATCGAGGATTTTTTATTGCTCCATCCGCCTTTATAAGTAAAGGACGTATTTGGGAAGCTGTCATAAAACGCCGTAATTCTATCAGTTTCACCGTTACTCCCTCAACGCAACAGCAATGTTTGTACCACCACGAATTTCATTACTTTCGTAGGTCAGCAATCACGAAAATGCAGGTTTTTTGGAGCAGACAGTAATAATAATGTAGGTCCCTAATAGAAAAGCATTAACGTTAATACCCAATTATAGACTGCGTCGGCCGGGTAGTGACTGCTGGGGAAAAAACATCAACTAGCCGCAAGCCGCAGCGAAGGGTGCTCAATAATAGAAATGTTTCGCTCTTGTTTCCGAAAGTTGCAACAGATTGCCTTAAATTAATTTTGACCATTGAAAATGGTTTGGACGAGAAAAATAGTGGCTATTAAAGATGCAGAATGAAGTCCCAATTCTTTGCAGTAAAATACGAAACCTCTATTATATTACTTTATTTTTTAATCGTCTGGAAAACTGGTCTTAGCCGCAATGTAGGCGTAAAAGCGTAGCTACTATTTCGAAAAACATTCCTTTAATGTAGGTATACGCCTTTAAAAATGAGCAAAAAATAGCAACCCAAAAAGAAAAATGAATATGTAAGATAACTCTGCAAGAACACGACAGACAGCACAGTCTCGATAAAATCGCAGGCAATCGCGATGAAGAAAAAGGCACATCATCCTTATGATAAATAACATATTTAGAAGGGTTTTCTCTTGAGGATGTTTAAAATTGAATAAGTTGATCGTCTAGACGGGTCGGAGGGTGCGTGCCTCGGGGAGATAGGAAAATTGTAAAGCAATAAAATAATATTCAATCTACTTCACAAATAGAAATCGCCTTGCAAAGGAATGAGGGAGTGGCTCACCCATAAGTCTTAATAGCTTCCTTGTAAGGATTGCGTGCGTCTTGTCAGCAGATTATGTTTTCAACTAGTGACAATAGTAGATTGTTGAACAAGGGACTAAAACAAGCCTAATGACATGAGATGTTAGTGTCGTTATGGTTGTTTAGTATCGCGTTTAACACCCTACTTTTCACTTTTAATGCGAGGAAAAAAACGACGTATTATAAAAATTACAATATTTAATTAGAACAAAGTTTCTAACAATTATGTAATTAGAATCGTTCGTACAATATGTAATTCGTTAATTCTTCTTCACTGTATGATGATGGTGACATTTTTATATATGATAACTCCTGTCTCGTTTGACGTAGCTTATATATTATGTACCTAATGTACGGGTTGTTAGTCTGGACGATTTCTCAGCATATTCTGATTCCGCGAGATAGGGGGAAAGTTGCAATCATTTTTCGCTGCACGTGCATTTCACTCAGTCGTGCCTAGCTGAAGCTGATAATATGGGAGAAACATGAACTATCGGAATAAACCACCACGGTCCAATGACTTAAACTACCTGGGTGTTTCGTCGAGAAATTTTGATTTACGTGCCCTCAGCGAGAGCCTCGGTCGTATCGAGATATCACCATGCATATTTATTGCATAAAGAGATGAATACCTATTATGATGCCACTTAGTTAAATGAAATATGTTTTTTATTTTGGAAAATCTGGAAAATGAATGCAAATTTGGTAGGCATGCTAATAGTGAAAGACTTGAAGATATTTCGACACATTTTTTTGTTTTTAAATAGAATACTGTTGATTTACATCAGGTTTAGATTCCGCGATATTCATAAGAGAGCATTAAACTTCTCAATATTTTTTTTTGAATAGTTTTATTATTACTTAAATAGATTTAATATAATACAGTTTTTTGAAAAATACTGCAATCAAAATCACACTTCTAAACCGAACGGACCGGAACGAACTTCTTAAAACCTTTGCGAATGGAATCGCGGGATTAAGTCGTGTCTTTTAAGATTATGAAGTGATAATTTGAGAAATTGCACTACATGTTCTGATAACTGCTAAGCTAATAATAACCTGTGTTTCATTATATTGACCTAATGTGAAAAATATCATTGTTGTTAAATATCGTTAATGCGTTCGCATTGAGTTTCGGAAGCTCACCATCAGTTTAGTTTACGAGTAACACAATTTGTTATGTCGGTACATCTCGCTACAATTCTCATTGTTACTTTTGGCGGAATCGTGAATACGGCGCGCTAACTGCTACACTTAACGGTTCAACTTTGACATACAAAAGTGTGAAGTTCACACCAAATCTCGCAACCGTTAAGACCTTTTGTGCAACAGGGTAAGAACAGGCCTGCGGAGCATTTTATAAATACGTGCTGCTATCATAATTTTCCGACAATAGACCGTGTTTAAAGATGATTCCTGGAACCTCAGTTTAAGCCGAGTCAGTTTGTGGGTCAGAAATGGGTGGCAAAAAGGTTTGCAATTGATTCTGTACAATTGAAGACTATAAAAAGCAATAGAAGTTATATTGCTTTGCGACAGTAACAAAGCCGACCGTTAATGTCAAAACAAAAACGTCAACGACATAGCCATGAAATGGATAAGTTTAACGCTGCTTAAATTTGACTGGCATATTGATTAAACGTGTATATTTTTTCTAACAAAAAAGCTATCGTCTTGAGTCAATACGTCCCGTGTTTGCTAAAGGCTTGAAAATACTGAAGAAACTAGAACGTTTTTTATATTTTATTGCACCTACTTGAGCATTTGAAGTGCTTCGGTACTTATCTCTTATTAATCTACTTAATAAGTAACTAAGCACGTGATCCAAATTGAATCGCTATGCTTCGGTCACTGCGCCCGCGCACATCGCAAAACCTCCGGCTAAGTATGTCGAACTAATTGCTCACTTCCTCATATCGGCATAAAACAAGCATAAAACTTAACAACTAAAAGCCTTTCCTGATAATGAGGGCCAAAGTCTGTAATGGCTGCTGAGAGACAAAAATTCTTAGGTACCATTACATTTTCTTAAGTTTTGCCCATGTTCATCCTAATTTGCTTTGTTATTAAAACATACCATACATTTCGGAATTGTAGTTACCGCCTGCTTTTACCATACTGTTATGTACACTAGAATTTTAAGTCTAGAACGAGATTATGGGTTATTGACGTGACTAGCGAAAATATGGCTACCCGTAAGATCTAGATTTTTGACCCATAAATACGGACACGTATCTAGTAGAGTATTTACTGTATTTTTATAAGCTTGACCCCCTTTTGTAAGCTACGACTGTATTTTTTACGTCTTTAGCAAACTTAGGTAAGGCTCGTGTAGTTAAACTAAATACTCTTGATCATTTCTCTTTTGTAATCGATAGTAAGGACGTAGGTGTTTTTATGTTACATACATTTATCACGACAGGCCAGACCATGACAGATCTGTCAAGAGTGTTGCTACGAAAGGAGGATCTTAATGTTTACTTATTGGCGACAAAAGACATCCATCACCTCAAGTAACATAAAACGTTCAAAAATAACGCTTTACTTTCCATACATAAGTTAAGCCAAAAAACAGGGTAACTAAAACTAAATAAACGCTAGTGCTAAATTTATCTACACAAAAACAAGCGACGAGTCCCGCACGCTCCAAACAATAATAAAAACAGCAGCAATAAAACCTTCTCAAGCAATAAGTTTGACAGCTATAAAGAAGAAACTCAGAAACAGATCACTCAACCTAGAGAACTCGGATATATGGATGCTGCTGGTAGGCGCGTGTGCGGTCAACGACACGCCTCGTTGCTGCGACGAAGCTCGCTGCCACTGCGTAAGCGCAGCGGTAACGTCTAAGAGTCAAGGCCGCGCTCGCCGTGACCTGACCCTTGAAAGTTTTAAGAATGTACCCAATATCAGCCCGCAAAATAATTATATTTTAATTTTAATAGGGAGCAGATTTTAATGAACAAAAAATTTACCTTGCTACTCCGCTACTCACGTGCAAGATAACCAATACCCTTTCTCTGTTTTTGCTGTAGTCGGATTTTTTTTTGAAGACAGTTGTTTCTGTACAATAAAAATCATAATTAAAAGAGTAGTTTGGTAAAATATATGAATTTAAATAAATAAATAAACATCTTGGGACAAATTACACCAATTATACGGTTTGGAATCAGTACGAAGTTGGTTTTTGGGATGTATATGTGTTTTATTGGCAGTAGTGGAGGGAGGGTTGCATGAAAAACATGTATATTTCACACAGGCTTGTTGTCTTGCACGTGAGTAGCGCAGTAGCAAGGTAAATTTTTTGTTCATTGAAATGGACCTCCGCAAAGCAAAGTAACGCCTGATTCAATAAAATACAATAAAATGGAGCAGATTTTGTTGTAACTTTTTTAAAGTGAAATGTAAATTACGTAAGAATATAGCTTTGTATTTAGAAACATCTAAATAAGGCCTTATGGCGACGTTAGTGTTTCAGAGTAAACTACAATATTAATACATTTATGAGGGGTGCGTAACGATGTATATAAAAATTTTTGGTATAATATTAGTAGCAATAACGCTCATTTGATATAATTATTAAATCATATAACAACACTTAATATATTTACATATGACATAATTATCATTTCTTATAATGATCATTTGATATAATATCATTTAATATAACATTCTTTAAGTATAATGCTTATTTCCTATAATGAACTTATGGTATAACGTTATTTTTATATAAAATACAACAATTGGCATAACCATTATTGATATAATGTATTAGAGACATAATCACAAAACGAACTGCTATCAAAAAGTAGGTTAGGTTAGGTTTAAACTGCGTCCCCCAACAAAAACGAACTGCTATAAAAAATATTTTTGTATATAAAATGAGCGTTATACCATATAATCGTTATAAGAAATAAGCGTTATACCGAACGATAAATATACGAAATAAATTTATATATTTTAAAATTATACCAAACGTTTATTATACACAATGAGTGATTATACCCTTTGAAATTATATCAAATGTTGATATATCGATAGAAAATATATTAAATATTTTTATATCAATCATTACACACCCATTTATGAGAGCACCTTATTCAATATTTTATGCTGAGTAAAGGCATTCGTCGCAAAATTATTTCATATCGATGCATTTTTTATGTCCAGCGGCTCACGGTACTCCGTTCGTACATAATAAAGCTCGCAGGGTTCGCACGCACGCTTGCTTCCGGCGCATGATTCGCCGCATGCAATCCAAACAGTTTCTACCTCGGCTTGATAAAGCTCATATTTCATTACGCAAATCGACACTCGTTCTCATTCTCGCTTGCAATAGCTGCCGTAGAATGCCTGAACGTGCGCGGAGGGAGGAACGGGTCTTAATTGGCAAACAATGCATTGTTTATACCCCAAGCAAGTTATCTCTACCATCTTTCATAATATTGAACACTATGGAATTAATCAGTCCATTGTGTTTCCGTTATACCCAATCACGGGTTCTAAAAATTCCGCATAATGTGTAACGGTGGCCGCGAACTCCCATGGTTATAATTTGTAGGGTCACCTTAATTTATGCTATAATACTTGTTCCTTGGAACATTGGCCGTGTTTTGTTAATTCTGCGCATGTTTACTGTTTATAAACGTTTGTGTGAATGACCGGGCATGGTCGTTGATGGTTCGTAATATACGGTATGGAATTAATATTGCAAACGCATGCCAAGTTCCAACCGAAGCCGCGTGAATATAAATGTTATGTAAACAATTCTTGATTATCTTTTACTTACATTAAATGTATTTTCTGTGAGTAAAAAAAACACCAACTTAAAATAAATTGTAAACTGCTATAGTTTCGTCACGTGCTACTTTGAACTGGAAGTTAGAAAAATTAAACCATTAAAGTGGCGCCGCGAGCATAAACTAACAAATCACGATAATGTCTCTTCGACAGGTAGCAACTCGCTTATCTATGAATATTCAACAGAATTGTAATTTGTCAGATAAAAGATAGGATCAATATTATGTGTAGATTATTAATTTTACTGCCTTAGAAACAGTTATTGACTGGTTTAGAAGCGATCGGCTTAATAGAAGCGGATGATCTTGTTTAAATCGAAATAAGTTCGTTGACTGCACGAAATGAGGAAATTTAGAGTTGAATGTGAAGAAAAACAATGTTAACTACTTCATTTCGTGTTGCAGCCGTTTAATGAAGTGCGATAACAACGCAAACAATGCCGAGACATGATTCGAACACAGTTCTTACATTAGATTAATTATTTCTGGTACAATAACGGAAGACAGTTAAAGAACTAAGAAATGCACTTTACATGTTTAAAAAATATAAGTATACAAAATAAGCTTAAAATTTTACCACTGGGGACCGATTTTTGAAAGCATATTATGTGTAAATACCACCCAAAAGTAGTGAAAAATTACAGCTCTCATTAATATTTTGAACAAGGCTAAAATTTTATTCGATCTGTAGTTTTGAAGATTAGCATGTTTTTACCACTTTCTAGTGGTATGTGTTGTCAAAAATCGGGTCCCATGGGAATATTATACAATTGACGTGACAAATCACTACCTAATGCATTGCAGAGTTGGATATTCCGTTAACAGGGGCTAATACGGGGATGAGTACACACGTCATGACGTGAAATGAAAGAAAATTTCCTTCAATTTCTAATTCCCCCCTAAAGTAACCCTTATATTGAAAATCTATTTATTTCAGTGAAACATTCTCATTTTCAGACGTGATAATACACATGTATACTAAAGTTCAACTTACTTGGTACGGTCGATTCGGTACATTGGAAACCCTCAATGTGCGATTCACCGTCCGACTCGGACTTGGCTGGTTTTTATATCATACGTCATTTTATGTTGGCTCGGCTTGGAGTTTTTCCCAGTAAACTTTTTGCGCGAATGGTCGATGGTGACTTCGCGGTGACCACAATGTGCAATATTCACTTGCGGTCGAGCCGATCTATTGTTCCCGCAGGAACTCACATAATAATTTTTATGTTGTTTTGTCTTACCGTCGCCGACGATTTCCTTTATACTTTCGTACCTCAATGTTTTATTGTTATTTTATCTATCCTAACTTTCATAGAGCGCTGTGTGAAATTGGTTAACATTTGAAGAACGAAAACAATTGCGTCTTTTTAATAATCACTTTGCTTTCTCAAATATTCACACCTTCATGCATGAATAAAACAATATAAAAAAACATGTTTAATTCCGCTTACTTCCTTGTGGTAATGATAGAGTAAAAGTTTTTCCATTTCGTGGTAAAAGTAAATTACTTCCTTAGGAAACATTATAGTCCGCTCCGAGTGAGATCATCAATGGACAGGCCATTATGCCTGCATCTTACGTTCATAATATCTAGCTTTTTATAGAAAATTGTATCCTAGAAATATAGTTGGTTATAAAAAGATACGCATAATAGGTAATCTCATGCAAAATAAATGATGTGAACGTTTATTGAATTATAAAATGATATAAACATTGCATGTAATAATTAATTCGTACGGTAGCTTGAGTTCAATAGAAACTACTTATAATTTAAACATTATGTTATATATTTTACACATGGAATCTTGGATCAGATTTGTGAGCAAGTAGCTCAAGAATTTAGGTCTACCGTTTGACTTGTGGTGAAGATTTTTGATCTAAATAAGGTGTTTAAAAATTCCTGTCACCGTGCCCTCATTTATTTACCCACCTAGGCGTACATTGGTTGCATGATAAGACGTCGTCAACCTCTAAGGTTTGTTTATTACACCCGTTCGCCGTATTATTCTCGTCATGTCGCAAGTATGAATAGCGCTCTAAGAACTTTCTCAAGGAAAAGAAACAGTTAGTCTTTTGTCGAGTTCAATGTCACTTCATTACCAGTATGGTGCTGGTGCTTCCTAAGGTACTCGCGATCAAAGAGGTCGCATGAAAGTAAACACAATCGTGTCTGTTACGCTCTCATGGCTACTATAATAGGAAAAGTCACATTTCATTTTCTTGACAGATACAGTGATGTCAAAAAAGGTAATTGCGAGTTTTGCGTCGCAAAGCATCATTATGTCATCACGGAATGCATCTGTAATTATAGCGCTGTGCTATGCAAACTGCGCTACGTGAGTGTCCTCTGATAATGGGGTGTTATAATTGCGTACGCATACCATAGATTGCGTTTCATGCATTCATCAAGCAATGTTCTAATGTCACGAAGCCTTTTCCAATTGTTTTGATTAGCCGAAGTCACATAAAAAAATGACATAAATATCTGTTTTTAACCACCGACGCAAAAAGAGGGGTGTTATACGTTTGACGTGATGTCTGTGTGTGTATGTTTGTCTGTGGCATCCCACGGATGGACCGATTTCGATTCAGTTTTTTTACAATCGAAAGCCAGTTTTCTTGCGGCGGTTCTTGGTCATGTTTGGTAAAAATCGGTCTAGCAGTTTGAAGAGTAGGTACCTATTCAGCTTTTTTCCAAAATGATGAAAGGCATTTCATTTACGTATGACTACACGATTGATGCGTGGGTTTTTTTTAATTATTGATTTAATGTTATTCTAAAAGACTTTTTCTACGTTTTAGCGTCAGCGTATAAAAAAATCAAGTAGTTGGTAAGTTCCTAATATCTCCTTGGTTAAAAAAATATATAAAAACATACTCATTTTGTTTTTCAAAACTTTCACGTTTTTTTAACAGGACACGCTAAGAGTGTTACAAAATTCAACAAGAAAGTCTAAATTACACTAATCAGAGAAAGCTACTATGCTTAATTGATCCTACTTAGCGCCACGTTGTTAATATATATAATAATCATCAAACAGGATTCTTACATCTCTAACATCATTATCGCATCAAGTTTCTTTTATCTGACTCGAATCGCTAACTGTAGATAAAATGACCGTTCAGCGGCTTTGATTATCAGTATATGTCATCAGATTACATTATTAACACTGCATATTCAATCCCGGGGTGTTAATGTATTGACGATACACAGTTATAGTTAAGTTAGAAATGCACTTTACGATACCAGGCTAGCCCTCATGTCCATTATCTCAGACTTTTCCCACAATAAATCATGCGGAATCCGAAATTATACGGTACATCTTCGAACTTGCACGAACCGTTCCCTAGATATCCGAGATAAGAACCTTGTGAGTTACCTACTGGTTACCAGTTACCGGGAAATTGATGTGAGCTCTTCGTGAGGTCATTTGCGCGTTGGGCCGGTCTAGCGAGCCGGTCCGGGGCAAAGGTTTAGTCATTGTTTGGGCTACATACGAGAAATGAACTCGACGTAAGTCACATGCCGTCACAGATAGTTTACCCTATACAGGAAAACGTGCTTAATTGGAACTTATAAACAGCAAATTTTGTTCATTTTAAGTGCTTTAACTGTTTCAAGTAGGTACTATATTCATGTATATGTCGTTATTCACAAGGGATACAGGTCAGCGTGCTTAAAATAGGTAACTCGACTGCAACGTCGCATGAGTATTAATTATTACCTGTCAAATATCGATTCTCTTCTATCACTATATGAACGTACCGCGCCTCACTATTCGCTTATGGGATCATTAAATTTTCTTGAATAAAAACTGTTTGATTAACTTTACAAAACGGGCTCATGAATAATGTAAGAACTAACATGTCGGACCCTTCTTCCTTTCTGAATAATTTCGTGTTTTCGGTGCTTAAATATGTTACTGTACGCACATATTTCCCCGAGTTGAAACATTAAAATTTTAATTTCGGTCGATTCTACGACCGAGGGTTGAAACACGAAGTATGATGGAAATACCTTCTTCATTTTACTCGTGAGTAGTTGCCTATTTGAAGTAAGAGTACAATCCACTTATCTGTCACTGATCTATTCCATCTTCATTTTCAGTTATTATGTCGAGTGACGAATACACCGAATAATTTCACAAGGTCAATTGGATAATTTAGCATTTTTGTGACTTGGACGTGTAGGCGTTAGGATATCCTTATATAAACGAAAACAACGTATTGTAATAGGCAGAGCTATTGTAGCAATTTACAACTAAGATATTTAAATTGCCCCGTAAAGAATCCCAGGCCCATCATGTATTTTACTATTCACATAAACTGTCTGAATATTTAAATGCGTTTTAAAATCTACATGACCGTCTTTATATAAAAACAAAAGGGATTTTACCATGAGCGTGTCATAAAATTCCAAAATCATTTCAGTAAATCAAGCCAGACTTAGAACTTGTAAAACGACATAAAAATTATTTGTCAAGGAGAACACATGTACTGCTGGCTGAGGATTATTGCCCTTTAAAAGAATAAATAAATATTCAGAATGGCAATTCGTTTGGCACAACTTGCATCACACCTCCAGAGATGTAAATACTCTAACTGATTCTTCGAAACCTCATTCTCGGTGATTAACGACACATAAATAACGTAGTTATTTCATAGTAGTTGTTACTATATGTTATTTCATTAAATATAGAAGTGACAGTGTACTTAGGTACTATAAATTGAAATAACTTCAGTAAGGGATTTCAAGCCTTACACCTACGTTCCCGTATGTCAAAAATAGAGAGAGAGAGAGAGAGAGAGAGAGAGAATGCTTAAATATAAATAAATACTGGAGTTTCCGCTCCTACTTAGTTTATTTTTATGCGTGTGTTTGCCAGCCTAAGTTTGTGTAGACGTACCTACATAATAATATGAGCACTAATCAAATATGTACCTACTTACATTGTTCTTGTCAGTTGTTATTGTAATTTATCGATATCTGCAGAACGCGATTTTAAATCCAAATTCCAAAATCATGTTCAATGATAAGTCATCAATAATACCTACGTGGTATGTTTATAAGATAATGAAAAGTGTGTTGTTAAGCGGATATGTTTAAGATTTAATATGATGTAATGTGGAAAACTTTTAACCATATTTAGTTAAAATAGCTACAGTCACTACACAATATCTGTTGTTATATTATTCATTTAATTCTTAATAAAAAAAAGATCGTTTTACTTTTTTCGCTTTACTCAGTTTTTTACTCATATTACACCAGTGTTTGTGTAAGCATTTTAATAATCCTAGCATTTCAGTAATGTAGTTTTCTTTTTTTTCAGATTGTCCGCGGTTCTCTGTTAGGCGAGCAATGCCGGTCAGCTGCAGACTGCGCGGTGCGAAATGCGCACTGCGAGAGCGGCCGCTGCGCGTGCGACCCTTATTTCGCCAGAGTTGATAACTCTACGTGCCTTGAGTGTAAGTATTTTTACATGATGTTACCTTGGCTATGGTTTTTTTTTTATGAAATCATCTACAGTTAAAATGCACAAGCTTACAGTATTCTTAGAGCTATCAGTATGAATCGTAGTGGGAGAGTACAATGTCGACAGTCCACTCGTAGCTCACTTACCCCGTATCTCAGTTAAACTGCACGCCTGTACAAGTACATCACAGTGCAAATACTTGCAGTGTACTTATACCTGCACCTTTGGTACAGTGTACCTTATTCTTCTAAGTAATTTTTTACATAAAAATATCTTTTCACTTCGTTAACGTCAGGTAAATACGGATGGAAAAATATTGTCTCAGTCGTATTGACCTTAGCTCTCATTGTTGTTCTTAGTGTGGGATTTTCGTGCAAAAGAATGAGGCGCTTTATGTACTTAACTTTGATGTACTTGTTTGACCACGCTCTAGACTCTAATTAGAAGTAAACCTGCACTTCAAACAGAAAGTGACCTATGCAAATTCAAAAACTTACCCACCACAATTTTAATGACTTGTAACTATTAGTAAATTTCTCTTACGTTCATATAAATTGTCTTCATGATCTATCACTTTTCCCTTTTCACAAAAAAACACATCTTACGTTATAGATCTTTTCACTTTTAAGCATTACGGGCGAAGAGGCCTTTACCTAATGATCCTGTGCGGTACAAGTTGCGGTGCGACAGATTACTTTCACTTAAACGATCAGTTTGCATAACTATGCCCAGTTTTCATCACCAACCATCAAAAATAACTTTCCTTTATCCAAAATCGAATTTCGCTTTTCAATGTCGTTCTGCAATTTAGCAACGCAACCAAGTTCGAGGCATTAATCAAAAGGTATGCCGCTTCCGACAACGACCGTGCCATCTCTTGATTTCATTGTGCCGGTCTATTCAATAGTCCATTAGATATTTGGATGAATGTCGACACAATAGAGACGAACTTTGCATGGGTATTCGTTTTGCTTTCACTGTGGTTTTTTTTGGATGTATTTACTTAATAATTTCACGATCTCACTTTTGTTCTTATTGAGTCCTTATTTTGGTTCATAATCATTTATAATGAGTTTCATAACTGTAGCAAGAAAGATTAATAGGTACATATTTTCAGCGAGCTTTCGCTTTGTACTAGTAAACGATTCCTTACTAAAGTTTCAAAATATATATGAGCTCATTTAATTTCTGTATAGTAGATTTTTATTATTGATTTGTTGTTACGTTTTAATCTCATTTTGTTCGTCGTCTTTTTTGTTTTTGCCCATAAACTATAACTGTAACCAGCAAGGCAGAACGGTCTTCATCAAATGACTAATTCTTCCAAAATCTCGTTAGCCAAATTTATCTAAAGTATTGCACTATAAGCAAAAGCATCACAATATTTGATATTCTTTTTAATTTCTGCTCTAGAATTCTAAATTTCGCTAGTTGTACGTTGTACCATCTTTATCACAGCTCGCTCCAACCACAGGGCAGCGCGCTGGCGCATGCGACGAGATATTATCGCCCCACTATCGCAGGCCTTTATTTTGATCGTCCCATTATCCCACGCTCGGTTTACTTTCTTTGCCCAATACTCTCCGTAAGTGTCCAAATCTGGCAAGCTGTGGGATTACAACGGTGCTTTTACCGAATTTTGCTCTTGAATAGCATTGAATTTGGATCGATATTAGCAAGATGAATAAAAATATTGGAACTAATATAATAAATGCGAAAGTAACTCTGTGACGTTTTCACGCCTTAATCGCGAAACCACTTTGATGGACTTTGATATAGAGATTTGTGTTGTTTTCGCTAGATAGCGATAACCAAATTCTAGACAGACAAGTAGGACCTAATGTTTAAAATAATATTTTTAAGGTATTAAAATCAAGTAAAGATTCTATTCCATGATTCCTATTCGAGTCTTATCGACCTTATATGATGCCAATCTAAATTCAGTTTCTTTATAATCTCATAAATTAAAGGTTAACTGGAAGAAATCCCTTTTAGGTATAAGTTCGCCTTTGTGCAATTGTGTTGTCCTGTATTCATCTTTTTCATGTGTTTTATGTACTAATAGCTTTTGCCCGCAACTTTGTCCCCCTAGAATTAGATATTAGAACTGCAGATGTTGATAGTTATATTCTACAACAGATAATAATTTACGTTGCGAGTCCTACCATCTCATTTATTCAAATCCGACAAGAAGTAACAAACATACCCACACACACACACACACACAAACACACACTCACAAACTTTCGCCTTTATAATACATATAATTCTTCACTTCTTCTTTTAAAATTTTAAAGACAAAAAAAAGGATTTAATTTCTTCAAAATAGGTCAGGTACTTTTTTTAGTAAACTTGCCGACATTGTTAAACAGGATTTATGGCAAAACTACGGGCATCACTCGTATTAACTAGACCGACACGTTTTTCTCGCACGGCTCATCTGCTCTGTGTATAATTTGAGTACTAGTTCGATGACGTATAAGTCCTTAAGCGTTAACTTGTGGGCAGGAACCATTAGCGGATGTGGTGTGTAACATACTTCTCAACCTGCGGGTCCAGTCGGGCTGCATTTCAAACGAGGATCGCCGGACCCGCTATACGCCCGGTCCGACCAACGGCAAATGCAACTATTCATATTTTAATAGTATTACTTATATCGTTTCTATTGACCCATACAGTAGGTACGTGTACTTGGAGTTTGCCACTCGGAATTTCTCGACTTTGATCGGATCATGTGTCGATTAGGCGCATCACTCGAAAGTGGTGAAAAATTTTGCGGAATTTGAAATACGAACAATGGAAGAAAATTACAGCTTGTTCTTGTCAACTAGTAGAGATTTTAAATTCGAGTTGCAGTATTTTTACATTCGATACTTACAGAGATTTTTATCACTAAGTATGCATGGTATTTTTGATGTGCTTTGGGCCCTAGATCGAAATTCATAATTCACCAAAATATAGATAACATTTGCTGAAAAGTGCCGAAAGACAAAATTCTAACCATTTTTTTTGTATTGCAGGTACGCTATGATTAGCTTAAAAATTCATGTACAGTCAAGTGTAATAATATGTATTTAGACAAAGATTCAAAAATAAGTACCATACGCTCTTACAGCGGCGTAATAAGGTCGTGGGACATGTATTTGAGAAGTTCCTATCAATATGTACTTATTTTTGCACTTGACCGTACATTAATATCAGATATATACTTTAATAAATCTTTGAGTGGACGTGAGTAATATTCTTGAATGTCATCACATCAAACGTAAAATTTTAGGGTTCAAATTGCTTTGTAAACTTTTCCACGCTGAAATGGACTTTTGCATAAATCAAGGCTTTATACTCTTAAATCCACAATGGAACGTACTTTTTTAATAACGAGAACCCTTTTCAAATATGTACCTAATGCACACCATGATATAGGTAGATAGACCTAGCTATCAAAACATGCATTACTTATTATGTTTGCCCAATCGATCTCTCGGCTATCTAGATGGAGTCGATATGGCATCAAATCACCTGACTGAGCGTATAAAATAGCAGGTCCTTTAATATATAGATTAACCTTTGATCACTCATATCTTATACATACACATAACATACATTGTAACTGGTACATTCTATGCTTTTCCTCTACTCCCAGACCAACATGGAAGACACTAACTATTAAAAGGTAGAATACAACCCGTCAATTACGAAATAGGTACCATCATTATTTCAGGCTAAGTGTTTGCAAGCAAAGTACACAAAGCCAGTTTATTCGACTACATAAAGATTGATTCTAAGTACGCTCTCTACTACTTACATATGACAGCTTTACGCTCTATCAAATTTGGGATAGGATATCCGTGATAGTTAGATATTTAATAGATGATATTCGCACACTTTCTCTAAATAACAGGCGCACAATTATACCTGTCAGCGAGTATCAAAAAGCACCGAGTGTAATTGATTCGAACCCACCCATTCAACAATAACAAAGGAGATATCATTGAATATGGGCTAAGTGTCTAGACATGGAGTGACGGCAACGGTCGAAGTTCCCTGGTCAGTGTGCCGCGCGTGAGCGAGGCACCGGCGCGCGCGCAGGAACAGTGCGATACCGTTTGATACCTTACCATTTCACCATCTGCCGTGACAGATGAATGCTGCAATTATACTTCTAAAATAACAGTACTTTAAATACACATCCGAATTAGTCACAAGCAAAATTAGAGACATGTGCACCACAATCTCTATGGTTAGTTACGTGAATTAGTAATTACCTGAAGTAAATTAACTTAGTTTCGTTCTGTTGAAGCCGTTCGCGTTTTATAGCGAGAAGTTAATTCGCACGTTTATTCTTAATGGTGTTTTAGCGTGCATTTAACTATGCCATCAAGGAATAATGTGAGTTCGGTCTGAAGTAATACCCTCCTGTGTTTTGCGATATCCTTTAATTAAACCATGTATCTGGCTAACGCGGTTCAACGAAGCACGACGCCAATAAATTCTTATTCCGGCCCTAAAGCACGGCGTGTTATTGCAATGTGTCCACTACGTTTATTTGTGGAACCAATTTAAATAAACTTGTTGACGGTTAGAGCCCGCCGGGTTTACGCCGCACCCGGCGCATCGTCCGGTCCTCTTGCTGTAAATTGCCGGCACATTTGTTCCGAGTGCTAAGTGTAAGTTATTTGTCGCATCAAACGTCTCGAACACGTCTTGAAGCGTCAAGTATTACGAGATCGAGTTAAGCTTGTTGCTACGTGCCGTTAGTGGCGATGCTATTTTTTCCAAAGTAATCGACACGTATACACGTTTGTTGTCAAAATTGAGACTGAGCGATTAGTGCAAGTTTCTTGAATGAGTTTGCATTGAAATATCAAGATTCTCTAACGAAATAAATACTATGAGATTAGTTTGTTACCGTTGCGCGCCGCCGATGGCGCTGCCAGTTTTTCCGTAGTAATTTATTCGTAGGTACCTAGTAATTGAGTCAAAAACTTACTAGAGCTCTATATTGTATGCGACTTTGCTCCGGGCACAAATAAATATTCGCACAATTTAATATGAAAACATAATTGGAATCGAAAACAATGACAAGACAATAATTCTCTGCACCAATTTAGAAACTTGTCTGACCTGACAAATATAATTGGCGGGCGAGACAAAGCGTGTGATTTCGATTTCTAAGTCAGATTATTTCCTGTGGCATCTGAAGAAGAGAACAGACTCCGTCTGGAGGCGGACGAGCTTATCTTTGACATTAAGTCTTGTTAAAAGTTAGTGCTCTACATTTCCGTTTTAAATGTTAACTGTTGCATCTCATCTTACCAGTACTTAAAAACATAAATTGCTTGCTATTTACTATCACGCTCTAAGCAATATCGGATTTACACGAGCTTAGTGACTAAACAGGAAGGTTACTTAGATATTTGCCACTTACAACTTACCTTGTGTGGAAACACGCCGTGTTAGTTCTTAGTTTTTATATAACTGCAGATGCAAACAAATAGAAGCCTATTTCATAAACGACAAGCGTCTACTCCAATTAAAATAATACAATTGTCTCTCAATTGACCTCTGTAACACGCATTAATAACCTCCTTAGTTAAACATCCTTACTCGTATGTCTATAAAACAAAATTTTGCTATATGTAACTTGGACTGTAACTTTTTATGAATAAGGGAGTCAGTTCTTAAAGACTGCACGTGTAATAAAGAGTTTTGTTGCTTACACCATTCTTTAACAACATGGTGTCGCTATTCACTTTGAAGATAGTGGCTAAGAAAACACTTATAATAATAACCAAGCTCGTGTAAACACGGCATAAGGCGATTGATACGGCTTAGCGGCGCTACTTTGAGGGGTAAATAACCAAACAAACCGTAGTTTCTATCTCAACGAGCCTGTTTCCCGACTTCGCGTTCCGCACTTAATGTGTGTTCGCGGTACAGTTACCCTTGCAGTTTTCTCTTTTATTGTAATTGTTTTTTTATATTACAAGTTTTTTTATGAGTTACGAGGCTTATCTGTGGCCGAGATATCGCTGTTGAGATGAGTTGTTTCTTAAGTAAAGTTAAAAGGTGCATTCTTTATTTGTATCGAGACACAAGATAATTCTCTTTCGGTCATGCTTGAAGCGGTACAATGACTCTTTTTTACAAATCAATTATTAATCCAGCAGTGGCTTCCACGCTTTTTATAAGATTACAAAGAACAACCACACTACAATAAACAATGTAAGTAAGGCATATTTGATGGCATAACAACATAATAAAACTTTTACAATACTAATTCTCATCCGCCTTTGAACTCGCATACAATATTGTATGCGTCCATTAGCCTACATACACACAGGCTCACACAGAGCAGGTGACGACTGGATTTTCAACAGCCACGCCACGGTAACCACTAATGATGGATTACCCGAATATTCATTCTTCACCTCGTTTGTAACAATCACCACCTTACATTGATTATAAGACCGTAACTTAGGATAAGCGATCACGGTTTTTGCATGCAACGAATTAACGGAGCGCGGTGAAACGGATTTTAATGACTTTTAGTTCTGCGTTTATTCGTAACCGATTGCACGCATTTATGCGTCAAAATAAACTGTAACGCATGCTTGTAACGTGTTGAATAGCGTCCGTAACTAAGTTGTTTGAGTTGAGCCTACACATTTTAACTAGCGCAGAGGAAAAGCAAACGTGTGTGTGTTTCTCTTCACCCATAATATTCGTAGAAGGTGATTTAGGGCTTGTATGACAGAACCGTTATGAAGATAGAGCGCTCGTCCTATACACGCCTATATAAGGCTTGGTCCCTCCTTTTGCGTCGCAAATACCCGGCAAACACCATAAAAGTATACTCAACTTGGAATATAACTTTGTAGTTTTTACAGCAGAAAATATAGACGTGACACGAAGTGACATATTGATTGTATCCGATAAACAATTGTAATTTTGATTGTGATTTAATTGTCACGCCTCCAAGTCACACCTTTTATTTGTGCCTCACTTTAATGATAAACATTACGAAGTCACTGTCCAAGGCCACTGGCGATAATGAAATTTATCTTGCGGTACACAGATATATTTTACAGATAAGTTTCGATAAAATGTACCAAAAATAGTAATATGGTTATAACATTCGGAATATTATTTAAAAATGAGTTCATACCTGTAAAAAAGTCTAGCTAAAAAGTGTGAATAAATATGAAAATAAATGAAGGTAACGAATCTAAATATTGAAGGCGAAATACTTAATGTCTTTAAAGTAGGTACAGCTTTTTTATTTGCTGATTTACTTTTTTCTCGATTTATTTCCGATTTGAGCGAAGCGCACCATCTTCACTCACTTATGTATTGTACCTACCTACTGTCCCAAATATTGGCCATACCCTCTCCAGTAGGTATCGGCGCTGAATCGAATCGACCTTGACTTTGTCTCGCGATAATCTCAAAAAATCAAACGGAAAGTCACGCACATCACACCTACTTTTCACGGCTGTCTTTGGTGTGCCAAATCCAATAACGCAAGTGCGCTATTGTGTTCTTCATTTTGGAATTATTGTGTCAGGCCTACATCTTGATGAAGATAATAAGTTTATTAAAGTCTGCAAACTTTAACGCTCACAATTTTTTACAATGATTTGCCTAAGTGCTTAATTGCTTCTTTTTTATGACCGTAAGATTTGTAAGTTAATTGGGCCCGGGTGCTCCAGATTACCTGATTAAATGTAGCAGAAAATAAGCTTCTAAAATAGCAGAAAGTAACTATGTATGCGTAAATAAGTATCGGACTAACTTAACTTCCTTAGACGCAGAGCATAAATACAGCCATAGTTACATATTGCGACCAGTAGTGCTTTTTATATCTACTCAATTCTTAAGATAGTGTTTGTAACACAACTACTTGCTTTTACCATATCTTGAATAATTGATTATTGTAATATACGATCCTTTTATAATTTCCTGTTATGATTTATTGTATTATTTGCATATTTTGCATGCAACAAAGAATCGAAGTGAAAGCATTAAAAAAATGCGTGGATTTCTAATGAATGTATGCAAAACAGTAATTATTATCGTCATAAATTCAACCAGAAATAATCAGGTGTCGATTGGTAAATGATTCATTAAGTATTTAAGGCTCGCGGAACTTGGATTTCGTTTAAAATTGTCGGTGATCATTCAACCATGTAAATTGCAAGCATAATTTGCATTTTTTATGAACATCTATCACCTGCCCGCCAATTTCCTTATGAATGGACGCATACCTATTATGTTATCACCGGTAAGTTAAATGCTCGAAAGTTGTAAAATGTTTGACGTATTTTTCGCAAGCTTCTGTGGTTTTTACGCGTTTTTTCGTATCGTTTTATGATCGAGCCATTAATAACAACATGTTTGGGGAATTTTCTAAAACCTCGTGTTTAATTCCCAAAATGATTGGTAGGTATATTGCTAGAAATCGATTAGAAGTAAATCAATAAGCAATAAACAGTTTCAAATATGTGTTCAGATTTACTATTCCGTCCATTGAATGCAAATAAGTATTGGACACGCCTTTATCGTGAAATACATGCACAATGACCGGACTTTTTTAAATAATTAAACTAAAATACATACCTAGTTGACCACTGACTGGCTTTATTCCAATACTACGTGTTAATCCATGCTACAAGCTGCTATGCTGCTGTATACCGACAACCAGTACAGTTCCTGGCTTATGAGATATTCTATCTTGGTCCTGTACTCTGGCATTGCATCTGTAATCCTCTGATGTGACGTGTGCTCAATTGTTCGTGGGTGGTGGTGTCCTTTGCCACCAGGTGACCCATTTACTCGTTTGCCCCTGCTTTAATAAAATTAATACATACATTGAAAGTGTACATTTTAAGGACGATTTATATACCTAAGTGTACGAAAACATTACCTTGATTACGGAATCTTTATTGCAGACTCTACCAAAGTAAGATGTTTTAATGCAGTCCCGTTAAGATATCGTTAATGAAATGATTTATTAGAGGATACGCTTTGTTGACATTTCCGGATAACTTACATTACTTTTACTGCCATTTAATGTAGAGTAATGAGACCGGTTTTCATCTTATTAGTACTTACATACATTATTGCCATTATTGGTGGTTAGACTGATGTGACTTTTATTTATATTTGAGCACACTATATTGTATCTATACCTATAGATTAGATAAAGTCTAAGGGAAGGGGGTTTGCAGTATATCACTTTTTTTTGTACCTACGGTAGATCTAACTGATGTTGCTTTTAATTACAACTACAATAATGCCGCCAGTGTCTTGGGGTCTATGCCGCAGGAGGGTCTTTTAGATGGTGTTTTCTTTTTATAGTTAGGTATATTTATTTAGTTTTAAGTTTTGTATATTTAGTTAACTTTTAGATTTTATCATAGTTTAATTTTTTATGTAATTCAAATATTAATTAAAGAAATGTTTGAACCATTGGTTTCAAAAACGAATTAAAAGATAGTTGTTTCTGTAATAAAATTAAATAAATGCTAAAAGTAAATTTGTTTAACGTTTAACCTCATTCAAAGATGAGTTCCGATAATTTATATCGGCCAGGGTCATACACATTTTCTTTTAAGAATTCCGTAGGTAGTTAAAATGTAAAAAAAAACATTATGACTACCTATATAGTTTCATCATGCCCATTCTTCACTCTCAATTTTACAAGTCGATTTATATAAAGAATGTCCCGACACGCACTTGGCCGGTTTTATAAAGTTTACCTACTAATTAATGTTTTTTTTCTTTTCCAGCTACGTTGTTGGGTTCAGAATGCGTCGTGCCGGAGCAGTGTACCCTCAAGGTTGCCTACAGCGCGTGCTTGGAAGGCGTCTGCCGCTGCACAGATGGACATCTCCAGTTCAGAAAACACACATGCCTCTCCCGTAAGATTACTGCGGTTCAGATATTACATACATAATACTTCCCAAAATCCCAACTCTTCCCAATCCGCACTGAGCCTGCGTGGGAACTATATCTCAAGCCAAAAATATCGACGGACAAACAGAAAATAGTATAATTGAGAACTTCATCTTGTTTTGTAGTATTTGTTATCGAGTATCCGTAGACAAGATGCCTACAACCGATAAAGCAGGATGACACGTGAGAATTTCTAGTCCTTTTTTACTCGTAACAGGCCGGGCACGACTACGCGCGATCGTTTTCTCTGTTCATTGCGTGTGCTGTCAGGTAATGTTTGTTTGAGGTGCGTCTCGCCTACGGAATGGACCAGTTTTGCCAACTCGAAATGATCCAAGTTGTTAGATGTGGTCCAAGTTCCAGAAAAGCGCCATGGCAGGGGGAGGGCTGCACACCGCACCAATAATTTTGTGATACTAATTCCTTTTACATTTTTATGACATTGAACATTGATAACTATCGAATATAACAACTACTACCTGGAACTGTAATAAATGCAAAAGTCGCTTACTAATATGGCCGCTAAAACTTTTTTGACGCTAGGACCTTCTTAGCGAAAGTCGCCGTTTCGCTAAATTGACAACACTGAACAGAGTAAGCGCTGGCCGAGCCGTAAGGCTTGCTTAGTACGCTTATGGTTTGCGTGGTAAGCTTACGCGTGAGGCGTACCGTGTAGCTCTCGTTTAACGGGTCGGGCACTAGGTACTGTGTCCATTGCGCAGCCGTGAAGCACGCAGCACAGTGATTAGTTGGCAGCACACGCAATGAACAGAGAAAACGTTCGCCTCGCCCGCCGCCTGTCGCGCGTAGTCGTTACCAAGCCGAGCCGTTAGGCTTTCACGTAAGATTTTCGCTCAAGGCTTGCGTGTAAGGCTAAGCGCTTAAGAGAAGGATATATATGTATATAATTATGCTCCCGGCATGCGTTTATACTAATAGGCATCTTGTCTAGGCCCTCTTTCATAAGTTTTGTTGTCCGTTTTGGAAAGCACATGTTTACTCCGTTAATGTTTCTTATCCAGATTAACAAGGCAAAGCCGTTGTGGTATAATTTGCTGGACATTCCTGCGGTGTACGCAAGCTAATTAAGAACTTATCTTTAACGCTTCACAGAAGAGATAAAACGAGAAGCCATTTAGTTTCTATTTAAATTTATTTGTCCAGAAACTATTGACTAATACTGTGAGCGTTACGCTTTAGAACATTCTGAGCCGCACAGAATAATGCGAGTATTCAACCCGCAGAACCAAAAAGAGTCCAAATAACAATAGCAGTTAGCTATTCCTATTTTTATACCTATACGACAAGTAAATGTGAGCTGATTTTGGTTGTGACTAAGAAGTCTATGGCAGCAATCTTACCCGCTTATTCGGCTCGGCAAGCGTAACAATGCCAAAGGCATTACCCTAACAATTTGTCCTCCGCCACACACACTCTAACTTTCTGTTTCATTCGCGCGAGCCGAGCTCGACCCGATCTCATGCCGAATTGACCAAGTCACGGAGACTTACTGGACTGCAACGAACGCCGATAAGTCGCCGTGTAATTCTATAAATCGGGAAGATGTGTGTCGGTGTCGCTATGGGGAAACACGAGGGTCACTGAGATCTGTGGGCCGATATTTTTAATCTCTGAAAGAATCTCAAAAGTACTTAGTAACATTGTTATTGAATTTGTAATAAGAGTGTAATTGACTTAGTAGAAAATACAGCTCTATTTAAAATCATTTTGTCAGCTGACATCTAAAATTTAATTTATTCGGTTTTTTTTTATAAATATTAGTGATATTGGGATATTTTCATAGATGATTATAAATTACATGGTTGGTTGGCGCGTTGAGATGTTGTCCAGTAGCTATGTAGAAATTAGGTACCTAAGTACATTTAAACTTGTAGATAATGTGTTCCTACAAACTAAGAGTTGGTGACACTAACACAACATCGCATATAGCAAAATTGTCGCACAATGGATGAAAATACCTATTTGAATTCTTTAATGAAATTACATAGACCTTAGCGATTGGGGTATTTTTGATGAATTCGATCGAACTCATTGTCTTTATCCAACGACTTATGCAAAATTTAAGATGTTATTGTTATTATGTTAAAAGATTTTTTTTTCATTTTTCTTCCATGCTGGTCTGGCTGTAGGTAAAGAAAAAACATAGAATTTACCAGTTGCTTCTCTTCCCGCGTAGATGGTAAAAGCCTATCGAGCGAATGGGCGAAAGTCTTAGGAATCTTGTTAAGGCGATGCGGCTAGCAACCCATCACTGTTTTAATTTCCCTTTCCACCTATACGCCCTTAATTATGCTAAACGTGGCCTTAATATTTTGTTACCTTAGACTCTGTCTACCCCGTATGAGATAAAGATGTGATAAATGTATGTACGCAAAAGAATTTTTTTATTTGGTGCGCAATCCGCCATACTTCCCAATAAAGTGAGTGGAAGTGCTCTTAATAGTGCATCATTTCCGTGTGCGGAGCTTGTCTGTGAGAACACCAGGTAATTGTTCATTCGACTCACCGGCGACTTCATGTGAACCTCTCTTATTACCGCCAATAACGCCACTATTATGATCTTATTGTGTGAATTATACCACTTATAGCATAGCTGCGACTAAAATGCTTTAAATAACCATGTTTACTAACTTGGGAGATAATAGCGTTAACGAAGGCCGGTGCAACGAAAGTCACCGGTCACAATTATAAAATGTTGCAACAGAGCATTGTTTATTGATGCCGATTTATCAATGACTTTATCGATGTTGTTTTTAATTAGTTTCGTCTTCGAATGTCGCCATCAGGTACTTAAATTAGGTATACAAAGAACGAGAGCACAAATAAATTCGAATGAACGCATACCAATTGGTTCACAAACTTAATAACTCTAACAATGTCTTCTGATTGTCCGATTCAAACGGCATAAGTAGGCGAGTCCTACATAAAAGAATATCCAGCGATTATCTAGTCAGACTTTTGATATTTGAATTTGAATAACCACCGTCGATGGCTCCGCTGCTGATGACTATCTAGGTCGTGAACACGACCGGAGGCAGGTCGCGACCATAAAAAACAGTACCAAGTACAGCGGTGCGTGCCATACTGCTCCTAATTACCATATAATGGGCGATCATATTACCATTTGTGAATTTACATTCACTACACTTAATCAAATTGGCGTCGTTATACGATTAGAATATTTGCATAGTTAATCGGTTTGCGTTCTGAACACTGCCGGTTATATAATTCTGCTTATTTACACACATACCTACAAACCAGACGTAAAGAGTCAACATAAGTGACATTTGTGGGTGAGCTTCAGCAAAACTCCAACAAGAATTGCTAACATTTCAACGCTGAATTATAAATAACACAGAACGTAATGTAGACACACAAACAGCTGTTTACAACTGTACATCCACTACCTATTAGAACGTTAGCAGACCGTCGCGTACGGCCAGCGTTGGGGAAATTGCCATCTGCAACCAAT
Organism: Pandemis cinnamomeana; assembly: GCA_932294345.1. Lineage (NCBI taxonomy): Eukaryota > Metazoa > Arthropoda > Insecta > Lepidoptera > Tortricidae > Pandemis > Pandemis cinnamomeana. Next base: position 10,824,750 of record OW028705.1, on the reverse strand, counting down.
CATTATCACTAGCACGTTCCATACGTTTACTGTAAATGAAGACAAGAATGTCTTCGTACGTTAATTCTATGTTCTTGTATCAGAGAGTATTTGTTTTACATGGTGTGTTTCTATGGTTCCAGCTGCACCGCCTGGTCACGTCTGCTACAGCAACGAACACTGTCGATTATGGGACAGAGAAAGTCACTGTGAATTCGTTATACCAAATCTCTTCGGAAGATGCTCTTGCAACGCATTTTACCGATTAACCGGTGATAAATGTGTTGCACAAAAAACACCGACCTACGTCACGGAAGCAGTCGTAGCCGAACAAGAACCATTAATAGTCGATATGAATGGAACCATAATAGACAACACCTTTAGCAATAAATCTCCAACTTCACCGGTGTTTGTTAGTTCTAGTTCTGCAGATAACATCGGAGCATCTAATACCATTATCGATACAGCAGAAGATGCGAAGCCCAGTAACTTGCCAATGTTCACTAATAAAAATGAAATGCTTAGTACTCAAGAAGACAGCCCCTTAATGCAGGCTGTTATGAAAGTTCCTGAACCTTCAAAAAAATTACCAGTTTCAAATCGCAAAGAAGGCGATCCCAATGACACTATTGGAGTAGGTGAATTAACGGCCAATCTTCATGCGAATGATCAGCCCATATACAGAGTAGTAACGCAGCCGTCAGTTGAAAAGAAAAACAACAAAAAGAGTGGAACGTCAAAGGATCAGCAAAAGCCGTACAAAACCGGACATCAGAAGAAATCATCTTTAAAAGGTTAGTTGCTATTTGTAAGTGCTACGTACTCGCTGATATAAACCTTTAGGCGTGCCAGGACAGATTCGTATAAAATCAGTTGAGTTTTAGGCCAGCATCTGAGTAAGTACGACTCTAATGTTGCCAGTTTCAATTTAACTCAGATTCTGAGAAGGTTCGATTATGAATAGGGCATTTTTTAAGTTATCCAAGTTCCTAAGATGTCAGGTTATTCAGATATCAAGTTCCTAGCTCTTCAGATTCTCATAATGCCGGATTCTGAGTAGGTCAGAAAATCACATATCCAGAATCTTAGTATGTGTAATTCCGAGTACGACCGACTCGAAGTTGATTGGATTATGTTTAGTCTTTATTCTGAGAAGGTCAGATAATATGTCAGTCAATTTCTGGGTACATCAGGCGAATGTACAGTCAAAGGGAAAATAAAATATTTGTTATAACTATAAAAAAAAAAATTTTTTCAAATATTATAAGGTAAGTATCTAATTAAAAAAAAACTTAACATAACTACAACTTGTCTTCATTGTGATTATGGTAGGGGAGCCCAAGAGGGGGATTTCGGGAGTTACTAAAGCTCGGCAGATTAAGATACAGGGAGATACCTTGTACCCGATAAAGTACCTCCACCAAATATGAGCCCCATATATATGGCCGCCTGTCAAAGATAAAGGATCAGTTTAGTAAAAAAAATTGATCATCGGAAATTTTCGGGCGCGTCAGATTAAGGTAGGGTGAGTTAATTACAAGCTAAAAAGTGTATATTCCACTAATCTTGACAATTTTCGAGTGACGTAGAGAAGTAGAAGGGGTACAAACTTCAGCTTTTCAATTAATTAAGTTCAATCATTAAAAAAAATTTTTTTTTTAATGAACAAAAAATTTACCTTGCTACTCCGCTACTCACCTCCTCAATGGACCTCCGCAAAGTAACGCCTTATTCAATAAAATATTTTTTAATTGTCAGATTAGGCTAATCCCTCTAGATAATCGTCAGATTATTAGACGGCACATCTAGGGCATTAAGATGAACCATATATATCTTAATCTGACGCGCTCGAGTATTTCAAAATGGCTATTTTTTTTGCACATTCTAATAACGGCCGTAAATTTGCGTCACATCCAAATCGTCAGATTATTATATGTATAAGAGCTTTTTTTAGGTCCACTTAACAACCCCTTTAGAAAATCTGATGAGCTCGTTTTTTTTTTCATTTTCCACCCTTACGTACGATCACCCCCATCATGGAAACAATCAGATTAACATACGTATATTTTCAAAAATACATAGGACATGGATGCTATCAATATCTGACGCGCTCGAGTAGTTTGGTGGAGTTTTTTTTACACTTTTGAAAATCTATAGTCGCTCCCCCCACCGATGAAAAGGTATATATTTTTCTTCTTATCATCTACGCTTCGCAATCCAATAGGTCTCTATGACGTTCGAGTAAATCCCGATTTAGCTACGTGGGCTCCCCTACTATTAAGCTCCTACTATTCATTATTATATCATGTTTAATCTTAAAGTGGCCAGTATCTCAGATATCTGTACAGATTTATAAAGAGTATTTACAATATAATAATTCGTAGTATTTTTTACTTGCTAATTGTACCTGGCCTTTTTGGAATAAAATATACATAGAATCTGACCTAATAAGAAAACGTTATTTCCAGAATTCATCATTAAAAGAATCTGTTCAGTTTCTTAATCGAATCGTTGCTAATCACATGAGATAAGAAACTGCATAAGTCCGAATCCAACTTATTACTAATCCGACATAGTACTGTCATGACACGGGACCTTATAAGAATCTGACCTACTCAGAAATTGGTTTAAATAGAAAGTGACTACTATATCATAAGTCGTATGTCGAATCTGTTTTATTCAGAAACAGACCGATGGCAAATCTGACCTGAACAGAGTCGTACTTACTCAGATTCTGGCCTAAAACTCAATTGATTTAATACGAATCTGTCCTGGCACGCCTAAAGGGATATAAATGGCCAGTTATACAATTATCCAACGTTATGTTTGCGTTCTCCAGATAAACACCGTATCCGAGCAGATTCCGTTGCTGATATCGGACCCGCTTCCCTCGGCATGCCTTGTCTGACGGACTCCCAGTGTCATCTCGTTGATCAGTACACTCGCTGCGTCAACAAGAGGTGCGATTGTGCCTATCGTACTAATTCTACTTCAGCCTGCTCCGCAAGAAACAGAGGATGTTTACCGGGAACATTCCAGGTAAATTAATTAATTTTGTAACAATGTATCAGAAGAACTGAAAAACTTTTTTTTAAGCTTACTAAAGAGCAACCTTTTTCAGTGTCGGTCGACTGGGGCGTGTATAAGTTGGTATTTCGTCTGCGACGGCCGAAAAGACTGCCCTGATGGCTCCGACGAAACGTGTCAAGGTACTGGTAAAGGTAATTATTGCACACTATCTTTTTTGCACGTCTTCTTTCTATTTTCACTCTCTAATTCTTTGGCTCACAGTCTTTACCTTTCGGGTAGTAATAAGATTAATTTTAATCATGTTACTATGTAATGCTAGAGTGGCATTACTTTGCTATCAGAATTAGATGATCGTCACTGTATCTCTATTGCTCATATTACCGACTCACTATCGTAGAGGTGCATTTCGTTAGCTCTCAATAACATTTCAACGAATATACAGTGCAAACTGGGCGTACTCTGTCTGTTTTTGCACGACTGCCTAAATGTAGACGAGATATTATGGTCGCGTGCCTCTTTGCTTCGTCGTACGCATCGTTTAACGTTATTCCAGCGACATCACGACTGTATTACCCTCGATCCTCATTACACACTAATTTAAAAATACCCGTTCTTCTTAGAAACTGGTTGGGAACTGGTTGATGGTTATTCACGTCATAAAAACATTGATAATGACCAATCAACGGCGATAGCGGTTACCGTTCCTGGATTCAGTGACCTTATTAGTCAAATCATCCTGTTAGTGCAAAATTTTCAATGCTTAATTATTATTTATTATACACTCTACATTTTTTCCAAGACTATATTACTATCGACAAGTGCGCGTTTTCCAAGTCAGTCACGCATGCATATATCACCTACGTCTCATTTTGACTGCAAACGATCATTGTTTTAGCTTCTATAGCTATGTTTAAATACCCCCTTGAATTATCGTACGGGGTTTTGTAACGAACGGACCGATATGAAAATTGGCATTGTATGAAAATTCAGCAAACTGCCGATCGCGCTCTCAGCCGACTGCTCGCAGTATGAATCGTGTGTATACTTTACCATTCTAGTCTGACATGTAATGTTACTCTGATGTATCAGATGGCACGGGCGAGCGCTGTCCCATGCACGCGTTCCGGTGCGGAGGCGTGGGGTCGCGGTGCGTGTCGCGTGCGGCGCGTTGCGACGGCACGCCGCAATGCCCTGGTGGGGAAGACGAGAGGAACTGCAGGGCTACCAGAAGGAAGGGGTAAGAAACTGCTGCTCCTTAGTGTTTCTGAAAACCAAAAGTGAGCGCTGTCTGTTGTCTCATGCAAGAGTTGCAGTGTGGAAGCATAATAAGGTCCACGTAGCTCGTTACTATTATGGCACGCTAGATTTCCGTGCTTGAAAAGACGAGAGGGATTACAGGGCTACCAGGAGAAAGGGGTAAGAAATTGATGTAACTCAGTGTCTCTCTCTCTCTGACATCGCATAGTGGTGCGGTTAACGGGAGCAAGGCTTTTGAAAAGAATAATTTAGCTAACTGTAAAATTAAGTGCTATCTTTCAAATTCCAGGTGCCCCCGGCATACGTTCCGTTGCGGCTCTGGAGAGTGCCTGCCAGAGTACGAGTTCTGTAACGCAATAGTATCTTGCAAGGATGCTTCTGATGAGCCTCCGCACCTCTGTAACGAACAATCCAGGTAGGTCAATCTGTTGATTACGATAAAAGTTAAATTAAAGCTGTTATCTTGTAATTAATCTTGAGAGATTATGAACTAACCTAACTTATCCGACAGTTTACAATCCCACTATTACAAAAAAAAAAATAGTGTCAAATGTTTAATGTAACATGTAACGTTTTATTAATGTAGAGTCAGGGTAGAATCCTCAGTGAAGCTGATTTATTAAGCTGGCAAACTTTTACTTCGAAATCTTATCAAATAAAAAACAGACTGGGGCAACACTGATATTTGCCAGTCAACACTTGTAACAATACGCACGTGTGACCTATAACAGTATGACCCTTGAGCTATGTTTGACCCCCGTGTTTGCACAGATGGCGGGCCGCGGACTTCTGCCCGTTACGATGCGGCAACGGCCGCTGTCGGAGTACTGCTGTGGCCTGTTCGGGGCGAGACGGGTGTGGAGACAACAGCGACGAGATAGCTTGCAGTGTTTGTAGTAAGTCACACTGTTCACTATCAGTCTACCGTACTAGCACCCCTAACCACTAATCCGCTAGTAAACCGAGCTTCTGAGCCCTTAGTGTTAAGTCTTAGATACGAAAAACGTCTTGAACACATTCACGTTAATGATTGAATTACTATGGAACAGCTCCATTGGCCGAACGAAACAACAACTAAAAGTTCTTGTAGCTAACGCAAACGTGGTCGACACGTATTTTGTGACTGAAGATTTACCCTAAGTGGTGTAAAAGTCCCGAACGCGTTTGCGTTAAAGTTTGGTTTCTTAATCTCATTATGTATGTGTCCCACTGCTAGGTAGGTACGGGCCTTCTCTCAGATTGAGCGATTGCGATATATCCTTGGGCCTAGTGAAGATTAAGTGTTCTCAGTTCGCACACGCCATTGAACTAATTCACAGGCTCCTTCGCCGAAAAAGACAATAAATTTCGAATTCAATTTTCCGAATCCAGGAGTTTCTAATCGACGCGGAGTAAACTAGCCTTCAATCAAATTTAACTGATAGTTACTTACAAACAAATATCAATCTAGCAGCAGCCTTTAATTGTTTTATTTTACGAAATTAAAAACAAATAGGTACGAAAATGTACTTGTGATTCCACTACATTGCATGCAAAAAAATTAGACCTGTATTCGAACAATAAACAATCAAAGCAAATTTCGAGACCCACTTTACTTGTATGGACACAGTTCAATGTCCATGAAAATTGACCTTACCACTGAAGTTTGAAAAGACCGCACCAACTGATCAAATATTTTTTACGTCAACGATGCCTGTAACATACATAGCCGATTTGCCACGATTGCGGTGCCGTTATCTATACAATACTTACAAATGATGCTATATATGACCTGGCTAATGCTAAGGTTAAACGAATCGATAGGATGATTAAATTTTGAGCTGATGACACAGCTCTTTCTAAATTGAACAGGGGACCAATTTTTGAAAGCACATGTGTGAAAATACCACTCGAAAGTGTTATCAATCTGTTTATATCTTCAAAACTACAGCTCTAATCAAATTTTTGACTAGGTCACAAAATTAATGAGAGCCGTAAGTATCTTCTAAGCTACTCGTATTTCAAAGTCAGCGCAATTTTTCTACATTCAGCGGTATTTTCACATTGTGCTTTCAAAAATCACCCCCCAGTTTCTAAATATACACATTGCATTGCAGGTCGTCCTGTAAATCGTATTTTTACAACTTATCATGATATTCACTGCAGGGCACAAGTCTGCTGTCAGAAACAGAGCGCTTGGGCTATATTTCGTAGCAGGAACTTCCCACACACCATTGAATTGCTTCGCATGTGTGTACAGGTTTCATCACGATGTTTTCTCATGGTACATTCCAAATGTAATAGCGCACATGAATTCCGATAAATACAGCTTAGAGGTACAAGCGCGGGATCCTATCACACGACTCTCTGCTTGAGAAGCCATACCAACTGCTGAGCTTAGCAGCTATCACGGCTTTTTTCGGCTCTAGATGTTGCCCGGTCACCGTTCCAGTTTTTTTTATTTTTTCCAAAATATTGTTTCATAAAATCCTTTCATGTGCCTTAAGAAAGATAGGTACAAAAAACTCGAGCCATTCTCGAGTTTTGCGCTTGTAAACATTCATTTTTGTTTACATACTTAGATAATTAATGATATTATTAGCACCTACATTTCATTTGTTTTCTTTTACAGGTTGTCCAGCGCCGCAGCAAACACCTTGAATGTCTGTTACATTACAATGAACTATGTATGATTCAAGTTAACACTCTAGCTCTAGACTGTCCGATCTCAACTTATCGTGCATTTATTATACTTGTCAAATGAGATAGGTCACGTTGTTTTGTAGCAACGACTTGAGCAATTTTTATAAACAATTGAATAAGCACACTCGTAGATTGGATCAATTGTATAGTGCCTAAATATAAAGCCTTGTGCGCTTCACTTGGAGAGCTACCACCGACTTAGCTCTTTATTTACAAGGCTTGTTATGTTTCTGTTAACTTAACATTCATTTAATTTGTCAGCCAATTTAAATTTGCCTTTTCCAGACAAAGACAAAACAAGTTAGAGTAGATTTAAGTACCTACTGATGCAAATCTACTGTTGTTCAAAAACTTAGGTTGACTTAAAATGAATCAGCAAGAAAGGCTCAGCCAGAATTCTCATTACACGCCTACCTACTGAGTATGTACTGACAATATTCGCTTATGTACTTCAGTGTTTAATTTAAGACTATGTTGTCAGTTCTAACCTTATAACTAAAAAAATACAGGAGTGTAAGCACCTCAGGTAGTTTTAGGCAAATATCGTCACCGTCACTTAGGCATGTAGAAAAAATTAGGGATATTAAATGCAGCACAGAGTACGTGTAGGTAGCGCTTAATTTAAGCTTTGAACTGTTAAAATGAAGCTACAGAATTCCAATTTTGATTGTAATATTACACGACTAGAAAATATTTTATTTTAAGTACCTATAGGCAGTGGCACGATAATAATAGAGGATATTGTAAGGTAATTTATGGTAAACGAGATAAAGGTACCTAGGCAAATTATAAGAGTAGGTATCTAAATAAGTTAAGTCTGAATGCCTACTTCTCTAAACATAGCTAGATTCCCACATAAAATGAGGGCACCCGTAACTAGCACATTTTTTACGTAAAATCTTTGAACATGGCAACTATTTTATATGGAATCGTTCAGTTCCTCTTTCGGCCGTTTTACAGCCTTCAGCCTGGTTTAGACTTCCAAGAAAATATCTGCAAGTTTCATTACATTCCCAAACCGTATTGCGAACGAGTAAGAAGTACCTAGTGCCGATTTTTCTTCCATGTCAAAATTTTCATGTACCTATCGTTTTTACCATTAGTTACCTTTCATTTAATGCTAACTAGGTCATACGCAATAAGACTGAGGAGTAATACTCTGGCTCTAAGTAGCATTGTTAGAATAAATATTACCACTGCACTGTAAATATAAATTCTTAGGTCTGCTTTTATCAACGTACGTAACAAGATATAGATGAATAAACTATCTAGACACACAACATTATGTCAGCCAGCTCGTAAACCAAAAGAACGACAATCTCGAAGTAAGTGACCGTTTCAGCCAGTTTTTCAACGAACCTTTGCATTTGGCACCATTTAACTGTATATAAATATAAATATGTGGACCAGACTGCGCAACGTAATCACCAACTGCTGATTTAAGGTTTCATGAAGTATGTAATTGGTAGATCGCACAAGGTTTCGTTAGTAAACAGGAGATCTTGGGTCTAATCAAGTTGGCCACCCCTGGTATATAATGTTAATATTCTGACGAGAAAAAATAACGGGTCTTATGTTTGTATTTTAGAATATGGTGTAACAATTTGAATACAGGCAGTTCTTAAGCCGAGTTTTCGTACCTAATTCGAGAACATGAATACGACGTTGATAAAAATTTAGATCTTATATATCGCACTGTCTAGATTTTGCTGATAATATATGTTTAAGTAACTAAAAACTTTATTTAGAACTTATTAATATGAACTTCTTTATTATTTCTGTACCATATCTGTTATTGTAAAAAATGATCCCTTGGTATCCCTACTTGATTTTTGGCAGGATCCTAAATAGGGTCCTCCGTTACGTTGGGCTTCGATTTTTTAGGCTTAGTTTAATTGCTAGCATCGTTCTAGTACATATCTTCTATTAAAATGCAAAAATAAAAAAGATTTAAGTACAGTACACTGGTCTAAACACAGCTGAATGTATTATTTTAATAACTTAAGTTAAAACTTACTGGTATTTATTTATGTTTCAGAGTAACTTTTATGTCAAAGTAATCTAAGTAAGTAAATCTAATTGGTTGTAATGTAATATAGCGTGTCTATGTGTGTGAATGTGATATTTATTAAATTATGATAAATTGACAGTCTTATTTATTCTTATTTGAGAACGGACAAAACATCCCTAATAGCTGGAATTGTTATATTTTCAATGTGTTGACTGATAATTAATTCATTAGTTCATCTATTGAAGTGGATGACATAGGTAAGTATAGGTGAAATACTTAATTAAAAGACCTGTTGTATGTGTGAGTAATGTGTGAGAATGGCAAATTGACGTTCCAAATTAGAAAAATGACTTAAGTCCCGTATCAGTTCTGTACACTAATACAACAGGTCATTTACCTACTTCAGCTTTTCACATATACCTACGAACGCAAAATTTTTGAGAACCGAGCGTTTCAAATTTTGTATAGGTACATTTTCGAGTTTTTTTTTATACTTAACAGTCACCTTATGGAAAGCAATCACAACATTAGTGCGTTGCCGGTCCCTTAAGAAAAGAAATACGTTTCGAACGCGTTTGCGTTAAAAATTATAAATACTATGAGAACATTTTGATGCCGTTTCCCTTCCGGATTTTGACTATGTTTGTCAAAAAAACCTATGAAATATATGTCAAAATCGTCGGTTATGGTTATAGTTATTGTTAAAGAACTTGGTGCGACTCCTACATGTTCTCATGTCTATGTTGCTCTCTCTGATGGTTATCCGTGGTAAAAACAGTCACCAACGCCATCTATGTAAAGCTACCACAATTGCTGCGTGCACTACGGCTACGCCAATAGACCAGTACAGCGTTGATAAAATAACAACGAACTTTTATAACAATACAATGCTGAGAACTGAAGATAGAGGACTCTGCTAGCTGATTTTAAATTGGATTAATAAAAACTGATGTTCCTAATGTTTGTAATTGCTCTCTTAATCAGTTTTATTAAACTCATTCGGTCAATTTTAAAACTAGAAACAGCCGTTAATATTTGTTTACCCTATAGAGACATTTGCAAATGGGTGAGGACCAAAAAGTTACACACCGTTAAAGTTACGTTAGTAAGGTAGTTAAAGTTATCCATACAAATGTATGACTAATTTTAGCGTCACAGCGGAAAAAGTTAGCGAATTTTAATTACCTTACTAACGCAACTTTAACAGTGCGTAACTTTTTGGTCCTCACCTAAACGTGTAAAGAAAAGCTAAGCATAATAGGCTCTCACTCACTTTTATTAGAGTCATCGCTACAAAATCGACGAAACAATCCCTTTTTCGGAGCCAGTGAAAACATATAGCTAATATTCATGGTAAAACAATCTGAATATTAGGAGTTCAATATTCAAGGCATCTCAAAGGGTTAGTTCGACTGAACTCCAATACCAGCTTTTTAATTTATATTTTTGATTCAATGGTATTACGTACCGGGGTGATATTTCTTATACCTGCAAATACCTGTTATTCAGTGTACATTTTGGCTGCCAAATATCTGGTCGGTTTTTCCAGCCCGGGTATTTATTGCCTCCCGTTTCCCGCAATTCTCGCGATGTCTTCATCACGTTGTTACCATGACGTCTTAATGCGATTCAATTTTGAACCAAAGTTGAATCGCTCGCTGTCAGATCCACACTAGAAGTGTCAAAAATGACAGCTAAAACGTAAAATTTAATCGGAATTGAATCGCATTAAGACGTCATGTTAAGATCTCTGATTACACTGCATTGGAAGCCTTTAGACACAAATACAAATACGCGGACGAAGCCACACCACGGACAGAAGCGAGTAACAAAATTTTGTGAATTTTTAATTTTTGAAAGAGTCGAAGAGCTCAAAAAGATCTGACACACGACTCTATCGCTAAGGTGTGTAGATATTTTTGAAATCTTCGACTGTTTATTACACATTTGATGAACTATTCAATTAGATACTTTACCTTGAGAAGGTCGGTCAGTAGCCATTTCTGGGTCAGGAAGTCGTGACCAGTTCTGGCATAATTACGTAGCTCCGTAGGCTCCATTAGTCATCTAAGGTACTTATCTGAATCATTTTAATATGTTTATTATGTACACACAATTATGTTATGTGGTCTTACATTTTCACTAACTTCTCATGGTCGTAGGTAGGTACTTGATACTTGAAACTTTATTTATGTGTTTAAATTCCACTTGCAATGGTATTTTCTACAATATTTTTACAATTAGGTAAAAAATACAAGACAAATATTTTTTTCATAACACGTTTATTATCTAGTCAGTACCTACTTATCTATAAACATAGGAAGCTTGTATCAAAATATCAACTGCATGAAACTATTATAATGAACAACATCCTGATTGTTAAGTAGGGCAGCAGAGCTGTCCTATCGCGTAGCGTATGTTCGTGTATATAGGTACTATGTTGAAAATAAAACAGCAAACCCAGTTATATCTCTGTCAGAACTATACGGGAGCGAACTAGTGTACGTCCCGGAATGTACGACCTAGCAATACACGCCCTGATAATTCGTGTACCCAGTAGATATACGTGTCGTGTTCACCACCCACTGAAAGCCTGAAGACATTCAGAATCAAGAGTAGAATTACTTACACAATATTTTAATGAATGTTGTAGGTAGGTACTTAGTTTTTTATAGAAACTTATACCTTTAGTACTTATTACGACGAACTGTTACATTACAGTATGCTTAGTTAAGTTTACGGTCACAAAATAGTACTCGTACGCGTTCTCGTTAAAATATTAATGACTATGAAAACGTAAACAGTGCCTCTAGCGGAACGTTTGCACAACAACGATAGCGAATACAAGTTTTCGCAATCACGCTCACCGTCGAAAACGTTTAACGCGGAACGCATCGTTGACGCTAACGGCCACTTCAATTGTTTCAATTATCATCGTCCACAAAGCATCAAGTCAACCTGTTAGGATTGTTCTGACGAAACATCATGATCAGCTTTTTACCACCTTCGAAATATATTTTGGAGCTATGTGCTCCGCTTCAATGAAAGCACACGCTGTCTCCTGAATTAATAAAGTCAGCGTCATAAATATGTACCTACACAATTTTTAACCTTACTTCTCAGACATAAGTTCTCAAATGTATAAAAGTTTATGATGCTGACTGTACAACAGTTCCGCTGTTTCCACTAGGTACTCATCATATTTTGTGTTTAAAAACAATTATAAATTCTGTTCGGTGTCTAATTGAAATGTATAGCCTTCAATCTCCTATAATCTTACAATCATAGATAGATTGCAGTTATGAATAAAATTGAGGTCGTAGGTAAAAGTACATCTGATGTTCTCATCGCGCGAGATCAAATTGTATGAACATCGCAATATCGACCACAGCTCACCTTGGTTTTCAAATGTATTGTAATTTTTAATAATTATTTACAAGCGCAACCATCATATTCATCATACTGCGTTTAGCATTAGAAAAAAAGGTAAACAAACTTGACATGTCTTTTTATTGAAAAACAGTTTAAAAAAAATAACAACAAGTTACAATTTAAAATCCCTGGAATATTGTGATTTGTTTTTTATGATTTTATATTTTGCAGTTACCGATTCAAAAAATGTTTTTCGGTAAAATCATCTCAATACCGTTACCTTCTTTCTGATGCTAAAAAAACGAAGTATACCTAAGTATTTATACAAAAATAGCCGCATGTGCGAATGATTAGGCTGTATTTTCTTGTATTTTATTCTATGTATTTTCATATTCGCATCTTAACTGTGAGGAGAATTTGAATTTGAACACAATATAATTATGGGGAACAAAACTGCAATAGGGATTAATTCATCAGCGTATCTAGTAGGTAATCGATAAATTAGCATGAAGAAAATTGTTACCTACAAGCAGGAAATGTATAATTGCTTCTTATTTGCGTAGGTTTATGAATATTAATGTACAAAGATTGCAAAATGTGCAAGAAGGTTACGTCAGGGACATAGAATTGAATACACTTATGAGAACACTTAGATTAAAAATAGGATATATATTTTAAACTAAGTGCTCCTCAAAGACGCGCATCACGCAGAGTTGATGTTCAAATCCTCGCACTGAGTTTACTCTGCTAGTGTAATTTAAATATTTTTTAACAGAATCTCACAATCACACCTGATTCCTAACGAAAATGTGAAATTAAAGTGGAGCATGCTTGCATAGCAAACGCTCATTCACTCTGGATTTTAGGACGGTCAGATTGGAGCGTTCAGAAACGCAGAGGCAGGCATTAGCGTGAGATTCAGACACAATTAATGCAAAACACCAAACTTAAGTACCTATTAGGTAAATATTAGCGGTTAGATTTGAAACTATCGAATCCTACTAATATTATAAGCGCGAAAGTTTGTAAGTATGGATGGACGGATGGGTGGATGTTGGTTACTATTTTACGCCAGAACGGCTAGTGATGAAATTTGTAACATAGATACCTCTAACACATAGGCTACTTTTATCCCGGAAAATTGCTGCGGGATAGCGATAAACGAATTCTATGCAGACGAAGTTGCGGGCAACAGCTAGTATACGATACAGTAATGAGTACTTAATATTTTTATATTTATACGGGATAGTGACGATAATGTCAAGCTCAAATTAACAAGACTGCTTGTCCTACACTTCAGTCGTAGTGTGTGTAGACCTTAACGCTGGGGTTATTGTTAGCACAGCTATTCTAATTTGAGTAAGTAAGGAGTTGTAACAAGTGTATGGGTTACGCAACCAGTTCGTGCATTTATGTTATGATACCTATTTGAACATTACATACATGATGTTCAACAATGTAACAAATAACGATGTCATCTGTATCTTTTCAGGATGCACCGACGCAAAGTCATAATAATGTTCCTATTTGTTCATTCACTTCAAATAACGACAGAAAAAGAAAATTGAATTACGAACTAAAAAAGCACGCCAAGTGAGAGTCGGGATGTTTATGTATTGTCATTATAAGAATCGAGCTAAAATACCGAAAAAGAATTTACCCTTATAGGGATTTCCTTTCCTTCCTAGATACGCACCTTGTGTCTAGTCTATCCATTCAGCTCAGAAGATATACTTAGCCGTGTCTCAAATAGTCGGAGGAGCCTTAGTAATATGATCTCACTAACATCCCACAAGATCCTAAGAAATTTCATGAAGGTATATTCGCAGGGCACATTAAGAGACGACTTACGTAAACTATTGAAGCTTGACAATGCAACTAGATCTCCTTCGACATGCTCTATTTCATTGCATTGATGATATACTTGTATAAGTATGTGGAAACAGTGACAGTAAAAGCTAGTGCCATTTAGGGCAATGAATTCTGATCATCAATTTTTAGTATGTTGTTGAAGTGTCAAATATTACGAGATTAGTTTATTGCCGTTACGTGCAGCTAGTGACGCTGCCAATTTTTTAATGCTAATTGAGATGTTTACTACTTGAACGCGTTCGAGACGTTTTTGGTGTCAAAAACTCGCGCTAGAGTCTCAGACGGGACTTGAACCTGCATATTGTCGTTTTTGAACAATGTCTAAATTGCTTAAAAATGAGTATTGTAACACTCGCGGAAAAATATTAGGATCAACAAGAATTAGACTCACGATTTTTCAAAAGATCTACTTCATGGATTTTCCGTCGTGAACGCCACCCCTGAAGACCGAAACTGATGTCGATTTATAATAAAACTTTACGTTGAGCCGTTTAATTTTTAAAAATGCCTCACGAGAGCCTAATACGTAATAACAACCACATTTAATTAATATTTTGGGAGTCCATTTTTTCTTTTATTTTAATTACAGTCAGGGAAAGTGAATTAGCAAATAACATTGTAGGAACACAGTTAAACGACGTACTGACTCTTTTATGTCACAGTGGCACGTCATAGTGTCATTAATAGTGGAATCGTCCCAAGCGGCTAAACTTTCAGTGCCTCGACGAACTATAGATACACTCGACCGAGTATATGCTTTGCTACTTTTTATGTCAGTTCTTACATCAGTAAATAGTGAATTGTTCAACGAGGATCCCGGTAGGGTCCCGATATTTCGAGTTTGATAGTTGTTTACCCGAAATTAGTGCACCGTACGTAATTTTCATTTTGTCCTAGGAGAATTAAAAAATAAGCGCTAAAGACAAGGTAGCGTGCGTTTTTAATGTTTCTTGGCATCATCGGACTTCCAAATGATTGCAATTGTATTGGAATGTGATTGGTTCGTACACTAGCAATCGGAAAATTTGTATAGCCGTGTTCTTCTATTATGCGGTCGCTAGCAACCTGTGTAACTGATAGCAACCCTACAAAAGTCGACACTAAGTTTTATTCGGGACATGAAAAAAATACAAGCACTATTAAGTTCTTCAAAAGTTGTGGTCAAAATAATAATATATTAATATATATTAGAAAAAAAGGGAACATGAGACTGCCGAATTGCGCTAAAAAGGCCACATTCAGCTTTATGCTGCGGCTTTGTCTGCCTATGTTTAATAAGATTGATCTTACTGTCTGAGTATGAGACGCGAAAAAAGGTTGACATACATAGTATGTACAAGTGACATATTGTACTTCAGGTTTGTAAAAAACTTATTTGATCGACTATACTAGTAGGTATATAGTTCAGTGTAACAGGCACGCCTCGTAACCCCTTGACAATTAATAATTACTACTATGCTTAATTGAGTTCACATCGACAATTAGTCTACGTGGATACAGTTATCTAATTCATATTACACAAAAGGGGTGTGTATGACACATTGCAAAGTTTTTTTAATTTCGTTCACCTATTTGTAAGTGTGGTGTAACTATATATACCGACCTAACTACATAACACAACATACTTGAAATATGACTTTTTAAAGACAGTGAAAAACTTCACCTTGCTATTACTATGACAAGGAACTAGTTAGTACCTACCTACCTATAGCATTGTATTAGATTAGTAGTCGAGTAGGTAGTACTTAAATTTTAATCTAAATGTTTATTGTTAGGCTCTGTCTCTCCTGTAAGGGATAAAGACGTGATTTATGTATGTACAATACAATACAATACAATACAATAACTCTTTATTGAACACCACATATAACAACCAAAACAGAAAAAAGGTATACAGAATATTACAAGGTAACAATAGGCGGCCTTATCGCTACAGAGCGATCTCTTCCAGGCAACCATAATGGACTGGAGAACAGAACAGATCACATATATGTATGTATGTATGTATGTATGTTTTTTGTTTTTCGGGACACCCATAAAGAACCCAAAACAAAAGTGTTAAAGAGTAGTTGTTTTAATAAACATTATTTTTGTCTGCCGTTTTCTCATAACAGAAATTACTGATACTTTCGTAGCGTATAAAAATGTACGAGTACATGTGTGATGGACGAGAACGAAAACGTTTGCCAGGTAGGTACGTTATTCTTCCACACCCATATTACGTCCACAAATATACAACGTGTTTACACCGCCTACTAAAACCTTAGACACTCCAACTGATTACATTGTTACTATGTATTATTATTATTATTAAATCCGTGTGTAAGTATTACATATTAGTGTGCATTAAGTATAGTAAGTTTTTGTAACATTTAGTTTAGGCACAATGAAAAAATACAACCTGCGTCCCAAATATTTTAGAGTAATCGATGGGTAGGGAAAACTCTACTTGTAGAATGTTCGAATATATTTTAGTGCAAGAAAAAGACAGTGACGGCCTGAAATTACTTGCGGTCACGTCTTAATAAACCCTGCTAATGTCTATTTCCATGTTATAGTGGGAATAAGATACAATATCCAAAACCTTGAAGGTAGTAACTAGAAAAACACATCACAAAATAACCTAAACTTAAAATCTGACACCGCCTTTCTAACTGCAAAGTTTAGGTTGTAGAAGCAACAATTTTTCTCAATAGTATGTTTCATAACAATATATTACGATAACAATGCTGTCAAATCGCCCAGCAAATAATGGAAGCTCAGTTTAACAACGCCGTAACTGCAATAAAGGTTTTACCAAACATCAGGCGTAGAGCGTTTTTGTTCGATATAGCTATGGCCACTATCTAAAAATCCAAAACTGACAACGTTCTAAATCCTTCATGAAAAGATATCTGTGTAGACTACTCGGGTATTTTTTTTCTACGTTGATACTTGATTACCTACGTATAAAGACTATTTAGCTAATGGGCCAAGTAATGATTGCCCGCCGAGCGCTGCCACGGCGATTTAAAGAATCCCACGCCGTCCCCACACTTATAGTGTTTAATAGGGGAGGTAGAAAATCGGTATTTATCTAGTTGAAATATTTCCTTCACTTAATTGGTTACGTTTACGTCTGATACCTAATTTATGTAAAGATATGCCGCGCTCACATACCGCACCCTTCGTGGAAGAAAGACGTAAGTCCCATGGTAAGTCAATAGGACTTACGTCTTTCTTCCACGAAGGGTGCGTACGATTCTATGAAATAGAAACGTCGCTCTTACCTAACGTTGCGCCTACTGTTTGATAGAGCCTTAGCTGGCATTACTATGTTTTGTTAGATCACGCATCGCGTCAAGCTCTGTTCTCAAACGATACTGGGCGGTCGTTTCGAATGTACCTAAAACGCAGTGCGTCCAAATTCTACGTGGAATCGTGCGCAAAAATTTTAACGATGTACTCATAAACTATTTAATTCGTTAGAAAGTAATAATGAGAAATAATTGTTATGTGGTGTGAAGTTTTAGTAAAATAAATAAAATTGGCCGTAAGTAATTTTTTTAAGTTATTTAGCTACTTATGTAATTTTTATTTTTCAATTAGGTAAACATCTAAATTGTAGAAACCATTCGGTCATTGAACTTGAAATTGCTTTGCGTTCGATTAAATCCTCGTGTTTAGCCGACCTTGTTTACATTACTTGGGCAGTATGTGTTTCTGAACACACCCTGTACAGTCAAGTGTAATAATAATATGTATCTAGTCAAAGTTTCAAAAATAAGTACCATACGCTCTTACACCGGCGTAATAAGGTCGTGGGACATATTTTTGAGAAGTTCGTATCGATACTTATTTTTGCACTTGACCGTACAACAAATGAATGGTATGATACAAAAGTATGTAGGTATTTGATGCAATATTATCATAAAGGTTTCTCAGGTAGGACTACCATTTCCGCGCGTAATCTATATTCTATAGGTATTATAAAAAACAGAATGGTTTTGCAATTGAATAAAATAGGTGGGTATATAAATCCTTGTTTCCGCATGTGTTTATCTGCAGATACCTACCAGTGAACAAAGCGTTCGTAGCTCCAGTAATATTTAAAAGATAAATTAGATTGCGTTGTGTTCGGAGTTGCGTTGTGTGCTGTTTTGGAGTTCCTCAGTTAAGCTTGTCTGTCTGTACCGTGTTACCGTGAATTAAAAATAGCATTACCCTTAATTCGATTTCATATAGTTTTTATAGGACTCTTAATTACGATGAGGTTTGAACCAAGTTTTTTTTTAATTATGTCAATTTTTTTTTAATCCGAAGATAGAAATTTGAAGTTTGTATCAAGCAGTATAGCTCACATACCCGATTAAATTATGGGCATGCGGCATTATATCCTTACTAGCTGTTGCCCGCAACTTCGTCTGCATAGAATTCGTTTATCGCTATCCCGCGGGAATTACGCAATTTTCCGGGATAAAAAGTAGCCTATGTGTTATTCCAGACTATAATCTATATATGTTCCAAATTTCATCCCGATCTGTCCAGCCGTTCTGGCGTGAAAGAGTAACAAACATCCAAACATACTCACAAACTTTGACATTTATAATATTAGTAGGAAGTAGTATTATAGCGGTAGATTGCAGCCCTCTGGGCTGGCAGCGCATCTTGCAACCAGGGGTTGCTCACTTACCATCTTGTAACTCATTTTCTTGTTTTGAACCTTAATTAAAAATAAAAGTTGGCTTATTTGAATGCTTTTAGTCAGTTTGTAGGTTCTCTTAGTATACTATTGTCGGTATTTTATTCCCTAGCGGTAGGTATCCTTTTTCAATTTCAATTGGATCAACTTCGAAAGTAGACTTCGAGAATAGTAGTCCTCGTGTGCACTGTAAACCCTGTCCAGAAAAAAATATCTTAATTTACATACATACCGTTATGCCTCTTTCCCATAGGGGTAGGCAGACACTACTTTGTTCCACTTGATACGATCTTAAAAAACCTCTATCGTTTCATCCGCATTCATCAATTTCTTCATACATGCTCGTCAGTTTAGGGTACTCATGGACATAATTTTAAAAATAATCATAATGTTAAAAAACATAGGTACTTGTGAACCTCGTTTTAGTCGGTTAATAAACATATGCTTCCGTGCTGCTTCTGTAATACTATAGATAAGTACATTGGCGTCTCTACAAACCCCTGATTGGGTACTTCATATTAATTGGCAACCTGAGTGAAAGAAACATTAAAATTTGATAGATAGAAATAGCAACATACAATTCAAGTCAAGACTCCTTGAATGGAGTATCGTAGATTTGCTGTTGTTTTGGTGTACAATTCAAATCTAACTGTTTTTCGATAAAAAGACGGCTTAAGACTGTTTATCTTCGTTCTACAGTCCTACGATCTCGATTATTTTTTAATCATTCATCGATCTATCGTTTTAATATATGTATGTGGCTACAGCTAATAATTACACAGCTATTAGATACTGCATTGTTGCACACGTACTAGGTACCTATGTTGTTTAGTGATGTCACTATCCAGTGACGATAACGGTGAGCAATTCTTATCAATCAACCTGCATTGTAGAGTTATGTTATTAAAACCTAAAAATAGATAAAATTATACTTTTTATGATAGTACAGAGCAGACATGGCTTGTCACCCCAATAATTGATAAAGAAAATGACCTTACTTGTTCAATATACTTTATGTTAAAATGGCTCCTATAATTTTGTAAAGCAGCATTTTACGTATACCTAACTATAACTAATATCATTTTTAACCGTATTATCAATATCACTGATTGTGGGAGAACGCAGAAGTATAATGCAATACAGTGAACGTTCATTGCAGTTCTTTGAAGGAAACTGCTAATACCAAGCCTACAAAACCGTTATGAAGGAGGAAAAAATATTCAAAATGGAATAGATACAATTTAAATTACTGAAACCTCTATACAAAGACAGTAGGTACTTCAAAAAACAAAATTTGCAAGGTGTTACCTAACAGTACCTAATTTCAGTTTTATTGAGCTTTATTTCAAATAGCTAGTGGTCCTACCGTAAAAACTTTAAGCAAATTCGTATGAGTTAATGCGGTAGATGTTTCCCGCCCGATAGATGTAGCAGTCGAGGAAAAAGATTTTTTTTTTATATAAATAGGAAGGCAAACGAGCAAGTGCGTCACTTGATGGTAAGTGAACACCACTGCCCATAGACACCCGCAACCCCGGAGGGATTGCAGATGCGTTGCCAATTTAGTAAAGTCAACGTCAAAAATAGCTTTAGTGCTTACTCGTAGTAAGGTCTCAGATCAATTACTAAAGCCTAGATACCGCCCTAATATCAAAACAATGTTACATATAGCTTGACCGTTTACTCATACGACGTTTGATAATGGGAGAAAAGGTAGTCTATATATTTCTTAGGTACTCAAAACTACAAGGTTGTACACTGTTCCTCCACTGTTCAAAATCCATAGAGATGTAGCAAAAAGTTTTATCGAAAGATTATTATCGATATTTTGAGATTGTGTATGGTCTTCTGGTGTGGATGGATTTTCGGTATGGAGCATAACGCGGTAAAAAGGCGATGCCTCCTTATGACTATTTAAATGATCGCGGGGTTCTAGTCAGAATAATGTATGGCTAGGGTGGTAGCAGAATACCCCGTACCCCGGCTTTAAATGAAATTTCGAGAAATCCCTGGATATCAAACAGCGGTTTCAAATAAATAATTTAATCGTTCAGAGATTTGTTTTCAAGTCAGTAAAAAGTATCTGTAATTGAATAGACTGTAAGAGAGAAGGTTGTTATTGTATATTGTACCACCGTCTACCCATTTTCTTACCTTGGTATTTGTACACCCTATACGAGTTTAAAACGTAGATTCTTGATGTGGTGTCGCCAGTGCCGATAAAGCTGTGACCGCCACCGACAAAGCGTCGCTGTCCACTAAGATAATGGATAGACTTTATTTAGCATAAAATAAATTGCTTTGGTATTTAGAGGATATTCAGAGGCTCAGACTTACGCTCAAAACTGCAATTAGTATGGCCTTAATCTGAGGTTTGCCCTTCAATTTTTAAATTCGGCATGGAATAAAAAAACAAAAATCTGGACATGTTTACATAATATATTTAATTTACATTTTCAGTTAAAATCAATAACATCTTAGCATTACCTGCACATCGAAATGTTTTTTAAATGGCATTATTTACATTATTATCCTATTTACTTTTAGATCAGTCATATCGTACAAAAAAAGACGCTTAAATTACAATAATTGCGGTAAACTTGCATTTTTGATATGTTGTTTGGGTACACCTAGATAAGTAATATTCCAGATTTGCAGTTAGTGATACTGTACAGTTTTAAGAATACGTCTTTTTGAAACCTTCTTCACTCTGTCCAAATCTTGTTCCAGCTGACTGACCCGCTTCCTTAATTCTGGACAACATGTAGAACTTGTCGTGGGGTATTCAATCTCAACCTCCATCGGCGCAGGAATTATACTGAAAAAAAAAAACTACTGATGACTATCATGTATTTACACATAATTAGGGCCGCCGTCCGGGTTTCACGGGATTTGTCCTAGCTTGGAGAGCATCGTTATATTATATCATTACGTACACCGATAAGTAAGCCTACTAGGTAGACTCCTGAATTAAAAAAAAAAACATTATTTAAACTAGCGAGCACCTTTTTTAAATTAAAGTAAAATGGGAATACAATACCCTCTCCAAGCCTTGAATCAGATGTTAAAATATGTGTCGTGCTTGTGGTAGCTTGGCATTCATCGACTTCCATAGCGACGGTTGGAATCTAAAAACAGCAAAATGAATAAACGCGGTTCAATCAAAATAGCTTTAAGCATTCATTTGAATATAATAATAACACATCTTGATAATAGTCTGTTCCTGCACCTGTCCGATCCTGGAATTAGTTAAAATATGTCTCGTGTTTGTGGTGGCTTGTTTCCCTTGAGGAATAATTTGGCACCACTTAATTTTTAATTTTATTGTTCGTCCATAGGAAATCTGTAATTGTTATTATTACGTCATTATTTATATAAATAATTTAGTCCACAATACAAAGTTTAGGAAAGTAATTCGATATCGATGAAACTGGCAATGAACAGGAACATCACTATCACCCATACCTCATAACCTCTAAGCTATTACAAATTACCTAATTATCTCGAAGATTCATCGCCCTTATTGAGTCCAAAATGTTTATTTGTTACAATAATCAAAGTTTTAGGTTTATAAATTTTAATTCAGCTCAAATTGGTTAGCATATAATATTGAAAACACGTAAAAATGTACTCACCGATGGAAGCTTATATATTCCCGTTCATTTTCTTTGCGAGACGAATGAGATTTACATCCCAAAACAATACAAGCCATTTATACGACCCTTAGGCACACAATACCACTTTCACCTTATTTTAAAACTTTACTGTTAGGTAGAGGTTTATGAAAATCAATCACTGGTCGACTTGCAAATATTTACCTGTCATAACCATTTCAAATACAACTTAATACAGATGACCTGCTGTTCTCAACGGGAAATATGATTTTAAACACTTTTTAAATTAGTAGCGTAAAACTAGACCAAAGAGACCACTTGACATTTCAGGTGTGTACGGCCTGTACAGGCAGACTAGATAATGCTACATTTATCTCTTTCCAGCTTGTTGATTTCTTCATGTGAATTAAGAGATGTACATATTGATGTCACTAGTTAAATTTTAACGCGGTATCTAGGCTTTAGTAATTGATCTGAGGTTGATCTCTGTCTTCATCACTATCAATTTTTTTCACAATAATTTATTTTGGCAGGTGCATGGCATGATATTATTATGTTTATAAGGTACTTGCTCCGGAAAGGTTCCAGTGGTTCGGTTTCTTCGACTATCTATATACTGATACTTTTTTTTCTAGGGCTTGACAACGTCTGTCAGGCAGAATGAAGGCAAAACTTGCCGTGTTCCTGGTGATGGGTTCATGGATTGTTGCCTCATTATTTTATTACAATAATTTCAATCTTGTTAAATCGTACACGATCGAAATACAAATTTTGAAAAGTCGAAGACCCGTTCGATATACGACGGACTCAACTAATGGTAAATTATATAATTAATGTTAAAATGTGTAGTAAATTAAATGATCAACACTGATGTCCTTCTTGAAAGTACTAACGATGTTCATCGACAAAATCCTGTAACATTTTTGGACACCTTTACATTCATGATGGTACCTACAATATTAAAATGTTAAAGCATTTCATTTGATAACTGGAAGTGCTGGAAGTACTTCACTGATTATTTCTTTTTGTTTCCAGGAACGGAAGACTACTTATTAAACACACCAGGATGTGTTATACCAAACTACGCAAAAAGATTAAAGTTTGTCGAAGCTCACGACCAAAAACTTACATGCGGTCAGAGAGCTATCTTTGTCAACAAAAATGGTTCCGATATAAAATTTCAAATTAATAGGACATTGATGAAGAAACATTATAAAGGCAGTCAGGAGTACCAGTGTTGTTATCAATTCGTGAGTCGATCAACAATAGCCGGCAAGGAAGACACCAATGTAACGTGAGTACGTGTCCATTACATGAATACAGCCCACCATTACATGATTGAACCCAATTGCTTGTCAAGTTGTAAACATAAATAAACATAACATTCATTATTCGTTTCAGTTACTCTCAATGCACAATTTTTAAAACCGGCACCACAGTTAAATTAAAAGAAGAAATTGTCGTAGTATCCTGTACCACAGTTCCTAACAAAAAATTAAAAAGCATAGCTATTATTTACGAGGACGCTTATATAATGTTGAAAAAGCTGAAGGACACAAGTAGTGGCGCACCCGGAAAGAAAGACTGGAATGTCTTAATATTGGGTATGGACACCATGTCTCGAGCTCGATTCTTGAATTCCATGCCTAAAACAGCCAGCTACTTCGATCAACATGGATGGCTGGACTACAGGGGTTATCAAAAGGCAAGATTCTTGTTTTTATAGCGATATACTAATCTACTTATCTCACGGCAAGCAGCTAATATTATTCTGTAAAGCCTCTTGATTGATTCCAACTGAGTCTCCAGGAGGAGAGTACCTATAATGACGTAACCATACACCTAGTGCGTCATACATAATAATAAGATCATCATGCTTAATAATATCATCGATATCACTGCCTTCGAAATCGGGTTCTAAGAACCAATGACCTCATAGTAAAAAAATATTCTGATGACATCGAAAATCGGGGCATAACATGGTCTTTTTTACAATAGCTTTATTGTTAAAATATTCATTTACAGGTAGGCTACAACACGTTTCCTAATTTAATGGCATTTTTAACTGGAAGAAACATGTCAACGGTATACAGCAAATGTTCGAGAGGTATGGACAACTGCAATGACTTGATGATTTGGAGCAAGTTTCAAAACTCTGGATACGTTACTGCTTACGGAGAAGATTTTCTGAGACTGCCAGACACTTTTTTTCGCTACAAAGGGTTCAAAATTCCGCCGACAAAGCACTACATGCGGCCGTTTTTTCTCACTGGAGAGACGCGGAAAGGAAATTTAGTTTGTACAAAACAAGTGCCATCAGCGATACACACTCTACACTATGCCTTAGATTTTGTAGACTCGTACAAAAATGAAAAATTCTTCGGTATGTTTTGGCTCAACTCCTATAGTCACAACCTGGATAATTTACCTACACTTTTAGATAACGACCTAACAGATTTCTGGAATAAACTAAATAGCACTGGCGCCTTGTCGAACACCTTTGTATTGTTTCTAAGCGATCACGGTATTCGCTACGGGAAAATGAGGACACTTGGAGAGTCCTATTACGAAGAAAGGCTTCCGATGTTTTTCATGTGGGCTCCATTCGACTTTCAGGAGGCACATACCCAGCATTATTACAATTTACTGTTAAATCAGAGACGATTGACAACACCTTACGACTTGTACGTAACATTACGAAACATACTTCAACTGTCTTCCGAATCTTTGATAGATGGTGAAAGTGAAGCTTGCCCGAAATGTACAGGCTTATTGGATGAGATTATGGAAAATCGAACCTGTGAAAGCGCTAATGTCCATGAGAAATGGTGCAGCTGTTTCAACCTAACCACTGTTAGCGATCGGGAGTACGGCGCCGCTCACAGCATTGGACTAGCCGTCTCTTTGATTCAAAACGTGACTAAGTCTATTAATACCACTAAATGCATGAAATGTTCCACTCTACAGCTTAAGAGGGTTTTGAGAACTCATAAGCATGTAGATAATTTAGTTAATAAAACTAGCTATGTCATAGCATTTGAAATGTCGCCAGGTGACGTTGCTTACGAAGCTTCGGTCAAAGAGGACGAGAACGGTTTTCATATAATAAAACCGACACAAACTATATCCGAATACAACACTAGGGGTAGCTGTGTGATTCTACCGAACGATCGCGAGTATTGTGTTTGTGAAAAAGAGAAAAAATGTACTTAATTTTGTGTATAATATGCGTAGGTAAGTAAAATTTACCTCAATCATGTTTTTTTTTTAACTTATTTTCCTAACTTAAATATATAAATACTTACTAGTTGTTTTTGGAAATCAAACACCTTTAAAATCAAACAAAATTAAAAATTTAATGTAAAAAAAAAACACATTTTGAAATTGTACATACCTACAGTCTGCGCGCGAGCTCCAAGAAAAAGCCGGGTGAAAGTTACACAACCCCTATGCAGCAAATTGGATCGAAATAGTTAGAGCCGTTCCTGAGACCTCCGATTTAAATAAATAAGTATACAATACATGCTCGCTTAAGGTAAGAATAAATTCTCACCAATCTTTTGATCATTTGGATCATACCCAACGTCAAACCTTTTTAGAATCAGTCTCTCTCTTGGCGAGCATTTGTTTTTTCATGATTTTTTCTAAACGCGGCCTTACCAAACCATGGTAAATTTTAAGGTACAGTCAGCGTCAAATAGTTCGCGACACCAAAAGTGGCCAAAAAGTAAGCAACACGACCTTATTTCAACTGTAACAATGACCTGTTGCGAACTATTTGGCTGCTTTGGGTGTCACGATCTATTTGAGGCTGACTGTACCTCCTCAGTATTAGTAATGTTACTTTACTTAAAATAGATAAATATCTATGTTAGTTAGTCTTGACTTTGACCTTGAGTATAGCGCGTTCGATTGTGAGAAGAAAAAAAATTAAGGCCACGCATGCGCACGAAGACCAAAATGGCGCCCAGCCTCCAAAGCACATCAGATGAAACGTATATGTACTGAGTTAAGACTCTCAAGTGAATTTAGTTACAAGTTAGAAAGTACAAGCATTCATAAATTGCAAGATATGGCTTAGCAGTTGAATTGGTATGTACCTACCCATACATGTGTGGCAATTTCTTTTGAATACGTTTTAAGCTGTGGACATTTACAGAGAAGGCATCATAACCTACGCAATTCAAAGCTATATTCTAGCAGGTGGTTGGATAATTTGCTCTTGAACGCTCTCGTGAAGTTAGTTTTTTAATTGCTTATAATGTTGTGTAGCTAATTGTTATATCATTTGGAGGATTGTTTTAAAATTTATAACGACCAATACAGCTGTGAGTTCGATAATTAAATAACACTAATTTATTTCTTGCTATAGGCACCTTGTCAATTAATTCTATAGCAAAATTGAAATATACGTATTTTAACCTGAGTAAATAAAATACGATTTATAAGAAAATGAACTTACATTTTTAGCATTTTACCTGTTTAAAGATGTAACTTGTCCATATAAGGTTAATATTTTGGAATAATTATACGTTTTTTTTTATATGAATAGGAAGGCAAACGTTTCCAACAGTTTAAGTTTGCGTCTCTTGCATTAATAATTGGCCAAGTTGTATTCGGACTCGGGCACTGATGGTTCCATACCGGTGTCAAAATTCTAAATTTGAAAAGACGTGAGAAAGCTCTTTTTAACTCCCGACTTAAAAAGAGGGGTGGTTATAAGTTTCACGTCTATGTGTGTGTGTGCGTGTGTGTGTTTGTGCATCATAGCACTCAAACGGTTGGACCGATTCCAATGCGATTTTTTTTTCATACGAAAGTTAGTTTCCTTGCGGTGGTTCTTAGTCATGATTGATAAATATCTGTCCCAGTATAATGAGTATCGGCTCTTTACGTTTTTTACGTACTTTTATTTAATCAATTAATGCTTGGGGATTTTTTAATTTAATGTTATATGTGTTGTAATATATCAGAGCCTAACACACATCCCCGTACCTACATTATTTATAGTTTCTTTCTGAAGACAATCGAGGAGAAAAAATAGTTTTATTTTTTACGTAAGTACCTATCTAATCTAATAATTAATAGCTTGTGTTGGTGTGACAAAGCGATGTTTGTTTAAGTGATATTAATTCGTAAGATTGTTGAATATTTTTTATTTCTTTTGGTTTAAATCTCAAGTAAGTGAATATGGTCACTTTTCACCGGTCGTGCCTATAGGTATAAAGAAGTGATTTGTGTATGTATGTATGTATGTGCCTATTAACTTGTTTGTTACGTTACGTGTGTAGCAATGGCGTGGCGTCAATAGAACTCGATTACCGACGGCTTGCCTAATTTTTGCCTGTTGGGCACTTTTATTGTGCCCAAATGCCCTTCGGCTTTTGGTGTGTAGGTACGAAGACTCAGGTACAATAATGAGTGTTAATCGATTGACTTGAAAATTGATATAATAATATGTTGGATGGATGAAAATGCAACTGCAATCAATAAAAAGTACAGTCAGCAAAAAAGCTGGCCATAAAAATACTAGTCGTGATACTCTATCAATACGACAAAATACATACCGTATCGAACTAGCATAAAGTCTGATATCGTCATCATCATCTCCAGACTATAGGTCCCACTGCTGGGCCCAGGGGCCTTACCATGACGTTTTAATCCTATCCAATGTCAAAGTAATAAATACAGTATTCAAAAAATTTGTGACAAAAATGTTGGCAACGTTGTACGGTAGAACACAGTCAAAAGACCCCTCCCCCTGTCGGGCTTTTAGTCAACGGATAACGATATCCCTCAGAATCTGCCAGGAAATCATTAACCGATGCCCAGGGTGCACCGAACAAGCACTGCTCTTCGCCTCGGACGGTACCAAAACGAACCGCAGCTCTTGACCGCACGCGGAGGTAAAACGACTCGCACCCCTTAATGCTATTGAATTCCGATTCTTTAGCTGTCATTTTTGACACTTCTAGTATCGATCTGACAGCCATCGATCCAACTTTGGTTCCGAATTGAATCGCATTTATACGTCATGGTAAGGCCCCAGCACGTCTAGCACGGGAGCGCACACAAGTTGCGTCGTGCGCGAGATAGATTGCCTGTCTTTTTCTTACTGTACGATCTAGAAAGAGACATAGTCTATCTCGCGCGCGACGCGAATCTCACGCTCTCTCATGCTAGCCGAGCTGAACTACTAGTGACGTCTTGACCATACCTGTCTCAGCGTCTGGCTACAGTAGAGCTGTATAAGTGTCTTCAGAAGCCTCACCTGCTGGCGTTAAGTGGTTCGTTGGCCGGCCGGTTCCGCAGTGCTTTCTGTTCACTTTGACCGACGCGACTCTGGCGGGCTCTAGCTCTCTCAGAATATTAATAAAAACTGAGTATAAAAAAAATCGTCACCACACTCAAGGTGTTAATACTGCGTCGAGGTTAGAAATGCACTTATTTTATGCCTAGCTATATTTGAAATTGCAGCTTTTCCTCTCTTGTTAGACAATGTGTTTCAATTTTGAAAGCATAAGAATGAAACGCAAGAAACGTGAAAAGTTACCTGCTAAATATTAAGATAAGTAATCTGAAATTCAAAATAAGCATTGTTGCTTACAAGTATTTAGCAAACCGAAATTGACATAGCTATGGTAGAGCAATTTTCTTATCATATTCCACCATTTGTACAAGACTTTAAATATAACATATTTTATACTTATACAAAATGTTATAAAATGTATCCGAAATATTGCAGTAGGTAAAAACAAGTTTTTCATCAGAAGTAAGTAAGTTTTTTTTCCTATTTAACCTCATCAAAAATACCTATAGGTACTATTTTTTTATTTGTTGTATTTACCAATAAAATTCTTATTTTTTTTAGTCAAACTTGCTCAACTATCTGCTAAAAGTATTCCGGATAATTTTTTTAACACAGTAAGGGCCTGTTTTTACCACTCTCTTTAAAGTTGCTGTTATCTTAAGTGTCAGTTTTCTATGATGTCGTCTCTGTCTGTTCCGTAGTAAGAAATAGAGAGGGAATCATAGATAACTGACACATAAGATAATCGGAATTTTAAAGAGAGTGGTGAGACAGGGCATAAATGTACAAATAAAAGCGTGAGATTTTTTTACATTATCTAATGGTGGGATTCAAACCCAGATAGTAATAATAGTAACAACAAATAATAAAATCTGCCAAGTGTAAGCCTGATTCACGTTAGGAATCCCTGGCTAAATAAAGTAAAAGAAAATACTGTTTTTCTCTATTAGGTACTAAATAAGTAAGTACTAATGCAGCAGAGGTAAGTAGCATCAATTATATTATTTTGATGCGGTGGTAGGATCTCTCACTCGCTGCGCGAGTCCGACTCGCACTTGGCCAGTTTTTGACTTGCACGTGATGTTTTTACTCAAATGCGGTGAAGCCCATAACAAGGGATAAGTGTTTGCCGCATATGTATTTCTATACCTATAGATCTTAGTAACCTGGTTTACAAAGATTAGACACGTTTTTGATTTACGTGTACCTAGTTAGAATTTTGTAAATCTTCCTAGGTTCAGTCAGACATTCCTTCCTTTTCAGTAGGTAATATGTTTTAAACTTTCCACTCAGTAGTTACAAATTTCGTATACATAGTTGCAAATGAATACACTGTCTAGAAGGATAATGTAATTTTGATATTTCAGGGGGAGAAAACTAAAAAAAAAACATGAAGACTCGGTACAAATTAGCACTTTTTTTGGGAGCCACTTGCATTATTATTTTGCTCGCTTATTTCTGGATGGGTTCTTCTAATCACAACCAGCAACATCCGTCGATAAGCACCCACCCACCAACTACCACCAATGACTTTATAGGCATCCCTATGCCTATGAGATCAAAGCCAATTGAAAAAATGTATAAAGACAAACAAAAAAACAACTTATTGGATGAAACAAATGTTGGTAAATTCTTGGCGCAAATGGACCTATTTTGTTAAATGTACAATTAGCACCAAGTAGCATCTTACATTTTGTATAATTTAATTTACAGAGTATGTGGTGAACACTCCGGGTTGCAAAATCCCATCGACATCGGTTGATTTTACGAAATATATTAAAGGTGAAAAAACGCATAAAGTATCCGATTGCGGCAGTCGGGCAGTATTTTTTGATAAAGTAAACGATTATACTATCCAAGCATCTATTAACGCGATTAAATTAAAAAAACATCTGAATCAAAGCACGGATTTTTACTGCAATTACCGATTTTTTTATGAATCAACACTGCAAGAGGAGAAACTTAAGTAAATACGCTTTAACTGAATTCGCATTTTTTAATGTATTTAGGTTCTACAGGCAGATAGTGAAATACCTACATTTAATTTTTTCAGGTCCAGGAATGGGTGGGAAAAATTAAACGATGGTAAGATAATAAATTTGGAGACCGATTTTATACAAGTGCGATGCAGAGGCGTCGATCAAAACGTGAAGTACGATGATGTATTCGCATTCATCAAAAGAAAAGACGCCACTTCATACAAACGTAACCGCAATAGCTGCAAGGATAGTTATAACGTGTTAATGCTGGGAATGGACTCCATGTCGTTGGCGCGATTAGAGCAAACTATGCCTAAAACTATTAGTTTCCTCAATAAAAAGTCGGCACTCTCCTTTCGAGGTTATCACAAGGTACCTACCTATATACAATTTGATTCTACCCGAAAGTAGGAGGTAAAATAAAAATGTCTGGCGAAAACATGTTAACAGCTCGATATCAAAGACAAAAACTAAATACTAGACTATCCGAGTTATATTTAATTATTATTGATTTTTATTATGTTTTCTTCTTCTTTTCCAATAAAAACTTCATTATTGAAGCGGCTTCGTATATCAATATTTATGCTTAAACTATAACCAACCTCACGAGCCGCGCTGGGTTGTTGAACAGAGAGTAGCAAGGCAGTTGATGTAAGTTCGTGCATTTCGGCCTCCGCGAGTACCTATCGCCAGACCTTCCCTCTCTCATTTTCATTCTTAACTACCCACTACTAAATACAGATCTCTTCCAATGGATATGTATTGTTTCCTACCTTAGCGCATGTTCTCGCAGATGCGCCACTGTTGTTACCTATTTCAATAGTTTCTCAAGTGATGGATCCCGTTTTCAACTGAGCTCCAACTGAATTACCATTTTTGATTTATCTACCTACAATGTTTTCGCCAGTCACAGATTTGTAGGTATTTTAACTTTTGCTGTGTATTTTAAAAAGCGACGTTTACAGGTGGGCGATAACACGTTTCCAAATTTGATGGCGGCGTTATCAGGGTACGACCTGCAAACTATAAAAAGAGATTGCGTGAATGCCATGGATCAATGCGATATCATATGGAGAAAGTTCCAAAATATTGGGTATATCACAGCATATGGAGAAGATTTCATAGGTTTACCAGACACATTCGGGAGAGGTTATACATTTCACCAAAGTCCCACAGACCACCACATAAGGCCATTGTTTCTTCTAGACGAAAGAGAAATAAATAAGACACTTATATGCAATGGAAAATCATCCGCTGGAAAACAACTGCTAGAGTACGCTGCAGATTTCGTGACTACATATCAACATGACCGCTTCTTCGGTGTATTCTGGATCAATTCGTTCAGCCATAACGAAAATAGTCGTCCTCAAGACGCAGACAGGCACTTGGAATCTTTTTTTAATTCAGTTACGAAATTAGATATTCTTAAAAATACATTTGTCATATTTTTTAGTGACCAAGGTTTACGATTTGGGAAACATCGCATGAAAGTAGAATCCTATTATGACGAGCGATTGCCTTTCTTTTTCATGTTGCCGCCAACGAATTTTCAAGAAAGACATGCTCGTAAATTACACTTCCTTATGACAAATCAGCGACGATTGGTAACGCCTTATGACGTGTATAACACACTGTATGATATATACCATTTATCAGATTGCAGAGAGAGTAGCAGATCTGAAAGTAAATCTTACGCTTGTCGTAAATGCCAGAGCTTATTTACTTCAATCAATATCACCCGTCGGTGTCGGGACG
Source organism: Pandemis cinnamomeana (assembly GCA_932294345.1). Taxonomy (NCBI): domain Eukaryota; kingdom Metazoa; phylum Arthropoda; class Insecta; order Lepidoptera; family Tortricidae; genus Pandemis; species Pandemis cinnamomeana. The sequence goes on along the minus strand of OW028705.1, from coordinate 10,792,208 downwards.
TCGCAATCGACGCTAAGTGGTGCAGTTGCCACAAATTAAATCCTCTAGATCCCCAAGACTATTCAGAGGGAATCAAAAGCGTACTGAATGCGGTTTCTACAGTCAAAAAAACTATAAAATCCATTAAGACGAGACCTGGATGGATTTGCGCAGATGTCTCGCTCGATGAAGTCATAAGGACACATTTTTATTACGATGAAGTTGACATGAGACTCTACTTCGTTGTCGCATTTACTACAAATCCAGGTAACGTGTCTTTTGAAGCGAAAGTATCTAGGTCTAAAATAATTGGTGATTTGAGCGTAATATCACCTTACAGAGGTATAGGCAAATGCACAGCTGACAAGAGCATCCGCTTACGATTATACTGCTTTTGTGAAAAAAATAAGGCTTGCTTTGAATAGTCACTTGTTTGTTGATCAACTCCATTTACTCATGATTATACTAAGGTACTGCTTTTGTGACAAAAATAAAGCTTGCTTTCAATAATTTGCACACCAGCAGTCCTAGTGGTACTGTAGGTGTCTATGAGTGGCGATGATCACTTAAAGTCAGGTGAATCGCATGCCCGTCTGTCGGCTCGGCTTTAATGTGAATAAGAATAAATATATACATATCATTTTAGCCTAGTCACCACAATCTTAAACAAATATTTTTTATTTTTTTAACGTGCGGATAACGCACCTTGTGCATTTTCGCGCTCGGGGTAGCAACAGAGGTATTACGGGCTCTACAACACACCGCTGCCTTCCCTGATGGAAGGAGGGGAGAGGTCTACCGTCTAAAAACCGATACGTTCCCTCTTGGCCATGGAGTGCGAGCATTACGGGAGCACTAGGTGTCACCGCGACGCCCAATGGCCGCCTCGGGATGGGGCAGATGGCAACGACACCGTTGAGTGCGGTTCAGTTCCCCGTTCGATTTTTATAGAGGTTGACTCCTCGCAGCCTCCGCAGCGGCCCACGTTCCAAGCTCAGCTCCAAAATTCGTGCCAAAATAAACTTGCTTTGAACAGCTACCTATGTTGTTTCATTATAAATACCTATATGTAGGTTTTTATTACACCATTTAACTTATTTATTGATTCTTAACTTTTTGTCTTTACCTAATCACTCACTACTTACCTGCACGACCGGGTATCCAGGTGGTTAGAGAACTTGACTGCTATGCTGGAGTTCCCGGTTCGATCCTCAATTATATGAAGTATGAAAAATAAGAATGTTTGCTCTCGACTCTTGGGTGTTTAACAAGTATTTCTGTTATTTGTCTAATACTTTTCCATAGCTTCGCTTAGTTTGGGATTGGTTTGTGTCAAATTGTCCCATATTACTATTTCTTGTTTTAACGTTTCTTAACTTTTCGGGACTGGCACAAATGTAAAAAAAAAGTCAAATCGGTACAGCCATTTTCGATTTTTAGCGAGACAAACAGCAATTCATTTTTGTATGTATAGATTATTCAATATATAGGTACGGAACCCTTCACTGCGCGTGGCCCGACATGCACTTGATCGGTGTCTTTGTAAAACGGTCAGGTTAGGTACCTTCTATACCGAATTAAATTACGAATACAGGTGAAACAGAGGAAACCTGCACACATCTGCGAAGAAATTCAATGGTGTGTTAAGTTCCCAATCCGCACTGGGCGCGCGTGGGAACTATAGCCCAAACCCTCCAATACACGGAGGAGGCCTATGCCATAAGGCACGCCGAATTACATACATACATACCGTCACGCCTCTTTCCCATAGGGGTAGGCAGAGACTACTTTGTTCCACTTGCTACGATCCTGACATTTCTTTAGCTTTACGCCGAATTACGCGACAATTTAATAATAATAATAATAAAAAAAGAACAACAACATACCTACTTACTGAAATTGTAGCGAATTCGGAATAAAAGTCTATATTATATTATATTATTATATTACATGTAGAAACCCATATTCTCAGACCATTTTCAACAAATGGGTTGATCCTGTCGATTCGATACTAACGAGCATGAATCACAAATTTTTGTTCACGTTAAATAAGCTTCATCTGTATAAAATTATAAAATTTATGATAAGTTATTTGTTTACGCTGAGCTCGAAATCCGTGCATTTGGTAACAACGAGCAATGCTGTAATGAACAACGAATGACATTTTTATTGACTGTTTACAAATACTCAAGTGTCTTATGGCTTGTGCGTCGTATCCTAAATCACAATACAGTTTCAGTTACTTGATGCGTTAAGTCATTTCATTGGCCGGTTCTTTTGTAATGTATATGGAAAGAAAAAATAAAATTCCATTGGTCATTTGTCTGAGGGTATCGAAATGGCTGCTAGTTCCCGCACAAAGGTTAGTAGTTAGTAGAGTTCTGCCTAATCCGATTAAAACAGTCTTCAATAAATTTATTAAAAAAAAATTAAACAAGATTTTGCTGACTGTACTTTTCATTGCATTCATCCTATATTATATGTATACGTACCAAAAATCAAGTCAATCCGACCATGTGAATAAGGTCAAAGACCAATTAGACTCAAAAGTATACTAAAGTAAAGCTGAAAACATCGAATTCAAATTCCATTTTTTGTATGACTAGTGACCCGCCCCGGCTTCGCACGGATGCAATCAGTGTTTCTCTACTATATAATCCATGCATTATACACATAAACCTTCCTCTTGAATCACTCTGTCTATTAAAAAAAACCGCATCAAAATCCTTTGCGTACTTTTAAAGATCTAAGCATACATAGGGACAGACAAACAGCGGAAAGCGACTATGTTTTTACTATGTAGTGATAGTGATAGATAGTTCTTATATGTTACGTGCTTCAATGTGGCTATGAAGTGAACGATGGACGCTCAGAGTACATTGTGTATACTGGATGGACGTTATAGGTACGATTTCATTATTTTGTAACCGAACTATAAATTAATGCGAATAAAAAACATGGATTCAAGGTAGGTACCTACTCATCCCATTTTCTAAAATTCAACTGTACCTACCTATATGTATCAAATATACCATTTTACGTAGAGCAGTAGGTATCTATCTATGAATGTCAAGGTCGATAGGTTTCTGACAATGTGTATGTATGTATGTAAACTCTTTATTGTGCAAAATAAACACGACAAAATACAATTGACAAACACTGAGATACATGCACAAAGGCGGACTTATCCCTTTAAGGGATCTCTTCATCATATATCTTCTTCTCTTTATCATTCTTCTTCATGTGTATGTTTTACATCTAAAAATAATAACGTGTTTAGCGTGGGTTTCCTCTATAGTAGAATGACTGTTGTGGACTTGTGATAATAATTCAAATAATTGTTATGTATTTGTAAGTACTTAGATAAATACAGTGAATTTGAATGTGATTTTAATGTGACTATGTTGTTAGTTTACCATACTTGAGGAATACAAAAATGTGGCATAGTTTTAAGGTGATTTTTAAGATTACCCCCGACGTACGGCCAAGTGGGTATGCAAGTTTTTGTAATAACTGTCTGATAACTTTTTTTGTGGGGTGCGAGTCGGGTTACCTCCACGTGTGAACAAGAGCTGCGGTTCGTTTTCGGATCCGTCCGGGGGGAAGAGCAGTGCTTGGTCCGGTGCACCCTGGGCAACGGCTAATGATTTCCTGGCAGTATCTGAGGGATATCATTGACCGTTGGCTAAGAGCCCGACAGGGGGGGTAGGGGGGTCTTTGACCATGTTACCGTACAACGTTGCCGACATTTTGTCACAAGATTTTATGATTAAATTTTTTTACCGACATTGGCGAAGTTGTCGTCGCTATAACGACTTGTAACGCCACAATCAAAAAGAAGAAGAAGAAGAACTTTTTTTGTGGAGAATAAGTTTTTGACATTTTATAAAAAAGGCTTGTCTTGCTGACGGCACTTTGCTTTTTGCATTGTCATCTTTGTCATCCAACCTACATACATAGGTACTCGTACATATTGATCACGTCTTTACCCCTTTCGGGGTAGATAGCGCCTAGGGTAACATACATATATCTAATTTCTAATTAAAAGATTTGACTCTTACATGATAGTTAAAGTAACATGATATAATGTACCTACCTAATAATATACTTACCATCGAACATTTGACAACACGTGCACTTTATATAATACTCCTTTCATACACTCAAAGGTTGACTGGAAGAGATCCCTTAAAGGGATAAGTCCGCCTTTGTGCATGTATCTCCGTGTTTGTCAGTTGTATTTCTCTTGTTTATTTTGCACAATAAAGAGTTTACATACATACATACATACTTTTCAAAAAATATAACTCTGGGTAAGGACTTAAGTAGTACCTACTTAAAATTAGAAAATATGTATCTACTAACACACAATAGGTACATCAAAGGTATGTTCGGTACAATCCCGTAGGAATCGTCATACACGTTTTATTCTTTATAATTGTTTTACGTGTTTTTCACTAGTTCATTCTTGGCCTTAGCACTTTACGAAGCATTACAAATTTTTGTTTTCAGATTAAGAAAATTTAAAAAATATTTCACCATGAGGCACGAGTACAAGTTTCCATTGGTAATTTTTGGAGTAACCGGCTTTGTTATTCTTGTGATGTATTACTGGGTTCGTTCTCCGTCACCGCCAGAACTTCATTATGTCAGACACCCGCAGTTGGACCGTAGGCCCGCGACCTCCGCCGAGGAGTTCATTGTAGGCACACCTATGATGCATGTGCCGCTTAATGAAATTTATAAGGATAGATCTCAACAAGAAGACGATTTTTCAGATGAAACAAAACCAGGTAAAGTCCTAACACCTAACTACCTACCTACCTACATTATTCTCTTACATGCCCGATGAATAGATACAAAGAATTTATATATTGTGTTTTGTTATTTCCAGTGTTTATGATCGACACGCCAGGATGCCAAATACCTTTTACAATGATAGAATATAAAAAATATCTTAAAGCTGATAAAAACACTAAGAGACTGAATTGTGAAAGACGGGCGGTATTTTTAAAGAAAATTGACGGCAATTCGGTCCAAGCGTCTGTTAACATCGGGGTAATGAGAAAATATCTAAGGAAAAGCGCGCGTTTTGATTGTTGTTACCGATTCTTTCAGAGATCAACTCAACCTGGTCACGAGCATACAAAACTTAAGTAAATACGCGTTATCCGAATACGTATGATTTATCAGTGATTGAAGTCTGGTTGCAAACTACATTTTATTTTTTTACAGGTTTACAAGTTGCCAGAGATTAAATATTACTGGTGCCAAAATAATTCTGCAGACTGATTTTATAAATGTGAGGTGTTTCGAATATGACGCGAGGAATTCGTCACGCTCTCGACCTGTGGTGTACGATGACGTATTTGCATTCTCGAAAAAGATCGACGTCACTTCCCGAAAACGCGACGACACTAACTGCACGGACAGTTACAACGTGTTAATGTTGGGAATGGACTCTATGTCGTTGCCACGATTCGTGCAAACTATGCCTATAACTACGAATTTCTTTTACAAGAACTTCGACCTTTGCTTCCGAGGCTATCACAAGGTGATTTAACTCAAATTTTCTGCAAACAGGATCAAAGATATAGGTACCTACTTCACTTTTTTTATGCTTCGATTTATTACAGGTTGCGGACAACACTTTCCCCAATTTGATGGCGGCGTTATCCGGTTACAGCATGCAAACGATAACGGAGAAATGTCGAGATAAAATGGATCAATGCAATGATCTATTAATGTGGACTAAATTCCGGGAAAAGGGCTATGTTACAGCGTACGGAGAGGATTTCTTGCGTTTACCAGACACATTTAGTAAACGTTACACATTTAATAAAATTCCCACAGACCACTTTATAAGGCCTTTGTTTCTTAAAGGCGAAACAGAGCTCAATAAGACAGTTTTATGCAATGGAAAAGCAACCGCTGGACAGCAGTTACTGGATTACGCTGCAGATTTCGTGACTACATATCGATATGATCGCTTTTTTGGTTTGTTTTGGATAAATTCATTCAGTCACAATGAGAACAGCCGTCCTCAAGATGCCGACAGGCTGTTAGAAAACTTCTTTAATAAAATTACATACACGGGCATATTTGAAAATACATTCATCATATTCTTTAGTGACCATGGCATCCGATTCGGAAAGCATCGTATGAATTTAGAGTCCTACTATGACGAACGATTGCCTTTCCTTTTTGTATTGCCACCCACAAAATTTAGAGAAAAGCATTGGGCAGAATACAAGGCCCTTGCGGCCAATCAGTTCCGATTGATCACACCTTACGACTTGTTCAATACGCTCATTAATATAAATCGTTTCTCAAGTTGTAAGAACCTTACTACGACTAGTGTGTCTCGCGCTTGCCCAAACTGCCAAAGTCTTTTTACTCCAGTTAATAGCTCCCGCCGGTGTCAGGATGTCGCCATTCACGATAAGTGGTGCAGTTGCCACAAATTGTATCCTTTAGATCCGCAAGCTCAAGACACTGGGGGCATGAAGAGTGTAACGCTAGCTGTCCGTCATATTCAAAAGATAATTAAATCTATAAAGACGAAACGTTGCTGGAGTTGCACGAAGATATCGCTACAAAGAGTCATAAGGGTACATTTCTACTATGATAAAAGTAGTAAAACGCATCCGTATTACGTAGTCGCGTTTACTACGACGCCTGGCAATATGTCTTATGAAGCGACAGTGAAGGATTCTAAAATAGTTGGTCCTTTGAGCGTTATATCAACGTACAGAGGCTTAGGGAGCTGCACAACAGACATCAACACCCGATCACGATTATACTGCATTTGTCAAAAAAATAAATCTTGCAAATAACTAACAGTTATTTCATTTGATTTAGGGCCTGTTTCAACACTCTCTGTTAAGGATCTTAAGCGTCAGTTATGTATGATGATGTTCTGTCCGTTTCGTAGTAATAAATAGAGACGGAATCATAGATATCTCTACTCAATCTAATCTATCCTACATACAAAGGCAAATTATCTGGGACGCCAAAGTTAATAGATTATTCGCTCAAATTTGACCTGTTCATAGGCAACAGGTGAGAAATTAGAAAATCGTTCGAACTACGCGAGTGCGAGTGTAAGTAAATTATTTATTAAAACAGTAAAATGATCAGCAATTTTTGAGGTTGGCCGTAGATACTTCGTTGTCGCCATTGAAATATGATCAGGCGAAATTGTTAAAATGACTAATGAAGCTTATTGCAGTAAACGACACCACGGGCAGCTGTTTTACTGAACAGAGTCATCAGGCGCATTTTAATTAAACTGCACATGCGTAGTTAAAAACAGTTTTATTTCATAAATTATAACATTCCAAGCATTTGTACACCTTGTTGTAGCAACATTTACGCTTTACACCCTGTATGATATAGGTATTCAATATTTAAAGTTAAATAAATGCGAGATCTGCCGAACACAAATTAAAATAAGCTACATTAATTCACCAAGAACTAATTAGTTCGATGTCACGGACATACTGAGTTTTCCCAGTGCTGCCAACAGTAATCTTGATATTCCGTTGAAAAAGTTAATATTTAATAATGCCCGTTATTATCAGATCTGAACAATTCTTTAAGGTCAAGATGACAACATTTCCATAAAATTTCAAATTTTGCATTCTTTAGATATTATTAAAAAATAAGTCAAATCTGTTTAAAATTTTAGCAATCAACACCACTTAAAAGTACTGACTATTGATCAAGTCATTGATAAATTCACTATATAAACTAAGATATAATAATTAATACATTTTTTTCACTACCGTTCCAATTTCAATTCAATTCATTTTGTAAAAAGAAATAGCGGTTCCAGTTTCATATATAATTATACAATGCGACGAATTATATGGCGAAGTAACATTTTACAATATATAAAGTTAATTAATAATAATATAAATACAATGAGAAATTAATGTTTGCACCAAACAATAGTTACGAGCTAAATTACCTTCAACGTTGAGTTCCTCTCTCTCTAGCCATCAAATCATGCTATTTACGGGCAAGTACAGAATGACGAAATATAACATCCAATAATAGAGTTTGCCTTCCGCATTTGTAGGTAGCAAACACCACATTTGTAACAAAAAGTGTTCATTGTCTAGACGCCTTGAACATCAATGGAATGAACATGCCTACAGAGAAAGACACAATGGTAAATTTCATGTTTCATGTTACATTACCAGTCTGCACCCACCCACGTCTACTTTTGTTTCGAACTTGTTTGAGTCTCAAATGCATTTGATTTGAAGCACATGTATTTAAGGGGTTGGCCCAGTGAGGTTGGCCCTAGGCCATCGGCGTGTTAAATTCGTAAAATATATAAACAATACAATCTTATTTCTAGGCAAATCTTTTTAAGCATAATTGACTCGAATAAATTTTAATAATTATGTACTTACCTATAACAGTACCATGCTCTTAATCTTGTTCAAATGCAAAAAGGTAAAACCTAATTTTATTATTCTAGATCAACTCGGCTGTTTACGAGATCTAGGCATAGAAAATAACCTGAACAGCCGAAGTTGATAAAATTTAATCAAATCTTTTTCATATTGGCTTATGCTGAATGATAAAAATTACCAATTCTGCAATCAATTAATTAATTCTGTGTCAACATGATCAGACAGATAAAATATTTTTTTATCTGGAAAATCGATAGTTGTGAACCTGTGAGTGATTACCGAAGATTTCCCACCGATATACCGGATGTTCCAAACTGGTATCATAATAAATGATAGTACTCGATCAACGATAAAATCAAACATGCATTCGTAACTCATTCCAAGTGTTCTAAAATTTAAAACAAAACAAGTCAATTTAGTCTTATTTTTAAAAGTGTTGCATAAAATTTAACTAACAAGGATATATTATAGCGGGTTAAAGCAACGCAAAATCACGTTTTCCGCTCTGTTTTCCAGTTACAATTTTCCTCGAAATGACGATCGATATTGACATAACAAAACAAAAATATAAACAATAAACAAGTGAAAATTAAATGGCTGAATTCACGGTTATATGCCGAGAATAATACAAGAAGTTTCAGTCTTTTCGAAAGACTTTTATCGGGGCGAGTGAGTCCACGACCGAGACTCATGGCGCGGCCGAGATTTGTTGGACTACTCCCATCTTAAAATAGTAGCTTCAACCGTTTAATTCTTGATGAAAATAAATCATGTCTTAATAGAGTTTAAATGACACTAATAACTATAATACTCATAATGGAGCGCTTACTAGTTTCATCTTTAGTCCTGGTCACAGACGTGTCCTACCTATGCTTGTAAACTGTAGGGCAAAAGCGGAGATCGCGGTGTCCTAGGGAAGACCACGAATAGAGACAGCTGGAGAAGCGCAAGCACTGCTCCAATAATATTAGGTACCTGAAACAATGAGTATTAGCTCCAATTATTATAAAAGTGATAGGTAAAAAGAAACACCATACAAATATTCTTTATGGTGTTTACACCAAAAATCAGTAGTTTTATAAAACCAATCAAAAACTCAAGGCAATCAAAAAGCGGTCTTATAACGAATGAAAACAATCTCTACCAGACAACTTTTCTTATGTATGTACCTTAAGTGTACCTACGGTAAAATTCTGTTCAATTGTTCTATGAGACAAAAAAAGAAGAAAAACTGAGCAAGTGCGAGTCTGATCATCGTGCCAAGATTGTCGTAAGATATTAAAAATTATAATGAAAATTTAAAACTTGTTCATTTTACCACATGCAAAATTAATTTTAATTTTTCATTAAAATCATACGGTGTTTTAAAGAAAGAAGAAAGAAAGAAATATTTATTTCTCAACAACAACAATAATGTAAGTACAGTTTGTATTTAAAAGAACTTTATATCTAATAGATAGCAAAAATTGTTAGTTGTTTCAAAATAGGATTCCAACTCAGCATGTGTCGGAGCACAGGGTGCAACGACGCTGTTTTTCATTGGATCCATTAAACAACACAAAACGTTTTCGTAGATGGGAGCAGTTATACCTTATCAAATGACATAAGTCCTAATGATTTACATTAGAAATGGAAATCAGAGATTGTCGGATTAGGAACCGTTCCATATAGAGATAGTGGCACGCTTGGTTTCAATACTGATCGTGGTATTTGCGTAATCTGTGGTATCTGATATCTATGATCAAAACAGTGGCGTAACTATAGGGTGGCAGGGGTGGCAAAATGCCAGGGGCCCCTAGCTCTACGTGGCCCCCAACTGGCTTGGTTTAGAGCACAGAAGGGACGCTGATGCACTTCTTTATATTGAGGAAGGAGCCCCATCTGACGAATTTGCCGCGCGCCCCAGACGTTATTTATTAAATAGTAACATAATAATATTGATAATCACCGTTAAAAATGTATCTTCTTCTATGAGACCGTACAGGAACCATAGTGAGGAGACGACGAATGACATCAAGATCATTGGAAACGGAAGGCATTCCGTACACCGCATCCTGAGCACATACAGGAGCTTGCTCATTGGTGCCGCTATTGTCACCAATGTGAGCACACATGCCAGTGAGCCTGTAATATAATAAAATGCGGGGCTTCGTGGATACAGCCCAGGGGCTCGATTTTCAGCACATCACTCGAACGAAAGCACCATTACGTCGATAGTGCAATACCGCGTAACTAAGCACTGGCAAATACTGCGTATCTGCACAACACCCATAGGGAAAATCCGCGTAACTGGCATTGGTTAATACCGCGTAGATATCTCACAAATGTAGCCAAATTAAGATTTCCCGCCAACGAATGTTAAATCCTGATTAGAATATACCAGTTCAAACAGCTGTAAAGTTGGGTGTTGTGTAGATACGCAGTACCTATTTACCAGTGGTAGTTACGCGGTATTACACAATCCCCGACGATTAGTAGTTTTATAAACTACAACTTATTTAACTAGTTGACAAGACAAATAGAAGTGTAATTTATTTTTACTGAGCTCGTACAGTCAGGTGTAACAATATGTATCTAGTCAGTTTCAAAAATAAGTACTATAGGTACGCTCTTACACCGGCGTAGTAAGGTCGTGGGACATATTTATGAGAAATGCGTAGCAATACTTATTTTTGCATTTGACCGTACACAATTTTTCATCACTTTGACATATTATTTCGAATGATATGACTTCAAAAATCGGGCCTGTTTAGGAATGTAAGAAAAAAAGTCGCAGCAGCTGAGTACACACTCGTTTGTGTTATAATTTCGAAAAGTTCAGATGATCTTTAAACAATTTTACTATTTATGGAAATATGATTTTAGTGTTAATGATATTATAAATGAGCAGGTTTCCTAAAAATAAACCAAGTGCCGGTTGCCATATTTTCAGTTATCATAATTTCCTGGGCAAATGATGTCATGGTAACGAAATATTTTAAACAAATAGGGCGGTGAGCGAGCCAACGCATATACCTACCTACCTACTGATAAATAGGAATCTACACTACGCGTTCGACAACTACTCGTCTGCTCGCTACGGCTGCTCGGCCCGCCCGATTGGACCAGGCGTTTGGATTGGATTTCATTGGATTTCCATACAAATACGCTACTGAAACCGGGAATTCCCGGTTCTCGCTATACAAACTCAGTACCGGGAGCAAGCCCTAGTCCTGATTGAGGGAACCGTCTCGCGAGGCAGCCATTTTCCAGCTTCGTCCAGCTGCCTCATCAAAGCATGCTCAGTCAGGCCCAGGCTATTGATTCTTTATTTCAAGTACACATGTAGGGCGGTGCATGCGCGCACACATTGAAGCCAAGTTGTCTACGTAAAGTTACCTTTTGTTCACAGAAAACCTATACGTTCTGCTCTAGTATGACAGATCGAGAACTACCTATTTGAATGTAAGGTAACTAGTCAAAGTTTTTCTCACATATTCCATGCTTTAAAACAGTAATCAACTCTTTGTATTGCTTAAATTAGATTTGCAACGAAAATATGATGTCATAATGCGGTTTTTACAAAAGAGCGTGAATAGCGTGAAATTGCTAAGTTCCTTCATTAGATTTGGTTGTGGTTGTGGCATGACTTTTGTGTAAGTAGTATGAGATTTTACTATTCTAATACAAAAAACTGGTTTATTTTGTTGAGGTAGGTAGTACGAAATCCTTCATGCTAAAGTACGCCTCGCATTTGGCTGGTTTTTGTATATTTTCCATGGGAGAGAGGAAGAAGTTTTAGTGCAGATTTTGATTCTGCGCAGACGAAGTCGCGGGCAAAAGCTAGTTAATATATTTTTACTTTAGGCTCATGGTCATACAAATGGCAATGAAAATCTATGTTAAGTATATTTGTGAGATGGATTTGCAAAAGAAATTCACAGCAGAACCTAAGTTGATTTGGTAAATTAAGTAAGGTAAAATTGAATTGGTTAGGTTCTGGAGTGGCGACCGCAAACTGAAAAGCCCAGAACTCCCACAAATTGGATGTACAGTCAACGCCAAAAGTGATCAAAATCAATGTTTTATAACATTTTCTAGCATGACATGCCAGATATAACAAGTCATACCAAAGTGTCAGTTTTAATTGAAGTTTTAATTAGTCAAAAGAAAGTGATCATAAGTAACAACACCAAGACAGAATTGATGACAAATCAATGTTTCAATATAAAATAATACACAATGTCATAATTATGAATGTGTCAAGTACAACACAAAAAACCACATTTGGGATTGTCAGAAAGTCTGAATGAAAGCTCGATAAAAAAAGGATTTATTTTCAAGAAAACCAAAAATCAAGCTGATGGAATAAGATACGAATAAGAATTTATCATTTCCAAAGATATTTTTGTAATGGCTCTAAAACATGTAAGAACTACAAGTTTTTGTTTTTAAATGGGAATTCCACAGTCATTACCTTTTACATAAATATTTTAAATAATTAGTAAAATTATAAAAAGGTCTTACCCAAACGACTCAATAGAATTTCACTGTTTTCTTCTGCTCTCACATATCCAAACATGATAAATAATAAACCCATTGCGATTAAGATCTGCCTTGTAGTGCTGGATTTTTTATACGTAAACACGTGAAATAATACAGTGTATGCTGTCATGAGAATTAAACCAATAACATTCACTGTTACTATTACATTATCATTCTTTGATAACCCATACATTAACCACAATCCAGTTCTGTAACAAAATTGAGGCAATTAAATTTCATAGAAATTAACTAGGTACATACAAGTTTTGGCAATTTTCATTCACAACTCACGATAAAGCACCGGTGATGAAGGGTAGAGGAGAAGCTTCGGCTGTAGTCCTATTAACAACATATTGCTTGCAGACGAGGCTGAGAATATCAAAGAAGTATTGAAGGTGAATAAAACAATAAAGGTTTATTAAAAAAACAGATCACTCCAATGAACTTAACTTACATTCCTGACAAAAACTGTAAAACAGTTGTCACTACAGCCAAGCCGCTCACTAAACCTCTGAACTCTGATAACACCATACTAATTTATAAATATTAAATACAATATTGCACGTATTCACTCATTTACATTTTTAACTCGAGAAGCTAAGACAGCAATCAGGCAATATTTGCTGCCAACTATTCCAAGGCTTTTGAAAATTATAATGGATATTGGTACGTTTTCGTATTGAATTGACATTGACAACAAGTATACAGATACATTACGTTTCAATTTACGCTGTTGGCACAACAAAAGTTGGTTTTTTTTCGTGTAATTATCCATGATACGGTCCTACAAAACAGATACTTGAAGGAAACCATACAAATAAATTGTAAAGTTGCTTCCCATACGCAATGTGCATGAATCTAGATGCATGAATGTTAGAGGAAAGCCAGTTACCTACGGTGACATGTAAGCTCGAGCAAAATCTATTTGCTACGTGTCACTTTGAGAACAACGTGGCCTCGCAAAGACGGCTTTTGGTATGCCTTTTGGTACATCGGACAAACGTTGTGAAAGCGAAGTAATAACTAAACTCGTTGGAACAAAATCGTTGATATAAAATATGAATAAATTTCTGTGGCTTAGATTTCTTGGTATCACGGGTCTTATTCCTCCGAGTATCACGGAAGAAATTAAAAAAAAACTTGGTACTTGGTTTGTGTATATTGCCATAAAAAAAATCTTTTCTGATCCTCATTGTTCGTTACTTCAGATTGTGACAGTCCTGACATTCGTAGTGACAGTGACAGTACAGTAGGAACGAGTACGAAGTACGTAGTAGGTAACGTACAATATACGCAAAGTACCGATTCCCAAGTAGTCAATGAATTCATACATGTTGTCTTCCACTCTAGTCAGGGACCAATAGTTACTCAAAAGTATTGTTCGTTTAGATAAATGACCTGACTGTTTTGGAATTCAGATAATTCCTAAAATATGATACGTGAACGGACACCATGAAGGCGTTGAAACTTATAGTTCATCAAAGCAGCTTCAGTCGTAAGTATACTTTGATTAATTAACCATAACTATAATTACTCATATAATGTTTACTATTGATAACAATTTGCTCTAACTCTAACCCAGCTGCAGATTTATCGATTAAAGTGCTAATCTTAGAACAAGAAGAGTACCTACCTATATTGTTATATTTACATATGTATTTGTTTACATTACATGGGCTTTAAACAACCCGCCTGAATAACTGAGTAGTTATTTAGCTACATAATAGGTAGTTATTAAATCAATGTATTGATTGTTGTTACCAGTAATATATATTTTTTATTTCCAGCTGTGGACTTGATAATCAACCTAAAAGATTACCCTGGACTAAAGGAAAAAGATGTAGTAGAAATTTACCACCCTGAAAATGACTATCCAAGGCTACTGCTACAGGTCACAAAGGTTGATGTGCCTGGAAGAGGGAGAGGTATATTTTAATTTCTAAATACATATATCTGTTCTACTATACATACATTTTCTATCTACATAAAGCAAAATCAGGTTATTTAAACCATTTATATCTCAAGCATGCCTGCACCGATTTTTATGATCATTGGTTTGTCTCCATCTCAAATAGCAGCTTTATTTTGCAAATAGGCCGCCAAGGGCTCTTGAAAGTGTCTTTTTTTTTAAACTACCAGCGATTTGGAAAGACCATCATTGCTAAGAAGAATGTGGCACAAGAAACTTGGCAGAAACTCATTTTTTCAAAATGAAATACATATTTACTACAATACTTAAATTCTAATTCACTTATAATACATTTATAAAAGTCCCCAAGTTAAGTAGGTACCTTCACTACATAGTATAAAATAAAGTCGCTTTCTCTGTCCCTATGTCCCTATGTATGCTTATATATTCAAAACTACACAACGGATTTTGATGCGGTTTTTTTTAATAGATAGTGATTCAAGAGGAAGGTTTTTAGTAGGAATGTATATGAAACAAGGTTTGACGGGTCATGCAGTATTAAAATTCGAAGCAAAAGTTAATTAAACACTACTACATTAGTGCTAGTCTCAAGAGTCAATTAATTACCATTAAATCACTAATGTTGATTACAGTTTTCTCTTTCACCTTTAATATTTTC
Organism: Pandemis cinnamomeana; assembly: GCA_932294345.1. Lineage (NCBI taxonomy): Eukaryota > Metazoa > Arthropoda > Insecta > Lepidoptera > Tortricidae > Pandemis > Pandemis cinnamomeana. The sequence continues at coordinate 10,776,691 of OW028705.1, read as the reverse complement.
CAGATACCATCAGTGTGGAGCAGAGCATTGCTGCCACATTTCAGTTACGGACATTTGCTGACGTCTATGTAAACATTGTCAATGTTGCTGATGTGGCACTTGACTCAGTGGAACTGACATTCAAAGACCAGTACATGGGCAGATCGGAAATGTGGCGACTCAAAAATCACTTGGTAAAAATAAGAACTAAAATAATTGTTTTTTTAATAGGATTCAACTTCCACCTATGCACCCACAATCGGGGCCTTTAGGATGAGAGGGCTTGGGCTATAGTTCCCAATGACGTCAAAACGGTAACTTAATTTTGAACCAAAAACTATATTAACAGAAGTTTTCAATCAAACTAACTCAAGCACTTACTGATTATTCCAGGTCAATTTGAAGACTACTTTAGAGTAAAAAATAAGTTGCTACTAATAATTCAATGCTCCTACACTAATAATTCAATGCTCCTCCACTAATAATTCAGTGCCCCTCAACTAATAATTCAATGCTCCTCCACAAATAATTTAGTGCTCCTCCTCCACTAATACTTCAATGCTCCTCCACAAATAATTCAATGCTCCCCCACAAATAATTTAGTGCTCCTCCTCCACTAATACTTCAATGCTCCTCCACAAATAATTCAATGGTCCTCCACTAATAATTTAGTGCTCCTCCTCCACTAATACTTCAATGCTCCTCCACTAATAATTCAATGCTCCTCCACAAATAATTAAATGCTCCTCCACTAATAATTCAATGCTCCTCCTGTTTTTCATTTCAGGGGTTGTGTTTTACTTTGAATTCAATGGCAAAGTTCTTGATTAAAAGAACTTGAGCTAAAATTAAAGGATACTTACAATCTTGAGAATAATGCCTATACCTACCATAATTTCCAGGTCAGCACATGTGTCTACCTCAACAAGAAGATTGAATATTGTGGTGGTGCCATCAGATGTCAAGTGTATGAGATGTGGTCTCAAGGCGACCGAGTAGCTTGCGGAGTCATAACTGAAGACACCAAAATCGTCTTCAGATCTTCAACATCAATGGTGTACCTATTCATCCAAATGTCGTCAGAAATGTGGGACTTTGACATACATGGAGATTTGTATTTTGAGAAGGCTGTCAATGGGTTTCTTGCCGAACTCTTTGCCAAATGGAAGGTATTTTATTCTTTATTATATTGGCTGCTCATTAAAACATAAAGTGCCTATAAACTGTGAAACGGACTGTCAGGTTCTCAGTACTCAATGTGTCAATATAAATATTATATACATACTTCTCATGCTGACATTATGTATTAACATATTTTACAGAAAAATGGCAGCAACCATGAGGTGACAATTGTGTTATTCTCTAGGACATTTTATAAAGCCAAGTCTTTGGAAGAGTTCCCTCAGCACATGAAAGAGTGTTTACAGAAAGACTACAGGGGCAGGTTTTACGAAGACTTCTACAGGTAGACCAAGAAAATCATTAAGAAGTATTAAAATATGTAGTCATACAAAATTATCACACAATTTTTAACACAATACCTTCTATCTTAACTAGAGTGGCAGTGCAAAATGAGCGCTACGAAGACTGGTCCAATGTACTTCTTCAGTTGAGGAGGCTGTTTACGGATTACCAAAAAATAGTTCTGCAGTACCACGAGAGGCCAAACATGGAGATACCAACAGCGATCAACTCTACAGCAGCACAGGGGAACTTTCTGGAAGTTCTTAACATGAGCTTGAATGGTATGAATGGAATTTTACCTGTTTAGTTTAAAGGTATCCTTGGATGCTTGACATGAGTCAGTTCTGGTTATGTATGCTTAGTTAAGTATTGAAGTGGTGAAATAACTGTTGAGGAACTAAGGCACATATAACATATAAGGATAGAGCAAAATGGATTAAAATCGAAGATGCCAAGACCCATAAAGGGTAATAAATTGCTACGGAAGAAAGAGAGACTTGAGAGTAAAACGAAACAGTGTCGCATTTAATTATTTTAAGCCTGTTTTATTTTCAGTATTCGAAAAGCATTACCTAGACAGATGTTTCGACCGTACTGGACAGCTGAGTGTAGTAATAACGCCTGGAGTTGGTGTATTTGAAGTCGATAGGGAACTTACCAACGTCACAAAGCAACGAATCATCGACAACGGCGTTGGTAGTGACTTGGTTTGCGTTGGCGAACAGCCACTGCACGCCGTGCCATTGTTAAAATTCCACAACAAGGACAACAATCTCAACTCTATAGACGATTACTCGATGCCTCATTGGATTAACTTGTCGTTTTACTCGACGAATAAGAAGGTCGCGTATTCGAATTTTATTCCAAGGATTAAGTTGCCGCCTCGGAAAAGCCAGGAGCCACTTAAGAAGATGTATGAAGACGAAAAGAAAGGGAAATTGTTGAAAGAGGACGAATATATGCACAACTCCATATTTGATTACGACGCGTATGACGCGCAAGTTTTTCAGCTGCCTCCGGCCCATAGTACTTGGTAAGTCATAAAATACTGTCAAGATCACCAATATTTGTACGCATAAAGTTATTAAAGGAAACATCGACCGTCCAGAGTATATAAATATGTGCATATCTTCGGAACTTTGTGGTGTATGCATCATTTTGATGGCTGTGAATTTATAGATTTTGAAACTTTCAAGCACTGGCTAAAATAAGTAAATAAATGAAACCTTACTACTCTGCAAGTATACGAATGTACGTCTCACGTGACGTCACGTAGACGTAGGTACGTCAAACGTACGGCCTAGGGTACAAATATGTTTTTTGTTAATGATTATGTCAGTTCCATTCGTTTTGATACTTCTTGAAGCTGGCTTAGAAATTAACTCGAGTTAGTTAACCCTTGCCCGCATTCGGCTTACTTCCATTACTTTCCAGTGTGCAAAGGGTAGCTCGCACTAAAAAGACGTCGGTGGCGGGTCTCGAAGGCTTGCGGAGGAGTCCCCCTGCCTCTATCTCGCACCACAGGAAAATGTCCGACCCTGACATCCATCACAGCCTTGGCGATCTACTGTCGACAGGAAGTATGTTCAGATATTGTTGTAGTTAAGACTTTGTTACACGTAAGGCGACCCCTTTAAGGAGCGTTCTCACTGAGAGCATTCTTACCCGAGCATTTGTAAACGAGCAATCAATGTAAGTAAGCTTTGTAACGTTCAGCTCAACATCCACACCACTCGAATATTCGACTCCGAATGCTCAGTACACGCGAGTGATCTCAGTGAGGAGTGGAGGGCCCTCCTTTACTACTAAACAGCCACCAGAGAATTTATAGCTTTTCTTTTTACTGTTGTTTTGGTTTTGTCACTACAAAAAAAGCTGCAGACTGCTATTGAGAAGTAAGACCTAAGTACGGTGAAGATACGAGAACAGAGTGTGTTGATCTTTAGACACGTCATATGGTCAAGTGAGAAAAAAATTATATATTAATGGAGAATGGTATTTCAACAACCGATTCGCGGAATTTACATTCGCTTTTGTCACACATAACTGCCGCGAGGATACAATATACGAGATTAATTAATCCGTGATGCGTTAAAAGACAATAATATCTTATTTCTGAGACGCCAGGAAGGTTTTAGCGCTTCTACTGAAATACCCGGGAATTCCAGATGCGCATACACGGATTTGGATGTATGGGTTTAGGAATGGGATATATGTGTTGAGAGGCCTTTAGACAGTAACAAACCTCAATTTCCAGCCAAACGTTGCTCAGATTCCAGCTTCGACACCCCAGACTCGCCGGGAGGCGTCCGTCTCTCCCCTCGGAGCTCTATATCTACGCACAAACCGGTCATAAGGACAGGGAGAGCTCTTATCAATCCCTTTGACCCGTCACATGTCACTGTCAAGTTGACTAGTAACCGGCGACGCTGGACCCACATATTTCCTAAAGGTAAGGCAACTTCAATGTCTTTAGCACTGTTTAGTCTGATTTTAAAACATGCTTGGCTTTAGTAAAAGGATTTTTTGAGTCTATGAAGGTATAAACCTAGTAATGGATTGGCAATGCAAGAGAAAGGGCGATATACGCGTATGTTAAGGTGAGAAAGATAGGCGAGACCAGTTTTCTTACACCCTGTAAGTGTGAGGGGCTCTAGCAATATTTGTAAATGGAAAGAGTAAAGTTTTTTTTTTCGATATATGTAAACAGTGGTCAAATTTATCGGCTCGTCTCTGTTATTTTAGCGCCGATCTAATCTAACTGTAGTCAACAATGTGGCGCCTCATGTGTCAAAATAAGGCACAACAGCCGTCGTCCAAAACCATAGTAACATCTCTAGCCGAATAAATACACCAAGGTAGAGATTAATTTAGTCAAATGACCTACCGTTTTTTAAAACATGATGAAATGAAAATTTATTAGTATAACCTGAGGTCTCTTATTTTCTACTGATATCAACACAGCATCTACGAAATAAAAATAAAAAAAAACATTTATTACCAAAACATAAGCAGATAGAAGTTAAGTTGACAACAGATTCAAGACTAAAGAAGAAAGAAAAAAAAACAAGAGACACACTAGGCGGGCTATGTTCCGGCAACGGGTACCAGTCTCAGCGTGTGCTGGGTTACATTAACCCAGCGCTAGTGTGTGTGTGTTCTACATTAATTTACATGTTGTTAAAGTCCCCAAAATAGTCTTATACTAATAAACTGCATTTTATCCCCAACTCCAGGCCCCACGGGAGTATTGATTCAGCAACATCACTACCAAGCACGACCGGCCGGCGAAGCAGCGTCCAGACCAGAGAATCATCGAGATACCCACCGAGATAGTCACCGTGAAAGTCATCGGGAAAGTCACAGAGAGAGCCATCGAGAAAACAATCTGCCAAAGGAGAATGGGTCGCCGATGATAAATAACAATCATTCTATATACCAAGTTGATGGTGAGTTTTATAATGTACTAGCTTCTGCCCGCGACTTCGTCTGCGTAGAATTATACATAAAAACCTTCCTCTTGAATCACTCCACTCTATATATTAAAAAAAACCGCATCTAAATCCGTTGTGTAGTTTTGAAGATATAAGCATACATAGGGACAGAGAAAGCGGCTTTGTTTTAACTATGTAGTGATTCCAGATTTGTTTCCCAGTTATTCTCAGTGCATTCATTAGGTGGTAGGTACTATTACAGGTAATTTTTTAAAATTAAAACAAAATATTTCGTTGGAATAATGTTGCAAACTGAAATTTTATTTTACTTATTTAAGTTCGCCAATAAGGCATATCAAGTTTCATGGTTATATGTAGATAAGTACCAAGGAAAAAAAAATAATAATAATAATAATAGAGCCCTCTGATATTGCCGTGCCCTTGCAGGGTGTCACATGTAGACCTAATCAAAATATTCCATCTTATGCCTGTAATGTGATTTGCAATAAATTATTATGATTTTGATTTTTGATTTTGATTTTACAGGAAATATTATGTCGAGTCGCAAACGCATGATAAGTGCGTCTGGCGCTTTGAACATACTCGGCACGGTATTAGGCCCACCGTCCACAAACAACGCCTCGCTAGCTTTGCTATGGGGAGCTACTGGAGAGCAGGAGTGGACGCCTGCCCTGACAACAGGTTAGTTCCAGTTTTTTTAACGGGATTGCGTCTATGAGTGCGTGTATTTGAAGTGTAAGCTTGCTTATTTCCTTTTAATTGTTTTCAGTTAAAATATACTCGTATTTTGTGATTTTTGAACGATTCAAGTTAAATTTATTAGTTAATTTTGACAAAGAATATCTAAATTTAAAACTCTGACATACATTTTAGTCCTAACTCTGTAAGTGTATTATAGCTACTGTATTTCATCAAATCATTCTAACAAACATTTTCAACCATTTGGGTCTACTGTTCTGCGCAACTCAGTTGAGTTAACAGTTTTCTGGCTCTATGCACATTATAAAGTTAATCTGAATAACAATGCACAGCCTAAACTATGTCTTCTTACTTTTACAAAACATGATTCTAATCTAAAATTTATTTTATTTTACTGTCAACAACATTATTTTTGCTGAAATAAGTTTGAATTGGCTGCGCTTTGTTTCATTTGAGAGTTAATATAATTTGGATAAAAGTGATATTTAAGATTAGAATTCTGTTTACATCGACGATTTATTAACAATTTTAAAAAGCCAGAAAACGGTTGAATGGTTACCATCCCTCGTAATATTCGATTTGTGTGAGTTTTCTCAGTAAATTCACCTTATACTAATTGTTCACCTCATTTCTGATGTTTCATGACACCGTCGCATTGATAATCGGTCCGCGTTGGATGTTCGCGGCCCATAGCGAACCGAGCCATAGGTTTGATATCCAGCTCATTTATGTTTGCATCGAGTAGCTGCATAGTTATATTATGTATTTTCTCCTGTAGCATACTGTCGCAACATTGTTGGAAAAAATAATTTATTATTCAAAAAGGCGCTAAAGCCGTCTGTGGAATTGTTAAGGATCATATTGTAATGACAATTTAAGACGGTAAGTAAATTGAAACATTGACTAAATTAGATTGGGGCAAGACCACAACCGCCTTACAATAGGTATGCCCTTGTTTCTTCTTTAAAATGAGGCTAAGACTGCCATACGAGTTGAATTTAAGGCGTAAATGCGGTCTTGTAAAGTACGCGGGGAAGCAGAAGGTATATTCTGCGCCATACTCCGCCCTCGCCTAGATAGTATGAATAGGGCTTAACACTTACATCAATCTTGTATTTTTTTATCTTTTCAGTAGCAATATCACTGTTTATTTGTTATTTAAGCTTAGTGGAATTGACTGTAAATCTAAATCAGCGGTTCCCGAAAGGTGGTCCGCGGAACCCTGGGGTTCCGTGGAAGGGCAATAGGGGTTCCGTAAAAAATATTTTCATGTGCGGTGAGCAACGTTGTTCGCGCGCACTGATCTGTATGTTGTTTTTCATTTATACCTATTTTAAGGTGTTATCAAAGAAGGGTTCCGCTAGGAAAAATGTAATCAATTAGGGTTCCTTGACACAAAAAAATTGGGAACCCCTGATCTAAATCACTCTAATTGTGAACTGTTTAACGAATTTAGTGATAGAAAAATCTATCGTTACAGCAATGGTTTTTCTTAGGCTTTAGGTGTTTTTGTTTAAGTTTTGCTGAACATTGTGCTACAGGAGTCGTAGGCATTCAAACACGCTTTGGGGGCTCGCATCTTATATGACGCAAGTAGTGTAGAAATTCCTAAAATGAATGAAATAAATAAACGTACTGCTTTATAGAATGCTACGAAATTATGATTATGACATTTACTGAAAACGGGCATAGTATTTTTAGACTATTAAAGTACTTTTTTTTAACACAAAAGGCATAGTTTCTTTATTAAAACTATGAAAATGCATGTTGTGAGTTCGTAAACAAAAAAAAGTTAAAAAGTTAGTCACGTCGAAACATTCATTAATTTCATCGTATCACTCTAGCTATCATTATCTGAGCTTTTTAACAATGGTTACTAACAACCCTGATATGCTTATACATAATGCTTTGAAAAAGCATGAGATTACCACAAACATACTAATAATATTATGATCATTAACAGCATTTTTAAATATCATCATAATTATCATGTTGTACCTCAGATTTTACTATCTATGATTATTAAAAGGCAGGCTTAGTCATTCATAAAAACGGCGTTATACACGCCTCGGTTACTGTCGTGTTTCCAATTTTTTGATAAGCCTTTGTCCTTGTCATCACTCCAAGTCACAATCTTTCATGACTTGTTCTTACAAATTTTGTAATGAACGAACACTGCCAAGAAAACTATCGCGATCACAAGAATACCAGCTATTGTGCACTTTATAAATTAGACATATAAAAATCTTGCATTGATCTCCATAAACAAAAAACTTATTTTGTGTTCATTGGCCAGGCGTGGATTGGAAGTCTTTGACCATACCGGCATGCTTGCCAATAACAACTGACTATTTCCCGGACAAACGATCGCTACAGAACGACTATCTAGTGTCTGACTATAACTTACTGCCGGACGACGTGAATGCTGACTTCGCACAAAACAGGGCCATTTACAAGGAGCCGCTGACTACTATGGAAGTGTTCAAGGAGCTCGTTTCGCAACGGTTGGCTCAGGTATGTGGGACAGAGTTAGAGCTAATATTACAGTGCTTCTAGTTTCTTAATGTATTTGACAGTTGCTGTGGAATAAACATGAATGAAAAAGTGCATTATTGGGAGAGCGAGTAGTTTGGACAGAGTGATCGATGCAGCTGTTGCACTTGCGCTCGATTTTAACATTATTTTTCATTCATGTTTATTCAGAACACGGCAATTGCCCAATACATTGAAACTAAAGGCGCTGTACAGTCAAGGGCATAAATATATGTAAGTTACCAAGACGTCAAAAATTTGCTGCCACGACTGTACAGTCGAAGGCATAAATATCGATACAGCCATCAAGTCAAATATATGTCACCAAACTTATTGTATGTGGGATAAAGTTAAAGGTGTATAGATGCTTTTAACGTCTTGGTAACGTACATATATTTATGCCCTTGACACATGGTGTCTTAAAATTATAGAGTCCAGAATATTCCAAAAGGTACTTTCAAAGGATGGGTTAGTGTAATCTAACGCGGTGGCAAACTTTGAATATGTAAGAAAGGACAAATTGAATGCCGACCACAATAAAATATCCTGAAAAATATTTGCAGGGGTGTTGTCAAACGAATCCAACCACCTGCTGAAATATTTCGGATTCAACATTATTATAAGACACAATTGAAAAAGAATTGGTGAGCAATCACTCCTGGATTTATGTCTTAACCAAATACAAATAAGACATGGTCTATATTTTCCGCGTTTGGTCCGCGCAAATAAAGTCCGAGCGACATACCACCTTCTACCATTCATGTCTTCAATTGTAGTCGTTTTTTCTTTATCCCTTTTTGATCCTGCGGGAAATTTGAAAAATACCATACTTGCACGCAAAATTTTAAGCCATTTGCAGAAAACATTAAAATTCCTTTAATTTCTTATTCCGTGGTAATTACAAAAATCCCTTCTTAGAGCTCCTGACTGGCTCTATGACACTCAAGGAATGTGTCTGCGTAATTTCAAGTCTAACTTTAGTGGTACAACATTGCGGAATCTTCTCATCCCGTAGGAAAATTGCCTACGTGTGTGTGTGCGTACAGACATCCAGCTATCTAAATACCAAATTTCGTCCAAATTGCTCCAACCGATTTAGCGTGAAGGAAGTGAAAAAAAAGAATCCTACGGACGTCTGCTGGTTCTAAGCTACCTCCCCACCAATTTTCAACCAAATCGGTTCAGCCGTTCTTGAGTAATAAATAGTGTAACTAACACTCCTTTCTTTTATTATACATAAATTTATATTTAAGATGAAATGTTAAGCGCTTTTACTGGTAGAGCACTGGCGAAACTAAAATAGTTTGAAAGAATTATTTTGCCCATTTAAATTAACGTACAGATGCCGACATACTCCTTATGCATATATAAATACATACTTTATTGTACAAAATACAAATGCGTCATTTTTCCTTTCAATTCCCCACGGCCACGTAAATAACTTTTTTTTTCTAGGGCTTCCAACTTATAGTAGGTGTGAGTGAGAACGACGTTATCGAAGCGCACTGCCCGTCGACTCCCGCGCCGCCGCCGTCCAAAGTGGCGCCACAATGCAGCAAGCCCAACGCCGCGCCTACGAAACGATACCTGCTGTCCATCGGCAGGATATTCCACAAGCTAACCCTCGTGGGCTCTACCATCACTGTCACAAGATATCGGCCTAGGTAAATTACTATTCGCAGGAGCCCCGGCGTATTTAGCTGGGGCGGCCGGTGGGCGTACGCGGTGACACCCTTATGCTCCCGCGGCGCCCCCCAAATGGCAGAGAGGGAATACCGTTGGGTTTTTAGTGGGTAGGCCTCCCCCGCCTCCTTCTACTCGGGAGGGGGGCCGGGGAGCAGAGTCCCACATAACTTCCGTGCCGTCCCCACGGCGCGGTCGTATGCGTAACGCATTTTCCCACCGCAAAAAAAAGGTAAATTACTATTATAACTTCCATGGTGGTCTGAGAGCAAAGAAAAAACAGAAAGTACCAGTTGCTTCTCTTCCCGCGCGTCACGTAAAAGCCCATCGATACGGGAGTACCGGAAACCGGCGAGCATGTATGAAGAGATAGATGAATGTGGATGAAGCGATAGAGGTATGTCAGGATCTTAGCAAGTGGAACAAAGTAGTCTGCTTACCCCGTGGGAAAGAGGCGTGACGGTATGTATATATGTATATGGGAACGGGCAAAAATCTTAGGAATCGTGTTATAGGCAATGCGGCTACAACCCATCTCTATTTTGATTCCCCTTTCCACCTATACCCCCACAATCATGCTAAACGTGGCATTTAAGTCTTGTTACCATAGGCTCTGTCTACCCCGTAAGGGATATAGAGGTGATTTGTGTACGTATGTGTGTAAGATATTATTTTCTTTATTTTAACAACATACGGGCAAATGAGTAGGAGGCTCGTTTCTTGAATTTTTAGAGTTGTTTTGACATTCATAATATTATATTTTAGACATGTATACAAAATATTGTTGTTCCAAGCTGATTCCAGAGTTTCACCGTGGGTTCATGAAGTTTCTCAATAACGAACGTTATTTGTATACCTCTTGTAAAATTATTTTTAACAGATATTGTTTTGTTCATCAATTGTTAGTTTAAGCTGCACTAATTCATAAATCACATTATTTAAAATTTAATTAATCTTTCAGGCATCCTTATCCGCCTTTTAATATCCACTACCGTTACCGCTTCCACGCACCAAACCACGATACATACGAAGTGTCCTGGGTTTCCTTCACCACTGAGAAGCTCGAGACATACAACTGGAACTACATGGACCATTACATTTGCACGAGGGGAGACACCGACTTCGCCCTTGTTGAGGTAAACTTAGTACACATCATTCTAACAGATGACGCTTAGCGACAAAAAATCGCATAGTAACAAGGTCACGTAACAGCTAGTAACATATTCGAAGGCTTGCCCACCTGCTATGGGTGGTGTTGGGGTATAGCACGCATCACGGAATGACGAGGATCCGGGTTCGATTCCTGGACATAGCTTTACTGTTTGGACTTTTCTATGTGTTCTAATTTTCAGTGTCGTTTAGTTTTTTTTTTTGTAAACTTATTAGACAACTTTTGTTTCCCGCGGGATCGTTTCACTATCCCGGGATATAAAAGGTACCTCTTTATCCGACTTAAAAATATGGCTGAGTGTCACACTTCGTCGGTTTTTTTATTACGTTAGAATGGACATCGAAAAATACTAAAAATTAAGCTACCATTAGGAACTTATAAAAGAACCGTTATTTTCGCTAGAAATTAAAAAAATCTAATTTAAGTATTTTTTTTTTACTCATTCAAGGCAGAGGACTTAATTTGTAATACTTTTTTTTATAAGGCTTTGAAATACTGGCGGTTCCGCACGTTGTTGCTGCCTCTGAACAACCCGGCCACCAAGCAGATCCTGGACGACGAGACGACCCACTGCGACATATACCCCACCCCTACGAGGCAGGACTTGGACCAACTCACCGACGGGTTCCTCAAAATGACCGAGTCCTACTTCAATAAAGTCAAGCGGCCCAATAAACAGAGGGTAAGTACGATATTAGAAAAAAAAAAGTATTAAATACATTTTTTCAAAATTACAACTATTTTCCAAATCAATGCCTCTATTCGACACCCATTCAAAATCAATTCTAATACGCGTTTGAATCCTCTACACTTCTACAGCGTTTTGCTATTGATATCAAAAGGCCCACCACTATACGATATTGGCGGCACGGCCAGCATTTTTCTAATGCATTGCGTGGGAAGACAACTAACTGCAATACGGTGAGCGTTTCAACCACGCAGTGTATAGAGAATTAACAACGACGATCGCATATAGTCCTTGCCAGGCCGTTACTCGGTACTCCGATAGAATCTCGCTGGTGAATGTGTCAAATAGAGGTTATTATACTATTACACTGGTGGTTACTATGAGCTAAATTATGGTTGTATTGTAGTCTGTCGCTCGTTCAAGCAACAAGTTCACGCTACAAGCATTTAATACAAATTTAGTCGTGGTAGATTATTGTCTCATTATTAAGTACAATGATTATGTCTTCGGTAATTTTAGTGTTTCCGAATTAAAAACTTATATGCGACCAATTGTCTTGTTTACACTCGAGCTTCTAGAATTTGATGCAAGGATGGGCGGACATTGGTTCCGTATTCGTAGTATTTCGGAAGCCGAACATTGCCCAAGCGTATAGTTGTTTTTTTATTGAGAATACTTTATTTGTGTTGGCTGCTTGTTGGATTGGTAACATCGTTGAATGGATGAACGACAAGACAAATCGAATTGACTTCATTTTACAATTTATAATAATATATTTACTTAATTGAACTTTTTGTTTATATTCAGATACCTATACAAGATGTATCGATGTATTATTTGTATATAATTACCGAATAAGTTATTGTGTACGATATTGTTGTAAAAATGTACATACATGTTGTTTTAGCATGATTATTTTATTTGCACTTAGTTTGAAAAACTTGTAGATATTAGCACTGCATGGATGTATCGAAATGCACTAAATCGTTTTAATTTATTGTAATATTCTTTAACAACTGCCCGAGTAGCTAGAGACATAATAATGACAATGACCTTCACTATTGAAATACTAATAAAAAAAACTCAAACATGAAATTGAAAATTGTATGTTAAAGAATGTGCTGTTGTTGATGCCGAGTTATTATTCTGTTCCGTGATTCCCTTAACCGTTATATTGATGTACGCAATGTGCGTTAGTACACTGGGTTAGAAGAGTAACCATGTTATGTCGCGTATGGATGTTATTTTCCTTTGAACGTTACTTTAATTTGCACGCAATTAATTTCCTGTTTGGGTCCGATCGCATGAGATTAACTCGAAACCTAACTGTAAACCTACCTGATCGGAGTTAGTTGGTGGAGGATCGATAGAGCTAGAAAAATCTAAAATCTAAAAAGAAAATGCCTCGCGGTTGCGGCGCTCAATGCTATATTGAAGGGTCGTTGGCTATTGAGGCGACAGTCTGTGGGTAGTTCGACGTCGGACAAGCCGCCAGTGGGTGGTTCGGGGGAGTTAGAGTAGCGGAGTGATATGTGGTGGCTTCAGATGGCGGGCGGCGCGGGCGCAGACGACGCGCTCACACGGCGGCGTCACTCCACCTCCATCCTCAATCGGAGTGCCCAGGTACTGGCGCAGCCCCGAACTAGCGGCTAACGAGCGAATGACATCTATCATATCCCCTCTTAGACGTGCTTCTCAGTCTTTCCCCGACCAAAAATTCTACTCTTGATGGGAGCCAAGGAAACACGTCAAGTTTCTGACTGTGTTCCGTTTATAATCTTGGCCTCTTGCGGTTAAGTATGATGACTTTTCTGTGGACCACCTCTACCATAGCTTGTTTCCCAATTTATGCGGAATGTCCATAAAAAAATGTTTTTAATTAAGGTCCATTCTGCTCGTTAGTTCGCCTCGATACTTTTTTTTCTCTAGGATTGTCCAAATACTGCATTTTAAAATTTATTTCAAAGCATATTCCGCGCACAGGTTTTATTATTGGCTCAACGAACGAAAGGTTATGTAACCATATAAATTAATACCTTGAAAATGGAGTGGAGATTGGCATTTTAATATTTCTTGCACCTTATCATTTTAACCCTCAAACACTAATTATAACAACATAAAATTTCGACATTGACAGTCACAACACTAAATCTATCTGAATTAATTTTGTATTTAGTGGAACCCGGGTTCACAGCTGTATTTTCCGACTTGCTGCGTACGAGTATTTTTCTTGCTACTTTGAGACTGCACCGCTATTCAAGACCACGGTGCGTCGAGCCATCACCCTCCATACTTGGAGCGGACCGGACCGAGTTGTAAATGAGAAATGCGTATATTGCACTGCTTATTATAAAATTATGCAATTATAATGCACGGACTGCACTTTGAATACTGTGATATTGTTTGCTGGCTTATTTTTAAACAATTTTTTCGTTATTAATAGATGTTATTGCCGCTAATGTTTATCGACGGCCAACGAACACAACATAAACATTACTTAAAAGAAATTGTTAACAAGTGATTTAATGACCGTAATCTAATACAGAAACACAATACGAACATACTTGTCGCGTTCGCTTTCCTATCTAAACAACCGTAACGTGAGTATTGCTCTGAAACTTTGTGATTTGATTCAATACTACTTTTTTTAAAATAGCTACCTAATGTTTCCGTTACATTCACACTAACACGCAATTTTAGCATTTAAATGTTAGCATCATATGACAAAGTAAAGAAGCAATCATATAACTGTTGTACGGGAGCGGGCTCATTCAGGCTATATTTTAAAATTCAAATCTTTATTAAATACTACTAATATAATACTCCTTTCATCCACTCAAAGGTTGACTGGAAGAGATCCCTTAAAGGGATAAGTCCGCCTTTGTGCATGTATCTCAGTGTTTGTCAATTGTATTTTGTCTTGTTTATTTTGCACAATAAAGAGTTTACATACATACATACAAATACTGCTAAAAAAACAGCTTTTACTGTGGATGCAAAGCATTCCCTTTCGTACACTCATACCCAAAAGCTGTATGGGCATTTTTCATATACCGCAACCCCCTATTGCAATATTGGTATCAGTTGATTCGTTGGTCGTCGGCGGCGTATGTATACGTGATGTTAACGTGTGCGTGTGGTGTCAGGGCGGAGTGTCCAGCTCCCCGTTCCGGGAGCGCGTCGGCAGCACCCGGCTACCGGACCGGCCGCGGCTGCGGATCGAAGCTATGTCAGTACATACAGAAGCGACCGGCCGACGTGGCTTAGCATTTGAGACAGTCAGAAAAGAAATGGCTTAACCTAGAAATTTCCCATTGACAAGAGATGCATGCAAAATTTATTCGTCTTGCTCCTGGGTTAGGTCACTTCTCTTTTGATGGCTTCATTCTTTTCAGTATCAGTTTGTTACATAAAAATCGAATATTTAAATCATATAACGTAGTCTACAGTACGAATGATAAATAAAATTGATAATACGGGTTAAACGATTGTCAAATATCGTGGGAGAAATTGTTTGATAAAGTTAGCCACGTCGACCCGTTACATATTTTATGTTCCCCCACATGTTATTTACCTACTCTAATGCTTCGACAATCGTCAATATTTTTACTTAATGACTAAGCATCTATTGAATGTTCGTTTATATAAAGCTTACTAAATGAATAACGACGTCATTTAAAGAAGTAAGCGCACATAACAGGTGGAACGTCGGCATTGTATACTTACTTATTTATAAAGAGCATTAGATACAGTGCTTATGTTTTCTCAATATCCCTCGTTGAACTTCATGTTTCGATTAGTTTCAAAGTTGACTATTCACGGTATAATGAAAGAACATGCTCATAATATTTTATGATCGCCGCAGTACCATCCGGATTTCAAACCAATTGGAACAATTTGCAACTCCTGTGCTCGCCGAGAGACATTCAAGAAATATAAGCACTATTATTAATTGCTTCTAAGGGCATGGTTTGCGTTTATGCTAGGCTTATAGGCTTCTGTATCCATCATTCATCATTTACCTAAGCTTTTTATCTGTTATTTATATTATGGTATATTTATTAATGTTTCTTTAATGTTAACATTAACCGTATTGTATGAAATAGTTTATGTAAACCTTATATCATTTGTATTTATTATGTTTAACTCTTACTCTGACACGCCATGTTTGTTTTGTTTTTGCACTTCTGGCAGGGTTTTAAAGCAGTAACTTCCCACCTGATTTTTCAATTTGATTCGACAACTAATGGCACAATTACATTGGTCAAGTCAGCCAGTCCGTGTACGTCAGTCTCGCTCGACGGAGTAACTCTGTGATATTGTAGACTGAGTTCTTTTAACATGTTCGCAGTGATTAGATACTTAAATGATTACTGAGCGACCGGACCAATGTAATTTCCCCACAAAGGTGTTTTCTTTTTTACAGATTTCGTCTCCATTCTTTTAACGATTACTTTTCTTTATTTCTATTGTATGCTATCATTGAGTGGAACGCTTGTATGAGCCTCCCTTGGTTGCTTCTTATATCCTTACCGAATGTTTCATTGCAGCAAGTTTCACCTACTAAGTCACTAAATACTAGTCAGACCAACAAGTAAGTAATACATACGCTTCCATCACTCATTACTATATTATTCTTCTTTATTTCTGATGTCACTTTAGTATCAAAATTTAGAGGACATTCATGTTTATTAACGCCTGTCGACAAGCCAATGCCAGTGATCAATATGAGGTATATTCTCAATCCTTCAGACTTCAGACGTATGAATTTTAACGTAGCTAAGATAGTGGGCGACAGAGTGCGTCTTGCTCGCTTGCTTAGCGAGTGAGCGTGACGGCACGCTTTTTTGCCCATCGTCTCGACAGTAGTAGTAATTAGAATTAGCTTAACGATAGTGCGGAATCGACTGAACCCTCATATATTCCTGGTAATGGCAACTTTGAATCTCATAAAATATAAATCTATAGTCATTACTTTGAAAAAAATCTCGTATTTAAATGAATATATTAACTAAACTACCTTGTAACCCTTTTAAACCTTACGTAAATTTTACCGTTTTCGATTTTTATGATTTTTTTTAAAGTAGTGTCATACTCTGATTTTTATTTCTGATGCGTCGGCAACTGCTTTAGCTGAAATTAGCTTGCGAATTGATGTTTTAAATATAAAATAAACTGTGTATAGTTTTATTTTTTGTGTCCAAAACGGTTGTAAAATTTCAGGGCTGCGGCAAAAACCGTTTTAGAGAGGACCCATTCACAAACAGGCGAATGCGACGACACTTACGATGACAGGTAATTGATGCATCTTTTTCTTTATTTTTGTGTGCCAAAAATACCTACTTGATTGAATTCGAATCGTTATCACACTACCATGCGCCTATCACGACTAGTAACTAACCACGATAGATACCTACTCGTAAATGTGTGATAGATGGTTATTCAAAGTTAAACGCATATCACAGGTTCACATGATAGTTCCCCTACATTTTTTTTCTATTAGTTTATGATGAAATTAAACACTTTTGCACCAATCACTGATTTGACTGCAGGCAACGCATCTGCTCCAATTTTGCGTATGTTCATGGGCAGTGAAGATTGTTTACCGTCAAGTAACCCGCTTGCTCGTTTCCTTCCACGTTGTTTAAAAAAGCGTAATCGTAACTCATTGCAGCATACTAGAGCCAAAGCTGAAAGCAACTGCGACCCTTTATGAGATCGTGGAGCGCATGCGGCACCCACAGTTGGGCGTGGGCTTCCTCCAACAGACCGTCAGTCTGCCGTCGCACGCTTTCGTCTCCATATACGCCATACATTGGCTCCAGGCCAACGTCGAGGGGGTCACTTACGAAAAGGCCACTAGCATTATGGAGGTAACAATTTAACCTAATTTATTATAAAACGCGACATTCACACAAACAAATATCGCTTAAATGAGACCTCGCCCACGCGGTGCAGAGGCGCGGGGTGGGACGGCCGCGGGGGCCTCTGTGCGGGCGGCAGGCGCACTACCCGCCCGCACCGAGAGAGGTCCTCGCGGTCTTCCTACCCCGCGCCCCGCAGCCGCGTGGGCGAGGACTCATTTAAGCGGTCGGTCTATAACATGAGTAATTTACACAATAGTAAAATGATGCTCGCCGTGTACCCACCCGTTTCATGAACCAAAAAACAGACTGGTGTCGAGATCAAAAGTATTTGAATTTGAATCATAATAATAACATAAAACTGTAGTGATATTCAATGTGAAATAAACTGGACACTCCCGTATAAAAAGCTAGTGTTCCTCGACACGGACTAATCGGTAGTCCATCGATTAGTTTAAAATATATCGAGAAATACTAGTTTTTAGGCGTAGATGTTAATGAAATGTGTTATATTTGTGAGAGTGATATCTGTACTGTTGTGAGTGTAACCCTGAAGTAGAATAAGCCTGTTTATAATCGCGTTGAAGTCTAAACCTATTCTTTACCCTAAGTTAGCCAGTGAACACACTCACCAAGAAAATGAGCGAGACATTGCGTTGCGTTCTATTACTCGCAATTTAAGTTGGGTTTATACTTTATATTATAAATTACACTAGATATTTACCTACTATTTAGATATTTTTCGGATAATTCAAATCAATGAAAGCAATTGTTAATTATTATTTTGTTTTCAGAAAATGTTGCTAGAGAAATACATATGTCACGCGTCGGGCAACACTACGAAGCGCTTTGTCGTTGGATACTACATGTATCATATCCTACCGCAAAAGAAGGACAAGGGTTGGTGCCTTTTATCTTTGCACTTGATTGTACCTACATGTTTAATTGAGACGTTGAAGTTTTACACTCGACTGTACAAAATAAAATACAAAAATAGTGTAGTGACTACGAGATCACTCTAAACCAAGCCAACCTACGGCCCGCAGGGCCTTTGTGATGGGGCCCACCTGGAATTACAATATTGCATTTTATTTATTTACACCCAAATGATCTTTGCTCAAAGAATTAGCAACCTGAAGTGGCAGTGGGCCGGCCATATCTCGCGAAGAACCGACAACCGCTGGGGTAATCGTGTTCTTGAGTGGAGACCGCGACTTGGCAAACGTAGTGTAGGACGCCCTCCGGCCAGGTGGGATGACGATCTGCGAAAGACTGCAGGCAGATGCTGGATGCGTCAAGCTAAAGACAGGGCGCTATGGCGCTCATTAGGGGAGGCCTATGTCCAGCAGTGGACTAACATAGGCTGATGATGATGATGATGATGATGATTTTGCTTGCGGCCTGGGATACCATGAGTGGAATGTGTTTGTAGCCCCTATTAAAAAAGGTTGTGTACCCCTGTTCTAAGGCGATAATGCTTCGCTTCGCCTTCTATACTATAACGAGTTAACATAGCGTCCTCTCTGTTGCACTTTTGTATACAAATGAAAGGAAGTATGTTCGTTTATTCATGTCATGACACTACGCATGTCAGAAGTCAACATTATAAAGCAAATGTAGAAGGAGGGTGGCGCAAGGAGTCCGTAACAGAAAATAAAGCGTCCACACCGTACGAGAAACAGATGCTGACAGAACTTTGGCAGCCATGTAAACCTATCCGATGCGTATTTGTGACTCATATTGCTGACCAACCACGTACTTTCTGAGTTTTCTTGTACTAACTCGTTAAGAAAAAACATAGAATGTACCAGTTGCTTCTCTTCCCGTGCAGATGGTAAAAGCCCATCGAGGGATTGGGCGAAAATCTTAGGAATCATGTTATATAGGTGACTAGCTGACCCGGCGAACTTTGTTCCGGCTTAAATTTGAAAAATTCCAGTGCTTTGGGCTGTGCTATCCCGCGGGAACTATGCAATTTTCCGGGATAAAAACTATCCTATGTCCTTTCCCGGGAGTCAAACTTTCTGTATACCAAATTTCAACTAAATCGGCCCAGCGGTTTAAGCGTGAAAATGTAACAGACAGACAGACAGAGTTACTTTCGCATTTATAATATTAGTAAGGATGGTGCTAGCAACCCATCACTGTTTTGACTCCCCTTTCCATCCGTACTCCCACAATCATGCTAAACGTGGTCTTTAGGTCTTGTTACCTTAGGCTCTGTCTACCTACGTAAAGACGTGATTTATGTATGTATGTATGTAACTCGTTATCTTGGACGAAGTATTACATTTTTTTTCTGTATTGTTTATGCTCGTTGTATTGCATTGTAACTGAATATCATCTCCAGACCCAACCGACTACGTGCAGCCCCTCGGCGACCTCCAGAGCTTCGAGAACGAGTGGATGGAAGTCGAGGTCCTCGGGCCCCACTCCCCGCTCATCCCCCTCGAATCCAGCAGTGGGGCCATGGACATATCCGGGTGCAGCCCCCAAACAGACTTGACGGGAGTCCCGGCCTTCCTGTGTGACAATATTGACCCCAATTACATGCAGAATGATAATGATAATGACAGTGAGTTTTCTTTTTTTTATACTAGCTGTTCTGAATTAGTTTATCGCTATCCCACGGGAAGGATACGCAACTTTCCGGGATTATAAGTAGCCTATGTATTATTCCAGAGTAAACTTCCATCTATGTTCCAAATTTCTGGCGTTCTACTTTTTCGCCCACAATCATGTTAAACATGACTTGTAGGTCTTTTAGCCTTAGGCTGTGTCAACCCCGTGAGGGATAAAGACGTGATTTATGTATGTATGTTCATCGAAATTGCCTTTTTCAGTGCCACTTTATAAAAACACTCACTTGGACATTGACGTGAACAACAAAAGTGACCGCATAGAGTGGGGCCACGCACGGTACCAGGCGACATTCCGCCCAGACCAGGCATACGAGATGTGTATACAGTGGGCCGTCGCCAGCGGGAACATTGTTGCCGAGCTGGTGAGTAGTGTCTATGGATGCAGGGTTATAACAAGTGACAGTCAAGATTGAGAGTAATTGTGATTATGATTATGATTATGATACCAAGCGATATTTCAGCCCGAGCCCGAGTAGGCTTATAAGAATTATATCTTTGGTTGTCGTGGGGGTTATACAGGAAACCT
The DNA here is from genome assembly GCA_932294345.1 of Pandemis cinnamomeana. Classification (NCBI taxonomy): domain Eukaryota; kingdom Metazoa; phylum Arthropoda; class Insecta; order Lepidoptera; family Tortricidae; genus Pandemis; species Pandemis cinnamomeana. The sequence goes on along the minus strand of OW028705.1, from coordinate 10,755,988 downwards.
CTGTCTGTGTACGCTGCAATAATGCCGGAGCGTGATGTTACAGGGACGCGTTTTCCTCATCTCGTTTGAAGCTATAGCTGTATTACCTTAATGAGTCATTCCGGGAATGTTTAAACAGAATCATTATCATTCAACATATTGGGTATAAGTACGGATATAATTTGGCCAATTTTAAGTATGCCCACTTGTTCGTTTGCCTTCCTATTCATAAAAAAAAAAAAAAAAAAAAAAAAAAAATTCTTAAAGCACCTACAGACTTTAGAACTCGGTCTTTATGATTCTCGCGAAAACTATGTAGGGGTCAAGGAAGTACATTAGTAGATTAATGCAGAGGCCTTGGAAGTAGCCAATTGCTAGATGAGTAGCTTGTCTAAAAACACGAACTGCAGGTGAGTGTTTTTTCAAGTTACGAATCCAGCAATTGGGATTGTCTAAAAAAAAATACCTATCCTTTTTATATTTTTTTTGTGCAGAATAGTCAATTATAAGAAACCAATTTCAATATTTTCTCATATAACTCGGTATTTTTTTCACTATTAATTATTGAAAGTATTTTGGTTGATGACGTCAGAGTTTCCATTGCCGGTGTCACACATCTGCTTATTGGATAAATTGATCATAAAACGTATGTGAACCTCCGCCATCGACTTCTTTTCTATCTGTGGTGAAGTTGGCAAACTGTCATTAGTATCAATGTCAACATGATTCAACAATAACACAGGAAGATTTACGCGATCTTCTCCTATGAATTTTATATTTTCACAATCGTTATAAATACCATAACATTCTGCGCGAAGCAGTAAGGTCCATAAACACATACCAGGTATGATCGAGACAAAACAGGACCCGGAGATAAGACAGTAAACTCAGTAGGCGAAAGTAAACCGAAAAACGTAATATTTTCGCTCTCCATTAAAATATTTAGCGTAAAATCTTTCATGTGAGCAAAGCACATCGCTGTGTGGTTACACTCTTGCCTAATTATCTACCGAAAGTGCTTCTAAATCTAAACTATTTTGGAGTACAGCCCAGGGTTCTTGGTACTTACTCCGTGTTGAGAAGAGATACGAGCGTATATGTTAAATAGGTGTTTATTGTCTTACATGAAGAGGAGAAAGAGGGCGACGCAGCGCCGCAGGGCGGTATATATAGGGTTACAGCCAGTGTTGCCACTACCTTAATTACAATATCCCTTTGGGAATATGTGACGTTTCTGACGCCACACCACCCCCCTAGGGAGAAAACAAACCCATATTTATATAAAACAAAAACATTACTATTATACTAAGAACTAAAAAACTCAGTTATAACAAGCCTGTCAAAATCAAAACTAGGCCCTAGGCCTGTCTATGCAGACATTAAAAAGATTATTAACAAAAAGATACTGTTACGCTTTACACAACAAACAGGCCAGTCAAAAGTTGGCCTTATGACCATATGAATAAAGCATTATAAAAATATTACAAAATATGAAAGTGTCAGTATTTGCATTCACAATAAATGGTTAACAAAACCAAGAAACAATTAAGTTATACAGAATGAAAATGAGCTAGCCGAAACTAGGCTCTATAGCTTTACAAATAAAGGCTTGAAATTGTTTATAGCCAGAACTGAGCTAGTCGAAACTAGGCTCTCTATATTAACAAATAAAGGCTTAAAATTGTTTATAGCCAGAACTGAGCTAGTCGAAACTAGGCTCTCTATATTAACAAATAAAGGCTTAAAATTGTTTATAGCCAGAACTGAGCTAGTCGAAACTAGGCTCTATATATTAACAAATAAAGGCTTAAAAAATGATTACAGCTAGAATGCTATAAAAATTATAGTCTAAAATGGGTAACAATTATAGGTCTAAAACATTCCTAAATTTTACTGTACGACCCGATCGAGTAGTAGGAGTGGTCTTAGGGACCAGGAGCGCTGGCGATAGCATTGTAGGCGCTGAGGGCGCTGGCGATAGCGTTGCTGGCGCTGAGGACACTGGGGACTGCTCTGGCGGCGCTGAGGACAACGCCGGAGGCGCTGGCAGCAACGCTGGTTGAGCTGGCGCGACTGGTTCCCTGTGGACGAGATCACTGTTAGTAGGGCTTGTAATGTACGCGGGTTTGACCCGGTCTATAGAGACAGTATTAAGACGCCCAGAGATGTCAATAGTCATTGTCTTTTCGCTCCTGGATACAACTTTGTAAGGGCCAGTGTACGGTGGTTGTAAGGCCCGGCGAACCGTGTCGTCGCGCAAGAAAATATGTGTTGTTGTGGCCAAATCTTTAAAAATAAATGTTTTGGGCTGCGCGTGACGGGAGGCCGGGGTTGGACGGAGCTCAGCCATCCTAGCTCTCAGTTGTCCGGCCACGTCATCGGTATCGAAGCCAGGGGAGGCGCTGGGTACCAAGAACTCTCCTGGTAACCGCAGTGGTTCCCCGTAAACTAATTCTGCGGCTGAATAATTAAGATCCTCTTTGAGGGCTGTGCGCACACCTAAAAGTACTAATGGAAGGGCTGCATGCCAGCTGCCACTGTGGCACATTAGAGCAGCCTTTAGCTGGCGGTGAAACCGTTCTATACAGCCATTAGCTTGAGGGTGGTAGCTAGTCGTTCGCGTGCGTTTAGATGCGCCCAGGTCCATGAGGCGATTGAATAAAACAGATTCAAACTGTCGACCTCTATCTGTAGTGACTGTGGTGGGCACACCAAATCGAGCGATCCAACCGTCAACAAAACGATCAGCTACCTCCTCTGCGGTAATAGACATCATGGGCCATGCCTCAGGCCATCGTGAAAAACGGTCGATAGCTGTTAGACAGTATGAGTAGCCATTTGACACAGGCATTGGGCCAATGATGTCTATATGCACATGTCTAAATCTAGCAGTGGGAGCAACGAAATCTCCAAGTGGGGACGATACATGACGGGTTACCTTGCTTCTTTGGCACGGAAGGCACTCACGAGCCCACGTGCGGCAATCCTTGTTGACGCCGGGCCACACGTAGCGGTCGGCAACAAGTCGCGCTGTGGCGCGCGCGCCGGGATGACTCAGGCCGTGCAGGCGCTCGAACGCAGGTCGGCGGTGCTGCGGCGGCAGGTATGGTCTCGGCTTGCCGGTCGTCATGTCGCACTGGATTGTGATGTCTGTTCCTGGAATGAGAGTAGGTACTAGATTAAGCGATGAATTATTTGTAACAGTTTTTAGCTCTTCATCTGACTGTTGAGCTTGCGCGAGGCTAGTATAGTCTTCTGACAAGGAAATTGTTTCGATGCGAGACATGGTATCTGCTACCACATTATCTTCTCCCTTAACACGTCTGATATCAGTGGTGAACTGGGATATGAATGTGAGTTGGTTCAACTGAGCTGGTGGCAATTTTTCTCTGCGTTGTTTGAAAGCATAGAGCAATGGTTTATGGTCCGTATATATAGTGGCATGTTGTGCCTCTAATATATGACGGAAATGTTGGACTGCAGTATAGACAGCCAGCAACTCACGGTAGTAGGCAGGCCAAACAGCTTGGCTTGCAGTGAGTTTCTTACTAAAAAATGCTAAAGGTTGCCATCCCTGCTCAGTTTGTTGCTCTAGAGACGCACCAATCTGTGTACCAGAGGCATCCGTGTACAATGCTAGAGGAGCATTGAGTATCGGATGTGCCAGCTGGGTTACCTTTGACAGACTGTCTTTGCAGGCATGGAAAGCTGTCTCGAGTTCAGGGGTCCATGGCATCGGCTTTGCACCTTTAAGTTTGGTAGCTGTGAGGAAATCAATGAGTGGCGCTTGTGTCTCTGCAGCATTAGGTAGGAACTGACGGTAATAATTCAGCATCCCTAAAAATCTTCTCAGCCCTTGAGCAGTTTTGGGTAGTGGGAAATCCTGGAGAACGGCTATCTTGTCAGCCGGGGGCTTGAGACCATCTTTAGATACATGGTAGCCGAGGAAAATGACTTCAGCAGCACCTAGTACACACTTAGCAGGATTGACAACCATACCGTATTCTGCCAGACGCCTGAACAACATGCGCAGGTGAGAATCATGTTCTTCAGCGTCACGTGAGAACACTAAGATATCGTCAACATAAGGAAAGCAAAAATCCATACCTCTGACTATCTCATCGATGAATCGCTGAAATGTCTGTCCCGCATTCCGGAGTCCAAAACCCATGTATGGGAACTCGAAGAGCCCAAATGGAGTTGTTATTGCTGTCTTGCACACGTCTGCAGATTCCACTCTGATCTGTTGGTAGGCTTTCACAAGATCAATGGTGCTAAATATAGTGGAGCCAGCCAGGTTGTGGCTGAAATCCCCTATGTGACGCACAGGGTATCGATCTGGCACGGTGCGGGCATTAAGTGCCCTATAGTCACCACAGGGTCTCCAAGATGAATCCTTCTTGGGCGCGAGGTGAAGGGGCGACGACCACGGGCTTTTTGACGGGCGCGCTGTCCCAACTCGCACCATCTCGGCAAACTCTTTCTGCGCAGCACGCAGCTTGTCGGGCGCGAGGCGGCGCGGCCGAGCCACGACTGGAGGGCCGTCGACCGTCTTGATGTGATGCACGGTGTTGTGCTTCACCTCGCGTGTGATGCCAGGAGGCCGGGTGATCTCTGGAAATTCAGAAAGAATTGTGTTAGTAGGAGTATTATTTATAGCTTTTACACTCAACTGACCACAATTAGCGATGGTTGCCAGAGTTGTTAACCCTGTGACACCACACCGCAGCACCTTGTTGCGACAGTCGGGCAAAAGATTGTAATATGCTAAAAGATCAGCTCCTATTATTGGTGTTTCTACATCAGCAATTATAAAATTCCAGATAAAATCTCTACGGAGGCCAAGGTTTAAATTAAGTCTGCGGCAGCCATATGTTTTGATAGTTGAGCCATTGGCTGCACACAGGGTATAGTCCGCAGGTTGTGTTTTATTTGTTAAAAGCTTCCTGGGAAAACAACACAAATCTGAGCCAGTATCAACAAGAAATGAGTTTTTGGTAACTTTGTCAATAACAAAGAGGCGGCTGCTGCAGTGACGGTCAGTTGCCGCCGCTACTGGCCGTCGGGCTGGTTTCCCGACCAGCTGCACGGGGGCGTACACTTTGTAGCCTTGACCTTGTAATTGTGGTGATACCAGCAGAGCCTCCCCTTGCTACTGTCCCTAGATTTACTTCTAGGGTTCCTAGAGGTCGACCTAGAACGAAAACGAGCCCTGCCCATTGTTCTATCCGCTGTTAAAGCGGCCACTTGTAAACACAGCTCATTGAGCCGGCTGTTGATGGCATTCCAGTCAGGTACTGGGATAGGGCTGGCTACCGCAGCAATGGAATGACTAATGGGACTCACCTCTAGTATCCTATCAGCCAGCTCTGCGACTTTGTCTAGGTTCAAGTCGCTCTGTGGTGCAAGGATCCCCTGAACGTTGTGGGGGAGCCGCTGGAACCACAGTTCCCTCAGGACGGTGTCATCTTTTAAGTTGTTCCCTGCTAAGGACCGGAGGTGCCGCAAGAACTGGGTCGGCTTCCGCTCTCCCAGCTCTTCCCCGGAGAGCAGCTGCCGCACCTTTTGCGACTCAGACGTTGAAAACCTGTTAATCATTTGTTGTTTAATGGAAATATACCTTTCTCCTTTTGGTGGCGGATTTACCACCAAGTCTTCCATCTCCTTGGACAGGCGGGCATCCATTTGGCTGACAACGTAATTATACTTCGTTTCGTCAGCAGTGATGTGTGCCAGCGCAAAGTTGGATTCTATGTGTGCGAACCACGCCGCAGGCCGGTCCGACCAGAAAGGCGCTAAATGTGGGCGGATGGCGTGCGCGGCCATCTGGGGACTCTGCGGGGGCCCTGCCGCCGCCAGCGTCCTCAGCTCCTCGTTAGCGCTCGCTAACAACCTGTTTTGCTCTGCCAATTGTTGGAGCTTGCGCTCCATTTCCTCTCGGTCAGACATAAGATGGAACAAATTTTACCTCACTACTTACTCGATCGGCAAATATTACAAAGAAAAAAAAAAAACAGAATCAAGATTTAAAATAAGTATAACCTTATTGTTCTTAAGTAATTGCTTGTAGGTAAAGTTATTATGACACTGTGCACTCGCAGGCTGATGAAATTGCAAATAGAAACGGCGCCCGGCGGCAAACGACAACCTGCCAGGCGATGCGCAGGCGTTGCGCAGGCAAAAGTAGGACGGATCCTCGTGGCAGCGCCGTTCGTAGAGGCTACGAAATTACACCGGCGCGGCGCCTCTTGGCGCGCCACGTGTCGCAGAAACGGTTGGTCTTGCAAAAAGAAAACTAACTGGCGTAGCCACACGCCGCGTGCCGATGGACAAACCGCGTGGCGTGTTGGCAGGCGCGCCGCGTCTCACGCCATTAGACGGAGAAAACCGCGTGGCGTGCTGTGGCGCTCGATCACACTGAACGCGGCGCTCCGTATCGGCGTGCGCGGCGCTCGTATCGCGTCGGGAGCGGCGCTCCGTATCACGTCGGGCGCGGCGCTCCGACGGTTGCGTGCTCAAATCACGTCGGGCGCGGCGCTCCGACGGTTGCGTGGTTGCGCGCTCAAATCACGTCGGGCGCGGCGCTCCGTGGTTGCGCGCTCAGATCAAATCGGGCGTGGCGCTCCGACGGTCGCGTGGTCAGATCACGTCGGGCGTGGCGCTCCGTGGTTGCGCGCTCAAATCACGTCGGGCGTGGCGCTCCGTGGTTGCGCGCTCATATCACGTCGGGGTCACCAATTTGGAGTACAGCCCAGGGTTCTTGGTACTTACTCCGTGTTGAGAAGAGATACGAGCGTATATGTTAAATAGGTGTTTATTGTCTTACATGAAGAGGAGAAAGAGGGCGACGCAGCGCCGCAGGGCGGTATATATAGGGTTACAGCCAGTGTTGCCACTACCTTAATTACAATATCCCTTTGGGAATATGTGACGTTTCTGACGCCACACTATAATACAACAATATGAAAGTAAACGGTGGAAAAAACAGGAATGACAGTAACAAGATTGCCCATTTGCTTGTCATCTGTCATAAGATGAATGAAATGTCAGATTGCGGGTCCAAATTGAACTCCGTAGCATAATACACGCGTAAATAGCATAGAATTTGTAACCTTTGCAAATAAAGTACATTTTGGACCGTCTACGCCATGTCTGGGAATGTCAAATGAAGGTCATTGCTTATTTTTCATGTAATAAATTCATTATAGCAAAATAAAATAAAGTAAATACAGAAAACGATTTAAAAAGCATTTATCTCGAAATGGTTTTCGATTTACTATACATTGTAAAAAAATAGACAATCCCAATTGCTCTTCCAGCTGAGATAGATATATTTTTTTTCTGAAACATTGAGAGGAAATGAGAATCAATTTTGCGCTAAACTTCCTCGCAACTTGGTGGCTTCACGTTCCCGCCTTTTTAAAGTTTTTTTTTATGTCATCTGTTACCGTAAGCTATTTGAGACATTGATAAAAACGTTAAGACTCGAACAAAACACGCACTCCTCGGCCATCGACTTGGTTGTATGCTATTGTTGTTCATTATTCCATAGTCTCTTTGCCTTTTTAATAAGTTAAAAACAAGTGAAAAACTGTCCAGCAATCCGATTTATTTTCAGAAAATCGCGCCTGCAATGTAATTCGGCCGTCAATAAGGCCCTTCGTGTACTGTTACTTAGAATACAATGACGACATTTACGACAATGTTTGAGAAATAAAAATTGACTTCATTTGTTTGTCAGATATTCGGGTGGGCGCGCAAAGCACAGAACTGCCGGCTGCAGATGGTGCCCATTCCCGCCGACCCCTTGGCTCTGCCATTCACTCCCAAATCGGACCCTTTGCGGGGCCCTATCTATGTGCCGTTGAATGAAGAACCCCTGCTAAGGAACAAAACTGCTTTATTTGAAGGTGAATCTACTAATAACAGCAATAAAAACTTTCATACAAATATAGAGAAGAAATAAATATGTAACTGCGCATTAAATTAATTTTTCGATGAAGAAAATCATTTTTACGCAATTTTTTGGTAACGGTACTAGTTCATACCAAATTTTAATTAATTTCGATCTTTAGCTTTAAATCAAACAAATAAATGTAAAAAATAGCTGGTGGCTTCTAAACTAACACTAAAACGTTTCCCCATAGGTTTTCCAGAAGAAACTTGGCTGGAGCGTCTTTTCCTTTTCCAAGAGGCTATCGTAGGCAGATTCGGTTTTATCAAATGTACTGTGGAGAGCACATCGCACGCGGCCGGAGTGGGTGATCATCTTTATGTCCACGTCACCGGCAACATGTTCATTCTCATTATAACGACGGTCAAAAGTGAACAGAAAGCACTGCGGAACCGGCCGGCCAACAAACCGCTTAACGCCAGCAGGTGAGGTTTCTGAAGACACTTATGCAGCTCTACTGTACCCAGACTCTGAGACAAGTATGGTCAAGACGTCACTAGTAGCTCCGCTCGGCTAGCATGAGAGCGCGTGAGACTCGCGTCGCGCGCGAGATGGACTACCCGTCTCTTTCTAGAACGAGCAGTAAGAAAAAGACTGAAAATCTATCTCGCGTGCGACTCGATGTGCGCTCTCGTGGGAGCAACTCAAAATTTAGCTACGCGAAAATTAGACTCCGTTTACACAAGCAGAAGAAAGCTTGCAGTTCGTAAATACCCAACTGGAAAGGATCTATGCTTCCTTTAACTTTGTCTCACTTTCTTTGTTAGGTATCCAGTCCATTTAGAAGCTGCTCCGAGTCCGCACGAGGCATACATAACGCGGCACGTCAGCGGCAAGAATAAAGACGACTATGACAATAGTCGACGGGTAAGATAACCGCTTTTCGTAGGTAAAATATTGTAGTGAACTGCAGCACAACTTGTACGACAAGAACTATTTGATACTGACTGTACTTGTGTGATGTATACGACTCGCTCCAAGTAGTCTCGCTTTACACAGATCACATAAATGAACGCCAAGTTGAGCTTACTTGGGCCTCGTACACTGATATCGACGTGAGACCACATTATCTGGATCTCAATTTCCATCTCTTTTTATCCTCATCCTATATCATTTTACAAAAAGAAACTAAATGTGATTGTGTGTGAAGTGTGTTTGGCTATATGGTCGCTGATTGCGATTACTTACAGTGACCTCAATCGAACCCTATGTTATTTATTGTGCTCTTATCTTTTGCCTGTCTAGTACCCACGATAAGGAAATGATTGATATTACGCTGTTGTTATTATGAGAGCTTGTAAAGCTAGCAAGCTTTTAGCGCGATCGCCTGTCTATTTTTTAACGTTTTTTTATGTTCTTACACTAAGAATATGAACGTGGCATTGCTAACTCTCAATGTAACATTTTTTCCACGGATTCACATCGCATCATACGCGTTTTGAGCTTGGATCCGTTTGAGCAAAACCAGAGAATGTTAAGTTTTCAAGTTGCTTTCGAGCAAAAAAATACAACGTAAATCTTAAACGTCACCTGATTGTTTCAGATGGGTTTCCTTTGGTCCTGGAACCACATGATATCCAAGAAGTGGAAGTGGTCACAGTACCCAGCCACTGGAGACGAGGCTATCCAATCTCGAATGTTACGAGACTTCAAGCACTTCTGCGCAAATCAGGAGCAGCGGTTGAGCCAATTCTGGGACCAGTGCTGGGAACTCCAAGAGAAGGCCCATGGAATTGATATATTAGATAAATCTTGTTGATAACTAAGCCAAATATATTAACTGTGAATACATTTTTGTTAAAATATCGTTATTTTTTTATTGACCCTGGCTACCATTAGTTTATAAGCAGTAAATGGTTTGAAAATAAAATAATGTTTACCCATGAATTGCTTTGTCCTCATCGATAAAAATATATCCACAAGGTCCAATTAATGTCCATGATAAGCTTTAATGCACGATGAAACGCGCAGTTGTTTTTTATAAACTGCGCATTAATATATGAAATTGACCGCATCTGATCCTTAAGCTGCGCTTTGCTTTTAAAAACATGGGAGTGGAGCGGAAATGTACAAAATTAACCAATAGCGAGTCCCGTCACATTAAAAGGAGGAGCGGCCTAGTACCTGTGCTAGAACACAGATTTCATGTTTTAATCTCATTTCATCTAAATCAGAAAAGAAACAAGTGAGATCTGGAAGAAAACTTTATTGCTTTTTACCTTACACAAATATTATAAAAATAAGTTTCACTAACAAACTTTGCTATTATGCGCTCTTGCTAAAATCTCTATGAGGAAATTGTGCGTTTACTGTTTTTTTTTATATGTATCCAGTACATAACTAAAATACTTGAGTGTCTCAAGGCACATGTTTCAAAATAATAATTAATTGTTCAAATAATTTTCCTCACAGGACTTTGAATACTATTTATATCACATCCTAGGCAAAATCAGTCAGATCCATATCACAAACACCAGTCTGACTTTGAGCATATCCAAATATTCCAGTATTCTAGCACTAAAATACCTACTTAAATTTGATCATTACGTTTCTCAAGATCATTGGTATAACAGTTGATATGAATACAAGGAATAGTTACTACATTTCTAATGATGGCAGAATACTTATACTATACTCCACACCTCAACACTGGATGCAGATTCACAATAATGTGACAAGATTTCATAGACATAATAACTATTTGTTCATAGGCAGATCAAAATTAGAGAAAAGAACATTAAACCATTCATCTTCAAATTAAGTTAATAACTCATACTTTACACTGAGAGGTCCATGATGGGCACAAAATCACACAAAAATAATCAGTTGTACCAAAAATCAACAAGTACCAAAAGCACAACAAAGGGCAGATGCAACACAAATCACATTACTTCCAATAAGGATAAATGCAGTTCTTGTTTGTGTCATTTGTCATGTTTGTCTATTCGGTACTACTCTACTACTATTGAACTAAACAATTTACTAGACTAATAATAGATCAACAAAATATTAATCAAAAGCAACAAAATTATAGCAGGTAAGTAGAATTACACAAATGGGCTTCAATCTAATGTAAAAATATTAACTTCTTAATACAACAGGTATCAAATTACTACTATTTTGGGTGTTGTATGTATGATAAAATCTCATTGTATATTAGATATTTCCTAAAGTTTTTGTATGTAAAACTATTATTAATACATTTTTTACCAAATTAATATTATTATGAGAAAGAACAATGACAGATTCATTAATCACACCTGCAGTTTTTAACATCAAATACAGTAAGTATAATTAAATTAATAATTGAACCAAGCATTTGGCGATCTGTGAAACAAAATAATAATAAGTGTAGCCACTTATAAAATTACAGTAAGTAGTTAATGGATATCTGTAAATCCACTAAACTAAAATATTTTGGTTAGGACCATTAGTACATTTATTGTAATTTTACATATTTTCATATCAATATAATGATTATTAATTATAAATTTGTGCAATTTTACATAATTTGTGAACTTACAGCCAAAAAGTGTGAATTCATTAATCTAGTAAGTACATTTTAATACCACATGGTCCAAGTGTTTCAAATATTATTAATATTTTCGGAATGTAATGTTTTGCTATGTAAATTTTAATTATTTAAATTCCTTACAATGTAAAAATAAAATGTCATGATATTGCATCATTTCTTCTAATCTTTAAAAGATGCTAAAAATATTGGAATCATTTCCTTTCATGAATTATTAAAAAAATAAAAAGTAACTCGCAAAGATACAGGAGAGAATTAGAATTAAATCAAATAATAATAAAACTTATTTCTTGTTCCCAAATACAAGGAGACGTGTAAGCATACTAGTGATGCAGGGCACTTGCTTTTGCTGGTGCATAGTAAGCATGTCAGGAGTGTTAGACTCATAGTCCAGAGCTACTTTCTGACACACAAATGTCAGCAGGGTCAATATGTCCCTCTCTGTTCCAGAATAGCGCAGTTCCTCACAAAGTGCTTGCATGAACCATGATCCACGAGTAGTATTGCGCCAAGAGAAATAACCAGGCACAGTGGAAAATACTATCAGAAAATCAGCATGAATAGGAATCCTGTAGGAAGCACTAGATAACCCATCAGTTTCAGTGCGGTTACTCAGTGTAATCCCACCATCAAGCTTATCTCCCTGACAGGCTTGGATAAAGAAAAGCTTAGGTTTACCAGCAAGTGTAGGGCACTTGTCTGCAGTAAAGTAATACCAGAGGTTATCGGGCTTGTAGTGCGTGTCTTTAGCGTACAGCATACCCAGCTCGCCATGACTCAGCACAGCGATAAGCAAGCAGTCGTTGTCTGAATGGTCCATGGCAGCAAGATCTTGAATGTACTTGTGAACATCTTCAAATTTGAGATTGTGACAAACAGTGACACGGAATCCGAGGCCCTTGAGAACCTTGCTCAAGCTGTCGCTATCGACATTGGTTCCTGTGCGTGATTTTAGGCTATGCACATCGAAATGCTCGTGGTTGAAAATTATGGCAAAGCCCCGATGTTTGTGTTTCATGTTGTAATACGCAGCGTTTCTATCGACAGGCATCTTCCCTACGATCCGAGAGAATGAAGGATCGCTGCTGCCCCACGCATCACCTTCATCTCCGCCGCCGTTTGCTCTTTGTTCTTCTCCACTACTGCCATTGTTTTCTGGCTTCGCCTCAGACATCGCGATTATAAATTAAAACTCGGAAAAATACTCTCTCTGCCGCTTTCAGTAATTTGTAACAAATAAATGAAGTGATTGTACTATTAATAGCACGCAGATCGAAGCACAAATTGAATCCCAAATGAACAAGGTTTGACGATACAAACAATTGTGATGTGAATTTGTGAGTGATTGTGATGTGGCCACAGATTAGAGAGATATAGTAGTACAGATGGGAAACAGGCCTTACAACGGTCCGTTCGTAGAGATAGTTGATGATTCCACCACAGCACCGTGGGGGCGCCACTGTACGGTAGTGATGCGCCTCGTGCCTATGGATCGGTTTATGCCGATAATAGTGAGGTCTCATATCGTAATTTTACGTAAAAAATACCGGTAATAATGGTACTCGTCACAGTTAAGCTTTCAAAATGCTGAAATGTTTTGTAGGTTTAGAAATGAGCTGAAGACCCCTGCATCAAAGCAAAATAACAGAGACCTTCCGCTCATAATAAAATACCGTATCGTGCATGGACAAATTATTTTATTAGTAGCATAACAACGTGTTAATTAATTACAAAATTAATTTATTCATATCATCACATATGCATGGATTGCAGAATGTGCAACGCAGATAATAGTTCTGGCGCTCGCTCGGGCTGTTCGATGCACTCACAGCAAGTACGAACGTTGGAATCGTATTGTTGAACGATAAAGTTTATGCTGGGTTGTAATGCTCGAATCTGAGCCATTAAATTTTAAATCTCACTACACGCGAACGCCCGCCGCGAGTGCCGCATACAAAACATATACAACACATATTCTCATGGAAGATTCTCGTAAAAAATCATAAACTTACGAACAAAGAGCACAAAACTTAAAGTACAATACAAATTGTTAAGAAGAAATATTTAAACTGAACATATTTAATAAACAGTCACTAACTAGCATACCTAGGCGGTAACCCTGAACCTATAAAAATATTATATAAGTATGTTCTCAACTTGCTAGTAATAAATTATCTGTAAATACAGGTTAACGAGTGTTAATTATATGGGGAGCTGAAATATAGCTGTAATAGGAATGATTAATCTCCGATATTTATGGCCAATATTAAAAATTCAAATAAGCTAGTATTCTAATTAGTAAGTAAGCAATTTTGATTTGTGTTATAGCTAAGGGCCCCGCCTCCGCCCTGGCCTTATCCCTGGACAATTGCCAGTAGCTGTGTCCCACATACCATAGACCCTATGGGACTCCAACACGAGACACTGATTAAACTTGTCAGCGGTCAGTATGTCTTTGTTACAGTTCTGCAAGGGGTGAGAGGATAATAAGAGAACCAGGTTTACAATATTACTAGGTCTCTATATTTAATCTAAACTGTGCTATCCTTTTATCTAGGAACACTACTTTAATTGGGTGTTTTATGTTCTGATTGATACATATTATTAATCATTGAAAGGATAGATAGTATATTAAAATATAGTCTCAGTTACTTTAATCAATTCCTGGTTCTAACTTTAATTGGACCGAAAAATAGCAATATCCAGCATACCCAGTAAAAATAAAATAAAACTATTAGTTTCTTAACTATGGCGCAAAGATCTTATAAGGTTGACTGGAAATAATAATATAATTTTAGGGATCCGTTCATTTCGCAACTAACGTTTGGCAATCTGATTCATTTCGCAAACTCTGAAACTGTGTTACAGTTTCAGAAATATTAAACAGTTGCGAAATGTTAAGGTGCGAAACGAATCAGGCTGCCAAACGTTAGTTGCGAAACGACAGCATGATGCGCAGGCGTAGACAGATTAAAATTGTTTCGCTCCAGGCTGCGAACATCACTTCTAGTCCGATAAGTTGAACCCCTGCAACAGTAAACAGAAGAACATGATTATCTCCGATCGTGTGCACTACTAAAGGGAAGGTTTCAATCAGACACATATTTTAGCTTTGGCACTCGTTGCCTTCTCTAGTGCCTAGACGATTGCTTTTTTATATTTGGGCCACTAGATCACAGACGAGCTGTTCGATACGGATGATATTCGTGACTTGAGTACAAACATTCATGTTTATCACGCAAATGTCTGCTCCTAGCGGGGTTCGAACCCGCAATCTTTAGCTTCGTGGTCAGGTTCACTGACGACCGGTAAGAAACTCAATGAAGTATCATGTTTTAAAAAACAAATTACGAATATACGAGTCGGTCGGGATAATTTCCAACCTCAAGTTAGGTTCAGTGCGTCCGTTACGTGGCGTCTCCTTGCCGCGCTGCCGCTGCCGCTGCCCGCATGCCCGAGCCCGCGTGCGCTGATCCTGCCGCACCGCATGCCGCAATCTAAAACATATTATCTTTTGACTCTGGTAGCTTGATACTTCTTAAGTGCCAGTTTTTGCATTAACGGTAAATTATGACGAGATAATTTCTCTGAATATGATCCTTTCAATATTTGGTTCATGGTCTTACACCAATTGTGAATTTGGACGCGACAAACGAGAGTGATAAAACTTTCCAACAAGTCCTTATGATGCAGTTCACACCCCAGCCAACTGACATCTGCGGTCCGCAAAAAATCGCTTCTAATAGTTTTTGTTACACACTGTGTATGGCAGTGGGCGTCCAGGTTTGCGTTAATGACTTTAATTAAATCCCTGAACAGTATAACAAAGCGCGACGTGGGATACTTTAGGTTAGGACCCTTTAAGAGAGTTCTCTCTCGTGCAGCTATCCACGAGTGAATATCGCCATGCTGGCTAGTTAAAATCGCGTTTTTGCAAGACTGGCACTTAGTTTTTTGTAAAAGTTTCCTGGATACAAATCCTGCAGTGAACACTGATGAATGCACGTTGATTCTTTCTTTCCGAGTCTGCAGCAGCAGTGAGTGGGCTGCCGCGCCGTGTGCGACGGCGGCGGAACGGCTCGGCGCGGGGACGGCTGCCGGCTGGGCTCTGCTAGTGCCTGCAACAGGAGACCATGTATCGGCAGCATTTCGAGCGTTGCCTGTTTCAGAATTTAAAGGTATAGCCACCAATAATTCTGAAGTCAAAAGCGTCTCGCCTACGTCATCCTCACAGTTAGAGCCGGAGGAATGGGGGCCTAAAACATCACTGATCATTAAAGATTTGAAGGAACACGTGAAAGTGTACGGATCAGGTCTATTATTACGATGATTGAGGGCTCTGATGCGACCAAAAAAATTTTCCAATGGGTCCTGATTTAGGTTTCGAGTGTAAAAGAATTTAATATCAATATCTTTGAGGTCAGTCCAGATTTTGATGAAACTTTCCAAAGTTGTTATCCAGTTGTCAATAGTCTGGATGCGTTTATTGACAGGGTTACCGCGTCTCAAAGCATCTTTACTAGACGAATCTATGAAATATATATCTTTTAAAATTTTGATGGCATCCTTCCAAAACGATACATGTTTGGAAGTGCCGTTAACTTCCTTAACCGGCCCTCTCATCTTGCCGGGGGCGGCGCCGCTGCGAGACCCGTTGACGCTGTCGAACAGCCGGTCGAAGAAAAGGACCGCTTCCGATGTATTCTTGAGAGTCTCGCTGACGGCCGTGCCGTCGACGTATGTAGCTGAAACATTATAATTAACAGTTCACTCAGAGATGTTGTTTTTTATTTATTTACGCCGTGGTATTTTTTAAATTCGCGTGTGGTATAGCGTGAACGTCTATTTCCCGAGATAATTTGTTTTTTTTTGGCGTGACCACCGGCTAAACGCAATAATATACAAGTTACATTTTTGATATTAGGGCATTGCCACACAAAAAGATAACGGGTTGCATGCCCTAGTTGCAGTGCGGTGACTAGGTGACCAGGTGACCTGCTTACTCTTTAGTCTATCTACCCTTTAAATACCCTGTCATTTGACCGACAGTACGCTTTGCACACTTTGTACAGCGAGTTTTATTTTCACAACAACGTAAGTACCGTGCTCAAACTTGTTGCATATAAGTACACAAGTTACATGTGTTTTAAGGTTAGGTTAGACTTGAGGCCACAAGAAAATTAAAATGCTACGGCGGGGAGTAAATATTTACAAAAAGATTTTTTTTTAAATAACATTTCGTAAACAAATTGTTTGCCAAATGATGTGTCCTGAAATACCGTCCAGTACCCATAGCACTAGCTTTGCTTGGTTTGGGACTAGTTCAATGGGCCACCACTATTAACATACATAATTTCCATTAAATTCAGTCCAGCAGTTTTGTCCTGATAAGCTAACAAACAAACAGACTTTCTTTTACCATTATAATGACTGATATTATATTACAAATAATAATATCAGTCACAGTCATAGTATAGATATAATGTATAGACACTTAAAATTACCATATTTCGATGTGTAGTTTAGCAATCCTGCTGTCTTCTCGCTGAGAACTTGCGTGCAGTTCTTAACTTTCATCTTCTTAATTTTCGCTGGGATGACATGTTCATCTGTTAAAATTATAAACCAATGTGAGAGTCCTTAAAAAAGCATCTAGAAACCTTTATCTTACTATTTATACACAGTGTTTTTTTGAATTCCAAGAATTTTAAGGAAGCATTCCTTAGGTCAGATTAAGTTATTTTCTCTAAGATACTTGTATTCTAGTTAGCACTATTTATGAGATTTTGAATATTTCATTTTAATCACCTAACTTCTGGTTAACTCTAAAGGTCCTTCCAGAATGACCGTTCATGTAGGATTTAATGATTTTGACTGGGCGTGAAAAAAAATATTTTTTTGTTATTTAAAAACTATTTTACTACTTTGTTTCTTTATTATGTTAGCCATATGCCGAAGTTGTCGGAATTAAAAAAAAACACGGTGTATACATAGAAATGCTGCTGCCCGTTGATAACAAAGGGTAAAAAACTATAAATACCAGTTACACACCCGTTAATTTAGGGAGCATACGTATTTCTCCGACTTCACAATCATTTTTGTAGACCTAAAATAAAATAAAGTAATAAAATTAAAATATTAATAATAATAATCACTACTTAGTATAAAACAAAGTCGCTTTCCGCTGTCTGTCCCTATATATGCTAAGATCTTTAAAACGACGCAACGGATTTTGATGCGGTTTTTTTTAATAGGTACAGTGATTCAAGAGGAAGGTTTATATGTATAATTATATGCAGACGAAGTCGCGGGTAGAATCTAATAAATAAAGTAATAAAATATTAACCACACTGTACATTTTCTACGTTTTTATTTTTGTAAAACTATTTATATATACATACATACATATCACGTCTTTATCCCTTGCAGGCTAGACAGAGGCTAAGGTAACAAAACCTTAAGGCCACGTTTAGCATGATTAAGGGCGTATAGATGGAAAGGGAAATCAAAATAGTGATGGGTTGCTAGCCGCATCGCCTATAACATGATTCCTAAGGCTTTCACCCATTCCCTCGATGGGCTTTTACCATCTGCGCGGGGAGAGAAGCAACTGGTAAATTCTGTTTTCTTCTTCACTCCCAAACCAGCATGGAAGAATATTAATATTGAAAATCAAAAAAATCGGCAGACGTGATTGAAGTCTCCATCATCAGTATCTAGTATCTATTTACCAAATTATGCTTCTATAGAGAAGGTGTGTGTATATATCGCTATATTTTTTTTAAAGAGTTCCGTCAGTTTCGGCTGAATCCCATTATCAGAACTCGACTGAGCTAAATGAGATCAATCTGGAAGTATACCCCTTCAAAAAAATCTAATCGCTTCATGGGTGACGGAGTTCTGAGGTAACAAAAATACGCGTCGAATTGAGAGCTACTTTTTTACTGACTAAATCTAAGATTATATAGGGGCTGTAGCACCATTCTTACCTCGATAATATCAGTCCATTTAGTAACTTTTCCTTTAAATACCATGTCTTTAGTTAACATGTTATTTCTTACACATTTTATCAGGTGGGGTGGGTCGTAAAACATGTAGAGCTTGTGGTTTTTGATTAGGAGAGAATTCTCTAGAACAATAAAATTGTATCACGAACTTGCAACCAACGTCCTGCCGTCCTCATTGGCACCTTTAAAGGACACGAGTGACGGAGGTGGCGAGGATGCAAACATATCGGTCGAATATCTGTACCTACTTTCATCGAAATATTGCACTAATACACAAAATAGGGAATGTGCATTCATAATACTGGCAATCCACTTGGCGTATTTATTCAAATATTTGCGTGAGTGAAGGGGATGCACTATATTGTTACTAGCGTATGCGACGAAGATGCCAATAGCGCAACGCTGTAACCGCTAAGGTTGGACTAAACCTGAGCTGAAGTTGCAGCCGGACCATACTCGCCGTTGCTTGCTATCCAGGGCCTCTATTCGGCGCTGACACGCCCAAGCTATTACCAACCATTTGCAGTGCCTAACGTTTAATTTGCTATTCGGGGTTGCCAAACTGTCAGTTTGCCGAACACAATCCGATGAGAACGCAATGAGTTCTTAGTAAGCTATTCGGGGCGCTTCGTGATTTTTGTTGGGGATTTTCAACAGCTGTCAAAGTGTGTCAGAAAAAAGAGGAGTTCTGACCGCATATCCTATCAAATCTATAACGAGTTATCTAATAATTATCTATTCAGTGCGATCACATCAAACTGATCAAAATTTAAGCCATAATTAAGAAAAACTAAAACCCCCAAATCCCCAAGTAATCCGAGCCTTTGCAACATAATCGCAGATCGCAGAACGCATGGTCAGGCTAGCTGTCATTTAGGAATTTCAATGTGTCAAATCGCCCACTGATTGCCTTACTGATGCCGAAGCAATGGTGGATGAAAAAGGTTCCAATTTTTCGTGCGGCTTACTCACGGCAAACATCATTTTTTTATTAATTCGATCGAAACCTATCCCAAATTATTAAGCGTAAAAAAATATCGATTTTGAATCGAGGAAATATATCTGGAAAACTCAGATTGTTGTGTAATTCGGTAAATAAAAACGGTCTGTGCAAGGTGAGGTGAATCCGCGATCTCAGGGCAATTAATTTGTTTTCAATAATTCTATCGAAACCTATCCCCAATTAAAGAGCATAAAAAAATAGCGATTTTGAATCGAGAACATGTACCTATCTGGAAAATTAAAATTGCTACGTACATAAAAACATGATGAGGTCATTGAACTAACTATTCATGAGGTGTTAAGATCGGTCGCCATTTTTGAGTTTTTTTATCAGTTCGTCCCTCAAAGCAAAGGAAAAAACACAGTCTCCTATTTGGTCTCGAAACGTCCGTCTAGCTAGGCCTTCCCCTCCAAACTTTACCATTCACACTCCCCATATAGATCATATTGTTTTGATAGGATTTATCAAAGTACATACAAAAAAAACACTGCATTTCGATTTAATAAAGGATATATGTTAATTTTCCAAAAGTTTAGCTTATAATTAATAAAATTCTCATCATCAACTCAACATATTGAAGGGCTGATTAATAGAATTAATAGTCATCATTTCCATAAAGGATAATAAATCAGAGTTCAGTAGAGTAGAAACTGTGTCGGTATTGTAGATCTTTAATTAGCACCATTTTTAGTGCATAGTAAGTAAGTAAATGCTTTATTGTACAAATATAGAGAAGCAGAGACAAATCACCAAGGGATCTCTACCAGTTACCTTTGAGTAAATGAGAGGAGCATTAAGCGAGACCGACATAGCATAGCATAGTTTTTCAGCAACATGATTCTTCACGAAGGATTATTTTGTTAGCTGGTGACGTAGGGGTGGGAATAGGGGAAGGATGGAGCCCATTGTGGCCCCAGTACCGTCTGCAATACTGATACATTTCTAAGTAAGAATAGCCCAGTTAGGTAGCAAATTCATTAGGTATTTTTAGTGTTTTCAAATGTTAGTTTAATGCAATAGGAGGTAACAGGAAATAACTCGCAAAGAACTTTTATTACTTATAGTAATGATTGATAATTCGCATACTCAATGTTTAATGGATAGCATGCCAAAATATTAATTTTATTTTGAAACAAGATAGTTGCATAAAGGCCGCAGGCAGACAACATAGGGAAAGCGGTGACAGTACAGATCTTGAGAACTTCACGGGTATATGGTCGTAACTTTTCGCCACTCTGTCTGTGCATTTAGAGTGGTCGCATCCGGGCATGTTTCAATGGTTGAATTTAAAACTCGACAATACTATTTGAACTTCCAGACAGTTGTAGTATCTGTAAACAAAATATAATAGATTATTATAGTTATATCAGGTTATACTGAGATTATTATATGAAGGAAATTACAGCCTAGATAATTGTTCATGAAAATTCTTAGAGTAAATAGGCTAGCAACACATTGGTTTTACAAATTTATACAGAGGAAAGTATTGCTTGTTTGTTTACATTGAATAGACTCCAAAACTGGACCTTGTATTGATCCAGCACTGGACCAATTTGAATAATTGTTTCACCATTAGAATCCTACATTATCCCTGTTAAATAGGCTATATTTGATTCCACAGAGACAAAGTCGTGGGCAGAAGCTAGTTATATTTAACCACCATTGAAGTCTGACAAGATAATCAATGAAATAGTAACAAACAACAATGATTTAAGTGGTTATATATATATATATAAAATATATATTGCAAGTGGGATGTATTGAAATACTAGTGTTAACATGCAAATATAGTCAGCATACAAATTGGTTGTCATTCTTATATACGAGTAAGTAAGTTCCTGGCATAAAAGTTTAGTCTATTTTAATTTAAACCTGCATGGTATTATAACTGCTAAATTTCAACTTGGACAGAGTCATAAATATAATGAACAATCAGCAGAACTAGTAGTTGTTTAACTTACATACATACCATCCAGTGGCGTAGCTACCTAGGGACTAGGCTGGGCAGTGCCCCGGGGCCCTCAAGCTCAGAGGGCCCTCGAATCCTTACCAGAAAATCTCGATCGAACTATTATAATTAAAACGTAACCAGTTTAGATAGTAGTGGGGCCCCATTTTTTTTATTTGCACCAGGGCCCTTGGTTACCTAGCTACGCCACTGATACCATCACACCTAAATTTCCATAGGGGTGAACATAAACTACTTTTGTACATGACTGACATATTTTACCATGTTACAGAAAAGATATTATACATATATATTTTATTATTATACGACTATCACTACATAGTATAAAATAAAGTCGCTTTTTCTGTCCCCGTGTCCGTATGTATGCTTATATCTTCAAAACCAGTCAACGGATTTTGATGCGGTTTTTTTTAATAGATAGAGTGATTCAAGAGGAAGCTTTATATGTATAATACATGCACAATATACCGTGCGAAGCCGGGGCGGGTCGCTAGTAAATAATAAAAATAAATTATTGGTTATGGTAACTTACTTTAGAAGTTCAGTAGATTGTATATCTACAGGTTTCATTTAAGTTCGGCTGTCAACCTAAGATCCGTAGTATTTTAACAAAATGTGACACAGTTCAAGATGTGTGAAGGACAGTTGCATCCTTGTTGTTCATGTAATAATTCACTTAGGCACATCTTGATTGCAATCTGGAAATAGAAACGTACAATTATTGATTAATAAGTCACAGGGACACCAGTAGTTAAATTTAGTCCGTTTCGAAACGAATTAAAGTTCTAGTTACTAAAAAGTATGTTCAGAAAATAAATAATAAAATAGATGAATAACCGGTACTAACCTGTAACACAACAAAGGATAGTTGTTAATTTAGTTCATGATGCCGACAATGATTCATAAAACATTTTGATTGAATATGAGATATCGGATCGCATATTAATGGATAAATTCTCATATTGGCTTTGTTCACATTAAATCAATTGATCTACGAAATATTTATCGATCAATAATTCAATAACGTACCTATAATGCGCGGAATGTCATAGACAGATAAGCTAGAATTAGAGACTTTTTTTAAATTATGACAGCTGGAAGTCAGGAAAGCAAAGGGGTTTGTGCCCATACAGTAAAGTCGTAGGATAATTAAATGAATTATAATCATCAAAGGCGGTAGAAACATTTTACGACATGTTTTAGCGTTATCTTAAATAAAAAAGTAAGTAATTCCTGGCAGTTTTCTGATCACGATTATATACGGAAACCTGTTGCTAATAAAAGCAGAAATACGAAATATTGTTGCGTTCCTCAATGTAGTACTTACGGAGATACGGGAATAAGTTTTCATTTGTTTCCAAAAGACAAAATTATGAAGAAAAAATGGAAGAATGCTTTAAGAATAGGCAAGCCAATTTCACCATCAATGAGAGTTTGTTCTCATCATTTTCAAGCTTCAGACTATTTTTCAAACAGTAAGTATAATTATGTTTTAATTATTTTACTATACATAAATTATATTCATATGTTATGTATTTCATATGTTATTTATTTAGTTTAGGCTAAGGCGAGTTTCTCGTCTGATAACGAGATTATGTTTATTGTTCCAGATTCTAAAAGGCAGAAGTTGTTTCCTTATGTCGTACCGTCTCAGAATATTCCTAAAAGAAGCTCTGATAAAGAAGTACCATTAGCCCAAAAACAAATCAATTGCTCGAGAAAATAGGGCTGATATCAGACACAGGAAAATAGTGGTATCAAATAAAGAGCTTGGACTTGCTATTGAGAATGAAGAAATTGAATTTGAGGATGGATTTGAGGACAATAATATAACTGATAACAACAGTCATCATCATGTCATGACTTCATCAACACAAGTCAATTTAGTGGATTACAGAAATAATCGTCCCCGAGAAGATTGGAGTATAGGTGACCTTCTTTGTAACAAAGAACCTTTGGAAAAGTGCATGCAAATTCATTTTCTTCCTATGTGGGAAGAGGATAGATCAGCTTTAAAGCAATTAACCCTCTCAGATTTACTCAGTAGTGATATGTATTTATTTACTTTTACGGGTATTCAGTCAATAGAACTTTTAGAAACATTGGTGACTTGTGTTAGTGAATTGGCCTTAGATGCTCCAACAAAAAAGAAAATGTTATCTGTGATAGACAGAGTTATTTTGACAATGGTCAAAATTAAACAAAGTATGTCATTTAGAGCCACTGGTGTTTTGTTTGGTATAAATAGGCAGACATGTTCTAACTATTTTAATAATATGTGCCCCATGCTACTCAAAGTTGTGTAGAGTACTCAAAGTTGTTATTCCTTGGCCTGATATCGAAATGATACGTAGCAACCTTCCTAAATTATTCCAAAAATATAAAAATACAACAATAATATTAGACTGTGCTGAAACTGTGATTGAAAAATATAAATGCTTAAAATGTAGAATATTGACATACTCTCAATATAAAAAAAACAATACAGCGAAGTTTAATATTGGAATAACTCCTTCTGGCCTAATAACTGAAATAAGTGCATCTTATGGTGGTCGAGCATCAGATAAACATATTGTAAATGAATCAGGAATCTTAAATAAATGCGAGTTTAATGATGGGGAGTGATGGTGGATAAAGGATACAGGATTGAATCCGAGTGTAATGAAGTTAGTTAAGGATATTAATTGAATAGTTAGTACATATAACATTTGATTAATTTTGCAATGTATTTACATATTAATATTCTTGTTACAGCGTCTGCTTCAGCTCATCAGGCCTCCTTTCTTGAGTCAGAGAAAGCAGATGACCAAAGATGCAATCCGCACTGCAGAGATTGCACGGGCAAGAGTGCATGTTGAGAGAGTGATACAGAGATTACGACAATATAAACTTTTGTGTGGGCCATTACCATGGTCACTGGCTCCTTATTTTGATGACATATTAATTATTGTTGGTGGTCTTACAAATTTGGGTCCACCAATTATTCACATTGATAAATTTATGTAGTTATTGAAAATTATAAAAGCGTAACAAGGGAAGCTTATGAATCGGAAGGGTATTGTAAGAGTGGCAATAAATTTTTACAATGAATAAATAATTTAGTACACAGTGTTGTATTTATTTTTATTTAAATTCAGTCATAATTTGATCCATACTCGTTAACTATTCTAGGAAGAATTTCTCAAAATAAACATTAACAAGACATACACAAATTTCCAAAATATGATTTTCGTCAAATGAAACTCTTCTTACAGCTAAATCCTTTCCTATTTCCGAGTAAACTAAATAATCACAGTCTGTAATACCTGACAATAACATGCCTACTTGCATTTGAGTATAATGCAGAGTATTTTTTTTCAAATTTTGATTTTTATCTAAAATAGGAATTGCATTCATTTCTATAAGTTCATCTGCAGTTAAACGAGTTCCTTCCTTTAATGTCTTAATCTCAATATTTAAAAAAAAAAATCCTTCTTTATCCATGGCAGTACCATCTAGACTTGCAGAAAGCCACGGTAATTCTGGTCGAACCAGCAATCCGGACTCTAAAATCATGCAGCTATAATGCTCTGCATATAAATCTCTTGCGACTGCTTCACAGCGCAGGCCTCTGATAGTATCTTCATTCCCAAGGAAATTACTGTAAAAAACCTCTTGATATCTTTTATCCCAATCAGCATTTTTATTAGAATAATAAGTAAACTGGGCTCTCGCTTTGGAGGCTGTTTGTCTTACTTTTCTAGCTTTATGCCAATAAGGAGTACCCTGCTCAGCATTGATTATTTCTGTACTTTGGTCTAATGATACAGCTACATATCTGTTGTAAAATTCAATTTCATTTACTTCACATGTCCTCAATTCTGAAAAAGAGAAAACATAGCTAATCATTTACAATATTATGGTCTAATTTTAGTACTTATATAGGTAAGTACTTTACATTATCGACCTACCTATTACCTAGCTGTAAAATTGTTACAGACAGACAGCCAGAGTTTAATAGGTACCTACTTTAACATTTATAGTATACATAGTGCATATGGATTAGGTAGGACAAATGGATATAAAAGTAATTGATCAATTCACAAACCTTGAGAGATAAAGCATGACAGGTAATATGGCATTGCCCTTGGATAATTCCTTTTCTGTCATATATTTCAGGGTATTACCAACTCTGGACAGTTTACAGTTCTTCCAACAACACTCCACAGAAGTGCATGATGGTTTTTTTCTCACTGCGGTGATGAAGCCACATAAGAAAAGAGCTATTGCGTGCTTACAGCCACCCTGTGATGCCACACAGTCTTGGCATTGGAAAGTAATAATAGCATCATTTTCTTCGTCAACAACCAGTGTGCATGCATATAATTTAGCATGAACTTTGTGTTCTGGACATATTTTGCACTTTACAGTGCAGTTTTGTGTCACGCTTAAGCCGCACATAGCTGGTGCGGACCTGAAATTAAATAATTCATCACTTGTTTGTTGTATAATCTAAAATAGCTTATAAAACCGAAATATTGCTATTTAAGCTTTTAATCAATATTATATACTTACTTCGAAAATTCTGATGATCAAGTCCCTGCTGTCAATTTTGGCATTTGAATGTGTCAAATCAAATCGCCTACTGATCGCCGAAGCTAAGACGACGTAGAAAGGCTGACATTACGTGCGGCATACGTTGCGCGTTGTCACGGCAAACATTATGTTTTTATTAATTCAATCGAAACCTATCGCCAATTTCAAAAGCATAAAAGAATATCGATTTTGAATCGAGAACATATATCTGGAAAATTCAAATTGCTGTGTAATTTACGAAATAATAACATGAGGTCATTGAACTACTGCTAATGAGGGCGTATGAAATCGGTCACCATCTTCGAGTTTTTTTCATCAGTTCGTCCCTCCTGGGCAAAGGAAACAATGTACATACAAACTATGTATGATTGTATTTAACTGTAATTCTTGTCGATGGTCTCCTGCAGCGGCCGCGGAACGCGCACCACAAAGGAACTGAAGTGCACGTAGTGGCGCGAACGCAATTGGAAGACCCTCAGCAAGAAGCCGGTCTTCTGACGGACATACTCTGCCATCTCATCAACCGTGGCGGAGTGGTGCAGGCGCGATAAATGAATTATTATCATCAAAGGCGGTAGAAACATTTTACGACATGTTTTAGCGTTGTCTTAAATAAAATAGCGTTGACAAGTAGTGATCGTGCGTGACAGTTCAAACGGTTAATGAAGAAGTAAAATGTAAATAAATTGAGTATGTACTGTAGTAAGTAAGTAATTCCTGGCAGTTTTCTGAGGGATATAATCGACCGTTGGCTAAGTCTTTTGACCGTCTCGTTCTGTTCTATGAAATCGTCATGAAAACGTCTAGTCTAGACGTCTACTACAACTGATGTTATGTTTCGCAAAGTACCACTCTCAAGCTGTCAATTTTGGCATTTGAATGTGTCGCATTCATTTATAAATGATCCCAAAACTCCCAATTTTTGAAAAACGCATTAGAAATTTAAGAAACACTTACGATTCGTTTCACGCAGAAAGCTGGTGGGTATCGGTTTTATGTTAAGTGTCCAAAAATATGTAATTTTGGTCGAAATTGATACATAAGGGAAATTCAGAGTTTTTTTTAAATAAATTTCACTTACTTTACTACTGGATTAATTTAAATACAACATAAAACGAGCTTCGATTGCGTTATGACAAAGACAACGTCAAACGGAAAAGTCAATCTTTCATTCATTCATAAATTAAATCAATGTTGGCTGATGTGACCAACAATATGAGCTAGTGTAATATATTGTTCCACTTGTTTAATTCGCTGTTGCCCTATGGGCTAATGTGACAAAAGTACGAAGCCCGTTTTAAAATAAATTAAAAAAAAAAAAAAAAAAAACAATGTCACCTATCTTATCTGCCGAGAGTCGAGACCAAAACAAATAAAATGTTTTGTTTTCGTTATTGTTTTAAAGTGAATTTGCTTATAACTTTTGGAATTGATTTGAATAACCAAATGAAGTATTGGCTTAAAGGACTTGCATCCAAGCCATAATCAAAATATCCAGTTAAAGACTTTTACAGTTGTAGTTCAGTTTAAAATTTTACCTTGTGTGCTATTATCAATTTATCAATAAGGAAATCCGAAGTAACATCAAAATCTTTGTGACCGTAAAGTGTAAGCTAACAAGGTAGCAAGCAAAGTAAGGCTGGACAATACAGCTTTTTATTGACTGAAGATCATGACATTGGGTTGATACAAGATCGTCTATTGGCAGCTTATTAGTAGAAGCAGGTGTTCTATCGTATCAGGGATATCAATGAATGAATGTTAAAAGGAAGAAGCTTACCTAAGTATTTCAAGAAAAACTTCAATCTCATGAGAACATTATGGACAGAAACAGTTCTAGCCATAGCTTATACTTTGTGATTAAATTAATGCTTACTACAACTCTTACTTTGTTCTACTGTAATTTTATACCTATGAATACTACCTATCAATATTATGGTCTAATAAAGTACAGTTTATAAGCTGCTAGAACATTCGGGTTCAGTGTACCATCGGTGAAATCCAGTATCCAAACCCATGATTTAGTGAGAGCGCAAGATGGCCTTTTTTAATGCTATCACACTATGTTGCAATATTAAAATCCTACTTTAAATAAGAAGGAAGGAGATATGAGGTGGAAACTCGAATTATTTATATACATTTTAATTGTATACTGATGGAAACTCTAGAGGCCCCCTAATTACTTTTGAGTAGTGGATATCTTATTCTCAGTGATCATGGATGTGAAAATCCACACATTGATTTATATATTGACTGATTTGCTATGTAGGAAAGTCAAGGGTAAATAAACTGATAAAACAAAGTTTTCTTGTATTTTTTTATTATGACCGTCTCATTAGCATTAACATTTTACAACACAACATGACAGGTACTGTATTGTCATGACATACAATACATGCTAAACATGAATTTAGCTTGTTGGCAAAATACAGTTTAGTTACCGTTGTGCCGTGAGATTATTATCTTCAATGGTCAGTTGTAAAGTTAAAGGAGAATTATTTTACTGGCACCTCTGGCACCATCTGTACCAAAAAACGCTTAATGAGATATACAAATCTGATACGAGTAATACAGAACAACATTAAAATATGGAAAGATTTATCAATAATCACATTTCACACTTGGTTCGGGGTGGGAGATTAATAAAAAAAGAAAAAAAAATAGCAATTCACGCATTTGAATGACTTTCTAGCGAAATTTCCACATAGCAATGTGCACTTCAATACAATAAAAGATATAATATGTTAATTATCCAAAAGTTTATAATATAATAATAATAATAATATCTTGGAACAATTGACACCAATTGACCTAGCCCTAAACTAAGCAAAGCTTGTGATATGGGTACTAGACAACGGATAAACATACTTATATAGATAGGTACATACTTAAATACATATTAAACATCCAAGACTCGAGAACAAACATTCACATTTTTCATACAAATGTCTGCCCCGACCGGGGATCGAACCCGGGACCTCAAGCTTCATAGTCAAGTTCTCTAACCACTGGGCCATCAGGTCGTTTATACATACATACATACATATATCACGTCTCTATCCCTTACGGGGTAAACAGAGCCTAAGGTAACAAAACCTTAAGGCCATGTTTAGCATGATTAAGGCGTATAGCTGGAAAGGGAAATCAAAATAGTGATGGGTGGCCAGCCGTATCGCCTATAACATGATTCCTAAGATTTTCGCCCATTCCCTCGATGGGCTTTTACCATCTGCGCGGGAAGAGAGGTAAATTCTATGTTTTTTCTTGACTCCCAGACCAGCATGGAAGAATAGTTAAGAATAGTAGAAAAGTATATAACTTAATATTAATTAAATTCTCAACATCTTGAAGGTCAAATGGTATATGTATCTATAATAACTACTTCTTTTCCATGCTGGTCTGGGAGCAAAGAAAAAACATAGAATGTACCAGTTGCTTCTCTACCCGCGCAGATGGTAAAAGCCTATCGAGGGAATGGGCGATTATAATAGGAATCATGTTATAGGCAATGAGGCTAGCAACCCATCACTATTTTGATCCCATATTCCGCCTATACACCCACAATCTTGCCTGTAGGTACCTGTTACCTTAGGCTCTGTCTACCCCGTAAGGGATAAAGACGTGATTTGGGTGAGTGTGTGTATGTACTTCTTTAATTTTAACATAGTCTGGGTCCGCTACACAATTACAGTTATTCTTATGTGACAAGTACATAATATGAAGCTGCATTTAAGCATTATATTTTTCTGTAGGTGGAAAGGGGAATCAAAATAGTGATGGGTCACAACCATGCTAAACATGGTCTTGAGGTATTAGGCTCTGTCTACCCCGTAAGGATTAAAGACGTGATTTTTCTGTAGCCTCTCCATTATTTATAAATTTTTTATGCGTTTTTTTGGTAAAAGGACATTTAATTCATTCTTCAAAAATTCCATCCAGGGAACCAGCAATCATTGTATATTTGGAGTTTAATAATAGGCCACACTAGTAATTTGCTCACCACTGGTTTTTTTACTTCATCTTCTAGGAGACGTCCATGTTTCAGGGATATTATCATCCTGTATAATGAGTGTTCCATCACTAGTTTTGCATTGGCCCACTTCAAATGCTCTGGAAGCAGTTACTCGACCATACCTCAGTTCAAACCAAAGTTCACAATTCACACACACACACTTGAACAATAATAAGTAATAAGTCCCTGTTCTAAAAATTTCTTTAAAACAGATTAATTGGCTGGTAATATGGAATTGCCCTTAAATAATTCCTTTGCTGTCTTATATTTCAGGGTATTACCAACTCTGGACAGTTTACAGTTCTTCCAATAACACTCCACAGAAGTGCATGATGGTTTCTCACTTCGGTGGTGAAGCCACACAAGAAAAGCTATTGCGTGCGTACAGGCACCCTCATGAGGACCTGAAATTAAGTTAATTAATTTATTACTTGTCTGTTTATAATTCGTAATGCTAACCTCAAAATATGACAAAACAATAGGTCTAAAAACGATTATGTATATCTTAATCGAAAATAGCTTATAAAACTGAAATATTGCTATTTAAGCTTTTAATCAATATTATATACTTACTTCGAAGCTTTGACATTGCGAAAATTCTGATGATCAAGTCCCTGCTGTTAATTTTGGCATTTAAATGTGTCAAATCGGATCGCCGAAGCTAAGACCGACGTAGAAAGGTTGATATTACCTCAGTATTACGTGCTGCTTACGTTGCGCATTGTCACTGCAAACATTATGTTTTTATTAATTCGATCGAAACCTATCGCCAATTTCAAAAGCATAAAAAAATATCGATTTTGAATCGAGAAAATATATATGGAAAATTCGCCATCTTTGAGTTTTTTTTATCGGTTCGCCCCTTCTGGGCAAAGGAAACAACTTTACTTACATACAAACTGTATGTACTTGGGATTGGGATTGTCTATTTTTTTTACAATGTATGGGAACCACTTCAAGATAAATGCTTTTTAATTTATTTTCTGTATTTACCATATTTTATTTAACTGTAATTGTCGTAAAATAAGGCATGTCTTTCGTGACTTTGCCAGGTAGGTATGACACAGACGGTCCGAAATGTATTTTATTTAGTACCTAAGGGTTATAAATTCTTCACTATTTAAGCGTGAATTATGGTGCGAAGTTCAATTTGGACCCGCAATCTGACATTTCATTCGTCTTACGACAGATGTCAGCTCAGAGGCCATTTTATGCTTTAGATTTCAATAAACATATTTTTTGTTTGTAGTTTCTTTCAGCGTAAGGGACCGGAATTACAGCGTAATCGAAAGGCATTATTAAAAATGGTTTCAATAATCCGGAATGAAAGTATTAAAAATATCTAAATATTGAATCAAACATTTAACAAAACTTGTTTAGATAGAAAATGTTTATTTTTCCTTTATTGTCAAAAAACTCGAAAACATTTGGAAAATTCTGAATATTCGTGAACATTAGCTTAATTTGCATTAAACAATAATTTAGAATCATTATTCAAAATAGTTCAACGGCCCAGTGTTGCCAATTAAATAAAGTTTTCGTTTCCAAATTTTAGGGGCATTACATTTTATTCGGCTGGCAATTTCAGCACAACGTTTGCCGAACAGAGGCTTTGTGTTTTCACCGAATGAACGCCGATCCTTTGCCGCACCTATGCCGAAGTGCGCCCGTAACAGCGCCGAATAGAGGCCCAGGTCTTGCTGAGATAAGGTCAGTGTCTTTGGGGATTAATTAGAAACTAAGAAGGCAGTGATTTTCAGCCTATGTTTTATTCTAGGGTACTAGCTATCTTCATTCCAAATTTTATCCAAATCCGTCCAGTCGTTTTAGCGTGAAGAAGGAACAAACATACACACTCACATCGTCACATCGTCACTCACAAACTTTCGCATTTATAATATTAGTAGGATTGAGTGTTCCAAAAAATATATTTACATTTCAATAAGTTTACACACAGCATGACAAATACTTGCAAAGTATGTGACAGTTTCATCTTTTCACTCAATGCTGCATAGTTATGTTTGCAACCTTTCTTTCATAGAATCATTGTCACACATATATTTGTGAGCTGTATTAACTGTAGTATACCTGTTTGCGCGTTCTGGACCATGTGACTTCTTGTTTCTTGCTGTATTTCTTTGATGCAACGCTGAAACGTGCCCCCCTGGTCACATATTAACGCTTTTGGAATTAGCCCCGTATCTGCTACAGCTTCCACAATATCCTGTAACAATTTGTTTGTTTGTAAAAATAAACAAGAAATAATAATCATGTTTCCCTGGTATAGGTGTTACAGAGGTCAGACAGATGACAGTCGCTTAAATGTAATAATCTGACCTGCCAAATCTGGAATCATGGTCAAAAGACCCCTTCCAGTAATCCGAATAACATACAAAATATAATAAATAATAAGAAACTGGAAAATGAGACTGATGAATCTAATATTTTTGTGATATTGAATTATACATTACCTTAAGAATATGTTTCAGCGTCGATGCTGGGGTAGCACCTTCACACAGATAAAATGCTATGCTTTGCCGCCAAGCTGAACAAATTCCTCGAATCATGAAGACGAGGGCGTGGTCACACAGTTTTTTTTCGGCTTGTTGGCCGAAATTCACGAAGCCGTCAATGTGGTCTTCACACTCCACAAATGTCAAATGTGGCATTAGGTGCACCTCATCAAAAACGATGGAGCAAAATTTCTTCTTTAGGTCCCATGTTTTTACTCTTTCTTTCAAAGAAGCCATAACGTTCTTGTTAATTCCAGGTTTTACAACTATATGTTGACAAAAGGTATTTAAAGTCCTTCTAGTTGGGAGTATAAACATCTTTTGTAATAGTTTATAACCCTTCGGACTACGCTTTAATAAAGACAAAGCCATCATTTTCTCCACAGTGGAAAATCGCCTTTTTTTTACATGCTTATTCGCATTATTTGCTTGGATTGCAAACAATTTTTGGGCACAAGGTGTCATACGTTCTACTACCGCTTTAAAGGAATTAGTTTCAGCAAGTCGTTCAGCTTTTTCAATTCTATCTGCGTAGTCAAAAATAATGCGACGCTTCGATTTTAATATTTTGGTGCATTTTGAATACATTTTTCTGCACTTGGGTGTTAATTTCTCAATACTCCTCACAATTCGTTGCCCTGAAATATATAACATATTATACATAAATTACCAATTGTGCCGTTTCGGGCAAATGGGTTGCTGCTTCCCCGTTTACCCTCAGAAACCACCTCGGGCGTGGACACAACATCACACCAAAGTTTAATCGCAATCAAATGGTTTAGGAATACGAATTGCCGCCCTCTCGTTGTGCCACTTGCATGTTTATCTACTCAGAACCCATCGTGGGAGTACCTAATTGCAACAACTGCCGGGCAGTGACGTGAGTGCCGCCGTCGTGAACGCATTCAACCCTGATGAAGATTTTCCGAAAAGATGGACTGTTCTCGACTTATAATCCTGAGTTTAACCGTTAATTGTATTTGTATTATAATGTCTCACGAAAAGTTAATTAATAATTTTACTACCAAGGATCAAACGATTCTGTGCGATTAATTTAATATTGAAGGAGATATTAAGATTACTTAGTCACTGGTGTCAAGCTACCGACGTATAATATTTTTAAATTCGTCGTTTAAACCGACTTACTGGGGCGATTAGTTGCCTCCTGGGTCACAACTGGTGCTCCAGATGCGTCGGGGGCGGGGGCAGGGCCTGGGAGTCCCGGTCCCGGCGGGGCCGCCTCGCGCTCGCGCTCTGCAGCGGCTGCCCCGGACGCAGCGGCGCCACCCAGTGTTACTCCTGGCTCAATTGTGCTGGAAGGACCTGCAATTGCACATTGATATTCTTGGTGACCAAAGTTCAGATGGAAACATGTTCAATTGGGGCTAAGGAACTGAATGTTTTGTCTTTTATTCAAAATCTCTACTCCAGATAAATGGCTGCTGACAGACTAACATCACACATTTCGTAGTCATGGTTCCATATTTCAATATCGAACATTGATTACATTGAATGTATTAAAATATTGAATGTATCAAATTTATTTATGTACTGGCTTGTTTCCCGCGACTTCGTCTGCGAAGAATTCGTTTATTGCTATCCCGCAGGAACTTTGCGGAATTAAAAGTATCCTATATGTTAAGCCAGGTTATAAACTATCTGTGTGCCAAATTTCATTTAAATCCGTCCAGCCCTTTGACCGTGAAGAGGTAACAAACAGACAGACAGCTCTCGCATTTATTATATTAGTATGGATTTATCAAAATTAATTATTTCTGAAACAATACACTTCTCAAGATTTTTAATTTTAAAAAGCCATTCTGTAGAACCTATTAAGTCAGGTTACTTAAAACAAGTTTTATATATATAAGAGTTTTTTTATATATATTGATGATTGATGATAGAATTTAAAACATTATAATATTTTTTTAAGCTCGAAATATGAACCAATGGCCAATACATACCAAGATTTTCTGCAGAAATTCTTGATCCACCAACTTTAAATCCAGTGCTAGTTGGAATTTCTGAATCATATTTACAAAACTCTAAATCAAGATTCTGTAAAAATGATCCAGATAAACCGAAATATTGCTCATCGGACTACAAAGTACTGGCTAATAAGCGAAAAAAAAAGTTTATTTACATATTTTAACAAGCTCACTATATACAGGATGGGGCAAAAGTAATCAATTTTGCTGTTATTTATTTAGGAATGAAAAATGTTGGTTCTACTTGTGGAATATATTTATTTAATGAATTAGAATTTTTATCATCAAGTCGAGAAAATGATATCGGTCAAGTGGCGCCAACAGAATTGATGACCATACGCGCTTGTTTTATGGCATTTTTCATCACTTTCGGCGATAGGTTCTCGCATTCCTGTCGAATTTTCTCTTTAAGGGCTTCAAGAGCCTAAGGCCTCCTTACATTTTTATTATTCCGCGTTCTTGAGGAGTAATAGCTTTCCATGGTTTGTTGATGTGTATTACTTCACAAATTTCAAAATAGAATTAACGTTTGCCGCCATTTGCAAAAGTTATAGCGTCTAATAATAATACTTTTGCCCCACCCTCTGTATTTACCTTCTTAGGCATTTATTACTACAACAATTCTAAAAAACTACCAGGCATACTGCAAAATCTACAATAATACGTATTATTATTATTTATGTTATTAGGGGGGGGGGGGGGCAATTTTATTAAATCAAATAAAAACTACGAAACTATTTTAAAATTATAAAAAAAATTTGAGATGCTCACAATGAGCAAAACTTTTATTTTTTATTTTCTAATTTAGGTAACCCCAAACGCAGCCCCTATGTTTAAAATTCATTTATTTGCGTTACATGTCCACCTATGGGTCACAGAATTACATGCATGTTTTTAGGGCTCCGTTGCCAAATGACAAAAAAGTCTACAAACTATATAACAAATTACATGAAAAATAAAAGTGCGCAGGCAATCTCTAAATATTTTATATCTATCTAAGTCTAAATTAATTTCCTACTAATTTGACCAGGATTACCAGATTGACTAGAAAGTTTCATGGTTTTGTTGGGATTAAACGCATAACTGTGGTCATGATTTATGCTTTTTACATTGACTGCTATCTCAACTGCAAAGGTAATTAAAAATATTAAAGTAGTATCATTAAAATGGGACTAACATGGTTATTATACAATGAAAGTCTTATTTGTACATTATAAGGGTTGTCAGATTCTGTGATACATATAAGGGATATTTTCCCCTTGAGATTTGGGAGTTCTGTTGATTCCTCAAAGATCTCATCATCAGATCTTGAACAATCTTAATCTTTACCACCTCAAAAACCATCAACAAATAACCAAAGTTTCATATCAATCAGAGATTGGTTTAGGGACAAACAAATTGCTGCCCTACCGCTATTCTGCTTGCCTGTTTCTTTCCACACAGAAACTATTGTGGGAGTACTGTCAACAACTTCCAAAAGTTTCATCACAATTAGATCAGTGGTTTAGGAGGAGCACATAGCAGACGAACAAACCAAGTTTTAATTTTTATATTATAGATAGTAGATTTATGTATGTACCTACTAGCTGTGCCCGTTGCTATGAGTTTTATTGCTCGCCCTTTTTTTAAGTTTGTCTGTGCAAAAGTTATTTACTGTAATTATTAGTAGGTATTAATTGTAAAATAAAATAAACCTACCGTCTGCCTTGGACCATTTTCTTTTTTGGTGCACCAAGTCTGCATTTGTCTGTACTGTGACAGCATATGAATGATCTGTTACTGTCTGGACTGCTGAAATGTATTAAAAATACTCTTTAAATCCTACAGATATAATAAATAGACACAGACTGTGTGTGTGTGTGCGGGGCGAACTCATTCACCAAGGGTTCCGTACCACATTAAAATAATCATCCATTCCCAATTGAGTTTATCAATATAGGAACTCCCGACCTGTCATAAAATTTTGCACCCTGGATTCCTATGTCTGTATATGACTCAGATACAAACATTCATATTTATCACACAAATGAATGCCCCTTCCGACCGGGATTTGAACCCGGAACCTCTAGCTTCATAGTCACTAACCACTAGGCTATCCGGTCGTCTAAATGGAGCATAAACAGCCATATCTTTTGATTGTGTTGATACCTTCATGCTTTCCTGAGAAAAAGAGTTTTGACAGACAGACAGACAGACGGACAACAAAGTGATCTTATATTGGTTCTTTGGCCTTTCAGTTCAATTACATGAATATGCAGGTGTGTAAAAAGTGTTAAGTACATGGTGACCGACTTTTGTCATTTCAAGTTTTCAATTAATTTACAATAAATTTCCACACCAATTTTTTCCAACACTTAAATTCAGGATCAAGTTCAAAGAATAAATACTTACAGACAGTAACAGGAACCGTGGGCTTCCGAGTCAAAATTTCCTCTTCGGTGAATAAGGTAGGCCATGAAAATGGAACTCTCTTTTCACCGTTGAAGAATTTCTCCTCAAAATGAAGTTTGCAAACCTGAAATTTACAAAGATTTTGTATGTAGTGTCAACCTTAGAACAGCTGTACTGAACATGGTAAACGCATACAGTCAGCTGCGAAGTAACCTTTGTTGCATGAAAGTTTAAAAACAACAGTTTACATTTCTCTGCGGCTGACCGACGCTTAGCGACGAAGGCCTATAGTTCAAATAACAAATAACTCACACAAAAATTGCGATCAATGCGGTCCCGGTGTATAAGCGACGACGTTAATCTTGAGCTGCGAGGCGCCAAAAGGTCGATCCACACTCGTTCCAGTTGCTTGCTGCGGGGCCACCAACACACCCTTGCTGTTCCCAAGGTGGATGCGCAGCCGTTGACGATGCACTTTCTTACAGGAGACATGCCTGAAAACACAAAAGCAAACACACAAAACACAAACAGAAATTAATTATATACGCTTTTCGTAACGTAAGCAGCCAGTCGCTTGTTGTTTCTGGTTCTGCAACAAAATAATGATTTGTTAGTATTTTTTCGCAGTAATGTAAATCTTTCTCTCACGAAGCGCAAGAGAAAAATTCAAACAGAAAATGAAATGTAAATACTTATTCAAAAGTGAACCGAAAATTAACGGTTTTTTTTTTTTTATTATTATCTAAAATGTGAATATTGTGCTAATTTTTGTTTTACCTAAATAGAGCTCATTAATAATTAATTTGAACATTCTCAACTCAAATTATTGTAAATTCATAATCAATTAATGATTTTTTATCGATTGTTCGATTCTAAAATTGTGATATCTCTATAGCCTGTGGTGATTTAAAAAAAAAACTTGCTGTCATGGCCTACGCAATCTCAACCTTTCAAACTACTAAGAACTCTATGACAAGGGCATAAGTTTGATATTTCATTTGTCAAAAATATGGCATCTCTACGGTCGGTACAAATGTATGGCTCCCGTGGATGTGACGGAAAGAAAAGAGCAAAAACATTTACCTTTTTTTTAATCCTTCATTGACTTGGTATCGAGTCTTTCTAACCGGAAGTGCACCATCAGCATTATTCTTATAAAATTTTCAATATGCTCTATTCTATTATACTCTATGGTGATACTATAGTATCATTTAAATGAAAGTTAATATTTGACTTTGGGTTCAGCTTTTTTGTTACGGAAAAAGAAAAATCAGTAAGGGCTTAGGCCTTGAAATACTTGGAAAAAGGATGAATATTAAATTACAGAAAAAGAAGACGAAGTTAAAGAGAGAATAATGAGAAGAAATCAGACATGGCTCCAGCCTTTCCTCATGGACTCTGACTCTATAAAGAAAATAATAACGTTAGACGACACTGTATGGACTAAGTTTCCTTTGCTTTTCTCCTGGAAAAAAGGAGAATTAACCAAAAAATGTCTATGGCGATACCATAGACTTTTTTTGGTAAATTCTCTCCCTTTAATTTTCGAGGGGAAGGCAAAGGAAACTCAGTCCATACAGCCTAGTTAGGTATTATCTTTTTATTTTTTCTCAATAAAAAAGGACGAAGCCAAAGTGAATTGTAGTTTTCATTATGACTTATTACCGCCGCGTGTGGTCAAGAGCTGCGGTTCGTTTTTGGAGCCGTCCGGGGGGAAGAGCAGTGCTTGGTCCAGTGCATCCTGGGCATCGGTTAATGATTTTCTAGCGGTGTCCGAGGCATAAAATAAAATAATTTTATTTCAAGATTGGTTAATTTTCCCCTTTTCATTTTCGGGGGGGGGGGGGGGGGGGGATACCATAGAGAAACGATATTATTTTATTACAATAATGTAGGTAGTTTGAGTGCGAGCGTTTCTAGCCGAAATTGAGATTGATTAGCGTTTCCGAAGGTAGTTGCTATTAAATTAAATAATCATTGTTACAAATAATTATTTCATAATAGTTGTACAGTTGACTCTCAAGAGATGTACCTATTATGTAGAGACACCATTGCAAGTCATGACTGGGAGCTGAATTATTTTCAATGAAGATAGGGTTGGATCGGTATTCGCTTTTCGTTTTTGATCATAACAGCTCTCGGCGAATACCGTGCCGATTTACGGGCTCGAACATGGTTTGACCTTTATAAACAATGTTGACGGCATTCGTTACCCTAGTAACGTGCACATGCTGCGAAGCTACTTAAATAGTTGACCCACCACCTACTTTTTTCAACAAAATGTCCATATTTAAGGTAAAACAGTGGTGGTCCAACGACAATTTACAAGGTGCCCAACCGGAAACCGGTGTTCAAAGTAGCGGGTGTCTCAAAGTTGACAAATTTAGCTCACATAGCGACAGCGATTGTATTGTGACCGGCGAAGGATCAATATTGAAGTTGTATAAACCAGTTTCTCAGCAAGACGTCTCACAAACGCTTCTAGAGAAACATTTGAATGCCACCATACTTCAAATAGAAACTGGAAAATTTATAGCGTAAGTAATACTGTATATTTACAGCCGTCAAATGCAACTACCTTCGTTAGACTCATAGTTACACTGACCCATACTAGCTCGTTCCTAGGTCGCCCTTTCTTTTGACATAAAAGATAATTATTTCATTAATTTTGACATGCTCGCTTGTTATACCTTAGTGGACAAGAGGATCGCCAAATACTTGTACTGCATCCACAGAGTTACGCCGTTTATAAGTTATACAAGAAAGAGGGGCATACTGACGTAGGTAAGAAATTAGCATAGGTCTTTGTAGTAAGTATAGTCAACCAAGAAATTACTTTATCCACCTTAAAATTTAATGTATTTTCAAAGTCAATGTGCGCAAATAATTCTCAGAAGTGGCAAATGGCCATATTCTTCTAGTCTAGTTAAAATTACGGTTTTATGTAATGTTACTCATTTGGTGATCACATAAGTATACCTATTTATCTTACTTAGGTGATCAAAATTCACTGGAGACCGTTGTAAAGCATTCTTTCACAAGGCGAGCCTGCAGCGTAACTTGTGGCCCGTTTGGAAGCAAGTCCAGGGACTACATTTGCGTTCAGTCGCTTGATGGCACATTGAGCTTCTTTGATCAAGATACATTTCTATTTATGTGCATTTTCAACGATGTCATCATCCCTGGACCCGTATGTTACATTGCTAGTTGCGATTCCTTCGTCATTTGCAAATCTACGTGGGTGTTAGAAATATACAGGTTTGTAAAAGTATCTGCTACGAACTTAACACTATGCAACAAAAATACGATTATAAAATTGTGTTCACAGCTTTCAGCAGCTAAGAGAGCTCAGTGAATTAAATATTCGACAAAATAAAAAGAGCATACCGCAATGGGTGTACAATACGGGAGAGGAGGTTGCGTCGTTGCAGGCCATTCAGGTTTGTTCTTTATCTGCTACTTATAACGCCATCTGTTGACGAGTAGCTGTAATGTTTTGACAATCTTTCAGACAAGCAGCAATTTCTCCAGTATTATTGCTCTGGGGGAGAGACATCTATACTGTTTTCAAGACAACGGCCTAATGAAATACATGATCAAATTTGATTTCGTTCCAATTTGTTTTAACGCTTTCCTTATTGGCTGGTACTATGGTAAATATCCCTTGGTATTTTGACTTTTTTTTATGTAGGCGGAAAATTATCTGCAATCTTATTTGTTTCAGAACCAGGAGCCCGATTGTTAGTAATGGTTACATCAGAAGATTCTAAACTATTCGTATACGAAAACACGTCTTTACTTTGGTGCTGCGATTTGCCTCATTTTGCTATATCAGTCTCGCGTTGTTTCCTCAAGTCGCTACCAGGTGGCGTTATCACGCTTTCCAACAATGGTGTTGTCCAGGTTAGTTACTTGGGAACCGAACCAGATTTGAATGCAAATGCTGGGTCAATGATAAATGATTCTACGGACCCCGAAGCAGTACACGCCGAGTTAGCTGAAGTTGAAGAGACTTTGCAGAACATTCTGGAGAATAAAGAAGGTATTTTTTTCACATATTTTCACGCTAATGGAGTAATAAATTGATGTCTAAATTTTTCGTATTTTGCAGAAATAAACGACCAACCAACAATTGAGAAAATCATAAAAATCA
Organism: Pandemis cinnamomeana; assembly: GCA_932294345.1. Lineage (NCBI taxonomy): Eukaryota > Metazoa > Arthropoda > Insecta > Lepidoptera > Tortricidae > Pandemis > Pandemis cinnamomeana. Next base: position 10,714,912 of record OW028705.1, on the reverse strand, counting down.
AAGCCGACGCCGGAAAACCCATACAGAATCTGTTTCAAGAATTCACATTTGAAAGTGACGCTGTGTTACACTTACTAATGTGTCCTGTAGTTTTGATAATAACTTGTGAGGACCCTAAGCTAGTACAAAATATCCAGATAACATACGTGTGTCCCGCTCCATTTGCGTGTTCAGAACAAGTGATATGTTTGGACAGTGTAAATGGTACAGAAATTGTGGAAACTCAAGTATTCGTGGCCAGCAATGCTGATGTTTCCAACACATGCGTACAAATTCTACTAACAGTAACAGACTCTATGGGCAAGATAGATGTTTTATCTAAAAGAGTTCTACTTCCCACTAGTTTGTATTGCTCCCCTTGTGAAATTGTATCTGATAACAACATTGTTCTGTATTTGGACGTCAATAAACCTTGTATCAATTTTAACGAGATATTTACAGGTACGTGTTTGACACCCTTAAATATTCGGTACTGAATGTAATGAAATATTGACTAAATGCAAATCTGTATGTAAGCTATTTGTAGATTTCTCGGAAGAAGAGCTTGCTGAGCATGGAACCTTGTCTGAAGCAGTCACTTTTGAATACAGAAACACAAAAAGAACCATTACAGTCAGAGTGTCAGGGCAGAGTTACGTATTGGAAGCTAAAGATTTTTCTGATATAATTCCTGTGTTGGACCATATGGTCATAAAATTAATCGACCATTACACAAGAATGGGAAAAAGTGAATTTAAGTACAAGTTTAAATTCGACTTGGAAATGAGCAAGCAAATGATTATTAAATTCCTAAAAAGCATAGAAGTTCACGCTAGAGAACGAATCAAGCTAAAGAGTTCTGAGGTATGTTATGTGGAGTTGACAATTGGAACATGTATAGTTTTAAAGATTTAAAATAATAATTAATGGGACGAAACGTCAAATACCCAAAAACAAACAAAAAATGGGTGAGGTCAGGTCATGTGCCATTAAATAGTTTTTTAAATATGATGAGAATTGCTCAATCCCCAACGTGCAATTGTGGCAAGGTTGAAGATTTAATACATTTTTTGATGGACTGTGAAATGACGAAGGATAATAGAGAGAGGTACCTTGCTGATGTGAGCCTGTTTAATGGAGCAGTTAACACAACATTAAGTTTCCCGGCATCAGAAAATGCGGTACGAATATACAGGTTTGTGAAATACTCCTTTGCTGCCAGAGAATCTGGTAGTGGGCAGGGGAGTGTTTGATGAATCCCAAGAGACATCCAATGAGGCTGGCATAGTCACACAAGTGCACTTAAGCCTCGTAAAAATATTAGATTAGAAAAAAAATAATAATAATGCTTGTAAAATAAAGTTAACTAAGTAGATAAATAATTCTAAAATTTTAGGATGAACTAAGCGTACTTCAAAGGCAGTTTACACTAGTACAGAAACGGCTATTAGTGCAATACGGCTCCCTCCCGCCAGGCGACTGTGACCCGTTGGAATACCTTATGAAGGATACCCACAGCAGATTAGTCGCTTGCGTTACTGACATTATACACGGGAAAGAAGCCGTTTGCAGGTAATTATACTACAGACTAAGCAAGTTATTTGTATCAGCAACCTTCGGTTTCCGAATAAACTCAAATTTTTCAACCAATCGCCGGTGCCCTACGCGTCTCATGAGTTTCAAAATGTTTTGAGAATGGCTGGAAATAGGCTGTAGTTTTACATCTCTTGTTATTAAACCAAAGATATGTTATGTTTTATCGATAGTGTTTTTTTAACAAGTTTTGGTTTTCAGTGTCTCATATTTCTGTACTTTTTCACTTTTTTCAGAGCTGGAAACACTGTAGCAACAGTTGGCAACCTTATTGTGTATATCTTAAAAAATTCAGTGCTCGACACTTTAAAGATAAAACTGATAGAAGAAATGCTAGCGTTAAATTCTTTGTACGAAGATTATCAAGTAAGAAATTTTATCGTTTTTTTTATAAAGTACCTAAAATAGATCGTAATCTTCTATAATATAAAAATGATTCGCAAAATGTGTTGCTAAGCGCAAATCTCGAGAGCAGCTGAACCGATTTCGCTAATTCTTTTTTTAGAATAATCCTTGAAGTACGAGGATGGTTCTTACAAATAGAAAAATTAAAAAAAAAAAGAATCAATTGATAGGCGGTACGAAGTTCGCCGGGTCAGCTAGTGTAAAATAATAATATTTTTTTTTGTTTAGGAGTTAGAGGAAACAGTTAGTCAAGCCATGTCATACATAGTCAATGAAGTATTGAAGAAATCGGAGAAAGATAGGGAGAAGCTGGCTCCTGTGACGGAGCAGGGCTTGTTATCGCATATTAACCTGAAGAGATTCTTGAAACAAATAAAAATGATACTCGAACCGATGTTCACTGAAGCGCGGAATGGCGATTCAGAGATTGAAAAAGGAAAAGACAAAGTGTTACGTATAGAAGAATTCGTCGAAGTCTTATAAGTTTACACAATGTATCATTCCTAAATTTCTTCTCTTTACATTCACGATTTTAATGTTTAAGCTTAGTGTGTAAAATAATTCAACTCGCTTTGCGGTTGTTATGAGTGGAGAATTTGAGTAACCAAATTAATTTTTTACCTCAAAGTGACCGTATTATGTACTGCAAGATTACTAACTTCTAAATAAACTGCAACTTACAAAGTCAACAAGCTTTATTACATTTATTAGAGAAAATTAATATAAATATGTAATGACATTACTTATTGTAAATAAAAAAATCTTATTAAAACCTTGCGCTTATGCGACGTGCAGTAAACTGTAGAGTACCAGGTTAAAGTACAGGAAATGTACGACGATTAAAAGGACCTTGTCACGTCATTTCTTCTTAGCATCCTTTATGCCGGCGCCAGCGTTGAACTTGAAGAAAATAATGTCTCCATCCTCGACTACGTAATTGCGTCCTGCATAAAAAAACGCATAAGGTTACTTTTAGATACCAGCCAACACTTTTTAGATCAGTGTTTCCAAATCTGGGGGAGATTGACAATCACGTATGATGGTAAGCGAATATGTGATCTAGGGTGGAGCACGCTTGCCTATTGGTGGCATCTCTGCTTCTTGAAGGATAAAGAGCAAGATGCCATGCGACATATTGGGCATGAAGGGACAGGAGAGTTGCTAAGCTTGTTTTTAAGGGGCGAACGACAATTTTTTCCACTTTTCAGGGGCACAGATTAGAAGAAAGACAAAACCCACTTGTTTAGATGCCAGCGCTTCGAATAAATGATGCAAGTTTTGTTGCCGTAACTTTAACTTAACTTTCCGAACAGACTATTATTGAATTGTGATGTAATATGGCTGTATGTACCTTGTTGCCGGTATTTGCCAGCAGACTTGCAGGCAGCCTCGGACCCTTCCTCTTTGAAGTCTTTGTAATGCATCACCTCAGCCATGATGAAACCTTTCTCGAAGTCCGTATGAATTCTGCCAGCGGCTTGCGGCGCTTTCGTACCTTTCTGCGAATAAAATTTAACAAAGTCAATGCGGGAATCACTTATGTGTTGTTTCTTAAATACGCTCCATTTTTAACGCATTCACTACTAGGAATGCATACATTATTTCACATTAATTTGATCGCACGCGCGTGCGTTTCTGCGGCACCAGAGTACCTATGTCTTAGGTCTAATAACCGGCATACATTGAAGTTAAACCGGCCACATACGAGTTTGCTAAAAGTACGACTAGATATTGCCACTTGACTTTTATAAATAAAAGAAGTAATAAACCCTTGCCTTGTAGTTCGAGTTCAGGAGCTTGTGCTTAATACGTCTTGGGATTGAACACAGTGATCGCTAGACACTTTTATTGACAAAGTGTTTGTTTAGGTATGAAAAAGAAGAAATTACCTGTATGATCCAGGCTTTGACTTCATCAGCGCCAGCAGTGAAGAAGTACTCCAGATTTAAAGCCTTGTAACCTTGTACAATGATTTTATCTAAAGCACTGCAAAGAAAACAAATGGCGTTACAATCATTGATAAGTACAGACCGCCACAATTTAAATTATCTTATTACGGTCAGTCAACTTATTACATAGATAACTATACCTATACAGATTCATTATCTAACTTTAATAGTTAAATTGATTCAAGTTCGTATATAGTCCATCGTAAATCTACCTGGTAATTCCATGTTCCTTCAAAAACGCTTTTTTCTCTTCAGGATCCATATCCATTAGTTTAGTTTCTAGAACACCAGAGAAAGGTACCAGCGGCGCTCCGGGATCGTTCTTATCAATCCATTCCTTTAGTTTGGGTAACCTAAAAAAAAATCAAAGAATATTTTTATTCACAAGAAGAATATTTTAAAATAGGTAGCGAGCATCTGCTGACACATTCTTCCAACGTGAAATACATTTTTCTACTTAGGTATTGTCAGTTTAAAAACATGTTAACGCAACCAGCAACGCTGCACGCTGCTTGAAATACCAACATTAGTAAAAGAAAAAGTATGTAAGTAATGAAAGGGCGGCAATGTCCTTTCCTCATGGCAATTTCATCATGCCAATGTCTTTTCTGCTTTTTTTACTCTTTATATCTCTTATCTTTATATATTTTTATATCTATTATATATTATATCTATATTTTATACATACCTATTTCTCTTTCTTATCTTTATCTATATTTATATCTACATATACTCAAGCAGATAAGCCACAGGCCTTATTGTTAGAAAAATAACCTTGTTTCGTAAAGTATAGACTTCCTCATGATGTTTACATATATATGATGCATATGATAATTATAGTACCTATTTGATATATTTATTACACCTTACTGTTAGCGAATTCAGCGAATATAGTATCTGAAGCAGAGTGAAATTTCTAAATGACGGACGTTTGCCACAATCGTATGCACCGTCTTTTTCTAACTCCTTTATTCCCTGACGGTTACAACCAGCAAGAAAAAATTAAGTAGGTACCCATTTTACATTAACACTCACCATTTATTCTTCTTCCTGATATAATCCTTTTCTGACAAATTGACAAGGTACAGAGATGGTTTGGATGTTATGAATAAGTATCGGTTCAGTACTTCAATCTGAAAGCATATTCCATAGTTAGGTGTACTGATTCAATTTGGACGATTCAACATCGTCTGTTAAAAGTTACTTACATCAGCAGCACTCCAGTCTCCAAAACGTATGTGTTTCTTTTCATCGACTAAATGCGCCTTCACTTTTAACAAGGCGTCCTATAACATCCAAAAAAGACAATAGAGCAATCTCATAGCCAAATAAAACAAACGAATAACAATGAAAATCTAAATAATAACAAAAAAAATGCTGAAGGAACTTTAGCGCAGTCAAAAATTGCTCTTAGATAGATCAAAACCGACTGATACATGCAAATAAGCGAACTTACATATTCAGGCTTCAGTTTCTTGTCCCCACCGCGGCCGACGGTGCGCTCGAGTTTGTCCAGTGAAGCCATCAGCTGTTCTTCATCTTTCAACCGCAATTCTTCCGCGATAGTCTCTAGATCTCGCACCGGGTTAACTTCGCCATCTACGTGGATGACATCCTCGTCCTCGAAAGCGCGACAAAGGTTAAAGATGGCGTCGCAAGCTTTGATGTGGGACAAGAAAGCGTTGCCCAACCCTTGGCCCTCAGCTGCGCCCTTCACGAGACCAGCGATGTCAACTACATTCAAAAACGCTGGTACTTTGCTGAAAAAGAAACCAAACACTAGCTAGAGTAAGGCTGCAGCAGTTTCATTTTTGTGCCTCAAAAATGATGTCATTCAGAACTAGTTAAATAGTAAGGTACGCGACGGAAAATATCTCAAAGTTGGTGACAATATGATGCGTACATTACAAAGCATTTAAGTTGGACAAATCTTAAATAGGTATGAGAAGGTTACTCACCTAGCGGGCTTGTGGTACTCGCAAAGAAAGTCGTATCGCTCATCAGGTACTGGTACCCTACTTGCTGTAACAAAAAAACTTAGTTAGACATCTGGTAAAACAACACATTATCACAAATAACAAAATTGTTTGAATTCAATACCAACCTAATTGAAAGATCGATCGAAAAGTATAAAAAAATGAATAAAAGACATCATTATGGTTTTACTGTTTAAGATTATAAAGACGCAATTGGCATGTAAGAGATGAAACTAAAAACAGACTTCTATTAACACAAAATTACATAACGTATGCCAAAATCAAAATACAATTAAATATCTACTAATTATAATACAAATAAACATATCAAAATAATGAGTTTTGAAGAACAGAAAGGCTCGTGTTTCTAGAGGTAGTATCGCTGGGCGTTCTCGAAGAATTTTTATTTGCACAACATTGGGGATACTGGGCAAAAGGATTTTCCATGGTCCTCATACGTAAACCGACGTCTAGCATAAGTTTACACCTGGCTTCATACGTAGTGAAAGATCGAACAAACCTAGGTAAATACGTCTTATCGAGACGTCTGTTATGTGTTTTGAGGTATAAAGCAATATAGAGCAAACCCGACAGCTGAACATTCAAGCCAGGATACTTTGGTCTTAACACGTTTACAGAACAACAAGCCTCGGTTATAAGATTTCCCAGAGTTTGCTCAAGATAACCAATATGCGGTAGGTTCTTTAGCGACGGTTCAGAAAAAATTTTAGCATATTTAAAGACTGCTATATCATGATATAGCTGAGGTTTAGCTAAAAACTTTTTCTGGCAATTTTCAGAGCAAAACAAATAGGTTTTATCTTTGTAGCTGGCAGCGAACTTGTTGCTGCCTCTTTCAAGTTTTTGCGCTGGTAAATTTTCCGCATAGGTTACTATACAAATTCCATTTTCATAAACAAGTGAAACGTTGATCGTTTTTACAACTGCAGGAGTTTCAGGAATATGAACTTTTCGTGTAAGCAAGTAATAGTTTGGATCTTTCATAATCATACTCATGTGATCGCTACAAACCCAATAATAATGGTTATTGAATCGCACCACGCCTTTTTTGTCAACGGGAAACCTGCTATACTTATACGTATTTTTGCGTAGGCAAATTGGACACATATCTTTATAATTAGACATATTCTGTTGAAATGTTTCATTAGAAATACACATGACGTCTGCAGAGACAACCTGTGTATGCACTTTAGTCAAGTAATGATGAACTTTTGGCATAATCCATTTAATTCTAGCGATTGCGTCCTTTGAACATCGCCACCTAGATTCATTTCCGTTCAGCTCATAAATATTTTGCAAGTCATCTCTAACCCAATCCCTGATGTAATTACTTTTCTCTGACCACTTTGTATACCTGTCTTCAATAAATGGACTCGAATAAGGTGGTTTATACTTTAAGATGTCCAAGAATACTTCATTCTGGGAGTTTCGAACAACAGTTTCCTTGTTGCTTGATATATCAAATATGACGAGTGGATAGAGTCCGATATTTAATAGTTCCATCGCTTCTGGAATATTTTCCGGAAATCCATCGAACACAAAACCATTGATGAGTGCACGGTGGTCCATAACAACTGTTTGGACAGCTCTTATAATGAAATCAGTTTCAATACACTCTCCTTTACTTAAAGCTGCGATCATTTTGAACGCCGTTTCTGTCCAATGCATATTTTCGAGCACATGGCGTAAAACCATACCCCGTGAAATGCACAATAACCCGTATTCTTTGGCCAGTTTCATTGATAAAGCACTTTTTCCTGACTTCGGTGGTCCGATTACACTAAACCGCAATGGATATTGAACAAAGTGTCTTATATTATTATTTTGAACATATTTAAGTGGATCGGATCGAAACTTTCTCACACATTCTTCACCGCTAAGAAAGTAAATATAAGATCGATATCCAACTGTGTAAATCATGTCTTTAGACTTCATGACCTTATAGGGATTCAAAATGATGTTTGGGTTTTCAAAAATGTGTACTGGACACATGCGATTAAATTTGCTTAAAAAGTAAAATCCTTCTGCTAATAAAGTTTCTGCAACGTCAGGTACGATAATAAATGTTTGTTCCAATAATGACTGGCATCTATCCCTAAGAATTGCAAGTTTGGCCAAAACAAACCGCAAAACTTTGAATAATGGTTTAGTGTTGTTGATGGAGATTGTTTTAATTTTTTGTTCTGATACAACATCTTTTAAACTTTGAATGTTTTCATCATCTACCTCATATGCGCTCTCTATTGTTCCTTCGATTCTTTCTCGAGCGTCACCTGGCTTTTCCCATTCACTGGTATCAACGGGCTCTGGAAATTCTACTATCAATTCATTATAAGCAGTTACCAAGTTAGAGTCAAATTCAGCAGATTCCAAAGGATCGGCATCTATTTTAACACTTTCGTTAGACGGTGGTTTTATAGGTTCATCTGGTGGCACAACACTATCTATAATTTCATCACAAAGTAGTTTACAAACTAATGTTTTTGTTATAAAATCGAGCCATTCGTTTTTTATAGCATTAAACTTCATTTTAGATAAGCGTTTGGCTTCGTTCATCTGGGCTTTCCACGTTTGAAACATACTGGATGCTATTCTCTCAACTGAAACTTCTGCACTTCCTTCTGTTTCGACGATCAAATCAGGGATACAGTAGCATGCCAGCATATCTTCAACATCTGAGGGCATTCGTGGAAACCCATCTAAAACAAAGCCTGTGTTGGAAAAAGGTTTTCGAAACCATATTTTTTTTATTAACTTTTGCATCAATATTGACAAAAGCGGCGAACCTTGTTCAAAATAACTTTTAACCATTCGTCTGAATTCATTTTCATTCGACAGAAGGTCGGCTTCGATATTTTGGTTTTCTTCGTCCATTTGTAGTTCCGCAGCACCTTCTTCATCAACTGGTAAATCAGTAAAACTATTTTCGTATTTCCGACCAACTTTCTTAAAATGTCGAGGAATTAAATAGTCGTTCACAAATTCGGCAAAATCGATATAAATCAAGCCCAGTTCCTTTGCAATGAATTTAGCAATAGTAGTCTTACCACTCCCAATAGATCCTATGACACAGAGTCTTAAACAAGGTATGTCTTTAAATGGTTTGTTATAGGACTGGTATTTAGTTACATCCTTTGCAAAAGTCTCATTCAAACATTCTTCTTTCGAAAATAAATGAATTTTGTTGTTATATTTCAAAGAGAATTCAGGTTTTCCTTCCCAGAGAACGCCGTGGTCGTAATAAGCAATGGGACAGTATACATTTGTATCGCATACGAAGTAGGGCAAATTAAACGTTAGTAAATCCTTTGGGGTATCGTCATCTTCATCTACCTGTTCAGGTTCTTCTGATTCACCTGGTACACAAGGAAGATAATAGCACTGGCGTAATTTCAATAGGACTTCCTCTGTAATTTCTACATCAGATTTACTTTCCAGTTCAACTTCTATGAAACACTTATTGAACTCTTCTAATTTAGCTTTTATTGCTTCCCAATTTTCTCGAAATTGATCAATGGATTCAGCAGTAATTTCAGTTGTAGGACCAGGAGGCACAGGTCCTTGTTCCGATTGTGGCAAACTAGAAATATAATTCATGACATTTAGGTGACAGTCATGAAGTATAATTTGCACATCTAGTAATATTGAAACTAATGGTTTTTTTGTCCGAAGTTTAGTCGTGATTAACGGATCATTAGCCAAGGTAAATCGTTCTTCATAATGCTTCATACATTTTTCAATAGTCGCATATTGTTCAAGCAATTCTGGTTCAATTTCCCTATTCTCTATTAAAGCTATTGTATAATCTGGCATCAAATTACAATCAGATAAAAACCCCCAGTATTCTTGTTCTAGTGGAAATCCATCAATAACCCATTTCCCATATTGTGCTTCATTGTCGGTTTTTTCTGCGGTTCTTTTGTCTATTTCGTTCAGAATTGTACACATTTCAGTCATTAATTCCTCAGAAGTAGGTTCAATTTCCTTTTGTAGTTCATTGGTCACAATGTATTTATTAATTGCTTCTGATACGTCTTCATCACCAAGAGCAGGTGTAGGAGGTTTAGGCGTTTGAGTTATCATATCTAATGGAGCATGTAAAAGTAAAACACTTTTATTTGTAACTGCTAGCCTCGTTTGTTCTACGTCGTCAATATAAGGCAGGAACAACAATTGGTCTCGTAGTTCTTCCATTCTTATCATTATTTCTGGGTCAGGTGGAGGTTTTTCTATCTTTTCAGGTACATGTTCATCTAAAATTTCCTCTTCATCACTCTCTAACATATCTACTAATAAAGTAAAATATTCTTCAAGAGGTTTTAAAGTGGATTTATGCCATTTGTCTAATTCCTTCATTCGTTCAGATTCAATCATTTGCCACTGTACAAACCTAGCATCTTCTATTGTGGCAATAATTTCCGAAAGAATTCTTTTCGAATAGGTAAGGAATTTTTTTTGCTTTTCTATGTCTACAAAAGTTTTATAACAAATATAATCAGCTTCGAAAACCCATTCAAGGCATTTAGAAATCATTGTTTTTCCTGAACTTTTAGTACCAATAACTATAGCCCTACATGTTGGTTCTAAATACGTCAGCTTTAAAAATGGTCTTGGATTCCTGCAAAACTGTATCATAGAGGAAAGTGTAGCCATGAGATAAACATGTTTAAAAAGTGATACAGCGAATTTGGCATTGCCTCTGGTTGACTGCCTCTTTTTGAGCTCTATGGGACACCTGTTAAACCATGGGGACGCATATCTATTAAAACTCACACCATCACTACGAAGAACATTTAACTGTTCAACTGTCTGCCAAAACTCATCCATATCATCTGGGGTTTCTTCCATATACATAGGTTCAGGAATAAGAACTGGTTTTACAGATAACATTGGCAGCCTTTCTGCAACTTGGTTCATCATTTGGTGAACTGTAGTGCAGCCATCTAATTTAATAATATATTTGGGATCAAACTCCTTTAGTTTCTTGTCTATAAATGTTAACAGATGTTTTTTGTAGTTACACATTTGTTCGACAGAATTTTCTTTATAATTCATTGGTTGTCTGCAGTTATACTTAGGATTAAACATGTGGTTCTCATAGTGTTCAGACAGATTCTTCATAGTATAATTAGTGGGCCACCTTAACTCAGATGGGACTATACTAGGAACAGACTCATAAATATTAGAGTTATTAATATAATTCAAAAAAGTATGTTCTTTCTTGAAAACTGCATCTTTATCGGAACAGGTAATGTAAATAATAATATCGGGTTTCATGGGTAGATTCATAATTTGATGAAACTGTTCCAGTAACAGTTTGTTTTTCGAGTCCATGCATGCCTTTTTTAATGTGACAATATCAGAGCATTGCTCTAGCAGAAATTTAGGTAGCTCAACAGGAGCCTCTTCTTCCTCTGCATTTTCTTCTTCAGGTTCATGTTCTTCTTCTGCTTCTTCTTCACCTGGGGCTTCACTACTTTGAGACGCGGTGGGGGATTCTTTTGCTTCTTTAGCTTTCTTGGATTTCTTTTTCTTCAAATTCACTATAACATCGAACAGCAAATCATCAACTGCTAATACGGATTCTTCACCATACAAACTCTCAATGAAATATTTATCACTCCAACTTGATGTTACAAGTGGTAGACCAGACATAACATAACCTCTATGCTTGATTGCAGGTGATTCTAGTTTTTCTTTAATTATTGGGAAAATAATATCAAACTTGCAAGATTTATTGTGCCTCAGATTGAAGTCTATACATCTTCCAGTAGGACTCTTTTGCTCAATCTCATCTATTAATGCATTTCTTGGACACATATGAATGCAGTGTAGCTTTTTAGAAATTGCTTCACCAAGTGAGTAAGCTCCGGTTCCAGGTTTGCTAAGTATTAGATAGCATGTTGGTTTTGAACTCAAAAATACCTCTTGAGCATCAATGTCAGTCCAGGATGTGTAGGATTTCGGTTCAACAGGTAGTGGAGCATTGGTGTTATTTAGCCCTACTACCGCTGCCGCTAGTGGTGGGACTTCATGATTATCATCATCAATAATTTTATTAATCACATCAATTTGACCCCTATAATTGATAGCTTTATCAGCACTGCAATGTTTCACACCTAGTCGGTCTTCAATATCTAAATTATGTTTAAATGTCTCAAATTCAATCATTTTCAAAGATTACTAAGTGAAAACATGATTTACTAATTTCATTTCACAGTTGTCAAACAATTGATTGGTAAATATGCCTTTGACATTTCATGTTTACTTTTTTACCTTAACAGCCAGTCTTTAGAAAGTTTTTAACAACCCAGAGGACCATGGCATTTTAATATCTTTATATTTTTCATTTCCTTGCGGCACCTGCCAAGCCCATGAGAGTTTTGCTGGAGCACAACAAAGAGGATAAAATAAGGATTATTTTTAATGTGAAAACAAAAATAAAAAATGGCATATATGGGATTTAACAGGCACAGTGACAAATTTCTTTCCCACTCAATGTGTCTAGTTTCAAAAAGATAAGACATTTTAATTGTTATATTTTAAGATTAGTTTTAGTTTAGGTTTTAATTTAACTATAGTTTTATTTGTTTTTACTTTCTATTTGTGATCTTATGTTTATGTATATGAAATAAAATTGTGATACTTATTTTCATTAGGATCTATGGTGCAGAATGGGAAGTTCTCAGCAGCAGCTTGGCTTTTAGTCAGCACATTGAAGAATGTTGACTTTCCAACATTGGGAACTCCAACTATACCCACTCTTAAGTTAGTTCCCACTCTGCCAATGAGTGGCTTTTTTTCAGGTTCTTCTACCTTTTTAGGTGGCATCCTAAAAAAATAAACATTATACCTATTATGAATATTGTAAAACATAAACTTGTGTAATTTGACAATTCACAGCATCATTGAACCAAATATTTTACCACTAAAAAAGTATTTTTGGGTGCCTCGAGCAACTGCCCAAACAGTAATGTTGCTTCCCTTACACCAGCACAAAGGGCTGGTGATTTGTAAGAAATTATAATATCGAGTTTTAAATTAATAACTGGATACTTATTTGAAAAAGGACTGCAATGTACCAATATCTTACTGAAGATTTAATTATTATTAGAATCACTAGATAGTGCATGTGCATACGTTGCGGCGAAAATGAGGACTCGATGTTGCCGAAAGATATTTCCAAGAAATACTGTAAAATATACTTCAATTTGTAGTCTATTTTAGATACCTTTTATTAATACTTTAATTCACTTTATTTAGAGAAAACAGGTGTTTCCATGCTAATTTACTGCGGTCGGCTAACCTCGAAACAACAATGATAACTATCCCATCTTACCTTGCGAACTTTATCAATCACAACGAACTCGCAAATATATCGCTTAGAAACAAGATTGCGTTCGTTTTCCGACCAAAATTATTATTTTCTAACGAAATCCACACAAATTTGATAGCAAATTGCCGTATGGCAAAGACAAGAAAAAGGAGAAGGGGTGGAGGGGAATACGAAACGTCAATGTCATAATTTATTTTTCTTAATTTAGATGTGTCGATAAAATTGACATACAGCAAAAAATCAAACTTTTTGGTGGTTTTTTATTATTTAGTGCATATTTCAAATGAAAGAATAGAAAGTTGTTAAAAGTAGAATTTATTAGTTGCGTACAAAATTATTGCGACATTGTAGAATATCACTCCAAAATGTACCTGTTGCGTAGAAAGTGACGTTTACAAGGAAAAATAATACAATTTAGTAAAATTCATAATTTATATTTATAACAACTGAGGTAAATAAAATAATTATCGTTTATACTATGTGGTGAGTGCAGCCCATGGAGGTGACATTGGCTGAGGATTCTGAAGATAAGACATGACCACAGCAGAAATGGACAGCATGAAGGAGCTTACAATCTGAAATAAACAATTAAGACAATAATATTATCAATAATGAACCTTATTTTGATCCATACAAAAGTTTATTACGTTTATCATTTGGACTTTAACTTGAATAGCCTAAATGCCAACATTATAGGAGTAGAAATTTAATGAGGCCACTGCTTACTTTAAGCAAATAACTTTCAAATTTTTCATGTAGGTAATATTAGAACATGACATTAAATTTAGTATAAAAATGTACTTCTGCATCACATTTCTACTCTTTATTGTCATACCATCTTACCCTAACCTTCTCTTCTTATCTGTTATATCTCTCTGTACTACTCTGTAAACACAAAAAAAATGCAAATAGACATGAACCTGTTTAGTATCATCAGAGACCCTGGAGTTGGCAAAGCTGATGCTGGAACAGAATACAGCCGTCCACGCACACCACTTCAGACGCATCATGAGGCCACACATCGAGAACACCATGCCTGTAAGAAATTTCATTGAACAATTTTATTGTTCTACAATGTATCTATGTATTGTGTTAAGTGAAACTGTAATTACTACTGATCAAGGCAAGACACTTTACTTGTTTCAAATAAATACTATGGTAACAACCTACATGCTTACAATAATCATTAGATTAGGTATTGCCAGTTGAAAGCAACAGTGAGGTAACTGTGCATGAAATTTTTTTATACCTACAACAAGAAAGGCAAATGAGCAAGAATTGAATTCAAACAAAGATGTCTCAGTGTTGCTATTATCTAGTTATATCTCACTGCACTTCCATTGAGGAGTGTTGAATGTGGCGGCTTAATCCACTACTTCAACTTTAACCATAAAACACTTTGTACTTTAGGTTTTTGTCTTGTTTTTGGAAAAACAAAAAATAAGTGTTATCAACTCAAAAATACATTCAATTTAAACTTCTCTAATTCTATTTCCAAATACTTGAATGAACCTTGAAATATTACTGATAACACTGTCTTCCTGCAGCTGCAATACCATGTTTAACCACTCTATAAAATAGGTTATTTTATACTATACATAATTGTATAACTAAATGAAGGTTGAAATAGGCATAATCGCTTTGCATGCGACAAGTACTACAAGAAATTATAGTTCTTCCAATCATTAAGTTTCTCGATGACAGCTCCCGTAGAATGTAACTGCGCTTTTTACGCAAAAATTAACTTTTAAATGCGAGGTATAAAAAATATGACAACTGCCTAATTTTGTTCCTTGATCTCATATAATATTCATCTAAGACAAATTGAGTCCATATATGCATTGATATTTTTTTAAAGTGCGATAAACAATAAACGTTTTCATAAAGTTACATTCTATGGGATTACAATTACAATGATTAATCCCATAGAATGTAACTTTATGAAAATGTTTATTGTTTATCGCACTTTAAAAAAATATCACTGCATATATGGACTCAATTTGTCTTAGATGAATATTATATGAGATCAAGGAACAAAATTAGGCAGTTGTCATATTTTTTATACCTCGCATTTAAAAGTTAATTTTTGCGTAAAAAGCGCAGTTACATTTTACGGGAGCTGTCATCGAGAAACTTAATGATTGGAAGAACTATAGGGCATACCCAAAATGTTCATATAGTCTGTAGTAAGATCCTCTGCCGGGGCAGATGTAGGAGGCGGAGGCTTGAAGCGACGCTCGCGGTCAGCTCTCCGTGGGTCAGATGTTAATTGCATCTGAAATAAGAAATAGGTACGTCGGGTTTCGATCTAATTCCACTTGAGTATGCGAGTTCATTTTAGATTTGAAAGTTATTTTACCTTTTGTGATTTGAGAATTGGCCCACAAATAATTGAAATTTATATACAACTGTATAATGCCCAAAAAGGGAACGGCTTAATACTAGTAATATTGCCTAATTGAATAATTTATGCAGTGAACGAAAGTCGAAATCGTTTCGAGTACCAAATGCACCAACCAAAGTACAAAACGTCAAATCACAAAACGTCACGCAAGTGACGTACTGTCTTTGAGCTGTCAACAGGTTTTAGTCCAAATTGAACTAAAATATTGCTCATGCTGCAGAAAGTAAGACAACCACCTAATCCGTAGTACACTAATCATGACCTTTTTTGCTGAAATAAGTTTTGGGTGTAGTAATAGCACAATATTATGACTTTAACATCTGTGTGAGGTTTCATCGAAGACCACAAAAAAGTAAAATGGAGAGCTACTTATCATCTTTTCTTTTATCTTAGCTCTGTTTATTTTTATAATACTGACGAGGTTGTTTAATTTAGTACTTAGTAGACTTTATACTTTTAAAATTCATACTTTGGAAAAAACGTTAGCGGACCGGATTTTAGAGTTTATTATTACTAGTTATTGCAAGCCTTATTTTTTGATTCATTACTCACACACTTGAACACCTCAGAGTAGGCATATCAACTTTATTCACAACAAAGAGAATAATAACCACTACTTTTATTCACAGAGCAACTCTAGCGCCATCTAGTATCGAGTAGATCAAAACTAGTAGTATTTGACTACCAAATGACTACTTCCTTATTTTTTATTTGCTGTTACGGATTCTGCTTTCTGTTTAATTTGTGCCATCATTGCACGGTACAAAAATATAACATAAATACTTACGTTGAGGATGAGATGGAGTTTTATTTAATACACAGGTAAATAAGTTATCCATTGCAGGGGCGCCGACTTTTAGAAAACCTCGTGGGTGCTCATGCTTATTTGATGACTCGAAAACGGGTCGTCAGGTAATGAAAAAACACCTATCCCTAAAAGGCGATTACTGATCTGTTTCGTTATGTCTATTCTCAGGGGTGCTCGGCACCCACTGTTTATTTCTCATGGGTGCTCGACCCCCCGAGCACCCACGGAGTCGGCGCCCCTGATCCATTGTTGCTAAGAGTACGCTAGTCTCACCTGTAACTAGATTGACCAAATAAAGTGTTACCTAGTTGATACTTCTTGATTGATACCTTTATATGGAGCGTCACAAAAACATTCTCTAACGATACGATAATGAACGAAGGATTCGTACCTAAATAGCAAATAAAATTGACCCATGAAATCTATTTCAGTATTTAAATAACACATAGAACACGCACGCTACGTACCTACCTACCTAAAGTCCAGCACATAGCCTTCTACATACCCCAACAAAAACAGCTCACTACAAATTTAATAATGGTAAAAATATGCAAATACTCTCAATTAGTGTAACTGCTGTAAAAAAGGTAAAATTCCTTCGCGCTCGCAGTGCTATGGCCGCCATTGGTCAGATGTGGTCAGGCTGTGAACGCCCACCGCCCGCGGCCCGCTCGCCTCGCCCTGCCATTTACATGTGAAATCTAAAATAATAAACCACTTAGGTAACCTACGTATCCTTGCTGCCAAGGGCATACATCGGGCCTACTTTTATTTCAGGAGGATCAATTTTTGAAATCACATCACAGATCTTTACTGCCTGCTTCAAAGAAAACTTTATAAACCCTGTAAAGACTCGTATTTCAAATTCAGCACAATTTTGCAGCAATTTCGAGTGGCATTTTCATATAGGTATTTGCTTTCAATCACACACATCCTAACCTAAGTAGGTAAAGAAAGAAAGTACCTAGTAAAAATCTGTGTAGGTATTGCTTGCTACACAAAACTGCTCTCAAATCAATTGACTAGTTGACTGGATTAATAATTATTTGCCTTAACTCAGAACAATTTTTCGCCATTTTCGACTGCTTTTTTCACATTATGTGGACTCCAGTTGCTTGCTGTTAATGTGCCGCTAGAGAGTCACCAACAGATAAAGTGATTTATGGGGAAGGTAAGAGTATAATTTGCCAAGGATTTTCGTTAATTGGTTAAAAGGCATTAGTATCTTCATTGCAGCCGTGCAACGCCGGGGCGGGTCGCTACTATCCAAAATTCGGTACGAAATCAAGGGTGATTGTATTTCTGCTCTACTATTTTTTTAATGTTCTAGGCTAATATAAAAAAAATTGCTGCCAACATATAAAGTGCAGCTCATCCCAATCCGCACTAGGCCCACGTGGGGAACTATTATTGTCCTCTCTCTGAGATGGCGTTAAACCTTTTTTTGGAATAGCTCCTAATTTACTCAAAATATATGTATGGGCTAAGTTGCCACTCGCTCTACAGTGAGTACCTGTAGGTAAAGGAAAGAGGTCGGCAATCAACTAAACATACTGACATCATTAATGACTGTATAGGCACCTGTACCAAGCATCAATCGACTGCAACATGGTATTTGATCATAATGGATTTGATACGGTCACCGATTACGATCCGTCCTGATTGGAAAATTAGCATAACTTGGATAGGGCTGGCGATTTAAAAACGTGTTCTTAGACCTCAAATATCTAATAGGTATCTAATATTAAGACACAACACAAACAAATGTCATATACAAAGATATGTGAGAAAACTATTCAGGGGAAATTTGAAACGCCGACAGAATACATTTCAATTTTGTGCATCTGTCAGTCTTCACGCTAGTCTTGGAAGCTACTGAATGGATTTTCATAGGTAGATTAAGATTTACCTGGAAAAATATACATTTAAGAGTGAAGTTGATGCGAATGAACACAGAACTGAGAAAAGTACCTACCTAAATGAGAAACATAACTCTATAAATGACAGCAATATTAACCGTCGGTCTATGGTGGTGGCACCTCACTAACTGTATTTTATTTTCGGTTCTGTTGGTTTATGTTGGGTTACACATAGAGCAGCTCTACTAAAGAGAGACGACAGATTTATTTCATGCACACAACCTAAATCTTTTATAGAACGATAATACGATACGGAACCCTGCACTGTGCGTGGACCAACATGAACAACTTATCCGGTGTTAATTTATATAAATGAAACGTCAATTTAATTTAAACTTATCTAAGCTAAAGACAAAGAATGATTAATGGATCCTAGGTAGGCTTGGCTGCCATTATTACCATGACTAAGAGACTGAGCAATATTTGCATTCCATTATTTATTTAAATTGTGCTCCAAAACTAGCGGCCGTGTCGTTTCAGAAATTTATATTGCAACTCCAGTCACTTAAAAGTCTTTAATCTTTAAATCCCTGAATATTATTATAGTCTTGCATTTATGAGTAAATGCTCGTTATCACTATAAATTTTGGTTTAAAGAAGAGATTGAGCATGTCGCGCAGCTAAATAAGTTCAAGACAATATTAATATACACGTTCGTGTCTGAACTACCAGAGCTAATACCGATCCACCCGCAAGAAAATAAACGTAGTGCAATAAAAAGAAAATAACTCAACGGAAACATACGAGTACGCGAAGGCATGTAATCATCAGCGCGCGACCCAAGCGTAACGCGGGCGGGTTGCAGGCGGGGACAATTAACTAATATGGCGGATTAATTAGCGGCCTCCGGAACGGTCTTTAATACTAACCGATGGAAACACGCGCAGCTGCGGCCAAGCTCTCTGCTGTTGAAACCAAGTTTTCCACACATCACTTGCCGTTGCAACAGACTCAACGGGATTCAGAAATTGACACAACATCCTGTCCTACGAATGCAATCGTGTCGGGATTTGATACTAATCTTGCAATAAGATATTACTATACATAATTAGATTATAAGTAGGGATAGAATAACCCAAAATATCGACCGAATCTAGCGGCATTGAAACTAACTTAACGTTAATTAGGTAGCAACAATCTGCATGCTTGCATCAAATTCAGTCCTCGCTCAAACTCATTTTTCCCGATTAGGCAGCTTGATTCCACAAAAATGATTATGTATTTATTTCGCTGCATTTTGTATTTTTTAATCTGTGGATATTTCGTTGGATCTGATTCAGACATGATTGTTGCGAAATTAAGTCAAATTACGTGGTGGGTCTAATTTTATTAGCGATTTGAGTTAATGCTCGTCATTACGTCGGGTAGGTAAAACAATGTTCGGGTGTTATAGGATATTTATTATTTAAATCGTCGTGGTATGAGAGCGGGTACGAGCGTTAAGTATAGGCGAGAGCGGTTGGTAATTCGGTAATCAGTGGTTGCAAGTTCACGATGAGACAAGGTCACCGTTGAGCTCGCTCAACGAGATAATTTATCCTAAGCATAGCTGGCGTCTCGATGGCGGTCCATAACTCGATGGTTCATCGTGATATTGACCCAATTCCATAAATGCCGTACAGTTAAGGATATTATAGAGTGAGCCGTCGGAGGAACGTTGTGCGGCATTATTGGTGCATTTACTTAGCGTTATTGTGACCACCTTAACCTTATAATCTCGTCGACTTATAATTGACAATAACATCAACCTTTAAAGAGATTGTGCTAGGTGTGCCCATAATGTTTCGATATTTAATAGGTTCACTTTGCTCCTTCATGACTGTCGGTCGGAGTTTAGTTGCAACGACAAAATAACGTTCCTTTAAGAATAAGATTAAAATTCAAGTCACCCGTTACGACGGGGGTAGGTGCCTACTTCATAACGTCTATTGAATTGTGAATTTGAGAAAAATGTGTCACGTGCTAGCGTGTCGTCGAGATCTAGCGGGGCGGAGTCTCTTTCGCGACAAAGAGCCCTGGAGCGTCTAAGGAGCCCTAATTTCAGGGTGAGGGCTCTACTTCCGGAGCCCGCTGCTCGGCAAATTGCCGAAGAAAGGGTACCGTAGGCTGCCATTGTAAACCGATTCCAACGACAAAACATTGTTAACAACGTGTAGCCGATCAACTCTTTTGTGCCGTCGCGCACTCCTTAATTATGTGGAACAATGAAAGGGTCATATTTTCTATTTAATTTACAGAAGGCATATACAGCGTGTGTGTGTAAGAAAATCGCGATACACAATATACCTACAGTGGTGCGATTATAATTTTTGGGATTTTTTTTTTCGTTATATCCATTTAATGGTGGGATGTTCATGTGCACCTGAATCTTAGGTTGGATGAGATAAAAAGGGAATTGTAAATTGAAGTGGGAGTAAAAAAATCGATTCAATCCGAAACGTAAGATATAGGCCGGGAGATAGTGACAGAAATTACTGGGTCATTTGTACCAGTATGGCGGTTCTTCAGGGGTCTAATGTACGCAATGACAAAAAGAAAAATGATGGTCATAGCGCTGTTACCGGCGGCCCAATCGCGTGGGCGTTATTCGAACTCGTCGGATAAATTACGATTGACAAACGATTTGTTCCACAATCATTTTAGTATTTTCCGATAGTCCATAAAAAATAAGCAGGCGGTAGTGTCATGCCATACTTTTCCGGTGTGACTTACAGCCCGCCATACCGACGCGAATGCGTTAATTAAAAAATAAAAAATTCAACCATTTGTACCAGGCTAATTTTTGCACAGTTAATCATCGTCGTGCAGCCATTTACGAAAATCACCATGCCATACTTTTTGGACGGTTCCAAATGGTCGCCATACCGCCGAAAATCAGCAAATTTTTTTTTTCACTAAACGACTTGTACCACCCTAAAATTTTTTTTCAATAGCTCCTGAATGATCATAAATAGAAGTGTGATAATGCCATACCTGTGGGAGGTGGCTAATGTGTATAATAAATTTTTTTAATTGTAAGATTTTATTCGTGTTTTGAACGATTTGTAACAGTATGGCACTAATTTTTCTCGTAAGTTTGAGGTTCAACGAATATAAATACAAAATTTCAAAGATCTATGTGGCGGCAATCTTGACTTATAACCAGATGTTTATATTGTATAATTTTTTGTAGGTAGAATTAAATCCAATTAAACAGAATATAATGATCCCATGCTGTAAAAAAATATTTTACTTGTTGTACAGTCGTATTTTTGAAATGTGTCGAATAAATAAGTTTTTCAAGTATGGCAGCACTTTTTCCTCCTGCTAGAAGTAGGTATGGCAAATATAATCACGGTCACATTTTATCAAATACTTTCCAAAAATCCAAATGCAATACTGGTACAAATCGTTTGGCGAAAAAAAAATAATTTGCTGATTTTCGGCGGTATGGCGACCATTTGGAACCGTCCAAGAAGTATGGCATGGTGATTTTCGTAAATGGCTGCACGACGATGATTAACTGTGCAAAAATTAGCCTGGTACAAATGGTTGAATTTTTTATTTTTTAATTAACGCATTTGCGTCGGTATGGCGGGCTGTAAGTCACACCGGAAAAGTATGGCATGACACTACCGCCTGCTTATTTTTTATGGACTACCTATCGGAAAATACTAAAATGATTGTGGAACAAATCGTTTGACACTCGTAATTTATCCGACGAGTTCGACTAACGCCCACGCGATTGGGCCGCCGGTACCAGCGCTATGACCATCATTTTTCTTTTTGTCATTGCGTACTTTAGACCCCTGAAGAACCGCCATACTGGTACAAATGATCCAGTAATTTCTGTCACTATCTCCCGGCCTAATAGAGCTACATTCACTGCTAACAAGTCATTTCATATTATAGTATGCTTAGGCGCTGGTAAAATTTAGCTTAGGTACCTATTTTTTTTTTGCGTGTGATGGCACATTTGTCGGGCTGTATTGCTTTTATTGGTCTATATCCTTATTTGTACAAAAGGGCATTTAAGCCAATAAAAACGCGGGGCAGCTTGTTTTAGTTGCCTATCTCGAATCGGATATAAAAACAAGAAATGTCTAGTTTTCAGCATACCAATCCTCACGCACAAGCATATTGACATTAGGCACGCCACAAAGATGTATATTTATTCAAATATTAGGAACACAGCAAGTTGTAACTGTAACACCCCGTAGCGGGAAGAGCGCATGTGGCGGCGGTGAGTGCAGCTCTATTGTTCCCTCATGAGCAGATTACTATAATCATTGCGCACGTAATGTGGTAAATGATAAGGTGTGCTCTAGCGCTCAAAACATATGCTTTTGTAACTCGTTCGTTCCAGTGGGGAACCCTCGCTATTGCGATCTGTTTGGTCTAAACAACCCTTAAATTGATTCAGTTTTGGCTTAGATCTAGAACAAGTAGTTGCTTCGGCGGCTTTCTGCTCTTACTTCTTGGTTTTTAAGTAGTTGAAAATGTTGGGTTCTTTGCTAGTCAACAAACAGGTGTATATCAGATGGATCGTGGATGAACCCGCACGAAACTGAATGGTGATCCTTATTCTAGTCTAAAATATTGTCACGTAGTTACTCGATACGCGAGTTTTTTTCAAATTTAGGAATGAATGGTTTTGGAATACTCTGATGTAACCTGAATGGTGTAACCGTCGCATAACTACAGTAGAATCATTCTGTTGCGTTACCAAGTAAGTGAGTAGTAAGTACCTACCTATGCTATTATAATGAGTTAGGTTACCTGAAGTAGGTAATCGTTTGTCGCAATTTTAATTAAATTTTGTCATTACTGTAAATGTATCTACCTACTGATTAGTGGGAACCAAAAGCATCCACTTCCAACGGAAGCACGCACTAATTAAGCCTAATTAGAATCACTGGTAATTCCAATAGCTCGGCTTCCTAGTAGTTATCCCTTAGGTACTATAGTATAACCTAGATTGCGAGGATCAATCGAGGATCGGCTCATTATGCAGCATCCACACAGGCACCGCGGCCTGTCATTACGGCAAATGGAGGCAAATTGCGCACATCTAACGCACTGCCGCCGCACGTCATGCCCGCTGCCGGTAAAAGCGTGAACTCGAATCGTTTCAGCCACGAAGTATATGCTAATACGGGGACGCGGGAGAATGGCAATGGTTCGCATAATTCACTTTCTAACGCGAGTGCGAGATGAAAGAGTGCCGGCCTCACGGAACGCTCCGAATAGGATCATGCATGCGCTTTCGACCCTTAGGTAATTACTTTTGGTATTGCCTGTGGTCATGGATGTTCATGGACATCCTAGTCCTAGATACAGTGAGATAGTAGGTACCTATTTAAAAATACCTTCGGGTCTGTCTTGCTGTCTCACTCTTATTACCCGAAACCCGAATGTAGTTCTAATAGGAGCTCAAGGAGCGTACCTAATATTTCTTATAGAAAGTTGCGTTTATTGAAGCTTTTAAAACTTTAATTTTGGATCAGATGCCAGCAAAATGTATTTTGTGAAGCTCTTATGTCTCCATTAGCAAGTGCCAGGTTTATCGCTATCCCGCGGGAACAATGCAATTTTCCGGGAAAAAGCTCCTAACAGATTAGTAAAGTTTGCATTAAAATCCGGTTAGCCGTTTTCATGTAATGCGCTCGCTAATATACAGACAACAGACAAAAATTCAAAAAACTGTTGGAACGTATTCTGTTATCGATTCTAAAGTATCCCCAGCCAATTTATTTTATTTTATATTTTCCATGTAGGTACAGACTTTCGACCTTCTCAGCTTTATTATATATGTAGGTATTGTAGGTATATATATATATATAGTATATTAGATATAGTTTATAAGTTTGTAAGGTTGTAGGGGGTCATCTCTGGATCTACAGAACCGATTTTGATAATTCTTTTACCAATAAAGAGCAACATTATTCGTGAGTGTCATAGGTAATTTAATTTTGCGCGAGCGATGCTTATTGCATGCTTAGGTATTGTACCTATGCTTAGTTGGTTTGGTCACGTAGAGCGGATTGATGAAAGTAGACTAACTAAACAGATCTATAGGGGGAGTATGAAAGGTTATGTTGGGAGGGGAAGGCCTAGACGTTCCGAGACCAAATAGGAGACGTTTTTAGAACAAGGTCAGATCAGGAGTACCTACCCGAAACAGACGAGCGTGTATGAAGAGATTGATGAGTGTGGATGAAGCGAAAGAAGTACCTATGTCAGGATCGTAGCAAGTGTAACAAAGTAGTCTCTGCCTACCCCTGTGGGAAAGAGGCGTGACGGTATGTATGTATGTATGTATGTATTTATGTCGCAGGCAACAGCTAAAACAAAATATTTTTAAACTGCTCTTAAAATTGAGCTGTGAAGACTCTCAGATTGCTTCTGACTTACCGTGATATATCGTTACAAGTACGTAGGTATGATCATGTGAATATTGCATGTATGGTTGGCATGCAAGTAGGTGAAGGAAGACACATTTCGCATTCATAAGAAGGCAACGTCATTAGAATTGTCGTGAGTCTGTAATTTGCAGTAATTTGCGTAATAACCACAAACCTTGCACACTTTGCACAGGTCCCTTGCTAAGTGAGACCCGATTGTCAAATTGCTTACTTATTGTACAGTGGCAACTATAGAGTTGGAAGAGTTTTAATTAATTTAATTATTTGCGCAATTCTTTGGCTATGATACCCAATCTGCTAATAACATACCTTTAATTTGGTCTAGTTAGTCTATTTTCTCTTTTTGCGAACAAAATCGATGACAAAGAGATACCTAGTTGTCACAATACGAATGGACTTCCCTTACAATCATTTGGTCAATATACGGGTAGCAAGGCAAATATTTTTTGTTCATTGAAATGGACCTCCGCAAAGTAACGCCTGATTCAATAATATTTTTTTTAGGTAGGTATAAGCAGTGGTTTACAGGCTTCAACTGCAAAACACTACTTCGCTAACTTCAGCATAACTGCGAGCCATAACAGATAAATTTCCCGCGTCACGGCGTAGATTAACAAGCGAAATGACATCAAATATGAAAATTATTTTTAATCGTGTCCAATTGACGTGCAGGACGACTGTAACAGACTAACCACTGGGTCGCGACTACCCAAGCGTTGCCTTAATTAAACGGTAGCTCTGGCAACCGCTGTGACAGACCGTGGACGCTCATCTAGCTATATTTACATACCTAGTACAACCGGTAGCTTTGTCCGACCTAATTGCCTGACCTTACTCAATCGCGAAGCCAGCCAAAAGTGAGGTTTTCGGTTACAACAGTGTTCACTTGTTTTACTTTTTTACGCTACTTTTGCAGGTTTTTATGCCAGTCTCATCCCGCTTTTAGAATGGCTGCTCCCTTAATTCTGAATCTTTTTTATGCTATCAGTTAAAGAGAATAAACTAAGAGAAGAAGTTGTCTTAAGCCACATGTTAGATGATAAACAGAGTCAAAGTCATTAAGTCTGTCCCGTACTTTCAAATTTGACTGCTTTTACTTTAGCTAAGAGAGTTTTTACCAACTGGATATTGTAAGTTTGTCAAAATTCCTACCGAATATTTTTATTAAATATCTACCTACATCTTGCGAATTTTCACTCGTACTACCTAGTCTGGCGTGTAGTTTTGTAATTGTGTTAAAGAAAAACAAAAGCCAACCCGCTTTTAATTTTACTTTCGTGGCTACAGATCGCGTTTCTGTATAAAGGCTACCGTAATATTTCAGTCCACTTACATGCAGCAATTTAGCGCATTAAGCCACTATCGGGGTATAATTACGTACATACAGTTGGAACAATACGAAATAATAAAAGCGGATCGGGCGTAAGCCATTTGCATTTCCGTCAGGAGTTGCAGGCTTGCAGGTGCTTTTCCTTTCCGTCGCAGGGAGCGGCGCGGAGGGCAGACAGAGAGGGCGGAGGGTCACCTCCGCGGTGTTCCCGTGCCTCATACTTACTAAATGATTATTTTGATTACGTTTAATTTGCATACGGCCGGCGCAGCGTTCGCCCCAGGCCGGCCGACGCCGTAACGACCCCGGTACTTTTCTGTAATGTTTTCGCCATTTTCAACAAAATTCCTCACAAATCGTATAATTTCAGGCTTTATCATGGTTATTACGAAGAAGCGCCCGTAGTCCTCGAACGGCTGTAATAGGCCGGTCGATGCTCAAATTCATGATAACTACGAGTAGGTAATCAACATAGAACCAGCCCGGCAGGCTTAATGGCCCGCGTCTTCAATCATTGGTAATATCAGACTCTTAAAAGTTCATAGGAAGCTGACTGACGAGTCAGATGGGTTGAGCCCTGTATTTAATCTAAGGACACTTGCTTTCTCGTTATAAAGAAGTACTTGGCATCAAGGCCATAATGCCAATGGCATGTTTATGCAGAAATGTAATTACAGTCGGCAATTTACAGTAGGTATCTAAGGTTAAAACATGGCAGCGAAGAAGCAGGATACTGAAGTATTTAAAGCGCAGAAAATATTTACTTGTTTTCTAACGTGAGTTTTCAGTATGTGGTCCTTCGAACTGTAGGTTTGCTGTTGTGGTATAACTGCGTAGCTACCGTGCAGCGCGCGCGCATTGGATCCGCTCGGCCCAATCGGCGCTGGCCACGCCCACGCGGCGTCAAACTATGCGATGAGAACCTCGAGGCTTAACGAAGATGAATCAACGTGCCCTTATGTGAGAATAGAATACCTAACTCAAGTCATATAACAAACTACTGATACGTTAACTCATAGGCGTGTATACGCTGCCGTTTCTATACAAGGCACCACCATTATACAATTGTTATTAACTTTATTACAATACCGACTTAAATGCGTTGTGGGACTGATTGATCATCAACGCGCAGCCGCTAGCACTAAGTTTAGAAAACGGGGGCCTTACCATGACGTCTTAATGCGATTCAATTCGGAAACAAAGTTGGATCAACCGCTGTCAGATCCATACTTGTTTACTAGAAGTGTCAAAAATGACAGCTAAAACGTAGCTAGAATCGGAATTGAATAGCATTAAGACGTCACCATGGTGAGCCCCTGGAATTTGGACTAAATGATCTGATATATACCTACCTACCTTCAACATTTCACCTCTTCTTTATCTCTATATTTCGTTAACCGGGTTACGGTTGTGATATTTTGTTATTAGGTATGTCATTCAATAAATTCATGTTTTGATACAAATCACGAATTTATCACTGGCGACATGCTATGAACCTATGAATCCATTCAATGTGTTAAGGCCCGTCGGGCGCGGGCAGTGCGGCGCGGTGCACTTACAAAAACAGAAAACTTAATAGGTATCTAACCAGACCAACTTTAACATTGACGAAATCAACGTAGGTATACGTTAACAATATTTGACGGACAACTGAAACAAATTTCTTCTTCTTCTTATTTGTGGCGTATCAAGTCGTTATAGCGACGACAACTTCGCAAAAATCTTGTGACAAAATGTCGGCAACGATGTAGGTACGGTAATGGTCAAAGACCCAAATTTCAAGAACTACCTACAATCCATTTCACCTCTTTATCTCTATAGGTCGTTAGGTACCCGGGTTACGGCTGTGACTTGTTATTATGTCATTCAATAAATTCATGTTTTGATATGGGGTGCGAGTCGGGTTACCTCCACGTGTGGTCAAGAGCTGCGGTTCGTTTTTGAAGGGGTGGGGATGGGGGAAGAGCAGTGCTCAGTCCGGTGCACCCTGGGCATCGGCTAATGATTTCCTTTCAGTTTCTGAGGGATATCATTGACCGTTGGCTAAGAGCCCGACAGGGGAGAGGGGGTCTTTGACCATTACCGTACAACGTTGCCGACATTTTGTCACAAGATTTTTTAATTATATTTTTTTTAGGTAGGTACTTTGACATTGGCGAAGTGGTCGTCGTTATAACGACTTGATACGCCACAAATAAGAAGATGAAGGAGATGTTTTGATACAAGTCACGAGTTTATCATGATCCTTTAGTGGTATGGAGGTGTACTGAGAACGTATTTAATTTAGGTGTTGAAATTCTCGCAGGATATAGAAATTCGCAACGGGAGCGTCAATTTGAATAATAGACCAGGTACAGATTTACGACACGAACTACCTAAACCTTTTTTAAGTAAGATACAAAGGTTTTAGGCACACGTTAATGCAGAAACGGCTAAATGCTACATTACATACATACATACATACATACCGTCACGCCTCTTTCCCACAGGGGTAGGCAGAGACTACTTTGTTCCACTTGCTACGATCCTGACATACTTTTTTCGCTTCATCCACATTCATCAATCTCTTCATACATGCTCGTCGGTTTCGGGTACTCCTGACCTGACCTTTTTCCAAAACGTCTCCTATGTGGTCTCGAAACGTCCGTCTAGGCCAGCGGTTCTTAACCTCGGGTCGCGACCCAAATTTGGGTCGCGGGCGGTTTTGGGATGGGTCGCGGGTACGGTTCCACACTCTCCTGGAATCTCCCGGCTCCCGGAAGGAGTTTTAAATAATCGAAATTCTCACGAAATTTTAAATTTACGCGCGCATTTAAAAAAAATTTGGGTCGCGGACTTCAAAAATATTTATAATTTGGGTCGCCAGCCAAAAAGGTTAAGAACCGCTGGTCTAGGCCTTCCCCTCCTAACGTTACCATTCACACTCCCCATATAGATCTGTTTAGTTAATCTACTTTCATCCATCCGCTCTACGTGACCAAACCAACTAAGCATACTTTTTTCTATCCTAGTCACTATATCCTCTTTCACACCAGCACGTTCCCTTATCACACTATTCCTTATTCTATCTTTCAATGATACACCTTCCATACTTCTTAACGCTCTCATTTCTACTGCATTTATCCTACTTTCATGCTTCTTTTGCCATACCCAAGTCTCGCTACCGTACATTAATGTAGGAACGACCACCATTAGTGTTACCAAACCCGAGTTTAAACCTAGAATTTTCGCCTTCAGGTTAGGGTTAGGCACTAACAGATAGATATAATTTATGTTGTGTAACAAACTGTCACTACCTTTATGAACCCAGTAGTTATTACATTCTAATAGTAGGTAAATCACGATTCACCCACATTGAAAACCCCATAACTTAGGTCCACTATCATCGAACATTTATGATTGGGGACAATTGAGCCCATCGCTATGGGCCATGGTCCGATTGAGCTTTTCAACGCGACTCGATATCCGGGACATTCCAGACTTAATGGCATAATCGTGCCCAGCGGCGAGGCTTCGTTGGACCTACTTAGTACAAAACACTTCAAGGGCTCTTCAATAATTCAGTCAGCAAACAATACTGGTCTGGCACCTGGGGCCCTATTTTGAAAGCACTCGAAAGAAGAATTTGCAAGTGGTGGAAAATTGTGTTGGAAACAAGTAGGAGTGCAAGAATTTTAATTTGAGCTGTAGTTTTGTAGCAATACACAGATTTATACCACTTTCGAGTGATATGCGTTCTAAATCGGGTAGCCACATCCCCGACACTTTTGATTAGCTGATTCCGATTTTTTCCTGAAAATTTTAGATTCCTACTGGGCATTGGCGCACACGTTATTCCATTCTGGTTTGGGAGCAAAGAAAAAACATACAATGTACCGGTTGCTTCTCTTCCCGCGCAGATGGTAAAAGCCCATCGAGAGATTGGCGAAAATCTTAGGGGTCATGTTATAGGTATAATATAGGCGATGTGGCTAGCAACCCGTCTCTGTTTTGGTTTCCCTTTCCATCCATACGCCTGTAATCATGCTAAACGTGGTCTTTAGGTCTTGTAACCTTGGGCTCTGTCTACCCCGTAAGGGATAAAGACGTGATTTATGTATGTATGTATGTACAATGCCCAATCCAATCACAATAATATATGACTTGCCCGCGACTTCATCTGCGTGGAATTAGAATTTTGGCTAACTTATTTTTAGTGGCAAACGTTCAATTAGAGCACCCTTAGGGTATCGCAACTTCGTAGTAATTTTCACCCCTCTTTTCACATCCTAAAGGATGATTTCTGCAATCAACAACTATATATAACATTGTTTAAGGTAAAACACTGCGGTAGGTAGATAAAATAAGTGTTTTTATACAAATTAAAGCTTTCTCTTTGCGTTTTGATACGCTACAAAAGTCGAAGTCGACCACTATGATTAGTGAGCGGCCAGCGGAGCGGGCAGCGGGGCGGGCAGCGGGGCGGGCAGCGGGGCGGGCTGGCAAATTGATTTGTCGCTAGAGGCTAGCGGATTGCGATTCACTTGACCACTATTTCATACTGCAACCTGGTGGCTATCTTGAACTTGTTACGACAGTGTAACTTAAAATATTATCATCTCCAGCCTATATAGATACGTCCCACTGCTGGGCACAGGCCTCCTAACAGAATGAGAGGGCTTGGGCTACAGTTCCTACGAAAAGCTCATGGTAAATTTCAAATGTCATATCGCACATACATTCCGAAAAACTCAAAGGTGCGAGCCCGGGCTCGAAACCGGGCTTAAAACTAAATTAACTTAAAATGTACTCACGAGCAAAAATAACGGGTTACTTTTCATACAACTTTCTGTGCGAAGTGACCCTTTATTTTTTGCTCGTCAGTGTAGTATGGGTGCTTTGCCAAACGATGAACAGTTAAATAGTAGGTACATTTTACTCAACCTACAGTCCGTGAGTTCTTAGAATGCCACTCGGGTTTGTCTTACTCTTTCACTCGGCTGATTCAAGTATCAAACCCATAAGGGTGAGTGAGACTGCTAGACAAAGCTGAATGGCTTCTAAGAGCTCACGCACTGTTTCTACCTAGGTAGGTAAGCTATGCTATTAAGTACCTAGTTCTGCGTAAATAGATATAGTGCAATAATAAATACTTACTTTACGGTAAACCTCCCGAGCGTTATCCAAAGATGTGACTTTATGAGATGGAAATAGACTTTATCTAAAAAATACGTTGAAAAAGATCAGCATGTCTTGGGAATTTACTTGTCTATTTAGGTATAATGGCTTCTAAGAGCTCACGCACTGTTTCTACCTAGGTAGGTAAGCTATGCTATTAAGTACCTAGTTCTGCGTAAATAGATATAGTGCAATAATAAATACTTACTTTACGGTAAACCTCCCGAGCGTTATCCAAAGATGTGACTTTATGAGATGGAAATAGACTTTATCTAAAAAATACGTTGAAAAAGATCAGCATGTCTTGGGAATTTACTTGTCTATTTAGGTATAACATAGGATGCTCATTGGGACCATTTTCTTTAACACGTTGGCTGCGAGACTGTTTTTCATGTTTGTTATTTTGGTGCGTTGATAGGTCCAAAGAGCCCCTACCCCACTTAAACTTCAGTGCGGCATTAGGTCCATTGTGCCCCACCACGCAAGAAAAAAAAAACTGGATATTTTTCCGTGGAGGTTTACTGTACTGCATATAGATTAATACCTAAGCAATCTACATCTATTCAGCAACATGGTTCTGGCTTCGCCCCGGTCTCGGAGATTTGGAACTATTAAAAAAAAAAATGCAAAATTGTGGGGTCTTTTAGACCTTTTGCCGCACTGAATTGACCGTTTTAAGCAATATTAGGGATGGGAAACGATTACTATATTGTTGGGTGAGATTAAGCCGTGTGTCCGAAGAAGGTTGTATGGACATCGCACAAACGTAATCTCTCCGGACGACATCAGATAAATAAAAACCATCGTAAAATGTAATTAATTTATTTTACTTTGAATGATTTTCATTAAAACATTTTAAACATAATTGTTGTCTGCATTCCGAGCATAGTGTTTTAACTTTTTTACATTTCTTATTTGCGTTTACTAGAAAGGGTTTTCCTTAATTTGCTGTAACAGCCGTTACATTTTAGTTTCTTCCAACTTTCTTCTAGTTCTTTTTGATGGTGCACTCATTTTCAGGCTACACAATTTTTTCGAAAAAAACACAGACAATACCTAAGTTGAAAACAATCGGCTATCGTTGTTCGCGTGCGGCACATCACTACCTGTTGATATTCGTTGACACTCAGTGCGGATGGGGCGTGCGAGGGGTCGAAGGTCTATTAGACCCCTTCCCGCACTGAAATGAAAAATAAGTCATTCAGTGCGCGAGGGGTCCAATGTGCCTCTCACGTAAACTAAGTATGCCAAATTGTCAAAATTTTATAGATATACATAAAATAATATTTGTCTCTGTCCTACTCCAACGATTGCCTTAGATAAGCTTCCCGCACCGTACGAAAGTACGCCAATTTCGCTGCCGCACAGGCTTTCGGCAACGGATGGGGCTTTTTGTGCCTTTTCCCGCAGTGAACGTGTTAAGGTTTGCCTTTGCTTCGATAACCAATGGCTTGCTGTTGATAAAGACGATAAGCGGTTAGATAAAAAGGCATATGGTCCTTCTAATATTTTATGTAAACTTATTAAGCTACGCCCACAATGCTAAACGTGGCCTTTAGGTTTTGTCACCTTAGGCTCTGTCTACTCCGTAAGGGATAAATAGTATTCTGCAATAATTAGGTATTTACAAAGCTACTCTAGCCAGCTACGACCTTCGACACGTTTATCGCTATCTCGCAGGAACTATGCAATTTTCTGGGATAAAAAGTAGCCTATGTTTTAATCTAGAGTACAAGCTATCTCCGTTCCAAATTTGATTAAAATCCGTCAAGTCATTTCAGCGTGAAGAAGGAACAAACGTACAGACTCACTTACTCACATCCTCACAAACTTTCGCATTTACAATATTAGTAGAATTAGACTCATTCGATCTCTTTTGGACATATTTCAAACTCAATGGCCAATGCCAATGCATAAGATGGATGACAATGTAATGCTGTGTACAAAAAGTAGGTACAGTCAGCGAAACTGCTTATATTAAAACTGAAGTTATAGTCAAAATTCATTTGATCAAGAAAAAATGGAAAACTTTATCGAACTTCTGACGACTGTACCTACGTATGTTCTTGTAATAGGCTATAATAGCCTTAGATTTTCCACGTTGCAATGGCGGGAGTTTTTTGCTGTCCCAACTAGTGTTTTCTGCATAATGGGCTCGTCCAAGATTATAGAGTCGCCGCTGTGATAGCTGTGATTCCGTAGAACTGCCAATGGTAACGGGCACATTAACAAAAGACGCGATTTGATTGTGCTTCCCTGCCTACTACTTTCCAACGGAAAATGACAAAGCAACTGTTGCATAATGCATGGTTTGTTACCATGTTTAGATCCTGAAGCAAATCGATCGTTTTGTAACCCGATTTTTCTGTACAATTGCAACACATATCGTGATGAAAAATTACCCTTGAGTCACTTAGGTTGGCGCGGCGTGCAGTAAGTTGAGAAGGAAGGTAACTATTTTAATTTTTTTTAAACGACAAAGAAGGCAGATAGGTACCTACATTATGAATGTGACTCATACTGATCGTTTGAGTATTAAATATTATAAAACTATAAAAATTACATAAGTAATTACAATTTACTTTGACAGAGCAGAATCAACTGAAATTGTAAAACAAAAATAAATAAAAAAGATGATGATGATGATGAATCACCCTACTTTTAAAGCTCTACTTTCTATCTGTTTGTTAACCCATTGTCAACAACAACATTGCAAAGTAGATACTTAATATTTTAACAAAGTGTACACACAGCAAAGCAAATCGGTGAGCACCCTAGTTATCCACGTGTGTCATTCTATACACACATCCGCACTTATCCGCTGCCTTATTACGCACACAACAAAATGCCCTATCTGTGCTAATTGTGTTTTCTGCCTACCTTCACGCATAGTTATTCAAACCTGCTGGTATTTTGTTCAATGGAAGCATAATTTTGCCACCAGTATTATAAGCGTGGTGGCTCAGGTGTATTAACCTAGGTTTATGAAACTTAAAGAACCGGGTTCGAATCCTGCACAAGTGTATCTTTTTAGTTTTCAATTTTAAATTACTAATCTCAAAATAAACTCATGTTTACCTAAAACAAGAAAAAAAGGACGTAAAAGAATAAAACAATAAAATGCAATTATTGGTTCAAATTGTTTATTGCAACATTTAATTTTTATTGTATTAGCCTCTATTTGTGTTATTATTATTATTACCAAAAGTAATTAAATTAGCTAAATAAAACTGCACACTTTTCCTTATAGAATAATATTCATAAAATAACGCACACTTTAGAGGCCAGTATGATTTTATGTTTACTAAAAAGTCTTATGTCACTAACATAATAATTATCTTGCAAATTGAATACACAACCATAATAGGGCTATTTTTAAGATGACACATAATTAATATCTTAAATTCTGGTTTATTAGGTTTAAGTCTGATAAAGATGAGAACGAAACGTTTTATTTGCGGACGTGTAAGTCAGTGGTGAAATGAATAGACATGTTAAATGACAGCCATTAACAATAACATCATTTCACACTGGGTTATAATCTCCACTTTGAAGCGACTAAGCTACCTATCTCGATTTGGTTTGGATTTGGACACCAGGGCCCATCGATGAGATCCAACCCCATAGCCTAAAGTAACACTGCCACTCGTTCTGCACTGTAAAACATTACTGTGTTTATATATTTAATTAAGTTAATATATTTCGTCTTCATCACTAAAAATCACTACATTTGACTTTGATTGATGTAATAATCAAAGTCAAGATATTCACGAGCAAAGGTTTCTTCTATGCTGGTCCGTTAAAGCATGTTTTTTGCTGGTCTACGGCAATGCAATCCTGCAGCATGCAGATGGTTTCGCACAGGTTGCAACGTAGCATTGTGTCTTGTTGCTGTGAAATGGGTCACTAGCGGGTGCGGCAACTACATAATGTCCAAATCAAATGGCAGGAGATGAGGCTTCAGGTTTAGGCCCAGAACGAATATTTTTATCGTGTCCGAAGTCTGCGTAAGGGTGAATCCATAATGGCACAGTCTTCCGCTGCAAAATAAATGAAGTTTAAATAAAAACATTTTTCGTCAAAGAAAGTTGTTTAAAACATTACCGATAAAATAATAAGTCATTGTTTTTAACACCGTTTGTCTACTTACCCATATCAAAAAACGCCTAGCGATTCCTTATATAAATAGTTATATTGTTTTGCTCTTTTCAACTTTTGCAAATCACAAGGTATTCGAAAGGCAAAATTAAACAGTTCGTAAGTATAACACACGGTTCATCCCGCAGCTAATAATGGCTGCCAGCGGTGACAGTTGTTTGTTCTAAAAATCATATTATTAGAAATTTGAGGGTAGAAAACACTTTATATTGTTTAAGACGATAACGACCAAAATAGCTAGCAACTTTTAAACTCCAGTAAAAAGAGTCATACCTATTAATAATTATATTAAAAGAAAACACAATGCGTTTGCGTTTTTAACATATTATATAAGAGTAAAATTAAACATACAACAGACTGCAACCACCATAAAATTAAATAATTACGGAAAAAAATAAATTATAATTTCAACCTTATTTCAAAGCCCATAAAACAGCTATTTACACAAATTGCAATACAGTAGTCGCAGATTGAACATAATTCATAAATTCACCATGTAACTTGCATACCTCGGTGGCCTAGCGGTCAAAGACAGGTCGAAGATTTGACTTCTGCTTTAGTGAACCGGGTTCGTATCCGAAGAAAACGGAATATAAAATAGTAATAATAAAATGACATTTTTGGATGTTATTTCGATGGCCGTGCTGGTTGTGAGGAATATTGCTTTGGAATTGGAATCTCAGACTTGTTGAGAAATAATAATATAACATCGTCGCATCAGTGAGATGGTAACTACTCTTCGCTAGTAATAATAGTTCAATGCGTGGGATTGCATAAATTTGAAGATTCAAGGTCGAAGGAAGCTTCGATTCGGTTCTCTCGCTTACACTGGGGATGACAATATCCAATGTAAGATTAGGTAAAATATTTTTAGGACAGTCTAAATAAAAAAAATACTTTTACATTATTTTTGTAGAAGTAACTGAAACCGGAGATATTGCATTTTCAGCCTTTGAGTGTGACACGATACCGGCGGGGATTATTTTCATTTAATTTGTAATTATTTTTTACTTAATTTATTATAAACTAACTTAAATAGTTGTAACTTTCTTCATTGTTATTTTATAGTTAGTTGTTGTTTATTCAATAAACAGGTAATTTACAGTGACATTGCTCATTCATCTTGTTGCTAAAAAATCTGTACTTAGGGGGTAGATTTTATGATCGAACTCACTCACACATTCACATGTCATAGATTCTACTTAACGTTCATGTCGATACTCAACACGCATAGACGTGTGCGTGGCTGTGCTAACCGCATTATTTTGCTGTGTGTACCTGTTAGGTACAAACATAAAAATATATGAGGTTATCAGACAAAAAGAACGTGTTTTTTTGCTATTTTGCTCATTCTCCATATATTGACAACTAGCTTCTGCCCGCGACTTCGTCTGCGTAGAATTATACATAAAAACCTTCCTCTTGAATCACTCTACCTATTAAAAAAAACCGAATCAAAATCCGTTGTGTAGTTTTGAAGATATAAGCATACATAGGGACATAGGGACATAGAGACATAGGGACATAAGGACAGAGAAAGCGACTTTATTTTATACTATGTAGTGATTGAACGGTGGCGCTGAACCCTTTTCGTGTGTGAGTCAGACTCCTACTTAACCGATGACGACTATATCCTTAATTATATCGGGTCCTATGATATTGTGAATAATTATGAAGTTTCCTTACACACTGGCAGGCTCACAAAAAGAAATAATCCCTAAAGTTATGTGTAAACAGGTGCTCGTAGAAAGTCATAACAACAGCCCACCTAATTTGACATCGCCGACTATAACAAATAACGTTCCATTTCAAAACTAAGTAACAATGTTAATTATGTTATGATACAATCTTTGTCAAATTTGAGTCAATTTGGGGCAATAAAATAAAGTTTTATGTCGCATTTACTTTGATGCGGTCTCGGAACTAGTAATTATGAGACAAAGGGACTTTCGGGCCTAGGACCGTAACTACTCCCTTCCAGCCCTATTGCTTTGATATCGCTATAATGATCTTCTAATATTATACGTAATTGGGCTGTTGCGCAACTTTGTACATATTGTTGCTTTCGAACGGTGAATTATTTTTTAGAATTGATTCGGGGGATTCAAAATTCTATCTAGATATACCTAAATAGAAGCATTCAAACAAACTAACAAATTTCAACATGTTATTATATTAGTATAAATTGAACACAATGATAAGTTATTTGTAGTAGAAATGTAAGCAAAACTATTTTCTAATTAACAAACAAGACTAAACGCAAGAAGTTTTTATTATGCCTTGATAGACATTTAGTATGCATTAAAACATAATAAAAAACTATGTATGAATGTATGTATGACTCTATTGTACAAAAAACACGATAATTTTACAGGTTACAAGATCATCAGCTGTAAGCTGTAAGGTTAATAAACGGCTCTTTTCTATATACGGACGTCTACTAGTCAAAGAAAAAAAATAGATAGGTCAGTAACTCTTATCTGACGTTAATCTGCACTTAGCACTATAATTTTCAAGACATCTTCATGTTTTGGACGTTATTTACAGCAATTTAGGAGATTTTTAACATCTTTATGAGTAAAAATTTACTCATGACACGATTAGTTCCGCTACTCGACGTTAGATGGCGCGCGCCTTCAAAGTATGTTATAGCTTCCTAATACAAGTATTACGATGAACGATAAACCACGTTTACACCAAGTGTCAATTAAAATTAGGTATTATAAATACAATTAATAAATTAGATAGCCACCTCTGCCACGCATTAACGACAACTTTTGCAAGGAAAATGTCAAACCGCATACGTACAATCATACATCAGGTGCACGTCATTCATTCACCCTAACCTAATTATGTACCCATTAGATACATAACCAATTACTGGTCACTACCTATCTATTATAACGTTTAATTATGGAGTTTTTGTTCAAAGGCGTGTCCAAAATATGTCATTAGCGGTTGCACAAATGGCGAAAAAACCGTTTGTTGGCTCCACCCCGAATCGCCATACATTCGTATTCATCGGCTACCTCCGCCGTAGAGCGGAACGTAACTGTGGCCCGACATGCAACAACCCCTGAAGGCCTTCGAGAAATATGTATTGCTCCAGAATTTTGATTAGGTTGGTGGCTGAGGGGACGTCTAGTAAGATTAGCAATATTGTTAGAGAGGTAAATTTTGAAACTTTGGTAGATTAGCGCTTACACCTATAAAATTGTTATTAAATTATTTTGCTGTCTTAGTGTCCGTTTGCCAGATAAGTTTTTGATTGTATGTAACATACTGTTCAAAAGCATATGAAAATTTATTACATTAGGCATTAACACATGTTTGTGGTTCCCATCGACGTGTTAGTCTCACTTTGAAAATGAGGACATACCGGTCTATTATGTTTCGTTTAAAATAGGTATTTTCGTATAAAACTTTATTACTTAACCTTACACCTTATTATTCGTGTTTTTTCTTCATACCAAATATTTGACAGGCGTAAAGAATGTTGTCAATCACGAGGCCGATTGCGCCTGCGCGTGGCTTCAGCAACATTGAAGGCAGGGCGGTGCGCGTACGCCTCTGATGTTATCTGGCGCTTACGGCGTATATAATAGAAATTAGTTGTTTGTTTAAGTACCTACCTACCTACCGGAGTTGTGACTACATACATACTCTGTTATTATTATTTTTGTTGAGGTCTTAAAACTAATTTGCTATTTAAATCTTGCATGCACCAAGCTACTACTGTCTCATTCGCGCTGAACACTAAGGCTCATTTTGCACACTTTTCAAATTACAAATTTAAAACTACCTACTGCAACCGTTTGTCAGTTATAGTAAATACATAAATAAATAAATAAATATTAGGGAACAATTCACACAAATTGACCTAGCCCCAAAGTAAGCGCTAGTAAGGCTTGTGTTATGGTAGGTACTAGACAACGATATGCATACTTATTTAGAGAAATACATAGTACCTAATATATAGAGCTTGGGCGGCAGCAATATTCTTTTTCCATAGACAACCAACTAAACTAAACTAAGAAACAAAATTGACAAATAACTTTGCAATTGCAATGGAGCGACCTGTGGCCAGTTTCTCAAAGCTATAAGTTACACTTTTCAACCAATCAGCTGTTGGGAATTGACCAATGTTGCTAGTTTGGACTTATATGTCACTTGTAGCTTCAAGAAACGAGCCACTGTTATTTTTTCTCGCTGTAGGTTAGGTTATAAACAAGAAATATTTCACTTTTTTTTTCACTTTTGTTCCCGCACGTGTTCAAAGCTGCTGAGGTCCTGTGTTGAGGTTGAGGGCGTTTTGGGCGCGGTTGGTCCGCCTCGCTGATTGTACCGCTGTATAAAGGCAGCCCGGCCCTGTGGAAATCCAGTTCGTTATGCCCCTTATTAACGGGCGACGTGTAAATAATGATTAGTAAGCACAATACATTTGTGGTAGGTATGATGAAGCGCGTTTCTTCTGGCGAAGGATAAGACCGGCAATAACTTCATTCGGCTTCACTAATGAAGCGTTCATCGAATGCGTCGTTTGATAAATACTTTGTTTAACAAACCTTTGTTTCCTGCTAACATATTAATTTTTTAGAGAAGTTATAATAAACAAACATAGCCTAACTTAATGTAAGCCACGTAAAAAGGTTTTTAGACATGAAATTGATAAAGGATTGTCAAACGGATATTTCAACTAGATTTCACGACTTATTACGATAACAAACGTTATTTAACAAAGAGGAGGTCCTCAATTCGTCGGAATATTTTTATACACCGGTGAAATCGTAGCTGGCTGCTAACTATTACACATAACAGTAGAATAATGCATCATAAGTTATGATTAAACAAAGTGGACGTAAAGCCGTCGTGTAAAACACGTTGTTCGCTCGCTCCCGCATCGAAATCGTGAATATTTCACACCGCTCCATAAATATGGTCAATATGTCGGCCGGTATTGTCGAAGCTGACAAATTGCACCCTCGCCCGCCACATTGTCGACCGACTTTTGCCGACCCTTTCAAAATCGAGATGCACAATGCAGAATGACTTTACCGACTATCATGTTCACTCCGACCTTTTGAGAGAATGTTGCAGATCGTTTTTATTATCTCGCGCGCAAATTCTTCGGTTTTCAATTCACGAATGATAAATGGGTTGCCTGTTATTCTTTGTGTGTACGCCAATAACTTGGATAGTCGATAATTTTACGACAGTGTTTGGTTTGTGGATTGCGACAAAGAGTCGGGGCGAGTGAATTCAAGATCAAGGCAAATAAAAATGAATGCATTGATAGCTGCGACATCTATTTTGTGATTGTAGTTTTTTGAGATATTTTACGAGATAGATTGAATCCATTGTAGATATTTTATGACAAAGTAGCTGATAGCTTTTGTCTTCGAGGAATTCGTTTAACGCCATCCCGCAGGGACTTTCAGTTTTCCGGAAAATAGTTTTTGAGATTAATCCAGGTCACAAGCTATTTGTATGCAAAATTTCGTAGGTACATTCGGTACTAGCAGGCAAATCATAAGAAACTAGGAGCTACTGCTTAGTTAAGATTATGACTAAGATAAATATGTGATGCTAAAATAAGAATACCAATAGGTAGGTACTCTTGGAATATCACCATCAATAGGTAGATGAACCTATTTAGCAAAACTCCTCTCTGCCAAAAAATGTTCGCCATGTCCCCAACACCCTCTCAACCCGAACATATTTGGTTTGAAATCAAACATCACAACGAACCCCAACAAAAGCAAATTACTGTGAAAATAAAATAAAACTCCTCATCCCCTACTATTAGGGAATGATGTAGCGATACTTGCGTCTGCGCAGCATGCGAGACATTTTGTCCGCGCCATTTCGTACAGTCGACATACATGACTCCAACGAGCTTGAACTCTGTGAAATTTTGAAATAGGGTTGAGAGTAGAGGAGTTCTTTGGGGGTTCGCTATAGTGAAATATAATCTAAAGTAACCGTGACGGGTGAATAGAGCATAAAAAACATATAAATCAAAGTCAAAAAGGCATGGAGAATGGCCGCGGGTAGTGTCACCAGCTGTTTGAGTTTCGGGGCGCGCAAGCGCTTCAAAGCTTTATATTTTATTCCCATCAATAATGAGGGTAATTTTTCGGCATTCTGTCACATTAGCGATGTATTGAACTATTGTTATTTGTTTTCCGATTTGAGTTCGTAATTTTATTATGCAAGTTTATAAAATGTAGAGCTTTTATTGATGCTTGGAAACTAGTTTCGTTTTAGTTTATTATTTATTTCCGTGCTAGGTGGTCAAACGGTACAATCTTGTAATGAGTTCATTTGTATAAATAAACAGTATGTAAATCTTAAGACTCCTATTAGTACACGGAACTGAATAAACGTAGCTCATACACTTAATCTCCATTAAAAACTAAATTATTTTTGTGTTTGCCACTTCATTCTGTAGGTTTTATTTTAAATTAGTTCGTAACGTGATCTATGTTGTTATTCGGTGTTAGACTTTCCTATTCATTACTCAATTACCCATTTGAATACGTTAAAAATCATCAGATATTGTTACCTACCTGCTAGGTACTTATTTTAATGATACTTCGATTCTTTGTGAACACTTGCGTCACAACAGGGTCTCAAATAGTGTCTCAAATATTTTGTTTACTTTTCCTATTATTGAAAATTCTGACATGGCAACCTATTGTGTTTTTTATTAGCTCTTTTATAATACAAGAGCCGCCAAAATACGGCTAGTTCATAAATTGTCCTTTGTCAGGGAGAAATTTTATAGTTATTTGCTTTGCCAAACATATGTCGAGTTTCATGTCAGGTAGGTACCTATTCAAATGTTATATAAACAGTATAACGTGTAATTTTGCGGTAACAAACGTTTGAGTTGGCAAATTCGAAACACGTCTTCATTACGTATAAGTGTTTGAATATTTTAGCAGTATTTATTACGATTGTTGTATTGGTGTTGGTTTTATGTAGAATGAGCCAAAAAATAACAGTATCTAAAGAATAAAATTACTGTTCTTCTTCTTCTTATTTGTGGCGTATCAAGTCGTTATAGCGACGACAACTTCGCCAATGTCAAAGTAAAAAAAATATAATTCAAAAATCTTGTGACAAAATGTGCGCACACGTTGTACCATAATACGGTCAACCCCCCCCCCCCCCCCTGTCGGGCTCTTAGATATCCCGCAGAAACTGCCAGGAAATCACGCCGATGCCCAGGGTGCACCGGACCAAGCACTGCTCTTCCTCCCGGACGGATCCGAAAACGAACCGCAGCTCTTGACCACACGCGGAGGTAACCCGACTCGCACCCCAAAATTACTGTTAATATAGCGAATCTATAAACTAAACAAGGCAAATTTGATTTCATGTTGTCTATGGAAAATTATATTATTTATCACACAATGACATTGAACCTTAAGTGGTAAAGGATTTTCTTGTTGGTCGACTATACTTACATACAGTGTATCATACGAAATTAAGTAGAACATTCAAAAATACACAAATCACGTCTAGGTATATCCCTCACGGGGTAGACAGAGCCCAAGGAAACAAGACCTAAAGGCCACGTTAGTTAAGTAAAAGACATCAAGAAACTTTTTCATTCGTAAGTTAACTGACGTCGGGGCGTACATAGGTTGTCTCATTTGTCGCTGTCACAAATCCTTCGCAGATGCAGCCGCGCGCAAAAGCAAATAATATTATATTATTAATAACTAGCTTCTGCCCGCGACTTCGTCTGCGTAGAATTATACATAAAAACCTTCCTCGTGAATCACTCTATCTATTAAAAAAAACCGCATCAAAATCCGTTGTGTACTTTTGAAGACATATAAGCATACATAGGGACATAGGGACATTGGGGCAGAGAAAGCGACTTTGTTTTATTGTTTTATACTATACTATACTATGTAGTGATTAATTACATCAGTAGCTAATCCAGCCGCAATCCTGCTGCCAAGCAGTAGTGCTTGCACTGCTGTCTTCCAGCTTGGTGTAAGACCGCCGGTGAAATCGCTGGTGCTGGGGTATAGATATTTTATCTTAGCTCTCTAAGGTGGTGCCCACTGGCTATTTGGAAGGTCGCTAGCTCGTTTCCCACACTATTTCATTAAAAAAACTAGCTTGATACTTGTTGTATGAAGCCAACCCAACTGCCAAACATGCGGTTACGTCGTCCAAGTCGGCTGCGGTCGCCGACAACCCGCGCTCCATCTGCCGGCCTAATTACTTCCTACGCTTTGAATCCTTTGTTAATATATTTAAAAGCCAATTACGCAAAGAAAGTAAGCCACACAATGAGTTTGTAAGGAGAAAGTCTCGGATCCACCATATTTGACTACCGTGGAATTGACAGTTTATTTTCTAACCGCAATTTATTTTTGAAGATAATTGGCAGTTGCGAGTTGTGTTGCGACAAGGCGACGTAGACACAAAATATGGGAGAATGTTTCTTTTACTAGGTATTAATAAAATGTTCAGGTAAATACAGCCTTAACTGATACAATAGGTACAAGGCACATAATTACATAGAGCTACAAATTTGTCTTTGTGTGTTTTAGCGTTACCATTAAAAAATGTAAAATTTTATGCATAAAACGAAATAATTTGGTATTGTGAGCGAACAATTTAAAAATAAAAGTATTGTGAAGTTCCGCTACTGGCCGATAGATGGCGACCCAAGACACTCCAGAGGGGTGTGTAGTAACTAGGTAGTCCATTCCAAATCGCGCAACGCATTCTGTTCCGAGTCTAATACTAACTATTAGTCTAGCTATTAATGTACGACCTGATAATTTGTGTCCTCTAATTGATTTCCTTGATTGATTAAAATAGTATTATTACTAATTATGATAGACAACTTAGAATAATATTAATGTTCATCCTTCCTACTTATTTTAATCAAG
This sequence comes from Pandemis cinnamomeana, assembly GCA_932294345.1. Classification (NCBI taxonomy): domain Eukaryota; kingdom Metazoa; phylum Arthropoda; class Insecta; order Lepidoptera; family Tortricidae; genus Pandemis; species Pandemis cinnamomeana. The sequence continues at coordinate 10,670,552 of OW028705.1, read as the reverse complement.
TACCTACTTAAATTTCTAAATGTCAGTGAAAATTAGAACACATAGAAACATCCGAAAAGTAAAGCTATGGCCGGGAATCGAACCCGGATCCTCGTCATTCCGTGACGCGTGCTATACCCCTACACCACCCATAGCATGTAAGGTATTTAAGTAGGTACCTACTCACTAAACAAAACTTATCTACTGGAAATAATTATTCAAAATACATTTTTACTTTGCATATATAATAGGTATTAGGTAGGTACACTCAGCGTCAAATACTTCGTGACACCCAAAGTAGTTCGCAACACGTCATTGTTACAGTTGAAATAAGGTCGTGTTGCTAACTTTTTGGCCACTTTGGGTGTCGCGAACTATTTGACGCTGACTGTACGTGCATTTTTCATAAAAAACTTATTGTTCGAAGCAAAAAATACATCACATATACCTACCTAGGTACGTTCGGTATTTGATAATATGCAGTGGGTCCCAAAGGTACATATAGAATTGTGGTACGTATTGGCAGTGGGCGGGGCCGTATTCGGGAACGGAATTAATCGAGTTGCATTGTTGGCGGGAAACAAAATAAACAAATGAATGAGACGCAGCGAGGTGAACAATCTCTCGACTATTCTAACTTGAGTATTTACGCTAATTTAATTTACCACTAAGATTTCTTACGTATAAATGGTCAGACTAAGAAATATTGTTTAAATGAATCGATACCTATTGATGATTTTTCATAAAAAGTTAAGGATTTAAGCACAGGTATTATCTATGACTCATTTTAATAGCTTTGAATGAAAACGGCAGAAGTGCAATTTCGCAGAAGATTAGTCATGTAAACTTTACATTGATACTACTTAACTCTTTTTTACTTTCTTAACACAGACCCAGACGAGAACCGAGAAACATTAATTACTCCGAAGTCTGCAGTTATTACCTACAGTTCTACATGACTTAGTTAATTCATAACTGAAAACAATGCCTTAATTCAATGTGCACCGATTGACTTCACTCTTTCAGTACTTTAATATAAAATGTCCAAACATTTTAAGCAACTGGCGTGTTGTCTCTCGTCGAGCGATCTAATTCGATTAATTTATTTCAGCCAGCAATTAACAAAACAACGGAGAAGCGACCGAGCGTAGAAAACGCGAACAAAATACGACTATTTATTATTTGTTCATTGTGTCGCCGGCACGGGAATGAGCCGGGGCGGCGCCGACAATGGACCTCCATTATGCCCGTAAAACAATACCCAGCTTTATTAAAAAGACATTCAATAATTTATTTTATTCGCACCGAGCCAACGGCTAAAACAAAAGTGCTCAATACAGCCGTAGGGATAAAATACACAAAAAAAAACTAATTTATAATCTATCGCCACCAAGCATTCCACAATTCGCTTTGAAAGTAGAAAGGGGCGTGAAACCGCACAAACAGTTAAGCTATTCAAGGAATGTTCGAACAATCCGAGTCGCGCGCCATCTGTCGACGGCGGATTGAGACATTTTTGCGAAATAGTGACGTAATTACAGACTTCCGCTTCCGGCAGCGCGTGCGCAAACGACGCCGCGCACGCCCACTGCAGCTTTCATGAAACTCAACACTATTTCATTCACTAAGTTGTTACAATCTTTGAAAAGGGGAAAAGCATATTTTAAGCTCGTTGCAGCTGTAGGTATTGATATTCTTGGCAGCAATAGGCATAATGTACTTAAGTACTTGTTCTGGTAGTCGCCTAATATCTTACTAGACCTTTATTTCGAAAGTTGGCCTATAAAACAGTAGGTAGAGTAAGATGGTAGTTAGCAATCCGCATGAAACTTACACGAGATCCTACCACAAACGTATGAGTGAGTAATTAACTTACAAATATTTCTAGAAACGCCACGTTTCAAGGTTCAGTTGGAGGAATGTCCATTATTAATTAGAAGTCTCACTTGACAGAGACATGGTGCAACTGAGAGATTTATATTTCCATGGAATGTCAGTTTTTGCTCTGATCTAAAGACAGCCTGGCAAAAAGTGTCGCGTGTGTAACACGCACCATGCATGGCACGTGAACATCTTTGTATGTAGGTAAAATATAATTTATGTTCCTAAAAGTTTGCTACTGAAACGAAAAAGAAAAATGTGTTTTTACAAGATTTAAGGCATCACCTGCGCCGCCCACTGTACATATTCTATGTTAATCTTTCGTGCAAACGTACAATAATATTGTTGGAACTAACCAGTCAAATTGACAATTCGTATTGTTTTGTCTTTTTGTATCTGTAGGCGTAACCTTTGCCTAACATATTTTTTGCCTCCTGTGTCGTGTAGGTAACTTTCCGAAAACATAATTTCTTCAAAGTAGGTAGGTACTTCTATTTCTTGGTACCCATGTAGTTACATTGGGCCGAATGTGTCCTACATCTATAAGTCTGTTGTCTGATTGGCGGTGGTTCCCGCTGCTCACGTCGCCGACAAAGCCACCATTTGCATCCACTTTGTCATTCATGTCTCCTCTCAGCCTCATTCCTATTCCGAGTTTATCCCAATGTGGATATGGTAATGAGATTCAGACATTTCCGACTTTCTTTTCTAACGATTTGTATACGCCATTATGAAGTAACTTTTTGCAATAAAACACTACTTTTCTGCTTTGTTGAGTTTCTTACAATATTTTGGCTTAATCCTGCCTTACTGACTCGTTTTTTACGCCCATATTTGTTTAGATTTGCGAATAAGCAACTCATCGATCTTAACTTTATCAGCCAGAACAAGTGAGTTGCGATAAGAAAGTAAGCATTAGGTAAATCTAAATCTAACAATAATACAAACAAAACTTAGTAGCTGACATCTCTTATTCCTTCGAGGGCTGACGTCGTATAAAAATACAATGACACATACAAATAGAGTACGAAAATATTAGCCAGATCACAAACAAACATCAAAAGGCCACAACGAAGCGGAAAGTAATAAAGTGTCGCAATAGGAGATTGCTTTAATCTTTAAAGTCCACAAACGAGGGCTGATTGAATGGTCCCCTAACGGCAAATGAGAGAGCAGTTCCCATTTCATTCAATAGATGCGTTAATTTGCATCATCTTTGTGCATAAATAAACGTTAAAATACGTTTCGCTCTTTTAGTAAGACTGAGAGCCATAACAGACAGTATTGTAAATTTTCTTCTTCATTTATACTTCCATCTATGTATAAGGTCTTATTAAGATCCCAATGTAAAGTATGGACTCGGGAAGAGCGTAGCTCTAATATCTATTGCATTTAGGTATGTAAGTTTCTGATTAGTCGTTGAAATAAAAAAATATTTAACCGTTTTTTTCCTTTCGTAAGTACCTACCTGCTTACACGGAAGCTGTCACATGCTAAGTACCCGAATTAGGGCAGTCACAACCCCAGCAGCAATTTGCAGTCATTATTTTATCACGTCACAAAAAGACGAGTCTCGGCGGCGTAAGTTATTTACAAATTTTAAATTCGCCCGTCGTGTGCGAACCCGACGCCCCCTGCCTTTATTGGCGTCGGCGTTCCTTTATTAACCAGTGTTTGATGTTCGTGTGACGCGAGGAAATAGATAAATTGTTTGTTTTCCTGCGATATCAATCCAAGTAACCCGTATCTGAGGGGTGCAAGGGGCTTCAATCTCAAATTAAAATGCTGTTTAAACTTGGACCATTCCTAATTTAGTGGACTTAATTGCAAAGGAAAAAAATATGGCGAATCCACCGACAAGAGACTATTTTAAGAACTATTCACAAGTAAATCAATATACCACAATACTTAAAATCTACATGTATAAATTTTCGAATATGTACCTGTAATGTTTGCCATTTGTCATACTTAACTGTTATTTTTCTCTGAAATCGTTTTTTTTTTCAGGAGCATTGATGGCCATCCTGTATAACTAAATAGCTTAATTTAAGTTAGTTTTATACCAATACTGACTATGATTGTCTATGAGAAAAAAAGTTATGACAATTATAATATTATGGCAAACACTACAATTACGGCATATGAATTACGATATACGGTATATAGGGGACCGCAAAATTTGCACCTATAACTAACTAATGAGAAAGCAAGTTCGTTCTGAAACAGTAAAAACCAACTGACTAAGTCAAAAAGCGTCATTTATGCTGGTTAAGATTCTTCCTTTTAACAGCCTTCAGGACACAAGTAAGATAATAAAGTTGCTTCTGATTATTAGAGCATACAAATATCTCCTCAAACGCGCCGTTGACTCTCCTCATTAAACCGTAACGTTAAAATATGAACAAGCCAAAGGGTTCTCATTTCTGTGATTAGTGTTGCCAGCACCGAGTTTGGTTGAGATTTATAGTCTCCCGGAACGCGGTGAGTGTCAGATGGCTACGATGGCGGATATGGCAAACGTGTGACGGACTGCTGCGGTAAATTAAAACATTTTAACTTGACAGTTTGTGTCACGGTTGTCGTGAATGCGTTTTAACTGGCTTCTTTGCAGCGGATGATGAGACGGTGTATTTAGAACAGGAGATGTCTTGGATCTGCTTTTGCTGTTTTAAAAATGTTAATACCGATTTTGGTTTTGGCTGTTGTCTGTGCGTGTGACTTTAAGTATGTATATGATGAGTTAATTAGAACACTAAGATCTCACAATGATATAATGTTATAAAGATTGGCGGACACTTGCCGGAAAATATGAATCTCCATGTATTATTAGATAGATAAGCTCAGTTTAGTAGAGGCAACATGTACCTAGTACCTATGGGACTGTCAAGTTTAAGACGGATTAACGATTAAATCTAGATGTTAGCAAGCGGCAATTGGATGACAAACCAGCTACTTAAATTGCTAAAGACTAAATTATAGAAACCTCGGTCGTTTTCGATAAAGCAATCTTAGTACCTATTAGGCTCTAAATCTTTAAGTTATAATAATTACTTATCCGTTCTCTTAGGAAATATTCTGCAATCTAGAACTCTCCCACTGCTGTGTGCATAAACACCACAATATCCAATATTATTATAATACAAGTATCTCCATGCATCTGCTGTTCCGCCCGGCAATATGTCACGGGAGTCGGGCGATCGTAATAACAGCTACTGTTTTATGAAAGGCGCTGTCACTTCCAATAGTCGTGTCGCCTCTTAACAAAAACGAACAAAATCTTGCCGAGTATCTCTTAGTTTTAGTTAAATAGAGCTGCTCCTAATGGAAACGCAATTGAAAAATTATGGAACAATTATTCTCTGTTACTTTACTGTTTACTTTTTGTGGGTCTGAGTTAAGGTGAAGTTACTGCTTACTGCTTGCTTTGTAGCACTTCCTTTTGCATTTTGAAGTATGGCAGATTAATGTGAGTTCGAAGAAGTCAATATTATTTGTGAAGGGGGTCTAAAACTCGTGATTTACTGCGAGCGGGCGAAACGGTTAAAAAGTTGTAAACTGCTTGTGTTTCCGCTGCAACAATGTTTATCTGACGTTTATTCTGACTTCTATTCCATACATGCGTTATTAAGTTTACTTAAGTGCTGTGTGGTATTTGAACAGTTATCCTTTGTTTAGATCGATTTTGTCAAATTACCTATGTGAAAGAGCGACGAAGCGGTGTGGTTCCTCAGCTTTGCAAACTGTCAGTATTTTAATAATCCGAGATTTTAATTAGGTAGTAAGCACGAGTTATTTGTGTTCTCTACAAAAATCAGCATTAGTAGGTAAACTTAAATTGGTATTTTTCAGGACCGGTAAGAGAGTTTGCATGGAATTAATAATTGAGAGTTGTGTAGGTGTAGATACCTTTTTACCTACTGACATACACATACATAAATCACGTCTTTATAGGGTACCCCTTATGGCGAAAACAGAGCCTGAGGTAACAAGACTTAAAGGCCACGTTTACCATGATTGTGAGTGACTAAATATATTTTACACATTTAAGTATGTAAAACACATTATAAACCAGAAACAGTCTTTTCCTTTCATTTTGACGAGTAAAAAAAGTACATTTACACTACATAATGTTGTTTCAGTTTTGGCACTTTAAAATTTTGGCAAAACCGTGCAAATTGCGACCGTATTTCCTGGAAGGCGAAACATGTGATGCGTGCGCGCCGGCGAGTCTCTTTGACCCGCCATAGATTTATGTTTTCTGAATGAACTGGTCTGAACGGTCCTTTGTGGACATCATTAAGCGGTATTAAAATATGACAATGTTAAACACCGATTAAACATTATTATTTATTACGATAAATAGAACACCGTGTTCATTTTAGTAAATAAAATTAATCACGAAGTTTTAGCCTAATTTTTGAGTTTGAATTACGTGAAGATAAATAAGCTAAGTATAGGTATACAAATATTAACGCAATGCATTATTTAGTTAGAATAACGTCTTTTTCAACCTTCTAGTTTCAGAAAAAAAAGTAAACTGGTAGGTGTACCTACCTTATACATGTATACAAGTAAGTAGGTATCTTCATTAAAAGACAAAATGGAGGAGGTTCTCCATTCAAAGCGTATGTTTTACTATTTTTTAGATAAGTATGACCACGCATAATTTACGAACAAGTTAAATTAAAATATTGTGTGTACCTAACGCAAACAAAACGCCACCAACTTAAATGAAAAGTATACAACTTTGTATCCATTAAATGTTATAGATCCTTAAATAGTTAAAGCCTTTGATGTCAAGTGCCGGTGGTCTCCGTAAGATAAGAGCTTGCGGAATTAACTTTTGTCAAAGGACTCGACGAACTTAAGCACTAAACATTTGGAACTAAGTATAGTTCGGACGCACACCTGTGAGGAAATCGGTTTAAAAGCAACAATGTATGAACGAGGACAAATTTATGAGCTTATTTTTAGCATCCGTAAAAACGTAATTTTGTATAATTTTAGTTTCACATTGAAAGGGATTTTAGTTCCTGAAGATTTGAACTGACGGCATACAATTTCAAAGATTACCTAATTAAGAACTTCCAGCAATAAAAACAGGCTGACAGTTTGTAAACAGTCATCATCATCATAATATTTTCAGTCGATAAACTGCAATACATATACTTATAGGTACGTATTCAATACCTATACCTACGATCATTGTGTAGTGCTGTTTACCCGCCCACTTTAACGCTTTACATACCTACTGCTAATTAATGTAAATTAGAAAACAGAAAAATCCGAAAAGTAATAGCTACGGCCGGGAATCGAACCCGGATCCTCATCATTCCGTGATGCGTGCTATACCTACCTACCGCTACACCATCCATAGCTTTACTTTACGGATTTATCTATGTGTTCTAATTTTCAGCATCGCTTAGAAACTTAATTTCTAACGAATGAAACCGTAAAAATAAAATAAATAAAAAATCAAGAAGTAAAATTTTTGATTCATTTGATACCTAATACCTACTGCTAATTATGATAAAAAAGTTGTCCTCTCAAAAAGGATTCTGCTAGCAAAAATATAGTACTTAATTTAAACACGATATCTGTAATTTTCTTACTCCTAGTGTTGATATAAAATGTAGTGCACACCCACATATTTCAATTAAAGTTTCGACCGCAAGAACGGTCCATCATCTGGCAACGAGAGCTAAATGAGCCGTTCACGTAATCTGATCCGGCCGAATTAAAGACCCCATCACCCTCGTTACGCGCCGTCACACAGACGATTTATTTCTTATCTGTGACCTTGGATATACAAACCATAACAGTTGCAAAACTATAATCCCAGGCTCCTATTTCACCAGCCCGACAATTGTCGGTGACATTGACAATTCGAAATATAATGCGTATTCATTATGAAGCCAACCGGCGCAGATTGTCGTCGCGGTTGTAACGTAAATAGAAATTGTCACTTGTTACAGAATAGGGGCCAGTTTGTCTAACCTCGCTCACACTCACACTACCTACCTACCTACTTCAAGTTTTCATACATACATACATACATACCTACATACATACATACCGTCACGCCTCTTTCCCATAAGGGTAGGCAGAGACTACTTTGTTCCACTTGCTACGATCCTGACATATTTCTTTCGCTTCATCCACAGTCATCAATCTCTTCATACATGTTCGTCGGTTTCGGGTACTCCTGACCTGACCTTTTTATAGTCTCGGAACGTCCGTCTAGGCCTTCCCCTCCCAACGTAACCATTCACACTCCCCATATAGACCTGTTTAGTTAGTCTACTTTCATCCATCCGCTCTACATGCCCAAACCAACCAAACCAACGTTCAAGTTTTCAAGTGTCAAAAATGACGTTTGGAAGGTAATAGAGGAGGTGAGGTGAGGTGAGGTGGTTACTTTTTGACAGTTGAAACTGATATTGATGGAGCGCCATATGATTTCCCTCTTAGACAGCACGTAGTCAGGGGTATGGTCTGGATTTGTCAGAATTTGTAAATGGGCGAATATTTAAGAAATCATGTTATAGGCGATACGGCTAGCAACCCATCACTATTTTGTTTCCACTTTCCATCTATAATCGGGTTTCGGGTACAATCAGCCGATTCAAGTATCAAACCCATAAGAGTGAGTGAAACAGCAATACAAACCCGAATGGCATTCGAAAAGCTCAGGGACTGTAAAGCGACAATGAAGTAAAAAACTTCGCTCCTAGCAGAAGTTCCACAACCAAATGTATGGACATCCATTTGATAACTGAATATTTCTATAAATAAGAACTTAAATACACACACACACACACACACACACACACACACATATCACGTCTATATCCCTCAAGGGTAGACAGAGCCATAAAGGCCACTGTTAGCGTAATTGTGGGAAAGGGGAATCATAATAGTGATGGGATCATCCGCATCGCCTATAACATGATTCCTAAGGTTTTACCATATGCGCGGGAAGAGAAGCAACTGCATTCTATGTTATTTCTTTGCTCCCAGACCAGTAGGTATGGAAGTAATTACTTAGAGGTAAAACTTCGACCAAAACGTTTGTATCTATGAGATATCAGTATCATCACGGTTTACTAGTCAGAATGTTTTTTCCTGCAGATAAGCCTTTTGTCTACTCAAATATACTTAGCGACGGTACAGACAGTAAGTACAACCATATTTAACTGAACCATTTTCCCGGCAAGGGAGGGCGCATGACTGGAATTTGAAACAGTTCCAGAGTTCTCCCTCATGGAGTTCAATCAGTTTACGATAATTCGGTTAGGGGTGATAAATCTGTGTTACTTAAGGGAAACGACTATATATCAAATTACTGGAGGCTAGTACACATAATCGGGTTTTTGATACAATTATGGAGGTCAACATCGTAATTTAATCATCTTAGGAAGTACGATTGTGTGCGTTTATAAATCTTAATTTGTGATGTGAATTTATAAGAGTTTGTAACTACTGTAATTATAATGCGGGTAGGACCTCGTGCAAGGTCCGCCCGGATCGCTACCAAGCAGCAGTGCTTGCACTGTTGTGTTCCGGCGTGGAGAGTAAGACAGCCGGTGAAATTACTGGCACAAGAGGTATTCTATCCAAGCCCTCTAAGCTGGCAACGCATCTGCAATCCTCTAGTGTTACGGGTGTACATGGGTGCCGGTGTTCGCTTACCCACGTGGTCCACTTCCTTGACATATAAAAAAAACTTGAAATTAGTAATTTTGAAAATCAATTGAGTAACCTTTACACTATAAAACAATAGTGGATATTGATGATCAAATGTTAACTAACATCGTTGTTGATAAGTCACGCGTAATCTTCTGTGACTACGTAAGTAGTTACGTCATAAAAGGAGCGTTGCTGAATTTTCTTGAAATGAAAAACAATGGTGTGATTGTGATCATCAGGGACCACCGGCGCTACGTCATTAATAAAGTGACTATTAGCCTAGGCCACGAGCTCAGTAATGGAAACGGCTGCTCGCAGATGAGCTCGGTTTTTACGGCACGAGCTCCGGCCACCCGCAGAGGCGACACTCCGCTCCCCCCCCCTCATTATTTGTGGTTTCAATTCACTTTTTACGCCGCTCGCCCTCTTTGCGGCTCTCCTAAATGACTACCGTCTAGAATGACGTAATCAACTGCGAACAGTAAGCGATTTGTTTGCTTTTGCGCAGGGACGCTGGGCTCAATGAAAATATTGCGCTTTGTAAGTTTGATTTGTGACATGTGCTTGTTGTGTAGAAATTTATAATCATAAACATTTTTAACAAGAAACTACCGTGATACACAATCTTAATTACGCAAACGGATAACTCACGTATAAAAGTTGAGTGAAGCTCGACATGTTTTATGATTCGGGCATCACTCGACTTTTATACGGTGAGTTATCCGTTTGTGTAATTAACTATCATAAACAGATAGAAAAAATCGAAGGCTTCCCCAACAGCTATGGGTGGTGTAGGGATATAGCACGCGTCACGGAATGACGAGGATTTTTCTATGTGTTCTAATTTTCAGTGTCGATTAGAAATTTAATCATAAACATGTTTATTAATTTAAGCAATACTTTCAAGCTACTTGTTTTCTATTGTAATACTGAACGCATATCATGGTTTGTGTATTTAAGCCTTTTTTAACTTCTACAACCAAAGTACTCACAAAAGAACGCAAGCAATTAGGTACTAGGTATTTTCCAATTTCTGTAAATGTGTCTTACTGCCTTGTTACGGTGCTATCCAGATATTTACATGGGTTGACTAGCAAGAAAGATTTTACTAGACATTTAGGTAGGTAGTTAAAATAAACATAAAACGACGTGCTATTTTCCAAACGCAACATTGTGGCACATTCACTAGTAACTTTGCATTTTTAAGTGGTCATCAAAATTATTATAGTTTATGGCAGATAGAGCTATAGTTTATCGCCATCAAATTTAAACTAAAAATCTAGTAGGTATTGGTAAAATTTATAACCTAACTCACTCTTTCTTTGGAAATTAAATGTTAAGTAGGTAGACTAAATAATTTAAAAGTGTGTGTGTTTCAAACAGCTTTTTTATGTAGAAAGTTGCAGAAATATTGATGTAGATAATTGCAGTTTTTTTGTTGTGAACCCAGTTAATATGGGCCATGCTAGTAACACAATCAACGTAGCTCGATATACTGGTAATGGCACTTTTCGACAAAAACAAGGGGTCAACTCTAAAATTCGAAGTTCTTATGATACCTTCCTCTTACTCTCCAATTAGTAAAAGCCAATTTCGGATATCTAACTTCGCAAAAATACCTGGGAACTTTAAAAAATTCCAAAACCAATTCGCGTGGCTCACGTTAGATTAGATTAGTATTTCTAAGTTTATTGTGTTAGCAGTTAGTAAATGTTTGCCAAATACCGAGTCTATGGAAACTACTGGTAACGACTCATTACCAAACTGAGCCTGGATTGATTAAGAATCTGTTATTACTTACATAAGTAGCTTAGCTAGTCAAGTAAGCACTTACCTTCGGCTTTTTTTCGTGGATGACTGGAACATGATTTCTGGGAACTGCTTACCGCATCGCCTTACAGATATGGCATAATTTGCAATGTGTTATATGTGTTATCATACTTAGGTAATTAATTGACGAAAATGTTATAATTTAAGCTGTCGTGATGTATACGTTTATAGATGGTAATTACTCGTACCTGCCACTCATAATTAATTGAGGATGACCATATTTCAAAGGCTCTTGGGATATCAAACTACTTTGGATACTAGCGCTTTCCTAATTACTAGTTAGTTCCTTAATTTTGAAATCCAATTAGTTAGTTTGTACCCTCAGTTGAAAGTTAGATTTGAGTAGCTTGTAGCTTTCCTATTCTTAGCAGAATGTCGCTACTTCTTAAGTTAACTTATTAGGTAGGTACTTCAGCCCTTCAAAGACAGCCAGTAAAAGGGCTTCTCTTTGTACTTACTACATCGGGTTTAATCATCATAAGGAGATAATAAAAGTACAAATACCCACTCGGAAAAATATATTTAATTTTTATAAAATCAATATCAGGCATTTTTAATTCGCACAATTTTGTACAATATACAATAAAGTTTAGATATCATTAAATTACATCTTTCCAAGCTAACAAAATAGTACAATTATGGACATATACCTGTATAAGTATATGGACAAAACATTTCAATGGTCGTTCAGGACTAACAACGAGAGGCGGGCAAGAAACCAGCCTCTGTCATATTATTTACAATGTCAACTAAGTAAACTTTGATGAAAAGGTCAATGGTAGTTACAACATTCGTTCAACATAGTTAAAATTTTGTTATTTACATGACTTATTTTGCCGGAATCGTTCGCTATCATGTTTTGAGCAAATTTTGGAGCAAGAAGATTGAAAACCGCATTTTTAGTCGTATTTTCTGTAATGCATTCGAAGTGCTACGAATGCTGCTCTGTAGCTTCGGAGTCAATATGGCCGATCAAGACTTTTTTTAGGATAACATAAACATAAAACAGAGTAGGTACAGTACCCGGCCATAAAGTTGCACTTCGGTCTTTGGAAAGAGACAATTAAGGCGTCGTGTAACTTAGAGCGAGACAACGCTTTACGAAGCCGAAATTAGCCGAGAAGACTGATGTGCAGTCTTTGCAGTCTTTATGGCCGGGTAGTGCAGTCAGCTTTGTTGAATCTATTGTTCGAAAAACTTTACACTTGATTGAATATTTAGTCATCAGCCTCACCGTTACGATTCTGCGTTTTCCCTCACTTTGTTAAATGAAGTCCATTTATATAATTAATATTGCAAATTACAATTTAATTTACATATACCCATCTGTCCGGTTATCAATTAGGTAGTGTTAATATTTAGGAAAGAGTCATGCTTATCAGAAAACGCTATTCGCTTAATATTTTAGCGTAAGTATATAAAAAAAGTAACCGTAAGTTGGGTTCAATAAATAAATTCGTTTTATAGATATCAGTTGAGGTAATAAAATGTAATAAATAATGAACTGCAATTTTGGACTAAAAGAGTGATTCTACTTATCCTAATTAACCATACAATTTCTTACTATTTATAATGTTAAAGTTCTATACTGTACAACACTTAAAAGTCACAACAAATACACAACGGCTGCAAACGTTCCGCATTGTCTATATTACAGGAGCACGTTACTATGTACAGTGTTCTGATATGTGCTATGTACATCGCGCGGGGAGGGCGGCGCGGCGCGTGCGCAGCGGAGGCAGTATCACAGGAGCGAGGTGTGGTGCGGCGGCGCGGGCGGCGCGGCCGCGCGCCCCCGTCACACCAGCGTGCCCGGCTTCACGTCCAGCCCGTGCTCGGGCGACCGAGACCCCATGCCGCCCTCGCCCTGGCTGTTCTCCTCCGAATCCGAACACGAATCCGAGCTCCCCTTCTTCCCACCATTGTGCGTTTTGACGTGCTTTGCTAGGTGGTCTGATCGCATAAATCTTTTGTTGCACACTGGACACGCGAACCTTTTCTCGCCCGTGTGCGTGCGCAGATGCCGCTGCAGCTCGTCGGAGCGCGTAAACCGCTTGCCGCAGAACAACCAGTTGCATACAAATGGCCGCTCTCCGGTGTGCCAGCGGAGGTGAGCTTTTAGGTGGGAGGTTTTTCCGTAAACTTTACCACAGCCGGGTATGTGGCAACTATGTATGTTCTTTTTTCGTAGATGCGCTCCTGCAGGACCAAGTCGTTCGGCTTCTTGACAGTTGGGGCAATCACATGTCGCGCGGCCAGCGTACCGACGCTGTGAGCGAGGCGAGGGAGCTTGCGCGGGCGGCGCCGGCGACCCCGGCCCGTGTAGGCCGAACGAACCCTGCGTCGGCAGCACAGACTTGTAGGCGTCTTGGAGGAGGTGAGGGGCAGGCGGTAGTAAGTGAGCACCTCCGGATAACGAGTGCGTTAATTGTGAATAGTCCTGGCCCGCGTAATTTGCCATCTGTCCGCCGACGTCTAGCCACCCACCGTGCACATCCCACCAGGTACCGCCGACGGCACCCACGCCGCTCATTTCCGCCGCTTTTAAGGCACCACTGCTGCCACCGCCTCCGACGTTGAAAGGCCACGATTCGTATGGGTGTCGGGAGTACATCGAGCCTAGACTCGCACTAGATTCACTTTTGCCTAGAAGTTGGTCGCCGGATGATGGGAAGTAAAGGTCATTTCCGTAGGAGGGTGGTGCGGCGCAGGAGGTGGGTCCGCGGCCGTAAGGTGAGCAGGAAGGCGGCTGCGAGCGCGGCGCTCCGGCGCCGGGCGGCGAGTGGGCGCCGGGGCTCTTCTTCCACGGGTGGAAACCCTTGCCCACGGCCGCGTCAGCCAGCGGCGGTGGCGACTTGCTCGACAGCTTGTTGCACTGCGCCGCCAGCATCGCCAGCGGCGTGCCGCGTAAGCTCGGGTGTTCCTGGAAAGACAGACAACGAATCGTTAATTATCATGAGAGAAAAAAACACTGGTTTAATTATTATCGGCGCTGAGCTTAGACCGTGAGAAAGGTCCGAGTGTCGACTAAGATTTATAGCCTAATTTATATGGGAACTGAGGTGGCGGTGTTCGGCTCGTGCCTGGGGCGCTCAGAAATAATATAAATAAATTATGAGATGGTTGTAGTGTATTTACAATTAGGCGGCGCGGTGACAGCTCCCGGCCGCTACCGCGCGGCCGCGGGACGTCGTAATTAATAAACCTGTGCCTGCTTAACTGACACCGTCGTAAAAACGCATCTGACAATTATTTACATACGACCCAAATTAATTAAAAATATATTAAGGTGCCGAGAGCAAAATGATTAAGAAACTTATACGATAAGGTAAGCCGTATTTACCAGTTTCACTTGCCCCATTATCTTTCCTTACAAGCGTAAGTATGTTCCGTACCTTCGAATAAACAACGCGAGAATAAGGGTGTAAAGCATAATCCATTCACTGTTGTTCATTTTGGCGAGTTAAAAATAAAGGTGAGCACACAAGAACATCCGACCGGATATTTCACCCTAGCATGAGACACAAAGGGCCGATAAAAAAGTTCCATTGTGAGCAATAATAATATAATCCGGGGATCACGACCGTGCCGGGGACACGGGCCCACGGGGAACGGGGTGCGGCCACGCCCTGTACATTGTGATTGGCGCAGCTGTCGCCGTGTGTAGCTGGCCTTACAACTCTAGAATTCGGGAAATGGATTCAGGACAAATTATTTTTTTGTTAATTATTTATCTGAGTCAAACAATTGCATTGAAACAATACAGCTATTATCATCATACGAGTTTATTTATGTAACATAGAGCAGTTACAGCATCATAAAAGATGTTTAAAAATGTTTTTTTTGTAATGATATAATGATACTCAACTATAGGTAGGTACCTAATATCAGTAGGTATACATTAACGTAAATTACTTACGAAAATAATTTCTCACAAATGTAAAGGTTGATGTTTTAATCAAGTTTCTAAAACAATGGTAAATAAGTACGTACAGACAGGTTATCTTGCGATATCTCCTTAGATACGGATAGATGTAAGGCAGAAACGGCATAAATACGACTGTGTATAGCCCATGACAATTACGATTACCATAAAAAAATAATAAAACCATATCAAATTGCCGCAGCGGACTGAGTCGTGAGACTAGTGCCTATATGAAGTATGCCTAGCTTTATTAGCAGGTCTTTGCTCTTATTGTAGGCGTGCTGTGTTCTTAGAATCGGTGTGTTAATGTAGTCACTCACATAGGGATCTCGCGTCACGTTTATCCTGTTTCAATACTGGTCTTCTTAACTTTTTTCTTGCCCGTCTCGTTTTTACGAAGAAGAAAGATTTTACTGCCAAAGTTACACAATTTCAAAATGAGAACAGCATAAATAGATAAATATGACATTTGTGACAAACGTCATAATACAGCAGTAAAGTTCTTGCTACTTGTTTGTTTCTTACTGTATTTTATTTTGGAAAAATGACTCTCTACCAAGTTTCTTGCGGCGTATTCTTCTTGGCAATGATGGTCTTTCCGAATGCACGGGTAGTTTCAAAAAAGACACGTAAAAGAACCCTTAATTGGCGGCCAAAATAAAATTTTGATTTTGACTACAATTACGTACTTATAACAATATGATATTAAATTGTACATTTCTTTCTACTTACAAAAAATCTGCCATGCCAAATTTAATAGATTTCGCTGCAATTGAAATGGTCAGTCATTGTTTTATCTTATCCTATTCCACACCGACCGACTTTAGACTCATCTAGTATAGGTAAGTACGTGTACATTGCATTACCCTTTCTGCATCGGGAGTTTTCGAAACCTTCTGTTCTTGATGGGAAACAAAGGTGTTCGTTTTGTACATTTACACACCTTCAAGTATTCCGAAGCAATTTGGAGATAATATTAGAAGATGAGTGGTAGAATGTTCGGGCGCGACCGTTCGGCGGCGAGCAGTCATAATTACCCTAGGCATTATGCTCCATTTGGGCGCGGGCAGCGCGGACGCACCGAAACAGAGTGATATCGGTAATTGGTCGTCAACAACCCCGCTCGCCGCGAGATTGAATCCGACTCCGGCGCCTCTCGCCATCCGCCGACTCAGCGGCGCCACACACCACATTACAATGTTGATGGCTTTTTCCTTGTCAAAAATGACGAAGATCTTTTGTCATAAAAAATAATAAAATACAAAGAGATTTACCGACGAAATGTGAGAGTGAATGAAGCCGGGTCAGGTAGCTTGCGATGCAGTTAGCGCGGAGATGGGATAGGTTTATTCATTAGGCAATTTACAGAAATTGGAGTCGCCTTGTGGTCAGAGTTTATCTTTAGCAGGTAGATAATTTTATATACTCATTCTGTGGTATAATAAAAAGACTGAAATAATAAAATTATCCTTTTTCGTTGTAGAAACTGAAACAAGATTATCTTAATTTTACTAGGCCGATAGATGAACTTAATTATGAGAGCGGAATCAGAACGAGGCGCACTCGTAGAATTGAATAGTGGCCGGATGTATCAACGATCGAGAGGCTCGGATTACTTAATTGCACCCTCTGATTCAGTAGGCCAGCAATGGCTGACTTCGTGCTATGGGAAATTATTGGACTCACTTTTGTAGCTATACCTACGTAGGTGTAAAGCTGACTAAAACTACCTAAGTAAGCTACTAAATAGATGCCTAAAATTATTCCGAGTCTCGAGCAGTTAATAATACATTTTTGTCAAGTATTTTACGGCGTTAACTAAAAGATCAGAAAAAATCTGCTGTGGAACATAAGTATCCCACACTGTCAAAACAATAGTAGAAATATTAATTTATTACCAGACAAATTAAAATAACTAAAATTAAAATAAATCTAAAAACGTAATCCCCGCGGCATTTAGTCAAAGATGCTGGCAGCATTTCCCCGCTGTATTGCAATATTTCGCTGTGCGAGGAAGCTGCCAGCTCTTTGGTCTCCGTTGCCGTCGATCAGCCTCATAGACATTTTCTTGACAAAAATATGCGCGCTGGGACCCCACGGACCTAAGGTCTCAACCCCGAATGGCAGGAAGTAGTATTCGGATGCGAGACCTTCATATGTTTATTTAGATGATTCAAGCTCTACGTTCGATCCTCAAGAGCTACAATAGCACATTGTTTTTGGCCATCAAAAAACTACATTTAGGGAGGTAAGGTCAAAACCAAATATGTATGCTTACGAGTACATGAAGGATAAATTGGATGATCCTTGCGAAGTTAGAAGATTGGAGCTCTATCTGTCTATGGTTAGCCTACTACCAACACTAATGGAAAATTTCTCGCAAATTAGTTTAATTTTAAACACATAATCAAAAAAATGTGAGAAGCCATAAATCGTGAGTTAAAACCGCGCGGCGCGGGTTGCCAACTACTCAGTATGGATAATTTAAAAATTTAAAATTAACCACCAAAATTATGATGAGCTAAAATGAATATTCAAGCGGAACGCTTATCCCAGCGTGTTATTAAGATGATCGCGAAGTCGTTACAGGCCAAATTGTATTTCATAAACTCCATAACTATACTTATTAGCTAATATTTTTAGACAACACGTTATAAATATAATGAGTAACGTCCTTATTATGATAATATTCATAAAATTATTGGATGGCTTTAAATGCCAACATGTTATAAATTGATTAATAACATTAATTATTTATCTTTTGACTATATACGCTCAAAACATACAATGGCGGTTAAATGAGTATGTACCTATATGTGTACTTATACAGGGTGTCCCAGAAAGTAGAGTCAAGCGAAAGTCCTGACGTAGAGCAACTCAAGGGGCATCCGAATTACCCCCATGTGTGTTCCGCGATTTTTCGTAGTTTAGGAGTTATGGCCTTTTTTCACATTTTCTATTAATCTACGACCACGGAGACAGTTTTGCTCACTCTGATTGCAATAATTGAGATAATTGGCTGCTTGTTTTTTTAACGAGTAGCTGAATAGTACGTGCATGTATTTCAATTAAAAACAAAACAACATCGTTGACCGTTTGGGCAAAAAAAATTATCGAATCACAAAAAGTGACTAAATTTTGACTGTAGTTCAGACTTTGAAGGCCAATTACAAAAAAAACTAGCATAACTTTTTTTTTTCAAACCATGTTTAAAAACTGCCTTATTTTATTGACTTTCTAGCCTATTAATTTTATTGATCTATCATTAAGGGATCATGCCAAAAAAAATAATCAAAACGTACTTCATCCGTAATTTTCACTTTTTCTAGTAAGGCCAAGTACAAATCTGAAATATTTTTTAATTTTCATTTAATAGCCTCGGAAAATCAGTGGTCAGTATTATTGTTTTGCAACCAAGAAGTTTTTCATGCTAAATCCGGAGCACAAACCTAATTTCAGATTTGTACTTGGCCTTACTAGAAAAAGTGAAAATTACGGATGAAGTACGTTTTGATATTTTTTTTTGGCATGATCCCTTAATGATAGATCAATAAAATTAATAGGGTAGAAAGTCAATAAAATAAGGCAGTTTTTAAACATGGTTTGAAAAAAAAAAGTTATGCTAGTTTTTTTTGTAATTGGCCTTCAAAGTCTGAACTACAGTCAAAATTTGGTCACTTTTTGTGATTCGATATTTTTTTTTGCCCAAACGGTCAACGATGTTGTTTTGTTTTTAATTGAAATACATGCACGTACTATTCAGCTACTCGTTAAAAAAACAAGCAGCCAATTATCTCAATTATTGCAGTCAGAGTAAGCAAAACTGTCTCCGTGGTCGTAGATTAATAGAAAATGTGAAAAAAGGCCATAACTCCTAAACTACGAAAAATCGCGGAACATACATGGGGGTGATTCGGATGCCCCTTGAGTTGCTCTACGTCAGGACTTTCGCTTGACTGTACTTTCTGGGACACCCTGTATATGAGTTTGCAGTTCAATTGTTTCTAAAGATGCTTAAAGATCACTGTTGTGTAATTTGCTATACCTGTAATAAACATTAAATATTATTGCGCCGCATGCGGACTGATTAATTTTTGGGAATGCAAGTTCTCAGTTGTACTTACCTACCTACATTACGACTCGATCTAAGTATTTAGTAGCTATAGTGCTTAATACTGATTATTTTAGTTAGCATATTTTAGAGAGGTATAATTTTAATACACTGTTATTAAAATTAATCCAGATTACTTCGAGAGGTGGTTAGGTTAGTAGAACTAAATACTAGGTACTGTAAATGTCTTTCAAATATTTTACCAAATATTTCCGTACGGTCAATGTTCAAAATTTACGGCGTAAGGAGTGGCTTAATTTGGAATCAAAAATTACGATGAAAAATGTTTACATTTGTACAATATAACTAACTTATCCACTAGCTGAAATATACTAGAATGATTTTAAGACACCTTGTATGTGTTCTGTCTGACTATATAATTATGTCGCCAATGTAATTTTCTAACTTCGTAACGAACCGAATTTAAAGTGAAATCCCTAATTCGTGTCAGATAAGCCCGGGTTAAATTGCGGATGGCTAATTGCACAATTAGGGAATTATCGAACGGGTCGGGGTGAAACCGTACGCCGTCGTCGCCGCGTCTATTCTAATGCAAATAAACGCGTAAAATTATCACCAAATGGTCGACAACGAGGCCGTTCACTTGGTGATTTTAAGCTCTAATAGTTCATTGAAAAAGTGAACGCGGTTGTCGCTCGTTTGCTATAAGTCTACCTATAGTGTAAGTTTTTGACACAAAATAGCCTCGAACGCGTCTGCTTGTCAGTTTCTATGGGCAGTTGACAGCGCCTCTAGAGCATATTAGCAACAACAAGCTGTCATAGTATTTGATACTTAAACGTAAATGCGTTCGAGATGTTTTTATTTATGATGCTTACAAACCACTATCACTATCACTACATAGTATAAAATAAAGTCGCTTTCTCTGTCCCTGTGTCCCTATGTCCCTATGTATGCTTATATCTTCAACACCACACAACGGATTTTGATACGGTTTTTTTATAAGATAGAGTGATTCAAGAGGAAGGTTTTTATGTATAATTCTACGCAGACGAAGTCCCGGGCAGAAGCTAGTATACCTACTATATTTAACCCCATATGTGTTGGTGTTGGTAGAATAAGTCAGAATTGATGATGATCAAAATATTTATACAAAGATAGAACGAAATGAGCTTATCCTAATAGGTAAATTATGTTCAGTTTCGTCGTTTTAATGTAAGAAAGGCGGCTTACAAACTTCAAGATCACCGTTTTTTGAGAGCAATGTCTTCTAAAACCTGTACTGGAATGTGTTTTGAAACATGCTTTTGCTAGCTGTAAGTAGTTTGTCTATTTGTCTATCAGAATAAGTACTCGCGAGCGGCATCAAATCCGTTCATTAGCCAACTAGGGTTGCGCCCGTTATTTGAGACTAACTGGGGTAGATATCGATTAAATCTTCCTGTCTCTGCAATGTGGCTTTAACAGCTTCAAGCTGCTATAAGTGTTATTGTGTACCGTTTTTACACTTATTTGTGCGAGTGCTCTTTTTATGAAGTATGATAATAATTAGCTTCAACTGAATTTTTAACAAATGAGTAAAATAAGGGGTTACTTTAGCTGTAAGCTACACGTGCTTAAGCAATGCAATCCTAACGCAAAAACCACAATTAAACGGCTCTAACTAAAATTACATAGAGTTACTTAGATTAGTATGCAGAGAGGTAAGAGCGATCAACATTAAAATTAAGAGTGATAAATTTGAGTGATCATTTTGATATTTTGAACATATTTGGGCAAGTATCTCGTCATGCTTCTGTATTCATTATTACTTGAGTGCTAAATTCACTAATATCGACATCTATTTGCCAAGTTCAACATGAAACTACTGTGAGACTTAATCATAATTAGGTACACATAAACGGATAACTCACGTATAAAAAGTCGAGTGATGCTCGACTTGTTTCGGACTATTTCGTAGTCCTTTCTCTCGGAGCGCTCACCCCGGCGGCAGCGAAACGAACACTGCGCGCCAGCGCTCTGTTCACGCGGCTGCTCGACGCAACTGACATCGGCGCACAACTACCCTCGTTTTCATCGTCATTTTTATTATTGTCAAATGTAGGGCAGCACACAACACTGATCACGTCACTCCGTAAAGGTTCGTTCACACTCACCGTTGCCGAAACATGTCGAACATCACTCGACTTTTTATACGTGAGTTATCCGTTTGTGTGTAATTATTTGCCAAGTCTTTAGATCTAATAACACTGTGACTTTTCACAGTCCATGACGATTCTTTTAAGTGAGTAAAAGCGTGAAACCGCGCTAGTTATCCGCGGCCATTAGACCGACACCACATGGCCCGATCGCCGTCAAATTGAGCCGAAACAAATTATTTATTTAAAGGGAAATTACTGACTTGTGACGCCGTCCGGCACCTTTGACGCATGTGCGGTTGATTCCGACATGTGGGGGACTGAGTTTTTGTACAGATTTCAAATTGTTACGATGGAATGGAATATCACTGAAGTACCTGGTCGGGTTCAAAATAATAATTAGGTAGGTAGGTATGCAAAATTTTTGGCCGTATGCTAAAGTGCCTATCATGAATATTATGTAACTTTTGTAAATGCGACATTATTGTTACAGACCACAATATTGTAAGACTCCAAGTCAGGGGTCGGCACATAGTCCAGAAAAATAACAAGTATATACCTTGTCAACGTGTTAATTGATACCTACTTGGTATAGTATACAATACATTACAATATTTGGCGGTCCGAGGTTGGTCCTTTCGCGGTCCGCCTGTTGCAGACTGTTGCTCTAAGTAAATCTTTGCTCACTAGCGACTTCAAACCCCCCAGTATTAAGAAAGTAGAGGTAGACTGGACTTTTAGCAGGTTCTATCTTTCCAGCCCAAACATAAAAATATACTGTTAGACATATCGAAGATCAGATATTCCCATCGCTATCACAACACGTCTCATCTAATGCTATCAGTAATTTGGGTAGATTATGCAGCATTGTTTCACCGCCATTATCGGGACGTTTCAATAAAACTTCGCCGCCTAGCAGTAATGCGGGCGTTTAAATTTGATAAGTCGATGAAATTGTGTGGTAATGTGTCGGACATGAGCGCCCACTCGTGTCGGCTCGCCCGGGGCTGCGCCGGCGCAGGCTAGCGCGCTGTCGAAACGAAACTAACGTTACAGTTCTGAATTGTATTACATATATGTACATAAATTTGTATATCTACGCATACCTTGAATGCTATACCTATCTACCAATGAAGCCAAGGCCAGCTTTATTGTATCACCTGTGATGCTTAGGATACGTATTTAACACTAGTTTGATCTAGCGAGCCACATTATTAGGGATCATGACAGAAAGCTGTTATATTTAAATGTAAAACAAATATATGTATTTTTTATTTTTTGTTAGTCAGGGTTGCCTTCGTCGAAACCGATGAGGAGGACACATACATACACATACACAAATCAAGTCTGTATCCCTAACGGGATAGACAGAGTCTATGGTAACAAAACTAAAGGCCACGATTAGCATGATTGAGAGATGAAGAGGATCATACATATTTAGCTATGCAAGTCTCGTGAATTCTATTAAAATATCGTAAGCATAATTATATTTTGACGGACTGAATTGTCACTTAGCTTGAATGAATTTAATTAAGTTTATCTACTTTCCTCAATCTTCTAAAATAATACAAAGCGTGGGTGGAATGTTTCAGAATACTTATATCGTTTGAAAAAACATGGGAACACCGTCCAATTTCAAAGGACATTTAAACCGTCAAAATTTCGATCCAAATTGCCCACCAATATTTTGCGTGACGGAATTTGCTACACAAGTTTTCGAAGTGAGACCGACCTTCACCGGCTGGGACCAGATAATAGGAGCACCAATTTGAGAAACCAGTTCCACTTGTACAAAAAACAAGCGACGGCCGAATGGAAACAAGGGACTCCCTTCTACTTCGGCTTTTGTTCTCTCGCTTTGTAACAGAGCCAACATGTAGACACAATATAGCTGGCAGCTTTTTTTACTCTTAATTACTCGAGTGTCGAATCAAGTTTATAAGTGGCCTGATGGAAAATGGTTTTTGATTTAGGCTCGATAACTTAGGTAGGTAGTTATGTACGTAGGTACCTTTTCACTTAAACAAACGTGCCGAATTACCGATTTATTTGTTAATAATTTAGTATACGTAGGTACATGATTAATCAGTACGTACTGATGACAACTCTCGCGACAAAGTCAAGGTAACATTTTTTTATCGCTTTAAACGTTTTGATTTAAAACCTATCGTCGCGGGAAACAAAACACTCAATAATTACGCCTTGAGTGCTATAATTATTACCGTTAATACGGACATTAAGTTATTCAATAATTATAAGCGAACAATGGCAATTATGATCGTGAAATTAATCGCGCCACAGCATGGCATGGTAAAGAATTTTGTAATATAGGGTCCCATTTAAAACTCAGAGCAGAAGCTTAGTTGGGACTAACAACATATGGGTCGTTCTACAAACTAAGGAATTTTCGGCGGCTCAGCTAATATATCATGAAAAATTTGTTGAAAATGAATTTATTTGTATAACATATTGTAAAACATACCTATGTCTAGCTGGTCTCTAAAAATAATGTAGATTAAAACATTTTTTCTTGACAATTTTTTTTTTCTAAGCGTCAAATATTCAGGATCCTGGAGTGTCCCTCAAACAAAATCGAATCAAAAGTGTACCGTGATTTTTTTACTATAACATTTAGGCCATAAAATAAACCAAAATAAAGTAGTACTTAGTATTTCTTCTTATCTGTGATATGTATTATTATTTCGCTGCACCAAAAATATCATAAAATCGAGTTCCAGAATTTGTCCCAACAGTTTTATGTCAGGATCCTGTTCAATCTAAAATGTAAGCGAAATTCAATTTTCTATTCGCCGAGCGACGTTGTCGTTTATCTGAGTCAGTTGTGCCTACGAACGAGACAAAGAATACCGCCTATCTGTTTGCACCTAGCGTATTGTTAAGCCAGCCCGGCGCAGTAGACGGAGGAAGTAGCGTCGAAATCAGTCGGGTTCACAGGAACCTGGTAAGATATTTACTTACGTAATTAAAATAATAATGTGGTAATTTTAGCATTTTGATATGTAAGTTGCTTACACGAAGGCTTAGTTCTGCTTGAATTTGGTTGAATGTTTTAAATTGATTGTTTTTTTCCAATATAATACAAATATTCTCAGGAACCTGGTCTCAAGATCCTGTCAAATTAAACCCCAGGATACTGAGCAGCATCCAGGGCCCTGAGTGTTTATATTGAAATACTGTTTTTGTGCAAGATAATTTGCTACTTTTTTCTACTATACACTTTAAAGTTAAAATAGTAAAGTCTTTAACATCAACATTGCAAGCGATCTGACATTAAATTAAAAAAATCCAGAAGTTTTGGCTGCTATGCCTGATTTGCAGATTGACCTAGCTACTCTCTTTTTAAACCCGCCCGAAGAGCAAATAACGAAGCAATTACAACAAAAAAAAAGGAGAGCTAGAACTCAAAAAAGAAAATTTGAAGATACGTTAACGTGCAAACAAAAAAGAAAAAGAAAGGACTGCAAGAAAAGATAAAGTTAAAAAGGAGGTAAATTATACAAGACAGAAACCAAATAAATCCAAAATAACAGAAAAAAATAACCACGAATCCAGTGATTGAAGAGTATATTCTATACTTAATGATTAAAGTTCCTGTTGTTGTTGATAGAGATAGACTGGTGTTGATAGAGAATTAGTGCAAGTCAAAAATAGACCTAATTTTCGTTATCGTTCAAAATATTTGGACTATTACAAAGTAATGCTTAGAAGGATATTTTTTATTTGTGAAATTATAAATAATCGTTGATCTCAGATGATTTTCTGGTTACATCCTCAGTTTCCTGTTTCATGAATTTCTTGAAATGGCCATAAATCTAAAATTTTAAAATATTTTGACTGTTCCACTTAACATAGGCTAAAAGACAGTGTATTCTTTTTGATAGACTATATTTTGCAACCGGAATGTAAAAAAAATATCGGGCCGGAATCAGACTCGATTTCGTCCTTAGTTTGTAGAACGACCCATATACCACCTACATGTTTGATCTGACACAATGGTCAATTTACGTTTGGTATTGGGAAATGCAAAACACAACAAGGTCCAGATTTTATAAAAAAGCGCGAAGAGTGGAAGAATTTACAGATCTAATTAGTCTGGTCCACTAGATGAAAATTTAATTTGAGCTGAGTTTTGCAGTGTTATCTACACAGACTTTTACCACTTTCAAATAATATTCTTCCATGCTGGTTCCATGCGGCTATTTTGATTTCCCTTCCTACCTATACGCCCACAATCATGCTAAACGGTTTTGTTACCTTAGCCTCTGTCTACCCCGTAAGGGATAAAGACGTGATATATGTATGTATGTATGTATGTAGGTATGTCAAATTATACTTTCGAGTGAGGTGCTTACAAGAATTGAGCCCCTTGACATTATTTCGCGTTGCGGAGAACCAGCTACGCTACGAGCATGAAATTATTAAAAACTTAAAGGATAGGCAAATGACATTTGGGTCTTGCTCGAGTTCTATGTGTTGCATCTTGTTAATTTATGGTTTTTGTGGATAAATACGAGTACAGGACAAAACTCTTCTTTGCGTGTGTTACCGAGATGTTAACCTTTTGTTTAAGAGTTTGTTTAATCACGAAATTAGTTTGAACTTTTAAAATAACTACGACTACGGCATTTCAATGGCATGCCACAGATAAGTTCAAGGCCGTATTGCATAGGTACAATGAATACAATGTGATAGCAGCATCGCGTGAGCCCGCCGCGGTCGCCGTCGGCTCCGCTCTCCGACGTTTCTCGGAAAACGTCGTTAAACTCAAGTATTTTTGGTAGCAACTTAATGCCAGTAATTTCCACAGAAATCATTATAATTAGCTCCATTTATACCATAGTAACAAACAAATAAAATGGTTCGACCACACTCTGCCGCGGGGCACGCGAGACCGGATTTATTGCTCCGATTGTCTCTTTGTTTCATATAAGAATGTGTAACATGTCATCTAATGTTTTATTTTATTACTTTAGAAAACGTCGTCAAAATAAACGTATGTCCCTTTGAAATAACAAAAGGTTACGAACGTGTCGTTTGAATAACGGTTTTCTCGATGGCGATGGCGGTGTCAATAAAAACCGCAATGACACATGCCAATACAATGGAGCTCTGCAATTAGTTGACATTTCCATCGCTGCTCCGCTCTAGCTCCTATAATAGCGTGGAACTGTTTCAAGTGGATGTGGCTTCGTAATTCTCTTCAACTTCTGTTTCACATTTTTTACATTTAACAAATTGAACAACGCAGGGTATTAATTGCTGAGAAAATTACCGCTACGGTGCCCTCGGGGTCTAAACCGCAAAGACGCGGTGCAGCAACGACTGCACTCCTCATAAAAACGAACAATTAGCATTCAAGACATTATTTCTTTCCAATTACACCAGGGCAGGTACAACAACACTATGTTTTTCTATAGTGGAAATTAATAAATAATAATTAGGTACTAAATTTACATAACTCGCACAGAAAAAATATTGAGTAATTGAGTTCATAGAACATGGATTAAGGTAGTAAATGATAAGTATGAATTGTAATACAAGATAGATTGTAAGATTTTCGAAAGCAGTTAGTCATTTGTAACAATAGCAACAATTAGATAATAAGGCGAAACACTATAATTTGGTAGGAGGGCTTTGGCTAGAATGGTGAGGAACAATCGCGGCGGATGGAAGAGTCGGCGATTACGAAGGCGCTGAGTGCTCAATCGTCACGTAGCCGCGGCGCAAGAACAAAGCGACGTATTAAACAATTGAACAGCCACAAAAAGTCCCATAATTCAATTTGCATCCCGCTAGATGAATGTAATCGCCGACAAGAACTGTGGGTACGGTTAGAGCCGCGGGCGGAGGTGCCTGAGAACGGCTTTCGCCACTTTTCAACACTTCTGTGAATCGATTACCTAGATGCTAGGTTTCTTTCCATGTTTTTACTTGAAATTCTATTGCGTTATATGAGTATGCGTTGAACGGTTGATGTACATGTTTTATCGTATCACGGTCTTGATACAATAGCGCTCGTATTGACTTTTCGTTTTTGTTTCTGGCCAGATTGAAAGCTGTGTCAGGCTACATGAGACAAATGGTTGTAAGGACAGGTCGAGCCCCTAAATGTGTTGTTGTCAGGTATCGATTTACAAATTATGTATCGAACGCATGTCGACAGTCGCGGGTATCATGGTCCGAGGTGACTCGCGCATTATTATGATAATGCAGGCGGAGCCGATGGTATCGCTCGCTATCCACTCGCAACACAATTGAATTAGCATAGCGCGGTGTCGGCCGCGACGGGCGGTCCTGGCCACGCGACCACCAAAGTACTTCATCTCCTATTCCGTTTTGAAAACCTTATCGCAAGTTAATAGACGAATCTTCTATTGTAACCGATTCACATCTCGTGCATGTACGAGGCGATGACGTGGTTTAACCGAACTTATTAAGGCTCTAACTCATCAAATGGTGTTTTGGATTTTTAACAACTTAACCTTGGAGGGCTGTCCACAAACCTACATGTGTACCTACTATAATAGGTTCAAGAACTAGCCTTATCGATCAAACTCAGCTTAGAATTGAACGTTACACCCACAGCACACCTAAACTGTGTGCAACTAAGTAAATTGTCCTAAACGGTCCACACGTCCGCCCTCGAGTTGCGGTCTTCCATTGGCCGGTTATGAATGAAGTCCGTGTTGAATGGAGCGACCACGCCGACCGCAGCGCGCTTGTCAGCTGCGTCTGTCGACATCGTTCAGTAATTATACTGAACATACTCAGAGCTACGCTACACGGACTTGTATAATTACCTTTCTATGGTAAGCTCACTGTGTTTCAATGTATGACAAAGTATATTGATGATTAAACAAAATTAAATTTAAAAAATTGCCTAAATAAAAGTGACAGTTGGAAAGTGTGGATCCCCTAAAAGATAAACATTGATGTGACCACATTAGCGTGGCCATCAATGACAGGCGCGGTTTAAAGCTCAAGTGCGGACGGAGTATTCATGGAGCTTGGTCCTCGCTGAGAGGACGTGAAATATGGCCCTCGCGGAGGGGCCTAATGGCCCCTGCCGCACGACCCTCTAATGGTAAGTAGCCGGGAATAAGAGACTGTTAACAAAAGACGACTGCAAACGCTATACCCGTTTTACAACCTATGATGCCCCTACAATAAATAGCTAGGTAGGTAAGAGTTATGTGTGCATAAGAGTTAACTAGACATAAAATGATCGTGACTGACAGTAATTTATTCCAATTAAATTGATTTAATTTTCCGGCAATCGATCATCATAATGGTTAAATTGATAATCGGTAACGGTTTTTTCGAATTTGTTGAAACCATACGCCTCTCACGTTCCACCGGTAATTACTTAATTATAAACTTAGTGCATCTTGCAAATGAGACTAAATAAGTAAACGCTATGTGGGTTAAGCTTTGCTAATAACCGTGAAAGACGCGAACGTTCTTTTTTCATTAAACGTATTCAGGAAATTACTACCTAATGAGCCTAACACAGTAGACAAGAAAAGGGTAGTGGCTCTAAGTAAAAACGGACATGAAACAACTTGGGTGAAAGCGTGACCATAGATAACAAACAAGTCGGACATAAAGATCTTGCTGAATATACCTACATATTTGTTTATCCCCTAGAAGTTGTTGAGGGAAGCGTTAAGTAAGCGAGAGTCATATTCGAATTCATAACAACTGCTTCAGCTGCGACCGCAGACTGCATTTAATGGCCACTCACAACGCAAGGAGTCTGTTTGTTCAAATCCCTCCGCACGACAAATTGCAAACGGAAAATTTACACTTAAAAGCCGGATGCTAGGAGTAATACTTCCTTTTCCGATATGGTACCCGTAATAAAGCTAAATGGGACGTCTGCACTTTTATTGCTGGGACTAAAATTGATGGATTATTGTGACGTATTTAAAAATTGTATTAGGCGAACTATTGCAAGATAGAATAATTTAAACATGCTACGTGCAAATAGAAATTAGATAAGTGTAACAATGGCTGTATACAATGCCAAAAATGCTGGACTGATTGTGTAAATTAAACGCGATGTGATTAAGACCGATCTATACGCTTACAGCGCATGTAAATACGGTTGGTTCCCTAACACAAGTATTCACTTTTTCATATTTACTGCAAAGAAAACTGGGTATGTACAATAAAGTTACGTAAACCTCTTTAGAAAAATATCTAATTCTATATGTATACCCGTTGATGCTCAGTATGTACTTCAAATAACTCTCTATTTGTTGTTTTTATAAGAATGATCTGCGAAAGGACAGCGTGAATGGCGCTATCGGTGTCAGTTTCAATTAGTGCTCCGCGGGGCGCGGCGGGGCGCCGCCGGGGCCCCGCGGGGGGCGCTCCAATGTGGCTATCTCTTCATGCCGCTAAACTACTAAATTAATCGCTTACCCTGTGGGTGACGTAACTGGGGAACCAGAATCAAAACTGTACGCGTACTTCGAAAATGTTACGTTACGCTGGAGTTTCTTATACTAATTCAAAATGTTAAAACACTAATGTTGACAATAGAACAAAGACGCCGCTCCTTGTGGGTAAGTAACCTTTTTTTAAGTGGAAGGCATTAATTAGTGGTGCTCCGTCGAAAATAACCTTCTCCGTGGTCGGGCCATCATTTATTGACAGGGCGCGCGATGACGGCGCTGACGGCGGCGGCGCCTCTGCTTGCCCCGTGACTTGCAGCTTGCTCGTTCATTACTCGCCGGCCGCTCGCGCCGCCGCCGCACTAACAAGCCAGGCTAATGCAGTGACCTTGCAAAAACCTCAAAACCTCACCTATTAGGTAGGCAACGATCAACATCGGTACTTCAGAAGCCGACGTTTAATGACTCCCAAGGACGATAACAATTTTACTCGAGGGTCTCGTAGCGTATCTCACTAGCGGATCCTTCCATTAAGCGAGGGCGGTAACAACAAAGACGTACAAAGGTCCCTTCGACAGCAATCATTGACGGTGATTGTGCCGGCGGGCCGGTAGGCAGCGCGACGAATCAGCGCTACCAAATGTTTATTCGGGGTTGATTGGATGAGTGATTACTTTTTCGACATTTTCATTCCACGCATAAGCGCGAACTTGAATACGAGAAAAATTGAAATCGATACTAGAGTAGACTGGAAATTGCCTGATGCAATTCAAAAACGAACAGAAATGCTTTACATATCGGTTCAAATGGGAACCGCTTCAGTGTAAATAAATATCATCTTAGTACAAAGCATAAGTTTCGTTTTGATAATTCATAGCATAAAACAGGGTGATGGGTAAAACTATTGAATGAAACGGCACGTCACTAGTGGAACATCTCAGTAGGTCGTAATTGTAATATTTGCAGCGTAATGACGGGCTACGTCGAGCTCATGTGAAATTGGCCGGCGCGGGCGCAGCGCTTGACGCAACACGCCACTAACTAATAATATTATTACAAATGGAAGACGTTGCAAAAAGTGGCAAAATTACTTACTGTCCTTCATTGATGTATCGTATGAAAACTAGTTTTGATGTCATGCAACTGCGTGATTGATAGTTGCAACTTTGAAAAAGTAGATCTGTGGGCTTACAACGCAACCCAGCAGGTAGCTTTTAATATAACTTGCTTCAATTATTGATTCATCTAGTACCTTGTATTTTTTCACTGTCTACCGATACTGAAATTACTGGAAGTAAGTAACTTGTTGTAAATTAATTTCTTGGGCTGGGTGCGTTCCGGTTTTAACATATCTATTAAAGTGTCACGACTTACATACTTATCGGTTTTACGGCAATTAATAATAAACAGCTACACGCCTATTCTCCGACTATTAGAGCCAATAAAAATTATGGACGACCGATAACTACAAAATTAACATTACTAACAAGCAACATTAACAGTATTAAATGGTTATTTTGTGGTTGGGACAGGAAACGGTGCAGTTGGCTTGTGGTCTGGCCGTTTTTACACGAACTCTATGTGTGGCGAATGTGGAGCCCGTTTAATAAACCGCAGCAGGGAACATGCCGAGTGAATAATTGCAGCTACTAGTTGATTGTTAAGTAACACAAATAACTGACAAGCCCCGCCACGTCGTCCTCCATCGGAGTATATTTACATTTTAAATTCCACAGCTGATTCGAATTGAAACGCCAATGAACCGCGCAACTGAAATAAAGCTCAAAATTGTCCCAGCACAAAACAATTAGGTACGCAATAAATCGAGTGCGACACGCGTAGCGACAGATTCGCACGTCATTAACGATCTTTTAAGAAACGGCGACACAAAGCGACGAGTGGACGAGTGCTACCAGATCCCGGCATTGTTAAATTTGTCGCTGCTCCAACGCAGCGCTGACGGACGCCCGCATAAATAACTTACGCAGACAGCTTAATGAACAAACGTGCATCTACCCACAGTACCTACAAGTATCTCGCTATATCTATAAATTGGTGTCGGTAGTCGGTATGCATTTAACATTCAATTAGTGGGAAAACTAGCCGGCGTCTACAGATTTGCAGCAGTCTAACCCGCTTTATAATTTACAACAACTGCAGTGCGATTTCTTCTTCTCGATAAATACCACCAACTCGTATCACAGTCATCTCCATGCCTTTCATTGCGTATTTAAATGTAAAGACTTCCTGCATGAAATTCAATTAAACGTCTTTCAACTCGTTATCTAAACGTTTGTCGCTGTGTTCTAAATACAGACGAAGTGTAAACGGTTAGAAATCCCGTTGCGCGCACGCAGTATATTTCCCCGACAGCTTAATTTAAATACCTTTTGTCAATGGAAGGGTTAAACACGACGCTTTGCTGCCATGAAAAAGAGTTATGAAGGGTGCCGTACCGTTAACACGCTTTTATTTTTCAGCCGTAATTGACTGCTGTGACAAATATTTTAATGAAATTATTTCAGGCAAACTCGAGTAGATGTCTCACAAAATACGTCCTAAAACAGTTCAATAGCACTTACACATTGTAAAAGCCTGTAAGTGGTCACGTAATCCCCACATTGAAGTGCATAATCCTACGTGTAAACCGTAGCAAAAAGCTATCAGAAGTGACAGATCTCAAGAGTCCATTGTTGAGAGCTCATCGTATTAGGCTAATGCCATTTCTCGTTCCATCAATGTTGCGCTGAATCGAACGGCATTTGTCGATAGTCGGACGATGACAATGCCGGCACCTTAATCCTGACAACAGCCATTTAGGGCCGTTACAAATAAAAGTTTGTCGGTCGCCGGTCGTCAGACTCAATGCCACAATGCCCGTTGCCGCGACTTCACGCTGCGCCCATGAATGGCCGAGCGCCAAAAAAATCTATTAGACACGCATAATGGATTCAATGTATAGATTCAAGAGATGAGATGTGAGTTTTCGATCGATAATAGTATCTAAATGCCCACAAGTATGTACGTATAATATCTATTAAAAGTAAAACTAAGTAGGTACTTATATTTTGAAGACTTAGGAAATGAAGTACCTATAAAGTAATCATTTAGATTTGTTTTGATCAAATTACGAGTACTTAAAGTAAGTAATTCATCCATTAATTTTCAGAACACGTTTATTATGCTCGTTAATTTTTCTACAGTTTTAGTTTCTCCACCCCGTAGGTAAGGGATACAGACGTGATTTATGTATGTGCGTGTATAGTTTGTTAAGTTTGAATAAAAAGCGGAGATCTTAAAACTATCAAACAACCGTCATTGTCTCCAACGCAACGCAGTTTTTGTCTTTGTCAAGGTACATAATTACCTATTCCACCCACCCTAAGCCGTTTTTTTTTCAAATAAATGCTACCGATTGACGATATACTAAAAAACGAAGCCACCCCCAAGTTAATCATGTCCTGACGGCAAGACATTTCAACACTTCATAACCAAATAACCGTTGTCATTTCTAGCAACAGAGGCTGTTCGTCACCCCTTGTATACGGACGGTGCCGATGACAAATATTTTGTTTTGGCGAGGGAGACGAATGGTGAACGAAACAATGGGCGATTCGGGTGCGAGAATGATTCCGATACCATTCAATACGGAAGTGTCGTTCTGTACGGTAGCGTACGGTATTCGATCAAATATTGACGATTGATTGATAACCCCTGCTGGTAAATCCCTTTCGGAGTATTTTCGACAGCACATCTGTGCGATTGAATGCTTTTTAAGTCTAAAATGTTAATTTATTTCTAACGTGATGTATACTTAGTTGGCCATCTGTTAATCAATGACGCCTATAAGTTTGCAATCATTTGCCTTTACACACATAGATACATATTACTCGCGTCTTTATCATTTACATGGTACCTAGATAGAGTCCAGGGTAATAAGACTTAAAGGCCACGTTTAGATGGGAAGGGGAATCAAAATTGTGATGGGTTGCTAGCCGCATTGCCTATAATATGATTCCCAAGATTTCACAAATGTTTCTCAAAAACCCAACGACGTATAATATTTATACATAGTAGGTACAGTTACCTATAAAGGAAGGGTGTGCTAGCGTAAGAAGAAAATTTAGGTTAACATAGCTAGGGATTTTGTGTGGAAGGAGGTCATATAGGTAACAAAAAGATAGGCTAAATTATTCCCATATTTTATTGAATCAGGCGTTACTTTGCGGAGGTCCATTTCAATGAACCAAAAATTTTACCTTGCTACTCCGCTACTCACGTGCAAAATAACCAAGCCTGTGTGAAATATATATGTTTTTCATGCAATCCCTCCCTCCACTGCTGCCAATAAAACACATATAAATCCCACAAACTTAATTATCCCTTACACCACACAAACACTGACGCGTTTCAAAGTTTGATAATGATCCCGTAGAGGGATTGAAACGCGTCAGTGTTTGTGTGGTGTAAGGGATAATTAAGTTTGTGGGATTTATATGTGTTTTATTGGCAGCAGTGGAGGGAGGATTGCATGAAAAACATATATATTTCACACAGGCTTGGTTATTTTGCACGTGAGTAGCGGAGTAGCAAGGTAAAATTTTTTGTTCATTTAAATTATTCCCATTTTTTTTTCCCAAGTACCTACCTACTTATGCGAAAACTCAATCAAACTACATTTTAGAAGCAATTGGGAATGGATGATTATTTTAAAAGTGCTTGGTGATTTTTCTATTGATAGGAATAACCATCCTTAGCTACGAAAAAAAGTTTCAGATTTTTCCGTCGAGCCATATATTTTATAAAAATAAAAACATTTTACTCAGTCACTCGGCGGCCCCTATACGGAAGTAAGCAGTACGCCAATGACATAATCAAATTTAAAAAAAAAATGCTGCTTGAATCTGTGGTACACAATGACATTTGTCACTGACATTGATTGATAGCACCGCACTCGGAAGCTAAAACAAGCAAAAGAAACGGCTAAGTGGCGCCGTCTGTAGATTGTTGTTGGTACTAAACCACCTATTTGGGATTTCATTAAAATTACCATACATTTCTCATATAACTTTCAGTAGTGTTTTTGATTCGGAGTAGAAATAACCCAATAATTCCAAAATCTGAGAAAAAAAATGTATATTATGGTCATTTTTATTGAAATTCCCCATGTTTGGCTAGTAACACGAACAATCTACAGACGGCGCCACTTTGCCGTTGCTTTTCTTAGCTACAAATGCCATCGTGTACCACAGATTCAAGCAGCTTTTTTTTTTTTAATTTGATTATGTCATTGGCGTACTGCTTACTTCCGTATAGGGGCCGCCGAGTGACTTAGTAAAATGTTTTTATTTTTATAAAATATATGGCTCGACGGAAAAATCTGAAACTTTTTTCCGTAGCTAAGGATGGTTATTCCTATCAATAGAAAAATCACCAAGCACTTTCAAAATAATCATCCATTCCCAATTGGCACATTCTGTTTTTTCTACGCTCCCAGACCAAGGGGGTTACAGTTTAGGTTCGCTGGCTGTCAGATCCATACTAAAAATGACAGTTAAAACCTGAACTGAGTCCGAATTGAATCACATTAAGACGTCATGGTACGGCCCCAGTAGTCTTTCCGAAACGACGGTATCATTAAAAATCCGAATGCTTGCAATATATCTCCTTGGCGCCCAAAATCCGAGGTCGCCTCACTAGGAGCGGGAGCACCCACTGGCAGCTAAGTAAACTTTTCTTGCTGAGCAACCCATCTGGCATTTCTTTCTCCGGTAGGACCTAAAGGCCGTCTGAGGCTAAGTAGTCAGTAAAATATCTTTTAGTTTTGCAAATAGTGTCCATACAATTTTAGTTACCTTAAACACTTGCTCAGTAGTTTGTGAGTATTTCCTAACACTACTATAAACGTTGATTAAAAATTAAATCTACCAGCTGGCTCAATGAACAGGTGAAATTTACTTCTGCATTAGACACCTGATAACGGGTAGTATAAATGTTAAGTACCTACCTACTTACTTAGGTATCTATTTATGCTCCATATACAGCGATAAAGTCAACGTGTTAAGTAATAAAATAATGTTTCCATCTTTTATTTTTTTATTGGAGGAACAAACAGAAATTGATTGCACACAGTAGCTTTTATGTTCTAATTTCTAACTTCTAACCTCCTTATTCATAAACGCTCTATAGGCTTCTGCTAACTTAGCAATCGTTTGTCTTTATCTGTCGCTTTGGCATTTACCTTTCACAGATAAAGACAAACGATTGCTAAGTTAGCAGAAGCATATAGAGCGTTTATGAATAACGGGGTAAATCTTTAGGTAGGTATAATAAACGTATACGAGTACATCTATCTCCCCAACAGTTCTCACTAAGAAAACTAAATAATTACAAGTAGGTACTTAGGTACTTATAGGGACCAAAGTTAACAGTTAATGTGCTGTGTTAATGTAACATGCTGTCTATTTGATATTATTATTTTTAAACTTGGAGAAGGCTTATGACAGAGTGATGAGGAATGAGTTGTGGTCAGCATTATCCATGCATGGGGTGAACAGTAATCTGATACGAGCACTAAAATCTCTCTATGAGGATTCTAGTGCTTGTGTGAGGATAAACGGGGCGTACACTGAATGGTTTAGCATTGAGAAAGGTGTTAGACAAGGATGTGTTGCGTCACCGTGGCTATTCAACCTATTCATGGATACATGCCTGAGTGATTTGAAAGGGAATGACTGTGGACTAAGGATGAGTGGGTTAACCATCAAATGCCTCCTATACGCCGACGACCAAGTGTTGTTGGCATCGTCGGAGGAGGAGTTGCAGATGATGACTAACATTTTATGTGGTGCATTGGAAATGAAAGGTATGAATGTTAATGTAAGCAAGACGAAAGTTATGGTGTTTGAAAAAGACGATAGTATGACTGAATGTGACATTTTGATTGCGGGTAAGAAAGTCGAACAGGTAAAAGAGTTTGTATATCTGGGATCGGCGTTTACGAAAGATGGGAAGTGTGAAAGTGATATTGAAAGAAGAGTGAATGCAGGAAATATGGTTAATGGGGCGCTGCGCGCCTTTGTGAGCAGTGAGAAGGTGTCAAAGAAGGCGCGTCTGGCTGTCCACAGAGGGGTGCTCGTTCCAACATTAATGTACGGTAGCGAAACTTGGGTATGGCAAAATAAGCATGAAAGTAGAATAAATGCAGTAGAAATGAGAGCGTTAAGGAGTATGGAAGGTGTATCACTGAAAGATAGAATAAGGAACAGTGTGATAAGGGAACGTGCTGGTGTGAAAGAGGATATAGTGACTAGGATAGAAAAAAGTATGCTTAGTTGGTTTGGGCATGTAGAGCGGATGGATGAAAGTAGACTAACTAAACAGATATATATGGGGAGTGTGAATGGTTTCGTTGGGAGGGGAAGGCCTAGACGGACGTTCCGAGACCAAATAGGAGACGTTTTGGAAAAAGGTCAGGTCAGGAGTACCCGAAACCGACGAGCATGTATGAAGAGACTGATGACTGTGGATGAAGCGAAAGAAATATGTCAGGATCGTAGCAAGTGGAATAAAGTAGTCTCTGCCTACCCCTGTGGGAAAGAGGCGTGACGGTATGTATGTATGTATGTATGTATTATTTTTAAATACCAATAAAGAGAGATAGATTTTAAAATACCAACAAATACAGTCAGCATCAAACGTTGATAATCAGTGAAAGAGCTCAAACCCATCGCCAAAGAAATAAAAATGTAGATATTTTTGAGTTCTAATGATCATCAATTTTTGATCCTGACTGTATTTACTTTTTGTATGGTAGAGAAAAATGCCAAAGTAACATACAAAAGAAACTGAATGCCAAATTAACAGACGCTTGACAAGCGTTTGTGAATCAAGGGGATTAGGAAACAAAACCATTGAAGAGGTAGAAAATGAAAAAACAAAATGGACATAGTTATCACATGACTAAATTAAATATCAATGCACAACTGTCACTTCGATTCTATGAGTTATTAGTATACCTAAACTCTATAAGATTAAGTATAGCTTAGTATATAATATACACGTTATTGGCTCATTACGTGTAATTCCTGATCTCGATACCTCAATTGCACGCAACTTCTAGCCGACGGCGACGGGAGCTGAAGCGCTCGCCGTGTACACGAACGAGGACATAAATATCGATACAGCCATCATGACAAATATATGTCTCACTGACCTTATTGTTTTTGGCATAAAGGTGCAGTAGGTACCTATACGTAGATGTTTTTGTCGTCTTGGTGACGTCCTAAATACCTCGGTAGGTATACATATTTATGCCCTCGACTGTAGATAGGTACTCGCTATAGGCACTTACCTACCGTCAGACAAATTTTATATATGTGTGACTTTATTTCGCCATTTATTTTATTTTCATTTTACCGTCTTTCCAATGTTTTCCTTTTGCCACCTACTTTTTAGCTTGTGTGTTTATGTATATTTTGCTTCTGTTTAAAATGGTTTTCTGGAAGAGGACGCTTTTAATTAAGACCGCCTATTGATTATCCTGTTTAAATCATGTGTATCGTTTTGTGGAGTTCAATAAAGATTATTCTTATCGTTTTTGTATTGTATGAGTGCCACACTAAGGTTGAAAATCCTTTGCACGTCATGAAATATATGTTGATAATTCGTGGCTGTCAATTTGAACGTTGTATAACAGATTGAGATATTATGAGTAGTTTGAAACAGAAAAAGGTCTAAGGTGCCGATATTAGGGTGGTTTACCCTACTTGTTTCAATACCTACTGACACAGACTTACACCAGGGCAATCTGATTCAGAAAAGTTTATTTCTAGATTACGTACTACAAACTAGCTACGTACCTAATACATACATAAATCACGTCTTCATCCCTTACGGGGTAGACAGAGCCTAAGGTACCTAACAAGACCTAAAGACCACGTTCAGCAAATTAGTTTTAGTTGTGAGCGCATGGATGGAAAGGGGAATCAAAACAGTGATGGGTTGCTAGCCACATCGCCTATATAACATGATCCCTAAGATTTAGCTACATAATAATATTTTGATTTGCAGATCTACCATCAATGTACCGATTACAAAACTGGATAGTACCTACTACATACCTACTACATGATTGTTCAAATATTTACGAAGCATAAAGTTATTGATGATCATTGTGCACCCACTGGGTTATAGGTACTTATTTTCAAAAAAATTGCAAATGACACCAGTAGGTAACTCTTATTAGAATACTACTTTCTGTCGGCAACTTCGTCTGTACATAGATATAAACCTTCCGCTTGAATCACTCTATCTATTAAAAAAAATCGCATCAAAATCCGTTGCGTACTTTTAAAGGTCTAAGCATACATAGGGACAGACAGACAGACAGCGGAATGCGACTTTGTTTTATACTATGTAGTGATAATCAATTTAATTAAAAAATAAATCAATTGAAAAAATATTTCGGAATTTAGTGGGTCAAACTGTTTTATCAAAAGATAAACATGATTATTTTATAAACTTATCATTCCAATTGATTAATTTAAACTATGTAAACAATTCCGTGACAACTTGATCATGGTGTAAAAAATATTAAAAACAAACTTACAATAGTTTTATTGGACGGCGGCGCCGGCAGCGGCGCGTACATATCAGTAATCATTGTCCACCAACACTCAACACTCGCACATTTCAACGGAAACTTAACAAAAATCTATAAAATGTGTTCTGTCACTACTCACGGCGGGGCGTCCACATGACGTTTTGTTCTGACAGCCGCGGCTCACAAGATCCGCGCTCGGACCGGCGCGGGCGCGGGGGTGGGGAGGGCCGGTGGGCGGGGCTAGCCAATCCCAGCCTCTTACCACGCCCCGCCCACGCGGCGCCCCGCCCGCAAGGTCGCGAGGGCGGTATCGATCGTACACTGAGACTCCATTTTATTTCGGCTCCCTCGATTTGCATAAACTTTTTTGTTTCAAATTGTTGCTTAGTCGGCGAAGTTTGTGGAGTCTCTTTAGCGCAGTTATGTGGCTTCGGCATGTAGGAGGATGATTTATCTTGCTCGTGCCTAACATTGTTTCGGGATAAGTTATGAGGTAAAATTACAGCAATCATTAAAAAATCTGTATCCAACTCTGATTATTTTCTATGAAGTTTCAGTTTCTTAGTTTTTTGGCAGGTGAAAGTACCTAAGTATGTACCTAGTTAGTTTTAAGATTTTGGGCAGAATCATTTGTTCCAGCAGCGTTGTCGGACAATAAGGACCAATATGTTGGACACTGTGAATTTCCTTTAGATATCTACACCGGTCGGTCGGAAGAGCATTTACAATTTCTTATCGTTGGAACTAATAAGTCGTGATACCGTTGTGCATTATTTGGTCGACATCCTTACCAGTAAAGCAGACACTAAATAGCCACATAGGTAGGTGATGTTCTACATAGACAGGTTTTGTTATAATATTTAAGTGACCTACTTACGAGTAAAATTTAAACTGAGTTGATTCATTATTCAGTATTAGGTATACAGTAAAATTTTAGGTAGTTAGGTACGTAGGTAACCAACATTTAATTTTGTAAGTAGGTACTTGTACATTCGATTGTTTCGGATATTTGTGTGATTTTTTGGAAAAGCATTTACAATCTTTTCTATTTATTTCTTAATCCCTTATTCCTTAAATGTATTTTACTAGATCTTCATTAAGTAGGTACCTACCTACCTATTTTTTTTTATTTACACAATAAACTTCCATTAAAAATTCCTTGGTTCTAGATTTAATTTAGGTACCTACCTACTCAAGCTCTACATTTTATCCAATGTTAATGATTACTTTGGTGAATTAAGAAATAAGTAGGGTGGTTTAACAATAATAGCACCCAGACTGAAAATATATTTCACACCTTAGATAAAGGCCATGACTGTACCTACTTCACGAAACCTATAGAGATGTATAAAAATTGTTAGTGTTAGTACATAACATGTTTAAGTAAAGAAGTTAACATAATTTTCTCCAATGTTTCGTTTTACTTAAAAAGGTTTTCAAACTTGGCCGTTAAATTGTTAACTTAATCTAAAAAATAAGAAGTAATAGGTACCTACCTATAATACGCAAACGCCATCTCACCGCTATAGCTAACGACTCTACTTTTCGCCGTTACCGTAACTACCTCTGTTCGTGATCCAACAAGGTGTTAAAGATAATGAAATATAATGCTCACCACAAAAAAGGTTCTAAACACGACCAAATAATTCGTAATGGAACTCAAAAACACCATCAAGGTAGAAATACACGTTGAAAAAAAATTATGGCGCCTTTCCGCACCCCTCGCGCGGCACCGCAGCGCTTTAAGAACAGCTTATGCGGCTAATAGTTTTATGACACGCATAACACGGGGAAAATACCTCCCGACAACCGCACACGAGAGTTAGTCGTATAACGGTGCCACAAGGTGCAACATCGCGACATTACCCCAACGGAAATGACAGTCGCGAGCATTATACGACATTAGACGGGGGTGCCATCGGGTTCATAAAATAGTAAAATCGAGGTGAGGGGGGCTGGGCGTGTCCGGGATAACGAAATAAAAATGCTCCGCTGCTCACAGGCGACCGTGCGAACTCCGCTTAACGCAATAAACATTTTAATTTGAACACGAAACTCACGCTGAGATGTAAAATTACAACGCGAGAGGGCGGCGTGTGCAAAAGAAAT
The DNA here is from genome assembly GCA_932294345.1 of Pandemis cinnamomeana. Lineage (NCBI taxonomy): Eukaryota > Metazoa > Arthropoda > Insecta > Lepidoptera > Tortricidae > Pandemis > Pandemis cinnamomeana. The sequence continues at coordinate 10,628,905 of OW028705.1, read as the reverse complement.
CAAATTACGAGGAAATTTCGTGAGGCTGTAATTCTGAGGCCTTTCCAGCGGATAGGTCGTACCTATCGCCGGCTATAAATAATGTAATGGAGTTGCCTATGTGTTCCCGCGGGACGTCTTGACATTTTGTGGGTAGATTACTACGGACAAGGGATTTTCGCTATATTTATGGGACCCTAACTTTTAGCAGTAAATATAACCGTTTTATGACAAACGACGAATTATTCCTGTGATGAGAAAATTTATCCATCTTGCTAGACCTGAGTTGTTCTCAGTCGTTCTGACGCGAGTGTCCGCGAGACCGTTATGATAAGTAAGTAGAGCTTCTATTAACAAAGCTTTAGGAATAGTTATTGTCTGTAAACGTGGATCAACAAAATATTTTAGTCTTTAATTGATTATAATTATACAATCGCACGTTTTGATTATTTGTCCTCCTCAACACACTTAATGCACGGAATTCTATAAAATCCCGTTTGTATTTATTTTAGCTCTACTTAAATACCTAAGCTAAATATCCTAACCTAAGTAAATAGTTACAACGATAACATTTGCACTTTTTTTAAATAGGTAGGACCAGTTTTTGTTAAATGTCCACATCTGTTTTTACGTCTATCTACTAAAAAAATGTAACTTAAAAAAACTTCTTACTTAATGAAACAAAGAGTGGAGAGCGTTAATTTAATACAGACTCATAGTTATATAACTGTACGATATGTTTTGTTTTAAACAAACTGATTTGGATAGTTGAACAAGTGCAATACTTTAAAAAATGCAAAAGCAATAATACATTCCCAAGTCTTTTTTTTTCATGTGCCTAGTTCAGATTTGTAAAGACTTATAGAGTGTTGGTAAAACGCCGTTTTAATTTACTTCTACTCAAATAGCTGGAACGGGTATATCTACAATACCTACTTCAGTAAGAAAGCAATCTGCTATTTCAGTTCCAATGAAACTATCAAAGCGTTGGCATTTACGACGCGGCCGAGGAAAGGACTACATGCTAAGCCCATAAACTAGGCTTCTCCCACTACGTCTTGGCATAATGTTAACAAGAATGAAGCAATGAAGCAAATGTGGAGTAACTTAGCGTTGTTGCTATAGCAACGCTGACTCTGCAGACTACTATCTTAGTTTTATTGTGCTCTCTATTCCCCCTTATTCATAAACGCTCTATAGGCGTCTACTAACTTATCAATCGTTTGTCACTTTGACGTTTACCTACCTTTCACATAGAATGTACCAGTTGCTTCTCTTCCCGCGCAGGTGGTAAAAGCCCATCGAGAGAATGGGCGAAAATCTTAGGGATCACGTTATAGGCGATGTGGCTATAGCCAAGATACAACATATCAGAAAAAATGGTTTGAGTATGCATTCTGAGGAGGTGATCAGTTCAAGGTTGGTAGCATAAGTTGGTTGGTTTATTCCGTGGTACATAGGTAGGTACATAAACTACACATGGGAACTTTTTGTACTTTGCAATCTCACTATACCGGTTTTTATTGTCAAATAAAGAATACTAGCATTATATTGCATATTCAACCAGTACAGCCCGCAAAAGCTTCTACGAAATAAAAATGCAACTTTTAATAAACACTGGGCTCTTAACATTATTAATTATTCAATCCCACTAACATTACAATTTTATATTTGTGAATTTATTACTTTCAGCGTAAATTAACTTTTTATTATACCATTAATTCTGCGCACTAAAGTCGTCTTTTAAAACTATTATCGAGCAAGTACCTACTGTTGGCAACACCAACAAACCATAAGAGCGGCAACACTAGCGCCCTCTTCCTTCTTCTTACCTTTACCGTGCTACTGATTTGTACACACTTTCCAATTAAAAATATTAATTACGTCTAAAAGGCCTTTTCATTGATAGACAAATAATCAGTGCAATAAACTTAGATAGTCTGAGCTACACCTACCTCATGCATTAAGGATAGTCTCCCCTCATGGACCAAGGTATATGGATGATTGGGAGTATTGGGAGTACTTGGGAGTTTGTCTGTCTGGGGCGGCGGAAATGGGCGGAAGTGAGCGACGCCGGGCCGAGAGGCTATCCCGGCTAAACTGTTTATCGCGACTAGTAACGGTAGACTAGTGTGTCTGTCTGTTTATTATACCTACACTGTATCTTAAAATTATTCCGGAATACTTCAGCAGATGCTTAGATTCTGATTGAACACCTTTGTAAATGTTTTCTAGGATTTTTTAAGTGTAGTAGTTGACAAAATATTTCCATACATTGACCGGTGTTCAAACTGTCTTGACTCAAAAAATCGATAAAAAATCTTTACGGGAGTATTTAGGAAACCAACCCTAGACATTAGCCACTATATTCTGGAATTATCCTATAAGACCCGTTGTACAGTACAATGACATTCCATGTGCTTTTAATCGAAGTACCTACCCTACGGTATGGAATAAAAGAATCGCCAGCAAATAAGTTACTCTTCAATCATTAAAAATAATTAAGCTATTTTGTTAATAAATATAAATGAGGTTAACAAACAGAAACAAAGGAACTACGAAAATCAACATTGGGTATTACTCTCTACTAGCTGTTCTACTTCGTCCGTGCAGAATTAAATATAGCCTATGGGAACCCATAAATAATGTGGCTTTCTATTGGTAAAAGAATTTTCAAAATCAGTTCAGTAGATCTAGATCTACCCATAATACCTAATCTCTAGAGATTACCCCCTACAACCTCACTAACTCACAAACTTTAGGTACCTCTTTATAATATTGGTATATATAGATAAACCACCATGCTGGTATGGGAGTAAAGTAAAAACATAGAATTTACCAGTTGATTCTCTTCCCGCGCAGATGGTAAAAGTCCCTCGATGGAATAGGCGAAAGTCATAGGAATCATGTTATAGGCGATGCGGCTAGCAACCCATCACTATTTTGAGTTCTCTTGCCACCTATAGGTACGCCCTTAATCATGCTAAACGTGGCCTTCACGTTTTGTTACCTTAGGCTCTGTATGCCCCGTAAGGGATAAAGACGTGATATATGCATGTACGTATATATAGATAAACCCTTATCTTCTTCTGTGCAAATGATGGTCAAAGGCCTTCCTCTTGGCTGTATCTACTCCCGCATTTTCTCACCATCGCACTCGATAAAAAAAACTTGTTCATTTTCATAATGTTCATTCATTCGTTCTAGCTTCGGTCTGAATAATAAGTGAGTAAAATACCTATTTAAATGCTCAATTTAGCTATCTTTAACAGTTTAAATACAATTACTGAAGTTGTAATCATAACAAAGCTAATTTAGCTACGTCTACAATTTGACAACCCGTAATTTAACTTGACAGCTAACTCATTTGCACGATAAAGCTTAATTCATGTCCAATGTATAATACATATTCTTAAGACCTAAGCGGATTAAACACTAGACATATTTACAAATCGCTTTGTTTAAACTCCTGCATAAAAGGGTAGAATCAAAAAGCAGGCGCCATTTTCCTAATAACTGACTCTTTTTGGCGAGAAATGCTTGAACATGGCAACAATTTTGTATGTTAACTTAATATTAAGTAAATACCTGTGAAGCTTGGCAGATATTAAGCGGTAAGTAACTCTACGTTGTACATAATGTGTACCAAATTTTGAGTCAGTCAAATTTGGCTTGCTAATTTTGAGGGAACAACTTACATACATTCATGCAAACACTTCCATTTAAATTATAGCTTGTATAAATGTTAATTCATTGAAGTTTTACCAAACTATAAATTAAAAAAAATTAAAAAATAATAAATTAATTAAAAAAACTATGAGCCCGTTAGATATAACTAATTTGATGTTTTTCTATGCCTGGCAAAGAAGTACGTCGAAGAACATGATAATAAGAAACAATTAATATAAAGTTAACATAAGCGTCATTAGCTTTTGGAAATAAAAAGGGATGTATTTCGACCTGCATTAGGTATAGCAAGAACACAAAGATTGCCGATAGCTATTGGTAAAGTTGAAATAGGTACATTGTACTATTTATATATTGCTGACTATATCTAATGCTCACATTCGGCCACACGCGGCGCCCCGGCCCGCGGCGGGTTGTGGGTTCAATCCCCCTCAATGCACATTGTGCCCATTATTCATGGATAGCCCTTTCAATTGAGCATTTAATGCTTATTCCAATCGAAGATTGTATTCAAACAAAAAGCCTTCAATGTGGTACGAGCTATGGTAGCGTTAGGATACGTGTAGTTTTATGATTGTATCTTGAAGTATAAAGCATGCAAACAGGGTAACTATAGGGTCTAAATAGGTATTTTAAATTTGAAAGCAATCATTTCCACGTCTTCCCCAATCCAAAAATTTATTGTCTAACCAAACGCAATAGTTTGATTCTGTCAAATGGTATAAAAAATGAAGTTAGAATGAGATGATGAATGCAATCGGGCGCGAAGAACTCCTTTCGAAACAAAAAGCAGCCTACTTTACTGTTCAATGTTCAAGTTAAAGTGTGAATTAAAAAAGTTGTACGTGTGGCAATCTAAGCTATATTACAAACATATTTTACTTATATTATATACTTAGAGCTACTGAAAACTAAGTTACTTAGCTGAAAAATATTGGATATTTTTATTTATTTTTAATACTTTCGATAGAAAAAATATGTTTGTCATTAAATACATAAACGCCTTCCACCATTTTTTACGGGGCTTACATTTTCAATTAAAATTTATTTGCTTTCTTTTGCACCTATTCTAAAAAAGAAGTGCCCCACAGCGCAGCAAATGTGTTCCAATGGTACTTTGGGCCGTAGTTAATTAAAAGTAATTAAATGAGTACGGTACAAGCGGTGACAAATAGGTGTCAAGATGACACGGGACCGGTGCCCGCGCCGCGGGGCGCGCGTTTTGACGAGTCATCGTGGCACCGCCAACTAATCAATGTACCCGACCTGACTCCAACGTGATCTAGTAAGTCTAATACGAAAGGACTGATCGGACGATTATCGAGAAACTATTTAGCGGCTCCTAACGTAACGGATCTTACTGAGTTCGACACAAAAATATTTCTTATTATAAGCTAGCCTTAGGTTCCCGTTACAAAAATCAAACAACAATTTCACAAGAAACATTATACGATTATCCTAAATTTCTACTTTCTTTCATGCATCATTATGCATAAAGCTTGGACATTACAATATCTCGGACAGCTCGGCGCGCGCGCCGTGTCTAATCCATTTCGCGCCTCTCATGCTCACAATGCTCGCCCGACGAATCGATGACGAGAAATCGATATTATCGATTTCGTCATTCGGTATTCGTTCCGATATAATTTCGTGGTGGCGTGCCCGGAAAATCGCAATTGTGGAAAGCCTAGATTGCAATTGTTTTGAAGGAGATATCGTTATTTTAATAGTACCTAACGTTTAGGATCCGTTAGTTGCCAGTCATTGTGTATTAGTTTTTGTGTTTACGGTTATTTATGTGCGTCATTTTGTTTTGTTTAGGACACGTGATACGAAAAAACGTGTTACGAAATGTAACCCAACCAACACTGACTAATTTCGATTATTGTAATTGTAATAGCAATACGAATACAATAATCCAATCACCACTCTGGTTTATCAGCTTTAGTTAAGTCTGAATCAGGCAAAGTTTTGAACCATATTTACCCATACCCACAGATGTTTTTAGTCATAATTAAAACAGCTAAATACATAAATAAAATATGTACAATACAATATCCGAACAAGTAGGTACCTACTAGCCGGACTGAGGGTAGGTACCGAAAAAAAAATGCAGCTAAATTCAAAATTTGTTTGTTTCATCAAGACAAATAATAACTTTATTTTCATATAAATTATTTGGTCTATGTAAACAGCAACTCTTTGGCTTCTTATATTTTACGTGAACTTTAGGAACTATATTTTTCGCGGTTGCAAGACCATAGCGTCTACACAGAAAACCAACAGACGGACAACGAAGTGATCTTAGAAGGATTCCTTTTTTTTTTGACGTACGGGTCGCCAAAAACGACAGATAAATTGTATACAAATATATAAACAAATATAATATGGTTTACGGTACTTACTAAGATCTTCATGTCCTTGTGATCCGCGGACACGGAGTCGATACTAACCTGTGAAAGGAAACAAACATTAAATTAAAGTTATTTTAAAAGTGCATAGGTACAGTGATGTTAGAGATAGTTTGGTAGGTAGGTAAGTACTTAAGTATTAATTGAATGCAATAAATGCGGATAGTGTCTACTATTGGTGTATGTAGTTATAGTGGAGAGACTGCCGGCGCATCGACTGTTTTTTGTGGTTTCCACTGTAAGAACATTTCGTGAAATTGAAATGAGCGTTTTTAAAAAAAAGTCCACGTTAACATTTTTTCCAGAATTAAACTAATTTGGGTTTTTCTTACTCGGAATCGTTCACCCTATCGATCCTTATACGAAAAAAAATGTGTCTCAAAATTTCCATTCCAGTTCCTAATTTCTTTTTTACATGGATATGTATGGAACGTGACGAACAGGAAAATAAATTCCATAGTTAAATCTGGGACACACTTTTTCTTGTAGGTATGAGAATACATAGATTGCTTCACATATTTTTTAATTAATCGAGTGAGCGAAAATCATCATGTTATAGGCGATGCGGCTGGCAACCCATCACTATTTTGATTCCCCTTTCCACCTACACGCCCACAATCATGCTAAACATGGCCTTTAGGTCTTGTTACCTTAGGTTCTGTCTACCCCGTAAGGGATAAAGACGTGATTTATGTATGTATGTATTTTTTAATTAACTGTCGTACCTAGTCGAAGTTGCAAAAAAAAATACTCAAAACATCCTTAGTGCCATCCCTAGGCACGATCAACTACAACAAACATTTTCCCAGGACCCTCAAAAACAATAAAAAAACTAATTAGAAAGGCCCTAAAAAATACCTATCATAAGGCGGCGTACACACGAGCGAATTTAATTTGGAGCGTTTTTAATTATGGCGGGAGATTCGTCGGCCGGCCAGTTTCGGCGCCGCGGCGGCCAGCCCTGTAATTATGGGCCAGTAATTGCGAGACCCGGCCGGCGTATCCTAGCTGCCACTGAAACTAGTTGGCTTTGGCACTGGCGTAATTTTAGAGCTAGAAATCGTTGGCGTTTTTTGTTATGTAGCTCTATGGGTACTGGGCACAGTGTGGAAAGATTTGTTCCGTTTTTTGTTGCTTGTTTTGATATTCAAAAGTTTGTGCCGAAATAGATTGATCAAATTTTTTTTAACGTTTCATTATAACCGTGCAAGTGCAAATAATTTAGATATGATCGGTAGTATGATACTATCGAACAATTTGATTCTGACCCACCATAGAATGTTCTCACAGTAGACGTCACGATCTCGCTATGGGTCAGGATTCATTTGTACGATATACTGGCTGCAATATTTTGAAGATAAAAAAAATAAGTGAGATGCGTCTTTTATTAGAATGATTCGACAGCTACGGCCACAATCGCGACACGTTTACAAAATAGGTAGATAACGGTAGGTGCTGTTCGTGACGTTAAGTGCCGTTGGCTAACCAGATGGCCGAATTTCTCATTTGTTGACACAAAAATATTTATGCATGCTGTATCATATTGTTTCTATGAACTTTTGGTCATTGTATCTCCGTTGCTCACGCCGCAGCGATAGTTCTGGATTAGGATTCTAACTGTATCAAAGATCTTCTTTTTAATTCTCCCATAAGCTTATCTCGACTTAGAACTTCTCTCGCAAAATATAGAGTTGAGAATCAAATAACGACGTGAGTATTGGCATACGCATAAAACACTCCGTAGGTACCGGATGTATTATGATACAGCCTAACGCAATAAGTTTAGTCTAATAGCACTTCTAATGTAATGTAAATGCCCTTTAGATAATGCTATGCACTCTTGGGCCACTGCTTTCTAATACAGTTTAAAAGGATTGTATTTAATTATGATGACTGGCCGATTGCGGACTAAAAAAATATTTTAAGTTACATTATAATAATTATAGATTAGGCCGATGACTAATATGAACTACCGACGCACATGTCTACTGTTTGAACAAGCCCTTATTTTTTACTCGACTTTATTTTCACCTGCTAACGTGCTACTTCCTAAGGCTCTGAATTTGTCGCCTACTTAAATTATCAGTCCCTTTTACATTAGACCTTTGCGTGGACGGGACAGGAAGTCAAAGGGGTGTGCGCCAAAGAAGGAGTTGTTAATTTAACGTAAACTAGACTAAATTAAAAAAAAAAACAGACTTGTAGACTTTTGTCACGAATTTTTTTGAACGAGAACGGCATTAGTTTACTCATTAACATTTACTAGAAAACCGTTATTTTCAATTATTCTTACAGTTACTTTTACATTTTTTAGTTGTTTAGACTTTTATATGAGAAATTTGTACAAAAATAAACGCCAAAAACACCTTTCTTGGAATATACTATGATTTTATATTTATCGAAAAAAAAATCTATTTACCTGTCAATGCGCAACATTGTTGGCAATTTACAACAAAGTTGACATTTGTAGCGAACACCGAGGCGGAAATGTTCAGATGGCCATAAAGATAAGGCAGTTTACACGAGCACTGTTGCAGCGAGGTGCAATGCTTATGTTGGTATCACTGCATCTCTTGTACAGTCAAGTGTAATAATATGTATTTAGACAAAGATTCAAAAATAAGTACCATACGCTCTTACACCGGCGTAATAAGGTCGTGGGACATATTTTTGAGAAGTACCTATCAATACTTATTTTTACACTTGACCGTACGAGGCCCAAGTCCATTTCATACCATGAACAATAGGGAATATGCGTTACATTTTTTATCACATTTCTTAACGCAAGATGAAAGTAAACATTCGTAAAAGAGATGACGTAGAGTAACATTAAAAGTAAAATCGGTCAAGAAAAACGGAAAATATAAGAATTTTAAACTACTAATTAGACAGCGATTAGAAAGAGAAATCCGTCATGACATTATGGAGTCATAAAACACAGCGTCCATAATATAAACTACATTATTTAATTCTGTTTTTCTAGAAAAAGATAGAGACAAATCTTTGATAACTTATTTATCTTTTTTATGTTGTTTGTTACACGAACGAGCTATTAAAAACATGAATATTCCCTATTGCCTACGTTTTGAGGTGTAGATTGAAAAGTAGACAAATTACTTTCAAAGATTTAATTGCTATAATTTCAGCGCAACGTATTTAAAACAAACGAACATTTTGATTAATATTATTAAAGAGCATCCCAGAATCCCTATTATTAAAAATAGCACGCCTATCGCATACCTAATTATTATAACAGATGTTTAATCTTACATATTACGTTTGACAGCAACGACACTAGCTAATAATTGACCATATAATTCTAATCAATACGGCATTCACAGCTCGCAAAATAGGCGAGATTAAATTTCAATATAATATCAGATTAGCAGTGTGTTGATCGACAATGGAAGAAACGGCGTACTCTTTGTGAGCCACGGGAGGTGTTTGTACGGAGTAATCATACCAATTAAATATTTTTATTACGTTCGCGGTCTGTTGGGAGCATTGTGCCTTTGTAGGCATTGCCATGAGCGAGCGAGCGTCTTTTGTTTGAGATGGAGAAATGACGATGCGTTTTTTTGGGTATTTTTCTTTTGTTTTTAGCGTAATTTCGTTACGATTAGAGTTTTAGGTCATAAGAATGTTTAAGTAATGACTTTTTTAACATTTTCTTCTTTGTAAAAAATAGTAGGTATGTTAATTGCGATGTATAGTTAATATCGATGGGTAATAACATTAATATTAAGTAATTAACGGATTTCCACATTGATGATGATGAGCGATGAATTATCAACGCAGAAATTAAAAAGAACACAAGAACTTATGTACATCTGGACTTAAGATTAAATGACGTACAAGATTATACTATAGATACCTACATGTTACATAATATTTTGGTTTTTTTAATGTAGTGATAAAATTGAAAAAGTTTTCCATCTGAGTACCTACCTACGCAAGCTATTGTATACCTACTATATTTTTTAAACTTGTGAAAATTTATTTTAATGTAAAACCAGCATTAAAAAATATTGATCTAGAAATTTCTTGTCGAATTCGTTAAAGATGCACTGAAGAGAGAAAAAGAAAAATTATTTTAATTGGTTTAACTGTGCATAGTAATAATGATAATAAATTGGTCCGACGAAAGTACACAGTCGTCTAGCATGAAGGTAGTTAAATGTAAATTAAGTATAGAGTAATTATTATTTTTAGCTACTGCACCTACCGATTAATAATAGAATAAAAAATAAACAAAAAGTATTTTAGTACCCATACTTGTCTGAGCGCACTGAAATAATGTTTAATCATTCAGTTTCACTTTTTCCGCGTGAGTCAGTCTTTTGACAACAGTAAACAACACTATTCTTATAGGAAACCAACTAAAAAAAATTAAAAAACACAAATAGAACAGGCAACAGTATAGAATAACGTAGCTAGCATTTATAACACAAATTTATATGACGTCGCTTTTATAGATAAACGCAGAAAAATATGATAACGAAATTACCTCATTGAAATAATGATTAGTTCCATTATGAGGCACGGGGTGATCCCCATGCTGCTGATAGTAAGCGCAATGCATGTCAACCCATCAGCTTCAGTGTCACATCACACGCGAAAACCCAGTGGAAACCCGGAGAAAAACCTCGGAGCAATTATCTTAACGAATTGATGCGGCGAACGAATCTCGCCTACTAATTGCAGGGTTCGGGTTTTGGTGCGGCGCGGACGCCGTCTCGCTCGAACATCGTGCGTCTCGGTCGTGCCCCTGTTTGCTTGCGGGGCGGCGCCGCGGTAGGGCGGCTTGGGCGGAGGCTATGGTGATGCAATTTTTCCGAAAGTTTTGACCCGGGGTAAGGTTGACTAGCGCGCTGAGCCATCCAATGATAAACATTCAAATAATAATACTCTGGAAATTTTCAGAATTTTTTTTTCTTAATTTTCGGTAGTTCGATTAACTTTTATTTTTATTTGTTAATTTAGTAGGTAGTTTTTAATATTAGTCCCTGATACTTCGATGTAGTTGAAAGAATTTTGTATGTTTGGTTAATTATTACCTAATTTAATTATCATTGAAATAAAATTGTATCCGTTAACTTTCTATTCAGAACCGATCGATACCTACTGAATATTCAGTAGCATGGGCGTACGCAGGGTGGGGCAGGGGGGGGCAGCTGCCCCCCCCCCTGGATAATGTTGACGTCCCTACTAATTATGTATCTTATCTAGTACTTTTATTTTTTTTTAAGCACCTAGCTTATAAAAAATCTGATTAGCCCCCCCCTGGCCCAGAACCTGGGTACGCCCATGTTCAGTAGTGTTAAATTTGTAGTACGAAATATTTAACAAAAACGAACGGACTTTTTAGATAATTGACGTCTTTGAGTAAGCGGGAACCACTATAAGAATCAAAAAGGATTTAACCTACAAAGAAACGAAAAAGTCCTTCAGAGCACGAATTGGGGCGGAAAACTAGCAATTAAAATGAATAATACTCCGATGCCATAAATCATGAAAAGCACGTGGAACGCGCATGATTTATTGTTTCACACCCGGGGAAATGTTATTGTTTTTGTAGAGTAAATATCGAAAGTGGTTGTTCTGCACACGAAGGTATGGAGTCGTAACCGACTAGTGCATAGAGGTAGACTTTTACGTTGGCAGTACACAGAGGTATAGCTGCAATAAGTTATAGTTGAAAAAAAAACAATGCAAGCCTTTTTGTGTCTTGGCATTGTCATTTATCTTATAGACGGGTATCACATGGCTCAAAATTAGCTCGAAAGCGCCAAAACTCTGACAAACAAAAGAACAGCAAAGAGAGCGCTGTTAAATAAAAAGATTATAAGAATGGGAACGAAGCAGAGAATTTGAGAAGTTGCCTGAGTGTGAATCTAAAAACATGTATTAAAACCCATAATGGTATTCCCGTTGACATAAAGTTATACGTAGGGCTCTACGACTCAATTAACTTTAGAAATATAACTTTATTGAATCAGGCGTTACTTTGCGGAGATGTTATTAACTAGTAAGTTAAAAAAACGATTAACATTGATTTCCATTTGTACATGCTAGTTTGGGAGCAAAGAAAAAACATAGAATGTACCAGTCGCTTCGTAAAAGCCCATTCCCTAATGGGTAAAAACTTAGGAATCATGTAATAGGCGATATGGGTAGCAATCCATCACTATTTTGAGCCCCCCATCCCCTTTCCATCCTTACGTCCACAATCATGCTAAATGTGGTCTTTAAGTCTTGTTACCTCAGGCTCTGGCTACCTCGTAAGGGATAAAGACGTGATTTATGTATGTATGTATCCATTTGTAATCAGAATACACGAGTATAGATATGGCGGGTCAGAGAACTTACAGACGAGTCGCATTTTTAGTGGTAGAGACCTTATAGAGATACTATCCTGTCCCTTTACCAATAAAGTTATTAGTGTACTTGTCCCGTCTAATCCTTTTGAAGTCTAATTACAGCCGTAATTTAACGAATAGTGCTCGCGTAATAAATGTACTTTTTTCTGTGGTAATAAATGTTTCCGGTTCATAATAAAGAATATCGGGATCGTTTCCCCGCGACTATTATAAAAATTGGTCCATTTTTTACCTCGCCCCAATCTGTGCGGGGGCGGATACGGCTCGTATGACAGGATACACTTTCCTAACTATTGATATCACGCGAAATCTACTCACGTTCTGTAACAGATGTGCCTTTCATTTGTATTTGTTGCATACAAATTGCTTTAATAGGTTCCGTAGTTAAATTATGCTGAATGTTAGCCGAGCGGTGATTTAAGAAACTATGGCCAACATTTTTTCATATTTTTCATATTTGACTGCTGACGATATTCTAGATTATATAGGTCAGTTAGCACTCATGCCATTTTCTTTCTTGTTTTGGTTGCTTTTCGCACTTCTACATAAGTTAGCGGTCTCTAATGCTCTAAGCGATAGAAAGGTAAATACAGGAAAAAAATGCACAAACGTCGAGCGATTTTGCATCGTTAAAAGTACCCTTATAAACATTTTTCATTTACTATTTTTAAACTTCTATAATGTTGGATATTTCATAAGACGCAAAATTCATGACGATAAAAAATGTAAAACTCTGTATCAACCATACTTAATCACACATCAAAATTTCCATTCTCGACCGATCTTCGGCCCGCTGAATGAATTCACCCATGATACCGGTCAATGGGTCATCTTGAATAACAAATCACGACTCCCGAGTATTTCCGAAGTCAGCATCGAGCAAGGCGTAAGCGTAGATGTCCCCAGCGATAGGGAGGGTATTTTGTATGGATTATAGAATAACATGCGCAAATGATAGTGATTACAGCGCCGTGGGTGCGGCGCGCGTGCTTCGTAATTATTGTAATCTCGCGCACGCTGCGCCGGCGCTGCCCTTCGTACTACTGTTACTCTATTGTTCCTGTTAACACTTATTCACAAAGCTTTCAATGAGTAACAAGGCTCGGTGGGTAGCCTGGACACAGTTGTTTGGGAAAATAACGCTGAATGCGTAACACTGCTGGGTGTTTCAGAGATCAAATGTGATCGCCTTTCACACTCATGTTAAAGTAGGTAAGTATAGTACAATATTTCTATTTCATTAAATTTATCATTGCTCTTTTAACTGTTTCTAAACGAGTTTAAAAAGTGAAAAGTAACTGAATATACAGCTTTATATACAGCTATTTGAATTTTGTGTTCCATTTATTCTTATATTTTCAGCTTTTTGAACATGATGAAAGGTTGTGCCTAAAATAATCTTAAAATCTTAATACTCGTAGACTTGAGTACGTCTTTATTTCATTAATTTTATGTAATTCAGTACGCAAGCGCGTGCACAAAGCGTCGCACGCGCAGCTGCGGCGCCGCCCTCCGCCCGCCTCCGCGGTCCAACTGCCGTGCAAAAAACTATTTTGTTATATTCTTTTAATTATTGCGCTATAAATGAGATAGATAGGTGGGCGTGATATATGGAATCGCATTTGAACGAATGAAGAAATTGTTCGGCGGAAAACTGACGCCAATGATCAGCTGTTCTGTACAGCAAATCAGGTTTCTCTTTGTGTGTTGACTTTGTAATATAAGTAAATCTAGACATACCTAGAGTACCATATCTAGTTTTATAAATGCGTGCTTAAATAATTTGTGACAACAAATTTTGAACGGAATAACTCATCATTCATTCCAAAAGCTGTGGTGCCGGTTACATTGAATTCCACTTATTTGATTGATTTATTCATCCAAAGTATTTTTTGTCAAATTACGTATTTGTTATTTTTTAAACCAATACTTATAGCGCTTTGCAAACTTTGCAAGTTTCAAGTTTCAAATTGAGTAGGTAGTAGTTACATTACAAAGTAGGTAGGTATCGATAGTTTTAAGCTAAGTATTTATTGATATTTCAAATTAAATAAAACGAATTTGAATTTAAATCTGAAAGTACATATTACTTTGAAATGCATTGAACTGCGCTTTGAATGGCTACTCTTCAATATTATCAGCGATCTACATTATATCATATTTGAAGAATAAATATCAATACAAAATATTGTGATTTACCATTTGATTTCATCAGAGTGAAGATAATCTCTTCTGATATACTTACGCACGGCTACCGAAACGTCCAAAATTCATTCAAAACACGTGTGATCACAGAGGCGTATTGTTGGCATGGATTTCGCTGAGCTCCATTCAAGTCTTTGTCAATGGTTGGATATTTGACGACCGTTTCCTATGCAAAATCTCTTGTGATCCCGGAATAAAGATATCCATCTGAACGGCGAACGGAACCGAACAGAGCCGCAGACAATGAGGTGTCGTCTAGAGATGTTCACTTGACGGATATTGAAATGTCAACCCGAGTGTTTACAAGCATAATAGGATTAAGAGTTAAGAGCAATTGTGTTGTGAAACATTCCAACGTTTTGTTGAATTTTTCACACAGAAACTTGAGATTATTGGAGCGAGAACTAAGTAATACTTATTGCGTATCCTTGAAGTGCATTTGCGAATGTTATTCATAGAATTTTGCTGTACCTACTAACAAAATGGTAATACCCTATCGCAAGTGTCTACTTGTCTAATATACTAAAATTCAAGGAGCGCTTTGAACAAAAGCTTGAAAGCGAGCAGGGTAGATAAGACATAGGCACTAGCAGTAAAAGCGAGCATGCACATAAAGTGCATGTAGGATCGTTCGCGTGTCGGTGCCTGGTTGCACTTCAGCCGCGAGTGTGCGCGCCGTGGCAACTGGCAGCGGCGAGCGCAGCGACGTGCCAAACAACAAAATAAACCAGCCAACCCGTGTAATAATGGTGTTTCCACCCTGTAACAATAACTACATAATAGTCGAGAGCTTTTACGAGCTTTTGTGAGCTTGTCGAAGCTTCCACTCCGCATTTTTTGTGACGGATGCCGCGCGATGCTTTGCGCTATATTTTATGACTGAGACGCATATTTATTGAATACTTAAGTATATATGCCACGTTTCAGGAGGCCATTGAGTTAAATAAGCGTTAAATCTGATTATTGTCCGGTCCGAGTCTTCATTAAAGATGTCAGACTCCTTTCCGAACAGGTGTATTAAATTGAAGAGCAATCATTAATAAACTTTTTACAAATAGCTTTGTTTTAATTCAATGTTGTAGGAGGAACGACTTGGCGTTCCTTAGTGGACTGAGACAGTGACAAACCGGCCGAGCCTTATAAGAGTCCACTTCATAAACGTGTCCGATGTGCCGGCAAGTCGATCTGCGCTCGTGATTAATTCTACCGATGTATAAGGGAAAGATAAACTGAACCATTAAACATGTAATAGCGGTTACTGCCCGAAAAAATAAATTGAATTATTAAGAGCTCACATAACCAAACATGAGAATTAAAAGCTTTTAAATTTGCTTATAGAATTCGTAAATCATATAAGTCGAGCCTATTCTTGATGAGAGAAATTTCGTATTAATTAGCGTGAACAAGATCGTAATATAAGACAAAATTTCACTTGTACCTATTGGTACGTATGTGAGTGTAAGATAGACAGCGCGTCGTGGCGGAGAGTGCCGGAGTTGCCGCGTCGTCGAGATAAAATTAGCGGCTATTAAACCGTGCAGCACTCGGAAGACTTTATTAATTTACCGCAACGGACTACGCCTCCAAATGCCTGAGATGGCCCAGCGATAGATTTATTAATTATTAAACATTATAGTCCCATATCGTAACCTACCCATGTATTAATTATAAAATACGTTCAACATAGGAGTTGGAGATTGCAACCATTACAGGGCTGTGTTTGCGGCAGTAATCGACTTAGATATTAATTCCCATACGGTTTTAATCAATTTTATTACAACAATTTTAGTAAATTATTAACTGCTATTCCTATTTTTTACGTGTTGGTAAAGTCATCACATTACGTTCTTGTTAAGTGAAAACTTTTACATCTTATCATAGTTCTCATCTATTTCTAGTGAAAATTAACTCTACCGACCTTAATTCGTATATTTCCAACAAGACCTTAAAGCAAAAATCGATTTCCAAGTATGGGAAAGATACTTGTCGGGCAATGTAAAGGTGAGTTTAGGACGTTTAAAGAGGACGAATACGACGGTGAGGCGAGGGGGGCGGCGGGGGTTGATAGCCGCAATAAATCAAGATATTATCTGCGCGCGAGCATTGCGTTACGACCACGCCAATACCAAAGGGTAAGTCGCTGGGCATGGCGGATATATGAACGCAGCCTTATGCTGCGCTCGCGTGCGATGTGCGTCCGAATTAGACAACCAAGTTTTCTTATAGGTATCTACTACGGCTACGGTTTATATTGCGAATTAAAAGCTTGCTAAACCAAAACAAGACGAAGAAAATGATGCGTTAAAAAAACTATAAATAAAACTTGGAATATATAAAACACCAAATGCATTTGTTACGAAAGTGTCTAGATTAATCATAGCGTGTACTGAAACGTATATTTATAAGATTTAAAGCCATATATCCCAATTTACAGATCTAAAAGAAATAGTCAATGATGCTACAAACTATAATTAGAGACTGCAGCTTATAATTTTGTAGCCATTAATTAAAATTCAACTAAAGATGAACAGTTTAACTTGAAACACAAATCAAATGCAAGTTGCCGATGGCCGGTGGCTCCATAAATCAGGGGCGCGCTTAGGCCTTCTTAGCTTTTCTAGATAGAGATTTATCCCGTAATAACATGTTGTTTTTCAGTAAATCAACCGCCGAATTATCCGGTAGAGGAGCAATGATTAATCGGCGGGCTGCCGGGGTAATGGCAATAGCGCGCCCGCGGTCTCGCGGATAGGCCGCTCTACTTACTGTGACCCACCAGCGAGCTAAGTATAAAGACCAGTTTAGATTTGCAAAAAATTGCGATTGCGGCACAGCGTCTGCGACTTGTAACCTTCGTGTCATGGCAAAGCAGTGTAAACAATTAAACTTCACGGATTTTTCTTACAAGTCGAATAGGGGTTAAGTTCTCAGACACAAAATACGCATCGATTGCGTTCGTGTTTAAAGGCAAATTACTATGTAAACTTTTTCCCGCTAGTATTGCTGCCAATTAGCACATTATATTAGTAACTAGCTTCTGCCTGCAACTTCGTCCGCGTAGGATTAGATTGAAGAACTGAATCGATAGTTATATTCTGCAATAATTATTTACGTTGCGACTCTAGGCAGCTACGACCTTTGACATTTTTATCGCTATCCCGCGGGAACTATGTACTTTTCCGGGATAAAAGTAGCCTATGTGTTAATCTAGGATATCCCCCTTCCAAATTTTATCCAAATCCGTCCATTCGCTTCAGCGTGAAGAAGGAACAAACATACACACATCGTCACATCCATCCATCCATCATGCCATCCTCACTTACAAACTTTCGCATTTATAATATTAGTAGGATTCAGACGTTAAAGTGAATGTGACTGAAAAGGTTTCCTTTTCCGTTTCTTTCGCTTTACCGTTATGCTCATATAGAGATGTTTTCGCGTACAAGTTCCGAGATGTTTTGTTACGTCAAACTTACAGCAGAGGTTCTGGCTGACGCTGCATTGGTCGCTACTGCGTCAGTTCTTACATACTCGTACAGTACGCGAGCAATTTGATTGCAGTCGCGGTATGAGGCAGCGAGCAGCGGTCAAGGTATGACCTTATGGTCAAAAACAAAATAATCTAAAATAATAATAATAATAATAGTCGAAGTTGTCGTCGAGTTATGGTTTGCTCGACATGTTTCGAACCAATCCGTGGTCGAACGGAAAGCCAACCGGGTATTGACTACGGATTGGTTCGAAACATGTCGGGTACACTTCGACTACAAATCTGTGAATGACCCATGTATCTTAATACCTATTAATAATTAAAAAAAGCCCATGAGAAAGTTTCAAAAGCGAGCGACACGTACGAGAGCGAGTCAATATCGTCGGAAGAATGCAATTATTTTAAAACGAGCCCATTCAGCGCAGTCGACATGATCTCATCTCGCTGTAACTGTTCAACGATTAACTTTAATTAAACGCTATCTTTAATTAAAATTACACGCGCCCAACCATATTTCATAAAAGTAAATAAAATACCTTTGTAGTGCATCTAGGAAGTCTTTATTAAGATTGCGACTGCAAAGAGGCGGGGCGGGCCACTTGTTCGAGAATTTGAATAATTGGCGCATTACAAGTTAACGTTATTAAGTTAGATTAGAATATTACATTCGTTTGTGTGATTATAGTTTGTTTTTCAATGTATCTGTGCCAATGCGAACGGTTGACTATTACGATTTACCATACCACAGCCAAGTTTTTCTTCTTCTTGGCAATGATGGTCTTTCCGAATGCGCTGGTAGTTTCAAAAAGACATGTAAGGGAGCCCTTGGCGGCCAATTTGCAAAAATAAATTTTTATTTTCATTTTCATTCATTTTTCATTTTCACAGTGTACCTATGGCGTAAATGATGATTGTTCAAAACGATTTCCATGTAGATAAATTATAATTCAAATTCAGCATTCAAATTGGAATCGTTAATACCTACCTAAATCATGACATGAACATTATCTTTTAATTTTTAACAATTACAAGCGTGTTCATTTGTCTATTCTAAATCTATATCATTTCACTAAGCATGTCCTCACTTAACATGAAATATACTTGTTTTTATTTGACTGAGTCGGAGAAATCTTTGCCGAAAGTGCAAGGAAGAGAAGCGTTTAGCGGAGAGCGCACTCGGTCCGAGGCCGGCGCGGAATTCCGAAGTTTGCATACACCGCGTATCGGCCATATTTCAACGGTAATGATAGCGAGCGAGCGTGATAATAATTGTTATTACTATGATCCACATCTGCTATTATTTTATAATTGAGGGCTTTTGAGTGAAACCCTGCAATTATAAGAAGAGCCTCAAGCAACATGCAACGAGGTGCGCGTTTTTGCCTCGTTCCCTAAATTATGATATATTTACTAAAATTCGTTCCCGATCCTTTCGTTGCATTCGCTGGATAAATCTCCGACCGCTAATGCGATAAGGGAAATTTATTCATATTAAATTTATTCTTTTGCAATTTAAAATGATTAGGTGGCAATCGTGCGATTTAAAAATAACTTGATGGATTACTTTATAGGTATTACTTGACTTACATTTTGTGTGAAAATTATCTACCATCTAATCTGTAATTTAGTAACTCAACAGTTTATCTACATTATTTACCCGGACTTGAAGTGCACCGGCCGTTCGATTAGCCTTCACAACTTTAATCGGCCAAAATCTACACCGTAATCCCTTTGAAGCTCTGAGAATGGAGAGTTCATTATTTATTAGGAATATTAGTCAATTTTTATTTAGTCAAAAAAAGCGAGCAGCGACGGCGGGACGAGCGGCCACTGCAATTAAGTGAGGCAACCCTGTAATTATGGACAGTAAATTTCTGGACGCGGCCAGGACGCGTCCGCGGGTAGGTACCTTGGCTCTATCTGCGGCTTACTTTGGATTAGCTCATCGTCTGATATGAACACTCTCAAACTGAGTGAAAGAAGTTACAATAAAGATAAGTTGAAGTCATGTTGTGAAATAAAATACCTATACAATATTATTAGATGATAAGGCAGCCTAAACTTGTTTTAAAAATTGAGATATATGGTTGCTTGTCCGTTAGGTTTGAATTCACGTTAAAGTGATATTCGTGAATGTTAATGGATTGAACCATAGATTTTTCGTTTCAAAAAGTTTCACAATCATTTTGACACGTGCATGGTCGAGCATTTTCGCGTTAGTATTCATTTAACAGCTATCAGTCGTAAACGGTAGTTGAACTAGTTCCCCTATTGTGTAGTAACCGTTAAAATGTCGAAAACTCGAGTGGACAAGGAGTTAGAAAAAGCCGAGGTTAATTACATGAGGGCCCTATCTGCGGTCGCATCGCCGGCTCCTAATTGTCCCTCCTATTTAAATAATTTAGAGAATAGAAACTACTTAAAATTCATATGTGTAACGTTTTCTTTTGTTTGTTCGGAATATACAGCCATAGCTACAAAATTAAGGCCACATTTTTAAATAAGTACGTGATTATTTTACCCAATGTCATGTATATAGGTAATAGTCTAATGACACACGGATAACTAAGTAAAGTTTTACGGAAGAAAAGGTTGAACCGCGTTTGCTAGAAAATAAAAGATAAACGACATCGAAATTATAGGGGGCGTTATCGATACGCAATACGTTACCTCGTCAAAAAAGTTTCACGTTGATATTCATAACAGGAAATGGGTAGATAGGTATTACTATCGATGCTGAAGCGTGTCGATCTCTGACCCCCCATTCATTCACAATTAGGCTCATGTCGTGACACAGGCTTGTCGTTGTCGAGATTTGGTCACAATGGCCTTCCCGCCATGATTCGGCGGAATTCCGAACCATTCATACGTACCTGCACACGTGGCGGGCTCTAAATAGGTGCTTAGAGACGTGACACAAGTGTTCTTGTTTTGTCTGTAACAGGCAAGGTGATCAACGCCACACTTTCTCCTGAGTAAGTTAGTAAAAACACGAGCTTATGGTCTGATGTTCGAAATCAAATCTGTGAGAATACCGCTCGAAAGTGGTAGAAAATCGTGTTGAATTTGTAATACGAGTAGAGTATTTAGTTGAAAATTACATCGCTAAAACACTGTCGGCCAGTCAAAATTTTATATGAGCGGTAATTTTGTAGCAATCAATGCACAGATTTTTGCCACGTTCGAATAGGTACTCGTATTCTTTTAGTTGAGATTTCAATAATCGGTCATGTTTTATTATGTAAGTACCTATCTGTCGAAAGTTTGAACGGTTTCAAGGTACAGATACGATTATAAGTAGGTACAATCTCCTCTCTAGAGATCTCCTCTTTCAGGAAAAAAAAGTTAAAGCGATTCCAAATATATAAAGTTGAGCTTTCATCGGTTAAAGCTACTTATTTATTGCAGTCCAGACTTTATTTCCAATAAAAAAAAACATTACAATAAACCTATCCAAAACTTAAATTATTTTAATGCGATTAAAATACAAACAATCGACTGTAAATAAAGGTTTTATTTTATTTTACCAATAAAATAAACCGTGGCAGAGCAATGGACTTTCCAAAAAGAAGAGTGGGAAGGGCCGGTCTGCACCGCCAATGGCGACCTGCGACCTGCTATTTGCATACAATGCGGCGTGGGCGCAGGACGCATACCGCGCGCGTGCCGGCCGCGCCGAGACGAGCTGCTCCGACAGAAATGTAACATGCCTACGTTAACGTCGTATGGGCTCGGCTTTACAGGCGTTCAAGTAAAGCCGAGTCACGTGCCACTAAATTAAGGTTTACTTTAAACAACGCCACGTAAAAAAATGGGGCACGTCACATAACTTTTACGCCAATGTTTTGGATGTCATTCTCCGGACCTGTGTGGGTCTACCGGACCTGTGTGGGTCTATATGAATATTTTGACTTCACTATTCGTTGTATGAACGTTGGCCTGGCTGGCCCGAGGCCTGGGGCCGATTTTTGAAAATAACATTCATAAAGGAGAAGAAAATCATAGCTCTTATTAATTTAGAATAAGAATAAGATAACTTTATTAGCTGATATAGAAACACAAACAGAATAGGTACATGGTAATTTGTCAGCTGGTTTAAAATTAAATTTTAACCATGCTTTATTTTGTAGTAAGATTATTATTATTACCACTTTCGAACGAAATTATGCTTATACATAATACTTTAGACTACCTAACAACATCAGACTTTAAAATCCCTTTTGTGTATTTTGTAGATCGTCAATACGTAGATCTAACAAAAACCTAACCCAACCGAATCGACAGTTTAAATTTGTTGTTGTATGTTGACGATATCATCGTGTTAATTTGATTCGGTCATTCGCAGACAGCACCGCCGAACTGCATTGCAGTTGCCAGAAAGATTTATTACGTAAGAGCTCTCCCCCGACGTTGCATCGGAACGGGCATTGTGATTAATGTCACAGCCGCCTGATCTGACTGAAACTACACGGTCTGTTATTTTAAAAATTTACTCTTTGAGTTACGCACTGTAACTAGGTACTGCCAAGTCGATCGAGTTTTGGTCCATTGTGCTACAAAAAAATGGCAGTTTAAATCATGCTATGGTCTCTCAATCATTCAAGGGATCCCACAAATGGAAGAATCAACTGAATAAGTTCGCTAGTATCGTGAAATCTACTGAAACTAAGTAATAGTAAAAAACTACCAAAACTCCATGCTTAAAGTTTCCCTACCTACTTCTTCTTAAAAAAAATAATTGCAAATAATGTTTCCGATAAAATAAGATAATGAAATGCTTTCACCAAGCTTTAATTTAAAAAAACTTGCCCCATAATAGCTCATCCCAACAAAATCCAGATTAAAGTATGAGGGTAAATAAATAACTTCCCATGGCACTCTCGTGGGTAGGTTCGCGAATTGACCGCATTACGAGCGCGACAAAGCGGGGCTCCCCTGGGGCCCATTTATCAAATGATCATTTGATTTTCTTGTGTTTGATCACTGAGCACATTAGAAGTTGCAACAGAGCGCGGGTGCAAATTTGGTAGCTTCACTTTGCGATTTATTTGGGGTTCTTTTTAATGTTCAGTCTGAGTGAGGGAGAGGAAATATACTACGTTGCGTTGAAACACCAAAAGGAAAAAAAGGAACTATAGAAGATAGTAGAAAGAAAGAGTTAGCGAATATATCACATTATGTCCGAACGGTCACCCTAAACGTAGCAACTTTATAGACGATAATGCAATGGTAAATGATGATTAAAATGCCGCATGGTCCTTCGATTTGTTATCCAATAATAATTTTACAGTTTATTACTTTAGCTTTGTCTATGCTACACTTAAGTAGTATATGATTTATGAAACATTTACTTATTCATTTGTAAAAGAAGAATAAAAAAAGTAAATTTGTAAATTCGTTACGCAACTCTACATAAAGCAAAATTCATGTTTTGTCTGTGTGTGGCAAAGATGATTCGCCAGAGTGACATGTAATAACAAGCATGTTACGTTAAAATAAGTTTAACTAAAATTTAGGAATAAGGAGTTAAATATTCAAAAGTAAACATGAAAACTAAGTCAATCATCTTCATACTTCAACCAGAATCGAACCGCAGCGCGGTCCCTCCTGTCGCTCGCTGCACCCACATACCGCACGGTTGTCGACTTCCGCGCACCCTCGCCCTCAGTGAGGATACGTCTTATAAAATACGATCTGTTTTGATTGTGGCCTGGGGCACAAATCAATTAGGCCTCCCCTCGGCCCCCCGCGGCGCCGCGACGAACCAGTGGCTCGTTTTATGACACATCTCACAACGATTCATTAACATTCAGTTTATTACGACCAATTGACGCTAACCGATTTATGCGCGTAATCATATTGATTGGATATTTTGGAAAGGTTAATGAGGCTTAATCTTTTGACGATGGCCACCGTGCTTTAAAAAGTGCTGTCTGTGTTAAAATACGACTTGGCTGGTCTTTCTAAAATTTCAAGTTACTCTTTTACCGAAATAAAATATCTTTGAAAAACTTGAATTATTTGGAAAATAAATCAATGTATACTAGTGATGTTGGCCTGCGTCTTGAGGATGCATGGATTTGTAGCTCTAGTTTACCAAGGAACCATTGTGGTGGAAAATTGGCAATTGCGCAGCAAAAACGATAATAAAAATGTTGAAACTCAACCAGTAGATTTATTTCGATAAACCGTCTCATAATTTGATAGCATCATTAACCATATCGATTTACTATTAATCTCCAATTTAGTGTAGAATCTAATATAGAAAATAATGACGTAATAGAGGCCGCTGGCTACGGGGTCGTTTCCCACGCCGCACACTGGACGGTTAAGGCTGCGTTCGGTGATGTTTTATCTTAATTAATTTTCCTAAAACCATTTAAACAAATAGCTTCAATATACGCTGTTTAATTATAATCTCATTCAAGACACATTCAGATGATTTTATGTATTCACGGAATCACAATGTTAAATACTGTGATAGGTAGAAGAGATTTGTGTATTGGTTATGATTTGAGTGTTGCTTTTTGATTTTAAAGTGCTCATAGAAAGGGCGACAGTTGGGTTGTTGTCACTTGTCTTAAAAAAAATGAAAAGCAGTTCAGTACAACTACTATTCGAGATAAAAATTTATCTCTACACCGAAGACGTCACAAATAATAAGTTAGTAAAAGTACTAGAGACTCTGTCTGCGCCGCCCCTACAACATTATTAAAGGTGGAAAATAAATCAGGTTTCGTTAATCAGACCGGCGTCCCACTCCTGACCCGCTTCGCAATATTTCTAAAAGCTATTACAAATACATTTATATTACCGCACAAAAAATCTCTCGAACAATTTTCGCTACATAATGAGGCTATTACGTGGAATTTTGTTTTACCAACATAATAACACCGCCTTTATTCGGGCAATCCTCGAGGACCTCGTGTTTCGTAAAGGACAACTCTGCGTGGCCTGATGAGATTTTCGTGCTAAAATTTTAAGACTAAATTGGTGTCATTATATGTTTAAAGTCATGGATTAAGACCGCGGTCAAATCGGTCGTTAACCTTAACGTGGCACGACTTATATGTCTGCATATGAATATTATATTACCTGCAGGCAGTGTCTAGTAAGCGACTAGCCTTTATTGCCTAATGCATGTCTAATAGCCAATGGATTTTGCATAAGAAAATTATTTTTATTGGTAACGATTACTTTAGAATACTAACTAATTTAACATTCAACGGTCATCGAAAAATTTTACGAAAATTTTTACTGTAAGTTTTTAAAATTGTATACAGAAAGCTCTGACGCTTCTCTTTTTTGAAACTTTAATAAACACGTGAGATATGGACACGCAAAGCAAAGCTTATGGCTTTATAAAAAATCATTTGTGTTTAAATTGTTTTTTTTTTTAGAAAAAGTAGAGCCAAAATGCTTTTCAAATTTGGTAATACCAAGGTCGCAATTTTCTATTTTGTTAGTCATACACATACATGCAGTGTTGCCATGACATTGAGGTCCGCAGTCAGGCCGGTCTGTAATGGCAAGCTCGTGAGCTGTCAATTATGCCGTCGCCGCGTGCGCACCCGATCTGCAGCACCATCACGCTCCAAATCTAACCCAGCATCAACCTGCGTGCAGTGTTGCCAATTTAGCGACAAAGTCGCTAGAAATGGCGGCTTTTGATTCGATCGCAACAACTAAATTATCTAATAACTTTATTTGGCGATTTTTGTTGTTACATCATTTTTGCATGTTTTTTGACGTTTCAGTCAGTGGATAGTTAATTTTACTGACGTTTTCGTCAATTTTTCAAACTCTAATTACAAAAAAATGTAAAACGAATCAGTGTGCCAAAAAATTAGTGACTTGGGCTTTTTGGAATTGCAATACATACAAACATACATACATACATACATAAATCACGTCTCTATCCCTTACGGGATAGACAGAGCCTAAGGTAACCTCGTTTAGCATGATTGTGGGCGTATAGGTGGAAATGGGAATCAAAATAGTGATGGGTTGCTAGCCGCGTCGCCTATAACATGATTCCTATTTTCATCCATTCCCTCGATGGGCTTTTACCATCTGCGCAGGAAGAGAAGCAACTGGTACATTCTATGTTTTCCTTTGCTCCGAGACCAGCACGGAAGACTGGAGTTGCAACCATTTTGAATAAACGAAAAATTGAAAGAAACAATACGATATTTTATTTTGAATTATGAAAACGAAGTATCGACTGTTACTGTAACCTACCCTCGATTTTTTTTATTTTGATAAAAGGTAAACTTCACTACATAGTATAAAACAAAGTCGCTTTTTCTGTCCCCAAATCCGTATGTAGGTATGCTTATATCTTCAAAACTACACAACGGATTTTGATGCGGTTTTTTTTAATAGATAGAGTGATTCAAGAGGAAGGTTTATAATGTATAATACATGCATGATATACCGTGCGAAGCCGGGGCGGGTCGCTAGTTATTTTATAAAGACCACTTAAACTAGTGCTAGAGCCTATTTATATGAAACAGTAATACTTAGAAAACTATTATTGCTCTAGTGTAATGCGAAGCGTACCTATAAGTAACTATAATTGTTGGTTATTTAGTGCAATTTATAGCAATTCCCACACTTTTAGCCCTGGAATTTTCTATGCTGCAATACAATTTTATTTTCCCACGATATCCATAGCCGGGAAGACGTGACATCGAGCAAGGAATCGCTTTTTATTTATATATTCTTTGATTTCATTGATACGTAAAAAAACTCTAGTCTCAGATCAAATAAAACGTTAAGACGAATTTTTGCAAAGTGAAGCTGGGTTATACTACTAACGCCTCGCCACGGCCGTATCTCAAGTTTAACTGCACCTGTGTACGTGCAATTGTATGCACATGGCGGTGAGTCGTAGCTTAAACCAGCCTCGCTTTGCATTTCGCAAGTCTCCGTCTTTACTTTTAAGTTGGTCTACGATTCCAATATGTGTTGTCGCTTTCATAATATACATAAACAGATGCTATAGGTTTAAAAATAACCAAGATTACGCAAAGTACGAGCACAGTAATCCCTTAATTACGTACATTATATACGAAATCGTTGCAGGATGTGTTCCCGCTCACGTCGTTATCACTTAATGGTGCACAAGAGCCCAGTGCTGTTACATAGTTAAAACACGAGTAAAGCAGGTTAAATTAGATGAAGTTGATTTTGTTTTGGCACGGTGCGGCGCAGCGGGTGAGCAGGGACGTGCGCCAGCGCAGGACCCAGCCCAACATTATCCTTGTAATTGGTGATTTTGTGCAATTTATGGCGATTCGCGCAATTTACGAGCAGCGGACAAGTGGCGACGCTCCGCTTTTTCCCCGACTGCGGCAAAATTGAAGCGAGGTTTCAATTAAAATTTTATGTTCCGCAAATTACCTGACAATAATAACGACAGTCGCGTTTGAATGTTTGAACTTTAATAGTTTGTGGGAGCATTTATTTTAATAGTAGCCGTTATAGTTGGCGGCGTTTCACACTCTGAGTGCGCTTCTGAAGAACGGCCATGGGCGTGCAGTGGGTTCTGACAGAGGGTAGGCATATTGACAACAAAACCAGTATTGGTACGTAGCGTAGCGGGCACATTTACGTATGCTTACAAGCACTGCTTGTAAGGGATGCCTGTAAGGGATGAACGCGTCTGACGGCCACTAAAGTCCTTGTTTGGAATGAACCCCATTTAGGTAAAGACCATCACGTCCTCGGCCCCCGCTCCGTGGTCACCGTGTACTTGGTATTCATGACGTCCGATCCGCGGGCCTATGTTGAATGGAATTTTGTGACACAGCTTGTAAAAAATTAATGAAATAATTGTTTGTAAATTATTATATGTTGAGTTAATGTGGCCCTTCGGCAATAAATTGCACGTAATTTAAGCCGCGGAGCTGAGGAGCGTCGCGGGCACAGCGGGCGCATGCGCGAAGATAAATATTGCATACATAATGCAACCTTGTTGGGCACGTATCACCCGATGCAGCTGTAAGTAAATGGGTAATTGTTAGTGTAGGCATTTGCTTTTTAGGATTACGAGTATCTAGCTGAAGGTGAATACGGACTCAAAAGCGTAGTCGTGTCACATGAAGAATGGTAGTGATTGTCATATAACTTATTCACGACCGGATAGCCTAGTGGTTAGTGACCCTGACTATGAAGCTAGAGGTCCTGGGTTCGAATCCCGGTAGGGACAGACAGTTGTCACTAAACAGGTATGTATTTACATAAAACTAATAAATGTATTTGAATAAGAGTTAAAATGCTTTTCATTTGTCACAACGACACCTTTTGTTTTTACTTATCTTTTTAAAGAGAGAAAAAATGCTCAACGTGTCAAATAGGATACAAAGGTATTGTAATTCTTCAATCTCGACTCTGAATTATGAAAGGACAAGGCACAGTCACGCGACGTCGCGCTTGAATATTGTATCGACAGTCAAAGGAACAAAAAACCGTCTCCAAGTATTCCGGAAGAGTGAAACTTTGCCAGAATTTATTTTGGTATTTTTATTTATTTATGCCAGCTCTGGGTCTAGAGTTAGTAACCGAATAAAAATAGTAAGTAGGCTAAGTAAGTACCTAAACCATATATGTAGTAAAATTATTATTATGTTTTTGTTGTTATTATGTTGTTAGGTAGGCACCTAACATTTTAAATCTATCATTTCATCTAAACATATTAATAAAAAATTTAGGGTATTTAGGTGCAATGAAAATAATTCCAATTATTTAAACGAAAAAAACTTTTTTTATTAATTGGATTATGAAATAGTGGAATATGTTTTAATAGACGTTGTACTAAAACCATTTTAGACGTGTACAAATACATTATTAATATTTTAAGCAATACTACTTCTTTTGTAGTAATTTTTTTAATGACATTTAGCACACAGATGTTTAAACCCGGAATTAACACATACGACACCTTTTATCCCGAAAAACTTGCATGGTTCCCGCGGGATACCGATAAACTAATTATTCGCAGACGAAACCACGGCCAACAGCAAGTATATGTACTATCGAACAAATTGATTCCTTACCCACCGTAGAACGTTAATACAGTAAACATCACAATGATTTTCCTTCTCATTTCAATGTAACGTCACTATTTACTGATAAAAATTCCAATGGGTCAGGTATCAATTTGTTCGATAGTATGTGAAATCGCAAACGATTTAGTGCACACTTTACTGCTATTAGATGAGTGAGAAGTCGCCTTCGATGCCGGCCGAACCCGTGAGTCCAAAATAGCTGGCCAGATATCCTCCGCTCTTATGACAGCGCAGCCGATATTTATGTCGCGCAGCCCCGCCCACCGCCGTGGCTCCATTCAGCCTGTTTGTATTTATTTCGTGCCTATTTATTTGTATTTGCCTTCGCTTTTGAATAATGCATGAGCGAAGCGTTTCCGTCGTGTGTAGGCAGCATGACGCCGGCCGGCTGCGACCCTACGAGCACGCTTCTTCGGCACTTTTTCGGATACCGCAACTCTTAAAACCTCATCATTCTAAGGTCGACGACTTAAAACGTCTATCTTCCTATAATCTCACGGAGTTAATTATAAAATTAATAATCGATAACAGCATTCGATTCTTGGATGCGTTACTTTATTATTTGGAAGGTAAATCACAGAGCGGGCTATCGCGCGCTGTATCGATTGGCCCCGCCCCCGCGCGATTTACAGCGCCTTGCGTCAACCGGCCCGCGGTGATATCACGCTTTGTCTCTCCGCGCCACACTACGCCACGCCACGCCACGCCACGCCACACCACAACCACAAGCCACACTACGCAAACTGACATATTCAATAAGACGCAATGAATATTCAACGCTACGTTTACCTTACAACGTACGTACCTATTGCGAAATGATAATGTGGTCGGGTGAAAAGAAAGAAAATTTTGAGTACTTACCTTACTTAGCCATAATGAATAAGTGGGGACTATTCAGGAGAGAACTTAGGCTGATATTTGGCTATATATATTTGGTTTGGATTTTGCAGTTGGTTGTCATGCACGATAAGATGAAATTACTCAGTTCTATCCTTTGCAAAATGATGCTGTGTTGGAAATCCTGTGCTTAATTAATAAATCTTGACGGCACTGAACCTTTAGTTCCACATTAAATAATGCCTCAAACCAAATAAAAAGTCAAAACGGAGCTCAGCGAGCAGCGATGTAAAGCCGGTGTAAACTACGCCTTGCCTTGTGCGTGCGTGTGTGCTAAGCTCAACTACTTAGTTTGTTTGCAAAGTTTGGCGGCTAGTGTACGAGTGCAACTGTATGCGCACCGAAAGTCGTTTTTCGAACCGGTATCGGTTCCCTTTGCAGTTCACAAAACTCAGTCTTGACTTTTTACTTGGTCTGAAGGCGAGGACAAGACTGTAAAAGTGTCAGCAAAAACATTTAAAAAAGCGTAACGGCAAGTAAGACTTAATTTGAACTAGGCCCGCGACTCCGTCTGCGCAGAATTAGCTTATCACTATCCCGCTGGAACTATGCAATTTTACGGAATAGAAACTATTATACGTCCTTGGATTGAAACTATCTCTGTACCAAATTGCATTAAAATTCGTTCAGCGGTTTAGGCGTGAAAACGTAACAGACAGACAGACAGAGTTACTTTCACATTTATAATATTAGTAGGGATTAGTTGAGTAACGTGACGCGTCTAGTGGAGGTCTCACGCAGATAACTCAGAAGTACTCGTAAGTACATAAATCACAAACGCTGCACGCGACAGTAAACGTCCACTTTGTATCCGATTACCGCCCGCTCTAATGAACTTATGTAAAGACGTTATGATACCTTCAATTATTCATTGGTAACGTGCAATTGTTGGCTTGCTTGTAATTGCAAGCTTAGCCGCTGCTTCGCCAATGTCCGCCATTTGTGAAAAACGCTAATCGGCTGTCAAAATCGGTTGCGTACACAAGGCGTACATACTGATTACAAACTAATGCATCATATAACGTCAGGAATATAAGAAAAAGAGAAAAACATGTTGATACGCCCAACATTTCTGATCGTGACTACTAATTAATGAAAACAGTAGATTTTTACGCATTACATAATAAATTTGGAAGGTGTTTCCCAATATGAATGATGTTTGCGTAAGCACTCTTGGCAATCACTGTCCAGACAATAGCGTAGTTTTGGAGTCTGACAGCATAATAGCCACAACAAAAAGCAACACGTGCGCGTCCCATCGCATGCCGCCTCTCATCAGCGACCGACTTATTGACTGCGCGCCTCTCGGCAAAAACTCTCGCCAGACGCCGCATCCAGAAGACTAACTACTCATATTAACGTTGCCTAACAACGATGTTTCAAGAACGCAACACCTTTTTATAGCTTCAAAAGCAACGATATCCACTTTCAAAACGATGTCTGATCTTAATCGTCCTGGTGAAAATTACTTGACTACGATTCCATTAAAGACGTCAGTGTATATCCAGTAGTAACCATGGCAACGAGGATGTCTCTCGGGTCTCTACCTTTGCGCTCTCGGTTTATGTGCTCATTAAATGCCCCCGGCCTATTTATACCCCGTAGGCAATTGTGTCTTCAGACAGGGGAATTTAGACGACTCTTTGTCTATAGGTACTTTGTCGACTTTGCATTTTCCTTTCCCTTTTGGGGATAATTAGCGAAAGCAGTTCAGTAATAGCGTTTATTTTATGAACCGTTAAAATTAGAAATGTAGCTGACGTGAATCTCTATGGTAGTAGCACATTGAACTAAATGTTAGAAGGGGCAAAGGAAATGACAGATCTTCGTGTGGAGCGTCACAAAGCAAAGTTCAATGGCCAATTCTTTCAAGATGAGCAGACGACATATTCCAAAGTGTATCTGTCACAAATGTATGATTAACGTTTTATGCCGTTCGCATTCCTCAGCGGCGGCCGCCCGCTACAAGTTCATCCCATTTAAATTTAGCACGGCGCGTGCCGTCTCTGGGCGTCTCGGGGGGAGCGGGGAGTGAGGGGCAGTGGGCGGGACGCGGTGCCATCACTCAAGTGACGAAAATTGACGGAAAATGGGCGGACACCGCTTGCCCGCGACGTCATCAATTACCGCGTCCCGACGGTCACCGCCGCCGACGCGCGACGGCAAACGCCACAGTGCATAATATCTTCTAAATTCGATCATGCCATTATTAGAGTCGAGTTTATTGCGCTCGCTCAACTACTTATCCAATTCCAGACATCAGCCTAATCAAGGTTGCAAAACTTTCTCAGAACTAAATTTATAAAATTGTCAGAATTATAATTAAATTACCTTAACTTAAGCTCATCATATCAATGTGCTGGTAATGCGTCTCACAAAACTATTGAGTTTATCCATGTGTTTAAGATGTTTTCATTAGACAAGACACACATAATCCCGGAAGGCGTATAAAGGAGGCATCTAGGAGCGCACTTACTGTGCAATCTCGAGCGATATCTTCAACGAGGATTATTGAGATGCAATCTAGAAGCCATCGATCGCTCGATAATGCGGTATAACTGCGCGCGCGCCATTGCGCAACCACTCATCAGATCAGTCCTTTGATACTCCGATGATACCTTTATTAAATGGTAGCCGATGGAAGCTTCAGCGCAGATCCTTCGTAAAATCCAATGATCTATTAGAAAGAAGTTTAATAGGTGTAGGTACACTATGTCTGGTTGCTGTGTTGGTTTATCCCATAGCTATACCTACACCGTGTAGATATATTTATACCTACGTATACGCCTTTTACGATGGATATTTTGTACTTAACTATGCTTTATTGTATTAGCATTATTGGAGCACTTTCATGTAATACCATGAAGTCCTTAATATGAAATATAAAAAAACCAATCACGTTTGCGTCGACAAGAACTGTTACAAAAGCAAGGCGTCGATAACCACAGACATCTACGTGCGAGATACGCAAACAACCTATAGTGCAGTAGGTATCTGTGTGCATATACATATATAAGTTTTACTTTACATGTATGTTTGTGTTTTCTTGAGAACGAGCAAACGCAGGAAGCCACAGCCAGTGCAAAAGCTCGACGATCGATTTTGAAAATTGCTCATAATTAGCATGTATCTCACTCGTCCGGACGACTGTGCGTTTAAAGCTGGGATCTCGACCACAGGCTACATATTCCAGTAGCGTTTACCGAGTAACGGCAGACGAAGGCGACGGACACAAATTGCCAGAGGAGCTGCCACTGCACAAATTGTAGGCCGCAGGAGAGCGCGATCGATTGTTCCCGAGCGCCGCAACTAAGATTCACCAGCATACGCTCGTCTTGCCTTCCTGCTCCGCTGCCGGGGCGCACTGACGGCCCAATCGACCCCTGTTTAACAGATAATTGGCAACCTCTCTGATACGATCCTAATTTACAAAGCAATACTTACGCCGACAAAATAATAACTTCACTCAACTGAGCACTTTATTAGAGATGGATAATTAGGTGTGTTACCAATTATTTTCAGGGCATTGCCTATTTTTAGAATGCTTCATCTGATAACAAAGTTAAGCAACGTAAAAGGCAGTTTGACATGTCTCAATCTGCCGCTGTTGGTTTGTGTGGACGTATAATTACGCAGCTGTTCCTCGATCCAGCTTTGCATTTGCCCTTGAGGTAAGCTATAAAAGCAGCCAGTGGTCGCGCTTGCGGATAATTTATTTCGAATCTAGATAATGCGTGTTGTAGTGGCGGCATCGGCATTCCGAGTCACGTCCGAGACATTTGATCGTGTAACTAGGAGTGCGGTGTTTGTGCTGGCAACGAGCAGGCAGGTAATGGTGGCGTAATTACGCAGGCATTATCAGGTGACCCCATATTGCGGTTGGGTGACCGGTACCCGCCGCCGCGGGCGCACGC
Source organism: Pandemis cinnamomeana (assembly GCA_932294345.1). NCBI lineage: Eukaryota > Metazoa > Arthropoda > Insecta > Lepidoptera > Tortricidae > Pandemis > Pandemis cinnamomeana. The sequence goes on along the minus strand of OW028705.1, from coordinate 10,594,870 downwards.
CTTGTGCGAAACGGAACATACAACGTGACTAATAAATAAGAAATTTTATGTTCAATAAAACTCAACACGTTTATGTTTACTTTAATAAAAATCATTTCACATTCAGCGCTGTAAAAGCTGTGTAATTAACCGCGTATAGGTTTTCCTGTATTGAAAAACGCAAATGAGTTTCTAACTCGTTCCAGTGACAAATTATTCTGAATCGCAAGATAACGTCTCTTTGATAAAAACGACGCAATAAACTCGTATTGCACAGAATTGTGAGTCGTCTGTCTGTCGCCGGAGTCTTTGATGTCTCAATTAGTAACGCGAGCGGGTAATTGTGGCGAAAATTAATTCGCTCCCAGCGCAGGGTCGCAGGGGAGCGGGAGTGGCCGGGAATGGCCGCCGCTCAGAGGATAGCATACTGCTGACATTATTTTAGATAACGAGACGCCTTTAAATCTTGTTTAGATATCCTTTACTGGTAATTTATAGTCAAATACAAATAGTTTTCGTTAATTGGAAATGAAAAATTATTTTCCCTGAAAGGCTTATGCATTTCAACACAATTGATTTTTTGCCAAATAGGAGACGTTTTGGAAAAAGGCCGGGTCAAGAGTACCCGAAACCGACGAGCATGTGTGAAGAGCTTGATGAATGTGGATGAAGCGAAAGAAGTATGTCAGGATAGCAAATGGAGCAAAGTAGTCTCAGCCTACCCCTGTGGGAAAGAGGCGTGACGGTATGTGTGTATGTATGTTTTTTTCAAAGGTGTATGATATAATTATGCCTATTGATAACTTCTCCGGGAATTGGAATAGTTTTTGAGTTCTAATTAAAACAGACAGTCTTATAATACGTAGGTCAAATTGGCGTGAAACCCTGTAAAATAAGTAGAAAAGTAATTTATTCAAAATATCACGATGTTGCAAATCAATAAAGGTAAACAAGTTCAAAAGGAGAGTGGGACGGATCTTCCGAGAACAGTTCGCCTGGCACCTCGGTTAGAACCGGTACCTTTTGCACAACAAAACAATAACCTGCCTTGCCGTTGCCACAGTTTCAAGCTTGTATTATTCTATCCACAGGCGTGTTCAGCTGTGTGTAATGTGAGGCGGTTTATGATAATCTCGTGGTCAACCTAATAGATTTTAAATTGCACTCTATGCATTAAAAAGTCATAGACAAGTCAAAGAAATGCGTTTCATTCAAAGGATGCTCGTATTAGTATTCCGAGTCGTAGTTTTCGAATGTTTTTTTGAACCGGAAGTGACTTGCCGCAGAGCGTGAAACTTCTTTCACACCCAAGTATATTCGGAGAGGAGCCTTAATAAACCTATTACGCTTCATTACCTAATGCAGGCCGGAAGACAAGTATTACTCGCTCATCATTACGACCGCAACTTCCCCTTTGTGTAAAATATTGCATTTCACATGTTTGTCGAGTTGTGCCAAAAGGCTGGCCATTAACTACTTTATTTCTTGCCTAGTAGAAGTGATATTTTTTCCGTGAACATGAAAATAGGGTTTGCTGTATGATGAATGGTGGCGGTCATTTCCCGCCCGCTGTCCCCCATTACGGTTGTCACAGCATATGGCCGAGTTGCCTCTGTATGGACTTATTGGACATGGGGGTTAAGCGCTTTTGTTTGCTTTGCGGCGAGTTCAGTAGCAATTGAGGTCTTAGTTAGCGAAACAGTAGATATAGCAATGCTTTTTATGCGTAAAATAGGCTTGCGTGTGACGACAATCACACCTGTTAAGCGAATATGTAGCATAAGACAGAGCGTCTAGTAAAGTCGCATTTACCCTGGATTTAGAGACAGTCAGATAAGCCGTGATAGCTTAGGTAATGGTTTTTGTGTCAAGACATTTGAAATTTACCATAAATTTTTGTGTGAAGGACAACGTCGTGAGAACACACTGGCGAAGCAGTTCAATGGTATGGGTAAAGTTCATTAAGAAAAGGTCTCTGTGGGTCGTTTAGGCTGGAGATAATGATGATGAAATTTCTATGGAATACCAACTCAGAGAATTCTAGTCTATCCATGCCTGGATTTTGATACTAACGAATTTATTTATGAGGTTGGTTGACCGACAAACAACAACAACAGCATTCTGAAAGTATGAGGGGAATTCATTTAATACTAGCTAAGGGATAAGTCCGCCTTTGTGCATGTATCTCAGTGTTTGTCAATTGTATTTTGTCTTGTTTATTTTGCACAATAAAGAGTTTACATACATACATACTAGCTGTTGCCCGCGACTTCGTCTGCGCAGAATTCGCTTATCGCTATCCCGCGGGAACTATGCAATTTTCCGGGACAGAAACTATCCTATGTCCTTCCTCGGGACTCAAACTATCTATATACCAAATTTCAACTAAATCGGTCGAACGGTTTAAGCGTGAAAAGGTAACAGACAGACAGACAGAGTTACTTTCACATTTATAATATTAGTAGGGATGGCGTCACAATGGAACGACATCTAAAGGAGCTGAAACATTCCGTTTATACCGTATACAAGGGGAACAGCGCGAGCACAATGAATTGGAAGTGGAAAGCAATAAAAGTCACATTAAGTCGAGAGAGAAGACGCTGAGACGCAGCGCCACGATTGGATTGAATTTGTCTGCGACAGGCAAAAGACATGGGTCGTTTACCTGCAGCAAAGTAAGTGGGGGTTTTCTTTCCCTTTCTGACTTTTATATTAAATAGATTGGCAAACGAGCAAGAGGGTCGGCTGATGGTGAAGACCACCCTCGTGGACTTCAGAAATAGCAGGGGAATGTAGATGCGTTGCCAGCCAGTGGGCTAAGATAGAATAGGTACTTAGTAATGGCAACTGGCTGTCTTGGCGCGGGATTTCTCAGCGCAATGGTGCTACCTTCACTCGTATTTCAAAAATATAACATACCTTTTTCCCAATTTCGAGTAGTATTTTCTTAGACGTGATTTCAAAAATAGGACCCCTGTAGAGAGTACTCACATGGGTCCGAATTTTCATCTAATATCAAACACAATATCACCTTCGTAAAATACAAAAGAATAGGTAAGTAAATTAAATACAGCGTTCCATGCCAACACACCTCGGGTAAGCCATTTAAATAATGACCGCCTTTAATTACCAACCTATTAGACACGGACTGGAACTGAAGCTTATTTCAGGTGTTATTTGATTAAAAATTTAATATGCCACCCAACAATTAAAGTCGGAATACTACTAGTCCTTAGAGGTACAAATAAATTGACAATTAGATATCAACGTATTCACTACCAGGACGACTTTAGAGCGTGGACTATAATCATGGAATAATTTCAGACGAACAAATGGGGCAAAGGACATAATTACAGGCTTATTGAATTTAATTAAAACTAGATCATAGAGGTGTCCACTTTCACGCGTAGAATGCGAACGTTTGAAAATCTTTGGAATTTTAATGATACTTCCGTACTTTGTAATTATACTTGAACGTACACACAGTTTCAAAACACGCATGCGATACAAAAATACTTACAAGTCGCAAGTTTTCAGGTTTCATAAATCTTCTGAACACCTGTGTCCACAATAAATCACTAAACGTTGGTTGTAATTAAAAGAACACAGGTAAGATTTTGGAGCACAAAGTGTATAATTAATTTTTGTTTCGTAGATGAATCACCGATGATTAGAGATGAGAGCGGCAAGGATTTCGTGACCGTCTGTATGAACGCAGATGTTTATGTTATAATTGCCGTTGCACTTAATGATCTTAGACGGCGGTCAACATCTGAAATCATTAATACATTGTGGGTAGAAATGCTCGGACCATGGCGCCGCGCTCATAGTCAGGTAGGTAAAAGATAATTGTTTAATGATTTACGAGTCATTATTCAAACGTGCCTTTGTGTACTATTAAAAGTTACCTATTTATCTAAAAGCAGAATGCCTACATCGGCTAAGGTAAACGTCTCCGCCAATCAATCGTATCGTAACCCCAATCCGACCCAATCTGCCATTTATCTTCGGGAAAAGCCATAAATAATGCGAACGTACGCTATGAAATTGTTTTTTCGCACTTCTTTATGGGTGTATTTATAAGAAAATTATAATAATTGTGCGCACCATAATTACGTGATGTAATGTAAGGCCAGCAGAATATAGCGGCCGATTTGAATTTATGTAAAATATCGCGCAATAAATTTACATTTTAATATGTGGCCCTCACGGTCAACGTGGGCGCGATATCTCTGTTTAGAATCAGACCCTCGTATCGGAAAATTGCGAAGATCAATCTGTCATTGACATATCGAATCAATCATTTCTGAAATATTAAAATAGCTATAATTAGGTACATTTATTACAAATACCTACTATGATCCTTTAAGATCTTTTTTTGTGTGTCTTGCAAAAAGGAATAAATGTCTTCTTTCTTTCTTTCTTTCTTTAAGTGTCACTACTGGATAAATAACACAGGTGGTAAAATTACTTAGTAGCCATGGTCAGGCTTCACTCACTGACATATGAACTTGAATGTTTGAAATTAGATTGTAAGTAAATTGAATTTCCTATCTAAAAACGCTAGAATTGAATCCTGTCAGAATCCTATCTCTTAAAATTTTGTGCCAAGTGCTCACGATTTATGTGAAATCATCTCCAATCTTGATACAGTCCGCGTTCAGATATAAAAGTTAACTCTTTTTACCCGGGTTAAACATTCTTATTATGATAATGGTTAATTCTTGACATATTTTATGTAATGCAAGCCCTAGGCAAATCGGCCGACACTATGTCTAATAAATTTATGGGCCTTCATTTTCATGTTGATCGGCGCTCGAAATAATAATCGTCGGCTCGAGGCGCAGAGCCGGCCGCGCGGCCCGATTGCCTTTACTGCCCTACCTTTACTGCGACCGAGTCGGAGTTCAAACTTTGGACCGATCACAAGACAAACTGAAGTGTTGGATTCTACAGATCATACAGTAACTACGTGAGGACTAAAAGTGTTATATTGAGTGTCCGTAGCTGGTGGTGCTCGCTGCCAACCTAGATAAATAAAAAAATAAATTGAAGAAACACTATTAGCTGAGACTTTAGCAAATAGAAACGGCTTTAAACAAATTCAGTTTTAAAGAAACTTTATGGGTAGATAACTTAAAAGTTCTCACGTGATATTAGCTGCTAGTACCTAAAGTAATTAAGTTTACGACCTAAATATCCGGCTACTTTATGATGAAACGTACGTACTATTTATTACATAAATAATCGGACAAGGAAAAACATTAAAACAAACTGTACCTACCTACCTAATGATAAAAAGTGCATAAATGTCACAGAAGAGGCACAACTGCGGAAACAACATGCGGTGTTTAATGATGTAGAAACATTGGGGCCGAGGCGAGAGACGTGCTTAGGAGTTAATGCCATCCAACACGCATCACTAATATCTCCGTCTACCCGCATTGTTCAACGTTCCCATAACAGACAATTTTACTAAAAACCAAAACCACCAGTCTTTTTGCATTGCTATCCACATGTTTCCGATGTGAACTCAAAGAGCGATTTATCTGCAGGGTTTCCCGAGCGCTTAATAGACTCATTCTGTTTAATATTTCCAATGAATACGTTATTGTTGCGTCTTTGCACGCGTGTCTACGTTAACATAATGATTTAAGTTTTCGCCATCGGCGTAAGTTGTTAAGATAGTAACAATAAAACCACAAATCTCGGTGCTATCAAAACTCACCTGGATCCATCCGAAAATCATAAAATACAACCGAATTAGTCTACGCTTACTCACACACTCATTCACGAATGCGTTTTCAGCACAATCAAAGGCACTGGTGCATTGCAACATCTATATCATCATAACTATAAGGCAATATTGTTAAAACTTACGCTAAATTACAAGCCATTAGAGTGAATGATAAATGGTATCGCGGTGCGCTGAGTGCGGAAATGTCAGAAGAGCGCACGTGCTGCGCGCTCGCCGCAGTCTCCTAGCAAAAAGCAAACGGCTGTTTTATGGAAATAACTCCATTCCTCTCGTAAAATATGCTTGACGACAAAGCGACTTGTCCCGGAAAAGAAACTGCTTACTTTATCTCCATTCATGTAAAAGGGTACAGCGTTTATTGGTTAGTTTGGGAGGAAATGTTGGATCTGTGTTGAGCAAAGATAGTTTTGTGATATTTTTGATGTGTTTATAGACAAACATAACATACGGCAAATGTATCTCGGCATCTGAATCATTCATGTATCCATGGTCTGCAGTTCTGCTCTGTGGTAGTTAAGTATCAGGGCAGTTTTACTAGCGCTTCAATCGATCATTCTGTGGCGTAACATATTGAAGAAATGAGTACCATTTAGAGCACACCGTATCGTTCTATATGTGTTTTTCGCTCGGAGTGGTTCATTTCTTCATTTTATTTCATTATAAGCGACAGGACACTCAACTGGTAGCGGTTGAATGAAACGATTTAGAATTAACTGATCAATATAAATTACGATAAAATATTTAATGTTATTGCAATTGGAAGGTTAGAGTTATACTCGTAACTGCATTAAAATACAGTCGAGTCATAATAACTTAAGTGCCTAAGGTATATTTTGTACATTTGTAAGTTCATTATTTTTAATTTTACCTGAAACCTCCTAAACTTAAATTGTAAATTAAAACAATTGAATACAAAAAATATCGTTACATTAGGCTCTATCTACTCCGTAAGGGATAAAGACGTATTTTATATTATGTATATATTTGAACATATATGTAATACATAAATAAAATAATGAGAGTATAACGGAGGTCTGCACACAGTCACAATAATATGCATAGGGAGGATGTTTCAGATGTTTTGATAGGCACTTGACAAGCGCTCAAGATGAAGACAGGCAGATGGGAGCGCGCCTAGAATCGCGGGCTCGCGGGCGCCACATGCGGGTACTAGATGTGTACGCTATTAATGCGAAATCACTATAATTTGGTGCGGCTGTTTGGCGTCACTAACCGTCAGCCGATGGAAAGGCGACGGAAGCCTGTCACAGTCGCAATTACAGTACCGAGAATCGGCATTAGTTCGTCGGGCTGAACTATTTATGTAAAATAAGAGCAACCTCTCGTACGGGGAAACGGCGATTGCACGCATCGCTCATTAAGCACTTTAGAGCAATTTGAGGAGCAGAGAAAAAGTCGGTTGAAACGCCGGGCAGCATCGCGTGGTCAATTAAAATGTTGCGGCACGGCTGCTGCCCGCGCCCAACGGTATTTTTGCGTACAGAGCAAATTAACTCAGTCCAGTTCCATAGAATTGCTTGTATCCTACACTATTTAAATAAGAAATGAAGTAACAAGTGTTACTTAGCAACGTGTAGTTGCCGTTGCAAATGCCCCTGACTGTGCGTGGCAAGAACTGGTGGTTGTAATCACGTTTGAAAACGTAAAAGCACTTCTGGGGTCCATGAGTAGGCTACAAAAATACCAAGAGCAAGAGTTAGTATATATCTAAAACTATAGTGCATAATCGATCTGTCTCACTTGTAGAACACGAAAATTAATGATTCTATTTTTTTTTTACGTAGGACTAGCCAGTCATTGACCCCTGTCACACCTGATGGTATAAGTGTAGATGAAGCCGACGGTATCTCACTGGTTCAGTAACTCAACTTCTGACTTAATAAAGAAGGTTCAACTTACCCACTTATTCATAAGAAGTTACAAAACCAATTTTTGGAATAGAAAAATGTATATAGGTTTGGTCTGGGAAGACAATGGTCATAATGACAGATAAAGACAAATGACTGTTGTTGACTGTTTAAGAATATGGGGGGGTAAGTATTTATTTTTAATAATTAACTTAAGACACATTTAATTTGCATATCCGACAAACACTTCAAAGGATACCTGATCATGTTTATCACCGTAACCTCAAAATTCAATTCGCGGCGCTACTCAGGCTACAAAACAAATAATGCTGACACCTGATAGACGCAGGCGCAGCGTGACTTGTGGATCGCTCGGTAGCCCGCGCCCACGCCGCTCTGCAACCAGCTTTACTTCCGGACGAACTAGATCTTGTATCCACGAGATTTACATTTATGCATCTTTGAGCCTTCAGCTAAGCCAAGATACAAAAGTAGTAACCGGACAAGTAGATACCCACTGCTGCAAGAAAGATGTTTTTTTTCTTCTTCTGTGATTATTTAGTAGGTAGGTGCCTAAGTTAAGATAAGTATTACCAATAATCATTATATCTCATTGCTAGTATAGTCAGCAGCAGAAGTAGATTAATGGTCGGAGAACTTAATAAGATCTAAAACACCTTCTTTTACCTTGGCTATAGAGTAGTTCATAGATCATTTTCTGAGCTCAACAACTTTTAATTATACTGTTATGTTCGATACATGCTTCGACTTCCAAATCGTTCCTATCTTCATTTGTTTTTTTTTCAAATGTTTCAGTAGGCAGATTAATTTTTGCACACATGTATTTAATCTGTCACTTTACATTTAACAACCGCATTTTGTTAGTTTATGATTCCCTGGTATTTTCAAATAGTTACTGAACATTCGTACCGAACTTATCAGATACTCATAACACTATCGAGGCATAGTTAAGTAACAAGTTTAATTAGGCGGATACATAGAACACGCGGCGCTAATCGAAGCCGTCCCGCGCATCAATCACGCGCGCCGACACAACAACGAAAACACTGTTAGTTTTGCCGCTGAATTATTAATTACATTCCCACAAAAAACTCACACACGACGCCGAAACGCATAAATTTCTTCCTTTTTCACCGCACAAAGGAGCCGGGCGCCCCACAACAACGCTAAACAGATTAGCCGCGGCCGACACGGCCGTCGCGGCATAATTTTTGGCGCCAGTAGTCCTGCCTCTAGATTAAACTAATACGAAAAGGAAATTGAGTAGAAAATGGACGAAGGCTCTATGTGTCATTAAGGATTGGTTACGCCGCGAAGGCGCCGCCGCGACCTAACTTATTTGAGTTCACTTAATTGAATTAACATTTCGGTAGTTTTTATGGAGTCAGTAATGGTCGGAACAAAATTTAATGGGCTATTTTTGGTTAATAACAATAACGTTTATGTGACGGAGCTGACCAAATAGATTGCTTTGCGTTCTTTATGTGAATATAGGTGAGCGCAGTTGAGTAATAATTACCTTTTTTTTTAATAGGATACCCGACACAAGAGGTGTGTGATGATCATCGTAAAGATGTTTATGCCTTCTGGGTTATGTTTGATTTGGTTGTAGGTAGATGTTATGTAGGTAGATAGGTAGGTACACGTCATATGTATTTAACATAAAATATAACAGGTACATTAGGGAAACGATCTATTGAATATTTAAAACGATATAGGCTTATACATTAATGTATGTATAAACCGGGCCGTACTTCAATTAAGTAAGATTGAAGTAGTTTATCGAATACCGCACATGTATTATTCAGGGCCTTGGACCAAAAATTTCCATTGCTTATTCAAAACATACTTAGTACGGACATCTATAGAATAAATAGGTACTCGACTCATGGGTATTCGTTTGAACGGAGAAACTTCTACGCGGGTCCAGTCACCCTCGAGAGGTATGAATAGTAATAGAGGTTAAGGCTCTAGGGGCCGCAGAGACCAAATCCCGGCGAGTCGTAATGCGCCGCTTATGGTGCGTGCTAAATCGACAATACCCGGGGGTGGCCCGGGACTAACAAACCGTTTTATGAACATGCCTTTTTCGGGCACAACTCCAAACTTTAAACAACTTTAAACCGTGAAGTATCTTTATGTTTCTATCAAGCCTGCAGTTTTTTCTCTCGCCTCATTGAACAAGCGTGTGAGATTATGAGTAGGTACAGCGAATGGATCTATCTGTTAGGTACTAAAACAGACCCGCGTGTAATTCGACATAGTCGCGTGCGAGTTTGGTGCATGCGCGTTAGTAGACAATGTGTGAGTATAGTGAGCGTGGACTCACATTCATGAGCAGGTCCGGTGAGGAGGAGCCCTTGCCGCTCATCGCTGCAGCGGCAGGCGCATGTCACACACTCACTCACTCGCGAGGCGCAGGCGGCGCGGGCGGTCGGCGAGCGGCGAGCGACCGCGACTGCCGCTCGCTGCCCCGCCGCACGGCGCGAGCCCCCACCGCTACCGGCTGCCTCATTTCTCACTATAATTTGCGTGCTCGTTTTTTACCATTATTACTCCCTCGTTTTGTTTTACGTATTATCGAGTGCATCCCGCTCGCACCGCCGCCCGGCCGCCATGCGCGGCGAGCGCCGCCCAGATAATAGCCACGCGCAATTACCGTGCAGCGTCGCGAGTGCGACTGCTAACGCCATCTCGTGACGAGAGGCGGAACTAGAAGTTGCAAGCTAAGATCCAGTTACATTCGAACCACACCGAACACCCAAAACAAGAATCAGTCAGCCGATTTTAGAACCCAAATCTTTGATAATACCACTTCAAAGTTCACTTCAATAACTGGATTGAATTTGTAATACGAGTAGAGTAGCTGAAAATGATATATTCTAAGTACCTAATTGTGTCAGCAGGTTGAATATTTAATTAGAGCAGTAATATAACAGTAAACATGTCAACATGACATGGCAGACAGCTGTCAATTAAATTCGAACAAGATCGTAATCGCATTGTCAATCGCTTAACAAGTGCACCTAGACTCAAGTTGCTCAAAAATACCAATGCGTACGTTACTTAGACAACGTTGATATTTCTGATAGCGATTGTACACTATAACTTAAAAGTATACAAAGAATAACACTATGTCCAAGTCAAGTTAATCTAGTCACTTACCAGTCCAAGCTGTTGCTACGCCTCGAAGTCAACCACAAAAACATTGTTAACTGATGCTATTTGATGAATGTGAGGAATACAACCAGGGCAAATACAAAATTCCCGTAACATTATTTTAATATTCTTACATTAAACTAACTTATTAATGTGCCTGTTGTCTTTTAATCACAAGCTCCGAAACAACGGGCCTACGAACTTCGTAGCACTTCGTTCGTAGCAACCGTGTAGCATAATCTCTTTTTGGTTTGGTGAGCTATTGAAGGCAGCAATATTTGTCTCAAAATATTGTGATAGTACCTAATACATTTTATTACAAATACACTGGCAAGTGAAAGGGTCACTTATTTTTGCTGGTCGGTGTAATTTTCTCCAAACTAAGGTAGGTATCGTGACGGTTGACATTTAAGAGTTAAAGACGATACTTTTTTTCTCGGCAAACCTGACCTATTAAATGGACGTGAACGTGGGACTATTACCTTAAGTACCTACATTTGTTCACGCTATTTTAACTTAAGATAATTACTGCTTACTGTCAAGGGTTAAAAAATATGTACTTAGCCTGGTTGTGACGTAGAGACAATCAAAGAATAAGTAGGCATACCTATCAGTGCTAAGCCAGAATTTTTTGACACTGCTTTTTGGAGTTCATTAGGGAAAGGAAAAGTAACTAGAAAAACTATCAAAATAACAAAACGATAATGCATTTTCCCAATATTTATTAAATTAAATATAACAATTATCACTAATCAGCAAGGCACGTCACTAGAGAACTTTACTACCTATTTACATTAAAATAACGTACATCACAATATATCGTCTGGTAACTAGTAAAATCATCATCAACCGATATCTTTCAGACACTTAACACCAAATTACATAAATCATCAACCAATGCCATTTTAGTAGGTAACATGCAACTGAATAACTGCTTGAAATTTTCACTTGTAACTTTTAACAAACTTTTAATGATCTAATCAAGGGGCACACTTATTGTCCTAGAGCTACGGGTGGCTGTAGATTGTAGTGTCCTTGGAACATGGCGTAGTTGTCCTTCGCGGCGCATTGGTAGGAAAAGTGTGTGGGGTACTGGCGGGAGGCGTCGGGTAACGTCGGGTACTGGTACCGCGCATAAAACGCCTCTTGTCTCTGCTCGGGCGCCCAGCCCGCGCCTGCACCGCTACCAAACATCACACCACTATTGTAACCAGCACTGGGGACATTAGGAGCTACTGCCGCGTAATTCAAAGACATCTGCTTGGGCGCCGCGCTCGTGGGCACCGTCCCGTAATTGGCACTGCCAATGGAAACCGGTGCAGCTTGTTCGGCAGTCCGTCGTTCGTTTTTCTCAGTAGCACTCACAGTTTCATCCTTATCTTCTGGATTCGCCTTCTTGCTTTTCCTTGTCCCGTTCGCGTGAGTCTTCACATGTTTAGCAAGGTGGTCGGAGCGCATGAAGCGTTTCGTACAGAGCTGGCACGCGAACCTTTTCTCGCCCGTGTGCGTGCGCAGATGCCGCTGCAGCTCGTCGGAGCGCGTGAACCGCTTGCCGCAGAACAGCCAGTTGCATACAAATGGCCGCTCTCCGGTGTGCCAGCGGAGGTGAGCTTTGAGGTGAGAAGTTTTTCCGTAGACTTTGCCACAGCCGGGGACGTGGCAGACGTGTTCGCGCTTGGCGCCGTCCTTGCCGTAGTTGGGCCCGAGCCCGGCGGCTTCGGTGAGGCAGTTGGGGCAGCGGCACTTGGCGCAGCGGCGTTGGAGCTCGCGCGCGTCCTCGGCCGGCGGCCAGTAGGGCGCGTACTGCGGGTACGGCAGGCACCAGCCCGAGGACGCGCTGCTGCATGAGGACAGGTCCGACGCCGGCGAGAGCGCGTCGCCGCGCCCGCACCCGTACCCATACCCAGGCACCATGCCCATCATCTGCAACAAACACTCGCTACGTTAATTTTCTGCAGCTATATAAACTTCAAAAATTATCAATAAAGCCTCGGCTGTAGTAAAAAAATATTCCGAAGTTTTAAATTAAATAATTTTCTCAAAATCTATTCAAAACTGTCATTAATTATGTAAGTTACTTAAGACTTTCACTTCAAGTAGTTCGAATACCATGAATGAATCGAAATACTCATAATTCACATCGTTTGATCAGATAAATTAAAATTAAATGTTCAGCAAATTGCTCTATTAAATTGCCGATCCAGCCTTAAACGTCAAAGATAATCGTTTGTTGCCAAAGGCTATTCGCGTAAACACCGCACGGGCAATAGAGCTAGGGCGGACCTGCTGTGCGGGCGGATCCACGTATTGCATATCCGGTGGTGACAACGTAGCGCGACGAAAGCCTTCAACTGGATAATTACAGGGCGGCGCACCGTTCGCGCCGAGACGTTTTTAATAACTGGCTTCGAATAGAGGTAACGAGCGGTTGTCGCCTTCCCCCGACCCGCGCCCGAGGGTGCCCGAACGCGGCCGAACGCGCACCCCGCGGCCCGCGGCGCGGGCGCAGCCTCCACACCCCACCCCGACCCGTGACTTATGGGCTACGACTTTGGCTCTTATGAGACTAACAAAACGATTTAGAAATGTACGATTTGTGCACGGTAAGTTAAGTTTCAAATTAAATATGAGTAGGGATGTATTTTAGCATGTTTAGAATAATTAAAACGCTGAATCACGTTTAACAAACATTATTTTTGCTCGTAATTGTTTACATTTACAGGTAGGTCCATACACCGCAACATAGTCGAAAAGGAGAGATAGAGTCAATTAGGTAAACTTTGCTAATGCATAACGTTGTGAAACGTTACGATAGTAGGTACTAACTATATAGATAGTATACTACTGGGTACTAACTTAGGTACTCAAAAATTCTAAGTGAGAACATTTAGTCTGAATACTGAACGTTCAATAGAAAATACTGAATTGACACCGTAATGTCCCAGGCCAGGGAGGTACGCCTGAAATGCGTATATCCCAAAAGAAAGCGATTTATTTTGTCAAGATATCAAATAAGCATGCCAGAAATGATTCATCTCTCCACAACTCCCCGCTTCCACGGTTAAAGTGTTACGAAGGCTCTCATTTTATTTACTTATTTAATTCTCCGTTCCCGGCCGATCTGGTCAAGCTTGTTCAGATAGCATCTACCTACATAATATTATTATTCTGTTTTGACTCTCACGCAGCGCTTAATGTTTTTAATTTTTTCTCTATTTCGGTCAGCAGTTCGCGGCAGACGCATGATTTATGCATATCCGAGCGGGGCCAAACCTTTAATTACACGTTGTTAAAATATGGCAGTTTGTTAAATCGTTCGAGGTGCTTTTGTTTTACTAAACGCCGCTCTCTTAGAGAGAACTACCTCTACTTTTCCTTGACGTCCACCGCCGACCTTATTAAGTTTGCCTAATCTTCGACTTACATATAAACATATTAACTGTTTTTTTTTATTAAATTAAACGGTTTTAAAAAATGTTCAAGTTCTAATATCTTTTTCTTAAAAGAAACATTAATCGGCTTACACATCCGCAGTAGGTATTACCAACTGCTCAAGTAGGTTTAAGTAGGTTGGTACCGTATTATTTGATTAGTATTTGTAACCAGTTAATGGATTTATACAAAAAAAATCAGGTAGGTATACCTATATTACGAACAAAAAAAAACATTTTGCAAAATTGGTTCACAATCGTCGAAAATTGGTAATCATATAATCATACTACACAACAAAACATGGGACAACTTGGAACTCCTACCAACTTTTTTAAGTCTGTTAAAAAATATTATACATTTCTTCATCATCACTACATAGTATAAATAAAACAAAATCGCTTTCTCTGTCCCTATGTCCCTATATATCTTCAAAACTACACAACGGATTTTGATGCGGTTTTTTTAATAGTTAGAGTGATTCAAGAAGAAGGTTTTAATGTATAATTCTACGCAGACGAAGTCGCGGGCAGAAGCTAGTTACTAATAAAGGACCATGTGTTCACTTAGGTAAGCCATTTGAGACTCAAGGTTAAATAAATCCACCTCTTTGTCAGGGGGCGTAGATAGAATATATCTTCTTCATTTTCTTATTTAGTACTTACCTATTATGTTCGAAATGCTTATGAATAAGTATAAATAATTATTTGTTGTATACATTAAATTTAGTTAGGTAAACCGTACTATAACAAGCTACATACATCTTACCTACGTCTATGACAGATGATTTAATCATTGTCAGCGGAACTTTCGTTGATGACTACTAAGTGGGGGTGCGAGTCGGGTTACCTCCGCGTGTGATCAAGAGCTGCGGTTCATTTTTGGATCCGTCCGAGGGGAAGTGCAGTGCTTGTTCCGGTGCACCCTGGGCACCGGTTAATGATTTCCTGGCGGTCTCCGAGGAATATCATTATCCGTTGGCTAAGAGCCCGACAGGGGGGAGGGGGGTCTTTGACCATTACCGTACAACGTTGCCGACATTTTTGTTACAAGATTTTTGAATTATATTTTTACCACACTGACATTGGCCCAAGCCTTACGGCCGCCATTAAGGAGAGAAGAAGAAGTAAGTGGGTGAAGTGCCCTCTCCACAGACAAAGCATCACCAGGGACGATGTTAAGGAGGCGCGGGATTGCCCACGACCCGTACCACCCTCTCGGCCTTCCCGGTGGGACTCGCAGGAGAGATAAGTCAATACGTGCGGAACCGGGTGGGCTGCAGGAGTCTATAGCATGTTTCTGGTTAGACCTTACTCGCGCCTAACGGAGAACACCAATTCCGAGATTTTATATCGGAGTTACCTTATACCATAGAGGTCCATTTCCCCAGTGGTCGAACATATACGATGTTAAATTGCTCGTTGTTAGCTGTGTGGAGTCCAGCCTTATAATAGCTCCAATCCTGCAGAAGACTTGGGTGTCGTAGGAGGTGACTGAAGTCCGCGAGCAATTTAATAGAATATTTACCTACCAAGACGTAAAACGCTTCGATTTCTTTTTTTGAAATAGCAAGCAGACATGGGTCACTGGGTCCCTGATGAAGGCTTTGAAAAATGAGTTTTTAAATTGGATTGATTAATTCGAATACCTACCTAATCTAAAACCGAACACCCCGTCTCTTGTCTGTAACGCATTCAGTGCCCAAATGTCCGCAAAATTAGGAAAGTGATACAATATAGTCACTATCCATTCGCAGCAGCGAGTAGATAATAATGTATAATACGTACAGTCATGGTCACCAATATTTATACAGCACAGTGACAAAAATATAATAATATACATACCTACCTACCTTATTATTGTGGCGGTGGCGATAGGATTAGGTAATGTATAGGTACATAATTTAGCAACTTTGCGCGAGACCATATTTTTGACCGTGACTGTACCTAGGTATGTTAGGTTCTTATTATTTTCATTGTTGGCCTTTGAGTCTGCAGCGACTAGACACGAAAGTCTACCTATACAATTATATAATATTCATTTTCTCTCAATTTAGTCCAAAACTTCACGCCATCAAAACCAAAAGTTTTATTTGATCTTTTTACATTTAACACCGCAAACGCGCCTCGAGGCATCCTCTCACCCTTTTATTAGCGACTCGTAAAATATATTTCCACGAATAAGTGCTACTGTTCTGTACCTACTAGAATGCTCCCACAATTGCCTCAGTAACCTGTCGACATGTTTACGACAGGGTAGAACAATAGTCGTCGGTGCAAGGGACTAGACAATGCCCCATTTCGCTACTGTGTCCTAGTCGGTGTCCGAGCACCCACAAAGGCCACATGCAGTGGACAATGCTGAGTACTAATGCGCTATGATCTCTCTCCTCACGCCATAAATCTTCAGGGCTACTGTGTTTTTGTGAGCTGTGTGCGAACCCAAAAAAACCTCGCCCCTTAGACACTTGCGACATCTTCAATCATTTACAAGGACAGCCTGTTGCGATATGGTGATGAAACGAATCGCCGCTGACTTCCTTAGATTCGACGTCGCTACTCATTATTCCATTATTGTGTCTGATAATGCACGTACACTATGTGAGTAAAACTTTAAAATTTATGTATCTACACAGTAGGCGTTAGCGAAAGAGCTGAACATAAGTAGGTAAGTATAGGTATGCTTGAGTTTAGTAAGCATGGATAATTTTGTGACATAGCCCACACTCAAGCGATTAGTCTTTTTATCATGATTGAAACCCAAAACTAGCTTTAACCATGATTTTACATAGCACGTCGGTACTTAAGTATTTATGAAAAATCAAATGCATTATTGATCGGCTTGTGCGCGCCATTTCCGTTGAGCCTCGTATATTTTACACTAATTACAGGTTTCCTATGTCGTGGGCGTGTAATTAGTCGTATGCACGTTGTCCTTCACTTCCTGTCTTTTGGCGGGGCCCGTGAATGGGCCTTTATGAAGAGTTGCACAAAGTACCGACGTAGCGGTGTCGGGTTGCAGCCATTGCATGGCAGCCAAACTGGCACCCACGCTACTATGAGTATACCGATCAATTAGAAATATTTGGATAAGAAGGTAGAAACACCAAAGTTAGTAGAATTAATTAATATATCTACTAGGTAGGTACAAGTTATGTCAAAACGATAATATACATATAGATGCTCACGAGTATAAGGTATGTAGATACCAAGTCCTTTTTGCTTCGAAGAGTTACCCTTAGTACTTTAGTGCCTACCTACCTCGCCTTTACTTTATACACAAACACAAATTATTTTGGATTTTTATGTTAGTCCCTTATTGTTATAACTGTCTCTATTGTGCGTACCTACTTATTACTTGTAGCAACGTTTTGTAGGTAGGTACAGTCAAGAGGATAACCATAAATGTACGTTACCAAGATGTCAAAACATCTTGACAAGCCTTTATGCCACAAACAATAAGGTCGGTGATATACACAGTTGACATGATGCCTGTATCGATACTTACGCCCTCGACTGTACGTTAGAATTTCAATGCGCAATTTAAATCTGCATTTACAGGAGCTAACTAGGAAGTTCTATAAAATATTAAAAACTCAAAGTCCATTTTGTTGCGAAAACCTTTAAATTTTTATACATCCCAATAAGCTCGTTGAATTTCACGAAATCCGATCTGCAATCCGTCACAAAGAGGGCACAAAAAGTCAAAATTGATGTTTAATCGTGAATAAATTTAATATCGGCATTGTATCGAGGCGGATCCGATGTTATCTGATCGGAACTCCGCTCGGTTTGCAAGGAGCCAAAGGAGTTAACAGCGAGGCGGTATTGTTGAAGCCCTGTAACAAGATCGCGGTACCTGTCGCGGCACAATGCGCCGCGGTTCGCACGATCCCTTGTCATTTTGATGAAAAAGTTACACTTTTTTGAAGTGTCCTTTTTTCGTTATTCAGAGGTTCGCAGTGTTACAAGAGCAATCGGGGGTAACAAGATCTACAGGCCAAATTTAGCAAGACACTGACGGCGTATAGGCGGAAAGTGGAATCAAAATAGTGATGGGTTGCTATAACATGATTCCTATGATTTCCGCCCATTAATCGATGGGCTTTTACCATCTGCGCGGGTAGAGAAAGAACTTGGCATTATTATTATGTTTTTTCTTTGCTCCCAAACCAGCATAGAAGTAAGTAAGTAGGTACCTAAGTGGTTTTATGTTCAAGGAGGAAGAAAAGTTGTTTCAGATGATAATTAGTAGTTTAAAACTCTTATATTTTCCGTACTTCTTGACCGATAGTACCTAGTTTTCAATATCACTTTTTGTCATCTTTTTTACGATATTTTCATATTTTATTACGTAATGTGATATTTTGTAATGCATAAGTATTCGTATTATTATTCGAAATTATTTATCGACGTAGGTGACGTCAGCAGACATCATTGTCCGATGTCAAATGTACCTACCTTACCTGCGATAGATTTTGATTTTTGTAATCGGCTATCGAAGAGATGAAAAACAAATGAGTGCTGTAACATCACCGACCAAAATAAAAAATAAATAGGTATGTACTTAACTGCGAACGGTAAAGTATGGCGGGTTAAAGGTACGCCTCGCCTCTTGCGCGCTTGTTTCGCTAAATATGATTCTGCTTGTATGCGTGCAACTGAATGCTATCCACACGGTGAAACAAAGTTTAAACCGGCCTCACTCTGCCGTCCGTCATCTTTACTTTTTATTTGGTCTGCTTCACCCCAATCCCCATTAAATTAAGGCAATCCTTACATAGTAAGCTAAGTCCAAGCTCGTCAGCCGCCGCCATAAAAACGGCACGTAGGTAAAATTCCGCGGATCAGGCGCCCCGCAGTGCCGCGGCGCCTTCAAACGGCGCTTTGCAGTGACAGCCGAAATTGCCCTACATAAGTAAAAAGCGGTAAAAACAGCGTCCCCAAGGCAGTTTGTTTAACGTAACAAGCTGTTCCGGGCAGATATGACGACGGTTAATGACACATTTGACGCCGGTATCGCGCTCATTAGGCACTTGCAGATTTTTTTCGACCTTGGTCAGTTTTTGCTATTTTCCAGCGCTGCAACTTGCAACTTGGTCATTTTAAATAATTTGCGAAAGTCGAGTCTCATTGCACACTAATTTAGATAATAATCAACATCCATAAATCACGGCTTTATCCCTTACGGGGTAGACGAGGATAAGGTAACAAGACCTAAAGGCCACATTTAGCATGATTGTGGGCGTAGGTGGAAAAGGGAATCAAAATAGTAATGGGTAACATGATTCCTAAAATTGTAGCCCATTCCCTCGATGGGCCTTTAACATCTGCGCGGGAAGAGAAGCAAGTGGTACAGTCAGCGTCATATAGTTTGAAGCATCCAAGTCGGTCAAATAGTTCATTACACCATAGACATAGTATGATGTGTCGAACTTTATGGTCACTTCGGATGTTTCATACTATATGACGCTGACTGTACATTCTGTTTTTTCTGTTCCCAGACCAGCATGGAAGGATATTTATATAATAATTAAAAAGCCAAAACCTTAACACCTACCAATTAAAAAAAATACCTGACTCAATTGCCAATCCAAGTCCTTGGACTTAGAAAGCTGAAATTTTGCACTGTTTTGATGTAGATTCAAGAAGGAAATAGGAACCACATTGTCGCCATTCCAGTGGAGGTTCTGCGACAGAGTAAAGCCACGAGTCCAAGCTAGTTCCTCAATTTGTTCACGCGCTAACGCTCACAATGGAATAACATAAGTTAAGGACAAAATTACTTAAAGGCGCAGCCGAAGGGGCTGAGAATCCGGCATTATGTAGGGAAGGAATGTGTGATACACAAAATAATATGCTAATAAAGTTTTGGAAAATTTATTATACCATAACACGCGACACAAGACATACATTTTGTACAACCATTTCACATAATAATTACTAAATTCTTTTAAAGAACCGAGGAATGTAGCATCTCGATAGCAGAGTAAATGATTGCCGACAGGCAATAAAGGCATTGCAGAAATTTAAAATATTATCGCTTTTTTCATAACCCTTCGTGTAGAGTTGCCAGCCACCGCGGGTTAGGAATTATCGAATTGGGTATATATAGCGGGGAAAGAAGCAGTTATTTCTACTACTTCACGATTCATGCCGCGTATAGTACTTAAAAGCGTTGCAAAACTAACACGGTACAACAACAAAAAATAACAATATTTTGGCTATTGCTGCCGGTAAAATTACATACGCTTAATACCGACTGATAATAAACTAGAAATGAATGAAATGAGGGCATCACTGTATTCGTAATTCTCCGATTTTTGACGTAACAATTTTGTACGAAAAATTACAACCGTTTTCAACTGTTTCTTGACGTCCTTATAGACCAGCTTTTTGTGATCTATAAAATATCTATAGGCGTCAGTATGCCGCAACTTAGGTTGCTTGCAGAAAAGAGAAGTGTACGGTAGAATAAGCCAATTGCTAAAAATTATTACTCTAGTTGAATATACAGAAATACTTAAGGATTTATTAATGAAATATAAAATGCTGCGACTTACGTTGGGGTGGTAATTTAAGGACTAGCGTTTCCTTAGTGCTTACACTGTTCAACACCGGATACCACATCGGACGCCTTCCGCGATGTGGCCAGTAAGTCAATCGGTATAATATTCTAGAAGCAGCAAAACCGAATCGGGTGTTAAACCCTTCTAACTGATGCTTTTGTATGCCGAGAGAAAAGGACAGGCTTTTTCTCGAAACTCGGTGATTTATTGTCCTTTTATAATACCTAGTTAAAAATTATTAGCATACTAGCTTAACAGATTTAACTGGGTCACTGCTGATATCGCCACATAAACAGTATGTCTGATTAGTTAAGATAAGGCAAAACAATGGCGCTACTGTCTACGTACCATTTTGTGTACATCATAAATTCCGCTTCATTCCACAATCACCACACTTTCACAAACC
Source organism: Pandemis cinnamomeana (assembly GCA_932294345.1). NCBI lineage: Eukaryota > Metazoa > Arthropoda > Insecta > Lepidoptera > Tortricidae > Pandemis > Pandemis cinnamomeana. Next base: position 10,573,682 of record OW028705.1, on the reverse strand, counting down.
CATAATAATAGAAACGGAGACAGACAAGGAATCAAAGACTTTCACTTAATAAATCTGCATATATACCTAAACAAAAAACTACGGTTGGACAATTGAGTAGCGACATCTAGTAGTTACTCAAGGAACATGGTCTTGTGATCTAACATGACCATAGCTTGTGCGGCCGTCACAAAAGTAATTCAAGAAAACGTGCAAAACAATCATAGAAAACAACAAAAACTAAAAGAAAATCAATTATCATAGTATAGTGGTAAGATCACCAGATTCCTTATATATATACAGCAATAAGTATACAAGATATACAAATAAGTTCATTAGTTTTGAGAGATTTATTCATAATATTAAATATAAAATGTATGAATTTTAACTTTTATTACAATACACAATCAGACACTGAGGTGGTTCCACTTTATAATGGCATAGTAAATTCGTTGAGAACAACAAATTTCATCGGGAACTATAATAATGAGTTAACTATATATAATCAAGGCTGCTAGTATTGCAATTGCTGTTTTGGCAAACTACTTAACACCTTTTATCAATCATAATAGGTAAATCAAAACTTTATACATTATAATATAATCATAAATCATACTTAGTCAGTTTGTTCACATTAATGCTTCATCTAATCAGAATAAATATCGGTTTTTAAATAAAATAACCAAAAAAAGCTAAGTAATAGTAAAAATAAAAGTTCACTGGGGAAACAAATAACTGGATGGCTTCCAACTTAAAATAAATAATAAGGGCTAGTCACAGTAACCTTATAACTCATCCCTGAGTAGGGTGTATCTGTTCTTAGAGGGAGCTAATTTCTTGAAAGTGGACTCCGGAGGTGTAGTCACCTTTACGTCACCGTCGCCGGCTATTTGGTTCGGTTCAGGTCCATAATGGAATTCCCTGGAAAAACAATGAATCCATTATCATTTTCGTAAAAACATTTCTTAATTTTAAACAGCTAAGCACATTGTGTTCAATATTATCGTCAGTTGTTTATGGCTAGTTATATATAAACGAGTGGCTGTTGCCAGTGACAGAAGCAACTACAGCCAGCGCCATCTATTGACGGCAGCCGTCAAATTATATCGATCCTAGCGGTTGTATAGACCGACCACTTAAATGAGTCGTCGAGTGTGCGGCACAGGGGCGCGGAGTAGGACGACGAAGGGGACCGAGAGGTGCGGGAGCGGCAGGCGCACTACCCGCCCGCACCTCTGTCGGGCCTCGCGGTCGTCGCACCCCGCGCCCCTGCGCCGCGCGGGCGAGGACTCATTTAAGCGGCCGGTTTACAGCGTGGCACATGCATTATTTCTACTATGGGCTGTGCAATAATAAAATTTTAGTCATTATAATGCACCAACGATAACATTTTAGCTATCGAGCATTTTTCTGAAAAGAAATGCACTCAACCCTTTTTTTGGAGCTATAATAATTCGATGGCAGTTCTGCTCAGAATCACGAACGTTATTAATTGTATAAGGCAAAGTGTAATATTTTTTTCATTCCTTTCCGTTACTTCTCCATAGACACTTGTATGAGAGTAACAAAATGGAAAGCTGAAAATTGTATGAAAAGTTTGGGATATTTTTTGCCTGATACTAAAATCAAGTCCCCGTGAGCAAAAACTGCCATAGAAATTGTATAATTCGAGAAAAAGGGTGAGTGGATTTCTTTAAAAAAAAAGGCCCTACTGCAAATAAAGCAGTCACTTTTGCTCTGAAATTCGATTCTCGAAGTTCGTTTCTTGCCGTTCCACTCACACTAATAGCCAATAATTTGAGAATGAGAGAGACGGTAAACTTCGAATATTGAATTTCGGTGTAGACCCCCCCCCCCCCTCCCCTCACCCTACTGTAGGTAGATGACGTCTACAGTTGCTTCTGCCGTTGGGCAGAGAGCTGCTTGTATATTAATGGTTGTCATTATTCACATAAACAGACCACAACAAGATATTTGGAAAACTTTCGAAAATCCCCTTGGGAATTTAGTAAAGTGCAGTAAATTCAACTACCAAGTACTAGCTAGCTAGAACTTATACCTGTGTAGTTTCCCAGAGTACAGGTCCTGCAGAAATTGGAACAATTTCCCAGGCTTCTCCATGTCCCGGTAGTCAGGGAACAGGTACATGTGACGGAACGAGTCGATGGCGATCAGAGGCAGGTCCGACATGGACTTGCCCAAGTGATGCAGAGGATGCTCGAATCGCACACCGTCGGCCGTTAAGAAGTTCACGTTCTCTATAAAAAAAAAAAAATAATAAGGCAAAGGAGGTCACCTGACCATAGACAACTACAGGATAAGTATAGTAACAGGGGATAACAAATTTATTTCGTTTTCAGTGTTATATTATATCTATGAAAACTAGTCATATTTTGCATTATTAATCAACTTTAAATGTTCTCAATTAAAGGTAACCTTCATATCATAGTTTGGATTTTAGATTTTTAGATTTATGGCATTGCAAGCATCCAGATATGCTTGCAAGACCAGTCTTGTATAGCAATACTTTCATTTTCAAGATTTATTCAGTTAAGAACCCAGTATCTATACAAAAAGATGTGAAACTTACGTTTCTCAGATATCAAATCTCTTTTGATAATTTCTTTGTATTTCTTCACACTCTCTGAATCTTTAGGGTCATGGAACAGGATTAGGAACGGCAGTCCTTCCTCCGTGAGTTCCTCTGCATTCTCAAACGTGATCTCCCTGACTATAGGGATACACTTCTCCTGAACCCACTTGTAAAGCTCATCGAAGTTTGTTAGTGATCCATTGTAGGTCTCGTCTTGATCATTAGAGGTCTTTTTATCGGTCCTAAATACAACAATTGGTTGGCCTGAAATTAAATGTACAAAAACATCAACTCACTGTGAAAAAATTGCTCGCTTTAATTGAGCATGAAGATTCCTTTGAATGATTCATAAGTAGTTGTTACAGCTTGTGTCAATAAAGATACCTCATTACTGATTGAAATCTTATATTAATAAATACATTACATTAAACCTCAAACAGACCATGGCCCAGAAAGAGTGCGGTTTCCTTTGGCCAGGTGGGAAAATTTAAAAAAAAAATTAAGTTACTTGGAACTAGTTCTAGTTGTTGCAATTATAGGAATATGCAATGCAAAAATAAAAATGTAGGAAGTAAGAGGTATTTAAGCTTACTTTCATGTTGATTAGAAACTTCAACAATAAGAGATTTTCCACATTAACATACTTAGAACTGGTTTAAATTAATCATGTTTTGCATTTATCACACAAGTTGATTTAAGATAAGGAAAAAAGTTATAGAACATTGGTAAAAACAAGGAAAATGTGATGATTAATAAGCAATGAAATTAATTATGCATGGCAAAGTACAGTGTTTTAATTAATGATAAATACTGATAGCTCAAACAGGAACAATATAGGTAAACTTGGAATCTATTCCAAATTGCAAATAGAATAAAAATCTTATACAAAATCTTATTATGTATATTTCCCATTGGTGTGAAAAACAATGTGTAAATAAAAAAAGACTTGTAAAAAGCACTGTTATTACTAGCAATTTAAATATCAAACCTGGAGGATGCATTTGCTGAGAAGCATCTCCAAAACCAACATGGAAGAGGCACTCGTCTTTGAGGCTAGCGGCTACTCTCCGCAGCACTTCATACTCGGGCTGATCCCTCCGATCCATGTAGCCAATAATGTGTCTTTTATCCTCACTGAGCTCATGAAGCTCTTTTAGAGAACCAAAGGTCAATACCGGATCTGTTAACTGCTTCTTGATGAAATCGGAGAATGCTTCTACTGAGCGCTGACCTGTAATATAATAGTTTTAGTATATTAAAATCAATTTAGTAAATACTGCCACTGAGGAATATTTCCCTTAGGCAATTATTGGATTAGGCAAATTAATATAGTTAAGGTTTATAAAGAAAGAGTGACACATTAATTTGAAGAAAACTTTCTCATTTTTTTTTAATTTTTTGATAATTTATCTTCATTGTTATTTGTTGATAACACCAAAAAGAGGATGCTTATGTGTTTTTGACTTTTTGCTAGTTATCAGAGACTATTTCTTATTTAACATATTTTTTTATGTAATTGTTTCAGTAGAAAAATTACTGAAACTACTTTTACAAAATGATTTCTAGACATATTAAGTTATCAGCCATTTCCCACTGGTATTGTCAACTATTGTTGTAATTTTTTGAATAAAATCTTATTAGAATCAGAAAAATACTATTCTTATGTATCACATACCTCTGTATTCCTTTTTAGCTGGCAGTCCATTGCGGAAAAGTTTGAGTGTGGGGTATTTAGTGATATGAAATCTAGTGGCCACAGCTCCTTCTTTATCACAGTCAACTTTGCCCATCACCACCTTGCCAGTGTCATACCCCGCTTTGCTAACTTCATCCGCGGCATCATCAAATATTGGCATCAAAATGTTACTAAATCTGCACCACTCAGCATAGAAGTTAATGAATACAACCTCATTGGATGCTAAAACAAATTTATAATAAAAAGAAATACTTTTAACATGAAAAAGACATGACACACATTTAATATGAAGACAGCTTCATAGCTCCCATATTAACAGTAGTTTAGTAAATGCAATCAAATCATTCATAACTTTATCGCATCAAAACAAAATGACATTTCCAGTTGCCACGGTATATACCGTGGCATACCATATAGTACAACTGCGGTAGGTAAAAAAAGCATGTTATGAAAGGAAATAACTTACCTAAAACCATGTCTAAGTTGCTCTGCGTGATTTGAACCGCACCGCTATCGGTCGGATTGTAAAAACAGTGGCAAATCTGTAACACAACAACTCATTCTAATGATGTGCCAATCACTTACTTATTAAACCATAAAATTAACAATCAAGCCGTAGCCAGCCGATAGAAATGGCAGAAATTAAGAATTTTCGTGTCAAGTTTATAACTTACCAAAACTAGTAAGCATCCTAAAAATCTATAACTAAATAAATTCACATTAATACTACTCATTTTAGTGCTTTTCTCTAAAATATACGTTTATTTTCTAGAATAATTCCCTACTGAAAATTCTCTTCAGTCAGCTCAACTCTAGCGTTGGCGGTGTCAAAACCCCTCCGCCCTCCGGTTGGTTGGCAGACTGTACAAAACGTCACATTCTTTATTTTCTCTATGGCTTGACGTGTTCCACTTAGCACCGTACACGGTAAAGAATAGCGGTTTTGAAGCGGTTTGTGCGAGTTTATTACTACGATCGCATGCACTGAAAGAAAACTGTACAAATATTCATTGAAAGTATGAAGTAGCCTATACTGCGTGCATAAATGTTTTTGGAAAGCTTATTATATTATAAAAAAAAGCATAGTATGTTTATTTCAATGAACTTAACAAAGTAAATTAAAACATGACTTTGTGATGATTCAAACACAATACATAGAAGCGTTATTATGCACATGCCAGATGTCACGATTTCATTGGATTGTTTTAGAAAGGAAGAATACTACAAATATCTATATCTCGCTTTGACATTATCCCTACTAATCCATACTTACTACTTACTAATAATTATAAATACGAAAGTAACTCTGTCTGTCTGTCTGTTACCTTTTCACGCTTAAACCGCTGAACCGAATTAGTTGAAATTTGGTATACAAATAGTTTCAGTCCCGGGGAAGGACATAAATAGGATAGTTTATATCTTGGAAATCAGTAGGTATAGTTGCTGCGAGATAGCGATATGCGAATTATGCGCGAGCGCGAACGGAGTCATGGGCAACAATAGTATGATTATAAAACGGTAGTGCTCCCGCCTTGACGAAAAAAAAGAAGGCGGGGCATTTTCAAACCCTAATCACAGGTTATAATATAAATATAAATAGTCCCAGTCATAGGTTCCAGTTGTCACCAAGAGAGCCCAAATGTTTATTCCATCACTGCGGACTGCTGATATGTATTATGCTTTTACTTACCACCAAACATAGACAAACAATAGTTGTGGTGCATTTTTTTCACCAAACCGGTTTAATATCAAAAATAAAACTCATAGTAGTTAAGTATAAAAATCTAAAATATTTTATTGATTAAAAGTTCACATTCTTGTATAGATTTAACTTATGCAAAAAAATAATTAAAATAAAAAAGGGTACTTAACAGAGATATAATTTTGAGTCACTGAGAATATCCATGATAATTACATGCATAAGCTGCGAGTAATTGTATATATAATATACTGTAAATACAAGCACGAAGTGCATTATGAAAGCGTAGAACAAAGTAGTACTAAGTTAAACGAAAGGCAACTCCTGTCACAAATGAGCGTTTTTCAAAAAAAATACCATGAATTTCTTTTTTCAGAATATTAATATTTTTTTCTTATTCAGAATCGATTTTCATGCAAGAAAGAATGTGTCCTAGATTTAACAATGGAATTTTATTTTCCTGTCCCTCATATCCCATACATATGTATAAAAACGATGAACAAAAAAGTGACTAACTGGAATGAAAGTTTTAGGACACATTTTTTCTTGTACAAATATTAATATAGCAAACGATTCTGAGTAAGAAAAACCCAATTTATTGAAATTCTGAAAAAAATATTCATGGACTTTGTAAAAAAAATGCCCAAATGCTTTGTGCATAATATTTATATGAAATAACTATCTCAAAATGGCAAATAATTGACATTTCACCTAATATAGCTGTTTCGGATTTCTTTTAGAGATTCATATTTCTAATGTAAACACATCAATATCACCTACAAAATAGGGTTTGAGACTCATAAGCACATTTGCTTCAGTGTCAGTATGTAAAAATAACTCTATTTTAAGGATCACTCACTCATAAGGATTTTTACATTATTAAATTAAATATTCTAGGATGTATCTATTCTAAGGCACGGTACTGTACTGCTAGCTTAAGAGAGCGCTAGAACTGTATCGCGCGAACTTGTGTAAGCTGTGTTGAAATCACTCCTTATAGAAAAAAATTAAGTAGTTTAGTCTTTTTTTTTAATTGTATAAGATATGCTTATAATATAATATAATAGATAAGGTCACTTTATGGACGGAGATTCATCACATCAAAATCATTAACTATTTTAGTGGATACTGTTACTTATTATTAAGTAAATTTTACCATGATGCCTTTCTTTGTGAGATGTGAAGTTCTGAAAAAGTTTATTAATAAATTCAAATCAATGAACAATCTGTTTGCTTTTATATTCCTTGGTATAACTTGGTAAAACACTCGAGCTACAAAAATGTACATACCTACTAGCAATGTTTCTTCTACAAGAATATTCTAATATAATTAGGTGGTTATCTATATCATGTACATGTACATGTTTTCAATCACTATTTCAGTTAATGTAGATTACACACTAACTTGTTTAGTTTATGAACAGTGTAAATAGCAATGTCAATGTATAAAATATTAACAAGAATGTATACACATTAAAATCTTATTGGAATTATGGTGGACAGATAATTAGTCTTATAAACATTTAGAACAATTTTTAGCTGACAACTATTAGCTTTATCATTATAAGGGCTCCTACAAGCAGGGGGTAGATGGGTTTGATGTTTTGACTTCCACTCTGTAACAAAAAATAAACAAGGCACTCAAAAAATGTTATAAGCGAAATTGAACATCATAGAACAGACCATGGGCATCATATTTTGCACAATAAAGAGTTTACATACATACATACATACATACATAGTGTGTACGAAACCACAACATAATTAATAAAAGTGTAATAAATAGACAATCCCAAATAATTGTAATGGGAAAAAAAAGCTGTGGTAGCCTAGTGGTTTGACCTGTGGCCTCTCAAGTAGGGGGTTGTGGGTTCAAGCCTGGGCTCACACCTCTAAGTTTTTTGAGGAAACCTGCAGACATCTGTGAAGCAATTCATTGGTGTGTGAAGTTCCCAATTTGCACTGATCCCGCGTGGGAACTATAGCCCTAGCCCTCTCATTCTGAGAGAAGGCCTGTGGCCAACAGTGGGATGTATATAGGCTGGAGATGATAGTTGTGATAGTAAAACAAGTGCAAATTGCTAAAGTTTAAATCAGACAGATGAACTGATGATTTATACTACATTCTTTTTATAAAGGGTACGTTAAATTGCTTACTTTTCTAGATGATATTTTATTTACTGGCTTTGTTGGCGTAACTCATAAAGAACTTTTGGTACAAATATCAAGGATGCAGAACATACAAATGGTTCCTACAAATAACTATTTAGGAAATGGTCACTTACTATGATATAGTAATTGCATCTGTCTCCTTGACAGCAATCAGAACACTCCCAATCCTGGTACCAGATATGGGTACAAGTTGGCATGAACCGTTGTCTTGTAGCTGCACACTCTGTTTTACTTGAACAAGCTTTTGATATGTAATATTGCTTCTTTGCACCTTGGGACCAATAAGGTGGACTCCCCCATTTGATTTTAGTCAAACATACATCTTGATAATCTTTACATGTCATGATTGTTTTTACACATTTCTCGTTATTGTCCTCTTGGTTGTCGCATACGTAACATTCCAGTCCAAATACTGTAAAAACAAGAATACAATACTTAATAATACTTTACAAGAGTCAATCGGAGATTCGATAATGATCATGAATTAAAATGTTAATCTTACCTATTACTATCGAAATAATTAGAAATGCAATGACCGCAAGGACATTACTTTTATACATATTGATAATTGTTAACTTTGTTATATAAAGATAACAATAGTTTATTTCTAAACTTTCTGCCACACCCGAGGTGAATTTAATAACAACTCGAACTCGCAAGTACGTACGGCGTCTACCGTTGGTTGATGTTTGACTTTGACGGATGAATTCTGACGTACAGATTTTTTTTATAATTGACAAGACAACTTTATCAGTGTCTGCAACAGTCTCTTTGTAAGGCTAGTTGCACAATATCACAAATTTTAGCAAAATGTAGACTTTATCTGTGGTTACTTGACATGTCACCAGACCTTTAATTACCGTTATTTTTGCGTAACGCTATTTTTCATAACGTTAGATTACCGAATAGCATTTTTCAATAAAACGTTTTTAGGTAGCGCTATTTTTCAGTACGTTATATTACCAAATAGCGTTTTTTAATAAAACATTATTTATTCTGTAGCGGTATTCATTATAACGTTATTAATAGCGATATATATCGATACTTCGGCAAGTGATATAATAACGTTATAGACCATCTCTTTCTTACACTCTATAACACCCGCTCTATATAACGTGCGACAAACATATGCAATGACAAATCTGTACTGTTTTCGTGAATTGTCAAATCATGTCATTCGTTCATAATCAGTTTCATAGCATTATTATACCTAACGCTATTTCATAACGTTATGGTTTTCTTTAAACACAAACGACATATACCGGTATTATATCATTTTTTTCATAACGTTTTAAAGGTCTATAACGCTATTTCGTAAAGTTACGGTTTTCTTTTCGTTATGATATGATATAACGTTATGAAGGAATATAGAATTTGTTTGAACGAAATTTTAAACACAAACGATATATACCGCTATTATATCGTTTTTTTTTATAACGTTATAAAGGTCTGCACGTCACTGCTTGGATGTACGGTTACGAAGGGTTGCGGGTAGCGGGGAAGGAATGGGATGTCAGATCAGATAGGGAAATATTTTGACGTTTGCTGTTGAAACCAGTCAGATTTTCCAGTCTTTTTTCAATTTGTTATTAAATTAAATATAACCCAAGATACAACAAAATTCTAAGTCTATTAATCATTTTCATACCATCTCATGGAAGGAATTTTGTGGAAGTGGACAAATTATTGGAATGGTAATTAATTGATTAGTCTTTTAGTATAAAACAAGCTTTGTTGCTAGCATATGTGTTAAAGAATGTTTTTAAATTTATTTCTCCTGTTGTGCAGGCTGGCAGACCAGATGGTTTATTTTGGATAATGGTATTCTATCGTACTATAAATCGCAAGAGGAAGTGAGCCAAGGGTGCAAAGGCTCAGTGAAAGTATCTGTATGCCAAATAAATGGTGAGTTGGACATTATTACTGAACTCGTGAATAGTTGCTGGTTTGCAATGAATAACGCAACAAATCTGTTGTTAATGTGATCCCTGTATTTCATTGAAAATTTGTGGAATAAAAATCAATGTCTTTTTAAAAATTTTAGTGAACCACATTGACTCAACACGGATGGACCTGGTAATACCCGGGCAGCAGCACATGTACCTAAGAGCGCCGTCACCACAAGATCGACAGAAGTGGCTGGTGGCTTTAGGCAGTGCAAAAGCCTGCGTTGACTCCAAGGGTGATTTAAAAAGTAATTCAATTATTTTTTTTACATCTTTTTACACTTGTATACACTGTCTTAAAATGCATCCGAAATACTTCACCAGGTGGTTGGATTAATTTGACTGAACATCCTGAAATGTTCCCATGCATCATTAGTTGATGCTTAAAGTCAATGGGGTGAAAAATAAACAAATCCTTACAGTTTGGCTAGCTATATGATCTAGTATTTTATTGAATCAGGTGTTACTTTGCGGAGGTCCATTTACATGAACAAAAAATATTTACCTTGCTACTCCACACACATGCAAGATAGCCTGTGTGAAATATATATGTTTTTCATGCAATTCCTCCCTCCACTACTGTCAATAAAACACATATAAATCCCACAAACTTAATTATCCCTTACACCACACAAACACTGACGCGTTTCGATCCCTTTATGGGATCATTATCAAAGATAGTTTCTTTTACACATCAATGTTGTAATTATTCATGGCATAGTTTATGAATGATTTTGTAATAATTTTATATCACCAAAAGAATTACTCATTTCAGGACTTGAAGATCCCAACTCTCTGAGTCATAAAAAATCAGAACTGCGGCTGTACTGCGACCTGTTGATGCAGCAAGTACATGCAGTGAAGAGTGCAGCTACAAGCGAAGGTGGCCCTGAAGTGCAGGTAACTTATCATTATTAATAAATGATAAAACACTTTAATAAATGATAAGTTTGGCATAGTCCTAATTAGAATTTAGCCTTTGTGAGAAGTACGAACTATTTTGATTGTCTTTATGAAAAGGCATTCCTCTTAATAACAATCATAATTATTAATTTAACCTCAGACCAAATAGAAAGTAAAATTATGAAGACACAAAAATTGGCCGACCAAAACAACCCTTGCTTCATGCATAGCTGTGTGAGTGCATAAACTGGTTTGATTGGGATAGTTTGCTTACACTTAAGTGTGTGCAACTGGGTGCACAAGGTGAGGCATAATCTAGGCGCAAAAGACTAGGCTGACTTTTTTTTATTTGGTCTGAGAATGTAATGTGAATACCCTGACTTTATTACTTAGTTTTTATATTATTACTGTTCCAGACACTAGAAGATGCTGCAAGTCTTTTGTCATCGACCTGCGACACTTTTATCAGAACACTGGAAGATATAATGAAGTCAACTAGTGCTGCAGCTTCACCCCTAGTAGGACCTTACGAGATGCCCATTCCTAACATCACAATGCCAAAAAATGGACCCGGCAAATCACAATCGTCTGTTAAGACTCCCAGACAAAGTTTAACTAGATCTGTGTCTCAAGAAAATAGATGAAATGGGTTTAAAATTACATTATATTTCTAAAATAAGGAAAAATAGGTAGCTAAGAATTGATGTTGACACAAACTTCCTATTGTAAAAACTGAAATAGGTCTAAAATTTTAAAGTGTGGTAACAGCAGACATATTTGAGGTATATTGAGCACATATTGTATAAAAACCGTATTTTTGTAAATTGTGATGACTTGCTTTAATATTAGGTGATTACTTTCAAGCATTCCTCATGTAAAAAAAAATCCTTTTATGTTTTTAATTAAATATAGGCTTGTGTAATGTAGCTCTCACTTAAATCTAATTGAAATTTTGTATTTAGGTACTTAAAAATTATTTGAATGGCTTTCTTTTTTGTTTGTTATAAAAACGAGGCAATTATTATAGTGGCCAAATAAATGTAGAGTAGGTACATATTTCTTAGGAGAAACTAGTCCAAATTAAATTTGAAACAATTTATTTCTTCAAACTTTACCAGTAAGTAATGTACAGCAACATAATTATGATCATAATATTTCTTAAGGTGTTTGAGCGTACTTAACGCTTAGTGAAAGCACACACATCAAAGTCCTCGAGCATGTCGCTGACTCTGGCGTGAAGAGGCCTTAAAAAATATTTAAGAACAAGTAAATTGATCCCCTTATTGGCCAACTCAGTGATTTCATGCATTTGTAAATTTCGTTTCATCCACTGAAATACATAGATAGCTTTGGAATTGGGACCCACCGTGATACAGTCCTCTCATTCCGGTGCAGACGTTGGAAAAAGACGAACTTTTTGAGTGTATTTTTACATACTTGGGGCCTGTTTCACCACTGTTAAGTTCCAGTTATCTTAAGTGTCAGTTATTTTAATGATTCCATCTCTATTTATGGCACGAGTACTGTACAATTCTAATTCATAATTAGGTAAGTACTCATCACATCACACCATTATCCATCAAAGTACTTTTTTTTATAAAAGCAATTACAATACAACCATGCATAATAAAGTGTATATTTGTATAAAAATGTTTAAATCAAATCCGTTTCCTTTATTTATCGTTATTATGTGGTTAAATTACAAGGAAGTAAAAAAAGGACTTCAGGTGATTGGAGTTCTCGTTTTACTAATTAACTCTTATCTTATATTTATGAACCCCCAAGACAAACTGAAATAAGCTTTTAAACTTTGAAATATTTAATTTGAGGCAGCTTATCTGTCAATCTGTTTATTTTATAAGAAAAGAGTGAGGAGGTTGGAATTTGTTTATATTATTATGTTCACTGTTTTTGACCATTGAGTAATTCTATAAATCCCATGTTATCAGTTATTATTAAAATTTTAATACAATAAAACAGAAATAATTAATCAATTGTTTTAATCTTAAAAGCAAGCTCTGACATTCTTTATATCAAATTATATTACCCTGAAATCACCAACTAGGCACACCAAATCTCAAAACATTTTTTTCTTGAGCATCCAACTCCATTCCCACTTTCTTTCTCATATAGAAAATAGTGCAGTCTCTGTTAGTACAAAGCACTTCTTCATGAAGACTTCCTTGACATCTTTGACATTCAGTCCAAAGTTTTGAGAATTTGTCTTGTAATTGCCTTAATTTAAATATTTCTGATATATAAATTTGACCTTCTTTGTCTGTGCAGTGATTACACAGTGCCGATTTTGAATCATTCGGCATGACAGCTTTACATCCTATGCATTTCTCTCTCTTCTTCGTAAACGCAGCTAGAGCGCCAACTTTGGAAGTCACCATAGCTTTAGTTCTGGTGTGCTCTCCTTTAAGAAGCAATGACTCTGCTTTTTCTCCTAGTATAGGCTCAAAAATCCTCAATAGAGGTTTTGATAGCTGGTTTTCCATATAGTAATTGGCATCAATAGGAACACTGTTCTCTAAAACATAAATAGGATCTTCAGCTTTCATATAGGCAGGTGTGTTTTTGGCAGCACAACAAAGCACATAAGGTACTCTATCACCAAGCTTCGGAGCAGTTCCAGGGTCACGTTTTCTCATTTTGTTCGCTAACTCAACATGAGCCTGTTTAGCTGCATAATCGTTTTTTGTTAACTCCTTTGTTATTACAAGTTGGGAGATATCTATGCGATTACACAGTAGATCGGCGATAATTTGTTTAGCATAGTTGACTGCCCCATCTGGATCTCTGTCAATAAGTAATTTCTGGAGGCATGTGCTCATCATATTTGACACAAGTGGGCAATTATCCCTTCTAACAGTTTCAATGCCTTTACAGTCCATCTTGTCATACTTATCAGGTGTTGTGAAATAAAGACCTGCATATCGCTTCTTGTTTATCAGCAAATATGGATAATAAACTTTTTCAAATTCAAGCTTGATGGGTTTTACAAATTGTGCTGTGACAAACTCAGCTGCCTCACTGCCTAACTTCATGCTTTCTTCAAGTGTTTTGACACCAAACTTCACCATGACTGAATCAGTATCTCCATAAATAACTACAGCATCTTCTTGGTAGCCATTGGCTTTTGTGTACTTTTTCTCTACTTCTGACTTAGTAAATTCAATCATAGTCCGTCCATACGCAGTTACACTCCCTGAGATCTCTAGGCAAGGTAACTTACCAACTTGTGCACCTGTGAAGCCATATACAGAATTAGCACTTATCTTCAGAGCTAATTGCCTTCCATCCAATACAGATCTCTTAAAGGGATCAGTTTCATTCTTCAAATCTGCCTTTGCTTTCTTTCTAGCTCCTAACAAAGATTCCAATATTTCTGGCAGCAGGCCCTTTCTCACATTTGCCTTCACAAACATATTCTTGGAAGGTGTTGTAGTAACATCATCGGGATTCAAGTTCAGTTCTTTTTGTGCAGTTGTTGGCAACAATGTAGTGTAACACAAGTTGTGGGCCATCATTATGCTAGGATATAGAGATGCAAAATCCAAAGTTGAAATAGGATCTGCATAATATCCCTTTTTTGGTTCAATAACAGTTGCTCCTTCAAATTGATCATCAGAACCTTGACCATGGTAAGCAGGCATAAGATATCCAGCATCTTTGGCTTTGCGTAATAGCTGACTGACTACTTTTATTTGCTGACCTCTTGTGAGCAAACATAATAGAGGAACACCTGTCACTCTAGCCATCTCCATATGATTTATAATGCACATCAATTTGTTGAGAAGTTTCAAAGGTAAATATGCATCTTTTAGACAGTACATTGCTAATCTCCTCCTTGTTTGTTCGTTTTCATTTTGTAGATCACTGATAATGCTGTGATGAACGTCTTCTTTTTGTTCTTGCAAGAAATGGTAACTTACTGCATTTAAAGTGTATGATCTCAATTTGTAATCTCTTACAAGTACAAGCAGTAAATCAAAAGGCACTCTCCCTTCAAAATTAATGCTTTTATTTTCTCTGCGACCCATTTGCTTGGATTGCAAGATTGAATCTTTAATCACTGATCTGACATTTTTGATCCTGCCTAAAAAGTCAAAATTTTCAACCTTTAAATGTTTGGCTCGATTTATTAGATATGGCCAATCAAAGTTGCTGATATTGTATCCAGTAATGATATCTGGGTCTAACTCCCTGAAAAAGTCAGACCATTTTGAAAGCATTTCAGCCTCAGATTGAAAACTGAGAACTTGGGATCCTACAATGGGGGCACATGTGTTCAGTGTGAAGACATTTCTAAGATATGGTTCTAGTTCGCCTTGCCGGATGACCATAGATGCAATCTGAATCACTGGATCATGATTGGGCTCTGGGAAAACTCCCTTTCTCCCAGCACACTCAATATCAAAACTTAATATTCTGAAAGGTGCTACTGCAGACCACTCTCCTTCAGGTTGATGAGCAATAAAAGCATTCCAGGCCACATCTACTTCAATTTGACATCTGGATTCGGGTTTAAGTGCAGTATTCTTGGCTCTCTGAGTCCATTTTGTAGCTGGTAGTTCAATCCAACTACATCCCACTACAGAAGTGTCAACCATGAAGCGAATGTCAAAATCAATGTTTGTTTCATAAAAGGCAGGATCCATCAAGCCAAATGAAGGTGGCTGTCTGTCCAGTAAGCGCTTTGCAGCAGCAATAAGTTTAGGCAGGGCTACAGAAACTCTGGCGAATGTTATATCATTATCTCCCTTGTAATACATGATTGAACGGGCTTTTATAAGGCGGATTTCTAAGACAGCCTCTTTTATGTTGTCTTTGTTAGAGCGTAAATCTTCCAAAAGAGCTTTGTTAAGGTTGGTTTTCATACTGTGACATGAGGACTCCGTAAAGTTTAATGGCACAGTTACATAAAAGTATGGTGTAAATCCATGCAGATGGCAACATACGGAGTTGCCTTCCATAGTGATGCCATACATTCTCATGATAGGAACAGGACCTAATTGGGATCCTGGCATGCCAGAGATTGGCTGTCCATTATAATGATCTATATCAAGTTGTTGAAACACTAACTTATCTTTCTGAGGGTTCATAGCTGGCGGAGGGGGTCGGGACCATTTAATATTGGTCGATTGGTTATCTGGACCTTCACCTATGACTTGTTGTGACTCAAAGTCATGACTGTCCATACCTGCCAGTTGCTCTTCAAAGCTGCAAGGAGGCTCGTTATCGTCATCGTCGTCATTAGACTTAAATCTTTTTATCGGCGGCTCTCTATAATTCTTCTTCTTATCCATTTTGTTCAGTTTAAAATGATCAACTGGTTACTACGTAATATTCTGAAACAATAGAGTAAAGTTTCAAGTAAGTGGTTACTTATCCAATTGACTTAAATCCATTATTTTCCAAATTAAAAACTGCTTTAATATACGATAAAAATTGAAGACATAATTACTAGTGCAAATCTATGAGTATTAAAGTATTTAAAGTATAGTGTAGTAAACTGGATGGATACCTTTGATTCATATATGTTCAGTGCAATGTTCATAAACAAAAACTATTCATTCACCGAATTCAGTTACTAGCACAAATCGAGCGGGAAATTGCGGCAGTTGCCAAACCTTTTATCAAATGTCAATGTCATGTCACTGTCAGTTTTTTTTTTCTTAGCAAAAGAAAGACAAAAGGTTTAAAGCTCATACAGTCATATCTGATGTAATACTGTTTTTTATACATAGATAATGAAGTCCTGTCGCAGACTGAGTCATCGTAATCGGTCGGTGGTAGCCATTGAAGAAAGAGAAACCTAGAAGTGGTATGTGTACGAGGAACGCGTGCCACATTATATGTATAAGCGGAAAATTTCACGTATGAACATCAAATTGAAGTTCGTATAGAATGATGCTGCCAAAATCAGATTTTCTCGAGTGTTCCGCTGTCATCAGTTAGGTTTTCAATCACGTAAACCTAAATACCATTCAGCAGTGTTCATTTTGCAACACCGTTACTTTAACGACATCTGTTGTGCAATGGCAAAACTATTACTTAGACAACTGTCATTTTCAGACTTATATTTTGGCTACTTCATGCTAGATGGTGTTTAAATACCGGTACAATGGACGTTAAACAATATTATTTTGTGGGTGGAAAGTTCAAATTATAATACCGATTCAGAAGAAAAGCTACGACCAATTATTGAATGAGAAATAACTCGTTTTCACTTTAATTGCAGAGCACAATCACATAAATTTGTTACAACAACATTAAGCACACAAACAAAAATTTTATAATAACGCGATCCACTTTCGTAGATTTCCTGCATTCCCGCCAAGTACCCTGTCAGACCTAAGTTTAATTTGATTTTGAAACAAGTGAGATCGCCAACTACACATTTATTTTCACCACTCAATTTTCACATTTTGACTTTTGTTTTTAACCCCCGACGCAAAAAGAGTGGTGTTATAAGTTTGTGTGTGTGTGTGTGTGTGTGTATGAGTGCGTGTGTCTATCTGCGCTGTGGCATCGTGGCTCTCAAGCCTCAAGAATTATCAGCTCTTTTCCAAAGTGAAAGTTACTTAAGAATTTTTGACAATTTTTTTTTATTCTACTCCTGTCATTAATGTAATCACGAACATTCATAATAAGACTTCGGATAAGTCTATATTGTCTATTCCCTCTAAAAGCACTCGTTGGCTTATGTATGTCGCTCTAAAAGTGCTCCACCGTTACGGCTGGCCGCAGACGCACGGAATCCTGATTCGGTTTCCTGATCAGGAATTGAGATTCGGAAACCCGAATGCAACACCTTTCATACAAAATGTTTAGGCTGGCCGCAGACGCACGGAATCCTGATTCGGTTTCCTGATCAGGAATTCAGATTCGGAAACCCGAATGCAACACCTTTCATACAAAATGTTTAACAAAGCGCACACGTTTCGTAAAGTTTCCGAATCAAGTATACCATGAAGTTAAGATAATCATTCAAATGAACAATAATTTTTTGACGGCATTATTTGTAATAGTACTTTTGAGTGCTAGATAATGTTTTGGAACCGAAGCCGTACTTTTTCAAATCACCCCCCGGACCACAGAAAGAGAGGGGGTTGCAACCCTCAATTTTGTCCCCTTGTCGCACAATTTTTGTACGGCGTTGCGGAATAATGGATTAGAAGCTGTATTGAAACAGTATGAAACTGATGCCGTACAGAATCAAATGACCAAATTTACCGTGGAAATTGTCAGAAAATCAAAAGAAAATATCGACTTTGTGGCGCACCATTTTTTATCGGCACTGCGCGCTTTCTTATCATTTTTCATGGATCTATCGATGGTAAAAATGCCGTACAAAATCATATGACCAAAATGTACTCACTCTACCTGCACTTTTGAATTATCACCAGCACCCAGTTGGACAGCTTACAAGTGACGGCATAGTGCTGAATCTTATTATTTTATGCTGTTATATCGTCCTATATACGTCTCCTGGTGGTTCATATGACCCACATTTTTTGTACGTGGGCCTGTAGTCTATAAGGTAACTAATCGTTTTCTTCAGTCCTTGGTGGAAAACGGTCATATTATTGGAATGTAATAAGTACCTACCTAATAAAATATACAGGTCCTGGATTTTACTAATCGCCCCCTGTTGATTAAGTGCCTAAAATATTTGACTTAGCAATCTTTACAACAAAGACAAACTGCTATAAAAACAGAAGGGTCACCGCCGTCACTAAAACCCAGAAGTGAAGTACCTACGCGCAAACAATTTATGGCCTTGTTAAGTGTACGGCTTTTGTTTATTCTGGTAGGCAGAATAATAAAAGATTTGTTTCCTAAGCTTATTTTTATTGCGTATGACAAGTGCGATGACGGAGTGTGGTCGGCCACTGGCGCCGGCCCGGCTGAGCGTGATTCACCGACTCCCGAACTAACCGACTTTAATCCTAATTGAGCTGTTCAGTTTAAAATTAAACAGTATCTATCTCAAATGGAGCCAAGATCGGAAACGGTTTGCGTTCCTCGCGGACACCGCAGATGGGTCAAAGAACGCTGGCGCTTTGATGTGTCATTGTTTGTTTTTCTAATTCGGTATTGAGCGGGGTTTATACTTCATAGTTTTGTTATTATTCATTTATTAGTTAGGAAGGAAGGGATCATTTGTACTAAAAATAATTTTAATATTTTGTTAGTAGGTAATAGGTATATGATTTTCTGTGTGGTGTGTTGTGTTATCGAACCAACTAAACTGTCGCATTGCTTGACAAAGCAATTCATTATGATACCTACCTACTACTGTCAGAACGTTCCTGGATGATACAAGAATCAGGGGGGTGATTTTTGAAAGCACACATGTGTGAAAATACCACTCGAAAGTGGTGAAATATTGCGCTGAATTTGAAATACGAGTAGCATAGAAGACAATCACAGATCTCATTAATCTTGTGAAATAGTGAAAACTTTGATTAGAGCTGTAGTTTTGGAGATATAAGCTGATTTATAAGGCTTTCGAGTGGTACTTTCGAGTGATGTGCTTTCAAAAATCGGGCCCCAGATAGTTCAACTATACGTTTTACTGTCTAATATGATACAGTGAATATCGTAAACATGTAACTATATTCACATTTATGATACGTCTTTCCTTTCATCCTTTTGCAATAAAAAAAAGAGTAAATTTATACACCTACTCATACGTAATTATGACATTGAATGCGCAGATAAGGCACCCTAGGTCAGTCAATTGCCATATTAAAATTTAATTTTATAAAGGCCTGTTTCACCAGTCTCTGTTAGGTTCCTGATATCTTAAGAGTCAATTATCTATGGTTCCGCCTCTATTTATTACCACGAAACAGACGTAATCGGCATCATAAGAATCTGAAACTTAGCTATCGAGAACTTATCAGAGACTGGTGAAAGTGAAACAGAGCCTAAAACTACTATTCTACCCTTAGGCGTTCCCGTATTGTCCGCAAAGGTGGTAAATTATCTCCATAACTGGGTACGCTTGCGTTACAAATCCGTTACATTAATTTTGTGTCACAGTTGCCAGATGTTATGGATTCAGACAAACTCAATTATGTAAGGAAGGGAAAAATTATTATTATCAACTACCAGTTGTTGACCATGATCCCATTATTTTCTTCTATAAATTAAAAAAAAAATCTCGCCGTTTAAATCTTCCCTGGACTTCCACAAATACTTCTATAAATTAGCCAAATTGGTCTAGCTGTTCTCGAGTTTTAGCGAGATAAGCGAACAATTAATATTTATGCATAAGAGAAAGAAGAAGAATATTTAGCCACTGCAAATATACCTACGGTAAACTTTTGAAGTTATTTCGTTACTAGGGTAACTACCTACGTAGGTACAACGTCACAGCGAGTTCCTACTGGTGCATCAGAAAGTGTGCGTCAATCGTTTTCCGGGAACGCGAAGCTTCCTCAATGAGTTTCCATGCGATGATGAGTCCGTCATCTATTAATACGCTCGTCGTGACGAATGCACCCGCTCCCCACATTAATTCATTCATAAATTGAACTTAAATTAGTAATACGGTTATAAATAAGTAAGGATGTTACTTACACGCGGTTAACGCGCAGCGACGAGCACAAAGTTACGTTGTTAACTTAGTAAAAGTACTATCTAGATTTTTTGCAATAAGTAAGCTACCCAATATAAAATAGTCGTCCTTATCCGTACCACAATTCATTAGGTGTGATATTCTTTATTGTAGGTAGGTACTCCACAAATCAGAACGGTGAGATTACAAAATTAAGAGTTTGTGTTTATCTTTTAATGTTACAAGAAAATAAATTTATTTGATCTATTTATATCAGTTTAATAAATTAACTAAAGAAAGCGGTCAATACCACAGAATTAGTAATACCTACCTCTTCTATTATTTTAACTGGATTTGTTGTTTTAGCATGCACGTTCACTCACGGACTTTAATTATTGAGCCACCATACATACAACCCTGTCACAGTGAGGTAACGCCATAATATATGTCAACAAACAAATTTCAATCATATTTTAACATCGAATTTACATTTTGTGAGAAGGTTCTATTGCGGCCCAACAATTAAAGTGCACTCGTGTATGTAAGAGAAGTTTTTTGTTGATCATCTGTTGTTAAAAGAGGTTGTTAATTAAGTAAATATGCCTATTTCAAGAACCGCGGATTTGCATGATTTTAAATTTATAGTCTGTTTAGCATTAGGTGAGCCAGAACCAGTCGAGAATAAGGAAAATTAACGTAGGTACTTAAAACTCAATCACATGGTAAAATACTTATGAGCAATATGACCTGCGACAGAGTCAGTCATGGTACGTAACCAATATGTCTCGATCGTGCGACAAACACTCTATGAATAGATAGCTACCTATTCGAAAGTAGTCGTTAGTCTCCTGAAAACTCGACATTCTCCACCAGAGGTAAAGTCGAAAAACTGTAAATTGCTTTCAGTTTAGATTTTACTGCGAAAGTTTAGTTTTCCAGGCTATTATGCTGCTATAGTAATGTCTTCAGATAAGAGCACTAGCATTTTTACTGCTAGATCCAATAGGCACTTGCATAAAACCTTCGATATAACCAATTTTACGACTCGTAATAAAAAAGCTGTAAAATCCAGTAAGTATTGGATTTCGTTCGTTATTACCATGTCTTTTATTGAACGATGTATATTAATCCGGAGACAAACTTTTGTTAGGTGAAAATATAGATAGATATTGTAGATTTTTTAGAATGCGCGCTTATGGGTTTTCTTTTTATGTTGCAGCCTAGTACACTGCATTCCATGCTGGCAGCTGCCTCTCTTCCCGCGCAGATAGTAAAGCCCATCGAGAGAATGGGCGAAAATCTTAGGAATCATGTTTTAGGCGATGTGGTTAGCAACCCACTACTATTTTGATTCCCTTTACACTTCCACCTATGCGCCCACAATCATGCTAAGCGTGGCCTTTGCCTTTGGGTCTTGTTACCCTGGGCTCTGTCTGCCTCGTAAGGGATAAATACGTGATTTTGTGTATTACCTACACTCCGTGAGCTCCCAGAACAACATTCGGGTACGATCGGCTGATTCCGGTATCATAGCCATAAGAATGAGTGAGACAGCAAGACAAAGTCGAAGATCTTTGTAAATAGGTACCTACTATCGCAATGTAGGTGTAGTTAGACGACCTGGCTGTGTGCAGCTTGAGGTCCCGGGTTCGATCCCCGGTTGAGGCAGACGTTGTGTATGAAAAAACAAATGTTTGTTTTCAAGCCGTCGATTTTTAATGTATATAAATATGTATTTAGCCAGAATATAATTAAATACAACATTTATACATTGCCTAGTACGCTACCCGTAGTATAAGCTAGTACAATTTTAGTTATAAGTAGCTACAAGTTTTTGCTTAGTTTGGGACTAGATCGATTAGTGTCTTGATATTTATTTATATAAACAGGTACCAAGTTTTCCATACTTAATATAAGTATACCTATTGTACCTCAACGTAGCTATTACCAATTGGTAATTAAACATTATTAAATCGGTTTGAATTCTCTTTTTACTGATACTAGTAAAAAAATGCATGAAACTAAAACTAGGTGCTTATATGAAGGATGGACAACAATGAAAGCACTGTCAATAAAAGTACAGATAAAAAAGTTTTCACGAGGAATTATTTTTAAACAAAATATAGGTAGGTACTTATTTGTTTATTTACTTATACTAAAGCTGATATGTGGCTGATTACTGAGAAACGAACAAACAAAATGCTAAGCTATAACCACCACCCGTGGTAACCTAGGTACAAGCACGCTAAGGACTGCTGGTGCGTTGTCGACCTCGGAGGAATAAGACTTGTCGACCTTTCAAATATTGATGAAGTGTTAGACACATTTTTTATCGATAGGTATAAATAGTAGCGTAATAGAAGAGTACTTATGTAGGTACTAAAGTCTCGGAGACAATTACCTACCTATAAGTATGTTCCTATGCTACGCCTTATTTCAAAAAATCGATTAGATACAATTTGAATTTACAAATAGATGCATGTACTCCTGAATGCGCTGTCTTAATTGTAATTAAACATGATTAACTGCAAGAAATGAGATGTCGCTGTACGTCTAAAAATAAAATGTTGCCATGTACAATACAAAGTTGTTTCTATTAACGCTGTTAGGTTTGGGTTTCAGTCGGTTTCACACGATCATTTCGCGACAACTCTACACTCTGTACACACGAACGGCCAGCTTGATACATTTCTTTCCGTAACCAATATTGCTCGGCTCAAACTTAAAACTGACAGTTGTAGTAGGTAGTGTAGGAGTAGTTCTTTGTGCTGTTAGTAGGTAGTTCTTAAGGAAATAAATCACAGTGGTAATATGTAATATATCACACCAAAAACAATTTCGTATCGCATAGCATGGGCTGTTTCTATGTATATCTACCTAACGTAATTAATTAAACTTGTAGTCATTTTCATAAATTAATTAATCTGCCATAGATATTTAATTGATTTAACAACTATGAATACGACATAAAAGGTATGCCTGTCTGTTAACTATTATCAGTAATTTGTAGAAAATTAATCTACTAAGATTTTTTTTGTTTAAAGCCATCATTTTGGTTGACAACATTATTGCGTTTGATTTGACTTAACCAATTTTGCATAACTATAAAGTTTAAAGGTACGGAAAAAGGTGTGAACATTGGTAGGTACGGTAAAGGAAATTTATTCACATACCATCGTAGAATCCTGCCGCATTTGACAGGGTGCCGTCACTCTGACTCGCGCGATGAGTCAATGCCACCTTATTAATTGCGATAGGGTTCTACGGTGGTACGTGAATACATTTCCCTTACTGTACCTGCCTTACTTAAGCCCACTACTATTTCGTATCAACCCTTTTCGACCACTAAATACTTAAAGCAAACATTGGTTAAAATTTGCATAGAGAACAAGCAAATTGTCAACCGAAATAATGGCTCGTGTGTCGCCAACGATAAATAAGAATGAGCGCGACAGGGGCAATTGGTTGGCGACGAAACCTAGCCAATTAGTTAATTTGATACTAAGTTGCCAGTCGCTTCTTCGCACATCTGTTCTGCATTATTCTGACTATGCCTTTGGAGAAAACTTTAACATGGCTGTATTATTTCTTTTGTATCAGCACATTAGGAAGGTATGTATAAAATTAGGCAGTACATATAGGTACGTATACATTTGGTCCTTTCGTTACGACGTAAATCAATCAACCAAGTTCACATCTGCGACATTGGCTTCTCGGTATCGGTAATTGAATAAACTCATTCATTATTATGGAGTAATAAAACTGAGCGCACAAGAGCTTTGGTTGTGTTGTTTAACGAGTTCAACCAGCTGCATAACTTGGCTATCTTTATTAGACTTGCATGTGACCCTGGGGTTTCAGCAAAGTTACTTCAAGATACCTACGTGCGCCAGCATCTGAGCTCTAGACGATATAATGACCTTTTAGAATGACCACACTCATATTAGAACGACACAAAGACAAAGTCTTAGTCTTCGATAAGAAATATAATTGCATGAAGGCGACAATTGTGTCAGAATAATAATTTGCCGCTGACAGGAGGCTGGGAGGTAGTCGTTGGGGGTATTAGGTGAGTGTGCGGATTGCAATGCGTCGAAGGCGGCCCTTATCTTATCTAGGGAATGTACCATCCCTTGCAGCGCGCAGTGGGTTGCCACTTAGCGCTAATTTACAAAGGACCAACGAACTTTTGTTATACAAAATCAATACCACTTATCTTGTTCACTTCGGAGACGTAACGGGTAAGGACTGTGCGTCAAAAAATAAAAAGTTTTGCCGCAAACTTTGGATCGTAAATCTTTGATAGCGCTCGGAGTTGTTCCACGAATTAAAATAGTATTATGGAACGAAAGGTGGAATTTATAGCTTGAAATCGAAACGTCATTTTTTAGAGTTCCGCAGCCAAAATGGCACAAACGGAACCCTTAAGTAAGCACGTGGTATAATTTCTTCCGAACCGTCACCTGTCCTCTCTCAGTACCTACGTGATAGGCATTTATACTCGGAAACTACAAATGCCATGTGACTGTTTTTGAGGCGTCTTTTTGTTAACCGCTGCATAACTGCTTAATTAAAACACTTATATAAGAAAAAAAATGGCGGGAGCCTTAATTGTATAGGTACAACAGAACTGAGGGAGAAAATATGTTTTTTAATCATACGTCATGCAATAATAATAATAATAATAAGAGGTTAATGAAGCAACTGTTTTTGGATAACGTGAATATTTATGGAGTTCAAACTTACTTAATCCCCGAAAGTTGTAAAAATTGTGAACCATCGCAATCGAAAAACATGAAAAAAACAAGCGACTAAAGCATAAACAATACTTTAAAGGAAAATGGGTTTGTATAATGCAGGGCTCATAGTTTCAGTGATATCGCCAAAGTGCCACCTTTCGCATACAAAAATACGTACAGTACCCGGCCATGAAGATTGCACTTCGGTCTTTGGAAAGAGACAATTGTCGTCACGTAAGTAAGAGCGAGACAACGCTCTACGGAGCCGAAATTAGCCGAGAAGACCGATGTCCAATCTTTATGGCCGGGTACTGTAGGTACACTCGCTGTGATTTTCCTGTGAATATACAAGATAGGTACGCTTAATGTGTCAGCGGGCGTGAAATCGTCGTGGGAAACTATTTTAACTTCATTTCGACCATAAAACCCTTGGTTATACGTGGTACGACCCGTACTTGGCCAGTTTTTGAACCACTTACCCGTATAATAGAATAATATTTTCTGGCGCCATTGTTTTTCAGCCAGCCGCATGACTGGGAAATGGATGTAATTTTTTACACCGTCTCAATACTCATTTCAAATTCGACAGGTCGCTTCATGCTTTATGACTGGTATACCATTATAGATAAAAAAAATTAGCGCATTGAATGTCTGATTAAAAATGTCTGTAAGTTTTTGCACAGCCCTAAGTAATTGAGCGTTTAAAACATTTTAGCGACTTCATCATGGTTAGTAGTAAAGTAATAATTGTTAGATAACACTTTAGATCTACGTAATAACTATCATAAATGAGACAAAAGATCGTTTTTTCATTTATTTTATCACTGAATGCTTGCATTAAGCCACTCATAAGTTTAGTGTAGGTAAATTTCTAAACGACACTGAAAATTAGAACACAGAAAAATCCGAAAAGTAAGGCGGTTTCTGGGAATCGATCTCGGATCCTCGTCATTCCGTGACGTGTGCTATACCCCTACACCACCCATAGCAGGTTAGTGTAGGTACTTTCGGACTTCTGAACAATCAAAAAGTACTTAAGTGGGCCAACAAGTAATAATCTGCGAAAACAGAAATCACCGACGCATATTAGTAAGTAAATCACTTACTTGAAATACTTGTCAGTTTTTTAGTGTACCAAATGCGATTTGCAACAATGTAAACACAGTAAAATAATATTATCAATATGACTTTATAGGTATGACGAGCGACGACTTGCATCGGGGGCATTGCACCGTATGACAATAAATCGATTAATGTTTTCACTTGAGATGCTTCGTTTGTTCAAAAACAGCTATCGAGTGTTAATACAACTGATGGTTATTTTATTGTAATACCTGCTTGTTCATTCATAACTTCACAACTACTTTTTTGAATGACAGCGTGCACCGCCGTATTGGTTTAATCGAATAATGAAATAAAAAATGTCTTCATCACGAATGGGTATGATGTATGATCGATGCCAATACAATTATCATTAATTATTAATCATGTTGAGTAATTATCAAATATCTTGCGACGCATCTTTGTGACGGTTCCTAGAACGTAGACAATTGCATTGCATACCATCCAAACGTGGGAGTGAGAATTACCAAGATAAAACGATTTAAAAAATTTAAAACAGTAGCTAATTTTGTTATTGATTCTGTTTTATTTCATTGAATGTATCTTAATATTTTAAGTTAGTCATTTGTGGTATTTTATTCATTTGCGAAACAAATTGCGCGAGCGAATAAAATTGCGGTCAACTGATCGAGGAAAAATTACGAGTACTCCTCTTATTATACAAATTGGCATTAATTCTAAGAGTAACAAATAACATTAGCCCTATTTTAGTGTAGTTGTTATGAAGTATAGACCGAAGTGGTGGCAAAGGTCTCGATAAGGCATAATTATGTTGGTAGGTAGGTTTGATATAGTTGGACGATTCGCCGGATGTAATAACGCGCGTCCATACGTTGCGAGTTGCTCTAATTCGCATTATGCCACTATCAGTTGCAAACGTTTTCAAATATTGACTTAGTTATAAAAAATGATTTTGGTTTTGATGCTGTCAAGACGCGTAGGTATGCGTACAGAACGGATCTAAAGGAAATGAGATATTAAATGGACATTGAATTATTTCTTATCAAGTCATTGAGAGTTGAGAAAAAAGTCACGAGATATGGGTGTCAACTTTGACTCTTGGTATCATCAATAGAACATGTGCTCATTGACTGTTGAAGGGAGTATGCAAGTGAATCATATCTTTGGCTAGTGTTAGGACTAAAAGGCTTAGAGGCCCAACTGCTGCATTATCGGCGAACTTTATCTAAAAATAAAACCTGCGTGACGTTACATGCGATTAGAGAGATGTTACTGTGAAGAGGGCGTGGGCGGGGATCGCTGCGGCTGTATTTACCCGATCGTGCGTCAATTTGCTTTATATTGTCGTCACAAGCTTTTATAAAGACACGTATAATTGCAACTTTGTTTCACCCCTCTGTTTATCTTTACTTCATTTACCAAGGTAATCGGTGTATACTGTACTGTAAATAAAAATGATCACTTGCGTAATAGAGACAGGCTAGATAGGTACGTCATTCATGACGCAACGCCCTAATGCGTTATCCGTCTTACTTAAACTGCTTTTCAGTTGATTGCTAACTTATGTTCTGACACGGTAATGAGGTGCAATGCTGATATTATTTTCAGCATCCAAAGAATTTTAATCTCCGCCTAACTGTTTATAGTTTTTGTACCCGTCCAGCCGCGGATAAAATGCAAATAGCATTATTACATAATGTATAACGTCGATTACAAGTCCATTCGTGTTTTTCTCATACTCGGTCCGTTGAACAATCAACCGCCTACGTAATCGGCTGATGGAACCATAAATCACGGCTGTGTCCTCTGAAGGGAAATAAAGCTGGCCGATACGACCTTGCCCAACGCCCACGTGCCCTGCATTTTATCCATTTTCTTTCTCGTGTACAACGATATCCTGCAAGAAACTCATCAAACCGGCCAGGCTTAAGTGCCTCTACTAAAGCTTTTTGTGTTAGGAAAAAAGAGGAAACCACTGTGTCACGATGAATACTACCAATGTTAATGCTTTCGGCTCTTCATAAAAATAAAGTTTGAGACATGGTCCGAGCTATTAGTGATTTCGTGCCTATAGTTCTTATTGGTGTTTACTGTTCAATAACGTCTCAACTCAACCGTTTATGAGCGAATGACGTCTGGACGCCAGTCTGGGCCAGCAGACGATTGTATTGGGAGCACCGCACGCGCATCCTTTGTAGTTGTCACGGCTCACCGAGCCCATCCAGGCATATCCATTTAAATACTTTAATTTGAATGAATACAACTCTGTCACACTGAGGCTTAGAGTTAAATTTGCGATAAAGTTCTGTCGCTCAATGACTATGACGTTTGACGAGACAAGTAAAATGATCTCGGTCAATTTAAACTTATCAAGGCTTCTGCTCCATTATGGCCGGAGTGACATAGATCTTAAGGTTAATAAGCTGTATGGTCCAATCAGCCCTTTTGTTGCAGCGTTGATGAAGTGTGCGGTCGGTTGGCACATTTCAATTAATTGAATTGCTATCTGTTGCGGTAATTCATACTGACGATATTTTTTTTGTACTCTCATTTTTGGTTACGAATATAATTTATTCCGCTTCTTGAGCTTTGCTTCTTCTGAAATATAAATTCCATTTGTGTATCAGTTCTATCCATTTCAATATAACATTTACAAATCGGTTTATTAAGCTGCCACACTCCCACATATTTATCCGCAACGGCTGCAGTGATACATACTAAGTAAGAAATGGTCAGAAACGTTACGCGCGTTGGCAGAATATGCTGTGAATATTTACACTTAGGTCACTTTTATATGCAAATATGGGTATCATATTTCATGCACCATAAAGCAATGACGCATGGAGGCTTACGTTTCCATGGCAATTTGGGCATCGCGCCAGTTCCCCACTTTTTGAATTCGCTTGCTGCTGGTCATAAATTAACTCGGTACGCTACAAATAATGCAAGCACTAAACAAAAAATATACGGTACTTCTATTGTGAAATGTTTTTACTGAGTGATTATGTCGGCTTCCATAATTATCGTGGCGACAGCCTGCGCCACTTTTTAATGGTAGGCCGCATTGTTTATCAGTGAAGGCATTAACATTCTAGATAGATGCGTGGGTTGAATGAAAATTGATTTGAGTCTGAAAAAGTTGAGTCGCTTGCCGCCTAGCACGGCGCCGCCGCCCGCCTCAGCCGTAAAAGGCTCTTGGGCAAAAACGCGCCGCCGCCGCGAAGCCTCCGTCATTCAACAACTCACACACACAACGAATGAATGAATCAGAGGGGCGCCCACGCGAGTCTCGTCGCACAATAAGACAAAAGCTCTTAATATGGTGCCAGCACATTGCACTACTCTGCTAATGGCGACGTGTCTGGGAGCTGGAAAAAACAAATTGTATAAAATATAAAGCACCGAGGCATTTAAGACTGCTGTTTATACTAGGAAGTTGCAATATTACGATCACGACTGTCATTTCCTGATAAGGCATCTAAGTAATGCGCGCAATTTATATGCTAACGGTTCAAGATCTTCCTACTTAACTTTGATATCTGGTAATTGATCGTATTAGATACAATTTGAAAAGTTTAATAAATCAATAACTAAGTACCTTATTACAAGGAGATACGAAAAAAGTAGTCCGGCAAAAAGATGATCGTCACTCAGAAGCATATTTATGGTAACTATCAAGCGTGTTTCAATTAGTAAAATTCCGATCTGTTATATTTACAGTCGCATTTTATTAAATATTAAGGCCGTTGCCTAGGTGGATGTGATAATATATTCTGGAGCAGTACAAATTAATACCCGTACAAGAGTGGCCGCGATTGGTAATTACGTGTAATTAGAGGATTGTTAAAGCTGGGTTGCAATACTTGCAATCCGAGGGCAGCAGTGTTGCGGACTGACACGTCGGCGGCATCCGGTGCGCGAGCGCACGTCTTCCGCACGCGAAGGGAATATATTAATGGAAATGAAGTAAAAACAAGCGAAATTTTATTGCCCAGCTAATCGGTTTGTCAGAAATGCTGCTCGACTATCGCGATCAAAGCTGGGCCGAGCGTGCCGTCTCGTATGAAGGTGGAGGAGGAAATGTGATGCGATTCTGTTAGCCATCGATGTGATAGGTAGCAATCATGCTGAGATATTATAACTAGCAGCTATTTAGACATAGACATAACTTTATTCGACATCAAAAAATACACAGACTCTTAAACTAATACAAAAACATACTGAGTTGATGATGCCGAAAAGGTATTCGACTCAGCATTATGCTGCAGTAGGTGCCTACACAGCGCTGATTTTCAGCCAAACCCACATCTTTGCATCAAACGCGTTGGACCGGAATCAGCACAAATAAGTTTGTGTAGGAAAAGTGTGTAAATAAATAAAATAAATTATAAAATACATAAATTTACCAAGAACTGGAATATCGTATATATATAGTATGTAGGTACAATCTGTTAAGTACTTGGTAAGTACTTAAATGTATATGACTCACTCACCCTTATGGCTTTTATACTTCAATCGGCCAAGTAAGGGAGACAGCAAGACAAACCCGAATGGAATTCTAAGCTCACAAACTGTAGGTGACTTTATGTAGAACAATACCTAGTCAAGGTTAGAGCAAGAGTCTAGAGCAGAGGTTCTCCATTTTCTCGTAGACCACGTTCAAAGTTTTACTGGTTTCGGTAGACCCCTGCTGACACATTTCTACTATATTTCTAATATAATATTAGGTACCTTTTTTTGCGCCAACGCGGACCCAATTTGGTCTTCTGAAGACCCCTCCCTGGGGGTCGAATTGGACCACTTTGAGAACAATGGAAAATGCACCAGACCCCATATCTATAGGGCCCTGAACTGGCTGAGCCTGGAGCACAGAGACGTCGATGCACTTCTATATGTTGAGGATGGTGGACCCCTATCAGATGAATTTGACACGAGCCCCAGACGTTATGTTACGCCACTGTATCATTCATGTTTTTATAAATTGTGTAATGGAATTTAAACGGTTTAGTAGGTATTATTAGGCAGACATTCTACTCAGGAATAAAGATGCAAAATAACTGCCACGTATGTAGGTACACAATGAATCCTAATACGTATGCCATTCATCTTACTTGATGTTGTTTGATTAGGCGATGTGTATGTTGGACACGCACTAAATTGCTTCACCCAAAATTTCGCAGACATTCCATTCAGATTTAAATCTTTAGTAGGTACCTATCTATCCGAGGGTACTTACGAGTTGAACTTGTTTTTTATGATCCCGCTTGCTGGAACTATTTATTTGGATGCTAAGTAGGTGTAGTCGACCAAGGAAGTGTTTTACCGTTTTTTAAGACAGTTCCTACGTCAGAATAAAAGCGTATGTTGACTTGTAAGTGAAATAGTCTTTGTCGTCATAAGCCGTGTAAAATGACATAGGGTAAATGTACAGAAAAAAAGATGTTGAGCTATCTACGGGACATGCTAGACCATTTTGAATTTCGAAGTAATCAATTAAAAAGTGAATAAATACAAATAAATTTGAGTTGTAGTTTTTTTTAGAAAATCCAGACTTTTATCGGTATCGAATAGTATTTTCGAGTTATGTGCTCTTATTTTAAAATCCTATCATGGTCCTACTTCTAAGAAGAAACGACGAGTTGCAATGTCGTTTTATCACAGTGATCTAAAGTCATGGCGCTCCGCGCAAGTTGGCTCCTAGATCCCCACTGATTGATTGCTCTGATAACTGCAATTAGAATTCATTCAATAATTTATAAGCTGTTATGTATGCAAAAAATGTACCTACTCTGAAGTCGGTTGTAAGTTACAGATGAATTAGCATTTACGTCCTTTGCGAGAGCCGCCGGGGCTGGCGCCGCGTCGCGCCAGCCACATTAGAACTAGGGTAGGGATGTGATATTGAGACAAAAAAATCGATGAATCGATTTTTCTCTTTTCCGTTATAATCGATTTTGGTTAGAATAAATAAATATAATATGAAAATACTATTCATTCTATTATTCTACTAACTGTATGCTTTTCCATGGAAGTGAAAGTAAAAGATAACAATTGTAATTTTTTCGGGTACTAATAGGTAAGGCAACATAAAAAATAACCAAAACGACAACCTCGTCTCAAAATTAAATTACAAAAGTAATCTTTAATTGCATTTAAAAAAATAATATATAGCCATAATTTTACAGTGCCATTAAACATTTTATTAGAATTGCAAATAATATGTAAAACCGATAAAAAAATTGTTTGCATTCCTTGAAAAATTGTCTAATCGATAGTTTTTTCACAACGCTAAAATTAGAACATGGGAAATTACACGGCTTGTTGAGATAACTATGAATATTATTATACTCTTTACCAGATAATTATGTTGCTGCACGGAATTAAAATCATTGCTGGTTATTCTGACGCAGTTAGTCAGCGTCACGTCAGTCATTTATCTGAGAATAGTGTGGATATGTCATAAAATGTGCATTGCTGCTCTCTAGTTGACCAACTCCATGTCAAATAAGGCACTAAAGTAGGGCAAGTACAAAAATTATAAATAATGATCAATAGGAAGTAAAAGTGCGTGACATAGTGACTAAAACTTACTAGTGTCTTAAGTTGTTTCTATAAAAAAAATAAAAAAAAATTCCAATAATAATAACTTCGTTCCATGAGGATACCTAATGAAAAATCTATAGTGAAAACTAGTGTAGTGTAAAGAGGCAAATCACTGAATTATTAGTTTAGATTAGATTATTTATTCATTCAGTAAAAATACCATCGTAAATTGTACATAGTCAAGTTAGGATAATTTATATTGAAAAAAAAATCAAATTAATTCCTCTACAATTAAATATTATTTCATCGGAGCATCGCAGTGCTTTCCCACTGCCGATTTTCACTAGCTAAAGGTAATAATAATATATTTAAGGCTTTACAGCCAGCGTCAGACATTATCATGGCAAAAAGTATCCAAATAAATCGCTACAAGGTTTTATGTAAAGGGCTTTGGACGCTACTACGTATTTAACCCTGACTGTAATATACTCGTAAGTTTAGTCATACCACGATAGATTCTGATTAATGTGATGCAATCAAATTTGCCCGATTAAATATGCGATCAATTTAAACGATAAAATAATAATAATATAAATGAATATCCATAATTGTTATTCGATTTTCAGGATTATCGTAATTTTGCACATGCAAATTAATTGGAGCGATCGCTTACGCTTTAATGTAGCTTAGATGACTAAATATAACAGCGATAACGATAATAGATTACACGTTGGGACATGTTACGTGTATTTACTGTGGGTAGTGGGTACATATAGGTTATGGTGGTATTTAATCTGAGCTTGCCATGGTTTGGACGTAAACGATTTCAGGCCATTGCGGGAAAGCCACTCGATTGCTGTCATACAATATTTATGTCAGCTGTTTTACTTTTATCGTGACTACAAAAGCAGTGTACAAGTTAATTTAAATGAAACTGATAAATGGACTTACAGTAAGGAGTAAGGTAAGTCTGACATTGAAATAGCTTTATAGACAAGGACTTGGAGTAGGGAATGCGTTTTTAAAAACTGCACTCTTGATTTTTATGTTTGAAAAATCAGTTCAATAAACAAATATTACGGGAGTCTTAATCCCAAACTAAGTACTTGTACTTTGAACAGACCACAGATAAACAAACTTGATTATGTATATGTTCGTGTTTTTCATACTTAAATGTTTCTAATACTGGACCCGACCGGGGATCGAACCCGGGGCCTCAAGCTTCGTAGTTTAATTTCTCCATCCTCTAAGCCATCCGGTCGTCAATGATAATTAGAATTCCGATTAAGGCAAAAATTAAGTGTGAGAACTCGTGAATTTGTTAAGATAATCTGGAATGGCTGGGATTAGGTATTATATGGTATTGTCTAAGATGAATTAAGGTAAACAGCGCACGCGCCGGCGCAGCGGGCGCCGCATAAACAAAGATAATACTTAATACTGCGCCGCGAATGATCTATCTCGTGTCTATATCGCGGTGGCTAGTTATTACTGTGCCATTATCACTTTAATATAGTTAATCACACCGGTCGATAATGTCAGATAATGATCTGCGTCTTACAAGGTATCGAGACAACTGATTGCTTGACACCAACTCGGGAATCTTAAATAAAATAACAGCACAGATTTATCTAATTTTATGACAGCCGTTTGTTAGTGCAACATTTTCACATTTGTCACATTAAATGGTACAATACCGTATTATTAGACTCACAGTTATCTAGTACCAATAGATTATGAGCTAAGTTAGCGCTCAAAAAAAAGGCAGTTATTGAAACTATACAGGTTTCATTTTGCCATTTTTAATATGAAACTGTAAACGAATAAGTGTATCCAAAGTTCTGGTAAAGAAACTTTTAAATAGTACTTTAGTACTAAAGAACTATTTCATTAGTACCTACGTAAGGGTGCGGCTCCACTGAGGCGGAGACGAGCGGAGCGGAGAGGAGACGTGTGGGGATCGACCAATCATATTACATGAAATCCACATCGCGTAGACGTGGCGGAGACGCGATGTGGATTTCATGTAATATGATTGGTCGATCCCCACACGTCTCCTCTCCGCTCCGCTCGTCTCCGCCTCAGTGGAGCCGCACCCTAATAGTAAGTAAGTAAGTAAGTAAGTAAATGCTTTATTGTACAAATATAAAGAAACAGATACAATATAAAATAATAATATAATAATAATATGATATAATAGTCGTAGTATATCTTAGCGGATGTTACCAAAGTTAAGCCATGTTTTGCATTTGATCACCAATTTAGCATGCGGTATCAGCCGACCAAAGGTACTTTGCCCTTTAGCTAGTATTGATAAACTTATTGCTATTTATCTCGGCACTAACTAGGTGCCTAGTTGTGTGTTTTACACGGCAGTATACCGATGTTGTTTATAATTGCTGTTATTTCTCAGTGTGTCGCCGACGTTGACTAATCCTTTGGTGTGCACCACGCCTTGCCCTGTATGGACATACATAGGTTGGAACTAGGGTTGCCAACTTTTTTTACAAGAAATAAAGTATATTCAGGTCTGTGAAGAATATTAAACAGTATTTTAGAAAAATGAACAGTAACAGAACAGTAGAACAGCGCCCTCTGACTAAATAAAAACAAACTTGTGTGACCGTTTAAGTATAACACATAATAATGTGTTTGCATGCTGAAAACAGTATTTTGTATACTTTTTTTTTGTTCAACAGTAAAAAGTATAATTTAGTGAAAAACAGTATAATACTGTTGAAAACAGTATAGTTGGCAACCCTAGTTGGAACTGAATCAGGTAGTCGAGTCATGCACTTGTTAACTTCATCAGGAAAAAGGCAATATTATACTAAGCTGTCATTTTGATCCATGTAAACAAGGCTTAATCATGCATACTTTTTGCTCAAGTCATTTTCAATTCACGACGTAGCTTCTAACACAAATAGCGCCGTTCACTTCGCACTTCATTAGATCTTCATGATAGCGTCATTTGACTGTAATTTATCAGTTCAAGCACCTGGTTCTTGTATATGGCAGTCGCACGGTTATTACTTGTACTAATAGTACAGTACGTAACGTCTGTACCTATCCCTTACGGGGTAGACAGAGCCTAGAGTAACACGACCTAAACCCACGTTTAGCATTACTGTGAACGTATAGTTGGAAAGGAGAATGAAAATAGTGAGGGGTTGCTAGCCGCATCGCCTATAACATGATGTTTGCCCATTCCCTTGATAGGCTTTTACCATCTGCGCGGAAAGAGAAGCAACTGGTACATTATATGTTTTTTCTTTGCTTCCAGACCAGCATGCACAGTTAGTACAGTACTGTTATATATTCTGTGTTGCTATGCCTATGACTCTGGAAGAGAAGATGACTTGTCTAACGGGAGTGACTAAACTCCTTGCTATGTCAGTAATTAGGGCAAAGCTAACGACATCTACACAATCGACACAGTACGACGTCGTCAATACCAACGTTTTACTGTGACTTTGTTTAAATTAAAGGGACATATGAAACAAACTGACTAACAAGTATATTAGTGAAAAAGAAAAACAAATCATTACAAAAGACAGTTAAAACCTTAAAATAGCTTAAACCTAGCTAAAACTAAAATTAAATTACTGGTTAATATTTCTCCCAAATCGCCGCCAGTAGGGAAAGTGCCCAGAAGGCTGGCAGCATTGCCTCGTTGTATGGCAATGTTTATTCGGTGAGCAAAATATTGGCCAGCCCTCTGGTGTGATTAACTGAATCAGCAACGTTCAGTCCGACCCTTTAGCCCTAAAAAGTTGAAAACTTGCGTAGGTCACGGGACTTCTTTGACGCCCTGGCCCTGTGCCAAAGTTAAAAAAGTAGTTAAAGATTGTCAATAAATGTGAATATTTGTTTTTATTTAGGGAAAAACATAGAATCTTGTCTATTTTCGATCTCTGATATACCTAAATTAAGTTTACTAGCCGCAAATTCCCAATGCAATTTTCACAGGACAGCGATAAACGAATTCAATGCGAAAAAAATCGCAGGCAAAAGTTAATATCAAAATAATACTAAGGAAGGCGGATACCAATGGATGGGTATGCAATATAAGGAAAATTTTCGAACTTTCCACTTTTCCAAAAGTTAAGCTGTCACAGTTTCAATGTGACGACGGCGCTTTGGGGTCGATTCCTGTCATTCAACTCGGCAGTGAGTCCCGGGTGACCCGGGCCGCTGGTGCGGAGATAGTGGTTACTGGTGGTGGCGCGGGAGGCTGTCGGAACAGGTCCGGCGCACGCGCGGGGCAGAGTCGCGCGGCGGCCGGCACTCGCGCCAGCGGCCATGGTCTGCCACTCAGTGCACGGGCCGCCTCGCCGCCGTGAGCCTGCGTGTGCGTGGCCCTCTGTGCGACCCACGCCGCTCCCGCTGACCCCACGTATCCCTACGCCGCTCACCGCCGTAAACAAAACTTCGACAGTTAGCGATACGAAATTCGCGAGCCACCGCACTGTACCGCACGTGAGCCATTACATTGTCGACTGTTTACATTTTTGTGCTAATTTTTGGTATTACTTAGCTGCTCCTTCGGTAGTGTTTCGCGAGTGAAGTTAATAATCTGAACGGTACTGGAAAACCACGACCTGAATTTAAAGGTAAATTATCTTTTTTGTTACCATCACCAGTTAAACATTATTTGTGTTTATGCAGGTTGTTAAAGCACCTAGCGGGTTCTATTATTGGACTGACAAAAAGTTTTATGTTAAAACATTTGTTTTAATTAGTTGAAGGGTACGTATGTTGGATGTTTAGAAAGTTAGTTGAGTAACTACAGAACAAGTTGAATTTTCTCGTACTCGTGTCGTAGGTAAGTTAAGTAAGTAGTAACTACGCAAGGTTCTCGAGTACGTTTTAATGTAACCGCTTGCCGCGGTCAAGATAAAAAAATTATTTGTCCAACTTAGTCTTTAACCTTATTTCATACCTCACACGTGCGCGTGTCTCGCAATATTGTGTTTATTTGTGTACGAATTCCAACCAATTATGAAATTAATCAAGTTTATTATAATCGCACAGTTAGGGATGCCTAATTTATGATTTTTCCTTTGTTTTATCGATATCCGCAGACGATAAATCATAAGAACGTAGGTATTTCGCAAGGGAAAGCAATATTTTATACGTAAACATTAGTTCGTCATTTTTCTGGCATGCGCCGAGACTCGAGTGCACTTGCCTACTATGACCCCAAGGTAAATAAATTATCTAGTAAACTGTTCCTCGACGGCTTCGCTACTTGCAGTGCTATTGTATTAAATGTAGCAGCTACCTATTATATTTTATTGTATACTTAAACAAAAATTATTTGCACATGCGTACTGTAATAAAAAGTTCCTAATACGGAATTCTGATAGATAAATTTTCATTGCAAAAAGAGTAAGTAAACCGTGTATCAAAAGTTTTACTTGTAGATAGTGCGTAGGTATTTGAAGCACAACATGTTGCTTTAAATTATTTATATTTTTATATTATGTGCTTTTTGCATATTTTTACAGCAGCCCACGCAGACTATTGCAATTATTAGCTTTTGAAATTTGTGTAGGAGATTAATCTAAGTTGCCTACACATCCCTAATTTCATTTTAATTTCTTTAATTTTCGGTCAAAAAACACATCGTACGTATCAAGACATTAAAACTAGATTGGTAACTCAAAACGGTTCTATTATATTGTCAATTAAAACAAATGGAAAGAAAAGTCTACATCTAATAAGCTTATTGACGTCGACCGTTTTCCGCATCTCTGAATGGTACATTCATTACTTCATCGTACTACTGGACATTATACGTAGTCAATCAAACGTACTTATGCGCAAGAGCAATAAAAACGACGGCTGCACAGTAGTAGATTGATAGGAGTCCGTATTTAATTTAATAGCCCTGATTGAGTCAGCTGCGTTCATGTACTAGATTTTACAAGCATATTGCATTCAAAAACTAAATAATTTTTCGTTAAATAAAATCTGTGGTCTCCTTAAAACGAATTGTGAAATAATAGTGGAGTTTGTTGACCAACATAATTGCATTGTAGTCGTAGCTAGTTAATGGCGTAGTCGTAGCAAAGTCGTAGCATTTGTCGTAGCGTGCATCGTCGCTATACATTGTTAAATTTTCGTTTACAGTAGTTTCGAGTATTTTTTTTAAATATACTAC
The DNA here is from genome assembly GCA_932294345.1 of Pandemis cinnamomeana. Taxonomy (NCBI): domain Eukaryota; kingdom Metazoa; phylum Arthropoda; class Insecta; order Lepidoptera; family Tortricidae; genus Pandemis; species Pandemis cinnamomeana. The sequence goes on along the minus strand of OW028705.1, from coordinate 10,534,589 downwards.
ATTATATTCCGTTTGTTTGCCCATGCTAAATTTGATCATTATTTAGTGATAATAAAACAAGCATTTTAAATCGCTACAAAGTTTAAAACAAAATAGCTTTCCGCTGTCAGTCTGTCAACGGATTTTGATGCGATTTTTTTATAGATTGAGTGATTCAAGAGGAAAGTTTTTATGTATAATATTCCGCGCTAGGTCGCTATTTCAATAATAAGATGAATAAATCTTTGTATTTTATTGGCAGCCGTTTTCCCCATTTGTGAAATAATTTCTATAATATGTTTAATTTTACCGTGTAATGTTCCCAAACACTTTATGTTATCCAGGGGGTCAATAGATTGGTGTTTTATGTGATGGATACTGCTAATAAAATCTAAAGAAAACCTGAAATAAAAACTGCTACAGTATTTTCGAATATTTTCTCGTTATAAATAAATCCCTGAAGCCAGTTTTCTTTATAATTACAGACTTATTTTTACCAAATTTAATAATAATCATTAAAATGTTACACACAATTAAGTCCGGATTTGTATGTAAAATTAACACCCGATTAATATCTGTGTACTGTAATGCCGAGTTATACTGTTATTACAGCTAGCAGTTGACCCGATGATAGGATAAAGCATGTATGGATTTAACTTGTCTAGACTAGTACCCGTGACGTCAGCGAGTGTTTCACTCGTTTTCAGCGAACAGGCCATGACTCAGCCTTTTCCAGCCGCATACTCATAAACACATCTATTATTTTATTACAAAGTGTTTTTTTATTGTCAGGCCGTCACGCTTCTATTATTATAAGTTTTAATAGGTGGTATAGGTGAAACATTTAAAAAAAGGACCTGTTGTATGTTATTAGTGCACCGAACTGATATGGAACCTAAGTCATTTTTCTAATTTGGAACGTCAGTCTGTCTATTCGCACACATTAAATACACGTAGGTACAACAGGTCATTTTGTATATCCTTTTACCTATACATAGTTACTTTTTAAGTTTTCGTATCAAAAAAGTGCTGACGGTAAGCCAAGGTTCCGCTATCCATCCGTCTGCCACACGGCTGTATCTTTGGAACTATTTAACTACTAGCTATTGCCCGTGACTTCGTCCGGGCAGAATTAAAAGTTGTAGCGAAGTGCATTTAAAAAATCATTTTTTTCCTCGATAAAATTGCATCTAGTTCCATCCCTATTCGTTTATAATGAAAATGAAAATTTATTTTTGCAAATTGGCCGCCAAGGGCTCTTTTACATGTCGTTTTGAAACTACCAGCACATTCGGAAAGACCATCATTGCCAAGAAGAATACGCCGCAAGAAACTTGGCAGAAAGTCATTTTTTCAAAATAAAATACAGTAAGAATACTTAAATTCTACTTAAATTAAATACATTTATAAAAGGGATGTATAAGGTCCCCGAGCCTTAAATTATATTAATCTATAAATAGTAGAGATGTATAAAGTCTCTACTAGTCAAAATAAAAAACAAAAAAATTATAATAATAGTAAGTTCAGTGGAGGTGTAAAACGCCTCCACCGTCAAATAAACTGATTGGAGATGTCTCCAATGTCGCAGGAAAAAAAAATATAAAACAAAATTATGAAATATACATTTCATGTATATGAACTTAAGCATGGGACACACTGTACGAATTACAATGCTGACGTTGGTAACTGCATCATATATATCTATGAGTTCTCATACTAGCGCTTCGGGTACTGAAATACAATAATATAATTAAAATAAACAATTAGAAAAGGTCTAGTTTTAAAAGAGATTCTTTTTTAAATACACTTTCTTACATTGTTTCACGTAAAATTATCTAGCTACTTAGGTAACGACCCGACCGGACTTGCTCAAGTTGACATTTTTAATTAATTCTTCGGATACATTGATAACCTTTAAGACTAAAGATAAACAAGTGAGAGAGCTAAGCTTTGCAGAAAGCGGGGGCAATTCTCACGGGGCTAGCTCAGTGTTGCCAAGTCAACAAGTGAAGTATATGCTCAATATTCTCTAGCTTGAAACTAAACCTTTTTTCTTAACAAGATTGAGACTTGCAGAGGGAAAGACAAATGGTTTTTATTTCTATATTTTTTTATTACCTATGTATTTTTAATTTACGTAAAAACAAACAAGGACCATAACAGACAAACTGCTTTCCATCTGCATTTTAACTGCCGGCTGCTCGCGGGATCTTTGTGCTCACTCAGGATAAAAGTAACCTATGTTAATTGTGGATAGTGTTGCTTTATATTAATAAAACATTTATTAAATCGGTTTACCTACTACACATAAACAAACAAAATCAAACTTTTTATTTTATCAACTAACTTACATAAATATTATTTTGTATCTCGAAGTTGGTCCGCAAAGGCGTCTAAAAAGTCACCTAAACTGGCCAAAATGTAGTCAAGTTGGCAACACTGAACTTGCTAAGGCTAATTAAATGTACAATGTTCAGCGTGGCCGTTCGCGTCCTCGCAACGCAATTAGTACCGAAGGAAGATCGTATTTACGAGCCCTTTGTTTTAAGGTTCCCTTGCATAGGTACAAGCTTCCTTATTAAACATTTGCTGTTAAATTATGTAGTAGTTTTCATAAATTATGGTCAAAACCTTTTGGAACAACAGAAAATACTCTAAATTTCTAAACGACTCTTACAAAGTTATTCGTCAAACATAGTTTCTATCACGAACGGGCTAAGCAATTCCTGAATTTTCTGAAATATTGCGAATTTAATCCATCATGGCTAGACTTATCTGAATGTTTTTCCTATCCTACGTTAGTTACCACATAAAATCTACCATCTTGCTATGTATGATCGACTGATCTTGTATTGTAAAATCATATTCCTATTGTATTGTTTAACTTTCAAACGAGTTCCTCGTTCTGACAACAAAGCATGGGAAAAGCCAATGATCACTGCATTGCATTACAATTTCCAAGAATACTTTTCTCGTTTATGACATGTTGATTTCAGTTTAATAATCTGAATTGACTGCGTCATTTCGTGGAAGCCAACTGTGTGATACAAAATAGGATTGCGAACGGAAGTTAATTAAATCATTGTTAAACAACTGAAAGATTAAAGCTTAGTTTACGTTTTAATTAGGACTGGTTGTGCATTTTGCTTGCGTAGATTAGGTATACATATGAAGTTTAGTATAAGATTATGATGTTTGTTATCTGCAAAAGCCTCCTGGTCCTGGCATAGAAATACTAGTTAAGGTACAATGTGTCCCTAGCTTAGACAAAGATTAAATATAGATATGTAAGATATAATATTTTATTTTCTAAGGAATAAAGACTGCGACCTTGTCTCGAGTACCCGATATTTCGAGGCAGGTTTACGCATTGTTTTTTATTCGTCACTGCCTTTGCGTCAGTTACATAGTATTCAATTTATTAAAATATCAAATTTTTGTTTTTCTTTCTAATAAAAAATTTACAGAGAAGTTACAAGTTTAGTGATCATTATTAGTCCGTGGACTAAGTAGGTACGTACAAGTTATGCCTGTACCTACCTTTGTGAAAAATTGAGTGAAATATCAGTACATTATCTCGTGTACCCTTATCCTTACCCCTAGATTAAGATAAGACAAGATGTATCCTTATTAAAGATAAAAGTTATTCCGAGGTTTTAAACCATTCAGAAGTCATTTTTGTGTACCTACATACAATCGAGAAAAAAACTTTTGTAAATTAGATTAGGTAAGCTTTAAATACAAAATAAGTACCATTATGTCAAACTAAAGATGTTGCTTCTTCCTTTCGTGTCTGATGTAAGCACTTTTATTATTTTCTTCGTGGAATGATTTTAACAAAAACATTCCATCGAAATGATGTAATGTAGGTAAATTACCTTTCACGATTGATAATGATCAATGATAAAATACGATATCAATACTTACCTCAAAAGTGGCTTGTTTGGACTACAAGTTCTTTAGGACGGTAGTAAGTAATATATCATGTATTCTACGTATAATAATTAGTAATAAATAGGTAATAATTTGTAGTATGTATGTAGTTATAAAAATGGAACGACACAGTTTTGTAATTATTATTTCAATTGTAAATTTATGTAGTTTTATCCCTCTCATCATTATCATTATCCTTATGCTGAAACTGTATTTTGACATTAATTAACTTTTATTGTAAAGTCGGTTCAAAACAAAACATTATTTCCTTAAAACTATGCGTTAAAAAACTTTTTAAGCGTCATTATAAGCAAAGCAATTTACATTTATTATTACGCAACTAAATGCAAACATTTCAGCACGCGCAAAAACATAATTATCTAGACAGTTTTAAAATGATTCATTGTAGACAAAAGATTAGTAGCCAATTGATCCAATACAAAGGGATCATTGTGAAAGCGTACAGAGCAAGCGCGTTTGCTATCAGTGCGTCATCTATCCTGAACATGACGTATTATCACACAATCTATGTAACTATTTGAAGAATTTAAGAATGTCCGAGTCTCACACCGATTGCTTTTGATATCTTAATAGCCTGCCGATATCGTTGCATACCAAGATTACGGGGGTGACGTAGCCGTCCGGGATTGTCTAGTGTTGAGGAAGGCGTTGTGCGATAACCACCTCAATTAAGTGCCCAAACAAATAAAATCGGAATAAAACGCACGGGAAACTATGCGCAGCGAATAGGTAAGTGCTAGTGTAGTGTGTCTGATTATGTATTAACTAATTAATATTATAATGGCGTGATATAATAATGGTCACAATGCTCTGTAATCACTTCACTACATAGTATAAAACAAAGTGGCTTTCCGCTGTCTGTCCCTATGTATGCTTAGATCTTTAAATCTACGCAACGGATTTTGATGCGTTTTTTTTCAATAGATAGAGTGATAAGGAGGAAGGTTTACATGTATATTAATTCACCGCAGACGACTCGCGGGCAGATGTTAGTTACCAATATAATCAATTTGAACGGTTTAAATTAATCATTTGTTACTGTGAACTAACTATTAACCTGATGTAGGTGCGAAATACCTTCAAGTGTGGCAAATTTAAATTTTATTACAACTTGTTAGTTATAACTGTACTTAGTGTAGGTCGCATAAAATTGCCAGCTTGATGTTAGTATGAAATTAATTTATTATTATGGCTACTAAATGTACCTACTGTGAATATTAACTATTGTAGGTGCAGTGTCACAAAAATATTGTGTAATACTTTGAAAATTATTTTCGTTTATAACGTATTTTAGAAAGCCGATCCTTTTATCGGTCGTCGCCTGTCAATCGCTGATGTCATATTGCTTAATTTCTTTGGAAAATTACGCACCTCATGTTTGACTTATCATTATTATTTTATTATTGCAGTCGACGTCAGATATAATCCGGAACCGGACAAGGTGCTCAAAAGTATCTCAACATAGATAAAGATTTTTATTGTCGAATACCTTTGTTCGCTGCGGTGTGTTTTTTTGTATGAGTTAGGGTGGAAAACGAGCAATCAGGCCACCGGAAGGCAAATAAGCACCGTCACCGATATGTTGAAAATTTACCGCTTCTTTTGAGCTTTTTCCGCCATTTTTTATGTACTTACTAATACTTAAACACAGATTAAGTAGTGATCGTAGACTTCTGCTAACATCCATATTTCGTTAATATCAGCCACGCCTATGACGACTATCATTCCACAAAGTGCGGGTATGTGGCCTCCAAGCCCTTATTCTGCGTCTATGTGACTTTATACCAGCTTCGTTTGTTTTTCTGCTTCAATTTGTAATAAAATAACAAGTTTATAACTTAACTATCGTAATAGGAAGTCAACAACAGTTTGAATTTAATACGTAATTAATGGCGATATCCGACTTCCCCAATAACTTGACCTAGGCTTGAATGTTGTTACAGGTCACGTAATCGAGGTTCTTAATAACGGTCATAAAATTATTATAAAACGTACACCGGTTAAGTAGGTAGCTACTCCTTTATGTAAAACTAGCTGTTGCCCACAACTTCGTCAGCATATAATTCGTTTATCGCTATCCCGCAGGAATTACGCAATTTTCCGGGATAAAAAGTAGCCTATGTGTTATTCCAGACTATAATCTATATATGTTCCAAATTTCATCCAGATCCGTCCAGCCGCTCAAGCGTGAAAGAGTAACAAACATCCAAACATACTCACAAACTTTCACATTTATAATATAAGTGTAAAATTATATTATGTATTTATTATAAACAGTCACGAGACATTCTATCTACATGATTGAAATTAAAGTACCTACTTTTATAAGACAATTACATATGTGTCTACTTTTCAATTTTGTCCACGTCCAATAAAATTAAATGTCAGCTATAAGAAATTAGCTTTTAATCCCTAGGTAGCACAAAAGGACTGTTAAAAATTTGCGTAAAGTAGATAAATTTTATGTCACATAATCTAATTTTGATTATTTAAAACGGGTTTGCACCGCAATCTGCATTTGTATGTCATATTCGATAGGTTGCTTAAAATGGAAAATCCCAACAAACGTCACAGTTCATTGTTAAAAAAATATCAATAAACTGTTGGTAGTGTTAAATCAGTGCGATAAGTAGCTGGTTGCGCGCGGCGACAATCAGACTGCGTGGGCCTATCGGGCGGCGAGGTCGCGCCGCTCACCCCGCTATCGCGAGGCCCGTTACCTCTAACACACCCTGTATCTTTACGGATATTGAACATGGATATCTAGTCTAGTCCATCGTATTTAAAGTCTCGTTCATCAATTGGCATAGTTCATTTTTTTTAAGCTGTGCTTTTAACACCTTTATTTGATAAAATGGACTATTTCAAGCAACTAATTTGAATATTATGCTTTTACGTAGCTTTGTTAATTAATAATAAATATTTTTTCGCTGTTTGATAATTCGTGAATTTAGACAGAATCCCAATCGCCTTCGTTCGGCTGGCTATAAAAAAAACGGTTTTGTCTATGGTTTTGTTGATTTGACAGTGACACGTGACAGTTGCCATAGCTAAACTTTTTTTTTTCATTTTTGTGACAAACATTCGATGCTGGATTCTGTCTAAAAACCGGGTCGTTCGGTCAAACAAAGGTTCAAAGTACTTTTAAAAAAATATCTGCAATCATAAAGTATTTTTGAAATCGGACAAGATAAATCGGATAAATGATGGTTTTCCTCGAAATGGTTTTCGAATTGGAGCATACTAAAAAAAATGAACAATGCCAATTGCTGAAATTTCATGTGGTAACTGGCCACTGGCAGCTTATTGGTTTGATTTGAGTTTGACCAATGGCCTCTCATGGCTTGCTCGTTTGCCTTTCTATTCATATAAAAAAAAAAAAAAAAAAAACAAACAGAACAAACTTTCGCGATTTTCACTCTTACGTGTATTAAAAGTAAAAACGGATGTGGTCTGGGAAATACTTACAACCGCAGCAATACGAGCGAAACGTCAATGTTACAAAAATATGTGCTTTCATGCCCTACCTACCTAATATAATAAAAAGAGCGCACGAGAGCTGTCACGCGCGAGAAAATACTACCCGTCTCCTTCTAGAACGAACAGTAAGAAAAAGACGGGTAGTGTATCTCGTGCGCGACACTGTGCTAGCCGTGCAGTGAATCCATGATTTTTAACAAAAACTATGATTCTAAATTAAAAGTCGGAAATTATCCACATGAGGTGAGCCACAGCGTCCAAAGCAAAATGGAAGTATGTTGTATTGTATCTATACTATTACAATATATATTACCTAGGTATATCTGACACACCTGTACACTGTCTGGACAGGCTGTACTTACCTTGGGCAAGCCTAAAGGGTATCGACAGGTGAGTGGGCGTGTTAAAGTGTCAGGTAGGGCGTGGTGCTACCCCACTCTGTGCACCCGCCAAGCACTCAGCCACTCCCATCTCCTTGTCCTTGCATTCTTATTTTAAACTCGAATGCATGTATAAAAAATATGTAAATAATAAATTGACTTGGATGCATGTCTAAAAGATTGGCTGAAGCATGCCTTAGGGGAGGAAAAAATGAAATCATCTTATTTTTCCATTACATGTCTTGTCGGACTTTGCTTCTTGTCACCTTTTAGTACAAACAAACTAGGTACACCTATTCATTATTAATTGATTATTTATAACATAACTAGCGACCCGCCCCGGCTTCGCACGGTATTTATGTATGTATTATACATATAAACCTTCCTCTTGAATCACTCTATCTATTAAAAAAAACCGCATCAAAATCCGTTGTGTGGTTTTGAAGATATAAGCATACATAGGGACACAGGGACAGAGACAGCGACTTTATTTCATACTATGTACCTAGTGATAGTGATTGTATAAGTTACGTAGAGGAGAATTTGTTGCTTTCAATATTTATAAATTTTTACCACCCTAAGGCTCTAGGTATTATAAGTTTCTGACACAAAACGTCTAGAACACGTTTGCGCTAGTGTCTTATAGTTAAGACGTCAATATGCCATAGTAATCTATAGCTAAATTGGCAGCGCCTCTAGCGGCATATATCGGCAACAAATGTTTTTATTTTTGATACGAAGCTTTTAGCACTTCAATGCAAACGCGTTTGAGAAGTTTTCTGATACGTAAAACTTACACTAAGGGGTCTTTGTATGTATATTGTGTATGTGCGCGAGCGCAGGCCGCGCTGCGTCGACGAGCGCGCCGGTGGTCCTGCGTTTGTCTACCGCTGCCTCCCGATTGTTTCAACATTAAAATATTCATGATGCCAGTTTACTTTGTGCCTGGGTTAAGCTAACAATACGTACGGACAGAATGACAAGGCTTTGTGCGAGGATTAACTTTTTGTAATTATAATTTCAGTCGGATTATTTTAATGTTAGCTTACAATTTTATTTTAAGAATTTTATCTTCATAGCATTGAGTTTTTTTTTTCATAACGTAACTTAAAACTCAATATTTGTTTGAGTTATATTCCGATAAACGTTACAGACAATCAGTTATGTGACATCACAAATTATTTTCTACAATCATAAAAAAAAAATAGAAATTCCCAAAACTACATACAACTGAACGGTTATTTTATAAATATCGGCGGCGCACGAGCAACTCTTGTTTGCAGAGAGTGACCGCTTAATGGACGCTGTGGGTTGTTAATTCAATTAACTGCGAACTGCACTCTTTGTCTTCTAAAGTTAGATCTTTAATATTTTCGTTAAGAAGCTGACTTTATGAGTATCTTTTTGGTATTTGTGTGGGAGGTGATTAAATTAATAGTTTGGAATTTTTCCAATAAAAAATATTAAACTATTTTATTTAACTGAAAGAGATACACATTACACAGAAGGAACAGTGATTCCCACACTAGGCAATGCCTGTGTCGTGGGATTCAATAAATTAGGTATTCGTTCTAAATTAACATGTGTCTTAGTATTCGCAACTTTACTGTCAGCCATCCAAATATGTTTAGTTTTTATTTATTTATTAGGTTTCATTATACGAAGTTTTATATGTACTTCCATGCTGGTCTGGAAGCAAAGAAAAACATAGAATGCACCAGTTGCTTCTCTTCCCGCGCAGATTGTAAAAAAAACCCATCGAGGGAAAGGGCAAACATTTTAGGGATCATGCTATAGGCGATGCGACTAGCCCACAATCATGCTAAACGTGGCCTTTAGGTCTTGTTACCTTAGGCTCTGTCTAAAGCGTAGCGGATATAGACGTGATTTGTGTATTTATATATGTTATATGTGGATTAAATATATATAAATTCACATACCGGTGTAATGGATGTATTTAAAGAAATATTCGCTCCACCACAATCCCGCCTAATGGTAGGTAAGCAATGAAGTGATCTAAGAAGAAGCACGCTCGCCTTGTATAAGCCTAATCACCCTAGATCTGAAGACCGTCAGTTTATAGTTCAGGGAACATAGCAAAATCGATCAGGGAATTCCAATCCTTAGCAGCTCAGATAATGAAAAACGGCCGAAAGAAAATTAAGAGGTAACTATTTTACATTGTATTGTTTTCAAAATTTAATTGATTAGCTTACTTACAATCAACTAGTTAAATAAATTATTTTGTTTTTTTATGATTTTAACTAATCAGTATTTTAATTCATTACCTAACCCAAATCATGATAACTCCAAAGCTTTTACATTAAAATAGCATTTTTTTTATTTTGATGTCAAAACTGTGATTGATAACCATGCTAACCTACTAGCAAATGCCCATTGAAGATATAGTGAAACTAAAACGACTTTTTTAAATAATGCAACTAATCACTAGTTTTACCTCGTTTTATTTACCTAGATTCTGTGCAATAAGACTCTGGAAAGGCCAGACCTAGGTTATAATACAGTGAAAGGTAGACCTCTCAAGAAACTCACTAGCAGCAATAAACCATTTTAGGTGATGTGTTTTCAACACGAGATAGGCGACTTCGTGAGAAAGCTAATAAACGGCACATGACCGGCTTAAACATTTAAACATCTTCAACAAGTACTAGCCCAGACACAATTAGGGTTACCATACTTTAATAAATCGTAATCTTAGTGAAGTCAAATTTGCGAACCAGTAAGAATACATCAGAACACATCATTACAACCATCAGACTAAACAGAATGATTAACGAACATAGATTCTGTCGCTTTAAATCAGAACATTCAGCGTAATCCTGACTTATCTCATTTTATTGTTACGAATTCAATTTAGATAACAAAGGAAGAAAAGTTTGTTTATGACAATTTTAAAAGTAGGTACTTATTTAAAAAACAAAAAAGCATTTAAAGAACTTAGGGATAAATAAATTGTCACATTTACATTAGCTAAAGGTCTATTCAAGGCCAGTGATATAAATACGATTAATTTAATGCTGTCATTTATAAATGTCAATTGTCTAACATTGTTGTACTGCTACACCATACTTATTTGCTATTAAATAATGCTACGTAAATATTGTCAGTTTTAAAAAACTGACTGTTGTTCTGCTAAGGAACTTAACCCCTACCGAGTTGCCTATGCTCGATTAAGAGATGGCAAAAACTGCTGGACTTCTCAACGTTCGAATTTACGGTCCATACTAACATCCACCTTGCGGCCTTCTGCTAGAAGGTAACTCATAATTCATAATTCATTTATTGCATGAAAACGGGTACAGAAGGATAGAAACAGTTTTGTAGGTACATGACCGTAATTTACCATATTAATGGTGTACAATATTGGATAAAGATATAAATCAAACTCAAAATGAAATGGTGCAAACGACCTCAAAAATAATGAAATTATGTCCTACTATAAGTACTTGCTTCTAACGCTTTGCTGCCAATGTAGGTTAGAGCAGCTCAAAGTGAGTTGTTCGAAGAGCCACGCCACGTTGGCACAACACGTAAATTATTGACGTTTGGTAACCCTATTCTCACTTAGTTACGATCCAAATAGATGATTGTCTACTTAAGATGTATAATCTTGGTAAACAGCGAATGATTACGTATTCAAATCCACTGTTTGCCGAAGATAAGTGCGGAACAGTGGCAGACGGTAATCGTTACGTAGAGATAAAATCTTCCGTTCCACATTTTCTTTCTATCCTAATATTATGCACTAGTGTTTTACCAGTATTATCTACTGCAGGGAATAAAGTATCCAAATTAGTGAATGTAGGACCCTTTTTGAGGCTTAGGGCCCAATTACATTCCTTAGATATGCACTTAGTTATTTCAAAATTATTAGCGATGTTTACTACTTATGTATTGAGACATCACGAAAAAACGTTTTTTTTTTTATAATTGAGGAACTAAATATGACATCCCGCGGTGCCCCGTCTCTAAATTATGCAAAGTTTTGTATGATCGTTCTCTTCTTAGTAAATATTTTTCTTATCATCAATTTCGGTCCATTTATTACTAGAAAATCGAAGAAGCACAAGTAGGTAGGTACCTAACGCGTTTTCTTTTTCCAAAACTAGAACCCCGAAGCCAAGAAAGATCCATGAAACATCATTGAAAAGCTTTTCATTTATTCCAGTTAGTGTACCTGCATAAGTATAGGTAGAGCTAACTCTTGTTGACGTAGCCATTGGCTGCATATTTATTCCATGGACAGTTGAACAGCGGTTGGAATAAAGTATTGAAAATGTATTTCATTCTGATCCCAGTCCTCACTGCTCACTGAACATCAGCCGTAAATTCCGGCTGCCCGTAACTGCAACCCCAAGCGGCCGCCCCCGCCTAGCGCCGCACTTGCTGACCAAAAACCGGTATCTTCTTTCGTTCCACGAGTACAGTTAGTCGCGCATTAAGTAACCGGAGCCCAGAGCGACGAGATAATGTTGCGCACGCGTGAAATATATATCCAAGCGTTTTAATTGCGACCGCGTTCCGCTCCTGGACTGGTATGCGCGTGTCGCTGCTCCAAAGAAATTCGGTCGACGAGTGGTTTGCCTCACGGCGACCTTGCGCTTACGCAGCCTCCACGAGCCGCTCCGCCGCCGCTCGGCCGCCTCCGTGAAAGTAGACGCAATCTAGGCGGCCGGTGCGGTGCGTAGCAATCGTCATCGCGCCGCCGCATTAGCCTGCGGGCCCTTTGCCCAAAACATGCTTTCTACATTATATTTACACACATTTTGAGAAATAATACCATATGAACTGTAAAACGGATGCTCAAAATCCCAAACATGGTTGCGTAGCTTTTTTTGGCTACTGAGAGCCAACTAATTGTTGGACCAAAAAGTTCAGATTGGATTATTAAATTAAAACGAATGCTGTATTAATCAATAAGTTTTCATTCGTACAACGAGTTTGCTCATTAGTGTTTCTGTCAGCGAACAGCGGTGGGTGCCATATCACTTTGGCTGAAGCCCTAATTCAATATGAAACGTACAAAAAAGGTTTTAATTAATGCCTCGCATAAATTTAAAAGTCGATTTCATGAATTACACATGTAATTAAGCGTCAAGTCTGTATCGAATCCTGATTGATCTTGCCTCTCGTTCAATTATAATGGGCAGACATCATGAGAACTTAACGAACAATTTAGTTCTTTGCAAAGCTTCTCCTGATGACTTTGGCACTAGCTTTTTCATGAAACGCATGGTATTTATACTTACAGTCTTTGCATGCCAGGGTAGAACTCGATATGCCTACAAAAAAGTGAAATAAGGAATTTATAATTATCGTATATCATGTCTAATTAGGTGTCTGTAGCTAATTAACAATGCGAAAATGCAAAGTCGGCAAAAAGTCGTTGAAACTTAAACTCAGCACCTACTTACTCATCAACTTTTTGTGTAAGTGTGATACCTACTATTGTCTAAAAATGGGTCATTATTAATTCCATAAAAGTCAATCGTAGTCTGGGACTATAATTTTTAAACTAGATACGTACGTACCTTGTCTTAATGAAACGAGTTTGACTGTTAAATATGTTTTCCTTTAGGTATTTGGGATTAATTACTTCTCATCATCATCATCTTCAACCTATATACGTCCCACTGCTGGGCACAGGCCTCCTCTCAGAACGAGAGGCTATAGTTCCCACGCGGGCCCAGTGGGGTTACTTCTACCACAAAATATTTGCAAATCATAGCGTTTCATTATTGCAACATTGTTAGCGGATTGGTATCGAATTGAATTCTTTTAAAAATACTTATCAATGGTTTTGGCGAATGCAAAGCTGAGTACACAATGGCAATTGCTTAGGCGAGTGTTCCTGGATTGCACAGACCCACACAAGAGCTTCGTGGAACATATTCAATGGCGATGAGTCAAAATTATTGAACCAGTCGTCATTTCAGTGCCAGAACCAGCGCAATGTGCCGGAATAATCTTATTCACATGTCTTATTCCACTTGCTTTCAAGTGAGTTATCTTTTTTTATTTTTAGTTTATCTATCGATATCGGTATTGCAGGTGTGTGCCTTGATTGATATTTGAATACCATAGGGTTTTTTTAAGGTCCGCAATGTTTTTGTTACTTCTATTGGTCGATACATTCCCGATAAGTCATGATGGACAGTCACATTAGATGGGATAAAAAATAAAACAATAGGAAGTGTTGTCAAGAGCGGTAGCTAGAGAATGATCGACGATGGTCTACTTATAGGGTAGAGTACGAGTAGAAGGTTAAATTCGTATCCATGATTGTTTAAGCTATTTAATTTGCGTAGAAAACGAAGTAATATTGACATTTTATTATTTCATGAGATCAATGGAACGAATAACTGGCCCCTATATTATTATTTGTCTTTACTCATATTTAACACTATGATACAAAAGTGTTTTTTCTTTTTCCCATTACATTCTCATTGCTGTTGGCAAATAATGTTAGAAGAGTTTACGTTAGTATTTTGTTTTAAATTTAAACTATTTAAGTTATTTGTTAAGCAACTAATTTTGTAATTTATTGCGTTTCGGCTCGTTGGCAAATGATCTTATTTATGTAAATCTGCCGCAAATGGTTTGTTTGTTGCTTTTATCACCCACGCTCCAAAGGACAAGTTTCACTGTAGGTACAGACACACCAATTGATTTATACTCCAATGATCGGAAATCAGGACTTAATTGCTTTAACTAAAACACTACAGTGTAATTAACTAAATGCTACACACCTGCAACATTTCGTTGCTACTTTGTACCTTTTATTCATATCCTTTGTTTCGTTTTGTTTTTAATGGTTTTGACTTGTTAAGACAAGTAAAACTCAAGGATTAGTTTTGCAGCTTTTTCTCTAGAAGAAGATTAGGTACCTACTATAATAGTGAAGTTTTTTCGTTTCATTTTTAAATGTCTTAATTTTTATATGGATAAATCTTGGATTAAGTTCTCATCACCTAACATTTATTTAATCATTTTGTGTTTTATAGTCTACCTCGTCATATATTTTGTTAGTAGGTATTCTATCTATACAAACACTTAATTGCGTTTTGATACACGTGCAGCTATTTCACTCTTCTACATTCTGTTTTGCGTCACAAAACATATAAATGAAGTGTTCTAATTACGTTTTTGGTGTAAAATCTGAAATGCATTACCAAAGAGGATATAAAACCGGAACTAGCGTAATTGACAATATCGGAGGTGAGGTCCCGGAGTGCCGCGAACGCTCCGTGTAAACTCACTTAATATGTACCACTTTTTGCTCCACTCTGTTATTATTAATGAATAAAATGGTATATGTCCGAGAGTACTCGAGGTCAATGATCGCGAGGAATGTTGTAAAAAATGCGCTAAGGACGTCAGTTTGCTATCAGTTTGCAGCCGTAGGAACGCTGTACACGGGGTCATTAATTCTGTGATTAACTTTGAATAATTAATTCTGAGTATATGAGTAGGTACGTACTATTGAGAGTGCGGCAATAAGCCAACGGTATCGATACGCTCTATGGTAGGTATTTAAACATCCAGTAAGTGTCACGCATCAATGTCTTGTTTACCTAAGCTAAAGTCAACTATTAAAAATTACCGTTTGTACAGTAACCTCGCACCTATAAAGATTTTAAATATACATATATTTTAAGTCAGTCTGCTGGCTTTATCCTGAAAGCAGAGCTGTGTAAAAGCTATTTAGAGCTCATAGTTATTATTTGATATGACTATTGTAGAAAAAAGCATTTCGTTATATTTATACCTATATAAAGGTTTTGCAACAAATTATTCGCACGTAGAACATTGGTTTCATGTCGTGTGCAAATGGGCCATATTAATCTTGGTTATATCATAACCGTTGTAAATTCCGGTGTTCACGTAATAAGTACGTGTGTGATAAGCTGAAATTTAAATGCTGGGTTCAAAGAATCTACCATTGTGTGCTAGTGTCAAGAGCGAGGCATTAACGACTCTAACAGCGGGGGTGTTAGTACGATTTGGCGTGTGCATTTAATGTTGCATTTGAGTTGAGCTGAGGTCGCTGCAAATGGCGCTAGTACCGTTGTTGCAAGTATTTGCGTCATCGGGGCCGAGCGTGATCCTCCGAGACGGACCCTCGGCATCCTGGTCTATCAATCACCAACTATTGTACAATATCTGGGTCGAGATGGCAAAAAATCCCAATAAATAAATTACTTATCACTCACTTGAGATAATTTGGAGTTCATTGACTGCCCCGCGTCACATTCGACACGCCAGTGTTCAATGATTTTTTGTCAGCATTTCAATAAAAGTATAAGCATGTAAGAGAAATAACATAATATTTTACAGTTTTAAGTCTGCTTGGACATGGTATTTAATTGATAGCGCTAAGATTAATTTGATGGATCAAACATTTCTTAAAAAAGAAGATACTGTTTTAAACACACTGTTTTTTTGTTGTTAGGTGGTGCGCACGAGTGGCGTGGTGCGAGAGTGTGATGCGAGGGAGGCGGCGCAGTGGGCGCCGGCGCCGCGAGTAGCTCCGACCATGCGAGGCCCGCGCGCTCACGCCGCCGTCTGTCTGCTTGTGCTCGCCGCGATCGCTGACACCGTCCACGCTTCTACTGCCTTCATCCGTCAGTATCTAACATACATGATCAGAATCACAGCTTTTTCCACTAAGTTAGGCAGCCCGGCTAGCACGAGAGGGCGCGAGAGTCACGTCGCGCGCGAGATGGACTATCCGTCTCTTTCTAGAACGAACAGTAAGAAAAAGACGGGCAATTTATCTCGCGCGCGACGCGACTTTAGTGCGCTCTCGTGCTAGACGGGCAGGTTACAACTTCCTGCTCCGGACTCGGAAGTTTCCTGAGTACGTTCGTGACGATTCTTATAACATGCTATATGCACTTTTAGGACTGAGAGTAGTCTTGCTGAACCTCACTCTTTTTAGGAACGTTGTGCCATACTTTTGTTCAAATTACCTTAAGCAGTTCCACGCAAGTGCAGGCGAATAATTTCGAGTGCATACGATACATACATAACTATTAGGCTGCGGCTCCACTGAGGCGGAGACGAGCGGAGCGGAGAGGAGACGTGTGGGGATCGACCAATCATATTACATGAAATCCACATCTCGTCTCCGCTCTGTAATATGATTGGTCGATCCCCACACGTCTCCTCTCCGCTCCGCTCGTCTCCGCCTCAGTGGAGCCGCAGCCTAAAATCTACCAAGGAAAGTCACAATTAACCAGATATAGGTAACACAGCGGTAAGCTTCTTTGCTAGTTTAAATTATTTTTACTTTTTTGACTTGACTGTTTTAATTTTAAAATTTGATTACTAATTTTTGCGGGGCAGGTTGGCAAGTTTACCAGTTCGAGTGAGTTGCTAAGAAGACCTCGCTCGCTCGCTTAAGAAAATATGTATAGACAGAATATAACAAGTATACTCCCCCAGTGTACTTACTTCATCAGATAAAATGATATATAATAATTGGCCCAAACGTCAACGTTGACTGTAAAAGGGCAGCGTTCTATGGCTCCTCTGTGTTTACGGACGCTCGCGCTCATAAACAATAAATGCTGTAACGGTTAGCAGTATAATACTTTCATTGCGGTTGTGTGGAAGTTTCACAAGGTACAATCTTACAATAAACGGGTTGCTCTCGACGGTTACCGGTTGCACAAGGTGTGCTCGACGACAATTCTTCGGTTGCGAAACCGCGCGCCCGCCGGTCCCACATAGATCACAGCCTCTCGGGCGCAGCGCAGTGAATGCATTAACTCTATTAGATGCAACACGCGTTTACTTCATACCCATCGTGGTTGTTTTCGTTATTAAGTATCGATAGGCTCCGAGACTTAGGCGCTCGATGTGCTAGACGAGTAGTTCCAATCATTATAAAGATGAGACTTTTCGTCTTGTCGACAGCAAAAATCTTATTAGGTTTGTCATATTTCTCTTTTACGGCTTTATAAAAATTTAAATATGATATGAGGCTACGAATACGAGCAAATTCATTTTTTTTTAAATCTAATATTTTTACGAGGCTTAAGTGCACTGGCTTAAGAGCAAATTCATTACAAAAATCTTATTTAATCATAAAAAATATTTCCACAATTTATATTAGGCACGGCTAGTTATTCAGGAAAACAAAGTAAGGTTTAATTTTTTTTAGTTCGGCTTATACATGGTTTCTTGAAAAGCCCTTGGGTTACGGACGAGTTTGTTTTCAAGGAGCAACTTTCTAATAATTAACTTCGTCTAGAAGTCATTAACGAAAATGACCAATAATCGTTCAGCTTATTACTATGTTATGGACATTTTGCGCACGCCTTTAAACACTAAAACACCGCAATTAAATTGTGTGTTAAGTGTTTAAGGTAGGTACTGTATTATTTTCAAAATTTACATAATTTTGTATGACTTGATCGTGTTGGATGGAATGATATTACTTTAATATGGCATAGTGGAAGAGTAGCGGAAATAAGGGGCCCAGGGGCTCTTTACCTAGCAATGAGACAACTCAATTAGGCTAATATAATAATAATAATTAAATAAAAATAATTAATGTAATAAAAATATTTGGTGTCTTAATAAAATATTAACACCTGTGGATGAAGCTACTACTAATAGATAAATTTAGGAAATAGACATCTGCATTCATAAAAATTTAATTCATAATAAAATAAAACAATTTAATATTGATTTCAAGAATTATTGTTTACCTACATACATGAGTTTAAATAAAACCAAGTTTGACTTTTAATTTCATAGGTTCTGTATAAAAAAGTTTGAAAACCCTCTCACATTATACGCATCACATATATATGTATATACCACACTACCTCCGATTCATCGTTGGTAAAAATAGCAAAATATCAAACCATACGTGACCTTCAAGTCTTCAAATCAGGGATCTGTGATTTCAAAGCACGTAACAAGTTGTTGCCTATACAATATTATAGTAACGAGCAAGTTCAATGTCGATTGTGTAGTGACATTGATGCGCGATTAAAATTCGTTTATCTATTAATGTCAGGCCTTACCTATCTAATTACAGCACTCTTTCAACGCAATCGGCAAAGGACAGTCGTGCCGTGCATTTAATTTAAACCCGCGCTGGTTCCGACCCCACATTAGAGAAACGCCCTAACAGTAACCACTTCTAGATGTCTATGTCGCATAATTTCCATAAATTCATTTGTCTAAGCATCGCGATACAAAGCAAATATATGGCCATCTCGCGATACATCGTATAATCTTCAACAATACGAATTAAATCGTTCTATAATATATCAAACATTATACAATTCGGTGATTTATTTTTAAATTCGCTTACCTTCAAAACCGCTCGTTGCTATGGGATTATAAGCTTATTATGAAATGTTAATACAAACGAGACCAGAAACCGAAGATGCCGGTCGGGTCGTAATGTATGCGAACATTATTACGGTTGTTAGAATCGATATTAGTTATAACACCATCTAATAATATCGATATACGTAAATTACATGTTCCATCATAAACGACACACATATGATCTTGATGATCAGCGACGAATGATGGTGACCACTTCGACTCCTAGTTAGTATGACGCTCATGCGCCCGAAGATGGCTTATGCAGCCGATCTCAGCGGTGAAATCTGGCGCACAATGAATGCACGTCAGCAAAAAGTATGATCTTAATGTTTGAACAATTGTTAATACATAATTAAAACAAATACTTAAATCGAAGCTACTGTATTCTGCACGGAAACAATAAAAATAATGCGTTATTAATCTTGCATTCTTCAAAAAATAAAGATTATAGTCCACAGTGCGACGAGCGGCTTAACGATTGATCGATAGATACGTATTTCGCTTTGAGATACGTGTGAGCACTTTGGCCAGAGTTGAGGCGAGCACACATTAATTACCAAAATATTTACGCAGGACAGTGAGGCCGGTGGAGCCAGCGTTGACTACGTAATAAGAATGCGGATCCGTAGCTCTAAATCAAGGTGAATGTATGTATACGCGGCTCCGCGGCCGAAGCACGACACTCGCGCTCCGACGTAACACCGATGTCATCTTTACGAATCTAGTATACTACTACACTACTACTACCAAGCGCGAGCCACTACAACTCCACCTACTATCCGCGCGCCGCGTGATACCGTCTCAATATTGATGCATATATCATCATTTGATTTCTTTATGTGTACGCGGAAATGGTTGAATTAAAATTTTCGCCGTTTACACAATGCGATTCTAAGAAAAGCCATTTCGATTATTATGTTCTTTAACACCTTTGGTTCGATACGTATTGTGAAACCTGCTAGTAACTGTTGCTTTATATTTTATGACACTTAAAATCGCGACTATAATGATCTGATAGCAATCTTTTGGATAGTTCATAGAATTTTTCAAATTAGGTACTTAATACTGGAACGAACAGAGTCCTCTGATGCCGAAAGTTTAAATTATATCATGACTCTTTCCTTATTTTTAATCTTTGAACTGTGCTCAAATAACGATTAGTTTAGAAAGATGTGATGAGGTATTTCAGGTTTTGCCAAGTTTGGATAAGTAGGTACTACTCTTTCTTGGTTTATATTGTTGTTTGGTTCAATAAGTGGTAGCAATTATATTCGTACATATTATGCTCATTTTCATTAATGTTTATGATAAACGGCCACGGCTTACAGCTTAAAACTGACATGCAGCATTAACGCACTTAGCTTTGTAACTAAGGTCCAAAACCAACGGCTTGGTTTTGCTGAAGACACAGGTTATGCCCTCTTTAAAAAATACTTATCCACTGCAATGTTTTCAACGTTTTTGCTACTACGTTTTTATTTCTGATATCTATCATTAGGTGCGGGCCATTTGTGATTAAGTTCCGTACCATTTATAAATCTCCTCGTCGAATATCGCCTGGTATTTACGTCGGCAAATGCAGTTGCTGGTGTAACGCTTGCATTCGACTGCCATTATAGGACATTCGCTTCCCACGCGTATCGGCAACCGCAGCCTCCTCCACATCGGTCGTTCGCAAGATCTGATACTAATTTAACTACATTGACCTAATCATGCTTGTCAGCACAGCACACCTCAAAACGCACCTAAGTTCTAGATAATTTAAATTTTACGTATAATGCTTATTGGCATCTTGTGTTTAAGGTCATCGATCAGAAGGGATAATAAATAAATGTGCGCAAATCGTGGATTAGAGAAGTTGATATTAGAGGTTCTTGTTAAAAAGTAGCCAACAAATAGAATTGGTTAAGTGAACTGAATTTTCAGTTTTGCGGTGTTATAGGAATTGGAGCGAATGTGAACTCGTTAGTGAAAATTAACCGTCTGAAAGTTAAATTAGCACTTCCCAATTCTGTTTTTCTGTAGTCGCTAAATAGCATCATAATATAAGAGAGTGGTTGTTCTATTATTTCCTTTCGAGTAACAGTTATTATCACTAACGAAATCAAATCTTGTTCTGAAGATCAGTTAATTAATATAGAGTACCTATAGAAAAGTAATGAATAGCACAGCACATACATCCTTATTTTGCGCAAATGTTTGTGCATTTTTGAATGTATTTCTGTTCTGCTTGTTTTTATAACAGTTTAATTTTGAAGTATCCTGAGTACACGTTCATTCATGTTTGTGATATGATCCTTCGTAACTCTTTTAAAAAAGCTTTATCGCTTGTTTTAAAGTAATTCTATGGTATTGTTACAGAGGGTAGACGCGCTCCGTGCTCCAACGAAGGTGAACCAGTGCGTCTTCAGGACGAGAACTGGAGCAGCTGCTTTCACTGTCACTGCAAGGTAACTAAATAAGACGTCAATTGAATCATCTCTCTTCCAAAAACTTTAGTGTTATTTAAACCTTACCTAAATGTTTGAGTTAAGATTGAATTGTCAGTTAAGCATACAATTTTTCGCATATAGTTGTGATTATTTAAAATATTTTTGTGTCAATCTCCATAATTTACATTGACATAATCATCTTGTTGTCACGCTGCCTCCAATTAGCGGCAAAGTGAGATAAATCGCGTCACGCCCGATCAATACCAATATCTCTTCCAATACCAATAAATCAGAAAGCTTTACATCAAACCAGTCTCAGTCACAATATGAATTAATAGTCTGAATTGCGGAGTAGTTGTGAGATGTAATTGTCGTTTCAACATTGAACCACGCATGGTTCATGGTATAGGGCGTTGTCACCTAATCAATTTATCACGGCCCGTGTTTAGAACAATGTGTCTAAACAATGCCCGCGACATGCTCGCACCTAGACAATAACAAGAGTGTCATTTGATCAGCAACTGAGTTCTGGAAAATTCTATGAAAAATTTGCGCAACCCAATTAGGGCGTCCAACGTTTGGTTGGAAATAACGGTTTTCGTCTCAGACAGAAAAGTTTCGTTTGCTTACGTAATGTTAAAAAACTTGATTTATCTACTGAGGCGGTAACGAACGGATAGGTTTTTTTTAATTTAATTTATCAGTATTAAAATCCATATTTTTGGCTCTTTACTTAGGTACTGAATAAAGGCTCTCCTACTGTAAAATACATTATAATTTACACTAACAAAGACGAATGGTTCCGTTCCGATGTCTATCAACCATAAAATTGCTGCCGCAATTAGGTACCTGTGTTGTAATCAGATGAATTCGCAACATAAGCGAACTCCTCTGCAGTGACTATTTAATAGTATCGAATGTTGTTTTAGATGCAAAGCTAATGAAACTTAGGTACGGAGAAACTAAATTGAAATCCTTATCTTTTAAAGATTATCAACTTGTCTAGAGCAAGTCGATTTTCTCTTTTAACGAAACAGTATTTTTGTGCCAGTCTAATGAAATGTACCCTAGCAATCATGCGTCAGTGAACCGGCAAGGTGCCGGACCGGCGCGCCGGCGCTGCGGCGCGTGCCGCGGCCGGCGCGCCGCTGCGCCCGCGCGCAAAAACTCGCTATGCGGAACCGCAATGAACCGCATACACTAGCAATCCGACGCAGCTGCGCCGAGCATTCCATTACTACGTGGATTCTGGATGCTCTAAGTCTAATCTTTTCATATCCTGCCATTTTTTTTACTTCAGCTATTTCTTAGTAAAGCAGAAACCGCTAGCACAGTACATAAACAACCAAATCTCTGTTCTAGAGCAATCATCGAATGTGATTTAAATTTGGCAATTCGTTTTAAGATAATTAACCGATTTATAATCTCTCAAAGTTCGACGCATGAGTTGAATACCCTTTGATAAAATCGATAGTGCTATAAATCCTTGTGATTTATTTTATTTGCAAAATACATTGTCACATATTAATTCGTTATCACTGCATAGTTGTCAGCGACACAGCATAAGTATGTATGAGCAAGGCTGCGCGCGTAAGTACCTACATGCGAGTGGTATTTCCCAGTCGATCTCACCTCGTCGGATGACTTGCGCGGAATTCGAAAGCCCATCGCGAGATTTATCGCTTATTCTGTATTAAAATATACATTTGCTTAATGGGCTTTTTTGTCGCGTGCCACATAACAACGATGGGACACCGTCCCGCTGGCGGTGGTTTTTTTTCACTTATCAATCTAGTTACGACGTTAGGAGAGGGCTAGCGCTCGCAAGACTTGAGCACGCGGTTGGAGTATTTTTACTTAATTTGCGTAAGATCGGTGCGGCTAGCGAGGCGTCCGTCGGCGGGTCAAGTTGACCCGGGGGTGCCATTAGCCTTTTTATACACGGCTAGTAGCCGGTTGATAAGTATCTCGTGGCTCCCGCGCACCGCTTACTTTAATGAGCCGTGTTATTTATCGAGGCGCAGTTTTACTTTGCGCCGTATTAAATTCACCGAAGTTAACGCCTCGCTCACCATCTTTTGAAACAACCTATACTTGTATTTGTTCTACCGATATTGTGTTCCAAAATTAAAAGTACCAACGCTCAGGAGTAAAATAAACCTTACCTACTGCGGCATTGTAAAACGACTGCAATGTTAGTAATAAATACAAAGCGCAGTGAGTTATTTGATTTTAAAAGCGGTTGCCAAATTGTATTTCTGAATAATTTTAGTCTAAGCTGTTGCAAGTACCTACGAATTCAAGCGACCACAACAGCTATTATGTGCAAATTTATTTTATGCAACAAAAAGCGTGTTCATAAACTAACAGTAAAATGCCTCCGTTGTAATAATACATCTCGGAACCTTCGTGACAATTTAATTGAATCCAGTAAGCCAGCAATTCTAATGTCCGAAGTGGTCTCTGGCAATAGACAATAATTAAATAAGTAATGTTCCGCCTGTAACTATTTTTGTCGTAGCTTGTAGTCTATTAATATCTCATAAATTGTGCTTTATAGTTACAAGTAAATTGCTAAGTCAAGTACCTGTAATGATCGTACTCGTGCTACGCGCGCAGACTGCGCCCGCGCCGCTGCTGGAAACTTAAGAATATTGTAATAAATAACGAGATAATATTTTAAGATGCTTCTATCTCGCAATTTAAATGTATTCAATTACGAATGACTACTTTGTGCTTATGCAAACAAATCGCAGCTGTCAGATTAAGACAAATTGCACTTTTTAGGTCTTGTACTTACTTGGTGTAGACATTTGGTTTCAAAATAGAATATGGTTTCTTTATATTTAATTCATAAATAAATCGCAAAAAATACTACTCCTTTGAATTCAAAGTTTAACTGCTTTATTACACAGGAATTCAATTAGGTGCATGTTTAATTGAAACCTCCCGTCCGTATATGTATTGGCTGCACCGATGTCTTTATCGAGGTTGGCACAGTTCGGTCATGATACCTACCTAATTGTTGATGGTTGCCACGCGTTGCATGCGCTGCACCGCGGTTTGGGAGTAAAATAGATCTTAAAGTCGGTTGGTAAGGTGCATAAGGGTTTAAGTGTGGATCGTATGTGGATGGCGGGTCCAAATGTGAAAGTGGGTGAGTGTCGAGAGCGGGTGCGCGCAGGTGCTGCCGCCGGGCGGCGCCGGGGCCTTGCCGCAAGCGCGCGCTCGGTATGCGGTCGCACCGGTTCTTCTAGCAAAGCGTATTTTTTTACACACCACACATCATCGACATTGTTGTTATGTTTTGCTATGATGCAAAATAGTCAGTGCAAAATCTTCACAGATTATACTTACTCATCGTTTTGCTTCGATTTAAACTTTATTCAGTCATGTCAGGTAACCTACTCAGCTCGCTGTCCAAACGTTACATAAATCATTTTACAGAGAAAATCGAAAAAATAAAACTCTCTATTTTAAGCACTTAGTAGTCTTAGTACCTACTGCCAAATGTTGATCAAAAGCAACTTTTCGGAAAGAACGTGGCATCGAAGGTACCAACATATGTAAGTAATTCATGACGGTATGTATACAGGTAGACCCTGTACTCGAAACGTCATAGTAGTCGTAGAATATAAGTGAACGTTAGAAATGCACGTGGTTTTGAATCTTCGACGACTCATTTACGATGACCCGAAGATCACATTAAAAAGTTATCGATCACCATCCGTTAACTTCTCGGATGCAGAATAGTGGGAAAAGGTGGGATTCTTATAAATATTCTTACACCATGATTTGGCGTTCTTGAAATAGAGTAGTTTACAGTGTAATGATTCAGCATCTGAGAACTAATCTTTTCATATTATAAAACGAAGTCTTTCGCTGTAATTTTGCCGAGATTCCTGGTTCAACAAGTACTTTCTATCACACGAAAACCTGTATTGCCCTTTTTTAAAATATATGTTTATGTGATATTTTTTACGAATAGAATCCTTTAAACTACCTACTTAAATAGTTCACACCTCATGAGCATGCCATTTCACTTTTTTCTGCATGCAACGATATAAGCGCCGTCTAGGGTTCGTATAGACATATTTTGCAGCAAATAACTTCCTTACAATTCTGCACAATTACTCTTAATGAAGTCGCAATGCTTGCAACGTCATAAGGTAATGTTAATTGCTTCATGTGATGAATATACCATCGATCGTGTGGTTTGTGCAAAAAGTGTAGAGTGGTGAGAACCGAGGCGCCGGCGTGGCAGGCGCGGGCCGCCCACTGCCGGCCTTGCCTGTCGCCGCCTAGGATCATTTACTCGCCTAGATACAATTACGTCTACTTATTTTACCTTTTAAACGTATACAATTAACAATCCGTTCAATACGATCCACGTTGAAAAAGCTAGCGTGTGTTACGGCTGTTTATAAAACATTAAAAAGCCATGAATATGAATGTAAATGTAGATATTCTGCTAATTTCATTGGTTTTTTATAAGTCTGCTGTATTATTGAAAAACATCCGTACTTATCCACTTGAGCGCTAAATAAGTTGTTTGTTTCAAGATTAAAAAAAAAAACTTAACTGCAGAGATAAGTAAGTACTATGTACTTGTAAAATGTAGTTGCATTTAATCCTATTATGGACTAAAGGATTTACCTAGCTAAACAAAAGCTTAATCGCAGTCATAAATAACTGCATGGTAAAATTTTCAATTTCGGACTCTACATTTTTGCAGAATAGTTTTGCCACTTTAAGATAAAGCTAAGCAAAGAGTGTCTAATACTCGTAATCTTAATCATCGGCATTATTATCTTCATCTGGTTGGTATACTTACCATACTAATTTGGTAACTATAATGGTATAAAAATGCTGTACAAAGGTTTTGCTTTTCCACATTAAAAACTATTAACTTTTATTAGCTGCACTGCACTGGTAAATTGTATTCTGAATTTAAAATGTATCTAATCTAAGAAGTCAATTTAGAAATTCAAAAATTCCGCTGTTAAATTGATTTAAAATTCGGTAGGTTTTTCACAAAAACGTAATAAGCGCAAAAAGTCAGGGACTATAAATTAAAAATGAAAAAATAATAATATTAAAAACATTGTATTACATTTGGCTAAAGAAGTTTTGATCGCTCCATGTAGGTATAGGTAATAAATGGTGTACTTATTTGTTACCAAAGTGGTATCGCGAAGATAGTGAGCAGGTACATAAATTGTGGGTCCTCGCATTTACAACGACCTACCTTCCTATCAAAAACACTCAACAGTCCCCGAGCAGTCTGTGTGATAGTACAGTCGCCAATACTACAACTGACCATTCGTGCACCTTGTCACGTTGTTGTAAAGTCCACCGACGGTTACTTAAGAATGTTGACGACAGTACCGCGTAAACTTCATTATGTATGCAAATTGAGAGATAAACATTTAAAATGAATCTTAACTTGCATGTTTAATACAACATCGGAATTTCAAGTGACTCGTATAGCTACGAGTAGTACCGTAGATACCGAACCGAAATCATAAAATACGATTTAGCATTTTACTCTTTTATAAGGGCATTTTTAAGTTTTGAGCAATTTGCAGATCTCGTCGGACAGGAACTTTAATTTAATGGTGGAAATTCATAAGCGGCCACATATGACAGATACAAGCACATTATTTGTCATGCTATATTATAGTAGAACGTCCGACTTCCGCTTAGGACTGTTAGCATTTTCCATAGAAATAAGTATGATGTTAACATACGTTGCGTACGATAACTTCCTTTGGACGCTTGTTAAAATAGGCGCTGTTTGAACATTTTTTTACGTTTTAAGTAATAAGTGCCGCGAAATAAATCCAGTAAAAGGTGGCACGTGGTTCTTGCGCAAGCCATCAGGAAGCGTTGAGGATACAGCTATCAGTGTAACGGGAAGTGGCGTGGCGGTCACCAAAAAGCAGAGATACCAACCGCAAACCGACGCAGTTTTACACATATAAATGGGCCAAGATGGGCACTCTATTTTAATACGAATTTTTGGGATATTACCAACTTATGAAACACATCAATTTTGTCACTGAGTGTACTTAGATTGGCTGAAAAAAATAAGGCAATAATCCGTATTTGAATGCTGCCGCGTGTGTATTGTATACCTTATATTAATCGCCTTAATATCTACATGCAAATAAATGTTATGACTGCTTTATGATTGCCCAGCCGAAACCTTTAGACCGTATGAAATCCACTGGAATAGGGAGTTCTGCTCCGAAGGTGAGAATTTTGCGAAATTAATGATACATAAAAATCCAATAAGTATAAATAGACTTCATCAGGAGACTTTCGGTGAAAGAAAATCTCTTGAGAGAACCTGCTCGCAGTTGAAAATCAATTTAATGGCGTGTGTGATGTTGCCAACCCGCACAGGGCCAGGACTCTGACAGTATTTTGTCGATATATACAGGAAAACATTGCAGCATAAAATCTTTTCTGTGTCCTATCTAAATGGGAAGTTAAATATTATACTCGTACTCATTAAGGAATATTTTGTTATTATATCTGGAGGTCAGGCGAAGAAGGAAAATTGTTTAGGAGTTAATAACCCAACGCGATAACTCGGCCACGGCGCGCCGCCTCGTTACAGCTGTCAACGTGTCATATTAATTCGTCATAAATTTATCCGTTATTTTGTCTCCAATGACAACTTAATCAATTTAAAGTCATGTCCATTATTAAAAGTGTATGTACTTTATGTAAATAGTTAAGTCTTTGGTGTGTTGCTAATTCGCTGGGGTCGGTGCGGTGTGAATACTAAGATGCAATGTTTCGCACCGTGTTTATGATCAAGTTAATCGGTCAGGCATCGCGAGCTCCTGCACGGAATCTATAACGACAGCATCGCATTGAATAGCCTAACGAATTATGTTTCTCGCATTTTAAAGAGAGACAAAGTGCCGTTAACAGTTATGTCAATTAACTCAGGATTTTGCGTTCATGGTCTTCTTTCCGGAAATAAACTACGGGAATTATGTACTGATGAATTTACCAAACCAAGCCTTTCGTAACGTAAATATATATATAACAAGTACGTATTTGTAGAAAAATGGCACTGAGTTTCGGCCAAGCCCCCGCCGCCGGAGGCGTGCTCAGAGTAACACCAGTAGCACCAATTTCTCGGTTACTCGCCGTCAAATTTTAACTGCACACCTTAAGCTTTAACGTGACTCGTAGATTGGATCTATGTATAATCTGTTCTATTTTATTTGCGGTACACATTATAGCAAGTAATGGCCAGTCGACAGACTTACAGTTATTTTTATCCGACGCGTAACGTAAATATTTCGCTATGTGAGGGCTAGTTCAAAGAGCCGCTCATGAAATTCGGCCAAAGTATCGAAAAACAATAAACAACAGAGAATGGGTGACCTCGCGTAAAGCATATTAAAACTAAATAGAGGAAAGGTACATCTCTAGTTTATAGGAAATCGAATGGGGAGCAGGTTTCTGGTCTGGTAACGTTTCGTAGAATTGATTTTTGATAGAACGCATTTGTTTCATGAAGTCTCGAAACAGATCTTTCTTGAGAAACTGTGTCAGGTTCTACAACAAAGTGCCTGTAGATGCGTGGAAATTGCCACATGTGTCATTCGAGAAATACATAAAGAACACGCTTTTAAAGAAAGCATATTACACAGTTGATGAATATAATGTGCGATGATAATATGACATAGCCATTTTTGGAAAAATGTCCGTAAACCGGAGAATCGAGTGTTTTTGAGAGTGATACTCTAGTGAGTGTATGTGTGTGTGTGTGCGTGTAGTGTCTATATACGGTCTCAGGCCGTGGTGCTACCGTCTGCTGTTTATATTTCTTTCTTTCTTTCTTTCTTTCTAAGATTTTATTAAGATTAAAGATTATATAGTTATTATTTATTTATTTATTTATTATATAGGTATATTAAGCAACGTCGAAGTTCTAAAAAGTTCCCATAGTGAGCTTGTGGGAACGGAACCGATACATGCCCTCGGTACCGCTCTGCTTTCAGAGCAGTAGGCTTATTACCTAACTCGCTCGCAATCGCCATCGTGTTCAGTTTGACAGTTCATGTATGGGCTGACAATTGGCATCGGAATCAGCTAGCTGTCACATTCAATACAAGAACTGCCAAAATGACCACGATGGCGATTGCGAGCGAGTTAGGTAATAAGCCTACAGGACATAAGAGCGTGAGTGCGGCAGACGTAAGCTTGCTTTCGGAATCCAAAAGCTTATCGGTTACTTACTTGAGATTAAATGTATATTTCATAGACTAGATTTTTTTTCTCTTCGACATTGGAGATATCTCCGATTAATTTATTTGATGGTGGAGGCGTTTTACACCTCCACTGAACTTAAATTACCTTTTTATATTAGTCTTTCAGAATGCGCTGGTAGTTTACAAAAAATGTAAAACAGCCCTTTGCAGTCAATTTGCAAAAATACATTTTGAATTTTGATGTTTTATCTGAAATATTGTATTTATTGAAGCCTTGGCAGTACAGGTACAGAAGAAGCGATGTATATAGGCACAGAAAACATAGTACGTGGTATCAAGTCACGCCAGTTGTCGCAGCCGTGCCCGCGCCTGCGCCGCGGAGGCCATGGCCACATACAAATTAGGACGCTATACTGTTGGGTGTTAAAACGTATGACAAGTGTACTTACAGATTTATGCAAATATTGATAGTTAATGTTTACTATGTCTGGCTATTGCAAAGATCCAAAGCATGGACAGTTAAATGTTAAATTCATTATTGTCTGGTAAAATGACGTTGGTTTAATATTTTATACAAAATTAACTAGTTTATATTAATATAACGATCGTAATATCAATCAAAGCTAAATAACAGCAACATCAATATCATCTTACATTATAGTTGGTAAATAAATATGTTTACGAAAATATCTTTCTAGTAAGTTCACTTAGAGGTTTGAGTTACTTGCCCTAATGATTTTAAAAGCATTGTCAACGATCCTAACTGTCGCGATGCTTACCCATGTTTGCGTAGGTAATTATTTAGAAAAGCGATTATCATATCTGGAGTTAACCACGTTAGCAGCGCGCCCGCCGCCCGCTGCACGTGCTCATGCAAATGTGCAAGAACAAAGAGCCGTTAAAAACGCATTAACTATGGGCATGAATGGCTTGATCTTATTGCGGATGGGAACAGTTCATGTACCACTCGCCATTTTATCACCGCTATTAATCGATGGACTATCATTTCGCACTTCCATAGGTTAATAAATAGTTATCATGATACGATTCGATCGCATGAATTGTTAGTTCGTAGTTTATATAGTTACCTAACCTTTGTTATTTTATCTTTAAATTCTTTAGCGACGTGATTCACAGGCACCTTGCTATTGCCTACTCAATGGAACAATGCGGTCACAAAAATGTCAGTGCCGCGCGTTTTTATCTCCTCTGTGCTTATAGGAACACGTGCAGTATCTAGAGGTAGTTTACATAAAATGATGTTCGCGGGATCAGTACCTTAAAATAACTTGTAATATTTCTGTCCGTTTGTGGCCACGAAACTTGTACCTACATATTCCAATGGTTTATTACATAACATGAAAATTCTTACATCAAACTTTTTTTTGCTAAGTAGGTACCTAAGTTGTATAGTCTTTCTGTTGTAATTTAAATATTTAAGTGAAGAAGCCACTCAATTCGCTGGGTTATCCCAATCCTATCCCACGCGATGAATCGCTTAAATTGAATAAAATATGAAATCACATCCTTTGTGTTATCGCCTAACGTGTGATAAAACTCAAGTTTTTGCTTTTAAAGTCGTGGGACAGAAGGCGTGGGACAAAATGGGAATAACCCGGTACGTCGCGTGAGCCACAATGTTGCCTTACAAATGGGAGTAATTAATAGTCGACGTCTGGCCTGCCGGGAGGCTGGTGCTGTATTAACTGTGCCTACGGATCATGCGAATGCCACGCTCCCGCACATCTGTTGCATACTAAAAATGAATAAAACAAAAGGGCACTAGGAAACCAACGTACAAAAACAGTTCCGTATCGCCGCTCCAACCACATCGCGGCTTCTACGACGAGTAGGCGTAATTGACACATTAAAGTTTATTGTCAGTAATGAAACATTGTTTGTTTGTATTGTACAAAAAAATATTTAATTGTCTTCGACAACATATTCATTCTATTGAACTTTAACCATGGCTTTTTTGTGGGGCAAACCCAACGTATTAAAACAGGTCGTATCTATTTGATGATGCGAATGGCAATCAATCTTGAGCTGAAATTTGGATTTCGCTAGGTATTTATATTTATTTTGTTTCGCAGTTTAGGACGTTGTAGACTCTTGAATTATGTAAAATTATACTGATAGGCCGCTCTTTTATATTGCAGAACGGATTCGTGGAGTGTCGGAGCGGTGCGGAGGAGTGCGGCGGCATGGAGGACTGTGCCGTGGTGATGCCCCGCGAGGGTTGCTGCGCACGTTGCAAGGGCTGCTGGTACAACGGCACCGAGCACGCCTCACACTCCGAGTGGGGCGAGGCAGGACGCGTGTTGCGCTGCGAGGCCGGTGTCATCACCATCTCGAGACCAGAGTGTTATGCGCCTTGCGAAAAGCCCAAACACCAGCGGCATACGCACTACAACTGTCCTGTATGCGATGGTAAGTTTTTGCAATGGTAATGTTATCCATTAGAAGACTCCCGATTAGAAATACGACTCCCCAATAACCTAGAGTATGTTGAACGAATCATAATCTTTTAAAAAAATGGCATCGTAACGGGTAGAGTTTATGCTTAAGTGCATCAAACTCAGCCAGAAAGAACCCTTATAAATGGATAACGATAAAAGAATTTCCTGATCGTTTCACGCTGACGCCTTTTCCCATGGCATGCACAGAGTTATATTGAATGTTTATAATTGCCGTGCGGCGTGCACCGCCGGCGCAGCCGTGTCTCGCGCCCACCCAGACGCATGCGCGGCAAAAAACAACCTCCATGTAGAAGCGCAATCCCGTACAAAAACAAACACAAGCCGACAACAGATCTAATAAAACCAAAACGGACTAACAATTTACCTCCACTTCCAAACCCTAACAAGTTTATTAATTCCATAACAAATAATAGTAATTTACAAGATGACGACCCAAAATGGCTTTTGAAAACTGCCGACGCATTCCAAACTATAGTTTTATTGGCTAAGTTTATGTTTTATTAATTTTATACGCATTAGTTCCTAAGTTGGAGTTAGTGAGCGTGGAATATCTTTTGTTAGTTTTAGAGTCTGAGAGCTACTTTGTAAAGAACTAGACTTCCGACTCACTGTGAATGATATGATTTTATGAAGTCAAATTAATATTGGCGCTTGAAGTATGGAATACTCTAGCGTGGTGCTGGCACCCACACATGCTGAGGACAATGAGCAGAAGACGTGTTGCGTAGTAGTCGGCTGAACAGACAATAGCTCGCTTGCCATTATAGCCCGCACACCCGTAACTATTGCCGGCGATAACTGCCATCAGACAATGCACCGATTTATTTTTGTCCAATGTTAAAAAATATCGAAAAAATACAACACAAAAAGTGGATTGATTGTAAAAAACGCTTTTCAGACGCCACAGATACCGCGAATCCATCGAATGTTCAAATGGTAGTCAATTATAAATCAAACAATGCTGAAAATAAATTGTTAAGAAAACCAAGCCATTAAATGTTGTTATTGCGCTCGCAAAAGCCTTAATGATTGTAAAGTTTGATTAACCAAGTTTGCTGCGCTGCAAAAAGAGCCGTTCGCAAATCGAAAAGATTATTTTCTTATTTGTTTAGCAATGGAAGGTTCCAAGATTATCGCTTGTGCATGCGGACCACCCAGATCCGTCGGGAGCTCCAGTGTTCGGCCTCCGCAGGTTACAACGCCTACACCCTAAAGGTTTAGGATTGGATGCTCTCAATCCAACAAGACCTTATTATGTGTTCACAGGGGTTCATTAAAATTATATATTTGTGGTGGTCGAAAAGTCTCCCACGGCGTTGCGGCTCTATTATTGACCATAAATCAAAAAGTTAACAACCTACTTAAAAGGTAAAGATGGGAGGGTTTTTGTGTGCGGGTCAAAGCGACCGACGTCGCCGCGGCTGCGCGGGCGCTCCGGTGAACCCCGTGTTTGTTTGTTTTACGATCCCCATGGTGCATTAACTTTTTTGCTTCTTCTACTTGCTTATTATTTCTTCAATGTCCAGATAATCGAGATCCCTTATCAACATGGCTTTTTAGCCTTTCATCATTTGTCTTAACATTTTGTATCTTTGGGTTCATTGAATGATTGTCTTAACCCCGGTAAGAAACTCATCTAAATTCTTAAAGTGTTTGAGACCCGGCTTATTATTAGGTATGCTTGCGACGACAATCTGAGAAATTGAAATAATTAGCGTGTGATGGACGCGCACTACGTGTCGTGAATTACTGATGAAGGCTCCACCTCGCCGCGTTTATCACGTTTGAACTTGTTTCGATAAACCCTTTTCTTTGGAAACTACTATACTAACTGAAACATGCTGTGGCTTTGCATTTAAATGTAGCAATCTAAACTAAGTCATATTTCATTGATTTAAATCTTATTCAGTGAGTTTACAGTATTCTCATCTTAAATGAACGTTAGCGGACTGACGATGAATAGTTAATTGTTTGTCTACAAAAGGACAGCCTACTTTGTGTAGCCATCTCTAGTTTTACGACAGACACTTGAGTGTCTTCATCCATTGTTAGATTGTCACACATGCGTTGGCGCAGCGGGCCGGCTCGAGCACGCTCTTAGAATTGAGTGTGCGTTGCTATTGAAGCGCATTCATCTACTGACATATCCAAACACTTCACGACAGTAGACTGAGGGCGAGCCTAATGAATGCCAAGCGAGGACAAGGCAATCTATTATGCATTCACATTTGTAATTATCTTAAAGAAGGGAAGTGTTACAAATGAACGTGTGTAGAAAGGTATTGCTGGGGTACTGAAGTGTTCAGGGGCAGGTCAGAGCACAGCGGCGGGCGCGCCGTGTGCGGTCGGCTCCGTCATTAGACCCTGATTGATTCATCGTCCAGCCGCAGTAATTTATGGACTTTACGTTTTGTCGCAGCCACCATGCCGCGGTGATCCTTTCCATTCTTATTTGCTAAAGAATGCCTCACGCTTTTCTTTCAGTTTTATTTTGCTCCCCATAAAAAGCGAGACAATGACACACTTAAGTTCTTTTTTCGTGAACTTAATTACCGACTGCAAGATTGCCGTATTAAAAAAATATTGGAATTAATGTAGAGCGCATTAGGAGGTTTCAGTAAGAAGCCAATTAAGGCAAATAGTACTCGTAATGGGCAAGGCTGCATTTGAACTGTATTTATCCATAGGTTTTCTCCTTTCAGAATGCGTGATTAACGGCCAAAGAGTGGGAGAGGGACGAGACGTGCGGGTACCAGAGGAGCCGTGTCTGTCATGCCGTTGCGTCCACGGCACGCTGTCTTGCGCGAAGCACGCGTGCCCCGTGCTGCCGTGTGCGCGAGTGCGGCAGTACACGCCAACTGGCGAGTGCTGCCCACGCTGCGTTAACCCCACCGTTGATAAAATATTGCCCAGTAAGTGATTTCTACAGTGCTCTGACTAGGATACTTTTGTTACCTATAGAATTACTGTTTGTTAAGCTTAGATGCTAATAGTGCAGGATGTCTTTATGAAAAGGGTCTGACATTTTTACATGTATCTTACTTTTTTTGTGGAAGGCATCGAAGGTTAAAGTAGTTTAACCAGTTCATAATCCTCAATTTAGACATTATTTTCGCAAAAACGATCGTAAAGATTGCTGTCAAGTATATGTTTATTAAAGGCCAAGTGCGTTGTTGACAGACAGGAAGTGTGAGGTCATTTTATATTGGTTACTAGATACAGACATTAAAAAAATAGATTTTAATAAACTCACTTCACTAATTGCATCCCAGGCCGGTGCTATAGTAGGTAATATAAGTTAATATACCATTGTTCATCTAGACGACCGGATGACCCAATGGTTAGAGAACCTGACTATGAAGCTTGAGGTCCCGGGATCGATCCCCAGTCGGGGCAGATATTTGTATGAAAAATACGAATGTTTATTCTCGAGTCATGGATGATTAATATGTATTTAAGCATGTATTTATTATATAAGTATGTTTATCCGTTCTCCAGTGCCCATATTACAAGCTTTGCTTAGTTTGGGGCTAGGTCAATTGGTGTCAATTGTCCCAAGATATTATTGTTAGTAAAGTTTAGAAACTTCCAAACGAACCTCTAAAAATTCTCACTAAACCGTAAAAACTTTACTGTTTCAGGTCATAGTTCTAAGAAGCCTTGCATTATCGGGACGGAGTACCACGCGCACTTGAGCAGGTTCCGGGTGGACCCCTGCACTGATTGCACTTGCATGAACGGCACGGCTGTGTGCAATCGCCACACCTGCCCGGTGCTGACGTGTGGGGCGCGCGCCCAGCCGCCGGGGCCCGGCAAGTGTTGCCCCGAGTGTCCACATATCGCTGAGGCTAAGGCGGCTTGCGTCATCGGTGGGAAAACTTACCAGGTATGTATCTCCCAGTAGTGTTCCATGAAAAATTTTGACAGCCAACCCAGAGTAAAAGAATGTCTTAGCGGCGAGTTAAGATAGCGACATAGAGAAGTTTGGTAGAGTTAAAATGCAAGAGATAACACGTAACAGGGAACCTGGAATCTAGTAGTTAATGCGACACGACACTGGTGTGTACTAGAACTAGGACTAAACGTGGCGTTTTGAGTAGAACAGCACGGCATACTCGTACCTCTGGCAGGTAGCGAAAGAAGGTTGTGGTCTGGTCTTCAGGATTTTCAAAGTGAATTCTTGGTCACTCAATTTAAGGTGATTTAGATTTTTGGGTATATAAAATAAATCTAATGTATATTTATTTCACATCAAACTTTTCTTTAATTTCAGGATGGTGAAACGTGGCAGTTGGATGCATGCAAGTCATGCGAATGCCATGGCGGCGAACCGCGTTGCGCTATGGAACGATGCCCCGCGCAGACATGTCCCCCCGATCAAACACTTCGACGAATGCCAGGCCAGTGTTGTGCGAAGTGTGTTGACATCGACGGGATATGTACCGTGTTTGGAGATCCACACTATAAGACTTTTGACGGAAAGTTTTATAGTTTCCAAGGATCATGTAAATACCAACTGGTATCTGATTGCGCGAACGGCACGTTTTCGATTAGGATTTCAAATGATGCCCGGAATACCTCACATTCATCTTGGACGCGCACCGCTACCCTTCGAATAGGAGCAACGAAAATTAATATGGGCAGAAAGATGCGCATCAAAGTGAACGGTCACAGAATTAGTATGCCTCATAGAGAGGATGGAATTGCGGAAATAATCCGCAGCAACGGATCTGTTCTTTTAAAGGCGGATATCGGTGTGCAGATGTTGTGGGATGGCGATGGATTCTTAGAAGTTACAGTGTCTAGTGCGTACAAGGGGAAACTGTGTGGTTTATGTGGTAATTTCAACTCTATAGCTAAAGACGATATGCGATCACGTGATGGCAGGATGTTGAATGACGCCTGGAGGTTCGGGACGTCATGGCGGGTGGGCGGTCGTCGAGCCTGCACGCGGCAGCACGAGCGGCCCAGCTCGTTCAGGAAGGGCCCGGAGCGCACGTGGAAACAGGGGAAGGCTCGTAAATTGTGCCGAGGTTTTGACAATTTAGATGCTTTCAGTGTATGTGGGGCAAAAGTGAATCCACATAATTACAAGGAAGCGTGCGTTTTGGACGCGATTAATTGCTCGGGGGTGCGGTGTCACTGCGCGGCGTACCGGGCGTATGCGCGGGAATGCACGAGGCTCGGCGCGGAGCCGCTGGAGTGGGCGCGCACGGCGTACTGCGAGGGCGAGCCACCCCGGTGGCTGACACGCGCGCGCAAGGTCGCGGGACGCCAGCACAAAGAAAAGAGCACGGGGCTCGTGGTCCCTAACTTGATCCACAAGCCGAACCCCGGACGCACTCGCCCGCCGCCGCCGATACTGCACTAACGCTGTTAGCGGCGCTACTCTACTAGTCAAACCTGCCAGTGTGGTAAAGTGAGGTAATTATTCTTTTGTTTTTTTGCAATTTTTTTCAAGAATTTTAGTAAGGTCTTGTTAATTCTGTGATTTGCCAGCCAGTATGTAAGGCTAAATGTATGTATGTATTATGATATGAAAAAAACTCGAATTGAAAATTTTTTTTATCCAATTATTTATCAGGCAATTATTTGTAATCATAATCATCACTATTCGATGTACAGTAAGTACAGTCTAGTACAAAATTATATGCATACATGTTAACACTTTGCAATTAAATGTGGTGGAAAAGGTACGCACATTACGTTGTAGGTACCGACAATACAATAATATGTCACTTATTAATTGTACACTCCATCGGTCCTATTTCAATTGCGGATTTCAACAAATACTAGGGTAAGTAAAAGCACATGCCAAATAAATAAGTCATTGTATTCCATATTGTTCACAGTATTATGAAGACGCAGTTGATAAGTATGTCGTGGAACCGGGGTTGCATCTCGAAGGCGCAGCCAGCCATCTATGGAACGAAGATCTTTCTACTTAAACAGTATTCTTTATAACTATATAGTAAGGTGTACGTATATAATATATTAAACTTCATAGAGTAAATTTTTGACCACCTAAACCGCTCACTATTGCCTCGCGTATACTAACCAGCGTCAAATCGAGTTAGATTCTTACTAAACTCTATAAAGAATAGATAGTGAAGAGTTCGTTTTCTATGAATTCTTCAAAACCAACTCTGAAAGCTGGTTGTTATTTAAATATGCTGTCGTCGCTTTAAATAGTAGAAATGTATTACATGCTAATGCTTAGCGTATCTAAAAATGTGATAATTATATTTGAATACGGCTTCGTGTTAAAGAAGTGCGTTGGTTTAAAGTTCAAATTGAGATCTCATCAGTACCTAGTTGTTTACAAAAGCTTAGTTAAACATACTATTCCGAAGCCAAGAAGCTATGAGATTGAAAGATACTTGTAATAAATACCCTGAAAGTAGTAACAGCATCGTTTTAGTTATTATTGTTTTAATTGAAGACTCGTTTTAGAGCTTAGTAGATAAATACGTTACCAATGAATTTTATTCTTGACTTTTGAAAACCGTGTGTGTATCGTAGGCGTGGTGTGTCTGTAACACTAAATGCCTACATTACCTAGTGAAGTACGTTCTAATTTTATAAGCTGATGACTGTATCTCTGCTGTATATAGGTCGCGGTATGTATTCCGCTAGGCGTTGTAGATAGGTAGGTAGTTCTTATTTAGCTGTGAACAATTGAATGCCTAAAGATAAGGATGCATGCCAACAAAAGCGGCTAAATTACAAAAAAAATGTGATGCGAACAATGAAAAAAAAAGTTAAGAAGCTGCCTGGATATACGTTACGTGTCATATTATTGACTTATTTCTGTTTCTACGTGTAAATGTTTCTGTATTTTACTATTTTATTTATTACTCAAAATTAATTTTAATGCCTAAAAGAAGATTTGCAAAATGATGTACCTTTAATTATATCGATTTCTGTTTTCGCCGCTTTTTTTGTAAGAAAGCTGCAAAATAGTGAATTGTAATTTCAGCGTTTAAATTAAATGTGTTTAAAGGTCTACGTTTTATGTAGGCTGATAAGTTATTTGAAAATTTAATTTAGTAAACTTTTATTCAGTGACATCTTATCCAGTTATTCCAGCTCTATAATAAATAATTATGTTTATTTTCTTACGACTTTCAGTGCATACCGTTCTTATCTAAGGATAGCGTAGGTAGGTACCACCTTCGGTTGGACCTTACCTGCACTACATGCCATAATATGTAATTATTTATTGTTAAAGAATGGGTTCTATTATGTCATTTTAAAAATTGAGTAAAATGAATTAAGATTGTAATGAAACTCCGACTTTGTCTTCCTATTCTTCATACACACGCTATTGGCCCAAGCAAGCGTAAGCGATTGTTTACAAGAAGAAACAATCTATAGGTAGGAATTGAAATTGTAAACCCAAAAATGATTTCAATGATCAAATAATTCGTAATAATAAACATTAAACTTTTGTTGAATAAGACTTTTATTTCCATGTTTTCGTATCAAACATTTAATTCTAAGCAGTTGATTTACCCTCTTCTTTAAATTGACCAAAGAAGGTCTATGGACTTTCTTGTTACTCAGAAATAGGTAAAGAAAAAAGGCTCCATTTTCTTTAGAACTTTCATATTTATACCTACATAACTAATTACACACCCACACCACCACATCACTGTTCATTTTTAAACGTCAACTGTTATCGCATAAAACCCACAGTTATTTATTTGGTCCATAAATTTCTAACTAAATACAAGTGACAGATATTTTTCAGAATACATTAAATTAATTATTAACTTCTATAACTCAGACTTAGTTTACTATGAAAGTGAAAATTATAAAGCATCTCAAATAGATTCATTACTTTTCACTGGCCTGGAGCCAAATTTCCTCAATTTGATGTCATCAAAATTATCTAGGACAATTTGGCGTCCGCTTTAAAAACACGGGATTCATTATTTTTATCTCAAGCAGAAATCTCCACGGAATATAATAAATATTGCTCAACTCGCATGTTATTTTAAGCGTATTTTGAAACATATCGTGTATTACATATCAGCGGCGACAAGTTGCATGAGTCAAATAACTAATCTGAGGGCAATGAAAAATAGATAATAGAATAAAATATTTATTAATAAGTAGGTATAAACATTACGCAGTCACACACATCAAATATTACAAGTTTATTTTGTACAATACATACAATAATACTTTCGCGTTAACGAATGAAGACAGGTGTTTACTTTCATTTGTTCCTATTAGAGTCCTCTTATCCAATGTTCCCAAGGTTCGAAAGATTGTAGGACGAAATGTAGATGTAGAGAGATTCCTTAAATTAATCCAAAAGCTTCAAGAGAAGAGAGCAGCTTTTTATTCTCCGGTCATCATCTCCATGAATTCTAAAACAAGATTATTTGAATGAATATAGGTCTCGGAAATTTGTACAGCGAAGCACGTTCGTGTTTTTTAACTGCTCTAAAATATGAAATGTGTCACAGACACTTACCGTCGAAGTCTACGGTGCCGCTGCCGTCGGTATCAATTTCCTGGATGAGTCCATCGAGCTCTTCCTCGGACAAACCCTCGTCCAGCTCACGGAGAATCTCCTTCAGGGCTGATGTGGGAATGTAACCGTTGCCTGCAAATAAAAACAAGCTTGAAAATATCCTATAAACCATAATTACGGTACAAAATTAAACTTTATTTGTTCAGGGACCAAAGAATGCCTACTTGTAACGGTTTGAATGATGGTTGCATATTAAAACATTACTGATATTCTACATGAAACGTTTAAGTAACAGTAGTTGCAAAGAAGTCTTGAATGACTGCAGACGTAGTACCTAATCATAAGGATATTACTTAATACAAATAATATGAAATATATGTGACCAAACATAAATCTAGTCGTGCAACAGATGAAAAAATACCAAAACTTTCAACCAATTAGGTAGTTAAAAAATATGCGGCCGCTTTGGCTACTTACAGAGACAAGTTCTTACAAAGACAGTTAATGTAGTCGCGAAGCAACTTACTAGGTAAATAATAAAAATGCTTATTTTTATTCTCACCTTCCTTGTCGTATAATCTGAAAGCTTCCCTAAGTTCTTTCTGCATCGCTTCAGCATCTTCTTCAACGATGAACTTGGCGGCTAGGGTTACGAATTCACCGAACTCAAGACGACCCGACTCTGAAATGATGGAAGTTTTCTCATAGTCATTCGAATCTTTCTTTTTCAATTTACAACAGATATCTTGCTTTTTTGGGGTTAAGTCTCCCAGTAACCAACGCCAGGGCTATTTCCGTTGCACTTACACTAATCGACATGGCGGCAAGTGATAGAAATCGGCTTAAAATAACCACTTGCCGATTTTATACCGATGCACTTAGAAAAATCGATCGCTGAATTTAAACTTTTAATGGAAAAAGAGATATCAGTGATTAGAATAATATTAACGAAATAAAAGTTTTTCTTAATGTGGTGTGGAAAAATCGTGGGGAAGTAAGTACTTACTGTCGGCGTCGACTTCCTCAATAAGCTCTTCAAGGATCTTCTTATTGAAGGGCTGTCCCATCATCCTGAGGATGTCGGCGACGAAGTCGCAGGGAATACTGCCCGAGCGGTTGTGGTCGAAGCCATCGAAGGCCTTGCGAAGGACTGGAATAAACAACACAATTTTTAGATCCACCAATTACATAATGGTCGTTTAATGATTAACCTCTTTAAATATTTAGTGCCTGATACCTTCAATATTTAGATTATGATGTGCCATATTATACGTAACTGAAACACTCTATGTAAGTAACTATAGATTTAACCACAATTGTCTCAAATTTAATCTGCAGAGATGCAATTGTCGATGTTGCACTGGCAATAAAAACCGCTAAACTGATCGTTTGGCGGGGTCCGGTTAGATTAGGACAGCAGTTCAATGCTCCGAGATGCACCTAGCGCGAATAAGTTGTGCAACGCAGCTATTTCGGTGCAGCAACGTGGTGCATCGCGGCCCGCCTCGGCCGCGCGCTCATATCTAGGCCGACAATAAATAATAAACAAACCGAACTTCAACATTCCAGATCAACTTCTGCTCCAAAAAAACGAAATTTAGTCCTTCCTAACGTCAAAACATCACACGTCTAAATTCTTAATGTTCCAATCATCCGATATTACGATGACGATTAAGCGTCCGGTAGATGATTTTATGAAGTAATAAAATTTTCTTGATAGTTTTCTGGAATTTCTTATATCTTTAAACTTGCGTCATTATTTTATAAAAACATCAAGTCAGAGTACCAAAATAAACTTTCCGAGTTTTAATGATGAGCTTGATAGATAAACTGACTGGAGTCATTAGTCTCCGAGTTGTCTACTTATAAATGATACATATTGGCAATACATGAATTTTAATCTTTTAAATGAGCAATAAGCAGATGTTTTTCTTCATAAATATGTTTTATTTTAACCAGAACAAATTTCTACAGTTAACGTCTTTGAGATTTTTTTTACCACGCTTGTATACCTACTAAAACTTATCAAATACGAGAATCTTGTCAGTTAAATTTTACCATGTTGTATAGGTAGGTAATTGTTCAAATCATCGTCTTTAATTTTTAAGTTAAAATACTGAAATAATCAATAGTGAACGGAGCATTTACGTCACGAACATCTGCATCGATGTAACACAAAACCCCGCCGGAGTAACGGGATGGCACTTTTAGCAGTATCCGCCTTCCGTGCACCTAATTACTGACGCAAGCTCGTCTTCAATTTGTCGACAGGCGTAATCGGAGTCAAGGCCGTGAAGCGCTCTGAACCATCTGATAAGTATCTTGAAATAATTTTTATTTCTCAGCAGTTAAACCGGAGCGCGGAACAAATGTCGCCCCTTCGGCACTGCGCAGCTGTCCCACTATATTTTGGCAACAAAAAAGTTTTGAAAACACAACTTTTATTTCTGCCAGCATGTTAATTTTAATCGTCAAGACGTCTTGGCAGTTGTCTCAAAGACCCAGCAGTTTTATTGCTATTTTTCCTAGATTTTAGCTGTTTA
The DNA here is from genome assembly GCA_932294345.1 of Pandemis cinnamomeana. Taxonomy (NCBI): domain Eukaryota; kingdom Metazoa; phylum Arthropoda; class Insecta; order Lepidoptera; family Tortricidae; genus Pandemis; species Pandemis cinnamomeana. The sequence goes on along the minus strand of OW028705.1, from coordinate 10,491,246 downwards.
TTAATTACCCACGCACGGGACACGCAGGGAACGCGAAAGCTCGGTTTCGAAATTAGCACAAACTTCTACACTATTGTGTCTCTCTCTAATTAATTTTCTTTAGAGGACGCTTCCTACTTTATTAATCTTTCTCATTTCTACGTCGAGAAAACAGACTGAAATACTTAGCTAAATAGTTTAATACGATGTTCAAATAATTGAATTGTATCAAAAAGTGAACTAAAAACCTAGAACATGTCTTCTACATTAGTACTACTAGCATAATTTAGTTTGAAGAAACACAGTACCTATTTAATAAGTAATATATCTTATGTATAACATAAGATTTCCTTAAAATATCATTTGAAGCAATTGAAACCGTGCCTCAAACAGCTATAACAAAAATATAGAATGTTTAATATTTCTTAAGAGTGCTCTTTCTGTTATTTGTTTACAAGAACAAATATATTTGGAGGTGACTCATGCAAAGCCCTGCTCCGGTTGTAATTGAACAGTAATTTGTGTGTCTGCTTTTTAATCATATTTTATATTCAGTTCAAACACCCCTTGATATGGCTACTTAACAAATATCCGTTAACTGACAAGAGATACTTTGTTAATCTTATTCATACTGACAATTTTTTTCAGCTAATGGAGGTCATTCAACTTTATAAATTTGACAATAAATACGTAAACATTTTATTTTAAAGTACATTGAGAATTTTATCAACGACTGTGAAATTATGACACAACTTAGAATTGGTGTTATATTGATCATGATCAAGAATCAATTGGATCAATATATGACTGTTCTCAATCTCAAAACGAGACGTTTATAATCGTTTGCGATTAGTATCAGAAATAGCACTATAGCAAACGTGAATCAACGTTGGTTTAGATGTAGTAGGTATGTACCTATTAAGTATCTACATACATGATTCTTTGTGCAAATAGGTTATATATTGACTCAGATAAAAAACCGCATTTCATTCAATTCGCATAGGTTATCAAACTATTTAACATTCCTCTTCCATTGCCGAAAACTGTATTAAAATCTGTTGCAGAGTTTAAAAAATCTCAGCGTACAAACAACGTGAGCAACTCTGTTTCGACCTTTTTTAAAGATTATTTTGACCTTTTTATTAACCCTATTAATAATATTATAAACGCGAAAATTGCAAAGTAAAACACCTAATGGTTAGTGAGCACCAATATTATTGCAAGTCTGCAGAATGTCACCTGCTCTCTTACTCCGTGATGGAATACAATAGCACGAGCACTGCTGCTTGGCGGTAGGATAGATCGTTTGGCAGAAGTTCCATTAAATTGAAAGTTGTTCTGGAAGCCGCTATTGGTAGATTTGAAGATTTAAATCTAGTATACCTGGATGTTTTTTTTTGGTACGTTTTCTAAAAATGAAACCTAGCTAGAAGGTGGCATCGCATGTAAAAAAAGTGGTTTTATTAATAGCCAATTTCTTTATTTAAAGACATGCCGAAGTCTTGTCCAGCGTGGTATTCGTTTGCTTGCTGTCGAAACTGTTTTAAAATCTACATAAATATGTGACATTTTTAAATGTGATAAAGGGCAAACGAGCATTCGAGTCGCCTAATGGAAAGCAATCACTGCTCCACGGACATCCATAACGTAGGATGGTTACGGGTACCTTGTCGGCTCGTTAAGAGAACAGTAGGCTCTTTTTTGAAGACCCATATGAACATTTGAGTTTCAGGCTCTTTCTTGGTAGAGGACAGAAATTAGTCACGATCTTGTCACTGACCATTGTATCCGGCCCGGCTGAGGATACAATTAGATTTCAGATGACTTTGATGGTTTACATTTTTCTTGTCCAACCCTTGTCAAGGCAGAGGGAATTTATCGACCACTTAGCTTTAATTAAATAATGAACTTATATATTATGTTTACTTTCATGAAACAATTTTTACTGTATCTTGGTTAAAGTTGAATATCTCTATCGTCATCATTTGTGCTTCCCATTTCTCACACTATTAACTAAAGTCTTAGCTTAGCGTATTTGACCTAGTACGAGTATAAGCTTAGTTGGGCATAAAAACAGCCATCATGTCAAATGTATGTGACACCGGCCTTTTTGTGTATGGCATAAAGAAAGGTGTATACATATATTTATGCCCTTGACTGTACCTCTCGCGAGGGCTACGATATACATAAATAGGTATACAATACATAAAGAAACTGGGCATCATTTTGTTCAGCTCGAATGCTATCGATACGTACCCGCCTTGAGAGCGAACTAAACTTCTAATGGTATAAAAATAGTCTTAAAAGAGTAGGAAACTAATTTAGCAAGTAAGGCTAAACAATGGTAGTATTGTAACTATCTGCTTCACGCCGAATTGGCCGCCCTCCAAGCGTGTTACCGCGCCGCCCGCCCAAACACATACAGCCGCATTATGGTTTACCATAAAAACATTACAGGCAATATTTTATGATATTAATTATCATTAATAATTACCTTAAACTTATCATAATTATTATTCGCCTGGCGTTGATACGTGTACCAAAAAAAATTTAAATGTTTGAGTGAAAGAGTGAGATTTTCGGAATTACAGGTTTAATTTCAAATTATTTTAGTATTTCACAGATGTGCCATATATTATTCTCTTAATAGAGTAACAAAAGCTATAACGACGAGTAATGTAAATGCAAAAAAATGGTGTCAATTACCATACAACTTTGAAGCGCCCTTCTTTGTCAATGATTGTGTAGGTACACAATTTATTTCTTCTCTAAATAAAACAGAAACAGATATAACTTACGTTTGACTCATCGTCATTATTGGTACAATATCATAATTTATTTGATACTTACACTTGATGTATGTGTCTGACTAATCTATAGAATAGACTACCGATGTTTTCGCTCGTATCTGTCTATAAATACTTCTACATTATATTTTTAGGTTACGCCCTAGAAGGTTTATGTGCGGTTATTCCGAGACAGTTCATTAAGCTTCAGTTTCTTATGAACCTACTTATACAGCATATACTGTGTTAATTCAGAAGCTTGTATTTAACTGGCTATAATCCAGTATTTGCAATTTTCATCGGCGACGTAAAATATGTGGAAATTAAGACAATGTTTACAGCTTTGCAAATTTATGCCGCCGGGAATACAGCGTGATGCCGTTTTGTGTCACCTTGGGCTACAGTGCGTGCCGTGATGCACTTTTAAATATACTGTCGGCCAAAAATAAAGGGTCATTTGGTATCATAAGTACACAAACGGATAACTCACATATAAAAGTCGAGTAATGCTCGACATGCTTCGGACTAATTACTCGACTTTTATAAGTAAGTTTATGTTTAAGTCTCACGGTAGTTTATGTTGAAAGGTCATTTGGTATGTATGGAAAATTAACAGTTTTTTTTTCGGCAGTTTATTGTCCATATTGGAGCTTAAATCACGATTTTGATTTTCATTTGGAACACTGCAACTGCTATAAATTTAACTAGGCAATTGGTCTACAACTAAGATTTTTTTTTTCTTATTCTTCCCATTTTTGCGAGACGTAGGTACCTAATTAATATACCTAGACATTTTTACTTTGTTATCAATGTGAACACTGTTTCATATATTTTTGTTTTTATACTAAAGATATAGAAAATATTATAATATACCTACCACCCCTGTCCTAAGTAAACTCAATAAACCTAGTTTAGCTCGGTTTCTCTAGAACTACCTATTATGACTCGAAGTGTTTGTATGCTCGTTAGTATTTGGAGACTTGGTACTTACTGGCAATCTGCTCAGGGGGGAGCTCGTCAGACTGTAAAACAAAAGACAAAAGTTTCATTAGATCTATGTTCACATAATGTTTGAGTATGCAGTATAGGAAGGTATCGTAAAAAGGGTGACTTCGACTGCTCACTGTGACGATGAGTTGGCCACTCCCATTCTGTTGTCTTAATCTTCTTTTCATCTCAAAAACTCACCCTGTATGGACTATATCGGTTGAATAACTTAAACTCAAACTATTTATTGCGTATAAAAATGTTGGTACAGAGATCTTATATGTATAAATGCAGTTTCAACCATTTACCCTGTCCCTTACAGCATAACGATTTTAAAACAAATAAAGCAGCCCCCAATTTTACCATGTCACCCCATTTTGCGGTTTGTAAATATAATTAAATTTACATCGCAAATTTTGAGAAACCAGATAACAAGTCTTTCAACATCTTTAGTGAAATTAACAGTGATTGAGAAATGCCGATTACTTGGAATTGCAGTACTAAGAAAGACTAAAATGAAACCTCATTTGTCACTTTAGAACACTTCTCAAAATCAATGATCGATTCAGCTGGTAGATTTTGCAAGTATTTTTGATTTTTATGATTAGGCTAGCCCTAATACAATTATGCTAAACGTGGCCTTTAGGCCTTGTTGCCTTAGGCTCTGTCTATCCCGTAAGGAAAAATACGTGATTTATGTATGTATGTAAAATTTTGACTTTTTGAGTTGTTGAGCCGTAAGTATATACCTATGTAGTTGTTCGGCCTTCGTTGTCATTAAGGTGTTAGAGCGTTAGTCGCTCGTTCTATACCGTCACTTCTAATTAGATAAGCGAATTCTACAGAGAACTTCGTTGACTTGACGCCAGCGAGCTCTACAAACGTACATAGCAACGCTTTTCAAGATTTTTTGTTATCACCGATGATTGCACACCGGCGTTTGTGCATGGTCTACTCTAACGGTACACATATATCACCGTTCGGTGAGTTATACGCATTCGCAAGAAGCATGGACTCGTACTTATGGACTTAGAATAGGGAATATTCATGTTTCTTTCCTGGCTTTCATTATGAGCTCATTTATGTAATGAACAATATAAAAATACTTTTTAACTAACTATAAACATAAGAGATATAAGCTATCAAAGATCGGTCAATCTCTTTCTAGAAAAACAGAATTTTGATATGGCGTTCATATGGGGCGCGCGTTGTGACATATTATTTATGACTTCACATGTCTTCTAATCGCTGACTAATTAGTACGTACTTTAAACATACATACATAAGTCACGTCTTTATCCCTTACGGGGTAGACAGAGCCTAATGTAACAAGACCTAAAGGCCAGGTTTAGCATGATTGTGGACGTATAGGTGGAAAGGGGGAATCAATATACTGATGGGTTGCTAGCCGCATCACCTATAACATGATTCCTAAGATTTTCACCCATTCCCTCGATGGGCTCTTACCATCTGCGCGGGAAGAGAAGCAACTGGTACATTCTATGTTTTTTCTTTACTCCCAGACCACCATGGAAGAACATACTTTAAAACTTTTATATTTTCCGTATTTCTTGAGAGCGATATTACATGTTATTTCACTTTTTGTCATCTCTTACGATATTTTCAAATTTTATTAGGAAATGTGATAATTTTTTTATACATATTTCCTATTCTTCCGGATTATTTCAGAAAGTGTTTACGTTTCATTGTGTACTTTTTGATGCAAAATTAATTCACCATTTGACGCCGCACACTTTGGTAGATAGAAAAACATTAAGCCTGCCAATACTTCAGTATTGCGGATTAATATTAAGTCAGTCATACTATTTAAAGTACCTAAAACAGTTGTAAAACTGATACACCGAAAGTCAGAAGATATTATAGCACACGACACGATGCATATTTAAACTGTGGCTATGGTTTCGAAGTGAAGAGGGCAATAAAAATATTTTATGTACTATTGGAGCGCGTTTCGTCAGGATTGGTTCCATAATTAGAATTCTGTTTATTTTTACAAGAGTGCGATTTGATACAAGAAACATGCTAAAGATTCGATATTATCGTCTAAATGTACCAGTAGGGATGGTGGCTTATGTAGACTAGCAAATCTTGCAATTTAACAAGATAGTAGTTGAAAATAGAGTCATTTACTTTTGATGCTATTTAGCTACTTGTCATAAGTAAGTAATTAAATTCAAGCACAAGAAGTAGGTACAAGTATCTAGTAATATTGTGTGGTTCAAAAACTAAACAGCCATTCGTTTCCCTACTCAAGGAGTAGAAGTTACTACACTTCGACTGAAAGTACTGCAAGGGTTGTGCCCTGTGCTGTGGTTTGGTGATAACGTGAAACAAGCTGTACATAATATTGAAAAGTTCTAAATAAGTAAGGCTAGAGGGTATAAGTACGTAGGGAAATACAATACCTCTGTCCCTCTTTCATAAATTTATACTTAAAAAATACTGAGTTTCTGATGTTTAACGTATTGTTAGTTAATAACTATTAGGTACTACTATAACATTATTATTTTTTATATTATACTGTTATAACTAGCAATACTCAGTAGGTATTTCTAATGTTTTAGGTTCCTAAAAAAATCTTTTAAAAGAAACATTTGAGAGCGTCGTTCATGTTTAGTTTTCGGCAGGTGTTTTAAGTCACCGCTACTTTTATCCACATACGTTACGCTTGCAAGGCGAGTGACAGCTCCTGTTAGCATCCACTCGTGCGCATCTATATCAGATTTGAAGACTTTCAAACTTTCCCAAACTTTTTCATCTATAGAATTTAATCCACTTTTACCAATTATAATAAGTTTAAACCGGGGAATATGAACGGTTTGATTGAAGAAGCAAAGAAACTTAGAAATGTCGTCGTTTGAATTCAAACAGAAGAATTCAAAAGTTTTCATCGCAAACAAATCTCCACAAAACTGCGATGTCATTCGAGGTAGTATCCAATTGTTAAATTATGTACGCGTATTGTACCAACAGTGGAGAAACTATTTTTTTTTATTAACGACCTATGAATATTTCTTTGCGAAACAGATAAACATAAAACACCTACCCAGTCTTCTTCCATGTTTACGGTCACTTCTTAACACTGTGAGACGCACAACACGACTGGCCGCGAGTTTGCAGCTTCCAGCGTTCAGGGTTATTTTCTGCTGCTCCGCAAGTTTATCTGGTTTTCACGCCGGGGCGGGGGAGGGGGGTCCGGCCCCTCCTGCGTCAAGTCCTCCCCGGTTTCCTGCGTCCGCGCTGACCAATCGCGCGCGTCCCAAACGGCAGGATGCTTACGTATTTTTAGTCAGTAACGTGGAAGGCAAACGTAAACAACCGTAGCGTGCTATGTGCGGGAAAAGGTACAATTTTCCGCCGCGCCGCGACCCCGGCTACCGCTGGCCCATTAAGCGTGCAACTGACTGTAATCATGAAGTCATTTTTGTGTCGGTCGTAATGAAGGGTCGTAGGATGTAATGTTTAGTTGACCGCTCGTAATTTGTCATAAAATATGAACATAATTATGGCTACTTTTACTTAGTTACTGCGGGGTTTTGCTTACAGCGGAATAGTATAGCTCAATTTACCGGGAAGGGTTATCGTTTTAATTAGTTTCATAGGTAGGCTGGGATTGAACGTGTGACAGACTAAAAAGATTGAAATGAACCTTATTATTTAGAGATCGTTTCTTTGACATTCATTTTTCGAATTCGACACCGTTATGAGAGATATCCAGCTTGAGAATTCTTTAAACATACGTTTTCCACGGATTCAGCGATTACTGCTGCTGAGGCGAGATGGTGCACTGGATTGGAGTGCATGGTTACTTCTGTTTTCGTTCATGCAACGATTCTCAAGGAAATGCCTAAGTCCTAATAGTTGGTTTCATAAGGCAGATTGTAATACAGACTAGGTGGTAGGTACATGTCAAAATTTTCTCTGATGTTAAGCCCTATACACATGACATTGGACCTTCGGATGGTAAAGGATTCGAGTTCCTTCCTTGGCATAGGTATTAAAAAATCATGAGGGAGTTTCTAAATGAAGAAAACATTTTGAGAACTTATGAAGAGAGTTTATATGACCAGTACTGTACATTCCTCTGCATAATTTTACATTCGATTGAGTGAGCCGGTAGGCACGTTAATTTTCAACATAGTGATAGGTAAATATACCTTCTCCGTTTCGTCGTGGTTAAAAATAATAAGCCAAGTTTCTCGGGCATCATTTGCTACAAAATTTGTGGCCTTCCTAAAAGTCTGGTACAAGTGAAAATAAAAATATGTAGGTGCTAACAATGTAAAACGCGTTTTGCTGTCTAACGCAGACATTTTTTTTGAATTCTTGTTGAATCCATGAAAAACAGACAAAAATTATTAAGTATCTACTTAACCATTTATTAGGTAGATGTTTTGGTTAAGCTCGCGAAAATGCGAAAATGCCATTAAATAATCATTAAAATTTCAACGACAATCAACAAGTGCATTAAGATCGCTTGATTGTAAGGTTTTCACCAAAAACATTATCGGTTTGAAAGACTCATTTACCGAGTGACTTCGTCGCATCAATCTGTCATCGTGTCATGCGCAAGCGCACCGGGAATTGGCACGGAATTGGAGGCAATATCCAATAACCTTACCTTACCTTAGTTTCGAGGTTAATGACATCTAAATTCTTTTGTTTACTAGATAGAAATAACCCTTTTGTTTGTAAACAACTTTTTGTTCCTTCCAGGATTGTACAGGAATAGAACTGTATTAGGTCTTTTTTTTGCGTGCAGTCTTTAATGAATTAACGCTTTTTTTGTTAGGACAGACTGACAGACAGACAGATAATCGGGCAGACGGAAACCAAATAAAATCTGCCAACTAATATATTTATAGTAACTCTTTATTGCACATATCCAAATAAAGAAATACCTACTGTATTTGAAAGAGAGTAGTGAAAAGACGAACTTATCCATCCAAATGGATATCTTTCGCAACCAGTCCAATACCTCTAATACGTGTGGAAAATATGCATAAACTTCAAATGAATCAAATGTATTTTTGCGAGCACCGGGATGGGAACTCTCAACTCTCAGACTATTTTCAGATCCAGTTATGAACTCAGCAGTTCGTAAACCGTTTAAATGCAGGACGGCTATAAAATAACCCGATTTTGAATCCAGAATTCCTCGATACACAATAAAAGCCAATAAAAGGTTACGTAAGTGTTATAACTGCGAAAGGTATGAGTAATGTGCATATTATGTCTATCTGTAGGCTACATATAGCAGACGCTGTTCTAGCGTGAAATAATAAATACTCTTTACTATAGTACCTAGTCTAGGTAGGACTTGGATGAAAATTGGCTTGCTAACTTGTATAGATTAACACATTGTTAAATGCCTAAATCTGAACCGCTAAGTCTAGTATTCCTAGCCTGATAGCCTGAATATTCTTTATACATTGTAAATGAAGATCATAGTGAATATTTTCTGTAATTCCCTTGAAATATTAAACTCTTATTAGACATCTTATTCATTCTGTTTCTGTCTGTAGAGTACTAACTAAGACTATTTGTAGATATTTTATTGAATCAGGTGTTACTTTGCGGAGGTCCATTTCAATGAACAAAAAATTTTTGGTTTGGGGGTTTGCATGTGTAACAGTAAAGTTGTGCTCATGAAACTTTGATAATGATCCCGTAGAGGGATCGAAACGCGTCAGTGTTGTGTGGTGTAAGGGATAATTAAGTTTGTGGGATTTATATGTGTTTTATTGGCAGCAGTGGAGGGAGGGATTGCATGAAAGACATATATATTTCACACAGGCCTGGTTATCTTGCACGTGAGTAGCGGAGTAGCAAGGTAAATTTTTTGTTCACTATTTGTAGACACCCCTGGGGACCTATTCAGAAAAATCCCGTTATTTTAATTTTTAAGATTCATGCTAGCAAAGCGGATAAAAGCTGCAGACAATAACTATGTTTATTGGTACGTAAAAATCTGAAAAAAAAAACCACTCCACCTGAACGAAGATAAAGGTGCTGTTAATACTAAAAAGTGTTACACCAAGTGTTAGTGTTCAAGCGAAATAAATCCACTGACTAATTTGATATTTACTTATAAGTTGGTTAGGTGTTAGCCAGGGTTCCGCATTGAATTGTATTATCTGGTTATACGCTAATGAAGAATGGAATATTAGGCGGCGGCCTAGCACGCTGCATCACCGGTAAAAAGAGAGCCTCGCTGAGCGACAAAAAGATAAATTAGTGCGTATGCTAGCCAGCCAGTGCCTGCCAACAAGATGTTTAGATGAGAGGCTCGCATGTAAGAGATAGAATTTCGCTTACATAGATAAGCGTTTACACTGCGAAGTATCTCAACCACTATGGAAATAAGGAGCCATTAAAAGAGCACTTCGTTATAAGTCCGCCTGTCCATATGGTGTCTGTCAACATCCTCTTTGTTGGTACTCGATACCGTATTATTAAAATTAACACTTTGAAAGTACTTAAGTACCTACCTAAGCAAGTTTAGTATCGTTAGAATTTTAAAACATTTACGAAACCCTCAGTACGCGAGTCTGACTCGTACTTGACCACCTTTTGCAAATAAATAACTTGTATCTAACGAAGCTACGAAAAAATCGCCAACCTGCATCCAATCCTAAACGAATGACGTCAAAACCTCTTAAATGATAGGAACTATTCAAACATAGCTGCTTAGAATTTGCTGTTAATAGTTCCGTGCCTTTAAATCAAAGAGAGTTTGCATTTTCATAACGAAATGTTTTTATGAATCGCACCGAGCAGTGAAACCTCATCCAGTCGTTTTCTCATAGATACGGCCGCGCACCACTAACACCCGAGTTACTAAATCCCTAATGTACACACACGCCCACGCTCTGTCTCGTTTGTTTATAGAATTGTGCACGGCTGTGGAATAATATGTTTTAACGTGAATATAATGCTCCTACATCTGAAGCTATAGGCCAGTTGGTGTTTTATTGTGTGTAAGCGATTCCGAGCTTTATCGCGTATAGCTGGTTGCCGGATAATCGAGTATAAATAGCGGACCGCTGTCGATGTCTTGCGGCCGGACTTGCTTATTTTACGAGCATTCTATACCATTGTTCTATTTTATGCTTCTATCATGTTGTTTAGATTACTCCGGCGAGATCGCAGCGATTTGATTGGATAAACTGGGCTTACAGCGTCAATTACAATTGAAATAAAAAAGTTTGTTTTGAGACTCTTTTTCAGCTGATTGCGGAATGGGTTTTAATTAAAAAGTTTCAAGTGCCTCGATGATAGTGTGCCTACTGGCGCGCCGCGCCATTACTTTTTTAATTGGATTCCGCTGTTTGTCTTGTACCTAACATTTCAGCCGTGATATAACCTCGATTTAATTAATGTGATGTTATTTTTGATCGATAAGGAATTTACAGACGTATATTTACGGATACTTGAGCAGTACTTAATAGATGCTGGTCTGGGAGTAAAGAAATAAAATAGAATGTACCAGTTGCTTCTCTTCCCGCGCAGATGGTAAAAGTCAATCAAGGGAATGGGCGAAAATCGTAAGCATCATGTTACAGGCGATGCGGCCCATCACTATTTTGATTCCCCTTTCCACATATACGCCCATAATCAAGCTAAACGTGGCCTTTAGTTCTTGTTACCTTAGGGCTTAGGCCCTGTGTACCCCGTAAGGGATAAATGCGTGATTTATGTATGCATTATGGATGAGTACCTATAACATAAAACATAAGTAATAGGTACTTAAGAAGGTCAGAACCTATTCATACAAAAGCAAATATTTTTTGAAGATTAGGAAATTTATGTTTGTGTACCTACTAACCTACTTTCGTTAGGTTTTCGGAATAAGATGGAAGATTTTCGGTCAAAAATAACAAGGAAAGTTTTCAGGTGCAGAAAGAATCAGTCGTTGTTTAGGTTTTTCGGTAAACCATATTGTATAGATACATTTGGAATCGTCTCTGAGGTGCTCAAAAATATTAAAACACTAGATATTTATCTCAGGTATTTAATATCGGTCAGTTAGTAGACTATCTAAGATTATGTGCCTTCAACTACAAATTAATTTTTGCTTTACTATGTGAGTTCCTATTTTTTTTCAATCTCCCCAAAGTCGGTCTGATGTAACTTTATAGGTAGATGTAGATACCGTGTCAGACTAAATAAAAATTAAGACAAAGTCATGCGAAAGGCGTGGTGAGGCCGGTTTAAACCACGCCACAGCTTGTGCGTAGATTAGATACCTTTGCAGGCACACAACCACAACCCAATCTTGTCAAACAACAAACAAATTGTTTGAGTGAGACACGCACACAAGCACGCGGCAAGGCGTAGTTTAAACCGGCATTACTTTGTCTGTCGCGAGAACTCTGTCTTCAGTTTTTATTATGTCTGAGGTTACCGTGTGCAACACCTAAATACCTATCTACCTATACAGTCGACTACAACAAGACGTGTTCTCCTTTTAACTTTTCCTACTGCATAGTAACTAATAGAGTGAAAAAGGTAAAGTTGATCTTTTGGGAGTTTACTTGTTGTTTTGAAACTCTTCTAAATAAAATAAATGGGTCTACCTACATCTAGGCACGCGTTTGTATTTAACCCTGGCCACCGTGACGGAATAATCCGGTTGCTTAGACCACCGGGTAGGAATTTTATTGCACACCTAATGTGGCTGTAAAGCCTAGTTGCCTGAGCCTTACAAGAAGAAATAATTTTATGCACTAGAGGATAAAAAGCAATTTTGGGCAGCTTTTTCTCGACATAAATGAACAACTTTACGAGCATGAGAGGTGAAAAGTATGAGAAAACTCTGTGAAGAAAATATGCATGTTTCTAACATCGAAGAATTTGAAAGTGCCTTCAGTTTTCCTGACAGCAAATTTACGTAAGATAAAAAATTATGACTGAATTATATTTCAGGCGCTTATTATTATTACCTAGTATAATTTTTTATTGAATTAAAATTCTTTAAGAAGTATATTAATTACAATGCGACAACGGTTTAAACCTGTGCTTAAATAGCTTTGAAGCTCGTACTGTTTGAGATATCATGAAAACAGTGGGATTCAAGAAAATAAATCACCGAACAAAAGCGACATAAAACTAAGGTCAAACAGTAAACCTGTATTGGCTGTCAATAGTGTCAAGTCAATGTCACTTTGACATTTTCATATCGGATCGGATGGATGGCATAGCTTCAAGTTCAGTTTATTTACTTTTCATTTCTCTATATACAAAATAAGACTTTTGAGCATACAGTTTGTAATTAGTATGTTAAAGTATTAAGTGATAAGGCGTTTAATTTTATATACGCGTTCTTTTATCATGGACAACTATGATGTTATATCGTTTGTGGGCGAAGGTTCGTTCGGTCGAGTTTTTAAGGCAAAACATAAAGAAACTGACCTAATTGTTGCTTTGAAAGTTATACGAAAGGTTTGTTACATCTACTACTTCCATAGAAAAGGGAATTAAGCAGTTGATATTTATTACAAACTTGTTTTTTTTTCAGAAAGGACGTTCATCAAAAGACTTGAAAAATTTAAGGCAAGAATGCGACATACAAAGGCAGCTTAAACATCCCAACATTATACGAATGATAGATAGTTTTGATACTGAATCAGAATTGGTGGTGGTTACTGAATATGCAGAAAAGGAACTTCATAGCATACTGGCAAAAGAAGGCTGTTTGAATGAAGAACAAGTGAAAAAAATAACTTGGGACTTGGTTTCTGCACTATATTATTTACATTCTCATAGAGTTCTACACAGGTTAGTCCAAGTTTTTTTTTTTTATTACATTAGCTCCAGCTTGGCAGACATATTGATACAGCCAAACACATCAAATATATGTATCACCAACCTTATTGTTTGTGGCATAAAGGTGTATAGATGTTTTTGACGTCTTGGTAACATACATAAACTTATGCCCTTGACTGTGCTTGTTAAGCAAAAGCAACAATATCACACTTTATAGATCACCTTGAATACTTAAAGTACTCCGGCATATAAGCAGGCAAGCACTAGTATTATGTATCTCTATCTGTTTAGACTCATATCATTAGTAAACAAATTTGTTTTGATGTTAATCTGAAGCTTTTTTCTTTATCATTTCAAGGGACTTGAAGCCTCAAAATGTGTTACTAGATAACAATGGTTGTGCCAAACTGTGCGACTTTGGGCTGGCGAGAATAATGACCAACTCCACTCACATTCTGACCTCCATCAAAGGGACACCATTATACATGGCTCCAGAATTAATTGATGAAAAGCCATATGATCATCAGGTAAATTAAAATGCATTTTAACTTTTTGAAAGATCGTTTTTTTTAAGTTAGAAGAATGAGAAGAATATATTTAAAGAAATAACAAAAGAAAGGTATACAGAATTCCTCAAAAACAATTAAGCCTGAGCTCAAGAGCCCCAGCTCAGTAATGTTGTGTTACAGAACAACAGTGCTGATTTTCCAGTTACAACCTGATTTGTACACCATGAATTTAAAAAGGACCAATTTTAATTACTATTTAGCTCATCATTAAGTCTGAAGTAGAAAATCAGGATGGCTGGTGCACCAGCAATTAATATCTTAATAATAGCAGTTAATATCTTTTTAGGCAGACTTGTGGTCCTTGGGCTGTATTGTATACGAGTTGATGGCAGGGCAGCCTCCCTTCTGCACCATGTCCATTCTACAGTTGGTCAGAATGATCCGTCATAAGCCAGTGCAGTGGCCCAGTTTCATAAGCATAGAGGCTCGCTCCTTCCTGCAGGTACATTTAAAATTCCCACTTGCATGGTGATGGCACATTTTATTTTATCCTTAACCTCTTAACCACCCTAAACATTCTGTTGTGACAACCAATTATAAGGTTTACATGACCAACATTCAACTCCAAATAAATCTGCAATGGAATTAAAAATCAAGTTAGTTTGTTGTTTGTTTTTTCCGTGACATACAGAGCCCTTCACTTCATTCATAGTGTGGTGGCCAAAAGGTTAATTTTGTTTTGCAATATTGTAGGGCCTTTTGCACAAAGATCCAATTAAGAGGATGACCTGGCCAGATATCCTGGAACACCCGTTTGTGGCTGGCCATATTCACATCTTGCCTGAAGATGTGCAAAGTGAATCTCCATTCACACAGCCTCTCACCCATAGCCAGCAGGAAGCAAAGCAGCTACAGCGGGATAAGATAAGCAGTAATGCAAGGTAATTTTTTTAAAAAGGTTGTATTAATGAACAGATCAGTTTATCATGCACATAAAAAAAATATCTCTTAAAAAATTATATCTTAAGGCCATTATGTTTTTACAACTTAGATTCACTTTTCACCCAAAGCATTGTTTAAAGGGCTATGAAACTAGACAATGAATCGATAAAACCAAACAGAAGAGAGCATGATCTGCGACATATCCGAGGTGTTGTGAATGCTGTAGAGTGTGTCCCCATGTCTGATGACGACAGTGTCCGAGCCACCAGTGCCTTCAGCGTTAGAGACAGCCTCAAGACTGATGATGAAGATCAGTCCCAACCCATCACCGTTGCGAACGCGAAGCTCCTACAGCACGAATACAATGTCATGAACAATTCTAACCTGGTTGTTTGTAACCTCGAAAACAATATGGCGCAACTAATGGCTGCAAACAGGAAACAAATTGACCAAACTGTGAAAAAGATGGACAAAATTGTGGAAGAAAAACAAAATGTTGAGAAGACTGTTAACTCTGAGAAGAAATCTACACCGAGTTATAATAAAAGTGAAGTGGTGGATGTGAAACAGAAATCAAAGAGTGTTGACACTGCATCACACAGTTTGGAAAATCCGAAAAGCTCAACCAAGTGCAGTAGTGATGTTAGTTCGGGACTGAGTAAAAGTGTACCACCATCATATAAGCAAAAGCTCCTGCAATTTTCTAGAGATAAACTGAGATTCGGAAGTGGAGGCAACAGATTGACGAGGAGTATTAAGAGATCTTTTCACTTTAGCAGAAGTTGGGATAAGAACAAATCTGACAATCAAAGGCGTACTAGTGAACCAGCTATTGAGATACCAAATATAGTTGATGCAGAGCAAGAGAAGTGCTCTAAAGAGGAAAAGGATGAGGACATTGAAAAGATAGAATCAATTGAAGAGGTTTCTGATAAAGATATAGCAAATAATGATGACATTGTAAAGGCTGAAGAGAAACAAGAATGTAAGTGTCATTCTTTCACTATTTTTAACCTCCTAAAAAAGAAAAGGTTTTCATTTCGTAATATTTTGTCTGTTCTATTACCCAATTCACGCAAATTTAAAATTATTCTCATTGTTTTTAGTGAAAGAACCATCTGCTATAGAGTTGGAGGAGTGGGAAGCATTTCTTAACTCCAATATAAGTGAAGTAATGGATGGTGATGTCGAATCACTGACACAGTTAAATATGGTTTGTATTTTTTCATATCTCGTAGCAAACAAAAATAATAAAAAATAGTACATACCTGTCGTGCGTCACCTCGTTTAGCTCGACTTCCGACAATTTACAGGTGCGTATACGCATACGCGGTACTGCCCGTGACCTCTTAGAATGTCATTCGGGTTTCGGGTATCAAACCCATAAGAGTGAGTGAGGCAGCAATACAAACCCGAATGGCATTTTAAGAGCTCACGGACTGTACTACTTGAAGCCGCGACTCGAGTGCGTGCAGCTAACAAGTGTAAAGTACGTCAATGCGTCGGTGAGACTGGTGCGGCATCAAAGGCTTTTTTGTTTCGAGTGTGTATATATATACTTTTTACGTGTTGCAGGTCAGCATGGTGGTAGGCGTGGTAGGTAGCGCGGGGCGCGGCGCCCGCGGCGGCCGCGTCTGCGGCGCAGTGGCCGCGCTGCTCGCGTTGCCGGCCGTCTCGCACACGTTGCCTCGGCACACGCTGCTTAACATTCAGGATGTAAGTGTACGGGACTGGAGTAAACGGACGCTCGAAAGGGCGGGGGGTGCGGTGTTCATGTTAAAATTTAAAAATGTATTTGAGTGTCCTGCACAAATCCCTTTGCCGCTGCCCGCCCGGCCTCTCCAGCTTTACCCCAAGACTTTTACAAGTAAGACATGCAATGGAATTACTAGCACATGAGCAGTGGCGTAACTATAGGGTGGTAGGACTGGCAAAATGCCGCGGGCTCCTAGCTCTACGGGGCCCCGAACTGGCTTGACCTAGAGCACAGAAGGGACGATGATGCACTTCTTGATATTGAGAAAGGACCCCCCCCCCCCCAACTGATGAATTTGCCACGGGCGCCACACGTTGGATAGCAGTGCTCATTTACCATCAGGTGACACTTTGTTGTCCCGTATAACAAAAAATGTGTTATCCTAACAACGACGGTCTCTGAAAGAGCTAGTAGGATAAAAAAGACACTTTAAACAGTCCTTTGCTGTCTTTTTACAGAATAAAACTTTGAATTTTGAATGTGGCTGCTTTTTTTACTGGCTTTCTTAAAATACAGTTGATAAAATCACTTTTTTTATTCCAGGTGTATCTAGAAGCAAAGGTGGTCTATAATTTTATTGCGGCTATTAACTCTTTAATGAGGGCCAGCAAAGATGACGAGGATACGGAAGACAGGTGAATCGTACTTACTCAAAATATCCGTGTGAAATTCTCAACATTTACAGAACTTATAGTGGCGGGTGGATAACTAGATACGACTGTGATTTTATTATTTTTCAACATCAAAAGTAACGAAAACTTATTTGCCCGCTACAAAGAACCCCCGCTGTGAAATTCTATTTTTTTTTCGTGTTTTAACGATTGATAACAACGCCATCTATTGTGTTGCACGCAGACTGCTTGGCGTGGGACGCATGCTCGAAGTGTGCGCGTGGCTGTGCGTGCGCTCGTGCCGCGGCGTGCGACAGCTCGCAACCGCCTTCTCAGCACACAACGCTTATCCTGTTTTTACGGACCTGCTCAAATTATGTAAGGATTGTTTTACGGTTATAATTATAACAGTAACAGGGTAGCATCAGTTTGACTTGCACTAACTTACCTTGGTGAAAATTAGTTCGTAATTCGGTATATTTCGCCATTTTGTAGGTCGTAGTTACTTTTAGATGACAGTTTGGTTAACACCGGTCGCCTTAGTTAGTGACTTTTGGCCCGGTCCTTACCTACAACAGTTTGTCCACCCGATTTTTTACGGAAATCCGCCCAAGGGTAGAGCTCCTTTTTCTGTTAATTTTCCCCTTAGGGTAACTGAAGATACCTATACCTAACGAACTTAACCTACCTATTTTTGTACTAAAATAATTTCGATTCGATATAACGGTAGCATTTTTCTGGGTGAACAAATTAGGTGGACCACGGGTAAATGTCTTCTTTATCATCCCTCTGTTCTAGTCTAAACTCTTTGCTTTATTTTGACTTATTATTGCTTGTCCACAGATTCTAAAACACCTCGCATTGTATTGAACATAGTGGGATTACTCATTACGATACTCCAAGACTTACCGGAAAACGCAGAAGTGGTTGAGAAGATCTTATTTGACGACAAAAGTTTTAACTTCATGTGCCTTCTTGAGCAACCTAGCGACGCTCTCAAAATGCGAGTCTGTATTCTTATAAGTTTGCTGTGCACATTTTCTTGCACCGCGTTTTCGGTGGCCATGGAATCCAAGTGGAGTAAAGCGGAGAGTGAATGTTTGGAAGCATTGCATACCCACTGTAATGTCACTCTGAATAGGGCGGCTAGATTAGCGACTAAGGAGCTCAGTAATATGCCTTTCTATAGTTAATTTTAGTTTTTCGAGGTTCTTCAAGAACGTTTTAACTAAATACAGCTAAAATGTAAAGCGCGATTATACAAAATATTGTTTAAGGCAGGCGCTTTGCGGCGGATCATATCGATGAACAAAACCAGCTTTAACTTGGTTGTGATGTAGCAGACAACTGTTTTTGTTCATCGTTATTTTGTGGAACACAAAAAAGGGAATCCAGATGAAAGCAGAAATCTCAGAAATGCATTTAACTCTCAAATGGAAACATAAGAAATGTCACGAGTCAAGAACCTGTTGGTACTTTTGAATGAAGAATCTCTTGTTAAATATAAGACTGAATTTTTTGTAATTCATTAAATTTGACCAGTAATACCGTAACGCATTAGGACTGATTTGGTATTTGATACAAGTGGTCGAAACAATCAACAATACTTAATCGCTTTTTAAAAATAGTTCTTACAAAATAAATAAAATACTCTGCCGCCTGCGCGCAAATTATACCTACTGTCATCAGTACAGCGTATTACGTAGTGTTGCTATTTCAAAAATAATTGTAAAATATTGTCAAATTATTGTTTACATTTTTGATCTCGAATTCGATCACCGACTTTGCATTTCCTAAAGCGGTCCTAAAGGAGTGTCGCAAAATGTACCTATCCGGAATACAGCGGGTGGTTCGGTTAGTTTGGCTGACACCCTTACAAAGGTTTTTTGTTTAAATTTTTGATTCAAAATTAGTCCCGCCTTTGACGCGGCTCACTTTGAACATCGAACAATGTGTGGAAACATTTTGACGACCAATATAAAAAAAAAAAAACTAAAAAACGTGAACGGGGTCAAACTGAACCAAAGACCTGCTGAAATAATACGGATGAATTTTGAGACAAATCTTGTACACAACGATAAAGAATGGAAACGAAATCAGTGCGCTTACTTTGTAACTTACCCTTAAAGGTCTGACCACACCGGTGCGTAAAAGATGTTGATGGTGCTTCTCTACGCAACAAAATGTATAAAAAACCGGTGAGAAAACGTGACGCTTACGACACGTCACTGCGTATACGCGGCGGTGTGGTCGCTCCTTAATTTGACAATATGCACTAAAGTCTAAGAACTCTAAGAAGTCTTTATGTATATTTTACTAACAAATATTTTTAGGACTAAAATGAATTTAGGTATTTAAAATATTTCAAATTAAGGGTCAACACATTTTTGAGGTAAAATAAGTGGGTTTTCCTCTTTCAAAACTTTTAGGTAATCTTTAATGTCGGTACTTACTCTACGAATATTAACTTGCGCGTCGCTGCTCTGTCATTTAGACGATGTAAAATAATTGATTTCATTTCTATGAATTACTTTACTAAGTGTAGGTAATTTTGTAAGCTCGTGTGCGAATGTGTGATTTTTTTTGTCGAATTATAATGACGTCATTGGGCATTACGGGATCAACCGACTTTTCAATGTCGCTTATGCAAGACATTGGCGTCCTATAAGGGTTGTACTGAGTACTTACCTAATAAGTTTTTTTTTGTTTAGTATCATTTACGTACCTAGTTATCGAAGTGATTATATCGTGATAAGAATACAGAAGTGCCATAAAATCGGAAGCTGATCATTCAATGCTTGATCAGTGACTTTTCGGTCCAAAATCATAAAATGAAAGCATTTTACTATGTGTTTTAATAATTATACATAGCGCGAATGACTTGGGAAAAACCCGTGTGCGTATATCCTCACGAGTACTTACATAATCGAAATGTTTACGTAATATTGTTATAAATTTTAAGAAACGATTAGTGATGATGCTTATGTTTATATTTTACAATAAATAAATATTATGTTAATCGATTTTATCGATGGAATCTCTTAGTCTGTGTTTCAATATTTCTTCTAAAGCATTAAAAAAATCATGCTTTGTGAAATCGTTCCACTATTAAATTAATCTGGTCATAGATATGCTTCCAAACATTCTGCCTTGGGTGGCTATCAATTTCTTGATAATATTAATTCAAACATTTTTAAGTTACTTGGCATTCATTACTATGGCAAAGGAGATGAAGAGATGTATTAGATAGTACATCGAAATGTTGAAGTGAATCGAAATGAAAAAGTGTTTTTTCTGAAAGTAGACTGTAAATGGCTCTTTTACATGACATTTCATAATTTTTCCGGCCCTTTCGGAAAAACTATCATAGCCAAGATGAAATTTCTTGCGTCGTAAGGAACGGCAGAAAGTCAAGTTACCTGAAACAAACGACGTGCCCATAAACTATAATAATTTAATTAATTAAATAATAAAACTTCACATTGAAATCTTAACTGCATAAAGACAAAGCACGAACAGGGTAGGTTACAGTTTCGAGTTTTGTTTTAGGTAAGTACACTAATTGTCACTCAGAGCTTCTGATAAATAATGTAAAAGGTACGCATTAGCTGAACTACCTAACTCATCATCATCATCATCATGTCAGCCGAAAGCCGTAGGTATAGATACTGCTGGACATAGGCCTCCTCCAAGGCTCTCCACTCAGACCATATAACATAACTACAGTAATTGCAGCTTCATAATTAACATTGTTAAATTTACTCATTGACCACGTCGTCACATAAATACGCGCATGCGATTGCACACGACGGCGTTTCTGGCGCGAATGCATAACAAAATTAAATGTTTATCTCCGATCACCATCGACGGTGCATTCGCACTAAGATCAAAGACCCGGCTTTATGCCATGTTAATTACGATTGAGTGGCCTGGTGGATTTATGGCAATGTTTGGGTTACATAAGGGGTGAGCGGCCGGCCTCGCGCCGGTCACTTCGGTTCAAATCGCCAATCGACTAGCTATCGATTATTAGATCGACGAGGAAAATAATTATGTTTAGATATGCTAAGTGCCTACTTGAGGAATAATAGCTAGCATTAACTCGGATTGTCGAGTTATGAAACTGAAGTGCTTTGTTGAATAAGTTGGTAGGTAATAAATAGGAAGTTCCAGTAGATTCTATAATATTCTGGATTCTTAAACTGTTACTATTAGATGAGATGAATAAATAGTACTTAAGGCACTGTAACATAAGGGGATTGCCGGCCGAGTGTCAACGAGGCCATCTAGAGAGATACGAGGCCGACAATACCTGTTGGTCAATGCTTGTATAGTGCTTTTCTCAAACATGCAATGAAATAAATTAAAAACTTCCAAGAAATAAAAGTTTTATTTCTATACAAACTAAAAGAAAACTAGACAAAATAAAACTAAAATACAACAAACCTCGTTTATTGTTTTTTAATAGCTAAAAGTAAGTGACAGATTGCCATAACCCCAGAAAGCAAACATTGCTTATAGATTTTTTATTATGGCTAAATGCCAATAGATGCTTTGTCTCAATAATGTGGCGAACGGAAATTAAAAAGAGCACATTGCCGGCCTAGGCCGGTAATGTTGTATGAATTTTCATTAAAGTCCTCACCTCTAGTCGCACCTGAAACGTGACGCTTCATAAATATTTCATTGCATGTTTGAGAAAAATTACTTACCTATTATGGGGTAAAATAAACGCCAACAGTGTATAGAGTAGGAAACGACCGAATTCCGCTAACACCGAGTTTTGTTTAGTTTACCCAGGAAGGTGCCAAATGAAATAAAGCAAAAATTTTGTACGTTGCCGTTAGATACAGTATTAAGCTCTCTCCCTAAACTGTATCGCACAATGCTACCATTGTAAAATATCTACTACGTCTTCTCTATACGATCAAGTATTTTTGTGTTTACGAACTCTACATCCACGAAACGTTCCTACCTACCACGTTCTTACTAAATTTGGGGAAATCCCTCGGCTACTGGCATATACCAAACTTCGTTCCGATGGCCTAAGTTGCGTAATTGTTGCATAACGCTAGCTAAGCAAGCTTTAATGTTACGTCCGACCCTACAATCTTCGCGGGTAACTTAGGTTCAATAACATTGGTCACTATCGCCTAATATGTACCACAACACATTCCACATGTAAATAACTAACTACCAAGTTAATACTAACTTGATAAGGTAACTTTTTTACTCAAAACTGTCACCAAACTCAGTCTGACCTGGCGTCTTACTCCTTTTACACGTGTTGTAGTAGAAAGTGACTTAGAAAACCCTGACTCTATTTTTGTGTTCTAAACATTCATAATAGTGTCGTTTATCAACTCACATTTTTCATTTCTTCATTCTATAGCGACGCCCTGAGGCGATGCCGGTAAAAATCGGATTAAATCTGGCGTTAACATTAATTCATGAAAACATTCTATCAATCGCTTCGCTTCACTACAAGTGGGCAGATATCGACCTATACGTTGTTAGTGTTCGCCTTCAAGACTAATCGAGACTGACTGTCAAGAAGCCTAAGGTAACAAAACCTAAAAGGCCACGTTTAGCATGATTGTGGGTATGTAGCTGGAAAGGGGAATCAATATAGTGATAGGTTGCTAGTTGTGGTTTTCGCACATTGCGCACTTTAAATAATATTGCACATGTAATCATGCTCTTATGCCATCCCATGTCTCGATCACCATTGACCAAAAATAGGCTAACTGACGTTCAACAAGGAAGCGCAAACCAGGCAGCCGAAAAGCAACGTAACCAGGCGCAATGCTAGAAGCCGCAGCTGTCGGATTGAGCTGGAGTTATCTGGAAACCAGGCAGGAATGGAAAATTACGCCAAATAAATTGGGTCGAAAATATCACAATCTATCTACATCACGACGTCCCTATCATATCGGAGGCAGCGTCTAAAATAGTGATTGTTTTGTCGACTTTAGCTCGTAGTTTTTGAACAAACAAGAATGGTCGTTTAGGTTATTCACCGGTGCCATTTTAAAGGTAAAGGTTTGATGAACTAGTAAACTTGAATCATGTCCAGTCATTATAATAATAACAATCTAACACTGTTTTTGTCACAACGAATTTGTGAAATGTTAAAGTGCAATGACCGCTCTTACACATGGCTGCCTGCCCCTAGCGAGAACTCCGCTCTGGGACATTGATGTCGCAGTCATGCCAGAAAACTATAAAGAGGGGAAGGAGGCACAAACTAGAGGCGACAGGCCGGCCTTGCAGGAGCTGCTGCACGCCCGCTGACAAGTCGAGAGACGGATGCGTGACCGGTGGAAAAGCGAGCTGAAGGGTTGCCGGTATGGAACGAGGACCATAGCGGCTATCCCCCCCTCGATGGACCTTTGGCTGGACCGGGGCTTTGGACCGCTAACGTACAGGTTGTTCCAAATCCTAACGGGGCACAGGTGCTTTGGGCACTATATGCACCGCATTGGAAGAGAGGCGAGCACTTAGTGCTACAATTGCGGTAAATAATGACACCGCTCAGCACACGTTGGAGGAGTGCCCCTGTTGGAATTTTAAGCGTCATCAGCTCATTGCGGCGGAGTACGGACGGAAGGACTTGTCGCTCCACAGCTTGGTGGAAGCTATGCTGGATGGGGCGACGAGTCTTGGGAGGAGGTTGCTTCCTTTTGTAAGGCAGTAATGCTCCAAAAGGAAGCCGAGCAACGGGAGCGCGAGGACGATGTCCACGCCCCCCGTTTCGGCGCAGACGAATGGGGCGAAGGTGGTGGCATTTTGCTACCCGTCTGAACCCTTAGTGGGACCAGCGGGCGGGAGACAGGGGTCCCTCGTCCGTATTGCACAGTCCGCACGTCTGGAGTTTAGAAGCGTTCTGACTCCTCCCTCCATGGCGCGTGTGGCCCTGGCGAAAACCGGGACAGCCGGGGGCGTCGTCGGCTCGAATCTTCGGGCTCCAACGGCGCCTTCCTCTAAGTCCTCTATAATTATTTAAATATTATTCATATATTTATTTAAATAGTCTGTCCAGGACTTTTTTAGCCAACCCATTTTTAATATATTTTCTAATATACTAAATCACTACATAGTATAAAACAACGTCGCTTTCCGCTGTCTATCTGTCTGTCCCTATGTATGCTTATATCTTTAAAACTACTGAACAGATTTTGATGCAGTTTTTTTAATTGATAGAGTGATTCAAGAGGAAGGTTTATATGTATAGTTCTGCGCAGACGAAGTCGCGGGCAGAAGCTAGTTTATTATAAAATATGTTTCATTATATTATCAGCTCGGTGAAGGTCGGTCGACTTAGGTTCGGATCTTCTACTATCTGGAAACCGACAGGAATGGAAAATCACGCTAAGTAAATTGCGTCGCAATATCACAATCTATCTACATCATGACGTATCATATCGGGGGCATCGTCTAAAATTGTGATGTGTGGTTGTTTCATCGACCTTTAGTACCTGGTAGTTTTTGAAACTTAAAGTAAACAAGAATTGGTCGTTTAGGTTATTCACCGGTGCCATTTTAAAGGTAAAGGTTTGATGAACTAGTAAACTTGAATTATGTCCAATCATTATAATCATAATAATCTAACACTGTTTTTGTCACACCGAATTCGTAAAATGTTAAAGTGCAATGACCGCTCTTACGCTAGGTAAGAGACGTGCTTGCCGATGCGGATCCGGTCGTATTAAGAGCACAGACTTTGATCTTTCATATTTGTTCATTTCTCATCATCATCAATATTTACGCAATTGAAGATAAAATAACGAATGAATATCTCATTTGAATTCAACGATCGAATAGCCTAGTGGTTAAAGGAGCTCACACAGAGTCCTAGGTTTGATCCCTGGTCGGGGAAAAGTATGTGTTTGTCTATCTCAGGCCCGCTGTTTCAAGGTTTTTAAACGCCTTCTTTTTGTATTAGGATTCACTAAAATGCATTATGATATGCATTACTATTTTACTTTAAAGACAAGTGACCTATGTACTTCGACTTGCAGTAAACAACTGTATCATATTTTTATAGGCATAAACCACTAGTCTCAAGGTTAGGTCGTTTGTGGCGCCCACAACCTTGTTCGCTATATAAATAAATAATATAAGTACCTACCTACCTATTAACCTGTTAAAATAATTTTCCAGCGATTAGCATTAACAAACAGACAATTAAAACATGGAAAACCCATTGAAAAGAAACCTGTCATTCGGTACTTACTTATTATTTATTATACCTTTATTGTACCTACAGATTCTTTTTCTACCTATCACTACATAGTATAAAATAAAGTCGCTTTCTCTGTCCCTGTGTCCCTATGTCCCTATGTATGCTTATATCTTCAAAACTACACAACGGATTTTGATGCGGTTTTTTTTAATAGATAGAGTGATTCAAGAGGAAGGTTTTTATGTATAAGTCTACGCAGACGAAGTCGCGGGCAGAAGCTAGTTTATAAATAAAGCAAAAATAGGCACCATGTCGATCAAATTGATTCCTGCCCCATTGTAGACCTTTTCGAAGTTCACTGTTTCGAAGTACTTAATTGGAACAGTAACGTTACATTGAAATGGCAAAGAAAATCATTGTGACGTTTACTGCGAGAACGTTCTACGGTGGGTCAGGAATCAATTTGTGCGATAGTACTAGATTTGTTCATCGTTTAAGGTAGCGATAGGTTTCGCAGTATCATTTATCATTTACTCTGTCCATTTTTTAAATAAAAATGTACAGTAGCCTAGGATTAAATATAATTAAAACCACGATCTAAATTTTAAAACTGGCTGGCGCAACTTTCTGTGACGAAGCCCAAGAAGAGAGTTAACGACTGTTATTGAGCTGTTATTTGCAGCCAAAGCTATGCGAAAAAAGGTGACGATGACTGCGATTGAAAACAGTAGGAAGTCGTGACTAAGGTTTAAATTGAAAACAATGCTAGTAGGTACCTAAGTGTATTTTTAAAACTGTTATAACAGATGGTAACAGTAGCTGTTAAACTATTGTAATGCACAATTTGGTCATACGGGTCAGTTGAGTTGGCGATACACCCACTAGACTTAATGGTAGCCTTCCGCAGGGGGCAAGAGACGAGCTCTTGTAAATTCTATTACAGCAACCTACTTACTTCAACAGCTAAACTAATTTTTAACATTCATTAGTGGTATTCTATTTTTTTGTTAAGTACCTACCTACCCTTGTCATTATTGTAGGCAACCAATAGGCTGTGATTTTGCATAACTAAGATTCCTAATTTGAACGCCGGCTTCCTCAACCCAAACAGCCTCTAAGCCAACGGGCAAGAGTCGACTGTCAGTTTCCTATGCTCACGCGAGAACCTCTTGACATGGCTATTTGGGCTGGCCAGTTAAAAAACAGTGGGTTAAGTATTAGCTTGCCATCGCTGGGGGCGGAAGTTCGCCTTTACATTTCACTTTCGTCGGCAACGGTCCGGTGTCGTTGCCCCCGCGTCCTCGCGGCCGCGTGCCGATTAGATAATTTTCGCGCTGCGTTGTCAAAATACTCATGACCCAATGGTACAGTGAGCACAGGGTCGACGAACCCGAGCCAACGCCCGCGATCGACACTACGGTTTGACGCATTCATTCTCAGTATAGTAAGTATGTACGTAAGTACTTATCGGTCAAAAATTACATATCTTGCCCTTAAAACACATAATCTGTGATGAGATAGCTTGTCATGTACCTATTTACGGATAAGATTGTTAGCCTAAAAAATATGTAGAAGTCACGCGACTGCAATAAGTAGGTACCTACTTAGTTTGATTTAACTAAGTGAGAGCTGTCGATAAATGTATGCGCTTTAAAAGTTAACTTTACTTCAATTTATTGAATACTTATCAAAACAGAATTATATAAGTTCTTCGTTCCGTACTTTCTCTTATTAATTACTTACTAGGCTACCTTCGTTAAAGGGAATGTGTTTTCTCTTTCAGCTTAATTACAAAATGTTTTAAATTTTACAAGGTCTTTCGTGCTCTTTCTTGATCCATGTCTCATGTAATTTTTCCTTTTTAATATATGTGTATAATCATATAAAAATAATCCCTATTTTCCTTGATCGCGGCATTACACGAAAACGACTGAAACGATTTCGCTGATTCTTTTTTTGTTGTTTGTTACGAAAAGGTCGTTTGAAATTATATTTAAAAAAAGAAAAAATCTGGGATGGGGCTGAAGCCGCGGGCAACTGCTAGTCATTAATGTGGCTGGTTATAGTAACGCTTTAATCTAGTTATTTTATATATAAAAAAAACAAAGATGATAAGCGGTTAATTTGGTTCAATATAGTTAAAAAAAATGGGGACGTACATGACAGTTTACATCAGATCTATTATAGTACTTAGTTAATCCACCACTTTCGTTACGAGTCTTTCAGACGTCGTTGCTGGCGTCATAGAAAGTTGACCGCGCTGAAACATCTGACAGGTGCACCGAGAGAATAGCACTTTCAGCTTTCCAGCGTTATTCTAGGCGGTTACGCGTGACACAGAAAAAACTGTGGATTGAGGCCAGCTTTTCAAGACGTTCTCGTAAGGGGAAAAGAGATCTTACACAGTTTAATTTAGGCACCTTAATTTCGTAATACGAATTATAAACTGCGGTATAACGTATTATTACACGTAGGTAGGTAGGTACTATAAATTTAATATCTACGCAGCCTGATAGAGGTGAGGGCTACGATTATGCTACGATCTTATAAGGCTACCTTTTTAGTAAGCGTAAAGTAAAAAAGTATAGTACCCATTAGGTTTTTATTTATAGGAGCTCGCCAATAAATTTTGCACTTTCTTAGAATTTGAATACACGCGCCATAGCAAAGGCTCTATGAGTTTTTTTTACATAGGTAACTAGAAGGAAAGGAAAATGAGCAAGTGGGTAACCTGATGGAAAGCCCTTGGAAATTCGCAACACAGCGTTGCCACCCTAATAGAGGGGTGAAGTAAAATACCTCATAATATGCCAATAATTTCACCAGCTGTCTTATTACTCACGCCAAGGTACTGCAGTGCAAGTACTGCTGTGTGGCGATAGGAATAGCGCGTAAATTCCGGAGAGACTCTGTATAGATCCTTTGTGTCTATTGTATGACCTGTTTAATTAAAGGCGACACTGGTCTCTCGAATCTGTCTTTAATTTTAATGTAAATAAGCAGGTAAGTAAATATAGAGTTTGTGTTAGTTCCGCAATTGATAAATTGTTATTTAAATATTTTAAAGGACTTTACAGTGATTTTCTGCAGCGGCTTTGAGGCTGACACGCGGACACGATGAGATAGCAATGAGTGCAGCAGCAGAGATTCACAAATTGTTGCTATAAAAATGCTTAATGATTTTAGCACTTTGTCTTTAAACTACAAGTTACCCAATTAAATATGTGTTAGGATAGTGAATCACCGCGGTATTTAGTGGCACATTTATTACTATCGCAATAGAAATAAGCATTTCGGACGAGTTTATTTTTCTTTCGACTAATGTCAGTAAACTGCGATGTAATGATTATGTAACGGAAGCCAATGACCGATAGCTTAATTACTACGGTAGTAAAATTTATATCATTCACATTGCGGCAACATTAGTGGTACCTACTTAATGGCGTCTTAGACGTGGCTGCTACGGCGGTAAAATGAATCTTAGTCGTTTGTAATGGAGTTTGTTTTGTAATGTTGTTTTATAAATAAATCAGCGAAGTGAAACACGTCAGTCATTGCGATTGAACGAACGTCCTTGCGAGCGCATTGAACCCGGAACACGCGTTGGTCGTGAGAATAACACAGTGCCCCGATAAGGCCCGAGCTACAATCCACCGCAATTGCTGCTTATGTAAGCTGATGAGATGATGCTCGATAGCGGAGTGACCTTGCGGTCAATGCCCGCTGCCGCTGACAACAGGTTAATGACCTATTTACCTACTCTAGTGTTTTTCTACGCACCCGGGTGTTTACCCTACATTGTAATTAGGTTTTTCTGATTACAATATGTACACTATGCACCAGTGTTCCTAGAGCCGTGGTGCAATAACCGACGAGATGAATTTAAGGCGATTGGGATGGATATTAACCGGCTTTGGGCGGCGTGGCCAGGTCATGTTAAGTTACGCTCAAAGCTATGAGTAAATGGATATTTAATATTAAAATAATGTGCGCATCACTTTTGTTAATTTGCTAATGCAAATACTGGAGTAAATAAACCCAGTTTGTGTTTGCATCGTTAACCTAAAATTAGTATGATTAAGTTTTTGGTTCGAGATCGGCTATTGACCCCAGCAGGGCATGCAATTACAAGGGCGAGTCTCCACCATCCACCCTCACAGCACTACACGCTACAGTTAACAAACAAATTGATGTCAGCTATACCAGCACTGTCTTAAAATTAATCCGGAATACTCTTACTTTAGTAGGTTTTGTTCCTCTGACTATTCAGTCAGGTATTCACCCCTAACCCCTATAACTATTTTTAAGGATTTTTTAATAATGGTTGACAAAATGTTTCCCTGCATGGTCGATATTTACAGTGTAGTACGGGAGTCTAAAGGCTGTCTTAATTTGGAAACAAAAATAACGATGAATAACCCTAACTATGAATACATTACATACATAAATTAACCACGTTTTTATCCCATACGGGGTAGACCAAGCCTAGGGTAACAAGACCTAAAGGCCACGTTTAGCATGATTGTGGGCGTATAGGTGGAAAGGTGAATCAAAATAGTGACGGGTTGCCAGCCGCATCGCCTATAACATGATTCCTAAGATTTTCACCGATTCCCTCGTTGGGCTTTTACCATCTGCGCGGGAAGAGAAGCAACTGGTACACTCTATGTTTTTTCTTTACTACCAGACCAGCATGAATGAAATAATAGTTTGGAGTGTCCACTTGCTAGTTTACCTTCCTTATCGTAAATGTAAAAGCACCTTCTAAAATATTTCGGAACAAACATTGCTAAGACACCCTCTATAGCTATGGCTGTGGAGGGCGCGGCGCCCGCGCAGAAATGAACTTTCGCCCTGAGGCCCGACTTATGTATCTCCGGTGTTTTACATCCCTCCCTTCTTCTCGTTTAATGCTTATTAATTATACATTAATAGTATACATTTTTAATGTTTAGAATTTTTATAAGGTCTAGGATGCCTATGTCACGGAATGGCAAGGCACTTAGTTAGATTCGCTGAGAGTCCAGTAATAAAATAATATTCGATTCTAAATCTTAATTGTCAGTCGTTATTTAAATCCCCTCGCTTACAAAGAATAAAAATCTGATCACTATAAAATTAACTATATTATCTTATTCACAAGTTTGATTAAAATGTAGACACCACATCGTTTTAGTCTAAGAGAAGCAACACTGAAATAGGTATTTGTCTAAAACACCTACTAACATTGTTAAGTTGGGAACAGAAGCGACATTGTTAAAAAATCTTGAACCCAAGTCAGCGTTTGACCTAAATGCCACAGTAAGTGTTTTTTTTTTAATTAGGTAATTCTAGTACGAGTAAATACTCTTCACTGCCTTTGGTATTATAATATTTTGAGTCCTCATGCTCATAAAGTTTGTATTCGTGGTAAATAAGTTTTTTTTTTAAAAGAGCTGATACCTACTCTTGAACCCTGGACCGATTATAGGAATTACTGCAAGGCAACTGGCTTTCGAATGAAAAACCGCATCCAAATCTGTCCATCCGCTTGCGATGCCACAGACTGACATACTAATTAAATTTATAATACCTCTCTTATTGCGTTGGAGATTAAAAATGAATTTGTATGCTCTTGTGCATAAAGCAAATTATTTTGCCTAAAACAAATCAATCAAGTACAACCAACAACAACGTTCCTACGAGCTCACCTGAACTTTATAGAATAATGTTTTCTATTTTTTGATTTTTTTACAATCCATGTTCTATATTAGAAAATGTATCAAAATAGGTTAAATAAATATTAATAAGTTATAATGCATAGAAATATAAATGCGTGAAAAATAAAAGTTTGTGAAAATATAAGTGATCACTATGTTATCTGACATAATAGGTAGTTATAGGTACTTATTCATCACACCTAAAAAAGGCACAAGCAAGTAGTACTATTTACCCCTCATAATATGTAAATATTTGTTGTTGATTTAGTTTTAAAAATGAACAATTAAGTATTTGCAACAAACGTAACTCGTACATAAAACCGATTATATCCTCGACTTAATTATACACCCTCGCCTGCTGTTAAGAAAACTATCTGGGTGAGGACCAAAAAGTTACACACCGTTAAAGTTGCGTTAAAATTTCCACCTACTTTTTCCATTGTGACACGAAAATTACTCATACAACAACAAAAAGTTAGTGGAAACTTTTACGCAAATTTAACGGTGTGTAACTTTTTGGTTCTCACCCTTCTCTTGAATTATGGTTTTACTAGGTAGGCATAAAAAAATACTGGATTAATAATTTTCTCCGACTCTATTCGTACCTATTTCAAATTCAACACAGTTTTTCTTCACAAGCATGACTTAAAAAATTGACCCCTGATCATTCAGATGGTAAGGAATTCCTTTTACCTACTGTGAAATAGCTTTTGTACAATGTGTCGAAGTATTTTCCAATATTTTTGTGACTCGTTTTTGTGCAATTATGTCAATAGACCCAGAAAAATATTTGTTATTGATCAATAAGATGGATGGTCTTACAAATAACATATACGTAACCAAGAACAAAATGTACTTAAATCTTTGTAAGAATAATATTGTTACCTTGTAATAATATTCTCTACACCTTTTTTCTGTTTTGGTTGTTATATGTGGTGTTCAATAAAGAGTTATTGTATTGTATTGTAAAAATGCTCAGCAAACTAGATGTGGTCTGCTACTTCATCTACGAAGAAGTTGTTCGTCACTATCCCGTGGGAGCTGTGCAACTTTCCAGGATAAAAACTATCATACTTATGTCCTTCCCTGGGACTTAAACTGCACTATATCAAATTCTATCTAAATCGGTGCAGTGCTAACAGACAGACAGAGACAGGTATTTACGCATTTTTAATTATATACATACATAAATCACGTCTTTATCCCTTACGGGGTAGACAGAGCCTAAAGTAACAAGACCTAATTTTACGCATTTTTAATATTTATCAATATTGGTATTAGTAGGATATATTGAAAGTAGGATTATTCAAGGTTAGCTAAAAAAATGACCTGTGGAGCCATGGCCTAAAAAAAAATATTTATATCCGAATTACCATAATGATAGATTTAGACGTTTAGATAACAAGTGATAGTTAAGTACAAAATTGAAAAAAAATGTGTAGCAAGGATTTAACCGAAATATACGACGCAATAAAAAAAATTAAAGGTAGTCTTTTTTTTTTAAATATTAAAGTAAAAAACACGGTGAGAAATTCACACTGAGGTGGAAAGAAAAGATAAAATATTTATAGTCAGAATCAAATCTATTAAAGTATGTCTTCTAAAAAACCTACTGCCTCAAAAATAAATTATAACTAGTATTTTTATATTTACACTATAGCCACAGTTCTTTCTTTTACTGTAAAACAAAGTTAGGTACTTCTAAAGACCATTCATTCATTAAGTACCTACCTACTCTAAAACAATTATAATTATCAGTATATCAACTAAAAAAAATAAGTTTGAGAAAAGTATAAAAATAATATTCGAAACCTATAATAGTACATTACTGCAGAGGCCGTGAAGTAAGGGATTGCTGGACGAGTTTGGGGTAGGTGGCCGAGTCGAAGACGAGGCCAGATAGAACGAGTCCTGCAATCCCTGTTCCGGCCAAAGCTTGTATAGTGCTTTTCTCAAACAATGTGAGGAAATATTAAAATTAAAATCTCTTTACTTTTTTCCGGTAGCATATTTTGCATAGCTAAATTTGCCTCCTCTTTTAAATGAGGCGGAGTACAGTTCATAAGTTCCCCGTCACTTTCATCACTAGAAGTCATTTTTATTTCTGTTAAATTATAATAACAATCACTACGAAATACGCATAAGCAGAAAAAAAGATTTTCGATTTGCCACCTTTTTTATTTTTTAAATGTACTAATTTGATCCAGCTATTTGAGCACCATGTTTAACCGCACATAAATATAGTACCATAGATTTTTTTTTATGTCGCAATTATGCTTAGGTACAGATTGTGGTGGTGGTTGGCTGTATGTAATTTTTTCCTTTGCCAATTTAATTTTAGTAAAGAAATTTAAAAAGTTAGAGCAGCGGACAAAAATGGATTTTCATACTAACTTTTGTGGCCTAAGCCAAGAAGTAATGTAGGGAGCCATAAACGAGAAACTTCATGTCCTCATATCGGGACATTAACGCATACATTTCCGAGCATGTTTGAGAAAAATAATTTTTCGTAAAACGAATTACTCAAGTTACGCAACAAAGAGGGTAGGTTGCATAAAAGGCAATGTTAACGGTATACAACCACCGCTCGTTCCTTTTCTGGTTTGGTATCGTCACCGATGGAGTGTTCCGTTCCCAATATAATAAGAATAATATAATTTAATCGGCCGTGTTAAAATATTGTATCAAAATTTAGTGTATAATACGATAACATGATTACGTTGCTTCCGCCCGTAGATATATAAGTCAACGTG
Organism: Pandemis cinnamomeana; assembly: GCA_932294345.1. Classification (NCBI taxonomy): domain Eukaryota; kingdom Metazoa; phylum Arthropoda; class Insecta; order Lepidoptera; family Tortricidae; genus Pandemis; species Pandemis cinnamomeana. Next base: position 10,457,250 of record OW028705.1, on the reverse strand, counting down.
ATTCAATAGCCTCCTCACAAATCTATGTGCTCCTATGCCGTAATACGTATTGCAACGCGCTTCTAACACTGCTATACAAAATGATCGGAGAACTTGGGCTGCACATCCAAGCGATGTCGCTCCTCAATATCATCGATTATTTGAGGCTAATTTTGACAACATTAACTTTCAGCATGTTGTTTTCGATAATTTACAAATGCATTAACAGACAGCGGATGCTCCCACCAGGTAAGTTCGTGTTCTTAATTTCATCGCCCCGAAAAGTCTCATCAAAAATAAAAAATAAAAAATTCAGCAGCCCATGCATGACGATCAAAATTTTATTTTACGTTTCACTTTCATTACCACCTTCAATTTCTGCGATTTCCGCCACACTATAATATATATGTATGTAAGTAGGTCAAACACAAGATATTATAGATAACAATAAAACTCGTTTAATGGCTTCTATGTATATGAAAATAGTTTAACACTGTTATTGTCGCCAGGTCCTTGGGGTATCCCGCTCCTGGGAAGTTTGCCATGGACGGGAAATGGTTCTCCACACTCATGGTACATGAAGCTAGCATCTCGTTACGGAGACCTCATGTCAGTCAAACTAGGATCCAACCTAGTGGTGTGTATCGGCTCCGCTCGTCTCTTGAGGGACCTCTTCAACCGGCCGGACTCCACGGACCGTCCACACACACCGCTCAACAACTTAATGGGTGGGCGAGGTAATTATTTTGCCTAGTATTTTGCGTAATTAAATATCGATTCTAGATGTAAATACATAATTGTATATGTCGTTAAGCTTTTTGTGGTGATAATGCCGAAATAATTCGTTTCACAATATTTTTAGGCATAGTTTTGAGTGAAGGTTTGCTATGGAAAAAACAGCGACAGTTCCTGTTTGAAAAATTCAGACTGCTGGGAGTAAAACTGTTTAACTACCACCGTTTCGAATCATGCATTATGGTGAGTATTGATATTTTTTTCTTAACATAACTGGGTGGGTTTTTGACATTGTTATTTTAGTACAATTTGACCCATTGCCAGGATGGATATATTGGATGACAATACATTCATTTAGTAGTGAAGGGTGGATTTTTGACGTTGTAATTTACGTGCCTTACATTTTAATAAGCCACACACAACACATACGATTCAAACGCTTACACGTGCTATGCTAGGACGAGCATGGAACAAAACATAATTATTAGGTTAGAGAACTCTGTGCTCATAAAATACCTTGAGTGTTTTTATCGCTTAGGTAGTTTTATACCCACTTAGGGAAACTACGTAACTTTTTAAACTTTTTGACTTATTCTGTAACTAAATTTCCAAAAAAGCCATAGTATTTACTAGTTCAATTCTTTAACTGTACTTAACGAGAATAGCGCGAGATTTTAAAAATCAAGTGTTTGTAAAGTGTACAATTTTTTTTTTATTGATGTAACTTTGGATTTTTTCGAATCAGAATTACCGGCCAACTAATCATTTTTTTAAAGAAAATAGCGTTTTGTCAGTTTTGTGATACAATTGCGTGGAAGAATGAGGATACTTTTTATATGAATAGAGCTGATTTTAATGAGTAAAGGTATTAAAGGTGTAACATAATGAAAGTTCACACAAGGTATTTTTATTTGTAGGTCGAGATCAAGGAATTCACCCGTGCATTGGAGGCGACTGCGGGCGAGCCCGTCAACCCCGCCGTGCGCCTGGGCCGGCACGTCCACAACATCATCTGCCAGCTGATGATGAGCTTCCGCTTCGAGGAGAATGACCCCGAGTTCTTGACCTTTAACGAACGCGTCTCTAAAGGCATGGAGCTGTTCGGGTCAATATACATCGGGGAGCACGTGCCAAGCTATTTGGTAGGTTCATTATTATACATTATTATAATGTTCGAAAACAAATAAAACATTTGGTTTACACTTAACTATATCTACATACACGACTAAGCAATCGGCTTGTGTCATTCACAGCAAACACAGGATTAGTTGTCTAGCTTAGCCTTGACTGCAAACGCAAGTCATTGACTTGCATATGCAAATATTCACTCAGTGCAATCAGTGGGTCACACGGTACACTTCTAGTTTATTCAATTATTGTGCCCTTATCTGTTCAATGTTCAATACAAATTCCCTACCGTATTTGTTATATTGTAACGGTAGGTATGATTACAAATTCTGAATCCTATATCCGATGCCAGTGCAATAAAAAAGGAATGTTCACTGCAACTTCCGTTTTGAAGTAAATTACCCACTGACGCAGTCTCCGTGTCAGAATGCGGACTAAACCTGTCCGCAGTGCTGTATGATCAAACCACCTAATTGGCATTCATACCAGTGCCTGTGACGTCACAACAGGCTTCGGAAACTGGCTGTAGCATCTAGAGCTAAAGTGTAGTATCGGAAGGAGTATTGCTGTACAATAAACATATGAATGCTGTCATGCTATGATAGAAAATTAAATAATTCTTTCTTAGGGTCTTCTTGAGACCTAGCGGTATGATACGCAAGGCGAACAAGATCCGGATTATGCGAAGTAGCGGTCTTATAAAGCTTGAAGGGTGCGTAACAATAGGCAACTTTTTTTGCTTACTAAGTGTAAAAGTACTCATGAAAAAGCTGTCACTTTGAAATTGAACAAGCGTAGCGGGCTCGAGTGTTACTACGTCGTAGCACTCTTTTAGTGATGTAAGTTCGTAGCACTTATCTACACGCTTAGATGGGATTCGAATAGCCGCATTTCTTAAGTCTAGGGAACTCGATGTTTCATATTGTGCTAAATGTTGCACACTTTTCTATTTTTAGAGAATTTTACGAGATTTTGTTATTAGCTCGTGTAGCATGATCCACCTTGCTTTTCCCCATTTTGACTGCCTGCCAAACTCAAGAATTAACAAATTTTAGGAGGACTACTTTCTATCAATAACTTTATCTTTAATTTCTGTCCTTTCTCATATATCTACATACATCGTTATTTGCAAATAATGACTGTCAATTTTTACCAGCATCTACCCGGAAAAATGGCGGTGCTGGAAGAAATCGGTCAGAACTTGCGTTCCGTGAGCGAGTTCCATATAAAGCACGTGACGCAGCGCCGCGAACAGCTCATGAACACCGCCGAACCACACGAACCCGCCGACCTTTTGGATCATTACTTACTGGAAATCCAAAAAGAAAACGATTCCGGCTCCAAATTGTTCCACGGAGTTGATCCAGGTAAATACCTACCTCGGTTAAAACTGGCGCTTGATAAATTTATACTGTTAATTGTAGGTATCGTTTTTGTTTCTGAAAACTTTTTCAAACTGTACACTTAAGGTGTATAAAATTTTAGGGTATATAAAATTACGGTACGGTCTGGTACGGTACACCGTACCAGATTGTTTTGCCAATAGTATGAGGAAAGCTTTATCGTTTAATTTATGTCAGTAGTACTATTATAAAACTGATATGGAAACTTTTGAGATGACGCGATGGAATAATTTGATAAATATAATTTATCTACGCACATATAATGAGTGTTCTTAAATGCGTTCCGAAACCGTAGGAAATGACCAGCATTATTACACCCTTAATACCTCTAATGTAATAACACTACAGTACAAAAATTTGTACTTTTAAGTTTACAGTACAGATTTTACCATAACCTTACAAAATCTATACTATAATAACATTAAAGTACAGGCTTTACCTACTACCACAGACAAGAAAGTACTTACATAAATCACGTCTTCATCCCTGACGGGGTAGACAGAACCTAGTATAATAGGTTGTAATAATGATAGTCATTTCCCTACTGCTTCTGGACCCTTATGATATGTTGGTAGAAAAAGTAATGTATGCAACTGTATATTATTAGGCCTTACCACACTCGTGTTTTAAGGACCCTCATTATGTAACGGTTGCATAAAATACTATTAGTTATCAACACAGTTTCACGTTTGTTTTTGGTATCAAAAGTATAATTGATCAAAAATGTAAATTGACTTCTTCTTGTGGTGACCGTGGGAGTACGTTGACCCCAATCTTGAGAACACCTTATCAATACGAACTTTACGATTACTTATCATTTGAATAACATTTCAAGGCTTTTCTATGGAATTACGTACGATTGAGATATGATAAGTGTGCAAAAGACATTGTATTAAAGCCTTTCGTTGAAAAAATTACTTTTCAACAATTGTGGAATTTTCCGACTTTTTCATGTGAATATGACATGTGATTATACTGATACATTTTGTATGCTCAAAAAAATTCAGATGAGATAAACAATTAAGCACTATTACCTAATTATGACTGCACTTTGGCATATAATCTTACCAATAGGTACCTACTAAGTATTCTTGTATCAAGAAAAAAAACTGAAACGCTTAACCTTATTTTAGTACAACGCGGCGACTTTAAAAAGTGTGTTTTGTTGACCTACTTTTTGTTTTCTTCTCCAGTGGAACAAATCGTCCAAGTGATGAACGACCTTTTCTCGGCCGGCATGGAGACTTCCCGTACCTCTCTGGTCTGGACCCTGGTGATGATGCTTCGGGAACCGGTAGTCGCTCAGAAGGTTCGTCAGGACCTGGAGCAAGTCCTTGAACCAGGAGCATTGGTCAAGCTGGAGCATCGGCACAGACTGCCGTATTTGGAGGCCGTCATATTTGAAACTCTTCGAATTGTCTCCGTAGTACCCTTGGGAACAACGCACGTGAACACTAAGTAAGTTTACTTTTCTTAATTTAAGAAACTGCTGAAGAAGCACTGTTCTTTTAGAGACTCCATTTAATTCAGGGATATTCAGGGTGTGCGTGGGGGCGCATTATCTAAGGGGGGCCAGGAGACCTGTAAAGGGAATCGTGAATCGCTAATTTGGTTAAAGACCTTACTTGTTTACACATTATCCGCGTTTAAGCCACAGGCGTAGAGCCTACGGCATTACCTACACTAATTACTAGACTAATATTTTGATTTTTGAACAGTGATTTTTCTGTCTTTACCTATATTCTAATAGTAACCTAGAATTAACCATCTTATTTTTTCTGTTTAAAAAGGGGCATATAATGAATAAGCAATGTAATTTATGTATTTTTTGAGATTTTGAACACGGTTCTACATTGATCATGTGACCATTAGACCTGTCTAAAATGACAGTAAATGATTGTCTAAGTTTTTGTGGTACAAATAAGCAAGTAGTTTATAATAAATTCAGAGGAGCTAATAAAACTTTAATTAAAAGTACTTATGCTGTATGTAACGGTGAGTCTTTGCTCCGTCGACAAGGTTCTGTCTAACAGAGTAACATTGCACTATTTCAGCACATGGAAAGTGGGTGACTACACGATACCGGCCGGCTCGCACCTGGTGCCGTTACTAAACAAGATCAACATGGACCCCGAGCTGTTTCCCGAGCCAGAGAAATTCACACCAGAAAGATTCATCGTCGACGGCAAACTACATCTCCCTGATGCGTTCTTACCTTTCGGAGTCGGTCGACGAGTTTGCTTGGGAGAACAGTTGGCTAGGATCGAACTGTTTCTCTTCTTTGCGAACATGATGAATAGTTTCGAGTTTAGCTTGCCGGAAGGTCAATCGATGCCAGAGCTCAAAGGCTTCGTCGGAACTACACACGCACCGTTGCCTTTCAACTTGTGTTTTCGAAAAGTCGAGCTAGGCGACCGCTCCGCGAGAGGATGACTAGTACCTAATGGCGACTCGTTAACTTTCTTGTAAATTACGTAGGTATTGTAACAGTTCCGCCTTGTCGTGTATGATATAACGTGTCCATGTTCTTTTAGGTTCAACGTCATTCATGATACCTATTATTTTACTTGATAACTTTTGATCTAATTCCCTTTTCAAAACGTCATTATCATCTTATTATAACGTGAGCCTTAGTTATCAGTTAAAACTTACATGGTCTTCACATTAAATAACAATATCTCGTTAAATTACGAATTAGCGAAGAGGGGACGCCGGGGGTATATCTAAAAACATTATTAGTGTGGAATTTTTAATAATAGTTTAGAAATAATAAGTTCCTACAAAAGATATTACTAGTGTTTTTTGTTAAGTGCTGGACTAGATAACATTTTAAATTGAAGAAATTTAAATAAATATTCTTTAAAATTCGATCTGTTACATAATAGACGGAATATGCTTAAACAGCGCTTTGCCCAATACCCTCGATTGCATCGGGTTCGTAGCAGCAAAGGTCGCGGGATTTAACACAAAAATGTAGTATTATCAGTTTTTGCCATTTGTTAGTGACCTTGTTGTAACACTTGTAACCCCAGTCTCCTCTGTACCTAATAAAAACATGACATTAAGACGTGAGTGTAAGCTCGAAGATCACGGACACTTCTAAAGATAATGTGTTGTACTTAATTAGTACTATATAGATTAGGATATTACGACTTTCGATATAAAATTTTGACATTCTTTTTTAGGTTAATTTATATATAACGCGAGTGCTTCATTTTGTACGTTTCATTTTGTGTGTTTTAGTGTATTTTAATGTGTGTTTTAAGTATCTTTGGAATTTGTTCCATTTACGTACTTTGTACTAGGAAGGTAATTTGAATCAGTTGCATGGAATCTGGCTTCACAATGAAATTCATAGAAAGTATTAGTCGATTTGTCTTCAATATTAACATCATCACAAATAATTAGTTTGATTCTCATGTACTGATAACAAATAAATTGATTCAGCTACATTTATTTCTGTTGTTTTAATAATTGAATGGTTTTATTCTAATTCGGAGTGTAGCCATGCAACACTTATTTACTTACTTGTTTCTCTAAGCGTTGTCTGACCTGTTGAATTAATTATAAGTCCCTACCAAAAGTAAAATGAGGAAAATGAAAGTAAAGATTGAATAATCGCTTTAAAACTTTCCTTAGGAAAAAAACCCCGCTCACTATAGAAAGACCTCTAAGCAATTACGAGCGAACAAATCCTGTCGCATTAATTAACACGATTCACTTGACTCATACAAATCAGTTCTTGAATTTTGAATATCAATCCCACTTTCCTCCTTACAAGTAATCTAGACACGCGGTAGCGTGTCCAGCCAAGTTCAAATTAAAAGGAACTGGCAACGCAGCTGCCGTATTTACCTATATTTACACAAACCAATTCGAACTACTTTTGACCCCTACACAACTCGAAACCCATTTTAATCATAACTTACTGCAGTTGAAGTTGTGGAAATTTAATGGTAATCATAATTTCTTGAAGTCACCAATATAACTAGAACTTAACAAATTGGTTTGTATATTTGCTAGAGTTAATAATAATCTTATACGTGTCATATCCCGACCTCCAGGGATGAAAGCCGAACGTTTTTTGCAACAAGCTGTTTTGGTACATAGCTACCAGTTTTCAATGCTTTGTACCGATTATATCATACCCGCGGGCATTTCAATGGATGAATTGATTAATTCTAGCCGTCCCTTTTATGACGTGGACCTTGAAAGTTTAAAGAATTGTAAAGCACAAAGGGCCCTATTCAATGTCATTTTATTTTAGTCAACGTGACCTGACATGGGAAGTTCAAGGTTTTAAGCTCCAGTTTCACTAGGAGCGACTCTAAGACCACGTTGTTAGTCAGTTTTGTTCACAGACAGCTCGTTCGATATTGTTGCTTTTATTATTTTTAAAATTAAAGTATGCCAATTGACACAACAGGTTATGGGCAAAAGAAAGTCAATGAATTATAAATTATTTGAAGATTATTTTTCTGTTTTACTAAATTCCCAACAGCTCGTAATGTGTCTTGTTCAGCTTGAAGTATTAAGTAAGCGTCGATCCTTATTTTATCATTATAGCTGTTATTGAAACACGTCTATCTGGTCTCGCGCATAATAAAAATAAATCGGGAAAAATTGCATCATTTACATTCTAGCGGAACAGCCCCTTTAGTTTGCCACGTGTAAGTTACCCGAGCCAAAACTCGAAGGTCGTAGGGAATGCTGTGGGTTATAGTTATAAATGGATGCGTGTGAGTGCCACTCATTCAGTCAGTAACAAGCTTATTGGTCCATCAGTATTCATACCAGACTTTGTATTGTAACAGCCTTTTGTAAGGTTAGGTTATATAATATCGATCGTTTCTCAGAGTCGATCTTTTATGAGGAATTGAAGTATAAATCAAGAGATTTCACGTCGCCGTCGTCAATGAGATCAGTTTTACAGAAAGTTATTTATTGCTTTTAATCGTAAAATAAAATTTATTATAATTAATCTTATTTACAGACATACCTACATACAGATTATACTATCAAATGAATCAAGAATTTTCATATCTTGATTTTTATTTTTTACTTTTTCGGTTTTACCGCTAGAAATTAAATTTCTAAATGTCGGTGAAAATTAGAACACAGAAAAATCCGAAAAGTAAAGTTCGTTTCCCGGCCATAGCTTTACTTTTCGGATTTTTCTATGCGTTCTAATTTTCACCGACAATTAGAAATTATAGTAATTTTAAAAGTATAATCTGTTTTGAGAGAAGTAAATCCTCGATAATCTTTAAGTATACATCTCTTGCAATTCACGATGGCCAGTGAGCTTTTTTTGTAGTAAAAATATTTTCACCACAAATAAAGCAATAAATAATAATAAAGATACGTAGGTATCTATATAAGTGTCAATGTGCACTTGTCTAATGGAGCGATTTTCAGGCAAAATTTCTCTTTTTGTTCTTTATGCTTATCATAACCGTTTTCGTTCTCACGCACACTGTGACACGTATACCGATACGTGTTTACCACAAATAAAGCTCACTTGCCATCCTAAATTGCAAAAGCTATTATATCCTTCGATCGTGTACTACGAACTTAGACAATTCTGCGTTTGTTTAAACGCGTGAGACCGAAATAGTAATTTCACTGATAGTTAAAAAATAAAATGTGCTGTATGCCAACGTTATCAATGTAACTATCTTGAAATAATACTAGATTTCATGATGAAACTCTCATCCGTCGGGCTATTTGGGTCGAGGCCTGAATGATTTACCTTTATCGATTTCGGGTTTTGAACTTAATTTGCAATCTCATTAGGGATCCGTGTCTTAGGGTGGCTAAGATGATTACGTTTGAGAATACCTAATTTTTTTTTATTCATCTGATTTGATTTCAACAAATGTAATGTAACATTATAAAAATAAAAAAAAACTTTAGCATTATCTGCTGTCAAGAAAAGATAAATTAAGAAAAAATTCTCACTGTAACTGTTTTGGAAACTAGCGACCCGCCCCCGCTTCGCACGGGTGCAATCAGTGTTACTCTATTATATTATGCATGTATTATACATATAAATCTTCCTTCTGAATCACTCCATCTATTTAAAAAACCGCGTCGTAATCCGTTGCGTAGTTTTAAGGATCTAAGCATACATAGGAACAGGCAGACAGCGGAAAGTAACTTTATTTTATACTGTGTAGTGACGCGGTAATTATATCGATCGGGCCCGGGGCGTCCAAGAATGCGTCATTATTTTAAGAAACTACACGGTTACCTACACCCAATAAAGTGCGAGATTAACGACTGAACCCTCTCGAAGATCGCCGCCCACGCTTGACAGGCCTCATGTCTCGCCAAATGACGCCGAATTGGCGACTGTAAACGCCAATGTAGTGTTGCGAAAGCGTGCAAAATTAAATGATGGTAGTGACCTTACGCACCGTGGCGTAACGCGGGCTGCCCCACGTGCTATTACACAACTTGGCAACAGTTCTTTTCAATATTCGCCGAGTGCTTTTCTAACGATTCTTAGGCATTGAAGTACGTAACAGACTACGCGCAGACTCGTTTACGTTTTACGCAATTTGGTGTAAGTCCCGTTCGGTAGCTACGTGGTGACAATGTGACGACAACGTGTATGTAACGCTGAAGCTGAAACATTTGTCTAATTAATAAAGTTGTGAGTTTTTTACGAGTACACTGTGATGCGTATGAAAATTTCGCATTACTGTTTCGCGTAAATGGAACAAGGTCACAAGGATGACATAAAAAAAATGATAAATTATCTCAGGACTGTTACTAGCCCAAGCCCTCTTAATATGAGGAGAGTCCTATGCTCAGCAGCAGGAAGTATTTAGGCTGCAAATAATGGTGATGAATCTCATTTAAATCGACGCAGCACTCATTGTGAACAAAATTGTTAAGCTCAGTAGTGTGTTAAAAAGTTTTACGCGTCCGATTTAGAATTATACTAAAAGTAGTAAAATAATTAGGCATTTCTACGTTACTGATCTCTTTTTCATTTCGTCACGCAGACCTCAAATTGAGCTTGCTCAGCCGATTTCCCCCTTTTATCCTACTGACCAATCCAACGTAGCGACCGGCCCAGTCGATTTCACCGTGTAACGCCTAACGACCATTCTGTTGCGGCGTTCTATCGTGACGCTTACAGCGCTTACAAAACTGAAACCGTTACGTAAATAACAACCACCTTGTCCTACAATATGTAGGCAATCTAGTTCAATGTGCAAGGTCAACTTGTTATTGACTACAGTCATGTGAATACTTTTGGGTGATCATATGTCAAGTGAGATTACGGACGTATTACTATCGCTGCTAAAAGTTCAATGAGTACGACGGTCACTCAAACATACTTAATGATATCAATTTAGTAAAATAAAACAAAAATGTATTTTTTCGCCTCTACCAATTATAACAGGCACGTGGCGTGACGCTATTAACACTATAAAAGTCGGTTCACTTTTATTCTATTAACTTCAAAGATAAGAACAAATTCAGATTAAACGGCCACACACACCTTGTTTATAATTTGTTCGTACTTATCTATTTACTATAAAATATCTGGGTAAATACAAGGTTAGCTTACACTGGAGTAGGTAGGTATGTAATACTGAATTGTAATAATAGATCAGTACTTAAAACCACAAAATGCATGAATCTGTAGGCGGAATCCCTAAAAGAAATCTGTTCCTAAAACATTTTTTTTGTCAAAAGATAAGAAAGGGAATAAGAGTAAGTTAGACTTAAAGAAAAGAAAAGAACCGCTCGTAACTTAAGAATTAACATAAATACCTGCGATAGGTATTTAATAAAATGCACATGACTGTAAAATGTATACATGTATAATGTGTGTGTAAAGTGTAGTTTCAATGTAGTATACATAATGAAGATACCTACTAATAATATTTTGAATTTATTATATTTTAATCTACGCTAAACTAATAATATATTGATTAATTTTTGACGGGTTCACTAACCTTTCTCAAAAATTGGGATCGAAATCCTCATCTAAATGTCATTATCATTAGTACCTATAATTGAATTTTGTTGATTGTTTAGGGCCTTAAAAATGTAGTCATCATTCTTGGTTATTTATAAAATAAACGGACCTTAATTTTAATTACAAAAAAGACCTACTATGGTTGCTTCAGTAGTTTAATTGCGGATTGGGAATTTCACACACACCATTGAATTGCTTCGCAGATGTGTGCCGGTTTCCTCACGATGTTTTCCTTCACCAAAAAGTTCATGGTAAATTTCAACTGTAATATCGCACATAAATTCCTAAAAACTAAGAGGTGCGAGCCGGAGACGGTCCTGGCTGAGGCACCAGAACTCCACTAACAAATTATTGTATTGTCATCTGACACATAAAACATAAGTATCCAAAATTTCAGCTCAATAGGTTGAAGAGATTCCACCCAGACAAACATATAATGCAAGTTAATATAAAGCGTGTATAATTAAAGATTATAATTTAACCTTCCTTTTGGATCACTCTATCTATTAAAAAAACCGCATCAAAATCAGTTTGCGTAGTTTTAAAGATCTAACCATAGATAGGGACAGGCACACAGACAGCGGAAAGCGACTTAGTTTTATACTAGGTAGGTAGTGATTCATGGCCATGGCTGTGCAACATATTATATTGTTATTACTATCCAGCGTTTTATTCCTAAAGAGCGAATTTCTCACTGTGGTATTCGACGAATATAAAAGAAATTACTTTGTGTTCTTCATGAAAGTTTGCGATCCTATGATAAAAATGCGAACACAAATAGGGAACCATAACATAGGAATCAGAACTTCATTATCGATAAAACTTTAAAGCGGCCGCTACTTTGAACTGTCAGCACTTCTGCACGTAAGGATTCTAACCTGGAAGCCTTGTCACATATCATATTAGCGCGTGTCATTTACACATTTTCCGCTGCGGGTTGTCCTTAATCATATCTAACTCGGCTTATGCTCTTAAATCAAAGCCATTGATTACGTATACAACTCACAATCAGGTCAATGGCGAATAATTATCATCATAGATGCTTGTGTCCGGCCTGATCAGGGTTTTATCCGTGATATAGCAGGCATAGTCGCGCCATGTCACGTGAACAGAACTATCTTTACCATAGCCATACCCATAGCCATAGCTTTACTTTTCGGATTTTTCTATGTGTTCTAATTTTCATAGACATTTAGAAATAGAACTATCTTTTCCTAGCTCGGCGCGTATATTAATGCCATAAAACCCTTTGACAAATACTGGTCCCACTTATCCGTTCGCAGAATTCCGTCTAGACTTTTAATATGGTTATAGAGCAAAGAGGGTAGGTACTTGTTTTCTGTACTCTAAGAGAGGGGTTGCTACTTTTAAAAATACATTTGCTTGGTTTTGGTCAGTGTATTAAATGTTAATAATTGTACCTACTGATTAAAAAGGAAATCAGATCAGATCATCATGTAATATATATACATGTATATTTTTACGATACCTACAACATAATAGTGCCGGCAGCTTTCTTGCACAAAAACTCACAATTGCGGTACAACGCGGGAATGCTGCCTGCGTGATGGGGACCCTACCTAAGGGTCCAAATTTATTTTAATTTAAATTTTTTTGCCTAAGTTTTTTTTTAAAGTTATTTTTAAGGTAGCCTAAGTTTATATTTTTATCAATACTTTTGTAATCATTTACAAAATAAAATACAGCTTACATAACAGCGGTTCATTTAAAGAGATAAAATCAATAAGTAGTAAAAAGTGAAAGTGGACGTGGAACATTAATTATCATGATTTTTTTTCATGTGATTTAAGGCTTTCGGTAACATTTCCGCATTGCGACCCTTTATTGGGTTGGCAAGAAAAAGTGAAGTGTCGCAGCCGCTTAACCATTATAATTTCAAATTCGGGTAGGACATAAACAATTGACATGATAAAACAGCGTACTATAGATGGAAGGCTTTCATTCCAACGTTAATTTACACGTGTAGCACATCAATCTGTAAAAATCATTGAAATCCGCGTTGTCAAATACCCATTATCAAGTCAAAGATTAGGAGAAGGATATTTCACAGCCCCGGGCAGCTATTATTCCAGATATTTTGCAGGTTAGTTGATCATTTACTTTTTAAACCTTTAGCGAAGATAAAATCGCTGAAGTATCTAGCACAAAAAAAATAATGTATTGAAAAGACAACCCGCATCTAGGTATAACAGGATGGTAATGAGTGGCGTCAAGTATATCAGAAGGCAAGCCTAAGGGCATTTAACTAACCTTTTCCTCTAATTCTGCGCAATAAAAGTGCCTTAAAATAGGCAAGCCGGTGGGAATCGAGTTCTATGGATGCCACGCCACTGATGGTAATGAAATATGTTCCACGGAAGGTTTATAATTATCATCGACCACACGTTTATCTACACGTGACTAGGGAGACCAAGTACATCCTACTCCTACAGTGTCGCCATTTGCGCAAGTTATTTAATTTAGATACATAGAGTAGTTTAATATTTTAACAGTCAATACATTGTTTTGGATTTAAGTACAAACTAGCTATGTGTTTGATTTAATCCAGGTACCAACATTTTTCTTCATTTATGTTTGGTAGGTACCTACCTACTATTTGGCAATAAAAAATATTTTGTATGAGTACCTACCAGGTACGGTCGACCAAATAAGTGGTCTATCACTTTTCATCCAACTTCCTATCAAACGAATACCTATGTCGCTAAAGTCTAACTATCAGCATTTAGGACTAGCTGTAGCCCGCAACTTCGGCTGCATAGAATTCGTTTATCGCTATCCCGCAGGAATTAAGCAATTTCCCGGGAGAAAAAGTAGCCTATATGTTATTCCAGACTATAATCTATCTACTTTCCATCCAGATCTGTCCAGCCGTTCTGGCGTGAAAGATTAACAAACATCCATACTTACAAACTTTCGCGTTTAAAATATTTGTAGGATGTGCAAGGGATTTTCGACCTTAGGGTGGCAGACTACACATATGACTAATGATATACGAAAATCTAAGGATTTTCTGTTGCATTATTGCATTAAGGATATAGAAATATATCGTAAGATCTAAGTCTCGTAGTACACATAATAACAAAGTAACGCGTACAGTTACACCTCATACCCGGTTTATATTCCGGCGTTGAATGGGCGAATGTAAAACGGGAATTATTCATACCCTTCAAAGCTGTAGCATTGAAGCGTTGCGAGTGCGTTAGCACTGAAATAAACAACAATGTCTACTTACACTGATGACTATGATGCGCTGACGTCACAAGGATAATAGTGCTTACCTTGACATTAGGCTAATGTCAGCATGGCGCCGCCACTTGTCTGCAATGCGCGTGCGCTTACATAACAGACCGAGAATAATAAGGTGTTGCACACACAGGAAACAGATTAGCCCCGCTACTGTGGCACTAACAGCTAGTCAATCTTAGGATAATGACTGGTATTACGATCGTGGGTGGATGTTTATGTGGATTGAAAAATTAACTCGACACACTAGGTATGTACGTTATGTTCATATACATAGAATATATTCAGTAGAAGATTAATAACAGAGTACGAGAGCTCCACGAGACGATTCGGTATAGTTATTTTTTGCTCTATACCCACATTTTTTTAAACCTTCCTTTAACTAATTGAAAAAGGGTAGAGTTTTATTTAAAATGTCATAAACGTAATTTTACAAAATGAATTTTAAAACAAAATGAATGTGGCAAGGTGTAATTGCATGACGTAAATAGATTTGGTTGCTGTTGTTTTATCAAAATATTAACAATTTATTTCCTTTAGCATCTATATTAATGACGAAACTGTCATATGCTCGTTAAGTTATTGTGAACACGGACCCAGGCTGACATCATAACCGTATTAGTGCTGATTTGCTTTGTCGTGTCAGCTCTAATCAATTGCATAAAAAATCGTCGGTCAGGTTGTTTTGTAACAAATAAACTATTTGATCATTTTATTTTACTACTACAAAGAATTATTTTATTAAGAAAGCGGCGTCAACAACGTAGTTAGGTAGGTTATTTATGTTACGACGTTGTTATTCCGCAAAAAATGTTATCTAGCCCGAAGAGTATAAGAGCAGACCAAATAGGGATTCATAATAATATTACTAGGAATCCAATGTTAAATAGTATTAAAATACTTTATTTGCACCATTATTTCAAACCAGCTGAACTGAAAATGATCAAGTGTGATCAAGATCTAATAACTTAAATTTTATGAGCTCGTTTCTTTGAGTTCCACGATACATATTTAAAAAATTTCAGCCTCAAAGCATCACATCTATCACATATTTTTCTGGGTTTCTGTTTAACACTAAGTTGAAACTTCAAAGAACCCAATACCACCATGGTCACCAACAACATAACCGCTCTGTGAGTAAACGTTCGTCGCAATCCCACAGAACCGTTTGTATACCGTAGCATAGTACAAGACAAAGTCGAGAGAAACGTGCATGCATCAGCTTATTAAATGTGTATTACGTTATTGGCGAAAGTTATTGAAGTTGTGTTACAACAGGTTTGGTGGTGATCACTCGATCGGATGGGTCAAGGCCGTGCCGCGCGAGCTTCGCAAAAAAGCGGTTTGGCGCCCCGAGCACATTCTTAAACGCCAGACGGAACCAATAAATTGTCTGTGTCCATATAATTAAAGGAACAGCACACATTAATATTGGCATTTATTCTAATACCTACTAGAAAACATGTATAATTTACGAGTGTTGTGTGCTCCGCGCAGCGCACAGGTGTCCGATTCGTTGTTTACCGAAATGCTCAAACGCGCAGATATTTGATCCTCGCGTCATTCATGATTGTATGTGGTCGTACTCGTAGTAAATACGAGCTCTTCACGGGTGAAGACTATTTTCACTTGCACGTTCATTAATGTGACCAATCAGCATTTGTTTTTTTGTCTTAAACTCAAACACATTGAAAGTTACTCAAAATGTGACTAATTGTTGTTTGTTTTTCTGCTAATATTAAGACTCCCCACTCCCTACCTTCTCAAAATAAAAATCACTCATTCCTAGACTTACAGACTTGTTTATTCGTTTGCTTAGTTTGCTTCAGTACCTACGCAGTGTCATTATTCACTGAATATAGTTTCATGTCGTGGCAGGTTTCTACGATTAGTAAACATTATTTATTCTATAATAAGATAATGGATGTGTTTACTTTATATTACATACATACATACACAAATCACGTCTTTATCCCTTACTTTATATTCATGTTAATTAATCGATTACGTAAATATTCTAGCAACTTTTCCGTAGTTGTTTGAAAAAACCGGTTTTTTGTAACGCAATAAGTACAGATGAACTTAAAAATTCATCTTGGTTGTTGAGTTGACATAATGATCCAAGTCTTTTAAATCAAACAGTACATACTCAACTCTGAAAAACCGAAAAAGTAATCTAATTGGTTTGACCTAGCGGCTCTCAAACATACGATCTTGGGTTCGAACTCAGATTTTCGGAAATTGTAGACGAATTATCAACTGAAATTTACCATAAGATTTTTGGTAAGGAAATCCTCGTTAGACACAGAAGCACTTCAATGTTCTGTGTGAAGTTCCCAATCCACACTAGAGCTGCGTGGGAAATACTGCCCAAGCTCTCTCATTCCGAGAGGATGCCAGTGCCTAGCAGTGGGAACAAAGGTTGGAGATGATACTCAAACTTTATTATTTAGTCGAATCGAACTGCCTGCACGCCCTGGATGGGCACTTTGTTTATTTTTCAGCACATTTTTATAAAGCTTCTGCTACCGAAATGAGGGCAGAACCTTTCCACCCTTGACCCGCTGGGCGGTTGTGCAACCAATCGCTCCCGAATGTTCGGAAAGATGTGCACTCGCCAAGGTCGGCACTACGTGACGGCCATGCCAAATGCCAACTGTGAATGTGACCCGTTTCAATCCGTGAAAAGTAGGTAAACGAAACCAGCTTAAAGATTATGTTCCGAAACAGGTACTATTAGACTTGTAAAAGAGCCTAGGTGATCTAAGCTGCATAAAAATAGTTCTCATTTTCCTGTTTCAAAACAGTCTTTGTCTTTTTATGTACTTAATAACTCACGATCAATCTACAGATTTTGTTAAAAGTATTTTTGATCTTTCTGAAAAGCCAATTTAAAGCTATATTATGAATGGTTTAATGATTTTTAATCTTTAATGAGGTCTTGCGTGACCATTTTCAACTATTACCAACATTCCGAGGTAGTATTTATCCTAGAATTTGAGTTGATATAATTATATTATCCAACAGTAGGTATTCATGGTTAGGGAACTTGTGATATACCTAATTGTATGAGGAAAACCGCAACAATTTAACAGTAATCACTAAACTGGTGCAATCAATTTAATTATACAAATTTTATGGAGATTATATGCATTTATAAAGCATTACGCAAATATTTAAAATAACATTATTCAGTCCCTAACTTTCAATGTATGGTTTTTACTTTTGAATTTTCTACGTCCAATCCCATTTTCATAAATGTTAGTTAGGTATTGAAGCGTACAAAAACAGCCTGTTCTGGTCCATATAATATATGTTTAATTTGAAGTTTTTGTACAATTTAGTAGAATTCAATATACTTGCAACGAATTAGTTGTCCAAAAGCTTAACTTTATTAAAAAACGTAAATATACGCAGTTCAGTTACTAATGCGCCGACGAGATTTATTCTATAACCTATACTTAGTGAGTAGGTATGTGTTTTTTTATCCAAATAAGATTTTGTAGTAGATTAATAGTTTTTGTAGTAGGTATACGTACGTTGATTCCTTTTGATGGTATTTGCGCGAGGCCCCGAATCCGCTGCGCAAAAGTGTAGCTAGTAGCTACCTACCTACATTTTGTTTGCTTAATTAGATGAGGCCTCCAATAGGTGCTCCCCTAAATAGCACCTTAAAGCGTTGGAATCGTGTTAGGAGTAACTACAAACTAGGTAAAGTTATCAGTAGTTAACAATATCGTTAAGCTTTTCGGTAAAATATTGAATATCGATGAACGCTTGGACCAGGTAGGTACCTACTAAATTAGTACTGTGTTGAAGTAAGGATAAAATAGTTAGTAACGATATTTCAAGTAAGGATATGTAGGACTCGTAGAAACATGTCTAAGTTGTTTTCAAGAGGGTACAGCGATTTTAAACATTCAACTATCTCAAGCCGAACTCGCTGTTATAAGATTAGTACATAATAATTACTAAAAGTTTGGATTCGTGTGCAAAAATTGTGACCAAATCTCAGAAGTCACTTTTCAACTTTGCTATGAATTTACAGATTTGTTATTGTAGTCGCTATTCAAATAAATTCTGTTTATCATTATTTACTGTTGAACTGCGGAAGAGATATTGTTTAAGTATATAGTGTACTACATTCATATATAGATTTAGATACTAAATTGGTCACGGTCACACATTATCATTGCGTAACGAGATGACATTTGTTCCGCATTGCTCCTGCTTGTATCACTGCCGGGTTCAAACACCGACATTGAATGTTTCTACTTAAAAACTTGTGTATAGTTTTTAATTTGTTTTGACTTGATGGTAGGCTTGTCATTGAGAGTTGAAGGGCACTCAGATTACTTTGTAATGACCATTGTAAATAGGCATCAGCAAAAAATCATGCTAGGTAAAGGAATCTACCGCAGGTACCTACGATAAATCCGCAGCACCTGTATTTCCTGAGCTTTACAACTTCGTAACTATAGAAACGAGGAGAGTAAAAAAATAGAACAAAATTTGTATGATTTCTCCTCTCTAAGAATAGACTTTACTTCACTGCCATGACTTGACTTCGCTATATCGCGGAGATACCAAAGTAAATAGGGATAAGTTCGCCTTTGTGCATTTGTGTTGCCCTGTGTACTCGTAAGTAAGTATTTGAGTTTTCTTTTTATCAATATTGTATACAGAAATAAGCACAGAAAAAAATTCAGTGTTGTACCTAAAATTTAGCTGGGATGACAGTTATTATTTTTATCCCTGATGTTTTTCCTGATTTACCTTTTATAAAGATTTTGCCGCAGACATTAATTTTGACGATTAATTAATTATTGATAACTTAAAAGTAAACATTTTTTTTCTTATTCACTAACAGACCCTAACGTATGTATGTTTCAGGATTTCAGTAGTCTCCCTACTAACGCTCAAATATAATATAACGCAATTTTTCGTCTAATCATTTAAGGATTGTTTATTTAAGCGTGTTTGGTTAGTTTCCTGAGTCAAGGTTGCTTTTTTATTTAAAGGTGATAAATAATCAGATTGTCTATTAATAGGAAAAATATTTTGATAACCTATGTTCCTGTTTACGTTAAGAAACGATGATCTCATTTAATGGTAAACAAAATAAAGCTTGATCGTTTATTTGTTGTGTCGCTTAATCGGTTGTTATACTATGTACTAAGAAATTAATCGCAATCGAGGAAAAAGTGTTAAAAAAATAGAATTTTGTTTCATTTTTAAATCCACTATTACATGACTGTGCGTAGTTTAGTAATTAACTGGGGAATTACATTGTGTATTAAATATACGGCGCTTTACCCATAGTATTTACGAAGCCACTGAAGCGCTGACAATAATACCTAAGCGGATTAAATGGGGCGTTTGTGCTTTTACCTACGACGACGGTCCATATTGAACACAAGCGTAAAATGTTGCGTCACAAAACAATCTCATATGGAGTACGAGAGTACGACAGACCTACCCTTGAACTTTCTGATAAACAAATGACTCAACCTCCTACTATTCAATGAACTGGCTTTCCCAGCTACATGAACGTCCCCTTTTATCGAAATTAATAGAACCCTGTCTGCTCGTGTTTCTCAGATATATAAAGTCAAACTTGTTTTGTTCTCGCACATAATTATTTCATCTTATTCCTATATTCCAATTCATGGAATCGGACCGGACAAAAGCGTACGCGTTTTCAGCCAACTCGATATTAGTCAAATTGATTGACAACATTAAAAAAAAATACAAATCTGTAAGGACTTTTTCAATAATTTGATACCTAGTACTTTTTATAATCTCAAATTATTTGATTTTGAGCAGCCGTAAGGTTATAAATGTTTGACAGATGTTTTGGGCAAACCCATTCTTGTTTCCGATGCAATGGGGATCTTATCTACAGACGTGAGAGCATGAAGCACCGGAGAGTTTTTGACAATTGCATTAAACATTTTTAAGAGCCACAATTAAGAAACCCTTCGTAAAATTAGTCGTTATACTTAATGGAGGGAATGAACATTAAATAGTTTTCGGCTGGTAATAGTTTAGTCAGTAACAGGTAACTACTACCTATAGCTTAAAACCAGTCTAACCATTTCCAAGAGCTCTATCCAGGGGTACAACTACAGAGATATATTACGTCATTATTATTTGATAATCAGTAAGCAGAATCAGAACGCTATAAACATGATTATCATAATGTTGCTACTAGTCCCGGTCGTATGACGCACGTGCCCCACCAATCTGTGTAAATATTTTACAGATAAACATAAGACGTTTACAGTGATCAAGTGACCATGAACTTTGGTGGCCTCCATGTCAGCTATTAAACAATTGCCTGTCGCTCCCACTGCCGGGAGCACGATCAATTGCTACCTTGAAATAGATTTCATTTACATGGTCACTCATCTAGGGTTACCATTCGTCAGGATTTGTCCGCACTTACAGTTTTTCGTCCAGTACAAGTCACTTTCGACTATCGACAACGCTAAGAGAATGTACCTACTGAAAATATATGGGATTGACACAAGCCCACGAAAAACCACTCCAGCGGAACAAATACTATTGGCAAGCGAATGTCGACAACACTACGCTCCGGAGCACAAGTCACTGGTCTAGCCGCGCTGATATTTTCTTATTTGATTATCCGGATTTCGGAAAACATTCCAAATTTGCAAATGACTGCAGCATAGATAAATATACCAAAGACAAGATAAGACTTAATGCCAATGTAGCAACAGACTGACATCACTTTCATCTGATCTGACTTACATTGGTTACAATAAGTTAGGATTAGTAAGACGAATTTCGCCGTTTTTCTCCACCATTTTATTGTTTGACATTTGGTTACCTGAGGTGATTGATAAAACTGTGGAACGTAAATTTGAATGTTGAAACGACTTTTTGTCATCCCTTTATTTAATACAAACTCTTTACGTTTTTTCATCTTGTAGCCTAAGTGTGTCGTCTTAACATGTACGGCTCTTTGTGAGGACTTTTAAAATTTCCGAACAGTAACCCCTCTATGTTCATCTAGCTTCCTATAGCCCACGTGAATCAACATTGTTGCATTGGTTAATAACCAATTAGTTTTAGTGCGCAGCAGACGGTCCATCAAAGACTACATTGTTGTCTACAGCGTTCGATGATGATTGACATCTTTGAGTACCTAAGCGGGTTGAAGTACCTAATATGGAAGCATCTAATAACTCACGTGGCACTTGATATTGTTGTTCCAGTAAATACAAACAGTATTATTAAGTATCGTGTTTCATACGTCAACTCTTTGATTATAGACAGGTATAAAATATAGGTACATGGTCAAAGCGTTTACTGTAGATTAAGGTTCCATAATAGTTAAACATTTTTCGTAACAATAAGAAATGTATAGATGAACTATCTTATTTTTGAAGTCTGTTAAGACTATAGATTATAATGATATTTTAGAAAATACTCCATTTGTGAAATACAAGAAAATTAAAGTAGGAACGTCTGTAAACACAAGATGCAGACTGACAGAGTATAAACTGCAAACCCTTATAATATCCGTACCGCAATGTGGCCATTGCCGCGATCTAAAGAAATAAAATCAAAATTGTCAATGATAAATTAGGTACAACATTATTCCCACTCTTCGAAAATTTACAAATCCTATCGGTTAACCAAGTTAAAACTAGTGTTGTGTTTGGTCTTAATTTTCGAATAGGTGAAGGTTCAGACAGAATGTCACACTATTATTATGAAATGGAACACTTTGTGTGCAGAGGAATAAGTACCCTCTATTAAGTATCTAGACATGGTAAAACAAATAAATATTTGCAATTCTTTGATTTGGGAATAAATAGGTACATTATGCAACGAGTTAACAGAGTTCACTGACAGGCTACATACAAAGCAATAAGGCTATATCCATTAGCCGACGACTTTTCGGGCGGAAAATGTGTTAGATAACAAATAAATAATATTGCGACAGAACTTCGGAAGCAGGCACCACTACCTGTATACCAGACAACTACTATTGATTTATATATAACTCTTAAGCCGATCGCAAATTATTACGTAACCATTACGAAAACTAAAGTTATAGGAGCTTGTACATACTACGAAGCAGGGCAAAATGTCAATTAAACGTAAATCAACAGGAGTTCAATGACCCGGGAGTGTAAATCGATTTGTGGTTAGTTATAACTATGCTATTCATTAACGAGAAATTCCCCTTGTGCGTCATTGTAAGTCAGCTCGACAGTCAATCGTAATTTTTCACTTCGGTATACCCGCAACAGCCCTTTAGCAGCAAAATATGAGTAAGATTGAGTCGCGTGCTAGTTTGTTGCGTTTGGAAACGTGCTTAAAGATGTTCGGCCAAAGGTAAAATGACGCATATGTAGCTACTTTTATTGTTATTTTTTATCGGTAATGAGATATCAATAACAAGTAATATAGTCACCTAGCTATATTAAGGTAGGTAGGTAGCTGTCTCAATAAATAAAATTAGACAGGCAGACTTTGCAACTATATTTTTGTTTTGTAAAAGGGCGCATGGCTCGACACGTCAAAGAAAAAGCGTAGACAAAGTAACAACAGCAACAAGCATTTGGAGAATAAATCTTTTGTTTTTATTTTATTATTTGATGCCCTTCTCAACGTCAACCTAGTCCAAAACTTACAGTTCCGTCATACTCATTCTTATTTTTATACCTTCAAGCTTTTACTTTACAGGTATCTTCGAATGAAATTGTTCGGGAATAGGTATAAAATTAAAATCAAAATCAAAAATGATTTGTTTGATAAACACAGCCATTTTTGTGAATAGTTGTCACAGTAACGAGTTGGAACCTTACCTCGTCCTACGGCATACTACATATAGCTACAAATTTAACAACTGCAGCATTCTTTGGGTACTGGTACACAAACAATAAAAAAATTGGAACGACCATCAAATACTATTGAATGAAATGCTATGCTTCTCCTAAACCAACAACCTCTTTTGAAGTCAGTTAAGGTATTAAATAATAGCCGGCCTTGTTTCACCGTGATTGCTAAAAATGTTCATTAAGTAAGTGTAATCTTTGACGACCTGTAACATTGTATAACAAGTATGTTATCGTAATGTACTCGCAAGAAAATGTTTACGTTGCTGATTCTTCATCTCTAGTATGTTGCGGTTATGTAATTGTTATTCAGTACGACACGCCATTCGTTTCATGATAACGGGCTACGGCCATGTCACCCTCGGCTTCCAGGAGATAAATAAATAACAAAGCCTTGTTTACGGTTGTTGTAGTAGTGACAGCTTCCGAATATACTAGAACATGAGTTACCTACTTAATATTAAATATTTTTTTTTTAATAATAGTTTTTCTATTTTTAATTATATTTTATTATTTTACATGATTTGATCTCACTATTTTGCGGAGAAGCAAAGTAAAGTTTATCGATTTAGTTTAACGTGGACCTTCCCAAAATAATGCCTGAATCTGAAATCATTGGTTTACAATTTAGCAGTTACGTTCTCATACCCAATATTTTGTCTGAACAGAAAAATGTTTAGCAGCTTTTGCGTGCATGAGGAAAATGACTAATTATGCAAATATGTACTTCTAATATGGCCTTGTCAATTATCTTCAAAGATAATATTAGAGCAATGCCCTTTTAACAATCGATATAATTGGCATAAAATTACTTATCGCTTATCAGTAATTTTCCAGAGATTAAATCGTGCCCGGGCGCCAATAAATAAAGGTTAAAAAGTGTTTCTACTTCTCACAAACATTTAAATTAAATTCAAATCTTTATTTTGTAAGTAGGCCCTGAAAGAGCCAATTTTTTATTGTTTTCTCATACGAGTGCTTTCGGAGAGACCATCATTGAATATAAATCTTGAACAAACTTTCAAAAGGCTTATCAACTTGCGTAAATTATACTACTTCCCCATTTGTTTTCTCGGAACGGCGCGACTGCCTATTCTAGCGAAGGTGGATGTTACTATTTAGTACTAGTTTCTACGAACTCTGTTACTAATTTAATAAATGTTTTTTGTTTGGTCTGCGTCAAAAGCAAACGAATGTTAAGTCAAAGGAAGTTTGACAAGCGTGTATGAATATATGTATATGTACCTAAATAAGACAACAATAAAAATGTCTCAAAATTATAGGAAATGGTTGATTCCTTATTGATATGCAAATTTTAATGTGTTTGTCGATTTTGTTTATCTTCAGCATAACGTCTTTAAAAATAGATTTGGATTTATTCATGGAAAAACCATAATCATCTTTCTGTGAAGCAAAGCTTTGGTGTGAAACCAGCCTTCTGTATCATTACCAAAGTTTTTTCGTTTTAATTATAATGATACGCCCCAAGTGCATTCATTTACGTATGTTTGGAGTATTTTATCGCCAGTATTATCTTGAGGTGACCTATCGAAAATAAAGGTGCCCGCTGATTTTTTACATTCGGTCATCATCTGATTGCTGTCGTACATAAATTATAATCACTCAGTCCAATGTTGTATCGCGGTCATATTGCATTGTAGTTCCGGCTATAACATCTAGGTACCATTATTATGACATAGTCGAAAAAAAAAAATTACCCATTGAAGAGTTGGTCACCCTGCTCATAAGGTAGATAACTGAGCGCAAGCATACAAGTACCCCATGTTGATGACAAAACAAACTCATTGCGTGCATTTTCTGAAAGTTTTACTTTTAAAAAATTATACCTATATTTGTGACGTGCAATGGCATAAAAATTAATCGTTGGGTTTATGAATTTCTTCGTCTTCTCCAGCGTATACATGTATAGGTATATATATAAATATATCATTAGCTGGGCATAAACTTTCTCTCAAATGAAGAAGACTTAATCACTACATATATTCAATATGAATGCACTTAATACAGTCACCGCGAATATAAATCTATAAAATATTTGCGATACAAACCTTCCAAGTCGTATTATTTCAATAAATTCGTGTTCTTAAGTGTTATCGAGGGCCCTTATCGGTATGATCCGTTAATTTTTGCAACGCAATAGATTGGTTTACATTTGGAGGCTATCAGTTGACCCCTATGAGAATGTAATGCGTCGTTACTAAAATTATTATGACGTCACCTAAGCATCACCCTGATTTGTGCTAGAATTAGATCATTTCTTTATATTCTATCTGGTATCAAAATCTAACTATAACAAAAATCTCCTTAAAATATACTTAGCGGCAAAAATGTAGCTCTCATGTGTATGCAATGTAGGTAATTTTGTATGGATAAGTACTGGGCCAAATTTTGTACCGGTGAGTATGGATGTATTTGAAAAAAGGAGCTAAGAAACGCTGTGAACATATAGGAAATATTCGCTTACATACATTTATAATATAAATGTATGTATTACAAGTAATATGCATATTATGCATATTACTTGTAAAAATACATAAATTAGTAAAAAATGTGTGTAACATTTACAGAAACCGAAATGTTCTAATACATAACAGTAATAAAACTAAGTTTGATATCACTTTTGCAATTGTGACATACCTACATTTATCGAAGAACTTACATAAAAATGCTAAGTTACTAAAAGTAACCGACTTTTATTTTACCTAATATTTCTATCTTGTGCTGTGTCACCGTCATGACTTCAAAGATTCCCACAATGACATAATATTTTGACAGTTAAATTGTAAACACAAAAATATTTTCAGCGTTTCCTTATCAATTGCGTCATACTTACATAAGATTACCAAATTTTTTTTTAAGCTCAACAATAACTTTTCAATTTGGCTAGTTTTGAGATATTTGAATAGGTGTTAGGAATTTTCGCAAGTTTGGTCAGCCAGTCCTCGAAGTAGGTCCCTGAGGGCGTACAAGGCGCTTACGCAAGTCCTCCTATCGATTGGTCGCGCCTGCGTAACGCTCGCCGCTCTAAACGTGTCATTCACCCCGACCATTCACGCAAAATACGTAGATTTGTAAACGGAACGTACCAGCAGCTGGCTTCTGACATAATGAACTACACAAATGATTCAAACTTTGACGCACACGTGGCTAGCTCTCAAATACTTTCGTTAGTACAGATAGCATGTCGTAGTGTTGTATTTACTATGACTAGTAGGTACGTCATGAATAAAGCAATCGTAAACGCCATATAGTAAGGCGAAATATGGTCAAATGATCGTGCGGGGGTAGTCTTGTGGTGAGGGAACCTGATTATGAAGCTTGAGGTCCCAGGTTCGCTCCTGAGGTTGCGGGAGCTAGGTATTTGTGAAGCATAAAAAGGTTTTTTCACACCACCTGCTCGACAATGGCTAATTATATATCATGTAAACCTTACTCAAAGTAAGTCATTATAGCCCTTGGCTTTCGCCGGGTAGTAATATTGTACTGAAATTCATTATAACCCGTAGGTTAGTAATATGATTCTCACTTTTCATAGTTCTTATTGCTATACCCTTAAAGTCCAATTTCGTAAAAAGCGCACGGCTCCGAAAATCGAGATGGCCACGCCACGGCAAGCGGCGTTCGATTTTCGAACGAATGAAACAAATTTCAAATAAAACAAAAGCTGCCAGTGTTTGCCGACGCTGTAATATTACACGCATAGAACTGCTAAGATTCCAAATTAAAATATTGGTGTATACACAACTGGACTAATTTCTCAAACTTAAATTTTTGATTTTAATTTTGTTTTACTGTTGTTTTGATTAAATTCTTTTTCTAGTTACCTTGGTTTTTATTGTCTCGCAAAAGGTGAGAAAAGTAGAGTATACTCCTCGGAGATAAAACTGTATATGTCTTGGGTGCGCTTAAATGCTTCGCTCCACTCAGGACTCAATCTTAATTCCCTCGCTACGCTCAGGAATTAACTCATAACACCCTCGCTACGCTCGGGAGTTAAATCTAGAGTCCTTTGCTGCGCTCAGGATTCAATATCGCGCCCGTGACATAATACAGTGCTTTATCCCCTCGGTGTACAATCTACTATTGTTGACTTTTGTGAGATTTTCCTAGCCAGGGTAAAGCAAAGTAACGCCTGATTCAATAAAATAATTGATAGGTATTAGATATATTATATCAAATGAGTTTTTCATGAATTGATCGTTCTATGAAATGAGAACAGGCATGAGAAACAATTTCTGTGGAACAAAATTCTATAAAAATATCTTCTACAATATAGTGTACAAACCCTAATACTCGTAGGTACTCGTGGTAGCTACAAACTTTTCTTAGTTTGGGACTGGGACAATAGGTGACAATTGCCTCGTATTTAAAAAAAAATGCAAATACTTAAATAAACGGTGTTGTTGATGTCTAACACTTCAATACATTCTAAAGACTTACTCCATTCTAATTATGCACATAAAAAAAAGTCAATCTCAGTAAAAAAATACTTTTATCGATTTTATTAGCAAGAATTACCCGCTGGCATAACAAGTACCTACGTCGTTAAGTTAACGTGCCTTTAAACACACTTTAAGCTTCCATTATACTTTAAATTTAAGGTGCCTAAAGATACTACGTAACATAAAAATTCAAAAACACTTTTATTCGATTTAAGTGCTCATAATAAACCCATTAATGGGCTGTCCGAGGGCTCTAAAGTTAACGACTTTATTAACTTGAGTGTTTCGAAGTGCAGAATCATAATTATGTTCCTTTTACGTAAACAATTTACTAGTATGTACGTGATGGTGATGACATGGTTTTAATTTCATAATAGTAATATCGCAGAATAAATATGTTTCCTTTCCTTACGGGAATGAGAAGAGCTGCTTCCATTGGTTTGCAAACTTTTTGACTGGCCGCCCTCTTAGCGAGACAGCCCTCCCCACTCCCTTAGACATACCTTTAACGGCCCCGGGACTACTTTGGGAACCTACGGGCTACACCAAGACTGATATTAACAACGCGCTCGTACCTATTATTATCGAAATACGACGCAATGATCATTCCATTTCTCGGACTCGTTGCTAGATCTGAAGCCTAATCACTGCGGAATACAATTCGATGTAACGCGAGACAGTTCAGGTTACGTGGTCCCGGGAAAACATTACAGTTTCGACACGGCTGCACAGGGCGACTTCCACGTACGAACATGAACCCCCAATACTCACGTAACGGTATGACAATAATGCACATGCATAACAGCAACATCGGTAAAATGGTGCAACTCAAGTTCGAATGCACCGAAGTGCTTACTCATATTTAGTGCTAAGTACCAGGTTGTCCGCAACTTCGATGCTGTCCCGCGGGAAGTTTGTCGTTTCCTGGAATATAAAGTATTATGCAGATTTTTATGAATTGGTACAGTAGTACCGGAGATTATTGCAACTACATAAAAAAAACGATTCAAAAACAAGTTTGTAGGTACCTAGAATTTTATTAACTGCGATTTAAAATGTTTTTTTTATCACCAATAAAACATGGTTTGTCTATGTAAATATGTGCCCAAATATGTAAATCCCAACATATTCATTTATAATAATAACTTAACATACCTATTTTAAAAATAGGTGCCACACCAAACCGTTTTCAATAAAAGACACATGATATCATACGGCCTCAAAATTTATCTAAACGGTTTTTAAAAGTCACTACATACCTAAGTACATAAATCACGTCTTTATCAGATGTAGACAGAGCCTAGGATAACAAGACCTAAAGGCCACATTATCAAGATTGTGGAAGTATAGGTGGAAAGGGGAATCAAAATAGTGATGGGTTGCTAGCCGCATAACCTATAACATGATTCCTACAATTTGCGCCCATTCCCTAAACTAAAATGTAACTAAACGATTTACAAAAGTCACTACATAGTTTACTTTTTATACTTGGGCTTTGTAAACGTGTGCGTACATTTGTATAACTTTGTAATCAAAAGTAAATAATATATTAAACGACTTCAACTCCTCATCAATTACCATAAATTACACAGACCGCCCAGCAGGACGCTCCTGCAAGTTATCACTGTGATCCAACAATAGTAAGCGGTATCTATGGCCGATACAAAAATGTGTCACCTACTTTACATCGATGGCCTTCAAATGTTATTTTTTATTATTTTATGATAACTCAATCTTAAGCACAATTATTCCAGGCGCACGGACACAAGTAAAAAATAACCGAGCGCGATTTAATCGTAATCAAATTATTTAAACTATCGCACTAGTGTCATGGACAAAGTGATAAAAATATTCCAAACATATTTGTTCTCGTTAATACGAGTCTTTATCGGATTTAAAGTATCACAATTCAACATTTTCAAGGTTTTAAATAAAAAACCGTGGCAGTGGTTTGACCCATAGGTCAGGCCAAAGCCTCTCAACCCTCTAGTCGTATGTTCGAATACCGCACTCGCATTTTGAGTGTTTCTGAATTTATGCGAAAAATTACATTTAAAATTTACTTTGAGTTTTCCGCATTGAGCGAGCGTGGGAACTATAGGCACCCACCGCGTGGGAACCCTCTCATTCTGAGAGGAGGTCTGTGCCCAGCAGCAGTGAGACGTATATAAATGTATGTATAGGTATAGGCTTGAAGATAAAGGTTAAAAAAATGATTTAAAAAGTAAACGTAGATATCGTGAGACATAGTAAAATTGAAATCAATAGGTAAGTTTCCATTACGATTGAGATGAGTAAGATGAACAAGATTATGTGCAATAAAATAAAGAATAAACATTAATAGTAGACGTGATAAAAGTTGCTTAACAACAGTTACATTACTTTGTTAAAATGCCTAGTGTCTCTACAAGAGAAAGAACTGCTTACGTAAATAAATAAATAAAAAATGTTTACGCACAATATTGAAAATATTTTGAGCAGGTTAGAGTGGTGCTGGGATAAATGCAACGGTACTAAAATATAATTCGGTTGGTAATTTTATTCCATTGTTAAATAATAGGAAAACTAGTGTGATAATGTTGAGATGCCCAATTGCTTTAGTAAATTCACATAGTATTTTTAGTAGGTATCTTAGTGAAGTTACTGAATTGTTCATAATAAATGTTGATTTTATTTTATGTATGTATATTTCTTGAATATATGGTTCTTGTACTTGTTTTGTTGTTTTTAAATTTGGAATAATTTAATTTTATACATTACTTTAATGTTTGTGGTTACCAAATTTAGTTAGTAAAGAATCATGGTTTTATAGTGGTCAACTAATTCGTGAGAGTAAAATAAATAAATAAATAAACTTTAATGAATTATTACCCGAAAATAAATGTAATAAATACAGAAGGTGTCACGGTACATGGACTATTTCACAATTTGAGTTATTGGAATTTCCTGCGCAAACAGCAAGGCTTATAGCCGGGTTGTTTTGCCGACAGGGCCGACTGTGCCCTGTCTCCCCAGATCGCTTGTTATGACTGCCTCCGCCACATCGGCGCCACCGAACAAGTGATGATTCATAGTTTTCGGATAATCGAGATCACGTAGGTATTTTTATTAAAAAAGTAGAACACTCACGCGTTTTAACTAATTTCACTTTTTCTGCTGTAACAGCCGTGCGTGACGCACAAAATACATGTAGCTAATTTTATGCACTTGAAAAATATTTTTAGGCAGTATCTTAAATACATGTTTTGTTTACTAAGCAGTTTATTTTAACTCATTAGAAAGTCATTTACTTTTAAATAGGTAGGTACCAAAATAATAATGTTGCTCTTAGATTCAAAATTACGGTTGTGGCAAATTGTTCAAATTACGTAAGACGAGGCCAAAAATTCGCTAACAGTCCAACTGATCCATGTCAAGGAGTAAGTAATCGAGGATAACTAAACAGTACGCGAGCGCACTTGCCCGCTGACGTCGAATCGTGCGCAAGTCGCTGTTTGCAGCGAGACCGACGACCCAATTCACCTGGAAACAGATCATGAAAACCTATTCACAACTCTACTATTGTTATTTAGTCCATGAGGTCATCAATTGTTATTTTCACTTTCAAGCCGTTTTTCAATCAATTTATTCAAGGTGCTTCTTTTGCGTTAATTATTTTCAGTAGGTATCTGGATGACTGAGCCTTGCTCGGTATTATTTTTTTTGGTTATTTTCTAAAAATTAAACCTATCTAGATTTATTGCTCCCGAAACCTCCTTCATACTAAATTTCATGAAAATCGTTGGATCCGTTTCTAAGATTTAGATTATATATATAGGTACATTTATATATATTTAATTAACGGTTTTTTTATTATTTCTTTGAGCAATGAAAACGGGTAGAAATCCTTAGAGAGAAAATGCACTTCGGGAGCTGATTTTCGGAATCACACCCATAACCATAGCTATTGAGAAATGGTAAAAAACTGTATAGGTACTTTATTATTGAGGTAATACAGTGTCAATCTACTAGCGAAAATTATCACTTTAAATAACTTTTAGATTGTAATTCAGAAAATGGATTATAATTATGTACCTATTTTTGCCAGTTTCCGTTACTCCACTTGACTTTAACTTAATCTTCCACAAATTCCACAAATCGAGCCACCTAATTAATTGCTTTACACCGTATGTTGACCCATAGATAGAACAAGTAGCTCACGTCACACATGTACCTCCCTTCGTCGCAATAGTTATGATAGTATAATAATGTCGCTACTAGCTCAGTTTATTAATTTTTATGTTAGATTTCCCTGGAATATCCCTAAAAATTATTTGGGATGGCTCCCTCTTGCTACCTCATATATTAAGCAGCGTACTTAGAAATACTGACTTATCAGTACAAGGGGGTTATCAAAATCGCTTAATGCCTGCCAAGTTCTATTCAGCGTAAGGGACAATTGTGCAGCCATATAGCTCTGTCCCTTACGCTGAATAGAACTTGGCAGGCATTAAGCGGTTATGGCAACCCCCCAGTATTTGTTTTTCGACTATCGCAAGACAAGCTGAAAATACTCTTTAGAATTTGATGAACAACCTTTATTCGCATTAGCAAAGCGCGATTTTCTTTATTTGATTTTTTACAAGCTGTTGTTCTGTGGAACTATGGTAATGCTCCAAGCCCCAGCGTATTTGGAAGAGCTTAAAAGCGGTTGGAGGTTGAATGCGTAGAACTTAGCCCAAGGCTCGATACGAGTCGTCGACCCGTCACCTTGCCTCGCGCCAACTTACACATTACGCAATTAGTAAATTTTATCTTCTGCGTGCACACGTACCTGGCCTTGCCAGTCACTCGCTGAAATTCGGCGTGTATTCAAGTATTCGGACATACATAGCGTAGTAGTCATAAATGTAAATCCACAAGCAAATAAACTGGGAGAAATTCACTCTACAATATTGAAAGATATAACTCAACGTTTGCTACTTTAAAATAAATATTTTTTTGGTTACAGAGATGTACTATAAAACGGCTACGGGATCCCAGAGGGGTCGTCCATTGATCAATTGTTTTCATATGGACCCAAATTTTTGAACAGAAGAAATCCACTTCGCACCGCTTTAAAAATGTAATGCTCGTAATTTAATTTACATATCTAAAATATTTATGAGTACTCTACTATAAATAACAGTTCCTTTTGTTTCAGGATATTATGAAGTTTTTTAATGCTACCTAAGTATCTCCGAGTGCATTCATGGAAAAACATACATACAAAAAATCATGCAAGACGATCGGTTATGGGGTTTCGAAAAATGAGCAGAGTATTTATCTTTTGTTTAATTGCATTCATATGGATCCTCATATTTGAAATAATAATATAAAAACCGATGAGGGTAAACGATGCGTATGGTAATCATTCTTCATGAAGCTTGGAGGAGACCGGCCATAGCGATAACAGAAAAAAAGTAAGTATTTAGAAAGATGTGTTACAAAAATAAATCTGATGCAGGCAGTACCTCTAAGGCCATAGGTTAATTCTGCACTTCGGTAGAAAACTCAATCCATTAGAATAAAATAAGAAAAGTGGGAATTTATTCCTTTTTCTCGCTGCCCAATTGACTTCTTTGAATTCTTTGAATATTAATGTGTCGCTTCTGAAAAACCTCGCGGCGTGCAGGCACTTGTTGGTTTTATAAATTATTACTCTAGTGATGTTTAGAATGTTACAGTATGTTTGGTTCTCACAGAGTTCAATGAGCTTACGAAGTATACCTTGATAGCTATTTAAAAAACTTTGATTCGGTTGGAGGTCGAATGCATAGAACTTCGTCCAAGGCTCGGGCAGTCGTCGACCCGTCACCTTGCCAGGCCAAGAGTTTACGCAATTGGTTAATCAGATCCTCTGCATGCATACCTGACCGGCCTCGGATGTCTTTCGCTAAAATTCGGCGTCTGCTTATGCATTTCACATCTACAGGCAAATGTTTTGAAAGACTCCTTAAAAGTCCAGTTGTTGTAGTTCGAGGATTTTAATTTTTTCTCCGTTACTTGGATATTTACGAGCGTTCTTAATTATTAAATGTGTATAATTACAAAATTAGATACGCGAAAACATGAACAGTTATGGTAAAATGGTGATAAATCAATTATTTTAAACCTAACGAAGATGTATGACACTAATTATGATAGTTAACTTTGAAAAAATTAAATGAAGTAGATCAGGAAAATTTAAAAGCAAAGCTGAAATTAGTAAATATTATGAATATTATTTTACATATTTTCTTCTTTTAACTGTTCAATTTATTTTTGTCAATCATTCAAGAGCTAACATATATATTTTTTGCTTCTCTACTAGTATTTAAATCTTTGAAGCAACACGTATGTTTTGGCAGGTATGGTGTGTCGACGGTGCTACGAGCGGCGTAGCACTAGGCGCCGCGCGCGCAGAGAGAGGGGCGCTGGTGGGACGATCCTGCGCAGCGTAGCTACCCCGCGCGTACCTATTTATCGCAAGGCCACGATAGCGGCGCCTCAGTACGCACGCAGACATCGGTTCGCGTTGTACCTGCTACGACTGTGATCAACAACGCGCAACCGCATTTACGTTCGCGTACAAATATTATGACTGACTGAACAGAATATTTATTTTGGTTTCTTACTATTTCAAATAAAGGACTAAAAATGCTTTCGATTCTCGCAAACTCGAGGCTTCTGTGTGGACTTTTGCAAGTGTTGAACTACTGTGCGGCGCGCACTTCACTGCCGCTGCTGGTGGCGGTGGCGTCGGCGCTGCTGGTGGCGCGGCTGGTGCAGCTGGTGCGCGAGGCGCGGAAGCTGCCGCCGGGCCCGTGGGGGCCGCCCGTGGTCGGCTACCTGCCCTTCCTCGGCGTTCGCCACAAGACCTTCCTGGAGCTGGCACGCAGCTACGGCGTGCTGTTCTCCGCGCGCCTCGGCAACCAGCTCACAGTCGTGCTCAGTGACTATAGACTCATCCGCGAAGCCTTCCGCCGCGAAGAGTTCACCGGCCGCCCCAACACACCTCTGATGCACACTTTAGATGGTCTCGGTAAGTACTTTCTGCTACCATAAATTGAGTTTATCAATTTTATATTTATTACGTCGCGCATAGTATTTTATCATATCAGAATGCCCACTTAATTTATTTTTGTTATCGCTGCATAATCTTATCTTTTTCTTAAATTAAACTTAAAAGTAACAACAGTTTGTGTTAAATAAAAGTGAAGCACATAGTGCACATGGCATGCGCACTAGTGGGCGGTGCTCGCGCGCCTCCCGCTCCCGACGCTGCGCTCGCGCCGCCCACAACGCGACCCCTCGCCGTATCTAACCGCCTCCTTCTGTGTTGCACAGGTATCATCAACAGCGAGGGACGACTATGGAAAAGCCAGCGCCGTTTCCTCCATGAAAAACTTCGCGAATTCGGAATGACCTACATGGGAAACGGCAAAAAAATCATGGAAGCCAGAATAAAGGTACACTTTAGTTTCAGTTCAATTTTAAAACTGATTTTTATGCTTATACTTATCTGTATTTTAATAGCAATGTGTCTTTTGAACGTTTTCTAATAAGAACTTTCTTCAACAGTGTGAGGTCAACGACCTGATCTCTAACCTACACAACGCCGAGGGCGCACCTATAGACGCCAACCCTCTGCTCGCTCTCGGTGTGTCCAACGTAATTTGTGGCATCACCATGTCGGTCCGGTTCAGCAATGGAGACGTGCGGTTCACCAGGATGAACCATTTAATTGAAGAAGGCATGAGGCTCTTTGGAGAAATCCACTACGGCGAATACGTTCCCCTCTACAACGTAAGTTACAATTATATTACACTAATAAAAAAACTTACAAGTTATAGAAAACAAGAAACTCATGTCTTTTATCTTTACAGTACCTTCCTGGAAAAGCCCGTGCACAAATCAAAGTCATGAAGAACAGAGATGAAATGTTCGATTTTTATCAGACACTCATCGACGAACACCGTGAAACCCTGGATCTGGAGAACGCCAGGGACCTTATCGACGTGTATCTGATTGAAATCGAAAAAGCTAAGCTGGAGGGAAAAGCTGGGGAACTGTTCGAGGGAAGAGATCACGGTAAATTACATTTCCAAGCCTATTTCATGTTTTCGTTTAAAGTAATTTAAAATTTATAAATAACTCAAGTCATTGAACAAGTCATTAATAATATACATTTTTTCAGAACTGCAACTGAAACAAATTCTCGGTGATTTATTCTCTGCTGGCATGGAAACCATCAAGTCGTCTCTGCTGTGGATGCTTGTGTTCATGCTGCGCAACCCCGATGCCAAACGCCGCGTGCAAGAGGAGCTCGATGCCGTGGTGGGTCGCGAGCGCCTCCCGACCATCGAGGACATGCCCCTGCTGCCATACACCGAGACCACCATCTTAGAAACACTGAGAATGTCAAGCATTGTCCCGCTCGCCACCACTCACTCACCAACCAAGTAAGTATCTCCTTAGACTCATATTACGTCATTTTATTCAAAAATCAGAGTAGTGTCATAAAATTTACCTAAAGTCAGCTATCTACACTTTTTGTTAAAATAATAGTTACGTTGACTAACAATCTATTTTCTTCACCAGGGACGTGCAATTAAATGGATACAGGATTCCTGCTGGCTCGCAAGTGGTCCCACTGATCAATTGCGTCCATATGGATCCCAATCTTTGGGATCTACCGGAAAAGTTCAATCCGGAACGTTTTATTGATCAAGATGGGAAGATACGAAGGCCGGAATTCTTTATGCCATTCGGAGTGGGAAGAAGGATGTGTCTCGGCGACGTACTCGCGCGGATGGAGATGTTTATGTTCTTCGCGAGCATGATGCACCAGTTTGACGTGCAGCTGGCGGAGGGTGCGTCGTTGCCGTCGCTGGAGGGCACAGTGGGCGCCACTATCGCGCCACAAGCATTCCACCTCAAGTTCATCCCTCGAGCGCCGGCCGCGCCGCCTGCGCCCGCGCCGGACCACCCGCTCTTGCGTCACGTCGGCGCGCATTAAATGCGACACTGACTGCGCACATTTTACCCACCAGTATTCACAGATCACTCGTTTTAGAGCGCATCGACGACCATTTATTTAAGTTTATAATGTAATTGACGACATCGCTTAAGCGACAGTCGAGGCTGTGCATAAAGTGTTCAATTTAGTAGTAATCAGAACTTTAGAGGTATTGAAAATTCCCATCGCTGAGATTATAAAATGTTATTCGTAAGTGTATGCAGTATTAAAGAATGAGATGATATCTTGAATGTGTCGACTTGCAAAGTCGTTAAAAGTTAAAGCATACGAAATACATTTTTGTAAATTTTTTGTTGGAAATAAGCACTAGTTAAGTTCTAGTATACCAAAATTGTATGTTCATTCTAGGTCATTATTTATTAAGATCACTAAGAGAGTGTCTGTTGAGTTGAGTGTGATCTCATGAAGTCATGATTGTTCCGCTGCATAACTTCGTTTAGTTAGTATTCGCAAGTGTTCATTTGTAACTTCTCTAGTTAACATGATTTTATATTGTACCTTTTGAGACTATAAGTTAACATTCCATCTAGCATAGGTTCAACCAGTAACTAGTCTACAAAATATTAAATAAGTGATGTAATTATAATTATTGGTTTAAAACAAGTGTCTAACATTTCATTTTTTGCAACCAAGTTGCTATGTACTGAACTATTTATATACTTTCAGCTCACCGCTAAGTAGTAAATTACCAATATAAATATTTGCCTTGTAAACAAAGCTATTTAAAAAAAGAATACAATTTGTATTTGTGAAATAAAATCAGAAAATCTCTTACAAACTTTATTTTATTCTACCTAAACACTCTCATCGATATCAAACATACTTACTAATTTCATACGACATGCCACACTGAATTTTTAGAATACATGGCAATAATATCATTCATATTATTATTTAAATAGGGTCACAATAAAACAGTACTGGTGGAGGTGTTAAAGTGAGGCCAACTTTTCCTCTCATTTCTTCCTGAGTAGGAGGATTGGAAGCCAGTCTTATTTTTTTGCGGCGAAAAAGTCTCGCCACCAAGCCGCACGATATCATACGAGAAAGCTCGTCACCGGGACACATACGTTTACCTAGAAAAAAAATAGACGCTTAAACAACAACGACTTATACAAAAATACAATCCACTTGAGAACCTCCTCCTTTTATTTAATTCATACATGCCTAAATCACGTCTTTATCCCTTACGGGGCAGACAGAGCCTAAGATAACAAGACCTAAAGGCCACGTTTAGCACAATTGTGGGCATACGTGGAAAGGGGAATCAAAATAGAATAAAATAAAAACAGTCACACAAACCAGTTTGAAACGGTATGAACTCCTGTGGCTTGAGAAGAGTACCGTCCGAAGATAGAAAGCGGCTAGGCTTAAATTCTTCAGGGTCCTCCCAAACACTAGGATCCAAATGCATTGCCCATTGCAAGGGAATTACCATGGCACCTTTTGGCACCACATAATTTCCTAACATAGTGTCCTGTAAGGAAAGGTTTAAGGAAGTGTAGACATTATTTCTTTAAAAAATAAAAACTGACAATTTAAACATAGGTTTACACAAACCTTTAAACATCCATGAGGAATTCCAACTGGAACAATGGAGCGAATGCGTTGAGTTTCACAAATAGCTGCCATTAGATGTGGTAAACTAGCGCCGTCCACTTGGTCTTCTGCGGGATATATAGTCAAAATCTCTCTACGTATTAGTTCCTAAAATAAAAGCCAGAATGGAAATTAAAAATGATGGAAGTACAGTCTGACTACTTTGTCGGGAAGATTCGATTTGGTACTATTTATTTGATAATATTTTATTCAATAGTTTATTTGTGCCAAAGAGACTATAGCAAAATCATACCATTTCATACCTGTTCTTTAGGATAGAGCGCCATATATAACAAAAACCAGGCTAGCGTGACTGAAGTGGTATCAAGTCCTGCTCCAAACATATCAGCAAGAAGGAAATGCAGTTGTTCATCCGTGACAAAACAAGCTGAATCATCATTTTCATCGAATCTTTTCTTCTGTTCTTCGAGATAACTGTCCAAAATACATTCACCTTCTGTTGGAATTAAAGTTCCGGGGTCGAAATAATGTTCTTCCGCGTTATCTGTTTGTTTACTGTACTTGATGCATTTCACATGTCCTTCTGGGTGTTCGTCGAATAGGTCGAAATGAGGTGGATACTCAGCTCCGGCTGGTTTATCTAAACCCAACATTTTCCTGCGTCTGGCTATAATACTTGCATAAAACCTGTGAGTTTGTGCTTGACCTCGTGTTAACACGTGCATGGTTTTCTGGATCGAAGACGAGAAAAATCTGAAAAAAGCAGTTTAACGAAGAAAATTAAACGATGTACATATGGTAATAAGTTTCTGATAAAAATATCGTTTTTTAATACAAAGTTTTTTTGCTGACTGTACTTTCATTGTCATCCGTCTTACATGTGTGTGTACCTAGTGGGGTGCAGTGGGGAGTTGCCAGGATAGGCAGCGGGAAGGTGACACAATACATTTTGTACGCCCTGCCCGCTCTGGCGAACCCCCACTGCACGGCATAGTGTGTACCAAATTTCAAGTCTATCGGACCAACTGTAGAAGAGTTCCCTCCAGTGGATAGGTCACCAGAACTCCACTACCAGATTATTATATTGTCATCCGACTTACATAAGTATGAAATGGTTGAAGATATTTGCTTCAAAAATGAGTCGCAGGATTCCACCCGGACAAACATACATACGTTGCTAGTTAAATAAAAGCTTGTAAAATAATAATAATAAGTTGCAAAAGGCACTCACCTCATAAATGGTAAGAAGTTCACGACTCCCGCTACGCCCATTTCGTGGCATCCTTCTTCCTGTATTTGACGTAACCAATGCCAGGTTTTGTCGTCGGGAGGGAATTTGAATCCAAATATAATTTCATTTACGACATTTCCTAGAGAGTTAGATAGCATATGTGATAAATCCAACGCCGAACCTGGTGATTTTTCCACGTTCTAAAATATTTCAAATGGTCAAACAGTAAATATTTAAGTACCTAGTAAAATAAACGAGGCGTTGGCAATTTTGTAATCTACAGATAACAAATGCGGCAATATGATGACTGTATTAGGGTTTCATTGCCTATTAAATTAAATTGTACAAAAAGTATGCACAAAAAAAGCATTATTTTTAATGGCCCGGTACGCAGAAGAGAAAAAAAACGTGAATACATTTTGTGTTTTTGTTGCTCCAACCTCAGTACATTCTGTCTTTGACATCAAAAGGTCACATTCAAGACAACATTATACGTTTTTTTATTCAGCAGGTAACAAGAAGTCTGGAATTAAATACGTCGGGCACCTTCACACTTTATTATAGAGTCCCAGAATAATGACTATCCTATGCTAATGTAATATTATTGCCGAATTATAAATTATAATGCACATTTTATAGCTTGCTATTTTATTTAGCAGCGAACGATAAACTACCTCAAGAAGCTCGTACACTCCTGATGCAATTCGCTTCTCCAGCTTGTCTCTTGACATACTGTGTTTGCTCATGCCAAAACTTTTGAGCCATGTCGTCACCAACTTTCTTTGGTCCTTCCACAAAGGTCCTTCAGCGCAAATTATTCCTGTAAGCAACAATGTCTGAGATTATTTAACAACAGAGATTAATTTTAATAAAATTTGGAATAAATGAATTTCAGCTTACCATTTCCATGCATTATCCCGTGAGTCAGAAATAATGGAGCTCTACCCGAAAACGTCTCCTTCGCAAAAGCCTCTCTGATTAATTTATGGTCGGACAGCACTACCGCGTAAATGCTGCCCATTCCAATCCCATAAATCGGTCCAAACTGCTTGGCTAATTTCGTTAATGTCAGATGTGGATGTTCGCGGTCAATGAACGGAAGATAGCCCACCACAGGTAGACCCCAGGGCCCGGGCGGTAAGTTCTTCCACTCCTTAATTTTCTTGAAGATCCAAAACCCCAAGACGAATGTTACAAACCACAAGAAAAAAAAGTCCATGACTCGCTGAAAACAAAATAAGGTATAAGCGGTTAAAATTAGGTATACGCGAATGATGAGGTTTGTGTAAAATATGAACAAAACCATTTTGGGGCTATTAATAATTTTAAATTATGTATTCCTTAAATTTAGCCTTAAAGGTGTTCATTACATTGATGGCATTCCTATGGAAATTCTAAAGACGGAGTTGCGTCATCTCATCGGATGCCTGAAGCCTGCCTAACGAGCTGATTTGATAACTAGCTTTTCGTATGGGATTTTTCTGGAGAATCGACTTTAGCAGCTCTTATTACTACTTACGTAACAGCACTTAATAAAATATGGTCAAAATTAGATTCTAAAAAACTTCAATCTTAATTAACATTAATTAGACACTTGATTTGATTTCTGGATCATGGACCCATCGATTTAATATAGGATGTAGAGTTCTTTTAGAAATTCTAAATTTTAAAATGCCTATTGGACAATGAAGCAGATTTCAGTGGACAAAGGTATTACAAACAGTAATTATTTTTGCTTGTCAGTAATACCTCTTAATATTAAATTTTAAAGACCATCGTAGTTACAAAGCGAAACAATCGTACGGTATAGATGCATAGATGAAAGACAGGCATGTCAAATTGATTAGTTAGAGTTTCATGATAGCCACTTGTCTACGGGAATTCACAAAGAACCACAGGTCAGCAAGCCAAGTACGAGGAGCATAGCGGCACTACCGCAACCTTTCTTTCTGCTTACAATAACACTATGTATACCCATTTTATATTTACCTATCATTGGCTACATATATATTTAAAGGAACATACCTACAACTCTCCTCCCGTAAACAACTCAAACAAATCCCGAGGTGACCAATAAACAAAGTAATAAGACACTTTGGCGATTCTACAGTCATCGCATGCAACATGCACGATCCGTCCGTCTCTCATTTCTCGCGTTAGCGTTTCTAGTGAGAACTACTAATTATTTTAATGACTGTCACTTGACCTTATAGATGGAGTATTTTTAGAGTAAATTATAATTAGAATTGCATGAAATAAGAGAACTATCGCATAAACTGTGATGTCACGAGAATAATTTCCTCATATACTCCACTTCTACCGTTCTCTTACGCGCAAAACCTTATCCTAAAAGTGCCATGATATTTTTTGCCACCGTTGCTCACGTTACCGCGTGTAGGAATCTTGTCTATGGATGCATAACGTCTATTATAACACCGGCCCAACCCGACTTCAAAAAAGGAGGAGGTTCTCAATTCTTTTGTACATTTTTTAAGAGGTCTGTAGCTAAAGTTTCAAAAACGGAATCCTTAGGTAGAGTTTCGGTCTGTCTCTGTCTGTCTGTTTGCCCGCCACAGGATCATAGTCCGAAGTTTTTTTACAACTAAATACACCTAGGAAGGCAACATACGAGCAAGTATAATGCATGTATATGAGCAAACTATAAAAGCTTTGTGAATGAAGCAGCCTACTTACATGTTGTAGTTACGATAAATAAAAAAACGAGGGGTGAAGTCCGTTCATGCAACGATGGGAGACGTTTTTTAATCATCTTGCATCATTATCAACAGTTCTTGAAAAAATATTATCAGATTTTTCTTGAAAACGAAGCACTAAGCATATCGTGGCCACTCGTGTTAACCGGATTTGTTAACTAAGGGCTAAGCAAGTCACTTGGTACTTAATGAAAACAATTGCTTATTTGGTGTATGTTCTAAT
Source organism: Pandemis cinnamomeana (assembly GCA_932294345.1). Taxonomy (NCBI): domain Eukaryota; kingdom Metazoa; phylum Arthropoda; class Insecta; order Lepidoptera; family Tortricidae; genus Pandemis; species Pandemis cinnamomeana. The sequence goes on along the minus strand of OW028705.1, from coordinate 10,414,638 downwards.
CAAGCAAGGCATCCCAAACCGCTTGTCAGTTATCAACTTACTATCACCTCATTTGCGCCTTAATAAAACAACCCTCATTCTCAACACACGCATTTGGCTCTAGTAACCTGTCTATGTCATAGATTGACATAAAGTTAAAGCAGTTGGTTAAGGCCCGTGTAGTATTTTCTCTCGTAGGAGAGATAAACTTACAAAAAGGAACAATAACAATAAAACGGTCATCATGAAAAATAAAACGTTATTATAGTGTTGTCAATAACTCTATCACAATTTCTAAAGTACTCGTATTAGTTTCGTTCAGTTTACTAAATAATATTCGAACTAAACTACAAAGCTCTGCTTATTGGAAAGAATTAATGACGCTAGCGGCCTCTATCGATCCACCATACCGCAAGGCTATCTTTCTTTAAAGTTATATCTAATCACATAGTGATGCCATCTGGCGGCATCGGTCTACGAACAAAAAGCGTTATTTTGTTTATTCACTGTCCTGCACGGCATCGGACAGTATAATTATCACCGTTTGAAAGCAAACATCAAATCCCATACTCGTCTTTTTATTCTTTAAAACTGACTTCATTATTGCGATGACGTCGAATCAAACAGACAAATTCGTTAAATATCAATGACTTCATGCGCGACAATGAATAGGCTATTTATATGTCCACTACAACATTGGTACATAAAACACGTGAGGCCCAACGGGGGAAATATAGACACGAATCAAGTGAATATTGGTACAATTACTTACCGAAATAAAAATGCACTATTCCCGTTTGAAACAGCACACTTCTTGTCCTACCTGATGCTTAATGAAAGGATTTGATAAGTTATTATCACTTTTAAATAGCACAATACTGATATCCAAGGCGCCAACTACGCGGCCATCGGAGCGTGCGCACTGGTCACGTGGGTCCATAAACACCGACTGAACAGCGCGACGAACAAAAGTGGTATCAAAACTTTAATTCAAACTTCGAATCTGTTATTCAAAGCTAGAATTTCATTTACAAATCATATAAATTTATGCGGGATCCTTCCAGAACAGTATGGGGCCGTTTTGCATTTGCGTACGAGAGTAAAAAGTTTGGAATCGCATTAGGTACCTGGATTTCAAAGTTAGAATTGAACGAGGGTTCCGTTCTTTCGTTTTTCTGGATATCCGCATATGAACAGGTGTCAGATAATCTTGGCACGAACACCGATAAAAAATACATAAACATGATACCATATCGTTAGAATACGCCTAAAAATAAATATGCGATAAAAACTAAGAATAGAAAACGCAAATTTTTACTAATTAAAACATACCAGCAAATTCTGATACATAAATTATTTAAAATAATAAAATAATCTGCTTTGAAAATGCTTGCAGGTCTCTAAAACGGTATTCCAGATTAATGCATAGCAAATAAGAACCGTAACAAATATTTATTATTTCCAAAATATACGAAACATTACAATTCATAGGTTTATTTTCCTTATTTGCTATCTCTTGGATTTAATGTAGTGGAGTAATCAATCATGACGTTAGTGTTCTATACTCTACATACTTTATTTATACACTTCAATATTCAATTTAGTATGTGCGTAATTTGAGCTACCTTTTCATCGTATTTACAAGTAACTTGAGCTAAATCGTTGTTGAGATTGTAGGGATAACATATATTGCCTCTAGATCTTTTGCCTTTAATTAGTGTTTACGAGTTGGTACAACTTATCTTGCAGGGTAAAATCCAAGGTAGACGAAGCCCAGGAAGAAGGCTTAAAAATCTACGCCAGTGGTTCAATAAAAGCACCCGATTTTTGTTCAGAGCTGTTGTGTCGAAGGTTCAAGTCGCCGTAATGATCGCCAACCTTCGATAGAAGATGGCACCGAAAGAAGAAGAAATGTTTACGCGTTGGTTAGTGAATGACTAGCTTTATTTTTATGAAAATGTTTCACAGCGTATTTCTAAACAATTTTGGACCAGGTCCTGCGGTCTTGCAAATTTTAATAACGAATTTGAATCTACGGACAAACCAACTAAGATAATGACTATTAAACAAGAATAAATTATACTACATAATATCTGAAAAAAGAAAAATTTCATGTTAGAAGCGTTGCCAAATCTTTTGACTGTATCATTGTTGTGACAATGTACTGAATAAATAAATAAACAAATGCTCATTATGTAGAGCCGAGAACAGTCCTATTCTAAATCGCTAAAAATTTAACATTACCTACCCTTAAATGCTAAGCTTAAATCCATGGTGTAGGACAGGGCTGGCAAACCAATGGCACGCGTGCCACTGTTGGCACGCTTCAAAATAATTTGGGCACGCACGCCAATAATAAAAAAGGTTAATTTTTGTCCATTAAACCGCCAACTTAAGATTCTTTATTGTGAAATAGGGTGGAAACGGGCAATTGTGGTCATATGATGGTAAAATAACAACACACTCTTAAGACAACAGGGTCTTTGATGACAGGTCAGAGCCAAATATTATACTTTATGTGTGAAAAAATGGCACGTCCACCAAAAAAGGTTCGCTACCCCTGGTGTATTACGGAACCAAAAGCTTTTTATGTTTGAAAATTATTATTACTTATCTCGTTTGATCCGTTGGGTATCACAATCGTTTGTGACGAAAAAAAAACATACACATTCAATTACTGTTTCACTACTATCTGTGAATTCCTATTAGTTACTGGTGACGGGACTGGCTCTAAATATTTTAGGTTATTAATACTTTAAATATTATTATAGTGTGAGCACTGAGCAGTCTTTGGTATCTATTGACAATACAAGATCATTATTTTTTGTAAAAATTAAGTAGGTATTGCAAATATTATTTTTTCTTTATCATTATTAACTTGGCACGACTCGAAACGACGCGATCACATATTTTACTGAGCGAAGAGCGCTGGGACATTAATTGTAATTACAGGGATTCAAAAAATCAGCTTTATCGATAGATAGGTTCATCTCTGTTTTATATTTTACTTCGTCCATGCTGGTCTGGGAGCAAAGAAAAAACATAGAATATACCAGTTGCTTCTCTACCCGCGCAGATGGTAAAAGCCCATCGAGGGAATGGGCGAAAATCATAGGATTCATGTTATAGGCGATGAGGCTAGCAACCCATCACTATTTTGATTTCATTTTTCACCTATACGCCCACAATCTTGCTAAATGTGGTCTGTAGGTATCTGTTACCTTAGGCTCCGTCTACCCCGTAAGGGGTAAAGACGTGATTTTGTATTTTTGTAGATGCAGATGGCAACACACGCCACCATAACACTAGAGTCTGGCTAACGAACGTTGAGACTGGAATCGCGCGGCAAATTTAACCTTTTCGCCGCCACTTCAAATACAAGAGACATAACTCATACGCCAGACTTATTTATTGCGATGCCTTAAGTTGAACCTAAACTCAATTGAACGAAGGTTGCTTTTGCATTAAAGCAATGGACGTATATATAGGTCGTTGGCGTTGAACCTGCGCTGCTGATAATATGTGTCGGTGGCGTCGAAAAGGTTAAAAATTAATTGTGTTGTGTATTGTATTGTCGTTCATACTCTTCTCAATACGATTATTTATCATAAATTCATAATAATGCATGGTACCTACTTAATAAGGTGCGAGTTCAAAGCGCACCTGAAAAACTTTTTCGCTTCTTTTACTTTTCCTTGGGCTAACAATCAACTAATAAAAACAAAAAATCTGGAAATGTGACATCATATTTATTCAAATCGATCAAAGTTTCACAACTGCATCTTGTTTTAATAATTGTTTTTAATATTTAATGATTATGTATAAAGAAAATGGTAGATTGTGACTCGCGAGTCGCGGACGAGGTCGGGCAGTCGCGGGCGCAGGCGCGGCGGTGTGAAGGCCGGTCATCGTCCGCGCAGCTCTTATCGAACCGATCATAACCAGATCCTAACGCCGATTAACACGTACTAACTGCCTTACCACGTGCCACCTCTGATTAACAACCGATCGCTATCGGAGATGCAATTTGGTTGTACTCGTATGAACATGGTGAGACTTCTGGGGGCGGTGCTTATTCGTGTTATGGGACATCGCTATGCTATAAAGAAAGACGTTGTCAAAATGCGACCAAGAAAGAGGAAATTGGTGTGTATAAAAGTCAATTTAAAAACGTAGGACCAATATTGCTATGACAAAATCCTGGTCACTCCATTTTAAAGCCGTTAAATTAAAAGTAAGTAAGTGTATATAAGTACACATACAATTAACAAAAAAATAAAAATAACATTAATATATGTTCAAAGGCGAACTTATCCCTATGAGGGATCTCTACCAGTTAACGTTTAAGTAGATGAGAGTATAAAGAGAGAGAGTGGGAGAGTACGATAAAATGGTTAGAAAGGCCAAATTTAAAAAAAATAACGAGGAACTCGTTTTCAGTAATGAATATAATTTTTTCTTGTATATCATATAATCTATCTACATATCATTAAAAACCATTATTGAGCTCTTATTTCAAATAATTTACGAGATGTATTAAATTTAAAATGAGTTCGCACAGGCTATATGGCATCGTAATTGAATAACCTCACACCCGCACAAATCGATGCTCGCATCACGAAGCGCCTCCCGGGGAACGATTTTAATCTACTTTACGTGTCAATTAACCGAGTGATCGCTGACATTACGATTTGATTGATCGCGATGAAGGCAACATTGTAGGTTTATTAGTTTGCAGATCACGGAAACCAGACACTGTTTTACTGTAGCTTTACGGCCCGAAGTTATTAAAACACAAAAAAACATAATTAAAAGGGTTTTTTGATCAGGCACTGTGATAAAATTGTATCTCAAAGAATGTTATAAAATATTCTGAATTGAACATTACTTTAATTAAATGAATATCTAAATTTAGACATTTAGGATTATTTTAGGTTTCGATCGGTTCTTTTACTTTTTCTGTGTGTCTACTCTTGCTTAATAGGTACTCATGTCCTGTCAATCGTTCAAAGGTTAACTGGAAGAGATCCCTTTTAGGGATAAGTTCGCCTTTGTGCATGTGTGTTGTCCTGTATTCATCTTTTTCTTGTGTTTTATGTACAATAAAGAGTTATACATACATACATACATATCTATAATATAAAAATGAATCGAAGAATGTGTTGCTAAGCGCAAATCTCGAGAGCAGCTTCGCTAATTCTTTTTTTAGAATATTCCTTGAAGTATGGGGATGGTTCTTACGGAGAGAAAAAATCGAATAATTGCCGGGAAAACCCTAAAAACAGCCTGTTTCTTTTTCCCATACAAACATTTTCTAACTAAAATGTAGAGTAAATTTGAACTTGATTGCTTTTAAAATGGGTAAAATAGGTAGGTAGGAACAAAAAACTGCAACATTCCAAATCTTTTAGACAGAACGAAGTCTGTCTGTTCCGCTAGTTTATAATAATTATACTTCGAAAGAAGCCCAGAATGTAAACTTATATTGCTCGACATAATATTATACCCACGCTTTCGATGTATATTGACATTTTGTTCCTACAATGCGTCCCGGACGTCATTTAACAGCTTAACTGTTTGTACAGCAGGTAATAATCATAAAGCCTTCACGAAGTTATACCAAGAATTGAACCTAGCGTCTAGCTAGTGTCTTATCTGGACATGATCTTAAGGTCAACTGCTGGTATGGCGTAAAAAAATAGGTACTCGATTGATTATTTATATTCAACAGAGCTCTGACAGTTGATAAAATATTCTTTTTGTAGCATGATCAGCGAAAATACACAAGGAGGACTCATTTGTTTGAGATATGATGGATAAAGCCATCTGAAAATGTCAAAAAATATCAATGCAGTGACAAAAAGTAATTTCCTACCAACTTCTGCACTTTATAAGCATGCATTTTTTGCAAGACTTCACGCGACAGTTTCATTTAAGGTTTTCAAATATCGATATCATGATCTCTACATTATTTAACGTTAAGGTAAACTTGCGTACTGCACCGATGTTCGAGTCTTTCTAGACAAGCTATTTCTTACTTTTGCTGAATAATACCTAACTTATTCACTCTACCAAACTTGTAAGTTAATATTTACAGCAGCCTTTAGGTAGTTAATTACCTATTACGTAGAAATCTTACCGAGTAGGTGTAAAGTAGCTAACGAATTGACTTACAGACAAAATCTTTTAAATTGTACCTTACTGGAGCTTACTGTCTATTGCTCGTAAGTGCTCAAAAATATCTAAACAGTGACAATGCAATCTTGCTCAGTATTATAAATATCCCCACTATACAAAATAGACAAATTGAATAAAAACAAATCCGGTTCGAAGGACCAATTAATGTTTATATACCTACAACATTAAATAATATTAGTTTATAAAATAAAACCACATGCTTTCACTTCTGACAGCAGAAGAACGATATTTTACTCATAAAAAAGTATATGGCAATTTAATGGCCATTAACAATTTACATTAAATGAAACAAAATAGTTTTTATGTTTACTGTACACGTTTGACTAGCTAGGTGTCTGTTCACTTAGGCCTCAAAAATGCAAGTTCCAATGTATCTTATGCCGACTGTACTTTACTGTGCTGTGGCATAAAGGCTCGTGTTCAAGAAAACATCTTTACTAATATTATAAATACGAAAGTAACCCTGTCTGCCTGTCTGTCTGTCGGTCTGTTACGCTTAAACCACTGAAGCGATTTTAATGAAATTTGGTACGGAGGTAGTTTTAGTCCCGAGGAAGAACATAGGATAGTTTTTATCCCGGAAAATCGCATATTTCCCGTGACATAGTAATAAACAAATTCTGCGCAGACGGATTCGCGGGCAACCGCTAGTAGGTTACATGTGAGCCCTGCGCACGAGTCTCATTCAACCACCGTACAGTTATCCCTACCAGTGTTACTGACACACCGCAAGGTTGCTCCGAGGTGGACGCCCGCGCCGGCTGCGTAATATCTAAAAGGACGCGCGTGGAGCCAAATGGACCAAACTGGCCTTTGCATTATACGAACGAGACATTGATCGATTGCTATTCTAATCTCTACATACAAATTGAATGCCAAAATGCTAGAGCAAGGATGTGGCCTTAATCAAAGTGATCGAAGGGCAAGATTGTAAGCAACACATGCTTATGATAATATCTCATTCCAGACAACGATAGTTTATTATAACGATTAGTTAACACGTACGATACTTTTTAACACGGACAGTTTTTAACTGACTTCAAAAATGGAGGAGATTCTCTAATACGACTGCATATTGTTTTTTTATTCGATTTTTTTGCCTACCTATGTTCGTCGGTTTTCGCTCGTTGTGTACTTTTTATTCGATAGTATGTATCTGAGAGAAAATCGTTCTTATCAAAATCAGTTGACCAATAAAATTATGATTTTGTTTACATTGAATTCATACTACTCAAAAAAAATAAGGGCCACTAAGTAATTGATATTATGTAACATAAATATAACATAAATATAACAATAGTTATTCTTAATTATTATATTTTTAATTGATTCTGTGTACCTAATAAATAAATCGTTGGAGTAAGTTTTTCATACTTAAATTAAGTACATAAGCGGGGTCGACGTAATTACTCCTAAAATATTTCTTGACATCCCATGCCAAATCTATCAATACTACCTACATCATTTCCATATCCATAATATTGAATGCACGATTGGATTCAAGTGATTGATGATTCGCGAGTCAAAATTTTCTGTTCTTGTTTTTATCCGTATATTTGTATTCGTTAAATTTCGCACTGGATCTAATGGCAATAGTGAACACAGTATTCTTAAAAATGTATACCGCTACAAACCAACTACTTCGACAAAATCAAGACTCGTTGAACATCGTAATGAGAACGTACCTAACTATGTGGAATGACGATGATAATAGCGGTTGATTACATTCAATAACTATTGTGGTCACAGTTAACATTCAATGTCAATCATGTCAATGGTACTCGAATCTGTGCGCTTATCAATGGCTGAACGAATGGTCCACTGACTTATCGTGGCTTTGGTCCTCATTCAGGGCAAATAATAGGGATATCATGATCATAATTATTTGGTAAGTAGGCATTTTTGTTTGTCTATTAGTTGTAATAAACTTTGTAGCTTAGATTTTAGTTTTATTTCTTAAAAAAAGCGCAATTTAAATAGTAAAGCGGTGTTTTTCGTCAGTTCAACTGGATATCACGTCACATTTCCAAATACCCGCAATTCTGGTCATGAGACTTAGAAAAAAGTGTTCCGTTTGTTTGATTGTCGCGCATCAACCGATCAAACGGTTAACTCATCGTACGAACGAACCAAAAAATATATTTAAATATTAATATTTCGTACATACATATACACACGCAGGAAAACACTACAGTCCTTTGCTTGTTCACTTGGGTAAAAAGTCGGCGCCCGCCGCGTCCGGTCGTCCACTCCGGGCACTGAACGGGTTAGATTCTTTTTGATCTTTTGCTCTGGCAGCTACTCGTAGAGTCTAGAATGCCTGCGAACGTCTTCCCTCTTTTATTTTTAGTTTGCGCGAAAAAGGTGGTCGACCACTTGTAGCGTTGGGTCAACGTATTCGAGGCTTTTACCCTTTGCTGCCCCATAGCAGCTGTTGCACAATAGTCTAGAAAATTCCAGGAATAATAAACCCACGGATAATGATTGAAAAATACATTTAACGCTCTTAGATTTAGAATTTTTTAACGCGGAATGCATTTGCTCGAACAGCAGCAGCAATAAAGCCTTTTTAGGAAGTGGACATTTAAGCAGGCTTTACAGGTGTGTCTGCGTGCGAAGTGTTCTCGCTACATTTAAGATGGTTTGCCCCTGAGTCACCATAGGGAGTTGTTTTCTTCTTGTCATTTTACACTGACGTGCAAAAATTACGGGACCATTACACTTCTTTTCATACACAATTGTAGGAAAAGAGACCTATTACATTTGCTCGCTAGTATTTTCAACGGCTTGCAATATCTAAAAATCCAATGCAGACTCTTTTGTATCGCATTAATTATTATGATATAACGTTTATTGTCAGATAAAAACCTCTCACTGCGTACCGTCCTCTTATTCTTAAGCAAAGCTTCACAACAAAACTACCTACAAATCGAAACTTAATAACAAAGGTTGTTGACTTTCGTTATGCATTTTGAGGATGGTTAGATAAGTGTTAAAAAGGTGATGTCGAAATGTGAACGGGTATGGAAGGCAAACAGTCGCGCAACGACGTCCGGCGCCGGCGCAGGGCGTCGCGCGGCTCTGCCACCAGCGGCCATCGCTGTCCTTGCATTCTTCGAGGGAACAGCAGAGCGGTGCCGGTTCGTCGACCCTACTCAATGTGAAGGGATTTACATATAATTCAGCCTTAATAGACACGTTTTCTTCACGTAACAAAGCAGAACGGACCCCGCTTGAGGGTCATTGCGACCTAGCCTTTACACGTCTGAACCATTACCGACGAATGCTGTAACTATTTATTTATATAAATAGGTAGATTTATGTTTACCTGTCAGCGACTCGTTTTAATATACTGAACGAGACATGGTGCGTTAAGAGAATAAATATTCGAGTATTGAGGTCAGATCTCGTGTAGTGTTTATTTATGCACGAGGCACCGCCGCGGTAAAACAATAAGCTGTAATATTTGGGCGGAGATATACTTGCAAATATTTTGTGAGGCTCTACTCTTTGTCAATATTACAACACGGGGATTTAAGGTACGGTTGCGATGGCGAAATGAAAGCACTCAACCGATACAATCACCTATAGCAATAACTTTCAAGTAAAAAGTGTGTCACTTATTAAAAATTTAATAGTTAAATAAAAAATAACTCATTATCAGTTAAATAATAAAGAATTTTAATTTCATCCACAAACTAAGCTATTGTTTAAAACAGTTTCACAAACTCTTTGACAGTTTTTTTTTTATTAGTTGACTAGTTACATATCTGTGTGCTTGCATTTTCAGCCAATTTACAAATATACCTATATACGCCACGCTAAACGTGGCCTTTAGGTATTGTTACCTTAGGCTCTGTCTACCCAGCAAGGGATAAATACGTGACTTATGTATGTCTGTATACCTACACCAAATGATATCAATACGACAACTGCAAGTAGGTGAAATTCGATCTGCAAGATCAGTCCTAACAACAGGTGTCATGAATAACTGGTTGTAAACGAAACTGTAAAAAAAAGTAATTATCATCAAAAGGATGTTACATGAAGTGTGGTTAATAAATCAATGAATATTTCTAAATACCTACATTACCCACTGTAAAGAAACAGATTGCACCGTTCCGATCCGCTCGAATTTCCGAGCATGCAAACTTGTCGCCGTATTCTCGTAGCATTGGCTGTGTGCTACGAACCGCCGTTGCCACGAGCCGGCTATGAAGTGCCCGAACATTTAAATTCACTAAAAGCCTGTAAATGTTCTAAAATAGTAATATCTATACTAAATATTTACTTAATTACCTGTATGGAATAAAAACGTAGGTAATCGTCGAATTATATATCGGTAAGTTTTATTATTTCATACTTACCTACTTCTAAATAGGTACTTACCTACATAATTATACTTCAGGTAAATGCGTAATATTTAATTGATCTATTTGTTTCACTTGACAAGATTAAACTGTGTATAGATGTAAGAATAAATTGAACGTACTTATATTTTATTTATTTCAGTGAAAACACAGGCAGCAGGTACTAAGTTTATAACTACTTTTTCACTAGTTTTTTTTGTAAATCCATCCAACTTATTTTATTAATGACCGGCGAAAATTGCGGCTATACCTAATTATGGATCTCAAATTAGTTTATTTTGAACATGTGGCATTTAGTTTAAGCTTCCACTTCTCACCAAAATGACGTTTTGCCTTACTGACAAATTAATTATTAGGTTACTTTGCTGTTTAGCTTCATTTAAAAATAGTCGACTCATTTTTCATTTACTGTAGGTACTTTACTCACTCATATCTATGAAGCCTATATTACGTTTTAAAGTTCAGCAAAGACCGTACCTACTTCTTTACAATAGTCACAAATACTTAGGTAGGTACTTATGTAAATGAGTTTCAGTAAATGAAATGATCTGATTCATAAAGAAACTGATTCACCAATTTATAAACAGAATTAAGCGTTAAGGAAAACTAGTAAAATCTCATCCCGTGCATTTCATCAGTTTATGTTAAACACAATTACAAAGTTCAAAGGTTCGACTTAGAATTTGCGCGCGCGTCGAGTTCGGCAAGCGATTAGGGCGTCGTCGGCGCCATGTTTACAAACAAAGAGATCAACGCTCGCCAAGTAGGTTAACGCAGCCGCTTGTTGCGCGGGTCGTGGTCGAAGCGGGCCCGCGGCTAACTGACCATACACCGAAATGAGAAATCAGCTGATCTAAATATTAAAAAACCGTCGAGGTGGATATAAAAAAATATTGCATTTAGTTAATGATACTAAGAAAATGTGTACAAACGAACTGAGGTGCATTGGTATTTCCTGAATTTCAAGTAGGTAACCGATTTCACGATTTGCACTCATTTTACTGTAATTATCATTCAATTTTTTAGTTAAGTACCTATTCTAAAGTAAAAAGCTCTAGCTTGACTTGACAGAGATTAAATAAAACATATTTAAATAAGTACCAACTAGAAATACGCCATCTCTCTATAACTAGCATCTAGAAATATCCGCAGTAAAAGTACGCACTTTCTTTGCATTTTCTCCGTAAGAGAAATTATTTTCAAGTATCAAAATTAAAGTCGTACATAAAATTTTTATGGCATTTCTCATTTGTATTATCGTGGGCACCGTATTTTGAGTAGGTACTTATTTATTTTAGAAAATTTACTTCTCTTACCTCTATTCTTCTTTTATTCTCTTGTTTGAATTAGAAATCTCATGTCTCATTAAGACAACCTTATTTTTAATGTAAACGGTGTACTTTTCGGGAAGGGCATCAACCGCAGCGACGGAGAAATCGAAACAATAGCGGCTTATAACTGCGCCGGAAGAAAGTTCCTACGTATTTGCATAGAGCGCGCGGCGCGGCCACGAGCGGCCGGCGGAGAGCGGTTGCGATGTCCCACATAGACATGCTTTATAGTTTATTGTCACGGACCCATTTCCGTGGGTGCACGACCACCTCCGGGCCCGCGCCGTGACACACTTCTCTGACTCCGTAAGTTTCACCGAGAGAAACTTACAATATCTAATGCCACCGACATCCGTCTAGGTATGCAGATTTCCAGAGCAAATCTCCGTGACCTAAATAAAAACATTACAAAGCAAATAAGAACCGAAGAGAGGTTGCCTATTATGCAAATCTATAGAATCTATCGTGCTTTGTATGCATTTAACAATGTCATCAGTGTTGTCCGATCAAAACCAACAACGAACGTAAAATTAAGTGTCAATGACGATATCAACTCGATTTCATTATAAACGGGAGGCGCGAAGAAAAACTTGCTCCAGTGTTACGTTAGAAAGCGTAGACATTTCACCATAAAGCCTAGAAAGTGGACATGAGAAGAAAGTGAAGAAGTAGGGGAAAAATGTGCAATGCAAGTGCATCGAGTGGCGGGAGTGAGAAACAATACTCTGAATCTCGGTGGTTTCCAGATCGTTCGCGATCACTTTTAACTTTTTCTCCCTAGATGAAACCGCGGAGCCGAGCCGAGCGCGGCGAGCGCGTTTCTCGCTACCACGTGTTTGCCTAGTTCATATATCGATGCACTCATTTTTACTTTCTTTTCCATTCGCTCTTATTTGTTTGTTACTCGGCGCGCTTCTACTCTGCCAGTAAATATAGAGGTAGTACCCCTTCCGCATGGACGGAATGAAAAGTAAACTCATCGAGTGAATCTTTTGCTGAAATGTATACAAAAAGTACCTAGACATACAAGCATTTCGTGCTAGATGTATAGTCGTACCTACTAAAGTGTAATTACATTTTTTTACTGTAGTTAAATGAGTGCTTTGAATTTTTATATTGATATCATCTAAGGAACTTGAATTATAAATACCTACATGATGATGCCGATTAGGCCGATAATTTCGATATGAAATATTTCTTTATGTTTCTTCACGAAGGCGGTCCACGGTGATGCATAGCTGGTATTTTGAAATTGTTCTAAATAGAAACCATTTTTGAAACTTTTAACCACGTATTTGTGTAATTATATTGCATTGTAGTTAAATATGCATTTTCAATAATGAACACACTAGTCTTTGGTTTCCGTTTGCCAGAAAGTGAAAATCACATGCCTAGCTAATAAATGAAGATCACGCACGGTGGCACGCGCACGCGCGCGGCGCGAGAGATGATTCTTTGTGACAAAACTATTAAAAGAGAGCGACATTCTCGTATTATTTGATATATGTATTTTAATGACAGTTTCTTGTGTCAGTTCCGTTGAATAGTTCGGATGGTCACATGCAAGCGGAATGTACGAGAGAAAATGCAAACACTACGCTCCGACACGATATGCTACGACGCTTTACTACGGACAACAGTTAGCGTGATAGCTTTTTTCAGAATGGTATGTTTTTTTTTTAATATTGACATAAATTGATATAGCGCGTATATTTGCAGAGAAGAAATCGTACCTACGTAGGAAGCTGAGAGCGTATGGGAAAGCTGTGGCTCTGCCTCGAACGCCGAGAGAAACACAGTGGAGGAGAGATGGGCATTTCACCGCGTGGGGTCAACGCGCTCGCTATACTGTCGCTGATTATGGCCCAATTGGACTATGTAGGTCTAGGCCGAGTAGGTCGTCGACCCGCGTACGTGACACACTTACGGCGTGCGCGCACGACGGCGGAGCCTTCACGCCCCACGCAGGGGGTGGGAGGCGCCTGCGAGCTGTAACCGCATCTTTCACGGAAAGCTGAGGAAAGGCGCATCGGTACAGTAAATAAACACTTCACGACAATATTGAATTATCGTTATTCATTAGTTGAAAATGACGCGATGTTTTTGCAGAAGAAAGCAGAAACCTGAGCGACGTCTTTACAAAAGAAATGACTCGACACTTGTTATAAGTGTGATAAACTGGTTCAATATTAACGAGTTCAGCTTAATGTAGCTGGATATTGTCGACATTAAATTTAATTTAGCAAAAATGAGAAAAGGGACACTAAGTACACGTAGAAATAAAAAAATAATGGTGCTGAAAATTTGAGTGGTAGCCGCAATACCAGAATCCACAACTGGGAAAATGTTGGTGTGTTTTGTGCATTTTGAAGAATTGTAATTTTAGTTAGTCAACGTCATAGTGAGGGCGGTTAATCGACGTTTTGTTTAAACTTTACTTTACTCTAAGTCATACGAAATTCATGTAGTTCGTTGATGGTTTGTACAGAAAGGGATGTTGTTCAAGCACTGTTTATAAAAGAAAACAGAGCACAGATAGTACAACTATACTTAATTTTATTTGTGAAATAGGTATATTCTATATTGACTGATGGCATAAAATATTTGAAGACTATGAAAATACAATTAATGTTGTGATCTCGTTGATGCAATGCAAAATATTTCATTAAACTTCAAGAAATTTCATTCAACGAGTTATTTCGAAAGATATTCCATAATTGCATAGAGCAGCAGCATACTTTTAGACTACGTATTTAATTAAGTTGACAGCTTTGAACGTTGGGTGGTTTTGTTCCTTTTTTATGAAAATCATCAAAAAAACTTACTGAAGTTATAAGCTAAATAAAGGCTGAGTAATACAATGTTTTGCTTGCATCATGCTTATATCACACTGTATCCACTTGCAACAGTTCTGATAAGATGTAAATGTACAACCATGTTTAATCCTGAAATCAAACACGGTAATTACATTATTTTGCTTTATTTATGAACAATTTGGGTTTTTAGCTTACTGCAGCGCATGTACAGATTGAGTTCAGAAGTGATTGTTCTGTTGTATTTTTCTTACAATTGAGATGTCTGTGATTTAAAAATCGTGTGGCTGTTTATTTTATAGCAACACGGAGAAGGTGTATAATTATAAGTATCACAACGAAGTTGCGGATCCATCGACTTATGTTGACGACATGATATGTAGCTTTAATACTTGTTATGTAGGAGCAAGCAATGCAGGCTGTCGACCATGTCGGTGGGTTAGTGACTTTGGCGTGTAGAGGCCTTTAGATTGACAAAGACCAAGGCTGGTGTGCTGGCAGAGGGATCTAGAGCAAGGTCAAAGCGGTTGAAGTCTTTGAGTGATAGTGTGGCCTCCCTCTGCGTTCATTATCGGCAACAAATCACTATACATTAACAACTATAGACATTAGTGCGTAGGTGCTGACTACGTAATGAACACATGCTATCAAAATAACTAATAGCTTCAATATTTTATTTCATGTTCATTGATCATTAATCTTGTTACGAACAAGAGTCAAAGTCCAACAAAAATAGTAACCCAAATATTCACTCGCATATAAAAACTGGAAATTTCAGTCGTAGGAAAAGTACCTACTGCGGCAAAAATACTCCGCTAATGGACTTTTCCGCGCGAGCTCAGTGGATGTAAAAATATCATGAAATTGATTGTTTTTTTTACTTATTATTTTTTGAAAAGAGAAGCTTAATACAATTATTCTTGTAGTTTATCTCCTAGTTAAATATTCGGTAGTCGGTTATTATATAGCAACATTGATATTAATTACTGTAGCGTTTCTCATTATCCCCAATTATTTTAGTTTTAAATTACATTACATTCATTAAAGTATCACATTTCCGAGCACTGTAATTTAAGAATTAACCATGTAAGACTGCAAGCACTATACAATTCAGGCCATGTTTATTACAAAGTGTACCTTGGTTGCACTTATGCATTTTTCTTTTCAAACTTTGTAAAGATTTGACAGTAGATAATTCAGATGCCATTAGAATTCATACTGCATAGACTTATTTTTGTACATATTTTATATCTTTGACGTGACTGAAGCTCATATTTTTGAGTTATCTTAATTGATATTACTACGACTTCAACAAAATTT
Source organism: Pandemis cinnamomeana (assembly GCA_932294345.1). Taxonomy (NCBI): domain Eukaryota; kingdom Metazoa; phylum Arthropoda; class Insecta; order Lepidoptera; family Tortricidae; genus Pandemis; species Pandemis cinnamomeana. Next base: position 10,398,627 of record OW028705.1, on the reverse strand, counting down.
ACTCCTGCTGACTAGCAACAAGGTATTAATAGCGCACCATCATTAATCACAACCAACAAGCTGAGTGCGAACAAAAAGAGGACTGTCGCTGTAATTGATGGCCGCGTTTGCTACACGGTCACAGTTAAATGGAGGTCCAAATAAGAGCAGGTGCGCAAAAAAAGACACGGTTCGTGGAACCGAGAGAGCATTCTAAGAACCTGTTTTACAGCGTCTGTAGACAGCGAAGTGCAAACCAAGTGCATCTTGCGCATAGTCGAGTGACGCTGTTCAGGATATCGAAATGGAATGCCAGGGGGCCGTTCCTTGCGAGTTAAAAATAAAACAAAACGCGCGAGATACGTATCTCTCTCTACATTTTCCTGTTCCCTTAGGCTCATTGTTCGCCCGGCGGGAATATAGGGGAGTGCGATATGTAATTGCTTGGCAACAAAGTGATTACATATTGTGTGCTCATCTTAATATGTATAATAATAAAGTAAATCGGAAGAGAGCAAAAATTACAGGCTAAATCTCAGAGGCTTTTACTATCCAATACGTATGAAAGAATCTTACAATATTTGTCTTGTATTTGTCTTTATTAGGCTGGACTAGAAGCATCGTCTGTAGGTAGTACATTAGCTACTTTGCGCAGAATGTCTCTGTAGTCTTGATTTGAAAGTGAGTTAGTTAATGAGGTTTTATTTAACGGGCACATTTTATATTTATGCTGCCCTGCGTTTATGTTTGCTCCTTAACAATCAGTGCGACCAAGCAAAAATAAACAAAAAGCCGCGGTTCTTCTTAAACTGATGAGTAAACACATCACGTCGGCTTAGGTTTACGTCATTCAATAAAAACAAAACCTTACGTATACGATAAATGACAGCATTATCTTTCATTCAACCCCTGGAAATGCAGCTACGTCAACGACTAGGAATGCATGAGTCAGACTTATTTATAGCGAAGTATACTGGCCAGCCCCGCGTAGCAACAACCGGCGTTTATTGTATCTTTTCCTGTACCTACATGATTGGTATAAAAATGTAAGCAATTTTTAACAGACTTAAGTTAAAGTCTCAATTTATAGTTAAGTAATAAGTTTTATGTTTGTTTAGAAAATCAAGTTTAGACGCGTTGTGAGGCTCGTTCTCAGTGTGTTGGTTATTCGTTTCCACTGTGTGGAATTACTGTCTCCTACTGCTCAATCTATCTCGTACCTACCATTGACAAATTACAAATTGACGGTTTTCAATCGGGAGCGGATCAGAATACATAAAGTTTAAAATGTATAATAGGTTAAAATACATAATGGTTCAAAATATATAACGCAATTTTCTGTAAAACTATTAGCTAAATGAACTTTTTTGATATCGTAATCTATAGATTGGTTTAGGTTAGGTTTGTTTTATAACAATCCTGTTAATTTGTAACTTGCTGAGAAAATCGCATTACCTATATATTATAGACCATTATGTATTTTAACCCATTATACATTTTAAACTTTATGTACCCTTTTCAATCAAATTAATTTTAAGCTTGAAACAGAATCAGTTTATTGAATAAAATGCTTGTAAACAAATGACACATTTAAGATTGTTGGGGCTGAGTGGTGATGGGGGAGATGGGAACGGAGGCCGCGACTTCAGGTTCGGGAACCACTACGGGCGAAATCGGAACGGACTCGGGTGCGGGGTCGGGAACGACCACAGGGGAGATGGGAACAGACGCAGGGGCCTCCGGCTCAGGAATCTCAATGGGCTCGGGCACGACTACGGGAAGCACTGGCTCGGGGAGCACAATCGGCTCGGGGATGACTACGGGCAGTTCAGGCTCAGGCAGTACCACGGGGTCTGGGATAACAATAGGAGGAAGGGGCAGAGGGTCGTATGAAGCTTCTTCGGGCACGAAGTCGATGATGGGCATGTCGATAGAGACGGGGCTGCCTTCGATGCCATCTACCGCGACGGGGTTGCCACCTATGGATCCCTGCGGAGCGTCCACGTTCACGATGATCTGCACCAGCGGCAGGGGGTTGGCCGCGGCCACAGCCACGAGGGCGAACAGAGCAATGAAGGTTTTCATCGTTAAAGGCTGGAAGCAATCGAAAAATTATTTATTTAAATTCAGTCTAGGTTATTCGAAAAACCTCACTAAAAGCCTGTAGTTGAATAAATTTACACAAACTTGAAAAAAAAACAGGACATTGTCGCTATTGCCTTTGGGAGGCAGCTTACTGTATGCCTCCTTTTTAAGCTATGTTAACCTCCAATCCACCAGATCACTCAGTTAAACACAAATTAACTTAAATGAATTAAACTCGTTTTGGAGTATTTTGTACAATACCTACGTATATTATTGTGTACGTTTAATAAAACACTTTATTTTCTACCAACATCATTTTACATTCGGCTTATTCATAGAAAGAAGTCAGGAATTGCTAAAAGTTGTTACATGAGTTTTCCTCTGTATAATGCCTTAGTTAGCTTGCGTGCTACCTAACTTTAGTTAACTATTTTTAGCAATTAGTGAATTCTTGCAATAAACCGACGAATCAGAAATCATAGTACTGCGTAAAAACGGACCATATTTTTTTTTTTCGTGGACTAAAAGCGGATATTATATGCATCGGTTTGCTACATTGTAACCTCAGTTTCGATTGTCTTTCCTCAGAATCGCAATATCATTTGCTAAAAATACAAACTCGTTTGTTTAATTCTTTCATGCAAAATGATGCGAATAATTGGATTATTTTTGTTAGTGCAAATGTAAGACTAAGTATCGATAGCTATGTAGCAGAACACTCTTTGAGATATGAAAAAAAGGTTTAAAAATACATACACTTAAAATAGAAAAATAAATACGATCAAACCTAAATGTACCATAGATAGGCGTTAAAAGGAGTATTACACAAATAATTATAGGTCAGTTAAAGAGTTTTTGACTTACCTTGTCGACGCTAGTTCCAAAGAAACTATAACCAGATAAACTTCTGGCCTGCATTTATATTTTTTTCGATTTTACAGCTTTATAATATGTAACTGATACTAGATAAAAATATTTATGAATTACCCATGACGTAACTATCTGACTTTAATCTTACTGCAGTAAATTTTATGATACTATGGATTCAAAAATAGAATCTACCTAAGTATCTTTTTCCTGCATTTTAATCGGAGTTTTTTTAGTTAAGTTTAAAGTACAAGTAGGTATAAAGTAGTTAAGTGAAAAAAATAAACCAGTAACTTGATACTGTAAATTTCGAATTCATAGTTTAAATTAGGTCTCCTTCTTCAGTCCCTTTCTTAAACGTCAAACAAGAAGAGTAAGTTACGGCAAACCCCGAAAACATTTATCCTAATGACGTCCACTGAAACATAGAGATCAATCTTTGTTCGGTAGTTATTTTTTACGCTGTTTTCAACTTGGCGCTGATTAAGTAATTATAAACTCATCCCGTAATCCATGCATATACAGGAGCTACTCGGACAGTACGTGGAATGCCCAACGCGTCGCTCGCCGCCGCCGCGCCGCTCGCCACCTCGTCTTTTGCTAAGACCGAAGTCATGACCGGAGGACGTTAACATAAAATGTAATTGCTATGTAAGCATTTATAGGAAAGTCATAACGAAAATACTACACACAGATCACAGAACTCAAACTATGGTAAGAAAAACATATTAATTTCAACAACCCTTAGGTTATTAGGTGTCTTTTAAAACTATCATCGTCTTCCTCTTGACCAGCTGGGACCATAAGCAATTATCTCGTTAACTCATTCTATGTTACCTACTCATTGACATGTCTACAATTATACGTAATTAAATGTTTCTACGTAGAAACCCCCCATAACACTATCTGGAAACTCTCTACACAATCTCGTTTGGAGTGGATTGCCTACATTCGACTACCCACGCATTGGAAAAGTCGGAAAAGGCTATCCATCCGGTGTGTACCTACTGTGTACAAAGTATAACCCATACATTACATTAATCCTGTACATTTCCCCGTCGGACAAGTAAAGCCACTCGTTAAATTTGTGGTGTGCGTTGGAAAGCACAGTGACAGGCGCCGGGCGCTTCTACCTCGAGACGTGGAAACTGTGCCACGTCGCGCCCTCTCACAGTAAAAGTACTTTCTTCGGGCCGCTTTCGGAAACTCGTCTAGAACGAATGAGTTTCCTCGCCGTACTAACCTTGTACGATGTGACATAAGGCTCTCGGCTGCACACGCTCTATAATTAGAAATGCCGGTGCTTGGGAACCAGTGGTGACTGATCGGCGACACATCGTGATCGATATGCACAGCGTGAGAATAAACTAACTTTTTTTCTAAGTGGCCTTCGATTAGCCTCTTACCTGTTGTTAGTGAGCATCTGGCTAAGGTCGTTGCTAACTTGATCATTAACAGCCGATTCTGTATTGTTTTTATTAATTATAGTGACCGTCAAATATCTAAACATAGCTAGTTCAACCCAGCTGACCTGTAATAAAATAGGTAGGTACATTTTAAAATTTTCATGTGTTTCAAAATACATGTAGTTGGATGACTTGGGAGCATTTCAAAACCCATTTAGATAAGATTGCCACTGGGAAATTTTGTTTTATTGTTATAACTTTAAAATTATAGTAGATTCCAAAACACCTAACTGTATTTCAATTTATCTACACATTAATTATATGACTGCAATTTCCTTTTTTTATCGGAAATCAATAAAGCTATAAAGATAGAGAGTTTAATTGCATGATAAAAACTGCGGACATGAAAAAATATTTTATTTGGTTCCATGTCCCAAATTGAAATTCTGATTTAGTGGGGACTACGGGGTGAGCTGGGATTTGCCTCAATTTTAGTGTTTGTTGCTTAAAGTACGAATTTAAACGACAGATAAACATTATTATTAGGTAAACTAAAATTCATACCACCGGAACATTTTTATCTATAAAAGTCCAACTTGCAACATATGAAATATTTCTTTATCAAGATTTGAAGTTCAATTCCTTACTCGCCCCATTTTACGATACTCGAATGAAAAGTGTTAAAATTTCCCACTTCAGAGGCAACCAAATTAAACCTACTACTGCTACATTTCACGCCTGGCTGGAACAAATATTTTATTTATGTGAATATTTTTAATACACGCGTATGTATTTATGATATTGTAAAACTATTTATGAACCCAACCCATTTAATTATCAACAGAATGAAACGGACATCTCACAGAATATATAGCAGTGAAACAATCAGAGATAGTAGCTCTACATTTTGCTGACAACAGACACGGCCAGAATTCTAGTTAAACAAACATTATCTAAATTGATGATCGTGTACTTGTATTATTTATTTATCTTGCGCATCAGCAAAGGTTTCTCAATATGAAATGTTTACAGCTACGACTATAACGTTCAGACTTTTTTCTGCCATATACGCATGCAGATACATGCGTAGGTATATATAGAACACATCTATGTTGTGTCACAAATATTTTCAACAGTGAACTGAATCAAATAAAAATTCGTTGAAGTTTTGACGTCAGGTGTAGTGTCAGTTGCACCAAGTTCCTTTAATAGCAACATTTAACAACAGCCAACGTCTGACGTGTATTTCACAGATTTTCTTGTTAAAGTATCTTAAAGCAACTCACACATACTTAGTATACCTTATAGATGGTTCTAAAACATCCGAGGACTCGGGGCTGATTTTTGAAATCGCATCCTTGAACATATTGTTGCAAAATAGCAGAAATACCAATGCGTTTCTTTTTCAAACGTGCAGCTTAAATTTTTAACAAATTCACAATTCTAGAATGATATTTTGACATGCGTTATTTATAAAGCCGGTGTTCCTAGCTAGCCTTATTGTACTGCAATCACGCAGTTCTAATTATAATTCCTTGCTTACAGGTTGGAGTGTTTCAGCAGATTTTACAAAGCAGTGTCGCTGGCAAGGCAAATCGGCCAGACCATGCCAAGCTCTTTGTCTTGCCCAACAACGAATACTCGCGTAAAAGAACCGTTACCATGCAAAAGAAATAAAATAAAGGGCTGCTCTCAAAAATTCTGAACGTTTTATGTGTCTGGAACCGGGAACAAAGAGTCGTTTAACTGTTTCGGAGGACAATAAATATTTTAGAACAGTTTTTAGCATGAGTTAAGCTGCGCCGCACACGTGTCGATTTAGGTCACGAAGGATTTTCTATCGAACGACGAGCATAAATCGTCTGGGCTTTGTTCCATCTTAAGGTCAGATTTTTGACTCGAAGGCAAAACAACGAAAGTTCCAGACAGAGATTGATCAATGAACCCACATTTTCTGCATCTACTTTGTCTAGACGTCTATTTATATTGGTCAGTTTTGCAACTACCAGCCCACGTCTAAAGTTTATTCTTTGTCCAATTATTTATGTTTAATTTTAACTGTCACTAGATCGGATGAATTAAGCGTAAATACTGTTGAACTACAAAGTTCTTTCACTTATTTCATAGGCAAGCACGCACTAAACCTAATATTTTATTAGTAAGTACATAGGTATAAATATATTTATCATATTTACTATAAAATCTAGTAAATCAATTAAGTAAAGCTTCCATAGCAACGGCAAAGGAAAGGCAACATGCGCACAAGCCGCTTGGCACGTCGCTATGGCGATGGCGTTACCGGCGCGGCGGTTGTGCGCAGTCTCTCTACTCCGCAGCGAATTTCGCCGCTCTCGCCCACTGATCTACATTTCACTTCCAATATGGGTCAATAACTGCCCACGCTCAGCCCCTCTGAGCGCGGCCATTCACCTCGCCACTCCGAATCATTGTTCGCCAAATGTAAAGCGTTGCTTGAGGTCAACGACCGACGATGGTGTATTTGCTGTCAGCGCAAGAGTCTTCTTCGAATGCCACTCGACACGCGGTCATCAGCGCAATTACAAACATCCTCTTGTCATTCATCGTGTCGGTACCATTTTGTTTATGTATTTTATGGTTTGAATTTCTATTAGGAACGGCGGGATGGCGTTTATGAGATTAATATTTTTTATTTATTTTCAAATAACATTAATTTCTTTCTTACTTACTTGGCATTTCATTGATGCTGTATTTTATTTACTAATATAAGTTAGATGATGTCAGGAGAAAAATAAACTTTCGGTACATAAATCCGTCAGATTGCTTTTTTTAAACAACAGAATACAATTTGTAAAAAAAAATCTTTAGTTGCATTATGTCGTTGCAGTATTATTATATTTTTTGGATTCCTTACTTACACTTTCTATTTTCAGGAATATGGCTGCATGCTAGAACAAAAGCAGTGAAATTAATGGAATTTTCGTAATCAGCGGAGGAAAATAACAATCAAACTAGTATTGATTTTAAGTAGGTACTGACACTATACAGCGTACCTACCTACATATCTTAAATTACAATAATAGGTAAGTATATGGAGGTGGATTGCATATATTATTTTAATTCGTAGATCAAAATTTAATACGCAAATATTTAACAATTTCCCCTAATTTTCAGTCAATTTGGTATAGACCCGAATTTCATACTGAATCTGTAACACAAATCAAATCTGTCATCGTCCCTATCTCCTTGCAACGCAGTAGATTGATGAGAGCGAACAACGTACGCGAGTCAAGCAGATACCCAAAGGGAGAAAGCATCGATAGTTTCCGATATCGAGCATTACCTACTCATATTTCGAAAATGGTAGTTTTACATTGATCCAATTGATTTGCACTTTTATCCGATAAGCATCTATCGTTACTTTCGTCAAAGGTCTAGCTAAACAATCTAATCGAACTTAATGTTTATTCACCCTTATAATTAATTTTTAGACTAAAATGTACCTTCTAGTTGTATTTAGGCTTATAATAGGTACATTTTAGTCTCGTTATTAATTATGTGGATAAATAAATACGCTCTAGCCTTCCGATACGTGAATATACCTACAATAGCTTAGCCCCGACTTTGAAGCTCGAGGTTCCAGTTCGAATTCCAGTTAGGGGTAGCACCTGTGTGATGAATATAAATGTTTATACCCGCGTCATGGATGTCACCATAATATTATGTAAAAATATTTATTTACATACAGCACGAGAATGTGCATCCATTGTATAGTACGTATAGTACAAGCTTTGCTTAGATTAGGACTAGGTCAATTTCTATAAGATTGCCCCAAGATATTTAATTTATTTATTTATTTATACTGTTGTATCGATACTTTTGATTCGACACCATGTCCCTAGTAGCAAGGAAAGTGGCGCGCTGAACGGCGCGCGGCGTATCGTCCAAAGTGTCACGTTGAACTCTTACATAAGCATTTGGTGTGCTTTCGAAAATACTAAATGGCCATTTTTACCATGTCTCGGGCGAACAATGGTTTTGTGACCTATCAAATTGGGAAGGGCTTGAGAAAGTAGCTTGTGATCACGTCGAACCTTCGCGAACTAGGTCTACATAGTTTATGAAAGCTATGCAGTTACTATCGAAATGTATGTAGAGGTTGAATACTGTAATGAATTGTAACATATTATTTATAATTATGATACCTATTTATTACTATTCCTGACTTAGACGAACGCTGATAGACGAGTGAAAAGAAAGTTATAGTAGGTATGTATTTATTTATATCGAAAGTTTCTTACTCTTTTTCTGTTTAATTCCTACATAATACGTAATTTTGATGTTTAAAGTTAAGAACAATTATTTACATACATACCTACATACATAAATCACGTCTTCATCCCATTCGGGCTAGACAGAGCCCAAGGCAACAAGACCTAAACGCCACTTTTAGCGAATATTTATGTACGTACGATTTATATAAATAATTAAGAACAATAGGGTTCCTATTCCTAATCCTATCAGTGCGTGCATTATAAGTAGGATATAAATAAATAAACAAAAGCCAGCATGTATTTTGGGTTCACTGAACCTTGATTGACTTAACAAAAATTTCTTGTTCCGACACGTTTTATACTGCTACACTGGGAACGGAAATGTAACCGACATTCAATTTTAGTAAGTATCTATGAGCAAGCTAATAGCAGGCGCCGGTACTCGTTGTTGCTAAGTGTGCTTAAACTACAGATGCTCAAACCGCAAACCAGCTATGTATTTTGGCCCGGGGCAGTTATGGCACATTGCGGACAGGTTGTGCTGGCCCAAGGAGAAACACTCGGCTTGCTCCACATTCAAGTTCGGAGCCGATGACTCCTCGTGACCGCGTCCTCCTTAGCGAGTGCTGCTTTATCTCGCCGAATTTCTCTCCACTGTTCCGCATCATCATGAACAAAAAGTCGAGACCCGTTCGGTGGAAGCGCGGCCTAGTTGCGACTCTGACCTGCCCACATAGCGCTCGTACTACGCTCAATAACAAGCACAAGACAATTTTACGAACAGAGGTGCTAATTGTGTTGAAAGGGGACAGAAATAGTTTGTGTTATTTGGTGTACCACGCGCCCGAGATAATGACTGCGAAGGTAACATTTGTTTAAGCACTCTAGGATGGTTATTGAGAAAGACCCGCGGCAAGTTACGGTCAATGGAAAATTTGACTCTTTTATTTGCTAAACGGTAATGATTGTTAGTTTGTTTAAAATAGTTACGGTGACAGCTGTATCGGATAGAGTGCTAATTCAAACTTTTATCGTTTTGGAGTTGTATCTAATAAGCAACGCAAGTAGGTTTCCTATGATGATTTTCCTTCATTGTTGTAGTGTCTCCGGGCTCTCTAGTTTACAACGCGTACGGTAGGAACTTATCAACCTCCGGAGCACGTATAAAGCAAATTGCAGAAAGGTGATACACAGCCGTAACTTAAAGACGCAAAAAAATATTCAGTTAAATTAACAGTTACCTTACCTACTCATCGCAATTACATAATTTGTGAATTCGGTGCGTGAGCATGTTTCTCTGAAACACTAACCGGCGCGGCGGCGCGGGCATAACCTGCTCGATCTCCAAATAAGCGGTTTCGTAGCTACCGTACGACGAACACCTACTGACCGACTGAGCGAACACCACCATTATTCATTCTTTTTTCACTTTTTGGTAGTACCATTTAAAAAAGGCGGCAAAACATAGATTAATTGACGTCGCACTCTGTTGTTCTTGCAGATTGCCGTTAACTGTTTGCTTTAAGTGTTTTATTTTGTTTTGTAAATCAATTATAACCTCCTCTTGCATTGTCTTGTGTATGACATGACATGACACAACGTCACCGCCAGCATTCCAAGCGACCAGAAATTTGGTTACATTTTATTATGGTTTGGCATTTACTTTAATTTCAACGGTAATAAAATTTATCTCTCACTAAATTAAAATCTGCCGGTTAATTTATTCGGAAATTAGGCAATTGAGACCATTTCGAAAATTGAACATAAATCTCTACCAGTTACAACATTATTCGGTAAATGTTAACGTCCAGTTAATGTAAACACATTTGAACACCGGGTCCGCATAATCTTAATACTTAAAGCTATTCCCCGCGGTTACATGCATATTAAAACTCAATAGGAGTTTACCTAAACGTATTACATTACAAATTGACTATGCCTATCATGCAACTAATTAAGTAAGTACCACTTTGTTATTGTTAATCTTCGCATTCGTATTAAAATTCTACTAAATAAGAGTGCCTTTAAAGTTTCTGATAAAATTTTACATTTCGTTTTTAAGCGATAGCTACGATGTGGAGAAATTTTAGTCGTATGACAACTTTCGATGATCTGCTCCTATGAAACTTATAATTTCAAGCTCGATCGGTTGAAGATATCTGCTTCAAAATTCAGTCGCAAGATTCCAACGGACAAATATACTTACATACATACGAACATACATACATTGCAAGTTAATAAAAAGCTTGTAATAAAATAGAAAAAAAGGAAAAGGAATGGAAATGGTAAAAAGAATGGCTTGGTTCCCTACACCAATTCGCAGTGCCATTCCGTGTGAATTTTCGTAGGTATTCGTTTGATCCCTATATATTTTTAGATATATATAAACGTAGTGGGGCTCACTTCTAGTATCGCCATTTCAAATGTTCATGAAACAAATGCGATCTATGGTTCAATGAACTGAAACTATTCGCCACATTTTATCGATATTGGCCAGTCAATCATTTCTTAACAAGCCTACAAATTGGCTATCGGGTTTTATTATTATTCCAAGCAGTGTATTTATGTCCGTCCATTTAGTTTTAAACATGATTTTACTCGATATTTTAAAGCAGTTCAAGTTTTAATTACCGGGTAACGTAATGCAACATACAAGTTGTGTTGTCTTATAAATAAGTCATCGAAGGTATTTCGCCGAGAAGCTTACGCATTAAATGCGCGTTAGAGGCGCGATTGGTAATACCGGAGGACGCGGGCGCGTCCACCAGCTCGCGGCTGGCTGTTGCAGGTAAATGTCGCGCGTGCGGCCTCCGCACTCACAAACGGCCTTTGCAGTTCGGTGCGGTCGACGACCCGACCAGGTTGTTGACCGGACCCGCATGTAGTTTTCACTTTCGTCCACAAAGGATAACTGTACCACATAAGTCACGTGCACAACCATGATTCAGTCAGCGGCGATTCCGCATCGCGGTTCCTTAATCCTGAGAAGAATACGTTAACAATGGATTCATACATAATATTATAAGGAGCCAACAGCCATGAATTTCGCATCTTAATTGCAATGCCTAGAAATTATAAGGAAAATAAGCGAAGGCAGCGTCAACTGCGTTTTATGCAATTGATATTATTGAAATAGTTTTTGGCTGAAATTCGTTTTGCATTTTAAATGTCAATCGAAAGGACATACTGGTCCCAACTGCGCAGTTTGGAGCTAGGAGGTTGTTGCACTGATGATAGCCGATGTCGTAAGTCGGGCGATGGACCGGTGTCCTTTAGAATATTTTGGTACAATTAGGTAATTCGTGGTATAGCCAGTGGTAGAGGGGAGCGATGCGTGGGGTTGTGGGCTCGACGGTGGTTGCGCAACCGGTCGTCGACTCGGTTATGTCAGCGGCTTACGTAAGCGTCCCTCGCAGCGCGGGGCGGCGCGGGCGCCAATTGTGCCCGCGATCGTTTCGCACTTCTCGCGGACTATTTGCAGACGCCTGCGACTCGTTAGCGGCTTGCGTTCCAACTGTCAAGCGCCTATTGTTTTGACCAACTTTACTAAAACTGATTTAGTACTGCTTGAGATTTCGCATTGTTTTGTTAGTGTGGGGTGCATTTGCAATGGTTTACTTTAACAGGTACATGAAACAAATGCTTGTAGAAAAATACCTAAAAAATAAGTTTTGCTCAGTTCGCTTGCAGTTTGTGCAATGTACCTATAGAATATGTAGAGAAATTATAAAAATCATATGAAAACTTAATTTAAATAAGTTGCATATAAATCTATTCAATAACACAAGGCAAAAGCTTCATGTATTGTTTGTATTTTCGCCATATTTTTCTTAGTTCGTGTTATTTAATGGCGAAACATTTGTGAACCTAACACAACATTTTAAAAAGCGCCAACTATACCAGTACAACATTGCGTAAACCATCATCCCATTAAGTTTAACCTTTTGTTAATCGATTAGAGCTAATATTAACGCATTGTGGCCGTTGAGAACAAAATGTGCCCTAGAGGAGTAATTAAGATTATGGTCGGGTTGCATTTGTGGTGGAGAAGGGGCTGGAGCGGTTGCGTCAGCGCAGCCGGAGAGCGGACGGACTCAACGCACAAGGTTGCAGGGGTTCAATGCTCTAGAAACACGACACCCGACCCCGCGCGGGCGCACGGAGCACCCGCGCCGGCGCACCTCGTAGAGCTGCTGCTACGCCGCGTAGACTGCAGGAAACCACACTAAGCAACCGAATATAAAACCAGTGGAGTAAACTAGACAACAATGATTCCAACGGTTTCACGGGTTCAAATCTCAATTCAATTTTTTTTTGTTTGCTTTATTACAGCTAAATCAGATTCATACAAGTCACATGTAGTGTTTATCGTATAGGTACTTTAATATTTGAGCTCCAATGGAACGCTGTCGTATTAACATTGCCAATTTAACGTGTTTATAAACACTAAAAAGCAAATATTTCATTATGACAGCATTCATGTATGCTCAACAATTAAAGTCCTCGAGTGTATAATAAATAAAGTCACGATAGCTATGTGACACCATGCTTGTGCCACCTTGGTTCCTAATGGCTTGTATTAGTTTATTAATAGAATGCAATTTAATTGAACCACTTTGAAATCAGAGTTAAGATCAGCAATTAAAGTTACATACATAAATCACGTCTGTATCCCTTACAAGTTACATAAGTATTTGAAATCATATGGGGTCCTTGCCGGTTTGCGCCAAGCGTTCAACATTTCTGAGCAATCGTTTGTGATGAGTTGCAAACAAATGAAAGCAGCGTACCTCATTGGGTAAGTATGTAACATTTTTATCCAGGCAGAAATGTATAACTAGATTCATATAGAAATGTTTGTTTTAACCCAGGTAAGTGGGTAGGTAACTTACTCGTGCCTTTGTAAAAACTACCTACTTGTAATGAACAATAAATATTTACCTTGCCACTCCACTACTTACGTGAAAGATCAAGCCTGTGCGAAATATAAAATAAAAATAAAAGTACCGGAGTAAGTAGCAATGTAAATATTATTTGTTCATTGAAATGTACCTATCTCCGCAAAGTAACGCCGAATTCAATAAAATACCTAGGTACCTACTTGTATAAAATTAATTATAAGATGAAATGAGCTAACAATGGGCTTTTGTTGTGGATGCAGATGGTTTCCAGGGCAGTTTTGTTTTAACGGTAATCAGAGTGCAACCTTCAGAAGAGACCGTCGCCCGAGCACGTCCAATGTGCCAACCCGGTTAACGTTAGCGTTTCGCAATTTTATAAATAATTTTGCCTCTGACCTTTGTGCGCCGCCGAATTTAACTCGATTGGTATTCCTATGGTGACGATGTGTGTTTTTCGTAACATGTGTTTCGGCGCAAACGCACGGCACAACCGTGACCAACATAATACGTACAGTGCCGACGTGCCATACGGGGTACAAATCATTTTCGTCACTTTGGCAGTTGTACGCCGCTTTGTTATAAATTATTGTGTGAAAGTTTTTCAAGACAAAAATATCCTTGTACGAAACAATACGAATAAATTACATTGTCATTGGGACGCGCCTCAAGTGTTTTGATGGAGCCGAGAACTCAATATGTAGGACTTCAATTTATTTTTAGGACAACGTACAGTGGCTTATTCTACGGGTATTATCGTTGTTTGTCAATTGTTTTCTGTTTTAAATATCCGAAACAAAGAGGCCAATCGCCTCCGCCCATCAATAGCGACATCCGATAACGTTGATTTGAGGTATACAATACTGTATTTATTATTTTGTTAGGTTTTGCAGTTAGATAACAAACCTTATCAAACGTTGATCTCATCTAAATATGTATGTACTATGAAACTGAAAATATGCACGCCCTTGAGGATTATCTTAGATTATTATAATTTATTTGCCATAGTCAAGATCATTAAACAGGATAAAACCTTATAATACGGGGAAAACCTAGTGGTTTTATAAAGCTATGCAAAGTATCAAGTTTAGTATCGATCACAACAAGGATCAACTTTGTTTATTACATAATACCTGTAGACATTTTATTTAACTATAACTACTATAACTGCTCAACCCCCGCTCGTCGTGAAACAAGCTATTGATTTATTTTAACAAAATGTTGAAACGTTGACAATTTCTCCGCTCACTTCTTTGCTTATTCTGATTTTTTGGAAGAAACCGTAGAAAGCGTCGCTGCTTATACAACTCTTTAACACCGCTCGCAAACAGCGGCATCAGGGGTCGAGAACACCAAAAATTTTCTCGATAGCAATTGCTTTGGCCGGGGGTCACTGACCCTCTTGGCCCGCTCTACTAAGACCAGCGTTTCACCGCAATAATATCGGCAATATCTATACGTTACGCCCATAGGCTGAAAACACGGAATTTAATTAAAGTTAGATAATACTTACCAACGTAGGTAATTTCGAAATAACCACAAACTGATTATAACATTGTCATAATTTCCGAGCATTCTAACCAAAATTCATATATAACACCTCTACCATTATGTTTTAATAAGTATTTTGTAAAAATCATTTAAATTAAAAGATAAATCATTTAATTTTTTTATATTAGGTTAGGTGGGATGCGTTTTCAGGCCCATGAAAGTTGGTATGTTTTTTTCAAGTACCTAGGTTAGGAAGTTATATACGGTGATGTTCGATCCGCGATCACTAATTTTTCTAATTCAGTAATTGAAAGCGGTCACGTAGAAGTCGCAGTTAATCACATCGAACCAAACGCTTTTTTTCTGTGATAATTTTAATTCCGAGTAATTTTCAGACCCATCCATATTATCACCCAATTAATGTTTTAGTCTATGAGCTTACAGCCCCTTTCAAAAGATTGATACTTAACTTAGGTATTAGTAATAAACTAATGAATAGTAATTTTGCCATCAAAGTCGTGAATGTTGACGCAAGATTTAAGGTTAGGTGTGCATTGGGTGATATTTTGCCACGGTGAGAGTCAGGGCCTCTATTCGGCACTGACACGCGAGCGCTATTACCAACCATTTGCAAAGCCTAACTTGCTATACGGCGTCGCCAAACCAAAATGACAGTTTGCCGAACATAAACCAATGAGAACGCGATGAATTCTTAGTAAGCTATTCGGGGCGCTTCATCATTTTTGTTGAGGATTTTCAACAGCTGTCGAAGTGTGACATAAAAATCCTGACCGCATATTCTATCAAAACTATAATGAGCTATCTAATAATTATTAATTCAAAGCGATCGAGCGAAATTTAAGCCATAATTAAGAAAAATAAAACCCCCGAATCCCCAAGTAATCCGAGCCTTTGCAACATAATCGCAGACCGTAGAACGCACGGCCCAATGCCACTGTGCCAAAATGTTACCCGTGCGCGTCTAGTCTAAGGCTTGCGGGGAATTCCCCATAGGTATCCACATGCATGAATCCATGTGAAATTTGATAAATAACAGTTTTCGGGTGAACAATCGATCAAGATACCGTTTATTCCGATTATACGAATACCGAGCTTTTTCAAAACTCGTTCACTCATGAATTACCTACATTAATACCTACAACAGTACGTAAGTACGAAATCAAAAAATGTATGTACAAGCAGTTGCAAATATGAAAAGTATTAATAGTCATATTCATGACGAGTAAAAAATACAACTACTAAGATATCATGTTATTGAGTGAAGACGTTTTTGCAAGACAGTAATGGTCGAGGCTCTGAACAATAAGTAGTTACAGGCAACAATGTAATAGAGTGGAGCGACGAATAAGACGAGGAACAATCAGCAGTGATCTAAGACAAGTTTAATGAGGTCTACATTTAGACAATGGTGATGATCAAACAGACTCGATAAAATTTAATTCGTGCAAATTATAAATCTGCCTTTAATCATTAACCGCCCTCGTTGCTTATTATCACAACTATCACGCAATTGTTAAACTGAGTACCATGAAGATCTGAAAGTTTATTTAAGCACAATAGACCAATTTCATCACTAGGTTCGATCATAATATAATGATAGGACCGATGAACGGAACTTAAATGGATACGAAACTTGTCCTTATAAATGTTTACTGCTGAAACTGCTTTCCGAATCGTTAAATGGTAGTGACAATCTTGAATCATGGTAACGGATTAATGGAGCCGGGGTCCATTGACGTTATGCAAGATTGCAACGTATAGTTAAAGTAAGCAGACTGTCAGGAAGTCGATGGCCAGAGCGCCGAGGTTCGGGCAGGCAACGTTACCGGAACGGCTAGGTACCTACGCAGCCTTTCACGCACTTAATTTGGCAGGACCCCCTTCATGCCGCGCCTACCTCGCACCTCGCCTCAACACCGAGAGAAAGTAGCTAGCCTACGCAATTCTAGGGTCGACGACCTAACACGAAAATTCTTACTTCTGACGAAAAGTGACACACTACCTGCGTGCATTTTATATTCAGTATGTGTGGTCAGTTTCTTGCACGGCCGATGAATGGGCAATGTGAATAGGTCAGGCTGTGTTAGCACTGCCTATTGTCCCGCTGAGTGTCGGCGAGCACGTAGCAACTCACCCACGCCCGCTGCGTCCCACGAAATACCTGCTCATATGCTTATCGGACCATAATAATAATCATTCCATTCGAGTGGCATGCTTTTGCAGTGTTTAACAACAAGCATATTGTAAATAATAAGTACTTACCTACATATACTTACCTATACGTATAGGTACTGTAGGCATAAGCACTTGCCAACATTTTTTTTATTTGTAATCCTGACCTTGTAACAAAGCTACCAGCAAAGTAGGAAGTACGAAACTGTCTTTACTCATTAACAAGGCAGAATATAGACAGTATATACACTTTTAGTACATATGTATTTAAAATTGTACTCGTAGTATACCACCATATTTAAGTTAAGGGTGTCTTACCTTTTTTATTTTATTAGGGTAGGAGTATGCGGCAATTAAGTTTTTTTATTTGACAAGGAAAGCTAACAAGCAAGTTGGTCACGTGGTGTTAAGTTAGCACCCATGGACACCTGCAACACTAGAGGATTGCAAATGCGTTGCCAGCCTAGAGGCGGTTAGTGTCAAATAATAATAAATTTTGTGTCAAACATTTTAGAAAACACAATCTGAAGCCAATCGCAATCGCAAACTTACTTGAGGAGCACATAGAGTACAGAAACAAATAACGACATGTTTGCATTAACTCCGGTTAGCGCAGAGACGTTAACGATCCCGTCAGTCCTTTAAGTGGAACGGAACAGTTGGTAACTCTGGTGGTTAAGCGAAATACCAAATACGTATGCCATTTAGACATACAAGAAAATCCGAAATCAAAACAGGCTGTATTCATCGTTAACTCTAAAAGCGTAGTCGAATGTCGCTACAGATTATTTACGACAACAAAAGGGTATGGTGAAATTAAAGACTGACTCTGAATTTAACATTATGAGTTATTGGGAAATGAAAGAACCGAACATTTAGGCTTTGTTTGACATTATAGCAGTATTTAATGTAATGAATATGATTTTATATTTTACGCTAGATTAGGACTTGGGTCAATTCTTTTGGCACAATAGAAATGCTTGAATGAATAAATACCTATATATAGTTTTTTTTCTCAAACATGCTCGGAAATGTATGCGTTAATGTCCCGATATGAGGACATGAAGTTTCTCGTTTATGGCTCCCTACATTACTTCTTGGCTTAGGCCACAAAAGTTAGTATGAAAATCCATTTTTGTCCGCTGCTCTAATTTTTTAAATTTCTATACTAAAATTAAATTGGCAAAGGAAAAAATTACATACAGCCAACCACCACCACAATCTGTACCTAAGCATAATTGCGACATAAAAAAAATATCTATGGTACTATATTTAAGTGCGGTTAAACATGGTGCTCAAATAGCTGGATCAAATTAGTACATTTAAAAAATAAAAAAGGTGGCAAATCGAAAATCTTTTTTTCTGCTTATGCGTATTTCGTAGTGATTGTTATTATAATTTAACAGAAATAAAAATGACTTCTAGTGATGAAAGTGACGGGGAACTTATGAACTGTACTCCGCCTCATTTAAAAGAGGAGGCAAATTTAGCTATGCAAAATATGCTACCGGAAAAAAGTAAAGAGATTTTTCCCTATAATAAACTATGATTTACTTGATTGTCTAGTAGTTATTTTAATTTTAATATTTCCTCACATTGTTTGAGAAAAGCACTATACAAGCTTTGGCCGGAACAGGGATTGCAGGACTCGTTCTATCTGGCCTCGTCTTCGACTCGGCCACCTACCCCAAACTCGTCCAGCAATCCCTTACTTCACGGCCTCTGCAGTAATGTACTATTATGCAATTGGCTGCTGCCTATGCCAAGAAAAATTGATCTTAATAGATAAACTATATCCGCACGGAAATATAGCGCCCATAAATTTAAATTGTTTTCACTTGTTAATTGTAGGGCCGTTAACGTACATGTAATTCCCCACCCCCACGTCTTGCAGGTGTCCCTGGGCGATGGTGATCACTTTCCATCAGGTCAACCGTCTGCTCGTTTTCCCCCTTCTCATATATAAACAAAAAGGTAGCTATAGAGAAATTATTAAAAAAACTTTATAACCGGTAGTCTTCTATGAAGCCGTCACCATAAAACCAGAATACCTACTAAAATGTGTTTCATTGTTGGTCATTTATTGTGGGAAGCTCCACACGGGCTCAACGTCACTGCCTGAATAATAAGTCAGAAACCAAATCTGGTTAAAAACTGAAATTTACTTTCCCAAATCATAAGTCGGTCAGATTTAACTTCGCCGTGCATAAAAACAGATTTTGTTCCCAAAGGGCTGGGAAAGTCACGATTCGTGAATGATTAGCGACGTAAAAAATAACCGTATTAAAACATAACAGAATTTTGTTCCACTTGTCTACTAAGCGCATGGCAACGAGAGCAAGCCTGAGGCTGTATTAAATTGAAACGCACATTTTTATCGGCGTACGTATCGCTGTCCGGCCGACTTGTATTGTTAGTTTTGCCCTTTGGGAGTTGACCTTGTTTTGTATTTAGTTCTCTGATTTTCTCACCATTCTTAACTCATTGTTCGACTCATCGGGATCAGACCTTGCCTTTTTATCTCGAAGATGGTCTGTGTGATGTTAATTCGCTGAAAGGAAATACCCACTTAACTGTTCGTAGCGTCAATATTTTTTTCTTTAAGTAAGTAATTTAAGTACCTATACAAAAGTGATTTTTGTGCAGATCTCCACGGAAGGCCTATGCCGACTAGTGAACGTCTTCCGGTTGATGTATGATGATGATGATGATAGGTAGTAAAAAGCATATCTAACAGGTCTGTAACTTTGTAAGTGAATATTTTTACAGCATTTCTGATGGATGTCTTATAAATCTGATAGCATTTTTTTTACCTGGAAATTAGTAAAGTGGGAATAAACATACCTTTACTTAGCGAACTCTATGTTCCATGCACGTTCATTCGTACTCGTACAATTATTCTCGCAAACATACTAGATCCTATTCGAAGGTACTAGTTACCACATTTACATTATTCAAAGCAAGTGAGCTAAGCAATCATGGTCATGGCACATAGATAGTGTAGTTAGTGGGTGTAGATCGGCTCACAAAGTAGAGTATGCATCTGCGCAGTTGTCCATCAGTCGTATCTAATCAAGTGATAATTTGTTGTATTAGCTAGCTTGCATGTATGTGATGTTAGACGCATGTGAACGCGGGAGCGTCCGCGCACGTGCTTGGCGCTGCCATGGAAAATCACAGAAAACAAGGACACAATGCAATGGTTCATTCAACCGGACGTTATTATTCAACGAGCGCAGTGTGATGAAACTACACAGATCTTCATTATTATTAACAAAGCCCAGCGTTTCGACATATTGGAACACGTAACGACGTGACCGCAGCGTTCCTAGGGCACGTACAAGGTTATGCTGTAGTTGAAATTTTACGCCCTTCGGAGTGGCAAGCTGGACGTGACCGTTACAGGCAGCTAAGTAGCTAATGGTTTAAACAGGGACAACGAAATATTATGTTACTAGTTAAGTATTTAAAATGTTATTATTATTAAGCGAAAAACTGACGGATAAACAGATATTTAGTAATTAAAATTGTCAGGGGCGCCGACTTTTAGAAAACCTCGTGGGTGCTCATGCTTATTTGATGACTCGAAAACGGGTCGCCAGGTAATGAAAAAACACCTATCCCTAAAAGGCGATTACTGATCTGTTTCGTGATGTCTATTCTCAGGGATGCTCGGGACCCACTGTTTATTTCTCATGGGTGCTCGAGCCCCCAGCACCCACGGGGTCGGCGCCCCTGAAATTTGTTGAGACTTAAACAAAAATTACGACGACTACAAGTGCCGGAGACAATAAGAGGAGAAAATGCAGAGGAGTTGAAAAAAAACTCGGCTTCTTCAATGTCCAGAAACAGTCGTTCTTGAAACATCAGGCATAGTTACATTTAGAACTCCAATTAGGTGGGAATATGGATGTCACAAGTTTGCAAATACTCAATATTCTCACGAATAAAAACTCTTTTTTGGGTTATTTAATTCTAACTTGACCAACGACTAACCCGTCTGACTTGACAGTAAATGCAGATCAAGGTGTATAGACACTAATTCGGCGAGTCTATGCTGTTCATTGCGGATGATGGATACTTACTAATCCTGTTGCCAAGTAATAGGACAGCCGGTGAAATTATTGGTGTTGCGGGTGTGCATAGGTGGTGGTGATCACTTGCCGTCAGGTGGCCCACTTGCTCGTTTTCCGCCCTATTTTAAAAACACAAAACTTTTTCTCAAAATTGGAACCCCTACTAATATTATAAATGCGAAAGTAGCTCTGTCCATCTGTCTGTTATACTTTCAAACTTAAACCGCTGAACCGATTTTAATGTAATTTGATACAGAGATAGTTTCAGCCCCGGCGAAGGACATAGAATAGTTTCTATCCCGGAAAATCGCATAGTTCCCGCGGGATAGCGTTAAGCGAATAAGTAAGTCGATAGGCGAAACAATATCCCTAATTTTATTACAACCTCATCATTAAGAAGTATTTTAACTAACCTAAACCTAATTAATAGTAAACTAAAGTAGTTCTATAAAAGCTTCATTGAACCTCGAAGCGTCGTGGAGAAATCTCGGCGCTACAACCCTTAGTAACCTATCAATTACTTAGTATGCATGCCGGAGAGTCAAGCGCAGCCAAAACCGACTGCGTGATGGTGTAACCGCGTGAGTGCGGTAGTAATGGGCCGGGTTCGTTCGCCCATAAAAGCGAAAGTGCGTTCACTGGGACATCGACCGGCTCCTGCGCGAGCGCACCCTGCCCGCAGGCCCCGCTCCCGAGTGCAAGAGCACTCGGCACCGAGGACCGCGAGGGCCGCGGCCGATACGTTAGTGATATAAGCTTGAATGAATAAATACCTATATATAGTTTCTTTATGCAAAACAACTTTAACCCACGATTTCGTCCGATAATTAATGATGATGACGCCACTGCTCGCGACTTCAAATATTAAGTCTTTATTCCGTATTCCGCTGAAATTTTAAAAAGACCTCGTTTAATGCTCCTCTCATCTACTCAAAGGTTAACTGGAAGAGATCCCTTATGGGGATAAGTTCGTCTTATTATTGTTTTTCTTCCATGCTGGTCTAGGAGTAAAGAAAAACATAGAATTTACCAGTTGCTTCTTTTCCCGCGCAGATGGTAAAAGCCCATCGAGGGAATGGGCGAAACTCTCTATGCGGATAGCAACCCACCACTATTTTCATTTCTCTTTCCACCTCTCGCGCTCACGCTCTAAATCATGCTAAGCGTGGCCTTAAAGTTTTGTTACCTTATGCTCTGTCTACCCCGCAAGGGATAAAGACGTGATATGTATGTTAATGTTTTTTTGTGAATTATATCTGTTTCTTTATATTTGTACAATAAAGCATTTAGTTACTTACCTACTTACTCTTTCCAGCGTACATTTAAGTCCCATTTATTCCCTATCGCGGCGTATCGCGGGCTATCGGGGCGCGAAGCTGCGGTCGTCGCAGGCGCGGGCGCTACTTACCGCCCTAGGGTTTCATGGCAAGAAAAAAGCCCGAGGGTTTTATATGGGGCATTACGGCCAAGTTAACCTGTATGTTTTGATACCGTTCACAAGCAAGAGTGATGAAAAAGAATAGACAGCAGAGCCTTAGTAATAGCGTCCCGTTTGTATTCTTTGGGTAGGTACCCTAAAACGTAAAATAATCTATGCCATTGCAGACGGACTACTGCATGTGTATGCCTGCTCAAATTTCACAGTTTTATACGCCTAGTTCACAATAACATGAAATTCACGCCCTGTTTCATTGCGGTTACCTAAACGATAGGCGCTGTTAGCGGAAAATACGAAAATGAAATCTACATGAACAGTAGTTTTTAGTAGGCGCTTCTATTGTAACCGAATACATATTGCAATCAAAACAATCGCTATAGCAACAAAGACTAATAAGGAATAAATATTCGTGATTTTTTTCATGGCTTTTATTAAAAGCTCATTTATGTAATAAACAATTTAAAAACATATTTTTCTAATATCTATAAAAACAACCTATATACAGGGTGTTTGGTAGCTAGATACAAAGCTGAGGTACTTTTGAACAATTTTAGCCATATATGTCTCAGGCGAAATTTGATATTTTTTTTTTTTAATTGAAGACTTAGAAATTTTAGGAAAATACCCAGAATTTGATAGTCACGAGTCAATATTGCCCCAATGAGCGTTAATTTGGAAACAAAATCTTTGTATTGTATGTGTATTGGACCAAATGAAATAATTTTTAAGTGTCTTTCTTGCCACAAAAGCAAAATGGAGGCATTCGAAATTACTAAAAATGCCTTAGGTTGGAACAGAGTCATTTTTCTGTGCTATAATTTTTTTTTTTAAATCCTTGAAATGTTCAAACATTTTTAGAAACATGCCTGTTTATTGTTCTTTCTTTTAAGGTATCACCCATTCACATTGCTTGCTAAATCTGAGATTAAAAAGTAAAAACCAAACTCAGGAAGCACTCGCTAAGAATGCACTAGTCATGAAATTTTACTAGTAAATAATGTGTGAAAAAGACATTTTGATTTTTAATGTAAAAAAAAAAATTAAAATTAATTAATTAAATATTCAAATCACAACAAACCGAAGATTAATGATTTAATTAAAATCGTTTTTTTATGTAATTTACTAGTTAAGTACCTTTAACGTGAAATTCCAAGACTAGTACATTCTCTTAGCGAGTGTTCCCTGAATTTAGTTTTTGCTTTTTACCTCAGATTTAGCAAGCAATGTGAATGAGTGATACCTTATGTGTTTAATTCTTCTTTCTACTAGTTTTTATTTTTTTTTAACTATAACTTGCGTTAAATTTTCGAAAATTTAACGCTCTACTACCGATTATCGAAGTTAACTTTTTAAATAACGACTAACAAAGTTAACTTTTGGATTAACTGTGTAAATAAATATAATTATATGCAGAAATGGTTGTTCAATTGTTTTACCCCTGAAAACTAATCTCAAATTAAGATACCTCATACATACGAGTATGACACCAAACCAACGAGAAAGCTAGTCACCTGACAGTAAGGATTTCTGCGGCCTACGAACATCTGCGGCACCTAAAGGATTGATGAACGAAGTGTTGCCAACCTGCAGATGGCTAAGACTCAAACTACCCTTCCCCATAATTTCCTGCGATAAGTATCTCCTTAACTTCCACCCCGAAATACTTACTAAAATACTTAGGTACCTACCGACAAGAATGGCGTGTAAGTTGATAGAAACACAACATTTATCGCAAGCCTTCCGAATTTCGAAATAAAGTTACGGGTAAAAGCCGTGTTTTCACCCAACGAGTCAATAATGACGAAGGCCGCAATACTCACACAATGACCGTATTACCCTTTTACCTCGTAAACTTTAACCTTATTGACTTAATACTCGTAAAAGTTTATAGGCAAGGTTTCTACGTAGGCACCTACCGTAAGTACTTACATGCGTTGGCCGTTTTGGTAAACCAAAATTACGTCTTTGTATCGAATCCGAATTTTTAGGAATCATGTTATAAGCGATGCGACTAGCAACCCATTACTATTTGGATTCCCCTTTCCACGTGGCCTTTAGGTTTTGTTACCCCGTAAGGGATATAGACGTTTTTTGTGAATGTGTGTGTATCCAAATCGACTTCGAATCCATTTTACCTGCTTACACTGTAACGTCGATTTTCGCTTGAGGCACCTAATTAGTGCTGATAATGGCTTTAACGTTACTAGATTCAGTATGGTCAGGTCAGGTATGTCATGTTTCCCAGCTCAGTGTTCCAATTATTGTATTAATATTTTTCAAATACGACGTCAAGTTTCCTTAAGACAAGTTTTCTTTACTTACTTGTATCGCCGGAATTATATTTTGAATAATAATCTACATGTTCATATTAGAAGTTAGACTAGCTACATGATCTAGATAAACAAAGGAAGTATCCACTTAAGAGAATTGGTTCGTCATTATATTCAGCCTACATTCGTTTTGGTTTTCACCTTGAACTAACTGAAGCAGACAAAGCCAGCATAGCATCTATATACCTAGGTACATGTACGTGGAACAAACAAAAAACAGAGGTACCTACTTAACATTGACAATGCACTTTGAAAATGTGAATCAGAATAGCCTTGTTCGAGTTCATGAGTTATTATGACCTAATAATAACTATGTAGGTACTCCTCAGGTCTTGAGACTCCCGCCAAAGTAGAAATAAAAGAAGGTGCTGTCAAAATCCAATTCAAAGGTTTGAAGTAAGTAGCCCGCAAAGGACAAAGGGAGTGTAGGTATGCCTTTTTTGAAGGGTACCTATTAAGAGAGAATTAGGAAAAACCATACACATAGGTACACCTATCAAGTAAAAGTCGCCGCAATATGTTTTCTACCAAGTATTAAATAACTAAATTTAAAACTTATACCTACCTTTACATAAAAAAACAGTCCATAATTCTCCTTGGAATGTGGTATCAACTAAAGCAAGTATACTGGATTGAGACATTTTGTAAACGGATGTTGAATGTTGATGTTGAAAGTCAACGGACGTCTGAGCTGGCACTGCCACTGGCAAAAATGTGCATCTAATGTAGGTAGTTAAGTGTGAATGGGCGACCGAAAAATGACACAACTAATGTGCTTCGTAGACGATAGGTTGGTATTTGTTTTCAGACAACAGTAGGTAATAGCAATAACCTATGTTAGTCTTGTCTAGACACAATAAGGTTGCTATAAAACAGACATGAGCGTCCTAAATCTAAGACGAGAAACAACTTCGCCTTTGGATAAATTACATTGTTGTAGTTGCGTTTGTTTTGTTGCATCGTTCGAATTTCCCTCTTGGCGTCGGAGACAGCCAGTCGCGTACCTGTCTGGTGGGCAGCAATCGTTACTGCGCGGCGCGGCGGCGGTCTGCATCAGCAGGCATGCGCACAGCGACCGTGTGAGCATTCAGAGTAGGAAGTGAGGAGGAACGGAGGCGCGCACTCGCGAGGCGAGGAACCGCGCGCCGCGCCGCCCGCACCCGCACTCCGCAGTCCTCTCGCCGCGCCGGCTCCGCGCGCTACACGCTAACCGCATCATGGTGAGTCACTGCTATTACGTGCGAAAAGTATTCATTTACGGCGACCTTTAAAGTGTAACTAGCGAGACAAGGCGGATTTACAAGCAACGTGATCTACTTTCTGTGTACACACAAGATTCACCATCTTTGCGATGTTTGAGTACACCTAACGAGCTCGAGTTTTAAACCAATTACGGATTGAAGAACTTAACTGCACTACAAGTGAATAAAGAAGTACTTACTGTTGTGATTTGAATTAAACATTGATTAAAATCCATTTCAGGTAATGGACAACCGAATCAATGAAGAGAACAAAAATGAAAACAACTCATCCATATTCATAATAAATTTTCAATATGGGGACGTAGTTAACTATTCCCTTGTTTTGATCAAAGGTATTATAACTAGAGGCAATGCTAATAACCACGAAAAAATATTATGCACCGTTACAAATGGTGCAATTAAGCAAACAACAGAATGGATAATATACAACGGAGAATTCAAAGCCTTAATTGAATTGAGTAAAGGTGAAAACATAATTGACTTTGAATATACTGGACAACAGCGCAAAACTCTACTGCTGGATTACACACCGCGAAGAACTAATTTAAGAGTTACTCCAGTTTATATAATATGTCAAGGTCACGATGGATTTTTCCAAAGCCCTCCTAACACAGACAATTCTGTCGAAAGCGCTTGTTCCCGCATTACGATTGGCGCTAAGCTTATTCAAAGCTTAACAGCAGAGAAACTCTTTGAAAGTGGATTTGGAAGAAAAACTTTTCAATTAGAACACGAAGTCAACACAAAAAGCCCAGAATGTATCGTATTTCGAAGCAACTTAAATGTAAACAAAGCAAGAAAAATGAAACAAGCTGATTTGTGGGCACACTTCGGACGAGAACTCATGTTATCTGACTTGGGAAGCAATGAAAGGAAGTTCCTAGCATTTATATCTTGTACAAGGTTCAAGGGTACAGATGTGGACAAACCCATGACACACGATGAAATTGTTTATTTAACTGAAGCCTATGCAGCTCTTGGTGGTGGGGGCCTTGCATTATTTGGAACGGCATGCTTGTATACATGGCCGACTTCGGTGGAAGAAATTATTCCCAAGTTCCAAGATACTGCGCCTGTTAATACTCGTCGATTGATGGATGATAGTGGTTATCGTAGCACATTAGGTGGTTGTTTTGCAACCACGTTAGGGTCTGTTTTCCATGAACTAGGGCATACTTTTGATCTCGGTCATACCAAAGATGGTATAATGGGCAGAGGATTTGATCATATTGACAGAGTATTTATAGTGGGAGAAAAAAAAACCGCTATAGCTAATGACAATAGCAACAATTTTAACGGGAAACCTGTACAGCATTCAACCGTTTCTCTTCAGCGTAATATAAGTGTTACGATGAATGTAGCTGAACCACTTCGAGTATTAGGACCAAGAAGCAAGACAACGTTGGGAAATTTCGCTGCTATGTCAAAGTCGGATATAATCAGAAGAAGCCCAAATGTTACACCCATCACTAGGCCATCGAGTGTTTACTCAAACATTTCAAATAGAATGTCAGACTCACGAAAAAACATCAATCGAAATAATGGAAATGACAGCATATATTGGACAAGAAATTGCGCAGTGTTTTTATCATATCACAGATGGTTTAATAACGAGTATGGCAGAGAAAGACAAGCGATCACAAGATACTTAAAGTTTGATAAAAACAAGATGATGATCATATCAACTGCTGGAATAAGAATTGTCGAAGTAAGAGATGATTCAAACGGAATGGTGTTAGATTCATATGAATTTACTGATCTCTTACCCGAAAAGAGATTTTTGGTGCCTTTTACTTTTTCACCTAAAAGCAAAGTTTTGACAATAGTGGTTGAAGATGACTTAGGAAACGTGCTGAAACAAACACTTTCTTCTTATTAGGCTTAAAGAGAGAATCGAAAAGTTATCAAGTTTGACAATAAGTGATGAAGATAAACCCATTCTTTAAAAGAATTCAATAAATATTTAATATTATTAATCGTACCTATATTATAAATGATAAGCAATTGTATAAATTATGCATCGGACGTAATTGGACAAACCAATAGGTACGTGAAGCATTGTTTTAAACTTTCTAAGCTATACATTCGGAAGTATATTAAGGTAGCTAGGTTCCTACATTATCGTTAGTCGTTTTTTGAAATCACATCTGTGAAATTACCATTTAAAAATTAAGCAAATATGTGTAAGTATTGCTGCAAAACTAACGCTCAAATGTACTGAAATGTTACCGACCGTCCTCAAGCAGACACACTTAATGACTACAAAACAAAAACCATTAAAATGTAGGTACCTAACTACTTACCTACTTATTACTGTGTCCTTTAAGTTTTGAAAGAAACTGATCGCCAGGCGAGTTTGTTTTTGCAATTTTATATGTTAACTAAGTACCAGTATTAGGTAGGTATTTCGAAATAGTTTTCGGAAACAGAACGGTTTCGGCAGAAATCTGTCGAAGCTACGACCAAAACCAAAACTTCGAGTTCGTAGGTTTGGAACTGTGGGTGATTTTCATTCCGCATAAAATGTAAATATTTACTTTATAAATACCTACTTACGTTTAGAATGGATATATACGTGATTTGTGTACTTATGTATGTAAGTACGTTCAGAAACTATTAATTCATATTAATTTATTAATTACCCTAAATTTGTACCTAGGTATATGTAAATTAACAACAGCCAAAGTTGATCGCAAGTTAAAATACTTAATATCTACTACCACTAGAATCGCTTACGAATGAAGTTTCGGTATTGGTTTCGGTTTATATTATTCATTTATTTATTATTTTCAGTCTTGACAAATCCAACCCTGTCATGACGTAATCTGTCAATGTCAAAGTCTTATCAATAAACAATGGCCAATATCCATTCCATATGTCTATAACGTCAAAAAAACTTAATGTGCAACATTTACCTATGTATTGTATTATTTTCTGGGAAATAGTGTGAATACTGATTACACTTAGTATAGGTGATGGATAATTTGAAAACAAAATACCTACGAGTTAAGTTAAGTTCACTTACTTAATTTTATTATTATGTTATTTGATTTTAGGTAAACAATTAAGGTAATTTTAACTTATAATTCAATAAGTTTGGATTGATTGAATGTTGAAGATAAAACAGATTTGTTGTGAAAATGGCTAGCAGCACTACTCCAAACCAAAAATACTCTTTTGAGAATCTAAATGATTATCCACCAGTTATCAATGGCAGGATTAATGCAGCGAAATTCCTTGAAGCAACGGTTGAACTACTACGACTTGTTGGTAAGTTTTATACCTAACCTCCAAAATTAAATTAAATTTTTCTACCAAAGCTCATTAATTTCATCCTTTTAGTGTGCTTGATAAAAATTGGCATTTTACTTCAATTCGAATAAATTAAATAAAAATATACATAATGTACCTATATATTTTCTTTGTTCACAGAAAGCCTTGGTAAATTGTTTGCTCCAGTAAAATATGACATGGAAGGAAACATCATTGTATGTATACTGTTTTGATTTAGTTTTTTTTTCTTAACAATTATGGAAAGCAACCAAGTTTGGTATCATCTTAACTTAATATTATTACTAGACTGCATAAAAAAACTTTGTCTAACTTAAAGTTACCATGGCTATTCCAAATAATTCCAATCACATTTAAAATGATTCCTACCTTTAAAAATTATGGCCGATAAATATCAAGTGTAAAAATAAGTATTGACACGAACTTCTCAAAAATATGTCCCACAACCTTATGACGCCTGTGTAAGAGCTTATGGTACTTATTTTTGAAACTTTGTTGACTGTACCTACCTTTACCTGTATTCTGTTATGGAGGTGTGTTTATTTGTTTTAGAAAATCAGGAAGCTACCAATCACGGACAAGTCTTGTCTATTAGAATTAATGCTTGAAGAATGTTCAAAAGGTAAACCTGTGGCAACAGAAGGATTGTTATGGCTTAATAGGTGAGATTACTATGGCTTTTTTAATCTTTCCAACATCAATGATCAATAATACAGTGTCTTAAAATTGTCCCAGAATATTTCAGCAATTGGATGGTTACTTTTAATCCTTCTAGGGGTGTTTAGTCAAACTAATTTGAATTAGTAGTTATTAGAAATTTGGAGAGACCTTGTATATTGTAAGAGTAACAAAAACAAATAACTGACCCAAGAGACACACAAGTGCACTGAAGCCTCGTAAAATTTTTTGATAAAAAAACAAATAAGCATAAGTTTTAAATTAGCTTAACTATACTGGGGAGCAAAAAAACTGGATCACTTTTCATACAACTTTCTATGACATGTGACTGGGTTTCTTTGCTTCCGAGTATATTTTGCCAACCTTGGCATTGAAAAGGTTAAAATAGTTCACATATATGTTTAGTTTTATGAAACTGTTATCATCACCATTTAAGAGTCATAACTCTTGTCTGTAAAGTAAAGTAAAAAATTGCCACTTTTACTGAAATTGTAAAACTGTAAAATTATCAACTTGTAACTTGAAAATAATAAGCACAATTTTTTATTTGTTAAGTACCTATTTCTTTTTCAGAACACTGCGTTTCTTCGAGATTATGTTTCAAGAAATAGTATTGTGCCTTCAATCCAATAACATTGATACCAATATGAGAAAGATATACACTGCTGCCTATGAAGGCTCTGTTAAGCAATATCATAATTGGGTCACACAGCAGATATTTGCTGTAAGTTCCTTATTCACCGTTTACTCTCTCTAAGTTATTTTGAGTTTAAGCACAGTTTTTAGATCAGAGAATATATATATAAAAATAGATATATTCATCCTTTTTTCTTAATAAAAATTTTTGATTTTTGATTTTCAGCTCATCTGCAGGTTATCTCCGACGCTTCCCCAACTACTAAAAGCCATGGAAGCAGACAATGCTATTGAAGCATTCTCATCAAGGATAACTAGTTTTAATGTAACATTGCATTTGGTGAGGTGTAAAATTGACGAGTTTTACAAAGAAAATGATTTCTTTACTGAAAAATAAGATTCAAGAGTTGTAAGCCTTCAGTCTTGAATCTTGATGTCATGCCACAATTATCAGAATAAACCATTCCATATTTTGTGCTTTAGCATTTGTATATATTAAGGTCTTAATACTAGATCATAATGCAGTCAGTAATTTTGTAGCGCAGAGGCTCAAGAGTAACTAGTAAAGTATTAGTATTTATTATTTATATGACAGCTTTTTATGAAAGCAAAGTAGTGGTTTCTTTTTTTATGCCAAAAAATTTGCTATAGCAAAGTAGTCATTTTAGATTTATCATCACAAAATAAATTCAGTGCCTTGACGAGTATTTTTACTATAGAAGTCTATCAATAATAGCACATTAATTACCCAAATCACAAGATTTCAGGCAATAGTTTGTAATGTTATACATTTTCGACAGTACAGTCTCCATCTGATGCATCAGAGCTGTCTAGGTACACTTAGCTCATGAGAGTGATGTATCTGATGGCACCTGTATTAATGAGTAAAGTAATAAAGAAAAAAAATCAAGACAAGGTTCAAGGACCAGTCAATTCTGGAACCATGGATCAGAAAAGAAAATTGTCTGGTGAGGCCAATATGTATATGACATTTTTCAAATTTGGCATATGTAACTAAATTAACAAAGATGCTAAACTGTATTTGTTATACAAAGGTTTTAAAATCAAAGCATGTATCTTGCATGTTGTAAGAAAATCATTAAGAAAGTGCCATCATATACATAGGTCTTACAGATACTGATACAAAATTTAATTTCCAGGATTAGTTTGTAGAAAGTGATTAAATTTAAAACTAAATATATTGAGAAATGATGGTAGAAAGTTAGAAGGTGCTGCATGTTATATTTAGAGAATGTAAGAAACAAGTAAAATGAAGAAAACCAAAAAATTATTATAAAGTCACTTGATTGAGATACCTTCATAATTTTACTAGTAATTTATGCTTATATCTTTAAAAAATTATTTTGTATGAGCTCAGCTGTGAATGTTTCATGTAAGATACTTAGTAAACAAATAAAATATTTAATTTTTTTTTTTGGTTGTCATTTATTACCTAATTCACACAATCACTATTTTAATTAAGAGACATTAAAGCCCAAATGAGTAGGTACTTATTTCTTGCCTTTGGGGCACATCAAATAAATACTTTTAGCCAGAGATGATGCCTTTTTTAATGCTACAAAGCTGAAAATAACTTCAGCTATAGTTAGTAAAAATAAGGCTGCATGAAGAATGAGTTCTGTAGGTGTGCTGAGCAAGTAAGTATTAAAAAGAAAAAAACTAACAAGTGGCATCTGCATAAACAATGAGAGCATCAAGAAGCCTGCTAGTTCTGGTACCTGAAAAGAAATTGTTTATAGTGTAAGTAAATTGTTTGTTTGCTGTATCATTACTTTCATATGCAGGAAATAAAAAAAACTGCATTCTAGTCTTGTTGGATTCTTATAAAGCCAATCTTACAGATGAAAAAAAAATGGAAAAAGATAGCCCTATGTTAATCCAAATTTGAAGCATACAGGGGTTACATCACCAAACTGATACACATTACTGTGAATTCTCAAAATAGAAGATTCCGATATTGATTATGTGTACCTAAGTAAATAAAAACATTAATTTGATTAGAAAAATATCTGCCAAAGCTACTGCAAAGAAACTTACCCGGCATGATATATTTCCGTAGTGTCCTAAATATAATCTTGCGAATTCTATAACAACCAGCAAAGTGTAAACAGTAACTGATAAATATCTTGTCAGATGTCCCAGCAGATCAAGCTGAAAATAAAGAACAGTCAATGAAATTGAAGTCTTTTTCACACCATTTGCATAGGTACAGGCAGAGTTAGAAATTATTAACCTTAACGTAAAGGAAGAAACCGACAACAATCACCCATACCAGATAAAGGTAAACGTTGAGAAATAAACATTTTTGTAGCTGAAGCATTATACATAAGTAATAGTAACGGGTAGGTGACTACAATGAACATCCTCAAAATTCACAAACATTACATTATAGTATTTTATAATTCAAGTCTTGTTTCCATTCGCAACGCTTGTAAAGTAAACCAAAACAAACAACATCCATTTCATTCAACGCAACGCGCCAAATAGAATGTCATGTCATGACTTTCTTGTCGACTAAACTGCACTTGTTCTAGTTTTATGTCGTCTTTAGCAGGGTCTTAAATAGCTTTTCGATTCGTGAAAAATTAATTCTTTTCAATTCAGGACTATTCTCGCGCAACGTGAAATTGTTACTTGAACGATTCGTTGATTATTAATTAAAAGTATCAAAAGTATTTGTAAAATGTCTGTATGTAAAAGTATTAAAGTATCAAGAACCACGAATCTAAAACCAAATATTTACAGAAACAGAACACCAAAATTAAAAAAAAATATAACATTGACGTTTGATCTGGTTAAAAAGTGAGGTTATAATCATTTTAGTTATGTTTTAAAATAAATTAGATATACCATAAATATTTTATTCTAGTACAATGATTTCCAGGCAGACATTGGGGATTTCCTTGGGTGAGAAACTAGACTTGTGTCTATTGTAGTTTTAATTTAGTTATGGAACTTATTTATGAAGTATAATATTTTTTGTTAAAATATTTCCAGGCCTTCTTAGAACAAATGGACTCCAATTGACAAGTGTAGCTGGAATAAAATATTTCCCTCCACCGAAGAACTATGATCGTAAGTCTTAACTACCAACATTTTATTAATATCCTGTGCTTGTGT
Source organism: Pandemis cinnamomeana (assembly GCA_932294345.1). Taxonomy (NCBI): domain Eukaryota; kingdom Metazoa; phylum Arthropoda; class Insecta; order Lepidoptera; family Tortricidae; genus Pandemis; species Pandemis cinnamomeana. Next base: position 10,364,603 of record OW028705.1, on the reverse strand, counting down.
AATTATGATTTCCTAAGTTTTGTGTTTACCTTTTCAGATATTGAAATACCTGAACGCCAGAGGCTTCGTCCTCTGGAGAAAGTACCTACGTATCCTGCCAACTTAAAGCCACCTAAAATGCAGAAAAGATTGCGATACATGAGGGGTCCTGAGCTCCTACACAACACACTGCAATTGAAACAATATGGAGTCATTGTAAGTTAATTAGTTACAGTAAAGGTTGTCATCAGTCTTATTATTGTCGGAAAAGGACACACCACTGCCTATTGACAAAACAGACTCCCACTATGAACAAAATTGAGATATAGATCAAACTGCCAAACAACTGCAGCAGTTGCAGCACTGTGACTGGCTTGCCTTAAGTCAACCTAGAGGTGACCAAGCTGATATTATGATTATGTATGATATTCATGTACCTATATAAATGGTAAAATGTGTTCTTAGTTACTACAATAAACTTCATATACCTAATAATATACTGGGGATCTGGTTGTTATCAGTGTTTCAAGAATTTAGCCCTAGAGCAGGGGTCTTCAAGTGGTTTTAGGTGGGGTCCGGATACAGTGAGAAAATTTTAATGAGATCCAGAAAAAACATTTATACCGTATTTATGCATTAATTGATTGATAGATGACTATTATGGCCACTCTCCACATCCATTGATTTCCATTGATTGTTTAAAAAATTGATCTTAGTATACAATATTTGGCGGTCCAAGATTCAACCCATCGCAGTTCGCAAACAGACATTAGTGCGCCTGTTGATGACCGTTGCCCTAGCGTTTACTAATGAGGCTGGCATAACTGCAATAAGTGCACTTAAATGTGGGGAAAAATCAATATATTAATAAGAATTTTCTGATGTTTCAGGCAACAGGGGGAGGCAGAATGCGGCATGAACACTTTGAAATGGCTCGTTTAGTTGTGGCTCGCAAATTGGACATGAAGAGAATGTATGCTATTTGGAGAATAGATCCCCCCTGGCAGCCAGTAACCAAGAAAGGCCAAGGGCAGAGAATGGGGGGTGGAAAAGGTGCCATTGATCACTATGTCACCCCTATTAAGGCTGGACGGGTTATATTAGAAGTTGCAGGCAAATGTGAATATGCAGAGGTAATATATTTTTTTTTTATCTTATATTTAAAGAGGCTTTAGTACACAGGGGTGACTATGTCAGCCTCATGGGAGGACTCCAGAGGATCGGAAATTACAATTCATGCAGCATCCCCTCTCCCAGAACCTGATGCTCTGGTTATGAAGGAATGCTGCACAAATTTATATACGCAAAGAGCTTTGTCCGACGAAGGGCAAGCCAGCAAAACATTTACTTCACCATTATGCATGCTTAGGTTCTCCAGGTACTTCTCTCTAGCCTGCTTATATCGGTCGCATTCCACCAGAATATGGTATAAATCATCAGTTTTATAACAAACCTCGCACATTTCAGATTGAGACAATCTCATCATGTTCAAAAACTTTTTTTTTTTATCTTGCTCTACCTACTTCGTTTAGTTGGGTTACTCATTTGAAACGTGATGCATAAGATGGGGATCTTTTCTCAATATAAAGAAGAACATGAATGGATCTTCTGTATCTTAGACTCAGCCAGTTGGGGCCCATGGCTTCATGCCCCCATTATGCTTATTTATGACTTAAATTTTATTGATGATCACCTGTGGAATACCGTTGTATTATATTCATGTATGCTCAACAGTCAGTCCTCGATTTTACAGTTAAAAATGCATATAATTAAAATGCCTTATTTTTCACACATGCTTATATAAAGAAAGCACATGGTTTCTTTATCGCAGCATACCTATTATGTATATGTATAAAGCTTGTAAAACAGGATTAGTGTACAATGTGAATGACAACTTTGAAAGGTTTGTTTTTTAAGACCTTGTAGGGAATATACCCGGTACATGACCTATTTTCATTTATTTTAGTGTTTTTATTTTATTTTGTTATAATTTAATTGTTATAAAAAGCGCGATGTTTCCCTAAATTCACTATGTGACGTAAACTTAGTCTTCCTCTCGCGCCTGTGACCAAGCGTGATATTTTGAGTTTGAGGAACCGAAAGTTGAAGGAGGAAAAGAAAGGAGGAGGAAGGGGGGAAGGGCCCTGAACGGGTCACGTAATTTGGGTTTGTCCCCTTAATGCTAGTGTAGGTACCTAATTGAATATTTTTGTTCTAACTAATTGTATTTTTCGTAGGTCATACATAAAACGGTTTAAACAAGTTTCTGTTCAATTGTTTTTCCTACCAGCCACCTACTCTGGCTTAACCTCTTCACCGCCCCAGTCATTTACTCGTGAAAACCAATAGAATATCTCACACGCCACGGTTATCAATAGATGACCAACATTCAACTCGAAATTAATCCATTTGCAATGGAATTAAAAATCAAGCTCGTTTGTAGTTCGTTTTTTCCGTAACGTACAGAGCCCGTCACTTCATTTAGTTTGGCAGCGAAACGGTTAACCCACTGCTCACCGATTATATTAGTAGCAAAAGCCAAATAAACACAGTAGGCGCAAAAATGTTTTTTTTTAATAATTACATTTTCTCTGTGTTATTTCAGGTGTGGACAATGTTGAAGATTGTGGCAGAAAGGTTGCCATTCCATGCTGAAGCAGTTTCTCAAGACATTATGGATCATAAAGAAGCTCAGGAAAAATGGAAAGAAGAAAATAATCAAAACAAATACACTATGAAGTACATAATCCAGAACAACATGGGTGGGTGCCATAAAATGCTCTCGCCATTTGACCACTACTGGTATGGAAAACATTTGTAATTAATTATATATTATGTAATTAGGTTGAATATAGTTGAATTTAAGTTAGTCTTTTTTATTACTTACTAGCTCCCCTAACAGACGTTATTCTGTTACAAGCCACTACGTGTTTCCGAGCAGTTTTTTTTAGTTTTCTCTCCATAAGAAACTTCCTTACTTCAATAAATAATAAGTTTCCGTCAAAAACTTAATTTTGAAGTTGAATAGTTCCCTCCTGCGGAGACGATCCAGGCTGGATCATCAGAACTCTGGTAGATTATTGTATTGTCAGCCGACTTACTTCAGTATGCAAAATTACAGCTCAATCGGTTGAGAATATTTGCTTCAAAATAAATTTGCAAGATTCCACCCGGACTAACATACTTACATAGGTACATATCCGTGCATGGCGGGAAGAACTTGATAACTCCAAAATGGCAATTTTACAGGGCAGCGATTTTAAAGTTTGTCATTTTCTCCAAAATCCGTTTTTATCTCGAACTCATCTCTATAGCTTGATTTATGGATAATTTTATGTAATCTTTCAAATTATGTTACGTGTTCTCGTAAATTCTGCTTATTTTGTAAGATATTAGACTTATCAACATACTACCCAGAGACTTATCAACTTATTACCCATACATTAGTGCTCAAACCAGTGAAAACATTGTTTAATTTAATTCCTAAAAATCAGTTTTTCAGTGTAATTGAAATGTCTAAATTGATTTAAGAGTCATTTTAGATGGTTTCTCAAATATGGTTATGTTTATCTTTCTTACTATCTTATTATTCATAATAATTGACTTATCAACATGTTCACCGATGGCTTATCAACTTATTCACCATAGAATTGGGTATCAATAATACACATTAATCGTTTGTAATAAAAAAATGTAATAAAAATGTTCGTAATAAAATTTCAATAATTTGGGAATGCAAGCGCACTTTTTGCACTACCTAATTTGAAAAAAAAAAGAAAAATTAGAACGACTTCTGGGCTACGTTCAGTAACTAAAGTCGGATGAAAATCGTCCGATCATGAACACACTTACCGAACGAGTTGGGACGTTCTTCTGTCAAAAGTGTCAATTCAAAATAAATATAAAATAAATATTTGCTCCGAGACCTGAATAGAAATTCATTTTATATTTATTTTGATATTATATTTCTGATATCTTTGATATTATATTATTATATTTCTGTCCCTTTTCATCTTGAATCATTAACGTCTTCATTGAATCTCCCATTTTAAATTAAATTCACATTAAATTTAAATGTCGATGGTATGCGATTTCGTATTCGTAATAATAAGTTTATATCCCCAGCGTTCGAATTATAAATTTTGACGCTTTTCAACTGTCAAAGTGACGTCTGGGCTTTTTTTACCCATCTATTTTATGGGGTGACCGGTGTGATCGTCCGATGATCGCACTGACTTACTGAACGGGCCAGTGCGTAGTCGGGCGTCGTCGGGTGATCAAACTGAACGCACCCCTGTTCTCATATATCCCGGGAAAAGTAGTATGCGACATCAGTATGAGACATGACACAATGTGACAACTTATTCAATAAAGAACATATTTTTGATTTGACCCGGTCTATAAATGAGAAACTACTAAGATAACACGAGATATCATATTCCGTGCATAGCGTGAGTAACTTGATAAGTTGAAATATAACGTCAATATATTAATTGTTAACTTTATAGTGTGGGTATAAATTGACATATCAAGTTACCAGTAGTTGAATATAAGTAGATAAAACGATATATTTATTTGTTAACGTAATAGTGTGTTAGTCGTCGCTTTGATATCTTGTTTTGTCAATTTACGTACGCTAGATCGGTTTTTGAGCATAAGTTGATGTAAGGATATATTACGATATTATATATTTTTTTGTGACTCATCGCGTATATATCTCGTTTCGTTAAATAAAATACGCAGCGTATGGATATATTCAAATACTCACGAGTCAATATCTCTAAAAGTATCGTAGATATCGAGTTGTCAATTTTTTTCCTACAAAACCAATGCTGTAGGAAGCCATTGCGACAATAAAAAAAAAATCGTGTAAGTGGAGTTATCAAGTTCTTCCCGCCATGCACGGATATATTGCAAGTTAAATAAAAGCTTATACAAAGGTCGTCGAAATCGCTCCAATCACCCTCGAGTTTTGGGCTTACGTAGTTATTTATTTTTATTTATAAGGTAGTGGAATAAAACAAAAAATATTCAATAATGGTTTATTAAATTTGACATTTTATGAAAGGATTTGTGACAAGCCTCATGTTTGCTTACATGTATATAAACCTTGGTAGCAATAATTTATATAAACTCCTTTTTTATATATTTATGGAAAAAACTCAACAAAAAAACAAGTGTTCATAGTAACAAATACTACAGCTCAAAGTACTTGTATTCAGCGACTCATTCCTAACCTAACGACAAAAGCCAAACAACACATTTATCCATATTTGAAAGATTATTATGGTTTACAATTATTTAATAATGTAGGTAGGTACATGAGTGTGCATGTCCAAGCTAACTGTAGGAATACATGTCATGTTGAACAAATAAAAAACCCAGTGTCACAATTTCTTCATGTATTCTGAATCATTATCATCATTTTTAAGCTATCAGCTCTTGCTATAACCAGCGATTGCTATTTATACGTAAACGTCACAAATACACTGTTACAAAATCATAAACATTTACTATTCTTGGTAGAGACAACTGCAACAGACATGAAACACTTCTTTATATATTGTGTGCAACACTACTCATTCCAATATCCAAGCAACTCTACTTTATTTTTTATCTATTTCTGCGTCATTACCTCAACACAAGTACCTATAAATTATATAACGTCATAACAATATTTACAAAGCCTAAAGAACTAACTTACAAGTAAATGCAAATTTACATCTTGAATAAATATAGTGTTTACAATATCGTACAAGCGCTAGTTTTTATATATGATATGGCTTTTTATTTATAAAATCAACTGCCAAAAACAATCCTTAGCAGTCATTTTAGGTATATATCACAAGTCCATCTAACCTTATTAGCTGGTTTTACTTGCGTGACTACTAATGTTATATTTATATGGATCTAGTTTGTGGTGCCTTAGCAAACATTTTAAACATCAAATTCACATGCAACAACCCAATCATAAAACTTGTCATGTGTGATTTTATGGCATTTTGGTTGTGGTTGTTGCATTTTGTAATGTACAGTTATACCGAATATAATCTAGGAACGTTGTCACGCCAAACATAATATCTGAACAATGTTCTTAGCCGCGTACCAGCTGAGTTAGCAGTCTCGCGAGTCTCTAGAGGCAGCGCCGAATCGCCTTTAAAAACGCGTGTCATTGGAACCAGTTTGCCTGCTATGGACAATACAGCATTCTAGGGAAGCACCTTTCAAATTGTACTTCGTACTTGCCTCGCGAGGCTGTTGGCTCAGTCCGGACAAGACTAAAAGAGTACAGCTGTAAAAGGCATGAGCATACTAGCTCTGCTCAATATATTTGACTAGTTCTGTGTCTTATGCTATTAAAGTCTTATTAAACTAGGAATCATTCCCTAAACACTGGCATTATGCAGTCTTAAAATCTATTCCACCTCCAAGATAAATTGATGTATGAGGTCTAACAGAAGCTAGGTACATCTGCAACTGAATGTGGGTGAAATAAATACTTAACAATTCGTTGAACTTGCTTGCAGAGTAAGTACTAATAATTAGCTAAGCTAAGCTATAATTTATAAGACAAAGTGAGGTAGCGTCATTACCTACTAGTGGGAAATATTTACAGTTCTAAGTCTTTGCACTTAGTCGATAATAAATAGTGGCTCGTCTCAAGCTCTTGGATATAAGTTTGTCTCATCTCGCGGTTTATCTACTAGCCTGCAACGAGGATACCAACACAAACATTACCGCGTGTACATACATTCTATAATATTTTAACGTACGAGTATTAACTACATGCACACAATAGTTACTTAAATATGTGCAGCTTTGTAGATGACTAGAGTAAATACGTTTAACGATATATAGTTACAATTGTTTTATTTTCGATTTCGATCACTGCAAGGATCCACTTCGAGACACATATTGTATTGAGGATAATACGATGACTGAACAACATTATTCGTAGGATTCACTCAAGTGCTCCAATAAGAATTTCAACCGTGTTTTCATGAAATTGTTTTTGTGCGCGATGGAGTCGCATAGCGTTTGAGTGGGCTCGGCGCCGACGCCGTTGTTGTTGCGCAAGTCAATAGTACTATCCTCCAGCCCGGCTGCCGCGGACGCAACACTACCCGCATTGAATACGTCGATTGCAGGAGCTTTGCTGATATGCTGATATTTAAACGTTGACAATATCTGCCGGATCTTTGCAATGATCTGCTCTACTCAGGCGTTTGATTCCTGCGAAAAATTTGAAAAATAGACATCAGTCAGATTTTAGCAGTAAAATGTACGTTAGGAGTTTCTATAGACAGTGAAGTTCACACTACTTTCTATGCTAGTGACAAGAGATAGCCGTCTTCTAATCCTCTAACGGTAACTAAGAGTGTAAAACAGTCAGATTGCAAACAGTGGTTGTGGGTACAGCGTGGGATTCATATAGATATAGAGTTGCCGCAGAAGTGATATGAATAAATATCATCAAATGAACCTAATTTATTAAAAGTACCTTATTTAATAGTAATACTGCACGGAATTATATTAATATTTGTATAAAATGTAAGTACTCATATAAAATACTACGTAAAAGTCGTTTTAAATGCATCAAAATTTAGGCTCTATCTTTCATAAGAGTACATTTAGTATCGAAATACTATATAATAGGTAGATGATAGAACGCGTCGTGTGCTCGTGACGATGATGGCGCGAGCAGGAACATGGAAGCGAGACAGCAACATCTAGTCTAGAAGCAGGTGGGACGGTGTGGCGGTTTTATACCTTGAGGTTGTGGAAATAGTGCATGATCTGGTCGTAGTCCATCTGCAGGTCGTCGAGCCCCAGCGACTCCACGGCCGCCTCGCCGCCCGCCGCCGCCGCCGCCTCGCGCGAGTACATCGGGTTGCCCACTATCGTGGCGCGCTTTACCTCGGGGGAACCCCTTCCTATTAACACAACGCTTGTCAATATCTCGTGTCCAACCGAAGATCCTACCTATTACATAAAGACTAAACAATTTCAAGGGTTACCTTTGTTTTGATTCCCAGCCTCCACAAAATCTCCTTTGACGTTCGATTCCTTGGATTTATTCTTATGCCGCATCTGTACTTCAGGTAAACCTAAAATCATTCATTGTTTTATTATACACATAATAACACGACATATGTTGAAGTGGTGTATAGGTAGGTACATTTTATTCGAAAATACACACATATAACATTCTGTCGATCACTTGTAGGTCTCTAAATTTACTCATATTTTCAAAATTTCTCTTTTTCTTTTCTGTACTTATTACCCACCGTCACAACATGCGAGACTGGCTAGTACATACTTTGCTCTGACAAAAAGTCAAAGTTAAGTAGCTAAATACAGGTCGTTGAAGAAAAACAACTTAAAAGTATCCTCACCAATTCCTGAGTCATGCATATAGTCAGGGCTTTGGGGCTTGGTGAAGGTGCGCCGCGAGTCGTCGGTGCCTCTGTTGAGGCCAACAATTTCGCGGTAGTCTTTGTTCTCCAGCACGAGCGGGGCATCGTTGTCGAACTCGAAGAGCCGCGCGCAGTCCTCCTTGCTAAGGTTCTCTACAGCGTTATGTTCTATGTCGTTTAGAGGCGGGATAGGATTCAGGTCGCTTTTGTAGTCTTTCATGTCTCGGCTCGATAGATATGGTGCGTCGGTTTTGTTCAAATCAATAATTCTGAAAATGAATACGCGCATGTTACCTTTGATGTTTATTTGATTGCGAATCTTAAAGCGTGTTTTATAGTTATTTATCGAGGTGTTTACCGGTCTGGGCGGCGGGCATTCTCGGGTGATCGTCGTGTAGATTCGTGTTCTCGGTCGTGTTTTTTGTAATGATTCCTAGAATGGCTCCGTCTAGTGGGCGGCATGACGGTCTCCGGTAAAATCTGATGATGCAAAAGGGATATGTCAAATCTAAATTAGCGCTTACGTAATTATAGTTTGTTCAATAATCGTAATCATGAGGTTAATCAAGCAATTTTAAGTGATCATGAAAGCATGTTTAGGTATTTCATCGCATAGCTTAAAAAAATATGTGAAAGCGAATCTTACTGTATGCTTATTTCGAGGCGGGACAGGTACCTGGGGTTGCGGGGTAGACGAGTTCCTATGGGGAGGCACGGGAGGGCGGTAGTCGTCTTGTTTGCTTGCATCCGCGCTGAACACCAAGAAGGGGAAACGATTTAATGTACATATTCTTATCCAAAACTAGCAACAACGTGACACATTAAAAATGTAGGTGAAACAAAATATTTGCTGCAACATATTCAGGGTTCTAATTCGATTCAGCCAGTAATTTTAGCAGCGATTTTTGTAGTGTACTTACTGCCAGTGTTCGTCTCCGGAGTGATGTCTTGCGTGTCTGTTCGGTTTCTTGCAGTAAGTGGTTGAATCGATGACGTCCCGTTTTTCGCTTTGCGATGGTAGTTCTATAGAGTTAGGGTTGTCGAAGCTGGTGACCATAACGTTTCCATTGTCTCGTATGGCGTCTTCTGGGTCCGCGTAGTTGTGATTTAACGGGTTTGCCGTGATACGCATTTCGTTGCCATTGTCGGGCTGCACCGAGTTGCGGTTGGTCGAATGACGGTTGCCGTTGCGCTCGATTGTCGCTCGTCCTGGAATACGGAAGAAAAATAATTAGTTGATCTATTAGAAATGTTTGAAGACAATGTTTGAGTTATAATTATCACCATCACTTTAGCCGGAAGACGTTCACTGCTGGGCATAATGGTTTTAGCTACACCCAGCTTTCCGCGATCTTTACTAAATCATCCGAACACAAGCAGCGTGCTCTGAACACAAAAGAGCGCTTAAAATCCATCTCGATTGAGACTTTACCAATCTGGCTTTAAACTCGTGCATAACCATTAGCTGCCTTCAGTCAGCGTTAGATATAGTAGTAGTAGTCCTCAATCAAAGGCTCAATAGCGTGTTCCGATAAAGTATTTGTCCGCTTTGGTCGCTACGATATGTGACTGTGCCAAGTCGGTCGACTTACCGAGCCACACCCAATCGTGCGCGTTGGTGGTGGACTCGCGGGGCTGCTTGTCGCGCGCCAGGCCGAGCGTGGTGCCGACGAGCCCCGCGACCTGCAGGCGGCCGCCGTCCGCCACGGCCGGCAGCGCGCGCCCGCCCGGCGCCGCCCCCGGCCGGCCCGGCACCGGCTTCAGCCGCGACGCGTACACCACGCACGACACTACGAAGATCTGGAAGCGATACGTCGTCATTAATGCGCTGACTTACTCGTGAATTGGGATGGGTAAGTCGACTTCCAATATTTTTTTATGAAGTATTGACGTGGCCGTTTGGAAGTGTGTTTGCGAAGTAGCAAAGTTTTTGTTGATTACCTAATATAGACTACAATCATGGGCTTATATAAAGGGGAGTTATCTGGGGTCCTGAACCCCCGCCCCCCTTTAGCATTTAAACTTCTATCTTTTCCTGCGTGAGATTTTTTAACGAGAATTTAAAACTTTAGACATGTTTAGGTACATGATTAGACGGGAATTGCATCTGTGATCAGATCAAGTCATCATGATGCATTCAACTGCGCCGAAATATCGGGAGCTCGTCAAAGGTCATAATGAAATGTTAATTATTAACCCGCTTATTCATATTCGTTTATTGAGTTTCTGTTAACTGAACGTTCGTCACTTCGACATTGGCCTTCGTCGGATAGGTACAGATAAAACACAACTTTTCTCAATAACAAGTATGTAAGGGAATAATATTTGCCAGTCCAGACAATAAAAATTAGGTAGGTACTTACCACAATAGCGAAGCAGAATGCCACGAGTAGTACGTACATTCCTGTAAAAGCATAGAATAAATAATTAAGCACACAGGCTGAAATCCATTTATAGAAATAAGACCTGATTAAACAAACAATTTAACAGCTGTTTACTATCGAGGAGCCAAAGGTCTGTAGGCCAGTTGACTTTATCAACGGTTGTAGTAGATTCACTATGCTTACAATGTACCTAAGTTACGATTTGATACACAAATTATCTTTAGCTCGTTCCATGAACACATAAATCGTTGTAGATACACCCGTTTAAAGTGGTTTTTCAAAGAATGACTGTATGATTTAGAGTCGCACTTATTCGGTATTTTATTCATCATCATCAGCCAAAAAACGTCCACTGCTGAACAAAGTCCTTCCCGCAAAGAGCGCCAGCGGACTGCCGCAACCTTCACCAGACGATCAGTTCATCTTGTGGAGGTCTTCCCACACTGCGTTTCCTGCGTTTTTTTTTTTTACTAAGAACTGACCAGTGATTGACCTCTACCTCACTTGATGGAAGGTGCAGATGAGGCCAATGGTGTAACTCACTGGTTCAGTAATAGCCTATTCACTCTAGCCTCGAAGACTGTTTTACTGGGTGGATATAATAAAGCAAATGATAGTTACCAATTTCAACGGGCGTCATATGAGGGCTGGGGTGGCGGGGGTGTGCAGCTGCGTTCGTTCGGAAGATCGACGCGTACTGCTGCGCCTGCACCGTCGGCTCGTGGTTGTTCTCGTCTTTGAAACCTGAAGCAGGCAGAGTTTATGAGAAAGAAGAAGTAGCTAGTGAAATAACGTGTTAGGTCAAGTAACCCTATTTCAGTAAGTTTTACTAGTGTTTTCATTAAAAAAAACGTAAATGAAAACAGTATTTGTACATGATCTAACTGCCGGTAGGCTACAAAATTCGGCTAAAGAAACTCCTTTTGTTCCTTCGTTCCTTACATTTTGTTTTTAGAGGGTAAGTTAATGCTATTAGTTAACTGTAGTCAACCGGTATGTCGATAGTTAGAATACTTCATTAGTTGGTGAAGCCGTACCTACGATGTATTTGGTTAAATAAAAGCCACTCCTAAAGCTGGTCAATTATACGTATCTTAAGACGGCTTCGAAGCTAATAAGTTTAAACACAGTAACCAACTTTGTAATACTCCTATTATTGGGTAATTTATTTGAGCCAAAAATTACCTAACGCTGTTGAAGAAGGTCTGCTTCTGGTTCATTCCAAGTCGGTAATTCGCAATTCACTATTCGCAATCCAAATGTAGGTATGTAAGCACGTACTAATTTGTGTATCTATTGCTCATAGCTTAATTTAATTTACTACCCACCTAGACATAAATCAGAAATTACCTCGTAAAACATCACTCAGGTCAGATAGGCCAGTTCTAACGCCTCCCCGCGCCATGATGTCGTCATTCTGCGGAGTGTCCGGCCGCTGAGGCATGTCTCCGCCGCTGAAGTCTACGTCCACGCTAGCAGCTGCACTGGCCAACGCTCCAGGTATGTTCTTGATGTTGGCTGGTGTTTTTGTGTCGCCTTTCCCTGGAAGGGCAACGCGCCGAAGAGGCCCTGAACGACATTGCTCGGGTGTCAGAAGGGTCACACGAAGAAGCTCACCGCTGCCTGAAATTGCAAAAAAAAACATTTAAAGAGCTTGTGCCTAAATTTTTGTGTTCAGGAAGTTCAGATCTGAATTTCCGGATAGAACTAAGCGACACACAATGTGTAGGTATGTAATGACACTAAGTAATTAATTATTACCTTCTCCAACAGCGATGACTCGAGGATGTTTCGAAGCGAGCATAGGCGCAAACGCTACTACTTCAGGATCAAGACTTTCGACGAGAAGAAAATAGTCTGACACTGCTACGTCGCGTAGAGCCGTGCGTGTATCATCTGCGAACTCTATGTCAATGTCCAGAAGACCCTCCTAGAAACAAAAAAGGTCAGTAATCTTTTGTACATAGGTACATCTTTTGTAAGAAATGAAGGAATAAAACCGTAAGCATCGAACCTGGTATTGTGCAGTAAGTCGCCTAGTAACAGTGGTTTCAGATACGTATCCGTTCTCAATAGCGGGATCGGGTGAGATGTTAAGCTGCAGACCTGAGATGACTCGCACTAGCAACCTAGAGATAGTTACTTTGTCGTTTACTACTCTGACTTCGCGAAGACCTATTACTCGACCTGTGTGAGGAAGTCTCATATAAGTATCATTATCATTAGTCAAACCAATTACGTATTTGTTGATGGCAGTTAAACAAATCTTTCTTTACCTGTGATTGGTGACAAGACTTGCACCTCAGTGAGACCAGTCGTTCTCCCTTGCAACACTCTTCCTCTTAACGAAGCAATTCTTGGGTCTGACACTCGCATTAATGATTGCACTAACTCGGTCACTTTGAGACGAGTGCGGCGTGACACAAAATATGAGACGCGACCGGAGTCGTGGTCTTTGGCAAGAAAACGGGCGTAAACCTGGCAAAAACAAAAAAAGTTAGGCTCTTCTCGTAGGTAGAAGTATATTTACCATGTCTCCATTCTAATAAGTCTGGAATTTTACAAATGGATTCTTACTTCGATGTTTGTCTGTTGGTATCTCAATCGGCAAGATCGCTGTTCAGACAAGGAATTAGTACCATCAGGTCTGGAGCCACCCCAACCGCGCGCGGACAGTGATCTCTTCAGCCTGTCTTTCGTACTGGGATCTTCGGAAACTTTCCAACCTGAGAAAGGAAGAACCGTTATTAAGTATACGCTACGGGCTATAATTTTAGCTTTCAAATATACAATGATGATGGTTACATATACCTTACCTTTGATTTGTGACAGTCGCCTGTTATCCACTTCTACTTCTAACGGGTATTCTGGCATCCAAACCGTGAATCGTGCCAAACCCGTGTATGTCCCATACTTGACAATCACGGAAGCATTCGAGGACCCCCTGATTTCAGACCCATCCACGTAGACCGAGCTACATGACGATGATACCTGATGATAAATCATGAAAACAATATCAACCAAACATTGTTATATAGCTACATCGAGCCCCGTTTTATTAAATCCTGAGATATCATCAAGTGAAATTGTGGATTCGGAAGGGATATTATGTTTCTAATTGACTATTAAGTGCGCTTGATGAAGGAAAATCTATTACTTCCTTGGTAAGCAATTTATTCATTAAAATACTAATGGTAGCTTCCTGTCGCTTAGTTGTTTTCTAGCCACATAGTAAGCTATGTTAAGCGACAAAATTATAAGGTTTAAATACCGAGTCGTCACTTTAACCTACCTATTTCATTACGGCAACATTGTAATTTATGACTAAGGTTGCGGTGTATTCATTAAACCGGACATGATGGTGGTCTTTATTGGCATCCTGATGACATTTTACTTTGTAGCAACATAATGAATGCTGAGATATATGCGGTACTTACCTACATACAAAGAGCATGCGCTTTGCATCAAGTAAGATGCTTTAATGTCGTGATGTTAATGCTTTCCGAGAGCCTTGTAACATTACCTCTGCTAATGCCATGGCATGCATTACGTTTGTAGGGTAGTTAGCTCACCTTTAGTACGCTCTCGTCCTCGGAATGGCAAGAGCTCTGAAGCGTGACGTCAGCAACTTGCCCCGCCTGTGACACTATCAGAACCTTCATGGCCTGAGATACTTGTCTACCAGTCAGTACAGCCGTGTTCAGCACCTCCCAGTTCTTAAAAAAAGAACAGCTAATTACTCGTTTGCTCGTTTGAAGTTAATTGTTCGAAATGGTTCGTGTCCTGTCTCGGATCATTATCCAATTAAACTAAACCTGTCACACAGTCATTGACTGTTGAGAACTTTTAATCTTACCACAAGCTACTAGTTTCATTTGTTTTACCTACTACTTCTACAAAAATGGCATAATTACAGCAAAACATAGTGTAATTATAGTTTTTCCAATAAACATGACATGTATGTACGAATAATATGGCTATGAGAAATCTAAAGATTATGGATATGGACTCTTCCATGCTGGTCTGGGCTCTTCCATGCTGGTCTGGGAGCAAAGAAAAAACATAGAATGTACCAGTTGCTTCTCTACCCGCGCAGATGGTAAAAGCCCATCGAGGGAATGGGCGATTATAATACGAATCATGTTATAGGCGATGAGGCTAGCAACCCATCACTATTTTGATTCCATTTACCACCTATACGCCCACGATCTTGCTAAATGTGGCCTGTAGGTACTTGTTACCTTAGGCTCTGTCTACCCTGTAAGGGATGAAGACGTGATTTGTGTGTGTGTGTGTGTGTGTGTGTGTGTGTGATGGATACTCATATATACTCTTCCCAGTAGGAAGCCAATCATTATGGGTTAACTAATCAGAACACACAATCAACTGCAGCCATTGTTAATCCACTGGCGATCCGGCATCAATAGGAACACGGGCTGAATAGAATTCCTTTCAACCGACCTAAGCTCTACGAAGTCCCAGCATGTTAATTAAATTTCGGCTCTATCTACCAGTCACCAACTCGACTGTACTACTCGTTAACTTGCAAAACATGCCTCCTACTTGTTGCTGGCGGCCCATCATTAATCAATAGTTATCACAATACATTCAGGTACTGTTACGTAGCAGATAACGGTTGCTCAAACAATACCAACTGGTTCATTCAGTAATTGCACTATACGCAACAACAGAATGGCAGTGTATTGTACTCTGTAGTTGAACATTCATGTTATAGTTCAATTAGTTTAATCATGCAGTTGGTTAGTTAGGTGGTACGTTAGACAGTGTTGAGCGTTCATCCGTCAGTGGGCAGATACTGGTGATATGGCGGCCCGGGTCCGGCCTCGCCGCCTCGGGCCGGCCGGGTTAATGGGTCTCGCGCTAATATGAGATAAAGTAATTGCTTAATAAATATTATTCTCTAACTTCATTAACACAGCGGCGCTGGGACCGCACACTAAGCCGCCGTATGTAAATTAAGTTACAACAAACACTTGTCTATTCGGCAATGACACTGTGAGATAGAGATCTTGTATAATGAACGTCTATCTTGGGATACTCGTACCTATGACAACTTTCCTAAATATTAAGTCAATGATAATATTTTCTTATTAGTTCACTAAAAAGCATGTTTGTGGCCCTGGTTTCTTAAGATTAACAGCGATTTAGAATCGATAAATATCTTATAAAACGTTGTGAAACTCAGTTATAAAATTCATAACGGTTTTTGTGTAACATGTAGTAAATAGGTATTTATTTGCCAAGAAGTACCTACACAAATATCGGTATTGCTTACTTAAGGACTTTTCACTCTTCAGAAAATAACACTGCGTACGCTTAACAATAAACAGGTAGCAGCAACAGGTATAAATAATGCAATAATAAAATCGATGAATACCCAGGTGCGATGGCGTCAGAACTTATCCAAAATTCATCGGCATTAGCGGAGCACGCCCCAGCGTGCAGCCGGAGTGGGCGGCGTTCTTTCCGACCTCCATTACCGCGCGATAAAGCTCCCATTAGAGCACTTCATTCATACTGAGAGCGCACCATTAAATGTTAATCTCTAGGATTTGTTACAACAGCGCGCCTCACAGATTATTCCCAAGAAATAATAAGAACAATCCGAGCAATAGGTACTACCGGCTGCCGCGCACCCGAAGGGTTTGGGTAGGTACTACTTATTATATTTTTTCGGCCAATTTCGCAGATAATGGCACGACGGCGCCGCTGGCAAGGACCCGGTAAAAGCCCATGAAACCCGATAAAGATGTCGTTATAGCAATAAAAGGAGCTCCCTTCGTTTCATTAATTACGAAGAAAATACGTTGCGGCCAATTTACGACCGTAGCGGAGGTCTCGATAAATTGCTAATTAGGGACACTCGACCCTAACGAATATGACTTTGCCGCACGTTTTAATTATTAAAATAACATATTTTCCGTGTAACTATCTATCGCATATAAATCAATTTAATTTAATCAGTTTAATGCCGCCAGCGTCATGGGGACTCTGCCGCAGCCAGTAGACGGTTTAGACGGGGTTTTCTTTCTATAACTTTTTTTATTTGTAAATATGTATAGGTTTTTTATAGTTATTCTTAATTATTATATTTTTAATTGATTCTGTGTACCTAATACTATTAATAAAGTTCTTGGTATTTATCAATGAAATAGTAAGTATTAGAGCCTGGGCATATGGTAAGTACCAACCAGTGGCGTGGCGTCCATAGAACTCGATTCCCAGCGGCTTGCCTATTTTAAGGCAGTTGGGCGCTTTTATTGTGCAGAATTAGAGGAAAGGGCTAGTTAAATGCCCTTCGGCTTGCCTTCTGATATACTTGACGCCACGCCACTGCTACTTACTCCAGTGCTATTATAATAATTCGTGAGTCATACTCGATTCACGTCATATTTCTCAACGTACCTTAGAAATAGGCAAAACAGCTTGAATGTCATCCTTCTCAATGTCGAGTCTGGTGATGACCCGGTGTTCGTGCGGGGGTTCCTCGCTGCTGGTGGTAGGAGCCGGCGAAGCGGACAGCTTGGCTGACCAGTTTAGCCTCGCCGTCCCGCGGCCAGACTCCCCTTCGGACCCCTCGGCGTCGCCTTCGCCTTCGGCACCGACTTCCACCAGCCACGTCAGCACCTCCTCCCAACCAGGACCAGCAGGACCACTCAAATCTTCTTGGTTTCTGTATAAAATTAATGACCTTTGTGTATAGTTATCACGTATCACATCCCCCATTAACACAGTGTTCGCGTTACTTGTTTACAACTCTCCAAGCGTACCGTATCGCATACACTGCGCGTCGTAAAACTCGTAAAAACTTTCATGTACCTATGAAGTCTTCGCTAGCGCGAGCTTTCTTCCAGGAAGCAAGATTACAAGTACAAGCAATAATAAGTTGAGAAGTCGTGACGTCGAGTTTCATTAAGCGGCACAAGGCGCCAACCGCCCGCCCGATTTATAGTCCCGCGAATGCAACCGTACATACCTAGTCGTGAGCGAAATTGTGAACAAATCCTACAGGCGAAATGAGAACGCGGCTTTATTTTATTGCGAAATACCTACAGTACGAGAAATAAATGTTGAGATTTTGCACGAAACTCGTTAACTAAATAAATGCAAGTAATAAATTAAGAGGAACGTAAATTTTTCGTGTAAATTCGGATGTCCTGTGTAATAGATTTAATAGGTTAATTGCTTAACAAATCTCTGGGAAAAGCTTCGAAAGCGGCACTGGCGTAGGTTCGTACTTTTATGAACTCGTGAGTGTTGCGGCTTACTAGTCATCACTAGAGCGTGCAGTAATATAACTCGGTCTGAGCAATGTAACTGGTCGTTTAATTCCAGTGTAACTGCTGCATAATAATAAATCATACCTCAGTACTGCAGTTTCATGCATGAAATGCGGGAACTTTAATTCAGCGGTCTTACTCCGAGAGTATTCTCGAGACGTCTATTAGTTTTGTCAGCGCAGTTGACCTATTTTATTCATAATATAGGATTGTGAAAACCTCGAAAGCGAGGGTTGAGAAAATAGAAATGGAATTGGATCCTTTAAATCCGTCCTGTAGTGGCCCAGTCGGCAGCGGACTGCCGGTTAGTGAGGTACATTGAGCGGTCGGACTGAAATGCGATGAATAAAATGAGATTCCATTCGCATTCCTACAGAAAACTGCACCGTTTATGAGAATATTTGTACTGATTCTTGTGGCTTGCTTATTAACACGATGTTCGTATTAACTGGGTGTAGTATTCTATGCAATACTTAGGTTTAAAATTATTTAAAACATATTTAGTTTCCCAACTGGCCAGATGAACGCGTGAATTGACAATCTGCTAAGCTTAGTACTATTTGATATTTTTGGTGATACATCAAGGAAGTCAACGCTTCCTAGCATGACTATTATTCGAAACTTCACAAAAATGTTCTTTCTTTTACGCACATGGATGAATCGCTGCGAACACGAAAAGGATGGAGCACCTATATGGTATAAGGACTCGCCACACGTGTATATAAATAACCGTCATATTGTATTATAATATTACATTGTACAATTTTGATTCCCCTTTTCACCTATACGCCCACAAATATGCTGAACGTGGCTTTTAGGTCGTGTTACCCTAGGCTCTGTCTACCCCGTAAGGGATGGAGGCGTGTTTTATGTAACAAGTGCATAAATCACGCTATTTTACTCGAGACGTTTATATCCACCTGAGCTGCAGGCGAGGGTGGATAGTGAACTCGAGCACAAAATGGGTTTATTTTATAGGTATACAATTATAGGTATACTGCGTTTCAATTCGATTGCAAGGAAATTGGACAGCATGAAGCAACAACATACGTACCGTAACGTCGGCAGAAAGGTTGAGCCTTTTGTTAAACAATATAATAGACTCACGTTGGCCCGTTGTCGTCGTTGAGCGGTTGCTCGAGTCTCGTGGCGGTTACCGTGGCAGCCCGCGGCTTCACCTCCGCCGTTACCGCCCACCGGGAGTTTGCAGCGTTCACGCTGATCAAACGCAGCCCTGACTTCACTTTCATTCTATAAAGAAAATAATTTGTGTTAAACAAGGGTTCGCCTTAAAACAAGTAACACATTCTAGTTTAGACATTTGTACTTTGTACATTAGATCGACAAAAATAAAACGTAAGCACGTGAAATGAGCGCCTTAAATTTAAGCCTAAACCAAATAAAGTGAAGAGAGGCAGAATTAAACTAATAGGCCTTGTCGTTACAGTTGCACGCACACAAGTAAAACCAAACCAAGCTAACTATTTGAGCTACGCACAGGCGTACAAGACAATGCGTAGCTTTAACTGGTCTCTCAGTTTTCGTTTCGCAGAACTCGGTCTTAAATTTTTACTTGGTCTGAGATTCAAACAACAAGTTATGGGCAAGAAAATAAATACATCTAACTCTATATTTTTTCTCTATATACTTATTTCATTTTATACATTATATACGTAACGCAACAAGTTATATCTGTCAGATGGAAAAATTGCCGCCATCTTTTGCGTAACTAGGCCCGTTTTTATTAAAATAAAGCCCGTTGACAGAAATATTTCCTTCCTCTGGATATTATGTAACTCACGTACTAAGGAAAGATACGAGATCATTCAATAAGACCCTTCGGCCTTCGATCCTATTCAATATTAATCGCTGCCTTTGATAGCAGCAATAAAGTATACATAGTATCGCAAAATAATACAAAAAACCGGACCGCTCTGAATAGCTGTCAGGCGTTTGTTAGAAGCGTTAATAAGAGTTTAGCTTTCTACAACGAAATAAATAAATCGCGATCATTGACATAATAAAGTAAGGGTCAAACATAGGAAGAAATAAAGGTTAGCTTACCCTAGCTATAAGTTGGTATACATGAAAAATATTAAGAAGTATTGAATGTGAACCCAGAATTTTTGGCATGTCACAATTCTATGTATGTTCCAATTACCTAAGCAAAGTTCAAGGATACTCTTAAAGATGAGTGTTTCGGCCCACCAGAGATGTGCGAAGAAAAAATCCACGAATAGGATTATTTTATTTATCTAGTTTCGATCAGCGCTGTATTCCTATTGGTCCATTTACCTCGCACACAGCTCGACTTCACCTTACATTCTGTGTATACGTAGCCCGAAAGTTGCACGACACAAACTTGGGAAATTCTATTCCATTCATACCTACACGTAAGGCTTGCACAGCGTTACAATTTCACCATCTTTAGGGCTGGAGAAACGATTTTAATAACCATTATTCGTTTTCTTTTATTGACCGACAAATTACACATTGTCCACCGTCACAGTCGCGGACCATAAATATTATCCGATTGGATTAATAAAACTTTAATTAAAAGCAGTCTAATCCGCACCGGTATATCCATATTATTTTCTATAAATTAATACATATCTTAAAATATCCATGACACATAGTGGTATAAATCCAATACCTAGGGAGCCTAAGCCGCGATATAAATTTACATTTAGGCGAAAAGCTTTGCTGCGAGCCCCGCGCAGCCCGTAACTCAAACATGGCACAGATGCGCATAGAGCCGGTGGTGCCGAGAATGGAACGCCAGTCTTGCAACTCTGAGATTCCCCTATTTTTATTTACTAGCCTTCCAGTGTTGTATGTAGAGCCAGCAGCAGATGTTTCTGCGAGAGCTCCAGAACATCTACATAAACTTTTAGTGTCTTGATTTGTCCGGTTTTAGTCGTCAGTTGCGTAGAGGTCTTTGTGTTAATAAGTTATTTCGCTGCTGTTGTGTGATAACTTGCTGAGATATGATTACCAGCGTGAAATACTTAGAAATAAAAACCCTTTTTTGCGGATTATGATGATAAATCAGTACTTAATAGAGTTTGAATATTTTTAGCACGGGTAGATTTTAACATAATGCGTTGTTAAAAGCTGCCTGACCCGTCAGACGCGTTTATCAAAAGGTATTATTATTTTCTATTTTTTCAAAAAAAATCCTTTCTGAGACTTCAACGAAGCCTTAACTTAAACCTTACTTTGCTCTCCGCGAGATGCTGAAGTCAAGTCACAGTACTTTTATTCAAGCAGTTATCCAGCTTTAGAAAAGGAAATATTCTTAGTGTCATTCTCACCACGTAATTTAAAAACTTTGAAATAATAAATTCACCTTATTTGCACAAAAGCTAATCCAGATTTATCACATATATAACAAGCCGTAAAAAGTGGATATTTAGCAAGTAATAAAATTTTGGATGCATAAACCGAATGTTTTCCTTGTATTTAATATTTACTGTACGTACCAACCTACATACATATGGCATAGATGTGTTACCTGACAGTAGCTATAGATTATACGCACAAAGGATTTTGCTCCTATGGCTTCCATTGTACGGCTTAGCGACAATCAAGCCGAGAAAGCCAGCAAAATCTAATTGGCAGTAAACAATACAGAAGCGCGAGGTTTAGAGCACAAAGCTGCCTGTGGCTCTAAATCCACGGTAACAAAGGGTGATAAAAAAGTTTCTCCTGTATGAGGCTGTATATCAAAAAATTGCGCTAACTAAGAACCTCCGAATGGCTTAGTGCGGCTGCAGTAGTAAATAAATAACGGTTAACGCTCAGGAGTTGCAGAGTAGGTAAGCCGGGAAAACACACGACTGTAACTTGCATACTTTCGTACGAGTAGCTTGCACACTGAATAAAAATAACATACTAATGCCATCTACTAGCGTAAAAGTGTGCCAAGCAAAGGGAATGTTTGAACTCGGCTCTTGAAATCATTAGCTCGCACTGCGGTATATTATTGTTATTCTGATTGATTTAATTTATTTTGTTTGTAACAATTATGCAAACTGCCGTAGCAGTATAATGAGTAATATTTTCAAAACAAATAAGCTCATTTTGATGCGACGAAAGTAAATTGAATATTCATGCATGAAATTCGTAATTGTATACGGTGTACAAGAATATTAAATTTCCATAAAACAAATTACGTCGGCATCTTGTAAAGTCCAACTGCATTTTATTGTTAGTAAATTATATTACAGTAATTCTCACGTTTTGAAAAAAAAGGAATCCTCCAGAGATAGCAAACCACTGAAAACGGCTCACCACATCGAATGGAAAAGTTCAGAATTTTACAGATAGGACGCCTAAAACTAAGCCACTTAGGGTACCTACAATAGTCCAGCGAAAAGCTTTTTATACTTACTTAAAAAAAAAACTTATAAGAGAACAAGTATTTATTTCAGAAGATTTACGTCATGTTACGAAACCAAAAATGTTGGTATCTTCGAGCTAGTTTTATTATTTTGAGGTGTATCGACAATTTTTGGCATTAAATCCGACTCTTCGTGTATGACTTTCTGCCAAGTTACTCGCGGCGCATTCTTCTTGGCAATGATGACGGTTCGGCGGTCTATTTGCTAAATAAAAGTTTTGATTTTGTCTCTCTCTCTCTCTCTCTGCCTCTGAAGTTACAATAATACCCGATAAAATTGACTATTTGTAAGTATAATATGTTACGAAATAAAAACAACACTTAAGTTACAAAGTTAAGTTGTATTTTGCAAAACAGTTCCTCCAAATGAAAGTCAGTTGCAACTTATACTTTAAAAAATACAAATCTGATATAAGAGACTCAAAGCAAGTATTAGGTAGTTAGTTTTTAATAAGGGGTAAGTATTTCTGCCCATTAATAATAGAAAAATGGCGCCAGGAAGTGTTTAAAAATAGGCATTCTTCTTGCGACAATTTCGCTAAAGTTTGCGGTTGCTGCTAAGTTAATGCTTTGTTTAGAATCAACGAGGTAAAATGGTTCACAAGAAACTTGCCGTAATGTTACTTGGTGAGAATATTTCATTTTAACTTTGGAGGTCTTCTCGTTTTAAGTATCGTCCTTCTTGTGGCCATGGACAACGTACCTAATTAATTTGGCAAGAGCGATTATTTTACTAATTTATAAATTAATTTGTTTTCGATCTTCTAATATAATCTGCCCACACACACACCAACCGTTGGGTTGAGGTAACGAATAAAGGCCTCTTGACTTTCACGCCAGATTGCCCGGTTTTCTAATTACTGTTCTGCTCTAAAGTGTAATTTTCATATCGATATTTTTCCTAGTAGAGTCTTAATTTATTTAGTACCACGAAAGCATCTCAAATCCCTTACAAATATAAATCTAATCACGACTCCATTCTTCATCATATGCTAATGATAATGATTTGCAGTTGAGTATCTTTTTTAAGCGTGTTTAGTTATGTAAAAATCAATCTGAAACATTTGAAAAGGAAACTTCGCCGTGTACTTAAATAGTCCAACAACTTTAACTGAAACCTTAACTTTTTAGCTTTAGCTGAAACTAGTAACTCGATTCCTTGCAATGGCCAACAGAAGCTGCAAATGGGTGCTTTGCGGGCGTCTGAAGCTACTTTTGGAACCAGGGCAAAACTACGCCCTGCTAGCAACCCCTTCCACTGATATCACCGATGTCCATATTTGATCTAGCAGCATCGCAAATTACGGATTGGCGTGCTAAGAAGTCAATGTTTTTTTCTCGCAACAGTCCAGTCAAGTCTAGGATTGGTTCGTTGATTAATTTATGTTATCACCTTTCGTGAATATTTTTTAGTGTAGGGTCGCTCCTTGGCTATTCAGTGAAACAAATGGAACTTTACAGAGGTTTATTGTTTACAATATCCAAAGAACAACGTAGTCTCAGGGATAACGTGAGCTTTTTAAGAGAGTTCAGGGCAGAACGGCACTATTGACTTATTCTTTTCACACACACACGCCCAAGGAGCACTAGTACTCCCCTGGACGGACACGAAGGTGAGGACGACGCTGCCAGCGCAGAAGGGGCCGAAGGCGAGGGTCGCAGTAGAGGCGAGCCTTGGGTCAGGATGTCGTCCTCAGGCAGAAGCGTGTCTTCCGGTAGGGTAGTGGAGATGTGCGTTATGCAGCTCAGCAGTTTCAGGCTTTAATTTAGCCCCGATCTGGGTCCCTGTAATTTTCTCGGTGTCAGAGGCGGTCTTCTACGACGAGGGCCCAGGCAGCTCTTCGACGTCCACCAGGGGTAGTGCGTCAAAGAGTCGGCTAGGTCCTCGAGTAAGACTTAGGAACAAATAGGCGAATTTGAATAAGGTTGAACAGTCTGTGTTCGCCGTTAAATTCAAAATGAAGCTACGTTATAATTCAAATTGGAGGCCGTTGGCCCTACGGTCAACGCGCCCCGACGAAACACTTAGACCTAATTTATTAACATGATTTACATTTGAAATTACACTTAGAATAAAAAGCAATAAAATACAATAAGACACCTTGAGCACTTAGACAATGATAATTAATTTACTCACCATATAACTGGGGATTCCGTACTCGTAGCTTTTATTCTGAAGATTTGAAATAGAGTGTGGATCCCTACGGCGCGCGCGAGCTTTTATAGGAGGCCGCGGTTCCGTATGTATAACTATACTTAATTAAGCGCGACTAGTGATGTGCCACCTAGGGTCTTACGGCAAGTCGTCGATTATCGATCTTTGATTCGACTTTTTACAAGTGTCACCGTCTACCGCGTGACATTCCCCTCTTTCCCGGTGAGAAAATCAACCTAAGTTGATTTTCGGCTATTAAAACTTAGGAGTTATCTATCATACCTCACGCTCACGCTCATCATTCATACTTCTACAAGTTAAAAGAGATAGAACAATAGTATATGCCTACTCCGACCCCTAGGTAAAGGTTGTAATGGAAAGGAGATCTAACTACACATATAGATAACGACTGTCCTCGGGTTACCGGCCGCCCGTAGTACTATTGTAAACAGGTGGAATAAGGCTTATGATTTCGAGTTTCCAACACCGCTCGGTTCCTGAATACAGCTTAGGTAGGGGACTTTACAGAAGTCAGTAGTACTGGTATTAGGCTTAGTTTAAAACAGACGATTCATACATGTGAGATGACCATTCGCGGGTTTCACGACGGTTTCTTGCCTCTAAGTTAGCGCAAGTATCATGGTTGCGTAGCAGCGCGCGGAATGTAAACATCGTTACGAGGTCGCTACGAGTGATTAGATTTTAGTTTAAGCGGCCGGAACGTGTTGCTCTTGCGCTGCTACTAGCGGAATGCGAGATAATTGCGACGGCGCAAGGGGGAGGAGTGATCGCGGACGCCGACCAATGAGGTCATTGCGCGCTGCGGCTCCGCCACGGGCCGAACGCTATCTACGAGTAATTAACCTGTTGGTTTTAATTTGATGTCTTTAATATGCCACGCGCCTAAATTCTTTCCAGATAAGTCCTGTAGTTCAAATACTAATGGTGAACGTTTTTTAATGATCTTACACTTTACAAATTTCGGTGCTAATTTCTTACAAAAGTTAGCGGACTTATCGCTGAGGAAATATGTACGCTTCCATACTAAATCGCCTTCATTAAAGTGCGCTGGTTTACGGCGTGAGTTATACCTCTTAATACTATTCTGATGTGCATTGTATAGCGCGTGCTGGACTTTGTCGAATGTTTCTGCTAGGAATCCTACGTTTTGCGCATAGGCGTCGCGCGGTAAGAATAGTAGTTCATTACCCAATTCATTATCGACGTAGTGTGAACCGCACGTTACCAATTCTCTGCCGTGTACTAAGAAAGCGGGAGTGTAACCCGTCGCCTCGTTTATGGAGTTGTTTATAGCGAATTGTATTTTTGGCAGATTAATGTCCCATGACCTGTGGTCGTTTTGTACAAAGGTAGATACACAAGTCATTATCGTTTTGTTATAACGTTCTGTCAAATTAATATGAGGTGAATAGCGTGCTATAAGAAACTGATTAGGTACCTTATATTTATCGAGGAAGGATTTCAGCTCGCGGCTGGTAAAATAAGTAGCATTATCCATATATATGGTTTGAGGGACACCATGAGTGAGGAAAACTGAGTCTTCCAGGTGCTTAATGACTATAGCTGAGGTCGCGTTACGTACAGGAAACAAAAGGCAATATTTTGAAAATACGCATGTCACCACAAGTAAGTAGTTATTTTGCTTTCGTGTAGTAGTTAGTGGACCCATGAAGTCCAAGGAGATAACCTGGAATGGACGTGAGCAGTGTTTAGGACGACCCATCTCACCTAGCGTAGCGTGAGTTGGGTGTTTATAAGCTATACAAGTGTCGCATGACGCAATGTATTTAGACACGTCCTTGTACATTCCTTTCCAGAAATAATTGAGAGCCAAACGATGGTAGGTTTTGAACGCGCCTAGATGTCCCGCAGTAGGTACATCGTGATTTTCGCTAATTATTTGGTGACGTAGTTCCTCTGGTACTACTTCCTTCCATGTGAACTCGTTAGCAAATCTAGTGTCAGACTTCGTTAATCTGTAGAGGGAGTTGTTTACTATTTTATAGTTAGGAAAACCCTGTGGCGCGTTAGTACAGCTGTTGTAAAGATCTAAGTACCACTTGTCCTTTGTCGTGAGATGCGCGTTTGCAAGTGTTAACGCTGACACTGGCACGGCTCTAGATAAGGCGTCAGGAACGACGTTGTCTTTGCCGCGTCGATGTAAGATCTCAAAATTAAAGGATGATAGTCGTACTCCCCACCTAGCTAAACGGCCTGTAGGATTACTTAGAGATAAAAACCATTTTAGAGATGAATGGTCAGTGTAGACTTTAAATGTGCGACCATTCTCGAGATAACAGCGCCAATGCTCGAGTGCGACTAGGACGGCTAAGGTTTCGCGTTCTGTAACACTGTAGTTTCGTTCCGCCTTTGACAAGGAACGACTCATGTATGCGACTGGATGTTCTTGACCGTTAATAGTTTGGCAGAGCATTGATCCTACGCCTAAATTACTTGCGTCTGAGTGTACCTCGAATGGTTGCGTATAGTCCGGGCAAGAGAGGACCGGAGAACTAATTAGACAAGACTTGAGTTGTACAAACGATTGTTCAGCTTCGTTTGTCCATGCAAATGGTGGTGCATTTTTTTTAAGTGAAGTCAAGGAATTTAGTGGGCCTGCTAATGTGCTAAAATTAGGAACAAATCTACGGTACCAAGACGCGGTGCCTAGAAATCTTTTCACCTCCTTTGTGTTCGTTGGTCTGGGGTAATCTAGAATCGCGGCTACTTTATCTGGGTCCGTGCGTAAGCCTTGCTCGTCTACCACGTAGCCTAAGTACTTTAATGAGTTCCTAAAGAATTGTGTCTTTTCATAATTTATAGTGAGACCTGCGTGTTTTAGCTTCGCTAGGACTTTTAGGAGCAAAGTTACATGATTGTCATAGGAGTCGCTGACACAGACTATATCATCGAGATAACAGAATACTTTGTTGTCGAATTCAGGTCCAAATAGGCTATCTACTAGTCTCTGTTGTAAAGCTGGTGCGTTCGTCAAACCAAAGGGCATCACTTTGAACGAGAAGGTACCACGTGATGGTACAAAGAAAGCTGTCTTACACTTATCTTTTTCATTTATAGGTATCTGCCAGAACGCCTTCGACAAGTCAATGCTAGTTAAGAATTTCGCGTCCCTAAGATTGTCTAATATCTCAGATATGTAAGGAAGACTGTACGCGTCCTTTTTAGTTACCGCGTTCAATTTACGGCTGTCGAGACAGAACCTAGGTTTGCCGTCCTTCTTCCCTACTACTAGTACTGGCGAGGACCACGCGCTCTCGCATGGTTCAATAACATCCAGACGCAACATTTCGTCGACCTGTTCGTTTATTATGTTGAGTTTCTCCGGTGACATTCTGTAGGAACGTTGTCTAATTGGTTCGGTAGTGCCCGTGTCAATGTTATGTACAACTAAGTTAGTACGGCCGAGACCAATTTGTTCGTAAGAGATGTCGCGAAACTGTCCTATAATATTATCTGCCTGCACGCGCTGAGCCTCTGTGAGGTTAGTGTAGGAATGCAGTGCCTGAGGTCGAATAATTCTGTCTGGATGCTTAGTGACGGTCTCGCTTGCCGCTAAAGCACTTACGTATTTAGGACAAACTTTGAAAGACCGCCAAAAGTTTATCCCTAGTATGACAGAATTATTGACCTCGGGCACTACGTATGCCCTTATAGAGTGAGTTTGATTCTCAAAAGTTATGTCGAGGTCAAAGTATCCTATACTACGCAAGCGCCGGCCAGCAGCCGCCTCTATGTTAATGTAATCATCAAAACGCATGGTATGCCCATAGGTAAGTAATGTGTTATGATAATCTTTGCCAAGCACCGTTACGGCCGCCCCCGAGTCCAATAAGCAGTGTGGAATTCTCAGTTTGTTTATATAGATAGTTATGAACGGTCGCGCGTCGCGCGGCCCTAAGTCCTGCTGCGAATTGTTTTGTTTATGTGAGTGGGGCGAGATCGTCGTTACCTTATAAGAATTAAAAAAAGTGTTAACGAAATGCAGCCATTGTGACCATTTATTAGCCCTTCTAATGTAACGACGTCCTCGCCACGAACTTAGTTTTTTGTTTGCGAAGTGGGTCTAGGTATGTGTTTATTACATGTAGTGCAATCAGGGAACTTCACCCCCACCGTGCCACACTTGAAGCACAACAAGGTCCGTGGTGCTTGACAAGTTCTTAATGTGTGTGTATTAGATTTACACCTAGGACAAAATTTATTATTGTTAGTGTGTGGTGCTTGTGACAAAATATTCACCGGGTATCGGTGTTTAGTGTTAGTGTAATTATGTTTATTAGCGCTGTTACCCGAGGATGGATGCTGATACCTATCAAAATGCCTATTTTGATGTGAAAAGGTTTGTGATTGTTTATTTATAGCTAGCTCAGGGATTAGTGTACCTGCCGTAGGGCGCGGTGGCTCTTTATAGCTAGACATTCGAGCTTGAACTAGTTCGAATTTGTGACAGACGGTACGGAGTTCATCTATAGTGGTCACTGAAGTAGCTGTAGCTAATACTGCCGCGAAACAGGGCCTAATATTATGCAACAAAATCTCTAACTGATCATCTTCAGTCATAGGTACAGTTAGTCGTGAAAACATTGCGTGCATAATAGCTAAATAAATTGTTATGTTTTCGGAGTCGTCTTGAGTCCGGGCGCGAATTTCCGCCTTTAATTTATAATCGTAGTCTGGCTGTGAGAATACGGATACGAGTTGTTTAGACAATTCGTTCCAAGTGGTAATCTTATCTTTAACCGATCTATACCAACACAAGGCCTCGCTCTCAAATATCTCAGTCGCGAAAGAAAGGAATTTGTCTGGTTTAATCTTCCTAGCTGAGAGAAATTCGTTTACACGAATGACGAAAGCGCGGACACAAGTTTTTCCACTGTAGCGAAGTTTTGCAAAATCAGAGGTTATGCCGCGGTCACATGTTACTGATATATTTGGTGGTGGTTGCGCGAAACTATGAGAAGAAGTGTTCAATTGTTCTAGGTTGTCCTCACTTTCCAAAAAGGTTTCCTCACTATCTTGATCAAACTTAGCACGTATAGTAGCTAGTTCCTTTGATACATTTTGAAAGCTAGTTAAGCATGATTTCAATACTGCCTCCGATTCGGGTGTAGTAGTAATTATTCTCCTAAGACGATGGTAGATATGACTGCACAAATTGTCTGTACGCACGAATAAATTATCGTCAAACTTTGATTTGATTAGGGTTAAATTTGACTGCGCTTTTGCTAAACTTTCTGCTACGCCTTTTAGGTCGTCGACGGGGTCTAGTCCCGATTCTAATATATCTTGGGCCGGTAAACCGGGTGCTAGTTTCACTATTTGACCGCGTAATTCTTGTACTGTAAGTGCCGGTGTAGTTCCGCGAATAGCCACCTCATAAGATAACTCTGTTTTTTGTAGCGATAAATACTTAATATTGCGATGTGCCATTTTTAGTACACTAAAAGCTGTAAGTTACCCGCGATATTAGAATTTATTCAACCTGTTCTCCGAAGTGTGCGCGTTAAGGTGCGTTTATAATTTTAAATAATGAAATGGAGTTACAAGACGAACCGTAGATCGATAAGTAAGTGTTGAAGGAAAGTGCGACTTACGCGTATTACCCTAAGTGCCGCAACGTATGGCTGCGAGTCGTATTAAACGTTGGTAGAATTGAACGTTAAGTAGTTAACTCAGTTGTAATGGCTAGCCTGCTATTGAAACACGTAGCGCGTTGTAGTTAGTTGTCTAAATGCTCAAAGTATGCGCAGGTATAGGTAAGGTGCTAAAATAATTCGATTATTGCAGTAAAGTGTTAAAAATCGCGAGTTGTTTGAAGCTAAGTTTAAAGTTTTCGAGAAGTGATGCTAAATTTGATTAAATTAATGTTCTTGTCGGTACAACTAATTAAGGTTGTTGTTAGATAATTGAGTGGTTCGTTATAAATTTGAAATGCCAACTGTGGTAGTTATTATGTAGTTAATGTGTATTTTAAATTGACACTGGTCGCGATCGAGCCGTTAACGCTTGCGTATTTGAATCTGCTAAGTGTCCTAGGCACACGGGTGCGAAAGAGAGCGCGCGGTCGTTGCTAACACAACGGAGCGGTGCGGAAGGAACCGTTGATTCGAATAATTAGGGCGCGAGCGGATGTGCCAAGCGCGAGTGGATTTTAAATTAACGGTTCAGTATTTAAAATATTTGACCGTTAATATTTTAAATTTAAGTACATACGTTAGGAACCGTTGATTTCAAATTACTGCTAGTGAATTTAATGTTTGTTTACGTTATTTTAATTTAAAAGTTTAGAAAATAACCACTTGTTACCGACAGGAACAACGTTTTTTACGACTTCTACGTAACCGAACGAGAAAACGGCTGAGCCTATTCTTAAGCCGAGCTCAGACAGCGAACGAATTGTTACTGCAATAGTCGGATTTTACAATAAATAAGTATAAAAGTATTTAGAAATGACCGAAGCCAACTCTTTGAGTGCGTGTGCGGAAGAAGTGCTAAGACCTGAACTGAACTAATGGGTGCCGCTAGTGCGCGTATAGAAAAAGTGCTAAGAACTGAACTGAACTAACCAAGTTGGGCGCCGACTATCACCTTTCGTGAATATTTTTTAGTGTAGGGTCGCTCCTTGGCTATTCAGTGAAACAAATGGAACTTTACAGAGGTTTATTGTTTACAATATCCAAAGAACAACGTAGTCTCAGGGATAACGTGAGCTTTTTAAGAGAGTTCAGGGCAGAACGGCACTATTGACTTATTCTTTTCACACACACACGCCCAAGGAGCACTAGTACTCCCCTGGACGGACACGAAGGTGAGGACGACGCTGCCAGCGCAGAAGGGGCCGAAGGCGAGGGTCGCAGTAGAGGCGAGCCTTGGGTCAGGATGTCGTCCTCAGGCAGAAGCGTGTCTTCCGGTAGGGTAGTGGAGATGTGCGTTATGCAGCTCAGCAGTTTCAGGCTTTAATTTAGCCCCGATCTGGGTCCCTGTAATTTTCTCGGTGTCAGAGGCGGTCTTCTACGACGAGGGCCCAGGCAGCTCTTCGACGTCCACCAGGGG
The DNA here is from genome assembly GCA_932294345.1 of Pandemis cinnamomeana. Taxonomy (NCBI): domain Eukaryota; kingdom Metazoa; phylum Arthropoda; class Insecta; order Lepidoptera; family Tortricidae; genus Pandemis; species Pandemis cinnamomeana. The sequence continues at coordinate 10,332,870 of OW028705.1, read as the reverse complement.
TAGTGCGTCAAAGAGTCGGCTAGGTCCTCGAGTAAGACTTAGGAACAAATAGGCGAATTTGAATAAGGTTGAACAGTCTGTGTTCGCCGTTAAATTCAAAATGAAGCTACGTTATAATTCAAATTGGAGGCCGTTGGCCCTACGGTCAACGCGCCCCGACGAAACACTTAGACCTAATTTATTAACATGATTTACATTTGAAATTACACTTAGAATAAAAAGCAATAAAATACAATAAGACACCTTGAGCACTTAGACAATGATAATTAATTTACTCACCATATAACTGGGGATTCCGTACTCGTAGCTTTTATTCTGAAGATTTGAAATAGAGTGTGGATCCCTACGGCGCGCGCGAGCTTTTATAGGAGGCCGCGGTTCCGTATGTATAACTATACTTAATTAAGCGCGACTAGTGATGTGCCACCTAGGGTCTTACGGCAAGTCGTCGATTATCGATCTTTGATTCGACTTTTTACAAGTGTCACCGTCTACCGCGTGACAATGTCATCTAACCCGCTACTCAACATTTGTACTATTCCATCATTGAAAGATTCTGGTCAAATCCCATTCATTTCCTACACACTGGGGTTATGTGTAAAGTGGGATGGAATGTCACTGGACACTGATATCTGGGTATTAGCCGTCTATTTACCCAGATGTCGTTGCCCACATTTGTGAGAACTTAGTTAAAGTTTCAGGACCTATGGATTGCAGCACGATTTACATGCCAAGAAATCACCATTTTATAGTGTGTCTTACTTTTTTACAACTTTAGATTTCACATCGCACAAAGCAAAAATAAAACTGCTATCTCCATCACACGTTGAGCGATGTCAACAGAACAATAGACATAACTTCCCACGTGAAACACTATCAGGCGGTTGACACTCAATAAGCCTAGATGGGTGGGACTGTAAACACAAGTTAAACTAATTTGAACTGGCATGATAGAGAGACAAGCAAGTTATTCAGTCGTCGGTATCGTGAAGTGGCTTTTGCAGTGACAGCATTTCGGCCGTGGCACGAGCGCTGTCAGTCGCAGAGCGCTTCTTGGGTGGCGTAGTGTCGAGTCATTTGACATTTGCTTATTCCACCCATTTGAACACTGACTCATACTTAATGGCTTCACCGAATATTAATAACACATCGTAGGTATTTAAGCGAGCTTATAATAAAAAAAAAGTCACAACTGACCTGATGACAACGTGTCCAGTGGAGTGTGCAGTATCACGTCGGACAACGAACGGCAAATGTAAACGAGAATGTGGGTACAGAGGTGCTCTTGGCAGTAAAAGTGCTGATGCACCAGCTCGGGCTTCTCGGTATCCAGCTCTCGCGCCAGCCAGAGTCACTACTCCCAAGGGCCAGGCAGGCTGCACCGAGACGCGTCCGCACGCGCCTTCGCCTGATTCGCCGCTACTGGCTTCCGCAGCGCTGTATGCTAAGCGCACTGTTCGAGGCGGTCGTTTCCCTTTGCCGTCCGCCGGCCACCATGTTGCTGGTATCGTCAGTTCCGCCAAGCAGGCGCCCTCTTCTCCTTCGGGCCCACAAGTTGCTGTCAATGACTTCGTTCCAAGGCTAGCGTGTAATGTTATGCAAACCCTTCGAGGTCGGGTTGCGGCTCTCCGTGCGCCACCTTCGCCACCAGTGTGAAACAGCACGCGTAGAACAGGTGCATCGCGAGGAAGCTCTCGAAATACTAAATGTGCCGATACGTCAAGTCTATGTGCTGTCGCTTCTTGTAGTTCAATTAAGGTTGCATTTCTCCGCGGCGGCTCTAATGGATCAGGTACCGTATATCGCGCTGGCACTGTTTGTTTGGTAGAAAATGGTCCGTATGTGGCCCGCACGGATGCTGGTGCTGAGCCCTGGAGCACGGTGAACCGGTCCAGAGACAGTAACGCGCCTGGTAGAGCCGTGCCCATCGGCTCGGGGGGCGGACCCGCACCACTCCATCTTGCAGTGTGCTTTAGGAAAAATCCACTGTCTTTGTTTTCGAAATGAACTTCCACGCCAAACACAGCACCTGAAACAACAGAATAATTAAATTAAATATGAATTCAAGAGATAATTTACACTTTTACTCGGCAGTTTAATAATTTGACCAAAAGTATTGTTACAGAACAATAATACATTTCACTAAGTAATCAGGTTAGGCATCTGGTTTTTATTTTCTTTAGGGCTGGAAGAAGAAAGGGCTCTTTAAATATTTTATTTTAGTTGTCGAGGAGAGATAAAAGCGCGTCGAAGCGTAACGTGGTTGGCTCGCTTCCAAGTGCATTCATGTCCGCAGTAAGATGTCAGTTCTTTCTCACTTTGTTTACAAACATTCCGATATTTATAAGTAAAGGTGTATTTTTGTCTCAGCGCAAATTATTACTCCTACAAAATCCGAAATAGTTTTAGGAAGAATCATGTACCAGCCAACATTTTATTACACTCGTTTTTCAAAATACGAAAGTGCATAGTTATCTTCAATAGCTTCATGGCTATTAAATGTGATTGATGGAAAAAAGTAAAATATACGAACAACACAAACATTTTCCCGATTGTGAAAGATACACATGAAATATGAGCAAGTTTATAAGGTAAGAGGAGAAGTCGCGAGTGGGTGCTCGTTGTGTATGTGTATGACGGATGGGTCGTCACGGAAAGCGTCAGGCACGACCTCGTTTAGTCAAGCGGGATTTGCGTCACATTCATATCTACTTAGTGTTATAAGGAACGGAAAATCTTTATGTTATTTATGAAGCACATTACCAGCACATGGGGTGGTAGAATCATATGCAAAGTCCGGCCATATCACCTACTCGCTAATTCAGCTGGCAACGAGCAGTGATTGCGCTGCTGCGTCTCAGCGTGACAGTAAGACAGCTGGTAAAAATACTGGAATCTGAGTTATTAGAATACCTTAGGGCTGCAGACTGTCAACGCATCTGCAATCCTCTGGCGTTTTGGGTGTCCATGGACGGTCATGATAAGGTAGGTCGTTTGCTAATTTCATAAAACAAAAACGAAGTGTTAAGTGTAATGTAGAGGTACACGTTTTTCCGAAGCGGAACTACATAACTTATTCATATATCCTTCGTTCAAATAAGTAAGTATTATATGGAATCAATTTGTTTCCCCGTAGTATTTATGGTTATGCTATGGCGTGGCGGCCCCTTGTCCCAGAATTTTGTCACATGACACAAAGTTCGAAGTGCCTTGACATTTCTGTTGAGATGTATGGGCATACTTTATTAAAGAAGGTAAAAATAACAAAAAGCTTACGACAGCCATCCTAAAAACATCCCGTCAAGTTCGTGAGATCGTTTTAGGTGTTCCTTTCCTACTTCAAGATGCACATGTAAACAAGTATACTTATTTAAGTAGGTACAATATGTGTAGGTACATTTGTTATAGTACCTTCATTTAGAGATAGCTGAGTAGATTCGAGTCATCGACTCACCCTCACCATGGAGCCAGAATGTAAGAAACAAACAATACCATTCTCACTAATTTTTATAATCATGTTGTTTATTTGTTTATCTATACCTACCCTTAACACTCACAGCGAGAGGCTAGTATGAGATTACCCAAGCGGGTAAGCCTCCTTCATTTGCAAGGGCACGATACAGTTCCCGCTATAGGTACATTATCCCACAGCCCACACCTGGGGAACGAGTTGGATAATAAAAAGCTTCAGCACGTGACGTCGGAACAAAGAAAAATTCACAGCGCTCCCAAACCGAGATGATACGTCTGGCTGTTTGCAAAGAAACAACACGCCAATACGCCGCGAATGAAAATGCTTTTTCATTCGTGTTGCGGCAACGTGGAAATGGAAAAGCGTATACGAGTGAATGGTAAACACCTTAATCGTTTTGTTTTCCAAAGAAAATATGCGTACTTACGGTTACGACTACAGTTTGTTCCGACGTTGCGATGTGTTTTTTTACAAGAAAATCTATCTAGTTGGACGGAACTTGCATGCATGTGATGTCAAATAAATAATAACTAAGAACATTTTCATATGTTTAAACTCTAGGACTAAGTAATGGAACACGATTTCATTCTTTTAGTTTAGCCTAGGCTAGACTAGGCCTACCCTGAATATTGGTTTCATGATGGTTCCTAAAACACTTTGGGGCATTTCTTGTGTATGAAAAATACTAATATTTGCTATCGAGTCTTGAATGTTTAATACCTATTTGAGTATTTATTTATCTATGCACATGTATATGTATGTTTCGGCGTTGCCTAATAGACTTAATATCTATAGTAGGTACAAGTTCTTTTTTTAGTTTGAGACTAGGGCAATTAACCTAAAAATATAAAAAAGTAAATAACTTATAATTTAATCTAAAAGATTCAATTTGTTCAATTACTAACATTGAAAACAGGAAATCCCACGTAGTTTTCTAAGAGTCCTCTACCTACTCGTATTAATTCAAGACGCTCATCGTTACTTTATATTTTGTTAGATAGGTAGGTATAGAGAAGTTATTCCTAAAATTGTGTACGACCACCAAAGCAAAACAGTCTGGTACTAAATCTTTTGTTAGAGGCTAAAGAGTGCACGATGCAAAGGCAACTGACTAAAAATATTAATTCACGTTACAAAATTCAGGTGTTCTCTTTCATACCGTTAAAATTTTCGAGGTTGGCATGTGACGTCAAAGTGCCAGCCCCCAGCAACATGGCTTGACAAATGGACAAATATTTACCCGTTAATGGCCAACACATTATCCAGTTCGCTTTATTGTCGTTCCCGCTTCATCTGTCAAATTATAAAGCTACGAGTGAGGACATTGCATTACGAAAATGAACATTTTCATTCATTCGCCCATCCTATGTCGATGTCATAACTAGTGCTTAATGAAAACACTCGTGATATATTTGGAGAACGATAATGATAAATTATTAAATGGAAATTTTATGAATGTCACTAAGTTTTAATGCGGCTGCATTAAGGCTTTTTGACAAGCCGTTCTATATACTTATCGTATCGTTTAATTACTTAAATCAATTAATAAATCGGCATGTTATCTTTGAAATTAAGGTCTCCATCATCAGTTTCGCTTGGCCAAATATTGCTTTTCGAAAGCAAATGCACGACTTACGTTATAAAATACTCAAATCGCTATACGTGTACCAATAGTCCTATAATATTTAACGGGTTCCCTTGATTTCACCAGCACACCACCATCAGATTCTAACGTGACCACCTTTGGACCGAATAGAAAGTAGGTAGGTATGTCCTTTCAACAAAGGTGGTGGAAAAGGGAATCAAAATAGTGATGGGTTGCTAGCCGCATCGCTTACAACATGATTCCTTAGATTTTCGCCCATGCATACCCTCGATAGACTTTTTCCATCTGCGCGGGTAGAGAAGCAACTGCCAAATTCTATGTTTTTTTCTTTATTCCCAGACCAGCATGGAAGACAACGAAAAAATATTTTTGCAAATCGGTGAATGACAAAGTTCTGGGTTAAAACGTAAAAAAGAACTACCGAATCAAGATCTCACTCATTTTTTAAGTCGGTTAGAAATAGTCTTCACTCGGTTAATCGATGGGTTAAGTAGGACTTTAGACTAAAAAAATCAAGCTACCCTTTATTTCGCAGTTTGGATTATAATCAATATATACGTCTTTTTGATTATTTTTTTTAAATTATTTTTGTTAGTTTAATAAGAATCTAATGAGCCTTGAATTGAGTACATTTGGTCCGACTTGTGAAATAAAGGGGCTGACCTTTTCCCATAATTTCTGTGACTTTTTCTTATTCCATTCATTCGTTTATTGACGGTTGCCAATAACCAAATTAAATTACCGTCACACCTCGTGTTTATTTGCAACTATAAAACGCGCGTAAAGTGAATGACGCAGTATATTTCAGGCTGTAAATAAGGAGAGTGCCAGACGGTCTAGCCATTTGCTTAACCACTTCAGCTTTTTCAGGGCACGTTTCTGAGTATACCCTTAATTGAGTAAATCCTTGATTTATGTTTCAAGTAAATTACTGTTACTTGCTTTACAGCGAAATACAATGCACCTAGGTACAATAAGATAGGTAGCAACAATATTTGACAATCAACAGGCTGTCCTGCGATACGTACAAAAAGTCGTAGCTAAATAATTTGCGTCCAAAAATTATTCAATCCTCTCAAATGGAGACTTATTCTTGATTTTTTAACAAGTAAAAGCAGATAAATAATAGAGCAACATTAAAACTACGCAACTTGTTAACTATTGTGACTTGCAAAAGGCAATGATTCTTCAAAATGTAGTGCTGTCCTGCAGATACTGAATTATATGACCAATTTTTGTATTGTAGATAAAATAATAAATTATCTACGCGTTGAACAGCAGGTATGCTAATTAAATAAGTATTGCCTGAATCCACTAATCTTCAAAGATAAATAATTATATTCCTTTCGTTACGGTTCCTTTTCCGTTTGGCATTTGAAGCCGCCTACGCGCATTGTGTGCCTGTTCTGTGTTCGCAGTGGTTTAATATCACCTTCCTTGTCCACCCTAGCGCCCACGCTGAAACGGAACTTGAAGGGACGATCCCAAAAAGCGATAGCAATTTGCGAAACTTCCCGCTACAACAGCTACGAAGATTTACGCTGAGCCTTAGGCGGCGATGCTTTATTAGATTATATTACTTTTGAAATTAAATCCCTCCTGGCATTGTTAAGTCAACAAAAAGTTTAAAGAGCTGAAATTAAAATGTATTATTTAGGCTGGATCGCACAAAGTGATTACATAATGTATTTTCTTAATTTACTACTTATTTAGCATTTTTATTTAAAAAGAAGTTTGTAAAAATAACGTAACAATGTTAAAATGAATCCTAAATTACGTACCTTTACCTTAACAAGTTTAAATCTGACCACTATACTTATTTGGCTTAAAAACATATTTTATTTATCTTCTTAATAACACAATACGAATTCGAAGCTACCAATTTTGTGCAAAACGACAATAAACTGGAAAAACGAGGTAAAAGAACGCAGCGTAAAAAATAATGATCAACCCTCTGCTTGCTAGAAGGGTGAATACCCCGAATAAATTGTTTGTCTCTTTCAATTTTACACAACGAAGCCACAATATCACAAGCACAGGCTCATACTTGAGTGAGTAATTTTATTCAGTCCCATTGTGACAGTTTGATATTCGAGCATTTTGACTGTTATATTTTATGCTCTAGTGAAGAGTGATTTCGTCCAAATGAAACCAAAATTAACAACACGAAACTGGTGTCATGACCAAGGTTTTATTGATTGACCTGTTACGGTATTTCAAAAAGATTTTGTTCAAATGATAGAGGAAAGCTTTATAACTAGGTAGGTACTCTGTCACGCAACCCTAAAACGTGCCGCGCACTTAACTGTATCAGATTTTGGAATTAATCTGCTTTTATTCTCAACAGTAAACAACAGGCGAGCGTTAATACTAAAAGCATAAGGGAAACAAATGTTTTTAAATTTTTAAGCTATAGGTAGGTAGTTGACAAGAGTCTCATTACGGGCCATCAATAACTTCGCATGGCTCGAGAGCCGACGACGGCGGAGCACGCGGCTTCATGTTTGTGGCTTTACTTTACGAGCAGATCCTTGTATCGCATTTTACTGCGGAAACGTTGTAATATCCATTTTTAAGGAATTATGTGAGGGCGAACGGGGTGGCGGTGCCGTCGTTTCGTACCGTTTTTATGTAGAAGTTTGTTTCCTACATTTTGTTTGTAGTGTGATAATGCCGGTTTGAGTTGAAATGAACCTCCGCAAAGTAATGCCTGATTCAATAAAATGTTCGATCATTACAAAAAATTAGCATTATAATGTTTATATTTACCTAATACATTTTATATGTTACCTGTACCTACATTTTGTTTTTTAGTTTAGAGAATTTGACTTTGGAGCTTCTAAACATCAGAGAAAACGAATGTTGTAGAAAATGAATTAGCAAGTGAATATTTATGTACCTATATCACATGAATTTTTCTCAAGTTTACAGGATTCTATTTTATAGGAAATAAGATAGATGTATTATTTGTATTAATAGAAGTTTACCCAATTTGATATGGAACATTGACCTGCACGTACAGACATTCATATACCATACAATACAATACAATAATATATAATTCTTGTGAAACTAAAGTACTAAAAATGTACAGTATGGTACCATAAAAATGACATTGTTTTATGGAAATGAGTTTCCGGCTCTACGGCATAAAGCTACTTTAATATCTTCTTTTTTTTGCCCGTAACCTATATCAATAATTATTGGATATTATGGACATTTACATTACTTTATGTACCTTGTGGCTAACATTCATTCTAAAAAGCGTATTCTTTTCTTACTTCGTTATTCTGGAGTTACAATAACAAAATGAGCTGTTTTGGGTAAATTTAGTCCTGTACAAAATACGTACCCGAGCAATAACAAAACATTATAGCAGCCAAATTCGTGGGCGGGTCGGCTCATTAATCAACCCGAACTGCTGGCCGAGATCGGCACTTTGAGGGTCCGCTGAAAACTATCTCTATCTTTCTTCGAAATTCATTGTTGTTTTATTTTGCCTACGCGCCATTTATTATTCTTGGAAAACTCTTTGTACTTTAATCGTATTCACTAATATATGACTCGGCTGTCTTGTACAAGATCAACCTTAATTAATGCTTCGTTATCAACAAACAAACCAATTAAACATGAGTTACCTACTCCAGATATTTATCATCATGCAGATATGTTACAAAACAAGGTACATTTACTTAAATTACTAAAGTAAGATCAAAGTGATGTTAGCATTTACACTTCAAACGTAAATGTAGGCAATTAATCGAACCACAAAGGGTTTCAGCAAAGGATCTGTACACACAAACACGCGAAAACTTTTTATGGTGCAATTAAATTCAGCTCTCGAATGATTTATTTTGTAATCACACTGAGCACCCACAACATCTTTTACTTTTATCCTGACCATTAATTTTGGGGACCGCTTTTCTAATCAGTTATCCCTAAATTTGTCCCTTCTTTGTTCTTTGCGGCCGAACAAGTAAGTATACTTGTACAAGTTTAGATTTTAGATCAGATTTTATACTGATCCAGAGGAATTCTGATGTCCGAACATTATCTTACTTTTATAAAACGAAAGCCTTTTTTAGTAATTTGTATGCCCTTACGAGATGCCCTTTTTGTTTGGACAAAATTACTGGCTATTCCCATTATGACAATATTATACGGACATGTGCCGCCGTATAATATCCCAAACGAGCCGAATATTGTAGCTAACCATTTCTTTCATCTATCATTAAGTATAGAACATTGTGTAGTAAACCCTCGATCACGGACGTGTTGCTAACTATGCCCTCCTGACCAATTAGTAATAAAATATGGCGTAGGCATCGAACACTACACCCAATGATTGAACAAACATCATTGGAAATTTGCTGACTGATGTAACATTTTACAGAAAACTAAATACCTACTGAGGATGCGGGCTTCTAGTCAGCATTTTCCTCCTGGTTTTATGTATAAAATGTTAAATAGAGCAAAGTGGAAGGCAGTGGAGACCCAAAGCGGTATTGCTTTTACTTATTCAGGATCTAATTTGCAATTAATTTTAATTTATGTTGGTGTTTTCTCAATTTAGTTGAGGAATGTAACAAAACTAACGCTTTGTTTATTACCTACGCTAACTATACTACACGAACTACACGAACAGAGCCATATATCACTTGAAGATATTTTATCCATCACTGAGCCACGTAACGTACCTAATGTTACGTGGCTCAGTGTTTATAATGTATCGAAAATAAGCTTCACAAAATAATAATGTCGCTGGCTTAAGTAAATAAAAATCACTACTGTTGCGTACTCGTTTGCCCCACAGACGCCTACTCCGAAGGTGGTACTTCACTCAAGAGCTCTTCTATCAAAAGCCTCTACGTGCAATATGTTGGTTGACGATGATTTACGCTTTCACCTTAATAATATTTTCTGCGTAGTTTGTTTGGTTTGTTAAATTGAAATTTTGTAATTCTGTTACTTGGCATGCCTGCCCATTGTTTTAATTTTATTTTATCTACCTGGGTATATACCTATTAGTAGCTTTTGAAAAAAATAATTTCCAAAAATCTGTTCTTAGTACACCCCTATGATTGTTAAATAATTTTATCCGCCTAATTTCAAGTTTCTAGCTCCAATGATTAGGGGTGTGCGATGTCCGTCAACCTACGTTAATTCTCATACAGGTACACAGAAGACAATAAGTATTTAGAAACGGTCCTAGGTAAGTACTTGTTCAAAAATATCTAAATACGAACTAACTCGATTGATAATATAGTGATTAGTATAAAACGTAATTGGTACAAATAAATACAATACAATACAATAACTCTTTATTGAACACCACATATAACAACAAAAACAGAAAAAACGTATACAGAATATTTCAAGGTAACAATAGGCGGCCTTATCACTACAGAGCGATCTCTATCAGGCAACCATAATGGACTGAAGAAAAGAACAGATCTGAGCAGGTGGTGCAATTAGACTCATGCACAAGATAATAGATAGTACTTCTTCAACATAGTTTTAAATATGGGTAAAGATTTAGCTTAGATTTTATACATTATTAGTACAGGTTGTACAAAAGTCTCCATCAGCAATAACTCTGTTGTATCTTATGGCAACTGTAGCTGAGTTGGCGTGTTGCGGGTGGAGAAATGTTTCTGACATGTTTGACAATAAATTATGTCATGTACACATAAATACAAGGGAATCACTAATATTTAACCTATGTATAAAGCGCAAATAAAAACAATAGTTAAGTACGTTTCACGCACACCGCAGCGGTAAATTTTACACATAACGATCACATTGTTACGAAACGGTTGTTTTCGCAGAATGGATTAAGGACAATTAGTAAAAGGAAGCATTTCACGGCTTATTACACAACAGTGTTAACTAATCGCCGTCTGTTTCCAAGACAGATCGCCCTCGCACATTCCTACTTTATTTACAGGTCCACAAATCCGCATTGCCGTGGGACCGAACGTCACGGCGTTTGTACTGGTGATGGGTGCGGAAGTCTCTGAGTTTGCGTTTGTTAGAGAAACTACTTCCTGTAGCAAAATTGTTAAACACAATTAGTACTGCTTGATAACGTAGGTATACATATATGTATAACTGGAAAATTTAAATTTTACAAGCACTTATTTACTAGTAACTTGCAATTTTTAAGAAAGGATTTGTTACCTAGCAACTGTTGTGTTACTTCAAAAATACATGTCGTCTGAACAATACGTATTTCGTTTGCTCTTTAACTTAATATCTTAAAGTGGTAGCAGAGAACATGGAAAAAGCAATTCTAAATGCTTGCAAAGTTCAAATAGGGAACCTAGATCCCAAAAACTACAAAACATGGAAGTATAAAATTCAAATAGTGCTTAAGGCAATGCCGGGATGTCTTGACATTCTAGAAGGAAAGAAAACCAGGCCAACCGTGGCGCCTACAGCAACAGCCGATGAAATGGCAAAGTTTGAAGAAAGTCTTCAGAGTTTTGAAAACTTGAACAGTGCAATTTTAATTTTGTTCACGACAAATATGTCCGATGACATCTTGCAAAAAGTTCTGAGATTTGATAGTGCTAAAGACATGTGGGACGAGCTAGAGCGCATCTTTGGAGGTACGTGTGTTGACAAAACCTATGACCTATGCCTAAAATTCTTCAGTTATAAAAAGGACCGAGATCACGACATCATAACTCATGTGTCATTTTTAAAGAACATCTGGAGCGAATTGTGTATGGAATTACGGGATGAGGCGAAACTACCAGAAATTCTCCTAATTTGTAAAATCCTAGACACGCTACCTTCAGAATATCTTGGATTTAAGTCCAGTTGGCTGTTAATTTCGAAAAAGGAACGCTCAATTGAAAACCTGACAAGTCAATTATGCGCACATGAAAGAGTTCTATGTCAGAATGACATAGCTATCAAAGAAGACGAGACTATTACAGAAGCTTTATATGCAAAGACGGACAAGGGTAAGAAGAAAAATTATTCCAAGAAGGAGCTGATTTGCAACTATTGTAAAGAAAAGGGCCATAGAGTTAGAAGTTGCAAGAAATGGATCCACGATGGCAGACCGCCCAAGGAATCCAACACAGTCAACATGAATCTGACAATTATGACATTACATTCGGCAGAAGGATTTGGCGAAACAAAGGACTTAGATAATTGGTATGTGGACAATGGAGCAACCAGTCACGTCACCAATAGGGGAGACCTGTTTCAAAGCTTTACCTATTTCAAAAGCCAGCACACGGTGACCGGCGCGAATGGCCAATGTATTGAAGCCCTAGGCATTGGAAATATTCTTGCAGAGGCTGATGTAAACGGCAAACCAGAGCCCATACTGTTGAAGGATGTTTAGTATGTACCCAGCATCAGCAGAAATTTATATTCAGTGCTCGCTGCCCATGACAAATCGGACAAAAGTGTTTTTGAGTCAACCACTATGAAATGCACTCTCAAAGTAGATGGACAAATCAAAGTCATTGGCACCCGCAACAAGTTTGGAGGACTATTTAAACTGAAGCTAAGATGTCTGAAACCAACTGTACGAGTGAACCAGTTGTCAACAACTTTGAATCTGTTACAACTATATCATGAAAGACTAGGCCATCAAAACAAGAGTCATGTGAAGAAATTGATCGAAAGAGAGTTCAACATTAAAGCGGAAGTAACCAAAGAGCTCTGTGAAGGTTGCATCTATGGAAAACACCACAGATTAAAATTTGGAACCAGAGAGAAGGCAACACGACCTGGAGAATTGGTATATGCTGATGTATGCGGACCCTTTCCCTACTCAATTTCAAAGCTGCGATATTTCGTCCTCTTCAAAGATGATTACACGCGGTACAGATTTGTTTATTTTATGCGAGAAAAGGCTGAAGTACACGCGAAGCTGTCACTAATGCTGTCTGAAGTGAAAGCAGCTGGGATTGTTATCAAGGAACTGCTCAGCGATAATGGCGGCGAGTTCGACAACGGCAAGGTACAAGCGATTCTCAACAAAGAAGGCATTAAGCAGAGATTGACAATGCCCTACACTCCACAACAGAATCCAACAGAAAGAGAAAATAGAACCGTTGTGGAAATGGCACGAAGTCTGATGCATGCACATGCCAAGATTCCTACGGGACTATGGGCTGAAATAGTTATGGCATCGGTGTATATTTTGAACAGAACAGGCCCTACCTGTATCGATGGAAAATCACCGTATGAGCTCTGGCACCATAAGAAGCCCAGATTGAACCATTTAAGAATAATTGGATCTCACTGTTATCCACATGTTCCGAAACAACGAAGAAGAAAGTTGGAAAGAAAGGCACAAAAGGGAATACTGATTGGTTACGACTCTGATGACGGTTATCGTATATGGAACAGCGACTCCTTCAAACTGATACGATCAAGAGACGTCATTTTCGATGAGTATCCCTTGTTGGGTCATCTTGAAGATACCAAAGTACCTGATACTATGCAAGGTAATAATGACGTCAACAGGCCAGATCGCCAATTTAACTTCGGTGTGCCTGAATATGAAAGCCAGTACGACAAGGGTGATAACCAGCAATCATTGACAAGTAACGATGGAAATACAACTGCATCATCATATCAGAGAGATGAACAACCAGCTGAACCATTGTCTACACAGAATGAAACTGCGGTTGAAGCACAAATGCCTGTGGCAGACACATATTCTGATGCAGAAGAACCCTTTGAAGAGCCATTACTTGAGCAAGAAGTCGACGATACGATAGAAACAGATGACAAAGTCGTTGATGCAAATGAACCAGAGACAGAAGAAGGTCGAAATAATTCACCACTGTCTGCATCTGAGATCGAGGCAGAAGGCAAGATGACGCTGCGAGATCGCTCAAATCTTAAGCCATCAGCTAGATATAAGGACTATGTCTGCAACGTTTGTTTCAACGTTAATTCGGTAAGCGACGATCCTCTCACAGAACCAAGCACGTTCAAAGAAGCGATGACAGCTAAGGATTCTGAAAAATGGCGCAAAGCAATGGATAGTGAGATCAATTCTCTAAAAGAAAATGAAACCTGGGAAATGTCACACCTACCTAAGGGAAGAAAAGCCATTCCATGCAAGTGGCTTTACCGGATTAAGACAAACCCAGATGGTAGTATTGACAAGTACAAAGCTCGCTTAGTCATTAAGGGCTATTCGCAGAAGAAAGGCTTAGACTATGACGAAACCTACAGTCCTGTTGCAAAGACTAGCACAATAAGGGCGTTACTCAGTATCGCTGCTCGCGAAAAGGGCATATTAAGGGCACCGTAAACTACGGAATTAGTTACAAGCCTTCCACTGTGCTCCAAGGCTTACGTTGCTACAGTGACGCTGATCACGGAGGAGACAGCAGTACTGGACGCTCAACGAGTGGCATGATATGCCTTTACGCCAACGGTGCTATAGCATGGCAAAGCAAGCGTCAGTCTACTGTCGCTATATCGTCTACAGAAGCTGAAATTGTGGCTGCCAGCGAGGCCGCAAGGGAGATAATATGGATTAGACGAATAATTGGCTTCATGGAAATTGATGGAACGAAGATAATTCCTCAGCTCTTTATTGATAGCGAATCTGCAATAAGATTGGCTCATGATCCACCATATGAAACACACCAGCGGACGAAGCATATAAAGATAAGGCACTTCTTTGTGAGGCAGTGCGTTATAGACAATGATTTAAGGGTTGAGAAAATAACCACAAAAGACCAGCTGGCTGATTTCTTAACGAAGCCTCTATTTAATCCTCGGCTTCAGGAATTGTGCAAACTGGCAGGAACCTGCACTTAACTAACTGTTGCATCAAAAAGGAGATGGGATTTTAAGAAAGGATTTGTTACCTAGCAACTGTTGTTTTACTTCAAAAATACATGTCGTCTGAACAATACGTATTTCGTTTGCTCTTTAACTTAATATCTTAAAGGCAATGCATATTCTTTGGGGCAAATTTTGCAAGACAAATTTGTAGTCGGATTGATTTGGAATTTAGTATAGATAAATAAGTATGATGGATAACAATGCAAGTACAGCTAACATAGAGTCAACAAAAATCATGCGTTAACAATGTTTTTTTTAACAAAAGCTACGTATTTCAATGTAATAGACTCAATGTACTATTTTCCGATTTACACTGACGTGAGCAGCGCATGAGTGCGAGCTTAAGTCCAAAGTGCTTTGCCTGGGCGCGTCACCAGCGTAACGGTACGAACTTATCATGTACTTGATGACAAAGATTTACTATAGTCCAACTGTCCCTATTTGGTTATGACAAGCTACATTTTTGTTTGATCAACACGTGAGAATTGTGAAAGTTTGTATTTTATCATTACAAAAGTGGTTTCACCGGTTATAGTAAACATTATTGCATTTAATACACAGTCAAAATATGTATTTAAATTTTGAATTAACGCTGCACCCACGTTAGAAGATTTAATCGCTAAGGTGCGACAGGTGCAACATTCGTTGCCTTGGTGTTAATTTAATTTTGATTTCCTATAGTAGACGCTACGCTTGAATAGGATAAGGAGAAGAGGCAAAGTGTTTTTCTAATGCGATTAAATTAAATCCCATAATTACGCTTCGCCTTCTTCTGACAAATAAATAGGCTGTTCGGAGCCAAGTGAAAAATCGTCTTGTTCTCAAACAAGTTGGGCTGGTTTGTATTCACTAGAGTTAAAAGTGGATGGTTGTCAGTAATTAGCCGGGAAGCGCGTCGCGGTGAGCGTAATGTTCCTCCCTAGCATTGTCGCTGTAAACAATAACTTGTCGCACCCATCTAAATGCAAATAAAGCGCGGGCGCCCCCTGATATCCGTCATCTCTTCCCTCATTTGTCGACTTGGGGTGTAAGGATCTGCGGCTTACTTATACAGTTGCACAACATTGCGCCTTTGAGTTCCGATGATAAGTCAAACGACATGAGAGAATAAGTTGCACTTTGCCTGGCATAGTTTTGATTGTCCGAAACTCATTTCGCAAATATCATGTATCGCAGAATCTTGTAATCTAATGATCATTTATTATAAACATAGAGACTTCCCTATTATTAAGTATTTACTTTACATAACTTATGAGTTCGCATACTTAATTAAATTAAATTTAATGAGTATTTGTCAAAATTTGTAAATAGCGTCTACTGGGAAACCATGTTCAAATTGAACTAGAACTTCGTTCATTTAGCAACAACGCCGAGTTAGCTTTAGCGATTGCGGGAAACTTGTTAATTTTGGATACACTGGTAGATTGCAATGGTTTTGTATGTCAGCGCCTGAATACATGATTACATCTATCCAGAAATTACCTAAATTTTAATGAATGACGTGAACGAGGGATAGCTCGTCGTCATTTACATAAATTTTTCAGCAAGTACATGCTCCAATTGGCTCTAAACTGCTTCAAAAATCTTCACCCCTTCAAGAACTCTAATCCCGAAATGATCTCCAATATTTTTAAAGAGCGAGCCATTCCAAAAGGAATCGATTGGGTCCGTAACGAGTTTCCACATCGTAGAGGGCGGATGAATAAGATTAGGCGAGATAAGGAGCTATTGCGATCGACCACTAGGCCTTTTGTTGGGAGAAAATGTAAATCGGTTGAACACTCGCGGGATGAGGCCGAGCACAAGTCCCGCATAAATCCTGTTAGTGACAAAGCAATTTAACTTCAGCCGATGCTGACCTGTTACGTGCTTCGGAATTTATCTGTTATCAAGCCATGCGTTGCGGCTGCAAACCGCGCTGGTTGTGCAAAACCGACAATCGATGCCTGTGCCTTTTTTGTTCGCTGCAAACAATTTCACGAAAAATAAGAGACATTAAATTAAAATTTTAAGTTGCAATTTCTCATTCACTTTACATTACAAGCCGGTAACGTTTATCATGTAAAATACGGCCTTAAAAAAAAGCATGATTTAAACTTCTGACATAGGAACGCATAAACAAAATGACCTCACCACCATGGGGTCACATTGAAATCGATAAAACTGTCCGCGATGACTTGGTATAGTACATTATTTAGTAATAGCCGCTATCATCTGTAAGCGACAACGCTCGGTGTATTTTTATTCAAAAGAAAATGTCTTTTGTGATCATAGGCACCGTGTCGTTTCCTTATGTTCGTGCGCAATGTAGGATAGAATAGATGAATGTTAAAAAGAGTTCGAGTTGTAAGGAATATTATAATCGTGACCAATTGTAATAAGTAAGGTGGCCCCCCAATGCGAGGCGCCGCAGCGGGATGCGTCACTAAATGTACGCATGGCAATAAGACGAGTTGGTCGCAAGGAATGTGATCAATCATGATTATTTAAAACGATCCCGTTGTTTCATTGCAATCAAATCAATTGTAACGGTCTAGTATCGTAACTTTATAAATATCGCCTGATAGTAAAAAATAACGGCCACTGCTTTTACTACACAATTCATTCAATTGTATACCAGGCCATTTGCCCCGAGCAGCAACAAACATTTCATACAAATAAAAACGCTAAAATAACCGACGGGTTTTTTGTGAAAATTAAATGCATACATAGTACCGAAAATATTGTTGTACCTATGCACTTAATAAATGAAAAATAAAAGCTCATGTTCTTATACATATAGGTAATATACCACGTCCACTGACTATTAATCATTAAGTCGAGCGACGCCAGGAAGTATTTAATGTAACCTTAATCATAAAAAGTTGTACCTACCTTTTTACCAAATATCAAGGAAGCCAAATATAAAGATAAAATTGAACATGCATAGATTTGATTTGATTAAAAAATAAAACACTTCTAAAAACTTCTCGTACCTACTTAGATAGCTGAAAAGCACGTACTGAAGTTTCCGAGGCTTCCCATCAGCAAGATTGATCCATTAGCTGTGACACGGAGTCGCATACAAAAAGCAAGTAGTAGGTAGTAGCTAGATCCCAGTGATGCATTCCCTAGATAGACTTCTGTTTATTTCGAAACGAAAACCGAACACTCCTCAAACAAAACTTTACTTCAAAATGAACTTGATAAAGGTTCCTGACATAAAGTTGTGTTCAGTATTACGATCGGACTAAAGTTATGTCGAGAGCTTGATCTGTGGTTATGGGAAACTAAAGTAATGGCCAAAGTTTGGCGTAATTGATTGAGTTTTATAAGGTCAGTTAGACTAAACGTCGGTTCACTAACGTCAAAACTTAGTAATGATTTGCTCATATATTTGATTTGTTTTGTTTTACTACCGACGTTTATTAAAAATAATTAATGAAGATAGTTCCCTAAAAATAAATGTTATGGTTTTTTTTTGTAACCGCAATACTTGGATAACTGGTACTCACTTTTTTTTTCAATTGTCCTAACCGTGTGAATAATAGTATGTACTGAAATGTTATCATATAGCTCTAAAATGCACCAGGGGATTCAAACTAAAGGAACTATCTTCAAGATTCATCAAAAAGCGAAGCTCAGAGCTGGGAGCTACCCATTGAATACGGTCGAATGCATGCTCCATAAAGTCGGCAAATCGAGTGTCCAATCACGAATTTTCCTCCCAGAACGTAACTCTTTAAAAGATCCCCAGTGCACTTCTCGATCGTTCGAACAGTAATTTAATTAAAGTGAGGGCGCATTAGACATGCCGAAGATGTAAACGGGAGCTTCGCTTTGCTAGTCCTCTCGTCCCTTAGAGGTTTGCTTTTATTTGAACGACAGAATATTCTAGCCTCTTCCTTTGCAAGTACTAGAAATGGCATCCATTAGAAACGACAAATGTCCCGGACGCCCTTTAAATTAAATGCGCAATGGGAGTAAAAACTTAGATACGTCATCGTAACCTTCTTGTCGGAAAGTCTTGTTTCTATTTTTGCCATGCTTCATTAAATTACTAAGAGATCGAGTATGTTAAAAACAAATATAAAGACAAACGTTTAATGAATTACTGGATGCACTTTATTGTAACAAGAATGGTTTGATCAAACAACGATGAGTGTAATAACGACATATCGAGACATGTACCTCTCTGTATTCAACTGTGGGAAGTTAAACTCCCCAGGCACACATTGTTCATAAGTCCTAGTCACGAATAATATTTGCTTAATTGCTTTATTGTTCCCGAATACATGAGGGTTTGTAATCGATCTTTTCGTTAAATTAGATTCGAGGGTGTGTAAACACAAATATATTAAAGGTTTATTTAGATCAGTTCATGTAGTGAGCCCTGAAATTTAGTTATAGAGGACACAAGATGAATATATTATTTTAGGGTAAGGTAAAGCAATCCAATAAGGGCAAGATTAAGGAGTAGTTTCCAAACAGCTGATGCAGCGGTTGGTTACCCGATTAAACAAGGTTTAAAGTCTGTGTACCATGTAAATATTCTTATGATTTACGAATCATAAGTGCGCGTAGCAACATTTTGCTTTAGACTAACGTTTAGGTAATTCTTCTAAGAAGAAGGATTTATTTTGTTTCGTTGTCAATCAGTTCGTTATGACAGCATACACTTCAGCAGAAAACTAGTTAATTTACTATAAACGCCTGTTATCTGCTTTTCACTGACTTGTTTAATTGGAATTAATTCGGACTGCAGGCCGAGTGCTTGGCAAGAGTCTACGTCTCAATTAAATTATAAATGCCTATTCTGAACACGCTCCACGAACGGTTAAATTTTATTTGCTCGTTAATGGCTCGTTATATTTATTTTTACGTGTCGAAACGAAGTAATATAATGAAGTAAATATTTTTGTGACTACTAATGTAAACCTCAATTTGCTTGTTTGCTTTTTTCCCGATTTAACAAGGTAACATGACAATTTGTTGGTTTTGAATTTAATATGTAGGTTTCATAAGTCTTTTCTTTTAAGCCCGTTGCAGGAGAATTGTTAAGCGTTGAGACATGATAGGCCAAGTGATAAGTTAGCAGCATTTGGCTGCGCGGGAGCGGATAGCGAGACGTGCGAAGTAGGCGTCCTGAGCGGCAGGCTTATTACGTAACTCGCTCGCGATCGTATTCATCGTTGAAGACGATTGTGATTACGATTCGACCGCCTTGAAACATTGGTATTACGTAAAAAAATGATTCCAATTATGCGAGGGAATCGCTTTCAAAAACGAAACCAATTGAATGGACCAAAAAGTTTTGTTTTTGCAAACAACTTTAGCGACGAATGATTTTTATTAAATCAATTGACCCTAATTCTAGCGTTGTTATTTACTTAAATAACTAAATTAAATACGTTGTTTTGGTTCATTGAAATATTAAGATCCGAATAACAAAAAATATCATTTATAACCAAAAATACAAAATGCAGTGTGAACGAAACTAAACGCAAACTTAATTAAAAAAAAAAAACATCTTGACAGTGTCTTCCCGACAAATCCAACAATCAAAGAACTAAGTAAGTTTGGTTTACATTTTTTACTCAGTTTAATTGCTTTACTGTGCGTTTTATAGCTAAATTGATAGAATAGGTACAATAATAAATTAACCCTGGAGTGATTACAGTTCCGTAAGCATTATACTCACGAAAATAGATTAGTATAGAACACATCGTGTCGGAAATGTTTGTTCGAAATAAACGTTTGTTTTTAAACTCATATACGATTGGCGATTCTCTCTTTTAGTGTATAAACATCCAGTGCATTTGATATACGATGTGTAGTGCTTCCAGTGGTTTATTAAAGTACCCAGTGCAGCGGTATGAGAAGTACCGAAAAGTTTCCAAACTTGTTTGTTGTACCATAAAATCATTTTCTATCACGAATTATAATTAGTCCCATACTTATTATAATACAACAAAAACAGCGGTCGACATTTCGATAGCAACAGCCATTCACCTCAAGCCTACGAATGAACTATGAATATCGAATTTCGGTGTATAAGAATTTTTAACATTTTAGGAGCCGTCGTGGACATGGCCAGCAGCTCTGTGGACCCCGGCTACGGGGATACGGAGTGACCACAGCGCAGACGTGCAGCAGCTGCATGCCGCATTTAAAATTAATGCGAAAACATCGAATTCGTACATACATACATAAACCACCTTTATCACTTACAGGAAGGACAAATACTAAGGTAACAAGACCATACACAATATTACATAATATGACGTGTAAGAGCGCTTGTAGACGTCCGCTTTTTCACCGGATAACGGACCGTGTTTTTTTGCCGGATTCACGGTGGTGTATGAATTATAATGAATGTGTGTACATGCACCGGACATCGGTCCGGCGAACAATTTACGCCGGATGCACCACCGCTTCTCCTCGGCGCGACGGACACCGGTCCGGTGTAAGAAAAAAACGGATGTTTTTGTGATTACTTCAAAATGTTCAAAAATTACGCCTCAGAAGTAGAACACTTTAATACTTTATGGCAATAACTAAGTGAGTGTCTTATGTTATAATTTTATGTATTATTTTCAGAGTGCAGAATTACAGTCGGCTCACCAGCTTGGCAGCTTGGCAGAGGCAGGCGCTGGCCGCGCGCTCGGCTAAATTACTTGCCTGTGCCTAAATTACCTTGAACAGCGTTTTTGACAGCCTTTACTAGGCTATAGAATGTTTGTGACAGTGTGAGGATCTCAGTGAGTGAGTGAGTGTGTATGTTTGTTCTTTCTTCACACTGAAACGACTGATAATATAATATTAAGATAGCAATAAACGTGTCAATTGCTAATTCTATGCAGAGGAAGTTGCAGGCAGAAACTAGTAATAAATAACTAGAAAATGATATACGTTTTTTTGTTAACTACCTTTTTTAAATCCATTATTCCAGCAATACAGATTTTGTTATAAGTACTTGTTTTTATTAATTAAAAATATTTTTTTTTTATGTTAGAGAGGCCAGACAAACGAACTAGTGGGTCACCTGATGTTAAATGATCACCACTGTCCATAAACACCCGCAGCGCTTTACGCGATGCCAGTGCGTTGTCGGCCCTACTAGTGACATGTAATAAAGCCTCGATAAAGTTAATTTATTAGTATTATTTGTGGAATTAGTACATGACTTCTTATTTCTGGGGCATTGTTTATCTTGCTGGAACAGCCAAGCCATGGAGATCGCTAGACGAATCACTCGGATGGGCCGCCTTCAAAAACTTGCAATGTAAGGCAGAGTTCCAACAATACCTTAAAACCAAAGTAATCGACCAATGTGGTAATGTAAACGAAGAGGCCTTTACCCAGCAGTGGGTGTGTGACGCTGCATTATGCGCGCGCACAGCACACCACTACAAGCTACGCCCTGCCGGCGCTGACGCCGCGGACCGCCCGCTGTTGCTGAGACTACGCCTGCGCCGATCGCCCAATATACTAACTCGCTCGCTACGCCTATTAAAATCTATTTTTCCGATTCAATTCTTTTCACAATGAATAACAAACTGTTGAACCTTCTTTTCTCTTTAACGATTAAACCTTTCTTCATAACCAAAATCTTGTCAATTAAATCTTAACATTCTCAATCTAAGTAATAGTAACTAATTGGTGGATGTGGACTGATTTGATACATAGATTAGTAACTCTCAAGCAGAGGTTTATGGGTTCGAACGCAGGCTCGCACATCCAAGTTTTACGGAATTTTTGACAGTTGATTCCGAGCGAGATTGGTTTCAAAATGAAAACAATCGTTCTAAAAACTCGGTCGGCTTCGCATCGCAGTCGAAAGCGGTTGTGAGCCATATTTTAAACCAATTGAACGAATGGTTTGCCACAAATTCGTTCCACGTAACTAAAATGACAGCTTAGAATTGTTTTGAAGCACAAGGCAAGCTGTCAATCCAAAGCGAGAGCTAAATTGTCCCCGTCTTGAAATAATGGAAGTAACTTGAGTTGGATTTTTTTGATAGTTTATAATTTATCAATATAATAATTGACTTACAAAGGCACCTTTCTAATTGCTAAGTAAAATTGAGTATTTTTTGTGATGTTTTCCTTTGAATGTCGATCAAAAAGATAAAAATGGCAAGAAGTAAAGTAAGATAAGCCCGCCTTTGTACAGACCTATACATATATGTATCTTAATTTTAGTCAATTGTCTTTGTACCTATATTTTAATTTTGTACATTCAATAAAGTGTTAACTTAGATACAAGTACATAAACTAAAATAATCATCAAGGGGAGTTGTATTCGAAACGGAATAATATCGTCGCCGGCTGCGCTCCGTCAGGGCATAGCTTGCAGCGATGTGCTGTGCACACCCACTGCTGGGTAAAGACCTCTTTCTTTATTTACACGCCGCTTTGCCCGGTACTGTGCCAGTCTCATCCACAGCTCTCCACCAGACTGCCAAATGTTATCTGACTAACGGGTGACCGCCTTCGAACCTATACGTAGCCATGTAGTAATAATTCCACAAATAATACTAATAAATCAACTTTATTGAGGCTTTATCAGAGGCGTCTCAACCTATGGTGCAGAGTGTGCGGCGCACACGGGCGCCGGGTCTAAGGGGGCGCCGAGCGCCCTCTAATGCGACACCTCCAAAGATGCGTCGCTCGCGGCGCCGGCGCTCTCAAAGACCCTGCGCCCGTGTGATGGCCGACGCCGGGGGCGGCGCGGTAGCAAAGAAAGGCTACTCTATTTAAATTTACACAATGACTTTTGTTTCAACGTGAAATCAGCCTTAAAACAGATAATTGAAGATTAAATTGCGCCTACTAGACTAGGTAGTAGTAGTTAGTTGGTTTGGGCATGTAGAGCGGATGGATGAAAGTAGACTAACTAAACAGATATATATGGGGAGTGTGAATGGTTTCGTTGGGAGGGGAAGGCCTAGACGGACGTTCCGAGACCAAATAGGAGACGTTTTGGAAAAAGGTCAGGTCAGGAGTACCCGAAACCGACGAGCATGTATGAAGAGACTGATGACTGTGGATGAAGCGAAAGAAATATGTCAGGATCGTAGCAAGTGGAATAAAGTAGTCTCTGCCTACCCCTGTGGGAAAGAGGCGTGACGGTATGTATGTATGTATGTATGTACTAGACTAGAGGGCGCCAGGGTACCTACTGGTTGCACACGGGCGCCACAAGGGCTAGAGACGCCTCTGGGCTTTATTACATTATTATGAATAATAAAAACAAGTACTTATAACAAAATCTGTATTGCTGGAATAATACGTACACATACACATACACGAATCACGTCTTTATCCCTTACGGGGTAGACAGAGCCAAAGGTGCCTAAAAGGTACCTACAGGCCACATTTAGCAAGATTGTGAGCGTATAGGTGGAAAATGGAATCAAAATAGTGATGGGTTGCTAGCCTCATCGCCTATAACATGATTCCTAATATTTTCGCCCATTCCCTCGATGGGCTTTTACCATCTGCGCGGGTAAAGAAGCAACTGGTACATTCTAAGTTTTTTCTTTGCTCCCAGACCAGCACGGAAAGTTGCTGGAATAATGGATTTAAAAAAGGTAGTTAACAAAAAAACGTATATCATTTTTTAGTTATTTATTACTAGTTTCTGCCTGCAACTTCCTCTGCATGCATGCATGCAGCTGCTGGCCATGTCCACGACGGCTCCTAAAATGTTAATAATTCTTATACACCAAAATTCGATATTCGTAGTTCGTTCGTAGGCTTGAGGGGAAAGCCTGTTGCTATCGAATTGTCTACCGCTGTTTTTGTTGTATAATAATAAGTGTGGGACATATTATAGTTCGTTAGGGAAAATGATTTTATGGTAAATAATAATAAATAAATGTCTTGGGACAAATTACACCAATTGCCCCAGTACAACAAACAAGTTTGGAAACTTTTCTTAACTTCTCGTACCAGATGTAATCACTCCAGGGTTAATTTATTATTGTATTCTATCAATTTAGCTATAATACCTTGATTAAAATACACAGTAAAGCAATTAAACAAAGTTAAAAATGTAAACCGAACTTACTTAGTTTGTTGATTGTTGGGAAGACACTGACAACTGACCACCGATTAGAGAGATACACTGACAAGATGTTTTTTTTTAAATTAAGTTTGCGTTTATTTTCGTTCACACTGTATTTAGAGTTTTTGATTATAAATGATATGTTTTGTTATTTGGATATTAATATTTCAATTAACCAAGACCAAGTATCTAATTTAGTTATCTAAGTGAATGAAAACGCTAGAATTAGGGTCAATTAATTTAATAAAAATCATTCGTCACTAAAGATGTTTGCAAAAACAAAACTTTTTGGTCCATTCAATTGCTTTCGCTTTTCAAAGCGATTGCGAGGGTGATCGGAATATTTTTTTTACATAATACCAATGTTTCAAGGCGGTCGGAGTCGGAATCATAATCACAATCAACTTGGACGACGAATACGATCGCGATTCGCGATATGATTGGCTGGATATGACGATTAGTGTCGTACTTATTAGTATTGTTAAGAATTAGCTACTTATTAGGAAATTTCTAGTTATTTTTTAAATTAAAAAGAATACAACATTACAAATGCGAAGTTTATTTTCATTTTATTCCTTTTCGAATACAACTCCCCTTGATGATTATTTTTATTTACTTACTTGCATCTAAGTAAACATTTTATTGAATGTACAGAATTGAATGCACGTGTTTAATGATATTTAGTAGTTTATTTATGAATTGTTTGTTGTATTTTGAGATGTATGCTCTATTGTGGCTTTCACTGTATGGATATTTTAAACTCACTCTTTGTCGGTTTCTCGCTTAATGCTCCTCTCATTTACTCAAAGGTTAACTGGTAGAGATCCCTTATAGGGATAAGTTCGCCTTTGTGCATATATTTAAGGTCTTTTTTTTGTGATTTGTCTCTACTTCTCTATATTTGTACAATAAAGCATTTACTTACTTACTTACTTACTTAAAATATACAAACACAATTGACAGAAATTAAGATACATATAGGTACAAAGGCGGGCTTATTTTACTTTACTTCTTGCCATTTTTATCGTTTTGATCGACATTCAAAGGAAAACATAACAACAAAATATTAAATTTTACCTAGCAATTGGGAATGGATGATTATTTTAAAAGTGCTCGATGATTTTTCTATTGATAGGAATAACCATCCTTAGCTACAGAAAAAAGTTACAGATTTTTCCATCGAACGATATATTTTATAAAAATAAAAACGTTTTACTCAGTCATTCGGCGGCCCCTATATACGGCTGATAAGCAGTAGGTCATAACATAACAAATAAAAAAAAGGCTGCTTGAATCTGTGGTACACAATGACATAAGTAGCTAAAAAAAGCAACGGCTAAGTGGCGCCGTCTGTGAATTGTTGGTGTTACTAAACCATACACGGGGAATTTCATTAAACATTAACATTAATTTTCAACACAGTTGCTCGTAATTTGAGTCTTATTGCACCGCATTTAAACTCATAATTTAGCTTATTACGCACAAGTGCTGTAATATATTACCGCACAAGTGCGGTAATATAAACTTTTTTTAAATCTCAGCAAACGGTTCAGTATCTATAGGAACAAGGAATATTTTCGTGAATATTAAACTATTTTAGGTTAAAGATGATAAAGAAACATTTAAGTTCGACAAATTATTCATTTTTATCTAAAGAGTGACCATAATTTGCAAATTTAAGACATTGATTAATTATTTTATTATAATTTTAATTTTAGGCTCTTTAGCAGTCTGTTGTCAGTGCCTTCGTCGTGCGCGTGCTAAGTGCACAGCGCGCATGCGCGAGTGCTGCGTGCGGATTGGAACGGAGAAATAATATTTGCCGCCATTTTTCACTGATATTGTTGATTCAGACTTTGTTATTTTGTTACTTTAAAAATTACGCGTTCAAGTAATAAAGAAATGTAGTGCCCGTCGCTGGAAATACTAAAATATGTTCGGACAATGTTCGGACAGTTATATCAGTAAGAAATCCAAGGTGTTAATTACATCGCGCGTACAATACGCCTCGTGTGTAATTACCAACATAGCACACTTGTATCATAATGTACTATTCTCATACAACATTCAGTAGTGTTGTTGATTCTGAGTAGAAATAAGCCCAATAATTTCCAAAATCTGGGAAAAAATATATATTGTCATTTTTATTGAAATTCCCCATGTATGGTTGAGTAACACCAACAATTCACAGACGGCGCCACTTAGCCGATGCTTTTTTTTAGCTACTTATGTCATTGTGTACCACAGATTCATGCAGCCTATTTTTTATTTTGACGTACTGCTTATCAGGCAGGACTTTTTGGCAAATCATTCGTTCAATTGCTTTCAAAAATGGCTCGCAATCACTTTCGAAAGCGATGCCAAGCCGATCGAGTTACGTGGAACGATTGTTTTCATTTTGAAACCAATCTCGGAATCAGCTGTCAAAAATGAAGACGATGCTGATTGCGAGCGAGTTACGTAATAAGCCTGCGGGTCGTATTTGCATAACCCAACGTGTTCGGAATAAAATGGAAATGACCCGGCCGAAGGAACACTGCACCGTGACCTGTGACGGCGCCAATATTGCATCGATTTACTGCCAGCGCGCCGCCACGTCCATGCTAATGTGCGTGCGCTGCCCACAGAGCCAACCGCGGCGCCTGTTCATTCATAAACATCGCTAGCTAGAGTTCGAGTAGAAACTGTTGTGCGAAAGTGAATATGTGATAAAAAACAGCCAAGGCAAATCGTTAGCTTCAATTTAACCTAAGTTATCTGGTTCGTGTAAATAAAGAAAGTTACATTATTTATTTAGAAGCAAACATTGTTAAAGCAGAAGAAACAAGAAATTGTTCGTAGTAAGTCTTAGATTTATTTTGGAATGTTGTACGTTCTTACAAAAAAATTGTAGAATTGGCACTTATTTTAACATCGAACTTGGCACTCACTTTCACATTTATGTTATTTATTGGATATTATGTTTAAGTCCTTATAGTTTTTGGGTGACATACCTATGAACAGACAGATGGACGGACAAGACGAAACTATAAGGGTTCGGATTTTGAATTTTGCAATGTTACGGAACCCTAAAAATTGCCCAGGAAGATAAAACGAAAATATTAATTCAGTCCAACTCTGTAACAAACAGGAGAATCCCTTTTTAAATTGCAACCCTAATTCAATTATCATTTAAGCCAGCCAGCCCTAAGTTGGACAAATGTTTTCGGACTCAAATAAGTTAACTTACCCAGATGTGGAAGACGTGTGCTAATAACGGAAGGCAGACAGTATAATTATAATTAATTATCTTTCCCTTTTGTTGGCAGATAAACGAGGCCCGAGGGAGCCATCTGCGCTAAAAACACGAAACTTGAAACATATCCTGGCCCGCCCATCAACTCTTGCACTACTGAAAATTTGTATATCTTATCTAAGAATTTCAAAAATCAATTCCCGGCACTATAACTCATAAGGGAAATGTTTTGAAGAGGCAGCTCTAAATATTACCGAAAGCAACATAATGGAGTGTCAGTAGATCAGTATCGATACGGCGGTACGGAGTGGCAGCCACTTTCCGGCGAACAATGACTTCAGTTTCAGATCGAACTCAATTTCACGCGTGATTTGTACAATTTTATTTCATTTCCACTCTCGCAATCGGAACAAGCCTACAGATATAGTGCTGGGTAGTTAGAGATACAGTGAAATTGGAAGCCTTGTCAACGCGGTTCAGCTAAATTGACAGGCATATACAGTTAGGTTACTGCAGTGTGCGTTTTGTTGGTGTTGCTTGTTGTTCAAGCTTGAAATGCCGTAGTAGAGTCTTCAAAGAGCGCAGCGGCGCCATAATAGGACTGCGGGGCTTGTCAAACAGCGATGTGTAACATCTCGCGTCTCACAACGAGAAGTTAGCCGACAACTTGATATATTGGGCTAGTTCAGAGCGGGTAAACAGACGAATAACGCCGCCCTCTTCTTCAGTAATGGGATTCTACGTGCCGACCCGATAACACTGTCCTGCAAGAGGCTACTAAATTATTTTTATCTATTACTTAGGTACTTGTACTGGCCTGCCCCCTTCACAAGCTAAATAAAACGTGAAATGTACGCGTATCCCATACAGTGTCACATTAAACATCCTACTAATCCTTCCTACTCCTAGTTATATATTATAAATGCGAAAGTTTATGTGGATGTATGGATGTTTGTTACTCTTTCACGCCAGAACGGCTGGAGAGATCTGTATAAAATTGGGAACATAGATAGATTATATCCTGGAATAACACAGGCTACTTTTATCCCACAGGATAGCAATAAACGAATCTTTGCAGACGAAATCCCGGGCAACAGCTAGTGAGACGTAGTTCCATTAAAAGATATCCTAACTAATATTTTTAGGATTATTTTAGGTTTCGATCGGTTCTTTTACTTTTTCTGTGTGTCTGTCTACTCTTGCTTAATACTTATGTCCTGTCAATCGTTCAAAGGTTAACTGGAAGAGATCCCTTTTAGGGATAAGTTCGCCTTTGTGCATGTGTGTTGTCCTGTATTCATCTTTTTCTTGTGTTTTATGTACAATAAAGAGTTATACATACATACATACAATATTATAATGGCGAATGTGACTTTGTTTGTTTGTTACCTTTTCATGCGTGAACTACTCAAACGATCGTCATCAAATTTTGTATGCAGTTTAGACCCTGGGGAGGACATAAAATAGTTTTTATCCCGGAAAGTTGTATAGTTCCCGAGGGCGCGCGAGAAATGAATTCTGCGCAGACGAAGTCGCGGTCAACAGCTACTATGACATATATTTACCTAATAGTAAAGACATGATATATATTTACTGGGTAAAACAACACCTTTATGATTATGTAGCAATGCGAAAGCTCGAAACGTGTTGCGGAAAAAGCCATCAGCATGGGTAAGAGGAATAAAGGCACCTAGTGGTTGAAATTGAAACGAATTGTAACGGCGTTGAATGAGATGAACAAAACGGCGCGGCCGGCGAGGCATTATGAAAGCACTGAAATTCCACAGCTCGATAGACAGACCGCGTCGCTCGGAACTTTATGACCGGCAAATGCGTATGTGAACGCCAGAAAAAGGCGCTATGCCGATAAAAACTCCATTGTCGACACCAGGCTTCGCTTAAGGGCTTCCAAAATGACGGGAGGAGCACGAGGAAGTGCGATAAAAACTGCAGACACGCGTCTGGGTGGCGCGGAACGACAAAGAAATGGAATGTTAAGTCGGGACGTCGACAAGCGTGAAATTTGATTGGCGTCTTCAAAACATTATCATTTGCGGGCGACGCGCCGGAGCCGCAACGACGGCTAGAAAGATTTCCTGACAAACTTTATAATATGTATGTACCTATTATCAAATCATTATGTAATTCCATACTTTACCTTACAATGATAAATATTCGCTTATCATTTAAAGACACTCGTACGAGTATCACAAATCTTTATAAAAACATCGCGGTTACCTGAAACAAAACAATAACATCGTGAACAAACAAAAAGCTCCATTACACAGACTCGCTCGTAATCAAATATTTTCCTTAGCAGAATTAACTTTGTTAGTATAATAACTCAATAAATTCTCCTATTCGTAAGATACTGCTTTGATCGATGTTGGAATTTCCTGTTTCATTAGGAAATTCTTGGGCCGAAGTAATTTTCCGCAAGCGCTGGGAGATTCATGAATTTCATTTTCAAAAACATTTTATTGTGATAAAGTCAATTGGTATTTTTTGTATCTATGTCTAGAATTCATCATATTATTATTTACCCAACTATGTTAATTATAAATGATACAACATAATTCTAAAAATATCTTGTATGGCCTCCATATAAAACAAACTCTGGGTAAATTTTAAGGGAATATATGACTATGGTTTTCCTATCCTATCATCACTGTATATACTGCTAGAAAAACCTCTATAAAGTAGGGAAACACTGTAAGGTATTCTGAAAAGCACCTTAAAGGAACCTCTAAAAAGCGAAACCCTTCTCAGGGGGTCATCAAGTTTATAAATGACCGGTACGGTTGATGTCACGCTCAGGTTTAAGATAAATCGCTTTATATTTTCCTGGGTGAACCATTAATATCCTCTTAGAAACGATATAATGACAGATTCAGTAAATTTGTTTTAATTAAAACAAAACAAAGTTTCCTCGGCTCAGATATAATTATGTTATGATAACAGGGTTTTATTAGGACGTTAAATATACATAGCTATTTGATATTTATTCAGAGAGCTACTTGATACACACCAAGTAAATGTTGAACCACTTGCTTATAATCCTAATTGGCCTTGTTAGACAAATTGGATAAACATGTTACAGCTAAAGCTACGATTGTCGCGGTATCTCTGTGTTTAGGCAAGCAGACCTAAATAAAGCGCCTTTGGGACCTACCACTACTTCTACCTTATTTCTCATTCAAAAGTAGGTTAATTTAGAAACAGTCAATGCATCGCGTGATTCAGCGAAAGCCTTTCGTGTGTATTAGCTGTTATGTGTTTAGTTATGTAGGTACCTAGGTACATGTTTTTCTGCGACCGTTCACAAATAAGTAAAATAGTTTGAAGAGGTCGTTGTTGCTCGTGATCCGTAAACGCTAGATGTGTCGGTTAGGTCCACTAGGTATTTTCATTGAGAAGGCGTTGTCTGTGTCCATTATGCAAATGGAAGGCTCCACCGACTATGTACGGATTTAGCCGCTCTATTCACAGAGCTCGTTCCGACAGACGACGCGAATCCACTAAGATACTTTTGACTGGAGTTAAGTGAAATAATAAATGAACGTTAGTTCAACATTACCCAGTGCAAAGAAACTTTGTTTATCTACCAACTGACAGAGCGGCCTATAATGTTGCTGTAAAGTTTACAGCTCGCTCGAATTGTGTTTTATGTACAAGTAAATGCGCATTATCAATTTATCACATATTTAGATCCCTTCCCCGTGCGAGTTTGAATTATCTGCTAATAGATGTTTATCGATGGTGGTACCCGTATGTGTTCTTAGGGAGCGGCGGTCCCTCGCCTCATAACGCTGAGTGCTGACAAGTGCTCTGATGCTATCGTATTTAATGTTTTCCTCGCCGTTAAAGTCATTACGATTGTTGAATTAGCAAAGTTTCCCGACTCCCTGGAATACATTTGTACTACATGAAAACAAAAATAGAGTCTACAACTCAAATAGAGCGTACAGCAGCTCAAATCAAACCAATTGTTACACAAAGCTGAGTATTCCTTTTACATGTTGTTCGTAGAGATGGGATAACGTGGATGCGCAGTGAGTATCTATACTGGAGCCGAAATCGTGTTGAGTGTTAACTCCCACGGTTCCACGAACCCTTCCCCGGATGCTTACAATATAAACACACACTCATCGTTTCAACTTCATACTGTAACCCATCCCCTGTAACATACTACTTGTAACTAACCAGGCTCCTATAACAATCAATAGCCATATTAAGCTATAGAGCAGTTTTCAGAACCGTTCCTGTTTCCGTTCACAGAACTATTTTTCGGTTACTGTAGTTTGGCGAAAACGAATTTCGTAAATAGTTTACAGCTAGGGTCTGCTCCCTACGGACATTACGCCTGCGTTAGGGTGCGCTTATAGTGAAGCGGAGCCGATATGTACAGCATCCAAAAACCATAACCTTTTAAATATAACATAAACAGGTACACATGAAAAAGATCTAATGTTTTTACATTTATTTGTGACTACAATACAATAAATATAAATACAACTAATACATCTAATATTATGTACATTTATGTTCTACAATAAATATAAACTAACGATATAAAAGCGAAAAACGACAAAAATTCCATAAAAAAAGTTCAACAGTGTGAAGAAAGACGTGACTTCACACAGCAGCGACGGCTGTGGAATGAAGGAATTTCTAACGAAATTTCTTCTGTGTTACGAGCAGGTATAAGGGAAGTGTATCAGTGTGGATTTCAGCGAATGTTATTGGTCGATTTTGCAGGCGTCCGCACCGCCTTAGTAACAGCAACGCCTTAGCAACTTCTTTACCCTACAGTGCATGACTTTTTTTTAAGAAATAAAATTATATGTGGTAGGTAAGTACCTACTGGTGTTTGCTCCTAGAGAAAAGTAAAAAAAAAATAAACAACCCGTAGTTTCGAAAAATACATTTACACCAAAAATACAAATCGCAATCATGCTAAACGTGGCCTTTACCCCGTAAGGGATAGAGACGTGATTTATGTTTCTCTCTCTCTCTCTCTCTCTCTTTCTTTCTTTCAAATAGTTTTAATTAACACTTCGCTAAGTGCTAATAATGGCTTACGAATAAATTTGGCGAGTTAATCATAGAAATAGGTAATTCAGTCTAGTTTATGGCAGAAAACCGTCAGACACTAGGTGATTGCATGGATACTAATTTATTTTTCCCGAGAAAGCTTCCATTGCGTTTTTCGAACTAACATTACCTATCCTTAAAAAATATTCACCGCTAATAATCACACTCACAAATTGCTTTGACAAGGGTTTGCCTACAATCAAATTATAACCACATTTATTAAAATCCGTGGTTATGTTTTATTTAAATGCGAAAGTCTCTCTGTCCGTTTTGAGGGTACATCGGTGTTCTTACCTAAAATTTGGCATGAACCTTTTACTACCTAGGGATAATTTGCAGAGGTCCCACTGGTAACAAAAAATAAATTTTAAAGTAACTATGTTTCATCGTTTACATCATATTATTATTACTATAGTGTAGTTCCAATCTTGGAAGTTATTGTGAAAACATGGCACAGTTATCACCTAGTGTAGCTTGTTTGCGGAAGTTTGCACGGTATCGGGTGGAGCGGGGTTTCATTTCAAGATATTGCCGCGGCATTCCAGTCTCGTGTATAATATTTCCGCCGGGCGTAATCAGCGTCGAAAGATGGGTAAAGGAGATGAAAGCTCTGCTATTCACACACCCTCGTTGTCCAGGGAAATTACTTAAAATGACATGCTAACAGCGTACTTTAACTCTGACGGAATGCTTCGAGTTTAATTAAAGACTGCCAGAAAACGTGTTTTAACTTTCCGAGTCTTTAAGGTACCTTCAAAGAGGGGAAAGGTTACAAAAATAACTTTACAATTTGGGATAGCAAATTTATGTTAGGTTATAAAAATGATAAAATTATTGAATTTACGCCGCAGTAAAACGACGATAAGTGAGTTAGGTACTCGCTTTAAACTGCCCACATAAAGGCCGTTTATTATTCGTTAAATTACCGCAGCTTAGCTTATAATAACTTCGAACTGGTGAACTACACTTTAATTTTCAGCCGTCTGAAAAGTTGCTAGCATTCCAGCTTTCGTTAACGAACATTAAACTTTTAAATTACAACTCATGTGTTAGTAGCGTTGTTTTAGTACACGATGTTTCCAAAAAAGTCTCATGTGGTATGCAGTATCAAATATTATGTTATGGTATACATATAATAATATGTATAGCTCAATCCACTCGAAGTGGTATAAGTTTATGTTGAATTTAAAATACAAGTAGACTTGACACTTGATTCCGAAAATCGGTGAAGACTAGATGATGATCTTATTGTTATAGTTAAAGCCCGAGTATGTATATTTAAAATTGAATTATGTATTTCCTATGTATTCTCAAAGATTCTTTCTCAAGCCAGGCACTTATTATTGGAGAAGCGAAGAAGCGAAATCTGTCGCGGCGTCGTCACGTACTCGCCCGGAAACTTAATTTAGAAAACTTTAATTGGAAGGCGCTACTCCCATCTATAGACAGTTTTATTTCTCTACGCTCGTCGGAACGACGGCACGAAATGTTATTAGATGGCATAAGTGCTCCTAATAGGTTATACGTGCTTATAATAGGCACTAAACTGAATCCTGTAATACGATAACTTGCGAGATTTAACACTGTTTGGGTAACAGGGTGGTCTAAATTAGCTTACGCCGCATTCAAACATCGATAGTTTAAGGAAATTGCAGAAATATAATGAATCAAACTTTATAAT
Organism: Pandemis cinnamomeana; assembly: GCA_932294345.1. Classification (NCBI taxonomy): domain Eukaryota; kingdom Metazoa; phylum Arthropoda; class Insecta; order Lepidoptera; family Tortricidae; genus Pandemis; species Pandemis cinnamomeana. The sequence continues at coordinate 10,297,897 of OW028705.1, read as the reverse complement.
GCCGCGGCAGTGCAAACTTGCAGCATCTGTGCAGCGCTGCTTGTATCTATAATGCACGTTGTATAACGAGGCCGAATGAAAACCGCACAGCCTGCTGTACGGGCGTAAGCACCTCCGTTTGCTATGCTAATTGGTCGGATAAGCTGCCAACGCACAAGTACTGGGAAGAAATTTACCCATTTATACCAAACGAAATCAAGCCATTGCCTACATTCTACTATCGTTATCGGCTTTAATATAGAACAACAATTAAATGGAACAATGTATGCCACTCGGGACGTACATTATTCCTTCAAGCTCTTGACCTGGTTTGCGAGGTATTTTATTTCATAAGAACCCTTTTTACTACGGCTTCAGGCTAACTTTCCCTATAGGCGTTGAGTATCTCTCGACAGGTAGGTAAGTACTCTTGCTCGTATCTCCTTTTGTACTGGTACTATTATTAATGATATACCCCTGATGCTTATGAATAATGACATCCAATATATTATACATAGTATATTTAATACTTTAATGATTTTGCTACACAGTTTTGTCCTAGCCTTCCCTACTTCTATAAGCATTAGAGTGCTTAGCATTAGCATGATCTCTTCTTGTCACAAACTCACCAAGTCGCTAAGCGAGTCACGTCACAGAATACGGAATAACAATAATTTTACGCTCTGCTACCCCGTAAGAGATAAAGACGAGATTTCTGTATCTATGTATTTACGCTTTAATAGGATACCGAATTTAATAACCACTAAACTTGCTGGAAAAGGTAAAATATCGATTTAGTGCTAAATCTGGTTTAAGCTTAAAGCTTGGCAGTTTTATACAATTTGACACTAAATCGAGTTTCCTAAATCAAGATTTAACTTTTTCTAGCAAAATGGCCTAAACACAATAGTGAAACTTTAAAGTTTGCATAACTTCAGGATGTAAACTATTATAGTAACTAATCCAGGTACCAACAAAATTTGGAACTGAACAACAATACTCCGGCGGAGGTTACACCCTGTAGGTAAGTTGAATTTCCGCTTATTTTCGTATTTTATGCTCGCCGGCAGTAAGTTACATACTGGCGAATTATATTTCCGAAACATATCTTTCATGCCGGGGTGCTAATGAGCTTTTCCGCCCGCATTTTCTTCCCTTGCTAATTTCCGCATAAATTTTATCACCTTACGAGGCATTCTACCCTCGAGATTCCTTGTTGAATTAAGAAAGAGGGTTATGCTATCTACTTAATAGCATAATTGGAACATGAGATTATATTAGCTGGCATGAAAGAACATGCTCCATGCTTATAGAGCAAGGAAATCATACTTTGCACTTGTTGTGCTATACCTGCAAAAGATTTGGTTTAGGATGATGTAAATTAACTACTATGTCACTAAAAATAAATTCGCATGCAGAGTCGAGGGCATAAATATATAGCTACATACATATGTAAACTCTTTATTGTGCCTTTGTGTGCTGTCTGTTTGTGTTATATGTACGATACCAAGACGTCAAAAACATCTATACACCTTATGCCATAAACAATAAGGTCGGTGACTCATAACATATGTATTTGACATGATAGCTGTATCGATATTTATGCCTTCGACTAATACACTTACTATCTAGACATTATCGTATTTTGTCTGTCAAGATGGCAAAAAAATTGCCCACGAATAATATTTTAACCTTTTCAGAGACAACGCTCCAATATTTTGCGGATCCTTGCAGCAGTGCCGCTCTTATCTACACGAAACTTTTTCCCAGAAAAGTTACTGTAGACAAATGAAAAAAGTTTCTGTTTCAAAGTAATCAAAAAAGCGTTTCGCTCATAAACAATGATTCTTCTGTTTCAATTTCGTGATCTGCGTGTCGCAGTTTTTGTGCAATGTACTTTTTATACATTGTGTCTCATAATTAATCCGGAACGCTTAAGCAGGTGATCTGTTTGACCCCCCGTAAACGTTATCAAGATGTTTCCATGCAACGGTCGATGTTCAAAGTGCACGCCGTCAAAGGTGTGACTTGATTTTGTATCAAAAGCTACGATAGAAATCTTTATAGGAGTGTTCCATCAAGCTAACTCCACTATTGCGGAACAACTCTAAGACATCTTGTATAATGTTCTTAGAATAACGCCTTAGTTGAACTGTCTGAATTATTAATTAGCACTTTGTAACGGTATAGATATTATAAAATGTTACCTATATACAGCATGGCTAAAAATATTTTTGTTCCTGGTTAGGGCTGGGAGCTCTTACAAAGCGACGCGAGCGAGGCGTGCAATTTATTCAAAGGCCCGAGGCACGTGGGACACGAGGGATTCCCGACTGGACAAAGCCCGAAAATTGCTATTATTAACACCAACCTCAGAGAGCCATTCAATTTTAAGTAACAAAGTGTACGCCCCCAAGCCCTCCTATGACCACTTGGAAGGCGAAAAGGCCCGAAAAGCGACGGCACGCACGAAAAAAGGATTAACGGAATTCTGATAAAGCAAACTTTCGGGCAACACGAAAGGAAGGGCGCCCTGAAGTTTAATTGGAAATGTCTCGTAAAATTGATCGCGACTTCAGAAGTTTAGCTTATTTGCTTCGCGAATTGGAGAACGATGTCGGCTAGCATTACCAAGGTCTTCGATTTTTGTAATCGTTTACTTATTCAAGAATTTAGCAAATAGCGTGTCGATGGATCAGTTTACTTTATTGCTATGAGCTCTATGTCGCGTAATTTTGTCTGGTTTCTGGTTCAAGTAACTTATAAATTTATGTAGGCTCTACCAACTTCGCCCTTAATCATAAGAAGTAACAAACCTTTATAGCTATTAAATAGCTTATGTCATATCTGCGTCTGGCAAATGAATATGTCGTAGTGCCCGACATGCAGACAAACGAATGATTGTTATTAGTCATTAAAACATTAATTCTTCTTCCATCACACTGATAGTGTAAGTGAAATATTTTTTAAAGTTAACAGGAACTTATGCTTATGAGAAAGTAAAACTATGGGTAACGTCTATTTAGTAGTAAAGGATAGCAAATGAGCCAAGACCATCTGATGGTAAGTGAGCGCCAACACTCACGGACACCCGTCATCAGAGGATTTCAGTTATGGTGGTAACGATCCGGATGGACCGTCCACAAGCCCTACCACCCACAATAATAAAGGCCAAAGATAATAAATGTTTAGTGACTTAATAATAATTAAAATTAAAGCTTTGACTATCTAAAATTATATTTAATTCTTTGACTATTTCGAGTTGCTTAGCCCCCGTTTAAACAAATACTGTATGAAAATCAACACCACCAATTAAACGTTCTTGTTTATATGACGGAATCTTGAATTGCGAAATTTAATCTATTAATTTCATAACTTTATAACAACTTACTCCATTTACTTTCAATATTCCTAAATCCAAATAGTCTCTCTTCTCTTCTTAATATTTAATTGCAGCATTTATAGAGTGTATTTACTAAGCTAAGCAGGTCAACTAACATACAAAACACGACAGCTTCATAAAGTAATTAGGTTATTAAAACATTATCGCTTGCACGCTTGAGTGCATCGACGAACTGAAGTGGTGCTCAAAAACGCATTACGCCTGCTTGATGAAACTCACATACAACCATACGAGGGATAGAGACAGACGCACGCCCCGTCCTGAGACTGGTTTGTCAATATTGCCACTGCTCTTAACTATCATACAAAACAAATAAGTCCTCCATGTAACATCGAAGTTTTAGAATTCTAAAATAACAAGCAAATCATCTATGAAAACATCGTTATTTTTACGATTAAATTTACAGTTCAATGCTTTACACAAATGGCTATTTAGGTACATATTCAATATTTTATACATGTTTAAATTGATTCAAGCAAACAGAGAAAATCGAAAGTAAATACTTTTCTATAAAGTTTTTGGTTTTCAGAATGTTTGCAAATAAGATTTTAAATGTGTACGTTCTCGAAATATATTTAAAAAGTAAAAGGCTCGTGGAACACCTAGAACTAGTTGGCACGTCGCATTCCGATACCGAAAGATAACTTTTATTACATTCCCAACACAAAAGAAGGAATTACGAAGAACGTGCGCGCGCGGTCAAATATTGCCTTTTCAAGCTTAGATGTGCTAGTACGGCCAGACAGAATACTTGGATCAACACTGTCTAGTACACCTATGAGTCCGATTTTTGTAGGACTATTGTAATACAGGGTGACCTCTAAGACGTAATACAAAACCAATTTTTTAAATACGTCTCCCATAAACTAAAATTCTTAGCTAGGTCTCATGCTGTTAAAACGATCATTAGTATTATTTTTTTGTTTCAATTGTTCCTAATTTTTTCGGTTTTTGTATACGAGTCGGTCAATTTACTTATCTACCAGTTTTAACAAAAGACGAACTCACTTCAATTAGGAGATTATGTTGTGATACGTACGGGTCGAACAACACAAATACAAAATGAATTAAAAGGCTAAACTGTCAAGTCATTTTAGCCGGTAGTTAAATGTTAAAATCTAAATTATGTTCCGTAAAAATTCCATTACTTTCAACAAATTTTCTCTAATCCATCTCCTCTCTTATGACAATGTCGCATTAGAAGGACTATATGTATACAATGCCGAAATATGTTTATGTTCAAGATAAGGCTAGCGACGTTCTTTCAATATCTCATCTCAAGCTAACTAAGTGAGCATTCAATTTCAAAAGGAGTAGGTGAATATAGAAAGGTTGTGTTTGAATGCATTTTCGTTTAAAATAATTCTCACTTAATTTTTCTTATTCAGAATTCTCAGTTCGCAGGAAAAATGTAGTTAGTTGAAGTGTTAGCGACAAAATAAGAAAATCTACAATCTTTTACCAACGTCAAAGAAGTCCTTAATAGAATAAAATGTCAACGTAAATATTTACTTTCGCTGTAAATAATTACTCGAGGTTCAATTCCCGGCGAGTGTCTACAAATCGATCGGCATTTATGATTGACGTTAACTTTCAATTGACTGGGTCGCGAAGAGATGAACGAAGGTCTGATTGGTTAGTTAACAGAGCACGAATGAGAACGGAATGAACTGAAAACTAGGATACAGTCACCGGCAATGATATCGGATAGAACAGAGCACTCAAAAACATCTAACGCAACGCATTTTACAACTGTTATTGTTAGAGCATAATAATATATCATGCGTTTATGAGTACCTATCCAAAATTATTACCGGCGACCGTACTAAATTTAAATGTTTACGATGTATCAAAATCATTGTCTTAGAATCGATTAAATTGATAATTGACTCACATCGCGTTTGCGTGGCAAACCGACTATAAACTAGGTCCACCTTACAGAAAGTATAACCAGTATTGTGGCTTCACGACATTTTTGAATTAATTACTTACCTACCTATGCGCTATCGACACGCAAGGGCTGCCACAACAAATAGTATAATAAAAGAAAAAAGAAAATTAACATCCTTTCCAGCATGAAATCAAGAAGTCCGATTAAGCTTATCGTTTTATCTGCATGAAATGATTGATTTATATTCGTAGGTACGTGTTTTTAAATAGGTATTTATAAAATTCGGGTCAAAATGAGACGGAAAGTTTATTTATTTCATCTTCTTCATTGAATAGGAATAAAAAAAAATAATATGGTTTCTTTATAAACAAAAACCATTAAGTTAAATGAAGTCTGGAGCAGTGTTAAAAAAGGTGTCTGCACGGAGAAACTAGAAATAAGCTAAACATTTCTAAGATAGGATTGACCATCTAGTTCCTATTTAACTTGTTAATAGAACGGTAGTCTAAATGAAAGTCCATTTTATTAGACTAATCAGAAACGACAACTTTTAGGTTACCTTAACTACTCTTATACTTAACTAGACTAACTCGTGAGACATTATGTCAAAATAACATTGGCAGGTTAATTACAAATTCCGAAAATTTACAAATTCCTTTTGATGTAGATAAACATGGTAATCCTTGAAATTCCAAGTAGGCCCTTGCGAAATAAATGCGTAATTCCCTTGTGCGAAAGGTAAAACCCTAGAACCTACGATTATTATTCAGAGCCGCGGGAGTGTAATGTGGAGTGAGCACTACGCCTTGTCCCGTCCGCATCTCTGGATACTCTTCGTGGAATGTTCTATTAATATTTATGGCCGGAAAATTATCATTAAAAATAGGTTTTGACCGACCGTAATGTACCCGCTCCGCCCCATTCAATATGCCTCTATAAGGGCCCGCCTATTATCTCTCATATTAATTTTATTTGAGAGAACGATTATACGTCGTGCCCAGCAACCGCACTCGCACTATACCTACCTACCTATTTTACTGTTTCAGGTAATAATAATGGTAAAGGTGTTGCAAACTGATTTGGTTCACATAGGGGACAGATGGAAATGGATCGTTGTGGAGGCAAAGGTGTCGCCTTTTATTTAATTACATACATATATCGTTAGTCATGTGTTCTGTTTGTTTACTTCTGTGTGATGTTTCATTTGTGTTCATCAATCAATTTAGCACGTCATATGTCACAAGCTGATCCCAACATATTTAGATAGGTAGCGTGAATAAATGAGACGAGGTCAGCCATTCCCTGATACGAGCTCTGGCAGGCGCTCGGTGAGACGTTTTTATAAGTTTGAGCGCAACGTCCCGAATTCTACTAACTATAAACAACCCGTGCTGGCATACGTCATAATCAATTTGCTAAGCATATGTATTAAAGTGTTGAAATTCAAATATTTATCGGCGGTTCCCAAGCGTGGTGCCGACCGTTGACCCTACACGCCCGCGCCCTGCGCCCGCGCCGGCTGCTCGAGAATGCGTCTGCTTTTTGTACATTAAGAGTTGCGCTTTCGCACCCATAACAACTCGACCGACGACCACACAGTGACTAACAACATGTTAGCAATAACAATCAACAATTATTCAAAATGTTGACAGAATAAACCCTGGTGCAGCTATGTAGTTAAAGCGTGAGAGTAACAGGTTTATGCAGTAACGGAAAACAAACTTAAAGTCGAATAAGTACCATAAAAAAAGATTAGGTATATAAGTTAGTAAATGGTAACAGCTACCTACATCAGTGAGTTTTTTCGCTTCTTGTAGAAGGTAGAACTAAGATAAAGCTAAAAAATGAGGTTCATAAATGTCTGTAGGTAGGTAATAAACCGAAATGTTATAAAATGAAACGATATTTTTTGAGTTTTTCCATCACAGTCTTTAGTTACGAAAGCTTAGGAGTTATCAAGGATGTACAGTCATGATGTTTTCTCTTAATTGGATGCTTACATGCGTACCTACTTTCAGAGCAGGTACGAAGGCCGTAGTCTGAAATCGGGACTCTACCTCTGGTAGCTATTTTTTTATTTTAATACCCGGCTTATTATAAGATATTTCGAGACGCGTGATCTTAAACTTATGTAGGTGCTTGCTTGTATAAAATAAATTGTCATAATAAGAAAACAGAGTAGTAGATAGATACATACAAGAAAGCTAATTAATACAAATAAAAATAGAGTCAAAATAGCTCATTCCAATATAAACTGAAAAATATACCAAAATATAAACAGGTCACAAAACTGATAACAAAATCAATGTAAAGAATTTTGGAAATGTCCAGTTGAGTTATTTCGTAATGATCATGAGGTGATCATACACATAATACTCTCACACGAGATTGAACAAAATAATCGTCATAACTACTGCTTCAGCCGCATGCGACGGGTCAGCGATTCGCGGCAGACATGAGTCAGTTTAATTAAATGTCAACGCGGGCAATGCACCTAAAGCTGAATTCGGTAAATTAATATCGGTATTCGGTCGCACAACCACTCCTGTACAGCACTCTGCATCAGATCCATTCGCGACAGGCGGCTCGTATCAAGCTCAAATATGTCATCCTACGAGTATATGTCACACAGACATGTGCACTCCTACACGTTTCGATCATAGCAGCGGTCGACAACACCATTAATTAAACGATTTGTCAAACTCGTGTAAACTACACGTGGGAACGATCAAGAGGCGAGACTAAAGCTAAGCAAGAAAAGCTAAACAGATAAAGATTCGAGCATAACAACGGCAGATATGTTATGTGTGTTGTGATGACACAAAGCAATCAATAAATGAATATGAATATGAATATGTTCCATCCTCTTCTTTTTTAAAAGTAAATTATTTATCGATCGTCAGATACTGGAATTCGCCTGAATAATTTCTACAGTGTACAATCGAGTAGGGCAGAATGTAAAACATTCCAACGCACTAGCTTTGCACAAAATTAAATCATCTCTTAAAATAGGTGTGAGTGTAACCCGCCCATAGAAGTTTCTAACATCATGAAGACAATTTACACAAGATTGGATGGGGTGATAGGTAAATTACAAGAACATTACCGCCAATATGAAGGGTCCAGGAGAGCACTCAGAGTCATTAAGCTGCGGCTACTACTCCGAATAGGTTCAGTAATGGAGTGCCTAAGTTAGTCGCTGCTAATCTCTCCCGCTTAATGGTATCTTTATCACGATTATCTCATAAATCCATTGCAATCATGCGGCAATACAGAGGTATTCAAGCAATTATCGTTATTATTATTATTGTTATCTCAAGAGATAGGACCTACGGGTCAGTATGCTGAAAACTGAGATTGATTCGTGATGATTAATAAACAATATTTTTATTGTAGTTGATAACGTAAGCCACTAGGAACGTGGAAAATACAAGGACTTTTCTCGTCTTCTGCAGACTATAATTCAAGACGCGTGAAAATTACAACGAAGACGAAGTAGGGCAAATAACGAAGAGATGACTCGACATAGGTAGTATAGTTTCAAAATGCAAGATGTTATCTTGTGAACATTCCATTAACTAATGTAATCAGCCTATCTACTCCTTTTAATATTGCTTGTACATTTGTATTAAAAAATAAAATAATGATATGAAATGCAACCAAAACTGCAGAATAACTTTAAACACCTATTTGTCAACGACGTGGCTAATTCTCTATATTATAATCATCACCCAAATTTTAACATGGCCCATTCACTGGCGATAAATAACGCTTTCATCTGACTTAAATGAGATTTTATTGGAGCTAAGTCGCATTCAGTCAAGGGAATGGTTTGACCAAAACTTCATTAGTTCAGTTAACGAGACTTTAATGATTTTATCGGGGTGACTTAACACTATAGATTGGCTGTTAAATACAATAATTTTTAATACTCCATTAAATCAAAAGTTGTCCGCATCAAATCCCTATTAAGAGTGAACTTCGAATGGCAACCCCATTAGGTAAATCATGAATTGTTGAAACATGTTAAACCTTATTGAAAGCCACGATTTGTAGTTAATCAGATTAAATAGACTAAACGCGAAAATCGGGTTGAATCAAGTATGTACCTACTGACGTTAATTAACAAGTGAGAGTTAGGCCTGGTGTACCACGCAGCCGCCTCCCCGGCGCTCTAGGACTGTCGCATACGATGAAAATAAACCTGAACTAGTTTTCAAAATCCCTTAATAACTCTGTAGGTACTAGGTACAGTACCGTTTGCCTGTAGACTAATAAGAATGAGACTTACCAAGGAATATATTCTTAAGGAATAACTTACAAAACAATTTAGTTATATAGTGTCATGACAGCAATGACACAATAAAGTTGAGAAAACATCGCTTTTATCTTCATCATCTTGCGACAAGGTGGTTTACAATTCTGAATGTGGCGGTGCATTGGAGTGTGCGGGCGATCTACGAGCACAAGTATCAGTTCCGCCTGATCGAACACCCGAACAACTGAGCCGCTTAATCGTGATTACACGATGTGGCGCCTCATTACAGCACAGACCAAAGACCAAATTACACACGTTTTGGACGACATAACCTTCTCTGTAAACCAACTAATCTAGAGATATTGATCGATCATGTGTTCAGATTATAGAGTTAAGCAAACTCGTCGTGAAAATTTAATAGCGTTAGCAATAGGCTTGTTTATGGTGTGGTTCGATGGCATTTAATTTGTTATTAAAAGCTGTACATAAATTAAAATATAAAAATTAATAAAGGACCCTGTCAAAAACGCTTTAGGTACCTAACCCGTTAATTTTGATGTCTCGCTGCTTACTCTTGTCTTTCTGCATTACTATAGAATTACACAAAGACTGAATTTCATGTACCTTTAATATATCTTTAATGAACGCAGGCAAATGTCTATTATCCTTCTTGAGATAATTTTCAACTAGCTGACGTCGGCAAGTCAACAAAAATTTATTGCTAACAAGGTAAGTCGAGTTATGGGAAGATGTGTGGTAAAAGTAATTTTCTCGCGGCACTACGCAGCACAAACTCCCGCGGGGAACTTTTACAGGGTCATGGATAAAGTAACCAACGAGAAATACGGCTGACATAATGTGTCTACGAAAATGTGTAAATGTATGCGCAGTACTTAGGTACTTATATCTACTTATAGCTTAACGTGAAGTCCATTGACATGCGTTTCAGTTCTCAGGTAAAATCGGTTTTTGGTAATTTACTAATTGCGATAAACAATATTGAGATACATTTTCTTTATTCACTCGTAATCAAGCTACTCTGCTTGCTTACTCGTCAAGACGGTTTTATTATTGAAGAAATTTTGCCTTTAACAGAATTTAGCGATGCGTTTGTGTCTTCGCTAAATAATACAAAGGAAATGTGCGCTTCCGAGTGAGGAATTTTCATTATAAACCTACTGCCTACATTCAGGCATCACGCTTCACAAATTCTACTGGTTATTTCATTAATTGGAAATACAAACAGCTTCTATTTACGAGATACAAAACACAACTCATTTTACATGTTAGAACAAAACAGGCATTGACTTTTGTAATCCACGACCCTAGAATATTTAAAGGAAGAACGCGTCCTTTAACCATTGCAATGTAATTTCCAGGTTTGGGAAATTAATTAGCTAAATTAATTACAAAAGTAACTGCCAGACGCAAAAGTAACATTCAGAACAAATTTTAACAAATATTTCGTTGGATCTAATTACGCGCAGACTAGCCTAACTTTATCCACCAACTTAACCTGGACTGAGCTTCATTATAACGATTTCTTCTTTCGACCGAAACTTGCTAAACAAACTGTCGAGCTCTCCTACCCAATCAAAGTCGAAGTTAACAGAAAATAGTGTCAAAACTTTTGCTAACGTCGCTCGGTTCAAAGTTGAACTGAGTTGTCTGTGAAATGCTCGCACAAGACGCTCTTAGACTTAATCGGCTGTTTCTTTAAAAACTACATTAGTATTTCATTTTTAGTCCAGACAAATCCATTACGATTTATTCTACACATATCGGTTCTTCTAAAATAGTACAAGAAAAACAAATTTGTTTAGGATAATCTTAAGAACTTTGCTACTTCGCGAAATAAAGTGGTCACACTTTGGCTCTATTTAGCTTAAAGTTTAATGTGGACCTCCTACTCCACAAAGTAACGCTTGAAACTACATTATCAATCTTTACCCATATTTAAATCTATGTTGAAGGAGCACTATCTGTCATCTTGTGCATGAATCTTGTAGCTGGATTTGTTAGGTACCTACGTGTGTATTTATGTGTCTATTTATATCTCCATCACCACATAGTATAAAATAATTTATTATAAATGTGTTTCATGTATAATATATTATGTATTTTCAGTATTTAGGATTTTAATATTATATTCTAAATTGCACCACCTGCTCAGATCTGTTCTCCAGTCCATTGTGGTTGCCTGGTAGAGATCGCTCTGTAGCGATAAGGCCGCCTATTGTAACCTTGTAAATATTCTTTATACCTTTTTTCTGTTTTGGTTGTTATATGTTGTGTTCAATAAAGAGTTATTGTATTGTATCAATAAAAAAGGTACCTATTACGTGCAGCGTTTCTTTTATTTTTCATAGGCTGATTTCATCAAGATCATGTTTCGGATGGAGGTGGCGCTAAATTGGGCAGAAGATCCAAAAAGACACTAACTAGACGTTATAGACTCTAGAACGTTTACTGCGGGCATAAACTACTAATCCCTTTCCCAAATGCAAGGTCAAAGCGGTTAGGAATTACGGATTTAAGGGTATGTATTCACGACAAACCCAGTGTGTTAGGGTTTCCAAAACCTGCTGTAGCTAGTAGGTACCGGTACAATCACAACTTTAAATATAGAAACATTTTTTTCATTACACACTTTGTGTATTAAAGTAGGTAGATTGATGCAATAAAACACCTACATTGACCAAAGTCCCTACAAATTTTTATCGTCAATATGTAAAAGGAACAACATCATAAAACTTTACATCCGTACCTATCTAGAAAATGTATTATGGCGGTTGCCATTGGACCCATTCTTTACTACCGCTCCTTTATGGTAACATTAAAAAAAACAAATATAATATCTTTACAGTTTTTTTCCTGGAGTTCATTCCGCTTCGATTCAGCTTTGAAAATATTTAAAGAGATAAAAGTATGTATCCACCGATTTTCTGTGGCGATTTTTTTAACTCATAAAAATTAAGAAAATAAAATACACGTAATATGTAGTCCAACCCCATAGAAATTATATTATTTGTGGCCAGCTAAATAACCACATTCGACATAATAAAATGACATGTAATAACTATAAGTATTACGAATAAACGAGTATGAGTATGAGTATGAGTAATACGTTTTGAATTTATTAATACGACCGAACGAATTTTATATTGTCAACAATTGAATAATATAAAATAAACGTACCTACCTACGAATTACTAAGTTCCGTGATCAATTACGAAAATAAAAGAACTTTTTAAATGCGAACGTTGCAAACTACCATTTTACTAACTTCATTCGTTAGTTTAATACGACTACGTCACGCACGAATAATTTACTGCGGAATTAGGATCTACAGTTCAGTAAGAATTTTGATAATGGAGTTTCTTGTGTTCACTTCCTTAATTTCTCTTGAGTTTCCACTTTACCCCATATCTCATAAGTTAATAATGATTCCCAGTTGCCTCATTCTTTGTGAGATCATTACAGTGTCATGTCTAGTTAATATACACCTATGTATATACCTAGACGTGACCTAGATCTACCTAATTATGTCATCAAATCCCCATATTACTTTTTTGAGTCGTTACATGATTCTAAATAAATCAGCTTGTAAACTAATAAAAGGGAAGTTTGACAGACGATTACAAAACTTTTCAAACAAAACTCTACCTTTCTAACATGCATATAAAAACAATCACTTAATGAACTCAATATTTTCATCGTATGGTACGTAGTAACACTATGACATTAAGTACAAGACATTTCTTGTACTTAATTACGTAATCACGGTGATTTCATGGGAATTGCACACAATAAACCCTAAACCCGCTGGGAAATATTTAAACTTGTCTCTTGCTAGTTGGCCGACAGAAAGTGATTGTCATAGTCTCCACAAATTATTCAAATTTTCTTTGTCAGAAACCTTTTTTTGACAATTTAATAGTACTGAAATTGAAATATCTGCTTAATAAAGGCTTTATTTATACCCGAGTGCCTTTTGGGTAGGTACCGATTGCTTAGACGTTTTTTGCCTCGCAGCGTGGGTTTTATTTAATATCCACATTCTACGAAAGCGTAGGACTTTTACTTATTTATTTATTGAAAATCCTGACCGCAATAATGCGTATTATGGAAATGAAAAATCAACGAAAACAATAAGAATGTCAGGAAATTCCGCACGCGAACATAAAACGTGTAAGCAACAAGGACACTGATCGGAATTACGACTACCCTCATTCTGTGGCTCCTACGCGCCGGGCCGGCGGCCTGTCGGGCGTCGCGCCACTAGACCGCTCGGCACCATACCTACATATTTCGCCTAGACACATGTCCTTTGGTGACAAAACCAGTTTTTGGTATATCAGTTCCACTTTATGCGCTAAATCATTGGCTTGTTTTAGAACGTTTGTACGTAATGCAGTGTAGCAAAGACAATGATTACTTCACAAATATATTCATTCTGATTCGGTTTAGATACAAAATATCAGATGTACCTACCTGCTTAATGTGTTAATACTCGAGGTGGCTAACGTAAATTTTACTAATGTTTTCTCACATAGGTATCCTGTCTATTTGTTTCCGCCACCTACTTAAACTGTCTCCAACTTATTTCTCTATCTTATTGGTTGTCTGGTAGAGATCGCATTAAGCGATAAGACCGCCTATTGTCTACTTTGTTCTTTGATTCTGTATTGTTCTGTACAGATTTGTGGTGTTCAATAAAGAGTATTTGTATTGTATTGTATTGTAGGTAATTCATTCCCTGAAGATTGCTTACCTACGTATTTAAGTACTTTCGAAGAACCTGTGTAGTAATTAAAAAAAAAACTGTTACAATCCGAGTAAAGTATGACAATGTGTTTAATACAGAGCAATATCAAGGGGTTTTGGACCATATCCAACATTAAATGTCTAGTGGAATAGTCCATCATACAAGACATTAGAATTCATTAGCAAACATAAATTTCCTGATGTTAATTGGTTTGCTCATAATAATATGAATTTTTAAACCTACTAGCTGCGTTCATTTAAATATTTAAGTACAGTCAAAAGCAATTTTTATTTAGATTTTTCCCAGCTGCACTGAGCGTGACGTAATCAGCCCAATTTGATTTAAAGACGCAGCGCTAACAAAGGAGGTTTGAGACCGTATTTGAGCAAGGATTGTTACTAATCGTGCCGACTTTACGGCAAACATTCGTAAGCAGCGACCACAATAAGGCCGGCGTCGTTGCTTTAATCGTCCAGCGTTTACCAACAAAGGGAACTGTTTTATGCCAGGGCACGCGCAATGCTTTCTTCCCATTGGAAGCGATTAATGGTGCCGCATAATGAAGCCTGGGCGAACACTAGTAAATAATTCTTCCGCCATGATATACAATGCGAATCACCTTTAAAAAGTGTGCCCTGAAAAACCTAAGTAAGTACGTATTGTTCTTCCCTCTCTAGAAATGAAATGAATTTCAACAGGTCTGGAACGTGGATTACATTTTAATAATTTTCGTGTTTGTAATAAGAAAATATCTCGCAGTATTTTAAAGTCGAGAGAGGTTTTCCGTCATTGAAGATTAGGAGTGTTATTTATTATGAAAGACGCGAACTTTTTTTTTTTAATAATAATCTCTTTGACGAGTTCGTGTAAATTTTACCGAGCTCCATTAATTTCGTAAGGGTAGATTTCCCCGCGGTGCTGTTTCTATAAGACAGTTCGTGGCCATAGCCAGATGAGTTTGTCGTAAGGTTCGTAGATAAAACAGTCGTCGTTTTTTGTAGTCATTACGACAACACGTAAGGCTAAAAGTTTTCAAACTAACGACCAAAGCGCTTCCGAACAAGTTTGTTCGTTGGCCGCAAAAGCTTTAACTAGGTACTGTACATGTGGCGTGAAATCCGAAATTATGATTTAAGAATTTTTAGGGCAGAGTAACTAAGGATTACATAAGTCACTTAATTAGATTAGAATGCAACAGAAAATAGCTATTTTCTCAAACATGCTCGGAAATGTATGCGTTAATGTCCCGATATTATGAGGACATGAAGTTTCTCGTTTATGGCTCCCTACATTACTTCTTGGCTTAGGCCACAAAAGTTAGTATGAAAATCCATTTTTGTCCGCAGCTCTAATTTTTTAAATTTCTATACTAAAATTAAATTGGCAAAGGAAAAAATTACATACAGCCAACCACCACCACAATCTGTACCTAAGCATAATTGCGACATAAAAAAAAATCTATGGTACTATATTTATGTACGGTTAAACATGGTGCTCAAATAGCTGGATCAAATTAGTAGGTACATTTAAAAAATAAAAAAGGTGGCAAATCGAAAATCTTTTTTAATTTTAATATTTCCTCACATTGTTTGAGAAAAGCACTATACAAGCTTTGGCCGGAACAGGGATTGCAGGACTCGTTCTATCTGGCCTCGTCTTCGACTCGGCCACCTACCCCGAACTCGTCCAGCAATCCCTTACTTCACGGCCTCTGCAGTAATGTACTATTACTTTTTATGAAACATGTAGATAGTTATTATTGTAGTTGTTTAGTGTGAGACATGGAGTCTGACTGCGGTTAAGTATCAAGAGCATAAAATTGTGGCAGGATCATTCGAGAATAAAGTGTAGATCCTTTAATTGTGGCACCAGTTTAAGATAATACCCTGAAATAACGTTGATCCATTGAAGCGCACAAAACGTGGAACATTTTCGTGAAAAGTTAGAACGTCGAGTTTCCACGAGCTCTTAATGCCAGCTGGTTCTGAAAGTTGAAGATATTTTTCTAAAAACAAGTTAGCAACAGTGCGTGTCTTGAATGGCGGGCGACTCGTTAACTTTAGCGCTATTATAAATCTTGTGAATGGCCCCCTTTATCGGCGTCCAGTAAACTCCCACGTGACCGATACAAAGGAAACATTTGAGAAGTTTTAATTGGTAGATCATCGGATGTTTAAACTGTTACGAAACGATGCTGAAACTTCGTATACATCACTTGATGCTAATCTCCTTTTGGCCTGTCCTCCTTCATCTTCCAAAACTTACTCCAAATCCTTCACAGTTCACTCTGCTAGACTGTGGAATCGGTTATCGACTCCATCAGGCAGTCTGCCTCCGTGGCTTCGTTCAGGGAAGGCTTGAGAAAGATATGGCTCACACCATCTCCTTAGATATTGTATGTGTGTACCTACTCTTATTGTATTTTGTATGTATGCTTGTGTGAAATGATATTTAGTAGTTTATTTTATGATTTGTTTATTGTATTTAGATATGTACCCTCTATTGTGGCTTTCACTATCTGGAATTTTAAACTCACACTTTGTCGGTCCCTCGTTTAATGCTCCTCTCATCTACTCAAAGGTTAACTGGTAGAGATCCCTTATAGGGATATGTTCGCCTTTGTGCACACACTTATGTTTTTTTTTGTGAATTGTATCTGTTTCTTTATATTTGTACAATAAAGTATTTACTTACTTACTTACGACAAATGTGTTTTGTTTCGCAACATTATTAAAATTAATATGACGCGCAATTTCTATATAGGCACGTGGAAACCAGAGGCTGAAAATGGAGCGGCAAAACAACTCTGAAAAGATTAATGGAGTTAAAATTGCATCGCTACGTAATGCAATAAAAGCCAGTGGATGCAGTGGCTGGCTGAGTGCAGTGTTTTATCGCTGAGACATACGAGAACCTAAGTTTTACAGTCAGCCGCGATTAAAAGCAGTTGGATTTTTAAACCTTTGAGCTCGTTTCCGCGACACGCCGCTTTACTTCGGTGCAACACAAATTAGCGTTGATAAACTCAACTTAGCCGTCCTTTGCGCGGCAAGCATTCCATTCCGACTTGAAAGTGGAATTCAAAGTTTCCTGAAATGGGATAAGTAAGCAAGAAATCCAACTAAGTCTGAGCAAAACCAAAACAACAGCGGCCACTGACATTCTATGGTGAGCATTTTGCAGAGCTTTGTACTTTGAGATCCAAAGTGAACAGGATCTCAATAGGCTTTGGGGTTTCATTTAGTTTTGCTGTAGCATGTAAATTTTATTTATTTATTTTACTTCATTTTTTTATATTCAACTCCGAATTCAATTCCCAATTTCAGGTGGCCATCCCTACACCAGAGATTTTGATTCGTATTAAATAATATTTCTGGAAGAATGTAGTTACTTTCATATAATAAAACAAAGAGTAATACATATACATTTTAAATATACCTACACACGTACAAATGCACATATATATATATATATATATATATATATATATATATATTTAACTTTCAGAATACTTGTCGAAATATGAACACAAAATAAAATAAAACAATCTCCCAGTTCACTTTGTTTACATACATCCCATGTCACTCCCATTATGTTTTAAAAAAGTACGAATTACTTTTTCTATATAACTTGTTTACCTACCTACTTTTGTGATTTTTGTATTTACTGAAAACTATGCGTACCAACATAAACAGTATAAATAGATACAGCTGTTGTATCTAACACAGATAAAGATAACATATAATCAAGATCCCACGACTTCTTACACAGCCCCGGGTAATGAAAGCCAACCCAATCCAATAATGTGGCCTTATGTCTTTGCTACACACAGAATAACTTATATGAGGATATTTTTTCTGGAAAAGTTACCCGGAAAATGCGAGATCTAAGAGCAAACACAACAAACTAGGTGCCATTAATGCAATACTTTATTTTGAAAAAGTCACTTAGGGTACATACGCGTATATTTTTTAGTAGATACGGAAATCTATATTTAATTAAAGCGCTTTTAGCTGTTCACGATCAATAGGATAGGATATCTTAATGCACGCATAGCATGACATATTCAAAGTACCGTAAAGCTACAAAAATGATGTCGAACATATTCGTGTTGTGGGGTAAAAACCCGTACGTGACATGTATCAGGGGGGATAATTTGGGGATAATCCCCCCGGAGAGCGGCGCCACATCGCAACCCGGCGCGACAATGTGGGGCACATGCCGACGCACCCCATGCCTCGGCTACACTGCCATGTTGAGTCTCGTACTTCACAGCAAGCGAAAGAAAGAACATAGAAACGATACGCGGAAATGGGATATGAGAAATTAAAAGCTCTCAACGGTCCATTTAAAATTAAACCGTCGCTTGCTTAAACAGATAAACGCTCGCTCTCTTGGTGTTCAGTCCTTTTCGAATCACAATCTTGACGAATTATCTCGATACTTTACTTAGGCTTGAGATTATGAGTAATCTTCTGAAGCAAATATTTAGTAAATAACCGATAATAATACCTGCGCAAAACAAAATAGCCTAGAGTTATTATACCTTGGTATCAAATAGCAGCACACATACCGCCTACCACATTATGTGGCTTCGTGAGCTACCACAAAGGTGTGTTCCGTAGAAGCAAGGAAAAAAACTATTTCACTATGCATTGGTAAGCTGGTACGATAATTAATAAAAGCAGCATTGTGTACCGTAAAACAGGGTGAGTGGGGCAAAATTTAAATTCAAACCTCGAAAAAAATTCAATTCTATAAATAAAAAAAATATAAAGGTATTCATTTTAGTTCAATAATGATTATCTGTCGTTTAGTTTCATAGTTTAAACAATAAACAATAAAATATAGGTATATCCCAGCTCAAGCCTTAGTGGGGCCAGAAGAGATAAGAACAAATAAAAAAAGACGATAACAAATTACCAGAAAAAAGGAGAACTACTTTTAGAGCAAGCTGAGCCAGAAATTTTAAGTACCTCGCAAATGAAAACACAAAAATATTAGTTCTATGCCTACTCCCCCCGCAATGCCTTCTCGCCCTGTGCCGGTGCCTAGTACATACTTAGATAAAAGTCTTAAAAGCCAACGTGATCTAAAAAATATAACTAATAATAACTAACTCTTTCTACGAAGTAGTAGTTTGTTTGCGTGATTGAGATCGGAATTGGCGGATAGTCTGATTAATTCTTCCATTTTTAAATGGATCTAGAGGGATCGATAAGCTGCGCTCGAAATAAAATAGAACAATGGACGGCCCGTATTAGGACCACCGCTTAAAATGCTTTCCATGTTCCGTCGCATCCGGTGACGACCGCTGCCCGCAGCCCAGCTAGGCCGGAACTGAAGACAACCCACTTTAATCAGTGCAACGCGCTATCCTACCAAAGAAAAATGTATTTCCACTTTTATGGTAACAAATAGACGGTCTGCCAAACAATCATTAATTTTACTCTGTTAGGTAGGCAGGAAGTCGGGTATGAGGGCTGGCGGGGACGCCAGATTGGCCCGCGATAACTTATTATGTTATTAGCCTTCATAGACCTGACATAATATTAATTAAAGCCATGTTAGAACTTATTATTGGCTTAAAAGTGGCGTTACTGCTAGACATAGGTCTCCTTAAAAGCACGCCATATTACCCGCTCTTCGGGTTGTCGCATCTCTGACGCTACCAGCTACCTTTCGCAAACGTCACGGACGGCGTCCTAGTCCTACTAGACTACGCTTCCCGAGTCGCGGTCTCCACTCAAGAACTCGTTCACCCCAGCGGTTACTGGCTCTACGACAGATATGGCTGATCCACTACCACTTCATCTTATTAATCATGTGTGTTATATATCGATGATTGAATACAGATACACATATTATCCGTGGTTCTGAAGCTACATAAGACCCTAGTATTTAACCCAGCCCTCTTAAATCGTAGACGAATTGATTCTGTTGCCCCATCTTCGAATTGCAAATCCATCTTTGCCAGGAGACAATTCGCATCTCAATCTGCGCACGTGTACAACAGAATTAATAAAAAAGTTAATATATACCCCTTAAACGGCTATGACTGCAAAAAAACTTTAGTTAAATGGTTGAGTGACCTAAGCTATGATGACACAGAAGCACTACTTCATCGTGTAGCTTAATATCATATGGCTTATTATCAAAGTTGCCATACCTACGAGATGTTAGTCGTATGAAGTTTTAATGATGTTTTAAGTTAAAGCAATGTAAACTAACTAGCTTGCGTGCTTACACACACACACACACACACACACACACACACACACACACACACACACACACACACACACACACACACACACACACACACACACACTTAAATTATACAATTATACAATAATTAAATTATAATTAAGTTTAAATTATTATTCAATTGTAAAATTTGTTTATTATTATTATGGTTATTGCTACTGTCTTAATAACTGCATTATTATTTTTTAGAGGAGCGGGATCTCCTGTCACAGGTATATTCATATACCTACTAGGAGGTCTCTAACACTCTTATTATGACTTGTTGGATATTGCAATAAATATATTTTCATTTTCATTTTCATTTTCATTTTCATTTTCAGATAGATGACTGGTAATAAAAAAACAGAAATTAAAACTCTAATAAAGTTAACATAACATTACGATTTAAAAAAAAATACGAACAAAAATACCGTTAGATATTGAAGCACAAGGTCTATAACTTTTGCCTCATGTCACTGATTGCCGAAAGAGGTGCCCGCAATAAGCGAGCGTGATTCGGCAAATACACTAACAGGGCTCCCCGGAGATGACTCACGGTGCCACACGTTAACTACTTATACGTAGGCTGATGTTATCGCGTAACTGCGAGACTCGAGTTCCGACACGCCCGGAGAACAATAAACGGAACTTAAGTTCACACGGAAATCATAACCGCGACTGCCTCTTGTTCAAAGCAAATATGATTCGAATACTAATCAGATAACGACGAGGGTCCCTTTTGATTTTGAGGTCTATAAAGTTTTATGGCGTTGTTATAATTATTGGAAACTTTAGAAAAATGACATTATTAGCTAATGCTTTAAATCGGGATACCTAATTTATGAGTGACGTAGCCGACAGTAGCTCTCGTATCAACATTTATAATTCCGAAACATAGATTTACATTGCGTAAAGCAATTCAATCTCCTAAGCACACATGCGGACTTCATAAATCTCATGTCAGTTGAGTAAAACCGAGCCGTGTGTCATAAATACGGCGGGTATGTGTGTCAAAACATGGGGGATTTGGGCGCTGTCTCCCGCGGCACCGGCGGCACTCGCCGGCGACGCGATGCGAGATAATGAAAAAAAAGATTTATGATCAACTCTAATCAAATTTTATTACCGTTCTTACGGTCCCTAGCGCTATTGTACAATAAGCAGTGCATTTTGTTATCGAACGAAATTCATAGCAGACTGCGAGGGGTGGCCGTTAGAATTTACGAGACATACTCGCAAGAGATTTTAAAAAACACTAGGTAACATTGAAATTGAATTCCACTGCACACCGTGCCTAAAGGTACACAACGTACGTGCAATATTACTTATGTGTTGAGAACAAAACAATCATGCTACAGCTATTAGGTACCTACCGAATACATGCTTCTGTAGGTTTGATATGGCTGGGTTCAATAAGATGAGTAAGCAAAACGTGGCCAAGTTTCTTTTGCCAAAGGGGTCGTGAGTCGCATTTCCATAAAGTTCCCAGAGCGGAATGTAGTGTTGTAATAATGGCGGGCAATATACCCATTCGTACGCAACGTGGAGTTACAGTAGACCCTCCCCCGCCGCTTGAAAGCCTCCGTCCTACACGTTTCTGACCCAATTATACTTGACGAATTTTTTGGTCACATACGATGTGAATAGCACATTTTGCCATACTCTGACCGTAAAGTTTTTGCGAGCCAGGAAGTTATGTGAAATGGGATTTAGCGGCTTCGCGAAAACAACAGGCTGCGCTGGCACAGCGGATTTAAAAGGATTGTTAGAATATTTGGAAAA
Organism: Pandemis cinnamomeana; assembly: GCA_932294345.1. NCBI lineage: Eukaryota > Metazoa > Arthropoda > Insecta > Lepidoptera > Tortricidae > Pandemis > Pandemis cinnamomeana. Next base: position 10,275,570 of record OW028705.1, on the reverse strand, counting down.
TAAATTTATAGAGCAAATATTTCTACTGCACCTGCAGTGAAATAAATTTCAGATGAATAGCGCATAAACCATTTAGAGCTTGAAAATTCAGTGGCATATTAATGGGATTCTACTTTGTCGTTCACTTCTTTGAAACGTCGAAATGGAACCCAGAACCAAGTCCCCTTTCGAATCAGCATAAATTAATTGACGTTATTGAAATGGCTTTTCAATATCTTAATATCCCCACGGAATTGATAAATGTCACAAAACTTATCAATAACTAGGACAAGGCAACCCTTTAACCTTTAAACCAATTAACCTTTAAAAACGGCTTTATCATTAACTTCTGGTATTAACCCTCCGGCGTGGCTATTTCAACATTTCTTTTGAAATTAATTCAAGTGCCAAGTGCAAGTACCTGATAACAAAACAATAAGTTGACCATTTCATAATATTTTTATAAAACGTCCTTGATATATCCCCCGAGTATGTATTTACAATTGTTGAAGGGCAAAGGGTGCCGCAAAAGGGCTATTTACACAGAGTAAAGCGCAATGGCTTGAATTAGTTATTCAGTTGATTATGCCTCCCCTCCGGCCACTCTATCATTATCATTTTACGAACGCACGCGCCGTCTTCTGCAGCGTATAACCCTCATATACTTCAACGCCAGTCATTTTGTACATCGTAAAGTCATCACGAACCTGTTCAGAGAATTTTGCTTTAGTGACAAGCGGTGATTATCCACTCTAAAGATAAATATACTAGTAAGCTTGGAGTTGTGCAAACAAGAAGAGAAACTAGGTGCAGGTGAAATAGCTACAAATACTTTTGCAAACAATAGCAGTCGTGTTACTGTCTCGATTGGTCTGTTTTGAGTTAAAATAAACCGGAAAGTTATTAAAATATGTTAACACGAGGGCTTGGCGTGGTTGCCTTTGTAAATTGTAAGATGAATGATGGTAAAATTCTAGATATTGGAATCCCTATGTAGGAATAGATATAAGTAAGTATATACATAGCAACTAACTTATAATTTAAATGGTGTAGAGCCAATTCCCAGCGGATGACACTAACGAGCAATTTCCATTTGAGGTTTAATAAGAACTGAATGGAAAAACAACTCTTGAGTTCACCCCTTCGTGGTCCGTTGTTTAATCACCGACAAACTCTCCTTTGAACAGACAGACGCCCTTAGCTGAGCAAGTTTGTCGACCCAGGTCCCGCCACTGGGGAAATAACTTGCCCACTTAACTATCTATTATTGTGTACCCGATGAGTTTCTCTAATTTCTCGCTACAAGAAAATGTTACATCAGTATTCCAGTATTCAACGGCTATCAAATGAAACCTAATTTTGGGCTATCAGGAAAAGTATCTACGACGAGACCTAATTTGGTTTGCTAAAACATTTATACTTAAAGATTGTTCTTAGATCCCGCGAACACGAATTTTCCTTGAGTTATATTAGGTTTTGTATTTGATTTTGGAAGAGAAAAAAAACTTGTTACTTTAAGAAAAACACGTTCACGTAAAATTTTTGTTGTTGATTTTTTGATTTTGATCATTAGATACTAAGCTTTAGTATTAACTATTATTAGAATAGTCAGCGTCATATCCGTGTCAGTTATCATGGCCGAAAAAGTGTCTTGATATATCGAAACAAGTCTATGTCCTCTAATACATACATCGATGCTACATAAATCACGCCTTTATCCCATACGGGGTTGACAGAGCCTACGGTAACAAGACCTTGGCCACGTTTAGCATGATTCTGGGCGTATAGGTGAAAAGGGGAATCAAAAGTCTAACCCCCTAATTCATAAACGCTCTGTAGGCTTCTGCTAACTTAGCAATAAAAGTATGTCAACTAATACTTGACCAAAACTTAATACCTATTCAATATTTGCACACATTAGTGCGGAAACCTGCACACGGTTTTTTATTTTAACTCAGTAATACAATAAGTATACAGACACTAAAAACTGCGTGTAATAGCTGCAATAATGCATAAAGTACCTTAGGCACTTTACAATCAACAACATTGCTTGAAGTATTTATTACATTGAACACCTGGTTTTTATTTTTTCATTATTAGTCTCGGATGTTATCATTGATATCTCAGAAAATAATCACATACAGAACAATAAATCGGAAAAAAACTGGTATCTTGTACATTAATAATAGTCCCACGAGAGCATGACCTTAAAAAGAATGAAGTGCATCTGCACCATGCGCAGACGCCACCACCGCAGCGCGGGCGCAGCGTGTAAACACAGGACGCACACAGACGCAACATGAAAGAAGCGCCCGGCCACTTATCGCCTGCACCCGTTTTGATTATGCGCTCGCTGTCAGCACCCCGAAATAGACATAAACAGCGGAATGCGACGCTCCATTCAGATCAAATTATACAATCGACGTAATGGTACCATAACTTTAATCCGTTACATTTATTTTACTCGTTTAATGGAATTGCTTTTATATGCTATCCAGCTAGTGCAGCTTGTCATGCACCCACTCAGCGGGCAAAAGAAAGGACAAAAACAAAACCAAGCACATTTATCACGCATAAGATAAAACATAAAAAGCAGTTATTTCCTTTGTTCTTGCTCAAAAAATAAAATTACTTATTAATATCAGACCTATATTAGATTGAAAAGGTAAATATGAATTCAAAAAAATTTTACCAACATATTATACGTTTGAACTTCAAACGGAAAGAGAAACGATGTACTTACAATAATCATTATGAATAAATATCGTTATCGGTTTGGCTTAAGAGTCGCCACCGAGGCGACGAAATTTTAACGAGACATTGTTCATACAACATTGTTGACGCTTGTAGATCACTCTTTACATTTGAAACAACACTTTCAAATATTCTGAGATAAAACTGAGGTGGGCTTGAGTGCCTTGGGCCAAAGAATAGTCTTTAAAAAAGTAGGTAGCACCTACCTTCAACTAAAAATAAAATACGGAATCCATAAGCAAAACAGAAGCGAAGAGAAAAAACTACGCAGGAGCCAGGTGCTGTTCACATCCGCCCCGAACAAAAAACATTTAAGTAGAGACTAAGGAATTCGCATTTTAAAATTTACCTTCAGCCCAAATCCTGGCAATAACGTAAAAAGTTTTAGTTTAACGCGAGAGTGCTAACTTATTGCCTAGGCAAGAAAGTTTCTCAGCACTAAATCCAACTTAAAAATATTTGCTTACTAAGAAGTCCATCTTCTCCGCTTCGACTCGGTCTTGAAGTTCAAAAGCAGCAAGTTTGCGCAGGTATATTTATCAAATAAATTAAATGAACTTGTCGTAGGTAGGCACACTTGAGCAATGTATGTATGTATGTATGTAAACTCTTTATTGTGCAAAATAAACACGACAAAATACAATGTTTTTAGTTTTGTAAATATCAGACAGAATAATTCAAGAGCAATATACATATAGGTACAGACCGATCGCTTACATGAGTCCTCGCCAGCGCGGTGCATTACCCGCCCGCACCTCTCTCGGTCCCCTTTGTCGTCCTACCCCGCGCCCCAGTGGCGCGCGGGCGAGGACTCATTTAAGCGGTCGGTCTACAGTTGTGTCTACGTACTGAACAAGCTTTAGTGCTTCCAAACCAATTAGCTGATGATAATAAAAGTCAGAATACATTATTACCCGGAATTACTCTGGCATTTAACCTCCTCCCACAATTAAGTTCATTACAAATACCTACCTACCAGTAAAATGCAATTGCGAATTGTACAATAAGTAGGTAACTACATTTAATGCCAAAGAACATCACCCGTAAACCCAACACCAACCACGCACCCTCCGGTCGAAACTTATAAAACTTTTACTTTTTTCTAAGCGAAACTTTTATTTATCAAATTTTGTTATAAGCACGGGTTTGACCACGCCCGAGGACAAAAGTTTCTGAAGAACCAACATAACATAATAAAAGAAGAATCAAATTTTAGGGTGAAAGTAGGTAGGTTAGGTACTTAAGTTACATACATACATACATACATCACGTCTTTATCCCTTACGGGGTAGACAGAGCCTAAGGCGATAAGACCTAAAGACCACGTTAAGTTATATTGTGCAAAAGATAGGTATAAAAATAGAATTTAAATGTCTATAATCTTATTTATTTCATGTTAAATAAATCGCTGTAACGTACGTCTCCTAAGTCTATGGAAGACATTCGAGAATATAAACGCTACAAAACTACAAAAATACAAAAAAAAATAAGCAAAAAATAATAGTTCAGGTACTAGCATTAAAATACGACAAGCTAAGGATGGATAAGTACCTATATATAGTAACGATTTGCATCTCATGTGTTGGACTCTATTCAGATAGACGCCGATTGATGATTCGAAGATTCTATAGCCCCTAACAAAAGAACCCATCGGTCGGTCAATTACGTCAGCCTCTACCTGCACTGAACACCTGTCGCCGAACTTATTTCCCAAAGAAGAGGTATGAATACATCAACTTCACTTGTTTATTTTACATCACGAAATATGAGAGCGTGTAAAGCTCAGATTTGTTGTTTAAATAAGAAAACGCCTCGGTAAGAATTGTTTCATACTATTTTACGAGTTCGACCTGAATACCTTAACAACTAAACTTTTGAAAGGAAAACACACATTTATTTCTTTGAAACGGAGTATAGAATACGCATTATGATGCGTAAATTAATAATCGTGTCAAAGCCATAACATACCTACGGTTTGTACAAATGTTTTGTGAATGAAAAAGGCTGACAACGATTTAAAAAATAATATAAGTAGGTAATAAAGATGATCCATAAAATTTTAAATTACATAGGTACATATAATTAACGCCGAGGCTGGATATATCGCAGCCCTGTGATTATCATTAAAAGGAAGAATAAAGCTCTTCAGAGCAGCTGCTGCGCAACATGTTATGGACGGCATTATTTCATTCGACACGAAGTAGTCATTGTAATGTTATCGATATTATGCCAGTCATGTTACGTTTAAATCCGAAAATTCATTCCAATAGTTCGATCAATAATTTAGTCATGAGATATTTTGTTATTGCTGCGTGGATAAGCAAAGCATGCAAGTAAATAATTTTAATTGCAAATCTCCAGTTCCATGATGGAATAATGGAAAGCACATCAAGGGGCATGTTCTACAGGCCAAAAAATGAAGAATACATTGTGTAATTTTTTTAAATAATCATGCTAAACGTGGCCTTTAGGTCTTATTGCCTTAGGCTCTGTCTACCCTGTAAGGGATAAAGACAATACATGATTTATGTATATGCATGTATGTAGGTATGTAAGTTTTATAAAGTCACATTTTCACATCAGAGTTTGACTGACCGACAAAGGATTAGATAAGAATGAGTGAGGAATAATGTTAGCAGCAAACAGTGGTTGATTGGATCCATTCGTCGGAAAAGATAGAAAGTACAGAAACCAACGCTCGATAAAGTAAAGATAAAGTACCTACTCAGGTTTCTAGGCTTCTCTCTTGACGCCTTTCTATTAATTAAGTATTATTAGAAGGCTATAAAATTCCTTGTCAGTTGTGAGTTGATCATAAATTTGTAATTGCTTCGGCGGCGACAGACTTATGGTTCACGCAGCATTTCTACGTATTGAGCCAACAACTATAAGAGCGCTCGCTGCCATGTTATAATTCAAAAAGAACTATATTGAAGATACCTGCACTTCCTAAGAAAATAGAGGCTATGGGTTGTTGTTCGTGGTCGTGGCCCACCCGGAAAAAATGCTGCCCTTATTTCGAATCACTGATTATTATAATGCACATGTAGTCATATTTTTTCTTACTTCGTCTAAAATTGATTGCTGGCAATGTAGGCACATTAATTACGCTTAAAACAACTTGCATGTCTGGAGTTGTTTCTTGGACCAATGTTACATTTGCAGTTTAATTTATTAATGCAGCAGTGGCCATGACGACTCTAAAACGCCGCAACCATTTTACTACTGCGCCAGACAGATGTCCGCGGAACAATGGCTATCCTTCCAACAATACGATCAATCGAATTCCTATTTCCTATTGCAGGCCGTAAATAAAATAGAGACGAATGTTGGATACCGTGTAAATAGACGACGTGTCAGGTTCGTGTCTCTGTGATGCGAGTAGACAAACGAAAATATACACGTTGCAAACTTTTGAACCATGTAGGTAAGTACTACCTAGTGCCTACCTACCTACGTAGATCACTTTTTGTTTATATACGACTACGACATACGCGAGATGTACCTACCTACGAAAGTTGTACCTACATATTAAGATGCTGTACTTCTCTTGTTGCATTTCAATACGATCGTGCTTGATTTACATATTTTTGATACATTTAGGCATCCTTCAAGTACTTAAAGCAAGCAATCACAGCTTCATCAACACCTTCACAAATTAATATTAATTTACGACCACCATTATTAGCCTGTATTGTATGTCTATGAAAGGTTTACGCAGCCTTTATGAGGAAGTATTGTATTGTAAGTAGTCTCCCCAAAATGATGTTGACGCATCATGTAAAAAATGCAAAATTCAAATTCGTTTGCCTTCCTATTCATATAAAAAAAAAGCATCCCGATGCCATTTGTTCACAGATCAGGCGCCCGGCAGGAGAGCGTTAAGTTGGCGCAACCTGTCCAAAATACGTAGGATTTGATGACACCAGAAAATACCTCCTGAAATTGTACCCATTTAGAGCCTACCTAAAGGAAAAAGATGCCCAGTAGCTTCGGATAATAATATGATCCCCGTTATTCACGAGCGTAGCGATCTGTTCTAGAGTTGTTACGACGTCGTTGGTGGATCGTGGAATTGCTTTTCTACCGGTTTATCTAGAGTTCAAAACGAGTAATTTTCACGTCGTAAAACGTCGAAGTTTCTTTTCAATTGCAATTAGCATCTGCTAATAGTAAAGTGGTTATAGGCGTATAGGTAACTGAAAGGTAGAGTTACCAATTAGATAATACGCTAGCGAAATAAGGAATTAAGCCCAAAAACGTCCCTAATACTTACTAATCTCACACAGAAGTGTATTTAGCAGTTCATGTATCGATAATACTTCCATGTTGGTCTGGGAGCAAAGGAAAAACATAGAATGTACCAGTTTGCTTCTCGTCCCGCGCAGATGGTAAAAGCCCATCGAGGGAATGGGCGTAATTCTTAGGAATGATGTTATAGGCAATGCGGCTAGCAACCCATCACTATTATGATTCCTTTTTTTCACCTATACGCCCACAATCTTGCTAAACGTGGCCTGTAGTTCTTGTTACCTTAGGCTCTGTCTACCCCGTAAGGGATAAAGACGTGATTTTTGTGTGTGTGTGTGTGTATCGATAAAATTTCAAAGTATTTCAATTAAATGTGAAGAAAATAATCTGAAGTCAACAAATTCTGGATAAGGATATTTTACGGATCTGCCAACATGACGTTACCTCCGGAAGAATGGGCTCGCGCAGCTTGTAACGTTGTGACAAAAGACCGTCGCGAATCACAATGACATTCCTTTTAATATTACGGTACCCCAAGCTAGCAACAAACTACATAATCAATTTTATTAATTTTACGAATTTTAATATTATGTTACCGCTACCGATGTTAAACCTTGACGGCATCGATGCACGCGCATCAAGGAGTTTCAGTAGAGCGAGAGCCACTGAAAATTTAATCAAATAAGATTTTTTTTACAAGTTAGTATATAGGTAGGTACTTAAATCAATAAAAAAGAAAGCCTTTTAACTTACTATACTACCTTGACTACTTTAATATATATCTTTTTAAATTGAGGGTGATGGATACGAACAGAAAACTAGATCTAGTATTGATAGATGAAACACAATATCAAAAACATTGTTGAGAGGTTATACGTTGGTTTAAGGTAAGACGCACATGCTAAAATTTATATAGAACCACCGTTCTTTGATTTAAATCATCTACGAGCTTCGAACTAATACTAAATACGAAAAATTTCAATACAATAAAAAAATGAAAATCTCGCGTAAATAAATTTTAATAACAAAATCTTTAAGTCGATAACTCTGCATTTTTATACATTTCTAGATTTCTACATACTTATAGGCAAACGTTGGCCAACCCTGGAAGAGGATTCAGTTTAGAATAAGTCTCACTACGACTGGATATCTGTTTGAAAACAAGTTTTACTCGAGCTACGGAATGTTTGAAAAACACGGCTAATTACGCGAATCAGCTGCGTAATCTGTACAACACAACTTTATAAATTGAAGCATTCCTAAACATCAAGCACTCCTTACCTGTCAGTAAAAACAGAATTAAACGTCGCATGTTGGAATCCTTCAGAGGCGATTGTTTAGGCCGGAGATGTTTGTACAGGAGCCATCGCCTTCTAACCGTCAGGTCAAGTATGTAAAGCCAATGTTTACGCGACTCAGCTGGTGTCCCGGGTTATGTACGCCAATTAACCACACACTCGCGCACTGCGGGATCCGCACGTTGCAATGTCAGCGGCCACGAGCTTACGAGAAAAACTGGACACTCGGCGAAAGCTGTCTTTAGGTGCACAAAATATCAACCGAGAGGCACTCGTCAGTCTGATACAGGCTCAGATTTCATTCATGACGCAAGTCTTGGAACCCGGGGGTGAGTTGACAGTTGTTCTCTGTGATGAAAACATCACACATGTTTCAAGCGGAGAGGAAAGATCTCGCGCGCGATCGCAGCGCACGGCGGCCGACTCGCGAGTTGCGTGAGTAGGCCGGCGGCGGCGCGGGGCGGGGGGTGCGGGGCACGCCTGCGCCTCGCCCGCTCCGCACCACCTCGGTATTGACCGACGACGCCTCCTTCCCACAATTCACATCCTTAACTAGGTACTGCGAATTCTCCTTTGAAAAATCCCCTAATTCCTTCTCTACGATTGAGATAGGACACGTCTTATGAAAGGTCTATGAAAGCCTCTTGGCTATTTTCGTTATAACTACGCGCCCACCGCTTTGCGTATAAAACTGACCGCAGTTATAATGAAATTACGATATTCTGATATTCGCCTCGCGACAAGGTACGCCTTATACACCGTAGACGTAGAATACAATTTATCAGTTTTCTAGAAAGCTCCTGGCGGCCTAGCTCTTTGAGCTTTTGCCACGAAGGGGCTGCTCGGTACTCTCCATTTTCCGATACCGCCACATTTGTTTATTCAAACTTTTATGCATTCAGGTTTGAGTGTGCGAGCATAAATAAAATTGTAGCCATCGAAATAAAAAGCCTGCTCTGTATGCCAACCCTGTCAATTTTGTGTCTCCTCGCCGCCATAGGCTGAAAAGTGGCTGTTGTGATTGATGGATTGTTGATGCGTTCAAGGAGATTTACGTATCAAAATATCGTTTGGGAAATTTCAACGTACCTACATATCACAGAAAATTTATAGCTCACTTCGGTTAAATTAAATTGGTACCGACATTAATATTAATTTTCATTAAAATTCCCTGATATTTGCATATGAATGTTATTGTAGGTACACGGTATAATGTGCTTGTTGACGATTATAAATACTTTATCGGCTGACCGGTTTGAATGAAGCCGTGAGATAGCAGGTCTCAGCCGCGGTCGGCGCCGACTCGGGACCCTCTGACGTCAACACGCTAAGACGGCAAATTTCTTGTGTCCAGAGACTCACATTGTGCCTAGTTCCCAAATTGCTATGTAGATACCAAAAACTGAAAGAAAGTAATCGAGCAACACTGGCACGGCACTAGACAAATCATACGGTTTACAGTTAACACTGTAACATTATTAATATTAACATATTTAGCCTAACGTACTGAAAATAAATGACGCTGTAAAAGGTATTAAAATGAACATGACATGTCATTTTAAATCTCTATCAACATAATTTTTCGGGAAAAATGTATAAATTTGGGGTTATGCTTAGCTTATGTGCAAACAAACAGTACATATATAAATCACGTCTTTATCCCTTACGGGGTAGACAGGGCCACGTTTAGCATGATTGTGTGCGTATAGATGAAAAGAAGAATCAAAATAGTGATGGTTTAGTGTGCAAACAAACAAGCTGAAAACAGATAGGTAGATACCTAAGTAAAAGTTTTAAATGTCCAACCACCAAGAACTAAAGTTAATATCTAACTTATTCTCATCTCCTAAAAAAATTGAGTTATACGACCGTTCAGTTAGGTATTTTGCCGATGACTGTAATTTAGGTGGATAAAAGAAGGCAAATATATATGCAATTCAGTAGGCACGTGTCATTCATTGTCAATTAATTCACGTACCTTCCTCACTTGACCCAATGCATTTTTCATCAGGTTATCGGTAAATGTGTAACCTTCCAACTGTAGGTAGTACACTTTGATGTTGACATGTGGGTAATGTCCCTTAATAATTTCACAATCATAGCGCACTCTACATGGCGAAAGAACGCCTTTTAGTGGGTAATTTAACTATAGTGAGTAAGAAAATACCAAGTAACTTGCTAAAAATAAAATTTTGGCAGAGAGTCAGCACTTACTTGCAGACTAAAATGTCAGCTACTTTCGATCACTTAACTGAGTTAAGTACTTGTCCGCGTCCGTCGACCCCGCCACAATTTGATACGAAAGAAATGTGAGCCGCTTCGCGAGCGTAAGCAGCGACCTTTGAACGACCACCACATCGATTCCACATAAGTGGTCGCGACATCTAAATTGCACACAAGGTAAACAAACGACAACTATAATAAATCACCTTGATTCGAAGTTCGAACGCACCTAACTTTTTTCGTAAATTGAATTAGTGAAGAGTTTTGGGTAACGGTTTTGGATTTTCGCTCGCGTTAGGGGTTAGATCGGGGTGAGTTACTTATTCACGTGGAGGTAGGTACCTGCAGGTAATTTGTGCAGATGTGGTCGAACTCTCTTGATAGAGGACTAGGCAATTGTGACAAGGGTTTGTTCCTAATATAGACTATTTAGTTAACCATGTAAGAAAATCGCAAAGCTTAACAACACCAGGCATTATACTCCGGAATTCGATTTTCGCTCACACTAATAAATAGTGAGTAATTTGAGAGTGAGAGGGACGGTATTACATGAACTTCGAAAATCGAATTTCGGAGTAGCCCCCACGTAGAGTTAAATGATCTTAGAATAACTTTTAACTATAATTGCACCCATGTCATACGGTTACCTACCAACTGTGATCTAACTTACTTATACTGTAGCTCACTCTTATTATTTTCTCTATCTCCGTTGCAGCAGTTTTCAAGACTGTCATAAACTGATAGCAATCAATTTCGCACGGACTTCTGAAAGGAATTCTACAGAAATGGAGCATGCATGTCGATAACCCCACACATTTAGGTATTTAGGCGAGACGGGCGGTTCCATGACGCCACTTAAAACTGGGATAATACTGGTGCCAGCCAGCTGAGTTGGCAAAGAAATACCCGCAAGAGAATTAATTAGGACCAAGGATGCAAGCACTCGTTTCTACAAGGGCGCAGACGGAATAATGTGTCAATACAAGATGAGGCTAAGTATGGCAGCGTATGCGATAAACGCTACAGTATTTAATATAACTACATGACCCATTTATAAATTGTTATCGTTTTATGCAATAGTCGAAAGAAACAAGCATGCGGTTTACCTAGTGGTAGGTAATCAAACTCATTACATAGTTGCTTCAGAAGTATCATTTACGGTTGCCTAACATGCAGGTGTACAAATAATTCTTCATTGAACACCACAAATCAATTCAATGGGTTAACAAAAAAAACAGTTTAGACAATAGGCATTTAGAATTAGAAACTAAAGTAGGTGGCGGAAACAAGAGAATCGCAAAATCAAGAAATCAATAATATTAAAATGGGTACGATACAAATTAACAAATTCATACTGTTTGTCAAAAGGGCATAAGTACAGGAGTAGTGTCTAAATAGAAAAAAAAAAAAAAAAAAAAAGAAAGAAAGACTGAAGACAAAGTGATTTTCCACCTTACCTAATACCTACATTACTAGCGAGCAACATTGCAATAATGGGCCGATGGCCACTTTAAGATAAGATAGATACGAATGATAAAAAGCCGGAGGTCCTGAAAAAATGTTGGGATTTGGCTAGTATCGGCGTAATTTGAGAACAATTCCATTATCAGGTAGGTGCGCTGAAAGCTTTTGCTGAATAGGAACTAATGGAAAGCGATTTCGAGCGCATTTGGAGGAACCCAACCTTGTAATGAGGTTTTCGCTCACTCGCTCGCATTTCAATGGGGTTGCCTAATTATAGTCATGGAGAATTCTTGGCGTTTAAATTTAATAAAGCAAGGGTGGCAATTAAGCTCTACTGTCTTGTAACGAAAGGGGTGTGAAACTAATAAATGGAAATATAGAAGTTTCGGTGTAGCAAAATCATAGAATTCATACATTCTAGTCACATTAATCTAAAAGGATTAAGGCACATTTAAGTTAAGCTAAACTACGCATTCAGACCAAATATAAAATAGAGACAGTTCTGCGACCGGCATAATGTAATAATATCTGTCTGTTTGTAGCTCCATTAGTTTGGTTGGCAAAATTTCATTGCACTTGTGTGCAAACAGTTCTATGTAGGTACGCACGAGAATCACTTTTCCGCTGGCAGAAGGCAGTCTTTAGTTTTTATTTGGTCTGTGAAAAGACCATGACAGTTCAATGGATTTAAGGGTCATTTATTTTTACCACAACGTTAACATTCATGTGCCTGTTAAAATACTTTAGCAAATACATACCATACAAACAAAATGCTGCGTTTGATAGCTTCAATCATGAGGGTAGTTTGTGTTTTGGTCCTCAACCTCGAAAGGCATACGGATGGCCCGATTCAAGCAAATACTTCTAGCCGTAGAGGGATTAAACACTTCTTCCTTAATATCCTCCTCCATCTAACGGACAATGAATACATAACATAGCATGCAATACTAGTAAAGTGGACTGAAAGGTGCGCTACTGTAAGAGCCACGAGTTGCCGCGACCGCTACGAGATGGCGCTTACTTCTAAAACTAAAAGACTAATGGTGGCGACATCGGTTAGTACGGCAAATACGGTACCTACTGTGTGGGGTGCATTATTAGGTAATCCATAGTAACAATATCAACTATCTGTTGCCCGCGGCTTCGCCCTGTTACAGTTTTTTCTTTCAGAATATTGATTCATATCATAAGAACCTTCTCCTGACAAAAACAATGACTACAAAAAGTTCAACTCGTGATGCTGTAGGAAATGGAAACCAACGGAAATAGGGATTCATTTTATATGGAAGAAGAAGATAAGTGTTAAGTTGAGCAACTCAGCCTATGCCAGTCTGTTCTTCTACCTCTTCGCGGCAAAACCGCTGAATCGATCTTGATTCAATTTATCAAGACAATAGTTTGAACATTGAGTAATTAAATAATAAAATGCTGAGTGCATTATATCCCGAAAACTCGCATAGTTCCGCAAGATAGCGATAAACGAAGTAGCAAATAAATAAATACCGATCAGTATTCTCCTCAAAAATGCTATCTAGAATCCTAGACGCAACTGTAGTACCATCGTACTGGAGTAGTACTTCGGCACTCCAAACGATATAATACTACTCCCGCCACTGCCGTTATCTAACGTTATTCCTGGCCCATCGTGGAACCTTTTCGCACTAAATCGCATATCGACGCTACATTCAGATATCATTGTGACGTTTACCTACTGTGAGAACGTTCTACGGTGGGTTAGGAATTTGTTCGATAGTACTCAACCCACTACAAGATTTGCTTACCATGTGCCATACCTTGTCACACGCGCGTAGGTAACTATTCTATTTATCTGATCGTCGCTGAACGCCAGTAAAGTCGTTAGGTAATGACGTTGTCAACTGTAGACCGACTGCTTAAATGAGTCCTCGCCCGGCCGGCACAGGGGCGCGGGGTAGGACGACAAGGGTAGTGCGCCTGCCGCCCGCACCTCTCTCGGCCCCCTTTGTCGTCCCACCACGCGCCCCTGTACTGCGCGGGCGAACTCATTTAAGCGGTCGGTCTATAAATAATTTTATGAAATAGGTATAACATATATTTTAAGATCTGTGATAGGGTACTTCTAAATATTTCTAAGGGATGAATGTCAATAAAACTATCAACTCATACACTTGATTTTAGTATAGCTAAAAACTACATACAAAAACTAATCAAGTTACTTGTACTGTTTTCTTGCCCAACTTGGCTTGCCTAAAGGCCTGTATTAACTGTTTTCTTATTTCGAATGCGATGACAGCTGCCGCCATGCCAGTGTTGAGACTATCCACACCTCTCTGCAGAGGAATATTGAGGCGCAGACCACTGCGACTTGCTGCTAGCCTGTACACAAAACAAAATTACTAAAAACTATTCTAAAGGTCGTCGCACACATAACCGCTCGGCACCGGATCGGCGCCGCCTCAACTCGAGCCGTCCAGTATTTTTTGTAAGAAATTCCATACAAATATTTCGTGCACATATTTCGCCTCGGCACAAAGTAATCCGCAAGCGGTGCGCGGGCAACTAGCAGTTATCGAGCTTACGGCGGCCCGCCGCCGCGCTTGCATCTCGCCGCCGGAACGGGGACGTCACGCAGACCGCCATCGTTCCTCCCGCTCGGAATGACCATCATCGACCACCAGCTCTAGCCGCCGCCTCGCTTTAAGCGCGCTGTCACCTAGCCACAGCCGCGCGGACCCCTCAGAGGTGCTGAGCCGTATCCGTTACATGCTTACGTATAGTTGATGCCTGGTTAACTGCGAGCCGATTAGGTGAGGCGACGCCGATTCGGTGCCGAGCGGTTACGTGTGCGACAACCTTAATTGTCGCCAAGCCTGCTAGTGTTTTATATTGGTCATAAATAGGCAATACTCTGCACTCAATAAGAGCTAAGAATGAAAAATTATCCATGGCCCATTACGAGCATTAAGATAGCTTGAGAAAAAATATTTATGGAGACCTATCTATGAGGGATTTTTTCCCATTGGTAGCAGTACCAGAAGAAACCTAGTCACGTACCAGACTTGCATCAGCTGAAAAACATACGTTGCTTTTCACAAATTGAAGTCCATCCTTTATTATTTATTTAAATTAGCTTGTTTTCAATTTTTATTCTTTAACTTATTTTAAAGACATTTTTTATTTACTTTCTTTTTCTTTTGGCACTCATGCCAAAGTTCTTAATTTAAAACTTACATAAGCCTATTGTCTACTTTGTTCTTCATTTCTGTATTGTTTTGTACTGATTTGTGGTGTTCAATAAAGAGTATTTGTATTGTTTTGTATTGTATAATCCTTGAATGGCCCCAAGTACCAAACAATATAACATTATGTTCAGGGTGACCTATATACAACAAACACTTACTTGTAACTATCTTCGCTGATACCCTCAGTCTCTCCACCTATTACAAGGGTCACATGTTGCAAGAGTCCATATTCAATACTGTAGTAAGGGCAGGCTGGCATTGTCAAGCCATGAATAGCATCATGTTTTTCTTGAAGATCAATTTCAAGGTCAAAGTTAGCATTACTATCAGCAATAAATACTGTAGTATTTTTAACTAGGTGTTTAGGTATCTCCTCCCAATCAAGAGAAGTGTAAATGGGCAAACGGAAATGAGCTCCAGCTCCGCTTCTTAACACCTTAGGGTCCCAGACATCCACACAGCCTGAAAAAGTGATGAATTTCAAAAGTTCTGATGAAAAACCAGAGATTTCAAAATAGGTCTAGGTTATATTAAAGACATAATAGGGTGAGCATGAGGTGCATTGCATACTGAAAAACAATACCCCACAGGTTAAATAAAATCAATAAGTCTTGATGAAATGCCAAAAGCTAGAACATCAATGGTAAACAAACCTACTTGTTCTTGACTATCTCTATGACTCATGGACATGACTACATTTAAAAAGATGGTTACCGTTTTCTCTAACCTTTAGACATGATTGTAGTCAAATGCAAGCCTATTCTACATTAAAAAATGAATAAGGTATTTACAAATTCATGAACAGGTTATGATCAGGGAGACTGCACAGCTCGTTATTAAATAGGTACCCACCTTTCGTCAAAAGAACTTTTTCACAGCCGGCTCCGACTGCAACTCTCAGAATAGCACCCAAATTGCCTGGCTCTCTGACTTGGTCACAAATAAAGTGCATTGGTAAAGGTTGGGATAACATCTTTACAGTTTCAGGAGTTGGTGTCTCAAAAATACCTGAAATGTAACCATAACTTATTTAATATTTATTAACATACAAATACAATGATAGAAATGCAGGTTCTGTTACAAAAATTTAAAACAAGCATTTAAGTAAGATATACAAACCAATAATTCCAGGAGAAGTTTCAACACTAGACCACATTGAGATCTCTTTGTATGATGTTTTGAAGAACTTCACTCCAGTTTTTGGCAGAAATGGCCTCAAATTTAATAAATCATCCATGTTACTGAATATAATGTATTTTAAGGGGCATTTTGCCTCTAAACCATCAACAATCATGCGCCAACCTTCAACCAAGATCTGACCATTTCGCATTCGGTCCTTCTTTGACTTTAATTTGACAAGCAGGGAACTGAAAACATGTAAAAGTAGCTTTTTAGTTTTCTCGAGGTGGTGGGCAAGATCTGCAACTCCTTGATGATGCAGGTGTCCATGAGTGGTGGTGATCACTTACCGTCAGGTGACCCACTTGCTTGTTTGTCACTCTATTTTATAAAAGAGAAACATGGCTTCTGTCCATTATGCGGACAATTCTCCAATGTGAAGCAATGGACAGTTTTAAAATAGTCTTCCATTGTATGCTAAAAAATTAAAGCCCAAATATGAGTAGTAACATAGGAAGATGTGACAGAACATGAAATCAAGAAGATCAGTGTGATATTTCATACTAGTTGATCATTAGTGCAGTCATTATAGTTTAGTACACCTTTAAGATATGTCAGCATAACACATTTGCTAGTTTTTAAAGCCTGTAGCCTTGGACTACTGTTAGTAGTTTGCCTGTAACTTGAGATCTGCTTTTGCTTCTGCTTAAAATTTGTTAAACTAAGAGTGCATATCTTCATTCGTAAAAGATTACTTGAGCATTAGGAAACAAACATAGGTACCTTAACCATCCATCATTATCCTTCAGTTTCTCATATATGATTTCGTTTTTGTCATCAAAAACTTTAGCTTGGCTTAAATAAAATTTCCTTTTTTTCGCCATTTCTTCGCGTTTTTGTTTAATTTCAATTGACTTTTCTGAAGACAACTTATTTGCTGTTTCATTAGTAACGCTTTTTACATCGTTTGCTTTCGACTTACTAAATGATTCGGGATCCAGAGTTATAATCTTTTCTGTTTTTAAGCTTCTTTCGGCATTAGATTCATAGGGCAAAGTTACTTTAGCAGGTTTTCTGTGGGTCCATCGACCGTATAACCTCGCTGAATCAAATACCGAACGACGAACAATTACTTGAGCAACACGATGTAAATTTATTAGTGACATTTTCGATTCGTGAATTTACAAACGAGGTAGTAGTCTCGTCTAATGTTTAGTGCATTTTTTACTTTCAGGTCAGGATTTAAAGAATTACTAAAAATATTTTTTTAATCAATTCGAATACAGGAATAAAAACAATTTCAAATTTGACGGAATGACATTCATTTCGGCCCTGACAAGTGTCATTTTTTTTTTTTTTTTAATTTTATTCATCCCTTTTGGGATAGGCAAAGGAAACAGAGTCCATACAGCCAGGTCTTTTGTCTATTTTTAATTCATCAGTTTTGTATTAAAAGGCCGAAGCCAAGTCTTTTGTTAAGTCTTATTTAGTATATATCAAGGCCATAGCCATCGTCTTTTGTAGTCAAATTCTTAGTTTAATTTTTTTGTCAAGGCCGAAGCCAATTCCTTGTAGTTTGATTAGTTGTAGTAGTAAATATACAATATTGACAAGTGTCAAACAAAACAGCATGGCTTACTTTTTTTATTTCGTTTCGATAGATATGCAAAAGAAATAACCCATACAACCAAATCTGTCTGTTGAAATTTTAAGTTCGTTTCTTGCCGTTTCGCTTACACTAACGGGCATTAAAAAAAGAGTGAAAGGAAATGTATTTGAAGAATTTTGAATTTTGGAGTATCCCCAAGAATCTCCTGGGTTATATATATTATAGGTAAACATTTGCGCAAGTTTTGTGTTTGCGGAACTCGCTTTACTGTTTTCTTATTATAGAAAAATTCTGTCCTATAGTCTGTCAAGTCAATCGTGGCACTAAATATAAGGCACCAAATAAAAAAATCGCTGTCTGGTAACACAAAAATCATTGCAGATTTTTTTTTTGATACCTACTAGGTATTAAATCGTTTTTTAATCATATTTTATGAAAGTACAAAGTTCAATCAATTAAAAATCATATAAAGTGAAATTACTTAGCCCTCTTTAGATGCTGAAACGCAGGACAAACAGGAGAGGATAGGGAAACGGTACGGTAAATGAAGATAGATACTCAAGAATGTATAATTTTAATCTCAACCTTATACGTATTACTAGCTGTCCTGATGGTTCCATTTATAAGTCATCAAAGTCAGATTCTATAAATTCAACACCCGACAAAGAATCATCACTTTCATCATCGTCATCACTTTCACGAACCTGAATAATGAATGGTGCCAACTCGGTGTCGATAATTATAATACTTGTCTTTTATTTTATATTAATTTTCAACATTGACTATGGGTCCGTACTACACTTTATCCAATCTTCTGCAGTTATAATTGAAAAATATTCTCAACTAGCTGTTGCCCGCAATTTCGTCTGCATAGAATTCGTCTATCGCTATCCCGCGGGAATTACGCAATTTTCCGGGATAAAAAGTAGCCTATGTGTTATTCCAGACTATAATCTATCCATGTTCCAAATTTCATCCAGATCTGTCCACCCGTTCTGGCGTGAAAGAGTAACAAACATCCAAACATACTCACAAACTTTCACATTTATAATATTAGTAGGATAGTAGGAAGTAGTAGTAGTAGGTAGGATAAACAAACATCATCATTCAAACAGATGACGCTTGGCGACAAAAATTTGCATAGTAACAAGGTCACGTGACAGTTAGTAACAGAAAAATTCGAAGGCTTACCCACTTGCTATGGGTGCTGTAAGTAGGACTATGGATGTTTGTTACTACTGTGGGATAGCGATAAACGAATTCTTTGCAGATTAAGTCGCTTGCAACAGCTAATATTATGTATTAGCTCCACTTACTTTGTCATTTTGACTCTCAATCATGTTATAGTTATAAATAGTAGTACAATTTTTGAGCTTTCTTGAAATTAGAACTACTTGATACGTAGAAGAAAATATCAAAATTAATTCCAGTAAATTCAACACTTTTTCTATTAATTTTTTAATAGGGGAATGCAGAGGGTATTTCTGATAATGTGCGCCGGATCTTATGGTGGCCAATTATTTACTATTACGTGGTGCGTGATTTTGACGTAGCGGTGGAATATTTCTAAATGCAACACTGACGTCTTATCATCGGCTCAGCAGAACTGGGATGTTTAATGTTTTATCGTGATATTGTGAATGCGTAGTAATTCTGTGTTTATTTTTAAACATACAAAGTCGAGACAAAATGGCAACAGGAGTACAACCTCGTGATGAAGACGCGCAAATAACTCGAACCGATCTTGAATCCATACAAGACGCCATGAAGAGTAAGAAATTTCGAGACTTGCTGTCCGAGTACTGCGAGGAAGTGCGTGACCCGGCGAACCAGGCACTTTATCAACAAGAAATGACCCAACTGGAAAAAGAGCGTGGTTATGATGTAACCTTTATCAATCCGAAGGGCGGATATGTTATCAAAACAAGCGTCGCAGGCGACCGAAAGGCATTTATTAATATATGTAGCAACGAGAACGTCGGCAAACCATCTTACAAAGTTCAAAGAGTTGACAATCAGAGAGGTATGAACTGGCAAATACCATACACCATTATTCCGCCTAGAGAAGACTATGATCAAAAGAGAGAGAGATGTGTCATTTATGATGTAGTTTTCCATCCGGACACTTTGCGAATGGCAGAGGTTAATAAACAATTCCGGGAGTTGGTTAATAAGACTGCATGTGAAGGATTACAATCAACTTATAAAATTCATTTTGATAATAACAACTTAAGGTTTCCTAAGTCACAATATAAGGGTATGACTACCCCAGCAGTCATTCGAAAAGAAGACCCTGAATATAAGGGACCTCCAGCGGAAGAAGAAATAAGTCACTTGTCTCCTGAAATGATTGAGAAAATGTATCCTCAACATTCATACCCACAACCTGATACAGGTTCCCCCGAGGTTTCACAAGTGCCTCAAAAGTCTGGACCTACAGCCCCATTGAAGCCAAACCAAACAAAACCTAGATTGTGGAAAGACAAAAAAGAGTTCACTCATGAAACTGTAAATGGATACACAATACCCAAGTATGCAATCAAACAACAAAAAAATGTTGACTTACAAGACTTCACATATGAGAAAAACAGTAAACAATACACTGCTATACCTAGTCATATTGTTGTTGAAATAAATCTTCCTCTCTTAACCTCAACTAAGGATTGCAAGCTGGATGTCCAAGAAAAGTCCCTTGATTTGACTTGTGAGAAACCAGCCAAATATAAACTTGCCATCACCTTACCATACTCTGTCAATGATGAAAGTGGCAGTGCTAAGTTTGACAAAACAAAACACATGCTTATTGTGACTTTGCCTGTGATTAGAGAAACCTTAAAAAGAAACAACAGTATTTCTTCGAAGACCGATAGTGGTGTAGAAAGTGAAGAGAATTCAAGTTCCCAAAGTGATGATGATCAGCCTAGAGATAAATTAGTTCAGGAGATATCATTTACTCCTACAGAGTTACCTGGAAGTCCAACTACCAAGCAAATGGAGTCAAATGCATCAGATGAAGTATTTTTGGAATCTAACTGTGGATACATTTTGCCATCATACACTCACAATGTTCTAGATGATATCGTAGCTTTCACCTTCCATGTGAAAAATACTGAGCCAGATTCAGTAAGAGTGAAGAGTGAACAAAACAAGATTTACATCAAGTTTACCACATTGGGATCTGGCTTTGTACCTATTCACTATGCAGCCCTTATTGTATTTAAAGAAGGGACTTCTTTTGAGAATGCAACAGGGGAAGCATGGGATAATAATGTTATCCTCCAGTTAGAAGTCAATGGCGAACTCCCAGAGAACTTTGAGATAGGCTTGAGTGAAAATTCTCTTATTTCTGAATGTTTTGACATGTCTCAAGTAAAGAAGCCTTCACAGGTTGTAAAGGAAAATAATGGCTTAGAATTGTCTCATAATCAAGAGTCTTCACCTGTAGTTGAAGTAACAAATTTGGGGTCTGAGACAAATATTGTTGTTTCATCAAACAATTATGATGACAGTGATGATACAGAGTCACAAAGTTCTCCTAGAGAAAAAGAAATAGTTTGGGTAGATTCTGGCAATTGTGAAAATGGTGCTAAGAGCATACTACGCAAGCCTATCAATATGATGAGGAGTTTCTCTGAATCGAGTATGGGAGATGTGGCATCCTCCATGGACTATATAAGCTCTGATTGCATTCCGGAAGAATCCAGTTTAAAGAAGACCGTTAGGTTCAGTGATGTCATTGCAAAGCAATTTTATAGGTATGTACAGTAAATAAGTCTTGTAAAATATGATGCTACTAAACTTCCTTCCTACAGGGGACAGCGTCTCAAGTTGTATTTATAATTCAGAAATTATTTTATTATTTATTCAGATTTGCACTCAAATGTATACAGTTTGTTATAATTAATTCTAATGTTAGATAAATATTTTACAGACATAATTCATCTATTGAGGGACAAAAGAAAAAGAATCAACGAAAAAAGAGTAAAAAACGTAGTCAAGACAGGCGCAAAAGTGAAAGTGAAGCTGAAGATGATTTCATAAATTCTGCTGAGGTAATTGGAGTGACAATGGTCATTTTTTTGAGGTATAGAAATGGTTTAAGTTTTAACACATTTATAATTCATTTTCAGATTTCTAAGCATAAGCTGAAATCAGTACTGAAGCAGCGACGTGATAGTGGGTTGGCAGATACTTCAGATGTTGAAAGTGAATGCAGGAGTACCCCAACGGGCCGAAACATAGCTCGCAATGGAGATGAGTATCCTGATACTGATGTGTCTGAAGGCAGTGTGCCTACCTCTATGCTTAACATTTATAATAACGGCAATTCTAACCAATTGGAATCCACTATTTGGACTTCTGAAGATGATGCACCAAACAAGTCAAAACAAGGGACCGATGATAATAAGAAGTGTGGTTCTGAAACAAAACCTTATGAATTAAAACATAACACTGACCTTTACAATCCAGATAGGCTGAACAAAGGTCAATACTTAGAAGTAGCATTCAAAAATGATCTCATATTTGATTTGGACATGTGAGGTTTGCCATTGTATTATTCTTTTTTAAAAAAAGAATTTCCTCTTGGCGACTCATCCAACAAATACCAGTGTAATGCACCAGTTTTAATATTTTATCTGCTTAGTATTTTAGTACCTAATTATGGCTGAATAGTTGATTAGCATTCAGAGTGTTTAATTTAGTTCCTATGTCGCGTGTAGCTGTCTTTAGTTATTCATATTGTCTTTTCCCAGTCTGCTTAGTTTATGGCAATGGTTTACATTAATAATGTTTGGGTATATCCAAATGTGGTCAATTAATTATAAATCTATTCAATTTGCTTTTATAAATTGAAATTTTAGCACCGTCTTAAGATAATCATGGTAGTATTATATAAAATGTATTCATTGTAAAGTACAAATTAGACTTTGTACGATTACATTTATATTTACTAAATTTATAAGTATTGTACAAGGCAATAATCATGAAATTCACACCATCAATCATTTAAACAATGTTAACACCTAGATTAATCTAAATGTTTTCAAGTCATTATCATTGCGCTCATTATAGACAATATTTAAGTAATTTGTAGTTGAAATGCATTTAAATAGTACAAAATGGATTATTTCTGGCATTATTGGCTACGATTTAAATCTAATGTTGAAAAGTCCTGTAGTCTAAGTTTTAGATTTAATGCACTGGACGACGTGACATGATAGGATGCTAGATTCATATAAGACAGGCATTTTTATACACATGTAATATTCATTCATAGTCAAATAACTAAACTGCACTTGAGGGAATATTCTGTCTAGAATGTGTTTCTTTTTTCACAGTGACCTCTCTGTAGTGGTGAAAAAAAAAACAAATTGACAACGGCTTTTTATTTCATTTTGCCGCTTTCTTGTTCAGAATATGGCACCTTGGCACCTGGCACTGCTGTCCGTAGTCCATTCAGTGTAATAAAAGTCCACTACTTGGGTGAACTGTATGAATTTGGTCATAAAATTATTTGACACTTACTTAAATAATATGGAGTCCAAAAATAACCAATGATGAGTTAAACTAATCCAGTGTTACTGATACTTACGTAATAAAAAATAATTAGGTTGAGTCTGTAGGCTTAAGGTTGAGTTACAAGTCGAATGTTATCTCCCTAGAAGTATCTTATTGAAGGCTTTTGGAGATTGATTTTGTGTGGGTTGCCTTTGCACCCAGTCTTTTCTGCACCCTTTATCAGACCATTCGATCTACTTACGTTATCTTCCGGGTATTTGGATTAGGTACTATTCCGGTAAAGGTTGCTGCCCTCTTACTGCACTTACTGATCGTTCTTGAAAGAGACGGATAGTCTATCTCGCGCGTGACACTGCTCTCGCGCGCTCTTTTGCTAGCCGTGCTGGTAAGAGAACACGAGCTGGGCAAGTCTTTTGTTTTGACACTGTCTGGTACTTGTGGCATAAATATGTTCCGCAGCTAGACTGTGGTACAGTCAAAGTCAAAAATATAGACGCGATTAGAATCGTGAATAAATTTGGAATCACGACATTTTAATATTATTATGTACTTGTAAACAGGTTAGTAAAATGAACGGACCTGGAAGAAAAGCACCCTAAATTAATTTTGGTAATAAAGCAAAATTTACTCAAAGAAGACTACTTATATTTTAAAAATAAACAGAAGCCTTGTTTTTGTAATATTTAATATTTTCGTTTTTTAGGGTCTGTGCCTCCAGGACTCGTGTTTATTTTCCATCCTGTATGTGCATACTGCTAAAATTATAACAATTTAATTGTTGTAACTTTAGGAGTAAGTAGTTGCCTAGGTCGTTTTTTTTATTTGACAGTCCTTGTTCAGTTGGAGTTGGCTGTTGTCATAAACTGTGCACTTATTTTACTGAGTAATTTTGATAG
Organism: Pandemis cinnamomeana; assembly: GCA_932294345.1. Taxonomy (NCBI): domain Eukaryota; kingdom Metazoa; phylum Arthropoda; class Insecta; order Lepidoptera; family Tortricidae; genus Pandemis; species Pandemis cinnamomeana. The sequence goes on along the minus strand of OW028705.1, from coordinate 10,251,236 downwards.
ATTATGATTATGATAATGAGAGTTATTGTTTTGTGTAGAGTTTAATAATCATTTGATTGATTTTGTGATGCGACTTTGAATACAAGTTGTCACTTAAACATTATTACTCTTTTATTAAGTACATTATTCATTCCTTTAGAGCTCTCCCTCACAAAAAACTTCTCGAACGCGTTCACGTAAACGTCTCGATCACTATTGAAATATTGGCAGCGCCACTTGCAGATCGAAACGTCAATAAACTGTTCTCTTAGTAGGCTTTAGACCAGCGGTTCTTAACCTTTTTGGCTGGCGACCCAAATTATAAATATTTTTGAAGTCCGCGACCCAAATTTTTTTTAATTTTTTAATAATTTCGATTATTTAAAACTCCTTCCGGGAGCCAGGAGATTCCAGGAGAGTGTGGAACCGTACCCGCGACCCATCCCAAAACCGCCCGCGACCCAAATTTGGGTCGCGACCCGAGGTTAAGAACCGCTGCTTTAGACATTTTTAACCTTTTCGCTGCCACGACGAATACAAGAGACGTCACCCGTACGCCCGACGTCTTTAATGCGATGACTTAATTTGAACCTAGACCCAATTGAACGAAGGTTGCTTTTGCATTGAGGAATGGACGTATATATAGGTCGTTGGCGTTGAACCTGCGATGCTGATATATGTGTCGTTGGTGTCGAAAAGGTTAATGGATACGCGTTCGAGACATATTTTGTGACCGAAAACCTGCACTCTGCGTACAAGAAGCCACCGCGACGTCGCCAACTACCTAATCCAATCATTTAAGTTTGCAATCAATGGCAGCTAACAAACATGGCGACGATTTCGCAACGTAATTTTTTTATAGGTACCTCTAGGATAGGTAGATACAGGCCACGTCGCCATGGCGTCCCAATAGGTTGGCCACACTATAAATGTAGTAATGGGCTCTATGCCAAGGAAAAAAACAAACTACAAACTAGTTATATATTGCAGAATTAATTTAGTGTTGAATGTTGGTCATCTATTGATGACCGTGGCGTGTGAGGTATTCTATTGGCGGACACGACTAGATGATTGGCGCGATGAATACGTTAAATACAACAAAAAACAAGCAAGTTAATTACACTCTTCACCGTAACTACAAAATATTATTGCGAGCGAATCATATTGATCCAAACGCAAATTCTTTACTTATGATATCCGTCGCTCTTGTATCACACCTTTGTCGCTTATACTTCAGCGGATACGGCGAAATGTAGCGTAGCGCTACAAGGCTACACGGAGTGAGCACTCAGAATTAGCTACATCGCACTGTGCGATGAAACCCCGATCTAGGTGGACAAAAAGGGTCACGCTATTTCATTATCTGTGGTGGCTATAGCGATAGCCAACATCCTAGAAGGAATGATTCCTGTAATAGTTTTGTCCTACTACCCTCATAAAATTAATAAATAATGTCGAAGCGAACCGAAACACTGTCATCGATAGTGAAATCGTGCGTTTTACTGCTCTTCGCTTATCAATATTTTATAATAATTATCAATCAGATTGTGCTACTTCTAGTCATGGATCGTGAAGTAAATGGTAAGGACTACATTTTAAAATATTAATTGTTAAAAACGGATATTCCTTTGCCAATAAAAATCAACTTTAACGTAAAAAATTTCAATTTTTTTGCATGAGTTTCGTGTTTCATAGACAAGGAAAAGGATGCCCTCCCTTGCCCCCGGGCTGGATTTTTTTTTAATGATAGAGTTTTTAATGTTCTTTCGTTTGATGCATGTTAGAAACTGCGATCTGATGCGAGTCTTTGACTTTTTTTTAGAAATCGAACTATCCGTACCTAGGAGGGAGTTTTGTGAAGAATGGTTAAAACACGCTAAAAAGGATAAAAATAACCGTCTTTTCGATTATTTTTCAATTAAATTTGATTTCAGCAGAGTCACGCCAGATTCACTAAGAAATTTCAAGAGAAATATAGCTCGTTGCCTAGTTTTAGCGATTCAGAGTAAGGTACTTACCTAATAAACCGCATAAATTATTAGTGTTGTTTTATTTACTTCATAGTGCTGTGAAAAATAATATGAATATAAAATGTGTGTCAAAAACTACATTTATACTGCCTAAAACAATGACCAATATAAATTGGCCTTCACGCGTGTAGTAATTCTTAGTACCAATAGGTCAGCTTATACTGGATTTAATTTTAATGTGATTTTGTAATTTCTTTCATTTCATTTCTATTTTGACATCATAATATGACCTACTAGAGTCGGTTTTGAGGCTTAAATAATATTGTCCACCTAGATCGGGGTTTCATCAGTGAACGAATATAAGTATGGAAGCATTTCTGACGCTCCAAAATGACCCAACGTAAACTAGTTCGCGGCGGGCGGGGCTTGAAAACTAGTGCGGCAACGCGATCAGTGCGCAGGGCGCGCGCCTGTCAGTCGTGTCACACGGGTTTTTTATTATATAAAATCAACTTATCCATTAAAAAATGCCTTCATGTGTGGTGAGGTGGTGCAGGAGTCAACAGGAATATTGTCCCAAGAGTACTGGAATCACCTTTCACGTGTAAGTACACTGTTTACTCAAAAAATCCAAAATCACTTTTTTACTAGAGGGATGTCATTATGCATAATGTAGTACCTAGTACATTTTAATATAGCTATTTTTAAAGGACATAATATTTATTATTAAGTTGCATACAGATTTGGGGTTTAATTTCGGTTTTTCATCGGATTAACAAGTCGAAGTCGTTTCTCATTTCACTTAATTTTAATTTTAATTTAGATTCCCACAAGACCCGAGTCGTAGAAATCGATGGAAAAAAATCTGTTCAATTGGAGAGACAGGAGAATGACTGGACACCGAGCAAGAATTCAAAAATATGTTCAATTTATTTTAAAGGTGAACATTTTTATGTATCGAAGAAGGGACACATAATGCCTTCTAAAAGCGCAGTACCAATTTGTACTGTGCGTATTTATTTGGTTTGAATGATCACGTTTTAGTTAATGTAGTGCTACTTTGTATGATTGTTTAATAGACATGTATTTTCAGATGGTGTTTTCGAGTGAAAAACCAGTATTAATAAAAATTAAAAACAAAGAAAATATTCCAGAAACTTCACAGGAAAGTCCTCAAAAACGTCCAAATTGTCATTATAATAAATTATCTACTGATATTTATTTAATTATTTTTATCTACACCCACCTATATTAATACGTTTAGAAACCGTATCTACGTAATATCATTCGTTGCGGGTGGTAGAACCTAGAGCAGGGTCCGTCCGAATCGCTACCAACATTTTAGGCTACCTACTGTGTTTCGAAGTGGAGAGTAAAACAGCCGGTGGAATTACTGGCACATAGGTATACTATCTTAGTACTCTAAGCCGGCAACGCATCTACAATACTTCTGTGTTGCGGATGTCCATGAGCGGCGGTGATTACTTACCATCAGGTAACCCACTTGCTCGCTTGCCTTCCTTGTAATACAAAAATAAATAAATATGTAAACTAGGTAGGTACCAATAATACACTTATCGAACTAGGAGTCAAGCGCGCTGACGAAGTAGGCGAAAGCGAGTGAAAATTTGGCTTACTGATTTCATACCTTTGTGCATTGGGCTGCTTTGAATCTGACTGGTCCCCTTCTGCATAACATCGTCCGTGCTTCAAAGACACACTGACAATCTGCTGACATTGCATCGAAGCCGCGAACCAATTAGCGTAAATCTGTCACGCCGAGAACCAATCGCGACATGTGACCCGACGCTTCTCAAATCGTTGAGCTTTTACGTACTTATTTTCAAAAAGTCGCAACTAGCGAAGCACATTTTAATACCGACCTAGATTAATTAGCATTAACCTATTTTCTTAAATGCATTGATAATTTTTATTTACGTTGCTTGTGTGTGTGTACCTCAAACCTATCTGTGTGAGTTTTTGGGCTAATAATGAACGGTAGGTTGTATGAAGAGACTGCTTCCATAGTTATATTCGTTCACCGGGTTTCATCGCACTGTGCATCGTGTCTGGTAAACGTTGCTGTGAGGAATCAGTTAAGGTTAGTGACGACACAAGTACGATAGATGGCGTTAGACACCCTCTTGTTAGCTATTCTAATCTAGGTTTGCACATACTAAGTACACCCAGTAAACAACCAATCCGTCAATAATCTCCTCGAAAACTATACACAAGTAGGTAGGTACATAAATTATTCACGACTATTTCCCGTATCCATGGGGTAAGAAAGTCTTGCGGCCAGTTTAAAAATTTAACTTTAGGTACTTACTACTTACTGTGTCTGGGAGCGCGATCCATACAAATATTGGTCGTCTAGTAGTAATTGTGACTTCTTTTATTTACACAAGTAGTAATAATATTACAATACAATACACTGAGACCAAAATGGTTGTATGTACTTGGTTTAGTTAAGTAGATGGTTTCTTTACATCGATGGCCGACGAAGTGGTCTACAGTACATATTGTAGTAGCGATCATGAATATTATATCCTACCTTCCTACCTTACCTTCCTATTACCCGAATTCGATAGCCTATGCGCTTGGATCTCTTTGTTCATTTATTGGTAGGTACCTAAGTAATTACCTACTGAGTTCTATTTCTGGGTCTCATTTCAACGATGAAGGAAGACATCCTAATCGGAAATCTGTAGTGCAATAATCTCTAGCCTCTAAAGTTTAGAGACTTCACTCCAAATAAGGTAAGGTAGGTGTGGTAACAAGGTGATGGCTACTCGGTCGGTAAGTTCCTGTTTATTCGTGTCGTAAATTGATTAAATGCTCATATTTACGCGTAGTTTGTTTGGGTGAAGGGTTACAATTACAACCGCTGTAGCGTTACCAAAATTGACCATACGTCCATGAACTATGCCTTGCTACAAAAATGGCTACACTCGCCTATCGCCGAGTACCAAAGTACCTACTTGGGCACCCATCTAAGTTTTGTTTAGTTCACCGACATAAGTATTCGCCGATTTTGGTAACGCAAAAAACACGGCATTTTAAACGCTTCACCTCCGCACCCGTATCGTGTAGATACTAGCAAATAGGTACGATCACGCTTGAAAATCCTCTATTATTGATTTTGAAAGTTATATTTAAGTATCTATCTTTGTTCGTTTTGATCCCGTCATGTTTTCAGAGCACTAAACTTAGGTAAAAGTCAAAGGTAGAGGTGAGGCCAACGAACTAAAAATGAAGAAGAGTAATAACCGGGCAACAGCCCGGCAGTGTGACTGAGCGCAGTGTCTCCATGGCATCTAGCACGACTTGTCCGACTGGTTTTCTCTGTCTTTATTGTGCCAGGCCATATAGAAAGAGATGCGCTTACAAAAGACCGAATTGAAGCCACTTGTACTGAATGTGAGTTGCCGACAACAGATATTAACAAAAGAGCGACGAAATTCACTCCTCGTTTTAAAAAATGCTGATTGTGATTTTATTTGAGAACGTCTGGCTCGTCACCTGTTTTACGAATGAGCCTTTCATTGCAATTTTTTACGATGCTGCTGCTGGTTAGCGATTTTTTAATGATTAAATTTTTTTTACAAAAATATGTAGAGCTTTTTAAAATAGCTATAAATGTATACATTTTTTCTTCTCATGCTCGTAGAGTTGTTCATTATGTCGACAGAATATAAATTTGCTTTTTATGCTTTCGGGCATAAAGATATTTTTCTTTTAAGGCTTAGTCAACTAGGCTTTACAGCCACATACACAATTCACCTTCATTTAATGGTCACGTATTTATGAGATAAGGTTAGTTATATCTTAATTTAATTAAAACATTTATTTCAGTTATATAAATACAAGATTAGTAAGCGTAAATTTATGTACATAAAAGAACGTAAAAAAAAAACAAAATATTAATTTTGTAACTTGGCATTAAAGAATGATTAAGGATATCTGACTATAGATAGTACTATAGATAGATGGGAAACTATCAAATTACTTGTCATAACTAGCCGAATTGTCAAATTAATCGACGCTGTACAATGTCTACGAGTATGTTTTATTTCCTTGCAATCGAAGTGAAAAAGAGAGTGTAAAACCTGAGACGCTCATATAGCCACCCGAGCCGGTACGGTACAGTTTACTATTATCTTTATTTCATTAAAAAACAAGTGAGTTTTGTCGCTGTATAGCTCCAGAATGACTTAACATTTACTATCAATATCGGCAATTCAATAACATCGCTGACCTAACTTCAATGTCCTGCCGCTTGACCAAGGCCCAAGAACTAGAAAACCAAAGTGCAGCAATCGCCGCAACGGTTTTACGTATTTTTTGTATGACATTTTCACCCTATATTGACTTTTCTCTCTATAGTAGACAGGAATATGTGATTTAGCTTCTTGCCATATCCCATAAACGAATCTATCCAAAGTACCCATAGCAAACCCTTTGGGGATTTGTATTCAAATATTGCTGCGGAATCCTTAAATGTATAATTCAATCTGTGGCCAAGGGCTTTTAGGCCGCTTACCGTTTTATTCGTTTTATAAACGCTGAATTTAAAAGAAGGCTCTGTGGGATTGAGACCGGGTTGCCCATTTACCCACCGGGGGTGACGACGGGTGACAACACTTCCACGCGCCTATTTATAATACCATAATGTCATTTTAACAGTCCACGTATTCTGTAAATCACTCTGATTTACGTGTGCGGTTTCTCGTGTTTGTTTTTTCGCATCTGTGTAAAAGTTTTCTTATTTAGTTGATTAACGATCTGTTATACATTTTTAAATGTAAATATATTTTTTTGGGCCACATGGAAGGTCAGCGTTGTTCTAAATAGCCAAAAAGTACCTATTAAATGTGTAGTAATTACCTACCAGTTTTATACAGGCCAGTAAACAGATTTAGTTATTCCACATTAACAGACTTAAGCGTGATAAAACGTAGCTAAATAAGTTAAGTTAATGGCTACTACGTGTGCTATCAACGGTAAGGACTATAAAAGAAACAATAATAAATATTTGATAGAATCAGGCATTACTTCGGTCCACACTTTGGTCCATTCATTATCAATGATGAGAATAAGTAGTTTATTATAATGATGAAAAAACTAATTGCTATACCTACCTTGCTTCTTCGCTACCACATGTGCAAGGCGGCTTCTGTACAATGTAGGAACTATATATATAGGATTCTTGAAGTTCAAAACAACATATTTTGTGGAAGAAATGGTTTTTATTTTAGCTTCACAATATGATGGCACAGTCAAATCAATTAAACATATTCTCTACTGACAAAGTCGTTCGAAGAGCTGCCTCCGAATTTAAATTTGAATGTAACTCTCTTAATGCGATGCAGCCAGTGTGTTACAGTAGGTATTTATTATGTTTAGTTTACCTACATGAACGCCTACCCTCCTCCACTTACACATAAATCACACAATCAAGTCGTAACTAGTTAAGTACAAGGATGGTCTTGTTTTAGCTCTTTTTTCAGGAGTCAGTCAGTCAGTTTCTGACCGATACTTTTTCGCCTTCGCTGATTTTTCTAGAGATAAATCGACATGACGCTGACTTAATTAAAAGGCATAGCCATATTTAAAAAAAAATTGAAGGAGCATTTTGAGTCGTTAAGATACTATAGGTACACACGTTAGATCGAATGTTCAGAAACATTTTGTTTTGTTAAATTGTTATAACGAATTAGTGTTGGATGTCTTGGAGCAGCTATAAATAACCACGTGCAACAATTATTAACGAGCAGGTTAACTTCGTTTCATCAACTTTGTTGCGTGTGTGGTCTAATTTGGTGAACAAATATTTAGTTTTACTAATTAAAATTTGATTTTGCAGCAGTTGTTAAAACAATTATGTTGGTTTTTTGATGTAGATAAAAAGGTCTGGCATGTTATTTGGAAAAAAATAATGTCTAGTTTAGGGTATCCTTGTTTTATGGTAAGTAGATTGTTGGTTAACTATTTAGACAATTTTATTGTGCTCACGGTAGACGGTGACTTTGAAACGGTATTCATATAGTTTGAAACACGTCAGCGTTATGAGTAGTACTAGATATTAAAGTCTGTGTGACATATTTTTGACTTATGTAAAAGCAGAGGAGGGTCGATTTGTGTGTAGACATAATATGTGTCGAACAGATGTTGCTGTCTTGCACGTGTGGCAGAGGAGTATCAAGATAACCATGAGATGTTAATTCTTCATTTATTATTTTTACTTAGCCACTGCATTACTGGTTTATTTCTGTAATTGGTTAACAACTCTACCATAGCTCTACTCGTGTCTACGCTTGTTGATGAAAGTCCTACTTAAAGTAATACTACCTACCAACAACCTACTTAATTGTTATTTTATAAGGACGTACCTACCTAGTGCCTATATTTATTGATAAACATGTGCTGCGAAATATCTACCGTGTTCATTTGTTCGGCCAATATTTATAAAGAAAACGATTATTTGTATAAATGAAAATAGGCACCTAACACATAAATTAACTTTGTGTTTATTTTTAGGGTTCCTTATTTCTAAAGGCAAAAAGGAACCCTTATAAGGTCACTTCGTTGTCCGTATGTCCGTCTGTCTGTCTGTCTGTCAGTCCGGCCGTCTGGTTGTCCGTCCGTCTGCCTGTAACGCTTGAAGGTATAGACTTATTTCTATTTATTTTCACTTGACGAATTTGTACGGAACCCTCGGTGCGCGAGACCGACTCACTCTTGGCCAGTTTTTAATGATTGAAACTTGTCTCCCCATTATTAGCTCCAAATAAGTACAGTACGTATAATCACTGCCGGTGGGGAAGCAAAATAATATGTAAGAAATAGGCAATTTTTTGTCGGCAAGGGGAAGGATATTAGAATAGTACATTACTGCAAAGGCCGGGAAGTAAGGGGTTGCAGGCCGAGTAAGTTTGACGGCCGAGTGGTACACGAGGCCGGCATGGTACGAGGCCGGCAACCCCTGTCCCGGCCGAGGCTTGTACAGTGCTTTTCTCAAACATGCAATGAAATAAATAAAAACAGTATTTATTTGTAAGGCAACTAAAATCTAAACTAGTCAAACAAAATTTCATGGCATTGTAGTCAATGCTTTATAATTACAATAATTAAAAAAAAAACGACACTTGTCAATTGTGACGACTGAGACCTACCCTGTTTACATTTTATACATTTCTCTGTCACTATTTTCGTCGGAACTCATATTTAAAATTTATCAAAATCAACAATGAACAAAAGATTAGCGTTTTTTTATTTTCCCACCAAAATATGTTTTTTTTTTAAATGTACGTTTCGTTTTAGGCTGATTGTGCTGACGTTTACACCGCTGATATTAAGATGACAATGAAATGAGATTTAAATATTTCTGTACCTAGTTAGGTTTCAATTTAAAATTAATCTTATAGGTTAATTATGTATCGTTTTTTAGGTAATTTTTGATTTTATGTAATTAAAATTGCAAAGAAAGCAAATATTGCTTATGTTTTTTTTAAAGCTGAATATCATGATGCCATTGACCTATAAAGACTTGGCTGTATGGACCCTGTTTCCTTTGCCTACCCCAAAAGGGATGAATAATAATAAAAATGGCCTATAAACTAAACGTCATGATGCTGTGGCACATGAAACAATAGACGATCGCTTTGCAGGCCTAGGCCTGCCATTTTGTATGAAAATCCATTACATACCACTTGTCTAACCGCGCCCGCGACGTGATACGTCCCGGCCTATTATTTGGAACGTAAGGTTAACATTTCATTGCATCTTTGAGAAAAGTTAGATTTATCGCATTCCCAATATTAAACAAAATATTCATCCGCTCGCAATACGTTTTGTGCCGTACATATTTCATACTCGTGTCCTTATTCGGGTATCACGCCTCGCACCCAACTCCCGAAATCTGTCACTTGAAACCTGAAAATAAAGAGCGGGTGCTCCAATTATTTCCTGGATTGTCGTGTCAACAGAGATTGTTAAGATAGGATACATTGTGCCGTAATGGAGCTGAGGAGGGCTCGCGTGTAATGACATACTGCTGTCCGTGCCGGGACATCTATTCTAGACTGCCCAAGTGATATTATAAACGAGAACAGGGACCCGATTTTTGTAAGCTCGTAATGTGAAAATACCTCTGAATGTGGTGAAAAATTGCGATGAGTTTAAAATACAAGTTGAGTAGACAAATCAAATTGGCGTTGAAATAACTGAGGCGAGACTGAAAAAAATACAGCCGCTGACGTGTGTTTAAGAAAAAAAAGCATTAGATAGGTAGTACAGTCGAGGGCATAAATATCAATACAGCCATTATGTCAAATATACGTGTCACAGACCTTATTGTTTGTGGGCATAAAGGTGTATAGATATTTTGACGTCTTTACAATTAAGAGTGACAAGGTACTCTCAGGCTCACAGCGTGTAAGAAAAGCCCTGTTTGTGTTGCCAATCTTTTACTATTTTCTTTATCCATGAAAAAGAGGGATAGGCTTCTCGCTTTCGCGCCGCTATGATAACATTTAGACAGTGTTGAATAAAGGGCCGGGTTCAGGAATCACATTCAGGTCGCATTTTCCATGGGCGGCCGGGTGCGTGGCACAGCGTACCATTAATCACCTCATTGTTGAGACGTCGGGCCACAATGGCCCTCGGCTCCTACCCGAGATTATTCCCTTCGCTACGTTTGCCTCTGCTCCAGATTAACACTAGCTTGACCCCTATCTCGAGTAAGTTTTGCATTGTCATTTGTCAGTCTCAAACCTTTTTCTCGAATCAAGAGTCGAGAGATAGTCAGTCGCTTGATGTTTCTTTTTTTGTTTATATAGGTACTTATTTACCATCAGATTTGTTTTTACACTTGGAATAACCACTTTTTACGGTCTATTTTAATTTAAAATTCGCACAGTCTGAAACTGCCTGCGAAAACCTCAAACCAATCTACACTTGACACTATTTTTGTCAATGTAAGAGCTAATATTATTTTTACTTCTAACTGTAGAGCTATTTTTCTACTCCTGTACTAAATCTGTGTTTTGAATAATAAGAACCAAAGAATACCTATACATAATAAGACTGCATAAGTCCATATTGTCTATTCCCTCGAAAAGCACTTGTTGCGTTATCTTGCTGTTAAAGTGCTTCATCGTTACTCTACCAACCATAGACTGCCAGACCTAGGTAAAAGTTTTACGCGATCAACATTATATTTACGACGAAAATGCATGACTACCAACTTTACGAATTAATTCATTCATTTGGCTTTTTAGAACTAAAACTTTCTGAACTAAATGCATAGCTGCCAACATAACAAACACGAATTTTTAATAACGTCACTAGCAAGTTGGTAAGTGTTTTGGCTAAATGCGCCAAGAACGTAAGGCTAATGTATAAAAAGTAAACGTTAATTAAAACAAAGTTTACCATAAACAAACTTCCAGTTTTGTCGTTTGTCGTTTTCATGTTTCCCGCTCGTGTCTTATTTGACTTGTTTGTTGTGTGATTGCAATAGTATAGTTTTAACAAAGTTTTGTAACGTACATAAAAAAGCTTGGATGTAAACGAAATTAAATCAACACTGATAGAAATATCAGCGGCGGGCCAGGAAGTGATGGAAAATTTGTTGACTAGAAAATCTCGGCTAATTTATGATTAAGTCTACGAGAATTTCATAGCGTAGAGACTGGAACACCGGACTTCATTTTCGGAGAACGTATTGTTTTCATTTATTATGTAGGTACCTAAGTACTTAGTCGTACAAAAAATATTGTATGCAACTCACGTCGGAACCCACACCACTCGACTTTTTTGACCCCTCTTATACAACTGCTGCATAAAATACTATTACTTACGTTTTTATTATAAACTAGCTTCTGCTCGCGACTTCGTCTGCGTAATTCTATACATAAAAACCTTCCTCTTGAATCACTCTATCTATTAAAAAAAACCGCATTAAAATCCGTTGTGTAGTTTTGAAGATATAAGCATACATAGGGACATAGGGACAAAGAAGGCGACTTTATTTTATACTATGTAGTGATAGTGATATTACTTACTTATCAACTACTTTTACTTTATCTGTATTTATCTTCATAATTATATTGAACTCCGACATGCTCCAACCTAGTTCAGAAAAGCGTATTATCTTATATTACAATAGACCGTGGTGCCTCAGGTGTCCCTTGAAACCCTAATCTGTAAATTCCATTGGTGAACCCTTTCTCGGAAACGTTATTACAGTATATATAATAGCCACTTACTTCAGCAAAAAGATGTCCTTTTGCAAAGCCAAGTCCTCTCTGGCTAATGTGTGCTTGCCAACAACAAACAACACATACCAAAACCGTCTTCAATTCTTAATTAGAAATGTCGTTTAGGAACTGTATTTGTCTTCACTTCAGTAACCGCAGGTGGGAAACATCTTTGTGGACTTAATTTCGCAATAGGATAGGCAGTTTCACCTATATATACACAAGAGATACTTATGAAGCCCCAAAAAGCCTCTATGAGACATTCTAATGCGTGACATAAAGTCACAAGTATTATAATAGATATCTCTTAGCAGAAATAGGACAACAATAATTAAAATATGTAGGTCAGCTCTACTGGATTTTTTATTGAATTTGTTCCTTCAATGGGATAAAAGGAAACGCTATTTGGTCCTTTTTGTAACCGTTGTAAAATAAATTAGGTAAGTATAGTACGTTACGTAGGTACATAGACAGGTAATTAAGTAGGTATAATATCGAGGAAAATAAATATGTGAATACTTACCTGATTGATATTTATACGTATAATACCTACACAGATTACTCATCTTAAACATTGCGAGACATATTAAGAGGTTATAAATTCGTAGGTCTATTTAGCTAGCCTCGGCTAACCTGGAAGTGAAATTAGACACTTGCTTACTCGGTTCAGTACCTCATATCTCACTAATTCGGTAACCATTCCGACTATAGGTATGCTGTAGCATTTGTTATTGTTTAACATCCCAGCTTCCCTTAATATGTATCCATTTAATTTATGTATTCAAGGAAGCACAATATCACAAAAGCACTGGATTAACATTAAAAAAGATTCCCTAGAAATACCACTCTGAAACAGAATATTTCACTTTTCCTTTGTCCCTTAGCTCTCTGGGACACGAATCTGCATTAAGGAAACCCTTTCCCTTTTCAAAGGAGCCTTATTTCTGTCTTGTATATCCTGAGTACGAGGATGTGCTTACCGTGCAGCGTGTGTCCAATTGTCTATTGTCACCGCAGCCATATGTTTGTAACCGTCGGATTACGCTCCTAACTCTTATCAATCCGGCATTGCTTCAATTTCTATGTTATCCTAATGGAAATCGATACGCTCACAATCTTGTGGAGAACGTTTATCGACACAAGGGCGCAAAGCAAACACTCGTGACGGGGAGACCTGTACCAGGATAAAGCTTTTCCAAAGTGCTACTGTTTAGGCTGAAATTAACAAACAAACAATCAACAAACTGAAGAACATGTGCTCTTCTTTCGCCACATTCGACCTTAGGTTATTGTTCGCAGTGAAGTTCAATTTATTTAACTAAACTTTACTTTGCCTTCAGCTACCATGTAATAAAATATATAAGAATCGTGTACCATGTGTAAGCATAGCCCTCGAGGCTAAAGGATAAGGTAAATAAAGTACCTTTTTAATATCGAATTCTGATGTTAACAAATTCTTGATACCTGTCTATAGAATTATTGGAAGTGGACCATAGTCCGGGAATAGAGCTTGCTTTAATGCGCAGTTATTGTTGTGTATTAATTATTCTTAACCCGGTATCAAGCATAGGTAATTTTACTGTTGGGCATCTACTGCAAATTAATTAAGCATTAAGGATGCCGTTCATTAAAGGGGAAAAAATGGAACGTGTTTCTAAAAAAGTTAGATGCCCTTCACCGGGGTTAGGTTCAGCAAAGTATCTATTTACGAAAGCGGCCTTGCACTGGAAATCCTGACACCTATTTTCACCGTTTATGTACCTACCAACATACGCGTAACTTGATCCTGCCTGTCGAGCCATGACAGTTACATTAAACAGAATTGTGAAACACGTTTACTGCGTCCGTAAAACGACATTTGCGCGTCATATAACATTAAATAAGCACTTACTGCTGACTGTTTATTTTATAATTCAGATGTCCTCTAAGATGTTTTCTTTGCCTTTGTATTTTATACAGATATATTTAATAGTATAATTTCTCCTGTCAGTTTGTTAAAGGGAGGATACATTTTGATTATTTCGGGTCTTGGCAAGCGTCGCGTGGTAGACAATAAGCCTACAGGGACCTGACTGTTAAACAATACAATCATCGTCATCCGTACAAAAGCGTAAGTAAATACAGTTTTGCTCTCTCGTATTTGACTAACGAAATTCCCTTCAAAAAAGGTCTTAGTAGCGTAGTACCTATGGCCACAGTACATATATAAGCTAAAGCAGTAAGGAAACTACGAACAAAACGGTCGAAACGAACGCACACATAGACGCGCGCTTCTACAAGGTCCCTAAGCGAATCTCGCGGTGCTGTCAGTCGCGAGTGCCGCGTTGACACTAGCGGCCGTCTGCTACGCGCGCCCAGACAGTCCGCGATCTTATCGTTTTAAACATGCCAAAAGCGTATTGCGCAGTGTATCTAATTTTCCATGTTTCCCAATAGTTTATTTAAGAAAGCTATACTATAAAATTTTATATTATATTATATTATATTATTATTATAAAATATAAAAACATTATAAAAACCTAACCTAGGGTGCCGCCGGCAGCGAGGCGAGGCCTAAGCTACCGGTAGTCAGGGCGACAGAGAGAGGAACCTCCTAACTATCCGAGCCGTGTCCAGGAGTACCGCCTTCTGTATCTGGCCCTTGACCCAACCACCTAGCGAGAGCCTTTTAAGGTGATGGTCAAGGCTCTTCGCTATTAGAACGTTCGCCGAAACGACTATCGGGACAGTGATCGTGGAATCAACAGGCCACATGGCGGTAACCTCGTGAGCCAAGTCAAGATACTTGCTGACTTTGTCCTTCTCGGCCTTCACGAGGTTCACGTCATGGGGGATTGTGATGTCTACGAGCACTGCCAGGCGCTTCGATCGATCTATCAGCACGATATCAGGTTTATAAAAAGCTACATTATCACTGAGTGACATAGGCTACTTTTTACCGCGGGAAAATACCTTTTCCTACGGGAAAATTAATTTATCGCGGGCGAAGCTGCGGACGGAAGGCTACGAGTAGTATATTATAAAGTAGTAAATTACGATTTTTATTTAATATACAGGGTGTCCCAGAAACCGACGATAACCCGTTAAGGGCTGATAGACCTACTAATTACCTATCAAAATATCATATTTTAGGTTTAGTAAAAATCTTTTAGTTTTCGAGATATGTATTGTAATTTTTGCAAAAATCAATTTTTTTCTCCCTCAGTTGCGTTTTTTTTCTGCCACAGCCTGAAATGACCGAATTTAGTAAATCTGATTACTGATAAGTATTGCGGAAAACATGGGCTTTTAAACGTGATATTATTTTATTTTATTATTCAGTCAAACTTGGAGGAAAAACGACTTAAGAGACAGTTTTTAGATATTTTACTGTTTCATCCCTTAACTTTGGTCCTCCATGGTATAAAAAAAAATAACTACGCTAAAGTGGCACTGCATATTAAAAACATGTCTAGCTAATGTAGTTTACAAAATGGTATAACACTTACTTATTTGTTTAATAATTTCAAATTTATTGCTATTTTCATTACAGAAGAAGCTCAAATAAAATTGAAGTCACTACCAACCACAAATTAAAATAAGATGAAATATTTTTAGCAACCCAATTTTACACAGCCATTTTGTCACAGAAAATGTTCGAATTGCCTGCCACCAGCCCTAATACACGCATAACATCTTCTTAAAAATGCCAGGGAGATGCGTCGAGCACTATTAGATACATTTTCTTGAGCTGCTGCCGTAATGCGTTCTTTGAGGTCTATTAGACTTTCTACTGGTTTTGCTTACCCTTTTTCTTTTCGATAGGCCCAGTAATTAAAATCCAAAGTATTTAAATCCGATGACCGTGGAGGCCACAAGATAGGTCCAAGACGCCCGGTCCATGTTTTTGGATACCTAAGTCTTGTTTAAGTAATTACGCACGAATTCGAATTTAAATTTTTTAAACTTTATTCGAAATTTGAATTCAACTTTACCAGCCTTATTTAAAAACAACAATTCTGCCGTCCTCAGACTAAATGGTGGCACTTGATTGACTTCTTCAGTAATGAAAATAGCAATAAATTTGAAATTATTAAACAAATAAGTAAGTGTTATACCATTTTGTAAACTACATTAGCTAGGCATGTTTTTAATATGCAGTGCCACTTTAGCGTAGTTATTTTTTTTATACCATGGAGGACCAAAGTTAAGGGATGAAACAGTAAAATATCTAAAAACTGTCTCTTAAGTCGTTTTTCCTCCAAGTTTGACTGAATAATAAAATAAAATAATATCACGTTTAAAAGCCCATATTTTCCGCAATACTTATCAGTAATCAGATTTACTAAATTCGGTCATTTCAGGCTGTGGCAGAAAAAAAACGCAACTGAGGGAGAAAAAAATTGATTTTTGCAAAAATTACAATATCTCGAAAACTAAAAGATTTTTACTAAACCTAAAATATGATATTTTGGTAGGTAATTAGTAGGTCTATCAGCCCTTAACGGGTTATCGTCGGTTTCTGGGACACCCTGTAGAACCCAAATAAACGTTAGTTTCTTTTTTACGGAAATTAAAGGTGCTAACCCTAATAATTACTCTAAATTAAGTGTTGGTAGTGGCTTGAAAACTGGCCTTACTAGCTGAGATAGCGCTAACTAAACAAAAAACTTTTCAATTTTACAAAAAATAAATCGACAACCCTAACGCTCTATTGGAGCGTAGGTATTTAGTTCAAAAAACAAGCCTAGTTTCCATACTGCTCTATTTATTTACATTTATTTACTGTGCTACGGCTTCTCAAGCAGAGTGTCGTTGGTGCGAATCTGGGCTCTCTGTGTAGGTATTTCGGAATTTGTATGCGAAATTACAAAATTTTTAAATAGGAAAAATTCAAAAAGGGTTGGCGGTGAAGTAAAAAATCACGTAGAACCCAGTTCAATGGTGTGTGAACTTCCCTATCGGCACTGGAACTGCATGGGAACTACAATCCAAGCCCTCTCATTTTGAGGGGAGGATTGTACATAGCATTGAGACGTAAAGCTAGCCATACTCTTTGATAACCCTATACCGGTATAGAAAGGTAGGCATTTTTTTAAGCTTGATCGTGACAAGTCAAAACACACTACAACAGCACAAGGGGCTTTGTTACTTTCCGAGTACCAACTGCCTTATTGAACTTTTCTTCTGAAATGAAAAAAAGATCTATAAAAGGAAGCCCATATTGCCTCTGAGAAATTTCGTCACATTAAAACAATGGGGGAAGAGTCGTCGTAAAAGAAAAGAAAATATCTTTCCTCTGAAACTTAGAAGGGCACGGCGATGAGCTTTAAGCTTTATTGTCACTTTTATCATTAGGGGCTTTACTTTGCCTGAGATTGTATTCTACTAAATCTATTGAACTTACTTACCTACTCCAAGTTTTAAAATAATTTGTTATGTAAATATACTTAGTCGCGAGAGATGACGATGCGGACCAGATGCTCTAAAGTATGTACCTATATGTTTGTATGTAAACTCTTTATTGTGCAAAATAAACAAGACAAATACAATTGTCAAACACTGGGATACATGCACAAAGGCGGACTTATCCCTTTAAGTACCGGATAAGACTCTATTTCACGACCGTAGATCAACGTTATGTACACTACACAAAATATTTCGGAGCAACTTTTTGACTGTGATACTTATCTAGGTCGATCTGATGTCGACTAAGATCAAGATTGCCTTACAGGTTCAAGTTGTCCTAACCATACATCTAGATATAGATCGAGGTTGCCGAACATTAGAACTTTTCACCTTATGCATATTTACCTTAGACATTGTCACGATTAAAACTTTAATTGTGATACAAGCTTGCTGACTTTGCTTTAAATTATTGTAGACGGTATTTTTTTTTTAAATACTGCTGTGTGAGTCCTAATTTAAACGAACCGTCTTTGTATAGTAAAATACGAACTCAGGGTTGATTGACTTCTTTGAACTAAGTAATTTAAGTACATAATGCATTAAAATCTGTAATGCATGACTTCATGAGGATTATTTGCTATTGAGAAAATTGGGATAGTACCTATAATAATCCTGTTGTGATAAAATCACGTGTATACCTACATGTAAGCTTGTAAAGTAGAGACAAAAAGCTGAAAAGGCAAAGAGAATAATTCGGACAAAAATCTAAATAACTGAAAGGTTTTCCTGAATAAGTAATAGAAAATTGTATGACGTATTCGGTTACATACCTATTATGGTGGTTCATATTCTGCAGTCTCATTATTAGCATCAGTTTTTTTAAAGCCTTAATATGGGGAGGGCAAAAAATTGTGCATTTTTCATTAATTAAAGGGCAAGTGTGTGCATTCGCCGTACATTAGTGGTGGTAAATAGTAATCGCGGACTCAGGCGATAATGAGGATGTAAATTGTGGTAAGCGGCGAGTGGGGGCCTGAGGGGCGCGCCGCGCTCTAGCCCGGGACAGCCAACCTGTGGCGTACGTATCTGTTGCGCCGCCCGCCCGAGCGCCCGCGCCCGGTTCACGCTGGCCGCTCGGCGCTGCCGCCGCGCGCTGCTGCCGCCGCCCGCAGTCAGTGTCGCCGCGTCCCGCTCGTCGCAAGCGGCCCATGCTCACGCTCCAGTCGCTCGCGGGAAACGCATCGTTCCGCTCGAAAGCACGTGTCTAGTGTCCGCTTCCAGAAATTCCGCCATCGGTACGAACACGCTACATACGGTTTAAAATTAAATTAGGCACAATCTGGTACGCTCAGTCGCCAGAATAAGCAATATTAATTAAATATGTTTGGCCAATTGATATATTGAATTGTTAATTGATTTCTAGAACAATGAAGTTTAATTAATAGCGGTTAACTTTCTCCATTTGCGAACTCCAGTCGGTATTCAAAATTTTGCTTTATCGTTGTGAATTTGAATTGTTGATTAGCCAAAAGTGAATTCAATGAAAGAAAATTAAAATTGGTATTTAAAATTCGTTGCTAATTTTACCGGTTAGTTAAATTCTTTCAAAGTGTTTACGTTGAACTTTGACACGTTTCTTAAACGGTGCATATTTATTAGTTGTCTTCCGACGTAAAGTGAAAAGGTTTATTCTGCTAAGTAGGTCAAGAGATTGAGGACACTGGTGTTATATTTCGTCTAAGATATCGGAAGGGAATTCACTTGTCAGGCACCATTTCTATTTGTTGAATAAGGGGGCCTTCCGCTCGGGCCCTCGCAGGCATTATACTTCTTCACGAGTGGTTTCGTCCCCGGAACATTCGAAAAGTCATTTGATGTATTGTTGAAACTGTTGAAGGCTATAGCTTGCCTATACCTACGTATAGCTTAGCTATACCTTATTTTCAAACGTTTTAAATATTATCAGATGATACCAACCGATGTCACGTAAATTTTCTGAACACCTTTAGTCACGTTTTCATGTTATTAAAATTTGTGAAAAAAATTACAGCAGTGAAGGGTACTATTAAGTGTCGATGTAAATATTTTAGCACTTAATCTACTATAAACCACTAAGTATCGGAGCCTATAGTTAGTAACCAACAAAAAAGGAAGCTGGTAAAGCCGATACCTAATAGTAGTACTTGTACTACTACTCACCTAGTAGAAGCGTGCTAGTAACGTTGTGCAACTCATGAATCACTTGATACCAACTAAACTTAACGTTAGGCAGGTATATGACTACCTATGTTCGTCGAGGCGAGGTGCAAACATTGCAAGTTTCTTAAATCATTGAATTACGTCCAGCAGATAAAGTAATTTGAGTGTATATACCTATGTTGGTATAGTTTTCATTTTACTATCTACCTTCTTCAATGTAACTATGTACCCGCAATATTATACTATACTTAAATGCAACACTAAATTGTTATTTTTGAGATAGAATTTTAAAACGTGATGTTCTTTTCGTAATTTACAATAATTTTGTTATTCGCCAACATACGTAACATATGAACGAAATGACGATTGGGCAAATGTCAATAAATTCCAAATTGCTATCACACGTGGGATTTGATTGTAAAGCGTACCATTATATCACATGAAAAATGTTTTGTTTATTTTTCATTACGCACACGCACCCTTTGTTAAGGAACCTCTCAGTTTACGATATTTGGTACCCTCTTTTTAATGCCGTGGAAATGTTGAACCATTATAAAAGTAAGTCATTACTTTTGCTGTAACGTCCACCTGAATTGAAGTGTTAAGTGTTTGTACTGAACATTCAGCAGTGTGAGGAGTTAAGTCGGTGCAGTGTCTGGTGAGGAGCGGCCGGAGGCGCGCCCCGATGGCCGGTGCAGCCCTGGCGCGCTAGATCGATCCCGCCACACGCCAATTCGGCGGCGGGCCTCACTCCGTAAGTGCACCCTTTATTGTATGTCGGTACCTCTACCATGCATGCCTATTCCAGAAAAGACCCTGCGTTGATAATCTCCCACGGCTCCGTGCAACGGAAACGCGCCCGATGGAAACGGCGGGCGATAATATTCTGCAATATCGAACACGAATTGCCTCGTGCATTCAATATGAATACTTACTCGTACCTGTAACGATCGATTCATGGAGCACTGCCAAACGTATTGTTTTCTGTTTTTCTATAAACAAAGGAACACGCATGTATTCTATAAATTAATGAAGCCTGGGCGTTTGGGCACGCGAAGTACAGCGGTAACCGCTACGAAAATTCTTTCACCAAAATACCGCAATCATAAAACAGCATGGCCGGCGGCTAATATTTATTTACATTACGCTATAGCTACTATACGGCCGCGGAGAAATATTGACGGAGAACTATTAGAACTGAAATGTTTTTAGCTGAATACGGGTGGGACAGTCTGTATAAAGGGTAGCAGGGTCAATAGAAGTGATATTATGTGTACGCACAGGATTCCCTGCCAAAATTTTATTTATCGAATCGATTTCTTCGCTTCTCCATCGTTTACTTAAGAGGTAGAGTTTGCTACGACGAATCTTTATCGTATATAATAACATTGCAAACGTCTGTCATTATAGCAAAGTATGACCAAATATATTGACTCAGGTGTGTCATTATGCGCCTACTTTAGTATTCATCAACCTCGTTGAACGAGATACACATACCTACACAAAAATGTGGCTTTCCTTCGTTTTCCGGATCTAAAAAAAGTCCCCTTAAATTTTGACACTAACAATATTATAAAGTGTTAGGTACAAGTCAAATGAGGGCGCTATTTCCTTCATAGCTGTCACATTAATGTAAAAGGTAGGTACTTTTATTCAAATGAAAATGCTAACAACTTTACATGATTTTTTGGTTTCACCTGTTTTCTACTGTTTGTTTATATAGATTATATTTTTTTAGTTATGTAGCTAAGCTAGCAGCCTATAATTAGATATAACAAAAATAGTTTTATTTTCTTCATTATCCACTTATAAAAAATTTCTTTGCATGTAGGTACTCATTTCTATTTGGAAAACGCTCATACCTGTAATTTCTCTTATAAACTCATTTTAATAATAGTAAAGGATAAAAGGCGTAAAGCGAGAACAATTTCGAAATATCTGATTCAGAGCAGAGCGCTCGTGTCGTCAAATTTGAGACGAAAAAAATACGAAACCATGGAGCGAGCTCCAACACAAAGAATTTTCATATCAATTTAGTCAACCTAAAAGAATTCAGCGAAAATAATAAAACAGATTTTTTCACATTATCCGGTGGTTAATGAGCGTTTATTAATACATTTTCACCTTTTAATACCGTCAGTATGAGTAAAAAAAGGCTAAAAGCGGGGATTAGAGGTGTGTGGGTAGTACCTACTAGGTACCTAACACATACGAATTATTGTCACGCGCGCAAAATCTCTGCACGTCGCGGCGTACGTACCTAAGCATTACTACATACACTATAATTTATATTTTATAGCTCTACCAAGATTTGCTGTACATCACGCAGGTTGATTTATGAAGATTATTGCTTACGCTGTGGATTTGCGTGCTTTTGCATAAGCAGCTTACGGTTATCTATTATAATAATATATGGTCTACGAGTATATAACACCGTGGCAATGCTGCCAGCCTTCTGGGTACCCTCCCTATTAGCGGCGATTTGGGAGATATTTTTTTATCTTTAATTTAATAATAGTTTTAGCTAGGTTTAAGTTATTTTTAAGTCTTCACTGTTTTTTTATAATGATTTATTAGCAATAAACTCGATTTTTATTGAATAAGATTATAACAATGTACTTTGGTAAGATATCCTATCGTTTAAAATCAAAATTTCTGCGTCGAATCAGCCAACTGACCGAACACAACCGGGGCGTTACTGGCATGATTTTATACAATGTCGAATTCAGAATATACCTACGATACATTAAACATGAGCTTACAATATTATTTTACATTAGCTTGTTAAAGTCCCTACGGTAATTAGTGACGTAAAATGACTTGTGTAAGCATCATTTGCTTCTGGTTGTCACTTTCGTGTAGCAATTTGGAATCAAGTATTGTATTACTCGCTTAGTGCGTGTTTATACTAACTAAATTAGCTTCACATCAAGAGGTACTTAATCACACGAGTATAATTCAGCCAGAGCTTTCAAGAAAGAAGCTCTGTTTATACAGAATTTAGTAGTAAAAATTAAGCAATTTCTTATACTTTTTGTTACGAGTTGATGACCTAAGTAATTATACCGAGCTAATGATTTATTCGACGGATGCATTCCCATGTGAGGCAGTAAGCTGCCATATTATATCCATGTGTCGCAGTAGATATTGCCTCGTCGGGTCATGAACCCCTTGCGTGGTCTTAGGTAGATCGTGACTTGGTTGCAAGCCGGTCTATTTGAAATCATAAGATTTTTTGCTGTAATTAAGGACATCGTTACCGCAAACCTAACATGGGGAGTTATAACGGTTTGATAGCTTAGTTTGATTAATTGAATGATGAAATGAGAATAAAAAATAAATACTTTAATTTTCGAAGCAGCCAGTTATTTCAACGTATCTTTTAAGCCCAAAGTAGGGGATGTTGCTGCAAAGTACCAGTTGCTTTGAGTTTATTCACGGGATTGTGGAAGAAAGTAATTGTGATACCCACATAGAAAGGGTCAAAATTAAAGTTCAAACCTCGATAAAAAATATTGTCATGAGTGGCAAGTTTATTTTTATAGATAAAAAATGTTCCGGCGGTATGAATTTTATTTAATAATGATTACCTGTCGTTTAGTTGTCGTTTAAACAATAAGCACTATAATATTTAAGCAAATTCCAGCTCACCCCGCTGTGGGGTCAGAGAGGATAGGAACAAATAAAAAAAATATGATAACAAATTACCAGATAAAGGAATTATAACGTGTCAAAAAATATAACTAAACTACTCATAGAGCAAGCTGAGCCAGAAACTTTAAGTAGCAAGTGAAAACACAAAATATTGGTTCAATCCCTTCTCCCCTCGCCACCCCTTCGCACACGCAAAATACTTTTAGATTTTTTAGAAAACATGGGACCGAAAGGTGATATTTTTAAAACTGAACTAAAATACTTCTTTTTCAAATGCCAAATGAAAAAATTACAATGTTTTTGAGAACTGCCTATATTACTCTTTTGACCTAAAGTAGGCAAGTAAAGTGCCACATGAAAATCCTGTAATCGATTTGCGGCTTTCGGCCAAAATTGACGTCGTACAGCGCCCACTAAGAGAATCATACCCCAATATTCTTATAGTGTACCTAATTTTTCGGTCACAAAATATGTCTCGACTGCATTTGATACAAATCCTACGAGAACTGTGTGTTGCCGATTCATGCCGTTAGTGGCGCTGTCAATTTTTCAATAGTACCTACTTGAGACGATAACGCCAACGGGCTAGAGACGGTTTTCGTGTCAAAATGGACACTAGAGCCTCTGTTCCCGCATTCATGCTCACTAACAACACAATAAACATGCGGTTACATTTCACATGTTTAATAAAATTGTGACACAACTATTAATTTACGCTTTAATCAGCGGTTGATTTCAATTATTACTATTCGTGTGACTAGTTTTGGATTGTGTCCCTTATTTTATTAATTGTGCGGTTAGTTGTGGTGTATACTCGTACGTTTACAATAACAGAATATTAAATAATGTCTTATGTAGATAAATACCTCTTTTCACATTGATTTATTTACTCTTTAATATTTATCTGCTATTCTCATAGACGTGCTATTCCTATTCTAAATAACAAAGTCCTAAAAAATTGTATTCTTCAAAAGTGTTTATACTTAATAATGATGATGATCCTTCCGACCGATTTCGGCCATGGCGACCACTTCGACTCCTAGTTAGTATGACGCTCATGCGCCCGAAGATGGCTTATATAGCCGATCTTAGCGGTGAAACCTCGCGCACAATGAATGCACGTGAGCACACCGTTGACATAATGGTAGCGAATGGCAACCGGCTGGCGAGTCTTAAGTTCATCGCGTTTAACGTCGAGGTCAACTAAACGCTGCTCCTCGAACTCGCGAACCTTGTCCTGCACCAACCTGCACCATTCAGAGCGCTGTGCTGCGAAACCCTCCCACTGAGAAGGCTCGATGCCGCATCTTTTCAGGTGACGTTTCTGAACGTCTTTGTATCTGAGGAGTTGCCCGTTAATAATAATAAAAATATCTTTACAAAAAACATAGGACAACTTTAAATCGATCTCAAGATACATAATTTTTTGCATTTTTGGTTGTTTTAAGCTAAATCTACTGTTTAATTAATAAAAAATAACAAAAATATATCAACCAATCAATCATTTATTCACAAGAACATATGGTTTACATATTATGGTATTATAAGCAAGTATCAGTCCCTTAATATATTCAGCCATTTGAGGCGCGTGAAATATTTTGACCTAACATTAATCGGTCAAATTGTATATAATTTAATTAAAACTATTAGAAAACAATAAAATTAATTAAAAATATATTTTTGCTTTCAGAACCGTCAAGGGTAAACAAATTGGTCCCGTGATCCCTTTCGATCCATAAGTGATTAAAATAATAGAAATATTGAAATACCACTTAATTGTAATCAATATCAGTTCGTTTTCATTTTAATGAGAAAAGAAATAGACACCTCTTACCTAAATAAACTTTTAAGGAAAAAATCCCTTTTTTCATTTGTGCGTTCATTTAGAGAGACTATGGAAACAATCCTCCGTTTTGATACCTATTTAATTGGTAGATGCCTTAATTAAAGTAAAATAATTACATTGAGATTCCTGTCCAGGGTTGACTACCTCACTACCCTCTCAATATTCATGACTGATGTTCCGAGATCAAACTTGACCAAGATTACTTCGTTATTTTTCAAAATTAGAGACTGAACATCGTTTGTCAAATGATTGAAGCTTGACCCTAAGCTGTACTTTTTTAATAGTAGGTACTTCTCTTATACCTACGTAAAGTGGAGATGGTTTAAGTACCCCGAAGTCGACGGATAGGTATTTCTTGACATACAGAGAATCTTTAAAAATGCATTTTTAGTTTACGGTTTATATACGTGATTAAACTTATCAGGAACTTAACAGGGTGAGCCGAAGCAGGTCTTTAGTATCATACACATACACCCCCCTCGAATCAATCTAAGCTAAAATGTTATAGATGGGTAGGCACGTCAAAAAATTTGCTATTAGCTTGGTATTAACAATAACGCATTTCATAGGCAAACTGTGACAGCCATGAAGGCTTTGTAAGTTTAACGAGTAATATACAACCAAAGCTTAATATTTCATACTCCCCGAATATTGGTTATGGAACCCTACAAAGCGCACGGCTCGACACACATTTGCAAGGCAAAATCTTCTCTTGTACGGGAGCGGCATGATCATTGAGGCACACTAATGTCACATATTTCCACTGACGACAGCGACCTCTGGAGTGCAGTGGATGAATCCGTCAGAAATGTGTCACACTTACCTTTGTCAAAATCATTTAAGCGTCTGGCTCTCATGGAAGTTGATTTCTTTCTCTTGACTTTTTAAAACCCGATTCAGAAACATTGAATTTATTGCCATCGAAAATATAAAAAATTTTATTTAAGAGAATATTTTATTGAGGATCTAATATATATGGTATAATGTATATAATTGAGTTCCCTCTCTATTTCTATAAGTGTCACTTTTAGACTAAGATCACCAAAAATCTTATTGCATAGTCAACTGCTTGACACAAGAAAATGCGACTGGATCAGAGCTTACGCCTTTAAGCTATTTAGCTCTACTTCTGATTAACTCTATCTATACATAGAAATGGAAACGGATTGGATTCAACATAGATTACGCTGTAAAATTACAACGACCACTAAATTTATGATTGTGAATGATTGTGAATTACCTCGACGTTTCGACCACGATGCAGACGATGCAGTGGTCATGGTCACGAGTAAACTGCAGGGTATCACAGTCATTTATCCTCCTCCTATGTTCTCCTAATTAGGAGAAAATACGATGAAAATCAATAAAAAAACGGAAGCTATATTTTTGTTCAACATTAATTAATACTTCAAGACAACCACATCAGGAAGACATGTAAATTTTGTGTTACTGGACCAGGGTTGACCTATTTCCTCTTATATTACCTGATCTATAAACTTAGACCTTACACAACCTTACCTGTACATCGTAATTTTTTTAGGAATCCGTCAATGCGGTAACTCCATTAGACACGGTAGACTGAAATTCTATTGGGAACATTAGATTGTTATTTTATACAAGTTGACTTCAAATTTTCACACTTGACTGCGAATCATTTGATAATTAATAGTACTTACCTTTCTGTTATTTGAATTCACCCTTTATTTACGTTTACAGTAAATATTGTACACCACCATCGTGGTCGTCTTTTGTCTTTTCTACCTATTCTCACTTAATTACACGGATACAAGCGAGCTGTTCAAGATGGTTTGCAAACGGAAATACACGCATATTTTTGCATACGATTGCAGGGAAACGCACGTATAAGCGCGTATTTCGCCTTGTGTTTGTAAACTACTAACATATATTCTTTGCTGCCCGGCACCTGCAGCAGCAGAGGCATATGGGTACCTCAAATTACGCTTTATCTGAAACCGCTCTAAGTTTGTAATCAGCGTTGGCACAGATCGCTACGGTGCGGCATTACGCACGTATATTTCGGATGTGCGAAGCCAACTCTGTAACAGTTTTACGGAGCAGCCCGTATAATTCAATTTTGATTAGTTTGTAAACAGTAATGCTCAATTTTAACCACTTTTTATAGCTGCCCAAAAAGTGCCTGCGGCAATTAACGAAGAGTGAGTCAGCGTGGCATTGTTTCCGATTCTTGGCAAAAAGCCCGGCCGCGACGTTGATATCGACTTCTAATTAATAGAATCCCTACGAGTATCTTATAGAATTTTTACAACCAAAACCAATCCATGAAATCTATGCCGACACCCACATAAAAAAATTAAACCGTTTTCACATTATTTTTCCAGTGAACTTAAGTTCTGAGAACAAGCCAGAGACGTCGCGATGCTTATCGCTTAGGAATCCTTAGAAACAATTTAGTTTTGATGTGCATTTAAAAATCTATTAAACATGCTAACTTCTACTGGATAATATAGCTAATCAAAACATAAAACCTAATTATTATTTAAACTATGTGCGCCAGTTAAAATAAAGTCGGTCACATGTTCAGGCTTGACGTTGCGGCTAATTTATGTGGAGATTAGCCAGGCACACGTCAGAGCGTTGAATATTACGTTCATACGATTGTTCAACTTAAATCTACTTTCTGTAAAGCTGCAAGTTCTCATGCCCGGCGGCATGCATAATTAAAACGTCAGTACGTCAGATACGGATAAAAGTTAAAAGCGCGGCGTAGAAAGTTCTGCAAAAGTTTAGTTGAGATAGGATGGCGAAGTCGAAGTTACAGTTTTTATTGGAAAATGTTCGATATGATGTTTGAAAAAATACTCATAGACGAGGAAGCTTGACTGTGTGGCCGAGGTTACGAAGACGCAAGCGGCACGCTCGCTGCAACAGCCGTTTACGCTGCCGGAGGATGACGTCACGGCTCACAAGCTGATATCAAATCAAGGGCGTCTGATAATCAACGTACTAATTTTTCGTAAACTCTACCCATTTCAGACGGAAGTGCGAGTATGATTAATGGTGGTACTAATGTATTGCGATTCACCAGTCATCGTTCGCTAATGCGTCCTGCTGAAAATCGTTTAGTGACCGCAAAGCAGTTTTTACTAACACATCAACCAAGTATAGACCTACGTTTTTTATTCAATTACTTAAATGAATGAATGATACGGAGATAATTGTTTCATTTGTTTTCTGTGCACTATTTCTGTTAAATCCCTCGCAAATTGTGATCGTACCTAATCATGGTTCGTCATCATGACTGTACAAACTATTGCGCAATCATAGGTAAGTAAAGTGCTAAACTAAACTATCACCTTTACTAAAGTGCAATAAAACACTGTACCTAAAAGCGCCAATTAATTCTAAGTTCATCAAGTCACTACAGGACCGAAAAAAACTTATAGTTTTGTACTTCTCGATGTTACTGACGTCTCAACCTAATGTACTGATAAATTGTTTCCCTTATCCCCGCACATCTCATAAGTACATCTAATGAAACCAATTAGTAACATTGAAAACGAACGATATGACGTCACATTCGCGCTGCTGCGGCGTCTGCGCTGCGCGCCGCGTAACACTGCCGTTTATTTAAAAATGAAACGAAATGATTTCCGATCGTAGTAAATTGTGCTGTAGGTAAACCACGCTTTACGCGTTAACAGATGTTACTTGTTCCAGATTTTTAATGCCTAGTTTTTGAGTTAAACTCGATAACGTTGTGATCACAAAGGTCTGCTCACAAAGAATGTAAATGTTACGACGTAAACACTATGGAGGTACGTACGTAGGAACATCAAAATGAGATTTTCAAATCCCATTGTATACGGGCATTATGATGTAAATTCATATTTTGTGTTTCAGGTTAATCTTTCGCAAGGCAATATTTCCACATTAAATTGCCATGGGATATTATTTACACAGAATGTGAAATTTTGCTAAATTATGCATATTTATGTTCACATCTAAAGCTCTCAATTAGATACAACAACCAACCCACCGGCGTTTTCAACTGTGACAATTAAAACTGATTATTTTTCTACCTCAATGTTTTTTACATGTTATTTTCTGTAGCTACACAGAAAAATTGTAAGATAAGAGCTTATTCTTCTGATCTCTTTAGTCTTCAATATGTAACTTTTTACATTTTAAATTCGCGAAGGGATAGGAAATATTTGTGAATACAAAAAAAGTTTACTACATTATTTTCATACTAAACATGCTAAATACGAGTATGTTTCTACAGGCAGCTCTCGGTCTCATATTATTTCTAAGTAAAATACCTTTATTTTACTTACTCAAAACAATGCGAGATCGGGTTTATGTAAGTAATTGGCTTCATTTGGGAATGATTTCAGCTGAGTTTAGATTTAATTAAATGTTCTTGGGTTAGGATAACTGATAGGTGTTAGTAAATGAAGCTCTTATTTCATAGCTTAAACATACATATTAACCATCATTACACATAAACGGATGACTCACGTATAAAAAGTCGAGTGATGCTCGACATGTTTCGGACTATTTCGTAATCCTTCCTAGTCCGAAACATGTCGAGCATCACTCAACTTTTTATACGTGAGTTATCCGTTAATGTGTAATGATGATTAAGTCTCACGGTAGTTTCATGTTGAAAGTGATATATATTAACGTTAATACTTACAGTAATATCACCTTTTTCCTCTATCAAGGTTACCACAATCGCTTAATGCATTCTATTTTCTAGTTCTATTCAGCGTGAGGGACACAGTTATGCAGCCACATAGCGTGCACTGAATAGAACTTGGCACGCATTAAGCGATTGTGATAACCCCCCAGCAATCGTTATTTTAAAACACGATCCTTGTTAAAACCTTTGTTACCTATTATCATTCAGAGAAGTCAAATGTATTCGCATGTACACATTTGTGTATACACATTATGTGTGTATGCGAATACAATTTGAAGTAGTATTTAATTGTTTATAAATTAACATATTGATGAAAAATGTCCATACCTGAAAGTAGGAATTGCTATGCATGAGTATGGTGTCGTGCATTCGGAATCCAATTAGTTTTATTCTTTTGTTCGCTTGTTATTGAAAATAAAATAATTAGTTTGTAGCCTGCTCTAGGGTCTCATGAACCATTTGGTGCCAGGTTTTCATGCCCGCTAACAATTTCAACACTCGGAAGCCAGGGGAAAGAGGGTCATTTACTTAAATAAAAGTCCCCGCTCACGCCCTCTTTCGGCGGGTGTCTTGTGTCCAATTAGAATGACATAAAATAGCGGCCATTTCATAAAGTGTCTCTTGAATCTTTTTAAAAAGACGGGCCGTAAAGCCAACGGACGTTTTTGCTTTTTATAAAGTTTAAGTATTAATTAAGTTAGCTTTCAGATCATAACGATGACTTAGTAGGTCAAATCACAAACAGACTTAAAAAACCTAGATCACTGGATTATGATCTTTACTTAAATATACTGACGAAAAATAAAGACAAAGACAAAAATAAAGGAAAAATAACTGCTGTTATTTTTCCTTTATTTTTCGTCGTTTCGATACACATAGAAAAGTAAGCCGAGAAAGCGATTATTATGTATTATTATTATGATGTCTTTCTCTTACGATTTAAATTGAAACAAATGCATTATTTCTTTCCTTATCGTGTAATTCCGCCGAATTAAAATCATAATGAAATGGTAATACTTCACGCATTCTTTGTTCGTTAATTTGAATCTCAAATAACCATTGCTAATTTAGATAACAATAATATTACCATAATAATCGGCGAGCATTTCAGTTGAAATATCGTTTTCATTGCGTACGATAGGGCCTGACGTAGACTTAATATTGAGCAATTATAAAATAACCAACGAAAAGGCGTGGCTTGCCCCATTGTTATCTCCGTGGGCCACTCGCCCGATCCATGCCATCGACTCCTCTGTTGAATAACGAGCAAATCGTATTTTATTCGAGAGAGTTACAGAAAATCGTAGGTGCTAATCATCCAGGAAAAGCTTCCGTAGCTATTAGTTATCAGAAGTTCCTCCCACGCCTTCAATAATAAACCAGTACGGGTTTATCCCGGCTTAGTTCGACGAATGCAAAATTTCAACGATTGTAACATTTTATCGACAACGAACCGCATGACGAATAATCATAGATTAGTCTATATATTTAGTTAACACTTAATGTTATGTGATCGCGCTATCAACTGATAACTATGGCACCATATCGCAAATAAAAGGTCAAAGCAATCATAGCGTCCCATTTTCACTCGAAATAACAAAGAAAGTTCTGTGCATTCGAGTTATACTAATTTAATTTTTCAACGGATTTGAACTTGACTCGCGTTTTAATGTATTCGAATAAGTCGTTATCGTTATATGCACAAGAAAAGATTAATACGGCGCTGCGCACCGACAATCAATCTTCTGAATAAGAATAGCATAATATTAGCTTTTCCGTCGTTATGCCGTAGCGCAAATGGAGATCCCAGGTAGAATCTCATGCTCAGTGAGAAGGAGGTAATGCCGACAGCGAGCTTCTTGAAAGAGCCCCGTCACGGCTCTACCTAATGTTCACTCGCATAAAACGCTTCCGACAATCGCAGCTTTCGCATAGTTGCAAACAATTCGATAAACACAAGTGGTGGAAAATAGGACAGTTAAGGTTGCCGCTGACTTGTTTTCGTCTCAAGTAGGTATTACAGTGTACACAATTACAAGTATCGTGGTTGGACTTTGCGTTACTGGTTTTACGAGTGTACTAGTCACGTGATTCCTCGAAATGCTATGTTGATTTTATTGATGGACGGTAACTATAGGGCTACTCTTCTCTTGGTACAATATATCCGCCTGTAATAGCTGCAGAATTACATGACGTAACGATCATGGTGATTACAGGGTACTGTCGCCTGGACGTACATCTACTGTCAATGTATGTAGTCCTGAAGGTTTAAAGATAATTTAATAACACCAAATTGTTAAATAAAAACAAACGCTTGCAAGGTGCTTTTTTTCAGCACCTGGCAATAAAGCAAGGGATAGTCCAAAAATAAACTATTTTACTGCCTGGGAATGGGAACAAAAATATTTTTACCGTATCTCATAAAGATTTATTAATAGTGCGGTTCCTGGAGATTAATAATGCGCTACTAAATGTATTATATGGGTCCACAGCACGGCGCTGCCAGCGTAACTTGGAGTTAAGCAAGTTCACTCAATGCTAACTGAGTTCTAAAACGAGCTTCAAAGCAATGATTTTAAGGTCGAAAGTAGGATGCACCTGTAAATCCAATAAAGACAAAGATGATAGTGAGTTTTAGCAGATCGACTACAGTACAGTAAAATACTAAACAGGGACGTGAAAATTAATCTGCTCGCTTTACGTGCAGGTTCGTGTACATTAACCTGAAATTGTTTATTTATTTTCACCCGACGTCCATAAAATAGGTAGGTACATCTTATCTTATGTTTATTTGACAAACATATACGTTTATGGTTTGAAGTAAAGTGGAAATGAGATGTTGCCCGTATATTTCGTTCAGACTTTTATTGCTTCGTTTAATTAAAAATGCGATGATTAAGAAATTCTAATAATGTTTAAAACTTGAGTTTATGTATTCGTACGCCGTAGAGGCTTCTTAGCTTCGAAATTCCGCTGGGAAATAGAAGCTTTGATCACGGCTTTCCAGAGCAATTACTACTGGTCTAGTGAAGCTAGAAACCAGTCCTACTCATCTAAACTACGTGAAAGGTAAGTACAACAACATCATGTTTTATAGTTAAGGGGCTTACAATTTCTAATATACTAGAGTTAAAAATAAAGTAATAATCTTTTTTCATGTTATTAGAATTAAATGTAAGAAGATATCACCACATAGTATAAAACAAAGTCGCTTTCTCTGTCCCCATTTCCCTATGTATGCTTAAATCTTTAAAACTACACAACGGATTTTGATGCGGTTTTTTTTAATAGATAGAGTGATTCAAGAGGAAGGTTCATATATATAATACATGCATAATATACCGCGCGAAGCCGGGGCGAGTCGCTAGTTAAATAATTAAAAAAACCTATTGTACATAATAACAATTTAGAGATAAAAGTAATGGACTTATAAAATGAAGCACC
The DNA here is from genome assembly GCA_932294345.1 of Pandemis cinnamomeana. Lineage (NCBI taxonomy): Eukaryota > Metazoa > Arthropoda > Insecta > Lepidoptera > Tortricidae > Pandemis > Pandemis cinnamomeana. The sequence goes on along the minus strand of OW028705.1, from coordinate 10,217,810 downwards.
TACTATAGTCCATCAGCTATGGACACCATTTTTATGACAGTTCCTACATAAAAAAAAAAACAATAATATGCTTGATCTTATAATCACTTGTCACATTGACTCCCAATACTCCCAAATGAAAAGCCTATATTTAGAATTGAACATTAGAGCGGTAAAGGATTTTTTCAGTGAAATTGTCATGAAAGTCCGTTAATTTTAAATACCTTTAAAATAAAGAAAGAAAAAATGAAAAATAACAATGAGATGAAGGAAAATGGTAGTTTACCTTAATTATTTCCAAATGTCATTGACACCTTTCAACAGAGCCCTTTAGCCCTTTAGTAATGCGAGTGGACAAGAAATCTGGCTTGTCATTAATCAATGGAGCCATCGCAACCACTGTAATGGACCCTCGTTGAAATTCCACGCGACGGATCGTACGGGTTAGCCCTTATCAATCAAATCCCGCGGCCATTAGCCGATGCCTAAATTTACCTATTATTATAACAGCACTAAATATAACTTTTGCAGAGATTGCTCATCCTGCTGCGATGACATCTACAGCCATTGAACTTGACCTTAATCAATGACTAAGATAGGGATTTATACGGCATGAACTACTAACTAATCATTTACTTGCGTTATATTTATACACACACATATATATATATACTGGTAGATATCGGGGTATCTTACGAAGTTATATGGAGGGTTAAAGTCTGTTGACCAAATCGGTGATCTGAAAAAGCTTTCTATAACAGTTTCCTGACACTCAATCATCATATATCTTAGTTAGGACTTGCATCTTTCCGAAACACAAAAACCTTTTTAGCTTGAATGAGTAATAAACACATATATTTATTATATATATATTTTTTTTAATAAAATTGCCTTCATGTAGGTACCTACATTTGGTTTATCAAAAAAAACTTCATCAGTTCTCAACTTTAACGAAATACAGGCCATTTCTACACAAAATATGATCAACACTCGGTCAATATTTAACCTCTAAAACTTTTCTATGTAAAAGCTTGATCATCATTGCTATAGCGATGGACAAAAATAAAAGATAGTGTGGGCGTGTAAACTTCTGAAACTTTCAATCGAAATTATAGCCTTGATAAACCACTTAAATGAATATCCAAACATTAATGTTTTGTGGCGAGAGATGTTTTAATCAAGTAAAATTAAACAATATATATCTTAGTCCAAAGAATGGACACTTTATACGGATAAACAATCCTGTGTACACGATGTCGCGAGCAACAGCCAGCAATTTAATATTTGCTTTTAGCTTTAAATACATTCATGCGCTGTAATGCGTTCATGCAATATGCGAATTATTCGACGCCCAGAGCTGATGTTATGTTACGCTATTCCTTTATTACCTATTTTCGACTTCTGCTGCTGACGTATGTGTATGTACGACGTAGGACCTATTTTAAAAATTACTTTGTGTTTTTAATACTTAAATTAATAAATTGATTACGTGATTAATAAAATTGATTAATAAAAATACTGTCATAAATTAGGCACAGGTTATCTAATTATAGAACGGAAGTAGTAAGCAGCGAAAATAATAATTCGGCAAACTTATCACAAAACTAACTCCTTCACATAAATTCATTACAGACGCGTTTGTTTACCGTACACATATCACAAACTCAACAAATTAAAAGCGTCAAGATTCGAAGGAATAATTTGCTGTCGAGATTGAAATTAGCGTCGTAGCTTGTAATTAATTCAATTTTCCCATTTCTGCCGTAAGTGATCTTGCTTGTGATTACGTCACCTCCAAGAGCGAGGGTATTTCTTCCCCGTAACATGCACTATAGATGGGCTTTTATAATTTCCTTAGACGGCGCAAATATGACAAAACGCAGAACCTACTGACTGTCACAGTTTCTCTTAGCGTGCATACCACCTTGAGAGTTGAGATTTTTCGGGGAGATCTATGTTCAGCAGCGAACGTTTTCCGGGGGATGAGGATGATGTTACGATGCCACTACTCATTTAGGATTTATTTTTAAATTGATTTCTCTCCAAGACAGGTTTTACGTTACCACGAGACAAGCAAAAACATTTTTTTTATATATTTGGCTATGCTTTTTAATTTAGCCAGTGTCATACAAATTGAGCAAAAATTCAGTCAGGCTTGGAGCGAAACCAATTTAAGACTACCTGAACTCTACTGAAAGAAGCAATACGTCTGACTGCGAACATTTAAAAAACGCACGATGGAAAATAAATGTAAAACATCCCATGTAGCATGGGTTAAGTTTACCGCTACTCCCCGCTAGATGCCTCCGGCTGCCTCGTTTACTATACACGGACCTCCGTAATATGTGTTTACTGAAGTTGCCGCTAGATGTCGCTGGCTGTAGGTTGAAACACGCTAACGTTGTGTCGACCTAGAGTCCTTAAGTAGGTTAAGTAATTTTGTCATGTATCTTTCTTCGGTACTTAGGCAGCTAAAGTGTACAATCGTATCCACCATTGGATCCTTTGGACCTTGGCTTACCATTTGTTAAAGATTTAGCTAGGTTTTCTTAAATAAACTCTCTGCAAAGTACTCACGTTCTTCTCTCATCTTCTCACCGCCCAACCTGCCCCGTTATTAGTGGTGGGTCGTCGACGATTTTACAGTCGACGGAACGAGACCGTTTACCGTCGACGATAAACTAGTTTAAAAAACAGTCTAATTTTCGACTAGTTTACGTCGTCGTCGAAAAGACTACTTCATCACTAAACGATTAGTGAACGTGAACGAACGAATGTCTCGGTCTATTCTGTTGGCGTCGCGACTCCTCGCTCGCGTCGGCAATGTTCGGGTTCACTCGGTCGGTATCGGCCAGACGCTCGCGACACGACGCGACGCAACGGATTCGACTCGCGACTCGTAACCAGTCGACGAATAAACTAGTTTATCTGTGAACTATAAACTAGTTGAATCGTTCACGTACGAAAAACAGTTTATGTAAACGGTTCGTTCATACAACGCCCACCACTACCCGTTATATTTGGCGCCCAACGAAGTGGATAAAGTCGAAGCCCCGCCCTTCATCATCATCATCATCATCACGACGAGAGCAGGTCGAGAGCCTAGATGAAAGAAGAAATCAGTAGTACCTCAGACGCCGAAGCCAACAAAGAAACTTCACGTCGACCGCGCCGCCACTGCCGCCAGGCGCATAAACCAGAGACGTTTGTGATACCAAAAAAATCTAAGTTACAAAAGCCGAAATTTACAAAAGCGACACCTACAATGGCGATCTCGTTTTCGGAAGATCAACTTCAACATCTGATAACTGCCATTACAACTAAAGGACGCGGCAGTTTTGCTTCTTGTACGTCCTATTATGATGGCAGTAAGGAATCTGAAAGTGTGGAGTCTTTCCTTGCATCAGTAAGCGTATTTAAACGCATAGAAAACATCAGCGATGAAGACGCTCTTATTGGACTACCTTTGCTGCTGAAGAAGGAGGCTGGTGAATGGTGGCAAGGAACGAAAGGTGAAATACACTCTTGGAGCGAATTCGAGAAACGCCTTCGGCACCGCTTCGCGCCTAAGAAGCCAGCATATATGATTTTTCAAGATATTATGTCGGAAAAACAGGATCAAGATGTATCTACCGAGGCGTTCATTTCGCGCAAACGTATGCAATTCGCTCAGTTACCGCTACCAGCACCTAGTGAAACGCATCAACTGGACATGCTGTTTGGCCAATTGCACATCGATATTCGAGAGAAGCTTTGCCGCGATGCCATACCGTCATACGATGCACTCTTAAAGGAAGCACGTCACGTAGAACAGACCCTGAGAGAGAGAAGAGTGGGTCAGCACATCGAGCAGAAACCAAGTACTAGTCTTCAGCCACTGAAACAAAAGATCAGATGTAAGTACTGCAGAATTGTTGGACATACTATCGACCAGTGTTTCAAACGGCAGAGATTCGAAAAAGACACCAAAGAAGTGAAATCGACAGTCACCTTTAAACCGGTTGAAGCTATGACGCAAGCTCCATCACCATCAATGCCTAAGTTTTCGTGTTATGGTTGCAATACCCCTGGCGTTGTTCGCAGTAATTGCCCAAACTGCCACAAAACTAAAACTCAAACCACGTCTACTAACTTCTGTGCTGTCGATGTTAAAACGGATGCCCGACCAAGACCAGTAGTGTACATCGATATAGAAGACATCCATGAAATAGCCTATATCGACACATGTGCAAAATCCAGTATCGCATCATATGAGCTATATTGTAAGCTGAAAGTTAAAGGATACTCGTTCACGGAAGAACAAGTTTATGTCACTCTAGCTGATGGAGTTGAACGGTTGCAGCGTGTGCTAACAACAAGAGTCCCAGTTACCCTCTGTAATCGAATTATAGTAACTACGTTGGTGGTTCTGCCTAAATCACGTAATAACCGCACGCTTTTGGGAATTGGATTCATCCAAGACGCAAGAATGGTGTTAAATCTTCCACAATTTACGTGGCACTTCGTTGGTGATGACAGCATGATTTATGAACTATACGATGAGGAGTTTGCTATGTTTAAAGCAGATTCTGTACAGCCGGCTACAGCAAAAATAAATAGTTCAACTGCCGCTTTACCAGAAGGAAGCGCAACCGGCTATGGACCTCTAATTCCCTTGGAAGTGTCCACCATGCCCAAAAACAGTTATGGACTGCGTTTTCCTTTAGAAGCGTCCACTCCACCCAAGAAACCACGAACGGTACTTTTTGATGGTTACTCGCCAGTATTTGAAGCATTGTACCGAGATGCACAAAGAGCTATAGAGGAGGAAACCATCACTCTTTCGCCTAATTCAGCTGCCTTGTTCCCATCCACGGAGTTCGCATCCATCGATATTGGTGAGGAAACAAGTGATCGCTTAGAAGCATTGCTTGCAAAAAACGAGTCAGTATTTCAATCAAACGGGAAACCGACAATGCAAACAGAACACCGTATCGAAACAGGAAGTCACCCGCCTATTGCAGTACCACCGTATCGACTATCACCAGCAAAGGCACTTACACTCAAGAAAGAGGTAGAAAAGATGGTCAGAGAAGGAGTAATCGAACCGTGTACATCCCCTTGGGCAGCCCCAGTAGTGTTGGTCCCTAAAAAAGATGGCAGTGTACGTGTCTGCATAGACTACAGACAGCTCAACTCAATCACAACTCCCGATGCTTACCCGCTTCCACGAATCGACGACATGTTACATAATGCGAAAAGAACTCCATTTATGTCCACTATCGACCTTAAGGCTGGCTACTGGCAAATTAAAGTCAGGGATGAGGACCAAGTAAAAACGTGTTTTGTGACTCCTTTCGGCACGTATAAGTTTCTACGTATGCCATTCGGCCTACGAAATGCGCCGGCAACTTTCCAACGATTGATGGATTGGTTTCGCATCTCACTGAGCCATTTGAAGCTTTTAGTGTACTTAGATGACCTTATTGTGCTGTCTTCAACATTTGATGAGCACTTAAGCGACCTTCAGGAAGTGTTTGACCGGTTGAAATTATATAACCTCACCGCCAACAAACAGAAGTGTGAATTTTGTTGTCCTAAAGTGAAGTATCTTGGACACTACATAACACCGGATGGCCTTGAAATGGACCATGAAAAGGTCAGGACTATTAAGGACATGCCTGCACCTAGAACAATTAAGCACCTCCAGTCATTCCTAGAGATGTGCTCCTGGTACCGGCGGTTCATTCCCAATTTTGCCAAAGTTGCGGAACCCTTAAGCCGACTTACAAAGAAAAATGTAGTTTGGCAATGGCTTGATGATCAAAAGTCCGCATTTGAACATCTCAAAGAACTCCTCATTTCGGCTCCTGTGTTGGCCCAAGCTGATGAAACAAAACCGTTTATCATCAAGACAGATGCGAGCAATTACGCAATCGGAGCAGTTTTAGTGCAGGGGGAGAAGGAGAATGAACACCCAGTTGAGTACGCCAGTCGTCTTCTGAAGCCGGCTGAAAGAAATTACACAACAACTGAGCGAGAAGCGCTTGCTGTGGTTTGGGCAGTAAATAAGTATCGCGGATACATAGAAGGTACGTCGGTTACGGTACTGACAGACCACCAAGCCTTGAAATGGCTAATGAACTTGAAATCTCCTACAGGTCGATTGGCGAGATGGGCTCTCCAATTACAGCCCTATGATATTGATATTAAGTATATCGCTGGAAGGGCCAATGTAGTTGCTGATGCACTATCTCGTCCTAATTGTGATCCTAAATCAGAGGAAAGCTGTGGAGTGTGCAGTGTAGTCATTGATATTCCAAGAAGAAGTGCGACAGAGATAAGAATGGAGCAGTTAAAAGATGAGAACATTCAGAAAATTGTCGAAGCACTTGAGGGTACAAATCAAGAAAATGCAATATATTGGAGTAGAAAGGGATATATTATAAACAATGGGCTTTTGTACAGGTACCATCAGGACACTGACTCAGAGGAAAGCCAACTTGTTGTGCCTAAACAAGAACAGCTACGAGTCATCACTGCCTATCATGATGATGCCACTGCTGGACATTACGGTGCTGAGAAAACCATTGAACGTATTGCCAGACGTTACAATTGGAAAGGCATGCGAGCTCAAATTGAGAACTACATACGAAACTGTATTCAATGCCAAAGATACAAACCCTCAAATAAGAAACCAGATGGTTTACTGCAAACTACAGCCATTAACCAAAGATTTGAAGTCATCGCGTTTGATTTATTTGGACCTCTGCCAAAAACCCCAAATGACGAAATTTGGATCTTCATTGTAGAAGATGTGGCAACCAGATGGGTTGAGCTCTTCCCATTAAAGCAAGCATCTGCTGAGGAATGCGCTAAAGTGCTACTAAATGAAATCATTTTGAGATACGGCACACCACGCCGCTTCATCAGCGATAATGGTACACAATTTGTAAGCGGAGTCATGCAGCAGTTGACTTACTGTCTCAATATAAAGCACGGGTTCACACCAGTGTACCATCCTGAGACAAATCCAGTTGAGAGACGAAATAGAGACATGAAGACACAACTTGCCATACTGGTTGGAGACGATCATACCACCTGGGCAGTTAACCTACCTAGCATCCGTTTTGCCATGAACACTGCCTTTAACTCCGCTATCGGACATACTCCAGCTTACCTAACTTTTGGTCGCAATTTACGGACTGTGGATGATGTTCAGCATGACCTTAGACAGATTGTGCAAGATGAAAAATTCATTCCTGAATTAACGCCAAGGCTATTAGCATTAGCCAATACTATGGCAAAAGCGCGAGAAATACAGGAATGGAACGAAGAAAAACGTAAAGAGTACGTTGATAAAAAACGACAAGCCGCACCCGAATATCAGCCCGGAAATCTGGTGATGGTTGATACACACCTCCTAAGCAAATCCAGCCAGAGCTTTAGTGCTAAACTAGGACCACGTCGCGATGGCCCATACATAATTGGGCGAAGACATGGACCAAGCTCGTTCGAAATTGCACATCCCGGGACACCTAACGAAACTGCAGGGCTTTATCATGCCTCTGCACTACGCTTGTACCAGGGACCAGAAGCTTCATCCGTGCCAGCGCCTATGCAACCTATTCGTAAAAGGGGACGCCCTCGAAAGACCGAAATAAAGAGCAAACCACAAGTAGTTCGGCCACGAGGAAGACCACCGAAACCAAAGAACAATTAATCTGCTGTCTTCTTCGTCGGGTCGCCTGAAGAGACAGAGGGGGAGCCTGTAGCATGGGTTAAGTTTACCGCTACTCCCCGCTAGATGCCTCCGGCTGCCTCGTTTACTATACACGGACCTCCGTAATATGTGTTTACTGAAGTTGCCGCTAGATGTCGCTGGCTGTAGGTTGAAACACGCTAACGTTGTGTCGACCTAGAGTCCTTAAGTAGGTTAAGTAATTTTGTCATGTATCTTTCTTCGGTACTTAGGCAGCTAAAGTGTACAATCGTATCCACCATTGGATCCTTTGGACCTTGGCTTACCATTTGTTAAAGATTTAGCTAGGTTTTCTTAAATAAACTCTCTGCAAAGTACTCACGTTCTTCTCTCATCTTCTCACCGCCCAACCTGCCCCGTTATACCCATTTTTTATCAAGGCAGGTGTGCGGAAAATCAATCTGTACACATTTTAACTTTGTAACGCCATTACATTTCGACGCACTTTAACTGAATTTTCCTGAAAATAAAATAAAAGAATAACGATAAAAGGCTTTAATGGAACCTGCCAATACAAATTTAACGGATCGAGGAAAAGCTGTCGCGTTACAATTATATTATTGCGTGGTATTAAAATGTAAAATAATATAAAATGAATGTTCATATTAATTTAATTCACCGTTTTCGACTTTTCGATAAGTCTGCTGTTATGAAATCTAAAACAAGACGAAAAACAAAGCGACTACCTACTTATGTGTATTTACTGGCTCTGAGGCCTGTGAGGCAACGGAATTTGTTTTTTCGCCGTGACGCTCTGATCCGTTGATCACATTTCAATCGGCTCTGTTTGCTTTGTGCAGATGCCAATGCAGTTTGTATTTACGGCATGAATGAATCGACACATTAAAAATAGCACTAATGAACTTCGAGGAAACTGATGGGGCCAATTGAGTTCACAAAATGGAGTTATTAATTTAACTGAGGTGATTTTAAGAATAGATTTCAAAAACATGAATTATAAAGCCTGTTGACTCACCCGGAGCTTTGTCGCGTTACCTTAACAGTTATAGCAGGGGCATTTTTTGTATTAGCACAGAGCTGACAGTAAAACTATTAAAATATCTGAATTAGACGCCGCTAGAATATACCTACCAACCATGAATAAACTTAGTAGTCCATGAACTAAACAAAATGATTCCATCATTAAAAATAATCAGTTCGTGCCAATTATCACTTTTTTTTGTTCTACAGTGTTCAATTTTTTTGAAATAATTACTGAAAAAGAAATTCCCTCCCAATTTTATATCCACAAAATTTTATAAAGAAATAAGTCAGCACTACGTAAAATATTATTAAGGCCATAAAATATTTACTGTACTCTTCGCTCGTATCTTTGTCAATGTCTGGATAAATGTTTGACAGTGCGCGACTTGTGTTCATTAAATAAGGAATTCGTATTTCCTACCCGTCTCTAACACCACTTTATATAATATTATAATGTATACATGTAATATATTTATAACTCTGCCTTTTAGGTTTCTGTGTCCAAAAATAAAACATACATACTTGTAAAATCGTGTTACAGAGTAAGTGGTCCTGTACCTACTTGCATACATGTAATGGTGGATATAATGTAGAACATTTTCAGAATAAGAAAAATGTCGGAAAAGAAAGATAGTGTTAGCAACAGGAAAAATTATTATGATACCAAATTCGCCACCAAAGTTTTTTTACAAATGTTTTAATAGGGGAAGCGGAAGGTATATATTATTATTTCAACCACATTTCAACTAAATAAAGGACAACAAGGACATCCTCAATCAAGAAGTAAAAAGACAGACGGGAGAAACGGAGAAGCGGTAATTAATCCATTGGCTAGTGGGCAAACATTAAATAGTGTTTGTTATGACGATGATGAAGCAATATTTGTATCATTACCATCGGCCTAACAGTCTACTGCTGTATATTCGCCTTACCTTAAACAGATGATTTCATCCTGTCTTCGATATATCAAAGCATTCATAAAACTAAAAAGCAAGTCTATATAAAGTAGAGATACACCCGCTAATGGAGACATGTAAATTCGGACGAGTATTAGTCCCTCGCTCTTAACTCTTAACCTACACACTATCGAAGAAATTGATTCCTGGCCCAGCGTATAATAGAACGTTCTCGACAGTAAACGTTATAATGTTTTCCTTGACAATTCAAGGTTCGTCGAGGGAACGTTTACTGCGAAAAGGTTGCAGAGAGGGTCAGGACAATATAAATTTGTTCCATAGACCTTACTTCGCCTATTTTCAAGTTTTCTGCCTTGCTTGGATGTAGTAAAATGGTATGGCTATTATCCATTATGAGGTCAATAGCAAACTGTGCAAGTGATGGAAATCACTATGCGTGTTTACCTTTTTATCAATATAACGAAAAATTTCCGACCGAATCAAGAACACCACATTGCGCTTCAAAACTCGCATCGGACGGTTCTGGCTGAAAATCAGTGCTGCAGGTGTCTAACGCCTCAGCGTAATGCTGAGCCAGCGACCGTTTCACTTTTGCGAAGACGCACAACGCTGATGATCTATTTTTCATCTCTATGTTTTTTATTGTTATACCTTGTTTATTTTCTATAAAATTGTGTATATTATCTTATATTTGTGTGTCTTGCAAAAAGGAATAAATGTCTTCTTTCTTTCTTTCTTTCTTCGCCAATGTTGGGAAAGCGACCGGCAAGCTCAAATGGGATTGGGCCGGGCATGTCTGCCGAATGCACCCGGAAAGATGGGCACACTCAGCCACATGGTGGGTCCCACCCAACGGCTACCGGCGACAAGGCAGGCCAAGGCGGAGATGGCGAGATGACCTGGGGCCCGATTTTTGAAAGCACATGTGTGAAAATACCACTCGAAAGTGGTGACAAATTGTGCTGAATTTGAAGTAAGAGTAGCGTAGAACAAAATCACAGCTCTCATTAATCTTGTGAACTAGTCAAAACTTTGATTAGAGCTGTAGTTTTGGAGATATAAGCTGACTTATACCACTTTCGAGTGGTAGTTTCGAGCGATGTGCTTTCAAAAATCAGTCCCCTGGACGCGAAACTGACCGAGTGGCCGCGGAAATAGTTCTGGATAGGGAGATGTGGAGGTCGAGAGGGGAGGCCTTTGCCCAGCATTGGGACACAGTTATAGGCTGATATAAAAACGAAAAATTTGTGCCTGAAATCAACGGAGGCGAGAATACCGCAACTGCTTTCAACCTTTATTTTTTAACACGAAGTGGCTAACAGCGTCTTGTTTAACTCTGCAAATGTTTACCCACGATATTTTGTGGTAAAATAACGCGACGAAATTATGAAGTGTTAACAATCAACAGAATAATTTGAAAATTATATTTCAGAGTTAATACACACACATATATATACATAAATTACGTCTTTATCCCTTACAGGGTAGACAGAGCCTAAAATAACAAGACCATGTTTAGCATGATATAGGCGGAAAAGGAAACCAAAAATAGTGATGGCTTGCTAGCCGCATCGCCTATAACACGATTCCTAAGATTTTCGCCCATTTTCTCGATGGGCTAATAAAACCCGGAAAAATAAAGGAATGCCCGGAAAAGGGCGAGAGGGCAGGACTCGCACACAGAGCCTTCCATGTGTCATAATTTTGAAATTACAATGACCACAAACCAGAAGATAGAAAAACATAAAAACAGATTTTAAATAAAAACTATTTCACAACTAGCTGTTGCCCGCGACTTCGTCCGCGTGTGTTTTTGTGATACTTACGGCTTTTATCGATATCAAAATTATTATTATTATGACTATTAACTTCGTCACGTGAACCACTGAAAGTGTGTACGAAACTATACTTTTAGAATTACGTCATGAAAATAATAATTTGTGACACGGAATCTTGAAAAAAAAACAGGTGTAAACTGGTTAATGATTCATCACATTTATTTATACCTTATTTTACATAGTTTTATTTATAGTTTTGTTTATAGTTTCTTTATTCAAAAAAGCTAAGTAGGTACAGTTTTAGTTACTTCGCCAAACTATGACGCTTATTGGCGAATACTGCGCTCACTTTAACGATCTCTGTACCCTGATTAATTTAAAAAATTAAATCTATTCTAACCAAATAATACATAAATGTTTACCTGTTTTTACCTTATGACTAACCATTCATTTACTAATCCGTTTTAATTAATATTTTGCGACTCAATTTTTTCTAGCAGAAGCTTTTTTAATTTATTTTCTTTGTTTAAGTAGGTAATTACAGATTTTTAACACTTATTATCATTCTACAAATTAATTACCTGCAAGGGCCTTGCCATGATGTCTTAATGCGATTCGGTTTAGGTTCGCTCGCTGTCAGATTCATACTAAAAGCACCAACTTTTCACAATAAAATTCTGACATGTTCGTAGCGCAGGCGTAAACGCGCCCTTTGATTTTGCTTTTTATAGGCAAAGGTACTAAGAGCATGTCAGCCAAGCGTTTCACGCCACCCTCATAATAATATCAAATAAGAGTGCGTTCAAAAACCGAACGCGTTGTGAATAATAGCACATAAATAAAAACAAAGTAACGGTATTGCATATTGAACTTTAGGTGTTAGGTAAAGAACACAATTTAGGACGCCAATTTAGGTTGATTTAGGTTTGACGAAAATGTCTTCGTTGAAAAATACCTGTACAGCATGTAATTATTTCATTAATGTTTTTTCACAATTGGGAATGGATGATTATTTTGAAAGTGCGTGGTGATTTTTCTATTGATAGGAATAACCATCCTTAGCTACGGAAAAAAGTTTCAGATTTTTCCGTCGAGCCATATATTTTATAAAAATAAAAACATTTTACTCAGTCACTCGGCGGCCCCTATACGGAAGAAAGCAGTACGCCAATGACATAATCAAATTAAAAAAAAATGCTGCTTGAATCTGTGGTAAACGATGGCATTTGTAGCTAAGAAAAGCAACGGCTAAGTGGCGCCGTCTGTAGATTGTTCGTGTTACTAACCAAACATAGGGAATTTCAATAAAAATGACCATAATATACATTTTTTTCTCAGATTTTGGAATTATTGGGTTATTTCTACTCCGAATCAAAAACACTACTGAAAGTTATATGAGAAATGTATGGTAATTTTAATGAAATCCCAAATAGATGGTTTAGTACCAACAACAATCTACAGACGGCGCCACTTAGCCGTTTCTTTTGCTTGTTTTAGCTTCCGAGTGCGGTGCTATCAATCAATGTCAGTGACAAATGTCATTGTGTACCACAGATTCAAGCAGCATTTTTTTTTTAATTTGATTACGTCATTGGCGTACGCTTATTTCCGTATAGGGGCCGCCGAGTGACTGAGTAAAATGTTTTTATTTTTATAAAATATATGGCTCGACGGAAAAATCTGAAACTTTTTTCCGTAGCTAAGGATGGTTATTCCTATCAATAGAAAAATCACCAAGCACTTTTAAAATAATCATCCATTCCCAATTGACACAGTTTTCCGGCTTTATGTCTTATGCACATTCGTATCTATCTATTTTCTCCGTAGTATTATTTTGTTTGTAATTATTACCAACTACTTATACCGAGGAAAGCTGATTTTCTTGAGTTCCGTTATTTTGTGCGTAATCACCTCAAAAATTAAATTTCAAGAAAACTGAGAAATTATATTTACCTGTATTCAATTGGAAGTATTATTTAGCAATTTTAAAAGGTTACACTTCATTGGTTTTTATTGTATAGGTGCATGAAGTTAATTAATTTTAAACACAAAACCCTCTTTTTTGCGCCTCTGGGTGAGATTAAAAAAAAATGCTAAAACAGGTATTTCCTTATTACCTACATATTATTATTATATATTATACTTAGTATTTATTCTGAGTTTCATGATTCTAGAACAATCTAATTTTATTTTTTCATACAAACCTTAACCCCCCTTTTCACCCCTTTTTTCCAAAAAATTCCAAAATTTCTGTAGCCTATATCCTATACTGAATTTATTGAAATAGATTTGTGAACATTTCAACAATATCCGTTCAGTAGTTTTTACGTGATGCTCAGTCAAACAAACAAACAAAAATTTTAAAAATTGTTTTATTATGTTCAGTTACAGATTTTAAGTCACCCTGGTCGGTTTTTTTTTTTTAATCTTCAATGTACAGATTTTTTGGTCTCAACGATTTTATTATATGTATAGATGTATAGACAAGCTGTTTCGAATAAATCACACAGCGCAGTTTCCATTTTCATATAGTTTGTATTTTAACTTGCGTCTCAAAAATGACCCCCTTATTCAAAATGTATTTACGTTGAAAAAATATAAATCGTGCAGGCGTAGTCTTGCTCGTGTGGCCACGTTGTAAAAAAATTGGTTTTGTCATTTAATTAAGAAAAATAATCGGTCAAAATGTATTATTATACGAGTAGTGTTACCGCGTAAAAGCGTGTCTGAAAGCTCAAATTTCCTAAGATTGTAATTATTCCTTGATATTATCGTTTATTATTTTGAGAAATTTAATAATTGTGAAAAAACACTACAGATAAGTATATTTTCCAAATACACTCTCTTGCAAAAAAAACGGGCACCCATGGTTTTTGTATTTTATGTGCATAAAAGCTTGCTTTCTAAGCTTCAATGCCTAAAAATCTGAAAAACCATAGGTGCCCGATTTTTTTGCAAGGGGGTGTAGTAAGTAATCCTAATTTTTTAATGTCAGCTCCATCTATTTGTAGCTCTATAAATTCCCCGTGCCCGTATCTGGAAGCAACACCTCAGTGATTTCGATAAGTCGCGTCAATTTTGTCAGTGGAGGCAAAATACGTGAAATTTCCCTTAAGTCAGGAAATAATTCTAAGAACTGATAAAAACAATTGTTTTTGATTTGTATGGGTTAGAAATGGAATTTAATACATCAGTTGATATATTCACCCCCCCGGAAAGGGGTGGAATTGGTTGAAAATGGTGTAATAGTAATAACTAAGAAGAAAAAATAGGTGTAGTCTGTGCAATTTGCCATACGTTTTATTACATCTTAATCTATATTTGCACCCGTTATTTAGCTCAATTCAAGCTACGGAACATACAAAAAAAAATCATATAACTAAAAATATACTTTTTGGCATTGCGGCCCCGGGAAAAATACAGAACGCGGTGCAAATTGAGGAAATGATGAGAATATATATCAAAACACAATACCAAATTTGCACCAGGGTGCGACACCCGGAAAGTAGTTTTCTATGTTTTACTGTCTTTGTACTTCGGGGGAAATTTTGGAATTAATAAAAATCGTCACAATCGTCTTAACTTGGTTTGATTTACATTCGCACCCCATAAAAAATTGACATTTCTACACGGAACATGCGGTTCTGTAATACTACCCGCTACCTAGCGTTCGCTGCTATTCCTTGCGTTTAGATAGAACTATGTTTACCAAACTTCCGGTTAAAATTTTCTTTTTTTTATTGAGTGCGAATGTAGTATCTTTTAAATATGTGTTATTTATAAATTTTCACGACTATCTTAATTTCCCCCGAAGTACAATTTACAAAAGAGTGAAAAAAAACATGTTCCATACTTTGCACGGGGGTGCAAAGTTACCTGGGTGTTTATAATACTTTGAAAAGCTTAATCTAAGTTTGCACCAACCGTCTGAATTATCCTCGAGCCGCAATCAGAAAAAAATATTTTACCAAGATTCTATACATCGTACACCTTTTTAATTAACATACATTATGTACCAAAGGGGACCCTTCACGTGGCTAAACTTGCGCCTAATACCTTTTATCATACTCCAAAATAACGGCATTTGAAGTTTATACCTAATATTTTAAAGTGTTCCGTACATGATAGAAAGGTGCAAACCGAGGGAAACCATCTAGTCGTGCCCTCTAACGATTCCACAAAAAAACACGACTACACGAATTACTTCCATACTTTTCCGTAATTCGACTATACTAGGGCCGGTGTTTTAGCGAAAACCTCAACAGTCAAGTGGACGAAATTATTGTTAAACGTGTTCATTGTCTTACCGTGTTAATACTTATTGACTCCATCGTAGAACCGATGGCCGTTGGGGCTGTAAGGTTCTAGAGTGGCGACCGCGTATCGACAAGTGAAATGCTGGTAGGCCTCCCGCAAGGTGGACAGACAAGCGATCATCACTCGCAGCTTTGATTAGCAAACTAGTCAGATAAATTTGCTTGTCAGGATAATGATCACAAATCTCTCGGTCTCGTACACACAAAAGACAGTTTCAAAATCAACCCTCGTTACGCATATATATTGTAAATGTCGTGTACCTTTACGTAAGTCATACTCGTAGGAGGTCATTATTAGCTTGTTTTTAAACGATGCCATAAAAAGACTTAATACGTAACTCCAAGAAATATCCTTCAAACATTGAATAAGTATAGCATTTGCCATTCAGAAATTTTGCAAAGTTTTCTTTTATCTTTGTAAAAACATTAAGCTTGGGTATTTGTTAAAAAGCGGGAGAAGAACCCCTAAGTAGGCACCTTTTAAAAATATGACTCTTACAACGAAAAGTTTTACATCAAATCGACCTTACTAATGTAATAAAAAGGCCTCATTTTGCGCGGCATCATGAAATTTTTCTAACGTACATTTTGCGGAATGGTTCTAATTTGGCAGTTTTGTGTGACAAGTGACAACTAACGTACAAAAACAAATAACCTACAAACAATTTGAGTGCCAAGATGCCGTGTTGTATTCGTCGAATAAAATATACCCATCCTACCAAAATAATTTAATTGGATCCTGGATATTGGAGCAAATAGTACAGTCTGGGAGCCGCAAAACAAATTTCTTCTGTCCTTCAAAATGCGGTACTAATATAATATGGTGACTTTCGAGACATTCCCACTTTAAAGAAGATTTGCCTTGTACCAGGCTTTTATGTTAAGTTCAACCTTTTTTGAATAAAATCGAAATGAGTTTTCAAATTTGACTGTGTCAAAATAAAATGTAATTTAAATCAAAAGCACTAAGGAGTGTTGATATCACATTCGAAGCAAATCACCCCCAAACCAACTTTCTGCCCCTTTAAAACCCCGTTAGGGGATGAATTTGAAGAAAATACGAAACACGTTCCATCAATTCTGTTAAAGAATGTTTACGCAAAATTTGAAGTACTTAGGAATCACGTCGACCCATACAAACTTTGCCCCCTTTTTTCACCCTTATATATAATCTTTAAATTAATAATGATTTGTCCATTACTGGTGCTTGTCAGCTTAAAGTGTCCAACACTGGTACCATCACTCCAAACAGAACTAAGTAGATAAAGAAGCACCTACTCCGTTTTATGATGTACGTATATGTAGTAAGTACCAAAACATTTAATTGATTACCTATATCGGCCATCAAATGCTCCCGTCGCGTCCAAACAAATGGCTTGCTAGTCAGACTCTAGGGGATACCATGACAGGTAACATAGGTCGCCGATGGATATTTATGTTAGGTCCGCTATACAGAAATTTATGTGACAATGTTTGGGATCTACCTCGTCTGAAATATAGAAAGTAAACGACCCGTAGGTATATGTTTATTGATTTATCCTAAAACGAGCACGCTTTTGTATCGCAGAAACTGTTTTCCCATGGCAATACGGATATTTAACATGCTGCCTAAGAACATAGCGGACTTGCCCTTAAGTAAATACAGATTTAAATTATTTCAATGTCTTAAGGACAAGGCATTTTATTCAATCAAAGAATACTTAAAATAAATAACTGCAATACTAATAATTTATAGTAACATTCATATTTTTTTTGTTTAATAAAAATATACACTAGTTAATGTTTGCATGCCAATTTATTTGGTTAGACCTCAACACTAAATACTAGATCACTTTTTTACCATGTCTAAAGCAAAATAAATTATTTCATTTCATTTCATTTCAATGCTAATCTCATTCCCATGAACAATGAAAATCTATACCTACCTATTTCTGTACAATGCAAAACAAAGATCCTTATAGAACTTGGTCATAGAATAAACGGTTTACGACATCGCTTTATTACGTTTATTTAAAAATTGTTCACTTTGAACTAAGCGTAGCATAAACAGTGCAGTGCGCGTTCTCAACGAAACGCATCTGTTTGCATCAACCTAAAGTGCATCCGTCAAATGTGTTTGTGATCATGCACCGAGTGATAGAATACATGAATATTTATTTACAATTGGATTATGCTTGTTTACTAATCTATCTCTGCTTAAAATCACGTTTTGAAACTATACTTGTAAGTTCTACGTTTCGAAAATGTTAGACAAGTATCAAACAAAAGCTTTAATAAAACATTTGCAATGTACCTAAACTTTACTAAAACCTGTGTTTTAATATTCGAATCGCTACAGAAAAGTAAACTACGAAATTTTCTCTACTCTCAGTTGGTGGGAAAATCCGGAAATTAACTCACAGTTAATAAATTAAGTTACTCTCGTGACTAGTAGAGCATGGGCACCGAATTTTTAATTACTTAAATGGTTTGCTGCCAAATTTGATAGAGTACAGTTTGTAATTATTCAGCCCATTATTGTTTTGGTCCATCTATTCAGTTACATTTTTAGGATATAATTTCGTTGATGATATCGATAATCAATAGTCTTAAAAAGTTTAACGGCATATAGTACATTATAATCATCTTCACAAATCATAAACAATCCTATTTTAACACCATTCAAAACCATCACATAACATCACCGACCTTAAGTCATATTAGTTTATTTTAATTATAGCACTAAAATCCTTGTCAATATGTTCATAGAATCGTAGCCACCCGTACCTCTTGCGAGGACTGCGATTTGTAATCATTGTACAATGAAAAAAAACGATAATTCCGTCAATATAGGTTGAAGTAGACGTTATCAGGTGTTTTGGTCGTTGTTTGCTAGCTTTTAATTGTTCATTAATCACGGATGTATACTGGCTGTGTACTGTTTGAACACATATATTTGTATTGGGAATGTTGGAGAATAAGAACAAGCGCCAAAAATAAGTACCTAGTCTGGCTAACAAAAGTTGAGACTGGAATCGCGCGGCAAATTTTAAAATTCTGCGTTGTGACATGTAATATTATGTGCGAATACTATACAATCATTTTGGGACAGCCATAGACCACGTGATGGACATTAAAAAAAATTGAACGGCGAAAGTTGTACCTTAAAATTAAAGATGAAACCAAACCATGGAAATGCACTTGCTACTCTACCGTTACACAGCTCTTAATTAAATGGTCTTTACTGTTAAAGCATTTTTGTTGATCAATAATCACATCCATGTTACACGTTGGACTAAAAATGTCTCTTTCAATTTTCAAAACAACACCATACTACGACTTTTGCACAGATCCGCGTCTTGACCTATATTTCGCGCCTAACGCTGACTGAAGTAATAACCAGGCGAAATTCGTCATTTTTGTAAAACCGTTTACCTCTTGCGGCTGCTAAATAAATGTTAATATTTCGAAAGTAAATTGAATTTACAGTACTGAGAAAAAGTAATTTAAGCGCCGCGTCTATTTACGGCTTTTTCTTCCTTGGAGATAATAAACACACCCAGAAAAATTACATAAGTGTAATACATAAATGCGAAAAGGTAAAATGTTAAAAAATATGAACTGTTTTGAAGTATAACGTCAAAACCCCGGTTCGAAATTGAATTTGAACTTAAATTATACAACATATTTACACAACGCACAGTGGCACAATTGGGATTGTCTATTTTTTTACAATGTATAGTAAATCGAAAACCATTTCGAGATAAATGCTTTTTAAATCGTTTTCTGTATTTACTTTATTTTATTTTGCTATAATGAATTTATTACATGAAAAATAAGCAATGACTTTCATTTGATATTCCCAGACATGACGTAGACGGTCCAAAATGTACTTTATTTGCAAAGGTTACAAATTCTATGCTATTTACGCGTGTATTATACTACGGAGTTCAATTTGGACCCGCAATCTGACATTTCATTCATCTTATGACAGATGACAAGCAAATGGGCAATCTTGTTACTGTCATTCTTGTTTTTTCCACTGTTCACTTTCATATTGTTGTATTATAGTTTAGATTTAGAAGCACTTTCGGTAGATAATTAGGCAACAACAGCGATGTGCTTCGCTCACATGAAAGATTTTCCGCTAAATATTTTAATGGAGAGCAAAAATATTACGTTTTTCGGTTTACTTTCGCCTACTGAGTTTGCTGTCTTATCTCCGGGTCCTGTTTTGTCTCGATAATACCTGGTATGTGTTTATGGACCTTTCTGCTTCGCGCAGAATGTTATGGTATGTGTAACGATTGTGAAAATATAAAATTCATAGGAGAAGATCGCGTAAATCTTCCTGTGTTATTGTTGAATCATGTTGACATTGATACTAATGACAGTTTGCCAACTTCACCACAGATAGAAAAGACGTTAATGGCGGCGCTTCACATACGTTTTATGATCAATTTGTCCGATAAGCAGATGTGTGACACCGGCAATGGAAACTCTGACGTCACAATGGAAACTCTGACGTCATCAACCAAAATACTTTCAATAATTAATAGTGAAAAAAATACCGAGTTATATGAGAAAACATTGAAATTAGTTTCTTATAATTGACTATTCTGCACAAAAAAAATATAAAAAGGATAGGTATTTTTTTTTAGACAATCCCAATTGCTGCAGGTAGCACAAACCGATCTTCTTGAAAGTCCTTAGGGAAGGTCTATGTCCAGCAGTGGACGTCTTCCTGCTAATATGATGATTACTATGACGGGACAAATCGTCGCCGATTGACCTAGTCCCAAAATAAGCAAAGCTTGTACCTGCGATACCCCATGCTGCATGTGTGTAAATAAATGTTTCTCTCTCTCTCTCTCTCTCTCTCTCCATAGGTAAATTTCTACCTGTACATGCAAACGTGTTGCTCAATTCACCTGAACATAATCTTATTGCGCAGTGCTACCATGCCACTAAAGTTGACGAAAGCTAACTCCCTAACAGGTAATTTATTTTCAATTTCCTCAAATGTTTGGCAACTTTGACCTTACAATAAAATTATGAACGAAATCCGTAATTACTGCCTTAAAGGCGTTTGACGCCCAAAGAATAAAGTATTAGGGCACTGGACTGGATTAACATAAATACGTCAAAAACAAGTAAAAATGAAGGCACTTAAAAGTCCGTCAAGATTTTCAATTTTCGTCGGGTAATTTAATTATTTTAATTTTACTTTGATACATCTGTAGTCTCATATTGTATATTTATCCCTGAAAGGCGAAGTTTTTACGATTTAGCCCAGGGACTATACAATGTGGAAATTTTGTAGGCAGAATTACAACCAAAATGTTGTTCATTTTCTCATAAATTACCAATGAATATATTTGACTTGTTATTGGTCACACTGGCCAAACGTCTAACGATAAAAATGACGGAGATAGACCTATTTCATAAAAAAGTCCCCATTAATAAAATTGACAGAAGTTCGCAGGATTTTTAATATTCATCTTCATTCACTTAGCTAACGCTGGCAAGCGGTAAAGGAAAATCCAGACGGCCGAAAACTTTTAAAAATAAATGACAGAGGATCAATAGCTAATGCTGATAACTAATTTCCGAGACGAAGTAATTTTGTTATGAGTCTGTCGATAACAGTGCTCGGAGGTGTATAAAAATATGTTTTGATGAAAGATTGTTTTGTTTTATGTCCGATGTTAAATCTATCAGTGTAATTGAGATTAGATGGAGAATATGAATGACATTTTTTTGACCGTTACTTTTACTTATTACGTGTCTTTAGTTATTTGTCTAATTGATAACATCATACTTTTCTACTACTTAACATTATAAGTGTGAAAGTTTGAATGTTTAGATGATCAATACTCAATCACGCAAGTATGACTGATCGGATTTTGATGAAATTTGGCACACATATTTATATTGTTACTGTAATGTTTATAGTTGTTGGTTTAAAACACAGGGTAAATTATATTTATCCCCCTATCTGAAGTTTTTTTTTATCTTTAGCTTCGGTCATTTTCTTCTTCGGTACATGTCTTCAAATATTAAATGCTTGTTTGCTTGCATGCTTTTTTTTCTTTTTACTTACTTTTTGAAATACACATAGTTAACGCAAGCAAAGCCTCGGGCACAATCTAGTTAAGTTAGGCCATATTATAATTTTAAATTTCAAAGCAAAAATTCAAATATGAAATGAAAAAGCGGTGTGAGTCTTTAACATATAGCACAACTACATGTACCTACTTAACTGCGAACTTAATAATAAATAGCTTGCAATTTCAGAATAAAGTTTCTAAATGCTTCAAGTTTAAATTTACCTACACCAGACACACGCAAAACCTACAATCGCTAGCAACCAGGCAGCTGTAGCCCCGCTTTTTCCATGCTAATATTTACCCGGGTGTGCGACCCCCTTTGGCCCGGATTGCTCTGAATTGCAAGTTACATGCATTTGTCAACGGATGCTTTTTTTATTTGTCTCATCGCAATAGTACGTCGGTATTTCGGTTTTCATGCAAACTTTGAAACAACGGATACCTAAAAATAAGACACCTGCTATGTCGCAATCAAAATATCGGAACTCGGAATGGTGCAAACTTCGAAATAACAGATACCTACCTAGGTACTTACTTATTATATTGGAAAAAAGTTTCCTCTCAAGGAAAGAATTGGTCAAATGTTGCAATAAAAATATTGAAACGACATTTAAATCTCCTTAAACATATCCGTAAAATAATAAAGCCACTCTTATGACTGATATTTCGATACACTTGAGGACATGCGAGTAATTGTTGAGCGATTGAATCATACTCTCATAGTGAAACAATTGTTTTTTAAAGTTTATAAATAAACACGTTGTAAAGGATTGGCAATGTGAATACGATAGCGTTCCACAGTGGCTCAACACTTAAAGTTTTTGTATAATAACACGGAATAAAAAAACATAATAAGACTCTCACACAAAAGGTTAGAAAATGGATGAAAGGATCTAAATCTAATCTATCTAAGCAAAATTTTTGCCAAATTCCAACAGTTTACGTCAAAAATGTGCCAGTTCATTTATTTTCTGCTCTTTTATATGCGGTCTAGCAATAATTCAATTTAAATTAACTAGAATTAACTAAAAATCGCTTTAGCCTTTCATTTCACTATTTAGCCTAATATCGTCTAATTAGCAGTACGTTGCTTTGCCAAATGCTGTCGAGCGATCGTGATTGACGTCAAGCAGCTTTGAACCACGCCAACGAAGTTGTGTAGCGGTCTGCGGTTACCATAACATTAGCGATACACGGCATCCCTTGATTATAATTTTAATCACACCACCTCAGACTGTGATATGTTAACGAGGCTAATACGGTGATTAACATATTGATAACTTGAAGTGAAATCCTTGGACTAAATTGTTATTCAGGGAAGAGGATTCCGCTATCATTATAGTGTTGTTGAAAGTGAAGATCATTCGTCGTATATTATACCTATATTTTTATGTTCGTAATAGGTAGGTATGTTTTCATTGATAGACACGATACGGCAAAAACATACTTAAACTAATATTTCACTTTACGTTAGAGACGATTTTTCACAAGTATAAAAAAGGAACGTTTTCTCTAAATGTTTTAAAATGCGTATCAATTACTTTTCAATAAAGCAAAGTCAAATAGTCTTACTCACAAATATAGGCAAGTTGAAAGGAATTGAAACATATAATATTGCTTATGAATCCAATATAAGGTTCGACAGGGCTTTCGTTGAGGGTAGAGCAAAGTTGCAGTTATCGAAAAAGTTATTTGATTTGAAGTCCTATAAGTACATACAGAGAAGCTACGCTGGATAAGATTTGCCGGTAATAGTAGTAAATATGATACATTTCAACGGGTAGCTTAGGTTGCACAAAAATTGGGAGCAACGAAATGTTTTTTGCGTTATGACATTTATATTCAACAAAAAAGGCGTTACACGTATTTTAACAAATAAATTATAATAATACTTACAAGGAATCCCATTTGCTACACTTCTAGGCAACTGTCTTCAAAAACAGGCCAATATTTTGATTAGCAACTCGTCGACTCTTCTTCTATGTTTAGACATATTATCCTATCACCGGGGAGGATTGATGTCTTGATTCTGAACTCAGGCCCAAACGTCGAAAATAAATTAAAGTACTCGAGTAAAAAAAAGAACGTGGACGGTCTCTAAACAAACAGCGAATTGAATATTCAAGAAAATTATTGAATCAACAGAATCCCTGGACACCGTTTATTAAATAGAAGAGAGAAACAATCAGGACAATTGTAACTTGTAAATGACATTTGTTCTATTACTAGTAACAATGAAATTATCGAGCCAACTGTTGTCCCAGCTAATTGTCTCCATTGTTTGGTTAACAAGGTTGGGAATCGAAAATGACGTATTTGAAGTTAAACATCTATAATAACGATAAACAAAATTCGTTTCTCATCATGGTTTAATTATTAATGGTTGCCATTTGAGGATTTGAAATGGCATTGTTTTAGATTAGACAGATGTGGATACATATTGCATTTAATGTGAAATTATTATACCCAATAATTTCGTCAATATAATGAATTAGCTTTAAAATATTGTTCCCTTTTTTTCGATGCTCATTTCCGAAAAACCGCTGCACGGTATTAAGAAATAAGTATATTATGATTTCGTATTCTTTTTCTAATTTCTTAATTTAAAAAGTTTATAATCATGACTATTAATATTCTTCTCATTATTCAGAGATGCTTGACGCAGACAAAACGTCTTACGACAGATCTGTACCTAACTTTTTGAAATTGTGTCCTTTTAATCTTAAAAATTATACGCAAACATCAACTCAATTCAAACTCTCAAATTTTCCATAAAAAACGGTTAGTATAAATTAACACACTGACGAAGAAAAATAAAGGGAAACTTTTCATACGACTTTATATGGGAAGTGACCTGTTATTTTTGCTCGTCAGTATAGTAACAGTCAGTAATGCAGTAAAATATGTATATACAGTATAAACATATTCATGCTTTGAAATCTGTCAAAGTTTAACAATAAAAGTATATATACATATAAGATTGAAGGGTACATACATACACAAATACAAAACACGTGTATATCCCTTACGAGGTAGACCAGAGCCTGAGGTAACAAGACTTAAAGGCCACATTGAAAGATTGAAGAGTCCCTACAATTATTATGTTTACAGTAACACCATTAATGTTGGAAGTACCTATCTTGCTCAGAGTTCTCTGTGATTAAGGTTTTATGGCACTATCTGAGCCGAAAGGACCAGTATTCGTAACTGCTGCAAACTAATTTACTTTCTAGTCAGACTGATTACAATTTGGCTGCCAATTTATTGTCTCGACCACGGCCATTTCATACAATGAAATTAGAAACGTGTTCGTGATCCCAACTCACTAAAACTTGTGCCGTTAAATTTTGATATATATTCCTCATATGTGACCACGACCATTAAAATATAACGTTAAAATTCGAAGAAATGCCACATTTTGAAAAGTGCATAAATATTCCTATCTTGTACATATGTACCTACTCAAAATGGGACTGCCTCTAGTAAGATAAACGAGTCAATTTATTTTGTCCGTCTTATAAAGATGAAACGAGACACATTGATCGTTAAAATGATAACTGTGTACGTAAGTGATGCACTGAAATGATTGAATGTAGAATACGTTTAACCACGAAACGCCGATTTATTGTACTCTCCAATAAAAGGTTGTGTGGATGCGGACAAAACAGCATTCCACCAAATTCACAAACAATAAAGCTTCTGGAAATATGTTTCGTAATCTCAGTATCGTGTAATCCATTATACTTAAATCAATGCGAAACTTAGTTAAAAATAGTTATTTGTTATGCAAGGCTGCAAAGTGTTTGTTTGGCGCGAGTGCCTGAATTGAAACCCCGAGCAAGCAAAGGATACTATGATTGAACCACGAGCGAAGCGAGTGGTTCAAAATAAGAATCCTGAGCGTCGCGAGGGTTTCAAGGCACGAGATACTAAACAACTTTGCTGCCGAGCGAAACACACAATTTCTCACCTCACTACAGCGATTCACCTCACTACACTACACTACATTTTTCACCTCACTACAGCGCTTCACCTCCTCAGGCCAATGACCACGCCTTTCAGACAGAAGTCAGAGGGCAGGAACATTACTGGTGTTTGGTGCTTGGTAGGCAGTTGAAGTCTAAGGGCCTGCTTCACCACTCTCTGTTAAGTTCCAATTATCTTAAGTGTCATTTATCTATGATTCCGTCTCTATTTATTACTAAGAAACAAACAGAGACGTCATCATAGATAACTGACACTTAAGGTAACTGGAAATTAACAGAGAGTCGTGAAACAGGCCCTAAAGGAGCTAAAGTTATTATTCAGTTCTATTAGACTCGAACTGGTGGATGTAGAAATATAACTTTCTCCTTCACATGTCGCATGATGATGGTTAAGCAAATGATTAAAATTACTATCAAACATTGCGCGCTCCATTCTATAAAATCAAAATGGTTTTGTGAAAATAATATACTTACGTAACTTTAAGGAAATTAACTCTTTTCATGTACTTATGTTTAATTCTCATCATAAGGGTGCCCTTCCATTAGGGCATTGCGGAATGGAAATGTGCAAATCGCTATATCAAATAATCATAACTAATAATCACAAATTACAGTTAATTTTTACCGTATTCATCGCCGCTCTGCTCTGCCTCAGTGAAAGCGCACCCAAAATCATAGTTGCGTACAGTTATGAATGAATTGAAATCGCGATAAATTTTGTAATTTTACAATGAAATAACAGCCAATGTTTCCAGACATGTCGTTTTATAATTTCCATTTATCACAGCCGTAGAATGGAATTGAAATAACATTCATTCGAGTGAAGTAATTTACTCTCGCTTCGCAACTGTTTGTACCAAATATACCTACCAAATAATGTTTCTCAAACTCCAGTGATATCGGAATAAGATATGGTGTAATTAGAGTACCTACAAGAAAAACATTGCTGTTGCATATCTTGAATATAAGTTTGTCCTTAGTATTTTATTGAATCAGGCGTTACTTTGCGGAGGTCCATTTCAATGAACAAAAAATTTACCTTGCTACTCCGCTACTCACGTGCAAAATAACCAAGGCTATGTGAAATATATATGTTTTTCATGCAATCCCTCCCTCCACTGCTGCCAATAAAACACACATAAATCCCACAAACTTAATTATCCCTTACACCACACAAACACTGACTTATCAAAGTTTAATGAACACAACTGTTACACATGCAAACCTTTGTCCTTAGTCGTTGGGAAATGTAGAATAAAGACTAGAGCGAATCTTGGACCTTACATAAATCACATAATGTCTGATAATATAGTGATATTTTATGAGATTATTTTCTGAACTCTTCCCCACTTTGCGGCAGAATAAACTGAAGCTATTGAAATGAGATCTCTTCATGGTTTTTAACATTCGCTATTTAAAAATTAACCAACCATAAAAATTACCTAAGCACCCTACCCTCGGCCTTTCCTTTCGTCTTTTCCTTTACTATCAGTTCGTCATGTCGTATTATGTGGCCCACCATTCTACCTCTCTCACACTTCGTATTAAGCAAATTTAAATGTTGTATTTATTAGTTTATCGTATTTATCTATTATGCGTAGTTTATTATATCTTACATTATTTAAAATTTAGGCATTTAAGATTAAATAAATAAATAACCAGAGACATAAACTCTGTCTCTTTGCATCCTAGTCCCCGTCTCGCAGCCATAGGTATAATCGTATTAAGTTTTACAGGGCCGTTATAATAAGATACAGTATGTCCTTTTTCTTAATGACCCTCGCCAAAATTCGTATTTTGACTGTTTCAGATTTAATTTAACATAGTCATACAATTCTCCGATTGACACTGAATGTACATTCGGATTCAAATACAAATGCAAACATTTGGAAGTCGGATGATGCCGTGAAACAGTAAATAGACCCACTGTAGACTGGCTATCTTCAACATCGTGGCGTATTTAATCGAAGCTATTAGTGACGAACGCTTCGCGCTGCATTACCTCGTTGCATGACGCCTGACCTGGTATCGGTTCTCCATATATCGAGCCCTCAACGATTAACATCAACATCGATTTCACGATATCCTGAGTAATTAGGGCTCCGATGCTATTAGATTACTTAAGTGAACACGTCTTAATACGTGAATTATTCGGAGAATATAGTCGAGTAAATAAATAATATAAGCGATAAGTTACCTCGACTACGAGTGTCTACCAAAAAGCGAATCAACGTTCGAAGGATGTCATTAAGCTAAGCCTTAAAGAGGCTTACCTATGCCCAGCATTAAGAGTAAATAGTAATAGAAGCAAGTAGGAAGTTCAATCTTACTGAGTGAATGCGATGCCTGGAAAGAAAATGGATGGATGTAATGACTGGATTAAATTAAAACGAACTGTGTTTGCACAGGAAATAATCATAGTGTCTGTTTCAATGCTGAAAAATGTAAACATTACAAAAACAAGTCCAAAATGACCATTACCACTTAGTGAAAACCACCACCTTTTTTAAAGACGGGTAAAATACATTCGGGGACATTAATGGCACTATCTAAATCTTCTAGTTCGGTTACCTTGGAAAGGCATCTGCGATCTTCTAGTGTTGTGGCTGTCCATGGGAAACGGTGCTCACTTACCACCACATGACCCACTTGCTGACTTGCAACCCTATCTCATAAAAATAAGTAAAACCCATTGCTGATTTCATAGTTCACTATGCTGACGTTAAAACCGAAGAATTTAATATATGTAGTTTAATTCACGCTGCTTCCGACGCTACGCCTCATATTAAATTTTACATAAGCTCTCATTCTATTTTATCCCCGCTCGTAAAACTATATCAATAAGGTTTACTTGAATAAATACAGGGATTTCACCGGGTTCAATTGAATTCGTTTCTTATAACGGACGTAAAATCCACATTCTCGTCGAAATCCCCAAACCACTTCAATAAAACTGTTTACGGCCCAATGTCGATAAGAACACTTTACCCACACGATGTCTCTGTTTTCACGCCTACTTGGCCCGAAGATAACGGTTAGAATATTAAATTGTTCAGAGCTATAGCGTTATCTCGGGAATCGTAGCACTTTTGTAGCGCGGCGTAGCACTATCGTAGCGATTGTATCGTCGCCGTAGCTGTCATACAGGTGAGTTAATCTGCCTCGTGTACAAACAACACATGAGATAGCTGTGGGGTATACGTGTCAAGGTCATTAACTCTTTCCATGTTCATGTTTAAATGTTATAAACCAGTTATTTATAAGAAAAGTTTATTTTTCCTACGTCAGGCAAGAGCAAATTTCAAAGTTCAGATAAAGACAAATTAAACTTCAAAAAAGTATTAACCAAATGAATGACACATAATATTCTATTAGCTTAATTAATTAATGAAATAATTAGTTCAAATAATCAATCAGCGTGTTGATATTGCTGCTATTAAAAGTCTGAAGTTCCCGGCTCGGGTTAGTGTACCCCCATTCGAACTCGGGAAGCTACTAATCGTAACTTCCTACCTGATATAATACAACCTACTTCGCTACAGCTGAACTCCGTATAGTTTTGGTATAAATCCCTTCATAAAGCTACAATTAGTTGGGTATAATCGAGTGAAGTCAGAGGGCCCGAAACTTTACTAGTTCGTCGCACAATTAAAGCTTCCCAGCACAGTGGGCCATGATGGGCCATGAAAATGATCGCCGATTGCGTGAACGCGATGCCGCAGCAGAATATTGTGCGTGCGTACGCATTTATCGTGCATAAAGCGTTCATTCTCTTGCATATGCTAACTGGTTTGAAAGTTTATGTTTTATATCCATATAAGTATACCCCAAGTCTTGCCATTTGAACAATTGATTCATGAGAAAGGTTTAGACATATATAATTTGTCAAGGGTTTTTTTTTATTTGGTTGAAATATTGTGGCAACGCCGAGTTTTAAGTATCTTCATTGCACCGGGGCGAGTCACACGGGAATTGAAAAATACAGGAAAAATATTAAAAAAAAAACAGAACAGACTTACATCACGTACGACGAAATAATTAGTAAGTAGTATTTGGTTATATTTAAAGCAACTAAATATGTAAATGAAACAACGACAAACATGGCCACGAAACACGAGAACGCTGCAGCTATTGGTAACAAAAAAATGCGGGAAGTTCTGTTTCAAAAACATTGCAGCTATTGGCTGGTTCATTGACATGACATAAGCGGTCGCATGTGAATCATCCGCCTGCCGGTTTTGACAGTGACGTGCTCGAACTTGACATACGAGAAAAAGATAGAAGAGGGCTAAAAACAAAACGTTGATTCGTGTTATTTTATCCATTTTCGTTTCAATGTTGCGCATAGCTTAACGTTATGTTTTTTGACAGCAAGCGGTATATAGCTAGAAAATCAGATGCGGATGATTAGTCACCTAATTGCCACTGAGGATATGTACGTAAAGGGCATAAAGGTAACTATTTCATTCCTCCTAAAGTGGGTCAAAATTCACTCGAAGGATTTGAAGCAAACAAACAAAAACAATCAAATATACGATGTTGGTGAGTGAAAAACTTGTCAAAAATTCAATCTTATGACACAATGTAGGCTACGCTTAAGTGAAGTAAATACATGCAGGCATGTCAAAAATTTTCGAGCTTCCAGTTTCCCGTGAGTGCATTCTAGGCACAAAAAATAGTAACTGTCGAGCATTTTTAAAAGCCATCACTAACACTTCTTAAGCCCCTCGTCGTAATTGCTATGTGCCCCACTTTCTGGAATTAAAAAGCCTCTTTTGGCGACCCCAATCATTTTGAGAGTACGCCGCTTTTAAGGGATTCATTTAACACTTCGCGTTATGATTTAGCTTTAAGTATGCAGTAAGACTGGCGCAATGGAAACCGCGAAAAGAACGTTACAATTTTCGCGTTTCACCGTTACAATAGAAGTAGATCTTTTGCTATTTCTCAGCTTTAAAATACGATTTCTAAATCACTAAAGCTGCTAAAGCGACTGTATTGAGATGTGAGTTCACGCAAAGCCTACTTTTTTGTTATTTTAGTTCGTATACGTTGTTGACGATACTTGGTTTAAGTGTAGACCCAAAATATTCCCTAGAATACCTAAGTGAATTGGACACTTAGGTATTACAGTTTTTTTGCCATCACAAGCTAGTAAACAAGGATTAAAATACTGCAGTTCAATATGCGCGGAGTATCCGCTCGGGACCAGTTTATATCGCTATTTTTCAACAGCGAACAAAATGAATTGCTTGGTTTTACACACCGATACTTCCTCATTTTATTAAGTAACTTTAGTATTCAATCAGAATCTTGCTTTATAACTTTATAACTTTGACCTACTAAACTTCTTTATGGAGTCAACGGCGAAAATGTCCAAATATACCGGGAAAAGGCTTCTTCCAATATGCTTTATATAAATTATTTATGTTATTATATTATTAATCCTTTTTATTTCTTATCCCCGGGAATTTTGAAAAATACAGAAATCCGTTTTCAGATATCACAATTACTAGCTAGGGAGCTGGCGAGCAAAATTTCTATATGATTAGCACACAAGGCAGACGTTATTAATAGTAATATTTATGCCCTAAGGAACATCAAGGACCCGGTCTGCCACCATGGTGGCGCTGCGTTGTAAATTTACAGCGTTTCAAAAATGTAAAAAAAAAAAGGTGTGCTATATTATGTGCACACGTCTGCCTCTGGGCCTGATGATTACAGTCATCCTAGAAACACAAAAAATCGAAAAGGCAGACATCCAGGGCTCTGACTTTTGTAGTATTAAATTTTTTAATTTATTTTTATGATTTAAAAAAATGTATATGAAATGCACACTTGGCAGACTTGAATTGTTCGATCAAAAACAATGAGAAGAACCACGGAAAAATAGTCTGCCATCATGGTGGTGCTGCGTTGTAAATTTACAGCGTTTCAAAAATGTTAAAAAAAAAAGGTGTGCTATATTATGCGCACACGTCTGCCTCTTGGACTGATGTTTGAATTCCTTATGAAAACAAAGAAAATCGATGAGGCAGACGTTTAGGCCTCTGATATTCCAAAGGCAGACCATTTGATTTTTTTTTCTGAATTGAATTGATTTTTTCTGGTTGGCATTGAGAAAAAATATGATTGCATAGATTTCAGCTCCAGAAGTTTAGTCGTTACCGTGCTTTTAGAGAATAATAATTAAACAAAATTGTATAAATAAAACTCAAAAATAACAATAATCCCATGCAATAGGTACACACGGCAATATTATCAGGTAAGCACCTACGCACGCTCGCGCCGTATCTATCCTGCTTACCGAATAGCTTTGCTGTCCCTTAATTCCGTGAATTTCAAACAGTTACACAGGTGAAAATCAGCGAGCAAAGTGTCTGCCACATTTTTTTTCGAATCCACGGAGTCATAGTGAATCGAATGGGCGCAATGAGAACCGTGTGCAAATGACTTAGTAGAGCTTTTTTTTTTTACACTTTTAAGACTCCATCCCATGATAATGCAGAGTCCTGAATGTCTGCCTCTTCGATTTTCTTCGTTTTCAAGATGATTGTGACCAATGAACTCCAGAGGCAGACATGTGCAAATGACTTAATACCCCCATTTTTTTAAGCAACTTCAATCCGCTGTAACGCGAAAACGCAGCGACATAGGACCTTAATTGATTGAACCAAATCGATTCGTAATGATTTAAACTGCACTCCACCTCAACGTGAAACGTGTGCAAATCATATACCGAAATGCTCGCCAGCTCCCTAACTATACCTCTTGGTATGCCAAGTTTAAAGATTTCAAGTAAATAATAGTTGCGGAGATAGGGCCATTACAAAGTAAGAATATAAATCCCTTTTACGCCTTATCCCGCGGGAAGCTCGGAATATCCTGAAATTTTTTAGCAGTTATGATTTCTTACTTGTGTGTCAAATTTCAAGACTCTAGTCATTACTTTATAGTTACGGAGATAGAGCGGGCGCCTCTGCAGCGGACTTATGAACCCCATCTATTCCCTATCCGAAGGAATTTCTAAATATCACACGACTTCTCTAAAGTATATAGAAACCTTTAAAATGCGTTACTAATATAACACGGTGACTTTCGTTAGAGACATTACAACTTTAAAGAGTATTTGCCTTGTACCAGGCTTTTATGTGAGTTCAACCTTTTTTGAATAAAATCGGATTGAGTTTTGAAACATGACTGTGTCATAATAAAATGTAATTGAAATCAAAAGCACTAAGGAGTACCTATTGATATCAACTTCGAAGCAAATCACCCCTAAAACAACTTTCTACCCCTTTTAAGCCCCGTTGGATGATGAATTTCAAGAAAATACGAAACACGTCTTAGATCAATTCTGTTAAAGAATGTTTATGCAAATTTTGAAGTAGATTGGACCAATGAATCACGTAGTCCCATATAAACTTAGCCCCCCTTTTTCACTCCCTTACAGGTAGAATTTCGGAAATTCCTTTCTTAACTGACGCTTTCGTCATACAAAGAACACACCCTCCAAGTTTCAGGTCTCTACACTCAGCGGTTTAGGACTATGCTTGGATCCGTCAGTCAGTCAGACAGTCATTAAGTACAAAGCATTTTATATGTTTAGGTAGATAAGTATATTCCGAGGGTGATCACAAATAAATTTGGAATATAACTCTAACCCTGAGGATAGGAAAACAGGGGATGATTGATTGTTCGCTCACAGATTTTATATAATGCTGAGTTTTGTATTACAGTATTTTGTTAAAAGTGAAAAATGTCCATAGACCTTTCTTGTGCGTTACCTACTGATTTATTCGAAGTCGGTCCCTCAAATCTGATAATGCCAAACCCAATACCTAGGCGCCAACTTCAAATAAATCAGTAGTTAGCGCACACGAAAGGTCTATGGTGATTTTTCACTTTATAGCGGTTATTTTCTTAAAGGCGGTTTTATTTTTTGTTAGTTCGTTACATACACTCGTATGTTATATACTAATACATGTGGTCCTTAAAGTAAGACTCATTCTATGTTTAGTTCAGCATTTTGCTTCTACAAGATAAATGAAATCCACAACTATTTTCATGGTATTTAACTATCTATTTATATTTAACACCATAAATAAGGAACAATGTCAGAGCTGGCAAGCCTTAAGCTATTTGGGAAATATGGCATTTTTGATAAAAAAAAATAGTTGCCTATGAAGTGTCATTAAAATACCTTAAATTTATTGAATGAACGTACGATAAGATTTTCAATCACGCGCATTAAATTTTATGAATTGCAGGGGTGCCCGGATTATTTTAATCCGTACCACCAATATACTTATAGTTTTAGAAGAAAGGTTCAAGAAATGAAGCCATGTCGATTTGAAGCTCGCAATATCTATCACTATGATTATATTGACATTAGATTGTATATTTCCTTTTCTAATCTATCTAGTTTCCCAAGAATTACTTATTTAATCTCTCTCTATGCCGCTCTCGTTTATCACGTTCATACGTCGTCACCACAGCACCATACCTACTACTTAGTAATTATGTTGGTTTACCTCAAGTCAATTGCACCTCTTGATGTGAGTGTAAATGTCACTTAATACATATTATGATGTGCCGTTAAATATTACCTAATTATAATACTGAATTTGTAAGCTGTGCCAATTTGATCTTCAAAAGATCGAGCTATGTGTATAAGCAGGTTTACCGGTACTTAGTAGCTTATAGTCTCCAAACGCGGGCTTAGTCGCTGTCGTCACACTCACCCTCCTTTGATTTGCGACTGGAGATTTCCCTCAGCTTGTAGGTCCCTTGCTAATGTATGTTTCTAGATCACGGAAAACAGGCTAAATGCTCCCCGCGAGCCACGCGCTCATTCCTTTCTTATCCTAAAACATGACGAAACAGATTTATGACTCAGAGAAACCGCGTCATTCTGAAACTTAAAACTTCATGTATGCCTAAATGTAAGGGGACATTAAATAACACTTTATCATTGTTCATTTTTGCGCCAATCTTAGAAACAGGTGCTGCTCGTTTTTTACCCGCGGCACAAAAGGAGCGCAAATCGTTTTATAGCAGACTTGTTAGATTCGTTGTAAAAAAAGCCGTAGCGGGAAAAAAAGCATTTGGGGAAAAATGCGAATGGAAATTTTGCTACTACGAAAAAACGGTTTCGGGAAAATTATCTAACAAATCTTATCACAACATATGAGCGTCGCTTTCTAACTAAACTGGTATACAAGAAACGCAACTAACGTCACACTAATGGATATAGTGCACGTTCTGGTACATTATTGTAACTTTATAGCTTAACTGACGACAGGTTAATTGGCTAAGAAGAGTTTATTCCCTCGTTTGTTGCAAAAGTAACATAATATGGATGCAACAACGCCACGACTACTGCTGCTTAAATGTCAACAATTATGTTTTATTTACATTTGGGACAAAGCCAAAACTATATTTGTCTAATTTAATTGCATGTAGAATAAGTACAAATAAAACAGCCGTTTCTAATACAGATTTAAAATTGTCGAGAAAAGAAGCGATGAGATTTCCTTTTTAACTCTATAAATGAAGGATGCTCGAATATTGCACATGTATCGGAGTAACTCTAGAATAACGGCATTACGGGCCTTTAACTTAGAACGAAGGCCCTTTCGAAAGATGTTACACAGTTTAACCAAGTTCGGTAAGATCACAATCGTGAATCCACACGTATGTATGGACCTACGTGAGTTACCCTGTTACAGATTTAAATAAGTCAACACTGCAATTTATAAGGTTAATTCCTAATATTTACATACATATATACACATACATATATCACGTATTTATCCCTTACGGGGTAGACAGAGCCTAAGGTAACAAAACCTTAAGGCCACGTTTAGCATTATTAATGTTTAGCTTAGATACAAATAAATGCACCGTATTACCAATAGGTACTGAGAAACTACAAGTCTTTTAATAACGTGTAGAGAGCTCTTATAATGCTGCTGTAAGAGCTTAATTCAAAGATTAAGAATTACAGGTGTATTCGGCGCAAGACTGAACGGAATTAAAGAGACATTACGACATTATCCCTTTATCCTGGAGCAGATTGATCCCGGATTCTGTTCGAGATCCATTCCAAAGCAAACCCCAATATTAGAGACGTCGAATTTAACAAAACTCATTTAGTCACCAACATCTGTAATTGAATCGAAACACGCATTTTCGAAATACTACTTCCTAAACAAATTCAAAAGTATCTAACATAATATCTTGCTATACACACTAATCAACCTAAATCTAAGGTAAATAAAAATAGTACCCTGCGTGCTAGTGCCTAGATATTGGAAACATACAAACATTAATATTTATTATTTTACCATACTTAGATAATTGCATTCTTTTAAACTCTCGCGAAACATGATTTACAAAGGCTACAAATTATACTGCGACAGCCTGTGCCTCCGTCCTGAACGCACTCACCCTTGACGAAGATCTTGCGAGGAGATAGCAACTACTTAGTCGGTATGTCCTCGACTTATAGTGATGTTCAATGTAGGTATAGTGTTTATGTAGTATACCTACAAAAATACTTACGATTATTAGCCAATACAACATCATTTTGTATCAATACAGTACGAAAGATGAATAATTTATTACTCCATAACAATAACAAAAATGATAAATAATGAAATAAAGCAAAGTTTTAAAATCTAGCCAATTGCTAAATTCGTTACTAACCGCTTGATATAGGCTATCAGACCGACAATCATGACTGTATTGGCTATCCGATGCTCATTTCCTCATAACGGCATTATGACTTATAATATACACTGCCTAACGCGTGACTCGAATTTGATCGACCGCAATAATATCATTTCAATTCATGGCATAAGTAACATACAACCGAAATAAAAAAGAAATGCTGATTCCGAATATAAATGAGTAGGCAGCGAAAAATGCCTTCGAAGCCAATTCGCCATTTTGCCGTCGATACGTTTTACTGAGCGTGCAATCTTCGAACATTGTCAATCTCTATAAAAGAAAGCCTTAATTTCTCTCTTTCAGCGGTTAAATATTCAAACGCTTAAAAGCCAACGAAATCCTTATATCAACGTTCGATAAAGTTGTGGTTTTTGGCTTTCATTTCAAAATACGTAAACATACAAACATAATTAACGTCTTTCTTCCTTATGGGGTAGACAGAACCTAAAATAACAAGACCTAAAGGCCACGTTTAGTATGATTGTGGGCGTAGAATAGAAAGGGGAATCAAAATAGTGATGGGTTGCTAGCCGCATCACCTATAACATGATTACAATGATTACCATCTGTGCGGGAAGAGAAGCAACTGGTACATTCTATGTTCTTCTTTAACTACTCCTAGAGCAGCATGGATACATAAACAATAAATAATATTACGAGTATAGTATTTGTGCTTTCATTAGTTTTCAAACCTAGCTCATTTTCAAGCTTCATTTGCCTTCAGTTATATTCGTTATTGAACTAAATAGCGTAGCAAATTGTTAAGCGCTGTATTTTGCTATAAATATACGATGGCCACCAGAGCACGGTTGAGTTCACTAACCTAGAGTTACTCTACACGGCCAACCTTTCAAGAATGCACACACTTTACTGTCTGGGAAAAGAGCGTACTTTACATTGACTACTATGAGACTCAGATTTATGGAGATAAAGTACGAGAAGGGCTGGAAGTGTTCGCCAGTTCATAGTTTCGAGCGATCGTCCATGATTAAGGGTCATAAAGTCATCCGAAATTAGGCATTAAAATGCCAGTTTAATTTTTAAAACTAAACCTGCCTCAAATTAAAACCTACCTACGTACTGAATCGTTTTTAATGTTGCATGGGAATAAATACCAGGTTGAACAGACAATAATTTCTATGATTGATTCTACTTATCTAACTGTTCATATGAGTACGAGTAGAACATAATAAATTCTGCAATAGATTTACTTCTAGTACTCCTTCTTTTCAAGGTAAGATTACATTTCAACATCAAAGGAATCTAGGTAAACTGGTTATAGATTCTGAGATAATAAAAATGATAGTATTCCAATAAACGGAAGAAGACTATTTGGTCTGGGATAACATAAGCGCAATTCATTTTTTATTTCACTTCTTGATGCTTTGGAAAGGAGTTCTCTCGTATATTGCAGGAGTGAATTTCTCACGAGCATTTTATGCATCATCTTGCAAAACATTCTGCAATGGTTTTTTCTTTACTCACATTTTCT
The DNA here is from genome assembly GCA_932294345.1 of Pandemis cinnamomeana. NCBI lineage: Eukaryota > Metazoa > Arthropoda > Insecta > Lepidoptera > Tortricidae > Pandemis > Pandemis cinnamomeana. Next base: position 10,179,794 of record OW028705.1, on the reverse strand, counting down.
AAAATATTTCAGAAATGTGACCAGAGTGAAAAACATTACATTGCGTTAGTACTTAATCTGTAGTCATGATATTTCTGACGATTTAAAATAATCAAATGAATATTGAGCCTGGGTTTGGTACTGCAAAAAATACAGTTCTGACATATAAAATCAACGAGATACCTACCTTATTACGTAGGACCAAATCCTCAAATTAAGATAATTTTTGTACCTACTTAATTTCATGGTAAAAACACAGAAAATGTAAAAGTAATATGTTTACAGTTGTCACACTCGGTCAAATTACTTGTCGATCTTCTGTCTTTGTCATGCTGATGGTACCCAGGGCCGGCACTCGTAAAGTTAGACACATGTATAATTCATAATCCGAACAAAGACTTAAGATACATTTTATCCCGGCTTAGTCCAAGATTCCACTTTGAAGAGGAAAAACATTGATGTCAATCCTCTTGACGAAGTCGTATACTGAAATTATTTATATCATTATGTAGTACATTAAAATACATACATCGTGTACATGACAATGTATCAGATTTAAAGCCCACTTTTAATAACATACGACATATGATCAACGAGATATAGACCGCAATTACCGCCCACCGATTGGTGATAACATTCACCCACAATTTCTTCAGTCTACCCGTGATCATGATGCATTCGACTGCATCGAAATATCGGGAGCTTGTTAACGGTCCCGTTGGTAATATCTCTCATAAAAATGTAATCAGAATGTGCCTATCCAGGTTAATGATGTTAATTAATGACACTCTCAATCCTTCTGTTGAAAGCGCTAAGCAGTTACAGCAACATCAATAACTTTCGAAGCCCTTTGATTGTTAATGATCCAATTTAGATCATGATCATAACCAGGCAGTACAATGTAAGCGCCACGATTTAGAGCAAATAGCTGTAACAACGGGGAACATAAAGGGATGTTGGAATTGAGAATGTCATCCTTGAATTTTGAAAACAAATGAATGCTTGAAAATCGGTTAATTGCGAGTCGAACTCGCGCACCGAGGGATCCGTACGAGCATTTTGCAATCCCAATTATGGCCGTGCTACATAAATAAATGGATTTTGAATAAAGGTCTGTTGGGGGTAGTCAAGTTATGATTGTATCCAACGCGCAGCAGCGACCACTTCACGAACGAGGTTCGTTTAAAGCCTCAAACCCCCGCCAGTGTCGACACCGGAGAGGAAATAAACAGCGAGTAGCTCTCTCATTCAGCGTAAGCCTTGCTATAAAACATTTCAAGGAAAGTAATAGACCAAAACGGGTAACAAATTTTTTCAATATCTTAATTTACACAGTACCTGAACTCTAATTAATTATACAGAAAACAGAAACCATGAATGTCTTATATACGGGTGTACACTAAATTGTAGATGATATTTTTATAGAATTTTGTTCCACGGAAATTTCTTCACATATTCTCATTTCATAGAATGACCAGTTCATGAAAAACTCATCTCAATTCATACTTATATGGATAGATACTCACATGGTAGAATGACAAATTAATTATTATTCATTCTTATAATATTAACTTAATATAATAGTAATTACAGTGAACATCATTTCATATACTCGTACAAGGTTGCTACTTTCACTTCAGCCAGATAATTTACAGGTAACATAGCCCTGTATTTCTGGTAGAATTTGGTTTCTGTTGGGGTCGCAGTTATAACCTAACCTAACCTACTTTTCTGGTAGCATTTAATAATATTTAATTTTTAATAATAATATCTACACCTTAGAAACAAACTTATGGGAATAATAAATCTACCATTTGTCATCTATTTAGAAAACTATCCTACGAAATAAAATCCAGTGAACAAATTTTCTTTAAAACATATTTCATTGAAATGAAGAGTATTTGAAATGAAATGTTTTAATATTCTAATAGTTTCGTATTCTTTGAAATAAATTCTATGATATGAAATTTTGTGAAATTTCTGTCTACAATACAAGGGCAGACCATCTTATGCACATAGACGTACGAAAGACGAAGCGACCATAGGTATTTTATGTCTTCCTGAATAAAATAATAAAAGAACAAAAAGTTTGAGGCGCAAAGTATATTTACCTAATCATTGGGTATCCCTTAGTTTCATCTCATCTCCATCCCGATTTCTGCGCACGTCTGGATCGTTTGTTTGTCTTGTCAGTTTGATATCAAAGATCGTCTCGTCATTGCCGCACCTCAATGTTCGTGTTACTATCCTTGAACCTTGGACAGTACGACATTATATTTATAAAGCTTTATAAATATCTCGTAAGCTTGTCAGGTTATCAAGCGATCAGATTGATCAGACGAATAAAAATAAACATACAGTTTTTATGCTCCAAACATAGGTTCCGCCTTTTAACAGTAAAATTGTTCTATCATTTTTTATTTGCGTTGTGGTAACAGCAGGATTGAATTTCCCTGAAAACTTTTAAAGATTTTATTTAGAGTTTTTAAAAAGTAAAAGTCTACCCAATTAGGCGTGATATGTGTATGTGTAATCCAACGCCTTGTTTTGTTAATTTTAAACAGAAAACCTCAATAACAAGACAATGAACAATAGAGGCTTTGAATAAATATAATATAATTATAATATAAGTTATTATACATTTAATCAAAAAGTGAGGGCAATTTATTGTGTTTACTTCACGGCTTACACCTCTTTCACACTTATCAAGTTGATTAGGAGAAAGGGTGAATACATTAGTCGCTTCACATTATTTTTACTGTCGAAACTTTCAATTGCAGCACACAAAACTACTCTCCCTAGTGAATTATACTTATCTAGTGAGTTATACATTATCTGCTTCATCGTATTGACGCGTAAAGGTTTCATTTAATTTTTCGTATATAAATCCAATACACTCTATATTATCACACAACAATCAAATTGATTTGAATCTCGGCTATCGGCGGGCGCCTGGCGCGGCGCACACAATGCCAGTACACAACTGACCCGCTACAGTCCAGCCAGATTAGACTTCACTCACAAAGCCTCATGTAATAATGTAGCCGGGCGATTCATCACATTTAATAAGATTATCTCATTGTCGTTGTATCTCGATACACGTACAGCTCCTAGCGATACTGGATACGACGATTGATGAGGGCGAGCATGCTTGAAAATCGACACCTCAACGATGTTCCATATTGCCGTTGGAGTTAGGGATATAGAAATCAATATAAAATAGGACATCCATATAATTTGAAGCTCGATCTCTCTTCAGTAAGTCAAACAGTCTGTTAAAAAATATATCTGTGTATATTTGAGACTTTCACGATCTTCACTGATAATAATATTATAAACGTCTACATTAGGTACGTATTAATATAAAGAGAAAGAATTTTTACGAGAATACTGGGCCGATTTGAAAAATTCTTTCACCATTAGAATCCTTGATCATCCCTGATAAACATAATATATATTTAATTGTGCGTGGATGAAGTCGCAGGCAACAGCTAGTATGAAATAATTTATTTTACAAATTCGTCGTTAATGCTTTCTAGTACAAAAACATGGTTTTCAACACACTTGCTCGTAAATTGAGTCTTATTGCACCGCATTTAAGCTCATAATCCAGCTTATTACCCACAAGTGCTGTAATACATTATCGCACGAGTGCGGTAATATAAACTTTTTTTTAATCTCAATAAACAGTTCAGTATCTATAGGAACATGGAATATTTTCGTGAATATTAAACTATTTTAGGTAAAAGATGATAAATAAACATTTAATTTCGACAAATTATTCATTTTTATTTAAAAGTGACCATAATTTGCATATTTCAGGCATTGATTAATTTTTTTTTATTATAATTTTAATATTAGGCTGTTTAGCAGTCGATGTCAGTGTCTTCGTCACGCGCGTGCTAAGTGCACAGCGCGCATGCGCGAGTGCTGCGCGCGGATTGGCGCGGCGAAATAATATCTGCCGCCATTTTTCACTGATATTGTTGATTCAGACTTTGTTATTTTATTACTTTAAAAATTACGAGTTCAAGTAATAAAGAAATGTAGTGTCCGTCGCTGGAAATACTAAAATATGTTCGGACAATGTTCGGACAGTTATATCAGTAAGAAATCCAAGGTGTTAATTACCAAATGATAAAGTAAAGTTCTAAAGCAGCTCCAGGTAAGCAATGTCTGGTAACAAAGGTAAACTAAAGTTCTTAAAGTCCTTTTATTAACTAAATTTTATTTATTTTTCCTCGCAAATGTGTTGAAAAACGTCGTATGCGACGCGTGTGCTCTGGTAATTACACATCTCGGCTCTCTTACCCGCGCTCGCTAGCGCTCGCGCGTACAATACGCCTCATGGGTAATTACCAACATAGCACACTTGTATCATAATGTACTATTTCGTTTTTTTCGCTGATTTGTCTACTGCGTGCTTACTGTGCAGGCGTTCTCCAATGCGTGACATTTCTTAGGCACGATGTTCTGTAGTCTGTCTTCATTGTCCTGAGGTTGTGTAGGTCCATAATCATAACTATGCACCATCGAACTTTCAGGTACTTCACAGATAATTGGACCTTGATATTGAAATAGTACATTATGATACAAGTGTGCTATGCAGGTAATTACACACGAGGCGTATTGTACGCGCGAGCGACAGCGAGCGCGGGTAAGAGAGCCGAGTATGTGTAATTACCAAAGCACACGCGTCGCATACGACGTTTTTCAACACATTTGCGAGGAAAAATAAATAAAATTTAGTTAATAAAAGGACTTTAAGAACTTTAGTTTACCTTTGTTACCAGACATTGCTTACCTGGAGCTGCTTTAGAACTTTACTTTATCATTTGGTAATTAACACCTTGGATTTCTTACTGATATAACTGTCCGAACATTGTCCGAACATATTTTAGTATTTCCAGCGACGGACACTACATTTCTTTATTACTTGAACTCGTAATTTTTAAAGTAATAAAATAACAAAGTCTGAATCAACAATATCAGTGAAAAATGGCGGCAGATATTATTTCTCCGCGCCAATCCGCGCGCAGCACTCGCGCATGCGCGCTGTGCACTTAGCACGCGCGTGACGAAGACACTGACACAGACTGCTAAACAGCCTAATATTAAAATTATAATAAAAAATAATTAATCAATGCCTGAGATTGCAAATTATGTTCAGTTTTAGATCAAAATGAATAATTTGTCGAAATTAAATGTTTATTTATCATCTATTTCCTAAAATAGTTTAACATTCACGAAAATATTCCTTGTTCCTATAGATAATTGAACTTTTTGCTGAGATTAAAAAATATATATATTACCGCACTCGTGCGGTAATATATTACAGCACTTGTGCGTAATAAGCTCAATTATGAGTTTAAATGCAGTGCAATAAGACTCAATTTACGAGCAAGTGTGTTGAAAAAGTTTTAAGCGCCAAGATAATTGTGCTTAAACAAGGTTAAACACATAACGCTCAGAGAGTTTAGGCATTGTATAATTCCGCATTTTATCCACGAGTTCCAAGAAACAAGGGCATTATTAGTAACTTAATGAAGTAAGTTGAAGTCTGTTTGTAATTGTCATATTAGTTTCGTCTCCGTTAAGTTTCTCAAAGCGATATTAATTGGGTTCATAGAGTACTGGGAGATATTAATAAGGCTCACGCCGTACCCATTCGGAGCCTGAGGGTATTATGGGCACTTATGTTACTACTTACGTCATATATTATAATATAATAAACCACTTACATTTAATTAAAAAGTAACTAAGTAATACTTAGACGGCTATTTGACTACTATTTGACTGAAATTATTACTTAATACAAGGGCGCTTTAGTATAATTACTAATAGTTAGCTCTGGAATCGGTTGCCAAATGATATAAGGCGATCGCAGACTGTTGCTACCCCGCGCAGTCGCTTGAAGGCGTATTGGCTCGATGGATCCTCTCCTCTTAAATTAACGTGATGTGTTTTGCAACTTGTGTGTATATATATATATTTTATAATAAATATTTATTGTTTATCGTATTTATCTATTACGTATAGTTTATTTACATCTTACATTATTTATAATTGAGGCATTTAGGATTATTTTAGGTTTTGATCAGTTCTTATACTTTTATGTGTCTACTCTCGGTAATACAATTAATAATATAATATAATAATAAAAAAATTAATTATAATTAGTAGTAGTTATAGTTTTAGTATCTCTGCGTTATTTTTAAGTTGTGACTGTTTTTTATTATGATTTGTTTTTCTTTTCCAATAAATCATACCTCTAGGTAATACCTACCTATGTCCTGTCAATCGTTCAAAGGTTAACTGGAAGAAATCCCTTAAGGGATAACTTCGCTTTTGTGCATTTGTGTTGTCCTGTATTCATCTTTCTCATGTGTTGATATTGTCATAATGTTCAAGCCTAATTATATCCGAAATGCCGAATAGCTTTCCAAATCTCATCGACTCTCCTTAGACGCGGATGTAAAATAGCTAAAGTTTTAAAACTGATTTAGCATTTTTGCCTTAGGCAGCTGTCTCGGGGTTGACGAGAAAACGATTAGATATCGGCTGTTCTTTCGATGAACGATGGATATAGACTAGACCACGTGTTATTAATATTAAAGTTGAACCCCGGGATTTCTAGTTTCAAAAGTCGAGCTCTATTTACTCGCTCCTCGCTTATCACCGGCGGTAAGACTACTGCCTTATCCTTACGCTATGTTCGCACCTAACTTTGACTTCCGCTTTTAAATGGATTTTCTTGAAACAAAATTTGAACAAAGACATTCTAGTTAGGCAAATAAAGTAAATACTCTAAGTAGTACATACATATATACTTATCTTCATCTTTATCTTTATATTTAAAATTGAATGTTGTGACGGTAACCTACATAATACGCTATTTTTAAATGTAAATGAAAAAAAAGATGATGTAATACAAAATTAAAACATACATTCACAAGTTCACCGCAAAATGTAGACGCGCTGGGTACGGCGGGGTCCCTGGGGACCTAAGGTAGTTATTCCACCGCCGACGATTAATGTGAAGCGAGAAGAGCTACAAAGTATATAATACACCGCGAGACCTTGCCCCTAATATGTACAATATGGATCTCTTTTATTATCAATTGTACGTGTCTTGAGCAAGAAATAGTTGGTAAGTAGCTAGTCATTTCCTCGTCAGCAGTAGCACAGCTGCTTTACCTTATACATGTTAACTCATACATGGAGCTCAGAAAGTGCTTTAGATATCCATTCATAATAAATATGCGAAGGGAAAACTGAAATATACCCATTAAAAACTGCTAAAAGAATTTGAAGGCCCGTTAAAATGATGAAACTCTTCGGAACTTATATTTTTCAAGTTTGCAACATTTAAAGTGTTTTCAGCAATTACAATCTAGATAATGTTAATTCATTTCGTGTGTACATAGCTTAAATTGTAAGATAAGCCTATCTAGAAGGAAATATGACGTTTGCATCACATGATAGCGTGCGGCTTGATGCCAGTAATGTCAGTGTTACGCGAGTGACTGATTTACCGGCCAGCCGGCTGAACCCGCTTCCGCGACTGGGCCATGTACGTACATAACCCGCCTATAAAACGGTGAAAGTGACAGAGCACGCGGTCATTTATCTCGCGAATAAAATATTTCACAGATAACGATAAATCCGGATAGTAATATAAGTAAACGGTCGTCGGTAATTATAGCCGCCATATTTTTTAGATTTATGTGCTAAGGTTATGGCTCCGCTGCCGGCGAGCTCGCGACTGTCTTGTTTATTTTCAGGCTGAAAGAATATGGTTTACTATAGGGAGTAACCTCGGAAAACCATTAATTCATATTTACTACCCTCGCATTTATGAAACATAAATGTGGGTTTACGAGAAGGTGGAAAGGCTGCAGGCATATTCTAGCATCGTTCAGTTTATGGGTCACCTTAAATAGAGGTTTAATTATTGGTATACCTGCAGAAAGATTTATAGCGGCGTTTAATTAAAGCACCGGTCAAGTGCGAGCAGCCACCGGAAAATCACATTGCTTCCCCGTACCGAACTCGTGTAGTTGAGGAAGTATTTTATTGGGACAAATTATTGATTATTTTGCGACTCGTTAAACTAAAAAAAAACCAGTAAAATTTTGACAGAAATGCTATCACTTAAAAAGTGGGTACGTAATATATAGAATAGGTATATGACACTTTGGTCACTACTTATTACCTATACTTTTCATAAAAACGTTTTTTAGCATACTACTTACTTAACTATGAACTCTGCCATATGCTGATATTTTTTTGTTTTTATCAGCAGAATGTTTGCTTAACGATTATTTTTTAAACCTAGCTCAAATTCTTGCAAACGTACCTAACAAATTTTAACATTTTTAAAATCTTCGTTTTAATTTTTTCGTCATTGTATGTATGACTTGTGTTGTGACACGACTTCATCAACTAAAAGTAAAAAACTGACAACTGAAAACTGTTCACATCACATACTGGTACGTAGCACTCTCTAATCTTTCAAATGAATAGATGTCGTGCTTCTTTTGTATGAATCAAGTTATTATAGGAGAGGATACACAGGATTCTGTCATTTCGTGACAATGGCAGTTTTGAACAATGGTGCGCTATTCACATTCCTTTAGACTTCTGAAATTAAAGTAGATTCAAAGCTTATATTAGGTGCTTAAATCATTGAAATCTGCCTAGAACTTCAATAGTAATCATGCCCGAGTAATCTTCCGTATCTACCTAAATATGTATCAACTTTATCGATCAATTAAGTATGTACTTTGTCGACTGCAACTTAGTGGGGGCAGTATAGTATCGCACCATACCCGATTGCCGGCTACCCACTGCCCACAGAACACATAAACATGCATTATTGATTACATTCACCAGACGTCGAGAAATAAATAGGTAGGTTACGAATAATTACTGTAATGTATAAGTACGAGCGATAATTCACTTATACATATCTTTTATTCTTCATTCAATTTAATTAAACATAGCTAGAGAAACTAAAAAAAATGTATTCGTGAGTTCCCCTAATAAAAGTTATGCTGTTATATTTAGTAATTATATTGTTGAAGTTCGTAGTTAACTAAAAATTTAGACTTATGATACGATCGTATTTATGAAGTACCTAATTTTTTTTTAGTTTGTATAGCCATGTATGTGACTTATCGCTCGGGGTGTTTGTTACACCCTGCATGGGAATAAAAAAATATTTAAAACAGGCCAAGTGTATGTCGGGCCACACAAAAGTTCGATATTAAATTATGGTCGACTATACCTTGTTAACTTGCAAAGCCTACGCACCTGTTATAGCTACTATAATTATATATCCCTACTATTACTGTTAGATTCTTTCACGTAGTACCTGTGTAAAACAACCATTTAGAAATTTGTAACTTCTAGCTTAATATTTTACAAACGAACATTAGACTCGAAAAATAGTTTTATAAAAACTGCTAAATTTTAAAAACCTAAAATGACATCTCGAAAAAAAACACCATCGCTTTTTTTAAAATTTTCTTTCACCATTTTGTTAGTGTGGTTATTAAAGTACAACCATGCTAAATTACAAGATTTCATTACCTAATAGAGAGAGAAACGAAGTGCTGACTCGTACATACACAGACAACAACGATGGATGTAAGTAGTTAGGTACATGACGCAACTTAATAATGCTGCTTTAGCCACTTTGACCACGGGTATTCTAAAACGGTGCACAGCATGCTCGCCGCACCAGCCGAATTTAGGCGCAAATAATCCCCAAACGATGATTAAGTATGCTATTTGAACAGCCGTTTAAACACAGAAACGTTCACAGTTGTTTCAAATAATCCTGAAAAGTGAACAATGAGAGTTTAATAACATTAAACCAAACATTTAATCAGCTATCCCAAATTTCATGAAATAATACAACGAACGGAATAAGACGGGTTCGAAACGTATTAATTATACTTTATCATTGTCATTATACGCAGCAACGACTAAATTTATTTATATATTGCATAAATAAAGTAAATATTCGTGACTTGATGCTTTTACTTTTGTGATTTTTATTATTGTCTGAAGGCGTCAGGGTAGCAACTTCACCGCTCTTTTGTTGTTTTTGTGGTCGAGTACAATAATTTTATATCCGGAAACCAGTGTATGTACAGGAAAGATGACGATCAACTGAAAAGTTGAACCTATTTCCTATTGTTTGTAAAATCGCACGGTATAACAACTCTTCGCTCGTTTCACAAACGCTTTTTAAATCAGGACAAGTCCAGAGAGACTTCAGGGAACAAGTCTTGGTACTGAAAGACGATTTACATTCTGTTTTCGTCTTTTATGTTAAACGATCGTGAAAGTCAATTATTTGATTGGCACTCGTCAAACGATACAATTACTCCGGTTAATGACGTTTGTCATGTGAAATTAACGAGATCACATAATTTATCTCGAAAGTGTTTTACCTTTATTTCAGTTTAGATGGTAAACACAGCTCCTACAATTAAATGTTTTAACATGTAAAGGGAAATAAAAACGGGTGAAGTACCTACTTATATTGAAAACTTAAAGTAGTGCGGTAATTAATGGGAAAAAGTCTATAATTAGGTAAATGCCTTCTTAAGATTTTATTTAACTATCCTTTCAAAAAAAAATTCAAAATGTACTTTTGTAAATTAGCCACCAAGGGCTCTTTTACATGTCTTTTTTGAAACTACCAGCGCATTCGGAAAAACCATCATTGCCAAGAAGAATGCGCCGCAAGAAACTTGGTAGAAAGTCATTTAGTCAAATATGACAAGTAACTATGTACGTGTTATAATCTACATAAATTTGAATTGGATATGTAAATTAGGAGCCTTATGGCAATTGTTGTGGCCAAGATGCGTTAATAGTGAGGCAAAACAGGTGTGTATGTACACAGGAGTGTCGATGGCGGAACTCCTGAGACCTAAGTTTCACATTTGCGCTGAACAAACTCATTATGTTACCTCATTACCCTTGCTTACATTGTTTGCAACAGAGGACGCGTGCCCCGCCACCCGGTAGGTGCTGTGTTACAAGCAATGCAGCATAATAAGTTTACACAGTGATTTTAACTACAAAGTACTCGTAGAAAAGCCCCGAGGAAGCCTTGAGTACCTACCGAACTAAAGGTTCGATATAAAAAAGGGCATTTTTAGGCTTCCGTACCCAAAGTCTGTCTGTCCGTCTGTCACTAGGCTGTATCTCATGAACCGTGATAGCAAGACAGTTGAAATTTTCACTACTATCAATACTAAACACAGAATATTTTTGTCTGTCTTTGTAATAACCAATGTAAAATGATCTCACACTGCCTACATTTTGCTTAGGAGGTAGGGCTCTGTTAACACTGGATTTCATATTGAATTTGTACGGAACCCTCGGTGTGCGAGTCCGCATCGCACTTCACCGTTTTTTATATACACAGCAACAATTTTCATCAAGTTTGAATTTGTCTGCAATCATGGAACGTAATAAACACTTTATTTTCTTTATTCCTGAGTCATGGCTGTTTCTATCTGTATAAGTATTGTATATCGTTGTCAAGCACCCATAAAACAAGCCTTACTAGCGCTTACTTTGGGACTAGGTCAATTTGTGTGAGTGAATCGCTAATACGTATTTATTTTATTTATTTATTTACCGGAAGTTATAGCGGGTAGCATTATTATTCAATGAACCTCGTACCTATTTACATGGAAAGCTTTATAGATTTACTCAGGGCTTTATTATTCTAATACAACAAAAACAAGCGCATTATAACCATTACGGCGTATACGAACACTGATATTTCATACGGTAAATAAAGAGCTTGCAGACAATCTTCTAACAAAAGCACGTGGAGGGTTTACCTTATAACTCTAAGTTATGTTAGGCACAGTTCATGCTGGTAATGGAGTTCTTTTGAAGGAGGAATCTTGCACTCGGACTCGGAACATGAACTCATAGTTTATTACATTACTATTAAGAATGTTCTTCGTGCGCGTTGATCCCTAGAGTCAAGGGAAAATTAACTACTTGTTGGAATATTTTGTAAAAAACATGGATTTGGTTCTCATTACAGTGCTATCTCAACTGAAATCGGTTGGACATCCCACGTTATAACATGCCGCACTTAAATCAAATTATTCAGTTCCTATATCAAAATACTTTTAATAATACTGTGATAATCGGTCGAGAAAGAGATCTCCTTAATCGGTTTCGATGCGTCTTAATGTGTTAATTTGAATGAATATTTACGTGAACTGTAGAGCTATAATACCTAAAGGATTAATTATAGTTAGTTTGAATATACCATATCCTAGCTATAAAACGCCAATTTAACTTTTTATACCACCATTAAAATAAACTTTCTACAGGCTTCCTTTCCACCTTTTTTCGAGGGACGCGTTTTTTAAACGAATATAAAATTCTACGACCCTCATCATTCCTCGTCATAAAACGTAATTAAAATAAATACATTTTGACTCCAGCTTCATCCTTAGAACAAAAGCAGTGTCTACAACTAGGCTTTAAATTATAGTCAGGGATTCATATCTCTATAACAGAAGTGAAGTTAAAATAGGCTTACGAAGTAATAGCCACTGCTGCAAGTGATGACGATCCCGCGCCCCATATTCAGCTTAATTTCACGGATATTCAACCCACATTATTCCGACGACCTAATTCTCTGGAGAAGTTAAGAGCACAGTATGTGGTGAATAAGATTAACCAAATGAGCCATACGTTTATTTCTGTATTCTGCTATTAATTCAGACTTAATCCTTTAATGTTTACGGAAGTATGTACAAAAGGGGTGTTAACTCTTAACCGCTTATACTAGAACCTTGGTGGTTAAATCCCATTAAAACACTGCACACCGCTTAACAATATAAAAAAGTTTTTTGTACTTGTTAGTAATAGAGGATCGCTGTATCTTGTTGCTGTTACATTAATATTTGGTGGCTTGACCGAGTTTATACCGACGTAAGCTGTGGGCTCAAGATATTCTACAATGCTCTGTCAAAGTTTAGCGCATTGTAAGTAATGGATGTAGAACTCTTATAACGTTACGATTATTTGTTCCAGGTGGCTGTCCGAGTGCGCGAGCGCGCGGCGCGGGGGGATGCCCGTGCGCAAGGGGCTGCTCGCGCCCCAAAACACCTTCCTCGATACCATCGCCACACGCTTCGATGGCACACGTTAGTATCTAGAACGATTACCCATACCATACTTTACCTACGTAATGTAACGCAAATTTAATATTAAGCCACATAGAGTTCAAAAAGTTGCGTTCGGTTTCATACTGAAGTTTTGTTTGTTTAGCAAGGCGAAGCAAAATGAATCGAAGTTTGGTATGAAACTGAATTAGCAGTTAATAAGTTTGACTTATGCTCTCTCAAGCAGAGGGTCGTGAGTTTTTCGGAATTTAAGCGATGTTCATAGTGGGAAAAATACATTTGCAATTTACCATGGGCATTTTAATGGTGTAATGGCGATTTTACGTATCTTTTTTGAGAAAAAAACATAAATATTTCGATTTTTCCAATTTTAAAAAGACTAAGGCATTTTCATATACTTAAGATAAGCTTTTACATGGAACCTCATTGGAAAAGGTTGTATCCCGATCAGCCAGTCTGCAATTTGACTGCCAATTTGTAAATAGAATGCAGTTCTCAACAATAGAACAATGCGAAATATAAGAATGTAGATTCGCGTTCAGGCTACATTCGAACTGGAATTACACTTGAAATGTGAAAATGTAGAAGAATTCAGTGAACATTAATCTCAAACTCAATTCAAATAATTCTTTAATCGTACCTAAATCGAATTACCATATTCTTAATCCTCTTTAGCTAATCCTCATTCTTCATTCTTAAATAACAAAGATCATGTCGACGTTTATAATTAGGTAGCACATTATTTCCGTGCGTAAGTTTTCCAACTTACAAATACGAATAGTACGTAAAAAATACGAATACAATTATGACACAATTATAACCACTCAACCACTTCGACAAGATGGTAAAAGAAAACTATTCTGTCTCTAAATGGTTTTACATACTGACAGAAAAATACTTTTCCTTTTATAAGCTCTAGTTCACCCCCTTCCAGTGGTTAAGGACACAATAACGGCAATCCCCAGCGGCCAATAGCAACGTAACACCGCCGCAAGTATCCAATGCACATGATCCTTTCCTTTTCAATCTCCGTTCCATAAATGTAAATAAAAATGAAGGCGAGCGTCAGGGAAATTCCCGAACGGAACAAATGTAAATCCGGGCAAATAGACCCACCACCGGGTTAGATATTTCAGTTTGCGAGCGATATTTGCGGCATCGCTGGCCTACTTGGTACAATCACGAGCCTTAAGATGTACCTGTACACTCCTTAACTTTACAAAGTACATTTACGAACATCCTACTAATATTATAAATGTGAAAGTTTGTGAGTATGTTTGGATGTTTGTTACTCTTTCACGCCAGAACGGGTGGACAGATCTGGATGAAATTTGGAACATAGATAGATTATAGTCTGGAATAACACATAGGCTACTTTTGATTCCGGAAAATTGCGTGATTCCTGCGGGATAGCGATAAACGAATTCTATGCAGACGAAGTTGCGGGCAACAGCTAGTTATGGAATAAGAGGAAAAGTGCATACGTCGTAAATGCTAAAAAACTGGGCAAGAGTGTGTTGGAGCGCGCGTAGTGCAGTTCCGGGTAAATATTATGCGATAAATATTAATTACTAAGCTAAATTATGGGCGACAATTACTTGTTACTAACAAAGCCTACATAGCTGTGGGGGTGACTCTTTGACACTTGAAACTTATAATGGTGGAGCGCCATAGTAAAATTGTTGGGTAGGTAAATACTATTACTATTTTGCAAATTTTTATTCTGCTTTATCAGCGTGTTTATTATACATAATGTATACAGTTAGTATACACTCGTGATAATTACTGCTATCTATTAGATACCTACTAAATATATCTGAGCTATCTGCGGACTCACGGAAGGATGGAAATGACAAACTAAAAGAATTCCGTTTTTTCCATCTTGATTAAGGAACCCTAAAAATACCTACACCCAGCTATTGTGAACAGATTAAGAGCTTGTTATATAAGAGCTAAAGATTAAGAGATTAATTCTGAGGTCTCCGACAGTTTCACTAGTCGCTGCTGTTTGTACCGAGGAAAATCCCAGACCTTCACGCTAGTCACGCCGCTAGAGAGAAATCAGCTGAATTTGCTTTGGGTGTGATTCTAATCTTGTTCAGAATGGATAGTATGGATTTGGGAAAATTCAATCAGGTTTTCGGATTCGTGATGGAGCCCTAACTTTTTTAATTGGTAACTATCGGTTTAAAGTGTAGTATGGTCATAGATTTACCAACGTAATGATTGGCAATGCGAGAGAAATAAATTGATAGATGGGATCATTTTTGTTACACGTCACAAACCTGTACGAACCTAGTAACACTATTTAACAAAAGGAATAAAGCTTATTTTTCTTAGAAACGTGTCAACAGCTGTCAAATGTTTTGGCCTTGTCTGATCTTTTCTAATGTTCCGTTCTGTTTTTACTTTTGAGGTCTGAAACCCTAAATTTATGAGAGAATGAATTAGTGTTAATTTTTTTATTCTAGATGTCATTTATATCTCTAGATCTGTAGTTGTATCGGTGTTACGTTGTCCCTAATTTTATTCTTCTCGACGTTGATATCAATATTTTTTGAGTGGGAGATATTCTCACTAACAAGCTACCTAACAAACTTCGCCAAATTACAGCTTCATGCTATAAAAAAAGAAAAGGAAAAACTTACACAGTGAAGGTCGTCACCGAAATTCAAATTACGTATTTTTCTTTTCAAGAACAGACATTAACGCGCAATAAATACTAATACATCGACATCATTACACATCCGGTCAGTAGGTATTGCCTGTAAGCGGCTATAAAGTTTGGATTACCTAGAGACCAATTTTTGAAAATACAATTATAAAATAGTAAAAATCTGTGTAGGTACTCGTATTGCTACAAAATAACTTCTGAATTTAAATATTTGACTAGTTGTGAAGATTAATTAAAACGTAACTTTCTTTTACTCTTAGCAGGTACTCGTATTTCAAATTCTGTAAAAATTTTCACCACTCTCGAAAATCGCGACCCTGGTAAGTTATAGGAATCTAATGTTTATTAGATATGAAACTTTCACATTGCCAACTATCAACATTTATATAACTATCTATATTTTACCACACAAAACTTTACTCTTGGCCTCTTGTTTAACTCTTAGAAGGCTAAATAACACAATAATTGTGAGAGGCACAAACTCGTGAGAACATGAAGAACGGAAATGGAAGGTGGGAGATCCTAAATACGTACCCTTGGAAATGTGCTCAGGTCTCGAAACGACCGGACGTTAATTAATAATATTAGTTCAATGAGATTAATTCATTTGTTTACGTTAGTTTCACTCAAAGGAAAAACGAAGCCAAATAGATACAAGATGAAACAAGTGGGTAGGTAGGTAGGTACTCCGAAGATTTTGTGGAACATATTAGAATCATGTCCCCAATTCAACTAAAACCTAGGTATTCATTTATGAATAATTTCATTTTCTGTGTTAACATGCTGGAATACATACCAGCTGCTATAAAAGATAATGTTTTCTTATTTCAAACGAACTAATCAGTCGCAAAAAATCACGTTAGTTCTTTGGGACTGAACGCAATCAGCTTAACTAACTTTACCTTTATCACTGGCAACTAAGTAAACAACATTGTCTTGGGTACATGGAGACGCAAAAACAAACGAATCGAGGTAATAAAAGAATTAATTAAAACAGGCAGTAGGTCACTAGATGTTTACTCGCGGAACGGGGGAGTTGAGTACTTTATTACTCCCAGCTCAACAAAACCCGTCCGTTATTAATTACAAGTTTGTGGGAATGTGTTCTGCATTTCATTTCTGCATGTAAAATCTCTCACCATTAGATAATTTTATTATGTAGTAGGTATCCTATCTTCTCATTATTTATTGTACCTACCTGGATGACCGAGCATGCTCAATATTTTATTACGATGTTTTCTAAAAATGAAACCTAGCTAGATTGATTTATCGCCCCCGAAACCCACCACATTTAAAGTAACAACGTTTATGTTTCGAAAACGACAGTCTTAGTAGGCCCATCAAAATTTGACACTCGCCACCAATGTTATGAGACGCAGTCTTTTCTTAATTGATACCTGCATAATACTACTTCTACTAGAAGCTACGTGCGCTACACGACTACACACTTAAAAAGACTTATTTTGTAATTTAATGCGCGGGCACCGCTTTAGAAGTTGCATCTGATGAATGAAAGCCACTTAAAAAACGATTGTCCCAAAAACGCGTGCAGAGCGTTGAACGCAGCGAATTCATTCATTCAGTGTCCGTTGGACGTCTGCTGTCAGGCCGGCGCGCTGCTATCCAATCAGAGCACGAATCAAATCATTTGTTCTGTGAATTCGCGAATACCCGCCGTGAAAGGCCGCATTTCATGAACGACCAACGACGATTGCGCAAATCTTAATATTATACCACTACGTTTTTTTTTAATACAACGGCTGGTAATTGACGACGTTTCATTTTTATTATAACATTCTGCCTCCTGAACACTGAAATATTTATCGGGTTCCGTATCTACCTTAAAAAAATGCAACCCTTATAGGGTCACTCCGCTGTGTAAAGAACGCTTAGAGGTATAGAGTTGAAATTAATACCAAATACTTAGTTCTGCGTCCCCTTAGAGCTGTGAAAACCCCTAAGTCAACTCAATCAAAAGATATAGAATCAATAGAAAACGCGTTTCCATACAAATTGCTGTGCTCTCAAAAATAGGGGGTAAATAAGTTTAAAATTTGGTATGAAGGTAGCTCATATAGCACACCAAATGAAATGGCGAAAAATCTTTTTTTACGTCTGCCATGTAAAGAGCCAATATAAAATGAAATCACTCTGCCTACATTTATAGATAGGTGCTAACACTGGATTTAATATTTACTTGCTGAATTTGTGCGTAACTCTCGAAGCGCGAGTCCGACTACCACTTGGCCTGTTTTTACTTACAAGTATGATTCATTATCTTATCTTATACTTGTTAAAATTTCATTAAACATACTGAGATAAAGAGAGCTCCGTGCATCCTATTGAAGTTTGATTGCACGTTATATTGGAGCGAATCGGCGCCGGCGTCATTAACTCGCTCGTTATTTCGGTGCCGGCGCATTGACCGGCTACGTCAGCAAAATTAGCCACAGATTCGCCAATGTGCACAATATTGCAGTCATGACCGCAATAAAGTTATTTCTAACTAGCATTTGCCCGTGGCGTCGCCAGTATTTGTGTCGATCTTTAATTGACGGTCCCGTTCGACTTTATGGTTTTATATAGCTAAAAACAACTCTCATACCTATTCCGATCGTTGTTTTTGAGAATAACTAAACAGGTAAACAAACAGGTGATATTAACTTTTCAATAAGCTCCATTGGCAAATTTTAATGTATTGTTACAATATGTTTTACTTACGACTTTGCAAAATCCGCAGTGTGTTTTTGGATGAGTCCCTTACGTCTGGAGACAAATAGTTTCTTTAAGCTTACAAATCGGCCTTCAGCGAGGATAAGATGAGGAAGGTATCGGAATTCGGAATGACACGCTATTCTAAGAGTAAAAACCGATCATAACATTAACTTTTAGTTGTTTTAATTTTGTGTTATATGTACACACACATACACATTATTTGTTATCAGAAAATGCGGATGTACTTGTCTATTGTTGTATATATATCTGATTTTTACAATCGATTGTACAAATATTCCTGAATTATTTAATTAATATCGAAATGATAAAGTATTATGTAGAATAATTGTATGGTCATATTTTCCTTGAGATGCAACGTCAATTATGTCAAAGAACGTGTAACAAGGGTTTCACTAATTTCGGTTTAAAATTATATACTAAATAAAAGAAAAGGAAAATTTAACTGCTATATATTACATAGTAAGAAAATATGGTTCCTGTATACGAATTCAAAGTCACAGTGTATTTGCCAAAGAACCAGCATAACATGTTCGATATATTTTATACTGGACTTTGAGCTTCCGATATTTCGACGCATTTGCATGTACCATGGTCACAAGTACACACATAGTGATGTAATTAACCGTGAATCATTTAAAACTATAGTCACTGCATGCACATTATAAAATCTACAGATTTGATTTTTTAAAGAGCCATAGTAGCCAGACAGAATACCAAAGCTCTATATTAAGAGCTGCTAATTAGTATTTCTGTTCTTTTAAAGGCTTACGTAATTTACGAAATCGTAAATAACATTATTATATTATAAGATATATTAGGTATCAACCCGTCAATTAGCGCAATTAAATCAAGAGAGGAGATAAATAGGTTAGGTAGATAGGTATTTAGTTTTCAATATCCAGTCAATATCACTTTGAATTTGACGGTGACATTTCATTAGGTTTTTTTGGCCATTTGGTACAAATCTTACTGGCTGTGTCTAGTCATCGCACAAAACAACCTTGGCACTATAAATTATCTTGTAAAGCTATGTAGGTACCTGTACCTTGATTATTTTATTTTATATGATACTCTTTCCAATCCAAGGTTCAAGGCATGTAGAGGATCATAGATAAGTAAACGCACTAAAACATATCTACCTCAGTTGTATGTTACATTCCCAATATTGACCTAGCCGCCTTTGCTCTTAATTAAATACCAATACATTTATAGACCAACCAAAGACAATACAAAATCAGAAAAAATAACTATATTTATTCGGATATACAGGTGTTATTTTTAGACGTGAACAGCTTAACTCCAGAATTCTAATTAGATAGTACAATTATTTATTATTACGCTATTTTGAACTTTGTAATGACTTTTAATTGGAAAACTAACTGGAGACTCAGCCATTAATGCTGAAAAGAGTTATTTTGGTCATTTTTCCTGCGATAGTCTGGAGTGAAGAGAGACATCTATTTATAGGAGCCTGTATGAAATGAAAAGAATCGCGTGTTACTCCGCTACGGTGCTTACAAAGTGCCTGAGGCAACGAAAACATTAGATACTTGAGTACGAGACGCTAAGAAAGCGGGACTTTAGGTATTAAAAGCCATCAAGCTCCTCAAGAACCAAGTATACAATGACCACTTATCCAGGACTAAAAATAGACGTTGCTTTCATTAGCTCTATCCATTCATAGAGGTTTAATTGTTCCAAACGATGACGACTGGGTTATAATGTTAGACGCAAGCCTAGTGGTTACAAAACTTAACAACAAATCTTCAGGTCCCGGGTTCGATTGTCAGTCAGAGCAGATATTTTTGTGCTCAAATGTTGATGTTTGTTATATTTATCCGTTGTCTACCCTTAGTTACGCTTAGTTTGAGATTGGGACTTCAATTAGTGACAATTATTGTCCCGCGATATTGACTAAATTATTTTTTTCCAAGGTAGACCTTATCATAACTAAATTAGTCCATAACGATGACCGCGTATTAAATCAAAATACATTCTGCGTCAAATTTAGAAGAAAATTTATTTCATTTATTCAGTAAAATTAAAACTCAAGGGCTTTCGCCTATACGACCTTTTTACCACAATTCTTTGGGTTTCTCGTACCGCGCTTGCGGACTGCTGAGCACCACTTGTTATACAAATTAGAGATTGTAATTGCGAATGTGTACCTACTCTTCAGATAAATAAGACCTACCTACTATCAAATCTAAAAGTACATTGTTCAAAAATGACGGACGATCAAAGTCAAAGCTTATTATGTCATATATGTGTGTAATTGTGTAACTTAGGTGAAAAACTTAAGTAAATGACGTGTTCTATGTGTGAGTAATGTGTTAATATAGACAAATTGACGTTACCTACTACTACTACTACCATACAACAGGTCATTTATTTATTTATTTAAGGAGAACCATCAGCATTTATCACAATTTATGTAGGGGAAGTAGTAACACAGAGCCAATTACAGGAACTAAAATTATTTTGAAACTCAATGTACTATTTTATGGTGTTCACTGTTCACTAAAGAGTAGACGGGTGAGGACCAAAAAGTTACACACCGTTAGAGTTACGTTAAAATTTCCACTAATTTTGTATTTTATCTGGTATTCGTTTCTAAGAATTGCTACCTTCGGTATAAGCGGCAAATCACTAATATGTAGGAGAACAGGACAGCCCATATTAGATACTCTACTAATTAATGCCATTTTGATCTGTTACGTCTGCTAGATTGATAATTCAGTTTATAGATTACTAATAAAATAATTATATTCTGTTCACCTAGACATGCCGTTAAAAGATAACTTTGTTACAAAAAGGGTAACAAAGTTATCTTTTAACGGCATGAGAGGTTAAATCAATTTATCTATTTTTTTTTTACTATGTGCGGTTCATAGTCGAGCAAGTTAGGTAACGTAGCCTAAAATAGGGGTTCAATGTCGAGTCCACTGGATTATTTCCGTTTCACCGCACAAAATTAAAGAATTCCAACTACGCGCAGTAAAACTGGAACGGTTCAGGAGTGGCCGAATTAATTAGGTAGGTAACCAATAAAACAAGCAGCGAGCCCAGAACTTTCAAACTGTTTGCCGATAGTTTAGCATTGCTCTAATGCATTCATATACCGCGTTTTGCCGTTTAGGCACAGTAGAAACGTGGCCTAAATATCTTAGGGTGCCCAGGCTTACTTATTCACACGCCTTCTGAAACGCCATGAAAGGCTTTGTTTCTGTTTGCTCCCTCCTCCTTTGGTACACATTGCTAGTGACGAAACGCTCTAGTATACGGTTTGAAAGCGGCGAGATGAGATGGAAGGATCGGGGGAGACTGCGCCCTCACCCTCTTTCATCAATCTCGGGTTTTTGCTAACACGATCAAGTTTTGCGGACGCCTAAAACTGATTCAGAACCTCATACGTTAGGGTGCTTATTTTTTACGCGGTTCCGATAAGCTGGGTTACATCATTTTTAAGGGAAGTTAATGCTATAATTTATCTTTTTTTATTTAATTTAAGACGGTATGTTGACTGCGATAACGCTATGTAGGTAGATAGAAATTATTAAATAGTGGTTTAGTCTCGTGAGTCTTCACCTTCCTAACTTATAAAGTACAAAGTACAAATCTTTCAATGAATAAAACTTTGAATATGCTCACATATTAATTTCATACATAAAACTCCCGTGAGACTCAATCATAATTACACATAAACGGATAACTCACGTATAAAAGTCGAGTGATGCTCGACATGTTTCGGACTATTTCGAAGTCCTTTTTCCAAGAGCGCTCGCCCCGGCGGCAGCGACACGAACACTGCGCGCCAGCGCTCTGCTCGCGCGGCTGCTCGACGCAACTGACAGCGGCGCACAACTACCCTCGTTTTCATCGTCATTTTTATTATTGTCAAATGTCGGGCAGCACACAACACTGATCACGTCACTCCGTAAAGGTTCGCTCACACTCACCGTTTGGTCAATATTCAAAACAGTTTTCCAACTCGGGGGCACCGACCATCCACTATCCCGGTTGAAATTGGGATACCGACTTATTTCAATGGCTTCACGTACTTTCCGCGGAATGAAAAACTTTTCTCTCGCCAGTACGGACACCTTATCAAACCTGATATAATGCGTCGAATCAGATTCCATTGAATGTTCAGCCACAGCAGACCCCTTGTCATCCTGTTTCTTCATACTGCGTACGTGCTCCGCCAACCTCGTGGATATATTACGCCCGGTCTCTCCGATATAGTTTTTCCCACAGGAGCAAGGAATCATGTACACCCCGGGAACATTAAGGGGCTCTTTATCCTTTGGTGAACGCACCAGCTGCCTGAGCTGCATATGGGGACGGAAAATCGACTTGATACTATACCTCCGGCGTAACAAGTTACTGATCTTATCCGTAACCCCTTTTATGAACGGCAAGTATACCGGCACCCTCTCTACTACGGCCGGCCGCCGACGGACTGAGTTGGAAAACTGTTTTGAATATTGACCAAACGGTGAGTGTGAGCGAACCTTTACGGAGTGACGTGATCAGTGTTGTATGTATGTATGTAAACTCTTTATTGTGCAAAATAAACAAGACAAAATACAATTGACAAACACTGAGATACATGCACAAAGGCGGACTTATCTTTGTGTGCTGCCCGACATTTGACAATAATAAAAATGACGATGAAAACGAGGGTAGTTGTGCGCCGCTGTCAGTTGCGTCGAGCAGCCGCGCGAGCAGAGCGCTGGCGCGCAGTGTTCGTGTCGCTGCCGCCGGGGCGAGCGCTCTTGGAAAAAGGACTTCGAAATAGTCCGAAACATGTCGAGCATCACTCGACTTTTATACGTGAGTTATCCGTTTATGTGTAATTATAATTTCATACAGCAGAAAAGTGACTACTACTCTGTATAGACCATTTGCTATGGGTAAACCGCCGAAATAAAAGTGACTGCAAGATATTAGCACTACGAGAAATTAGCTCCTTCCGTAATTCACACCTACTACCCTCATAATTTTATCGAAATGCAACAGTACCTACCTAAGCACTAGCGACTACAACAGTCTTATAAACACAAACAATGGACCGTACCGAGAATGACATATTTAAACCACAGAGTAGCTATGTAGGTACTTTATATATAGGTACCTACTAGAAAATTTGTCCAAATAGTAGAGTTGCATCTACTTACTTCCTAACATTATGCGGCTCTCAAAATATAGTATACCTACTCGTTACTTGATGGAAGTAGCGGGTGCTCTGAGCCAACCGAGAGCAATCAAAACTTCGGCCTCCACTTTTAATACTTATATACCTACCTCTTGCTTTTATTCAATGTGTTTGCGTTCGAGACGCTAGGACTCAGTTGTTGCTGTTATTTATGTAAAAACTTTGTTGAGAAAGTAATATTTATTTTATACTAAAACATTAAGACTAAAGTCTCTCTGCAATAGGTAAAGGTTTATTTCGGGAGATTAATAAAGATGGATTGCTTAAGAGTGAGACAGGTTTTTGAACAATTTCTGTTCCTGACTATAATTAATTTTTATATTAATCAAATCTCATGCGCGCTTTATACAATTCACAGCGAATTATAATAATTTAAGGTTATTATTTCAGTTCCTAAACTAGTTAATTCAGTTACTTATGGCCACTGTTTCAAGAATAATAAACTAATTAAAGCAAATATCGACCAACATTGAAAACCGACATTCTAAATCAAGATAACTCGATGCTTACTTTAAATCTTACCTCGAAAGGAAATTATTAAACATACCTGTGTACTTTGCAATCCAACAAAGTGATTTTAATGTCAGCAATAGCCCTGAAAGGTCGCATTAATTTAAAACAAGAGAGCGCTTCAATTTCGCGAGACCGGTCCAAAATCAATCTCGTTTTGTGTGTACTCTCTTCAAAGGCTTTTATCAAGTTTAGCAACGATATGTTTAACCAACAAAGTTGTAATAAAATTACAAAGTTAAGGTACATTACGGGCCGAAAACTTTTGTCAAATTTCAATTACGATACCGAGATCCGACACTTACCTACCGAGAAAAATGATTGAAGATAATTCCAAATTCGTTTCGCCTTCAAAATTCAACATACATTTTCCACTCGGAATAAATAAATCTAGAAAGATTTCGGAACGGGAATCTTCCTTAGCCGTGAAGCCGATTAATGAAATTCTTAATGATTTCGAAATTAAAATTGTTACCAATTCTTCCGTCCATGAAAGTATTTTTCAGATGATGCTAGGTGGATAGCAATCGGAAGTTTCAGATAAAGATTTAAATAATGAAATAAAGGAAAGATTATGCTGTGGGTGTAACTGACTCTGTACTGCATTCGATGTTGAATTTAGCCCTTTGGTGGGACCATGATCAGAACAAACTTCATCAATGATGTAAAAAAATTAAGATTATGGGTATTTAAAAAAAAACATAGCCCTATTGATATTTTTTGAATAGCTATTTTACAACTTCGCATGTGAACAATTTGTTTATCGCTATTCCGCAGAAAATGTACAATTTCCCGTCTTAAAAAATTTTCGGTGTGTCCATAATTGTTAACGATGGATTCGAAACACTTTCCAGTATAAATGGTTTAATTATACAATACTACGTATATGCATATTACGAGAAGAAACAAAAAAAGGTTTAACTTCTTACCTGGCAGAAGCGATCATAGATCTAGAACTAAACATAGGAAAAATGAAATAAGGAGGCTTCAATTCAGCCAGTCGCCAACATCTTAGACTCCCAGAGTGGAACACTAAGGGCTGATGGGAACTGGCTGCGGCTCAGCCTCCAGCAAAATAAGTTTATAGACGACTAGCTGTTGCCCGCAACTTCGTTTATCGCTGTTCCGCAGCAATTGCCCAATTTTCCGGGATAAAAAGTATCTTACGTGATATTCCAGACTATAATCTATCTATGTTCCGAATTTCACCCAAACCTGTCCAGCCAGTCTGGCGTGAAAGAGTAACAAATATCCATCCGTCCATACTTACAAACTTTCGCGTTTATAATACATATTAGTAATAATGATTGGCGCAGCGTTCCGCCTGTTGTAAGCATGTCCACTACTCGAACCATTCAGTTTGGGCCACGGCAGGCCTTGACGACTCTCCCTTGGGGCCCGAGTCCTCGAGGGAGGGCTGAGGGCTCGTTGTGTTGGTTAGACCTCTTGGCGGAAAAGTTTGTCAATATGCCCAAAAACGAGATTAGCGAGACATAATACTCTTCGTCAGTCACTTCTTCGAAACAAATCGTCATCTGCCCTATGTCGTGTAGTGTCGTTGGATAGGTCTTAAAAGAATATTGAATACACGTAAATTATTTTTCTATTTAAGAATTATTTTGAACAATAATGGTCACAGCTACGTAGACTTTCCAAGTCAACGAGTTACAATCGACAACGTAATATTCACTATTCATATTTACTGCATTGAAACCCTACACTTGGCCGGTTTTTTAATTAGCTTCTAATATTTGGCCAGTTTGGCCACGGATAAAAAGATAGTTACCTACTACGACGTTCCTATCGTATCTTATACCGGATTAGACATA
The DNA here is from genome assembly GCA_932294345.1 of Pandemis cinnamomeana. NCBI lineage: Eukaryota > Metazoa > Arthropoda > Insecta > Lepidoptera > Tortricidae > Pandemis > Pandemis cinnamomeana. Next base: position 10,153,667 of record OW028705.1, on the reverse strand, counting down.
AATGGTCCGCTCTAAGGCTGTTTAATTTGCATGCATATGGAATCAAGCGTAGTGCCCCTTCAGATAATGGCAATTAGGTTAATAACACTCCCGTTATTAGTCTAGACATTTTAAGGTAATTACGAATAAGTTTCAACACCGAATAAATATCGTACTATATTAAGGAAAGTGCTTTGCATGTTCAAACTAAATTTTTGAACCCGGTGCTATATGTAAATTCATAATGTGAATTGTATTTTGCTGTGCACAGGCCCAGGGCTGCCATCATGTCTCAGCGGAAGAGCGAAATATACAAACCGTGGATTTTAGCTCTATTCCGAGCCCACAATTTTACAATTACCGCCGAAATATAAAAGAGCTCATTGAAATTGACTTCTTTATACAAAGCATGCGTCTTTATTTGTTGACAGACAGCAACTTCGTGTTGGGCAACGCCCAGGTGCCGGCTTACCCGATCGTGTACTGCTCGGACGGGTTCTGTGATCTCACGGGGTGGGCTCGCGCGCACATCATGCAGAAAGGCTGCGCCTGCAAGTTCCTCCATGGCGTCGACACTAGCGCCGAACACCGAGCAGAGATCGACGCCGCACTCGACTCCAAACATGAACTCAAGCTCGAACTCATCTTTTATAAGAAAAATGGTAAAATATTTTTGACGGCTAGCATGGGATGAACAAGTTGTGTAACCAAGAATTGAGTTTATACTTAAATAAAAAACCAACTACATACCTTCTTATCCTTTTTATAATGTTTTTGCTTTCAAGCGCTAAAAACAAATTGAATTCTGAACGAACTTTTTACTCAATTTGTATAAATATGCTATCAATTTTATTCTTAGGAGAATTCATTTTATTGTAGATCCTACATTTCTAACAGTCTTTTTATGTATGTTTGTTGATTAAGCTGAATTTGAACTTTCATATGAATTCATTCAAAGTTTACACTCATTTGTGTTCATTGGCACTGGAGTATGATATTTCTCCTAAATTATTTTTTTGAATACTTGTAGAGACTCAGGTATCGTGCCCTTGATTATTGATTTATATCAATTAAAAACGTTAAGGCTGCTTTTGATTTCCACTTCAAAGAGTACCTATGACTGTTTGATTTGGGTCAGATGAGGGAAGCGATTTATAAAATTACGAACCTTTCCCTTTGACGTCCTCACTTTCATTACGTTTTTTTAACGAGAGAAATAAAATCCTTAATGAGGTAGGTAACAAGGAACATGTTTAGGTATAAAAACTAAGCCAGTCTGGATTCTTGCTATAATAGCTATGCAAAGCTTCGTCCACACCACACTCGTAAACAAAAACCAATAAGGGGTTTACGATTCCATTCGACAAAATTAAACTTTTACAAGCTGGTGCTTCGTTCGTGTGTACAGCTGGGTAGCTGTTCGCCGTCACCGCGCTTTTAATGGCTGCGCGATGAATATACGAGAACTTGAATACGCCGTAATACCACAATTCAAAAATAATATTTTCATCGGCGCCGGTTCCCACTCTCAGTTCATAAAAGCGTGCTCTATGTTCCTCCCGGGTCTGACTGTGGGGGATTGACATCTCGCATACGTAGTTAATGCGCAGGCACGCCTTTCAGCTTTTGAATTTCAATTAGTACCAGCATTACCATTTATTTATGTTCACAGGTTGTCCCTTTTGGTGTTTGCTCGACATTGTCCCAATTAAGAATGAGAAACGCGAAGTGGTTTTATTCCTCGCCTCGTTCAAGGACATCACCAACACCAAGATGGCCGCCATGACCACTAATGAGGAGTTCGACAGCGGTGAGTATCCTCGAGATGCCACTCGAGCCCATTGTAAAGAAAACTGCAAGCTACAAAGATTTACTCCTGAAACCATTTCTTTGTTCTCGCAGCCTCGCAGTGAGGTGTTTGTGAATAAAATAATGCTGCGTGAAATTGTTAACGATTATGCAATTGTGATGATAATCTGTGCCAGCACGTGTTCTAGTGCTATGGGTTGATAGCGTTAGCTTGGGTCCCCCATAGAATCCTGTTGGCCGTAGCGAGTTGAGCATCACCGCACGGTAAAGTTTGATTTCGAGTGTTCGTAGTCTAGGTAGAACTAGTCCGTTCGTAGATAGAGTACTCGTAGTGAAGCACAGAACTTACATTTGACTTTCCTATTTCAAAAAAATAGTTTATACTCGAATCTCTTTCTATACACAAACCGATTTTATTTGGATGTAACTTCAAATTCAGTATAATGCCTATAAATAAATATTGTCTTATTTTTATAATTTTAAGTTAGAGTTTATACATAAGAAGTGATTAAGTAAGGTAATGCCTGTTACAATTATCTGATTTAGGTCTTCCTCGATATTTTACCTCATTAATTTGACGCAAAATAATTCGTTTTATACTACACAACACACACACACAAACCTTAATTCTATGTAAGTTGTTCTTGCCTTGATTGAAACCACCCTGTCTTTCTATTCTTGTGATAATGTAATATTTCATGGTTTTGATTGAATATGTTATACTTACAATAATATGTCGCCAGTTTATGCATTAACTGCTTTGGAATTTTAATCATCAATCGCTTTGTTTAAATAATGTTTTCTTTTTATTACTAAAACCACTAACAACATAGACACCCTGAAATTATTATTAAATGATGTTCCACTACTAGGTACATTATTTAATGCAACCTATATTTCGTCCTTACCTACTTTGGAAAAAGTCGTACCTCAAATCAATTTCTATTGAATTAAACTTGATCATGTAACATTGAGTAAAATTCACTTAATAAGGATATCGATTTTGGGAAACGATGTTTTTTTAAAGTAGTGAGGTTCTTTGGTACTACTTGTTATCCTCAAATATTGCGCCATCGTGATAATAAGTAGAAAATTCATTATGCGATATTAGTAAATAAAATATTTCTATCCTTCGCATTTCTTACAATCCACAGATATTCCTAGTGAAAATTCATTAGATCATTATCTTTACTGCATGATATGGTACATAATAAACTTCTTATCATAATGTAGTTCTACTTGGTCATACAATATTCGCATGATAAGACTCTTCAGTTTAACCATATTTTTCCACGCTATATTCACTATTTACTACACATACCCTCTTAATTAGGTATTGCTAATTCTTATGATCTGATCACAAATTATCTGTAGGTCAAAAAAGTAGCTTTCATTGTATTTTTTAGTCATTTTTCCATGTTAGTTAGTTCTAATTCATTAGCGTCTTCATCAGCTTTGCTGGCGACATTCCCATTACAGGGTTTTCTGAAAAGTATCTAGAAAGAAAATTCCAACATAGCAGCACAAAAACTCTTGATTTAATATACCTATACTTAGCTATTTGCCAGCATGCGAGTATACGGTCGGATTTAAATTTAGCTGCTTAGAATTCTATCTGAATATCCCTTGAGCCCGCGAGCGTTTTCGCGTATTTTCTTTCTAGAGTTTAATTTTACATTCAATGAAAACCTTGCATGGAACACTGTTTGAACTAAGTAGATGGTATTTCTGTATCATTAATAGTATCGTCGAGTGGGATCGCGATGGTAACAGGGTGGTTTATGCGTACAGGAGCCGCGGTGCGGCCTTCGGCTGGCGTGGTCACTCTAGCGTTATCCCCATTTGTACCCGCAGCGGCACTCTTGGGCGCCCGGTTCCGCGCTGAATCTAGTTGCCTACTTCCAGACCCGAATGGCAATTTGGACCCGGAAGCGCCTTCGCCCGCCAACATGGGCAGGCGCCGGTCTAGAGCGGTACTTTATCAGCTTTCAGGACATTATAAACCGGAAAAAACGAAGAGTAAAATAAAACTCAACAATGTTAGTAAGGTAACTTTTAAGTAATCCTTTTCACCATTGATGTAATTATCTAATGTTGTTAAACCTGCAATACAATCCCATTTATCTTTTCAGAACCTTCTTCACTCATCCGACCCGCCGCTGCCCGAATACAAAACGTCGGCGGTCAAAAAGTCTAAATTTATAATATCGCATTATGGTGTCTTCAAAACATTCTGGGACTGGTTGATCCTTATAGCCACGTTCTATGTCGCGGTCGTGGTGCCTTACAACGCCAGCTTCGTTGACGAAGGTCACCCCAGGATCAGCGTGACGAGTGATGTCGTGGTCGAAGCTTTATTTATTGTCGGTATGAGCATCTCCGTGTTGCTTGAGGTGTTTTTGATTGAAGCACTTAAAAAAATTAATTTGTTCTTTATGTGTTTCAGATATAGTTCTTAATTTTCGAACAACGTTCGTAAGCAAAAAAGGAGAGGTGGTGTCGGATTCTAAGTTAATAGCTCTTAATTACATAAGATCGTGGTTCATTGTGGATCTCCTGGCGGCGCTCCCGTTTGACCTACTTTATGCGTCCGACGTGTACAGCGGCGCGGTGAGCGAGTTGCCCAGCGGCTAATTAATTTAAGCGCGTTGTTATTTAAATTAATTATCGCTTACACTAAGAACTCTCCCGGGTCGTTTGCCGCTCGGCTGGAAGTGTTGAAAGCGGTCATGTTTCCACGTTTGGGAATTACAATGTTGCTTGATTTAGAATGTTTGCAGTACCACTAGAGCGCAAACATTGCTGCGTCAACTTTTTACAAGGCTTTATCTAAATGAAGCCTGTTTTTATATGAGTTACTGAAAATTTTGTTTCCCACTTCCTGTGGTCGGAAAGATTTAACATTTGGATGCGTGTGTTAGCCCGTTGATTGATATTAAAATAGCTTTTATAAATGCAACAAAAATTAATTGCAGGAGTCTACCCACGGGAACGTACACTTAGTGAAATTAACGCGGTTGCTCCGTTTGGCTCGGCTGCTGCAAAAAATGGATCGCTACTCGCAGTACTCGGCCCTCATACTGACGCTGCTGATGCTCTCGTTCTCGCTGGTAGCGCACTGGCTGGCGTGCATCTGGTTCATTATAGCAGAAAAAGAAATTGAGAATCACAGAAATGAGAGCTGGGATTTAGGTATATCTACCCTTAGGTGTATCTACCCTCACGTTGAGACACTATTTGAAAATTTATTTTATTAATAACTAACTTATCCTTAAGGATTCGTCTCTGCGAAAAGAAAAATTGAGCTCGATCCCTATTCCATGGGAATTCTTAAAAGTCCCTCCTTAATTAGCCTCTCTCATGCTATAAACTTGCTAAATCTTAAGAATCCAGCCCCAGCTAATAAGGTATAAATCCGTTAGTCACGGCAGTTATTATACTTATTAGAGGAATTTTATTGTTACGAAATTTATGAAATGTGTACCTAGGTACTTACCTAAAAAAAACGAAGCCAGTATTTTTACGTAACATTACATTAAAAATAAGTACACTCATTACGTTTTGACTATAAAATCTTGCATAGTGTTTTAGTAGATATGTTTTATTTCGTCGCTTAGAGTTCACAGAGACAATATATTAAAGTAAGGGTATAACCGAACTATATTACCGCCAAGGTAGGAAACGGTTTTGTTTATAATTAGTACATGACTCCGGATTCCGCGCCAAACCCGCTAATGTCGTAATTCTTAATTAAGATCGTTAAATTTTCCGCAAACTTGCGAGCATCCCACAATATTACGTCGAATTTAATCTCGAAAATATTGTTAAATTACAACTTAATGAACATTTAAAATGCTCATAAATTATTTGCTAATATAATTTACCTGGCACCTTGGATTATATTCATGAGTTATTGGGATTTTTACAGCACGTAAAAGCGTGATCCGTTTTCTATAAGCCTTAAATGTTCCTCGGGGTTATTTTTAACGCTCGTAATCGATTTCCCTTGATACAGGTTGGATAAACAACTTAGCGGAGCGGCTGAAAGTGCCGGTGCCGAACATTTCCCACAGCGAGAGCTATGTCACCGCGCTCTACTTCACGTGCTCCTCGCTCACTAGCGTCGGCTTTGGCAACGTGTCTGCCAACACTCTGCCGGAGAAAGTCTTTAGCATCCTCACCATGCTTATTGGAGGTAGGATAACTTCCATACTCAGCTTTTGTTCGTCAATATCTTCCCATGTTTTTAACCGAAATAACCTTTCATCGAAGATTTTTTAAAGTGGTAATGCTGCGTCCATTTACTTCAAAATTATTGCGACTAGTACTTCCGTTGTCAACTAGGTAGGTACACAAAATCAGCTGATTTCAATGTATTGGCTGGTTTAGGTACTTTAACACTAATAAAATGCATTTAAATGAGTAAATATAATGTATATTATGTTTGTACTTAATATTTTGTTTTATTTTATGTAATACCGATTCCTCGCTTTTTTCCAGCATTAATGCACGCTGTTGTATTCGGTAACGTGACGGCTATTATACAAAGAATGTACTCGCGCCGATCCATGTACCAGAGCAAGTGGCGCGACCTGAAAGACTTCCTTACAATCAATCAAGTGCCGAAGGAATTGAAACAGCGCATGCAAGACTACTTCCAAACGATGTGGTCGCTCAACCACGGCATTGACATTCACGAGGTAAATATCAGTTTTAATGCCTTTAATCTCACCGCAACAGGCTTAATGTACCCTAATTCTTACAAAGGACAAAATGGTAACGTTTTTAAAATTCTCAGACGTCTTATAAAAGGATTAGCAAGTCTTTTTGCACGTCCGAATTCCCTTTTTTCGCTGGTAAATCCAAAGCAAGTTTAAGAGTTGGATGTAAATTTAATCTCACCAAAAACATAAATGTAAAAATAAGCCAAGTTCTTATGTGACACAAAAAGTAGCGATCATACTTTTAACAGTGATTATACATACCTTCATAATATTTTTACTGGTATTGATTTAAATTGTTTCTGTTAAAATGTAATTACATTTTTGGTGCATTTTGGTGGGCTACAGTAATTTTTTTTATTTTTGTTAATAAATTTCAAGTTTCTAAGTTAGGTACCTAGAACAACGTTAAAAAAATTACATAAAAGTAATTTTTAGATGGTTTCAAACGTTTAATTAGGTCCAGAATTGCAAATGATTTTTTAATGAAATATACCGTGCTCAATCACAAAAACATGCGTGTTTATGAATCAAATGCACATGCACATGCACAAATCACGTCTTTATCCCTTACGGGGTAGACAGAGCCTATGGTAACAGGTACCTACAGGCCACATTTAGCAAGATTGTGGGCGTATAAGTGGAAAATGGAATCAAAATAGTGATGGGTTGCTAGCCTCATCGCCTATAACATGATTCCTATTATTTTCGCCCATTCCCTCGATGGGCTTTTACCATCTGCGCGGGTAGAGAAGCAACTGGTACATTCTATGTTTTTTCTTTGCTCCCAGACCAGCATGGAAGAATGAATCAAAAAACTTATGAAATTAGAAATTTGCAGACCAAATAGATTTTAAATAACGAAATGATTCGTATAATAAAGCTCACTGCAGGTGTATCTTGAACTTGACTGAAACACTGCCGTGTCCAGATGCCACTGTCCGATCGCTTTGAAGTCGTAAACGAAGTGAATATAATTCGAACAAATCTCGTTATACTTACTATTTATTATTTTTACTTTTAGACTCTAAAGGAGTTTCCTGAGGAGTTGAGAGGCGATGTCTCATTACATTTGCACCGAGAAATCTTATCGCTTCCAATTTTCGAGTCGGCGTCTCAGGGCTGCTTGAAGCTACTGTCGCTGCACATTCGGAACAACTTTTGTGCTCCCGGGGAATACCTCGTGCACAAAGGGGACGCACTCACGTATATTTACTACATTTGCAACGGCTCTATGGAAGTCATGCAGAACGACATGGTCGTCGCTATTCTCGGTTAGTTAGTTGAAAACATTATTTTCTAATATCTTAAGAGTTTCCTAACAACTTTTTAATCGTGTTTTCTGTTAATTATAAACAGGTAAGGGAGATTTGGTGGGCTGTGATATGAACACGCATTTGCACGCATACAACTCGGGGCAGTCACAGAATAACAATCAGGACTCGGTCATCGTGAAATCAAGCAGTGACGTTAAGGTGTAAATAATAATTCGTTATTTATTTGCCCTGATCGATATAATTTCTTAAAACTAACATACGTGTTTTGCATTTATTTTACAGGCTCTTACTTATTGTGATTTAAAATGTACGAATATGCATGGTCTGGCAGAAGTTTTGCGTTTGTATCCGGAGTATCAACAAGAATTCATCCAGGACATACAGCACGATCTGACCTATAACTTGAGAGAGGGTTATGAAGCAGAGCAGGAGATGGACGGAAACGAACATCCATCCTTGACGCTCCCTTCCATATCGGAGGATGACGAAAATAACGCAGAAGAAGGAGTTTCCCCTAAAAAACCTCCGAACATCGTCGCCACGAGCAGTCCTCGCCATCTCAAGTTCAGGTTATATTAAAAAACTTTATGCCGACTAATAATTAAATCGTAGTACATACCTAAGCCGCTAAAAAACAGACGAAGTCCAAACATTTAAACGAGATGTTCACAAAGCTATTTATTTACTGAAGTAATAATTGCGCGTTTAAGACGCCCACGTGCGGTCTGGAGAGACCTGTGTATTTGCAATGGCTGAACCATCGCCACTCGATTTGTTACAAACACTAACACCAACTAATTTAACATTCGCCGATTTAATTAAATTCATGGAGCCTATTTTCGCCACCGACATTGGAAAATTACTTACAATGTGCGATTTCAAAACGAATCCATTATCTGGAATGATCAAAGCTATTAGCATCAGTTAAATCTAGTTAATTATTAATAGGCTCGTTTTCTCCAGTAATTCCAGACATGCCAAGGGCCTATAATTTAATTCCATAGATTAAACTTGACGAGAAAACTGTCCTGTGGAATGTAATTGCGTTTCATCCGGTATAGTTTCATCAAGATCTAATATCAATACGAAGTCTAGAGCACTTGCCCTAGTTGCATCAAAGTACCCTTTATGTTTTGTTTATGGCTTTCTTTTTACATGTTCCAGGCCGGACGGCCAACGTCTCACGCACAGAGAGCTGCGCGAGAGAATAGAAAGACAGCGGTCCGTTGCAACACCTAAAATTACGACAGCCGATTCATTGGAGGGATTAAATTTAGAAGTGTACAACACACGGTCTTCTGTTGATAGACTCGACACGCAGGTATCAAGCTTGCACCATGACGTCGCCGCGCTCAGTATGGAGGCAAGTCAAACAATGATGTCATCCGTTACCATTAACACCGTGTTGATGTTGGCCCATTTTATCATAAACGATGCGACAAGCAAATCGTTATTAAGATAAGGGTATCGCGTTTGATACCAAATAAACATATTTTCGTAGTTACCTATTCTCTGGAGTATAATTTTATTTGTGATACAGGTAAGGAATGCAATACAAGCACTACAGGAAATGGCGGCGGCGCCGCCTGCTGGCTGGCACGCGGCCCATTCCAATCCAAATCTTCAGTGGAATGCTCCACCTAACCAACTCGCTCGCAGTTGCAGTCATCCACCTGATGTCTTCTGTTGGGATCAAGTGAGTTCTATAATTTACCGCAAACTTGCTGCCAATGCTGTTACAAAAAACATATTCACTAAAGTATTACACGTATTAACGTAGTAACGTGTATTTCAAACAGCAGGAGCGACCCGTTACGCCTGATCGCCCAAAAGTACACCGAAGCACGCAGACCGATCCTTTCCTTCATTCTGTAACACAATACATCATAGAACATCCGGCAACAGTGATGCTGCTACTTGGCTTAGAGCCGATGACCAGCCTCGCGCCAGCCCTCCCACCCGGGGTCGAATACTACGACACGCGGGGCCGCCGGCCGAGCACGCTAGAACAAATCATAGAGTCCGAGAACGGTAGCCAGACCCCTTCAAGTACAGGAAGCGAAAAGTTCGACCACAACAGGAGTCTCAGCGAGAGCGTCAAGGACCTTGATATACAGCCAGAGATCAAAAGACTGGATAGGCCGGATGTCAAAATTTCGAATATGAAAAGAAATAGGTACTCCGCTAGCGATCTGTGCGAGGAGACCGAGCGACTGTTGTCAAACAAGTCGTCCATCCCAAGCACGCGTAGCCTTAAGTTTAATATTAACAGTTAAGTTGAATTAAGACAATTCCATTACCGCGATATCGTGTTTACTATTGTGCTCATTAGTCTTTAGAAGTTTATGGTTAATTATTTATCAGATGGATTCTATCAATCCCGTCTCTATCAATCAACCTTTGGTCAGAGTGATGCTTGAAAACTCGACATGGATAGCGTTGATAATCTATCAAGGGCCGCTTTTACGGTCTGGGGTTAAAAAATTAAATCGTTAAACCTGGATCAGGGATAATAGTTCCATACATTTTGACACATCTTAACCATGGGTTAGAAGTTACTACTATATAAAGTAACCCTGGTCCGCGCGAGCCCGCATAAGCCTCAAAGAGACTTCTTTAGATGTAGAACTGACAGAAATAGATGGATGTGTAGATACTCTACTACTATGCTTTCTGTACTGCAACCTTTGTTTAACAAAGTGTTGTTGGCCTTTACATGAAACTACTCCACATAAAATTTTAGTTTCAAATGTATGTACATATCATAATCACTATTGTTTTTAATTAGCAGATTGCTAGATTTATTCGAAAAACCTCTAGTCACATGAATTAGATTTACGTAAGAGATACATAGAGAGACGCGAGCTGAATTTATAAGACAGTATTATTAAGTCAGTCTTTTTTTATTTTTAGTTGCATTATGAATAGTGAGATACGTTCATATATTATTTAGTGAGAAAACTTTCACCAACGATATGTATATGTTATAGTATTGATAAAATCAAGAATAAGTAGAATAATGTTTAGCAAAAACATTTATTTACCTCCTGATTTCATTGGAAACATATCTCTAACTTTTACCGCAGTGTATGTTATCTTGGACAATACATAATCTGTATATACGTAGATACCTATCACCGCAACTGTCTTCGCATTGAGGTTTTAAGGAATACGATTTACTTAAAATAAACTTTAGGTAGTCTTATACACATACTTTGTTACGTGTTTTTAACTTGATCTTTATAATAAAAAAGTCTATTAAATCGGCTACCCATATATTTATGTAAATAAAGAACAAGTCATTTTGATGTGGTCTATGTACTTATATGTATATCAATATTACTTAAAAATCTTGTACGTTGAGAACGAAGTCCAAAAAAATATATTCACAATTTTGACAGATAGGGAATAAATGCAATTAAACTTACATGTGCCAAATTGTAAGAAAAAAATATGAAATTAGAAACAAAAATAAGTATAATTACTTTTAAGCTTTATTTTGTTTGTAATTAGTGTCAAAGCTAATTAAAAACGGTTCTTTCACTAACGAGAAGAAGGCAAATTAATTAAAAAAGTGTTCCGAAATAATAAAAAACGAAACCATATCTTGCTATCGTTGCTCGTCAGTTTCAATTCATTGATAGAGTTTTGGACGACAAAAAACTTTTTTTATCGTGAAATTGAATTATAAATAAAACAGAATTTGAGATTGAGATCATGAATTTTTGTTTTATAAAAGATTCATTACTAAACTACCCATCGTTAAAAATCGTTAAAAATCGTCAAACTGCCAAATCAATTTATGACGAATTGCGAATTTTCGTGAAAGTGGACTAGACATGTTGTTGCTAGGCAAGAGTAGGTACTAGTACTTTATTGGTCCAATGGAAAATGTTTTACATTGTACAAAACTCTCCCAATTTTATCAACAATATTTAATCGATACCTAAAAATTACTTCCGTGAGAGCTACTTTGTGAATACTTAGATAATTAAGCATCTGTATTTTTGTAGTAACTTTCTAAAGCAATACAATTTCTGTGTTGATATTACTGAATGAGATAAGACTACAATAAATATTATAAGGTCAATGGAGATGTAAAATGAGTAAACTTGTTAACACAACATGGCATTAGGAATGCCCACCGTCACCGTATTTTATCGCACATTTCTTAATTTTTACTTGATCTAGAATTATGTGGTAGGTACTATTAGTCAATTCAAAGTTTTTCAACCCTCTCAGAATTGAGTGGGTACTAAAAATATACATACATTCGCAAATCACGTCTTTTTACTTACGGGGTAAACAGAGCCTAAGGTGACAAGACCTAAAGGCTACGTTTAGCAAGATTATGGGCGTATAGATGGAAAATGGAATCAAAATAGCGATGGGTTGCTAGCCGCATCGCCTATTACACATGATTCCTATGATTTTCGCCCATTCCCTCGATGGGCTTTTACTATCTGCACGGGATGAGAAGCAACTGGTGCATTCTATGTTTTTCCTTTGCTCCCAGACCAGCATGGAAGAAAAATATTTAAAATTTTAAAGCTAAGCGCAAATACGGGCGACAATATACTGACAATTTCTAAACAGCCGCTTATAAAGGTCGTAGTAAGAGACAGTCGTTGTCACCGCTCGCCTTGTGTGAATCACCTATAAACATGCAAATTGCTGTATTTAAGATCAAAGGATATGAGGTGCTTTGGTACATGCCATACCATACCCAAGGGTACGGGGCTTAACGTAACATACCTGGAATTTGACTAAATAGATAACTTGGAATTTGACAAAAAATTAACTTTCACTTGGCATATTTTTTTTTAGAAATCACTAACTTATTACGTGCTTTAAAAAATCGGGCCCCTGAACTTAAAGTATGAGTAGGGCAGAATAAAATTACAGATCAGAATCATTGTGTCAACTAGTCGAAAACTAAATTCGAGATTTTTATTACCTACGTCGATTTGAATTTTCACAGATGTACTTTCAAAAATCGGCCCTCTTGACAGGTCCATACCTAGAGTAACACGGCTTGTCGCTCTTGATTTGATTTCAGTGTCATAAATTTACCAAAATTCAGCTCTTACATATGTTAATTACCTTAATAGAGCGTTTATAATATGTTAACAATTTTATTGGTTTCGTTATGACAGCAGAAAATATTGTATAGTTTGCCTTTCGTCATTCTCCATTGATGTTATTATAAATGTCAGTTTTGATAACGAACGCACCATATCAACCTTAATAAAGTTCTTGCACGCGTCGTTTCCAGAAGATAATTGATTGATCTGTAATTTGATTAAGATCAGAAATGAGAATACTGCGCAATATCGCAATTTTGCGACTCTATTATTATCAAGTTACTTAATAAATGAGTGTAATATGTTATACAATATAATGGGTATACAAGTTGATTTGTAATTGAAAGTAATACGCTTTTTTCTGATTTTATGTTTTAGTAGTAAGGCCTATTCACAAATAACGAGAAAAAACTCAATAAATACCTACTACCCAACAAAGCTTCACAAATGATACAAGTTAGCGCTCCCGGCTAAGGCTTACGTGGAAAATCAACTCTTTGTGGACGACATTGGGAAAAAACATCCACAGTATTAAATCAGTATTACACGATACACACAGCATACCTAAGTGAACCAAGAAGCCAATCTTAAATACTTAGTTATTATTGTTATAAGAATGGAAACGCTTACTAGAATAATTGAGAAATTAATCGAGAGTACGTTGTATAGAGCCCGTGAATGTGATATGATGAAGAAACAAGAGCAGTGCCTAAATTTCTTTATTTATGTATGTACTGACTTATTACTGTTAATTTTTAATTAGACCTTGAATAATATTTTACTATGTATATGGACTACGCGCGTAAACATTTTGTACATACTTAGCTAATGTTATGATGAATCTATATCTTGTAGTACAAAGTATTAGTTATTGAAAGTTTAATAAAGACGAATTGATGTTGATTTGTTATTGTTATTTTTATTGAATAATTTTCTTCGAAGTACTTTTTGACGGAAGAATATTATGGTTACCCAAATCTAAAATTAATAGCAATGTCACGTACGTATATATCAAGTAAAGAAAGAAGAAAATACTAGCTTTTAAAAAGCAAAGGCTAACTTAAGCAGCTAACATTATAAGTCCAGAGGTGTTCTCTGTGAGTAGGTAGTTACATTACTATACGTATATACCTAAATCTACTACACCTATCGTACAGAACACATATCTGCGTTTCTTATGTCCCTGGAATTAAACCGAGAAATTGAACGAAGTCGTACGTAAGTCTCGTATTTACGAGCCCCAGAGAACACTTCACGGGCAGCACCACTACTGTACTACTCTACTCGTTCTGTAGTGACGCGATGAGAGATCGCATTTCGCGAATGTTTGGTGTCCCAAAATTGTGAACGTATATTCGAACATTCGTCGTCGCAAACATATGTGAAAATAAATAAAAACGAAAACGAATATTTTGCAACAAATCAACAAAATTAAGGTTCTAAACAAGATTGATTGATTACTGATTTTCAATAAAATTAATCCTCATTGTTACCTATGTCTATATAATGTGTTCAAATGATACGACTATTAGCAATTACAAAACTCCGGAATTATAAAAAATAATCACACTTGAGTTTTTGAAAGTTATAGCTTGGATTTATGTCTTGATGACGACTGAGAAATCTCATTTTGCATAAAAACGTGTTACGACCTTTTGCGTTGGACGTATCGATATCGTCGATATCATAGTCAGTACTTATTCTATTTATATATTTCACACTTTTCGGCCATGTATAGATAACCTACTCTAGTTTGATTTGTTACCTATCTTCCATATTCCTACGAATTTGCCTACCTGCTTGACACCAACTTTGCAGGCTTATCTAAAGCAATCTCAGATAGAGCAATAATATAATTTGTCTTCCGCAAACTTTACTCCAAGTTTTGTGTTCCTTATCTAAATTATGTCAGATTTCTCTGAGAATCTTTTCTTCCAACGCTTCCTTGAAAACGATGTATTTAACCTCTGACAGAAAAAATCTGTTACGTTCCCTGTTCTAGATCTAGGTTACTTAGTTGTATACATTTTTGTTTAGAGCAGTGGTTCTTAACCTGTCAGACATGAGGGACCATTATTTTATCAAAATGTCTGTCTTGCCATGGACCACCTAGTAACTACATAATATCTAACGTATGCTGGCTTCGATCGGGTCCCAATGGACGGAATTGCACCTTCACCCGCTGTGTCTGGTTGTGACTTATCTAATTCATTTATTTGATTGGCCCCACGTACCAATTTGGATGCTTCCAGGGACCACCCGTGTCCGCCGACCACCGGTTAAGAACCACTGGTTTAGAGCATTAAATGTCAACCATTTCTTTTGTTTTACTTTTGCATGTGCTCATGTAGGTACCTAATGTCTACTCTGTAATGATTTATCCATACTTTTTCCATACAAGCTGGAATTAGCTACCAGTTTTTTTACTTTACGTGAAATAGACAAGTATTCAAAATTATCTATATAAAGCCACTTTCATTTAAAACTTTAATGTTTGAAGCACTTAAAATTAATTATTAGTGTAAACTAGTACAATATTATAGCAGTTTACATATTATTATATCAGTTACACTACACTTATATTATAAACTAAATTTTAAACACCTATTGTTCATATTTGCATTGATAACTTATTAGAAACGGTGAAAAAAATACTACAATTCTTAACATTTCTCAACTGGCAACACCGGTAGGTACCGCTCGTGTGCACGCGCCGCGAGGCGTGAAATGCAATTTTCCGTAGAGATGCGCAAAACAACTCACTGAAGTGAAAAGATTGATTCATGTCTTTCGCTCTTAAAGATATATATCACTCTTTTCGTTCATTTCGTTCAGTTCGCTCAGTAGATCTATTGACTCAAACTGCTCCTTCATATCTTATCACTCATTTCGCTCAGTGGATCTGTTGACTCAAACTGCTCTTTCATATCATTATATCAGTACGATGTATTCAGTACACATACAAAATGGGATTCTAATGATGGAGATATGTTTATACACTATAAAGTTTCACTGAAAATGGTCAGATAATCATCATACTTTATCAATGTTTATTTTTTGTTTTGAAAGTGTCGTTCAAAGAGGACATGAAACGGAACGCAGCAAAGGAATCGTCCACTCACACCAGCTCAAATGAACGAAAAGAGCGACTCACACATTCATATCTGCTCCTGTCTACTGTAAGCTAGTGTAAGAGGGACAGGTTTATACGATAGATTTGTAGGTGCGAAAAGTGCAACCATGCATGCAACGGCTGACCGCATCAGTTCAGTACGAAATCCGAACGAAAGATATACTGATATAGTGAGTTGCTTTATCCTTCAGTGAACGACTGAGCGAGTGAACGAAACGAAAAGATATAGTTCATTTGAATCTTTCACTCGCGATTGACACATCTCTAATTTTCCGACGGCGAAGCTGCAACGAACGCGCTCCGCCGGCTGTCTCTACGTAGGTAACTCGTTAGTCTCGTTACATTAATTTGTACATATCTACTTAGTTACTTTCATTCTGTGCAGTACAAGTTGCTGCAACTGACGTAGTAATATTATAAGTTTCTAACTCGGAATAAAGGATACAAAACAAACGCACTAGTTAGGTATGAACGCAAATTGGGGTAGGTAGTTTGCTGTCGTGCTTCGACGGGCTGCCAAGTTGCCACATTGTTCTCTTTTCAAACTAGGCCATTACGAAGAAAAACTCTTCTTAACGGCAATCCTTTTTAGAGAATTTTTACCTTTTTTTTTATTTACGGTTTTTTAAGATGACTTATTGATTATTATACCTACTTTGTTTCCATCGAAAACCAAGTGCCCATTATTTTAGTTCTCAAATAGGAATGTGCTTCCAATAAGGCAAAATGTACCGGAAACGCAAACGTGTAGGTAGAATCGCCTAATCACATTAGTTGACATCAAATTTTCTCCTCTACCCCCTTAATAGGAAAATGTAACTACTAAGACTACCGTGTTGTGTTTATACGGCTTTTTGAGACGTCAGTTACACCTTGCCTACGGGTTTGTTAGGCTTCTTTCAGGAGGTCTGATATAAATAGTGCCTATACAGCTCACATCGCTAAATAAGCGAAATATCAAAGACGTCGAATTGCGGAGAATACCCGTTACTTACTACCTATACTATACCTTCTTATACACTTGCGTACAGAATCAGGTCCATTTTAACCAACGCGTAGGTAATTAGTTATGCATATTCTTGAGTAGGTACATGCACTCATACTTGATAGGTAATTATTGAACACTCAATAATGTATATTCCGACATCGTTTGGGTATTATTGGAAATGCCGAGTCAAATTTGAAGTTAACATCTGCGAGCAACATAGAATTATCTAAATTAATAATTCAGGCTACGTTTTTAGGTAGAAAATGCATATTTTATTTTCCTGTTACATTAATCGTGTGAGAAGAGGGTGAGGGCCTAATACTGTCTCTTTCATTCAAAAGGTGAACGAAAAAGATAAAACACTCAGGGAAAATGTGTAGCGTGTAGACAGGTACCTACGCTACCTATACCTATATAGACATACGAAGTGGCCGGTTTTTTATCACGCCCTGCCTCTTTATGCCATTATAAAATGGATATAGATATGATGACATTGGAAAATAAGTTTCATCTATATAAGTTTTCCTACGACCGTACACAAAGTTATGCACTAAAATGTATTAATACCTAATGTCTACAATTTACCTAGCAACCTCTATTAATTGGGTAAAAGGTTTATAGTCCGACGTGAACTTTATCTAAAATAAGCCTTTTAACTTTTGCTGTGTCAGTGAGGTTTAGGTAAAGGCCTACTGAAAGAATTTTAAGCTTTCCTTATCATTAGACAGGACTTTGCACGGGACCTTCGGCTGGGGAGTGATAAAATAGATCGAGTGGAATGAGGGTCACTTCACTTTGCTGGCGATTTATGGTGGAAAGGATTACCGTAATTTGGAGTCATTTAAAATGATAAAATTTTATATAGCAAGCCAAGGCACCTCCTGATTTTATTTTTTTATTGCTAGCTTTCAGTTAAGTTCACTTGAATGAATTGCAGTGTGTTAGAGGCAAATCTT
Source organism: Pandemis cinnamomeana (assembly GCA_932294345.1). Taxonomy (NCBI): domain Eukaryota; kingdom Metazoa; phylum Arthropoda; class Insecta; order Lepidoptera; family Tortricidae; genus Pandemis; species Pandemis cinnamomeana. Next base: position 10,135,720 of record OW028705.1, on the reverse strand, counting down.
GCAAGTGGAATTTCATACATTTCCACTTGAGATTGAATGTAAAGGCAATAATAGGGAATATGCATTAAATAAAATTAACACATACAATTTCTTAATAAAATATGATAAAATCACAAATGAGATGACAAAAAGTGAAATTAAAAGTAACATTGGTCAAGAAATACGGAAAATATAAGAGTTTTAACCTTTTCAAAGCCAACGACCTATATATACGCCCCATAACTTCAATGCAAAAGCAACCTTCGTTCAATTGGGTTTAGGTTCAACTTAACGCATCGCAATAATGAAGTCTGTCGTATGGGTGACGTCTCTTGTATTTGACGTGGCGGCGAAAAGGTTAAAATACTGCTTAGTAAGCGATTAGAAAGAGAAATCCGATATGACATGTGACGTCCGTCATTTGTCACAACGCCCATCATATAAATTCCACACTAAAATTCTCGTTTTCTAGAAAGAGACATAGATAAATCTTTGATAATATCTCATGTTATTTTAAGTTATTTGAAAAATATTTTTATAATATTGTTAATTACATAAATGAGCTTTTAATGAAATCCATGAAAAAAATCACGAATATTCCCTTATTCTTGAATTTTTTGCAGACATTTATTTCACTTCACACTATACATAGGTACGTACTACGCACATTTCCCGTTCATAAGTAGGTAAGTATTTTGTGGATTATCTTAGCATTTCGTAGACATGACATGTGTACCTAACGAGAGACAATGCCATAGTTAATCAATAAGGTATCCTTACCAAGAAAGATTTTACCTATCAAATATATTTTTTAGAAATACTCATTAATTAATTTCTTCGTTAGCATGACGGACAAAATTTAATTTGCAAAGTCATTGGTATCGTTTATCTATGTAAAGTGAAATTTAGATATCAAGATGAGCGACACCGATTTTCAATTAGCGCGAAGAAGCCTACAAATACAATGCATAATTAGGAACTTAGGAAGGGAAGCGGAATAATGCAGATTATGAAGTTCGCGACGGCTCTGTTTGACTATGAGTAAATTTGATATGCGGGGTCGTATCTCAGAGTGGCTATAGAGGTAATCGCGTACCTTACCATCCGTTTAATAATAGAACATCAATAATTCCCCTTCAACGGATCTTGGGTTAATCTTGCGTAGTGTCACTAATTAAAGTGTGTGGGAGAAAGAGAGCGTGTGCGTTGGAACAGCAAGACTTTATTTCACCAGCTCCTTTTGTACCAAAGGGTGCGGAAAGACAACCTCGGTCTGCCATGCATAGCCTTAACAAAAGGTAAAGGTAACAAGACCTAAAGGCCACGTTTAGCATGACTGTGGGCGTATAACTAAGTGGAAAGGGGACTCAAAACAGTAATGGGTTGCTAGCCGCATCGCCTATAACATGATCCTTAAGATTTTCGCCCATTCCCTGGCCAGGCTTTTACTATCTGCGCGGGAAGAGAAGCAGCTGGTACATTCTACGTTTTTTTATTTGCTCCCTGACCAGCATCTATAACATACTTAATATTATAAAATGCGCAAATATGTCCGTCTGTCTGTATGTTACCCTTTCACGCTGTACCTAGTCGGAATTTGGTATAGACACAGTTTCAGTCTCAGGTAAGGACACAGTATAGTTTTTATCCTGGAAAATAGTTCTCTAAACTGAGTTCTGTGAAGACGTAGCTGCAGCCAACATATACCATCTGTATAAACTACGAGACATATTAGATATGTTTACGTTTGGCAATGAATCCCTAAAAATGATACTTGCCGTGATAAGGAAAAAATTAACTTGAGTAACACGACAATTCGCTGACTTCGTCTTCACAATTTCGTAACAACCGGAAAACGTAGCAATTTCCATCGGGAAATTATTTTAAGTAGATAATGCTTTTACTTACACAATTCCATTCCTATACATTTTAGGTAGCGCTGTAATAATTTCTCGATGATTTAGCAAATGAAATTTGTGTTGTTTTTTCTTCGTGCAACGGTTTGTTGGTTCCGTAAGTACCTAGGTACTTATGGCTATATATGAGACTTTGTCATCTTCCGGTTGAGGGCTGAGACCTCTAAGGTTGCGGGGTAAATGTTCGGGGAGCGTTAAGATATCGTGAAGCCAAAACAGTTTTATAATCTGCAGTTCGTAGGTATTTTACCTTTCCACTTACACTAATTGGCAGAGTGCAAAGCGGGTGGAGGGGGTAGCCTAAACGATCACAGCGCTTGCTACGGCTAAAATTGTCATTTTTGTCGCTGACTTGAGCTGTCAAACCCATATTGCAGTAAACATTTTCTAATCGTTTTTGAGATAAAAATATGGTCCTGGTAAGATGTGTTGTTGTGAATTGTAATAACACCAAGAAGAATAGCGACTGTAAATTTTACCAATTTCCAAGACCATGGTGGAAACGACACCAAAGAAATAAGTGGATATTTGCCGTAAGAAAAAAAAAGTATGTTACCTAACCTCTAAAATTTCACTGAAAACAACAATTTTAATATTATTGGCAATAATGTTACTGACTAACATTGTCCAAAATTGTGTAATATAGTAAAATAACAGCGGTAATAATAGCGGTTTTCGCTCGCTGTTCACACATAATGTTATCCCTTTGTAATTGATTTGAATAAATAAATAAAAAAAATAAAAAAAAACACAAGATTTCATTAATATTTTTCACAATATTTACTTACTTCTGTTTGACAGCGGTGACAATATTGTCCATAATGGCCGCCTATCACGTGGCGCTGTCGTCGCGCACGGTCCCAATAGCCCATCTGTTGGCATCAATACGAGGACGAGAGGGACGGTATGATACGAACTTCGAATTTCGGAGTAGGTACTTAAGCCCACTGACAGAGAACCGCATGTGGTAAGATACCACACAGGCATACACATACATTAGGTACGCCATACACACTATGGTTCACCATATTATATCTACTAGGACTGCGACCATTCTGGCACATGCATTTTTTTTCTGTGCAGTACCTTAGGCCCAAAATCTACCCAAAATTTGTCAGACGACCGGATGGCCCAGTGGTTAGAGAACCTGATATGAAGCTTGAGGTCCCGGGTTCGATCCCCGGTCGGGGCAGATATTTGTATGAAAATACGAATGTTTGTTCTCGAGTCTTGGATGTTTAATATGTATTTAAGTATGTATTTATCTATATAAGTATGTTTATCCGTTGTCTAGTGCCCATATTACAAGCTTTGCTTAGTTTGGGGCTAGGTTAATTGGTGTCAATTGGCCCAAGATATTATTATTGTATTATGATTATTGAACTTTCACTTGTCAAGTTGTCACAGACAATTATTGTCGAGTTGGCAAAATGGGAGTTAGTCGTGCATTCGTTTTTTTTTTATTATAAAGTAGGGCCGTAACTGAGTAAGTGGTATAAGTGGGTCAGTTATTTGTGGAAATTTCAGGGGGCAGTACATACGGCGTATTGCTACTCAACTTTTTTTCACTCTTAATCACGAGCACCTATCGATCCTAAAAGAAGAAAAAAAGTGTCTCAAAATTTTCGTACATTTTGTGACCTATTAATGAAGTAGGTAACGAAATGGAAAACAAATAAAAAATATATTAGGGTGCACAGAAAAAGTCAAAAACTTAGTTATTTCCGTTTATTATATTTGTACATCTCTGAATACAGATCTATCACCATACATGTATAGCCAAAGTAATGTGAATATTGCATTGCCAATCTAATCTGTTTGCATATAGTACATGTTATATATGTATATATATCATAATTTGTTTATAGTGGGTACCTTAGTTGATTTCGTGTTGTACCTATTTACAATCAAATCACCTACAGCATGCAATTTTAACAACATACGATAACAATACGTAGAGCCAAAATAGTTTCGTATAACTATTTCAAAGATAAAAATATTCAATCTTTAAACATATCTACCTAACAAATCTATAGGATATTTATTAAGTCGACATTACACGCCTACAATATTATTTATAATGTCGTTGTCGGCTCATGATCTTGACTATAAGCGCGAAATATTATTAGTTTTATTATTATACTAGCATACTTGATTCTAAACTTCTAAAATATTTTAAATATTGCTGAGTGAACCGACAAAAAGCTGCTACAAAACAAAACAATGAGTTTTCATAAATATTTAAAATAATTACATGGAATGAATAACCCTTTATCAAAAAGACAACTATCTGCTTCTTAAGCAATAACAATAACTAACCATTACCAAAAGATTATCGTACAAAATCATCTTGTCAAAGCAGTTTTGTTTCTTATTGTGTGTCAGTAACAGTAGTAACTAGTTACTTTACGGACATACGATCATTATCATTACACCAACCAACTGAATTATTTGAATTATTTCACAGCCTCATCAGTAGGCAAACCTATATTGTGTCTGCTAATTTGTAAACTTTTGAACCATTCATGAAATCTAACCGTGTTGCTTACGTTAGGTCAGGTGAGGAGGAGTTTCAAAAAGTTAATATATTAGCAGATAAAGGTTTACCAAATGATCAATTCATTTGTGAAATAGTCATCAACCCTACCTTAGGTTTTCGAAGGCAAGATATTTCTTATGTACTTTTTGGTGGCTATAAGTGAGCAGAAGTTTTTAAAATACATCCAAAATCACTTTGTAGTTCGTCTCTGGCAGAAAGACTAATGACTAGAAACCGAAACGTCAGCTAGAAGTCGCACCACACCTGGAAAAATAGACTTAAGATATCTCATGAATAATGATACTTTTAGCTGTCGTTTCGGTGTCTAGCTTAAAAAAATAAAATTTACTCATTAGCTGAGACAATAATGACCTTTTCAATGAAGAGAAATGTGTAGCTCAAAAAGCAGATTTATACTAAAAAAAGATAAACAAAAATACTTAAATTAGGCTAAAATAATTCAAATGGGACGACTTAACATACATCCTTTACCTATGGTAGTGTTACAACATATACAGAGAAATATAAGTAAGTAAATCGAACATTATTGCAATATATTATTGTGATCTGTTATCTAATGCCTCCATTATACATAACCATCTCTAGATGCAGTGAATGAACACGATTAGAGGCTAATGAAGAATATTGATACGATAGCTACATTATTAAGTATATCAATAAGTATTGTGCATAACACACGACCACGCTACACTTACAGACATCAAATCACAATAAAATACTTTTGTGTACAATTTCAGAACTGCACCCAATTTTGTTGATTGGCTGGCGTCGTCGCTTGTTGGCTTGGAGCGCTGAAAACAAAAGTAAAACAATTAATTATAGATGAACAGTAGATCTAACATGATAGGTATGTGGTGTATATGTCTAGATATGCTTATATTAGTTCGCTATGTGATGAATGCTGGTATAAGTGATAGTTTTGTTTTTGATATGTATTGCAACAAGGTGTCGCGGCGACAAAGGTTTCAAAGACCGTACATAATTTTGTTATATTTACACATTAGTCAATTCTCACCTCGCAGAGTTGAAATCGCCCCAATCCGAGTTAGCAGGAGCAACAGCGGGAGCTCCAGGCACCGCGGGTGCAGGCGCGTGCTGCGGCGACGGTGGCGGTGGCAACCGGGAGCCACCCGGCGGCGGCGGTAACAAACCACCCACCATCCCTCCCCCAACACCCCGACGAGGCTTAGCATCTGAACCATCTTTTTTCTGGAAATTTTGTTTTATTAATGCATGTTGGGTATAGGTCAGGTTTTTTCCTCAAAAGACTCATTCTCAGTGTTGGAACAAAATTGAGATTTTCCACGGGATTTTGCTTGACAACTATTTTTTCATATAAATTCCCTAAAATATTCTTTGAAACTCATCAAGCGGCCAAGCGCAAGCAACCCCAGAAAACATTTCCTACCCAACCGTGTTGTGAACTCGTGGAACGCACTCCCCGAACATGTAATAAGTGCACCTTCGGTGAATAGTTTCAAAAATAGATTGGACGTTCATTTAAAGGACCAAAGAACACAAGTGCAGTGATATACACGCATCAGCTCAAAGAGCTGCTAGTGTATAATTTATAATAATAATAATAATAATAATAATAATAAAACACAACATTATGTGGAGGGAATCCTGCTATAATAAACTAACTATTGCCTGTAATTTCGCCTATATGGATAATCATATTTTGTCAAACTAGTTATGATCTGAATACTGAAAAGATATGATACATGATTCAGTCAGTGTTGCAGCAGAAGATATTACTCCTAATACTTCTGTTATGTTCAGTATAACGGCAGAGACCACTGACCAGCATAATATTTCATAATATCATGTATACATACTTAGTGTTACAAATTTTAGGTTTAAACTTGAATGTTTTAGTTAGAGAATACACTTCAAGTGAATCGTTAAATGATAAAATGTTATACTAATGATTAAGAGAAAATGCTACAATTTTATATCCAGGTAATTTTTATATTTGAAGCTTGAAAACATACTGCAATGCTACTGAAGTAACTATTATATTTTATCAATTAAAAAAGGTCTTAAAAATAAAGATGTTAATTTGCAGGTGTGAAAATCAGCTAAAACATTCTGCAGTAATAACTGTGCAGTTGCTTACTGTTATTTTCATGTTGATCTTAATTGTTTCTCCATCCTTGAAACCAAGGTCAAGCTGCTGTTGCGGTGCCGTGGGGCCTTCCTGCTCTTTTCGCAACCATTTAAAATGATCTTGCAGAGCTACATTGAGGTCAAACGAATCCGATCTGTCACCAAACCCCAGACCGATGTACGCACTTCGCCCTGTAAAAAATAAGACAGGTATATCAAAATAGTACCTACTGCAATATGAAATAAAATAAATCAGATCAAGTTGATACATACCATTGTCATCCTGAATCTTCACAACAAAGTATCGTGAGCTGTCAGTCACGGATTCGAGTGCAACCCCCGGATATTTATCAATAGGGCATTTGGCAAAGAGCTGACCAGATGTTTTATCTTCTAGCTTCATTATCAATTCCTCCCCCTTCGAAACGAGCCTCATGCGTCCGGTCCATTGTGGCTCTTGCAGGTTCCAATCTGCTGCCCTAAAAACCACCCACTTTTTATCTCGCACTACAAAATATTCAGGAATTCTTAATTTGGTCACTTACCTATATCCTCTGTTTGTAGTTTTAGGGGGTACTTTGAATACAAATACTTCATTTTTAACAAGCAACACACTCTCGTAAGTATCCATTTTAAGACAAAAGTATAATATGATTCAACCTCCCATGTAATAAACAAAGTTTTGTTTCATTCGATACGAATATTTTGGATATTTGGTTGGACATGTAGATACTGACGTGACGTATGTAGACGTTTTTTTAATTCCTCTACTAGCAAAGGTAACGTGTCTTTCAGCCAATAGTTAACTTGATCGATGATAAATTAATTATCTGGCAACATTTTAGAAAAAAAAACCACCTGCCATTCACCACCACAGCCGAAAAGCTTGAAAAGTATGAAAAATAAGTGTCCAGTATTTTATTCAATCGCAAAATTTCCAGTCCAGTTGGGGCTTACCAATTTAAAATTATTAGCAGTTAATATTATCATGAATCCTGAATGTCGAGGGCCTAAGGGAACATACCCAAACTACGTGACCGATTTAGGGGGGGGAGGGGGGTCTTCAAAGTACCACTCATGGTCACCGGGGGGAGGGGGGGGGGTTTGGTTTCTTGTCACGTAGTCAATAATTTTTTTTTAAGAACTTACTTTTAGGGGCCGTATAAGAAAATACAAACAAAAGCCATTATTTTGTAACTTTACGCAAAAAATATTGATAAAATATACTACGTGAAAACTAGGGGGGGGGGGAGGGGGTCTGGGCATATACTACGCTTGGTCACCGAGGGGGGGGAGGGGGTCAAAAAACACGAAAAAAAGGGTCACGTAGTTTGGGTATGTTCCCTAACCTGTTACTCAAAATTCGAAATTCGAAGTTCCTATCAACGCGGTCCTTTCCAAAGAAGAAAGAAAAAAGTAGAAGTGGCATGTGAACGAAAGATGCGTGCCACCTGTATGCTTGAGATTTCAAGTATAAACGTCACATCGAATATGACGGTTCGAGTAGCTTTTCACGAGTGTTCCGCTATCATCAGTTGATTTTCAATCACGTAAACCTAAATCCCATGAGTTCATTTTGCAACGCAGTTATTTTGACGACATCTGTTGTACAATGGCAAAACTATAATTTAGACAACTGTCATTTTCAGACTTATATTTTGGCTACTTTACGCTAGATGGTCTTTATACACGTGTACAATGGACTTTAAGCAAAATTCTGTGGCAGGAAAGTTCAAATTATAATACCGATTCAGAACTTATTTATTAAATCATTTTTTTTAATAGAAAAGCTAAGACCAATAATTGCCAAGATTTCAAGGTTGGAGTAAACTGTCGATGTGAGAGCGACACCGGTATGTTATCCCCACAGATGTAATCTCATTCTCATCAGTCTGTGGTTGGTTTATGTCATGTCAACGTCAAGATGACAAGATGATTTCCTTCTGTCATTTTTGGGTTGAAATTTCGACACAAAACTTTACTTACAATTTCTGGCCAATTAATCAATTACTTCGTTAAGATTCTTTAGTTTTACGACTATCTAAACTCAACAGTAAGGTGAGTGCTAAGAAGAAGAAGTACTATTAGTTAGTGATGACGAAATGGTGTTCTTCATAATGTTGTTCAAATTCGAATATTGACAAAATAGCAAAGTTGGTAAAAGTGTGTTTGACTTTAATTAATTGTTAACGAAAATGCTAACTCTAGTATTTCTTTCGTATATGCTTTATCCATTTCCACATAAAAAGTGTCAATATTTATCTGAGAACAAAACTATCAAAAGATTCTAGTGAAATGTATGATTAACTTCAATAAATCTAAAGCTGCACTCTAAAAATCTCAACTATGAAGCTTTATGTACATTTAAGAAAAAAATCAGGACATGATATTGATAATATTAATTACAACAAGGTATTTCCATAATGTTAAATAGTAGACAATTAATTTGTTTGTGATTCCAGGTCAAACAAGAAGTTATCAGAAGTGAAAAATGGCATACAATGTAAGTAAACATCATAGTTTATTTGATTTACTATTTGTTTGTATGTTTTCTCCATAACCTTAACTTATATCAAGAATCGACCAACTTACACTTGATTATAGATTCAGATAAACTAATGTGAAAAGTCTTAATTTCCATATGATTTCGACCAAACCTTTCCTAAGATTATTCATTATAGGTCAAATTGGTTCTCTTCTACTGTGATCTGAGCTGAGTTATGTTATGCTTTGTCCCAGTGGCATAACTATAGAAAGTGCCACTGGCTTGACCTAGAGCACAGGAGAGAGGATAATGCACTTCTTTATATTGAGGAAGACCCCCAGCTGATGTTTTTGCCATTGGCCCTGAAGAGTCTGAACTCTTCATAGGAAAATATACTTACAGCCTTACTGCACTCTGACCAGTGGTGGATTTACACTAGGGGCAGTCGGGGCTAGTGCCCAGGGCGGCAAATTTTCTAGGGCGGCAAAATTTGGAAATTTATTTTTTAGCTAATTTTGATTAAGTTTTATGATTAAACTACTACCATGTAGTAGTTACATTTCACTGAGTTTTATAGATAATTTATGTGTAGGTACATGAAGAAATTACTTACCACGTTAAAAAAACCAGCCAAGTGCGCGTCAGACTCGCGCACCAGGGGCTCCATACAACTTTGCCTTGTTAATATAAAATCCAGTGTTAGCAGAGCCCTGCTCCTAAGCAAAATGTATGCAGGATGAAGTCGGTCCATAGTGGTTATTTAATTTACATAGACAGGCAGATATCAAAAAATATGTTTTTTTTATTTAAGTATTTAATTAATTGTGGTATAAGACCTGCCTTCATACCAAATTTCAAATTTCTAGGACTACTACTGGAACTAGGGACCCCATAGGTTATTCAAGCTTGGCAATTTGTATGGAAACATCTTTTCTAATGACTGTATCTTTGGATTTGACTAAGTTGACTCATGAGCCCCAAGGGACCGCAGACCTCAGTGTTTGGTATCAATTATAATTTTATATCTATTTGTTCCTGAGAAAAAGGGTCTTGATGGACAGACAGACAGATGGACAACAATGCAATCTTATAAGGGTTCCTTTTTTCCTTCAGAGGTATAGAACCCTAAAAATAACACAAGTGCATTCATTGTTAATTTGCAACTATTGTAAGTAATACAATGTCATGGTATGACTTTGTCACTGGCTGTTGCCTGTGACTCTCGTGAAGAGTTGAAAACTATTCAAAATAAAAAGCGTCCTGTGTCAATATCCAGTAAACTATGTCATAACTATGTACATGTATTCTATGTTGTTAATTTCATCAAAATCCTCAGGAAGCTTAGTAAAATTATATAAACGATAAGTATATTCATCTTACATGATTGCGAAATAAAATTAACCTTTTTACTTATATTTGTTGTATCGAAAATTTTATCCCGGTTTTGTTTTTATTTTTCTTTTTCTTCGAACACGTAGTTTTTTTCATTATACATTAACTTTTATTTTCCCATGGCAACACCGCTAAATGCGCGCTCTGCTCTCTTCTCTGCCCTGACAAACCAAACAGAAAATTTCCGATAAATAAAATGGCGGCTCAGCTTTGCCCTGTAGATATGTCGATTTGTTTATTACGATCCTTGTTTGTTACGATAAAATGTACAATTTCTATGAAGTGGTAACAGTGATGTGATTGATAATAAAAACTTTGCAAGTGTTTAATATTCGAAATTATGTAAGAACAAGGATGAAACGATATTATAAGTGACCAATGAATCGGGCAGCTACCCAAATGCATAAAAATGGGAGAATCCACTTTGTTGTTGTTGATAACTTTGTTCTTATGGGCACGATGTTTTGTTCTCGCTGAAAACAATGAATGTCCGCTAAAATGTGATTGCCTGGAGCAATATGTAGATTGTTCAAATAAGAATTTAGTGTCTGTGCCAAAAATTCCTAAGTGGGTGGAACAATTAGATCTCAGCTACAACAAATTGAATGGGAACGTAACTGAAGGTTTCGATAAGTTTTCGAGTCTGAAAGTTTTGAAGTTGGACAAAAACACATTGCATTTCATTCCAAATCTTTTACAACACAATCAGCTGCAAGAAGTGAGTTTGAACAGGAACAACATTGGCTCCATTGACACGGGCCATTTCCCCGCAAACAGTACGATCAGAATATTGAACCTTAATAGTAATCACATCAGGTTTATTGCGAATGGTGCCTTAAACAATTTGACCAATTTGGAAGTGTTGAAGTTGAATAGAAATGACATTACATCACTGCCAAACCATTTGTTCATGTATCAGTCCAGCTTGAGAACTCTTGAAATTAACCATAATAAGCTTCATATTATAAATGGACTGCTATTTCAAGGACTATCAAACTTAACAACTCTAAGAATGAGGTACAACAATATTGACAATATAATGGATGGTGCATTTTTTGGATTTAAGTCTGTTCATTCACTGCAATTAGACCACAATAAAATAAGAAGAATTTCTAAAGGATGGATGTATGGCTTGGAATCATTAGTAACATTGTCAATGTCCAATAACTTGGTGTCTGAAATCGACATGGGTAGTTGGGAGCTATGCACAATCTTAGAAGATTTAGATTTGTCCCACAACTATTTAGTTGAAGTGCAAGGAACCACCTTCCAGCATTTAATAAACCTTCAGACACTCAATCTGAGCAATAACAATATATCTATGATATACCATGATGCATTCAGCCGAATGTTACATCTGGACACATTGCTTTTAAACAATAACAAAATTTCATGGACTGTAGAAGACATGTCTGGACCATTTTCAAAATTACAAAATTTGGTGACATTCAGCCTGGCTGCCAATCATATAAAATCAATTAACTCAAGAGCATTTGAAGGGCTGTCTAAGCTAGTGGAATTGGACCTAGCCAATAATAATATTACATCAATACAACAGCATGCTTTTGACTCCATGCCCAAATTAAGGAAACTGCATTTAAACTCCTCCTCTCTATTGTGTGATTGTAATTTACTTTGGATTATAAAGTGGATTAAAGAAAAAGCTGAACAAAAATACATAACAGCTACTTGTGCCTACCCAGCAGAAGTAAGGGATGATGCAATTTCAAAATTGAAGGAAAACAACTGTGGAGATTCACCAAAACCAAAAGTAATTCAGCACCCTAAAACTCATCTGGCTATTAAAGGACGATCTGCAAATTTAATTTGTTCAGCTACTTCTAATCCTTTCAGCAACATGACATTTCTTTGGAGAAAAAACAATGGAAATATTAGTAATCCACTTGTCTATGAAAATGTAACAGAGTCTGGCCATCCCCGAGCTACATCAATTCTGGTGATACCTAATGTAACCCATGCAGATTCTGGCAAATATCAGTGTGTTGTAAGCAACAACTTTGGTACAACATACTCTTCAAAAGCAAAAGTAAATATTGTTACATTTCCCCGTTTCACTAAGGCTCCATTGAACATCACTGTGAAAACGGGAGAAACAGTAACACTAAATTGTGCTGCTACAGGGGAACCTACTCCTGAAATATCTTGGAAAAAAGACGGTGGCAATGATTTTCCTGCAGCTAGAGAAAGAAGAATGAATGTCATGCCAACAGATCATGTTTTCTTCATTGTCAATGCAAAGACTACTGATATGGGAATATATAGCTGTGCAGCAAAGAATCCTGCTGGCACTATTATTTCTAATGCTACACTGACAGTACTTGAAGAACCTTCATTTATAAGAGTAATGGAAAATAAAGAAGTAACCAGTGGTGACTCTGTTGTATTACAATGTATGATATCTGGGTCCCCAAAACCGGCCATAAAGTGGCTAAAAGATGGTGTGCCCATAGTTGTATCCACCAACCGTCATTATTTTGCAGCAGATGACCAGCTTTTGATCATAATTTCTGCAGAACCTACTGATGCAGGGCAATATGAGTGTGAGATTACTAATGAGTTGGGAACAAAAAAGGATATGACAGAGTTAAGGATCTTGCCACCCGTGGCTATTATGGTGAATGAGGAAGACATGACCGGTATTATAATTATAACTGTGGTGTGTTGTGCAGTGGGGACTTCTATAATATGGGTAGTTATAATTTATCATACAAGAAGGCGCATGGCTGCTGCAGTGCCTTCTTTTCCTGCTGAGAGTATAAAAATGACACAAGTGGTGCATAGTGATAGTAGTGAATCCCCTCACCTGTTTCCAGACAATATATCTGAACATTCATCATGCAAAGACAGTGGAACAGGTGACTCGGCCAAACAAACGAGCTTTGATGGAGTGCCTACAGATAAGAATGATCAAGTGCATTTTGAGCCTGTTGTATGTCAAACTTATTCTCCAGTGCCAGAAGCACACAAACTTCTCCCTTCTTCCTTTAAACCGTCTATTCAAGTGTGTGTTAATACTTCTGTAACACCAGCTACTTATAGTTTTTCTAGTCACAGTATTAACAATTAAGTTAAGAGTTTGAACTAAAAGAAATTGTATTACTGAATGCTTTTTTCACTGATCGTTTTGTGTAACAAAGTAAATATCAATGAAATATTTATTTATCTTCATTATGAGATGAAAGAGCAGCTCTGCGATATACAATTAGTGAAAAGGCATTAGTTATCAGGCAGCTATAAACTTGATAAGCTTAGTACAAATGTAACAAACTTGCCAGTATTGGTTTTAATGTAAAAGACTGAATCTGTCATTTAGCATGATCATTGTTATTTTTTTAATATTATTTAGAGCCAGATTAGGCACTCATACAGTAACATATTTAATTCATTCTGTAAATAAGTTAAACTATGTTAGTATTTTCCCTTGCTAATTTGAACACTGAAAAAGGATGTGAAGACATTTTTAAGTTTAATAATATTATTGAGTTGAGTAGAGAATTCTAGTAGTTGTACTTTTTGCAAGCTTCGTAATTTTTGTAATAAAATAAATCTAGTATGACTTAATAAAAAACGGAACTTCCAATGAGGTAAAAATATCAGTAAGCATAGGTCGTCAAAGATATCGACGCAGTCAGGCTGATCATAAAGATCTGAACATTTGTGAAAAATAAACCTTGTGTGTAATAATAGATTCAAATTCCAAACAAAACAGATATATGGCTCATGTGATGCTGAAATGAAACATGTCATCTATAGAGTGCACTTGTTTATTCACTGTTAATTAAACTGGTTTTTACAAACTTAAGGTATATTTTCCACAAAATGTTCAGATCTTTATGGTCTGCCTTACTGCGTCAATACCTTTGACGATCTGTGCTTCCTGATATTTTTACTTCATTGAAAAGTCGCTGCTCTTATATTTATGACGTATTGCGTGTTCTGATGTTATTAACCATATTATGCTCCAAAATATTTGAGTGCCTCGCCCGCTACGATATATCTGATGGCAACTGTACTGCAAAACAGACTCGCAACATTTTAGGATACAGAGAAAGTAATAACAATAGAAACTGTAAGTGTATTAAATATTATACTAGAAGGCTTCCAGTCTCAAGAAGATTCAAATTGAAAGTAAATAAATGAAGAACTTAAATGGTATTCATGCATTTTACTAGTAATATTATTATATATAAAGGAGAAACTCAAATGAGTTCAAATGGTATTGATATAATTGGATTAAAAAATAACAATTATGCTTATTTATAATGTATAAGAATATAAAAAATATTCAAATATTATACTTTTATGTCGTCAGAGCAGCACATGAATAATCCCATTGAAAGACAGTGCTTAAACATACATTTGAAATTAATGTAGGTAATGTGGTTACAACTAATAGGTAAAAAAATAACAATGCAACAATAAATAATGACTTACTATGTAATAATCTAGTTTAGTTGTTAACAAAATTGTAAAAAATAAGTAGTAGCAACATAAGTTATTTGATGTTATAATAAAATATATCTATAGAGCTGGGCTGTCATCACCAGATAATATGTTCCTCGGCCAATACAAATTACTAAACAGATTAAAGGACTGCAATGTTTTACCAAAAAGCAATTCGTAATATAATAATTTTCGTAGTTTCTGCAAATTAAAAACACGTCGCGGGCCGCACAAATTTAAGCCGCATTATGCAACGAACGGACAGCCTCGCTATAGAGCAATGTAAAACGATAACGTGGGCACACAGTAAATCTTACTAAGAAAAAAATATGGTGCCTGAACTTGATCTTCCAAATGGGATTTTTTGTAATCAATTGAAAGAAATCTAATTTAATGTCTGATTAATAATCTAATTCAGGTCATTTGGGTACGGTCGGCATCAAAATGCTGCCAGCATTATGTTTCTCAGTTTATAGGATGACGAAATTTAAATGAACTTGTGTAGTGGGTGCTGGCTGTACTATTTTTCTTATTTCAGTAAAGTAAAGTTAACTGAACATAGTTTTTTACCGTTTGGTAAAACTCTGTCAAGTAAAAAATTTTCATCACACTTGCTTGTAAACGGTATCAAAACAAACACATACAGGTTAACTTGGCCATAATGCCCCATATAAAACCCTCGGGCTTTTTTCTTGCCATGAAACCCTAGGGCGGTCGGTAAGTACCGCCGACGCCCGCAGCCCCGCGGCCCCGCTTGGCCAAAAGCCGCGTCTCCGGCACGCGGTTTTCCTGCTCTATCATTTTATTTATTTACTCGCAAATGTGATGAAAAACATTGTATGTTTCACGGGGGGTACGGGCATTACGACTTCGGGCTTCTACTAGAGCCTCGATCGTAATTCCTTATTTATCGCCCTTAATACACAATGTACTATAAAATGATTTCTTGTAAGTTCCTACAGCTGAAAAGGGTTCATGGTGAATTTTATGGTTTAGTTCCGATTGCAAATAAACTTTGTATCTGTATGTACAGTCAAAGGCATAAATTTATTATGTACGTTACCAAGACCAAGACGTCAAAAACATCTATACAAACAAGCAATGAGCTCGGTGACACATATATTTGACATGATGGCTGTATCGATATTTATGACTTCGAATGTACAGGCAGCGTCAAATAGTTCGTGACTCCCAAAGTGGCCAAAAAGTTAGCAACACACCTTATTTCAACTGTAACAATGACGTGTTGCTAACTATTTGGCTACTTTGGGTGTCACGAACTATTTGACGCTGACTGTACCATCAGTTTCAATAACATAATTAAATAAATAAAAACTACGTAATCTGTAGGTGTTGAATAAATTTAATAGCAGTTTAGTAATGGACTGTATTGTGCTGCCCTTGTAATATATTATTATGGTTGTTAATGTGTATACAATGTATGTTATTACTATTTACTAAAATGGGCAACTGAATGCGGCAGACTTTACCCAGACTACGCTAACTACCATAGTTGTAAAATGTACCTACTCATAAATAGCGAACAATGAATGTGATTGAAAGGCCTTTATTGTCAATAATTTTATATTACTGTTCAATATTGCATTGAGGCGATTTTGGATGAAGTTGCAACTAGCGATTTTGTATTGTTTATACACTGTATATAAGATGTTAGAATAAGGCAACTATTTATACTTTATAATTAAACAATAAATAGGTTTGACTTAAAAGTATTTTCCTTTTTATTTCATCCTATCTTTTATGAATTCAGAAATGAATTAGTCTCTATAGAGATAGATATCAATTAGAAGTAGGTAGCGTACCCGGAATAAGCTATGGGTAAAGCTACCCTTTATTCTAATTACAGCAGACTTCATAATTATCTGAAAATTTTGCACACGCATCGTGTGTAGTATGGCTAAAGAACGTTGATAATTATTCGATAACTGTTAAGACGCGAAAATACAGGTTAAAAATCATCAACCCCTTCATTGTGCAAGTCCGATTTGCACTTTGCCGGTTTCCCATTTAGGGAACCCAATTATTTGAATATTTTTGTTAGTAAATTTAGACATATTTTCTTACTGACTTTAGAATGATATTCTTCACGTTTATATAAGGTGATACGATAATAAATACAAAATAAGGACCTGAAAAGGGATATAGCTAGTTCCATTTCAATCTTGCTTAGTGCGGCAGTCAAAGCCTTGAACTTATGTCGGGTCTTTTTCTGCGAGGATCTTCTGGTTAAAATTAAGTTAATAACTATATGTGGTTTATTTTAATTCCAGCCCAATTACGGCCAACAGCCGGGTTACGGGCAGCCGCCACCGGGCCAGTTGGAGGTAGGCCATGGTCCCTACCCGTCCATGGGAGCCGGGGGCGGTATCTCGCCTCAAGTGCAGCAGTGGTTCCGTGCAGTCGACAAAGACCAATCAGGGTTCATCACCGCCGACGAGCTTAAATCAGCGCTGGTGAACGCACAAGGGCAAACTTTCTCGCATACCGCTTGCAGTTTGATGATTGGTAAAGAAATTTGATCATTTATTGTTTCGTACTAAAGGAGTGCATGCAAGACATAACAAGCTTTAGCGATTTATCAACCACGTACCTGTTTCTTTACTTAGAAATGTTTACCTTACTTTTTTGCATTCTATTGTTGCAAAATAATTAAGGAATTAATCGATTGCAACAGGTGTAGCCTGAGTACTTACGTAATAGTACCTACCTACATGCGATCATGTTTTTTTTTCAAACGGTGATATAATCGTAGCACGTATGGGTATGGCCCGCGAAAGTAACAAAAAAAAGGGTAAACGCGACATAATAATAGTTTTGACTTTTAAATACTGACCCTCACCCCTTTTATCTTAAGTAGGTATTCATAAACGCTTGTTGACCATGTTAACTTATTGATTTTAACACATTTGCCTTTTTTTAGACACAGAATAACATGATTTCGCTATGACAGTTAGGTACGTAGCTTTTAATGAATAAGGCGATTATTTCTTCCTCCATTGAATTTGTGACACCATGATACGTTTTTTGGTCGACTTGTATAATTAAGACGAAATGGGCTCGAGCTGGCGTAGATTTTCACGACAAAGAGTTATTCATTAAGCGTATTGAGCATTAATGAGGTAAACCAGGGTAAAGCTTTTTAATCATTAGCTGTCGGGTTAAGATTTGGTAGGTCCCATACCTAGTATTTAAAAAAGCCGTGATAGTCTAGTGGTTTGACCTAATGCCTCTCAAGCAGAGGGTCGTGGGTTCGATACCTGGCTCGCACCTGCACCTCTTGAGGTTTTCGGAATGTATGTGCGAAATTACATTTGTAATTTATCATGAGCTTTTCGGTGAAGGAAAACATTGTGAGGAAACCTGCACACTCCTGCGAAGCAATTCAATGGTGCGGGAGAAGGTCCCAATTCACACTGGGCCCGTATGGCAACTTTGGTCCAAGGCCTCTCATTCTGAGAGGAGGCCTGTGCCCATTGTACACTAACTTCTGCCCGCGATTTCGTCTGCGTAGAATTATATATATAATAAGGAACCTCTGGTTCCTAATGAAAGACTTGAGATCATTCAACGCATACAAGCACAATTTATGAGTGGTATTAGTACAATTTAACAGAAAATGGAACAAATAACGGATTATATGCAGAGCCGTCGGCTGGCAGGAGTCGTCTGACACATGGCAGCTAGCGCCACGTCAGACCGTCTACCAGCCAGCCGCCTTTGAAAGAGGTTGGCTCCCGACACGGCCTCTCCTGACGCTGCCCCGTCCTCGTGGGCATCTTCTCTACTGCTGCCCTCTGCGTCTGCTAACGACGCTAAGGGGCCTGCCTCAGACAAGACCCAGGTCTCGATGCTCCTCACGCTCCCTGTTCACTGCGCAGTATCATCAGTAACAACATCACCTGAAATGACACCATATCAGTTCTTGGCCCAAAACTTTGCTTTTGCTGCCTACAGTTTTCACTGCTTCATTTTCATCACTTTAAAAGAAGAATTACTCGGTAGATGAGAGATGATCAGAGGTGATCACTCAACTTGTAACGCAAAGGTACATCTTTTACCCTTCGTTACACAAATGCAGTTGGGGATTGCAAATTATAACTAAGTAATAGTAATGAATTAATGTTGATGAATAATGATACATGACACGTGGGAGAACACAACTCAACCACGCAACACCAGGCGGAGCCGTCCAACTCACAAACCTGCAAAGGTGGGAGCAACGCTCGACCAACCTCACAAAACCAGCAAAGGTGGGAGCAACGCTCGACCAACCTGCCAAACATAACACCGGGTGGAGCCGTCCAACTCACAAAACCCGCAAAGGTGGGAGCAACGCTCGACCAACCTCACAAAACCAGCAAAGGTGGGAGCAACGCTCAACCAACCTGCCAAACATAACACCGGGTGGAGCCGTCCAACTCACAAAACCCGCAAAGGTGGGAGCTACACTCAACCAATCGGTGTACCAAACTTGTTGCTCTTAACTTGGCGTTGGTAAAGATGACATTATTGCAATTTGTTTTGTCATACATCAGCTGTCTACTAAAAGTCTCAGTCAACACTGTTAGTCATTTGGGTTGATAAGGGGGTAAGGGGAAGGTAGGAGGAACTGTGTCGACAACTATTAGCAAGTGTGTAAAGAGATGGGGTACAACTGAAACATGAGAAACCAAATTACAACTTGTATGCCGTTTCAATATACTCTCACTCTCTAAAAGAGTGTTATATGAGTCGGAGTCATCTCTGAGCACCACTCTTCTTGCCACAAGCACAAGCACAAATTTTATAAGGGCCTCTTATTCCGGGATCCAACTTTCCCGTTGTCTGCGAGTGTTTTATAGCGGACCAGGTCGCATACTTGACAATTCGGGGGGTAGAGCGCTTTCCATTGACACGACCACCTTGATTCATACGCTTTCATCTTAGCAGTTCAACTGCAGCAGTTCTACAAAATTCTCACCGCACCACCGGATTGGCTTTGCAGTGTCGGTGGCAACATCACATCGACTCCTGCGGATATGTCAGTGGGGATCCCCTTCAATGCTAGAACATTTTACAAAATTTATATGGCTTTGCATGTTAGTTTAGCACTACCTGCTATAGTTTCAATTTGGGGGTCTGTAATCCCTACGATATTCATCGCATCAAACCACCACTAACGTTTTAAAATTCTAGCTTTTTCCTACTTCCTATCCTACTAATATTATAAATGCGAAAGTTTTATCCCAAAAAATTGCATAGTTCCCGCGAGATAGTGATAAATTAATTATTTGCAGACGAAGTCCCAACCATGTTCTTGCCTCACCTCTGAGGGATGTTGCGACATGCGATAAACATTCGTAATCATCACAATTACTCGACTTTTTAATCCGCTCTACCTCTTTACACCAATCGTTTATCTCGTGACTTGATGGGTCATAATTAACCACAAAATAACTTTTAGAAGATGTAGACTTTAAAGACAAAATTGTTTTCATCAAAAATTGTAAACCTTTCTCTTAAATCACTCTATCTAGTAAAAAAAACCGCAACCGCACTCCGTTGCGTAGTTTTAAAGATCTAAGCACACATAGGGACAGATAGACAGACAGCGACTTTGTTTTATACTACGTATTGAATTATAAAGAAGCGACACAAATCACATAAAAAAGCCATTAAATATATGCACAAAGGCGAACTTATCCCAATATGGGATCTCTACCAGTTAACCTTCGAGTAAATGAGAGGAGCATTAAACGAGTTTGTGTTTTTAGATCTCGAAAATGTCGCTAACCGATTCGATGAAATTTGCTTTAGATAGTTATAGCGTTTATTATTTAGGGCCAAAAATCGATATACATTCCGTGAGCTCTTAGAATTAGAGTAAGATCCCAGAGCGATCAGACATAACTTATTTTCACACGAATGAAACCTTAAGTTTTCAGTAGC
Organism: Pandemis cinnamomeana; assembly: GCA_932294345.1. Taxonomy (NCBI): domain Eukaryota; kingdom Metazoa; phylum Arthropoda; class Insecta; order Lepidoptera; family Tortricidae; genus Pandemis; species Pandemis cinnamomeana. The sequence goes on along the minus strand of OW028705.1, from coordinate 10,114,866 downwards.
GTCTCGTGTGCCTTGAATACCTAGGCGCTTGTGAAAACTTGCCGAGTGACACCTGGGCAGGTACCAGGTGAGAAAGGTAACTAAAAGTAAGAGTTATTTAACTTAAATTCACATGGCTGATTTTTGTATATATCATGTAGAATATTATTTTAAGGTAATATCATAAGTGTCAGACACTTTTGATGGACCAGAGCTTTTGTCAGACGCTTTTAAGCTAGGTACCCAAAAAATAAATGAACTTTACTTATTTTTACATATCTGATTTTTGAATATGTTATTGAAGTATTTATTTAAAAGTTATATTCAATCAGTCAGACAAACTAGAGTGACCAAACATCCCCTAAGACAAATATTGTTCAGCCAGAAGTATGAGGGCGAGAGCACTATTGCGCATGCGCCTCAAAGTAAAAAATTTTAATGTGTTAAGAATACTTACTGTTTTCGATCTGAGATTTTTGCATCTTTGTTTCAACAAAATTAACTTTAACAGGAATACTATAAATTTCACAGAATTTTTGTCTTAGGGGATGTTTGGTCACTCTAGTTTGTCTGACTGATTGAATATAACTTTTAAATAAATACTTCAATAACATATTCAAAAATCAGACATGTAAAAATAAGTAAAGTTCATTTATTTTTTGGGTACCTAGCTTAAAAGCGTCTGACAAAAGCTCTGGTCCATCAGAAGTGTCTGACACTTATGATATTACTTTAAAATAATATTCTACATGATATATATAAAAATCAGCCATGTGAATTTAAGTTAAATAACTCTTACTTTTAGTTACCTTTCTCACCTGGTACCTGCCCAGGTGTCACTCGGCAAGTTTTCACAAGCGCGTAGGTATTCAAGGCACACGAGACGCTACTGAAAACTTAAGGTTTCATTCGTGTGAAAATAAGTTATGTCTGATCGCTCTGGGATCTTGGACTAAATGCCATTCGGGTTTATCTTACTGTTTCGCTCCCTCTAATGGGTTTCATACTTGAATCCGCCGAGTGAAGGAGACAGGACTGTACTTAAGTTTTGATCCCTGGATCCTTGCAAATATGAAGCACGCTCGATTGAGAAGGTATTCGTGTGAAGTTCCCCTTATTCATTATCTTTTATTTTTCAGGAATGTTTGACAAAGATCGTTCAGGTCACATAAATGTTGAAGAATTTGACAAGTTGTACACTTATATCAACCAATGGTTAGCGGTCTTCAAAACCTACGATCTTGATCAATCTGGGCAGATAGACGAGTCAGAATTAACTAAAGGTAAGACGTGAACAATTAACAGCACTTTTAACCTTCAGAAATAGCTTCAAGGGGGAATCTTTCGACCGCATTCGATTATCACAGGTGTAAGAATAGAAACCGATAGATAACTTGATTGTTAATTCGCTCAATTCGATATTCAATTGTAAATTGTGATGCAAAGCATACAATAAGCAATAACATACAGTAATCATGCATAGGTCCGAGGTACAGTCAACATCTTGTCTATATTTTTGACCTTGACTGTACTCTATAAATATTTTAAACGTTTTGTTTCAGCTTTGTCGCAAATGGGTTTCCGCTTCTCAACAGACTTCATAAACTTTTTGAGTAAACGCTGTGATCCAAAGGAGGGAAAAGTTTCAGTGGACGAGTTTATAGTCCTTTGTGTGCAAATACAGCGTTTTACGGAGGCATTCAGAGCTCGCGACACGCAGCAAAACGGGACAGTCACCATCGGTTTTGAAGACTTCTTGACAGTAGCTCTGAGCTGCTCAATTTAGTATTATACTTGTACATGAATCTCAAGAATGACAAACAGATATCCAATTTATCACATGCTTTTATTGAGGCAAACACAAATATACAAAATGTGTGGAGGAAATACTGATCTCATTCAGTTACCATACAAAACAGAAAACTTTGCTATCACAACACAATTTACGATGCGCTATGCTTGAAGTTCACCAAATGTGACTGACTTTTGACAGACAATGAAGAGATATATTCCGCTTAGAAATCCAGTGAACCTGCAAAGAAAATAAATTATTTTTATTAAGTATTACGATTGTTTTATTTCCTTGATAGAAATAATAAATGAGGGCGAGATAGTTGAAATGTTGCGTGTAAACATTAATATACTCTCACATAAAAGGGTAGAAAAAGGATGATAGAGAACTAAATAAAACAATATATTCTCATGCTGTTGCCATGTTCAAGTATTTTACGTCAAAACTTTGCCAGTTATTTAAATGGTATTCTCATTTAATTTCTACTTTTTTATGTGGGAGTCTAGCATGCATAGACTGTTTCACTGCTAACATTTTATTTTTCATATCCTTGCATAAAAAGGAAATAACTTACAAAACAAAGAATGGAATATGTGGATGGTTTATCCATACTATCATATAAAAAATATACATAAAAACAAACAGACAATTTAAAAGTAATATGGATAAATAATTGTATCAACTAACTTGTGTCATTATTTCTCCTTCTTATTGCTTCTGACTTCTCCAAAGAGAACACAACTTCTTGGAATGTTTTAACAGCTGCTCGCATATTGGCTTGGTGCTGACCATGATTTGCAGAGCTGTCATCAAGCAAGCAGTTAATTGTGGGGACTTCATCCAGCTTGAAGCTACTCACATTACTGGGATTGAACACAACAGACACTTTACTAGTCTTTGGATGTATACTGAAAGGTGACTTCAGCAAGTGATTAAATCCCTTTGTAACATTCACATCTAGTCTTGCATAGCAATATTGTATTTTGATTTCTTCTAGTAGATATTTCATTTTTCGACCTGCACTACCATTCTATAAGGAAAAGAAAACGAGTATTTAATAAATGTTTTAAGCAAGAAATGGAATAAATTATTTGATTGGTATAAATTTGAATGACCTCAGTTACATATGTTGTCAAACAGTCAGCATATGATTTGCACTTACTTCTTTGCAATAATTTTCAAACAGATTTACAAAACTGTGCCATTTCTCCAGAGATGGTGCAGCACTCTTTCCCAAATTTGTCTGAACTTGTGACCGTAGAGTTTCATCTGGTATCATTTTTAAAAGGTTTTGTAACCTTTCTGGCGTTGAAAAGAAATCCTGATCTTTGACAATATCTTCAAAGTATTTATCAATAACAGTTAAAGCACGTCTGAAAATTAGAAGAAAATACAATAGTAATAAATTAATAATTATGAGCATGTACAGGAAAACTTAGCCAGCCAAAATAGGGATGAAGTTTTCACTGAATATAGATTGATGCCTATTTTTTTATGGAAGCTAGCAGATCAGAAACTATCATTGATGCTTCAACAGTTTCCCAACCAAAATCCAGTAGTTTTGAATTAAGAGTCACAAAATAGTTGTCACTACATAACTGAACAACATGTCTGTGTAAAATGTGGATAAAATTATCCACTTAAAAAAAAATTAAATGAAATATTAAGATAAAACTGAAATACATACTTAACACTTGAGTGCAAGTTATCACTTCCTAGATGAACTTTCTTGTTCTGGTTATCACCTCCCATAATAAGGCACAAGTAATCAGCTACCGCTGCCCTGCCGGGAGTGTCCAGGGTTCTTGCTTCATAGTCCGAAACCCAACAATGGATACCTCTTCTTCCAGAGAACACCCAAAGAATGCTTTGAAATCCAAAGTCATCTGAAAACAATGAAATGTCTGTTACAGAGTAAATTACACAGTAAATGATGAAGCTGTACAAAACATTTGTAAGATCTCCGTCACAACATTTAATGCAATAAAAAATTTGAGTTTGAGTATGTAGGTTGCTTAGTAGTTAGTCGATCTTTTTTACAAGATTTTATTTACTTGTAATAATGTTTATAACATTTGTATGTTAGTAGAGATCAAATATTGAAGGTTTTATTTCAACTACTTACAGTGGACAGATTGTGCTGAAATAACTAATAAGGAGCCTTCAAACAACAAGGTATATACAGTTTTAAAATAGTACCTCTCAATGCCTTGTCTAATATTTCACAAGCAACAACCATAAACTTCCAGCACTTGTCGCAAACTCTAGCTTCCTGGCAACATGTTCTGACTTCATCATAGTCTGTCAAATCAATATCAAACACCAGCTCTCTAGAAAGCACCACTGCATCATGACGGCCAATGGAAGGTCTGAAAACAGTATACAGAATAAAGAACAAAATATTTATTTTACCATTAAGTGACTCAAGACCATCCAAAGGTAGATAGATGGTTAAAAAAAGTATTGCTAGGAAAAATACAAGGCGTTTGAAGTTTACAGTGCCTAAATTAACAAATTGATTGCAACAGGTAAACTTATGGCAGTGATAATTATCAGTATATCAATAAGGTTAGTCAGCTAATAGGTTTGGCAGTCAATAGGACTGTCCTGTGTGATTAAAAAGAAAAGAGCATGAAGCAAATTAAATAAGCAGTTTTTTTTAGAAAAAAAAACTAGTACTCACTTAGTATTGTAAACCGCTCCTATATCTAACTTATAAGGACATTTTTTATTTAGTAACGTTTGAAACTCCTTCTGGTTGCTAATAGACAAATAGCGTAAGTAAACGTCGTCAGCGAGTGTAAAAGATAATTCTCTGTGAGATAAAGGATGTGGACTGCTCCCGCACGAGAGCCATCTACAGAACACGTTCTGTGGAAAGAGCCTTGCGTAGTAAACTGGCAACATGTCCGATAACATGTTTTCATCATTTTGACCAACCTGTAATTGATTACCACAAAAACTTAGTGATGGAATACTAAAAGTTATCGGGATACTAGGTAAGGATTAATGAAAATTCAAATAACCATTTTAAACAACTCTGATTCGTTGTCAGACACTAAAAATCACGTTCTACTTCTTATCACACGCTTATTTTAATTTCACAGAAAACTCAAGTGTAGAAACTTAAGGAAAATGCTAATTATCATGAAACTAATAAAAACAAACCGAGCTAGGAGCTAACTAAGTAAATAAAATTCTGCCGCCAAAATCGCAAATAAAATTAATTTGACTGACTTGACGAGTGACGATGACGACTGACGTGACGTTTAATTTGACATTGATGGTTTTTTTTTCATAATTGACACGCTTATTCAGCACATTTTTTAAAACGCTCGCTAACAGAATAAAGCATCTGCCCCATAAATTTTGATTACTTTCACCGTGACGCTCATAATCTGAGTTGACCTTAGTAGAGATCAAATATGATCGAGAAAACACTGTATAAATTAATAAATGAAGGCCCCACTTACTTTGCAATTTTCACATTTTTACGTAGAGATTAAATAATAAGATACTAACAATTATGCATTAAAATGTTTGAATCTAAACTAACTAACTAAATCTTTGGGAAAGGTAGGAAGGGGACTGTGCATGTATATTTGACATGAAGACTGTATCGATATTTATGCCCTCGACTGTACATAATATTGATTGATTGAGAGTGCAGTAGCGGCAATTTTTTAGAATAATGACAGCACTAATAAAAAATAATGAAAACCACCGTGCACTACACTTTGAAAGAATACGGTAATTTCGAATGTCATTTTTTATTCAAATTTGTAGGTAGAATACTTAAAATACAGTTCAACCCATTTTCCATGAAGATATACCAATTTGGCATCCAAATTTAGAGTACTTGCCTTTTTATTCAAAATGGTTATAAGTTTCAAGAAAGCCATTCATATTAAACATTGTAAGTTTCAGCTTCTTTTGCATTTTAAACTTAAAATAAATGAAGCAAATACTTTTTTTTGATTCTAGTGTATTTTAAAATACTTGTGTTTACTTATCATTATCAGTTTAGGTTCAAAATACTTATATACTGATACTGAATGATTTTCTAGATTATTTATATGGAAATAACTGGAAAATATTTTTTTACGTTTTTGCTTTCAGTTCGATTTGCCGCAGGTGTTCATGCCGTGGAAAAATGGAGTCACTTTATAACTTGTGCTTCTTTAGAGAAGCCTCTTCTAACAACATTTCTAGTAATGACTGCCAGTACAATACTTCTTGCATTACTATTATTATTGCTAGTGGTATTCGCAGCCGTCATATGTGTTGCAATCATTTTATTGCTAATGGAAGGTATTTAGTTATGTCTATTTGTTAACAATTCTTTCGTTTTGATAATGTACTAAGAATTGAAAAGGACCAAGTGGGTAAAATAATCATCAACCACCACCAAAGATGAAAGCTGACGAATAGGTACCTACTTATTGTCCCATAATTTTCAAACATATTTCTTTTGCAGGACTATTTTTGGTGACAACAACTGCAATATTCCTCCTGATTGTAACTGTTTGTTTGTACATTTACACTGTTGCTGGAGTAAGTTTATGCATTTACTATAAACAAACCGATTAAAAATACATATAATAATTGAGGTATAAATTTGTGATTTTATTACTCGTTGTCTAGGCTGTCCATAGGTTCAGGTACCTACACAGAACAGAATGTACATAAAATTTAAGTGAGTCATAATGAAATGTTTTGCTGAATCCAAATTTAAATTGGGTAGGCAACTGTCTTGTAAAATAACCTAACCTAAAAATTTCATTTTAGATACAAGCTTTTTTGCTGACTGTACTTTTTGTTGACTATACTTGCATTAAAATCCGTCCTACATAATTTGAAGCCAATCGGATCAACCATTGAAGAGTTCCCTCCTGCGGAGACGGTCCTGGGTAGCCCACCAGAATTCTACTACCAAATTATTGTATTATCATCTAAATTACACAAGTATGCAAAATTTCAGCTCAATCGGATGAAGATACCTGCTTCAAAATTGAGTCGCAAGATTCCACCCAGCAAACATACATACATACATACATACGTTGCGAGTTAATAATTATAAAGCTTGTAAATAAATAAAAGATAAGATAAGTGCCACGTCGATAGACAGTGCCGTGCCTACTTAAGATTATTTGCGATATATGTAAGTTCTGATTTTAAAATCATGTCTCGAATGGTTTTTTATTTAATAGGTCTGTAGTCCGAAATACACTCCGGGTCCAATTTGTTTCTTTCTCACTTACACTATTCTACTACACAGTGCATTGGAATGAGTGCAAAAGAGATCCTTCAGAAGAAGGTGGTTCAATTTGGACTACGGTGGCTGTCAACGCATGGAACTCAAATTATGTCATTCATGCGCTACGGTCAATTTGTGTGCGAATCGAACGAATCGCATAGTGGAGTAATGTAAAAAACGCGAAGTATCAACACTACACAAAACTCATAAGCAATCTGATTTGGTGCTATGTTATCGTATTATGTTTATCGTAATCAGCTGAGTTCTAATTGATGTATTACAACTGGGAGTATTTGAAGAAGTGTTCCGCGTATTCCATGGTGGAGAGCTGAATGAAATGGGCAGTCTCCGGGAAAAAGCAAGGTCATAGTTCCATCGATAATGTAAATAATGATTGTAAGTTCTATTATTTCATTTTAGTCATGTAAAACTTTCAGAATCCGTAAAAATACGTTTAATTGAGGTACCTTTCTTACGCCTTACTTTGGGCTTTATGTTTAGTAAGTAGAATGGTTTTCAAGAGTATATTGGTACAAAATATTCCACTTGCACAATTAATTTATTTAATTTATCAGACAAAAGGTACCTACTCATAGTTGGAAATTACATGAAAGTATGGAATGTATATTTCTATGTTCTGAGACTGTTATTAATATTTTGTAATTGAGCTCAATAATGGTGCACTCAGTAAAGTTATTAACACTAGGTTACATTTGTATGAACTTATATTGTTGTAACTGTGATAGACATGCTAAGATGGCCAGTGCAACCTTGACACTGATTCATTTAGTGATTATTTAACTTTGTTTCTTCTATTTATTGTAAAGTGTAACTTTGTACAATCATGCCAATGCCTTGATAATAGTTGTAACATCATGAACAAAGCTATATTAAGTACATTTATTAAATGGTTTGTCTTATGAACCATGGTGGATGAATCAATATGTAGACCTCTGCCAAGTAATACCTGAGTCTATTAATTATTGAATCTATTACAAGACTATCTTTTAAGATTCTATAGACAAGTGATTCTCAAAGTTACCTGGTCCATAACTCATCTAATGATACTAAACCAAGGTTGGCACTGAACTCACTTGATGTCATTTGACTGTATGAAAATGAGTTTCAATTTTCAGTTTTTATTTGGAGTTCATTCAATTCTGATATTTCTGATATAGGTCAGACGCAGATCTAGCATACAGACTAGGTTGCGGTTATCATATTAAATTTTTTGGTATGCAGTCTGACTGTACAAAATTTTATTGTGTGAATCTGGCAATCTTTATGAGAATAAGAACTAACATGCTCTGTTTCTCTTTCAGATTTTAAGATTTAGAAAGAAGTCTCCACGGAAACATATTCAGAATTGGATTTGTAAGTACTTTACAAAGTTCTATGTTCTAATAACAAATAGCTTTCATAAACAAAAAAATCTATGTAAATAGTATGTCAATGATTTCAAATATGCAAGTAAAGAAATATTTATATTTACAAAAGACAAATCCTCTACAGCAAGAATAACAATATTTATGCATCCATGCCCAGTGTAAGTTGGTCCCTTTATCTGCTTGTTTTCCTCTATGTGTGAGGAAAGAAAAAGCTGTTAATGTACCAGTTGCTTCTCGTCCCAAGCAAATGGTAAAAGTGCATTGAGGAAATGGAAGAAAGTCTTATTAATCATGTTATAGGCGATGAGGCTGGCAACCCGAAACTATTTTGATTCCCCTTTCCACCTGAGCCCATACAATCATGCCAACCTTGGCCTTTAGGTCTTGTTACCATAGGCAATGTCCACCCCGTACTTAGATGTGATTTGAGTTTGTGTTTGAGGAAAGAGTATGTGGGGTTATGATTGTAATTGTGTTAATTTGACAGGAGAGGTCGTCAAGCTGGCGGCCCTACAGGATGCGACTCGCGCGCCCTCGCTAGCACCGCGCCAAACACGACACGTCGCCACTCTTACTGGTAAGCCCACCCCAATGTGTGTTTGCTTATTAGTAACTAGCTGTTGCCCGCAACTTCGTCTACATAGAATTCGTTTATTGCGATCCCGCAGGAATTACGCAATTTTCCGGGATAAAAAGTAGCCTATGTGTTATTCCAGACTATAATCTATCTATGTTCCAAATTTCATCCAGATCTGTCCAGCCGTTCTGACGTGAAAGAGTAACAAACATCCAAACATACTCACAAACTTTCACATTTATAATATTAGTAGGATTCTCTGATGATTCATAACAGTTTAAAATGCTTTAATTATTTTATTGAGTCAGGCGTTACTTTGCGGAGGTCCATTTTAATGAACAAAAAATATTTACCTTGCTACTCCGCTACTCACGTGCAAAATAAGCAAGCCTGTGTGAAATCTATATGTTTTTCATGCAATCCCTCCCTCCACTACTGCCACATAAAACACATAAAAAAACCCATGCATGTGTAAAAGTTGTGTTATTTAAACTTTGATAATGAACCCGTAGAGGGATCGAAACGCGTCAGTGTTTGTGTGGTGTAAGGGATAATTAAGTTTGTGGGATTTATTTGTGTTTTATGTGGCAGTAGTGGAGGGAGGGATTACATGAAAAATATATATGTATCACACAGGCTTGGTTATTTTGCAGGTGAGTAGCGGAGTAGCAAGGTAAATATTTTTTGTTCTTTAATGCTTCAATTGCTATAAAAACCTTAAAAATGTTCCATACAGGCTTATCAATGCTCCAAAAATAAAAAATAAATTACGAGACTTAAAAGTGACTTCAAAGGAATACATATTATTGCTCTCATTATTAACTATTTTGATTATGGAAATGGTACTGATGTAGGCTCATCACATAAAAATAAGCAAGTTATTTAAACTTTTTTGTTTTCGTTTCTTTTCTTAGATTTTTTTTAAATAAGTGTAGGCGAGAACCCTCGGTGCCTAAAAAGCACCGGTGGATGGAGTTTTCGCTACAATGTGCAATACAAATATACTTATGTGTTTTTAATAATGTTGGTTGGTATTATTGGTTACCTGTGGTTAGCTTAAGGAATACGTGACATGATGGTGTTTGCTGAAGTATTAGGTACATACATCAGCCCGTGTCGGCATGACGAATTACTATTTATAGACGCCTACACTACACTCTAGTACTGTGCGAAAGCACTCCAAACTTGCAAAGTTTCATACAAATGCATGACAAATTATTCAATCATGTAGGACGAAGTTAGGGCGTGTTACGGTGTTTGTATTGTGTACCTATGTGGTCCTCAAATCAAACGTGACTTTACTCCTACTAAGTATGCTATGCTTTCTCTAGTCGGGCCTTACAATAACATTGTTTTAATATACCTACTATGTATGTATGTATAACTCTTTATTGTACATAAAACATATTAATTTTACAGCTAATGAGATAAACAACTCCTGATGATTAGATGAGGCGAACTTACCCTTTAAAGGGATCTCTTCCAGTTAACCTTCGAACGATTGACAGCACAACAGAAACCAGAGTATAAAGAGTAGACATCCTAAAAATCTAAAAGAGTAATGACCCCAACTTAAACCTAAACAAATAAAAAGTATTGAAGAAAAATAATTACTACACTTCTGTTAAGTTCCAGTTATCTTAAGTGTCAGTTATCTATTATGTCTGTTACGTAGTAATGCATAAAGACATTAGTAGGACCATTTTATTAAACAATCGATGGACGTATGAGAGTGGTCACAATAGATAACTGACACTTAAGATAACTGGAACTTTAACAGAGAGTGGTAAAACAGGCCCGAAATCTTCGAAATGTTATACATGGGTACATTCATTGCTCGTAATTCGATATGTAACGTATTCAGTAAATCAATCAAGTTTATTTGTTGCTTATCTAACGCTTAATCAGTTTCAACGAATCGTTTCGTTTACAACGAAAGGGAGGTTTACAACGCGCAGGGCTTATGAATGGAGCTAGTTTGTCACGATCTAAGTTGCCATGTGACTGGCTTTGTGCCAGTTCGCGGTTATTCTGGGCGGGCGGGCCGCAAGCGCAGCCCCAGTCTAGCGCCGCGCGTCCGACGACCACGTCTCTAAGACTCGCGTATGCGCACGCAACTTGCGCTCCTTCACTTTTTTTTTACTATTTTCCGATGATGTTGACAGCATACATTTGTTGACACTAGGAGTTCTTGTGATCATCTTAGTGTCTTTGAAACCTTTTTTTTGGAAGTTCGTAAAATTTTCATTTTTTTCGAAAAAATCCTGAAGTAACAAAAACAAATAGATATCGGTACGCATTTAATTGGCTTATTCCTATTGTGCTGATCAAATGTGTTGGGGTAATCTTTTCACAGCCAGGAGTTGTGTGAAGACTGAGCAATGAAAGGTAGTAAACTAAACAGAACAAATGTTCAAATCAGCTTGCTCCTTACAAATATTACCATTTCGAATGTATCTACCATATTAACATAAATCGACTAACTTAAAAACCAGCCATTTTTGGTGATGTTGTTTCATGAATGTTGGAATTAAACTCATTGTATTGCTCCAGTACTGAATTGCAACACGAGTGTTATATGGTTAACTCTTTACATAAATGTTGCAATGGTGTAGTTCAAGTATTAACATACGTAACGAAAGTTGATGCAAATTGCTATATGTTATTTCGTACTTCTTATGTGTATGTTACCCGTCTACCCGGCTCTTACATTAAGAATGTACATTTTCACATAAATTATTCTGCTCAAAACTCCCAAAAAGGTTATAATTAAGATCGAAATTAATCTAATTGGGGACAGTGAAGTCGAATGTCAAGGCAGAACGTATTTCATGTGTTGTACATCTGCGAGGCATATTATATAATCTTTCCTACGCTTACATTTGGATGCACACAATAATGTCTTGGTATTTGCATGAAATGTAACGGTGAATTAATTAATAACTTGATCTTAATGTAATTATGAACACTAGGTACTGCAATAAATATGCTTGTGAATATGATGGTCCTGTTCAACTATCAAAGTAAATACGCAGCGTAGCGTGTCACGAGTAAACACAGCGCTCTTCAGTACCGCGCTGGCAGACAGCTGACAATTACATATTTGAGCGAATTATGGTCTATCATGATTCGTTAGCCCTTTTGGATGCGTCATCATCAAGGTCGATGGTGGTTACGTCACAAAAGCTGGTCGCTCCCGACTGAGGTGACCCCGCTATGGCAGCGATGCCAACATATTGACGACATCCTTATTTTTATTGGTAGTTCGAATGAGTGCGTCGACCGTACCGCCTCCACAGCCGAACTGTGCGTGTGGCCTCGCGCTGAGTCTATTTACAGAGCTTTTGACAAACGGTCCGATGATAATGTCTATAGCTCCAACTTTCACTGGCAATTCTATAATCAATAGCAAGCCCAATTTTATCAGTCCGTTGTACTAATCCAGATTAGTATCGTAAAGAGATAATAAGAATTGACTTTCTTATTCGCTTGGGCATGAGAATACTTTTTTAAACCTTTTTAATTCTTAAGTTAAGCGTTCGTATTTGGTCTATAAATCTGTATTTCATTTTATCGTAGCAAGTTTAATACAAAGCTGGAGGAAGCAACAATGTGACGAATACCATATACTGGTTGTTTTGGAAGTGTAGTGTGTGCATTATTCATTTAGCCATAGCTATGACAAATTGCACTCAAACAAAAACGTGCCTGAGGATACCAGTCGGAAAAGTGTAGTATATACTTACCACTTCTTGGTATAAATCTTAATTAATCTTTACAGACTTCGTAATGATGCAATATGTCAATATTTAAACAAATAGAACTAACGGATCTGCCATAATATCAACATACTTATACCACTTAGGGTTTTATAGAACCGTTACATTGAATATTGTAACAGATTACTAAATGAAGAAGATACGCTTGAATGTTCTTCCAGTGCAAAATGCAACGATTGTTATTAATTACAAGAGCAAAGAATAACATTACCTTTGTTATTAGACGTACCAGACGACTCGTATCTTTATCACATGAAATACTCTTGCTTAGGAAACTTAGAATACTTGTTCTGGGAGCACGGCAGTGCCCCCGCTATAGTATTTCACGAAAATCTAAACAAACGTGATGCTTGGAACCAACTGTGCTAGGCAGTATTGATCAATGTAAGCTGAACCGTTATCGGATTCAATGACGTGAATCTTTATCTGCTATCTAGAGCTCATTACATCGCTTGATTACTGAGGGGATCGTTTAACATTGCACGTTCACCAGACGTGCCTGTGAAAGTGGTGTTATTGTTTGTTGTGATGTGTGATATCCCGGGCTTTGATCCCGTGGGAATTAGTTGAAGAATTAAAAGTGCCAGCATGAGTGGGAGTGCTAGTCGATTGCGTCCGCGACCCCGTCGTCGGGACGAGTTGCATGAAAAGCAACAGGACTTGCTGCTTGCATGGAGCGACGGTGAGTCTATCATAAACAACAATTCTATCTGATAACACATAAATATCAACGCTAAAGCGATTCTCGTTAGGTCCACTTTCAAACTTCGGTTATGGTTGCATTGTTTATTCACGGGATTTAAATGCAAATAATTATGTATGTGTTAATGCTAACTTATTCATAATTTTCTGTTGAGTAGTTTTATAGGATACGTTTCGCGCGGTGATTATAAAAACCAGGGCTGTGGCAACTAAGAGATTGTACGAGTCTCCCTAAAGTCGCATAACATTAATTGTCCCATTGTGAAAGTATTATTATGCATAACGATGAAGTGCACGACTTTATTTTTCATAATAACAGCAGAAATTTATTTTGTACAACTTCATCAAACTTATCTAACTAATGCGGATAGTAATTATGCATTTTCAAATTAGAAACATAAATTTTATGCATTTTAATGAATACTTATAATTTAAAGGAGACAGATAAAGACAATTTATAATATTCTCGGATTATGACTAATTCAATCAACACTGATAAATCTGATCAACGTATTGATAATTGCCCTTAGTTTTTCCTTTAACTTTGAAGCGTCACATGATTTATTGACGCCCCCTAATCAATGAAAATTGCTTTTTGTTAAAGAAGAATTGTAAAATAAATATTTTTAACATGCTAATAATGTTAGGTTTTGCAGATATGTTGAAACTCAACAGAATATTATCAAAATTCATTAGTGTGTACCAATATTAAACATGTTTTACATTGAGAAGTGACTAAAATCATTTTTAATTGCTGATATACAAACGGTAGTTGTTATTATCTAATTGCACTGTTAAAGAAAGATTCAGACATGTAAGCGCAGCCGCAGGTGAGATAAATTCTTCGCGCAACTCGCAACCTTGAGATGGCAAACATATCCATATTTTTTACCTGAGTAACCGAAACTGCTTCCTACTATTAAAATCGATGACACTTCTTACTTAATCGGTGATGACATTGATGACAATGCTGACTAGTTTTATTGGTGGTTTCTTAATTTTAATTTTAATTATGCGTATGTTATGTTAAAGCAGTCACGCGTCTCAACTCAGATGCTGGCTTTCCAAAGCAGACGTTAAGAAATTCAGCACATGCCACCTTAAATGTCATATTTCCTGGAGATCGAGTAGGTTTTATAAGTATTTAATTGCGAATGATGGGTCAAACTAAAAGTAAAATTTGCACCATTATTTGTTAAAATGTTTATTTGTATTAATTACGAGTAGTAGTCCACGATTAAAGATGACGTCACTCACTGTCCTCATACGCGAAGGATGATGACGCATAGAAATTTATAGACTACAGGCCCACGTACAAAAAATGTGGGTCATATGAACCACCAGGTGACGTATATAGGACGATATAAGAGCATAAAATAATAAGATTCAGCACTATGCCGTCACTTGTAAGCTGTCCAACTGGGTGCTGGTGAGAATTCAAAAGTGCAGGTAGAGTGAGTACATTTTGGTCATATGATCATGTACGGCATTTTTACCATCGATAGATCCATGAAAAATAATAAGAAAGCGCGCAGTGCCGTAAAAAAATGGTGAGCCACAAAGTCGATATTTTCTTTTGATTTTCTGACAATTTCGAGGGTAAATTTGGTCATTTGATTCTGTACGGCATCAGTTTCATACTGTTTCAATACAGCTTCTAATCCATTATTCCGCAACGCCGTACAAAAATTGTGCGACAAGGGGACAAAATCGAGGGTTGCAACCCCCTCTTTTTCCGTGGTCCGGGGGGTGATTTGATACAACATAAAATTAATTTATTTTGAAAGTATTTTATGCATAGATAATATTTTTTTACATGCCGTACATTTTCGTCGGTCCAAAGGTTTGTAGGGAAAAAACACTCAAGGAACGAACCCATAGAACAAAATGTATGAAAAAAATGGTCTGCATTAAAATGTACGGCATAATTTTTTCCTAATTTATTTATCTTAATACTATATAAAACAAGGGAAAAATTTATAAAATTGCTATGTTCTATTAATCTATGAATATTTAAACTTTTGCAAATTCAGTTTTTGTATTTCTCTATATTTTTTTTTAGAACAGTTTCTTTTGAACGGCACTACTATATAACAGTAGTATTTTACAATATCATGTTAAAAAAAAAGTTGCCGTACAGAGTCAAATGATTTTACAGCTTTATAAATCAAGTATACCATGAAATTAAGATAATCATTCAAATGAACAATAATTTTTTGACGGCATTATTTGTAATAGTACTTTTGAGTGCTAGATAATGTTTTGGAACCGAAGCCGTACTGTTTCAAATCACCCCCCGGACCACGGAAAAAGAGGGGGTTGCAACCCTCGATTTTGTCCCCTTGTCGCACAATTTTTGTACGGCGTTGCGGAATAATGGATTAGAAGCTGTATTGAAACAGTATGAAACTGATGCCGTACAGAATCAAATGACCAAATTTACCCTCGAAATTGTCAGAAAATCAAAAGAAAATATCGACTTTGTGGCTCACCATTTTTTTACGGCACTGCGCGCTTTCTTATTATTTTTCATGGATCTATCGATGGTAAAAATGCCGTACATGATCATATGACCAAAATGTACTCACTCTACCTGCACTTTTGAATTCTCACCAGCACCCAGTTGGACAGCTTACAAGTGACGGCATAGTGCTGAATCTTATTATTTTATGCTCTTATATCGTCCTATATACGTCACCTGGTGGTTCATATGACCCACATTTTTTGTACGTGGGCCTGTAGTCTATTATAATCATGTCGATTTTTTTCTAATATAACATGATCTAACCGTGAATTATTTAAATCTGCCAAGTTCTTAATGATTCCTACATAGCTGTAAATTTCTCCCAATTCCGTCCTTTACGATCCGTTAATCGTCTGTTAGGTAGTAGACTGTACACCGGTCGATTATATGCTAATTCATAGAAAGGGGAAGCCGACAGCCATTCGACGGCTAATCATGTGCCGTCGCTGAATATGTTTTTGCCTTATACCGATTTAATTACCTACATTACAATACTTTCTCATCCTCGCTGACGCCGTCGTAGTAAAGCCGGTATTCCACTACCAGTAAAATCATCCGACTACACTTCAATTTTTTTAGCAAAATAAATGAGGTAAACAATCCTTACATGTACTTTTATTGAAAAACAGTTTTATACGATATTTAACAGCAAGTCACAATTTAAAATCCCTGGATATTGTGATTTGTTTTATTATGGTTTTATATTTTCCAGTTACCGATTTTTAAAGAATGTTTTCGATAAAAATACATCTTAAGATTGTTTACCTCGTTTCTTTTGCTAAAGAGACTACGCGGATTATGGAGATAGTTCACTACGTCCAACATGACGGATCATACAAGCTCCACAATCTATTGCTAATTCTATTGTTATACATGCACTGTGAAAACTCGGCTTAATAACAGAAGACTGGCCTTGCCAACGAAGCTTGCGTTAATGTTTCCTCATTGTAGGCCAAGCCGGCTATCTCCGGCCGTAACCCGTAACCGTAACGAGAATCGTTTACAATCAAACAAACCGTGAGTCTAACCGCATACAGAGCTTTTAATTTAAGACTTATTCAGAACACGTTACCCACCATGTCTCATTTTAAACATTTTATACGCATTCGGCGTCTGTGTACTATTTCTAAAGTACCTAGCTTTTGACTCGTACGAGCAATGATGTGTTTAAAACTTATTTTATAGACTTTCTTATAATTTGTAATTGAGCTACCCTTGAGGCTTTCTTCGCGCCCGCTAATTTATACTGTAATACCTAATAGCTTTTGCCCGCGATTCTCCCACCTGAATCACACTTCACACCATATTTTTGGTGCTACTGGACGGAATTAAATATATTACAGAAAGGCTGGTAGGTAGAGTAAAATTGTTAAACACGACGAATAACTTCTGAACGTCTACCACGAAGACATACTCCGTGTGTCAACATTGTCAACTCAGTATGAGATCGGAGATATATGATATGCATAACAAATCATACCTGAAAATGAATGGCTGCAAATAATTCAAAAAGAAAGTTGGTCTGTTTACTTTCGATTATTGTGATAAACAATACCGTCATGCCTGTGACGGAGTACCTAACTGGTATAAGAGTTCTTGCTTTATTAATGGTTGATTACCTAATTTATATTCCCGCTGTAGACTATATTGTTATCTTGTCTTCATAGAATTGTACTTTGCACAATTTTCATGTCCTTCGAATCTGTGTATAATTTTGCACCTCACACCATTTTGCAACGCGTCTTGCAATCCAGTCTTACGCCTACTTACCAATTTTGAATAACTACATTGTACAGGTGGTTGTATTGAGCGTGGAACTACCTAGATGCAGTTATTGGTATGTAACGTCGTAGTCGTTGGGTGCATTCCCCCGCAGACATCGGGTGTCTGACCGGGGGAACACTATTGATTCTGTCTGCCGGCGCTCGCAACCTCCCAGATCCATACTAAATACAGAGAGTCGACGCCATATGCTCAACACGCGGCACGCTTGCTAGTTACTTACTTAAGACGCTGACAACACCCGATGACCTTCATCATTCGAGGTTTAAGCCACGCCCAGCGATAACAACGCCATTGGTCAGCGTGCGGTAAAAAGTAGAACTACGTGTATTCAATTACTTGCGCCATCTATTGACATATTTACGAGAAATATTTCCTTGCGCCATCTATTATTTTTTTTATACACTACTAGGATAGCAGAGCTATGAAGAAAGCAAATTTAGACAGGACATAATTATTAAATAATTTACTTGCAACTTTTATGTGTATAGATTTTCATTTATTTGTATGTACCTTCTAATATCAACCTTGAACACTATTAAAATTAATAATGATAGAAGGAAAGTTTTGATAATATTATTTGTACAACATCATCAATAAAATAAATCATCATATCAGCCGATAGACGCCCACTACTGGACATAAGCCTCCCCCAAAGATCTTCACAAATTATAATAATATTAAATTTTTACTTTATTATGAGCCCCATGCCCAGCAGTGGGCGTCTATCGGCTGATATTATCGAAGGTGGAAAGGCAAAACCCTTGAAGCGACATCATGGTCGAAGTTGAGTTATATATATATATATATATATATACTAGCTGTTGCCCGCGACTTCGTCCGCGTGTGTTTTTGTGATACTTACGGCTTTTCTCGATATCAAAATTATTATTATTATGACTATTAACTTCGTCACGTGAACCACTGAAAGTGTGTACGAAACTATACTTTTAGAATTACGTCATGAAAATAATAATTTGTGACACGGAATCTTGAAAAAAAAACAGGTGTGAACTGATTAATGACTCATCACATTTATTTATACCTTATTTTACAAAATAGTTTAATTTATAGTTTTGTTTATAGTTTCTTTATTCAAAAAAAGCTAAGTACAGTTTTAGTTACCTACATCACTATTAATTTCGCCGAACTATGACGCTTATTGGCGAATACCTACTGCGCTCACTTTAACGATATTTGTACCCTGATTAATTTAAAAAAATAAATATATTCTAATCAAATAATAGGTACATAAATGTTTACCTGTTTTTACCTTACGACTAACAATTCATTTACTAATCCGTTTTAATTAATATTTTGCGACTCAATTTTTTCTAGCAGAAGTTTTTTTATTTATTTTCTTGGTTTAAGTAGGTAGCAACAGATTATTAACACTTATTATATTTATCTACAAAAAATTAATTACCTACAGAGGCCTTACCATAGCGCAGACGTAAACGCGCCTTTTGATTTTGATTTTTTTAGGCAAAGATATTAAGAGCATACAGCCAAGCGTTTCACGCCGCCCTCATAATTATATCAGATTTTCAAATAAGAGTGCGTTCAAAAACCGAACGCGTTGTGAATAATAGCACATAAATAAAATCAAAGTAACGGTATTGCATATTGAACTTTAGGTGTTAGGTAAAGAACACAATTTGCGACGCCAATTTAGGTTGATTTAGGTTTGACGAAAATGTCTTCGTTGAAAAATACCTGTACAGCATGTAATTATTTTATTAATGTTTTTTCACAATTGACACAGTTTTCCAGCTTTATGTCTTATGTACATTCGTATCTATCTATTTTCTCCGCAGTATTATTTTGTTTGTAATTATTACCAACTACTTATACCGAGGAAAGCTGATTTTCTTGAGTTCCGCTATTTTGTGCGTTTTCACCTCAAAAATTAAATTTCAAGAAAACTGAGAAATTATATTTACCTGCATTAAATTGGAAGTATTATGTAGCAATTTTAAAAGGTTACCCTTCATTGGTTTTTATTGTATAGGTGTATGAAGTTAATTAATTTTAAACACAAAACCCTCTTTTTTGCGTCTCTGGATGAGATTAAAAAAAAATGCTAAAACATGTATTCCCTTATTTTTATTACTTAGTATTTATTCTGAATTTCATGATTCTAGAACAATCTAATTTTATTTTTTCATACAAACTTTAACCCCCCTTTTCACCCCCTTTTTCCAAAATTTTCCAAAATTTCTGTAGCCTATATCCTATTCTGAATTTATTGAAATAGATTTGTGAACATTTCAACAATATCCGTTCAGTAGTTTGTACGTGATGCTCAGTCAAACAAACAAACAAACAAACAAAAATTTTAAAAATGGTTTTAATATGTTCAGTTACCGATTTTAAGTCATCCTAGTCGGTTTTTTTTTTTAAATCTTCAATGTACAGATTTTTTGGTCTCAACGATTTTATTATATGTATAGATATATATATACTAAATAGTAGTTTTACTCTCGTAGTGCAGGTACCATCTAAGGAAGAGAGGTGTCTCTTACTTAACACAGGTTTTAACAAACTTAAAAAGAGGCACCAACAATTTTATTGTTAAACTAACAACTTTGTTACTGAATAAAAGATTATTGTTTTTTTTTTTGATATATCGTTGAAATCAACAAATTTTCCGCGACTTTTGACTTCGGTCACAGAATACTAATAATACTACAGAAAGGACACTCCCTGCCTGAACCGCTCTCGCCCGCAGATTGACGGAAAACCGACGGATGCTAATCGAGCTGGTTATTCGGTGGCGCACTCAGTGTAAATGTTGGTTTTACGTAAAAAGTAATCAGTAATTTCGTTTTCCGAGGTTTGAAGGAAGGCAAGTAAACTTAGTTTTTCGCAGTTTTAAAGGAAAGCAACAAGTGAATTTTAACTTCAGAAAAATGAAAACCGACTTCAATATGAAAAAAAATTTCAGAGTTCCTTCGATTTTTCCAGGATTCCATGATCAGATCCTGACCTGATTATCATGGGACCAACTGTGAGGTATATAATCTTTCAATCGAAACAAGAATTTTCGAAATCGGTCCTGGCGTTTTAGAGAAACCGGTGAACATACATAAAAAAAGGATTCCGACGAATTGAGAACCTCCTCTTTTTTTTGAAGTCGGTTAAAATTAGCTTTAGTAATTGAACGACTTTATAAGTTGAGAGGTATCTACTATTTTGTATTCCTTACCAGTGTGTTCTTGCCTTACAAATAAATTAATTCTGCGTACCTCAATTAATACCAAAGTCGGTTAAGTGACCACCTAACTGGATTCCGTGGTGGTTAAAAATGAATGTATACCACTAAACCAGGAAGATCGTCAGATGTGGATTGAACCGAGGAATCTTCGTATGGAGGCTGTGCTAACATTCCATCATTAGTTGTGTTATGTAATCTACAACGAAATGCAATTGTAAGGAATCACATTAAATTATTTCATCATCATTTAAGCCATTTGACGCCCATTGCTTAAGATTGCATTGTTTTAACTGTATTTCTGTGGACATCTGTCATTGGCTTTTTGTTTAGTACCAAAGTTCCACTCTAATGTACCCAAATAAAATAAATAAACAAATAAAACAAATAAATTTAGTTTTAGTTTTATAGGTATTATTTTAGTTTTAGGATAAGTGTTTTAAGAGTATCTGTATATTATTGTTTTTTTTAAATCAATTATATTCCACAGTAAATTAATTACTAACAACACAATATATAAATACAAACATACACACACACTTACGTACATACCCATATTACATACACACATCTATAAAAAGTATATCCCTCAAAGTGTACAAAGTTTAATTTAAATCTCTTGTGAGTATTGGTCATTTCTTAACATTCATTAGTCTACGCGCTCACGGCTCGACAGTTCTTATTCTTTGATACCTACAGAACACGACGAAATTTTTGCTTTGAGTTTGTTGAAAGAAGAGTTGAAACAATACAAGTAAACAAAACTAAACTAAGTAGATAAAATGTAACTTACTCTAATAAAACATTACTGGATCCATTTTCTTCTGTACTCTCAGTTCGTCTTCTCTTACTATAACGAAATAAGAATCAATGAAGAAAATAAGAAGTAATAAAGGAAATAAGACTGAATAAATGAAAAATAAGAATCAATATCAATGATAAAAAGCAATTACAAAGAAAATAAAAAAAGGAAAAAGATAAAGTATGCCGAGGATTTGAACCATCAGCCTTACGGCTGAGAACGGGACGTGTGTCAATCCCCTGAGCCACGGCATCTATCAAAGGAAGGGGTGAATTGGGAATGGATGATTATTTTGAAAGTGCTTGGTGATTTTTCTATTGATAGGAATAACCATCCTTAGCTACGGAAAAAAGTTTCAGATTTTTCCGTCGAGCCATATATTTTATAAAAATAAAAACATTTTACTCAGTCACTCGGCGAGCCCTATACGGAAGTAAGGCAGTACGCCAATGACATAATAGAATTTAAAAAAAAAATGCTGCTTGAATCTGTGGTACACGATGGCATTTGTAGCTAAGAAAAGCAACGGCTAAGTGGCGCCGTCTGTAGATTGTTCGTGTTACTAACCAAACATGGGGAATTTCAATAAAAATGACCATAATATACATTTTTTTCTCAGATTTTGGAATTATTGGGTTATTTCTACTCCGAATAAAAAACACTACTGAAAGTTATATGAGAAATGTATGGTAATTTTAATGAAATCCCAAATAGGTGGTTTAGTACCAACAACAATCTACAGACGGCGCCACTTAGCCGTTTCTTTTGCTTGTTTTAGCTTCCGAGTGCGGTGCTATCAATCAATGTCAGTGACAAATGTACCACAGATTCAAGCAGCATTTTTTTTTTTAATTTGATTAAGTCATTGGCGTACTGCTTACTTCCGTATAGGGGCCGCCGAGTGACTGAGTAAAATGTTTTTATTTTTATAAAATATATGGCTCGACGGAAAAATCTGAAACTTTTTTCCGTAGCTAAGGATGGTTATTCCTATCAATAGAAAAATCACCAAGCACTTTTAAAATAATCATCCATTCCCAATTTAACGTACTTGTACACATTATTACACCTGTGGCTACTCCTTCACTATAAACTATAATTTTGACAAAATTTTATGTGAAATTATATACTTACTTTACAATTTCCACCATATGTTGCTGTTTATTTTTATAGTGTCGTTTTCTGGATTTTTTTTTCGGATTATTGACCTTATTTCCCATAATTAAAACAATTTATTTACACAATTTAGCTTTTCAAAATATTTATTTACAGAACCTAATAACTAGCTAACAAATTTGAAGGACCCAATAACTACCTAAACTAACTAAATTATATTTACAACCCTACGAATTACGACAACCTAAATGTTTCTTTTCCTTCACGTAAATAACTATTGCGGGCACGAGCGACTGAGCAACACAGGTCCGTCAGGCAACGCGTCTCAACGCTCTCTGCCGGTTTCCGGTCGGGTGACAGAGAAAGCAACACGCGGGCGGCGGGGCGCGCCGCTAGCTCGATTGAAAAACCATAATTAAATTAAGATAAAAAAAACCATTAGTAAATTTACAAATTGAAAGTTACAATTATTTTTTTTATAGCTTATTTAGTAATAAAGATTTAAAATTTCGTAATGTGCACTTGATAATTGACGAAGTATTTTGAGATTGAAAATTACGCTTAGAGTCAACTTTGCCATTTAATTCTATCGAGCCGAATTTGTCTAATCGTGTTTTGAAGTTAACAACTATATCAGGAGTATAATCAAAATTACGATACTATTTTTTTTGCTTTCATATTGTGTACTGATTTGGCAGAAAACGAGATTAAAAAAAGCACATTTTGCTATTGTCAGCGTCTTAAGAACTTCACTTTTTAGTCACGACATCGCTCTCAGGTTTAATTTCAATGTTCATTATCGCGATTTATACTTAAGGTTAATTTTTAAACACTTGACTATTTCTCATAATGTGACTAACAATTTTGGTTAAAGTGTAAACAAGTTAATAATTGGTATTGTATTCGTAAATTTGGCCAGTATACGTATTGTTGTATTTAACTACTAGTCTTGAATGATACCATTGCCTTAGGATATTTTGAGATTCTGCTTCATTGTGTAATTTGGTGACTTTGTCCCTTCCGATTAATCTGGTGCTAACCTTGAAGTCAATGGCCAATTTTTGCATATATACGCATACCTACACCTATTATGTGTTCTATTTTCTTAATAAGTATCTCTCGGCAAACTTAGTTTTTCATATAACTGACGTCTGAACCGACGAAACACGATGCTTGCCGAGAGACATTAAGAAGCACTGTACAATTACAAAGAATTTAGTGAAAAACCTAGAGTGAAATATGTGATCACGACATTTCATTATACCTACATGACCGATATCTTTTAAATTTGAAGCCTTTCTTACTATGGAGTTTCTTAGGTGTTCTTTTCTTTGCCAACAGAAGTGTGCAATAGCGAGGAGGTGCCCGAGGTAGAAATAGTTAGTCTTCTACAAGAACATATACCGAAGTACCGACTTCGAGCTGACAGCCTCACCCAATTTGGAGGTAAGAATTCCTTGGAACATCTGAAAAACTGGTACTGGACTGATTCGCAGTTATTATAAATTTTCCTTTTACGTTGTGCCCATTCTTGTTTGCTTTCTTATTTAGATCTTTAAACGGACTTGACTGCATCGATTTTATTTTCACGATTTCTTGTTGGTACAATCAATTTCTATAGACCACAACTATTCGTGACTTTGACTGTGGCTTTAGCAATTGATCACTGTGTACAATGATTGCCTATTTGATATAAGCAACGACATCAAACGGTCACGAGATATCGTTTAACATAATATTTTGAATCGAGTATAGAAAGACTCTCTCACTTGAAAACCAATAAGAATTTTTTCTTCTCTATGTCGGTTCCTTTCCATAGGTGGCATTACGAGACTCGTAGGAAGTTGCTTTGTTGTTCACTTTTGCTAACATTTTTCCTGCTTTGAGTTTATTGCTGGAAGACTGACTAGTCCCAATCCCAATTCGTCCAGATGTTTATATTTGCTTTTTCTCGTCATATGACCAATGTATTGGACTCGCGAATCCCGTAGAAATAGAACGCATTCAAGAGATGTGCCCTGGTTTAGTTCCAATGACTCCTTGCGGACGTTGGAAATGGGCCGTAGCTCGTAGTGTTTAACTATTTATGCTTTGTTTTGAATTTAAATATCAATATTTATCCCTTTTAGAAGTATAGATAACAACACGACATCCAAAATGAATAGAAACGAATTGTGTCAGTTGCAGTTTTAAGTTGATTGATATCATCTTTTTATATACAAAAATGTATCCCTATTTCCCTTGGTCACGGCATCACGCGTGAACGGCTGGACCGATCTCGTTGATTCTTTTTTTGTTGTGTTTGTTATTGTCAGGAGAAGGTTCTTATATAAAAATATTTGAAAAAAACTGGTACGGGGGTAACAGCTAGGTGTAAATAAATTTCGGACGTTTCGAACACCTTGCATGTTTCATTGTCACGGAAAATCTGAGGTAAAAACAAGCGAATTTTTTACTTGTCAAGAAAATCTTGCTGTCATACGATTTTTTACCATGAATATTATTCGAAAAGTATCGTCTGCGTTGCAGGGTTTAAGCACTTGGAAAGGATTAAAAATCAATTCCGTAAACATAAGAATAATCATATTTTGAAAGAGAACTTATTAAAACATCAATAGTTTATTTTAAAATCCTAAGGTTTATACTAAACAGTGTAAACATGCATTGTATTAGTTCAATAGGCAGGTGCGGTGCACGACATAGCTGAGCAAGTCTTTCCTAACAATATCTAAGTGGATTGGCAAGGTCTTGCGACTTGTTCTGTAGTTTCTCCGAATGCCAGCCATAGATCCATCGCGAGTTACCGCAATACCTTTCTCGTTATTTCACCCCAATACTAATTCATACAACATCTTGGGATTTTGTAGTTTTATATGCCCTGTAAACATTTTTGCCTATTACATTTTTACTTTTTACACACATGTTCAAAAATTTCACTAATCTGATACTTAGGCACTACTACTAATTAATAAATCACAAATTTTAACTGTTGTCGCATTTTCGGGAAATCTCATGCAAAACTATTTAAAACAAGTATCGAATAAAAATGGTAATAAAGTAAGCTGCATATTTTTTCATATTATCAGAATGATCTTGTTAACTTCAAGTCCATCGTCCAAGGTTTACTTGGTGGATGTCACGTTGCGGCCGCTTTGATTTATTTTCCTTCCTACAAAGCTTAGCAAAAAACCTCGGAAATTCAACGTGATTGCTGCAGGAAATCAACTACCTACAAGCAGAGCAGGGTACGTTTGTATTGTTGGGATTTTCATCCTTATCCAGGATTTTCATGTTTGTTCCGTCCTACTAAGTCCTGTAGGCGCGGCTTCCGGCGCCGGCGCCGACCGGCTATAAATAATGGTGTCTCATCGCTCGAGTCATCGCCCGCTGCCTAGTATGCGTCCCGACCGGTCCCTGCATACCATCTGTCAAGTGGCTGCATTAGGTGTCGTGTCTCGCATCTCAGTGCAACAACTTGCAGGTCAAGCCGTTCTGAGATTTTATCTATCTCGTTGTTGTACCAAGAATGGATGAATTAGGTACAGCTACAGAAAACAATGAGTACTGGGTACTTTTTTAAATGTTAGAATTTAAATCCTCAGGAGTATTTATTTATTTATTTATTTATTTATTTATTTTATTTGGGGCATCAACAAGTCATCAAGTATTACTGTATTTTCGAACAATTGGTTTGATTATGTTATTTCCTTAAAAATCATTGTGTATTGTGTGTGCATGCACTTTTATTGAGCAAGTATTACGTAGCTTGTATGTTGTATGCAAATTATTTTTAACTTTCCGTTACTAATGTGATTATTGATATTAAGTCGATACCAGCGTAACGCTGGTCTGTGGCAATCTTCGCTTAATAACTTTAGCCACAATACAATGCAGTTACCTACTTATACAATTTTTCAAATAGAATATCAGTGAAGGTGTAGTTACTGTCTCAGTTCGCGTAGGTATGTTTTGGATGTATTAGAATCGAAAATTGGTATCTCGTACCTATTCAAATACTAAGACCAAAGACGCGCTAAAATATGTAGATAGTTTTTTTATACATCATTAATTTTCATAGTTTTGAAACACGACTTAAAGCCCACGAAGTTTTGAAGCATGATATTCATAAACCCTAAAGCATTTAGCCTTTTACAATGTTTCAATACAACTACGGTTTTTATAACGGCCTAAGTATTTCAACTGAAAGATCCTCTGTGTAATGGCGTGACTCAGCGCTCCCGTGACGTCATTCATCCTGCCTCAGGGCCACGCACAAATTAATATTATCGAATTACTTAGGATCCGACTTGAATCGTATATTATGAGTAAGAGACGTATTTTTCTTAACGATGGTTGTTCTTTGTTTGTTCGTAGAGAAAATATTCATACTTATTGAGCGTTGGTGATTCGATAAGTTTGTTTGTTTCTACCTTTATCTAAAGGTCACCTTTTCGCATACGCTGTAGATTATTGGTGCTATGAATCTTAATGTTTACGCGTCGCTCGATTCTTTCTCAGATTTGAGTAGAAAGGCCGAAGTAGCTCGCTGATAATGTGTGGAATTTTGACTACATTCGGCGAGCTATGAATTCGCACCTTTAGGATGAAAACGCCTCAACTCAAAAAAGCAACTTTTTGGGAAATCGAAATAAAAGAATGGAGATTGTGGCACCATTGTACTTCGTCGTGATTATTTTTTTTACTATTGAAGTGACAGCTAAATTTTAGGCATAAAATTGTAAAGGATTAATTTACCTATAAATCAGTTTAAAAAAACGAAATAAATTGTGAGTATAATGTGGATAAATAGAGGTTTTTATCTCATCAGTCACATAGTACGCCAGATAGATGTTTTTATTTAATAATTAAATGACACTATTAAAAATAAGTCCTTAAACTCTTTGAGTATTTCTATATTAAAACGACACAAATCTGAATAATTCATCAAATTATATAAATTATACCAGAAATAAATGGTCACAAATAGTCACAATAATAAATACGTCGGTTTCAAATTAAAAATTAAAGTGAAATATACCGTTTCAATCAGAATGAAAACGACTCAATAGGTTTTCCGTCATTACTGTTCTGTCCATGTGACGTCTATCCCACAGGTGCTTCGGCAGAACACTGAATGCGCCCCTCCCGCACCGTCATGAGCACGGAATTCCCCGCGCAAGAAAGAGACCGATATTGCAGCTTTGTCCCATTCCAGCCTGAATGTGGCGTTTTATTATTTATGGAACGATAGATATGACCGTATAAAGTCTTTTTACGACCCTAACACAAAAACCGTGTTTTTTGAGATGTGTCGTTTTCGTCCTAAAGGTGCGAATTGTAGGTTTTCTATCGTAAATAAGTAAGTAATGTATGAAACTATTTACGATGGAACATTTGTTTTGCAGGATACGAGAACCAAGACTGGTTCATACCGACGCCTGCGCTGCCT
Organism: Pandemis cinnamomeana; assembly: GCA_932294345.1. Classification (NCBI taxonomy): domain Eukaryota; kingdom Metazoa; phylum Arthropoda; class Insecta; order Lepidoptera; family Tortricidae; genus Pandemis; species Pandemis cinnamomeana. The sequence continues at coordinate 10,086,505 of OW028705.1, read as the reverse complement.
GTCAGCGACAACGACCTCGCACTCACTCCTGATCAGATCAGAGAGACTCTTAATTACTTCCGTAAGTAAATTTACCTTAGTACTCTATTGCAATACTACCGTATTTTGGTTGAAACAAGAAATTGAAATTTGGAGTCTAAAAACATCATGAGATGGTGTTCGTGTTAAGTGGTCCATTCTAGACGCCTTTGTCACCTCTGGATTGGGTAGGTAGTTAAATGTATGGGCAGGTTTCTAAATGTGGTTGTATTTAATAACTGTAAGTACTACTTAACCTAAACGTAAATAGAAATAAATTGAACGAGCGTCTGCGTATTTCAAATTATTGCGGGGTAGCGGAAGCTTTGGCCCTTGAATGAAATGCGAACCCTGCAAGGCTTCGCCAACCCGTCCCAATTGTTGTGAAATCCAACAACCCGAGTTTGCGCAATTGCCCTTATAAATGCTATGCTTTGTGAAAGCGGGCCCTGTTACCAACTGGAATTTTGACGTTAGACGACAATGACAGGAATACAAATAAACTAGGTATTGGTTTGGACTGAAATTATCTAATGATATGATAATAAAACGTTTTGTTGTATAGCTTTGGTTTTTGTGACATACTTTGCCAATCAATTTTAATCAGGCGTAACAATGTGCCCTATTATGTATGTCTACTACTCAACACAAAGACTTGTGAGACCTATTTAGACAGGTGATTATAAATGTAAAGCCTGTTTTGTACCAAATTATTGATCATTACAAAACTGCAGACGACCTTTTACCTAAATTTACCGATGTTATTAATTGTTTTCAAGTACCCAATGCACTTGTGTTTGCATTAAGCACAAGATAAATTCACGTGGCCTTGGTAGGCTGGTAGCAATGTTGAATAGGTAGAAAGTAAGTTCATTACTTGTTACTTTTTTAGGCAAGGAATCCAAATATAGCGATAATGAATTTGTTCGCATGTTGAAATAGGTTACATTGTTGACGGCGTACGGAAAACAGATGCTCTTTGCCAGTTTTAACAGACTTACCTATATCCCTCTTTGTTGCCGGCGTTTGCATGTTTCATAGAGCGCGTGTTTTTTTAAATATACTTCCGACTTTATGATTATTCCACATCGGTATACGTGATGCGTGGTGGCTAGTTTTAATGAACACGAAAAATCAATCAGATTGAAAAAGTCATAAGTCGCCAAAGCTCATTCATATTAAATAAATAAATAATAGGTCCATTTTTTACTTGTAATTATTATATAATTTTTTTAGTTGTTAGATACCTATATTATGTATTGACATGTAATATGATGTTATCATATTGTCCGCATTTCTTACATCCTCCGAAACTGCGTCTTCCGCTCCAAATAGACATCGATGGACTGCGAAGCTTCTTAAACCTGTTACATTTCAAAAGAAAATCGTGTAGAAAATCGGCGCATCGATTAAATATTAAGTGTCGTCTCCGAGTGCGGCAGTCGAGTTTACGTAACGCCGCCGCTGTGGCCGGCGCTGTGTCGCGCGTGCGCGGCGCGAGGGCGCGCGGCGGGCGCAGTGCCGGTCGCGCCGGTCGCCGCGACACGCGTGCCGCCCGCGATCGATACCGCCGCCGCACCCGCGCCATCGCTAAATACGGAACGCCGGTAGCTGCACCGCTGCACCGCTGCACCCAAATAACGCACCTTCCCATGTCACACGCGACAGTAACATGACATGAAGGCGACGCTGCCCACATGCGTCCGATCGATCGTATTGCACGCATTTACAAATAAAATCCGGGCGTCGTTTCCGACTCACTGTCTTGTCAATCAATCTGTAAAGTTTAATTAGTTTAATTTGCCATACGTTTTCTTACCGGAGGTTAAGATGTAGAAGTTGAGTCGGCGTAGCATCGATTGAGGTCTGGAGCCGCGTCGAGACGGCAGCGCCGCTGCGCGCAACAGCTGCCGACGCTCTTGTTATCTTGACCGTGAGGGCATTTATTTACTCTACGTTACTGCCTGATTACTATATATTTACAAGTATAATTCGAACAAGATATCGTAATATATGTAATATTATAATTATAATATCGGACGTATTCAACGTAATCTTATATCAATGCATTACTTAACAAACTACGCCTGGCCATTGGGCTATGAGACCTACTTACTTACTCAGTATATAACCTTATTATAGCATAACGTAAGCTTCTTAATTTGCAACTATGTAGTTAGGTGTGTGTACACTTTAGTCTGGCTTTATATGTAGATAGATGAACTATTACAAAGTATTATTTTAGAATAATAATCAAAATTGATGCCTTCAGAAGATTTAAATGGATGGCTTGATTACAGCAACTAGAAAATAATGTCAACCCCCGTTATATCAACTCACGAAAGCCAAATGTAACCCCGATACAGTAGGCAGATTTTACAGCGAAGACGCGTTAAAAAAAACGCTTGACAATCCAATTCAATGCCAGTACCTACCTTCTTTGTCTTTATCGTCTTATAATTTATTACAATTGTGACAATGTATAGAAAGTTTTATTTCTCTTTACCAGGATTGTATAATCTATATCCATAATTAGAATCTCAATTAAGAAATTTTGTACTATCAATTGAATCAAGAATTTTGACTTCTTCTTGTTTACATTTACGGTTTTGCCGTTAGAAATTTAAGAAATTTTATTCCGAAATTACACCGCCAACTACTTTTCAACTGATTATCCATAAATAAATCCCGCAGTATTTGACAACCTACTTATCTACTTTCTAGTTGATTTTTACGATGCTTATATCTGACCTACATTAACTTCCTATTATTAGACCTGATTATTTTTACTCACGCAATTACTACGAGTATTATCGTGATTGTCAATCCGCCAAATTCTTCGCGAGTTGTGGCAGTGGTTCATTATTTGAATAAAGTTCAATTAAAAAGTTGAAGGTCAATATACATACCTGACTAAAATAGTTTTGGCTATACTTACCGAGAGATTTTGTCTGTCGATTTATCGTTAAAATAATTTTTAGGTAATATACAATAAAAGTTTATGAGTCAGTGTGACCACATGTAATATATAGATTCCTGCGGTTTAAACAGAGAAAGATCCCTAATTGAGTTAGTAGATGTAGTAGTAAAATAAACGAAACTGGCAGTTTTTAGAGATCTAATGGTTTAATTATCAGAAATTTAGCATTTCCAAAGATACTCAATTTAACCTAGTCAGACACAAAAGAGCCTTTAGAAAAATTTCTACAATTAGTAACAATTTTTTTGTTTCACGTGTCATATAGTGTCTGTACCGGGAGATGTCGCTAAACGTTAAGTAGGTACCTATATGATATTTTTCTGCTTACTTATAAATATAACTGAAATCTGTTTGCGGCATTTAGTAAAACTCATCTTAATCATCATCCCATTGATGTACAAACGCGATACTTAGCTACGCACTTTTCCGGTCTATTTAAAAATAATTACTAATATCAAAGGGTAAGGTCAACAACTAGATTAACGTGTCAATTTTTTAATAGTAACTGCCTTTTTCCTATTCACTATGGCAACCTAGTAACGAGTAACTTCCGGTAAATGTTGTATTTAACAGGGTTTTCCGCGATTTACGACACCACAAAATTATGCATTGATACTCGGATAAATCGATGAATATTATATTGTTGTAAAAATAGCGATTCTTGAGATTAGCGGCCTATACATATAATAATTATTCATGAAACTAAATTTAGTAGGTTCGGTCAATTATACATGGGTGACTATTGGATGACTGACACTTTTAGTCGGACATACACGTTGTATAAGTAATTGAATGGCTTATCTAGATGTAAAACTATAGAGTAAATCGCATTTCTACGATTAAATTAAATTTGCTAATCCTGTCGCCAAGCAGCAGTGCTTGCACTGCTATGTTTCGGCGTGGAGACTAAGACAGCCGCTGAAATTACTGGCACAAGAGGTATTCTATACTAGACCTCTAGGCTGGCAACGCGTCTGCAATCCTCTAGTGTTGCGGGTGTCTATGGGTGGTGGTGCTCGCTTGCCATCAGATGACCCACTTGCTCGTTAGTCGTCCTTATCGTATAAAAAAAACTACTTATTGTATATAGTTTTAGCTTTTAATAATTTCTATGTTACGTGTAGTCTATTCGAAATCGATTCCCCTATATAGGTATGCGAATTGATTTAGCCGTCAATTCCATGTTATCTTTCGATACTTCATTCGGCTAAGAACGAACAAATTCCAGTATTTTATACTAAACCAAAAAAGACATTATGCATGTATATTATAGAATATAGAAGACCACCTTATTACTGGGATCTCATTCGCTTTTCAAGGAATTACGAACGCGTTCCTTTTTAGAGTGGATTCATTACTTTCAAATGTTAATTAGTGAAGCAAGAAACAAATTCAGCACATGAATAATGAATAGTTCACCGCGGCTGTGCAGGTGAAGTGGTCAGACTCGAATCTCTAGCGGCCGGCCTTAAGCTTATGACATGCGCACTGGTGTGTTGTGCCAACAGTTTCGGCATGTCAAGTAACATTATCGCTGTGATTCGATTCGAACCGGCCGTTAGTTGGGTGGCTACTGGCCAGTTAGTTATTGTTATGGCTTCGACGGAAGTGGACGTCGAAGTCCGGCGCGTGGTTATAATGCAGATTAGTTCTGTGCTCGTGTGTCGTGCTAATCGCGTGCTGTCCGCTGCAGACGCCTGCACTTGATCGTGAAAGTAACCACTGGCCTCAAATGCCAACACCGTTACTAAAAGAAATCGCCTTGTTTTAAGTTAACTCGAGACTTTGTAGTGTTTTACTACCGGGAGATTTGTGCGGTTCTTCGTTTTTATGTGTCGACTAACCCCTGATAACCTTTTGCGATAATGTTGGTGGCGTGAAAAATTGGTATCTATTCAATTTCACTTTCATCATTGGGAAGGTGTCGCTCATCGTTAGAGTTGGGGAATCTCGTTCCATTCGAACTATCACACGCTATTCAAGTAAATTGTCGCATAATTATAGTATGCGTACTTCTGCTTAAACTGTTATCTTAGCTTTTCGGTTCCAAGACTTGATTAAAATATAAAGACAATCGTAATTTATTTCATCTACGCAAATATCATTAGTGCTCTAAAATGCGTTCAGAAACCATAGGAAATGACCAGCATTATTACATCCTTAAAAAAATCTATACTGTAATATCATTGCAGTACAAAAATCTGTACCTACTTTAATGTTATTACAGTACAGATTTTACCATAACCTTACAAAAATCTGTAAGTACCTACTGTAATAACATTAAAGAACAGATTTTATCTACTATCACAGACAAGAAAGTACTTACATAAATCACGCCTTTGTCCCTTACGGGGTAGACAGGCCCTAGTATAATTGGTTGAAATAATGCTGGTCATTTTCCTACTGCTTCTGAATCTATCATAGAGTACTTATGATATGTGTGTAGATAAAATAATGTACGCAACTGTACCTACATAATTTAGGCCTTAAACACTCATGTGATCTTATTTTGAAACTCGCCACGGCTCGTTTCAAAAAACCACATTCGCGTTTTAAAGACCCTCATTATGTAACGGTTGCATAAAATGCTATTTAGTTGTAATCAGTTTCTTTCAAAGCTTCATTGAATCTAATGTCAAACTACCCGCAGAGCTTGATAATAATTTCCTTACCTGTCAATAATTTAAGGCATACCAAAGTTAACTTGACGTCTATTTTTCATTATATATACATATAATAAAATAAAATAAAGATCAAATTAAATTTAATAGAATAATTTATGTACTATAATACTGCAATACATGTAGATCATACATAAGGTACTTACTTATGGCTCGGTAACTTGAAATGGCGGAAGCTAATCGGTTAATGTTTTCCAAGCGATTACCGGCACCAATTTATTTTCTAATCGGAAAGTACCCTATGCGTACTATTTATGTAGGCATCTATGTTGTAAACAGCGAAATGTTGGAGAACAAAATGGGTCAGGGTCAGTCTCCATCATGCCTGTCTAACCTTGATAAAACGAGGCGCCAAGAAAATTGATGTTGCTCGGGGAAATTGGAGACTACTTCTTACCATATCAGGCGTGTAATATAAATTTTACACTATCGTAGTTATTAATCCACGTAATAAAACTAGTTCTAATATGACATAAGTGTCAATGTGTTGTAGAGTCGGATAGCCTGTATTAAGTACCACTGTTGTTTAATTCCTCAATGGCATTAATGAACCAACTTCAATTAACTAAATAAAAAATGGTTCAATACGACCCTAGTAGGTACGGTGCCGCCGGCGTCGTATAGCGACTTTGTTGGAAAAAAGCGGTGACGCGCTGCGGCGCTGAAGGTTGCGTTGCGTTTTTATTCAAGATCAGAGGAAAATTGATTTTTTATCTCCGCCATAGAACCTAGTAGAATTTCCTATCGCGATGCCGTTATTATACTCGTATCTATTGCATTAGGTACATATTATTTATTGTTACATTTTGCGTTAAAAGGCGAAGCGTTTAGAATAGAAGGTAGAATTTTGTTGTTTGACTTTTGCTATTATTGAGTTGACCGATCACGACATTCAGATCGAATTCTTGCCAACACTCGTGCTGGTTTTTGTGAAAGGTCCCTTAGACCCCCGAGTGGAGTTTAGACGGCGAGCGCGGCGCATGCGCAAGGCTGCGTGACGTCAGCCGCTGAATCACGTGCGGCGTCGCCGACCTTAAGGCCTTACCGCTTTGGCAATTTCATGGGCAAATTATTCGCGTTGTGCAAAAATTTTACGGTAGCCATCTACTAGACAGCTAGACTTTTCCCACCCCCATTTAATCACCGTTAGAGAACATCTAGATTTGGTTCGTCAGAAGTCTTTTTCGATAAATTAACATTGCCGCAAGTTGTTTACTTTAAACCCGAACTTACATCATATTTGTTCTTCGTGTTTAAAAATAAATATCAAATGGGTACATAATTCATTCTACGCTCACGATTCCGAAAATACCTATGCCAAACACGCACTCTGAAACTCAATTAACAAATACAAAGTGCTGAAACGTGTCATCTTCTAGTTGGGACTTTGGGAGTTATTACCATATTTGCTGTCGTTAAAAACAAAACATGCAATTAGCTTAATTACTCCGTTTTTCAGCTGTCCGTGAAACTAACAAATTACCTTGTATTAGATTAACCACTGACTAAGGAAGAAGTAACCACAAAAACCGTAAATCGTTAGGATCCGTTCGAAACTTATGTAGTCAAGTACGTAAGAAAAATTTACACTTTTTTTGCAATAACGTAGTATACGGTTAGCGACAGATTTTATCTACACGCTCAACACGGATGAGGTGTAATAAAAAGAAAAAAATTTGAGCCCTTTCGTTTATTCAGTGTATTTGCTGCCGATTGTACTATGGTTCAATCGGGCGGTGAATTTCACGTTTTAATAGCTGTCATGATTTTAACATGGATCTAATCTTTTCCATTGTTTTCGTGGTATGTTTACCTACCCCAGCTTGGCAGTTGATTGTCAGATATGCATATTTATTGAGTATTGTCTGCATGTCAGTTACGTGAGCATTTTATTACCATAAATGAAGTTCATTGTGATAAATTATAATTACGGTTTCTTCATGATTAAAACTTAGCTATCTCCTATTTGTGTAATAACAAGGTCCCGTAATCTTTGTCGCATTTACGTCGCAGTGGGGTAGGATCCCCAAGGAGTACCTGAATGGATTAGCTCTAGTATTATAACGAAAACCTAATCTGCTGCATTTAATCTCTAATCGACCACAATGTGATGTACTTAAAAGCGACAGGATTGTGGGGTCTAATTGTCATACACTCTAAGGATTTATCTAAGTAGAAGTAACTAATAGAAAACGTAGCTCGAAACGAAAGTCCTACGCTTTTATATCAAACAACATGTGCCTGAAACATTGGTGCAATAAATCGTCTATGCAAACATTTCTTTTTACATGTTCGTTATGACAGCTATAAAAAAATCAGAGTGCCGGTAATTTAATCCAACCACTTTCATTATACCGTGGGCGTAATGCTGGCGCGCCTCGCTTTGCCCTCAATTTTACATTAAATCAATATTACGTTTACAAAATCTCACTTCGTCTACTAGTTCGTGAACGGCTGTTTATGAATTATGATTAAAATTGTTATCACAGCGATATCGTGTTATACTTGTTAGTTGAAAAAAACCTAGAGCGACGCTACCTGCGTTTCAGTGGAACTATTAATACGCCCCCGACGGACGTCAGCCGTCTGCCGGCATTTTCGCACATATAAGTCGGACATTGTACAGGCGGAACATCAAACCGTATGCTCTAGACGAGCTTGAATATGAGTTCGGGTCTAGCGTCAGTGAACACAAATTCATTGACGTTGCTGTTAAAAAAATTGATGGACAAACTGTGCGAGGAAAGTTTAGTGTAGTGTAAGGACAGCCGTGTGTGGGAGTGCATGGGGCGGTGAGAGGGGCAGGGCAGGCCGATGGTCGGAGTCGGGGCGCGTCACGGCGGAGGGCTGTGGGTCGGGCGCGAGGCGCGCGGGCCGCGCCTCGCCGCCGCCCGGCTTCGATCGCGAGCTCTACCAAGAGCTGAGCTTCCTCCCCGACGCCGAACTGCGTGAATGCCTCGGCGAGTACCCGGACTTCATCTACCACGTCGCGCGCGACAGGTTCGGGAGACTCTACTTCCGGGTCATCAGGACGTTGCTCCTAGACCGAGGTATGCAACGAAGCCCTTGGTCGTACCATCGCTAACCCTTAAGTGTTGCCCCCAGATCAGCGCCTTTATTTGGTCGTTCCTTTTGCGCAATGCCCGACCTTTCGTGCTTCACCACATTGTTTTCACGCTTAGTGTAAATACATGCTTAATTAGCCGCTTATCAAGGGCCGTTTTAAAACCTTGACCGACTCTCTTGTTGTCTCGGGATTGGCTAGAGAAGAGCAACGTTTAGTGTACCCTGTGACAATAAAATGATTTATTAGTATATTCTCATGTGATAATTCATAAGATAGTACAGTTTGAGATGTTATTAGTTCCTTTGTCATTAATTCGGTACATATACGTGTTATGGCTATCGTTACATGACAATGGAGTTAAATAAGACTTGAACACGGGAATTGTGTTGACAAAAAGTGGGTTTCTGCATCGTGTGAGAGACAACCGTGAATACATCACAATCGATATCCGTTGTAATCTTGGAGTTAAGTAACAGTGCGGAAAAAGTCACATCCACCGCATTCAATGGTCTCATTGCCCTCTGTTCCCACACTTAGAAAGTAAACTAGTGGCTCATTCTCTAAATAATAAATATACTTCTCTTTAGATCATCTGATAAAGGTACTTGTATACCTACCTACCTTACACTATTTAAATCTTTAGTTAATAAATAATAATAAATGTATTGTTAACGTACCTACTATTAGTTAGTAGTAAATAGTTACAAAATAAATCTGTCACGAGTGCTTTGTCATCGCTTCCTCAAGTGCACATTGTTTATATTATGATAGTTTCAGCAGATGTTATCATTGATTTACCTATAGGTGATAGTTGCAAGCAATAGAAGACAAACGTGTGTACTGAAGCATTGTTTTTATCAGTACTATTAAGTATGTACTCTTATGTTGTCGCTTTGGCTGGTACTCATATTTTCCCACATGTATGTAGACAATTGAGTAAAACAGTTTGTTTTGCTCGCCCTCCGCTCAGCGGCGGCGGCGAGCGTCGCCTCGTTGGCGCACTAGTCGCCAACTTGATCGGTCGCCCCGCGCTAGTGTTTGTCGCTACGGAATCCACATTGTTTACCGATGAAACGCCTATCGTTCCATGAACTACCTATCAAGTTTACTAATAATGTAATAACAGTGTCATAAGCTCGCTCCGTCGAACATTCTCAATGAATTCGTCTCGGTCCGATATCGATAAAACGTTCCCTGGTTAGTATCATTAACTCCATATCGAGCAATTACGGACGATATGTAAATAATTTTGTGTTTATCATATCTTATCGTAGTTTGAAGCCGGCTAGCAAAGCGTAAAGGAATCGCCATTCTGTGTTTACGCTAGCGTGCGTTTCACTTACTCGCCGTTTTGGACAAAGTGTCGTGTTCTTTGAGATAGTTTTTGTTCGATTCAACTATTGAATCGAATGAAGGATTGTTTGATTTTATTGTTGAATTGTCTACTTCTATTGATAGTTCGTGCATTACAAATATTTTAACTGCGTTAACGAATAAAAAAATAACGTTGGTAAGTGAAATTTAATAAAAATAAGAACAATTTAGTAGGCCTACCAACAAAGATACAAAGCGTCTACACAAAACAAATTTCACAATATGGTTTAATTATTTAATGCAATTAAATCGGTTAATAATAAGTTCTTACTGAAATTGTAAAGTCATTTCAGTCATCGACGATAATATTACTCAAACGAGGCACCTAAAAAGCTGCAATATTGATTGGCAAAGTTAAAATATTCACGGATCTATCTATACTTATTTAATGGGGGTTATTTTTCTTTTGTTGCCCACTTATTTTAATCAAAATATTGTGTTCCCCAAATAAATAAGTTATCAAAATTATATTTTTTATCCACAGTTCTATGCAGCAACAGGGTGAGCCAAATGACAAAAACCTACAATGACATCGAAGCGGTAACACGGCTCTTAGAAGAAGTAAGTATCCATTGTTTCCACATCTTTCATGATATCATTGTTATGTGCAGTTATGCGTACTTATTGAAGGTAAATACTATCAGGTTTCTCTTTTACTGATTGATTGAGTTCAATATTTCAACAAGGTTTCAAAATATATGTTGGGAAATTAAAGCTAAGACCAGAAACTTTTCCTACGGTTTATCCTTTGAGCTAACTCATGTGTCGGACATTATTCACGTATAGTCCAGTTGCCCGTTGGATGTCGCTTTCATGAAAATCGTCTGAATGCGACATAATCATAAACATGTCTACGTGTATTCACAATCTTCTAATACTAGCACTAGCATGTATTTGATATGAATTCGATACTAATCCGTTGACGATATAAATATGAATAATTTGTTACTTATCCAAGTTTAAATTTGTTGATTTAGAATATTTTTTTCATACCGTCATCGCTGTTGATGACGAATGATACAAAAGATCATTTTGTAGAATGAGGGGATACTTACAGGTAATAAAGATCCCTGAGCAGACTACACCGCAAAACTATTCTTATTACATTCGAAACTTTTCGCCTCATTGGTTTGCATGGAGAAAATGGATCCAATGCGGCTTTAGTGAAATTCTGAATTATGATCTGAATTATTGCAAGTATTGCAATGTACAGTTCGGAGCAGACGAAGCATCAAAAACACTACAGAAACTCTTACTCCTTTGGCTAAACAGTCGATATTTGAAAATAAAAGATTTAGTGACCGTTCTGCTGCTGACTGTATCTTATAATCCGGAAAATTAACCGTCACCCCCTAGGGTGCGAGTTATTTATTCAACACGCCGCTAGAGGCTACGTTTCGGCGAAATGGCGGCTCCCGTTCTTGTTATACTCTGAATACTGTCCGTAGATGAATAAATATTATTTTAGGTTAGCGTTTTTTCGCCAACGCGTCGAATAAGTTTTTCGTCGAGATAAAAGTGCTTTTCATAGGGTGTTCCGAATTTCGAAAAAAATTGTATAACCATTTTACTTTGCATAAATATTTGCTTAGATAAGTGTACTAAACATCATTAAAGTAACTTGAATCAAACGGAGAGATGGTTGTTATTATTGGGATAGTAATTTAGTTGTTGTTGTTTAATAAATCACGTTAACTTTATTACAATGTATTTGTATGGTTCAAAAGAATAACTTTTCAAGTCTACAATTAAATTAAATATGGCTCTTAGAAAGCATGCAGTGATCCCTCTCCTTGCTCTGTTATATGAGTTAAAAAAAAACTGTTGTGTCAAATTTCCATTTTGAAATGATACAATCACTGTGGGTTTTTATGTAACTACACGTTCATTATGTACTTTCTATCTGGATAATGCCATAAAATGAAAAGAAACTTCAGACCTGCTGTTATATATATGTATTTTTCTTTTTACGTCAATAGAAAGAGAAGGATTTGGAGTTGACGGCCCGCATCGGCAAGGAGCTGCTCGCCGCCAACGGCCGACTGGAAGCACGGGTCACTTCTCTGGAGGGCGAGCTGAAAGGCGCCAGGGACCACATCACTCAGCTGAGGCACGACCTCATTGCCAAGACTGATTTACTACAGGTAACGCACCTGTTTCTTTTTTTTGACGTGGCATTGAGTTCCAGCCGATGTCAGTAACGGTGCCAAAAATATTGTTCCTAATTACTATTTTTGACTAATTAACCATAAATGAAGAATGGTGCGAAACTTTTGACCTACCAAAACTTTGGGCTACATTTGCTGATGAATGATAATAATACTTATGATACTTACCTAAGCTTTCCTTTTAAGTTAATAAAGCTTACTTTTCGGTTGTTCGTTTATGTGAAATTATCCTTTCAATCTGTAATGTAATGTATGTAATTAATAAAACCGGTATAGGCTGTAGTGTACTATTTATATACACGCACAGACCTGCAAATGACCACATTCACACAAATAATTGTAAAAGTGCAGGTTTTTATTCCAGAAAATAGCTTCAACGCGTTGAATTCTACTCCCATCCATGACCATCTTCGATTATCGAAAATATCGAAACTTGGCTACCATGTAACTAGGTCATTTCAACAAACGAATAATGTTTCTACGTTCCAGTTCCTACTGCTGATGTCATGCCAGCGACATAGTTTTATTGATGTAATTTTTGTGTATTTTCACACGCCTATAATAATTCTTGTACCTCGTCTGCTGTGCTTTTTAAATTCAGAGTTCTTAATTACTTCCGCGATAAAAATGTTTTGGAATTTTTGCGTTCATCGACAAAGCGCTTCATTGATAAGTACTGAGGCAGTGCCGTGAGTGACGTTGTGTGTAATTAGGTACGTTGTTGCCTTACACTCGTTAAATACGATGAGAAGAAATCGATTGTGATTCCAACTAAAAACAGTTTCCAATTGCGTTGTTTGCAGGCTTATTCCTAGATAGTAAAACACCGAGTTGCAGTTATGAGACGGTAGAAAGCGATCGTGATGACGACGTAAATAATTATACTGACGTGTAAAAATAACGGGTCACTTCTCATACAAAGTTGTATGAAAACAGACTCGTTATTTTTGCTCGTCCGTGTATTGCATCAAGTTTGTTATACAGAAGGTTTTTTATCTTATAGAATATTTTACTTAAGTTAGCTGGTATCAATGGTGGCCATTTTTTCAACATTCCTTTGCTAATTCTCACGATAAGATATGAAAAATAACAATAGCGTCTAAACATTAGAATTAAAACAATATACAAACGCTAACAATGACACGTAAAGGGTAACGACTTGGTGGGAAAGTGCGTAGTATTTACGAGAGAACGGTAATGCCGAAAGCAATTCGGTGACCTACAAGTAATTCATGTGACTCCCTTCCTTGTTTTCACTTTAGATTAAAATTTAAAATAAAACCCTATACGATATGTATACAAATGTGGTAATTTAAAGTATAGATTTTTGCGATGGAATAGTAAATAGTACTTGATGTAATCTCCAATGATTTGAAGAAGCTCCGAAAGTGATTAGTATCAACCACTAAATCAAGTCTGTTATGATTAAAAAAGTTTAGATAGGCATTTAATCGAATTACTAGAAACTACCCAATATACTCGTAGCTAATTGACTTTGGTAGATTAAGTCATCCTCTTATTCTTGACCATGTCAAGGGAGATTAAAGATAAAGAATTCATAAGAATTGGAATCGTTTTGTTATTTACTACTTGAAAGGAAATGAAAGTATAATTTCTTTTGTTATACTATTCAATGAACAATAAAAGTGCAAGAATTACGAGAATCTCTGTAAAATTCATGTAACGTTCAATAAACATATTTTTTGCATCATTTTTTGCTCTCGTAATAGTTCCGTATGTGCTAGTAAATATTCAGTAGGTATATCTAATCGTGAGGGATATTTCTTTGCTGCAGTACAAGTTCTAATTTTTTGGTTTTTCTTTACACTAAGTCAAGCGCCACATCGTTTATAATGGTTTTCCCTAAAGCCTTTAAGACTGTTCAAATTCTTAGCTTGACAATTAAACATGCTAAATGTGCCACACCTTTGTCATCTTCAGCCTATATACGTCACTCTGCTAGGCTCAGGCCTTCTCTCAAGAAAGGGTAGTAGATATTTCCCACGCGGGTCTAGTGCAAACAAATGAAATTATATTGCTTCTATTTTGGCTGCTGAAGGTTCTGATTGATTTTGATTTTGTTGATAGGCGAATACTCGCTTATTTCTACTAAATTGTCGGATCCGTGGCTTTTTTGGCCTTCAGACCCACCATACCCCTGGCACTACCCCTAGAGGTATACCCTATAGGGTGGGACTGAACCAAACCACCACACCATTGAGAAATGAAAAAAAAATCGGGCTCCTGTTCCTGGGTGGTTTGCTCTTCGGGCATAAGGCATAGCATAATAACCTAACTAACCTAACCTACCTAATACCCGTAGCTTAAAGCACTACGGTGGTATGGTTCAGTCCCCATGGGTTGTGCGAGGGGTATGGTGGGTCTTAACCCCTTTTTTTGCTACAACACACAGGTTGAGTTCTCTGTGCAGTCGCGGTAACTAACTGGTCTTTTTTATTGCAGATACTGACAAATGATACAGAGGAGACCCTATCCCCGTCGGAGCAGGAGGCGGCTCAGGAAGCGGCGCTGCGCAAGCGCACCGGAGCACTGGAGCGCGAGAACCGGGCGCTCCGCGACGAGGCCGCGCGCCTCGCCGCCGGCGCCGACTGCGCCGAGCTGGCGGAGCGACAACTACTACGGGACATCGCGCACCAACTTTGTAAGTCAACTGAGACTAGTTTCTAGAAGGCCATGTCAAAGCAAAAAATAGGATTTTCGTCTATGTAAAACGTCTGACTCAGCATCTGCATTGCCAACCACTGAACTTTGTTTTTGTAATCTTGGTAGGTAGTTTTAGGTTACTTAGCGTACTTATAATTGTAATTTCCGATTATCTACAGATTATTGAAGTTCGTGCCAATTGCAGTATGTCATTAAAACCGATTGCTTTTATCACGTAATCATTATTTGAGTAGTAATGATAAAATTGATGTCTGTGCATTTGTGTTATAATTACTTTATAATATACCTACCTAAAAAGAAGCAACCAATCAGACTTGTTCAAGCAACGGCCAAGAAGTTTAACTATCGTTTATTGGCACAAATCGGTTTGTATTTAATAACAAGTTGAATGACTTTTCGAGTTGGTACTATTTTTGTTATACTTTTTTCATGCAGATCTAAATTATATTTTGGCAGCAAGGAATTTAAAAAGTATGGTTCGTATGTTATTGTGGTAATTTTAAGTTTACCTAAAAAGGAAGATTTAGGACATTGTGGACCGCTACAAATCTGGGACGAGGAACAAAAACACTGATTTTTCTCTGTCATTGTTTGATTACAAACTTCCCAGACGATAGGATCTTACTGATATGAGATAACGCTAGTATTATATGTACGTCATTTCTCTGCTAAAGGTCGTCTGTGGTGTAGATAATATTTTAAGAACGAACAACACGAAGAAAGAAGATTAAAGGCATGGTGGCACAAGGTGGCCTTGCAGCGTGTTTTCTATAAGGTTTGCACCCTGTCAGACCATACTTGTTCCAACTTGCCTTAACTCATCGGGCAAAAAAGAAGCCGAAGACACCGAAAGATCAAATTTGTTTGAAGAGTTAAGAAGTTTTTATTTTTTACTAGAAGGTTTTATTAGAAGGTTTTATTTACGCCATTAGATGCTCTACATTTGTCATTGAGTCTCATCTTGTTCTATTGTTTGTTGAACGCATAACATTTGTGATATCTTATCTAAAATGTAAATTTAGATCTGAAAATAAACTGGATCATTCACACTATTATACTGTCACGAGCAATAACATGGTTACATGTGAAGTTAATTACGGTGCCGTGGGTTGTGTTGCCGTGACTTAACCCTCGCGACAATGTCGATTTATCAGTGTTTTGAGCCTACAAAATGAACAAATACTTATTATTTCACGTGACTTTAGGTACGTACTTCGTTATTTTGTGTGTTTGTGACAGTTTCGGATTAATTATTTTTACATAATGTTCTTTTGTAAAAGTTCAGGTCATATAATAATATGTATGTAATGTAGGTACTCCTAAATTTGAAATTCTTATTTCGTAACGTAGCATCCCTCTCACACTAATATTGTTCTATAAGATAATGAGAGGGATGGTACGATACGACTTTCGAATTTTGAACTTGGTAGTAGACCCTCAGAATCGACCAATCCTATTGGTTGAAATCCACTTCTCGCCCCGCTCCCCTCGCGGCCTCGTGATGTTATAATACGAGTAAAATTGATTGGTGGATTCTGCAAGCCTCCGTTCATAAAACTGAGACAATTAAAAAAAACTAGATGTTCTTCGTATTCTGTGGACTACGGGATATATCCCTTTAGAGCTTTAAATAGATAAATATCTTCAGACAAGAGCTCTAAATTTTACACATAGAAAATTTTCCGCGAAGATCTAGTGCATGTGGGTATTGTATAGTTGAAGTAAAGTTTCCTTTGTAACAGGAGTTGTTGTTATTGTTAGCAAGTGCGAACTCGGAGGCTGGTGTGCTGAGCACGGAACTCTCCGAGGAGCGACAGCGCTCGGCGGAGCTGCAACAGCAATTTGATTCTGTCAGTGCCCGACTCAGCACCACTGAACGAAGTCTACAGCAGGTTGGTAACACTTGGACTTCTGTTCTCCCAATAGACTACATGCGCCCTTACTAACTGTGAGAAAGCTTAAATATTTTTTTACACTAATATAATTTAATAATTTCCCAGCACCTTTTACCCTATGAGTCTGTGAGAATCCAAGTATTTTGTTTGACGCAAAAATGCTGCTTATTTCGTGATATTGTCATCATTTATGCCTGCGAATATGCATGAATGAATCGATGACAATACTAAACCATAGCATAATATAAAAGTCACGTGTTGATATCGTCGCAGAAGTCGTATAACTTTTGAATGAGTAAAGTATAAGATAGGCCTTGAATAAAGCGGATTTTCCGATAAAAGTGCGGTTAGCAATATTAGATTATAGACCGCGTCTAGACGGCTAATGCGTAGTTTGTTTCGGGGTTATTAGCTGGCTAAACTTTCTTTTTTGTTTTGGTAGTTTTGATGTTGTTTTTATGGAAATATCCGAAAGTACGAAAAAAAATCAAGTTAACGTGCCGTAAAATAGCTTTAATTTTATACCAGAAAGAAATTCGAGATACTTGTGGGTTGGTCGGAGCGAACGAGTACTATAAATGAGGTCACATGTCAGGGCTATGAATAATATTCGCGTCACCTTGCCCACAGATAACTGCCGAACACGAGCACACGCTGCGAATATTAGAAATAACAAAAGAAAATCAAAATGCTCTCGCGGCGGAATTGGCAGATGCAAAGGTAAGTTTCCAGTCATTTAGTCATTAACTTTATCCATCCGTTATATTTATCAGATGATAACACATGTATTTAACATTCATAACGCATTACCGGCCAGTGCAATCTTTATTCTGCTGTTTGATTGTTATCGAAGGATTTTTATCTGTGATGTCACATTTGTTTATTCGACATCGAGAAAATTCTGTATCCATTCCACCCATGATATCCAAATATACTCTTAAACAGTCTTTTATGGGTAACTGGTACCTGCCGCTTGTTGTGTTCGGTCCCATACCGTTTAAGTATGATATTAAAACGAAGTGTGAGTGCGTTAATTGCTCATAATATTGAATTACCTTAGGCGTGTCCTAGATAAGAGACAATGGCACTCCACCACAAGTGTGCTGCACTCAGGGAGCGGCCTTTCGTGTGGTTTTACGACGATCTGTATAATTATGAAATGGAATAGTGACTTTTTGCATTACGTTACTTAGTCATAATTTTTTAAATAAAACTACGAAATAGCTACGAAATTAACATGAACCCATTTGGATTATTTTTATGATTAATTGAAGAAGTGGTCTGGACAATCTGCGTTTTGTAATATGTTATAAACACCAAAGTAAACAACTCGGCAGTATCTATCTATCATTTACAACGTTATTAATCAGTAATACATACATACATACCGTCACGCCTCTTTCCCACGGGTAGGCAGAGACTACTTTGTTCCACTTGCTACGATCCTGACATACTTCTTTCGCTTCATCCACATTCATCAATCTCTTAATCAGTAATCCCTAGGATATAAACGATAGATCACAACGACCGACCGACGTGAAGATCTCTCAATATAAAAATCATTGATTTTTTTGACGTCGATTAAAAAGTTAGTTTTTTCACGACATACGAAGCCGCTTGCCGCTTGTCGGTTAAGCGCGTGGCTGAGGCCTATTAGTTTATACGCACCGAGTAGGTCGCGGGCACTGGCTTAAATCCTCGTTGGATGGTCACTTAACGTGATGACACGTATTAGGAGCGGTACTGCGAGGTGGCGGCGCACCTGGCGGAGGCGCAGGAACAGCTGCGACAGCTGCGCAGGCGCGGCGAGCCGGCGCGCGGCCTCATGCCGAGCGTGGCCGCCGCCGCCGGCCTGCTGCCCGCCAGCCTGCACCGCGAGATGCACTCCTCCATATACTCCGAGCTCAGCCTGGACTCCGGTATCGGGATCGGCCTCGGCGACCGCGATCCCATGCAACAGTTAGTACATCTCACTAGTCTGGCTCTCACATGCGACGTATTATAAGTTGTTGCACGCCCTGGGTGAATATTCGAGCGCTCTGAACACTTGGGTCAGACGTCATTGTCCTCCCACGATTACTGCCACGATGGAAGAACTTTAAACAATCTAGTTCCAGCATTGCTGAGAGGATGACAACGAAAAACAGTGTAAAAACGCTGAATATTAACCCAACTGTGTCTCTGCGTCCAGCGGAAACTTCGGACTTTGCTGGGATGGAAGGTATATAACTATGTTAATCGAGTCTGAGATAGTGCCTCTTTGTATTGGTGATTTTTTTATCATCTTTTACATTGAAATTATAAATATACCTATTGCTTTTGCAAATAAGCAAATATATGTAATTATACTTTATTTTTACTAGTTCATTCTCTGTCTAAATGAAATAGATTAGTCGATAAGGGAACTAAAACAGATTGCCTTGTACCAGTTCATTGATACGATCCCTCGCAAAATAACGCCAAGGCGACGCCAAGGCAAATTGCGGAAGACTGGAACAACCAACTCACCGAAGCTATAAGTATGTATCTATGTTTTTATTACAGCTCGAGCATGGCGAAAGTGTTCGAAACAGTGCAGTGTGCGTCGAGATGGTCGGGCGCGTCGCTGGCCGGCTCGGACCAGCCCGACGCGCCGCTACCTTCCTACCCGAGGCTAAAGCCGCTGTCCACAGACTCCTTCCTAGACGACACGTCTGACACAGACTCGGATGAACTCTATCCGTAAGTATAATACACGTTTGACATATATATAAGGGATAACATTCTTGGGTGGACAGCTTACCAACAGGTAACCCACTTGCTAATTTTTCTTCCTGATTGTAAAAAAGAACCGCATTTTGAACTGAGATTTGAGAAATACCAGAGATTATCGCAAGTGTGCGCCGCAATAACTTATTTAAGTTACCGCTGCACTGACTGACATGTAAGAATTCCTGAAACAATTGTTTAATAACAGACTCCCTTTTCAATGGTTTGGGTTTATTGTCTAAGGCGCATTTGATTCATAATTTCCTAGGTATGAGCTAACAGTAGAACGAGATGGTGAATGTCGTAGTGAATACGCGAGATTAGACAATAAGCCTTCTGGTTTGTTATTTCCAAGTGCAGTGTATGAGTTCTGATTACGATATTTATGATAAAATCCGTTGGTGAATCCTATTGTATTAAAGAAATAAAATAATGGATAAGGAATCACGACTCGCATATCATTTCATTATAGACAAATTAAAAAAAATGGCGTAATGCAATAAAAGTGATATATCAATCACGTGAAGAACGCTAGCACATATTTACTTTATTTTAAATATTTGTTTGGGATGTGTAATATGCCCTGTCAACATCAATAGTAAACTACGTAAAAAACAGAATTCTGCTTCGTATTTTTAAAATATTTTGTCGCATTGTATAATGGTGTGCTCATTTCATTTTTTGATTTGGCGCGTGTTGCCAAAATGTATGATATAAGCGCAGTTGGCTCGAAGCCTCTAACGCAAAATGAGGACGTGGTTAGTTTAGCAACAAATCTTCGGTGTCAACGTAAAAATTGGCAGTAACGCAGAAATTAAATAATGAGCTTTTTTTTCATAATATAATTCTTTTTTTTCTGCGGAAGTTTTTTTACACGTCAGACTGTTTGGCGAACTGCAAATAATTTAAAGAGCCGACTACACGCAGCTGCCAGTTATGCTAACGAAAGTTCCATAGCAAAACAAATAATTAGCCAATCTTAGAACTTAATTTGGGTCGAGGTAACCAAGAGCGTACGTGATGTTATTGTCATATATTTAGGTTTAGCCTCAGCGTTTTTAATCTATTACAATAGCGACTTTGTATTTTAATTGATTCGATAAGAATTAAAATAAGTAAACAATGAGTCCTTTTGAGTTTTGACTGATATGATATTATGATAACGGATCAGACCAAGGCGGAGAGGCTTATCCAAATAAAAATAATCTTTAATTCCTAACCAGCTTTGTCTACGGATATATTTTTGTTATATAAATGTTTTTCTAATAATTTGTGGTGCCATTTATCTGTAAAATCAAAACACGAAAATATTTCATTCTTATGAGACATCAATGTTTGCCAACACGCCACTTGAACACTTTTGACCAGTATGTAAATTTTAATTGTAAATTTTGTAATGAGTGTTCAAAAATATGTGAAAACACACTTACGCGACTGACTAGGGCGTGCAGCGGGGAGTCGCCATGGTAACTTCCAGCTGCCTACCGTCACCTTACCGCTACGCACCTTGGCGTTCGCTTACTGCAGACTCCTGGCGACTGACAATACAGTCATGTTCATATATTTTTGAGCACTCTGACATCCCCGATGTATCTGATGGCGATTTTACAAGTTTTTCTTGAGCACCTTTTATTCTCATGAAGCTATTAGCACTGCCTCACGTGTGCTAGCGATAGTTAAGTTAACTGCTGTTTGTAATGAGTTTGATGTTTCGTTGTAGCGGCGGAACAGGGGAAGGCGTGCCGGGGGCGCCGGGCGCGGCCGAGCTGGCGGCGGCGCTGCGGCGCCTCACGCCGCAGGAGATCAACTCGCGCCGCGCCTCGCTCGCCGCCTCGCATCTGAGGCATCGACGCTCCACAGGTATGCCCATTATAGGTATCGCCCACGAAACACTACACTGGAAACTGCTACAGTACATTTTCTGTTTATCAAAGAACTCTTCTAATGAAGATAAATTGTGTTATTAGTTCATTTCTATGGTCAGTATTTCGTGACCTCGTTGAAAACGGTTCATACAAAATTGTAGCATGTAGTGAAGTCATCGCATGCAGAAATTTAAATGGTAGGTATATGTATGGAGATTGAAACTGTATCGGGTTTTTTTTAACACTGTCAATGTTTAAATATTTCATCCTGTTTTAACCAAGACACATAACTTTTTTCTTCATCGTTTTCGTACCTTATATCTTATATCACATAGTTTTCTGTTTTAATATAGCCACAGGTATTCTTAGCAAAGCCTTTACTTAAAAGTGTACAAGTTTTTGGCAGACTGGCTCATTTGAATCTATAATAGCAGCCTTTCTTAATTCTGAAGTGGTCAATGCGATTCTTTGAGAGAACCCACATCTTTAAAATGAGAAAGAGAAGTATTGCCGGTAGTGTCAGTGGCCACATTTATTGTAAACCCTGATGTAATACTATGAACCAACAGAGAGAGACCTGAGCGAGGAGAGTGCGGTGTGGGGCGCGGGCGCGGGCGGCGGGCTGGCGCTGGCGCGCTTCGGGGCGCCGCACAAGCTGCAGATCGTCAAGCCCATGGAGGGCTCGCTCACGCTGCACACCTGGGCGCAGCTCGCCAAGCCTAACATGTCGGGTAAGACCTTTCATCACTAATTAAAAACTACATACTTACACATTTCGTAAACCCAAGCTAATTTCTGGCAGATTTTTAATAAAAAACCGCGTTCACAAATAGTACATAGTAAATAGTAGTATAATTTGTTTCTACTATCTTGTCTAGAACCTCATGGTTCATTTCAAATTCTTTAGTTTATTTCATTACCTTACTTCGGTTGTGGGCGCAGTATTTGTTTAATTTTACGTGTGTGACTTATGTAAATAATATGGTATATGCGGTTCCGTCTTTAAAGTATAAGTCAAAAATGTTTCAGCTGTTTTCTTTCTTTAATCAGTTCCGAAACACAACAAGACTTTGGATACGATAACAAATTATTTCCACTGATTAGGAACGCCACCGCGATTGATATAATTGACAGCTGATAACGACCATCAATTTTATTAGGGTGAAATCTTATCTTCACCACTATTAACTATTGTAATCTATGAACATAATTATGACGAATCAAGTTTAAATTTAAAATAGAAACTGCTTTTGTTTTATCTAAAACACACCAGAGCAATTTTTTTGAATTACTGTTTGATTAAGGCAATGGTTTTTTTTTCAAGATAATCGGATTTAAAATGTATTTTTCCTTAAATACCTAGCTGTGCACTTAGGTACAAATCAAGCCTCAGCTGACCATACGTGCCTAAGCTACTGCTTACGTGCTTGCTTATGCCTCTGGCGTCAAGAACCTTAAATCTAAGATGAGGCGAGCGGCTACCTCAAGCCAGGAATTTGTTGCCACAGGGTTCAAAATGGGACTAAAAATGATTATCCCCGGCTGCCCATACTGAATCTACCTTGGTTTAAAATGTACTATTATTCCCGCAGGCTTGCTAGCAGAGCAAGAAGGCGTGGGCGTCCGCGGCGCACGGACTGCGCAGGCGCTGGGACTGCGCGTGTACCGGCTGTCAGACGTAGAGGAGGATGACGATATGCCGCGACTACCGCACTCCAGCCACGTCTATACCTTTACCAATAGGTAAGTCCACAGGCAAGGCTAGCATAACAGCTTGCGAAGTAGATTACCAGTCTTACTCTTACTGTTCGTACTAGAAAGAGACAGCTAGTCTATCTCGCGCGCAACACAGCTCTCGCAAGCTCTTATAGTAATCGTGCAGATATCTATAATCAGTCTTAAATAGTGTGCGGCTGAAACATGTTTTTTTGCCGAATCTTTTAGAAATGTAATTAAAAGGTGAAATAAAATGTCAGCGACACGTTCTTTTCAGAAAAATTAATAATTAAAATTCTCGCTGATCCAATATTAAAAGGTCCTACGTTTCACTTGTTTCGGATTGAAATTTCAACATGCAATCCCTGCTTACCTATATGATCATCTGTTCCGAGTGTGCGCCCTATCCAGAGCCACTTAGTCAACTAGTATAATGTTTGCAGCACGGTGCTCCACCCGAACGACGGCAGCCTGGCGACGAGCACGCGCGCGAGCAGCGTGTGCAGCAGCGGCATGAGCAGCCTCAGCTCCAGCGTGCTGGGCTCGGCGTGGAGCTCGCGCCGCACGTCGCGCCGCTCCTCGGCCGCCGTGTCCCCCGAGCGCTCGCGCCGCGACTCGCTCGCCGAGCGCCGCTTCACGCCCACGGCCACGCCCGCCAACAGCCCGCTGCTCGGCTCCCCCGACGCCTCGCCGCCCGCCACGCCCCGCCCAGGTCACTATTACTCTAAACATTCTGTGTTGTAATGGCACGAAGGGCTGTTACGACGACTACGAGGCGTTCAAATAAATATAACGAATAATTGTAATAAATATGACAGTCATTCATTCGTTTGATATGATATTGAATCATTCATTTGATAATGAAGTTTCCGCTGTCGTATTTTTCTAACGTTATTCAGTTCATAAAATCATAAACTATTTCAATCTGTTTTTTTTTTTAATTCTATTCACGTCGACTCCACGCAGCATGGTCTCAAGGCTCACACCGGCTAATCCTCAGGATCCCATACGCTGGGTATTGAAAGTTTTATTTTCCGTCGTACAGGTGACGCCCCTCCGTCGCTTCACGCGTTGATCGCGAGCGGCACGTCGATCTTGCGGCGGCGCTACCTGACGTCCCCCGCGGCGGACGGCGCGCCCGCCCCGCTGGCGCTGCAGACGCCGGGCTCGCTGTACACCGGGCTCGTGCACCGCAGCCCCATGGAGCAGCTCACCTGCCTCAAGCGCACGCTGCGCTCGCCCGCCGCGCCGGTGCCCGAGCGGCCGCACGAGTCCATGCTGGGCGTGCCGGCGCACCCCGGGCAGGGCGCGCTGGACGCCCCCGCGCCCGCGCCCGCGCCCGCGCTCGCCCCCGCGCTCGCCCCCGCGCGGCGCCCCCGCCCGCGCGCCCCGCGGCCCCGCACGGACCTGGGCACGGTGGCCGCGCCGCCCGCACCCGCGCCGCCGCCCGAGAGAAACTCGTCCCCGCTCGGCACGCTCAGCACGCTCCTGTTCGGGAGGAAAGGGGGCCTCCTATAATAGTGAAGCTCGCCGTGTTGGTACTCCGCTAGCGTCGCCGCGATACACCGGCGAGCTCGTTCGCGAAAACTTTTGTACGTCTCGTGTGGGCGCTCCCGCGTGCCTTTTATAGTTGATTTTGTACGCGATCCACCCGCGATCGTAGCGATGTTCGTCCTCTTGATAGATGATGTTTTACGTTTTGATATCCTATTGTGTTATGATTGTGAATAATATTCGTTTTATTACGTTTTATTACATTTGACGTGTATTTTCGTAGCGAATTATTTATCTCTAGTGAGCGACGCGCGTGCATTTATGTGACTGTCCACGAGATGGTTGTCGAGTTTGAGACGACTCTTCGTTTATTTTTAGGTAGTCTGAATTATTGAGTTTCGATAAAGGCATTTTTGTATATCTCTCCTATTCTCTCTATGAAACATTCCTATGAGCTCAAGTGTTTGACACGCTGTGTTTAAAAGAGAGATGTGTCGCGAGGACCAGGCGTGCACTTTAATTAATGTGTAAACGATTGAAAACCAAATTAGTATAAGGAGTCGAGAAAATTAAACGATTGAATTTAATACACACTGATATATTTATTCTGGGAGTTAACAGTTAACTCGATTTATTTCTAGTTCTTTCCTTGTTAACGCGTGATCCCGTCTAGAAAAGTGTATTATTATATTGTGGTTGTGTTATTTATTTCATAGCAATTGTGAGACTTAACGATCTAGGTTTATGTAGGTGCTTTGTCTGGATGTAGTTATTTGAAGTGGTGTCACGCTTACTATTATTATTTTTTAAGAGTTAGATTATAAATCATAATGTATCATTGTAAATATGTAATCAAACTTCCATTTAAGTAGGAGAGTACAAATTATTTATGTTTTCTATTTCAAAACCTAGCAATACCATAATAAATACTGTAATTATGAGTTTTTGTTTAGAATTTCACCGCAAACTTTTCGATTGTAAATAATTAAAAATTATTTATTTTCTCCGTGATGACGAGCTAACGGCGACGTCAATTCATTTAGCTGCTTTAATTAAATGTAATTAGTTAATAAAATTTGTTACTACTAACTTAGGGTCTGAGTAAAATAATGGTGCATGCCATAGCGTAAGTAGCATTCAATTCGTAACAGTGGAGGTGAATCAGCAAAGTGATGAATGTAAATCAGTTGCAGAAATTAAACAGCTGTCTTCATTTGCCGGATTTGTTAAATGAATAATCAGTGATTATACTTTAGGTTCTGAAATTGGTGCTATATAGTTTAGTGTTATTGATTTGTTTGTTTTCAAATCAAATGTGATTAGTTGGTATTTCGTGGAATTATAATAATTTTCTAGTAACCAAATTGGTATTGGTATTATGTTTTGTATGTGTCTGTTTGGCATCGTAACATCTGTAGCGAGATTAGTTAACGTTGTAAGGCTGTGAGGCGTCGAGTGCGAGAAGAGTTTGGACGAGTCCCCGAATGCAAGCAAGAGCTATGAGCCTTAGGCACAAAATAACTGTAGAGTAAGGGCAACTTGTTGAGATTTGACATCAGAAAATTATAATGATTGTATTATAATTACAGGAATATAATTTATTCAAAGAAATTGAAATCGCAGTTTGATTTAATTTTCCTTTAAACGATCTATTTGCGTCTCGCGTGAGTACGGATTGTGAAGGTAAGTACAAAAAAAAATGCGTAATGGCGCATAGGCACGGTCGAGTTGTTCACGTTTTTCAAAGCGCCTTCAACACAATTGGTGGTGACTGTACCGGCTTTAGAGTTTACGCATTGTTAACGTTGCCTAAACATTGATCAAATCGCGGGAAACGCTGATGCTGTACAATATGAATGCATCCGTTATGCCGAGATGAAGTTCTTCTACTGACCACTAGATAGCGTAATTCGTTGCTGCAGTTGCGAAGCATGATTCATAAGTTATTTATTTATTTATTTATTTATTTATTTATTTATAAATTTGCTACACAGCATTACAGTAACAACTAATACACTGTGAAACTACAAAACTTAGTATAGTTAGGGTCTATGATAAGGCTCCCGTAAGGGAGACAACAGATTACAACACATTAAGTAGGAACGCTAGATTGCCTGTCATACCTCTTCTCGCAAAACAGTAACAATTGTCGACACACAGCCGCCCACCGCCCCGCCAGCAGATCGCACTCCGGTGCCGCCACGAGAAGTGCATTCAGCTGGGTCAGGGGCCTGATTTTTGGAAAGCACATGTGTGAAAACACCACTCGAAAGTGGTGAAAAATTGTGCTGAATTTGAGATACGAGTAGCTTAGAAAATACTTAGGGCTCTCATTAATCTTGTGACCTAGTCAAAAATTTGATTAGAGCTGTAGTTTTGAAGATATAAACAGATTTATACCACTTTCGAGTGGTATTTTCATACATGTGCTTTCCAAAAATCAGGCCCCAGGGCGCGGAGCAGCGGCGAGTTTCTGTGTGCCACGGTGCGCGCCGGCGGCGCGGCTAGCAGGGAGCGAATACGCGGTCTCAGGGGTTTCCTAGGCACTTCCGGAGCTGACAATCTAACCAGCTGTTCCACGAGGTCCGGACAATCTGTATCCCCTCGCAAAACGCGGCTCGCAAAAACAAGTAGGCTGAAGTTACGCCGTACCTCTAAGGAATTAAATCCCAGGGTGCCCAGTAGGAAGCTAGAGGGATAGAGAAATGGGTAATATCCAAAGACTTTTTTGTACAGCACTCTTAAGAAGGCCTTTTGTACCTTCTCCAGGAGCAAGGTGTACGTCGACTCATAATGGGATGGTTTATGGCTATTTGAACGAGCCACTAACGCTTCGGTCTAGCGACATCTATATATCATGCTTCGCAACTGCAGCAACGAATTACGCTATCTAGTGGTCAGTAGAAGAACTTCATCTCCTAATTACTTGACGTGACATCCCTTTCTGTACAACCACCCAATGGTTTCTGGGTCAATCACAAGATGTCGCTAGTTGTGCTCTACTTAAAAATCACTTTTGAGTAAAACTTCATAAAAATATTTCAATAAAAAATATTGTCCCCTATTTTTCTGTTTCATTACAATAGTTTAAATATTCAATAGAATTTTAATATCTGGGGAAAAGACAGTGACTCCGACAAGTTTTGTGTCCATGGTAACTGAAAGTTGACAACAGTTACAAAGGTTTTCCAAACGTAGCAATAACCCGTATTTTTACAGGAATTGTAAATAAAAAATGACGGAACAAATAAAGTATATTGTGAAGGAAATAAATGCAAGTTTGGGGAGGAACTACGACTTGATAAAGTTCGACTCTTTGGACGAGAAACAGCTGCTCCAGTTACTCGTTGATTTGCTCGTTGTCTTCAATGCTGGGGAAAAGGTATTTGGTTTACTTGCTTTACTCTAGGCCCACAGCGGACACATCCTCATAGTTTGTTATTTAATGTATTTTCAAAACATTCGTTTTCCAATTTCATATCGTTTTTCCGTCTCTATCTCTGTCGTGCATGTGTATGTATATAGATACCTACCTAAATTATTTCAATTATTTATTACAACCAATGTTTTCACAACGTACTAGCCTAGCACTAAAGACCGACCGCCGGCAGGCGCACTACCCGCCCGCACCGCTCTCGGTCCCCTTTGTCGTCCTACCCTGGCGCCCCTGTACCCGCGCGGGCGAAGACACAGTTAAGCGGTCGGTCTATAGTTCCGACAGTTTCTCCTTTATCACATACATGGAAAAAAACCGTTATTACATCCAGTTATTTAACAATAAGCTGGTTTTATTTACCATGTCACGCAATGGCAAAACATTTAACTACCACATTTGTGTCGATCTTAATATCTGCTCGTGATTACCCAATTCTAGTAGGTACCTATCGAACCTGACCTAGGGCCAAACAATCATCGTATGCGTAACGCATTTTTCCGCCGCAAAAAAAAAAGGGCCAAACAATCAGAGTGAGCAGCGCTCACCCCCGTGGTGTGGGTACCTTTTTTTTAATCTACGAAATTTACCGCCTTTTAGCGCCGCATAGGCACCTTGTTTTTTTAGGCCGCGTGATATATCTAAATATTTTATTATTAGGTAGATCTGTGTGCGAAGTGCACTAAAGTTTCTAATAAAGTGATAAGGTCGCCTATTGTTCGACTTATATTATCAAATTGAAATGAATAAGTTGATATAGTTGATACAATCACTATTGGTGGTCCCTACCTGATAGGTGTATTAATTACTGAATACCATTGAGTTATTCGTAACTCAATGCTGAATAATTATATCCACTTGTCGACGCGACATCAATAAGTCCACTGTATTTATAGGGTAGAGAAAGGGCCCGCTTTGCCTTGTCTAGCTTTGTAACGTTTTCAGGGACGATTTTTGAAAGCCCACCACGCGAAATAGTTAAAAATTATTATCAATTTGAAATAGAGTAGGTAGGTAGATTTGAAGCAAATTATTGGTCTAATTATCTTGACAATTAGCTGTAGTTTAGTAGCAATATACGGATCTTAATGAGGGTTTCTCCGTTTAATGTGACTCGAAGATCGGGCCACAGGAAGTCTTAAGTAAGCAAAGTCTTAAGAAGTTTGGTGTTGCAAAGGATGTGGTGTTCCGTAGTTAGTTTCAATGTAGAGTGTTCATGCTTCCTGAGCTTAGCTTTGGGGCTGCCTTTAACAAAATTCGAGGTTGGCAATACGACTTTCTCCCTTCCATCCATCCATATACTTAAGAGTTGGACTCTTGTTGGCGGGAGTAATTGCCACATCGGCCGTTCTCCCGCCAGTCTTTTGACCTCTACATACGACCTTTCGCTTAGACAATAGAAATTAAACGAGGGTGCCACTTCGAAATTGACAAATTATTGACGTTAAGGTGCTTGAGCAAAGCAAAAATTTTACGAGAAAATGTTTAGCTTCTTTTTCATTCTTTTTCTGTTTTTTGGTGTCAGAGTTTGTTTTTCCTCTTAATTGCATAGGTAGGTACTAAGTTGTTAAAGATCACGCTCATAATAAGATTCTTCCCGGTTCGTACCTAATGATAATAAAATGACGAAAGCTAGGTACACACCTGCATTATAGCAAAAAATCGTCATGCGGAAAGGGCCTTAGAAATTACCTCGATTCACCATATTCAATCGAAAAACGAAGGAAACGAAAAAACCGAGCCGTCTCCGCGTTGAATAGTGAGTCCAGCGTATTTTTGCCTCTTTGAGGTAGATTGAATGATAGAACATCCAAATTAGGACTATTGATACATCTTTGGGTATTCCGCTTTTACGGTATTGGTTACTAAACCAACAAGTTCAATAACCAAAGGTCGTGCGGTCGTTTGAATGGGTCAAATGCCTACATAACCTCTAACTAGCTACAACCAATATTATCTACTTAATTAGTGAACCTTTGTTACCCGTTTAATAATAGCCAATATAAACCAATCTCCGAGGAACCAATTGATAAATCTTTAATCTTGATATCTAAGAAATAGGTTTGTTAAACTTTGACTTATTCTAGGCTGGCAACACATTTACAATCTACTAGTGTTGCTAGTGTCCTATTTGTTACCAGCAGGTGACCCATTTGCTCATTAAGCTAGCCATCCTTTCTAAAAAAAAACCGAATTGAACACCTCAAATATATATTAGGTCAAGTTATCTAGGTATTTTTTTTATTTGAGCGGATCTCTGTACATCGTTAAATATTTTTATATCTGTACCTACTATTGTTAATTTATGTAATTTTTGTAAAGCGCCTAGCCTAATTTAGTTTACTTTGGGAGGTCAAGTTTGGCACAAGGTTGACTTTATGTAACTCAATTTATTATACCATGTTGGCATAGGCCCCGTCCCATCCTTTTATTGTCAGTGCTCCAAATACATATGCCTCTGATGGAAGCCTTCAGCAATAATAAGTAACATTCCCGCCTGTGACAGCGGGTAATATGTACCTACCTGATCCTACCGATTTAGTAGTAATGGTAGTAAGTAGGTAGTACCTGGGTCATTCTCGTGAGTCGTTCAAATCGCCATTCCAGGCGACAAGTCGGTACAAAAAATGATCTTTTTTGCAAACGTTGTATACAGAAAGAACGGTCTCAAAAAGATAGTAAAGGAGTCTTTTGCGTCGAAGGCATTTACCTATTATTAAACTCACGCGGTTAAAAACATAGTGTCAAATCTCATTTCCATCCTGTTCCAAATTACGTACTGATAAATTGTTCGATGTATTTAAGAAATTTTGAAAGGAAAACCTTCCAATTTTTTAAGCGATCTGATTAATTAACTATTAAGGAATAAATCTGTAAAATTGCACAATTTTAAAGCTACTTTGTAATAGAAAGAATGACGATTATGATTTTGTCCAGCGAAAACCATCATTTCCTTCCGCAAAAACAAAACATTAAATAAATGCCCAAGTTCGTCCTTGTGTGGCGGTGGTAAGTGCACTGCTCCCGTACCGCACCGCTTCGGTATACCGCCGCATATAGTCGAGAGAGGATATGCGTTCCGCTAACAAAAAAATTAGGATTTACGTGCACAAAAAGTACTTTGTCACAGTTTCGTCT
Organism: Pandemis cinnamomeana; assembly: GCA_932294345.1. Taxonomy (NCBI): domain Eukaryota; kingdom Metazoa; phylum Arthropoda; class Insecta; order Lepidoptera; family Tortricidae; genus Pandemis; species Pandemis cinnamomeana. Next base: position 10,055,243 of record OW028705.1, on the reverse strand, counting down.
TCATTACTTTCCAGCGTTTTATGCAGTAAGTACTATTTTAATTTTTTGTTTAATATCACTTTGAAATGCTTTGTGATTACTTATTTAATGACATAAATATAAAAAATTCAAATTACATTTGGTATTGAAATTAATCGCGAAAAACTGCCAAAATCTCATTCCTCTCCATGGCATTACCTTCCTAACCCTCCATTTTTCTGATGGTTGGTAATGAGCAGGTTTGGAGGGTAATGATTGTTGAAGTAACATCTATTTTTATAGTTCTGGTAAAGCCTATTTTAATGAAAACCTATTTTAATTATAAAGATATGTTGTTTGATAGTTATTAAGATTTAGTATTTCTTTTTAGATCAGCATAATGGCTAAGAAAAAAAAAGCTGACCAGGGAAGAAATTTAACCAAAAGTCAGATTACGCAAAAAACAAGACAATATAAAGATAAAAAGTGATCCCGAATTACATAGACCTCAAAAAGAAAAGGAAAGAAGAATGTATATCTTGAAAAAAAAACGAAAAAATAAAATTCAGATTATCGCAGATATGATCAGATTCAGAGCACAAAGAGAACAAAGACGAAGATGGCGTATAACCGTTTAGGGCCGACAACGCACTGGCATCGCGTAAAGCGCTGCGGGTGTCTATGGACAGTGGTGATCATTTACCATCAGGTGACCCACTAGTTCGTTTGTCTGGCCTATCTAACATAAAAAAAAACAGTCGTAAACATTCAAACACAAAATAAAGCAACGGAAAATGCAACGAATTTGGTTGGGAAACTTACCACCAACCACACCACCTGCTACTGAGAAGAAGACAATAATCCGGATGTACCAGCACTTGTACCAGATGTGGATCCTTTAGCACAGAATCCCGCGTGTGGGATAGAAATGCGTGATATAGGTACGTAAAGAATCCACTGCATTTAGAAAAGTTCGCTATAAAGCCATGAAAGTAATCAAAAACTTAAAAGAAGAAAAAGTAAGAAAATTACAAAAAGAAAAAGATAATTTAAAAAAGCGAACCCAAAAACTAGTTAGAACAGAAGAACGCAACAAAAACAATAGATAGCGTGGAAAAAAATAACGAATTAATAAAAGACTTGCCAGAAGAAAAAGTTCAAGAAGTTACAAAACCTATTATTTGATGAAACTGTATCAAAATATATATATATATGAAGCTAAACAAAACAGAAAAAATCATAATTGAACGTGACAATTCGAGATTGAAGAGATATAAACTCAAGGGCAAATTACCCTTCGCTATTCGAAAAAAATTGAATTAAAAAAAAGATAAGTTTTTTCGAAGATGACATTGTTAGCAGTGTAGCTCTGGCTTTTTTTTTTTAAGAAGTAGTGATATTACAAATATTAGTATAAAATCTATCGTGTTTATTTTAATGAAACTTAAAGTGTTTATTAAGGACTTATAATTTTTATTAAAAACAAGTTTTATTTAAAAAAAACATTACTTCACGTAAAATAGTTAGTTTTTATATGTATAAATGGCTCTATTACAATTAAATCATTAAAAACTATTACTTTCCATAAATAGTCACTAGAATCTACGCATATTTCATTAATTTTGTAATAAATCTCATTACTTTCCAAACGCACTCATTGCCATCCTGTCATATTTCATTTCCATCCGAGGCTTCATTACTTTCCTTCTAGAAAATCTTAAATCGTAACCTGTACAATGACGCCTTTACTCATATCTTACTCTACGCGTGTATGTGAACCATTTGAAAGCATAAAATCCTCGAAAATCATCAATATTTTGAAAAATTAAAAAATGACTCGATTTGAACGACTCGCGAGAACGACCCACCTGCATAATCTAGGCGTTATTTTTCAATTTAGTTGAGTTAATTATTAATTACGTTAAACAGCTTGTTATTCTAAATGAGAAATTATGTAAAAGTGACGACATCAAATGTGTTAAGTTTTATGCATAATAAAGTATTTCTTGCTGCAAAGGGACTCGTTTTTAAGCATTTGCAGAGCTCGCCAAAGATCAGTGTGCTAAATCGTTTTCTAAGCTGTGCTAAGTCGTTGTAATATTTACGTTTTTTAGACCTTACAACTGAATGAATTTTAAATAAAAATAAATGTTTGTTATTCAGTTGGACGTCCGCGAGGATGACCCCGAGACCGTGTCTGTCCGATTGCTGGAGATGTTGGGCAGCGTGAAGTACCGCCCTCCCGCGGGTGAAGATCCACCGCGGTTCCGTGCACGGCTGCTCGCTGGCGATGCTGGAACTGTCCAACACGTGCTGCATTGGCTACTAACTAACAAGGAACAGGTCAAGAACACAGCCTACCTTGCTAAGTAAGACTTATTATTACTACCTAGTTACGTTCTCTGCAAAACCTCGGCCCTAAGGAACGCGTTACATTGGTTGCTTTAGGAACATGAGCAACAGGGCTTGGGTTAAATCACAAATATTGGTATTTATATACCATTTATGCACGCATAGTGTCACGCATATTGTACAGTGTCTACTTACAAAATTCTTTTAAAATTATGGTTTTCGTGACGCCAGTGTTGCGCTGTAACATATAGTCTAACCTTGAGTTGCTCTCACTTTAATCGTGACACTTTAATTAATTACACATGTAGTAATGAGCTCAAAAGCGGGAGGGGCGACAGATCTATTTTTTTCCTCTTTTTAATTATAGAAAGTGTTTTACATAAATTTCAACTAGGGCGTTGCGCGTTTAGTCGTCAAATAAAACATTATTTTATTCAAATATTTACATACCTGTATTCCTCCTTATTCTGTCTGGGACGGTGAGTCTGTGTGATTTAAATATAGTTTGCAGAGTATAAATGGACCAAAGATTATCTTAAATTTTAAACGCTCGCAGCTTAGTTTTTGGTTTCCCGGAATAAACCCCCGTCCTCGCTGGTGTAAAATCTAGCGCGGTACAAATCGGAACTTCAGGCGTTATTGAACACTTACTAGTATTAAACCAGATAATATGGTTTAAAATGAAGCTCAAGTAGAAGGAAAGATACCTACTGCTCGAGAATATTTTATTATTATTCTAGTGAGTAAGTAGGTACCTTGTCACGTTGTGATGGGAATGGGAGAAGGAAGGAAACTCAGGAAATGGTGGATGGAGGAGTGAAGGCATCTACAACAATGGTACGTGGTTAAAACACTGTTATAAAAGGATTAGGGCATAAGGCGAAAGTAAATAGTTTACTTACGAAAAGTGCCTTTGAAAATAAAGATATCACAATAGGATGGTCACAGTGTCCTTTAGAGATATTAGTTAGTGGTCAATCATAGCACAGCATAATATACCAGATAGTAAGATAAGCACTAGGTTTATTAATATCATAGCACATTAAAGATGGCTTTGTAAAAATCTTGTGGTATAATTTTGTATGTAAGCACTTGTGAGATTTTACCAGATCTCGTTTGGCAATGACATAGTTAGGTATAAAGGTCGAACAAGATGATCGATATGAATTTTAAATTTTGAATTTGGAATAGGCTTTGATCTAAAAAAGTAAAACTCAAAACAAGTTGAAGAACCTAAACCTACTCGGCCTAGTCATTTGTAAGTATTTTCCTATTGCTTCGAATCAAACTTTGCGTATGGTTTGGTTTCTCTTTGTTCTCTCAGGAGCGGAATGAAAACTACGCTAAATATGAAATATCGGAATACACAGCTCGGAAACAGTGAACCATCTGTAAACACTGATTTTCATTTGCGTAAATTCATATACCTATTGTTGTTATTATTTTGTATATTTGTTTCGATTCTCTAAGCTAGGCTTTTACAATATTTATATAAAAGTAATAAAACAATATTAATACAAAATATAAAAACATTATTGTTATTATTATATTAGCCTAATTGAATAGGTATACCTAATCAACATAAATTTAAAACAGTCGTATTGTCGTGAAAAACTAATATAAGTACAAGCAACCGTAATTCCTGATGAAAGAGCAATATTACGCATTCAGCAACAATTCTGACACTAGGTACTCCGTACTCCGGATAAAAGATGTCTTGATTTATTATTCTAACAAATTACATTATCTATCTACTTTCTTAGTGTGGAGCAAGCTAGAGCTATTTATACATGTAATTACTTGGGACAACTAGATTACCTTACGATTAAGAACAAACCAAACGTACCAACTAGAAACACTCTCGAGAGCACAAGGTAATCCCGAAAGCAGTCTTGCCCAAATTGTAAGTTTAACTTTAGTAAGGGATCATTGACAAGGGTCCAGTAATTTAAAACAGTACAAGATCAGCCCTTTTGCTTTTTATCCAAGTCGTCTAAAGTTGGAAGAGTTAAATTTTACTAAGACATCTTGGACGTGTCGAATATTGTCGAAGTTAGAAACTACCTAGTTACTATTTTATATTAGTACCTAAAATAAAGGGGTACCTAAACTTTTTTTCGTGTGATTGTTTGTTTGTACTTTGTATGGTATGAAGTTTCAGAGATTAACTCTTACATGGAACACACATACATATGAATAAACGAATAAACAAAGTTTACCTTTTTTTTAGGTTTCCGCACCTCTAAAGGAAAAAAAGGAACCATTATAATATAAGATCACTTCGTTGTCCGTACGCCTGTCTGTCCGTCAAGACCCTTATATAAGGGCAGTTCTCCGAGACAAGCTGTTTTAGGTGACTTCGGTGGCAATTTTTTCTACTAACTTTTTTATTGTATCACCTCAAAATCTAAATACAGGCCTAAATTTAAAAAATATTAGTACTAAAGGCCTTCTAGTAAACCTGTTAGTTAGTAAGATATTTGAATTTAAACAATCACCGAAATCAAACATACTCACCGAAATCAAAATTCAAAAGACAGTGCCACTTAAATCAAAATGGTACCAGTGAAATCAATTTGATAATAATAAAACGCATTTTAATTATACCAAACACGCTTTAATTACAAAAAAATATATTTAAAAAAATCATACAGTAATTCTTACATAATTGCGAAAAGCGGGATGGTTTCAAAAAACACATTCTTGCTTAAATGCCTCCAGCTTCAAATGTGCCAGAGCAACTAAATAAGTAAGAGATAAGTAAAGAATAATGATTTTTGAAGTCTCTCATTGCACCATAGTTTCAAACAATAAAAAGACATTCAAAGAATCTTAAGAATTAGGATAACAAAATTCCTCAATAATCAGTTTTAAAATGCTGGAATAATTAAAATCTCAACTTTTCTTCAAAATAAAATAATTCGTCTATCCTATCTAGGCACTTGGATCCTCATAATAGTAATCAGTCTTCGGTTAAAGGGAATATTTAAAAATAATCGTAAAATTTCTTTTATCTCTTCTGGGATATATTTTCCTATTTTTCGCTTTGTATGCCTCGTAGAGTTCTGGATCACTTGATGAAACGTATATTTTAATGTTTCTGGAGCACATACTATATTATATAAATCGATTCAACCGTTTAAAAAGCGTAAACAAGCGACAACTTGACTGAGAGATGGACAGACATACTTCTTTAATTTTATTGTGCGTGCAATAAGTATTCGTGCAAAAATAAAGAATACTTTAACGTTTTTCTGAAATAAATATTGATAGCTGTGGCGGCTTTATTGATTTCGGTAGCAGTTTTATTGATTTCAGTGGCAGTTTTCTTGATTTCGGTGGCCCAAAACCCCACCGAATCCACTGAGATCATTGCCACCGAATTCAAAATTAAACGTTTTTTCCAAATAACAGAAAATATAGGAATAGTACTTCCAAGAGTCACTTAATAATGAAATCACATACCCCTAGAGATGACTTACTTACTATCAAACTACCAATAGAACTAACACTGAAAAAATTAATTGCCTCACCGAATTCAACAAAACACGAAACCAAACCCACCGAACGACGAACATTACCTCGAAAAATTTGGCGCTGAGTTGTGAATCGACTTCCGCTCTCGCCAGCAAGCACGGCACATCTGAGGCTACCTACACGCGCGTCGCGAGATTCCTGGTATGTTTCTTTGTTAGGATGCCGGCGCGTTTCGTAAACTCCACCGAGTTCAAACGTTACCCTCGGACATGGGGAAAAATTGTTTTAATTGAATGAATTTAAATGATAATTTTTATTTGGGTGTATTATATGATTTATAAACTAGTTTTGTATATAGGAACCCATTTGAGACCTGGAAATAAAATTCGTATCTTAAGATATAATTTTTTTTCTCCGCTCATCTGCGTAGGGGACACTACCACCGAATGTCAATTTTTAAATGTAATATTTTTTTCTTTAGAGGTGTAAATAACTATGGAGTATTTTAATAGTTCTCTAAGCGGGACTGAGCCTAAAGTATATGTCTGATTTTTTTCAGTATTATCTAGCGACGAAATCTATTATTTTTTGCCCCGGACACGTAAAAATGCCACTCCGGAGAACTGCCCATAAAGTTGATATTTTTAAGTTAAAAACAAATACTGAGGTCGAGCTGTGAAAAATATCATCCTTCTAAGTTTACGAAACCAAAATATTATACAGTCAATAGTAAAGGTGTTTTCATACAAATTGCCGTGGAATACACACCTTTGGCTACATCCGTTTGTCCTTGAAACTTTAAGATTTAGTACAAAGGTAGCTGTTAAATAGGCATAGCACCAACGTTGAAATAAATCTGAATATCTTAAAATGTTAAGTTTCAGTCAATAACTAGTATAAAATGACCCCTCATTGGTTCGGAGCAGGGCTCTGCTAACACTGGATTCGTAGATATTATGGCTGTTATTCAACTACTTGTTGAATTACTTAGGATTTATGCGAAACCCTCGGTGCGCGAGTCCGGCTCGCACTTGGCCGGTTTTTGTAACATATTGTTATATGACATGAATACGTAAGTATTTTCAGGATTTCAGGCCTCGTTCGCACTCCGATATTTCTTTTTCATAGAAGTAGCCGCAATGGAGAATGGATGTTAAATATTCGCGCAAAAAAACCGTGCATTGCGGATTTAGGTTATGTCCGCACTGCGATTTACGCGGGAATAAAAATCGCGCGGTTAAATATCTCAGTGCGGACGAGGGCTAAACCTATGGGTAGTTAGTGTGCAAACATTGCAAAGGTCGCCTTGTTTGTCGCACGCCCAGCACTTGCCGCGCCGCGCCGCTTCAACAGGGCTCCATGAGAGTCGTAACTCTGAATGGCGTAATTACGAACACGTAATACAGTAATACATCAGAAGTAATTAAAAAAATTAGACTGAGATCAAGTGTGGTTTTCGTTTTTCCTTTTGGGGTTCGGAATCCTAGAACCCTAAAAACAAATAACTAACTGAAATCTGCGGCTTTAGGTGCCAGAAAAACGAATCAAAATAATTAAAATGTGTTATGTACTGTTTGAAGGGGATGCCTCAGCAACGAGCTTGCCCAAGCTCAGTCATCGCATCACAATGTTTGTGAAGAGGTAGGAGTGAACCTAGCCTACACTCGTCTATTGAGTTTGGCGAAGTCGTCTTCGAGTAATCGGGGAATATACATAGAAAAATAATATTCCGACGAATTGAGGATCTCCTCTTTTTTAGAACGCGGTTTAAAATGAGACAGACGAATTCGCCAGAAAATTAAACCAAAGAGTTACTATCTTGTCTAAGTCTCAGTTTAAATTCATTTGTCACAGACATAAAGCGAACATCGCTTTCGCACGTTACTACAACGTAAATACTACCTTACTCATATTCGCTGCAATACATAGCTACGCGCTGCGCTCTTAACTGTTGACAGCATTTTTCCACAATTTTCACTTTGTAGCGAAAACTGCCTATGAACAAAGAACCCGACTGGCAGGTTCTTGGCACGGAATGTGTTAAAAAGGATTTTAAGTCTCAATGCCTGTTGTACAGCAACGCGTGGGTATCCTCCCACGGGGTTTAGTTCTTCAAAAATCTCTCAATGAGCCGAACCCTTGTCTTGCCAGAGGCCTAATTCTAGCCTTTTCTTGCCCACGTCATTGTTTTTTTGTGTCCATTATCTGGCTGAAAATTGAGAATGTGACAGCCATTCAACCTGTCTGCCGGTTAGCCTGCTTTGTCTAGATATCTTGCAACGTTAACGAGGGCTTGCCAGTTATTATTTAAGCATGGCGCAAGTAGAATTTCATCGCTCCAGGCGGTTGCCCATAGGTACAACGGCACTGACTATTTATAAACTCATTCAATTACCCCTAACCTATTGAGTATTCTACCTTCATAGTTGGGTATAATCAAGATTCATTCATACAAATTCAAGGGTGAATTGCTTGAGTTGAAATTTTTAAAAGTAGCTATACTATAAGTAGTTAACATTAAAAAATTGGGATCATCTTTCTTTTTTTAAGTTTGTTAAAAAGTTCTAGATAAGCTCTTACTCTTCTTTTATAAAAGGGACTTTTATTGATTTTCTCTACCTATTTGTGCCTCTAGCTACTTAACAGAAGTCTGTTGCTGATTGTATAACAATATTTCAGATATTTAAAGATCCCGGATATTCCGACCGATGTTGCTCGAAATAACACAGTTCAAGATTTGCTCGATTTGTATCAGAATCTGATAGATGAATTCAAGGAGGTCCACAAACGGACTCGTATGCTGCAAAAGGAGAATGCTTCGGAAATAATTAATGATATCAAGGAGATGGCCGTTGAGCGAGATATAGGTAGCAAACTTAGAACATGTAATCTGCAAGATATGTAGAGTAAATTTTAAATTTAGATATTATTTATAGTTTTTTTTAAAGAACAAGCAAGTCACCGGATTGTGAATGATTTTGAACACCGTCGCGCTCGCCAGTGAATTTGCAATGCCAACCCGAAGGATTCGGACGTATTCCCATGGCAATCTTATAGTTAAGAATTTATCTCTTCTTCGTGGAGTTCAATGTTTCCCGGAAAGGAGTGTAGTTTGGATGCATTAAGACAGTCTAGGGATTGTTTACTCTTAGTTTAGCGGATATATTGTTAAAGTTTTATCGCCGAAACTACCCTGATAATACGTTTTGTTTTATCCAGAATATAATGTAAATTCGATTTTTCAGTCATAAAGCGACTAGAGAACGTGCAAGTTAATCTTTCTGACATCAGTAACAAGGAGGAGTTAATGAACGTGAGCAAGTCTCTGAGGATTCAACAGGAAATGACGAAGACTCTGGAGCACCAGGTAAGTGGCACTTAAAGGATGCCGGGCGTCGCTTTAATGCGTAAGGTGACGAGATAAGTCTGTTAAATTTGATATAATTTTTGGCTTGTACTCGTAAGTACACTCACGTAAGGTCACTCCACTTAAAATAAATTACATTTTAATAAAAGCAAACATAAAAAAAAAACAAGAAATAAAAATTTCTTGATTCATTTGATAGTACCTATCATTTGAAAAACAGCGCCTTCTCTCGTCCCTGGTGAGCAGTAGATGTTCCACGGGAGTTTGCAATTGTGTCGTACAGACACATCATTCAAACAGATGACGCTTAGCGACAACAAAATCGCATAGTAACAAAGCTCACGTGACTGTTAGTAACAGGTAGAAAAATTCGGAGACGACCCACCTGCTATGGGTGGTATAGGGGTATAGCACGCGTCACGTAATGACGAGGATCCGGGTTCGATTCCCGGCCATAGCTTTACTTTTCGGATTTTTCTATGTGTTCTAATTTTCACAGACATTTAGAAATTACATTTTAATGTTTCACTTCGCAACGACAGTATCAATAGGAAAAAGATTTTGACTTTGAATTTCAATGAAGTACACCTACATTTTATTTTATTAGTATGGAACACAGCAGTCTCAGCTGAAGACCGCTTCCGACCAGTTGAAGAGGTACCTGAATGTGATACACGGCCAGAGCGCGACCCCCAAGACTGTTGGGGACGTTATTAAGCATTTACACGAGGAGATACAGGTAACATTACAAGTACAGGTACAGGTAGTACTTATTGTTTTTTTTATTTGGATGTTTTCATTAGTATTATCTAGACATACGTGATGCAAGTCTTAGACAGTAAAAAGGTGCAGACGAATCGAGGGAAGAAGAAAACAAAATAATGTAAGTATTAAATTCGCGAATACGATCACGATGGGGATACACCGTCCATCTGTATTGCCAGTTATTTTGCAACTGCCGTCAAGTTGGCCGCAGGTAATGACATACCTTATTGACAGTTATAGCTATACATTTACAGGTGTCCATTCGTGCTCGCTTCGTGTTCAATGCGTTTTTATTATATACTAACAATGAAAATACTTGGCTTCAGTGCATCAGGTAAACTCCTAGTACATTTCTTTTTACATCTCTATATTAATCTGATTATAGTTTTAAGCTCTTTTTCAGGTAGTTGTCTGAGTGGTCGCTTGACCGGCGCCTGCGTTTACACTTGACTTGATGGCAAATACTGCCACGGCGATGGCGATGCGTTAGTTTGATAAAAAGCTAGCTAACTTTAGTACTTAGAACTTAATACGCACGTATTTATTGTTCAAATTACAATAATTCACGTTTACTTATTCAATTAACTTTGAACTATAACTCGGAAGTAAAGAAACCGGGTCACTTCTCGTAGATAGTTGTATGAAAAGTGGGCCGGGTCCTTGCTTTCGAGTATATATTTAAACTACAAAAGAGCAGATTCACGATGCAAATCGGAAATAAATCGTACGTCGGAGTTATTTCCATTCCAGTTGAGCACTGGTATTTAAATGATTTGCATGACCTAGTTCTACAGTGAAGCTTTTTTTTGTAGTCGCTTCATTTATCTATGCCGTTAATTAAATTTCTCCTATACTTATGTTATAGTTGAACAGTTATCTCGTTAAAGAGAAATTGCCCCAGGAAGCTGCGCATTTACAAAAGGAATTGAATATAATGCAAACTATTGCCATGGAGCAGCACCCGACTAGATCGGACTTGATGACCGTTCAAGACAAGGTAATAAACACTAACATACACAGAATTTGTGGAAAATTATTCAGATAGAATTGTCGACAATGCAAAGTTTCCACTGTACACAAACCTTCTAGACGAATCCGTCCGTCAAATATTGTTTACTATCCTTTATTTTTTCTATTACTTTTTGATATTCATTGCAAAATACTAAGTAGTAAAATGTACAAAATCAACTTCTATTGTTGCTCCTTAACTATTGGGCAAAGAGTATTACGCGAAATAGTGATGGGTTGCTAGCCGCATCGCCTATAACATTATTCCTAAGATTTTCGCCCATTCCCTCAATGGGGTTTTACCATCTGCGCGGGAAGAGAAGCGACTGGTACATTTTATGTTTTTTTATTACTTCCACGCTAGCATGGAAGGAACATGGTTTTTTAAACTGTTTTAAATACACGTAGAGGCTTAACATAGCACTAACATTATGCAAATGGAAATATCCCAGACATAATAATGTAATGGAAATTTGGTTAAGCTGATGCAAAACAAACTCTAGCTGACGCCACTCTGTAAAAAATAACAAATGCTAAAAGTATTTTACGTGCTCCTAGCTTAGTCTTGATTCCTTAATGCGTAGTAAAAAGTTCAGCCGAAGGCTAAAGATGTAGATGCGGCTTAAATACGTGTACCTCATATTTTTGCTAACCAACTTCATGCAGTATTGATAACTGTGCCAAACTGAACTGATGGTAATTTACCACTGATGTAGAAGGTTGTATTCGAGTTTAGAGCAACATGATTTGCTAGTCTTGTAAGCTCTAGCAAACAAAGCCCCAAAAATTATAGAATTATTTGATCATAATTCACTAAACGACTTTTAGGACTGACCCCTGTGATTAACCTCTATCTCTCCTAATGGAAAGTGTAGACGAGGCTGACGGTGTAACTCACTGATTCAGTAACAGCCTATTGACTCTAGTCTTGAAGCGCCCTAGGTTGTTCTAACCGGAAATACAGACGATGGGAGCAAATTCCACTTCTTGATAGTTCGAATTAGACAAAGTTTTGGTTTTCAGTTGTTTCCGTTGAAGATTGTGAACTGTATACTGCGAACATCAAATGAAAAGACGATTTTTATTATTATTGTATTATTTTTCAAGATAGCGATAGTGAACAGTGAGATGGAGCAGTTGGTGCAGCGTCGGCTGGCGGCTGCGGGCCCGCAGGAAGACAAGCTGGCCCCGTTCCGTCAGCAGGCGGCCGTCATCCGGCGCAATAAGGAGGCCAGCGCCGCACGCGCAGACGAGCTAGCCGCCACCCTTCGCGAACACGAAGCCACGCTCGCTGATCTACAGTCGCAGGTGATGTAGACACGTTCGTTATATAACTGCGAGTTGGAGTAGCTAGTGCAGTGTCCTCGAAGGAGTTAAGCTCCGTCAGCAGGCTGGAGTGATCTGCCGCGTAAGGGAGTCCAGCGTTGACCGGGGACTATTTAGTAGTCCATGGATCCAAAGCATATCGCTATTCTAAATTTGTTAGTCTATCCTACCGTCTTAATTTAAAAGGACGCATGTTCAAAAAACATTTTTTTTTACATTTTTGCACATGCGTCCTTTCCGATTAGGACGGCAGTATAGCCAACTAAAAAGTGCGCTTCTACTTTCGCTGTTATGTTTAAAAGGGCTTTATCGGCAGTTTTACTTGCCTACAGCTGAGACGCTGGGTAGGGATTAAAAACAAATAATTAGCGTTGTTTATTGAGAGGGAGTGAATACATTCCTCTACATAAATGTAAGCCACCCTCAGCTACTTTCATCCCCATTAATTATTCAACTCATCACCTACAAATGGTTTAATTCCTCACATTTTCCTTTATTCTACTGCCTAAATAGGATTAGGCATTCCGTGAAAAGAATCGAGTATTTTCTGTTCAATTCTCTGAATTACGAGAATCCATTATTATCACAGTAGTTGTGGTCTAAAAATAGTCTTTTTTTATAGAATAATTGTTAATTGTCACCTTGCTCGTCTTATTTGTAGATTTATTTGATTAAGCCTTGTGGAAAAATTCCATAAGATTTCTTAAGAAGACTAAATACAATAGGGTGTTCGAAGTTAATGAGAACTCCGTTGCTAAGTAAATTATTACAGAATTATAAATTCACAAAGTAAGTCGATAAATAATCGTTTTGCGAGAGTTTTACAATGGAACAAAGTAAGATTAGTAGTAGGGATTCGTGCGTTCTGGCTCACCCTTCGAGCTTGACTCTGGTACAAGCTTTTTTGTCCCTTCAAACCTAAAAAAAAAAAAAAAAAAAAAAAAAAAAAAAAAAAAAAAAAAAAAAAAAAAAAAAAAAAAACAAATAGCCCCCCATTTGAATCGATTGCGCTGGGTCCCAAGATCGTAGCTGTTAAGGTTTCGGAGATAGCTTTTTCTAGTGCAGGCCCGAAGATTATTACTAATTCTTAATTACGCTCAACGCTCGGTGCTAATGATTTTTTAACGACTTGCAAATGTTTTAATCAATTACTCAATAATCATCGAAAAATATGAAACCAACCCCTCAAAATGTTGAACTATTGATAATGGTAATTATAATGCTAATGATAATGATATTGATAATGCTAATCAGTTGTTATATTATTTACAAACTATTAGGACTAATGAAGTTTTAATGACCAATTACCATATAAAAGGTCTATTACAGCATAATTTAGATCAGTACTTAACGTATTACCTCATAGCATCGTGCTTCGTGGTCAGCAACATGGCAGTAAGTATCATTTCTATTTATATTATTTCTTGTGTTTTTAAACCATAACGTAAAGTGTTTGTAATTCACGTGTAAATTTTGTTGTCTCATAGAACTCCTCTGTCAATATCATCGACGATGAAGACTATACATTCAAGCACTACTATTATCCCCTATCGGACGGCGATGAAAGCTCTCCATCGGTGCAAGAAGAGCCTCAAAAACGCAAATTAAACGCGGCATCCGACATTGACGCCTTTTTTGAACAGTCGAAGGCAAAGAGGAAGAAGGCAGACTCATCAACTGTGAGTCAATCCAGTAAAGGGGGAGGAGTTTCATACTTGAGTACAAATAAAGAAGATGGAAATAACGCAACACATTTGGTGAAGATCGAAATGTACGATCTAAAAAAAATAAGTAAGGTCCCCATAAATGAGCGATGGAAGCATGCAGATGTGCGTGTAAAGTACTACACAAAGGAAAAAGACGATAAGCACTATCTTCAGGCCAAAGATGTGATTTACGGAATCACAAAAGAAATTGCCGAGTCGGGTGACTGCAAGAGATACCATTTTAAATCTTAACTTAACCAAATGTTGTTGGATTTCTTCATGAATAAATTAACCTTTATATTTGATTTCTTCTTTTAATTATCGTACCTTTAACCGCTTCGAATAAAACAATGAAACCTTTTATTATAACATATTTATTCGAAAATCAAACTAAATAATTTACATATTATCAAATCATTACTAATAGTATTTACGGAAAAGAATTTAGTAACAAAATCAACAAGTTTTACATTTTCCATTTTAAAATAAAGATAAACTAAACAGTATTTTCCACAAACAGATGAAAGATAACTTTGAAGTTGCTTATGATTGTAATACCACTTCTTTGTATTTCTTTTTAAGAACATCTTATGATAACCTTCTGGTTTTCGACCATATGAATCAAAGTATTCACCAACACCATTAGTATCAATGTAAATCGCAACCCAATGAGAACCAGGTTTATAATCGGGGTCCAAATTGCTTATTAGGTAAATGGGTAGCTGAACAAATACAGGCATTCTGTTGGCTGCAAATACATTTGATTTTATGTGCCAATTAATTTTGCTCATAAAGTATTTTATTTCCTGTGTATTCATTACAGACTATGTTACTGAAGTGACAGACTTAGTAATTACCTGCTTTATTTAACTGTTGTAATCAACACTTACATCGCGGTTTTTGTTAATTTCTACAACATTATCAAACTCTGCGTAAATAATACAATTTATTGTTGTTGTTAAAGCTGTATCAAAGCGGACTTCTAATCTAACACTACCATGTCTAACTAAATTCCAATGTGAACTTGAACTGGCTGAAAGATCTGGAGTTAAGTCAAAAGCTAATAAACAAAATCCTCCACTATACTCTTCTCTTGCTATTGAATTACCTTCATTCAAAAAGTGAATACCCGTACCAGAAAACAATGTATGGTAAGTTGATGTGATCAAACCATCTTTAAAAGAGGGTTGTAATGTTTTTGAAGGAACCTGTTGTCCATCAACATATAAGCTGAATAAATTTATTCCATGATTATCAAAGTTAAAAGGGTTTTGTGTCAGGTTACCATTAAATGCGGAATTCTGTACAAAACCTATAATACACCTTTTAGGTACCTGTCCTAGAAATATGTTATCTAGCGTTTTACCCTGAATCCCCGATGGAATTGTCAAAACTTTAACTTCAGCCCGGGTGATAGAATATTTAGCGGTTGTCGTTGCCAGGACTTTTTGATGCGCTATTAATATCGATGGATTTATTCGAGCCTTACGAATAATGAGGCTGGCATCAGTAATTTTTACTTTTATTTTCACATCCGCTGTATTACATATAAGATTAAATGCTTCCTTACTGCGTACTAATTTAACACGCATTTCCACACCATTAATTAAAAATTTGTCTTGGTTAAATATATCACCATGTAAATGACCAATCATATCAATCTCTTTGTCCAGTTTAACCAACTCTTCTCTCTTCGCAAATCCTTTATTGGTTCCATCTGTAGCATCCATTTTATGTGGAGTATCCCCATACCATAAACCACAGGTCAGATGAGAGCTTTTGGCTGCTGGACCATAGTTTAGTAGGGTTTCTAAATATGCGCGATATGCGTATGTATTATTTGGCGGAGATATGAGTTTTTGATTTAAATATACATCTAACTGATTAAAAAGTGAATGAAGCCAATTATTAACCGGTGCAATGTGAATAGTTTTTCCAATTTCATTTGAATCAGAACTCGTTATCTTAGCTTTGATGTAAAGCATGGTGTGGGACAGGTCTACATAATCATCTCCAGTACCAGGTACTTGAAATTCTACAGGTCCATCATCACTTAATGATGAAATTGGTTTGTAATGAATCCACTGTCCACTTTCGATGCTCGTTTGAGTCGATGGTAAAGCAAATAAGTCTAACTCTGACTTGGCACATTCACATGAATGATTATGTAAGAACGACATTATTTAGACGGAAAAAATATCATCGAATTTAGTTTTTCTTGATGATTTAGATCGTCGTCCTCGCAAGGCTTTCCGCACAATGATGGAATCGCATGTCTTTCTGTTTCTTTTATACCCTGAACCGCTCATTAGAGATTCGATTTTTTCATCAGCTTTCCTTTTTAAATTCGCACTAGCATCTTTAAAACGCGACTTTATAGATTCCTCCATAGGGTGTGAATTCATCATATCCGATAGTAGTCCAACACCAGCATTTAAAGCTTCTTTCCCTACAGTTCGAAATCCATTAGACAACAAAGGTAAAACGGACCTAAATAAGCCCCCCAAGAAACTACCGATTCCATGACCGCGTTGATGAGGGATACCTTTATACACAATTCCAACTCCAGATCCCGCCTGAAGTGAATAATAATGCTGATACGGACAAAGGCCATTAACGTTACTTCGGTTCATTTTATACGTCTGAAATGCAGTTTAACACACGATGTGCCGAACTGGAATGGTACTTTACCACCAATGCTTGTTCTTATATCTATTTCAATCGTATCAAATTCTCTACGCATAACAGGTAAGTAGTGCGCTGGTGAAAATGGATGCATTTTGTACGCTCCATAGATGTACTTAGTTGGATCTAGAGGTATGATTCGTATTAATGATGTCATGACGTCACCTACTATCTGCGGTTGAATAATATCCGAATAAATGAAGAGCTGCGATGGTAATCCCAAATACAAGTTAATAGGATATTTCCCATTTGGTTTTGTAACTAAATTAGTTTTTGGTACAAAACCTAACTGAAGACTTAATTGTGGTGATGCGATTACAGATATTATGTCAGTGTCCTGACGAGTTGCTGTTACTAGTTTTGTTACTTGATCGCATCTCATTCTAAATTGATTTTTTAACAATGGGTGTTCATTAAAAGCACTTAAAAAGTGATTAATACTATCATACGTAGTCGCAGGTATATGTGCTTTATATTCTGCAATGATACTCGCACCCGCATTTTTTGGATCATTATCATCCTGTAAGCGTGTTTTCTTCTTTATGTATACAACGTTTTCATGTTCTTGTACATTAAACATTGTACATGGGTAGTGAAACTCCACCAAACCAACGACCCATTCCCCTTCTAACTTAATAGTTTTAGGTAACTTAGTTAAGAAATTAGCTGTAGTGTTTTCAGGATAGTATAAAATGGAGCTATTGCTCAACAGTGTCAAGTAAAAACTGTCTTCACTCATATTTCTTCTAAGTCTGATGCCGGGATCCAACTATTAAATTTATTAGGATAACCTTTCCACTTGACTAACACTTCCTTTCTGCCTCGGACGCGACGTGATTTTATTATTTTATCTAATTTGTATTTAGTGGTGGGGTTATAGAAGACTTTCTGTAGCTCTTTTGAATAAAACGTCCCTGTAATTGGTTCGTCATCTAAATCTTTCAAAGTATATACTACCCAAGGTGTTCTTCTAATAATTGAGTCAATCACGAATATTTCATCACTCCAATTACTTTCATAACCTTTTTGAAAAACATGTTTATGTTTTGTTATTCTAACATGATCACCTATTTGAAGTGTGGGATATTCATCGGTATATGTTTTTTTCTTCTTTTCTCCATATAAATTTTGCCAAACAGTCATAATATTATCAAAGTTTACTTCGCTTGGACTCATCTTTATGCTCGAATGAAAACTATGATTATATGAATGCATCAAATCTTGTAAGATATCAACGTATTTGTATGTGTTTTTAAACGTAAAGTAACGCCACATCTTCATTTTGAGAGTTCTTTGAAACCTTTCCACAATACTAGCTTTAATATCAGGATTGTTAGTTGTGTAATAATTAATGTTCCTACTTTTAAAGTAATCCCTTACAATTTTAGCAACAAACTCTGTACCTTTGTCAGATTGTATATGACGAGGAGTGGCATTAGCTTCTGTAAATATGCTGTCAAAACAGGTTTTAACAACTTCTGCGTTTTTACTCTTCATTGCTCGTGCAAAAGCATATTTACTAAATACATCAATAACACACAAAATATATTTATAACCATCATTATATTTACTGTAAGCACGCATGTCGCTCAAATCAGCTTGCCAAAGCTCATTATAATTCGATAAAATATACTTATTTCTAGGAAAACGTTTCTGAAGAGGTCTATGGAGTGTATAGGTTTCTTGAGACTGCAACCAAGTTTTGATTTCATCACGTTTTATTTTACCGCGCATTGCTTTTGTTAAATTGTTTATACTACTAAAACCAGCAGGATGAGAAACGTCATAGTATATTTTTGACAGATCTAGTACGGGCTCCATTTTTCCCAGGCAATTTTCCTTTTCGATTTTTCGCTAGACTTAGCTGCAACTGCAACGGGTGTTTTAGAATCGTTTCCTTGGTAAGTTTGCGTTTCCTTTGACAGTCCTTTCAACTGCAGTTGTTTTATATGTTCTAGAGAGGTAGGATTACCAACACATGATAAAGGTACTCGTATATCGTTTAAAACTGTAGCAAATTTCTCCCAACCCAGCGGTTTAGGTCGTTTATGTGGTCTTACAATATCACTTACTAAATCGTATATATTGCTTCCAGGTAAAACTTCATCACCGAAAACCACTTCTCCTCCCTCTCTCCACCAAATTGTGTGACCATTTTGTTTAATAAATTGCAGTAACACTTCACCTCTTCTCCGATAACTTTTAGGAATCAATGAGAGTATTTTTGTTGGTGTGTACTGATAACCGACTGCTTCTTTATTCTGTGGAGATACAACTTCGTTTGTTGGAGGGGGTTGTACAACTGTAGTGGAATCGCCTTGCTTTTCTTCTTTACGTGGGACATCATCGTCATTTGATTTGAATGACTCATCCTCAGCATCAGTGAATAAGGGAAATTTAAGAGGTCTTCGTCCTTCCTCAGTGATATGTAAAAATCTTTGCAATGCTTGAGAATACAAAGCCCATTTTTCACGATCATTCAGTTTGCTGTTCAATATTTTTTGCATTTCATCGTCCAGACGTGACAAGGAATTATCGGACTCATATGCATTTCGAGCCTTCAGTCTTTCAATAACTTCTGGTTCTACAAGTAACATTTTCTTTGCGTACTGCATGTTTACTTGAGTAACGTACTTAGTAAACCATTTATAACAGCACCCAATATTATTGGTAAAAATGCTCCTCCCTTTTGCACTATAATGTTTTTTCTTGTTATATTTTTACCTTTGGAAATTAATTTTCGTAAAATGTCTTTGTATTTACCAAGACGTTTTTTGTCTTTTTCTGGAAGTGGAATTTTACCTTTTAAAATGTTGTAGATGCATTCGCAGATAGCGTTTACTTCTTCTTCATCACAAGCTTTCAATATTAGTTTTTGATATTTTGGTTTCAGAATATGTAATGCTTTAAGTAGATGTTGATGTGTTATTACTCTCCCATGCATTGTGTTGAAATGATTGAAATAATCAACGTCGAAACTATTTAAAGCCCTTCTTTGGTATGTAGACTGTACAATATTTTGTAGGAGGTAGTACATTCGTTTTAAATCGGTAGCTGTCATCTGTAGTCTGCTTCAGATCGATCATTAGATATCCATGAGCATCTTTACTACCATCTTTATATGCCTCTTCTAAAAATTTTAGGTTTTCTGGACAAACTTGTCGTGCTAAATATCTTATTTGTGTCTTATCTCTTGGATTTTTAAAATAAATAATGTAATTTGCATTTAATGAAATATCACGTTGACCTCTCCCTTGATGAAATAAATTTTGAGTTATGTAAAACACACTCAAATTTCGATGATGACTCCCTTTTGTAAAAATGTCTACTATTCTACCATCAGACTCTCTCATTAAATCATCTATGATGAGTAGTTGAGGTTGCTTACCATCAAACATGCTTAAATCAGGTATTCCTTGAACATATTCAACACTGTGCAAATTATACAGTGGTTGCATTTCATCGTAACACCATATTGTTCGTTCAAATGTTTGATCACAAACTTTATTCATGTTATTTAAGAAATTAGTAACAAATTTTGATTTACCACAACCACTTGGACCAGCAACTATGGCTGTGAATGGGTGGATAAAATGGATCATTACTTTATTTAATTTTTAAATTTTTAAGCAAAATCGATGTCTCTCTTTCGAAAGATCTACGACATGAATGAATAGGCAGAAAAGATAAACCATCCAAAGTGAATTCTCAAAGAATGATGCAATTATATTACTATGAATAAAAAAAAACACAAATATGCTTAAAACATTAGATTTATTGATATTTTTGCTAAAACTAGTTTAGTACATACACACCATTATTAATTATAGTAATTACACTATTTACAAGTTTTATTTTAACGACTAACATTTTCATTTAAATTGATTATTATATACATTAAGAACAAAATTATTTACAAAATATTTCTTAATCTGTAATGACCCCACGCTAAAGTGTCTGTCGAATTAGACAAAATTGACCGTTTGGTATCATCGTAAGACAAGCTAGTTTTATTAATTTTTTGTGTGAATATGACATGCTTTAATGATCTAAATCTATACATTTTTGAGTATTGCTTGGTTTTGCTGAAGAGACAGGTTTTGAAATTATTCATGTTCATCTTCTTTGTTACACTTTTGTTAACACCTTTAGCTCTAGCGATGAATTTGTCACCTACAGTGATTGCATACATTTTTGATCTTAGTCCTACAAACTCTTTTAATATTTTACCGTTATTTTCATCTTTGAAATATCCTAACTTTTTTTTATTCACCAGTGGGAAACCAAAGATGTTGTCAGTCGCATAATCTGATGTATCAAAGTACTTCATTAAGTCTGGTTTTATATCAGAATAAAAATTTTCTGTAAAATATTGATATATCAAACTGTCAGTGTCAGTATACAATAACTTAGCTTTATAGCTAAATTTCTTCTTCATGTAATTGTAATGAAAATCGTACATAAGGGTTTTCGATATATCTAAAATACAAAAACCTAAGTAAATGGGCTTGTTGTAGTACAATTTTGTTTTGTGCGATTGTATAGCTACCAAATTCTCTGAAAATATACTTAAACTATGGAATTCAGGTTTTGCTACTAAAGATTGTGCACCTTGTATTTTACCTCTATTATCCCAGTGAGTTATCAATTTGACATTAACCCTTTTTTCAATGTTTTCCATCGTTTTACCAAAAACTGCATTATTCATTAATTTGTAAAAGTCTTTTTCGAAATCTGTTTTAGCTTGTGTTCGTAGTTGGGTATTTAAGTCAATGTATTTCTTTAACCATGGACTCTGCTTAAATTTCAGCACTCTGTGCACTTTAGTCAACTTTAACCCTAAATCAATACACTGCTTGAGATTTCTATAATGAATAATGTATTTACTTTTTTTGTTTAAATTTGGAACTAATTTTCGCTCTTTACACTGACCGATAACTATATTTTCTGGACAAAGGGGCAGATCTGAGTGTAAATCGTGCAAATCGTCGGGGTAATCAAGATCCACTTCAAGAATATAACCATAATCACATGTGTCCGATATATCAAAATCAACGTCGGTATTTACCCACTCAAAATTTCCAATAGGTAAGGACTGTGACATAGCCCACCCGTATAAATTATTAGCATCAAAATAAGCTAAGTAAGATTTTGGTTCATTAGAATTATAATCTTCTAAATATTCGTTATTGGCCTTAGCGTAACGATTGCTACATTGAGATATTCCTCCTCTAATTCCGGATTTAACAAAAGAGATTTTATCAAAGTCTGTTAATAACTCTAATTCAGCATTAGTGTATTTAAGCATGGCATCCCAACTTAGTCCAGGTGCTGTATAATAGTGTGTCGGATCCAAATCATATGTTGACAGACAAATTTTACGGAAATTTTCAAAAATGTCCGTCAGTAGCATGACATCAGTCTTTAAGTATAAGTTGGAATAATCGAGCATTGTTTTACACTTAAAGTGACTCCAGACGTCTTGAGCATGACTATAGTCTTCATCAGAAACATGGCTATCGTTTAAGGAATTATAAAAATCGTCTTTATTAGGAAGCGATGTCGCGTTTAAAGACTCAAATGACTTTACAAATTCATATGGAAAAATACCTTTTCTTATTAATCTTTTATAATCATCGTGCAGTGGAAATTGCTTTTTTAACTCTTTGAACTCATCAAGGCTGAGATTTTTGGCAAGAGTATCTAAGCTGGCGGACATAAATTTTAAGGAGTCTAAGAAGCGTAAGCTTATTTCTTGTCCACAGATTTGAATTTTTTTAGTAAATGATATATATTTTTCTTTATTTTGAGGGATAATTTCAACTTCACCTTCTTGAAAATTAAGTGCATGCACAATAAAATGTGCATCATAATTGCTTAAATTATGCAAAAATATTGGTATAAAACGTGGAGTTTTAAATTTTGAACTACAAAGGGAATGTGCCATACCTTCAAATTTACCAGTGCCCCATTCAAAATGTTCAACAAAATCTGATCCTAAATCTTTGTTGCATACAAAGCATGTTTTCGCTTTGTTGCTTTTTTCTTTGTCAGCTGGAGACAATGGCAGGGGAGACTTTTGAAAACATATCTTTTTATTAATGTCAGCAATATTTCTTCTTATGCTTTCCATAAAATGTTTTGCACAATCGGGTCCAGTATACGTGTAATATTTGGAAAGTCTATCATCATAAGAACATTTAATGTAGTAACCGTAGCTATAAACCTTGTGTTCATGAACATTATTTGTAAACGCATTTGTGGGGTCTTGGTCACAACTTTGAATTGGTTTAAGGAACGATTCAAAATCTGCATAAATAACAAATGGCAACTTTAGTTTTCTATGAAATTGATTGAACAGTATTTTATCTGTAGACTGATTCTCGTTGAACCAATTTTTTGATATTTTTTGAGTGTTTGGAAGTACTGTAACAATATGGGTGCAATCACGTCTCTGATGTTCATTTAATTTTTGTTTCGTTGTAAAATATAAAAGACAACCATCACAAATGTGGATTGCATCATTTCGACCGGTAACTTGTTTATTTACTAGACGCGACAAATTTTTAATGAAGCAGTAATGACCAGTCGTACCATTATTTAAATACAACAAATTTATATGCTGTTCTTTCCTCGATTTGGAAAAGTATAGAGGACCGATTACGCTATTTAATTTGGTTGAATCATTATACTCTAATCCGAATACGTTAATACTGATGTTGTTTAATGCTTCGACTTTTTTAATATCTTGAAGTTTTACGGGGAAGCTTATATTTCCGAACTTCAGCTTTTTTTGATGTTGTGCATAAGAAGTCGTTCTATCAGCATTCTTTGGTACCGGATACATCGCGGAGAGTAAAGCCCATTTGAGACATTCATGGTCGTTATTTTTTACATTTATAATAGCCTTTTTATTTTTAATGTCCTTCGGTAAATCCAGAAAAGATGAACCTTTTAAGGGATTAAATTTATTAATATTCATTTCTAAATGTAATATTTTCTTTAACGACCACCCACTATCTTTTTTCTCAAATTCACTCATTTTTGTAGAAATATTTTCCCGGATTTTATTTAAAAGCGGGTCAAAGTCATCTCCAAGACAAAAGTTATAATTGAAAGTTTGGAAATCGAAAGTGTTTGTCAAATCTTTGGTTTCTTGTGTGAATTCAGCGTGAACTATAAAATTTACTTTTATTGCTGTTAATTCGTTTAAACATTCTCTAAGCAAACGGTCAATTTTGTCCTTGTTGGACTCCAAAAATATTTCCGGTGTCTGTAAATTTACATCATGATTGTCGGAACTTAATCTATACGTTCTGATACGAGATCCAAAAGCAGAATTTATCAAACTGACGTTATGAATCTCGTGAGCATTTGATTTAATGACATTGTCTTTATGAATATTACTTTTGAAATGATTGGAAAAATATTTCCGCCTTACCCAAATATTGCATATCTCACATAAAGTTTTGTCGTCGTTTCTAGTCGTTTCAACTACCGCACTTGACGGCCCAGCTTCTGCCATGTCTTCTGCTTTCCTTTTGAGTCCTCTTCCCGATTGAAGAGTATAACTGCAATTAAATTAAATATGTTATAACCTTACATGACTGTCAAGTTAGATCAATAATAATCACATAATAATAATTTAGTCAAAATCACTTACCAAGCAGTGTCGGTCTCCTTTTCCCCAAAATTGCATTGCTCCCACAAACTTTGAGATGCCTCTTTAACAAAATGTATATCCTCTATTTCTTGACACAAGCCAACCATTTCACATTCTTCACTTCCCGATTGAAGAGTATAACTGCAATTAAATTAAATATGTTATAACCTTACATGTCTGTTAAGTTAGATCAATAATAATCACATAATAATAATTTAGTCAAAATCACTTACCAAGCAGTGTCGGTCTCCTTTTCTCCAAAATTGCATTGATCCCACAAACTTTGAGATGTCTCTTTAACAAAATGTATATCCTCTATTTCTTGACACAAGTCAACCATTTCACATTCTTCACTGTCCTCACGAACAAAGAAAGCACTTAATACAGTTTGTGTAGAATCCATCTTGTCTGTCTTGGTTAAATATCTCTTTATTCAATTTAACTAACCCTCTCTCTTCGTAGTTCCTTTGTAGAGTACTGATCTAAAGTATGTTACAATAGACCTTTTATATGGAGATTGTTCATTAAAAACTCATTATCATATAATTATCATTATTCATCTGTTTGTGGATAAATATGTTATGTTGCTGATCACAGAAGCATGATGCTTTGAGGTAATACGTTAAATACTGATCTAAATTATACTACAATAGGCCTTTTATATGGTAATTGGTCATTAAAACGTCATTAGTCCTAATAGTTTGTAAATAATATAACAACTGATTAGCATTATCAATATCATTATCATTAGCATTATAATTACCATTATCAATAGTTCAACATTTTGAGTTTGTGATTCCGTAAATCACATCTTTGGCCTGAAGATAGTGCTTATCGTCTTTTTCCTTTGTGTAGTACTTTACACGCACATCTGCATGCTTCCATCGCTCATTTATGGGGACCTTACTTATTTTTTTTAGATCGTACATTTCCATCTTCTTTATTTGTACTCAAGTATGAAACTCCTCCCCCTTTACTGGATTGACTCACAGTTGATGAGTCTGCCTTCTTCCTCTTTGCCTTCGACTGTTCAAAAAAGGCGTCAATGTCGGATGCCGCGTTTAATTTGCGTTTTTGAGGCTCTTCTTGCACCGATGGAGAGCTTTCATCGCCGTCCGATAGGGGATAATAGTAGTGCTTGAATGTATAGTCTTCATCGTCGATGATATTGACAGAGGAGTTCTATGAGACAACAAAATTTACACGTGAATTACAAACACTTTACGTTATGGTTTAAAAACACAAGAAATAATATAAATAGAAATGATACTTACTGCCATGTTGCTGACCACGAAGCACGATGCTATGAGGTAATACGTTAAGTACTGATCTAAATTATGCTGTAATAGACCTTTTATATGGTAATTGGTCATTAAAACTTCATTAGTCCTAATAGTTTGTAAATAATATAACAACTGATTAGCATTATCAATATCATTATCATTAGCATTATAATTACCATTATCAATAGTTCAACATTTTGAGGGGTTGGTTTCATATTTTTCGATGATTATTGAGTAATTGATTAAAACATTTGCAAGTCGTTAAAAAATCATTAGCACCGAGCGTTGAGCGTAATTAAGAATTAGTAATAATCTTCGGGCCTGCACTAGAAAAAGCTATCTCCGAAACCTTAACAGCTACGATCTTGGGACCCAGCGCAATCGATTCAAATGGGGGGCTATTTGTTTTTTTTTTTTTTTTTTTTTTTTTTTTTTTTTTTTTTTTTTTTTAGGTTTGAAGGGACAAAAAAGCTTGTACCAGAGTCAAGCTCGAAGGGTGAGCCAGAACGCACGAATCCCTACTACTAAGATTTGAAGGTTAGTTAGTTATAATGCTTTGTGTATTTAGCTTATTAGCGTAGATGTTCATTTCTTATTCTTATGCCGGCTGTACACACTCGCCGAGACACCCCGAAACTGTCCGAGAACGAGTGTGTACATGACGCTCTCGCCTTGTCTCGCCCGCTCAGGTCTCGCCTCGGTACGTCTCGGCTGCGTGTCGGTTTTTTGCGCCCGAGTCAAAGGGTCTCGTCCGCTCTCGCGAGGCAAACGAGACTGAACATGTACATACTCGTTCATTTAGTTACCCGCTAACTGTGTTTGTGTAAAGACGTGTTCGCGATCGGTTAAAAATGTGGTCCAACGAACGTGAATTAGAATTTTTAGAATTTGTAATTTTTTTTTTATGAAATGTGTCTAACTAAATAATTGTAATAACTAACAGCACAAAGGCAAACGGCCGCAGCAGATTCTAGGTCCATCGTTGTCGATATCCGCTGTTTAAATGACGCCCCGAGTGTGTACACGGTGCCCTCTCGTCGAGAGCTTCTCGCCCGAGACTCTCGCAAAGAGCCTCTCGGCGAGTGTGTACAGCCGGCATTACAGCTAGAGCGAGAATACTGGTAAGACCGATTTTCATAAGTGATCTTTCTCAATATAAATAAAAGCATCGACAGCCTCAAATTGAGCACGTACCTATACTGATTGGTGTTCCAGAGATACTTAATTGAAATTTATAGTCCATCTTGGAGGTCAATATTTATACGTAGATATTGGGGCGCTTCAATGAACGGGGAATATATTTTTCCCAATTTCCAATAATCGGTCATTATGTCGACGATCTGACAGATTCAACTAAGATAATACTCGAGCTGCCGTCGAGAGCGACGTCTTCGTTATCCAATCAATATCTCATTAGGGTCAGTTTTTGCAACTTTAATCATCTCCCCAACAAAATTACGTACCTACAGACATTACAAAAAAATACCGTCAAATTATCTGTTAAATTCATATTGAGTACGAGTAGGTATATCTAACAATGTCGTTTGTTATTCAGGTTCGACATCTCCTCGGGGACACCGTTCTTAGAGGTGAAGAATTGAAGAAATACGTCAATTCATTACGTACAAAGAGTACCGTGTACAAGAGGCAGCGAGCCAATCTTTCAACGTTCAAGGTAAGCATTGCAGTGCCTCTGTGGATTTCCAGATGAGCTTCCTGAACGTCGTGAATACTTTAATTAGAACTTGATGTGAAATATTTACAAGAGCTATCTGAGCCTCTAGCTAGTTCAAGTATTTGACACAAACGTCTTTACATCGTTCGAGTAATTAATACCTATGGGATAAAATTGGTAGCACTACTAGCGGCATGTACCGGCAACAATTTAATCTCATAGTGTTTGACAAACGACAAAAAATATCCACATTACTTACACTAAGTACTTAAACGCTTTGATGTAGGTGGAAGCGGGTATCCTGACACGCACGCTACACATTTTAAGCGCAGCTGATCCTACTGTGGAATTGGCTTTGGTAAATCACAAAAAACTGAAGATTGAAGACGATGAAGCCTCTGAAAAGGATCTTAAATCTACTGAATTGGCTAAAAAGTCTTTACATGACTTGTCGCAGGTAAAATTATATACTTTCGCCTGATATATTTTTGTTAAAAGTGTTTCCTAAGCGTTAATACACATTGTTGATTTCAGTTAGTAGCTCAAACCGCCCAAAAGTTGTCCCAAGTGCGTCAAGAAATACAGCCGCTGGCAGATAAAATAAAACCGATCAAAGAACAATTTCAATCAGTGCAACAACAATACGACCAGAAAAAGAGGGTTTACGAAGCCACGGCCATTAACATCACTTCGCAAATGGAGCCATTCAAAAACCAAGTGAAGGCGTTGACTGACCAACTGAATAGTAAAGAGGACGAATGGAAAAACTTGCGGCAAAAGATAACAAAAGCGGAGAGTTTACAAGAGGTTGTGATGTTCGAGATGAAAAACTCAATGCAATCCCCGCGGAGGCCGTCCAAAACGGAGGCCTTAATGAAAAAGGTTGCTGATATGGAACAGGTTGTTAAGAATTTGGAAGAGGTGAGGCAGCAATGATTTATATTGCTCGCACTTTTTGTAGCTTTTGTGCCGTTAAGACACAGTAGCGATTGTTTTTGCCTTTGATCGTACTATTCGTCTTGTGTAATCAATTTAATATCGTCGATAAAAAAGGGCTTTTGTTTTCCATCCATTTTATCTGATTAAAAAATTACCATACTATACTTCGTTTTTTTACATTTTAAAACAAGGTAAACAGTCTTGACGTCTTTTTACGTCTTTTTTTTAAATCGATAACATACAAAGCCATAACTAAATAAATCACGACATTTCAGGGGTTTAAAATTGTAACATGCTATTATTTATTTTTAAAATATGTTTTTCAATAAAAAGAAGTGTCAGGTTTGTTTACCTTTTTTTAAGTACCACAAAAACGAGGTATAATTATTGGGAACATCGAAATTTACCTAAATTAAAACTCTTATTTGTTCTACGTGATTGAACGCATTTTTCAACATTTCGCACCCTTCGTGGAAGAAAGACGTAAGTCCTATTGACTTACAATGGGACTTACGTCTTTCTTCCACGAAGGGTGCGATTTTGTTATTTTGTAACCTAAGGATCAATTTAAGTTTCGATAGTAGCACTATCATCACTTAACTTTTTACACTTGTTCCAGGAACAAAGAGTAATCAGTTCCCGGCAGGGTGTGGTGGAGGAGCAGACGCGGCTGTGGCAGGGCACGCTGGAGTTGTTGCGCTGCAAGATGCGCGCGCGCTCGCAGCCCGCCGCGCGGCAGGCGCGCATGCACATCACGCAGCACTCGCAGATGCTCACGCTCACATGAGAACTTACAATCTAATAATTAGTTTTAATTAATTAGCCTAATTCAATAATTCATGTATTTAAATAAAAAAGTATTGCTTTATTGCTGTTTACAAAGTTTCTATTTGGAAAATTTCACCACCATCACCATCTTCAACCTATAAGTACCTATATTTAAGTTCTACTGCGGGGTGCAGGCTTCTTTTAAAAACATAATTTATATCAAACACTGTTCATGTAATTGTTAATGTATATTCTTTAAACCCAGTGTAGATTGGCAACTTCACGCACATCATTCGTTGCTGGTGTACAAGTTTCCACGAGGTTTTGATTTCAAAATTACATCTTAGGTAAAATAGTGTTTAAACTTCGGCGGTCGGTTAATTTCCATCTTGGTTTTCGACTGGCCTCCTCTAAATATTTCTATTTTTATCTGTTCTTGCTCTTGCCGTTAAATCCATTAATGTTCATAAACGTTTGTTATAACTTTTACTTAACATTCTTTGATTGTCTTTTTTAGCGTTTGTCTTTTTCAAACACATACCAAACACACTTTTATATTCTTGACGCGAGTGTCAGAACTGTTGTAATTTGATTATTTTTGAATATTTATGTTATTTGAGACGAAATAAGTTAAACGTCACCGCTGCAACGATTCTGCGTTCGCATAACGGTAACAGCACCAAATCTACCTATTTCCTTGGCTTTAATTTAGGTACTTGCAAAACAATTTACTACGCTTTAAATCGTACTTGTCTCGGCAAAGCATTTCGTAATCCGATTTTTATCATACCTCTAGCCTCTAGGGATAAAAGAAAAGAGCAGAAAATTTCGCAGTCACATTTGATTTACGTCCGCAAGTAGGTACCTATACGGAATTAGATCAGCATATTTACACAAGATCTCGGTGAAGTGTGTGTGTTTTGAATAGGACGCTACCTGCGTCCGGCGCGGGGACGTGTCGCGCAGGGGACTACTCACAAATTCGGAATTCGAATTTCGAATTTCGTATCATATCGTCCCTCTCACTCTCATACTATTTAATGATTATTAGTGTGAGCGGGACGGCACGAAACGAAGTTCGGATTTTGGAGTACAAGGCCTGGATTGCGAAGCTTACAGGAGGACACGCATTTGAATACGACGGTAAAGGCAATTTGAAACCCAAATATTTTGCCATCCTAAGGATAAATAAGCTACCGTACGAGCACCTCACGCAAAGACAATATTTATAAATCTACCTTGTATAAAACCACCAAGAACTAGGTCTATAATATTTCGGTATGCGATACATGCCCAATAAGTTGATGCTAGATTTACGACTTTTGCTGCTTTTTATAGGGATAATCCCAACGGTCTGCTCACGTTTTACGAGTCTCGGCGAGAGTTGTTTATTTCCCATTCAAAGTTTTGCCAAACGCAGATACTGGAAGTTTTCAGATAACTAGAGTCAGATAAAAAGTACTGACTGGTTGACTTCTTAACGCCTTTGGCTCTAGTAAGCTAAAACGTTTTTCCATTTATTATGTATTATATTTTACAAGTTGCTAGAAAATCGGATGCGGATATTTGAGGATCGATTATTTGCATCGTTGTTAATTATTAGTTTAAAGCACACTTAATTAATTACAGTATCTAATGTAAGGATGATTATCTTTGGATAACCACACAATACTTCAATATTTTTTGTTTTTAATTGATTCTTGGTTATTAATTACATACCCCGAAAATATCCACTACTGATTTTCTAGCACCTTAAATAATAAAGAATTTTCGATCCCCCGGGACATTGAATTTTTTACGGGGTAAAACCGCGGACGTAGGCTAATATTATATTTCATAAAGATTTATTTTATACTTCAATTCGCCTATAGCGGAAAATAAATGAAGACGTAAAAGGAGAGACAAAATGTGGACCTTTTTCCCTAAGTATCATAAATCCGGCTCAGTGCAGAATGAGGTACACTATTTTTTGAGCATGAACGCCAAAACGAAGCCGTTTCATCAGTGTCATCGCCTCCGTAATAAGCAGAAAGCAAGAGCGCCGCGAACCGGGATTACTTCGCCAACAGCTTCTCGAAATAATAAGCGTTTCGTTCCTCCTGCCATCTGTTGAATTGGGTACTTAGTAGAGTTTCAAGTATTTAAAACATAATGTAATGAATATTTAAAAAAGCAAGACATTACATAATTATGTAAAGTTATGAAAGATAAACAAAAAACGGACGAAAAAAATTGTACAGGCTGGCATGGTGAAAGAATTGAAATGTATCATTTTTCACATTTTGTGCACATTTCGAAAACATTCTAAAGCCGCTTACAAGATGTAGGTGCGGTTAAAAAAATAGTTAAGCTTAAGTTAGGGATGACAGTCGGCAATTAACTTTGAGTTAAATTATCAATCTTGGATCAATTTTAGTTTGACATGTTTTATGTTTTTACTCTCAGATCAATATTTTATAAGCTACAATTTGAATTGTAGAAGAATATTTTAAAGCTAATGACGTGAGGCGCTCGCGTGGCGCGTGGCATTTCAGGGAATCATATTACAGCCCGTCCTTCTGAGGCGCAATGATTCGATTAAGTATCCATTTTTACCTTCTGCTGGCTGACATTTAAAGTACCTAACATAATTACATCGTAACTGTAATAAGTATTTGCAATTTTTTATAAAATTTGTGTGGTATGAAATATGTTGATTGTGTTATTCTTATACATGCATACGTACATAAATCACGTCTCTATCCCTTACGGGGCAGACAGAGCCCAAGGTAACAAGACCGAACGGCCACTTTTATTATGATTGTGGGCGTATAGGTGGAAAGGGGAATTAAATCAAATCAAAATAGGATTGCTAGCAGCATCGCCTATATCATGATTCCTAAGATTTTCGCCCAGATTTCGATTTTTTTTAAAAGCAAAATGCAATAATAATCTGGATTTACGATTTCACAAATACCTATACATAGAATAGATACCTAACCTATGCACACATACATAGCACACGCACACACCTTACCTCAACTCACATTAAATTTACTTTTACAAGTCCTGCATAAATCACAGGTGTCCTAACTACAAAATTCTATATCTAAACGCCGAAGATGAGTTTAAAATGAACTCGTAATTAAGTACTTACCATAAAACTCCAGGTGTAAATGCTTACTATCCACCACTTTTACTTTATTACGCGCTGTTATTCGGCAAGTTCAATCACCGATACAGACTGCTATAAAACAGCTGCTTATTTGCACCTTTAAAAGCACTCGCCTATCCAATTAGATCGCCCTGTATGTACCTTCAATTAGCATTTAGCGTAATGCGTGTATGTTCTAGTAATTAAATAATTAAAGTACAGTCAGCACAAGTATCGCAAGCAGTATGTAATGTGGATACAATATGCCGTGTTAATATGTGCCTAGCTAGTTAATCGCCTCAATAAAGACGGTGTACAAATGTTTCCAAACGCGTACATGGATAATTATGCGCGACTGTACGTCTCTGTGGCGCGACGCGTGTCAGTGGTTTCCAGTTAATTAAAAACCAAGTCGTGCGCATTATTCAGCGGCACGGTCACCAAAAATACGTTAACTAATTTTAAGATTGTCGTTAATTAACTAACGTATAACGCCTGGGTTACACTACGCCGGAAAATAAAGCCGGGACCAAAAATTACGCAAGCATGTAGGCATCTCGCTTAAGTTTTATTAATTTGGGTTCTAATTCTGTCTCCAGCTCGAATTTTCCTCGATTCTTAACACATAAATGCAAAATCGTGAGCAAAAGCGTAAGAAAAAGACAGAATTTCACGCATGACATGCAACGATTGCAGCTGTATACGCATCATACATGACTTGTTCACTTAACTACTCGTATATGCTTTAAATGTTCTACCTACTTAGCAACTCTTCTAGAAAGCATGGATACCTACAGGAAAAAACGATTAATTTTTTTCCGCATCAAAATTCACCTGCTGAGAAGTTTCTAGCAAAGAGCAACCATAAAGCTTTGTATCGAGCCAGGATAGTAAACTAAATTAGGTAATTATACTATCCTGGTTTCATTCACTGGACTCCTGTAACCTAAGCTTTATACAAGCGTGCTGTAATGTTGTTAAATGTTTAGTTAGGTCTAAAGTTTTGGTACAAGTTAATTTGATGATGCTTGGATCGGTTGCGAGCATAAAGATACACAGTTTATTTAAATAACTTAATGAATTCATCGTTGATATTTCTCTGAAATAAATATGAACTCAAACAAAACTTGAATTCTGTGCAGGCTTTTAATATTGTACTCGTAAATCTACGTCATTATTTCTTACTATAACTATTGTCGTTATGAAGCTGTGTTTTTGTGCCTTGTAGGTACGTATACCTGTTTTACCATTGTTTGACAGTTCATATCGCGCCGTGGGCGCCGCGGAAGACTAACTTTTTAATTTCGTGTCGTTATTATTTCGAAATCTGTGTCGCGCCCGTCGTGAGCAGGCATTTTTCTAATGACTTGGCGATTCTTTCAGGATCCACGCCATTGTCAAAAATACATCACTTGTTTAAATACTTTGAACACTTACGGGAAAAAGTATCTCGTTGTATCGAGATCAACTTGTTTTTTTGATTTCTATGAAACATATAATCGCATTAAACGAAACTGTATTTAAGTAAGATATACATTTTCATTAAAACATGTTCTGATAAACGGTCGAATGGATTTAGAGAATTAACTAAATTCGATAAAACTCTATTTTTCTCGTACATACTCTAATATTACAAGCGCTACGATTGTTCAAATGTTCTATTTTGAGGACTATAGGTATACATAAATGTACTGGACCAGTAACTAAGGTCGAGGTAAAATTTCACAAAGGAACTTTCCGCATATTAAATAAAACAACGGCAATCTAAAACATTTTTATAAATTTGTATTTCAGGTTCGCTCTGCTACCTGGCGCTGAAAATTTGTTTGTTTCGGTGGCCGACAGAACTTACGAGCAGGTACTTACAGCGTGTCAAATTTATTCAGAATTTGCCGCGGGCTATTTGGTCGTGCTTATCAAACGGTCTGTCGTTGTCGTGGCGTTTTGTTATCTATTTATAGTGACCCCTGAGGCTCGATAATTTATGCTTTCTCGACTCGCAAACCAACTGAACACTATTACTGATTGTATTTTCTATGTCAAGTCTGGCTACTTCATATTCCTTACGTGAATAGATATATCTATAGAACAGCATTTGGTCGACTGTCTAAATGTCAATGAAAGTTCTGGTTTATAATAAGTAAAAGTTTAACTGCCAGGTGATTGAATAGTCTCGAAGATAAAACAAAGTCGTAAAGTAAAAATATTCAAGTAAAGGAAACGCCGTAAGCTTGTTTATGGTTAAACTCCAGTCGCATTCAATTCCGAATTTATGTCCTGCTTCTATGACCTAGTATTGATCGATATTTCAGTACACAGTCGACAGTTCGCGTCCGAAATTCAATTTTCTTTGGCTTCTGCATTCTATTTCATATTAACTGTACGATCGCACTGCGCAAATAGAAACGTTGGATTCAATTTACTTTGTTGTTAAAAAGTATGAATGTATTTATTTATTTGATTATTTCCGTGACGCTCCAAAATTGTAATAGTTTTTGTATATTTCACACCGTGAAAATAACACAGTGAGTGGTTCGTAAAGAAGCTAAAGTTTGGCTTTAGTTCGCAAACTCATTACCGAGCTGTCAGCTGTCTAAAGTAGAGACGAGTTCGGTATAATGAGTGACACCCGGTCCGAAGTTCGGTCGCGAGCCCGGAGTTACTTCGCTACGTTACAACTTTACGCTAAAACGTTCGGGAGCACGGAACCTATTTTCGATATAAAATCCATGTATTGCTTCAAACTACAGATTAAAATATTTTTTCAACTAACTGACATGATTAATTAGAACTGTTAATGTCTTCTGCCCTTCTTGTATATCTAAAACTCAGGTTTTCACCACTTTAGCATAATGTGCTTAGAAAAATCGGCCACTGACCATGATATTTGTTTTCTTTCACTTTAATTATAGTGATACATAAGTGAGTAACAATGCGAACCATTTAATTCCTGAGGTTACTATTAAACCAATGTGGCGAGAACAAGGTTGCGTGCAACAACTAGTTTTCAAAATGAGGAAACCGACTATGAAAACAGGTAAAACTTTCTTGTTGGTTTAAGGGCGAGTGAATATTAAACTTTAGTAAGCACCACTGTACTAGTAAGTAAATCTAGAACTAGTTATTAAAGTTTCGTGTATGAAACAGAAGTAGTCCGGATTTTAAGATGAGTAGTATTATGGCGCAGCCTCAGTAAAATATATCTATTCTTCATAGGCACATAATCGGAGTCAGAAAGTTCATATAAATCCTAAAGAAACTATTTGAATTGAAAACAAATAATCTATTAGAAAATTAAAACATTTATTATTTTATTTTTTACCCCATGTCAGTGACAAACAAGCGTACGGCCCGCCTGATGGTAAGCGGCTACTGTAGCATATGGACGCTTACTAGTCCCAAGGAATTTGCATGAGGGTCGGCACCCTTTAAAAGTATTAACACTTATTCCTGTAGAGTATTAAAAATATATCTTTTAGCCCCAAAAACTCCGTCGCCACATCCATCTTTATATGTCTGTGAAAAGTTATCATTATTGTACCTCTAATCATATTAAAGCGGGGTATTTCTAGAAGATTTCTTTTGCCTTGTGCATACGAGCTCGCCGGGCCCCGCTAATCGAGGGAATTATCTTTCAAAGGCCAAGGTAACTAGTTGGTTATTCTATGGTGTCCAGATTGTAGCAATTTTTAAAATGATTGCTTCTACCGATAAAATTGGTCATATTGTTTACCGTGATTTTATAATGCGAAGCGAGTTCGATCGTCTTTTGTAATTAACTAGCTTTTGCCCGCGACTTCGTCTGCGTAGATTTATATATTTAAACCTTCCTCTTGAATCACTCTATCTATTAAAAAAACTGCACCAAAATCCGTTGCGTATTTTAACAGATCTAAGCATACATAGGGACAGACAGACAGCGGAAAACGACTTTGTATAGGTATATATAAGTGATTCAAGAAGTTAAATAATGGAACTCACTGCCCGCGATCAATTCCTGCAGTCTTTGGTGTTTTTAATCAAAATTGTCTTAGAAGTCGCAGTCCTAATCTTGCACCACACTAGACTTATCGTCGGAAATGATTGTGTTTAAGCGCCTAGTTCGGAGTAAAATAAATAAAGATCATTTACCTCCTACGAGTACACAAGTATAACAATCGTTTCTCGAAAGGTTAGAAGGAAACAGATTCTTCATTTATTCACAGAGAGGTCGCTTGAGTTGTTCCCGTTGGAATATTGAAATTAGCAAGTCGAGTTAGAGTGTTGTTAGTAAAATAACAATGAGACAATTACAAGAGGAGCCGAGACAACGGTGGTTTGATTAATGTCAGGGAACAATTTCTGCGCTGTAGAAGCTTCATTTAAGCTGCGCTTTAATTTGTAACGTTCGAATAATTTGAAAGAGGAGTATTTACATTTAGGCTTTATTGCTCTCTATTGAACAATTTGTATCAAATTAAACGCAGATTTATACTGTCTTATACCTACCTACCTTTGCCTTTAATGTCTTATGTAATTTATGGTTTATCAACTAGTTTCACTAAAAATTGAATCTAAATGTGTTTGTAGCATCTAAACACGTGCGGGTATAATTAAACTAAGAAGACAATATTCTAATAGACGTTGCTGCTGTGAGTCATTGAAGTTTATTAAAATGGTGTCACTAGTAAGATCATTTTTCTTTGCAAAGTTGCTATTGCTCGCGGCTTCGCTCCCGTTCAAGTTTTTTCTCTATTTTTTCTTATAAATTGTATCAAACTTTGCCCAGACAATAATGAACGAGACAAAAATAAACTATTTGGTGCCATCGTTCTCAAGGTACTAAGTCATCAAGGGAAGTAAGGATTTATGTTTAGGCATTACAATACCAGATCGGAGTTTAACTTAGGTATTTCTTTAGTGGGCTAAATTACTTTTTGGGTTCTGCCCCCAACTTCTTCAATGTCCTTTTATGTAGAACAACAATAAATGCGTTTTAACAAAGAAGAAACATCCAACATATATTATTTTGTCTAAATCATCTAGTAATTTTAACAAATGTAATGAATCGCTTTGATAGTAGGGTATATTGGTTCTTCGGATTATACGGAGAGTCACATGTTGGCTCGTCCTCTCAAGCTAAGTTCTATACTGACAGCTCCTAAGAGTCTTAGGAGACTTAATCTTACCCATATCGATTTCATGCTCAATAATCTACTTATACTGCTTGTTTTCGCTTTTGACAGCACATTTAGGGTCCAGTGAAATTAACATATTGATGTTTTTTGACATTTGATGATCCCGTCGTTTGTATTTGATTTGAATAAGTAAAAAGATTATAGAAGTGTGCTAGGATATTGTTCCAAAAAGGATTATGTTAAAACTTTATTAACGTGCAAATAAATCTACAAAGACAATTAAAAATTTGCAGTTTTTTTCTCTGCCCTTTTATTAATTAATATTTGCCGGCCGCTAAGTGCGGATCAGTTTTTAAGTTTTGATGTCGGCTGCTGGCGGCGAAGAGAACATCGCTACATAAGGTCAAACTACGTTTTATCGCCGTATCGATAAAAATGATTTACTCCACCAAAAACCGTTCTCCAGGATAATGAAATGTAAGGAAGGAAATGCGAGATTAAAGCGGCCCTCGCGTGTGTGCGGCTATTATTTCCGTCGGAGGCCTCACCTCGCCTGATATGAGAAGTCCGATAAAGAAACTTAAGGGCAAATTTGAAGCCTTGGCCTTGCTTCTTGGGCCGCTATCGACTGCCGGCCAGTGTCAAATGTGCCCATTAACTGTGGCATTGAATAAGAAGCAAATTGCCTTCGGTTAGTTTGGGTCACCTGGTTTATTTTCAGAAATGGAAGTCAAATTACAGTGTTTTGTCGGTTATGTTGTGCAAATGACGCTTGTAAATTTTTTTAAAACTGAAAATACCACTCCAAAGTGGTATTTATTTTTGAAAATTTTGTGAATTAGGCGAAAATTCAATTCAACTGGCAGTCGTTCAGCAATACACGTTTTGGCCTCTTACGGGTTGTATTTTTATATTGATGTGATTTCAATAATCGGTCCTAGGTTCTCTTACCTCTAAGTTTTCTAACTTCTAGGTAATTCGGCTGATAGTAATGAACTGTACTGGATTTTGATTACAATAACTATATAAAAAATACCAGTCCTGCATTTACGTATACGTATAGGTACGACTGGCCTTGCTTACAACAGGTAAATGCGGAATTATCGTCTTAAATTAAATGTAAACTCCAGTACTATGAAGACTTGATTAAGGGTTGAGACGGCGCGGAAAAATTCACTGCCTTCCATATTAAAATTTACACTGTTAATTAAACGTCTAATAATAGCGCTTTACGCTTTTAAATCAGTCATATTAAAACGTCTACTAATTGAAAAGATGCAATAAAAGTAACTACAGCAAAGATAATTAAAGCAAAACCAGGGGAATTGCGTCTCGATGACACTCACTCATCTATGCCCGTTTAATAGTTCTTAACTTTTTTTCAGTTCGTCACCAAGCCATTAAAGTCCAACTAACTTGTTTATGGACAACACTAATTACACTTTATTGATTAGTACGATAATTTTTGTAATTTGATAACAATTGGGTATTTTAGTAAATTGCCGGTCGGTTTTTTAAACACGTGACTGGTAAAATATTATCGTAGCGGCTCTACGCCGTAGCAATGGCTACGACTACAATTCGTAGCACTGTGGAACGCAACGCATAATGGTAACTGTAAGAAAGAATGTGGCCGATGTAGTCAACCGTAGTCGGAATTTTGGGCGCGAATAAGCGGACAGATATTGTCTCGTCGTGTCGCTGTCCATGCTTGTCACGTCGCAGCGGATTGGATGGAAAATGTCAGCCGCTTTCTTACGATTCTTTAATTTAAACTGTCGACAAAAAGGTTCCTTTTGTGACTGCCGCTGTTGAGTTTGAGCTTTCGTTTTTTCGCGTTTCTTTGCTGAATTTTATTCAACTTTTCTGCAAACATTTATTTTGCTGTTAAGTCATAGATTAATTAAAGCTTGTCAAAGGTGGCCCTGGTCAATGTTAACTTAAATGACGTAGGTATTAAATAAGTATGTTAGTCGCTAATATATATGTTATTAAGCTAAAATGCTTGATAAAAGTTTTCTTTATGTTTTCTTAAGAATCCTACAAAGATAAAAACAAATAGCAATAAAAAAAAAAGTTATTCGTTAAAGCACTTCGGTTCATGATCAACCCTCTGGCACTTAAACAAGTAGCGTATCAATCGGGCAAAACTTTCCATCTGGCATCCTTTACATTGAGCTAAAGTTTCGAACCTGTCAAGTTACGGGTAGTCACATAATACTATTGGCAAATGGGTAACGGAGTGAGCGATTGGCCAATTTAACATGATGGCAGATTCGCGATCCCCCAGTTAACGAGGTGGTCATGTGACTCCCATCAGTCCTCAACAGTCACAGGCAGGGTGACCATCCATCCAAATTTGGCAGGTCATCAGGTTTGTATACTTGTGACCTTGCCTATTCAGCAAGGTGTTTAATAGTACATTACTGCAGAGGCTGGGAAGTAATGGGTTGCCGGCTGAAAGGATATTGACGTGCTTTTCTCAAACATGCAATAAAAATCTCCAAGAAATTAAAGTTTTATTTCTAGATAAACTAAAAGTAAACTATACAAAATAAAACTACAAAAATAACAAATATTGCTTATTGTTTTTTATTTTAGTAAAGGTATTAACAAATTATCATAATGCCAGAGAGTACTGATACTGATAGTTTTTTTTCGTGTGCAGATGCCGTGTCACAATAGTACATTACTGCAGATGCCGTGTCACAATAGTACATTACTGCAGAGGCCGTGAAGTAAGGGATTGCTGGACGAGTTTGGGGTAGGTGGCCGAGTCGAAGACGAGGCCAGATAGAACGAGTCCTGCAATCCCTGTTCCGGCCAAAGCTTGTATAGTGCTTTTCTCAAACAATGTGAGGAAATATTAAAATTAAAATAACTACTAGACAATCAAGTAAATCATAGTTTATTATAGGGAAAAAGTAATTTACTTTTTTCCGGTAGCATATTTTGCATAGCTAAATTTGCCTTCTCTTTTAAATGAGGCTGAGTACAGTTCATAAGTTCCCCGTCACTTTCATCACTAGAAGTCATTTTTATTTCTGTTAAATTATAATAACAATCACTACGAAATACGCATAAGCAGAAAAAAAGATTTTCGATTTGCCACCTTTTTTATTTTTTAAATGTACTAATTTGATCCAGCTATTTGAGCACCATGTTTAACCGCACATAAATATAGTACCATAGATTTTTTTTTATGTCGCAATTATGCTTAGGTACAGATTGTGGTGGTGGTTGGCTGTATGTAATTTTTTCCTTTGCCAATTTAATTTTAGTATAGAAATTTAAAAAATTAGAGCAGCGGACAAAAATGGATTTTCATACTAACTTTTGTGGCCTAAGCCAAGAAGTAATGTAGGGAGCCATAAACGAGAAACTTCATGTCCTCATATCGGGACATTAACGCATACATTTCCGA
Source organism: Pandemis cinnamomeana (assembly GCA_932294345.1). Classification (NCBI taxonomy): domain Eukaryota; kingdom Metazoa; phylum Arthropoda; class Insecta; order Lepidoptera; family Tortricidae; genus Pandemis; species Pandemis cinnamomeana. The sequence goes on along the minus strand of OW028705.1, from coordinate 10,014,597 downwards.
GCATGTTTGAGAAAATATTATTTGTGACACTGCATCTGCCATATTATGGGTGGAACGGAAATTAAAAAAGAGCACACAGTTGTATGAAATCCCATTAAATACCTCTCGTCTAGTCGCGCCTAGAACGTGACACTTCGCAGCCTAATATCAGGAACATTACATCAATATTTCATTGCATGTTTGAGAAAAACAATTTTTCCTAAAAGATATACTAAGAAAAACAATTTTTCCTAAGATATAGTATTTTCAGGTAAGTCCATATATTAAAATTTTATCGAACTTTAAATTACGTGTAATAAATCGTGCACTCCGCACTTACTTCGACTTGCACCTCTTAAACCGTGCGCTTTACGCAATTTTTTTTGGTGATTCTTTTGGTACGAGAAATCCTGGACACTTTATTAAATATTTTTTGCCAGAATTTTGATCTGTTTGGTAACCCTAGCAGCAAGACACCCATTGCTCTCGCCACTCCCAATACACGAAATATTGGGCATCGGTTTACTTGACGTCTGAGAAGTGTCGCGTTTCGGGAGAGTTCTGGTAAGTACGAACATTTATTTAGGTTCTCTATCTATACATACATACATTACTTAACTGCTTTCAATTTGATAGCAGTTTGTTTTGGAACGTCGAACTGATACGTTAGCGTTATCTTTGTTCGGTGTATACTTTTAAATTTAATGATAAAACATACATAACTTTATGAAAACAGAATTAACAAATGGCAAATTGAAAAAAAAACAAACTCACGTTTAATCACGAGTCAGACGTAACCGTAACCACTGAATCGTTGGATTCCAAGTAGATAACCGCACGATCGACCACTTGGTAATAGCCTCGTTTCCAAATTCCAAAGATATAGTAAATGGGGAATGAATGGTATCGAATAGGTTGTAACCAATTACACGGGTGAGCGTGGAGCCATTTACAGTTGCGGTCTGTACAGTTGGCTGGCAAACGATTCGATCCGCCATCGACGTTGTAGCCTGGTTTCTGTAGTGAACAATACACTTTTATGAAAAGCGAATTTTAATTTGTATGCTCTAAGTACCTAGGTAGTTTTTTTATAAATAACCAGAATGTATTTTTTGCATTTGTTTTTTTAGCACAAAATATATATTTCTCCGTATTTTTAGATGTTGTGTTTTTAAGAGACATTGCCCACAAATGATCTTCAGTTGGTATAAAAATAAATCCACCAAAATTCTCCTTTTTTGCAAACTTTTATTTAATTTGCAATGTAAGCATGTATACATATAAAGGGGTAAATTGCCTTCAAAGTTTACAAACCCTTTTCGACCACTGCCAGTGCTTAGATTAACTTGAAATTTTGTTATCATATTATGTAGATTGGACGATAATACGAACACCTACATGTACAGATAATAAAAAGCCTAGACAACATTTTTATGCTTGCAAGTATTAATTTAATTTTTTTTCCCTAAACCAGGGTTTTTTACTCATCCATATTTCAATAAAACTATTGGTTTTAGGGTGAGAAGGAATGTAACGGAATCTCTCTAAAAGGATGTAAAGTATTACCAATCATTCTGTACAGCTCAGCCCGGTTGAAAAAGGGTAAAAAAGGTCTAATCACTACTCAATCCAACACTCCAGACAGCCAGTACAATTGTTTAGCTTATCGTGTACCCACTCGTATAGAGAGACGAACAAAACTGTCAAGTGAGACGTTTAACATTTATCGCACAGTTTATTATTGAAATAATACTTAATCACAATTAATAATTGTGAGTATTACAACTACGATTAAAATTAATGTTGCAACGTTAGGCCTTCTAGAGTCTAACGAGATATTTTTTAGGATGGTTCCTTGATTGCCAACCAGTACACGAATCCACTGCAAAATATTGCACTAACTGCTTTTTATTGCGGACATAAAGCGTAGATACATGGACCAGCGGCGCAGGACAGAGAGTGTTTTTTTCTGTTCAATGCGTGGCCGAAATGCACATAATTCTGTGGTTACCTGTTAATACACGCAATGGACAGAAAAAACGCTCGCCGAGCGCCTGTTGGACGTGTTCGTGCTTGGACCGTAAGAGTTAGCTAAAATATCACTCACATTATATACTGGAGAGCAAAAATAAAGGATTGGTTACAAAAATGACGATATCTACAAAACTAGCCATGAAATTTCTTCAAGTAAAATGAAGAGTTTATTAGAGAATTTAATTTATGACATGAAAAAGTCTATTTAATTAATCCTTTGCAAGAAATTTCTTAACAACACGAAAAAAATTAAATTGCAATATCTTACACGTTTGAAGGGGATCCAGACTTTGATTTGTGCAAGCTACACACCTCCAACAACCTCCTATTTTAGGCATGATATTCGAAAAAAAAAGTGTTCTTGCCTCCGAGCTTGCCCCCTCCACCGCCTGGCTTCAGTATAAACTTGTAATAACGACGCCATTCTCTAAACCATAATTTATAAACCAAATAAAGCTTTGCTATTGGCTTGAACTTAACTTAGCTAATTACTTTGAACGTAGTAATTTTCCCAAGTCTTTCTGCAAATCGCTGTCATGAACATAATTTAGATTCTTAATTAATAGTCGCGCTGAAGTTACGATTACCTACTTAGCGAAAAGTTCGGGAACAAACATGATCGTTTTTCAATGGCGCTCATTTTCGATTTTCGAGCCAGCGCCTGCCTACGTTTTATAAATCTGTTCTGTACATTTATTTGGACCGTATATCAAGAATTGATAATCGTGACTCTAGTTCCTTTTGACTTTTTATTTGTTCTGCACATATAACATGCAAATGAAAATGTTTTCCTATAACAATGAACTATCGCGGCAATGATCTGAATGTTATGGCCCAGAGCGTTGCAGCGGCGTGTTTACTGGCAGAGGGAAGCTGAGTAATAAAATCTCAATCTACGGGTATTGCCAGGGTTGGCACATATTCATAGTGCGTTGCAAATATAGTATGCCACAGAGATTTAAAAAAAATACAAGTGCAAGAATTCGTTTTACCTGAAATTATGTCTTCATTACACACTGTAAAAATATTTAATAAATAACTATTTGAAATTTTAACTTCCAAGTATTTAACCTAACAATGTTTCGCTTTTGGAAGGTTATGTGTAAGTGTGTGAAGAAAATGGAGTTTGTAGAATAAAGTATATTAATTTATATCCGAACAACAAGGTCCCAGTTATACGTTACGCCCACGTTAGATTTCATAATACCGAGGGAGTAACAAGATTAGACTTCCTTAGTTCATTATTCACATCTTGTAAAAGATTCTAGTGCCTTAGTTGCCTCGCAAACTTTCATTTACCTTTCATCATAACTTTTTCCACCTAAATATGTTTTAATAATAAAGCTGGGTTAAAATATTTGTGCTTTTCCCCATAAAATGGGAAATATAAGCAATAAATAAGGCAAATTTGTATAGCGAATAACTTTCCATCTTCATAAGTTTGTTTGAAGCGCGCGGTGTGAATTCTGGGCACGAAATATTTGGATATTTATTGAGTCTCCTGGAGAGCGGCTTCGAATTTGGCCTGTAGTTGGAACGTTATACGCAAGACGGGCTAACGGGTACTGATATCGGCTAATATCAATATTTCTCGGTATCGGGCTCGGAGCGCGCCCGCCGCCGCACGGGGCCCGGCCCGCGTGCGCCTAAGAGATTGAACACGCGGCTTGAATATCCAACCCGTGAAATACAATCGCAAATCTACAACATCATACGAATGCGTCCCAGCCACATTCGATCTTTTCTAGTTCCTGTAGATTGAATATTGAATTTCTCAATTGCATATTGTATATTATTTTGTATATTATTGCTTTCCACCACCTATTTTCAAAATAATTAATGTTAAGTAGAATCGTCGCTTCGGCGATTTATCCTATTTCGGAACCCCATTGTTTCGGAATTTATCATGTATAGAGAAATCAACACTTTATGTTTAGTTTATTCGTTGAACGGTTCTTGGCTTTGGAACGAATTGTGATATATGGTATCGGGGTTATGAAGCAAGCCTGTAAACAAAAGGAAACTAGAGCGGCGGCGCGGAGGTCATATTTTCATTAATATTCGCGCGCGAGGGAGGCGCGGAGAAAAAGCCGTCATATTTACCCTCCCCTAATTTAACGTGAAAAGCTTGTCTATATTCCCTGAACGTCATTTACGGTATGACGTTGATCTATGAGTGTCGTAGGTACGTGAGGTTTCATTCTATATTACCCCAAAATCCAAACTTTAAATGACGGTTAAACAAACTTCGAACTAAGGTCGAACTGATTTATCGAAGTTCGCAGGGAAATGAGCATGCGTGTACGTGCCGCGCCGGTTGCTCTGCCGGCTACAATGTGATTCCGATAAAGAACGTTTTGCAAACCTTATTTTTGTATATTCGACTGGTAATGTTTTTTGTTTGTTTGAAACTTCGTAACATTTTGTTGGTAACGAAGTTCATTTGTTCGTTTTGTGACTTGAATTATTATTTAAAAACGGTCATATCACAGGCTACGTGTCACAAAACGCTGGTACTCTTAATATGTATGTAATTCAGCACCCTAATTAGATTTTCATAAGGCAGTTCAGTATGGCAGCCGCAATTGAAGCTGTCAGCTTATGCAAATTTGCGACAAACGTAATTAATTTCTACCTTTACTATACATACATAATATTATGTAATTTTCTACTACACGTAAAGTTGTGTACCTAGTGAATGCCTCACGATATTTTTTTTTTCAATATTTAGATTAACTGCTCTGATTTATCGGGACAGTAATATTGTACGAAAATCCATAATTTATCCGTTTTTTTTAATAGGCATAAGTGACAATGCGAAATAATCTATTTATTTTTTCTCAAAAATCAAGATTATATGGGCCACCAACCCTTTTATAGCAAACTAGCTGTTGCCGGCAACTTCGTCTGCATAGAATTCGGTTATATATATTTAAAAAAAAAAAGTAGCAAGTGTTATTCCAGACTATAATCTATCTATGTTCCAAATTTCATCCAGATCTGTCCAGCCGTTCTGGTGTGAAAGAGTAACAAACATCCATCTATCCATCCATCCATATTTACAAACTTTCGCGTTTATAATATTAGTCGGATACAATACGTACCGATGTGACTGGTAACTGTCAAAAAACTTATGCGGTGGAGCGAGAGATACAACCAATTTTCTCGCTTTAACGCGCGCGCAAATTGGACCCAGCGATTTCGTAACTTTTTTTAGCAATACCATCGTGTTTACATATTTTTGAACATTTTGACATTCCCATTGCATCTGGTGGCAATGCTTACTGACAATTTGCTCTTCACATTTAAAGTAAGTCAGTCCCTTCGTCCGGATTTTATGTAGAAATCCTGACAATTTGTAAGTCTGGCATGCGCGACGAGAGCACCAGGGTTGCATTGCAACACAGTTTTGTCTCGGGTACGACAACTAACATACTTTGTTGCAATTTGTCTAGTATACCTACATCTTGCTCCGGTCTGTTCCGGAGCAGTAATTAGCATACATATTACAGTCCTGCGACGACGTGGAATCCTTATTCCGCGGAGCGTGTGTTTGCAAAGGGTATATTTATGCTGGCAACCGGTAACCTTACGCCGAAGGCAACGGCAATGGGCACATACCCTAACAAGCTGCGACTAAATTAGTAGATTTGTAATTCTAACAAGGAAAATGACGGTTCGTTAGACTCACCTCGTCTGTAAACTCGCCATGTGAAACACCGTTTCTTTTATATTACGTTTTCATATTTTATTTTCAGTCTGGTGCACTAAGTTAAGATCTTTAAACTTTCCTCACCTGACTTGACCACGCTGGCTGCGTGACTGTTTTCGGTATCAGAGCTTTATCAATATAATAAAATCTGATCTTTTAACAATTAACGCGTATAGTCTACATAAAGGAGTAGGTACAGTCTGTTCGTGGCAGAGTTTTCGGGAAAACAGATTTATAATGCAAAGAGTCCTTGTTTGCGGTTTCCGCGGCATAACAAGTTGAGGGTCTAAGTCGTTATCCTAAGATCCCGACCTTGCCCATCCGGAACTAAAAGCAAAAAATGTTATTATAATATTTACATAACAAGGCGTGAGAAACGAACGGCGAGACCTCACATTTTGTATTGTATTACTCGATCGCAGATTAAATACGTAGCTAAAGTACAGAAGGTTAATTTTATAATTTAACCTGCAACAAAACCGCGTAATCACAGCACCTGCGTTCGATTTTCATCGGTTTGGTTTTTTGTCTTTGCAAATAGGACGTTAAGGCCTTTTTTATGTACTACGAGCGCTTTTGGAAAGATCGTCATTGTTGAAAAGTTATTATCGAAATCAAAGTCCAATTACAATAATAAATGAATTGCCTACTAATACAAGTAAATCAAACTAAACATATTAAAAATAAAAGATAGGTACAAATTGAATTGTAGAGAGGCTAAGGAATTAAGCTGCGCTGCGAGAGTAGAACCGCCTGGCATGAACTGCGCAGACCAATCGATCAGACTGCTATCGGGCCCGCAGAGTGCCGTTACTGCAACATGTGTCAACCTCAAACATAGCCTTAACCTACCAATTTCTCCAATCAATGCCAAAGCAGGGTACACGAGCAACTTGATGAATTCTGATAAACGGTATTGCTCAGTTGCGACACAAATCCCGTAGCTAACGTCCGAAGCACGTTGTGGTCGGATGCCAGTAACAATACATTGCATGTGCATGTAGGTAGTTTCGTTCCCATCTATGTGAAAGTACTTGCATGAAGCATAACGTCACTCACGAAGGCATTTAAGTTTTGTCGTCTGAAATGTTATTTTGGTGTACTTATTTTCCGATTTACGAATAAGACTTATTTCATAATTAAGTAGAAAAGAATGAGTTAGTTTTTTCACATGCATCGTAAGTTCCTGCCATAGGATTAGGCACCTATTTAATTTTCACTAAAGCGGTTTTCCACTAACAATTCAGTCGACAATTGGCTGGTATTAAACGCTAAAAGTAGGAAGGACTGTTACAATACAAAGTGTATTCTGAACTATTGGAAAACTGTAAACTGTGAAAGTAAACGGATTTCCCATGCATATTCATCTATAATACTCCAGTGTTCAAGGTATGCTTTATAGTGCGAGGTCGGGCTTGCATATTTTACTGCACTAATTTTAACATTCGACTGTGGTTTCACACTATAGCCTCTTCAAATTCATAGTTAATACATAAGTAAAATTAAAGCTAAATTGGGACGGGCAACGCTGTTGTGCCGAACAATGTATAAGTTCTTTGATAAGTACTCGTCTTGTAGTTTATTCAAGGGCCTGATTATCGAAAATGTCGACTCTTGAAAATACTACTCAAATTCAATTACTTATTTTTTTTTGAATTACATTGTTTTTAAAATGGTTTTTATGATTATTTAAGACACAATACATTGAGAAATAGCTTCCAGAGCGCCTTATAGAAGCTTCCCTTGTCCAGATGGCTGCCTACATTTCGCCCAGTGAATAAGCATTACCTTACAACAAAGTTGTGTCTATAATGCAGTTGTCAGATTAAATTGTATTATAAATAAGAACCTTATTTAAAGGTTGTGAAAGTTAATGTCATGGGAAAGCTTAACTCACTACTTCTAAACTAGAAAAAATATAGGTACTAATGTTTTCAACAAAATTAAAATTTTGATGAACTGTAATTTTGTGTCAGCTCTCTCCCTCATGCCATTTTCGGATGATATGCTATTAAAAATCCGTTTTCAGTTTGTTTTTAAATCTATACGATGTAAACATCAAATCATCAAATCACGTCTTCAAAACCTATACTTAATCCATACTCTTTTATATTTTAATCACAAAACGAGAAGGTAGGTACTCTTCAACAGCACAGTAGATGTACGTCGCGCCAGTGGCAGGAACAAGGGTAAGATTTCATTAGGTACCTTATAATTGTTAATTTAACGAAATCTCGATTTAAATTAGGTTGCGTAATGGCATGAAGGCTCTCAAATTACGTATATATTATTCAATTATAAATATACTCACACATAGGTATATCTGTTATGTCGCATTGAATATTTATTATGAGTGTTCGAGAACATTTTGAGCCAATTTCGTGATTAAATTTTCAGTGAACAAAAACCTGAACTTTGTTCTAAAATACTTCGGATTTCACATCTTTAATACTGAATTAGTTTTACCTTGTCTAATGTTTATTTATTAATTAAGCGCTGTATAAAAAAAATAAAGCAGAAAACAACAATATAATAATTAATCCGCCTTATACTACATCAACACAGATAGACCGCATCTCGACAAAAATAGGTTTTCAATCCGTAGTGGTGCTAATAGGTCTGCTAAAATATAAATTGCAATGAAGGCTCAGAGAGCTAATATTGGAAAAGCACATCAGTCAAAAGTACCACTCGAAAGTGGTTAAAATGATACTGAATTTAAGGTATAAAAAGTACAGCTCTACTTATTTATTTTAATCTTGTCAACAGGTCAAAAATTTCATTGGAGCTTTAGTTTTGTTGATAAACACAGATTTTTACTTAGGTACCCCTTAAGAATGGTTTTGTCCAGTTATGTGCTTTCAAAAATAGAGCTCAGAAATCGGCAACCGTTACTCATGTGTGTATACAAAAGAACAAATTTTGTCTGACAGGTGCCGGTTTTTGAGATCGAAAGCTTGAAAATTGTTAAAATATATGCACGCTCTATTCGTATTTCAAATATCACACGGACGCTCGATCTCAAAAATCACCCCCAGGCTTTTTTAATACCCTTGAGCTAGTTAGACGTTCAAACAAGCTAGCCCAGTAAGGTTACCAATAGCATGCAATTTTTACGTTCCAGCTACGTTGCGATGTTACACTCAGTTCCTCAAATCAACCCCGTGAGACATTACATTACATGGAGCTGGCCGCGGATTGAACAAATATTGACAGCCGGAAAATGCTGCGGCGGCTGTTTGCCGACCTCACGTAATTCCATTCACGCAAATCCTTCCCTCGCCCTTACCGCTGAGATCACTCTTCCACTAACATTTCGCGTATTTATTCTTCTATTTGTGCTACTTACAAGCATGTTACTTCCTACACAGCAGTTTTCGCGATTGTTTGCCGCCGTCACTTTGTAGGTGCCTACAACTTTAAGCATTTGTACGTTTGTTTTGGATAAACTTTAGTCGGAATGAAATTGGGGTCGAGTGGTATGGCGCGGAGTTCTGATTTATAATTTTCATAACGTGCATGCTCCTACGGCACGGTCTTAGCGCACAAGATTTATTATTTTCAATATTCATTTCCCTTAGTATTAATCCGAAGCTTGTGAGGCTTAGCCTAACACGACACACATTGGAAGTACAAAGCCGAGACTTATCGCGAAAATATTAAAATCTACATTGTTTATAGCCGTACATAAATACGTTACAATAATAATCTTAATAAAATGATAAATTTGGACAAAGAAAAAAACTTACACTGGCTCGATATCATGAATAAGCATGTGCAAGTATTTTGAAAAGTAATCAATTTTTAGGGTTTCAACCTTTTTGGCTGTTGGTGGCTGGCTGGCGCTAGTAGGTACATTGCCACGCGCCGCGGCACTGGATAAAAAGAACAATAAGGCGGCTGTGACTTGTTTCTAAATTGTCGGTGCACGGTCGGTCTTTTATGCGGATTTATGTTTAAATTATTGTAAACATTTGTGGCTCTGAAATTGATTGTTAGACCTAATACTGCACAAGGGACAGCTAAACCACGGCCTTGGTAACAGTCACTGTTTGTCTATCGAAGAACAAACAAACCAAGTGCCTTTTTTAAATTCTAAGTGAAATAATAAGCTTGAAAAGTTTCGCTAAATTTTCCATTCAATATTACCTACTCACAGAAATGTTAAATAACCTCATACAACTACCGTGATAATGTGAAAATCCCAAAAAAATCATCGGTTTTATCTACGACGACGAAAATCAAACATCGTCATCTTTATTACTTTTTCTGTTACCGTATTGTATGTATAAAGTTATCAAATACTAAGATAGATTGAATTTTATTGCCTACACTACAACAAAGTTGATGTACTATGGCGGAGTTAAAAAAGGTGAAAATGTATCTATAACAGAACTTGTGACCAATAATTTCGTGAACGTAAGCCGCGTAAGACTTAACCAGACGATAAGGATACGTGAGAGCAACGACAAAAGGTCTTTGTACAACATTTTAGGCGGAATATTAGTAGCAATCATGATAATAGCACAATATTAATAATTTGTACCTCTCCTAAACGAGCCACTGTTGTTACTGTAGCCAATCTGATAAGGGTCAGCTTGTCTATATTGTGGCGTTATGCGATTATCTTTATTAACTATGTAACTGAATTGCAGATGTCGTACTTTGCGTAAATTTACATAAAATGTTGGTCTCGCGCGTCCGGCCGGGTCCCTTCGTATTTAATTACATACGTTGGGCCAAATCAGCTTCGGTCTGCTTCTGGAGAAACTCGATTTAAACTTGAGCGTTCGTCCAAACTCAAGTTAAGCTTGTGGGCGTTGCGATCATCAGATATTCCATACTCTATTAAAAATATTTGTGATTGCGTTGCATTGGTAACCCTTTTCCACCGAGCTTTTAATTCGTGTCGTGACATTTACCCAAGCGCTAACAGTTACCTACAATATTTGTACTTTAAGTAAGTATAAATTTAAATTCATTTACATTTTCACGAGCGGGGTACTTATTTTGTTGAAGTGGCTCTTAAAGTTCGTGTTTGTACGGTCGCCTGCTTGGAGTTGTGCTCAAAGTTTCATTGCGATAATTAAAAAAGTGTCTTGCCACTGCGTGTGGCTCGCTGTACATGCGGAGGCTAGAGACAAAAGCTTTTCAATGGCACCTCTTTCTTTGTTCTTTGGACAAGTCATTCTTCAGGCTTTATTGCATTTTATAAAAATAATCTGTATGTTCATGATATTTAATATATTATATCGATTTCTTACTAAACCTACGAGTGTAAACGAGTGCAATTTTCGACTGTCGATTTTCTAAATTACTAAAGGCTTGGTTACAATTCTTGGGTTTAATTTGAGACATTATTATTTTACGCGGACGGATGAATGATTCAAAGATTAACACAATCATTTTGTTGTTAAACAATTTAAGCGTCGTTAAAATCATTGTTAAACTCACATATTTTGTTTGATCATTTAGCTCCTGCATTCGGTGGACACGTTTTGTTGTTAAAGTAGTGTAACAGCAAGCGATACCTCCCGTCTGAGTGTCTGTATTGTATTGTTTAGGTATTCAGAGCGGGCCTCGCTGCAAGTTTGTCTGGGTTAGAGCGATTTTGGCACGGTGACTTGCGTCACCGACTACGAGCGTCGCAGGCCCGAGTTTGAAATTGTTTGCGAGCTACGGATCGCCAATATTTGGTGCGGCTCCCATTTTGATATAGGACTGTTTCGTGTGAGTGATAATTACTGTGCTGGTTTTATGACAAATTACCTAGCGTTTTAAACTTAATTAGATGAAGGTACTAAGATACCCAGCTACAAAATCCTCATACTAAATAAGTAGGCTAATTGTATTTTAAATCATTCTACTAATAGGATTACCTTATTAAAATTCCTCGGTAAAAATGTTCAAAAATATGTAGTTAAAATTATAAAATGGTAGGTACAATAAATTTTCAATTTTCTTATAATAAAACCGTTCTTGCCATTAACGGTAGATACTGAAAAATATCTCAAAACTAAATCCCTTGCAGTATTCCATGTGAGTTATAGCCTGGAAACCAAGCATATATTAATGACCCCATTGTTGTTTGTGTAGGTGTTAGAATGTGGGCAAAATTTATGCATATGGTTAAAGTTGGCAAATGTTTTGTTATCAAGTTTGGGGCGCTATCTCACAATTTATTAGAGTCAGTGTCGCTGCCGTGCGGTCTCCACGGACCGCGACAACCTTTACTGTCAGTTAATGGCTAAGTATATAGCTTTTACTTTTTCATCTATTAGCTACGTAGTTTTAAGAATTTTCGAATCTGTTTAGTCTTAAATGTGTTGAATTTGCTGCCGTAGTTGTCATTATTTGTACCTACACTGCATTTTCTTAAGTTGAAAATACTAGCTCAGAAACTAATCTTGTAACTTTATTTCCGAACGGAAATCAAACAAAGCTGGCATTCTACGAAACGGCTGTCTGGAAAATAGAACAGAAAAGCAGGAACTTATTGGATCTTATAATCCGTACATATACATACATATCTAGACATAGATAAATCACGTTTTTATCCCTTACGGGGTAGACGAAACCTAAGGTGACAAGACCTAAAGGCCACGTTTAGCATGACTGTGGGAGTAGATGCCCTTGATTTCCCAGGGATCCAATCATCAGATTCTGACTTGGTGATACTAGGACCACCTAAGGAGCTTTTGATTAAAAAATAATTTAAAAAATCGCGCTCGCAATCACGCAAACGTGACTTTTAGGTCTTGCTACCCTAGACTCTGTCTACCCAGTACGTTATAAAGACGTGATTAATATTTAGGTATGTGTGTATGTAAAATGGTTCACAATTGGCGGACACATCGTAAAACAAATATCGCCGTCGAATATAGGACTCTTTTTCTTGGAGTCGGTTAACACCACCAATCGATTGACATACTTTTACTTTTGGAGTTTAGTACCCACACGGTGCCATCCGGACCCTATTACTAAGTTTATATCCGTCACAGGTCTGTAACTATTGAACCGTAGGCAAATAATAGGCAAATAATTGAAATTGGTTTTCATAGTCTGAATTGTTGACTGCTATACACATAATTAAAAAAAAGTTATGCATAGGCATTTAAATGGGGTTCTCATACAAAAAACTATAAAAAATGTAGTTATAAAATATTGTACAATTTGTCTACACTATGGTATGGTACCGTTGCTATTTTGTGTGCGTATTATTCGATTCGGTTCAACGTATCCGTTTAGCATCCATCATAAACTTTTTGGATCATTTAAATTATATATAGCATTCAGCTCTGCCAATGTATGCTTGAATTTGGAAAGTGAATATAAAATCAAGAGTTATCAGAATCAGAACCCTTCTCCTAAGCAAAATTTATGCAGTGTGAGGTCATTTTATATTTGTTATTTAATTAGACAGATAGATAAATAAAAGTAAGATTACATATTAGATTTATGACATTGGCTACTATAAGATCTACCTTCATAAAAAAAAAAATCTAGGACAACTGGAATTAGGTACCTACCCTATAGGTTTTCATATGACGACACGTTTTCTTAAGACTATTTTTTTGATTATAGGATTGTATTTTTCACAACTCTAAGGCACCGCAAACCTCAGTATTTGGTATTAATTTAAACTTTATACCATTACGTGTTCCTGAGAAAAAGGACAGACACACAGATGGATAACGAAGTGATCTCATAAGGGTTTCTTTTCTTTTATAGGTACGGAACCCTAAAAATAGGTACTTTTGAATCAATAGAGGTATGAGAACGAGTGTGAGTGTGAACCGGGCCGTACAAAGTGCCGCCCCTTGCCACCATTATCCCGAGGCTCCATTAACTAATGGCAGGCCTTAATGGCGCTCGGCAAACACTGCCCAGAAGCTAGGCTGAACTTCGCTTGCACTTTTAAACAACGTCAACGTAGGGTGGGAAACGTTTAAGTCGTCCTCATTTTCGGCAAGGTCGTGTCACCTAATTAAATATGAGTAGGCTTCTTGTGACGTAGAAACGTCGTACCTACATACGTTTACGAGAGCCGCCGATGCTTTCATCTGAACAAGCGGCCCTATTGTGTTTTGATTTTTTAACAACAATTTACGCCCACATTTCTAATTTTGTGGAATTTTTACAACTAAAGTGAAAGGAAAAACGATTTATGTATTTGAAGCGAACAACGAATTGGTGCAAAATTGACAACTTAAATAGATATAAATAAGACTCATGACATGAGTGACCGCTATGAGCCCCATTCTTGTTTGATGCTAATGAACTTCGTATTTCCCAATTTCATCACATAGTCTACCAGTGCAGTAGTAGTATGCTTCTCGAAATATCTAATAACACCTAGTATAAATTTTCACATCACTTGAAAGTAGTGAAAATTTTAGCTTTATATACGAGTAGACTAAAACTCAATTAAAGTTCTAATGAATTTTGTTAAGTAGTCGAAAAATTAAAGTTGAGCTGTAGTTTTATCGCAATACAGTTGAATGGTATTCGAGTAATTTGCTTTCAAAAATCGTCCCCTCTTCCCCAATTTTTACCCGACTGCAGTGAAGCCCAAAAGAAGGGTTATCTACTGATATTATGTATGGATGTACAAAAAAAAATTGGACCGCAGTAAATAATAAGTTTATATCAAACTAGCTGTTGCCCGCGACTTCGTCCGCGTGTGTTTTTGTGATACTTACGGCTTTTCTCGATATCAAAATTATTATTATTATGACTATTAACTTCGTCACGTGAACCACTGAAAGTGTGTACGAAACTATACTTTTAGAATTACGTCATGAAAATAATAATTTGTGACACGGAATCTCGAAAAAAAAACAGGTGTGAACTGGTTAATGACTCATCACATTTATTTATTTATACCTTATTTTACAAAATAGTTTAATTTATAGTTTTGTTTATAGTTTCTTTATTTAAAAAAAGCTAAGTACAGTTTTAGTTATCTACATCACTATTAATTTCGCCGAACTATGACGCTTATTGGCGAATACTGCGCTCACTTTAACGATATTTGTACCTACCCTGATTAATTAAAAAATATATATATATTCTAATCAAATAATAGGTACATAAATGTTTACCTGTTTTTACCTTACGACTAACAATTCATTTACTAATCCGTTTTAATTAATATTTTGCGACTCAATTTTTTCTAGCAGAAGTTTTTTTATTTATTTTCTTGGTTTAAGTAGGTAGCTACAGATTATTAACACTTATTATCTTTATCTACAAATTAATTACCTACAGAGGCCTTACCATGACGTCGTAATGCGATTCAGTTGAGGTTCGCTCGCTGTCGGATTCATACTAAAAGCACAAACTTTTTTCACAATAAAATTCTGACATGTTCGTAGCGCAGACGTAAACGCGCCTTTTGATTTTGATTTTTTTAGGCAAAGATATTAAGAGCATACAGCCAAGCGTTTCACGCCGCCCTCATAATATATCAGGTTTTCAAATAAGAGTGCGTTCAAAAACCGAACGCGTTGTGAATAATAGCACATATATAAAAACAAAGTAACGGTATTGCATATTGAACTTTAGGTGTTAGGTAAAGAACACAATTTAGGACGCCAATTTAGGTTGATTTAGGTTTGACGAAAATGTCTTCGTTGAAAAATACCTGTACAGCATGTAATTATTTTATTAATGTTTTTTCACAATTGACACAGTTTTCCAGCTTTATGTCTTATGTACATTCGTATCTATTTATTTTCTCCGTAGTATTATTTTGTTTGTAATTATTACCAACTACTTATACCGAGGAAAGCTGATTTTCTTGAGTTCCGCTATTTTGTGCGTAATCACCTCAAAAATTAAATTTCAAGAAAACTGAGAAATTATATTTACCTGTATTAAATTGGAAGTATTATTTAGCAATTTTAAAAGGTTACACTTCATTGGTTTTTATTGTATAGGTGTATGAAGTTAATTAATTTTAAACACAAAACCCTCTTTTTTACGCCTCTGGGTGAGATTTAAAAAAAATGCTAAAACAGGTATTTCCTTATTTTTATTACTAAGTATTTATTCTGAGTTTCATGATTCTAGAACAAACTAATTTTATTTTTTCATACAAACTTTAACCCCCCTTTTCACCCCCTTTTTCCAAAAAATTCCAAATTTTCTGTAGCCTATATCCTATTCTGAATTTATTGAAATAGATTTGTGAACATTTCAACAATATCCGTTCAGTAGTTTTTACGTGATGCTCAGTCAAACAAACAAACAAACAAACAAAAATTTTAAAAATTGTTTTATTATGTTCAGTTACCGATTTTAAGTCACCCTGGTCGGTTTTTTTTTTTTTAATCTTCAATGTACAGATTTTTTGGTCTCAACGATTTTATTATATGTATAGATACTTACTTACTTCTGAAACGTGTAAATTTTTCTCTCTTCTTCATAAATGTCTGTAGGAACACTATCGTAACGAAGTTACTTAACAATATTGACCGCCGTGCTTTAGCGCTAGTGCTTGTCTGAGAGCTAATCTGTGTTCTTTTCACGCTTAATTACTGAATACTTTTAGAAGAGCTTTTACTTGATTAGCGCGGTTATAATGATAAAACCGATACTTACCAAATAGCTGTCAATTCGCAAAATTGTTTTGGTTAAATTATAATTAAATTCAAGTACCTACCTAATTAATAGTTAGTTGACAGTTAAAACATTTAATTTTAGTCTTGGAAACAGAATGAATTTTAATTTCATTTATTTCTAATTGTTTTGGAATAATTAAATGGTTAGTCAATTGAGTGTCAAATACCTAAGTAACGCCACAGCTTGCCGTACAAAAATCAACCGGAAATCGAGTTTTGATAGCTTATAAAAAGTATATCCATTGATTGGTGGTGTAATATTTTCATGTACTTATTAGAGGAACACTATAACCACACCCAACCTTAAAACGTATAAGTAGATATGAAACGTCGTTCTATTTTCTCTTCTTTCTATGGAATATTCAAAAATAAGCAGACCGATTTAATACTAATTACAATAAATGTACACTTTTGTGTTTGACAGTGAAAGGTAATACGCAACGGAAGATAAAGAAATCAATCAAATGATCCTAAAATGAAAAAGCTTCTTTTATTTAATAAAATAAACGATTTCTTTGCCAGCGTTTGCAGGCGTTTAACTTGGGGCTTCACCCATGTTGAGTAAATGTGTCCCGTATCTCCCGGGACCGTGAATTTAACCGGGGTAAAAATATCCCATGCCCATTTCCGAATATCAAGCTACCTCATTGAAATCGTTCTAGCGGTGTTTAGACGTAGGTATAAACGCTACGGGAAAGTTGTGCTTTTATTATAACATGAACTTGGTATACCTATTAGAAGGGTATACTAGACTATGTGCCAGATTTTTTAAAGGACATCACCAGAAAGTACCATCCGAATGAGGTGAAGAGTTCACTCACTTTCACACGTTTTGTATAGGAATGCGAGGATTTGTATGGATATCGAGCGTTGTGGTTTTAAAAATTGATTTCATATTTTGTCGTATTGAATCGAAATGATCACTCATGGAAATATATTTAAATCGTTTAATGTACTCTTCCTATCGTCAATTGATGTACTTTCCTGTAAACAAAACCCAAGCTAGCGACAGCTGACTAGAGAACGCAAATATTAAGAGTTTTGAGGAATGGTTTCAAATTTTAAATTGCATTATTATTCGGTTACACTGAACTATCGTGTACCTATTCTTTATATGTACATTCAAGAGGATGAATTGGATTTTACAGCTTAGAATTCTTTAAGGAAACCCACCCGCATTCATTGCTCTTAACTATGTCTAGCTATCTTTATAGATTATGTCTCTCAATGTGTAATAATCTTCGTAAGAATTAAAAAGCGGTACAATTAAATCTTTTCAATGAGCCGACCATAAGCCGATTACAAATCAGTAGACAGATTAGTGTGAAATTTGCATAAAGGTAGATAAAGGATGACATTGTAATCAATAGGCTATAAATTTCCCTGGCAATATCAGACAGGATTCAACCTCTAATGGAGACGTATCGACCGATTAACGGTTCGCTATTATTGTAGGTGATGTATGACATTTATCTTTGTCTATTTCTGACTGAATTATGATAAATTATCGAGACTTGGCCATTTGGAGGCTGCGAAGGAATTGACGAAATATTGACTTGTAAAAGCTATGATTTTTATAAATAACGATTATAATTCACGGGATTCGCAAAGTTTTAATTGAAATACATTCATAGAGTTTCGATTATATGAATGTTATTTTTACTTAGAGCTCACCAACGGGCCATTTCCAGGCAGAAAAAAATAAAAAAAATATTGCACGAAATCCCTTTCGACGAAAATACTTGATGACAAAATCCTTTGACTAACCTAGATTTTTTACTCTTTTTGTAGTCCTTGTGGTGGAAAATAACTCGAATCCTCGCGTCAAAGCTTCTGTTTTATTTATTTTTGAGTGGGAAATTAAACTAGCTTTTTCGCAATCAAGACGTTTTGTGCTGTCTTTGAATTGTTCTCCGAGAGGCCGCCGGCGAGCCAAGGACTACTTGAAATGCCCCAGATTCTGGTAAAAGAGAAACCTGATTTCACACAGGATTCGCAGATTAAATAATATGTTATTTTCATACTTACATACGTAAATCACGTCTTTAGCCCTTGCGGGGTAGACAGAGCCTTTTTTTTTGGTGTGTGAAATGCGCCTTATGCATCCGACCCGGTACGGGATTACCAGGGGTATTTGGGTCTCTCCCGAGGCGTCAGGCATCATCACTATCACTATCACTACATATTATAAAACAAAGTCACTTTTTCTGTCCCCATGTCCCGATGTATGCTTATATCTTCAAAACTACACAACGGATTTTGATGCGGTTTTTTTTAAATAGATAGAGTGATTCAAGAGGAAGGTTTATATGTATAGTACATGCACAATATACCGTGCGAAGCCGGGGCGGGTCGCTAGTACCCAATAAAAACCACACGGATTCCCAAATTTGCCACTGTTGTAGGGCGCTGCGGGAGTGCGGCTTTTTAACTTCCGATTTTGTGAAAACAAAGCCTATAAGCAACTTTTAGTTAAATCTACGTGCGAAAATTTCTTGCAATTCATTCGGTAGTTTCCAAGATTGGCGTGAACAAACAGACACCCAGACAAACGGAGAAATACAAAAATCACTGGATTTGTATTCTGTCACTGTTTCTAATATTAATAATAGAGTAGTTTTCAAATCTTTGAAATGACATTCTTTTTCTACTGTTTTATACACTAGCTTAAACGTATGTATGGATATAGATCTATAGCTTTACTTTTTCCGTGACAAGCAATCAGTGTATCTATTCAGAGGGCCTTCGCCATACGGCAAACAATGGCATGACTGACTCGTCATTTGGTGACTGTTATCTGTTCATACTTTTGTATACCTACCGAATAAATATAATATGAGTGAAAATAATTATGCTTCTAATAGACAATGGAAATCGTACTTGAATGGATGCTTTAACACGCTTAGTTCCGGCACGCATCGGTATACAATCATGTTGATTAGTGAGAAATTACTTTTATGAAAAACAATGTTGTAATTTTTGATGCTGGTAAAACGAAAAATAAATTTAAAATTTTTGAATTTACACGAAATCTTCAGTGCGCAAGTCTGACTCGCACTTGACAGGCTTTTCCATTATTATGGCAAATGAGGTTTATTTTTTTACCCATTGGTTATAGTAACTTCTCAAGTGTTTTTCCTTATTTCTTTTATTATGTTTATAATGAGATATTTTCCGAGCTAGAACTTGTATAATTTACGTAATTTGGTTTTGTTTTATCTCTGCTCTGGTCTACCTAGCACCTAGCAGTTAAAATTGTTTTCATCAATATGCTGTTAAAAACATCCATAATTATTATGTTTCAGGAGTGAAGTTAATTTCACTGAAACTAAATTAATAGAAATTGCAAATCAATAATATTAAATAAATGTCTTTCTTGTAGACAGCGGCCTAGGGCAGTTTTTACTGACTAACGGATAATTAATTAAATTAATCTTGACAGAACCATCCGCGTTAACCAAAATTATGGACTACCTTTGAACATGTAGTTAATTACATCAGCGTACAGAATCATGTGGCCTTATGCCAATCGATATGGCCTTATGAAAAATAATTCTAGTTGTTTGGATTGTGCATGAACCAAGCTTGAAAGAGCGTTTGTTGCTGCCGGTGGTAGTAAAACCAATTTAGTATTAATCCATCCAGATCATTGACACTTGTCCTCCGGTTTGTCATGGCGATCAGCAGCACAGATTGCAACGGCCGAGCCGCCGTGATTAACGATCACACTATTATTGACACTGTGGGCCATCAATCACCGACCTGTTGCTGGCCGGGGTTAGTGCGGCCGCAGCTCTTGACCAATCGTCATTCAGAATAGTGGATTGCAAGACTGATAAACAACCCCTCGTTTGCATTAACACCCTCTGTGTTACTCGTGATTAAGTAATTTGATTTTATCAGCCTAACATACATACGTATACATAATTCACGTCTTAGCATAATTGTGGGCGCAAAGGTGGAAGTGGAAAGGCAAATCAAAATAGTGATGGGTTGCTAGCCGCATCGCCTACAACGTAATTCCCAGATTTTCGCCCATTCCCTCGATGGGTTTTTACCATCTGTGCGGGAAGAGAAGCAGCTGGTACATTCTACTTCTTTACTCCCAGACCAGCATGGAAGTTGCACAAGACCAGTTATTCAGACTAGTTTATTAAACAATCAATGGACGTATGAGAGTGGTCACAATAGTCGTCCAAAACAAGTTTAAAATCAAGACTATAAAATAGACTGGAATGGTAATGTTATTTTTTTTGCAATACAAACTGTACTTTTTGTCTTTCTTCGTCATGTACATTTGTATTCTCTCATGTTTATTTGTTAATATTTTTACAGCTCATAAACTGACGCTAAAAACCTAAGTTTTACCAAATCTTGGTACATGTTCCAAATATTCACCTTCTTTCCGTGGTCGATTCGACTTTAAGTATGATACATAGGTGTTATGTATGTGGATAACTGTATGACAATGTAGGTAAGTTAGTAATAGGTTTATATTTTTTGATGATTTCTTTAAAGATCAGCAAAATTACAAGTACCTACTTACGTCAATAGTTTTACAGTTCAACTACATCCAATGTGTTGGAACTTTTTGTATTGTAACCTAGTTATAAACCTATATATTTGTTTTTCTGTTACTGACAGAGTCACTCGCTCTTCTGTTGCTTGTCGTGTGTGATTCCTTTTAATATATTTATTTTCTTTACCGTGAAGCTTGCTTTTACTCATTTTCTATCAGGTTATGGAGCCCATGCACTTTTTATAGCAAGTTTTAAATAATTTCGTTATAAATATATTTTTTCCAATCGTCCGAGATACGACGTAAAAATGGCGTCGTTGAACACTTTTTCAATTGAAAAGTTATCCGGTGCAAATAATTACAACACCTGGAAGTACATGATGAAAATGGTACTGATTCATGAGGAATTGTGGGACTATGTTGGAGAAAATAAAACGGAAGGTGAAGATCATAAAAAGGTTCAAAAGGCGCTTGCGAAGATTGCTTTGTCTATTCAACCGGTAGCTTTGCCACATATTAGAAATGCTACGACGGCGAGACAAGCATGGCAAAACCTGGAAAAGGCATACGAGGACAAGGGTCTATGTCGAAGATTAGCGTTACTTCGAACACTATTCGCTACAAAATTATGCGAATGTGACAGCATGGATTCGTACATTAACAAAATCATGGAAACATCGCAATTGTTGAGTGACATTGGATCGGCATTGGATGATGACTTTGTCGCTGTCATTATGTTGAGTGGACTGACAAGTGAGTACGAGCCGCTGATAATGGCATTAGAAAACTCAAATATGACGCTGTCAACTGAAACCGTCAAAGGAAAACTTCTTCAAGAAGACCAACGACGGAATAAATGTGACGGCGGGACCGCGTTTGCTGTGCGAAAGCCATTTAAGCCGAAGTGTTTTAAGTGCAAGAAAACGGGACATTATTTCAAGGATTGTCCAGATAAGTCCGGTACCAAAACACAAGGCGGTGAGCAGTGGAGTCCGAGTCCGAGTTCTAGTTGTGTCAAGTCCCCGTCTGAGGCGCTGATAACAGCACTGTCTGTGGAAATGAAGCGAGACGCGTGGTACATAGATAGCGGAGCAACAAGTCATATGTGCAATGGTCGCTGTGAGATGTTTGATTTTAAGAGTGAGAAGCCTAAAGAAGTAAAAATAGCCAATGGAGATGTCATGATGACAGCTGGTCGTGGATCGGTGCAGGTTACGTTAAAAGATAATTGTGTAAGGACGATAAGCAATGTGTGTTTAGTACCTAAATTGTCTGTAAACCTGTTGTCTGTCAGTGCTATGGTAAAGAAAGGCTACGATGTTGTGTTTAGTTCTGATGGGTGCATTGTCAAAAATGGTGAGGAAATCCTAGCCTCCGCTACACTGAGAGATGGTGTTTATCAACTTGACACCGTACAAGCTGGGTATGCTTTGTGTAGTATGGCAACCTCGAAGGTCGCGTCCGTGTCTTTATGTTTAGATACAAATGACAGCGAGGCACTGCGAGTGGAGGAGGATGTGGCTGCTGTGGGCCATGCCATTGATGCGCCGTCTACTGCTTCGCAAAGCACGTCTGTGGAGAGTCAGGAACTTTGGCACCGTCGCCTAGGCCATCTGAACAGCAGGAGCATGGAGCTGTTGAGAAAAGGTATGGCTACTGGCATATCATATGATCGTAGTAACTTTCACGCTTGTATTTCTTGTAGTGAGGGAAAACAAAATAGATTGCCTTTCCGTAAGAAATCTGAAAGCAGGGCCAGTGAATTCCTGGGCTTGGTGCATAGTGATCTATGTGGGCCGATGCCGTGTGCATCGATTGGCGGGTCAAAATATTTTTTGACGTTTTCTGATGATTTTTCTAGAAAGACGTAAGTATGTGTATTTTCTGCGTTCTAAAGAAGAAGTATTTAAGTATTTTAAAGAATTTAAAGCTGTAGTCGAAAACCAGACTGATAGAAAAATCAAAATACTTCGTAGTGGTCATGGTGGTGAACATGTGAATTTAAAATTTCAGAAATATCTTAAGACACATGGGATTCAACATCAGACGACGGGAGCACAGCAGAATGGCGTTGCAGAAAGGTCAAACCGCACGGTCATGGAGAAAGCTCGGTGCCTGCTTCGAGATGCAGGCCTGAAGCAGGAGTTTTGGGCAGAAGCTGTGAACACAGCCGTCTACCTCAAGAACCGTTCTCCCACTAAAGCCGTGATGGGGTGTACTCCTGAAGAACGTTGGTCAGGTACACGGGAAAAACTTTCACATTTACGCATATTTGGTTGTCAAGCTTATCATCAGGAAAAAGGAGACGAATTGGATTTAAAAGCTAAGAAGCACATATTTGTGGGATATTGTGAGCTAACTAAAGGTTATAGGCTGATGGATCCTGAATGTCCAGTCAAATGTATTGTGGCGAGAAACGTGACGTTTCTGGAAAATAAGTTTTGGGATGATGAAACTTATGGTATACATTGTACGCATGAATTGACGTGTAATAATTCAGAATGTTGTACTGATACTTTGACGTTGCAAACGGATACAAGGTATGCAAACTCTGATACATCAGACGATCAGAGAGTAGTAGACGATTCTGTCAGTGAGAGTAGTGACACTACTCGAGTATTGAGACAGATGTCTATGAGGACGCTTCAGAGGAGTCTGAGTCTTAGAGCGGTTAGTGGTGAATCAAGCATTCTGAAACTGCGAAGAAGAATTGACAGACACTGAAGCTGAGAACAGGAAAGCTGCGATGAAGGAGGAATATCAATATTTCCTTGACAATAAATGCTTGCTGACAGACCGAAAATCAAAGCTAAGACCGGCAAAGTGTGTATAATTATGACGGCTTAAGCTAAAAGGTATAGTAGTTGATTTTTTGTTTGACTTTTCGGAATGAGCAGTGAACGAGGCGGATCGTTGTGCTTACACAGATTTTGTTTTCAAGATAAAACTACTCTAACGTTTCTTGGTAGAGCAGAAAACAAAAGACTGTTGCTTTATCGAATACCGAACCCCAAATGTATGGCGCTGCCAGACACGTGCAAGAAAGCTCTGTTTCTGCGACAGTTCTTGTTGAAGCATTTGGTAAGCATTTTTAAATGTTATTTAGGTATAACGATAATCGGTCAGCGCAGAAGTTGTGTTCAAATGCCATGTTTCACAGCAGAACTAAACACATCATTGTGCGATGTTCGATGTACCGTAAGTAAGGGTTAAGTGGTCGTAAGCTATCTGTCCACGGATCAGATAGTAGTCCATTTGGTAAAACCAAGCTACTGACTAATGACAGATTTACATCTCAATTGTTCATTACTTAGTTGATAGTGTTTTGTTTATTTTAAAGCATAATGAACTGTTTAGCTATCGAAGTACGTAAGCAATTGGTGTACTTGTCTATAAGTGTGTTTTTTAGTTTATAATGGTTTTATAACTAGTTTAAGGGCCAGTGTTGGAACTTTTTGTATTGTAACCTAGTTATAAACCTATATATTTGTTTTTCTGTTACTGACAGAGTCACTCGCTCTTCTGTTGCTTGTCGTGTGTGATTCCTTTTAATATATTTATTTTCTTTACCGTGAAGCTTGCTTTTACTCATTTTCTATCACAATGCACCATTCTTAGATAATATAGTCTTAAAATGACTATTCGCGATTCCGTAATCCTACACGTCCATAACAATCCATTATAGGTTTGACATGCGAGCCATTTGGAACTAATTTACAAGCCCCTATATAAGTGAGCACTTTATCGGATTACGATCCTGTCAAAACAGATATTTCACTAGGTAAGACTGTACCTACATGTTTGATATTGGGCAGAAACGTGAGATAACTCGATTGAAACAGTTTTGTGCGAAATCTTAAGTGGTTTATGTGCGTATCTGTTGTCTCTGGGACCTTGGATAATCCAGTACAGTTAGTACAAGATGTCGTGAAAGTGTCTTCACATGACCAGAAAGAGTATTACGGAAATTGGTAACAGAGAGCTTGGTGAAGTGCCGCCACTTCAGAATCAGTCGGTAAAATTTTGCCTCCGGTACTATTCGCCTCGACCCTTAGTGCTACTTATCAAATGATAAAATGTTTTGAGTTCTGCTAGCTAATTGTTGCTTAAATTTGCTGCTCTTATGATTACCCGAAAATTAAGAATACAGTTAACCATGTTTATTAATTAATTATCAGTGTACCAGTTGATTCTCTTCCCGCGCAGATGGTAAAACTGCATCGAGGGAATGAGCTAAGAACTCAGGAATCATGTTATAGACGATGTGGCTATTTTAATTCCCCTTTCCACCTATACGCCCACAATCATGCTAAACGTGGCCTTAGGTCTTGTTACCTGAGGCTCTGTCTAACCCGTAAGGGGTAATGACGTGATTCATGTATGTATGTATTAATTAATTAATTAATTAGGCACCATCGGAAATGGTCCAGCTCCAGAAAGCTTGAGTTGAGTATTTTTACGTTTGATATTAATTTAATCAATGTCGTTCATCATCGTCTGATAATAATTAATTACTCTGTTTCAAAGTTATCGTAAAACAAGACAGCATATTGATAAAGTTGTGCTTATGCTGGATTTGAAATGTTTCAGCGTCTTAATATTTCAAAGCCTTCTGAAAGCCAGATTATGTGTAGGTACGGAAAGGACTTTGTCTAACAAATGATGGAGAAATAATAATTCAAGACATTATAGTCATTCTTGCAGTAAATCCATTGAGACATTTTCGTTTTGAAATATGGTTGGTGTTAAAACGCTGAGTTGCTCATAGCGCTCCGGGTTGGCGGTGCGCCAGATTTTTCAGACCTCATATTTCTTACAGCATCAGACACATTGGTCACTAATGCGTGGAGCATGCGGTCTTGTAGTACTCCCAATTTTTTGGTTTAGTAAATTGGCGCAAAATATAAATTTAATAAAATATCAGCGGACAAAATTACGTTAATTGACCTAGCCCCAAACAAGCGAAGAATACTTTTATACATATTCATCCAAGACTCGAGAAACACAAATAAACAACGAACAAAGCTATTCTTGAATACCTGTTGCTTTAGATCTAAAAACGTAATGCACAAGTTACCTATAAGTACGGTTGGCTATTATAATAGCCTCCCAGCCTATCAAGTTGAGATCATAGTTAGGTATATATCTTATTAGGCGATTCCACGTGTATATGAGCAGTATTTGTATGTTTATTATAATCTAGTATGGCTCTAATGATTCAGATAGAAATACAGACATTTCATTTGCACTCAAACCAAAATCTTCGTAAAAAGGCCATTTGTTGGTATCACCGTTAATGCCGGATCCACACGTTTGGCAAACTTGAGCAAGTACACAGAACGCAGTCATATGTTAGAGTAAGAGAGATATTCCTGTCTTAGATAATCTAACGTTAGAACGGCGTCCTGTATGCTTGACAAAGTTTGCCAAACATGTGGACCCGGTAGGGGGTCAGCATCGAAGACCACCAATTAAACTTTCCCCATAGCAGTTGTCATAGCAGCCAAGTCAAACTACAGCGTGAGGGTCTCTTCGCCATGACATCGGGCCATTTTTGAGATCAATCTAGGTATTAGTGAAATATGAAGGCTTTGAAAAATCATATCGTGTGTGAAAACACCAAATACCCTTATGTTGTCAGTATTCCGGTTACCCGCATAAAGCGCTTCGCTTCGTCTTTTATTTTGCGGACTGCTAAGGAATGGAATACGCTTCCGTCGTCTGTTTTTCCGGATAAGTATAAATTTGACTATTAAATTCCAGAGTGAATAGACTGTTACTGAACCAGTGAGATACAGCTTCGGCCTCATCTGCACTTACCATCAGGTGAGATAGAGGTCAATCGCTGGTCAGTTTATAATAAAAAAAAACAATTTATACAAGTATCTAATAGTCCAATGTGCTTCCGGTAGTCAACACAGCGCTATAGTATGGAGAAAGATAGGAATGTTAAGCAACATGGCGCAATCTATGAACGTAATGGATAATAGTTTGTCTCAATTCACTATTCGCCGATCGAAAATTAAATGTGTACCTAATACGCCTACAATTATTTTGAATTTTTGAACTTTCACATCTAAAACGCGTATGAAATAGGCGATATAAAACAATACCGCGATACGACGGAACTCGAGGCTTAAATAAAATAAAGAGTTTATCCAGCCGGCGCACCTCTCAGGCCGTCAAGTGCTGGGATTATCGTTTCGCAATTTCATGAAAAATGCCTACGTGTCCTGGAAAATGATGCGTATAAGATGGTAGGTAGCATGTCAAGCTTGAGAGGTCTCGCGCGGAACCCCGGGGGACTCTCGTTGATGTCTTTTTATCCTTCCGTATACTATCGTCCTCATCGTTATCTATGATCAGAAAAAGAAGGGTAATTTGGGGTTATCATCGTTGAAAATTCGTGGTAGGTATTGACCTTTAGCGGAAGATTTACAAAAAATCTACTTATCTTAGTAAAATGTAAACGTGGGAAGTTTATTCCATCTTCTGAATCTTCTTTTCATCTAAAAGTAAACCGGATGATTAAACGAAGTAGGGAATTAAGAACTAAAGTATAAATATAAGTATTCAATATTTTTATCATTTAATTTGGTATCCCAAAGGATTCAACTAAATGAATAAACCTAGTAAAATGTAATTGATCAATAAGTAAGCTATAACTTTTTAAGTAGTAAACGCTCGCAATAAATATCAATTTACTGCATGATTGGTATTTATTGGTAAAAAGAAATTCCGCAAATAGGAAGAAATGCGTCAAACTAATGCGATTTGTGGACATGAATAAGTAAACAGTACTGGGTGAGAGAATACCTACAATCTTTCGCCATTCATTGCGACTCTCAGAAGCAATGTGAGAGAATATTCGGTGGATTAATATGTGAGTGATTTATAAGTAGGTATGATTTACTTCATGTTTACTGCCCTATTGTCGATGGTGGGGGAGAGAGCTTGAGCGTAATATGAAGATGGCTGCACTGAATGTCAACTGAATCGGTTCAGTCGATTCAGTTTGTACTGTACCTACCCTCAGTTCAAGAGTTCGTCTTGCGCTTGGTTGGTGTATTTATTTATATTAACGACAGGAAAAAGAACATTTGAAATAGCAGTTACAGCACCTATTAAATAATGAAACAGAAAACAGGGGCCCGATATTTAAAATCACAACTGACATACTTTCACAGATGTGATTTCTAAACACGACCGCCGGTCACGCTTACGTCTTTACCGTCGAACTATTTTATTTCTGACCCAACGTAGCACGCTCCTATAGTATATGTCGTTTTTCTTTATCAGGCTCGAGTCACTATAACTTTTTCTCTGAAATAGTTTTACAGTGGGTCGTCATTCGGTTGAATCAATAGTAGGTACATTATAGTGATGATTCTTTTAGGTATACATATTATTGTCTACTATCTCTGCAATTTGTCACCCCATAAGTACACATTTCTGGCTGGCGTCGTACAAACCGTCCTTTTCTTTTATTTCTGTTTGTATGTATTAAATGGATTGATACTTACCTAAACACGTCGTTGAAATCACTCATGATTGAAGAAGTAGGTCCCTTCTCAAATATAATAGTAAAATAATCTACAGATGTATTAAATCGGGGTACGAGTTCCTAGAATAAAAATACCGTTGTTTAAAAACTTTGAATGATTAAAAGAAGAAAACCATTTTTTTTACAATCGGTGTCTTTAGTTAAATGCGTGTAAACTTTTGCCGGGTACAGGCAATGATAGCCGGGGTAGGTATTACGTGTCACGATCTACCCTATATAGTCAGGAATTTGGATGCCGCATGGTACCTGTTACTTATTATAATTAGGTATGTAGATATTTGCATAAGTATTTTTTCGACCTAATGGGTATAAATATGAGTAGAAATATAGACAAGCATATAAATATAAGTATGTAGCATTGACTTTTTGCTCGCTACACTTTTAGAAAAATGAGAGGGACGAAGAAAATACCGGCCAAGTGCGAGTCAGACACGCGCATTAATTGTTCCGTACAAATTTGCCAAGATAGTATAAAATCCAGTGTTAGCAGAGCCCTGCTTATGAGCAAAACGTATGCAGTGTGAGTTCATTTTATATTGGATACTTACACAGATAGAAGTACCCCATAGGTTATTTAAGCTCAGCAATTTGTATGGAAACACCTTTTCTAATTACTATATTTTGATTAAGTTTACTCAGAGAGTTAATTTTTCCACAGCTTCGGGATACTGCTGACTTCCGTATTTAGTATCAATTTCAATGTCATATCTCTACGCGGACAGACAAACGGACAACGGAGTGATCTTATAAGGGTTCCTTTTTTACATTATAGATTTCAATCGAATAACTTTACTTTGCTATCTCCGCGATGTAGTTAAGTCAAGGCGTGGAAAGGTACACTCACCCTAAAAAGGAAAATATGTAAATAATTCGAAATAAAATGCTTAGACTCTTCGAAATTGAAATTGGTGATTTTTAGGTGTGTTTGTGGCTTTTGGCAAACTATTTGGCAAACTATTACTTTCCCATCGTCGGATTTAATTGGAATCTGGTGTAATTAAATTAAAAGCTTTGTAGACAATGCTATAATTAAGTACCGCCAGTAAAGAAGCAAGTTTGATAAAATATTTTTGGCAATAAAATTATTTATCATCATTATCATCATCACCAACAGTTTTTATGCATCCCACTGTTGGGCACATGCCTCCTGTAATGAGAGGGCTTAACCTAACCTAAATATGCTTTTTACGTATTTCATTTCTTCCACATAAACGCTCTAAGAGGAAGCTCTCAGTTTGGTTTGAAACAAAGTGTTTGTTATCTTTTCCGGCAGTCAGATATCTACAAGAGCGGGGTTTTTGGCAGCACAAAACATCCGTTCCCGTAAAGATATCATCTGAAGGACTTTCTTTCCCAGAAAAAATGTTTTACGCAATAAAAATGTCTATTAATGCCGCATTTTTGGCAATACAAGAAAAATCGTCAACAAACTTATCTCTCCAGAAGGCACTGATAATAAAACCATTTTCTCTGCACAGCCATACAAAGAACAAGCAGATCTAATGGCACATTAAAGATATGGACTTTTCATCGTTTAATGACTCGCTGAATGTTTACGGCCAAAACATAAAAAGCTAACTTTGTAAAGAATATCGAGTTGTAGGCTGACGTGTACTTAGAGAAATAAATCATGATGGTCGTGAAAGCCTCGCTACGTCTTTGAAATGCCTCGTCCCTGCTTGCCAAAGAGCCGTCACATTCGCGGTGCTTCATGGCGCGTGAACCACTCTCCTCTTTCGCTGCGAGCCAAGGACTTGGCCTTACTTCACAATCACTTTAAGATATTAATTTGTAGCTTTTCTTACATAAAATAGGGTTACTTTTGACCTCAATCTCGCTTGATGGAAGGCGAAGATGAGGTCTAAGATGGTACACGTACGGTTTGTATAAGGTTAGTTTAAGTTATTACTCATCAACTCAGTCGCTCTGTATCTTAAATAAAATAAAATTTAGCAAAGTTATAAATATAAATAAAATGATTTTAATTGAATACCTCCAACCACATTTCCAATTATTTTCTGGCTGTTAATCAAGTGTCGATTAATTAGGGAGCGACCCTCATATGCGGCCACGGTTGAGGAGTCACATAAATCGCAACCGTGTAATAAATGTCAGGCTATGATTATGATTGGGTACGTGTCACGCGGCTATCAAATATAGAAATGATGTGTGATTGTCGTCTATTATTTTATCACTCACCAAGGCCCCGTTTATGATTAAATTTTGACGTGAGTATTCGAATCGTGCGCGTAGATCATCATGGTACCTACTTACGTACACCTGATTACTTGAGCAGCCGCTAGCCTCTCTGAACGCAAGTAATACAGATACGTTCAGATGTCGTAACCTAAATAAATTTATAATTTTTAATTTTTACTTTTCCGTTTTATTAATAATTACATACTTCAGACGTCAAAGGGTAAAAACTATATCGTGTAACACTGTCGAATCTATTTATTTGTCCATGCGCAATAACAAAACATTAAAGAGAGCTTTAAAATCATTTACTAGACAGCTATTCGTAATCACATTCATCACGTACAAAAAATAAAGGGGTGTAAATATATCTCTGAAAATGTAACAAGGTAACATAACGTGTATCGAGCTAGACGAGGTCAGTCGGGTAGGGACAAGAGCTGGAGGGGGCGCTACGGGGGGACGCGGCGGCGGCGCGCGCGCCGGCCGCACAGCAGCCGCTGGAACGCGTGCCGGAACTCGGGGCTGAACACCGTGTAGATCACCGGGTTGAGCGTCGAGTTGAAGTAGCCCAGCCACAGCGACAGCGACGTCAGCACCGGGCTCACCTCGCACTCGCCACACGTCGGCATCAGGATCGCAAGCACGAAGAACGGCAGCCAACACGCGACAAAAGCGCCGGTTATTATTGCCAGAGTCTTAGCCGCTTTTCTCTCTCGTTTCGAATCGGCAGCCTCTTTTGGCTTGCGTCGCACCAACGTCGGATAGTAGGCGGCTGCGACGGCGCCGTAGCCTGTCGTCGGTGGATCTGCCTCGAGACCATTCACGCAAGACTGCTTTTCGGGGCTCGTGTTATTTGAGGACACGTTAGTGAATCCGGTAGTAGTGGTTTCGGAGATAGTCGGCAACGGCCGCCCTATGACAGCGACGACCGCCGCAGCGATCCCGCCGCTGCCGCCGGCCGCGACTAGCGCCCCGCCTGAGGGCACGGGCGGCGGCCCGACCCCGCCGCGCGCGGTCGCTCCCCGTCGTCGACGTATTCTCTTTCTGGCTGTTTGATATATCCGCCAATATAGTATTAAAATAACGAGTACTGGCACGTAGAAGGAGGAGGCTGTTGCAAATATTTGGTAGCCTACGTCTTGGCTGACGACGCAATGTAAGTCCTCGGACACGCGTCTGTTCCAGTCGGGGTCTTTCCAGCCCAAAAGTGGTGCGATGCAGACCATGAAACTTAAGATCCACACGCAGGCGATCATGGCGCCGATGCGCCGCGCTGTCCGCGCGTGAATGTAATCTATGTTCGTCACAGCCCAATACCTTTGAACAACCGAATTGTGAATATTAGTGAACGATGATGTTAATAAATGACTTAAGATATCGCTACTCATTAGTTTATCTAAATTTTCACAGTAAAATTCAAATCCAATTATATTTATTACAAGTTAAAATCTCATGCATAGTTAGTTACAGTTAGGTACATGTGCGGCGCAAAACTAGAAACTTTAAAGAGAGAGAGAGAGCATAATATTTAATGCCGTCATTAAGAAGTCTGAAGAGGCAACTTTCAATTAGAGTACGTTAAATATAAATGCTTATATTTTACGTAGTCAAGATTTTATTACAGTGATATTTACCTATCAAGAGCGATAGCAACGAGATGCAGTATGGAAGCCGTGCAGCAGAGCACGTCTCCCGAGGTCCACATGTCACAGAGTTCAGGGCCTAGCGTCCAGCGCTGGGCGACCTCGTACACGGCGCCCAGCGGCATGACCAGGCAGGCGACCAGCAGGTCGGCCACGGCTAGCGACAGGATCAGCTGGTTAGCCGCGCTGCGTAGGTGCCGCTCCAACAGGATCGCCGCTATTACGAATACATTACCTGCGAACAAATCATCTTCATTGAAAAAATATGAATTTGAACTGGTCGCTCCTGGTCCGTCATCTCATTGAGAACGATTACTTGAACATATTTCGATTGCGCCGCCGTTTGCAAAATGCGTTCGACCTAAGAACATAAATCTAGTCACTTTAAAAAAATAATGACATTTTAATGCCAAAATGTAGAGCACGTAATGAACGTACATCTTCTGTTACAATTGCATTATTAAATTAACATAACTTTTTTGGAACTACGCCACGGGGGCCCCTCCTTTTATAATTATTTTATTTTAAGATTAGTTTTAGTTTCGTTTTTAATTAGTTTTTAATTTAATAGTTTAATTTGTTTTAATTCCATTTCGTATCCTATGACTAATAAAACTTTCTTTTACTTAAACAAACATATACTCGGAAATAACGTGCGTTTTGTAATTAAGAACGCGGACAAAACATGCTATGTCACACAAGCAGTTACCAAAATATACCTATTAGTTATATTATTTAAAGTGACCAGATTTCAATAAAATATACTTTAATGTTTGTGACCTTTCCGTGGACCCTTCAATTATTCATTGCTCAGTGTTAAATGTTTATTCTATCTCATTGCCCATCCGTCACGCGTTTTTTTTTGTAAAATGAAGCAGCAGTAAATTAATCAGTGTTAATGCGACTATACTCAACGCCGTATATAGATTCCAAAAAAACTACTCTTGTGTTGCCAATAAAATAAAAAAGTTTTGCATCGGTAAGTTTTAACTTTTGTAAATATAATACATAAGTTATTTATTTATATGTAATTGTAAAGTTAAAATTAAATGCAACCACATAAATAAATTATTTCATATCAATATTAATTTCACCTACAGAAATTTGGTTGAAACTGTTTTGTAGAAGAAAAGTTCATATTACAGTGGTAATACTTCAGGTTTAAACAACATTTGGATACTATTAATGTCATAATTTGCGTACCTATATCTATTTATAAAATATTTTTGATATGCACGTAGAAATATTGACAACAAATCACGTATGGCAAACTTTATGGTAACAGGGTAAAAACTTAGTTTGTATGTTTGTCAGTCAAACTCGTAAAAATGATATATTTTGACACATGGATAGTTCAAAACCAAGGTATTCATGTGCAACACACATTGTATGCAATAGGCCCTATTAAATAGGGTATGCATAGGTAGGATCAAGTCCAAAAATAAGTATCTTTTCGAACCACTCAAAAATATGTTACTACGGCCTTATTGCGTCGGAATAAGAGTCTGTGGTACTTATTTTTGAAACTTTGATTAAGTACATATTTTTACATTGTATATAGGAAACATCAAAAACTTGGGATAATCTTTACACTTAAATAACAACAAAATATTATTATGACTATTTTTTATTAATGTGCATCGGTTGGTTACATCTGGAATGTCATAATGAAAATGACACTTGTGACGTGACGGTCGGACATCTTTGGTAA
Organism: Pandemis cinnamomeana; assembly: GCA_932294345.1. Classification (NCBI taxonomy): domain Eukaryota; kingdom Metazoa; phylum Arthropoda; class Insecta; order Lepidoptera; family Tortricidae; genus Pandemis; species Pandemis cinnamomeana. Next base: position 9,980,611 of record OW028705.1, on the reverse strand, counting down.
CTTTTTTGGAATCTATATACGGCGTTGAGTATAGGTTAACGGTACCTAGTTATAAAAGTAGTAGGTAAATTTGTGTACTTACCGACTACAGTAGCTAGTATAAGTAAGCCGAGCACGACGGCCTTGGCGGCGGCGCGCACGAGTGCGGCGGGCGTGTCGAAGGGCGCGGACGGGTCCCACCAGCTGCCGTTCCCCTCGGTGACGTTCCAACCGCTGGGGGCCCACTCCGTGGTGTTCCACGAGAGGTTCCTGGACACTGGCAGCCGCAGGTATAGCGCCTCCCACTCCAGCAGGTCGTCGCCGTCCGCGCCCTCCATACCCTCTCACCGAGACACCTCGACGCTTGCTAGCATGCAACAAAGATAAACATTTTATCACAGCTTCGGTTACGTCAAAAGTCAAAGACTAATTTTTAAATCATTAAACCATAACAGTGGGTTTTTAATAGTGACATAATAATGTAAATTGTGATTATTCATGTAAAATACAGGTACCTCCCCTACACGTAAAGTGGGAACCTCTCAACCTTGACACTAGCAAAGTTGTCCCATTGGACTGAAGCCATCAACTTTGAAAAAAAAAACTTTAAAATACTGATAGTGTCTTTAAACGTTTCTGAGGAGGAGCTTGTGGATTATGATCCTTGTTTACGGGGCTAGGCGGTGCAGTGTCCCGGGGCCTTCAAGCTCAGGGGGCCCAGAAACGAACTGAGCTTACCAAAATTATTATTTAAACCTAAGCAGTTTAGATAGCAGTGGGGCCCCATTTTTTTATTTACACTAGGGCCCTTGATTATGCCACTGGGAGTAACGGAATGCCGCTCTTCGTCTGTACGCGGAGAGGTTTCCCGCCACGAAGACAACCCAACAACGCTCGTATGATCGTCAATACGATTATCCGTCTACGAAATAAAAACCCGCCGGTGCTGATTAACCGAGGAGAGTAAGTTAAGAGCAGGTATTGGGCTCATTTATGTCATTTTATTAGTTGTCATTGATAAGATTGGAAATAATAATACAGGAGGTTATGAGATAATGGTTTATTTTTTTATTTTTTTCACTAATCATAAAAAGATCCTAAATTTTTATAAGCCTGGCGTCATAATTTTATTTATCTAAACATTAATGAGTCTCTTTCTTTGCCCTTCGATCTGTTACATAGGTACTGTACAAAAGACCCTTATGTTTTTAGTGATTGTATAGAAATCATCCATTCAAATATCTTCCTAGATAAGCTTTAACGTCACTTAAACGAATGAGTTTGGAATATTGCAAAGAGCCACAGTAGGTACGTATTCATTATGAATAAAAATGTTCCAATACTTTATGTAGATTCTATGATTTCAATGATGCATCCATGCCGGTCTGGGAGCAAAAAAAACATAGAATGTACTAGATGCGTCTCTTCCCGCGCAGATGCTAAACGTGGCTCACGGCTCTGTTTACCCCGTAAGGGATAAAGACGTGTTGTATGTATGTATGTACGATTTCAATAGATGATCCTATTTGAAGCCTAAAATCTAACTTAATTTGTACAATTGCCGACTCGGTAGAATTTCTATATTTTTTGTGATGTTTTAACATTCTTTCCTGCTTTACAAAATCGATTATAGACAAAGAATCTAATACACAACTGTGATTCGAACACGCGTGTGTTTGTAATTATGTAGCTGTTCGTAAATATTAACTAGTATGGGTTACAAATTACTCCAGGGCGGACTGCTACATTGAATTGTAATATTACATTATTGATTAATTTCTTCTATAACGATCTCTTCACCTATATAAGACGGGTGAATGATGGTAGCATTCTCTATTTCCGTCCTACATAAAGTATTTAGAACATGATTCAATGACTAACTTATTTATATATCAGTTAGGTTATAGAGTTACCAAGAGAGTTGTGTCCTGTATTCGTTACATTCATTTGTTTTATCTGCAACGTACAGTAAAAAACACATACAGAGAATATTTTAATTGTAATAAAAATCTCTATATCAATCATCAAACAAAGTGTAGATACTTACTGCTTGTATTGTATATTCGGAGTAGAAGGCTCACTGCTCGGTCCACCATTGTTATTTCTAATTTGGGTATTGCTCGCGTTCCAATCTGTTGGAGAAATTATGAGTTGCTATATTTGGAAAACAATTCAAAGAAGAAGAAGAAAATTGTAACAAGATTTAACTTAGATCTATTTTAGCATAATTTAGGGATCATTCATTGTTTGTGAGCCCTCGTACAAAGGACTTTAGCAAGGTTTCGATAACGCCGTTTATATACTTCTAAGGGACGCTTGCCAGGTCTAGACTACACATATGGAATCACTTCTCTCGGTATTCAAACTGCATTAGTACATGACATGTATAAAAGTTACTTAGGTACCGGCGTAGCCCTGTCTTTGACATAACAATGACACAAGTGAGCTTGAAATGCAATAAATGTATATTTTAATGTTCTGACTAGACTAGGCTACTGTAGGTGAGTAGGTAACTAATTGCAGACCGTCTTCCTTTATACTCGGCCCGGTGTTACCCTCGCAACAGCTACGTTAGTAATTATTCAATAGCCGCAAATCCGGGACCTGCCACCACAACGGAATCCGTCATTGCGTTTGATTGTACGTTCCTGTTGTTAGACATAAGTTTGGAGTAACTATGTCCAACATACTCGTAATTTAGTCATGAAATTGTTACTTAAATTACTAGCTGTTGCCCATGAAATTGTTTGCAAAGATTTCATTTATCGCTATCCCGCGGGAACTACGCAATTTTCCGGGATAAAAGGTATAAAATATAGCCTAAGTGTTATTTCAGACTATAAACTAAGTTGCAAATTTCATCCAGATCTGTTCAGCCGTTCTGGCGTGAAAGAGTAACGAACATCCATTCATCCATACTCAGAAATTTTCGCATTTATATAATACTAGCTTTGGCCCGCGACTTCATCCATATATATATATAGTCCTCCGCCGGGTCTGTCTGTCTATCCGTTCACGATAAACTCAAAAACTGCTGAACTAATTTCGAAGCGGTTTTGGTCAATAGACAAAGTGGATCACAAGGAAGGTTTAGGTTTGGAATTTGTCAAAATTTTGTGTAAATTGGTTGAAATATAACGATAATAATTGTTGGAAGTGTCGGGAAAAATCAAGCTCCCTGGGATAAAAATATTAATACTGCGCGGGCGAAATCTATCATAATTTTTTACACGGTTAATAAAGTGTTAACATAAATGTTAATGTTAGTTAATCTATCTCGGTGTCAACATATTATTGATATCACGGGATTGTCGTAGATATAATAATCGCTCGACTCAGTAACGTGACTGTAATTAGCGGTTACATGCTGCCTCTATGAAGCGTCAGTGAAGCTTCGTAATTAATTGCATAATAAATCCGAGTCTAATTATGTGGTTTGGCAAATTGGTGTAACACTCCCGGGTAACAAGTTTTGAAGTCCTACTCAACCAAAATCCAATTTGTTGGAAATTTTATAAAGTATTGTCTTCCATGCTGATCTGGGAGCAAAGAAAAAACAGAATGTACTAGTTGCTTCTCCGCGCAGATGGTAAAAGCCTATCGAGGTAATGGGCGAAAATCTTAGGGATGGCGTTATAGGCGATGCGGCTAGCAATCCATCACTATTTTCATTCCCCTTTCGACCTAAACGCCCACAATCACGCTAAACGTGGCCTTTAGGTCTTTTACCTTAGGCTCTGTCTACTTCGTAAGGGATAAAGACATGATTTATTGTATGTATGTATTTGTGTTTAATTTTCTGGATGACAGAAACAAAATAAAACCCAAACTCGGTTCACAAAAAAACTTTTGAACAAATGTAAACCTGGTGAAATACGGGCGTTTATTCACATCAGAATGTTTGGTGCTATTGATGTTTCAAGTTTAATTATGCTGCAGCGTTTTGCTTTTCATTTTTTTGAATAAACCATGGTTCAAGGTCGTTGGAGCGATCGCATTTGTTACTGCGAATTTCTGGTTAGGTAAGCAATTAACCTGTGTAAGAATGTTGTTATATTTCTTCAAAGTTAAACTCTTATTTATTATATTTAGATTTGATATCAATTAATCGTCATGGATAATCTTCTGCAGAAGACGATAACGTGAAAGCAAATTATGTATATTATCGATTCAGTCAGTACCTATTCAACGCTGTCTCGGCTGTCACAAACTCTTATGAAGTTAGCGTCCGTGCGGAAAAAAAATGACAGAAGATTTCATAACTTGGTAGCAAAGTCCTAAGTATACATTATGTCCGGTTTGGTTTTAGTTCAAGCTCCATTGAATGATTTAGATTAGGTATTTATTAATTCAATAAAAATTACGTCATAAATTGTACATTGTCAAGTTTGGAGAATTTTGATTGAAATCGTCAAGAGTAAATATTATAAATTTAATATTACATAAATGACAAAATCATGAACAATACCTAATAATAAAACGATTAGGTACACAAGTAAATTAATTCTCCGCTGATGATTTATGTTCAGAGCAGGCTTGGTCGTTAATTGTGAAAAAGGGCTCGTTTTTTGTATATCGATCAAGATCTGGAAGAAGTTACTTACCACACCAAATACATACGAACAAAGGTAAGTGTATATTATTTTCTTTCAGTTAAATTTAAATGTAAATGCTTAGCAGAAAAAGCTAAGTCATGTGATAGTGATACTATAGTTGACTACGAGCGGCGGTGATCACGGGTATCTGAGCACTTCATAAAAAAATGCCAACCCCCTCAATTTTTATCATCTACGAATTTCATGCTGTTTCCACTCAGAATCGCGAGCTCTTTCCATCTCTGTAGGAGATAAAAAATGACACGAAATTTGCATACATTTTTTACGTTCTTCCTTTTCGGTACGCCACAAAGTGTATGGATAATAGTAACAAAATAGGAAAAAAAACTTTAGGTCATTTTTTTGTCCCATTAAGAGTGAAAGAGATCGTCATTCTGAGTAGCAGCATAAAATTGCTCATATAGTGAACCGCATATCCGTTTGTCGGCTTTAATATTAAAAAAGGATGTTAGACACATATCCACACCACACAAACATACACACTTGCACACATCCTCAAAGACGAAGTGAATTAAGCCTAGGGGACTCCTTGTAAAGGTTACACGAACAGATCCTTATTTACGTGCAAATTTTGAACATTAGAATTCCTATTTACCTTATTAATTTGCAAAATCAACGGATGATTTTCCTTGACGTTTAATCGTAGGACTACATACATATATCGACGGGTCTAATGATAACCCCGAATAACATAAGCACTAAACACGAATTATACCTACTAAGGGTCTGAGAAGCGTCTATCACCTTCAACGAAACAAAATCGTCGGTTAATCAGGGTTGTATTACTCGTAAATAGTGAAAAACAACGACAAAAATCAGTTCTCGTGTTAAAGGCATAAACTTTATATTCGCAATGGCCGTGCCAATTCGTCGGGGAGAGTATAAAGTAACCATGACTGTTAAATTCAGAGACTAATTAATGACCCGTTCTGAATTAGCTGTACGTTCACTCTATTAAAATATATAACAGAGTCAAGGTCGCCTTCAATAAACAAGGCCTTCACGGACAATTACTTCTTAAACAATTTTATGGAAAAGCCTCATCATTTTTCACTGTCGACTTTTTATTACTTCCTAATTTACCTGATAATATTGGATGAAATAAAAATGAACACAATTAAATTAAATTTCAATTCACTCAGGTTGTCCGAATTCTATGCTTTATGTTTACGAGTCCGTGGCAAGGCTTGCCGGGAATTGCGCAGAGCGTAACTCCTGAGTTTCAATGTGCACAGTACTTAAAATCAGTAAAAATATTTTATCAACCTATAAGAGCCTAAGAAAAAAAAACGATGAAAAAATCGTTCGTACCTATATGTATTGCATGTGTGTACATTGGGTGCACAAATTTTATAATACAACTGTTTTTTTTGTGACACAGCTTGCCTTTGTTTCTAAAAATTAATTTAAGGTAGAATAAATAAAATCTTGGCATTTCCGCATTATCTTTGAGACCGTGCTCATTGAAACACTCAATAATAATGGGTTAACCATAGCAAGAAAACACCATTTATTTAGAGTTTCAATATTGATACTGTGGCATAGAAAAGAACAAACCGTAGTTAATAACCTTAACTTATACTTTTTTCCAAGTAAAAGTTTAAAATTACCTCTGTGCCTGAATGGTTTATGGACTGCGCCGAAGAAACGACACTTTTACAGCGCACTGATCCAGAGTTTGCGGCAGGGAAGGCTTAGCCCGCATATTTTACGACGGGACGTCCGGTAGTCGTTACACTAACCGTGGGTTGAAGACACTGCTCGGTATATTAGTTATTTATTATCAATGTACATTTGCATGGAATCATAAATTAATTTCAGAAAACATAAGCTATTTTAGCAGAATAGTAGCTTTAGCGTAACTTAAATACGTATTCAGATCTACATGTATTATCTCTAATGACAGTTTTCTATGAACTGTGTTACTTTCATATTCAACGGCTGCCTAAGTTTTAGTAGAGAGGCGACCTTCATAACTAGATTTGATAACCATATGAAAACTATTTCAAACCCAAGATAATGTGTTTCTAAAAATATTGCAAATGGGTAGCCTAAAAAGACTGTACTACTTTTTTATTTCACTGACTCGCTTTCTAAACGCACACTATGCACTGTGTAGGTACTCTCAAACAATTCGATTCCTGATCCACTGTAGAACGTTATCGCAGTAAATGTCGTACGATTTTTCTTGTCAATTCAATATAACATAACTATGACACAGTGGGTCAGGAATTACTTCGTTTGGTACGTAGGTACAGTCAACCAGTATAACTCCTAGACCACCCCAGAACCGTGTCAAAAATATATTATAAATATAAATTGGCTATATTATACCAATTTTTTTTACAATTTCAAGTACGGTTTAATGTGGTTACATTAGTCAAAACTTAACAAAACGCAAATATCACACTCGCATACGGAGAACAATTAAACGGAGCGGGGATACAATGTCAAGTCAATACAGGAAATGGTGAAACCAGTTGGGAGATACAGTGACGAAGGTACACATTAAATAGCTATAAGTAATTTACTACCCGGTAATGGTTGGGTTTGCGGTCGTAATCGTGGGTAGTTGTAGGTAGATAGAATGCTATATTAGCGCGAGGCCGCGTACGCGCAAACGATCGGAGATTTAAACAGGCAGCTCTGCAGCTCAGTACTTGGTTTAGAGAAACAAGGAAAAACTGCTCGCTCTTGGATTATTTTCCTTTAACAGTGACTTTTTTATTAACTCATGATTACGAATCGCAGTCCTCGCGATAAGTACGGGCCGGCTGCGATTCTGTTAACATAATATTGACACTGATTTTAGACAGTGACTAGAACGGGGATTTTTGTCTAAACGCGGGATCAGTACCTAACTTTAAAAAATCTGAATATTTATGCCCGCGGTAAATTACAATATTCACACGTATGATCCAAAGCATCCAGAAGGGCTTCAACTTCTGGGTTCTGTCCATCGACTCTGTCCTTGAGAGGCAGTAGGACAAGTAACACAGAGTATCTTCAAAATGTTTTCTATTAGCTTAAATTATTTCATTTCATTTCATTTTATATTAGCCTAAGTAGATTAAAGTCATTAACTAAAACACAGTGTATTCCAAACAAAAATAATTCAGTATTTTTCTTTCACGCAAGTAACATATTCTGGACATTATTCACATAATTTCAAACGAGCCCGCGGCAAATGGTGCCGTTTATCATTTGTTTTATTATAACATCACCCAATTGGAAACCTTTTCAATGTCACATTTTGTTACAGCAAAAAATGATGAAGGTGAAGGTGTGGTAAAAAGGTACGCGGAAGTGCCCTCAAGGCACCTACTGTTACGAGGTATGTGAAAATATTGTATGGGTACGACCATTATATGCGGCGGTAAATTTAAACACTAATTTCTGCCCGCGACTTCTTCCACTTAGAATTAATAATTGTCAAAAGGTTTCTGGTATTTATTTTATCGAAAGCTTTCTAGTGGTTTTAATGTGAAGAAGTATCAAAAATACTAACTCACAAAGACACTTTCAGAAGCTTGCACATTGATAATATCACCTACTGTTTAACGTCAGAGGCTTTGCCCCTACTGCAGACCCCTGTCCTTTGGAAATTTCACTAAGCCCATCCTAAATCCTCGTCTACATCACAAAGGAAACTTCTACGCAAAATCCAGCTTAACAAAGATCCAAAGATTTGAGTTTGGCTTTGACGAGTCAATCAGTCAGGGCATTTCTTTTTGCCTATTAAGATGATAGCTCCATTAAACAGAACGGAAACTATCCCGGCGGTCTAGCTGAGCCCGTGTCTGGAGTCTCTATTAATATACCAGCCGGACATTTTTTTTACCTTCCAGTCGCTTGCAGTTGACATTTCCATTTACTATGAATTACCTACTGCTCTTTTCAGTACCTCAGTATTTCAGTACTCTTTTCAGTACAATCTTACCTAATCCAAAACAACTTACGTAATCGATATGTTATAATCCCTGCAGATCTATACATTTGAAGCAAAGAGATCTTGTTAAACACACAGTTCTTTTTTTAAGCACGCAGTCGACAGAAGAGTGGTTTACATGCCTATCTTTATTCAATATTATATTCTATCAAATAGAGAAAAGAAACAACCAAATATCAGACGGATTGTACAAAAAAAGCTACAATTTTATAAATCAAAACAATGGAAATTCTAGTTACTAGGTTTTTAAATTTTATTTAAATTTATTTAACTAGAGGACTGTCAGATTGTTCCATTCGAAGCATTTGCAGTAGGTACCTATTCGTTAACAGGCGTGACTTTCAACGAGTCTAAGCATTTGTACCGGGAAAAGCGAGCTAGCTGGAGAATAAACATTTTCCTCACTCTATGCACATTATCGCCAACTCCGACTAAAAGCCACGCCGACCTATATTTTTATTCCCAGAAGGGAGTCGAATAGTTTGCACTTCTATGCTTACCCAATATCCGGGGAATTGTCATCAATTTGTTTTGGTTGTCCAAATAAAACGAGCAGTTAAATATACTTTATAAAGATAGACAAAAAAAATAAAAACACATAAAAATATCGTGTTTCTTCAACAACTGAAGAGTTATTTAAATTCAACAAACTTACGCAAAGTGCAGAATTTAGTGGATTGTTCTTGGGAACTGTCTCGAGAGCAACTTGAAAACTCCTTACAATTTTGTGAAAACTTTGAAAGTTAAACGACTAACATATCCACACTTTGAGAAGTAATTACTTTCTTCGAGGTGGAGTTTAGTAAAGTATAGTTTTATGATCCTCGGGTAAGAAATAGGTACTTAATACTTAATCTTGATAAATTATCTTAGTCATTATCATTTCCAGTCTTCAGCCTATATTTACGAGTATATGTTTTTCTAGGCACTCGCAGGCCGAACGGCCATATTCGGTATTCGCCTGTTTTCGGAAATTACGTTTGTGAAAATACCACTCTACACTAACGATCAAAAATACGGCTCTTACCCGTGGTCCACCTACAGTTTATTCCCCATATACCCATGGGCGGAGCCCCTTTTACTGGATATTTTGCTTTACTATCCTAACCTACCTATTTTTGTATTAAAATATTATTGAGTGATTTGACATAATGGTACCATTTTTTCTGGGTGGACGAATTAGGTGGACCACGGGTAAGTCCCTCAAAAATACAGGGTCACTTTGTGTGTAACTAACACTATATTTTGCTCATCAGTATGAATTATTATGCTAATACATGCTGTGGATATTTTTGAGCACCTGCACTGCACAGCTTCGATGTATCCGATCGTGGTTGTTCGTAATTATGTACTTAGATGTGCTATAAACCAACAAGTAGAATGCACAAATAATATTTGTCAAAAACTTATGAACTGTTTGAATTCACTTTACTTATGAACAAAATAATCTTCGCATCTTTAATGTTACCTACGTTGTTTCGAAAATTAATCATTGTTTACGGTTAATTTTGCTATTGTGCCTGTGTGAAATTAAGAAATACGTAATGTTCGTGTTTGTGGACAGTGTTGTGTGTTATTTTACATTGTTTTCGTCAACAAAGAAAACCTGATTAGGTAGGCACATTAACTGTGTCGAGACAACGATTTCTTGTATCTTTTAAGATAACTCTACAATTACCTTTCTTTTGAAACCCGTCGAAATGTTAGACTCACGAGGAATACCAAATGAGAAGAAAAAGATTACAATACTAGATAGAATTCGAGTTACGTGAAGTATTTCGTGTTTCACGTGATGTTTACTTTCAATTCAAGTCGCGTAGAATGTTCACAGAAAGTTAGTAGGTAAATCTAAGAACCGCGTACGTCTATTCTGTCATAAACTCCTTCAAGTAATAACTGTTCTGCTTTTAGGGCTGGCGTATTCAGCAACTTCATTATTGCATCCCTAAAATATGATTAACAAGACGTAGACGTGCTGACTTGATTAATTAAGCTTTTAAGATTTAATTAGGATTAAGGAATATATTGATTTCGATAGTTACTATCAATAAAAATATTATACCTATTCTAATTAGTTATGTATTTTTAATTATTATTGTTTACAATGACATAGATGTTGATATGTCGTATGTGTAGGTACTAAGCTAGGTATTAGGTCGGTATATTATTGTTAAGCTTATGTATTTACGTTTTCTTTTATTGTTTTATTTTTTATTTTACTGAAGTCAAGTCTAGTCTAGTTGAGGGCTAGCAACGTCGAAGTTCCTAAAACGTCCCCATAGTGAGCCTGTGTGGCGACGGAAGCAGTGGCGTCACTAAAAATGCTAAAACGATACAGAAATGCTGTAAGTCGGCCGTTATACTGCTTTGATGTGTTACTTGGGAATTTTTAGGCACCTGCTTGGTGATCTTATGCATGCCTTTTATAAATGTATTATAAATTAAGTAGAATTAAATTACTATAAAATGTACTTTATTTTGAAAAAATGACTTTCTGTCAAGTTTGTTTCGGCGCATTCTTCTTGGCAATGATGGTCTTTCCGAATTCGCTGGTAGTTTAAAAAAAAGACAAAGCAAAGTCAAGAATTTTAAATTTTTTGAATTTTGGCTGTAACGATATTTAGGCCCTCGACTGTACCTACTCCGTTTCTTAACTGTACTACAACCGTAGTTAGTGTACTGTGATAGTGAACTGTTGATTTAAATGCAAATGGTAGAAACCAGCAGTATTCCCAAATTCAATTATTGTGCTTTTTAATAACTAAACTCTCTTAAATTAAACTCTCTTTCCTAAATTAAAATTACCAGTGATTTACTGACACGTTATTTGTACCGTCTTTTTTTCCATGTTAGTCAAATTTCAGTGTAGGATCTTTTTCCAAAAGCTAACGTTTTGGTCTACACGTACTTGGAATACGCGAGGCATTTTACCTCGAGTTAATAAAGGTATGTAGCCGTTCCACGGGATTTCATTGGAGGAAATGCAATCTCAGACGCGGTCCCTGTCCCGCTGGTTATCGTATCTCTAATAAAAGACTTCTATTCAATCTCACACAATAGATGAACCGGAGGCGTTCCTAAAGCAGCGATTATTGGTTTTTATTTGATCCTACACATACATGAAGTACGTACTTCAAAGAAAATCACATCAGTATTCCTAAGAGCTTGATCTTTACTCATCCCACTTAAGGAAATATAAACAGGTTATACTCGAAATAAATTTAGGATTCAATTTTCTTTTGATCTTCGCTTGTTGTCGTCAGCAACAGCGCTGTCGCAATGTTTTCTTGGTACGATGATACAGAAAATGTCAAAACAATAACGACGTTATTGATGTTTAGCTATATGTTGAGCTATTACCGCACAGTGGCTTCTCGGGCGAGTGGTTTGGCTGTTTACACTATAGTAAGTCAACAATTTCGATTGGATTTTGGCTGCCAGCGTAGAAGGGGCGAACTCCCTATCATAGATGTGAACGGTTTTAGCCGTCGATCACGTTCAGTATACGTCTCGGGAGCTTAGCACATCAGCAGCAGTGTAATTTAATGCTGATAGGATGGATCTACACTGCATATTGCCCCGACGTGCATTCTACATCCACCGTGGACAGCCAGCCTCAGGTAAACAGAATATCATAGATCCATTTGTACAGGCATGTCTCTACCTATATTTAATGTATATACAATACGATCCTGTCGAAATCAATTAACAAAGCGATGCGTTCGCATCGTTGTGCTTATGGATAAATTGAGCTTGAAATTGTTTGAATTCTAATGTATAATACAAATACGCTGATACACAGCGTTTAAATAAATAAAAAACAAAAGTAAAATACCGTTTTATAAGATGAACAAAAGGTAGTCTTACGAGTCCTGGTCATGACGCGTCACACCCAAATAGATAAACAAGTCTAAGTTATAACACCGCCGTTAAACGTCGGTTTCAAAGTCGGCTCAAAACATTACCCGTGCTTTGAAACAAGGCTAATTACCAGACAATGTCGGATAAAATGTATTCACACCGAGCAAAGTTCCCACTAATCTTTGATGTCCAAGGGACGAACGACGTTCCCTTGCCATTTCAGCAGCAAACGGCAAATACGAGACAAACAACCCATTGTACCGAGCACAATAAACGTAAATCTTGAATAAGACATCCTCCCTGCTGTTTTAGCTTCAGTCTTATAGGTACTTTGCTATTTGCTTTTATCGGGACACTTTAATTTAAACATTTTATATTTGATTGCGACATGGATGTTAATCTTTTTTAATTAAAGTCAGTTCCCTAGCTGTGTTTACATTTTATGTATTTAGTTGTATTGTTTCGAAATGTCGACAACAGATATATGTAACTATGCCCTTTATAAAGAACCAAAGTAATGTTAATGTCCTATTCAAATAAAGAAAAAAATATAAAAATTAGTTTCATTTAATTTGGTTTAACATCATTTAATTAGATGTGATTCTAGAGAGTGATTTCTAAGTCGTGAACAAAAATCACGTTTTCCGATAAAGCGGCCCAAGATTAACACGGATCACTAGTGGTAATCGTAATTATTCAGCCCCTCAATTAATTAAAACAAAATAAGAATATCAATCCCTACTTATCATGATCATCTGGTGACCCTACTCGGCCCAGACCACGTGACTTGTTTGCACTTTTACCGCGTCTTTAAACTCTTTTTATTTAAATTTCAATCCGAACCGATAATGTTATGACATGTAAGAGATTGTCATTATCAATGATATTTATCACTATCGCCAGTTTCCAGCCAGTACCTATTATAAAGAAGGTTAAATAATTAATAAGTTAACATTTCAATTAAACGTAGGGTGACCAAAAGTTATGACAAACTATAAAATTATTCAAGACATAATTTTGAAAATTTTAAGTCAACAGATTCATAAAGTATTACGTGCAAGTATTTATACCAAGGGTTTAGAGTTTAAAAAAGTTATGTCTGTTCACGACCTAGAAGTCACCCTGTAGAATAAATTAATTTAATTTAATTTAACGTCGCTATTATCGTAATCACTATTCGTATGTCACGGCATGTTAGAGCGGACCCTGTTACTAAGGCTCCGGTTTCTGACGGTAAATTTTGAAATATTCAAAACTTACTTGTATATTCACGATTTTTTTAAGTTGTTTCTTACATAATGTACAAAACCCTTATCTTTACTTGTAACTTACTAAATCCTACTAATCCTACTAATGTTATAAACGGGAAAGTTTTAAATTATGTATGGATGGATGGATGTTTGTTACTCTTTCACGCCAGAACGGCTGGACAGATCTGGATGAAATTTGGAACATAGATAGATTATAGTCTGGAATAACACATAGGTTACTTTTTATCCCGTAAAATTAGGTAATCTCTGCGGGGTAGCGATAAACGAATTCTATGCAGACGAAGTTGCGGCCAACAGCTAGTTTTTAATAAACAAACAAATACTTAAATAATAAGGAATAAATGTCTTCTTACTGTCTTTCTTCTGTCTTTCTACTTAATGCAATATTGTGGCTCGATTTATGACGTCCACTCCCAATGGTTTGATTGACGTGAAATTTGGTACATGACAATGCAATAATGAAGTATCGCCTGCAAAAAAAGCGTAAGTTAGTAATTTATTGGCGTTACCTTGCAGAGGTGTAAGTTTTCCTATTGTTACGGCGACGCAGTACCCTTCCTGTGTACTACGCGCACTTTGTCTGTTTTATACGAAACCTCATTTTTAATTACAAATAGTTGCTTTGATACGCGTGGCAAGCCGTATATATATCCAAGTATAATGATAACATGATTGTCGCGTAAAACCCCGCACTCCACGTAATTAAATTCAGTAAACATATTATGCCTATTCTAGAAAAGGATGTCCATTTGTAGCTACGTGTTCCTCCTAATTCTAAATTTCGTCTGGCCTACATCATAGACGAACAATGAAAATAGCATCCTATACCTACAGTTTGATTTGTGTATTGCTACACAGCTACAACTAAAATTAAATTATCGACTTGTACACAAGAATTATGAACTAGAACTGTACCTACAGTCAAGGGCATAAATATAATATGTACGTTACCAAGACGTGATCAACATCTATACACCTTTTTGCCACAAACAATAAGGTCGGTAAAGTATTTATGCCATCGACAGTACCCAATTCTCTCCTACTAGAATTTCAAAAGAAAGACGCATAGGACTGCATTAACTTCATGGTTTCATAAATCATGTCATGCAAGAGTTAAAATAACACAGCCAATCAGCGCAGCAGTTTGGCAAGATTTTTACATTCAAATTGTGCGACGTATGATATTTCTTATAAGATAGTGTGTAGGTATTAATATATTCGCCAATTCGTAAGACATTGGTCACACAAATCATGTCTATATCCCTTACGGGGTAGACAGAGCCTATGGTAACAAGACCGAATGGCCACGTCTAGCATGGTCGTATTGTATGAAAATAGTGATGGGTTGCTAGCCGTATCGCCTATAACATGATTCCTAAGATTTTCACAAATTCCCTCGATGGACTTTTATCATCTGTGCGGGTAGAGAAGCAACTGGTACATTCTACGTTATATCTTTACTCTCAGACCAGTATGGAAGTAAGCTATGGGTTCTGTACACAATTATCGATCAACGGCTTTAGTTAGAATTTAGTTAGTTAGTTAGTTTGACAACGTGGCTATTTTTCGCACGTGGCGGCACTAGTGACTGCCTTTGGAACTCTCGTTGAGTTAGCCACAATTCTCAGTCACTAGATTACTATAACATTATTATTAGGTAGTTTACTATAACATTTTACCCACTTAGTAAATTTACGTAAAAAGGCTCATCTCATATTGAAAGGCCTGATCGAAAAGCAATAAAACACGACGCGTTATACAAACGGATATTGACAATCAATACTGCACGGCAGAATGGCATTTGGTGTTGAATATCAAATACTTCCGTCCGATACTCCTACCGGGATAAGAAATGCCAGCTTTGGTATAAACTCCATGCTACCTACTTGATTAATATTTACCTCCTTTTTGATTGCAGGTTATATCTAAGTTCATTTTAGTTAAGTGCCATACTTGCACTACGTACGACTAACGGACTTCTTTCTGAAAGTTTTCGTCACTAACAAACGACTTAAAAGGTTTTTCTTGTACATTTTTAGCCTATAATAAGTTTGAATCGTTTTTTTATTCAATACAATCCAATGCTTTTTATACAGGCAAGCGTTCAAAAATATTTAAACACCCACTTTACCCAACTAAAAACAAGCTCTACCAATGTAAACCTACGCGAAAGGTTGGCTATGTAGATATGGGAGAACTCAGTTGTTAATTTAATTGATATCTAACAATGGCGATCTTTTTAACTTAATTAATCTCACATACTACTTTATTTGACATCACGGAACAAGTTTTCCTCAACACAACCTCAGCTTAAAGAAACTGCCCGCGGTCCACGTGCTCAAAACCTTCAGAGATTCTAGTTGCGCGACGTTAGAAACACTATCAAATTGAAAACCTCACTATCCTAACT
This sequence comes from Pandemis cinnamomeana, assembly GCA_932294345.1. NCBI lineage: Eukaryota > Metazoa > Arthropoda > Insecta > Lepidoptera > Tortricidae > Pandemis > Pandemis cinnamomeana. Next base: position 9,964,525 of record OW028705.1, on the reverse strand, counting down.
AAAGTTAGTGCCGCGTATCCACAGCGAAGCTAACGGCGGTAATTTAAGTTGCCTGTAGTTTCGTTGATAGGTGATAAATAAGAGCCGGCGGTGTGCGTCCGGTGTCGCGGCGGCGGAAGGCGCGCTTCCGACGCGCAGCACCCTCCATAACTTTCAATCCCATGGACACCCCACTTCATTTGAAATTAATTACACAAAGGAATGTTGGTTATTATTTAGTATCTTATAGGCAGCAGAGTAACTTTCCGTATTAATCAGTAGAAGAGGCCCAGAATCTTACTTGTGGTACCTACTGTTGGCCCATCAATTGAGATGAAAGTTTAAAGTACGCGATACTTTTGTTGTTGCAGCCATTTATTAATGTGAAAACCAGGGGGTGAGTAATTCCAATCACGGGAAAAACGTTTACGTTTAGCTTTAGTGGGAAATTTTCAAATTAATTGGGGTACGTTCGTTTAAGTGCAAATAGCCGTTAACAAACACGTTAGAATGAGAGCCGTAATTTCGGACACGACTTTTAGAAATGAAACCCCTTTTCCGCCGAATTGCCCCGTGACGCGTGAACTCTGGCTCCGGCGGGGCTAAGGACTACTCGCGTCGTTCCATCATAGGAATTACTCTACGACGTTATTTAGAAGCTATTCGATTTTTTCGCTCTTTTGAAATTCTTAGTATTGAAAATTAAACAGAGAACCTTTTGTATAATTTTGGTTACGACTGCTACGAGTACAATTTTGTCAGTCAATGATGCTTTGACCCAAATTATTACATACATAAATCCCATCTTTATCCCTTGCAGGGTACACGAGAGCCTAAGGTAACAATAACTTAAAGGGCACGTTTAGTATGATTGTAGGCGTAGGTGAAAAGGGAAATTATTTAAATTACTAATTCGGGTTAATTTTAGTAAAATTCATTCATTCTCAAACACAAATCACGTCTATATCCCTTACGGGGTAGACAGAGCCCAAGGTAACCAAACCAAATTATTCATTCTCTTGTGTAAATAAATATGCTTAAGCCATTTCGATTTACACATATTAATTGTGGTTTTGTTTTAAAAATTTATACAGTTTTTCGTACGGAAAAGCGTAGTAAAAAGATACCTTTTCCTAATTATTATCGTTTTTTGGAAATTGAAAACACAATGAAATACCATGCATGACAAAATAATGTGGTGTCTGACGTAACCAGCTCTCACTAGGAGCAGTAGAGCTGTCATGCAGATTGCAAGCTCGGCGCCCCGCCAGCCCGCCACTCGACCGCAGACTGAAACCTAACACCGCTGCAGCTAGCCTCGTACTCGCTTAGTTATGCATAAGTCCACCTGCCAGCGTTCCCTTCCTAGATACGAGCTGCCGCATTAACAGCTATTCAACTTTGTCGCAGCAAACTCGCCCACTTAAATAACTCAACGTATTCAAATTTATTTCCCTAAAAAACAAACTTTTCCCGGCACTCTCACGGATGATTACCTCAAGGTATCTAAGCGTTACTTTTTCAGGAGTTAAATTACTCCATTAAAAGTTTAGGCGCATTTAAAAGGCACCATCACAGTCAATTAATATCAATTAAGATAAACGTAAACATTGTTAAGTAGGTAGGTACGGAATTAATTTATTCATAAAGGTATAAGTTTATTCACAGGGTGTCTCACGTCATATTACATCTTCAAGCTGTCGACGGCACTTGTTCGGTTGAAGAGCGAAATTACGCAAATTCGCGTGGACCGTCAAATTAAACCGTACAAGTGGCGCGTAACAACAGATCCTTATATTAAAAAAATACTGAAGATACTCGATTATGTACTTTACACAATAACACGAATGGCCAATTAATATTGCGCGCATTATTTAGTGCCATACATACATACATACATATACATACATACCGTCACGCCTCCTTCCCACAGGGGTAGGCAGATACTACTTTGTTCCACTTGCTACGATCCTGACATATTTCTTTCGCTTCATTCACAGTCATCAATCTCTTCATACATGCTCGTCGGTTTCGGGTACTCCTGACCTGACCTTTTTCCAAAATGTCTCCTATTTGGTCTCGGCACGTAACCGTGTTAATTCAATGAAATCACCAGCGGACAGCATCTATGTTCCAAATTATAATTATTGCATTGGAGCACTACGAATTGCACAACAAAATCGATATATGAGTTATGAGTATGAAATTCTGAACGGTATCTCGTGGAAATTAACTCGTGTCCGTAAGCGAGTTATTGTCACATGGATTGAGGCTCAGGTTTATGCATTCTCATTTATTCTGAAAATGCGCCTATTATTTTCATCGGAAAAACTCATCCATACTAAGTGGTGTGGCATGGACGAATATAAGGTTCGTTAAGCAATTATCCACCACAGTTACGTGCATATACATAAATAAAATTGCTATAAGCGCTCTATTCAACTATTATTACAAACTGTTATTTAAGCTTGGTTTGAGTTACCGTGTTTGTAAGCTTGACAAACATTACGAATCGAATAATAAATGGGATACGGTTCCGTGCTTACGATTTCCGACGGATACTTACGTGCAATTTATCATGTCTATGTAGATATTCTGGCGACAACGCATGCCTGGCTTCTTACAAAACTCGTTTATGAAGCATTGACAATTGCTTGAAACGGCTTCGTTTGCTCAAAATATAGGTCAAAGCGTAGAAAAGGGGAAGTTTAAAAGCCGTACGTATGTTACATTTCTTATTCACGGCCAACTAAGCTCGCGGTTAGGCCGATTTATAAGAACGCGTAATAAATTGTATATAAAAATTCATCAGACCGCAAACTCTTTGTGGTAGGTCCGCTCCTTGCGCGTGGTACTGTACTCGAGGCCTTTGCGGTGTTTCCACAAACGGGAATAATTTACCGAGCCGAGGATATAAATGATGTAGCTATGAGAAAGTACATTAAGTTTAGGTATTTGTCGATTTGCTTTCGCAATTAAGTATGACGAACAGTTTGAAAATCGTAAATAGGATAGGGTAGGGTATATTTTTTCATTGTCAATTTCACGCACGTTTGTTTTTACGTTATTTATTTTGTTAATTCGGATAAAGTTACGGGCATTTTCGTCAATCGTTGTATTAAAAAATAAATATAAAATACCATTGTAGCTGGGCAGCTATTTATAAAGGATTATATTTGCTGAAAAGGATCAAAAATGCATTTCACGCTGAAAGCGCCGGGTGCAGTGTGAAATTGTGCTCTGATAACTACCAAAGAGGATTAACGGTATATTATTATTTGCCACTTTGTGACGAAAGCTTAACACAGAAACTCATTTCAGAGATCGCGTTATGGATTCTAAGCCTAATTAGATATTACACGGGCTAGATGGAACCCATACGCAATTTAATTAATTCCTGTGGAAACCAGAAATTTAATTGTATCTTTATGGTTGCTCGTTTTCGCAATAAAATCACATGTTCGCATATTTCATAGTCGAGTAGTATAAAATGAACTACTTTAGGTAGGTACCAAGCGAATAAAGTAAAAATAATCTACTAGTGTTGTACCTTGTGTGTTTACCAAACAATCATTCAATTACTTAAATATAATATTTTATTGGAATAAACATAAGATTATTAATAAATAAAAAACAAATGAAACTATAACTAGCTCCGTGGCACAGTACCGCAGAAGCTGGCAGCATTTCCCCTTTGAACAGCGATAGGTAGGTACTAATACGCTGTCCAAGGAAGCTTCCAGCACTGCGGTCACCCGTGGCGTCTGTTAGCCTCTTCTAAATATCTTTAAAGAGGCTTATTAGCCATAGCTATTGCGCTAATTACCTAAATTACAAAATAAACAAAACAATGTTAAATCAGTTCATATTTCAGTGAACATTACTTTTTCCTAAACCCAGCAGCTTAGGAGAAGTCTGCTGGTGTGTGTGTAATTTATACAACATTTACACGCAACTTTTCGGAAAAGACAACTTTTTATCTTGTTTCGAGTCAGAGCTTCTTATGCGCACATCAGGCGCGAACCCGCAAGTTACTCCTATGTAAGGCCTATTTTAGGAGTCTATGTAACAGTAAGACGGATTTAATACCAAATGATGTTACTTTTTACTCGTAGCATTACCATATCCTGTGCTTTTTATACAAATTACGCGTACTTAATGCGTAAATACGAAGCATTGCCTTCGCTCGGCTTTAGTTCAGTTTAATATCCAAATACCCGTGTAGGTAGCTATTACATCTGGTGAAAATCAATTAAAAACTGCTGTAACGGATTACATTTCATCCTCATAATTTTAAATCAGTTGCTCAGCTTTGCGACAGCATACAATCGATAAAGACGTCCGGAAATAAATATCTACTACAATGGATTTGAAACTGAAAATACATTTGCTTAGTACCTATCGATTTATTGATTCCCGTCAGTGACTATATTATTTTTGCAAGCGGTGCTGCAGTGGTATAAATTCAATATCAATTGTCCTCTTGGTATTCTAGTACTATGAGTGGATACAACCTACCTATGTCCAATATTGGAGGATGGTCATGTATAAAGCATGACGCGCAGCCTCGGGCATCAGTTGCGGACAGGACATTGCATTGGCAACAGCCTGAATGAAAAGCTAAAACTTGGTTTTGCTCAACAGCAAATCCATTTTTTTTTCGGGAAGAACCGACTACCCAAGATACCTACAATACTAAAAAAATGATTGGATGCTTTTTGTATCGTAGAAGAAATTAAAAAATCTCGGTCTGAGAGTTGTAAATTTGACTTGATTTAAACGAGTAAGTAAACAGATCAAGTCTATAGAACAGTTATTTACTATTTACCTCCTCTTACCTTACGCATAGTTCCGCATGTGACATCAGAGCCGGATGTCTATTAGGAACGTTTGACAAAGATGAAAAACGATGTTTATGAAAATATTATGAAAAAATAAGATCCAAAAGCTTATTTCCACAATAACATTGTTAGAAAGTTAGAACCAGGGGAGGCCCGCGCAGCAGGATGTTTTCCTTCCGAAAATATTATCGCTCGCTTTTATTACATTTCGCAATCTCTAACGCAAAATACATTTCTAAAATAAAATCGGTAATGAGCGTTGCAATGTTTTCTATCCTTATAAATATTTTATGAAATTTGACATCTGATTGGTTTTATTTCTTTTACATTCCTTTCGTGAAACTCAATATTTAATTACAGTAGGATAAAAAATTTACTTAAGATTGGTATAATAATGAACGTGGAATCATGTTACCCGTTAAACGTTTCTCACTTATTAAACAATAATAATACGGTTTTCCATATTAATTCATACTTAAACAAAAAACAACGTACGGTACGTACCTAATAAGCGTGTAATACGCATATCCGCCTACATTAGGTACCAGTCAGTTAACTCAGAGTCTTACATTCATTCTTACCACGTAATACGCATTGTTTAGCGAAAAAAAGTTTTGTCCCGTCTTTTCCGGGTTGATTTATGTCGTGTTCCGTGGGTTCTATGCCTTTTAAAAAAATATAAGTTTTGTTTCAACAACAAACTGATATACAAATTCACATTAAAAGTTGTAATCTACTATTACCTGTTACGTCTACGGATTTGTGTACTCATCTCGTAATTTATGTGTGTATTCAATAAAAAACTCTAGCAGCACACATGAATGAAACCTTCGCCAAACAGAATAAACAAAATCACAAATGATTTTTACTGCTGTTTCAGTTTGCCATGTATTCCTAAAAAATAATGTCATTTTTTAAATTCGAGCGGTAATGAGGTCGGAAAGATGGAGGAAACTCGGCGGGCATTTCAGCGTAAGCCATACGTTACCCTAAACGACATTTAGCGGCTGTGCCTCAAATTAATGTAACGCCGCCACCGCGTGCAGTGATTGAGCGCGGATACCTCGCCTGCGAGTAATTCCTCACGTTCCGTCTAAGCAACCATGATAATGCGTAAAAGCCAATCCTGATGTATTCCTTTCTCGTTTGTAATGGATTAGGAGCGAGGGATATTATATCTGTGGCAGTTCAAATAAATGTTCCATGTTTTGTCAAATAAATGACAAAGGGATAAGTACTGTCGTTTATATATTTCAAGCGTTATTTGGATAAATTACGTACCTACATTGTTTGTTTGACAACACGTTAGAATAACTGTTTCACCTCAGTCACCGTCAATTTCTTTTTAAATTTATTTCCATTTGGCGTTTGTTGGAATTACGTTAAACGAGAGAAGGTAAGTATTCATACCTACCAGAACTTGAGTTAAGGTTATTAATTATACATACGTGTTTTAAGAATACTATTGGCAAAAAAGAATAGAATGAAGAAAGGAGAATATTAGTTTCTTATACCTACACACAGACATGTACGCAATTATTAGACATGTATTGAAAATTAGATGATACAAAAACCGGTACATAAATAAAAATGTGCGTCATGGAAGTAAACACTTTTTCGAGGAAAATGCTGTAAATACTTCTGTAATTTTTATTATGAGATAAGTACCTATGTCATTTTGACACTTTCAAAACCAAATAAATGCAACAATAAAAAATGTTAGGGTTGACTAAGTCTATTTTGTTTCAACACGTTTCATAAAGTATTCAACTATAATAATTATAGTATAACATGGTTGTCTAAGTATCATTCAAGTCGAATACGGATAATGAATCCTGTCGTGTTATTAACCGCAGACCTTTAAAATTATTATTGAGGAGAGTACGTTTCTTATAACGGGTCAAACTCGATTTTCTACCGTTTTTACTGAAGCTAATGACTTCTGATTATGAGGTAGCATTTTAAAACAAACGCAGTATAACTTAAAGGGATATTCAAACGTGTTGGCTCACATGATTCGGAATGGAACACTTGACCGACGACGAATATATGGGTCACGCTTAGCAGCCGCAGCCGTTGGCTTAGCGATCCGAAGTGGATCTTAGCTTCTGGTACAAAGCGGGTTCGTATTGCTTAGAAATCGCATCTAATTTTGAGCGATCCACTGCCAGTTTACGACAGATAAGGAATGCAATGTGTCCCTTGCTTTTATGACATGGAAAGGCAAATTTAATTTATCTTGTTTACATTTTTTATTTTTTTATAACCCTCATTGCTAAGTAAAGAATGTGGGTGTAATAATACCTTCGTACCTGTAGTTCTGAAAATACACAACTAATAGGGACATGTACCTATATTGTACATACGAACTGTTGCCCGCAACTGTGTCCGTGGAAATTGTTACATTCCCGGGATAAAAAAGAGATAATGTTAATCAAAGATAGCTTTCTATCAGTGATGTATTGTTTAGAATCGATTCAATAAATTAAATCGTGCCAGAGAATACTTACCCTAGTAGCATTTACCGTTGGGGTGACCTTGCCAACGGTTGGCATTTTGTCGGGAGGTGGTAGTAGAACTGCCAACAAAGCCCCAACAGTAGACCAACGTTGTCGAGTTCTCGTTGATTTCCCCACGAACGTACATCATTGGGCCCACTAGATCTGCCGTCGATCAACCAACGAGGATATTTTCTCGTAGGTATATCGTTGGGTTAACCGAAATCAAATTTGCAAGATTTTATTACTCTTGCACTCACGTTTTAATTAAGAAATTCAATTTAATATTCAAATCTATACTATTAACATAAAAATTAACTTGGTGGCAACTGATTAAAAAAATGATGACCTGTTTATAGACTCAACGGGCCAACGATGTAACAATAACGTAATGTGTTCCACAAACACACGACATTGGGCCGACGACTTCAACGGTTGGCTAGCCAACAATATTTGTGTTGTAGTCACCACAAACTTATGACGTTAGGCCAACTAACTCTACGGCTGGCTTGCCAACAATATTTGTGTTGTAGTCACCACAAACTTATGACGTTAGGCCAACTAACTCTACGGCTGGCTTGCCAACAATATTTGTGTTGTAGTCACCACAAACTTATGAAGTTAGGCCAACTAACTCTACGGCTGGCTTGCCAACAATATTTGTGTTGTAGTCACCACAAACTTATGACGTTAGGCCAACTAACTCTACGGCTGGCTTGCCAACAATATTTGTGTTGTAGTCACCACAAACTTATGACGTTAGGCCAACTAACTCTACGGCTGGCTTGCCAACAATATTTGTGTTGTAGTCACCACAAACTTATGACATTAGGCCAACTAACTCTACGGCTGGCTTGCCAACAATATTTATGTTGTAGTCACCACAAACTTATGACGTTAGGCCAACTAACTCTACGGCTGGCTTGCCAACAATATTTGTGTTGTATTCACCACAAACTTATGACGTTAGGCCTACTAATTCTACGGTTGGCTAGTGTAGTGGTATAACTACAAGACTTCGAGCTAATTTGCATACGCGCGACGATGACGTCACCGGAGGCACTTTTCTACCGAAATACATACATACATACACAAATCACGTCTTTATCCCTAACGGGATAGACAGAGCCTAAGGTAACAGGTACCTACAGGCCACATTTAGCAAGATTGTGGGCGTATTGGTGGAAAATGGAATCAAAATAGTGATGGGTTGCTAGCCTCATCGCCTATAACATGATTCCTATGATTTTCGCCCATTCCCTCGATGGTCTTTTACCATCTGCGCGGGTAGAGAAGCAATTGGTACATTCTATGTTTTTCTTTGCTCCCAGACCAGCATGGAAGAAACAGGTTTATTAGGTATCATTTAATTCTAATCGAATACTAGCTTCGACTGAGATACAGGGATTATAGTAAAATATAGCCTCGAAAAGTACATGTGGAAAACATGACGCTTCGAGTTATTACGACACAGTCTACGAACCAAACTATAGGTACTGTTGGAATCAGAAAAATATGCTCTTTATTCATCTTATCATGGTATTATAGTTAGGGAGCTGGCGAGCATTTCGGTATATGATTTGCACACGTTTCACGTCGAGGTGGATTGCAGTATAAATCATTACGAATCGATTTGGTTCAGTCAATTAAGGTCCTATGTCGCTGCGTTTTCGCGTTACAGCGGATTGAAGTTGCTTAAAAAAATCGGGGTATTAAATCATTTGCACATGTATGCTTCTGGAGTTCATGGTTACAATTATCTTGGAAACGAAAAAAATCGAAGAGGCAGACATTCAGGACTGCATTATCATGGGACGGAGTTGTAAAAATGTAAAAAAAAGCTCTCCGTGGATTCGAAAAAAAATGTGGCAGACACTTTGCTCACTGATTTTCAGCTGTATATAACTGTTTGAAATTCACGGAATCAAGGGACAGCGGGTATTGCATGTATATTGTTATTTTTTAGTTATATTCTTATAATTATATTTTAATCTTGTTTGTTGTTGTGAAAATGAAAAGCATGTAGGGTTTTAAATAATAGAAAAATCGTTTTTTTCGCAAAAATCGATTATTTATATTCATTATTTTTGAATAAAGAAAAATCTATTTTTAATAAATCGATTAATCTTTATTCAAAAAATAATAATTCAATTCAATTCAGAAAAAAAAGTCGAACGGTCTGCCTTTGGAATATCAGAGGCCTGAACGTCTGCCTCATCGATTTTCTTGGCTTTCATAAGGAATTCAAACATCTGTCCAAGAGGCAGACGTGTGCGCATAATATAGCACACCTTTTTTTTTTCATTTTTGAAACGCTGTAGATTTACAACGCAGCGCCACCATGGTGGCAGACTATTTTTCCGTGGTTCTTCTCATTGTTTTTGATCGAACAAATCAAATCCGCCAAGTGTGCACTTCATATACAATTTTTTAAATCATAAAAATAAATTAAAAAATTGAATACTTCAAAAGTCAGAGCCCTGGATGTCTGCCTTTTCGATTCTTTGTGTTTCCAGGATGACTGCGATCATCAGCCCCAGAAGCAGACGTGTGCGCATAATATAGCACATCTTTTTTTTTACATTTTTGAAACGCTGTAAATTTACAACGCAGCGCCACCATGGTGGCAGACAATGTCCTTGATGTTTCTTAGGGCATAAATATCACTATTAATAACGTCTGAGTTGTGTGCTGATCATATCGAAATTTTGCTCGCCAGCTCCCTAACTATTAACAGGCGAAAGCTGAAATCATTTTTCATGTTTTCATAATTTAAATGTCAGTGAGTTTTGTCAGTCTTCCTTCGTAAATTTTGTGACCGAGGGTTGGAAACAGTCGATAGCTAACATCAATTGAACACAAAAACATTAATTTCTAAAAAACTAAGGAACGTAGAAATTATCCGCTTATATTAGTATTTACAGAACTTTTTGGGTGTAAACCCTTCTATTTCCCGCCGTTCTACTCGCCGGCGCCGTCCGCCCGGCCGTTATTTAAATTAGGCGCGAACGTGTGTAACGTGAGAACCCCGAGCGCCGAGCCCCGCGCCCCACGCCCCGCGCACTGCGGTCGCCTGCGTTGGCGCGTGCCGCGGTGTGGCGTGCGTCGCCGGCAGTCTGGCTGGCAGTTGAGTTGTGACCGATCGAGCTTGCTCCGCGCGCATTGTTTTTGTTTCGATTACCTATTTGTTAACTTCCTAGTTTTAGATCCTTGCAACTTAATTAATACTCTAACGAATTGTAATAACTTGTGAATGTGTGTGTGTTGTGCCAGTAAATAGTTACACAGAAAACCGCCATTTATTCCGCGCCGCGTTCACAATAAATGGCGTCTCAACTGCAGGCCCGAAAGCCTACGGTTTAGTACACTACAGTGAAGTGACTAAATGTGTAGTTTGTATCATAGTGATCAGTACCTAACGATGCCGCGTAGACGACAATCTCAATCTCATGACGACGAGTCGCCGCCGTCGGAGTCGCCGAACAACGTCGTGACAAGGCCGCAAGAATATTTTACATCTCTTATGTCGACTATTCAACAAACACAAGCAGAGATGTGCGACCGCGTGTTCGAGCGCCTCGGCCAGCTGCTGCTCATCGCGCCGAGCCCCCCCGCCCAGCGGCCGCTCACGCCGCTGAGTTCTTCAGCGGGAGAGGCGCTCGCGCCGACCGGCACTTTCGCGACGTGCACGTCGAGATTTACAGGACAGGGAGACATAGAAGCGTTTGTTGACGCCGTGGTTTTATACAAGGAAGCGGCGAACGTCCCTGATGAAAGGGCAGTCAAGGGCATGTCGATGTTGTTAGCTGGTGAAGCCCCGACCTGGTGGCAGAGTGCGTGCAGAGATATCCTCATGGGAAGAGGCGTTGACGTACCTGCGCGACGTTTACGGAGACTGCCGCTCGGAGTCGCATATTTATAGAGAGCTATTCAGCAAAGAGCAGTGTGAAGACGAGAACACGGATTTATGCATCGCACGAAGCCGAGCCCTCCTAACTAAACTCCCCCCTAAAGACTTATCGCTAAAAGTGCAACTCGATATGATATTTAGTTTAATGAACACGAGAATAACTAAATATTTACGTCGCGACGAATTTCATACGTTCAAAGATTTACTCAAGAAAGCCCACGACATCGAGGACAAAATTCGCGATGCAAAGAGCCGCGGAGGCGCAGAATAAGCCCGCGGCGAACTACGCGCAGCCTGTATCGACACGCAGCCCCGCGTGTGCACGCGCGCGCTCCTATACAAGTACATCTACATCGCACGCGCACGGCGTGCCGCCGCAGCCCGAGCGCACCAGTTTTGTTATCGACCTTCAAAAAGATCGATCAAATATTGACGTTTTTCTGTCTTCTTTCAGTCACGAAATGTGAACTTTGTAGCCTAAGGAGCCCGATTGGGCAGTGTTTTAGAAATGCCGCTTCGCCGGAGGCATTAATAAACTTTCCCGTCCGTCGCTTGTTTGTGCAGTGTTGTGCTTGTGCCGTGCAATGTGGACGTCATAAATCCGACATCGGTTGGTGGATGCGCCGCTGGGTTCGCCCGCGGCGCAACGCCAAGGCTCACACCGTAGGCTCCAGTTGGTCGCCCTAAAGCAAGCCGAGAGCTTGCGGCGCGGGCCCAGCCTCGACGAAGCCGTCCCCGCGACGCCGCCACGGGCTGGTCCAGGCCACAGCGTGCGACCGATCTTCGCCCTGCCGCGCCGCCAACCTGCGCGCCATCACCCGAGGTCAGCTACGCCATCCAGGTGTTTACGCTTTGCGTGCGAACGGTACCGTAGACATTTTCTTTGCTTATTTGCCGGCCGGCCCTTTAGTTAGAGTCAGTGTAGGTTTAAATAATATAAGTATCTCTTAAGCGAAGCATGTTCCTCTAATTGTTCCTCTGCGGCCGTAACCGCCATGTCGCGTTAAGTCAATATAGTGTATGTTTAGCACTCGCATTTGTTTTCCTTCCGACGAAACCCATACCCAGTAGCAAACAAGAGGACCTTGTACTACAAAGGTTCAGGCCATCCGAGAATTATCTTGCCAAAGTAAGTATTTTATACCTGATCATTATCATTTGTGTTGTATTCACTACAAACTTATGACGTTAGGCCTACTAACTCTATGGTTGGCTAGCAAACAATATAATAGATACCTACTTTTGTTTGCAAGTGGCAAGGATAACTCGTACCTACCTACCTGCTTTACATATATATAAGTAGGTACCTACTAATAAGCACAGTAGGTAAATGAAAAAAAATCCGAAATCGTAAATTTCTAGCTTTAATTGCGTAAAATTATTTCTTACAAACTTAATTAATATTTACCTATCTACATTTTGCTAGTGTCAAAAAAATACTACTTAATAATTACATACATTCTTAATTAAGCAGGTATTTGTGACGCGAGCTGCACAGCAGGCGAGAATCGTAAAATATGCGATCGAGGGCTTTTTGTTTAACTGCCCGTGGTGAGTACACAATTTATGGCTATATGGCCAGGTGTGACATAAAAACATACACATAACTACTACACCTTCAGTAGCATTCCAATTTGGTCCTATTTGTGCCCAACATAGGGTCAACCGAAAATGCTACTATGGTTGAACCACAAGTACTTACCTACCTACCTACCTAGGTATAATATATAGTATCTATTAGGTATACTCTGGCACAGTATATATAAGCGGTTGTTTCTAAATACGATTGCATTCATTTTAAATCCCCAGGACACGGGTTCCACACTATCTCGACCAATACTATAATTATAATTTCAAAATTGGTAGGTAATGCTGAGCCAGCGACCGTTTCACTTTTGCGAAGACACACACAACGCTGATGATCTATTTTCCATGTTTGTGTTTATTTTTCTTGTTTATTTTCTATAAATTAGAAATAAATAAATAATTTTGAGTGATTATAAATTATTTTGAGTTTCGATCGGTTCTTTTACTTTTTCTGTGTGTCTACTCTTGCCTAATACTTATGTCCTGTCAATCGTTCAAAGGTTAACTGGAAGAGATCCCTTTTAGGGATAAGTTCGCCTTTGTGCATGTGTGTTATCCTGTATTCATCTTTTTCTTGTGTTTTATGTACAATAAAGAGTTATACATACATACATACATACAAATTAGTGTATGTCCTCTTATAGGTATTTGTGTGTCTAGCAAAAAGGAATAAAAATGTCTTCTTTCTTTCTAATTAATACATGTATACCTAGGTAAAAATCCGTTTACTAATAGGATGGACCTCTACAGTATGTGATGTCTTTAGTAAACGTAAACGGGTTGTAAATACATTTTCCATTGGATGACATTTGGTATATAACACTGCGAATTAAGTTTCAGGCACTTCCCAGCTTCCCACACCGGTGTCGAAAACGTCACTGGATATTTTTTAACAACCAACAACTTTATTCTGTGAAAGTTGTTGCTGTGTGTTGAATAATATCACCAACGCTTTGATACACCGGTGTAGAAGCATCTCAAGGCCGGTGCAAACCGGTTGCGTATGCAGCACGTATTTATGCGTATATATGCGTGTGCAGCGCGATTGCGTAGGATACGCCGAGATGTCTAGAGCTGACGCAAATATGCGTACGTAAGTACGTGTGTACCTACATGCGTAGTTGTGCCGTGTACACACGCGCGTGCAGCTACACGCAGCTCTGCGTCTCAGGGGTAACCTACGTTTACGCGCTGCATACGTATACGCATACGTGCTGCATACGCGACCGGTGTGCACCGCCCTTTTCAACGAAAGGCCAACGTAGATATATCTACAGTTATAAATATTCAGAAGGGCCTCGGTAAGGAAATACCTAATTGGCCCAATGTGGATAAACAAGGGAAGGGCTTACCTAGGACTGCCATCATTGGGCCACCTTGTTTTAAGATTGACAATCCAACGTAAAGCCAACGTTTGGGCCTATGTAGGCACACATGGTTGGCCCAGCATAGAAAATATCTACAGTTATTCAGAAGGGCCTCGGTAAGGAAATACCCAATTGGCCCAATGTGGATAAACAAGGGAAGGGCTTACCTAGGACTGCCATCATTGGGCCACCTTGTTTTAAGATTGACAACCCAACGTAAAGCCAACGTTTGGGCCTATGTAGGCACACATGGTTGGCCCAGCATTAAAGCCCAACGATGATCCTACCGTTGGTACTACTATTTTTAGGGATGACAAACCTCACGGTTGGCCAACCAAAAAGTGGACGGAGGCCCGACAAACAGCCAACTCAAAATGCTACTAGGGTAGGTTGTTGTTAATGCACGGCCTGTCATTGCACGCCCGAATAATGCACGAGCCTAAGTGGAATCGGATTATCACATCGTATATTATTGGATGTACATTCTGTCTCGTACCAGCCTATCGACACTCCATATAAAAATAACAATGTATGGAATTATGAACGTACTTTGTGCCAACATTGAAAACTAAAACTACCTTGCCAAATAAAAGAGTTGGTTAATGTTCTGTCTTAACATACCAACCCCGACACGCTAATTTAGCCGCATTATACATCACCTCATGTTGGCAAGCATGTGACGTGACGTACGCCATTGCCGCCATCAAGTCGAATCTGAGCAAGTAATAACTACATGTTTATTATTAAACAACTGCAATTTAACTGCATAAACAAACATTATGGGTGGCAAATCTTTGCGAAAGTGTGAAATTTGTGGTGTCCGGAGAGTGAGAAGATTGAGCAAAGACATATTTTTGGCTAGATTTCCGCTTGACCCAAACAGGTAATTTTATTGTATGTTTTTTTAGTTGTATAGGTAAATTTGAGTAAAACAGTGTTAATGATAGTCGCATTAACAGTAAATATTATGAGCCTAAGTAATATTTAGCAATAACATAATTATTTTTCATATAACTATTACATAGTGCTGTGCTGAAGTTATCGATATTTTTTTTATTTTAGATGTCGAATATGGATTAAATATACAGGCAATGAGGATTTGGTCTACATACCCATACAGAGGTTGAATGAATAATTACTTCTCCACCACTTCAATAATTACCAGCAACAACCCTGCTGGTAAAGTTATCATAGCTTATTCAACTTGTTCATAAATCACAAGATTTTCAATAAAATTTTATTGATGTGTTATTTGTAATTATTTTCCTGGTAAAATGTAAAAAATCACTGAGCAAGTAATCTAGGAAAATATCACGGTGTACCTACCTAGGTACTACTTAATATTTATCGATATCGATAATATATGTATCGATGGCATAGTGCTACATCTCTAATGCCTTAACATTGACACTTTATGTTGGTACCTCTGACTGTCACTTCCAAGTTGGTAGAAACTACGTTCATAATTCAGTTTATGGCTTTGATGAAAGTGCCGTCTCTTAAAACGTAGTGATTATATTCTCTTTGTCTCGTACACTATTGGCACTAACAGGAGCTACATACAACAAACATGTAGGCTATAATTCACTGGGGTAACCTGTTTTTTTTAAGTTTTCCTAAAGGTTGTGCGCCTCTGAATATACTTGTGGTAGTAAATACCTAAAATCAGTATTTAGTGTTTAGCACCCATAAACTACTTCTAAATAGCTATTTACCTTCTAGGTAACCTTTTTTTGTTAAAGTTCATAGTTTAGTTTTTGAATAACGATAATATTTTGGTAAGTATTCATGATTTATATAATATCTATCTATCTATACATATAAAATGCTTTGTGCTGAATGACTGACTGACGGATCAATGCACAGCCTAAAGCGCTGATCGTAGAGACCTGAAACTTGAAGGGTGTGTTTTTTGTATGATGTACCTAGGCATCCCATAAGAAAGGATTTTCCAAAATTCTACCTCTAATATGATGGAAGACGTGTTTCGTATTTTCTTGAAATTCATCCTAAAGTCGTTTTCACCCGATTTGCTTCGAAATTGATATCAATCCTAAGGAGTGCTTTTGATTTAAATGACATTTTATTTTGACACAGTCATGTTTGAAAATTCAATCCGATTTTATTCAAAAAAGGTTGAACTCGCATAAAAGCTTGGTACAATATAACTATAATATTATTATAGTTGGAATGTCTCGAAAGTCACCATATTATATTAGTTCCACATTTTTAACTTTAGAGAGGTCATGTGATTTTTAGAAATTCCCTCGAGATAGGGAATGAACGGGGTTTATGAGTCCGCTGGAAAGACGCCCCATCTCCGTAACTATAATTACTAGAGTCTTTAAATTTGGCATACCAATAGGTAATTATAATATCTGAAAACTGATTTCTGTACTTTGCAAAATTCCCCTGGAATAAGAATTAAAAAGGATCATTATTATGATTTAGATCCTTAGTAAATACTAAGGATCTAAATCATAATAATGATCCTTTGCCAAATGGCCAACATGTTCCTTGAGGAATATGCAAATTTCTCACGAGATAAAAGGATGGGATAGGAAACAATGACTTAATATTTTGAAGAAATGATTGGATGAAGGTGGTAGGTCGCGAACGATGTCGCGGGCAAAAGCTAGCATATAATATTTAGCTTCTATATATATGGTATATTATAAATACCCCAGTGAATTATCACTCGAGGTGTTTGTTAAACCCTGTATGAATAATAATTTAGTTTATAATAAGATTATGTAATAAATAGCGAATAATTTTGTCAGTTATTTATCGGTTACTAGGTAAATCTTTTAGTTTTATTAAAAACGTGTACCTATTTCGCTACATCGCGACTAAAATGACGTTTATAAAATTATGAATTTAGCCACGTATTCGATGTTCATTTAAATGTAAGCATCAACTAATGCGAGGCAGTGTTAGATTAGTGTGCACCCATCGGTAACAAACACGATTATGAAATGGAGCATTATAATTCGATAAACGGATTCGTAAATCACGCGGCACAGCCAACGGAGTTATTAATTTACGATTAGGCTGTTTCTAAAATTAATGAATTTGAGGCTAGGAAAGCGCAATCATTAATGAAACAATATAATTGCGTGAGCTGCTTATCGTCGTAGCAGTTCGTAGCTTGTGCATTAAAAAATAGTTTTTCGTAGCATTTCCTCAGTGCGCGCCACGTAAAGTTCGTACATATTAATTATATAGATCTTTACGATTTTATGGTAGTTAAATAAACCAGGAGACTGAATTATTTCTTCCTTCCATCTAAAATTAAATTAACATCTAGTACTCAGTGGAATCGAATATAAAATGGGTTAGCATTCATCTTTAAATATCAATCCGATACTAAGCCAATCACGCAACATCAGTGATCAAGTTACAAGCTATAAACAAAGGCACATTCTTGGAACCCGATATTGTCGGGAATCGCACGTATTACTTGCAAAGATTAATTTACAACTCGCAATAAGTAATTGGTAACTCAATAACATTTTAATAGTTGTGACAGAGATATGCTGAAAAGCTAGTTAATCACCATACCTAAGTCGTAAGCCAGTGGTGTCTCGATGTGGGCAAGTCTGGAGGGGCGGTTACTACAACTGTACTACAGTCCGTGGGTGGGAGACGGGCCGTTTACCTCGGCCGTCCTTTCGTCTAGTCGGCTGTTCTTTAAATGCCGGTAAAAGTCACTTATTTTTTTTATCACTAAAAAGTTTTGATTTGTGCAGAGGGGTATTAAGTATTTCACCGAATGGTTACAGGTGAAAGTCGTGTCGGGTTGCGGAGTGAAATGTTTACGGGTCGTTTCGTCGCGGCGGGCGCGAAACGAGGCGCGTCCACCGCGCTCGGCGCGGCGCAACAGATACACGGAGTAGGGCTCCCGCCGCCGCCGGGGTGCTCCGCTCGGCGGCGCGCGCCATCCCGCCGCCCCCCGCACCCTCTGACGTCACGACTCCAACCTCCCGAAATCCACGATCGCGACAAGATGAGATCGTTTCTAATGCAACGGGTAATCTTTACCATACTTCATTTCGATGAGGCGTGACGCGAGCTCGGCTCATCTAGTTAATCTACGTGCGAATTAAGGCGACACGACTAAGTAACTTTCTCGTTTCGTAATCACGTACAAATACAATATATTGTTGGGTATTGTTTGTCGTAAACTAGGAGGGTATTTATACATTGGATGGCCACCTATCAACATAACTTAACGAAACTAGAACAATCAGCACATTAGACCACTTAAGAAGACCGGGACTTGATTTAGCTACTTGCCCTATGTTTACACACCTATTTTTGGTGGTCTCTGTAATAGAATCCTAAAAGGTGCCTTACTTAATTGTGGTTACCTACACGAAATGTTCTTTCGAACAAAAGTTAGCCAAGTACCACCCTCGCTACATTAACAGTAGCTCAAGATTCCATTTATATCTGCCTCCATGCTAAATTAGCTTCATTTATTTTTCTTCTCATTGTGTACATTTTTAATTAAGTAGGTAGGTAAGTACATCGCGGGTTTTGTAAACAAACCCCACGAGGCTGAAGTGAGCGACGTGATCCAAATTAAACTTGTTTGTGCGAAGCTACTCAAGTCCGTATCTTTGAACATTAAAGGAACGATTTAAAAAATATAGTGAGCCGGGGCAAACAATAGCAAGTGAACGAGTGCCGGTGACGTTTGCGAGTTAGAGCGCGCAATAAACCGGCTTTGTCAGACATTTAATCCACTTAGAGTTTGGTTGCAGCCGCTGTTTATGGGCCTCGACTTACGCCTATTGTCGCCCGAGAAATATTGCTTCCGACGGGGACACTTCTTACCCGCCGCACATGCTCGCCTCCCGCGGCAATTTTTTTAATCAATCGAATTTATTGCGTTTAAGCTCCCTTTTAGTCTTGCTCGGTAGGACGGCCGCACGGACGCAGTCGTAGCTCGTCATCGTCAGCGCATAAATATGCAGTGATCGACTGACGGCGATCTGAGATGAGCTAGATGGTTATTGATTGGATGAATTTCTGACTTATTGTCATTTATAATGACTGTGCTTATACTTCCCACTCAAGTAAAATGTTAATGCCTTGGAACTTGCGGAAGTGATTTTATATATGCAAAGTAAAATTTAATAATGAAAGAATACAAATGGAATATAGTTATTTTAGGTAATTTGTATACTTACTACGTTGGAACCTGTGCTGTGTTGGCCAAATAAAATAATTACAAAAACATACAGGATGGGTCGTGTAACAGAAGCAAAAAATTAATGAACAGCTTCGTTGTGTTGTACAACTTGTATTGACATTTTTACTATAGTTAAAGTTTAACAGGACAAGCAATGTATTGCTGCATCCGTCATTTAGTAATGTGACAAGCGATATCATTAAGGATATTGGATATCGTACATTGAAAATACCATTTAATTTGTTTGGAATAGCCAAAATGATAAAATTACTTGATTTTTGAAAGTTGCAGAACTAACGTAATTCCATTTAAGTAGCGAAACTTGGGTTTTAATTTTTGCTCCTGTTACATACCCGGTATAATTACAAAATAGTGGGATACTTTGTGCCGCACCTTTGAAAAGTGTATGCGCACGCGAAGCCAACGTTTGGAGGATGTAATTTTAGAGGGTGTAATTAAGCTCAAAGGGTACATCGAGTGGCCGCTATCTCTGCCCGTGCCGTAGCGACACGCGCAGTGACGGCGCCCACAAGGTGTATAAGGTAGGGCCTATTGTGAATCGGTGAGACCAGAAATTAATTGGACTATTCTGGACTAAGTATTACTGAATTATTGATTGAAACAACCGGAAATCTCTAGCGCATTAGTGTTTAAGAAATTAATTGACATTAATTGGCCTCTGCTCCTTACAGCTTCTTATTCTTCTACTTTAATCATATATGAAATTAAACGCAATTTTTCTCCACATGCAACATATTTTTTTTATGATTTGTTTTTTTTTAAATAAATTGTTTTTTTTAATACCTAAATGTGTACAGCTTGCCCACAAAGAGTAGAAATTAAATGAGGGCGCCACCATCGTTCATATGGTAACACAAATACTTGGATCCGAATGGCCTTGATAGTAGTGAGTTGTCATATAAATTTAAGTTATTTATGAGACCTATTTTGCTACAGTACATTGAAATAGGAATAGGAAAATTGGGAGTGGGAGAAACGTGATGTTTCATTCAAATAATTAAAAACAAATTTTTAAATTAAAGATTTATTAATCAGAATTTAATTCCTCTTGAAAATCAGAGCCACTGCTCTCACTACTTTCACTGCGATTTCTTCGTAGAGAATGCTTCCTCTTTCGTAATATTCTTTTTCAATTTTTTCCACATGCTTGCAGCTATTTTTCCACATATCAAGAGATCTGGCTGAATGCTTCTTCAGTGATTTTTTTTATGTCCGTTGACGCTACATTTTGTTTAGCTATACCCCAAATAAGCTCAATGGGGTTTAAATCACAAATGCCAAATTTTGCCATGATTATTTTGACCTTCATCCACTATACGCCTAACGGTACTTACAGATTTTCCTGAAATAAATAAGTAAACAAAAAGTTATAGAAAAGGAAATGATTGAAACAGTTCAGACATTACTTTACGGAGGTCCATGCACTACTATAAATTACTTTGCTGTCCCGGGGCCTAATCGCGTTAAGTCGCGGAGAAGTAGGTAGTCATTATTGTTGTACATGAATAAATAATAAAACAAACAAAGTTTAACTGACATAACGCAAAAGCATCAAAACTTCGCAGTTGCTCTATATTTTCTTGTCAAAAGTGATGCAAGTGTTTCGAAATTCCTAACCCAAAATTATAACCTACAAATAAAAGATAAACATCAATTAAACAATTATTTCCGTCAGATTATGGTTACTGATAAACATGTATCTTTAGTTTCAAACACGCACTATAGATGTAATGTAAAAATAAATAAGAATACTTACCAGTCATTTCAGCAACTCGATTGTAAATATCATCTAGTTCTGTAAGAAGTTTGCCGGCATGATATTCGGCCAAACATCGTCGAAATACTTTGTATATGATTTCTCTGGCGCCACTTCCTATTGTCTTATTAATTTTAGATGGGAAATAGCGTTTTGATATAACAATAATAACAGAAAACAATCATTAAGTCACGACTCTATCTAATAACCAAAGGACTTCGCTCATACTACGTCAGTTTTGACAGTTGTCATAGGGTTACAAGTAAAAAGAGATTTTAGTTCATTTTTATTTAATATCTACTCTTTTTGGGCAACCTGTATCAAATGTTTCGTGTAATAACGTGTAAGTAAAAAGTATGTTTCCTATGCCTTTCAGTTGAAATGGGTATTACTGACTTTTTTTCGAGTACTTAATGTGCTTTCAAAAATCGGGCTCTTGGTACGGGCTGGTAAAGGACGACATAGCAACATCATTTTCATACTGTTAACTGTGTCTAGACTACTAAACGTTAACATGAGAGTGATCACCACTTAAAGCGACATAAAATGTATAACATTCAATGTAAGCCGTAAGCGTAAGCGAGAAAACTGTTATATTATTATTTATGAATCATTACAATGTATTAAGTAGGTAAACCATGAACAAGAACTCCGTAAATCATAAGACAGTTTCACGGAGCGTTTTCCAAAGGCTTTAGAGTGACATAAATATCTTAAAAGGGCCCAACGGGGTTCTTAAGCTACTTATATACTGTATAAATACTTATCTATAAAGTATTCCTGTTGCGGTTTCAGCAAGTGACGTAACAGCCTATACTTCTCCGAAGTTATTCCCATTTACCACAGTAAGTATTAAATGAAAGGGTTTGCAAATAAGAACAAGAGGGATCGTGTTTAAGTAAATGAAGTCTCTGGCTGATACCCCTTTTGATATTATTTGCGTTCTTGTCAAAGGAGCATCAAACTACACCGCGGTGCAAAAATAACAGTTCATTTTCCATACAACGTTGTATGAAAAGTGATGATATTTTGCTTGTCAGTGTAGTTGTTAATTTAAAAATCCTACCTATCTACTTACTACTTATTCTCTTTATGAAATGAGTTATGAATTTGGTACGAAACCTAAATCATTTACATAATATACACGACCAGATAGCCTAGTGGTTAGTGACCCTGACTATGAAGCTAGAGGTCCTGGGTTCGAATCCCGGTATGTATGTAATGTAGACAGTTGTATGATGAATACGAATGTTTGTGCCCGAGTCATGGATGTTGTATGTATTTAAGTATGTATTTATCTACATTATATAAGTATGTTTATCCGTTGCCTGGTACCCATAGCACAAGCTTTGCTTAGTTTGGGGCTGGGTCAATTGGTGTAATTTGTCCCAAGATATTTATTTATTATTTATTTATTTATTTATCTAATATTATTAGTAAACAAAAGGGCGCGGCGTTACGTTCTTTTGACGTGATTACATTACAAGGTTGTGTTTACATAGCTCGACTCCGGAATAGCATGAACTATTGTCAGAATACACTCTCAGTTTATTATTTCCAGGAAAATTGTTCCTTGCATATCTTATTATCTCGTGGCACTGTCTGGCTACATAAAAGGCGAAACGGTAAAGTGACATCATCGTTCAACCTGGCTACAGCTAGCGAACATTTTGTCCCTACTTCAAAGTATTACAAAGTGGTAAATAAATTTTGTTTCACGAAATACACCTTTGTCTAATGCGCCGAGGAGAGATTGTTAGTGACTATGGCGTAAATATTAATGACATCATACCGCCGAGCGGGAATCGATACTGCGATTATATCGCTCCGTTAGCGGCGGTAAAGCCGACATTGCATATAAACAGGGATAACGGGCTTCATGAAATCTCGCCTAAATTAGATTTTGTCCACGGCCCCACGGGACGAAATTACTTCAGTGCTAAAATGGGTGTAATCTGGGTGCAGACAGATGCCCCGAGCGGGACAGTAGTGGGGCGCTACTAGAAAAAATAAGAAGATTCCTTAATATACAATCACGCGCCTTCAATGTAATAAAGACATTAAAAGGAACATAAAACATTTATTTTTCTATTCCAATACTTAAGTAGCAAGGAAAATGTGCTGTGTTCATTGAAATGGACTTCCGCAAAACTAACGCCTGAATAAAATTCTCATTGTCGGACGTTATTAATGTTTATAGGTACAAAAGTGAAATCCGGGCTACATGATACAAGATCCATGTGCCAAAACGAGAGAATGAACCTCTTTGGGGTTATGAAGATAATTTAAATTTGTCTGTTATTGTTTTTTCTCATAGAAATTACACTGTATTTCTTTCAAGAACTAAGTTATTTTCAAAAAAGATTGTATGAACGCCGTCAAAAATTCTATCTTTAAACTTAGAAACTTAAAATAAACGTAAAATATATACGGTTGAAAGAAATATTTTTATGATACAATCTTTCTTTAGAATTGAAAACGGTAATTAACGTATCATACATTCAAAACCATAAACTACACGGTTATCCATCGGCCACAGTTCATAATCTAATTTAGCTTCAGCATAACTAGATAGATACCTACCTACCAATATGTTGATTTTAAAGATAACTTCGAACAGAAACTTTAAATTGTGCAAAGCTTCGGAAGCTGTTTCATTGAGAATTCCGATTCCTTGGGCATCAACGGGTATTGTAAAGTCGGTTCTTAAGCCCTATTTTGTGGGCGCTGAATGCTTCAGCCGACTTCTTTCCCTAAAAGGCGAATTGATGGATCCGATTTAAATCGAAAATGGGTTCAATCCTCGAAAAAGTAAGTAGAGATTAGGAGTTCACTTATTGCAGAGGCGAGGCACGCGACCTTTGGCATTCCGGGAATGATCCTGCGCGGAGTAGAGAGCCGCGGAACAAAGCTGCTCGCACACCTCGCGCACCACCGCCTGAATAATAGAATACGTTATATTTACAGGGCTAGCTAGGTACCACTGTAAAAACCCGCTCTCGGAAGTTGTCGTTGGCTAATTAAAATAGTGATTTTTGGCTACACCTCTACCTATGTTATACTATTTATACATCACTAACTATTGTATCTTGTGTTGCAACTTTGCCACCTTGTCTGTGTTTTGTAAGAGTGCAATGCCACCGGAATGTTGCTAGGTAAGCACGATTAATTAAGCGAGATCCTACTTAATCTAGTAATGTTTCAAATGCGAAAGTTTTTGAGTAAGGATGTATGGATGTTTGTTACGCTTTTATGGCAGAGCGGCTGAATCGATCTGGATGAAATTTGGAACATAGATAGATTATAGTGTGGAATTACACGTAGGCTACTTTTTATTCCTTTTATCCTGAAAAATTGCGTAGTTCCCGTGGGATAGCGATAAACTTATTCTTTGCAGACGAAGTCGCGGGCAACAGCTAGTATGTAATAAATATCAGTGATACCTATGCAAGTTGCTTGTTAAGCTAGAGCATCGAGAATATGAGTGAAAATGTTTAATTTGTGTGAAATATTATTGTTGCACTTTGATTGCCCGTAATGTATACCATATAAAATTAATATCAAAGTTTCGGCCACAATATTCGTTTAGCCGTGCGCGTTTTTCGATCTACCAGCACTTGATCTTGATTTTATATCTGCAGCCTACAACATCGACACAAACCACAGTCAATACAAAACTGGTCTATTAGGAATGCCTAAAACGTACTTTGTGGTATGGTTAAAAATATGTAATTCATGGCATACCTACTCGTTTGTGATAAAAAAAATGAAAATGTATTTATACGTAATCACATATAATATTATAATTCAGATAAGTTAACTGAAATAGTTTAGTTCAAGGTAAAGGACAAAGAAATAATATTAATCATGAAAAGAAAAATGATAGTGCTAGAGCAATATCAGTAACAAAATAAATCACTCATGAATTTCGGAATTGGATGGCTCGTATAGCCTCTCCATTGGTTAATTCCTCTATGGGCTAGCATAAGTGGCTGCGGCTAGTTTTATCGCTTAGTGTGTCCTTTTCTTTCTTACGCAAACGAAATAAACTCAATAAGTAACGAGCGGTAAAACGGCACGCGTGCTGCCTTGTTCGGTGTCAGGTGGTACAGTGATTAGGTATATGTCGCACCCTTCGTGGAAGAAAGACGTAAGTCCCATTGTAAGTCAATAGGACTTACGTCTTTCTTCCACGAAGGGTGCGATGTAACAGAATGAGAGGACCTCAACTAATCTTTTATACCAGTGCCACATTTTCACGGGAATAGTGACACTACTTTTACATGTTTTTCAGCTGCTCAAGATTTGCAAACAAATGATTATTTTTTTGAATTCGGTAGTGATACGAAATCCTTCGTTGGTGTCACTGAGCCGCGGTCAGCGCGATGTTATATTGGTATCGGTACACTATTGTTTATCGCCGCAATCAGTTAACTTCAAGCGGTCGAGTACCTAGTCTATTAATCTGAGTAATTTATCTTTTACTTGTTGACTTTTCAGGTCTTTTCTTTCCCGCGCTTCATGAGACTTGAGTGCATTCAAAAGAAAATGTAATATTTTCCATTACATGCCGTTTTAACTTATTATCTGAAAGATTTTTCCGTAGGTAAGTAGGTAGTTAGTCTTGAATTAAAAAATCCTAACGTCACCGTAAAATAAAAGCATATTTCAATTTAAAGTTCAACAAAGACGATAAAAGTCTTTTATGAGTGTACAAACTTTCTGCATTTTAAGATTTCTCGGAGCACAATAACAAACCAAACAAACCCTTTGGCTCGCTATTGAAGAGAATCTTTTTGGAAAAGTACGTAATATTTATTCGGGACTCGGGGATTGTATTTGGTCCTTCATCATTAAATTCATAGACGTAAGTACTTACTCGCTTGCCCTTTTTTAACATCTGGTACAATACGATGTAGGTATATATACCGCACGGCCACGTTCTTCAATTTAGGACAAAATTGAAAAACTGTCATCTTGTATGACAATTCCAAACATTTTTTACGAAAGGGGTCCTAAATTAAACGATGTGATCGTATAACATACTCACATGACTTCGTGTACTCGTTCTACACCAGCTCTGGCACCTAATTTGTACGTTATGTTATTAAATTGCATGTACTCCAATTAGCTCGAGAAATTCAGTACTTAACAGCTAAGCTATTCGAGTAGTTACCTAAGGTGCGCGTACCGAGAGCGGAATTGCACTGTATATGTAACTATGTTCTACCACCGCATACTATACAACAACAATTTAATTATGAAAAATGAAAATGACAAGACAATCAATTGAGTGATCCTTATGATGATGATGATGATGACGTGCTCCCGGCCGTTTCCGACCATGGCGACCGCCTCAACTTATATGGATATATGTAATGTTTAATGTTAGTAACAATATATTATATTAAGTATCTGTTTGTTATCCACGCCATAATATTTTTCCAAACCACGGCAAGGTAAAAGTAAATTTTACTGAACCTTTATTTTAGCTAAATCACAAGATATACCTATGAGTTTATTTATATAGCATAGTATTTCGATTGTTCTAAAAGTTGAATCTGTTGTACCTGCCTAACGAAAAAATATGAAAATGTATGCCTAAAAAAATATTACCTCATGTATGTACGTATATAAACTCTTTATTGTGCAAAATAAACATAAAACAAATACAATTGACAAACACTGGGAGACATAAGGATTCTTGGAGGTTATGGATGTGGGTATTGTTAAAAGCTGACAAAAATGAAAAACATTCTCATACCAGCAAACGGAAAAAATCCTATTTATTTAATAAAATATGAGCAAGTAGGTATACATCATTATTTAAGGTAGGTATTCATTACCTTGAACTACCCACTGCCTAAGCACCTATGATCATGGAGGTTGCAATCAAATTTAAACTAAAAATGCTTTTGACTAAATAACAAGAACCTAAAACGAATGAATTTGCAAGTATCAAATCAAATCAAATCAAAATAATTTATTGCAAATCACATTACAGGCATAAGATGGAATATTTTTGGAAGTATGATCCTCAAACGAAGGCAACATTTTGTTGGCGTCACCATATCCGCAACACCCTAATAATAATCGACTTTACCTTTAGTTGCCAGTAAAATTAAGAGCCATTAGTCCAACTTTTACTAAATTACAAAGTTCCGACGCTGAATTACACCTGTGCTACTTACGCAACTTTTATTCAATGATCGCCTAATGTTTAGTAGGCGAGTAGTTATACATGAAAGTTTCTGTGATGGGGCTAAATGAAACACTTAAAAAATGGAGGTGAAGGCACTTAACGCACTTTACGTGGAAATATGTCGTTATATAAAAAATTTAGAGACTCCATTAAGACTGACGGGCATTCACATTCATGTTTGGCGTGCCATCCACTAGCATTAGCCGAAACGAGCTGTTATATGGCCCATTAGAAACACCTGTGCTCCCGAGGATGTAATCACATGCAATCGTAGCTGCTGCCGCCTTCGGCATTTACTATCATCGGTATCTGTACTGCTATTCTGATCATGGCTGCAACCTACAGATCACTTTAAATGTGACGCGATATTTGCCGCCGCCGATCAGCCAGCGCCAAAAGTGATTGTGAACGACGATGGCTTCACTCCAGCGGGAATAGGAAACGCCATCAAAAGTGCAAGATCATTCATGCAGTGTCGTTTCGTTTTTGTCTAAGCTATGCTTCTTGCATCAGTACCGTAGGTGAATATACCTGTCTCGGTTGAACAAGAAGGCGATGGCAGAGAATGTATTGGGTCGGGTACAGACAGACAGATATAAATCCCAACTTCCAAGCACCGGCCAGCGTTTTTGCACTGGAACTTCTGGTCGGAGATGATCTAAAAACTAGTTGTAAATAGTTGTTTTTGTTATATAATGTTACAGAACATTTGTTTTACTGTAATGCTGTAAATTTTTGTTGGTAAATAAATCATCAAATCTAGGGTTATAATTTTACAGTACCTTTCTGTTCTGATTGTTTTTTGTTTTTACATTTTAGAGTCAGTACTAAGTCTTTATTCCACGCTGTTTCTTGTCTGTCATTTTAGGGTCCGCAAATGTCACCGGATTTCCATGGATCCGTGTAATACAATGGTAAACAAACAAGCCCCTGTTAGAACTCCGAATTACTGTCTAGAAGTACACAAAAAAACTAATATGAAAGGCTTAATTTGTTAGCTTAGGCGGTGTCAGGTTAGTCCGAAAAAGGCTACAATAAAATAAATATAGAGCCTTGTGTTAAATGTGTCTCCGGAATCGCCGGATGTCACTTTGTGCCCGCTGAGGAATATCATACCAACTTTTTATATAGTTTCCCCGGACGAAACGTTATTCGTATTCTTTGTGTGAATATAAAAATGTATTCTCGTAGAAGAAAACACGCTTACAATGTGAGCCCAAATTCTTACTCGACTTTAGTTTGTGAACAGTTTTCACCAACTGGTTTCGACATTACTCGAAGTTGGGAATGAAGCATAAACTTTAACTTTCCTACATCTATACCTATATAAAAAAATGAATTCCTATTACTCTTGATTACGACATCTCGCATCTCGCTGGGCCGATTTCGCTTCATAGAGTTCATAGCCTTAGTAAACTAAACTCAAAAAAAAATACGGACGAATTGAGAACCTCCTCCTTTTTTTGAAGTCGGTTAAAAAGAGTTGGAGTAAATTTTGGAAAACGCCTAATTTTTAGGCCTAAAGGTGATTTACTATCAACCTCAAGCGATACTGGCTGCCGACAGGTAAGTATTTCTTATGTAAAGTAAAAATACTCTCTAGAATTTAGTTAGTTAATGCAAAGTGGCACAAAATCATATAGGCAATATTGGTGAATGTAAAGCGTAATCTGTTGGCAAATATCCAGCAGAGTTCATAATGTAAAGAACTGCGAGCAACTTCACCAGGCGTCATTTGTTCCTTTAGAAGGTGATTCCGTAAAATAATGGTATCAATAAAACGCTATGGGCAATACACACCCAGATATAATGGGAAATAAACCTTCGAATCGCATGGTGGCTAACATCACTCTATCTAGCGGAAACCTCTGAGGGTTGTGCGTGTATGAAAAAACATAAAACAATTTTATTAATGCATACTTAAATACGAAATGAAATAAAGAGAACTAGGTACATATTAATAAATATGCTTAACAAAATATCTAAGGATATGAAAATCTTTGGAAAACATTTCATACGCTTATTATTTTAACGAACCCGAGAAAAGTTTCAATCGTTTTTTATTCATTCTCTGCAGAAGTTTGATTTCGCGATACTTACGTCAAGGGTCCTCCAAGGGTCTTGGTATTGATATGTACCTACTGTAAAGTTTGAAGGATGCTCTGGAAGGAAAACCCATTTGAAAAGAAATATACAGCCTTCGTAAGTAGGCATAACTTTATACAAAACTATTTTCCCAAACAGCTACCGCGCATTCAGCGGGCTAATGAAAACAGAACTTCCATTCCACAACGGAAAGCGCTTAAACGAAGCACCACTTCGCCCGAGATAAGGCTCTTGTGCGCAGTAATTTCTTTTCTAAGTTACATCGTAAAATAAACTAAAAGATGGTTCCTGTACTGGCAAATTGTTAATGGACAAATAAAATTACACGATATTGACTGTCGACGCTTAAAATATTCTATATGTATAGTTAAATAAGTTGCTGTAATAACGAGCTTAATGGCTCATATTTCAGGATGATATTTATCCCGTGTTTACCGTTTTTCGACGAAACCCTCCAAAAATAGCATCATTATAGCTCGTTATCCCTTTAATGAGGTATTAATATCCTCACCACGAACTAATAATAAATCTGACCGATTATAATGGTAAGGGTTCCGGGCTGCTCGAATTGAAAGCAAAACAAGTGCATGAATAGATACGTGAGAATTGTGGGTCAATTCAACTATCTGTACGATACTTTATATTCGGTTATAAAAGGAATAGGTTCCAATCCTCGCTACCTCTCTACTCTAAATGATCAGTTAGTTATAAAATAAGTAACGGTAAGCTTAGGAGCCAAATTTTTTAAATATACATCACTCAAAAGTAGGTAGTAAATATACATCACTTACCATTAAAAAGTGGTAAAAATGAGCTGAATTTAAAATACGAAAAAAAGAAATAATGTTTTATTTGTCAGAATACCTACTTGCATAAACAATACCATACCATACCTACTTACATTAAAAAACACCAGCCAAGTGCGAAACTGACTCGCGGAACGAGCGTTTCGTACTTACTTATCCCATCCCATCTTAAATGGTCTGGTAGGACCCGGTTAAGTTAACACTTAACTTAATGGTTTAATGCTCCTTTCATCTACTCAAAGGTTAACTGGTAGAGATCCCTTAAAGGGATAAGTTCGCCTTTGTGCATATATTAATGTTATTTTTATTTTTTTGTGAATTGTATCTGTTTCTTTATATTTGTATAATATTAGTAGTAGATTTTTAATCATCTTCAATTTATGAACGTTTTTTTTTAGTAATGCTTGTTTTTCGGGTCTTTTTGCCGTCCCCTACGCTACTTTCAATAATTTATTTTACATTAAAAGTAGTCGAATTTATATTGACAGTTAATGTTTTTAGAATATGCAATAAATGAGCTTTCGGACAATATTTTTTATACTCATACTCATTTATTCGTAATAATTATAGTTATTACATAAATATCATAAACCAAGTTTAATACAAAAAATATGAAAATATGAAGGTTTGTTTGGATTTCGTTTCTACTAAAAGTTTATTATTTTAAGTATTGCGTCATATTTTGCTATAACCCTAAAAAACTGGTATAAGGAATGAATTGGGCATCATCTGGTTATCAGATAACGACACCGAACTTGACTCAAAGGTCCACACTATGCCGACAGAATTTTATTTCTGAGCGCCGGGAGCTCTGTACTTTGACCCCCCTCCCCCCCACCTGTCGCAGAGTTATCACTGGCTACCGTACGATTTGGGCTTAGGTGAACGTGTATAACATTCGAACCAAATGGCATTGCTTTATTCCAAAATACCATACTGTTTCCCATTAAAAAACCGACTACTGGTCAAAATGTAATTTCAAATGAAATTTTGTTGTAATATGTACACATTTTTACCAATATCACTGGCACAGAACCTGATTGTCTCGTTTCGTTTATAAAATATCCACCCTGAAAAAACAAAGTACGTGATCTTTCAGTTTGAAGCTTAATTGTTATAAAGTCATCATTAATGTTATACAATGGTATATTTTAATTCAAAACTTGAACAAGACGTTGTGCTAACAATGGTCCCTTTCACAACTTTCCTTTGTTTGGCAGCGCATTCAGTGTCGACACGTTTTAAAATTAATTGATATCAAAGACTTGAGAATAGGGTCGAAAGTAAAGCGCGGAGACAGTTTGTTATAATGCGTCTGGCAAACATTTTTTATCCGGCATAAGTCGGGAAGCAAGCCGTAGCCCCCGAGCCTGTGACGAGGGTCTGTCATTGTCATTCACGACCTCCTTTATGATATCACCTGAAATGTGTTCTTTTTCAGATAAACTTGCATGACATTGTTTGCTTATTACCTCAATATGTACTTAACTGACCTTAGCTTCGTTGACGTAAAGTATCACACGACTTTGAAGGTAAAATAATAAATCAAAGGAGCTGAAGGAGAATCGTTTAAGTTCGTATAGCAATTTCATTTAAGAGTAAAGTTTATTCGACGAGAAGAAAACATTCTTATTCCATAAAATTAGGGTTTGCGTCTCTCTTTATTTATTTATGGTATTCAATAGACAATATTTTTTATTGTTAGGTATTATCGGGAGTAGGTTAAATTTTGGATACCAACCTAATTCCAGCAATTGACACTCTGCTTATCACTTTTATTCCTATGAATGAAGGTTGAAAGTGTCGATTATTGGTTCTTGTTGGTCATTGGTGCCAACGTTACAAGAACATTGTAAGTCCCAGTTTGCCTTTGTCTTTCTAAGTTATATAGTTTTTTCATACAAGATTAAAATGTTTTATTTCAGGTGGGTTAAAATTCGAGACTTCGTTTTCTTTTAAACTTTCTGCGGAATCTACAGGTAGAAGGATGATTAAATGGTGCCACTTCTAACCTGTACCCTTGCAAACATGATAACGAACTACAATAAAAAAAAGACTCCCGTGTGCGTTATACATGAAAAGCGCAAAATAACGGTTCGATTGCAACCTTGACATGGGTCATGCTTCGGCCGCGGCTGCTGTGTGCTCCAACAAGCTGGCAAAAAAAAACATCGTGGCGAAGTAAGCTTTATGGCTACATCTAGTCAATTTTTGTGCATAGAACTGACTAAACTCGTCGCAAAATAAAAGGCCCGTTTTGACAGTTCACGCCTATGAAGTTCTCTATTTTTTACCGAACGAAATGTTCTGAAGGTAATTATATTTTTCATTGATGGGTACCGCCCACTCGGCTAAGTGCTGTGCATAACGATTTTTTCATATTGTCCACAGACTAATAATAATCGGTTAAAGAAAAAAAAAATCGATCAAGATATTTTTTTAAGGCCGACTCGCACTTGGCCGGTTTTATTTAATTAAATACTAGTGTTCATCAATCAATTAATTACTGACTTTCACCAGCTGTGTAGTGATCTTTACTGAAAATTATGAGCTTGTAACATTGTATCATTTCAAAATCTACAACATCAGTGTAAGTTACATTTTCTAAACAGAACTTTAATCCAATGCACTTTACAATATATATTCAAATCGATCAAGTACTCATGCAAACTTGAATCGATTTATCGTGAGTATCGAGTACCGAGTCGTATGGTTACATCACTAGTTACGTCGCGAAGACAAATGTCAAAACGGGCCTTTTATTTTGCGACGACTTTACCTTACTTTAACATGTTCTATTGATTGATATGTTCTGATAATTATAAAAAAATAGAACCACCTTCAAATGTAGCCTAAATCCGCCTATAGATTTCATAAATTGTATTAATTACGCTACTTTAGAAATGTCAAATTAAAATTATTCTTCGGTGAGTGCTACCACTTATTTATTATGTGTGCAGTCGGTGCCTTAACTTATGGCATGGTAACACACGCATGTTCTGCGCTCGTCTGCGTTAACTATTTATGTAGGCTACTAAAATTGACGCTCCTTTGCAAACTTTCTGAAATATTACACCAACCATGAGTCCGTCTCGCGTATTAGGTACATAAGTTTGCCTGATACATACATTGGATCATGGAGATATAAGGTCGCGCCAGTATTTAGTAAGGTACGAGATTTTATGAGCTAATTATGTAACTATCGTATACAATACTTTTTCTACGAGTCATCATCATCATCGTCTATCGAGGTACATACATAACCTTTTGTAAAGTACATTGGGTTAAGCTTGAAAATTGTACGTTCCACTTCTGAATTAATAGTAGTTATCTCCTCTGGAGTAGCG
The DNA here is from genome assembly GCA_932294345.1 of Pandemis cinnamomeana. Taxonomy (NCBI): domain Eukaryota; kingdom Metazoa; phylum Arthropoda; class Insecta; order Lepidoptera; family Tortricidae; genus Pandemis; species Pandemis cinnamomeana. The sequence goes on along the minus strand of OW028705.1, from coordinate 9,930,908 downwards.
GCGAAACTAATCTCGTCACTGTCACTCGTGTTTAATTCGAATTAGGGATTATTTATTTAACACCATCGATTTCGCGTCAAATAACAAACAAAACTTTTAAATTTTCGTAGCACAAAAAAGAACTAATAGACGTCGTTATAAGACTGTTTCTGATTTTCCAATTACTTCAATACTAACCAATCACGTAACAGACGAAAAAAGTTAGCGTGTTCAAATGGAAGCAAATTTGCCAGATATTTCCAACTTTACATTGGGTGCGTTCCACTAAGCGCACACGACGCTCAATCGAAGTAACTACGTTCTAATTTTGAAATTATTATAGTAGTCTAGAGCGTTGTCTAATAATCATTATAGTTGAGTCCGAACTGCCATAGACTATCCAAGATTAAAAAGTATGTGATTGCAATTATGTCTATAAACACATAATTGATAGATTAAAATCAACGAGTAGAAAAAGTGTTTTATAATATACTGAAATCAAATCATTGTTTGCCGTGCACAGTCCAAAGGCGATAAAGAAAACACTGCAAAGAGATAAGTCGACAGCGATAAGCCAAGTGTCGCTGACTACTAATTTAATTTCAGTAGCTGGTAAACGTATTATGTCGACTGGCGGCGTCACAGTAAAGCATTTGTGATTAGCGGCTTATCGGTGCCTTGATCCCTCAGTTTAAGCACTTAATTAGCATGCCACGCCAGGTGTGCGCATAAACGATAAATTCCAAGATTGATATGTCCCATTAACTCGCTTTCGAATTAGTCATTGTTGTCTTTGCTTTGTTATACTAAGACGGAGCTCTTGCTGTTTTGTTTCCAAGGCGGTACCTACGTTGAAATTGCACTGGTGGAAGTCGCGCTACAAAGTTGAGGCTTTAATGAAATGATAGCGAATAAGTTGCCAGCAGTAAAACCAGGTTTGCTTAGTCAGTTAATGTTTCTTGGTAACTTTATATTACAAGATTATACTCGCTTAAAATGTCTAAAATATGTTGAATCATGTAAAGCTTCATCAAAGGTAAAACCGGTAGGTATACATTTTCCTACAATGCTTGTTTTCGTCATGGTCCTACCCAGCGTCTTCATCGGTCACATGAAAGACTAAATTTTGCGTAGATAAACCAGTTAGACCATTAAAAGACAAGAGATGAGTATTTTCTATATTTAATGGAGGATCAACCAACGTTAACCCTCTTATTTATAAGCTACAAAGTTACAAACCTCTTTCAGCAACATGTACGTTTTGCCTGTTTCGCAAAAGCGTATCTACGATAAAACAAACGAATGATAAGTTAGCATCATTTAGAAAAAACGTTTATAAATAATGGGGTAAGTAAATACGATAACGAGTAAAAATAAGGATAACACGGTATGAAAAACTTCATAAAAAGTGGCCGTTCATGCACAGTCTCTGTTAATTACTTATATTAAAAAATAAAGCAAGTTAAATTTATCCGAGCAAACTCTTCTCATCTGCCTCTATTCCTGACCTTTGATTCGTTTAATGTGTTCAAAAACCACCCAGGTATTAAGTACTATTTTGTCAACTTCAGCTAAACACAAAACTATCGCGCGCTAGCGAAAATACCTACTGACTTGAAACGTAACGATAACGCGGACAGCGATTGTGATAAAGGGATGTTATACCGTCTAATTAACCCTGATAAGTCGTAGGTGTCACGGGTGTAATCACACCCTTATAATTACCATGTGATAGCAGTAACTCTTACTTAAATGCTTTTGAAGGTGTGCCGTCGAACCCACTGTGAAACCTTTTCACAGCAGGTACATATTATAATAGCGCCGCATTACCAGATTTGGAAAATTGTTATGACACTGGCTGTGAGAACGTTGTAGAATTTGACTTGCGTCTATCACATTAGAGGTATAAATTTACGAAGAAGTGTTAGAAGTATTTGTCGCAGTATTTTTACGCATAGGACGTATCTATCTAGTTTTTTGCTATTATGCTTAATTAGTAGACAATATTCAACTTCTTAGAAATATAATGTCGATTCAACTTAAGATAAACAAGTACTTAGTCATCTGGTTGGAAATGTAACAACTTATTTTCCAGCTAGTTTTCATTTAGAAAGATTTTGCTACATCAAAATAGGATGTTTGTAGTTCACAAACTTCCTTCGTCTGTGGATAAAAGTAGTTTATTTATTACTAGCTTCTGCTCACGACTTCGTCTGCGTAAAAGTATACATATAAACCTTCCTCACGAATCACTAACTATCTATTACAAAAATCGCATCAAAATCTGTTGCGTAGTTTTAAAGACATAAGCATACATAGGGGCAGACAGACAGTGGAAAGCGACTTTGTTTTATAATATGTAGTGACTATTTATATCCAAATGCATTGTCGATTCGGCTCAGCATAAAGGTTATCTTTACTTCATCTAAATATGGATTTGCATTCAGATCTTTTCTTCATGAGAAAAAGAAGGTATTTAACTGTCTGTGATGATATTGCATACCGTGAATCCTAATCCTAACTAATATCGTAAATGCGAATGTAAGTTGGTTTGTTTGTTACGCTTTCACGCATAAACTTCTCAACCGATCGTGTTAAAACTTGGTAAGGAGATAGTTTGAGACCCTGGGAAGGACATAGGACAGTTTTCGTTCCAGAAAATTGCATAAACGAATTTTCCGCAGACGGAGTCGCGGGCAACAGCTAGTATTTGAATACATTATTATTCTACGGCTAGTCTCACTTTAACGATAGTTAGGGCCTGTCTCGCCACTCTCTGTTAAGTTCCGGTTATTTTATGTGTCACTTATCTATGCTTCCGTCTCTATATTAATTAAGACGAAACAGACAGAGACATCATAGATAACTGACACTTAAGATAACTGGAACTTAACAGAGAGTGGTGAAACCGGCCCTTAGCTTTGTTTCAAAATCGAATAGTTTTCTGTGAAAGAGAGTAAACTTTGCCAAGCAAACTATGTAAATCGTTGAAAGAAAGAAAGAAAGAAAGAAAGAAGACATTTATTCCTTTTTGCAAGACACACAATTATAAGATAATATATTACACAATTTTATAGAAAATAAACAAGGTAAAACTAAAAAAACATAGACATGAAAAATAGATCATCAGCGTTGTGTGTCTTCGCAAAAGTGAAACGGTCGCCGGCTCAGCATTACGCTGAGGTGTTAGACACCTGCAGCACTGATTTTCAGCCAGAACCGTCTGTGACTCACGAAACGATACACAGATAAAATATACTACATAATCCATAAACTTTTACGTAAACAATGCAATGCATAGATAGAACCCGACCTATGTGTAACTAAAGAAATACATAAATTAATTAAATAGTTTACAATAAACAAAAAATAAAAAAGGAGGGAAAACTAAATTGTTCAAAAACAACAAGTTGGCATATTAAAGTACAAAGTGGTGGAGGACTATTTGTAAGCACTATTGTTGAGGTTGTTGTATTGTTGAGCTTTAAGCTACGCATAGGCGACCAAGGTAAGACTTATTTTAAACCGGTCTCACTTTGCCGTTCACAAGACTATATCTATCTCCGTCTTTACTTGTTGGTTGGTCTGAGCAGCAAGTAAAATTTTGAATTGGGTGGATAAGTACCTACTTTAGCAGATAAACAGACTAACAGACCTATGTCCAGTGAGGCCTATGTCCAGCAGTGGACTAATATAGGCTGATGATGATGATGATGATGAGACTAACAGACTATATTAATGTCACATTTATGTGTAAAAAGTTACTCAGTTTATATCCTTAAGCACTTACAGGCCACAGTATTGTCGACGTGCACAGGGCAGCGGTTGTTAATTAATTGCATACAGTGCCGTGTCCGCATTGCCGCGCGTCGCTTCGGTGGCGCGCAGGCGGCTCTTCCATTGCAAAAGCACTCTATTAAGACCTCGCACTCTGCGCGGCACGTTTTTGTTTTACTTTTCACCGGACACTCTCGTATCGCATTGTTTTCTCTAGGTAAATACATGTATGGCGCTCTTTGGTCGCGAGGCTTGTGTGAAATAAAACATTACCCGTGGGCTAGTCGGATTCGCGCTTCTAAGGTTCATCATTTACTTTTTCGAATTATAATCAGAATTTTATTAAGAAAAATTACAATGAAATTGTTCAAGTTATTAAATATTTATGTAATAGGTAGATACTTACATATATACATACATACACACATAAATCACGTCTTTATCCTTTACGAGATAGACAGAGTCTAAAGCAACAAGACCTAAAGGCCACGTTTAGCATGATTGTGGGGGTATAGGTGGAACGGGGAATTAAAATAGTGACGGGTTGATAGCCGCATCGCCTATAATATTAATTCCCAAGATTTTCGCCAGTCCCTACATGTATGTAGATACATACTTAAATAATTGCATAAATATTACTGGGAATGAAGAACGAGATACCGATACCCTATTAAGCATAAAAGCGAATAAATATCAGAAGACATGTTTTAATGAAACGCGGGAACCTGATATCGAATACCACTTAGAGCACAAAATTCATCAGGAGGTATAAAAGCTATGGAGTCCATTAGTCCCTCGTAGCTTTCGGTACGGAGAATGCCAAAGGTCACCCATATTATTGTATCTTACACGGCGGACGTACATAGAGACGCGTACACATACGGTAATGCTCTTTACATTTGTCATTCGCCTCTGTGGCAAGGCCTCAGGTCTGTTTGTTATTCATTTAACCCTTTTTCAAGCGTTTTAATGACGTAAGGGCCTTTAGACGCGAGCCATCGACCCATAGTAAAGCTCATGAGCCGCAGCGGGGAATTATGGCGTCTGTCACATATAGGTATAAAGATAAAGTATCTGTTTTATGTTTATGAAGCCTGGCAGCCAATTTATAATTTATTTAATCGTAAATAGGTATCTAAATCAAAACTGTAACCTACTTTAAAATACGATGAACAAATATATTATAAACCTTGTTAATAGGTACGCATGTTTGATGTTTCTTTTATCTCACAAAGACTATCCTTACGTTTGTGAAGGAATACTTATTATTTGAAGATTACGTAAATTTTAACTTCTGTTCCATGTTTTTTCGTAATGTAATGAGCATTCACCTTCGACTTTTGATAACTTTTATGTGAGATAGCTTAGTATATTTTTAGAGATACTTGCTTAGATACTTACTTTTTAGTTTCAATGATTGACGTGCTCTATTATCGGTATTATCAGGAACTCTACATTCTTATGTCGGTTTTTGTTACGTTTCATAATAAAAGGCGTAGGCTGTCGCACTACCTAAGTCATCATCAGAGTTAAAGCCGACCCCATGATCATAATACGACGAAAACTTTAACAGAGTTAATGCGGTCTTGTTAAGACCGCGTATTTAACCACAACAGGAAGATTTACTGCAATCGTCAGACGCTTGTGAACTTTTAGTAGGTATCAGCTTCCATTCTTAATAAATGTCATTAAATTTTATTATCCAATAATAATAAGTTCCACGAAAGGCTATCGTTGCAACAACAAGTTGTGTGATAAAGCAGACGAATACAAAGATATGAGCTCCCAGAGCAACTTGCCAAGTAAACACGTACCGGGGTTATCTAAAGCTATTTGTATAACTGCTTCTCAGTGCTTTCCCGTTGGCATTCCACTCGGCAGCCGCAGCTCATTTCACACGGATCTTCTCCTCATCCGAAAGTAAGGAACTTATTGCGGCTATAAATTACTCGTCTAGACATTTAAGTGTTTACGTATTTTAAGTGAAACCTCGAAAACATTTTGAAGGCTTTCTAAAGATTTCTCAATAGTAATTTTCATGTTGTAATTCATAACCATCACCCTGTTTATCATTAGTACACTGGATGCATCCAAGTCTGATGCTTTGATATACATTTTCATTTAAAATCAATTTAAAAATTCATCAAATATTTCTGAAATACAAATTTACCTTATTTAGATTCAGTGAAAAAGAAAGCGCTGAATTTACAGATTCATATCATAAATATCAAATCAATGTGAGAAATACAACTCGCATCATACCGTTAGCGAAGCGCCGTTGGGAAGCGCTCTTGCGTGAAAATCTTGTTTTTAATAAATGAATTGTCGAGACATCGAAAGAGCTTTTATGTGGGCCTGACTGTGTACATTATTCATTCGCAGCACGAGCGATAGGGATTCGTCGTTCAATACCGACTGAGAGCAAGCAATCGTTTTCAGTTTTGTGCAGATCACTCGGGATTTCTAAATCCCGAATTAATCAATTCCGGACCGGTTGCGGAACATGCTGTTCTTATTTTTTGTTTAATTTAATTTATGTATTGGTACTCGGTGGCTTTGATCATATTCGAAATTTTGAATTGATCGACAAATTTATTTCCCGTTAAGTTACAGGTAAGCATAATTTAAAGTACCTAGATACATTTCCTGATTAACATATTATATTGAAAAATTTGGTATGCGGTGAGCGTAATGCTCTCCAGGGGGATTAATGTTTTTTTAAGCCTTTTTTATACAAAAATAGTAGAATTACTTGATATTTTGCAAATGTGTTTTTTTTTTATGACGTTTTATACTGCACTACGTAAACGCCTAACTAATTTCTAGGTATTTAATTTATATTAATTTAATTTTTCAATAACATTGGTAGTTCTTTTACTTCAGTAAGTTTTCTAACTAGTATATTAGTAACGATTTCAGTCCAGTCTTCTTTTGTCATAATTATAGGTTGAGATATCATTAGTTTTTGGTGCCTTACAGTTCTGAAAACTTGACAAGGTTAAGGTTATCTTACTACACCCTATATATTTAAAACCATTTACTTGCAGCATGAAGGCAGCTCTGATTCTCTTCGTACTGGCGTGCGCGCTCGCGCTAGCCAGCAGCGACCTGGTGTGTGGCACCAACTACTGCAAGCAGCACCCGTGCACCGCGCCCATCGCCTCTAAATCCTGCCGTTCACCATCTATCTACAACTCCAACCACGCTGGCAAATGCGCCTGCTGCCCCGCTTGTGTCACCCTACTGTGTAAGTTGATTCGTATCTTCGTAGACTACCCAAAATACCGGTAAAACGCAATGTAATTACTAGTAACGCAATGTAATGACTAGTTGGCAATTTTTGTAAAAGCTTTATTAATTTTCATCCAATCTACTTAGATTGTACCACAAGCACTTCCTCGTATTTTAAATGCGCCATAATTTTCACCACTTTTGAATAATACTTTTTGGTGCCGTGCATTCAAAAATCGAGCCAAGATGGGCTGGATGCCAAGAAAATATTTAAATACCTAATAATTTATGAACAAACTACAGCAAACGCTACTTTTGAATTTAATTTTAAAGGTGGTAAAGTTTTACTCAAAAACACTGAAGGAAATAAGTGATAAAAAGTATCCAATGAATAATAAAGTGGGTAAGGGATTGTTTTAGAAATATCTCTCAAAAGGGTTAAAAACAAAGATTCGAATCGATGAGTCTCGGAAAATAAGAAAGGCTAACGAGGTCGCGAGGGAGCCCCGCGCCCGCCGATCAATCCGATCCCGCAGATAATGTGTGAAATGAAGTGGCGGGTGAGTTGACTCTATAGCGGAAGTAGTTCCTGAACTACTAACCCGTATCAACACGCTCCGCTGACTATTCAAGAAACTTAACAAATTAAAATGTTCATTTTAACGATATTTTCAGCACGCTTAAATAATCTTACTTCGAAGTCAATATTGACTTCTTAGCATGAAATAATAAAAAAGATAAAAGTGTAACTTTCTTTCGAATATCCTTATTCGATTTGTATTGCTTTGCTAACTAAATTGTAATAAACCAGGCTTAAAATGAGCGTAATGATGATTTGTGAACGTCTAATTGATAGCGTATGAGTTACAGCTAAAGCAGTTTTTTTATGAAAAGATAGGTACCGAAATTCTACGCCTGAATTTTATAATACTTACAGAATTATCAGTAAGATCTAAACAATAATGCGAATGGAAAACGATCTAGTAGTCCGTCCCGTCTAAAACTGCGAGTACTGGGGACTGGTTTTTGAAATCACATTGTGTATAAACGCGTAGGCAAGAATCTGTGAAAACTGCCGTTAGAAATAAATATTCGACACAAAGATATCGATTTGTAACTATCTGCTACTCCATTCAACACAATTTTTGACTACTTTCCATCGGTATTTAAGATAGATATAATTCCAAAGATCGACCTACTGGTTCGTAAAAAGCATAGAGGGAACGTTTATTGCTACCGCAGAAAAATATTGTATCTATTCTTGGGTGAAGATAGGGGAGTAGGAAATAACGCAATAATAACTTATAGCTTCGTCCTATTGTTAGACAACAAGGCATAGTTGCCCGGCACGGGGCACGGCTAATGAGTCCCATCCGCACCCGTGGGCATACAACTTATTAATCCATTGTTATGAAGTTCTTCAAAGTTGTTCTTCTTATTATTCAATTTAAAACAATCGGATACAGATGATGAGAGTTAAATACTTGGCGAATTATTCCGCTTTAAATTGGAAATTAGAAGATAATCTCAAGGTATTCTAAGTAGCTTATAAAAACAAACCTTTCACAACTTTGCAGACCTTTTAAACAAAAACACTTGCTTGGAGAATGCGGTGTAAGTCAAAAGAAAATTAGATATCTTCAACATTAAACGTTAAATGGTTTAGTTCAGTCACTGATATTTAAGCTTTATACATAGTAGGCATGTAGAATCATTCACAGGGAACACATTGGCAGATTTATTTTATAGAATAAAATAGCACCTTTACCGGTGCGATCGGTTTTATCACATAGTTACTTGGCGTCACCTCCCTTTAATATAAAATTAGATTAATATTTGGCTATGTATTGTTTTTCAGCCGAAGGCGCAGCGTGCAAAACGTACAGCAAGGAGCTAGGAGAGACTCCGTCCGCCGTGTGCCGCCAGCCGCTGCGCTGCCTTACCGGCGTTTGTACTAAGGCTGCTCTCAGAAACTAAAATATTTAGAATAAACCTTAAAATAAACTACAAACTATATATATTCTCTAAAACGCTGTTTTAACAATATAATTTTTATCCTATTTAAACGTTACCCACTTTTAAAATAATTAATTAAATAGTAACAAAAAATCAACTAAAAACATGGTGAGAGTTATTAAACTGTGCGTAAGTATTCATCACTACATAGTATAAAACAAAGTCGCTTTCTGCTGTCTGTCTGTCCCTATGTATGCTTAGATCTTTAAAAATACGCAACGGATTTTGATACGGTTTTTTTAATACATAGAGTGATTCAAGAGGAAGGTTTATATGTAGGTATAATTGTACCGCGGAAGAAGTCGCGGGCAGATGCTAGTTAATTATAAACATACAAGTAAGGTGCAACTAATTCTTTAATAGGTACAGATATATATTTACTTACTACTACTACTATTTTCAAGGCGAACCTGACACTAAGCCAATCTTCTTTTCATTTGTAATGTCGTTTGTCCTGACTGACAGATCATAAACGCACAGTAAAACTCGTTCCAAGTCTAGGAAGCTTTTTGTAACATGGAGGTGTAGCGTAGCTAAGTAATTTGGAAATTCACACGGAATGTAGGTTCTGCATCAAAAGCGAAGCCACAGACGGAAGCTAGTAAAATATAATATATTATGCAGGTGATTTACTTCCCGTATGGCCTCACCTAATGACAATAGGAATAGTTACACATACGTATTCATACAAATACTGTCTAGCCAACGCAAATGAATGCCAAAATGACTAATAAGTACATAAAATAAAGGACTGTTTGTGTAAATAAGCTTGACAAGCATCTGTGAATAAGGGGTAATAAGGGGTAAGTCTTCGAACTAATGTTGAACAAAATTTTGCACAGATATTAAATTTAGGAAAGTAATTAAGCGCAATGGAACAAGGAAATAAAGTACCCGCTCCTTTACGTGTACATAGTGGGAGAGAAGATATTTTTCATCCGTCTTTACTCTTTACCCTCGTGCAGGCTTTTCCGCTCGCGAAGTATTATTGAGCTTGAAAGTGCTTAATCATTTTTATATGAGTTGTCTCTGCCCCCGCTTTATCATTAACGAAAAATATTGACAAAAAATTTGAATTCTCCGCCACGAACCTAACGTTCGAATTAAAAACTTGTTATTTTGACTTAATAAATTGGAGCTGTAATTTTCTTTTGCGCCACTAGAATTTTAAACAAGTTTTCACGACTAATTAACACTTGGCGAAGCAATTTGCACCAGACTGACCAAAAAATGTATATTTTTATAATGGTAAAAAATAACACATTTTTCATTACTACTTTTCTAATGTAATTATCGCTAGCTGTTACCTGCGATTTCGCCTACAGAGAATACTTACGTTTAGCGCATGCCCGCAGGAACCGTAACATTATCTGAGATGAAAACTACCCGATTATTTATTCTGGAATTTTAATAAGACATATGAGAATCTGCATCGCAATCGGTTCAGTAGTTAAGGCGTGAAACAAACTCACTTTCGCATTTAATATTAATAAGGATTACTAAGTAAATACTTTGACATCGTTAAGTAAAATACAAAATAAACAACGTGAATCACTTGATTTGATACATTACAGGGAAAATGAAAATCAAATTGAAACAATATTGGACTTCCAATTTCCGATTTGTTGTTTGCAAAGAGAATATCAGGGAGTTAGAAGTAATATTATTTTGCATTTTTTATCGCAACTTTCGTCTTCTAAATAAAATATTCAGTAAGTATTTGTTACATGAGCATTTCGAGAAAGGAAACGTGAAGCAAACAAAACCAAATCTCTCCGCTGAAGTGATTTTGCTCACATTCAAGGGTGCCCTCTTCAGGACCATTTTTCATCTAAAATGGGTACTTCCAGCCCTAACACACACAAACATATTCAATAGATCGGCTCCTTCCATACTTATGTGGTTGCAAAGTCGACCTTCGAATAAGGAAATTTAATGGTGAATATTTAAAAAAAAAATACGAATATCTTTCTTATGACCAAAATTTTAACTGTAAAAATATGAGTACATCTACAATACTTCCATTTTTATGTAAGGATGTATAGGTATGTATTTATACACTATAATTGTTCTCGAATTCCGTTTCCGGTTTCAGTTGAAGAGACACAAGTTACGTTCCATGAAAGTAATTGCAGATTTTCCATCGCATATAACAGTTAAATTATTCGTGGTTGTGGTACCTACTGACAGTTAGTTCACCACAATTCGAACAGTGTATCGATTCGTTTTAAAATGACAAATCATTGTTTTCGATTTATTGGTGCCTCAATGAATCAAATTATTCCATACAATTGCGTCTCACAGAGGGAATTATAACGTAGAGTATAATTGAACAACGATTGATGCATATTTTAGCAGTTCAATATTGAAATGTAGGGACTAGCAGCGGGTCGCTTCAGTTTAATTAATGACAAATGGACGGGCATCGTAATTGGTACGGAGGGATATCCGATACCAGTTATTTGCATAAAGATACTTATTTGAAATTTGTGTCTCTACCCTAATGCGCGAGTCCTAAAGCATTCATGACGCATTTTTGTGGAAAAAAAAAATATTTCACGCAGTAGGTACACGTTGAAGCATATTTAAATACTCATGTGCCTATATAATTTTACTTTTAAAATAATAAGAAAAACAATCCCCCTGAATATGTTCACCGAAAAATGTGATCTTCCTTCATTTCAAGAGCATATTTATTACAAGTCGGTAGAAAATAGACGATAAAAAGCTTTTATTACAAATATTGGAATACCAGTAAACCACTCAGTTGAGGTACAGTACAACGTATCGTAAAAGCGTACGATTACGATATTCCTTATATTATTCGATAACCCCAGAATTCGGATTCAATATGTGGAAAATATATTGCTCTTTATATTTTGGATCAACATTTATCTACAAAATAGTACATCCTTTGGAATAAAGCCCTATTCCCAGGATATTATTGTCAACTGACTATAAATCTATAAGTATACATTTATAGCCAAACAATATTTAGGCACAAGTGACTGGATTTGCAATAAGCTCCCTAAAGGAAACTTATATATATTTGTAGAGTTGATTAATCTGATCTGTTTCATCAGCATCACTATTATAAGTACTGGTTTTTAGGAGGTAGGGAACATGTAGAGAAACTTTATCCTAACTAATATTATAAATACGATAGTTTGTGAGGATGGATGGATGGGACGATGCGAGTGTGTATGTTTATTCCTTCTTCACACTGAATCGACAGCAGCGGATTAAGCAGATTTAGTTTCGTATCTTCAAAGAAATATGCCGAAGGAACGGCAAAATAAATAAATAAAACAAGATTGTTCACTGACCAGATAAACTGGCGAGCATGAGCCGGCCACAGTTGAGTGCACCTTCTGCTCGTCACACACATATCTTCCGGTAACCCTTGACCCTACTGACATTCTGAAACATAAATCGTCGGACAAGCCAAATGGAACGAAAGCTATAGCTTGAGTGTGAATATTGACAATAAATAATAAAACATATAGGTAGAAGAAAAAAACTACATATAAATTTCGACATAATAATACTCAAATTGAAGATGACAATAATTATAGTTCCTATTTTACGCTTTTTGACAAGTCGTGATTTTTCAACAATAAGGATTTAAAAATATTATTCAACTTAACTATGTAATTGATGTTCCGAGGAATCTATTTATTTCCAATAAACTCTATTTTTATTGCGTAGTGAAAGTGAGTGTGAAAGAATATAAAATACTCACTTAGTAGGTACGTTGTCTTTGGAGTTTCGATTATACGCGATTTTAACCGATTACCTAGTTATACATAGTCACCTCTCTAGTTTTAATGACCGTAGAACGTAACGTAGTAAGACATTTATTGAAAATTTATACGTGAAAATTAAATAAACGAAGTATTGTTTTATTTCTATGTAATTCAATTTTAATTTATTTTGTCGTTAAAACTTGCGTGAACGCTACTAGTTACATTCTACGGATCTATCAGCTATACAGCCTAGTTATTCACTCTAGCCTTCGATATCATAATGCTGTATTGTATCTGTCTGAAAGTCGGTAATAAATACACATCACGGGAACGTATTCCATTACTTAGCAGTTCGCATTAAACGGATGAAACGAATCGCCTTGTAAGGACCAGGCTAACACATGAGCGAAAATGCTCCCCTCGCCTGGATCACTGCTTGATCAGTCGAGTATTCGTAAGTGATGACTCTAATAGATGTTCACAAGACGGTTCTCAGATTCCTTGAAAACATCGAGAAACATCAAGAACCTCGGCAATACTTCTCAGTTACCCGCCAAAAGTGGTCCTGTCGCAAAACACAAAAGTTTCCGAGCATGTAATTTGAAAATTTTGCACTTGAATCAAAAATCACTTTCGCATTACTTCTCCCCAATACAAGCATGCAACTAATAAACCATTATTCTGTAGTGTAGTGCTTTATATGACAAGGAAACTACGCCGGTGCTGTGTAGCCGACCGTGTGGCATCAACCGAGCCCTACACGGCAACCACCAATTATAAACCAGCTAGTTTCTCGCCACGAAACTATATGTGACGTGGTAGAGCCAGCTAGCGAGAATATCTCGAATATCAAAGTGTTTGCGTTTTGTGAGTTAGCTTTCTCCGTTATTATAATGGTTCAGAAGTTTACACTTGACAGCTAAGGTACGCAGGAATTCCAAATGGATAAAGTTAGAGCTCGAAACCCAGACTTTTTTCCGATAAACAAATAAACCTGTTACAATTTTATTTCAAAGTATGTTTTACCAGCGAATTTATTGGTGGCTTGATTTCAGTTTTCAGTTCATATGACCTGATCACACATAATGCTTATTCAGCTTCCCGCTTGTCTGATAATAGTTATTGCAACATGTATGTGCAACAAGAGAGCAAAGCTATTTTGAATCCCGAGTAAGCGAATTCTAGATTAGAATCCTGAGAGCAGCAAGGGATTCAAAGGCACGAGATTAAAAAAAACTTTGGTCTCGTGTGCAACATAACATTTTGCACCTCAGCATACAACAGGGCAATTTTAACCAAATCGTTTGTTTTACAAAATCCGCAATATACAAGAAGTATGTATACTATTTATTTTACAAACAAACAATAAAAAAAATACGAATAATCAAATATGCAGGAACTGAATTGCGGCGTGTACATTTTTGGCATTCCAAACTAAATTCCGGGACGCACAAAGGTCGCATTAGAAAAAAACCCCGCAACTTTTCAATGATTCCGAGTACCTAAAACTAGGTACTCGGAATTCTGTTACAACATTAAGGATTACTAAAATTTAAAATTATTATTTAGGAACAATTTAAAATCTTCATTTTCATAATTGCATTCTCTTTATTTCATAGTAATAATATCATTCGATTATTACAAGTGAATAATATAAAAATACATACAAGAATAGGAACAAGAATAATGGCAACCAAAAGAATAGTCGTGTGAAAAAGAAAGATCCCGTAGGAGATGCGCTCCAGGAACTTCCACAGCCATAACGTAAGGAACCAATTGAGCGGACCACTGTGATAATTTAATCTTCTCTCCTCTGAAGACATGCAAGATGTACCCGAATAACGTGCCGATGAAGAAGGGCGGTGACCGCACCAAAGTGTTAATGTTATAATATAGCATGTACTCTTCAACGTTCCCCGGAGCTGCCCAGCCTATTCTTTACAGAATCCCCGCTCCGTCCTCGCAGCCAAGGGCTTTAATGTGCCTCCTTGAGCCTCTCAATCTTATCGATTATTTGAAAAAAAAAAACACATTTGAAACTGAATGAATGCAATGCAAAATGAATTGCAATTTTACGGCTAAATGTCGTATCCAAACGTTTTTTTTTTTTCGGGCCTACTATCAGTAGGCATAGAATTTGAGAATCGACTTGTTTCTATGTCCCGCTTTTTTGAATCGAATAGAAAGTGACAGATTGAAGGGAAGTTCAAACCTTTCGAATTTTGTAAATAGACCCAGCAAAGACCTGAGAATTAAAAAAAAATAATTAAACAGTTACTTTGCCTCACGCTCGAAGCAAAATCGAGTTATACTCACTCTCTGGAATGAGCAAAACCCATCTGTTTGAGGTGCTGAGGTGAAAGTTTATTTATCCACCTACCTAGCTGTTTATTAATTAACCCTGTTCTGAGCAAAGATGATGAACCAAACAAACGTAAACATAAAGTTCTATCAGTCTTGTTTAAAAATTTACATGCATAGAAATTATTTCATTGTGAATTTAAGAGTAAAAACAAAGAACCAGAGCAATTTAAAGGTTTTAAGGCTAAGACTTAATTTTTTGTTAGCCGTTGAAATGGATCGCGCAATTGGAATGACTGCAACTCAGTGGTGCGCGGGAGGTGGCGCTGAACTAATTGGAAGTTTAAATAATGAATTTATGGACGGCTTTTGTTCGCTGTGCACGCCCATTGAAAGGCCATTACAGTGATTGGAAGTTCACTGACCCTCAAGCACTAAGCTTGTAGATAAAATAATAAATCGTTACATTAACCCTGTTAAAGCTAAGTTACAATTTATTAGGTACAATATCGAAATTAGGCATAAAAGGTCAGTAATTAAGTTAGGTACAAAATAAAACTAATTTAGTGCATGCTCTTGTAAAAATATAGTAGTATAAGTTAATGTTTTAATCATACTTATAATGAGTGAAAAGGTCTCATCGTCATTTGAAAAGTACACCTACTAATATAAAAAAATGTAAGAAGTGCACTTACCACTGGCAAAGTTCAGTCAAAATAACGGTTAGGTAAGCGACTGGCAGCATTGCGTCTCACCCGAAGATGATCTACGCAGTGATCTACGTGTCTACGCACCACTTCACATTTATGTCAAGAGTGACATCACACCTTTAAATTGCTCTGCAGTCTGTAAAAGTGCACCAACTTTCTGATTTCTTAACTACGTATCCTCATCTACGTACAAACTAAATTAGGTGCAAGGAAAAACTTGTAGCATCGAACTCAAACCCATTAGCCTCTGCAAAAGCTGCCCTAGAGTTAGGTAGGTACCTTACGTCACGTTTCAGTTTATCTACGGATCCTTTTCGTGCGTTTTTCTATATTTTATTAGCTGTCATAAACTGTATGATTGAAAGGAATAAATATACACATATTGCACACTCTGTCGTTGTTATCGGGTCCGCAATATACGATGATAAACAGACGTAAAAAAATCGTAAAGCTGTATCAGCAATAAATTCGACACTTTTATTACGACAGCTACCTAAGTATGCTTTATTTGTCTTCTGAATGGCACACCGTGATTTTTTAATTGTTTCGTATGTCATTTCATAGACAAAAGAAGGATCAATGCGAATTAATCAATATAACAAATCTAAACTAACTTCATTTTATTTTATTTTCGAGACTTAAACAGGACAGAAATGAATCAAAAATTATACAAAATAATCCAAAGTGGGTTTAATTCTTCTAGATTTTCTTAATGAAATATACAAATTTAAATTATACGACAACATGGGAACAAAACCGCAAGATTGCATTACTTGTAACAAATTAAAGCTAAGATGAAGACATTTCAGAAACGAACGAAAGAATGAAGATAAAGTGATACCTTATTTTTTGAATAAAGTTAATTTGCTGGCGATCGCGTGGCATGGACATTCGAGGAATGTTGGAAGTGCCGCATGGTGGACTGAAATATGAAAATGCTATCAGGGTAAGTAAGTAAAATGGATTTTAAATATAGAATGCAGCGGGCTCGCCAAAGTCCTGAGTTACCTGCTGGCCTTTCGCGTCACAAAGTTGTGGATTTTACGACGGAGCTCGGCTCTATGTAACGCCTACAACTGAATGACGTAGTTTAAAATGAATTATCACCATGTCATTAAATAAAAGCTTACCTTAAGAAGACCCTTAATAAATCTGTATAAGGAGTAATAGCTAGCGCTTAGACTGGTAACCTTAGACTGTAAGTTATCACTTTCTCCCGGTCGTGAGGTTTTTATCAATTTTGGGTATCCATTTATGAAAGTACGAACAAAAATATATCCTATCGCACGCCAACTTCAAGTTTTTAACTTTGAAGTTCGCGTCTTTTGATTCTGCTGGTTTTTGTTCATTATCATATTCATATTCTTTATTTGCCAAAACAGACAGTTGGTACAATTTGTCATGTCAGAGGTAAAAATTACAACAGTATTAACAAATAAAATCATAATAAATGTCAACCTCATAATATGTCAGATAATTAGATGCGTAAATAATAAAACTAGTAATTTTTGATGATGATTTTATTAAATATATTATGTATGTTAAACAACCCCAAGAAAATAACAACACATAGTGATAACCGCAAGACAAACGCACAGATAAACCGACCAACAGACTAAAAATTCTAAATATCGCTGATTATGACTTATTGGGCGTTAATAAATATCCATAATAACAGTGTTTTCTCGAACATTTTCCATAGAAGTTATGGACGTACAAACCTTCCTTAAGAATCACTCTATCTATTGATAAAAACCTCAACAAAATCCGTAGTTCAATCAAAAGAACTAAGCGTACCTACCTAACATACATAGCTACATAGAGGGGAGCTCCTTTGTTTTATATACTACCTATGTAAAGATGTATAATAGATATACGTTAAATTTGTAGATATTCTCGTCGCTCATACTTGGGACCTTTTTAGTATTTAAGTAAACATCTATTCCGATACGATAGACATCAGATAAAAGGCAACAAGGGTGAACCCGTTCCACAATGCGTTTCCGTTTAAGCGCGAATTATTGAACTATCTTCTTTTTTTATAACAACATTGAAAAGAAAAATTGGCATTTCAATAGCAATACACATTGCTATTGAAATTTATGATTCACGGAAACCACTGACCTTAAATGAAACAAAACTGTTTTATCGACGTTTAACTAGGTAGGTACTCGATTTTAATCTTAAAGTCTTGAGATGCAGTCACTAGGGGTCTCGTAAATTATAAGATTGGTTTAGTAAAAGGTCTTACACAGCCGTTACTAACTAATTAAAACTAGTATTTGTTATCATTATCACATAAGATATCCCCTTGTGTTAGGTTCGAATACTTGGTTAGTAACAATAAAATGGCCACCTTCTAGATGTTGACAGTTTATATCGAATCAGGTGGTCACCTTTTGATGTGATTACTTTCAATAAACAGTTTAAGAATAGGTACTTACCTATCAATTTAATACAAAGTAACAATCAGCCAACACAATACCTATATTTTGGCTTTTTATTTGTTCAACAAAGTAATTTTACCCGTAAGTAAAAAGTCGTTTCAGCGGGTTACGGCTCAAACATTAATCTCCCTGCTTTAAACCAAGAGAGGAATTATTAAGGTAGGTATGTAATTTAAATGTTGTAGATAATTATATTAATTATTTTTCTATTTCATATATTTTATTACATCACTGACAAATGTTGATAGATTACTAAAATTGCGATAAGACTTTTATCCTCAACTGATAGGCACTCAGTTCGACGTGAGAAGTCAATTAAATAACACTGTTTAGTGGTTTAGCTGTGTTGTAATAAGGACTGTGGAACGCGTCGCGCAGCGTGACAGGAGTGCTGTCAGATCTTACGATCAAAACATCGCGAACTTTCCAGTTTCGCATCCAAAAGACTTAATGCGGAAAGTTTAACTTAATTCAACTTTATTGGGGTATCATGTAGGTAAGTCAAAGACGGATAAAAGCATGAATTAAAATTAGCAAAAAAAGAGTGTTAGGTAGTATTTTTGTTCAATGCCAAATAAATGTCTTTTTAGGTACAGTGTAAGTTAAACGTTTTTAATCGTAGGTAAGTACCGTATTTCTTGTTGTTGAAATTGTCTGAAACCTTCTGAGACTAAGTTTTACATTCAAAAAGTATCTGATCTAACTTGAACGCGTGATATTATCGAAGAGTTATCTTTTCTTAGACAACAGACTAATTTATTGGAAAACTAAAGAGAATATTATTTCCGGAGACGCCAAACAAACAACAATTATTATTACGATAAAATTATTTAGTTACTGAACGATAGGAGTTGGCCGAATTTTACCAAACAAAAGACATTTTCAATTTGAAAGCGGCATAAGCATTGGCCTAAAATTAATTTATTAGGAAGAAACAGTTATTGATGCAACAAAAGAGCAAAGTTGATTTTTAGTTCGAGTGTTAATTTTTAATCCCGAGTAAGCGAAGGATTCTAGAATTAAATCACGAGCGTAGCGAGTGATTCTAAATTAGAATCCTGAGTACAGCAAGGGATTCAAAGCCACGAGATTCTAAAAACTTTGTTCTCGTATGACTCATACAATTTTTCACCTCAGCAGCGAGAACATTTTGTCTTAAAAGAAAAAAATACAACAAGGCAAATGCAACCAAATTGCTTATTTTAAAAATGCAATAATATACCTAGAAGTAGTATAGGTACTATTTATTTTGAAAACAATCAATTAAAAAATAAATGACGAATTATAAAATATGCAGGAACATGACATGATAGGCATTTCAAACCAAATCTTTTTAAGGATTCGTCCTAAAACTACTCGGAATTTTGTTACAGCATTAAGAATTATTAAAATTGCAAATATTATATCCTTACTAATACTATTTCCTTATTTAATTAATTTATGTATATTTTAGTTACACATAAGTCGGGTTCTATAAATATATTTATTACTTTATTTCCGTATAGGTTTATGGTTTATGTAGTATATTTTATCTGTGTATCGTTTCGTGAGTCACAGACGGTTCTGGCTGAAAATCAGTGCTGCAGGTGTCTAACACCTTAGCGTAAGGTTGAGCCAGCGACCGTTTCACTTTTTCGAAGACACATACAACGCTGATGAGCCATTTTTCATGTCGGCAATTTTTGTTTCTTTTCTATTAAATTGTGCTCTTATATTTGTGTGTCTTGCAAAAACGAATAAATGTCTTCTTTCTTTCTTCTTTAAATTCATTATTTAGGTGCAAATTAAAATCGGCATTAATATACTGGGGGCTATCGGGCGTGTATTTGCCACTAGAGGCGCTAGTGTCGCGTGAGGTCCAATAACATTCACTTTTCACTGGTTTTGCCGGGCTTCGTAACATAAATTATAATTTCTCTCATTTTCCTGTTGAAAAGAGATCTCCTTCATGAAATTATCGAAAATATGGATTATTTGGCGATGAATGTGAACGCTTTGAAAGCGGATTTTTTTCCGAACAAAACGGAACTGCACAACATTGCAGCATAGGTACTCGATATGTTATTTATAATTAATTATTTATAATTAATAAACTTAATGAGATTCAAGATTTAAAACTGTTTTTCGGCGCCGATCTTATAAAGTCGCCTTTGACAGCTATAAATAGGTAGGTAGATACCTCTGGACCTTAGTCAACAGTGCCGCCAACTAGTGAGCAAAGAAACAATAGTCCCCATTACACATTATCTTTGTTTCATAACATTAATATCATTCGATTATTTGAAAAAAAAGCACATTTAAAACCTTAACAGATGAACTGTACTTCTACGGCTAAATGTGTACCTAACCAGTTATCCGAACGTTTTAATGTTTTTTTTTGGGGCTTACTATCTCACTAGGTATAGAATTTGAAAATCAAACATCAAATCGACTTGTTTCTATCTCTCGCTTTTTTTTATCGACAGATTGAAGGGAAGTCCAAAACTTTCGAATTTTTGAATAGACCGCCAGCATTGTTCTCGGAATTAAAAAAATAAAATTTAAAAGTTACTATGTCTCACGCGAATTCGAGTTTGGCTCACTGTCTGGAACCTATTTTTCGTTACCCGAACCCATAGCTTGAATAATATTTGTTGTTTAGTCTCATTTTATGCTAGTAAATAAGAACATTACATCATATCAATGACTAACTACGATGGCTGCTATTCACTGCGTATGCTTTTGCCGCATGTTTTATCACATGTGAAAGGTTATTTGTACTTATCTAACTGTAGTAAATAGTCTTAACCATTTTAAATGGATATTAATTAGTTCATTAAGGGCAACGAAGTACGACTGCACTTACAACAAATAGCATTACCTACTGTGATAAGTAAAATTATAATGAGATTTTCTAACGTACTTACCTAATATTTTTAGTTTCAGTTCCTGCTAACATGGAGAAAACAAACAATATTCGACAACGCACAAGAGGCCCTAAATCAAATGAAGTCCTCGAGACGCGAGACGAGAAGAAACAAGATCCGGAATTCACAAATCGAGAATCACCTCTGACAGTTCTTATACAAAGTTCTCTCCACATAAGAGCAATATATCACATATTCGTCGTGATACTTTTGATCCTATTATGCGACACGGTCATTTACGACCTCGTGGAACGTGGCAAGTAAGTTATATCGCCGAGCCTCTCTTGTTCTGTGGCGTAGAAATACAAACACGTGACTTGCCTCGCGAACTACCCCAGCTCATTGGCCACTTAACACTTGGGTTAACTAACTTGTTTTACGACCAAAATGTATTAAACATAATGTTTATTGGCAAAATACGGGGAGATTTTTGTGCTCTATATATTTTTCTTTAATCTTCAATTCAATTTAATCATTTAATTTTCAAAGTTTTTTGTTTTTTTTATGAGAGTCAAAACCGTTAGGTCGCGTGATATGGGATGAAACGTTACTTTACGGGCTCTATCTAAAAGGTAAAACCATACCTTTATGTGATCACTTTGTTGTCAATCTGTCTGACCGTCAAGACCCTTTTTCTCGAGAGCAGTTAGAGCGTAAATATCATAAAATCATCGACTTCCTTCGAGCCCACGCGTCCCTTGTGTGCCTGCTGAGCGAAGTCTAAAACAGTGATTGAGTGGCAGAACAGTGACACGATTTCTTAAAGAAAAAAAAAATAATTATATTCGACGCACGATCCATCGCCATGTCTGGTAGGAAAAAGTTACACATTTCAATCTTCCTTCAAACTTGTTCGTTACTCGTACTATGTACCTACATTTTGCGAAATTCCATTAGATACACTTACTAAATCTTTTACTTTGAAACCTAATTATAATTACATACTTAGTGCTAGTTATTCATCGTTAGTAACGCTTATCTAGTGCTAATATATCTACTATTCTTTTAATTAAATACTGTATTGATTTTTTTGCCATTTCCGGAATGAATTTTATATTTATCAGCGTTATCTTCTCATGATAACGTCTTACTAATGTAAGCCATGGTTTTACAAAAACCAAACATAGTTACTAATTGTCACATAACTAAACATCACGTGAGCCTAACCAAGTTTCATAGTTTAACATTTTTCGTGGAACTTTTTTGTCAACTTAGACTCCACTCAGACTAAATAAAAAGTCAAAACGAGTTCTGCGAGCGGCAAATTGAGTCCGTATCAAACTACGCCTTGCCGTGTACAATCAAACTTCGCCGAGGAAACTAGTTGAGCTCTACTGAGGCAGTGACATGTGTATGGCTGCTTAACTGTGTCCCTTACGCTGAGCTGAATAGAACTTGGCACGCATTAAGCGATTGTGGTAACCCCCTGCACACACGTGAATGGGGCAGCGCGTATTTTCATCATCATTATACTTACTATTATATGTAATCATGTATGTTGTCGGCTTTGAACATTGTCGTTAAATAACTATAATACTTTTTCCGAGGATAAACATAGCAATAAGCACGGTGGCCTATGGGTTTGGTGACATCGGCCGCGGTGCCAAGCTCTGGCTGTTCGAGCTGTCGCTCGCCCTCATCTTCTACCCGGGGCTGTTATTATATTCAACAGGAGCAAGAATCCTCAAAAATAAATCAGGTAACTACATAGTTAATAAATAATAATTATTACATTATTGATGATTATTCCGACCAATTTCCTCCTATTATTATTATTATTATTTTCTTTATTGGGGACAAAAACAGATACAGACACAATTTAAACAAAATATTCAGAACGTAGTGCAGTAAACATAGTCTGCACCCTGAACCAATTCCCACTAAGAGTTTGTGGTAGATGTGGCAATGAATCGGAAATTAACTCAGTTTGCGTCTCGTGCGCTTGAAGATGACTTAGGTACGTAGCCGATCATCAAGCTGAAAACTCGCGCATAATAAAAGCACGTTAGCACGGCATTGACAAAATGGTAACGATTGGCAACAGGCAACAGGCTAGCGAATTTTCACATTATTAACTTTAATACATATAATTATTATTCATCGAGAAACCCGATTATCTAGTGGAAAATTCACCTGCTAATTGTTGTTCAAATTTACGCCACGTACATTCAATAACTTTTTCAATCAGTCGAGAGGAACAAACTTTGATGAAAACAAAGGTAAGTAATCAATTTTGCCTCATAGTCGGGGTTTCGATATAAAATACCAAAACAAACACAAAAGTTTGGACGAGTAGGTAGGTAATTATAAACTTGCTCGACGACGACAAGTATTCGACGAAATGCTTTTCATTCCACTTCCACCATATTTGTTAAGAAAAGTTATTTCTTTTAATAAAATTGGCTTGAAATGGCTGGTAACTAAAACAGATCGATTCGAATTGTCTGTCGAAAAAAATAATACGAGTTGAAATATAAATTTAATTGTAGGTATGTGATGATAAAATGCATTGTCACTGTCATTGTGTGTCATGTAGATTTTTGCTAAATAAAGCCTAACAAATATCAGGCTTTCCTCATTACAAGGTAGAGTTTGCAGTAGAAAGTGGCTCTATCCCTATAAGAGAGAAGTTAGTATGCAATAGTAGCACGATAATAACTAATATGATATAATATGGATATAGATTACACCAGCTGGTCATGACGCTGCGAATATACGTCGCTGTACAAAACAGCAGTTTGAAATAGCGCCCGCTAAGCCAAGTGGCCGTTGCGACCACTCGACGCTAAGGGTCTTTTGTTGCAACCGGTCTCTTGTCTCCTGCTCCAATTAGTTACTCGAATGGCCATATATGCGTCATGGCATTGCCAGTAAGTCAACCGTAAAACAATATACCAGTTATTTTTCAGGTTTCGTATCTCAAAAAAGGAAGCCTTTTATATTATTTCGTTGTCGGTCCGTCAGTCCGTCAAGACCCCTTTTCTCAGGAGTTCATGATTTATCAAGGTAAAATTATTTAACACTAGCTTCTGCCCGCGACTTCGTCTGCGTAGAATCCTTACTAATATTATAAATGCGAAAGTAACTCTGTCTGTCTGTCTGTCTATCTGTTACCTTTTCACGCTTAAACCGCTGGGCCGATATAGTTGAAATTTGGTATACAGATAGTTTGAGTCCCGGGAAAGGGCATAGGATAGTTGTTATCTCGGAAAATTGCATTAGTTCCCGCGGGATAGCACAGCCCAAACCACTGGAATTTTTCAAATTTAAGGCGGAACAAAGTTCGCCGGGTCAGCTAGTTATACATAAAAACCTTCCTCTTGAATCACTCTATCTATTAAAAAAAACCGCATCAAAATCCGTTGTTTAGTTTTGAAGATATAAGCGTACATAGGGGCATAGGGACATAGGGACATAGAGCATAAGGACAGAGAAAGTAATCACTTACCATCAGGTGACCCACTTGCTCGTTTTCCTTCCTATTTATAAAAAAAAATGTTATCAGGATTTTAGAATCATAATTGACAAAAAAATATTCAATACATTGATCAATGTTCAAAATGAACCGCGTCAAAGATTTTGATTCAAAAATTTAAATAAAATATCGTTGGAGGGACGTGCAATCAAACTAACCAAACCACTTGCTTTATATTATTGAAAACGAAAAACAGATCTAGCTAAAACTAAAACTAAATTAAAGGTGAAATATTTCTCCCAAATCGCCGCCAATAGGGAGGGTTAATTTTAAGACACCTTGTTTGTACCTACATACTGTATTTGTACCTACATTGTCAAAGCGTAACATGTAATGGTTACGCCTTCGCCCTCCATCCCGCACGTAAGACCTTACATTGATTGAGCGCCGGCAGCCGGCTTAGCTCATTGTCCAGTCAAGCCTATCCTGCAGAGCCTTCCAATTTACCGCTTCACAGACACACCGCCTTGTATTAATCTCGCCGCGACGACCTTTTGTGTTCCTCTTCACTTTTCAGAATAAAACAGGAACGAAACTCCGCTTTCCGCAAGCATTGCTGTCAATAAAAGCTAAACATAACATTATGCCTACCTATACAGATACATAAAAAGTAAAATTTATTAGTCTTTGTACTCGTAAATGGCAAGAATTTTCAATTCATCGTAAAAAAAAGTTCTCAATAGGAGCATCTTCAAGTTGCAAAAAGTTTTAATTACTTGTCTTTGGGTCCTGTATCTCAAAAACTTTTAACTCTGATAATTTTTTCTTTTAATTATATTTAAAACCAGCATTATTAACGTGGTTAAGGCGATAATGAGGCTCAAATTAGTTATTGATTATCTTATAATTTGTGTTTCCTCGCTTCCTATTCCCAGGTCTAGGACGGATATGGAATGTTTTGGCGATCACTGGATTGGCAGCTCTAGAGTCATTCGGGGTAACAGCACGCGGTGGGTAAAAGTACGCGGTGGTCTGATCTCCGACAGGGGTGGGGGCGCCGAGGTCTGTGTTTGTAAAACAGAGTGGCGCTACTGTCGCCGTTTAGGAGCCACGGGCCGCGCCGACGCAATCTAAGTACTGGTCGCGACACGTCGCCGAATACTTGTAGCACGCTTATTTCGTTTAACTTTTGAGCCACGGAAAAGTGTGCTGTAGTTAAATAGATAGCTCTGTGCCAGTAAGTATACTATATTTCTATTGTTCATTTAATGTAGTTTTTATGTAAGTTTATCATATTCGTAAAAAGTATTTAACGTGTGTGTTGTGACTGATTATTTGGTATATTTGCCGATTGGGGTAAGAGTACGAGATTAATAGTACGCACGCGTACGTTACCCCCGTTGCGTACTTATACCCCAAATGAAATAAAAATATCAAAAATTGTTCAATCTTTCAGAATACACCAAAATGCCGAGAAATTACATAAGGAAGGCCCCTCAGCGGACCCTCATCTCAGATGACCAAATAATGAAGGCGAACACATCGGGTCAAGAGTACGCATTGGAAAAGTTTTCAGTTTAGCCTATGTAGGGCTAAAACTAATTAATCTTGATGGAAAATTTTCTTAAATAGTGAAAATTTATTGAATATTCTACAGATTTAATATCATAACATGCCAATTATATAATTCTTTATAGGTCTGGGAGGCCATCAAAAAAAAAATGCGTGCTCTTGACCCGAATGACTGCGTACGTTTACCCCGCGTGCGTAACTTTACCCTAAGACTTGCGTAATTTTACCCACACATCGGGTCAAGAGTACGCATTGGAAAAGTTTCCAGTTAAGCCTATGTAGGGCTAAAACTAATTAATCTTGATGGAAAATTTTCTTAAATAGTGAAAATTTATTGAATATTCTACAGATTTAATATCATATCATGCCAATTATATAATTCTTTATAGGTCTGGGAGGCCATCAAAAAAAAAGTGCGTGCTCTTGACCCGAATGACTCTACAAACTGCCCTAGTGGCGGTGCCGATTTGGGACCTGGGACGGAAACATCTGGCTTTGGCTTCCGGAGTTACTGTTACCTGTGAAATGGTAAGATATACTGCCGTGGTCTCATATCAAATTTGCTTTTTTAACTGATTTTTATAACTTCGTGTCGATTTGGTGGCATTGTCAGTTGGTCTAATAAAGAACATCTCTCGCAAGGAAAACGTGCATTTTAATTTGAACATGTGGCGACCGTGAGGAAAAAAATAAATTTGCAATTTTTTAAACGAGAAAGAAAAATTATCCGGAGCTCATTTACAAGAACTAGAAACCGATTTTTGGAGTGAAGTGATACGGCCGACGATTTCGATGGAATAAGTGACATTTGCGATACTTCAAGAAAAAGCTAATAGACGGAGAGCTAGCCACGGAAATAGGTACCTAGTATACAATTCATAGAGCAACGAAATCCCTCTAGTTAGTATGCCATACTATCATTATTAATTAATTCGAGCGCCACGCAACTTTTCAGCGGAGGGTGACTTTTAGTGTAAGAGCTACCTACGGAAATGGGAATACAATTTATAGTTATATTGTGAAGAGCCTTGGAATGATTACAACTAAACGAATCTCTTTGGCACATTCGTTGTTCGGCGGCATAGAAACTGATAAGGCAGACTATGGCATTTATAAATTGAACGTAAAGACCCTAGATAACGAGTTCGAATTTCGAATGACCGCGCTCGATAAAACAAAAGTCTGTGGTGTTATACTGCGACTACTTGACAACGATCGCTTGATGGGTCAGTTGATGGACAATAATATTAATTTGAGTGACAAAGGAATAAATTCACCTGGCATCAGACTGCTTACTAGGGAAAGATTATTCAGGGATATTGATGGCTGGTTGATTATACA
This sequence comes from Pandemis cinnamomeana, assembly GCA_932294345.1. Classification (NCBI taxonomy): domain Eukaryota; kingdom Metazoa; phylum Arthropoda; class Insecta; order Lepidoptera; family Tortricidae; genus Pandemis; species Pandemis cinnamomeana. The sequence continues at coordinate 9,903,467 of OW028705.1, read as the reverse complement.
ATTAGACGGAAACTTGACCGCCATAAAAACAAAACTCGAATGGACGGTTCAAGAACAGAAAAGTATCGGCTGTTCCAACCTCGAGAACCTGAGTAATAATAAAATAATGGACTTATGGGAACTCGAAGTGATGGGAGTAAGGGACCCTATTAAAATTAATCTAAGAAAATCTTCTAAGAAAGAATCACAGTAAGAAATTTTGAATATTTTGAAGAAACCATGAACAAAAATGAGATTGATATTGATATCTACATATGACGTTAACTTGCCGTGGAAAATTGGACATAATAAATTGAAGAGCCATACATAGAGATGGCAACGAAACGCAGACTTATCTTTAAAGACCGGTTAGAGGAAGGCATAATAGATATAGTTACGGAGGATGACATGAAGACTTGCCACATCATACAGTAGTGAAAGAATCCAGTCTGACAATAAGAGTTCGACCTGCTAGAAAACGAATTGAAACCAATCCCAGGACGAGAAGGAGTGCCGAGAGTGGCAAGAGTCCGCACGGACTGCAGATGCCGAGCATAAGCGTCCCATTCATTTGTTATACCAGTTTGAAGTCAGGAGAATTCATGTCAAATTCACTTTTGAAACAGATTTTTACAACTTCGTGTCAATTTCGTGTCATAGTCAATTGGTCTCATAAAGAACATATCTCGCAAGGAGAAAGTGCATTTTTAATTTAAACATTATACCTACATTAAAAAACCCCATCAACTACGTCGTAAGCCGACTAGTTGTTTAAGTAGTTTATTGTTTACCCATGCCTCTGAAATAGTTTTCGGAATCAATTTGCCTAACATTATTACTGAAAAGCAATAGATAGAAAAGCGATGGATTGCAATTGGTAGAAAAGCGATTTAGCCAGAACATTTATTGGCCTAAAAAATAAGATACAACGAGATTTACCACAATAACACTATTTTTTCTCAAATAAGCATCGGTCTGAGTCAATGCCCCGCAATTTCATCGGTCATCAGATAAAGCCATGTTTTCTGTCCGGACTGATTGATGCTGGGGAGCGACTTATCTGTAATGTAGTGTGATTTATGCGCGTTACACGAACGAAGTTTGGGCACAGGCTGTCGTCTAACAAATGAACTATTTGTGAGCAACAAACTTCCCGTATCCGTGGCTCGTGGCTCGCAGGCTTCCACATCACGTTAATTCGCAACAATAAGTTATTGGGAACTTCTACTGTTACCTACGAAAGTGTTCCAAACAAAATTCATTAGGTATAGTTGTCTCGTGTATTCTACCTACCAAGCTGTTCCGGTAAATAGTGGACATCCTGATTTTACTTTAAGTGCCTTTAATATGATTTTTTTCATTTGTGTTTCGAGATATTTTAAATGCTTTTAATATCCAAAACTTAGGTAGTGTTTATTCAAGGATTTTTTCAAAACTATTCGCTTAGGTAAAGAGTAGATAGGTTTTATTAATTACTATTCCAAGTATTCGTATTTGTATAATATTAATGTCTTGCGTTTTGCAATCTCATTGCGATATTTCGTTCAATAAAATTCATTTCAGCGACCGTTTCAGCATTTTTCTTTGAAGGTTTGGCAGATGTTTGAAGCAAGCTTATGTCATGGACACGGTGAACCTATTTTTACTGGCACATAAAGCCGTTAATACCTACTGTAATTTTAAACGAGGCCCGGAATGTCCCTTGTTCTGCCACCGGCCGTAAATAGCAACGGATATATTTTCATTTCGGGACATGAAGTATTACTTTACGAATGAGTTCATTTGACGATATTAAGAGCGGTTCATTAGCTGTGAAATTGTTTTTTTTATATTTCACTGAATACTTATTGATAACAAATCCGTTGCATTTTCCAACCAACTTTGTACGGTACGAAATGTTTTATTAAACGTCGTCGTATTGCCTCGAGTAATAATTATCGTTGATTTGGTGTTACAGAGGTTTTCAGGTTGCAACGGCTGGTAGCTGGCGATGCCTTCAATTTATTTTCGATTTCATTTTTACTGTCCGCGACTTCGTTCGCGTGGACTTCACAGTCTGTGCAGAGCGATGAATTTTCAATTGCTTTTGAACTTTTGACATCCGATTTTGATGAAGCAAAGCCTATATATTTGTCCACGTTAATCTACCAGCAAAAATGCCACGAAAATCCGTTCAGTTGTTTCCAAAAACAAAATTAAGAGTGCTTAACAAATTATAATCAAGAAGTAACAAATTATAAAATTACAGACAGTCAAAAACTACTGTTCTCTGCAACTAGATAGGTAGATATTTTGTTATCATATAACTCACGTGGTAATTATATTCCAGAATTGCTCGACATGTTTCGGACTATCACGAAGTCCTTCTTAGATAGATATTCTCCGCTCCTATAAAAAGCCGGTCATTATATACCTACTTACGAGTAGATAGTATTATTTTATTAAATGTCGAGTACGAGTCTTCCGCATGAATCAAACACGTTCACCGAACACGTTTTTTTAAAACACAGTTAGTATTAACGTACATAAGGATTAGTGTTCTTGCAGCTGACCCGTAACTCAAAGATGGAATAGTGCGGCAAAACAGCGAGGAAAGTGAAACGCAACATAAATCACCTGGACCCTCGTCAAGCGCGGCGGTAAATAACGCCGTCGCCGGTTGCCGGTGACGCCGCCTGCCGACGGCTTCATACCTCCGCGCTTCCAGCTTTCCACTCGTCTCCAATCAATACAGACCTCAAACTGTCAAATTAAACGTGCGTTAATTTACGAGGTGATCGAAGTTCCAGGTGAAAAAAGCGTGTGAAGTGCAATATGGCGCACTAAAGTTTCCGTAAATTTAAGTTTTATAAGACTTGAACTTCTACATTTTGCCGAATGCAAAAGTTAGCTCATTTATTTATGAAATTCTGCGGCTTTTGCACAAAAATACACTTTCAAAGGATTGTATCGTTCGAGTAGAAACTTCATTTCTACGGTTGCAATCTCCATGCGTAACTGACAGAGAAAAAGGATTTGACAAACTCCTTGGACTTGACAGACTGTTAACGAAGTGGTCGTGTTAAGGTTTCATTTTTACTTTTGAGCTACGGAACCCTAAAATAACACCGGGAGAAAAGCTGCATACACTGCCGAAGCATTTAAATGGCGTGTTAATAAAAAAACGAAATTGACCTACGTGGGGTAATCCCCAGTGAGACATAGAAAGCTAGCGTATAATTAAATTTAATTTATGCAAAGTTCCAAATGCATGGACTAAAATACAAAAGGGGAATTAAAAACAAATTAAACTATGATTAAATTAAAAACGAATTAAAAACTAAAATCAAATAATTAAAAAGGAGGGGCCCCCGTGGCATAGTACCACAGACGCTGGCAGTATTCCCCCTTTGCACAGCGATACTAATACGCTGTCCAAGGAAGCTGTCAGCTCTGCGGCCACCCGTAGCGTCTATTAGTCTCTTCGAAATATCTTTGAAGAAGTTACTAAAAGGATGTATAAAAATTAGGTACTTGTAAATAACGCGAGCACTCAAATTATATACTTACTATCGACAAAAAGGTATACTTAAGTATGGTATAGTATATTTTCTTCAGTGCTTCTCTAAATATTTAAGTAATAATGAAGGTACCTGAAAGCGATGCCTTATATACGGTGGATTTACGTTACAAATTACTGCTGAAAATCATAAACTAGAGATAGAACCCGAATAATTTACATTAAGCCTATCCGATTACGAACGACGTCCCTTTAAGAAATTTATATCACCCGTGGGATATTGATAAATTGTAAGTCCTTAGCAAGTATTATGTTCTAGTAGAGACGAATTGCCTCCTCCGGTAAAACAACCGGGACCTCGTGGGAAAAAGAAAGCTGTTATTAGTCTGTCAAATAAATAAAGTTAGATAACATTACATTACTTTACCCTATCACTCCCTCAGCTCACAGCTAGAAAAATAGTAGATTGATAAACAAGAGTTGAAATTGACCTATTTCACCTGATATATTTCTGGCGCTCGAACGAAGTGAGAGCACTAGTTCGAGGGTGAAATGGGTAATTTCACCGGAGTTGAACACTCTAGTTTTCATTTCGAATATGAGGAAAGTAGAAGACGGTTTATGACAAATTTCACTAACGTCGCACGGTCGCACTTAATATTTGTTATGTTTGTCTTTCTTTTCCCGCTCTTTTTTCTATTGCGCGATTTGCGGGCATTGCGCATTTCTTCGGCGCACCAATGGCTGCCGGCTAGTTTTTTTTTAAACTTGCAGAAATGAGGTCGCTATCAATTAATTGTCGGCTTTCACGCTAAAAAAATTACCTAATTCTCGTTATACATATACACTTGCATAAGCTTACATAACGTGAATGTTATTTTCAAAAAAGATTATAGCCTTTTACAATTAAGGAACTATTTGTATACATTAATATATTACATGGCTGTATACGTATTTCCATTGCTATGTACCTCATTTGGATTAGCTATGAAAGCTTGAGATTTTTTTTTAAATTAGTTTCAACCCAAGGGTCGCGATGAGTCACTCTTTCACACTAAATCGGTTTCATGGTCTACATTTCATCAACTGCTAGTACCTACATAATTGAATATCTGGAGTGGACTTAACACAGGCTACTTTATATATCGATATTAAATAAAAACAATACAATTTAATAAGTTACGAAACATACTTCCGCGATAATATCCACCCCAGATATGACACATATTTAGCAATCAATTGAAAATTCTAAATTACTTGTATCGACTTTTCTACGGAACTGTCAATAAAATAGATATGTGTGAAATGTATGTATGTATGTATAACTCTTTATTGAACATAATACACAAGAAAAAAATGAATACAGGACAACACAAATACACAAAGGCGAATTTATCCCTAAAAGGGAAATTTTTTCTTTAATGTGATAGTAGTGAACCGACAGATATGTGGTTTACGCGAGCGATGCTGCGGGTAACAGGTGGAACATAATATTTTCCGTGTCTTTTTTCTCAGTTCCGATTTTTAATGAAAATCCATGCTGTGGCCATCGCCTGCGCATCGCGTTGGCGTGAACGTGCGCCGCTGCCTACGTTTCAGCACTACGTTTACTTTTTGTTTGCACCTACACTCATTTATCGAGATCAATATCCAAGGTAGGTAAGATATTTTTTTTCCTTTTTTTGTGTTGTTTTCCTGTTTTTTAGTCCGTCCATTGCAAATAATTCTGGAGTTATGTAAAGTATGAAACTATTCCAGAATACATTAGATACATAGGACCTAGAAGGACTTAGACTAGAGCCTAGAGCATAACGTACATAAAGAAATATTTTCTATATTGACAGATGTTAAACATATATTATGTAGATTAGATACTCCTACTACTGGTAAAACTAAGACGAATACAGTGAATGACTAGCCTTGTCCTAACCTATTTTATATTTTTACAGAACAAAAACAATTAGATGGAGTGCTGTAATATTCAACTTTATAGAAGTGGCAGCCATCATATTTTATAACAGTTTCTTGTGGGAGCGCTTTATCCTACCCTACTGGTCAGACTACGGGAAAGAAAGCAAGGTGAAAATTGATTTGCTTCATTAAACTAAATTGTAAACTTTGTGAATTACAGACAATAGAGAGCGATTTTTGAAATCACGACACCCGAAAGTGGTAAATAACGAGTATATTATTATATTACAAAACTACAGCTCAACTTTTAACTACTTAGTTGACAGATTATATTTTAGCCCAATTTTTCACCACTTTCGAGTGAAGTGCTTCCAAACATCGGGCCCCATCTCCTTTTTTATGATGTGCATCAACACAATGAATTAAATACAGTATAGAACGAAATAACTGCCCAATAATTTTTTTGATATATTTCGGAAGTTGTTAAAATAATGTCGTTAGCCAGATCGTCATTAGCAACTCTTCGAATGCTTCAAAATCAATTGGACTGGACAACATCACGGAAAAGCTGCGTCGAGCTACGATATTGACATTACGACGTAACGTCACATTCGGGGATGATATTTCAACCGTCCTTGCCTAAATATTTCCTTGGACGTGCTTTATGCATTCCTACACGAGAATTTATTGAATTTCGTAGGTATTAACATGGATAGCAAAATGAATCGTCATTTCAAGGAAAACTTATCTTGTTACGGGAAATTGGTATTTATTTTTCAGGTGGAAGCGGGTACGGTAGTACGTGGTATGTTCGCGTGTGTGCTGCCGGGAGTGATATCATTCTTGTGCGGATTCTATTGCCTGCTGCATGCCTGGCTGAACGCCTTCGCTGAGATGCTGAAGTTCGGTGACAGGCTGTTTTATGAGGTGATTTAAATAAAAAAAACCGTCGAACTGAATAAAGGTTTCTAGATTTTCATAACGATATTGCTTCTGAAGCAAAACTGTATCTAAAAACCGATCAGACTTCCTTTAAAATAAAAAACCGGTCAAGTGCGAGTCGGACTCGCGCACCGAGGGTTCCGTATCATTATCTATAAATATCTAAAACCAGTGTAAGCAGAGCCCTGTTCCAAAGCAAAATGTACGCAGTGTGGGGTTACTTTATATTGGTCACTGCTATATACAGACATACATACACATTTACGGTTTTCGCAATTATTCTTTAATCTGTGCTATAAGACCTACCTTCATACCAAATTTCAAGATTCTGCGTTCACGGGAACTACCTTGTAGGTTTTGATTCCCTTGAGAGTTGAAAATTTGCGGAAATTTGCGGCATAAACGGCTGTATCTTTTGATTGCGTTGGCTTAGAAGTTTGATTTTTTCACAGCTTCAAGGGACAGTAGACCTGAGTAATTGATATAAATTTCAGCTTCATACCTCCACGCGTTCCTGAGAAAAAGGGTCTTGACAGACGGACGGACGGACGGACGGACAGACGGACAACAAAGTGATCCTATAAGGGTTCCGTTTTTTCCTTTTGAGGTACGGAACCCTAAAAACAACATTGCCGCTAAAGTATGTACATCTAAATACCTACGAATGAATACATGTAGAAGTACGTGCCTAATCATAGTATATAAATATAGCTAAAGGAATTCTGTTTTTCTAGTACCTACTAGGTTCTAATAATATTGCTACTATGCACTAATGAGATTAACAATAACGTTGAGTTCAGATATTTTTGAGCACTCAGACAGCGACGATGTTTCTATTTTCTATCTGATGGTAACACTATATATGCATTAATTGTCCTAAAAACTTCAGGAGTGGTGGACGACGTCCCAGTTCGCCAAATACTACCGCGCTTGGAACCGCGTGGTGCACTCCTGGCTGCGGGACCATATCTACAAACCGCTCATACCGCACACCGGCCGGGTCTTCGCAATTTTCATGGTATTCTTCGTAAGTAACTGTTCATTTGAATTACGTATTATTAACACGATAAATCACGTAAATAACGTGTCTTACTGAATAACAAAAACAAGTGCTTGTCCGACCACGCATATAACAAGGAGTTCTGAAGTCAAAACAAACAATGCTACGCATCTATGCCATCTACATTTCGTTTCGTTTCATTTCGTTGATACAAAAACCGTCAACGACTCACCACTTCCACAAGTTTGTATAAAAAGTAACCCATTATTTTTGCTTGTCAATAGTTACCTATTGCTTATTAACTAGAATTAACTTGAGAAAATTCATTAAGCCTTCAATTGATGATCGACAGCAGGTAACCAAATCATCAAAATAAACAATACATACGACGAAACGGTTCCAGAAAAGGTAGGTAGTGCCCCGCTTTCTTTTGTTTCCATCTTGGCAGGGACCGTGCCCCCAAATGTGTGTAGATTGCCAAGGTTTTAAATTAATGAACACATTTTATTACATGCCTACGTATTTTCCTATACTTGGCCGGTTCTTCCATGCTGGTCTGGGAACAAAGAAAAAACATAGAAAGTGGCTTCTCTTCCCGCGAAGATGGTAAAAGCCCATCGAGGTATTGAGTGAAAATCTTAGGGATCATGTTAGGTAGGTATATAGGCGATGTGGCTAGCAACCCATCACTGTTTTGATTCCTCTTTCCATCCATTCGCTCAGAATCATGGTAAACGTGGTCTTTAGGTCCTGTTATCGTAGGCTCTGTCTACCCCGTAAGGGATAAAGACGTGATATATGTATGTATGTATATGACCGGTTACTATCGTCTTCAAGTGAAAGTGTCTATTAACTTAGTTATAGTTAGGTAGGTAACACAATTATCAGAAAGTTCCGATAACAAAATATATCTCGATGGGAAGTTATGCGAAAGTTTATTATTGGATTTATCTATACCTACACCTAAGCACAAAATACAGATGTTCTCCTATATGAAACCAAATATATAAAGTTTAAAACGATGGAGCTTATTTTTAAAAGCACATCACTTGGATAGTACCTACCATTTAAAAGTGATGAAAATTGTGCTAAAATTAAATTTATGGTAGGTAATACACAAAGTTTTGGAGTGGTAAGTATAGGGATAAAGGCGTGATATATAGTAGGTATGTAAGTATATATTTTCGGTTAAATTATTTCTAAAATCGGTCCTCACATAAATATGCTATTGTCGCGTTGGTGAAACAGGCCTAGATCTGTAGAAATGTTTCTCAGCGTTTAGAGACTAGTTATCGTGCGCTAAGAAATCAATGTCCTAGAAAAATGTAAATGCCGATTATTTGCATTCGATGCAATAAAACGGCATTTACATTTTCAATGCATACAAATATATTTCTACGAAACATTCGCGTTTATTTGCTTTTCTAAGAATAGGTAGCTAACTGTATTTTTTTTTCATATACCTAATGCGAAAATACCATTCGAAAGTGGTGAAAAATTGTGCTGTATTTGAAATGCTTACGAGTAAAATAGAAGAAAATTGCAGCTCTAACCAATCTAGTCTAGTCGAGTGTAGCTCACGATAGATGATAGGATAGGTAGATCTTTATTTCCAAACAACCTTTCTTAATTGCCAGTAATCTACACGTTTGCTAACTCGCCTTTTTGTAGTACTTAATGATAATGACAAAAATTAAGGGACTGCAGCCTGCAGCCAATATTTTTAAGGACCATAACAACCGTAAATACACATGGCACCTCGCCGTGCTTTAATTAATTCAGAGCAAGCATGATAGGTACTTAATTAAAGTTTTCGCGCATTAGCTATAAATACAACCTTTGTTCCTTGGCATGTTTATTCTCATTCAGTAAATTAGAATTTTATCAAAAAAAAATAGCCACTCGCCACAATTTTTCACTGGGCGAGTTCACTCGCGGCCCACCCACCTACTAAACTTGTGGTTTCAGTTTTGTTAACTGTCACGTACGCCAACTGCGATTTTTGTATTATGAACAGTATTTTCCAATGATTATCAACTTACTTGCGGTTGTCGAAGGTATCAGCGGCGGCGCACGAGGTGATCCTGGCGCTGTCGTTCGGGTTCTTCTACCCGGTGCTGATGCTGCAGTTCGGCGTGCTGGGCCTGCTGCTGGTGCCCGTCACCGCTGCCAGTGGCCGCCGCTATCCCAGCTTCATGAACTTGCTCATGTGGCTGTCGTTTTTCTTGGGAAATGGTAACCATTTTTCTAATAGCTCCAACAGCGACATGATGAATAATTAACTTTGTTTAAACTCTCCTAACTACTTTGTAAAAATGTAAACTGCGACAAACGGTTAAACTCAAGATTACAAGTCGAGCACGATGCGACTAGTACTTTCAAACATATCCGCCGAGACGTGGCGTTTATTTTGTAGTTTTTATAAACATTGATGAACTCTAAGACTGCGAAAGACACACAAGCGTAGTGACACTTTATGAATTTGACATTGAATTTGATTTTGCAGCAGGCATCGTGACTAATAAGATTATTGAATGTGTCCACAGGTATTCTCTGGAGCCTTTACCCGATGGAGTACTTCGCGCGCAAAAACTGTCCGCCGTCGGATACCGACAGCTTCTTCATCCCGAAGTCGTGGTCTTGCCCAGAAATTGTTCTCAAAGCCAATTGGACATTCCATAATCCATTTCAGATAATTTAGGACTAAGTCTTGTACCTACAATACATGTAAAATATATTTTTAACTCTTACCTTGACATTTAACTCTCCCGATTAAAATTTAGGAAAAAGCGGCTGCGTCAAGTTTTTAATGATTCTGCCACTGTCGAGGCTGGATGGCAAATAGGTGGACGTCTTAATGAAAGTTCATACTTTTAACCTCTTCGCCACCACACTAAGTTTAAATGCAGTGACGGGCTCTGTCTCTGTACCTACGCCACGGAAAATTTATTATAATTTTACTTGGGTTTGGAAAAAATAGGTAAATATTGTCATGAGCATCGCACATTAATATTAGTAGGTACAGTCGCCTTCTCATACAGAGCTATCAAGCAACCAAAGTGCTCTAGAAAGTTCATCATTATGTGGACAGCGGATATCGCCCACTATTGTCAAGTGGGTTGCAATGTTACTTGGACCTCTGAACTGCGCTCGATTCGATTTGTAAATTGAAGTATATGTGGTAATTCTGTTTCAGTCTTCATTAATAGTACCTATAACATTTAACTACTTACTAAATTTAAGCTCATAGAAGAAATTAATAAAGAACCCTCGAATCCAGAATTTAATCGCTACGATTTTTTTAAGATTGTAAAATCATGCCTTTAATAAGTAACAGGCTTCAAACCCCTTATTACAGCCGTATTTCTGTAAAACAATAGAGACGACATTGCCGGGAATGTGTCTATTAAAATTCCACTTTGCGTGCTCATTTGTTTCCGACTGGCCGCGATGACCGGTCCCGGGAAAGTGATACATTGCACTATTAGGTCGGGTCCGGCTTAGCTTTCCATTTTAACTTAAGATTTCATAATAGTACCTATTTGCGTAAGCATTCCTAGTCTTGTGTTAACCATGTATTAACACCCCATAAAACTGTTTTTCTTTGAATCAATTCCAACGACTACAAACTGCGTAACTATTGCGAAAACTTATGAAAGGAAATATGAATAGAACAAATAACGTGCGTACATGAAACTTCAACAAACAATAACTTGTTCGACTATAATGTTTTGTTATGTTATCATAACATTCGTACCTATCACAATTGTTTACGGCCACCAATCAACCGGAGTTACCAAAGTAAATAAACTGCAGTGCGGCGGCGATGAACCATTATTCTGCATTCGGTGCAGAGACTTTGTTGAATTCATAGAACTAAAATATTGCTAACAATAGGTACGGTTTCGCGTCCTTTGAAATAAAATAAAAGAACCATGATTTTTGTTCATCAATATGGACCTCCCCTAAGTAACACCTGATTCAATAAATAACTACATTTAACATAGCATAGGTATTTCGAATTACCGCTTGATTGTTAAAATTGTTGAGATTAGAGCTCGTGATTTTAAGTTTTAAAGAAATTGCTAGCTAGATAACTGGCACAATATTAACTTACCACTTAACTTAACCACTTAAAGGCTTAGAAATTGTACGCACTTCTTGTCAATTTTCCATTTTTTTTAGTATAATTATTAAATGTTTAAGCAAAATTATTAATTGGGTATTGTACCTGTTTCGGATTCAAGTGCAATGCCCTCTACCGCATCTACCGTTTTCCGGTTTACCGATGTTCACTTTATTACTGTTGTGGCACTCCAGGTCTACACCTTATTATGTATAAATACTATGCTTAACTATGTGACTGTTTGTTGCCTAAATAAATTAAAAAAAAAAAAAAAATTTCGTAAAGTTGTCTGCATGCGAAGGATACATATCTAGTATTTTAAAGACCACGGGCCATATATTATTTAACGCAGTCGAAATCGCAATCGCATTCAGGATTCTTTTCTGTCAAACGGTAAAAGATGGGGGTACAGATGGCGAATGCGATTGGATACGAGCACTTGCGCGTTAGACAATATTTCACGAGTCATCAGCTGTTAACGTTTGTTTTTTAAGCTTGTATTTCGCGTTCCAGAACTGTCCACCGTGACGACGTAAAGCCGTGGCGATTTTGTGCCGAAGACTTGATGGAGCCGAGAAATTAAAGAGCCGTTTAAAAAAAATACATAGTTAAGGGCTTAATCACAACAAAAATTAATTGATTCCTTTGTGTTACGAGCGTTTCACCTTTATTCTATTGCAAGGGTGAAAAAGTCGTAACACAACGGAATCAATTAACTTTTGTTTTAATTAAGGCCCATAACTATGTACATGTGTTTTAAAAACGACTCTTCAAAGACCATTGGATCTTCCACAATCCATTCAAAAGAATTCAATAAGACACAAACGACATACTTACTGAAGTATTTTGTCGTTTGACATAGACCGAAAATGCTGTGAGTTCATCAACATTAAGCAGATATATATTAAGCTGGGCTTCGATTCCCGGCGCAGTTGGGTATACATATCTCTACTATACACGAACCACATACACATTGTACTTTTCCACCCGACTTTATATTGATCTTAATAACACCGAGAATTAGCCTGGTTTTCGCATTAGTTTAAGTTTTGTCATCTAATTAGTGCTCACGCTTCTCTAGATCACGTATACATAATTTAGTCAATACAGAATACATTTATTTACGTGGGTGAGATTTTGTTTCAGGTTGGTTTAAATTTTGGTTCTTCCATGCTGGTCTGGGAGCAAAGAAAAAACATAGAATGTACCAGTTGCTTCTCTTCCCGCGCAGATGGTAAAAGCCCATCGAGGGATTGGGCGAAAATCTTAGGGATCATGTTATATAGGCGATGTGGCTAGCAACCCATCACTGTTCTGATTCCCCTTTCCATCCATACACCCACAATCATGCTAAACGTGGTCTTTAGGTTTTGTCACCTTAGGCTCTGTCTACCCCGTAAAAGGGATAAAGACGTGATTTATGTATGTATGTATAAACCATATGGTTTAAATATCAAAGTAGTATCTTTCAAAAATTACTTTATTCTATATAAAATGCTATTACAACGGACAAACTGACAAATATATTCACTAACTTACATTTATAGCTAAATAACAGATAAGGCTTTCGTTCGGGGAGAAACTTAACGTTCTTAATCTCAATAACGCGCATATCAAAATGTAGATAAAACTATTTCATATGAAAGTGCATTCATCAGTAAAATATAATAAAGGGAAATTGATGATGACTATAGGTACATTACAGCACATTGTCTATTAAATTTTTCGTGGTTTTAAGCTCATTATGGACCATTTTACAATCCCCTGATAATTCTTAGACTAAGTTTAAATTAGCTTATAGATCTGAATAACGCAAAATGATATCTTAGAGTTAATTATTTTTCAAGCCGGATATAAATCACAAAATTGGTAATTTTATTAATCGAAATGTTTAGATAATGATTAGCCGTTTTATTACCAATATTCAAACTGCCTTTTTTGTCCTGGAGCAGTTTCTATCCAAAGTTGTACCATTTTAGGTATGTGGAGGTTAGTTCGGATGATTCCTAACAATAAAAAATTGGTATTTATTAACGCAAAGGGAACAGTTTCAGAAAAAACATTTTGTAAAAATACTAAAGACGAGTTACTTAAATCTTATCCTAAATACCTAGTAACTTAAGATTATTTTCACATTTATCTAAATGAGGATTAATCAAATGAGAAGCAAGTTATAATGGCAACATGCACTATCTACGATACAATAATTCATACTCGTTGTTCAGTTCCCTAGAGATTAGGCGAAGCAAGCAAGCCACCCGTTTTAATCCTGTTAAACCCACAGTGGGTATAAGAGGAGTAAGGTCAATCAACCACATTATAGGTAAATAAATACCTACCCACGGGGTAACATACAATCATGTGGTTAAGATACCGGTTACAAAGTAAGACGAACTTCCCTCGCCCAACCCTTGCGAAAGAGAATCACAAGTATACAGTATATCCAATATCTAAATATACGGGTCAAAGTGTAAAATATAACTCCTAAGTATAAACTACGCAAGTATAAGAATATTTACTGTCTCAGTGCTTCTTTGATATACCGCATCAGACAAAAACTGTGCAGTTATTTTCGCTTTTCTAAATAAATGTGTAGTCAAATATGTTAGGTAAGTAACAAAGGACGCAAATTTTGCAATGGCACTTGAACATTAAAAGGAATTATCACACTTCAATATTGACTGAATGGAACAATTGTTACAAAAATCTTTATGTAGTCAACTTAGGCAATTGAATAAATGCTGGTGCTATTTCCTGAGGAATGTAGTCGGTGTTGTGTGTCCACTAGTGAACGGTAGTAATAACAAATAATTAGTAACAAACACAAACGTTGCTTGATTAGCCTTAACTTAAAGATTGCTACATTGTATATCATTTCAAATATGAATATCTCTATATTGCATTTGAATTGCAAAATATTGCATCAGTTGACTCTAATCACATTGAGGCATTTGCCGCCCCGCATTGTTCAACATATGATAGAACTTCAGATCTTTCTCTCCGATTCCTCAAACTTAAACAGCAAAAATTAGATTGAATCCATGTTTGATCAAACAGAAAGCGAATCTATTACAAAGGGAAATGAAATAATTTTAAATGTGAATACAATCGCTCTAAGTTCGTTAAAACATTATAAAGAAAAAAAAATGGAGATTAACAAAACGCCTAATCAGTGGTGCCAATATTAACTAGACATGTTTTCGGGAAAATTCGACACACAAGTCCCGTTTTAATTTAGATTCTCTTATTGAAACCACAGTTGAAATGCTCTAATAACCGTGTGGGTATTTTCCCGTAAGCCAACTCTCCGTGTTATCCGTACGTTAAAAACAATAATCTCAAATAACAAAACCATAGGGGCACAGCCACTCGACCAAATTTATACGTTATCAACTCAATGCTCGTGACTAAGTCCGTATCTTTCGCAAGTCAACAGAATGTTCCGGTCAATATTAAGGTGACTCATGAATGTGTAGTACCTACCTATTAAAGACTCCGTAGTAAGAGAAACTAGGGCAGTCTAATTAGCACCGTGTTCCCAAAGAAGCGGATAGCGGTAATTTAGACAACTAAGTACCTTAGTAACTGATCACAATAAACTGACTGTACTGTACGCTAAATTTGGCCAACATTTTGAGACTTTTTTCACTTAGTTTGGTAAAATTTGAATTCACAGCCATTATAGATCTCCCCCCTTATTCAAAAAACACGTTATGGCCTGTATGTGTCGTTCTTGACTGACGTAAGCAAATTTTAAAGTAACAGATAAAGAAAAAACGAACACAAATCAGAATCACAAATCACAAGCATTAAAGGGGTAAAAAGTTACAGAGACTACTAAAAACGATTTCTTAAAGTGACTGAATTATTTAAAGTATAATTTTTTCTTGGCTAACTAGCTAGGAATACAAATACTATGCCAATATTTTAAATGTCAAAATTTAAATATAAATTCGAAATGTAAAAACTATACATAAAAATGTGGGAAATTTTCAGATACCAATATTTTTGATTATAAAAATTGATTTGTCTTAAACAGCTGGTGTGCGATCAAGATCCTTGAAGAGAGATGATGACATCCTGTAACAGAAAAATAAATTACATTGCTATTTGCTAGTAACAGTACCCATCACAAAAGATAAACCCTATTTTTTAATATTTATCCATGCCCGATAAATATAATGGCATTTAAACATGGGGTTTGGTAGTGGGCAGGGGAGTGTTTGATGAATCTGACCCCAGAGACATCTGACGAGGCTGGCATAGTCACACAAGTGCACTTAAGCCTCGTAAAAATATTAGATTAAAAAAAAAACATGGGATTATTTAACTTTAATAAACAAAGAAGACAATAACCACAAATTGACATTCTAATTAATGTTGAATCACTAAATACTTGGGTGCATCATGATTTGATGATTGATTATTTTCGGAACCCATTAAGAAAGAAGTCGTGAATAAGATTTTGTTAGAAAAATCATTTTTAATACATGTACTTTTTGCTGACAATACTTGCATTGTCAATATTGTCATCCATCCTACACAACTACACAAATATACCAAATTCAAGTCAATCCAATCACTAGAAGTGGATCACAAACATACATACTAACACAGAAGGTAGACATATATAAAATCTTTCAAATAGGCAAGTATAATTATATTTGAAAAGTACTTACTGGCTTATCATGTGCTTGTAAATATAATGAGGAATTATTGTTACGTTTACAACAGAGGGACTGCTATCAATTATCCTTGATATCTCTTTATCTTTCATTCCAACCACAGTAATTGTGTTGATTTCCAGTATCTGATGGTCAGTCAGCATACCATTTCGGGCTGCTGAAGAGTCTTTTACAAGTCCAACCACTTTTCCATCTTTGAAGTGGAAGCCAACATGTCCAATAGAATCTTTGTGCAGGGTAATGGTTCTTTCAAATGGCCTGAAAATCAGGAAGCAATAGCAATAAAATCATAAAATTCTAAATACCTATTTTAAAAGTACATGGAGTTATAAAAAATAATTCAATACATACCTGTCACGCACAGCCAACATAATTCCGTTAGTAGGGGCCTTCTTGAGCAGCTCATGGCACTTATCCATGGTCATTCCAGCGAGAGCTACGTTATTGATTTCTAGCACTTGGTCACCGAACCTGAGTCCAGCCAGAGCTGCAGGGCTACCCGCAGCCACATAA
Organism: Pandemis cinnamomeana; assembly: GCA_932294345.1. Classification (NCBI taxonomy): domain Eukaryota; kingdom Metazoa; phylum Arthropoda; class Insecta; order Lepidoptera; family Tortricidae; genus Pandemis; species Pandemis cinnamomeana. Next base: position 9,886,812 of record OW028705.1, on the reverse strand, counting down.
CACACGAACACGCCACTATTCACAGAATGCAGGCGGACACCACATTTACCATCCTTATCCTTGCAAAGCACAACTTGTCTTATAGCTTGGGTGACAGTTGCTTTCTGCAGAGTCAGTGATTGAGATGAAATGGGTGCAATGAGACTAGTCACAGCTCCACCAGATTGAACCTGTAAATTGTTTTTGAAAATAAGCAATCTACTCACAACACCATATTTGCACACAATGTTCTATATGTCTTAACAAACAAACATTCGAATTTAAGGCAATGTCATACTTTAAGAACTGAAATGAACTTACAGTTTGAACCTGATATTCAGGCATATTGGCTGCTATGACGCTCTCTGAGAACTCAAGTCCCATGTACTCTCCCAGGGCGGGGTAGTAATGACCAGTTGGGGAAGGTGCACTTGGGGCAGCCAGAGCCGGCGCCGGAGAGTAGTTGTAGCCAGGCGGCATTTGCTGCTGAGCCATCTGTGCCCGCACCATGTTATCTACCTTCATATCTTCCAACGACGGATATAGAGACATCTTACAGCTCTGTGAATAAGTCAATTATAACGTCTATAATATAATATTCAATACTTCGGTAAGCAACGGTGAGCTATTTGAGGTCAAACTCTGATCATACACGACCGATTACTTCTGGAACAAAACAAAAATTAAATAGGTACACACCTTATTGCACCACGAAATGAACGAAATAAAAACTGGCAACAGCAATACGTATTGACCTCCTAGGTCCTCGAACAAGCATCAAATAAAAGATCAAACAATCAACGAACTGGACGAACGCGTTTGAATAGGAAAATACTATGTTACGGAAATCCCACCCTGAGTCACAAATACACAATATCTGAACGGAACGTGCGAGATACGTCAACGTCGCACACAGCGCAACACAAACGTAAATAAATATAATAAAATATGCTAGTTATCCTTCTATGCGGCGGTGCAGTGCAGACTATAAATACTATAATGTACTCTGTGGTGCAGACGCAATATAACGCCCTAATAATTTATGTCCATGGATTGGAATTATCAGACCAGTAATTAACGTTCAACACTAGCGTAGAAAATAATCTATGAACACTAGTTCATAATAATACGTGGGGCGAAACTTCCATACTAAAGCAAAATGTATGGAGTTTATTACAAAACGTATACCAATAATAAGAAACAACGTCAAACAAGATCAAACGTCAAATGGTTGACATTGACAAGACATGAACATGACAACATTTGACCGGCATTAACCGAAAAGAAGGACTGTTCTAAGCTTAGGTTCTAAGTCCCTAATTTGTAAGCGATACTATTCCGGCACTACTACTACCATGGGCACAAATTGTAGGAAATGTGTTATATGTGACAATAAAGAGTTCAAAACCAATGGTAAGCTCTTTTTCACAACATTTCAATTGCAAGAAAATCGGTGAGTACCTACATGTTTTAACAAAAAGTGCTATCTGATCTACATGCCTAACTAGAAGACTACCATCTCCGTTATCTAGCGTATATCTCTGATTCTCATCGTAGGTTAAGTTGTTTTAAATACATATTTTCTTCTAGTTGTTGCCTTTTATTTCATTAAACTATCACTAACACGTAAATAGAGAAAATAAACGTATATGTTGAACGGCATAAGCGGCCTTACGGAAAAGTATCGATATAAATATTTTTTATACATACATACATACATACATACCGTCACGCCTCTTTCCCACAGGGGTAGGCAGAGACTACTTTATTCCACTTGCTACGATCCTGACATATTTCTTTCGCTTCCTCCACAGTCATCAGTCTCTTCATACATGCTCGTCGGTTTCGGGTACTCCTGACCTGACCTTTTTCCAAAACGTCTCCTATTTGGTCTCGGAACGTCGGAAATATTTTTTATGACATCACTATTATCGATAACTTCGGTAACCCTACTAAATACTTTGCAGCACTAGGGTCATGTCAAGTAGCACTGTGACCAACATAACGGAATGCAAGACTGATGTCTGAATGTTGGTTAGGTCCTTTGTAATAAAGTCAATACATTTTCTTTTTTTTCTTTTTCTATGAAGTGCCGTCTCTTAAAACGTAGTGATTATATCCTCTTTGAATAATACGGTCAGTTACTATACTGTGAAACAATACTAGTATAGTATTATAAATAGTATCCTGTCAGTGCACTTTTTTAATCTTTCCGTTCCAATATTAACAATGAAATTATTTTTATTTAGGTGATTTCTATTTTGATACTTCATATTTGAAGTAATGTAAGAGTGCTAAAACGAAAGATGGCCTTGAAAATTGTACTGAACTTTTCAGACTGCTACACTAAAATCACGCTAAAATCAGTTGTCAAAATAACATTCCTTTTCATGGTTCACTCAAATTGTGAGGCAGTGCCATTAGACATGGTTGTATGGGCTTGGATCCCATTGTCTTTACTCCTCCGAAGAAGAAAAACAAGTGTCAGAAGACGAGACGAGAGAAGAAAACGAAGTAGGAACGAAGATCTCCACCCCGTTTCCCTACTTCGAAATTGGTACAGTCACCATCCTTGAATGTGTATATTGCCATTAAAAAAAAAAAGTCAACGAAGATGACATTCATTCATGTTTATGTCATTGTCAGTGTCAGATCAGATCAGTCAGTATTTATTTAGTTTATAGGAGTTTTATTTTGCAATTCCAGAATAGAAAATAAGATTGTATGGTTTTGAAATACAGATTGAAACAATAAAATAAGAAATCTGTCATAATATAGTAATACGGTGTATCAATCATGGAAACTACTTCTAAAACTCGTACGCCAAGGTTAGAACGTGAACGCAGATTATGTATTTTTTAATGAAATTTTGTCACAGTAACAGGGGTTCATGAGATTTTTCGTTTTTAGCCGTTGCCGGGAGTGGGAGCGTCAAAGACGTAATAAATTTAATGACGCTATTACGAGGCTTGGTGAAGCTGTCCTAGCCATCAACAAGGCCAATGATTCCAGCGAGAAAGACACTGAAAATGTGCAACTACCTAAGATTGATATTGTTCAAAAAGCCATTGTATGCCTTACGAATTGTGCACAAGAAAAAACACAACTGAGTAAGTCCAATGGAGAGGTAACATTAGATTCATTTACTTAAAATGCATAAAATGGAAATAAATATAGGTTTCAATGTTAACCCAGGAGTAGGCATATGAAAGGTTAAGGCTTATTAAGGTTTATTTGTATGTAGCTAGTTTTTCAATAGTCATAATGTAAAAATAATGGTACTTATGTGCTAATTGTAATAAAAGTTAAGCTTTTTTTTAGCTTGTAATATTGTCTTCCCATTCAATTCCTAGACACATTATCGAGCGATTGGCCAGAAATAAGCTTATTATTAATTTTATTTTATTCTATTGCATAATGTTACTATGCATATCTCAGTAAAATATAACAGAAAGGTATGTCAGGATCATAGCAAGTGGAACAAAGTAGTCTCTGCCTACTCCTGTTGGAAAGAGTAGTAAGTATGTATACCTCAGTGTGAAAAAAGGTTGCCAACCTCAAACTATCCAGTTTATGTCTGTCTTTGGTGAGCAACCCTTTACTTGCCAGCCTCTGTTAAAATGTAATGTACTATTTCAACAGGTGTGAAAATTTACAGAGCCTTATACTATTTATAAAGGAATAAACCTTTTTTAGGGTTCCATAGTCAACAAGGAATCCTTATAGTTTCGCTATGTCTGTATGTCTGTCTGTCTGTCTGTCTGTCTGTCTGTCTGTCCAACGCTTAACTCAAATATCCTTAGTATCTTGTATAATATCTGTAAAAGTCGGTATACGGGCGAAAGTTTTACGTGACAACGACTTTGAGTGGTAACGTCATAACGTGAGCGGAGCGTAACGCAGTTTCTTGAAGTGTCACCCGGCAAACCAATTTATAAGACGTTGTCACGTCAAAAATATTGTGTGTAAGGCAAAACTATTTTTCTATTCAAAATCTGTGTCTGCAAAATATTAAGCTTTAAAGTTCTAATTATCGTTTAGAGTCAGGTGTCCCCACCTTTGCCAGCTAAACAGTTCTATTTGGATAGGTGAAAATTTTTATGGTAGTAGTATATCTGTATAACGAATTTTAAAGGGAAAATATCACAGCTAGGTTGGCTTTATAATTTAATGAGTAATAGTTGACTAACTTATAAAATGTATTTGAACCGTGAACTGTTCATAGTAGTTTGGAATAAAAATTAAAAATTATATTTATTTTCATAATAGCCACATTGCGACAGGCAACTACAGAACCCTACACGCTTTTGGCCGGTTTTTTTTCTGTCACATTGCTACTGCAATTAAAATTTTTTGAGCACTTCTGCCAGGTCTTAATATTTATCTTAGTAATCCTACTAATATTATAAACGCGTAAGTTTGCAAGTATGGATGGATGGATGTTTGTTACTCTTTCACGCCAGAATGGCTGAACATATCTGGATGAAATTTGGAACATAGATAGATTATAGTCTGGAATAACAAATAGGCTACTTTTTATCCCGGAAAATTGCGTAATTCCTGCAGGATAGCGATAAACGAATTCTACGCAGACGAAGTTGCGGGCAACAGCTATTACCTTAATAATTATAGGTAAATATCTATATTTTTATATATCATAGGATATTATTTTTAGTTATTATAATTATAAATAAAATGGGATACCTCGGAGATAAATATAAATATCACCAAATAATAGTGAACTGACTTTTGTCCTGGAATTGATTTCAGAGGCAGAAATACTTGCATTACAAGTTAAAATTGAGGCAACTAGTGTTAACAAGCCAACCAGGAAGGATGCATCGACACAAGCTCAAATAGGTTTTAGCAAAAAAACGCAAAGTAAGTTTCACCTTGAATATCATATTTAGTAGAACATACACATTTAACAGAACCTTGCAATTTGATCATAAAAATTAATACAATGTATCTTTTACAGATGAAAAATATGCTAAATTATTAATGATCAAGAAATCAAAACGCAATGCCCTTAAAGAAAAATCTGTACTTACTGCAAATGTTACAGTTGAATCAAAAGCAAAGAAAGGCAAACCTGTAGTAAATAATGTTACACCTCCTAAACTTTTGCCTAAATGTGACTTAGTTGCCAAAAAAAGTAAGTAGTTACAAAACCTCCATATCGCACAATTATTACATTGGATACAGATTTCCACTAATTTGTTTTTTTTTTCTTTTCTAGGAACGGAAAATACAATTGTGGTTTTACCAGCAGCTCCATACTTGTTTCCACAAAGGCCATTGTTCTTGCCAGCAGTACCACCTGCATTTGTTATAGTAGACCAAAACATGCAATCCTTGAACAAAACATCTGTACCAATAGTCAATAGAACTGGTGGAGATACAACAAAAACCACAATGGTTAATATTTTGCCTATATCTGCATATTCTCGACCATTATCAGCCACCAAAGCGAAAAAAACGAATTTAAAATTGAAATGTGACTCTCAAAAGAAAAATAAAAAGAAATCTAAATCAACATCAACTGTCAAAGAATCAATCATAGGTGATACGGAGAAAACAAAGACCAATGAACCGTCAAAAGTCAATAGAAAAAACAATATTGAAATATCGGTCCCTGATAAACAAAAAGAAGCGTTTGTATCTAACACAGCGTCAAAATGTGTTACATCATCTGAAACTACAGTCCAAACTAAACAAAATGTTAGTAGTGTTCAAAAAAATAAAGAGAATGATGAGTCTACATCTAAAAATAAGGAAAGTGTTGAAACCTCAAAAGTGATGGAAATCCCAAGCAATAATACTATCAAACCCACTGAAAATGTGGACAACAATCAAAAATGTCTTCCTCCACTTGCTGAGACAAATCAAAGTGAAGTCCATAAAGAAGTCAACATATGTATCAAACCAACATCAGTAGAAGATAAAGACAAAGAAAATAAGCTACCAAATATTCTGGATACTGGTTTGTGTGAGAATGGAGTAGATGGTGGTAATGCGCGGCTTGAACTAGCAGAAGAATTCTTAGCTGCGTCTCCTACGGCTGCTTTCCTCATGTCGTTTCCGCTCGTCAGTGGTAATCGAGCTGACAGTCCTGCAGACGACACTTCTAACACAGTTCAACCTAATATTAAAGAAAACGCAACAGCACAGTTAGCAATACCACCCCCACCTACTGATACATACTTTGAAAAACCTAGTTCTAGCGATGTTAAAATCAAAACAATACATAAACAACTACCTATTTCATCAAATAAACAACCAGCACAACAGAAATATGTTGATAACAATATCATCACCAAGCCAGCTGAAGTTAAATCATCAAATTCCATACCAATATCAAATGTCTCCACTGACAACCCATTCTTAAGTCTGACGATGCCGTCAATCATCGTGACGACGACTCAACCTGATACATTCACCCTGGACTTTGACTGCAGTATGAGTAAAACTATACCCAGTCAGTCATCTAGTTACGTCACTAATAGTAACTTGTTCTACAAAAGCGATCCATTCAATACTGTCAAAAGTACCATCTATAGTACAAGCAATATAGCATCGGGACATGAATTTAACAGTCTTGGATTATACCCCTGTGCAATGGAGAAATATAGCAAAAACAAATCAGATTATACAAATGTTGAAGATAACCTCATGAAGATTGGTTCTTCAAGGTTAACATATGATATTGATCTTGGTTGGTCGCATAAAGGATTTGACTTCGTCAACTGCACTACTAATGCTAATACATTCAGTAAAGATATATTGACTACCGCAACCGCGCCATCATACTCTTCAACTTACAACCCTTTCAACCCAGAATTTCATGTTCCCTTGGTTTCAAGTTCAAGTAAGAAAGACACTACAAACAAACCAATGTCTTCATTTGCAGACACTATAACGAGCTTTTACTCGGCACCACAACCCGCAAACCTGTGGTCAGAGGAAATGTGTTTTTACAATAATAATAGTGGTCCTAAAACATTGCCTAACAAACATCAGAATTATCTGCATCTTGATCATCCCCAACCAAATACTTCGATCAAGCCAATTCTAACTAAACAGTATGATAGCAAACCAGATGCGGGTTTGGGTAATATTGTGAAGCCTTCAAATGAAACAATTAGGCAGCAAGTACCCGATAAATATCATAAGAAATCACCAAGTAAAATGCACATTAATTGGATGACATCTGAGTTAAGGCCGATGCAGAGTAATTGTAATCCACCCCAGACGGGAATGAAAGAGCCTAACAAGCAAACATTCATCCATGTGGAGCATAATGCTAAGAAACAAGAACACAACGAGGGAAATTATTTCCCAATTACCATGCATAATTTCCCAACTCAACCACCTCAGGAAGATTTCCAAGTATGGCCATCGGCAAGGCCTCTTGGAACAACAGAGATAAGCATTGAGCCGCCTCCTATTAATTTACCGACATTGGTAGGCGACTTAGCCTTAGGTCCTCATGACAAAAAGAAGAACGCAGACTTAACGAGTAGAGTTGGTGCCCAAACTGATATTCAGAACTGCAGTAATTTCTTATCCGTTACACAGCTGATGAACCGTTCTTCCGATAATGCAACTTCGCGATATCATGGATCCAATACAGAAGCACCAAAATCCACTCAAGCTAAACAAATCAATACACCTTTTCCTAATGACAATAGCCGCAAAACAATGACAACACGTATCGAGACTAACGTGCCACAGCCATGTTATGTGTTCAATGACTTAAAACCAATGAATTCTTACGAAAACATGGGCCAATTTTCACAACCAAAGCCTAAAGCTAACAAAAACGATAAAAGTGCCAAAGTGCACAAACATAGCTACTCAGCCGAAGCCTTGATACGAAGTGGAACTTGCACACAAAAAGTCCAAGATCAAATTGGTCCGAAATTCATGACTCCATCTCAGAAATACAGCGACTTCAATACCGCGCAAGACAATAGCGTGGCGCAAGTATCGCACTTTCCGCCCATGCTTGATTATTCTGATAACGGCTTCAGTGGCCAACAGTTTTCTGGCACGACTTTATATAACTCAACTACGAATACAATATCTAATTCATTTTATTCGAACTTTATGTCGTCGAGTGCAAATATTATGTCGGGAAGCTATACGACCACGCCGTTTACGGGTGATTTCATGGATTATAATCAGACCGAGTGTAATTACAACAACAATAAATATGAGGAGTTTAAAATTCGGAGTAATCCTTCAGTCTTCCAGGACAAAGTACCTTCCAATTACAAAACCTCGAGAAGAGAGCCGGGAGCAAAACATAAACTCGAATGCTCTAAAAAGGAATCTAGTAAGAAGTACCAAAATAAGCGAGCTAAGTTGAGTAACGAGGTAGAAGAATGGAGCGACACATCTAATCTGTTTTGGCAGAACAAGGGACAGAATAAAAAACATCCGAATTTAATGTCTGAAGAGTTTCCGTTCGCTAATTACGTTGGGAACCAGATGGCGCCACAGTACCAGCACGAGCTGTTTAACAGCCACCTGGTGGGAGGAGTGCAACCAGGCACTGGCGTTGACCGCTCGCTCGCCACCTTCCCCGCAACCTCCCGCGCCAACTTTAACCTCAGCACTATATTCCCAGAGATAACAATGGTAAGTAAAATTTATGATGACATTTATCGGCGGAGTCAACTCAGTGGTGAATTTTCGCCACTCCGTAATAGTAGACACTATAACATAATTAATATTTGCTTCCATGCGGGTCTGGGAGTAAAGAAAAAACATAGAATTTACCAGTTGCTTCTCTTCCCGCGCAGATGGTAAAAGCCCATCGAGGGAATGGGCGAAAGTCTTAGGAATCATGTTATAGGCGATGCGGCTATCAACTCGTCTCTATTTTGATTTCCCTTTCCAGCTATACTCATTTAATCATGCTAAACGTGGCCTTAAGGTTTTGTTACCTTGGGTTCTGTCTACCCCATAAGGGGTAAAGACGTGGTATATGTAAATATTTGATTCTAAAAACACATTTTCATTTGTTTCAGAAAGTGCAGTAATGAAAACTTTTCCAAGGAATATCCCGCCCGCCAAGTGATGCTTATTTTACATCGTATTTTGACGACTCAGCTAATTTGGTATACGCATCAACCTATACCTATGTAACTGTGATTTAATATAATATACCTAATACTAATTAATGTGGTTAGGGGGAGTATATTTAAATAAAATATTTGTATAGTTGACTCCTTTTTTGTCTCACAGGGTGCCTTCATAGTCCCCCACAGGAGAAAGCAGTGTTTGCCCACCTGGTGGGTGAGCATTTTATAGCCTAACTAAGTATGTAGTTACCATCAGCCAAATATGTGGTCTGCCACCATAAAGTTGAAGATACTTTGCACATCACAAAATATTATGTCGATAGGACGTGGCCGTCAACTACAAATTTCGACTTTTGCGACAATTTTATTTGATACGAAGTTGGAAGAAAAGTGGTAGACCACTTATTTCGTCCACTGTACCTACTTCGATTTATTTCACCTGCATAGATGCCACGTTAATTACATGCAGAAAATACCTACACTAATAGTCATAACTAGTCATAAAACAGAAGGATAGTTTTTGAGATATTCCGCGCCATAGCTTAGTTTGATTTCTGGTTACGATTTAGAGTCCATACAGACAAATTGATCCGGTATACAGATTTCTGCGTTTTTTGTAATGAATCGTGTCCCTGACAACAACCCATACACACGCAGTCAGACCGCGGATGCTTAGGATTTTGTGTGTTGAGATAAGTAAGACCACTGAGCGTAGGAACTACGAGACAGGAACATACCACCTCGGAACTGCTGTATGTAGGTATGGATGTGTACCTATAGCCTTGGTAGAAATAGACCATGCTGTAATTTTTAGCTTGATGAGGTCTACTAGCGTTTCTCACGGATATTGGGCATACCATCGTTCACACGCTAGCTGGTTAAAAAGTAGGTACCTACATAGGTACATTGCGTGTCAACTGTATCTATGTAGGTGTGTACAACCTAACTACGCTGTCTGGGCTTTATTTTATTTTCAATATCTGAAATGTGCTTTACGAAACATCAAAAGCTCGTAAAACTGAAAATACTAAATGCTTTCTGGAACGACCACTTTTCCATGAGTAAATAAAAGTAAGATTACATTATCCGACGCGTCTGGCAATATTTTTTATCTCTGAATAAAACGTTGATATTTCTTTTAGGAGTAAATCTGTATCTAACCTAGATTCTCTTTTCGTCGTATAAAAACCCAAGCTACAAATGGTGAATTTATTGATTTCATAATGTAGGAACTTGGGATTAAGTAATTCAGGAAGTGTATAAGTTTAGCAGTCGTTCGTAACACGTGGAGTCCCTGTGAAATTACTTGCCATTTCTTAAGCTACCTACCTACCTGCTACCGATGTTGGTAGGTATACTTTATCCCAGACGCTACTGGCTAGAAGACGCCAAGAAGAAAATGGGATAATTATTATTGTAGATTATTTTTAGGATTCCTTTCCCACTTTGTTATCCGTCCGTCTGCCAAGACCTTTTGGCTTTTTTCTCAGGAACGCGGGGGAGTATCAAGCTGAAAATGATACAAAATAAATACTCAATTCGGTAATCCTTAAAGCTATAGGTAGCTACAGCTACCCTAACTAACGTGAGTTAAATGAATAGTCTTTTTAACAACAAACACGCCAAGCACGTTAAATTGTGGGTGTGCCCGTTGATCTAAAGCGTTAAAAAACATCAATGCAATCGAAAAATACAGTCATTAAAAAGGCATTTTCATACAAATTGCCGTGAATTCCCAACCTATAGGGTACAACTTACGTACCTACCTACTTTCTAGAAATTTTAATCAGTGCCTAACTGTGTCAACAACGAAGTTCTAGACTAACTCAAAGATGTCACTTGACACTGTTCCTCCAACACGTTAAAGCCAAGTGTGGCGCATCGAACGGGGCGACTAACCGAAGGGATTAAAACTTCCTCTACAATGCTCCGAGTTCCACGCGCTTGCTCCAAAATTCTCTAACCTCCGACATTTGCGCTTTTAAGTTTTTGATTGTATAGATCCTACAAGTTTGTCAACAAGTAGAGCAAAATGCAACATTTAAAGCGATGGTTAGGATTTGGGCGAGTTGTTAGGTAAGTAGGTACTGATTTTTGAATACACATTCGAAAATTGTAAAATCTGTGTACCTGTGTACAAACATATTATTATTCCTCAAATAAATTTTCGAATTGTTGATGAGATTAAATATTAAAAAAATAGAGTCGTAATTATCTCCTATTCTAACTACCTACTCGTATTTCTATTTCAGATCAATTTTTCGCCACATGAATGAAACTTTGGAATGATGTAGCTATTTTCAAAAACAACACAATTTTTAATCACTTTAGACTAGTATTTTCACTGTTACGTAATTTCAAAAATCCGCCACGAGATAAGTAGGTCTATTATTAATTTATTACATACATAGGTACCTACTATTTCCATACAACAGGTACATTAAAAATGGATAGAGTTTAGTTTCCATTTCAGTTAATTGACGTCTCTGAGTAAGACAATTAACTACCTATATAGGTACAATTCAGTCGGTCAACCGGTGTTATAGGTACTTGGTTTAATTACGTACGGTAAAAGTTAACTGATAACAAGCGCTCCATCGCTTTTCCGACCCATTTTCGGCATCTTACAATATCTATTAACGGTCAGATTGCTGAAATCAGAAACTTGTAATCTCACATTAATGGGTTTCAGGCCCCAAGCATCTTGAAGGGATCCTGATAAAGACATGATTAATGATTATGGCTAGTATTTCCTCTTTGTCTGAAGTTTTTGGAATGAGCCCAGCTGATAAGATTAAATGCCTATTAAAAAGAAAGAAAAGAAATTAAGAAAGATAAGTACCTTCCCCTCATTGTTTTAAAATTTGTTTCAGACATTTTCACAGGATATCAGGGACATTCGCGATATATTATACGTAAGTACCTGTTCTAGGTTGGTTATCCACAGATTTTATCCTTTGATGAGATTGATGGTCCATACTCTTACGTACCTAAATCCTATTACAATAAGCCTTGTTAAGTTTGTTAAAATTTAGGTAGAGTCGTTCAGCGGGTATAGGTACGATTTGAGATAACACACTCAGCATCTTAATTTCTTCTTCTTAGTAAACAGAGGCATTTACCTAACTAATGTAGTCGATCAGACCAAGTCAGAAATTTTAGTAAGTAGCTACTATAGTGACTGTGTTAGGTGTTGATGTTGACATTATTCAGAGATATAATTCTTAAGATTTCACAGATGAAACGGTGGGGGTTTCGGTTCGTGATGACTCCGGAGGCTTTATGCCATCTTATTCATTTTCGTGTTGTGGCAATTATGATATTAAAATCGGCCAAGTGCGTGTATGTGTGCGTCCAAGTGTGTGTGGGGGCTGCGTATTTCCCAACACAATATTGTAGCAAATATTTAATATTAAATTTTGAACGAATTACTCGTTAACTTGCAAAGCCTATGTAGGCTGGTAGCTATGATACTTTGCTTTTTAAAAGTTGTTTTATGTACCTAGGTACCTACTGTAAATCGTTTCAGAAACAACCATTTAGCTGGGAGGGAGCGACATTGAATAACTACTAACAAAAATGATCACTCTAAAGCTTAATATTTTCTGAACACGCTTTGAATCGGAAAATGGTTTCTACATGCTCGCAATATTTTTAAACGTAAGTACGTAGTATCAAACCTAGACTTATATTATTTTTAATTTTAGTTTGCGTATTTATTATGTTCATACACTGATGCCAAATTACAGCTTTCTATTTTAATAGGTGCTAAGTGTCTCTAATCTAAACCTCGGTCATACGTACAGACGGACATGCATGGTTAAACAATAAGGGTTTACTTTTTGCCATTTTGACTACGGAACCCTATAAACAATAGCCTTCTTATTCAATCCACGGGTTGAGATGGCCACTTTGGGAAAAAATGCATTGTCAACTAAGTAGTCTCTATGCCTCGTTGGTTGTAGGCTAAGATTGCCTCGAGGAAATTGTTATGGAAATAATCATGTAACCCAACTTCCTATTTGAATTTAATTGCGAAAGATTCACTGAGAAAGATAACTATATAACAACATCAAAGTACTTTTGATCAGAAGAAAGGTACCCTGATTAACAAAAGCGAAACCTTCAAGTAATTCGGGACTTTGAGGAAAATGTCTTAATTGGGTTAAAAATATTTCGATTGACAAACGGATTTTTAAATAAGTAAATTACACTTTAGAATGGTAAAAAATTGAGACATTTACAGCGTAGCCTAATTAAGTGACTTAAATTACCATCACATGGCCCACTTGTTCGCTTCCACTTCCTTGTTGTACAGAAAAAAGTACCTACTTACGTTTCAATGTTCATAATAAATAGCTTAAACATGTTTTAACAGTTATTTCATTTAAATTACTGTTTAATTATCCCGAGAGCTGGCAGACATCTTAGAGTAGGTATTTGAAACAGCGTATAAACTTGAAGAATGCTTCCTTTCCTTCCTAAACACGAAAGTCTACCCTTCATTCGGGTCGCATATTACGCTTAGTATCTTCCTAAAATATCATTGTGCTTTATTCAATACATGCTTCAGTTTTTAGGGTTCCGTACCTCAAAAGGAAAAAACGGAACCCTTATAGGATCACTTTGTTGTCCGTCTGTCTATCCGTCCGTCCGTCTGTCAAGACCCTTTTTCTCAGGAACGCGTGGAGGTATGAAGCTGAAATTTATATCAATTACTCAAGTCTACTGTCCCTTGAAGCTGTGAAAAAATCAAACTTCTAAGCCAACGCAATCAAAAGATACAGCCGTTTATGCCGCAAATTTCCGCAAATTTTCAACTCTCAAGGGAATCAAAACCTACAAGGTAGTTCCCGTGAACGCAGAATCTTGAAATTTGGTATGAAGGTAGGTCTTATAGCACAGATTAAAGAATAATTGCGAAAACCGTAAATGTGTATGTATGTCTGTATATAGCAGTGACCAATATAAAGTAACCCCACACTGCGTACATTTTGCTTTGGAACAGGGCTCTGCTTACACTGGTTTTAGATATTTATAGATAATGATACGGAACCCTCGGTGCGCGAGTCCGACTCGCACTTGACCGGTTTTTTTTATAGCTTTATAGATGTATGGTTTAGTTATAGGTCCAGACTAAATGCCTGGCTTATTGATATTGTCACTTTAAAAACATTGAATTTAGCTATGTATTTCAAAATTCAAGAACTGGTTTAGCCCCCCCCCCCCCCCCCCCTTCAGCCAGATCTGCGTTTAGACATTATAAAGGAAGTGTTGTTTTAATTACATACAAGTTTTAACGCTGCTTCAAACGTCTTCTCTAAAATGTCTACCAGCTCTTGGACCAAAATATTTGTTTGGAAACAACTAATTTACACAAGCACTTTAACCAACATGCTTTTCTTGATAATTTTTACGCAACTAAGTATACCTACTTTCACGTAAATATAAGTATATAATAAAAGTTCGTAATATTAGGTAAATGATATGATACTAAACACCACAAATGTGCAACCTAAAGACGCATTACATACACATATGCAGCATATGCAGTAGGTACCTATAACAAGAGCAGGTTTACCTTGACCACCTCAGCTTATGTAATTCATTCATATTGGCGCTCATGTCAATTGATGGCATAAAAAATTATAGGTCTCTACCTACTAAACTTGTGTGTACTTAAAGAGTTCCATGTAAAAGTAGTTCAACTAAATATTCCGGTTTTAACAAAGTGTTTACAAATAGTTTACAAGATCGTCAAAAGATTAAAGGGAATCTGGCTTCCTCTTAACTGGTTTAATTTGGATTACGGATTAGTTTCAAAGTGTACTGCTAGTATGGGGTTATACCTCTAAGTAAATTTATAGAGCTGTGAAAACCTTAGGAAATACCTCGGCTACCGTACTAGGCTAGGGGTACCGGGAAAGAGTGCGAGAGCGTGACATTTTGAAATTGGTTTTCGAATTATGTAACTAGTTTTTTTCTTGATTGTGGGTAGGGTACCTAAATACAGCTAGTACAGTTACAGGCGTTTTAATCAAAAATACAAACGCGTTCCAGTCGATCGTCCCTTTAAGAATTTACGCTGGCGGGTTCAGGTAAAAGCTTGTGCGATGTGTTGACAAGTAATGTGCGAGTGATAGCGGAATGAGTCAAGCGAGCGCTCGAGACAACCGCCGCGGCAATGTTGACATGCGGACTGACACAGGCACACAGGCAGTCAGTGTCAGTCTATTCGCGCCAACGGATGCCTAAAGACGCTTGCACCGCTCGGCGCCGCGACGCGCGAAAACTTTTACGATATGACAAAATAAATACCTATTTAATAAAAATCAAATACGGAGCTGTACCTACTACTTGTTATGATTAAATTTAGTTTTATGAAAGTTGTTAATAAATTACACATGAGAAGTTTGTAAAGTGAAAGTTTTTGAGTGACATCATGAAAACTTCGGGCTGGATCAAAGTACGTCAAATATTTTGTTATGAAAATAAAATGTAGTCTTGGAGATTTAAAATATTGAATACTACGTCTGTTTTTATAATTTAGCCATTTTTAAAAAGACTGTTGATCACCAAACATAAAAACAAGGTAAAATAAAACCAAGCAAGAGAAATGATCCGAAGTGTAAAACTGACACAATTTATTGTCATAATTTCCTGCATGTCTGCAACGATGATGACACCCTGTGACCTAGTGCTACGCTACGTAGCGCTCGTAGCAGTTCCGGGTATTGGAATCATAATGTTAGCCTCATTTTGTAGACCTATTGTCAGACATTGTACACAGGATAAAATCTATAGATTATGCTCGAAGGCTATATTAAAGTACTTAGAACATATTAGATAAAGTAGGAGGTTAGAGTTACGAGTAAAGGTATCGTTTATTATCATAGAATATAGTTCTTAATGGGCGTTTAGTTCTTACTTTAACATAGAAATAAAGTACGGAATCAATAAGTTACTGTCAGAACATATTTTATTTTTTTATTTTTATTATGCCACCGTCTTCAAATAAACGGACGTAGATTAAATTTTATTTGATACCCCAAATGAAAATGATTTTTTAATCAAATTTTCAAAATTAAAAAAAGTCTGCCCATATGTTCGTAATCTACACCTATGACGTTTTAAGGCAGCGCGGAACAAAGTTGCAAACTGCATCTTCTTTGCTGCAAAGATTTTACGTTTGATAACAATTTTCCAGAATCCATAATTTATGAAAGGTAGTGAATCGTATCGTGTTTCGTGAAACATTTACTTTAGTGCCATTGGGAATCCCGGCCTAAACTACTATCCTTTTGCCGAAACGTTGTCTTTCCATTAAGTTTGGATTGGAGCTTACCTCAGTTATCCCTCTTGCCTTCCGCACATTTAATATATTATTTCATGTTTTATTCTACTAGGATTCCCTTTATCCCTAATATTATTTCAGGCTACGTTTTTTTTGCCCAGATA
The DNA here is from genome assembly GCA_932294345.1 of Pandemis cinnamomeana. Taxonomy (NCBI): domain Eukaryota; kingdom Metazoa; phylum Arthropoda; class Insecta; order Lepidoptera; family Tortricidae; genus Pandemis; species Pandemis cinnamomeana. Next base: position 9,870,286 of record OW028705.1, on the reverse strand, counting down.
AAATATTTGATAAGTATTTTGAAAGCTTTAAGCTAAGGTATTTGTATAAGATTCCGATTTCCCTACCGCATTTCTGTTAGATACTTTATCTTTTTTATAGTGCAATTTTGTAGTTACTGACTAATATACCTAGGCAAAGCGACCAATCGGCCCAAATATTCAATAATATCTGAGCTGGCCTTTTGCCATACTATACCGCGTTACTCTTGCTATGTCTATATAATTATAATGAATCACGATTGACGTGATGCCTCCCGTCCATTCATTAAGTATGATAAAACGCAACATGGTCACATCAAGCGGAGGACACGCCACGTGCTATGTACCAATGTGAGACCCCTAGTCAGACGCTTTTGAGCACCACAGATCGCTGTTGGGGATTCTAACTGCTGGGGTAAATTTTTGAAATCACACAAGTATCGAAAATAGTATATAACAAGTATACCAAATTTCATGTTAATCCGGCCACTGAACGGGGTTCACTTGCAAGATTTTATTGTCTACTAGCTTCTGCCCGCGACTTCGTCTGCGTAGAATTATACATAAAAACCTTCCTCTTGAATCACTCTACCTATTAAAAAAACCGCATCAAAATCAGTTGTGTAGTTTTGAAGATATAAGCATACATAGGGACAGAGAAAGCGACTTCATTTTATACTATGTAGTGATTGATGATGATAGTGATACCGAGAACGCGAAAAAAAAAGCTTCTAAAAATCTTTGTTGTTACAAAATAACAGCACAAATTAAAATATAGAATAGTTGACAAGATTAATAAAGTTAAATTTACTTTTTCTTACAGCATAATTTTTTATTAATTCCGATCGGTATTTCAAGTGATGTGCTTCCAAAAATCGGGTCCCTGAAGCAAATACGAGAAACTACCCTCTCAGAACACCGATGTTGTTTGAAGCATTAGGTAGTAAAACGTGTTACTGAACTTTGGCAATTAAGTGTGTATTATAGGTATGGGTCCCGCACTTGGCACTCATCTAACATACATTAGCATGTATCTAGCGCGCTGGGCAGGCTGCGCGGGCGACGCATTGTTCGATGATGCGGGTACGATCGCTCCATACATTTCAACGGTACGGGTCCACTCGGCTAGAATACAAATGACGATTCTCCTCTTTGATATTTACCATGAGATTGTGGTTGTGTGTTGGTACCTTCTTTATTGCGGATTATATACCAAGTTTAAAAAAATCTAAATAGTGTGTGACCACAATCACGCTATTCACGTCTAATCCTGAACATCGATTTACCCAAGATTTCAATACAGCCGGATAGTACTTAACACTCATAACTAAACATTCAATACTTTAATCTAAAATTTGGTTATGAAAGGTTATTTGATATGTTTTCATCGATTCAAACGATAATCGCCGATTGGGTTTCACCGCAAGAAGCTTGGCGTGTTTTTGTAACACCAACTCGCCTTCGGAAAACCTATCTTAGGTAGTCGCAGTTAGTTACAGTTAAGAGAGTTAATGTAAAAAATAATCGTCACATAATATTTGTAATTTAAGTTGGGGTGCGCAAGCGCGTGTGAGCAGGCCATTGACGCTGTGACACGGCAACTATGTCAATGCCAGCCCGCGCGGCACACTATCGCGAATACTCTTATCGACCTATTCCATTATTGGAAAATTACATCAACTACTGCTGACTTACATTAAGACAGTAACAGTTTCACGTTATCTTATGTATATGGTACTCTATTCCCAAATTTTAAAAAGAGTAGTTATAACGTTGCGGCGTGTTTTTTACGGTCGATTTTTGCCAGGGTCGTACGACAGTACTTTTTTCATAATAATATCATCAATACCTGCAACAGCAGCTCTATCTAATTTATCTGATATAATCTGACGACAAATGACAAACTACTCTAAGTAAACTTGGGGCCAATTTCATATTTTTTAAAATGCAAGTATTTCAATGGCACCCCCAGAAGAGACGAAGAACGCGACTAAGGTACATGAGTGACTGGATTAAGTCATTCATAAATTTATAAGAAACTTGGCTTTGCTAATGGAACAAAACTACCTACTTCAATCACACCTTCATAATTATCATTTACCAATTACTGTTCAGTCTCAGAAAAAAGATTTTTAAACATGTCAAATTCGTCCAACGACCTTCACATGACTTTGCCCAAATGCAGTTTATAAGACATCAACGCGTTTAATGACTATAAATGTATATCAGATAAAAAAATTAAACGTCATTCAAATACGCATTTTATGAAACTATTATTTTAAAATTTTCATGTCATTATGTATACTTAAAACTCGATCTTCAAGCAAATCTGTAAGTGTACGACATCTAGATTTCAATTTTGATTTGCAATGTTCATAGGCATACAAACCATCTGATTTCCAAGACTAAAGCCCGCACACAATTAATGGCAATTTTGTTACACACGTATAGATTTATTGTACCTTTTAAATTGAGTAACTAAACTTACCTAGTAACAATAAGTACCTAAATGTTTTGAAAATCACCAAAGTACTCCGGACCTTTAAGTTTGCCTCGGGGCTTCATCGATCACGCTTTCCTATTTGTTACAAAGAAACCAATTAAACAGCCCGCGATGACGGGTTTCAATATTACGTGGCTAATAGGAAAACTAGTGACGAATTAGCTCGACTTCAATCATTTATTGTGTTGTAAATGTTACACATTAATAAAACCAAGATTAATAAAACAAAGACTGCAGACAGATGCTGGATGCGTCAAGCTAAAGACAGGGCGCTATGGCGCTCATTAGGGGAGGCCTATGTCCAGCAGTGGACTAACATAGGCTGATGATGATGATGATGAATAAAACCAATGAAATGCCAGCTTTGTTAAAGTCTAAGCACTTGGTTCACCGAGGAAAAAGGTTGGTTTTGAGTACGAAAACAAATTTTCCTAAAGGAGGCTTTGCTTTTGTCCACTATTTCTGCTATTACAAAAGACACAACTGCTATTACAATTACACTGTGTTCTGCTTGATAGGCATGTAAAATTTTAACATAATATACATAGATCTAGTAAACAATACGCAATATTTTAGCGCACAATAAACAAAACGTTTTTTTTTTAATAAAACAAACGCTAAGCCAGTATTAATTAATATAATTTGGCGAGGACCCGACCGCAATGCCAAATACAAGAAAGGTATCGAGTAACACGAGGTTAATTGCCTTCTACAGATCAAGATAATTGGAATACTTTTAAAGCTACATAGAAAAAACGCGTGGTAGTTTTTACGTTTCGAATTTGTTCATTGCAATCATAGATAAATAAACACGGAACCCTATTTGTGTTACTCACAGTTTTAACACTTTTAACCCGGTCATAGTTACATAAATATCTCCCACTAATGCTATTTATAACGACATTGTACACAAAATGCGCCCTCACGACTATGTGGGCCGTGCGTGTCGACAAACAAAATGTCACTCTCCCGCTCGACGGCCCATCATTATATTTGAACACCTGTTTTTAGAGCACCAAATTCATTTTTCTATGTCATTCATTGAGGCAAATTAGTTGGTTACTCAGACGACGGAAAACTGCCACACATAGGCACAACAACACCTCTGTCAGGTACACTGGTTGACGATCGATGATTTTACCAAACAAGTAGGCTAGAGATCTGTTTTGACGCTTCTTCGAGTTTCTTTACAAAATTTATGGGAACGATCAAAGTATGTGCGTTGCTCGGAGTGAATGCGTGTTGAGAACTGTAAATAGAGCAAATCAGAAGCAGAAATAAATCTACGCTACATAAAACTTTTTTCAGGAAGAAAAGTTAAGTGCTGAAATTCTGAGCTGAGCCTATTCGCTAGACAATAATATATAAGGATATATAATATCTTATTTGATACGAGTACTATGTAGTACCTACTGTACTTCGATAATACTTGAAAATGTACAACCCAACTTGTGGTTTTCGTCATTTTGGTTATATCCATAAAATTTTAGCAGGACTATTAATTTTAGCATGCTGTGTTTTTTACTTTCCTTCATTAATTCATTGAACCAGTTTTATCACATGACAGTCATTCAACGTCTTCAAACGCGCGAATTGTTGTACGTACAGTCAGCATCTTAAATATGCTATATGCACTGAATGTACCGTTGCTTGAACTACTTCGAGAATATCCTTAGCGGATCCTCAACGATGTTGGATGGAAAGAGTGGGTAGGTGTTAAAGCGTTAACTTATTTTACTTTTACTTTTCTACATAAATATGTCACAGTATGTAGTATTCATTAGTGAAGCTGTATTTATGTACGTGCGACTGTGTTTAGGTACAGTCAAGTGTAATAATATGTGTCTAGTCAAAGTTTTAAAAATAAGTATCATACGCTCTTACACCGGTGTAATAAGGCCGTGGGCTCGTGGGACATATATTAATTTTGTGAAGTTCATATCGATACTTATTTTTGCACTTGGCCATACCAAGTCTGAGTGTCGCTTCCAGTAATCTATATTATTCTACGTCATATACGTATACCCAGTCGCCAACTTTCACAAAATGTGCGGCAATTGTACATACACGTCACATGACTGCCTACATGTGTAGTTTGTGCACTGTGAACCTGTCGCCGGCAACTTTCGGTGCTCAATAACACACTATACATGACGCCCCACCTACCGTTGCGTAAAAGTCCTCTACACGAACACCGGTCATATGGACCCGGCGTAAAAACCAAATTGCGAATCTGAAGGACAGATTCTTAGGTGGCAAATAAAGGGCGAGAGTTATTACCGACAACTGCCTAGTAGTTGGGTTCGTGATGTTATTTGAGGCTGTGTAACACTACCATTACATTACAACGAGGAAACGTTTCCATTTACTTTTGTTACTTTGTAATCGATCTTATCGAAGAGTTTTGCGTTCCATTTCCGCCTATGGATATCGGATCATAAAATATATACCGCACCTTAAAACGTGAAATTTTAATACCTTGTAGTACAAATGTAGATTTAGGTTCAACTTTCGTGGCGTTCTTCTTCAATGATAGAAAGCCTAAAAGCGTTTCAACGACATTAAGTTGATTATGTACAACAAGTAGGTTAATTAGTGGACCTTTCTAACTTCTTAACGGAAAATCAAATAACGCAAAAAAGTAAAGTGGATTCTGGGAGCGTTTTAATGGTGGTCTAACTGCATTTACAAAAGTATCCAACAAAATAAAGACGATACTTGAATGAGAATCATCGCAATAAACTACTTGACACACTTCGCCATTCAAAACTGTTACCAGAGTAGCAATAAATTCAGCTACTTTAGCCAAGCCTCGATTACGAATAAATCTCGCAAACAATGCCAGCACATTGCTATGTCCATAAAATGGCTATAAGCGTTAATAGCAGAAGGCTGTATGTCACAGACTTGTACCGAAGCTGCTACTTAAAAGCCCTATATATCCACACTTCACGACACTTTATGAGCACGCAATATCGGAAAAATGTTGGTCGCACGTGTGGACTGAACAAACGGTTCGCTGGAGTGTATTTTTTCAATAGTAGCTCATCCTAACCCTTTTTTCGGGGATTCTCCAGCTTACACGTTTGAAAGCGGATCAATTTCCTCTGTTCCCCGTATCTACTGACTCTACTTTTACCTGTGAATTCCCGGTTTACAACAACACTTTATGGATAAAAGTTATGCTGATGTAAGCGTTCGTAGAAAACACTGCAGTAGTATTGCCCGCAACAAAATACTTGATCACGGGGTATTTTGCGGTTTTACTTATAAAACATGATTCAATTATACCTAACTTATTACATTGTTATTATGTATGACCAGCTTCGATTATACTTCCTACTACTCACTTTATTGTTAACAGCCGCCTATAGACAATGTTCAAAAATTAAAACTGTAAATAAAACAGCAAATAAGAAATAAGTATCTAGGGGAAATGTCTCGAGTTAGACAAGTAGGCGGTCTTTAAGCTTAAAGCTCGGAGAAAGTGGCACTGCCCCCGCGTCAGTGACGCTGCGACGGGGCGTCAGTTAATATATCACTGAAATGGAGTCGGTATCACTGCGCTTGAAAGGCGCTACGTACATTTATATGCTATTTTACAATAATCTGTCGCTCTACCACGGCGTTATTTTCGTGGCGTAACTGACTCCATAATGCTAGCTACTTCGGAATTTCACATTGAAGCTATGTTACCTATTAACCATTACTAAAAAACATTATTATCATAAGGAGATTTCGAAACGTTTTTTGTTCAGATTCCCAATCCTAAATTCAATTAAAGTAATATTCAATTCACGTTATGTAGAGTTGTAAAGCCGTGGTAGCCTAGTGGTTTGACCTGTGGCCTCTCAAGCAGAGCGTCGTGGGTTCAAATCCCGGGCGCGCTTTTCGGAATTTATGTGCGAAAATTACATTAGAAATTTGCCATGAGCTTTTCGGTGAAGGAAAACATCGTGAGGAAACCTGCACACATCTGCGAAGAAATTCAATGGTTTGTGTTAAGTTCCCAATCCGCACTGAGCGCGCGTGGGAACTATAGCCCAAACCCTCCAATACACGGAAGAGGCCTATGCCATGAGGCACGCCGAATTACGCGACAATTTAAAAATAAAAATAAAAACAACAACATACTTACTGAAATTGTAGCGAATTCGGAATAAAACGGATATATTATATTATTATTATGTAGTTATTCCTCTATTAACGAGCAAAAATAACGGATCACTTTATTTTGCTCGTCTGTGTATTTAAATAATGCCGGTTCAAGTCGAAGTATATCTGTTTTAGTGGAGCTGGTGGTGGTGCTTGCTCGTCGGTCTGCCAGTTTCTTCCGGAGAGCAATTCAGGCTTGGCTACATCACGGGATCGAAGCGGCGGGCAGAAGACTATAAATATTCGACACCTGGACGGGTTATATCTGGTAAGTGTTGCATACGTCAAGCTGGCATGGACACACTGACAAGAATTACATAGCACTTTAAAGCTTAATATTATTTTGGAAAGGCATACCTGATTAGAAAAAAAAATTGCAAATCCACATCATTTTTAAAAAATCTATTAGGTAAACGACCCCCTCACACTGTGAGATAAACTAGGAAAAGAAAATCATGCCCAGTTACAGCTTTTTCATACTGTCTTTGAGCAAAGTCGCGCACTGAAAGATTTTTAGCATATTTGTCCATTTAACCCTAAAATTGTTTGTAGAGTCGGGCTAACGAAAGTTTTGAGACTGGAGTCACGCGGCTAATTTAAAAGTTCTGCATGTTGTGACCTATAATATGTCTATCGCAATAGTGTATCTCAGGCCACATTTATTCGCTTACTATCAATCGCTTAAACATGCGTTTGCTTATTATGCATACCTAAACAAGATAAATCAACCATGTAATTAAATTAGTAACTACATAAATATAGCCACAAGCCCTAAACGCTGGCTCTTTATCCTTGTTTACAGCAGAAGTACACACTAGTGTGTTAGGTAGGTATCTATATACCTATATACATTGTTTGTATTTCAATGTCAAGCTATTAATAGTTTTATTAATTTCAATAAGGAGGTGTTAAAATTTAATAGACGTTATAAAAGGGTCTCTATGTTTGGATTGTTGCAATAATGTTTGTCCTCACGTACCTACAACCAGAGTCGTAAATATTAACAAAATTAGGACCTACTTTTTCGTTTTAGTCGTTACTGATGGTCACATTTTTGGAATCGAATATATTTATGTTTTTTTTTAATATGTTTTAGGGGCTACGATTTATTCGCTCAGCTTTTTGCTTCCCGTTCAATCTCAACCCGTCTATCTGCATGAAGGAGCTCTCAAAGTTTAGCTATGTCGATAAATTTTCCATTCACGTCAAGACTCAGCCGCAATGACGAAAGTTGCTCGTACTCGAAGGTGTTGAGGCAACGCTCCGCTCCACTTTAAAAGTTCCTTCGCGGGCATTACTCCGAAGAGTTCTTAATAACGACTAACTTCATTGGTTATAATTAAAAATGTTACACAATTCAACTAGCTGTTCATTTCTCAGCCAAATCGATCTGACTCGTCGCGATTAATTCTTGCCACTGGTTACAGAATATAACAGAAAGCTCTCTACTTTGATCTTGACTAAAACCACCTATTTATTGTTATTATTATTAACTATTGTTGCACTTGATGATCAATGTTACTCCGCAACTGCGCCCGCGCATTTACACATAAAGCATACACAAATCACGTCTATATCCCTTACGAGGTAGACAGAGCTTAAGGTAACAAGACCTAAAGGCCACGTTCAACATGATTATCCGCCCATTTACCAGACATTAAAATTAAAATAGAGTTGTGAATAAAATATCAACGGTTGTACATACTTAGTTCCTGGATGTTATTCTGCAGTTAATTTAATATAGCATGATATCAACTGTCGTAAAATAGTGTTAGATAAGCTACCTATGTTGTTGGATTAATTTAGGTTTAATTGTTTTACTCGTTGTATTTGTGCTATTTAAATACTATACCCAATTGTAGTAAATTAGGTTCGGTACAGTGTCGTCCGGTGGGAAAAAAACAGTACCTACTTAGTAGTAAAAAACTAGTAGTCTCGGTCTCGTGACGTAATTGTAGTGTGAACTTTCTGCACTCTTGCTATTATAATATTCTGTGCATGGTTGGCACATGTATGCACCTGATCTGATTTGTACTTTAAAATTATTGTAATTGTTTTCAAAATGGCATCTGTCAACTAGTTGAAAAGAAATCTAATTTAATCCACGTCTCCAAGGTCGAATATTAACCAATGTCTAACTAAAACTAACCGATATTTATTACCCAGGATGCACCAGCCCAAGCGCTACTCTTCCACCCTTAACCCTATCAGAATCGCAACCCCTCAAATTAATGAATGGTTACCAAATTATTCTCTTTAACAGGTGCCATCTCGATGGCGGTGGACGAAGTGAACGAAATACTGCTGGGTCCTATGAATCACTCGTTACATTTTGATGTAGCAGAGACCTACGGGCAAGAAGAAGAATCAATTCTTCAGGTAAATATGGTATTTTTTTCTCGTCAAAATCCCTTAAAATTGACCCCTAAAGTTCCAATAAACAGACATTGATAAATCAAATCTTTATAAGTGACCAATAAAAAATTACCCCACACTGCCTACATTTTGCTTAGAGGCAGGGCTCTGCTCTTCTTCTCTGGACAGTGTAGAGATAAACAATTGAAACTGACACCAAATATTGAGGTTTGCGGTCCTTGGGGCTGTGAAAAAAGGAGCGCTCTGAGTCAACTTAATCAAAAGATAGGTACAGTCATAAGAAAAGGTATTTCCATACAAATTGCCTAAACCTATGGGGTACTTCCAGTTGTCCTAGAAATTTGAAATTTTGGTATGAAGGTAGCTGCAGAGGTATAAGGTAGTTACAGCACGACTAATTAAATAAATCTAAAAGTCAGTCATCATTTATTTTAGTATGCAGGGGGTTCCGGGAGCGATAAATCGGTCTAGCTAGGTTTCATTTTTAGAAAACGCACAGAAAAATACCGAGCAAGGCTCGGTCATCTAGGTAGGTACTATATACTTATAAGGGATGTTATTACATAATATAATATTAATGGAGTGAATTTTTTAATTACTAGTGAGCAACAGTAATTACAATTACATAGGTACAAATGTTATGTGAATTAAGGGTTCTTGACCAGCAACTCTCATACAAAGTTGTTTACTATACTGTCGGTTTAATTTTTGGACCAAATATGAAGTAGGCACCGGTGAAGTTAATGGCAATGTTATAGTAGTAGCCACCCGCCCCTGCTTCGCACGGGTGCAATCAGTGTTTCTCTATTATATTATGCATGTATTATACATACAAACCTTCCTCTTGAAACACTCTATCTATTTAAAAAACCGCATTAAAATCCGTTGCCTAGTTTTAAAGATCTACAGACAGACAGCGGAAAGCGACTTTGTTTTATACTATGTAGAGAGATACAAGGTCTCTCAAAAAAAAATCCGAAATACTTCAGTTCGACTGGACATCCCTACAAAGATTTTTCATTTAAATTCTTGATTCAAATTCAGTCCCGCTCTTGACGCGGTTTTAGTTTGACAGCGATCAATGTATGGAAATATTTGTCAACTATAATTCAAAAATGCCGAAAAATATTTACAGGGCTATTAAATCATGCTAAAGGTGACTTTATGGTTTTGTTACCTTATGCTCTGTCTACCCCGTAAGGGATAAAAACGTTATATGTACTTATATGTATGTATGTATGTTAATCAAACTAACCCAGCTACCTGCTGAAATGTTCTGGAATAATTTTATGAGACTCTTTGTGTCGATGTTAATGGCAAAATATTGAATACTCTATTTATTTTCAGAAATAGGACAGAATAGGAAATGTACGCCACTGATTCGAAATCAAATAAACAAACACTAGATAAACCATTTATTTCTTGTGCACTTGAGATAAGATATTTTCGCCGGCGTGGTGAGCGCTACCTTTATATGCCGTTGACCGGTCTATTAAACGTGCGCGTCGTAATTCGATGAGTGCACGATCTTGAGTTTTGGCAATTAAATTTCGAAATTGTTTAGCACGCAGGTAGCAACCTACTGACCGCTTTCAAATCAAGATCTATCGGTATTAGTGTCTGTTCGGGTACTCTATACTATAGACTCAGCCGATTTTCATTCAATACGTTCGTATTCAATTCAACAGCTGGCTCGCTTCGGAACCGGCCGAATTACCCTCGGAAAAGTTCCGATTTTTAAACACGAATAAACATCCGAAACTTTGTCCCGACATCCCCTCTGCTTGATGTGGGTGCCTAATATCCACCAGCAGAATTTTCATTTGTAAAATTACTTGAATTTATGTTTGGGGGTTTAACTATAGATAGGTATTCGTTTTAGAAAGTCGTACTTATACATTATACTTGTTTGTTATATTTATAGAAGTCCCATTTTATTGCAGGAATCGAACATAAAAAGAAACATAATTATGTATTTGTTAATTAAACCTTGACTTTGCTGCAGATATCCAAATATGTAGTTGGACGTCAACGGATAATTGAAATATTTATTATGTCCTTAAGAGCGAAATAAACATGTTTTATGCGTGATATAGTTTAATTGAGCACTAATTTTGTAATATCAAATGCGCACGCACGGCGTTGCACTCCAGAAATACTTTGCGATGCGTTTATATCCAAGAATCGCAATGACCCAGTAATAGCGCTATCGGAGGGCGGCACGCGCGCTCGTTCTAGTCTGTTCTCTCGTTAGTCTAATTCACTTTGCGTAGCTGCGATCTGTCACCGGTAGCATTATAACAATAACATTAAGCAGACTGTGTCAGGGATTCCATTTGCAATTAAGTTCCTAATGCATACTTTTTGCGTACTTATCACTAACTGGATTGAACAAAATTGTATGTCAATTTTTAATTAAAGGATTTTTTTCAGTCAATTCTGCAGATTGAATGAAATTCCATAATACATTTTATGTCTCACCGCGACCCCCCGTAAAGTATACGTCTCCGTACCAATCCTCGAAACTATGAGAACAATTTTAATTAAACCTTTGCAGCACTTCCCGCAAGAGACTGTTTTATGCTACATTATACATATAGACACTTGCTATATTTCCTTGTGCTCGTTAGAAGCTATTAAAACGCTTCGAACAAACGAAGGATATGGAGTTTACACTGTAATGGATTCGCTTGAAGCAGTTCCACTTAGCAAAACTATCGAAAGAAAATAGAGAGCTCGTATTATTGAGTGTCTGATTCGATATAGAGCATTCTGTTCAATGTTTTCGTTCCACTAACGTGAACTGGTTTTATGCCTTTACGTTGAAAGTAAGCCTATTGATTTTACTAACAATAAGTATGATTTTATTTTGCACACCTGCATCCTTATTTTAAAGCAATTGTGTCAGGGAAAAAACATTCCGTATATTAAATACGTATTATGATTAAGTATTGTTTATATTGCTAATGAGCGTCGACATGAAAGTAGGTATCCTAAACGAGATTTGTGTTGCCAATAACAGAACCCCTGCCTGGCGTAGCCTGACGTATTGGCTGAGTAATGCACAAGGTGGAAGTCGCGAAGTATGTCCCGGCTTCGAAATTGTTTCACAAGGCTATAAAACTCATAGATATGCCTAATGCATAAGAATTCGTTGATTTCTTTACCCTATAGTATCTCACAAAATACTCTACAATATAAATACTGTGTGGATAAATATATACATGTGCGTAAATCAACTTTTAAGAAGTATTTTAACATGTCCACACAATAAATCAAAGCTAAAAGATAATAAGTTTTCTTTGGAAAAAATCTACGATACAAGCTTGTCTTCCCCATAACTCTGATTGTAATCATAGATTATGGAAGGGACTAAGCCCCTTTCTCTATAAAACGCCGTCGTGTGTACCTACACAGAGGATTTTTAAATTTGTTTCAGAAAACATAAAATAAATAGCGATACATAAAAAGTGGCAGTACCATTTATCATGATGTCTGACTCGAAGAAAGTAAATATAGCCTGTATCGATTTTGTCCGAAATTGTTGTCTTGCGAAATTTCTAACATAGAGATTTACATGTTTTGTAAAAATTGTGTGTAGTCGTAGATAATAAATACAACTAGGTGCCAAATGGTTAGAAGTCTGTTTTCACAAATCACGTCTTTATCCCTTACGGGGTAAATAGAGCCTAAAGTAACAAGACCAAAACTTTTGTTAAACTATTGGAAGGGGAAAAACGACTGATATTTTGTAAAGTTCGTAAGGTGAAAAAAATTACCTCCGGTTTAAGTATGTAATCATATTTAAGGTAAAATATCTCAAAAACAGCGTAACTTTTTTCGAAGAAACGAAGCTAAGGACTACGTTGGATCCAATCGATTCAGAACTACCATGTATATATAGGCAGAGGGTTCTTAAAATACCCCGCTGCTTCACGCCTCGGGTCAAACATAATCATAGAGTCAAAGCTCTCTAAGATTGACTAGGGACTCCAAAAAAAGACAGTATAAACTCTAGCAAGATTTATTTCATTCCTCTTCAACAATATAACTTGGGCAAGTGATAAATTTTCTGCTTCGTTTGTTAGAAACTTCTCGCAGATAATAATGTTTATTCATTTGGTGCGTCGTAGTTCCGTGTCGCTGGTGCCCGCTCGGAACTCCGTCCTGATGTTGATAGCTACTCATTGTGCCGAAAGGGTAACTGACAGAAAACGAATTGCACTTACTTAATGGTATAAAAGGAAAATAAATAACGAACCTTTTAACGAAATGCCTCAACTCTTCAGTCGAAATAATCACGCCATTAACTCCAGCGTGTTTCAAATTAGTGAAACATTATCCGTGTGCGCGTAGAAGTTTCTACTTAAAACTTTGTTTACGGTCTGCTTATAGTTTTAGGGAAGTTAAAAATGACATTTGGGAGTTTATGCCTTTGTATTATCGCATAAGTGGTTATGTGGAATTTGAATTGAAATTCCGTTTTATATGTACCTACTTACTTACATCTGAAATCTATCCTCCAAGTATGTTTATAAATCTCTATCACAGTTTGTCATAGTTATAACTCGTAAACTAGACAACCATAAAATTTGTTTTATGGCGCTTCAGCTACTTTTACTGCCACAAAAGCGCTTCGTAGTCTTTTTAACAGAGGTTAAACCTTTCGGACTATCGGCAGATGCCCCTAGTAAGCGCTATAAATCTCTACCGTGCCCTCTTTTGATGTTAATAAATACCTACTGCCTATAACCGTTATATCGGTTACGGATGTAGAGTGTTTATGCTTCATTTGTGACGTCTCCTTGATTTAGGTGGCGGCTCTATGGGCAGCCAACGTGTCTGCGTTCATCGGGCCGCAGGAGACTTGTGTCCACGAAGGCAGGATGGCTTCCGCTTTCAATTTGCCTATGATCAGCTATGTGAGTACCCCTGAATAATATCGATTGACAATGATTGATAAATTGACTCAATGTTATTCATTTATACCGAAAAGTACGGCTATCACTGGTCCATATTCATGCTTGTCATTCAGTATATTTGTCTCTTATTGCGTATAGATTAGAAAAAGGCGCACTGAGCGACCAACCACGATTGACTTCTAGTGCCCGTGTATTTGACTATATTGTTTCTTTGACAGTACTGCCGAGACGTGGCGAGCTCCAACAAGCAAAAATACGCAACGTTCGCGCGCACGCGCCCCTCCGACACCGACATCTCTCGCGCAGTCGTCGCCGTGCTCACACACTATAACTTCATGCATGTAAACACTTGTTTATCTCAGCTTGATTGAATTTCAAAAGTTACTTGAAAGCAGAACACGGAACATGTAAATTGTGGTTTGGGTTGAAGTTCAGAGGCCCGAATTGTGAAAGGGGTAAAAATCTGTAATTTCTTCAAAACTACAGCTCAAATGAATTTTTTATCGATTTGACGAAGTTAGTCAGAGCTGTAATTTTCTTCTAATCTACTCGTAATCCTAATTCTTCACTACTTTCGAACGGTGTGCTTTCAAATATCGGGCCTCCACATTAAATTTAAGCATGGTATTTTATGAAAATCAAACCGATACAAATTCAATTTCGTAGGTAATTACTTTGTGGTAGCTTTTAGATAGGTATCACAATTTGCTTTAGTATGATAATATATAAAAAACCTATGTGAAAACATAACAATAACTGAACTAGGGCCATGCTAAGCTAATATCTCCAAAACTACAGCTCTAATCAAAGTTTTGACTAGTTCACAAGATTAATGAAAGCTTTGATTGTTTTCTATGCTACTCGTATTTCAAATACAACTCAATTTTTCATCACTTTCGAGTGGTATTTTCACACATGTGCTTTCAAAAATCGGGCCTCTGTAGTAGCCATAGCTATTGATTAGGGAACAAGGAAAATATCAGCGGCCGAGAGTTAACAAGGAAATTGTGTATCTTGCTCAATTAAATCAAATGTTGCATTTTGTTATGAACTTAAGTGGCAAACATGCAAGTGGGTCACCTCATGGTGTCTCAGTTAGCGTGTTGATAGCCGAGAGGGCTCAGTTAAGATGAACTCACGTGCCAGCAATATTACCGACTCTCCACGAAGGAAAAAAGCACGCACTGCTGCTTGGCGGACTCAACTTGTTTGTTGTGTAAACCTGTTATATGAAATATCTAACTTTAAACTTGGTACTTAGTCTTACTGCACAATTTGAATTTAAATAGTAAAATTGCTCTACTTACATACCTACATCTACATACCAACCTGCAGTCCAAGCCCCGGTATTTATTTTAAATCTGCAATGCACAAGTTAATTCCGTTTGATAAAAATACAAAGTTATCGACATTTTAAATTAGAGCGTGCGATTCGATATCCCTCTCGACTGCTCCTTTTATTGGCCATTCATTTGGCACAGAGGGATATTATTGGAGCAGATGCGCTTGCGGACGGCTCTGCGCGTTATGGGGCGTTCGGGATTACCTCATGAAAGGGTAACCTGTTTATCATCGACGGCTGGGCTTCGAATTTGTCAACTAGTTGCTATTTCTTGATTAGGTAGAGCCGTCGTGGTCGTATATAGCTTTTTTCTTCTTGTTTAGTCATAAATAGCTGTCGGCGTAATATTATTGTCAATTTATTATAGTGGCACTATGAGTTGTAAACGTCTCCCGAAAACTAGAGTCTTGTATGTATAATTATTATCTTTTTAAAATGGCCGAATTACGATGTTTTACATTTTAAACATCTTTGACTTCGCCATTTAAAAAAGCCACATCATAAAATTTTACTAGTATCGATTTTGAAAGTTTAAAATCAGCTTAATTCTTCTTTAAATATCCATTATTTGTGATAGGTATCGATCGTGTATCTCAACGCACCCACCAAGGACTTCTCTCGCCTCGCCAACGCTATTATCGCTGCAGTTAGAGAGAAGCAAATAGCAGTTCTGAAGATAGAGACATACCAGCTCTCCTACCACTTTATAACTGAATATGAGAACCACTCCCGTAACCCGTTCCTGGACATCGTTCGGGACACTTACAAAGATACTAGAAGTGAGTATTCAAAGTCGTGTATTACCGGCATATCAGCGAGAGTTAAATAGATACCGTCTGTAAATTTAAGAGCGTACCAAGAGTATTGCGCGACCCGAATGAGGGCAGGACTTAATTTCCGTATTAAAAATTGTTACTGTCGCAGATATTATATTACGCTCGTACGTACCCTCTTAAATGGTTTTTCGTAAAGCGGGACTGGAGGCTGATTTAACAAAATTGTGTACTCCAAAAATAATAGTAAAAAATCATTTAATATAAAAAATAAAGTACGAGTTGAAAATAAATAAGAAATAACTCTATTTTTAGCCCAATTGAAACATTACACAGCCTTATTTCTGTGAGTGAAAATCATTATGAGCCAATTTTCTCCACAGTTTATGTTTCGGTGGGTTACTACCACGACCACCTTGGGCTGATGATGGCGTTGGACAATATGGATCTTCTGGATTCTGGTCAGTATTTAAATTGTTGTTTTTTTGTTCGACTACGATTTTTACTCGTACAGCAACTAATTAGTAATTTCTAGGCAAGAAATATTAGACGTTCCTGGAGAAACAACATAATTACGAACGGCCTGATCTCGGCCTGATAGTTGTAAAAATATTTGCGTTCTAAGCTTAACGGCGTAATTATTAAACACTAGCTCAGAAAAACAAATCAAAAGACTCAAGCAAATTATTCTGCAGATTACTTGCAACAAAAAAAGAAAAACAATTTCATGTCTAACTCTGACGAATCTCTAAGAAATGAGAGGCGACCACATTTTAGTTCGTATTAACAGGATAAGTAAATGTTACGAGCCGGCTAAGTAAAGAACTATGCGCGTGTGCTCGTATTTCCATAAGCCGAGAGACTGATACATTCATCTAGCTCTCCTCTTTGTTGCCCGAGCACGACGCAACAGCCCTCGGAGCCTTTGCGAGACCCATTCATTATCCATAATAGAAAACTACGCTAAGTTGTAAAATGCTCCGAGGAAACGTATAAACAGTTTACCATTAGTGTTTATGTTGTTTCAGTTGGTACTCGGTATCTGTTTTTCCTTCAAATGAGTCTCTGAGACTGGTTTCCTAAAAGCGTGTGCTCTTGCTGGCACGGCAACTCTACTAACCCATTAGCGCTATGTGTTTATTTACTAAACCTCTGAAATTTGTAATGTGGTGCTGACCGTCTTACGACTGGCACATTTTCGAAACACTTTTATCTAACGTTTATGCTTATGTACAGGTTTAGGTATCTAATTATTTGCATATAATATACATTATAGGTACTACTAGTATTTCAACTGCTATCAGTAGCTATCCGTCCTTTATGTACCTATGTATTAAAGACGTATGTTCTTCCATGCTGGTCTGGGAGTAAAGAAAAAACATAGAATTTGCCAGTTGCTTCTCCCATCGAGGGAATGGGCGAAAGTCTTCGGAATCTTGTTATTGGCGATGCGGCTAGCAATCCATCACTATTTTGATTTCCCTTACCACATAGCCCTTACTCTTGCTAACGTGGCCTTAAGGTTTTGTTACCTTAGGCTCTGTCTACCCTGTAAAGGATAAAGACGTGATATATGTATGTATGTATGTATGCTAAAGACAAGCCAACCGAGTGCAAGTATTTTAGAAGACATACAGGCTGCTTGAGTTACTGTACCAATTTTTATTTGTACTTAGTTAATTTTTTCAAATACTTATGACGGTGAAAACGCTGATATTTAGAACCTAGTACTTATCCATAATATTTATATCACTTACGTTAAAATAAACGCAACATTAGCTAAGTGGCTTTAATGAACGAAATTGTCAAGATTTAGTGATTTACGATGTAGCCGAAGATGAAGTACATCGTACCTATCGATCACAGCCGATGAAGTAAACACCACGGACCAACGAAGCCCTGATTGCGCACCCACTGCTAATGTAATTCACACGTTCGCCGACCAAGTAAACACTCCTACCCTACAAGGAATAATAATATACTTTAGCGCGATTTAAATCAAAATCCGTTTTCCTCAACTCTTATGAGTCCGTGACAAGCTTAAAAATCTCTGAGTCGATCGGTACGTGCTTTCCATTTTAATACAAATAGAGCAGTTTGAATTGAACATTCGAATGACTTTGCTTTTCTGGGTAACAGTATATTTATACAGGATGCGCAGGAAATGTAGGCTGACGAAATTACTTTTGCCCAAGATCATACCAATATCTCTACCAGCCCAATGTAGGGTTCCGTAGTCAACAAGTAACAAGAAACCCTTATAGTTTCGCTATGTCCGTCCGTCCGCCCGTCTGTCTGTCCGCGGCTTAGCTTAAAGATTCTTAGTACTAGAAAGTTGTAATTTAGCATATGGGTGTATATTAACTACGCCGACAAAGTGGTAATAATATCTTGAATATTATTTTTTGGTTACCTCCCCTACACGCAAAGTGGGGTGATTTTTTTCTCGTTTTTCTCCATAAAATCAAAATTCAAAATCAAAATAGGTATTTTATAAATCACTACATAGTATAAAAAAGAAAGTCGCTTTCCGCTGTCTGTCCGTCTGTCCCTATGCTTAAATCTTAAAAACTACGCAACGGATTTTGATGTTTTTTTTAATAGATAGTAATTCAAGAGGACGGTTTATATGTATAATTCGACGCAGACGAAGTCGCGGGCAAAAGCTAGTAATATTTATACAACGAGTTACAAAATAGCCCGTAAAAATATAATTAAATATCAAAGCCAAAAATATTGTCGACCCTAGTAAACTGTCATGTCAGGAAACCAGATTATTTTAACAGAAAGTCCTTACCTACTATCAATTTTAACTAAGTAAGTAAGTAAATGCTTTATTGTACAAATATAAAGAAACAGATACCATTCACAAAAAAATAAAAAAAAACTAATAGGAATATGCACAAAAGTGAACTTAGCCCTTTAACCTTTGAGTAGATGAGAGGAGCATTAAACGAGGGACAGAGAAAGTGTGAGTTTAAAATTTCAGATAGTGAAAGCCACAAAGGAGCGTACATACCTAAATACAATAAACAAATAATAATACATAATAATATATAACGAAATTTAAAGGAAAACTGTCACAGCTTGCTTGGCTTTGCAATTTATCGAGTCGACCAACTTATAAAATGTACTTGAAGCCGTGAACTATGTTCATAGTAGGTAGGTCAGGTAGTATCGAATAAAAATGATAAATAATAATTATGTTCATAATATCCACATATTGTGACAGGCAATTACGGAACACTACAATGCGCGTGGCCCGACTCGCTCTTGGCAGGTTTTTAAAGGCTTAAGTGTAATAAACGTCAATACGCAAAACGATTCATGGTTAATGCGGCCAACACATTTTCTTAGATAACTAGGATAACTAGATATATACTGGTATTAAAGCTTAGAAAGTAAGCTTTTATGCACATAAAATACAAAACCATGGATGCCCGTTTTTTTTGCAAGGGAGTGTATACATATACATTGCAACAAATATTGCAATAAATAGTGGGGTGTATACATATATATTGCAGCAAATATTGATTTTTTGTGTCTATCTACCAGGAGAATACGCAGCCATCGGCGTAGACGTAGAAAAGTATGACCCGAACCAAGCCGTTGCGTACCTGTCTGGACCGCTGCGTAAGGAGCCGTTACCAGCGCGCGCCTTCCGGTCCTACCTCGCCGTGGCGCCTTCCCCTGCGCCTTCCTACCCCGCCTTCTCTGTAGACGTCAACAAACGCCTCACCGAGCCGCCCTTCAATTTCGTCAATCCCTTACAGAATGTGTCCGCGGAAGGCGCTAAAGTGGTGAGTTCACGAAAACTAGCTTACACTCGTATACCGGAATACGTGGCCCCAGTCATGGATGTATGGAAGTATATGCAGCAAGAACCGGCACTTCAAGTCCTATCTCGTCAGTAACGCATTCACCAAAGGTTATGTTGTCTAACGTGTACGGAATCACAATCACTTTCATCAATTCTTTTTGTCAAAACGGTACAGGATGAGGGTAGAAAGAGATGGTGAATGCGGTTACGAGCACCCACGTGCTAGGAAACATTCCTAGATGCGGACATGCTTCCATATTTTTCTAAAAGTTGTGCTAAATGCAACCTATTCTTTACATAGCGTAGCGGGCGGTAAATATCCACTTACGGCCCGGGGCGACGTAGAATACGTTTTTGACAATAATTTAAAGTTTATTAAATGTGATTAAATTGTTTTTTTGAACACTTCGGCGTATCTAGGAATAGTCGCCCAAGAAAGTGCTTTATCATTTTTTATGACAGTACCTCCATAAGAAAAAAAGCAATAAAGCTGATTGTCACATTGACTTGTGAGTGAAAATAAGCTTTCATGTTTTTTTAAAGCCTTTCTTGTATTGAGCTTTTTTGGTCGACTATACCTAGGAGATTACAGCGTGACAAACAAGGAAGCAAAAATAACCTTAAATGCAGTGGGTTAAAAAATTAAAAAAAAAAAGTATTTATTCTAATAATAGGTGTTGTAAAGGTCTTGTAAAATTTATCAAGAAAATATATTTCAGTAGGTACCTATCTCGATTTTTCCTCTGATGGTTACCAACATAAAGTTATTTGGTCATTTATGAAAAACTGTACCTACATAAAATACCTACCTACTTATTGAAGTAGAATTGTGATTGAGTATTTTTCTTTATCTAAATATTCTCAAAATCAAGCTCATTATTAGAAGGCGCAATAGCATTTATTTAAATTGAGCGTTAAAATTGATAAATAATTTATTTGCTGGAATACTATTACATAGGAGCTACCAAGGTATATGTTGAAAACTTGTTTTGTAAAACAGCATCGTCAAATCTTAACACGATATTAAACAATCCCGATTGAGAACACTGTTGTAAATTGTTATCAGAACACCGTGCTCTGGTAAAGCGGTGCTCATACAGGAAATCATGTCATGTGATCCACTACAATGTCATACGTTAGTAATTGCATAGTGACATCCATAACAAGCCAGTTCCATCAACAAAAAATACAAAACAAGGAAAATCAGTCACAACTAACATAATTAATCCCCTTAAACTTCCTCCAGAGGAGATAGGGGATGACGATATACCTCTCGAGCAACATGCGTGGGGAGAGTTGATCTAATAGGGCAAATCCAATTACATGGCCAGTACCTACACTAATAAATGTCCTACCCTGTGAAGTGATTCCTAAAATAACGTACTTTTATGGCCCAGCGGCTAAATGACGCGGCGCTTATAGACTGGTCCGACGCGCCGAGACGGTTTAACTTTATCTATTAAGATCAAGCCTACTATAAACCTAGATCCATCGGTCGCCTTGTACTTATTAATTTGCAATTTAATAAACGTCTTTTTTATTCGAAGATAAAAGGCTCAGGTACTTAAACGGTTAGTCTACAATTATGGAAGCCTTCGTGAGCGAGCCCGACTCGCACTTGGCCGGTTTTTCTTAATCATTTTAAGCCCTGATCAAAGGTCTCCTGCCACAATGAGACGGTTAATATATGCTTTTATAGTTCACTAGCAGTTGCCCGCAACTTCGTCTGCGTAGAATTCGTTTATCGCTATCCCGCGGGAATCACGCAATTTTCCGGGATAAAAGTAGCCTATGTGTTATTCCAGACTATAATCTATCTATGTTCCAAATTTCATCCAGATCGGCCCAGTACTTTTTGAGCCTATTCATTACAAACATACAAACATACAAAAATAGGTACAAATCTTTCCTCTTTATAATATTAGTATTATAGTTCATAATACACTGGCTGATTAGAAAGTTCACTTTACCACTAATTTATCACACTGCTGTCCCACTGCCAGTTCCTCGAGGAGTTCCTTCATTTACCGAAGACTTCGTGGTACCTACTTAGGTAAATTAAATACGGAATTTGATGCTAAAAATTGGGGGTGGTAGTATAGTATGCAAGTCCGTCCGGATTTCTACGCCCATCTTAATGTCTAAGCCTGATGTGTTCCGATGCAGAGAGTAAAACACTTAGCTGTACTATAATACTTTTTTTTCCCTTATCAAGCTCTGTAAATCATGGTGTAAGTTTACAGTTTTGAGAGCTAGGTTAGGTAAGGAGGGGATAAAAACCATTCCATTGCGTCTAATAGTATGCAATGTTGTTAGTCCGATTGTGACATTACGACATTAGATGAAAAGCGGTTGGTAGCAGTGCCGGCGTTAGGGGGGGGGCGCGATGGGGCGACGGCCCGGGGCGCCAAATTTGGGGGGCGCTGAGGTCTGGGGCCTCGGCCTCCTGGCTCACCGGCTGTGTACCCTCAATACTGTCCTTAAGTGGGCGCCTAAATATTACTGCCCGGGGTGTCAGTGGCCCTAACGCCGCTGCTGGTTGGTAGTACCATCAGGTGCTTGTAATAACTTTAATGAAGATGTTTTGACTGACATAGATCCCCGTAGAAGCGGCGTGGCTGCACGACGCGGTGTGGGTGTATGCGCGCGCGCTGGTTGAGGTTCTGCAAGCCGGGCAGTCCCCATACGACGGCCGCGCAATCGTCAGCCGTATACGCAACTGCACCTACCGCAGCGTCATGGGGTAAGGCAATATTTCATTTAAAAATCACTCCAGTGCAAGTCTGATACATTTTTTTTATTACATACATACATACATACATACCGTCACGCCTCTTTCCCACAGGGGTAGGCAGAGACTACTTTATTCCACTTGCTACGATCCTGACATATTTCTTTCGCTTCATCCACAGTCATCAGTCTCTTCATACATGCTCGTCGATGCATTTTTTTTATTACCGAGGCAAAAGTAATTTTCGGTAGGTACCTACCATAAAAATCAGTTACCAATCCTGGACCGAGAGCGTAAGCAGGTAGTTGAAATTGATGTGTATCCATCCTAGTCGCTCGCTGATGGTCATCGGAACGTGCCGTAAAAAAATCTCAGAGGTCTAAAACGGCAACAATGCCCGAAGTAGTCCGCATGCTTAAATAATGCCCTCAGTTGTAATTCCAAACTTTATACTAACCTAGAAACATATAATAGAGACAACCGTCTCTCCTACTTCATGCTAAAACAATTTCCGGTCGAGACAATACGATGCCACCTGTTGCCGTTGCCACTTTAAGATTCGATACGACAGTACGCGATTAACCGACTATTTGTATATTCAAGTAAGAGCACGAGAAACGTAATGTCAACTGTATATTATTCAGCGAGTGATGATTTTAATGCGAAAATAAGCCAAAGCCGTTTTTTTTTCAAACCACGTCAGTGGAAAATGTCCAACCGTTGACCTTTTTAACGATTAAGTATTGTCTTTTAAAGCTTGCAAAACTAGAACTATGAAATTTGTCAAAGAAGTGGGAAATATTATTTTAGATAAATACTTTTTGGACATTCCCAAAATGATGTTGCCCATTATCAGCAATACAACAAAACACGTATACCAACGTATTATTTGCGGATAGCGCTTGTTTCCTCCATTATCCAATTACGAGTACTTAAACGATAAAATTCACTTAATAAGTTGTTGTGTATACGAGATTGCGAAAAGCTGCGATGTTAACTCGCATGTGACGCAACCGCGCAGCCAATTCTACCTAAGGGCTTAAACTTTAATTAATTTGCGTTTTAACTCGGACTAACCGCACAATACATTTCTGAAAGTTATATTTGCGTTGTTTTAAAGTTTACCTTGTCGGACAGAGAGTCTAAACTACGTTTATCTGTAAACTATGGACGTTTGTTAAGCACTATCTGCACTGTTATAAACAGGAATCGTAAAGTGCGAGCAAAATTCAATGAAATGCTAGCTAAGAAGTAGTAAGAAGTCATCAGTAAAATAATATCTATTTGTATTATTTTAGTAATTAATTAAATATTTTAGTTCATCAAGTAGAACCATCGCCAACCTTAACCGGTTGCCATACGTCAGTTCAATGGATTTTGCTCGCATTTTACAATGCCTGGTTATAAACGAGATTAAGATATTATTTCTGAGAAATTATTAAGCGATTTTAAAAAGCTTCCATATCCAGACAAAAATAGATAACTAATCAAAAGCGTTCATTTTATTGAATAGTAAGTTTATCTCGTCGCGAAAGGAATTCTTGCGCATGAATCCTCGAGGTAGCAACGGGGGATGCTTTCAATGTTTTATACAACGCTCACGACAGACTTTCGATTTTATATAGTCTCATGAAAGCTAAATCATGTATTTATACCGTATTCCAGTAATATCACCACTTCAAACTAGCTAGGGACCGATTTTGCCTTTTATATAAGCGATGCAAGAAACTACCTAAGTTGAATTATACACTACGTATAATATAAGTTATATAAAAAATATAGACAGCTTTGCACTTTGTTAAGTTAAAAGGCCACGAGGGCTGAACTTTCAACTGCTAAGATATACGGACACTAAAAACCATTAGTAGATAAATAAATAAATAAATAAATATCACGTACTATCTCGATTATTTTTAGTCATCTAAAAAGTTAACTTATAGCAAGCCACCAATTCACATGACTTCTCTTGATATCTGACTATCTTTTTCTGATTTAGACACCTTAAGTACCCAATGTGGCGACTAATGAATCAGTTTTAATTAGATACGTATTACCTGTAGAACATACGTATAAGTAACATATGACTTATGCAGGTACTCAATCCACATGGACGACTCCGGCGACGCAGAGGGTAACTATACTTTGCTGTCGATGGACCCCGAGCGCCCTCCCGGCCTGTACCCGCTCGCAGTGCTGCACAAATCTGCACCGGTAATCCTACTCTCCCTTTACAACTAACTAACTGAGCCTAAGTACTAGCGTAAGTAGCTGAGAGACAGTTGCTTAATGCTCTTTTTACATGGTAGCGTGATAAGACTGTATTACCATTACTACTTGCTGCTGTAGAAGATAACGTCCTTCGTCTATTTTCATTAGCGTTTTGTTTCTATTCTTGGAATGAAATGAGATGTTCAGATACTCGTAGGTATTTAAGATATAATTTTTAATTCGCATTGAATAAGAGATGTTTTTAAGTAACTTTTCCTGCATTGTGTTAGTAAATCCATACCTTAAATTTGCGTGTAAATAAAAACATTAAGTTACTGCACAATATAAAAGCGGTCTTGAATTATCCACCGTAGGTTCCAGTCGAGATGTAACCTTACAGACGTCGGCCTGTAATGTTCCATCTTATGTGAACATAATAATACCTATATTTATACATAGATAAAGAGATTAAAATAATTTATTCCACTAAATAAGAGTTAATTTATAAACCCATCAATCCATAATTATTAATCTGTCCATAACATATTTAATTTACTAAGGAAAAACTCGAGTAAGACCGCTTTATCAGAATACGGCGTTTTCTTTGACAGCTTCGAGATACGACCTTGCTAAACACGATTTTGACGCCAATGTAACCCTTGTAACTAATGTAGCCAATGTAGCTTATGTCGCCAATGTAGCTAATGTCGGCAATGTAGCGATTGTGGCCAGTGTGGCCACTGTAACTAAGGTTTGGGTATAAAAGGGGCGCGGGATTTAATACTGGGTCATTCATTATTGTTTTGCTACGGATTCGGGAAGGTTCTCTCCAGGTTACTTAAGGGGTTTAACGTTATTTTGTCGGGATTTTACTTGGGTTTGGAGTTCATTTTTGTGTCAAATTAATTATTGATATTCATTCATTTGGGAGTTTCGTGTTTAATTTAAAGGGGAGTTTATTGCTAATTTCGTTGGGTTTTAGTGTAATATGTCGTATACTCTTGGGGTAGTGGAGAACCTACCGAGTTTCAGCTCAGTAATAGCTGATATCTGGAGTTAAATAGCTTGGAAACCTTGCGGTGTTAACGGAAAGGCTAATTTTCTCCGGATACGTCATTTAACGTAGTCTAGTCGCCTAATTGGGGTGATGGCGGGGCCTGTAATTTACTTCAAGAGACAGGCCTAGTACCCCCTGGGCTGTGTAGAGAGTTGCTGTGCCATACCCGGCATAGTAAACTCTACATAGTTCAGTCCGCAAATATATATTTATCTATATACATCGAGCTGGACCTCTGATAAACCCAATCCCCTCTATCAGAACCAGCAGCACACGGGTTCTAGGAATCAGGAAAGCCGAGTCTAACCCAACTCGCCGTAGGCTTAGCTCTAGATTAGCACTCTTCCACTGCAGCACCCCTTTGGAAGAGCTCGCGGGTAAATTAAATGTGGAACCCGGGTTCCCAGTTTGCATAATTCGTTTTAGAGTAGATTGGCTAGTTTAGAAGTAGGATAGGTTAGGATCGGGTAGGAATAGATTCTTTGGTTAATTTATAGGATGGTGAGAGGATTTAACTAACTGCTAGGGTTGGTTTGAGGTGGTGGAGGTATTTATTTAGTTACTTCAAATAGGATGGTGAGAGGATTTAACTAACTGCTAGGGCTGGTTTGAGGTGGTGGAGGTATTTATTTAGTTACTCTAAATCATGACACACCTACTGACCGACGTATTTACCTTCCGACGGACGATGGCTTTCGGCGTCATGCCCTCGTTCTAAGTCCATATAGTAAACGCTGGTAGCTTCATATATGTGGGACAGAAATAACTCTACAACCCATAAAGAACAATATTTATTTGATGAAGTAGTATCTCCTTGAAAGGGCTGTTGCGGTTTCTGGTTGAATCTCTGGGCCTTGCAGTATTCGTAATCTTATTACAAATTCAATGGTAAAAGCCATTTATACTTTCCACATACTAAACCCTTGCTAGAACTAAGGCATTGCAAGTTCAAAAGCTGATCGGATCCAGGAGATTCGATATCCATATAATGGACAACCAAACAAATCATTTAATCGATTATTGCAAGATCACGGGATGGTCTAGATACAGCATCAGCTTGTTAACTGACATTCCCTTTTAAAGAAATGCCCTCTTTTACAACAAAGCAATTTGCTTATCTACATGATAAGAAGATGTAGAATGCTCCTTCTGAGTAATAGCAGAGGAGGTCTGTCCCGTCAGGTGACGAGGATCACTTCTCAGAGCGGGGCGGGGCTCTGGGATCTTACTGCTTAAAAGTTATCAAAAGGCATCTAACTAATCCAACAAGACATCTTATAGAGGTCCCTGACTGACAATTATCTAAGAACTCAATTTACTTCGTCATTAACAATTCTTGTAAGAAATAAAATCACAAACTTATCCCTATTATTTAACTAAATATTATTTTCTCAATTGACTACGTCCTTCTTCATTAAATTACGTTCGTCATTAACTATTATTATCTAGGATAAACAAATGAGCACATTCCCATTATATACTAAAAGAACTTAAGGGTTACAACACGGTCACAACGTAGAGTCCTTTTAATTAAACCACTGACGATCACTTGGCCAAATTGATGACGTAAACAAGGCAAATTAGTTCCTCTTAGGACCATAGTAGGAATTTTAAATAATTGAGACCCATAAATGGATAAATAATTAGTTAGGCGTAGTTCGTTTAAATAAAAGCGTGTTAAATGTGTTTGGGGTTGAAGGGGATGGTACAATTTTGGTGCCGTAGTGACCTGGATCTAAATATTATGTATGGATTTAGTAATTTTACTGTCATTGGTTTAGTGAGTCCGTTAGTTAGTCTAGGGTCCTTGGTTACAACTTGGCTTCTTTATTACAACAATGGTTAGTATCTAGTCTGATTTACTTTGCTTGATAAAATAGAGTTAATTTTGCCTTGTTTGGGTCGGATGTCGCTGTAATCGGTTGTCAGTGGGGGCAATCGGCTATAGCGACAATTTTGTTGCTGTGAAAGCGAAGTATGTATGGGAATAGGAGCTCATAACGTTATGTTGTTCTTAAGTAAGCGTTCTAAATCGGGTTTTCTCCTTGCGGCGTTCTGGTACATGTACTCTGAAAAAAAAAAAAGATAGGAAAATTAAATTTGGTTCGGTATTCAATTATTCATTGCAAAATTTTACAAGTTATGCAAATTTTTGCAAGTACGAAATTATATCCTGTCAGGGCGCGGTTTTTCTTTTAAATTAGACTAAATTACTTTTCTTTTAGCGAATTTAAAATAGAAGTGTAGTGACTCAAAAGTGGATAAATAAATGAGTGTTTCAATTAGTTGGTTACAAGTGAATACGTATAGTGTTTTGTTATTCAAGTGAGTTAAGTGAATGAACTAGAGTGTTATTGCTGGAAAATTTTATTGATAATTGAGCTTTTAGTCAAGCAAGAATGGGCCGGACTGAGCGGACCAGGAAGGTACCGGCACGTTACAGAGCGGACATGGATCAGGGAAGTGATCCTGAAAATATACCGGTAGCTAGTACGGCAAACAGAGAGGATACGGAAGAACCAGACCCACCGCCAAGAAAACGTACGAAGATTATGAGACGAGTAGTCACAACTAGGAAGTCTGAATTAGATGCAGCCTGCTGCGTCCACGTCACGACTCAACGAAAAGAAGAAGGAACATCAGCCGGCGTATCGTCAGTGGCAGAAACCTGTGCAGGCTAAAGATAAAGTAGTGAATCTAGTAGAAAACTCTAGCGATAATACGTTAAACTAAAGGAGGTTGAAGGTGTTCCCGAATCAACCTCAAATATAGGGAACTTAGGGTTGCACATTATGACTAGGATGGGCTGGAAACCAGGACTGAGTCTAGGTAAAACTTTTGAAGGTATTAAAGTACCCATTAGTGCGAGTCCAGTGAGGCGGCAAGACTATGAGGGTTTAGGCTACGGGAAGAATGAAAGGAGAGAATTAAATATAGAGAATAGCATCATAGACATACTAAAATTAAAATTGGAATTCGGGTCGGATAATGATAGATTTGCGTTAAATACGGTATTTGAGGAAGAGCCTCAAAATAAATATGACGAACAAATGTATAAATCAGAAGTTTTGGTGCAGGTATTTGAATATAAAATTATCGGGTTACTAGACACGGGTAGCGACATCACGTGCATATCGGAGGAGTTATGGAATTCTTTGTTAGTAAACCATCCTAATATTCCTGTGATGAAAATAAAATCCTTCCTAATAAAGACCGCGGTAGGGCATAAGAGTGTCGAGATCCGTAAGTTGGCACTATTACCATTGAAATTGGGTGATTACGAGCGAGATGTAGGGTTTCTGGTAGTGCCAAATCTAAGTAGTCCGTTGATCCTAGGTTTCGATTGGATGAAGGATAATGAAATCGTAATAAACCTGACCAAAAATGATAAAGGCATAGTACTCGAACAAGGAAATAAAAAACAGATTTATAGATTCTATGAAAGGGACAATAAAGAATTAATGGCCGAAAATACGGAACAGGGTTCGGAGGGGGTCTGTGAGTTAAACGTAGGAAAATCAATAAAGTACAATACGGGAGTCGATTTGAATCAAGGGGATAAATGTAAATTAGATAAGTTGATTAAGAAATATAATAAGCTATTTAGGGATGATTTAGGTAAAGCTAATTGCTATGAGCACATAATCAAAATGGAAAATCAATCGCCAGTAGTGAAGAGATCCTACCCAGTGCCATATGCTTATAGGCCTAAGATAGAAGCTAAATTAATAGAAATGGAAAACCAAGGCATAATTAGCAGGGCTTCGACTCCATACTGCTCGCCGCTGACCTTCACGTTAAAACGAGATGGGTCGATTAGGGTGCTCCTAGACGCGAGGGAGATTAACAAATACATGGTGGCGGAAACAGAAAAGCCAACCATGCAAATCGACATACTAAATTCATTTAATGGGGTAGATTACATTAGTGTTATCGATTTAAATAATGCATACTTTCAGATACCCATTTCAGAAGACAGTCGAAAATACACGGGGTTTACGTTCAATGGGAAGTCGTTCGTCTATAATGTACTACCACAGGGTTTAAAGACGTCGGTCGGTAGCTTTAGCAGAGCGATGGACATCATATTAGGGCACGATGTAAGGGATTTCTGCGTTTATTATTTAGACGACCTAGCAGTCCTGACTTCTGGATCTTTGGAACAGCATATAGAGCACTTAGACATAGTATTAGGGAAACTGGAGAAAGCCGGGTTAACTTGCAATGTAGGTAAATGTAGGTTTCTCTGTAAAGAGGTGCAAATGCTAGGTTATGTCATATCTACCGAAGGGTTAAGAACGGATCCAGAGAAAATAAAGGCGATACAGAATTTTCCGGCACCGAAGGGTTTGAAACAACTAAGGGCCTTCTTAGGGTTGTGTAACTTTTATAGAAGGTTTGTTCCGAACTATAGTAAGAATACACAGCCTTTATGTGAACTATTAAAGAAAAATATACCATGGCACTGGGATACGGTACAACAACAAGCTTTTGACAGTGTCAAGGCTAGTTTTATTAAGGTGATTCAGTTGCATCATCCCGATTTTAGTAAGCCATTCTATCTGCAGACTGATAGCTCGACTATAGGATCCGCCGGAGTTTTGTATCAATTAGATGACAATGGCGATATGAAAATATTAGGTTTTCATAGTAAGGCACTACGGGGGGCACAGCTAAATTGGACAATATCTGAGCTTGAGTTTTACGCCGTTATATGTTGTTTAGAAAAATTTGAAACTTACCTAAGAGGGTCAAAGGTAATAATACAAACTGATCACAAAGCTCTAACATTCGTGAAAAACTGGAGGCTTTTCAATGCCAAAGTAACCAGATGGATTAATTATTTGGAACAGTTCCAGTATGAAATTCAACATATTAAAGGGACACAAAACGTCATTGCGGATATTTTATCTAGATATCCTCCGGAAGGAGAGTTGTTACAGGAAGAGAAGACGAGACTACCTGGGATATTGTACGTAGAGGACTCGGTAAATAGGAGTTTGATTTCAAAATTGAAAGAGATGTCTAGACTACAACATGAGGATTCTGAAACAAAAAAAATTATTCAACAACTGCAGGATAAAACGGGTACGAGGTCATTGACTAAAATAGAACAGAAATGTACCTTGGAAAACGATATACTATATTTTACTCCAAGTAATAGCAACAGTAGAGTCATTTATTTGCCAGAAGCTTTGCGGGTAGACTTAGTACGGCAAATACATAAGGAGATGGGACATCAAGGGATGTATAAAATGATCAAGTATGTAAAGGATAGGTTTTACTGGAAGGGAATAACTAAATTAGTTAAATCAGTCGTTAGAACTTGTCATGATTGTCAACTCGCGAAAAGTGATACAGTTAAAACTGTAGGCCCTTGTCAATCGATAGTAACAAAAGATATAGGAGAAATAGTGATGGTCGATTTATATGGTCCACTGCCAACTGGACAGTTTGGGATGAACTACATATTTGTGGTGCAAGACTCCTTCAGTAAATTTGTCAAGTTTTACGCCCTAAAGAAAGCCACAGCTAGTTCGGTGTTAGGGAAAATGAGGAAATTTTTCGATATAATCATGCCGAAAGCTATTATGTCTGATAATGCGTCACAATTCTTGTCTAAATTATGGATTGACAATATGACTGAAGCTAATATTAAATTAATTAGAACAACAGTCGCTAACCCGCGCCCAAATATTGTAGAACGAACAAACAAAATTCTTGGTCAACTGTTCAGGACCTATTGCAGAACAAACCACAAAGGTTGGGTAGCATTGTTACCAAAATTAGAAGAGTTGTACAACAACACTTTTCACGAGAGTACAATGTTTACGCCTTGTGAAATTATGTATGGGCAGTCAACTGAACTATCATTCGATAGGGAAATATCAAAGGATAATGAAGTCGATGTAGGCCAGGTCAGAGAAAAGGTGCGGGAGAATTTAATAAATGCAAGTCGAAGGCGACAATATAAGTTTAATCGACGCTATCGGCTAATAGAATTCCAGATAGGTGATTTAGTTAAAGTTCGAAAAATAACCAAGTCTGATGCTAAACGCAAAATCACAAAGAAGTTCGCACCGCTATATGAGGGTCCCTACTCAGTGGCTGCAGTGCCCTATCGTAATGTTTATATATTAATGGACCCTAAAACTGGAAAGATTAGGGGCAAGTTTAACGCGATACATTTATCAAGGTACTATCGCTAATCTAGAGTTTAGTTGGGGTTGATTCGGGAAACTATTCAATGTTACGTTTACAGTGATGAAGGATTGTGACTAATTAAGTATAATATTAATCTCATTGATCAATAATTAACATTAGATTATGCATAATACATATTATTAAACAATTAGGTTAAAGGATCAGTAGTGAGACAAATTATCTTTTGTTACTAAATTAGACGGTAACATTAACTAGTTTGGATAGGTATGATGATTGAAATTATATAGCCTAGTGTATGACAATTGTTTAAGGACTCAATTATTTAGTTGCATTTGACTAGTTATTATAAGTCATTAGGATTGTAAGTTTAGCTAATTAATCAAAAATGAGAAAATACTAGACTAATAGTACCCAATGATGGCCCTATTTAGTAAGAGTATTAGTTTTGTATAATGAAAATGAGAAAATTGGAGCAAATAAAGATTATTTAGTTTTGTATAGAATCAGTTGGGTAGTGGGAGGACTCGGTTTTAGTTAATTGGATATAGTCATTCATTGGAAATTCAAACGATCAAAGTATTTTCTAAGTAACAAATACAATGATTATTGTAAGTTAACTAAAGCCGGAGGGGTTGGTAAGGCGGTCCTTCTAGATAATAATATTTATTTGCATAAAGGCTCTCATTTTCATGTTGTTTAAGACTATGGAAAAAAAAAAAGTATATATATATTTTATATACATGTATACTGCTTTCTACCTCAAATAAACGATGATCTGCATAGTAGAGACTCAGTAAAGGGAGTTGAGCTTGGCCACAGGGCAGAAGCTGGGCTGGGCAGGAGACTGACTGGACCCAGGACACCTGAAATTGTTATTTATGAAGGTGTGAATTGTTAAAATGTACACATAACCGTGCCGTGATGGGATATGACGAGAGGATGCCTGAGCACGCCAATGGACCTGCTCTGTGGATGAAGTCGCACGTAAAATAATACCTTTTTGATAGATTATAATTGGCAAAGGAGTTTATCATCTTTCGAAAAGGCTGGAATTATATCATTATGCAAGAATGACCCAAAACATTATACACATCACATGTGTATGTTACTAACATCTCTTCGAATTAATGGACTGAAGAAGGAAGGGAGGTTAATAAGCTGTAAGAGCTAAAAAAATATATATATGTATATATATATATTAATTGTATTACTTACCATTTTAAATACACCGGTCAGCGACGCACGGAGATAATACTTTGTGGTTTCTAGTCCACCTGAAATTGATATTAGTAAAGTAGTAATTTAAATTTGTAATGCGAAATATTTATGTTAATAGTTTAGACAAAACAGCATCAAAGGAAAATAAATAATTAAGAAAACAATAAAGTTAAAATAAAACAATACATTTCTTTTAGACAGTCAAGAAAAAAATAATAAGAAGATACTGTACCATTAAAATTATTCTCTGTGGCACTCACGACGTCGAGACACGAGAAATATGTTCAGCGCTGAAACATTGGCAAGGAAGCGCATGAGTATTTTGTCTAGCCAGATTACACTAAAGAAGGGAATTAAATAAAAATTATACTCTCTACAGTACGCAAGCTGCGTAGCTTCAATTGTTGCTGCCTCGCTGGAGCATTGCTTTCCTTTCTTTTGAATGGAAGGTATCCTATTGTGACTATGATGTTAATTCAGGTGATGAATAATATTACGGAGTAACAAACATCCAAACATGCAAGCTTTCCCTTTTGTATTACTAGGGTTTATTTCATGTTGGATCAGGGGGCAGCAGAAGTAAAAATATATTGTTTAAGAATGTTATGGCATTGGTTTAATCAATAAATTATATTTGGTAATAAACAAGTCACCTAGTTTGATTATTGAAAAAGAAAATGTCCAGAGTGAACTTGTCATGAGGACTATTACTATCGTGAATAGAATGGTTACATTGACAGATCGGTTGGTCCACTGAAGATGTGAAGTATAAATTGTGAAGAAAGACTAGATTACTAGTCACAACTTAGTCTTTCATAACAAATAAAAAAATATTTATCTAGGCAATCATAGTCGAAGATAAATAGCTAACTTCTTCAATTTGTACAAGTCGCTAATGTAGTGAAGGTACATACAATACAAAACTAAATCTTAATCAAAGGGAATCATGATTGATAACATGATTACCATAAACTAGAACGGTACTTACCTTGAAAAAAAAAAAAAAAAACAATTAGTAGCAAACAACATTTCCACCTTGAAAGATAACACAAGAATAGGAACGAACTAAACGGGAACATGCGTGTGCGCCACGATTATTATTATAATTTTAGCTTATTGACTTTGACAGTTCACTGACACAATGTGGCCATAATAAAATATCAGCTTGTTCTAAAGGCGCCCATTCACTGACGGACTGTGTTGGATGGGGGCATAGATTATATTGAATTCTGTTATTCGGAAAAAAAAAAAAAAAACATGAAATATTAACCCTACCCTCTATTTAAATATTAGAAGCGGCAATGGTTGTCCGCGAACACCCCGAGCTGTTCAAAGCCAGCAGAGAAGTAGGTACCTACTACTAGGCCTCAATATAGAAATAAACTGCTGTTACCGAAATCTAAATTAGCCATGTTTAAAAAGGGCCCCAATATAGATGTACCCAGATCACTAATAAGATCCCAGACTATATCCGAAAAGAAAGTTGTATAATTATTTTTAAGAGTAAACTAAAGAATTTCTTAATTAATAAATATTACTACTCGGTGGATGAATTCCTGAATGAAGTCTGAATCTTAATATTTTATTAAATTAGATTAAATTAAATGAAACAGACATCTCAATAATGTAATTATCGCTTAAGAATTTAAAATAATAATATTATAGCTAATATTTCTGACATATAGGTACCTATTGAATTTTATTATTATTGTTCATGGTCACTTTCTCCTTTTGTATTGTAATGTAATCATTTGACCAGTGTTGCCGTTTGGTTCCGAAAGTTCCGTTTAGCGGAACTTTTGACACCCCCGCGGAACTTGGGAGGAACTTTTCATTTTGGTACATTTTTCGGAACTTTTGGGGTCCCGGCATAGAGATACGTGGTAAAAAAAACTTTAAATACCACACTCAAGATACAGGCTATTTTTTCGATATTAACACAAATTATATGGGATGGATGAGGTAAAAAAAAAAAAAAAAGGTCGTTCCCCAAAATTAAAATTAAAATGGAACTTTTAGGGATGACAATGTAATTTTCGATGAGGAAAAAAAGCTCATTCCCTAAGATTTCAATGAAAACGGAACTTTTCTGCCAAAAATGGAACTTTTTAGGAGTGACAATGTAATTTTCAAGGGAAGTGACCTGGCAACACTGCATTTGACAACTTAACATTATTATTGATTAAAAATAGACATAGAATGCATGAAATGAAATCTAATTTAGTCTTTAAGAGTTTATTAATCTAAATTGTATTTAATATTGTGGGGCCTTACAGGGCGTCATGGACTAACCTAAATCCATATCTTATAACAACTGTAAATTATGTACATGACTATACAATAAATATTATTATTATACTATTAACGGGTAAGAGTTCTCATGGGTTGCCATTATTTAAAACAGTTGGTTATGAAACGATAAGTAATTGTACTTATTCGTAAGATTGTGCTGAAGAATTTCTTTTGTAATTTAGAAAGTGGGATATCGTTTTTTTTTAATATAAAATTCCAAGAATTACGTAGTAGGTCATGTATTTTGCTGGAAGAAATCGCTGTCATAGGCTTCATTTCCGAAGAGATTTTAGGTAGGTACTTATTTATAAGATTAAAAGTATTGTTCTAATGTCAGAGTGGCGTGTTGGGGAGGGGGGGGAATTGGATATCCAAAACTGCAGTATGTGTGTTGAAGGGGTTAGTCGGGTAAATATTAGTGGTATGAAAGAGCGGATGAGGAAGGATGTATGATAAGGGGTTAAATAATTAAAGAATGGAGTTAGAGTATTCAGTGAGGTTGAGGCTTTGACATTGGAACTTTATTTACTTAGCTTATTAACATTCTGACTGGAACATTATACTAAACAAAGGAGACCCATGGGTGTAGAAGTTAGGAGTAGGCCAAGAATAAAAATCGGCATAATGCAGTTAAATTGCCTCCCATGAAGTCTTCTCACCGCACACAACATGATACTAGAAACCTACACACCACAATAACAAAACGAGATATTGTATAAAAAAAAAAAAAGTCTGTAAACAATGGGATTGTGACGACTTCAACTTATCAAGATGCGAAATAAACAAAAGGAGTTCTTCCTTTATTTAACTGATATTTTACCACATGCATGAAAGTCAACATGTATGTATTTATAACTTATTTGAAATAAGAAATCTCATCAGTTATATTCTCGGTTATTTGACGCTATGTTGTGCGCCAAGCTGGGAGTGGAGAGAAAAGGGGGACAGATGCTGGAATGCATAGTAGGAAATGGCCTTTGGAAGGGTTTCCTTTCGACGACGTTGAGCATTGTCATGTGAGGGGCACACTGGTATTTGGTTATGATCGTTAAAAGCAAGACGAGATCTGATCAACTGCTCTTGTGTATGAGGCTATAAGACTCATTTTCCTTCGGTGTGACAAGAGTTAGACGTGAGACATTTTCCCTCGTTATTTCTGGCGTGCGAGAGTTTTGCCATTTGTGTCCTTATTATTTTCACTCTTAAGATTGGATTATCTATGTGCAGTATGTCGTTATGTTATTGTGACACACACCAAGCGAGGAGTGATGTGATTGGGGAGGAAAGATTAGGTGGCGCTGTTGGGATTGGCCTTTAAATCAATGGTTTTGGACGCCGACGGCTAACATTGTCTTTCATGAAAGGACACATTGATAATTGATCATGATCGACAAGCAAGACAAGATCAGGTTCTATTGTTTTTGTGTGTATCATTCGGGTCGGGGTGAGCCTAGCACAACTCATCTTCCTTTTTGAGACAAGAGTTATTCGTGAAACCCTTTCATCGTCATTTCTAGCATGTGGGGCTTGGTCATTTGTTCCCTGAGTAATGTCACTTTTACGATTGGTTTAAATACACACCACACAAGAGTACGCCTGAAGGAGAGGAGAGGCGTTCATAGAAGGGAAAAATGTTAATAAGTTTCATTGTTTTAAATTAGGTATGATCAGCTACAAGATACTATTCTTGGATGATAATATTTATGATCTTTCAAATTCTACTCCAGCTAAATATATGTCCGCTTGCATAGAATTTGGGGGGCAAATTGTAACCTTACAGACGTCGGCCTGTAATGTTCCATCTTATGTGAACATAATAATACCTATATTTATACATAGATAAAGAGATTAAAATAATTTATTCCACTAAATAAGAGTTAATTTATAAACCCATCAATCCATAATTATTAATCTGTCCATAACATATTTAATTTACTAAGGAAAAACTCGAGTAAGACCGCTTTATCAGAATACGGCGTTTTCTTTGACAGCTTCGAGATACGACCTTGCTAAACACGATTTTGACGCCAATGTAACCCTTGTAACTAATGTAGCCAATGTAGCTTATGTCGCCAATGTAGCTAATGTCGGCAATGTAGCGATTGTGGCCAGTGTGGCCACTGTAACTAAGGTTTGGGTATAAAAGGGGCGCGGGATTTAATACTGGGTCATTCATTATTGTTTTGCTACGGATTCGGGAAGGTTCTCTCCAGGTTACTTAAGGGGTTTAACGTTATTTTGTCGGGATTTTACTTGGGTTTGGAGTTCATTTTTGTGTCAAATTAATTATTGATATTCATTCATTTGGGAGTTTCGTGTTTAATTTAAAGGGGAGTTTATTGCTAATTTCGTTGGGTTTTAGTGTAATATGTCGTATACTCTTGGGGTAGTGGAGAACCTACCGAGTTTCAGCTCAGTAATAGCTGATATCTGGAGTTAAATAGCTTGGAAACCTTGCGGTGTTAACGGAAAGGCTAATTTTCTCCGGATACGTCATTTAACGTAGTCTAGTCGCCTAATTGGGGTGATGGCGGGGCCTGTAATTTACTTCAAGAGACAGGCCTAGTACCCCCTGGGCTGTGTAGAGAGTTGCTGTGCCATACCCGGCATAGTAAACTCTACATAGTTCAGTCCGCAAATATATATTTATCTATATACATCGAGCTGGACCTCTGATAAACCCAATCCCCTCTATCAGAACCAGCAGCACACGGGTTCTAGGAATCAGGAAAGCCGAGTCTAACCCAACTCGCCGTAGGCTTAGCTCTAGATTAGCACTCTTCCACTGCAGCACCCCTTTGGAAGAGCTCGCGGGTAAATTAAATGTGGAACCCGGGTTCCCAGTTTGCATAATTCGTTTTAGAGTAGATTGGCTAGTTTAGAAGTAGGATAGGTTAGGATCGGGTAGGAATAGATTCTTTGGTTAATTTATAGGATGGTGAGAGGATTTAACTAACTGCTAGGGTTGGTTTGAGGTGGTGGAGGTATTTATTTAGTTACTTCAAATAGGATGGTGAGAGGATTTAACTAACTGCTAGGGCTGGTTTGAGGTGGTGGAGGTATTTATTTAGTTACTCTAAATCATGACACACCTACTGACCGACGTATTTACCTTCCGACGGACGATGGCTTTCGGCGTCATGCCCTCGTTCTAAGTCCATATAGTAAACGCTGGTAGCTTCATATATGTGGGACAGAAATAACTCTACAACCCATAAAGAACAATATTTATTTGATGAAGTAGTATCTCCTTGAAAGGGCTGTTGCGGTTTCTGGTTGAATCTCTGGGCCTTGCAGTATTCGTAATCTTATTACAAATTCAATGGTAAAAGCCATTTATACTTTCCACATACTAAACCCTTGCTAGAACTAAGGCATTGCAAGTTCAAAAGCTGATCGGATCCAGGAGATTCGATATCCATATAATGGACAACCAAACAAATCATTTAATCGATTATTGCAAGATCACGGGATGGTCTAGATACAGCATCAGCTTGTTAACTGACATTCCCTTTTAAAGAAATGCCCTCTTTTACAACAAAGCAATTTGCTTATCTACATGATAAGAAGATGTAGAATGCTCCTTCTGAGTAATAGCAGAGGAGGTCTGTCCCGTCAGGTGACGAGGATCACTTCTCAGAGCGGGGCGGGGCTCTGGGATCTTACTGCTTAAAAGTTATCAAAAGGCATCTAACTAATCCAACAAGACATCTTATAGAGGTCCCTGACTGACAATTATCTAAGAACTCAATTTACTTCGTCATTAACAATTCTTGTAAGAAATAAAATCACAAACTTATCCCTATTATTTAACTAAATATTATTTTCTCAATTGACTACGTCCTTCTTCATTAAATTACGTTCGTCATTAACTATTATTATCTAGGATAAACAAATGAGCACATTCCCATTATATACTAAAAGAACTTAAGGGTTACAACACGGTCACAACGTAGAGTCCTTTTAATTAAACCACTGACGATCACTTGGCCAAATTGATGACGTAAACAAGGCAAATTAGTTCCTCTTAGGACCATAGTAGGAATTTTAAATAATTGAGACCCATAAATGGATAAATAATTAGTTAGGCGTAGTTCGTTTAAATAAAAGCGTGTTAAATGTGTTTGGGGTTGAAGGGGATGGTACAGAGAGCTCGCATAACATAACTCGCATTATTCTCATACGTTTGCGTTTTATATTGAATCACTGGAGTATAATGCGCCATAAACTTTTATCTCCTGCACCAAATGATGCTCATAAGTGAGCAATAATAATTCGGATGGTTTCAGGAGCTATTTCAGGAAGCGAAGTCAAGTAAAGCTCGCTCCGATCGGCAATATAGAAGCGTTCTCATTTTTTGTTTACTTAACTAGACATATTATTTTTTGTGAGCTTTGAAACTTGAAACTTTTTGAAAAGGCACCGTTCAATCGCTTTTTTACGGTGTCATTAAAACAAAATATAGGTACCTTCCCTATGTATTGCGTAGCAGTTGAGCTTAATAGGTAGGTATATAACCAAAATTCGAAATGCAGGTGTATTTTGTATGTCGACAATCTTTTAGAAATCGAAATTTTCGTTATCTTCGTCAGAGATTAATAGTTTATGTTAAACAAAGTAAATTTGGGTAAGAGCCAAATACGAAAAGGATTTATTTACAAAATAACCGTAGTTGGAAGTGTTGGGACGCATAAGTGCATAAATAGTTTGTAGTTGTACGCATGGAATTCCACAATCAGCACACGTTCGCATAGCAAATCGCGACGTGGACGGAATATCCGAAGTTAACGGTTTTGCCAGAAAGTTTCTTTAGATCTTGGCGCTAGAGATGCACTTTAGTGCCAAACAACATTTCGAATGAGAATCTTCGTTGTAACGACTTTATGATGCTTAAACTGGTATAACTATGCCATATTATGCACAATTTAATTGAAATAGGTACGTGTTCTTCTTTGCAAAACAATGTAAATTAATATGTAAGTGCCGTTTTCTCTAAACAAAAAGATTATGTTCGACAGTTAATCATATTTTCACCGAAAGAACTATAACTTAGTAATTTCATTCATTTGGTTTTGTTTTCATAGGAGCTGAGATTCAAACGTGAGATGAACTGGCCGGGTGGTCGAGTTCCTCTTTCAGAGCCGCCATGTGGATTTCGGAATGAAAAGTGTGCCAGTAAGTTACTGATTACACTAAGGCCATATTTCATACGATTCAAACAATATTGTACGTATAGTTAAATCAGAAAGAATATTAGTAAAACCTATACATACATAAATCACGTTTCTATTCCTTACGGGGTAAATAGGGACCTAAAGGCCACGTTTAACATGATTGTCGGCGTATAGGTGGAAAGGGGAATCAAAATAGTGATGGGTTGCTAGCCGCATCGCCTATAAGCAAGATTCCTAAGATTTTAGCCCATTCCTTTGATGGGCTTTTTTACCATCTGCGCCGGAAGAGAAGCAACTGGTACATTCTATGTTTTTTCTTTACTCCCAAACCGGCATGGAAGAATTTCAAACATATAATACTTAGGTAACACCATCCATTTAATATCGGTCGCGAAACTAGCTAACCTTTACCTAACTGAATAGCCTTTAAGCCCTATTTTATTTGGTACTATCTTGTCTAATTATTTTAATGCTACAAGTTTGCGAGCAGGTTACCTTGCTCTAAATACTTAACAAACAAGAATAATTAACAGATAAAGAGTCAATAACCATTTAACATCAAATTTATTTCCGTAGCACGGTCAAGTGTAAAAATATGTATCGATACGAACTTCTTAAAAATATGTCCCATGACCTTATTACGCCGGTGTAAGAACGTATGGTACTTATTTTCGAAATTTTGTCTAGACACATATTATTACACTTGACTGTAGGTACATACCTACTAAGCATTTTATATCTCGCACAAGGATATAAGAATACTATGTCTATAACTCAACAGCCGATATTTAAAGAAAACCGCATGGTCACATTCAACTAGTGAACACGATTTTCACGTTAGCCTTAATGCCAAAAGTGTGTAAGCGGCTAAAAGAATCAGCAAGTGGGCTGAAATGGTTCTAATGGGGCACTACTCTATCAGGGTCGTTGCCGTTTTGTTTGCGGAAAAAACTAATAGGTTTTGGTGGCTGGAGCGGGCATTAAGCGCAAGGGGAGTGGAACTTAGGACTTTTAGGAGTGGAGGGGTCGTAAAAGCGTCGTAACGAAGCGGCGACAGCGCTGCGGAGCGCCATCGGGCGCACGCGACGCCCGCTGGGCTCCTCGCTGCTCGCTGCTACAGCTAACTATATACATGGGCATTTACTAGCTTCCGCACGTGACGTTGAAGGTTGCTTTTAAACTACCGTGAATTACTTACTCAATGGTTTTGACTGTCTGTGTCTCTCATGTGTAGGTATCTAGGCTTATGTGTAATTTTCCGGTGTTTTTTTATCAGATTGCAATTAGCCGAAGGATTTTTTTATCAAGGCAACCTGTAATGTTTTTTACTAAGGATGCTTAAATTCTTGCTTAATTACACAGAAACAACATTCATTTTGATCAAACGTCAAACACCGCCATCAGGTCGAAAGTATTTGATCCTGTTAGGTGGGAATATTTTGCAAAGATTATTTTTTTTACATTATCGTTCGTAACTATTTTTGTACATAAGTAAGTCCATGTCTATAAAATATTTTATGTTTACAATAAAATGTCGGCCGGGTTCGCCCTGCAGGACGTGATTTAATTATTCCGGCAGGCCGCGACGATAACGCGTCGCACTGTTATTTCCGTGGACGCCTCAAAGGCGGATTTCTCAGCGGCGCGGCTTTGTTCCCGCTCTTCCAATTTAATGGCTCAAGTCGCCCTCAGCCCACTTTATATCATCATGTCGCAAAGAAATCCGTGCGGATCCTGCTACAAATTGAATTGAAACGCTATACAAAGGCATCTTAAACGGTTCAAGCCCGAACTGAAACATCCCGAGGACAATCCAAGGCGAAACTTCTTAAAAAAGTCTGTCGCGTTTGTTAGAGCCATGTTTTATTCATGTTCAATAAATCTCTGTCATTTCACTTCGCGTAATGTTGCGACAGTTCCTGCCATTCCCATGTACGCGGATTAAAAATTAATGTTATTTGTATTTGCCAGTTATTATTTCCCGTACGATTTTTCGGGATAGGTACGTAAAAGCTCCGTGTGCGAGTGGCGTTGATTAATAGTGAAACTTGTATATTCATTATACTTAGTATTTGCTTTGGTAATTTTTCATAACGGTGTCTATTGTCATGAGAAATTATTCGCCTCAAACATGTTCTTATCTCCAGGTCATGTTGGAGTATGGACTCTAGGCGCGGCAGGCGGCGCTCTAGCTCTTCTAGTTTTAGCAGCACTAGCGCTGTACCGCGGTTGGCGCTACGAGCAAGAGCTAGACTCTTTACTGTGGAAGATCGACTTTAGGGACCTCCAACTTCCAGACAAAGAACAGCGCACCACCAAAATGAGTAGGTAAAACGAATTTGTAAGTGTTGTTTGCACGCGCTTCACTGTACCGCTTACGTAATTTGATGAATTAACGCAGTTAGGTGGGCAGTCGCAACCATTTACCATGGTTGCAATGCAATAAAGGTCAGCCTCAGACACAGCAAATTAACTGATTCATGTTGTCGCGCATTCCATGAATGCCGGTTTACCCGCAAGGCCGGAGATTGATACGAAAGTTTTGAAGCTGAGCTGACACAATGACCCAAGTATTGGGTCGAACAGCTGAATCATGAAACTAAGAATTTATTTCTATCCTGTCAATGTAATCTACATATACCTACTTAAGAACTACCTAGCTGCTTAAATGCA
This sequence comes from Pandemis cinnamomeana, assembly GCA_932294345.1. Taxonomy (NCBI): domain Eukaryota; kingdom Metazoa; phylum Arthropoda; class Insecta; order Lepidoptera; family Tortricidae; genus Pandemis; species Pandemis cinnamomeana. The sequence goes on along the minus strand of OW028705.1, from coordinate 9,826,898 downwards.
AGAAATTGACAGTTAACAAGTTACCAAGTGGACAGTTGTATTTATGTTTTTATTTCTGTATGTAATGTACTTAAATAAGCGTTCGTCATTTGATATTTCATGTGGTTAATATTTCTAAAATCATTATCGCTAGCAAGTTGGTCAGAGCCTAATTTTTCCAGCAAGATAGCAGTACCACGGGGAACGGGAATGCCATGGTTATTGTGAGCGGGAACCCTGAGAAGAATGGCGGCGGCAGCGCCGGAGGGGTGAGATCCAGCCAAGTCTCGCTGAGCTCGAACCCAGACCTGGACTTCCGCTACTCAGCCATCTTTACTGAAGTGGCGCTCTACCGTGGCCGCCTGCTTTCTGTGAAGAGAATTCGAAGACACCACATTGACATTACGAGGGAAATTAAAAAGGAACTTAAAATCGTAAGAACCTATAATTTATAGATCCCGCTACCTTTAATATCAATATCATTATATTATATTTAAATGATGTCATTTATTGTTTTAATACTAATAAAATATTTAGTTAAGGAACTACTAAAGTTGACACAATCGGGAGTATCGATACACATGTAAATTAGTGTAAGATAGACTAATTAAATACAGAACTTGTGAGGTTTTAGGAGAAATTTGGCCTGCTAGATTGTAAGCTTTTTTTCTAAAGACGCCAATATAAGTGCCAATCAGTTTGGTCCAAACCATTGAACACAGGCAATCGAAAAGCAATTTCCAGATATAGATTTTCTTTATTTTGGAAGCTTTTTTGCGTTTTCTTACTTTACTAAAGATCTTATTTCTGTTAGCTGAAAGTTTTATATTTTGCATCACAATAAATTGAACGCGTCTTTTTTAGCGGATTGTAACTATCGACATCGAATGCCTAGCGGATAACAGAATGACATTTCTTGATGAGGGGAAACATTTCGACTTGTGATTTATTTTATCGTACCCTTGTTTACGAGGAAAAATACTCGACACCTATCTTCATACCAATACGAATGTGCTATAGCTACAGCTACGCAAGTAATACTTATTTTCGTAGGACCCTGAAGGGCTTAGTTACGGATCCCCAGCAAGTATCCATAACAGGGAAAAGGGGGACCCAAAACCTCATCTGTGGCAAAACAAACAAAATACTTGACAGAGAATTTTGGGTGGATGACGTAAAAGCTTTGACTGAGACAAATCACTTTCTTACTTACATCCGCTTTACCCACCTACGATATATTTACCTCACTACCACGCTCGCATTCGAGAAATAAATCTCAATATATTATTATGAACACGAACATCAGCTTATTATCCTGTTGTTCCGGAAAATATTTACCTCTTCTGATTTCATTCGTACGAGTAATACATAATTTGAAAGGTTTGTTATCTGTATTCCCACTTGTGTAACATGTAACTATACTAGTAGTTTATACGTACCTAAGCATCTACAAATTAAATACCTAGGTGAGTGGTTTTACGTTTTACACAACATAATAATTGTTTGGCGAGTACGACCTAAAATCGCAATTTGCACTCTTGTCTTGTAATATCTCAAGAAACTCTGAAGAAAATTTGAGTTTAGAGGGTGGCTTGAGTGCCAGAAACGTTCCGGCGAAAAGTAAATAATGATAATTTGTTCAGTGTTAGTGAGCAGTAACTTACAAGGTATGGGTTCAATAATATTCTCCAAATATCCGTTGAAATCAGAAATAACTAAGTAACAGCCTTGGTAGCGCAAATACACGGGCAAATCAGTGTCCGGTCCGAAACGTAACACGTATTTCCAATTGACTACAATTTCAAAAGGAAGGATTCTAATCCCAATTCCGCCTAGGCGCGTATGTGGACAAATATTTTTATGTTGTAATATTGTACCAGCTAGTTTGGGTACAGGCCTGGTAGAGCGTAATTTCTCGGTTGGAGGTACATTTTATGTCCTTTTATCCACGACTCCGATACATATAGGTATATTAATTTCTTGCTTCGTTGTTCTTATTTTACGTTGGCTCGCTTTGGCATAAATTAAGTTAGGGACTTAGTAAACTGTGAATTGTTTTCCAGATGCGTGATTTGCAGCACGATAATGTCAATGGGTTCGTGGGGGCTTGCATCGAACCGCCGAATGTATGCGCTCTTTCGGAATATTGCACCCGCGGGAGTCTTAAGGTCAGTGCAGTGAGCTATATTGCACATAATACATACGTAAGTATATTCTATTGGCTTTCAATTTACATATTTTTTCAGGACATTCTCGAAAACGAAGATATCAAATTGGACAACATGTTCATCGCGTCATTGGTTGGAGATATAATAAGGGTAACCATTTATATAGATACTATCAACGTTTATGAATTGTACCTATTAAGCTTCTGTAAAATCATAATAACTTCCGTCGACTTTTCGAATGATGATCGTTCCAAACGCTCTGGTAGAGTCAAAAAATAATTTAAACTACTTTTGTGACCTATTTTCAAAATTGCATAATAACAAGAGAGCAACAACGGGATTACAAATAAAATTTTACGATATGACAAAATGGAAAGTGGTTTTTGCTGTAGATAAATCATATAATTATAAGTATGTAGGTAACCTAAGTACGAACTTTTTTTTAAATATTTCATGGCATTTTGTATGAGACGAATAACCATCCAATACTAAAAAGATGTAAATTTATGCATAGCTACAAAGTTACAAACCGAAAACAAGTTAAATAAAAATTTTGACTAGCTAATTCACAAGTTAAAACTGTAATATTCTTATACTCACCTCGTAATCCAAATTCAACGCAAATTTTCACCAAATTTCGAATAGAGGATGCCGATCCCGCAATTAATACCGTACGATTAGGCGTTAGTATGCGATTCTTCGACTCATCTTTTTAAGCTTGTTTCCAGGGCATGATATTCATCCATGAGTCACCGCTGCAGTACCACGGAGCGCTGCGACCTTCCAATTGCCTCGTGGACGCGCGCTGGGTGGTCAAACTGGCAGACTTCGGGCTCCGAGCCTTCCGAGCCGGGGAACTGCCGCCCACCGAGCCGAACGCTATACGATCACATATTGACAGTAAGTTACTATGCTCGTATAGCTCTCGTACTAAGGATGGTGTCTTCGATGAGTTAAGTTGGATCGTGAAGTTTATGGGCAAGGGCAACCGGAATCACTCGGAACATCTCAAGCAATTAAAAAGGCTTTTCAAAGGCCCAATTTTATATAAGAACATTACTCGAAAATATTATTTGAATGTGTTAAAAGTCTTCCCTGCTTCACCTTTTCCTCCGATCGGTTTCGATCTGCATGTTTGGATAGGTACAACTAAAATCGAATTATAACTAAAAGATGTCTTACCTACAAAAGTATACATATACACATAGCTTGGTAGAGGTAGGTTTCATAGATACTTAGATTGTGTACATTTGACTCCAATTTAATTTAATTTTCTGTGGACTATACTTCCAGTTTGAAGATACCATTAAAAACTTAAGCTTTCGTTTAAGCTCAGCGCGTCTCCTAAAACTCCAACGTTCCTTTTCTACCTAATTAATGAATGGCTCCTTATTTGTGACGTTTCTCTTGCGTTGAATATTAATGAGATGGTGGGAAATTTTTAAAACGTAAAAATATTACGGCGCTTAAAATATAATTTAGAAGGATATCAGTGGTGCGATAGGAACCATACCGATGAACTCAGAGTGATTAATTTACGATTTACCTTACTCCACCTACAGGTATTTTCTGAGTACCTACTAGTTACATACCAACTAAGTTTCGTATTCTATTGAAGAAATTAGGACTTTATGACCTATCTACATACAAACATAAGTACAACCATTCGATTGCCGTGTAGTAATAAACTGTTTACCAAAATGGCTTTACTTATGTGTGCCCATCACGTTCCGCAATACTTGTTCTCCAGAGGACAAAATACTCAATTTTTTCCAGGTCTCGTGTACTTAGCGCCGGAGTTGCTCCGTTCCGCGGGCTGGGGCGCCGCGGCGGCCGCGGAGCCCTGCGAAGGCTCGCCGGCGGCGGACGTGTACGCCTTCGCGCTGGTCCTCTACGAGATGCACACGAGACACGGCCCGTTCGGGCCGGACGCTCCGCCCGGGCCCGCCCTCCTGCGGCGACTCGCCACGCCCGTACACACACCTTACAGGTAGGTACGTATGATTAGTGGCATCAAAGTGTATAAGGTACACAGAAAAGAGAAAGAAGACGTTCAACTCTATGTTAACTCCAGTTACAATTCTTGGGCTTTAGATGGATAAGTTCGTCCTGACAATAATTCAGATAGGTACTACTCATAAATGTAAATCGTCTCCGAACTTCGGAAGTTGTAATTAAAGAAAGAATTAAAGAATTACCGAGCTTAGGTACTTGACACTTTCGCAGACTGTGTCGCCGTTGTCATTGTATTTTAAGGTGACGAGTCGTAAGTTGTCGAACACCAAGTGGTAAGCCTGGGCAGTTCGATATCCACCAGTCAATAAATTTAAGAGGCGAACTACCTTCGAGAATGCTCTACGGCATTTCCAGACTAAAGTAGCTTATGATCAGCGTTGCTTTCAGGCCGCCTTTGGACGTGCTGGCCGCGCAGTTCGACTGCTCGCGCGAGTGCTGCGTCGACTGCTGGGCCGAGGAGCCGGCGCTGCGGCCTGATTTCAAGGCCATTCGGACAAGACTGCGGCCGCTACGCAAGGGCATGTAGGTCGCTTTGTATCTTATTTGGTTGTAGGAGGGTCGTTAGCTACTAGGTTTACCTTATGGGAGCTGACTGGCTGACGCTCGAATATGTATAAATTTGATTGATGCTGAGATTTTTCATAAGTAGGTTTATGCAGTTTATAAATAGGCACAAGTGCATTCACACATTTTTCATTGTACCTAATAATATTGTAAAATAACGTTACGTTTTTTCAGGAAACCAAATATTTTCGACAACATGATAGCTATGATGGAGAAATACGCAAACAATCTAGAGGTGTTGGTCGACGAGCGTACAGATCAATTACAAGAGGAAAAGAAGAAGACAGGTAACTTGGTTATGTTTACAACAGTAGGTGTATTAGAGAGAGAGAGAGAGAGAGAGAAACATTTATTTACACACATTCGATACACGTAGACATAAAACAAGGAGAAATACAATATACTAAGGAATAGTACCGATATGGTGTAAAGTGGACCCCACTAAGCATAATGTTGCGGCAAGCCGCAACGCTGTTTTTCAGTGGGACCCAGATAAAATTATAAAACTAAACACAAAAACACATACACTGTGGCGACACGAACGCCATTGGAAAGCACTAATAGCAAGCATTAATAGTGAGCATTAACACAATGTGATGTCAATATCACTAAGTACCAAGGTAAAACGTCTGTTTAGCTCTAGTATTAACAGTGGGGAGTCGCCAGGTTAGACAGCGCCTGAAAATTGTGTTGCGTGAGTGAAGCATCACCTTCCCGCTGCCTACCCAGGCGCCCCACTGCACGCCACTGAGCATTCGTCTAACATCCACACCCACCAAGCACTATTGCTGCACGTACCTAATAATAAACAATACTTTTTACTCCTTTCTATTCGTAAAGATGACTACCATCCATGAAGATGTATATAGGTAAGTAGACAGATGGGTACATCAAATAAACTAAACCTCTCACCGATGTCTCGGTCAATATTCCAGAGGCACTCCTAGAGGAGATGCTGCCAGTGCCGGTGGCGGACCAGCTGAAGCGCGGCCACCGCGTGATGCCCGAGAGCTACGACTCAGTCACGATCTACTTCAGTGACATTGTCGGTTTTACCGCCATGTCCGCAGAAAGCACGCCCCTTCAGGTGAGGACACGGACTATTAATGGAGATAAAACATGGACGGACTTATCCAAGTATTGAGTATTGTGGAGTACACGAGTAAGAAATAAAGGTTCAGAAGCTTATACTGGGAACGGCTAGACAAGTATCTATTCGTTCTGCTTGGTCCTCTCCATGTGCGAATGAAGTTCCCAAAATTACAAACAAATGATGTGGTTCAAAAGTTAACTCGCTTAATTTGGCCAAATACTTTTAAATCTAGTATGTGGTAATCTAGGTCGTGTATACTCGCGGGAAATGATCTAAGCTAGACTATTTTTTTAAATTTTAGATAAATAGGTAGGTTCAAAACGTGCTTCGAAAATTCCCATACATTAAATTATCTGATTCTTTCTTATAGGTGGTGGACTTCTTGAACGACTTATACACCTGCTTCGATTCTATTCTAGAGAACTTCGACGTTTATAAAGTGGAAACAATCGGCGACGCATACATGGTTGTAAGTACCTATTGTGATATTTACTACCCCGCAGTCCGATTTTCATGTTTACGTAGTCGCTAGCATACACTGTCACGTTGGTTTATCGTTACTTTGTCAGCCGACTGTATCATTGTCTATGGTCAAATAGTGGTACATAAATATTTGAATTCTAAATAAACAGAACTGGACAATCGACACTTAGAACTCACTAGACGCGTTTTCCTTCTCCCAATAAATAAATAAATTAAAATAATAAAATATCCTCCTTCCCCGCGCCCCGATACACAAGGAAACAAGTGGCTTATTATGTCTAATCTATTTTCAGGTATCTGGTCTTCCTATCCGCAACGGAATTACGCACGCTGGGGAAGTGGCGTCGATGGCCCTTTCTCTACTGTCAGCAACACAGTCTTTCAGGGTACGACACAGGCCCGACCAAAGGCTGCTGCTGAGGGTTGGAATACATTCCGGTAAGTTCTAACCAAATATGCAACTTAACCTCTTGTGAATGGTCAAATCACACCACTTAAATTTTCCTCAAGCAGCTTTCGACGCAAGTTTCTGCGAGCTGTATAATAAGATTCTTATGCTTTGTCTGTACAGCAAGGATGTTTTTTACCGAGTAGTAAAATTGGAAGATCCGTTGTTTGTTTTTAGGGGGTATTTGCCCTACTCACCACTTCCGCGATCTCTACGCGCAATCGCATCCACTTGACACCAAAAATATCTTTCATGTTTGACACAGGTCCAGTATGCGCGGGGGTCGTCGGTCTCAAAATGCCAAGATACTGTCTGTTCGGGGACACCGTGAACACGGCGAGTCGTTTCGAATCCACCGGCGCACGTACGCACCTAAAGTACCTATAGTAAACAATTAAATCGGTCCTCTGGGCTGGATACTTTAATAACAATTTCAATTTCCAGCTCTCAAAATCCACTGCAGTTCGACATGCAAAGGATTGCTAGATAAATTAGGAGGCTATATTTTGGAAGAAAGAGGGATAGTCGCTATGAAGGGTAAACGCGATCAGGTGACGTACTGGTTGAAAGGGGAGGAGAAGGAGACGGCGGCGGCGCGCGCGCACCGGCGGGCTCAGGCTGAGGGCGCCGCGCAACTCGCCGCCGAGCGCCGCGGACAGCGCAGCTCGCTCAAGAACAAGAGCTGGAAGAACCAAATCGGCGTCTTGCACAGGTCAGTACCCACGGCATCGTCGCTTCTGTCTAATAAAGGATAAGGGTGTAAAGATGTGATGAATGCGATCGTGTGTCCAAGACAATAAGGCTTCAGTTACTATATTTATACCCCAATACGAAGTTCGAATCGTGCCGTCTCGTTCACATTAATAGTGTCGATTGAAAAGAACGATACGGCCGTCGATGATACGAACGTCGAATTTTGGATTTAAGAGATGACCCTCAATATTTTAATAGTCTCTGTAAATTTATTCTTCTGTAATACTCAATAATCAAGCTGGCATAACAATTCTCAGTCATTCTGAGAACCGTTTTCAACGCAGTCTCTCGAAGTGCAAAATGATGTCTCAAAATATTTAAAGAAACACGAAGAAAATAAAGATTTACTTTTCTCTTCAGCTATATGCGGCTGTAGAACCTTTTCGCAGTAAATTTGAAGACTTCGATTGCCATTAATAGAATCGATTCCAGTGGCATTAATCAGACATTCATGACAATGTGTTAATGGTTAAAGTACTAACTAAACTAAGGGTTTTCTTTTTCAGATGCTGCAGTTTAGAATCTCCAAAGAAATTGCGTTTTGCCTCCGGCAACCTTTTAGAATCGCACACAGATAGTGTCCTACACCATCGCAGTGACGAATATCTAATGGAGGTACTAACTAACACTTAAATCGTAACTTCACATTTGAAAACAAATATTTCGATGGATTCGTGTGAACAAATACGGATTGTTGTTACAGGTGATAGGAGACAGTCGGCTGGGGCCGGCGCATCGCGGCGACCTCTTAGAAGCCCCGAGCCTCCGTCACGAGCACACGAGTGTATCGTGTCCCATAATCGAGCACACAGAAACCTCTCCCGCTCCGCTCGCCGCTAACTCTTGTGCAACTTTACCCAACGACCACAAGCGTGCGAAACCTTGCGACATCAAACTCGTTGTCAACGGATGCTCGTACAACGAAAACGAAGCCGGCGTACCCCTCTTAGCGGACGCGTGACTTTACTCTGTACTTATTAATTCCTTACACTAGTCATTGGGCGACGCCCTGGGCCTCAGATAGCAATGAAGGCCTTAGAATGGAACGTTTAAGCTCTCTACTTCTTCATGGCAAAATAACTCAATGAACTGCGACTGATTTGTTGAATGAATTGCAATGTTGAGAATGTAATATAATCTATTTTCGTTGAAGTTTGATTAATATGTAGAATAATTGGATTTTTGAATGAGGTGTCAAATAGTCTTCGTGAAAGCGTGCAGGTGTAGTACATATATGAATCATCAGTCGAGCGATCGACACCCAGGCCGAGCCGGTTTAGAATAAATAATGTTAAGCTCAGCGTACGGACGACGTAGCGTCGATGTGATCAGTGTCAGTATTATTAAGAGACCATGTTCAATAGAAATTATTTAATAACATTAAACTCTTATTTCACATTTCACGGTAACATCGTTTTACTTACACATATTATTTACAACAGTTTCGATATGCTAATATACATAACATTTAAATAAGATAGGTGCGGGGGTGTGGGGGCGGTCAGACGGCGGACTCGGTGTCGAGCAGCGGCGGGCCGGGCGCGCGGCGCAGCGAGGCGGACGAGCCGCGCGCGCCCGCGCCGCTGAAGATGCCGAGCAGCCACGAGCGGATCGCGAACCGCGGCAGCTTGCGCGCGTCCGCCTTGCCGTCCGCGACGTTCTCCGCCGACCGCCACTTCTTGTAGAACTCGATGTAGTTGGAGTCGTGGACCTTCCTCTTGGGCCGGTCGAACTTGTTGTACAGGCTGCACTTGCGCAACAGCGGGCTGTCCTCCTCGGTCTTGGGGTCGGTGACTATGCCGATGATCCTGCCGTTGAAGACGGGGTCGTGCGGGCCGGTGAGCGTGGCGACGGCCACGTCGGCGTCGGCGTCGAGCGAGCGCGTGGTGTGCTGGCGGCGCAGGCGCCCGGCCGGCGCGCGCGCCTCCGCCCGCTCCGGCAGCACGTCCAGCGACTGCGCGTAGCGGAGCGCGCCGCCCGCGCACGAGTTCACCGACTCGCCGTCGCCCTCGCACGCCGTCGACGACGCGATGGAGCTCAGCGCGTGTCTGTAACGTGCCACATAAAAATAAACTTATGTTTGGTCTTCTACGAGCGACGAACGCTTGTGAAACAAGTTTTCTAAAAAACTTCCTTTTGTCTTACCACTCAATTTGTATTCAGGGATGGAGTTAGCGAGTAAGTCGCTTCATACTCTAGTCCCCCGTTGCACTTATACTCTTGATATTTCGATAATAGCCGTTTAATATGACAAATACGCCCCAAACACGTATTTAACTAAATCATGGTTAAATTTGCCCTAAAAATGCCCCTGCACAAGATGGCCTACAATAGTCCACCATAAACGTGCCCGGTCCATCGCGTACAGGACCCACCGTATAAGACATCGTATGGCCCGCGCAAGCCTAAAAATACCCGTCAAGTTGAGAGTCTCATGTATCTTCGTGTACCATCAGTGGCCCGCCAGAAATATCTGAATGGTCCGTTTGGCTCGACTGATAAAAAAGTTGAGCAGCCTCGTGCTACATCATCAGGCGCCTATGTACACAAATATTGTATGTAAAAAGAAGAAGGTCGTAACGCACCGTCCCCGGGCGGCGAGGTCCCTGGCGCGGCGCGTGGCGGGCGGCGTGGGCGGCGCGGGCAGCGAGGAGCGCGAGCCGCGCGCGCCGCTCGCCAGCCGCTGCCGCACCACGCTGCCGCCGCCGCTGCCGCCGCCTGGCAAATATATACTACGTTACAAAACGTACACGATGCGACACATTTATACAAATTACAATATCATAATTCTAATATCAGAAATTGCATTGTTTGATGCGGGAAATAAAGGAAATACTATCGCGGAAACAAGTCATGGAACGTTAAAACATAGCGTGTCTGACTGCGCACCTATGTGTTTGCAGGACTAGATGACCAATAGTATCTCTCAATAAGTTAATCTCGCTTCGAGCACCCGGCCACGATTTACGAAGTAATTAGGAAAATCTTAAGTTTTGTTAATCACCTGATAGCGAGGGATGCCGTGAGTCGGCCAATCTCGGGCTCCGTCGCGGGCGGCAGAAGAGCGGCCTCAGATCGTCGCCTTCTACGCATCGCTTCTGGATAGCCTTCTCAGTCGTGCCCACCAACCAGTAAGTCAGGAGCTGAAATAAAATATAATGCAATAAGCAAAAATGCGTTAGTGGTTGTTCCTGGCAGCTAAGACAAAATGCTAGAGCAAAAGATTGGATGAGGGGAGCATTCATCAATAGAACTACTAGTGCTGCTCCCGCAGCGGCCCCCCGCGGCAACCACGGTCCACGGTCGGTTTTGTGGCCCATCGTGCAGCATTTAATTTAGGGCCATCGACGCGCTTAGACGCTCAATGCGCCACTGAAGCCAGCATTGTCCGTTGGCGAAAAGGGTTTTCACAAAAGCCCATGCCTCATGCTGTCAGACGAAACACTTACGATAGACCTAACGTGATGTTTACACAAATGGGCAACTGTGAACATCGTCAACTTCTTGGAAGTGTGTCGAAAAAATCAACATCATTGCAATTGTGATCCATTGTGTACTACAACCATTGGGTTGGAAGCAGTAAACTAACCTCGCCCTTGCCCTTGATAGGCACGGCGCCGCGCGGCTCGGTGATGTACCCGCCGATGTGGTCGAGCGCCTGCTTGCAGGCCGGCGACGTGTGGATGCGCAGCGGCTCGCCCGTCGACTCCATGCGCGACGCCGTGTTCACCGTGTCCCCGAACAGGCAATAGCGCGGCATCGTCAGGCCGACCACGCCGGCAACCACCGCTCCTGGAAACGACGTACAATAATGCGTTAGTGCCGTTTTTTTAGCAAATTCAAAAGAAGACATTGTTTTTTTTATAGGAACTTACTACTTTAAATATCATGGTTCGTACATAATGATTGCAAGTGACTTAATCACTTGTGAAAGTTTATAGCAAACGAAGGAGCGTATAGTCAAACAGCGACAATTCTTTATGGAAATATTTCTTCTGAACTGGTTAGTTTGTGATAACAGGTCTGGGTCGGCACGGCCCAATTATTGATGCATTGTATACAATATCAACTCAAAATGTATGGTCGAGCTCCACGTCTGACCCTCTCTGAATTATTGTAACTTAAATGACGAATCAGTGTCATACAAACCTGTGTGTATGCCTATTCTAAGTTTGAGTGTTTCATTTGGCCTGTGAGAGATTTTGTGACTCTTGACTGCATTGAGTAGCTCCAGCGCCATCGACGCGATTTCCCCCACATGTTTGTCGTTGTTTCTGATGGGCAGCCCGGATACCTGACATTTAAATAATATTTCAAAAACATTTTTTTGTATGTAAAAAAATTGTACGTCTATAATGGCAAACAAACAAAATTCAAAAATGGTGTCAACCCTAGTAGTCAACTTTAAAATTGGTATGGAGTATTTTAAGTTTTAATAGGGTAGTATTTCAATTGTTACTTTCCTTTGTCACCTCGGGGTTGCCAGTCATGCGACACGTGTCTATCGAATCATTCAGTTTATTGCCACAAGTGAGTCATGGCTATTGTGAAACATGAGTACTAAGAAACATTGTCGTACCACAATCACATGATTCAAATTCCACCACGAAGTTTTACGCCACGCATTCTTAATTCTCGAATAATTATGGAAGTTATTCCCTACCATACCATTTCAACAATACTTAATTGTTAATACAATACACCGGATTACTCGCGTGCTATTAATATCGGGTTATCGCCCGATGCATTTATTATGACTGAGTCGTCACGTCACGGTAGTTAAATATTTTCTTTCTTACACAATTTAAGTGCAATCTGTCTGTTTTTTCTTGTCTTTTTATGTGTCACTTCGATTTTTACTTATATCAGTCAGAGAAAACATACATACGTTACTATACACACATTGTTCTATGACTCGACTTTCAGTGCGACCATCCTTATCCTACTCATCAGACAAAAACCACAATAATGATACAATTCGCTTTGGAATGAAATACTTACCACCATATAAGCGTCGCCTATAGTCTCCACTTTGTAAACGTCGTAGCCTCTTATAATTCGGTCGAACACCGTATACAAGTCGTTAAGGAAATTAACAACTTGCAGCGGCGTGCTCTCCGCCGACATAGCGGTGAAGCCAACGATGTCACTGAAGTAAATCGTTACAGAGTCGAAGGACTCAGGCTCTACGCCCTCGCCGGTGGTCAGGCGTCGAGCCACGGACCTGAAACAACCACCACACCATATTTAGCTAGGAATACACACAAGTTCAAGTGAAAGTGACTACTGACAAAACCAACTACAGCTGAGGACGCAATAATACATGTTTAGAAGAACAATAGGTTCAAACGTTTCTGCCCACTGCAAGGAGGATGCCTTTCATCGAGGATGGAAAAGTTCGGACCTTATTTCAACTAAGGCTTGTCAGTAATAACTTCATGAATGTAATCGCAAAATTTCAAGCCAATTCGTGATATAGATAATCCGTGCAAACAACCTACAAAAAGTGGTGAATTAATTGCAATGTTAGCGATTAACAAAATCGAAATTGCTGCATTAGTGTCAGATCTACAGTAACATTAACTCGTCAAACTATAAGGAGCGCAATCCTAAAATAGGAAGGATATATTTACATAAGTAAATTCAATATGGTAATCTAGAAATGTCATGCTAATCTACTTGTACTGCGAGGCCTGGGCCCTAGGGAGAGGGAATTATTGAACGCCATCACCGAACACGAGGCGCGGCCACCGCTGGCGCCGCCACAAACCCCAAGCAAGCTCTACTCTACTCAAACCGAGTTAATATAAGAAGCGAAGTCGCGCCCGCGGCGAGCCAACTACAGTCACCAGTAGAGAGTTAATTACCTCAAGACATTTTCACGATATTTCTATAATGGATTCAACCTCCACATCTGGAAAAGAACACAAGTACAACAAAGTGAATACATTTACAATTTCTTTTTATACCATAATGTACCACGGTTTACATCAAGTCCATGTCAAAAGAGCCAATGTGGGGACACCTTTAACTCGTTCAGAACCCCCATTCACCACACATATGCTTTGCAGAGAATTAATCTGCAGGGGTCTGTCGAAGAATTAGAACAATCAATTACATGTAGAATGTATCTTAAGAAAGAAGCATGATCATCTGCCAACTTATTTTGTTTTTTGTGCAATGGGATGATTGATTTTAAAGCCTTAATTTCGCACTACGTGAGACGGTTGGAGGATATAATTTTGTTTTAAAGTATATATTTCAGTGATGATTAAGTGACAAGCAGAAGTGCCAATCCGCAATACAGATAGTGCCTAAGAATAAATATTTTTTGATGATACAATACAAAGTCAACTGGACTAAATGTAAACCAGTGTGCACACTGAAGTGTTCCGCCAATCTGCAACGGGTATGAGACAGCTTGTTGTATTTGCGTTTTCCTTTACTGTTCTCGTATTCATTAACATATCATTAGTAACTCGTAATGATGTCTTAAATCTAACCGTGTAGGTCCCATGCACACATTAATTAACACTATTAGTGAAGCTGGGTTAACATAGTATGGAAGTTGACATTAGAACTTGATGTCGTGGACATTTCTACTGTTTGGTATAATCGTACAGGATTTGGAGAAAATGTATCCATTTTGTACCCACCAAATACAGAGAGGATAAAGCTTTAAGTATGCGATACATACTTTGGTAGCATTCTATGTAATAAATCTTCTGTCTTCTGCTTCTCTTCAAACAATAGCCTCGTCCTCTCGTTGACTAGTTCTTCTAAATTATTAGCGTACTTCTCCATCATATCCATCATCTGGTCCATTATGTTTCTAGATCTGTAAAATACAAATAGGAGTTTTCACATGGACTTATTTAAACACAGTGCTTTAGTAATATTGATTTCCTAGCTTGCGTCCGCGAATTTTCTACCCCGTAGGAATTTTAAAAAATTCGTGCTTATTCAGTCAGCAGGTTAGGTTAGATTAGATTGTCTACTCACTTGCCAGACTTCATCTTCTTGAGTCGCGAGCGCAGCGCGGGGAAGTCAGGGCGCGCGGCAGGTTCCTCCGCCCAACAGTCATGAATAGTGTTTAACACGTAATCTTCGACGTCGCCTTCTAAAGCTCGAATGTCAGGACGAAACACCTCCTCGCCTTCCAACTTAGGCCGCTTTACGCGCTCTATTATATCTGGCGAAGTTACATATTAATTTTTATATTTTGTTTGTGCGGATGTGCTCTTGAATATAGCTTCTCTAGTTTCTTCACTCCTTTGGGCTATTGACTGTCCTTAAAGGCCTCAAAATAGCTCAATACTCGTAGAGGTTTAATAAACCATCCATCATTACACATAAACGGATAACTCACGTATAAAAAGTCGAGTGATGCTCGACATGTTTCGGACTATTTCGTAGTCCTTCTTCCTAGAGCGCTCGCCCCGACTCGACTCGCTCGCTCGACTTTTTATACGTGAGTTATCCGTTTATGTGTAATGATGGTTAAGTCTCACGGTAGTTTCATATTGAAGGTTTATTAACCTTTTTGTTTTATGTATAAATGTAAAGGCGGGTCTGTCACATATATTATCGAAACATGCTAGCTTTAACTGAATCAAGCACCAACATCAGCGTGTTTTCAGACCCGAAACATGTTCCTTAGACGGATCGATAACAGTGCTAATGTGAATTCGAATGACTATGACATCAGTTTTTGGACCCAAAATGGGATTTGGGTTTCGATTTCGTGTAATTTGGTAGCATTGAACTCGAATTTGACACATTCGCCTGCGTCTTCGCCTATACTATTACATACCTTTGGGTTCTAATGTAGTCAGGCCAAACGGCCCCTTCCTGGCTATAATCTCGTACAGGATGATGCCGAACGCATACACATCGCCCTTCTGCGTGCCACCTACTGTGCCATTGGGGTCTTCCAATTCTCGCAATAATTCTGGCGATTTCCACAACAATCCTGGAAAATACATCACCATGGAGATTGTACATGTATACAACTTTAAAAAAAGTAGCTTCACACACCGAAAGCGGTGCGGAACGGCGCGATATTTACGATGATATAACTAAACTACAATGAGGATAAAATTAAATGATCTGTCATTTTATATGTAATTTGACATAAGTATATAGAATAAATGTCATAATATATAATATAGATAATGCGTCCCAAACGAGGCGCAGCAAGGCGCATTAGCTTCCTGTAGAAATGTACTGATTGAAACTAACCGCGCCGGCGAATACCGCATTTGGTGTGTCTTTTAAATAAACAGAAACCCCTCTCGACTTTATAATATACCTCTGTAATATTGGTGTTCTCCTATGAATTCATTTTCAGCACAGTATCTTAGTTCGTGTAGGCCAAAGTCAGTTACCTGGAAGAAAAAAGTACTGAGCAAAATAGCTACAAAAATATTACAATCCATTAAAATTGAATTATGCTTCTTTATTACCTGAAGCATCCATCTTGAAGTGACCACGCAATTCGAGGATTTGAGATTTCCATGGAAAACTAATGGAGAAGAATGAATAAACGTCATACCCTGAAATCAATCATGTTAATCAAGTAAAACATTTAATTGGTAAAATTGAAGTTATGTATTTGTTACAAATAAAAGATATACAATACCTTTATGAGATCATGTACTAGCGAAGATATGAACATTTGGTCCAATTTTATGTCCTCATTCTCAATTATATCCTGAAACAAAACAACTTGGTCAGTTCACTTAATACTGACTCGTACACACATTGCATTAGACTGAATGATAAGGTTTCCAGAAAGGCTAACACATGTGCTTTCTTTACAAGTCATTAAGTAAAGGAAGTTAGGAAAACGTGAGTGACAGTAAAATAAACGAACTTCTGTTGGGTTTTTCGAATATAACACACAAAAATAGAATTTTGCATATGTCAACACTGTTCGACAGCAAATGAATTGCGGTGACGCATTAGAAGGTATTTCTTCCTGTGTACTCACATACAAGCTTCCTT
Source organism: Pandemis cinnamomeana (assembly GCA_932294345.1). NCBI lineage: Eukaryota > Metazoa > Arthropoda > Insecta > Lepidoptera > Tortricidae > Pandemis > Pandemis cinnamomeana. Next base: position 9,810,388 of record OW028705.1, on the reverse strand, counting down.
TGGCACAGTAGTCCGTGATGAGGACGACTCGCAGCGGCTCCACCACAGCGCCGATGAACGAGTTGAGGTTGTCGTGTCGCAGCTCGCGCAACAGCCGCATCTCTTTCATCACGTCACGCGGAATGTCCTGCGCACAAGCATGTACGATATATCAAAGAATGTTAAAGTGAAAATATGAATAGGTCCGGAATAAGTCAACCCCATTGTAGCATCAAGATGCGTGTAAATTAAATACTACACTTCGCGAACCCTTGGTCTCTACCGTACGCTGTTTACAGCGGTCACGCCCTACGCGCCGTCAGAGTGCTTAGTATCGAAATTTAACAGAATGACTTTCGGCCCCGCATGAAAGTAGATATTAAATATTGTACTTACTTTCTTTTTTGAGAACTTCAACTCCTTAAGCCTAACAACATTGCCCCTGTACTGGGCGGTAGTGGCGAATATCTGGGGGCAGCATCTGCTCTCGCACGATATACCACTAGCTAAACTTAACTGAAACAAACATTCGCATATTTAGGTTATACTATTATAAGTCAATGCTTACTAATTAAAAGTTCAGAAACTACGCTTATGATCCCACTAATCTTATCAGTACGTATACTATAAAATAAAACATTTAAAGTTGTTTATAGCAATCCTTCAAGAAGTATCTGTAATAATTTACTTTACTAGGCGACCAGACTAGTCCGCTGCTTAAATATCCAGCGATCTCCTGCGAGTCTATCTTCCAGAGTAGACCCTCGATCTCTTGTTCAATCTTCCACTTTCGGTAAATGCTAATAGTAACGACTAGAGTGCAGAAGAGAGTGACTGCCAGCGTGCCGGCCACGACCAGCGCAGTGATTTGGGAGTCGTCTTTGGGACATTTCTCGTTGAGGAAGCCGCAGGAGGGCTCGTCCTCCGGCTTCACGCTATCCGGCCAGTCGATCGGCAGCCGGGGGTTCAATTTGTATTCCTGGAAAGACGTATTTTTATGATACTTAAATGACTGGTGAAAAATTAAACAGTACAACTATAAAAATGTGCGTTTTTATGGCTTAGGAACTTTCCTACAGAATACGTCTCAACATTTGGAGCTTTGTTACGAGGTCTTGATCTAAAACTCGGGGACCTGTTCAGATAGCTATGATACCATCTCTGTTAAAACCTACAAAATAAATAGAGGAGCGTAACGAGAGTGGTGAACCAGACCCTAACTGCCAACAATTACTTTCCGTTGGTCTCCATCCATGTCACACATATTTAAAATAAACAAATGCTGTGCTTACGGGGAACTCGCGACTGCTCTGCTGGAAATGTCCAACAGGGATCATGCTATACGTGCAGTTGACGTCGTCATCGCTGAGGTTGCTCGCGGACCGCGCCTTGAACGCAAGCACCGAGAAGTTTCCCTCCGAATCTGCCCGCTCGTCCAACCGAATCGACATACCCGATACACCTGCGGATGAGGAAGAACAACGTACGACCGTTAACTTCAGTCGATATAAGTCCCTCTGCAAGGCACCTTCCTTTCATAATGAGAGAATCAATTCGAGGAGGATTTTTGCTCGAATGTTTTAGTGCAAACGTTAGGCGAATGCAAGGCTGTTGAGAGATGATGACACTTTATGACGGTTTCTCGTCTTTCAAAGGCAAGATTCTGGAGTATCTCTGTGGGCATTCGGCATATTAACATCTGCGTCTACTCTTACTCGAATTTATATCTGTCAATAATGACTTCTGAATTAGAACACTAAAACTTTTTACAAGACTGCCAGCAATATCGTCACTGTTAACAATCCCCCTTTTCACGCACTCGAGTAAAACGCAATTAAAATAAAAACCCACTTGAAAGGATACAATAGTTACTTACTTTTATAAGGAGTAGATTCGATCATTTTAGCGACAATGCGAGATCCGTTGGTAGAAATGCTCATCAACTTCTGATATGTCAGATTTTTTTCCTCTTTTATGAGTTTGTCCAACGCCCTGGCGTAAAGTTGCACAGAGTCGTACAAGTACGCGGCGTATATGGAAACGAACTGAAAAAAAGTATGGAATACTTACTTAATAAAAATATTAACGACGATACTTTTTTAAAACGTACAAGAGTAATATTATATAACTTCAAGTAAACCTTTTTGATGAGACATGTGTATGAGCTTCATGTAGCCTGTAGTTTGGGCACAACAACCGATATAAACAATTGACTGTGTTTTCTTTGGGATGTCGTATAATAAATACGAAAAGCACTAGTCTAGTTACAGTTTAGTACAGGAGTACTCTCAACCGATAGACCCACCTGAAGTTACAGACATAGTATTGTATAAAAATGATTTTACTTGTAGCTTACGAAACCATAACTGGAGTGTTTATGGCCCCTTTAAAAAAAGGTTGAGTACCTCTAGTCTCGTAGACAAAGAGTTTCCAAAAATGAGGGCGCTAATCAACAATGACGACTCTGACCCGGAATAATTATTTATAATATTGTTACCTTAGTAAACTTGTTTCCAAAGACAGCGGGCAACGGGAACTCAAAAGGCTTCATAGTGTTGTACTGGCGCACACGACCCGTGAAGTCTTCATAGCTCCCGTCGGGCTCCGACGACACCACCACCAGTAGAGACTGTGCGCGCTTCTTGAACTCCGGCCTGTGCGGACAGACGAGCTGCGAACCCCGCTCCTCTGTCTCTGTTGCCAAATATATAAATTAAGCACAATAGTAAAAACTGCACATTCAAGTGTCACTTTGCGGAGGTCCTTGTTTAACATAATTGCATTTGCTACTTGGCGAAATAGTGAGGTAAATTCAATTCATGCTAAATTGTCTCCCTTGCATTGAGCTGGTCGGGTTAGGTGTTGACTGGATGTTATTTTTTCCACTTCTCAATTCAGATGTAATTAAGAATCAAATTAAATACTTACTGATCAAATACTTCAAAGCTTCCTTAGGTGAATAAGTCATCATGTCGACGAATATCACCATGTATTCACCCTTAACAAAAAGCTGCAAGGACTCCATGGCGGTCATCATCTCTATTAAACCCGATGTTGATCCCAAGAACACGTAAACTGAAAGATAAATCATAAGCTAATAAACACCTTATTGTCATATTGTTATGAGACAATAATTCCAACTAGATTCCACGTTTCCAGCGAATGTTACACAGTTAAGAGATATTTTAGATAACAATAAGTGAGAAACGATTTATGAGTCATTGTCAGCAACATTCCAAAGGAATAAATACTCATGCTAGATCATAATTTCTATTTAAATTCTATTTATCTACCTACAGCTGAATAATAGTCTGCTATTTATGTTCAACCGCAAGCGGGTTTCTTTACATGCGCAATTGTCAATTACATACATATTTAGGATACATGAGTGGACACCCATTGACCATTGACCAGCGCTGGATGCTTGTTTAATAATATTTCCTCCCATTTAGTCACTAAGTGTCAACCTGAAATTGGCAGTACTTACTTCTGGTCCGATTTTTGGTCTCCTGTATGAACTGGTACCAGAAGCCGGGCGCGCAGCAGGTCATCTTCTCCTCGCAGCACTTGAAGCCGTCGATGACGGGCCGCTGATGGTTCACCGTCATGTTATTCTTCTTAGCGTGGTTCTCCAGAGTCAGCGCTACCGTCACCCACGACTCCTCGTATAAGATACTGAACTTGTTCCATCTGTAGTACCGTAGCAGCGATATAACTGATTTCGTTGCCTGGAAATTTTAGAAGTAGTCTATTTAGGTTAGCCGCTTCACTCAAAATCAGACATTTCCATTAGCCACTAGAAAGTCGATTTTAGAATATTTAAAAAGGATAAACAATATATTCATAGTACATAATCAAAACTACAAATAGTTAACTATAAATACTTTGTATACTTTTTTACCTGAGTGTCTGGAGGTTCTAATCTGGCGAAGTTCGACATAGTTGACGTTTGGTAATCTGAGCATTTCTGAAAATAAAAACATCATTTGTAATATAACAATAAAACACTGTTCGATTGCCAATATTGCTTAAAGAAGTTCGAAGTTGGTTTAGGACGAGGAAACAAACATGCGACCGCTTCGTGACATTAGTATTTGTCCATCAATCGAAGTTTGAATTTCGTACTGCATGAAGTATACAACATCCATTAGTCGCCGTAGATACTTACATAAGAGATCATGGGTAAGTTGACGGACTGAGCGATGACGGCCTCCGTATTGCAGCGACCTTCTGGCCCGAAGAACGCTACGACGCCCGAGCAGCTCATGTGCGTGAGCAGCCGCGTGGCCGTCACAGTGTCGCATTTCGTGTCGTTCCATTCCAGTAGGATCTCCACGTCGGGTAATATCGCCGTTTGGTTGTTAATCTGATGACAACATTAGATGCTTATTTGCACGACAGCCAAGTATTCTTATGTCATCTGATATCTCTTTGTTCAAGATTCACATCATAAGTGGGGTACAATACAACTATGACACATCAAGCTTAAATCTTATGAATTTGTATGTAATACATACATACATACATAAATCACGTCTTTATCCCTTACGGGGTAGACAGAGCCTAAGGTAGCAAGACCTAAAGGCCATGTAAAGTTTAAGTTTAAGTAAACCGAAACAGCAAGAAGCGTTTTGAAATTATTTAGCGGACTTCTTATTAGAGCGCCGCATGTTTGTCCGGGTAAGCGCCATTGATAGGAGTAAATGAATTTAAAAAAAAAACAGTGAAATTGACAGAAATGAAATCCACTTAAATTAGTAGTAAATTAACATAAACCAATTGACTATTGATATGGATCTCCCCGCAACGTAACGCCTGGTTCATCTTCTCAGTTTTAGATGGAAGATTATTTAAAAGTCTGAAATTAAAAGTTCGTTTTAGTTAATTCGTATTTGCCCCTACGTTACAGTTCGTCAAACCAACAAGTGTTTCATTATCATTTAAGTACCTACCTTCCCCGAGATGGGTCTGAATGTACTTAATTATTGTAATAGATACACCGGATTACTTACGAATTAATAAGTCGGTTAATGCGCGAGTAACCCGCTGCTATTTATGTCTGAGCATAATGGTAGTTTTCTGTTTAAAACTGAATGTACCTTCCTAATTAACGATTTCACAATAACAAGTGGTATTATTATAGCTATATTTAAGTCTTTAGTGTAACTTACACGCATACACAATATAAAAGATTCATGCAGTGAATCAATGTTTTAAGATTTGAATGCTAGTCATGCATGAGTAGGTCAAGTTCGTTGGCACTAATAAATCAACTATGACAACTATCACAACCGCATGCACTGAAACCGACCTAGAAAAACAAACTCATGCTAAATATATCACCGGTTTTATCTAACCACGTCGATGGCATTAACTGAAAAAGTTTTATGTTTAAATATACATATCTAAGCCATGAATATATGTAGCTCCGATGTACGCGTATCAGAAATGTTTGTGCCTGTTATTTTTATTTGCTAAAACTATATTTAGCTACGGAAGTATAGATATGAATTCGTGTTAATCAAATAGCAGTTCATCTTTGTACTGCTGTTTTTGTATTTCATGCAATGTTTTAAACGGGGATAATATGTTGATTTAAAATGTAAGTAGAGACTAACTAACCTCTTCAAGGGCCATAGACAGCGCCCCGGAGATGGCGAGGCCCTGCCGGTCTCGTAGCTCGCCCTTGATGGATGGCAAGTAGCCGATGGTGATGTTGTACTTCTTATGCAGCGCCAGCGAAGGCGCGGCCAGGAGGCTCAGCGCCGCGAGTACCAGCACCCGGGCGCCGCGCCACATGCCGACGCCTTCACCGCACTATCCGCAACTAAAATAAACAATACATCTCCTCAAATATATGTAGTATTTCACACAGAAACGCATTAACACCATTGCGGTAGGTGGCTCCTCTCATTACTCAAGTTAGATGCATGGTAAAGCGAGACAGCGCGATGCACGATGGCGACAATAAGTAACTCTATTTCTGTAACTGAATAAAGGGAAGTCTTCCTGCGGTGCGCTTTCCGCCCTCAAATGTAGGAATTGCTTCCATGCTGTCAAGTAAGTAATTGGCTCGCAGCCGGAGACCGATTAGACCAATTGACGTGCCGCTGTTTTGACAACACGCCACTGTCTGTACCGGCGAAGATGCGCGGATGGCGGAGACGAGTCGCGTAGATAGTTAATAACATCAAATTAATTGCAACTACTAAAATACTAGGGATATACTGAGTTCAATGCTCACTTCATGACTATGTCATGCGTATTAGTATGTCGTAGATAAGAGAACATAAAACAATCCAAACGTTTGATGTTTCCGCAAGAATGATGCGAGCTGACGAGAAAATCATTTTGTAGCTCGCTTATAAGCAGTGATAGTGTGGTTGCACTGCAACAGAGAGCAGTTGGAGCGTTGCGCGGGTATTCGCAGATGAGTGCGGCTTTGGCGGCGCACGATCTCTCCTTGAGATAGCGTCAGCGTCAGTGATAACGCTCTCAGTTTATTTTTAGAATTAAATAAAAAGGTAACGTGCTTATTATAATTACTTGTAGCGCATCCCAAACACTAACTGATAAAACGTAGAACAATAAAAACTTTTGCTAAGTAGAGATTTGTATTGTAAAGCCCAAACCACATACGCGCAGTGTACTCTCAATAAAGAACCTCGATCATTCTGTTGTAGAAATTACTTCTTGCTTTAATAGCAGTACCGTACAAAGACAAGTATAGTTTAATAATGCCAGAATTAATATATTTGTCATAGTAGCTTATCGCATGTAACCGGGTATTTCGGAGTAAGAAGGAGAATTTGATCATCAAAATTCGCTTTTGCAATATTGTGGGCATAATTTTAAATCCACACATGAATCAGCTTAAACATATGGAATGACCTATCAACAAAGGATTAATTACACGAAAAGTTAAAAAAAAATGTTTGATACCAAACCAAGGTGGGATGTCAGAAAGATAGGTAAATAGGTAGTTTATGGGATCTGATTTCATGTATAGGAAACACTTGGAGCTTGTCGGCCTGAAGACGTGAGCGACTGGTTTTTTCGACATTATCGATAAGTTAATCACGGGAAATGTTGCAAAGGTTATCTTGTTTACTTACGTTTTGAATAGTATAAAGTTTCATAAATGACAATTAACATAAAAAAAGGAAAGTATTACAATACTTTTGTCATCACAATCCTGCATATACAGGCCGTACAAAATATGTAGTGATTGACGGTTGAACCGTAGACGTCTCGGCGGTCGTCTAAATCGAGCCCTGCAATCCCAGTTCCAGCCGAGGATTGCGTAGTGCTTTTCTCAAACATTATGAGGAAATTAAAAAAACAAACCAAGAAAAAAAAATAGATTTCAAATATTTTTCCTAGTTATGTTTGAGCACTAAAATCTAATCTAAAACTAATCTTATTAGTAAAACTCCTTGTAAAATAACACATATTTTTTAATAGTGCAAAAAGCCTCATGTTTGGATCATTAAAAAGGTTGAACAATAAATGTATTATTTATTATAAACATCATAATACCTTTAAATACGATTTTATAAGGACTTCTATTGTTTCGGAACATAATTATAAATAGATTAGTTACAAATTCATTCTATTTAACAAATATTTATTCCAACTCTATAAGAGGTAGGCAGTGTATGGAACGCAATTAAAAAAACAAGAGCACAAGGAGCAGCGGCGTTCGTGCAACGACGTTGCTTACTTTAACTTTTACAGCGATGAAATATTTTGTTTAATACGGCTATCGGCCACTGGATGTCGCTGTATCGGGCACTCCCAATTCTGAATCGCGGTATCGAAATATTCCCGAGAAAACTATTTAAGGGCTGTTTATTTGAAATTATTTTATCATTCACCTTCTAGTCGTTTTTTATTAAGTAATAAAAGTAGTAACTTTTAATTTAGTGTTGAACCCTACCTATCATATAATAAAATCTGTCACACATTATCCTACTAATATTATAAATGCGAAATATTATAATAAATTAACATACTTATTGACTTATGATAGAACCGATTCTCGGAAAACAATCTTTATGTCAAATATTTAATATGTTATCAGTTAATGGTCCAGACTAGAGGCTAGTAATTAAATTTCATGCAATTTAAAATTGAGCAACTATCTTCTAACTTACTATGATTACTTAATATTAAAAGTATATATGGTAAAATCAGACGAAAAAAATCGTACCGTTTTCAAAATGTCTACAGTAAAAATAAAAAATAAGGCCATCAAAACAAAACTTGTAAAAAAAACAAGTCTCGCAACTCAGTTCCGTACCGTAAAAAGTAGTGAGATCCATGTAATACCAAGTCGGTTTATTTATTCAGTCCCTGCTAAAGAGAGCTCCTGTCCCCAAGTTATTACGTAATTAGCTAACCTAACAATTTATTACTTTATTGAACACCACAAATCAGTACAAAACAATACAGAAGCAAAGAACAAGGTAGATAATAGACCTAATAGGCAATATAATATGTAGTACAAAAACACAATTTTTCTCACAAGTAACGCATAATACAGGTACACTGATTCATTCACTGCAAATGTAACTTTGTAATATTATATATGTTTACGAACTACAAAGTTATTTATGCAGTTGGTGTATCTAGAACTCTTGACCGAAATCGCAAAATATTTTAGTTTTTCCTTGATTTATAAATTAAACACTAATTGTATTCTAAATTTGAACTTTCTATATATGCTAGAAGTGCCTTAAACTTTTGACTATCGGTCAGTCAGTCAGTGAATTAGTCATTCAGTTAGTGAGTGACCAAATTAAGAAACTTTGACTAGTTATAATTCTTAAACTACTGGTTCAAATTGAATGAAATTTGAAATATATCGTGTTTATATGCAATGCCTGCTTGTTTACTGAAAATTCGGGCTTCTAGTTAATCCACAACGAAGTTATAAGAGGGTCAAAAATGGCCTGAACTGTTTCGAGAAAAGGATGGTACTCCATGGTACGGCCGTGCCGCTTTTTTGCTCGACTTGGCAGGGGCCTGGGGTGACTGATAATTTGGGGCCTACTTAGATCGTTTTAAAATTGCTATAAAATATGCGGTAAATATTTGGCATGTAGACGCAAAGGCTATCGATGAAGACATCGATTGAAAGCAGTAAACGCAAATAAAAAAATCATGGTTTCGTCATTATAACTCCTTTTTAAAGTATCCCCGTAAATTAGTCACCCCGGTTTACGGTAGGTACACATTACGATGCTGAGGCCGCGGGTTACTACAGTGACTGTGAGGAGAAAACCTCTATAAAAAATCCGCGGCACCTGCGGGGGAGGGCGGGAATTCCCAATCCTGCATTGCACAGGTGTCGCAGGGAGGTAGCCCCATCCCGGGGTGGGCCTGCAGGGACGTCGCGGTTCACGAAAGTTCTCCCGCGGCCCCCTGCAACAGTGCCAAATGTGGGAATCCGTGTGTTTTTTACTGGGTATGCCTGACGCCTCGGGAGAGCCCCAGATACCCTCGGTATTCCCGTACCGGGCCGGATGCATAAGGCGCATTTTCCACACCATAAAAAAAAAAAAAAAAAAAAAAGGTACACATTACGATAGCCTCATCGTCCACAATGAATTCGATTATAACAGGCGATTTTAATAAACGAATTCTCAGAAGAGACCCTTTATGTCAAATATTTGCTGTTGGATCTCCGTAAATAAATAAATAAATAAATAAATAAATAAATTTATTAAATAAATCAGTTAATAGTCCAGACTGCGGAAGTAAATAATTAAATATAGATCAAATAAAAATTAAGATCAAATAGAAGACGTTTTGGAAAAAGGTCAGGTCAAGAGTACCCGAAACCGGCGAGCACGTATGAAGAGAGTGATAAATGTGGATGAAGCGAAAGAGGTATGTCAGGATCGTAGCAAGTGGAACAAAGTAGTCTCTGCCTACCCCTGTTGGAAAGAGGCGTGACGGTATGTCGTATGTATGTATGTAAAACTTAAGTCTGTCCTGCTAAGTCTGTTTCATTATTCTAAGTTGTAACGTTGCGTCAATCGTGTCGTGTCGAAGTTAATATTTGTAACCTCGACTTCAGTTACATATTTACCGAGCTATTTATAGAACCAAATAACCGACGAAAGATATCATCGTACGAGCTGAATCAGCGGTTTACTTTATAAAAAGCACTCAAAAGTGGTTTAAAACTAAAACTCACTAACCATGACATTAAAACTTATAGATCTTGTTTTAGCTGGAACATAAGCAATGGCTTTTAGATAAAATTAGAAGAACGCTAGAGAAATGTATTTGTTAGTAAATATTTCAGTATACTTATAGAGATTAGACAACTCTTTAAATACGTAGAGTAGGACATTACATTTTTTTCCAATCGTAGATAGATTCGTTCTAAGATTACGGCAGACAAATGTTTGGGTTGGTATACAGTCAGCATCAGAAGTTAATAAACAGTCTAAAAGCTCAAAATGATCTACACACCATGAAATGTTCAATGAAGAAAGAAAAAATCAATGAAGATGGTGTGTAGGTCATTTGGAGCTCTTCGACTGTTTATCAACTTCTGATGCTGACTGGACAAGACAAGGAGAGCAGGATCGCTAGCAGAAACAGTTTTATGTGAGCAATAAATACAAAGAAATCCCACGTGACCACGAAGCTGCACGAACTCAGACCATTTAAATAGTAACCATGAACTCTTAGAAAAACTGTTCAGTTAACTGCTCAGCTGAATCTAAATAGCACTTTCCGCTAGAAGTCACCATCCATGTCGCTCAATAATACCTGCGATGGCTGCGATGGCCACCAAGAAACTTAAAAAATATGGTATGTAGATATATACATACATCTATACCGTCACGCCTCTTTCCTACAGGGGTAGGCAGAGACTACTTTAGTTTATGTAGATAATGTACAATATTCATATTTACCTTATGATAGCGAGACCAATGGTAACTTTTAGGTAGGTACTTTCACAATTTTTTGGTTACTTAACCTTGAAACATTACTCTAATCTTGATCTCGTGTTATTGTAATTCCGCATTCATAACGTCCGTTTCATTATAGGTATAAGATATACTAAACCCTCAGTGGGCAGATTCTAATCCCTCCTGATTATCAATTCATGTAACAAATACGAGATACTAATCCTACCCTTTTGCATGAAGCAATCTGTGGTTCGTCATGATGTGGAAATTATACGGAATAGACTCCGTACGTAAGCTATTGATCTCGTCGAGTCGATGTTTGGCTTGCCACTCCCGACCGCACCCACTCCTCAAGATAATAAAAATCGACCACTCCACACCATAGAGCCACATTGCCGAAGTACATACATGATTCAACAAAATTCTGTCGGCCGGCCTTCCACGTAAGACACCTAAGTACAACTTGAGACATGACTTGTGGAGGATCGCTACTTGCAGACATACATACATTACTATATCATTGCGATTGATGCCGGAAGAGCCTCGGCGAGTCTAGTGGACGCAAGCCTTAAGGCGTTTTGACATAAAAAGGTACATTTTCTTGAAGCCTTTTTGAAGTGAGCATTGTATGTGCCAATAATTAATTAATTTTCAATCGGCTAAACCAGAAACAATAACTATGTGATGATGCAAGATGTTGTCAAATTACGGCAGTAATCGGATTTGGCCACCTACGGTTATCAATCGGCAATAGGTATATATAGAGAGGAGACAACTGAATTATTTCCAAACCAATAAAGTAAAATTAATGGAAAACATATTTTGAATATAAATATTAACAAACGAAGTTTATCTCTTTATTATATTTACGCAATATTAATTGGGTGGATATAATATTTTGATTCTGTTTAGTCATTCATCGGATGTACATATACCATCGTATGTGTAAGGTTTCCAATGTCCAATTTAGGTAAAACCTTGGCCAGTTGGAACTGACCAAGGTTTAACCTGAGTATTGGCCTTTAAGTAGAACCGTAAACCTACCTGTGGCTACGTCTTCTTAATAAGGGGAAGTACCTAGTTGATCCAGCGACGGAAACAAAGGATTTGTTCACGGTTACGTATGAGACAGTACGAGTCCTTCAATGTTCAGTATCCATAATATAAGAAAACGTCAAAACGAGGTGGACGGATGACCTGGTTAAAGTCGCGGGTTCACGGTGGATGCAAGCCACTTCCAACCGAGGCAACTAGAGTCCTATGTCAAACAGTACGTCCTATGGCTGATATGATGATGATGAATATAAGAAAAACTTAAATTACGTACTATTAAATTTAACTTTTGACATCAGACCAGGCGGCTACGACCTCCACCGGGGGATGTTTAAAATTCATAAAAGATAAAGAGGATATACATATGTCCACTAAAATCAGCCAGGTGATCGTGCTGGACACGGCCTCCAATAAGATCAGCTGCGTGATCACACTGGACATATTCGTCCAATATGTGATGTTATTGGACGTCGCGGCGTTTTTTGCCGATCACGGCAGCTTAGGCTTCGTTCCCACTATTTGGACTGGATTTGCCGGGTCGGTAAAACTACCGGACAGGCTAGTGGCTGTACAATTTATATGAAGCTCCGGTTCTCCTGCCGGATCAAGGTGTAATATGAACACCCAGTTCCGGTTGGCGGTTGCCGGCAAATCCACCGGTCCGGCATAGAGTGGGAACGAAGCCTTCTTTAGTAACTGTTTTTTTACCACATGTCTTTCGACCTATCAGGAGCAGTATGGTGGCGAGCGAACTTAAAAATGCTCGACAGGAATGGTTCTCAAATAGTCCCGCACCCCCTTTGTCTAGTTAGATCGTTGAATCATACATGACAATAAAATAGGTATCTCGATTATCGTGAAATTTGGCACTATAGGTACATACAAGGACTCCCAGAAATTTTCCGTAATATTTCAGCAGGAGGTCGGGTTAATTCGACTGAACAGCCCTACAAAGATTTGCCATCTTAATTTTTGATTAAAAATTTACTCCCGCCCTTAACGCATTTTGTCAATTATGATTCAAAAATCCTAAAAAACATTTACATACATTTACGTCTTTATCCCTTACGGGGCAGACAGAGACTAGGTAAGGTAACAAAACCTTAAGGCCACGTTTAGCATGATTAAGGGCGCATTGGTGGAAGGGGAAATCAAAATAGTGATGGGTTGCTAGCCGCATCGCCTATGACTTGATTCCTAAGACTTTCGCCCATTCCCTCGATGGACTTTTTTCATCTGCGCGGGAAGAGAAGCAACTGGTTAATTCTATGTTTTTTCTTTACTCCCAGACCTGACGCTGTATAGGTAAATTAAGTAAATATACAGTTACAAAATGTTTACACTGACCCCCTTTACTGTCCAGGGCCTCTATCCGGGACTGGCACGCGAGCGATATGACCAACCTTTTGCTGAGCCTCACGTTGAATTTGCTATTATTCGGCGTTGCCAAAATGACAGTTTGCCGAGCATAACCTTAAGAACGCGATGAGTTTCCTAGTAAGCTATTCGGGGCGCTTCGTCATTTTTGTTGGGGATTGTCAACAGCTGTCAAAGTGTGAAAGAATAAAGGAGGTATTCTGATCGTATATCCTATCATATCTATAACGATGTATCTAATAATTATTTATTCAGTGCGATCATATCAATTTTATCAAAATGTAAGCCCTGAAAGTCTGTTTGGTCAGAAAGAAGTTTAAAATAAATAATGGGTTAAAATAAAAAACATCATGGTTCAAAATAGGCCTTCGGGCATTTGAGGGTCAGGGTGCGGGGAAGCTGAGGGGGTTAGCTCTGCAGCTGCCCACTAAGTAACGCCTCCCGTCGTGTGGGGACACGGCCTGGAGGTGGCGAAAAGTGCGGCAGTTTTGCACCTATCCCACGCCCTGAGAGAGGGGAAGGGGTACGAGATTCCGAAGGGGATGGCACCCTGGAGGAATGTCGTACCTCTTATGAGGGTTCGGGGCGATGGGAAGCTGATGGGAGACATACCCGGATGCGCCCTAAGCCCCAAGGAGGAAGCAACGGCGGCGGCGAGGCTGTCGTTGGGCACTATTCCTCGGAAGGACTTCGCAAGAGGTTCGGGGAGCGGACTCACGTTGACCTCGTTTCAACGTGCAACCGCTCCTTGCGCAGACGAGGGGGGAAAAGGCGAACTCGGTGCTTGCACCGCTCGCCCGATCCCTTGGGGCCAGCGGGAACGGTAACGGGGCATTACCTACCTGCATTGCACGGTCTCATTGTCTAAAGTCTAAGGGAAGACGGGCCTAGCGTACGGGCCCTCCATTTGTTTCTTGGCGCGGTCCTGGCGGAAGCCGGCGCCACCGGGGGGCCGTTTGTGGTGAAACCCTAGTGGCATCCCACTGCGTCCGCGTCACACCGGATTGAGGCAACGCCGGAGAGTTTTTAGTTCGGATATACCCCTTCGGGGGGGAGTCCCACATAACCCGTTAATTTATTTTATAACAATCCTCGTAAGTTACCATTTTCTGAGAAAATTGCTTTATAGGTATTTTGAACCATTATGCATTTCAAACTTTATGTATAACTAGCTTCTGCCCGCGACTTCGTCTGCGTAGAATTATACATAAAAACCTTCCTCTTGAATTATTATCTATTAAAAAATCCGCACCAAAATCCGTTGTGTAGTTTTGAAGATATAAGCATACATAGGGACATAGGGACAGAGAAAGCGACTTTATTTTATACTATGTAGTGATAGTGATAGTGATATGTACCCGTTTCGTTGCGCTAGTTTTGGAAACTACTGGAAAGAGTTTCGTTTCAAGTTGGTTTGGTTTCGCAGGTAGATTAAACTTAGCCCGGCGCATCATAAAGGCTTTGTTTCATCTTAATCGGACGTAGGCAAGAATAAATACTGATATTGACATAGATTTTAAAAACAACGTAATACTTAGTCATACAAATACTCATCTAAGAGCGAAGTCCACGCGACGAAGTCGCGGGCGCCGGCTAGTTATCAATAAACATAAAATGGAGTTAGGTAAAATTGCGAAGGTGTAGTGCTACCCAAAATATTACTTTACGGGCTAGATCAAATTCCTAAATATAAAGAAGTAACTTTCATGCTCTGTTTACACATGCAAAAAAATCACCGCGCCAATAGCGCTACATTGCGCATTTGCGCGGCTGTGAGGCTAATAAGTCGTGTGATCGATGTAGCGCCGCAATCTAATGATACTTGCACAATTTTTTGCACGTGTATAGCTTAAGATAAAATGGATGTATAAAGATGATGTAAAAGGTATAACATTGCATTGGAATTTGAAGAAATCATTATATTTATTTTGATACCATTGGTTATTACGTTTATCACGTTAAACTTGGCCTTTAGGTCTTATTACCCTAGGCTCTGTCTAACAACCCCGTAAGGGATAAAGACGTGATTAATAATAATGTATGGCTGCCAAAGGATATTAAGCAGTACCTTTCTTGAACTTAGCTTGGAGTTCGCTAAATCGAAGAAACGTGTTTTCCCAGAGATGACACCATAAAGCCAGATCGGTTTTTCCCTCGAAAACTCATAGAAATTTGAAGCAGTTTTCGATATTTTAATATACTTATAAACAGACAAATAATGCTTGTCATGGTTTTAGGACATTGGTGCACTACAGTGACGCCTCTCACTCCGAGCGGCGTCATATTTTATGAGAATTTGCGATTCGTCGAATTTACGAAGTGTCATTATTAAGGAATTATTGCTAGCTTTGCAAACTAATTTACACATCAATAAATAAGTAGTCGATAATTATATTTGATTTGCGAGTCTGTCTGTTGCATCATAGCTCTTAAGCGGATGGACCGATTTGGATGTGTTTTTTTTTCTTTAGACAACCCATATTTCCTTGCGGTGGTTCTTAGCCATGTATGGTAAAAATGGGTCCAGCAGTTTAAAGAGTATCAGCTTATTTCCAAATGATGTGAGGCATATTTTGGATAACAATGTTTTACTTTGTGTGTGGGACTTTTTAATTTTTTAATAGTTTTATCAGTTATGAATTAAAAGGGTTATACTTTAAATTGATTCAGTTGAGGTCAAAGTCTATCATTGGAGTTACACATACAGGTGACTTCAGATTGGTAATATAAAATTGGTGTTTTACCCACATCATCCTTTTTGAAGGAATCAAAACCAAATAGGTATGTTGACATAGTATTACGAAATTTGGTAAGAAGTAAGGCCTCACAACACAAGCAAAGAAACAAGTCCGAAACTTTCTTTGTTTTTCATAGAAATACTATAATAAATACTATATTAATACCTACTTACTTCATATTATATTTTGCATGAATTTATTTTTGCCGGATTTTAAATGTTTCATACCCTCAGCGCATTTATCCATGTTTTCTTCTGTTTTATTGATTTCACACTTCTTGATATTTAACAACTGATCATTATTTATATACGTAAGTAAATTTAAACACTTAAAAAAATAAGAGATATTGCAAAATTTAATTTAGCCGTCATACACCATGAATCCACACAAGGTTCCTACAACACACAAAACACTCTTTTTTTCAACACTTTTATTGAGAGTAATTAAAAACTTTAATCTTTTGCATGGCTAATCCTGGATCCGGGTCTAGATGTATGATAAGTTTTTTTTAATATCTAAAATTGGTATTATTTTTAGCAAAAGAGACTAAAATGCATGTTTTTCTTATTCTGTCATACAAAAGGTTAACTCTAAATAATATTGCACCTGATCCTAGGTCAGCACATCACTTATGACAGCAAACCATTCAAAAATATTAAAACTAAATTAAAATAGTCTTGGTGTGTGCAAGAATTTTTTGAATGGTCGGCTGTATTGTATTTAGAGAGGTATTGGACAATTTGATAGTACCTGTTGGAAATTGCTCATATTGGCAAAAAAAAATTCAATCACTTAATTATAAAAAAATTAGGTTAACCTAAAATTCAAATAATTTAAATGTTCAATACATTTATCTTTTGTTCCTGAAAACTTTCAGACCTTCACTTTTTTATCAAAAATATTGCTATAACACAAATAAGTCAGTCTACCAACAAATAAATATGTATTTATAGCATAATATAAGCTACACTAGACTATTTAGACATCTTTGAAAAAGTTTTAAGCCATTGATTTAATTTAAAGGGCTTTTGCAAATAGATTCATATCATTTTTTCTATAGGAACTGTCCAAGTAACAGCTAACATTAAGTAGGTAATTAAAATGTTAATTTGTTCATTGTGATATTTAAACACATACTACTCATTCAAAATAAAATTTAACAAATAGCTTTTCTGATACACCATACAATGTACCATCACCAAACGGAATTTAACTAGTCCAATAAGATAAAATAATCTACATTAGTGATTATGTGAAAATCCTGCATAGATATTTAGAAAATGTGCTAAACTAGAGTTAACAACTTTATACTTAACTTTCATTTTAGGATATTTGCAATTAGCACTGTCTTCAAATACCCAGAAAAATAGAGATGCAGTATAAATGCATGTGAAGAAAATAAACAAAAGATACAACAAATAATGATGATTAATATCAATTTTTGTGAGGTATAATAAAACAATAGCCAGCAGTAAAAAGTACTCACCATAAAGTTCAAATAATCTTGTTTGAAAAGTCCTTTTGTTCCTCATAGAGCCATTTCACTTTCATTACAGTCCAAATGAATGCACTGCACAATTATAAAACCACACAAGATTCCATTTCATAAGAAAAAAAATGTATTTACTCTTAAAATCAAGCTTCAATAGCACAGTGAGATTCTAAAAATACTTCTACATGATAAAAGGGTATGAATGTGTTAAATACATAGAGCAAGAGCAACACAATGACAATAAGTACATGTTGATAGTAGATCCGGATTATCCACTGCACTGAAGCAGGCAGCCGAATCACTAGTCGCTATCACGTCTTACGACTACTAGTAAATACAGTAAAAGTCGTAATATGATCAAATTCATTTTGCAAGTTGCAAAAAGGAACAGATTCAATATATTAAATCTCCGTTAAAACAAAAATAACTAATTTATCCCTAAAAATTTACTTCAATCCACATTAAAGCACTTTAATATGTATTAAAAATGTAATAAACAAATTGAAACAGCATTAAATACCTACATTACAACAAACTACGTTGGTGGAAAACTAACACTAGAAAGTCGACATAACATACTCCCATATATTAAAAGAAGGAACTCGAACTTAAGCACTAAGGATGTCGAATTTTCACGACTTATTTACTGTTTTCGCTCCAAATAACTTTAAAAGTAAACAAGGTAACACATTAACTTTAGAGTTCTTTTTTTATAAACTACAAAACAAAGTCACATAACACAGCGCACCGTTCGACTTTATGCCATCCCATATCCCATTCCATCCATTGCTACCACAGATAAGCAAAGTCAAGTAAACACTTCCATACGTCATTTTAAACTGTTGCTGTTGCGCTCCGTGTTGCTAACTCCAGAAGATCCAAGTCGCTAAGCTCAAATTTAAAAGTCGCTAGAAAACGCCAGAAGTGGCTTTAGTTTCAGAAAACTGCAAAAGCGGGAAAGGGGAGGGAGGTTGGTTTAAACTAGTGAGGCGCACCCGTAGGGTGATTCAAAGGGGGGCGCGATGAGTGGCTAAGGTATTTATTAAAATTCATCAATTGGTTAATAAAGTGCAAGTACAATGTTCTCACTTATTCATTAATAGTATGTTGTAATTCAGTTATTGGATTATATAGGTATAGGTACCCACTTATAATTTACAAAGTCCATTAAAGTTTTCATCGTTTGTTTTATTTCCATCGTAGTTGAGTTGGGACAGTATTTAAACGTAAACTTGAGAGAGGCGCAAAGGGTAATAGGTTAGAAACCCCTGGTTTAAACCAGGGATGTAACGGAGGTAGTTTTATCGGAACCGAAGGCGGTCGGAGTTTTTAAATTTGCTTTATCGGAGTCGGAGGCAGGGTCGGATAATTGACGATAGAGTACACGTAGTGGGAGTCGGAGGGGGGGGGGGGGGGGGATTCCCCGCGCGACATGTATGTACCTTCGCTTCGACCTGCGATTAAAACTTTCGATTTAAAAGTGTCGAAGCCGAAGTCGGAACAGAAGGTGTAATAATAATCGGAAGTTCTGACTTAACGGAACCGGAGTCGAAGCTCCGTAACATCCCCGGTTTAAACCGTCCGTCAAGTCAAAGGCATCAATATTATATGCATACTAATTTGTTTTACGTTTTTCTGACATTAAACTTGTATAAATAATCGAAAATAGTTACTATGAAGTACCTCAAATTGTAAAAAAGAATTGCAAAAGAAAGTGACCCCAAGTCGTTAGATAATTTTGTCGCTAGTCGCATAAGACGTAACTTACAGCGACAAAGTAGCTAAACCGGCAACACTGGTTGCGCTAGTGGTCTACTATAAAACCACTCTATAATTAAAAAAATAAGATAGCTGCCACATATAAATCATCCTATTGAAGCCGTATCTGATAAAATGACAGAATAGAAAAATATGAATTCCAATTTTTCTTCTTTTTTTTATTAATAAGACACTCTTGGTGCATTTAGCCAGATTTAGCCCTAATTTTTACTTATTCGATTTTTTTATAAGATAAGTACATCAAGATCGACATTTGAAGTGGTCATCATACTACCTTTTTTTACTGTAATGTAAATTTTATTTATTGCGAATACATTAGAATTGCATTAGAATTGCGAATGAAATTACATTATTCGACTTTCATATTCTGTGGACTGTGTGGACTCGGACTCTTGTCTGTGCGTGCGTGTCTGTGTTATACGTAGTACCTTGTATCTCTTTAGTAGTCTCTGTGGCTGTTGTGCTGTGCGTCATAGGTAGGATAGATGTGATGTGATTGTGAAATAAATAATAACACGTAAAAGTAATTAATATTAGACTGGAAATCTTTGAATATTCTGCATGATATTGATATCGTTTTAGTTGAGTTTTCGTTATAGTCGTTATTGATACACAAATAAAATGGGGAAAGGCTTCAATAATTACATGTGCAAGAAGTTCTTCCACCCTGCTTCAAGGGACAATTTAAAAAGAGTAAGTACAAATTTCTTTATGTTAATGTCGCTTACTTATGGGAAATACTTAAAACAAGCCATTAGTTCACTCGATCATATTATATCCGGCACCTATGGTAATTATAGTCGTAGCCATTTCAATTTGCAAATTAGCGAGTATATACTACGATCCTAGTGTAACAATACAAAAATTTAAATAATTATACAATGGGCATTCATCATCATTTCAGGTATGGATGGCAGAGCAGAAAACAGATGCTTACAAGAAAAAGCAAGAGGAATTAAGAGTGCAGTATGAAAAAGAGCAGGAGTTGCATGAGAACAAGTAAATGTTTTCAATATTATGTCACTTTTTTATCTTTTCCCGTTTTTATGTAGTTTATGGTTTGTGATTCACCTCAATTACCCCTGATGGTAAATGAAGACGAGGCATGCAAGCCTACCATTTGCTAACTTGCTCTCTTGAGCCTATTCACTTTATATTTGATTTTTTGCTGCGGAAGATACTTATTCTGTTGTCAATTGCAGGGCCTTGCTGAGCAAAGACAGTAAGGATAAGCTGAGCCTTAATTTTATGTATGAACCACCACCAGGCGTCAAGAAAGAGCGTGAAAGAGAAGACAATGAACCAGAGTACAAGTTTGAGTGGCAGCGGAAATACAATGCACCCAGAGAAAGCTACTGCAAGGGTGATAATGAAATCAGAGATCAACCGTTTGGTATTCTTGTAAGAAATGTCAGATGCATTAAGTGCCATAAATGGGGGCATATTAACACAGGTAAGTTAACCACGTGAGCTGTACTGCTAAGGTGTTAAATGTCTCAATGTTTTACTTTCACTTCCACTGTAGTTGAATTTATTATAACTATAAAGAAACTGTAATCCTAATTACTATAATGATCAGAAACGAGTGTCGGATCGAAGTTTCAGTTTCAGCTAGTTTCACCCTAAAAATCATGTTTCAGCCCAAGGTTCAGTTTCGGCCAAAAAACAGCCGAACCTTACAACATTGTCAACATTTTAACTTTTTACGGTTTTTTCATGTGTCACTATGACATTGTTCAAATTTCAATCCAAGAAAAGTTAGAAGCTTGTAATATTGGACCAGCAAGTATTTCATTTTTCAAATACCTGGAAGAAATGGCTCACTGATATTTTACTCAATGTTTTAATCACATTAAAAAAACGTTCGGTTTCGGCCGAACTATAATCAAAACCGAACTTTCGGTTTCAGTTTCGGCAAAAAAACGTTTCGGTCAGACACGGACACTACCAGAAACAGTAACCCATTAGTTCTTTTCTCCTCATTTATCGAAATTTGTGTCTGCTTGCAGATAAGGAATGTTCGATGTATTCTCTGTCTATGAGTGAGGCCCGTGCACTACAAGCTTCTGCATCAGCCCCCGAAGAGGAAGAGGCTAAGCCTGATGTACCAACCTTGATGCAACAAATGCGGGATACTGGCCTGGTCATGAAACCAGGAGCATTACCCCTTGCAGCCACCAAAATAGAGGACAGTGAAGGCTCTAATATCACTGAACTGGACCTGATAAGCCAACTTTCCAAGAAACAAAAAAAGAAGTTGTTGAAGTGAGTAATCAGACTGGAGAAATGTGGATTTTGTATTACAAAGATATCTTATTTTCTTTATAATATCATGATGTCAACCCATGACATTTCATACATAAAATTTATGTTATTGTGTCCATACCAAAACTGAAGAAACATGTTTCCATATTGTAAGAAATTTATTTCTAATTCAAAATATGTAGTGCTTCTATTTTTTCAATGTGGCTCTAGGCAAACTACAGTTTAGGATCTCAATGATGATGAATAATTACTGTAATATCAAACAAACTAAAATTGACAATTTGGTTTCAGAAAATTGGAAAAACTTGAGGAGAAGAAACACAAAAAATCAAAAAAGGATAAGAAAGACAAGAAGAAGTCACGTGAATGAGTGAAGTGAAATAATTCATGATTTAGACTCAAAATAAATGTCCACTCATAATGAAAACCATTTACTTTCTTTTTTTTGGATAAGCTTAAATGCTTCAAATAAATGTTTATCAAGTTCTGACCTAATATAATTCAAATGTGATAGCTACTAGTTTTCGGTTCTGTGGAGTCAAGCTATTTTAAAATAAATGAAGCCTTAATAAACATCTTTTATTTTGTGTAAATATTATCCGTCACTGCTCTCTTAAAATAACAATATTCAATTATTTATTAATTTTATCCAGCTATACTTCGTTCCAATTACCATTTACTTTATAATTAGGCAGGTTTCGCTAGAGCATGCTAATGCTACAATTATGACCTCATTAGTGAAGTTAAATGGAATGAAGTATGCTGGAATATTGAAAACTAAATTAAATTATATTATCACAGTATTCTATGAAAACCAGCCTAAGTAATCAAATCAAACATCAAGCAATATGCAAGTTTAGTATAATAGTAGAAAACAGGCAGGGAGATTGGTTCTATTATGAACTTAGTCAACAACAGAAACAAATATGTGTATGTGTAGGTACCTAAGCAGACTAGCTTATGATCATATCCACCCTCATACCACACATTTATGGTATGTACAAAAAACCTTTAGTCGAAATTTATTTAGCTTTGCATTGATAGATCAGAGGTACAAATTTATTGAGTTAAGGTAAATATTTTACTTACCTGCCTACCAAACTTATAATAATTAAAAATACACTATCAGATCACCACAATTAACAAATCGTTAATTAGCTAGGTTTTCATTTAATATCAATTATGTAATTTAGGTTATTACCTATTACATATTAAGTATTAAATGAAAAACTAATTAATACATATATTTGAACTCTACAAAATATAAATAATATGCCACAAAACAGAGTTAACGAACAATAACTCCCTGAAAATTATGACAATTCAACATTTTGCATTTAACACCTGTCTGTTATCTTTTCACTAGGTACAATGAATATTAGAGATTCCAAAATGCAAATTTTAATGAAGCTACTACTTACACAGCTACTACTACGCAAGTCTTTGGTGGTTTTTTCTAATCTTATATTTTAACATAAGTATTATTATCTATTTCTATAATGTCCTCACGGTCATTTCTCTCTTTCCAGTGTAAATATAACACACAAGCTATTATAGTCAAAATAATGGCTGTTAGCACAAAAACACTTTTTAGGATCACTTTACTTGGAGTTACAAATAACTGCGCCCTCCACTGTGAAGGATCAAATGGTGGTTCTGGTATCACCACTATTTGAGAATTAGGAATTATTTGAGTCCAACTTTTAGAAAAGCCTGATAGTCCTACAGTTAAAGTATCCACAAAGTTGGGGGTTCTATCAAGCCCAAATATAGAATATGGTAGCTGAAGTGCAAAATAAGCAGACTGGGATAACTGCGCACAGGCCCCAGTCCGATAAGTCCCTTCTTGTGACCAAGTGTTGTAGCTTATCTTGGGACCTGGTAGATTGGTTCCTGTAAATAAATAATTCAATCATAATTGCATCATGTTTTCTCTAAGAAACGAGATCAGATTAATTACCACTAACCGTTTTCATTAAAGCAAATTACTTACCAAATGTTACTTTTCTGCTATACAAGGTTCCATTTATTACAGGTACTTTCTTATTGGTCAAACCAGTAACAACAATGACCTTAATAAAGTTTGTGTCATATTCCAATTCATTTCTGAAAGCATGCATTGTGTACTTTTGGGTTGTTACATTTTTTTTGGTATAAATAATATCCAGAACACCATCCATATAAAAATCATAAAAAGTAGCCATGACAATATCTCTTCCAAAAGTATTGAATATGTCCCACTGAACTTGGAAAGTTCTATAGAATTTGCACTCAGCATATGAGCAAGCAACATTATGAAGAAGGAAAGCCTTTGTTTCATTACTGTTGACAGGGCTAAGTGTCATGAGTATGTCTGGGTATCCATCCATATTATAGTCCCCACTCCGCATTGTTATCACATCCAAGTACAGCTCGTTGCGAGGTGGGACAAACCTCCAAACTGTGCCTTTGCCATCATTGAAGTCCACTTGCAGGTCATGCCACTGATGATTGTCATAAATCAGGATAGTGCTATTGATGCACTCAGAGTCGTAGCAAACTGGAATTACTAAGAAGAATTCTCCAGACAGAGCAACATCCAGAAACAGAGTTTGGCCATAAATTATTGGATGTCCAACAAGCAACTCAATGCTGTTGTTGTATTTGAATCCCCCATTTTCTTGGCTCAGCCATAATTCCACATCCATCTTGGTAGTAACAAGCAGGTCTGCAGCATCATCATCATTTATATCCAGAAAGGAATGAGAATGTGGAAGTTTAATAGGTTTGAATAAAGTGTCACCCATAGGTATCTCATTTGGTGTAGATCTTGTGTTATCAAATATCCAAAAAACTCTTTGATTTTGAGTATTGAGGCCAAAAAGATCCAGGGTCATGTCACGATTATAGTCCATCACTAATGGTTGGCCTACTGTTATCGCTTTTATTAACAGTGCATCTGAACAATTCAAGGTTGGCATTCCACCCCATATAATCCGGACTTCATGAAGATCTGAATTATTACCTTTTATTATTTGCGTAGTCAGAAGAATGTCCATATAGGCGTCACCGTCGAAATCTCCAGGCACAACACTGGTTACGAGAATATTGCTAAAATTACAAGAAAATGGTGATGGTCTTAAAAACGGTTCTTTGTCATGAGCTAAATAAACTTCCACACTTGAACCATTTTTGATAACAAAAGCATCTGTTAACTCATCAGAGTTGAAGTCTCCAAAGGCAGTAATTATTCCTTCTTTGAATTTTCCAAATGAACTCTCAGTCATATCACTTACTGAGAAACAACTTTTAAACATAATACTAATTATCATAAAGTTAAACACCACAATCATTTTTGATTAACTGAAACAATAGCACACATATGTTAAAGTTAAAAGTCAAAGCGCAACCTTCTATTCTGTGTATTATTTTTGTTTTGTTTTCTGTTTCTGTCTGGTCTGACGTACGTGTGTTCAGAAAGTACCCAATCTGTCATGTCAGTCAATGTCAGTGGTGTGACAGCAAATGTTACTGTTTTGACCAGGTTTTAACTCCTTAGTTTTGTTTGAAAATTGCTCTCGGAAATTGCTTTGAATTTTAAATTGAAATGTAGTTATTGACTACCCCTCATTTTTTGTGGTAACAATAAGTACTTTGGTACCATTAAAAAAAAATGTGTTTAGAGACAGCTCTTATAAATAAATAGTAGGTAACACACATCACATCACTTTCTTTTGCTCAGATCAATAGGACTACTTTGGAATAGACCACCAACTTGTGTTCAAGTTCCTCCAATATGTTTCAAGTGTCAAAAACAAAATGTCCACTCACATCCCAAACGTCACTTTTAACACTTGAAATAGTGTAGGAGCGTAATTACAACCATTACGACCATAGACCAAAAAAAATGACAACTTGTCTTGCTGTGCTGAGTTGCTGCTTGCAGTTTTGCTTTGCTTTCTCTGCTGAATAGTTTTCTTCACTGGTTGTATTGGGTTATATCGTACCGTATCAAATCGCAGTTTTAAAGTCAAACTAAAGTATGGCAGACGGAGTACAAGTTTCTCGACGCAATCGTCCTGGATCTAAAGCCAAAGTAAGGTTACTAAAATTATTCAGCGAGCACAGTGATCATTACGATTCAATTTCTAAATAAAATACTTTTAACACTTATAGGACTTTTGCCGCTGGCCCGATGAACCGTTTGAGGAGATGGACAGCACTTTAGCTGTCCAGCAGTTTATTCAACAAACTATAAGACGAGACCCTGCCAATCTCGAAGCTATTCTGAAAATGCCTGAGGCACAAGACGAAGGTGTCTGGAAGTATGAACACTTGAGGTGAGAATAAAAAAACATCTAATCTATGTAATAAAAGACACGTAACTATCTAAAACAATGCAATCATTAATACACGATGATAATTAGACAAGAATTAGTAGTACTGGAAAAACAATCCGAAAATGTTATTCTCTAATTTTCAGGCAGTTTTGTATGGAGTTGAATGGCCTAGCAGTTCGCCTGCAAAGTGAATGCAAACCAGAGACCTGCACACAAATGACTGCTACTGAGCAGTGGATATTCCTCTGTGCAGCTCATAAGACACCAAAAGAATGTCCAGCCATTGACTACACTAGACACACCCTGGATGGTGCTGCGTGCTTGCTCAATAGCAATAAGTATTTTCCAAGCCGGTAAGCATATATTTACCGAATTTATATGAATATTAATTTATTTTGCTATCATTTTATCATATCATTTGTGTTAATTTTTCAGGGTGAGCATCAAGGAGTCCTCAGTAGCAAAGTTGGGCTCGGTGTGTCGGCGTGTTTACAGAATTTTCTCACATGCCTACTTTCATCATCGGTCCATTTTTGATGCTTTTGAGAAAGAAACACACCTGTGTGAGAGATTCACTTATTTTGTAACCAAGTATTCCATCATTTCTAAAGAAATCTTAATTTTACCGAAACTGGAAGGCGAGGTTCCTCTGCCTCAAGCATCAGGTGAATCGGAAGCCTGAGATTCAAAGAAATAATTCACTTTCATGGTGGATTATTTCTCAAAATGTCACTTTTTTATCTGTGCTAAGCAGTTGGCAGATATCTATACTGTGACAAATTCTTTTTACTTGTATTGATGTGTACTGTGTACCTGTATTACATCATAAGATTAAATTGTCCAGTACTCAGAACAATGCTGTAATGAAGAATGTTACAGTTATTAATTAGCTAGGACTGTTAATTACCAAGATTGTAATAACACACAAATTTAATATGTTAGTACCTTCTATATAGTATAAAACATAAAGATATCTAACTTGCGGTGGACCAACTATAGCCAGAAACGCTTCAATAACTAATATGTCAAATTTAATCATCATTTTTGATCTCTTTTGGCGGGGCTTTACTGAAAGGGCTTCAATTTAGTTTTTAAAGTATGTTAGTTTTAATTCACACAAAAATGTACATAAAAAGTTCATTCAATTCCAATAATAGTAATCAAGTAGAGCAGAATCTCTTTATGCTTTAAAAGTTTAATGTGTTACCATATGGAGAACAATTCAGATAAGTAAATAATTCACTCCCTTGACAATGTGGTCAAAATCTAAGTACAGTATGTTATAAAAACAGAAAAGATTAATGATAAAAAAACAAGTAAGGTTGTAGTTCTATTGCAATTTAATGTAATCTACTTGGTAACCATATTTAATTTAGTCATTACATTGACAGAAGTAATCTATAGATTATTTCTTAACTTATTCACACCTTATTAATCATTGAGATTGAGTCCTGTGACATATAAACCTATAGTGCATTGTGCTAATAAAGTAGTGTCTATGTATTATTTGTATCTTTGTACACTTCCACTATTTCCCATTCCCATGATAGAGATCATTTGACTAATACCTATGAGAAACTAGTTTCTGCCTGCATAGAATTGTACTTAAAAATAAAAACTGATGTTGATGACGCTGTGAACTTTGACATATTTATCGCTATCCTGCAAGAGCTATGCAATTTTTCAGGATAAAAGGTAGCTTGTTTTAATTTAGGGTAGGTAATAAAATTGTGTTACCAACACAGACCGAGCTAAAAAAACATGAAAGAATAAATGGGTATGCACAAAGTGTCAATCAATTATTGTAGTAAATGATTGATGTATTAATGTTCCCTTTTATGAAACTGACATTGAACAATAAATGTAATTTATAAAGTTTTTATTGATATGTCAATAATTTATTGTAATAATTGCCACTTTGTGCATACCTACTCATAGTTACTGAGTATATATGATGGCAAATGATCAACTGCATCTGTAAATTCTAACCACAATTTTAAATAGTAAAACATGCTGCATATGAATTCCAAGATTTATTTTTATACAAACAGTTAAACATAATAATTTGTATTAAAATACAATCATGTTTGCTGTTTCTTATATTTAAAAGGCTTTTTGGATTTAAAAGGTTGGTGTGGCTTTTGGCTGCTTTTGATTTGGTCTTTTTGCCAGAATTTCTTTCCACTCAATGTCTGGTACCTGAAAAAAAGAAAAAATCAAGAATGTAAGATGTCTCTACATTTTATTGTGCACAACACAGAGACTTAATACATACCCAATCTGATTGGTATCTGGTATCATCTCAACTGAGAGTAGAATATGTATAACAGGTATTTGTCGTTTAACAACAATTGTTTCTAATCCGTCCACCTTAGGTTCCCAAAATTCTTCAACTCTGAAAATTTGTGAGTAATAATTTAGAAATCTAATACTAATGAAATCTTTAAGTAAAAGGTGCTTCTAACTACCATATTTCAGCAACAGTAACTTACTTCTTAAATGTAAGTTTTGATACTTGGTGTTCGATTGAAAATTGACGTTTTATTATTTCGGCGCAGGATATCGCTTTCGGTATGCCGACTCCAGCCCCAGTCCACACAACGGCGGTAGCTGCCTTGTCTTCAAGAATACCTGTGGCATGAGACAGTAGATTTGGCATCTTACTGCCGCCTTTTACCTAAAAGAAAACATCTGTTGAATTGAATGCATATCTTAAACACAAAATTTCCAGACCATGGTCATATCACTCGCTTACTTGCATCCAAAGAAAATTCTCTGGAAGGTCCTTAATAGGTATTTTACTTCGTTCTAGTTCCTCCTCAACATTTTTTCCCTTAAAATAATTTTCCATTTTGCTTTCTAAAATTCATATAAACGATATTTACATTTCTAACGAATTAATAAGCAAAATAAGTTGAAGTTGACCGCAAATTTGTAGGTTAGCTGTCATGTCAGCTGTCATTGCTTTTTTTATTTAGTTCCATGGTTAAGGGACCTAGTTCATACAGCTAGTTATAATTCCATTTAAGTACGCACTAAAGATTGTTAAAGAAACTAAACTAAGAACGGGGAACCAAATATTTTGCATACACTTCATCTTCACTAAGAAATTAAAAACAACAGACCACGAAGTAAAAGCCTGTCCTAATACCCCGTTGCTTTACCTCATTTAATCAAACTTATTGAAAACTTGAAAGTATTTTCACCAACCGTAAGTAGTATATAAGGTAGATCAAAAATACTTTTTACGCTGTTTTATAATAGTTCTTTATAAAGCAAGTGTGAAATGTATTCTTACTTTACTACGTAGCTAATCGCTGAGATTGTATCTAGTACTCCACGTCTCATTCAGTTCGTACATTTTAATAACACATCTGTATGGATGGTTCCATCACGAAAGAAATGCAGAAGAAGTAAGGGCTCTAGGGCCTTGTTATCGAGCGAAATGAAGACAAAGTTGCAGATAACAACTGGCCTCAGTACAAATAGAGCAAATTATAAATAGGTACGTTTAAGCGGTGACATGATGCTTTACAACTTATTGGCAGATCGCTCGTGGGGTTCACCACCACCATTCACCTAGATAGTGCCAAACTACCTACATAATCTTTCATGCGTGTACGTACACGAGTGACACAGATTTATTTGCGCAATAAAGAATAATCGTCTAAAGGTTATCATTGCGATATCAACCCAGCGAAGTCACGACTAAGCAGTACCAGTTATCATACAGTGTTAGAGACAACTAGAGGTTTCAAATCGATAATTGGACTTGATCTCGGTTAGAGAATGAATACTTTCGCGGCTGCTGTTTTATTGGCTTGCGTGTTTGTTATAGTAGAAAGTAGATCCCGTAGTGTGATCGTAGGAATCGAGCAGAGGGAAGTATGCAGCATAAAGCTGTCGTGTTTTGATTGCTTACGGCTAGCTCATTGCTCGTGGTGCAAAATAGAAAATGAATGCTTCTCTAACGAACTTTCGCCAGATTTCTGTAAGAACAATACAAACGAATACAAGGATCTTGGATGTAAGTAGTTTCCCTGTTTGTATTTTGTTATGAAGTATAATTTAGGGTAGGTACCTACTTTTATCAGCATATTTTAATAATTATTCGTGTATTTTCTAAAGATACACTAATTTCTTCTATTACAACTCTTAGACTGCCCATTGCGCGTGCGACACAATGACAGT
Source organism: Pandemis cinnamomeana (assembly GCA_932294345.1). NCBI lineage: Eukaryota > Metazoa > Arthropoda > Insecta > Lepidoptera > Tortricidae > Pandemis > Pandemis cinnamomeana. The sequence goes on along the minus strand of OW028705.1, from coordinate 9,780,264 downwards.
GTAAAGTTGCGAACGCGCGTTCAATGTTAACTAGCTACTTATTAAGGTACCCTGAAAAGTGTCGTCTCTAAGTAATTGTCAATTGTCCGATAGATCATCTTTCCATACTTTACAGTCAGCCTGGAGAAAAACGCCCAGTGCGGTTGCTTGCCTGTTAGTGATATAAAACAAAACTGCCACTCGGAGGCCGAAGAAGCCGCGGAGCCCCCGCCGCCGTGCAGCGGCCGCGGGAACTGCGTCTGTGGCCGATGCGTCTGCGAGACTTACCCTAACACTACAAAGGTTAATAATATACACTGATCATTTCCGAGCAAAACTGGCTCTATGGTAGATAGAGCGAGTAGAGCCACCCTAGGTGCCACAACATTAGAGGCGCCAAAATAGGGTAGCAAGGGGCGCGTAACACAAATTTGATTACGACCGCTCTCATCTCGTTTCTCTATGGTTAATCGAAAAATAAAAAGTTATTCCCGATAACTAGGTAGGTAGGTACTGCAGTTCAATTTTAAGTATGGGCAAGTCCTGCCTAACCCAATAAAAGGCTCACGTGATATCAATGATGCGGCAACTGCGCGTGATCATAGAAATTTTAGTTTTAGTTTAGGTTAAAAAGTTGCACTTGACTACATTGCTTTAATCTAGTCGCCATCAGATATATCACTACAGCTGTCTAGGTGCTCAAAAATATATAAAGAAATAATAGATAGAGTCAAACCATTTGATACTGATACCTGACTTACCGCAGAACGTTCTCATAGAAAGTGTTGAAAATTATTTTTGTCCGTAGATGGTGATGGGTGAATACTGCGAATATGATAACTTCTCCTGCGAGGGTCCACGGTGCACCGAAGGGCCATATTTGTTGAATCAGCCTATGAATGACCCTTGAAACTTAAACGAACCATGAAACGAAAGATCTGCCAAATGTGTTCAATAAAATGTAACGTTTTGTATGCCTCTAATCATCAGTAGAGTGGAGTTTTTGGCCCTTCGGGCCTGCTGAAGATCTAACATAACCTAAACCTAACTCCCATTTATGATATTTATTTTGGTCTGTAATGCCACGTGTCGTGATAGTGCCACGGGTCTTCAATTTCTAATTCTACGCGGACGAAGTCGTGGGCAGAAGCTAAGTATAATATATAAGTATGACCCACATAATCGCAACATGGTTTGTATGAATCTCGGCCGGCATTGTGTTAAAAAGATGTTAATCAATTATAAAGTTCTATTTAAGTATCTAAGATAGCAAAACAACTTTTTTTTAATTGACGAATAACTACATATGTACAGACGTTGCTTCGTAGAGGTCGATGGTAAATCAACCTAAACTAAGTTTGCTTCTCCGCGATATATTTGTCCATTTAATTTTAAGAATAAATGATTACAAGCGTAAACTAGCTAGTAACTATAACCTATATTTAAACAGCTCTGCTCCTCTACTACATACGAGAGACGATAGAGTCGAATAACTAACCTAGCTAGGTACCTATCTAATTTTAATTGTAAAGTAATAAAGTGTTACGTCTTAAAATATAAAGTTTTTGATACATTATAAGATATTTTATAACGTACAATGATTTTTTTACAACTTTGAAAATCAGAAGCCTTATTATAACTAACATAAAATACAAAAACCGAACACCATCTCAATATTTGGGGAGGGGGCGGGGGTAAGCCGACCGTTTTATTTTTAATCGGCTCTCAATGCCATCGTTTTTTTAAATTATTTATTTTTCTGTTCATATTTTTGGCGTTTGGGACCGATTTTGAACCTAAGATATATAAATATAAGTCTGCCGTGCAGATTTTAAAACGCAGTAAGTGGCATTTTGGGTGATTTCTGTTTATTAGTGATTCAGAATCAGTGCATCGAAACGCACACATGTATGTAATCGGTTTTTTGGTCCGGAGCCTCCTTCGAAGCCTCTACGAGCAGTATGTCAAAGTGCTCAGTAAATAATGCACCGTAGCACTAACCAAAATGCAGTAAGAAACAACTTACTTTATTGGAACTGTAAAGATACAATTTACGCGTATCTGTAAGGACCATTTAAAATGCAGTGATTAGGCAACTTACTCTTAGTTAGTCAGTAATTATTGAAAAATAAAAATAATATATTCCATTTAAATCGCAGTATGCGTCAAATTTACTGCGTATTACTTTGTAAATGAAAGTTTTTTTTACTGTGTACTGCGATTTTCACGGCGGATAAAAGTTTAACTGCTCGTTGATCGGTATTTGCTAATCGTACGAATATAAAAGTCTACAATCTAAATCGCAGTATACGTTCAAAATCAATATTTTTTAATTTTTATATTGCGTTTCTGGCCTTACTTACTGCATATTATTCAGCAATTCTGCCGTGCAGATTTAAAACGCAGTAGGTGCAAAAATGCTGTTCCGAGATAAACGCAAAAAACTACTTCAAACTTCGTTTTTTTCGTTATTTTGAAGAATTTTGCTAAATTTACACTAACTATAGCGTAAATGTTACAAGGATTATTTACAAAAAAAGAACATCCTCAGACTTATATTACGCATGAGAGGAGGTTTTTAAGAAAATCTGAGCTAGGTGCATTGTTTTAAAATAATAGTGTTTACTTATATAAAAAAAAAAACAAAACAATTGTGACCCAAATAAAACAAGGAACTTAGTTCTGAGATCAAACTTAATTAATAACATAATTATTCATTCTTTTAAAATCTTAAAAAATATATGTACCTACCATGAGATCAAAAATCGAAATCTACGAAATATAATCAACTGTCACCACATAGCACGACGTGCAGTCACAATTTTTTTGATGAGAATGTTTTTTATTTGATTTTATATGTGAAGTTTTAATAAGCTAAAGCTTAATTTTTCTAATTGTGATGTTTGTTTTTACAAGATCATGTAGATTTTTTGTATCTTTTAGAATTATAGGTAAAAAACTCAAGTAATTAATGCTGTACCCTTTCGAAATTCTGCATTTGATTTGCTGTAAATTCCTTTTTCATATCACAACTATTTGCAAGTGGAACTTTACTTAAGTTTTTTTTACCTATACTTCTAAAATAAATATATAGATAGATTTATTTATCACCCTTTTAAAAATACAATGAAATGACAAACATAAGTAATTCACAAAAGGCTATAATTATAATAACTTAAATTAAATAAAAAACAAAATAACAACAAACAAAAATAAAGCTTAATGAAATGCCAATGTAAATTCACAAAAAGATCGTCATGGGTACATACAAAGAGAAAATAATAATAATTTAAAATGTCAAATAATAAAAATATAAAACCACAAAATGTGGAAATATTATCAGAATATTATAGGTATGGTACATATATTTAAAAAAACAAATATGAATGAATAATTATGTTATTAATTAAGTCTGATCTCAGAACTAAGTTCCTTGTTTTATTTAGGTCACAATTGTTTGTTTGATTGTTTTTTTTTATGTAAGTAAGCACTATTATTTTAAACCAATGTACCTATCATTGATCTCAGTAAGGCAGGTTTAATTACACGTAAATAAAAAGTTATAGAAACAATGAAACGTTATGTATTATTTTGACTTTATTCTCAATTAAGACTGGAAGTAATTTAAAGTTTTTAATGGTAATCATTCATTATTAGCCACAAATAAAATGTTATACAATTAGTTGTATTATTACATAATGATGGTGACTAATGATACCGATAAATAAATATTATAGAATGTGAAATTTACTCAGTCATTTTATACATTTTTACGTTCAATTTTCTTACAATAAGCAGTAAAATAACTCGTAGCATTTCAAACGAGTGCTACATTCTAACAAAAATGCAGTAAACATGATGACCATACTGTACTTTACTCTGCAAACACGATTCAACTATTGCAGTATCAAGCTTTTATACTGCATATTATTTGGTATTCTAAAAGATTTTTAGTAAAAATATGTCTGCAGTAACAGCTCAGATTTTCGTAAAAACCTCCTCTCATGCGTAATATAAGTCTCAGGATGTTCTTTTTTTTTGTAAATAATTCTTGTAACATTTACGCTATAGTTAAAGTGGAAATTTAGCAAAATTCTTCAAAATAACGAAAAAAACGAAGTTTGAAGTAGTTTTTTGCGTTTATCTCGAAACAGCATTTTTGCACTTACTGCGTTTTAAAATCTGCACGGCAGAAGTATGTACAGTCGAGGGCATAAACTATACATGTCAAATATATATGTGTTACCGGCCTTATTGAATGTGGCATAAAAGGTGTATAGATGTGTTTGACGTTTTAGTAACGTACCTATATTTATACCTTTGACTGTACTACCCGATAAATGGGATATTCCTGACTCTCTGTGGAACCTTTTCGCAGTAAATGCCATAGTGACGTGAGGGAAATCCCTAGACGTTTACTATGAGAACGCTTTACGGTGGGTCAGGAAACAATTTGTTCGACAGTATCTATGTCTCAAACTTGGTCCCACTGTCTCCAAGTCAGGATTAAGTATAAATTTTATAATTTACATAAACATAAATCACGACTTTATCCTTTACAGGGTAGACAAAGCCTAAGGTAACAAAACCTAAAGGGTACGTTGAGCATTATTATTGTGGGCATATAGGTGGAAAGAGAAATAAAAAAATTAAACATTCACTGAAAGGTGAGAAATTATCCACTTAAAAAGCGAAACTGCCTACCTACCTGCATATTCATACGAGTACATAGGTAATATACCAATCTGACTACGAGTAGTAATTATTATCAAATATACAACATATTTATTTTCTGAAATGTATGACTAAAATATTTATTATTTTCTACATTAAAAGGATTTCTGTTGACCCATGTGGAGTATTTTCTATTTCTAATATTCAAAATTGTCCTCCATGTGGCCTCGTTTTTCCCTTCCGTGTGGCACAAGGCGATGCCGCTACGTGTATTTGCAGGAACTTCAATATCGGCGCTATATCTCGGGGGCGGCAAGTTTTTCAGCGGGGGCGTTCGAAGAAGCCGCCTCAATTAAGAAATTGATATGAGCGGGTCTGCCGCGGATGGCTCATCGGTCTCGAGTGCTGCCCGTTGTGGTTACGCGAAATTAGATTTCAACAAGGCTATTATCTCATCCGGTTCTACTTCGTCTTTTATTTCTTAGATATCTGTCGAACCCCATTTGCCAACGATACCCTCTGCGAAAGTTATGAACGGAATACCAATTAAGTTGGTTTGTGATAGATTGAAAAAACGCCAGTTTGATAGGTATGATAACGAAGCTAGGCTTAGTTGCCAGAGATCTATGATGTTCTGAATACGTCACTTACTCCGATCTTTCAAATGTGTGAAAGTCAACTTTTGGTGCCGTTACTCACCGTTAGAAAGGCAGTATAATTATCAAAGTAAGTATTTTTTAGGAAATAGGGTGGAAAACGAGCTAGTGGGTCACTGATTATGGCATTTGTGGACTGTGGACAAGCTCGAGATTCTCACCCTCACCAGAGGATTCAATGACAGCCTGGAAATAAAACTGTACCTAATTGAAAAGTTTTCTAAGACTTGTTCAAATATTTTTTTTACAAGAGTACCTACCTATAGTTCTCTTGACTGTTGTTAGGTAGCTCTACTTCGTTTGTGTCGCTCTTCGTTCGGGTTTTCCTGCACCTATGTGTTCGTGACTTGACTAAAACCAATAAGATGTAATAAGAATATCTTCTTCTTCTTATTATTTGTGGCGTATCAAGTTGTTATAACGATAACTTCGCCAATGTCAAAGTAATAAAAATATAATTCAAAAATCTTGTGACAAAATGTCGGCAACGTTGTACGGTAATACGGTCAAAAGACCTTATCCCCTGTCGGGCTCTTAACTAACGGTCAATGATATCCCTCAGGAACTGCCAGGAAATCATTAGCCCCCGGACGGATCCGAAAACTAACTGCATCTCTTGACCACACGCGGAGGTAACTAGACTCGCCCCCTACTAAAAATATCGTTCACTGGCCAGTGTCAATGTCATGTGATTAATAGGCGACTTGGTAAGCTTCAAGCGTAAAGTGAATTTGTGTGGAGTGGAGAGTTCTATAATTGTGGCGGAATACGGCGCCGGCAACGAGCTCGTCTCGCAGACGATTCGATTACGAGACGAGGACCTAAATTGTTTTAACGTAGATCATGGTAATATTTGTAATGGGATAAGATGGTGCTATATTGGGGTTAAACGTGAATACACTGACGAGCAAGAATACTGGGTCACTTTCCTTACAAAATTGTATGAAAAGTGACCCGTTATTTTAGCTCCACAGTAAATAGTTTTAATCAGTGGTTTGCAACCTGTGGGTTGCGCCCCCCGGGGGTCACTGAACCTCTTTAGAGGGTCGCAGGGTGAATTCGTTTAAGCATAGTATTTTTGAATTTTTTTAATAAAATATAATAAATCATTTATTTTCAAGTAACTACTCGTCTAGGTGACTCATACATTTGCGTTTCCAAACTAACTGTTAGTGTTTAAACCGTTCCCTGTTTACATAGGTACTTTAGTAAATCCAAGTAGGGGACGATTCAACTTATTAAAATAAGTCATCTACACAAAAAAAAACAGAAGTTGCTTATTTACATATCAAGTTTACATTCGCGAAATGTCTTCGTTATGCTCTAAATATACCGCGGGAGTTTTTCATTTAACTTACAGTCGCGCGAATAATTTGCTTAGGTACTGGACGTGCCTCGAACTAACAAGTAGCACAAGTACGTCGGGGGCAGGGTGCCGATCGGGCCTGTTATGTACAGGCACAATAGGAGATAGCACATAATAATGTCGTTGGTATTCGTATTCGCTGCGAGCAAGAATGCGCGTTCCCGAAGGCGTCAGACCGGCGTGCCGAAGCCGGCTCCGGCGCCGTCCGTCGACGGCCTCGACTTGCATTTCTTTATTAAACGCCGCTTTTGTATGTAGGACTAACAACCTGCACCGGTAGCACACTAGCGTATATCGCGGATGTATAATCCATTCGCATTACATGCTGGTTAAGAAGGCCGTACTAAAACGTAATAAAAAGAGCCCTAATGTCGACCTTGCTGACACACTTCTAATAGGGTGGAAAACAAGGCAGTAGGTCACCGAACACATTGTGCCAGTAATGTTACTGGTTGTCTTATTATTCGCACCAGAACACAGCAACGCAAATACCTACTGCTGCTGCACTAGGTAAGGAAGTACCTTGGCTGTTCGAAGGCGATTTATGTCTAGCTAACGCCAAGAGTGTGGTGATTAACCTATATACCTATCCTCCTCTGTCTTTTTAACACTCGGTAGGTAACTGGTTACAAAAGGGAAGTCAAGCCGGGTACTCATCTGCGAGCTGTGATCGTTGACTGTTGCACCTTACAGTAACCAAGGACCTCAGTGTGGATGTGGCGTTTCCCTCGCGGCGGGCTCGTGAGCTACGCCTACACTATCTTGGGTTTTTGTACCGTGCGCAACAGTTACTTTTGTTATGGTTACAGCTCGTAGTGCACCATGTTTAAAGCGACAACGGTATGTGCGTGTTAGTTTCCTGTTTAGGTAGAACCATGTAGGTTTATGATTTTCAACGTTAACGCCTTCACAGTTCTGTGAAAATAGATGACAATTCCCCGTATGCTAAGCCAGAGGCTAACACAAGCGGGATAAATAAATTAAACTTAGGTTGGAAGGTACGCGTAAGTCGAAAGTTCACTTTCTGGCCAAATTTACTTGTGATAGGAAAAGATACTTAGGTACCTACTACTAACCTAATCTTTAGTTAGTTAGGTATATTCCGAAGCTCTATATATTAACCTTTTTCCAGATCACAATACGATTAGAAAGAAAGTACGTTGGTTTTAATGATTTCTTAAATTAATACTTTATGATATGTTTGGTTAACTTTTAATTGACATTGAGCACACAATACAAAAACATATGTCACCATTAACACTTCTTTTGGGACTCCATACAAATAGGAAGTAATTAAGTCATACTCGTCCTAAAGTGCTATGTAAAGTTTTCGCAGGGAGAAAAAGCGTTATAACGGCTTTAATTTTAAGGTCTATGAATATTCAATGTACCTAGCTGATTTATTTGCGAAAAAGATTTTTTATATACTCCAGTAACTTAATTAATTCCCTAAGCTTAATTGCAATTACTGCTTTCAAATACACAAAAGCTGGTCTAAGGTTAGTAGTTCCCGGAGATAAATAAAAAACTAGGTAATTATGTGATGTGAATTTTAATATTTTCTTGTTTAGAATCACTAGTAAATAGTTAGTTAATAGTTATTTTTATTTATTAGTAACTACCCAGCTATTTGGAAATCGTTTTGAGACATTTTTCAGACAGCGGAATACGGGTTCATCACAAAACTGACACATAAAAAATGAGAAAAAAAAACCCAAAATTACTTTGTAATAAAATTACTTAACTACTGCATACAATTTAAAGTGAAAGTACCCATAACATAGGTATACATGTATAAATAGTTAATAAGGCAGATAAAACTACTTAGTTACATTAAATCTGAATATTGAGCGATGTGAACCCCATTGAGTTCTCGAATACGATGCATTTCAGCTTCAGCGGACACAATGAATGAAGTGGCTTGGCTCGAGGCTCGAGGGCGGGCGGCGAGCGGCCGGCGACGGTGGCAGGTCAACAGGCGCGTAGCGGATTACAAATGCTTCTATTTTCTTAATAACCCTTTGCAATGATCGAACTTCCAAATTTTCAATGAATTTTGAATGCGGATATTATGGTGGCCTATTCGCAATCGTAAAATGAAATAACTTGGCTATGTTCTTCCACTAGGTATGCGGTCAAAGGTCAAAAGTCAAAAAATAAGTACGAAGTTTTCTGGAATTAATTTGGGTGAAGCTGATCCTAGTTACTTTACTTTTCACCAAATTCCGCCTCCAAACCTTAACCATATTATTAATTACTCCCTATAGAGAGTGTTTATTTGGTGCGCACCGACAATTTTATTATTTCCCTAGCAACGAATCGAAATGAAAGAAGAAAACTTTCTAACCATCGTTCATGCGTGCCTAAACTTTAAAATAAACTTGTAATTCACAGTTCAATTAATTCGAACATACCAATGATGATGATATTGGGATCGCTTATCGCTCACTCTCGGCTCCTATAACTCGTGGCAAGCAGCCCCGCGCCCCGCCGCCCCGCGGCCAGCGGAGTGCTGACTGCGTGGTCGCGGAGTCAGCCGGAGGCCTTCGCGGCGCTGACACCGCACTCTCGCCCCGAACCAGAACCAGGCGCTCGTACGACCAACCCAGCATCATGGATACCGAGGAGTTCCGCGTTCGGGGCAAGGAGATGGTGGACTACATCTGTACATACATGTCCACGCTGCGTATGCGACGGGTCACCCCGTCCGTGGAGCCGGGATACCTCCGCGCCGCGCTGCCGGCGGAAGCGCCGCAGCACCCTGAGAACTGGGACGATGTGATGGCAGACGTGGAGTCCAAGATCATGCCGGGCGTCACGCACTGGCAGCACCCGCGGTTCCACGCCTACTTCCCTGCTGGAAACTCGTACCCTTCCATCCTGGGGGACATGCTCTCGGCCGGGATAGGATGCATCGGCTTCTCATGGGTAAGATTTTGTATTCAGCTTGTAGACTTTAAATCAGGACTGTGTTGCAAAATCGGAAAAACCTTTTCCCAGGGATGACACGCAGCGAGTAAGATTTTTCGCCCTAGATATTAAGTTGATTCCATTCACAAATCTGCAATGTATAGCCCATTTATATGCCTCAAAACATCCACAAATTTATATTACAAATACTTATTTCAGGTTTAATAATGGTTCGCTATAAGTTCTGATTAATAGATACAAAATCAGCCAACAATTTATCCTGGTCCTTTTCTGAACCGCTAAATGTGTTGCCAAAGTTGCTACGCGCAAAACTCTAAACGGCCAGCCTTTACTGAATTGGGAAGATTATCTAGTACACTGTGTTATATTACACTGACCTTTTAGATATTTTTCTTCAATAGCAGCTCCGTCTAACTGCAACATAAAGGACTGTTGGCTTTTTTGACATACTCTGATTGATCGAGAGCCCGGCCAGACGCCAGCCGTCTAATAGGTAGCTAACTGGCTTACCCGGATAACTTAATTGTCTGTAATCTCGATCTTTAATGGATCTTAAATTGGTTCCGTTTTCAAATTGTCGAGTAGAAAAACGTAAATTCATCAAAAGGCAAAAAGTTCAGGTTAGCTTGTTGCTAGAAATAATTTTAAAACCGAGGGTAAAAGCAAATTTTATTAAACGTTTTAGTGCATTGTGCACCGAGGGCGGTAAGAAGGGAATTGCTAACGAGAGTGTACCTATTAAAAGCCCGACGCCGCAGGGCACTCCCCTTACTGCCCGTAATATATACACAATGTTTTTCATCACATTTGTGAGAAAATAAAAAAATTGACGAAAAACAAGCTCACAACCACAAAATTACCCGATTTTATTTGTGTCAATAGTGTCAAAATGTCATCCGCCATCTTAGAAAACTGTATAAAATTGGTTCGTAGCCATTTTTTGGATATATTAAATAAGCCTGGCTGATTTGAAATCTCCTTAGTGTGAATAAATTACGTACAATAATTTCTTAATTTTAAAACTAAGTTTAGTTTCCTCTCGGGGGAATTCTGAAAATCCATACAAAAATAATTCCCTCGGGAATAAAATATCTAAAACTCCCACGGGAGGTAAATCAGCTATTACGACTTTATACGCCTGCGTGTAATACCACCTTTTAGAGCAAGTGTAATGAAAAATAAATTGTTGTGTTTCCAAGCAAAGTAAATAATTAATTTCTCAGTTTTTTCCACCTAATCATATTCTATTACATTTGTTCTAGTAATAAAAATTTCCTATTTTCAATACCGTATAACCGTTTAATACCGTTTCATTGTTATGAATCGATTATTCATAACACCCAAGTTCATTATATTTATAATAATATTTATTGATATACCTATATTACCTACCTATTCCTCATTCTTACGTAGTATGCGTATTGGTATTTTCTGGCATAATCTCGTTAATTGTGTCTAGTGCTCCAAAGGTGTATCTTAGTCTAGGGGTCCCTACGGATACATTTCGACCCATTCATGGATCTTTTGTGTAATGCTCTATGGGTAACTAGACCCCTTGAATATTAGATAGCTAATGGAATAAATAATTGCAACAGAAAGAAATTGAACGATAGGTAGGTACTTCGTCATGCTAAGCGTGGCCTTTGGGTCTTGTTACCTTGGGCTCTGTCTACCCCGTTAGGGATGAAGACGTGATTTATGTATGTATGTGTGTATGTAATCCTTACAATTAGAGAATCGATGTTTTATTGTTTGACAATGATAGAAAAATCCAACTAACTATTAACATACGAGTACTAATGCTAAATGTTAAGTAGAGAACCCTCGATATGCGAAACAGACTCGCATTTGGCCAAGTTATGTGCCGTTTACTTACTTACCTACGAATGAAATTTTCTAGAGATCGATCTCGAAATCGCCCCTCAGGCTACAAGCAACACGCCACTTATGTTATGAAGGAAGTGGAGAAAAGGATGGCATAAGTGCGGAAAGCTATATAAATATGTACAATGAATTGAATTGTCGACTAGACTTAAGTGTTCATTTCTTTACGCCTTTTTATTCTGCTACCTGCAAATCTTATAACTAAAACTTGTAACGTAATGTTCCTACTTAATGATTTTTGTTTATTTATAACGAAAAAAAATTTTCTAAACGACACTGAAAATTAGAACATATACAAAAATCCGAAAAGTAAAGTATTTATAAGGACCTCCGAAATCGAACGCTTGATTGAATCAATTGTTTTTCCAGCTCAATCTGTAAAAAAATGTTTTAAAAAATGAGTCGTTTTAAAAAAAATACATAGTTAAGGGCTTAATTACAACAAAAATTAATTGCTTCCTTTGTGTTACGACCGTTTCACGTTTTTTTCCATTGCAATAAGGGTGAGAAAGTCGTAACACAAAGGAATCAATTAACTTGTGTTTTAATTAATGCCCTTATCTAACTATTAAAAAAAAAAGACTCAAATAATTTTTGTAACGATTGTGGCTCCAAAATAATGAAATAGGTACCTTCTGGTAAGTGTGGTAGTTTGGTAAAACTAAAAATACTTGCAGAAAATGTGTGCTAAAAAAGTGGCTCTATCGATGCTGGAAGGAAATAAAATCGATCACATTCCTGTCATTTAATAAAAATAAATTAGCTCTACGATCAAAGCAAAAATACAACGGAGCCGTAGAGATCCCAATGGACCTAAGATAGGTACTCGATAAGATAAGATAAAAAGGTATACCTCAAAATGTCTACGTATGTATACTTGGTTAATCCTGATATAAGTTCATCTCTACAAGAGCCCAACAAAGCGTACCTATATGTCAATGTTACTTGCATCTTTCACTTATTTACTACTTTTACCAAAACTTTATGAGTACTATACTTATTGAAATGGGATAGTGTAATAGTAAATATTATTTTCTAAATATTAGTGAATATCTCTACCATGAATACTACCCCGTATTAAAATCTTCCTTGTAACCGATAAAAATCTTCTTTGACTACGGTTAATCCGCTATCTATTACGGATATGTTTTTTTTGCAAATACAAAACGCGCACAGTGCGAACCCAAACTCACTAATAAAATAAAAGTAGGCAAAAATTACAAAATCCAGTGAAACCCTGCAGGTGTAGGTATTAGGGTCCAACGAAAAATCGATTTAGGTCGGTCTCAGTTCTAAATTAACACGTTTTTCTCATTTTACAAAAGATAACACTTGAAAGTGGTGAAAATTTGTGCGGATTTGAAATTCGAGTCTGTAGATTAGAAGAAAATTACAGCTCTAATTTAATCTAGTCAATTAGTAGAAAATTTAATTTGAGCCGTAGTTTTGTAGCAATACACAATTTTTTCCACTTTCGAATGTATTCCAGACTTGTGCTTTCAAAAATCGAGCACCTGGAGTGGCTATCGCGTGGGTCCCACTGTTGGCCTCTTGCAAGATGGACGATGGATGTGGTAAAAATCGTGGAAAGCCATTAAGACTGCGGCCACTGCGGGTAGCACAAAACCGACCATCGTGTACCTAATCCTTGGGGAAGGCCTATTGGTCCAGCAGTGGACCTCTTCCTGCTGATACGATGATGATGACGAGCCAAGCTCGATCTCCCGGGTACTAATTATAAAATGATTTACTTAATTGTAATTAACTTTTCGTTTTATGATCATGTACACGGGGACCGTCTGCTATGAGAGTTAAGTAAGGAGGGTCGTAACATAATTGAACAACATTAGCACTTTGAATCTACATACCTAACAGAAGTTTCAAATTTTAACTTTTACTTCATTATTAGAAACACATTAGATAAGATATATACGTGAGTGTTCCTAAAAGTAAAGAAGATATAGAACACGAGCAATGGTTTTAAACAAGTAGGTACTTAAAAATAGTTTTTAATTTGCAGTTAGTCGAGGAAATTAACGATAGGTTATTTTCTTCTTATAGTACTTAATACAGTGAACGATATGAGACGATGCGGTCAAAAATTGCTGTCCTGTTATTTTTCTTCCCTGACGTACACACGGCAATATAATCAGGTAAGCACCTACGCACGCTCGCGCCGTATCTATCCTGCTTACCGAATAGCTTTGCTGTGTGTACCTAATTTTTATTCTAAATTGACGCAAGCTATTTACTATAGGTAACGGAATAATTAGGTGCTTGAGTCATAAAATACCTAGCTAAATAGTTAGGTACCTAGTTATCTATCTATCTATCTTCTATACATATAAAATCCTTTGTCCTGAATGACTGACTGACTGACGGGTCAATGCACAGCATAAACCGCTGATCGTAGAGACCTGAAACCTCGAGGGTGTGTTCTTTGTATGACGTAGGCATCCGATAAGAAAGATTTTTTTAAATTCTACCCCTGGGGGGGGGGGGGTGAAAAGGGGGGGGGGGGGAAGGTTTGTATGGGACAGCGAGATTCCTTGGTGCGATCTACATCAAATTTGTTTTGGGGGTGATTTGCTTCGAAGTTGATATCAGTAGGTACTCCTTAGTGCTTTTGATTTAAATTACATAATTTTTATTTTGACACAGTCATGTTTGAAAACTCAATCCCATTTTATTCAAAAAAGGTTGAACTCACATATAAGGTTGGAGCAAGGCAAATACCACAGAACAAAGAGACAATAGAAGTGCGATAAGTCACTTTCGCTAGGAAAACCCGTGTCGCCAAACTCTCACATCGACAGTTTACTCTTGCCTTGAAATCTTAGCATTTATTGGCTTTTCTATTATAAAAATGTAATAATCGGTATTATAATTTGACCTTCCTACCCATAGAATATTGTAAAGTCCATTGTACAGGCATATATAAGCACCATCTAGCGTGAAGTAACCAAAAGATAAGTCTGAAAATGACAGTTGTCTAATTAATAGTTTTGCCTTTGAAAAACAGATGTCGTTAAAACAACTGCGTTGCAATGGCAGAATCATTCTGCTACTCGAACCGTCAAATTCAATTTGATTTTTATACATGCAATTTTCCGCATGCGTCTCTTGTTCACATGCCACTTCTTAGGGTTCTCTTTCTTATATGGCAAATACTTTTTAAAGTTGCAATGTCTTGAAAGTCACCGTATTATAGTAGTACCGCATTTTGAAAATTTCTAAACTTTAGAATCCGCTGCAAACCTCCGTAACTATAATTACTAGTCTTGAAATTTGACACACAAGTATAGGGAATCATAACTTCTAAAAATTTACTTCAAGACTTTCCGAAATTCCCGTGGGTTAGGTAGTAAAGGGGATTTATATCTTACTTTGAAATGGTTCTATCTCCTCGATAACTATTATTACTAGAATCTTTAAACTTGGCAATTATTATATCTGAAAACTATTTTTTGTATTTTGCAAAATTCCCCTGGGATAAGAAATAAAAACGATCATTATTATATGATTTAGATCCTTGGTGTTTGGCCGACATGTTCCTTGAGGATCAAAAAGGAGTATTTAGAAGGAATATTGCAAATTTCTCACGGGATAAAAGGCGGGATAATAGATAATGACTTAATAGGTATTTGAAGAAATGATTGGATGAAGGTGGTATGTCTCTTTGACGTTGCCCGCGGACGAAGTCGCGGGCAAAAGCTAGTACCTACTTATTCTATGATTCTTCAGTAGCTACTGAATTACTCTGAAGTAATCGACTCCTTGACATGCCCTTTCAAATACAATCGTAAGGTCGAAAATGGCTCAGAAACGTTTTAGTTAATAGGCAAAGCACCCGTACTTCCCTCTCCCAGATCACAAGCCAGCAATCTAGATAAGAGTACCTACCTGTTGTTATCACGGACCGACAGCGGATAATGATACCTACTCAGCCTTTTCAAGTCATTGTCGCTAGCAGCTTGCCAGTGCTTGTCACGGACGTAACTGGGCATTTCTCAAAAAGTTTGTACATTTCATTAGCGACTCCTATTTAAAAAAAAATGCATGTAGATAGAGTGAATGAAATTGATCCTAAATAACATAGTCTTCCAAAATGACCGAATTTATTTGTATGGATTTGTATTCAGCCCCGACAAGAACCCTGTCAATTGACACTTTTGAATTTAGCTTGTTATGGATGATTGGGAGACAGCCAGAAACATGAATCACTATGAAGGGCCAAAAATATTTACGAGTATCAATTTTATATTTATACCTAAGTAAATTTTAAAATAGCATACAGCGCTATCCAGTTTCTACGCTTACCTAGTTCTTACGCGTGATGTTATTTTATTATAAATCCTAATTGTTTTAAATCAAGATAGCTAACTGAGTAGTACGTTAAAGGCAGCAATGTATCTTTAATGGCGCGCTCATAAGCTAGAAAGTCAGTTATTTGCTTGCTGTTTAGTTTTCCGTCGTATTAGTACTAACTGCTTAATTGAAACGTGATGTTCGATGTATTACTTAAAGCAAGATGACAGCCAAAATTAAAGTACGTATAATTTTACTGGGTCTCTCAAAATTTAAGCATCTATACTTACAATGGGTCTCTCAAAATTTAAGTATCTATACATGTACTGGGGCTCTCAAAATTTAAGTGCCTATACTATTACTGGGTCTCTCAAAATTTAAGTATCTATACTTATACTGGGTCTCTCAAAATTTAAGTATCTATACATGTACTGGGTCTCTCAAAATTTAAGTGCCTATACTATTACTGGGTCTCTCAAAATTTAAGTATCTATACAATAAAATACAAATACTCTTTATTGAACACCACAAATCAGTACAAAACAACACATACATACATGTATATGGGTCTCTCAAAATTTAAGCATCTATACTTATACTGGGTCTCTCAAAATTTAAGTGCCTATACTATTATTGGGTCTCTCAAAATTTAAGTATCTATACAATAAAATACAAATACTCTTTATTGAACACCACAAATCAGTACAAAACAACACATACATACATGTATATGGGTCTCTCAAAATTTAAGCATCTATACTTATACTGGGTCTCTCAAAATTTAAGCATCTATACCTATACTGGGTCTCTTTAAATTGTTCCGGAATATTTCAGCAAGTGGTCGGATTAGTTTGACTAAATAGCCCTGGGAAGGTTTTGCAGAATTTTTGAATAGTTGACAAAATGTTTCCAAATATTGACCGATGTTCTAAGTCAGGGGTCGGCAAGTAGTTTTAGGTGGGGTCCGGATACTGTAGGAAAAATTTAACGAGGTCCAGAAAAAAACATTATTTTAATTAATAAAGGTATACGCCTATCTATGTATTAATTGATACTTGGTATAAAATACATTACAATATTTCGCGGTCCGAGATTCGACCTTTCGCGGTCCGCAAACGGACCGCGGTCCGCCTGTTGCTGACCATTGTTCTAAGTGAACCGCGTCAACGGCGGGTCTAAATTTTGAATCAAAAATTTAAATGAAGTCTTTGTAGAGGTGTTCTGTCAAACTAACGTGACTTACCCAACCTGAAACATTCCGGAAAAAATCTGAGAGACCTATTGTACATTTAACTACCTATCACTTTAAGTATTTAAAATTTATTCAAATTCAAATTATGGGTAAATACAACAATTAAAATATAAACTTAGGCTACCTTAAAATAACTTAGTAACATAAAACTTATGTTAAAAATTAAAATAAATTTGGACCCTTAGGTAGGGTCCCCATCACGCAGGAAATGCTATCACTTGAATCTTTTGCTGATGTTAGGTTGTTTAGAAATAGTAGATTGTATACCGAGGGGACAAAGTACTGTATTATGTCACGGGCGCGATATTTCTGAGCGCAGCATAGGACTAGTACATTCTCTTAGCGAGTGCTCCCAGAATTTGGTTTTTACTTTTTATCTCAGATTTAGCAAGCAATGTGAATGAGTGATACCTTAAAAGAAAGAACAATAAACAGGCATGTTTCTAAAAATGTTTGAACATTAAAAGGATTTTTTTTTAATTTTTTTTATGGCACAGAAAAATTACTTTGTTCCAACCTAAGACATTTTTAGTAATTTCGAATGCCTCCATTTTGTTTTTTTGGCTAGAAAGACACTTAAAAAATATTTCATTTGGTCCAATACACATTAAACTATCCGAAATAAAAGATTTTGTTTCCAAATTAACGCTCATTGGGGCAAAATGGACTCGTGACTATCAAATTCTGGGTATTTTCCTAAAATTTCTAAGTCTTCAAGAAAAAAAAAACAAATTTCGGCTAAGACATATATATGGCTAAAAATGTTCAAAAATACCTCGGCTATCACCGCCTTAAAGCTTTGTATCTAGCTACCAAACACCCTGTATAGTATTAGGTATTGTCGAGAGCTGATGGTGTGAAAAAAATTATAGGTGTATAGGTACAACCAATTGTCCGTAGTTATAGGTACTAATAGTAGAAATGTCAAGTGTGCATGGAAAATAGAAATACAAAAAAGTAACAATATTTTTGTGTGACTATCTGCGCACTTTGAGTGGCTCTGATATAAACATGTCAGTATATTTGGAGGCCATCATCAGCAGGGGGGTTAGTTGCACCGTCGTCCAAATGTCAAAGTTTAATGAACCCTTTTACATTTTCTTACTGATATAGGTTGAACTGATAAAATTGGAAAGAAACATCATACAGAATTCACTACATAGAAACAAAGTCGCTTTCCGCTGTCTGTCTGTCCCTATGTATGCTTAGATCTTTGAAAATACGCAACGGATTTTGATGCAGCTTTTTTAATAGATAGAGTGATTCAAGAGGAATGTATAATACATGTATAATATAGTAGAGAAACACTGATTCCACCCGTGCGAAGCCGGGGCGGGTCACTAGTTTCGTATAAAAAGAAATTTGTTGTTTACTAAAGTTAGGGAAACGAAAACAAGGCTCCTAGCAGGAACAACGTAAAATCATACGTAAAAGATACGTGACATTTACTTAAATGACTTTAGCTTGACTAGGTATAAAATGTACTACATTAATAATATCTGATGCACTTAATTTAATAAGATTTTAAAAAATGACTTTTTATTCACTCATGCCAAATACTTGACTACCATGCAAATTAATTTATTTTTACGTTTTTCCAAATAAGCCTCGGGAAACGGTATTAACGTGGATTAGAGACACAACCTGCCGGCAGCAATTTCTTTAAGAATCAGACAGGCATTTTCACTTTATCATATACTAGCTTCTGCCCGCGACATCGTCTGCGTAGAAATATACATAAAAACCTTCCTATTGAATCACTCTATCTATTAAAAAAACCGCATCAAAATCCGTTGTGTAGTTTTGAAGATATTAAGCATACATAGGGACATAGGAACATAGGGACATAGGGACAGAAAAAGCGACTTTATTTTATACTATGTAGTGATTTGCCAACAAATTTATAGATGTTTTGAAATTTATATGTACCTTAGATAATGAAACAACTGTAGAACTATCTCATTAACAAGTAATATTTAACATTGAGAACCTCCTCCTTTTTTGTAGCCGGTTAGGAATAGTTTTTATCAACAAAAAGCTTTTTTGTGAAGCTATTCGTCATATTTTTACGATCAGAAGAACCTAATTAACAAAATTTTATAAAAAGTTAAAAAAAATGTTTCCCGTACTCCTAGAAACTCAGAAATAGTAACTTTATCAACCTTAAAGTATAGCTTCTTTCTTTACTGATCAAAGTTATCAAAGGCCATACTTTTCTAAGCAGAAGCAGAATGCAGACTGAAAACAGGCAGACGGTATCCCCCCATAAAACTTTCATGTAATTGGCCCTATTATAAGTCATGTATATAGTTTATTTCTAGTCCGGTATGTAGCACCTTATTGATCTGCATCTTTCCTGTATTGCAACCAATTTAAATGTATCAGAGAACTTAGCAAACTAGCTCCTATAGCGGATATAATAAAGAATAGGCACCTGTGTCCCTTGCTGACCAACGGGCGTGTGTGCGAAAGGAACGAATGCTTTGTCTTTCATAAATGTTAGTGTCTAGCGTAACTACAAATAAGCATTAACAAACAAAGAAAATAATACTTATAAGACCTACGTCCTACTTCCAATTCCAATATGTAGGAATATAAACTGACTTGGAATATTTTTCAGAAAATACATTTTGATTTTAAGTTCAGTGTGAGTTAGTGTAACTTCATAATACTTCGCTAAGGTAGTATCGAACCAACTGAAACATAGTGACGTTTACTGTAAGAACGTTCTACCGTGGGTAAGGAATCAATCTTACCTACGAATGATTGCTATAATGAGACAATATTTATTTTGGAGATTTTCACTAAATACCTACCTATGTACATACTCTGCGAATAGCCATTCTAGGTCACCGTTATTTCAACGTTATAATTTGAAGCGTTTCAAACAAATCTTATCTTTTTGTATTTACGAGTTCCATTGTTCGTGCTGTGACTAAATTACTAATGTCGTTACACTTGCTTGGAGCAATTTATGTTCATGAAACTGAACATAAATAAAAATTGAAATGTTATAAGCATCTCATCTCAGTGTAATAGTTACCGGAGTATAATAACCTTGACCATACCTACTATATTGTCACAATAATGTACCTACTTAGTTGAAATTAAAATAATGTCTTTTTTATTAGTTATCGTTAACTGCTTTTTCATAGTGGTTGCAGTTAAATTCGAGATAATTACACTGTTTATCAACAATTTAATAACGTTTCATTAGCTTTTATTTCTTTAAAATTTCGCAAGTCTTTCTCGCTTTCGTACTAGCTTTCTGTCTTACTCTGACTTGAAATTTGGCAGGGGTCTGATTTGAAGTAGGTGCCTTCTTAATTTTGAATTTAAATTTTATTGTAAGTATAAGAATGTGTAAATTTGTATTTTTCTCGCAGGTTATAAATATGGCTCTACTAGCCTCACGAATCAATTTATGACCTAAGTGACCACAATTTATTGTGATTGAAATTACGAGTTTAGATTTAAACATTTCAATTTGGATCAAGCTGCAAATAGTTATTTTCAAAACACATCAATTTACCATACTTTAACCTGAATACTGCAAATGTCCCAATTAGCGACTCTTACGTCGACTGTGCATGCCAGTTTCTTTGTTCTGCTTGTAGAGGCACTATACGTCCTTTGTAATTCCGAAAAGGTAATGTAAAATGGATGATTCTACGACATGGATAATTTTATGTTAAGTTACAATTTCTTTTTTAATAATAATTATAATGAATATTTCTTTATTAGTTGATAATCATAATGAATATTACACTATAAAAACTATAAAAAAAAATATTTGCCTCGCATTTATTTTTTAAAGGTTTCAGTTCTAGCACATGTCATGTACCTATACACGTCAAAGTCTTTAAATTTACCGTGTCAGATAGTACATGTATACCAGTATTTTTACTAAAATGCGTGACAGCCGATGGGACTATCGATTGGTTCAGTTAGCGTAAGCCATGAATAGTTAGTGATAGTTTCGTATCGTTGTCGGCACAGTAAAATGTTCCTATATAAGTACTAGTATTTAAACTTTTTATTTTTGTTTGATGATCATTTTTTCTTCCGTCTGTTGCTTCATGTAAAATTCTTAAAATACGAATCATGTCCTAAGATCACCCCCATCATCTAAACTTTGTTCGCAATTATAAACTTATTTTTGTCAATCCCTAATTAAATGCTCAGGCTCATGCGAAGGGAGATATCAATTTAGGTATATTTGAATACAATTTATGCATTCGCTTTCGGAAAGCACTATCTGGACAAAATGAAATGATAATGAAGACCACAGATGGTCAATATATTCAATAAGTAATTCAGGGATTGCGATTCGATTATTGTAATAGGTATGCTTGTTAAGCACGTCATACTCATAAAATATACACATTTTCCACATTACCATACTATGTATGGTAAAGTGAAGCTGATGAAGGAAGTACCTTCAAAGAGAAATCCTCCGTGAAACTTTAGTTAGGTACTTAAAGTTCACGCATGGGGAAAAGGAATATTTAATAAAAAGTGATGAACAGTTTGCATCATAGTGTATTACTCGTTACTCGTAGTCCCACTGTTATAAAAATCCTCACTAGAAATTATAAAATTAGGTTAGGTTTGCCACAAATCACGTCTTTATCCCTTACGGGGTAGACAGAGCCTAAGGTGGCAAGACCTACAGGCCACGTTTAGCATGATTGTGGGCGTATAAATGTCAAAAAATGGAATCAAACCAAAGGGCAAAATCGCACAGATATAGGGACCCCGCGCGCTTTCGGGGATTTGTCATTTTTAAAACAGTGGGACCACGAGTCCGTAGCGGGTGTTTTAGGCATTATAAGTAGTGTCCGACCGAAGTTTCGGTTTCGGTTTCGGTTTCGGCCAATTTCGGCCAAAAAAGTGATTTCGGCCGAAGTTTCGGTTTCGGCCAGAATCCGGCCGAAACCTTCGGCCGGGCCGAAATTACTTCGCGGCCTCTCGCGGCTCTCGCATCGGGAGCATTCGGCTCAATTCGGGCGCGTAAAGTAATAGTACAAATTGAAATATGTACTCTAAGCTCCAGGAAGAAGGACTACAAAATAGTCCGAAACATGTCGAGCATCACTCGACTTTTTATACGTGAGTTATCTGTTTGTGTAATTATGATTAAAGTCTCACGGTAGTTTCATGTACCTATATCTATTTTCATTTAAAATAAACGTTTTTTATTTTGTTTAACAAAAAAAAGAAACGTTCTCAAATAAGAAATCCTTGCAATAACCTTTTCCTTACGATTTGTACAGTAATTTTGAATATTTTGATACGTCTTCAAAAATTTCGGTTTCGGTTTCGGTTTCGGCCGAAATCAGAAAAAACCGAATATTCGGTTTCGGTTTCGGTTTCGGCTAAAAATCGTGTTTCGGTCGGACACTAATTATAAGTTGGATAAATTTCATAACTCCCATAATCTCATTTTATATTTTTTTCACGCTTTTTAGTGAATACTAAAAAGCGTGAAAAAAATATAAAAAAAATAGAACCGCCTTCAAATGTAGCCTAAATCCGCCTATAGATTACATAAAAAAAAAATACACTTGTTCCCCGTACATAACTATTTTACATAACCAGGACACTCTAAGGTAAAATGAAGACTATTTCTCAATTAAAACAAACATGTTCGAGGCTTAGTCTAAACCCAAATTAATCCAAATTAATCATCCTACATTGGTTTTACCAGTGCCGGTTATGTAACTTGGTTATGTACGGGGAAGAAGCCAAAATGTTATTAATTACTTATTTACATGTGTGAAGTTGGTGCCTCGATCAGCTCAAATAGTTCCAGCCGAATAGGTACTATATAGGCAGATAGACGAGGCCCACTTCTGCCACGCATGTCACACATAACCATAACGATGTTATGATGGCAGCGAGGGTGGTGGCGCGGGTTGAGGCACCGGCTTCAAACATATAAGTTAGTGCACAGCGAAAGATCATTTTAATTTGTCATTTCTGAAGTAGCGTAATTAATACAATTTATTATGAAATCTATAGGCGGATTTAGGATAAATTTAAAGACGATTCTATTTTTTACTAAAAAAAAAACATGTAAGTATTTATCTTAATGCTTGTTACATAAAATATTGTTTTGTAACTACGATAAAGTGGTTTTATACTGTGTACAACACATCAAGCTTATCTACACGATATTCGCCCGCAGTTGGTGTAAAAAAACTGCTCCTCCTACCCTGCGGGATTCGGTTTCATTCCAGGCTGAAGCTGGAATTTAATGAATACAACTTTATACCTGGTAATGATGAAATGAATTGATTAAATTAGTTACGAATGTTCGATCATTTCCATCAGGGAGATAACGAGCCCGCTCACCGGGCTAGCACACTATTTCATTTCATTTCATTTCGTTTATTTGCATCATCAAGTTATATTGTTAAAAATACAATATGAATAGTAGTCCAGTACGGGAACTAAATTGAACTCACTAAACTCACAAGTGCGCAATTTTTGTAGACAGTTAGAATTTACTGAGTACTACTGGTAAAAAAAAAATATAACAGATTTTGACGTTGCGTTATTTAATATTTAAGTTTTTGTTAGTAAAGCGTGTAAATCCAAAGAAAAATTACACAAGTGTAATTTTTCTGTACTAGATTATTGCATTTAACTATAAGAACATCACCTGTAGTATTCTAACAGTTTTGTCAAGTGCTTACGTCAGCATAATTAGAAACTCGAAAAAATATATAAATCTCAAAAAAAACTTACAAGTGAATGGTGGCTGCTGAAATGTATTCATTCAAAACTGTCAAAAGTAACAGTTTTCAATTCTAACAGATTTGTTAATAGCGTATTTTTAGGGTTCCGTACCTCAAAAGGAAAAAACGGAACCCTTATAGGATCACTTTGTTGTCCGTCTGTCCGTCCGTCCGTCTGTCAAGACCCTTTTTCTCAGGAGCGCGTGGAGGTATGAAGCTGAAATTTATATCAATTACTCAGGTCTACTGTCCCTTGAAGCTGTGAAAAAATCAAACTTCTAAGCCAACGCAATCAAAAGATACAGCCGTTTATGCCGCAAATTTTCGACACTTGCAAGGGAATCAAAACCTACAGGGTGCTTCCCGTGAACTCAGAATCTTGAAATTTGGTATGAAGGTAGGTCTTATAGCACAGATTAAAGAATAATTGCGAAAACCGTAAATGTGTATGTATGTCTGTATATAGCAGTGACCAATATAAAGTAACCCCACACTGCGTACATTTTGCTTTGGAACAGGGCTCTGCTTACACTGGTTTTAGATATTTATAGATAATGATACGGAACCCTCGGTGCGCGAGTCCGACTCGCACTTGACCGGTTTTTTTTTATCAACAGCGTAATTTTCAAAATGCTCTATTTTTCATAAAAGAAATCTCATAATTCTCAAGTCGGCTTAGCAGCATTAACTCTAAATACTAGAGCTGCCTCCAAACAATCTGGAAGAGATGCTCTAAGCGAGAAGCGAGTCAATGTCGCGCGTGCTAGCCTTTCTGGTATTCAGGGGAGTGGTTTATGAGTTACGGCAATCGTTAAAATTTAATTGCTCGGTAATCCTACTGTAAATAGAGCATAATGTATATTATATTTAGTTTTAATTCAATCAATCAATAAACAACTCTCAAAATTAATTGCATCGCAATGTATGCCTAATTGACAGACGGAACCACATAATAAGTTTTTGTGAAAAAAATACCTATTTGATACAAATTTTTGTTGCAGCTGCAATGTTTTTACAAGGTTTTATTCAACTTGCACCGTACGTATGTATGTATGTATGGTTGTCCGGGTGGAATTTTGAAGCAGATATTTTATCTTCATCCGATTGAGCTAAAATTTTGTATACTTGTGTAAGTCAGATGACAATACAACAATCTGGTAGTAGAATTCTGGTGGTTCGGCCAGGACCGACTCCGCAGGAGGGAACTCTTCAACGGTTGGTCAGATTGTCTTGAAATTTGGTTCACATAATAATATGTAGGACGGATGATAATGGAAATACAATCACACAAGTACAGTCAGCTAAAAATCTTGTTTCAAAAATGAAATTTTTAGGTTAGGTTATACATAATTATAGACTGTTTTTTATTGTTTTGTCATCCAATCTACATACTAGTATCCATACCTTGGTGCCATGCTAAATTATAGTCAATCCAATCACTGAATATGCGTTGATTGACAAATGATATCTGCTAATCTGTCAAATAAATAAAGTGTGCGGGAGTCGTATTGTGCAGGCATTAATCGCAGTCATTTGCTTCAGGCGGCGAGCCCGGCGTGTACAGAGCTGGAAATTATTATGTTGGACTGGCTGGGCAAGTATACAAATAAATATATCATAGAGCAAAAATAACAGGTCATTTTTCATAGAATTTTGTATCGAAAGTGACATGTTATTGTAGCTCGTTAGTGTAATAACTATACTTATTTACGAATACAACAAATATTTAAAAGCCGAATGATATTGCGTATTTCCAATTAATTTTATTATACAAAATATAAAAACACCATAAACTTAACTAACTGGTTCTTTTATACGGCTTTTGTAAAAACCCTATTTTATCTAAAGCATAATACACATCTAAGTATACATTATATACACGATGATTTTTAATCAGTGATCACTGTGATCAGGTACCCATTTTTCGAATTCATTAATTGAAAGAGGTCGCGTTAAAATCGCAGTTACATGCAACCAAGCTCTTTTTTTCTGTGATAATTTTAGTTCCGAGTAATTTTTAGACCAATTTTCACTGTCACCCAATTTATGGTTTATTGTTCGAACCACAACCTCTTTCAAAGGCTTTTTATTTTGTTTTAATATACGTACATTAAAAAAACAACTAGGTAAGTAGCTCGGAGCCCTTAAAAAAGTATAGTCACAGTCAGTCTGGTAGGCAGTGCAATTCATTGCATACGGAACTCCAAAATCAGGATAGATGTATACATTGGATGCGCTACGAATAATGGTAAGCGCCAAGCCGCCTTACAGCGCCTACGGCGTAGCCCGCGTAGCTCATCTGGCGTAGCAGGTGCAGGATGCTAATTGTCGTAAATGGATAAAAAATTCATTATTCCAGGTAAGGCGATCGGTTTACCGCCGCAGTTTTTAGCACTAGAACAGGGAAGTAAAGGCGGCGGCGTTATTGAGGTAAGTTGAATATCTGCATGGTTCAATACACGAAATGTAAAAAACTAAAATGTGCCTGTAATAATATATGGCACCACTCTCTCTATAATATATTTTCCATCAATTGTAACCAAATATTTATTGTAATTGATTTCAATCAGACTACACAACAATAAAATTGGTCCAAAATTATTAGTAAAACTTATTATTATTAACGAAATAGGGCTCCGCTAGTGAATGCGTGCTGGTGTCGATGCTGGCTGCACGCGCCAGCGGCATCAAGCGCCTCAAGCATCAATTCCCCAACGTGGACGAGGGGCTGCTACTCTCCAAGCTCATCGCCTACTGCTCAAAGGAGGCCCACTCCTGCGTCGAGAAGGCCGCCATGATCTGCTTCGTCAAACTACGTATTTTACAGCCCGACGAACACGCCTCACTTAGGGGCGAAACGCTGAAGCAGGTAGGCAAGAAGAGGCTCATTGTAATTCAAGTGGTTAATTTTGGCAAAGAATTAATCACACTGGCCGTTATTAAGGAATTTTAATGTTTAAAAGAAAATAGACTTTTTGTTCGCTTTAATTGGATACCGAGGTGCAAGGCTAGCGGCTGGGTGCAGATAATCGGGCGTTAATTTGAGAGGCAAGCGGCGCTCCGCAGGCCGTGTCGCGCGTTTAATGACGCCCTGGATGCCGGAAATACGTGGCGGGCCGGGCGGTAATGGAGCGCCATTGTGTGCCACTTTCAATACCGCAAATATTGAAATTTCACGATACAGCTCTTTTATAGAGGGTTTATTGCTTAACTATCTTGAAAAGAGAACAAAATTTAATAACGCACTCTGTGGCCCTTCGGAATTTGAATTGTAGGTTTTATTTAATTGCAGTTATTATAGCATTACATTAAACGTGACTTATAATACGCATTATGCTAAGATCGTGTCCTTTGGCGCCGTGAGATCAAACTCCTTTAACCCGAGCTTAAGTTTTTTCCTAATTTATGGGTTAAATTAATTAGTAATTCATTTTAGGGCGCTGGTTTTTCGATTAAGAATAAAGTGATTTTTGTTACATATAACCAAATAAATAAAGTGGCGTCAACTAGTGACAGATCTGTTTCGTTAAAAGCTGATATCACGGAAATGAAACCGGACAAAGCGCCAAAAATAGGCACAAGTATGTGATTAAACGGTGGATAGGTATTTTTGATTTCTGGCATGTCAAACTCAAGCGGTGCGATGCATTATTAAACCGACTTCAGGGGGTTTTTTATGTGTCTATATGTATTTATCACATAAGTATCTGCATGGATATGAATAATGAGGTCAAATGAGATAGAAAAAAAGTGTCACGTACTTACTTCTTAACCTCTTATACTCGATCCAAATAATTATTTTCTTTCCTCCACTTAGGTCTTTGATTAAATAGTAGATTTATATTGCATGGCGTTATCACTTTTTTAAATGGATTCTAGCCGATGGAACAACTCTGCTTGGCTTCTTTTCCCCTATTTTGGTTTTTTATCAACATAACTTGTTGTTATGCTTAGCTGCCTTATTTAGACCAAATCAAATAAAAAAACTGACTCAAAATCTTCACATGTAAGGCAATGGAAGAAGACGAAGAAGCCGGGCGGGTGCCATTCTTCGTGTCAGTGACCCTGGGCACTACATCCTGCTGTTCCTTCGACAACCTGGCGGAGATCGGGCCCACGGTACGCAAGTTCCCCGGGGTTTGGCTCCACGTGGACGCAGCTTATGCTGGAAGCGCGTTCCTCTGTCCCGAGCACCAGCACCACCTTGCCGGCATAGAATACGCGGACTCCTTCAATACTAACACAAATAAACTGATGCTGACCAACTTTGACTGCTCGCTGCTGTGGGTCACGAACAGGTAACTGCTTTAATGATCGAAATGCAACTTTGCGACACATATTTTTATGTAAGCCCACCATGCATCTGATTTCGCATAAATCGATAAACGTCACGCACAAGAAGCTATACAACAATAATATAAATTATAATGACATACTTACTTTTATTTTTTACTAGCTTCTGCCCGCGACTTCGTCTGCGTAGAATTATACATAAAAACCTTCCTCTTGAATTTTGAACGGATTTTGATGCGGTTTTTTTTAATAGATAGAGTGATCTATTAAAAAAAACCGCATCAAAATCCGTTCTGTAGTTTTGAAGATATAAGCATACATAGGGACATAGGGACAGAGAAAGCGACTTTATTTTATACTATGTAGTGATAGTGATAGTGATATAAACTGCCTTAGTACCTTTTTGTAATTATAGTCAACCGCAGCTAAATCAAAAATGCAGAACGTCTAATATATAGATTTACTAAAAATTGAAGACACTCACACGCTTTGCTTGATACACTCATACGCCTCGCCAAGACCTCGGGTCAACAGCCATTTTGCATCAAACGCCATCACCATTTCACTTCATGAAAATTGAAACGGCATACAGATGAGGGTAGAAATAGATAATAAACGCGATTTCGAACATGATGGTCTCTGTTAGACAGCCTGTGATTTCTACAGATACCTGCTGACGTCAGCCTTGGTAGTGGACCCGCTATACCTCCAACATTGCTACGACCACACCGCCATCGACTACCGGCACTGGGGCATCCCGCTCTCCCGCCGCTTCCGCTCGCTCAAGCTGTGGTTCATGCTGCGCAGCTACGGCATCTGTGGCCTGCAGAAGTATGTGCGCCGTCACTGCGAGCTGGCCAAGTACTTCGAGCACCTGGTGCGCAAGGATGACCGGTTTGAAGTCTGCAACCAAGTTACGGTCAGTTAACCTTACTTTTAGAAGGTAGGGATACCTCAGCACGTTCTTATCTGGCTGACTTTTGTTTGCCACGCGTATACTAGAGAGAGAGGCATTCCGACGGAGGACACAACTCTCACCTCAAAGCGTACTCATTCATATTAATTTAACTTAAAATTAAACTGAATTTTATTGAATGCGACCCCCTCGCATCTGGATACTTTGGTATATATAATTAGCAAAACATCCCGGCATTGTGAGCCAAGCATTGGTACGGGCTCAAATTCCTGTAAGCGTAGGTTTACCCCAAAAATATTCGCCTTAAAAGATTTTTTTTAATCCACTAAGAATGCAAACGAGCAAATGGGTCACCTGATGGTGAGTGAGTACCTACCACCACCCATGTACATCCGCAACCCTAGAGGATTGTAGATGCGTAGGAAGCTTACAGGGTTAAGATAGAACACTAATGTTCCTTTAAATATTGTTGAAGCAACGTTCTGTTGATAATACATAAAATAAAATAAAACTAACGAAACTTATTGTTTACCAGCTGGGTCTCGTGTGCTTCCGCCTGCTGGGCGGCGGCGACGAGACGGGTCTGCAGCAGGACGAGATCAACAAGAAGCTGCTCACCAACATCAACGCCTCGGGCAAGATCCACATGGTGCCGGCCAACGTGCGCGACCGCTTCGTCATACGGTTCTGCGTGGTCGCGCAACACGCCACGCGCGAAGACATCGGTACGTTGATTATGGCTAGTTGACACCCGAAATCACATTTAACACAGCAACTTTACTGTAGTCTCTAAGAGCGCTCTCTCCCTGGTCAGTAAGCATCGAACAAATGTGTTCACGGCATGCTTGCGGTAGCGGTGCGGGTCGACGTGCACTAAAAACACTGGCATTAATGAACAATCGTGTCTCGATATTTACAAGCTGTCTGTGAGAGTCTTCTACTGAAGAACTAATGTAATGAAAGTCCGTGAGTCCGTGAGAGGCCGTGTGCAAGGCAAAGGCAAAGATTCAGTAGGTACGACATTTACCGACTCTTATTCCGCCGAAACCTCACCTACCGGCGGGAAACCTAAAGAATCTTTCCAGAGTCATGATTAGAGCGTTCTCAATCATTGCAAGCCGTTGAGAACAGTAAAAACTAAACTAAATCTCTTAATTTCTCTGCAGAAACAGCATGGGACATTATAACGGACTTCGCAACAGAACTTCTGGAAGGACCCGACAAAGAACGGGTAAGCTTTTTACTAACAGGCCTTATCCTCGGTAATAGGAAAGCGAGAGGGGGCAGGATGATACCTATGAACTTCGAATTTGCCTCCATTGCACTAACTAGTTTGACGTGGTAGTCTAGCCGACAAGTTCAAAATGGTCTAAAATAGAGATACTGCTCTTAAAATTATGTGCGATAGCTCATTGGATGCGGAATGACGCCTAGAAAATTGTGCTAAAAGAGTGTAAAAAAACACAAAAAATTAAGCATAAAAAATTGCAAAAGTTATAAACAATTAAAGATGAAAAAAAGGCATTTCGTTTTTCGTCAATATTTCATACTGTTAATATTTAATAAAAAAATTATCAACAAATGGCGGATTTTTTTTTTTGCAAGTCAATTAAAATTTTGTGTTAATAAAAACAATAATATGACGATTAAGAAAAAAAAAATTTTTGACAATATTGGGTACTTGGACATTTCAGTTTTTACAAGTACAATACAACAATGATTATAAACAAAGTATGAATATTTTTTTTACTTTTATGGCGTGATCATGTTCAGTACGTTTATAGAAAAGACTCCACGAAGTGAAAACTTTTTACGACAGTTCTTTAAATTTTTTTTTTCATTTACAATGAAGACGGAAGTTCGAGAAAATTTTGTAGGTTAACAATCGTTTAACTTGTTGAAAAATTAACTTTAAGTAAAATTTCCAGCGGGGATAAGTTTTTTGAAGTGTTCAAAATAGGTACACACAGCAAAGCTATTCGGTAAGCAGGATAGATACGGCGCGAGCGTGCGTAGGTGCTTACCTGATTATATTGCCGTGTGTACACTATAATTTTTTCGAATTTTTAAAACAATATTCAATAACTTAAAAACATTAATCAATGTATTGTGTCGTACTCGCTTTTGACACCACGCGCGCAACCTAAAAATGAAGCGCGGAGACCCATTTTCAGCTTAAAATCAAAATGATAAATAATGGGGATAGAGTTCCAAGAGCTAGGAGTTTTTTATTGGAAATTTCCTCCTCTTTAAGAATCTTTTTTGAAATTTCTTAAATATTAATAGTCTATGAAATATTGGCGAAAAACAAAATGCCTTTTTTCATCTTGAATTGTTTATTACTTTTGCAATTTTTTATGTGCTAATACACTCTTTTAGCTAATTTTCTAGGCGTCATTCCGCATCCAATGAGCTATCGCACATGATTTTAAGACCAGTATCTTTATTTTAGACCATTTTGAACTTGTCGGCTAGACTATGGGACGTATACATATAAGGTCGACGGAAGAGGTTGTTAATCAATGTGATACATCAACTAACTCTTCCTTTACTAACTGTGATTTAAATTAAAGCTAAAAACGGCCGTGCCAACTCCAGGATTTGAACGAGGAGCGCGCGCGCCGCCACCGCGCCGCGCTTGCTCACAAGCGCTCCTTTTTCGTGCGCATGGTCAGCGACCCCAAGATCTACAACCCGGCGATCAACAAGACGCCCCCGCCGGTGGCCGCGTCGCCCTGCTCGCCGCCGCCCGCGCCGCCCGCCCCCGAGACCCCCGACACCCCGGCCGACGCGGACGGAATGGAGTTGCAACCACCCACGCCGTACGTATGGCCGATGACAACGACAACAGCGAAATTATGCCTTTGAATGAAAATAACGGGTTGCTTTTAATACAACTGTATGGGATGTGACCCGTTATTTTTGCTTGTCAGTGTATACCTAAGTAACTACCATTCCGAAAACAGTGATTAAATTAATCACCCGGTCGATTGACCGAAGAAAATTATTGTAGGTACTCGTAGATACTTAACTTCCCAGCTCCGTGTTTGCTACTCCTCTGATTGGATACTTTCTGTTTTCTAATTCACACCGTTTCTTTATTACATGAAATTGAATATGTTTTTATTTTAGTTTGTTGTGTGGATCTCGTTGCTTAGAAAACTCTTAACTAGCGTTTTATAAACCAACTCTTTTGGTACAAAATTCAAATCACCAACAGCTCCAGAGTTGGGTACACCTATCTAATATATGTTTTTTTAATATATTTAATCTTTGATTTTCTATTCCTTTCGATTTTTTACCGTTTTTTAATGTTTTCGAGTTTTGCACGGCGTTACATCACAGTTGCCTTGTTGGTTTCTTCCCGAGCAGTGGTAAGTAAGCACAAAACCCGATTTATATACACACACCATGCATGCGACTTGTGAAAGCGTTTTAAGGAGATACGCAAATAAAAATGGTTATGGTAAATGTACCTATTTAAGCTTCCATGCTGGTCTGGGAGTAAAGAAAATACATATAATGTACATGTTGCTTCTCTTCCCGTGCAGATGGTAAAAGCCCATCGAGGGAATGGGCGAAAATCTCAGGAATCATGTTACAAGCGATGCGGCTAGCAACCCATTCATTATTTTGATTCCATTTTCCACCTATACGCCCACAATCATGCTAAACGTGGCATTTAGGTCTTGTTACCTTAGGCTCTGTCTACCCCTTAAGGGATACACATATTTATATGTATATTGGTTTTCCGACAATTCAAAGATTTTTTCCAAAATAGTCCGGTCATTACCGTCAAGAGAAGGCAAACTAAATCGACGAACTTTACCAACCTGTTTCAGGAAACAAGCGTCGTGGATAAGCTGGCCGCTGGCATTCTTCTTCCAAAGCGTGGACCACGACGCCAACGATCTGCCGCTTAGGTAACAGTTGCATGTCGTTTGATTTACATGTAGTAAAATCGTTAGCTTTGTATACCTAATATCGATCTAACTGTCGCCAAAGGACAATCTCGCTCTACTCCGATCAGACGCTAGGGCCGGTGGTGTTAAGTTTGGATTATACTTGTTTACTGTCTTAGATTAACAATTAGGTATTAATAAATCAAAAATACTTAGGTACCTGTAACTAGTGAACATACTGTCTGCAAAACAACACAATAATTCCCACAATAGCTTAAAATTCAGCCTAATACCAACTATCCCGCAAGTTAGGTGCTATTAGCCGAGATGACTTTTGAGCGATAACCCGTCATCTTAAGTAATTATTAATCTAAAGATGGTTATTAATTTGAACTTGACTTTCAGATTCCGTCACCTGGACACGATGGTCCGGCTGAAGAGCCCGGGCGCCGGGCGGCGCGGCTCGTCCCCGGGCGCGTCGCCGGAGCGCCGCGCGCCCTCTCCCTCGCACTGACCGCCGCGCGCCGTCTCACTTGTACTCCCCAACCGTTAATAAACGTCTTGAGCATTCGTTGCATGTTTCATTGATCTAGAAATATATATGCTGTTAGTGTTGTAGACATTTTTATTTGACTAAATCCCATAGTTGAATGCTACGTTGGCCGCAAAGAAAGCTTTGACGGGAATTTTCGACGAATTATGATGACAGTTAATATCCCGACGATGCTGGTAGATTAGAAATTAAATGATGATATGAAATTATTTAGTTCCTTTTTGTTCCATAGGTGAAAAACTTAAGTAAATGATCTGTTGTATTTAGTAGATTATAGTGTACCTACAGAACTGATATGGGACTTAGTTATAGTACCTACATTACTGTCTAGGCCAAGCAATTTGCTGGCTGAGTATTGGTTTGAACCGCCGAGCTTGCGAGTCCGTTTAATAATACGAAGCCAGCAATGCTATTCTGGGCGAGGCAAGTATAGTGCTTTTCTCAAAAATCGAAAATAAAACAACAACAAAAGTAAATGAAAATAAAATAGTGAAAATTGTTTTGCTTTGCCGCCTTTTTCTATCAATGGCATTTGAAGAGAGTATTTTTCTACCCAGAACATCAAAAGCTATTTCAGTCACAGATAAACACGTTGTCGTACTAGCTTTTTTTTTTATTTGGTGTTTTAAGTCTTGCGCCTTTATTTATTTTTTATAATGGTGATTTGCATTTTTAAAAAGTTAATAACTAGACAGTAATGGGATTTGTATGCAATATTACTGAAGAGTTTAGCGCTACAGTATACACATGCAACGAGTTATAAGTACATATGTATGTATGTATGTATGTGAACTCTTTATTATCTCTTATCCAATACCTATATTAAAAAGATTTTTTTCTTTCTCATGAAAAAACTCCAAATACGACGAAGTGTGAGAACTCATAGTAGTAAAAGTGGAAGAAAACAATAAAATGAAATATTTCAAAAACTATAATAGTAACAAGTAGTACATGTTTGGAAGAAACCCGAATCTATGCAACATTGTGGGTCCTAACGTGGCCATCCCAGGCTGAGGAGTGAAGTATATTCTTGTTGGCGACGTCCCACGCCGCGCCGCGAACATAGTTGCTGTGTAGATGCCGGTCGTGGTATATCATTCTTGACTTGTCTTCCACTTTTTCGCATACAGAAACTATCTTGTTGTCACAGCATACTGCTATTCTTCCAGTACTGTAAAAAAAAGGAGTATTGCAATTTACCATACCTTAAATTAAATAGTAGTTCTTTTTTCCACATGTTAACTGGCCTTTTCATTAAATTATATAGGAAATAAGGGTAAGGCATTATAAAACTCCAACAGAAAAAAAGTAGAAAGCATGAAAAGGGAACAGAATTTTGGAAACTAAAAGTTTGTCACTGTATTCGAGCACTTTACATGAAAAATGTGTCTGTAACAAAGGAAATGGTTCTTTTTACAATCTTAATTTTTAATTGGTTTAGTCTAGACTAGAGGCCTATTTCAAATAACATAGCCGTTCATGTAAATCTAAACATAAAAAATGACTTCATCCTTACTCTGGCTGTATAGCAATTTTGTGCACAGGGGCTGGAAAGTCACACAGAGTGATGACAGTCTCCGGCTGCCTCGCATCCACGACCCGGAGCACCCCGGCCTCATCGCCATACACCAGCTGGTTTTCATCAAACCATTGTAAACAGCGAATTCCACAATCATTTTTCACTAAATCTGAAAAG
This sequence comes from Pandemis cinnamomeana, assembly GCA_932294345.1. Lineage (NCBI taxonomy): Eukaryota > Metazoa > Arthropoda > Insecta > Lepidoptera > Tortricidae > Pandemis > Pandemis cinnamomeana. The sequence continues at coordinate 9,745,111 of OW028705.1, read as the reverse complement.
CGTATATAAATCTCTAATTTGTTTCATAAATTAGTTAGTTTTTTAATTAAAGAGACTTTATGACTAAGTAACTCAAGAATGAACCTATGTTACATCACTACTATCGAAAAAACTTGTATCTCAAATCAATATGTAAATTTAAGTATTTTATGTAAACTTTTAAAGTCACAAAGTTAAGTCCACTCAATAGGCTTATCCCTTTGAGATGACAAACAATCCTTCCATGATGGGCTATAAATTATAATAATATGGTCATTACAACTTTTCTCATCATGATTTTATCATAGTTTTAATTTCTGTATTGCTTGTAGTTTTAACTATAAATTTATTTACCTAACACAGGTTTGTCTATGTTGTCATCCCACAAAGTAACATACATGTCTAAAGATCCTGAAGCAAAGCTAGTAGTAGACTTAGGCCGCACAGAAACACCAGACACAACAGCACTGTGTGCTAAACTGTAATTCCTTATGCAAACCAGGTCTGTGAGATCCCATACCTGGAAAATACAAGAAACTTGATGATTTAAAGATAATACACACACTAATGACTATACACAACATATGAACTAACAAAACAAAAACAATGAAAGGAATTGGTACTTTTTTACCTTTATATGGCAATCTGCACCAACAGTAACATATTGTTTTTCAGGTTCAAGACAGTCCACAGCCATGACCATGCTGTCATGCTCAGCTGCAGTGGCATCATCCCTCCACTGCTTCCACGCCTCATCCTCATTGATGCTCCAGATGCTAACTGCACCACTGTCATCACAAACTAACACCTACAATAAAGATTATATTAATAAATATCATGAGACAAATTCAAATAATTGCAAATAAAGAAAACTAACATTGCAAGAGGGATATATAATTAAATAAAACATAATACAATAAAATATGGCTATAGACTACACAATAATAACTATCACAGTTCTGCAATGAGAAGGGGTTTAAAGCCAAATCTCACTACATATCACCAAGGCAGTAGAGGGGTCGAAAAATCACTAAAATCACCCCACATAATTGACAGATCCCTTATTGAGGTGAAGTCTGGTGTCAAATTACACTTACAATATATGCATTTATGGATATATCAGTCATTATAGCCAAATTACCCTAGAAGAGCTCCCAACAAAGCAGCCATCAGAAGTGCCATATTCAAGTTGGATACTTCTCATTGATTTGGGGTTAATTTCCAATGCTTCGGAAATACTTCTAAACACCGCAACACCTCCACTCCAATAGCGACCAGTCAGTTCTGAACAGCCAACAAGCACACTACCATCTGCAAACATCAAAATTATAGAAGTTCCCAATTTTTGCAACTATGTCTATGTTGTAGTTATCTATCTAGAAAGTGGATACAAAATAAAACTAAATTAAACGACGTTTAGAACAAGAAGACAGACAGGATGAAAGTTACCTGGGTGAAGTTTAATATAATCTAGATATGATGGAGCCTCATTTCCAGTCGTGTCGGTTCTGTATACTTCGGCATTTAAATGTGGGGGTACGATCTTATCATTATTTTCCATTGTATTTGTATCAGCGGTACTTTTGTCTCAGATCAGATCAATCAGCACAGTAATACAATCAGCAAATTCAATACTACGGAGTCCACTGAGCTTGGAGTAACAAATGGCTAGGAGTATGGGATAAATTAAATAAACTACTATGACCAAAAAAGTAATTATAAAGTCAAACTGGAAACTACGTTCCCAAAAACACGCGGACCTTTGGAGACAAGACAACAAATTCAAATTGTTTTTTTTTCATGCGTTTGACACATGCACAACAATGACATTTCCAAAATTGTTTTCCTGGTAAAAAATTATAACTCTTGTTCAAATTAGTAGATCGACGGCAAATTGTTAAAGTTACGTCTCGCATGTGGAGATTGAAAAAAAAAGAAACGTGTGCGTCTCGAGATGCCCCACAGAAGTGATAACATAAACTATTTCTAAGTTACTAACAGTATAAGTATATATGTATATCGTAGTATCGTACACTAAACACCGAGTAGAGAAAGAGGGAAGCGTCTCGTCTGCCCGAAATACGACTAGCGCCGTGGGTTAGAGTGAGAAAGGAAGAGCCGAAGAAACATTACTAAGCGGTTTACCCTCCCATAAGAAGTTATCACTTCAAAGACGTTTTAATTATCAGAAAATCTTAATAGGACAGTTTTATGTTAAAAAAATCTAAAAAACTTAACAAGTGCAGCAATGTATATTTACGTTCACGATTCAGCAAAAAATTCATAAAAATTTTATTACGGACGAATATTTATTTAAAGAAAAATACAATCGGAATATTCGAGCCACAGGTTTTTACTCTAGATGAGCGTTTTCCAAATAAAAGTCCACATGATCATTTATTCCAGAAGTTAACTATTTTGCATTTTTCTTACTCAGCATTGTTTACCCTATCGATCCTTATACAAGAAAAAATGTGTCCCAAAATTTCCATTCCAGGCCGCCACTTTTTTTCATTAATATAGCCTATAATTTATAGGTATGTGTGGAATGTGACGAACAGAAAAAAAACCCATAGTAAAATCTGGGACACATTTTTTCTTGTATGAGAATCGATCACTCAAATGTGGGATTAAAAAATTGCATAATTTCATGCATTAATTGCATATGTTCTAGTAAATTCACGGTAAATTAAATAAATGATTTAAACGCAATAACCAGATTTATTTTTTGCTGTATGGGATAAAGCCTTATGGTTTATACAAAGCAGAAAGTTAAAATAAAAAGAAATACATAGACACAACTGACACTGACAGTGACATGTGACTCTGAAGTGAAGTAGCTGAGTTAATTAATGGTATTTTTCATTAATTTGTGAAAATATTGGAATATTGTCAGACGTTGTTCATCCCATAATTATTTTATTGAGGTAACAAACTTATAATGTCCTAAAAATAAACTTTTTAGTCGTAATAACACTTTACATTTATTATTTTAAAATTAAGGAAATTATCACTTTCCGACAACGTATGATTTAGTCAATGTGCTTCCAGTTTGTTATTATCTTGGTGTTTTATTCTAATTTACCGTAAGTTCTTCGTTCTGATTATAAAATAATATAAATTTATAGGTTATTTTTGATCTTTGAGTACGCATCTCTGATGGCGAGAATGGAGCTTTTACAAACTGTGACAGGTCACAAGGGTATAGTCTGGAATGTTTCATGGCACCCTCTCGGAAATATTTTTGCATCTTGTGGCGAGGATAAAACTATAAAACTATGGAACAAAGAAGGTCAAGAATGGGCTATCAAGACAGTTCTAGTGGATGGACACCAACGCACCATCAGAGAAGTGGCGTGGTCACCCTGCGGGAACTTCCTGGCCTCGGGTAGCTTTGATGCAACTACAGCTATTTGGGATAAAAAAAGTGGTGTGTATTGTTGATGTTAAGTAAAATTGAGAGTGAGACTTATCATTATGAAATTCTAATATCATCCTGTTCCATCAGGTCAGTTTGAATGCAATGCAACACTGGAAGGACATGAAAACGAAGTGAAGAGTGTGGCATGGTCTCAGTCTGGACATCTGTTGGCGACGTGTGGACGAGACAAGTCAGTTTGGGTGTGGGAAGTAGCTGGAGATGATGAATATGAGTGTGCATCAGTTCTCAATGCACACAATCAAGATGTCAAGAAAGTTAGTATATCATGAAATGCACATAAATTATAGTTGAAAAGAGCGCATGAATGTTATAACTGATTATTTTTTAGGTGGCTTGGCACCCAACATTAGACATCCTGGCTTCAGCGTCCTACGATAACACTGTAAAGATGTATAAGGAGGATCCAGTTGACAATGATTGGTCTTGTGTAGCAACACTGCATTCACATGATTCTACAGTGTGGAGTCTAGCTTTTGACAAGACTGGAGAGAGACTGGCAACCTGCAGTGATGATAAAACTGTCAAGATATGGAAAGAATATAAACCAGATAATCAAGAAGGAGTAATAGTAGTAGACAGAGACTCTGTATGGAAATGTGTGTGCACATTATCTGGGTATCACACAAGATGTGTGTATGACATTGCATGGTGCCACAAGACTGGATTGATAGCAACTGCTTGTGGTGATGACATAATAAGAATATTTAAAGAGGCTGAAGATTCGGACCCAAATTCACCAACATTTGATTTAGTTTGCACCAAATTGAATGCTCATGCGCAAGATGTGAACTGTGTTGCGTGGAGCCCTTCTGGAAACCAGGAGTTGCTTTCCTGTAGTGATGATGGTGAAATTAGAATATGGAAAGTTACCAACTAGAAGTAGTGTTGAACACAATGTATAGTGATAAGAAATGGGAATACAATGATCAATGTAATTGTAAACAAGCTAGGGATTAATGTATAAGTGATATACAATAAATGATTGTTATTGGTTACAGTTCATTCTATTTTATTCAACCTAATTAAGGTCATAATTTTGATTATTTATTTATTCATAAATAATTATTGAAAAATTAATTATACTGGAAGACTAGTTAGCCATTATTTATCCATTTTCAGGTTTAGTCTGATGCTTTTGAAACTAGGAAAATTGTTCTCTGGAAAAACATCAATTTTAAAGAACTTCTACTCTGTTTCCGCATCCACTAAAATGTCGACAGGAGAACTTACTGGAGTGAAACTAAGTAAAGTTGTGGCTGTTCTGGAAGACTTTGCACCAAGGAATCTTGCTGAAAGTTGGGACAATACTGGTCTACTTGTGGAGCCGTATACTCCTAGGTAACTGCTTGATTAAGTACACTGAATATGAATATACAGGGTAATTTTTTTATCAGTGCACAAATTTTAACATGTGATTTTGTATCGTTAATATAGTATATTACGACAGTTAAATCAGCTCATTAAAAAAAAATTTTTTTTTTGTTAATTATCCTACTTTTACCTTCTCGTGTGGACACCAAGTCACACTAGAAAATCATTTTTGAAAACCTCAACAGTAAGGACCTTTTTTATAAATAAACTAGTTTTTTTCGAATAGCGAAACTTCAGCTGACAGCGTCATGTCACTACAATTTTTGCAGTTAAGATTGTTTTCAACTGGAACAAAATCTCACGCGATTTTTACGAATATTCTAATGTTGAGTATTACGAAATGATCCGTATGTACATTCTGAGCGGTGAAAGTTTAAGAGAGGCTCAGAGGATGTACCGAGACGAAAGTTCTCGACTTCGTAGCTAAGGATACGTATACCAGTAGGTACCCAACATGCGAACGATATTAGCCGCCAATAACAGATTATTGGATTACGGCCAATTTACTACCCCCCGGCACGCTGATGGACGTGGTAGACCTCATTTGGCGTTAGAAGCTCAAGATGGTGGTCATACAGTAATCCACATAAAGTTACAGAAAATCATCACCAAGTAAGGTTTAGTGCCAACGACTGACCGGAGGAACCTGCCTGGAAATGTTGCAAGGCGTAGTGAGCGAATTGATGGAAGATGTGCCGCTAGCCTACGAGATTGTTACTACGAGCACGACGGTGCTCCACCCCACTACGCGACAACAGTGCGAAACTACCTAAATAGCGAATACGGAGACAACTGCATAGGGCGTGGAGCACCTCAGGTGCCTTGGCCTGCCAGGAGCACGGACCTCACGCCTTGTGACTTTTTCTTATGGGGTGAAGTCAAACGACGAGTGTAATACGTTGAAGAAGCACAAAGTTTCGACGATTTTAAATTGAATGTTATGACAGCGTTCGATGCTATTAAACACGACACTCGTATTTTAGACAAACTAAAAAGCAACTTGCTAAAGCGTGCACAGCTTTGCTTAGAAAATAACGGAGGTCATTTTGAGCAATTGTTAAAGTATGTTTAGTTTTGTATTTATGTATTTTAAATAAATAATAATTTATTTCGCTGCTAGTTATTATTTCAAACAAATTATGAACGCAACATAAGTTATGTACCTACAGTCCCCACACGGAAATATTGAGTTAATTGCCGTTGTTTGCAACTTGGCCGTATATGCCAGCCAAGGGTCCGGACTCGTGCGAGGAGTGCTTCGGGATGACTCGGCAACTACGACTTGCCGAACTCTGCTGACCAATGAGGCTGACGTTGCTACGGTTACGTTATAACAAAGATGGTTAACCAATGGCTGACCGCGATTTCTTTGGAAGCTGACGTCGAGGATGACACCGGGACAACTCGGCGACCACGACTTTTGCCGAACTCTACTGGCCAATGAGGCTGACGTTGCTACAGTTACGTTATAACAAAAATGGTTAACCAATGGCTGACTGCGATTTCTTTGGAGGTTGACGTCGAGGATGACATCGGGAAAATCCGGCCACCACGACTTTGGTCGAACTCTGCCGACAAATGGGGCTGACGTTGCTACGGCAACTTTATAACAGCCGAGGAGTTGATATTCGAAATTGACTTTGTCAAACAACACGCCTCTCTCGCTCGCGCATTAGAGTGTCCATGAATATCGTTAAGTTAGTGGAATCATTAAATCGGCAATATCTCTAGTATTTTTTAAGCTAGAGTAAAAATAACACAACATGTGTTATTGATTAACAATAACGAAGCAAATATTAAAATTTGTGCACCTATTAAAAAATTACCCTGTATATAAAATCTATAACTAATTAATATTGTCATACCAGAAATAACAATCATAATTAAAATGAACAAAAAAAATTACCTTGCTACTCCGCTACTCACGTGCAAGATAACCAAGCCTGTGTGAAATATATGTATTTCATGCAATCCCTCCCTCCACTACTGCCAATAAAACACACATATAAACCGATTGGGTTTGCATGTGTAACAGTTGTGCTCATTAAACTTTGATAATGATCCCGTAGAGGGATTGAAACGCGTCAGTGTTTGTGTGGTGTAAGGGATAATTACGTTTGTGGGATTTATATGTGTTTTATTGGCAGTAGTGGAGGGAGAGATTGCATGAAAAATATATATATTTCACACCGGCTTGGTTATCTTGCACGTCAGTAGCGGAGTAGCAAGGTAAATTTTTTGTTCATTGAAATGGGCCTCCGCAAAGTAACGCCTGATTCAATAAAATATTTAATCATAATTACTTTGTTACCAGAAATATCACAAAGCTTTTGTTAACAAATGACTTAACAGAAGATGTCGCTATTGAAGCAGAGAAACACGGATGTGAAATGATTGTCGCCTACCATCCACCAATATTTGCTCCTTTGAAATCAGTAACCCAAAGGTATGCATATCAACTTTTGCTGTTTAACATTCTTCAAAATACAAAACATCTCTTCTTCATTTATTTACACATGCTTGATTTCAGCGCATGGAAGGAACGAATTGTGTCTTTTCTATTAGAGAAACGCATTTCTCTGTATTCTCCCCACACGAGCTGGGACTGCGTGCGAGGCGGCGTCAATGATTGGCTGGCATCGGCTTTTCCAGTAAAGGAATCCAAACCTATCACTCCAGGGCTTGATCCTAATTTCGGAGCTGGAAGGTACCACATCACATTACGATGCATAATTATTTATTAACCTAGTGTCGAGAAATGAACAATATTTCTTTTCTTCCGCAGATACGTCCACCTACAATTTGAAATATCGCTATCAGACGCTATTGCCAAAGTAAAGCAATTAACTGGTCTCCCACACGTTCGCTTGGCTCTTGCCAAAGGCAAATCCCTGACTGATAATATAAATACCGTAGCGCTTTGTGCGGGATCGGGAGCTTCGGTCCTAAAAGGAATCAATGCAGATCTCTACCTTACAGGTACATATATTTTTCTTTTCTTGGATCTTGCAAGCGAATCGATCTGACAAGAAAACATCTCATAATAAACACAAACAAAAATATAATTATATTTCAGGTGAAATGCTTCATCATGATGTACTCGATGCGGCTCAGAAGGGGATATCAGTCATCCTAACAAACCACTCGGATTCTGAGAGGGGATTCCTTACAGTGTTCTCGCCGGATCTTCAGAAGAGATTAGAAAATCAAGTCCAAGTGTTTGTAAGCGAATGTGACAAGGATCCGCTGGTGACAGTGTGAGTTGATTCTAAGGTTGTAGTAAAAAAATAAACAGAATTATGTCATATCTTTTATTAATCGTTGTTATTTAGTATTGTTAAAGTAGTGTGAGATCATTATTATGCAATAATTAGCATAGTCTTTAAATATAAAAATGACAAGGATTTCATAATACAAAGATAATTAAATACAAATTCATTAAATTGGTATGTATGTGCTTATAGATACAGTAGGCACTGATTGTGCTACAATCTACTCGTAATCATTTTAGTTTACAATAGTTGGCAAGACCGTTGTGTATAAACTTTAGTCTTCAATTTCTTATGCGCGTGACTCAGTCGGCTTGGATTCCTTTCTCGATCTGGAAACTGCACTGAAAGACGTTTACATTTTAAGAGGCTGTATTGTATTTTATGTTTTGTTAGTCTTTTGTATAGCATGCACACGACTTACTTACGCAGGTTAATTTTCTCTGGTGTTTTATTTTGACTTTTGAAGTCTTTAAGCTTTTCTAGCGAAGACTTTTTCTTTTTCGTCGATCCCTGTTCAGCTGGTACTTTGCATACTGACGTTACTGTGCCCTTTTTGTCATCGTAGTTTATGACATATTCATTTCTTTTCGATCTTGGTCTCTCTTTTGAGTGACGTGTTTCCCCGTTTGTTTCACCGGATTTCATTTGTAGTGAATTACGGTGACGGTCGGCGGAGTTTATACTGGATCTTTTTTGGTGTTCTAAAGAGTCTTTCTTTAAATTCGAATGACGACTTGAGCTTCTTACATGGTGAGGTTTGAGAACTTCTCCTGTACTCTGCGTTTTTTTCGCACCTTTATTCTCATGAGTATTAATAATTTGTTCAAGGATTACCTCAGATGGTATTTTCTCAGTAGGTCTATGTGAACCACCTTGCTTTTTTATTGAGGTCGCTCTTTCATCTTTGCGTTTATTTTCTTGCGTTGCTGTTTTTTCCGTAATTGATGCATGTTCACTTGATTGTTCAGCCGAACCTGGAACTTCCTGGCTTTCCGCCTTTTGGACTATTTTCTTTTTTTTGATTGAGTTTGTTTTTTTATTAATACTATCTTTGTGATTGTCGGTTTTGCGAACTCTGTCATAGGAATTATATTTCTTTATATTTTTTTCTTTATGATCATTTACTTTTGATTCATGTTTAGCATTTAAATAATGAGTCATATCTGGCTTGTAGATGTTTTTGTCAGTAATTTCCACATTGTTTTCATCAATCCCTGTTTTGTTAACGTTGACGTATATTGGCGCTGTTTCTTCTTCTTCGTCACTCAAGTATAATTTAGCTGTATCCGGGGAACAGGTACCGCCGTATTTCTCATCTCTAGATTCGTATTTGTTGACCCTAAAACAAAAAAAATGGTAAGCAAGTTGCATTTAGATATCGTCAATAAAAATCACGTGAAAATGTTATTTCTCTTCTTACTTTGCTGTAGCATTTTGTCTGATATTGTGTCGTCGGCGCGGTTTTTCCATAGAATTAGTTCTATTAGCTTTGGGTGGCTCGGAAATGCTGCGAAGTGTTGAGCTATTGACCTCTTCATATTGTCTTGACCTGGAACGTCTTGTATCCTGTTTATTTTTGGTGATCATTCTAGAATCTTGTTCGATAATTGGTTTTAATATAGTTACTTTTCCAGGATCCTCTGTTTTATCAGTATACTTTGTGCGCTGTCTTGGTGTTGGCACCGGAGCAAAGTTAGTTTTAAAGGGTACATTTTGATATTCCACTGCGTCTTCTGATTCGGCTTCACTATTGCAGACACTAGAAACTTGTTGGATAAGTCTCACAGACTGGAAAATATTGTCAATAGCATCATTCTGCATTTTAATTCTATCTCTAATAAACTTCGGCTTGTTCTCTAATTCTTTCTTTTTGTCATTTTGTATGCCGAAGTACGTTAGATCAGACTGGCGAAGCTGGCGTGTTTTAGCTCTTGTTGGTACGGGAGATATCTGCAGAGCTTTTAGTTTATTTTTTACTGAACTGAATGTACTACCAACTTCACTTTCTGAGGAATGCTTGACTTCTTGATATTTGGAGCTAACACTTGTCATTAGACCTGAAATAACCAAAACAGTAAAATTAAAATTACATTTTCATTACATCGTTTTTATCAAGTTATATACATAACAATGTTTTTACCTGTATTAATTGGCCTCGAAACAAAATTTTTCAGTGTAGTCGTGTCAGTTTCGCTTGATAAACTAGATGTATCGTTGCTGTACCTTCTTTCTGATTGCAACTGTCTATTAATTAGCGAAACAGCTGTGGGAACATCTGCGTCTTCATGATTCATAGCATTCGATTGAACATTATTGAGCCCAAATGCCATGTTCTCCCCTAGAAGATATGGTTTAGGCTTGGGAATTTTGTTTTTGAGAATACTTTTTGTAGCTGCTGTATTCTCATCGTATTCACCCATGTCACTGGCGTTATAGAAATCATTCTTAGCATCACATTCAACATTTTTTTTGTCCCCGAATAGGGTAATAGGTCTTTCTGGTTTATTTGCAATTGGCACAAATGCACTTTTCTTTCGTCTAAAGTCATTAGTGGGTGGTGGTTTCTCATCAGTTGCTATTATGTTTACTCTTCCGGATTCAGCGGCGAAGTGTAGTTCAGTTTTACAAAATTCTACTTTCTTAATTTTCCTGTCGGCTTCTTCACTGATGTGGGCATTTTTACATTGATAGTCATCGTCAGTTTCCAGGGTGATAGGTACTGTTATTGACACCTTTCCTTTAGACTGCAATGTGATGTTACTCTCACTTGGTTCTTCGATTACAACATTATGTTCTCTGTATGATTTAAATTGATTGCTTTTGTTAAATGAAGTCTGTCTGTTTTTGTTGAGCCAATCTTTGAACGAGTCTTCGTGTGTATCAATTTTCCTGTCTTTTTTTTCGTAATCGTTGTGGTCATTCACTAGTTCTGATGATTTACAAATACCACTATCTGTAGATGATTCCATTGCCATTGTGTCATTGAAGTGGGAGATAGTTTCACTAATGGGAGCTGTTTCTTCAAAGCTGTAACTCTTGCGCCGGTTATTCCAGTCGCTACTACCATTGAGAAGAGATTTGTATTTGAGAGTGCTAAGTGCAGCCGGAGCATCTAGAAGTGGAGATGCTCTACTACCTTGTCTCAATGACGAAATATCACTATTCTCTGAATCGTACGAATACTTTCTGAATATACTTTTGTGATTATTTTTCGGATCAAGATCAATGATACTGGCGTTGTCAGTTGACGAGGACTCTTCGCTAGGCATTCGTAAAGAATTTTTGCCCGTGGAGCTTTTCCATTTCGATGGTTCCGAAATATCTGCGTCGTCTGGTTCAGTGACTTTGTAATTTTCTGTTTCGGGTGTATCCGGTAGCAAATCTAAAGGAGTAGAAGATATTTCCAGCGGTAAAGAAGGAAGAGAAGGCGTGTCTCCAAAGGGTCTGCTTGTTATGGACGGAGATAAAAGCCTGGTGCCGGAAGATATAACCTGAAAATACAAAGATTAACACATAAGTTTCATAAAAAAAACAATATTACTAAGTTATTTCACAATTGGCATTGTTCATTTTTTTTAAGCTGTGCTTTTAACACCTTTATTTGATAAAATGGACTATTTCAAGCAACTATTTTGAATATTATGCTTTTACGTAGCTTTGTTAATTAATAATAGATATTTTTTCGCTGTTTGATAATTCGTGAATTTAGACAGAATCGCAATTGCCTTCGTTCGGCTGGCTATAAAAAAAAACGGCTTTGTCTATGGTTTTGTCGATTTGACAGTGACACGTGACAGTTGCCATAGCTAAACTTTTTTTTTAATTTTTGTGGCAAACATTCGATGCTGGATTCTGTCTAAAAACCGGGTCGTTCGGTCAAACAAAGGTTCAAAGTACTTTTACAAAAATATCTGCAATCATAAAGTATTTTTGAAATCGGACAAGATAAATCGGATAAATGATGGTTTTCCTCGAAATGGTTTTCGAATTGGAGCATACTAAAAAAAATGAACAATGCCAATTAGCCTCTTTAACCTTGCAGATCTATTCCATGACATAAGTTTAGTTAAAGGTTGTTAGTAATTTTTTTATCAAAAATCTAATTCTGTTTCCGACGTCTTGTCGTGATCAGGTAAGTTGGCCTTCTCAAACTGGGCGCTTTGACTGAGGGCTGACTATGAGATTTGTACAGGCTTCAGACTTACCCTGCGTGATGAGTGCATCATGTAGGACGAGGCGGGAGCCCCGGGGCCGGAGGAGGAGTGGTAGGCGGCGCGCACGACGCGCACTCGGGCTCCTGGTGCGCTTGCATTTAGCACCTCCATGGCGCGAGCTACCTGCCGCGTCACGCCACCTTCGGTTACCTGTTGTGGAAAAACAGTGTTTTCTGATGGATTTAGAGGTTTTGGCAACGTTCAAAAGAACGGTAAAGATGAGTACATTATATTGACTAGCAGAAATAACAGTTGCATGGAAAGCAACTTGTTAATTTTGCTCGTCAGTGTACTTATTAGTGTGGTTGATGAGTATCAAATAGAGACGCGAAAGATACCTATGACACACGGTGTCGTGATAAAAAATAGAAGACTACTCTTTATTTTATATCGGTTAGGAGTAGTCTTTAGTAAATAGGTAGATGCCGGCAGGTAGGTAAAAGAGTTTCCTTAGAGGTCATTTCGCACATCACCCACAATCTAGATAGCTATAATGCTGTAAGTGTTTCTAAGAATCAAATTACCTCAATTGTGAAAACCGAATACTCACCAGGATTCTTGGTAAGTGGCTGAATATTAATTATATGCCTTTTTGAGAGAATTAAAAAAAGGCACAGAACCTCAATATAATTCGACTAGGTTTGTTATATGTTATGTACCTAAATTAATCTTCAGGTGCGAACCGATTTGGTTGATTCATTTTTTATTCGAATATGTCTTAAAGTTTGTTCCATATAAAATTTATCAAAATCGTTTCCGTAATTGTAATTATTTTACGCTTGAACTCTGTTATTTATGTTTTCCATATTTCCTATACCATTTCGTAATAAGTACTTATATTTACGTAATAAAACCTATATTACGGTTCCTGTTGGGCTTTACGATTCATATTTGTTTTATTGTCACAACACAAACGTTGAGCCGGGTATCTTATCTAGGTCGGAGCTGAAAAGAGTTTGTCATGAGCATAAATGTTTGCGTTAATTTATGGATCTCGGTAAACCGATTACCGTGTCACCGAGAAGTCGTTAGGGAACTAGTTGCGCACAACTTGAAGTAGCAAGTGTAACGTTAATTTGATCGCAATAACAGTTTTATGTCCTATAAAATGAAGAGGTTCGTTAAATTGAATTATACCTACTACATTTCGTCGGTCTGGTTATTTTTTGCTTAGCTACAAGTAAATTCTTGTATGAAATATTCATGACCGCGCTTTATGATGAGCTCAACTGTTATTATAACTGTCCGCCAACGCGAGTGCTTAGTTCAGTAGGTAGAGTGTAGCACCGTACCGTCGACAGTATCTAGTGGAGGCAAAATACGTGAAATTTCCCTTAAGTCAGGAAATAATTCTAAGAACTGATAAAAACAATTGTTTTTGATTTGTATGGGTTAGAAATGGAATTTAATACATCACTTTATATATTCACCCCCCCGGAAAGGGGTGGAATTGGTTGAAAATGGTGTAATAGTAATAACTAAGAAGAAAAAATAGGTGTAGTCTGTGCAATTTGCCATACGTTTTATTACATCTTAATCTATATTTGCACCCGTTATTTAGCTCAATTCAAGCTACGGAACATACAAAAAAAAAATCATATAACTAAAAATATACTTTTTGGCATTGCGGCCCCGGGAAAAATACAGAACGCGGTGCAAATTGAGGAAATGATGAGAATATATATCAAAACACAATACCAAATTTGCACCAGGGTGCGACACCCGGAAAGTAGTTTTCTATGTTTTACTGTCTTTGTACTTCGGGGGAAATTTTGGAATTAATAAAAATCGTCACAATCGTCTTAACTTGGTTTGATTAACATTCGCACCCCATAAAAAATTGACATTTCTACACGGAACATGCGGTACTGTAATACTACCCGCTACCTAGCGTTCGCTGCTATTCCTTGCGTTTAGATAGAACTATGTTTACCAAACTTCCGGTTAAAATTTTCTTTTTTTTATTGAGTGCGAATGTAGTATCTTTTAAATATGTGTTATTTATAAATTTTCACGACTATCTTAATTTCCCCCGAAGTACAATCTACAAAAGAGTGAAAAAAAACATGTTCCATACTTTGCACGGGGGTGCAAAGTTACCTGGGTGTTTATAATACTTTGAAAAGCTTAATCTAAGTTTGCACCAACCGTCTGAATTATCCTCGAGCCGCAATCAGAAAAAAATATTTTACCAAGATTCTATACATCGTACACCTTTTTAATTAACATACATTATGTACCAAAGGGGACCCTTCACGTGGCTAAACTTGCGCCTAATACCTTTTATCATACTCCAAAATAACGGCATTTGAAGTTTATACCTAATATTTTAAAGTGTTCCGTACATGATAGAAAGGTGCAAACCGAGGGAAACCATCTAGTCGTGCCCTCTAACGATTCCACAAAAAAACACGACTACACGAATTACTTCCATACTTTTCCGTAATTCGACTATACTAATCATCCTGTAAGCGCAGACTGGCGGCCCGCGCAAGCTCATCGCCTAACGTAACGACGACGTGACAGATCTTGTCGCACATTTTTTTTCTTTTTACAAATTTTGAAATTCCATATTCGATTGCTTGCCGGTAACAACTTTTTGTACCTAAGAATATAGTTTCAATATTTTCCTTTTCTACGTTTTTCTTTACTAGAGTTTCGTCGAATCCTTATTCTATTATCCTTAGGCATAGATTTTTCGTTAGCAGTCACAATGAAACACGGTCTAATCGGAACAATTGTTGTAAAACCTGCTCAGAGTTAGGTAGTACACGGATTGTCATTGCGACCTTCGAGCGAGTACGCGGGTATTTATTTGTTGGCAGTGACGTGATCGCCGATGCGGGGGCGAGATGAAATTGCGGGACAAAGTGATTGCGATCTTTCCAATGAACAACTCACTTCTGCAGCTCCGCTGTGGGTGTCGAACACATCGCATATTTACGACGCACCTACATCTATGACCATAATCCGGCAATAATAAAACAAGCTATTGGTCTTAATTAAGCCTAATTGCGAGTCCGCTATACTATGTAGAAGACGCCGTTTATCAAGTTTACGGCTAGCGAAAGAACGATCGCCAGTGATCGGTCAAATTTATAATGAATTACTATTATTATTCCTTTTACCAAATTACTTTAATCTACTACGGTTCAAAATATGTTTATCGTGGTGTAATTTGGAACTTTCGTATATCTTTCACAGAAAAAAAAGCTAACCCGAATTGATAATTCCCGTCTTTGTTTGATTTCGGTTAAAATGCGTATTATAATATCGCTCTTTCTCTTGCACCGCCAATGTTTACGGTAGGATGTCTAGGTAAGCACATTTATCCAATCCACGTTGCTTATAGCCTCAAACTTGTAGTCACAGTTCGTTACCTTCAGTCAGCAGTAAAACTATAAAATAATTTATGAATAGCGTTAACTAATTTAATTCAGTACGTAGTTATTTAATTACATTACATTGTAATTCTGCTTATTGAATAAAATATTAAGAATAATTATTTACAACAACTATTGTTTGAGTTTTCTTAAAGAAATCAATTAAGTTCGTGGTAGAAAAACAACCATTAAATTCTACATCGTTAATTGTCAGCTGCCGGCAACCTTTTACCGCGATTATTATTGGATCAAGGCGAATTATCTCAGTGGATTAGGTGACGTCATGGACGTGATCGGACGCCGGCGAAAACCAAAAGTAAGGTCGCAACCCACTGGTCGGCAGCTCGCAGCCGAGACAAATGACGCGATGCACCGCTAACACATACGTGATGAAAGATAACGGTGCGCATGTTACATGACATGTTTAGTGTCCAGAAAAACGTGTGAAGTGGCGCGTGCTTCCATAGTTTAACACCCTAATGTTATTTGACTCACGTTCTTCTATTTTTTTTGAGACCGATTTCTGTAATCATATCATTAAAAAATAGTATCTCCTATTGCAATAAAATCACTGCTCGAATTAACTTTTGGACTATTGGTTAACATGATTAATTAAACCTGCCAATGCACCCTGCCGTTTACTGGGTGCGCATTCTGTTCTCTCTTAACATGGGATTAACGCCTAGTGAAGAAAAATTACTTTTTACCCTAGTGTCCAGATTAGTGGCCGCACTAATCCTAACCAAAAGGACCATAGGCAGCAAAAATAATCTGGTTTACTTACTTAAGTGTGTCAGTTTCGAACACTAACTCTACACAAATTTACATCTACATTAATTTAATTTAATTTAGGGATAAGTTCGCCTTAGTGCATATACTTAATGTCTTTTTTAGTGATTTGTGTCTGTTTCATTATATTTCAACAATTAAGCATTCACTTACTTACTTAATTTGAAACGAGTTTAAAACTAAAACAGATTTATTTTTTTGCCAAGGCCCAAATTCAGTGGCGTAGCATAGTGGGGGCGAGGGGGGCGGTCCGCCCCGGGCGGCACTTTTAGGGGGCGGCAAAATTTCAGAATAAATAACAATAATATCGTATAAATAATATAAATATTTGAAATACGTAAGCAATGGGGCGGCAAAATTTTCATCCGCCCCGGGCGGCCGAGACCCACGCTACGCTACTGCCCAAATTAGAAGTACGAAGTTAGCCTATCCCTACTTAAGTAAGTGCTGTACATGAAGATCAGATATACACACACGCTAAACACGTCACTTAATATTTTTCATCTATTAAAACTAGTCCGATTAACAAAGTCATTCAAGATTAATCAATTCATGTACCTACATGTAGGTACCTACCTACCTACATTGACTAATATTTACGTCTTGGCTTTTTCCGAGCGTGGTTTCCCGATATTCATTCAATTATTGCGAATGGACGTTGTGTTGTATGATTAAGTTTTACAACAAGTGGTGTGATCGAGAGCCGGGCCGGCGCGGCGCGGTCGTCGACACGGCGGGGGCGGCCGGGCCATATCCACCGAGCAGCAAGAAACCACTTAAAAATCCCCACATTCGACTGATTCATTTATATGATTTACATATCCTAATGAATCAGTCGGAACTTCGATCTTCTAACGAATGACGTACATAGAAACCTACATAATAATATCCATCACATCGCTTATCGGTCGATTATCTTTTCTTGCTGGCAAATACTGATGCAATTTAGGTCTTCATACAACTGGGAGTTCTCCATTGAAAACGGTGTTGGTGACGTTCGTTCTCTAATCAAAGCCCCTGATTATGCCATAATCACGGTAATTACGAAGCCCTAGCCAAATTAGTATGCTATCGCTACTGGGCCAAGCCTGACTCATTATAGGTCACCACCCTGCCAAAATACCGGTCCGTTAGATATTCGTCATATACGTTTACGCATCTCGAATTCTTACGACATTATACGCAATTCCGATAAAACTAAACTTCTGAACATGCGATGGAATTAAACGACTACCATTTAATTAAATTGAGTGGGCATAGATTACCTTCAGATTAATTTCAAGTATAGTTAGGTACCTACCTAAGTCTGTAGATGTAAGACTGAATGGTAATTAAATGTTCATTAAGTGACATTAGTTCGATGTAATGACGAGTCAGCCAACAAACAACGCGGTGGAGCGGATGGCGCGGCATGGTGCGCGGGCGCAGCCTCGGCCCGGCCTTTGCGCAGGATTTCCGGCAGCCGCACACGAGCCCGAGCCAACAACCTCAGCACAATGAGAAAATGATGCTTCTAGATGTAGACTGCTGATACCCGCATTTTAATGCGCCTAATTTACTATCCTTGACGTGATCGCTCATCTTCACTATGATTACCTGCATTAAGCTGCGGCGTGACAATGTGTCGCTCATTGAAAGATTAGCCTATAATTTGGACTTAATGTGTGGGTAGGTATTGTTATGTACATGAAGGTTTAAATGTTTTACATGTGAGTGTGTAAGCTCATAAATTTAATTCAATAATAAAACAAGTAATAAGAATGAAGGACGAACCAGTCGTTTTCTTTGTCGATGCCTCACAGGCCCGGTGCACAGCTTCGAGCTTTGTTATATTATTTAATATGCAAACATGGACGCTACTCACATGTTGTCAATACACAAACAGAGGCTGCTATATGTTAATAAGCACAGTCTAAGCGTTTGTTTTACAAACAGAGAAAGGTGCTATTTCGTGTAATTGACATGACCACAATAATCTGTTGTGGCAAACATAAAAGTAGGCTAATTTGTGTCTCGCACGAAATGTAGCGAAAGCCGATCTTCATTTTCTGAGCCAATTATCTCGACTTTCCTGACGTAATTTGAATTTTCTTGCGACTTGCGACTGCATTAAGTGCTGCGGTCGAAAGACATCAACGCGGTGCGGTAACACAGGTAAGCTGTAGGTACCTCACAATCCTCTTACATACATGTGCAATTGCAATAGGTGTTAGTGCTTAACCCTCCTTGTTTGTGTCGTAGTGGGTGCAATAGATGAAAGCAGATTTTGAACAGTAAGTAGTTTTTTTTAAATAGGAGTGGTTTTGGTATTTTGTTTAGGAAAAATAGTGTGTATAGTTAAGAGAGCCCTGGCTTGAGAGACAATTCTACTCAGTTTTTACAGTCTAATAACACCATAGAACCTTATTTTCGTAAAAAATAAGTCAAAATACTTATCTATACATATACACAATAAGATGACAATGTTCTGGGGTGACCTAGGAATTGAACTGATTGACAGTGCCATAGTAGCTTTGAGAATGAAATTGTACAGTTTCAAGTTTCTTCATGGAAGCAGAGGGGGCGGTTTTGCATGAAAATATACATGTGTCGCATAGATGTAGTTGTCTTGTACGCGTGGTTGGGGAGTAGCAACAGCAACGTCGCTGTTTGTTGTACATTAAGCTAGCTGTGCATATTGGAAATGTGTCTGCATCTGCAAAGCATTACTTCACTTTCATGTTACCTAAGTAATAGAAGGTATCCTAGTTCAGCCATTCGTCAAGAGCCACACATTAAGTAAAGCCGAAATATCTTACTATTTATTAATGATTTTCTTTGAATTTTTCAACTACCTACATATGTATCTTGATCTATTTTTCGTCCATACGGAGCGTTCACATGCCTGGGGCTTTAGCACCTAACCTATCTAGCTAGTACTTCAAACCTTCGCCAATCGTAACATGAACTTATATTAATAAAAAACTGCTTACGACTCGTGTCATAACCACGGTTAAATAACACCAAGTATTTATTGATTGTTAGCAAGCCCTGTTACGGCTGTTACCATATCACAAATCACAAGATTAGTATAAGATACTGTTATCCATATGCTGATCAATATTGATCTTATTAAGCGACAAGACCAAGACCTTGGAAAGCCATGACCCGCGCCAGCTGCGCGGGTCTGTTGTAGAGCCAATAAATACAATAACCCGCAATTACGAACTATAAAGTCGACTAAACTTGTAGGTATAGTAGGGCACAAAAACGAATTCTTTATAATAAAATACCTACGCAGTAGAGTTTGTACTAAATTGAATAGTTTTTCTTGTCGATTCGTTAAGCCACATTTTTATTTACCACTTGTGTAGATATATAAAATTCAAAGAGCCTTAAAATTCAATCCAAGGATCGTTTAGTTGTATTAATTTGTCGCAAAAAATTATTTCTGAGACACTGTAGGTAGGTACATCATGGTACACGTACAACTACAACTCTATGTAAAAGCTCTACTTACAAAAAATACGTTGGATGGATACATGGTTGATGCTGTCGCTAATCTAAATTGTAAAGCAGTCCTAGCTGCTTAAGTTGTCTGTTTTTTACGGCAATTGACACGTTTGAAAATAAGTTCAAGACCAGATGTCACACAACATAGAACTTAAGTAGGTATGTAAATCAATACACGCCCACCATTCATCTGCCGAATTTGTAAAAAGATATATTAAGTCTACATCCACAACACAAATACAATTGTTTGTTTAGTTTTTCAATGATAGCTTAATTCACATCGGTTCTTGATCGCTAATGCAGAGAACTTGCTAACTAGATATTTTGACATACCTTAAACATCTTGTTGCTATCTCCTCGTACCACCCACTAACCACTAACCTTTTGATACAGAAAACTAGTAACGTGTCGCAATCCCTACATCAAAAAAAAAAACTATAACGTTTTGTTTTTGTGACACCGGCTTCAGTCAAATTTTTATGGAGTGAGTAAGATACAATTCGCGCTTAATAATAATGATTGTTTAGTGAGTTTAGGGTAACTACAGCGGAGTGAGCAAGAGCTCTTTTTCTGATGATTTTCTAAAATAATGGTGAAATGTTTATGTACATCACGTGGATTTACTTATTACTGTTTTGTCACGTCGACGTTGCGACAAAACGTTTTGTGTCCGTTTCGTTCGCGCGACATCGACAACCCATTGTTAGGAGACTGCGACACTTTCCAATTTAAGTAATGTCACTCGGATATTAGTAGGTACTCTTACTAGTCTGCAACATAGCTCATGGCTAATGTACCATTAATAACAAACAACATCTTTTGAGGTTACAAAAATAAGTCGCAAAAACTTCGTCTACGCTAAACAACACAACGAATGTTCCGGGGTAGCCTTATTAGAATTAGCAATCGTGAGCATTAAGTTTACCTACATAATGTTATCATTCATGTATTTAAAGTCCTTGGTCGTTTGCAGCATAGCTATTAGGCTGAAGTGTTTAATAACGTATTCGTGATTAAGTTTTTCCACTAAATTCCTTCCTTTTAACTTAACGTTAAGTTTTAGTTACGGCAAGACGCTTACGTAACTAGAAACGAAACAATTGTTATAGTAGACGGTTGGAACGCGTTCCAAGTTCTAATTCTAATGAATAGGAAGTCATCTTCGTAGACAAAGCGATCGGTAGCTTCCTCACATCTATCGCCACTTTCTCCGTTCGATAATCGCGTCGGGTCCGCGATCTCTATTGTGCAGCAGTTTGAATATAGCGCACTTCTCACGATTCTTTTGTGACATGCCATGCGTTAATTTTATCTGGCTAATATGGCTATCACGTTAACACGTAACCCGTAACAGTATTTTGGGTGCATTGCTGGTTCCTACTGACTTTGGTTACCTGTATTATATTATATTATAATGGTTAAATCATCATCAAAGACTGATTTTCGGTGTTTTCATAGTTAATTCAGGGTTTCACGAAGTGGGGTAAGTAGGCCGGTGTATAATCTTGGAAGGGTACGCGACAAAATGTAGTTGTTCACACTTAAGTAGGTACTTAGTCATGGAAATATAATAGGTACAAGAATCGACTGAATGCTGAACCTAATTTTCCTACGATTGATATGGAAAAAAAAATTGTTGCGAGAATCGACTACCTATTTTGCTACAATAAATGCAAGTCTAACAATTGAGAGATTGTTCCTCGAAGGATTATTCCGTCTCTGTGTGTAATATAATTTAATATAATTATGTGTTTTATTAGGGTCGAGTTTTCAGAGGGGTGATACGTTATAATTGTGAAATGTTATAATAATCTTATTCGTGTCGTGAATTCCTACCTGCCTCATAAAAAAGCTATGCATAAAAACCGAGCTTTATTAAGGTTTGCCTTATCCTGGCATGATACAAAAGAAAAAACAAAGCTAAAACGAAACAGACTGGGCCAGACAGGTTCGCAAGACATCTTTCACGAAGTTGAACCTTACCGTAACGGTTCAGTAGTGCCATTTAGGTTTCGAGGCGATAGCCTAGCTATGTAGCTCAGGCAATAGCGTCATTCTGAGTTTTAAATACCGTATAAGGAAAGACAGCTTTACTCTTTTGGCAATGACCGCTTGTTAATCGAAATGCCATAAGTATAACCGGTAAGGAACATAGCTATATAAGCAGCTATATCACGACGTCTTTAGCATTTTCATCAGCACTTAATTAACACATGTAGTCATACTGATTGCATTTTCACTATTGGAAGCTTTGTTGGTATGCGAAACTATAGACTTATTGAAGTAAAACAAGTGACAAATATATAAACCGGACTAACTTCTGATCAAACTACCCAACTAAAAACAGTGTTAAATCTACAGATGTTAAGTAAAGTGTAAATACAGGGAAGTTGTTGACAAGCTTTAGTGTGCGTGGATTAAGCTCTGTTAGAGGGTAGTGAGTAGAGTCGGCGTCCTCACCTTCCCATATTCGGCGGCTCCTGCCCACTCTCGCCGCCATTGACCTGCCACTTCCATTTCAGTGAGACAGCTCTCGATCACTGCAGCTACAGTCGGGAGCGGTCGCTCGTTCGTTGTCGCGCTCGTCCGCGCGGCGCACTTGCTCAAAGCCTACTGGCGCGTACGCAGCGCCGAAGCCTTCCGCGGCCCACATTGTAATTTCAAGATCGTTATTTGCCTGCCGTTAGCAGAACCGATACCGATTCGGTGTCAACGCCCACATCGATCTTAAATCTGCCACCCAGACTCGAGTCCCAACCCACACGACGTGATCCTGCTGCAACAAGGATGTTTACGCATTTCAGTTTCATTAAAGTGTTCCTTTTCCGAGATTTATCGGCTGGTGTCGGCCTGCGCACACTGTAGCTGTAGCGCCTGATCAATGTTTTGATAATTAGTTTGGTTCAGTCATTGATTGCCATCTTTTTTTGTGATTGGGGGAAATCAAGCATGCGGATTACCTGATGGAATCAATCGCCGCTCATACACAGTCTTAGCATAAGGGTTAAGGGCGCGTAGTTTGTCTAATATAATGATATAAAGTGAAAAATATGTAACTGCGGCCCTGCGCTGCGGACAGTACCTAATGTTTGACATGCGAGTCGTCCTTCGACTCCGATTGCGTTTGGAAGATGGTGCAGTTCATGTAGGTAGGTATGACCTACTCTAGCATCACTTGCACCATGCATGAGCAGTGGTTTTTGCTAGTAACAAAGTGGAACCCTTTCACAGTAATATCGTAACAATACCCATCAACTTCTAGCAAGGAAAAAGGAAGTCAATATTAAATTTACTGTGCAAAGGACCCAGGTATCGCGTGATATCAAGTGATGAGTATGCTGAATGTTTTTTATTTCCTTTATAAATATAACATTTTCTGACAATACATTATTAATAATAATAAAATTGTGGTATGCATAATAGTAATAGTAATGCATTAAGTATAATATTAGGGCCAGGCTACCGGAATTCAGCCAATTTTTGATTCAACTGTATAAATTGATGAAAAAATCTTCTACTTTTTAATGGGGTATAAATAATACACATTGTTGTTTAACAGAAGTTTTTGATTGTAGCATAAACATGATACATTAAATTACTAACTTGCTTGAAAATTATACAAAAACAGGTATTCAATATTCATGAATGAAACTTATGTTTATCCCATTTCTAATTACAAATAACATAAAAATAGTGAACATACCTAATAAAGAATTATTTAATTTTAGGTAGGCAGTCTATTCCAATTGATCTTGATATGATCCTGTCATATCCTACTCCTCTATCGCTGCATCCACAATCCACATTCATCAATCTCATCATTCATGCTTGTTGGTTTAAGGTACTCTTGCCTTGTCTTTTATTTGATTGATGGGGTACCTACTTACTGACTTTTTTATACTCTTTTAAAAAGCCTTCAATTTTTTTTTGACAAATTCCTGTCAATCTTTGCAGGGGCAGGATAGGGGGAATCCTGTGAAGCTTCCTGCATCTAAGTAACCTGGTCTTATCACTACATAGTATAAATCAAAGTTGCTTTCCGCTGTCTGACCGTCCCTATGTATGCTTAGATCTTTAAAACTACACTACAGATTTTGATGCAGTTTTTTTAATAGATATTGATTTGAGAGAAAGGTTTATATCCTACTATCCTACTAACATTATAAGTGTGAAAGTTTGTGAGTATGTTTGGATGTTTGTTACTCTTTCACGCCAGAACGGCTGGACAGATCGGAATGAAATTTGGACCATATATAGATTATAGTCTGGAATAACACATAGGCTACTTTTTATCCCAGAAAATTGCGTAATTCCCACGGGATAGCGATAAACGAATTCTATGCAGACGAAGTTGTGGGCAACAACTAGTGTATAATATGCAGACCAAGTCGCAGGCAGAAGCTAGTCTAAGTCTAATTTAATCACAGTTTGTTTGTAGATAATCAATATACAACCCCAAATCATCACTCTTGCATTTCCTAAGCTCATTTATTTGAAGAAAAGCATCACCTTTATCTTTTTTTCTAGTATTAACACATCTAGAAAAGAATGCTAACAACAAATCGTTAGTCTGGTTTGTGAGACAAAAGTGATAGAAAAGTTTTTGTTCAGCGCTGAAATTTCCTTGCAAACCATCTTTAAAGTATCTATAAAACAACTGTTGTTCATTTTCAACCATTTTTTCTATATCCAACCACTCTGCAGCAGAGAGCCCAAACAGTCCTCCCACCGCGGGCCCTTTGACAACACATATTGTTTGCCCTGCTCTGTCACCTATTTTTAAGGTTGCTGCAGAAGTAGCTTGACCTTTGTAACGGTTTATTTTGACGGATTCCAAATAGTAATCAGTTAACAAACCCCAGCTTTCAGAGTGCAATTTCAGCCGTCGACCTTCTGATAACTTGATCGGAGCTACATTTTCTAAAAACTTCCTGTCGTAATTCGACTTTTGTTGGTTTATTTGATTGCTCATTCATGCCACTCGATTACAGAAAGTAAGTCGCGAAAGACCTAAAACAAAACATAATATGAAAGTCAAGTTACCTATTGTAAACGAAGTGATTTTGCGCCTGCTCGTGATTTTTGGGGCTCATTACATTAAAATTGGGCGGGTGCAGTCATTCCATTTCGTTGTGCTTACCTACTTAAATGATAAAAGTTATAAAATAGTTACCTGTTTCAATACTTTCAATGCAAGGAACAAAAATCAAAATTAACAGATTGGTGAATTTCGTTTCTATTTGTTAGTTAACAGACTTTATTGTGATATATTGTGTACGTTGGTATGAATAACAAATTGTCGTGCGTGCGCTTGTGCCAGCTGCAAAGAGTTCAAAAGAATACAATTCAACTTTTGGCAGTCGCTAGCCAGCCAGCCAGCCAGCCAGCCTAGTAGGTATATAAATATAATAACAAAATACTCTATGCGTGCGCGATCCCGGCGCGATCGACTTTTGGTTTGGTTGGCGTTTTGGCGCGACAATAATGATGAATTGAAAATGAAATGTCATGTCAACGTCAACGTCAACTAATTAAAATTTTAAGATGCGTTCATTTCAGTCTAGCTAGCTAGGGTAGATTTCCAATTCACAATTAATTATTCCAGCCGGCATTCAAGTCATTTACGTTTTATTTATTATAGGTCGTACTACAGTCATTAACCATTAATTATTGTAGTACTGGCCTTCCGATTTCTACATAAATTCTATCCGAGTTTTTTTACCAACCGTGTCGCCAATGATCGTGATTTTGGAACAAAAATGTATGGAGTATTTCTCTTTTTTTAGACTTAAGGTATAATTATTTGAAGTTAATTTTGAAGGTAAACCAGGTACAGTTATCAGGTGCAACACAACGTAAAAATACTGTTTCAAATCTGAAATTAAAAAAAAACTAACTTTTTTTTAGGTTAAGCTTTTATGATTATGAGTTAAAGTGATCGCGCCCAAAATTAAACGTCATTTCGGCTTAGTGAGCTGACGGCTTGCGTGACGTTTGACGTAAATAAACGTAAAACGTAACGTAAACGAAGAAGTTAGGTTATGTGTTTGAGATGTTATGCAAGCTTGTGCAAGCTAGAGTATTAAAATATTAGTTTTCAGAACTGAAATGAGAATTGGCTGGGTACATAAAGTTGTGAATAGATGGCCTGGAAAAAAGACGTTTGGCATGTATAGATTTTTGCCTTTATTCTTCATTCTTGGGGCATCTTTGGAGTTCTCTATGATTAACTGGAGAGTTGGTGAAGTGAACTTTTACCATACTTTTAAGAAAAGGCAGGCTCACGATATTATTGAAGATAAAATAAGGAAGTATTCATCTATTTGAAATGCCTGTGGGGGTGACGTGGGGCCAGTACATCTTCTTCTCGGCCGCAGCAATGTTCTCTATGCTCGCGGGGTCGCAGCTCGTGCATCAATACTATAAGCCGCTGCAGGACTTGAACGAATACATAAATAAGGAGATGAACAATTTACCGAGTAATGTGCAGGACAAGATCCGAAAGGAATTGCAAGATGAAGGTGTTTTAAAGTGAATGTTGACATTTTATAGCTTTAGAATCATGTAATTTTATTATCTTACTGTCTCTGATTTTTGCATGAATATAATATTATGAATTATAGTAATTTCGTGTTTATTGTAGGTATCTCCATAAATCACTTGTTTCCTTAATTTCACCAAATTATGAATACATTTAAATTTTGTGTATTAAACAAATCAATGACATCTGGAATGTCTTCATAATATTCTAGGAGTATTAACTTTTAGTGAAAGCTTAGAAAATATTAGTGTTGACAGCAGTCAATTTGCAGTCAGGTTGCAGGCAACAGCAAGTCACAAATACATTGGGAAATAAAATATGTAATTGAGAAAATTTATTTCAAATTTGGTCTTGTCTTATACTTATCCAATATTATTTACAGATCATTTATAATTATTATACATCATTGTACATTTCATATGTAATAAATTATTACTAACCTATAATAAATATATTTATAGAAATTTGTACCTTAAAAAACAATATAATAAAATTTCTGAATAGGTAGCATAAAATACCCACTTAACATGGTTCAAGTGAAACGATTTTTTTAAAAACAAATAATGTTCCGTTCTTATATGTATATAACAATGGATATCTTATATAAACTGAGAGAAAAATCAGCCAATTATCTTACAATTTTATTACAGCTATTTAGTCACATTTAAGCTTCAAACTTAACAGTATCTACCTACCTATAATACATACAAATGACACAATTCAAACAACAATTGTA
Source organism: Pandemis cinnamomeana (assembly GCA_932294345.1). Lineage (NCBI taxonomy): Eukaryota > Metazoa > Arthropoda > Insecta > Lepidoptera > Tortricidae > Pandemis > Pandemis cinnamomeana. The sequence continues at coordinate 9,717,892 of OW028705.1, read as the reverse complement.
CACATCTAAACTTTTTCACTTGTTTTCTGTACATAGCCAAGCTTAGGTCACCTTGCAGAGTTGGCAATTGTTCTTCTGATCCAGTCTATATGTGACGTAACCGAGTCGTAGATTCGCGGCCGCCCAAGCCCTATTTTGGAGCAAGCAATGCGCCATCCACTCACCCCTATCAGTGACCAGTGCTTGCTATGCTTGTCGAAACACATCATTGAACTGCCTGCATATTCCTCCTCCTATGAAAAGACGAAGTAAAGATTAAATTTAGGTCACTAATAAAGTGGTACTTATCGCGATAAAAAGTAGCAAAAAGCTTTAAAATATAAATTAGAATTACGAAAGTATTAACAGTCCAGCTAAAAGAAAAAGCAGATTTTGTTTTGTGGTCTACTTACATCACAATCATCCTGGTTATACAGGGGCTCGGCACAGATGCCGTTGACGGTCGCGATGCTCACGTTCTCACAGTTGTGCATCGGACTTGCAACCACATGGATTCGCTGCAGTTGGTCCCTATTGCGCGTCCAGCCCAGCGAGTTGCAGACCTCATAGTCCCCCACGCTCATGCCGTCCATGGGAAGACAAGCTGGACGCACGAAGTCTGTCATCTCGACGGGTTCCTCGAGCCTCACGAGGGCGAGCATGCTGCCTTCCACCGGGGAACGCACCATGCCAACCACTCGGCGCTCCTGCTGCCACGGAGTCGTGCTCTGGACTCGTACTGTTCCTAGTCTAGCCGTCCATTCGGCTTTTGGTTGACCCTGAGGACACAATACAATAAAGCACTTATTTTTTTGTATGGAGCAGTTGCTGATCAGGCTAACCGAAACTGAAAACCACACGGACTCCCTATTCGGTCGTATGTGAGGCGTTACGGGAGCACTCGGTGTCACCGCGACGCCCCACGACCACCCCGGGATGAAGTTTCCACTTCGCGGCACCTTTACAATGCAGGTTCGCCTTCGTCAAAAAGGCGCCCAAAGGCGCCGCCCTCACTGCGGTTCCATTTCTGGACCCGGTGGCTCAGATCCCCCGCAACAATTTACATTAATTAACCGTTGTCGCCCAGGGTATACCGGCTTAAGCGTTACCCTTCCACCCCCCTTACTATCTCACATAACTCTAGCGGATTCATAAACTTATTCCTGAGTTGGGCCGACCTGGAAACAGGAGGCGGTGGTAATCAGCCAGGCGGGGTGCACGAGCGCGGCGTCGCAGGCGTGCACGTGTGCGCGCAGCAGCGCCGCGTGCCACGGCCAGTCGCCGGGCCGCGCCGAACGCGGCAGCGCCGCCACGCCGCCCGCCGCCTCGCTGCCGCGGCCCGACGGGAACCCGCACTCTGGGGTGACAAAAAGTTAATGCAATTAGGGAATACCCTTTACTAAGGGCGTAAGTACTATTACTTACTGTAGGTAAATACATAATAGTATCATTTGGCTCGTATTACTTAGCAACGTTCTGTGCAAGCATATCGCAGTACTCGCAGTTCGACCCTGACCCTCATCTCATCTCCAGCCTATAATACGTCCCTTTGTTGGGCAAAGGCCTCCTCTTAGCGACCCTCAAAATGCATCCAACCCTGACAATGTGTGCGATTCAGCGTTTATACAAATAGTAAATCAGGTTCTACCTGGTACATACCTACCTATCTATGTATAGGTACCTACGTGAAAAACTTAAGTAGTGAAGTGTAATGTAAGCGAATAGACAAATTGACGTTCCAAATAAGAAAAAAGACTTAAGCTCCAACAGATCATTTATTTAAGTTTTTCACCTATACTATTTGTGGCACACAGGCACACACCAATGTCTATAGCCATGGCGTATTAAAGTGTAAATGCTGTCAAAAAGGAAACTTACCTAATTGATCACAGACAACTCTGATAACTCTCTTTTCTGGGCATTCGCTCTTCAAGAATGAAATTTCTGGTGCAAACGGATCTACTACTTCGACATATTCGGGCTGGTCTGTCTTTATATCGGTGTTCAGATTCTCGAGTTCTGCTTCGGTGTCAGGGACTGCCTCAGTGGTCACAACACCCCTGGAATATTAAATTATCTCCAGTTTAGGTTTATTAAGAGACGAATAACCATTATTTTCACGATTTTTACGAAATTGGACTTAAAGCGTATAGCAATAAGAACTATGAAAAGTGAGAATCATATTACTAACCTACGGGTTATAACGAATTTCAGTACAATATTACTACCCGGCGAAAGGCAAGGGCTATAATGACTTACTTTGAGTAAGGTTTACATGATATATAATTAGTCATTGTCGAGCAGGTGGTGTAAAATAGTAGATTGATATACAAGGGTTGTAAGTGATCAATTACACCCAAGATATTTAGGCGCACGAGCGAGCAAAGCGAGCGAGGGTGCTTATAGTTCGCGGGTGTAATTGATCATTTACACTCGAGTTGAACACTCTACTTTTCATCACAAATGCGAGGAAATAAAAAATACTCAATTTGTAATAGAGCGGAAGAAAATTTATCGCGCCAAACCGTCTTTTGTTTTTTTTTTAATGGCCTCGCGCTCTTTGGCTTTGGCACATTCAGCCAGCACTGGGCAGCAGCATTATGCCAGCATGGAGGTTTGGAGGTAAGTATTACGCATTACAATCTCCTTGTTTACCAGTTCGTTTACCATTCGATTTTTAAATTTACTTACATCCCTAAGGATGTAAATCGAATTTACAACACGGATTTCAAGTTAAATGCAACCTACTTTCAGAGCATGAGTGATGAAATAGTACATTACCTACTGTCTAGGCCAGGAAGTAGGCAATTGCTGGCTGAGTATTAGTTTGAACGGACGAGCTTGCGAGTCCGTTTAATAATACGAGGCCAGCAATGCTATTGTGGCCGAGGCAAGTATAGTGCTTTTCTCAAAAATCGAAAATAAAACAACAACAAAAATAAATGAAAATAAAATAGTGAAAATGGTTTTTTTTTTTTTTTTTTTTTTTTTCTTGGGCCCGCACGAATGCATTGCCATAAGTCAAGTTTTTTTTTTATTATTATTATTAAAAATTAAGGAAACTATTTACACGAAAAAAAATATCTAAACTAACAAAACAAGTAGCCAAAAAGGATATGGATCAGTAAGGATGGTGGGGTATACATATAAATATATTTTAATAAATGATAATAATACGAGCGTGTAAAAATACATAAAGTGTGTCAAATAATAAGAGGAATTAAAGTTTTATATTGTTAGTAGATATGAAAGAGGCATAAAATTGTTTTGCTTTGCCGCCTTTTTCTATCAATGGCATTTGAAGAGTGTATTTTTCTACCCAGAACACATAAAGCTATTTCAGACACAGATAAACACGTTGTCGTACTAGCTTTTTTTTTTTAATTTGATGTTTTAAGTCTTGTTGTGCCTTTATTTCATAATGGTGATTTGCATTTTTAAAAAGTTAATAACTAGACAGTAATGGAATTTGCATGCAACATTACTGTCGAGTTTAGCGCAACAGTAATGTTTTTTTTTTTTAATTTTGGACTGACCGGCAACAATAACTTCCTGTTCTGATATGTAGTTAACAATGACGACTTTAACGGACATTTTTGAGAAAAAATATTATAAGGGTAGGTAAAGTGAAGAAAAGGTTGTAGGTAGGTATGGCCTGAGCCTGTCGTATGTGGGTCATGCGTGGTCCACCTAATTTGATCTACCCGGAAAAAATGCTGCCATTATTTCGAATCACTGATTATTGTTTTAATACAAAAATAGGTAGGTTAGTTAGGTTAGGTTAGTTCACTTGCCTGAAGGTCAGATTACCCCGAAAAAGGAGCTCCACCTTGGGCGGAACTCGGTCGAAAACCAGGTGGAAAACTGTAGGTGGACCTACAGCCGTAATTAAATCTTACTTAAAAGTCATAGCCTTGCACAAGGAGGCGCCGACGCTAGCGAGCGCGCGGCGGTCGTGCTCGTAGGGCGCCGCGCACAGCTTGCCGGCGCGGCCGCGCTCCGCCCACACGGCGTAGCCTGCGCGCGCGCGCACCGCGCCCAGCGTCGCCTCGCCCGTCTCGCGCTTCCACGACGCCAGGGAACGAGACACCCACACTGAACGAAACAGTATTACTTTCAATAGGTTCCTTTATTGATAGAAGGTAGGATATTGCAATATTGATGATTGATTGCATAACATCTAGTACCTATACATATATCCGGTTCGAAGGACCATAGTAAGTAACAATCGTGGATTTCAAAACAACCGGCTTCGCTGCGATAGCTACGCATCAATATTTCGTGATATGGATCGCGATAATCGCGATAGGCATGACTCAACACCGCGAGTTCTAATAGTATTGACTAACAGCATCCAGATTCATCGGAGCCATCGGGGCAGTCAGGCGTGCCGTCGCATCGTAAGTGCAGCGGCAGGCAGCGCGGCTGCAGCGCGCAGCGCAGCGCGCCGCCGCCGGCCGCCGTGCAGTGCGCGCAGCCGCGCTCGTCCGCCGCGTCCGCGCAGTCCGGCACGCCGTCGCACGAGCGCCTCGAGAGTGCCAACCGCTGCAGCCCGCCGCGGCAATCTGCAGACACGTCATTCATATTCAAACTGACGATCACTACCTATACAATGCGTCTTAAAATTCGGGATACTTCAGCAATTGGATGGGTTAGCCTCACTGGATACTTCAGTTAAATAGGTACTGACCTATTTAATTGTTTTTTTTCGGTTGACAAATTAATGTTTCCACACATTGGTCGATGTTCAAAATATTCAATAATAATAAAAATATAGTTTTTTTTACACAAGTGCTCAATTGAACCAATCCAACCACCGGTCGAAATATTCCAGAATATACAGAGGTATATTGTATAGGTGAAAAACTTTTAGGTGACCTGTTGTATGTATTAGTGTACAGAACTGATATGGGACTTAAGTCATTTTTCTCATTTGGAACGTCAATTTGTCTATTCACACACATTACTCGCACATACAACAGGTCATTTACTTAAGTTTTTCACCTATAGGTACACCATGTATAACGAACAGTCCGAAAGGAAGCTGAAAGCTGACAAAAAGTCAACTGCTGAAGTTACAGTTTTTATTTTGATTTCTAATAATTCCACCACTAAAGCACTATAGTTCAAGAGCCGGTGTGCGAACTTCCAAACATTTAAGATTCACGAAGGCTGTGGCCGTTAAATTTGTTAAACAATCTTGAAAGCAAGCCTACCTGGTTCAGGTGCACAAGATCCAGGTCCAAAGTAATCCGGAAACCTCGCGCAGTCGAAGTGCGGGCGCAGACGGTCCGGCAGCCGAGCGCCGCAGCCGGCGTGGAAGGCGCGGCAATACGCCCGGCACGGCGGCACCAGGCGCGCCTGCTGGCAGCGGGGCTGCAGTATTTGGCATACGAAGTCCTAAAACGAAACGAGATACTTAATTTACTTTTCTCAAAAATGTCCGTTAAAGTCGTCATTGTTAACTACATATCAGAACAGAAAGTTAATTGTTGCCGGTCAGTCCAAAATTAAAAAAAAAATTACTGTTGCGCTAAACTCGACAGTAGTGTTGCATACAAATTCCATTACTGGCTTCGTATTATTAAACGGGCTCGCAAGCTCGTCCGTTCAAACCAATACCTACTCAGCCAGCAATTGCCTACTTCCTGGCCTAGACAGTAATAATGTACTATTTCACTTTTCATGCTCTTAAAATGTTACTTTAGTCTATCTGCATATCGAGACTAAAGCTCCTTTTTGATCTCTAAGAACTAAAGTTTTTTTTTTTATTTACTTTGAAACCACACAGCCAGTCACGATGTTTGTGATTGTGTAAGTATAGACAAATTTGGACCAAAAATGTCATCATCATCATCCAGTGAAGAAGATTAACGAATTACATAATTGTACGAACGATTTTAGTCCCTTGTTAAACAATCTACTATTATAAACCTACTTCTTCAGAAGTGGGCCTTATTGGAATGGGTGAATTAAAAGTGGACTATACCTAGTATAGTTTTCTGCCCAATTAGTAGCTGATGCTGTAGGATTGTCAAAATGTAGTGATTTCAAGATAGTTAGATAATAACAATAAAGAACACTATAATATTCTTCACCGCGTCTATTATCATTCTAGTTAAGCTGCACATTCCCAAAAGTAAAATCAACAATTATACCTACCTAATATTTGGGTTTAGAATCTTGTCGTAATGTTCGCTCTGACATTAAAATATTTATACTGTGAAAAGTTAAAGGAATTTTAATGTGGGATGGTTCTATAGTGAGCTCGAACATAAATAAAATTGATTGCCTGTAAGTAGGTCGGTAAACAAATACCTCTCCAAACAATTTCTACTAAACATCATTGCAGTCATTATTTACCTATTTTGTTTCTATCATTTCATACTTTTTGACTGTCATGGTATCAGTGCCGCAGGCCCCTTCTAAAACTATTTCGCTCGACAGAACTATTTGCGTTACGTAACAGATAAGTAGGGTACCTGCTTAGAAAAATATTGCTGAAAATTGGCGCAAACCAACCACTATTTCCTAAAAACTCTTACTGCAAGTGATTTGATAAACCAAGTTTGCATAGAGCCGGTCGATGACCGCTATCTAGGCCACTTGTTTTGCTAATTTCTGTATACTTACCTACCCGGTTGTCAATGTTTAGAGCTTGTATTTTCGATTCTAGAAAGTATTAAATTTGAATTTCATATTTGTAATCGGCATGTGTAACATATGTTCAGTAAATTCATTTGAGCTAGGTATATATAGTTTTGTAGTAATACGCCCATTTTGCTCATTCAGACACCGAGGTACCTACTAAGAAAGTAGGTAGTGTAAAGACTCCTTCTTTTACTCTTTATCGAATTCGAATCTTAAATTTGAATTATTAAAAAATAAACTTAAAGTTAAAGTTAAAGTTCCACTTTCCTGGTCTTTAAGTATTTTTTGTGGATGGAAAGTGTAGCTTACCATTAGCAATGGTCATCTTTAATCTCTGATTCCTACATAGGCAGGTTTTTAGCTAGGGTGAATATGCAGTTTTGTAGTTGCCTCTCTTTTCCTCCTGTGGGAGAGGGAGGGAAGATGTAAAGACTCCTTCTTTACTCTTTATCGAATTCGAATCTTAAATTTGAATTATTAAAAAATAAACTAGAATTCGAAACAAGAGTGTCAAGAGAGTTGCTTAGGGCTTCCTTGGAAGCAGACGTATTGTTTTAAATAATCGAAAAAGCTAAATAAAATGCTAAACCTATATTAAAAGTTTTATTAAATAGTTTCAAGAGCCATCTGAGCTACATTATCCCGTCGTAGAGTCAGTGCCTCTTCAGGGCAGCTCCACAGTAGGTACTTACCTATTTTAACTTTTATTATTTAGGTACACTAACTACTAAGGTAAGAAGATAAGAAAATAATTAACTGGTCTAGAAGACCGGTGTGTAGTGTAGGTAAATACATAAATATTTCTTACCTGTGCTAGATGGGAACATTCTGCGTCCAAAAGTTCTCGGAATGCAACAAGATCTTTCAACAAAGCTTCCTTATTCTGGTGCCCGACGAGGTTGGGATAGGACGTCACGTTGTAGGGTAGATGCGAGCAGAGCGGAAGGGAGACCGGCGCGCACTCTCTCACTTCTTCCACAGTCTCTATCGTCACTGGTTCCGTGGTTGGCATATCCACGGGCGTCGCGTCAGTCTCTTGCAGCGCTTGCGATGATATCACAGTACTTTCCTGGAAATTATGCAACGAAATATCGTTAGTGGTTGTAGTCGTAATGACTTGCGTATCAGTCTGATTACTCTTAAAAAAAGTCGTGATGTATTGGTGCGGTTTTATGTTAGAGGCGCTGACGCAACAGCAAAACTGTTTCGGCATGGTTTGGCCACATCATACTTAAAATGTCGATAGAAATTTAAGGCAAAATTGTTTCGGGAGTATTTGAACTAAATCGATCGATAATTTTTACCCGTTACTTTTTTATCTGTAATCTTGATTAGGCTGTAACGAATATAAATCCGAATTTTAGTTTTCGCTGGTTATCAGCTCATTAACGAATATTTAAGACCGCACGTCAATCCTTCTTAAACCATCAACACCATCATAGGTTATGGGCCCAGTACGAATTCTCACCTCGATGTGAAGCGAGTCCGGAACCACAGTGGTGTTCAAGTAGCTGCCGGGCGCGGTCATGGAGCGCGTGAGTACGCCTGCCACTTCTACCGTGCTCACAGCCGTGAAGATTGGCTCGAATGACACCTCGAAATGCACCCGCGTGCCTTCCTCCGCACTGCAAGGGTTGTAATCATTCATAGGTTACATTAAGCAATATTGTGTACCACAATAAGGCTGCCTCATCATCGTCGCTACGTTCCACTGCTAGGCACAGGCCTCCTCTCAAAATTTAGGCTGCCTGAAGGTTCTTAAATTAAAGTTAATTATTAGGGCTTTCACAAGCTGGTTTTGTTGTTATATCGCTACACCCCTTCTAACATGCCGAGTTTTCGCCCGCAGTTATAAAGCTTTTAAATTGTAAATATTTATTTGTTTTCAATAAAAAAAACACGGTGAAGCAATAAATTAACAAAGGCAGCTGAAACCTGGTATAACAGAACTAAAAGTAATAAGACAGTAAAATAATGTATAGAATCGGATAAAACGATAGATGATTTGAAGAACTGCGGTTAACTTCCCTTTATACAGCAATTAACATAGGTACCTAATCAAAATGTGAGCAACGTGCAGTTCATATTCAGTCAAAAATTTCCGTATACGTATAGCTTTCTTTGCTTAAGCTAAAAGCAAAGTCAAAGTCTGTTAAGTAATGTAATATTATTATTTAATAATGAAAATACCTTCACGGTTTACCAAGCTCGTTAAAATACGACTGTTAAACTGATTAGCCGCGACGGCGACGCGGCAACTCTTGCACTTGGATAACATTCGCGAGCATAAAATACGGAAGTTTGTACGATTAAGAAAACCGGTGTGTGCTCATTACAATATCATTTTCTTGCTATTTTTCAGGATATAAATTTAATACGTGATCCTGGCATATTAATGCGAAAGTTTTAACAACATTAGGTAAACAAGTAAGTATAGCCCGTACGCGATTATTAATTTGACAGCGAAATTTAAATCATTTACTTTTGATGTACCTACCAACTTACGAAACAAATATTGAAAAAGATAACGTTAAGTACTTGAATATCATAAATTTCTCTTAGCGCTTTAAACAAAAAGGGTATCTACGTACTTACTAACTTAATAAATCACAATTATTTATTAGGTATTAACACCGTATGTAATTTAAAAGATCGGTTAACAGAGTAGGTATACATTTTGTAAGTTTAATTACCTTCTGTAAAAGTTGCCTTGTGGCGACCGCGCCACACGGATCGGCAATTTCTCATTTTCCGTGTGGTTTCATTTAGTTTAGAATTCAAGCCACGTAATGAAAAGGTCTGCGTGAGAAGCCCCGCGTGAACGCTTGTAGATCGACCTTCACTGTATTTCAACGACGTGCCATACATAGAAAATACAAAGCTTCCAAACGGGACACGTATAAACTTTCTCATGTCAATATCACAATGAGAACCTACATGTCGTTAGTTCCTGTTCCTATACAACCTACAGTCCTACATAATGCCCATAATCTCAAAGTAGATCGAAACTTTAAAGGCCCTTCTCACACGCGATTGCAGACCTTTTGTAGTTTTGTAAGTGGCTATAAATGCTGCAATTGGTCTGTTGAACGCATTCGCTTTAAGTACTTAGCTTTCTTTACCGTATAACGGTATTTTTCTAACCTAGGTACACCCAAGCTTTGTGCCCCAAATAACTGAAAACTTTACTAGAGTAATTAGCAGCGTGTCCATAATAGAGCTGTTTCGAATTCTTCGGTTTAACAAAGTAAAGGGCGTAAAAGTGTCGTTGGAAAACTATTTACTTACCTAGGTATAGCATAAGTTTTTTAAAGTAAAATCAGTTTATTTATGCAGTAACTATGTTATTCGAAATCACTCTTGGGAAACACATCTAGTGTTTTTTTTATAAAACGAAAATAACCTAAGTATAAAGTAGATATTGTTTAAATTGGCCGGAACTAAATGAACATTTATTATGGATTAACTACTTAGTACTATAATATACACAACATATACAATTTAAGCAATTATACTTCTAAGGTCACGAGTAGGAGCTCTATCGAATCTGACATTGTGGGTTTCTTGCCGATTAACGACTCTCTCCAACTGGGAATACGCCACTGCTATTAACACTCAACAACTCATGTAGGGGTAGCACCGGATACATTTGCAAAATTAGCTCGGTGAAATAGGTAATTACTTATGCTTCGGCATTTTTTTTACCACAATAGATAATACCTAATCATACTCTATTTTACAAGACTGAAAGTGGTACCCCATGAGAGATGCGACAATATCTCCCACATTGCTTACGACGTCAGCTCAAATGAGGGAAAGCGAAATTTAATCTTAATTTATAATCAAGTCTCTACTTTACATTGTGTAGTAAATATACGAAATGTAACAATATAAGACGATTGTTGCAAAGATTAAAAAACGGTTTAATACTTGCTTTGCTTGTTTACAGTTTAAAACAGTGTTGCACGCTCGATCCGACCTCGTCGAGATCATAAGAAAGTGAACTTTCTCTGTAAACAACCATATCGGCTAATAGCTGATGCATTTTAAAAGACTGAACGCTGACGTTAAACACCTTCCCGTTTTTATGTAATGTCTTATTTCAATCAAACACAAACAAGCAGTTTTTCTTGAATCCATTCACTGGAAAATTAATCAGTCACTCTTGCTCAGGCTGATTACCGCAGCTGTGACAAAACTGCTCTCAAATTTTACTTCGCAAGCGGCCAGAAATCACGATTATAATATTACATTAGTAGCGGTAACGAACAGGCACTAGGTACTTAATCAGATATTTTAAACAGTGGCACCTAGGGAATGGCCTCACATTAGGTAGAGTTGCTATATTTTATGAGAGCTCATAACCTACATACCAATCTACATAATTGCATACTCGTTGCTGTATAAATAATTAGTAAAAAATCGACGGCTCTCTGACTTAATCTTTATTGTACCTACTAATGATAGTTTCACAAAGTTGAATACCTGTCTAAGGCGAGTATATCCGCTGACACAAAACAGGATCTGAGTTCAGAATTCCGGTAGAGATCGTAGAGGGCCAGCCGCATTAGCCCTTCCCGCGTGTGATTGCCGCTGGGCTCGAACTCCCTTCCCTCCCCCATGCCCGCCGTCTCCCAGGAGGACGTCACAAACGAGCCTCGGAATGTTTGCCGGTTTAGAGGATCGCCAAACAGGTACATGTCTGTAAAGAGTATAAAGGTAAACATATATGTACAGTACAGTAAGAAGACATGTTCAGGCGTGTAATAAAATTTTAAGGGAGGTACGTGTTTAGAGATTGTGTCGTTTCAGCAGCTGTGTACCCTTCTATTAAATGGGGATATTACGCGCCGTACTAACGATCGTGTGCTTAAGTGTTCGCTGAATATAAGAGGTGCATTGTTTTTTGTTAGAAACTGCTATGTGGCAGTAATTATTTGTTTATCTCTGATCGTGATGAATGCATCATTGAACGCTTCAAATACAATACAGTCCACTTGTCGCGGACGCAAGGCCATTCGCACCGAGCGGACCCGCCGGCCTTTGCGTTCCGCGGTGACGGGCGCCGCGCCGTGTCCCGCCTCCGCCATCAGCGGTGACACGTACTGTTTACTAACAGAGAAGCACAGAAACTATCTATCTTCTATATCACAGAGTGAAGTCATCGGCTGAATGAATGAACGACCTCTGCAGCTTGTTGATTCATCAAGTGACGAGCTTTCAGAAGCTACTTACAATATATACAAATAGAAATTTACGCAGCTAACACACATGTCACCTAAGCTCATGCTTACTTATTAATTTAGCTCAATCCTAATGAAAGCAATTTTAGTAGACGGGATCCATATTAAAAAGTTTTCGTTGACATAACGCTCAGCTCAATTACAAGTTTGCTCTGTTGGATAACTTTTTGTGTGACGTAACATCCGCTGGTACCTATTAGCTTTACTCGTTACATACATACCGACACGTAAATTATTCAAGGTATATAGGTATGTATGTAAGAATGTATATATATATTCATACTATTTTCCGACAGTAATATACTTATAGCAGCAAAAGTTAACCTAAGAAAAGAAACGCATAACGTACTTAATTTTTTAGGGTGCTGGTGGGTACTTCGAACTGAATAAGTAGGTAAAAGCACATATTATAAGGTAAATTTATATAGAACACGAGACGCCGGCAAATAGAGCTTCTGGATGACCTCGGCTTTAGTAGATCGAAATGAATTTTGCGTCTTTTACAAAGAAACTAATCAAATAAATTGGTATTCTTAGATAGCACGAGGCTAAGCAATACTTTAATAACTAACTTTTAGTGTGAGTTACACCAAGTTACTTACCACAACAATTAACCATAGCCAACGATTTTGACATAATAATAATAATATATTTCATAGGTTTTCTGACAAATATATGTGAAAATTATGTGTACTTATATTTAGCAATCTAGGTACTATATACTCCAATCGATGTGGCAATCTATAATTTGCAATGTTTATTTTTAATCGATCAATAGTAAACTTTTTATTGTCTAACGGAGCGTGAAGCATCTAGCCAAGTTATAGCTAGCCTGTGGTATGGGAAAAGGTACCAACGTCCAAGGTAGACGGCCACAGCTGCCAGCAGCAGCAGCACCAACAACGCGGCGAGCGCGGCGCAGCAGCCGCGGCAGGGCCGGCTGAGCTTGCGCCGCGTGAAGCGGATGTCGCTGCTCACCGACATCGTTGACTCCGGCGGCCGGTGCGCGCGGCAGCGTCGCTGCTGCGTCCAACCATAGCCCAGCTGATCAAGAAAATGGTAAGTTAAACCCTAGTTTCCATAAAATGTTACAGGCCTACCTACTTAATAGCAAAATGCACACTAGTATAGAGAGAGGCTCCTCTTTTTGCATCGGGGGTTTATTAACCCTCTCTCTTTCTCCCTCTCTGTCTGTGTGTGTGTGTGTGTGTGTGTGTGTGTATGTGTGTGTGTGTGTGTGTGTGTGTGTGTGTGTAAGTTTTCAGAGGAATAGACCAATTTGGGTGCGGTTTTTTTCATTCGAAAGTCAGTTTCGTCGCAGTCAGTGGTTCTCAGTCATGTCAGGTATCTAAAAAAAGGCAAATGTCAAGGGGATAGATTAAAAGCAACCGAATGTTAAAATGCTAACAGAAGCTCAATAGGCGTTTATGAATGAGGGGATTAGCGTTTCATGCTTGTTGCGTTACTGCCATTAAATAAATAGGTAAATGGACAAGAAATTGTAAATTCTCAATTTGTTTTTTTCGTTGGAAATGACATTAACATTCTATAAAAGCATGACGTTAAATGTGCGTCCTTGTCCTATGTTACGCTAGCCATTAATTGAACATGTATTATCTATAGTAGTTACGAGTATACCTTTAAACCTGACTTAATATCGGAGGTAAACAAACATTGTTATCGAAAAATTAAAAATGAGGGGTAGTAGGATGGCATCGTAGTAAAATGAAAGACGTTAATGCGATGCGTAATCAACTTGGACAACATTTTCATTCTGGTGGTACCGTGGTAAACCCAACCCTAGTTCGATCAAGCAGCGGAACCTCTAGCCAACAAAAGGCCAACTGGCCGATCAAATGTCTTGCAAGATTAGAAAATAAAGTAAATGTCAAGCTAGGCTCTATTTCGCTCGGTGCATTTTAGAAGCAATGCTGGGTAACGCCGTTTACGTCTGGAAATATCACCGCAGCTTTGATTCCGTAGCGGATAAAATTTTTACGATACGTTGTCTGTTTGAAAAATTTGCCACAATCCTATTTGTATTAAGTATTTTACTAAGTGACGAACGACAGGTCAAAAAAAAAATTGCGCTTTTCACTCATAATGTATTATAGAATTATCCATCCATGGTATATAATTTACATGATTTAAATGTTTTTCATTTACTATTTAAAAAACAAAAGAAAACAATTTTTCACAACATTGGTTACTTTACTTAGTAACAAACAAGTGAATAACAAATAGGCTCTATTCAAGACGGATTGCTCAAAATTCGTGACGTCCGTAACCAATTAGAGGACAATTGGACCGATTTTGGACGAGAATGCCATAGAACTAATTTTGCGCTTGCCACTCCGCTTGATGCAATTACTAGGCTGGGATTGAATGACGCTCTTCATCTCCTTTTGTAATGCGTACAATAAACCGTGTAATGCCGCCATGGGGCAGGTTACGTGTAAATAAATGATGCAAACATGCTAATAGGCAGGTGTAGCATAACTATTTGTGAATACAATAGCAATTTGGCGACCAATTAAGCCGTGCTGTTCGGATGCACCTGTTAAACTTTGAGATTTGAACCAATTTCCCGAATTTAGCAAGCGTTACCTAACTTTGAACTTTTGTTTTGGGTTAATTGTTTTACCCACGGTCTGCATTCTCTCTTAAACCGGCATAACAGTCAAAGATCAACGACTTAATATTATGTTTAATGAGAACAGTTAAGCTCTAATAACGAAGTAGAGTGTAGCGATATTAGGTAACAAGTGAAGTAGCGCATGTTCATGCGATAAATGTGAGATGGAAGTCATTTAATTGGTATGTCTAATGAAAGATGGAATTACGTAAAACGTTTTATTCTGTATTATTTCCGTTGGAAAGCGAGGCAACAATATTTCGTTTAACCTTCCTACGATATCGCAAATACGTGCAAATTAAGGGTTTCTATGACTATCACTAACCGTGCGGTAGGCCGAGATGAAATTATTTATCTGAGTAGCTCGTAGCCTGACCCTGCGGTTGGCACAAAGTAGGTAAGGTAGCCACATGATATCACAAACGTATAATGATACGCTTGCATTTTTTGTAAATTAGGTAGTTACAGTACCTATTTATTTTTATTATCTTGTAACAGGAATGCGGATGTAAAGGTTTGAATTTAAGTAGAGTCGACCACGACGAAGCATAAAGTCCCATTTTACGTAGTTGTATAACAGTATAGGACTAGCTAAGAACTTAAGTCTTTTAGTCCGTGTTAATGTCGACCAAACCAATTATACATCAAAACCAAGTAGACAGGACTAAATGCTTGGGTACCTACTGTATTAGCCCATTAGGTTAACTTATATTTATCAAATGGCAAGAAAGCGGCACGAAATTGCATGGGTTTAAGTTGCGTCAACCAAACCACTATTATACTACAACTTGGAAGTAATTGAATGTCAGATCAGATAATGTTAACATACTCGGTTGTGTAATTTGCTAATACACTTCCAGCTTATTGTTGAAAACAATTTAAATAAGTTCATTGGACAGGGAAGTGTATATACTTACTACTGATAGATAATGCTAGTATAATCAGTCGACTGAAGAAGAATTTTAGGTAACGCTGACTAGGAAATAAATTTATTTCAATTATTTTTATAAGGTGTTCGATATCCTTCATTAAGTTTTAGATAGACGAACCTATGCTAAACTAAAAGCTGACCTTTAAATAGTGCTTGAGAAATATTTCTACTGCACTTGTGTATTGGGCAAGTAACATTTCGATTTAGTATCGCGGACAAATAATTTAGTAGGTAAGTAATTAGTTGCCTATAATTAACTTCACTTGATGGCGACATACATAATTAAGAGTAAATGGGTAACTACTTATGTACGAACGATACGCATAGATAGATTGCATTTACTCTTAAATATACAGTTGAATTTTCTATTTCAAATCTTCTGCATCGAATAGGTACATGCAATTTACCTAATGAACTCTAGTTTCTTAATTTGCTACAAGGCAAGCTGTAGACGAATGACGTCAGTTGCACAACATGCAGCCTTTAATCTTGGAAGATTCAAAGCTCGAGGCGAGCTTGCAAAACTTCCATTTACTTTGTAATGCCTCCTCTTGTTTGGTAGAGTCGTTTTAGGAAA
This sequence comes from Pandemis cinnamomeana, assembly GCA_932294345.1. Classification (NCBI taxonomy): domain Eukaryota; kingdom Metazoa; phylum Arthropoda; class Insecta; order Lepidoptera; family Tortricidae; genus Pandemis; species Pandemis cinnamomeana. Next base: position 9,701,876 of record OW028705.1, on the reverse strand, counting down.
TAAATCAGACGCGATGAATAATTTGCATTATTTTCAAGCCTGGGTTCAAGTAAATACCTACGCACTAGATAGGTAACCTTCTGTAATCGCAAAAGCGTGACACTCTGACATACAAGTGGCATTTGAACACAAACATGCCGAACAAAGAGACTGTTTTGGAGTATTTTCGTACGAGCCGCGAGCCTCACCTCTCGCAAAAACAAGGCCGAGCTAACCGCGTAGCTCTCGGAATGCCTTCCCAAGTATTTCTTAGCTTTTCATTTTGTAACATAATGAAATGCGGCAAAATTGCCGAGTTGACAGTTGAAGATTAAAAACTTTATGTTGCAAAGTTGGGACCATGTAGTCAAGCTGTTCACCATCATAAATATAAACTAAATAAGTAGGTAGGTAGGTACCAGTAAATCACCCAAAACTTTGCCCCATTTATATTTGAACTTTCATGCAAATTATACGATGCCATCGTCAAGTAATTTACTCATTAGCGTCATTTTCGCGCCGTAATAATTTCCGTGAAATCATTATCATTACTCATTCAAATCACGAGTAGGGAAACCGTTTCCAAATGGATACGTGTATGGTAATAAGGCAAATGTATACCAGATGCCATGATTAATAATTTAGAAATTGGAATTCAGATGTTGGAATGAAAAGCGCGTTAAACTTAAATGCAGGAAATGTAGAGTATGGCGCGTTTACAAATGCAGCGTGCACTTGTCGCGACCTACATCCCGGCACGTTCTGCGCCCGCGCTGCCGCAATCGCAACAAAGGCTGGCGCTATTCACACTTCCAGCTAGTTTCTATTATGATCTCTAACTCTAACAATGTGGTCGACATCACTTTCGTTCTGTACCTAATACCTACCTATGTACGAACAATCAGCGTTGATTTTCCCGCTTGTTTGAGTAAACATTGCCGTGACCTTACCCAAGGCATCAGATTAGAAACCACTATCCGCTTAATAAAATGTGTGTATGTCTTTTTGTGACCGGCTTTCGTCGCAGATTCTTACATATGCATCGTATAGTAAAGTACTTTTAAGTTATAATTTTATATTTACTTAATCGGCAAAAAATTTTTGTTCAAAACACACAGCCTCCAAATTCCTGTTGAGAGCTAATTAAGCCAATAATGACATTTGATTTTAACCTACACGTAAGCTTAGGTACCGTTTCACTGTAACAAAGCTTAAGCTTGTAAATGCCAAAATCCTATTGTAAATTTTCCGTTTCGAATTAAATTTTACCACCAATTTGTGAACAATTGCGGAAAGTGTCTCGAATGCGCGGCCAGCGGCCAAACTGCCGGTAAAGAAAGCAACGCTTACAACTGACAATTAAAAGCGGAAGTAAGGCGCCGTGAAAGTCGATAGGTAATTCGTCAACCGGTATTGAATACATCGATAGCACATATGATCTTAGTAAGGGAACATACCCAAACTACGTGACCCTTTTTTTCGTGTTTTTTGACCCCCTCCCCCCCCCTCGGTGACCAAGCGTAGTATATGCCCAGACCCCCTCCCCCCCCCCCCTAGTTTTCACGTAGTATATTTTATCAATATTTTTTGCGTAAAGTTACAAAATAATGGCTTTTGTTTGTATTTTCTTATACGGCCCCTAAAAGTGGCGATACTGGACAAGTTTTATTGATGGGGTAATAAAAACGTGGCGTTCTTAAAAAAAAATTATTGACTACGTGACAAGAAACCAAACCCCCCCCCCCCCCTCCCCCCGGTGACCATGAGTGGTACTTTGATGACCCCCCTCCCCCCCCTAAATCGGTCACGTAGTTTGGGTATGTTCCCTAAGCTAGATACGAAATCTTTATCTATGAAGGGTTAAACTGTATTGCGTTACAAAATCTTGCGTTCAAGTATTTGGGTTGCGGGCATTTCATCGCCATTGCCCACGATATAAGAACGGCATAGTGTATTTCTTCCACGAAAGGGTATTTTAGCGATAGTGACTCATTGGTAATAATAAAGTGCAAAAGTTATACAGTTTCACAACACGCAATTCATTATTAATTCCAAAAAAACCTCTAGGCGTTTTTACTTTCGTAACTTACTTTTTAAACTGAGGTTTCAGATTATTATGGTAAGACATTGATTATACCTGATTAAATTGACGTGACTATACTTAAGACATCGAGTGCGACTCAGAGATTCCGGTGCGACATCACTGATTTCTCTTTGAATCACGACACGTATTTGCCTATCATAAATAACATTCATAACAGACCTAATCACAGCAGAGTTGTCGTTTGTGATGAACTACATTTAATAGGTTTCTAAGTAAGCGCAAGTTGATAACACAAAAGCATCTGTCATATAAAAATACACGAACTAGCATTCTCATGTGAAATATCTTGAAAGCTAGTCGAGTATCTAGAGGTAGTAAGTATTCATAATTCAAACCATCAATTGTTTGGCGTCAAAACTAAGCTAGAGTCTACAGCTAAGCAAACGCAAAGTACTAGATGTCTTATAGATATCAACAATATTAAGTTGTCGGCAGCCAGCGAAACGGATATATTGATTTGTAATGTAATCATATGTAACCGAATCGTGATATTGCGGTATTTGTCGTGACTGTTTCGAAAACTAAACCAGAGTGACAGCTAAAATGTAGAGCTATTGTGAGGCATGCTTTAGTCATTTTATACGCGTTTGGCGGTGTTATAGGACATAACTAAGCACTTACATGTTGTCTAGATTGCTACAAAACATATTTACGGGTATTTGAGATCTATCATTATTGTAGGTATAGTCGATAAACAATGTTTTAAGACGTAAAGCCCGACCGTTAAATAAAAACTTCCGTGGAACCTTTTCTCAATAAATGTTAAAACCACTTCTTCGGCAGGCTAATGCGTGTCATTATGACGTTTATTAAGAAAAGGATCCCCGGATGTTTTTTATGTAACCGGTCGGGCTTTGGGTGGGAAAGTAATTACTCGGTTGATTATACCTAATCATTCTAATTTTTCTTTATATTGTCTGAAAATCATTGCGCCAGGCTAAAATATCAAACCTCTACAATACTCTACGTTCAATTCCACACGGTAACGGAGATTGAAGGGTCCCGTATTTTGTGCTATGACAAGAAGGGAATTAAAATATATCACACTTCATGATCTTTTGATTCTTTGAAACATTTTTTTTATTGTAGGTATCTACCTACTAATTTACTTTTAAGCTTCAGCGAGGTCGTGACTTACCTAAAATATCGTGAACTTTAATCTTCACCTTGCTAAATACCGGCCGTTAGGTAATTTTAAAGTTGAATTACAATAAAATTGAGAATAGATGATATTTTCTACACACACAGATTAGGTACACTGTAGTGATATTAAAGCTCTACCTACCTAATGTGTAACAACATAACTACTCATAGTAGGGGAGCCCACGATGCTAAATCGGGATTTACTCGAGCGTCATAGAGACCTATTAGGTTGCGAAGCTTAGATGATAAAGATAAAAAAATGACATATAATATGATACCTTTTCATCGGTGGGGGGAGCGACTATAGATTTACAAAAATGTAAAAAAACTGTTGTATGGACATACTCGAGCGCGTCAGATATAATTGTTGGCATCCATGACTTACGTATTTTTAAAAATGTACGTATGTTATCTGATTGTTTCCATGATAGGGGTGGTCGTACGTAAGGGTTGTAAATAAAAAAAATTACTGGAGCGCGTCAGATTTTCTAAGGGGATGTGAAGTAAACCTAAAAAAAGCTCCTAAATACACAATAATCTATCGATTTGGATGTGACGAACTCGCGGCCATTAAATATTAGAATGTGCAGAACAAAATCGCCATTTTGAAATACTCAAGCGCGTCAGACTAAGACGTATATGGTTCATTTTTATGCCCTAAACGGGCTGTCTCATTAATCTGACGTTTATCTGGCGGGATTCGCCTAATCTGACAATTAAAATTTTAGGTACTATCAAATGAATCAAGAATTTTTACTTCTTCCCGGCCATAGCTTTACTTTTCGGACTTTTCTGTGTTCTAATTTTCAGTGTCTTTAACGATTTAATTAAAAATATTTTTTTCTTTTTTTAAATCATTAACTCAATTAATTGATAGCTCAGGAAATAAAAAGGCATGCAAATAAAAAGTGTTTGTTTTGTTACGTAAAATACTTATACTGTTATGTAGAATATATAAGAAAATAATTATATGTATATTTTTTGTAGGTATTTTTTTCATTATCATCTTCATCGGTCTAATTAAGGTAGCTGTCAGAATTCCAGGGAATGAAGAATTAGAGTATAGCCGCATGTATTAAACTTTATCGACGAATTTTTGTTACTTCGGCTAAATCGTCAGAAAAAAAAATTTGCTACGCTTGAGAATGTCGACATGACGTTTTCTTTTACAACTTTGTAGCCCTCCCCCTTCTGTACGTCACTATCTCGAATTGTCAGATTTATGGAATACTAGCTGTTGCCCGCAACTTCGTCTGCATAGAATTCGTCTATCGCTATCCCGCAGGAATTACGCAATTTTCCGGGATAAAAAGTAGCCTATGTGTTATTCCATACTATAATCTATCTATGTTCCAAATTTCATCTAGATCTCTCCAGCCGTTCTGGCGTGAAAGAGTAACCAACATCCAAACATAGGTACTCTCAAACTTTCACATTTATAATATTAGTAGGATACACGTTTTAGCATGTATCTAACTCACCACTCACCCTACCTTAATCTGACGCGCTCGAGAATTTCAGATGATTCATTTTTTTTACTAATCTGATCCTTTATCCTAGACGGGCGGCCATATTTATGGGGCTCATATTTGTTGGAACTACTTAACTGGGTACAAGGTATCCGCCTGTATAATTAATCTGCCGCGCTTGAGTAAATCCCGAAATCCCCGCTTGGGCTCGGGCTCGTAGTAGATCAGGGAAACCACTTAATATTTGTATAATATTTTATTAGTGACGATTCTTTTAAATAGAACATTAATTGTTAAGTATAGGTACCTAGCAAATATAATAAATGTCAAGTAGGTATAATAAGGGCGTAAAATAGTTAAAATAGGTACCTACTGGTCGAACTCGTGATGTGGTTAGCTATTAAAGATGGTAAACGTACGGATAAGAAAATATAAAGAATAAGAGCGTTTTAAGCATTTGTCGTAGTTGTCGTGCATAAAAGATGTTATTGATGATTGAATTTGTTGAATGGCCAGTGGCCGAGTCGGAACTGCGCGCTGACCCGGATCACGTTACCGCGTCTTCCCCGTTAACGTCCACTGACACACTTTTGCACTCAGCTGATTTACCATTTCACCGAAAATCTATAAAATATCGCATCAAGTCCATGTGAGCGAACACAACTGTTTGTTCGTGTTCGTTTAATTTTGTACTCTACCTAAGATGTAACGAAGAACTTATTCGTTTGGATGGGCACATAATGTATGAGCTTGCAGTTTGTCTCTGCTTTTAACTATAGTATTTCAATTAAATGATTTCTCTCCTGCACTTAGGTATAGGTTACCTATGGCAATACAGTACAATGATATTGATAGTCCCTAAGTACCTACTGTAATTGCTTCGGTTTTGATTGTACAATAAATCATTTTTATTATTATTATTATAATAATGATACGATAACCGCAACAGGGTCTACTCTTAGTTACCTACATATGAAAATCACTACAAAATTTACATAAGGTAAAGACCCATCTTGTTTAAACAACAGCAAACGCTCGCTGACGGCATTGTGGTACATACCTATCTACATACGTAAAGATAATCGGGCATTCAGACAACACCAAAATATGGTGATTTTTGAAGTAGTTATCAGTTTTGCCTAATTGCCTCCGCGGAAAATCGATTGGTAAAAGTAAGTTACCTGCCATCAGATTCCATATAGCTGTAGGTCCCGTTCCCCCTATACACCCTTAATCATGCTAAACGTGGCCTTAAGGTTTTGCTACCTTAGGCTCTGACTACCCCGTAAGGGATTAAGACGTGATATATACATACGTATGTTTGTATTTATGGCTTTCTGTCTACGTAACAACGAATATAAAATGATCTCACATTGTCTACATTTTGACTAGAAGCAGGGCTCTGTTAACACGACGTTATATTCACTTACCGATTTGGTACGGACCCTTTACCGGAGTCAGACTCGTACTAGGCCGGTTTTGTTCATTAAACTCTTGATTCAATAAATTATCTATCACAAGATTAGGTACTTACCATAGAGCTAAAACAAAGAGGAGCTGGCCTAAGAAACTGTGCACTGTGATTTTCAACTCGGTCTTGACGTCATCATTGTGGGCGGGGCTTAGTCAGTATGTTGTCAGCGTTCGTCATGTGCACATGTATCGAGATTCGCATTATCGGTGTATTTTCGCGGTTTTAAGAAGAACAGGATGAAGTGTTGTGTTTTATCGTGTCAAAGTTATTCAGACAGACGTTCTGATGCTATGAATGGTATCACATTTCATATGTAAGTAATTTTATACGTAATTATTAAAATAGTTCTAGAAATTTTTCGGCTTTCAAGTAAAAGTTATACTTCTCGACACTAGATGGCGTAACTTTGTGAATTAAAAATATAAGTACGTAAAGTTCCGTATTAGTATATTGTAATAATCATACGTGTATACTGAAAACTAAAGTATACCTTTAGTCCTAAATACTTTTTAGTCGCCAAAACAGTACTTTAGTAGTTTTATAAATATATTGTGAACAGGCCGCCATCTATCGTCAATTAGAACAACTATTTTCAACGTACCAAATATCCAGAGCCGTAATTAGAATGTTTGACCAATCACCGACTGTTAATCATATTATACTTCTGATTAAATCTATAGCAGAAAAATATATAGATATTCGTTTTAAGCATTTCGCAACCATACAAAACAATAGGGTAACCAACCGACAACAATTAACCAAAACTGTTATTTTCGCAGGTAATTGAATTTTGTAAATAAAATTATGTTCGTTATAATAATTTATAACCTACTAGTTTAAACTGTCTCCAACTTATTTCTTGTATTGGTTGTCTGGAAGAGATCGCTATTAAGCGATAAGACCGCCTATTGTCTACTTTGTTCTTTGTTTCTGTATTGTTTTGTACTGATTTGTGGTGTTCAATAAAGAGTATTTGTATTGTATTGTATTGTAATAATTTGTCTATTATTTTACATAAGTACAATATACATCTAAATCAGTAAAAATGGTTACCCTTATTGTATTCATTTATTACACAAACTTTTTGAAGCTTAAAGTTCTGAGTACGTCCCATTACTTTTACACTAATTGACATCTAGTATGAGATAGCTGAACTACGTAGTGACGTCAATGTATCGATGTTAACTTGCTAGGCGAGTGGTTTTGCTACTAACCGACGGATGGAAAATTGAAAAGTGGGCGGAGTTCCACAACCCCTCACCCCGCAAAATGTCACGCTATGTTTCATAGGGAAATCTTATTACCACACCTCCTCTTTGTTTTTGCTCTGTGGTACTTACTATTAAAACCTATACTTGAAAGATTTAAAAACAGTCAAATAGTTACCTCGGCAAAGTAGCTAAGAACACTTAAAAAAAATTTTTTTTGTATGCGTTCCCGTTCCTATTTTTACACCCCGAAAACCTATATAATGCGGGGACGGGCATGTCCGTATTTTAGATGGCTCAGATATTTCTTGATATCCCATACCACCCCACCTTACCCTTATACATAGGTACGATTTTAGTTCAGTTCCCACATAAATACCTTAAATACCAAACAGCACCAGGATTAACGACACGAGTGATTTTTGACAGTAATCCGGAATAATCCCAAAGCGCGCTTCTCCGAAACTTTGTGAGGGAAGCTTATTGACGTTTTCCTGTTATTGGTTTTCGGGAATGATTGATTGGATCAGGATACTTTTTAGATTTCTATTAAGTACTTATGCCTGAGAAGGAAAATGAAATAATTTATTTTCATCGATTTAAGTAAGCACCTACCTACCAATTCAACAAAAAGTCTGTAGGTACCTAAATAAATACCTTCGATAAATACCTTCAAAAATAAAGCGGCAGGGGCAGGACATAACATCCTGTAAGCCGATAAACTTCGAATGCCAGTGTCTTCTGAGTTTACAAAATATAGTAACTTTAACAAATATCTTAACGTAGTTAATGCCAACCCTTTATTCAGAGACTTCCAGGAGTTCCAGGTGCCGTAAAATTATCACGTGAGTTCTAAAAATATGTACAGTCAGCGTCAAATAGTTCGTGACACCCAAAGTAGCCAAATAGTTAGCAACACGTCATTGTTACAGCTGAAATAAGGTCGTGTTGCTAGCTTTTTGGCCACTTAGGGCGTCACGAACTATTTGACGCCGACTGTACCTGCCTTCCTAATTTTACTCCTATGAGAATTATAATCACTTATATTGTCTTCCATGCTAGTCTGGAAGAAAAGAAAAAACATAGAATGTACCAGTTGCTTCTCTACCCGCGCAGATGGTAAAAGCCCATCGAGGGAATGGGCTAAAATAATAGGAATCGTGTTATAGGCGATGAGGCTAGCAACCCATCACTATTTTGATTCTATTTTCCACCTGTTACGCCCACAATCTTGTAAAATGTGGCCTGTAGGTACCTGTCACCTTAGGCTCTGTCTACCCCGTAAGGGATAAAGACGTGATTTGTGGGATTTAGTATAGACATAGTTTATATCCCGGGAAGGACATAAGACAGTTTTTATTCCGGAGAATCGCATAATTCCCGAGGATAGCGATAAGCGAATTATGCGCAGACGAAGGCGCGGGCAAAAACTAGTCATAATACAACTAAAACATAAGAAAGGATACGTACTCCATCAAAGCAATGAGACTAAATATCACCGTTGTATACATTCAAGTTTACTTGTTCCCAGTGGCGCCAGTTGCGGACCCAAATTGAAAACACCTTAAATTTTGTTCCAAAGCACTGTACTTATTATGGTGGTATTCAACTTATTAATAGAAAAGTAAGAGCAAGACTAATAAAGTCCTTTGTCTGCACAAGGAAACCTTGATTAGGTACCTAGCGACTTACTTCCTGTACCAAAACGTGTTCGATAAGATCAGCGACCGATTAAATTATCTACATATATCTATTATAAGTGTCAAATCACATATAGTAAGCCTTATGTGGGCATTGCGGCGCTTAACCTACACTTAGTGAGAGGCAAACGCAAAAACGCTAAGGACGGAAAACTTCTTACATGACATGATTACTGTATATAATTATTCAACTCTACCTAACACGGCGGTTAGAAGCAAGATTCTTTCCAAGACCGGTAAAGTAAATCTACTTAGCTATGCAAACAAAAGCTACGGTACTTATTCTCAAGATGACATGTATTTTGAATCACTTCATTAGTGAGTGTATGTATTGATTCATAGTGGCAAATCATACCTAAAAAGTACCTGTGTATAGGCATGTTCCGTGGCCAATGGTGATCGAGAACAAAATTACATTAATAGGCACACTATCAATACTCTACATTACGTACTCTACTCAAAATATTTTACACGATCCCAGGTATTATAAATGCGAAAGTAACTCTGTCTATGTCTGTCTGTTACGTTTTCACACCTAAACCACTGAACCGATTTAGTTGGAATTTGCTAGAGAAATAGTATCAGCCACAGGACATACGATAGTTTTTATCCCGGGATAGCGATAAGCGAACTCTGCGCAGAAGGAGTCGCGGGCAACCGCTAGTACCGTCAACGTCATATAGTATGAAACACCCAGGGTGACCAAAAAGTTCGACATACAAACGTAAATCGTAAATGACGTCTTTGTCCCTTACGGGCTAGACAGAGCCTAAGGTAACAGGTACCTACAGGCCACATTGAGCAAGATTGTGGGCGTATAGGTAGAAAATGGAATCAAAATAGTGATGGGTTGCTAGCCTCATGGCCTATAATATGATTCCTAACATTTTCGCCCATTCCCTCGATGGGCTTTTACCATCTGCGCGGGTAGAGAAGCAATTGGTACACTCTATGTTTTTTCTTTGCTCTCAGACCAGCATGGAAGAAATACAGACATACCATACTATTTCTATGGTGTATCGAACTATTTGGCCGATTTGAATGCTTCAGACTATATGACGCTGACTGTACATGCAATATATAGCGTATCCCATAGGTTTCGCTATCATCCTACCGCTCTTCAAATAAATAATAAATAAAATAAATAAATAAAAGAATATTTATTCACACTCCAAAACAAACAATACAATAAAAACAGAATAAAAATGAAAAAACAAATTAATTAATAAAAAAAAGTACTTATCCAGCCTAAAAAACTAAGAATCGTAAAGAATTCGGCACTAATTAATTACATACCACTCCCTAATCCACTTTAGATAAAGTTTATGACATTTTTGAATCATCATATGAGGCAGATACTCAAATGGTCATTATAACTTGCAAACTTACAAACGTGCAAACTTAAACGCTGCAAATCTAATAAGTTTATTCAGTTTTTAACATAGTTAATTTCTTACAGTGGGAACTAAGGGGAACAACGAACTTAATTAAGTTTTTATGCAGAGTTTAATTTAACGTCTATACCTAGGGGTTGTGCTAAGCTTAGCGGAACGGAGTGTACCTATAGGTATAGGTAATATTTATAGGCAAAACAAAACGCTACTTTCTTAAGAAGCTTAATTAAGCTTATATAAAATTATACATGACGAAGAAAATTAAATACATATTATTTTTCATTTCATTATTTTTTTTATAAAAGTTATTCCTCCAATTAGTCCAGGCATTAAAGCAGGTTTACTTTAATGCCTGAAAAAGCTACCAAGTAAAAGCTACCTACTTGGCAAAGAGAAAAGGTACTTAACATCCGTTAATGACTTAAGTACCCATGCATATAAAGATCTGTCAATTGTATTCATAATCATAACAATACTGTGAATCACGCGTGCCGGTATTAATTAGCGGGAGGGGCGTGAAGACAATGCTAGAAACCATCGAATCTCACCTCTGACTCCCATGTGTTTTTCGATCGCGGCTTACTCTCCTTCATGCTTCCAGAGAACGTCATAACGACTATCCTTTGTCCGGCCGACGCACTTTCACGTCACCCTTTATTTTATGGAGAGGTTCACTGTCCACAGATAAATAGCACACTTCAGAACTGTCGCTTTCTGTTATCTTTTTGCCGGATCGCTGGTTGTAATGTAAACATCGTGGGCACGAGCGCGGAGTCGCGGCGAAGACGCGCGCGCAGTGATCAGTGCCGGCGGCGAGCGCGAACTGGCGCGGACTCGGGCTCGGCGCGGCGATCGGCGCCTCGGTAAGGGGAACGGACTACAGTTAACTTTCTCTCGTCTCAACCCGGCCGCACGACCATAAGTTAAACGCCATCGAAAGTGCTACCACCGCAGCCTCACGGGTCAAAGCCTCCATGACATTACTCGAAACAATACTGTTCGATCGTTGGCTGATAACGAAAAATCGATATCGACATTATTACAGCTGATATCGGTTCCATATTCGAGTGCTTGTCTTGCTAATACTTTCTCATTTCACTTTATAATGATGTCTTTAAAAACTCAAGCAATATTTTATTAATGGGGACGTTTGGTGGTAAAACAAACACAATCGAGTATAAAACTTAATGTATAATCATGGTATTTACAGACTTACCTTATATAAAACAAGTAATTATGGCTATTATAAAATATACTTATTACAACATGTCATTAATAATTTACACAATATTCAAATAAAAGCAACAGTAACGGATTACTGAAGGTAGCAATTTATATGTCGTAGTAGCACAAGAGACGCGCGATATCGTTGGAAAAAAAGAGATTCCGTAATTTACATTATATATTAAAATTATATACAGACATTTTCAAAAAACTCTCATTGGTAATTCGTAACCAATTTTATAATGATTACAATTGTTGCCATGATCATACACTTGTATCATAATTGTTGTAACAAGATTAACGTATCTCTACATATACCAGAAATTTATATTTCCTTTATAAAAAGAACGTGCATCGAAGGTTTAAATAGTTTGCGATGTTATATGCAAATTAGTGGGTTTACATTACATTGACACCACCGGACTGTATAGTACACTAAGTATAAAAATAAATTCTCTAGCTACAACATGATTGTTGCCGAGAACGCCTTGTCCAATGTTAATTTACACACATAAATCTCATTTGGAATACTATCGTTATGAAAACATGGTGACTACAGGTGTGCGTGCACTGATATTGCTAACATATAGCACCTTCAAGATGTCAGAGAATACCAGGATTGAAAACTAATATCTCCAAGGGCCCGATTTTTGAAAGCACATGTGTGAAAATAACACTCGAAAGTGGTGAAAAATTGTGCTGAATTTTAAATAAGAGTAGCTTAGAAGATACTTACGGCTCTCATTAATCTGGTGACCTAGTCAACAATTTGATTAGAGCTGTAGTTTAGAAGATTTAAACAGATTTATTCCACTTTCGAGTGATGTGCTTTCAAAAATCGGGCCCCAGGTGCTATTTTACAAGTTTTGCACTTTTTTATTTTAGTTGCAAAATTTGTTAAGCTTGTTGTCAAATTATGCCCACTTTGAGGGTTCCAAAGGACTTAATATTTGGTATACATTACGTAGATTGAATGACAATGCCAAAAAAATGTGTATAATATTAAAGAAAAAAATGTGTTACATATTCCTGTTACAGTGCATTGTAATGGCTCCGTGCGACATTAATTGATAATTACAAACAACGACAGGAAGAAGGTATTTATTCCATTATGACTCAATTAGGTAGGTCGAGAAAAAAGAATCGATGAATATCTAGAAAGTGGGAATAGTTTAATAAATCGTGTTACAAATTAAGAGATTATAAAACTGATAGACATCATTGATTTTGCACAGAGCCAATAATTAGAATTTCATTTTGAACTTAACATAAAATTGTTTTTTTTTTGGATATCTCATTTAATTTGACATTCTCTTTTTAATACCAAGTAAAAGATAAGATGAATTAAATAAACCGAACGAACACTACTGATAAATACATCGTATCACAATATTTTGGTAAGTTTTTACATAATTATTTCGATTATTATTCTCTATGTACTGCATGGTATAAACGCGAAAGATTTCTATTCAATGCAGCTAAATTGAAGTTACATCGCTGTACGTTACCTTCGTTTGTATAAACCTAACTAGACTATGCACACAGACAAGTTCATCATTTTCTTTCAACAGCCCCACGAAATTGCACGCGATGTTTCTTCGATATAACAGCTAAATATACTCACTTCTCCAACAATTACTTGAGACATCAACAGTCGCACGATATATCGCAATAACATATATACATAGTAATAATGGCAATACATAAGCTAGTTAAAAGAATTTAGTTGAGCCTTAGATCTTTGGAAATCTGAATGTCTTCTTATTATTACAATATCCGTAAACGCCTATATTTTACGTCAACGCTTTATTTGCAACTCTAACAAAACAGTTTAGAAAAATAAGTCGTCATTTTGGCTTCCAATTCTATCTATAATGGAATGGTCTCAAGAATAACCATCATTTACAACTTTTTTAGCTCACTATCATAATATTGCATAAAGTATTGTGATTACGAAATCGCTTAACATGAGAGAAATATAATTAAATTATCGCATAGTAATACATAAACCTATGTTAATGACAATATAATAGTTGGTATGTATGATCAGTGACGGGTACTGGGCTGGCGGCGCGTCGCGGTCAGTCGTGTACAGCTGGCACAAGTGTACGGTGTGGTCCGACACCAGCCGGTACACGGCAGACGGCAGGAGAGCGACTCGCCGCGCCGCTGCCTCTCCGGGATACCAGCGCACTTCGTGACCTACTTCGTGATACTCCTAGGCACTGTGCTGAGTGTACTCCCTAAAGAGTGGCGGCGGGGTTTGATGTTTCACAATCGAGAACTGTATTGAATTAACTTTAGTATAAAGCACGTCACAAAAAATGGCACCGCTACTACACAATGATACATTGCCGTATAAAATGATTTTAAATACACATGATTTCTATGTAAGTATGAGTTATAATATATACTAAGACAATATATATTACGAACGATGGTCTGAACACTAAAGTTTCGAAGGTTTCACATATCATATACCGAACTGATATCATTATTGCTCTCTATACTATCAATTTCAGAGAATACAATCAACATCACGGAGAAAATGAAAATGGTACCCCAATTACACGTACCGATTAATATCGTACCGAACTTTACAAAATAATCTCAGAAGGCGTATTATATTAAGTTAATCTACTTCTTTATAAGAGCTTACTCGATCATTTAATTTAAGTCCTTTACGCAATACTTCGTTCAACGTTGAATACATAACGCTAGCCCTGAGTTAGAGCGTCCCGCTGTTTAAAAGTTGTTCCCGCTAATTTACTTGTACCTTATTCGGTATGATAACCGGGCGCCATGCTCGGGATGCAGAGCACTAACGCCCGCCGAACGTCATCTGATCTGAACACGCGAGGTCATGCTCTATCTGTGCGTTTTACAACCATCACCCCATGTCTCCCTGTACTTAAGACGTCGCTATCCATTACAGGTGTTTCTTGTTCCACAGTTATGAAATTATATTGTATTGAGTTTTGTGAGTCATAATCAGTTAAAAATGACGTTATCCGAGCATTTGATACATGGATAAGAGATGATAGGTGGTATATTAGCCGTAGGGATGTTTTTATCAATAAATAATGCGACGTACGCAGGATTGAGAGTATAAGAGCAAAGTAAACACTTTGTCGAGTAGGTATTGTGGTCTTGGAATTTTGGCAACTACAGTCTATGCCCTAATTTGTTTATTGTTATGTTGCACAGCATTTGGAAGCACTTATGAAACAGTTTCAAAATTATATAATTATGCAGTCCAAACTGAGGATATTACATTAATCTGATTCTACTTATTAAATACGACACCTATATACCAATATAACACCTATATCCTTATTACCAAACAATAACACAAGTAACTTTGCATATTTTACAAACAAGAGCGCAACTTTGGTAGAACACGATAATGCAGTAAACAGACTAAAACAACGCCTCGGGCGATATCACGATGCCCTTTAAATGGAACTACAAAACGTTTCGCGATAAAACAGTAAACATTAGTGGCAGTATCTCACGGCCAAAGTTAAAAATTGCTTTCAATAATAATAAGACACACGACAAATGTTAAATTGAATGAACTATACGCCCTCAATAACGCTATAATTTCGAATCATAAATTAGATTGTGACCATTAAAAAAATATCAAGAATATGTGAAATAAATATGTTTAAAATCGAATCTAGCTTAATGACTACGGAGCTAAAAGCTAGCAATATAAGAAAAAATCACAAATCTACAAACTCCTATGATGGATACGTTTCACATCTCAAAACGACTCACTCGAATATCTCACAATACACTGAGCTTCAAGCACATAATCTCCATCATAATAATCAGTATCACTAACCTTTCTCGAAGGTCAATTCAAAGAATGTATAGGTACGCTTACAATACAACTTAACATAAAACGATACCACAAAAGTAATAAAATTGTACTCGGCAATAACTAGGATATTATAAAAATAGGTAAATTAAAACAAGATTGCACTCACGGTACGCATATACAAAACGTAAGTTTAGAACGGCGGTATAACGCAACTTTAGAATAATCAACACTTTACCGATGCGGTTTGGTAAGTTATTGCATAGGGATCCCCCGTTTGTCGGAAGAAGTCAATATATATAAGTTTATATGTAATGAATCACAGACGCGTCGGGCCGCCCGGCCGCGGCGCCGCGTCGCGCGCGCCCGCTGTCGGCTAAGGCACGGCCGTCATGGTCTATGGAACCTGCAACACACCACGCGTCAGCGCCTCACGGGAATCCAACACACTCCCCGCTCCCCGCTCCAAACACACCCGTATCTAAAGCTTCTACTACACTCAGTGTTGCCGTTTGGTTCCGAAAGTTCCGTTTTGCGGAACTTTTGACACCCCCGCGGAACTTGGGAGGAACTTTTTATTTTGGTACACAGGCTATTTTTTTTTGTTATTAACACAGGGTCGCACAAAAAAGGTCGTTCCCCAAGATTTAAATGAAAATGGAACTTTTCTGCCAAAAATGGAACGTTTTAGGGATGACAATGTAATTTTCAAGGGAAGTGACCTGGCAACACTGTACACTACTCGCCCAAGTTCCTCGGCTAGGTACGCTGCACGACGGTACTCCAAGTGCCTTTATACACTCATCCTCATCAGACATCGATTAACTTCGTCAGTAGGTAGTGTAGTAAAAGCTTCAAAATACGACACAGCGCTGTTGCATAGAAATAAGTACCAAATGCGATCACGGCTGAATTTAAGATTATGAATGGCCACAGCAGGCGCAGGTATTTTAATAATTCTAATTAGCTGTGAACGAGGTTAGGTATTTTTATATCTATTATAGTGGGTTTTTTTGCAAGGCTTCGTTTTTCTATGCAAAATTTTGCCAGGAAACAAAGATATTATGACAAATTCCTGGTGACCATTGAGAAACAAAAAAGAAAAAAAAATGAAATAGAAGAGGCATTGTTACCTAGTGAGGTGCTTGCTATCCTCGTGAACGGCCATCTCAGAGCTCTTGAACTCGTTGAGCTCGCGGCGGATGGCGGCCTTGTCGCGCGGCGTGAGGCGCGTCCACGGCTTGTCCGCGCGCCGGTCGTAGTCGTGCGCCTGCGCAGGACATGGACAACACGTTTACTTTTATGTCAATTGAGTAATGATACGTTGATGTCCACAGGACTAATAATCAAAGGAATATAGAATATTCACGCGAGCTAAAAGCGCGAGGTGCCTGTATGACCCAAAAGTCCTGTATTTGTCATGTTTACACAATTGAATAAGCTCAGCAACATCACTACCTACGTTAAAGCGAGACGCATTTATACGAAACAAATCTATAAGTCACGTTAAATCAAATTTCGAAACACGCTGCCTAGACATTATTTGATAAGACAGGTCTCTTCAAGGGAACTGTATAACCACGTCTTTTTACCCACACAGCTTTTGCAGTCCGTAGTAATTAATATCAATAAAAATTATGTCTAGTCATTGTATTTATATTGTTAGGTACGCTTGTAAAAGGTAAATCAGGCGTTGCGGGTCCGTTTACACTCCCAATGCAATCCGCTCACCTGTGTAACCTCGATGTAGTCACTGAAGCGTATAATCTTCTTCTCCTTTAGTTCGTCGACGGTGGGTCGGAAGCTGAGCTTGCGGAGGAGGTACCGTTTCTTTTCTTCTTTCTGTTTCTTTTCCTCGGCAGGTGACTGACCTAAATAAGTTCATTTCGGTTACAATTAAATAATTCAAATGGACAAAAAAACTATGAACTGAAATAGTGTTCGAGACGAAACGGTCACACTAGATTTAGATGACAGAGTTAGTAGAGCATGTCCGGATATATTGTAATAATAGGAAATAAAGCAGTCGAGATACGAATCGTCTATTTTTTAACAAAAAAAAGGTGCTTACTTGTTTATAAAATGAATCTGGACTATGAGCACTGAATTACTTTGCGCGCTTAAGAAAAACTACGGTCATTTAAACATCCATTTGAAATCATTGGTTTGGTTCTGGTATGTTTGATCTAAGACATTCTAAGGTGTAAAAGAAAATAGGTCAATGTTTCTCGGATTACGACACATAGTAAAGCAATTAACCGATTTAATTCGTGGCAGATTCCAGGATTTCAAAGTTTGCTGGCATTCTGAACTTTAATCATAGCAACATAAGGTTCCAATTCGATTTTGAGTCTACTCGTAACTATATTTTACATGAAGCAATAAGAGCGAATGTTGAATAGCCAAAGCATGATAACGTTTGCTCCTGTTGCCTCGGTATACCCCAGATGCGGAAAATTCTATTTCGAAAACCCAAAAACTTGTCACAATGGATTGTACTCCGCAGTTCTATTACATGTCTCGTTACACCACGAACCGCGTTACCGACTACGGAACAGAACAAAATGTTTCGACTCACTCTTAAGGATGTTCCTTTCGACGAGCTCCTCAGCGGTGGGCCGCATCGACAAGCGGCGGATGAGGCGGGCGCCGATGGCCTCCCACGACTCCTGCCGCTCGTGCTCGCTCGACACCACCAGGATGTTCCTACACAGCGTCAACACCCTCATTTAGTCGCTCTAACACAAAAATTTCGATCACATAACACCCTTGTTTACGTTCAGTTCGCACTGACGTAACACCACTCTCGATACACTAACAATGCGATTCATCCGCTCCGTAGCGCCTGCGCACTGCCGACTGAGCCGCGGAATAAAATTCGCGAACCACGCACGCCGCTGAGAATGTTTTCATAATCTCCGATTAACGTAAAATTTTGGCTGAAATCCAAAACTAGTTCAGGGTGAGCTTAATTAATTACCTGTCATTAAGTTTGCTTCTAAAGATATTATAAATAAATATTTGATGCCCATTTTAATAAGAAAATGTAATACTACTTATACCGCACTACGGCAAATTTAACGCGCGGTGCTGAATATTACAAGTGGTCAATGCCAGTGCCAAGAGCGTGATCAAAGAAACAGGAAGAAATAAAAGATTGATAACAATGAGCTGGCCTGGCGATACATACGAAAATAAACACTCCCAGGCATGGATCGCAGCGGTCGCGTACGAGCCCCGCGTCAGCTGTTGCCGCGTGTACTTTATAATAATTACCACACCTACTACCCTACATTGCATGGTAGAAACGAACAATCGGAGATTACTTTTTCAATGAGCTTTTTGTATATTAATTTACGAATTATTTACGATTACCTAAGTGCTATTTTTGTTTTGTAAATGTCATTCTATTGCCTTTGTTAAATAGGAAAATCATTATGATTAAAAAAAAATCCTAATTTTCAATGATTTTTAACAAGTGAACTCGCGCGTGGTCCAAGTGCATAAGATTAGACAAAAGTATACAGATATTATAACAGTCCCGCGTCCCGCTAGTCGACGTGGGTAAATCAAGCTGGTTCCAGAAGGAAATATGTAAAGGTATACGATACCTGTTGATTAGCTCCTGCCGGTCGGGCCTGAGCGCGAGTTTGATGTTGAGGCTCTCCTTCCGCGCCAGCTTGGCTGCCACTCGGTCGGACTCGTTGGCGTAGTCCTCGCGGTACTCGGGAACACCGCCAGCGCCCTCCCAGGGCCGCGCATTCTCCTTGTTCTCCATCGCATTGCCCACCCGCACCGGCCGACTACTGCCGTTCAAAAAAAACAATTATTAATCCAAACAGGAAGAACTGATCGGAACAGATGCGGATGTCTCTGACGTCATAATCATAAAGTTAACAAGCGTCTACGCACGTGCGATCGTTTATCGGATGACGCGTTAGGATGCGCTTCGCGGGGTTTTATGTTTATGATGCCAGATGATTTTATTTGGCCTAATAACGGTTAACAAGGTCACCGATTGCACATGTCTGAGAGCAGATATTTGAATAGCAGCCGTACATCGTAAATTGCACTCTGAAGTTGACACACGTATTCATTATTATTATTGATTTCTTAAATCAGCAGCGATTTAATCAATCTCTGATTAAGTGCCATAGTCTTGGTAAAATAATATTTAATTAATGATTTCAAACGAATGTTTCATAATATAACACTAAAAGCAATTGTACTAAAACAACACCTATTTGTGTCATCTTATCAACATAGAATCTACATATATATGCTTTAACAAAATTATACATCTGAAACGGCTGACTCACTTGTTTTGTCTAATCTAAAACTAAAAGCTGAATGTATATCCGCGACACTGACATGCAAACACAAAGTAAACATAACATAACATAGAACATATAAACATAAAAGGATATAACTACCATCCATTAATAATACACCGACGCGAACTTTCATCTGTGCGATTGATTACGATAGCAATATCATAACATTAACAATCAAAACAGTCATTGTCCGTATCGCAAATGCTAGTCTGCACGGGAAGTTAGTTATTAGTAGATAGGTGTAAAGCAAAAGACTTGCGCGTGTATCGTTAAAGGACGGACGGTGGCTAGATGAGGCGTCGTGCGAAGAGCATTCACCACGACAGTTAGAGCGCCGAGAGAAAGATGGTTATGGAGTGAAGGGCGTGCAATGCACGATGCATGGTTTTGAGGCGAAGCGGCCGTCCGGAGGCCTATGCGTGTGCCTCGACAACACTGACATAGCGTGGACTATTACCATATGCGGATCCTCGGTTTGGGCGGCGGCCGTCTGCTCGAGCATGGTGGAAACAAACGGACAAGTTCACAATCACGCCCAAATATTTACAACAGTGATGACAGTCCCCATTATGAGGTGACGTATGCCCAGCAGTGGGCCGTATAAACAAGTCAGTATTATACATGTTAGTATATTCAACACATACTCATTATTTATCTGTTATCAATATTCAATCATGGGTTCCTGGCATGTATGTATACTACGCCGTAAATGTAATTCTACCACTCTCCTTCAAATCTGTAAAACGGTATCCGCTAAGAATATTTTGTACGTCCCAAAATCAAATTTCCATAAAGAAAAACGTATATTTAATCTGGATTCGTTCTAGTATGAATTTATGAGTACGCGGCTAAACATTGTCCCTGAGGCACATACTTAAACGTCATAGTTAATATAAGCAACAATATATGGTACTGACTTGAAGCTAGCGTGGTGATGATCCTGTCTCGGCGCGAGCGGCGTGGCGCCAGGCGAGGCTGCGGGCCGTTTCTTGAGCGCGGACTTGAGAGGGACGGCGTTGAAGATTGGCTCTTTGGGAGGGATCTCTTCCACGCGCGAAGTGTCTGCACCTATCGTGAGCTGCTCTTCTTCCTCGTCTTGGTCATCCTCGTCTTCCGCTGAAACAATTAAAATCGAATATATTTAATAGGTGAAGTTAAATGGACCTTGACCCTGAGACAAATGAGATTAAATGTGAGATACTTCGCAAGAATTGATAATTAACTTTGATGGTGACTGACAAGTCAGTGACATGACAAAATAGGAGTGGAGTATTAATAATACAGATGAAATATCGTGCTCATTTGGCGTCATGTTAATTAGTTGTCTAGACTTTCAAACTTAATATCCTGATTAGACAGTTGCAAGGTCAAAACATTAATTACATATTTTGACAATGGTTACAGTAAATACACTACCTACTTATTCAGAAAGAGCTTTTATTTGACATGATTTACGTGATGGATCATTTTATTTAATATCTATTGTATATTTTAGTAATATTTGACAGATTTAAGTTAGTTCTTCTCGTCGTCATTATTTGGGCGGCTGTTAGGGACTATAATTTTGAAGCACAGATTGTGTACAGAGAGCAATAGCGCATGATGGCGGACAATTGGCAGTGGGCAACGAAACGTGGTGCTCTATGCCGACATAGCGATGGCCGTGCATGGCCCATAAAATGTATATACATACAGTCATCGTGGTGGCCGTGTTGCGAGAGCGCGTGCTGGTGCGCGTGGGCCAGCGCGCGTTCGTGCGCGCGCTCGTGCGCGTGATGGTGGCGCGTGGGGCTCGGCGAGCTGAACATGGGCGGCGGCGGGATGGGCCCGATCTCCGACAGCGCGATCGGCGGCTCCGGCAGCTCCGACAGCACCAGCTGCTCCTCCCCGCCGCCCGCCTCCCCGTACCCGCCTACTGGAACCAACAAAAACAAATCACTCTATAATTGAATTCATCACTCGAAGACACGTTTGATATCAGAACACTGAGCACGAACCCATAAATCCATTGCGATTTTGTGCAATAAGAGCGCGCGTGTCAGTATATCTATTTCATGTGCAGCTGCTAATTGCAGTGAGACATCGTAACTACTACGAAAAGAGCTCGTATATTAAAATCGATTATCTTTCTGAGTGCACTCTACTCAAAGTGCTTTAAGGTTCCATTTACTTGACGTATTACTGTGAGATGAGGTTTTTTTTTAAAGTAGAGATGCAACGACGCCTATACATCATCACCCAGATTAGGATCTACTTAATTAGCTCTCTTACACAAACCTGGCTTATTGAAATACTCTTCTGTAAAGCAACCAGTTTAGAGTAAACAGAGCCGAATCCACTGTTCAAATCAGTAACTACTGTTATTAAGACATTATAGCGTCAAATACAATGCTAATAAAACGCTAATGCAATTAATCCCTAGATACTTCTGATGTGTGTACAATTGCGTATTAGTCCAACGGTGAGCTTTTTATGGCCTCTACGTACAACTCAATTTTGTAACTGTCCCTATTCCATGACGTATTGCGTCACGAATTTTGGCTTAACAATGAACGTACATCCGTCTACCCAGATTCATGAATCATACAAACATTGTCTGGCAATTATTAAATAATGGCTCTTTTTTGTGTCCCGCTTGTTGATAATTGTAAAACATGGAAGTTTTTAAAAGAAATATTTTTTGCTTTACTCACCTACATCTCCTTGATAGCATATCCGTCGCGTGTGCTTGCCTGCCGTCAAGGAATTAGGTCGCTCGGGCCTCGTCAGCTCGCCACCATTTTCTAGTTTGTCTTTCTTTGGTTCTAGAAAAAAAAAGAATTTAAATTATTATAAGACATGATGCCACTTACCAGCTTGCTGGTATTTTGCTTAGACATTTTATTTGGTTAAAAAATCATGTAATTAGATGGCTGGATAGTAAAAGTAAGCCTCTGAATGATCGTTATCTGTAACTGTTCCGTCCCAAACCTAATCGTAAATTTTATATCGTATACTTTATCACACGATCGTAACAAGGGAATCGTAGAATACGGAAGATCGATTGGTTTACGATTCTTTTATGTTTACACTGTGATCTTCGCTAAAAGCTTATTTTTACGGACGAATGCGAAGTCGTTACAGTAAAAGACAATCACAGCAAGGGGTCAGGCATCGTAAAGATCGAGAAGTGGGCAGGTTCACGGTTAAAGTGTAGGATGACACTGGAAGAAGTTAATGTCAGGTGACGTGACATGGGCTGGAGTGTCCGATTCTAATAATAGGAGAGTGACGCTCAGGCAGCACGCGCTTCCATTCACCGCGGAGCGCCGCCGCTCCGGCCTTGGCCGCGCTATGGGAACATTTAATGATCAACGCATCCCGCGACAATATAACGACACAATAAACGAAGAGCAAATAATAACTGCACGCCTACGTCGCCTACGCGAAAACGAAACTATGATTGATTTACTAATTATATTTCTTAGGTGCACGATCCATCACTCTCTTTGCCTTGGCCCAGTTTGTGAGAATATTTGGTAAACACAGCTTTGTTATTAAGATTTGATAGTGAGTGATATATCTGAGTGCTGAGCTTTTACCACTTTTTTGAATGGCAATGTTCCAAATACAACAATTGAGAAAAAATCAAGTACTAAGCTGATACAAATGAGAAATTCTGTAGACACCGTTTAAACATATGGTATCGTTGGGATTAACAGCCAAAATCGGACGCGTCATCTATTAACAATAGGTACCTAGTGAGATCCGTTTATTAATATACACGAATACAGTTACGAAATAATATGTATATATAATTTTTATTCAATTGGCTGTGCTTTAATTAAGTCTAACTCATTGTATTAAAAATACCTCTAAAGGAAGGGAAGTAGCCTCTTAGAGAAACAACTGAAATAGCCGGGTTGTTATTTTATGGCTTTCAATATCAATACCGTCCGGGTTCTGTTGACATACAATAACTCTCAATCGCATTGTGTAAGTATTAAGTTATTCGGCAAGGACGTTCAGTGTTTATTCAACAGGCAGGTTCTCGAGGTTGCGAGGGTGGGTGAAGGAGGGTGCGCGGGCGCGTGAGCCGGGCCGGCGGCGAGCGCCGGGAGCCGGCCGGGTGCGCCGATCGATGCGCCGCCCTTGGCCGAGCACCCGCTGCCGCCGAGGACATCGCTCCCACCACATCTTACATAACCACAACCACCCTAACCTTATCTCGTACGTACGACTTTTGAAGGACCTCTGAGCGGTTTCAAGGTTTTTCTCTTCCATGTCGGCTGTACAGCTCCAATAGAAGAGAATACCCGTAAATGCAGGTATACACGTGCGTTTGAGGTGTGAGATAGCAATATTTATAGGAACACATATGGCTCACATTAGTTCGTTTACGATAAACTTGTGTGTAACATTGTTACTACAATTTCCAAATTTAATTTTTTTACCCTGAAAAACTATTATCGGAAACTAGCTGGTGCCCACAACCCCGTCTGCGCAGAAATCGTTTGAGGCTTACTCGCGGGAATCATGCCACTTTTTGGGATAAAACTATCCTAAGTATATCTTTTCCAGGGACTGAAACAATCTCTATCCAAATGCTAAGTAAATCAGTTCAGCGGTTTCAGCATGACGAGATAAAAAAAAACCGGACACACTTTCGCATTTATATTATTAGCAAGTATGGATATCAACGTACTCGAATTCTGAGGTAGACAGACCTTATTGACTCCTTAGCTGTCCATGATTCATGCATTGCACGCTAATGTAATTTTTCTGATGGGTCATAGTCACAGAAAATTATTCAGACGTTTCATGCACAAGAAGATGTAGATTAGATGTAGATTTGGTAGCGTTAATTACATAATATTAGCTCGTCAATCGGTCGAAGAGTGATGGATGATGTAATTAGTCAGAAATGCGGACGGCGCGAAGGACCTGCTCGCACAGTAATAGCCACAATGTCAAGAGTACGCTAGATGGACGCGCGTTTCCTAACCGCTCGCATTCCTCTTGCCACAGCCGCAACGTGAACCCAATCCAGGAGATCGTTAAAAATACATTTAGCGTGACAAACAGAAACACCAATGACGTGACATCTCAGGCATTTTGACTTCTTATCTTAATAAACACTCTAATTTAATGACGAAAACAGATTTCTGGAATCGTCAATATCACGTAGCGTATTTGATGCTTGATACCTTTGGACCGTTGCCATAAGTAGATACCAAAAGAGGACAATTAAATATGTGCCAGCCTAGTTATTAAAGAAGAAATAACGTCGGATATAATAACGAAATAAGGGCAAAGTATATAAGAGACGCCATTACGTATTCCATACTACATTCTCAACAGTTACAGTGACTCTGGGGAAATTAACGGCCACATAAGTGATCGTACATTTATGATATGACGTACATATCTTCACTGAGATGAATAGCTTAACAAAAGAACTGAATGCAAACTTATCAACGCTTCACTTACAAGTTGTGCCGCAATATAATATTGCGTTCCAATATATTTCGGCAAAAAGTCTCGTAAATGTTTCGAGTGAAGATAAATTGGTGAAATGGATTAAATTGGGTCGCATTAACACGAAACGCGAGAGATTCTTTCAAGAGCACGACGGGGATGAGAAGAAACATTCGCGACAGTGACACAACTAGCGGCGCGTGGGCGGGCGACGATGGCCGGTAAACTAGGCATTACGTTGAATTATGTTACGTCAATAATAATTAAAGAATAAGAATACAACGCAGGCTAATAAAATTACTACGCGTAATCACCTCTTATCAACCGTTAAGAAGTGTTTACAGCTACACCATTGGCTAGACCTGCTGTTTTAAAAATAAAATGTGATGTTAAATTTGAATACGACTCGGTGTAAGAATGACGGTAGCCTGACAAAAGAGGTTTCTTATTGCGATTTCAAATCAAAACAGAAACGTACTACTATGAATTATAAATATCTCTACGCCAATTGTGTACATAGCGCGAGTCAGTAGCACGAGGAGCGATCTATCTAATTTTAAAATGACCGATTTTTTAAAGTTCCATAACTCAATCAGTGCCCACACCCGACCTAATTACTGAATCGCAGATATATTTGGAATTGAAAATAACACATGAAGTCAGAATCTAAATAATTCAAGTGTTTATTCAGATTAATGCCAGGAATAAACAGCTTTACAATTATTCGAGTGAGTACTGAGACCGATTTGCAGCCCGCCAAAATCTAGCTATTCCAGCTACCTCACTTCATACCAACCCAATTTATACCTATTCATTTGAAATTATTCAATAGAAAATAAAATAATAATTGAGATGGTATCTGTCACCACAAATAAAGTTAAAAGAATAATTGAAGGACATCTGTTTCATTTCCATTATCCTGATAATTTAATTTCCTCTTTTCATTTACGAGATGCGGTTGGGTTTCGGCGATCAGCCGGAGCGGTGCGGCGCCGCAGGTCAAGGGCGCGCCCTCCCGCTGCGGAAGCTGGCCTTTTCAGCAAAACTCCACTGCAAAAGTATTCCAGCATTTTCAGCCTCGTTTGACGAAGGACATCCGGATTGGGAAACAACGCGGCGTCGAAATTACAGGGCTGAATACCTTTCATTCTGGGCCTTTCATGTACAAAATTAGATAAGTGCGGATGTTTTTTATTATCCTTCTGATTTTATGGGACAATGGTTTTTAAATGATATAAATTTTGTGTGCTAGGCACTTAAAAAAACCTGGCTTTTGTTTTTATCTAAGTTTATTGTACAGTCGCCATCAGTAATATCGTAGCGGACGAGGTCCTCAAATATTTCGGAGCAGCATTAAATTTCAATAAATATGTTACACTAGATAAGATTAATTACATCAGAACTCGCACTTCGTCATAAATATAGTAGCAACTTTGCAATAAATTAGGAACCATCAATAAGATAGAAACATCAGGAAGCACAGATCGTCAAAGGTATCGACGCAGACAGGCTGATCATAAAGATTTGAACATTTGTGGAAAATATGCCTTAAGTTTGTAACAAACAGTTAAAATTACAGTAAATTATGCATGCAAACGAATACACTATAGGTGACATCTTTCACTTTGGTATGACGTATGAGCTATTTTTTTTTGTTTTGTTTGGAATTCGGATTTATTATTACAATCGTAAAGTTTATTTTCCACAAATTCCTTGAATTTAATTTTGCGCTAGCTCTCATTTTCTAATATTCGTTTGAAAATTAAAAGCGCAAGTTTAGTAATCTTTCTTGTCGGAAGTTTAGCCAGTTATTGCGAGGAATGTGGTGATTGACATTCAGGAGAGCAATTAAAATGGCGAAGTTAGCACGACTACGGCGCACTCTCGGCGCGGGCCGCACATAGCTGCGCGAGGCCACGCGACGGCGCCTTCGCCTGCTATTTATCGGCATCCATGTCGGTCGGAGCACGCACTGTCTTAACAAACATCCGTCTTTCTTTTCACTCATCTCGTTTTCAACCGTTTCCGACTCATTGTTTGTTGCAACAGGTGTATGCTAAATAGATCGTTACGCGGAGAGCTTTACATTTTACACATCTTTCAGGATTTATAGCCCGTCCTAAACACATGACTGCAAAGTGGTATACCATCACTTTCCAAAGAACAGTTTGCATCGAAACGTTGGTTGTTTTAGAAAGTTGGGAAAGACAATGCCGTTTTTTATCGCAGTTTCATTTTTTACCAGAATTAAAAAAAACCGTTAGCGTTTGAAGAAAACCGCATTTATGCGCTATCTTAAGTAGGTATTTGTCGTATTTCACACCATTTCTACAAATTTCAAATTCGCGCTGATATATTTTACGTACAGCACGCTTTTAAAAGTTGATTTATGCATCAGATTACTGTACCTAAAGCCCACGCTCGCGAAGCCGTAAAGACTGAACTTAACCGGCACTAATTTTGTCAAACTAAAGATTTTAGGGGACGCCCAGGTATGCATCACGAGCTGACTCAATTGTCTTCGCTTCAGAATTTACATATATAATCAAAATATAAAATAGGTGTATTTTATCTGCATAAAAGCTTACTTTCTAAGCTTAAATCCCTTAAAATCTGAAAAACCAAAGGATCCCGATTTTTTTTCAAGGGGGTGTATTCATATTGAAGTCCATTAAGTTTTGGTACAATAACCGCTCTACGTCGTTAGTTAAAAATACCCGCTTATGGACAGAGGATGCAGCTTATTTACCTTATGTTATTGGCAAAATGTGCCTTTTACAAAACAATAACAGTGTAGATGATTTGACGCAAATCTCGAAATTGCAGGAGTTACGCGTGTTAATTAGTTCCAATTTATAATCTGACATGTTAAACGATACCCACGATAACATTTTTGTAAGGCAAGTACCTAATACTAAAGTCTACCCAACCTAAGGGCAATACTTCAGAGGTCGTTCGCAGGTGATCAAAGTTCGTCGAATGACCTTCCCGTTACTCTATGTAAATAAAACAGCTGTTTTGCTGCAAAAGTTACTTCCTTATTTGTAACCGATTTCAGCAGATAGTTTGCTAATGAAATCTTTCAAGTTATAAAACAATGTTATATCTGAAAATTAATCATGCAACAAATGCTTTCAATGATGATAATATGTTTTCATGTAATACGAATCGTAATTCAAAGTTGTCACTAAAATTGTAGAGTGGAAACTTAAACGTCAAGTTAGAAGTCTACAATGTTGTTTCTTTCATTTTACTTTCATAAAGCAAAGTTTCCCTATGCAAACTTAACTAACCCAAACTAATCTCCACACCGAAAAGAAAGACAAAAAGTTTAGAAAGTTTGTAGCGATTGTCACGGAACAGAGGCCAGTAGATCGGAGTGTGGTGCACTGATGATGAGAGCGTGACATTGGCATTGCAACGGCGTGCCGGGCGGCGGCGAACGCTCGGCTGACTACAGCACGATAACAACGCAAAGTTACTGCTCCGCCAATCAGAGAAGCTTAAAACAAGGCATGCCATTTAACGAATGCAATGATGAGTACTGAGAGCGATGAGCTAGCGGCGAATCTCGGCGCCTGGTGAAGTGATAAGGCTGATGGCTGTTATCGGTACCGTTGCGGGAAAAAAGCGCGAGGTTCGCGCATTGCCTGGGAACAGGGGACTTGCGGCGCATGTAGTAGTGGTCGTGGCGCTGCGGCGGCGGCGGAGGCACGAAGGGCGGCGGTGGCGGCAGGCGCGCGGGCCGCCGCCTCGCGCCGCCCGCGAAGGCGTCCATGGCGGCGAGCGTGCCGACGTCGCTCATGCTCGCGGCGTCGCGGCGCGCTCGCGGCTGGAAGACTGAACACTGCGGCCGCACGATCGTTACCCCCGCCGCCCCGGCGACACCCCGCTACCCCCGCACCGCGCGCGCCCTTCGATCGCCGCCCGCCCTCAGCGCTTCACCGGCCGCCCGCCCACGCGCTCGCTCTTTGTTGTGAATTTTTAATTTATAGCCATTCATTTGCCCGTGCACCGTGTAACAAGAACGAACAGCACGAGATCTTAAGGTTCATTGACCGCTGAGTATGCATGAGGTTTACACATAAAAAAAAACATTTTTAAAGCTTTATCTTGACTTGTGTTTACATACCTATCATGTATTAATTCATCACCTATTAACATAATTATAATAGACACAAATTTGGGGAGTCATTTACAACACATTCGTATCAAATGTGCAAATCAAACTGAATAGTTTTATTTCAAAATCAAATTTACTAGTCTTCTAAAAGTTTTGACAATTACCTACATACACATACATATTTTATTGACAAGGGTAACATTTTCTAGTTAAGTATGTACCTGTAAATTTGAGCGACAAAAGATTCCCAAACAGCTACTAAAATATGTACAGGAAAGTCGTAGAGATTAACTTTTCAACGGGTCATAAGTTGCTTATTTATAGTAACCCATCTTGGTTAAAGCAACTTGCATAAGTAAACGTCCATGTTCATCCCACGCGTACCTATACTAGGCATAGGCGGGTATACGAGTTAAATAGAACGCTTGAAACAATTCTATAGGTGCAATTATTAATTGAGTTTTAAACTTGAGTAGGTACCGTCACGTCTGCGTAGGTTGGCGTACTTGGATAACTCTTGCAAATTGCATCCTCCCACGAGATTTTGTGCTTCATCGTGCCATATGTATATCTCACTGCAGTGTGTGACGTCAGCAGTAGAGTTATCACAAATGTATCGCACATGATTTCGGTATTTATTTATTATTCATGGCAAGCGAGCAGGCCAACGCTGAATGGGGAGTTGCTTATAGACGCGTTATTATAGCGCATCCGAACGTCATGAATGTAAATTGTTTCCATATGAAGTCTTTGTACGTACGAGTGTCATAATTTAGTAGCGAAACAAAGATAGTTTTGTTGTTCTATCAACTTAGATTTATACATTCACATAAAAATATAATTTAAAACTATTATTTACTAAATACCTCAAGATAGTAATAAATTTCAGAAGCAGTTTCTGCAGAAAAGCCAAACAAAATATCTATTTGTGTCCGTTGTTACACTAAATTCCACTTAATACATTATTTACAGTGCGCAATCCTCAAGAATATCGTCGGCGAATTCCCAAATCCTATGCTTATATATTAGGTATATTAGTGTGCCTAAAAGTGGGAGCTGTGAGTAGATTCATGGCGATCCCATTTAAATAATAGCTTATGTGTTATCTGCTACAGCTTTATCTGAAATAGATCTTTATGTATACATATGAAATGCTTTATCTTGAATGAATCGACTGACTGACTGACTGACTGACTGACGGATCAACACAAATCCTAAACTGCTGATCGTAGAGACCTGTAACATGGAGGGTTCTTTGTATGACGTTAGCGTAGGCATCCGATAACAAAGGATTTTCCGAAATCCTACCTCTGAGGGGGTGAAAAAGGGGGCTAAGTTTGTATGGGACAACGTGATTCCTTGGTCCGATCTACTTCAAACTTTGCATAAACATTCTTCACGAGAATTGATGGAACACGTGTTTCATATTTTCTTGAAATTCATCTCTTAACGGGGTTTAAAAGGGGTAGAAAGTGGTTTTAGGTGTGATTAGCCTCGAAGATAATATCAATATTCCTTAGAGTTTTTGATTTCAATTATATTTTATTAGACTAGCATGGAAGCACATGATATTGTTCTGATAAGTATTTACAAAACGGAATCAAGCCAGAGGAACTTCTGCCTAAATTGCTTTAAATTCGAAGATCGGGAACATCAGATACCTAAAATATTAGATTCATCGAAATATTTGCGCCTCTCACAAGTCCCACCTGTTCAATATTCTGCGAATACGGTCGGAAGGCCAATATTATCTCTGTTAACAGTGTAATATGTATTAATTTAAAAAATGTGATATAAAGGAATCCAACCAGTGGAAATTTAAAACGAGCGAACAGATTTGGTAACAAATAGCAATCATCATCGCTCATATAAGCATCCGCAATATCAGAATGCTCGTGGGCACATTACCGATATTTAAGAAAATAATTAGGCTTTTCAATTATTTCTATTCGTAAATCCCGATGTGTGTAGTAAGACAAAGTACAAAGCAATATTTTCAAAGAAGTTCCCTGTTTACTACCTTTAGAACGAAGAACCAACCACTGAAGTTTGATCTCTAAAATTTCGGCTCGAAGAGGTGTTAAACTTGTTATTCTTACACACTTCTCCAAGCAATGCAACGCATTTCTTTGGGTTCAGGAACTGGCTGCTACTATGATGCCAATTACCTTATAATAACTTACCGAACCGAAGTTATTGTAAATAGTTTCTGGACATAATGGCATCAACATGCGAACATTTGTCCAAAAAGTCCAACGCATCTTGCAAATTTTCAAGAACTGAGTGCAAACTAAAATGAAAATTTACCTTATACATAGGTACCTACTTAAGGACAGTATAAAGCGAGTGTCCTAAATGTAATAAAACATTCTCAGGGTTACGACCCTGAGAATAAAAAACATCCAACTGCACTAAAGATCGAAGAGAAATTCAAGTCTTTCACGGGTCTAATTGTAATCACACATCGATAAAAAGATTGTCACTAGAACTGGGTCAAATTTGTCTTGCATAAACATACATCCAAACATAACAAGTTCACGTAAACTTAACAAATTAAGTAAATAGTTTATTACGAGCATTCGTACTTAGCTACCTGGTATGAATTATACCAATCATGTAGTGATAAGATAACATGAAAACCACATTTTGTTGCAATGTATGTTTACTATGTTTGCACTAAAATTATGTTCAACAGCTCTGTTTCTATATAAACAAGCCGCAGTGTTAGAAATTAGTTTGAATGTAATTTTGCAAGATGGCCGTACTTCGTATAATACTGAGCCAGCTTTGGTAGGTATTACCCAGTATACATACGAGACAGGTTAATATGAATATCTCGACCTGACCTCTAGTAAAATAATTACTTTTTGCCTAAATCTTACTAATTGACATGGTCGCTTGACGCCCATAATCGATGAACTCGTTAATATGTAACGAACCTTCCCATTCCCGGGCCACGAAATATGAAAAGTACGCACCTCTCAAGCAGGCGCAGCCCATGATGTATCCCATCATAGAGACCCTCGGCGCCGGCGGCGGAGGCGGCGCCGGCACGCGCCTGCCGCGGCCCGGCGCTCGCGACACCGCGCCCACGCTCACCCGCCGCCTCTGACCCCGCGCGAAGCGCCGCACGCGCAGGCTCCACGCATTCGTATACCACACATTTTCTCACTCATAATAAATGTATATTCATTTGTATGACTTCATCAGTATCGATCTGGGTTTCAGAATTAAAAAACATCGGAATTGACAAATCCGTATAATAGCGTGGCGAGCGAATTCTCTTCTTCATTTCTCAGTCGAAGTGTTCACGGCATAGCGGTTAGTAGGCTTACTCCCAATGAATTAGGAAATCGCTCGCCGCGCGGCTCTGCTAGTCGAGCTTAGTCGTAGCCGGGTCGTAGCGCAAAGGCTTAGTCAACTGTAAACCAGTGCGTAAAAGTTTTATCAATATTTCGTCGCAGTGGGTCCATCGATCATTAATCATTAGAAGTAACAAAGGCAACATGACTTGGTTGAAACAAAAATCCACTTATCTGACTGACAGAATTTATGCTAGGTAAACATCTGGCATGAAGCATTAACGGTAGCTAATACCTTGCCGCTCAATAGCATTTTCTATTGTCAATACAATAGAAAATGTGCCTAAATGACAACAACTAACTGTTAAGTTATGTTGATCCGCATTTGCTTGTTTTGAAGGAAGCTGTGATAGCCTAGAGGTTGATACACCTTTCAAGCTGATGGTCGTGGGTTTGAGCCCAGGGGCCTGATTTTTGAAAGCACATCACTCGAAAGTGGTATAAATCTGTTTATATCTTCAAAACTACAGCTCTAATTAAATTTTTGACTAGTTCACAAGATTAATGAGAGCCGTAAGTATCTTCTAAGCTACTCGTATATCAAATTCATTCATTACAAACGTGCTGGTGATGAAGAAATGAAAACTCCAAAGAAAATAAAACAATTTTCAAGAATCAAGAAATTTTGAGACCAATCTATTCTTCTACCTAGTAAGTTAAAAAAATCTTAATAACTCTATTAGTGTTTCAGTGGACAGTAAAAATCTAAAACGCAAGTTTTACTCTTGCCGGTTGCTTATTATTTTGCTTGCTTATAAAATAATTCATAAAACAAGCATAAACCCTTTTTCTACTTTAAGGGACTGAAGAATCCATTATAGCTTTTCGGCTCAAGACGAAACCTAAACCAGCATCTATTTAATTCGGTCAGTGGATCTGCGTTATTTAATCATTCATTACATAATTAATTCAGAACCTATAGATTACTATCAGCAGGCTGATAACCTCAATGCGAATAGTATTATCATAATGATTATTGATATCATCGCTTTTGAAATGTTAATTTGAGATAAAAAACCTTTTAGATTATTCCGCGCGAATGGAAAAATAATTCAAGTACATAATATTACAGTGGTTTTATCGTAAATCCTCCCTAACATCACACGTCACCAACAGTACTAAGCTCTGTGTATGTACGGTCGGCCAAATAAGTAAGCAGTCTCAGATTTCATCCAACTTCCTATCAAATGAAAATGTCGCTAAAGTCGAACTTTAAATTTGACAGCCAAGCAACGTCTTATCGACATAATATTTTATGACATGCAAATAATTTTGAATTTTAGGATGGCAGACTTTCCTACTCATAATAGCAGAGACCCAGACTTATACCAGATGATGAGTGTAAGTATAGCTATCGGATGAAGGTCTGCGAGGCGCTATATATTGCATTTTAAATTGTGTTTTTGTAACAAATAACAAACTAGAATAATGAAACATCCCACAAAACCGCGCATCTTCTTATTCCTGGTGTGCCAACAGCCTCAAGGTAAATAGAACCAATTGCACAACACTGATTGGGAGTATTAGAACTAATGTCAATACAGTCTACATCATTGACTCCACACCCATTATACTATATTCAACTAACCTACCAATCCAACATTCTCATAGGATATTTGGCTTCTTATAACTTATAATCATTCCAATACGTGCACTTTCGCCACGTATCAATATTCTTTATTAAACATAATTTGTCATTGGCAAGGCATTTTTCTAAATAAGTATTCCCAGTGGCGGGTGCTATGGGTGCCGTGGGACAATATTGCCGGTGCAGCGATCGCGTGCCGTACCGGCTGCCGACCGGTGACGATCGATACCGCTCGCAAAGCTCGCGTTCAACACTTCTTGTCTCCACAGTTATGAATTATATTTAGTACCATTATGGAAAAACTAAAACTCATAATAAAACATCGAAAAAAAAACAATAGCTGGTCTTAATCATCACCGTTAACAGCGTGCACTCAACAGTAAAATACGACTTATAAGTTTACGAAGTGATAAGGCGATTAAATTTTGTGTAATGATAACTTGAACAGCATTTACAGTCCGAAATGGCACTATGGGGGAATTCTATTACGTCGTTTGAGTCAATACCGTATCATGGGCCGTCGAGATCGTAAAAGCGCAGAGACTGTTTAGTCGGAGGGGTATCATGAGATTAGTCCGTTATTTGACAGGTGGCGTATTGTCGTGGGCGGTGATAGAATGAGGTTAGGGCGGCGAGCGCGAGGCTCCGGTTGCGGCAGGTCGCAGGTCGCGGGGCCGGCGGGCGCGGGCGCGGGCGGGCGAGCACTGAGGCGCCGCCGCGCCGCTTCGCGCTCTCGCAGTTCTACCCCCGCTCACCCCCGGCCACTGAAAGCCAGATCTAGACTTTCACGACCAACCGCGGCGCAAAGTCTAGAGCGCACGTCCTGATATATAACTTTCATAACCATCACTATCTACCTATAGATACCGCCGTTGCGTTCGACATTTCTGTGTTCAGTGGATAAAGCGCTGATGTTTAACCACCAATACGAATGACATTAAAGGACCTACTTACGAAACTTAAGTCTTTTAGGAGTATTCAGATTGCTTTCTTGAACTGTGTTTAAAATTAGAACCTGGTCCACCAAGAAAACGCTTGGAGACTTTCTAGGTAGTTCAGCTATTCTTCAACAGATGGTGTACACATTAAAATATTTATTTATGCATTTAGCTACATAAAAATCCCAAATTATACCTATCTTATAGTATGTCATACATATTTAACTACATACAAACAATTCTTGCTCCTTTAATTGTTTATTTAGGATATTGTAGGATAGCGCACATACTAAAATTATACTTTTTTTTATTGGTGTTACTTTACCATTATTATATTACGTGCGTTGAATAGAGTTATTAAAGTTTAGTGACGTCGTTAATGCCGTACCTATGATTCCGAGTGGTCTGCGGGAGGTCAACGCACGGCGAGCGTCCTGCCAGGACGTCGCTAATTCCCCACACGCGTCAATCCCATCCACTCATCAATGCGCGTGCAACATTTACTACTTATTAACCACTAACTATAACCCAGTTGAGAACTCATTTGGAAGTCATGAGCAGTTGAAATTATAACCTCAGGTCTTTTTAATTAGAAATGCTTTGAGACTAATTAGTACAGTTATTCAATTAATATAAACGAGTCGGTTAGCACGGTCATGGCGAATTGCGCTCCACGGTATATAATTTCGCTTCAAAGAGACTGCTTTATTTTTGCCAAAGTTGAGGAACGTAATAAATAATGAGCATCCCTTGTTCGCTGTCGAAATAATACGATGAACATTTACAGCTTAAACCCTTGTGCAATATGGGAGGATAATAGAATATTCTGTGAGCGTTTATGGGATGTTTGGACCCTACTTTGCCGCTCTTTTATCCAGTATAGGTACTTCAGGCCTAAACAATAATTGACTCGTCTGTTCATCTCGTGGACTTCCATCACAGCATAAAGTAACTACGCGGTCAAAATAGGCGTATGAATTGCCAGTGGAAGAGTTAATAACGTTCCAAGTGGTTATTCTTAGTCAGTTTTGAGCTAACGACCCGTATGCATAACACCGGCTGGATATTTAACACGAGGCTTCCCCGTCAGCTGTTAGGGTGCCAATTTAACAGTGCTCCTTCATTGTCAGATTAGTTTTTAGTTAATTAAAAAAAAAAAAATTTTCGTACCTACTAGTTCCGGGTTTTCCGGGTTTGTCCAAGTTAATAAAGCACCCGGAGAACGACGATAGGCGCAGTACTCTGAATCCGGGGCTTTGATTCACTGGTCCTTTACTATTAGAATGGCTAAGGAGTGTGACTACCTGTCTGCGTCAGTTTTCTCTAAACACTATTATCCATCAGTCTTTATTTAAGTCTATAGTTGTTTAATAAGACAAACTTACTTTATCTTAGATCGCAAGTACACTCACCACGTCAGTCGCGCACATAAATCATTATTCTGTGCACATGCTGACTGCTTACAACGAGTTACGGCAATGTGTCCGCGACAAAGCATAACGCGGTAAGCTCCATGTGTGTTCATCGTGGCAAAATTAGCATGCAAATAATGAATGTACTACTAACCTATGACATTGTTGTTCTGATGCATGGAGTGCGCGGCGGCGGCGGCAGCGAGTGCGTTCGCTAGCGCAGCTTGTTGATGCTGTAACTGCGTCGCAAGCTGCGCCTGCAACGCGGCGTGAGCGTTGCTGATGCCGCGGTCCATGCTGCCTGGCGCCTCCGCTCGAGCCTCCTCGCCATACGTAGGGGACTCTTCATCTGTGTACGAATACTAGAGTCAACGACATACAACCAGTAGATTTATCTTTGATATGGGTATAAAGGTTGGAAAATGCGAGATTTCAGCGCTTCTGTAACTGTTCTGTCACGCTAAAAAAACCTCAGCACGCACGCAGCGACCGCGGCGTCAGTGGTCTTATATGTTTAAGACTGATTTTAATCGCTCAATTAGACGGTCAAATAAAACACAGTTGATGAAACCGAGTATTGTGCATTAATATCTGCAGTTCTGCAGCGATAAGGTTCCAAAACTGTGCGTCAACGTGCGAGTCGGTTATCCTCTTCGTGTGCTCGAACGTTATGGTACCTCTCTAAATGGTGAAGAAGTAGCGTTTGGATCGCTGCAGCGTGGGCAACAACGGTAAACTAATTTATTATTTATTATACGTATAAACAAGTTAGCCGTTGCGTTGGCTAATATCCGGATGGTGAATTGTTAGGTTATTTTTTCCCGTGCAATGGCCGATATGTTTGAAAACCGTATTTTAATCGACATTAGCGAAATTGTTCTCCTAAAAGACAGAAATCATATTAAACACGTAAAAAAGAATGACTACATACACGATTCAGTTGCTGTATTTGTGACGTCAGCTATTATTTATTGTAGAAAAAGTGGTATTTGTAGGTATTGCATTTTTTTATTAGGTAGACACAAAGCTACCTTCTAATAATTCAACATACAAACGTACTAAAATAATTTATAAAGCAAGTGTGGATTGCTCGTTTGACTACACGAGTAGGTCGAGGCGTGAAACTAAAATGACGACACCTCCATTTCGCTTAAAATTGATATTGAACGAGACCGCTTCACTTATTGCAAACCACTCATTCATTCTTCGCGTGCTTTGCCATGTTTACATGATTCATCGATACTTTATCTTCACTTCTTCCCTCACTATTTGTAAAAAGTTGTATGAATGAGCGTAGCGAATGATCAAATGATCATTAACGTATCGGCAACAGAGCACGAGACACTTACGATTTTACTATGAACGGTTCCAAGTAATGGTTTCACGCACACAATTCTAAAATTACGTAATCATACGTACGTTT
This sequence comes from Pandemis cinnamomeana, assembly GCA_932294345.1. Taxonomy (NCBI): domain Eukaryota; kingdom Metazoa; phylum Arthropoda; class Insecta; order Lepidoptera; family Tortricidae; genus Pandemis; species Pandemis cinnamomeana. The sequence goes on along the minus strand of OW028705.1, from coordinate 9,663,721 downwards.
AAGAACGAAAACAACGATTTTAAAAATAACCATTTCCTGTTTGTCACTAGAAAAAAAAATAGGTAATCATTTTGATATTTACCATAATATGCTCGATTGCCGTATATTTTTAGGGTAACGTAAATAGTAGTAGTAACTCAGACTCTCAATATTGAGTTATGAGCTTTTTACACAAAAAACGCCTTGAACGAGTCCGCGTAAACTTATCAATTATATACTAGCTGTTGCCCGCGACTCCATCTGCGCAGAATTTACTTATCGCTATCCCGCGGGAACTATGTAATTTTCCGGGATAAAAACTATCCTATTTCCTTCCCCGGGACTCAAACTATCTGTATACCAAAAATCAACTAAATCGGTCTAACGATTTAAGTGAAAAGGTAACAGTCAGACAGACAGACCAGATTTACTTTCGCATTGATAATATTAGTAGGGATTATGGAAAAATTGGCAGCGCATTAGCGAGCGGCAAGTAACGGCAACCGAATAATCTTATCGTATTTGACACTTCAACGTGTACGCGTTCGAAATATTTGTGGCAACAAAAAACTTCACTGAGCTCTCTAGAAATCACATTACTAGTCTGCTAGTCACTAATACCTAAATGTGCAGGAGCGTTTTACATTTGCAGAAAAATTGCTTTTGCATAATTAATTACCTACCAGAATGTGGTGAGAGATACTGACATAAAACTGCAAGAAAAAGAAATGCGAAACGTATTAAGCGGCGTTTTAGCATAAATATGGAAATGTCCCGCTAGAGAACCTCAAGAATAGCAAGAGACAAATGATGAAGTATAGATTCTTTCTATCGCTAACACTTTTTATAAATCGGTAACTGGATAATATAAAACCACAACAAAACAAATCACAATATTCCAGGGATTTTAAATTGTAACTTGCTGTTTTTTTTTTTACTTTTTTTCAAAAAAAAATCATGTCAAGAGTGTTTACCTTTTTTCTAATGTTACAAAAACGAAGTATAGTGGTTTCGCCCTTCGCCCCAAAAGCGGGAAGATATGTTTAGGAATTCTTCATGCTGTATAAAGATTATTTGTTTATTAGGATCCTTATGTTGAATAAAATTTATAGGGTTTCGTATATTGCCCAACGGGATCTTACTCGTATTACTAAGCTTCCGCAGTCTGTTTGTTTATTCGCCTGTCCGTCTGTCACAGGGCAAAATATATTATGAACCTTAATATAAAAATTTAACATTTATGCGGAGTGTAACTATAATATGCAAAAAAACTTTAAAAAAGTAAGCAGACTACAGGAAACTCAAAAAGAGGAAATAACTGATGTCTGTAGATCCATATTTTTTTTATTAAGTAAATATGTGCGTGCCACCCACTGATTGATCAGTTTGAAGTCGTGCTTTATCATCCCACACCTACCCCATCTACCTTATGATACAATAGGTAGCGCAATAGGTATACAATACATATATACTCGTGGTACGAAATTTGTTCCACTCTCCATACAAAATTACCCTCATTGCATAAATATGTATGCCATAATTTTTCCACTGAGTATATGATCATAAAAGTAAATATTTATATTGTTTTTGCAATTTATTAGTGTCTTTTGTAGTTTGTTTACTTTTTTTAAGTTGTTCAATTCTTCACTTTAGCCCATATAGGTAAGACACCTTTGCCTGTTAGGTACATTCAACGTGGGAATTACCAAACCGACGGAAACGGGAACTGTATATTTTGGTTGTATTCCCAGAATGGGTCTTGAGGGAACAATGCAAAAAAAAGTTCAAAGCGTGTAAAAAAGGGAGCAAATATTATGTTTATATTATACAAATAGCAGTTCTTACTGGCTTCAGGCACTGGCGTGATCGGACTCTCCGGCAGAAGAATTCCTTTCTGGACCAACTCATCTCTATTCGCTCGGACGGATATTTTCCTTTCTAAAGCTGCAAAGAAAAAAAAAAACAATTACTTGTAACGGTCATAAATAAACAAAGGTTAAGCGAATTCAGAAGGTACTTTTACAAATTTAGTACTCAATAAAAGCGTATGATGGTTTCGGCGAACAGCTGTTCAGTTCAGAAGCGGTTAACCCGTTAATGTTTGTCGTTAAGATTTTGTCCGTTGAATTACTAAACTTTACTAAGCATTTTAAGGTGTTGAATATGGCACCTTATGCTATGAAAAGTAAATAAGGTGTTACACACACTTAAATATTAATATAACTACAGGATTGCTTCGAGAACTACACATTTTATGAATAATGAGTAACTGCATGTAGTGAATTACTTGACTTACTTATCATTAAACAAACTAATGATTGTGAAATTGAAATCAAACTCTGCTCTTTATACCATATCCCCAATTAAATTTTTACCAGAAACAAATTCTATGTTTGGTGGTTTGATACCTACCTACAAACCTTTCTGTTGAAGCAAATTAAATGTAAATAACGGACCACATCAAATAAGGAAGCATGACAAAACCAGTTAAATTGAACTCACTTCTAGAGGCTGCTTCAAATTTGTCTGATTTCTTTTTCCGCTTCCACTTCCACGGTTTGAACAGTCTACCGAGGGCCGAGAACTTGGACTTGGTCCTCTCGACCGGAGGCGTGCGCGCGCCTGATCCCAGGCTATTCGTGCGCACCGTCGTCGTGCCATTCTGTTTCTTGGCTGAAAACAAACACAGACGTTGAACGAACTTAACTTTAGTATTCTCAGTATGAACAGCGCTGGTAAATTACGTACATATTCCCTAGTGCAACTAAAGCAGACTTTTAAAACTAATTAATTCAAGTAATGTTGGTGATGCTATGGAATTACCCGGATAGTAGTTATGACTGTTTATTATCACAACAAAAATAGTTAAGTGGCTAAAAGACAAATAAATATCAAAATTACCAATTAATAATATACTCTTAACTCATTGAAGTAAAATGAAGCATGTACCTACTAAAAGCTGCTTTTGGCTAGTGGTTTGATCAACATATGGGTTTTCGAGTTCCCGGGTTCGAGCCACGGCTAGCACTTCTAAGTTTTTAGGTGGACGAAAAACATAGTGAGTAAAGCCGCATAATTCTGCTAAGCAATTCAACGTGTGTGAAGAATGTTCGCTGATTTTACCCTAATGGCAAAAATTGCCAAAAATTCCTAAAGATATGTCTAAGATTGTCTTACATATTTCCGTGAAGTCGGGATGTGTAGGTATAATTAGAACTGCCGCAACTTAAGTAAAAGTTCGAGATGGAAGACAACTCGTGCGTAAAAGCTCGGCGATCTCTCTTCGTAGGTAGGTACGTATCTGACACATGATTCAAAGCCATCAACGCTACAAAAACCTGAAGACATAGGCTCCACGACGGTACCTACTGATAATAGATCTGTACACAATGTACCCACTCATACATACATTGACTGAATAAATGGCCCCATTATGTCGAGAGTGTATTGTTGAAGACTGTCCGTGCCCATCACAATACTAACGGGGAACACACAAAAGAGAAACTATGTATCTTGTGCTGGCGTGTTAACACAACTCAGCTTCAGTGTATTTTAAATATTTATTTATAATTCGCTAAAAATGACAAGACGTAGATTTGTGAATGAATGGCAAATTGGCAAAATCACAGACTGAACAGGATGAACCGAAGAAAGTTTCGGGTCGATCTGGTCATGCATTAAACAAAGCACGGTTGAATTAGTCATTTAAAATTCAAGAGCCATCCTCAGTCTTGAGCCAAAATAACGTTTAAGTGAACAGTTTTCGAGCCAAATTCAGATGTTTCTTAAATTCTTCGTTTATTATTTTGTCCACTGACGTTGCTGAACCTTCTCCTTTTAGATAGTTGTAAAATGTAGCAATTGGCCGAAATTATATTAAAAAGTTATGAATAAACTGTTGTCATCGTGAACCCAACATACATACATACAATACGAAAATAATCCAATTAGTATCAATATGAAACAAGTCCTCATAATAAGAAAGGCCGGCAAAGCAATTATGTCCCTGGCGCCATGGGCACGGGCACGCCACGCTACAATTAGGATCCGACGTTATTTACCCGGAAAAAAACACCCGGATGACTCGATACCTACCTCGGTACATACTCCCAATTCTTTAGTAAACATGACACGTACGACGCAAGACAAGACAACTTATTTATTAAGTGGTTGAAAATAAATAATTTGAATGTTTATATTAGTAAAACCAAAGTAATCCAATTTCGTAGTGTACAAAGTAATCCTGTGGACATTAACACTAATTGTCTTAGCCAACATATAGAGAAAGTTTGCTTAACAAAATTTCTAGGAATTAATTATAGTTTGTTTTTGTAAATGGAAAGAACACGTAGTATCTGTATTTTCGCGAGTCAGTCAATTTATTTTTGCCTTAAAAAGAGTTAGACAAGTTGTATCAACTTAAGCAGCTATAACTGCATACAACGGCTATATAGTATCTACTCCATCTTTAGATATGGCATCGTTGTTTGAAATGCTGTTAACAACGAAAAGGCGCTGTTAATACAAAAGCGATGCATTAGGAATATCTTCTGTTTACGTAGAACTGATTCGTGTCATCCATACTTTGTAAAATACAAAATCTTAACTGTGCCTTGCATAATTATATATAGGTACTGGAAGAATATTTTTGTTTCTAAGTACAAGAAGTTATTCAATCTGAGACAAAACATGTCTACCCGCGCAATGAGATCTCCGTATAAACACAAAATTCATAAGCCATTTAAAAGACTCAAAACGATCTTCCAACATAACTATATGAAGTGTATTAACATATATAATAAACTACCGGACATATTTAAAGACAGCGACTTAAAAACATGTAATGATAACTGTCGAAACAATGGCTTTTGAACAAATGTTATTTTAGTGTAAGAGATTTCCTATCTGATAATGTTAGGTTATAAATAATTATTTTAAATTTTTATATTAAAAAAAAGCGTGTACCAGGTGTAAAGGTAGGATTAAGTGAAACTTTCTCATATTTAAGCAACTGTACCGGCAATCTGAGACCTTAATTCAATACGCAATAAATTTCATTTCATTTCATTTATGCTTTGAAGATCTAAGTAGGTACATGATCAAAGTACTGAATGTTTTGCAACAATGATAATGTCAAATCAATCACACTGACGGTTGTTTGTTCTGTACCCAAATGACAATTGATAGACACCAGTTCAATTAACAGAAAGGCTTACACAGGGGCCTGACGTAAATAGAACCCTATGTTTGTGGCGTGATTTGTTCGAAGCTTTGCTTTGTACTTTAATTATGACTGTCGATCGGGTTTTTAAAATTATCAATAGATAGATACCCTCGATCGACTGTCCCTAGCGGGAATGGAACTTATAAATGCTACCTTTAAGATGAGATAAACTGGTTAGGGTACCAAAACCACTATTGAGTTCGGATATCCCACAGTCGTGGCACTTAAAACCAACGTACCTAAGTAAATTATAAAACAATCAAACTAAATCGAGGCAAGTATATAATTATAATTATATTGATGAGAAAGACTGCGACTGTTATTTCTCAAAGTAGAGCAGAGATTAGGTTTGATGACAACCTACCGGCTATATAGATATACTTACTTAACAACGGTATGTAACAATGCGCAGCTCTACAGCTCGCAAAATTGTTTTGCGGCGTAGTTGCACGGAATCGACAGAGCACAACGACGGAAAAGCTTATAACAATGTATATATATTTGAAATTACTATTTCCCACATAATATTATCCACTATCTTTACGATAATAACTCGTTATCTGTATAAACGCGGAATAATATTTAGAAATCAGTCCTAAACTAAACCGATGTTAAGTTAAGCGTATCTTCGCTAAGTAGCTACGAGTTGGGTGGCAGTAGTACGAGTTACGGTACAAAACCCCATAATTACGTAGATAAGAAATGAGTCACGCAGATTCCTCGCGTCGCACAGACTGCCGGTGTGCCCACGCGCGCGGTGATCGATGAGCAAGCACCGACGCACCTCCAGCGAACATACCGCGACCCACGACCGCTATTCGCCGTATTGTGCGCATACACCTCGGAATTACTTTTCATGATGACCGATGGTTATCATAACAAATAGCCTCAATTCAAGTTTAGCCTTCGAGAAATATTTTGGGTCCACGGCATTTAAATAGCTGCTTTTTCTCATTTGTATCACCGAAGAGGTTGGAACGAAAGGAGTCTTCTCAAATTGGAAGCAAAGAGACGAAAGGAGCTTAAACATAATGTAGGTAGGTACCCTATTTTTCAATCATAGTAGTGTAGTATTCATATTAACCATGATGATATTTGACGAGGAATGCGTAGGCAAATTATGATTCACAATAAGACCCTTTATTGCGTAATAGAATTATTTAAACAATATAATTAATATGCTACTCTTGTAGCGCATGTTTTGTAGGCTCTTAGGTGTAGTAAGCGAGAACAAAGCTATTATATTCTACCATCGACACCTGCCTTAAAGTAAACAGAGTAAGTAGTTGCTTCAACATTTAATAAATTAAATTCGCCAATTTTAATTATTAACAACTTACTCGTACATAATATACAAAACAGAGTTTATGAAAGGTCAGAAATGGCACGCCGAAATATAATAGGCCATATGGTTTTTTTACTTAACACATAAACATTATTATTATTAATATGTAATTATACTTTAACATATTTGTCAAAATTTTTGTTGTAGGTATGTATGTAAATCACGTCTTTATCTCTTACGGGGAAGACTGAGCCTAAGGTAACAAGATCTATGAAAACACTACTGTACAAAAATAAAAAAACGTGAAAAATCCATTTACTAAGGCGAACTTATCCCTTTAAGGGCTCTCTTCCAGACAGCGTTTAATTTATGTTGGTACCCTCTGACATATAAAGTATCGCACAAAAAAAACATCGAAATCAGTACAAACGCGACAAAAATATAAACAACTATAGTTCTTCCAATCATTAAGTTTCTCGATGACAGCTCCCGTAGAATGTAACTGCGCTTTTTACGCAAAAATTAACTTTTAAATGCGAGGTATAAAAAATATGACAACTGCCTAATTTTGTTCCTTGATCTCATATAATATTCATCTAAGACAAATTGAGTCCATATATGCAGTGATATTTTTTTAAAGTGCGATAAACAATAAACATTTTCATAAAGTTACATTCTATGGGATTAATCATTGTAATTGTAATCCCATAGAATGTAACTTTATGAAAACGTTTATTGTTTATCGCACTTTAAAAAAATATCAATGCATATATGGACTCAATTTGTCTTAGATGAATATTATATGAGATCAAGGAACAAAATTAGGCAGTTGTCATATTTTTTATACCTCGCATTTAAAAGTTATTTTTTGCGTAAAAAGCGCAGTTACATTCTACGGGAGCTGTCATCGAGAAACTTAATGATTGGAAGAACTATAGCGACCCGCCTCGGCTTCGCACGGGTGCAATCAGTGTTTCTCTACTATATTATGCATATATTATACATAAACCTTCCTCATAAATCACTATCTATTTAAAAAAACCGCATCAAAATCCGTTGCGTAGTTGTACTTTGTTTTATACTATCTATGTAGTGAAATATAAACAGAAAAAATGCGAAGTCGAGTTGAGAACCAGCTCTTTTACTGAAGTTGGCTGACAAGTACGACTTAGGTACTTTCATAAATGGACACAGAACCAAAAACAACAATCAGCAATATGAGATCATCACGTGAATAATGCGATATATAATAATGACAACGAACGTACCTACCTATCACATATCGTACTTAACAGTAATTGCGATGGAGGATGCAAAAATTCAAACTGCCAACTTGCTACAGGGTGTGCACACGTAAAACGTAAATATCAAGCCAGAAACTTAATTATGGTAAGCCAAGTGGCAACAGTTATCAAATCAAAAAAAATAGTTAAATAAATTTTAAGTCACGAATTCTTAAATTATAGGCGGTCAAAATAAACGAAAAAATTGACGCCCCGTACTACTGTTGGTATATGTATTTCAAGTATGACTTTTATGAAGATGACTTTTCTCATTTATATTTATTGCGATGTGATCTTGAATAATTCTTCAGTAAATTAAAGACTTGAGATTAATACACAGGATCCCTCATTATTAAAGAAAATACGACTTAGGCTAGCAAAATTTATGTGATCCATCTCTACGTCGCTTCGAATGACATATATGTTCCTATTAAGCACTAGAGCAAGACGTAATTAGATTTTTAATGCTTAAATTTGCATTTAATTAGAACATAATCCAATTGCTAATTTCGCAAAGTCATAAATTTCATTAAGATAGTGAAAGTATCCGACGAGGGAGCTCTAGATAAAACAAGCTGTAAGTTATGAATGGTGGAAAACAGTATTTTCACTTTCGCGTGGTTAACTAACTAGTATAGTGTAGACGTGGGAAAACATTATACGAAGACAAGCAGATACTGGAACACAATTTAATATAGTGTGTACTGCAAGTAATGGTATTTTTTTATGACTCTATATTGTTTAACGTCATCATCGATTTAACGATGATGTAAAATGAAATATTTAATATTTTTAAACAACGACTCCAGAGGACTTTCTCATTCCATTAAGTATTTCTATTTCGACTGCACTAATTTGTTGTTTCATGTCTCACTCAAACTATAATCACAAAAAAATCTTATAAAAATCGGTTTAGTTACAACTGCGGGGTTTAATAAAACAAAAAGTTTACTTTACGTACCTACAATGCAGGTTGAACTAAAATATTTTCCTACAAGCGATTTAATGCACTTCATAAATTAAGGCATGACCGAGGGATGATGAATAACTGTCTATAGGTTTTAAAAAGCTTAGTTTCGAATACATTTAAAATCAAATTAGGTAAGTATGTAGGTAAAATAAAAATCAGTTTGTCATGCAATGAGCGTATAAACAGTTCACTAGCAACGGCCTTTGCTTACAATTGACCTTAGCATAAGCGGCTTTTAGCATGACTCCAAGTCAAACTTAAGGTCGATCAGTTATCCGCTTTAACCATGTTTGGAAATCAAGGAACAGATGTTACCGTTCTTTTATTGGATAACTTGGCTCAAAGTTATTCCCATGTTTACAAAGCTCAATAATGATAATGATTTTAATGAATATGGATGTGATTAATAGCGTTTTTTAACTCTTTTGAACTAAACAGACAAACATAAAACAAACCAAAGTGCCCATTACATAAGGTATCTAAAGTTTTAGCTTATAAGTCGATTTCAATACATGGAGTCACGCGAAGGCTAAGGTTTATGATCATGCGAGGCAGGTAGCATCCATGCGGGGTGGCCACTACCTACTACCATTTACCACTCCTTCAGGGGACGGAATGATGTCACGGTTGTAATTTACCAACACGTCAGGGGTATTTAATTTAACGTCCGTCGCACTCGTTTTATGTTGGAATTTGTAAACGAATGTTGATGACCCAAGATTCGGAGATAAATATGTGCGCACGAATTTAACCTTGTTTGCGTCAGCAAAGTATTTCGAATCGCACTTACTGAATGCAAAAATTATATTTCGTTCATTACTGAGTTAGAGCCATTTCTCCATTGTGCCTATTTTCCTATTGAAAACACATTTGGCAGGGTTTTTGACTAACAGTTTTCTTACGTGAATTAACAAAAACGCGTTATTTTAAATAAGTACCTACGTAGTTTTTAGGTCTAAAGATATCGCGCATTTCAAAGAATACGGACGCTTGGCACTTAAGAAAACATCCAAAGAAAGAATAAAGATACATTCCACCTTCATAAACAAGGTCATCTATTTACATGGTAATTTTTACACCTTGCAACGCTAAATTCTTGAAACTCTATCTTAATAGGAGGCAGCTATTATTGAGTCATGAGACACAAACAGATAACATTGTTTACTCTTGTAGTATCCATTATCATGTACGTACTTACTAAGACACATACACCGAATCTTACAATTTTAGGACAGCAAACCATTTAACTAGGAGACTACCCCCTCATTAAATCAAGACAGTAATTAATTAGTCAAATTAAAATTATCAACCAAGTCATGTATCTCTACAAAACTATTAAGCACTGAGCATCTAGAGTCCTAATTCATTAGCGTATGACGTTATAGTGCGCTAGGCGTTCATATTGTGACTGTGTACTGGTAGTGGAGGCCAAATGTCATGCATGTGCCTGTAGTTTCGCAAGGCTATTGTTAGGAATTTGACTGGGCGTGTAATGCAGGGAAGGGAAGGGGACTGACCGGCAACAGCAGCGACTTCCTTCGCCCCGACGTGTAAGAAATCTGTAAGGGACAGGGAGCTGGCGATCAGCTGCCTGCGCTCTTGAAAATCAAGCTGGTCGAGGCTGCCAGCTCTGTTCCCGCGCACCACCTGGGCTGGCGCGGTGAGTGACATGTCAACTATGTGCAGTCATTTTAAAATACATCTTGAGTGTTGAATCAACACAACAACACTAGAAACACAAAACAAAGCCACACGCGGGAGCCGGCGTTAGTCACGAGGCTCTCATGCCTGCGTCGCGAGGGACGCGCATCGGCGAACTGGCGGCCGGACCGCGACGCCGGCGCGGGGCAGAGTGGGGCCCCGCCTGCCAGCCGCACGCTCCTGCATGTTGCAATGCATCGCTTGTTTGACGGTTGACTCGCTTGCCTCGCCGGAGTCGCCGGTCTGTGGAGTCTTGGCGAGCCTCTACACGTCACGATAATGCACCGACGCAGCCGGTACTTCTTTGTGCTTCATTTGCGGGCCATTCGGAAAACAGTAGATAGTAATCACTGTTCATTATTCAGCTAAATGTTAACGTCGCAATTAAGACCTGTGTCAAGAATTACGGGATTTCGCGTAGATATGAGGGATCTAAAAATAATAACTTGCTTCTTCTTTAAATGTTATCATTATCACCATTACTTGAACACAAAACTACATATTCGCTGTATGTATGTTGTATGCTGCGGCATAAGTAGTAGAGAACACAAAGTAAATTAAATTCGATATTGGACAGGTACAGGGGCGCGGCCGACCGCCCGTTGACAGATAGCCGAGCCGCGTGCATGTGCAGCGGCTGGGTTGCGTGAATAGCGTAGCGCCACACCGCGCCCGACGCGTAAAGGGCAGGTGCAGGTGTAGGTAGGTACATTATTAACTACAACACCACCAAGCCTGTATAGACCTGAATCCCGCGTTATGCATTGCATCATATGCAATTCCTTCGGGCGATTCGCCTATTCATGCACATGGAGTTAACAACTCGAAACGTTTCAGACCTAGGCGATGCATGTGACACGAATAGTGTCATGGCTATACCTGACAATGTGTGATCACGATTCTAGCCGAGGGCGTCAGACAGTGCATCTGGTTCGTTCAGATTTATTGGTTAATGAAATGACACTGACGTATAATTGGTTAGTAGTTGGATGGATATTACCATTCTTTGAAATACCTACGTAATTTTTATTGAATTGATTTGCAAACACCAAGTTTACGATTCATGTTAAGGAACGGTTTTAGAAGTCAGTCAACCACATTATCGTTATGATATCTACAACTGTATCCACGATTGAAATAAATGTAGTTCCTCGTGATGAACGGCAAAACACCAATAGTTACTAGTGTCTCATTATAATAAAGTTTTGTTGTAGGTATTACATTATTCCAGTAGCTAATGTTCGTTTCGAATGTTTCAGTTTTTATTCAACTGTCAGCATAGGTTAGAAAAAAATGATTACTAGTAAGAATTGCCTTCTTAATCGTAATCATAAACTTCATGAGCAATATTCACAAAACAAATAAATATGTACCTATACCTACATACCTACATTCTGTCGAGGACAGTAAACTAGGTACAGTAATTGGAATGGCTGACTTAGTTTTTAAGGAATTATTTTCATTACGTACAATTCATTATTTGAGACTCATAACATACATTATGCTGGAAACCGTGGACAAAATACCTTAACCATTTGGTCTTAAGATTGTACCTACTTATTTATAATTAAAAAAAAAACAAGAGCAGCAATTGTGTATCGGAACTATGACACCGTAATAAATGTTCTAAAACGCATAAATAAATGAAGCGAATTCTACAGGCTTTCTAATGTTACAAAACTTAGAAACTATTTCTTAACTACCATGTGAAAACAAACACGAATTCATTCAGTTATGGTGAAAAAATCATTTGTTTACAGTACCTATATACAATGAGATGACATTAAAATAAGGTGAAAAATTATATATTATGTAGCTACTGTAGCCATTCTTTGGGCGCTTATTTAAAAACGTTACACTTACAGGTTACTTGGCCTTTATCTAAAATTCCAGAGTCACTTCTAGTGTCATCATCAATGGGTCGATGTCTCGTTTTAGAGTTGACGACTAGGTCATCCATATCAGACACGGCACTGTTAACACAACACGATGAAACCACTCAGCCGAACATTTTTTTTGAGACACAACATTAGCAAACTATGAAATTAATGTCCAAATAGAATGAAATGTGAATTACAACTAAAATATTACAATAACCAGTACAGTCTTGATAGATTAGATAGCGGGTGATAATACTTCAGTATTGCTTATCAAATTGTTTTCTGTGCAATGCCTGCTCCGTTAGTTTGTTTAGCAATCACCTCTTAAATACAAGGGCAAATCAACAATCGTTTAGTTAGACGAAAGTAAGTACGTCAATCTCTAGCTACTCTAGCAATTAATAGATAGAGGCGCCTGGTGTAAATAAATAGAAAATTGGCTATAATTTTCCATTGTATTTTTGTCCTATTCTGATAGAGAATCATTAGCACAGACAGCTGCCTAATCAAATCTTAAGTCTTCATTTTCAATTAATTTTCATTCATCTTTCGTCATTTATTTTTTTGACAATATTTTTACCTAATTGATATGTCATTTAATTTTCTCTACGTTTTTTGTTTGCCTAATCAACTTATCTTATGCTAGCTTCGCCATTCAAGGATTAAGTAGGCCGATTGTATGAAATCACAGGTATCCGTGAAAATACGATTTGAAAACGGTAAAAATTCCTTCAAAATTACTGCTTAATTTTTTTTCACTACTCCCTGAAAAGAAAAAGAGAGCGATAATAGTCTATTATTATTCCTTCGCTGGTTATTCAAAATGTAACAAAGAATTTTACCATTTACTTTTTAATTGAATTTTCAGAGCTTATTTTAAAAATCAACCCCTTGCATTTTTTTCATTTACTTGTCTTCGTTTGCATCTCCATTATATATTTTTTTCTTCTGATTTCGAGCAAATTTAAAGAGAACATTTTCTTCCGCAGGTATTATACTTAGGTATAATTTTTTCATACAGGGTTTATTTAGTATTTTTCTAAAGAAGGTCCCGATGAGTCAATCAATTTTGTTAAAGTACACCGTTCTGTGTTTATCTACTAACGTTAACTTTTGTTTAGTCAAACAGAGTGGCCCTTTAAAAGTCATTCAGTTGAAGTGACTTTTATACTCCACTCGCCTTTTATATCATGAGTATTAAAATTTAAGCAGTTACGGTCTAATTAGATGCTCGAATGGTCGTGTACCGCGTTATCGTGGATGAATGAGCCGCCTGCCACAGTGAGATTAAAGCGTTAGCCTTTATTTATAAATAGACACTATTTTGCCCTAGAAAATAATCGAACCATGCACTTCAAGCTTAAAGCTTGCGTAGCGTGTAATACACGCGACCAAGCTTAAATTCAAGGGTTAAACCGTACACGTTGAGCTTAATATGTAAACTTTAATTAGATACCCAACGAATATCAAAAGAATTTCCATACTGGCTCTATTTTTTGTTATTTCCAAACTTTTTACACCAGGAAGTAGCCAAGGTTTTATCAACGTTACACGCTGTAAACACAAAAACGCTACAATATTGATTTGCAAAACTCTTACTAGGTAAGTACACCCCGACAAACTGACGCCACTACTAATCGAATTAACCAGATTAAGGAGCAAGGATTTTTTAATAACCTGCTCGTTGCTACATTACGTTACAGACTGCAACAATGAACTGTAGGATGGGTTTTCAATTTATTGAGTGCAATGTAACAGCTTTTATTTATTACAAAATTAAAGAGCGACCAGAATGACAAGACGATAAAATAAGGACACAAAATGAAAAATGGTGGAATGAATCGTCCATGCTTGAACCTAATCACTAGATCTAAAACCACAACGACAACAACACATGAGAAACGGAGGGCACGCTCACCTCTAGAAGAGTAAATGGGGAAATCGCCGTCGGAACGGCTGTGGGTGAGCATGGGTCCGTAGCACCGCCACGGCGGTCGGTCGCGCGGCGCCCGCGAGCCCTCCACGGCGCCGCTCACCTACACCAGCCCATCAGCACATAAGCTCGGCTCGGAGCCTACATCCACGAAGCACCCGCGACGTGGCGTCTAGCTCACGGAGCGTCAACTCGCGGAACGCGGCGCCACAGGGGCGAGGACCGACGGAGGCTGCGCGGCGCATCTCGGCGCACCCCTCACCCTTTATAAACGCAGCCCGGTAGCTGCCTCACCGCGGACTATCATCCGGCCACCTACACCGGAGTGTATCTACTCTACTCTAACGTAATCTCTTATAACAACACTTGACTGTGCTCCGACGATACTGATTTAAGAATGGGCTTGCTATGGCTAACTTCTAATACTAATATTGTGGTACTCAGTACTGTAGACAATGAACTGTAGGTGCATATTTTAAGACTTATGTTAGGTAAGCAAAGCTATTAGAACTTTCGTGCCGATGTTGACAATACTTTAAATTGATACTTTGTGGATGTCAGTGTGGCGCGTCGTAATCATTTAGTGAACGGATCATACAAAGAATAGGAAACAAAAGTTGTCGCTCCTGTGGACATAGAATTAATGAATTGGGATCATTATGCTTTTTTTATTCGAATGCGGTGACATGTAAGCTAAAAGTTTAAACGGAGACGAAGGATTCCGTACTGCCGTACCGAAAAAAAACACGTTTCTTATATGAAGGGGGGGGGAGGGGGGAGTATTTGTTATAGCAGCCATACTTTGTGAAATTTGCAAGTTTCTGCCGATGGCTATTGTTAATAAAATCGAGAAAAAATGCTGAAAAGAAAACACGGTTCTCGAATGCAGATTACATTGAGTTTTCGTTTTTTTTTTTGCGACACCGGCCATAGCTACTCATACGTACCTACTCCTTAAAAACTATCACCGTCTACCATTTATAGCATAAAATATATAGGATTTGTGAGAGATAAGCAGACAGCCGAGTAATGTGAGACCTTTTCTAACGCGCGGGCGCTCGCGAATGCATTCACCATCCCTTTCTACCCTCATCCTTTGCAGTTTGGTAGAAAGGAATGCGGAAGGCGATTGTGATTTCGAGTGCATTAGACAATATGGTCTATGGTTCCGTTTCACCCTTTGGATATGGAACCCAAAAGACAGGCGCTGTACGTGATTAGAGCAGTACAAACACCTGTAAATTGTGTCATGTCCACAGGAAAGACGCGAATAAATTTCTGTGTACGACCGTTAAATTACATGACCCGAGTCATACTTAGTTTAAGCTAACTTGTTTTATCATAAGGATATTTTCCCAAATTCCCAAAGGTTACGGTTATACTTTGGAGGATGAACTTAGCCAAATTTTTCTTTGCCATGCTTACCTCAGATTTAAGGTTTTTTTTTGCCTGAATCTTAATACCAAGAAACATCAGAATTTCGGGCAATAGAAAAGGGTCAAAGGACATTTTAAGAATAAACTACAAAAACATAATTTTGTAATTTAACACTAGGGTTCAAATTGAAGAAATGCATCTAATGTTTGTTTTAAAATAAAATTTTTGAAATACTCACTTAAATCACCATTAGCAGTTGCAGAATCAAAAGGTATGGACAAATGTCGACCACCCTTGCCAACAGGGGGAACACCCAGGTTTGTTTTGTCCCCGCTGTCACCTATGTCAAAATCATATTTTTAGATTAGAAATGTAACAGCAAACATCAGTCAAGTTTTTGATATAAATTCAGTAGATTAAGAATATTTCTATGATATTTATAACACACTAGCGACTCGCCCCGGCTTCGCACGGTATATTATGCATGTATTTTACAATAAACCTTCCTCTTGAATCACTCTATCTATTAAAAAAAACCGCATCAAAATCCGTTGACTGGTTTTGAAGATATAAGCATACATACAGACACTGGGACAGAAAAAGCGACTTTATTTTATACTATGTAGTGATAGTGATTGTTTCAATAAGTCAAAGTCATCAAATTAAAGAGAGTTTAGAGTGTAATATATGTGACATATTGACTATGAGACAATATTTAACAAACAAAAAAATACAGCAGAAAAGCCTGCAAAAACACTTCACATAAAATGTGTTTGCAAGGGCTGATCTCTGAATTATGTTAATGTTAACCATAGTAAATATTGGTTTATGTTTATACATATACTGGAAGAGATCCCTTTTAGGGATAAGTTCGCCTTTGCGCATGTGTGTTGTCCTGTATTCATCTTTTTCTTGTGTTTTATGTACAATAAAGAGTTATACAAACATACATACATAACCACAGAAAATGTGGTTTCCCAGACAATGCTCCATAAATTGTCCACAATAAACACAAACACCTACATAAGACACATAAAGCATCCAATTTTAGTTTAGTAATTTACTTCACCAAGGGTGGGATTATTTTCCTGGTTCTTGTATAGAAATAAGTCATCTCAATCCCAATGCCAGAAAGTGGTGGAACGCAGTAATTATTTGATCATGTTCAATAATGTCAAAAGTAATTTATAATTGCAGGTTGTTGTCATTTAGTATAAATTGAGTGGTAGATTAAAAAATACATGTAAAAGAGCCCTTGGCAGCCAATTTGCAAAAATAAATTTTGAATTTTTTGAATTTATGATAATTAGCATGAAACACCACAGCTTTAAAAACATATACAAATGTAAAAGGTCAGTATGTAGGGGTTATAGACGACTGCCTAAACCAGTCCTCACCTGCTCAAGCAAGGACTGGTTGAAGCGGTCGGTCTATATATTAGGGAAATAATACAAATTTGGTTATCATCTATATAATTACATCCCACATTGGGTTATCAATATAGGATACAAAATCTGAATAATCCATATAATCATGCATGCTTCCTGCAGTCCCAGTCAACCTGCTAGTGTGTGCCAACTTCCTGTTATGCTCAGCAGAATAAAGATCTTTATACAGTTCTTTCCAATCCTTATTAGCTGGAGTAGGATTTTTGAAATCTCTATTACATAGTTCATGCCACAAAGTCTTATTATCTACTAGAAAGTTTAATCTTTTGCATAGCAAAGACAATTTTATTATATCAAAAATTTGAAGATGTAACATTATTTTTAAAAATATTTCTTCAGGCAAGCCAATTAGACTAGCACTAGGATATCCCAATTCCATTAGTATTCTGCTTTTGAGTGGAGACAAGATTTTATTTCTGTACATAGTTGATAAATGCTTCAAGTCGCGAAATATCATGGGGATTGTAGATGCTTGTGGTGACACCACATATCTACTGACCGGCAAACACACAGAGTATGTTTCAGAGTTCAAGTTGTTGATTACAACATTCAGTAACACCATAGCTCCTAAAGGACTCATTATAGTCTTGATTACAAAGTTCTCCATGCCAGACAAGGCAAACAAGGCTTCATATACACCATTGTTTCTCTTCCATCTGGTTAACTGCTCTAAGTCAATCAATTCCACATCACGTATTAGCACTAGTTCGTTATTCATAGGTAAGAAACCGTTTTCTACCATTAGAACTATAATCAATATAAACATATAATCCTTTTGTGTGGATTCAAACGCGTTGTTTTGCGACTGAACTTTGCTTATTATTTGCTCTACCAAAGGGGATATCGCTTCAGTAGTGCTTTCTTCTAAAGTATATCGTGTCATTATGACGATATGGTCCATAAGCTCATAGTTCGTAAAATGGTTGTAAAATTGTAAAGTTGAGATTTTCGTTTGATCGTTCAACACAACACAGCACGAAAAAACAAAAATCATAACATGAGCTGTCAGCTGTCAATGTCATCTCTGCCATTTTTTATTCGTCTCCTCTGAGAAAGGCTAAGGAATCCTAGTCCATACCGCTTGGTTTTTAATAAAAAGGGTCGAAGCGAAATCATCAGCATTTTTATGTTTTTTTTCCAATAAACCTGAAGCATAAATAAATAAAAAAAAATGCTTAAAATTGTAAACACACTTCAACGCAAGGATCGATAACGCACAAGTGTCAGTCTTAAGCGAAAATAATACAAGCAACAAAGTCTCTCTGATTTTTGGACAGCTGCAAGTTTTTGTAGCAACAAATTTGTTTATTTTCTATAAAATTGTGTATTTTCTCGTATATTTCTGTCTTGTAAAAAGGAATAAATGTCTTCTTTTTTTCTTTCTTTTTTTTACCTATATATTTATTAGGGTGGCAAACGAACAAGTGGGTCACCACCACTCATGGATACCCGTAATACAAAAGATTTGTGTGTAAGATGGTGGCAGCAATCCGGATGAACCCTGCCAAAGATCCTACCATCCATTCAAATTAAAAAGAGCTTGTTACTGAGTTGGACACTTTTTGCTAACCTGCAATACCTCTAATTAAAAGTACTATCAATATTCCTCATTCTAACTGCAAAAAAATTAAGAGTTCTCGATCTGTAACAAGAACTTCAAAAAGGGAATGCTTTAGTTAAGTGTATTAAACTGCATTTACACACTGGACTAAATTAAATCTTAATTTGGTTTATGTTTAGTCAGTGTCATATAGTTTGAAGTGTTTAAGTCAGCCAAATAGTTTGGTACACCATAGAAATAGTATGGTATGTCGAACTTTTTGGTCACCTTGGATGTTTCATACTATATAAATTATGAAGCTTACTGGACTAAAATCTAAAATCAGTACAGTATTATTTATCTTGTTGCTAAGAATTTTGTATGGATCCTGTGTAATTCTGAATTGACCACATTTCATATTTCTGAGCCTATAATTATATTGGTTCTTTGTATTTCGTTTGAAAAGGGGAATATGCTGATAGTTTACTTTTTAGTAGTAGCAACTTCCTCATATGCTTGAGAGTTATGGTTTCCCTTATGGAGGGAAGAGTAGTGTTTTGTCCCAATTTTTTAATTCTTCTTCTTCTTCTTTTATTTGTGGCGTATCAAGTCGTTATAGTGACGACAACTTCGCCAATGTCAATGTAAAAATTTTTATTAAAAAATCTTGTGACAAAATGTCGGCAACGTTGTACGGTAATGGTCAAAGACCCCCCTCCCCCCCTGTCGGGCTCTTAGCCAACGGTCAATGATATCCCTCAGAAACTGCCAGGAAATCATTAGCCGTTGCCCAGGGCGCACCGGACCAAGCACTGCTCTTCCCCCCGGACGGATCCAAAAACGAACCGCAGCTCTTAATCACACGTGGAGGTAACCCGACTCGCACCCCAATTTTTTAATTATAAACTTCTTCAAATTTTTTTTGTCTGTTGGCTTAAAATTGGAAAAATCATAGGAATCATGTTATAGGCGATGCAGCTGGCTACTACTATTTTGATTCAATTTTCTATCTATACCTGGCCACACAATCTTGCTAAATGTGGCCTGTAGGTCTTGTCACCTTAGGCTCTGTCTACCCCGTAAGGGATAAAGACTTGATTTGTGTGTATTGTATTGTGTTAAAATTAGACTGGGGGTGTGTAAGTTATTTTTTTTTTTACGCTATAATGACAGACATATTTTAAAACTGTCTTAAAAAAATTTGCCAAAATTGTCCTCATAATCAGTTTCCAGAAGATTTTCACTAAACAAGATTGACATTTGCATTAAAAAATATCCCTAATGATTGAATCAACAACTGACTGACTGAAATAAATCGCTTGCATTTGTAGATGTAGTGCTTGTTTAGAAATAATTTGCATACTACTGTGTAGTGAAATAGTTGTGTCATTGTTATTCCTGTTTATCATCTTATTGTACACTATTTTCTGCAAATAAATGACTTATGACTTATGACAAGGTTTTAGTTAATTTCGCCCTGATAGTATGTTTATCTGTGAGTTCCTCAGTGAATTTTTGCCCCTTGATTTTATTTTCACCCAACCCATGACAAGACCACCTAAAATTAGTATAATGAATTTTAATGCCCGAGTTTCTATGTCGGTGGGACCTGTTTAATTGTTAAAGATGTAACTAAAAATGGTTCTTAACAATAAATAGGTAATACTTAATTAGGTCAGCAGCAATCATTAAAACTGTTACTTAAACAAAATATGGAGCTATTTTTAAATCTTTTGAGTGACAAAATCTTCTATAGCTGACAGCAGAGAGAGTAAAGTGTAAAAGTGATTTATGTCCAAGGGCAGAAGTTTTTAACTAGTTTTCTACCAGACCAGATTGCTTTTTATAATATGAAACATGATCACATTCTAATGTTAATTGCACACTACTCCACCTTTAAAGTCTTCAGCATGCCTGTACACACATTGTCATTAAATCATCAACAACAATTTCATCAAACATGTACCGCTTAACTAATTTCTACTAAGCCAATAGTTTTACATACCCGCTATTACACTATACCATTCTAACCTATGTTTTATACTGAACTCTATTTTTTACTAAATTTTGTTTTAACATGTCCCTTTGAACATAAAGATACCTGTAGAACAGGTTTAAAGATTAAATGGCAGTAAAACTGACAATATTTAAAAATAAACATCACCAAGCAGATACAAGTTCAAATTAAGCCCTTCCTTCCCAGGTGATGTCTAGAATGTAACTATTTCAGATAACACTACAATATAAAAGATGTAGGTGGAAGTCACTGATGACTTAATCAAAGTTGACAAAAAGAGGTTAGAAAAATAACTGCATTTATAATCAAGCTCTGGATAGTTATAAAAATAGAAATATACTTACCAGTATTTCCACCACTGCCTTGTTTCTTATTGTTTTTTATATATCCATCCAAGTCAAAATTATTCGAACTTTTGTCGCTGTCACTAGCCATTGAAAGGTTTCACTTTAGTTTATAAAATATTCTTGAATCTTAAATTGCATAGTTACATCTTACGAATATTTTCAAAAGTGAAAACATAAATGACCTAAAAATTGTTTTTTTACCTACACAAAACAATAAAAACACATTATATACATGTTTACACCCTCACTTAACGTTCAACAATCGCACAGATTAGAGAGATATAGTAGTACAGATGGGAAACAGGCCTTACAACGGTCCGTTCGTAGAGATAGTTGATGATTCCACCACAGCACCGTGGGGGCGCCACTGTACGGTAGTGATGCGCCTCGTGCCTATGGATCGGTTTATGCCGATAATAGTGAGGTCTCATATCGTAATTTTACGTAAAAAATACCGGTAATAATGGTACTCGTCACAGTTAAGCTTTCAAAATGCTGAAATGTTTTGTAGGTTTAGAAATGAGCTGAAGACCCCTGCATCAAAGCAAAATAACAGAGACCTTCCGCTCATAATAAAATACCGTATCGTGCATGGATAAATTATTTTATTAGTAGCATAACAACGTGTTAATTAATTACAAAATTAATTTATTCATATCATCACATATGCATGGATTGCAGAATGTGCAACGCAGATAATAGTTCTGGCGCTCGCTCGGGCTGTTCGATGCACTCACAGCAAGTACGAACGTTGGAATCGTATTGTTGAACGATAAAGTTTATGCTGGGTTGTAATGCTCGAATCTGAGCCATTAAATTTTAAATCTCACTACACGCGAACGCCCGCCGCGAGTGCCGCATACAAAACATATACAACACATATTCTCATGGAAGATTCTCGTAAAAAATCATAAACTTACGAACAAAGAGCACAAAACTTAAAGTACAATACAAATTGTTAAGAAGAAATATTTAAACTGAACATATTTAATAAACAGTCACTAACTAGCATACCTAGGCGGTAACCCTGAACCTATAAAAATATTATATAAGTATGTTCTCAACTTGCTAGTAATAAATTATCTGTAAATACAGGTTAACGAGTGTTAATTATATGGGGAGCTGAAATATAGCTGTAATAGGAATGATTAATCTCCGATATTTATGGCCAATATTAAAAATTCAAATAAGCTAGTATTCTAATTAGTAAGTAAGCAATTTTGATTTGTGTTATAGCTAAGGGCCCCGCCTCCGCCCTGGCCTTATCCCTGGACAATTGCCAGTAGCTGTGTCCCACATACCATAGACCCTATGGGACTCCAACACGAGACACTGATTAAACTTGTCAGCGGTCAGTATGTCTTTGTTACAGTTCTGCAAGGGGTGAGAGGATAATAAGAGAACCAGGTTTACAATATTACTAGGTCTCTATATTTAATCTAAGCTGTGCTATCCTTTTATCTAGGAACACTACTTTAATTGGGTGTTTTATGTTCTGATTGATACATATTATTAATCATTGAAAGGATAGATAGTATATTAAAATATAGTCTCAGTTACTTTAATCAATTCCTGGTTCTAACTTTAATTGGACCGAAAAATAGCAATATCCAGCATACCCAGTAAAAATAAAATAAAACTATTAGTTTCTTAACTATGGCGCAAAGACCTTATAAGGTTGACTGGAAATAATAATATAATTTTAGGGATCCGTTCATTTCGCAACTAACGTTTGGCAACCTGATTCATTTCGCAAACTCTGAAACTGTGTTACAGTTTCAGAAATATTAAACAGTTGCGAAATGTTAAGGTGCGAAACGAATCAGGCTGCCAAACGTTAGTTGCGAAACGACAGCATGATGCGCAGGCGTAGACAGATTAAAATTGTTTCGCTCCAGGCTGCGAACATCACTTCTAGTCCGATAAGTTGAACCCCTGCAACAGTAAACAGAAGAACATGATTATCTCCGATCGTGTGCACTACTAAAGGGAAGGTTTCAATCAGACACATATTTTAGGCAGAGCTGTTAACTACTCAGTGGCCCATGGGTAGGTACTTGGCACTCGTTGCCTTCTCTAGTGCCTAGACGATTGCTTTTTTATATTTGGGCCACTAGATCACAGACGAGCTGTTCGATACGGATGATATTCGTGACTTGAGTACAAACATTCATGTTTATCACGCAAATGTCTGCTCCTAGCGGGGTTCGAACCCGCAATCTTTAGCTTCGTGGTCAGGTTCACTGACGACCGGTAAGAAACTCAATGAAGTATCATGTTTTAAAAAACAAATTACGAATATACGAGTCGGTCGGGATAATTTCCAACCTCAAGTTAGGTTCAGTGCGTCCGTTACGTGGCGTCTCCTTGCCGCGCTGCCGCTGCCGCTGCCCGCATGCCCGAGCCCGCATGCGCTGATCCTGCCGCACCGCATGCCGCAATCTAAAACAAATTATCTTTTGACTCTGGTAGCTTGATACTTCTTAAGTGCCAGTTTTTGCATTAACGGTAAATTATGACGAGATAATTTCTCTGAATATGATCCTTTCAATATTTGGTTCATGGTCTTACACCAATTGTGAATTTGGACGCGACAAACGAGAGTGATAAAACTTTCCAACAAGTCCTTATGATGCAGTTCACACCCCAGCCAACTGACATCTGCGGTCCGCAAAAAATCGCTTCTAATAGTTTTTGTTACACACTGTGTATGACAGTGGGCGTCCAGGTTTGCGTTAATGACTTTAATTAAATCCCTGAACAGTATAACAAAGCGCGACGTGGGATACTTTAGGTTAGGACCCTTTAAGAGAGTTCTCTCTCGTGCAGCTATCCACGAGTGAATATCGCCATGCTGGCTAGTTAAAATCGCGTTTTTGCAAGACTGGCACTTAGTTTTTTGTAAAAGTTTCCTGGATACAAATCCTGCAGTGAACGCTGATGAATGCACGTTGATTCTTTCTTTCCGAGTCTGCAGCAGCAGTGAGGGGGCTGCCGCGCCGTGTGCGACGGCGGCGGAACGGCTCGGCGCGGGGACGGCTGCCGGCTGGGCTCTGCTAGTGCCTGCAACAGGAGACCATGTATCGGTAGCATTTCGAGCGTTGCCTGTTTCAGAATTTAAAGGTATAGCCACCAATAATTCTGAAGTCAAAAGCGTCTCGCCTAAGTCATCCTCACAGTTAGAGCCGGAGGAATGGGGGCCTAAAACATCACTGATCATTAAAGATTTGAAGGAACACGTGAAAGTGTACGGATCAGGTCTATTATTACGATGATTGAGGGCTCTGATGCGACCAAAAAAATTTTCCAATGGGTCCTGATTTAGGTTTCGAGTGTAAAAGAATTTAATATCAATATCTTTGAGGTCAGTCCAGATTTTGATGAAACTTTCCAAAGTTGTTATCCAGTTGTCAATAGTCTGGATGCGTTTATTGACAGGGTTACCGCGTCTCAAAGCATCTTTACTAGACGAATCTATGAAATATATATCTTTTAAAATTTTGATGGCATCCTTCCAAAACGATACATGTTTGGAAGTGCCGTTAA
This sequence comes from Pandemis cinnamomeana, assembly GCA_932294345.1. Classification (NCBI taxonomy): domain Eukaryota; kingdom Metazoa; phylum Arthropoda; class Insecta; order Lepidoptera; family Tortricidae; genus Pandemis; species Pandemis cinnamomeana. The sequence continues at coordinate 9,639,191 of OW028705.1, read as the reverse complement.
CTTCCTTAACCGGCCCTCTCATCTTGCCGGGGGCGGCGCCGCTGCGAGACCCGTTGACGCTGTCGAACAGCCGGTCGAAGAAAAGGACCGCTTCCGATGTATTCTTGAGAGTCTCGCTGACGGCCGTGCCGTCGACGTATGTAGCTGAAACATTATAATTAACAGTTCACTCAGAGATGTTGTTTTTTATTTATTTACGCCGTGGTATTTTTTAAATTCGTGTGTGGTATAGCGTGAACGTCTATTTCCCGAGATAATTTGTTTTGTTTTGGCGTGACCACCGGCTAAACGCAATAATATACAAGTTACATTTTTGATATTAGGGCATTGCCACACAAAAAGAAAACGGGTTGCATGCCCTAGTTGCAGTTTCACAACATTTCGCAACATTTCGTAAACAAATTGTTTGCCAAATGATGTGTCCTGAAATACCGTCCAGTACCCATAGCACTAGCTTTGCTTGGTTTGGGACTAGTTCAATGGGCCACCACTATTAACATACATAATTTCCATTAAATTCAGTCCAGCAGTTTTGTCCTGATAAGCTAACAAACAAACAGACTTTCTTTTACCATTATAATGACTGATATTATATTACAAATAATATAACAAATAATAATATCAGTCACAGTCATAGTATAGATATAATGTATAGACACTTAAAATTACCATATTTCGATGTGTAGTTTAGCAATCCTGCTGTCTTCTCGCTGAGAACTTGCGTGCAGTTCTTAACTTTCATCTTCTTAATTTTCGCTGGGATGACATGTTCATCTGTTAAAATTATAAACCAATGTGAGAGTCCTTAAAAAAGCATCTAGAAACCTTTATCTTACGATTTATACACAGTGTTTTTTTGAATTCCAAGAATTTTAAGGAAGCATTCCTTAGGTCAGATTAATTTATTTTCTCTAAGATACTTGTATTCTAGTTAGCACTATTTATGAGATTTTGAATATTTCATTTTAATCACCTAACTTCTGGTTAACTCTAAAGGTCCTTCCGGAATGACCGTTCATGTAGGATTTAATGATTTTGACTGGGCGTGAAAAAAAATATTTTTTTGTTATTTAAAAACTATTTTACTACTTTGTTTCTTTATTATGTTAGCCATATGCCGAAGTTGTCGGAATTAAAAAAAAAACACGGTGTATACATAGAAATGCTGCTGCCCGTTGATAACAAAGGGTAAAAAACTATAAATACCAGTTACACACCCGTTAATTTAGGGAGCATACGTATTTCTCCGACTTCACAATCATTTTTGTAGACCTAAAATAAAATAAAGTAATAAAATTAAAATATTAATAATAATAATCACTACATAGTATAAAACAAAGTCGCTTTCCGCTGTCTGTCCCTATATATGCTAAGATCTTTAAAACGACGCAACGGATTTTGATGCGGTTTTTTTTAATAGGTACTACAGTGATTCAAGAGGAAGGTTTATATGTATAATTATATGCAGACGAAGTCGCGGGCAGAATCTAATAAATAAAGTAATAAAATATTAACCACACTGTACATTTTCCACGTTTTTGTTTTTGTAAAACTATTTATATATACATACATACATATCACGTCTTTATCCCTTGCAGGGTAGACAGAGGCTAAGGTAACAAAACCTTAAGGCCACGTTTAGCATGATTAAGGGCGTATAGATGGAAAGGGAAATCAAAATAGTGATGGGTTGCTAGCCGCATCGCCTATAACATGATTCCTAAGGCTTTCACCCATTCCCTCGATGGGCTTTTACCATCTGCGCGGGGAGAGAAGCAACTGGTAAATTCTGTTTTCTTCTTCACTCCCAAACCAGCATGGAAGAATATTAATATTGAAAATCAAAAAAATCGGCAGACGTGATTGAAGTCTCCATCATCAGTATCTATTTACCAAATTATGCTTCTATAGAGAAGGTGTGTGTATATATCGCTATATTTTTTTTAAAGAGTTCCGTCAGTTTCGGCTGAATCCCATTATCAGAACTCGACTGAGCTAAATGAGATCAATCTGGAAGTATACCCCTTCAAAAAAATCTAATCGCTTCATGGGTGACGGAGTTCTGAGGTAACAAAAATACGCGTCGAATTGAGAGCTACTTTTTACTGACTAAATCTAAGATTATATAGGGGCTGTAGCACCATTCTTACCTCGATAATATCAGTCCATTTAGTAACTTTTCCTTTAAATACCATGTCTTTAGTTAACATGTTATTTCTTACACATTTTATCAGGTGGGGTGGGTCGTAAAACATGTAGAGCTTGTGGTTTTTGATTAGGAGAGAATTCTCTAGAACAATAAAATTGTATCACGAACTTGCAACCAACGTCCTGCCGTCCTCATTGGCACCTTTAAAGGACACGAGTGACGGAGGTGGCGAGGATGCAAACATATCGGTCGAATATCTGTACCTACTTTCATCGAAATATTGCACTAATACACAAAATAGGGAATGTGCATTCATAATACTGGCAATCCACTTGGCGTATTTATTCAAATATTTGCGTGAGTGAAGGGGATGCACTATATTGTTACTAGCGTATGCGACGAAGATGCCAATAGCGCAACGCTGTAACCGCTAAGGTTGGACTAAACCTGAGCTGAAGTTGCAGCCGGACCATACTCGCCGTTGCTTGCTATCCAGGTCTTGCTGAGATAAGGTCAGTGTCTTTGGGGATTAATTAGAAACTAATAAGGCAGTGATTTTCAGCCTATGTTTTATTCTAGGGTACTAGCTATCTTCATTCCAAATTTTATCCAAATCCGTCCAGTCGTTTTAGCGTGAAGAAGGAACAAACATACACACTCACATCGTCACATCGTCACTCACAAACTTTCGCATTTATAATATTAGTAGGATTGAGTGTTCCAAAAAATATATTTACATTTCAATAAGTTTACACACAGTATGACAAATACTTGCAAAGTATGTGACAGTTTCATCTTTTCACTCAATGCTGCATAGTTATGTTTGCAACCTTTCTTTCATAGAATCATTGTCACACATATATTTGTGAGCTGTATTAACTGTAGTATACCTGTTTGCGCGTTCTGGACCATGTGACTTCTTGTTTCTTGCTGTATTTCTTTGATGCAACGCTGAAACGTGCCCCCCTGGTCACATATTAACGCTTTTGGAATTAGCCCCGTATCTGCTACAGCTTCCACAATATCCTGTAACAATTTGTTTGTTTGTAAAAATAAACAAGAAATAATAATCACGTTTCCCTGGTATAGGTGTTACAGAGGTCAGACAGATGACAGTCGCTTAAATGTAATAATCTGACCTGCCAAATCTGGAATCATGGTCAAAAGACCTCTTCCAGTAATCCGAATAACGTACAAAATATAATAAATAATAAGAAACTGGAAAATGACTGATGAATCTAATATTTTTGTGATATTGAATTATACATTACCTTTAGAATATGTTTCAGCGTCGATGCTGGGGTAGCACCTTCACATAGATAAAATGCTATGCTTTGCCGCCAAGCTGAACAAATTCCTCGAATCATGAAGACGAGGGCGTGGTCACACAGTTTTTTTTCGGCTTGTTGACCGAAATTCACGAAGCCGTCAATGTGGTCTTCACACTCCACAAATGTCAAATGTGGCATTAGGTGCACCTCATCAAAAACGATGGAGCAAAATTTCTTCTTTAGGTCCCATGTTTTTACTCTTTCTTTCAAAGAAGCCATAATGTTCTTGTTAATTCCAGGTTTTACAACTATATGTTGACAAAAGGTATTTAAAGTCCTTCTAGTTGGGAGTATAAACATCTTTTGTAATAGTTTATAACCCTTCGGACTACGCTTTAATAAAGACAAAGCCATCATTTTCTCCACAGTGGAAAATCGCCTTTTTTTTACATGCTTATTCGCATTATTTGCTTGGATTGCAAACAATTTTTGGGCACAAGGTGTCATACGTTCTACTACCGCTTTAAAGGAATTAGTTTCAGCAAGTCGTTCAGCTTTTTCAATTCTATCTGCGTAGTCAAAAATAATGCGACGCTTCGATTTTAATATTTTGGTGCATTTTGAATACATTTTTCTGCACTTGGGTGTTAATTTCTCAATACTCCTCACAATTCGTTGCCCTGAAATATATAACATATTATACATAAATTACCAATTGTGCCGTTTCGGGCAAATGGGTTGCTGCTTCCCCGTTTACCCTCAGAAACCACCTCGGGCGTGGACACAACATCACACCAAAGTTTAATCGCAATCAAATGGTTTCGGAATACGAATTGCCGCCCTCTCGTTGTGCCACTTGCATGTTTATCTACTCAGAACCCATCGTGGGAGTACCTAATTGCAACAACTGCCGGGCAGTGAGGTGAGTGCCGCCGTCGTGAACGCATTCAACCCTGATGAAGATTTTCCGAAAAGATGGACTGTTCTCGACTTATAATCCTGAGTTTAACCGTTAATTGTATTTGTATTATAATGTCTCACGAAAAGTTAATTAATAATTTTACTACCAAGGATCAAACGATTCTGTGCGATTAATTTAATATTGAAGGAGATATTAAGATTACTTAGTCACTGGTGTCAAGCTACCGACGTATAATATTTTTAAATTCGTCGTTTAAACCGACTTACTGGGGCGATTAGTTGCCTCCTGGGTCACAACTGGTGCTCCAGATGCGTCGGGGGCGGGGGCAGGGCCTGGGAGTCCCGGTCCCGGCGGGGCCGCCTCGCGCTCCCGCTCTGCAGCGGCTGCCCCGGACGCAGCGGCGCCACCCAGTGTTACTCCTGGCTCAATTGTGCTGGAAGGACCTGCAATTGCACATTGATATTCTTGGTGACCAAAGTTCAGATGGAAACATGTTCAATTGGGGCTAAGGAACTGAATGTTTTGTCTTTTATTCAAAATCTCTACTCCAGATAAATGGCTGCTGACAGACTAACATCACACATTTCGTAGTCATGGTTCCATATTTCAATATCGAACATTGATTACATTGAATGTATTAAAATATTGAATGTATCAAATTTATTTATGTACTGGCTTGTTTCCCGCGACTTCGTCTGCGAAGAATTCGTTTATCGCTATCCCGCAGGAACTTTGCGGAATTAAAAGTATCCTATATGTTAAGCCAGGTTATAAACTATCTGTGTGCCAAATTTCATTTAAATCCGTCCAGCCCTTTGACCGTGAAGAGGTAACAAACAGACAGACAGCTCTCGCATTTATTATATTAGTATGGATTTATCAAAATTAATTATTTCTGAAACAATACACTTCTCAAGATTTTTAATTTTAAAAAGCCATTCTGTAGAACCTATTAAGTCAGGTTACTTAAAACAAGTTTTATATATATAAGAGTTTTATATATATTGATGATTGATGATAGAATTAAAAACATTATAATATTTTTTAAGCTCGAAATATGAACCAATGGCCAATACATACCAAGATTTTCTGCAGAAATTCTTGATCCACCAACTTTAAATCCAGTGCTAGTTTCTGAATCATATTTACAAAACTCTAAATCAAGATTCTGTAAAAATGATCCAGATAAATCGAAATATTGCTCATCGGACTACAAAGTACTGGCTAATAAGCGAAAAAAAAAGTTTATTTACATATTTTAACAAGCTCACTATATACAGGATGGGGCAAAAGTAATCAATTTTGCTGTTATTTATTTAGGAATGAAAAATGTTGGTTCTACTTGTGGAATATATTTATTTAATGAATTAGAATTTTTATCATCAAGTCGAGAAAATGATATCGGTCAAGTGGCGCCAACAGAATTGATGACCATACGCGCTTGTTTTATGGCATTTTTCATCACTTTCGGCGATAGGTTCTCGCATTCCTGTCGAATTTTCTCTTTAAGGGCTTCAAGAGCCTAAGGCCTCCTTACATTTTTATTATTCCGCGTTCTTGAGGAGTAATAGCTTTCCATGGTTTGTTGATGTGTATTACTTCACAAATTTCAAAATAGAATTAACGTTTGCCGCCATTTGCAAAAGTTATAGCGTCTAATAATAATACTTTTGCCCCACCCTCTGTATTTACCTTCTTAGGCATTTATTACTACAACAATTCTAAAAAACTACCAGGCATACTGCAAAATCTACAATAATACGTATTATTATTATTTATGTTATTAGGGGGGGGGGGGGGGGGGGGGGCAATTTTCTTAAATCAAATAAAAACTACGAAACTATTTTAAAATTATAAAAAAAAATTGAGATGCTCACAATGAGCAAAACTTTTATTTTTTATTTTCTAATTTAGGTAACCCCAAACGCAGCCCCTATGTTTAAAATTCATTTATTTGCGTTACATGTCCACCTATGGGTCACAGAATTACATGCATGTTTTTAGGGCTCCGTTGCCAAATGACAAAAAAGTCTACAAACTATATAACAAATTACATGAAAAATAAAAGTGCGCAGGCAATCTCTAAATATTTTATATCTATCTAAGTCTAAATTAATTTCCTACTAATTTGACCAGGATTACCAGATTGACTAGAAAGTTTCATGGTTTTGTTGGGATTAAACGCATAACTGTGGTCATGATTTATGCTTTTTACATTGACTGCTATCTCAACTGCAAAGGTAATTAAAAATATTAAAGTAGTATCATTAAAATGGGACTAACATGGTTATTATACAATGAAAGTCTTATTTGTACATTATAAGGGTTGTCAGATTCTGTGATACATATAAGGGATATTTTCCCCTTGAGATTTGGGAGTTCTGTTGATTCCTCAAAGATCCCATCATCAGATCTTGAACAATCTTAATCTTTACCACCTCAAAAACCATCAACAAATAACCAAAGTTTCATATCAATCAGAGATTGGTTTAGGGACAAACAAATTGCTGCCCTACCGCTATTCTGCTTGCCTGTTTCTTTCCACACAGAAACTATTGTGGGAGTACTGTCAACAACTTCCAAAAGTTTCATCACAATTAGATCAGTGGTTTATTAGGAGGAGCACATAGCAGACGAACAAACCAAGTTTTAATTTTTATATCATAGATAGTAGATTTATGTATGTACCTACTAGCTGAGCCCGTTGCTATGAGTTTTATTGCTCACCCTTTTTTTAAGTTTGTCTGTGCAAAAGTTATTTACTGTAATTATTAGTAGGTATTAATTGTAAAATAAAATAAACCTACCGTCTGCCTTGGACCATTTTCTTTTTTGGTGCACCAAGTCTGCATTTGTCTGTACTGTGACAGCATATGAATGATCTGTTACTGTCTGGACCGCTGAAATGTATTAAAAATACTCTTTAAATCCTACAGATATAATAAATAGACACAGACTGTGTGTGTGTGTGCGGGGCGAACTCATTCACCAAGGGTTCCGTACCACATTAAAATAATCATCCATTCCCAATTGAGTTTATCAATATAGGAACTCCCGACCTGTCATAAAATTTTGCCCCCTGGATTCCTATGTCTGTATATGACTCAGATACAAACATTCATATTTATCACACAAATGAATGCCCCTACCGACCGGGATTTGAACCCGGAACCTCTAGCTTCATAGTCACTAACCACTAGGCTATCCGGTCGTCTAAATGGAGCATAAACAGCCATATCTTTTGATTGTGTTGATACCTTCATGCTTTCCTGAGAAAAAGAGTTTTGACAGACAGACAGACGGACAACAAAGTGATCTTATATTGGTTCTTTGGCCTTTCAGTTCAATTACATGAATGTGCAGGTGTGTAAAAAGTGTTAAGTACATGGTGACCGACTTTTGTCATTTCAAGTTCTCAATTAATTTACAATAAATTTCCACACCAATTTTTTCCAACACTTAAATTCAGGATCAAGTTCGAAGAATAAATACTTACAGACAGTAACAGGAACCGTGGGCTTCCGAGTCAAAATTTCCTCTTCGGTGAATAAGGTAGGCCATGAAAATGGAACTCTCTTTTCACCGTTGAAGAATTTCTCCTCAAAATGAAGTTTGCAAACCTGAAATTTACAAAGATTTTGTATGTAGTGTCAACCTTAGAACAGCTGTACTGAACATGGTAAACGCATACAGTCAGCTGCGAAGTAACCTTTGTTGCATGAAAGTTTAAAAACAACAGAGTTTACATTTCTCTGCGGCTGACCGACGCTTAGCGACGAAGGCCGCTCCTATAGTTCAAATAACAAATAACTCACACAAAAATTGCGATCAACGCGGTCCCGGTGTATAAGCGACGACGTTAATCTTGAGCTGCGAGGCGCCAAAAGGTCGATCCACACTCGTTCCAGTTGCTTGCTGCGGGGCCACCAACACACCCTTGCTGTTCCCAAGGTGGATGCGCAGCCGTTGACGATGCACTTTCTTACAGGAGACATGCCTGAAAACACAAAAGCAAACACACAAAACACAAACAGAAATTAATTATATACGCTTTTCGTAACGTAAGCAGCCAGTCGCTTGTTGTTTCTGGTTCTGCAACAAAATAATGATTTGTTAGTATTTTTTCGCAGTAATGTAAATCTTTCTCTCACGAAGCGCAAGAGAAAAATTCAAACAGAAAATGAAATGTAAATACTTATTCAAAAGTGAACCGAAAATTAACGGTTTTTTTTTATTATTATCTAAAATGTGAATATTGTGCTAATTTTTGTTTTACCTAAATAGAGCTCATTAATAATTAATTTGAACATTCTCAACTCAAATTATTGTAAATTCATAATCAATTAATGATTTTTTATCGATCGTTCGATTCTAAAATTGTGATATCTCTATAGCCTGTAGTGATTTAAAAAAAAAACTTGCTGTCATGGCCTACGCAATCTCAACCTTTCAAACTACTAAGAACTCTATGACAAGGGCATAAGTTTGATATTTCATTTGTCAAAAATATGGCATCTCTACGGTCGGTACAAATGTATGGCTGTTTCCACCCCGTGAACAATCGTATTTAAAGTACGTTCAGATTTTATTTCAGGACTATAATAATTTTATAAATTTTACTCACTATTAGCGTAAATCTACTTTAAAATTTTACTGAATCTATATAAAAAATATAGATTGAACTATATTTTATTATTGAATGAGTTCTAGAGTAAAATAAAAATTCATCTATAACATGATCTTGAAAAATATTTCAATTTTGATAGTATATTCAGAACGACTTCCACAGATTGAACATGAAACTCGAGACCGGAAATACTGAACTGTTTTGAAGTCTTGTTTTCCTTTCTTAAGCCAATTTCACATTAACACCAAGTTTATTTTCATATACTTAAATACTTCCTTCAATGATTCATTGAATTGCAATGGCATGATACGACATTCGAATTTCTAATTTCGATGTACAAGGCCTGTGACCCAACTCTGAACTTCGCATCATTCCGTCTCTCTCACTCTCCCATTATTGACCATGTGTGAGTGAAGCGGTACGAAAGGATTTTTAAACTGCTCTTTTATCGTAAGTCTTGTCTTGCTCTCGTCACCTTCGATACGCCTTCAATGATTGGACTGTGCTGTGACGGGCATCTGTCATTGTCACTAAAAATTATAAAGTACAATCGTGCACTGTCGCTTGGTAGCGCCATCTAGAGTAATACAGTGTCAATGTTTCTCTATACTACAGAGATAGATACGAGTCATTGAATGGTCATTGACTTTATGTGTGTGGTGTGACTTTAGTCAGCAACTTCATTCATTCATTTTCGTCCACACTTTTCATTTCTCTCGCTCACATTTGCGTGACAGAAGTTCCACTATTGCATTGTAAACTTGAATTAAAATAAATTTTATTAATCGAACTAAGTTATAACTATCACAATTTAGACAAATATATATACGGAATTTATGTGCTTATTCTGTTTCACAAAAGAGAATTCGCTTCGCTGATGTGATATTATCGAAATGTCATCGTATATGGCAGGTGTTTTTGATTTGGATTTAGATGTGGATACTGATGTTACAGTTGGAGATTCAGACGACGACGATATTATCGAAGTCGATGAGGTATTTATACGATATACACTTAGCATTAATTACGAAAGCCCTTGTGATGCTAACCTAAAAACATCAAAACCATTATTCATCAAGGATAAAATCAGTCGTAGTTTACCCAATGCTAACTTTTATTATTACTTTATATTTGGCTAGTTAACAGTTATTTTTATTTATCAGCAATTTTTTCGTTCGGGATTAAATTGTTCTGTCAGTACTGTGTATACTTTATTAACCTAGCCGTGTTTTGAAACCAGGTCGATTACGATCCAGAACTACATGTGAATAGCATTGTTGAGTAAGTGATACTTATTAGTTATGTTTAGTCTAATTTTAAGTGGAAATTGGCTCATGGTGTTTTATTGATGTAGGGCTGAAGGATCTGAAACAATCCAGCTCTCTGAAGACAATGTAAACCTGGGACAATCCAAACGACTTGGCCCTCAAGATTTTGAACTGCGAAAGGTATTAGGAAAAGGTGGATATGGAAAAGTGTTTCAAGTTCGCAAAATAACAGGCCCTGATGCCAATGCACATTTTGCTATGAAAGTGCTCAAAAAGGCTTCCATAGTGCTAAATCAAAAGGACACTGCACATACAAAAGCTGAGAGAAATATTTTGGAAGCTGTGAAGGTACTTATCTACAACCAATTATGAATGATCTTTATAATTTATGTAAATATGTGTTTTCTGTGACATAATACTGAATAAAATTTACTATTTCAGCATCCATTTATAGTGGAACTAGTATATGCTTTTCAAACTGGTGGTAAATTATACTTAATCTTAGAATACTTAAGTGGTGGTGAGCTATTTATGCACCTGGAAAGAGAGGGTATATTTCTTGAGGACACAGCCTGGTTAGTATTTTTAAGGCAAAAAGACTGCACCTGATTTTTATGGCAATTGGTATAATATCTTCCTTTTTATGTTTCAGTTTTTATTTATCAGAAATTATATTAGCATTGGAACATTTACATAGCTTAGGCATAATTTATCGTGATTTAAAGCCTGAAAATGTCTTATTGGATGCCCAAGGGCATGTCAAACTCACAGACTTTGGGTTATGTAAGGAACACATTCAGGAAGGCATTGTGACACACACATTCTGTGGTACTATTGAGTACATGTAAGTATTTGTGGGGTGCTATATCTCTATTAAAAAGTTATTTTTTACTTTTTGTGTCAATATAGTTTACATACTTATTTGGTATATTCCCTTGCTGTTCTGATGTTTCATATCCTGGTGCAAAACAAATCATAATGTATACCCTAATAATACAGTTTCTTTGATGATCTTGCCTTACTTAGCACATAATAGGCACAATGTAAATTAAGATGGTCAGATTGATTTAACTGAAGTGAGGGTGGAATTGAATGGTCTTCAACTTTTTTCATATATATTTACCCCCAATATACAAAACATTAATTTAACATAATACATTCTAATCCTAACAGTACTTTAAATTATGTAATATGATACATTGTGAGCTATCAAACGAGAACAGAGACATATCTATACAAATTGTATATTTTTCTTATTATAGGGCTCCAGAAATCTTGACAAGAAGTGGTCATGGCAAAGCTGTGGATTGGTGGAGTCTTGGAGCATTGATGTATGACATGCTCATTGGACAGGTAAACTATTGTTTAAATAATTGATTGATTTAGGCATTACTTTGCAGGGGTTTTATTGTTCTATTGTCCAAGAACTATTGCTTAGTCTTCAATATAGAAAATGTAACCCCATAGCAATATTTTAATTCCAATATTCATGAGACTATGGGCCTCAGTATCTGCAGTAGTACTTTGAACTTATAGAAGACAACCTTAACTTTTGGTTTTATTTTGATGGATTACTAGCCTTCCGTCCGCAGCTTCGCCCGCGATAAATTAATTTTCCCGTAGGAAAAGGTATTTTCCCGCGGTAAAAAGTAGCCTATGTCACTCAGTGATAATGTAGCTTTCTAACGGCAAAAGAATTTTTGAAATCGGTTCAGTAGTTTCGGAGCCTATTCAATTCAAACAAACAAACAAACAGTCAAATCTTTCCTCTTTATAATATTAGTACAGATGAACAAAGCAAAGCTAACTATTTGTTCGGAACAGTCCTGCTCAAACCACATGGATTCCCAATATCCCGATAAAGCATTATGAAATAAGTTTAGCATTTTGTTTTATTTGATGAGCTTCAATTTATTAACAAACCATTTAACTTAACTGTAGCTGTATTACAGCTCTAGTCACGCGATATTATTTAATTTAGTCACGCCTTTTACTGCAGCGACAGTTCCCTGCGTGGATATCCTGACACGCCTTGTTAATTAAATGGTGGAAAGAGATGCTAATTTTTAATACAACAAATAGAGAAATGTCACTAATACATACGGTATGATGACAGAAAATTAGTACATACATACATACACAAATCACCCAATCCCAAAATCAATCAGAAAATTAGTGTCATAACTAATAGGCAAAATCTGATTCCTTGCAAAATTTCCTTAGCGTTCAAAGCCCGAGGTCGGCAACAGGAGCGGAGCACCCTTTGGCAGCAGTAGTAAGTAAGAAAAAAAAAAATAGGCATTCTATGTTAGCCCTCTAAGTAGGGAAGGCATCATACTGCAAATCCGCTGGTATTCAGCGTATCTATAGTTCTATACACACACTTGCAGTTACCATTGTGTCATGCTATTAAAAAGAACTTAGGAACAACACTTGTTAACTACTTTCTTAATCATCTTATTCATGTGCTTCTTATTGAGCACTAATTTGCATTTCATTGTTCTTACAATGCTTTTCGTTTTCAGCCGCCATTCACAGGCGACAACCGTACAAAGACTATAGAGAAAATTTTAAAGGGTAAACTTATGCTGCCGGCGTACCTCACACAAGACGCTCGCGAGCTGATCCGCCGCCTCATGAAGCGGTCGGAGACGCAGCGCCTAGGGGCTGCGGGCGCGCAGGCAGTGCGCGGACACGCTTTCTTCAAACACGTCCACTGGGACGAAGTCTTTGCTCGAAGACTGGAGCCCCCCATCAAGCCTAGATTGGTCTGTATTTTTTAAATCCTACACACGTAAACAAAAAACGCAGCTGAAAAATTACGAAACAGTTGACAATAATGACATAAGACATGATACTATAGTACACAATAATCACTGTGTAAAGACACATATTCAAGCTTGAAAAGCCGTAGTCACATGTTACGTTGTGTTATGGTAGGCATCTATGAAGTATATTCTATACTTTCGTACTTCTTTAGCGTCGTTTTTTGTCGTAGTTGGGTTTTAGTTCTCTACTATTTTTATTATTTAAACTGTTTTGGTATTTCAATGAACGGCTCATGAAATACTTATCCGTATTATATGCGAATACATACGGACAAAGTCACTAGCAAATTCTAGTAATGTATATATTTTTGAAATGTACAAGTAACACTCTTTAATGATACCAAACACGGCATATAGCCTATAACCTCATTTTTCCAGTTCTGATAATACATAGCCTGTCAAAATCATAACCCTCCTTTGGCTTTGCCATAGTCAGGTAATAAAATTGCAGCTCATTGCCTAAAGTATATCAAATTATAGTTATAGCTTCGAGTAATAGATTGGGCAGTAGTTACTATCATTTTGTGGCCCTGGCCATGCTGCCTTTAACCTTGTAGCTGCCTAGATGGTAAAAATATCTGAACACAACTGTACTGTCAATATCGTAGCTGTGTGATCATGATTGGATATTTTTAAGCGCCAGATCCTAGACAGCTCCAATTTATTTATCTGATGGCGACGGTACAGTCAGTATGAAATATATCGGAACATTTGAAACAGTCTATTAGCTACTCAAAGATAGATAAACGTTCAAAGTTTCCAACTTTTAGCAGGTACGTATAAACGCCTAAACATAGATATAAACGCGTTTGTTACTGTAAGTACAGTCAGCGTAATATAGTTTGAAGCATCCAAGTTGGCCAAATAGTTCGGTGCAACATAGATACAGTATGGTGTGCCGAACTTTCTGGTCCCTGGATGTTTCATAATTTATGACGCTGATTGTACATATCTTCGAGCACCTTGGCTTGGTTGATTGGGTAAGAAAAAAATGGAAGACAGGAAGATTTGGTGTTAATTCATAATATGTATTCCTTATTCCTGTATTTTTTCAGACTGGTGAAGACGATGTCTCTCAATTCGACACACGATTTACACTGCAGACGCCGATCGACTCACCAGATGAATCAACACTTAGCGAAAGTGCCAACCTTATGTTCCAGGTATATTTTCTACTTAAAACTGCCGTAGTTAATATTTACATACATAATACGCAAATCACGTATTTACCTATCCCTTAATATTTATTTTTATTATATCAGTTTTCCTTGAAATCTCATCATGAAACCACAAAGATCGCCGAACAGAAGTTATTCGTACAGCGCGGGAATGTTGTTTGTATGTAAATACTCAAAAATAATACCTACTAGGTACCGGAAAAAGCTGTCCTATGCGTGTTATCGTTATCAGTTTTGAATTTGTATAAAATTTGCATATCATACTCGTAGTATCAATAACCAATCACGAATTTAAGTCCTTTCAATAAAATTACATATACCTACCTAACCTAATATTTATTTCTAAGTTTTTTTATTATTTAGTTAAATGTTTTTATGGCAGGTGAGTCCAAAAACAGGTATTACGTATTGTTCAATCTATGTTACAGAGGATATTTCTTGTATTCTGTCTTGTTAAGTGCATTTTGTATGAACCTACCTATTGTAACGAGCATACGACTAACTAACGAGTGGCACATTATTTGCGATCCTGACAATATTTCCAACTCTGACAACAAAGTTAGATAGTTTCAGTCCTGACCTGGCGAAGGACATAGGTAAAATAGTTTTGTCTCGAAAAATCGCATTGTTCCCGCAGGCACAGTAAATAAATAGATTTAGTTTATATATATTGTATAGGTATTTATACACAATAGATTACTATAGCGTATAAAAAAAAATAACAGGGTGGTACGTAAGTATGTTGTTAAGCATGTCTCGGCAGCTGGCGCATCCGGCGCCTTACGTTTTGTCACATCTACGAGTACATTACGCCTCGAGTTTCGTATCAGCCTTCTCACCTTCTCAGTTTTTAAATCCGCTTCCTTCTCAGCTCCACCGTATAACACGTACTTACTAAACCAACAGGGCTTCACTTACGTGGCTCCGTCCGTGATGGACGAGATCCACAAGCCCCGCGTGATCACGGCGCGCTCGCCGCGGCGCCCGCGACCTCACCACCACGCGGCCTTCGCTGTGCCGCTCGCCTCCACCGCCCATAATAATCCTCACGCCCCTCAAGAAGACCTCATGGAAGTACAAGGTCTACCTATATAGTAAGTAAAGTAGAACAGGCGTAGCTAGAAACTAAACCGTCTGCCAAACAGTCGTTCAGATGAACCGCCACAGGTTCCCTGTTACAATTGGGTCTTATTGGAGCTTGAAAAATCCGTAAGGATATCGATTACGGCCTGCAATAGTTTTTAAGCTCCAACAAGGCTTAATCTAACGGTTGCGTCTGTCGGTACGTCGGTACTACTGCATGGCGTGACTGAGGAAAGGAATATACGTGGGATAGGGATTGGAGTTAATCTCCAGAACTAAAACCTAGTTTTACGTCCTGAATATGAGCAATAACCCACAAATAGTAAAATTGTTAGTATTTATTTTGTAAGAAAATACGAATTCCTATGTGGATGATGTCGAGCCGATATTTAATTTCCTGATTTGATGAGTGCTACTTATTTTTTGTGTATAATGTTCCCAATCATATAAAATCAAATAATAACATATTACTGTTAGGCTAGAAACTACCTACATGGATTCCTGTAGAGTAGCAGTCTACTCTGCCGAGATGCCGCCATGCATTACCAGAATGGAAATTATCTAACAGATATTTAAATACGGATTGTATGTGTATGTTTAAAAACTTGGGAAGTCGTTGAACATGTATTGTGTTTCTACACGTGTCTAAGACATGTTAAAAAGGAAGTATTAAATCCTTAAAGGTGTTTAACGATTATCTAAGTTTTCGTGGCATTATGGTATATTTTGCAAAATTATTTATTAAACTCTAAATTATTAATACTACCAACACAGTATAATAATTATAGCGTGATATTATCATGTTTCATTAAGTGAGCAACGATGTAAAAAGTGGTTCTGTGGTAACTGTCATGTTATTGAAACAGCAAACATTTGCATAAGATTATGTCTAACGAAAATCATCTTGTCACGTTTCTTGATCTATACATGTTGTGTGTCTATCTTTATTCAAAAGAGAAACTTCATGGTTAGACAATTTTATTTTAATAAAACAATTGACTGTTTTATGCTATCTTCTTCTAATTTGTTCTTTTGTATGCAATAATGTTCCATAATATTCCTGTAAAGCTTTCCTACCCAAGTTTAATACAATTATTGAGTGTGCATTCTTCCTCTTGCTCTGTCTGTACCACTTCTAAGTTTATAATGTTATTTTCTATGACAACATTCTTTTTGATTATTATAATCAGCGCATAACTGGTTTATTACAACAAGTTTAGTGTTGCATTGACCGAATTGTGTTAATTTGGAATCATATACTTACTTTAATTTAATCGACTATTGTCAGTAGGTAAAATGTACCATGACAAAGTAAATTTTAACCTGTAAACAACTGCTAGGTACAAGGTGGATATATTTGTATAACATCCCAAAGCATAAAAGTACATAAAGAGGATTTCAAATATTCTCAACTGGAAATTTATTAAGGGAATCAATTTTGAAATTGCAGCAAATATTGATATTGGCCAACCAGAGAAGGGAATGGAGAATCTTCGGAATCCCCCGACCGTTGCACTGTTAGGTATATTTACTTTGATATTGTAAGTATGAAGAAATTAATGAATCCCTCCAATACCGAAAGGAGGGCAACGCAAAACGAACGTTACTCATGTTACAAAACAAAATGATTAGTTTAAGTAAAGGAGTTCTGTCCTGGGTTCCTTATTTTACTATGTATTTAATTTTTAAAACTAATTGAAAAATGCAAAATATAAGTAATGAAATTTATACTTATTCTCTGCATAATAATCTTTATTGTCAATGTGTGATCAAATATCATTAATGTGTATGCGTGTACTAATCGTGGGCTTTTGTTTGCAGGCCTAGAATAATTCACATTAGTTGACCATTAATACTAAGGATGATGAATTAACCCTCAAAGATGCCCATGTAATACTGTCGGTGAAAATAATGGTACTGTTTTATACTATTATTAATGGACATTTTATACAAGTTACCATTTAGTCTAATCTTTTGGTAGAATTAATCAAGTATGTATAATAAAATGTTCTAACTCCCGGCTATATGACAAAATAATAATTTACAATTATAACTTGTTACCATGCTTCATGAATTGAAATAAAGGTCATTTTTTATTTTGTAACCTGATTTTTATTCCTAATAATCAATTCAATTGATTAGCTTCTGAAATATATTTCATAAAACCTTACAATAGACAAATATAACATTAACAAATTAAATTGGAACATAGGAATGGTAGGTATTTTAATCACTAGCCTGCTATTCCTTCTCACAAATCATCTGGTATCAAAAAGGCTGTCTCACTGCAAAGTATTGGTAACAAAGAAATTTGTATATAACAAGTATTAGAAAATACCTTCTCCATGTACATCCATTTTACTTTCAGAGATAGCATTCCAGCAAGTATATTTGTGTACCACACTTTCATGTTGCATTAGTAAGAATGCAAGTCAAGCGTAAGTTACATGAAAAATATGTACAAAAAAATAAAAATCAAACAATTTGGGATCCTTCCTTACTGGCCCTTCGTCTAAAATTAAAACACTAAGCAGATTAGTCAATCAACAACTATAATATAATAAATTAGTATAAACTAAGTCTGAATGCAATCAGTGCTCAAAATATTGTAAATGAATATACACCTGCATACAGTAATAAAATGCATTAACACAATCTTTGCCACACATACTTGCGTTTTCGTTGCTTTCATCCAGTGCTGGCGTCACAATTTTGCAGGCTTTTGAACACCCATGTGTGTTAGCTAGCCTGGGGTTTCACAGCCAGTAGCTGTGTTAATAGCGTTTTGCAAGTCCAATCCAAATTGGTCATTTTGAGACAACAATGGATGTCTAAAATTATGTAGTGTCAAAGGCAATATATATTTTTTCTATGTTCATATTACTTTTCCAAGAGAATTGCTTACTTTACCCTGGATAAGTTTTAAATCACTGATTGCATGTCCTTACAAGTATGGCATATGAAGAATAACTGATTTAACTCTGGAACTACAGCAAATTGTGCTTGGTTGTTACAAGTTTCACCATGCTTTTCTATACAGTTTTCCAAGGTTTTTTTTATTTCAACCAAAGATAAGCTAGTGTTAACCTTAAATTTACATTGACAACAAGTCAAAGAACCAAAGTCTACATTTAAATTGTCTATCTGGCACACTGGACATATAACATTATCTTGTTCCAGTGCAGACCAGTCTACATTATCGGATTGTGATTTTTCATATTCTTCTAGATACCTGTAAAAAATATTTTATATGTATAGGTTTGCGTTTTATGCTAGTATGTACCTATCATGCAAAATTAAGTGAATGGTTTTGAGTAATTGAATAATAACTTCATGCATTTAGGCTATAGTACAGTCGAATTACGGAAAAGTATGGAAGTAATTCGTGTAGTCGTGTTTTTTTGTGGAATCGTTAGAGGGCACGACTAGATGGTTTCCCTCGGTTTGCACCTTTCTATCATGTACGGAACACTTTAAAATATTAGGTATAAACTTCAAATGCCGTTATTTTGGAGTATGATAAAAGGTATTAGGCGCAAGTTTAGCCACGTGAAGGGTCCCCTTTGGTACATAATGTATGTTAATTAAAAAGGTGTTCGATGTATAGAATCTTGGTAAAATATTTTTTTCTGATTGCGGCTCGAGGATAATTCAGACGATTGGTGCAAACTTACATTAAGCTTTTTAAAGTATTATAAACACCCAGGTAACTTTGCACCCCCGTGCAAAGTATGGAACATGTTTTTTTTCACTCTTTTGTAGATTGTACTTCGGGGGAAATTAAGATAGTCGTGAAAATTTATAAATAACACATATTTAAAAGATACTACATTCGCACTCAATAAAAAAAAGAAAATTTTAACTGGAAGTTTGGTAAACATAGTTCTATCTAAACGCAAGGAATAGCAGCGAACGCTAGGTAGCGGGTAGTATTACAGACCCGCATGTTCCGCGTAGAAATGTCAATTTTTTATGGGGTGCGAATGTAAATCAAACCAAGTTAAGACGATTGTGACGATTTTTATTAATTTCATAATTTCCCCCGAAGTACAAAGACAGTAAAACATAGAAAACTACTTTCCGGGTGTCGCACCCTAGTGCAAATTTGATATTGTGTTTTGATATATTTTCTCATCATTTCCTCAATTTGCACCGCGTTCTGTATTTTCCCCGGGGCCGCAATGCCAAAAAGTATATTTTTAGTTACATGATTTTTTTTTTGTATGTTCCGTAGCTTGAATTGAGCTAAATAACGGGTGCAAATATAGATTAAGATGTAATAAAACGTATGGCAAATTGCACAGACTACACCTATTTTTTCTTCTTAGTTATTACTATTACACCATTTTCAACCAATTCCACCCCTTTCCGGGGGGGTAAATATATCAAGTGCTGTATTAAGTTCCATTTCTAACCCATACAAATCAAAAACAATTGTTTTTATCAGTTCTTAGAATTATTTCCTGACTTAAGGGAAATTTCACGTATTTTGCCTCCACTACTAACAATAACAATAGGCAAAAGTTAAATAAGCAAAAGGGCCTTGACAACATCTTTAAAGCTTCCATTGTATTGTTGTAATGTCCATGAAAAAATTACAAAGTAAATGCTACTTTAAGTATACTAAAAAAGAATTTGACTACTCTATCTAGAATGATTAAGATTAGCCCATATACGTTGGACCCATCGATGTTTGAAAGAGACTTGATTTTCATTTAGCAGAATTTCAAACTACCCTACACAAAAAATTTACAAGTACAAACCATTGTAGCTCTTCATGCACTAAATTATTTCTTATTTCTGCCATTATTTCATTTTCCTCATCAGTGGTTGTAGGATCTGAAGTAAGATCAAACATGCTTTCATATATTTCAGTGAGTGTTTCACGTAAGTCCGTTTCAACAACAGTTCCTCTAAACTTGTTTAGAAGCATGTGTCTGCAATTTTGCACTTTGTCTTTGTAATTCTGAAACACAAACATTTTAGTAAATATTGCTAATTAATAAGGATACATCTGCCAAAGTGAGTCACACACTGAGGGTTCCATACAAATTTAAAAGCCAACAAAAACAAAGTCTTGCCGTGGATGGCAAGACCTTGAAACCAGAGTACAGAACAGTGATGTGTGGAAGTCCCTACTTCAAGCTCTTTATCCCCGCTGAGTGCTGAGTTTCAGCATTATCAGTGATATTTTTTTTCTTTGCAGGCCTTATTTCTTACGAAATTTCATAATTCTTTGTTGAGAATTTGTATCCCACAGGTTTTGATTTAGAGGATTTTTTGTATGAAAGTACACCTTTAGGAGGTTGGCAAATAACCAAGTGCTCAAAGGAACTAGAAGCTTAATTTTTAAATAATAGGAGGAGACCCTTTACTAATTAACTAATTACCCTAACTGAATCACATTAATTCCAACTTGATACCTCCACTCAAACTTAAGAAAAAAGTTTGTGACAAATTATATCCCATCCTATAAGGGTTCCTTTTTTCCTTTTGAGTAACCGAGAATCTTAAAATAAAATGCAAGTATATATTTACAAATATGTATGAAAATAAGTTCCAAACTTAAAATCTTGTAATTAATTTTGACTCTTCCACTGGTTGAGCTGACTCGAAATTTGGTTCACTGTAAAGCTCTAATGATAATGCAATAATCAAGTACCCTCGGTGTAAAAGCTTGCGATAAAAACCAGATTTCTAGTAAAAAATATTGAATTATATAAAATATTCATAGATACCTTCCTCATTTTTTCTTTTAGTTCAATTGGTGAATGCTTGTGTTTCAAAACAATGTTTCTGTATGAAGGAGATCTAGCACTTGGGGAGCTCATGACGAATTTAATGATTTTAATTGTAACGTTGATCTTGGGGGAACTATTTCAACTTTACGTCAATTGGCGGCAAAAGTAAAACAGCAGATTCTTATTAATTTAAAATAACCCCCAACATCCACATCCACAAACAAATAATAATAACGTCTAGTAAACTTTTAGTAAATGGTAATTTTATCTCTTATGTTATAGACAGTAAATTTATCAAAAAAATAGCAATTGAATTGAACTGGTTAATCACAATCAGCTTTGATAAAAGGAATGAAAATAAAAATTGACATTGACATTTTGATACGAGTTGAGATGGTTGAGTTCTCACTGAACACCATAATTAGTAATCTGTGGGACGGATAGATCAAACCGTCTCTCTTACTCTCAAATGAATAACATGCAGTGTGAACGAAAGGGCACGAAACGAAATTTTTTAACTTCGGTAAACCACATTTTACATTATTGCGAAGGTAGGTATTTTTAACAGAAATTTCCCTGAACGGCCGCTGTAATTTAACTATATATATATATATATATATATAATAAGACATGACTTCTAGTCTAATATTTACTAAATATTATTTGTGACCAGTGGAAGGTTAATGTAATTAATTTAATGTACCTATTATTTTAAGTATTTTTTGGCTGTAACATTGGCTGCTCATGTATGTGTTTAATACAAAATGTTTAATTTTTAATGTTAGCAACTTTGATTTATTTGTCTGTTCTGCCTGTCAGTCGTCAGATGGAAAAAAACAATGTGAATTGTGAGTGATAAGTAAAAATATGGGTAAATCTAAAAGCTGATAGGCATTCATGAAGAGAATAGTTGAAAACAAAAGTGAGTTCATAACTAGACTTATGAACGAAGACGGGATCATAATGCCACACATAGAGAAACGGCAGGCGCGTACTGGGAAGGAGACAATACATTCTGGGCACTTTATGGTGTCGCACTTTGAAGCCGAGGCCCAAGATGAATTCGACGACTTGGCAGTGCCTGTACCAGATGAAGAACAGAATGCTCAGAAAGTATCCGTGATGGCGACCTACACGGTTCCCGGGACCAAAGGACCTGTTCCACTGTTTGATAAAGATGAGAGTAAACAACACCAACAGCTTTCCATTGAAATATCTCTTACAAAGTTATTTCAATGCATGACTTTGGCCTACAGGTAGGTTACTGCGTGTATTGATATATTACTTAAATAATACTCTTGCTCTGAAATCTGTCTTATTCTTTGTTGCTCAGATTTTTTGACAGCTGGCCTTGTTTATTCTACAGTATCAAATAATTGATCATGTCAACATCATGCTGAGGGTCATTTGATTTGTCATTAACAATATTGTCAAAAATAAGGAAACAAGAATGTTTCCATTAAGTTTAGCTTGCAAAGATAACAAGAGGTCATCTAAGACTGTACAAAAGACACAGGTCATACACTGAGATAAGTGTGTCTATGAACATGTATGTATTACTACTTATTTATAAATAATGATGTTCAATATATTATTTAATACTGATTACAGTACGAGTTCCCTTGTAGTGATCATATTTTCAGTGTGTGATACAATAAAATTACATACTATTTGAAAAACCAATTTATCTAACATGTTGATATGCAATAAAGTTTGTATTTGCTTAGCATTTAAAACACAGTTTGCCTTGAAATAATTTATTTAATTTCTTAAGTAATTATTAACTGATTACGGACAAGTCTTATTAGTTAACACTGGTTAGCACTACATTAGTTAGTTTGGTTGTCAAAGCAGCTAACAAATTAGGCAAGTAATTAATTTTCATCATAAAATATTGGCTCGCACAAACATGAAATGATTCCAAAGTATTGTTTGTAATGTTTAAATAGTATGTATGCATAAATATTACATACAATTTTACAAATTGTGAACAATTTACAAATGTTTTGAAGAATAAAAGACAAATTTTAGGATACAGTTAATTTAAAAAAAATCATTAAAAATTCACATTTCAAATAGTTTTTGCTAAACATTTAATATTTAACAGGAGTTTTTTTGCCCACTACACTTGATTATTGTTGTCATCAGAGCTCTCTACATGTACCTACCAAATTCAAGCTAATCCTATCTCTGGAAGGGGTCAAAATTCAGCTGTGAGATTTGAGCAAACCAAAATAAAAATATTTTAGGTGAAGCCAAATAAAAACCTGTAAAAACACATAAGTTACCAGGCCAATTACGCAGAAATAACTTAACTCCACCAATTTTGTTTTCATTTACGATTTACTTGAACCATTGACACTGAAACTAGATTAACTCGTTTTTTGGTAAACATTATCAACATGCTTAATTGTTGCCCCTCTGATAACATTTTTAAAAATAGACGGGAGTTTATCAACTTACTATTTTACTTACACAATAATAATAATAATACCAATAAATAATTATGTCCTACATCCAGCTTATTGAATACTAGCTGGTACTTGTGACTTCTTTCCTTTTGGCTATCCTATGGTAGCTATGAGATTTTCCAGGGTAAAAACTATCCTATGTTGTTCCCTGGAACTGAAACTATCTCTAAACCATACTCCAATTTAATTGGATCAGCGGTCTAAGCATGAAAAAGTAAACAGGCAGACACACTCTCTTTAAATATAAGTATGGATAAAGGGTTTAACATTTACCATAAAATATTGTAATAGTTTCAGGTAAATGAAACATTATTTAAAATTTAAAGTTCATTGATGCTTCACCAAATGCTAATGAATTTTTTGTTTATTAATTTATTGTATAGTCATGTACATAATTTACAGATGTTACAGGAATTTAGGTTAGACCATGACACCCTGTAAGGGCACACAATAATAATATAGTTACAATTTAGATTAGTAAACTCTTAAAGACGACTTTATTAGCATTAATTATTTCTTCTTTTAAATGACTTTTTTGCCCATCTACTATGTATTTGAATGTATGTTAGAGTCCTTATTTGGATGCTATTTATACAGGTGAAAGTTATAAATATGTATAGCTTTTGTTAAATAAAAGGTTATCATTCCAATACTATGATGAAACTAAATTGTTTTCTTACAGAATCTGGCAAAAAAAAAACAAAGAGACAAATTATCTGCAATGAGATTTAATTAACATTGTAGTAAACTAATAAAGTTCAGCTTGCTGGTAATATCCTATTCTACCTGTATTTGTACTAGTAGAGACTTGATAAGATAGAGTCTAGCTTCTTATCAAGGCTGTTATTTATATAAGCTTAAGATCACTTATTGATATCATTTCTGATAACCGCCTTCATATTTAATCGCCAACCGTCATCATTACTATTGTACAGTTTCTTCTGAAAGGCTGTACTTATTCAACAACCATTCAGTTCCAACCTTTCCTCTTTATCATGTTTATTTTAAATTGTTTTGAAGTCAAAATGATTTTAACAAGTTCAAGGACTTTCATAGTGAACTTGTGTAAAATTAAGGTTACAATATACAACAAGTTGTGACGGAACGTGAAGTTAGGCAGAGTATGGTGAGTTTTTTTATAACTACTTACTTATGTTGTTGTGTATGCTGCTTCCCAGACAAAAACTAACCTCGCCTAAATGGAATCGTTTCAAAGGTATCAAACTTCGCTGGAAGGAGAAGATCAGACTAAACAACGTCATATGGAGATGCTGGCACATGCAGTGTGAGTATTTACTTGTTTGTTTTAGTGTTAACTAACCTATTAAGGTTAGGGTTCTTTAACCCATACATATTGTGATAATAAATACAACATAAACGGAGTACAAATCTATCGAATCTAATTGGTACAAATACATTGAGTAGTCAGATGAATAGATTTATAATTTATACATGATCTTTTTGTTATGACGCTCTTATGAATTGACATTACTTAGGCAGTATTTTTTTTATTAGTTGCTTCGTGTCATAGTTTTTGTTTGAAACAAGTTTCATTGCCCTGTTTTAACACGTAAACCAGTTGTAAGTTAGTACTGCTGAAAATGTTAGGGTTACATATTGTTACTTCACCTTAAGGCTCTTACATTACAGGTACCAAAATTTTTTGTCTTCATGTTTCTATATTATGTAATACTAGCTTCTGCCCGCGACTTCGTCTGCATAGAATTATACATAAAAACCTTCCTCTTGAATCACTATCTATTAAAACAACCGCTTCAAAATCCGTTTGTAGTTTTGAAGATATAAGCATACATAGGGACATAGGGACAGAGAAAGCGACTTTATTTTATACTAGGTATGTAGTGATTTATTGTGAAATAGAGCTGATAATAAAGGTGAGCTCCTTTAAGGGGCCAATCCTGGATGAAATTTGTTTTCCATCATGATGAATCAGGGTTATCAATCAAGTCAATATATTATCTTAACTATTACAAGTACTTTTACCGTTTTCATTGGATCATACATACTTCCGGAAAAATTTGAGACATTTCGCGATTGTGTACCTTCGTACCAGGATTGTGTTTTGTTTAGTGTCTGACCGAAACATGGTTTTTGCCGAAACTGAAACTGAAGGCGAAGCCCGTTCGGTTTTGATTATAGATTCGGCTGAAACGGAACCTTTTTAAATGTGATTAAAACGTTGAATAAGATTATCATCTTGAGCTGTTCTTTCCATACATACACATACATAAATCGCGTCTTTATCCCTTACGGGGTAGACAGAGCCTAAGGTGACAAGACCTAAAGCCACGTTTAGCATGATTGTGGGCGTATGGATGGAAAGGGGAATCAGAACAGTGATGGGTTGCTAGCCACATCGCCTATATAACATGATCCCTAAGATTTTCGCCCAATCCCTCGATGGGCTTTTACCATCTGCGCGGGAAGAGAAGCAACTGGTACATTCTATGTTTTTTCTTTGCTCCCAGACCAGCATGGAAGCTGTTCTTTCCAGATATTTGAAAAATTAAACATTTCGCTGGTTCAACATTACAAGATTCTAAGTTTCACTTTTCTTGGATTTAAATTTGAACAATGTCATATACGCCGGGTTTAAATGAAACTACCATAAAAAGTGAAAATGTTGACAATGTTGTAAGTTTCGATGCGGCCGAAAGGTTTGGCTCTTTTTTGGCCGAAACATGAATTTTAGGCGAAACCGGCCGAAACCTAAACTTCGGTAGGACACTAGTTGCGTTGTGCGCCTGGTTGACAGTAAAAAAGAGATTTGTATTATATTTAAAGAAATATTTTTAAAAAGCCGTGGTAGCCTAGTGGTTTGACCTGTGGCCTCTCAAGCAGAGCGTCGTGGGTTCAAATCCCGGGCGCGCACCTCTGAGTTTTTCGGAATTTATCTGCGCAAATTACATTTGCAATTTGCCATGAGCTTTTCGGTGAAGGAAAACATCGTAAGGAAACCTGCACACATCTGCGAAGAAATTCAATGGTGTGTGTTAAGTTCCCAATCCGCACTGGGCGCGCGTGGGAACTATAGCCCAAACCCTCCAATACACGGAGGAGGCCTATGCGATGAGGCACGCCGAATTACGCGACAATTTAATAATAATAATAAGAAAAAAAAAACAACATACTTACTGAACTTGTAGCAAATTCGGAATAAAAAGGCTATAATAAAAGGGAAATGTATTCACGGACCACCACAGAACCCGTCGCAATAGACGGGCCGCCGTCATTCAAACTCGAGTGATGTATCACTTTATTGCGATAGGGTTCTATGGTGGCACGTAAATACATTTCCCTTACTGTACAGGTCGATGAACACACATAGCTCCATGAGTAGGTATTGTTTAATGGTAAGCCCTCAAAAAAATTCTTCAGAACGAATGACTTGGCTGCTGTCACAGTAGTGCAATACAATAATCTGGTAGTAAAATTTTGATGGTCCAGCCAGGACCGTCTCCGCAGGAAGGAACTCTTCAACGGTTGGTCCGATTGACTTTCAATTTGGTTCACATATGTAGGACAGATGACAACGCAAGTACAGCCAGCCAAAAGCTTGTATCTAAAATTAAATTTTTAGGTTAGGTTATATAGAATTAATTGACAATATAAATCCCCAGAAAAATTTATGTTACTATCTCTTTCTAATAGAATACTAAAGCGAAAAGAATACCAAATACTCATAGCCTTTAACAAATTTGCGCGTGCAAAAGAGGAGACTGTGTTTGTTTGTGAGTAGTTCGCGTAGTGTTTCATCTCCTGTCGCAATGAAGCGCTGAAAAAAATTGCCACATTGAGCATAACATTCTAGCATAACATTGATATTGTACTATCAAACCGAATGAATCCTGACCCCACTGTGAACCTTGTCACAGTAAATATCGTGGTGACGTATTACATTGAATTGATAAGGAAAATCATTGTGACGTATACTTTGAGAACGTTCTTCCGTGAAGTCAAGAATCGATTTGTTCGATAGTACCTACCGACATAGTGTATCATTATATTCATTACTAGCTTCTGCCCGCGACTTTGTCTGCGTAGAATTATACATAAAACCTTCCTCTTGAATCACTCTATCTTTTAAAAAAAACCGCATCAAAATCCGTTGTTTAGTTTTGAAGATATAAGCAAGCATAAGTACATAGGGACATAGGGACAGGGACAGAGAAAGCGACTTTATTTTATACTATGTAGTGATTATAACATCCGTAACTTATACCTACTCTTGAGTTATCTCTCAACCACAATTCAATATAGGTAGGAAACGGCGTTTGATTTACCGTCTAATTACCCGTTTAAGTAATTAGTGTGAATTCGGATGATATAGGTGTTAACGTGTCGCATGAAACAGCTTCTATGACTCCCTTGGAACGCATCTCACATTCCCGCCTGCCAGTTTCTTAATTTGCAACGAAACCTTGATCCAATTACAAATTATTGCAATCTTATCACATAACTTAAATTGTGTAGCGCCAGACTGTGCGCGCGCGGCGTCCCGCGCCGAGGACGTGATAAACCCCGCTTTATCACTTAAATTATATTGATACCGAAAATATGTCTCGAAGAATATAAAAAAATTGCTTATGGAAAAAACTAACTTTATTGATCTTTTTTTTTAAATATAATTCCTAGTAATCCTTACTAATAACTCGTATACGTACTCGGTCTGTAAACCACTGAACCGATTTTAATGAAATTTGGTACAGATATAGTTTTTATCCCGGAAAATCACATAGTTCCCACGGGATAGCGATAAGCGAATTTTATGCAGACGGTGTCGCGAGCAACTGCTAGTTAGGTATATAGCGTGAAGATTCAATTTTGGTAACACGGAATTAACTGGGCAGTTAATAATAAAAGGTTTTATTTTTCAGTTATAAAGAAGCAAAATACGTTAGTGTGCCAGTTTGCTTCGCCGTTGGACGTTGACACTCACGTCAAACCGGAGGTAAATATGATTTGAACCGTACGGCAAGTTTGTTCTAGTGAATCTTTAGTACAGCTTACGCCAAGCTTTTTGAGCTAGAGCAATGTGGAAGGGGTTAGTTCGCGCATGTACTTTTGTAATGTCAGGCTCGAGATGCTTACCGGGAACTATAACTACGATTAGAATGAAAACTTTTTTTTTCTTTTTAGACAACAATATTAGAAGGGAAGTACTGGAAGCGTCGAGCGGAAGCAGTTATAGCAGAGTATAAAAAATGGCGCATGTTTCATATAATGCGTCTCCTTGGGAAGGGGGACACCTCTGTCCAGGATACGGTAAGGATCAATAGGGTAATTTGAACATGATATAAAAACATCACTATTTAACATTACCTTAGACTTATCTGACTAAGAAAGAGTCTCATTACACACGGTAATAAAGGGATTAAAGGTGGATAACGTTGCTTAATCCGTCTTCTACCGAAATGACACTGTCACGCCGGTAAGTTATATTAAAATCAGCGCGGCGTTTGATTAAATTCTAGATTGACACAATGATATTCCTCAAATTAGTATTAAAACTTTCTTTTATGATGTGACTCACCTGGGAAATTTAAGGATTATGCCTATAATTTTTACAACTGCTGTTGTTTCGTGATCTTCTTTCTGAAGTACCTACAGCTTATTTAGGAATTGGTGGAGTACATAAGAGACACGCGCTGAGAACAAAATTTACAATAGGCAGGCAATCAACATGTCCCTTTAAGTAAATTGACATCCGCGAGTGGAGATATTAATTTTATTCTTGATGATAGATATCGGAAATGGACACTGTGGAGTCGTTCTCACAGTGCAGCGACTTCGCGGCCAACATGTTGACCGACGAGGATTACCTCAGCTTCATGAGTGACACCCTGTTCTCCACCATCACCAGCCATCAACCATTCGCCTTTCCGGATCCAAGGGAAATTGGTAACTAACCTTGTTGTAGTTTTACAGCCATGATGTAAGTAATGGTAACGGTAGCAATGGGTCAATTCGAACTTAGGAACACCAGTGGTATATCGTGGGGTGCGAGGGGGGCGCACCGCCCCGGGTGAAACAAATTAATGGAAACTGCGTAAGGATTGGAGTTTCCTTCCCAATTTTGACATGGTCCGAGGCAGACAGATTTTGACAGAACAGAACGCCATTTCTACTCTAGAATAGTGCGTTAAATCAAAGTATTTATAAAAAAAAAAATCTGGATGATGTATCTAATTGATCAATTAGGTATGTAATTGTACACAAAATTAGTCTTAGTAGTTCAGTGGTATCTCATTTGCTGTTAAATTTTTTAGCTCGAGGTGCAAGCTTGGCAGACTTCATTCAACCAAGTTTGGGGCCACTACAACCCAATCTTGACGATTTTATGGACACACTAGAGCCTCTACAAGGTAGGTGGTGTGATTTGCAAGTTAAGACCATTGCATGTTTTAATTTATTCCTTTCTTCGCTCTGTTTTTAAAATTCCTTGGTAGAGATCGCTTGGAAGCGATAACACCGCCTGGTGCTTACCTAGTAATTTTCTCTATGTACTTCTTCTATATTGTTTATTATGATGTTCAATATCGAGTCATTGTTTTTTATAATACAGATCTATTTTCGAGTCCTCGCTTGCCGCCCGTGCCCGAGGAAACGGCCCTCCCAGCCGAAGACGCCATGTACCGCAACAGCATGTCAGTAGACACGTACAACTCCCACGCGTACAACCTGGCCGGCAGCCACAACCCCACCGCCGCCACTATGCCTACCAGTCAAATGACCATCCATGGTACACGCTTACGCTGTCTCACTTACTTATTTCTTCCCAACAGAGTACTAAATCAACTTGTCTCTTTAAGGTTCTACCAATAATACTCAAATGATGTCGATGTCTGATCAAACGATTAAGAATGAGCATTTGCAAATGTACGACAACGGACGGTTGTTCGTTCAGACGGACCTTCAAAACAACATGCTCAACGCTCAGGACATGATGTCGCCATATGCGTCCGGCTCGTACGACCAACAGAGCACGGTCCAGTCGACTCAGCAAATGAACAACGTGTATGATCAAAAGTCGCGCGTCCAGTACACGTCCAAAGTTATATCACAACCTGACACCACTTACAAATACAACACAGGTATAACTAGGATAAATCGCATCTCAAAGCCTCATGGATCGATTGAAAATTAGAAAACGATATATTTTCTTTGCAGTCGTGACGCCGTCTCAAACCGCTCCTGAAACGGTGTCGTTACTACAACAACCCGTACAAAATCAGAAGTACGCGTCCGCCATCGTGATTCAAGGTCGCAGCGGCTACGTTCGGGAGAAGCCCAGGCCTCGATTGGCGATGTATTCGAGCCAGCTTCCCAACAACCAGTACGCGAGTTACGGGCAACACTCGAGCCAGAACCAGCAGCCGATCAGCATCGAGTCTCGCGGCCAGGCCAGGCAGACGCAGCCGCAGATGCAGTATCTCCAACCGAACTCGGTGGATTCGTACAAGGCGAAGCCCACGACGAGTACAGTTAACGCGCGCGCGTTTAAGATGCCGTCCCCGCCTTTGGTGCCCACCTCATCACAGCAGGTAACCTAACCTAACTTATTCTTTACGCACATTACGCTACCTTATTTAGCCGGTCAGCTGAATCGCGCCTGAAAATATGTCAAGGACAATAGAAGCTATCGAGCCGCTGTTATGCGAATAAGACTACTGAACCACATCCTAGGTATCTAGAGACCTTATTTCACAACTACTGGCACTGGACGTCTAGAAGCCATCGTCATTTACTCACATGAGAAAATGGCGACAGCGGGTCATAGCGATGGCCTATTGGGCACCTCCAGAGGTTATATTGACCGTTTGTATCGCCAGGGCGGCGTGGCGTCGCCGGGCGCGCGCGCGCCGGGCGGCAAGGAGCAGTACCGCTCGCACAGCCTGCCGCTGGGCGCGCAGCTCAACGCCGACTGGACCGTGAGCGCGCCCGCGCCCGCGCCCGCCGTGGACGTCGCCGCCGTCGCCGCCGCCGCCGCCGCCGCTGCGCAGAGGCACTCCCAGAGGGTAAACATCTGATACTCGTTACTCACGACTTCGTCTGCACTCTACGATCGCTGACTGGCATTATACGTCGGGCGTTGACATTGACAGCGAGGTATCTGAGGCCGTATCGTTTAACGCGATCGAAGTCATAGTCGCTTTCACCATTTCTTTCTATCAAACGGCATGGGATGATGGTAGAGAGAGATGGTACGCACGTTAGACAGGTGCGGTGTCCGATTCCGTGGTTAGGTGTAAGGCTAAAATTATGATTGTCTACGCAGCGATAACCTTACGGACGATGTTCGTTCAGAGGATCACGATGCGTATGGGACCTACTTTACCAGTTGTTTTTTTGTCTAATACCCAGCAGGCACGCGACTTAAACTCTAGCACGCTCCGCATCCGGTCGCGGTCAACATCCGGCGGGCCGGGCGAGCCCCCCGGGCGCCGGCCGCCGCCGCTGAACAGCGTGGCCTCCGAGCCGGCGCTGCCCCAGGCCAGCGTCATGCTGGCGCAGCTGCTGAACGCGCAGCACTGTTAGTATTACTCATTACGTCACACGACTACTTAGCTTATGTCATTTTAGCTTAAAGTTTTTGATTTTTTTTTGCGGGTAGGTACTACCTTGCGGAATATTCGCTTGAATGGCGATCTTACTGGCTAATCTTACTGTCAAGTTATGTTTCATTTCATGTTCCGACGTTGACTGTAAAACGGCTGGGGAAATTACTGCCACATGAGGTACTTGTCCTATCTTAGCCCTCTAGGCTAACCACGCAGATGAAATTACCTGGTAATGCAACGGTTTATTAGTCGTGCTCACTTACTCGTTTGCCACCCTATTTAGTTTTAAAAACGAAACCTTGGTTTCGCCTCCGTGGAGAAATAAAAAATTTTGCTACTTCTCAATCCCTAGTCTGTCTTGTGGGAATTCTTACGTTATGATATAAATTTAGAAGTCATATATTTCGCCAATTCTTCCTAAGTTGTTTTCACAGTTTTAATTGCTTGACAATTACCTACAAGGTTGATAATCGTATCAAATGTGAATTAGAGCTTTGAAACAGCTTTCCGAGCTCGGTTACTTTTTATCATCCCTCTCTCTATTTTAGTATAATCTCTATGTGTAGATCATTATAGGTGTCACACTTGAGTGTTTTTGATGCAGAATTTGTAAATATTTTTCTTTTGGTGACAGCCCAAAGTTTGTACAAACTGAACACTGCGGCGGACGACGGCGACCCGAAGTCCCCCCGGAAGGGTCAACCTTCGCCAGGCAGCGACGTCATGTCTCCACACCAGGTCAGCAACCTTTCAACATATTATCTGTCTCATTACACCTTGATACAAAAGCTACCTGAGATAGCGACAAGAGGATTATATATTAGATTGTCGGTTATCTTTGCAGGCATTGTGAAATGGATAAAGATATTCTTGAATACGTATACTGAGAATACTTCACGTTTCTTTTTCAACTATTTCCGGCTTAGATACCAAATACCTGCAACTAGGTACTTATCTTTAAGCTGTCGGGAATTTTAGGCCAAGGCAGTGTGACCCATTTGTCTGTCCTCGCGTGGAATTGGGATTGTCTATCTTTTTGTAATGTACAGTAAATCGAAAACTATTTATTTAGAGATGAATGCTTTTTAAATCGTTTTCACATGTCACAGTAAACGAAGTCATTATATCAGACTCTGTTATAAAGAATTTTACATGAAAACCAAACTTCGTTGTGTAATTACGTCATATCAGGTGGTTGGTCAATATATGCGGAGTTATATTAAACGGATGCTACTGTATAAGTAAGAATTACATTCGACTTCTTTTCTTTTATGGCCCCATCTAGATGCGATGATTTCGCCAGTGTCAAAGTAATAATATTCAAAAATCTTGTGACAAACAAAATGTCGGCAAGTTTCTAAGGTAGAACACAGTCAAAAGACCTCCTCCCCCCCCGTCGGGCTCTTAGCCAGCGGATAATGATATCCCTCAGAATATACCAGGAAATCATTAGCCGATGCGCAGGGTGCACCGGATCAAGCACAGCTCTTCCCCCCGGACGGATCTAAAAACGAACTGCAGCTCTTGACCACATGCGGAGCTAACCCGACTCGCACCGTTGACTTGAAAAACTAGAAACGTTTTGATATAACATTGACACTAATGACAGTTTCCCAACTTCGCCACAAATAGAAAAGACAATGCCGCTACTACACATACGTATTATGATCAATTTATTAAATAAAGGTACGTGTGGCTGGGGCAGAGGAAACTCTGACGTCATCAACCAAAATATTTTCAATAATTAATATAAAAGAAATAGTGAGTTATATGATAAATATCAAAATCAGTTTCTTATAGCCTTAAGCAAAAATAAAATAAAAAAGATAAGTATTTTTTTTAGACGATCTCAATTTGAGCGCGCGTGTAAATCCCTCGTAGATACAACAATCTCTTGACTTTGACCCATAAAGTTTGTTTAAGATTGCATTAATTGCTATTTAAGAGTCAAGGTCTACGGCGATATTCACTAGACCCGCTTTAATGTTTTTTTTGTACCTACCGACAAGGAGTAACAAAATTTTGTATAAATTATTTGGTTCATCTGCCAAATGAGTTTATCAAATACAGTAGGTATCGAATTCAAGTATTGACTTTTTCGTGACTGATACACTCTTGGGTCCGAATCTTAAGCACCACATAAATTGTGCCAGCCCCGTTACTCCACACGATTCCTAAGTCTGAAGTGTTAGCAACTTCACAAGAACAACCAGCATAATAAACGAGTAGTAATGGGCAATGTAATGGCAGAGTCTGTCCCCGCCGGCGTCGCCGGGGTCGGAGCGCGCCGGCTCGCCGCGGGAGCCGCGCCGCACGCACATGCACGCCGAGCAGAAGCGCCGCTACAACATCAAGAACGGCTTCGACACGCTGCAGGCGCTCATCCCGCACCTCAACGCTAACCCCGCCGCTAAGGTAATTAACCCCGCCCTCCCGACAACTAAATAATGTAAAATAAATTAAAACTTCCCACGCAATCAAGAGCTGATACTCTTTAATCTGCTGGGGCGGTTTTTACTACGCATGGATAAGAGCCACAATAAAGAAACGGTTTTCGAATAAAAAAACCGCATTGAAATCGGTCCATCCGTTTGCGAGCTACGATGCCACAGACAGGCGCACACGGACAATGACGTCAAACTTATGACACCCTACTTTTTGCGCCGGGAGTTAATAAGAAACGGTGTTCTAGTCTCGTTTGTCTCAAATGCTGATAGACTGATAGAAAAAGATAGCCTTCAGATTTGGAAGGGACCCGTGTCATAAGTATACCAGATGCTTTTACGATATTTGACACCAAACAATAGTAATACTTTTCATGGGCTGTCAAAATGTGGTTCCCTCATAGCTTTTATATGGCAATACCAATATGACGATGATACGTCAAACGTCATTTATTTGCCAACTCAATTGATTAACTATTTCGTCACAAATTAAAATGTCAGGTTTTTACAGTTAATTGAAAATTAATGCGGTTTTCAAGGATAAAGTATATATTTTATTAGAGTTGTGTTAGTAATTATAAGTTAATGGTATAGTCACGTTACAGGCACTGCGAGCACACCGCTTTCGCGGCGGTCTCGTGACTCGTCTAATTCGTACTACTCATGTCTACTGCCGTACTGTAAACTCTGAGGCGAACGAAGCGAAATGATGCGTATTATATAAAGATTATGCAATAAACATCGACAGTTTTATCAGTCACTAATCCCACAAGTAAAATGATTAGTGATATGAAAACCTGATGGTTCGATTAAAATTAATTAATTTACGTCACCGGCTGAGTCAAACGTCACTCGAGACAAACATGGGAACTGTAATTCCAATAGGCATTGCTTTACCATGTGCATGGGAGACGCACAAACAACGATCTAATCATGATTTACGGGGCACGATCCAGGCAATGAAATGGCTTATTTTTGTATTATTTTCAGATAAGCAAAGCCGCCATGTTGCAAAAAGGTGCAGAGTACATAAAACAACTGAAGGCTGAGCGGAATCAAATAAAGGAGGAGATGGAAAGTTTAAGGCAACAAATTGAATGTTTGAACAATTCCATCGCGTAAGTTATTAAAATAGAGATAAATAAGTAGACTGTGATAATTTTTAATTTGTGGGTGTGTTTGCTGAAACTTCTAAGCCTGAGCATAAATAGATTTCACGTAGCATTTACAAGTACTTGTAATATGAGCATTAAGACGGTGTCAATAGAACTGATATTCCTTGTAGAGTTCCAATGCCGTTGAAACTTTTGTCGACACAAAATGCTACTCAGGAATGACGATTCTGTTCACGAATTGTTGACAGGTGATTGAAATGAGATTGACGTTTTTTACGATTATTTACACATGTAGGTGTGTTACTTGGTGCTAATAGACGTTGAAATATTTGACTATCGGATATGATAGATAACATTAGATATCTGGCGTTATTGCTAAAGATAAACAATCATAGAAACACTTATTTGAACTTAACTTTTCGATAGCCAGAAAAACTAAATTTTATTAGTTTAAGTTAAATTTTTATTTAGTTTAGTGAAAAACAAAATGCTATAATAAAACTATATGCACGTGTAAGAAAACAATTGGTATTACGAGTGTATTTACAATGTATGTTCGTGATGCTATGCGGTACTGTTACTTTTCGACGCGAATTGTAATTGCATAGACATATCACAAGGGCGCTCTTACGTTAGCAAAAGTTTACTGACAATAAGTACTTGCAACAAGTATCAAAAGTTGCGGGAATTTCATTGTGGGGCGATTCATGAATCGTTTTTAGATGTTTGTTGCTTTCGAAGACTTTTTTTTGTAAACAATCATTACATAATTCGATCTTAAAATAATAATATAATATAATGAATAAAAAGATCACTAATAAAATTTCTAAGTCACTGAAAATTAGAACACAGAAAAATCCGAAAAGTAAAACTATGGCTATGTTAAAATAAGTTCCAAATTGAAATATCATCTTTAAATTGACTTTTTTGCTACCAATATAGATTTCAGATTCAGAACCAAATTTGAACTCAAACCGACCACTGCAAGCAGCAGCGGTCTGAGGACGGGGCTCATAGGGGACACCCCCCTTCCCCCCAAATTTGCTCACTCGACAAGTCTAAATACAAAGAGTTTATGGAAGTCTCTGACCGTTGCCTCCTCG
Organism: Pandemis cinnamomeana; assembly: GCA_932294345.1. NCBI lineage: Eukaryota > Metazoa > Arthropoda > Insecta > Lepidoptera > Tortricidae > Pandemis > Pandemis cinnamomeana. The sequence continues at coordinate 9,602,409 of OW028705.1, read as the reverse complement.
TTGACGATTTTGGCTTATATTTCATAGATTTTCTGTCAAGTATACGTCACAATTGTCGGTTATGGTTAAAGTGTTCATTAAAGTAACTCGGCGCAGCTCACACTTAGCATACAATTGTTAGGTTAAAAGAGTTAGTGATACTCTATTGTTGTTGCAGCAACTGCCACTCGCTGCTGCCGGCGACGGGCGCGCCGGTGTCCCGCGCGCGCGCCGGCCGGCTGCGCGAGATGTTCGCGCGGCACGTCGCCAACCGGACCATGCATACCTGGAAGTATTGGCTCGTATCCTTTGCTAAACACCATAGAAAATACAACGAAAAAACAATTACTTTTTTCAGACTGGCAAAATGTCGTGCATTTAAAGGCCTAAAACGATGATCGTTGGACGAACTGATTTACATTTAATGAATGACGAAACGAAAATTTGAATTGTACTCTATCAAGATTTAGTTGTCCGAAGTTACTCCTATCTTGAAAACCAAGTTGTGCTAATTACATACATTTTACTCTGCCATTTTACATTTTACTTTACTCTGCCTACCCCGTAAGGGATAAAGACGTGATTAATGTATGTATGTATATATTTTACTTTACGACAAAAAGCGTTTCCATGAAAGTATATCATTTAATTTTTATAATTCTTAATCAAATGTGAGCAGTAGAACCTTATCCTCAGCCTCCGCTGTCATTCCATCTGTCTGTCACAATGCTGTATCTTTTTGAGCCGTAAAATAAATTTTAAAACACAATGTGTAATTTTATGACTATGGCCGCTATTACAACAAATATTAAATTAAAAAAATAGGGGACAATTAAAAGAGGTCCCCTTACAAGAAACATATTTTCGCAGTTTTCACAATAGTAGGGAAGCCTTCATGCGTGGGGCTGTTTTTTAAAAAAATTCATTATAAAAATGTAAGGTAGTACGAATAGTGTCCTTAGCGGTGTTCAGTTCAGCGTAGTGTGCGCGGCGCTGGTGGACTCGTTCAGCGCGTGCGTGTCGTGCGGCAGCGGCGCCGACCTCGTGCGCACCACGCTGCTGTGGGCCGAGCAGCACTGCTCGCTCGTCGAGATGCGACCAGGTAACCAATAGTGTCCTTAGCGGTGTTCAGTTCAGCGTAGTGTGCGCGGCGCTGGTGGACTCGTTCAGCGCGTGCGTGTCGTGCGGCAGCGGCGCCGACCTCGTGCGCACCACGCTGCTGTGGGCCGAGCAGCACTGCTCGCTCGTCGAGATGCGACCAGGTAACCAATAGTGTCCTTAGCGGTGTTCAGTTCCCGCCTACCACTTAATCAAGCTTTGCAGCGCTCGCCGAATGGACATCCATTTTACGCGACTTTACACGGCGTACGCGATCCCACTTTTACTTAATATTTTCGTATCAGGTATCAGCAATCGTGAAAATAAACGAACCATGCCGATTTTTAGCCGTGCTTAGTGAAACGCAAACAGCTGCACGGTTAAATGTTACAATTACAGCTCTTGCAATTAACGATGACGATTGAGCTTTATTAGTATCTGCCATGTGTGCGTGAGAGGGAAAGTGGGTATAGTAAATAAAAGAATAAAGAAAAATCTCGCTCGAAAATCGCTTCGTAAGCCACGCACACTTTGACACGTATGCGCGATACGTGTTTACCGCAAATAAAGCTCACTCGCCATCGTGAATTGCAAGAGCTATACAAAAGAAAGATTTCAACTGGTGCGGTTTTTTGAAAAATTATATTATTAGTCTTCTTTCGACGTCATCTAACGGATGTTGGCGATCAACGTCGCAATCCATATTTTATTGACAGCTGTATAAACAGCGGTCCGTGTGCTCGTTCTGAATCGTTTTCGAAGCTTTTTCAATTACCATGTAACGAACACATTCCGACGATAATTACAGCGGTGCTGAGCTCCCTCCGAGTGCTATGCACGAGCACCGATATCCTGGCGTCGCCGGAGCGGCTGGCGGAGGAAGCCCGCGCGGCGGCGGCGGCCAGCGCCGGCATCAAGGCCGAGCCCACGTAGCCCGCCGCCAACGCACGGAGGTTTGACGTTGCTAACATGTTTATTGTTAACTTATGGATTTGTTACACAAACTTTAAAGTGGTTCAAGAGTTCTTTGCTCATGTGATCCGAACGTATCAGTCATTGCAGACTTAATTGATAAATAACTTCTTCGTGTGTGCTATCCGACCGTCGTAGTTAATTATTATTTTATGAAATTGCCACTTGTTGAAACTGACACTTTTTTGACGGTTGGAAATTACTAGATTAGAATTTCTTTGTACGTTTTGATAACTAGACAGGCTATTGCTGATTATTCAAATTTTAAAATTTATGTATTCGCACTGGATTTAGTATTTAACATTTTTGTGCGGATTCCGACTGTTTGAGCCAACAAACATTAAGGCCTTCACCCGATTTAATCAGCGGTAGCGGTCACCTCCTCACTTTTGCAAAGAACTCGTGACTGTGTCTCTTCGCCGACTGTATTAGTATTCTTATTTCTACGTATCCTTAGATCAGTTTGTATTAGGTAACGATATGGCAAATACCACTTGTATGAAGTTTCCTGAAAAAATACGTTTTGAATAAGAATAATTGTGTTAATGTATGACAGTACACTGGACGACTCGAAGATTACCTGCAACTGCTAACGCAATGTCAGCCTCAGGTGAAAGTAGCTTAGTTTCGCTAGTATTATTTTTTTTACTCAGATCAGCATTTAAATAATCCATTTATCCAGTTTGAAAGCCTAAATGGCACGAAGTAAACTCGTTTTTTTTTGTAACTTCGCGATCTCACTCTTCTCAATGGTTGATTCACTTGTTACATAGGGTTGTGTTCTAAATAAGTGATTTCATATCAGTTCATCAGAATAATAGAACATTAGAATGTACTAAATGAGTTTAATGCTTACGTACGAAAGCTTACTGTACATAAGCCGGCGAAGAATCACTTTATTTTTATGTTGTATGGTGTTGTTTTAGGCATAAAATTGTTCAAATACCTCAAATCAAGAATTAGACAAGGCACACTGTGTTGCTCTGTTATACACAATGAAATTTAAAACGAAATAGATTTTGATGAAGTAAATCAGATTTTTGGATACTTATACATATTGTATTTCTTTCTATGATTGAAATTTATTTCTATATTATATCTACGTCTATCAAATGTGTGTAAATAAATGTTTCTTTTTCTTTATTTCTATTTAAATGCAATGTAAAGGGCTCGAAACGTGGATAAAGTTCCTGAAAATTATTATTGTGATAATGTTAGAATCGAGCATTTCTTTTATAATTTTTTTGTTTGTGGAATAACTAAAATTTCATATGCGAGGTATTTGCACGCAAAAAATGCTATTGGTGAGTGGCGACACCGCAAAAAATACAATTACTTGGTGTTCACTTTCAATAGATTAGGAAGTGTACAATGCACAAAATTAACTAAGGCCATAATTTAGGATTTGTGTAAAGCCTATCATTAAGGTACTTAAACTTTTTAACTCAGGGATGTTGATAGGCGACCTAGAAAGAAAAAAAATCCTCTGAAACACTATTACAGATATTCATATGTTGATTAATGAAAAAGATTAAAATGAATCAAGTTAAATAGTTTTCATAAGTTAACTCCAACTTTAGTCTGGCAGCTCAACACTTTGAACTTCACGTTAACAAATTAAGGACGTCTAATCTCGGAAGAAATTTAAATTACGCTCGAATATAAATTTTGGAGTGTAAATATTTGTATATATTTGATCAATGCGCTTAAGTCTAGTGCCTTTATCTGATATTTCGTCATCTCGCAGCAACGCAGCAAGTTGATTTGATGTTTTCTTTACCAAAGATATAATAGTTTTCAGTAAAATGTATATGTAATGTTACTAACGTTCCAAGCACGCAACGACCTAGATCCGACTTGCTCCACCAGCGCCCGTCCTTCCGGCGAGACGAACCAATACGTATAGCCCGATAAGTGGAAATGAATTTATTGACGATGTCGAGATTTATTTAGAGTAAATTGTAAGTATATTTACGTAAGTACTTTAAGTAAATATTTTTATATGGATTGTGTGGTGACACAAATGTTTTATATGACTATATAAATCGGTGCCAACGTAAATATTGTTGTAATTTGTTATGTAGTGATAATTTTATGATGTAACGTTGACTCTGGAGCGCGCCGACTGCGTGCACGCACGAGCTTTAATGAGGAATGTGCAATTGTTGTTCTATTGGAATACAGTTTGGAAACAAAACCATACGCTGTTTCAATCATTTACTCCCTTATATGTAATTCGTGTCACATCTCATATCATTCACCATTATTTACAAAAATTCAATACTATTTCGCAGAAATATTTGAAATATTACATTTCATTTCATAAAATAAGAAGTAAAAGTATTATCATTATGAATTATTAGCAAATGCCGATTTTTTTGGATTAAAAATTATACTTAATATAAAGTATCTGAGTAAAAAAATGCATTATGATTTGATTACATATTTTCAATGTTTTTGTATAAGATTAGTAGAATATATAAGTGTAGCTACTCAAAAAAGTCCCGTCTCGTTTAACGTGACGCCTGATTATGATTATGCGTTTCATCATCATGGTCATAACTATCAGAAACAATCTGATTGGTCAATCGTAAATTCTTGCCAACACAGCTTTTGTCGTCTCCAGTAGGAAATAATAAAGAAGAGGTAAAAACTTCTAAAATAAATGTCGTATTAATATTATGGTCCCTTCTTGAGCTACTGGCATTTCTTACTGTTGCCTACCTTACACTATAGACACGATTGAAGGCGTTCATGATACCTACATCATGATAGCCATTTCAAGCCTTTCAAACTACTCTGTTGAGTGTTTTCAAATGTAGATATCTAGTCTATCAAATTGATTTCCGATAAAGCTATTTATTGACTCTGCTCAGGACACCTTGCCAATTACGATTGTTTCTTTTTAAAACGAGAATGATTACACGTCACGCGTCTGATGGCTCGAGTCTTCAGTGCGATGCCCCAAGGTCGATCTGTGCGATGCTTCACCGTCGAATGTTCCCAGCCGTCTTAGACTAACTTCATGGCGAATCCGTAAATGCTTTTCACGTTAGTTAAAGCTTAAAAGCTTTTTCTTTAACTAGTAAGAAGCGGCGACGCTACGCGCCAGAGGAAAAGAGAGCACTACTACTCTTTATGAATCAAGGAGGAAAATGGTGCGTGAAACCGCTGCAGAAATCCTTGTCTTGTTTTAGTGAAGTCTTAAGTGTTGTGTGGGGCGGCGAGCATGGCCGCGAGGCGCGAGCCCGGGGCCGCCAGCAGCGCGGGCACGGCGCCCTGCTCCGCGGCGCGGCCCGCCTCCAGCACCACGCCGCGGTCGTACCCGCGCACAGACGACACTCGGTGCTGCGGAGGCGTAAATTACCTATGAATTACGGCTGCCATGTTTTTGTAATGCGGCTAACTCATTTGTTGTTTTATAATATTACTAGCGACCCGTCCCGGCTTCGCACGGTATATTATGCATGTATTTATTATACATATAAACCTTCCTCTTGAATCACTCTATCTATTAAAAAAACCCGCATCAAAATCCGTTGTGTAGTTTTGAAGATATAAGCATACATAAGGACTTGGGGACAGAAAAAGCGACTTTGTTTTATACTATGTAGTGAAGTGAAGTGATGACTAATGCTATACGGGTACGCTCTCGGTAGAAAGATCAAAGCTACTGTAAATTATATTGAGAGCTCGTATCAAAGGTACCTAATCGTGGTTAATAATTCTATATGTTTATGCAGTTATCGGCAAACGAGTTTTCGGTGACGTGGTGGGGATAAGTACGAGCATATGCTGCGGTACCAAAAAGACGTTAAATTAAGCCTTTGCGTATTCAAATTTTTTTGGCAATTGTACAAGCACTTTTGCCTACGGAAACTAAAAAAAAAAAATTTTACATAGGGACAGTTACCGCGACGGTGATGATGGTGGTGTCGGGTACGGCGGCAGCCATGCCGGCCAGCAGCGCGCGCTCGGCGGGCGCGTCCAGCGCGGCGCCCGGCTCGTCCAGCAGCAGCGCGCTGGCCAGCCGCGCGTGCAGCAGCGCCCGCGCCGCGCTCGCCCGCGCCGCGCGCCCGCCGCTCCAACCACATCGCGCCTTGCCCACCGAACATTCTGAAACACGCATAGGCGTCTGTTACGTCCTTGCCCTTTTAACGAGGTGTCCTAAACGCTGATGTTTAGTCAAAAACTGGCACGCCAAGTTGTAACAGTTACTAACAAAATAATAAGAAAAAACTGAGTCACCCCATATAAATTATAATCATTCAAAGAAACCTAAGTAATGAACCATGAATCGCAATTTTTCAATCTAAAATATTATCATCCTTTGTTCTCTTATCTAACACTATGCAAATAATTAATCGATGAACTTTGATGAAAAACTTTAATATACCCTCTGATAGGTAGGTACTGATACCAACTCTAGTGCAAACACAAAACTGTCCCCTCACCTAAACCGGCCGGCTGCGACGTAACAAACTCGTACAACCCAACAGCCCTGATGCTGTGCCAGATTTCCTCATCAGTGTGCACGGCGAGCGGGTCGAGGTTCTCCCTCAGGGTCCCAGAGAACATGGTAGCCTCCTGCGGCAGCACCACGATGCGGTGACGCAGCGCGCGCAGCGGCACGCGTCGCGAGTCCTCGCCGTCCACCAGGATGCGCCCGCTGGCGATGCTCGTCCCTCCAACGCATGACAACAGGAGGGTTGATTTGCCGCTGCCGCTGCGACCGCAAATTGCAACCTGCGTGGAAAATAAATTTGTAGTTTGTAGCAGAGGCCCTGGCACTTGACACATCTGACATTATTAGATTATGCTGTCTCGCAAAGGGGCACGTTGATGTGACAGATCAAGACGACCGAATGTTAACATAAGTAAAAAAAAATTATAAGGCATACTGCGTAATCTGACAAAATATGATTGATTTGTCACGAGAAGGTATTTAGTTTAGTTGGTCACCAGCTGATTATCTGAAACTTGGTGTTAATTAGATCCTAAGTACATAGTTAAACTGAGTTGAAGGTGACAAAAAATATATTGTTTCTATATATAGGAATTACTAGCGATGAAAAATATTTATTAAGTAGCAGTGCTTGCACTGCTGTGTTCCGGTGTGGAGGGAGAGTAAGACAGCCGGAGAAATTACGGGCTCAAGAGGCATTTCATCTTAGTCCTCTAGGTTGGCAACGCATCTGCAATCCCTCCGGGGTTGCGGGTGTCTATGCTGGGCAGTGGTGATCACTTACCATCAGGTGACCCACTTGCTCGTTTGCCTTCCTATTCATATAAAAAAAAATTATACACTAACCTTTTCGCCAGGATTAATGACGAGATTGATGTCATGCAGTATTGGAAGTGTGCCTGGTTCTTGCTGGACGGTCAGGTTTTCCATCTCGATCCTTCCATTCCTTTCCCACCCCTTAGGTATTGGACCTGAAATGTAAGCCAGTCGCTCTTTTATGTGTACTTTCCTATTCGATAGCTAAAGCACGTGTAGGTATGTACTAAAACAACATAATCCATTTCTAGTCGTACTTCACTAGGCACCAGAGAGACGTTAAATTCGTATTGTGTGCATTCGAAATTAAAAAATATTTATCACTCCAAGGTATTGTACCATTCGAAAGTGGTAAAGAATTGTGCTTAATTTGAACAGTAAAAGATGCGATTTCCAAAAAATCAGTCCCCATCCTCAGATGAGAAAAGAAAGCATACGCTTCTCAGTACCCCACCAGGGTGCTGTTACACAGTACAATGTTTAGCTTACAGTCTTCCCGGTAGTCCTCCTGCGGCTGCGCGCTGTGCGCGCGCACCCTGGCGACCGCGGCCAGCTGCAGGTCCAGGTCGGCGCGGCACTTGGCCAGGTGCGCCAGGAAGGCCGGCAGCAGCAGCGAGTACGCGCCCGCGAGCGCCGCCGCCGCGCTGCCGCCGCACAGCGCCACGCCCAGAGACACGCACACGCTCGCCGCACCCACCAGGTCCTACACGCACGAGTTGCTACTTAGTAGGGGTAGTAGAGAGTTCTTGGTGAGATTATCTGCGGCCTACACGCGTCCCGCTGTTGGTTAGGTTAGCCTGAGCCTCCTCCCTAGTCCACGTAGGCCCAGTGCGGACTGGAAACTTCTGACGACGCGATGACAATCTCTTAGCTTTAGATTCCTAAGTACGAATGAGAAATTTTAGCTACTTGCACCAACACGTAGCGTATAGGTGTAGTGGTATCCTCAGGCCTCGAGCCTCAAAAAGGCTGTTGTCACGCTCGTACGAAAATAAGCAGTGCCAGTCGAACAGCGGACTTGTTTAGAACGTTTTCATTTCTTTCGTGAATAACTGTACAACCGTATTGTACCACTAAAGTGAATGTTCCATTCACCACGACGATTATATCATATAATTTGTTATTTTAGTTCATTAACGTATGTTAACAAACAAATAGTTGTAAGATCCATATTCATCTAGATATGTAGTTTGCCAAGACGCCGCTAGATGGCGCTGTACGGTGCGGCGCGAATCCTAGATCGCGCTGTTAAGATTTTTCTTGGAAACATGACCTTCCATGTACAAATTTAAAAAAGTTTACTATTGGGTGAGTGCAAAGCGGGTGGAGGGGGTAGCCTAAATGATCACAGCGCTCGCTACGGCTAAAATTGTCATTTTTGTCGCTGACTTGAGCTTGAGCTGTCAAATCCATATGGCAGTAAATATTTTCTAATCGTTTTTGAGATAAAAATATGGTAAGTAAGTAAAGTAAGTAAGTAAATGCTTTATTGTACAAATATAGAGAAGTAGAGACAAATCACAAAAAAAAGACCTTAAATATATGCACAAAGGCGAACTTATCCCTATATGGTCCTGGTAAGATGTGTTGTTGTGAATTGTAATAACACCAAGAAGAATAGCGACTGTAAATTTTACCAATTTCCAAGACCATGGTGGAAACGAGACCAAAGAAATAAGTGGATATTTGCCGTAAGAAAAAAAAAGTAAGTTACCTAACCTCTAAAATTTCACTGAAAACAACAATTTTAATATTATTGGCAATAATGTTACTGACTACCGTTGTCCAAAATTGTGTAATATAGTAAAATAACACAAGATTTCATTAATATTTTTCACAGTATTTACTTCTTGTTTGACAGCGGTGACAATATTGGCCATAATGGCCGATTATCACGTGGCGCTGTCGTCGCGCTCGGTCCCAATTACACCACTTGGGATGTGAAGCCTGGGGCCTGATTTTTGGAAAGCACATGTGTGAAAACACCTCTCGAAAGTGGTGAAAAATTGTGCTGAATTTGAGATACGAGTAGCTTAGAAAATACTTAGGGCTCTCATTAATCTTGTGACCTAGTCAAAAATTTGATTAGAGCTGTAGTTTTGAAGATATAAACAGATTTATGCCACTTTCGAGTGGTATTTTCATACATGTGCTTTCCAAAAATCAGGCCCCAGTGTTTTATTCACTCTCGGAGAATTCGATCTTGGCACTGCCTACATCTCGCCGTGCGTTGAGGTACGACACGGTATTGTTTATCTTTATAAAATTACCAGCGTAAGCCCCAGCCAGCGGTTGGCAGCATTAAGCAGCAGCAAAGCCGCGTGATTAGCGTCGAGGCGCGCGAGGAAGGCGGCGCGCATGCGCGGCTGCAGGCGGCCCGCGCGCACCGTGCCGCCGCCCGCCGCCGTCTGCGCCGCCAGAGACACCACGGCCGCCGCGCTGCGCGCCTCGCTACCTTGCAGCTCCCTGGAAACAGCTACTTATGACAAGTTGAATGTGATACGAGTACCTGCATCACCATGACTCCGTGTATGGTAGGTAGTACGATGTAAGCATAAAAGTTTCAAGCTGGTTTAATTTTAAGGGGAATTGAAAAACGGACCCAACCCGTCTACTTCTCATAGTATGGTAAAAAGCCTCAGATTATCGATGCAGTGAAATTTTATGCTAGAGAAATGTTATGAAGTGAACCACGAATCGTGCAGGCTTACTCCTGTTTTGTCGTCTCAGCAGTTCATCTATTCGATACTAGATGGCGCTAAGGTAACAAAACTATTTACTTTATACAACATCTAAAAGTGCGCATAACGATTTGTAGTCGAACACAGAACTAAATATGCGCATATGGAAAGTGGCGCCATCCGCCACGTGTTTATTTTTTCAAGATCTTCCATAGTTTACCTAGCATTGTGCAGATAGACGGATTGCAGTCCGAGGTAGATGAGGCAGGCTGGCAGCAGCGCCACGAGCGTCCAGGGCGCGGCGACTGCGTTCACCAGCAGCGCCGCGCCGCAAAGCAGCGCGAGCTGCGCCCAGCGGCTCACCGCTATCGGCAGTTTCTGTGCAAAGCGGATAGGTACATCTATTACTGAACATGTATAAACGCTCCTCAAATAAAATGTTGGTAGTGACTAGGTGAATCCGAGCCGTAAGTTTTCAACTTCAGCGCAATTTTCACCACTATCGAATGGCACTCTCGAATGATGTGCATTCAAAAATCGGGATCTACTACTTAAATACGTCTGGTTTCTTGCACTCTATCACAATGTTAATATTTATTCTGTCGTCGCAAATAGCTTGCAAGCATATTATGTACATTTGAATTCTAAAAAATATTTCAGTCTCCAAAGGTCAACACAAAAAGGGTAAGGTCAGTAACCTTATCAATAACGGCGATGTCAGCGCCGAACCGTTGCAGCGCGGTGCCGGGCGGCACGCCGGCGGCGTGCGAGGCGTGCAGCGCGGCGTGCAGCATGCGCTCGTGCAGCGCGCGCCGCGCCGCCGCGCCCGCGCACGCGCCCGCCGCCTGCGCCGCGCCCGCCGCGCCCGCGCCCATCAGGGACCACCACGCGTACGTACGCACCGAACGCCACATCTGACGACATTATTGTTCATCGAAACATTTAATTCAAATTCAAATTCAAATTGAAATTATTTATTAAAATAATCAGTTGTACAAATAAATTATAAATGGTTAGTAAGCACTATATTATGGCTATCTATGTATTAGTAAATACACAACAAAGTTAAGAACTAAACTAATGACTCGACATAAAACAAGTGCGCTTGCGCTTACAACGAAAGTATATTATAAACTGTGCGTAGAGTAGGTAATTAAATTAAATGCCTAAACTAGGATACGAAAGTACCCTGTATCTTAGGCAAAAGATAGGGTCTAATTCTTCTTGTACTTTTAAAATTTGTACCGGTTTCAAAGTTTAAGCTTTTTCATCGCAAGTTCCTGCCTGTACTGACAGTCCTGACAGTAAATTGATCGAAACCGTATTCGGGCGACATTCGTTTGATAAGAATTGGATGAAAAGTGATAGACCGCTTATTTGGTCAATGGTACCACGCCACTTCTTCTCCATCACAGTTTTTAAATTAGTTCCAAATATGTTGTGAAGCAGGGTGTGCCCATGCATGGCAGAACTAGCAGGCTAGGCAGACCGTTTATAGAAATCGAGTGGTATTTAGAGCGTACCTGTTCATCGGTGAGCGGCGCCTGCGAGTTCTGTGCCGCGGTGTAGCCGAGCCAGCAGTCGGCGGCGAGCGCGAAGGCCTGCGCCGCCACCGCCGCCGCCCAGTAGGCCGCGCCCCACCAGCCACAGGCGCGCGCGTATGCCCACCAGATCGCGCACTGTCATTTAACAATATAGGGATTACGTTTTTCAACCAATACAATGCAATAGAAGTACCCGGTCCATGCAATGGTTAGTAGTTACCTCACTAACATCCTTTTCTTGTTCTGTGTCGTCCTTCTCATCATTAGGTTTGTCTGCAATTGTTAGTGCGACGTCGACCCCGTTGGGCCCGATCGACAGGCATGATGCTTCAAGTGTAGTGTCATTCATGGTTCCTGCTCAGGATAAAAAATGCATTTTAATTATGTTCTTACTTTATAAACCAAAGTATCACCTACACTTTGTTCATATAACAGCCTTCTATGATATGTTTAGTGGCTTGTTTATTATGATTGGAGTTAAAAGAATGACAGTTGAAATTTTAGTTCACTCATAAACATCAAAAGTGTGAGTTGGAGCAGAAGTTACGTGATCATGTGGTTCTACTGATCACTAGATGGCGCTAGCAATTGATACAATAATACTAACCATTTGCTTGACGGTCTTCAGGTGGTGTGTCCGAATCCGAACTTATCAATCGACGTAGAGTCCTAGGTGTCCATCTGCAAACAGTTATAAATCTCATTTGAATAGGTTGAGGGTATGGGGTATAGCGCTTGAAGGCGATTGGGCGAGTACATAGATAAATAAACAGCAGAATGGTCACCACATGGATAAGATTTCTTAGAACCCGTTTAGCAAAAATACCTACTCCATGATCACCTGATCGGAAACATGCGACACAAGTTGGCGAAAAATCCTACTAATGAATATTTCAGCTTACTTATATTATGTTTACTGTGTCGCATTGTGCAACTAAAGAATACGAGCACCTATTGACGTGGTTAGCAGCCGTAAAATGTGTTTCAGGTGGAGCAGTGAGACGTTGGATGTGCGTACCTGCCGAGCGTGCGGTGAGCCCGAGGCCTTCGAAGTAGTCGCCGCAGCACACTGGCCTCGCGTCGCAACCCCTCGCTAGACTCATCAGCACTCAACGCGCGGCGCACATCCCTGCGCCACCTGTTGAAAGGCAGTTTACCACTGTACGCCATATACGTTACATCCCACAGGTTTAGCTAAAGTTGGGGAGAAGCGTCACTGATCAAAAAAGAAGTGATACCTTCCCTCCACAGACCGCCAGTTGATTTAGCTTCATTTCATATATACCTAATCGCGTTGCGAGATGTATTTAGAGGAGCTCAAATAACGATTACTGGCCATCTAATTCCTAAACTCATTTATGGGTATTATGGATGACAATTTTAATAGTAACTTGTGATGTTGCACGGTCGGTGGAGGCGATGAGAACTGGCGGGATAGCGCGGGTCTCTGGCGCAGCGTGGAGCGCCGCCAGCTGCCGCCGGCGCACGTCGACACCTCCGTCAGCAGATGGGCTCCCGTGGCTTCACTGATGCCCACCTAGTTTATTAACAGGATAATATTAATAAAGCAATACCTATAAAAATAAAAGCATTGTAGTGAAGCAAGTTTAGTACCTACGACTCGCCCATGACAATGACGGATCGATATTTATTATTCGTTAGCTATATGTGTGTGTGTATCCCTTTAGTGTCTGATTTCCGATGTAATTGTTATTCGTACCATGGTGTCATCGGACATGGTCCTGTGGAACTTGGCGCGGCTGAGCGCGCGCACGAGGCGCGTGCGCTCCTGCGCGGAGCCGCCGGGCGGGCCCGCGCCGCCGCGCGCCGCCGCCGCGCGCGCCTCCGCCGCCAGCCGCGCCCAGCGCGCCAGCGCCGCCGAGCTGTCGCTGGGCCGCCCGAAGTCCGACACCCGACCGTCCTCCATCGCTATCACCTAAAGTAATGCTTATTTCAAATATTTGGCATGAGTAAAACCGACGAGAGAGATTATGTGCACGAACTTACTAAAAAGGTTCCAGATGAGATCTTATTATTGCTTGCGTAAAAGTTTTATTGCTCGGATAGTAAATAACGAATGTGATCTAAATGTAACATGATCATGAGTTCATTTTTTCTGATCTGAACAAGATTTCCCACAATCTACCGATTTTAATGTCCTAATTTTATAAGAAGTCATTTTTCTACCGCGTGGGCGCTCATTATCGTATACACTCCCTTTCTACCGCTATCCATCCTCCACTATTTGCCGGGAAGCAACGATGAAAGCGATCGTGATGGCGTTACATTTGTAGCGTTTGTTTGTAGGTAGGTACGTGGTATTACCAGGTCCGCGTAATGGAGCAATTCGAGCCGATTGGTGGCGAGCAGCACAGCCGCCCCCTGTCTGGCGGCGGGCACGAGCGCACGCGCGACCACGTGCCGCGCCAGCGCCGCGTCCAGGGCGCCCAGCGGCTCGTCCAGCGCCAGCAGCCGCGCGCCCGCGTACAGCGCACGCGCCACCGACAGACGCACTCTCTGCCCGCCTGATAGCGGCGAGCCGCCGCTGCCCAGCTGGGTTGCGTCACCTTCTGAAGGTAAGGTTCTTGCTTTAGTGGTCAAAAAGAAGCTTCAAGAAACAAACAAACTTCGTTTGTTCGTGAGAAAAAATAGCCCGCAAAAAACTCACAATGAAAATTAACTTTACTCACTTATAAAACATTATAATAAACAGTGGATAACGAGTAGGTGAATCAATTAATAGTACCCAAGCGATGCGTGTGATATTAGAACAATGAGTTTTTTTATATTCGTACCTATAACTATGTGCTCATTCAGGGTTATCCATAATCCCAATTGACATGTGCATTGAAGCAACCACAGGAAGCAACGCTCTATAAAATACTTGACAAGTACGAACGGGTTACGGACCAATTCCTCAGTTTCATTAGGATAGCGATGTTAGTGAGTATTATATTATAAATAGGTATCTATAACCACTAGAATCAATAACCTTCCTTTTGGGCTTCGTCGCAGTTGGATAAAATAGACAGTGACTACTCTGTGGTGCATTCCGATAGCGCTTAAAAATAATCATATAAAACTTCTATGTGACGATTTGAGACGTCGGAGTCACCATGTAAGAGTAGCAGGCTCTTCATTAGGTAGTACCTAACTTACCAGGCAAAAGTTGTAAGTCCGGTCTGAGGCCAGTGGCCCGCAGGATGCGCGCGTATTTGCGCGGACACCACGCGCTGTCCATCACGATGTTGGCGCGCACCGAGCCCTCCAGCAGCCACGGCGGCTGCCCCGCGTACCACGTCGAACAATTACTGAAAAATCAAAACTTGGTTTTAACCATTAACAAGCATATTGGAAGATAATAATTGAAAAGGGGTCACAGCATTGTAACTAGCACTGCCGTGCTATGAAAAACACTGTAGGTATCTTGGAAACAGCTAATTACCTACCAGAAATCGCAATAAACTATTTTTTAATAATTTGGATTTAAATACGTTTTATCCGTGGTTATTCTTAACCATTTCAATGAAATTCGGACACATTAAGGACGTTGTAATAATTGTAGGCAAGCAACAAAAGGTCCGAATTTCACATTTTTCATACATTTTCAAAGTAAATAACAAGACTTAAAGGCCACGTTTAGCATGATTGCGACCGTATATTTAGGTGGAGAGGGGAATCAAAATATTGATGGACTGCTAGCCGCATCGCCTATATAACACTATTCCTAAGGTAAATTTTAAAGAAAGATTTCGGGTAGGTACTTAAGTAATAACACTTTTATGTTGATAGCCATGATCCCGGTGTTATGGAAACATTCTATCGATCAGTCCTATTTTAAAGTGGGCGAATGCACGCATTTCGACATCATACCCGTTCCAACAGACGTCACCTCGTTCGATGTACATTTCTCCTAAAGTACAAGATAAAAATGAAGTTTTTCCTGATCCGGTTGCACCGACGACCATTATAAGTTTTCCTGTTAAAGAAAAGCCACATTATAAATTTATCTACGGTTAAAATAGCTATAAATTAAGATAAAAACTCTTTTATATAGGTAAATGCGTATGGAAAATAAATACACAATTAATCAGTTCAGGTACCTGCAGGAATGTCTAAATGATCAACTTCTAATAAAGAGTCATTTTTCAATCCCCAAGTGAATGCAGCATTTCTAAATTTAACCAAAATTTCTTCCTTGTTGTCTGCAGTTGTGAACATATCTTCATCTGAAAACTGATCGCTGTTCGGGTCGTCAGACTCATTCGCATCTACGACATTGTTGTCAAGGGAATTGTCTTCCGGTTTTACGTCAACAAAAGCATTGTTAAATTTATCAGGTCGTTTTCTCTGACAAAATGCATTATTATCCTCTTCTCTAACATTATTCGATTCAGGAAGGTCTAAATATTCTTTGATTCTGTTTGTGCTGACCTGGAAATGTCATAATCACCTTCACTCACTCGTAGTGCGAGTCCATTGAGACTGTTTACAATAATAGTAGTTGAACAAACATTCGTCTCGTCTTACCATAGCCTGAATCACCATGAGTACCGTCACCGGTAAGATAAGCAACGGCACCGATAGTTGATTGAAAAGTGCCAGCCCAGTAAAAATATTTACTGCCGTAAAGGTGCTGCTGTTATCTAGAAAGTAATACACTGTGAAGGTGATCACAGTTACCAATATAGTAGATGCTTGAGTTGTAAAGGCTGAAAAAAAGGCATGTATTATAATTTGCTTATAAATACACATAATTACAATGATTGATACTTCGCTACATTGTTATGAAATACGTACTTAAGCAGCTCCAATAAAAAGATTCTTTATTCAAAAATTTCAGCTCAACTTCTCTCAGATTAAGGATTTTTTCGTTAAAGAGATCTTCCCAGACGTAAAGCTTTATAACATGCATTCCTTGCAATATCTCCGTTAGTTTAGAGATCCTGTGGTCGGTACATTTTCCGATCTCCTTAGAATTGTCGGATAATTTTTTGCCTATGTAGAATTGCAGGGGAGTTATGAACAGAATACTTGCAGCTGAACCTATTATTGCGCTTACTCCCAATTTTGTGTACAACAGATATAAAATAACAGCCACCTGTAAAATATAAACTTGCTTGTTACGAAAAAAATAAAAGTGGATTATTGAAGAGGTTTTTCCTACGTAAATATCGACTGCAATAAAAACATTACCTAAGTTACAGATTGCTTAAACTTCAATAAAATTCTAGTTAAACCTTAGTATCAGTGGTGTGTACCTTAAGGGGTATAGCCCACGTGTAATGGCAGATCCAAACGCAAGACATGACGTTATACGTGTCCTGGGAAACCAGGTTGGTAAGTAGCCCCGCCTGGGTGCTGCCGGAGTCAGGCGCGTGCAGCAGCGGTGCCTCCTCCTCCGACCCCGGTGCCTCCGCCGACCACGGCGCCAGCCGCATGCATTTGTCAAACACCATGCCCTGTTCACGTCAATTCAAAAGTGATAGCTAAAACACACCCTAAATTAAATTCTTCTAAGTCATAAAAATAACAAAAGAACCATATCTAAAGCTGTAAAAGAGGTGAAACACTTACTTGCAAGGCTGACTTTAACCGAGTCCCTTCCACGGTTACCAAATGCGTAGAATTTTGAGATAGGAATCCCTGGCTAATCAGTGCTAATGTCACTATAAAGAGCATTATATAACCATTACTTAAAAATTCTTGAATAGTCACTTGACCCTCCATGTCGTATTCTTGCCGTGGATCTTGAATGAATTGAATGACAACAGCCAATCCTAAAGGCGGCACCACGCCTATTAGATCACTGAACAATTTGAACACACCCGCAATGTAAAAATTTGGCCACACCATTCGTATGTAGCAACTCCATATGCTTGGAGAATTGTTGTTTTCCAATTTCGTTTTCTGTAATAAAATCAAAAACAGTTGAGACTACCGCACATACTTAGAATCCACCAAAAGCCTAAAGATGTGATGAGATTAAATGCCTTAATACCTTTTGACTATTATAGATACTTTTAAGTTTGGTGTAGTGTATGATAGACTTTTCTACTTCAGGCAGTTCCCCCAAATCATCTTGTTCCAGTGGTGACTCATATCCCCTGAAGAGCAGTGGGTTTAGCCAATAGAACGAAATCTTCGAGTAGAAGTGGCTGTCGTTGTGCAAATAAGTAATTACGCTTAAAACATCTGTTGAGGATTTCTGATTGTGTTGAAATCGTTTTGTTACCTGAAACAAGAAGACGAAATTTTCACAAGAATGGGGATTGTATTGCACTGCAGATATGAAATAAATCTTTCTTTGGTCACCAATGAAGTAAAAGTACAAACAAACTTGGCCCACGGTGATCCGCGTGCTCTGTGAATTGTTTGTTAGTCCTCGTTGAGGTATCTAATTAAGTAGACACATTAGACACGTAATAATTTACAAGTATGTAGTAGCTAATTACCTACTCAATAATTAAACTACCTACGTATGTGCTAGTGCATTGAACTTGACAAGACATGCCACTGCACATTCAGAAACTAATATGATAGTGTGTATTTAAAGGATTGTCTAGGAAAGATGCCGGCGCCACTGGAGTGTCTCCATGGCGGCTGTCTGGCGGCACCCGTGCATTCGACTCCGGGCCAGCTCGCACTCCAACTATAAATATTATGTCGACAAGTAGGTAATATGCCGTTCATTGACTCGTTTGAAATTACAAATGTTTAATGGGATTGGTAGTCCAGTCCGACGTTAAACAGCAAAATTATTTAGTTGCAGTACGTAAAAGTAAAATGTAACAAGACATTCTTTGTCTCAGTTAGCATGTTTCATATGAGCACGAGTCCAGCGCCTTACTCAGCATATATGACTCAGGTTCTACGCAACGCGATAAGTGACTTATTGTTATTTAATGGGATAAGTGAGTTCCAGAAAGTCTAAGCCTGTCTAATCGCCGGGAAGCTGACTGGCAAGACAGCGCGGCGACTGCAGTTGCAGGAGAATGAAGTAGATAGTTACAGCTAGATCAATTAATGCTGAATGAACAGTAAACAATAACGAAGTAGATTCACTTTACTCCTCATCATAATGATTATGATAGTTTAATAACACGATGCTTCCTCATGCGAAAGATGTAGAGTTTATTCAAGTGAAGTTGTTTCGTAGATTTAATGAAATGGAGAATATCACTTGAATAATTCTTTACTTTTAGTCTTATTATTGTCAATTGTGTACATTACGTACGTTTGTTAATTGTTATTAAAGGCATGCGTCATTTCGCTTACTCATTTAAACAATTAAGTAAGTATTTGATTTCGTTTCGTACATAAATACTTCCTAGTTTAATTTCGATTCATTTTCCCAGTGTAGGTAAATGTATTCATTTAAAATAAGTAGTACGGATGGGTAGGTACGTCCACAAATTGTTTTGTCACCTATAATTAAAAGAGGGAAAAAGAAATTAAACGCAATTTACGGATGCTAATCAAGATTGAACAACCGTGAAGCGTAACGTACAGTGCGTACCAACTATATCATGTTTGTTTTAATCACCGGACAGTACAAGAGTTGATCGAGATCGGTCTACGAGATGTTGACAATAATCTTTTACGAAACAGCAGCATACCTAGAATACCTACTTAATACACGGGCAAGCGACAAGCCTATTCGATTTTCGCGTAATGTGGTATGTTCCTACGTTAGATGGGTTATAAAATTCTCGACATATCAAATGTAGGCATAACAACAGCCGACTAGTGTACATTTTGATGTGCATAATAAATTAATGCGAACGATAGGGTGTTTTTAGGTCAATGGTGCTCGGAAGGAGCGGCGGTGGGAGCCCGCTAAATGTGTGCCACTCCGTTCGCGTTTTAAAAGTGGCATACACATTCCTCTGCGCTACAGTTCGAAATGATATGCCAACACGCATTATAATTCTCATCAAGCTATTATAATGATGCTCCACTTTCCGTTTGTATCACATACTTATCTACTGATTAGCATTTTACCTGTGAAGTCACGACGATAGGTTGTTAACCCTTTAACAGCCTACCGTAAAGCATAATCACGGAGTACAATAAACTGATGTAAGTAGAAATATATCAGTTACCTCATCGTAAAAACAGACGCAGTCGACGGCAGATACAGTTAGAGCCATGAACATAGAAACTGTATAGATGTACACCTCTATGTGAGTAGGTGAGGGTTCGTTTTCGAAGCATTGCCACAATATGGCAGCCATAGAAAGCGCGGTGAGCATCCAGTATATAGCGAGGTAGAGGAGCGAGGCAGCTGAACGTCGGGTCCAGAGGGCGACGTGGAGGGCAGCGGCGAGGAGCCAGGCCGGCGGGGCCAGCATGGCGGCGGCCAGCGGCGTCGCACGCGCAGGCCGGAGCGCTGCTGCTGCGGCTGCGCAGCACTGCGCCGCGCCCAACACGAGACTGGTTACACCTCGGACGTTCTGACCTCGCCACCGTTTTGTTGTCCTGTTGTGTATTGGGTGAAGAACAATATGATTAAATACTATTGAATAAAAAACAAAATATTGGATTAATATATACACTAACGAGTAGGTAGGTATGTCAATTAAGGGTCCGTTACATCATTGAACACGTTGATGTCTTCCATACTGGATAATTGGGATTAGAGGTGCGAGTCGGGTTACCTCCACGTGTGGTCAAGAGCTGCGGTTCGTTTTTGGATTCGTCCGGGGGAAGAGCAGTGCTTGGTCCGGTGCATCCTGGGCATCGGCTAATGATTTCCTGGCAGTTTCTGAGGGATATCATTGACCGTTGGCTAAGAGCCCTACAGGGGGGGGAGGGGTGTATTTGACCGTGTTACCGTACAACGTTGCCGACATTTTGTCACATTATTTTTAAATTTGTTATTTCGACATTGGCGAAGTTGTCGTCGCTACAACAACTTTATACGCCACAAATAAGAAGAAGTACCTATAAATAAAATTGAATCACCGTAATGTATGTACCTACATAACTTCTGATCGACTGCACCAAATTGTATAAGTAATTCTTTTTTTGTGTGTTCGTTATTGTCAGGACAAGGTATGACATAACATTTTGAAAAAGAAAAGGTTAAATTGGAACGGAGGCAAAGCCACAAAAACTAAAGATTTAAAAATGGAGGCCATTGCACTTTTTCCATTTTTGATAGCGGATTCATGTTTCAGGACAACTCTGACCCTTATAGACTACAAGCCCATGGACAAAAAAACGTGTGAAATGAACCAGCGTGAATGAAGCTTAGAAGGCTGTTACTATATCATAAAATAACTCTGAGCGCTATGCCGTCATTTCTGAGCGGTACAGATTTTTTCTCATACATTGAAAAAAAAAATTGCACTAACTTCCGGCACCACCACTTTAAAGCGGCACTAGGTTTTTCGACATTTATTTTTAATCATCTATAAGCTATAAAAGCGCCGTAAATTAATAATTAGTTAGTCGTAATTCCTCACTTGTACCTGAGAAATTCCATAAATGTACCGCTCAGAAATGACGGTAGGTATAGCGCTCAGAGTTATTTTATGATAAAGTAACAGCCTTCTAAGCTTCATTCACGCTAGTTCATTTTACATGTTTTTTTTCCATGGGCTTGTGTCTGTTAGATATCGATTTTGAAAACAGTCGGTCCAAAAACGAGAATTAATTAATTATTTACGTCACAACTCTATATATAGGCAGTTACAACCTGTAACATGTTTTTCGCTATCCCGCGGGAACTATGCAATTTTCCGGGATAAAAAGTAGGTAACCTATGTTTTAATCTAGGGTACCAGCTATCTTCGTTCCAAATTGTATCCAAATCCGTCCAGTCCTTTTAGTGTGAAGGAACAAACATATTACACTCACATCGTCACTAACTTTCGCATTTATAATTAACTAGCGACCCGCCCCGGCTTCGCACGGTATATTATGCATGTATTACACATATAAACCTTCCTCTTGAATCACTCTATCTATTAAAAAAAACCGCATTAAAATCCGTTGTGTAGTTTTGAAGATATAAGCATACATACGGACAAAGGGACAGAAAAAGCGACTTTATTTTATACTATGTAGTGATTAGTAGGATAATGTTTATGTTTCTAAGTGTTAAAATATTTGGGTCACACATAAAATAAGGAGCTATGTCTGAAATGTTTTCAAATGTTCTCAAATGTTTTTATTTCACTTTTAGTTTCATCAAATTTAAATTTTCTTTGAATGAGCTGTTTGTTGGCTTTTGAAAACATTAGAATGCAAGCCTCACTTTTGTCATGTTGCCAGAAAACGCGAATAAAATTCTGCTTATGAACCATTTTCGAGTACCTAAGTACGTAAGTACTTACCTGTGGAGCGGTTTCTTCGTGCAGCAGCAGATGAGCGCCACGGCGACGCAGGCGCAGTATAGATGCAGCGCGTGCAGCGCGGCCGCCAGCGCGCGCGCCGCGCACGCCCCGTTGCCGCGCTCGCACACCGCCTCCATCACCTGACAAGCCCAAGGAAGTTTCATTTATTCAGGCCAATTAAGTAGCTATGCCGTTTTTCCGCCGGTGGCGCTGCCATTTTTTCCGTAGCAGTTGGCACGCGTTCGAGGCGTTTTGTTGTGTCAACTAGAGGCTTCCGAGTTAACATGACTGGCACCGGTGCAGCCTTCGCCATTTAGGTGCCCCGAGCAAGCCTATATCTAATTCGGCGCCCGTTCATATTCCATTTATAAACTGCTATTTTGGAATTTGGTACAATATTTTTTACTCGCTGGCACCCACTTGACCCTGGTACGGTAGACGACTATCCGGGTCGCTACTCGCTGGTTGGTTGACGTGTAATGATAAGTCAACGTTTACCAAGCAAGCAATTGTCAATCACACACCGAAACAAAATAGGTAGATAATCGGTAGGTCAGTTGTTTATAGCAGGTACGTTCAAAATTTCCATCAATACCTACCCCATATAGAAACGGTACTGCCTCCGGTAATAATCCTTACTAATCCTTACTAATATTATAAATGCGAAAGTAACTCTGTCTGTCTGTCTGTCTGTTACCTTTTCACGCTTAAACCGCTGGGACGATTTAGTTGAAATTTGGTATACAGATAGTTTGAGTCCCGGGAAAGGACAGGATAGTTTTTATCCCGGAAAATTGCATAGTTCCCGCGGGATAGCACAGCCCAAACCACTGGAATTTTTCAAATTTAAGGCGGAACAAAGTTCGCCGGGTCAGCTAGTTAATAATAAAATTGTATTATTCTAAAAAGTTGCAAACCTGTTAAGCAATAGCAACGTGGGTTTCTAACAGAGGCTATAGTGTAAACGCTTGGGTAGACTCAGAGTTGTTATTTAGCACAATAAGGATGAAACTAAATTGAGAACAATAATATATGTATAGAGTGTGTACCATGTAGAACAATGTACATAATCGTTGTGAAAATACAATTCATTGAAATAGGCTGAGAAGACCGCTGAGATTTATGTGCGTCAGCATTTGTCAACCTAACGCGAGAACAATCGGCAGTAAATGGCATGGCATAGTGGTTAAAGAGTTATGGTAACATCTCGTTTGATAGCAAATTGAAGTTTATGAACAAGTGCCTGTATAAAGGATGAAAATATTTTCATGCGAACTAGCTACCTACTATGAGTTAATTAATCACTTACATACATACATACAATCACGTCTTTATCCCTTACGGGGTAGACAGAGCCTGAGGTAACAAAACCTAAAGGCCATGTTTAGCATAATTATTGTGAGCGTTAGGTGGAAAGGGGGATCAAAATAGTGATGGGTTGCTAGCCGCATTTTAGTTTAAATTCTGAATAATTAGTTAGGTACAAACTTCTTTCTTAATATTTGTATGTTTAGCGTGCTGTGTTAACTAAACTTTCGTTTGTCTTTATCTGTCACAATTTTTTTTGCTAGACGGACCAATCACAAATATTTTAATACCTATCTACCTGTAACCTTTTTGTTGGGTTTGGTAATGTGGAAGTTCAATGATTAGGAAATTATGTAATTACTTAAAATTCATCAAAATGACGAAAATATATCTAAAGACCATCTTAATTAACTGCCTTATAATATTTGAGGCTGTATAAAACCGTTAGCAGCTACTTTTCGGGGGACAAACCCCATCAAACGCTTCTCGGAAACGGTCAGGCCACTGTTAACCTTTCTCACAACTTTTGAGGTAAATTCAGATCAACCAGAATGTTATGCTGTTTTGTGTCTCAATGGAAGAGGATACCTGTCAGTATGTACCTACCTCTAGCTCCTAGATATCACAACCTTTTTAAACATTTTTTTACCTCGAGGTCAAAATTTTAATGGAGAATGTTAACGTGATTGAAAAACTGATAAAACTTCTCGTGCATACCTTGACTACAAATAATACCGGAGTGACCCCTCCATCCTATTTTAATATTTATGTTTATGTCTGTGGCTCGCAGAGTTTTATATCACATTATTGGTTGACAATATTGAGATTATAAGTAGATATACAATACCTACTTATTTATTTTTTGAACTATCTGCGACCTTATCGGGTGGGGTATTGTTAAATGGTTACTTTCATCCTCCATTGAACAGTCTACTGTTATTACGAATCCAGCGCATAAACCTAAGTTAATATTATAAAATATTTCTCATACATCTGCGTATGCGCAATTTTTGCTCTACTTATGGGGTAGCATAACAAAAGGGTTAAGTATCAATATTCATAGTAGGTACCTAACTAGCCAAAAATTTATGCAAAGGTAACCCATATCAAACACGTCTTCCTGCCATGCCTGCCTGTCCATTGTTTTTTAGCGGAATATATTTTCCTCTTATCATCACTACATAGTATAAAACAAAGTCGCTTTCCGCTGTCTGTCTGTCTGTCTGTCCCTATGTAACATTAAAACTACGCTACGGATTTTGATGCGGTTTTTTAATAGATAGATTGATTCAAGAGACGAAGTCGCGGGCAGAAACTAGTTAAATTACATAGTGACTATTTAAAAGGTATCAATGTTTAAAAGCAAAACATTCAGAGAATTTTAAATAAGTAGGTAATTGGGTTTTTTGGAATGATTCATCATTGATTACCAACAGAGATTCCGTCGTATCTATCAAAAAGTTGTAGGTAGGTAAGTACTTAAGTAATGGTGGGAAAATAAGCCTTCAAAGAGAGAGGCGGACATGTGTAACTGTAAATGTTATGTGAAAATATCAAAAGAATGGGTTAATTCAACGCAATTCAATCAATTTTTTTACAGTAATGGAGAATACTTGCTTAGCTCATAAAATATAATCCTCACTTCATGATCCATAAAATTGTATTTGGTAAATTCTTAATTGTATTTTTACGTGTGTTGCAAAAAACAGAGTTGCGATTTGAAGGTACGTAGCTAGGTAATACAGTGGCAAGGAGTAACTGATTTGCGAAGAGTTAGACTTCCACTAAATAACTTTATGTTGAATTTGTTCGCAACGCGATAGATAATTAGGATCGGTTTTGATTTACTACAAATAGAGAAAAGCCACTTCACCTTTTACTTTTTTGTGATAATTAATAACTCTAGCTAATTTAATTTAGGCGATTTAATGGGTATCTTCTTACTTTCGTTTTTTTTAAATAACAAATAAGTAGGTATTGTGCCTAACTATGTTGTAAAAGCTACAGACATACGTCGGTAGTTGGGCAAAACGAAGTCAATAAAATGTTCACCGGAAGGTGAGTGGAATGAAATCCATTTACCTATTTGTTTTGTAATTGCCTCTGACTGTTTTTATTGGAGCGCGTACAGAAAACAAGGATATTTTTAAACCAAAATCCATCGGAGACTCATTAACGTCTATATTCCCGCCGAATGCCATCAGGTGGACGGTGAACAGTCACATCAACAACAAACTCACCTAAAATTACTTAAACAATTTCCACCAACAGCACTAACGGAATCCGTCCAACTCACTGCACTCTCATTATTTGTAAGTAGTGTTTTATTCCATTGCATTTAAATTATGTTTAGTTCGATAGCATCGTGTGGTTTGTTTTTATTCGTCGTTGGGCTTAGCGAGCGGAGGAAGGAGCACCGGGCGCGTGCTCGTTGCGGTCGGTTCCGGTGAGTGACTGAGAGACTGACTCGCTTGAGGCAGGCACCGCACTCCGCAGAGCGCAAAACACAGAACACATGCATGCGTGTACGGGAAGGCGTCACCGGCGGCCGGCCGTCGCGCCGACCGTCTGCACTGCCGATGTCACGGTGCCGCTCGCTGGGAAGCAGCGACCGCCGACCGACCTACACCAACCAACGCGTTATTTAGATCAATGGCACATTGGAAGAACAGGTTGTATTTCTAATGCGCTTTCATGCATAACCTTTGGGTGCTTGCCGCTCCGTGCTGGTAATGAAACATTGTATTTTCC
Source organism: Pandemis cinnamomeana (assembly GCA_932294345.1). NCBI lineage: Eukaryota > Metazoa > Arthropoda > Insecta > Lepidoptera > Tortricidae > Pandemis > Pandemis cinnamomeana. The sequence continues at coordinate 9,576,452 of OW028705.1, read as the reverse complement.
GTACCTAACGGTATCAAACTAGTGGAACGGTTGTTTTTTTTACTTGAAACAAAACATTGTTTATCTCCTCACATGAATTGTTAAACTGAGTGTTGTCTTTAATTTGTCGTGAAACTGGAACTGAATGGAATTTAATAACGAAGGATGAAGACAAACACTCTTTGTTTATCAATGACGTAGCGACGTGAGTAAACTGAAACAGATGTTAGTGTCATTGATTGTACAGATTCTTGACCCAGAACGTGTTATCTAAATTTTGATATGGCTCACTTTGTCGGTCCATATCTACACGACACATGGAGAGTTATTGGTACAGTAAGAGTTAATTTAAGTTAGGCATGTCATTGGCTGGTAGAAACGGCCTCATCCGTGGTGAAGGGCTTCGCACACAGGTTTGCTGCCTGCTGGCCTGCATTCTAGTGCGACGAGCGCTTTTCCTTGGCTCTCACTTGGTTCTTGAAACTGACGACAGCACAGCTGAGCTAGGTGAAATGGACAGACAGGTGAAATGAAAACGAAACAACTAAACGAAGTATAAAAATTTATTTCCTATAAAGGTTCGTCAAAAAACGCAGCTTTACACTATTTGTATCACACACTGCAACGTACCTAAGTATAAAATGAAAGTTTCGTAATTTACATCTAAGTCTTGTTCGATTCCTACCCTACGGTAGATCTTAAAAATATCCATTCCACACTATCTTAATAAATAATACAACTTATCATAAAGTACATTAACCATAATAATGTGACATTTATATACATATGTCCAAAACTGTTTTCTTGATATTTTGTATCTTAAAACTCTAGATCCCAGCCGGAGGTCTCGTCTGGGGGCAATTTCTCCCTGGGGTACTTCTCGAAGTTGGAGAGGTCGCTGTTGCTGGCCACGGGTTGGACGAGCGGTGCCTTCAGCTTGCGCTCGCGCAGCCCCTCGAAATCAAAGCCCAGGAACCACCTGTATATTGGTACACATTGAAATATAGTATAAAAAAAAAAGTATTTTCCAATTGCCTTATAATGGTTATATGTATAGGAAGCTAACATTACACAACCGCTATCAAAGATAGGTACGTACTTAGATACCTATTTAATAATTGAATATGTACCATCAGCCAAATATATGTTCAGCCAATCCAAGGTTAAAAATCCTTTGCACGTCATAAAATACAATGTCGATATGATGTGGCTGTCAAAATAAAGCTTCGACTTTAGCGACTTAATCATTTTATAGGAAGTTGGGTGAAAACTGATACACCACTTATTTGGCCGACCGTACATGGTCATACATTCTAAATCCTAACGCACCATCACTATTATCACAAACGCGTTAAAAAATACGAAAACGTTTACTTAAGTTAAAAATCAGTCATACTTATGAGTCTTGATGTCTATAATTTTCTTGAGATAACCGAGCCGCTCAGCCGGCACGGCGCGGCACAGCTTGCGGATGAGCATCTGTGCGGATTTGGGCACGCGCGGATGGAAGGGCACAGCGTCGATGCCGCGCAGAATCAGCGTGTAAGTCTTCATGTGGTCGCTGCCAGGCGCGCGGAATGGCGGCTTGCCCACCAGCAGCTCATAGATGAAGACACCTAGAGCCCAGCAGTCTACTGCGCGGTCGTGACCCTATTGTCAAATATAAAATAAACATTAATAATTGTAACATATTTAGGTACCTACCTTACAGTGGCGTGGCGGCAAGTATGTCAGAAGGCAAGCCGAAGGGAATTTAACTTGGCTTTACCTCTAATTCTGCACAATAAAATGCTCAACTGTCTTAAAATAGGCAAGCCGGTGGGAATCGAGTTCTATGGACGCCACGCCACTGCTACGTTACCTACTAAAGTACAGTTGAACCATTGAATTCCTGACCCACCTCAGAACGTTCTCACAGTAAAAGTCACTGATCTTCATTGTCAATTCAATTTAACGTAACTATGACATTTAGGTACTATCAGGGTTCCACAGTACCTACGGCAGGGGTTCCCAATTTTTTTGTGTCAAGGAACCCTAATTGATTACATTTTTCCTAGCGGAACCCTTCTTTAATAACACATTAAAATAGGTATAAATGAAAAACAACACAGGTCAGTGCGCGCGAACAACGTTGCTCACCGCACATGAAAATATTTTTTACGGAACCCTTATTGCCCTTCCACGGAACCCCAGGGTTCCGCGGACCACCTTTCGGGAACCGCTGACCTACGGTAACATTTTCTGAAGATTTTCGTCTTGTGCATGTGAAGGTAAAATCAAACTAAAAAAAAATGTATTTTTGTGCAACATAGTCACATGTCGCACCCTTCGTGGAAGAAAGACGTAAGTCCCATGGTAAGTCAATAGGACTTACGTCTTTCTTCCACGAAGGGTGCGATGTATCTGTGCACTAACTTGAAGCTTTCTTCAATGCTTATCTAATGGATATAGGTTCGGTTACAATGACGCCAAGACAACTCTTGCAAAAAACATTTTGTTTTAGCCGTTATAACCAGATTTAGTAGATAATGTTCAATGAACTGAAAATGTGAGTTTCATAGCTTTCAAATAAATTTCTACCGTTGGTTACTGTTTTGGCAAACAAGTGACAATGCTTATTGCCATATTACAAGATCACACATCTAATAAAAAAACATTAGGTACCTTATTGAGTACTATCTCTGGAGCAACGTATTCTGGCGTGCCAGCAAACGTCCACGTCTTGACATTGGGGTCAAGTTGTTTAGCAAATCCAAAGTCGACCTACAAATAAATTACGCGCAATTAAGATTAAATAAGTGCGCGGATTTTAAGATGTTACGTTTATACAGAGTTGGGAGGAGCCTACCGACAGATTTTAAATGTGTTCCTGGTGGTATTACGAGTAAATAATCGCACCTCTATTGCAACAACGACGTAAATGCAAAATTTTCAATAAACGACTTAATGATAGGAAACGGTAATTACAGTGAAATAAAATGTTCAAATGCATTTTCTCAAAAAACACAAAATTTGCATTTACGTCGTTGTTGCAATAGAGGTGCGTAATGTTATATCAACGTCATATTATAAAGGCGTATCAACCTAGAGATTTTTCAACTTGTGAATAACTAAAACAATCTAATACATATCTCGGAAGTTAGGCTTTATCCAATAATGTTTATATTACTATTTTGTCGAAATAGGCACTAGAATTGTTGGTTAAAATCTGTCTGTATACCTACCCTTCTCAACCTGTATGTCTCAACTTACCAATTTCACGTAACCAAGCCTATCAAGCATTACATTTTCTGGCTTTAAGTCTCTATAGACAATGTCCTTGGAATGTAGGTATTGGAAAGCCTCGACGACGCAAGCCGCCATGAACCTTCCGGTGGCTTCCGGGAAGAACCGCTGCTTCTGAAGGATCGTCCACACGTCGCCGCCAAGGACCGGCTCCATCAAGAAGTAGATGTATTTATTGTCCTTGAATGTGCGGTATAATCTAGAACACAAGTGATTTAGGCAAACTTTAGAAAAGTATAATAATTAAAATAAAATTGTAATACCTACTATGTTTCCGCTCTAACGCTGCTACCTATATATCATGAAGTAATGGCCTGGCCATGACTTTGCGAGACCGGCGGGCAAGCCCCAAAACAATGTAATATCGGTATTGCAAAGCCGGTGGCATGTCGGCAGCGCTGCCGCCGGTAAGCCCGAAGTCGTGTCCGAACCATAAGCCTGACGCACTTAAACAGGAATAGGTACCTAACATACCTATCTGAAGATTAATGCAAATTGATGAGGGAATTCCTCGTATGCTATCGCTGACTTACTATAGCTAAATGCGATGATTTGCTAAGTCACCGTTATAATCGCCCAAGATAAAAAATATTTTAAATTCGGTTGTTTCCCGAGTATAAGACTTCAAAGTTTTGTGGCTTCTACGGTTTGAATATTATGAAAAAATAACTCATAACTTCACGTTTCTGGATAAAAGTCAATGTTTTTACCTGCTAATGAAGGGGCTGTTGCAGACCATCATGATATTCTTCTCATTGTAGGCGTGTTCTTGTTGCTGTTGTTGCACCATATCCACTTTCTTTAAGCATTTGAGCGCGAACGTGAGGTTGGGGTCGCGCTTGTACTGCACCAGCTCTACGCGCCCAAACCCGCCCACTCCCATAGTTCCGATGATCTCCAAGTCTTTCAGCTCCACGTATTCAAATTCTGATAACAACGAATGAACTGTCTAAAATTAAGTTTCTTAGAATATAAAGTATCAAACGTTCTTTTTTGATAAACGAACTTGGCCTGTCTTTTTATTGGGTAGAAACGCACTTCCTTTGTGTGGACTTGATCGACCTAACGGATTTATGTTATTTTTAATATCACTACACAGTATAAAACAATGTCGCTTTCCGCTGCCTGTCTGCGTGTCCATATGTATGCTTAGATCTTTAAAACTACGCAACGGATTTGAATGCGGTTTTTTAATAGATAGAGTGATTTGACAGGAAGGTTTTTATGTATAATACGCAGACGAAGTCGCGGGCAGAAGCTAGTACAATGTATACCTATGTCGGAGTGCGACCGCTCACTCTAATAGTCTAAAGACTAAATGTTGTCTTAGAAATAATTTGTTAATTTGTCTAGTGTTTGTTAGATATCATTCGATGTGTTCAATAACCGTTAGTGATAGTTGCTTCTGAGAAAATGGAAATCATAAAACTGAGGTGCTGACACTCAGATCGCATTGTAAAAATGAAACGATCCAACGGTATAAAAAATCTAGCATTTCTTGTAAGCGATAGTTTTGTCAAGTATTTGAAAATGAAAATGAAAATTGAAAATTTATTTTTGCTAATTGGCCGCCGAGGGCTCTTTTACATGTCTTTTTGAAACTACCTACTATTTAGTTTGTAGACCATTTAGTAGAAATGGCACTTATTGATTCTTGGGTAGATATGGATTTTGCATATTGAGCCTGTAGCCAGGGTGCGGGGAAGCCAGACGTGTTTGTGTATGCTTATGTAGCATCAGATATTCTGTTTGAAAGAGCGAAGTGAATAAGTCACTAACTCTAGATTTTGAGGTTTTCTTCAACCTGTATGAGTTCTGTGGATCCCCAATAACCGAGCAAACTTGCTCTCAATACAATCATTGTAGGTGTATTCCCACTTAGCCTTAACTACTCATTAGACTGAGGTATAGGTACCTACTCTAAGAAATTATAACTTCTTTCACGTCACTTGTGTGTATTCCTTCGCCCGCCTATATATACTGCAAGACAATCGTGACACATAAAATGAACACCCGAAGCAAACAGAGAAAGCTGGTATACGTTTTAAGTACTTTTCGTCATCTTAAATAAAACAAACTATAGCAGCTCTTATTATAAATCCGACATAAGTAGGTATATTTCATATACAAATTCCGAAAGAACGATTAAGGAAAACATTTCTTTCCATAAAATCGATAAAAACTTCGATAACATTTAAGTATTTTTGTATTTCAAGTGAAAATAGTAGGTATCTAAAATCTATAGCCTCCGAGAGGAAGGGACTTTACCATGAATTTACCGTAATTCCAGTGCTAGTTAACTAGTAGTAGCAGCATTATGAGATTGTGAAATTAGATGATTCCTAACCACTCCGGATATTAATTGTCTATCAAGAATATAAATACACACTTCTAAAAAGACTTCGTTAATTGCCTATTCAAGGAACGGTCTACCAGCTTAGTCAAACGTTTAAGAAATTGTAATCATGAACATGTCATGACTATTAAATGAACCTAGAATACTTGTCGCAAATGGCGGATGTATTGTAGGTACCTAATTTATGTTATTAATTAGTGATATCAAAACCATATAAAAATACGAAATTAGATTATTGTTTTCTATAGGTATATACTTAATTTTTTTAGACATACAAAACTATGTTGTGCTTACCGCTTTTAACTTGAGAAGATTTCCGTTGCTGCAAAGGCGGAGGTATGGAATGTCTTACATTTTTCAATTCTTCTAAGTTGCCGAGAAGTTCACTGAATGGCCTAAAATCATAGGAATTGGTATTCTAAGTAGGTATATGTATTTTTACAATCTACATATTTCAATGTTTTATGGGTAGCGTCGTTGAGATGTAACTTCCAGAAAATATAACGGGTCACTATCCACACAAATTGAATGCAAACGACTCGTTGTTCTCGCACGCCAGTGTGCATAAGAACAAAGTAAAACCCGACTATAGAAAAACGACGGCATGTCACCTTTAAAAGATACAATTTTGGACACAATTTTAACGAGTTTCGAAGCACATGACCTCCCAGTATTTAAGAAGTATTTGATTTAAATAAAAAATACTATAAGAAACGTCCGCGCGTTCGTATATCGCCCAGATATGTCACTGACGAGTAGGTTGGACGTTACGGTGGAACTGATATAAATATATAAATGACGAGCTACCCCTGATCTTAATGGGACCTAAAAATTTGCATTCAGTCGAGCTAGCCATATTTAAATTTACCCTCGTTCGAGCGTGAGACACTCGACGCCAGGCGGCTCCGCGGTGACAGTCGCAAGTCGGCGATCCTCGTGAAGCAGCGCTTGCTCGCCGAAGTAGTCGCCGCGCCGCAACGTCCCCACGCGCCGCTCCAAACCTTCACCCTCGCGCTTCGTCACCGCAACTGTGCCGCCCCGAATGATGTAGAACTTGTCCCCCCGTTCGCCCTGCCGCACCACCGTCGTCCCCGCTGAGAAGAACTCCTGGGAAACGGTGATTGATGGGTGTGAAATAACGGGACAAGCAGATCTCAATACTCAGAAATAAGGAGATTCAAAATTTCCAATTTACACAGTACGAATGCGAAAATGCGACCCAGGGGGTGATTTTTGAAAGCACAAGTGTGAAAATACCACTCGAAAGTGGTGAAAAATTGCGCTGAATTTGAAATACGAGTAGCTTAGAAGATACGGCTCTTATTAATCTTGTGACCTAGTTGAAAATTTGATTAGAGCTGTAGTTTTGGAGATATAAACAGATTTATACCACTTTCGAGTGGTATTTTCACACATGTGCTTTCAAAAATCGGGCCCCAGGTGAGATCGATCTATTGCGATGTGTGGCCGAGAGAAGAATATCATTATTTCTTGTTTCTTTGTTCTGAGGAAGCAAAGAAAGCATGCGAGAGATATTATTTGGTCATTGGTTACCCGTTTGAGGAAGTCTGAAATCTTGGCGAGCTCGATCTGATGGATGCCTTTTAATAGCGGCACGGATGCTAGGAAGCGCACATTGTATTCCTGCTCGCGGCGGCCGCTGCCCACCATAATCTTCTGGAACACACGACGCTCTAGTGTCCACACCTTCGCCTCCGAAATACCTACACACATTGCAATTAATACTAATTTTAACATAAATAGTTCCGAGTAAACAAACGACGACGACGAGTTGCGTCATTTTTTTTACTTATTGTGTACTAAGTATGTTATCAATATTATGCACTTTCAGTAACAGATATACATCAAAGTTCAAAAATGTCTAAGTAAACAAACATTTACCTATTTGATTTGGCAAGCTTGCGCGAATAGCCGGGCACTTGTGCCGCAGATTGACACTTACATCGTATCGAAGCGAATCGTTTGGCTTTGTACAGGATAGCTAGCTCCCCGAACGCTTCTCCCGGGCCGAAGGTCTTGACAACTTGTCCTCCTTTGAGTACTTCGAACTGACCGAGCCCGGACACGTACAGATGGCTCCCAGACTCGCCCTCCCGGATGATCAGACTGACGGCGGGGAATTCCTGAGGGCTCATGGCTTCTACCACCATCGTTAAGAGCTCATCATCCATTAAATTTTTTAAAAATTCGTTTGCCATTATAGCCTTTTTGATTTGTTCGATTGATCTGCAAGAAACGGAGTGTAAGTATAGGTATTTCAATACTTAACTATGAGTATCTAAGTAATAAGTTTTCACTGTGAAAGCCAACAAGGTCGTAAAGCCCAATATCGACGCAAGATCTAAGTTTAGGTGCGGGCCAGGTGCCGTTTTGTCATGGTGACAATCGGATGTCTCTGTTTTTATCTTTGTAAAGACAGTATCGCCTAGTCTAAGGCTCACGGGAATTCCCCATAGGTATTCCATTTCGCTTCAATAATTAACGTAGGATAAATATGCATCCAATGGTTATTGGTATTACAATACAATACAATACAATAACTCTTTATTAAACACCACATATGTATAACAACCAAAACAGAAAAAAGGTATACCTACAGAATATTACAAGGTAACATAGCGACGGTACTCTGACTCAACCTCGTATATGAAATTTCTTAACTTTTCAGGATCGTGTAAAAACCGTTTTTTGAATAATTTTTCTACTGAACTGATGTGGTGCTGTCTATAATTAAATGAAACTAGTTCGATTAAGAAATATTTACTAAGTCTATTTTAAATCAAACGCAGCGTTAAGTTATAAAGTAAAAATTTATGCCGATACGAGTTTGAGTCAGATACTAAAGTGTCTTTAAAAATGTAATACGTGTTTGCGTATTTGCTGCTAAATTAGAAGTAATCACTTTCCTACGATTAATTTGTCAAGAGATGTCTCATTTAGGTACCGTATGTTTAACTATTAAAATATAATAAGTATATTTCATTATAATATTTTATTTAGGACAGTTTGTAGGTTTCGCCCGCACAAAACTGACAATACAAATCGTACAAGTCATAATAATTTGGATTCGCCCCTCCGTCATCAAAATATTCCTTGGTGGCCCCGCAATAGATGCAGTTCTTTAAGAGCGTTAATCCTTTTTGGGTTCTTTAGTCCGCAACTTTAAGCCTTTAATATTTTGATTTTTCTTCCTAACAATACTATAATCGTTTTTACCTCGTTCCCTGGCTTTTACTATTTTATTTCTTGACCATTGGCTTTTGTAGCCCAATCCTTTTCGTGATCGGTTCCTTGTAAGGATTCCCGATTCGACATCTAATTGGTGGTAAGATGTCGCTGATATACCAATATCGTCGGCACAAGGTACAGAAAAATCAGAAGAAACTTAATCACTGTTATACATTTTTGTATCATCATTATTTACATCAGAATAAAATTAGATTCCATATATCCCTATATACCTGTTTTCTCACATAGTAAATAACCAGTAAAAACATTGCCTTCAAAATTTTGCTCAGTTAAAGGGCAGCCGTATATGAAATTACCAGTACTTTCATTTAAAATCTGAACATCTGGGGCCTGATTTTTGGAAAGCACATGTATGAAAATACCACTCGAAAGTGGTATAAATCTGTTTATATCTGCAAAACTACAGCTCTAATCAAATTTTTGACTAGGTCACAAGATTAATGAGAGCCCTAAGTATTTTCTAAGCTACTCGTATCTCAAATTCAGCACAATTTTTCACCACTTTCGAGTGGTGTTTTCACACATGTGCTTTCCAAAAATCAGGCCCCTGGTGGTTTTTGTGGCTCGTCTTTCAAAGAACCAGACATTTTTATAATGTAAAACAACATGAGTTCATCTAATTACGATACGTATAATTACGATGAACGATGATTATTAATTATATTATGATTATGGATACTTACCTACCTCTATCTATATTAAACCTGTACCTAAGTGTACAACTACTAATTGTCCTTTCCTTATTCAAAATTTACGCCGCAAACTCGTATACCGATATATAAGAGGTTACGTTAGAAATTTAAAATTTGTTCCCAGATACGAGTTTGAGTTTTATCATATAATTTAAGAAGTAGATGTTTCATGGTTATAAGTGATTGTGATAACATGCGTAGTGATATTATGCACGATCTAAAGGAATTATCTCAATTTCGTCAAAATTTCTTATACGAGGTTGAGTCAGAGTACCGTCGGCGGCCTTATCGCTACAGAGCGATCTCTACCAATAAAAATAACTAAATAAATAATGATTAATAACTAATTTTAATTATAATAATAAAATTTAATTAATTAATATTTAATTATAATTCAATAAAAAGCGAGTTATCCCGCGTAAGACCTCACCAATTAAATTCGATTTTGACTGGTTGACCATATTTTACGACTCTTGATCACCGATTAAAAAATATCGATAGGTAATGAGAATCGGGAGTGACAAATATACACAAAGCATAGGTACTTATATTTTCAAAATATTATAATATCTATTAGGTAGGTACTTTGATTGTGTACAAATACGAAACGTATGTTGAACTTTATAATTGGATAAGCACCTATATACATACCTAACTCTCACTGTAAGTATGTGTAGGACAGTGAATAATGGATGAATTTCGGATCTGGCAGTGTTCTGGCACACAAAATAAGTAAATTGTCATGTGGTTTGCATCATTCATTATTACTTGGTACCTTGGTATAGGTACTTATTTAAAAACGAAATAGTAGGAGAGATGAAATTAAACGCCTAATCCTCAAGAATACCCTTGACCAAAGCTTTAGTTTACATATATCGTACGCTGCGTTTTCTTACTTGTCGTCTTTTTCATATTTCATATACTGCAAGTCGACGCTGTTGCGCGAGGAGTCAAGCGGCGCGTGCGGCGCGATGATGCCGGGCTTGCGCCGCGCCCGCGGCTGCGGCTCTGGGTCCGCCTGGACCAAATCTGACACAGTCGTTGGCCCTGGCGCTGCGCTACTCCGCCCACTACCCATTTTTATATCTGATTCTTTACTATATCTTGTTTTCACACTCTGTATGCTCACGTAGCTGGAGGTAGACATTTTGCTGGACGTCCCCGTCTCCGGGGACATCGGGGTGTCATCATGCTGCGCCACAACTCCATTTGTGACGGTGCCATTGTTAACTACTTGTAGTTCATTTTCAGTAAGTTTCTGAAATTAATAAAATAACTTAGGTTTAAATTCGTTCATTCGTTTTTATGTACAGTCAAGTGTAATAATATGTATTTAGACAAAGATTCAAACATAAGTAGGTACTAAATAAGTGGGACATATTTTTGAGAAGTTCCTATCAATACTTATTTTTGCACTTAACCGTACCTGCTTACTATTTTAATTCGAATAGGTATGCGACAAAAGTATGTAATACCTACTAGCTGTTGCCCGCAACTTCGTCTGCATATAATTCGTTTATCGCTATCCCGCGGGAATCACGCAATTTTCCGGGATAAAAAGTAGCCTATGTGTTATTCCCAACTATAATCTATCTATGTTCCAAATTTCATTCAGATCTGTCCAGCCGTTCCGGCGTAAAAGAGTAACAAACATCCAAACATAGGTACTCGCAAACTTTCACATTTATAATATTAGTAGGATTAGTACATATATTTATATGTGTAACCGTACATTTAGCATGTAGAGTCATTCGGGGTAACAGCACGCGGTGGGTAAAAGTACGCGGTGGTCCTATCTCCGCAGGGGTGGGGGGGCCGAGGTCTGTGTTTGTAAAACAGAGTGGCGCTACTGTCGCCGTTTAGGAGCCACGCGCCGCGCCGACGCAATCTTAGCACTGGGGCCTGATTTTTGGAAAGCACATGTATGAAAATACCACTCGAAAGTGGTATAAATCTGTTTATATCTTCAAAACTACAGCTCTAATCAAATTTTTGACTAGGTCACAAGATTAATGAGAGCCCTAAGTATTTTCTAAGCTACTCGTATCTCAAATTCAGCACAATTTTTCACCACTTTCGAGTGGTGTTTTCACACATGTGCTTTCCAAAAATCAGGCCCCTGGTCGCGACACGTCGCCGAATACTTGTAGCACGCTTATTTCGTTTAATTTTTGAGCCACGGAAAAGTGTGCTGTAGTTAAATGGATAGCTCTGTGCCAGTAAGTATACTATATTTCTATTGTTCATTTAATGTACTTTTTATGTAAGTTTATCATATTCGTAAAAAGTATTTAACGTGTGTGTTGTGATTGATTATTTGGTATATTTGCCGATTGGGGTAAGAGTACGAGATTAATAGTACGCACGCGTACGTTACCCCCGTTGCGTACTTATACCCCAAATGAAATAAAAATATCAAAAATTGTTCAATCTTTCAGAATACACCAAAATGCCGAGAAATTACATAAGGAAGGCCCCTCAGCGGACCCTCATCTCAGATGACCAAAATAATGAAGGCGAACACATCGGGTCAAGAGTACGCATTGGAAAAGTTTTCAGTTAAGCCTATGTAGGGCTAAAACTAATTAATCTTGATGGAAAATTTTCTTAAATAGTGAAAATTTATTGAGTGTTCTACAGATTTAATATCATAACATGCCAATTATATAATTCTTTATAGGTCTGGGAGGCCATCAAAAAAAAAATGCGTGCTCTTGACCCGAATGACTGCGTACGTTTACCCCCCGTGCGTAACTTTACCCTAAGACTTGCGTAATTTTACCCACACATCGGGTCAAGAGTACGCATTGGAAAAGTTTTCAGTTAAGCCTATGTAGGGCTAAAACTAATTAATCTTGATGGAAAATTTTCTTAAATAGTGAAAATTTATTAAATATTCTACAGATTTAATATCATAACATGCCAATTATATAATTCTTTATAGGTCTGGGAGGCCATCAAAAAAAAAGTGCGTGCTCTTGACCCGAATGACTCTACATTTTTATAATATTCATATGAAAGTAATAATAATAAACAATATTAACACAAAATATAAAACATTAAAAACCCAACCGAGGGTACCGCCGACACAGGGGCAGGACAGGGCTCAAGCTGCCGCTGGTTAACCAGGGAACAACTTCTGACGATACATACGTCCCGCGTGAAGGAGTAGGGGAGATAGGGGAGCATTGGGCAGTCGGGAGGTTCGGGCACCACCTTGTAAGTCGGGTCGTATGAAAGGTACTTAATTTTGTATACTGCGGTAGTTTAGCTTACTAACTGGCAACACCGCTCAGGCTAATGTCATCTGCCATTTTGATTAGTTGTCAGTGTCACATGGTGTCGACCGTTTCGTGCGTGCAAAAGTAAATATTTTGATGTGATTTCGAAGGAAATAACAACGTGATCTGCGTAAAGCCGTAAGTTTCTGTATTGTCATCTAGTTATGTGTTTACGAAAGCTAATATTAACGTATAAATTAAGGTAAAACATTAGACTACAAAAAACATATTTGAATTTATTTGTGAAATGAAGGGGTGGGGAGCATTGAGCACTAATTTTAAAGGGAGGTTTGGGCATATTGTTTGTTTCGGCAATCGTGGTAAAAAGTAAGTTCTGTTAAAAGAAAATTATTTCGACGGGTTTAAATTGCGTGTAAATATTCAATTTGAATACTAAATACTTTTGATGTTTTAATATTGTTTGTGTTACTAATTATTATATTATTTTTTCTAGAAAAATGCCGTTTGAATTTAAAAAGAAAAATAAGCGACGCGAAATCCCTAAAGAAATAATATTACGTGCCACAGTTGATTGTTTGTTGATTTTATTGCAAGTTTTTATGATTATATTATTTAATATTCAAGTAATTTACCATTAAGTGGCCTATTTAATACAGTGCCCAAACCTCCCATTGAAGTGTCCAAACCTCCCGACCATTGGGAGGTTTGGGCACTTTTGACAGTATTCAGAAAATCTCTTGCAATTTTGAGACTGATTATAATTGTATAAGTGTTCTTCGTTATAATTGAAGCCAAATATATGTGCTACTAATATAAGGAGTAAAAAGTTGATTTTGTTAAAAAATTGCATTTTTATTAAGGCTTAAGTAAAAAAGTGCCCAATGCTCCCCTATCTCCCCTACCTACCACTGCCTTCCGCATTGTTATTACTATATACCTAACCAAGTGTATTCTCTCATGGAAGATAAAACAGTGAATGGGCAAAATAGTAGAGGAACCAAAACAGCAGCGACCTTCACGCAGCTGTTCAATGGATCAAACGTAGTTATTTTATACCAGCTGACCCGGCGAACTTTGTTCCGCCTTAAATTTGAAAAATTCCAGTGGTTTGGGCTGTGCTATCCCGCGGGAACTATGCAATTTTCCGGGATAAAAACTATCCTATGTCCTTTCCCGGGACTCAAACTATCTGTATACCAAATTTCAACTAAATCGGCCCTAATCGGCCCTAAATATACATATATATATTATATAGTAAGGATAAGGATTAAATTTAGTATGTTAAAAAATTGAAAAATCAAATCAAAAGCTTGTGAGGATGTATGCATGATTGTTACTCTTTCACGCCAGAACGGCTGAACGGATCTGGATGAAATTTGGCACAGAGATAGGTTATATAGTCTGAAATACCACCTAGGCCACTTAAAAAAAACGTCAAATTGCGTAGTTCCTGTAGGATGGCGATAAATCGTTCTCACAGTAAGTAGTTACGACGTCCCACGATTTTCCTTCTCAATTCAATGTAACGTCACTATGACGTGTAAGTACCACCTTGTAACTAACTACATACTTCGTACCTACGTAAGTAATTAACTGCTAAGATAATGATATTCATAAAGATTTTCGAGGTTTGACCATGGGCTTTACCATGACGTCTTAATGCGATTCAATTCCGATTTAGTTTAGATTTGCTCGCTGTATGATTTTAGGAACGAATCTTCACATGCTCTAAGTAGAAAAGGTTATTATATTTATTAGTAACTATCTACTAATTGTCAAGCGGAAGTGATTAGCAAAGTGGCTGTACTTGCAGAACACTGATTTTTTAAAGTGTATATTGTTATCAACTTTTTCGTTGGTTTTATCTCTAGGTACTTATTGGAATTTACGATTCTAATTTGATTAAGTAGTCGGACTAACTACTATCAAACGACGGTAATGTAAGTATCTAGAATTAATGGTTAGTAAGATAATGGTAGAATTTAGAACTACCTAGCTAAGCTACACTAAGTGAAAAGGACAGGTTAGCAGCACCGAACCTATTATAATATATATAGCTGAACACCCACTCACTCACTCACTCACTGACTCATTGACATGCTGTTTTGAAGAACCTGTAAGAGGTGTGGTTAGACTCTATACACCGTCGTATCAGAAATGACCCCACGACCACCGGAAAAATACGAAATCGACCTGAACGTGGAAATTGACTTGACACATGGGGCGGTTCTCCACAACGGCTCGACCTATCGAGTTTGTCCGGAACTAAAGTCGCTCAGAACAGCCGGCCAATGGGTGAGCCGGTCCAAGATTTTTCAAAATGGCGAAAACAAGATGGCCGCCATACAAAATTGAAACGCGAATATCTCAGAGGCCAGTCGAGATAGGTGGGTGGTGTTCGACCAAATGTCATTCAGAGTTGAGGGGGAAATCTGACTAAGTAATTTTTTTTCCAAGATGGCGGATTCAAAATGGCGGCCAAAATTTTTTTTTCTCCGATCAGACTGAAATTTTGCATCCGTAGCTCTTTAAGGCCACAGATTTAAATGGCATACTTTATTTTTCGATTCCGCCATTTTCCAAGATGGCCGCCATACAAAGTAATTTCTGTATATTTGACCTGTTGTTTTGAGGAACCCATCAGAGGTAGGGTTTGGTTCTATACACTTTCGCTTCAAAAATTATATGATAAGTACGAAAAAAATGAAAAATTGACCTGAATGTGGAAACTGACCTGACACATGGGCCAGCTCTCCGCGATGAATTGCTTTATTGAGTTTGCCCGGAACAAAAGTCGCTCAGAACAGCCAGCCACTGGGTGAACCAGTATTTTTTTTTCAAAATTGCAAAAACAAGATGGCCGCCATACAAAATTGAAACGCAAATATCTCAGAGACCAATCGCAATAGGTGGGTGGTGCTCGAACAAATGTTGTTCATAGTAGGCGTAGTAATTTGATAAACTATTTTTTTTTTCCAAAATGGCGGATTCAAAATGGCGGCCAAATTTTTTTTTACTCCGATCCGATTGAAATTTTGCATCCTGAGCTCTTCGAGGCCACATATTCAAACGGCATACTTAATTTTTCGATTCCGCCATTTTCCAAGATGGCCGCCATACAAAGTAATGTCAGATTCATAGACTCACTTGTGTTGTATAGCAGTTTTTAGAAATAGGGTTCGACTGTATATACGATTGCATAAGAAATTTTATCACAAGTACAAAAAAAATGCAAATCCGACCTTAACTTGGAAACTGACTTGACACATGGGCCAGCTCTCCGCAACGACTTGCCCTATCGAGTTTGCCTGGAACTAAAGTCACTCAGAACAGCCAGCCAATGGGTAAACCGGTATTTTTTTTTCAAAATTGCGAAAACAAGATGGCCGCCATACAAAATTGAAACGCGAATATCTCAGAGGCCAGTCGAGATGGATGGGTTGTGCTCGACTAAGTGACATACAGGGTGGTAGGTTACCCTCCGCGGTCCCCGCGGGGGCCGTGGCTCCCACGCGAAATACTTTTTCCAAGATGTGGTTTCAAAATGACGGCCAAAGAATGTAGTAAAAAACGTTAGAAATATTTGAAAAAAATACAGGGTGGTAGGTTACCCTCCGCGGTCCCCTCGGGGGCCGCGGCCGCCACGCGAAATACTTTTTCCAAGGTAGTGGTTTCAAAATGATGGCCAAAGAATGTAGTAATATTTGAAAATACAACAGGCTGGCAGGGTACCCTCCGCGGGTCCCGTGGGGCCCGCGGCCCCCATGCGAAGTACTTTTTCCAAGGTAGTGGTTTCAAAATGACGGCTATAGAATGTAGTAATATTTTAAAATACAACAGGCTGGCAGCCACCCTCCGCGGGTCCCGTGGGGCCCGCGGCCCCCATGCGAAATGCTTTTTCTAAGATGGCGGCCATAGAATATAGTAAAAAAGGCTAGAAATATTCTAAAAAACAACAGGCTGGCAGGGTACCCTCCGCGGGTCCCGTGGGGCCCGCGGCCCCCATGCGAAATGCTTTTTCTAAGATGGCGGCCATAGAATATAGTAAAAAGGGCTAGAAATATTTGAAAAAACAACAGGCTGGCAGGGTACCCTCCGCGGGTCCCGTGGGGCCCGCGGCCCCCATGCGAAATGCTTTTTCTAAGATGGCGGCCATAGAATATAGTAAAAAAGGCTAGAAATATTCGAAAAAACAACAGGCTGGCAGGGTACCCTCCGCGGGTCCCGTGGGGCCCGCGGCCCCCATGCGAAATGCTTTTTCTAAGATGGCGGCCATAGAATATAGTAAAAAGGGCTAGAAATATTTGAAAAAACAACAGGCTGGCAGGGTACCCTCCGCGGGTCCCGTGGGGCCCGCGGCCCGCATTCGAATTGCTTTACCCGAGAGGGCAGCCAAAGAATAAAGTAAAAATAGGTTTGAAATATTTGAAAAACAACAGGAGTGCAGGGTATCCTTCGCGGCCCCCACGAAGAATACTTTATCCATGGTGGCGGTTTCAAAAAGGCGGCCAAAGTATATAGTAAAAAAAAAGGTTAGGATTATTAAAACAAAACAGGGTGGCAGGGACCTCCGCGGGGCCCTTGGGGCCCGCGGCCCCCACGCGAAATACTAGTTATTATAATATATATAGCTGAACACCCACTCACTGACTGACATGCTGTTTTGAAGAACCTGTAAGAGGTAAGGCTCGACTCTATACACCATCGTATCAGAAATGCTCCCACGACCACCAGAAAAATACGAAATCGACCTGAACGTGGAAACTGACTTGACACATGGGACGGTTCTCCGCAACGGCTCGACCTATCGAGTTTGCCCGGAACTAAAGTCGCTCAGAACAGCCGGCCAATGGGTGAGCCGGTTCAAGATTTTTCAAAATGGCGGAAACAAGATGGCCGCCATACAAAATTGAAACGCGAATATCTCAGAGGCCAGTCGAGATAGACGGGTGGTGCTCGACCAAATGTCATTCAGAGTTGAGGGGGAAATCCGACTAAGCAATTTTTTTTCCAAGATGGCGGATTCAAAATGGCGGCCAAAAATTTTTTTTCTCCGATCAGACTGAAATTTTGCATCCCGGGGTCTTCGAGGCCACAGATTATAATGGCATACTTTTTTTTTCGATTCCGCCATTTTCCAAGATGGCCGCCATACAAAGTAATTTCTGTATCTTTGATCTGTTGTTTTGAGGAACCCATGAGAGGTAGGGTTTGGTTCTATACACTTTCGCTTTAAAAATTATATGATAAGTACGAAAAAAATGAAAAATTGACCTGAATCTGGAAACTGACCTGACACATGGGGCAGCTCTCCGCGATGAATTGCTTTATTGAGTTTGCCCGGAACAAAAGTCGCTCAGAACAGCCAGCCAATGGGTGAACCAGTATTTTTTTTTCAAAATTGCAAAAACAAGATGGCCGCCATACAAAATTGAAACGCAAATATCTCAGAGGCCAATCACAATAGGTGGGTGGTGCTCGACCAAATATTGTTCAAGGTGAGAGTAGTAATCGGATGACCCATTTTTTTTTCCAAGATGGCGGATTCAAAATGGCGGCCAAATTTTTTTTTACTCCGATCCGATTGAAATTTTGCATCCGTGGCTCTTCGAGGCCACAAATTTAAACGCCATATTTAATTTTTCGATTCCGCCATTTTCCAAGATGGCCGCCATACAAAGTAATGTCAGACTCATAGACTCACTTGTGTTGTATAGCAGTTTTTAGAAATAGGGTTCGACTGTATATACGATTGCATAAAATTTTTTATTACAAGTACAAAAAAAATGCAAATCCGACCTTAATGTGGAAACTGACTTGACACATGGGCCAGCTTTCCGCAACGAGTTGCCCTATCGAGTTTGCCTGGAACTAAAGTCGCTCAGAACAGCCAGCCTATGGGTGAACCGGTATTTTTTTTTCAAAATTGCAAAAACAAGATGGCCGCCATACAAAATTGAAACGCGAATATCTCAGAGGCCAGTCGAGATGGATGGGTTGTGCTCGACTAAGTGACATACACGGTGGTAGGTTACCCTCCGCGGTCCCCGCGGGGGCCGCGGCTCCCACGCGAAATACTTTTTCCAAGATGTGGTTTCAAAATGACGGCCAAAGAATGTAGTAAAAAACGTTAGAAATATTTGAAAAAAATACAGGGTGGTAGGTTACCCTCCGCGGTCCCCGCGGGGGCCGCGGCCCCAACAATAGGCTGGCAGGGTACCCTCCGCGGGTCCCGTGGGGCCCGCGGCCCCAACAATAGGCTGGCAGGGTACCCTCCGCGGGTCCCGTGGGGCCCGCGGCCCCCATGCGAAAAAAATAGGACGGTAGGCTACCCTTCGCGGCCCCCGCGCGAAATACTTTTTCCAAGATGGCGGATACAAAATGGCGGCCAAAGATTATAGTAAAAAATGTTAGAAGTATTTGAAAAAAAAACAGGGTGGCAGGGAACCCTCCGCGGGTCCCGTGGGGCCCGCGGCCTCAACGCGAAATACTTTTTCCAAGATGGCGGATACAAAATGGCGGCCAAAGATTATAGTAAAAAATGTAAGAAATATTTAAAAAAAAAACAGGGCGGTAGGGAATGAATCACTGTTTTCAAGGTGGCGGTTTCAAAAAGGCGGCCAAAGTATATAGGAAAAAAATGGTTAGGATTATTAAAACAAAATAGGGTGGCACGAGACCTCCGCGGGGCCCTCGGGGCCCGCGGCCCCCACGCGAAATACTAGTTATAATATATATAGCTGAATACCCACTCACTGACTCACTCACTCACTCACTGACATGCTGTTTTGAAGAACCCTTAAGAGGTACGTCTCGACTTTATAGATTGTCGTATCAGAAATGCCCCCACGACCACCAGAAAAATACGAAATCGACCTGAACGTGGAAACTGACCCGACACATGGGGCGGTTCTCCGCAACGGCTCGACCTGTCGAGTTTGCCCGGAACTAAAGTCGCTCAGAACAGCCGGCCAATGGGTGAGCCGGTCCAAAATTTTTCAAAATGGCGAAATCAAGATGGCCGCCATACAAAATTGAAACGCGAATATCTCAGAGGCGAGTCGAGATAGGTGGGTAGTGCTCGACCAAATGTCATTCAGAGTCGAGAGGGAAATCTGACTAAGCAATTTTTTTTCCAAGATGGCGGATTCAAAATGGCGGCCAAATTTTTTTTTAATCCGATCCGATTGAAATTTTGCATCCGGGGCTCTTTGATGCCACAGATTGTGATGGCATACTTTATTTTTCGGTTCCGCCATTTTCCAAGATGGCCGCCATACAATATAATTTCTGTATATTTGACCTGTTGTTTTGAGGAGCCCATAAGAGGTGGGATTCGACTCTATGCACTTTCGCATCAAAAATTATATTAAAAGTACAAGTAAAAGCATAATTGGCCTGCATGTGGAAACTGACCTGACACATGGGCCAGCTCTCCGCAACGACTTGCCCTATCGAGTTTGCCCGGAACAAAAGTCACTCAGAACAGCCAGCCAATAGGTGAACCAGTATTTTTTTTTCAAAATTGCAAAAACAAAATGGCCGCCATACAAAATTGAAACGCGAATATCTCAGAGGCCAGTCGAGATAGACGGGTGGTGCTCGACCAAATATTGTTCAAAATGGGAGATGTAATCTAATGAACCTGTTTTTTTTTCAAGATGGCGGATTCAAAATGGCGGCCAAATTTTTTTTGAGTCCGTTCTGAGTGAAATTTTGCATCCGAGCCTTTTTAGGGCCACAAATTCTGACGCTAGAATTTATTTTTCGATTCCGCCATTTTCCAAGATGGCCGCCATACAAAGTAATGTCAGACTCATAGACTCACTTGGATTGTATAGCAGTTTTTAGAAATAGGGTTCGACTGTATATACAATTGCATATTTTTTTTTATCACAAGTACAAAAAAAATGCAAATCCGACCATAACGTGGAAACTGACTTGACACATGGGCCAGCTCTCCGCAACGACTTGCCCTATCGAGTTTGCCTCGAACTAAAGTCGCTCAGAACAGCCAGCCTATGGGTGGACCGGTATTTTTTTTTCAAAATTGCGAAAACAAGATGGCCGCCATACAAAATTGAAACGCGAATATCTCAGAGGCCAGTCGAGATGGATGGGTTGTGCTCGACTAAGTGACATACAGGGTGGTAGGTGAACCTCCGCGGACCCCGCGGGGGCCGCGGCCCCCACGTTAAATACTTTTCCAAGATGGTGGTTTCAAAATGACGGCCAAAGAATGTAGTAAAAAACGTTAGAAATATTTAAAAAAAATACAGGCTGGCAGGGTACCCTCCGCGGTCCCCGCGGGGGCCGCGGCCTCCACGCGAAATACTTTTTCCAAGGTAGTGGTTTCAAAATGACGGCCAAAGAATGTAGTAATATTTGAAAATACAACAGGCTGGCAGGGTACCCTCCGCGGGTCCCGTGGGGCCCGCGGCCCCCATGCGAAGTACTTTTTCCAAGGTACTGGTTTCAAAATGACGGCTATAGAATGTAGTAATATTTGAAAATACAACGGGCTGGCAGGGTACCCTCCGCGGGTCCCGTGGGGCCCGCGGCCCCCATGAGAAATGCTTTTTCTAAGATGGCGGCCATAGAATATAGTAAAAAAGGCTAGAAATGTTTGAAAAAACAACAGGCTGCCAGGGTACCCTCCGCGGGTCCCGTGGGGCCCGCGGCCCGCATGCGAATTGCTTTTCCGAGAAGGCAGCCAAAGAATAAAGTAAAAATAGGTTTGAAATATTTGAAAAACAACGGGCTGGCAGGGTACCCTCCGCGGGTCCCGTGGGGCCCGCGGCCCCCATGAGAAATGCTTTTTCTAAGATGGCGGCCATAGAATATAGTAAAAAATGTTAGAAATATTTGAGAAAAAAACTGGGTGGCAGGGTATCCTCCGCGGCCCCCACGCAGAATACTTTATCCATGGTGGCCGTTTCAAAAAGGCGGCCAAAGTATATAGTAAAAAAAAAAGGTTAGGATTATTAAAACAAAACAGTGGCAGGGACCTCCGCGGGGCCCTTGGGGCCCGCGGCCCCCACGCGAAATACTAGTTATAATATATATAGCTGAATACCCACTCACTGACTCACTGACTCACTGACATGCTGTTTTGAAGAACCCTTAAGAGGTACGTCTCGACTCTATACACCATCGTATCAGAAATGACCCCACGACCACCAGAAAAATACAAAATCGACCTGAACGTGGAAACTGACCTGACACATGGGGCGGTTCTCCGCAACGGCTCGACCTGTCGAGTTTGCCCGGAACTAAAGTCGCTAAGAACAGCCGGCCAATGGGTGAGCCGGTCCAAGATTTTTCAAAATGGCGAAAACAAGATGGCCGCCATACAAAATTGAAACGCGAATATCTCAGAGGCCAGTCGCGATAGATGGGTGGTGCTCGACCAAATGTCATTCAGAGTTGAGGGGGAAATCTGACCAAGCAATTTTTTTTCCAAGATGGCGGATTCAAAATGGCGGCCAAATTTTTTTTTTCTCCGATCCGATTGAAATTTTGCATCCGGGGCTCTTCGAGACCACAGATTCAAATGGCATACTTTATTTTTCGGTTCCGCCATTTTCCAAGATGGCCGCCATACAAAGTAATTTCTGTATCTTTGACCTGTTGTTTTGAGGAACCCATCACAGGTAGGGTTTGGTTCTATACACTTTCGCTTCAAAA
This sequence comes from Pandemis cinnamomeana, assembly GCA_932294345.1. NCBI lineage: Eukaryota > Metazoa > Arthropoda > Insecta > Lepidoptera > Tortricidae > Pandemis > Pandemis cinnamomeana. The sequence continues at coordinate 9,553,941 of OW028705.1, read as the reverse complement.
ATTATATGATAAGTACGAAAAAAATGAAAACTTGACCTGAATGTGGAAACTGACCTGACACATGGGGCAGCTCTCCGCGATGAATTGCTTTATTGAGTTTGCCCGGAACAAAAGTCGCTTAGAACAGCCAGCCAATGGGTGAACCAGTATTTTTTTTTCAAAATTGCAAAAACAAGATGGCCGCCATACAAAATTGAAACGCAAATATCTCAGAGGCCAGTCGCAACAGGTGGGTGGTGCTCGAACAAATGTTGTTCAAAGTGGGCGGAGTAATTTAATGAACCATTTTTTTTTTCCAAAATGGCGGATTCAAAATGGCGGCCAAATTTTTTTTTAATCCGATCCGATTGAAATTTTGCATCCGGGGCTCTTCGAGGCCACAATTTCAAACGCTATACTTGGTTTTTCGAGTCCGCCATTTTCCAAGATGGCCGCTATACAAAATAATGTTAGACTCATAGACTCACTTGTGTTGTACAGCAGCTTTTAGGAAAAGGGTTCGTTTTTATACACCATCGCATAATTTTTTTTATCACAAGTACAAAAAAAATGCAAAACTGTCCTGAACGTGGAAACTGACCTAACACGTGGGCCAGTTCTCCGCAACGACTTGCCCTATCGAGTTTGCCCGGAACTAAAGTCGCTCAGAACAGCCAACCAATGGGTAAGCCAGTGTTTTTTTTTCAAAATTGCGAAAACAAGATGGCCGCCATACAAAATTGAAACGCGAATATCTCAGAGGCCAGTCGAGATGAATGGGTTGTGCTCGACTAAGTGACATACAGGGTGGTAGGTTACCCTCCGCGGTCCCCGCGGGGGCCGCGGCTCCCACGCGAAATACTTTTTCCAAGATGTATTTCAAAATGACGGCCAAAGAATGTAGTAAAAAACGTTGGAAATATTTGAAAAAAATACAGGGTGGTAGGTTACCCTCCGCGGTCCCCTCGGGGGCCGCGGCCGCCACGCGAAATACTTTTTCCAAGGTAGTGGTTTCCAAATGATGGCCAAAGAATGTAGTAATATTTGAAAATACAACAGGCTGGCAGGGTACCCTCCGCGGGTCCCGTGGGGCCCGCGGCCCCCATGCGAAGTACTTTTTCCAAGGTAGTGGTTTCAAAATGACGCCTATAGAATGTAGTAATCTTTTAAAATACAACAGGCTGGCAGGGCACCCTCCGCGGGTCCCGTGGGGCCCGCGGCCCCTATGCGAAATCCTTTTCTAAGATGGCGGCCATAGAATATAGTAAAAAAGGCCAGAAATATTTGAAAATACAACAGGCTGGCAGAGTACCCTCCGCGGGTCCCGTGGGGCCCGCGGCCCCCATGCGAAATGCTTTTTCTAAGATGGCGGCCATAGAATATAGTAAAAAAGGCTAGAAATATTCGAAAAAACAACAGGCTGGCAGGGTACCCTCCGCGGGTCCCGTGGGGCCCGCGGCCCCCATGCGAAATGCTTTTTCTAAGATTGCGGCCATAGAATATAGTAAAAAAGGCTAGAAATATTTGAAAAAACAACAGGCTGGCAGGGTACCCTCCGCGGGTCCCGTGGGGCCCGCGGCCCGCATGCGAATTGCTTTTCCCGAGAGGGCAGCCAAAGAATAAAGTAAAAATAGGTTTGAAATATTTGAAAAACAACAGGATTGCAGGGTATCCTCCGCGGCCCCCACGCAGAATACTTTATCCATGGTGGCAGTTTCAAAAAGGCGGCCCAAGTATTTAGTAAAAAAAAAAAGGTTAGGATTATTAAAACAAAACAGGGTGGCAGGGACCTCCGCGGGGCCCTTGGGGCCCGCGGCCCCCACGCGAAATACTAGTTATAATATATATAGCTGAACACCCACTCACTCACTCACTCACTGACTCACTGACATGCTGTTTTGAAGAACCCACAAGAGGTTTGGTCAGACTCTATACACCGTCGTATCAGAAATGCCCCCACGACCACCAGAAAAATACGAAATCGACCTGAACGTGGAAATTGACCCGACACATGGGGCGGTTCTCCGCAACGGCTCGACCTATCGAGTTTGCCCGGAACTAAAGTCGCTAAGAACAGCTGGCCAATGGGTGACCCGGTCCAAAATTTTTCAAAATGGCGAAAACAAGATGGCCGCCATACAAAATTGAAACGCGAATATCTTAAAGGCCAGTTGAGATAGGTGGGTGGTGCTCGACCAAATGTCATTCAGTGTTGAGGGGGAAATCTGACTAAGCAATTTTTTTTCCAAGATGGTGGATTCAAAATGGCGGCCAAATTTTTTTTTAATCCGATCCGATTGAAATTTTGCATCCGGGGCTCATTAAGGCCACAGATTGTGATGACATACTTTATTTTTCGGTTCCGCCATTTTCCAAGATGGCCGCCATACAAAGTAATTTCTGTAATTTTGACCTGTTGTTTTGAGGAACCCATAAGAGGTGGGATTCGACTTTATACACTATCGCATCAGAAATTATATTAAAAGTACGAAAAAAATGAAAAATTGACCTGAATGTGGAAACTGACCTGACACATGGGGCAGCTCTCCGCGATGAATTGCTTTATTGAGTTTGCCCGGAACAAAAGTCGCTCAGAACAGCCAGCCAATGGGTGAACCAGTATTTTTTTTTCAAAATTGCAAAAACAAGATGGCCGCCATACAAAATTGAAACGCAAATATCTCAGAGGCCAATCACAATAGGTGGGTGGTGCTCGACCAAATATTGTTCAAGGTGAGAGTAGTAATCGGATGACCTATTTTTTTTTCCAAGATGGCGGATTCAAAATGGCGGCCAAATTTTTTTTTACTCCGATCCGATTGAAATTTTGCATCCGTGGCTCTTCGAGGCCACAAATTTAAACGCCATATTTAATTTTTCGATTCCGCCATTTTCCAAGATGGCCGCCATACAAAGTAATGTCAGACTCATAGACCCACTTGTGTTGTATCGCAGCTTTTAGAGATAGGGTTCGACTCTGTACACCATCGCATCAAGAATCATAACGTTAGTACCAAAAAATTTAAAAACTGACCTGAACGTGGAAACTTATTCGGCACATGGGCCAGTTCTCCGTAACTACTTGCCCTATCGAGTTTGCCCGGAACTAAAGTCGCTCAGAACAGCCAGCCTATGGGTGAACCGGTATTTTTTTTTCAAAATTGCGAAAACAAGATGGCCGCCATACAAAATTGAAACGAGATGGTGGATACAAAATGACGGCCAAATATTATAGTCACAAATGAAAGAAATATTTGAAAAAAACACAGGGTGGCAGGGTACCCTCCGCGGGTCCCGTGGGGCCCGCGGCCTCCATGCGAAATGCTTTTCCTACGATGGCGGCCAAAGAATATAGAGAACAGGCTAGAAATATTTGAAAAAAAACAGGGTGGCAGGGTACCCTCCGCGGGTCCCGTGGGGCCCACGGCCCCCATGAGAGATGCTGTTCCCAAGATAACGACCGAAGAATAAAGTAAAAAAAGGTTAGAAATATTAAAAAAAAATACAGGGTGGTAGGTTACCCTCCGCGGTCCCCGCGGGGGCCGCGGCCTCTACGCGAAATACTTTTTCCAAAGTAGTGGTTTCAAAATTACGACCAAAGAATGTAGTAATATTTGAAAATAACACAGGCTGGCAGGGTACCCTCCGCGGGTCCCGTGGGGCCCGCGGCCTCCATGCGAAATGCTTTTCCTACGATGGCGGCCAAAGAATATAGAGAACAGGCTAGAAATATTTGAAAAAAAAACAGGGTGGCAGGGAACCCTCCGCGGGTCCCGTGGGGCCCGCGGCCCGCATGCGAAATGCTTTTCCCGAGAGGGCGGCCAAAGAATAAAGTAAAAATAGGTTAGAAATATTTAAAAAAAACAGGGCGGTAGGGTATGAATCACTGTTTTCAAAGTGGCGGTTTCAAAAAGGCGGCCGAAGTATATAGTAAAAAAAAAAAGGTTAGGATTATTAAAACAAAACAGGGTGGCAGGGACCTCCGCGGGGCCCTCGGGGCCCGCGGCCCCCACGCGAAATACTAGTTATAATATATATAGCTGAATACCCACTCACTCACTCACTGACTGACTGACATGCTGTTTTGAAGAACCCATAAGAGGTGTGGCTAAACTCTATACACCATCGCATCAGAAATGACTCCACGACCACCAGAAAAATACGAAATCGACCTGAACGTGGAAATTGACTTGACACATGGGGCGGTTCTCCGCGACGGCTCGACCTATCGAGTTTGTCCGGAACTAAAGTCGCTCAGAACAGCCGGCCAATGGGTGAGCCGGTCCAAGATTTTTCAAAATGGCGAAAACAAGATGGCCGCCATACAAAATTGAAACGCGAATATCTCAGAGGCCAGTCGAGATAGGTGGGTGGTGCTCGACCAAATGTCATTCAGAGTTGAGGGGGAAATCTGACTAAGTAATTTTTTTTCCAAGATGGCGGATTCAAAATGGCGGCCAAAATTTTTTTTTATCCGATCCGATTGAAATTTTGCATCCGGGGCTCTTTGGGGCCATAGATTCTAATGGCATACTTTATTTTTCAATTCCGCCATTTTCCAAGATGGCCGCCATACAAAGTAATTTCTGAATATTTGACCTGTTGTTTTGAGGAACCCATAAGAGGTGGGGTTTGGCTCTATACACAATCGCTTCGGAAATGTTATAATTAGTACCAAAAAAATGAAAAATTGACCTGAACGTGGAAACTGACTTAACATATGGGGCAGCTCTCCGCGATGACTTGCTCTATCGAGTTTTCCCGGAACAAAAGTCGCCCAGAACAGCCAGCCAATAGGTGAACCGGTAATTTTTTTTCAAAATTGCGAAAACAAGATGGCCGCCATACAAAATTGAAACGCAATTATCTCAGAGGCCAGTCGCAACAGGTGGGTAGTGCTCGAACAAATATTGTTCAAGGTGGGAGTAGTAATCGGATGACCTAATTTTTTTTCCAAGATGGCGGATTCAAAATGGCGGCCAAATTTTTTTTTACTCCGATCCGATTGAAATTTTGCATCCGGGGCTGTTCGAGGCCACATATTCAAACGGCATAATTAATATTTTGATTCCGCCATTTTCCAAGATGGCCGCCATACAAAGTAATGTCAGACTCATAGACTTACTTGTGTTGTATAGCAGCTTTTAGAAATAGGGTTCGATTTTATACACCATCGCATCAGGAATTATAACGTTAGTATTAAAAAAATTAAAATCTGACTTGAACGTGGAAACTGATCCGGCACATGGGCCAGTTCTCCGCAACGACTTGCCCCATCGAGTTTGCCCGGAACTAAAGTCGCTCAGAACAGCCAGCCAATGGGTGAACCGGTATTTTTTTTTCAAAATTGCGAAAACAAGATGGCCGCCATACAAAATTGAAACGCGAATATCACAGAGGCCAGTCGAGATGGATGGGTTGTTCTCGACTAAGTGACATACAGGGCTGTAGGTTACCCTCCGCGGTCCCCGCGGGGGCCGCGGCCCCCATGCGAAATACTTTTTCCAAGATGGTGGTTTCAAAATGACGGCCAAAGAATGTGGTAAAAAACGTAAGAAATATTTGAAAAAAATACAGGGTGGTAGGTTACCCTCCGCGGTCCCCGCGGGGGCCGCAACCCCAACAATAGGCTGGCAGGGTACCCTCCGCGGGTCCCGTGGGGCCCGCGGCCCAAACAATAGGCTGGCAGGGTACCCTCCGCGGGTCCCGTGGGGCCCGCGGCCCCCATGTGAGATGCTGTTCCCAAGATAACGGCCGAAGAATAAAGTAAAAAAAAAGGAGAAATATTTGAAAAAAAAACAGGGTGGCAGGGTACCCTCCGCGGGTCCCGTGGGGCCCGCGGCCTCCATGCGAAATGCTTTTCCTAAGATGGCGGCTAAAGAATATAGAAAAAAGGCTAGAAATATTTGAAGAAACAATAGGCTGGCAGGGTACCCTCCGCGGGTCCCGTGGGGCCCGCGGCTCCCATGTGAGATGCTGTTCCCAAGATAACGGCCGATAAAGTAAAAAAAAGGTTAGAAATATTTGAAAAAAATACAGGGTGGTAGGTTACCCTCCGCGGTCCCCGCGGGGGCCGCGGCCCCCACGCGAAATACTTTTTCAAGGTAGTGGTTTCAAAATGACGGCCAAAGAATGTAGTAATATTTGAAAATAACACAGGCTGGCAGGGTACCCTCCGCGGGTCCCGCGGGGCCCGCGGCCCCCATGCGAACAAAAAAAGACGGTAGGCCTCCACGCGAAATACTTTTTCCAAGATGGCGGATACAAAATGGCGGCCAAAGATAATAGTAAAAAATGTTACAAATATTTGAAAAAAAACAGGGCGGTAGGGTATGAATCACTGTTTTCAAAGGCGGCCAAAGTATATAGTAAAAAAAAAAAGGTTAGGATTATTAAAACAAAACAGGGTGGCAGGGACCTCCGCGGGGCCCTTGGGGCCCGCGGCCCCCACGCGAAATACTAGTTATAATATATATAGCTGAATACCCACTGACTGACTCACTGACTCACTGACATGCTGTTTTGAAGAACCCATAAGAGGTGTGGTTAAACTCTATACGCCATCGCATCAGAAATGCCTCCGTGACCACCAGAAAAATACGAAATCGACCTGAACGTGGAAATTGACTTGACACATGGGGCGGTTCTCCGCAACGGCTCGACCTATCGAGTTTGTCCGGAACTAAAGTCGCTCAGAACAGCCGGCCAATGGGTGAGCCGGTCCAAGATTTTTCAAAATGGCGAAAACAAGATGGCCGCCATACAAAATTGAAACGCGATTATCTCAGAGGCCAGTCGAGATAGATGGGTGGTGCTCGACCAAATGTCATTCAGAGTTGAGGGGGAAATCTGACTAAGCAATTTTTTTTCCAAGATGGCGGATTCAAAATGGCGGCCAAATTTTTTTTTACTCCGATCCGATTGAAATTTTGCATCCGGGGCTCTTCGAGGCCACAGATTTGAATGGCATACTTTATTTTTCGGTTCCGCCATTTTCCAAGATGGCCGCCATACAAAGTAATTTCTGTATCTTTGACCTGTTGTTTTGAGGAAACCATAAGAGTTGGGGTTCGGCTCTATACACTTTCGCTTCAAAAATTATATGATAAGTACGAAAAAAATGAACAATTGACCTGAATGTGGAAACTGACCTGACACATGGGGCAGCTCTCCGCGATGAAATGCTTTATTGAGTTTGCCCGGAACAAAAGTCGCTCAGAACAGCCAGCCAATAGGTGAACCGGTATTTTTTTTTCAAAATTGCGAAAACAAGATGGCCGCCATACAAAATTGAAACGCGAATATCTCAGAGGCCAATCGCAATAGGTGGATGGTGCTCGACCAAATGTTGTTCAAGGTCGGAGTGGTAATCTGATAAGCTATATTTTTTTCCAAGATGGCGGATTCAAAATGGCGGCCAAATTTTTTTTTTCTCCGATCCGACTGAAATTTTGCATCCGGGGCTCTTTGAGGCCACAAATTTAAACGCTATATTTAATTTTTCGATTCTGCCATTTTCCAAGATGGCCGCCATACAAAGTAATGTCAGACTCATAGACTCACTTGGATTGTATAGCAGTTTTTAGAAATAGGGTTCGACTGTATATACAATTACATATTTTTTTTTATCACAAGTACAAAAAAAAATGCAAATCCGACCTTAACGTGGAAACTGACTTGACACATGGGCCAGCTCTCCGGAACGACTTGCCCTATCGAGTTTGCCCGGAACTAAAGTCACTCAGAACAGCCAGCCAATGGGTGAACCGGTATTTTTTTTTCAAAATTGCGAAAACAAGATGGCCGCCATACAAAATTGAAACGAGATGGTGGATACAAAATGACGGCCAAATATTATAGTCAAAAATGAAAGAAATATTTGAAAAAAACACAGGGTGGCAGGCTACCCTCCGCGGGTCCCGTGGGGCCCGCGGCCTCCATGCGAAATGCTTTTCCTACGATGGCGGCCAAAGAATATCGAAAAAAGGCTAAAAATATTTAAAGAAACAATAGGCTGGCAGGGTACCCTCCGCGGGTCCCGTGGGGCCCGCGGCCCCCTCGTGAGATGCTGTTCCCAAAATAACGGCCGAAGAATAAAGTAAAAAACAATAGGCTGGTAGGTTACCCTCCGCGGTCCCCGCGGGGGCCGCGGCCCTCACGCGAAATACTTTTTCCAAGGTGGTGGTTTCAAAATGACGGCCAAAGGATGTTGTAATATTTGAAAATAACACAGGCTGGCAGGGTACCCTCCGCGGGTCCCGTGGGGCCCGCGGCCTCCATGCGAAAAAATAGGATGGTAGGCTACCCTTCGCGGCCCTCGCGCGAAATACTTTTGCCAAGATGGCGGATACAAAATGGCCGCCAAAGATTAAAGGAAAAAATGTTATAAATGTTTGAAAAAAAAACAGGGTGGCAGGGAACCCTCCGCGGGTCCCGTGGGGCCCGCGGCCTCCACGCGAAATACTTTTTCCAAGATGGCGGTTACAAAATGGCGGCCAAAGATTATAGTAAAAAATGTTAGAAATATTTGAAAAACAACAAGGCGGTAAGTTCACTGTTTTCAAGGTGGCGGTTTCAAAAAGGCAGTCAAAGTATATAGTAAAAAAAAAAGGTTAGGATTATTAAAACAAAACAGGGTGGCAGGGACCTCCGCGGGGCCCTCGGGGCCCGCGGCCCCCACGCGAAATACTAGTACATATATATATACCCTATGTAGGTATTTAGGTAGGTGCCGAAAAGATAAGTAAACACAGATATTTTATTTGCATTCCCAATAAAATCGACTGATTTGTATTTGATTCAGTTCAAAAAACTGTTAAAATATAAGAACGAATAATACCTATATTGTAATTGTTTTGTGTCAAATTAAAGGAAGAACTAACATGACAAGTTAGTAGTTCTATGACACTGACTGTTTAAAAAACAATCAAAACCTGGTTACGAACCAAGAAAAAATCCTTTGTGTTAAGAGGAGTCGTCCTGAAACATCCTGAGTAACCAAAAAGTTCGGCACGCCATACTTTATGTGTATGGTGCAGGCACCGAACTATTTGCCCGACTTGGATGTTTCAAACTATTTGACGCTGACTGAACTGAACCAATTTAGATTGATTTTTTCCTGTGTAACCCACTAAAATATTTTTTCTCAAAAATCCTAAAGTACAAAATTGTGTAGTCAGCGTCACATAGTACGAAACATCCAAACTATCCAAAGTGACCAAAAAGTTAATCGACACACTATAAGTAAGATTTCCATGGTGTACCGAACTGTTTAACCGACTTGGATGCTTCAAACTAGATAATATGACGCTGACTGTACCCACTTAGCTTAGTTATTTCTTATCTTCTATTTCTTGTTTTGTCTTTGTTGTTGTTTTTTTCTTATTTGTTATGGAGGTTTCCTGAAATGTTCTGCATCCGTTTACATACCTACCTACTTATGAACATGTCGGTTGGTGACGTCAGTAAGTACCTAATTAGTGAGCTCTACGAGTAACTACACACTCTCTGACTCATGAAATGATTGAGGATAATCAAGTTAGTAATTAAATCAAAATTACTATATTTCTATCGAAATACTTATAGAACCAAGTTCAAGTAGGCAAATCCCGTGGTCCTACTAATTTGTCGCACCCGGAAAAAATGCTGCTAATATTCAGAATTAGGTGCTCAGAAATATTTTTGTATAAAAATAGGTACCTAGGTTAGCTTAGTTTGGCCTTTTCAGTTGCCCTAAGGGCAAAATACCCAGAAAAAAGCAGTTCTGCTCTTGGGCGGAACTCCGTCGAAAACTTAGAGGGACAAACTGTAGGTCTGTACTGTAGGTCCTACAGTGTAGGAGGACCACGCCACGGGTGAGGACCGGGCAAATGTAGTGATTTACCTATTTAATGTAAAGGTAGCGCTCAAGAAAAAGATTGTCTACCTATCTACGCAAAATGCACGAAAAACTGTTAACAGGCGAAAATAAACATGAAAGGTCCGCCACAAATGTAAGTTTGCTACATTACAGAACTATTTCACCACAAATTACCGAACTACTACTCTACTTTCTATACTAAGGAGTACCTAATGCGGAAAGTATTAGTAGTACTTGTCACTATTTTTATATATGTATGTCTGCACGGTATGCAAATAAATCATACAACGAATATGTAGCAGTTGCAGCAGTACTAGCTTACTACGTGACTTACTATTGTTTCCCGTCGAACCTCTTCCTCTGCCGGAGCCGCGGCGGCGCTGTTCAGGTTAAACCCCCCTTTGGAGGACCACCTGAACGGGGGGCACAGAACCATGTCGGGAGTGTTGAGAGTTCAACTGCGTATAATTAACACATTGTGTTGCGGAGCGTGGCGGCGAGCGCTCGCACTGCGGCTGACACTGCGCGATCGGCGCACGGGCAGCCCTTATCGCTACATTAGATTATCTCGCCGCACCGATTGTTTTAATTATTCTATACATACTAAAGAACGATTAGGTACTATTTATTTATCAAAGAGCCTTGCAATCTTATCAGACTTAATAATATTAATAAGTACCAGTCACCGATTCAATCGGACTAACAATTTGTTGGTGACTTTTTTATATTTCGTGGAACGGTACACCATATTAATCGATTTATTTAGCTATATGGAGTAACCACCACGAAGGCGATTGTTACGCACATAGGGTATCGTTTGTGTCCTCACGATATTGAGCTTTATTTAACATTTTGTTTTAAAACTACTTCTTAGAGGTTTCCTGTTTGTAGTCTAGTCTAGTCTACTATTAGAAAGAGAGTAGAGAAATATTTTCTGTATTTTTGTCCTCATGCAAAATTAAATTTGTTGATGTTAATAGAAATAGAAAAACACATGTTTGGGGTTTTTTGAAATAAGTAGAGAAATTAATTTTGAAAGCCTCTTACTTTACTTTCCTTAGATTTTGAAAATAAAAAATACAGTTAACTCTAGTCATGCTCTACCTACCCAAGCTTTAAATAAATCTGTTAAGTGCGAGCAGGCTCCGCACCGCACACGCAGGGTCCGACAAGGACTTCAGTATCACCGCACTGAAGAAAAAAAGACAGGTTTCTTACGAAATCGACCCGACGTAATTAATGAAACATCCCATTAATCTTACGTTATAATATGTATGCTGGGAATACCTCATTTGGGGCTATGGGTCCACCTAATTTGGTCCACCCGGAAAAAATGCTGCCATTATTTCGAATCACTGATTATTATTTTAATACAAAAAATAGTTAGGTTAGGTTAGTTAGGTATCTTCATTGACCCAAAGAGCAAAATACCCAGAAAAGGGGGCTCCACCCTTTGGCGAAGCTCCGTTGAAAACCAGGTAGACAAACTGTAGGTGGACCGCGACCCATAGCCGCTTATTTGTTCTACAATAGAACTTGTATCGGATTTATAAATAACAAAACAAATTTCATACTATAATTTATTAATAACGTAAATGAGTATACAATGCCAAAGGCTTAAAATGATTCACTTCATTCAATATTTCACATTGAAAAAAATATTTACATTAAAAGAGAAAATCAGCTTGCAATCTATTTAAAATTGCCACACCGGGAAAAGAAAATCTAATTATTTTATTTATCACAAATCTTATGAGGGAGCTCGCTGTGCACTCGGCTCGAATAATCCAATTTACTTCTCAATAGTATTGTGCAGCAATAAAACGTGCGATGAATCTATAAAATGTGCCGAACGGAAGACATTTATTATGTAACAAATCTATTGTAGGTTAGTTAATTTAAAAACATTTAGTTTTAACATTAGGTATACGTACAACATACAGATACGGAAATTGAGCACGTTACTAGTATCTCAAATACTGGTCATCTCGGGCGCGTCCAGAGCGCGGCGGAACGCATACTATGCCTACAACCTTTAAGGCCAATAACATATGAAAAATATAATCGACTATGAGCTCCTGCTTGCTTGTGGTTGGTGTGCCAACATGTCAACATGTGTCCGTGCGACCAGCGGCCGGCCGCCTGAATCACGAGCCACACGCAAACACGGCTCTCACATCCTCTACTTAATGATTGGCCAATAGTATGCGCTGCACTCACCTGTTCCCTAGTTTTATAACAGAATTCATTAAAATTATAGACATGCCTAACACTGGCACGGAGTGTATTACAGGAGATGGCGTGGCAGGTCTACAAGTTTAATATTAAGTGTACATCAGATATTTGGATACGTAGGCGTAAATACTAACCCTGCTAATAGAAATCTGAGTACTCTACTACTTAACTGATCAGCGTTGACGTGTGCAATTGACGAACAAGTGATACTTATAACTCTGGCTACGTTAACAATATTCACCCGAAGGCAGAAATTACTCGCACAACATACGGCGGTCATCCGCCGATAACATTATTTACAAAGCACGAGAGCTGCGACCGCACTCGCCGGTTTGACACTGCTACTTAATAAAATTATAGCATGTAGTAAATTTGTAACTCTTTAATAATTGAAAGAAATGGAATATTGTTTAGATTGGTTACATGAAATCGTATAAAATTTTATATTTTAGCTGGCTGAGACTGCTAGGTTTTCAGAAAGGCGGCCGGCGAACACGGGCGCGGGCGCCACTCGCCGCGAGGCGTGCTGCCAGCGCGCAGCGCAGCGACGCTCGCAGCGCAGCGACGCTCGCAGCGCTGACAACACTACTGATATGACCTTATTATGCACAATATAACAATTCGTTTTTAGATCTAATAACTATAGAATCGAAGCCATCGATATAATTTTGTGCACAGCATACGGAAACGAGAACAGTTTGAAACTTTAATTCAACATCTCATAAAAACTGAGAAACAAATCGCGTTACAAAATACGTATCATTCTTAATTTAATGATCATACTTTAATATTTATAATACATTGTTCATGATGCTTTTTTTTCAATTCTTATTGTAGCACACTAACCATTATGTCAGATATGTTATTTAAATTCTGATTTTCTCCACGTAATAACAATTTGGCTTAGATTACACTTTTATTTAAAACTTAGGATGTTACTTCTGTGATTTGCTCTTAAGATCTCAAAAAATCGTCTACAAACCTAAAGAATATAAAGATAACGAGATAAACTCTGAATGCGCTTCAGTTCACAGTGTGCAAAGTGCATTGCATTGATCGTACGTAATATTAGATCCACAGCACACGAAGTTAGCTGTCCATACTTTAACAGTGACGAAATGTTTAACCAACGTTGTCGGGCGTTGTGACACACATTGGCCGGGCAGCGCGGTGGGTAACTTCAACATTGAAGCGTAACTCAGCGTGTGCCTTTATAAGAATGGAAATGTAGTGAAAAATAAACAAGTATAGCAGAACACTCATTCAGAGCACACCTCGTTAGCTTCGGAGATACTTATTGTAGATCTACATAAAAATATATAATTAAAATCATCCATGAAGAATCACATGTACTTTTTCCTGTACTTTATATAAAAATTTGCATTACAAATAATCAGTAACATTCAAAAACTAAGACCTCTAAAATTACGCATACACCCATGAGTATTCAGCAGTAAAGCACAAATAATTGTTCGAAGCTGCAACATGACTACAATATTGTATCATTACACCCTACTAATGATTAATAATTAACTAATAATTGTAACTTGTAAAGTAGCCAGTGGCGTTAAAGGATGAGTGAAAGTAAAATAGCTCGGCGCTCGGAAAATATGACACAAGTTGCTTAACAAATAGAAATAGAACAAATAAAACGAACGCGAAACTCAGTTCAATTAGGAGGTACGCAAAAGTTGATTCTTAATTATCACATGAAACCTTTACAAAATAAGCACCGTTAACTATAATTATTAAAACGTAGATTGTGCGCGAAGGACTAGACCTCTTCAAGACCAAAACATGTCATGGATTGTTGGCGACTAACTACGTTTGCTTAACGCGAGTACCTTGCGCGGACAAGTGTCAGCGCCCTATACCTTAATGTTGATAATAATTAAAGCTATCATCGCAGACGCAACTGCTCTGTTACATGGCTCTCTGGCCAAGTGTTCCGGCTGCGGCAACAGTTTCCTATTACATTATTCTTTGATATGTTACTAATTCAATATGTAGAACTAAGTTTTTTGAAGAATAATTTATCCATGGCAGTCATATAAAGTTCATCAAATATTCGAATTGAAAGCTGTCATATAAAAAGCTTAAAAATATTTAAAAATAAAATCAGATCTACAATAGCAATGATTGTTGTAAAATTGAATAATCTAAATGGCAAACTACGAGTACCTACATGTCAACTCAGTACCGAATGAATGTGTCTTGGCTGAGCAGAAACTATGCCAATTTTACACCAGCTAATTTGTTTAGTACATACATAATACATAGTCTACTATATTCGAAGGTGTAAAACTTGAGGCTTTCTATTAATGATGCCGTGAATTTTGAGACTTTGTAAGTTTTTCTAAGTGAAAGACTACTAAATCTATTGAGTGGATATAATGACACGAATGCTCGAATACGTATGAATCGATGGGTTTTGTGCTTTGGTATTAACTTTGAGCGAATTCGTAGATGTTACGTTACTTTACAATCCTAATTTAAACATTCGATCTAAAATTTACGTCATCTAAAAGGGTTGGACCCGTACGCATGTTCGATCAATAAAATGAAGACAAGTCGGATAAAAATATTAAAATAGCAATGTAAAAATGACAAACTGTTAATGAAAATATCGTGTAAACAAATTTACAAGGAGAAGAAATCTCAATGATATGTAAGAGCTCCATGGAGCTCCCTTCTTTTCTTATACACTACATATAAGCGTTATGCCTATGATTACGATTCAATAAAATGCTATAATTTATAAACCTAGCGATCAATAGTTTGATTTGTAAACAAAGTGACTGCGAAAGTAAACTTGTATATTTTTCGCGAAGCGGTAGGCTACGGAGGCTAAAGGAAAAGACAATTGGGGGCTGCGGAGCCGGCGCCGCGGCCCGGCTGCTGCCTCGGGCTTCCTCACAGCGTAAGCTCCAAGCGGTACGTTTATAACGCGCAGCGTAACACGCACTGAACACTTACACCGAGTAATCTCTACAACTATTAAAAAAAACTTCAAAATATGCAGTATGTAATAGACAGGTAACTTTAGAAAAATATGTTGTAAACGAACAACCGAGTAAATGGCACCGCAGTAAAGCACCACGCACGGAGCACTTTCAAACGTTCTAACCGTATATGTCTGACGCCTGTACCAGCTAAGATTTATCGAGTTTCCTAAGTAAATTATAACCTAGTAGTAGTAAAAAAAAATCGACAATTAACGTGGTACCATCTAAAATTAAGATTATTTTATTTGTGTTCAGTAGAAAACTAAAATCTACCTAAATTAGGTAGTTATAAAATTGTTTCACTACCTATCATAAGTCTAATACGAAAATAATATTTTGTGACCAGCCAAAAATGTTTCTTTCAAGTAAACTAACAAGTCGAAATGGGATTAGGTATCAATATTTACAAAATTTACTATGATATGCAAGTGCAAAGCTCACTAAATATCGTTACATGAAGTATTTTCTATTGTCAATTACAATATTAAGTGTAACATCTACACTAAATAATAGCGTACATTATGATTTACCATCTCGATTAAAGTAATCGCTCATCCGACAGTAAATATTAGGTAATTCTTACAAATTATGGAAACAGTAGAACGCTTCACTTTAGCTGCTCGCACTTGTATATGCATTACACGAAAACAATTACAGTTGAACTTAATGAACTATTTGTGTTAGAAAGTTTAATAATGACTTTGGTATTTTCAAGTGCGCCAGCCTGGCTCGGGTCTGCTCCGTCACACGAGCTTACTTGTACAGTACTCGATCGGCTGCACTATTACTGGTTCCTTAAATATATAATTATGTTTGTACCTTTACAAAGAGAGTCCATTGTCATGTTAGGGCAAAGGAAACGTAGGTAGATTCATATTCGAGTAAAAATCGTATTTTGGTTCCACTGGCTTAGTACGGGGCAAATCTGTTGTAGCCGCTTCTGTACACCGCAGTCTGTAACAGAAAAATAAATCGTTAAGCGATAAGTATTCAAACTCACCTAAACTTGCGTGCGCGTCGTACCTATTTTTAATTTCAATCAAATCGATTACACTCAGAAACATAAGTATACTGACCCCATAGCCTGTGACCGGGCCGATGCTGTGGCCTAGGTACGGATCCGCATACTCCCTGCCGTACCTGTAACCAAAATTTAAATTCATTTTCTGAATCACCATAAAAATCTGTTGGTTTCACAAGAGTTTTTATGTAACTTGCCATGTTACTTTGCTCAAGTCAAAGTTAACTGTCGAATTTTAACCACACGAAGATTGGACGACAAAGCAAGTAGGTAAAACATTAAACTCTATTTCATGGATATTTTGACGAAAAGATAACCAGGCGATTTTTATACAATGATAAATGCTAAACTACTTATAAACAGTCTTTTGTCAGTGTAAATATAAATAGATAAAACAGATCTACTCGATGGGAAACTTTAGCCACTTATTATTATAATGGTTTTCTTATTTTTAACACCGCCTGACGCTCCCATTCTACTAGAATAGATAGAAACAACAAACTTACGCAGCGAGAGGCGTAAGCGTGGTGGGCTGGGTCTGCGCGTTGACAGCTGCCGCGGCGGCTGCGCGCGCGGCCGCGCCGTAGTTGGCCGCCGCCGCCGCCGCCGCCGCGTGCTGCGCCGTCGTCAGAGGAGACTTCAGCAAGGGCGACGCCGCGGCCGCCGCTGCTGCCGCTGCCTAAATACATATTATTATATCACATACAATATAGTCCTTAGCACGATAGCTCCTATCTCAACTATCGCGATAATAATATGCATTATATATTATACAATTGTTCGCTGTTTTTTTTTTTTCTTACTTGGACACCATAGCTAATTAACTGAACTAGAAGAGGGTGTTATCTCTGCAATAGGTGAACGATAGCGTGTGAAAGCAACAGCATTTTCAAAATTCACTCGTTGCCAATGTTGTTAGTGAGCTACCCTGGTAAATTTACAATAGGTACACAACATAAATATCGCACCCTTCGTGGAAGAAAGACGTAAGTCCTATTGACTTACAATGGGACTTACGTCTCTCTTCCACGAAGGGTGCGATATTTCAAATCAATTTAAAAAAATGGCTAAAATTTTATAAAACATCTGGAGACATCAGATAGAAGTATGAATTATGCCCAAAGCTAGAGATCAAACTAAAAACAAGATAATTAATCACCCGTCGAGATGAACTGTGAAACCTATATTTTTCTCTTTTGCTATGTTTAGCCTGTAAGTTTGTTATATGTGACAATTATTGTGTAAAATAAATAAATATTACATTCTATAATTATCTATTCTATTCTAAGAACGTCTAAATAATGTCTTATTGGGGCTTAGTAAGAAAAGAATACATTGATGAATTTGAAAATAAAGACCAGTAACATTCAAGTTTATTACGTTGGCTATGCTTCAAATGATAGTTGTTAATGCAGAAATGAATGTCATGAAACTTGTTTTAACAGTGAGCCCACAAAAGGCAGTAAGGTACAATTTTCGAAGATAATGGGTAATTTAAGTCTTACAAAACAGTTACTAGCTATTACCTATTTCTTAGACATAATTTGCAATGCACTCTTTAATGCAATTTTAACAATACTTTACCGTCTATGGCGCCCATTGAAAGTCGCTCTCCTAGCCACTGGAGATTCGCGTTGGTCATAGGGGCCTCAGGTATTATTTAGCCGTAAAGAAAAAAGCCATAACGATGCATAATAATTAAGCACTTAAAACCAGTTTAACACAATAAGTGGTAAATTACGATGTCAGTGAATTTACACAAGTGCCTAGATAGAACATGCAGCGTTCATTTTATAATCTAATGATATTTTTCTGCATCAAAGAGCCCAAGTTAGCATAGCTTTAAGTACGACGGTCGCGACATCTTAGTTTTATATCAGGTCACCTTAACACTATCTGCAGGACACTCCGGCGCTCATCAGTACGCCTTTCTAGTATATGTACCTGACAAGGGGCGGTGGGAAGGTATGAGGAGCTGAGGAGCATCAGGGTGTCTTGCAGAATGTTTGTGCCAACAAAAGATACTAGGTACGTCTACTCGCGTCGCATGGGCTCAAACGTCGAATAGTTAAATTAGTTGCTGCAGAAAATGTGTGATACACGTAATGCAATAAATGGTCATGCACTATATATAAAGGAATAATTAAATTATAAAATACTAGTCAAAATGTACAGTCACTATAACATTCTTATGCAACTGCTACTTGGTGATGGTTAGTATACTTCGAAAGTAGCAATCACGATTTTGTGGGCTCAATGTTCTACTCGGAGCATGATAAAATTAGCCTGTTGGAGTCAATTCACAGCTGCAGCAAACGGCAAAACTAAACCCACCACAATACCAAAGGAACAAGGATAATTCAACAGCAGCCATCGTCTCGGTTACCACAACACAATGTGCACCCTTAATATTACTGTGGATTACCAACCAATAGGACCATACGAATAAAAAGGAGCAAACAAAATCCCAGCACTCACTCCACAATGATAAACATCTGACTTATACTAGCGTGGGTGGTAACATGAATCAGGAAGCGAAAGAGATATATATATTGTCGCATATCGATCAAACTGAGCTAGAGGCGTGATCTTTACCTCGGCTGCGGGCTTCGCGGCCTGTAACAACACATGTCATGTTCACACAACCTGTCATACCGGGCCTGGCGGTATATGACGCCAGGGGAGGCCATCCATACGGGAATCAGATAAAATGGTCAAATAAAACGTATAACGTATAATAATAAAAAAGCAAGCTGGTAGCATTTTACCTGAAGTCTGTAGTTGTTATCAGCTGTGGCCGCTGCAGCTAAGAACGGGTCGTAATATACGCTGGAATTTCGAAATAACAAATAATTAGAACATACTTTTTATCTTATACCTATAACAATGTCACATATCGACGGCTGTCTCAACCTGGTAGGTATACTGTGTAACTTAAGTAGGTACAGTATACGAAATATAATAGAGCCGTCGATATGAATCGTAAGTACACCTATTATCGATTATATAAATGTACTTTACTTGTAACAAAAACTTAACATTAAAAAAAAATTAACACTATGTCTACATGGCACGTAGTGTCAAAATATTCATACCTATGTATTAATGGATGATCAAATTATAGCATTACTAACATGAACTTAACAGTTTTAACTAAGCTTTTGAAAAAAACTGCAATAGAAAGCAAATTGATAAGTTTGCGAAGGAACTACCACCTATACTACCTACAAGAAACTTATTACCCATTCATAGGTGCACAGTACAGTACAATCATGAAGTATAAAATGCATAATATCTAGGTGTAACCATATCTTTAAATAGTTATAAGAGAATCTACTTCTTACTTGTGCAATTATACAATAAATGTGAGGAGTGGCAAATCTATATTTACTACAGTGAGCCAGCCAAGCCAACGATCCAGTTAATAGTTAGTCACATTTTCAATTAATCAATTAAATATGCTTAATAGTACTTTTAAATAAAAGATTATTCTATTAAAGTAAGTATCAAGGAATTGTAGGAGATGCAACAATCATACCAACGGGAAATAGGAGGTCTGACAGGATACTCTGGGGCGGAGCCTTGAAGTATCATTAGGGATGTTTTGAAGGAATTGGACGGGATCCTGAGCTCCTGCGAGATCAATGTTTTTAATAAAATATTTGGCCCAATAAGACATGGTTCTTAAAGATCAAATCAGTTCATAACAAGTTGGAAACTATTAATCTATAAATTCTTTTGCCTAATTTAACCGCCTCTGTAACAGCTTCATTGGACACCGGATGATACGGTGCTGTAAAGGAGTGTATTATTCCATATAAATTCATAAAACGAATTAATTTTTGGCTCGTGAATGGTTGTCCATTTTCTAATACAAATTCCTTAGGCAGTCCAAACCTAGGAATTTTTGTGCAGGGATGACTCACGCACGATGCCTTTTATCAAACCTCACCGAAAAGTGATTTATGTATGGCACTATTTTCAGCGATTGTCCATTTAGCGAGTTTCGTAGTTGTTTAATCTTATGACCCTAAAATTAAAATTACGATTACAAGAGGTTGAATAAAATCCACTATCTATAACAAGACAAAGGCAGCAAGTACCACTTTTCCTTTTGCCACTCTATGCAAAAAAAGTTTAGCCGTGCCATTATAAATAGTTTGATTACAAGAAGTAAAGGATAGTTTTAGGTGATGGAGGAGGAGGACGGTGTTCGTTAAGGAGTGTTACGTTGGCGGTGCGTTTGCGGTGCGGTGCGGTGCGGGGAGTACTCACTGTGCGTACGCGGCGTGCAACGGCGACGCGTAGGCGGCGCGGGGCAGGACGGCGTGCGGGAGGGTGTGTTGCGGCGAGTGCGGGTGGTGCGGGGGGCGGGGCGAGCGACCGCGCAGCGCGACGCCGCGCAGGCCACTCGCGGGCCCGGGGGCGAGGGCTACATGCAACACACGACAGACTAGGGTGCAGGGCGGGCATGCGGTTACCTGCGTCGCTGAGCCGCGCGCGGCGCCAGCACGAGCGGCGGCGCGGGCGCGGCCGCCGGCGCCGCGCCCAGCCACGGCCACGTCACGCCGGACACCCGCAGCCCTGCGCACACATCGCGCCTCCACACTCACTGACCACCACAGCGCGAGCTATGTCGTCCCACGTTACGAGACTACTGTACTCCACCACATTATTTGGATAACTGAATAGATGCAAATAGGCCCTTTCAATTTCTATTTTCTCGCGTGGGACTGTTGATGAACAGACTGTACATACGACTCGAGCTCGCGTTGCGGTGGCTACATAAAAATACCTACATTATTTCTCACGATAGAAATCCTCTCGTGCAGACGCCGTTTTTTCACTTGATTGATAGGGATTGCTGTTTAAATCTCATCCAAGTGCATATTAAGGAAGCGAATACAACATTATCCGACCAATAATCACAAATTATGAACAAAATCTAAATTGACTAAACTATACTAGTTAGAATGCAGTAGTTCTAATTACAAGGCTAGTATTACCCTTCCTTGGGCTTCGCCGCAGTCGGGTAATGTTCAAATGTAAACTTATTATTCACATTAAAAAGTTTTCAGGGCCATGCAACATTACAGCTCGATAGAAGTCACATACAGTGTTATAAATTCCAAATGATATAAATGGAGATGAGCACGGGGCGCCGTCCTATTTGCAATAAATAAACACACAGCACGGAGCCGTTGCCTTCCTGCTCTAAAGAAGCATGGCCGTTAGAGTAATTTTACAAATAACGTAATCAGTTGCATCGAGCATTAGAGCTAATCAACCACATAGTCCCACCACATTAAGTAAAGAAATCATGCTCGAATTAATGTTATAATAAAATGTAGACGCGTAAGCAACTTTATCGTTGAATGTGATATGGATACAATCTTAACTGTAAAAGATCTTACCTTCCGGCCACTGGACACACACTGAAACAAATTAAATGCACATTATAAGATTTGTAAAATTATAACTTGACTCCTAAGTATTTCTAATGCTAAGTAAGAAGAAAATCATTCTCTCTACACATTTTAATTTTTTATAGGTGTAGTGCAAGACAATTAAGTGGCGTTCATATAAAAAATAACAATTTCATGGACATAAATAACTTTAAATGACAATAGACAAACATGTTATATGACTCGACATACATGATTACCGTTGCACTAAAGAGGATACCTAATATTTCACCGACAATCGATTAGCAGATTTTCGTTTTAAAGAAAACTTTTCGCTGAGTAACGATTCGTTAATTGATAATTAAGTCATACGTGAGTTGTCACAGTAAGGTTTCGCATCTGTTTCAGTTGGCTTAATAATAATTATCAAATGTTACATAAGCCGTAATAATATTGGTATAACGATCACCTGATTAAAAAAGTTTAATCGAAAACTACGTATGAAAAAATTATGCCCAATGAAACATCTGCGAATATCTCCATAACTCAATGTATATTGTCTGCAAAACGAAGATCGGTGCTAAGAAGTCGACAAATTGATAGGTTAAAAAGCTGTTTAACTGCTGGCGTAGTCCGGTTGCATACGAAGTATTACTTCGTCGATAGCTACAACAGTGACGCCGGAGACTGCCTTCACCAGCTATTTAATGTGGAGAACAATGTACTACCATGTAAATAGAGCAATTGAGACGTTTATTTGGGTTAGGAATGCAGCTTGTTTATTAATACTCGGGTGTTAGAGCTGCACGTATGCGCGAGTCGGTGCAGCGCCGCAGCGCAGAGTGGGCCAAGCCCAGACGGTCTCCGGCTGACAGTGGACTCGATCTCTAAATAGCATTCACCTAATTGCATTCCAACAATGGTACTAGCCAACACGAATAAATACAAAATATATAAATAGATACATTAACAACACTGATCTTTACAATTTCTGCTCTCTCACCCAAAGTGGGAACGGATCCATTTCTAGCCTGAATAACTGGATGGATTAACAGAGAAAAGCCCAAGATGCATTATAAGTAGATGTGGACAAGTGGACAAGGTATGTATATTGTATATGCATGTTATTGTTAAGTCGAGGTAAGTAAATTAATAACCTTTATTTCTCTAGCCAAGATGCCCTACTAGAGAGCGGAGCATTATTAACAATGTGTGCTTACAAGTGTTCTCCAGAGAAAAAAAAACTACTCTTGTGTAGTCATCGATAATATGGTAAATCGAAATATAAATAAAGAGATTCTTTATTCATCTCAGAAACAGTGTCTTCGTGATAAATCCATTACCGCGGTTCGGATATAATTCTTTTTGATTCCAAGATGTATTAACTAGATTGCTTACCTACTTAAATAAAATTAGGTTTAGACTTACCGTTCGGTACTGTTGGAGGTTTCTTTGTCTGTACTCTCGCTGTCGCATTATTGACCTGGTATGGACGTAAACACAAGATCAGAACGTTTCTTACAGATGAGGTGGCAGAAATACTATGTTGACTGACTTTGAAAACAAAAATTAGACACACTTTACAATTCTAGAAAATTATATGATCTTCAGTGATTCTGAAATGTAATTGAAATATTGCCTTTATGTGGTATTCGAAACCACAAGAAGCACACAACGTGCTGGTTTAAACAAGGTGTTTAGAAAAACGTGTACATAGCTTTGGGATTCGAACCCACTAGAAAATTTATAGTCAGGTTAAGTACCTGACTGATTAATGAATTCAACTCTTTTTTGGGATTAATCGATGTAGTAAATAAAGTCAGTCAATTTCGTGGCAAATGTCTCTTATTTACTACATAATTTACTATTTTATGTAAATGATATAATTTCTATTAAACAAATTGCATCGGAGATGCATGAATGACGCATGAGCAAATAAAAAAAGACATTTGACACAGTTTATGTTAGGCAAAGGAAATCAGGAGGTATTAGTTACTTTTCGTCAGGGGTTCAATTAGAAGGGAGTTTCGTGAATAACGTTTAATGCCATTCAGTCGCCGAAATCATTGTTAGTGCTTCGAATATATATTTTTTAGAACGTATAAGTAGATAGAATTGAACTAAAATTTTTACTTGTAGTCTTACCTCTGTGGCATTGAGACGATACGGTTCGTTCTACAGACAGTTCTCTGTGAGAGTCTCTCTTTCGATCGGCATTTTAAATGACCGTCTAGAGAGTAAAGGGATAAAATAAATAAGGTTTGTTTGTGGATTAGACGTCGGCATACTTAGTGGTAATGTGCGGGCCGGGCGGCGCCGCGCTAGCATGACAGTAACTACAGAGCAGACGAGCGCAGTGGCGGTTGCGGTGGCGCGTGGCGGGCGTGGCGTAGGGAGCGGGATGTTAAACGTTACAGTGCTACGGTACAGATGGTAATCATTGAGTCATGCACACCTCTATCTTTCTGCCCTCAACCACGGTGCCGTGAAGACGCTCTCGTGCTCGCTCCGCATCACCACTATTTGCGAATGTTACAAAACCGAATCCCTGCATGCAAGACAGACAAAACATGCATTAAAAACAGCGTCGCTCAAAAAACAACGTGCAACAAAAATTAACATTTATGCATTGCATATTCTTTATTTAAATATTCTAGTGAAAAAATCGAGAGGATATTAATTGATTTTATTACGTTGATACTTTGAGCGTATTCTAGCTGAATGGGTACACATAAGCGTTTGGATTAAAGTAAATTAATATGTCGCTCGACCTAGTAGTCTGTACTATTAGAAGGAGTGTTTGTATCAGTGTTCCAGCAGGTACTTAGAGTTTCACACGATTATACTTCTCAGAGCTAGTCTTAGACAAAGAGGTTCTACTATGAAAAATAACGTTTACTTTGGTGTGGTATGATAGCTGCGATTTGTTCCATTTACATAATAACCGACCAAATTAACGTGTTATGCAGAGATAAATAAATACCAAAGAAACAAAAAAATTGGCATTGTTTTTAAATAGGTAGGTCGGATGTTTGATTATCATTTAAGATTAAGTTTTTACAAAATCCATAGGCTACTAACAAAAAATACTAATACATCACATGTGTGCAAGTTTTGTACAGTGCCGAATGCTAACATTTCAATAACTCGTAAGCGTTTTAAACCTAAGCTGTTACTAGTCATCATATTCTTCAATTCATTATTTAAATTTCACTAAACAGCAAAACGGCATTCTTAACCTTAATGCAAGTACAATAAATCCATTAAAATGATCTGTATTAAACAGTCGTGCTAAGACAAGTTTACTACTGTCCATACAAACGGTGATAATCCATAGATACAAAAAGCAGCTAGCACAGCACACGGTACAGTGGAAGAGACGAGATGTGAAAGTGGCAAACAAGTTGCTGATTGTACGAAACGCTTACACTTATAAAAGCAATGACAGCTCTATTATTACCATTCTGAGTGCAAGTATTAAATAATAAAAATATTTTTGGGCAGAGAGAAAGAGAGGAAATTCTGTATCGAAAGATGGCTAGATGCCATTCCGCGAGGGAGCTGCGGTGACAGGACACACGCGATGCAAGCTCTCGGTTTTGATGACGCACAAAACTCGATCGTACAGACCAAGAAGACACAAATGACATTCGAGATAAGCCAAACTAAGTGATGCACCCTAGATAAGTAGTACTAGGAAACACGGAATGCTAACGTTATCGATTGACTAAGACAATAATCAGGACCAGCGAAATATACATGCCCAACACTAATGAAATACTTCATGTTCCCTGGTTAGGAAGCGTGTAATGGAACTGTTTATATTATTAAAGAGGACAAAAATATTAAGATCACTATCAATCTAATAGACAGGATTAAATACTTCAGAATGAGTTTCATCATCCAAACTACACGCATATAAAAATTATTTTGACCTAAATAAGCCATTCAGGACTATGTGCTATGTTCATAACTAGGATCACAATCAATATGTACACACAACCATCGAATAATGCGAGTGCAGTTGGGACGATATAACTTAATATTAGTGATGAATAATAGAGCTGTCCTGAAAATATGACTCAGAAAATCAGCTGTTAAAGTGACGATGCATCATTCTCTAATACTGCATATCCCAATGTGAGGCTTTGAAGAAAAATAAACTTGGAGCTATTATTTGTAAGAAGTAAATACTTTCTTTATGAGCGAGCATGGACTACTTTAGGGGCGGTCACCAAACTGACACAAGGAAAGCGATAAACACGAAAAAGCGGTCAATCCAATCAATTATTATAAAAAATCACTTCGATATTTGTGTTTTAATTTTAAAGGGACTGACATTTACAGTGAGTTGTTTTTTGAGTATCAATCATTAAGGACAAAACATTTTCTATCAACAAATTATGCTTACTACTAACTTTAACAAAATCAACATCATCAGCTGACGAAAAGTTAGAAATAAATATATTCTTAGCATTGTAGTGCAAAGCACTTCGTAAGTATAAGTTGTTCACAGTATATCAGATAGTATTCAAGTCGCAGATCAATATAACAGTATTTACTGAATGAAAATTTACAATGCAATTAGAATACTGCACCAAACATTAAAACCAAGAATATGCTATGAGATAGAGAAGATTTAAACACAATTAAGTATTATTACTGATCTAAGCCCATTTGCCCTTAGACTTGTAAACCCAAAATAAATTGCACGTAGGAATAATAATATCATATAAGGCATGAAAAATGAATTGTTATTGAAAGGGGAATTTTAAAACTAACTTCATAATTATTTTCGTTTGGGCAGCAATAACTGATAAAGAAATATAGTACCAACTTCAAAACTATAGCAATAAAACCCAGTATTTACCGTTATTTGAAATTTATATTTCTGAGAAATTATATTGCCAGAGGTCTGAAGCATATTAAACGTGAACTACTGGAAGATAAGATCGGCGTCTCATTATTCTATTTTCTTAGTCTACATTTTTTAAACTCACAACTTGATTTTTCAATACAACTTTAGCGACCTTCTCCCAATAGTTCACAAACTTAGACTGAATCAATTCCGTACACAGGGAACACAAATATGTAAAATAATTGCGGCGTCTTGTAAAGGCTCGTTGATGGGTATTCGAAAATCGTATTCGTATTTTATACAATCCCGCCAAGAGTTCTGAGTGTACGAATCGTTTCACACTAGATAGAGCTAATAAATAGAAGTAGCCACACTGAAATCTCAATCGCGAGGATAGGATTTCGGAGAGCCACTTCAAAAATATATTTGTTTTCTGTAATACATTTCTTACCTTCGAACCACGTTCGTTGAAGATTATTTCTACATCAAGTATTGTGCCATATTGCTGAAATATAAAACGTTAGAAATTAAAATTTGGTTTTCACGGCTACAAATAAAAACACAAAGGTTTCGTTCATGCCGTGCTGTTGCTAGTGTAAACGGTAGGTGCTCTACGTACCCCAAACATGTTTCTGAGATCGGGGTCTCTAAATCTGAAGGGTATATTGGAGACGTGTAACCGCTTGGGCTGGGAGGCTTGTGAAACGGGCACGAGAGCCTTTTCGGGGGAGGCGACGGCGTTGGCGTTGGCGACGGCAGCGCTGGCAGCGGCGGCGGCGGCGTGCACGGCCGCGGCTTGCTGCGCCACCGCCACCGCCGCGGCCTGCTGCGCGACCGCAGCGGCCACGCTTACCGGAGTGCTCTCTTCTGCTGAATCCACGTCGCTTTGCTGTAAACGTTTTAAACACATACTTTAACAATTAGGTAGAAAGAGAAAATTTCACCCTAACGATCTTTTTCTTTAATTCCCTAAAAGCCGGTCACATGCAGAACTAGCGGGAGTGTCTTTCTTTTAAAGTTTGTGACACTTTCTTTACAGTCACGTTCGGTACGCCACACAAGATTGATAAATGTGTCAATACGACAGACTAAAAAAAGTCCTAATTAGGTACTTTTAATGTTACAATAACATTAAGCATTTGTTGTTATTTCCGCAACTATTACACATCTGAACTTAAAAGGCAGATCAAAATAAATAAATAGATACTTCTTTGTCCCTCTCAGTTTTTCTTGTTTGGGTGTGTATAAACTTTTCTGTAGGAAACGGAACTCACCGAACTGTTGTTTTGATTGTCTATAGAATTAGGTGGATGCGGTTGAGGCGGCGGTTGTGGTGAGAAGTTGGCGGGTGGTAGCGGCGCCGGTGGTGGAGGTCCTTCGCTCTTGACGAGCGGAGGCTGTGGTGGCGCCGCAGGCCCGCTGGCCTCGGCTTTAACGGCGGCCAGAGCGTCGCCGTTGGCGGCAAACTGGGCCGCCGCGGCCGCAGCCGCCGCCGCCGCCGGGAACGGGGCCGCCATGCCCGTCCCCACCATGTGCTGGAATACATACGGACAGTATCGTTAGTTAAGAGTAGACAATCTGCCATATCAGTGTTAAATACATACAACATAACTTAAGTATTTCATGATGACGGACCCGACCACACTAGTGCGTAATAGTACATTGTGTATTGAGGACGGTAAGTAAGGAATTACGATGGAGGCTCTAGTAGACTAGCCTTTCTGAGTCGAGTTTCATAATTCCCGTACCGCACGTGAAACATACAATGTTTTTCAACATATTTGCGAGTAAATAAATAAAAGTATAGTGCAGAAAAACCGGCACGCGCCAGAGACGCGGCGTGGGCTGCTGCGCGGGCGGCGGGGGCGCGGGCATTACTTACCGCCCGAGGGTTTCATGAAAAGAAAAAAACCCGAGGGTTTTATATGAGGTATTACGGCCAGGTTAACCTGTATGTTTTGATACTGTTTACGTGCAGTGTGAAGAAATAGTAGATTGATAAACAAGGGTTGTAAGTGATCAATTACACCCAAGATATTTAGGCACACGAGCGAGCAAAGCGAGCGAGGGTGCTTATAGTTCGCGGGTGTAATTGATCATTTACACTCGAGTTGAACACTCTACTTTTCATCACAAATGCGAGGAAAATCCAAATCGTCACTTGAACTCGTCATTATTGTTAAAAAAATACGCAATTTGTAATAGAGCGGAAGAAAATTAATCGCGCTAAACCGTCTTTCGTTTTTTTTTAATGGCCTCGCGCTCTTTGGCTTTGGCACATTCAGCCAGCACTGGGCAGCAGCATTATGCCAGCATGGCGGTTTGGAGGTAAGTATTACGCATTAAAGAGCAGCATTCGATTTTTAAATTTACTTACCTCCCTAAGGATGTAAATCGAATTTACAACTCGGATTTCAAGTTAAATGCAACCTACTTTCAGAGCTTAAGTGATGAAAAAGACGTTGACGGTTCGTTTCGCCACAAAATGTATGGGGAAACGTGACGCCTATGACACGTCACTGCGTATACGCGACGGTGTGATCGGTCCTTTAAAGCAATATGTTTAGGTATTTGACTTATATACGTAGGTATCTATCTACATATGTATGTATATGTAGGTAAAGCATATAGTAGTTATTTAATTTATACGCTTATTTCACTTGCGGTAGACAAATTCCTTATTCACTATAGGGATGTACATGATTTTAAGTGAATGTGGAATCTAAAAAATATAATCATGATAAAAATGTCATGAGAAAATAAACTTTTCAGAATATATCCACACGAGATGAGATGACAAACGTAGTGTCGATTGACCTAGCTTTAAGTGACAAAAATATATATGTACCATAAAATATAATAAGACATTGATAGATTTACATCATGAAGGATCTTAGACAGTAATAAAAAATCATCATAAAACACAGAAGAATGTGGATCAAGTACGTTGAATTTCATGGAGGCGACGTTGTTATGTCAAAAAATTTATAGTCATTTCGTTTCAGGGACGTGGTCAACACTAATTCTGTCGTAATAAATAAGTAGTACGTCCGTTTATAGTTGACGTATCTGGGTTGCGAATCGAAATATTGACACACAGAGAACTCGTGCCAACCCACGAGTCGCATTTGATTTCGAGTAGGGACCGTCAGTCACCACCAATCAACGCAACGCAAAAGTCGCAAAACTCCCGGCGGCTTTGGAGCTACGTACAAGTTTTACTTGCACATCGTTGTTCGGTATAAGTACGCTTCGGAAATGTTCATTCAGCGGAAAACGTAGAACAGTTTGCGAACAATTACCCCGAAAATATTTAAGTATCGAATCGATATCACAAAAGCGGCTTTTACAACGTAGGCACAATTGCTTTTATTTTACGTCCGAAACGCCTGTGGAGGCAAAATTAAATTGCGAGTGAAGTCTCACGCGGCAGGACACCCTCCCGCTTTGTTACTGCTAAATTTAAACAGAATTGGGATGGGACGTGATAACTTTCATCCTTTACTGGAAATTGATACTTGTTTTAGCCAACAGTCCACATTTATTAAAATGTCTATATAGATATAGAAATAGATCTATTACTTGCTTGATACAATTTATTCGCTTGATAATCGAGTTACCCTTGTTTTTAAGAGTTAAATTGAAACCTATTTTGCAGTTAATATTATAATTACATAGGTAATTTTGTTTTATAGCAAACTATAATCTTAACAACAATTAAATATCATTTAATTTATTCTTTAACGATATCGTGAGCGGCTGACTGACATAAAGATGTAACTTTAGGTATATCTAAAACAATTTATGTAGTTACACAAGCATTTGGTGGGTGGTAAAGCCTAGTAGGTACGTTTTATTTACCCGCCTAGCCTGTACATGCAGCATTCGCAATATTTAGTATTTTATGTGCTGCTAGCTGTACAGCTATGTACCGGAAACGAGAAAATTAGGAAGTGGTTGGTTATTGAGCGCAATTGCGTAGTCAACTCACAAAGCGCGCACTTGGTCGTGATAGGTACCAATAACTACACCCATTGCTACTCTTAGAAGAATACAATCTCTACTAATATTATAAATTATAATTGTGAAAGTAACTCTGTCTGCCTGTTACCCTTGCACGCCTAAACCACTGAATAGATTTTAATGAAATTTTGTACAGAGATAGTTTCAGTCCCGGAAGAGACATAGAATAGTAAAATAGCGATAAACAAATTCTGCAACAGCTAGTATACATAGAAGGCATAAAAATAAATAATTATAATACTCTTTGTTATTAGTAACCCTACTGCTTTATTGCTACCATACTGCTAATGCTTTAGAAATATATAGTTTTGTTTACATAGCTTGTTAGTTACAGGCAAAGTTATTAAAGGGGCGTTAAGCGTGAGAAATAATTATACTAACTTAGGACAAAATAACAACAAGAAATATTTGATCCACCTTATTAACAGCTAGTCTAAGTGGCTAACGGAGGAAGAAGATGAATAGGTATTAAAAATTCAGAGGATGCATGCATCGAAAGAATTTCGTAATTACCTAATTCATTATTTAGTCATATTTTTTGGAAATGGAATTTTATTAGTCGTAGTCACACAGATTTATCTATTGCATTCGTTCGATGTTGCTTTGCACTGGGCACAGATTGCCTCCCTATGTTTAGTTACACATTTCTCCTCTCTCTCATACAAAAGCTTTCAAAGTGAAGTGATTATTTCTCATTCGTGCGTGTTTCGTGTACGCGACTACGCTCACGCTTTATTTACAGCCACTCCGTTTATTTATGTGACGTCTGAATTTTGAGTCAGACATCATACATGTATACACGACAGAAATACAGCACTCTTCGGTTATTGATCTTTGACATAAACTGCGAAAATTGTAAAGGGATAATGGAGATTTACAGTGCCTTTTAGCACCGGGGTCAACGAAGACCGCTGGATTACCTATCTTATTGTTCCCACATTGGATAAGCTCACCATGGTGTCTGCCTATATGAGTCCTTTATCGATATCTCTCTCTAGTTTGTAGCTAACTTAATAAGTGTCTACTCAACGTGGAAATGGTATCCATTGTAAAGTAGTCTTCTGTAAAAGATTCAACTTTCCACTATTTCAGGTAAAATTCAAATTCAAATCTTAAACAACTAAAATAACAGAAACGTTTAATTATAATATTCTTATTCTAATTTAAGAACAATAAAGCATGTTTAAATGTTTCAGTAATTTATTTTACTGCTGACCTCGATTAGCACGTTTAGGATAGACTTACCCAAATTCTTAAGACTTCACTCATAAAGCTCGTTAAACTGAGAATATTAAAATTAGTGAATATTACTTTAGTCGCAATGGAGTGATTCAAATAAAAATGACCTAAGAAGTAGGAAACCGGTTCTTTCATAAATGTTATTGAATATGTCACTAAAATGTCAACATCTATTATATTTATTATCTAGCCGTTTCAACAGCGAGTAATAAAATTTCACTTTATCATGTTTTATTCTCAGTACAAGCCGGACAATAATATCGATAGGTACAGTTAAAAGCCTAAAGGAGGGTGGCGGCGGTTTGGGAAGTCTTTTAAAAGAGATATTATTAATCGTAGCCCTGCAGAGTGGGTCTCCTTTATCGCAACTCCTCATAGCTGCTATTCTTCATGTCATGCCCCTCCCTAGACCCGAGCTTACAATCCTGCATTCCCACGCTTACGTCCCTATCTTCTTTGTACATAATACAATCCGTTATACGCAGTAATAGTAATACAACATAGCACTTTTTTGTAAAAGCATCTTCTTTAACCTGTTTAGCTGGAACAGAAACCCTTCTTAAGAACGAGTTCGCCTTTATACTACTTATCTGTCTAATACTGTTTTTCTTTTGTTGTTGTGTGCAATAAAAAGTCTACATATATACTGCTTTCCTTATAGACTTATTTGTAACTAATATGCATACGCATGTTATCCGTTCAAAAACTATAACTTTCATTGTTAATAAAACCTTGTTATAAAAGTGGATCATTAGGGGAACATAATAAAGGCGACGAAATAATGAAAAGGCGTAAAGCAGGTAATATTGTCATAACTACTATAACGACGTTTACGCTTACGACATTACTTTCGTGAGAGTCCATAAAGACGAGCATAGGGTGTTATAATCCTATATCAGGCGAGAGAAAATAATGGGCGAAGGAATTATATTTAGACGAAAGTCTTAGGTGTAATCCGGGGCGACGGAGGACATATAGAGAAGTGTCATCTCTTCCGCGTACCAAGAGCTCTCTACTCTTGTTAGCTCTAATTGTCCACCGAGACTCTGGTGAGCGGCGCCTCTGGTGACCCGACGACCAAAAATTAAAATGTCGCTCTTTTGTAGCATAGCATTAAAGCACTCCCTTAGATCTTAGCGCTATTTATGGAATCATAACCAGACAATAGCCGTGACTCATACTCAACACTCTAAGGAGCTACTATATACGTGTTAAGAATATACGAAAATAACCGGGATTTCAAAAATTAAGATCTCTAACGTTGTAAGAAAAAAACAGATTTTCGACATCAAATTAAAATAAGAATGTAGATGTGTAGGCAGTAAAGAAAAGTGGTTTGTTTGATGGTGGAGTCTTTAGCGAACCGTGTAACTATAAAGACAAATAGTCATTAAAATTTTACGTCGCTCGAACTATAATGGTCGTTAGTACTTTCAGCTATTCACTTAAAAGCTGCAATGCCCATTACATTACATGTGGTACGCCACCGTCCAGTCATATCCGGCAGGCAGAGCTGTCGCGTAAACAAACTGAACTTTTTATAGAGCGGGTCTGCGATTCGTCTTGCACCCAAACGCCAAGCTACTTAAGAAGAATCTGCTCACACAGACGTAGCGTCCAGGCTATTCCAAGACTTTGCACGTGGCAACATAGCCTTAACTAACTAATGTAAACATAAACTTATATGTTCGACAACACATGTAAGCGTTTGTTTTATTTATAGCTTGTTTGAATTTAGCTACACGTAAGACCTTTTTATGCCAAAACAAAGTAACTATGCATAGGTATAACCGAATTTAATCCATTGATTTTGAGCTTAATCTAAAGTATGCTAGTGTTTAAGTAGTTAAGTATCCTAATGTATATTGTCGCGATATTACGAGTTAACTTGAACGTTTCCGGCGAATAAAAAAGAAAACTTCTCTTTTTTTATTCTATGACCAAGCTCAATGTAGGCAATACAAGTGTACCTACTGGAATCCCGATTAGCTAATTCACATGCCAGTGGTGTTTTTATAAGAGCTACTAAACGTGAACAACGTATAAAATAGGTGTAGAATCTAATTTAACGAAATTCGATACCTTCGCTTATCCTAATCACTTTACAGAAGACAGCGGCTATGAGCGGGTAAATTCCTGAAGAGAGAAGAAAAATAAAAGAATGTTTTATATGACAAAGTTGAGGATCCTTTTTTCTCAGGAAGAACTCGTTTATTTATACGTAATTTATAACTTTATACCTAACGTAGAAATTATTAAGAAAAAGTAATGTTGGTTCAAAGGCAGTATTATTCGTAGGTAGGTAAGTAGGTATTAAAGGAATTGGCTGAGTCGCTAAGCAGAACAGATGCACGCCATGCCACGTTTCACAATTAGGTAATTATATCAAGAACAATTGAATGTAATTGAAGGCGACACAACCCGACTCTGGATTTAGTGTCATGCGTCATCGAGCCTGCTTCAAACCCAACAGCAGAGCTATGAATGAAATGTAGCATTAAATTTTCAATTGGTGACTTGCTCTGATGAGCGGTCAGTTACTTTGTTCGAGTTTTATAAGTAAGTCATCCCACACAGAAGATACGTGTATCTATTATAACTTCATCGATAACTTTTAAGACAAGATTTTTTCATTAAGAACGGACCAGAAGGCTCGAGGCCAGTACTCGAAAACACTGATGCCTAATGAGAAAAGTTCAGTAGAAAGTTGAAACGCGTTTCATATCATAATGTACCTACCCTAAATACTCGTAGCTACATAAATTCCACGTACGAATATGAACAACTTTCAACATAAACATTACAAACAAATACATTATTTTTTATCTTCATAAATACGTAGTGTTAAATATACGCACCTACATACATATATCATATTATCAAGTTACACTTATGGGTAGGTAGATGATAGGGACTAGTTGGGGTCACCGACAAGGGACCTTGCTATTACGACTTACGATAATTTCAAGAGACATATTGACACATCGATAGCAGCTATTTACAAGTTCAACGTCTATTTAGTAAGTGTACGCACTACTTAGTCGGATAATAATTGGAATCCGGCTTTGCTTTGCGGAGGGCCATCTTGAAGAAACAAAAACCATTTTCCCAGGTAAATTAAAAATGAGTTTTACGAAGTTTAGGTTCGCTTCCTGTCAGATCCATACTAAAAATGACAGCTAAAACCTGAACTGAGTCGGAATTGAATCGCATTAAGACGTTATGGTAAGGCGGCTAACTATTTTAAACGTCTGGTTACTGCGTACATTTTATAAAATACAAGAAACATTAAAATAAGAAAGCCACAAAAGAAAAATCTCAAGAACTCCTTAATATAGCGTTATTTGAATGCGGAATACGGTTCTCAACCGCGCAATGTTAGATTAATGACATGGGATGGGGTTTTGGGAGTGCGTAGGAGCAGTCCCCTTCTCTCTTCCCCACCCCAACCACCCAGCGTCCCCTAGCCGCTCGTCACTGAACAGATGCTGGATTTTGTAAACACAAACATAGACCCGCCAAGCAGCGATAATAAAACTTACGCCCTATCAAGCAGACATGTAGCCCATGTAAGACGTGATGTTTATATTAGGGGCGAAACAAATCAATATTTAATTTAAAAAATGATAGTTTCTACAATCAGGGAGCCAATAGTAGGTACTTAAATACATACGTGAGCGAACTTTGCATCTTATTTTAATAATTATATCTGTCTCACGGTGCTTTTATAACAAGGATTGCGAATAATTTAAATAGGCAATGTTAAGAAAAAGACAAAGTGTATCAATGTAGGTAGGTACGTAATTTACATAAAACCTGGAAAACTGGAAATTTACAGATTATAAATACGATTTAGAAGATTTAGGGCCGACAACGCACTGGCATCGCGTAAAGCGCTGCGGGTGTCTATGGACAGTGGTGATCATTTAACATCAGGTGACCCACTAGTTCGTTTGTCTGGCCTCTCTAACATAAGAAAAAGAAAGAAAAAAATATTAATAAAAAGCGGCAGCTTTGAGTGTGCAATATTCTGTTTTCTATCATCATGTATGTGTACACGTCCTCTACTCTTACTGTCGCTGTCGTGTAGCGAAACAGAACATTGAAAAGCCAGGTACATTGCATTCGATTTAACCATGTAGTACCGCACACAAAGCCAGACAGTTATTAATTTTTTTACAATTTAAGCCGGCGCGCGCGGCGCGTGGAAGATTTGCTTCGGGGACCGGATTTTTTCCAACTCGAAACACGGAGTGAGCTTAGTTTCAGCTGAATTTCTTTCTGGTTATATTATTTTATATTAATATTCAACAGTTTGCAGCGATGCTACGTGACCGGGGGAGTATTTACAGTGCTTAGCGGAGCGCGCAGCCTCGTCGGCCGGGCGCAGGCAGCACCCTCGTGTCGACCGACTGCTACGAGTACACCGGCATGCATATGGATGATTTGCTTATATTTGCAAGAAAAGGATTGTTTCTAGTTTACTCACTCCACATGTTTAAACTATTTCGTTCAATTTATCTATTACGCACAGGAAAACTGTAATCAGATGCCTATTCTGTGTTTTATAGTAGGGTACTAAGCATAATTTATAAACGAAGTTTTTTTCCATGATATTACAAGTGACCCTTAAATTGAAGAGATTTTGATTTCAGTCAACAAAGCAAAAGTTAAAGTTATAGCTTTCAAAGATATAATAATATATAGTGTACCTACTATAAAACCGCGAATGATTGGGAGTTCACCCGTGTAACAGTGCACGACAATGGCGATGGGTGCTCGGGCCTCGGTCGTAAAATAGCTGAAATAGGTCTCTTCCGGGCGCTGCCCGCTTGTCAAATCCCTCCGTGCGGAGCTTCTTGTTCCACCATTTGTCAATCTCTTATTATTATTATCATCCTGGTAACCTCTGTGAAGTATTTTCTCTTATCATAATTTTTTTATTGTAATAGGTACTTTAAATCCTAAAGTCGGAGGTCACGACAGTATTTTGCTACAGGTACCTATCCACTAACAAGCTCCCGCGGCTTTGTTCGCGTGGACTTAACTTTTAGGAGGATAACCAATTTTAAATATTTAACGCCAGGATATTCTTTCCGAAATCCGATTTCTATGATAGAAAGCCTATGTATGTTATTTCCAGGCATATAGGCGTTTTCGGAGATACATCCGATACAGTAGTTTATTGAGATTCCTATACTAGTGTGAATGAAATAGGCAGAAAAAAAATCTAAAATCTATTGAAATATACCTCACTCTGTTAACGTTTCTAATAGCACCCAGACTAGTTTCTCTAAGATGAGAGATTTAATGTTGTGAATTTTTCTCCCTACTGTTTTAGTATGTATGGATGTATAGATTGCATTTGTTAGTGAAATTACAAAAGAAACAAAAAAATAAAAACTATCAGCAATCAGATATTTTTCTTACATACAGACTGACAGCTTCATATTATATGTCTGTAAAGTGCCAAGTCTCTAGCTTAAGTGGTTTAGGCTGTGCGGCTTGTGTGTTGTCTGTCTGTCAGTACTGTTCTGTAGTAACACCAGATTATCGATAACGATATTTATCCAAATTGTGATTGCATAACCCACATCGTTTACCAGTAATCTTTTGGATTTCAATATGAGCAAAAATTGAAATATATTTATTGAATTGCGAGTGCCTTGCGGCGAGGTCCGACACCTCACGGGAATTGGTTCGGATTCGATCATCAATAATTTGCGGCTCCGCCCGCCACCCTAACATTGCCACCGTTCAACGAATTACACGAATCAATAACGTATGTAAGGCTCCTGATGTCATTATATTACTAATATAGCAATTTCTATAAAATCAACATCGTGTCATTATGTTAATCTTATACCCAATTTTATTTAGTCTAAATTTGTCTTTTAGCAAACGTAACCACAAAATACCCGTAAATCCAATACTTATATGTACTTACCAAGTCACAAAATTGTGTTCTAACCCTAACTAGTTTCTGAAGTATATTTATTACAGGTCGCATCTAGTATACAGTATACCTACGACCAGAGTAAACGTTTGTATTGTTTGAACGTTTGTTCCAGACGAACACCCACCAAAAGATAAAATGACTTTCCCGTCGACTACCCCCGTGACACGGCACTGTAAAGAGTTCAAAAAACTGGCCAAGTGTGCGTCGGGCCGTGCGCAGTGTCAGGGTTTTCTGTCATATGGTTGCCATAATTAGGCAAATATTTTTATAGTAGGTATCTGATGACAATAGTGGGAACTGAAGATCTTGCCTGTTAAGGCAGATCGAACGTTTTTAAACATCATTTTAATGTGTACAAACATATTTTGGTAACATCATCATCAATATCCTGATGATATTAATTAGAATATAATAAATCGAACATGAATTTAACAAGAAAGTGCCCGAAAGTGAACTACTACTTGCGCGGGTTATTCTTAAATCAAACAGAGGGCCGTCCATTTGTAAAAGCCACAGGCCACTTTGGTTCAGAGTTTATTCACAAAATATCTAATAAATAAAGAACGTTCGCTAAGGAAAAGGAATAAAGGAATACAATTTGATACCTACGCATTTCATTTCGTTATATTATTTTATTTCCATGAAACCATTGATCGGAGGGTGATTTTATTCGTTGTTGACTAAGTGATTTTAACTACATGAGTACTTGATGACTAACTTCTTCCGTGCTAGTCTGAGAGCAAAGAAAAAACATAGAATGTACTAGTTGCATCTATTCCCGCGCAAATAATAAAAGCCCATCGAGAGAATGGGCGAAACTCATAGGAATCATGTTATAGGCGATTTCTATCTATACGCTTATAATCTTGCTAAACGTGGCCTGTAGGCTCTGTCTACCCCGTAAGGGATAAAGACATGATTTGTGTATGTATGTATGTAACTACATGAGGTATATGGAACGTCGTAGTTACTAATTATTATTGCACACCATACACACTTATATTTCGAATATGTATCAAAATAGGTAAGTACGCGTCAGAATGATGGAAGACCGTGCTAAAATGATCGATTGGTTCATAATATAACAATTCAAGAAAATACGGTTGACAAAATGTCCTGGAGCCTTACTATGACGTCTTATTCCGATTGTCAGATCCATACTAAAAATGACAGCTAAAACCTGAACTGTCAGAATTGAATCGCATTAAGACGTCATGGTAAGGCCCCTGTTATTCTCGTTTGAAACAAGAACGTTCAGACGTATACAACTAACACCACAGAGGTATTTCTAATATGGTAATTAATTTATTATGTCATTAATATTCTTCACGTAAAAGAAAAATTTCAACACGTTTTTTTACAAGACTAAAAAAGTCCTATGCCCGCATCACGAGCGAACGTGCACTCTAGATTCGACTCACGGAAGCAATCTCATTGAAACTGCACCCTGTAGCCCATTTTATGGGTCGCTGGTGCCGTTAATTAACGCAATTTCTTTTTTACAGTGTTCGCAATTTCTTTACATCTAGTTAAAACTAGTTATACATGAATCATAGCAGATGAACAGGGCGGTGAATGAATACAATGTTAGGTTGAACTTTCGGAGTTTATGGATTACTATTAGAATAAAAAAGGCGTATTAGCCAAATCGAGAGTACTGAGGAGCGTATAACACGGCGCGGATGAAGGCTGGACTTAAGATTCATAAACTATGAAATCATTTTTGTACTTATAAAAAACATAGTACCGTAAATAATTTATAATATTCATTTAATTTTACTCTTTTTGTTACATTTATGCATTAAATCAAATTAAGCCAAAGATTTAGTTATTTCGGGTTAGCATTAGCGGTTAAGCTGATTAACTAGGTTGATAAATAGGTAATTAATTATATACATATATGTCAGAATGAAATCAAAGTATACAATATTTACATTATAGAAAACATGTCTAAAATAAAATTTGTAAAGACTCTATTAATGTATGTATGTACCTAAAATATTATTAACTGTCTAAAGTCCAGCCGTCACCTGTGGTCGGTTCGTATGTTAGATATAGTCGAATGAGGAGTATAATTCAATCCACTTCACTTACAAATATCACTAAAAAGTTTCAGTAAAAGGAACAGTAAATGTGAATTCATTATAAAATGCCGTTTAGTGTCACTGCCACAACAGACTACATTTACTGTGGTTAACCTTTACTGCTGTGCTGTGCGCCACTGCCGACGATACTGTAGTGTGGTTACCGGTAATTGTACAAATAATGCACTGAGCCTACGATTAGGACTCGGATAGGATTACTTTACACAATTGAACGTTTCTGTTACTTACTTTGTAGTAAAATTACAATCTATTTACGTTTTAATATAAAAAGCGCATTGAATAATGTTTATCAGAGGATATTTAATGTGATTACACATCAATATTAACGATTGTTCACAATCATAATTACGTATTTAATAGTATTTTTAGTGTTAACAGTAACAAAAGCTGCTTCAAGGCCATTTTCACTCGAAATACTTAACTCCAAAGGTGAAGCATTTAAACTTAATAAGGCCGAATAAGGCTAGAACAGTTTAACGAACATTGCAATGGCTGGAACCAAAGCCGGAGTACGTGGGTACGAATGTAAGTAATGCCATTAATAAAACTTAACTACATAGTTAAGAGTTTCTCTTGTTGGAACGCAGAAATTTCTCATGCGAATGGTCACGCGAAGCAGGGTATGAGAAGCAACTTGGGATACCTATTCAATATGTCGATAAAATGTATGAATTTGAATAGTGTTGAATTATGAAGGCAGTCAAATTATCATTGTATTTTAATTTTAATGAGTAGTAATAGTTTTATTTACAGTAGGTACTCAATTTACGCATATGAAACAAAATCGTCCAGAAAATTAGGAGAATTATATCAAAAATTTATTAATTATCCGTTAACCGTCGAAAATAAATAAATCGGAAAGTCTAAAATGATTGCGATTTTTAGGATTCCGTGTCTCAATCGGCAAAAACAGAGCCCGTATAGGATCACTAGTGTAGGTATTCGTCAAGCAGGTTTGCCATAACTAAATTGCCCCATATTTATAGAACCGTCATTCAAGTTGATTTCGTATACAGTACACAGTGCTTTCTGAACATTACTCGAAAGGATCATTCGAAAGCGGTGAAAATATGTGTTGATATGATTAATTAGATTAATTAATCTGTACTCGTATTTCAAAAGCTCAGTTTTTCACAATTTTGGAGTGATATGCTACAAAAAATGTAGCCCTGTTTGCAAACGTTTTCCTCTGCATTTACGTAATCGGTCAGTTAATTTAGTATTTAGGGAGGGAACATATATTGAGGGAGTCAGACTTGCATATCATAGCTACCTACATATAGCTAATTTTAGATCTGGTAAATAACGTCTCAAGTCAATACAGAATATTTATTGTTTACCTATAGGTATAACTGTTTGTGCTGTTTACAGCCAGTTTTTTGTAAACTAATACTAATTTATGATAGTTAGTATTAACGATTGTCGATTAAACACATCGACGGGTGATAGTTACTAACTACGTTCACAAATTAAGGTTGAAATTTCATTATATATTTTTTGCATTTAGTTACTTTTGCTAGTCACCCGACGACATGGAGAACGCATGACACTGCCTGCTGACAAGTAACAAACAAAGCCATTTTCCGGAACCTTGGATAATTAGTTCTAGACGAGGAATAAAAAAGAATTAAAAAAGGTGCCAAAAATGGATATGTAAAATCGAAAATATTTACCTCTTTGTTTTTCTACTCTTTTACTAGGATTCCATTGCAATAAGGGTGAAAAAGGTGTAACACAAAGAAACCAATTAACTTTTGTTTTAATTAAAGCCTTTAACTAGGTTTTTTTTAAACGACTCATCTAATCATTAAATCCTCATTTAGTACTTTAAAACACATATTGATTGTAAGTGCCGTGATAAACATGAAATCGTTTAGCTATAAAATCCAACAGGTATGTTATGTGCACAGTCTTAACTAAGTCGTCAGGATTGCTGGTTAATTTGTTTACGTTTTGGTGGCTGACATAATTAGGTTAAGATGCAAATTTAAGTTTCAAACGTGGCGTCGTTCGTCGTTGTCCGTTCTGGTCCGTAATCCTGGCTGACAGGCAGGCCGGCGCGGGCCGGCCCTGAGACCATCACATACGGGAAATATTGATCTTATTTGAGCTTGATTAACTCAGACGTTGTCGACGGGCTAATAATACCCCAACTCTGGCACTGATCCAGGCGAGGCCTTAATGGTACTTCGATCCGCGACAACTCTCAAAGGTGACGCGCTATAACGTTGATTTGTTTGATCTAACACTGATAAGTTATTCAGCGGCGGATGAATTCCCCAACTCCCTTAATAAAGCTGTCGGACCAAACATCCCCGTGTCTGCTCTCCGTGCCAACCCTTCCCCACGATTATAGTTCCGTTTAAGACAAAGTTCGCCCCAAAATGTTTTCATAGTATTTAAGTAGGTAAGGTTAATAAAAGCTTCGTGAAACTTACAAACTGAATACTAAAACTGTGGCTCATTTATTTATTTCATCAACAAGACTGAGGTGATATACCTAATTAAGGCACGTTTTTATAAATATTATCTTATAGATAGGTACTATAAAGCAAGTAGCATAAAGCCCTTCCCACTTAGGAACAACTAACTTCGTAAGCATGCCAAGACAGGGAAGGCATAATGCGTAAAATATTAAACAGGTCAGTTGATGAATTTCTTGTTAATTTTAATTAACTTAGCATTGTGTTTATTTTATCGAGTTAAAGCTTGGCGGATAGTTAGCAATTAGATAGGATAGGCCTCAGGATAGGGCACACGCTGTGATTCTAAACTTTATGAATGGTCAATGTTCCAAGTCGTCAGGAATTATTTTTTCTCAAACATGCTCGGAAATGTATGCGTTAATGTCCCGATATGAGGACATGAAGTTTCTCGTTTATGGCTCCCTACATTACTTCTTGGCTTAGGCCACAAAAGTTAGTATGAAAATCCATTTTTGTCCGCTGCTCTAACTTTTTAAATTTCTATACTAAAATTAAATTGGCAAAGGAAAAAAATTACATACAGCCAACCACCACCACAATCTGTACCTAAGCATAATTGCGACATAAAAAAAAATCTATGGTACTATATTTATGTGCGGTTAAACATGGTGCTCAAATAGCTGGATCAAATTAGTATCTACATTTAAAAAATAAAAAAGGTGGCAAATCGAAAATCTTTTTTTCTGCTTATGCGTATTTCGTAGTGATTGTTATTATAATTTAACAGAAATAAAAATGACTTCTAGTGATGAAAGTGACGGGGAACTTATGAACTGTACTCCGCCTCATTTAAAAGAGAAGGCAAATTTAGCTATGCAAAATATGCTACCGGAAAAAAGTAAAGAGATTTTAATTTTAATATTTCCTCACATTGTTTGAGAAAAGCACTATACAAGCTTTGGCCGGAACAGGGATTGCAGGACTCGTTCTATCTGGCCTCGTCTTCGACTCGGCCACCTACCCCAAACTCGTCCAGCAATCCCTTACTTCACGGCCTCTGCAGTAATGTACTATTTAAAGTTTAAAATAAATAATAAAAATAGAACATTTACCGCTTTCTTGTTGTTTAAAGTGTTATAGTTCTCTACTACGTGCAGGTTATTTCATGCATGCTC
The DNA here is from genome assembly GCA_932294345.1 of Pandemis cinnamomeana. Taxonomy (NCBI): domain Eukaryota; kingdom Metazoa; phylum Arthropoda; class Insecta; order Lepidoptera; family Tortricidae; genus Pandemis; species Pandemis cinnamomeana. Next base: position 9,510,652 of record OW028705.1, on the reverse strand, counting down.
GTTTCCGCCGGTTAGGTTAGGTTAGGTTAGTATTTTATATATACTATTTTCTAAGTTCTAACTAAGAGTGGTTAATGCGAAGTTTATTTATTTACGTTACCACAGTTGCCTAACGACTGATATAATGTTAAATTCGTTTCGAGGTCGGAAGTCGAAACCGGAACCCTTTTTGCTGCGTTTGCCGCGGGTATTAAAGGAGGCTTACAACGGTAACCGTACAACTGGAACAAGTTATAATATTTTCGGGATTTTCCCTTAATTTTCACATGAGTTTCCAGTAAAGTGAGAAAATTCGAATATGCCACTTCTTTGGTAACTCACTGAGGCCGTCCAATAGCAATATCCAAATATATAAAATTACGCCAGCCGTCGTTATAGACAATAAAAACAATTTTTATTGCACTGTCCTGACAATTACCAACGCCTAGCCGTATTCACATGCAGCAACTGATTTATACATATTTAAAACAATAATATTACTAACGATTATATCCATACAAACATAAAACTGCAGTGACGAGGACGCATCAAAAGGGCTTAAAACGGCATGTTAAGAGATCCGATTGTAAGTTCACAGCCATCTAACATGAATAACGGGCAACTATTATAACAATCACTACTCAGTACTCACCATAAACACTACTTTGAAACAAATAGGAATAATTGAAGACTGAAAAGACTACATAGTTTAAGAAACTTAAACGTATTAAAAGCTTAAGACTTATCACGTGCGAACAGTATCCGCCTAATTCACACGGATATCATGCTGATGACACTTAATTAAGTTATTGCTGTCAAGGTTTTGTTAATGAACATAAGTAATTTTACAAACATGCTTTAATTAACACATAAAGATTACAAGATGATAAAAGTGTGAATTTGTAGTGTTTCTAACGTGCTAAACGATTTAACATACACAGTTTAATTGCATCTGCAGGAGCGCATGTGGTGTTCAAATACTTTTTGTCGCGGATAGAAGTCGGATTCCATGTTCCTTAACGATCATACAATGCATTCACATGCTAAGTGCCGAAAATATCAAATGGTAAATACCAGTAGGGTTGTTGTTCCTGTATCGATGACATTGCCGTTACTCACCTGAAAGCAACAATGGGCAATAAGTCAACTCGGCTGTGGGTGGCTACTCAGCTACTGGTCGGCAATCTGACTATCACCTATTAAGTAGACTAAACGACTAAAGCAATTAGTCGATTAAAGCAATCATTAGGTACTGACAGATTACTTTTATCTACATATATAAAAGAAGAAAGTCGTGTGAGGTACACTATTTATAACTCAAGAACGGCTGAACCGATTTGGCTGAAAATTGGTGGGGAGGTGTAGCTTAGAACCAGGCGACGGTAGTAGGTAGGTTTTTTTTCGTCATTGTCCTTTTAGCAATGTGGCTGCTATAGAGACACGAAATTTGGGACGGAGGCTGTTTGCAGGTAGGATACGTTAGTAAAAAAAAAATTGTCACAGGGTTGGATTAAGGTGGTTTTGGGACTTTCGCAAATTTGTAGGAAAGTCCTTGGGTTTTTGTACCAGATACGTGAAATTTGACAGGGAGTTAAGTTTATGAGAAGGAGATGTCAGTTATGAATGGGTTGTGCGACTGGGTCCCCAACTCCCCAAGTGACTTGATAATACAGATTCTTGTTATTCAACCGATATAATATTCCTTGGGGATCACAGAGTAAAAAGGCACTATAAGAATGGATTTTTTAATTTCTCACGGGATCGAACATGAGTACTAAATATATGTATACTATCTTGAGGATCAAAGTGGTGCTTTGAGAAAAAAAATTCAGGGTGTAGAAAATAAGAGATCGGTACATTTCCTTTAAAGTGGTTCTATCACTAGAACTTTCATAAAAAAACTTATTAAGTGCTTACTATATCGAGAAATATAGCTTATGACTTTTATATAATTTGGACACATTTATACTCGGAAATTGCTTAGTTAATTGAAGATAAATTAAATCTACACGGACGAAGCTGCCGGTAAAAGCTAGTTATTCATAAAATCGTGTAATTAAGTAATTTGAAATCACTAAACAATATCTGTGCTGGCATTCAACTACATATTTAGTTGCTCGTGAATTTGTCCACGCCACGAAACGTTATTGTCTGATACATTGACTCACAACACATACGTATTACATGCGTCTGAGACAAATGATGCACTTTCAGAGTCGGCTTGCATTACGTGGCTACTTGTTATCGAGTCGGATGGGCGGGAGGCGTCGCGATGGCCGCAAACTGTGCAATGCTGGCACGCGCCCAAATAATTTTCATACTCTCTCGGGACTGGGATAAGTTGCCCTATTCACCTGAATTGAAATACATTTACATTCGACTGTGGTCGTAATTTGTATGATACTTCCTCTGTCTTACTCTATCTACCCCTCTACTATCAATGTTGGGCCCACCTTGCCTCTAAAACGATAAATTTTATTTTTGTCGTTTATTTCCATCACATTTCATGAACATAGAATACCTTTTATTTTAAACTTCATTTATTAGGTAGTTTATATAAAAGGTTTTTAACGGAATAGGTAGGAGATCTTCACATAAAGGTAAATATTTTAGCTCCTAAAATTATGCACAGAGTACGTCAAAAACAATTTTAAACCACTTTTGTGACGCTCCATTTTCCGCTTTAAATAACATTTATGTAGACACGGGTACTTAATCGATAAGGGTTTGATGACTTTGATTTTACCGATACATAATTGTAAAATGCGAAATGTACCTACCAAAGTCAAAAAAAAAACTAAGTATCTTCATTGAATCAGAATTTAGACCAAATAATTTATTGACTACGTGCAACGTAACTTAAGCTAATTTATAAATATATTTTAGTTACGTAATTCTCACATCACTACACACACAAGCATATTATTGTCGTCCGACAGTGAAACTTGGTTGCTAGCAGTTGGCTTGATTGATTCCTGCCGTCATAACATTGTTTAAACAATTTAGAATAGTATTTTCAGTATACTAAGTAATTTTTTCAACAGTGTTGTGCCAGCATGATATTTATAAATCGAATAACTTCTGTGTATTCCTATACTACTTGAATACATATTTGCTGCTCGCGCAGTAAATAAAAGATTACTTCCTACCTACTTTGTTCAAAATAAAAACTCGGATCTGCTATGTACTCAAGTAAGATTACGCGGCTAATCCATACTTTGTAGATTTGGTACGCCATTTCAGTTTACAGCGGTATATTTTTAAAACTGAATCATTCAGTGAACTCGGGAATACAGTCTGAAATAACCGGTAACGTTGGTAAATACAATTGAAAATCTGTGATAAAAAATCATAGTGCGTCAGGCAGGCGCGCGCGTAATGAGTTATCACAAGAGTCGCTCCAATTACACGGGCATCGGCTCGCGGATTGAATGAAGTGAAACAATAATTATAGTAAACAGCGGCGCTTGTAGCCGGCTGCGCTGGCACGGCATACGAAAGTAGAGGTATTTATTTACCACCATCTCAACTGGTTCACCTTCACATGCCAGATGCAACATAGGTTTCACGATGCGAAATTTATTTGGCAGTATAGTTTATGTTTATAATTTCGGTAAACTCTTGGTTATTATCTCGTCTACGTTAGCGTCTGACAGATAAAGCCGCCTGACGAAAGGTTATAGAAACTCACATCTGGCAGTATTAACGTGTTATTCACCCTGCGGTATTACAATTACGGCTGGATAAAGAAACGCAAATAAAGCATTAATATATTAATTATCAAAACAAACATCACTAAGCACCTATTTAATTAAATCGGAAATACTAATATTTACGCCGATCTCACATACGTTAGTTTTAGCTATAACACATGCAGGAATGTCATTTAATTATTCATCCATAAATGATAGGTAGGATAAAGCAAAACCACATATGAATGAAAATAAAAGTTAATCAAGGTCCACAAGCGTGGAAGCATTCGGAACGCTTCCTTGCACCATTTTGCTTTGAAGCGGCTCTGTGGATGCAATCAACGTTTGCGAGCAACCAGCCCGCTGCAGTGGGCACACGTGGAGCCGGAGCGCCACGGGCGCGCCGCAGCCGCGAGCTCGGTGAGCCGCGCTTGATTAATCGCTGCAACCACGCCTATCACTATCAATGCCGACTACCCGCACCGCACCCGCATACATCAATTACTTTTAGTAAAATCAACTAAATACATGTTTATAACCCCAAGAAACAAAACTAAAAGACAACAAATTGAAACTGTTGTAGTCGAGACGCAACAGCACATTAATACCTTCAAATCCAGGTACCATGGATAGCACGCGAAGCATGAAAGGTAAACAATAGAGCAACCGGAAGGCCCTTAATTCTAATATCTACAACGGCATATAATCCATGCGAATAACAACACAATTCAAATGTCCATCGACAAGTACTCTGCATCCAGTAGGATTATCGAGAGATTGAAACAGGAACTACACAAAAGAAAACATGCTCGTTAACTTGATAGTTAGTTGTGAGCAGAACAGATAGACTATCCTAAGTAAACACTATCGTACATCTTGGTAATAAGTGTACTTGTGGCTGTGTTGTGCAGTAGTTGGCAGGTGAATCGAGTAGCTCGGCTATCACGTAAACCAAGCCTTTTTGTGAACGAGCTCAAGTTGAGAGAACAGATAAAGCTGGTGCCAACTTCAGCCCACAGAAGGAAAGCTATTCAACTACGAGATCACTCTAACAATAGAGTGGCGGATAGAAAAATAAAAAATGCATCGAAATAGGTCAGCTTTTCGGAAGACGACATTTGCATCCTGAAATGGACGAAACTACTATTGCATACTGAAGGGTACATTGTACAAGTTGTAGATAAAGACATACCGGGGATTTTCGCGAAACAAAACTCAAAACCGATACAAACATTCGAATTTCTATACTTTCCCAATTTTAATGGCATAATTTTGGTATGGGCGAAAATCATAAGAATCATGTCAACTCATCACTATTTTGATTCCACTTTCCACCTAACCTAAACGTGGCCTGTAAGTCTTGTTACCTCAGGCTCTGTCTACCCCTAGTCCTAGTAGGGTCTGTCTAGGGATAAAGACGTGATTTGGGTAAGAATGTAGATATATGTATAATTTTGTATTAAAGAATAAAGAATTGCAAAACTGTATTTTTGCTAAACATAGTCGCCACAATCATGTGTGTGAGTGGATATGATTATGACGAAATCAATACCTATAGGCATAGCATGAAACCTTTGACAGCTGTCATCCCTTTATACAATTTCGTAGTTCTTGTTCTTTACAAAGAGATTGATTATACTAAACTAGCGACGCGCACCGGCTTAGCTCGATATAAAACAGCATGCAAAAACAACGAGATATTTATTTCATAGTTTAAAAGATCGAAGCGTTCTTACATATTATATACAGATAACGGATAGAAGAAGGTGATGTTGCTACTTTTTAGGGTTCCGTACCCAAAGGGTAAAAACGGAATCCTATTACTAAGACTTCTACACTGTTTCTGATTGACGTAGACTACCTTTATTCCGATAAAGTGTGTTCCCGCGGGATATAAATAACTGATTTAACCTATTTTTAAAATTCTTAAATGTCAATCAGAATCAGCGTAGCTTTCTATTAATGAAATATTTTTTAGAAACAGCCCCGAAGTTGAATGCACTTATTTCTGTCCCGCAGGAATTTCACATTTTCCTGGAGAACATGTTTAAGTGATACAATTAGGGTTTCCGATTTCTCGAGGTTTTTTAGTTCTCGGGTGTCGAGACTTCTCGAGCCTGATTTCTCGGGTCTTCTCGGGTTGTCGAGAAAAAATAAAATACGTCTAAATTTTTGTTTAATTAATAAAAAGAGTCTTTAATTTAACTGTGTTTATTTTACATGAAAAAAATCAACATAATTTTTAACAAAAAAAACAAGTTCTCAACTTTCAAACAAGTTCTCGTATCAACTTTTAACTTGTAAATATGTGTGTTTCGGTATTTTTATCATTATGTTTATTTTGCACAATAAAGTACAGTTCTCAATAAAAAATCAGCTCAAAACAAAATTGCTAACTAAAAACAATCATACTTCTTCTCCTTATCATAACTAATCTCAATTCTCATCTCACTAATCTGTAATAAAAAACAAAATCTCTGTTAACAATCAGCTTAAAACAAACATCTTAACTAAAAACAATCATACTTCTTCTTATTATAACTAATCTCACAAATCTTTAATAAAAAACAAAATCTCTGTTAACATTAACAATCAGCTTAAAACAAACATCTTAACTAAAAACAATCATAATTTTTCTCATCATAACTAAAGATCACTCACTAATCTCACTATGTGGGTGGTATGGTATCACAATTTTTGGCAGTTTTAATGTAATTAAATAAGAGATATCTATCTACGAGCCGTGCTGTCAAAGGATGCCGCTGCCGCCTCGCATTTACAAAGAAAGCTAAGCGTAAAAATGTTTATTCAAACTTCTCGATGTCTCGACTTTTCTCGAGCTGAATTTCCCGGGTACGAGACCGACCGATTTCCCGGGAATTCCCGGGACGAGAATTCCCGGGAACAAACCCTAGATACAATCTACAGGTGTGCCAAATTTCAAGAATCTAATTATTACAGTTACTGAGAAATTTATAAATCTCATTTATTGCCTAGTAATTAAAAAAAACAATTCTTAGTGCTCCTTTGGGATACTCAAGATATAGATATGTCTGCAAATTTCAAGTTCTTAGGTCCAGTGGTTTAGGCTGTGCGTTGTCTGTCTGTCAGTCAGTCAGTCACGGTACTGTTTTATAGGTTTAAAAAATAATTATAATTGTTGCTACCTTTGCAATACGTTTTTCAGGAAATGGCAGATGACACAGGTCTATCTATTTTGATTCTGCCCTAACTAATGGGAACAAAATATTCATAATTTACTTGCCAGAGAGAGAGAGCCTGTTGTTAGTAAGTGGACCAATAAAATCATCATAGTGATTTTGCGACGCACATGTGTAGTACAAACCAGCAGAAATTGATATCTAGAAGTGGAAGGATCACTAGATCAGTTCAATTTCTCATGAGCTATAAAAAGCTCCAGGACAAGTTGACAGATAATAAATCTTTCATTTAACTCAAATTGCCATTGGGTAACGTCATGTAAAAGCAGGCGGATCGCCGACATTCCTCGCATTTAACTCGATATCTGCGACTACAGCTGGACTGCAGCCAATTTGTACCCAAAACCGAATTTCGTAAAGACTATCAAAAATGTTTCATTGATCTTATTTACAATTTATAAATTAACGGATCAGACTGTTCATTGACCTCATAATAAAGCCAGGAAAAATATACACATCAAAATTAGATGTGTAAGAAAATCACGTATTCATGAATTCTCATACGTGCTTGACCATCGAATCGAACCGAACCTTAATATTTTTGGGCAAGTACCCATATAGAAAATATGTACATTGAAAAAGCGATACTACCATTTTTATCTCGACGGTTGGGTCTAGTAGTATTGCGAGTTATATGAATTAACTTTTCTACATTATACATGGAGCTAAATTTACGAATTTAAAGAAAACGGCTGTAAGTGAGGCCTGGAATTAGTGGTTACTTTGTTAACGAGACAATTGAGATAAAACCTTTCTTTAACAAACCTTTATGCTGAGCGAGCTAACCAGGGCTAGTTTTTTAATATTCAGTAATGCACTTATCAGACAGATACCCCTAAAGTTATTCTTCGAATAGGACCTATCTGGCGATTGAAAAACCGGCCCTTAAATCTTTACCAATTAACAGAAAAATAGATGGGAGCGTAAATTAAACGTAAACAATACAAATGTACTTCTTAGTACACTCTGTGTACAACGAAAAAATAACAATGCATTTGGCAAATATATATACTTGAAAGTGTATATCCGCCAACAATTAAAGTGGACTGAGAACTATTTAAAGACGTAACATGGTTGATCACCTTTTTTTCTCCGATTGTTGATTAGTGTCCGTCAACGAAAGCGAAAGAGACATTCGCAAGACAAATGAACGCCGGCCACAGACATGCCACTAGTAGTCAAACAACACAAAGAAAGTGGGTGGCCACCTTGGTTTCGACGACAAACACTTTAAATAAATATCAAACCTAAAACATGTATAGCTTATTAGTTACAGCACCAGCTTATTCAATGTGAAATATTATATAACATTTGCATTCAGCTAGACTAAATCTCGCAAACTGTCTCGTTAGCAAACGTCGAATAGTTTAATGGGTGGCATTTTAATTCTAGAGGAAAATGCTTACTTTAACTGAAAGTGTAATTTACTGTATTCAAGCGATGAAACCTCGCCATTCTAGAATGAATAATTACGCTTGCAGCTGGTAGCACAGCGACCGGGTGTATGCGAGTAGTAAATAAATCTGGAACGTATATATTTATATTCCTGCCACAATCCAAAAGGGTAGGTATATAAAATCAAAATTGTAATTATTCAGTGTCATTCATGGTGGCAGTTTTTTTTAAACTCTGCTGGCACCTGGCAGGATTGAATTTCGTAAACGTTTATCGACATTCGCATTTAATAGAAAAATATTTTTGAGGTTGAGAAATAAAATGGAAACCTATTAATGAAAATTCGATCTGAGTGCCGACACCTCGCTGGATTCTGCTTTATCGCACAATAAACAAAACATTTTGCATTATTGCAGTAACCGACTTATAAATGCCTACTTACGGGAAATGTTAATGAAATTTTGATGTCACACCAGTCGAATTTTCACGAGAACATCGTATTGTATGTATTGTATAAGTCAGGGGTTCCCAACCTATTACCCTATGCGCCTCCCTCAAGTTTATGCTAAAATACTACGCCCCCCTTGTCCCAACTCAAGTACGATGGAAATGAAACAAACGATCTACAACATACTATTAATGATTAGCGAGAACATTGTGCTTGCACTTTATTAATAAATTTTAATAAATACCTAAGAGCGTCGCGCCCCCCGTTGGATTACCCTACGCCCCCCAAGGGGGGCGCGCCCCACTGGTTGGGAACTCCTGGTATAAGTAATCCTACATAAAGAATTTCCCTTGTTGATCCGAAAATTGCTAAAACTGTAGCCGCACTTCAGCGTTGCTGTAAAAAGTGCCTGCCAACAGTGATAATGATAATGATCATTATCTAATCATGGCAACTAATCACGCTAACGTATTGTTATTAAGAATAATGTGTTTAATATTATTAAGATTTTCCTAGTTACACTTATTTTTAATATAATTCATTCGGGTGGTATTTTTTAATTAAATCCTATGTGTTATTATTATTTTGTTTAAATTTAAAATAGTTTGACTCTGCGAACACTATAACCCGATGCTTAGTTTTAACATTAAAGAATCTTGAAAGTTACTTATGTGTTTCTGCTATTTCATCCTTAATTCACTGTAATAAATGAAACAGTTTTAAGTGCGTTAAATATTAAAATCCAATACTTATACTTACGCGTAAATTAATTCATCATTTTGTTTTTTTATTTCTTGACTAACTATTATGGCAGTGAAGGTTAAACAGTCCTCCGTTAAATCTCAAAAAAATCAACTATTGTTAGCTTCCTTAACCAAGTTGCAGGTAAATCGCTGCCATTATACGTACGTATACAGATACAGATACGTATACAGTAATATTCAAATAATAATCTTAAATGAAAATAAGAACTGCGTTATACACATCTTACTTTTATTATTATTTTTTAGTCTAAGGTAAACTAGGGACAAAAATAGGGTAAATTTGTAAGTAACACACCGTGCACCCCCCAGTAAATTTGTTAACCTGTCTAATAAAATAAACAAATGTACCACATGCTCTATAACATTCATTTTGGGTTGTGCGTTAGTTATGAGATCTTATACGAGCCTACATCTTACCACCGACGCCTTTCCGCCATTTGGACGTCATATTATAATTTTAACAGATGCCAACCAACTGTCTCATATCGTGTGTGTTTAATTGACTCATTTTGCATTACGATACGAAGCCGCAATAGACATACTTCTCTAATTAATAATAATGTTTAACACTCACGACCCCGCTATGTACGTCAATTTATAGATTTAAATATTTTTCCTGAAATATGTATAGCATTAGCATTGCCTTAAATCGAGCAAAATTTCTACTCTTACAAACAAACTTAACATTAACTACCTAAAATGACAACGTAACAGAAAGGGTTAACAGATAAGTAAATTTTCAGCTTTCTGCGCCAAGTTCATAATAAGCGAAATAAGTAAGTCATTAACAGCTCCAACAAGGATGGCTGTGTTACTTAAGAACATTTAAATTAATTTGTAACTTTCACGAAGCGCGTACAATGGAGACCGCCATTAAAAGCGGCTGGGATCCAGCAAGCGAATTAGAGGGAGACCTGCAGGCTTTGTGGCTAGCAGGAATTTGAACAGTAGGCAAGAAACTTAAGCTGACTTACTGCGACAAAATGATAAGTTTGTCCATTTTCCAAAAGACACTGGTTTGAATCGAGGAACGTACTGCCGACGAAGCAAAGTAATCTTTTTAACTGTCTATCATAGGCATTTCTGATCTGGGCACATTTCTTTTTGTACTTATAGTTTTATTATGATGTCTAATTGCGGGGTTGACAAGTACAATACAAACACGAATCGGAGTCGAAATGGAATCGGAAAATTACACGTAATTTCTGAAGTGCCAAGAATTTTTAAAAAGAACGTCGCAATTTTGTCAACGAGTCTCTTCTGGCAAACTTTCTGGCAATAAAACACTTTTATGAAAGTACTACAATCTTCGGAATATTCTTCATATAAAGTGCGATAAATATAAAAATGATGCTCTAGCTAGTATTTCACACAGAAAAAGAAAAAATCACCTAATTTACTGAGAGTTTAGTGTACAGACAAAGACGTTAGTTAAGAGTAACCTTGCACGATTGCATTTTATGGGAGATAATAGGGTACAATGATTTAAAATATATGTAGAATACCACAATATGATAACTATCTTGTCTAGCGTAATTTAACTGGCACTGACATAAATAAAACCTCCAAAATTATATCACTTTGTAATGTAGCTATTATCCCCATCGTGCACAGAGCGTTAATTCAATTGACAGAAATATGTAACATCATACATCTACATAATGTCTACATACATACATCAATCTAAGAAAACAAATATCTCAGAATGTAATACGAGCGAGCATCCTATTAGTTACAAATTATAAGGACAGTACCTAATTAGACATTGTTAAAGAACCACTCGCCAAAAACAAAGTTATAGACGGAGTTATACAGGTTTGTTGAACAGTAGTAATTGAATACCGGCTGACTCCATTCGCAATCACAATGGGTCACGAGAACACGATAATTGCACGATTTGACATCGGTCTACTAAGCGATCAGGTAAGGAAATAACTACTTGGAGAACCTAAGTACACCCGACAAGTCATTTAAGATGTTGTTAGACTAGGGCCTAGTAATATACAATTTATAAAAGCTTTAGAACTTTAAACAGCTAACGACAGCGATCATTATCATTACAAAGATATCTTCAATTGTTTGTCAAGCACAGCTGAAGTAACTACGGGACAAGAGACGTCTTTGAAAGATGAATAAGATGTAGCTGAGCTTTATAACAAGAAAGGAGTGGAATGCTCTAAATGCGAAACTTTGACCATGACATGAACACGATATTAACTCACATGGCAAGAAAATATTACTGGTCTCTGAAACAACAAAAACCTCTACATGGTGTAGCTTTATTTTTAACTAGCTTCTGCCCGCGACTTCGTCTGCGTAGAATTATACATAAAAACCTTCCTCTTGAATCACTCTATCTATTAAAAAAACCGCAACAAAATCCATTGCGTAGTTTTAAAGATCTAAGCATACATAGGGACAGACAGACAGCGGAAAGCTACTTTGTTTTATACTAAGTAGTGATAGTGAGTTTGCCTAACTGCCATTACCTTACTGGCCTTAAAAAAAGTAAAGAGAAATATTTTTCTTTGTGAGCAGGTAGGCAATCCAAGATGGTGAATTGTCCGTAAACTCCTCAGATATGTTGTAAATTCTTTTTATCCTTGTTAGTGGCATAACCGCCAGACGTGCGCGTTCACCTTGGAGCTTTGAACGGGTTCCAGTAATCTGCCCTTCGGGCTCCGCCCGAAATTCGAACAAAGGAACAAAAACATGCGGCTAGGTATTTATTTTAGCAACAGTTTTGAACGCAGGTAGTAGGAAACGGGAGCTTTGCATATCTTATGCCCGAGCAGGGTTGCTTTGCTTCCTCTTCCTAATCGCAATTTTGTAATATGGGTTGCTCAACAGTATTATAGGTTTAGAAATGCTTTTTATGCAAATTAACATAGCAGCAAGGAGCAAATGCGTTAAAACGTTGGTTGTAATAATTACTGTTGTTTGTTTTAGCTTTTAAATTCTGTGGGTGCGTGTTGTTTTTGAGGATTCTTCAAAACAAAAACAAACTTTTGTTGATTTTTTGTACATAGGTAGGTAGTGTGGTGGAACGTGAATCACATCAAAATAGCTTTACTTAACCGCGTTCAATATAGCTACCTACACATTTTGCAATAAAGGCCCCAGGAGGGACGGAGCACTTGAAGGGATACTTATTATGTCGAAAATAAAATACCCTAACAATGAACGATATACAAAGCTATTTTTTACAAAACATTGGAAAAAGTTTCACAAGAAGTTTGGTGTGGGGTGTCGCAGACGAAGCGGGACTAACAAAAGCATTTTTTGGCCCAAAATCACGAAGGTGGCAAATTCGTGTTCGCGTGATTTAAATAATTGAATTTATTTATTTTAATTAAAATAAAGCTTCATAGATTATACTAATCAACTTATTTAATCGGCACATCAAAACGTTTTTTCTTAATTTATTGATTAAATATGTTTTTTTTCACAAAATACCCCCTCAAAATCATTCCGGGAACGTGTCCGTATTCGTTATCTGCTGACAACAGTGACAACAACAGCTAAAATACACATTAAAAAATTATTTAATGCTTTAAAGAGTACTTTTTAACTTAGTTTATATTATAATTAAACGATATTTAGAAGTCTCTTCGGTGCAACAATATTATTTTTTCTGAAAATTTAACTTGAAGTTTGTCCGACAGTTTGTGCGTCATTTCGGGAACGCACACATTTTTTTTAAATATCCACTTTCAGCGAAATGCAATAGATAGTGCTTCTGGGTAATTATATAGAGCACTCAAATGCAAATGAATGTCTGAGGTATTTTTTATTAAAATGTGAAAACTTAAAGAGGTAAGTACAGTTTTGTTTGAAATTTTAGCACCGTACATGTATTCAGCGTCATTCCGGGAACGCTAACAATTGCAAAAAAAAAAAAGTAAATGGCTTTTAATACACTACTTTGTAAAGATTATTATGGCCTATTTCTATATTAACCTCAAAAAATCCTGTTTTTGTGACAATTGTTTATTTTTTACGTATTTTTATGAAGAAACGTCATTCCGGGGACGGTCATTCCGGGAACGATTCAGGATATTAGGTGCGTTCCCGGAATGACGTTTGTTTAATTCATTATAGTTTTTTGTTTGTAAATGCATTATTTTTAAATATTTATTTTTGTTACAGTATTACTTTATAAAAAACAATGGAAAGCCAATCAATTTCTCAAGATAAATAACAAAACAAAGAAATAATATATTGAAACTGTCTATACTTAAGAAGAGATGACCTTAAATGTTAATTTGTTATGTAAAACATTAAAACAAGAGAAATAGACGAGTTTAATAAATATTTAAAGGATTAATTATGACGTTATTTTTGAAAGTCATAGGATTTTAGACAAAACCGTCATTCCGGGAACACTAAATCCTTTTCGGGAACACCACTATTATTTGTTTTTTATTAGTAATGTAAAATATTTTTAAACGGATAAATTCTTACATACGAAGAGAATAAAGTTCTAGTCATGATCCTAACCAAGTTTAGTTTTCTAGTCATTCCTATTCTTTAGTATAGTAACTTTAATGCTTGAAATTTGGAACTTTATGATCATGTTGACTTTAATTATTATTTTTTTGAAATAATGGTCACATTTGTACATAAATTTCTTTTGCACTTAGTATAATATAATAAAACACTGTAAGTAGTAATAATTAAGTAATGTTTGAATGAGAGTTTTTATTTAAAATGAAATAAAAACTATCGTTCCCGATATGACGAATTTTACTGCCGAGTTTGCTTAAAATCGCTATAATAAAAAATAAAGTTAACTCTGTGCGCGCTCCTTTTAAATCTATTAAGAACAATAACGTAGCAATTATTTTATGTCTTTAATTTTGATATTCCTTTTAAGATTTTACGTGCAAATTACCAAATCGGAATTCGCCACCTTCGTGATTTTGAGCCTTTTATACATTTTAAGGTTATCAATATCAAGCACATTTCTGTTAGTTTTAAATGAACTTGCTTTGATTAGGTAAGTACATGAGTGGCGTCCCGTGATAATTTCAGTTAGGGAACCCGGAACAAAAACATCTAACTTAAAACCAGTGAGTCAAAAAATGCAAGAGAAATGCGGTAAGAATAAACCACGCATGACAACACCAAGAATATTTAGGGAACTCTTTGGGAGTCTCAAGTTGTTAAGGCGACACACCACTGTTCCGTACATTCATAACTACAACAGTGATAAGCGTAAACAAGGGCAAGAAGACGTGTACCAATTTAGGATAGGAAGATTAGGTAAAGACGCCTGAATGAGCGACGGAGGTGTTTGGAGCAACAAGAGTTAGGTAGGTACGTACCTATTAGTGAATTTTGTAATCAGAGTAGGTGGGTATGTAAGTATCACAGGATGTTGTGGATATAGGATCAACAGATTAAATAGCCTTTCTAGGGCATTTTTTTTCCAAATTTGATAGGAAAGCTTCTTTGAAGACCCCTATTTCTAATCAGCTCCCAATCGCTCTGCCTTGAGGAAATGGTTTTTCGTGACATTTTCCTGCCTAATTATCGATATCCCAAACAGAAGGGCTGTGGCGCGTATCGTTGATCCACCTAAATACGACAGATGATAGTTATACCTACCTACTTATTTACTTTCGTTGATGTAGGGTCGTAGGTCTGCGTCTAGTATTTTTATCATTTCAAGGGACATTTATATAATAATAAATATAAGACCGAAACTAATTACTTTTTAATTATTATGGATAATATTATGTCTGCTTCTATTCAAGACTGCCAACTCTAGGGGTTATACCTACCTAGGTACGGTGTGTCAGGAGTTGGACATTATACATAAATAGGTTTGTACATTGTGCTAGGAGGCGAATTACAAGTAGGTCTACCATCGACCATCGATCCAACTATTTGAATCGCACGTGACCCACCGTCGTAGGTAGAACGTTCTCATAGTAAACGTCATAATTATATTCCTTGTTAGGTAATGCGATGTCTTTATGGCATTTAGCGCGAAAAGGTTCCACGGCGGGGGTCCCGATTCATTTAGTTCAATAGGACCTTGTTACTTTACCTCTACGAGTACTAAGAAGCGTGCGGTTTCGGGTAGTCTGCTTTAATTATTAAAACACGGTGTAGCTCTTGTGTTTATTGACTATTGTAAAACAAAGTGCCACGGTACTATTATAACGACTTCATGGGACCAAGGACACAAAAGAACAATTTTTTTAGTTACGCATATTGTGAATTGTATGCAACTATTATGAGACCTTTACGTCAAGAACAAAAGTTGAAGGCAATCAACGATATTAAATTTTACATTACATGTCTTAGTAGTGTGAGTGAAAGTCATTGCAAGAGCAATATTGAAATTTAGCATTATTTTAGATATTTATTAGGTATGAAAATATAAAGAACGTTAAATAGGTACTCCCCACAACATTAACAACCCCAAATCTCAGCCTTCAATGAGTATTGTTTGATGTCGGGGCTTACAGTTTGTATGCTGTATTCAAAACTTTAATGAATTTAAATGTCATTAATATTCAAGAGACAACGTACCTATAAAACAGTAGAAGGCAAAAGTTATTCATTCATGCCACAACTCGCTATAGTCACTCGCTATAGGCGCCCACTATGTGTAGATAGATATGTAATTCGTAAACCTATTTTAATCATACGATCACGTATTATTAAATCGTACATCGAAGGTACGCTGACCGCTGTATCCTGTTTTATTTAGCGTGTTTCTTTCTTTGGTTTATTTACGGTAATTGCGAATCATTCGCTAAAAATTGTTTGAATGTAACAAAAGACTTCTGCCCATGTAACTGGACGTTGTATAAACAAAACGCATCTGACAATAACGACATGCGCCGTACTATGTGCGCCAATATCATCTTGCTTTAGTAAGATGACTGAGATAATAATATCGCAAGCGAGGCTTGCTGCCACAATTCTGTAAAATAAATGCAATGTATACTCACAGGATAGTACATCCCCTGCGGCGGCAAAAAAAAGGCCCCTGATCCCCACAGCTTGGCGTTTGTATTTGCTTTGTGTTGCACAAAAATACACTCCACGCACGCCTCTAGTACGGGCGTCGACTTCACAGCACAAACTCTTATAAATTCGAAGTACTCATGAGTATTTTATGATAATTGCAATGATTATTCCTAAAAATAATCTGGCTTGTTCAACTTTTTAGGTTATCTAGATACAGCACAGAATAACGCGCTGAACACTGCCGCGGTTAGTGTCGATGTGCTGTGGCTACGTACAGTGCAACAACGGCGTGGCTCGCTTCACTCACACAGACGCCCCGAGACGAGAATGCCGCTCGAACGTGCGGTGCGCGAAAGAGACCGATATGACACGCTTCGGCTTCGGCTGTTCGAGTGTGATAGCGATATAGCGTGTATCTACGTCGTAGTGTTGAGACGGTTGGACAGATTACAATTTGGTTCGCGCTTAATTTGAGGTTTGAACTTTGGCGAAACTGGGGACAATAAAACTTGGCCTTCTTACTTATTACATGAATGTTTAACTACATAATAATGTTACTTTTAACTGATTAGTCATTATGTTTTTATTTAATTTTACTTCGATAGTTGAAATCGCGTAAATATATGTGCATAATAAATTAATTATGATACTTTCATTCATTTTAATTGCCATATTGATACTACTTATATTAAGTAATCTCTAATTTACCATCACAGCCCACTAGAAAAAAGGATAAAGTGACCAGATAAATGTACCATTTGAAAAGGCACGGTAAATTGGAAATAATGCCGAGCGTTGCGTGCCTCGTGAGATTGGTGGAATTCATTCTTAAAGGAGAGCGAGAGAGATGCTGCGAGCGACCCTCCCCTTAGTTTGTCGATCCCTGTCGCGTGGCCGAGGGTGTTCGGATCAATGAATCGCTCCAGGCCCCCCGGGCGTCGCGGCCCGGTCCCGGCCGGCGTCATCCCTGTTCCCTGCACTCCGAGCGCCCTCTCGTGTCTCGTCTCCCGCCACATCATCCCAGATCACGGGCACATCATTGCTAACATTACCTACATTTTACGTGTCGCAATTAAAATTTAATAGGAAAATTGTGCGTTTTAAGAGAAATGTAATTAGGACAAGTATTAAGTATGTGCCTACCTACTTTTATCCAGTGTAAATTCGAATTTTGTAATATTCGAATATGTCATTGACTTTAATTGCTATTATTATTATTATTATTATTCCGTTTGAAATCATTGGAATGTTTTAAAAACAGCCGACCATGGCGGCGAAATACCCGAACACCGTCTCCCTATGTATTACTTTTTGTGCTAATGCAATCAATCAATCATTGATGAAATAAATGGTCTAAAAAAGGTACCTATTATTATACTATGTACTTAACCAATTTTATATTATTTTAAAGGTGGAAAACACATTGGTCTTCTAACGATTTCTATAAAAAAACAACTAGTGTCCTAAAGACGTAAATCAAGTAGATACTTACGTACCTAACTCATTGTAATGGCTGTACCTACTCGTTTCGTTATCATTTGTTTGTGAAAATCATGCATCACATTAATTAATATTAATTATACTATTAACTGACGTTCCTAAGTACATGCGGCCGTTAATCATTTTTCTATTTAAAAAGTAAGTCTTATTCATTAGGTACCTAATTTGTATAAATCTTTAGGCATTTCTAAACTACACAACACGATTTTCCAAATATGTTTATCTTATTATAAGGCCATGCTAGCCTAGTGGTTTGACCTGTGGCCTCCCAAGCAGAGAAACAATCTGAATGAAAATTTGTTTTACAACTACCGAGATTAGCCTGGAACAGGTTGATAATCAGTTTCTATTTTTTTATTTTATTATTGTCACCATGTTGCCTCAGACCAAATACAAAGACAAGACGGATTTCTGTGAACGGCGTGAGTGACGCCCGTTTCAATTGCGTTTCAATTTGCGGGTGTGTGTGGGTTTCTCAACTTGCCTGGCAAAGTTAAGTTGCGCTCGTATACCTGTCTACGTGCAACTGTACGCACGCGCTAAGGCGTAGTTTAAACCAAGACCTTACATCACCGTGAGGGTGATCGCAGTTTGGCAAAGCCACAAACCAAGAAAACTACCTTTAATACACGTGGAGTTAAAGCCCCTTGTCTTGAAAGGTCTATTATTTAAGAAACGGGCCCAGAGGAGGGTGACTGTCTGTATCGTTTATTTAAATAGGTCCCTAATAAATCACGCTTTGTCATGGTTTTGTCAAAGAATTTTGCTGCTATATTGTTTGACGGAACATCATTCCAATCCAAATGTTTCTAACCATTTGTCAGTTTTTTTTTTTTGTTTAGGTATGAGAGATTTCTCTTTCAGTAGTCCCGTAAAAATCTTTGAGTAGGTTATACACCTCGTTATAATTATAACCCACAGGAGCGTTCTCAGATGTGTTAATATTATTGCAATTAAGTATTACCAATAGAATAGCCCCTGAGACTAGCCCTTGGTACGACTTCTAGTGGCCAACCAACAAAAGCTTCGATTTACCTAATTATGGATCAGAATCCGATTTCGTGAATAACATGTCTAAAATTGGAACATGGAGGTTTCAGCCACCATAGCACTGACCTTACTGACTCCGGAATTCGATTTTCAAGGTTTGTTTCGTCACGTGCCGTTCCGTTGGCACTAATAGTCATGAGAGGGACGGCATGATTACTAACTTCGAGAAGCAAAATTCGGAGCAGCCCCCCTGCATGTTCATAGAAAAAAATATCTTCTTTTCAATCTAACCACCTGAAAGATTTGACCTAAACAGAGAAACGAACAAATAAAGGTACCTACCTACTACCAAAGTAAATTAAGCATAAAAACTTGTAAAAAGGATGTCTCAAAAGGGTTTCGTAAGATAGGTAGGTTCGCAAAGACGCATAAAAACCTATACTAAAGCCATGGAGAGCTACTTACGACATCTACATTTGTGAGGCAACAACTGCAAGGCAACGTAGTAGTTATTGTTAAAGAGGCAGTCACGCTATTTCAGTCTTAATAACTATCTCATCTCAGACATCTTCATGATGCGAAGGGTTAACTCTAATATGTACCTATGTATTTTTAATTGAGAAATAATAGATTCTATCAAAGAACCGAGAATTTTACTTCCCGATTTTTATATTACTTTTTACGGTTTACGCCTTAGAAATTATATTTCTAAACAATACTGACAACTAGAACACATGGAAAAAATCCAAAACTAAAGCTAAGACCGGGAATCAAACCCGGATTCTCATCAATCCGTGATGCGTTCTTTTATCCCTTCACCACACATAGCAGGTAAATAATATTAGGTAAAGCTATTTATATGAAAATATAATTTGAATGGAAATACAAAAAACCACAGGAAAACCTATGCGAAACTTTTGGTCTTAAAATATCTAATTATTATGGTGTAATATCTCAATGGTGTAATATGTAATACACTATGGAACCTTCGGTGCTTGAGTCATATTCTGGCAATTTGTTCATGGATTGGGCATAGTTTTCATTTTGGTCGGTTGCTCTAGCTAGTTGTTCTCAACCTTTCAGAATATCTTAGTCACGTTTGCGTCTAGTGCAATAGAGTAGCGCTTCAGTCGTATTTTCTTTCATGAATAATCATTGCATCCCTTCTACTCACGTAAAAAAATACTAAGGCCAACATTTTTTGTTCTCGCGAACATCGCTAATAATTTACTTCAATATTTCCATATTGCCGCCGTAACGCATTACAGTTAGGTACGCGCATCCATAATGTTATTTTTTAGGAAAAAATGACTTATGTACAATAACAATTTAGTATTTATAATGTTCAGTTTAAGAAACTTCAAATAACCACCCCTGGTCTGGCACCCCTTATAAATAAATGACCGCTGGGGCACCACGGCGTCATTGGCAGATAGATATACCTTACAAACAAATAACAAAAAGGCATTTAAACCTAGGAGAGGGCATTTAAAGGGCGGCAAGGTAGCTTCCAAGTTCTGTAATTGAATAATTATCACCAATTAATCAAGCTCTCTTTTTTTGTAAGTATATTGTCACCAAATAAATAAAACATTGGCTTATTCCGAAATATCGTTTCAGATCTAAACAAAGTACCTAATTAAAGTAGCTAACAACGATCACGTTACATTAGAGATAATATCCGATTAAGTACATACTACTTGTAGAAATAGTAAACATCCGCTTTGCGCAATTAACTTTCTCGAGTTATACGGAAATGTTATAAGCTGCTAGCGCCATCTGTAGACGAGTAGATGCAAATTGCAAGCGATGGCCGTAGCTCTGCGTAGCATTGTTCGAGCCTCGGGTTACATGCTACGCGTGTATTTGTACGCGTTATAGTGCTTCGAAACTTTCGCTAGATGACGGTAATAGTTTGGCTATGGCTATGGAAATCAAACATATAAAAAAATATTTTGTGATTATAAATATTATATTATACATCAACCATTTCGTATATAAATAGCGGTGGTTTACTTTAGGTAAAATATATTAAGATTTTAAAAGAAAAAATAAGAAGACGGACATAATATAAATGCATGAAATAGTTACTTCGCAAAGTAATCTAATCTAACTCTTGTCTACAGGAATGTCTAACAGTACCTAATGAACAAATTCAAACTAAAAATCAAAATTGTATATAATTTTCCTGGACTATCATTTAAACTTCAAATCACTACTGGATTGGAATAAACATTTACTGATAATGTAGTTCTGCACAGGGGCCTGATTTTTGGAAAGCACATGTATGAAAATACCACTCGAAAGTGGTATAAATCTGTTTATATCTTCAAAACTACAGCTCTAATCAAATTTTTGACTAGGTCACAAGATTAATGAGAGCCCTAAGTATTTTCTAAGCTACTCGTATCTCAAATTCAGCACAATTTTTCACCACTTTCGAGTGGTGTTTTCACACATGTGCTTTCCAAAAATCAGGCCCCTGAGCTTAGAACATACTATTACTCATGTTATTATAATGGAGCTGAAATTAAATTTGTTAGTGAACTCTTCAAATAGGACCACAGAATAAACGCGCGATTGGATAAAAACTTCTTCTTCTTCTTCTTATTTGTGGCGTTTCAAGTCGTTATAGCGACGACAACTTCGCCAATGTCAAAGTACCTAACAAAAATATGATTAAAAAATCTTGTGACAAAATGTCGGCAACGTTGTACGGTAATGGTTCAGTTCACTTCGCATTTCATTTACACCGGTAAATAAGTATATATTATGTATTATCAATTTAAGGGGAACTTTCGAGCGCGTTGAACGCTCAGTTTTCCCTCAGGACAACAACATAACAGCATTAAGTCATTATTTCTGACATTCTTCGCAAGCTGCTGAACAGAAGTAGTACATATTATTTTGGGACCTTACCTATTTAGACATACTATATTAAAAAAAACAAAATAGAAGTTGTAGGCATTTATATGTAAATATAAATAGATGTTAAGGGAACATACCCAAACTACGTGACCGATTTAGGGGGGGGAGGGGGGTCTTCAAAGTACCACTCATGGTCACCGGGGGGAGGGGGGGGTTTGGTTTCTTGTCACGTAGTCAATAATTTTTTTTAAGAACGCCACGTTTTTATTACCCCATCAATAAAACTTGTCCAGTATCGCCACATCACAAATATACAAACAAAAGCCATTATTTTGTAACTTTACGCAAAAAATATTGATAAAATATACTACGTGAAAACTAGGGGGGGGGGGGAGGGGGTCTGGGCATATACTACGCTTGGTCACCGAGGGGGGGGGAGGGGGTCAAAAAACACGAAAAAAAGGGTCACGTAGTTTGGGTATGTTCCCTAAGTTAGTCACTTGATCTATAAGCTATAGTAAAATGATCGTTCAAATAAACATTTTAATTTGTGTTAAAGGTACTAGGTAAAAAGGTTTAATTTTGAATTTCGAACACTGATTCTATCTAAATATTTTTTGGGTTTGAACTTAAATTAGAAGTTTATTCAACTTACCCAAATGCACGAATTTATGTCGTCCCACTCTTGATACCATTCTAACAATAAGAAGTACTTGTCATTCATGATCACTGATAACAATTTCTTTGATTGGTTTAATTTTATTGATTAAATTAACTGATCGAAAATGTAAATTTATTGTCATCACAACACGCTTTTTCTTACATTCTAAATTTGTTTTTTTTTTTATGCTGACCTTCGGCGATAAGAATGTTCTTAATTTGAATTTAGATTCCAATCGCTCGCAGATAGAACTTTTAGCAAAATTAGGAACTTCAAGGGTACTTCCAACGAACTTTTACATTTTCTTAATTTTCACGTTTACAAGTTCAGTATATGGGTAATATTTTTTAGGGCCCCATTGTCAATAATAAACCTTTTTACTTGCCCTGTGTCCTTTTTATCTCAAAAACTCGTAGTAAGTACTGGAAAGCTGTAATTTGGCATAAGTTCCCGATTTACAAAAGTATTTATTTATGTGAAAAAATATAGATTATGTATATACATACGAAACCGTTGTGCAAAAGTTAAAGAACAATTGTCGTTTCAGTACCAGTTTTTGGGGACATTTGATAACTTTAATGTGGGTACAAAAAACAATTAGGAATTCATTACGAACTTAATTCAGTAGAGAAACATTGTGAGCAATCCGGTCATGCTTGGGAGGTAATGAATTTGCCAGTTACCTAAATCATCTTAAATAGGTAAAGCTTTAAACAATTAGTTATGTTCATTAGTGGATCCGAGAAACAAATGACTATACCTACCTACAGCATTCATTAAAATTAGATGAGATACATACCTACATGTCCTTGAATCTATAATATCATTTCATCTAATCATCTTGTTAATTTATTGGGTTAGTAAAGGACGCTCCTTACATACTTTAACTCAACAAACGCAGCAAACGGGCAGACGGGTCACCTGATGGAAAGTAATCACCATTGCCCAGGGACACCTGCAAGACTTGGGGAATCACAGGTGCGTTATATTATATATACTCGTATATAGGTACTGCATTAAAGGCTTCACTACTTATATATTTATTATGAATAACTTTACTTAACTGAGACATTTTAATGGCAACTATATGAACAGCGTTGTCGTATTGGATCTTTATCATCTGATGCGAACGCTCAATGTCAATCAACACTTGGTAGATTTACTCGAGGGCTTTTAATTTGCCGGTATAATGAATTGTTAGTGATCCCGGCGGGGCTAAAGTTTCACGAGTATTAATTTATTACTAAACTAATTATTATTGTATCTCTTCCTGAGTGGATAAACTAGTTCGTCACTAGTTTATTATAGGATGATAAAGAATTCCGAGTGAGTAATACGATTTGGTTAAGTATTATAAATTCTCCTTTTTTGGTTAACATTGAACTTCTTGATAAATACTAAGTTACAATAAATAGAGAAGTCTACACGAAGTAACATTTTTAGAGAAAATATAACAAACAGCTTAGGATTTCAGCCCAGGGTTACCTGTAGTATCGGAACCTAATAATGGACTCTGCTTCTGTTTCTTTGTAAAGGCTCTCTTGAGAATAGCTCTTAGGTTTCGAGATCCGATGAAAATCACGAAACGTGGTCTCCTAACGTAGCTCAGTAAACCTGCTGTTTACCGTTACTTCGTATCGAAAGGGAATTAAGCTGCTTCATGGCATCTTATACTATTAAACGAAAATCGAATAAATATTTATATATTTACTTATACCTATGTATTGGGATATTAAAAACGGCTCTAACCATTGCGATAAAAATTTGCTAAGTACCTTAGAGACGAAAAATATATGTAGGTACCTAGGCCAAATTTCTTAAAGAAACGTGTTTTTTTTTTGCTTTGCTTGGTCACCCAGGTCATTTTATTAAAAGAAAATCAGTAACTATCATGCAAATGATTGAATTTATTTTAAAAAGTGCAGGTGGAAAATGATGGACCTAATGCTTGTTTCTACAGGTGTGTTTACATTTGCTCGGAAAACAATGTTGCAAACATACCTAATTTATGTACACTTAGGATTTATTGTAAACACGTTCAGGTATCCTACGCATATAGAGCCGAATTTGACCTATTTTTGAATGAAAGAGCCAAGCGTGTTACTATTACAAAACCGGGATGTAAAATGGATCGAAAGTCTGTCATGCCATATACTTACGTCAAAATATTTATGGAATGTCAGATTTTTCAATCCCTTTCTCAACGCGGCTTAGTAATAATTTATACTATGTGTGTATTAATGTATGTATGTATGGTATGTATTAATGGTACTTACATTTCAACATTTAGAACTGTTAGGTACCATTAAGGTAGCAAGAGTATGATTTTGACCATTGCAATTGTTCCATTTACATTGCAATATAAAAGGAACAATTCAATTTGTGTCCAGTAACCGTGGAGCAGACATGTTGTTTCGTGTCTCTTAGAACACCCCCTGGGGATAATTACCCTTAAGTTGGCAACTACTCAGTGGCAAGTTAGTTAAGATACTACGCATGCCTGTAGTGATCGAAATTTATGTAGTTTTTTCTTACCTTATAGTGCGACATGCAAGCCTCACTTATGCCTACATTTTTATTAGCTACATTTTCTAAAAATTTAAACTGCAAATCGAGATTTAAATCTCATGAAGTTCTTTACCTACATAACTGAAAATTCAATGAGCTACTGCAGTACTTAGGCATATTTTTGTAAATGTAATTGTCGTGAATGTGTGTTCGGGTTAGGTTCGTAAGGACTAGATTGCATAACGACTCTATAAGCAAAACGTCTTAGTTGCATAAGGTCTTGGTAAGCACAATGTCTTTTTTGCAGAGTGCCCTAGTGAGTAGAATGTCTTAGTTGTTCGATCGACAACTATAGCATAACGCCCGAAGTTGCAAAATGACTAATAGACTTTACGTCCAAGTTATTAATAAGTCTTGATTGTAAAACGACGCATAAGCAAAAGTGTCTGGATAGCATATGGTCTTGGTAGCAAAACGTCATGATTGCATACCGACTTTGAAGTTTCTTTATCAAAGAGTTCCTTCACAAACTACGTTTGAGTTTTTCTTGTCATTCAACCATCTAGTCGTAATGCCATTTAGACGTTATTAATGTTTGACGATATGCCTACCTAGTCGTTTTGCTATTACAACATTTTGATATTAGGGCGTTATACAAACAAGACGTAATAGAACTAAGTCCAATCTTAAACCCGGGCATTCTACTATTAAGACGTTTGTACAATTAGTCATTTAGCTACCAAGACCTTATGTAACTAAGACGTTTTGCTTATAGAGTCGTTATGTAATCTAGTCCTTACGAACCTAACCCGTGTGTTCGGCTTAAGTTGCTTGGAGACGGTTGTTAGAAAAAATATCTTTAGAATTTGATGGAATGGAGAAAATCTAATACACGTTATTCTAAAATACAATCCGTTTCGTCACTTTTTCATAATTATATATTGCGCGTCAGTGTAAATTCTGTTTACTACGTATTTATTTTTTATTTATTTTGCACGGTCGCCATATGAAAAAATGACGAAACGGATTCAGTTTAAGAATAACGTGTATTACTTTTCTCCATTCCATCAAATTCTAAAGATATTTTTTCTAACAACCGTCTCCAAGCAACTTAAGCCGAACACACATTCACGACAGTAATATAGCTTCCACATTAACAAAAACACAATATACCAAGGGTAACAAACGTGCCAGTGAATACACCTTGTGACACACAGTTATACACTCGTAGTCGCACCAAAAGTGGAACTTGCAAAGAAATAAAACTTAAGGTCACCATTAGTGTTAAATGCGGCCGCGTAATTGCCGCGTTTACTATAATCTCTTTTTAACCCCGCACAAAGGAGGGGAATAAAGCGCTTGATTTGGGCGTGTTCGTGGCTTTGTAGCTCGAAAATTGCCACGCCGATGGAAATCAGTTATTTGTGAATAGATTATGCTCTCGAAACGTTAAGGGGAAACGTGAGGAACACAACAGCACGCTAGGGTGAGTATTAATCATTATTCCGTGAAGGTTTTGGTAATATTCTGCAGTGTTGTTGGGATATTACATCAAATAACCAACGCTCCGTCTCTCCGTGTAACATCATACGGCCTGATTGCGTGGGTCAGGGGGATGTAAAGGCCTTTCTCTCAGAAGGCTCTTGAGCCCGCGCTATGCCCTTGTGCCCGCCGTTGCTCTTTTTACTTAGTTTATTAACAGGGATAGACGTGGCTAAAGCCACGCGAGGTAAACCATATAATACCCACCTGAAAATTGGAAACGGCATTGGACTCTACCCTAACCCTAATGTAAAAGAAAATGAACAATCTTCAAACCTTTTTACCACGACATTATTGAATTTTCCGGAATATTATGTGCGAGTGTGTAATGCAAAGCTCTTAAACTCTTACTGTTGGGACTTAATCGGTTGCACACGCGAAACATTACATGTAGGTAGGTACTCGTAATTTTATAATATATTATCGGAATATTCAGAACATATACTCGTAGTAGTTTTATAACGTGTCTGAGTACCAAGAACTATATTATACATTGCTTTTTAAGAAATGTTGAAGGATATTAGTAACGCTGAGAAACTACATTCCACGGCTTTTAGAATTGTTGTCTGTCTGTTTTTTTGTTCACGCAGCAAAAAAGTTTAGGGTTCAAAAAAACCGGATACTAAAAGTAAAACAAACAAACAACGTTCAACCAAATAAAGTCGCAAGCAACGTCTAGTCACGAACAAATTAGTCTAGTCCATAATTAAATCGAACTTAAGTAACTCTACAAGTTGGTTAGTATAAGGCATAAGCCTTTGAACTAAATTGGTTCGAATTCCAGCGTTTACTAACCGGATTGGAGCGCCTGATATATTCAATCACAAGTCAATAAGTTTATCGTAGAGCCACTACCGGCGTTAATTACGAATCGCAGTATTTTCAATATTATGTACATTTATAAATCATTATTATATGTACCAAAATATTGTATTCAGTTCATGTAGGTATGTACATTACTTAATGTAAACTAACCGTACCTACTTAAAGAAAGAAAGGATTATTCGGCAAAAATATACAGTGCAGTTCCACAAAAATATTGTCTCAACTAGAAAATCAGTTCTTTATTTAAACCGGTATTTTTAGTCAAAAACTGTATGTGCTACCAAGGCCTTGCGTAATTAAAAGGTACTCAAACGTGTATAGGTATTTAAACTTACCGAAATTTACACTTACCTACTATTGTGGTTGTGGACAAACTTTTTTCAGTAAAAAAAAGAACCGTATAATGCACGCATGCATAATAACCGTATATCACGCTACGACCGATCTGTGTGAATTAATGATGTGAAATGAAATTAAAGCTTTTTTGGGTGGCAAGGACCCCAAATCTCTACCATCATACATACATACATACCGTCACGCCTCTTTCCCACAGGGGTAGGCAGAGACTACTTTGTTCCACTTGCTACGATCCTGACATATTCCTGACATCCACAGTCATCAATCCCTTCATACATGCTCGTCGGTTTCGGGTACTCCTGACGTGACCTTTTTCCAAAACGTCTCCTATTTGGTCTCGGAACGTCCGCCTAGGCCTTCCCCTCCCAACGTAACCATTCACACTCCCCATATAGATGTTTTTGCACTGTTTAGTTAGTCTACTTCCATCATCTTACTCGCTAATGCTGCAGCCAAGCAGCAGTTCATGTGCTGATTTGTTCCAATGTGGAGAGTAAGGTAGCTGGTGAAGTTAACATCACATTAGGTACTCTGTGTTACTTTTACCCAGTTAAAACTGTCAAAGCATTTTAAGTCCTAAGCTCCATGGGTGTTGATACCCACTTATCATCAAGTGACCCTGTTGTTATTTTGCCTCCCATTTCATAAAAATAAATCACGAGCCTATTAGATAAATAAAGGATAAAAATATCTTTCGTCTTCGTATCTATCTATGTAATAAAGGAGTACAAGAAGTAATAATGCCGGTGTCAATGGTCAGCCCTAAGTATGTACGAGTATCTGTTAAAAAATTAATGTGGTGGTGTATTTTGTTTGGGCGGACGTTTTACGGCCGTTAGAGCACCGCCTAGGGCGGGCGGTCGTCTCCTGCCCATCAGCGATTCCGTATGAGCGCACCGATATTATGAGACAGACGGTGCAAAGCTTCTCCTACTTATCTACTGGTAAACACTAACTAGAGTCCACAAGGCACTCCTCTTATAACGTTAATACGGCGACTGGCTTAACTTAGCTTGGTAGGTAGTTCTCGTGAAACGAAGCGATAATTTTCTTATCGCTCTTATTTAAATACGTAATATTTCAAGGGTAAGCAGTTGGTTTGCCGGAGTGCTGAAAGCAAGTGACTACAAAGTTTGAGCTTTACTTAAAATATATGTTATCTAAAGCAAAAGAAAAAGAATTGGTTTGCTATTCAAGTTTGAACTTTTCATAGACTATGTTATAACTTACGTACAAGATGACTTTGATAACGATGAAGAATGTAAATAAACACTTGTATTGAAATATGTATAAATATCCCATTAACCCCATTAACAATGGAAAGCTATACCTTTCCGGTCATTACAAGCATTTAAGTGCTACGGCGTAGAGCTCGCTGCGCAGCGTAGCGACTGTGTCAGCCTACGGATTCATCTTGCTACATTCGCCTTCAGAGCACTGTAAAGCTCGCTAAGTAATACCTTACGGCCCAGCCACGACTATTATACGCCCGATCTGCGGAGTGGCGAGCGTTTTCTCTGTTCATTACGCGGCGAAAAGCACGTACTACATCAGTTACCCAGCAGCTTAAGCAATGTACCGAGAAAACGCTCACCAAACTGCCAGTCGCGCGTAGTCGTAGGCTGTAATGGGTTAGGCTGCAAAGCAAGATCATCTAGGTACTAATTCAAATTAAGCCCGTTACAAAGCACAAAGTGATTATGATTATCTTTGCAATCGATTTGTGCAGGTTTACTCATTTCATTTGTCTGTGGTCAGGCTAAATCATTCATCACCTATGTTGTTTCATCACCTAAAGTAGGTTACTTTGAACGTAGTTATGCGTAAATGCGTATAAGCTATAAAATACATGTAATTTGTAGTACAGAAGTACCTACTTAAGAATTGGGCTCTGGAGCAATGATGCGGTAGGATGCTTATAATAAATGCTCGAATTTTTGGCTATTAGCTTTAGAGTCGGTCGACGCCAAAATTCTAAGGTCCTAAGTCGAGTACTTCAACAATTAATAGCAATGCGACAGCACTGTAACTGTAATTACAGCCAGGTGCGTTCGCAAGGTTTCCATGCTTGTGCTAATTATGGGACGGAAAGCAGGCTTCCATAAAGCAGGCACCAACAGTAAAAAGCCCTCATAAAGTGATTACGGAACGACATTAATGGTCGAACTCCTGTTTAACATTCTGCTCTACCAATAACATATCTATAACAGAAATTCAATAGCATTCCGGTCTTCAGCAATTTAATTAATATACTTGGACTACGTTACATAAACAAATTTATTTTATTGAACAATATTAACAGACTAAAATAACGAGCAAAGCAGTAACAGTCGAGGGCATACATATCAATACAACAGCCATCATGTCAATTATATGCGTCACCGACCTTATTTTTTGTGGCATAATGGTACTCGTACTGAGGTGCTCTATGTTTCTACGAGTACGCACTTCCTTAAAATCCTGATAATGATCCAAATTTTGAATTTAAGTAAGTCTGCATAATAATGTGAACTAAAGTAAGCAAGGCGACTAAAATATTTGCACCAAGGTTCAAGACAGTTGGCCGGCATGAATAGTTTCCCGTCTTAAATAAAAGTAAAATAATGACAAGCGAGGTAGGTACGGTCAAGTGCAAAAATAAGTATCGATATGAACTTGTCAAAAATATGTCCCACGACCTTATTACGCTGCTGTAAGAGCGTATGATACTTATTTTTGGAACTTTGACTAGATACATATTATTACACTTGACTGTACATATACAACAAAACACGATTTTTTCTACTCGTTGATTTTAATCGGTCAATTATGTGTTTATAGACAAAATTGCAATCACATAACTTTTAATCTTGGATAGTCTATGGTACTTCGGACTCAACTATAATGATTTTTTCAACACACTTGCTCGTAAATTGAGTTTTATTACACCGCATTTAAGCTCATAATTCAGCTTATTACGCACGAGTGCTGTAATATATTACCGCACTAGTGCGGTAATTTAGTTTTTTTTAAATCGCAGCAAAGGTTCAGTTATGTATGGGAATATTTTCGTGAATATTAAACTATTTTAGGTAAAAGATGATAAATAAACATTTAATTTCGACAAATTATTCATTTTTATCTAAAAGTGACCATAATTTGTATATTTCTGGCATTGATTAATTATTTTTTATTATGATTTTAATATTAGGCTGTTTAGCAGTCTGTTGTCAGTGTCTTCGTCACGCGCGTGCTAAGTGCACAGCGCGCATGCGCGAGTGCTGCGCGCGGATTGGCGCGGAGAAATAATATCTGCCGCCATTTTTCACTGATATTGTTGATTCAGACTTTGTTATTTTATTACTTTAAAAATTACGAGTTCAAGTAATAAAGAAATGTTTAATGTCCGTCGCTGGAAATACTAAAATATGTTCGGACAATGTTCGGACAGTTATATCAGTAAGAAATCCAAGGTGTTAATTACCAAATGTTAAAGTAAAGTTCTAAAGCAGCTCCAGGTAAGCAATGTCTGGTAACAAAGGTAAACTAAAGTTCTTAAAGTCCTTTTATAAACTAAATTTTATTTATTTTTCCTCGCAAATGTGTTGAAAAACGTCGTATGCGACGCGTGTGCTTTGGTAATTACACATCTCGGCTCTCTTACCCGCGCTCGCTAGCGCTCGCGCGTACAATACGCCTCGTGTGTAATTACCAACATAGCACACTTGTATCATAATGTAACTTGTAAAAACTTAGTTACTTCGATTGAGCGTCGTGAGCGCTTAGTGGAACGCACCCAATGTAAAGTTGGAAATATCTGGCAAATTTGCTTCTATTTAAACACACTAACTTTTTTCTTCTGTTACGTGATGGGTTAGAAATTGAAGTAATTGGCCAATCAGAAACAGTCTTATAACGACGTCTCATTAGTTCTTTTTTGTGCTACGAAAATTTTAAAGTTTTGTTTGTTATTTGACGTGAAATCGATGGTGTTAAATATATAATCCCTAATTCGAATTAAACATGAGTAACAGTGAAGAGATTAGTTTCGCCGCTACTCCAGAGGAGATAACTACTATTAATTCATAAGTGGAAGGTACAATTTTCAAACTTAACCCAATGTAGGTACTTTACAAAAGGTTATGTATGTACCTCGATAGACGATGATGATGATGACTCGTAGAAAAAGTATTGTATACGATAGTTACATAATTTGCTCTTAAAATCTCGTACCTTACTTAGGCCACTCGGCAATCCTCGTGACCTAAACACGGTACTCGACTTTAAGGGCCTTCATTATGCAACGATGGTATAAAATACTATTTATCCCGAAAAACAAAGTTTTTTTATCCATGGTTCCACTTGAAGCATAATGTAATAAAGTCAACGTATAACGTAGTTTTATTGGTTTGTCGAGATCGTTATTTACATGATTGTACTTGTACGGCTGTTATCCTGAAATTTCTCACAAACCTTTCTTATTTGACGATATTTATAAAGTTAGCATCATTGTCAACTTCATATTCAAAGCATCCCGGTTACCTTTCATTTCATATATTCAAATACATTCTATAGAATAGAACACCCTTATCTTCATTCTCCTGCAATGTCGGACGTTATTCAAAAGGCCTGAAATCACGGATCTAAAATCAATCACAAGCGGAAGGTCCGCGCTGGATCGTGATCGCTGGAACGAATTCCAAGCACAAAATTACGATTTACCAATAAAGTATCTGAGAGGACACCCGTGAAATGTGCGGGGCTGGGGTAACACGAATTTATGGTACAATTTCTCGGAAAGCGTCTAATGAAGAGGTTCACAAAAATTTGACAAGATATTTTTTACGAAAAATAGCCATAGCCCGGCCATAGCTTTACTTTTCGGATTTTTCAATGTGTTCCAGTTTTCAGTGTCGTTTTGAAATTTTAAAATATCTTAGGAAATTATGTATACCTAAATAAATAAATAGACAGTGCATAAATTCTTCGGATTTTCCAGTAAACGGTAATTATAACTATTTAAAACATATTATTTGTTTGACTTTGTGTAAGACTCATTTGCAAAACGACTTAGTTGCTTTATTTATACTAAACTGAGCTATGTTTGTTTAACACTAACGATGAGGAAATAATTGACGAGATCCAATCGGAGCCTTATTGTTTTGGCAAATTTTCTTGAATGGGGTTACTAATGATGTACGGAAATGCGAGAGCGGCTAATCGCCGAGATGCTCGATAAGGGTCAACGTCATCGCCATTGCTACCTAGATTAGCGGTAGCATCTACCAGTTTGCTTATGTTTCGAACGAACAACACAATTTCAAACGACCATACAGTTTAACTTACACTTATCTAAATGTCAAAGAACCAAATTACTGCTATAGAAACGAAAATAAAGTCCCTCAAATGATGTCCACCCAAATTAAATAAAAAATACTACCGGCCGGCGCTTTATGGCATGAGCCACAGCCACGACTCTACGCCGTATTGTATAGCCAGCGGAATCTCAAATAAATTAAATATTACCTACATGCGGGTTCGTAATTCCTTGGGGTTCAATTCTCGACAAAGGAAGAGGGTACAATGTTCAGCCCTAATAAACCGTCAGCACTAAATTGATAAAGAGGATAATAATTGAATTTCGAGTTAATTTAAATTCTGACCCATATTTTCGACATTCCTAAGTATATAGTACGTTTTTTAAAAGAAATGAAACATTGTGAATGTGACAGTCATTTAGTGAAGTTAAAGGAGTAAAAAGTATGTATGTTATTCTGAATACACAAACTACACTCAATACAGCGATGAAGAATTATGATAAATAGTCATTTTAAATAATTTAAAGTTTATTTCTAATTTTTGAGAGAAAGCATCAAGTTTTAGAGCTAGAAATACGTATACTCTTAGGCTTGTTAAAAATTGTTAATTAAAGCCACAGGATTCTGTTGGCTGTTTCAATTTGTAAGCCATTACGACTACAACGTAACATAATCTTATTTCCTTTCACGACTCTTTTTGTATACTTTTACGAAAATAATTCAAATACATACATTCGGACACTTAAACCATAGCCATAGTTGATTGATTCATTCAGATAAAGACAAAGTTATCGCGTGCTGACCCAAATGAGTTGGTAAGTACAGTGGTTATATGTAGCTATAAGTTGAACTACGAAAATCTGAAACCATAAATACGTTAGTACCTGCGTAATTAAATCCCAAAACTTTCTTAAATCGACGGTCATTTACTTCTACTAAAATAATTTAGGTACATAGACATTAGTAAAAGATTAAGTATAAGTAAGGAAACGCCTAGCGTCAAAGCGACCAAAATTCTGAAATTAATGACATGTAGAAAGTTAAATGACGCTGGTAACCGAACTAATGCTAACGCGTATAGCATTTTATTTTTACCATAAACACCCCTGTCGCGGTGTGTACCTACCTCTAGTTTTTATTCTACCATTTTCATTCGCTGTTCATTAATAAGGCTACATATTAACCTATGTATACCACGCTCGTGTATATTGCCCTAACTCGCAAATAAAGCGTGTTGAAAAAAGGATCCCGTGAAAGTAAAAATGTGTAAACAAATTGTGCAGAGTCCATTAATTTGAAGCCGTCTACAATAGGTACCATACGTGCATTGTTACGAGGCCCGACACCATTCCGCGCCCTCGCTGTGAGCTAGAGAGGTTACTGGTAGTGCCTGACTCTTTGCCATTCTATGTTTTACCAATGTACCTTGTCATGATCGCTTTTAGGAACTTTCCAATTATTTTTGAATGTAGAGTTTTTAGCTTTATAACAATGCTTTATAAGTATAAATTGGAAACAAAAACCTTTTAGAATTATTTACACTTTGTGCTTACTACCTACTACTATAAAGGTCAAATTTATGAAATTCAGCGTTTAAGTTTGATCTAAAGTTTTTCATAGATTCTGAAAGCGTTACTTTTGGAGGTTAATATGATTAAGATGACAATTGTAAGAGTTAATTAGTTACACAAGATCTCTGACAAGCGTTGTTCTGTTCACCCAAGTACCTTCATCATGAGTTCATCAGTATATTTGCACGTAGCTGAGAAACCATGTATTTGTAAGCCACTTCGGTGTATGGACAGTTCGGTGTCTGGAATAAAATTGCTTTTTATAATACCTACTATCAACATGTCACAAGTAGTCACAAGTACTAGCCAATAAGTACCCTCCACCGCTCATAATGATGGTGTCTAATGGACAGAATCAAGAAGCATAACTGTTACCTACTGTCCGGAGCTGCTTACCCAAAAGAATTGGTAGAGCAAGTAATTACGGTTCGCGTGTTTTGTTCTACTATATAATTGCTCCCATCCAGACATTCGCTAATCATTATAAAATTTCGGCTTAAATGCCTTCTTGCATGCCACCTTGACCCGGTAATGCAGTTCGAATTATAGAAGATTATCTGTAGACATGGAGCGTCTAATCAGAGTGGTACGACCGACGCCCATTAACCAACTACGGGCCATTAACAGGGCTCTTTTATTTGCTCCGCAAATTAAGAATAAGGATAATTGGTTGCACTTTTTTTAATTACGCGTATCTTCCTACAATATGAGGATTGGTTTTCGGAACGCGTTCCCTCTCAAAACATGGCAAATATATTATTCAAGTTGCTTATACCATAATCTTCGCTTTTTATCAGTAAGAATAGAAAGGCAAATAAAGAAGGGCACGTAAAGAAAATAGGAATATAGCAAAAATGAGACACAAATCCGTAACGTATTTCACGTCGTCGTAAATATAGCGCAGGTAAAGAGAAGCTCGCGCGACCGATGTTTATTTAATCGTAAGTCGGCTCTGTAATAGCATACACAAATACGTAACTGTCACTACGCGCTGTACGCGCTGTGCCCTGTGCCAATGCAACGCCGAGATAGGTGAAAGACAAACTCCTGGGGCCTTAAACATGGCGTCTTAATGTTCCGTTATTAGAAGGCAACCTTACAATTTAATCGGAAGTAGAATGTATTTATTCAGGAACAATACAAAGAATAAAGAAGATAGAGATGGAAGCAATATTTATTTTTTTCCATTATTTTATGTATTACCAACAAGTAAATAACGAGAAGAAATCAAAAATCAAGTAACACGTTGAAATTTTTCAATTTTGGGTCAAAATGTACAGTCAATTACATTATTGACAATATGTATCTAGACAAACTTTCAAAAACAAGTACCACACGCTCTTACACCAGCGTAATAAGGTTGTGGGACATATTTTTGAGAAGTTCCTATCGATACTTATTTTTGCACTTGACCGTACATAGTCCTCGTAGCAATATCCGCCTTTCCTCTATTTTCAACAATACTATAAACAGCTTATTATCAAAACTGTCAAAGTTGCAGTAACTTAGGTATTTAGGTCAAAATATCAATCAACTGTACAATCAGCTGGAGAGAATAGTAATCCGTCCCCCTGTTGCGGTTATGGCCGACATAGGGGGATTCTTTATATTTGTTTCTGACAGTTCATAAACCAGTTAGTCCTATGATTTTAAATTATTCTTACATACATAATTATTATAACAGTAAATTTATATTTAGCAGTAAAAATTACCGCCACCGTTAACAATGTGAGGGTTTGGTCTACATAGTTCCCACACAATTTTCATTCCCTAGTCCGCATTCACCCAGGGAATGGGCGAAAATTTTAGAAATTCCCCTTGCTGCCCATACTATTCGCCCACAATTACGCTAAACTTAAGTCTTGTAACCTTAGGCTCTGTCTATCCCGTAAAGGATGAAGACGTGAAGGATATGTAAGTATGTGTATAATCTGCACTGGCTGTTAAGAAATATAAAAAAAAAACTATATTGATAGTACTTTACTTTGGTGTTAAAAAATAACTTCTAAATGTATACTTAGCTCTATACATACCTTAATAACTAACTGCAGTGCGTTGATCTTCATTTACAAGATATTGTGATAATTCTTTCTTGAATATGTATAATGGATATTGCCTTTCTTTGCAACACTATACTTTTATTATTTCTGAATGCTACCTATAAAGATTGAATTTACTACTTACGAGTGAACAAAAACTGTAGCCTACATAATATTTCTGCTTAAACAAAATAATAACTTAAAGTAGTATATATATACCTACCTTGGGCTCTGTCTACCCCGTAAGGGATAAAGACGTGAAATATGTAGTATATAATTATGTATATTTAAAACTGACCGACACTGACGCTGGTGAGTTCCCAATACATAATAGGTACAATAATGTTATCGCAATCCATAACAAGAAGTTATGACATATCTATATGCAAACCAAAAAACTCAGCCTAAAAAAGATGTACCTAACGGTGTACACGAATGCGTATACATATATGGAAACGTTTAAGCTAAGTACAATATATACCAATGTACAGTCATGTATAAAGAGATACTATCTGCGCGAATTACGGATTAAAATTGTTTAAATTGTTCAGCCGACCCTATTCCCACTAAGGGTCCACGCATTTGTCCCAAATTGTTTTACCAACTTTTCAGTAGAAATCAATAAGATTTTTGCCATAATATGTGCCAATTGATAAAGCTTTTATACCTATTGCCACATCGAATATGAAAATATCATATAACACAAATACGAAACACGCACACAACTAAACATTAAATTTTCTCATAACTCTCAATAAGCCCATAACCAACGTATGACTAGCCTGACATATTTGTTGTCAGAAATGAAAGCGTACGATAGGTATTGTTATAATTGCTTTGTGACTATTACAGTCACAGTTTAGAGCAGATTAGGCAACTTTAACCCATCACATACGGCGGGCTGAAATTTACCCTATAAGATTTTACCCTAGTTATCATCAAAAAAGATCATAGACCTTTATTTTAATCGTGCAATTTAATAAATTAACCTTTTTCCAGATGAGCTTTCCAACAAACACTCGATGTGAAAACCGATACCTTTTTCCGCAGCTCACTTTGCCAAAGTATGAAATGAAAGCTTCGTTTGATTTGAAGAATGATTTTCGAGCTCGAATTATTTTTGTGTCGTATTTTTATTCCCTTCATATCATAATGTTGAGGCCCATTGATTAGAGTTGAATCAGCTGAACACTGCCGAGGCCGGCACTCAGCCGCAAAGGGCCATGTTACTCAAGTTCGTCCCTCATAGTTGGATATAATGAGAAAAAGTTTGAACCGTTTTAGGTAAAACCTCTTTTAATAAAATATTCGTCTCGTAAAGGGAAAAACAAAAAACCCACTTGATTTAATAATTTCATGTGTTAAGATGGTGTCAAATCGTTGAGAGGCATGATATTATGAGTGACAGATTGAAATAAATAAATCTTCTCTCTAGTAATCTCAGATGTGCTAGCTGGTGAAGATCTATTTTATGGATGTGACGATGTTTTGACTGCTCTCTTTTACGGTTCTGGTTATATTTTGCACTTAGTATACTTGGATTAACGCGTGTAATATCTTTCATCTCGGAAAATTATATATTTACATAAACGAATTCTTCATAGGCGAAGACGTGAGCGCTTTCATTACGAATTTATCTTTTGTCTGCTCCCAGAAATTTAGAGATAAGAGAAGGTTCATAATTAATTTCAGTAGGTAACATGATTAAATGTATGAGTTTATTGGAGTATTCTAAACATCTTTGACAAACGGTACCGCTGATTATTTTATTTCCATGGCCCATTCACGCGTCATTTCTCACACGAATACGGAAACCCGGTAGGGTTTGAGCCGCACTGACTATAAGAGCGCTATTGTTATAGTTCTCTCCAGTTAAATAAAACGGCTGATATAAATTACAATATTATTATAATCAAATAAAATTAGATACATGGAATACTTTCAGACGCCATTCCCGCCGAGTGCGATGGCCTTGACAGTTCTAAAGTACTTCGTTACAATCAGCAACTTATTTTATTAAACATTTTAATAACTGTTATTATAATCATAGCAAAAACGTATAAATTAAAGAAACATTAAAAGAACTTCATTCCTTTTGCATTATTGCCAAAATAAACATTATATCATTTATTGACTAAACTTAAGGAAAGTAATCGGAACGGACACATACCAAAAATATCAAATTAACTGGCGGCCTACTCCGAAGCTCCAAACCCGAACCCCGCTCACACTAATGGTGTTTAATTGGAGAGTGAGAGGGACGGCACGTCACAAACCCCAAACTTCGATCTTGGGAGTAGCCCCCCTGTCAACATACTACGGAATTACAAAAGAGTAGATGCTTCAACCAACCACTTATTTTTATAGAATCTAACAGTTCGTCCATCCTGATAAATGTTCACGTCCTCGTGAACTATGTACCTACTGTAATAAAACGTAACAAATTTACCATTAATAGGCATAAAATCTTCATTACATAAAATTAAAAACTTCTACTTTGCAATAACTTATATATTCATGTTAGATATTTGAAATCTATTTATCCCAATTATTGACACACATTTTAGTTGTTATTATACTTTGTTTTGCAACAAATGCATGTATAATGAACATAAATCAGACAATTTCATACATTATACATTACGTCATATTATACATTATTCGGAATCAATATTTATGCCAACAAGAGTTGCACTTTGCATCTCTCCACACAAGTGCACTTTGCACATTCACTTGGCGTACTATATCTCGTGAATTGGAAGCGTCGTGCACTTTGCACGTTTGCATCGATACGCACTTTGCGTAAGTATATGTTTTTGGTGCGCACTTTGCGCGAATATATAATGGCACACTTTGTGCTTTTACCTTCTTCACATAAACTCAATATGCACTTTGCATTTTGTACAATAACTATAATACGATTTAACTATTGTACTAAGAGGATTATCATTCAGTTAACTGCTCATTAACGCTGCTCTCATCACTATCAGAGTGTTCGCCATTATTTTTGTTATAGCACAACCAAGGAAATATTTTATCCACAGCAAATACCCCTTTATATGTGACTGATCCCTTTTTTGTAAGAGGTGTATCAGTAACTTCGTACCTGTCGTGATCAAATACTTTTGTGATCCGGTACGGCCCCTGTAGCTTAGGCAATAACTTTTTACTTTGACCACTTACGTGAACTGCTCGTTCTACACGAACTAAATCTCCACACTGAAATTTGGGTGGCATTTTCCTCTTCTTATCAAAACCCACCTTTTGTTTTATTTGCGATTCAACTATATGTTCGTCAACTTCTGTTCTAATAGCCGTCCGATTGTCAGAATCGCTTGGCTGTTCATAATCATCGATAATATCAGGATATATTTCAGACATCAAGGGACCTTCACTCACACCAGTTAATTTAAGGCCAAACAATACTTCTGAAGGAGATTTTCCTGTTCCTTTATTAACAGTATTGTTTAGTCCCCACTGTACCTGTAGTAACTTTTCGTCCCAGAGTCTTTCGTCATTGCCATGATTTTGGGCAGCCAACGAGTCTAAAATCGTCCGATTGTATCTCTCCACTTGCCCGTTAGCACGCGGAGAGGCAACTGCATTTAAAATGTGCTTCACTCCCACATCATTTATAAAGCTTTTGAATTTAGCACTAGTAAACGAACTACCTCTATCACTTATCAATCTGATGGGTAATCCAAATATCCCAAAATATTCTTTAAGAACAGAAATTGACGTCTTCGATTTAGTATTTTTCACGGCCTTTAATACAATGAATTTAGAATACGCGTCTATAATTACTAAAATATGTGTGTTTTTCTTTTTACTCGTTACAAACGGTCCCACATGGTCGATGTGGATTGTGTGGAAGGGTGTTGACACTTTGGGTATTGGGTGCATATACCCTTGTTTCTTTCCCGCTGGTAATTTATTATGTGCGCACTGGAGACAAGCATTGACGTACTTTTTGATAAACTTTCGCATGCGAGCAAACCAATAATGCTGTTTTATTCTTTCAAACGTCTTCTCAAATCCAAAGTGTCCTATATCGTCATGGTTTTTTTGTAGAATTTGCCATCGACAACCCTTCGGTACAACCCATCTCAACCCGTCATCGGTATTCCTGTAAACACGATCCCTTTTTACTACGAAGTTTTTACGAAGTTCAACAACATCATCATAATCTGAGTTCGTTAAAATATCTCTGATCCTTTTAATTTCAGTGTCATCGGATTGGACTGTCGCTAACCAGTCATTATCGATGAGCATAATATCACGAGCTTCAATAACTTTTACCACCCCTGCTTCGTCCGACACTGGATTTCTACTAAGGGCATCGGCATGTGCCATGCGCTGTCCTGGCCTATACACTATCTCGCAATCATATTCCTGAATTAAACTCCACCACCTTGCAACTCGAGGTATCATATCGCGTTTCAAGAAAGTTGCCCTTAAAGAGTCACAATCCGTAACGATCGTAAAGTTTGATCCTAGAACATATGTACGAAATTTAGTCAAAGAGGCAATTACGGCGAGAGTTTCTAACTCATAAGATGAGAAATGCGACTCTTCGGGTGACGTCTGCCGGCTATAATATGCTACAGGCTTAAATAACCCATCATCTTGTTTTTGAATAAGTACACTGCCAATGCCCGACTTACAAGCGTCTGTATGAATTTGAGTCTCAGCTTTGGGGTTGTACAACGCTAAAACTGGTCTCGATGTGAGCGCATCCTTTAATTTACAAAACGCATCCTCCTGTTCACCGTTCCATAACCACTGACCACCTTTCTTTAGTAACGTTGTGAGAGGTTTGGCAATCTGCGAAAACCCTTTTATGAACCGCCGAAAAAAACTGGCCAAGCCAAGAAATTGCCTTACGTTATGAACATCTTTAGGGCGAGGAAAGTTAAATACTGCCTCTGTTTTTCTCAAACCGGGTCGAATGCCTTCGTTTGATACTTCAAATCCCAAGTAATCAACATGAGTGTGAAAGAAGTTACATTTTTGCGGTTTGAGTGTTAAGTTTGCCGCTCGCAATTTTTGTAATACCGCTCTTAACCTTTCTATTCCCTGCTCAAATGTTGTAGATGGTATTAATATATCGTCCATATAAGCTAAAGCCGAATCAAATCTTGCGTTTCCTAACATCAAATTTATTGTCCTTTGAAAAACCGCTGGAGCATTCGCTAAACCGAACGGCATTCTGTTGAATTCAAATTGTCCGTCCGGTGTAACAAACGCTGTTTTTAATTTGGCATCCTCTGTAAGCGGTACCTGATAATATCCAGATGCCAGATCCAGTGCACAAAAGAATTTGTTTCCAGCTAAACGATCGATTTGATCTTCTATCCGAGGAAGAGGGTAATGCTGCTTTACAGTTTTTTTGTTAAGTGCGCGATAATCTACGCACAACCTTTTATCACCTGTTTTCTTTTTAACTACAATAATTGGACTAGCATATGGAGAAGTTGATGGCCTAATGATTTCATATTGAAGCAACTCGTCTATCATTGATTTAACTTCTATGCGCTCCGCGTGGCTCAATCTATAAGGGCGGTAAACCACTGGCTCCGAGTCTTTTAAGGTAATATCCATTTCCGTTACAGCCGTACGCCCTAACTCGGACAAATCTTTGGCAAAACAATCACGGTATTCGTTTACTAAGTCGAGCAATATATTAATCTGATCTCCATTAAGGTCTGATCCAATTTTTAGGTCGTCTATGGTTAGTGCATTGTTAGTTGTTCCAATTTTCCTAATATTCGAATAATTCAGGGGACTATTATTAAAATTACTATCTATATTTGCCCGCAACACCAGTTCATTCTTCTTAAAACGTATAATCTGATCTCGTGTGTTTAGAATGCTAATGTAGCCTAATCCATTTTTGACACCAAAGTTTCCTACTTGAAGCCTAAAATTAACCCTTAATAGGGCATAGGTATGAATTACGGAAATAAACAACTTAAGCATCTGATTATAATATTTATTGTGGTCACAATCAACATGGTATCCAAAAAAAATTTTTCAGAAAAACCGTTTTCATGAAAAACAGGGTGGTAACTATATGTCCGTTGCCTCTTTGTAAACTTTGGAGGTGGTAACTATTTAACCGTTACCCGCTAGTGCTGCTGTTGTCTGTGTGGTGAAGCGTAGTTATACCATCTGCGGGTACCCATGAAAAGTTTTGAAGCACGGCGTGGCACATAAATCTTGCATAAGAGGAAGTCCAGTAAAAAAATTGTCAAATGCTATAAGCGTGTTAGGTGGAACACCTTCGCACAGTTTCATGACCACGTTCAAGGGCCCCATCACATATTTTTCTCACACGTTCACCAGTTTCTGAAGTGCTTTGTGGGGTGGTTTCCACTACCGCCATATTGTTGGTCTCTAGACAATCATCTCCGTTATCAATACAACCCTCGCCATTATCCTCTGAACTCAAAATTTTTGACAATCCTCGCAAAACCCGGTTGTCGTAATTGTACTCATTGACGAAATTAGTAATGTATCCCAAGTCACCATCTGATTTACTTTCGAGACTGGAAAGATATTTTTTTAGTATTTCTTCGATGGCTTTATCGTAAAGCCTTTTTTTATAGACATTTTCACGGAAAATAAGAAAATAGAAAATACTTTTTTTAAATAGTTCCGTACTTTTACGACCTTACAAGGCAATGGTAAAATATTTACCACCAACTTTGAACTGTTTCTCCGAACCGCGAATATTTGTTCTCAAGGTCAATAACACGTATTTTGCTAGATAAAATAACCTATTACAAGGAGAAAATAACAGAAGTCACTTACCGGAATCTTGCTAGAACACACTGGTAACAATATTCGACCAACACCAACAAAAACGTTCGTTTTTTAAAATTTTCTACTTAGCAAGTAAATTCCCGAATTTGTGACACTTCAAGGTGTTGCCAACATTTTTTTATGGATGTTCGATTATCAATGCGTTCACAAAATGAAAAGAGACGTCGGATATGTCAAAATGTGTTTAATCTGTGGCCTAAAAAACGAAGTGGTAACTATATGCCCGGTGCCCTATTAAGGGTTAAGGCGTCGACCGGTTTCAACGGAAATCGTTCCTGTAAAACTATCATTACAACAAACTTTTATGGATGCGTCCCCATAAATAGTTAAATCAGTGGCAGACCTTAAGGCCAATTTGGATGTATCGGTAGAATTTGCAGATTTTATGATCAATTCTTTATCCGTTTTATAAACTTCTACACAAGTTTGTTCAGTGGCAGTTTGTCCTACCAATATCTCGTAATCCAAATATTCATCGGGTACAATAGCAATATCTACCACTAAACTTACTTCGTCTACATGTAAATTTACTGTGCACATTCCTATAGCTCTAATAACGGATTTACCAAAACCACGTAACGTTGGTAAATTGTCAAATGCCCAATACTTAGGTTGTTTAACTTTTCGTGCAGCTGTTTCTTGCATTAAAGTGCACTGACTACCAAAATCAATATACCCGTCAAATTCAATATCGTTGACCGTAATCCGTTTTCTAAACTTTTGATCGGCATTTTCAATACTAGTTTGGTTTAGTCATAATGTTTTAACTTCGGTC
The DNA here is from genome assembly GCA_932294345.1 of Pandemis cinnamomeana. Taxonomy (NCBI): domain Eukaryota; kingdom Metazoa; phylum Arthropoda; class Insecta; order Lepidoptera; family Tortricidae; genus Pandemis; species Pandemis cinnamomeana. Next base: position 9,466,408 of record OW028705.1, on the reverse strand, counting down.
GACCTGTCTTTCCATACCTCTCTAGTGCAATTCGGATCGTCGTGACCTGCTCTCATACATTTTTGACACTTAATTATAGGCTTTTTACAATTCGATATTACATGCCCAATTTCATGACAGTTAAAACATCTAGTTACCCTTGTTGAGTCAGGTTTCAGAAACTTACGAGTAGTGTCTGCATTAGAGGGTCTCATGGGCCGTTTAATAATCCTATCATTACGTTCATGTTTAACACTTCGAAGATATCCTAACAATTTGTCTGCGTCCTCGAATCCTACTGCCTCAGCACCGTACCTGACTGACCTATCTTCTATACCATACACTATGCAATCAATAGCATCCCTCCCGGTTACACGGCATCGATTTAATCCGACTATCTTATCGTAATAATACTCCTCTAGGTCATCGCCAAATTTAGCTTTCCTATTTAACATTTCGGTTAACAAATGCCCGTAATTTTCATAACTAGGAAAAGCGGTCTTTAGTTTTTCCTGCCAAATTTCCCAGGTGTGCAAGACAGAAGGCTGACCTTCATACCAACGTTTTGCTGTGCCCATAAGTTTTGGGAGAGCGTAATGTGCAGTTTGCTTACTATCCCAACCGTAAATGTCCGCACACTCATTCACTTTATTCAGCCACGAAACTATTGTTTGATTCTTTATTTTGGGATCGAACTCTGGTACTACATTTAAAGTTGAAAATTTTTCTTTAGGTTGTGGCATTGTTACGGTCGAAATAGCATGCAGTGTCTTGTTTAGGGTTTCTAATAGACTGTTATTTATAACCGGCTGTTCATTATTTACGGCTGAAGTAGTAGCCTCTGTTTCAGCCCCAATATTCGACACTGTTTTAGTTCTTTGATTTAATGTTAAATTCTCCTTTTCTTTTTCTGTGTTCGAATGTAAGGGCTGCAATAGAGGAATAGTTTCTCTTCGGGTCATAGTAGGCGTGTATCCAGATGCACTAGTTTGTTGGACATTATTTTGTTCCCTTGAATAACCCCGATGACCCGAGGAAAACCCACTCCTTGAATAATTCCTGCCACGAGAGTATAAAATTGATCTTGCGCGTAATAAACTCCTCTGACACGACCGAAAACGCTTTGAAGATCTTGAACGTCTTATTGATCGCGATCGATCGGAAAAGTGCGACCTACTTCGTCTTGATCTTGAACGGGTTGAACTTCTTTTGGTACGAGATGACACCCGCGATGATTGACGTAAGTACCTCCGTTGCCCACGTGAACGTCGCCTTGTTGGTCGCGACGACCTCCGCCGCGAGCAGGACGTCGTCGCAGAGGAACCCCTCGTGCTCGCGCCTCGGCGACTCGGCGAGCGCGACCTCTCGCGCGACCGCTCGCGCGACCGCTCGCGTGACCGTTCGCGCCGCCTCCGCCGCCGCGACCGCGACCGCGATCGCTCAGTCGCTCGTGGCGACTTGCGCGAAGCTCGAAGATCAACATTACGCATCTTGTCAAATTAGAAATCTGAAATCAACATCCACTCATTTGTACATACATTATAAATTGAATTCGGTCCTGCTCCTAGTTCAATTGTTAACATTAGTTATAAAACCTCCGAGCAAAACATAATATTGTTAAAACATGAGACAGATTTGGCGTAGCGTACCTACTGTATTAAACTGAAATACATTTCTCAACAAAACTGGCACGCATTGTAATTTTTTTTTTGTTTCCAAAGTAATAATCTACTAACGAAATCCGATTAGCACTTATTACGAAAGTATATAATTAGGTAACTACCCATCATCTATCATTTATCTAACTAGCCTAAGTATCATTTTAAATTTTAATATGAAATGTTCTGCATTGATACAGATAAATCGAAAAAAACTCAGATCACAGAAAGGAACGTTAATATTTATATGGAAAAAATATCTATTACATTATGATATAACTACCCACTCATTGCTTTGTGTAATAAATATAAATATTGTATTCTAATCTTGTCGGCAATATTTATTTTATTTACATTTATACACGATACTAAAATTCATAATTTAACATTAAAAGCAATATGGAAGAAAACAAATGAATATCTCACCCGTATGTTTTTTCTTTGTATTTTATTTTACCTTTCCTTTTCCACACAATACCGTATCGGTTGTCTTGTTTGGCACGTAGTTATCCCGTCTTCTGAATTTGTTATAGTTCTCTCCAGTTAAATAAAACGGCTGATATAAATTACAATATTATTATAATCAAATAAAATTAGATACATGGAATACTTTCAGACGCCATTCCCGCCGAGTGCGATGGCCTTGACAGTTCTAAAGTACTTCGTTACAATCAGCAACTTATTTTATTAAACATTTTAATAACTGTTATTATAATCATAGCAAAAACGTATAAATTAAAGAAACATTAAAAGAACTTCATTCCTTTTGCATTATTGCCAAAATAAACATTATATCATTTATTGACTAAACTTAAGGAAAGTAATCGGAACGGACACATACCAAAAATATCAAATTAACTGGCGGCCTACTCCGAAGCTCCAAACCCGAACCCCGCTCACACTAATGGTGTTTAATTGGAGAGTGAGAGGGACGGCACGTCACAAACCCCAAACTTCGATCTTGGGAGTAGCCCCCCTGTCAACATACTACGGAATTACAAAAGAGTAGATGCTTCAACCAACCACTTATTTTTATAGAATCTAACACTATAAGGGTACAAAAGCCGCATCGCAACAGGCCAGCATTATTTATTAATTTCCAATTTCCCGCCTTTAAATATACCGTTGTTATCCTCCAGAGAACTTTAGGGATGATCTACGCACACTAGAGTTATGTAAGGTAGGTAAGGAATAGTTCGGCTCCAAAAAGTCAGGCAATGTATAAAGTTGCTCCACGTGCCTTGGAGCTGATATCTCGAGTGTAACTTAAGTACCTACATGAATTAACAGTAACTAACATGACCTGTAGGGTAAAGGAATCAATTTCAAGCGCAATTTTCTTCATTTTGCTAAACGAATAAGTTTAAGATACTTGTGCTTAATTTTAGTATTGATAACAGGTTGCAAGACAAAATGGGAAACACATTCAGAGTGACGCTATCTTCGATCCAAAAAAAGAAACGAAATTCAGTGTAAAATTGTATACACATCACACACATTTTTAACCATGATTTTAATGCCCACAGTTTGTAAAAGTCTTGTTGTAAATCGATAAAATAAGTATAATAAAACCAAGGCACGCCGGTTTTACTTTTTCTCTATGACCGTAATAATAAAACGCTATAGTTGGTAAATGAGTGCCTCTAATGAACTTTTCCTTACCTCCGTATCGGAAGTATGGCTACCAGTTACTCACGCCTATAAGTAGCGTATTGTGTATAGTTTATTATGCCTATTCAAGAGGTACCAAGGCCGCACCACCACTAGTATACTGCCAGCATATAACCTTGGCGCTTTCTCGCCCATAGGCACACGTTTAACAATCTAGGCCTAGAAACGATGATACTGATAATAGAATTGATCCAACTTTTGCTACATCCAACATCTACTAAGTAAGTACACACCTGTATAAATTGTTTGATCTACACTTTCTAAACTTTGAAACTTGTGATCACTTTAACTCGATTTACAAATTAGCCTGCCAGGCTATAAATCCGGTAGCGTGACAGTAATCGCTAAGACTATTACTACAGGTAACATAATTGGTGTGCCCGAGTTACCTAATGCATGGTAGCAGGAACGCTTCAAAGTACTCTGTAGGTGTATTAAAAATACTGAAAACTGTACGTAAATGATCAATTTTCATGTCCCATTTTCTCTTCACCGTTCCTATAACGAAGCGGTTACGTTACTTGCTCATGAAGTCTTAAAATTGAAACGCGGTCAAAGTTTGCTATCTTTACAACCCTCTTTCCAACTGATAGGACATTTTAACGATGTCCGCCATAACGGAGCTCGCCTGCTGTTATTGGAGTTAATTTAAATATATTTATATTATGTATTTTGATTCCCCTTTCCATCTATACGCCCACAATCATGCTAAACGTGGCCTTTCGGTCTTGTTACCTTAGGCTCTGTCTACCCGTAAGGGATAAAGACGTGATTTATGTATATTATGTACGAACACTTCTGCCAAAACGTCACAAGTATATAAACACGCTCGTAATACACGAATATGTTTGTATATGTGTTGCCAGCTGCCTGAGCTGCAAATAGATTTCCAGGTTTACAGCGTTTGAAACTTTCGGAAAGTTAACTCCAACTAGGTCTAATACGCAAACTGACTTACTGTGTCCCCTTGGGCGATTTATAATATTACCAAAACACGAACTGTTGCTCCATTGTTATTGTAGTTCGTGGAATCACTTAAATATTAGCTCTTTCGCATTTTTTCTTTGAGTGCTAACTCTAGCAGGTATTTGGGCGATCGAGTATTGCTCGGCGTCTCCGGAAATATAGCAGAACACTTTTGAATTCTTACTATTATGCATTTTTACCGAGGAGAACCCCAGCAAAAGCTATTTTTCATGCCCTAAAAAAACGTACAGTAGGGCCTTACTATGGCGTCGATTCAATTCCGACTCAGTTCAGGTTTTAGATGGCATTTTTAGTATGGATCTGACAGCGAGCGAACCTAAACTAATCGGAATTGAATCGCTATAAGACATCATGGTAAGCCCCTGGTCTAATTCATGTAAATTGTTTAAGCCGCTATCGACATCCCAAAACCACTTTACACACAAATATTGCTCATTTCATAAAGCATAGGTCAATAGACCTCCGCATTCTTCTTTTTTTAAATATAGAATACGCTTGCATTGACTCTAGGTTAGGGACCTTCTATCGGTTTAGGAACTCTACTACTAATATTTAAATTTAAAAAATAACAATGACTCCCCGGCTCCCCGGGATATCTCTAAAGCTAAAAATTGTCCTGGTTCCCTAGATACAATAAGGCCAGACAATACTTGTGTAGCAATGAGAGGTCGTATCGCTTTATACTGAGCTTATCTCGCTTGCAGCTCTAACTCATGGCTTATTGCCGAGTCATGGCTGCCGTCTTAGTTCGGAACTAGCATCGCATTGCAACTTCGCGTGTTCCAGCTTTAAGTGCCGGTCTATCTCCGCTTGCATTCACTTCCGAAGTTGTCTCGCACGCACAAACGGTTAACTGCTGGCACGAGTTCAGGGTTAAAACGTTTAAAATATACGTATATAAAGCAGGTAAAAGTTGTAATTCAGATTCGACTTACGAATTTTTAAGCCAAATAATATCAATACTATTCATTTTTAAATACATACACGACGCTTCGCTGCCGTCCTTCCCAACTGGCCACGGGCAGTGCCACAGGTTTGCTGCGAATGGTGCACAGTTGCAAACTGCTTTGGGGCACGCGCTGCTTTTATAGTGAATATGACGATACAAGGATTATACCTATCTTGCGGGAATTCCTTTTGAGCCAACTCTTGACAGCCGAGGTAAGTTTATTTTATAATAATGACAACGTAATTAAGCACTGAAACCTCATGGGCAAAACCGCGTGGTATTAGGAGGCCTTTGGCCAGCTACAACTTGGCTTTCCCACTTCCTTGCACACACTTTTTTTTGAAATCAATTAAATACCGCATTTTCTAATGCATTGATTAAAAAAACTGTACTTAATCAAGAATATAAATGTAACCAGTTAAATATGCCAAAAAAGCATGCACAATTTTATGATAGGCACAGATCAAAAGAGTAATTGAAAACAATAAATTTGTTTCTAAAGTAATGTATAGGCCATAAATGATTGTATTAAATTGCTAGCAACCAGCGCTTAGAACCAACACCACATAGGTATAAAACACTAACGGAGTTATCATGCACGTGGATTGCGGAGTAGCGAGGTTACTTATTTTTTTCGTTAACATAGCTACCTACAACGTAATATTAGTCGTAGTAATAAACTAAGTGCATAGTATATTGATCACCACTCTACTGATCAACGTATTTCCAATGCGTACCATCAATGGAACCGAGTCCTATTGAATCTGTTGCAGTTGCAGTATACCAGTACACGCGCACAATGAAGCCCATCTGTCTACCATGCGTTAAAGGTTCTTCTTCTTCGCTGGTAGCAAACTAGGAATTTAGCAATTATAGGGATTTGCCTTATTTCTGCGACAAAACCTAGCGTGCAAATTCAAAGATTAAAAATATTGATTAGGATTTCGTAGAGGAATTATTTCATTCCACTTGCGTGAAAAGGGAGAGAGAGAGAGAGAGAGAGATTTATTTACACACATTCGATACAATGGATATAAAAGAAAGAGATACCTGCCATACATTTGAGATTTTTTTTTTAAATAAAGATATTACCTAATAATTTATAATAATAAATCTAAATATTGTACGTCCGAAATGGATAAACTGTTGAAACTTATAAAAATCATGTTATCACAATTGTACCTACACGGTTTTATACAATAAACGTTTCTTATTTCTTATTTCTTAAAAAAAAAACAGATAACAATAGCAATGATTTTATACTAAACGAATGGTAACGGTGTCGTATACCAATATCGTTATAGCGGTATAGCATTATGGACATTCATATAGAATGGTCAAAGCAAGCAAAGCGATGGACGAGCTATGAAATTATTAAACAAATCGGAATGATATGCGTGCGGGCGATGTATCGCAATCCATTCCATTTCGCTGGGAATAAATATAGACTTACAATACAATATTTACGTTTGCCACCCGTCATCGACAGGAAGCGATATTCAATAAGATACAAAAATTGTTACGCAAAATTGTTCAGCTGGAGATAACTGTGAAATCACAACCACGGGTTATTCTGTGTATGCACAGATTAGCATAAAAGTAGTATATTGTATCCTGTTGATATGACTGGAGTGAGTAGTCAAACTTGTGTTTCCTGTGAGTGGCGGACGAATGTAGTTGGTGAAATGCCGTACATGACGTACATCCACATAAAAAGCCGGTCAAAATGCGGGTTGGACTCGTGCACTGGGTGTTCCATAACTACGTATCTACTTAAGTATTATAATATTTCTTTCTCTATTTGTTTTACCATACGCAAAAATAACTTTGTTTTTCATAATAAGTGCGGTATTTCTTTGAGAAATACAATTAGATAGTTTATTAAGCAGAAAAATATGAAACAAAATTACAATATTTTCATTACAAACTAATGGGAATCAGTGATTTCCGGTTCATTTTTATTTACTTGTCTTGTGGAGCCATAAGTCTTTCCATATTTCATAATCCAGTCAATGAGAAGCCCTGTACGTTTTGATTCTCACGGGTTAAAAATAATGCGTAGAGTTAAAACAGAAACCATAACTCTATCTGCTTCGTACTATTTAGTTTCAAATTGACATCTCCACACGTCGTTGAGAATCAAAATATTCACTGGTAGAGAGGCAGACCGGTAGACAGACCTATACGAACCTATAAAAGTTCCTTTTCCTTTACCCTAAAATTAGAAAAATATTGAATAAATTTTGCCTCACCTCATGGTTATCGACAGGAGAGTAGCGAATAATAAAATAATCAATTAATGACCTTTACAGGCTGTTGTGTAGATACAAACTAATATTTATTCTGTGCGTCAGGTAAAATACTGGTAGGTAGGTATAACCTACCCAATAGGCCCCGATAAATGAAAGGTTCATGGTTCAAACATATTTCAATGTAAGTAGGTCCCGCAAGATGCACGCAGACCAGGATTAAATTTACAAAATAAAATATGTAATGGGAATTACGTTTACTGAAGTAGGTAAGTATAAAGACTTTTCCTTCAGCACTCGGAAACGTAAACAATCTTTTCTTTTGCCGTAGCTTTTAAAGTGAATGGATGAAAGACGCGAGGAGCTTTTATTAAAATATTTTTATTTCTATACTAAATTTAAATACCTACCTAAATATTCCATAGCAAGTATGTATTAGGCACGAGCTTATCTAGAAAAGGTATTCGGCTACTTATGACTTATCAGCACCGCTACAGTTTTTTACTTCAATATTCCGATAAGATTAGGTAGGTACTGATTGAAGCTTCATCGTTTTCGCAGAGGAACTATCTCTCTCCTCTCTACTTAATCTATTCGTTAATCTATAGGTACATACAATAAAGCTGAAGAGGGCCGAAGTCTGTACATGGAAGATATTAAAAAAATTGTCTGGGGATGCTTAGAATCGACAACAGAACACGTTCCAACAGTTTTTAAAAATTTTGTTTGTTTGTCTGTTTATCTGTTTGTACATATTTGCACACGCATCACGCACAAACGCCTGAACGGATTTTGACGCGAACTTTACCAATCTGTCGAGAAAATCCCCGGCCAGGTTATAGCTAGGCTACTTTTTATCCCGGAAAATGCATAGTTCTCGCGGTATAGCGATAATTAAGTATGTCAAAGGTTGTAGATGCCTAGAGTCGCAGCGTAAATAAATATAGCTTGAGTATCATAAGCTTGGGTGTTCCTAGCTGTTAGCGGTGTTCCTAACTAATTATGACATCGGAGCGTTCAGGAAAAGAGTTTACTGTTCCCTTGAAGGCCGGCAACGGACTGGCAATTCTCTTGGGGTTGCTGGTTCTCATGGGTGCGGTGATCGCTTAGTATCAGCTCTCGTTTGCTTCCCTTTTTCCGTAAAAAAAAATAAAGGAGTTATAATAAAATAAAATAGGGTTTTATAAGTCTACTGAAAAGGAGCCTATTTGCGTACCATTAATTACTATAGAACTTAAAATTTGGCACACAAGTAGGGAAACATATCTAATTGCTAATAAAATATTTTCATGAGTTTTCGAGACTCCTGCTGGATAGGGAGTAGAAAGGATTTATAATTATGTTCTTATCTCCGTTTTGATTCTGCGCGGTGCGACGTGATATACATGCATATATCACGTCTTTATCCCTTACGGGGTAGACAGAGCCTAAGGTAACAAAACTTAAGGCCACGTTCAGCAGGATTAAGGGCGTAAAGGTGGGAAGGAAAATCAAAATAGTGATGGGTTGCTAGCCGCATCGCCTATAACTGATTCCTAAGACTTTCGCCCATTCCCTCGATGGGCTTTTACCATCTGCGCGGGAAGAGAAGCAACTGGTAAATTCTATGTTTTTTCTTTACTCCCAGACCAGCATGGAAGAACTAATTAATTATGTATGAATACAAACTATATATTAAAAACCAAATAACAATAAACCCCCCTGTTTCGTGCCTAGCTCAAAGGTTCCCATTATGGTGGCCGCACATATAAAAAAAAATATATAAAAAAATATAAAATAGTTCCTACGTCTTCTCAATCTAATTCAAAATAAGTAAGTACATAGGTACCTAGTAATAGGTTACCTACTTTGTTGCTAAGAGAAAGTTTAACTAGCATGTCTTGATATCATAAGGTTCCACTAAATGCACTGTAATGGAATGCAACTAATTGCCACACACGCCAGCGGCATGGCGGAGACCAGTGTAATTTCTAAATATTATTACCATAATTAAGTGGTCGTACTCTGAAATCGGAATCTTAAAAAAGTTTCCAGCACGACTTGCAGTCAATGAATGCAAACGGCTTGGATAAGGGGGCCTTCCCCGACCTACTGCCCTTTTGACCATATCCTCGCTATAATTATAGAATAAAACACTGCACTGAGTTTTGTGAAACTAGATTTATATCTTCCGTTATGTGCGAGCTACTTTCCTAGCGAAGTTTGGTGTTGAATTAGTAGCGCCGTAAAAAGAAAACTGCACGTTCGTATCAGCGATCTAAACAACGTATTACGTCGTGCTATTACCTAGGAGTTTTTCGCGTCACTCGCGAATAAACTAAGGTTGAATACTTTTATGATTATTCTAAAATAGTTACTTGTGTAGTATCTACAAGTCTGATTGCATCACATACAAGGCTGTGACTGGTTGAGTATACATTTCAAGATGAAAGTGCATCGATTGCAATTAATTAGCATATGGTTTGTCGTATCGTATCACGGGTATTCATTCAAAGCCAAAGAAACGGCCAACGATGATAGCGAGTAGCAGGTACAGCCGAGCCGGTACAGCTAATGATAGCTCCTTTGTTACAGCGGCCTCAGGAGCGTCATGACTAATTGGATTGATAGAAGATACGTTTGTATAAAGCGAGTGAAAAATAGGTTATTGGCGATCCCGTGAGAATATTGAAAAATCCCTTCTTAGTGCACCTAGCTGTAGTTTCATTGATTTGGGCTTTGCGTTATGAGAACGCCGTTGTCCGTCAGTCAGTCAATCTAGGTTCTATTTTCTGGATAGGTATATAAAGCTTATGGTAATAGATAAGTGAAACATGGGATAGTGAAACATATTACTTACTTACTGTTGTAACAGAACGTATTAAATATGAATATATTGTATCTGTGGTCAGGGTGACGGCGAATAAAAGATGGTTGAAGTAAACGCATTGTTTTACTGATATAATATTAATCTCTCTTCGGTACACGCTACAACATGGTAGCAGCGGTGTGAAAATAATATTAATAAAAAGCGAAGATGCCGGACGACACGGAAGTAAAAGGAAATGGGGAGCGGAGGCCGCTCGTTGTCAAACCGCCGGGAGAATTTTCCTTCGATGCGATGGACTGGGCAAAATGGAGGAGTCGGTTTGATAGATATATGAAACTGTCTGGAAACGACAAGGGATCGACAGAAGAAGAAAAAATAAATGTTTTAATATACTGTATGGGGGAAAAGGCGGAAGACGTCATCAAAAGGTTTCCCGGTAATCTAACTTATGAAGAGACTCTTAAAAATTTGGATGACATTTTTACTCCAAAAAAGAACATTATCTACGAAAGGTTCAAATTTAACAGCAGGAAACAAAAAGAAGACGAAAGCATCGACGCTTTCATAACAGACTTATTTGGATTGGCAGAAACTTGTGAGTATAACACTCTCAAAGAAGAACTTATCAGAGACAGAATTATTGTGGGAATGAAAGACACAGAAGCCAGTGAACGGCTCCTGCAAAAGGAAAACTTAGACCTGAAGGAGGCTATTAGGATGGCAAAACAAGCAGAACTCCAGAAAGAAGATAACAAGCTGCTGCGGGATGAAGAACACATACATAGGATCAAATCTAAGCAAGAATTCAAGAAAAACGAAAAATGTTGGTTTTGTGGCTACGAAAGACACCCAAGGGACAAGTGTCCAGCAGTCAAGGTCAAATGCAAAAGCTGTGGGCGAACAGGACATTATGCAAAACTGTGCAGGTCGAAGTCGATGAAGAGATTAGAAGAGGAAGAAGAAGTTGTGTATAAGGTTAGTTTGTGTCAAAATAGAGACAAATATGTGGTAAATGTGGATGTATTTCACAAAAAACAATATCTTGATCAAATAAACTTTTTGATTGACACAGGAGCAGATGTAACTGCGATTCCCGAAAGCTTCCTGACTAAGAATCTTCCCGTGATGAAGTCTGGTGCCTCGATAAGTGGGCCGGATGGTAATAAACTAAATGTGACAGGAACAATACAATTAAAACTTATATATAATGGAAAGACTTGTGAGGGTAAGGTTTATATTATAAAGGGTCTTAAAAGTGCCATATTAGGTAGGCCATCATTAGAAGGCATGAACATCATTTCAATAAACTCCATGTCTATTATACAGAGCACAGAAAGTAGTGAAAAGTGTAAAATTACTAAAGAAAAAATTATAAAGGAATTCCCAGAAATTTTTAACGAACTAGGAGTATTTCAAGACGAATTTCACATTAAGCTAAAAGACAATCCACAAAAATTTATACAGGCTACGCCTAGAAATGTCTCTATACCTTTATTACCTAAAGTTAAAGCAGAGCTGGACAGGTTACAAAGTCTAGGAATAATAAGTCCCATCGAAGACCCCACAGATTTTGTGTCGCCTATTGTAGTGGTGCTAAAAAATGACAAAATAAGAATTTGTGGTGACTATACCAAAGTAAATGAAAATATATTAAGACCAGTGTACCCGATACCAAAAGTAGAAAACACACTAGCTAGATTAAAAGGGGCAAAATATTTTTCAAAAATAGATGCTACATCAGGTTTTCACCAAATAAAATTAAGTGATTGTTCAAAAAAACTTACTACCATAATTACACCCTTTGGCAGGTACGTGTACAATAGACTACCATTTGGATTAAACTGTGCCCCGGAGTATTTCAGTATGAAATTTGCGAACCTATTCAAAGATCTAGACATTGCACTCCATGTGGATGATATTCTGGTATATGCAGAAAGTATTGAGAAACATGATAGTATATTAAGAGAGGTATTAACAAGATTAAAAAAAGAGGGAATTACAATTAATAAAAATAAATGTATATTTGGGGTAACCGAGATATCATTCTTAGGACATGTAGTTAACAAAGATGGGATAAAGCCTGATCCACAGAGAGTAGAAGTCATTAGTGAATTTAAAAACCCTTCTAATAAGAAGGAATTGCTGCAATTTCTTGGTATGGTAAATTATGTGGGACGGTTTATTCCAAATAAATCACACATTTTGGCCCCGCTGCATGAATTACTAAAAGAAAATAACTTGTTTGTTTGGGGCTCTTCACAAGAGGAGGCATTTAAGGTAATAAAAAGTAAATTAAAAACCGCTCCTACTTTAGCACACTATGATCCAAACTTAAAAATTATTGTATCTGCAGATAGTAGCTCATATGGTCTAGGGGCAGTTTTAATGCAAGAAAACAAGGAAGGGCATCGGTATGTAGTAGCATATGCAAGTAGGACTCTCACAAATACAGAAAAAAACTATGCCCAGATAGAGAAAGAATGTTTGGCGTTAGTTTGGGCTGTAGAAAAGTTTAAAGACTACATAGTAGGAATTCGTTTTATTTTAGAATCGGATCACAAACCTTTAATGCAAATATTGCATACCAAACCTTTAGATGACCTCAGTCCCAGACTTTTAAGATTCCGTCTGAAGTTAATGCGCTTCAGTTATCAAGTTTTATACACTCCAGGTAAATGTCTGTTAGTAGCTGATGCATTGTCTAGGCAACCCTCTCCAACTACAACTTTTGGGGAGAAAGAAGACTTAAGTGTTAATGCTGTAGCAAGTGAGGACATATCGGATGAGTTTATAGTTAAAATTAGGTCAGAACAAGAGAGTTGCTCTATTTGCATAAAACTGAAAGAATATACAGTAAAGGGCTGGCCAGCCATGAATAAAATTGAAAAAGACCTTAAGCAATATTTTCAACATCGTTATAACTTTTCATTAGAAGCAGATCTATTATTATACAATTCAAGATTAGTAATACCTCACAACCTACAAAAAGAAATAATACAAAAAATTCATCAAGGTCATCAAGGCATATCTAAATGTAGGCAAAGAGCTAAACAATCTGTTTGGTGGGCAGGATTATCAAAACAAATAGAAGAGTTAATTAAGAGTTGCCCAACTTGCATTGAAAATTATAAGAACCATAGAGAACAAATGTTTATTGAGGAAATACCAGATAGGCCATGGAAAAAGATTGGTATAGATCTGTTTAAATTTAATAATACTTGGTATTTGGTTATGATGGACTATTATTCAAGGTTTTTAGAAGTAGAAAAATTAAATAACTTGACAGAAAACAGTGTGATTATCACATGTAAAAAAGCATTCTCTAGGTATGGGGTGCCAGAAATAGTCCGTTCAGACTGTGGTACACAGTTTAAAACTAAGTTCAGTGAGTTTGCTAAGGAATATGGATTTAGGTCTGTGACCAGTAGTCCCTACTACTCCCAGAGTAATGGCCAGGCAGAATCTGGAGTAAAAATCGCCAAAGCTCTGCTAGCAAAAAATCAAGATCTCTATTTAGCTCTGCTGATATATAGAAACACACCTCTAGAGTCAGGATACAGTCCTGCAGAACTTATGCTAGGACGGAAACTGAGGGATAACTTACCTATAGCACCCAGTAAGTTAAAAGATCTAGCTGGAATAGGACTTAAGCACACTAAATATATGTCAGATAAAAAACATAGAGATGCTCACAACTACAATAGACGACACAAAGTAACTAATTTGAGGGATTTAAATATTAATGATAGGGTGTGGATATGTGACTTAAAAATTTATGGGAAAATAATAAGTAAATGCCAGGAACCACGGTCATACATAATTGAGACAGAGAGAGGTAGATTTAGAAGAAATAGGTGGCACCTGGTATTTGCACCGGATACATCAATAGAAAGATCTAATAGGCCACAGACTTTATCACCGGAGGAGGATGGTTGGGAATCATTTCAAAATTTCAGTAATCAAGGAGAAGATGATTCAGGTTCAGTTTTCTTGGAGACTCCAGTAGGTACTACTGTACCAGAGTCAGATGTTAATGGAATACCAATACAAGAGCATCTTAGTATGGAGCCTAGAGTCTCCAGGAGGACTGTAAGAAAACCCAATTATTTAAATGATTATGTTTGTGATTAACAATAAATGTAAAGCCGCAGTTCTAGTGATAGCTACCACATGCGACAAGTGATGTTAGATTAGAAGTGAAATTTATGTTTTTTGTATCTTTAATAAAAAGGGAAAGATGTTGTAACAGAACGTATTAAATATGAATATATTGTATCTGTGGTCAGGGTGACGGCGAATAAAAGATGGTTGAAGTAAACGCATTGTTTTACTGATATAATATTAATCTCTCTTCGGTACACGCTACAACACTTACCATATCGAAGAGTTGCCGAGTTATTCCTAAATTCTTTTAGAACCATGTTTTTCAAGTATCAATTTAAAAAACAGCTAAAACAATCAACTCGAGAATTCTGCTAACGAGTGTTGCGTTCAGCAAATATTATTAAAGTAAATTGTTGCTCAAAGGAATTGGAAAAGTTTTATCGTGTTTGGAACATCAAAAACGAAGCCTGTTGCCGTAAAATGCCCGTAAACGTCTTGATTTAGAGGCATTAAGTTAATATTCGAAATTTCAATGTAGTGAGATTACTGGAAACAACGGAACAATAAGCGCAAGTTTTTACCGACATTTATATACTGGCTTGGCGGGCGAGGCGGGGCGCTCTACAATGGCCGTAGCAGGCGGTTTCCACTCTCTACTGCTCAAGTCTAATACTCGGCCGTATCTACACGAGTTAATCGTCTCACGAATAACATAGATACCGGTGATTGATGGCGAAGACTTCGTCCACCCCATTTAAACAGTTTTTATAAAAGACCTGATGCTTATTTAATCAATAGGTAGCATAGGTTAGGTAGGTAGGTACATTTGAACAAACACGAGAAGCTTACGCTTCCGGGTCCCGATTCTTGAAATCCCTCTAAAGTACGTGAATTATTTTCTTTAAAAGAAAATTAAACCAGTACCTAAGTATGTCCGATGCACGAACGCAACGGACAATTTTTATGAATTTCATTGTCAAGTTTTCCTGGTCTAAACAAGTTTAAAGTAAGGAAACAAACTCGGCTATACCATCAAAGGAAAACAGGAAGAGCCCAAAGAGAAGTAAACAAAGCTAGCGTAAGTACTAATTAACAAAATAAGTTAAGTTAAAATTCCGGTCCCTATTTCAGTCAGAAATTTAGATTCGTGGAGTAAAGGAATCTCTTTTGATGCTACGCTGCGCGTGACGTCACGTTAAGTTCGTATGTTTTCACTTCTTTCTTAAAGCGAGATGTTATACCCTGGGGAAAAGCTTGGAAAGCTATGTACTTGAATACACAATGCATTGTAAATAGATTGTTTATATGTCGCTTTTCCGTCTTTGTATATATTACAGTTATGTACTGTTTAAATATTTTTCCGTGTGCCGTTGTCAATACCATGCTAATTGTGTGTTAAAAGTTTCCAATTACGAAATACGTCTAGACCTCATTTGCGTTAATTAAAATGTCTATGAAGCCCGATTATTACCGTTTTGATCTGCAAGTGGGGTTCCTTATTTTTCCATAATAATAGAGATGTTTTAACCCCCGACGCACAAAAAGGGGGTGGTTCTGTCTGTGGCATCGTAGCTCTCAAGCAGATGGACTGATTTCGATGCAGTTTTTTTCATTCGAAATTCAGTTTTCTTGCGGTGGTTTTTAGCCATGTTTGATGAAAATTGGTCCAGTAGTTTGAACAGTATCAGCTCTTTTCCAAAATGATGTAAGGCATAAAATTGAATTATTTTTCTATTTACGTATGACTGATTAGGTACCTACTCGATCAATGTGTGGGGGGGATTTTTTTAATTTAATGAATACTTATTTTATGGTTATTGTGTGAAAATTTAGAGTAAAGGCTCTGCTTCTGGAATTACACTAAGCAAAAGTTGTGTGTACCTATGCTCTACAAAAACGAATAAATTTTCTTTCTTTCAAAAATTACGGGCCATTTTTCGTATAAAGTTTTATAAAACATGACCCGTTACTTTTTTACCGTTTAGGTAGGTACGCAACCGATTCTAAAAACTCTTGCACAAATAAAAATGTACACCTTCAATTATTAACTTAGAACTTTCTCGTCCGGGAAAAGTGCAAAGTTCCTGCGGGACGCTTCTGAATTTGCGGACAACAGCTAGTTTTAATTTTAATTTTAAAGATTCATTCTCACGAAGAACCAAGGTAGTAATGGCATAGTAACAGGCAAGATAAGGAACAGGTTAGAAGTAGGTAATAGTATCATATTTTATTTACCTGTAATATTTTTGCGTTAATCTTTACTTTTTTTATTTAACATTGCAAACACAATTAGAATAAGAATAAGAATAAATTTATTTCGTAAAAAATACATCAGCCGTATACAAAAATGATTGTCTGGCAGACCCCAAACTTTATTGGGACCTACACTATACAAGACAAATTAGCTTACAGTGGTTAGTAGACGTCAGTTAGAAGTTAAGGTCAAACTAAAAATAAAAAATAAAATTATTGAAAATAAAAATAGGAGCAAAAAACAAAACAAAAACAGCTTTAAGAACTTGTGTGTGTATGTGTGTGTGTGTGTGTGTGTGTGTGTGTGTGTGCGCGCGCTCGTGTGCGTGAGCGTGTATGCGTGTTTGTGTGTATGTTCATGTATGTAGTTAGGAGTTGACGCGAAGTAGAGCCTCCGTGTCATCGTATGACAAGGACGCAAGCCATTTTCTTATAATCAGTATGAGTCTACCTTTACCTATAACATTACGTTGTGTTCCTATTTTATTTGGATACTACAAAAATAACGATTATTAATATGGAATAGTAACGCATACGAATTCAAAGCCATTAATAAATAACAAGTTTGATTCATTTACCTAAAAGCTTTTCTGAAAATACAATGACAAACTTTACGGTAGCTGTAGCGTAGCAATTTATAGTCTGCTGTGTCTTATGGCTGTATCTATCAGTATGAAAGAGCCTTTCAATTTGAAAGCGGTTCTGGCGGGATATCAACGTCACGATTTTTGCTTTGCCGGCGCTTTATCCTTAGGGCTCTTTTATTCTGCCTTTTCGCATTTCTCAGTTCTATTAATAAACAACAACTTTCGTGAAATAAATCAATATATCGAAATGATTGCGTTTGAATCCTAGAATAAAACGAAAATGTTTTTACAGTGATGAGTTTTGAAACATTTGGTTGAAGTTGAAGCTACTGACTCTACCAACCAGCATAAAGCTTCGAAAGTGGTTGTTTGCAGTTAATTTGGTGTTAAATTATAGCTACAAAAGATAAATTTACAGCACTAGCACTCAATACAATTTAAATAATTTCAAATCTCTAACCCCAGAGGTCGCTGATCCTTCTAATGCAGCAGATGCATCAGATGTTCCTGTGCTCCGACTTCTGGCCGGAAGGTGTTTCGTCGCATTATGGAAGCGAAACGGTTAAAACCCTAAATAGTTACATACCTATAGTGATTTGCTCTTCTTTTTCTATTTGTGTAAATGTATATATTAATATTATGCATATTTACCTCTAGTTTGTTTTTGCCATAGCGTTTTGGTGTAAACTGTTTTTATGTTCAGAAAGGTTTATTGAAGAAAAAAAAATAACCCCCGCCTCTTCTGACATATTTCAAAGATCCAACATGAATATATTAACTAGCTGTACCTAACTTAATAGGGAGATGGTGACTGGCGATCTAGTTAGCTTAACGTAGTTTGCGTCACATCACATCAGTCAGGCGACGACAGCACGGGTTGATACAACGCATCACTGGGCGCGTTACATGCAGGGCCCGGCGCACAAACACAATGCAATCGGCATAAAAGCGTCCGATGCCAAACCTAATGTAATGAACTAGGTATACCTACTTAGTCAAGTTACTCAAATAATGAGACACAAAGGTAGGTATTTGTTCTGAAATTTTCTTGAGCACTTCAACGAAAAATAGTCAATCAATACATAATCTAACATCGAAGAATAACATCGAATTATAGTATCACCAAAATGGTACCACCAAAACAGAATTTTTAATGCAGATGAATTGAGAATAATATCTCTTATTTTGTGAGCTATTTAAAAATTACACATGTTGGAATGTAGCTATACCAAAGAGAAAACGTGAATACAGATATTTTTTTTTACTCTAAGTATCCTTTAACACTCTGAACGTTATAGGAAAGTTTTCGGTAATTTCGAATTCAATTTGCAACTTCTTGATTTAACTTACTGACCGTAATATCTGCTTAAGCCGATAGACCGTATACGTAAGACGTAAGGTAGGTAGGTACATGTACTTATGTTACTTCTTGTTGAAAATACTTCCTCCCCAAACAAGAAAACTTTTTCAAGTTTCCGGGGCTTTTCATTGAAAAGAACACGATCGCAATGTAGAAAGCCTTCGCAACAGGTTCGGTACCTACCTGTATTTACGAACTTTACTTTTATCCGCTACTAACTGAAAAGTTTTCAAACAACTAATTTTAAGAGCTGTCTTTCATCTAGTTGTCCGAGCTAACTTAAAACTTACCTTTGTCTCGATTGTCGAGCTTGGGGTTGACAGTGGGTTGGCGTTTGTTGTGGTCGCGGGGTCGCGTGGGGCGCGCGGCGAGGGTGGAGGCGAGAGGTGCGGCGCGGCGTCGCGGCGGCACTACCGCGCTGCGGCCGGCCCGTCGCCGCTCGCCGCCCGCCCTAACCGCCTGCGACGACCACCAGAACCCCCTACTCTTACTCGACACAAGAATTCCCAAGCCAAACGAAGCAACTATCCCTCTTGCTCTCACTCTGTTTTCGTATCGAGGCAAAGGACAGAGCAATCTATTTTTCCCAAGAAAATTTTAATATACATGTCGATCAGGGGCCTGATTTTTGGAAAGCACATGTGTGAAAACACCACTCGAAAGTGGTGAAAAATTGTGCTGAATTTGAGATACGAGTAGCTTAGAAAATACTTAGGGCTCTCATTAATCTTGTGACCTAGTCAAAAATTTGATTAGAGCTGTAGTTTTGAAGATATAAACAGATTTATACCACTTTCGAGTGGTATTTTCATACATGTGCTTTCCAAAAATCAGGCCCCTGAGAGCGTTCTGATTCTTTGCAGTGATTAATCGGCCAGCCACCTGGAACTGCGTCCAGTTCCAGTAAACGGTCGGTATAGTATTTTCACAAACAATAATTTATTAAACCCACTTTGCAACAGTTTTCAAAAGCGATACCTTAGTTAAATAAACTTTAATAATAATCAATTAATTTTATGATTGTTAATTTTCTGAGTAAACTTTACATCAAAAACGAAGCATTGCTTTCACTGTAGCGTAATGTTTTTCATTTAGATTAGATGCATCGGGAAGTATACAATTTTTTAATCGGATTTATTATACATACTATAAAAAATTAAGTCGCTTTCCGCTATCTGTCTGCCCCTGTGTATGCTTAAATCTTTAAAACTACGCAACGGATTTTGATGCTGTTTTTTGATAAATGTAGATTTTTAATAGAGAGATTTAATAAGAAGGTTTATTATGTAGGTATAATATTACGCAAACGAAGTCGCGGGCAGAAGCTAGTAGTATATAATAGACTATGCAGAAATATAATAAATTGTGGACTGGAAATGAATGTATTTACGTACTATATTCTTTTAAGTTGGTTTTAGATTTTTATATAACTAAGCCTATTTCGTATTCCTATTTAGGCACTTAAACTTTATATTAGTACCTACGTAGCTAAATATGGTTTAAGCGTTAAGATTAGACTAACTGTCAATGTCAACACTGACCTCAGTCACGCATTCTTCGGTTGTTATTTCTATTTATATATATTTTGTTATGTTAAATTTATATATCTATTTCACGTGACGGCTGTACCCTATCGATATTTATGCCCTCGACTTTCCAGTCTGTAGAAAGTACTCAGTCCAGCCGACTAACCTGTCAATTCAAAAATTCAAATAATAAGTAATTGAACTATGCTGATGACGTAGCGATAAACCGGGCAAGCGCGTGTTGCGCCACGAGCGAGTAGGATTCCGTAATTAAAAGTAGAGAACGATTGGCTAATTGATCTTATCGGAAGATCTTTTTCATACTCCTACTACTAGGTACAGTCAGCGTCATAGTTCGAAGCATACAAGTCAGCCAAATAATTCGCTACACCATAGATATAGCAAGGACTGCCGAACTTTTTGGTTACCTTGGATGTTTCATGTTTCATACTATTTGACGCTGACCGTACTCCCCGTTTTCAAACACTTACTCGTAGTCCTACAAATTTCTCCCAGCCGGAAAAAAGCTTCTATTTTTTCGAAACACTCAATAATATTTTAGTACAAAAATAGGTAAGTTAGGTATCTTCAGTAGCCCGAAGAGCAAAATACCCAGAAAAAGGAGGTCTGCCCTTGGGTGGAGCTCCGTCGAAATCTAGGAGGACAAAGTGTAGGGGGACCACGGGTAAATCCCCCCGTTTTCATGTGATCTACTGATATATGTCCTATTAGGGTCACGTGCTTTAATTTAGGACCTATTTCGCAAAATAATTCGTTGAATTGTCATATAAGTTAACAGTTATAACTATAACCTTTACCTTCACATTACATTTCCTAACATTATTCATGCACATGTTTTGCATTCAATGAACGATTTGAGTGCAGCAGTTAATCGTGACGAGTTGACAAGAATAACTTCGATAGTTCAACACTATGGTTCAACATTATTCCTAACAGATGTTAGATATGAAAAATATTTTGCAATCTCATAAATTCATAATCGGAAAGTCCGACAAATGTGGTATTGAACTGTACCTATACCTAATTGGAAACGAAAAGATAAATAAAAACTACAAATTTCAGAGTTAATATTTATTAGCTACAATTAATTACAGACCAGATTCCAGTATAAATTTCGCTCTCATTTTGAACAAATTAAGGCATGTATAACTTTAGCATCTTCATTTTACCGTTTCACTTTTATTCAGTCATTAAAAATATGGCTGACTTCTAAATGCGTAATTAAAAAATATAAAAAGGCACGAGTAAAAACTAATTACAACTTAATCTTCGAAAATACTTTATAATTACACTTATTCAACTTTTATTATTAATTAGAATAAATAATATATATTATTCACCGTTTCATTCAGAGAAGTAAACACGTCATGTTTGGTTAGGTATGTAGGTGTTTCTAATAGAATTGAGGAGGAAAACGCGAGTCGGTAGGCACTTTGTGTACAAGAGACAACGGCGGAATAGCGTAGGGTAGAAGGACCTTGTATTTAGTAGGACGTTATGATAGGATTACGATTCCTTATTTATTTTTCATTAGTTGATATTAGTACCCTTCGCCACAAAGCGTTATACGTTTCGTCATTATGTCCATAACTTTCCTCAACAATTGAAACACTTAATTGTGTCTATACTACTGTGAATAAAACAGTTAATATTCTATGTTTTAGCATTAGTAATGGCACGATTTGTTACTTTCACATTATAAAAGGCACCAGATAACATTATTTTCTTGGCAGTGAAAATATTAAACATACTTGTATGTATCGATTTGATGGAAGTTACAGACGATGTCAAACATTAAATACTTGCGCTACATTTGGGCATGTAGATGCTTTATCTTTTATGCAAATAAACAGCGCCGTTCTGGAAAACTGATTTTATTAGGCGTCCTTACATCATTATTAAACTCCAGAATTTAGTTAATAATCAAATAGTAAAATACGTCTTCATATCAAGGTATTTTTGTATTGCTGACTAATGCATAAACAAACTTCCATCAACCGTAAGGACACAATAAGGCATTGTTTCGAAGTGAGTGAACTTTTGTACAGTCAATGAAACTGAAACACGTACCTCCGTGGAACATTTTATGCAGAAGCAAGTGGTTGAGTTTTATGGACTGATTGTAAGGATTCTTAGGCTCTTGTCGCTGGCCTGGCACTACTTAGCTTTGATTCAGCCTAACACACAATACGTAAGTACATTACACAAACACTCACACAATAAGTACAAAAAGCGTACTACAAATAATGTATAGTTATATTGATAAAAAAACAGACCCTTTTTCAAATCCATAATTATTGCAGTCAAAAAGCAATGTACATGATTGTCAATATATTTAAAAACGATTTCCTTATCATAGTTAATGACCTACTTGAGATTTGCTGAAACAATTAGCACTTCTGGTGCGTACGTAATTCGAAAGTAGTCAGATATAATGATAATTAAATTTAAAAATGATGTTAATGTATAAAATCTTGATAAAGGCACGATATAAGGCATCATTCTAAGTATTTATAAAATCCGTCTAATGGCTACATAATTACAAGTCATTTATGATTCTACAACAGCAAATACTGACGACTCAGATCAGTTCGTCCGCGTCCCTCTGCTGGGGACTAGTTTGAGACTACTTTCGTGACACCTATTACATTCTATTTGTATGTATAGATCGGCCGTTTCTTACTTCCCGGCATACGTAGGGTTCTTGAAGGTAGACGTCGCTTGCTTGTAAATTGGATTTTCGCCCTGTGAATAAATATAATTTGTTAATAAACAGGTTAAACGGAAGGGATAACACAAATTAACATTTGATGCTGCGTGCTTTTCAGGGTCGATTTATCACAATTCCTTGGCCTTTAACTCCGGTACTTAAACTCCGACACCGCACAACAAACCTGTGCTACTAAGCTTGGTACATGCTGGCCCAGCGTATTGGCCTCACGGGTTAAGTGATTGAAAAGGGAAGGTTCCATTACCGTATCCCATTTGGCCATCATGCGCTCCTTCTCGAAGCGCGCGAACTCGCGGCGGTCGTGGATGGTGGTGACCATCTTCCACAGCATCAGCAGCGCCAACCCGACCAGCACGATGGCCGCGATCACGCCCAGCACGATGCCCAGAATGAACAACTGCAAGACAATAGAGCAATAAATTTGTTTAAATATTGAATTACTACGACTATGCCCAAAGAGTTACTATCCGCGCGATCGACAATGTCGGCACTCGAAGGTTAAAAGTTAAAACTAAGAGATGGCGCAGATAGGGTTTACAGATATAGTGCAAAATTAAATCTGACAGCTGCATTCTATACATGACTTTAATAATATGACACTAAAGTGGAAAACCGGATAACATTCAACGAAATGTCACGGAAAAACTTTATGCACTACAGCTGTAGACGCTTTATGCTTTTTTAAGTGTTTTTAACGAAATAATGTCTTTGTTATCGACCACATTGGTCACGTTTGACCGCTGGTAAACGATTAGATAGGTCCTTAAATAAAACAAGAGAAGTAATATATCGGATCTAACCCAAATTACTCAAGAGTTCACGACACCAGGAAAAATGACCATACGTTTTTCGTATGCAACCCCATTTAATGAGAATGACATGCTAGAATTAATTCTAAGGCGGACCGACGTTTGCCGGAACAGCTAGTTTTTAATAAATACCCCTTGAACTTGTTAAATCTCCAAGAATCAACAAACACAGGGAAAACTGTACCTTTTTGGGGCATTCGCGTTTCTCCTGCGCCCTGATGAGCAGGTTCTGCCGCTCGTCGTACGAGTACACGAACACGTACAGGCAATCGTCTTCTTCGTCTTGGAAGCTGCACAAGTGCTCGTTCTTCGACTCATTCGCTGAAAATTATACGGTAATGAGCAAGGGTCAGATGCCACGGGTATAATTAAGGCACATGGTAACATCATAGGGAATTCTCCACCTTATTGTTAACCTCGTTTCAAAAAGTATACTATAGTTTTTTTTAATAAAGGGTGCTTTTCCGACCCAAGGTAATGAATGACACCTTTGACGCAATAAATGTATCGTTCGATAACAATAAAGTTTCTTGCTTCTGACTAAAATCGTGAATTATAGGATTCGCTTTATTGATCATTCTATCTTTTAAATCAGGTTTAAGACTTGCATGCGCAGTGTTCGCGAGTTTAGAATGTCGGTTACCTTCGAGCTGTCCTTCGACGACAATGGGCGGCGACTGTATGCCGGTCTGTGGGCCGCAGGAAATAGTGCAAGTCTGGTTCTCTGTCCACTCGGGGCCGCGGTGGTGCACCGAGCAGAGCACGCAATCTTTGAACTCCTCGCAACGGCCGGAGCACGTCTGGAACACAATACTTTAGTTACTTCGTGCCCTTGTCACGCCGAGTACTTAACAGGTCAATACAATACAATACAATTTATTTATTTGTTAAACATACTATAGGTATACAGAAATGGTGTTACAATAAATATAGGATTCTCTATGTTTTGCCTGATAAGGCGTAAAAATACTGCGGTTTAATAAACGCTACGATTTCTATTCGTCATAATTCTAGCTTACAATACAGTTCTTTTTCTTAACTTAATTTATGGCGTTAGATAACTCACTGGGCACTTGTCACAGAACTTTCCAGAGAAGTGTTGTCCGCCGTTGACGTTGCATACGCACTGGCCGCACGCGCAGTGCCCGTTGCCGCTGCAGATCTGGCCGCCGTCTACAACAATGACAAGTTATTCTTCCTTCCTCTGATCCTAAGCTTCGTAACGAACGGCTGGCAGAGCACACGTCAGAGGATTATGTTGTCTAATTGTGAAGTATGATGTTAAAAAGAAATGGTGAATGCAATCACGAGTCGTGCGTGATGTAAAATAACGGTTTAAGGAGAATAGCATACTAAGCTCGACTACATAAATAAATACTCAATTCGTAATTTTCACAATACCGTCTAAGTAAAAAGTAGTAACTAAATAGACTTCGAAAATAGATGTACTTTTCGTCTAAAACATAATTACAGTACCACAGTTATCAAACTAGTAAAATGATCTCTGTGTAAAAATGTGTGCAGTCATCTCGTCTTCCACAAAGTAGTCAAGAAGATGTCTAGGTCTAGTTCCCGGCTATAAATGTTAGTTACCTGGCGGGCGGCAGGGCGCGTCGTCCCTGAGGCAGTCGCAGGCCGGGCCGGAGTACTCGGGCCGGCAGTGGCACTTGCCGCACACGCACTCGCCGTGGTCCGACCCCGAGCACAGCAATCCCTTGTTGCGGTCGCACGAGAAGTTCTCGCACTCGCAAAATGGACCCGAGATTACCTGGGATATACATAGCTCCGTTAAGAGAATTCAGGATTCCAGGAAATAAAACAAACTTATTTTTTAAGCTGGCGCTAAATTCTTCGAAGATTAGTTTTAGTAACATTAATATTACCAAAGAACGAATGCAATAATTTCGATTTCATTAGCCACGGTACTCTAGTGCAAAATTTTTGGCTTTTAGTGAAGCGGCGGGCGGTGCTAAAAGTAGGTAATAATTATCGGGGCACTTTACTTGCAAGTAACTAATTAACCAATAAACAAAGTACCCTTTTTACCCGCTTTCAATGGTCCAGTTGGCTTGGAATATGGTACATTTGCAAAATATCGTACCGTCATCAAGGAGGGTGCTTTTTTCCACAAAACCTTAAAAAAGAATGGTGTGTAAGTCACCTCGGAGGGGTCAGCCATCTTGTTGCACTCGCAGACGCCGCATATGCAGTTCCCGCGGTTGGAGCAGAGCGGGCCGGCGCTGGCGTTGGTGGGCCGGCAGCCGCGCTCCTGCTCGACGGAGCCGCCGCCGTGCGCCGAGCACTCGCAGCTCTTGCCGAAGCGGCCCGGGTTGCACACGCACACGCCGCACGCGGAGATGCCCTGCCCGCTGCACACTAGGCTGCCGGCGTCGTAAGCCTGGCGCGACACACTCGTGGTTACATTAATTAAACCAATGTCTATAATGTGTTCTTGTTCTACTACTAGTTATTTTTAGTAAACATTGGCATTGTTTTAGGAAAACAAATGTATTAAGGAAATTATTTCAATAATTGTGAGCTGTTTTTTTAGCCCAAGTTTATGTGACCGAAATATCGTTATATTTCCTTAAATTCTGACGCTATGTTAGCCTAATAACGTATTAAATACCCTGTATTAACAATTTTGTGTTTAACAGTCATTGTTAACAAGTTAACAACAACATAAAATACGATAAAACTAAAGAACAAATAAACCAGTTTTTTACGATTTTTTTACTTGGATCATTGATATCTCAGTAAACGAGCAATAAACTAAGACATAGCTTACATGGTGTCCAGGATGCTCACAGGGGCAGTCGCAGATCATGTCCAGCTCGACAGTCAGACCTTCAGAAATGACACCAGGGTAAATGACAAATGTTTGCTTCCACTTGCTCGGGTCTTTAGGGCACTCTTTTAAAGTGATCTCAGCCGTAAACTCGACGACATCACCCACCTAAAAGAGAAATAAAATCATAACCTATTTTCTTGCAAATTCTTGCTAGTTAAACTGAGGGAAAAGATAAACGCCTTACCCTTAATCCGTCACACTTATTGGTCTTGATGACATTATCTTTATTGCCGAGGCACGATGAATAATAGACGATTTGAACGGCGTCACTCGATGTGTCAGTTATTTCTACTGCTGATGTGATTTTCTACATAAAACAAAAGCTAATCAGTATCATAAAATTCACAGTAAATAATTTACACTTACCTAAAGCATTGATTTGTAACTTTAATCATACAATAACACTGAAGCTTACGTTATATTGTTCGCGGACAAGATCGACGACGTTATCAGAGTTTTCAGTGAGCACGCCGCTGCTGGAGCCTTGAATGTGCTTGCTTAGTTCTTCGTATACACCGATTTGCTCAGACGTTACCGCGAATATCACATTGATCGAGTGTTCTTTGGCCTGTCAAAGATATATACCATATTTTACTTATTATCAAAACTATTGTCAATGATTATTATAAAATTACAACACAATATATACCTTAAGGTTTATCTGGGAGATGCTGGGGTAGTCTTGGACTGTGGAATATGTGTACAAGTTGTTTTCCATGTGACAGTCACCATCGTTAGGTTGAACGATACCTCCAAGCTATAAATAAAAATACATAAGAATAGAAATATTCAAACCATTACATCGTACGAAAAATATATTTAATTTTAAAACTATGCAAGTAGATATTGTGATTGATTGTCAGTGCAGATCTAAGCACTCTAGCCACTTATCTATCATCTTCTGATCTTATTGTCTACGATCTGGCCTTTGGATCTTTACCTTGCCGTCTCCTGCGTAGTGGAATCCAGCATCGGTCGAGAACACGAGCAACCTGTTCGCCTTCGGTCGCCAGCCAATCTGTTGCTTGCAGACTATAGCCTGCATGATGGCATCGAAACCTCCTTCTGGAGCGTCCAGGTTACCGGATATGTCAGCCTTTTTTACCGCTTGCTAGAATAAATAATACAGTTGGTATAAACTGCGACAAAAGTAGTTTTTCATTGTAAAGGTCGAACCGGGGAAAAGGTACTTACATCGAAATAGTCTGTTTCAGTACTGAGTGACATTTGATTTTTAAATCCATACGGCGCTGCGCAGCCATCGCAAGGTGATTTGAGACTGAAATTAATAAATACATGTAAATTTAAGAATAATACTAAATAAACTTCAAACAAAAAGTACCTTAATGAAACAATATAAAAACGAAACAAGGAAAATACTCACTTCTTATCGACAGTTGAGACGTAAGGCATCACGACTTTATCGACAAAGGAGCCGAAACCAATTCTGAAATTAGACGTAATATTCTTCATTGTACTCGAGAGTAAATTTCCAAGAGCCGCCAGTTTTTCTTGGTCGTTTTTCATGGACCTACTGAGGTCCATGAGGTAATAGAGATCTAGCGGGTAGTCCTGAGCGCGGGAATATGCGAACGAGAGCTGCTGCATTTGGTCTGTAATATAAAAATAATAATAATTAGGCAACGCAACACGAATAATTCTGATTTGGTAACGATTCAGCTATTTGTACATTAACAGAGTAAAAATTAGAATAATCTAGTCTAGACACAGGCAGTTCTATATTATAGATTAGACACAAAGTTATATCAAGTTAGAAAACGAACTTTTCAACGCGGCGGATACTATCCGTCAGAAAAAGCAGCGTCCAAGTGATGAAATGCATAATTAACTTTTCACTTTTTTATCTTGGCGCTGATATCTTTTAACAATCATATCGAAAAATTTCTAAATGTTAGTGAAAATTAGAACACATAGAAAAATCCGAAAAGTAAAGCTATGGCCGGGAATCGAACCGGGGTCCTCGTCATTCCGTGACGCGTGCTATACCCCTACACCACCCATAGCAGGTATCATATCAAAATCAGTGAAATCACACTTACTCATTCGCAACTGCAGGTTGACCTTCTGAGGCTTGATCTGGACCAGGTTCTCCCCCGAGCCGCCCGTGGACATGGCGCCGCCGCCGCTGCCCATCATCCCACTGGACTCCTCGTACGACACAGAGCCAGAGCTCGATCGAGTACGCGCTGTAAAGATAGTACAGCTATCATTAATCCAATTCTAACCTTGAACAACGATAATAAATAAACGAAATTAAATGATGAACTCCAGCTCGCGGAACCATTATTTAAGTATAATGGAACCAATGTTTTAGGTGATGGTGTTTATTGCTGATTCTACTCGCATTGTAGTCTAATCTAGGTACATACAATTATTATAATGCATTCAAAATTTCGAAACAAATTCGTCTCATGCTAAAGTTCATAAAAACCGTTACTTACTAAAATTACGATTTCAAATATCTTCAGGCAATAGCATGCATGCACTTTGATATTTTTAGGGTTAAGGCTATTAAGTAGGTAGGTACCTAATATTTGTAATTACGGTTGCCGGCCTACAAGCTTTTAACAAGTTCTATAATATATTTCATTATGCACTGAGTACCTATTCACTAAAGTTTGATAAGTCAGGTCAAAAGGTTGTTCTAGATAAATTTATTAACATGAGGACTTTACATGTGTATGTGTGTGTACCTACATACGACAGCAGAAAAAAAACAGCTAAAAGGAATTCATAGAGTTAAATAAACTAATCACATTGAGTAATTAATCAATAGAATGGAAATGGCATACAATTGGTTTGAATATTTTTTTGTCTAAACACTATCGCGTTTGCTGCACTTCGATATGACGTCCCAAGGTCAAGCATGACACTAAGGTCGAGCAAGCAGGTGTAAATATCGATATCGATGGTAACTGTTTAACCATTCATTGCGTGGCATGGCGCACACTCACCTGTTAATGACGAAAAAAAAATCATAATCTACCATCTAAAACTGAATGGTTACGTTCAGTTCCGTGTAAATGCTATCGTGAGAGAGCTAGTGCCTGTACATTATTAGCGTCTAGTAACTAATAACTTTCACGTGTGTTTTGACTCTCAGAAATACGAGTAGATGGCCTGTGTTGCCGATATTTTGTTTAATTAATTTAGACTAACCTCTACTCAGTTCCTTATTGAACGCGGGGTCGATGGACCGCTGGTTATCGGGATTGAAGATGTATTTCTCGTCGCAGCCCGCCAGGCCGCCCTCCATCGCGGGGTTGAAGCACCTCGGCCCGTTGAAGTCCCTCGCGAAGCACCACGCGCAGCTAGCGGCGCGCACGCAGTCGCTGCACGTCGTTTTGCTGGAGCAAGGGTTCTGTAGGAGCTGAGCGGCCTGCCCCCAGCAAACCGCCAACAGAGCTCCCCATATACATAATCGTAATGTCGTTCGTTGCATCTTGTGTGCACTGTGCGTTCGCTGTGCTCAGATCCAAATCTGTAAAGAAGATTGATTCTTGATTCATTGTGGAATGGATTGAATTTAAAATCATTGTAAAACTGATCTTTTTAAAATAATATTTATTATAACAAATAAAATTCCGAAATTTTGTACAATCTGCCTATAAGAGTTACTAATACAATATAATAAAGAGGTAAGCTTGAGATTCTGATTTAGATTAATTGTATTATAGAGGATGTTCTCTAGAATTAAAGAACAGATTTTAAAAATAATGTCCTTAATAGAAAGCGTATAGAAATGCGTAAAATCCGTAATAAATAGGGAAAACTAAAGTTTACACGGGACGCAGACGAAGTTACGGGTTAAAAGCCAGTTATAATCTACGAAATAATTCGATTTTAGTTAAACTAATAATAAGGTAATGAAATACGCAAACCGTTTATAAACTAGACGATTACCTACGAAAGTTCAAGCTGTTTTGGATAAAATGAATACCTACATATTGACTTCTTGACCGTTTTACATGCAAGGTAATTACAAACAAATTAACATTTATTTCACAATAATAACTTAAGTCTTAAAACGTAACTAGTAAGATAAGAAAACATTAGCATGTGCTTCGAAGGGTACCGCACGTACGGGATAGTTCGGGCGGAGTGGGCGCGACGTGAGAAAGGGCGCCGCCCACGCGCACAAATCGAGGCCACGCAGACCTGTGGGCCGCGCATTAGCATACTCCCGGACACGTGAAGACGACCGGAAAATAGAGCTCATAATTTCTCATTTTAATATTTTTATTTTATTTAAAATTGTTCTTAGCTACAGTAGCTAGCTTTGTGCGACGTTGTTGGTAGAGTGCAGTTGGATAGAGACGATTAGAATTAGACCTACATCACCGTTTCTATATATACTAGACTAGATACAGGACAGCATTATTCGAATCGGTCCGCACGCCGCTTTCTGAATAGTTAGGTTATTAGTTATTCAATTCCTATATTATCACTACTATTGATCAGTGGGGTTTTGCATATTTTCGCAGGTTTATTAATGATCTAATTTAAAAGGCAAGTAATCAGCGTAGGTAGGTATGCAGCTGGTTACTATGATCGGGTTAACTTTACTGCAAGCAATGCAAGTACAGCACGGCCCAATAATGAAACAATAATTTTGTCTTAATGACGAGATCGCAAAAACAACTCAATAGTTTTTCAATCTTCCAATAAAACAAATTGTAAAGTAAAAATGCTCACAGTAAAACAAATTTTTGGGGGATTGAAATTGAAATGAAAGATAAACATAATCATCTTTTCGCGTGGTGCCATAAAAGGTCCACACACAATTGTGAACCAATATGAATAAAACGGGATAAAAAAATCTCATTCGCTGCGTACCTATATTGACTTCGCTATGTAGGTATGTTATCTACACTAGTCACCTATTATATTCATAGTAAGTAAAGCTCTGGATATTGACACAATTATTCCTAAACGGTACTGATATAAAAAAAAAAATGCTTCAACATAAGAGTTCGGATTGGAAACTTGACACACACCATTGAATTGCACGCAGGTGTATATGCTGCAGGTTTTCTCACAATATTTTCTTTCACCGAAAAGCTCATGGTAGTTACCATCCAACAGTAAACAACGTAACTAAGTACATTGATCGCAGCGTGATCGAATCGAACTCATCAAGCATCAAATCAAGGTAAAACAACCAATGTCAATTACGAACAAGTCATTTAAGCCATCTGTTTACCTATACATTTTGCTTGGCATTACTCATGCTTGTCTTGCAAGATGCTGACCGTATCGCCGCATCGGCGCTAGCGCGATGAAATCATCGTGGCAAAATTAGGGGTTACAAAGTCAAAAATACAGTATGAATTTATAAATGTGATAACGTATTTTGGGATACAAACCAGTACTTTCATATTTGTTTATGTATACGCTTTCTTGAATAACGCAACCAAGGAAATTAGCAGAAATGATCTGTGAAGAACATTATAACATATCACACTTGAGTTGAAACTTACCTACTGCATCAAAGAATTGATAAATCCAAAGCTGATTTCTGTCCAGTTGACCCACTTGCACCCACCACATAAGACAACGATGTACTTCAACTAAACCACAAGTTTATTTTCCCTAACATTTAAATAACAATATTATTTTCGCGCTATTTATTATCACTAGTACCTGACTCACATTTCGCACAAAAACCAAACGGTGTCAAGGATCACAGCCTGTCTTTATGCAGTTTAAAATATACGATTCCCAAAGTTCTTTATTAATAAAGCACTCGTATTTTATCAATTTTAATACAAGATGCAACTATTTTAGGCTCGCTTAAAGCGATAAAGATAACGAAGGTATCACAGTATCACTGTTTGATCACACGCTAGTAAACGTCTAATGAGGGGGGTGTTTTAAGAAGTTTTAAACAGCGTAAGAATTCTGTTTTATCACGAACTCTTGTTTAAACTAACTTTTCTCGTGTAAATAAAAACAGATGGAGCGAATGCAGCGCACGACCTGCGCTCGCGCCGGATACGCGCCTGACTAATTGTACAGAAAATAACTTCGTCATTGGTGATACAGCGGCCGGAGTCACCGCTGCTTCTCCGAACCGAACCAATATTGAGAGACATCACGTCAATACACAATAAATTATACTGAGAAAGCAACAATTTGATACATTATCCGTCTGTCAAGGAATGTAAATCTGACCTACTTATAACATTTAACTATTCTTGTTTGATAATGTGCAACACTAACTTATCATGTTACTTTACGGAGAGATTAAGGAGTAGTAATGAAATAAAGTCAATGTGTATGTGTATCCTGCCTAACGACAATTAGAGAATAATCAATCTTCTTCTTCTTAAATTTAAGAGCCTAGCTCTTATCGGTGGAGTAATCGCCATTTACTTCTTTTTTCTGCCATTGATCAGAGCTCATCATATGACATTAACCTTCTCCTTGCTTGGTCCATAAATGAACATCTCGGCCTTCCTCTGCCTCTTCTTCCTTCTATTAAAGTTTTCATGTAATCGTCATGTATCAGGTGCCCCAGCATACGTGACAAAACGGGATATTATCGAGACACGGGTGTGCGTTGTAAAATCGAATGAATTACGTCATGATCGACACTATAGCAGTGATTCAAACCTACTGACCGAAGGCATTCCTTCGGTTACACAATCCACCTCGCTGGCCATAGTACTATGCTAATAGGGTATCTTGTTTATTCGTCAGTTTTGCGTCAGTTCGATTTATTAATTTGGCTAGGAAGTAACTTGTAATCTGTCTACACACGCATAAAATTTACTTCATTCCATGTTTAGGTAGTAATGCAAGAGTCAGAGCGATATAATACAAGTATGTCAGGGCGAGATAGATATATAAGATACCAGTTTTCATTCATACACGGCTCTGTGGGTCTGAGTGGCCCTGCTAACACTCGTAGGTAAATGAAAGGAGTTAAATATTATCTTCTGTAAAATTTTCTGATCTCATTTCAGATATTTCAGCGCCGATTTAATCTAACGGTAGTTAGTATATACTATATTTATTATATGTATCTATGTGGTAGTAATTGTATATAACTAAAAAGTAACAGAACAGAACCCAGGAAAAAAATCAATGTCCTTTGCGGTACGGAACCTTCAACCAGTTGCCATAAAAGTATCGGAGATAACGGTTAGGGGTGCAATGCAACCAGGGGTCACTGACCGTCCCGGTTGGATTTGCCGACGCGAATTCTTCACGTAATGGCAATTTATGGTGATCTTACAACCAATTATTAAAGAAAAACTTTTCATTCAGAGAATGAAGAAAACAAATACGTTAGTATACTCAGTGGGTAAGCGTACGAAATAATCACTACATAAAATTATATTTCTTAACAAGCTTTTCGTAATAAGTCAAAATTTTAAGCTCTACTTTTTTGGAAATACCTTTCACAAATTCAAATCAAAAAATTATTATTTTATTTTATTGATCTTTTTTGTGAATTCTGTTTGATTATTCAATTTGTACAATGAAGCATTTATAGACCACAAGCCCATGGACAAAAAAAACATGTGAAATGAACCAGCGTGAATGAAGCTTAGAAGGCTGTTACCATATCATAAAATAACTCTGAGCGCTATGCCGTCATTTCTGAGCGGTACAGATTTTTTCTCATACATTGAAAATAAAAAAAATACTCTAACTTCCGCCACCACCACTTTAAAACGGCACTAGGTTCTTCGACATTTATAAATCTTTAATCATCTATAAGCTATAAAAACGCCGTAAATTAATAATTAGTCGTAATTCCTCACTTGTACCTGAGAAATTCCATAAATGTCTATTACTTGCTTACTTACTTTTTCACGTTAGCCGTTCGTGTCTCGTAATCTCGTTTTATACTCGACTAGCTTTTAATTGCGACTTCGTACGCGTAGACAGTTTTTGATTGACATAGACTACTTTTATCCCGAGAAAGTGTAAAGTTCCCGCGGGATGGAAATAGCTGTTTTGACCTATTTTAAAAATTCTTAAATGACAATCAGAATCAGTGTAGCTTTCCATTAATGAAATATTTTTTTAAAACAGCCCCGAAGTCGAATGCACTTATTTCTGTCCCGCGGGAATTTCGCATTTTCCCGGAGAACATGTTTTAGTGTTACAATCATCTACAGGTGTGCCAAATTTAAATAGTCTAGTTACAGTACAGTTACTGAGAAATATATAAGACTTATTAATTCCCTATCCCGTGGGAGTTTCAAAAAATCCCTTAGTGCTCCTCTGGGGTACTCAAGATCTACGTCTGCAAATTTCAAGTGTCTAAGTCCAGTGGTTTAGGCCGCGCGTTGTCTGTCAGTCAGTCAGTCACGGTCCTGTTTTATAGGTATAGATTTCAAAAAATCGTATAAAAGAATCAAAGCCATTTATTGAGGCATGAAGAATACTTTTATGTCAGGAAATAACTATTGATTTATGTAATAAACAATTTAATTTAAAAAAGTACTCGAATAATTGTTTGAAAACATTGAATTTGATTTCTTCCACGCTAGTCTGGGAGTAAAGAAAAAACATAGAATGTACCAGTTGCTTCTCTTCCCGCGCAGATAATAAAAGCCCATCGAGGGAATGGGCGAAAATCTTAGGAATCATGTTATAGGCGATGCGGCTAGCAACCCATCACTATTTTGATTCCCTTTTCCACCTACACGCCCACAATCATGCTAAACGTGGCCTTTAGGTCTTGTTACCTTAGGCTCTGTCGACCCCGTAAGGGGTAAAAACGTGATTTATGTATGTATGAATTTGATGATTTTACCCATTTTTTTATAGTTTATTCAATAAACCTCGACAATTTCGTGGTTTCGCCTCTGTAATCGCAATAATAGTGGATCATTTCCCCTAAAGTAAACTTAATTTTGCATCAGAAAAGTAAAAAAATATATATACATACATATTACAACAATTTTATGAGCCTTGAAAAATAGCTCCGGCGTAAACTTTCGAAGAAACGATGTTATAAGACTGTGTCGTCTTATAAAACATGAATACAAATTCAAAATTTTACTCTGTAGTGCACTTGCGCTTGTTGTTGTGACTGCTTGCCTTTTGTTGTAACTTTTCCTTTCTGTGGCAGGTTAGCTGGAAGAGATCCCTTCTTAGGGATAAGTTCGCCTTTGTACTATTTTCTCTGTATTACTGTATTTTTATATTTTTTTTATGTGCAATAAAGAGTTTACATACATACATACATACTTTGTTTAGACGTCATCTTTCTAAAACCTTTCAAATAAGTATTCTAAAAATCTGCCATATACCTTATTTTATGCCTTAAAAAAGCTTCAGAAACTTGTGCTTTTTAGCAAAATGAGACAAGATTCAGTGGCGCCCTCTTAAAACACAGTCCTCCGCCGCGAATGTCTGTTTGTCCACAACAAACTCAAAAACTACTGCACGGATTTTCATGCGATTTTCATCAATAGATTAGAGTGATTCATGGGGAGGGTTAGGTATAAGTTAGGTCATGTATAATTCGTCTAGGTTTTTAGGGTTCCTTACCCAAAGGATAAAAACGGGACCCTATTATTAAGACTTTGTTGACCATCGGTTTTTCTGTCTGTCTGTTTGTTTGTCTGTCTGTCTGTCACCAGGCTGTATCTCATGAACCGTGATAGATAGACAGTTGAAATTTACACATCTGATGGTTGGTTTTGCTCGGGGCATATATTTGTATGAAAAATATGAATGTTTGTTCTTGAGTCTTGGATGTTTAATATGTATTTAAGCATGTATTTATCTACATGATTATGTTTATCCCTTGTCTAGTACCCATATTACAGGCTTTACTTAGTTTGGGACTAGGACAATTGGAGTTCATTTTCCAAAGTAAAGACACACCCTACATTTTGCTTAGGAGGTAGGAGTCTGCTAACATTCATATTCACTTGCCGAATTTGTACAGAACCTTTGGCGCGCCGGTCCCGACTCCCACTTGTTTGTAAACTGGTTGAAATATGACAATAATTGTGACAGCGCCTTGTTAGTTATACACAGTACCCATGCGACACCAGGGCAGGTCGGTAGTTTAGCATATTTTACCTTTTTTACTGAGATTTTTTTGTTGTGACAGTTTAAGCTAGCCTAGCACCTCATACCTCCGCCCACCTAGCGCGCCCAACGCTCATACCTATGAAAATCATTACTAACCAACTTTAATTGTAACCCACAACACACATGCACACCCACAATCATGCTAAACATGGCCTTTAGGTCTTGTTACCTTAGGCTCTATCTACCTCGCAAGGGATAAAGACGTGATTAATGTGTGTGTGTGTGTGTGTGTGTTAAATTGTAAATCTTATATGTAGATAGATCTTAACTTATTATTTAAAATGAAAAATTACTTGAGAAATCTAATAATGATTTTCAGAAGCCATAATTTTTGTTTTCAGAATGCACATTAAGGCGTATATTATGATCCTACACTTTGATTTCTCAAGAAAGACAGCTATGTTTGTGCAACACATATAAGTTTATATATAAAACCTGCCTTACTCTGCTCTCACATACATAGGTCAGAGTCACCTATCGCCAACAAAACACACGTCGCTAAACAATTCCAATTTTAAGTTCATTCAAAAATTAGCAGAATTTGGAACAGCTTCAATGCTTAACTTACTCCACAGACAGACAGATAGACAGACAGGGTTACTCTCGCATTTATAAATAGGTACAAACTATTTTTAAATTTAATTTTTCCTATATCACTGAAGAAGCCCTTATTTTCTTATGTTTTATAACATAGGGTAACAAACAATATTATGTGTTATATTATGAAATCTTATTGAATTTTTTAGTATTTCGAAATAAAGTAAATATATTTAAATTTGAATTTGAGAGCCCTCATCTTAAGCAAAACATAGGCAGTGAGTAGTCATTTTATATCAATTATTTGCATAGAAGCAAAATATTGAATAAATTCACCAAAAAAACAATAACGATACTTTAACGATATCAACAAATCACAGCCGATTCATTTAGTTTAATAGTAGCAGCAGCATAAAATGTAGGAACGTTATTTTTATCTCTTATCTAGAAAACCAAAACCACTGCTTAATATTGTCTAAATAACTCTTTATTGTTCTTTTAGCTGTCCTTATATGGCTGCAAAGTTTACATAGGAGCTGACTAATCAGGTCGACCGTGGGTTCGACAAATATCTTCAGGCTTACAAATTAGCATGAATCAGAAATCACTTACCAGTCTTATAATTGTGTGGATAGATTAACGCATAGCAGCACTTGAAACTACACAAACATTTCTTTATGAAATAACAGGAATATTTATAGAAACTATTTCATTTTGCTTCAAGAAGTCGAAAAACCCGAAAAAATGATTTATAGTGGTTTGAGTTACCAGGTTTACGGCACAGACTATTAAGATAAACGGTAAGGTTTTTCTTGTATGGCATCCCAAGGATTCGACAGATAAGAAAAACTAAGAAGTAATATTTATGTCAAAACTATAATTTTTATTTTGTTTATTGAACTTTTATTGACCGTGGATTTTTAATGCTTTTAAAAGTAAAAATATTTTTGGGATAAAACTGGGACAAGAAGTATTCTATCCTAGCCCTCTAGGCTGACAACGCATTTGCAATCCTCTAGTGTTGCGGGTGTTCATGGGTGGTGGTGCTCGCTTACCATCAGGTGACCCAATTGCTCGTTTGCCTTCCTTGTCGTATACAAAAATAAAAAGAATGTTAGTTTTTAATTTTCCAAAGACACGTTCTTCCTAATACATTGGCACTCCTCCACTATCAGGTTCAAGTGTCAAAAACTCACCCTTTCCTACATCATTAAATAAATAAATAAAAATAAATAAATCACTACCGCTTAAACGTCTTCCTCACACTTAAAACTTGAAGCAGTGTGTAGGAGTGTAGTCAGAAAAAATTGAGATCGACTTGTGAGACGAGCGCTTTACTCTGTTTTTTATTTGCGCCTAGGGTTACCATCTGACAGGCATTTGCCGCATTTGACAGGCATTTTACGGTTTAGACAGGCGTGCGGCCGGCATTGGTCTGAGACAGGCATTTTTAAATTTCGCGCCCGTGCGTTTGCATTTTGAAGGACATTCGGTGCGCCGCGCGACCGAACGGTCGTAATACAGCGGCGGCGCGAGAATGAGAGGGCGTTTTGCTTTAGACAGGCATTTTTCTGAAAAATCAGGCATTTTAGGTACCATAGACAGGCATCCCTCTATTTACATGTGGTAACCCTATTTGCGCCATGTTGGTAACAAATCGATTTTCTACTATTAGGTTGGCAGCAAATTTCCAACCAATAACAATATTTCGGGCCTTTCTTTGAGGAGAACATGGCCGACATTTTGGTCTTGCTGTCATGAAGATTTTCTAGTGACGAATTTTACCTTTGTAGTTCTTCATGCACGGTTTTAAGTTCCAAAAACGTTTTATTTTTTAATTGAATAGACGGTGTTTAGTGTAAGCTATTTTATTTTTATAAAAAATGGCAGCTGATCGAGAGATTGCTGCTGAAGACAGCATACGAGTCGTGTGCCGATTTCGACCATTGAATGACTCCGAGGAAAAAGCTGGTTCTAAGTTTATTGTGAAATTTCCTTCGGGGCAGGATGATAATTGCATTTCCATAGGGGTAAGTAAACAGTCTAGATTACGTCTAATATTTTTTTGTTTCATCGCCCTAAATTAGATCATGATGACTAATACATTACGACTCGTTCACCTGCTACGAAATGGCCTTTCTTTTTTATTCCGCTTCGGTGGTTATGATTACCATCACTAAAATGAATCAACTTTTGCTGAAATCTGAACATACTACAGCTGCGTCTTTGTTTTGCCTAAAATCAATACAAATATCTTCCGACCTTGACCTCGAATATTTTTTGAATAATTTTGTATGTAACATACAATTGAACTTTTTTGTTTACTTCGGCGTGAGATTTAGATTACAAAAGAATTGTTTTATAATTGGAATTATAATTAGATAGGTACTTTGCTATAGGTACCCAATGAATAAGCTTGCTTGGTGCTAATTTGTATGTAAAAGTTTTTGTGTGCATTTTTAGCACTGAATAAAATTAAAAAATTTTGTACATTGAAACTATGGGATGGGGCAGTTAAATAACAGCAGAAAGTTTTTTCTTACTTTGATGGGTATGAGTCGAAAAGTTATGTACACAGAAAATACATGCCTTTAATAGGTAGTTTCTTATTGGCACCCTACACTCTGAGATGTTTAGATGTCATAAAAATATTTTTCTAATTGAGCAATAGTGTTATCAAGATTCATTAAAACTTGATAGAGGTAACATTGATAATAATCACTCAACTGCATTGCAAATTTATCTGATTAGAGTTCAGTTGTGCTCATTTGGAATTTAAAATAAAATTTCTGTGGGCTATCTTTTCATACTATTATGCTAAAGGAAAAAATAGCAACCTACTTTTCACTGAACTCTGTTGAACCTAAAATGGCAAAAGGCCAACTTAGTGCCAAGTTCATTTATCCCAGTTATTTAAATTTCACATGGAAATCCAACAAGAATATACTGGCAATGGCAGCAGCAATCATATTGTAATTTAAATCTTTGGTCTCTGAAATTGGTCAGTGGGAGCTTTAGAAATAATAATCATTATTTTCAACATTTGTACCTAATAATGAACAAATTAATTTTTGACCCATCACAGAACATCCTCATAGTAAATCAATAAGACATTTACTTTGAAAACGTTCCACAGTGGATCAGGAATCAATTTTTTTGATAATACATTATTCTATTGAGCCGTAAAATGGTTTTCAAAATAATGGTTTATTCATTGTCCAAACTATCTTATAATATCTGTCTATAAAACAAGAGAGAAAAAATACAGGAAAATAGCAAAAATATTGTTCCTCATTACACATCAAAATAACTGTATCCATGTAGGTTTTCGGAACCTATTTCATCTAATTTTGACAAGGAAATTAATAAACTACTACCTATAGTAATTTTAGATAACTTTACAAGCAAAATAATGCAACATAATAATGTTTTTTAGGGTAAAGTATACTTGTTTGATAAAGTATTTAAGCCAAATGCAACTCAAGAGAAGGTCTACAATGAAGCAGCCAAAAGTATTGTCTCTGATGTCCTGGCAGGCTACAATGGCACTATATTTGCATATGGACAGACCAGTTCGGGAAAGACACACACTATGGAAGGTGTCATAGGTAGGCTTATTATTTTATTGATAGGTAATGACTTTTCAACTGATTGATTGCTTATCCCCATGCTGATTCTGTTTTGCAGGAGATTCAGGAAAACAAGGTATTATACCTCGGA
Organism: Pandemis cinnamomeana; assembly: GCA_932294345.1. NCBI lineage: Eukaryota > Metazoa > Arthropoda > Insecta > Lepidoptera > Tortricidae > Pandemis > Pandemis cinnamomeana. The sequence continues at coordinate 9,425,521 of OW028705.1, read as the reverse complement.
TAGTCAATGACATTTTCAACCACATTTATGCAATGGAAGAGAACCTGGAATTTCATATAAAAGTTTCATATTTTGAAATTTACATGGACAAAATCAGGGATTTGCTAGATGGTAATAATCTTTTTTTGTAAAAAATACCAAGCTTTTGTGTGAAGTAATAATTATTATAATTTTTCTTTCTTTCCAGTGTCAAAAGTAAACCTCAGTGTGCATGAGGACAAAAATAGAGTTCCATTTGTAAAAGGTGCTACTGAACGTTTTGTGTCAAGTCCTGAAGAAGTATTTGAAGTTATAGAGGAGGGTAAATCAAATCGACACATTGCTGTAACAAGTAAGTTTAATATTTAATAACAATATTGTAGTACAGCAGTCACAGAGATTTTCTGTTATCCAAAGTAATGTTTTACTTTTTTTTTTCAGACATGAATGAACATTCATCTAGATCTCATTCAGTCTTCCTCATAAATGTTAAACAGGAAAACTTGGAAAATCAGAAGAAACTGTCTGGAAAGTTGTATCTTGTGGACTTGGCTGGTTCAGAAAAGGTATTAATGATGTTATTAAGATATAAGTAGTAATTTGTGCAGTACACATACTTAACCATTTTATGTCATTAGGTATCTAAAACTGGTGCTGAAGGTACAGTGCTTGATGAAGCCAAAAACATTAATAAATCACTGTCTGCCTTGGGTAATGTTATCTCCGCCCTAGCAGATGGAAACAAATCGCACATCCCATACAGAGACTCGAAACTGACACGTATTTTACAAGAATCACTTGGTGGTAATGCAAGAACAACCATTGTCATTTGCTGTTCTCCGGCTTCATTTAATGAGAGTGAAACTAAAAGCACACTTGATTTTGGTAAAAGGTAATATTTTTTACTGAAGCTTAACCTCATAATTCAACAATGCATATATAATAAAATGATACCTATTCTTGATTTCAGGGCCAAGACTGTTAAGAATGTGGTATGTGTTAATGAGGAGCTCACTGCCGAGGAATGGAAACGTCGCTACGAGAGAGAAAAAGAGAAGGTGGCTAGGCTAAAGGGCAAGGTTAGACAGCATATACTGCAAATACATTCTTGATTGTATCATTGTTTGCATACATTTCTAAATGCTTCATGTATTGTTTAATTTCTGTTACAGGTTGAAAAGTTAGAGACTGAGTTGAGTCGCTGGCGTTCAGGAGAGACGGTGCGGCCCGAGGAACAGGTGAACCTACAGGAGATCGATGCCGTTACGCCCGTGACGTCATTCATCGAGGAGAAACCTCCGGCGCCGGTTAGTGGCCATTTATAGCCGACATAATACCGTGACTCATGTTTACAGGAAAAATCATACCCTCGTCTAGATCCTTACGTCATCTCTTGTTACACTTACCAATTAATTCGTTTTGTGTTTTGATTTACAATTGTAACATATTTTTTAATTAGCGTTTTGAATTGGACCTTTTTTAAGCCGGTACCTGTAGCTGTGTCGAGCGCAGTGGAAGATGCAGCCATGCAGGGCAAAATGGAGACCCTGTATCAACAGTTGGATGACAAGGATGAGGAAATCAACCAGCAGTCGCAACTGGTAGAGAAGCTCAAGGATCAAATGATGGAACAGGAGGAACTCATTGCCTGCACAAGGTAAACGTGAAAAAAAACGTAACATCAGAATTTATTAATAAATTCCTCACCCCGTTTTATTTTTATTATTTAGAATGTGCCATTTTTAACACTCTGACACTTGATACATCCTAAAGAAATCTCAAGGCCAGAAGATGTGTGACGATATTTCATTCTTAAAAATAGCCGTTTTTACACCCAAACAATTAATCAAGATTACGCACTTAATCCATTTGTTGCGTATTTTATTACTTCCGCATCTCGGTGGGTATGGTTGATGATTTCTGGTAGCAGTTTTACTACGAGTTAGAATCGCTGACCGACGCGTTTACAATCATGGCACGATTTGACCATTATGGTACAACATTTCAAAGGAATACTTGTATCAATATAATGGGACTTTTACTGTACCATGCTCAGACGCGTTCATCCTTTACAGCCATATAAGCAGTGCTTGTAAGCATTCGTAAATGTGCCCACCACGCTTCGTACCAATACGGGTTTTGATCTCAATATGCCTACCCTCTGTCAGAACCCACTGCACGCCCCTAACCATGCTCATCTATAGTATTTTTTTTTAGAATAATTCTTTGGGCAGCAACAGTGTTACTGTGAACAGGAGCTATACAAGCTCAGGTTCCAAACCGGAGCGCATCATGCAAACATTCGATAACAATATGTACGTTTTCAGACGCGACTACGAAGCCCTCCAAGGTGACATGAACCGCATCCAGCAAGAAAACGAAGCTGCCAAGGAAGAGGTTAAGGAGGTGCTGCAAGCGCTTGAGGAGCTGGCTGTCAACTACGACCAGAAGTCGCAGGAGGTGGACAGCAAGAGCCGCGAGTGCGACCAGATGTCCGAGGAGTTGCAGACCAAACAAGTAAAACGATCAGCTGTGGCCAAGTCTTTCGCGAAGCTCGCCCAATCATACAAATTCTTTCGTCAGAGATTTTTGCGCCTTTAAATCGTGGCATTGATTTCTTATCGAAGTTAATTTACAATATTTGCAATTGTGTCGTAATAATAAAGTTGCCCACTTGCGGTTCACATATGTATGTATGATTCACATATGTATGTATGTGGGTATGTTTAGTTTGAATAATGCAACCAAATTTTCACCTACTTCCAGTGGGCAACTATGATCGACTTGAATGAAGATTGGACGATAGCAAGTAAAATCAACAAAGTCTATCAAAATGAATTTTATTAATCTCTAGCAATCATGCCACTTTCTTAGTTAGTCGCACATTTACTGCCATGTCATCTAAATGTGGTAATGCAATCTTATCTATTGATCAAATTGCAAGTCTCAAAATATATTGAATTGGATGGGTACTGATAATTTCTAGTGGACTTTTATCTGATATGTATAAACTTAAACAGCGAACTCCATGTGCTATAATTGCTACTCTACTGTAGGTACCATTATAAATCAAAATCTCTGAACAAAATGAATAATAGCCATAAGTAAAAATAAACAAACAATATCTCAAGAGTGAGCAAAAAGATTATATTTTGTACAGTAAAAATGGATGTGTATGTAATTAAATATTCTTTGTTAGACGGCGTTAACAACCGCTACCGCCGAACTGCAACAGCTCCGCGACATGTCGGCACACCAGCGCAAACGCATTGCGGAACTGCTGTCCAACTTGCTGCGTGATCTCGCGGAGATCGGCGCGGCCGTCGGCGGCTCAGAGCTCGACTTCAAACTCAACGTGGACACCGTCGGCAAACTGGAAGAAGAATTCACCGTAGCCCGGCTCCACATTAGCAAGATGAAGAGCGAAGTCAAGAACATCGTGCAGCGTTGCCACTCGCTCGAAACGGCTAATATCGACGCCAATCAAAAGGTAATTGTGTTAAGTGTGACCTAGTTAACTAATTGAGGTTTGCATCGACTGTGCGTGCCATACGAAGGTCACATGTGCGCTTGATACACTATTTCCGGAATGTTAGAAACTTGCTGAAAAATATGCCATCACATTTTGTATTGCCAAGCCCAAGTCTGGTGGCAAGAATGGCCAAAATTAAAAGTCGCTGGCTTTAAACAATGCATCTATTACCAATTAAGATCGAAATAGCCTGCATTTGATAATCCCGAATCCCGATGGTGCAAGTCAATTTTTGTTTTTATTAAATGAATGTGTATTGTTTTGCAGATTGAGGAGTATGAGCGTTCGCTGGGCGAGTGCCGGCTGCTGATCTCTCAACACGAGGCGCGCTGCGCGTCGCTCGCCGAGTCCATGCGGGAGGCCGAGAACAAGAAACGGCAGTTAGAGGAGGCTGCCGATACCTTGCGCGAGGAGTGCGCTCGCTTGCAGGTAACGCTTAACATTCTTACATTTCAGTGGGAATTTGTGATAAAAACCGGTATTCGAACAATGTCAGATTAGTAACAGACGGTAGCACATAATTTAAAATAAAGGATGGCCTAGCCTAGCTACATCCTTGGAAATTTTGACTATATCCGATTATCATTAAGGTGATAAGTACTTAAGTTCACAGACAATTAAAGATTTATTTGAATGAAATTAGTGATAGCGTAAAAGTCAATGCCTAAAATTAAAAATCATAATTGTAATATCAATGTTTTTTTCTGGGCGAGATTGTAAAGAATGTGTTGTGGCGTTGTCAGGCAGCGGAGCGCGTGCACGCGGCGGCGGCGGAGCAGCGCGCGGACACGCAGGTGCGGGGCGCGCTGGAGGCCCAGCTCGAGCAGCTGCGCGCCGCGCACGCCACGCAGCTGTCCGCGCTGCGCGACGAGCTCGCCATGGTGCTGCGTAACCACCAGGACCTCAAGGAGTAAGTACCTACACGGCAGAATTCCATGCCAAATTATGGCATTGTCATCCGCCTTACTCAACTATGCCAATTTTCAGCTCAATCGGTTTAAGATATCTGCTTCAAAATTGAATCGCAAGATTCCAGCCGGACAAACATACTTATAAATATACAACATTTTACAAGTTAAATAAAAGCTTGTAATAAGACAATCATGCTAAACGTGACCTTTAGATCTTATTACATTAAGCTCTGTCTACCCCTTAAAGAATAAATACGTGATTTATATGTATGTATGCGTATGTTGTAATAAAACACTAATTTAGCGATTAATCTGCAATCAGTACCTGACTGTGATGCTTACATAATGTTAGATTTGTTCCACTACAGCTACGGCTTATTTTGTTTTATGATGTCATACTTCAATAGTAATTACTTTTTATTTAAAAGCGTTAGTTGGTGTAACCAGAAACAGTTCTATAATTATTTTATTACTGTTATGAAACAATACCTGCTGTGCTACAAACGTACTTGATTTTTATTTATACAGGTGTTTCCATAGTTGTAATGAACTTACGTAACCAGCTGACTCTTGGTTTACGTACTCGTAACTTGCTGTGTCGTAAGCGAAGCTTGAAGGTCGCATAAATAACCATGTATTATGTTACAGCACATACCAGGAGCTGACGCTGGCGCGGCAGCAGCTGCAGGACGACTACGAGAAGCTGAAGCGCGAGGAAGCAGACAAGTCCGCCAAACTCAAGGAGCTCATGTTAGTGTCCTCCCCGCGCCGCACTCTCGACAAGGCGGCCAAGGAACAAGCCAACCAACAGATGCTCCTCAAAGACGACCTTGACCCCTTACGGGACTACATCATATCCCCCAAGAAAGAGAGACTAGGTTTCGGATACGCCATGGGCCTTGAGAAGGCCGCGGTGACAGAGGAAAAGTCGCTCTCGGCAATTCCCAAGTCCTTTACCCGCCATTCCTGCAACATACACCCTCTCCAGCTGCATTTGCTCATCTCCGTGACCATGATCCTTCTCACCCATCGCTACCCTCAAATTGTCGTTTTGATTTAAGCTTTGTCTCTGTGATACCACATGGATCTCTGTACACGTAGGACAATATTAGCTGCAGTGCCTTCACGAATTCCTCGGTTGACCACAACCCGGACTCGAATCTGCTGTGTGTAGAGTAGATCCATGGTTTTACCCAAAAGTATTATTCCGTTAACGCTTTCGTAAACCAAACTAACTGGCCTATATTAATCAAATATTAGTAATAAATCTGTTCATAAATATTTTTTAAGGATTAATATAAGCCAATAGTAAGAATTACTTGAATATCTCTTGAATGAAATGATACTTATTTTGAAATGTAACATATACCTTATTTATTTTTATACATTTTTATGCTTCGCTTCCGAGAGTCGTTGTGATGCTAGTCGATTAAGCATTTATTTTACTAGTCACAAACTATTAATAAGTAGAAAAATATTTATCAACTAGTAAGATAAGTTCAGTTAGGCGTAGTTATATTAACTCGTAGTGTTTGATATTGTCAGGTGCATGTTGCGTTAATTGAGTTTAGTCGTTGCGTGCTGTTAGTAAAGTTCAGTTTCTTATAATACCTACTTGTTAATCAATCACTCGTAGTTTAATCGTCTGATCTCTTTCAGGTAGGTAAATAAAAAATGTTGGTGTTTTCGCGTTGTGTTGTGTTGAAGATTACACTGCCTTGTTATTAGTTTTCTAATAAAGTTACTCTTGCGAGTCGAACTGATGAGCGCGGTTGTTTGACACGTGTCAAGTCTAAAAATGAAAAACTTGCACAAATTTTCTAAATCGTTAAATATTTCATTTATTTGGTGAAAAGTTGAATCGTAGTCAATGATTATCAATGTGTAAATACAACGTGTAAATAAACGTAAATGTTTGTATAGAGAAGGCGAGCGCATATTTTTATCACTATTTTTATATGTGACGACAAACCATCAACATTTTTAGCTGTAAAATTCGCCACGTAAGTTGTAGTACGTACTGACAAGTAAAAAATATAAACACTAACCGTAAAGTAAGTATTCCAATTGCAATAAGAATGCTATTTAAGTATCGTGGAACCATTAAGTAATAACGGCAATTAGTGTTTAATAAGTGCATTTTAGTAACCATTTCTCAGGTCATTCCTTTGTTGGCATTTATATACACTTATTACATATTTCAGTCGCTGTGTAATTCTGCGAATCCACTTATGTAGGTTCTCAAAGTAATAAGTTAAATAATTCATACTCCTTTGAGAATCGCATTTACCATATGCTAGAAGTAGCTTCAGTATTATAGTATATTTAGTTATTTTATTGCTTATTGCTTTCGTCCTGTAATCACCCCCGCATGATATTATGTTCATTTGGCACTCTTGCTAGTAAATTTTAATCGCATTTAATCATTATTTCTTGCCCCATGTCCAATCACTCCCTCTAGTCTATGTGCACTCGAAATGCCGAAGAGTGATTGTTGCCTCGATTGCCGGTCAGAGCTGTGTAATTAGAAAATGTTGTCATAAAATAGGCTATGTAGATCCTTAAATGTTCTATTTGCACGAGCTCCGAAGTCTCTTTGGTTTCAAGACTTAATCTAGAAATTTTATGATCGTTAAATTACTTATAAAACAACTTTCTAGATTAAATATCTTCGTAGTTAATTAATAGTTACCAAATATGACATTGCCTGGGATGCGAATCGTTAGCAATTGTAGTCAATGTAAGTACAAAGTAGACGTAGAATGCAGTCTTGTTGCAACGCCTTATGCTTTTTATGATATTTTGAGTTGTCATTTTATTCCGCACGTATCCCATTCATATTCATTCTGCCGGGAGCTGGCGCATTCCGAACCGGTCGGCCTTAGAGCACGGGGGCGATGTATATGGATGGGTCGTGCTGCGTGCCATGACAACTCAATCGCATCTGTTTGCAGGTAACTCGGCAATGGCATTTTGTTGGATTTTAGTTTCGATTACTTTATAAAGCATTACTTTTGTTTTGTGCAGTCAAAGCGTGGAGAGGCGTGAGCAGGCTCGTGCCGATCTCAAGGGCTTGGAAGACACCGTGGCTAAGGAGCTGCAGACTTTGCACAATCTGCGAAAACTGTTCGTACAGGACTTGCAGGCGAGTATTCACATATTAGTTGTAGTATTCGCATAGTTGACTGACTTGATAGTCATCAATTCAAAGCTTGGATTGTAAGTGTAAACTTGAATTGTACAGGCTAGAATAAAGAAATCTATCAACGCTGAGGAAGGCGCCGAAGAGGAAGGCGGATCGCTTGCCCAGAAACAGAAGATCTCATTCCTCGAAAACAACCTCGAGCAGTTGACTAAAGTGCACAAACAGCTGGTGCGGGACAATGCCGACCTGCGCTGCGAACTGCCCAAGCTCGAAAAGCGACTCCGAGCTACCATGGAACGCGTCAAGGCGCTCGAAACTGCTCTCAAGGTAAGCGATTCGCTCCCACATCCGTTCTGGAAATCCGTGCAGGTTTAATTTAAATTTGGCGTTCAATTCCAATTACAGGAAGCCAAGGAGGGAGCTATGCGCGACCGCAAGAGATACCAGTTCGAAGTGGATAGAATCAAAGAGGCTGTTCGCGCCAAGAATCTCGCCCGGAGGGGCCCACAAGCGCAGATCGGTAAGTGTCCTATATGAACAAAATCTTGAGTTTTCGAAAAAAAAAGTTATAATAGTGAGATTAATTCAAAGGGTTCATTTTTATAAGAGTAAATTGTTAAACTAGGTGTCTAAGGGTTCTGTATGTAATAGTTGTTGTATGTAACAGCAAAGCCGATACGCGCTGGAGGCGGGCACCTGGCGGGCGGCGTGCCCGGGGCGGTGCGGCCGGCGCCGGCGCAGGACATCAAGCGCAAGTCCATTATCGTGGGCGGACGAGGTCAGTATGCACTTGCATTCGTTGCCCACCAACATTCTGTTTAAAAAAAACTTGAAAGTTTTTTGATTCAAAAGATACGTTTTGTTTCAGATGAAAGTTGAAGAGCGAGCCACGCAATGTCATAGAGAATTTAAATGGAACTTCATAGGTGTACCAAACTCACGGCGAAAATCATTCTTAAAAACATTATATCCATTATAATAAAAATACGTGTTTAATAAAAGCCTAATTTTAAGCTACAACAAAAAAAGGAAATATCGTAGTTCTCTTAAGCTTAAATGTTTCGGGCAATCTAAATATTAATGTCAGTGCGCATGGATTTAGACGGTATAACTTTTTGCTAATGTTTAGGCAGGCTACTTGAAGTTCAATATCTATTAATATTAGGTACCCCTGCAAAAAGTATTACGGCATAATAAAATCCGAAGCTTTGACGGTTGATGTTGCTTTTTTATAATCAAGATAAAATAATATTTTTATTAAAATGACAAAAGTATTAAATTTAGCTTTATGGCGTCTGAAATGGTGATTGCATTGCATACTAATTAAATATCCTCATAATTCTAGTAGTATGATGATTCCTTGGGAAGAAATGCGGCCGAGTTATGTACGTTTGCAAATGAGCAGTACAAAGACATACCGACGGAGCCAGTTACCAAAATTTCTGGAATCACTGAGACGAGCCAGCTCCCATTTCTGTCCCATTGGCATAATCAAATTAAATTTTCGGAGATGCAATACGATATTATGTTTAAGATTCGCTGTGAATAATTTGCAGACTTGCGTATGCTGCCGCACAAATAAAACAAAAATACAAAAAAAATCTTTAAAATAAGTGTCTATTACGGTTGCTGTAAAGTCCTCGTAATCACGTGTGGTGGCAAATGCATACCAGTGTGCAACTTCAATGTCTAGTTGTAGATTAGGCTTCATTAACATATATATTTTTATATATTGTGATAAGCGTTGATATGCCGACAAGCGAGCATTTATTTAATTAACTAACGAAAACTCGGTACGTTCGTTAAGGTGTCATGGGTGATAACGAGAGAACTCAAAATAGAAACTGGAAAAGAAAAAGTTAGACTGTCGGGCATTGGTTTAGACGTACGTGAGTGCCTGGGCGACTTGCTACCCTCAGCAAGTTCTCAGCTTGCAGGCACAGTCTGCGACGCCGGAAGGATTCATATAATAAATTTAGTGGGTGATTTTTGTATTCCATCGAGGAATATGAAAATCTCATTCAACTAATTACAATTTTGCTCTGGTTACTAGAAATACAATTAAATATTAATTACCAATGCGTAGTAGAAGCACTTAGAAGAGTTCTTGCATTAAGTAGTGTAGGATGGTTATCATTCATCATCACCTTTCGCTTAGCTCTCATCGTCATCGCGCTTCATGTTCACGTTTGCTTGTGATCTGTGATTTTTAGCACATAATAATAATAAACCCCTTCTGCTTAGAAAGTCTCAGTGATTAGTTTAGTTACTAAGTTCCACGGAACGTAAACGATTCAATGTGCAATATTCCCTTCGGCACACAAAAACATGGTAAAAGTTGCGTGTCTCTCTACCCGGTACTGAATTGGTTTAAAGTTCTCTATTTGCTTTTAGGACGCATCCGCTTCATTTTAGATCTGTAACTTATGTAAGTACTTATGAAATATGTAATCACGAGAAGAGGGGCCAGCGGGCGACGCACCGTGGCGCCTGCGTCACGCACTATGAGGAGTTATGGAACTATGTCCGCTAAACATCAGAAAACCAAAGATAAATCACAACTTTAGATTTATTAATTGAGATTAATTGCCAGCTGAAATTCCATAATTTATTTCCCGAATTACTCGATGGTTCCAAAGCTCCTTGTTTTCTTGCAATACATATATGATTTAGGTGTAAAGTTTATAGTAAATTATTTCACAATTAAGTTAGGTTCTCGATTTTATTATTTTTATTTATTGTTTCATGTACCAAAATTATCTCGTTTTTTTCACTTTTAAAGTGTTGTACGCTTTTTTACATACCTCTATTTACATTATTTTAACAATCATGATCAAATAAATATATTTTTTCATTCAAAATTGGGGATGTAAGCAAAGATGCATTCCTAGGAAACGCAGTTTGTATCTTTGTTAATCATAAGTTTAGATTGTTTTGTTTTGTTAAAGTAGGTACATAAGAGGCTACCCTCGGTTTACACTCGCCTGTTTGCTCGGCGGCGCCGGCGCCGGTTCCGCGCCGGGGCGCAAACAAACCGACAGGCTTGCCTTTGCACCAAGTGATTTAGTTTGTATTGACATCTTTTGTATGATGTATTTAATATACAGAAAATACTCGGAAGGAGCGTTTTCTTGATTTTTATTTATTATAAAAATAAAATTATGAATTTAATTTGCTAGTGTGTTTTTTATTTTCCTACGACTTCCAGTCAACCAACTTGTATTCAATCAAGGGTTAACAGTAAACGTCGCCTACTTGCTCAAGGCCCAAAAGGGTAATGCACTATACTAAAATAAATAATATGCTTAATCAAAAAATATCCTACTTACACACATAGGTGAACTGTTTTTCTGCACAGCCGCCTTCGGTTACATCGGAGCTGTTGTCTTTAAAGGTGTTTAAGTTCATTACCTGTGGTTCACCTATCGGTCGACCGAATTTGACCACTGAAAAATGCTGCTATCATTTTGAATCGCTAAATAATTATTTGAATACAAAAAATGCTTAGCTAGGTTAGGTTAGTTTGGTATCGAAGGGCAAAATACTCTGAAATCGAAAAATCTATTTCAGAAGTTTAATCAGGGTGGGCCTGGGAGTTAACCGCTTTTTATCCCGGGAAAGTGCAAGTTCCTGCGGGATAGCGATAAGCGAAATATTAGTCGCGGGCAACAGCTAGTAACACAATAAACAGATGAGTACTATTGCTTCCTATAGCAACGACTAACTACGCAATATTTCTAAATGAAATTGATTACGTATTTGTGTAATAATTTATTCATTTATTTATTTATTTTTTTAATGAAACAGTCTTGGCATATACGAAAACGTTAAATTTAAACTGAGGAAATGTAAAAGTCTAGAAGATTGGTATACGTACCCACTTATACTCAGTGAAGTAGTTAAACGAATACACCTAACCAAGTTCAATTATTCCCCGGTATGTACACCTACTAAAATCAAAAATTGATGATTCAGTGTAAAACAAAATGGACTGCAGAGTAAAAGTAGTAATTTATCTATTCATACGAGCATAAATAACGGGTCGCTTTTCATAGAACTTTACAGTGATCCGTTATTTTTGTTCGTCCCTGTACATCTAGTTTTTTTTGTTTTGCCGTTATTTAATCAGATAGAAATTTATTTAATTAACGTTTGTACTTACTGCTTTTCTAACAGGACATTCTTCTTGGCAATTACGGCAAGTATTTAAATGCGGGTTCTATATTTATAAAACACATTCATAAATAACTTTTAGCAGTCTATTTGCAAAATAAACATTTAATTTGAATAAGTAACCTTTGGGTAAAGAGCCTGTTCGTTTAGGACTTACCCGTGGTCCACCTAATTTGCCCACCCGGAAAAAATGTTGCCATTATTTTGAATAGCTCAATAATATTTTAGTACAAAAATAGGTAGGTTAGGTTAGTTAGGTATCTTCAGTTACCCGAAGGCCAAAATACCCAGAAAAAGAAGCCCCGGCCTTGGAGCTCCGTCGAAAACCAGGTGGACCGACCACGGGGAAGAACCCGGGCGTTTTTCCACCCTGTATGTACAATTAACGTCAAAAGTAAATGCTTACTTCTGTAAATAGGTACTTCGTCACTTCACAGCTGGGTATAGGTGTAGTGTAGTGAATAAACCTTTCCCATGACATTTCGTTGAATTCTATCCGGTTTTCAACTTTAATAACATGTTTTTAAAATTGTGTATATAATGCAGCTGTCGGACGAAATCTGTTTTATAAATAAGAACCTTATTCAAATGTTATTAAAATTGAAAGCCGCATGGGATTGAACGAAATGTCATGGGAAAGCTATATTCACTACACTTATATGTCACTGTAACATCAAAGGACATCGTCAAAAATGACAGTGCGGCACGCACTCACGAAAGAAAAATAAGCATCTACTTTTAATAAATATTAATATAATGAGGGTAAAATATTGCATACCTACATATGGTATGCTATAAATAACTAGTAAGTATTAATTCTGCTTAATTCAATCATTTACTTTCTTCAGTTGTCTCACAATATATCAATTTGCATTTCGTTTATAGGTACTGACTAAAAATATCACAGATATTCTTGAAAGAAATGTTTCATTAATTTAATAAGAGAAAAATAACAATGCTTTGCAACAAAACTGGATAATTGTCAGCTGAGCTAATCCAATTTTGGCAAAATTGTATCCAACAACAGCGTCATCGATCACATTACGTAACAGCTATCTTCATCATGATGTACATTATATTATAATACTGCTAGTAGCAATGTTACGAAAGATGGTCTTATACAACAATAAAACACAAAAAAAAACTGTAAATTTACGCGTGTGTTTAACACCATATTCAAAGTTTTTTTTAAGTTTTTGTGGTAATGCAGTCCACGTTATAAAATTACTTTATTATTTCGTTCCTTTAAATATATCAAGCAGGGTAAGCCATAAACAATTTCTTTATATTCTTCAATATCTAAATAACAAAATAGTATAAAAATTAAGTGCTAAGGTATATTATAATTTACTATTAATTCATGTATCGATCTATTTTAAAGCTATTTCATGTCTCATAATGTACTTCTAATCAACTTTATTTTTAGTACAAAATATTCGATAAATAACTATTTTACTTTCTTGCTTAATATTACGTGCAATGTTACTGAAAATAATATTTTATCATTTATTATATCGAATAGGGACTACCTAGCCTAAAGGAATACAAGAATAAAAGATCAGATATGACTATCCATGTTCCATTCCATCCGACTAAAGAGCATTCCTGGCCAGACACATTTTTATACTCAAAAGCAGCAATATCTCATAGAGGATCATATGTGGAAGTAGAATCATTGGAATACTGGCGGTTTAAAACATGGTTGGATCCACTTGACCTCGACGAAGATGAAGTGCTGTAAAAAACAGAAACTCATTAAACTGTTCAATCATTTTAATAAAAAAGACTCAGACGAACTGAGATAAGGTGCATAGGCAAATATACAAATATACGTAGTTACTAAAATCTTATATTTAACCAACCCTCATATGTTCATACATACATACCCCTAACATACAATACAATATTAATCAATCACATCTTTATCCCTTACTGGGTAGACAGAGCCTAGGATATCAAGACCCAAAGGACACGTCCTTGTGGGCGTGTAGGTCGAAAGGAAAATCAAATTACGTAACACACAACTACACAACAATTATGCACAATTTCGGCTCAATCGGTTGAAAATATCAGCTTCAAGGTTGCTGCAAGTTAAATAAAAGCTTGTAATGTAATTAATACAAGCTATTTTTTGCAGACTGTACCTACTTGCATTGTCATACGTCCTACATGTGTACCTACCAAATTTCAAGTCAATCGAACCAACCGTTGAAGAGTTCCCGTGTGGAGACGACCTTGGCTGGGTCACCAGAACTTCACTGTCAGATTATTGTATGTCATCCGACTTTCTCAAGTATGCAAAGTTTCAGCTCAATCGGTTGAAGATATCAGCTTCAAAATTAAGACGCTATATTCCACCCGGACAAACGTACTTACTTACATACATACATTGCTCCATTGCAAGTTAATAAAAAGCTTGTAAAAATAGTGATGGTTGCAACGTAGCCGCAACGCCTATATCATGATTCTAAAAATTTGCGCCCAATACCTCCATGGGCTTTTATGATCTGCGCGGGAAGAGAAGTAAAGTATTGGTACTTAATATTCATCATAAAAAAAAACGCAGGAATCGATTCTGCTACCTCTACGTCCACCACGAACCACTAGCTAGGTTATCTAGTTATCAAAATGCAAATTGATTAGCTAGGTACTGACTCGTGAAGATGGCTTTGTACTAGAGCCTAAGATTATGCCTCGCGCTGGTAGGCAGGCGAAGGCGGCTCGCTTAGGCACTGCCCAGTCATTCACTATTATAATCTAAGTTACAAACCCGAAGAAAGGTAGGATGCTGATGAGTTGCGCACGGCTCGTGCACTCGCGTAACTCGGGCAACACAAGCAGAATATGCCGCAGGTACGCCTGCAGCGCGACACGCCTGGTCTCCACCAAGTGGGCGTCCTGGAACAACGGAACAATATGTTATTGTTTATAATCACTGCAATCGGATATACTATTTCCAATCGAACGCCGCGAATCCAACGTATTATTAAAAATACACCTAAAAATCGCCTTAAGTCAGACTTCGGTATCGCTTACATTCCTTACATGCATTCCTCGTTTTTATAACGATTGTGATGCCCACCATGCCCACAACGGTGGATCCACGGTTGCCTTCGAGCCTTAAGTTGAGACAACTTTTCCTCTTCAGTTAAGCAAAACCAATTTGGAGTAAGTACCTCAGGGCAGTATATTATATATAACCGTTAATTTTCGTTGCTACCGGTGGTAGAATTGGCATCTGCTAAAATTCACTGACAGCTGAGCCACTACTAGTTGCCGCCCCCACTTACGTGTAGCAGTTTACTTTTTTACACAGGTGCGTAAAAGACGTTGACGCTGCGTTTGCGCAACAAAATGTATTAAAGAAACTGTGAGAACACGCGTAACGCCTACGACACGTCACTGTGTCTAGTGAGTCTACGCGGCGTGATGGTCGGTCCCTTAATCCTTTTTTAACCGACTTCAAAAAGGAGGTACTCAATTCGGTTGTATTACTAAAATTATTTATACATTCAATGCATGACGAGATCTCGGAGAAACTGAAGGCACTCTTCAAATCTTATAGGCATAACGATAGCGATTTAGGTATCATCGTCATCATCATGTCAGCCGAAAGACGTCCACTGCTGGACATGGCCTCTCGCAAACCGGAACTGATTATGAAGACCACAGGTGGTCAACCGATTCAATGAGTAATTCAGGGATTGCGATTCAATTACTGTAATGTTTTTTTTATAAACAATGGAACCGCCATCAAATGTAGCCCAAATCCGCCTATAGATTTCATAGTAAATTGTATTAACTACGCTACTTCAGAAATGTCAAATTAAAATTATTTTTCGGTGAGTGCTAGTGCTACCTACTTATTTTATATGTGTGAAGTCGGTGCCTGAGCTCAAATAGTTCCACGCCGAATAGGTACTACGTAAGCAGATAGACGAGGCCCACTTCTGCCACGCATACCACACATAAATATGACGATGCACCGGCTTCAAACATGTAAATAGGTAGCGCACACCGAAAGATATTTTGATTTCACATTTAAGTAGCGTAATTAATACAATTCATTATAAAATATATAGGTCGATATTTTTATAAAATTTTTATTTAAGAATTTTAAAATAACTTGATTTTACATAAGGTGCCGCTAGCTAGCATAAAAAATGGGTCACTCACTCGCTTCCGCAAGGTTTTCTTAGGAGGAAAATTGTACGTTGCTATATCTGGGTGCAATTTTTTCAACTGCGTATGTAGCTCATGAAACTTCGCATATCGATGATACACGTTCCACTCTTCTTGGCCGATTTTGAGAAATATCTGCAAATACAACACAATTATTAAGGTATATGTATAAAGCTTCCTCATTTGATGAAAACCGCGTGCAAATAAAAAGTACCTAGGTATTTAGATAGATTTCTTTCGGAAAAAGCATGAAAAGGACAACTGCAGCTCAGACTGATCATACCTACAGAAAAAAAATGTAGTCCCCTGTTTCATCTTTATAGAATGAATTGTTTTTATTTTCAGGTGTCGTAAAACGCGCGTCTGGCAGTGCACAGAGGGGTGCTCGTTCCAACACTAATGTGCGGTAACGAAAGTTGGGCATGGCAAAAGAAAAGAAGCATGACACTAAACAGATCTATATGGGGAGTATGAATGGTTACGTTGGGAAGGGAAGGCCTAGACGGACATTCGGAGACCAAATAGGAGACGTTTTGAAAATAAGGTCCGGAGTACCCGAAACCAGCGAGCATGTATGAAGATATTGATTAATGTGGATGACGCGAGAGGTACGTCAGGATCGTAGCAAGTGGAACAAAGTAGTGTCTGCCTACCCCTATGGGAACGAGGCGTGACGGTATCTATGTATGATATACCTAATTTAAGAAGGACTTTGGCTATGCTTTTATGTTTTCCTTATGATTATTTTATTTATGAAAATAATTTTATGAACGTCTATTTTCGCATGTCTCAAATTCATTAATCGTCCGCGCAGGTAACATCAAAGTGACGTGCCAGCTTCATCCAATAATTTCTTCTAATATTAAGTCATTATTTCCTATCCGTCTTTTTATCTTATGAGATATTTGCAAAATCCCTTCTATCTAAATGCTCCTTTTTGATCCTCAAGGAACATGTCGGCCAAATACCAAGGATCTAAATCACAACAATGACCCTTTTTATTTCTTATCCCAGGGGAATTTTGCAAAATACAGAAATCAGTTTTCAGATATCATAATTACCTCTTGGTATGCCAAGTTTAAAGATTCTAGTAATAATAGTTACGGAGATAGGACCATTTCAAAGTAAGAATATAAATCTCTGTTACGCGCTAACCAGCGGGAATTTCGGAAAGTCCTGAAAATAATTTTTAGTAGTAACAAATTTTAAGACTAGTAATTATAGTTAGAGATAGGGCGCCTTTGCAGCGGACTTATAAACCCCATTTATTCCCTATCCTGAGGGAATTTCCCAAAGTTAGTTTTAAAATCGTTCAAAATGTGGTACTAATATAATACGGAGACATTCCAACTTTAAAGAGAATTTGCCTTGTACCAACCTTTTGAATAAAATCGGATTAGGTTTTCAAACATCACTGTGTCATAATAAATGTAATTTAAATCAAAAGCACTGAGTATTGATATCAACTTTGAAGCTAATCACCCCCAAAACAACTTTCTACCCCTTTTAAACCCCGCTAAGGGAAGGATTTCAAGAAAATACGAAACTCGTGTTCCATCATTTCTGTTAAAGAATGTTTATGCAAAATTTATAGTAGATCGGACCAAGGAATCACATTGTTCCATACAAACTTAGCCCCCTTTTTCACCCCTTAGAGGTAGAATTTCGTAAATTCCTTTCTTATCGGATGCGTATGTCATACATAGAACACACCCTTCAAGTTTCAGGTCTCTGCGATCAGCGGTTTAGGCTCTGCGTTGATCCGTCAGTCAATCATTCAGGACAAAGCATTTTATATGTATAGATTGGATAAAAGTAAAACAATAGGGGCATGGCAGACGTAAGTATAAATCGCTTGGTAAAAAATATTCGTACGTAATACAAACAGACTGTGGAAAGTGACTTTTCTCAAAATTGTCCGTTAAAGTCGTCATTGTTAACTACATATCAAAACAGGAAGTTAATTGTTGCCGGTCAGTCCAAAAAAAAAACATTACTGTAGCGCTAAACTCTCCAGTAATGTTGCATACAAATTCCATTGCTGACTAGTTATTAACTTTTTTTAAATGCAAATCACCATTATAAAATAAAGGCACAAGACTTAAAACACCAAATTAAAAAAAAAAACTAGTACGACAACGTGTTTATCTGTGTCTGAAGTAGCTTTAGGTGTTCTGGGAAGAAAAATACTCTCTTCAAATGCCATTGATAGAAAAAGGCGGAAAAGCAAAACAATTTTCACTATTTTGTTACTTCGGTACTTTGCCATGTTTTCGGCCCCGATTTTCGCTGTCAATTACATTTTCATTTATTTTTGTTACAAAAGCACTATACTTGCATCGGCCAGAATAGCATTGCTGGCTTCGTATTATTAAACGGACTCGCAAGCTCGTCCGTTCAAACCAACACTCAGCCAGCAATTGCCTACTTCCTGGCCTAGACAACAATGTACTATTTATATTTGAATAATGAGGGCAAGTGTAGCAACCTGATAAACATGGTAGGACTGAGTTTTCTTCCCCACAAGAAATGCACTTGGAATGTAGGCCTTAGTGTTCGTTTCTGGGTAATCCAGTATCTCCAGTGGCGAAATGCTCTCCATTTCTTGCAGCCGCTTTTGCAAATGTTGATTGAACTCCATCAACTCTGCATGCATTTCTGCAACCTGCATAAGACAGCAATAGAGAATATCCATGATTTTTTTTCATAGCTTTTCTATAGAAGCTCATTTATGTAATAACAATATGAAAATATTATTTTTCAAATAATTATAAAAACAAACGAGATATAAAGCTATCAAAGATTTATCTCTATCCCTTTTTAGAAAAACGGAATTTTAATATGGATTTTGTATGGGCATTGTGACAAATGACGTCACATGTCATATCGGATCTTTCTTTCTAATCGCTGACTAATTAGTAGTTTAAAACTCTTATACTTTCCGTTTTTCTTGACCGATTTTACGTTTAATTTCACTTTTTGTCATATTTTTTACTATGTTTTCATATTTTATTAAGTAATGTGTTTTTTTTTAATGCATATTCCCTATTGTAATTGAAGGCACCTTCCACGAAAATGATTAGGAATTTTTCTGTTCTTGGATTTGGTTTAAAGTAAACAAATGATTTTTTAACCCTTCTGATTTCCGCTTTTATCTAATGTCAATATATATATCACTACATAGTATAAAACAAAGTCGCTTTCTCTGTCCCTATGTCCCCTATGTATACTTATATCTTCAAAACTACGCAACGGATTTTGATGCGGTTTTTTTTAATAGATAGAGTGATTCAAGAGAAAGGTTTTTATATATAATTCTACGCAGACGAAGTTGCGGGCAGAAGCTAGTATATATATATACTAGCTGTTGCCCGCGACTTCGTCTGCGCAGAACTCGTTTATCGCTATCCCGCGGGAACTATGCAATTTTCCGGGACAGAAACTATCCTATGTACTTCCTCGGCACTCAAACTATCTATATACCAAATTTCAACTAAATCGGTCGAACGGTTTAAGCGTGAAAAGGTAACAGACAGACAGAGTTACTTTCACATTTATAATATTAGTAGGGATATGTAATCTGTACCTGGACTAGCTTCTTTTCATACTGACTGATTTCTTGTTCATCACCATTGGACTTCAATGCTACTCCCATTTCCACGGCTGACATGTATTGTCTCAACTGTTCTTTTAAACGATCATTTTCCCTGTAAATTTAAATATAGTTTAATAATCTTTACACCCTTTTTACGTATGTTGTTGATATCTAAGTCAACAGGATTAGACACTTAATTATAAATATTTGAAATTGAAAATTGTATGTTTCTAATAGCAATTACTAATTCTTAAAGCAATTCGGTGACAGTAGACCTTTTAGGAACACATGTTTTGGATGGTGGTTATTTGGGGAATTTGTTGTTCAGGATTGTGGCCTATTTTGGGACGTAGTAAAATTATAGTTTACAAAGTAGTTTAGTTACTCACTTGCTTAAATCAAGTACCACTTTTTCTAACTTAAGTATTTTTTCTTTACTAGCCTGTTCTATATGATTACATTTTAATTGCAGATTTAAATATTCCTTTTCTCTTATTTCTAACACGGATTGATGTTTGTCTTCAGGTACACTTTCATCTTCTGTAAAATAAAGCTCGAGGCAAGAAGTGCTTCCGTCAATGCTGCCGGCGACTTCTTCGCTGTCACTTTCTGATATTTTTAAATTGTTTATACTTGATACAGATATGTTATCTTTTGTTACGTTGTTAGTATCTATGCTATTAGAAGATGAAAATATTTCTTTGGCACACTCGGACAGCTTGGAAAAAATCTGTGAAGGACTGTCTATTCCTTTTACACTATCAGGAAAGAAATGTCTTATACTATTTTTGTATTCAGAGCTGGAGGGTTCACTCGTGGATGCGGCTTGTGGAACTATTTTAGAATCTGGAGAATTTAAACAAGTAGCTGGAGCGCTTTTCCACAAAGAATCATCTTTATTTTCCGATGACTGTGATGGTTTTCTGTCATTGCTTGCATAATTTTTTAAATCATTTTTATCAAATGATATTACTTGCCGCAGGGGCTTCCGTTTTAAGTTTGTGGAAGGTTTCACTGGAGTGGGTAGAGGTATCACGAGTTCAGCTTTATTTGTTTGATTTGCTTGTTGAGTTTCATTTAATTCTACTCTGTCAATGGACAGAGCAAACAAAACAGATGAGAGGCCTAAAAAATAGGTGGATATTAATAAAACTATAAATTCACAGATGTTGTCACAAGCGACACTTGCATTTTAAATTCATTTTAAAATCTGTCTTGTAAGAGTTACATGTGTATAAATCTCTAATATACTCAACAACTAGGCATCAATTATCATAACATATTATTTTATGAATGAAATGGTTAAATAGCCAATAACTACTAGTATTTAAAATTACGCAATAAAGAGGCGCTTATTACGACAGCTTTAAGAATATAGTTAAATAACATTGACTAATTACATAGTAATTAGTATTTAAATTGAGTTAGTTACCTGATGCTATATTAGGCAATTGATATGCTAATTCATTGCTTCTGACTAGTGCCCCCTCTTCATAATACTCCATTAGCAGTCCATGGGACACCCAACTTTGTAAATATCTGAAAATAATTAGAAAATCACAAATCATTATTGATCTACTAATTACATCATCAAGGTGGTAATTAGTGGTCCTAACAATATGATTTATATAGGTACCTTTCCAGTGATCTCTCATTTAATGCAGCTCTGATAAATGCTCTGAAGTATCCAAGAGGAGTGTTGATGTTAGAAAGAATTTTAAATCTTTCTTTTTCATGTTTGGTTAGGTGAAGGCATGTATAGCTCCACAAGGAATTTCCTAAAATAAAACAAGTCTTAAATATGAATAGTATTGATCTATACATATCAAGTAATTTAATCATAGTTTTTTTAAGTTGAAATCAAGTGGCCATTTCTCCATACACACATATTGTTTCCTCCCTGGATAACCATATATCAAAACAAAATATACCTCTACCATGCCCCGTTTTACTATTTCCAACATTAATAATTTTAAAATACAAATCAAGGGCATAGGTAGGTATTCAATTTATTTTCACACATTAATTAGCAATTATGAATGGTTTTATTAGAGAAATGTAAATTATATAAAATTTTGATCTCTTTCAATTTAATTTACTTTCAATTGTAAGTACAGTAAAATCTGTCTAGGTGTTCAAAAACATCTGAAAAAGCAACTAACAAAATACTTTAAAAGATATTACAAAATGAGCCCATTCTTTTCTTAAAGGGCTGGCAACATGCTCTTAACACCCTGTGCTATGAGCTTATGAGTCTATAGGCAGTGGTGATTACTATCCATCAGGTGACTCACTTGCTGTTTTCCCCTATCATATAAAAAAAAGTTGTGTTCAGATACCTATTCTACCTTTTTACCACCTAGACAGCTCTAAAGTGTCTGACGGTGGCTGTGTAGAGAAACATACCAATATTGACAATATTGAAGGTGAAGTTTAATCCAGCAGTCACCAAACTCTGGATAGCAGAGTTGGACAGGTTGGTTCGTATTCCATGGCTGAGGACCTTTTCCCACTTCTCACAAAGTTGGACTATTCTGTGTAAAAAGAGGAATACATAGTCATATTCTGATGTTAAATAATAAGAACTTACAAAGCATAATGCTATTTTACTTCATTTTCAAAGAACAAACAAAACATGAACATGACCTCACTTATGACATTTTGCATGGACTTGGTCAGGTGAAATATGATGTGCCTGTGTACTTTCATGCAAAAGCAGTACTGAACAGATTTTGAATAAATTTGGCATAGGTACACATTTATTTAGTTCATAACTTGGGCTAATATATGGGTTACTTAAAATCCCAGAATATTTCATGTTGTAACGCAAACAAACTAATTTGTTTTAAACAAGTCACAGGCACAAGCTACTTTTATTACTACTAATTATTATACTATTGATTTACTTTACAAATCTTCTATTTTACACTACTTTCAATGAAACATTCACCAATTCAATTCATATATCTATGAAACCACCAGTGCAAAGCCATCCTGCTAATATTGTAAACGCAATAGTTTGTAAGTATAGATGGATAGACGGATGGATGTTTGTTACTCTTTCACATCAGAATGGCTAGACAGTTCTGGATAAATTTGGAACATAGATAGATTATAGTCTGGAATAACACATAGGCTACTTTTTATTCTGGAAAATTGCGTAATTCCTGCAGGATAGCGATAAACGAATTCTATGCAGACGAAGTTGCGGGCAACAGCTAGTTAGTAAATAAATTACCTTATGTCATCCTCAGTTGCCAGTTCAGATTTACCTCCAAATCTGCTGTGGCAATTTTGTAGACATGTCTGTAATTCTTGCAATGTTATTTTACTACTTTCTATTCGTTTTTTCAATTCTTCTCTGTTGTCCATAGCATTTGCTATACTGCTTAATATTTTGCTGTTCTGTAACATAGTTATTTTGTTTAATAGAACTGGTTTATTTCTGTGTTGATGTCAAGGGTATCGTTACTTTATATGCATTACTATTTTAGCTTGAACACTAATTAAAAAATATTAATAATGGGTTGTTGTGGGCTGATGTTGCACACCACCAAAGAGTGCACCTTACCTATAGGATGTCATATTTTGTCAAATGGATTTAAAATCCTTTTAAATGGTTTTTAAGGTTCAAAATTGACTTTTAATTTTGTCCTTTGCTTAGTACATTATAACCCAAGAGGTTAAATCGTCTAATAATTCAGGGTCGATATAAAATGTAAATACGACTCACCATTTTCCGTAATTATATTGTACGATTGAACGTGTAGTAAAATGCAAGTTCCGTTCACGCCCCTTTCAGGATTAAACGCCATTTAGATGCATTTAAGACAAATTAAAACAATAAGAATTAATTTGCGATAGTTCAGTTTACTTTAATAATAATAACAAATGGAATATACTAAACTTAGTATACTATGGTAAATCAATTTTCGTCTTGTCTGTTGTCTGTCATATTACTAGTAACTACTACTCTATACACTACTAATAATCATGACTTGAAATTCGCATCATTCCGTCCCTTTTACTCTTAGTATGAGACGAGGGAAAGGAAATGCCGAGATGCGAAATTTGATTATCTTATTTCGGACTTCTAAATTAAAAGTTATTTGACTGTAAGTGAGCAGAACGGCACTATACAAACTGAATTTCTAACTTCGGAGCGAAAGCCTAATTTGTAAATGAATTAATTAATTTTATTATTTACACGTAAATAATTAAAATAATTACACCTAATCGATTACACCTTAAAGTCATCCTCAGATAAATTGGGTCTACGGATACGGAACGTTAAAACCACATAATATTTCTTATTCTGTGGCTAAACCATAGATAAAGATAAATGTACATGTACATGGTACCCAAATGCTACCAAAACACTACGTTCCAACAAAACTAACGCTTTGTTCTCAAATTAACATCATGACACATTACTATTTGGCACTTCCACACACGGTGTGAGAGCGCAAGTCGTTGTAATTTGAAGTTGGCAACACTTCATTCATGCACTATGCATGCAGACGGTTTTGACAGTGTGTCAATGGTGTGTCATGCTACTTTCTTGCTGCCTGCTGCCTGGTGCAAAAGCAAAATGGCGTCGACATCGAGTTTTGCTTGTTAGTTGAATGAAATCGTGTGTTGTGTTCGTTCAGTTATTTTAACGCATTCCGGAATACAATTTCTTGGAAATTGAGCTATTAGTGCGTGTGCTTATGAAACTTTTATTGTTAAATTACTGTGATATTTAACTTTAAACCTCATTATGAGTAATAATTACGATGAAGAACAATGTGAGGATGGAGAATTAGCGAGGAGCCCTATCCAAGACGACGAAGACATGGATTTCAGGTATAGTTATTTATTGGTAATTTATTCTTTTACTGCTTTGATAATTCTACTTTACTTGCAAATTGATCGATTCAAACAAGTATTCTTAATGACTATCACTGACGCACATGACTCAGCTTAGACGCATTTGTAATTTTTGGAAAAAAAATCCTGATCTGAAATTGCTTTTGCGTAGTTTATAATTGAAGATTGAATTTTAACATTTTGTCATTGGTGCTCCCTTATTGTAAAAGAAGTTAAATGTAGGTATATGTTATTTAATGTCTTATGCTACGGCGTCACCAAACTCACGTTTTCCTTAATGTGTTGTAACTCTTATACATTTCGATTACACGCATCAGGGAGGCACTTGTAGCCAAATGTAAATTTGTATTAAAAATGGATGTATGTAATGATGTATGCTGATTTGTAGTACATATTTGTATGATGCTTAATTTCTGCAATTTTGTGTGATTCTATTGTCACGGGTACAACATTTTACCTCATTTACAGCATAAACTATACAAGCTTTCCATAAAACTTTACACAGTATTAGTTTACCAACTTTCTTTTCTTTTTAGTTTATCTGATGAAGATCGTGATAATGCAGATTCCCTGGTGATAAAACCCCCTCAGGCTGTGATTCGTCCATCACACAGAGATAGACGGGGACATAAGCGCTCTGTTAAAGATAGATACAAGGACAGCTCAAGAAAAGATAAAAAACATCTTTATAGGTAACTGTTGTTTCCATTATTACATGAAAATAAATCATATTAGTTGACTATTCTTATTTCCATTTGCTTTGTTTTATTGGTTGTTACTGTAATTGTTTTTTTTTAACAGGGACCGTGAGAAGGCTGATAAAGTAAATAGGGATATAGGTAAAACTTTTGAGCGTGATGATATGCCCAAAGAATATCATAGAGATAAACAGTACTTCAGGGAGAAGGAATCTTATAGAGAAAAAGAAATAAGAGATAAAGAACTAGCCCGTGAAAGAGATATGAGGGAAAAAGATATCTATAGGGAAAAGGAGGTTTACAGAGATAAAGATCCCTACAGAGAAAAGGAACTTTACAGAGAAAAAGAAGCATATAGAGACAAAGATGCTTATCGAGAGAAAGAAGCTTATAGGGAAAAAGAACAGTTTAGGGAGAAAGAAGCATATAGGGAAAAAGAAGTTTATAGAGAGAAGGAAGCATATCGGGAGAAAGATGCCTTTAGAGACAAAGAGTCTTATAAGGAAAGAGAACATTACAGAGAGAAGGAAATGTACAGAGATCCATCTTACAGGGAGGTTGCTAGGCCAAGAGAAGCATATAGAGACAAAGATGTTCAAAGGGAAAGAGATATCTATGTCAGTCGTGAAAGGCAATATAAGGTTACTGACACTGAACGAAAACGTCAAGACCCTGAAAGAATTGAATCTAGATTAAGATTGCTGGCAGAAGATGGCCATGCTAACCATAATAATGAAAAAGAAAATAGAACATCTGGGGAAAAGGTTTTAGAAGATTTAAGAAGTAGGCTATTAAATAAAAGAATAACTAAAGAGATGCAAGGTCAGGACCACAAGAGGCAAGGTGATTACTCAGAGAAGGAGGTAAAGCAGGAGCGACAAACTCCTCTTGATAAGTACCAACAAGAAAGAAGGAACAAATTATTAGAGGCCGGTAAGTTTTTCATCTTTATAGTAAATGAAAATAAATTATAAACAAATTCACCTATGTAATGTTTATGTGAAATAATGCTTCAAGATTATTAATTGTATTACTTTTGGTTTAGAACGCGAAATGGAGAAAAGAAAGCATGAGTCGCGTAATGAATTGGAAGCAAGGCGTGAAGAGCGACGACGTCGCGGTAAAAAGCGTTCTGCATCTTCAGAAGAGCCCAATAGTAAAAAGAACAAATCTAATCATTCTCCACATTATGGAGACTCAGTGGTCACTGTGTCAGATGCTAGTGATGTAGACCTAAAAAGTGATGTGGAAACAAATTCAGAACCTGAAGAGGGTAAGTTAAGCAAATTCAGCGATCTTGGATCACAATTAAACAGCAGATTTGACTCTTTTTAACTGTTGTATGTTCCTGAATAACTTTGTAAAACATTATATTTGTCTTTCAGGTGAACATTCAAACAGTGAGACTGAAGATGTTAGTTCTAGTACAGATTCTGATTCTGATGCAGATTCCAAATCAGAAGATGGGGAAGAAAACAGAGATGATAGGAAATCTGACAAAGATGATGAAGAAAAAGCTGAGAATTCTCAACATAAACAAAAGTCTAAATCTAATTCTCCACCTGTTCGCAAATCAAATCATGGAACGCCATCATCAAATGAATCTAGAAGGTATAAATTATTCTTGTATTGACACATTCATCATAGATGTCAGACACTATATTTGTATGAGCTTAGCTTAGTTTGGGACTATATCAATTGGTGTAAATTGACCCATGATATTTATTGATTTATTTTACTTTCTATATTTTAGATGCAACAGTACCTATAATTTTGTTAAGGTGTTTACAGTAAAAGAAATGAAGCAAAATCCACAAATTGTATTGTTTTGCTCTAAATAAACTACATGGTTCCTCACCATGTTGATTCTTCTACATCTTCTCTGTGAACAACTTATTTATCATGCCATTATTCTAATCAAAAATATTAAATAGTAAATTTTTCGTCATTTCAGGTCGCGAACAAGGTCTAAAAGCAGGAGCAGGTCGCATTCTTTTTCGCCTCCTCCTCCAGGGGAAAATGGTAAAACTGTTGATGAAGAACAGCCCCCTAAAGAAGATGAAGAACAGGCCCGTCTTAGGGAAGAGGTTATCAACGCCCTTCCACCGTATTTCCCTGCATTGCAGGTAAATTAACGACATTATTTACTACTTCTTAAATTAATTATTACTCTGTTACTTCCTTCTGAATTTAATAAGTGTTTTTTATTTCGAAATGTTCTTCAATGCTTACCCACAGTTATTCTAGAATTTGGTTGAATTTTGCGTCTATCTAGCTAGGTGGTTTTTACAGTGTTTATGTAGTTAATCCCATACACAGTTTAGGATATGACCAAAATTCATGAATTTACGACCAACATGTGGAAGATTAAAATTCAGGGTCCTTGATATGAAATTACCTCTTGCTTATTATTTGTGTTTGAACCAGTTTGATATCTTATCTGAAATGATTAACATGGTTAGCTTCACAGTATAAATGTTTTGGATTGTATATTAATAAAGATTATTTACAGGGATGTCGTTCAGTTGAGGAGTTTCAATGTCTCAATAGAATAGAAGAAGGCACATATGGAGTTGTTTACAGAGCGCGTGACAAAACAAGTGACGAAATTGTGGCTTTGAAACGACTAAAAATGGAAAAAGAAAAAGAAGGCTTCCCTATCACTTCTCTAAGAGAGATCAACACATTACTTAAGGTAGGATCACATTTTCATTATGAATTATTTAGAGTAAGCTCACTTGAGCCATCTCAATGCATCACTGCTGGCTGTTAGAAGGTATTTCATTAAACCTTACTATAACTTGAAGCAGCTTGTTTGAGCCGCAAGCTGTGAAGCACTCGATGGCTCATGTGTTGATTGCAATTGATTAATGCCTTGTATTTTATTCCTACAGGCCCGGCACCTCTTACCTGCAAGAGGGTTGTGCTAGAGGTGTGACCCAATTGCAAGGGTTAACAACTTCGATACACGGGCGGGCCTAAGTATCTTATAAGGAATTTATTCCAGGGGACATCTACCCTGCAATGCTTTCTTCTTTAAATATGTACGAATACAATGTTCGGTGACAAGTAATTATCAAAAAAAACTTTATTATATTTATTGAGCTACAAAGGTTATTTGAGATGGCGATACAATATCCGTGGTATAGCTTTATTGAAGTGCATAGGAGGATGTCATCTATCATCACATCTGTATCAGGTAACATTTTAGCCCCTTATTCATAAAACTTCACAAGCTTTTATAGCAAAATGTACATTTGTTTTTGTCTGGCAAAGGCTTAGATAAAAATAAACACTTAGTTATCATAAGCTTAACATGCCTTTATGAATAAGGGATTTAGTTGTTAAGTTGTACTATAAGTAAGTAAAATTACACAAAATATATGAATAACAATTTTGCTAAGTATTATTACTTATGTGACAATACTTTTAGCAACTTGTGGATATATTTATTCGAACTATGTAAAGTTATATTGACCTCCTTTTATTATTAATTAGAGTTTTCGATTTTCTTTCTCGTTTACAAATCATTAATGACGGTGGAGAGTTTATAGTGTGCCCTCGCTACTTAACTATTCGGCCATAGAATATCGTACAAAAAACCTTGTCTCTATAATTTCCTATTTTCAGAATATCCAGTCTTATTTGTAAAGCAGCGTATCTGATGTGCATTTTATACATGGTGTGTGACAAGGGAAGTTTATCAAAGAAAGCTGAGCTACAAGGAACCACAATAGCCACTGACTCAATCTCACTGCATGTTTCGCTATACAACAGTTCGATAATTATTCAGGTTTATTTGAAATTTTACTAAATACCAAATATTGGACAAATAATGATGTAGGTATTCAATTCATTCAAGTCACTACAGCATAAGTGGATGGATGGATTAGAAATCAGGAACAGTTTGTAGCCTGGCACCCTACTACAATGTTTATTGCACATTTAAAGTACACATCATAAACCATAATATCCCTTTCTAACAAGCTAGCCTGCTAGTCTCATCTTCTTTAGTAAAGGAAGTAGGGCCCTGTTATTTTTTGATGTAAATTTACTTTTTACAAGCTGAATGGGCATAGACTTAATTAACGTTATGTGTATGTACAGTCAGCGTCATATAGTATGAGGCATCCAAGGTGACCAAAATGTTTGACACACCATACTATTTCTATGGTGTACCGAACTATTTGGCCAACTTGGATGCTTCAAACTATATGACACTGACTGTACTACCTGTTTTTAGTTAGGTGGTAGTCTGCCACTTTCAAAATATGTTAAATAAACACATGCATACATACCGTCACACCTCTCTCTGAGGTATAGATTTAAAAACAATGCTTAAGTGATTAAGTGTGAGTATTATTTGAGTCCATACTTTTTTTTAAAGAGCCTTTCAACACAGTTTGATTGACTGGTTCGTACAATGAATTTGCACGTAACACTTGAGTTGCACCGGTGAATAAGCTGACTTAATGAAAAAAAGTTGCATGAATATGCACAATTTAAATCTCTCACACGCTCGTTACCGCTAGAAAAGCATAAAAATAAAAATAAACATTATGAACTTTCTTAAGTTTTTGATGATAGAATATTGTTCAAGTAGTTTTGAGCTCATTTGTTCTTTTAATTGTGCGGCTGACTGTATAAAACTGTTTTTTTTGCAATAACTAAAATATTTCAGTTTGTGTTCAAACTAGCGGCCATATTGTCTATTGAGAGAGAGAGAAAAACATTTATTTACACACATTCGATACACGTACAATTATAATAGGAAGAAATACAATATACTTAGGAATAGTACCGATATGCACCTGATATATATGATATTGCACCTGAATCACGCACTCATTTTTTTCTGTTAAGCGGTACAGAATAAGAGTAGAAAGAGATGGTGATTGTGGTTGCGAGCGCCCATTTGCTGGACAATCCTTTGTGGGTTTTTAGTCAATTTAATAGTATTTTTTTTTAGTCTTTGTTGATTGTAACTCAGACGAGCAGGACCCACAACTATTCATCAGAAAATAAATCCAGGTAGACCTACGTGTCCAATAATTATCTTCTTTTCTTTTAATTTCAAATAAACCTCAATGAATATTTGAACGAGTCAAATGGGAGTACATAAAGCAGTGGCCATACAAGGATATTGGCGTGCTCCTACGCTCAGCTTATTATTCAACTCTCTTATTACACCCTGTAGAAATTTTTAGAACTGTAGAACTCTAAATGGGTTTTCGTAAACAAACTTATTTTTTTAAGAATTAGATAACTAGCAAAGTATAATGAATAATTATTATTGATTCATTCACTATTCACAATTTCTGTTGGTGATGAAAGATCATTTAATTTTTTTGTATTAAAAAACCATTGATGACAGTGGTCTTGCTTTAGTGAAAAAATATTGCTATAAAAAGCGATGTAATTATTTATTTACTTACTTTTATAAATATTGCATCACTCGTGATTTAGGAGGCACAATAAAATGATTTTGCACCCATCATCAAATAAATCTAGCTTATTAATAAATGCCAGAAAATAAAAGATAAAACTAGCTGTTTATGAATCATTAAAGTTGTCACAATATTAATTATTAAACGACGAATGTTTAAACATTTTTATTCCTAAACATTGGTGAATATTTTTGCTGCATTTCATACTAACCTACTAGAAATATTAGGTATAGATACACATCCGAGGAATATTTTGTATGTTGTGATTATTGTAGGCAATTTAAGTTTGCGGATGTGGGTTTAACGAGATCAATATTAGCAAAACAAAACGGCTTTCACTCTTTGCATAATTCAAGCATTACCATAATTTGTATTTTTCCATTATGTTCGCTTTTTAATAGAGACCATTGTCTTATTTATTATGTTGGTTTTCCCATCATGTTTGCTTTATTTAAGATGGTTTGTAAAAAGTTTAATAGCTTGTATATACTTACTCTTTGATATTGTAAGAAGACTGATATTTTGGGAATAAGATATTTAAAATTGCAAAAATTTTAAGAATCCAAACATTTTGAGATTACAGACATTATGGGAATAAGCACATACTTACTGAAAAGAGAACATTATTGGCAGACTGGCATTTTTGGAAGCATACATAAGAAGTCATTTTGAGAAGCTGAGATTATGCGAAAGTCGTGTCGACATTATTAAAAGCTGACAATTCAGGCCTGAGCTCATTTGACAGTCGATAGTTATGTTTGTGTGTCCAGTTCAGACTAAGTAACTTTTTTGACAACCAGTATTTTTATAATACATTACAAACTGAAACAAAATTTGTCTCAATTCACTACATTTAATGTTGCCCTAAGTGTAAGAGCAGCATTCTACTTCGTCACTTTGGCCAAATATTTCTGATCGTCTTACTTATTTCGTAAACAACAGACTCAGCAAACACGATGAAGTGTAGTGCTGCCCTAGCAGAATATAATGTTTTTATTCATGTTTTCAGAAACAGTGGCTAAGAATTTGTAATAAGTATTTCAAAGATTGAAATACATAATATTTTCTTGCGAAAAGCACTATCAACAGCATGCACTGTGTCTTAAAATAAATCCGCAATGTTTCAGCAGGTGGTTAGTTTGGCTGAACATCCCTGTAAATGTTTTTCAGCATTGTATAATTGTGGTTGACAAATGTTTCCTTACACATTGGTCGATGTTCAATGTGGACGGGGTCGATAGGTTGACTGAGTGTTATGCACAAATTTTGCTTATTGACCTTTACTAACTTTAGTGTTCAATTAAACTATCCCAACCATCTCCTGAAAATATTCCAGAATAACAGTAAGACACAGTATATCACAAAATACTTACGAAGACAGAACCAAGCAGAATTAGATACGAACACGACTTCGTGTAAAATCCCATCGTAAGATCGTGCTCATACGTGTTTGTTATAAAGCATATAAATGGTCATTTTTGATTTCATTTTCATTATGTTGGTCTTTTTGCAATGTCAGAAATACAAGCAAATCGTGTACTTATGACAAAACTTTGCTAGGCTACCGTATTTTCGGATGAGATATTAGCCTTACTTTGTTAGGCACTAAGAATAATCGGCCTGCGTAAATCTTTTTGGGTCTTCGTTTTTGTACTTGCTGTTTAATGTAGGTTGAATATTTTCCCTAAATGATTACAATAGGTTTTTGTAAAGCTTTTTACCTCGTTATTTACGATTAACCTAATAAGTGACTTCCTGACTTATACAGTTTTGATAAACGCTTTATTAGTTACATTCATTGGACAGCCTTTAGGTCCTACTAGGTTATTAGATTATCTTATCATTATGGCCGACCATTATGTGAACTTAAGAACTGCTAATACATATATAAAAATAATTTAAAAATACATAAACCGCCGGTGGCACCGTCGGACACCGTAAATCGCCCAGTAGGTACGCCTTGTAACGGGGCGATTAAGAAAAAGACACGAATACCGACAAAAACGACAAATGGGGCCCATTAAGTAAGGGGAATTTGAGTGATCGTTTCTCCATACAAAACTAATCCTTGGATCAGACATGGGCTAAATGTAATCGACTAACGATTAAGATTAAACTATTTAATGGCGATTAACAATTGAATATGGCGATTGATCAATCTTAGTCGAAGACTCGATTAATTCAGTCATGGTTAAATTAATCGTCGATTAATTACCGGCGACCAAATTTTTTATCGATTACTTAATCAGATTATTTTTCTCTCGATTAATATCAGGAATAAATGCTAATTTTCATTTGTAAGTCTAAATTTAGAGTTACGTTGACAAAATTGTTACATCTTAAGGAATGTCTTTTGCACTGTGAAAATCAGTCTTGTCTTAAGGGAACAAGTTATCACAAAGCATACCTACCTACTAGAATGATTGTCAAAGTGAACAACACGTGGCATGGCATAATATTTGATTTTTGTAACGTGCGTGTTCTAATTATCAATCGAAAATTAATTGTAAAATTTTGTCGAATAAAATGTCGATTGATCACTTGCTATTCGAATACTCCGTCGATTTATTTAATCGTGATTAATTTTGTGACGATTAATTGTTTAATGGATTGATTAATTGATTAAAAAAATGAATCGATTAATGCCCATCTCTCGTGTATAAACATAAACACTTTGGAACGAATATTTTTACCCCACAATTAATACCTACTTCTGACATGCCTCTGTATTACTTTTATTCCAATTTTGATTATTAAAAACCAACTTCGAAAATCACAAAATTTGACGCATTTTGAGCCTTCGTGGTCAAATGAGCCCGCGGGCTGAGTTTTTTTTTGACAATGTTTTTATTCGTAGATGATTCGACCCACACTAATATCACAGACAGGATTTCGAAGCGCAGAATGAGATACCTACGTTAATTATCCAATACGCTTTAAGACTAATTTGGTTAGGGTGCGGTGAGGGTGGCCCCTGGGGCCACCCCTGAGCTGCCCCTGAGCTGCGTCCATATTTGTTTTACCTAATAAATCTCAGCTAACAGATTAAGTGGGTCAAATCACTCTGTGGGCTCTAAATGGATTTAAATGCCGTATTCAGACGTTCATGAAATAATGTTAATGAAAATAATCAAAAAGAAAACTTAGATGCATAGCCAAAGTACATCTTATGTTATTTCTGAAGAAAAAAAACAGTTTTGAAAGAGCATACAGGGGACTAAGAAAGTCCGTTTTCATTCTTTTTTCTGTAGTTATGTTCACAGGCCGGGCTGCAGTTGTCTTTTCTTTTTCATGCTCTTTCCCGTGGGTTTAGAAAGAGGAGACGGCGACGCTTTATTCAAATACCTAATTTTCGAAGTACTTTAATTTTTTTATTTTTTTTTCTTAAATGGCACATTTTTAGAAACCCCGTAAATCAAAGAAGTTTATTAAGTAATTTGTACGCGTAAATCGATGTAATTTTTTTTTTGTAGACACGCAAAGTTACGGAATTATGTGAGTTTTTTACCGTTATATCTAAAAAGGTTTTTTTTAATCAGTCCAGCAGTAGTAGGCTATTATTTGAATTTATTCTGAAGTACTGCGAAGGCAAAACACTAAAAAATAACTCAATACAGTCTATACAGGCTGTTAATAAAAAAAAATGGCAAACAGACTGTAAATTTGCTGCTTTTAATAGCAATATCTCAAACCGTCATAATAAATGTGTGTAAATGTGGTCAAAAACGTTCAAAATCAGCTGAACTATCATCCCTTAAAACCCTTACACCTTACCCAACTGCCAAACAACCTGTATTTATAAACAGTGGATGAATATCGATGGTATTGTTCATTGCGCATTGCATACCTAATGAATGAATAATGCTGTGTTATTTGTAACAAAAAAAGAAGAAACACGCGAAACTCTTTTGACATTATAAGACCTAACTATAATTATTCAAATTCGAAAGTATAATTGAGCTGTTGAATTTTTTGTCATCGTAATTCTAATCACAAAATTATTTTGTTCCATGTAGGGGATATAAATATAAGAAAAACAGTTAGGGAATAACGAGTTAGTAGGTATGTTATAAGTGCGAAATCAAATAATTGGATGACCTGTTTTGTCGTCCTATGGTATATGGTGTAGCTATCTATAGTTTGTCTTAACCGCTTTTACCGACACCTTCATTGCCCTCAATGTTTCGTTCTTTCTTCATAGTCCGTTTTTCACGGATCTAGCTTGGTTACATTCTTAGAAAATGTACTGAAAAAACATACCGACCTTTGCTCGGCCATCCGAGTACTTTTAATTAAAGAGAATGGCCCAATTTAGTGATGGTTTTTGGATATAAAACGTTACTTGGACGTTAAAAAAGGGAGATTTTAAAATAATTTGATGTGTAACCACAAATTTTACATCTTGATATTCTTATAAGTAACACCCAAACTAATATAGAGCTATAGCTAATATAGACTATTGTAGTAAAACGGGCTATCTAATTCTAAGTACATCTTCCGAACACATTTTTACGCCATACATTTTCCTGCATCTCTTCATGGAACAAAGGCATTTAATATAAACCAAGTGAGGTTTATTCACTGTATCGCGCAACGGCTAAAATGTACTGTTATAATATAATCAATCAAAATATAACAACATATGCCCGGCCTATCATTAGGTATATTCATATAGGTATTAGTAAATTTTTATATTGGTCAGTCTATAATAACAGGGTTCCAACGCTGCCCGCCTTAATTTGCTTCCTTATATTTGATGATCATTTCATAAATTTGGACTTTGAATACAATTTAAGATAGTTATGGTTAATATAGTTCGTATTATGATTGATATATCTTTATATGAAATTATTTTTAATATGGGACACTTTTTTTTTTAAATAAGAATTAGGGTTCTAAGGTATATAGTTTTTGGTATTCATTATACTATTTGTTCCCAATTTTAATGGGCACAGTGAAAAATTGAATGTGGTTATAGCCATTAGGTTCTTAGGTAATGAGTGACTATCATCGCCATTTCGATAAATTTTGCATATTCTTATTCAGCTTAACCTACTGTAAATGAAAGTTACATATTTAGAATTAATGTCTAATTTGGATATGTAGTGCTGCGTTTAACTGTTTTGCGTAATATGATCAATTGTTTTGTACTTATTTTATTTAACTGTGATTTTTGTTGTGGTTTAATTAAGTATCATGCTGACGGATGAAATTGTATCGCCATTTCGAATCTCTTTTTAGTTGTATCTTTTTGTTTCTGTAATATTGGTTTATCTAACTATACTAAGGATTACCCGATACATATTTTTCACTAGAGTGGGGCCAGGGCCTGTAGTTTGTAATTGTGGATGCATTTTTGTAATAGTTTTAAGTACTTACTTTCCATCTAAAGCAGAGGCCCCACTGGTGCGTTGCGTTGCGACGACGCGACGCAACGCAACGCAACAGTGGGATCTCTCTTATGTTGAGAGTCTAAACCTTACTAGTTATATAATATTTTGGTTATTTTCTTTATTAATATATTCAGCGACATAAAATTTGGCCCGCATATATATGCAATAATAATAGGTAATATTGTATGGAGTCTGGGCCAATTTTTTTCTCGCCGAGTATATTTCCGGATGTTTTTCTATGCAAAGTCAAACAAGTGATGTTAAATGATTACTAGGTTTATTAGTGTTATAATTTTTTGCAGACTTCTGTATTTTAATGAACAAATATATGAACCTTATTTATTATATTTATTATATTAGTGGCTTTGATTTATGGTAAAGTGGCAGGTCTCAAGATAATTAAGCTTATAAATAAGACTTACAACTTGAACAACCTTGTCTTACTTTGCATGGCGGATATTATACTGTGTTAAGCTTTTCAGATATAGCTATTTTCATAGGTGGGTTCAGTTAACTTCGTTAATTCGTTACTTAAAAAGTTAACTTCAATAATCGGTATTGCGTTAAAGTATCGAAAATTTAACGCAAGTTAAAGTTAACCAAAAAAAACTAAAACAAGCAGAAAGAAGAATTAAACCCACATTTATTTATTTCGATAATAAAGCAGGCTACTATTAATCGTAATTTTGCATTAGGTGCATGTTTCCCTTCATAAAAAAATGTAATTTATAAATGACATACCACAGTGATGATCGTTTAGCCCCTAGAAAAAAAGACCTACTCCTGCAGCACTAGATGGGATACCAGTGTTATATTTAATAAAACGACTAATTTAACGGACTAAAGTTAACGGAAGTTTATTAACTAATAAGAGCGTTAACATTTTTTGAAGTTAACTTAAAAGTTAATCCGTTAATCAGATTGTTAACTTCGTTAATTAACGATTAACGGATTAACGAGTCAATGCCCACCTTTGTATCTTTTTAAAGCAGTACTTGAAATACTTTATTGTCAGAATTCTGTAGTTCCGTACCCAAATGATGTATTTTTGATGTGTTGTGATTTGTATGTTTTCAAATTTGCTTATGAATTACGGGTTAAGTCATGAATTGAAAAGGCATTGTTTATTCCATTCCCCCAAAAAATTAAAAACAATTATATTCTTTGTGAAAATATGCGAGTGGATCGGGGTTAGAATTTTCTCAGAAGTATGCATTAGAACTAAATACTTTCCAAGTATTTTTTATAATTACTGTACCTTATTGCTACTATACGAATTGTTAAACATCAATCAGTACTTTCGGCAGAAACTAATTAAAGTGTAGTTTTTCAGCAATGTGCCTCTTACAATGTTAAGCCTTTGATGCATACAATATCATATTTGAATTGGAACCTTTTAAAAAAATTACTATTTAACAGACATATTTTAAAAGTCATGCATGTAAGGACTAACAATTGTGGAACACAGTATGATTTGTTTGTATTTTGTACCACATACTAAGCCAGGCTGCCTAATTTATAATCTGGGCTGTTTAAGACCACTTCTGGGCGAGGCACGGGATCCTTTCGTTACTATTCTGGCTGTGTTAGCTTCGCATATCAATACAGATAAAAAGTGTTTGGGTGGCACACTTATTCTACATATTTACAATTGTAAAAAAACCTGCGTCTTTTTTTCGAACTTAGTCGAAACAGTGTTAAATGTGTCGATTTGTCGCGTGAGTATTAAATATTTTTAAGACATACGTACGATGTTAACAGAATTCTGATCATAACAGTATTTTAGAGACATTATTTGACTAGGTATACCTACCGAATATATTGTAACAATCACGGTGCTCAAAAATATTTTATCGCACCCTGGTTGCTACGATATGGCGATAAATCTTAAGGTAATCGTAGTACGGTTATTTTCAGACTCAAGGTAAATCAGCCACAGCGGTTGCTGAGAGTTCCAAGAGAGCTAGTCCACCCCATTTAGACTAACGAGCGACACGTTCTGTTGTATTGTTGCAGGGCCAGCACCCGAACATTGTGACCGTTCGCGAGATTGTCGTGGGCTCCAACATGGACAAAATATTCATCGTCATGGACTATGTGGAGCATGACCTCAAAAGTCTCATGGAAACGATGCGAGGAAAAAAGCAAGTGTTCTTGCCAGGTATGTATTTAACCAAAACCAATAAAATTCGCATTAACAGGTGTTTGTTGTAAGTTACTGTTTATACTTAAAGCCACAAACTAGTTTATTAATTTTCATGACTAAATTACTTGAATTTACGGTAGGTCAGCTCTTACGCAACTTACAAAGTTACTTTTTTTTCTAATCTGTTTATTTAAAAATAATGCCTTATTTCAGGAGAAGTCAAATGTCTTATGACCCAATTGCTTAAGGCTGTTCACCACCTGCACGACAACTGGATATTGCACAGGGATCTCAAGACCAGTAATCTTTTGCTCTCTCACAAGGGAATTCTAAAGGTAAGAACTCTGCTGACAAGAAACTTATGTACCTTACGTATTTTGTTTTACTATGTGATATTTTACTTTTGGTGATCGTATAAGTGAGCGGATTAGTTAATAACAATGTTTTTTTAGGTGGGAGATTTCGGTTTGGCGAGAGAGTACGGCTCCCCGTTGCGCCAGTACACGCCCATAGTGGTGACGCTTTGGTACCGTGCGCCAGAGTTACTGCTTTGCGGCAAGGAATATTCCACACCAATCGACATGTGGAGTGTCGGTTGTATCTTTGCGGAGTTCATCACAATGAACCCACTGTTCCCTGGAAAGTCTGAAGTGGACCAATTGAATAGAATATTTAA
The DNA here is from genome assembly GCA_932294345.1 of Pandemis cinnamomeana. Classification (NCBI taxonomy): domain Eukaryota; kingdom Metazoa; phylum Arthropoda; class Insecta; order Lepidoptera; family Tortricidae; genus Pandemis; species Pandemis cinnamomeana. The sequence goes on along the minus strand of OW028705.1, from coordinate 9,386,772 downwards.
GGTTAGTAAATTAAAATTGAGTAGCATAATCTTGAGCTCCTTGGATTTACTTATTTGGCACGATCGGCGGGTACGTGACAGTTTTTCGCCGAGGAAACTGTTTTTTTTATCATACGGACAGCATTAAGATCAAGATAAAAATTTATTACTATTACGAAAGTGAGAATTATTGTAACTTAAATGATGTTGTAACGATATTGTTACCTATTTATAATTTGATTGTACAAAATCTAGTGTAGTACATTATTTATTCGTATAGACAACTAGATCTTCGAAATTTTGAGTTTTAGCTAACACAGCTCCAAGAAACTCCGATACATAGGCAACCAATAAAGTGCTTACCATTTTTATCACATTGGCTTGTATATATCAATTAAACAATAGATGTTGATTTTAAGTACTTTTCGTCATTTTAAATGAAACAAACTATACCTCCTTTATTCATTTTTTGTAATAGCTGTGAAACAAATTCCGTTGCAGGATCTGGGCACACCGTCAGAGCTGGTGTGGCCGGGCTACAGCGAGCTGCCGGCGGTGCAGAAGATGACGTTCGCGGAGCACCCGCCCGGTGGCCTAAGAGCGCGCGCTGGCGCAGACCTGCTCTCCGAAACAGGGCTGTCCTTGCTGCAGGCCTTCCTCACCTACAACCCGCTGAGGCGCATCGCCGCCGACGCTGCGCTCGAACACGCTTACTTCAAGGTAACTTAAAGTGTCTTCGACTTGCTTAGTTATCTCTTCCAGTATCATCTATCGAAGATTGGATTTGCTACGACCAATCTTCTACCACCTACACGGAGTAACTCACTAGACCGCTTCAAATAATTTTTTAACTCCTTTACTCAACTCGGTCTGAAGTACAACTCGGTATAAAATGTAAAGCATGGATCCTTGTAATACACCAGCAAGTACTTAGAATTTAAAACTCACCACGACTTTGTCTGCGTTTGTGTACGACTTTATTTTCCGGTGATAAAATGTACTATTCCAGAGATCCAACCATCGTGAAATAGTCACAAACTTACGCATTAATAATACTTACTACTAAACTCGTCGCAAAATAAAAGGCCCGTTTTGACATTTGTCTTCGCGACGTAACTAGTGATGGAACCATACGACTCGGTAATCGATACTCACGATAAATCGATTCCAGTTTGGGTGAGTATTTGATCGATTTGAATATGTACTGTAAAGTACATTGGATTAAAGTTCTAATAAGAAAATTTAACTTAAACTGATATTGTAAGTATTTTGAAATGATACAATGTTACGATACGTCAACTTTCTTTCATTTAATATTTTTGTTACAATAACACTCACTCAATCACCAAAAGAAATCAGTAATTAATTTGTCCAAACACTAGTGTTTAAAGAAATAAAACCGGCCAAGTGTGAGTCGGCCTTAAAAATATATATTGATCGATTATTTTTTTTCCTTAACCGATTATTAATAGTCTGTGGACAGTATGAAAAAAATCGTTATTCACTGCACTTAGCGGAGTGGGCGGTAACCATCAATGAAAAATGTAATTACCTTCAAAACATTTCGATCGGTAAAAAATACAGAACTTCATGGGCGTGAACTGTCAAAACGGGCCTTTTATTTTGCGACGAGTTTATACAGGATGCCCGCGAGGAACCAGAGAGATTTGAACAATGTATTCCTGCGGTCATAAGGAGTAAAAAAATTAAACGAACAATGGGTTATGCGTTTATAAATTTCATCAATTTTACCACTTGAACCCTGTTTCTCAAATAAGACTCGAATATTTCGTAAGCTTTATCAGTCACACCAATAGGTACTCTCAAGTTTTTTCAAAAGTAAAGTGTGACTGACCGTGTCAAATCAAAAGCCTTTTTCAGGTCAATAAACACTCCTAAGGCTATATTTTTTTATCCATGTTAGCTTTTATAGTACCTAGTAATTAGATCTACCGTTGCCGAAAGTGTGTTCGACGTCGATCTGAATCCATATTGGCGATCAGAAAGAAACTAGAGTGATGTCACGTGCCTATTGAGACGATCATAAAGAACTTTTTCAAAAATTTTAGATAGGTAATACGCCAATAAATTTTGTATGGGCACGGTTGACACTATGTGAACCTCAGAAATACGCTGTTCAAATGTCTCGGGTTCCTCGTGGCACCTCGTATAGGATAGCGGGATAAGATTTACAAATCGTTACAAAAAAGCTATGTTTGGTCATTAATCCATTTATGTGTATTAACAGGAGCAGCCAGTGGCGATCGAGCCTGCGATGTTCCCGACGTGGCCGGCCAAGTCCGAGGGCAACCGGCGCAGCACGCACAGCCCACGGCCGCCCGCAGGCGGCGCCGCCTACGCGCAGCACGCCGACGACGAGCTTGGCTTCCGCGTGCAGCCCGCGCGCTCGCTCAACGTCGCGCCTGGCTTCTCGCTCAAGTTCTAGCGGCAAACCCGCAACAAAACTCGGTGACACCAACCGTGATTTTGTTGTTATTTACCTTCTGTATAAACAAATGTTCAGCATCAGGACGATTGACAATAGAAACTGCCGTTTGTGTAAGTTTTCCTATCCTATGTTAGCGACCGCGTGATATCGCTGCTGCTCCCAGTTGTGGTCATAAACTAGAAAACATCTATGTTTTATTGGAAACACTAGCACAACGCGCATGCCAACCCACCTCTCAAGTCATGGAAATGGAAGTGATAAAAGAACTTCTGTATTTATGATCCTAGTTATAAATATACAATTTTGTCGTATTCGTTTCGTTGCGTGACAAAAGTGACCCTCATTTATCGTAGTGCCACGCAACCGCGCTAAAAGATCAAGTAAAGTAACTGCCAGCCGGACGAAGCATTTACTAAACAAACAGCTTGTTTGGTTTACGACCATCGATGAATTTAATATTTAAACCGCCATAGCACAAACGTTTACCTCGGTAATGACGCTTATTGTATTTATCATCAGATTCACAGGACTATTAGATAAATTGTCTTTTCAAACACTGATCTTTATTCTATTGGATATCGTTTATAAATAAAACAATGCAACATAAGTTTTATCATTGTGCCCAATATAAAGTTGTATTATGGCAAGCAGTACAATTGTTTAAAAATTTAAACCGAATGTTTAAACTTTTTCTAAGAAACATTAGATGAAGGATTTTATTCAAATATGGGGTAAATAATTATATATATGTATATACGTATACGTAATCATTTAATCACTGATGTACTTATGACATTTATTGTAATTATAAACCTAGTTTGTATACTTACACAATGTAATGCGACATACTAGGTGTCATAAAGGAAATGTACATAGATTACATAGATGGATATTTTTGCAATATGCGTGAATTTGTTGTATAAACATTGTCAGTTAGTTTAAGAAAGAAAAACGGTCTTGTTAACAGTACAGTCACTGTAACTGACTTTATACTCTAAACTATTTTCATGTGGTTCAAATACTGAATTGAATTGTGTAAATAAGTACCTATGATTACTTTATTATACTGTTGGATGTATCATGGTAATTTTAGTATAGTAATTTAGTCTAAATAGCGCTATAATTTAAATATGGTACAATATAACATGTTTTAACAACACTCATTATTATTATTTACATCCCTCGCCTGTCACTTTACTACACTAGGTTCATAACCGTTCATAGGGTGCTGCTGCTGTGGCACCACAGGAGTGAAAGTACTTTTTAACAGCGGTAAATGTCAGTAAGCTAGCACTTCTGGCCTTGCTCGTTAATATGGGGATAGAATAGTCGCTGACGCATATTATAATCTTATTTACAGCTAGTCTCACTCTAGGCAGAATATGTAGAAATTACGATCAATGCATACTTAACTACGTAACTGCAAATCGCCTTACTGATGAAATTAAAATAAAAAAATGCTTAAATCGCAGTCACGTTAATTTGTATTCCGAATAAAATATCAAACTCATGAAGAAGTTTTCGTAAGTCAGCGTCCAGCGTCGTTCAGTCCTTTGGGTAGCCCAAGCAGCGAGTTGATGACGTCAGCATTCCGCTTCCACGTCCTATACTTGGTGTCGATCAGAGCGTTGGTCTCTATCACTAGCCGCCCGCCCACGTCCCCTCTGTATGCGTTAATCATTGAGTGGATGTGGCGGATATACTGAAACCAAATAATTTGTTTTTAAGCATGTTTTAATTAAGACAGTTTCTGTTATGTAATAGTACATTACTGCAGATACCTGTAAGTAAGCCATCCTGGAAGTCCAGGATGGCTATTACGGTCGAAGCAAGTATAGGTAGAGCTTTTCTTAAAAATGAAACGACAAGATTTAGTAAAATAAAAGCATATTAAATTTAAAAAAAAATAAGAATGTGACGTTATTCATGTTAGGGCAATGGGGGCTATCGTTTCTTTGCTCACCAGTTGGCGCCACTGTTGACTAAGGTCCTGGGGGGCTACTCCGAAATACGAAGTTCGTAGTTACGTGCTTCGAATCGCCTTCGATTCGATAGGTTGCTACTACGAAGTTACTTCGCATTCGTTTTCGGATCGAAGTTCGTTTGTCGTTCGTTTCGTCGCGTTTTTGTCTACTCTGAAAATTGAACTTCGTGAACGATTTCGGATTTTGATGACGTTTTGTCTACTCTGAAAATCGAACTTCGTGTGTGTTTTCGCAAAGATTTACGATTTGAAATGTCAGAATCAAACGATAACTAAAGAGATGTCGTTTCACTGTCGTTTGTTGTTTTGACAGTTGTGTGGTCAACGATATCGCGTTTAAACTTAAAAGAGTCATAAAAAAAACTATTTTAGTGTTGTATTATACTTACATCCCTTCTTCAGTTTTGTTTTTCGCAACGTAAGTATGGTTTTTAACCGACTTCAAAAAAAGTAGGAGGTTCTCAATTCACCAGTATTTTTTTTTTAATGTTTGTTACCTCATAACTTTGGACTGGGTGAAGCGATTTTAATTATTCTTTTTTTATTTGAAAGCTCCGATATCTAACGGAACAGTTTTTCTACTCTATTAAAGATTTTTTCTAAACACAGGAATTAATAAATAATGAGTGGCAAAACGAAAACGAATGCGAAGTAACTTCGTAGTAGCAACCTATCGATTCGAAGGTGATTCGAAATGTCAACTTTTTTTTGACGTTTAGATGTAGGTACGTGAGAACGCCGAAAAACACAAAATAAACCCCAATGCAGCAATAAAACTTGTGCAAAAGTATATTGTGATCACGCATGATGTTGGAAGTTAATAATATTAATTATTTATTGGACTTTCAAGCTAATAATCTATTTACCGGTTTTTAAACGATAGTGTGAAAAGTACTTTATTTATTTATTCGCTCTTTCCATTCACGTAGTTCAATTCGAAAGTGGTCTATGGTGTCCGAAACTACTTCGTAGTAGCATTCGTTGACGAACTTCGTTTCATCTTCGTTGCGAGCTTCGTTTCGAACTTCGTATTTCGGAGTAGACCCCCAGAGGTATAGCTGTCAAAGGCGACTTTATAAGATCGGCGCCGAAACAAAGTTTTAAATCTTGAATCTCATTAAGTTTATGAATTATAAATAACTATCAGCATATCGAGTAGCTATTCGGCAATGTTGTGTAGTTCCGTTTTGTTCAGAAAAAAAAATCTGCTTTCAAAGCGTTCACATTCATCGCCAAATAATCTATATTTGCGATAATTTCACAAATTAGATCGCTTTTCAACAGATAAATGTATGAAAATATAATTTATGTCACGAAACCCGCCAAAACCAGTGAAAAGTAAATGTTTTTGGGCCTCACGCGACACTAGCGCCTCTAGTGGCAAATTCACACGCGATAGCCCCCATTACTGTTTTTTTTTACTTCATAAGGCTTGAATTTTGGTTCATATGCCAAACTTAAAAAAATAATGTTTGTTCTTCAATTAAAATGTGACTATTTAAATACGAAAGTAATAAAATAGTGTTGAAACTAATTATACTTATTTTGAAACCTGCACACGTCCGCGTATACCTAACCTCTTTCGTTAATAAAAAAAAACCCAATTGATATTGGACGGCCCCAATAAACACGGCTACTTCCAAATTCAAATACTATAATGGTATGTTATGGATTTTCATACAACTTTACTGGACACTTTTTGATTCCAAATTCAAAATATTTTACTAAACAGTGGCGGATTTACAAATTTTCAAGGTATAGGCTGAATAGTGTCTTTGCCGCCCTTGCAAAATTTGTTGCAGACTTCTAAGATTTTTTTTATTTCTATGAGGTAAAAAAAAAAGCTCGTTCCCCAAATTTGCCGCCCTAGGCTCGAGCCTACTCAGCCTTCTGGTAAATCCGCCACTGAATGTAAAGGCGACATTTCATAGCATTTTTATGAAAACATAATATTATGTTCACGCGGACTGCATCTACAATTATTTTTTCTCAAAAATGTCCGTTAAAGTCGTCATTGTTAACTACATATCAGAACAGGAAGTTAATTGATGCCGGTCAGACCAAAATAAAAATAAAAAACATGACTGTAGCGCTAAACTCTTCAGTAATGTTGCGTGCAAATTCCATCTCTGTCCAGTTATTAACTTTTAAAAAATGCAAATCACCATTATAAAAAATAAAGGCACAAGACTTAAAAAACCAATTAAAAAAAAATTGATAGTACGACAACGTGTTTATCTGTGTCTGAAATAGCTTTAGATGTTCTGGGTAGAAAAATACTCTCTTCAAATGCCATTGGTAGAAAAAGGTGGCAAAGCAAAAATAATTAATAATTTATGTCAATTACATTTTCATTTATTGTTGTTGTTTTCTTTCGATTTTTGAGAAAAGCACTATACAAGCTCGTCCGTTCAAACCAATACTCATACTCAGCCAGCAATTGCCTACTTCCTGGCCTAGACAGTAGGTAATGCACTATTGCAAACTACTCGTTATCTTAAGTACCTAATTGTTAATCTGAGGTGACTGGTACAGAAGTACCTAGGTACTGAATAAAGCTTTCCCATGATATTTCGTTGAGTCCCATGCGGTTTTCAATTTGAACTACATATGAATAAGGTTCATATTTTTATGAGAAAATATCGAAATTGGTTTCTTATAATTGACATTTCCGCACAAAAAAATATAGGTAAAAACGATAGGTATTTTTTAGACAATCCCAATTTAATCTGACAACTGCATTAGATAGGTACACAACGTTAATAACGACAACATGTTATTAACGTTGAAAACCGGATAGAATTCAACGAAACGTCGTGGGAAAACTTAACTACTACACCTGTAAAAGCGTTTATTACGCTTACCTCTTCATCTGCTATATATGGTTCCACTGTAAAGGCTTCGTAGTTAGACTGGATTTCGTTGTCAGACAAGCCAGATACTAACATCAATGTCACCAGCAAAGTCGAAGCATGCCAGGCCACGGCTGCCATTCTACTAAAAATACAAACAATAAAAAACATTTTGTTGTCCGCTCCGCAGAGAACTGCGCAACTTATCGAAATAAAAAGTTTCTTGTCTTAGATACGATTATAAACCGTCTGTGTGCCAAATTGAATCAAAATCCGTTCAATCGTTTTGTTCTGAAAGAAGAGTAGGTGTGCGAATGGACGCAGAAAACAATCAAAAATTCTTTTGAAATACTTTTTTGTATCTTTTCCTATCAACAGTTTTTCTTAAATATTATCCACTCGCACGCTAGGATCAGTTACAGTTTTTCGGGAATAACAGTAAACCGTAATAAAATATTTGTATTTCATGAATAGCTGTAAACCGTAACCGCTGAACCGCGTTATCGCTGAAGTTGTCAGGAGAGAGCCTTGAATCCAAAAACTACCGCAACATCACCGTCGCACTGTAGTCACTCCTACCTATTCGACTATTATCTTCAAACGAATAAATAACACGCGTGAATATATCGCCTATCTCGATGGCATTTTGTTAATGACAAATACACTCGCGACTAATCCTCAGGGGGCTAATTAGGGACGCGCGGAACTTTTATCCGCTCGACGCTCGGATTATCCCACTATCCTATCTAGCTATCACTATCAAATTCAAACCACTTCAAAAATAGCTCAGTAGCTTCTCATAAGTGTTGTAGATTATTAAACTTTCTCCCGCGACTTCGTTTGCGCGAACTAAATGTAAAGCGCACATTTATTTCACCCGTACCTACTTTGATACACCACGAACTTAATTAACACTGTCACATTAGGCATTATAAGTAGACTAGACCCTAGCTAGGCGAGCACTATATTGAAGGTAGTTAGTTACTACTAACTGCGAAGATCAAACAAAGAGCTCAATCGTTCCTAACTGATAAACAGAAGTCCATAAACTATTGTTAAGGTTCAGGTCCCTTTTAATTTTGAGTTTGTCAAGGCCCATTTTCTCAAAGTGTAGAGGTAAAAAGTTGAAATGAATACAAAATGCTTTTAGTTAGGTCTGCGGTCCCTTGCAGCTGTGTAAAAATCAACTCTTTAAGTCAAGTCAATCAAAAGATACAGACATACGAAAAAGTGTTTCTATACCATACAAATTGCCGTGCTTTCAAAAAATTTGGGGTACTTAAGTAGTTACTTCTAGTGGTCCTTGAAATTTGAAATTTGGTAAGCAGGTAGTTCTTATAGCAAAACTTACGAAATGAGTCTAAAAATCTGTTTTGAGCATTTTTGGGATGGGTAAAAAATGTTAAACTCGCGTCAGATAAAATTCATAAGACGGTCATTTGTATTGCTGCAGCGTCGTAGTAATACGTACCTACGTTGATTTCGTCACTCCCTCATAAGCAACTTTGGCCTAGTGGTATAAGGCAGGGGTTCCCAACCTATTACCCTATGCGCCTCCCTCAAGTTTATGCTAAAATACTACGCCCCCCTTGTCCCAACTCAAGTACGATGGAAATGAAACAAACGATCTACAACATACTATTAATGATTAGCGAGAACATTGTGCTTGCACTTTATTAATAAATTAATAAATACCTAAGAGCGTCGCGCCCCCCGTTAGATTACCCTACGCCCCCCAAGGGGGGCGCGCCCCACTGGTTGGGAACTCCTGGTATAAGGTGTGGAATAACATTGTGTTCGCTCCGGTGACCGCGGTTCTCGTGTAGGAAAAGATTTTGTTTTATTTTTGAAGTGAGCACTTTTAATTTTCACTTCTGCCGGCACTCCCAGAGTGCAAACCGTCCGTTTTTTGTGTCTGTCGGTTTATACAGGTTACCTATATAAAATAATGTTAGGTACACTGCTACCATTTTGTTCGCAGGGCTCTGTTAACACTGGATTTTATTTTCACTTGCTGAATTTGTACGGAACCCTTGGTTAGCGTAGCGTGGCCGACTCGCACTTGGCCGGTTTTTATCTATACGTAAGTTCACGTTTGGGGCACTAAAGGATAGCAATTATTCTGGCCCTGTTTTCACTAGGACGTCATGATCATGACAGCGCAGCCAGTCCGTATTACTGACACCCACAAAAATAATTTACCTATTGGTTGAATCAGTAACCATGCATGTGCGCTACTAAAAAAAGACCCTTGTATCTGCTACCTACCTCCTTATAACTGCAGTTCTGTCCATCATCTAATTCATAAATCATCCGACACTTTATAAAAATAACTTTTGACAGGTTGTTATGTCCAAGTTCTTTAAAACTTACCCTGAAATTATTTTAAATACCGGATTGTATCTACGACTGCCACTATGCACTAGCTAGAACATTAGGTGAATATTGGAGAAAAAAATCTCAAATATTACTTTTTCCCAAAAAACGTTAGCACCTAATTTCAAATTGCGACAACAGAAAGGTGTCGCTCCAGTAACTGTCGATGGTAAAATGCGACGCGGCTGTCGAGTTGTATGGTAAACTCATGGTGGGTGAAAGCGATGGGAGGGGGCGCGCCCGAGCGGAAGACGGCCGGCGTGCCGGCGGGCGGCCCACGGAGACGTGCGCGGGACAGCTCGCGGCCTCTGCAACCCTGTAACACCGTGCCCCAACCTCGGTTAAGGCCCTCCGCAGACGGTACGGCAAAAGGTTAATTCACGTTACACGGTACCGGACGGACTAAGTTTTTTTTGTATAATAACGAAGGCAAACGATCAAGGGGTTACCAAATGATTGAAAACATCACAAAAGACGTAAACGTGTTTTACACTTTAATAGTTTCGTTTATTATACTAGCATCTGCCCGCGACTTTCTCTGCTTAGAATTATACATATAAACCTTCCTCCTCCTTCCTCTCTGAGTATCAATTAAAAAAAAACCGCATCAAAATCCGTTGCGTATAGTTTTAATAATCTAAGCATACATAGGGACAGACAGCGGAAAGCGACTTTGTTTTATACTATGTACCTACAGTGATTATGTCATAAAGTTTATGTGAGTATGTGGAAGCGAAGGAAGAGGGGTATCGCATGAAGTTATAGTATTATGTGTCACATAGACATAGCTGTCTAGAACGTAGGAGTGAGGAGCAGTCAGTTAATTTGTCTAATTTACAGAAACCAATTCAAGTGAAGGAAAATTAGGATTGCAAAGTTACTATTTTTGCAATTTATTAATATTATCATTAGCAATCAATCTTATCAACTCATCTTTTGTGCAAATATGGTACGAGTACTATCATATCAATTATATTTGTTGCGACTAAAAACGACAACCTCATACACTGTTACCTATCGTATATGCTCTTATTACCAATGCATGCTGCTGCACACAGTTTCGTGTGTAACCGCTCTATGTATAATCGCAGTAGGCATCCAGTAGGTACCTACTTATCTACGCACACATTCCTTATATCTACGATCGCAACTCTGATACTTCGTTCTAGTAATTTACGTAATTTAAAACCAACATAGCTAATAATAAAAATTAGACAATAAGTACGTCTGCGGTTAAATATAACCTATCGCAACTTTGTATAGTATAGGGTGTTTACCTACTTATAGGAATCTACCTACTTAATTCATCTACGATTTATTAGCAGTTTTGTTTATGAATCTAACGATTATAATTTTAATAGTATTTTTCACCTATTTAGTTTTTGGAACTCAATTACCTACGAGTTCTTTATTAGGTTTAGGTGTTACACTAGTCTAATACTAATGTAGTTGTTTACTTGGTTGTTCTATTTTGGGATGACTGTGTTGACTCAGGTCCGAGCAGAATGGCGGGACGTGTCACGATATTAAGGGACCAAAGCGTAGGTGAGGAACAAATCATGTCATTAATGAGGCTAAGTAAATATTAATAAGTAATATAGCGTTATACGTCAGACACACCAAGTTTTCTAACATAGTAACATGACAGGATCTCTTGGTTGATGTCGAAGACTTGTAACAAGCCGTTTCTTACTTGCAATAAAAATGCAGCCCTCAAATTTTAAGGGCTAAACTTTGACTACAAATTAAGCTGATTCCAAATTCTTAGGGTAGTTTCCGAGAAACCAATTAGGTAGATGAATCGTTTTCAAAAAAAATGTACCTACTTATTTAAGGTACATATTAGTAAGACATTGTGACTAACAAACTATGGATTTTTTTTATCTGCAATAAATTAGATTGTTATTATTATAAAGGCTTAATTGCAACAAAAACGAATTAACTTTCCATTGCAAAAAGGGTGAAAAAGTCATTACACAAAGGAATCAATTAAATTTTGTTTTAATTAAAGCCCTTAACTATGTACATTTTTTGATGCATTTCTTTATAATAGTGAGGAAGAACCCCATCTGATGAAGTTGCCAGGGCTCCAGACGTTACAGTCACTCCACTGATAGCATTAACGGAATTCTTGACAAAAATCAAATTTGTAGGTAATCAAGTTGTATATTTCCCTCATAAAACACCAAATTTAATGGCAGGCGAAAATATTATACATAAACACAGCGGTTTGTTAGGGGCGCGGAGTCTTTCCGCGGCGTTGGAGCCAATCCCGCAACGTGTCGATTTGTTGGAGTACAGCTTGCCGTGCGGTACCTCCCGCGCTCGAGTACTGTTCCACGCTTGCTTCCCAAGAGAACAGGCTGCGAAGCTCTTCCTCGCTGCCAAATTCTGGACTGAAAACGGTTTAATTAAAATTAATATATCATGTAGGTACTTAACAGTGGTGTATTTGGTATAGCTAATATCCTCGAAATGTATCCAATCTATTACACTACTTTCTTTCTGGTGTTATACCATTATGTTTGTTTATACTTTGTTAGAGAAATTGGAGACGATAATTTATAAGAAACGCCATCTATCGGTGAGTAGAACGTGAATAGTCCCAAATTGGATGAGTCAAAACGCATTATTTTGATATCGACCAGAAAGTAAAAAAAAAGTAATACTGGTCAATCTTCCGAAAAACCTTAGAAAACCTCGTATAGGCAGTTTTGGCTGCATATTTATTTGTGGTTACATCAGGAGTACCATATGGCGACGTATTCAGCATGCGGCAGGGTCTGCAGATCGAGGCCCAGGTCCCTTGCGCGGCGCAGCACGGCTCCCAGCAGGTGGTGCGCGCGGCGGAACGGCACGCCGCGCCGCACCAGCGCATGCGCAAGATCCGTTGCCAGCATGCCCGGCTCCAGCGAGGCCAGCGCGCGAGACTCTATCACCTGGGTTGACATTCAGCGTTTTAAGCGTTCTGTCATTACAAACTTATTTTTTGCTGCCTTATAAATTTGTACGGTATTCTCAGCGCGCGTGGCCAACTCATAATTTGGGGTTTATTTCATCATACTTACTCTTCTCAAAAAACAAAATTCTAAATGGCACTGAAAATTAGAACACATAGAAAAATCCGAAAAGTAAAGCTATGGCCGGGAATTTCATTTCTAATGGTAAAACCGTTAAAGTAAACATAAAAATCAAGAAATATAAATTCTTGATTCATTTGATATAATTCTTTTCAGCATTTTATTGTTCCCTTACCTCCATTGTGCCGATAGATCCAGTAGTTACTTTAAGGCAGTCAAGCAGTCTATCGTACGATCTGAATAATATTTCTTTATCAGATTGCAAGTCCTTGTTGTACGTGCTCGGTAGCCCCTTCAAGACGCAGCTAAAGGCAAAACAGTCTCCGAGCAGCAGACCTGCGGACCCTCGCACCAGCTCCAAGCCGTCGGGATTTCGCTTCTGCGGCATCAGACTTGAACCAGTGGAAAATTGATCGGAGAAGCGAATAATGCCAAACTCTTGCGAACTGTAGATGATCAGATCTTCGGACAACCTGCTCAAGTGCAAACCGCACAAGGACGCCCAGTTTAGAAATTCCACTGGAAATTGAAAAGATTCAATTAGGTTTTGTCATGGATATAAACCAAACGTTCATACCTTTTTAACCAGTAGTTATATAGGTACGAGAAAGCATGTGCGAAAGGAATGGTCCCACTTTTTGTGAGTTCTAGGTAAATTCTGAATATCACTTAAAGTTGAGATACTATACAAACACATGGGGCAGATGTGGGTCACCTATGTGATCTCTTGAAGATACAGCAAACATGGAGTTTGGCGTGACGTCCTGGAAGCCGAGGCTGCGAGCCAGCCGGGTGCGGTCGATGGGCAGTGCGCAGCCCGCCAGCGCGCCGCTACCGAGCGGGCACCGAGATAGGCGCTGCTGCTGTTCCTCCAATCTGATCACGTCGTCGCGGAGTGCCCATGCGTAACTATCAAGTTATAAAGCTGTGTTATTACCATTGTGTAGGTAGGTAAACCCCGCTCAATAGTCTTGACATTGTCATCTGTTTTATATTTACCTAAGACAGTAAAAACGTTTGATATATTTTATTAGTATTCAGCATTTTACTAGAGATACTTAAATCAATTGTTGTTTCCAAGATAGGGTTTCTGGTAAAAATCTGATAATTACCTATGTGCTCTTCCCATTGACACTTCGGCGCTCGTTCAGGTAGATATGGCAATATTGGTGGTTATCAAACCATACTCTATACCTCTAGCTAGCCATGGTACCTACTTTCTTTTTAAATTAAATGTCAAGAATTGTTACTTATACCTTAGTAGGAAGTGACTCCAGCGAATTGGTTGAGCTCGTTGTAGATGTGTGTAACCTGGCGCAATAATTTCCAATTCGTCACTTGCCCGTTTTACGATGACCTACGAAAGATAAAACGCGTACCTACAGATAATACCTACACTCAAATTACTACTGGACTTAACTCATTAAGTCAGGTTCATACAATTTCCTCTTATGCATGATATGACAAACACAGAAGGAAATCACTTCACGGTTTCCAAGCTACGAATTAGAATTTTCTTCGTGTTCTACACTAACTACAGAATAATGTGTTATTATCTACCTCGATAAGTTGCTTCAGTGCAGCATCAAGCGCAGGCAAAGATGCCAGCATCCACAGCCTGGTGTCGGTGGCGGACTGGTCGTTGCGGCTGCGCGCGGTGTGCAGGCGCAGCGCGGCGGCGCCGACAAGCGCGCCGAGCCGGCTCTCCACCACAGAGTGGATATCTTCCTCGGGGTCTAACAGGCGACCAGAACCCGATAACTGCTCCTCTATTTCTTTTTCTACCTTTAAATATCAGATTAATGGATGAAATTATGACAAATTAGATATCTAACTAGTTACCCTATAATTGGGAATTAAACGAACTTACCTTGTGAAGTTCGATTCCAATTATGCGAGAGCTTCAACCAAAGACGATATTTATTTTTGTTTCGTATTTCTTATTGTATGATCTATTTATTTCTTATTGTATGATATATATAGCAATAGCATAACTATACTTACCTACTTAAAAAAAATAACTATTGTATTTGCAAACCTTTTTAGTATTTCTTTATTTCCAAAGTAAAGAAGAAAATATCAGACAGTAGGTACTTGAAAATAAATCTGAACAAATCAGATTAGCAAATTAAACTAGTAAAAAGTTGCAAGGGGTTGTACCTAGTTAGCGAAATTTTTACCGGTTGATACGGTGGTTGCCGCCTGATCATGAATTGTATTTAATTTGAGCTATTTCTATGATATTTTACTAAATAGGGCATAATATTTTTAGTTTTTACCTCAACTAATCCCCGTTGTATATCACCATGGTCTGATGCGGCCAAGTGGCCGCTGCGATGCAGCTCATCGGCCCAGGCGCGGCTGCCGCGGATGTCCTCTCGGTACAGCCGCGCGTCTACGCTCAGGGAGTCGTTGAGCCTCCGGAGCACAGCTGACGGCTCCTCGGAGAAGCACCCACCCCATAGCTGGTATCTGTCGGGCTGGGACACGTATAAAGGCACAGATCTATAGAAGATAGAGTAGAGAGCATGGAATTAAAGAGTAAACTTATGTGGTGCGTAAGGTTGAATATTTACTTAATAGAGTGCCGGTCGTATTTTATATCTTATACCTAGGTACTTAGTTGGTTACAGAATGAAAAACATTAAAGTGATAGCAAATGCAAATACCTACAGATAGTTATTTTATATCAGGCACATAATCTACAACTAGTCTATATGTAGGTACTTACGTTAGACATGATGAAAAGGTCTTGAATTAAATTAAATGAGAGATTCGTTATTTAACTGTTGCTGTAAGTAGTCCACTTGAGAATAGGGCTGTATTTTTGTGCTATTGTTTCAATTGTTCCAGCTTAACACTCTACGTATGGGAAGTGGTGAGGAAAGGAGGCAGAAACGTAGTGCGGCCACCTTACTCGTAATGCTCATGCTCTCTCACTCTCGTCTTGAGAGACAAGGAGGGACAGCATCGCAGCAGCGCGAGAAGCTGTGTGAGGAGCATAGTATAGCCGTAGGGTATCAAAAATTATCTCACAATGAGTTCATAGGGTTATCGGTTGTGTATATCGTTTCATTTATTACTTTCCATAAATACCAAGTAGATCATTGTTGTTAGTTGGCTGATCTAAACAAGTAGGTAACAATTTCGGATGTTTTAAAAGAGCTCTATGTTATGGCTATTTGATAACTTAATGTTTACGACTGTTGTAATTTCATGGTGTCATAAAATCATCCTCACTGTCCATGTTTGACAAAATCGCAACGAAGACTGAAGACATTTGTCACATGTTCGTAAACCAGTGTGGGAGGAAACTACAAATAGGTTCGCATATGAGTATGCGAACCCATGTGCACACATTGGGTCTGCAAATAATTTATTGATGTGTAAAGACATGTGTGCAAAGATTTGTTCAATGTACGAATATTTGCTCACATGTGGGTGACCGGAGTAAGGTTTAATGTAGGTACCTAATTTGGGCTTAAACATCAAATACCACTTTCACCTTAATGTCAAAATCAAGAACAAAAATCAAAATCATAAGGTTCAAGTGTTTTAAGTGTTTTTAGTATAGGTAAGAAATTATTTTTTTCAAAACAAATGCACATAATGTATACATAATTCTTAGGAATCATGTTATAGGCGATGCGGCTAGCAACCCATTACTATTTTGATTCCCCTTTCCACCTATACGTCCACAATCGTACTAAACGTGGCCTTTATGTCGTGTTACCTTAGTCTCTGTCTGCCCCGTAAGGGATAAAGAAGTGTATTTCATTCGCATGTAAGTATGTATACACAATGAAAATCTACTTATAACCACTAATAGGTTTAAAATTTTTTTTTAAGAACACAATTACACATTAAGTTTATAAGTATTTTATTTCCATAAATGTTAAAATAATTTAAATAAAAAATATTATTAATTGTATAACCACTAATACAAAACTATAATAAAATTAAATTTAACAATTTTTTTTTATGCAATTCATAAAAATGATAAAGCGCTTTCTTGGTCGACTGTACCGGTAACATTGCAAATGCCAGTCCTAGATTTGTGTTAGAAGATGTTTACATATATTTGCACACTAGTGTGGGAGGCGACTCTACTTCTACATAATCATTTCTTGGACAGGCTTCGTTTATTGACATGACCGCACTCTAAGTAAACAAAAAATTAATTATATTTGGACGCGATTTCTACAATTACTTTAAAAAATACATTCATCTACTGTCAGTATAATCATGACAGTTGACGTTGACAGCGCTTTCCTGACATAACTGTCAAAACAAAGTAGCCAGAAAAGAAAACCATCAGGACATGTGCTCGATCCTCGTTTTCACAATCTGAGCTTTATTCCTGTAAAAACATTCGTGGTTTCTAGTTCTGTGTTCTACAGATCTATTGAAAATGGAGGAGACAGTAGAACCGGCTGTGTTTCATCAGTATACACTTTTTGACATCAAAGTAGATCCCGGCTTGAAGGATGACGAAGGAAATGAATTTCCTCGACCATTTACAAAAAACCAAATGCGCAAATGGTTGAAAAAAGTAAAATGGGAAAACCACAAGCTAGAAAAACGGGCGAAAGAGAAGGCACGCGCTAAGCAGCGGAGGCAGGAAGCTCGTGCTGCTAACATTGACCTAGGGCCGAGTAGGAAGTCTCTAAAGAAAATGAAGTTCGAGAAATGTAAACAAAACACTGGGATTGTAATTGACCTTAGCTTTGATAGTTTAATGATGGAAAAAGATAGGTTTAAAGTAATAAAACAAATTTTGAGATGTTATTCTGTCAATAGAAGGTCTGAGTCACCATTACAATTTCATATAACTGCTTTTAGCGAGAGGGCAAAAAGTGAAATGTCAAGGCATAATGGCTATGAAAATTGGGATGTAAGTTAAGTATGTTTAGTTATTGTTCCAATTATTATTTATAGATAAACAGCATGTGTGCATAAAATATGCAGTGAGAACATTTGTTTTTTTTTATTACAGATTCAGTTCCATACACAAAGTTATTTGGATATATTCCCTAAAGAATGTTTAGTATATTTGACCAGCGAATCAGAAAATGTGATTGAAAAGTTTGAAGAGAACACTTATTATATAATTGGTGGCCTAGTAGATCACAACAAGCATAAGGTAAATATTAAATTAACAAACTGATATCTATAAACTACTGTGAGCTTGCTATGAGCATGTATACATTTTATTGGTAATGTTTGAGGATTTTATTTATTTATTTGCATATAATTTATTTCAGGGGCTATGCCATAAAATTGCACAGGATCATGGTATCAGACATGGCCAATTACCTTTGGACAAGTATGTCAATATGAAGACCAGGAAAGTCCTAACAATTGATCATGGTATGCTGCAATTCTCATATTCCATCATTTTATGAGTAATGTAGTTTTCTGTAGTAGGGTATTAGGGACTTGCTAATTATGTCAATGAATGAAAAACCCAAATAGTATCAAAGCTTGGAACTTAATTGAATAATGTGACACAATATAGATTGATCATTAGGTCATCCAAAACTAGTAGCACTTTTCTATATATAAAAAATTGAGTGCCATGTTCTGTATACTGACCCGTCTTAATGTGCCATGTATATATTATGTTAAGTGTCAGTCATTGGAACTTCCTAGCTATGTAAACAAACACTAGTAAATGCATCATTCAGAGACAATTTCAATATGGCAGTTTGTGAGTAAAAAAAAGTAAAGTAAAAATACATTGTTTTAAATATAATTTTTCTGTTTCAGTCTTTGAAATTGTGGCAAAAGTATGTGAAGGAGTGCCCTGGCAAGAAACATTGTTGCAAGTCCTGCCACTGCGTAAAGGGGCTCATGTTTGTGACACTTCACCTTCAAATACAGATGATTCAGATGGATAGAGTACACAAGTTTTGTTCATACATTTATTGCGACATTTTTTTTCTAATACCTAAGGTAAAGAAAACATATAATGTATTTAATAAGTTAAGAAAAATAATAAATTATTACATCATAAACATCAATAACAGTATTTTTTTGCCTACAATTAAATTTTAAATTAAAGCTATACATGAGGCAGAAACAATCACATAAAATTAGCAAAGCACACAATTTATTTATAATATTTATTATAATATCTAACATTAATATCTGAGTAATCTGCAGTAAATGTAGCACTCTCTGTATAAATATCATATTATTTGAGATTATGTCTTTTTAGGAAGTCCTGAATGAGTGGTGCTATGATTTCAGGGTTGTTCAAATGGACATGATGAGTGCCAGGGACAAAATGACATTCAAAGTTTTTGTTATTTCTCTCAAGTGATTCACGCATTTCTACCGAAAATGCATCAGTTGCGTAAGGCGAGTCAATTGCTTTAACATATAATGTTGGACACTGTAGCCTTTTGGCAACAGCTTCTACAAACTTTTTATCTTCTGGAGTAAATAAAATGTGCTTCAGCCTAGCATCTCTGGAGAAGTAGTATTTGTTAGGATCTTTTTTTGATTGTTTTAAACCACGTTTCATAAGGTATTGGGTACTCTCAAGAGATACAGACTTCCTTGTACCTAAATGCCAAATTTTTGCAATTTCCTCCAGGGTATAACTGGGAGGCTCCGTCCCCAAGCGATCAAGATCGAGTTCCTGTTTCCGCAGGTAAGTAGGATACCTTTCTATTACGGCTTCTAAATCGTAATCGTCTGCAATGAGACTGTCGATCGCTACGTAAAAGTCGACTTCACTGGGAAACAAGCTAGCAAACCGCAAACTGGCGATTGATCCCATTGAGTGTGCTAAGAGCGAAACTGTATCCCATTTAAAGTGATTCTTTAAAAATAAAATTAATCTTGGTAGCTCCCACGGGTAGTATTGCACACCTGAAAAACAAATAGCACTGTTAATTATTTTGGACATAGCAACGATTAACTATTGTGCTATTATGTAGGCAAGAGTTGTATAATTTTAGGGAATATGCATTAAAAAAAAATATCGCATCACTACATATTATTATAAAACAGTCGCTTTCCGCTGTCTCTATGTTCCTATGTATGCTTAGATCTTTAAAACTACGCAAAGGATTTTGATTGCGGTGTTTTTTAAAGATAGAGGTATTCAAAAGGATGGTTTATATGTATAATTCTACGCAGACGAAGTCGCGGGCAGAATTGTACATAAAACCTTCCTCTTGAATCACTCTATCTATTAAAAAAAACCGCATCAAAATTTGTTGTGTAGTTTTGAAGATATAAGCATACATAGGGACATAAGGACAGAGAAAGCGACTTTATTTTATACTATGTAGTGATAGTGATTTTTATATTGTTTATTTTGACTGTACATGAATGAGCTTTTAATGAAAGCCATGAGAAAACTCACGAGTTTTCCCTATTGAACAAGTCAATTTAAATTTCTAAATGTCAGTAAAAATTAGAACACAGAAAAATCCGAAAAGTAAAGCTATGGCCGGGAATCGAACCCGGATCCTCGTCATTCCGTGACGCGTGCTATACCTACCCCTACATCACCCATAGCAGGTGGGTAGTCTACGATTTTTTCTACCTGTTACTAGATGTCACGTGACCTTTTTGTTAAGTCAATTTAAGACTAGGTACATAAAAAAAAACATTTTTAATACAAGCATTTTTGCTGACTAATTTTAACAGTAGGTAACGGTTCTTGCATTTGTAATGGTAGTGTTAAGTGTGTAATAAATAAATAAAAAAATAAAAATTACGTTGAATGTACTGACGATCGGTAGTGACTGAAATTCGACGTGCAAGTTGTGATCTCAACCAACTAACAAAGTTAAATAAAAGCGTGGAAATAGTCCAACCTGTTCATACAAACCTGGAGGAATGTTAGTAGATAACCCATGCCCTGGAAAATCGATAGCTAGTATCGGCCGGTCTACATTTAGCAGCGGCACCAAAGGATCCCAGGTGCCAGCGTTGTCTTGCCAACCGTGAAGCGCTAGTATCGGCCGCCCTTTTTTGTCGCCGCCCCATAATTTGGCTGCAATGTGACCGCATCTTACGGGAATTGTGACCTCTTCAAATGAAGCCTGCAATTAATCGTAATGTATATTCAAAACGAATGAAAGATTGCGATCGTATGATTATGTTTGTAGAACATAAGAATTAGGAGCCTGCTGGAAAGTTAATGGCAAAGTTTTGTTTTCTTGCTCTATATGTTATTTTATTATGTTACGAATAGGAACTGGGTAGGCGATTCATGGGCTATTAAATTAGATTTAAATTAGATTATCAAGAACATTAACATGATGCATGATTGGCTATGAAAAAAAAGGATGAAAAACTTACGTTTTTTGTGTGAATTTTCCTTAAATAATTACTCGCTAAAGAAGTTACAGGTTTTATACCCTGAGTATTAGAGTTCAAAATTGTAGTTAAAAGTAGTCGTTTTGCCATTGCAAATTATTTCGTTCCCACAGATTTTGAATAAGTATTGAATGCTTATTTTAATAAAGAATTATTCGCATTTCTGCAACACGGTTAACACATGATAATGTTAGGTTATTTTTAACACACGTCGCGATGTGAGTAAGTGAGTTTGACAACTAAATGATACCCGACTGGGTATAAAACACTTTGCGCTAAACTATTCGTCAGACGTTGGACATTGCACAACTGACAACTGTTTTACGTGAAAATTGCTCATAGACTGGATAGGTACGTCATTACGCGTGCGCTGTGGACTTTGGTAGACTAGTTAGCATAGAAAATGACGCCACGGCGAGGAATAAACGTAGTCAAGGCCATAGTTATATTTCCGGCACCGGGAATAAATATGTAATTTTATTATGATATACCTACTTAACTAATAAAGGTAGGTAATAATATTTGATGTTAAATGACGTTACGTAAAGTAGGCATTAACAAGATTTGTGAAACACTGACCATAAAAAATACTTTTGTCAACGTTACTTAGTATCTCAGTAATTACTTAAGCTCCGTTAAAAACTCCATTATATAGGTATTACGAATAGATCCTTTATTACTATGTCGTTAAACGTTATGCCACTGGATGGCACTATCTATAAACTTCTAAATGGTCCTTCGAAATATTAACATGACCAATAATGAATCAAGTTAAAATTATTTTCGATATTTTAAGTTATTTTTTCCGTTTTCTCTCCCTCCCACTTAAGCCCCTTTTTAACGAATGACTGTGAGTTAAAAATAGATAAGACAATAAGATAAACTGGGCCAGTAATCATTTGTAATTAAACTTTATGGTGTTTTTTGATAATTGAACATATTTTTGTAGATAGGTACTACATAGTATCTATCTAGAAAATTGTAAAAACGGGTAATTAGATAAGCTCAGTTGAATATTAGAAAGAAATTATCATAATATTAATATTAAAATATTAGGTGATAATTAACTATATTGTTACATAACGAGTATCTTTATAGTAGTAGTAATTACTACTATTAACTACTAATTAGTAGGTAGTCAGAAGATATCACGAGGCTTTTCTAGTTTTATTTACAGGTTATAGTAGAATATAGAATATAGAAGTAAAAAGACAGCATTAATATCTATATTTTTTTAATTTAAAAAAGGCAGTATGTTCATGTTGCTAAAACAAACCTTCTAGAATAAAATATAAATTTAACACCTCTTTGTTCCCGTATTTTCTTTACATTTAATCGTATGCACACTTATACATACAAAGCTGATGCAGACGCACATGATGTCATTAGTTGCATTTTTGAATTTAATATGAAAATCTACAGTAAGTACCTACTGTCTTTCTTCGAGTATCATTGATCAATAATGTATTTTTTAATCACAAAAACATCATCTTCAGCGGTTTATAATATTCTTAGAAAAATATCACAACGAAACTTATTAACTTAATTACTTTCTTAACTAATTGGCACTAAATTCACCAATAATTACCAATGAAATAACTTCATACCCAAAAAGGAGTTATTCGAGAGTCATTCGTTTATTCTTAGTCTCAATTCTTCATCGTCAACGAAAGAAAACATCCATTTCTTGTTTAAATTTAATTACATAAAATAATTTACAGTCGAGGGCGTAAATGTCGATACAGCCATCATGTCAAATGTATGTGTATCACCATACTTATTGTTTGTGGCATTAAGGTGTATAAATGTTTTTGGAGCCTTGGTAACGTACATATATTTACGCCCTTGACTGTAGATAGGTAACTATGTTTTCTTGCGTCAAAGAAACGTTGTATTTTGTATATTAAAACAGTCTCTTAAAACCTAAACCTAAATATTATACCTACCTACTTTCTTACATACTTATGCTATGCCGTTCGTTCTTAATCAATGTGACTTAGGTATATCATGTACACAATGAGGGTGCTAGTAGTGGTTCGAGGACAGCCTGTTTCAAGGCCGTTAAGAGTGGTCGTTGCAAGCAGGAGCACTGTCCGCGCCAGTCGTCGAGATCCATTGCCCAGAGCGCCGCGCCGCGCATGCCCGCGCGCATACCCATTGACACCATGAGGTGGACTTCTTCTGGACGCAAGTATGAAGCCCACTGGGATCCATAGACTGCGTATGTGCCCTTTCGGGTGATAGTCTCGTGCCAGTCTCCAGGTTGGAAGGCGCAGCGCTGATGAAATAAATTAAACATTTCAAAAACAGTGAAAAGTACATTGAGAGAGTAGTCTTGCTGCTCTTGATTGAGTCTTTTCTTAAGCTAATTGACTTCTGATGGGTACCTAATGCTGAATTAAGATGGTGACGAATGATGCAGGAAGTGTGTAATATTTCAAATTACAACAAGAAATTTAGATTACATAAGTATACCGCACCGCTATCCGTAGATTTTTACTGCACTTTGGAACTAACTACTTGATAATGTTATGGCGAGACTGATAAGATAAATGGAATACTATCTTACAGTGAGTTGGCAAACACTTTTGAACTCATGAAATACCTAAATAAAGTAGAGATTGTGATTACTAACCTCATAGTAGGCTAAGAAGCCTGGGACTCCGGTGTAAGGCCCGGGAGCTCCAGGGCCGAACACGGGAGCACCTGGTTCTATATTTTTAACTGTCCGGAGTGAGTAAGTCCGCGCGTATGCCGGTACTCCTAACACTAGTTGTCGGGATGGTACAACACTAGCCCAATATTCAAGAGTGGTATTCTGAAACAAACGCAAGACCAAGACTATGAATACAGTGCGCATGCACAAAGTATCGGTTTTAAATAAGTAACCGAAAAAATAGAAGAACTTTTAATACATTAGTATGGTTCAAATTGTAGTACTTACGGAGTTATTTTCCCAGAGTTCAGTTGGTTCCATCGACATTAAATATCCCGCGCGTCCGGTAGTGGTTGCGTAGTAATCATTGGCAGCGATCGCCAGCCAGTCGACTGCCTCTTTCAACACGGCGTGGTCGTAAGCCCTGGACGCGATTTCAGGCGAGGCCGCAACCATAACAGAGAACTCCATATTGTGAGATCTGAGACTCTTCGACAGTTCTTTCAATAGAGCGCTGAAGTTCTCTCTATCCGATGAAGGCTTGTAAGATGAGCATTGGACCTGTTAATAGATAAATAATAATATGGCTCTGTGAAATAATTAAAACTAAAATATAATAAGTATATACTCGTAAAACTATTTATTTGAATACTGCACCGGCTCGCATACAAATACAATACATAGAAATGAAGTTTAAATAAACCAAAAAGGTTGTTTTAGCCTAAAAAATACTGACCTGAATACAGCCAGGATATTGCCAAGCTAGCTGCAATCCTTCAAAGTCCCATTTTCTTAAGAACCTGTACACAGATCTTACGAATTTCTTCCTGCTGTCTGGATTCGAAGCCATTTTATGCCATTTTTCCGCTTCAGAGTCTTCTAGACCACCTACCCCTAAAATAACCTTCACTCCGTTTTGACGAAGTTCGGTTATTTTTCCATAAAAATCTGCGATACAGAAAAGTTAAGTAAGAACATATACCTATTGTATACATAAATCACGTCTTTAAGTAGGTAAGTATAGATTATCTTTGAAATGTACCACTTAGGCAATGACATTCATGTTTTCCTTACCATTCTCAATATCAAGCTCAGGGTTCCCGGCTACTAATTTGTAAGACTTCTCGTCTAGATAAGCCCAGGTATAAATGACATGGGTGCACATTGTCACATCCATTTGATCCGGACCAAAGCTGCCATTTTCTCGTCTGGTGGAAAATATTTAATTAAATACTGCTACCTTCCTCAATATAATGACATACAGAAATCCTTACATTACCTGTAATAAGCCCAGTTAGTGAAATAACATCCTACTATAGGTTTGTCCTCTAATTTCGCGATAGCATTGTTTTCTTCTTCAGTGAGTCTCAGGTTTGCTTTGCTTCTGCATCGAGATTTTGCTGGCAAGTCGCAGTGATTCTGTTGTGAAAAAATTACTTAGTTCGATATGGACATGTTTATAATCAGGCGTTGTGTCAGGCTTAACATTGGCAGCGAAATATGAATAGTTAACTAGTAAACTTTACCCCGTTCCAATGTAGTTCCGCCGGGCAGGTAAGTTGCATGTATGCGCCGTTTATACATAGATAGTATTTGTTGCAATCAGTGTCATCTGCTCTGAAAGTCATTCCAGAGCACGCCTTACCATCCAGATAACCCTTTAGAAATTGAACATTATTTAATTATCTAGTGAAATACAAAAAAAGATTATTTAATTGTTTGTTTACAAAGTAAACTTACAGCAGACTGACTGTCAGAATCTATTTCGGTAACATTTGGCTCTTGTTCAGGTTCCGACTCGCTTGATGAATCGGGTTCTCCTTCTGTTGTGACTGTCGTTGGAACTGTTGCCCCTGGTACTGTGAATGTAAATAAACTAAATTGATTTCTGTTTGACAGTATGTGGGTAGGTACTTGAATCTGCGAAAGTATTTGTTTAAGGTCGGAGGTTTTTTTTTAACTTCCCACGGTAACATTGCTTAGATCATAACATGCCCAGGAAGTAATGCAAGTTTTCTTGACCTAATGCCATATTGACTAACGCGTGGGCACTCGTATAGTAGCATTCAGCATCTCTTTCTGCCCTCGTCCTGTACAGTCCAACAGAGGGAAATGATGAATGCGTTCATCAATTCGAGTGGAGTTATACAATTTTGTCCCAGGCTTAGAAAGTATATCAATATTAATTGATTGTTAATTCAGTTGACTTTTTGCCGTCCACTAGAGTTCATTTCTCGCGAACTTTTTACCATGCACGGTTAAACTCTGAAATCAGCCAGCAGCA
The DNA here is from genome assembly GCA_932294345.1 of Pandemis cinnamomeana. NCBI lineage: Eukaryota > Metazoa > Arthropoda > Insecta > Lepidoptera > Tortricidae > Pandemis > Pandemis cinnamomeana. The sequence continues at coordinate 9,360,772 of OW028705.1, read as the reverse complement.
CCATTTTTTCCGGACTGGTACAACTTAGGGATGTTCAAAAAACGAGCCTACTCTTTTCTCTAAGGGCCGGCAACCCGCCCGTAACGCCTCTATGTTATGTGTGTCTATTGGCAGCGATTGCTTCCCATAAGGTGATCCGCGCGCTCTTTTGCCCCCTATAACATTTAAAAAGTAATATCCGTATGTCATACCTTCCTCGAGCGCGCACGGAGGCGGCGCCATCTTGTCCCTAAGCACATGGTTGATGTTAGCGAGCAGAGGGCTCTTCCCGCAGCCGCAGTACTGTCCCGTGAAGTCATCGAGGTCTAGCGCCCACACCATGCCGCCGCCTAGTCCCATAGCGCGGATATACTCGGCCTTGTGCCGCGCCATGAAGTCATCGTCGAAGGAAACCCACTGGTCTCCGCGGGTAGCGTAGGGGCCCATCCGGCCGCCGGGGTCGCGGAATACGCGCCAGCCGTGGACGCGGATACGCTCGCATATCTAGGTTGAAAGAAGGAGTAATTTATTAGAATTTTGTCTAGCGAAGTCTTCTTGACAGCGATTACCGCAATTTATTATTTTGTGTACTTAACCTTGATTAGCACGAAGACAACACCTCCTTGCTAGGTACCAGATCTTATCTCATAACAAACGTACCTATAGATTTCTTTTATGTTTGAAAAAGGATTGTGCGGTAGTCATTTCATCTTTAGCAAAACAATGGATAGGTATACTTTTCTTAAAGTAGGTAAGTCATTTACAGTTGATTTAGCGAAATGCTCTGCCTGCTCTTGTCAAACCCTTACCCTGCCACTCAAGTCTCTTGCCAACGAGACTAGTATAATTATTACCTCATAGAAAGCTAAGAAGCCTCTCGCTCGGGTTTCATCCCCCGGTTCGCCGCCGGCGTCAGCAGGCGCGCCGAGCCCGCTGGCGTGTCCCACCAGCGAGAACGACTGTCCGTACGTTGGTACGCCAAGCACAAGCTTATTTCTAGCCGCGCCTTTGTGGACCCAGTAGTGGACGGTAAAATTCTGTGCAATAATGAGAGCATTAGGATCAATACGAAAATAGCGTGCATATTTCTGAAGAAACAGAATACGAAAGCTACAGGGGATACCTCAAAAAAGGTCTATGTCGAGTAATTATCCCAAAAAAAAAAAAAAAAAATATCCAAGACCTCCATTGTTATTTGGATGTTCTCGACAGGCGGACGGAGTTGCTTTAAAATGTTCTTTTTCTTTATTGTATATGTAGGTAGGTACATGTATAGGTATGTATACGCTTCTATGTCATATCTTTATATTGTAATTCTACTAACTCATAATCATAACACAACAAAAAACAATCCGGAACATTAAAATAGGTGTTAAGACCACGACATTATAGGATTTCTAATTAGTAATTTAATTACGTGCTACAACCTCTTTTAGTTTGTTTCTATCGCCATTACTGTGGTCCTTCGAGCCAGATGCGGCTGTGCGAATCTGGCTTCTGGGCAGATTGCGATAACGAAAAAATAGTCTTTCCGTCTAACTTACAGCGTTGAAAGTGGCATCATCGTCGTCTTCACGAGCGTACATTGGCGCTACGTGACCTGTTTTCTTATCCCACTGGCCGTGGTAGTCATATGTCATTAGCGCTATCCAGTCCAAATTCTTTGACAGGATCGGGACGTTGTACGCTGTTGGATGCAATAAACTTTTATCACCCAAAAATTCAGAAATTTATTCATCATGGATAATTCTACAAAAATGCTGCAGTTCTGTACACTTACTTACTTGGAGAAGCATAAATAAAACTTACCGTAGTCTATGACTCGTTTACTGCCAGAGACTGCAGCGGACAGAAGAAGACTGCGTGGATTGAAGGCTGAGCGTAATTCCTTGACAAGGTTGGCAAAACCTTGTTTGTCGGAATTTGGTCCCTTTTCACACTCAACCTGCAATGACATTATACCGTTGAAAAAATGTGTCTAAAGTTTCACAAGGCGTTACGCACTGGGTGGCCTTATGCTAAATGAGCAAAACTACTACTATTCTGACAAAAGTGAATGATATTGATTAACTAAAATTTTGTGGCGAAAGTTAGTTGTAATCCTTTTGGTTTAATAAGAAAAAAAAACAATATGTATAATTTCGGCATCACTCTACGCAAAAAATACAAGTCTGGCTTAAATAATTGAATATTTAATTTAGTGACCGTCTTTAAACAACCTAAAATATTTCAACAGTTTGCAAATCTTACTTTCTGATAATTTGTTTCTTTACATTGGCGCTTTTAATCAAATAATATTTCTTTTAAACAAAATAGGTATACTATAATACTTAGGTACTAAATACTGAACATAAAAACAAAATTAAAGGTCCCCATTGGTACTTACTTGCCAACATTTAGGATATTCCCAGTCCAGATCAAGACCATCGAAACCGAACTGGTCGATGAAGTCTACAGCGTGGACGACGAATTTCTTCCTTGCTGACGGATTGTTGACGAGTCGCGAATATTTGTCGCCGGCCGAGTCGTTCCAGCCTCCAAGACCGATAAGAACTCGCACCCCTCGGCTCTTTAGTGCTACTACTTTTTCATAGAATTCTGAAAATAACGATAGTATCATTATGGTTTTTGAAAGCTTTCTCAGTAGAGACCTATATGAGAGTTCCCGTATTTTATTAGACTTCAAGAAAAACAAGTTAGCGGCAACTTACTGTTTTCAACATCCAGCCATGTGTCATGTGGTTTGATGACCAGAGTGTCAGCGTCGAGTACAGCAAATGCATAAACTATGTGTGTACACAGCGAGGGGTCGATGTCATTTGGAGTGTACTTTCCAGATCCGGTTCTAAAAACCAAAGTGTGAATTCAAAAAAATTGTTTCGGGCGGGTTAAATCGGTTTTAGTGATTATTGACCAACGATTAACGGCTCACCTGTACCAAGCCCAGTTGGAATAGTAGCACACAACTTTATATTTCTCTTCGACTGGAACAACTATAGGTCTTTTAGTCGTTTGGACCATAGAACCCATTTGCGAAGTGGTCTTAATTGGCCGCATGGTAGTTGTTGGTTTCTTAGTGTAACCCGGCCTGACTTCAATATCTTCAAGATCATCATCGATGTCAATCGAAGGATGCAGCGTAGGCTTGGGTTGAACGGATTCCATTTCAATTTTAGGGTTAAGTAGACCGTCCCTGATTGTGTTCAGCAGGGGATGATTCCCTTGGCCGCATCTGTAATGAACAAAGATAATTTAGTCCTGGTTTGACAAAACAATTCTTCCTCTATGCAGATTTAAATTAAACATAGTTTTTTACCTGTTTCTAAAATCGTCAAGATCAAGAGCCCAGATCATGCCACCGCCAAGGTTTAAAGATTTAATGAATTCTGTTTTCTTCTTCACTATCTCCACGTCATCAAAGGAAACCCATTGATTGCCCTTATAGGCGTAGGGACCCATTCTTCCATAACGGTCTTTTACAACGTTCCATCCTTTATTTCTGATACGGTCACAAATCTATAATTAAAGTAAGTGTTAACACATATCTATATTTGTAGCATTGTGTGCGATATTTTGATCTATAATAATTAATCATTTTACCTCATAATAAGCTAAAAAGCCTTTAGCTCTAGTATATTCCCCTGGTTCACCTCCAGATATGGCGGGTATATTTAATCCCGTAGCGTCTCCTTTCCCAAGCAGTTGTTGATCGGTATCCCATCGACTACCAAGCGTGAAGCTTTGTCCGTACATTGGAATACCCATCACGAGCTTCTTTGATGGTGCGCCTTTGTTGATCCAGTAATGAATGGTGTAATTCTACAAGAAGTTATAATAGAAGTTAAAACTTTTTTACCCCAAAAAACTGTTTTGAGGGAAAAAATTAGGTATTTACAGTAAACAAGTAACTTACGGCATTGAAATAAGTAGTGTCATCATCCGGGTGGTAAAAGAGGGGAGCAACATGTCCAGTCTTCTTGTCCCATTGACCGTGATAATCATACGTCATCACTGCAATCCAGTCCATGTGGCGCGCTAGAACTGGCACGTCGTAGCCCTCGTCTATCACCTTCTTGTTAGGCGACACGGCGGAAGACAGGAGCAATCCTTTGGGTTTAAGCACCGCTGATAATTCCCGGACTAAGTTTGAGAAGCCTTCCTTGTCAGAGTCTGGGCCCTTGGAACAATCCACCTGAATGAAATGAAAGTAATATATGTGAACATTTGCATTTGCTACGTACCTATTTGTAAAATTAAATTCAGGCATTTAATATTCTTATTTTTTTATAAATATCTTCTGTTCTTTAGGGTTATTTAACAATTCTAAGAACTTTCATCCCACTAACTAACGGCTTATACGGCCTGTAGGCTCTCCGGGAGTGTAAATTCTTGAAACAAGGGGTGTTATTCTTCCAACATCTAAATTTCTAACCTGCCAGCACTTTGGATATTCCCAGTCCAGGTCGAGTCCGTCAAAGTTGTACTTCTCAAGGAACTGAACAGCGTGAGTGACGAAGCGCGCGCGCGCAGCGGGACTGTTCACAAGCTTGGAGTACTTGTCTCCTGCTGAGTCGTTCCAGCCGCCCAGAGCCAGGGATACTTTGATGCCGTACTCCTTGTACTCCACTACGCGGTCGTATAATTCTGTAAGGGTCATAGTGCCATTAGTATGGATGGTGGAAGGTATGTCTAAAACAGGGAAAATGAGGCCGATGAGTCGTCTGGATGGAAAGCAATCATTGCCGCCAATATAATATGTACATATAATACTGATGCATTTCGGGAAGAATTAAAACTGCTTCGTCGGCCTTTTTATTCTATAAATACCTATTAAAAATTGATTGGAATGTTCAATTTCACTTAAGTGATCATATTTTATGGAGCGCAAGTTAGTTAAAAATTATTTACCATTATCAAAGTCTGCCCAAGAATCATGCGCTGTGATGAGGCCATCATCGCTGAGAACCGCAAACCCGTACACGATATGGGTGCAAAGCGAAGGGTCGATGTCCTCAGGCCCATACTTGCCCGGTCCTGGCCGGTACCACGCCCAGTTGGTGTAGTAGCAAACTAACTTGTATTGAGCTGGAAAGAATCAAAGGGTAGATACCTACTTAAATCCATCTACAAAAACATCTTATTTTTTTAAAAGAGTTTCAAGACTCGTACACTCTTAGTGAGTTAGTTGAAGCATAAAAAAACGTAGAGTCGAACGGTTAGAAATCAGTCGTTTTATTTACCAATTTCAAAATATGTCATGGAAAATGTTTGATTGGCTTTGGTAAAGTTTAGGTATAATTAACGCATTGGAAGGATCTGGTCTCAATGTTCCTCCTCAATGTCCTCAAGGCTTGCGTGGTTTTCGAATAAAAAACGTAATTCACGTAGTTTTTATTGTTTATCATGCTGTATATCGTTTTCAATCAATTTGTCTTACAAATCATCTCCTTTTATTTCCGTTGTACTTACAGTTCAGTAGAGAAGGTCCGGGCAACGGTAGAGGGGGCTTGTTTGAGATCGGTCTTACGGGTTTCGGAGGCTGTGGCGTAGCCTGGTGCTCAGAGCTAGGCTTAGAAGGCATTTCAAATGGTTTAGGCGTTGTCATAGAACTTTTGCTTTTGCATTTAGCATTCCTTGGCCAGTCACAAATTTTCTTTTCCTGCAAAAATATTATTAATTTACAATTAAAGTACAATTTTTGCTTGTACAATAAGTTTAGTCAAACACTACTCAGTGTGATATAAATCACGAAAGCTTAGCCTTGCTACGAGTAGGTATAAATTATACCTAATCAAGAAGGTCCTAAAACTTAATTTAGTTATGAGTTAAGGACTTCGACATTTCCTCAATAATTTACCTCATTCCAGTGTAGGCCAGCACTGCAAGGAAATTCTTCGAACTTCCCGAATATACAGTGCAGATACCGTGTACAATCTCCTTCCAGCTTACTGTATTCGCCACTATTGCATAGTTCTGTAAATACAACACGATCCTCAAGTAGCACACAGGCACTATGGCAATCCCTGCCTAATGTCTAATACCCTTAAACGACCAATTCTTGTACCTATGTATAATATGTCTTATATATACATAAATAATAATCTGAATCTCGGAAACTGCTTCAACGATTTTCAGGAAATTTGGTATGCAGGGGGCTTCGGGGGCAATGAATCGATCTAGCTAGGTTGCATTTTTAGAAAACGTACCAAAAATAAACACCGAGCTAAGCTCGGTCATCCGGGTACTTTTTTATAAAAAGTACTTAATTAATAAGATATGTTTTTGCTTGGTTGCTTTTTTTTCTGTACCGCCACGGGAGAGTGTGACGTTGCCCAAACCCTTAACCCTTGTTATAACGCTGTCTATGAAAGTAATATCTGTCTAAAAACGTTTGTTTTGCTTCAAACATTCCCTAGTCACTCTACAAATATATTTAGATACTTACCGCTTGAAGCGTTTTGAAGGAAGATAGGAAGAAAGAAGGAAAGACGGAAAGAGAGAAAAAGAAAGAAAGAAATATTTATTAGGTTTAATAAAATAATCGCAACATTACATGACAAACAAACAACCATAAGCCGAAAGGCTATACCTAAGATAATATCTATATCACAGTGTTTTAATGGAATTTATAAGTCTACAGTGTTGCTTATCTATCTAATACCTTTAAACGAGCAATTTTTGATATATATGTATAATCTGAATCTCGGAAACGGCTCCAACGATTTTCATGAAATTTAGTATGCAGCTAGGTTTTATTTTTAGAAAACGTACCAAAAAAAACCGAGCAAAGGCTCAATCATCCAGGTACTATTTGCTTAACTGTACATGCTCACTGTTTTTTCAGAAAAAGAACATGCCGCATGCATTGTTGTACATGTGTAATTAGGTGTAGGTAAATAAAACGGAAAAAGTATAAAGCAAGAGCATTTTATTGTATGAGTTGATATTTGTACATATAATAATATTAGTCAGTATGTGTACATGTACATAAAGATGTGAATCAATAACAATAGTTAAACACAATAAAATACAAATAACAAACAACTTTCTCTCGAATGTTTACAGTTTACACTTTAGGAACTATACACGCTTTCCAAACCACTATTATTTTTTTGATATAGGTAGGTACTACATGCATAGACTACATGCACCAATATTAACTAAATGCTAAGTAACTCTACCAAAAAAAAGGCCTAGAACAGCGGTCAAGCCATCAACTTCGCTATCCCGGTTTAATGCTGAAGGCTAAAACTTTTCAGAATAGTCTAGAATAGCCGCCATAAAATTCTGCATTCAGCTGTTTTTTGATCAAAATATAAATGAAAAGAGTTTCCAAGAGTTGTGGCAGCCTGAGAGGTGACAAACAGTTTTTCGTAACCTTTTATTTCAGTCACATTTTGACGAAATAACAGGTAAGTTGAAGAATTTATGGGTGGTATCTTATCTTACATTGGCACAAAACAATTAATCCTTATTCACTGGCAGTACTAACTTGTCTGTTCCACGAGCTGCATGCTCGCCCCGTCCGGCTTGGTGGCTTGGCGGCGGCCGCAGGAGTCCTTGTTGGGGAAGTCGCACTGCGCGAGCGCAGCGCTCCACACGAGCCCGGGCGCGCAGCTCTGGGCTATCATCATGCCGTTCACGCACACGAAGAACTTCTCGCAGTGCGGGTGCGGGTGGTATGTGCCCGTTTGGCAGCGCTGGTGGTTAAAGTTGCGTTAGGATTTAGAATCAGAACATTATTGCAGAGACTCAGGCCCAGGCCAGACACGTAGGTGATTAGAAAACCAGGCGAGTAAGATGAAGGCCAAGTGCTAGCGACGCCGTCTATGGTTACTCTTACTAAGTATCAGTTCAATTTTAATACATGCATCATGCTTTTCTGACCTACAAAGTTGCAAATCATAAAATTATATTGCATGCGCCGACAGATATATATTCTTTACTTGGCATTAAATAATCTGGTCATAGTAAAAATTATCACTGGGAATTCTTTTACAGTTAAAGTATTTCTATGTTTGGCTACTCTTCGTTCGGCCGTTGACAACATATTTGCATACCCACTCTACTCGATTTAAGGCTATGTGGATTGCAGATACACGGGTGAGCCCTTTACAAGGAATTATGAAAGTCTATAATAATTTCGGGTGATGTTCATGTATTTTTTACTTACTTCAGGTTTCGTAGTCAGATTTTCAGTTGGTTGTGTTACAGGTTTCGAAGGGGGTCGCGTTTGTGGCCTCTTTGTTGTTGAAGGGTTGTACGATGGCGTCTTCGTGGATCCGGGTTTTACTGTTTAAATAATAGTTAATCTGTTTTAATACAAATATTACCTATTGTTATATGCAAATACTTATCTAACTATTGATCATTTTAATAATCAAGCAATAAAGTTGACTCTAATTAATCTAGTCTAAAACGAAGCACTGCATGTTACTATGTGTACTAGGCAACGGACAATTTTGTCTTACCGTCACACATAGCGAACTCGACCCAGTCACAGCGTTTGGTGCGCTTGTCCCAGTGCAGGCCCGGCGGACACAGCTGCTTGCGCCAGCGGCCGCCCACGCAGAGAAGGTACGAGTCGCAAGAGCTGGCCTCTGCCAGTGTCTCGCTAGAACTGCACTCGCTGTCTTCCGCTGCGCTATTGCTTGATTGTGCTAGAGACAAAGTGATGTCACCGATATAGTATACAGGATTAGGGGATATACAATAAGGGAGGATAGGTACAGTCGGTTCTCGCATGTAGCTACGGTAAGGATCACTGACGAGCGCGTATGCAAGGACCGAAATGCAAGTGATAAGATATCCCTGTTAGTATTCAACATCAAACAAGATAATTCGACGTAACAAAATTTAAAATAATTTGGTTAATTAATTTCTCACTATTTTCTAATTATAAGTACATATATGTGTACTGTTTCAGTAACTTACTTGTCGTCGTGGTAGGAGGCCGAGTAGGAGGTCTAGTTGTCGTGCGGACCGTCATACCGGGTGTCGTGCTTGAACCTACACAAAAATCTTGTTTTGTTATCCATTTACGTGGCATTACTTACTATCTAATGCAAAACCCTGTCAATCTGAGACAACTTGAACTAAAAATGTTGCCCAAGCCACATAATACTCTACTGTGTAAAGTATATGACACAATTGTGCGAAAGTATGGTGACTCACGTACGCTATATGCCTCTACATTGTGTCAAAGTCCTTAAACAAAAAAAGTACTAGGTATAAGAACTGACCTTGGCACTTGGCGTAACTCGGCCAGTCGCAATGGTTCTCGCTGGCGCTCCAGTGGAGGCTGGGGGCGCAGCGCTGCTGGCGCCACACGAAGCCGTCGCACTGGAGATACGCGTTGCAGTCGCCGGCGACAGCGCTGTACGATTGACCGTTGCATGGACGACCGTCTAGCGATTCTTCTGTTAGATAATGATAAGATGCTAATTAGTGGAAGTTATAACATCGAATATAAGTGTCTTCAACGAACAATGAGTATAAAAAACAAGTGAGTAACAAAGACACGCAGCAACAGCTTTTCTTCGAAAAAGGATGAAGACAGTTAGTTGTTCTAGTTTCAAAGGTAGCTAAATTAGGGAAAAAGCATTCCTTCTCCTACTCAGAGGTCATACAGCACCAATGAAGCAACCTGAATTCCTCGTTATGTAACGCTTATACTGCCGTACCTGTGCTCGAAGGCGGTGACGTAGTGGGTTTACGCGTAGTTGTTGTGGTGGTGGTAGAGGTAGGTCGCGGAGGCGGTCGTGAAGTTATCGGCGCGAGCGTTGATGTCGCCGTGCTTGCTTCGCTGCTTGGTGTTGCTGTTGGATGGAACGGCATTACTTTTAACTCAGACCACATCTTTTGTTAGGAAAAGATGTCTCTGAACCCAAGACCTTGTGCAACGGCTCCCATCGGCTTTCATACTATTCTGAAGGTTTGATTCAAACTACTCCAAATCTCTACTGACCTGAACACTTGGCGAAGCTAGGCCAATCGCAGCGAGTGGCGGTAGCTGACCAGTGCAAGCCGGGCGCGCAGCGATGCTTGCGCCATTGTCCGCCTTCGCACTGAAGGTAGCTTTCGCAGTCACCTGCAGCTTCGCGGTACTCGCCCGCTGTGCACGGGGTTCCCTCCGCTAAGAAATACAAATATTAAAAACATCAGCTTCACGAATTTTACGATACGACGACTTAACGACGTAAGTAGTTTCTGTGGCTCACACTGTAATATACATGATGTGGATGTACTGAATAAATAAATAAATAAGTAAGCCTTAAGTAGTTGCTGTTGCTATTTGCTACATAAAATTCATAATAATGGTTTTATAACGCTGTTCACCTTAACTACCTAAAACTAAACAAAAATATAGCGCTTCTAGCAGAGTTGAAACTATTACTAGGATTTCGAGATGGAAACGGCAGAGAGGCCACATAAAATAAACAATTAAAATAGCACTCACCAGATTCGATAGGTCGGACTGGAGCAGCAGTGGTTCTTCTCGTGGTTGTGGTGGTTCTCACAGTAGTGGTGGTAGTTGGCCTCGTTGTGGTAGTTGATGTTGTGGTCGTGCGTCTAGTAGTAGTGGTAGTGGGTTTCGGGGTGGTCGTGGCTTGCGGCCACCAGGTCTGCGCGGCAGTGGAAGTCGTGGGAGCCGGGGTCCAAGCCGGCCATGTGGTGGCTTGAGAAGTAGGGTGCTCGTGGTGGACGTGATCACCGCCAGGGATGCCAGCGGATCCTGAATGGTGTTTATTGAATATAATACTTATTTTTCAATACTTCTCGGCGTAACCCACCAGACCGTGCAAAGACAGGGAACTGCAATTACTGCAAGGGTAACAGGTAATAAAGTTTCTACTGTCACTTACCATCAGCAGCAACGGTTGTGGTGGTAGGTGGTGGTGGAGTGACCGGCTGGGGCGGCCGCTCGCAGGTTCCCGATGGCTGTGGCACAGAGCGGCCGAGAGCGCGGCCCGCTGCTCGCAAAAGTGGCCACGGCTCGCCGCAGCAGCGGTTGTTAAAGTCATCCAGGTCGATCGCCCACGCTGTTACTCCACCCAGGCCTTGACGCATCGCCCATTCCACCTAATGGAAGTCGTGTAAAGGAATTACCAGAATGAATTACCTAATGTGCGTCGATAGTTAAATTGCACCTACCTACCAATGTTACGCAGACATCTTCATTTCATAATTAAAAAAACGCCCAAAATGTTTGATCCCCAATAAATCATCACATCATCTTTGAGCACCTTGCTTCAAACATATTAAGTAGTAAGTTTTTTTTTCGCTCGCTACTCCGTAGGGCGTTAAAGACGTGACGTCATTTTGAATGAACATGCTGAATTATCCCGCACTAATTTTATATTAACTTGTGTATGTACACAGCCGCATGCATTGCACACACGTACGGTCAAGTGCAAAAATAAGTATCGATATGAACTTGTCAAAAATATGTCCCACGACCTTATTACGCCGGTGTAAGAGCGTATAATACTTATTTTTGAAACTTTGACTAGATACATATTATTACACTTGACTGTACCTAAAGTAGACAAAGAAAGTGCTTTACTATTTTTGTGACATCAGAAAACAAAACAATAGGGCTGATTGTCACATTGACTTAGAAGGGAAAATAGTCGTTGATGTTTAAACCGTAGAAATGATGTTAAACCTTAAGGGTGGTAGAGGGTGGTAGAGGTAAAGGACTTTCTTGATCGTCTATGTGTACCTATGTATATAAAAGGTGCTAGAAACTTAGGTGCGAAAATAGGTAAGAATCAATTAAAAACATAAATTATTAAAGTATTGTGTAGTTATTTTTTTTTTGTTTCATACAAAAAAAAATATTACCATTACCGTCCAAAGATAACCAATGTCCTTGTATTAGATACTGCAGTTAATTAAGTATGCTTTAAACTAATGAACAAAGATGCAAATAATCGATCCTCAAAATATCCGCATCTGATTTTCTAGCACCTTGTGTATCTATACATCTATAGATGCCTACGGCTGCAACTTCGTCTACAGGAAATTGTAGCGACTCAGACGAGTTAATTAAAGTTGCGTTTGATTAACTCTATTGTACCTCTATGTCACGCAATGCGATGTCTGTACAGTCATTTTCAAAAAGACTGGATAAAACGCGGGTAAAACTACGTTCATTCAAATTAACCTATCAATGGGTGAATGATTTTTCTTAATGACATAAGATTCCGCGACAGTGAAGAAAATAATATCTATATTAAGGCCTGTTTCACTACTTTCTCTGATAAGTTCAGGATATCACAGTGTATCTGGGGACGCGAACCGTTTCGTCATATTTTCAAACCCTCATAACATCGTCCCCATTGTCACCGGAGAGCAACAATTTACAGCATAAGATGTGGTTAGGAAACTTATTAAACACACCGAGTTTCGTTGATCTAGTTTTTTACATTTTATTGATAGGTAGGTACCCAAAATACTTAATAATTTAGTCACTCACTCACAATACCAATAATCTAGGGTACTTCCCATTCCTATTACTTTATAACTAGGTATCTATTGTATAGGATAATGTATTCGTTTATTTTGTACCCATTACGATAAGAACTCTGAAGAAAGGGCTCTAAACTCTCAAGTTCACTTATTCAGATTAAAAAATGTTCTTAGATGAGAGATACCGAAATAATAAATTACATAGCAAATAAATTACATTTATTTATATTATACTTAAGAACAATAATCCATTTTGTGGTTGACTTTACAAGGGATTAGGTATTTTTTATCCTACTGTACGCTCCGACGAATCAAACTACGGCGCTAATAAACTAATCACGCCGCGGTACATAATAGTTGTAATTACTTACTATAACTTTTATAAAATTAGATTATTCACTTTAATTGGAACAACTCGCGAAACACGTGGCTGTATTCACAATGCAGACATAACAAATTAATTTAAATTATTTCTTGAAATAGCAATTGCCAAATTTGTGAAAAAAATCGCGCGGTAATAGCAATAGTTTATTTTTAAATTTGTTTGAAGCATAGACAAATATTATTTAACTGTGAAAACAAGAAAATAAAAAGAATACACGTAGGTATGTACCTATTGACAATCTCTTTTATTTTATTTAAAGTTAAAGCTTAAAGTTTTATTGCCATAATCATTCATTTATTCGAAATAATGTTTACTTCTTATTTATTTTAGTTTTATTCAAAGAATACTGGTCATATTTTGCAAAAAAAAAAATAATTCGTTTCCATTAAAAATGTTGACTCATTTTTTTTTATTCACAGTTTCTTAATGGCATTTAGATTTATTTGTGCCAGCATCCGTTATGTAGTTAAAGGAATTAAAAAAATGTAAAAATAATCTCTGCAGTGCATTATTATTGGTATGACAAATTTTTTAAATTTCTCAATGCTTTATAATAAGTGCCAGAAAAAGAAATTGTATATAGGTATTACCATACAATTATTACGCAGGTACCTTTTCAGTTATGGATTTCTGGTCGTCATATCCCACCCATTGATTGTCTGAATAGGCGTAAGGACCAGCTCTATCTTGGCGGCTAGTTTTCCATCGCAGATTCTTAACTGTCAACGAAAACAAAAACCGTTATTTATAAAATGTCTGGTAAGTATTAGATGGTAGGTACTCATAAAAATCATACCTACATAATTTATTATAAACTGACCTCTGTAGCAGATTTCATAATAAGCTAGCATTCCAGGTTGTTTAGTGAACTCGCCGGGCTCTCCTGGGCCGGCTGCTAGGGACCCGACGCCAGTGGTGCCTTCCGGTTCAGCCAGCCTGTACGTCTGTCCGTAGAACGACAACCCTAAATGCAACTTCTTTGGGTCCGCGCCGCCACTGATCAAAGCTTTCACTGCATATTCCTGCAGAAAAAGGTAGGTAAGTGATTTAAAATTGATAAATAAAAATAAAACTTTTGGCCAATTTTCACATGACTTACAATAGAGTAGTATGGTATGGAATCCTTTGGAGAAGGCACTAGCGGAGTATGATGTGCCGTACTGCTCTCCCAGCCTCCATGATAATCATAAGTCATAGCGCTCAAGAAATCAGCAGCTCTGGATATGGCTACTAAGTCGTATGCCGATTCTATTACTTCTTTATAGCCTGATATTGCGACACCAAGTTCCATCCCTGCTCCGTGTAAAGCCTTAGAAACTTCCTAAAAAATAAATAATTATTGAGAACCTACTAATTTAAAATGATCCCATTACTTTGTCATGCAGGTACAAAACAATTTACCTGTATTAACATGGCGTAGTTTGCCTTATCGGACTTGGCGCCTTTCTTGCAGTTGCTCTGCCAACAAACTGGGTAGTTCCAATCCAAATGAAGACCTTGGAAGTTATGCATGCGCAAGAAAGTCACAAGTTTTTCAGTAAATTTGCTTCGAGCGGCGCTAGACGATACCAGTCGAGAATACTTGTCACCGGCTGAATCAGTCCAACCTCCAAGACCCAAAAGAACCTTCACGTCCTTCAAGGATGTTACGCGTTCGTATAAGTCTGAAAATAGAATAAAGGCATTAGCGTACTGAATGTTCCAAACATAAGGGGTGCGATCCTAGTACTGCCTATGCTGCCTCCCCGTTAATCTGCCTGATCTTTTCTGATCTTAAATATAGCTCTGTCTTAAACCGCAACCCCGTCCCCTTTTGTCGAGTGTAGGATCAGACAATTCGGAACTTGTGGCTAAACATTTTATACGAGGCTGATCAGTTCTACACGATACCAATTTGTATATGTAGAAATAAGCGATGACTGAGAAACGGATTCACCTTCCGACTTGTGTGAAATAATAGGTGTATGCACTCAAACTTGTTATGTTTTTCCTAAAGGGTAGGTACTTACTATTAGTAATATCAGTCCATGGGTCAAATTCTTTAGCGACGAGTTCATCGGGCGACAATGACCCGTACGCATACACAACGTGAGTGCAAAGTCTCGTGTCAATTTGCTCTGGAACGAATTTGCCATCACCGCGTCGGTAGAAAGCCCAACTTGTCATGTAGCAAACGACGCGTTTGTTGTTTTCGGTACCTACACAAAACATATTACACTATATATCTTGAAATATTTATCTAACATATATCATTTTAAATGTATAAGAGGTTAAAGTTAGATAAAGCTTTGCGACAGAATATATATAAGTATCTATCTTGATTACCTTCGCCAGTATTCATGACAGGTGTATAGGTTTCTCGTGATTCCTCATCTGAATAACTATTTCCAGCACGAGGTTTGGAAGATATTAGGCTAGGCTCCTGGTTTAGTAAGTGAGTTCCAACATAAATATCCTCATCGGCGTCAGAATCACCAATCAGAAATTCCCTTATTCTGTTGTAATGGTTTGTCGTCCGGTATAAAAAGCCTTCGTAGTTCCGATAGATATGAAAATTAGCATAAAGACAAGAAAGGAAGTGCTAGAATAGAGAAGTAGAGTAAAATACCAAAGAAATGCAGCAAGGAAAGGACACATAGTTTAACTTGTTAATATTATTCTGAACTTACTCTTTTTTACATTTTCCGCCATTGAAATCAATTGCACTGGCTCATTGTTCATCATGTGATTGATGTGATCACTCCACTGAAAACAATTGTCAGTTAATAACTTCTTAAGATATCATGGTTAAAAAGTACCTAGCAGTTATTGCACTTACCTCAAAATCATTATCATAAGCATGGGATAACAATCGGGCTGCTTCTTCTACACTAATTCTTAGACTTTGGCCTGGTAAACACTTGGCAACATCTTGGTGACTGCAAGCAGACATTTGACATGAATATCACAAAAAATTGCTTGATTAAATTTATGGTAGCGCCTTGACACTTAATCTGAAATTAAAGGATACCCGCAAAATCCTGTGGATGGGTCGTAGAGGCGCTCATCTTCACACGTCATCCTGAAATTGATGGCACCCGTACAGAAGTGGAAATGCGCACAAGATTCTTCATCCGACGCCAAGTACGGATTCATCGTTTCACAGGAACCAATTTTCAACGACGACTGGTCACTTTGGACTGGTTCACCTGTATATCAATAAAAAAAAATATATAATGAAAAGTAAAATTTTGAATTGAAACATACAAAACATTAAAATGTGCCAAGAGTTGTGAGTTGTAGTTACCGCTGAGCATTGTGGAGATGGTGCTCAGTATTGGGAACGGTGATCCACATAGACCGCGGAAGTCATCCATGTCAATAGCCCACGCTGCTGCGCCTGCCAGGCCCATACTAATCACGAATTTCATCTAAAACAATCAAAGTTCAAATAAAGCTAAAGTTGGAAAGAAACTGTGAAGTCAGCGGAAAAAAAAGTTACCTTTTCGGCAGTAGTGGTCTGGGAATCGTACGAAACCCATTGGTTATCAAATATTGCAAAGGCATTTCCAGCTGAATCGGTGCCTGTTGCTCCTTTACCCTCACGTTCGGCTATACATATCTGAAAAATAATTACGTATCAATTTAGACTTTAGTGCTACTTTCTTACGTGACAGACAGTCACCAAAACTCTTATACAATAATAAAGTACAACTATTTACCTCAAAATATGCAAGTAAACCTTTAGTCTGTGTGTAAGGTCCCTCATCTCCCCAGCCACTAACGGGAGCTCCAGGAGAAGGCAGCGTGGATGCCGCCAGGGTATAGCTACGGCCGAATAACGGAACACCAAGTACAAGCTTCTCTGGGGCCATGCCATGTCGAATAATATATTTAACCATGAACTCCTGTAACAAAACAAATACATTGTTGTGTTTTAATCAAAAAGAAACTTAATTGTACTTAATTGTTTTGTTTAAAACACAGTTAAATTCTTACAATATTGTCGTATCTTTGGTCTCGGGATGCCGCTCCAGGATCACGATGTAGGGCGCTGTGCTGGACAGCCTTTGATGGAGGTTCATCCCGCTTCCCATGGGTCATGTCCCAGGCTTGTAACGTGACGTAATCGGCTGCTCCGCTCACGGCACTAAGGTCGTACCCGTCTTCTATTTGATATCTATTTGTGAACAAGTAAAAGTATTCAAACAATCCACTGCGGAGTTCAATTTAAATTTATATTTTGTAGGTACATTTATTTTTATTGTTACCTGAACGGAGGTAAGACAGTTGAAAGAAGAAGTCCATACGGTGACATCTTTTCCCGAAGTTCATATAGTAGAGCCGTAAACATGTCTCTTTCTTGTTCGTCCTTTTCCCCTAAATATTTGAAAACATTGAATTATTAGTATTGGTACGTAGGTTTCAATTAAAAGAATACGCCATAAGTACCTAAGCTTTTAAAGAAACTCAGTGTCGTTAAATTACCTGGATACACCCAATGAAGGTCGAGGCCGTCGAAGTCATGGTCCATCAGAAAACTGATAGCGCTATCTATAAAAGCGCTTCTACGGTTTTGCTCTTGGACCATTTCACTAAAAAGACGGTCGGTACCATCTCCACCAACGCTAAGCATTACTTTCAGGCCAGTCTTTCTTGTTTTCAATCCTGTTGCAATTCTGTAACCACCTAAAATTGACATTGTTAGCTTAGGGACAATTGTGTTGAATTAATTTTGAAAAAAATCTGACAGCAATGTTCACGAAAATGTTATACCTTTAATGACGTCGTAGTCTTCATTAGCTGGTAGGATGACATACGTGTGGGGATGTAAGACTGCGAAGGCGTAATGCAGGTGAGTGCAGGTGCGGGGTACCAAGCCGGCTGTGAACGCTAATGGAGGCGCGCGGTAAGCTGCCCACGATTCCATATAACATACTATCAACCTCTTTGCCGCCGGCCCACTCGCTGTCTGCTGCATCTCTGAGATATCAGAATAAGAAATTAGAAATGTATTAAATATTATAATAATGAAATACTTTGTAGATAGCCTCACCTTGAAGATTTGCATTTCCGAGTTGCAACTTATTCAAGTAATTGGCCGCGCCATAGTACTGTCTTAAGTTGCCGACATCTTCATGGACTGGGATTTCTTCCACATCCTGATCGAAAAAGAATAGAAAGATTAAGTAAATTGATGGATAATATTCTCCAACTATGTAGCTTTGCTCCCACAGAAGAATGAAAAACAAGCTAGCCTATCCCGTGGGAGTTTTTAAATCCCTTCTCTGTACAAGTCTACGACACTTAAGCTATATGCTTGCCAAATTTTAGCCCAGGCTATGGTCTTCAAAAATCAAAAAGTGGGTAGATTAGGTACAGTCAGCGTCATATAGTTTGAATCATCCAAGTCCGAAATATCTAGTTCGGTACACCATAGAAATAGTATGGTGTGTCGAACTTTTTGATCGCCTTGGATGTTTCATACTAATATGACGCTGACTGTACAATCTTTTAAAGGTGTATTTTCGGACCAAGACAGTGGGAATCAACATCTAAGAGTGAGTTGCACCAAATTTAAAAATAAGCATAACCGGTGACTTTGACGTATGTTTGCCAGAAAATCTATAAAAGTTAAAGTAACTCGGTGCAACTCACACTAAGGTCCTTCCGATGACATAGAATTGTAAAATTTGCCAAGAATTTAGGCCTCACGATACTAGTAAAAAAAAGTGGGAAAACTACCGAACCGCAAAAATAGCTTCGTTTTCATAGAAATACAATGAAGAAGAAAGTTATGATTTTCTCCCATTTAATCGGTTTTTTCTATGCATAGTTAGTATTAGTACATACTTCCAAATTAACGCGTAGAGAGTCTTCGCTTAAGACTGCGATGGGCCTCTTTTCAACCGCATCACGCAGTGGCAGCCTTTCATCGCCCTCATCTCGTAGACTTCTGAGTATACAACACAGTTAGGTTAAAATTTATAGAATACTACAAATAAAAAAAAACAATTGAACGTAGTTTACCTTAGCGGAATATATTCCACCGACGATCGAATTGGAGCAGGAATGGGGCTGTGTTCTGGGACGGTTTCCACAGCGCTTCTTACAAAGGTGGTAGAGTCATATCGCGGTGAAGCTACAGTGTTTGAATATAGCAGCCATTGTAGTGTGCACTGAGAACAAAACATATTTTTTCTTGTTAAGTATGCTAAATTTCAAGCAAATAATCAGTTGTACGTCCTGTTAAGCAGCTTTTATTCACGCCGATTAAGCGATCATGTTCTGAATAAATAATCAGTTTGCCGAACAAATGCCGAAGGCTGATGACCCCGTTGAAAAAACTTTATACATTAGTCGACAAAGAAAATAGGTATCAAGTAGATACTTGGACAGTTTGAATCATTGAAGGCTTGCTAATACAACCGTTAGCTGAAGTACAATACCAAACTGTACCTACTTACAAAAAAGATACACAAACACATACATAAATCACGTCTTATCCCTTACGGGGTAGACAGAGCTTAAAGTAACAATAGCTGAAGGCCACGCTTAGCATGATTGTGGGCGTATAGGTGGAAAGGGGAATTAAAATAGTGATAGATTGCTAGCCGCATCGCCTAAACATTATCGCTATGCCCATTCCCTCGATGAGCTTTTACCATCTGCGCGGGAAGAGAAGCAACTGGTACATTCCAGACCAGCATGGAAGCAAAAAAGATTATTGTGAAGATACTGGATAAACAAGTATCAAATATATAACTAAGTCTGAAATTTTCGGATATCTTTATCGCAGCATGTGTTTACATAATATACCTTCGTCTCTTCACTTCCAATAGGCTTCTACAAAATTTGTATCTAAACTAATTAGGTTAAATACGAAATCCTAAGCCACGAAGTTCCGGACTACCAATGGAACCGGCGTATTACCTAACTACTAATAAACAAATCCCGGCTTATTAGTAAAATGGTTCCGTTAGCACCCTTCGGGTATGTGTGAAACCCAAAAACATAAAAGTGCACGGTTAAGTGTTCTTCATATCCAAAAATAAAAATAAAATGTCTTTCCAAATGTACCTAAGTGTTTGGCAATAGCACGGTGCATGCGCGCGCGCGGCGTGGGCGTCGCGGTCGCTGACCGATCCATAACTCAAGTATCGCACTTGATCTAAGCGAAGAATTAACATAACTTGACAAAGTCAACGTAAATACAAACTGGTCTATGAAAACTTAATGTTTATTCGTCTTTTATTATGGTCCACAAGAGTCATTGACCACCGTTAAAAAAACTTTACTGGTATCAACCTTTTGATGTAATTCTTTGATTTTTAAGCTTTTACGAAATATTGGTATAATATTTTCGATATGTTTGATGTTAAGTGATCTAATAAATCACCGGTAAACGAGCTTAAAGGACAATGACGCGTCCTCGTCGGAAAATAACACCATTTATATACACAGCGTAGCCAGGTAGCTGGGCCGCGGCGAGCTGCGCCAGCTCTGGACCGGGGTCATCGTCATCTCTCCCTAACCAGTCCAAGGTAGGTATATTCGCATCACATACCGCCATCGATTAGGATTCCAACTTTTATTTTTAAACCTTAAATTGGAACTCGTTTCTGGCGATGTCAAGTGGCCATAATTTTGGCTCTCATGTTGCTTTTTTTACGAAAGCTTGTTATTGTGTGGTCTTCTTTTTATGTAAGTTGAGGCACAATGTCTTACTAGTTTATGCCCACGGCTTAGCCCTCGTGGAAATATAAAACAAAGGCTAGCTAAGCTAGCCCGTCGAATTTTTGAAAAAACCCTTGAAACGCTTATGATACTCAAGCTATTATTATTATCATAACCACCAAATTTACAGTCTCTAACTTAGGCTTAGGATTAGGCTGTGTTGTCTATCAGTGTCATTAATCAGTCAGTCAATCACGTTACTCGTTACGTTACGTTATTTAGGTACCTTTTTCTCATGTGAAAATATCAAGATTCTCCATGAAGTGCCAGATATGACCTTACAATGGATGGACTAGATGAGTGAGGACAACACGGAAGGAAGGACGAAGGATGACGAAGCGGGCGCCGCGGGCCGCCGCAGACCGTGCGTGCTTTGCATAGCCCAATACATTATTAGGTACTGCACATTTTTCTTTTACATCCTTCTTATCACCTTGATGTTATCAAAAGACCTTAAACCATTGGTTGCTTAATTCACCTACCTACCTTACCTTACTTTACCTAACCTACCTTTATTTCATTAATAAAGTTACCACAAACATTAATCATTTGCCCTAGCCCGATTTTGTTTATCAGAAAATAATAAACCGACTTCCGACTGTCAAATTATTAAAAATTTCGAAGTAATAAACGAACCCTATCATCCTTGTAGGATCCCGTTCGGTTCCCAGTCCCTGTCTATAGAGCAAGGACCAGTCACGCCAGTCGAGTCCCACTGCCCTACAATATTACAGGTGAATCGACGCCGTACGACTATACAAACGGGGTGCTCGGTATGTCGCGCATATGTAATGAGCCAAAGTAAAATACCAATGCATTTGATTGGATCGTAATTTTTGGAACGTCTAACAACTTTTATCAATGACTGTGTCGATTAGAAAGAAAATTTTGAATAAGTGTCACACATTATTGCATGCATTCGCACACAATGTTTTGCGGTTTAGATAACATTGATTTAACGCAGTGACTCGCTTAAACTTTAATATAACGTCTGTTAAAGGGATAATGTTCACATTTATACATGAATCTTAATTATCAAAAAAAAAGACAACTATAAAAATGAAGTTTGTAAAAAAACACTTACCCACAACACAGTGTTTAACCCCATAACGGGGAGCCGTCTTACCAGCTGCTTTGTTTTATTCTGTAAGTAAAAAAAACCGAGTTATTATTCCGTAATTTATTTCTATTGAAATTGCTCTAATTTTGAAGATTTGTTTTTAATTTACCTAAATTTCGATTTTGGTTGTTCGTTAAGTCTGTTCCGCGAATGAGCCTGCGTATGCGCCGCGAGTGCCGGGCGACTGATCGGGTGGTGCGCGCGTCTCTTAGTGTTAAATACTCGGTGTCATCGCGCTTTACATCTCACACCCACGCTATATATAACATTGTAATTTAGTTAATCACATTCCTCAAAATTACTTTTTAATCGATTCTGAAATTTAGTATCTCAGCAGATCTGGCCTTAATTGCAAGTGGTAAAATCTATGGATCGACTTAGAGGAATACTTAAAGCTTTTTAAGTTTTTCCATACCTATTGAAATTGTCAGGATGTAAATACATAATAATATCTTATCTCTCCTACGTACATAAATTATACATTTATATATACTATATACATGTAATGGTCTAATTATAATGCTTGCTATGCTTAGAGTTCTATTTACCAAGAACTGTCACAGACGCACCTCATAAAAGTACTTGTATACGAGTGTTTACGAAGATCTTCAAATCATTTTTTACATTAATTAACGTCAGTATCGAGATTTGTAAGTATCTACTTAGATTAGATAGATAGGTATCTATCGAATCTAATACCTTTAAACGAGCAATTCTTGTGTATATGTATATACTTACATATAATCTGAATCTCAGAAATGGGTTCAACGATTTTCAAGAAATTTTTAGAAAACGTCCCAAAAAAATACCGAGCAATTCAATCCAGACACTAAAGTTTTAACGCGAGTGTTTTCGGTAAGATCACAAATGACCGATTCAGGATCGAATGGCAATTGACACCTTATAATTTTCGCATTTCAAATTTTCTGTAATTACGACGACGAGTTTTGATGCGGATTGCGGTGTTAACTTTAAGTTGCGGTTTCGGCGATTGAAAACACATTTTTGGACTCTAATAAGATAAATGCACAGAAAGTACATATATACATACATAAATCACGTTTTTATCCCTTACGGGGTAGACAGAGCCTAAGGTAACAAGACATAAAGACCACGTTTAGCATGATTGTGGGCGTATGGATGGAAAGGGGAATCAAAACAGTGATGGGTTGCATGCCACATCGCCTATATGATCCCTAAGATTTTCGCTCAATACCTCGACGGGCTTTTACCATCGGCGCGGGAGGAGAAGCAACTGGTACAATTGGTACATTCTATGTTTTTTCTTTGCTCCCAGACCAGCATGGAAGAAAGTAGGTATCACAAAAACGCTCTCTATTTTTGCCAGTGTTACTTGATACTGTATCGAATGGGTATCATCTAAACAAGCGTGCTCTATCGGTTCACATCTTCACTTACTAAACGCATGCCTATTTATGTTATTAAATAAAAAATAAAGTATTAAAGTGGTCTGGTTTTTTTTACTGACGTATTCCATCCTATCGCTACTATATCTACCCCTATCTCTACTAATATTATAAAAGCGAAAGTACAGTCGAGGGCATAAATATCGATACAGCCATTATGTCAAATATATATGTCACCGACCCTATTATTTGTGGCATAAAGGTCTATAAATGTTTTTGACGTCTCGGTAACGTACATATATTTTATGCCCTTGACTGTACTTATCTACATAGGTATGGTCTGTCTGTTGTCTTTTCACGCAACCACTGAAAATATTTACGAGTAGGTACCTATATGAAATTACTTACTGAACTATACTTACTGAAATTGTAGCAAAATTCAGAATAAAGAAGGCTATAATAATAATAATATGAAATTTAGTATAGAGTTAGATTAAGTCCGGGGAAGAAAATAGGATAGTTTTTATCCTGTAAAATTGCACATATCCGAAGGATAAAGCGATAAATGCGTTCTTCGCAGTTGAAGTCGTCGGCAACAACTAGGTATTGTTATTACATACTTTAACTAATAATCTTAATTATATATTTTGTAAACCCGGCAAACGCATTTAAGTGTGCGGCTACTTAGTCTAAAATTATCAACTTAATTAAGTATTGAATTGCCTCATTTCATAGTCTCAATATCGTGAGAGTGCAAAGAACTGTATTTTTTAAAGTAGATACCTACCTAAGTACCTAATGAAGATGCATAGCAGATGATTGATTATTGTGCTCCTGATATCCTACGGCTGTCAATCAAATTAACTTTTCAGTTGTAAGTTTTGTATCCATTCATTGACATTTAAAAAATGTTTTTACCGAGTCATCGATAAAGTTTGTTGAACTCATTTTTTTCCTTCAAATTAATGGGGTTCTTAAAATGATTTATTTTTGTGATATTTATCTTAAAATTGTCTAAAACGCAGTATTTAGATTAATGTTGATATAGGTAACTTAAATAAAATACGCACTGAACTTAAATTATTAAAAACATTATGAAAGATTTGCTTAGTGATGGGGAAATAGTTGAATCTATAGGTACTTACTTGCCGGTAAAGACCTTTGGGTTAGAAGATCTGAAAGTTTACAGTATCACGATTTGCACCACTTCACTGCTCACTGTTCATGGGGTATGTCGTTGCGGAGCAATAAACCACTTGCCTACTGTCCACTAAAGGGGCAAGCGTATGTAGGAAGGGGTCCTCAACTGTAGGTCTACTACTCATTGAAGGACGTTTCGTACAAAAACTCGCCAAATCTATTTATCAGCTAAATAATTAGATCTGAGAGCTACCCGGGACGCTTTGTGTCTTTAAACAAATGCTATTCAAAACAGCTTTTGAATTAGTGAAGTGTCGCGAGTTCTTTGACCAATACGGTACTGTTATACGCAAGAATGTTCAAACTGATTACAACAACGCGTTGTTACAAACAAGTATTGTTTAACCAATTACGCATCTACTTGTCAAAAATTTAGTTCATCTACCAGCAATTTTAAAATGATTGAAAAAGTCTAAAGTATTCTGTGATGGAGTATTCAGTACAGTATGAAAAGGTTGTCGATTTCTGTTGGACTGGACCGGCCGACTGTGGAGCCGCAGCAGTGGCGCAGGTGAGTTCCGTACGTGGTCCGGCGCTGGCGCACTGGGCGCTTCTACGGCCATTACTATGCGAGCAACGTTCCTTCCTTTCTTCCCGCCAATGTCACTGCCATTGTTTCTCACTGCTGCCGCACGCCACAACGTATAACTGTAAACGACTAAGTGGACCCTGAAATTGGCATTGCCCCTGTTAAAATTAAACCAGATCTGACCTGGACGCGTGACCCAGCTGGCACCTTAATATGTTGACGAAGTTGATGAGCTAAATCGAGATTATGCTAATCTTTAGCCGGCACTCTAAATACAGTCAATGACCATTTTATGACTGGCTATGGGAGGACCTCCAAGTTATAGCTAGGCTGACTGAATTAAATTCTTGTTTGAGTGATTAATGTGGAACGTTTAATTAAATATTGCTTTATTATAAACCAAACCTACCGTCATCTAAATAAGTAGGTACCTAATTTCGTCATGAGTTAGCATGACCGATAGGTCATCTTGGTTCGGTTATTTGTACGCTCCGTCTAATTAACGCGTCCTGCGAGTTGAATATAATGGAGTAACTAAATGCTGGAATGCACAAATCTGGAAAATAATCAAATCTTATGTGTAGTCAGGGGCATAAATATCAATACAGATATCATGTCAAATATATGTACCACCAACCTTATTGTTTGTGACATACCTAAAGGTGTATAGATGTTTTTGACGTCTTGGTAACGTAAATAATTATATTTATGCCCTTGACTGTACTTAAAACCTTTAGTTTAGGTACAACATGCTTACATAAAAACTTTTTAGTCATTTTTTTTAATTTATCAGAAGTCAAATAGTCAAATGCTGTATTGTTGTCCATCTTATCAGATTGTGTTATAAATTTTGACATGATAAAAAATAAAGGAAATGCTTAGGGAAAGTAGACAGTTTCTTACATACCTTTGTCACTTCAGGTTTAGGAAAATCAAAGATAATAATATTTATATCATAATTACGATCCAATTAACAGCATAGCGGAGCATGGCATTGGTTCAATGTTAAGGCCATCTAGGATAATCTGCCCTTTGAAGATGGCCTAGAGTAAACCGGTCGGGTCTGTGTTTACTTTTGCTAGATGTTTTGAACGAACCAAGTGTTGTGCATATTTGTAGAGCGCAGGAGCCCCGGGAGCATCCCGCGAGCCAAGTTCAAGGCGGGCCATTGGCATTTATTGGGCCATCCGTCAGCCCCGGTGTCGGACGCCCACGTTGAGTATTCGAATTCGCATTTGACGTGTAATTAAATACAAAAGGTCCATTGTAATTTGATAAGAGCCATGCGATGACAAGGAGTTTTTATGCGAAAGGTAATACCTCTGCCCGGCCTCATTTTTTGTAAATATAATTCCATCCCCGATGTCCAAGCTGAAAAAAAACACAAATAACTGAATAAAACTACAAATCATAAGGTACCTATACCTACTTAAATTTATTTCCCACGTCAAAATCAATCCGTGCACGACTGCGATATAATAAATAGGTAAAACACAGATCTAGGTTACGTAGTAACGCTTCAACAGGCGTCTATTTTATCAGTGTTATCGAGCTGTTTGCTTACAATAAATACACCAAATAAGTGCCGGTCGTTGTGATAATAGAATCTGTTAAAGATCCATAGCGAGATCAATAGTTCAGTCGTACTTTACAGTGCGCTTGCGTTAGTCGTACCGTACGGTGCGCTTGTCACCTTTAATTAGTTCTGCGCATGAGCAATGGGAAGCCGCCAGTTGTTTTTGAGCAAACGGCTTGTGACGGAGGCTGGAGTGTCGGACGGTGGAGTGCTTGTCGGTGAAGATGGCGTCATTGAAGAGCTAGTCACAAGAGAGGTGGCCGACAAACTTGTTGAAGATAGCGACGGAAAAATAAAGGTAATATACGCCTGATGGAGGTAATATACACCATGGATTAAAACAACAGTAGTTTCCATTATCTATCGCATATTTAATCAAAAGTGCAACTTAAAGTTTAAACTTATTAAGTAGATAACTAAAGATAGGCGTGTAGTTAGTTTCGTGAGGAAAAAACAGTGATTGCTATAACAACCTTGAGGTAAGTTAGATCATGGTTAGATACAGGTAGCGCCGCTACAAATGCAAAACAAAGTTCTCTACTAGGGCATGACTAATTCGGCTCAATTAACATGTTTACTCTAGCAAAAACACCTGAAAATGTATGCCCACACGAACGTCATATTCGCACAAGGATACTTCAAATCCAAAACCATAAACATGGTTTGGCTGATTTAGTAAGATTCCATATTTATAATAAAAAATAATTGAAATGAAAGCTGTCTTGTTTAAAGTGTTGATAGCTGTGGAAAGTTTATTTTGTCGCCCACATGGTGTCTCATTTGTCCATTTAGTGCTGCCACCTATATATAGTTCTTGCACCATTCTTATTATCAAGTACTCGTTAAACCTATATGTTATTTAGCTACTGACCAAAAGATGGTGAAATTAGTTTAGGATTGTTTGGTAGATCAGCTTCTAGGCAAGAGATGAAGCCAACATACACATCACATCAACAACAAAATATCTAGCTAAGCGAAAAATAAGACATTGTCATGTTCTAAGTATTAATCGAGCAAAGGTGTAAGACCAAAATACTTCACACCTTTGGTCGATTTTCTACTTCGAAACTTAACAGGGGTAGTTAGCGGGGGTTAGGCCGATTATCCTAATGTGAAATATCGTTAATGCATTTTGTGACACCCAGTATCGTAGGCGGTAACCTAAAAAAATTGCATTTATACTCGCTCGGACAGTGACCGTAAAAACGTTCCACTCAATAAAAGCGCCCTCTGTTGAGGCTTGATACAATACAAAATCTAATATATGCTGGCGCAATCTAGTGTCTAATTTATCTTGGTACATGATTGCAGGTGGTAGATGGCGACGACCATGCGCTGTTGGCCGGGGTGGTGGATTCCCACGTGCACGTGAACGAGCCAGGGCGGACGGCGTGGGAGGGGTTCCGTACCGCCACCAACGCGGCCGCGGCTGGCGGCATCACCACCATAGTCGATATGCCTTTGTAAAACTCTTCCCAATTGATTCTTAGCTAGTCTCCAAACACGCGTCTTTAGTTTATGGGATGCATAACTACCAAACTAAAGCGAGTTGCTGTCAAAGATGGCTCTCTCTGCTGCTGCACTAACACGGGTAGATTAATTTTAGCCTGGAGCAACTTGTAGGCTCTGTTTTATCAAAGTTCATTTTAAATTCTCATTTTAAAGCCTTAATGTCTTTCTTATCTATGTTTATAATACGCAACTCTACATAATTAATACTGATTTAAAATCGAGGGCCTATGTACATACCTACACATCGGTAAAAGTTTTTATCAAAAGACGTAGAAGATTCTTGCTGTCCATAGCAAGGTGAAAGAGGACGTAAAATGTTTAACACGGATACTATTTCATAATGTTTTGCTCAGCGTGTATTTTTCGTACTAAGGGACGTCTTGGAAAAACGCGTACAATTTAGTCAATCTAAATCGCTGTATTTAGTTTAAACTTCATCCCACTCTTATATTTTAGGGCTTTTTTAATCCTCTAAATATTTTGAATAGTTTGCTACAGCAAAGTCATGCGTTTTATTGAGTCATTTGTACTTCTCTCCTCACGTATCTTACTGACTAGTAGATATTCAAATTTGCCCTATAATTACAGAAATTCCATTCCACCAACGACAACATTAGAGAATCTGAAAACCAAAGCTACTTCTGCTAAGAGCAATGTGTACGTCGACGTTGGTTTCTGGGGCGGTGTTGTTCCAGGAAACCAGGTAAGCATGATCTACCCAGTATTAAACACTAGGTACTAGGCCAAAAAATGCGAATAATCTGGGAGCACGGTAGTGCCCTCGCCAAGATGAGCCAAGTGAAGCGCAAGGGTAACCTTTTCTAATTTAAGCACTTCGTTGTTTTTTGACCCCTTTCGTTTGGATTACACCAGACTTAAAATTCTCGGGTTATATTGACATCATATCATGTTATAAAGTATTTTCACTGGTGTAGAGGTAGCAAGGCTTGTAGAGTTAGGCCGTGTAGAGTTAGCAGCTTTGCTCTATATGAGATCTGATAAATTTTTGACACAGAGCCTTATTGTCTCGTCTTGGCAACAATTTGCTTGAAAATGTTTTTGGTGTTTTTTTATTTTATTTGTTTACATTGTATTTGGCCTTATATAATTAAATAAACATTAAGGTAGGTACTGTAATGTTTCACTCTTAATCTTTGTAGCTATAAGCAACATGTTAGGTACTGAAGTGTATACAGTCAAGGTCAAAAATATGGATTCACGCATGTTGCAAAAATAATAAGTACCTATACTTACATCTACATATTGACCTTATCGCCGCAATAATAAGGCACGCATAGTAGGTATTAAATTCTTTTCTCATATGTATCTTCAGGATTCACTAAAGGCGTTGGTGAAGGCGGGCGTGGTAGGCTTCAAGTGCTTCTTATGCCCCAGTGGCGTCGACGAATTCCCGAATGTAGATGCCGAGGATTTAGAAAAAGCTTTCGCCACTCTAGAAGGAACGGGTTCTTTACTTGCTGTACGTATTTTTTGTTGCTCTGTCACATTATCTACACGAAATTCTCGTTCTGATCGCGAACCAAATCTACTGAGAACCAAACAGATTATTTTTTTAATAAAACAGCAAACAATCCAGTGGGTCATCTGATGGTAAGTGACCACCCGTGGACACCCGCAATACTAAAGGATTGCAGATGCGTTGCCAGACTAGAGGACTAAGGTGGATTACCTTGTGCTAGTAATTTCACCTTCTGTACCTACCTACTGTATTACTCTCTGTTCAAGTATGAGGACAAAATGGCGGCTAATGAAAAGGAAACATTTAGGGATAATTTTGTATTGTTCAGTCGTTAAATCGAAAAAATGAGACACTTACATACTAATACATTTGCTTTTATAGCAGTTTGATAATGTCATCTGTCGGTGATATTCCAAACCCACTATCTAACATACAAATCAATAAAGTTTTCCAATGCATTTCTAACAGCTTAGAGATTTATACAGCATCAACACAGATGGCGTTGTAGCGACCTCTGTTTAATACGGTTGAAAACTAATTAAGAGAATCGATTAGCAATTAAGTAATAGACTAAGAGTATTTCCGAGTCCCAAGACAGGTGGCTCTGATGTTAATTCCATAACACTCCTTGCCGGACAGGAGCGCAAGTACTACTGCCTGGTGGTAGGATTAGCGATAAAGGCGATGGAAGCGATCCGGCCGGACCTTACACCCATGTTCCGGTGAGGAGATTAAGACTCCCGATGAAATTACTGGTATATGAGATATTCTCGTAATAGAGGCGCTGGCAAAGTATTTGCAGTCATCTGGTGTTGAGGGTGTCGATGGATGGTGGTGCTCACTTACCATCAGGTGGCCCACTAGCTAATTTGTTACTCTATTTTATTTTATATATAAATAAATATGATAGTACAGAGACCGATTTTTGAAATCACATTTGTGAAAATATCACTCAAGACTTGAGTGGTTTCGAAAATAAGTAGCTAGAAGTCTCCAGCTCTTAAGATTAAAAATGCAACCGCTGATTCAAATTTAAGTAATGTAGGTAGATATATGGTTATTTTGTTAAAAATTTTATTTGTGCATGGTTCAGTAAATTAATGCATGTAATTAACGTTTTATTCACCAATCTGCAGTTCCATGCTGAGATGGAAGATGATAAAGACAAAAGTAGCGACAAGAAAAAGAAACGAAAGGGTAACTGTTTTACGTAATATTTATTATGATATAGCTTTAATACTGCTGTAGCAACTACGTTTTCAAGTATAAAGTTACAGGTTTTTGATGAGTGTATTATTTTACAGACCCCGAAGAATATACAACGTACCTCGAGTCGCGTCCACCTACCATGGAATTGAATGCCATTTCACTAATAACTAGGTTATTAACTAATACAAAGTAAGTATATTTTTGACGAAATAACATCATATACAGTCGAAGGCATAGATATCGATACAGTCATCATGTCAAATATATGTGTCACCTATCTTATTATTTGTGGCATACAAGGCTATAGCTATGTTTTTGACGTCTTGGTAACGTACATATATTTATGCCCTTGACTGTACCTACTTAAAGCAAACAAAAATTATCATATAATAAACTAGCTTTTGGCCGCAACTTCGTCTGCATAGAATTCGTTTATCGCTATCCCGCGAGAATTACGCAATTTTCCGGAATAAAAAGTAGCCTATGTGTTGTTGCCCACTATAATCTATCTATGTTCCAAATTTCATCCAGATCTGACCAGCCGTTCTGGCGTGAAAGAGTAACAAACATCCAAACATCCATACTCACAAACTTTCACATTTATTACCTATATTAGTAGGAGGTACCTAGGATGTGTTTTGTTTCTGTATGAATTCAAACCTGTTAGACATTTTGGGACCGGTTAAATAGCTTCAAATGTTATTCCCAGTCCATCTCTTTCAGTAAACTACGTATACTCAATTTACTCCATTACTTGTCTCTATCTGTAGTGTGCGCGTACACATAGTTCACGTGTCGTCTGCGAGCGTGGTACCGCTGCTGGAAGAGGCGCGTGCGGCGCGGCGCGCGGCCGGCCACGAGGCCTGGCGCGCCGGCGTCACCGCCGAGACCTGCCACCACTACCTCACGTTCAGCGCTGACCAGATACCGCGCGGTCGGAGCGAGTACAAATGCGCTCCGCCTATACGAGATCTAGACAACAAGGTGTGTTGGTGAATACACAGGTTTTGTCCAACCAGTGTCAGATAAGTGCCCAAATATGTGCGGGTTTCAATTTCAATGCTCGAAATATCTGATGCTGACTGTCTCACATCTACTGTAACGTGACTTTTTTTATCCTATCTGCCCCCTTGGTAATTTTTCATGAACCCGTGTCTGCTTCTCTTCCTAACCCCCTCTTCGCGCCAAAATTGCGTGAGTTTTTTTTTCAGTTAGAAATATAAACATTTTACGTCCCGCGTATGTAAATTATTATCTGAAACGTCAGTTTACTGTTAAGTGTTTTTCTTTCATGTTACAGGAGAAGCTATGGGAATATTTACTAGAGGATAAGTTGGATTTGGTAGTATCAGATCACTCGCCGTGCACCCCTGAGCTGAAGACGTCCAATAATATGGAAGCATGGGGTGGCATTTCTTCAGTTCAGTTTGGTTCGTTTACAAACAAAAATACGTACTCAGTGATTTTGTAAAGCTTATTTTAGTTCGCCATTCGTTATATAAGCTGGTGCCTTTTTTAATTTTAGACTTTTTAATTGATCTGGGGCTTGGTAATTCTCAGCTGATCCCTCCGCTCGAAATGAATAGGTATGTACCTACTTAGCTAGGTACATTTTAAATGATAGGTACTTTCTTACACAAGTTAAGTAAGTACATATACTATTTCTACATAGGTACTAATTTTACGAATACTTCGCAGGCTTGTCACTCTTCTGGACAGCGGCGAGTTCACGAAAGTTAGAGCTCCCATCTATCAGCAAGTACCTGAGCGCGGGTCCGGCGCGTCTGTGCGGCCTGCAGGACCGCAAGGGAGCCCTGAGGCCGGGGCTTGACGCTGACATAGTGTTCTTTGACCCAGAGGCCTCGTTCACCGTAACTGCTGAATCAGTACGACATAAGAATAAGGTACGGGGTGTCAAGTGTTGGATGCTAAGTGCATATAAGATTTAACGAATAAAGAAAGTTATGAAGAAGTCGTAATTTACTAGCTACATCGCCATCATCCTCTGTACTCTAGTAGTTTCTCTGCTAAATTGAACATGGCAAGTCTACTTCAATGCCTCTTACCCTACTAGATTCTTCTGTAGATCTTAACGATTATGCCAATAAAGACTACTTAAGTAAGTAGGTACCTATCAAATGCAAACAACAATGGATAGGAACAAATTGATATACTAAGGGCCGATTTTTCAATCCTCAGATAAGCACTTAACTGACAGATACCCATAGAGTTGTCCGTCGAATAGGGCTTATCTGACGATTGAAAAATCAACAAATAGCTTACCGATGGCATACCTTCAATATGATTAAATGTTGTTCCAGCTAACCCCGTACATCGGCAGAGAATTGAAGGGAGTTGTGAAACAAACATACTTGAGAGGGCGACTCATTTACGACGATGGGGAGATCCTTGGAGAACCCAGTGGAAAACTGTTGTTAAACAATTTTTGAAGAAATATAATAATTAAAATGGTTACCTTGTCTTTTAATTAAAATAACTCTCGTTACACCTGTAGGTATCGTATAACTTACATAAATACATACACAAATCACGTCTTTATCCCTTACGGGGTAGACAGAGCCTAAGGTGGTAAAACCTAGGCCACGATTAGCAAGATTATGGGCGTATAGATGGCAAACAATGGAATCAAAATAGTGATGGGTTGCTAGCCGCATCGCCTATAACATGATTCCTATGATTTTCGCCCATTCCCTCGATGGGCTTTTACCATCTGCGCGGGAAGAAAAGCAACTGGTACATTCTATGTTTTTTCTTTGCTCCCAGACCAGCATGGAAGTTCGTATAACTTACCGAACGAAATTACCGTTTTTCTGGCGGCACTTGTCAAAATCAACTCATGTACCTATATTACCATTCTATTCAACTGGACCATTGGAAGTATTATGTAGTTTAGCTGCACTGCAATACAACACGTAATTTTTAGTCTAAGTATATCTATGCTAATATATAAATAGATAAACTTTTGACTTTTTTGTCACCCAGTCACTTGAACTACAAAACCGACTTTAAAGCATTCTTTTACTAATAAAAGTTACATAGGTAGATACATGTAATAATGAGTAATACCTCTGTTGCCCGTTTGTCCTACTGGTTTTCGACGGAGCTCGAAGGGCTTTTTCTGGGTATTTTGTCCGTTAGGCAACTGAAGGTACTTAACTAACCTAACCTACCTATTTTTGTATTAAAATTATTCAATGATTCAATATAATGGTAGCATTTTTTCCGAGTAGCACAAATTAGTAGCACCACTGGCAATATATTCATTAATATAGGATACTTTGTATCCCAGGTAAGTTTAAATCTCAAAAAAAAAGTTACAGCTACTGTGTACCACTCACTACATAATTAAAAAACAAAGTCCTCAGCCACCTCTGTCTATCTGTCTCTATGTTTGCGATAAACTCAAAAACTTCTGTACTGATTTTCTCGCAGTTTTCACCACTAGATAGAGTGATTCACGAAGAAGGTTTAGTTATGCATATAAATTGACAGGGTTTAGTTTAAATTGGTTAAAATATATCGATCGAGATATTCTGATCGACCTTTCTATAAGTTACGAATATGTCGAAAAAAAAATGTGAGCCGATAATTTTTATAGACTTAACACGGTTTTAAGAAGTGGATACCGTCAGCCGTCAGATAACCCGTTAAATATTTAACGTAAGAATTGGAATAAAGATGTGATTCCAGATACAAGACGAGATATGTCAATTACATTGTTTAGTGGAACACAAAAGTATCCTTATCAGCACTTGATTTCGACTGCACTACGCGATTAGCATCTACCTATAACTAGCTAGGTACCACTCTATATTTTGTATACAGGCATTTCATATTTTTGCTAAATACTGTTTAAGTTACGTAGCTACTGTATTAATTAATAACCCCTTTTATGTATGAGGTAGGATACTAAACGAGTTAGTGGTTTACCTGATAGTAGGTAAGTGAAGCAACTCCACCCATGAACACCCACAACCCCAGAGGATTGACGACGCGTTGTCAGCCCAGAGGGATAAGATGGAATTCCTCATGTTCTAGTAATTAAACCGGTTGCCTTACTCTTCACGTCGGAGCATAGCTGCCCAAGCACTGCTGCTTGGTGGCAGGATTAACGGGTAAGATAGTGTTAGTGATCCAAACGTGCTTAAGATGCTAATGGTATTGGTTATACCTACACCTGTCTACTATATCCTATATCTAAGTAACAGGATTTATCCACTTTATTAAATAAATACTTAAACAATCGCAATCGATGGTCGCATAACTAATGTCCAGGCAAACAAAAAACGAATAACTACGCTCGCTCACAAATAAAGAGTTGTTTTTCGAAAGAGTTCACTTTAATTTTTCGTTTTATTTTAAACTGTGAATGCAAACTTTAAGGTTCTATTTAAAAGTATTCTTCACGGATGTGTCTTACTCTTACAACATCAAAAAAACACCAAATATAGAAAAGTCCTAAGCGAATTTAACTACTGGTGTGTCATTTTATAGGTGATTCTAATCAAAAAGTTTCAGTATAAATCATGTAGAGCTGACAGTATTGTTATTCCATATAAATTATATGTCGCCCCTACCTAAATAAAACAATATAATTAATGGTCTACCACCTCATTCCAAATCAATTATCATTGGTGATAATGACGCATTACACACAAATCTTGCTGCTTTGTTACTAGACATTCGGCAAGGCAACTATTTTCTGTCTAAACGTTGTTCCAATGCGACTTAACTTACCTGGCAGCAAACACCTGTGTAATTAAAACATGTACAATAGTACAGATAGTTATGACCTTAAAAATATATGACAAGAAATATATTATATGGTATCCGAGGATCATCCTGTAGATTAGTCTCGTGGTACGTAATTGACGAAGCGTTGAATATTGCAGACTGAGTTGATCTTTTCAGTTTTCCACAAATCGTTTAGTG
Source organism: Pandemis cinnamomeana (assembly GCA_932294345.1). Classification (NCBI taxonomy): domain Eukaryota; kingdom Metazoa; phylum Arthropoda; class Insecta; order Lepidoptera; family Tortricidae; genus Pandemis; species Pandemis cinnamomeana. Next base: position 9,325,272 of record OW028705.1, on the reverse strand, counting down.
GAAATAACGTCAACTACTATAATCTACAGCCATAATGAAGTTGCTTTATTTAACATCACAAGTCGTACTGATAAGTAAGGCTTTTCCTGTTTAGTGAAATGTGAAATAGAAATGGAATGTTTTATCTATTTCTAAATCTGTGTTTTTGTGTAGGTTTGATATCATGCCGGGAGATAGGTTTGACACCAAGAGTTCAGGAAAGACAGTTGTTCCTATCTCGGCGTGTGGTGACAGAAGAAAGGGAATTCGATGGAGGTGTTCTTGTCAACGAAACCGGGTTCATAGAAGGTGTTCTCAGTAGAGCTTCTGTTGATTTACTCCTTTCTCAAGGAGGTGGGAAATTTAAGGTAAGTGTAACTTCTGCATGAAATGTTATTAAACAATAAATAAGATGTGGCCTATGCGCGTCCCTATACTTATAAAAAACAATATCTGTCCTTTTTTTTTTTTTTTATAAAGGGCCTGTACAACAGGGTCTCAGAGTTATTCCGGAATATTTGAGTAGGAGGTTGGATTGGTTTTTCAACATTTTTCAATAGTGCTTGACAAAATGTTTCCATACATTGGTCGGTGTCCAAAGTGTACGACATCAAAGAGAAGACTTAATTTTGAGTCCATAACTACGATGAAAAATCTGTACAGGAGTGTTCTATAAACTATACTACTAAAACACCAGTAAAAATATTTGGGTCAAATATGTACCTATATGAGTACATATTCTTAAAAGTTCAAGTTGCTAAAAAATCCTGATTGTAACAGACAATTTGTTAGTTTGTTGTGTTGTAAAATTACTGTGGTACCAATAGGTTTTCGTAGTTTCGTGATTTCGATGTTCGCGTGTATGATTTCGGTGTCATATTTAAACGTAAAAAAAAATACTTAAAGTCTTGGCGATGGAATTTCTGACGCTGTTGTAATTACCTAGATGACCAACGTCAGACTATATAACGTTACATGGCTTTTTGACAATTACCACAAAAAATCGCCGGTTCTGTGGGGCGTGGTTCAAAGTGACTAAAGTAAACCCCATATGGGGACAGCATCGAGTCTTACCTAATCTGCACTAATGTCGTTTTACGTCAGATAATAGACGGCGGTGACAAGGCGCTGATGGCGGGGGTCGTGGATTCGCACGTACACGTGAACGAGCCCGGACGCACCTCCTGGGAGGGCTACGTCACCGCTACGCAGGCTGCGGCCGCTGGCGGCGTCACCACCATCATCGACATGCCGTTGTAAGGTTCCTAATTGTTTATCTTCTATGCGTTAAATTTGCCACAAATGTTGCCACAAAGTATTCGGAGACCTTACTCAAACCTTTCCTCCCAAGACCCAGAGTATTTTACGTTTTAATTTTGAAATAGAAAATCCTCCATTATCACTCACATTAATTTCAAATTGGACTGTGAAATATGAACAAAATTTTGTACGCAGGGACTGAGGAGTCTATTAGTGGATAGGAACGAGAATGGTTGGCGTCGTCGGCAAATGCGCAAATAAATATAATACCTACATAATATCCCAATATTTCAAAGTAGATTTACCGTTAGAGTTGTATGTAGAGTTGACAATGGGGGTGATTTATGTTGAATTGATTTTAGCTCCAACTACATATTCATTCTTTCCATTGTGAGGAAATTCCTAAGTGTCAGACTGTAATGAATATATTGTATTGTTTACTCTTTTTTGAACGATTGCAGAAATTCAATACCACCGACTACAACACTGAAAAATTTGAAAGTCAAAAGTGCCATGGCTAAAGATGAGATTTACGTCGATGTCGGATTTTGGGGAGGAGTTATACCTGGTAACGAGGTAAGATATAGATTAGATGCTAATACTTGCTAATCGGGCAAGAAACGCTTCTGACGTTAAAGGTCATACAATTCTTAGCTAACGATCTTACAATACTTATTGAATTCCATTGTTCGAATCGGCGATAGCTAAATACTTACGCAGCTGCTGAGTTTTATGAGTTTTATTAGTTACAAGGTAAAGGCTGCTATTCGGACCGAAGTGGAGACGCCCAGAGTCGATCAATCACGTTAGTGAAAATCCTAACGTAAATCTCGTTCAGGGGTCCGATTTTTGAAACCACTCTTTGCGAAAATACCACTCGAAAGTGGTAAAAATTTAATTTGAAATACGATACTTAGATTACAAGAAAATTAGAGCTCTAATTAATCTAGTCAACTAGCTATAGTTACGGGCCGTATTTTTATAGCAACACAAAAAAAAAACACTTTCGAATGGTCCTTTTGAGTACCTAATGTGAAGTACATATCAATCAAATTTATACAATTAGGTAGGTGTGAAGAAATTGTGCCAAATTCGAAATGGGTACTATATAAATATGAAATAGTTTGAAATACCTTATGAGTAGATTCGAAAAACATTCTGCACTAATAATTAATATCGTCAACTAAACAAAAACTCAATTTGTGCTACCTATAGTTTTGCAGCAATTCAAGATATAAAAATTAATATTTCCTGATCTTGATCTTGAATTAGTTTTTTTTCGATTTTTAGATTGACGCTTAAAAAGTACATCTAAATGTGTAATTTATTTATTTATTGTCATTTTAAGGCGGTAAAACAGCAGAATAATAAACTTGTTTTGAATATTGGTGTCTTTTTTATTACAGATAGAGCTACACGATTTGATAAGAGCCGGAGTAGTGGGTTTTAAATGTTTCTTGACGGACAGCGGAGTCTCAGAGTTCCCGAACATCACCCCTGAAGAACTTGTCAGTGTGTTCAGCGTTCTTAATGGGACCGGAACTGTTTTGGCTGTGAGTGCTTGACCTTGACTTTGCTGAAATAAAAAAAGTTACCCGAAGTATTTAACTGTTGTTATGTCAAAAATTTGCCATTAACATTACTATAATGATGAGTAATAAGCGTTTAGCATAATTTTCAGTTTAGATTTTGTTTTCAGTTCCATGCCGAGTTACAACTTAATGAGACTCCTAAATGCGATGATTCCAAGTGCGGTGAGTTTCTAAAAATACGTATACAATTCTTTACTTAGTTAACAAAGTCTCCAAGCACTTAGTACGCTTTCATTACATAGGCACCGGATCACTTTTCGTACACCTTTCTACGGGAAATGACCCGGTTTCATTTGCACCCAAGTATATTTATCGCTTCCCTGCACTTCCAGAACAATTTATTCGGCAGTTACTATTTTATTCCTCATTACAGATCCTGAATTGTACAACACTTATCTCGCATCTCGACCCGAGCAAATGGAGCTTGATGCAGTTTCACTAATAGCCGGCTTCATACCGAACACTGAGTAACAGTTCAAAAAACTCATAATTTATCATAATAATTCAAGTAGGTTTAAGTACCTAAGGTCCAATTAAGAGTTCAGCGCAAATTTCATTAACTTAACTTGCGGCGAACACTTCGATCCGTCGAAAACCATTAGGAACTTCAAATTTGCATATATTTCATCTGCTTAAAATTTAGTAAAAATTAGGATGTCTGTCAGCATTCACCATATTATTTTTTCCCAACGTAAGGAGGTAATAGTAAGGGATAATGGTAAGAATTGCGATTACGAGCGCTTTAGACAATATTGCCTCTGGCCTTTAAACATTAATTTCAAATGATTTCTCTATAACAGTGTCCACGTCCACGTAGTCCATGTTTCGGCGGCGGGCGTGGTTCCGATCCTAGAGGAGGCGCGGGCGCAGCGCGCGGCGGCCGGCTACCTCGGCTGGCGCGGCGGCGTCACCGCCGAAACCTGCCACCACTATCTCACGCTCAGCTCCGAAATGATCCCGCCCGGACACACGGAGTTCAAATGTGCTCCGCCTATCAGGGACAATTCCAATAAGGTGGTTAGCCTGAACTATTAACCTCATTACAGAATATACAGACCATCCACATACTCAAATTAGCTCAGACTAGCTATTGTTGATCATCGCTGAATGTTATCTGCCAACATATGTGGGCACACCAAAAGCCAGTGGGTTAATCCAAAAGTTAACTTCGATTATCGGTAGAGCGTTAAATTTTCGAAATAAAAACAGAAACAAATATAAAGAGTTAAACCCACATTTATTTATTTCTATAATAAAGTAGGTAGAAATTAGGCTGGAGAAATCGTAATTTTGCATTAGTTGCATGTTCCCCTTCAATAAAATTAGAAAATTAAAATTGACATCCATGATCGTTTGGCCCGTAAAATATCTTTCCCGTAGAAAACAGACGTACTAGGTACTGGAGCACTAGATGGGATAGCAGTGTTATACCTATTTAATAAAACGACTAATGTAACGGATTAAAGTTAACGGAGTGAGTAAGAGCGTTAACATTTTTTGAAGATAACTTAAAGGTTAATCCGTTAAGCAAATTGTTTACTTCATTAATTAACGATTAATGAATTAACGAGTTAATGTCCACCCTTGTCTACACAGGCAGTCACTGTGCAGGCTGGATGAGATTCGGTAATTATTCCACTTGATTCACAAAGTTTGAAGTATGTACATATTTACTCATCATCATCATCACCAGCCTATATATATTATACGTCCCACTGCTGGGCACAGGCCTCCTTCCCCCGGGCCACAGGCCCCCGCGGGAAACTCAGAGGTGCGAGCCCGGGATTCGAACCCACGACCCTATGCACGAGAGGCCACAGGTCAAACTAATAGGCTACCACGGCTTATTTACTCATATTTACTCAATTTAGGTATTTTATCAGAAAAAAACCGTGCTACCTACTGTTTCTTTTAAGCAATATCTAACAGATTTTTTTTATTCGTTTAACTTTTTTATGTTATTTCAGCAAAAACTATGGGAATACATTAGAGATGGAAGATTGGATTTAGTCGCATCCGATCACTCTCCAAGCGTTGCCGACCTGAAAGGTGCGGACTTCATGAAGTCTTGGGGTGGAATTTCATCTCTACAGTTTGGTATGTATTTACCTATCTATACTCCTATATCAAAAAACGAAACAACTAATTTTAAACAAGACAGTATAGTGGGCAATGTGAGAGATATCTCAATATATCCTCGCATAGGGTAGGGAGGGCATTGCATAGGGATACTGTTTTACGCAGGTACTTTAGTTCTTAAACAGCTTCAACTAATTTAGACTTCACCCCAAAATTAATTACATACAATATTGTTAGGTATCCCAGCCAGTGAGGAATAGTTATCTATTGAATAACTTGAATGCTGCCTTGATACCTAAGGATTAACTTAAAGTTGAATTAAAGTAATCGAGGCAAACACTTTCAACTTTACTAGAGAAGAATTGCGTATCTTAAAAAGTGACTGTTTGCAGATCTGTCCTTATTCTGGACGGAAGCGAGCGCCCGCGGGCTCGGGCTGCCAGCCGTGACCCGCTACCTGTCCGCGGGCCCGGCGCGCCTCTGCGGCCTGCAGCAGCGAAAGGGGTCCCTCAAACCAGGCCTCGAAGCTGACCTCATCTTCTTTGACTCAAACGCAGCATTCCTCGTCACGCCTGACATCATACGATACAAGAATAAGGTTATTTCACGCAACAATTGTCTGTGGCCTTGAAACATTCGAACCTTTTATTTAAACTAAGTGAGCGTGTAGTATCGGTAACGCCTATTAACGTCGTCAGCGGATTTTACCTTCTTAACACAGAAGATAGAGCAACAAAGTGATTAAAAATAAAATGAAGTCATTAAATTCTAATTAAGTTTAGTAGGTATTATGACCTTCGTGTGGTTTCGTATTTAGACTTGTTGTGGGTCGTTTTTGCCTATCTTAAATTAAACTTAAGAGGCGAGATCGCAATGTCTAAAATAAATTAACGGAGTAACTATCATAAAGAGTATTTTTGATTTTTCACATAATAGGTTAGTCTGGTTCTGAATATCTCTGCATAGCTTTGTAATCTAGATTATAAACCAAAAAAAAATTGAATAAGGACGTGTAAAATATAATATATTCGTTAGCAAGTGGGGCATATTAATGTCATTGGCGTAACTATAACGTCTGGGGCCCGTGGCAAATTCGTCCGATGGGGCTCCTTCCTCAATATAAAGAAATGCATCAGCGTCCCTTCTGTGCATTAAACTAAGCCTGTTCGGGGCCCCGTAGAGCTAGGGGCCCGTGGCATTTTGCCACTCCTGCCACCCTATAGTTACGCCACTGATTAATATAAGCCCTACTTAGAGTACCTATGATAGAAAACTTGGCAGCGGTGTTCCACCCGACCGGATATGATGAGCACGGTACATTACCTACGTGAATCATCATTAACTAATGCTTTTTATGTCATTCCTTATAATTAAATTAAAAATATTTATAAAACTTGCAAAAATTTTGATAAGACATAGTGAATTAAACGTAGCTAATGAGCTCTATGCATTCTTCGCAAGGTCGCGTAACATCTGAATTTAATAATTAGGCATGCACTGATGTCATTTTTTTATTTCACAGATAAGTCCGTACATGTACAGAGTGTTAAGAGGAAAAGTGGTCCAAACCTTCGTTAGAGGCCAGCTAGTCTACGCTGATGACGAGTTAATCGGAGAGCCTAAAGGAAAACTATTGCTTAATGATTCGTGATTAATAAAAGGAATAACATTAATAACTGCAAATATTGTTTTAATTATAGTTTACAAATCCCTACTAATATTATAAATGCCAAAGTAGGTAACTCTGTCTGTCTGTCTGTAACCTTTTCAGGCTTAAACCGCTGGACCGATGAAGTTGAAATTTGGCATACAGATAGTTTCAGTATCGGGGAAGGACATAGGATAGTTTTTATCCCGGAAAATAGTATTGTTCCCGCGGGATAGCGATAAGCGAATTCTGCGCAGATGGAGTCGCGGGCAACAGCTAGGATTCAATATAATTAAAAATAACAAACCGACCAAGAGCGTGTCGGACAACGCGCAGTGTAGGTTGCCTGTCACAATATGTGGATATATATTATGAACATAATTATTATTTTTCATTTCATCATAGTTCACGGTTTCAAGTACATTTTATAAGTTGATCGACTTTACAGCCAACCTAGCTGTGGTAGTTTTCCTTTAAAACTTCGTTAGGTGTATATATTAATAGGTACCATAATTTATTTCACCTATCCAAATACAATTGTTTAGCTGGCAAGGGAGGGGGACGCTTGACTCTAACCATAATTAGAACTTTAAAGCTTAAAATTTTGCAAACGGATCCCTGAATCGAAAAATGGATTTGCCACACCCACAATATTTTTTAACGATCTTGTCAATCAAACCTGATTCATACATTTTTTTACACACCTTGAGGACTTCGTCTTAAATTTCGGGCGGGTGGTAGGGCCTTGTGCAAGGTCCGTCCGGATCGCTACCACCATCTTACTCGCTAATCCTGCCGCTAAGTAGCAGTGCTTGCACTGCTGTGTTCCGGTGTGGAGAGTAAGACAGCCGGGGAAATTACGGGCACAAGAGGCATTTCATCTTAATCCTCTAGGTTGGCAACGCATCTGCAATCCCTCCGGGGTTGCGGGTGTCTATGGGCAGTGGTGATCACTTACCATCAGGTGACCCACTTGCTCGTTTGCCTTCCTATTCATATAAAAAAAAAAATTTGGTCTGGGCTTCAGTACACTAAGCGAAGGATTTTGTTTGAGCAGCTAATTAAACTAGATTACAGGGCAGGATAATGGCTAATCAATTCGATCCATCTTCACTTTGCTTTTGCTGTAAGTGTGCAACAAGCATTGGCTGCAGTTTGAGTATACTTATTTCGTAATAACGATGTCATTCATTTAACGAACGTTACATAAGGAAACTGGCAACACTTGTCTGTCAGAATCAAAACGAGTTAATGTTGGTTATGTTGGTAGTACTGAAAAATAATTTAAGTTAACAGTAACAGTAACTGCCTGAATATTGTACAATCGTATTTTAATACGAATAACTTCTCAAAAACAATACTGATAGTGACGAAAAATTAACAATTGTTTAATAAATACTAACTGGAAGCTGGTTTTAATTATTCAATTTCATTTCAACATAAATGTGACAAGTTAAAGCGTAAAGGTAGTGTTGACTCCGATTTTGACAGCTTTCTATTAGGCTAACCTAAAACTTATGATATTTTTGATTTTCATTCCTTATTGTTAGTGATATTGTGACAGTGGTTATGTTTTGTAGATGCCGAGTGTCGTGGGCATAGCTGACGCGCCTCATCCCGCTAGCAATATAAAGATGCAACTGGAGTGTTTGGAACTAGCCGGGTGTACCCTGGACCGGCACATAAACGCTGATAATACGCGCCCTTCGTTTTTAGAGGTATATTAATTAGTCTTATTCAAAAGGTCAGAACAGGAGTAAAGATTATCTCTCTAGTATTATTAAATTAAAGCAGCTTTAACATCTTAAATACATCTCCATACTTAATTAATTTATTATTTTAACAATACATCTAGATTACTGGAATAGCAGCTCAAAGGGTACCAACATGCAGTGGTCTGAATGCGGGGGACTACAGAAACCTAGCAGCACTACTCAATCATCCGAGTCTGTCTCAATTAAAGACGCTGAACAAGGTCCCACTCCCGCCAGAAATTATGGAGCATTTTGCGCGTATCCTTTTCACATATTACAGTTCAGTCAATGTATTTCGCTTTGTAAAGAACATCATTTAACTTTTTGTTCGTTTTAAATATTTTATTTTATCTTAATTTATTTATTTTTGATACCTAGCTCTAATATGGACGAAAGTCTGGCTAGAAAAACATTTCATGAAATTACATATTTTAAACATTTCAATTTACAAAGTACTTTTTATTTCTCAAATTACATAATTTATTCATATATTTCATGAGATACATTTACAATGCAAACATTGAGAATTTTACATTGTCAACTAACCATACATACATATTATCTTGTGCTGGCTCTGAGTAAAAAAATTTGAAGTCTGTATCTATGCCAGTATCAGCAGATATACATTTTAAAAGATCTTGTACATCACTGCTAAGCATTATTGATCGAAAGACTGTATTTTCATCTTGCAGATGTTACAGAGTTATTTTGTGTTTCTACTATGTTCAATGTTATAGATATAATTGAGAGTCGGACAACTATTTGGGAACCTTATCACAATGCGATAAGGTGCATCCAAAACCGGAAGTGTTGATTGCTGTTATATTAGTCATAATTAATTTTGGTAATATTATTCTGATGTATGAGATGAAATAACTTTAATTATTCTTTAATTTTGGAACCAGATATGCAATGCCATTGTTTGATGGGAGTCTTTCCAGAAATAAGTCGAGTGTGGCTTACTATAGACAGCAATATTTATGTTTGGGCTTTTGAGCACGGTAGTGATGTAGCCTACTTTGATGGGTTGGGTGAAACCATAGTCAGTGTTGGTCTGGTGAAACCAAAACCTGGAGTTTTCCAAAGTTTTGTCAAGTACCTGCTGGTACTTACAACAACTGTTGAAATTGTAGTTTTAGGTAAGCAACTTTGTACTAATATTTTAGTTATATGAAATCTCACCGTGGCATAAAACAGATACCTATCGTTTTATATTAAAGAATAATATCTTACTTCACTATAGAATACATAAATATTTCAAATTAAACAAAAAATTCTGTGTTTGCTTTACAGTAACCAGACTAGATCAGAGTCCAGTGTTATCTAAATCTGAGATTAATTATTATTTCAGGTGTAACATTTTCTTCAAGTAAAAGTGAAGGTGCTGCATTTGAAGAGATGCATTTGGTGCCGGAGCCTGTGTTTGTCCTCCCCACAGATGGTGTCTCAATGATGTCCGTAAAATCAACTTCGAATGGACGAATTTTCATGGGTGGTAAAGATGGCTGTCTCTACGAAATTACTTACCAGGTACTTGTTTTATTCATATCATTTGGAAATTATATGGAATTCTCCAAAAAATCAATGCATATTAGATTTATTGAACATTATTTTTGTAGGCTCAACTGGGATGGTTTGGTAAACACTGTAGCAAGATAAACCATTCAACAAGTGCCTTATCATTCTTGGTGCCATCATTCCTAAATGCTGCATTGTATGATGAAGACCCTATAGTCAAGATTGAAGTAGATAATTCCCGCAATATCCTATACACATTGAGCGAGAAGGGGTGCATAGAAGTGTTTGACCTGGGCCAGGATGGTGATAGTCTCAGCAGGGTTGTGAGATTGACACAAGGCAAAATTGTGTCTTCCGCTGTAGATATAGTAAAGTAAGTTAACATTTTATTTGAAACCAAATTTTTTTTTTTTTTTTATACTCATCTACAATCAGTCACCAGACTTTAATTAGATTTTTTGAAACCAAATAAAAATTATATTTTTAGTAAATGAAATAATGTAAAGTCAAAATGAAATGAAATAATACTGAAATAGTAAAATAAGTTTTAGTTTTTACTTGCATTATTGATGTTTAAAAACTGTTTTACAGAACTTTAGAATCAACCAATTTCAAACCCGTCATAGCAATATCAGCTGTAGACAGTTCTGAATCAGAACACTTCAATCTTGTAGCAGTCACTCAAGCTGGGGCGCGGCTGTATTTTAGTACAGAAAGTGGAGAGTAAGTATACCACTTAAATAAGCATAACTATAATCTTATCATATCTAACACTGATGTGGTTTTTAATTCTGAAACAATTGATGTATTAATAACCTTGTTTATTTGCAGCGTGAGTCAAGGCCGACCCATTCGGCCGCAGTACCTCGCCCTTTTGCACGTGCGCATGCCGCCGGGCTTCACTCCAAACGCCTCAGTACTCAAGCCCAAACAAGTGCATAGTGCAGTTTACGAAAACGGTAAGGAAGTGTCTTCTTTTAAAGAGGTCTTTCAACTTGAACAATTACAAAAGAATTTATGTAATGTACAGGGACACTGCTAATGGTGTGTTCGGCGGGTGGCGGCGAGGCGGAGACGCTCTGGTGCCTGTCGCGAGCTATCCCGGGCGCGGGGTTCAGCGAGGCGCATACGCTGATGACGCTCGACGGGCCAGCGTGGGCGCTCACGCCGCTGCCGAGCCAGCACACAGCGCAGCTGTCGCCCGCTTTACTTACCAAGAAAGGTAGGACTAATGTTGTGCTCAGCTAAAAAAATGAATGCCCCATTACACAATGGTCCACAGTGGTCCATTGTTATCCTTGTTGTGTACAGAGGGTAATGGCTTATATGATGGTCGGTCATGGCCTAATGTGTGCAGGGAGTTTAACAATTATAGTAACTTTCGAGATTTGATAGGGATTACAGCTAGGTACAAATGTGTTTTAAAAGTATGTTATCTATTATTTCCATTGTTAAGCTTTGTGAATTTTGAAAATCGTGTTGTTGTAAGACATGAAATATAATGTCACTAATTTCACCTGCCGCATGTAAAAATTTTTGAAAGGGCGCCTTCAACATTTGTGCACAAATTTATCAGATGCTTGGAGCGTGTCGCGGTGGGCTGTCGTGACGGGCGCCGGCGCAGCCCTAGTGGCCGCCGGCGCAGCTCCAGATCTGCTGCGGACACTCCTCCGTGACTGTCGGGGACCCGACGCACAAGCTGTCAAAGATTTCTTCCAAGTAAGTACTAAATAAATAAATCTTTTTCTTGTGTTTTATGTACAATAAATAGTTATACATACATAAATAAATTGGATGGATCTAGAGTGCTGCAAAGTAACAACAAATTCAATAATTTAACTAAATTAGATGAAAAACACTAACTGAACAACATTATCAGCTAGGAGATCGGATCGGACATAATCCATCATAGGTCCTGTTAATGTAATAAATATAAATACCTCAAACAAATTATCCTACAAATGCTTAATACTGACCACTTAAAATTTTCAAGTTCAAGCATTACGCCTCAAAATCCATAAGGACGTAATATTTCTGTGTAACTGACTGTAATTATTTTATTTATCAGCTTCACGGCGTAGATCAAGCGTGCGCCTGCGCACTGTTCCTGGCCTGCGAGGAGAATACTAGCGACCTTGCAATCAGCGACTGGGCAACGCGCGCGTTCTTCCTTTACGGGGGGCAAACTACGCCAGCGCCGATGTACCAGCAGAATTCTCAAATGGCATCGAGTATAGGTTAGTAACTATGACTATAGTAAAGTAAAGTATATTATATTTGCAAAAGTCGTGGCATAGAAGCTATTGGGTCTTAATAAATAACGTTGAGCAACACAATTCACCATTACAGTGCCACGCAGTAAATAAGTGAGAAACCTAGGATTTAAGTAGACTAATGCAACTTCATATTTCTGATTTATACAAGAAGTGTGCCACAAAAAAAATCTAAACTTTCCGAGTGTTTCAGCGTCTCCAAAGTTCTCACCTCGCCAAATGTCAACGCCTATGACCGCAAGAGGCCAGCAACACATGCAGCCCGCCAACTTGAACCAGTCTTACCAACAGCATCAAATGAACCAGTCCTACCAGAGATCGCCTAACCAGCCCATGATGCCCCAGTACCAACAAAACGCCATGAGCCCTTCTTTCAACCAAAGTTTCGGAGTAAATGTGACGCAGCAACAGAGGGACCCCACCTACCCGATGCAAATTGAATTCAGCGCTAAACACAACGGAATTTATATCTACGTCGGGAAAATATTGGCTCCAATTTGGAATCAGAAGTGTGTTTCCAAATCGCAAACGCCCGACAATAAAGAATTTGTAAGTAAAAATAAAATTCTTAAAAGCGTGTGTAAAACCCCTTCGCGTTTTCGCACGTCTCTAATGTATGCAGCGAAGCTTACTTCACTTGTTACTTAGTCAATTGTGTTAGAAATGAGACAATGTAGTCTCAGAAAGTTCTGGAACTGGATTTAAAAAACAAAAAAGATTTTTGTATTTTTACAATGTTGCGACAGATGTCGAGCCGGGTGTCGGGCGAGGACTGCGCGTTCACCGTGCAGCGGCTTCAGCGCGTGGACCTGTTCCTGCAGCGAGCCGTGCCCACGCAGCCTTCCGATGAAAACTCGTCACTGCACGCTCTCAAGCTTTTCGTCTGTAAGTGTTTCCTTTGTTCCATAGGTACTGACAGTGGCTTGCACTAAATACAAGGCGAAAAATCTGTTCTTTTTAAAGTACTTTTTTAATGAATTTCATACACGTAGCGTAGTGCATTGTCAGAGTCCAGCGATACCTTCACAATTTCATGAAGATTTTATGAATATGTGTTTCTAGCGATGGCGATAGAGATGCTCAGCCTGTGGAAAGTCCTCTGCGAGCACCAGTTCCACGTGATTGCGGCAAGTCTTCCTCCAGAGCAACAGAGCGCTCTGCAAGCAGCCAGCTTCAGGTTAGATTGAACTATCACCATATATCATATATCAGGAGATGGCGGGATGATTTGGAGTCTTTTGGAGAAAGAGAAGGGAGGCCTTTGCCCAGCAGTGGGACAGCAGATAGGCTACAATGTATATTTCGAAGGCAACGCCCTCTCTGATAGCATGACAGAAACTGATTCGATTTTAAAGAAAACCTCAATAAAATTAAAAAGAAAAATTGAAAAGGTAACCTTAAATCCTGTCTGTGTATGGTGGTACATTTGCCAAAACGCGTCAGTGAATCGTCAACATCGCTTGGTGCAAAATTTGCCAGTTGAGAGTGAACCTTATCACAACGCGACAAGGTGCAATTCCTTTCTGTAGTTACGTTGTTTTAATATTCTATAATGAATAGACAGACATTGGTATGTATGAAATAATAAATTGTAAATATTGTAATTGTTGCACAGGGAACTTCTAGTGGGTGGACAAGAAGTGGCCTGTTTGCTGCTCGGTTCGCTAGTGGCCGGCTACCTTAGGGACAACGCGTCCGTAGACGGCATCTCCCACAAGCTCCGCCAACTGTGCCCGACTCTGTACAGGCAAGAAGACGCCACGTGTTCCAAAGTAAGGATTATTGAAGAGTATCTTTTGTAAAGTTTTTCATATTATACCTTCTGCTATGTTATGCCCAAGATAACGTAAAACTTAAATTGTAAATTTTCAGGCGAACGAGTTATTGATATTTGCAAAACAACAAAAGAATCCAGCTGAGAGAGAAGAAATGCTCCAACACGCTTTGAAACTTTGCAAGGTACCTAAAGCAATGAACCATTATGTAACTTAATGTAATTAAACAATGGGTTCAGATTCAGATTCAGATTATTTATTGGCCAAGTAATGTACATTACATTTTAGCACGTCATTATAACTACGCACATTACATTGGGTATTTTTAGCGACGCCACAAATAAAAGAAGAATATTTTTAGCGTGTTCTAAAATTTTTAACTGCAGAGTATGTGTTGTGAAATGAAACATTTGTCAAAACTACTTGTCGATGAGTTAACGGTGAACTATTTCTAGGATGTAGCTCCGAATGTCAATTTGCCGCTGGTGTGTTCAAAACTAGTATCAGTGGGTTTCTATTCGGGAGTCGTGGACCTTTGTGTCGCGTGTGGCAGCAAGTTGGACCCGCAGGACAAAGCGGTGCACTTTTACAAGAGCGACCAGCCTTCACAGGACAGGGAGGGACAACTGATTTATTATAGAAGGTAAGTGCCTCTGCTGCCTGCTTACACATGAAGAAAAGTCAAGCTGCGTTTCAGTGTTCAATCGCCTCCAAAATCGCTTCTGTTCTATGAGGCCCATCAAAAGATTTTGTGAGGGTTTATTACATCGCTCACACGTATACACACATTCACACAATACACACAATGACATTCATTTAATGTTTTAGGATGGAAATCTACCGCGAGGTGTGCAATGCGTTGGAAAGGCTGTATGAGAGAAGCTCTGAATCGTATGCCAATGAATCCGGAGTGCTGAACACGTCTCGCGGGCAGGCGGCTAACGATAACACACCTAGTTTATCAGCTGCAGACGCTAACTATCAGGTAACATTGTATACTTTTATTGCCTCATTACTAACAAACTGTACTTGCGAAATCAAAAAAATTAAGTAACTAACCCAATAAAATAATAAAATTCAATTAGACCACACGAAATTCTGATTCCGATATTCTATGAAACTAGGTACATTTGATTTACTATTCAAACATAATGTAAACTGAACATTTCAGTTTACACTGTCAGTTTCAATTGGCCATTATTTTAACAACAAAATACCTACGAAGTAGGTTTATTTTAGAAAAAAGCTTGTATGCATTATATTTACTCTCAACCAGGGTATTTTGAACATCTGATTAATCTACATTGCATTTAAATGATAGCTACGACCTAAGTATACGATGAAAAATTCGCCGTGATTACATTGTTACCAGTATCAAAAATTAGTTCCAATGAAATTCTGCTACATGGTCTGGCTTTATACTTATTATTCTTTCTTATATTTTAGGGTAGAAAACTCGTTTGGGATTGTTTGTCGCGAGATGACGAGTTGCTGCATGTAGCTGTCTATGAGTGGCTAGTCAGTAAAAACTTAGGATCAGGTAAGTGTTTCCTCTTAATTAGCTGCTGTTTGATTGTTAAAGTTACACAAAAAAGTCTAAAACAAATATTGCAATTGTAATTCCTGAATTTTATGTTTCAGTAATTATAGTAGGTATGCAAGTAATTGTGTTAAATATTATTCTCCCAGTTTTAATGTTTTCCCATGATTCTTAACGATTAGATCGGTGAAATTTAAACCCTTCTTGCTACGAATAATAATAAGTCAAGAAGCGTAATTCCCTAACAGTTGCCGCTTCGATTGTCATTCCACTTACGCACACAAACTAACAGCAATGCAAACGTAACACCTGTCACTCAGACAGACAATACTTGCATGCGATTGATTAGTCCGCGCGTCGTGATTGTGTCCGCCTACTTGCGGTAAGGGAAGGGTGCGTGGATCGCATGCATCCAGAGTCGTCAAGTATGGTGTCCTAAAATATTTATTTACATACATATGAAAGGTGAGTCCTCCATTTTTCATATCTGAATGGCTTCTACACCACTTCACACAACGCGATGGCATATTTTTCTAATGTATTAGCGCAAAAATACAATGATAACGTAACGATAACGGCTCGAGCGTCCCGGCCGAACTAATTCGCCGCGCGGTACATATTTTAAGCCCCGCCCCCTGCGGTTCACTTCGCGTGGAATGATTTTTCGGGCTTAGTTACGCTTCTTGACTTATTATTATTCGTAGCCTACTTGACAGTATGAGGGCAAAGCGAATTTATTCATTTACTCCACGTCGCTTTATGTTTCAGAATTGCTCTCGCTGGGCACAGCCCCGCCGGACTCTCTCCGCACGTATCTGCACGCGGCGGCGCGGTCGGCGTCCCCGCCTGCAGCCTTGCACCTGTTGGACCTTCTGTGGAAGGTGCTAGAGAAGACCGGCGACCACCTCTCTGCTGCTAACGTGCTCGAAGGGCTGGCCACTAGACCTGGGTAGCTATTGTTTATGTTCAAAGTATTTTGTGTAAACAAAGTAAAATTTTTTATTTCCTCGAAAAACTTAAGGGATTAAGCGTAGAAGAAAAAAAGAAGCTCAACTTTCTCTGGCCTGCATGGGTTTGGGAGTCGCAAGTACACAAGCTAGCTAGACGATCGGTGGCGGCCGTCCGCAGTCATGGTCTGTCGTGGTCTATCGGGCGGCTAGTGTTAAAAATCGTGTGCGTGGTTGCAGATCTGGCGCGACGCTCTCGCAGCGAATGGCGTGGCTGTCGGCTGGCGTGGTGTGCGTGCGCGGCGCGGGCGCGGGCGGCGGGGAGCTGCTGCGGCGGCTGGAGGAGGCGGCCGAGGTGGCGCGCGTGCAGGCCGCCGTGCGCGCCGCCGCCGCCGCGCTGCCCGCCGCGCGCCGCCCGCCGCCGCCGCTGCTGCAGCGCCTGCACGACCAGCTGCTGGACATCACGCAGGTGAGGGCGCGGCCAGGCGGCGCGCGTGCAGGCCGCCGTGCGCGCCGCCGCCGCCGCGCTGCCCGCCGCGCGCCGCCCGCCGCCGCCGCTGCTGCAGCGCCTGCACGACCAGCTGCTGGACATCACGCAGGTGAGGGCGCGGCCAGGCGGCGCGCGTGCAGGCCGCCGTGCGCGCCGCCGCCGCCGCGCTGCCCGCCGCGCGCCGCCCGCCGCCGCCGCTGCTGCAGCGCCTGCACGACCAGCTGCTGGACATCACGCAGGTGAGGGCGCGGCCAGGCGGCGCGCGTGCAGGCCGCCGTGCGCGCCGCCGCCGCCGCGCTGCCCGCCGCGCGCCGCCCGCCGCCGCCGCTGCTGCAGCGCCTGCACGACCAGCTGCTGGACATCACGCAGGTGAGGGCGCGGCCAGGCGGCGCGCGTGCAGGCCGCCGTGCGCGCCGCCGCCGCCGCGCTGCCCGCCGCGCGCCGCCCGCCGCCGCCGCTGCTGCAGCGCCTGCACGACCAGCTGCTGGACATCACGCAGGTGAGGGCGCGGCCAGGCGGCGCGCGTGCAGGCCGCCGTGCGCGCCGCCGCCGCCGCGCTGCCCGCCGCGCGCCGCCCGCCGCCGCCGCTGCTGCAGCGCCTGCACGACCAGCTGCTGGACATCACGCAGGTGAGGGCGCGGCCAGGCGGCGCGCGTGCAGGCCGCCGTGCGCGCCGCCGCCGCCGCGCTGCCCGCCGCGCGCCGCCCGCCGCCGCCGCTGCTGCAGCGCCTGCACGACCAGCTGCTGGACATCACGCAGGTGAGGGCGCGGCCAGGCGGCGCGCGTGCAGGCCGCCGTGCGCGCCGCCGCCGCCGCGCTGCCCGCCGCGCGCCGCCCGCCGCCGCCGCTGCTGCAGCGCCTGCACGACCAGCTGCTGGACATCACGCAGGTGAGGGCGCGGCCAGGCGGCGCGCGTGCAGGCCGCCGTGCGCGCCGCCGCCGCCGCGCTGCCCGCCGCGCGCCGCCCGCCGCCGCCGCTGCTGCAGCGCCTGCACGACCAGCTGCTGGACATCACGCAGGTGAGGGCGCGGCCAGGCGGCGCGCGTGCAGGCCGCCGTGCGCGCCGCCGCCGCCGCGCTGCCCGCCGCGCGCCGCCCGCCGCCGCCGCTGCTGCAGCGCCTGCACGACCAGCTGCTGGACATCACGCAGGTGAGGGCGCGGCCAGGCGGCGCGCGTGCAGGCCGCCGTGCGCGCCGCCGCCGCCGCGCTGCCCGCCGCGCGCCGCCCGCCGCCGCCGCTGCTGCAGCGCCTGCACGACCAGCTGCTGGACATCACGCAGGTGAGGGCGCGGCCAGGCGGCGCGCGTGCAGGCCGCCGTGCGCGCCGCCGCCGCCGCGCTGCCCGCCGCGCGCCGCCCGCCGCCGCCGCTGCTGCAGCGCCTGCACGACCAGCTGCTGGACATCACGCAGGTGAGGGCGCGGCCAGGCGGCGCGCGTGCAGGCCGCCGTGCGCGCCGCCGCCGCCGCGCTGCCCGCCGCGCGCCGCCCGCCGCCGCCGCTGCTGCAGCGCCTGCACGACCAGCTGCTGGACATCACGCAGGTGAGGGCGCGGCCAGGCGGCGCGCGTGCAGGCCGCCGTGCGCGCCGCCGCCGCCGCGCTGCCCGCCGCGCGCCGCCCGCCGCCGCCGCTGCTGCAGCGCCTGCACGACCAGCTGCTGGACATCACGCAGGTGAGGGCGCGGCCAGGCGGCGCGCGTGCAGGCCGCCGTGCGCGCCGCCGCCGCCGCGCTGCCCGCCGCGCGCCGCCCGCCGCCGCCGCTGCTGCAGCGCCTGCACGACCAGCTGCTGGACATCACGCAGGTGAGGGCGCGGCCAGGCGGCGCGCGTGCAGGCCGCCGTGCGCGCCGCCGCCGCCGCGCTGCCCGCCGCGCGCCGCCCGCCGCCGCCGCTGCTGCAGCGCCTGCACGACCAGCTGCTGGACATCACGCAGGTGAGGGCGCGGCCAGGCGGCGCGCGTGCAGGCCGCCGTGCGCGCCGCCGCCGCCGCGCTGCCCGCCGCGCGCCGCCCGCCGCCGCCGCTGCTGCAGCGCCTGCACGACCAGCTGCTGGACATCACGCAGGTGAGGGCGCGGCCAGGCGGCGCGCGTGCCTTACCATGATATTACCATACGTATAGTACATCCGTAAACAACCTGAACTACGGTAGTATAGCTATTATTTATACCTACCAGTTTTGATTTGACACCGATCCTTAACGAAAACCGTAATATGATCTCTATTTTCGCAGCTTTACGAAGAGTACGCCGACCGCTACAACCTGTGGGAGTGCAAGCTCGCCATCGTGCAGTGCTCCGGCCACAACGACGACCTGCTGGTCGAGAACATCTGGAGCAACATCCTGGCGGAGGCGGAGGCGGCGGCGCGCTCGCTGCCGGCGCCCGACGACCGCCTCGCCTCCGTGCTGAGCAAGCTCGTCTCGCTCGGCCGCGAGTACGTCAACACTGGACACTGTTTTCCACTGTGTGAGTATTTGAGATACTTTAGATTCGAGATTCTTTGAAGCCTACGAAAGCCCTAATGTAATGAAACCCACAAAAAATTGGCATCAGCCGAAGTGGCGTAATTTGTAAATGGATTTTGTTGCAGATTTCATTACGCGGCAATTAGAAATATTGGCTTGCAAACTTCAAGCAGACCAAGGCATGGTCTTTAGGACAATTTTAAACATTGGAGTATCAATGGAGCAAGTTCTGGATATTTATATCAAGTGAGTAAAGCTAATACTGTATTAATGACCTGACGCAACATGACGCTTAATCTTTACTTTACAGCTTAAGTTAACCTTTACTTCATGCTGTTAGAGGGGTTTGCACCCATGTGAAAATTGCCGTAGATTGACAATGCGCGATCGTCATTCACGCCGCCGAGCACTCTTGACGCCTTCTTAATTGTATACGAGTCAGGCTATTGCTATGCTGGCCGAGATACGTACATTCCGTAAGCTCTTAGAATGCCATTCGGGTTTCGTATCAAGTATCAAACCCATAAGAGTGAGTTCACCTTTTTAGTTAATGTTTTTATCTAGATGTTATTTGTTGGTAGACTGGTGTCAGTGAACGAGCGCGTTTGGCTGGGCTGCGGGGACGAGACGCACGTGTGCGGCGCCGCCGCGAGGCTGCTGGAGGCGGCGCGCGCCGAGCTGGCCCCGCTGCCCGCGCCGCTGCGCCGCCGTGCGCTCGCGCGCTGCAAGGACCTGCACGAGGCCGCCATATCCTCGCTACAGGTAGGCTGTGTCAGTGGGGCTGCGGGCACGAGACGCACGTGTGCGGCGCCGCCGCGAGGCTGCTGGAGGCGGCGCGCGCCGAGCTGGCCCCGTTGTTTACTGTTACCACTCTTCTGTGATACACCATCATCAGC
Source organism: Pandemis cinnamomeana (assembly GCA_932294345.1). NCBI lineage: Eukaryota > Metazoa > Arthropoda > Insecta > Lepidoptera > Tortricidae > Pandemis > Pandemis cinnamomeana. The sequence goes on along the minus strand of OW028705.1, from coordinate 9,305,061 downwards.
AGCCCACATACGGCACCTATCCCTCCCCACTATCAGGCAGGTCTATCAGAATGAACTAGGGCTGTAATTTAGGAGGCCTAGCGCTAATTAAACAGGTTTCTTAACTGTGGTTTCCTTCATAGTTCATGGTAAATTTCACATGTAATTACATGCATACATACATACCGTCACGCCTCTTTCCCACAGGGGTAGGCAGAGACTACTTTATTCCACTTGCTACGGTCCTGACATATATTTCTTTCGCTTCATCCACAGTCATCAATCTCTTCATACATGCTCGTCGGTTTCGGGTACTCCTGACCTGACCTTTTTCCAAAACGTCTCCTATATGGTCTCGGAACGTCCGTCTAGGCCTTTCCCTCCCAACGTAACCATTTACACTCCCCATATGGATCTGTTCAGTTAGTCTACTTTCATCCATCCGGTCTACATGCCCAAACCAACTACGCATACTTTTTAGGGTTCCGTACCTCAAAAGGAAAAAACGGAACCCTTATAGGATCACTTTGTTGTCCGTCTGTCCGTCCGTCCGTCCGTCTGTCACGACCCTTTTTCTCAGTAACGCGTGGAGGTATGAAGCTGAAATTTATATCAATTACTCAGGTCTACTGTCCCTTGAAGCTGTGAAAAAATCAAACTTCTAAGCCAACGCAATCAAAAGATACAGCCGTTTATGCCGCAAATTTCCGCAAATTTTCAACTCTCAAGGGAATCAAAACCTACAAGGTAGTTCCCGTGAACGCAGAATCTTGAAATTTGGTATGAAGGTAGGTCTTATAGCACAGATTAAAGAATAATTGCGAAAACCGTAAATGTGTATGTATGTCTGTATATAGCAGTGACCAATATAAAGTAACCCCACACTGCGTACATTTTGCTTTGGAACAGGGCTCTGCTTACACTGGTTTTAGATATTTATAGATAATGATACGGAACCCTCGGTGCGTGAGTCCGACTCGCACTTGACCGGTTTTTTCTATCCTAGTCACTATATCCTCTTTCACACCAGCACATTCCCTTATCACACTGTTCCTTATTCTATCTTTCAGTGATACACCTTCTGTGCAAACGTAATACGTTAAATAGGCTAACTTAAATTAATGTCACAAGCGCGCGCTAGATGGCGCTGCGATCGGTTCTGCATCGCGCTGGCAAGATTTTTCCGCGAAAGTATATAAGGCTGCCTACCATTTTGTCATTTTAACTTTTGGAAACAGATCAATAAATACATTACGAGTATTGTAGTATCGCTACGCCTTGTTTTGTCATTTATATTCCCTGGAGATCATTGTGCGGTGTTTACATGGTCCTTCGAACCGGATAGTCAGTCGGTGGCTATTGAGTTCGGTAGTTCTGTGCGAACTACAGTTCCTGTTCCTGTCGAGGCTGTGGATTACAGTCCAAAGGGGATAAAGGCCAACGTCGGTGATCCTAAACGCTCTCATTTCTACTGCATTTATTCTACTTTCATGCTTCTTTTGCCATGGCAAAATGTAATTACGGAAAACATGTAAAATATTGATAAATCTCATCCTCTGTATAGTTATGATCGAAGTTCTTGATTGGTTTGTCTTGTATTTGTGGTCTTTAGGTCTTGTTACCTTGGGCTCTGTCTACCCCGTAAGGGATAAAGACGTGATTTATGTATGTATGTATGTATTTGTAAAAGTTCAAATAGAATAGCAAACAAACAAACAAACATAAATAACGTCTTTATCCCTTACGGAGTAGACAGAGCCTAAAGTAACAAGACCTAAAGGCCACATTTGGCCTGATTGTGGGCGTATAGGTGGAAAGAGGAATCAAAATAGTGATGGGTTGCTAGGCGCATCGCCTATATACATGATTCCTACGATTTTTGCCAATTCCCTCGATGGACTTTTACCAACTGCGCGAGAAGAAAAGCAACTGATACATTCTGTTTTTTCTTTACTTCAAGACCAGCATGGAAGTTATCTATAGAATAGACTTTATATGAAAATAAACCTGTTGTTTTGTTCCCAGGCGCGGCCGAACACACAGCGCCTCATCGACAGACTTTCCGTTGCGCAGGCGCACCTGGATCGGATGGATTGAACTACTAGTAAATAGTTAGTTTTATAATTACTTTTTTATTTAAGTCTTTATTTAAGTATATGAAATGATATTCCGTTGCCGGTATTTGACATTCGTTAAACTACATCCATTCTTGTTAATTATTTCTTTATTTAATATTGTTGGACATTCAGGTTAGTCACATTATTCCGCAAGGTTGTGAATATAGCAAAAAAAAAACAAAAGTGACTAAAATATTTTTATTTTCATATTTTACATTTCCATAGATCGTTAGAAAACTATAACATAATATAAAATTAAATAAATTATCTCCATACGCTACAAAACAATTGAATGTTGTTATTTTAATGGCAGTGATAAGTCAATTACCGCTACACCACATGCGGTACCGAAAATGAGTCACAGGACATTAATGTTAAATGTTCGATTACCGCAAAATACATCATGTCCGAGTTAGTTTATTTTAATCATGTGCATGTAATGAGAAAATATCCGATGCGATTCTATGTCTGGTAGAACGTACTCAGTTGATGTTTCTATTTTTGTAAAATAAATAATATCCATTACGATGAGTGTTTTCAAACTACATCCTCTCTCTTACAGTCGACATGCTATGAGATCGAAAGTTTGGTCTAGCTAGATACAAAGCTCTGAGCCGCGAACTCATTCACAGTCCTGATTCCCTGGGACTAGAATAAGTTTGGAAAGTAGTTAAGGCGCCAGGCGTTCGCAGCAACTCCTTCAAAATAACGGAATGAGTGTTAGTGACAATGCAATGAAACGTTACGGGGAATCGTCGAAGGGGTTAGTGGTTACCTGGCGGCCGTCGTCGTCAGGATATGAGTAAACGCCGCTCGCCCCGCTCACGGTTGGGAGCCCGACCGTGTTCATTGGGGACATCGCGTTGCTGTACGCTTGTTGCTTCGACCCGTCCCTTTTGCTTGAATTTTTCCTAACAGCAGTGTAGGTTGAAGTCGGCTTCGGTATGTCTTTGATCTTGGTGCCTGACCGATATGTGCCGAACTCGTCGGGCGGCGGCGGCAGAGAGAAGCCGTCGGACGTCTGCGTTATTACAGACGCCTCGTCGCTTATCTCCTTGGTCAGTTTATGCCGCATTTTCTTTGGCATTGTGTGGAATGCGTTCGTCTATAATAATGTTTATGTTTTAGGTAGGTTATTAAATAACAGTTCAATACTAAACGTGAGTTGCACCAAGTTACTTTGTTATGTTATGTGTATAGGTAGGTATGTATGTATGTATTATATTTATGTTAGTATTGTTGTTTTATTATCCCTGTGTTTCTCCTGTCTCTTTGTTTCCGCACCTACTTAAACTGTCTCCAACTTATTTCTTTCTCTTATTGGTTGTGTGGTAGAAATCGATATTAAGCGATAAGATAGCCTATTGTCTACTTTGTTCTTTGTTTGTGTATTGTTTTGTACTGATTTGTGGTGTTCAATACAGAATATTTGTATTGTATTGTTACTTTAACAATAACTAACTATAACCGACGATCTTGCCATATATTTCATAGTTTTCTGTTAAAATTGTCGGTTTATGATTACAGTTAACGTTAAAGTAACCTAGTGCAACTCACACTAAGACAATGCAATGCTGGGCCTCACCGTTATTGGAATGTAATTTGCTTCGGGCGGTAAATGCGTGGCTAAATGGTCGCAGAGACTGTCCATATCTCTTCGCCTGTTGATGTTCTGCATCGAATGCACTCTGCAACTAGCGCTGTGCCTCAGCACGTCGCCGTGCCTAGGACTGTTGTCGAGCTCAGGAAAGTCATGCAAATAGCGCGCCGAGTGGAAGGAGCTGGTTCTCCGCACGTCGAAGTTCTTGGACGGATACCTCGTCATGGCCCTGCGGAATGACTCTGTGCGTCTCACGTTGCATTCGCTTTCGTCGCTGTCGTTGCAGTTGGTTTCTGTAAATCGAATAAAATCATTACACGCACAAAACCGCAAACTGATCGAGCGTAGGTAGCTACAGTTGTATAAATTTGTACGTTCATAAAGTTGTTCAAGTAGAGGGCTACTAGAAGTAAGGCCTGTTATAACTAAATCGTGTTTTAACTGGCAGAAGCAAATATCAAAGTGAAAGGTAAAGACAAACTATTTTTAATATAAAAACCGAGTTAAATTGGGATTGTCTAAAAAAAATACCTATCCTTTTTATATTTTTTTTGTGCAGAATAGTCAATTATAAGAAACCAATTTCAATGTTTTCTCATATAACTCGGTATTTTTTTCACTATTAATTATTGAAAGTATTTTGGTTGATGACGTCAGAGTTTCCATTGTGACGTCAAGAGTTTCCATTGCCGGTGCCACACATCTGCTTATTGGATAAATTGATCATAAAACGTATGTGAAGCGCCGCCATTAACGTCTTTTATATCTGTGGTGAAGTTGGCAAACTGTCATTAGTATCAATGTCAACATGATTCAACAATAACACAGGAAGATTTACGCGATCTTCTCCTATGAATTTTATATTTTCACAATCGTTACACATACCATAACATTCTGCGCGAAGCAGAAAGGTCCATAAACACATACCAGGTATTATCGAGACAAAACAGGACCCGGAGATAAGACAGCAAACTCAGTAGGCGAAAGTAAACCGAAAAACGTAATATTTTCGCTCTCCATTAAAATATTTAGCGGAAAATCTTTCATGTGAGCGAAGCACATCGCTGTGCGGTTACACTGTTGCCTAATTATCTACCGAAAGTGCTTCTAAATCTAAACTATAATACAACAATATGAAAGTGAACAGTGGAAAAAACAAGAATGACAGTAACAAGATTGCCCATTTGCTTGTCATCTGTCATAAGATAAATGAAATGTCAGATTGCGGGTCCAAATTGAACTCCGTAGTATAATACACGCGTAAATAGCATAGAATTTGTAACCTTTGCCAATAAAGTACATTTTGGACCGTCTACGTCATGTCTGGGAATATCAAATGAATGTCATTGCTTATTTTTCATGTAATAAATTCATTATAGCAAAATAAAATAAAGTAAATACAGAAAACGATTTAAAAAGCATTTATCTCGAAATGGTTTTCGATTTACTATACATTGTAAAAAAATAGACAATCCCAATTGTTGTTGTAGTAGGTTTTCGTACCCTCGGTGTTGTAAGCGCAGAGCGGCGGGTTGCCGCGCCGGGGCAGGTCGGCCGCCGGGCGGTCCTGCGCGCACAGCACGAGCCCGCACGCCGCTAGCGCTATCAGCAGCACGCCGCCGCACAGCGCCAGCGCTAACGTCGTGATGTTGGCCACTGCGTTCTTTGGTTCTGCATCTGTGACAGAAGATCAAAAATATTTTTTCTAAAAACACAAGCACTTACCGCCTTCGTATGTAAGTAAATGTAAATACAACTATAATTGATGAACAATGTAGTTTTGTAGATTTATCAATAACTAGCTTTTTCTCGCGACTTCGTCTGCGTGGAATTATTATATGTATATAAATAGCAGCCATATGGCTATTAGAAGGACAATAATGACAAAAAAGTATCCTATGTCCGTCTCCTGGTTCTAAGCTATCTCCTCACCAATTTTCAGGCAAATCGGTTCAGCCGTTCTTGAGTTATAAATAGTGTAACTAACAAGACTTTCTTTTCCCTGACTATAAAGCTAGAGGTCCTGGGTTCGAATCCCGGTAGGGGCAGTTGTATGATGAATACGAATGTTTGTGTCCGAGTCATGGATGTTGTACCTATGTATTTAAGTATGTATTTATCTACATTATATAAGTATGTTTATCCGTTGCCTGGTACCCATAGCACAAGCTTTGCTTAGTTTGGGGCTGGGTCAATTGGTGTAATTTGTCCCAAGATATTTATTTATTTATTTTACTTTATTTTTATATATTTAGCGAAATAACGTATTACGCTTTATATGACGTATAAAAAATACAACCGAATTGAAAAAATTGCTGTAGACTGAACGAAACTTTCAAAGTAAATAGTGTTGATATCGTCAAATGTTTCTACTTGCATTTTTTCGACTCGTTTACCAATTATAAAAGCGATAGAGTTTGTGTCAGTTTTTCTACCAAGGTCTTCCTTCCTTCTTTCCAAGGATCATTCTTTTAATGAAGAGAAGTAATTTCAACAACATGAAATCTGCAAGGGTTATAGAAAATTTGCTTTTTCATGCTACGCACCAGCTGCTGCGTCTATAATACTGTCGCTATCGATTTCGACTAATTTGCTGTTTCCTTTCTCGTTTGTCGCTACTATTTCAAATTTGTAGCTTTCCTGTGATAACTCTTGTATGATGAACCTGGGGTCTAAATTGGTTATCGATACTAGTATCTCCTCTGAATCCGTTGATTTAGCGATGAACGTGAATTTCTGGAACATACAATAAAAAAAGTTAGGGGTTATGTACCACTAAAGTTCAAGTACGATATTTTAAACTTAATCTTTAACTGTGCCAGAGGATTCATTATAGATTAAATTAATGTATTCGTGTATTTCTATAGCTTTTACTTGGAAAGTTTTATAGAAATATGATTCTCATAGAGTAGAAAACCAATGAAACATGAAATAAATAAAATTCCTATGTTCAAGCGTTTTACCTCAAAAATATGCCAGTTAGGTACCTACGTAGAAAGTGACGCCCAGTTTTCTTCCATGTGGAAGTCAACAAAATTATGCCCCCATACCAGGCTCAGTTTAATTTATAGGAGTTTATTTTTTGCAAATACATTCAGCTCTTGAAAAAAGCTTGTTAGGGAAAAATTACCTGTGGCAGACCGCCGTCATGTCCTTTATTACAAGTAATTATGATCTCCTGGTCAGCTTTGAGCGCAGCGCAGTCTGTAGGCGGCCGCGGTACCGTGTGATCGGTTATCAGAAATGTGCATGGTGTTTGGGGAAGGTTGTTCCCTTCCACATCGTTCATTCCCCAACAAAATATCGTGCCTGCAAGAAAATCATACGCCATGTTTTTTATTCCCGTTACCTTTGACCTATTATTACCGGCTATTAACTTACAAAAAACACTACGCAAATCGTTTTTAGCTGTCTTAAAAAAATCACCCAATAATTAGAAAATAAGAATAAAGTAGTCTCTGCCTACCCCCATGGGAACGAGGCGTGACGGTATGGACGTAACTGTACTTACCGTGAGCTCTTAGAATGCCATTCGGCTTTGTCTTGCTGTGGGTTTGATACTTGAATCGGCCGATGGTACCCGATACCCCAGTGGCATTCTAACAGCTCACGGACTGGACGCATGAGAAAATGAAGAGTGTCAAGTATGGATATTGGTTGAATATCTGACTAAGGACAATTGATCATAATAAAAATGACGATGAAAACGAGGGTAGTTGTGCGCCGCTGTCAGTTGGGTCGCGTAGCCGCGCGAACAGAGCGTATGCGCGCAGTGTTCGTTTCGCTGCCGCTGCGTTTGTCAGGAAAAAATTTAGTATAATAAGCGCACTTATAATGAGAATCAATAAACGTAGTTATTGTTAAATTATCAAAACCAGTGACTCACTAAACGCTGTGTCATTTGGCCGCGTATACAGAAATGTAGCTTCTTCAGTCTCGGTCATGTTGAGAGGCATCGTATTGTAAAAAATACTGGCATTGGCTTCTTCATTCATCACTATCCAGCCGTATTTCAACGGCGTGGGATTCGCATTGACCTTGCAAGTTATGTTTATTTCTTCGTTTGCTCCCAAACCGTACTCTGCTATGCCTTCGTCTTCGCAGAACGCTGGGTCTGTCAGATAGAGATAGAGAATGGGTAGCTTAAATTGACTCTAAAATTGACTTAAGTTTGGCTACGTGCTCGGAGCAGTTGTAATCATAATAAAATTATCCCAGATCAAGTAAATAGACACAGTTCTGCGAACGGCAAAGTGAGGCCGGTTTAAGTAACGCCTCTCTTCGTGCACGTGCGTGTAACTCAACTGGTTTAAGTTTGGTTGGACTGTATGCCCACGGCGAGGCGTAGTTTAAACCGGCCTCATTTTGGTATTCGCAGAACTACGTCTTTTTACATGTACACATTCTTATTATGCTTATGTTAATACATCCTACTAATATTATAAATGTGAAAGGGATAAAGACGTCATTTATGTATATTTGTCTTTATATTTCATATTGAAACTTGCTTTTGCTAGACAGAGATAAACACACACAAAAACTTACAAGTAATGTCGAGGGTGAGTAGGTCGCTGTAAGTGGTTTGCTCGTTGTTGGCAGCAGCGCACACATACACGCCCGCGTGCGATTCATTGACGTTGGTCATCTCAAGGATTGGATGGAAATCGGTGTCGTTGTTGTCGCCTTCATATTCCGTCATAATGTCATCCTGAAATAAAAGAGGGTTTCTGTGACGGTTTGCATCTTTGCATCCATACCAATAGCTACTGCGAAAGTGTGTCTGTCTGTTATCTTTCCAAATTCAAGCCAGTAAACTGATTTAGTTGACATTTGGTATATAAATAGTTTGTCACGCGGGGAAGGACATAAAGCCATAGTTAGATGGTTTTTATTCCGGAAAATCGCTTAGTTCTCGCGGGATAGTTGTAAGGGAATTTTACACAGACGGAGTCGCGGGCAACCGCTAGTTCCTCTGTATTTCATACTAACCTCATGGAACCAAATGAGCTGGTAAGCCGGCGGGTTGGCCAGACAGGTGCAGTTCAGCGTCACGTTCGACCCTTTGACCACGGGCAGGGTGCCGACTTTCAGATCGTCATCTACAGTGATTTGTAATACCGGTGGATCTGTCAAATAAACGATGATCTCATAAACTTATACACTGGTTACTATATTTAGGACATAGGTATATTAACGGTATCCCCTTATTTGCTATAAAATCAATGGCTATAAAATCACATTCTATAAAACCATTTGCTATAATGATTCACTTTCTATAAATTCAGATGCTATAATCATTGCTTGCTATAATGCTCACTTGCTATAACACTTAAATTCTCTAAAGTTACTTTCTATAAATTCAAAATCTATAACATTCATTTGCTATAATATTCATTTGCTATAACATTCATTTGCTATAATATTCATTTGCTATAACACTCATTTGCTATAAGGATTAGATAGTATAACATTTGTTTTCTATAACTATTGAAATCTCTAAACTTTACTTAGGCAGCGGTACTACAACTGAAAAGTCGCGGAAAAGGGGGGTGTGGGGGGCAGGGCCCCCCACATGGGGGGCTCGGGGGCGCAGCCCCCGCCATTAGAAAAACACGTTACCAACATCCAATTTAAGACAGATAGGTTTGTTAGTTACCTTGTGTCCCTCAGAGCAGAAAATAGGAGCCCCGCCCAGCGGGGCTCCGTCGACTTTACATTTGAACACCTGGCTCTGTTTTATAGATTTTGATGCTTATAGAATGTGAATGTTATAGATTTTGAATGTTATAGATTATGAATGTTATAGAAAATAATCATTATAGAAAACAATTTTATAGATTTTGAATGTTATAGATTATGAAATTATTGATTTTGAATGTTATAGATTATGAATGTTATAGATTTTGAAATTATAGATTTTGAATGTTATAACATGTGACTTTTATAGCAAATGAATGTTTATAGCAAGTGATTTTATAGCATATGAACTTATAGATTTTAAATTTATAGCTTTTGATTTTATAGCAAATAAGGTAGACCCATATTAACGCCTGTTATGTTATAACATTTTGAAACCGTTAATCAAAAAAATAATTTCAGTTCTAGAAGAACAGGGATCAAGATAAACAAAGAGAGCGTATTGAGAAAATAGTCTTACACCTACTACTACTAGACGGATTTTATATTGAGTTTATTGTTGTTTTATACACCAGAACCAGTAACTAAGCTAGTCGGTCAATGAAAGGAAAGCCGTCGATTGAATTTGACACGTATTATGTAGGCAGGAGCGACTTTAACAGGGGCCATCCTTCCGTTCCTCAATTGGCATTGTTAATTTTTTTTAGTATGCTCGAATTCAAAAACCATTTCGAGGAAAACCATCATTTATCCGATTTATCTTGTCCTATTTCAAAAATACTTTATGATTGCAGATATTTTTGTAAAAGTACTTTGAACCGTTGTTTGACCGAACGACCCGGTTTTTAGACAGAATCCAGCATCGAATGTTTGCCACAAAAATGAAAAAAAAAAGTTTAGCTATGGCAACTGTCACGTATCACTGTCAAATCGACAAAACCATAGACAAAGCCGTTTTTTTATAGCCAGCCGAACGAAGGCGATTGGGATTCTGTCTAAATTCACGAATTATCAAACAGCGAAAAAATATTTATTATTATTAACAAAGCTACGTAAAAGCATAATATTCAAATTAGTTGCTTGAAATAGTCCATTTTATCAAATAAAGGTGTTAAAAGCACAGCTTTAAAAAAATGAACAATGTCAATTCTAAGCTAAGTCGGAAGGTACTAACAGAGCACAGCAAGTGGTAGTGGCGCAGCGCAGGTGTACTCGCCGGGGTCGGCGTCGCGGCGCACCGCGGGCACGCAGCACGTCAGCTTCGCCTCGTCCCACGTGTGGTCTATGTTCGTGCGGATCTCGCTCACCACCAGCCGTTGGGAATTATCCATCTGTCGTATACGTAGACATTTGAAATAACGAAGATAAGTAGACTATCCCGCCAAAAACTTACCATAAAAGGAATTTTATGTATTTTGGCAATAATAATACAACAAACTAGTGTATTTGATTGTACATAAACAGAGATTGCTCCCCAGTCACGTTATGGGATCAGCTGGAACCCTTTTCACAATAAATATTACTACGACGCTTCAATGCTCTCTAAGGAATTAAGTCTTGTATACCTAGATGTTTTTTGCAACCCTGTAATGACACTAATAAATTATTTATTTCCTATTTTTTTTCTTATTCAATGGTTAGGTACCTAATAAGGAACTCACAGTGATAGTCTGATTGACGTCGGTGAGCGGCGTGTCTCCCAGATGCCAGACGACGCGGGGCGCGGGGCGCGCGCCGAGCACGCGGCACTGCAGCACCAGCGTGTCCTGCGCGTGCACGCGCGCGCCGCCCTCGCCGCCCGCGCCCACGCTCCGCACCGATATCAACTCGGGAGGCACTGGGAACGATAACATCACTATCATCACTACATAGTATAAAACAAAGTCGCTTTTTCTGTCCCTAAATCCGTATGTATGCTTAAATTTTTAAAACTACGCAACGGATTTTAATGCGGTTTTTTTAAATGGATAGAGTGATTCAAGAGGAAGGTTTATATGTATAATACATGCATAATATACCGTGCAAAGCCGGGGCGGGTCGCTGGTAATCAATATTTTAAAATAATAAACTAAAATATATATACGTCCAGCTTGCTGGTACATAACCTCAGATCAGAGAAAGGACTAGATATGTAACGAAGGCGTGGCGCGTGACTCCGCGACATGGTCAGAAACGAACATCGCTCGCGAAACAAGCCGCGCCACTCTTTAGACACAGTTCAGACGTACGACGGTAATGTTCTCCAATGTTTTACCAAAATGCCGAATTGTTGTGTGGTTACGTGCAAAAACAGAAGTGAAACGAAAAACTACAAGAATAATGGAGTCACTTACCATATTTAAGTATTAGAATTTCATTGTTTTTTTGCTTAAAAGTAACAAAAAACGTAACAATTTAACAAATAAATTCAGTGCCGAATGAGTTACCATAATACCGAACTTGATTTTGATGTTTATTTAGACATGGTATACATTGATGGCTTAGTACAGCAACCACATAATGTCACATCATATGATACCGCAATGTATTCCGTTATCATCGATTTCCACTGCTGCGTGAAAAAACATGGTACGGCCGCATGCACAGTTCACGAAATAGTGCAGTGCTAGTGTTTATTGCGGTTGAGATATTATCGATAAATAAGCTTAGATATGCTCAAGTAATAGGTATCTATTTTTATTATTTAACCTATGTTGTTATTTGCATTACGTGACTAATATTAAATTATTGTACAGAGTGAATTTGAATTGGTATACAGGAACCGATGTTACTACCTACAGACCTAACCAAATAAACGTTAATTACGTCTTTGTGTACTCGTAGTAGTAATTAATTAAGAATGATTTAATGAATCTTAAAAGTTAAATAACAATCAATTGACTGTACGGTTTTTATACAACTGGTTTTTTTTTTACATTTCGGGGGTAGGTGAAAAAAATACGTTTGTCTCATTCCAGTTTTCCGAAGATTCCGAATATAAAAGAAAAATGGATAGATGCCATAGGCAGAGGTCCTAACTGGTTTCCTGTCCAAAGAAGCGTGATATGTTCGGATCATTTTCAGGAAAAATGTTTCCAACCTCATAATAAAAGCCGTAGACTTTTTGAATGGGCGATACCAACTTTAAAGATTTGTCATATTGTTTCATCGGTAAGTTCATCATCTATTGTAGTACTGATCAATGGCCCAGAGAATCCACATACCTATAGGTGATAACTAGCCAGCGTATTCTGTACCTACAAATAGGCATGAAAGTTATAACTTGAAGTGAATTAGCACTTTTGATATTATTAAAGTTGAAATTTAGACATAATACAGTGTACACTGTTAACAACGACACTCGATTTAACGACAAACTATATGGCAATACTTTTAATCTCCCCTTTATTGGCCAGCTAAATAAATAAATTCAAAAATGCTCAACTTGGCTCCGTACGACATTTAAAGAAATTAAAAAATACTCAACTTGACTCCGTACGGTTTCACTACTTTATGTCTATTGAAAAAAATAATTTATGGGATAGAAATTTCTCCAGAACCTCACTGTTACATGATATACGTCTCAATGCCACGAAAGATTTGAGATATCGATATCTTATCAATCCTATTTCATCTTTGTTCTCTCACTAGCGTATAGGTGAAAAATAAATTGCTTTTTTTAAAGTGTGCGTGAAGTGTCCTTAAGCTAATCACAACACCCGTATGCGTGTTGTCGTAGACTCTTAGGCTCCTCCTGTTCTTTTGTTTTTACGCAGATCAACGTGTGTGTGGGAGCTGTAGTAGGAGAAATTTGGCGACACCGGTGCTCTTTGAAATTACGTACGACGCGACTTCTCCTCCATTAATATTTCTATGTACATAACGATCACTCTTATCTATTGGTGGAAACCGCATGAAAATCCGTTCAGTAGATTTTGAGTTTATCACGTACAGAAAGACAGACGCGGCGGGGGACTTTGTTTTACAATGTGTAGTGATTTCTTGTTCCAATACTCACAGTACATGTCGATGATGATGTCGATGGCCAGCGGCGCGGTGATGTTGTTGTTGTTGGCGAGGCAGGTGAGCACGCGGCCGTGGTCCTCGCGGCGCAGCGGCGCGTGCGTCACCACGCCGAGCACGCGCTGCTCCGACAGCGTCTCCGTCTTGCTCTCCAGCTGTTGCTGCTCCGACCACCAGCTCACCGACGATTGCGGCTTACCTGCCAATAACTTATTCAATCAGGAGACCGATTTATGAAAGCATATCACTAGAAAGTGGCGAACATCTGTAGATATATTTACAAAACCACGGCTAAAATACAAATTTAAACTAGGTACACATACACTCTAATATGCACACATACATACATAAATCACGTCTTTATCCCTTACTGGGTAGACAGAGCCTAAGGTAACAAGACCTACATTCTAATAATCTGTTTGAATTTCAAATTCAGCACAATTTTTTAACGTTTTCGAGTGGTACTTTCGAGTTATGAGATTAATTTTGCCGTAACTCTGGAGGACTCTTATTTAAAGTTGTAATCTTCTCTTGAGCTGTAGTTTTGTAGCACCCAATACACAATGTTTTAACACTTACGGGCAACTTGCTTCCAAAAATAGAGCCACCGCATTTTCATTCTTCTCACTAAATATACTTTTTACTCCTCATAATTTTTGTCATCACGCTTTATAGGCATGGACTGCACGGGACACTGTATAATGGTCACAGTGAACAGGTCTGCATGTCAAGTAGGTGTGGTATCCTAAGACTGACCGTCATAAGCAATGCAGAAGAGCCGCACTATGTCGCCGATGTAGAAGGGCCCGATCTGGTGGCTGTTGTTCGAGCCGCTGCTGGTCGTGGTCGCCGCGGTGGTCGTGTTCCCTTGCACCACCCACAGATGTCGAGGTGGCTCTGTTCGGACGCATGACATCGTATAATAAATTTCATGAAAGGTGGGATAAGCAGAAAATAAGTAAGTATATTTATTGTATGTAACAAGGACAATGCGTTTTAATGAAATGTGAAAAATAATGCGAACAATAAAAAATGTGTCCAGCTTCTCGACCTTGAAATCTATAGGCTGTTATTTTATGCTCGCTAATCTATATGTCGAACTATTTGATTCTTGACCCATTGTAGAACGTTGTCTTCGTGTTCTCAACTTCTCTTAGTAGGTACCTACTTGTCATTCTGATTTTAGATTAGACAATAATATGTGATCTCACTATACCAGTTACGTATAATTATGTTTGAAGAATATTTTGCAATTGCAAAACCCTATTGACACACTCATGCGGCCAGTAATAAAATCCAGAGTTCATTGTTCCTGCCCTATGATAAAATAAAGGAAGAGAGCAATAATAAAAAGTGTGTCAATGTTTCCCGAAGGTCACATTTACTCCCCCCTGTCTGTGTCGACATTCACGATAAGCGTCGAAGGGAGCTAATTGGGATTGATCTCATGTCATCTTACAATGCGTTGAATACTTTGAAAAGCATTTTGTGTAATAAGTATACATACGGTCTAAGCTTTTGTAAACTTGTAGGTCATTCCAGACAGTATATTGTTGTACTTAAGTGAATGGCATTGAGTAATATTGTAATATTCAAGAGGTCGATAAAAACGAAACTTATAACGTACTTACCTAAAATGCTAACAATATCGTAACTAAAAATATCTTAAACGTTTCAGAGTTATTTGAGATCATATGACTCATAATATTTTGGCCCGTTAACTAATATTACGAAGTGTTTGCACCGCATAATTGTTGGGCAAATGGACGGAAATGTTCCGCTGTCAGCTTCCTCATTAAACTAGAGAGCCAATTAATCGGGCGGCGAGCGCTATTCTTCTGCAGCGGTAAACATTTACAAATTCCGCGGGGCTAGTTGGTGTGGTTTACAAATAAAATGAAACTTTTATTGACGAAGCACGGGATTACAAAGGCAGAAATCGAAACATACTTTTTTAGGTTTTCAAAATATTTTCGCCTTTTTATACGGTTTCCATTTTAAAAATACGGAAAAAAATACTTGGTTAAAAATGTAGGTAGGTAAGTATAATTTGAAAAACATTGTACACTCATAGTTTTTGAAGATATTCTTAGTTGAATATTTAAAATATGGCCGTTAAAATTAATAAAAGTCGTGCCCTTTATGATAAAAATTAAACAGTAGGGAAACTTTAGATATCGCTTGGAGTCTAACCCTTAGACACGGATACTCGACACCAAACAATAAATGAATCTTACCAATAACATTCAGTCGCACGTAGGTTTTCCGCGAGGGGCTGGAATCGAAGTCGGCGAGGCACTTGTAGACGCCGGCGTCGGAGGGTTGCACGAGTTGGATCCGTAGCCGGTCCTCGTTCTCGGTTTCCACCAGCTGGTATCGACCTCCAGGGGATACCACGCTTCCACCTTCCTTGCGAAGGTCACGGCTACCATACAAAAAGACCAGATTGTCGTTTAGTTTTATGTAGTCAAGTAGATACGTAGGTAGGTTAACTAAGTAGTAATTAGGCGCTTGCGAATTCGTCGATGCAAAATTGGGTTGTGTTTGACCAAAATCATGCCTCATGATAAGCGAATATGTGACCTAGTAGGTATATGCCTTTTCACCCTAGATTAGCGTTATCGCATCGAAAATAGATATTTATTTACAACTACATCAATTCATTATTTTAGATTTATTCGTATTTACAAAATTTTGGTTCCATATTTAGCTGTAGGTAGTATGTTTCTGCAGAAAAGCCGTGGTAGCCTAGTGGTTTGACCTGTGGCCTCTCAAGCAGAGCGTCGTGGGTTCAAATCCCGGGCGCGCACCTCTGAGTTTTTCGGAATTTATGTGCACAAATTACATTTGCAATTTGCCATGAGCTTTTCGGTGAAGGAAAACATCGTGAGGAAACCTGCACACATCTGCGAAGAAATTCAATGGTGTTCCCATCCGCACTGGGCGCGCGTGGGAACTATAGCCCAAACCCTCCAATACACGGAGGAGGCCTATGCCATGAGGCACGCTGACTTACGCGACAATTTAATAATAATAATAATAATAAAAAAAAAAAAGAAACAACACTGAAATTGTAGCGAATTCGGAATAAAAAGGCTATAATAATAAAAAATGTTTCTGCAGATAATTCCGCGGGGAAACAAGTAGGTATAAATTTATTGACTTGGTATACCGATCCAAATTCATTTAGATCTAAGAATAAATATAAATAAGAGTAATAAGATCCATTCTTTACAAACGTGCCTATTTGATCTCACCGCAAAACCGCTAGGTAACAGAAACAATAGAAGGATAGCCAGTTCACCATATTATATTACTTTAGTTAAAATGAAGAATCTAAAAAATGTATTTGGTAGTCACACAGCCTCAATATTTCGGCTAACTACCACTACCTACAAATTTTACTTTGCTTAGAGTTAAAAAATTAAATCTTTAAACTTGGGTTACGGATAACATTTCCATATAAATATTTGGAAACTTCTTAAATCGGTACGAAGTTTACTCGGAGTTAAATAGTTAACCCTGGTCTGGGCAAGCCTAGAGTGACTATCGGTAACCTAAAATCGAACAACATCGCTGTACGAGCCTAAAAATCCATTCGACTCGGAATGCGTACCTAGAAGCGAGTTTTAGGTCTTCATAAACCGTGCTTATCAACACGTCAACTCTACCCAATAATTCTGAAAAAGTTTGCGCATCTAAAAGACAGGGTGCCTGGTAAATATAATTTGTTACATACTTCGAGGTAGCATAGCCTCCCTAGACACAGATATTTGAACACACATTTTGCGTTTGCGTTTACGGCACTGGGAGAGGTTTCGTTCGAGCCTCTCCGCCGGCAGAAAATGCATATCTACGTTAAATGCTTAGAGCCTCACCTGTAGAAAGCAGTGTCGTTGCCATTCCGATACCAAGCGAGGATGGACAGCTTGTCCTCCTGGTTTTTGTCAGTCACTTTGCACGGTAATTCTGCGCTGATGCCCGCCACCGCGGTCACTGGAACGTTTGACTCTCTTAACACCAGAAATGGATGAACGGCTCTAAAGATATATTAAACAAGCTGTTGCTGACTGTACCTATTTGCATTGTCGTCCATCCTACGTATACAATAGGGTATTCCGAATTTCAAGGCAATCGAGAATTAGTAGACAAAGTTTTGAAATGTAGCCCAATGCGGCATGGCACGGTTACATTGCAGTTTCCTCGCAACGTTTTCCTTACGCTAAAGCTCTTAGTACATTTCTAATTAAACTACCTACTAATATACTGGTAGTCAGAGATTTTAATGAGGATTTCACTGTAATAAAGTTCGGCTATTAGTATTTAATTATTATGCGAATCAGTAATGATAGTACTGATAACAATAATGACTCACTAGCAGTAAATAAGATTCCTATGTATCGAGTATTGACAGAGCTTAATACCTACATGCAAGTAACCGGTAGATGCTTACCCCAATCGGCGCTGTTGGCAACTATCGTTACGAAACCTACACGCTCTGCTCATTATACTCCACAATTATTTAAGGTTTGGCTGCCAAGACTCAATAAAGTACACAAACTTAAATAAATAAATACGTACCTGTTTCCGAAATTTCCCATGCACTTGAACTTGTGAGGCAAGCCACCGCTGTAGAAAGCACAACGTAAACATTCATTTTAGTACTCGCACTATAAATTTACAATGCACTCTTACATCAAGAGTTCGCATGTGCAGGACAGCAGGACATAGCCCGTTCGGGTCGAAAGGACCGGACGGACACGCGTTTCAATTCGCGCGGCGGCCTGCAATAACTGGCGGATCGGGAACACCCAGTGTTGCCAGCTTACTGTCCGTACCCCCGTAGCGGGAACCTTGAGTCAACGTCCTAATATAGCAAGTTTAAGCAAACTTAGTTACAAATTATTCTGAATACTGTTTTCGGCATGTTGAATGTTGTCTTCTTTTTCAGAAATTAAAGTGGCCTTCGTCCATTGCCATTAGTTAATCTTGATTTGATGTATTCACTGATTAAACGAACGGTTTTAGGTAAAAAACATGTTGGATGGATTTACTCATATAATACTTACAGAGACAACGCTACATATTACAGCAATTACTTCTACTGCGGAATTTTTATCCGTAGGGTTGATCAGTCACTGCATAAGTTACTGCGATCTGTTCCTTTGTAGCTATTAATTTTGTTTTGATTGCATACTTCTGAAATTTTACCTACAAAAGCCTATCAATTTAGTCGTGTCAAAAATCCTCTAATCTTGGGATATTTCCCCCAATTCGTTTACCGGCCGGTGTACGCGCAGCCCGGCCCCTGCTCTTTCCGGAGCGTGCGTGACGTCACAGGCGCCCTGCACACCGCTCGGCCGCTCACTTTACCTACCTCACACTTTTTAATTAGTGAGGCCGAAACAATTGAGTCCGCCCATAGTTACTGATTGTGCAAAAGGAAATTGCTATTTTTAGTTTTGTGTTTTTCTGTAAATGTATTAGCTAATTTAACTAGTACTTTTGATGTAGTGTTTCAACGGGGACTATCGTTTCTTTGCTCACCAGTTGGCGCCACTGTTGACTAAGGTACAAGTGGTATAGCTGTTAAAGGCGACTTTATAAGATCGCCGCCGAAACAAAGCTATAAATCTTGAATCTCATTAGGTTTATTAATTATAAATAACTACCTATCTTTAATTCTAACTTTGAGGGCGCTTATTTTTGCGCCTCTTTTTCTTAATTCCGCTTTCAAAGCGTTCACATTCATCGCCAAATAATATGTGTGATAATTTCACGAAGGAGATCACTTTTCGACAGGTTAATGAAAGAAATTATAATTTATGTCACGAAGCCCGCCAAAACCAGTGAAAAGTGAGTGTTATTGAACCTCACGCGACATTAGCGCCTCTATAGTGACAAATTCACACGCGATAGCCCCCATTAAAGTTTAGAACAATTAAATTGAAATAATCAAGCTGGGAATCTTCCACATCTGCCACAACATGATCATAACATGTCTGAGGGTTGATGTTTTGAAACCGCATCTATGTAAATATTGAAGTGGAAAATACATGAAATAATTAACTCCAAATTCTTTTGTTTACCACATTTGAGTGAGATTCACACAGCAGTGATTTCAAAAATTGGATCTTATTGTTTTAATCTATTCAATTTTTTTTCTTATCTCCATCCTATATCCACAGGCATCCTCTCGTACTGAGCTATAATTCCCAAGCGCGCGGGCCCAGTGTTGAATGGGAACTTCACACAGACCATTTAATTGCCTCTAAAGTGCATGCAGGTTTCTTCACGATGATTTCCATCCAATACATGACTAATTTCAAATATAATTTTACACACAAATTTAAAAAAGCATGTGTTCAAACCCACAACCTACAAAGTCAAACCACTAGGCTACTATGGTTTAATTATTATTATTAGTAATTTATTTCCACTGCACTACTGTAAATTGGAAACCATTAGTTTATTTAGTGCAAGATTGTGGACAGCAAGATTTTTAAAATTATATATATTTAAAGCAAAATAGGAAATATATAATTACTTACAGACATTTAAAACATTTATTGAACTGCAATAGTAATATAATAGTAAAGCTCTTATGCTACACATCACATTTACAGTTTTCTTTGATATGTTGAAGGACAAAAGACATCAAACAAGTCTGAGGTAGATTTGCTCAGTAATGGCATCTAAAGATAAACTTAAACAAAGTATATACTTTAACACATTATTATTTAAGGTGCTTGATAGACTGAGCAAATAAAACAGCTAATACAACAATAGCTATGCTACCAACAGTGCCCACAATAATCTTCTTTTTCTTAGTAGTATTGGATTCCTTTGACAAATTCTGGAACAAACAAAGAACTTTAAAATTATTTACCTTATTAACCTTTCATATAAGGGAAGTGACATCAAATAATACTAATCTTTTTAACAACATTTAAAATAGAAAAAGATAATAAGATAAGCATTAAATTTAATACGGGTCACTATTATACATACATCAGAGGTAAATGCATTGGGATATGAGAGGTATCAAAATAAGCTACTTTCTTACTATACTTTAAATTTATCTTCATATGATTGCCTGTGTTTGATTTCACTAAAGACCAGGAAATATAGTTACAAATCATGTAATATAATTAATAATTACCATAAAATGAAACAGCCCAGAAAAAACATCTTAATAAAAGAGCAATTCATTGGGCATTTATAATGCTAAATTATCGCACCCAGAAAGTAAGTAAATACATTCCATATTTTTAAATTTACCTTAAATTGTGTATGAAGTGCTATGTCCATAGAGTTCAAAATTGTAGTCATTTCACTAAGGGTAGCAAGGGCTATGTCAGAGGCACACTTATCTTTGTGGAGAAAGCAGTCTGCTACTTTTTTTGTCTTCTTGATTGTAAGCGTATTGGCTAATATGCTGAGGTAAATTCTATACAAGTGTTGGGAGCCCTCTTCAAGAACATCTACTATTTCTAATGGACCCAAATGTGGCTGTGACTGGCATCTGGAATCAAATAAAACAGTATTTGTTTTGTGTCACATTCTAACAAAATGCAACACTCAAGTAATTCCACAATTCTTTTCTCTGAGATGGTGTAAACTAACAACAGCACTACAATTCAAACTTAAATGCTAACTAACTTATACTTACGGTTGTATTTCTTGATAAAGAGGCAGATTCTTAACTTCTTCTAATATTTTAGTTCTAATTTCTTGGTCGTCTATTCCAAATTTTATCAGATCTTCCTCACTCAATTCTATCAATGTTGACTGTCCAATGTTTTGAGTCCTGAAGCAAAACAAGGTAATGGTTACATGAATAATCATTCAGGCTTCCTGAACTAGTACAATATAACGTTGAACAATGATGTCAAGACAGTGGCGGATTTGCAGTCTCGGCCGCCCTAGGCCCCAATCAATCAGCCGCCCCTTTCTCAGCATCCACCATATAGACTATAAAATGAAATTACTTTATTGCCAACAGTTTTTTGATACGATTGGGGCTGCCCCTAAATCTGGCCGCCCTAGCTCCGGGCCTACTGGGCCTTAGGGTAAAATCGCCAAGACAAAGTAAAATAGGGAAACTCACCGAAATATATCAAGATATCTTTCGCCGCCTAAGCCTATAATCATCGCACTCACAGCGACATCAAACTCATTAGGATTTATTTTATTGTTAATAGGTATTTTTAGAGAATTTTCTGTTTCAGTAGTCTCCATCGTTTTCTGATACTCGTAAATTAATTTTAGAAAGCTGTGCTTGAACAACCGGCAACAATTTATTCTTGATAGAAACAATTGACAATATTTGACATTTGTTTGACAGTTGATAGCCACCTTTTTAATTTTTAATTTTCAACTGGGGAATCTTGTCCATACTGCCTCGTCTTTTGTAAAAGACCCAAGCCATTATGTTACGTATTTATACCGATTTTAAAAAGAGGAAGTTGTATACCTACTTGTCTGTAAATTTGTATTTTTTTAGCGCCATAAATGTTCCTTCGTCTTCTTTTTTTAACATGGCCCCATCGATCGATGCGATGATTTCGCTAATGTCGAAGTAATAAATACAGAATTCAAGAACCAAAATCATTAACCGTTGCCCAGGGTGCACCGGACCAAGCATTGCTCTTCCCCTCGGACGGATCCAAAACATGTCTCGCACCCCCATAAATGTTCAAACGGCCTTAAAGTCTCTTTTAGGGGTGCGAGTCGGGTTACCTCCACGTGTGGTCAAGTTTAACATAAGGGGGAAGAGCAGTGCTTGGTTCGGTGCAAACTGGGCATCGGCTAATGATTTCCTGGCAGTTTCTGAGGCATATCATTGACCGTTGGCTAAGAGCCCGACAGGAGGGGAGGGGGGTCTTTGACCATTACCGTACAACGTTTTGACAACGTACAAAGATTTTTTAATTATATTTTTGTTACTTTGACATTGGCGAAGTTGTCGTCGCTATAACGACTTGATACGCCACAAATAAGAAGAAGAAGAAGAAGAAGTTTATTTTAATCCAAAATTAGACAAAATTGTTTGACAGATCAATATGCACAAAATGTTGCCATAGTGCTACCAATACTGCTCTTATCGATTTTATGGACGTTGTACCACCAAATTTACACATGTATTGTGTGAAACCTATAGTCACGAGCAGTCAAGAGGTTATATCTGATGCGATAATGCTATACATAGATAATTAGAATAAAATAAATCGTGCATCAGAAATGAACATTAACTGTCACACACTTTTACAATTCTACTTCATGTACATTTACTACACAAGGACATTTACATTTAGAACATTTATTGTCCACCTACTTTATTATAAACTAGCAGTTGCCCGCAACTTCGTCTGCGTAGAATTCGTTTATCGCTATCCCGCGGGAATCACGCAATTTTCCGGGATAAAAAGTAGCCTATGTGTTATTCCAGACTATAATCTATCTATGTTCCAAATTTCATCCAGATCGGCCCAGTACTTTTTGAGCCTATTCATTACAAACATACCAACATACAAAAATAGGTACAAATCTTTCCTCTTTATAATATTAGTATAGATGAGCACTAGCAACATTGGTTTCTTTAAAGCTAAAAGTACTAAACGGGGATCTCCCCTTCCTTGATTAACGGATACCAGATATTTCAAAAAATTGATTGTGGGTTTCGGTTTCGTGAGTCGTTATCGTGATTGTTGCAAATTGTTGACTTCAATCCTTACTAGTCGTACTAACCGAATTAGTTGAAATTTGATACACACATAGTTGCGTGCCCGGGGAAGTATATAGGATAGTTTTTAATCCGGTAAACGGCATAGTTCCCGCGGGATAGCGAAAAGCCAATTCTACGCGGATGGAGTCGCGGGCAATAGCTAGTGACTTATATATAGAAGAAAACATTAATCTCCGCGGGTTATTCGTTTATTTCCACCATTTTATGTTAAACTTAAATTAAATCATTAAATAATACAATGTTTTATTCAACAATAACAACTAACAAGGAACGTCAAAGGAAGTAAGTATAGTGTTTACGGACCCGGGCCTAAATTATCTACAACGGCTTTCACCGCTTGCCAGGTCTCACGAGCGGTGGTGACGATCTGCGACCCGGGGAGCAGGAAGCCGTAGGGGCCGTAGGAGTCGCGCAAATCCACGTGGTAGGAGAACTTAATACCGGCGCGCGCCTTAGCCCAATCATGGGACATTCCGGAGGCCGGTTGTCTGATCTCTGCGGCCGTCCCAACCTGGAAACAAAAAGATGTAATAAAATATCAATATTTGGGGATTTTGCGTTCAGCTGACAACATGTTTATTATTTAGTTTAATACGTTAGTTACTCATAAGCACGGCGAATGGTAGCTAGGATTTGGTCTTATGCTCCGACATTAAAAATTCGATGTTTGTATCATGGGTTCGGCACACTAAGTGTGTCTTAAAAGAAGAGTGAGAGACGGTATGATAAATTCGAATTTCAAACTTGATAGTGATAGTAAAGTAGACCCCTTGCTTGCCGGCTAACAAGGACGACAGTGCGTATTATTATAGGTACTGGTCGCGATGTCCGGTCAACCGCGGCAATCACTTAATTCGTGTCGTCAACCATACAGAGAATCGTTGAGTCACCCGTGCGACCAATCCAGTAGAACAGTGTTTCTTATTCTGTAATCTGTGGTCCACAGATTCCTGGGGATCCGCAAAAGTTATCGTAATAGTAATAAGTAAATGCCACCAAAAGTCTCTTACTTAATTGCATTATTCCCCTAAGGAAGCGTATGCCTTCCTTTAGCCTGCTAACACCACGTTTTTATTCAATTACGCGGTCTTTGAAAATTCTACTTGATTTCCTAAAGGTCCGCGGCTGTAAACCTTTAAGACATAGGAGCCGCTTGCTAGTTTTTAAGCTGTAAAACCAAAGAGGCACATTAAATTTAAATATTTGCCGCAAGTCTTACCTGGTATTTTGTTCCGTACATGTCAGCAAGCGCCGTGGTCGCCAACTTGCCCATTTCCATCAGAACGCCATCGTCGGCAAACGGCGCGTGCGCATGCGAGCTAGGCACCAGCCACGCTTGAGAATACGCGTGCAAAGTTAGGTAAACCTGAAAGTTGACATTTCCCATACTTTTCTAAACGATTCTAATTAACCCACATTCAGCTACCGCATGAAATTATTGGTGGGAATTTTTTTCGTTGGCTATGGCCGAATAAATGAATTGGCTAATATTTTATTGAATTAGGCGTTACTTTGCGGAAGTCCATTTCAATGAACAAAACATTTTTCCTTGCTACTCCGACTCACGTGCAAGATAACCAAGCCTGTGTGAAATATATAGATATGTTTTTCATGCAATCCCTCCCTCCACTACTGCCAATGAAACACCTATAAATCCCACAAACCTAATTATCCCCTTACACCACACAAACACTGACGCGTTTCGATCCCTCTACGGGATCATTTACAAAGCTTAATGAAACGTCGTACTCTACGACGTTGGTCTGCATGTGTAACAGTTGTGCTCATTAAACTTTATTTATTAATGAAAAACATATGTATTTCACACAGATTTGTTTATCTTGCACGAGTTGCACGTGAGTAGCGGAGTAGCAAGGTAAACATTTTTTGTTCATTGAATTGGCTAATCTTCGTGAAAATAAGATACGCGATTCAAAATTCATTTTAACATTTTCAGAAATTCAGTCTATCCAAACGACATCTGGTGAGTTTAGAACACTACTTGCCCTCATTTATGTAATATTGTTGTGAAACACTAGCATTACACCTGCTGCGAGAGAATTAAAAGAGAAGCACGAAATAGACTAAGCTCTATTCTTTTAGGAAGTAAAGTGATACTTGTACTTTAACTACTTTTTATGTAGTACTTACTCTATATGGGCTAGAAGTAATTCTATTAGATTAGAGAATGGTTTTGAAACTAGTAATCATGTAGTAATTAAAAGTATTTGGGAATGTTGATAACATCATGAGTGCCGACAAAAGCAGCAAGATACTCAAAGATACATTGAACACGACTCTATATTGCCAAATGCGGTAGTGTTTATGTATGTATGTATGTAAACTCTTTATTGTGCAAAATAAACACGACAAAATACAATTGACAAACACTGAGATACATGCACAAAGGCGGACTTATCCCTTTAAGGGATCTCTTCCAGTCAACCTTTGAGTGGATGAAAGGAATATTATATTAGGGATGGACGAGTGAGTTTAAAAATTGCAGACACTGAGAGCCACAATACATAACTTTACCGAATATAATACATAAACTACTTTATACTACCTATAATATATATCAATAAAATATACTACTTAAAATAAATAAATAAAGAGCACAATAAACAAAGGAATATTTACCATTGATTTAAGAAGAAGAAGAAGGTGTTTAAGCAGTAAAGTTATTCTTATTCTCTTATCATATTGTGAGCATTGAGCACCTTCAGTCGTTCCTACATCTCATGTTGACTGTAGCACGGCATTCGTCGCACAGCCGCAGGTTCGTTTAGCTGTGCTACTTTCACGGATGTCATTAGTCATTTTCTATGAAGCAGCCAAGTTAAATACTTGCTACACTTTTCATTTTTTCAATACACACACAGGTTTCTATTGACAGCGCCTTAGTTCTCATACTCATCAATTGTCATCGAGTTTAATAGAAAATTATTTAACATGCACATTTTTTATCAAGTATGGTAGACTTAATGAGAAAACGTGTACGACCCGTCAGAAAGTAATAGAAAAAGTAAAGAAGTAAGGTAATTAAGGTATTCAGCGTTATATATTTCGCCATTTCTTTTCTCACAATTCTCTCCGCAAATATTGTTTAAAAGAGATGATTCTCAAAGTTAACTGACTGGTGAATATGCTGACTTTACTCTTATTTTGGTCTGACTTCCATTGTGGAAAGATAATGACGTTTGACCCTATACAGTGGTCAAAAACAACATTCGTATCATTAACCTAACCTAACCTAACCTAAAATTTTCATTTTAGATGCAAGCTTTTTTGCTGATTGCTCTTTTTGTAGACATACTTATATCGTCATCCGTCCTGCATATATGTTAACCAAATTTTAAGTCAATCGGACCAACCGTTGAAGAGTTCCCTCCTGCGGAGACGGTCCTGGCTGGACCACCAGTATTCTACTACCAGATTATTGTATTGTCATCTGACTTACACAAGTATGCAAAATTTCAGCTCAATCGGATGAAAATATCTGCTTAAAAATTTAATCGCAAGATTTCACCAGGACAAACATACTTAC
The DNA here is from genome assembly GCA_932294345.1 of Pandemis cinnamomeana. Classification (NCBI taxonomy): domain Eukaryota; kingdom Metazoa; phylum Arthropoda; class Insecta; order Lepidoptera; family Tortricidae; genus Pandemis; species Pandemis cinnamomeana. The sequence continues at coordinate 9,278,431 of OW028705.1, read as the reverse complement.
ATACATACATACATTGCAAGTTAATGTAAAGCTTGTAATAATGATAATAAAAAATAATTTCCGTGCAAGAAACGTGAACCTAGGTATTATAAGTATTTTGCCAGCTTTAACAGTTAATTAATTACCCTTTCCAATAGCTACTAGCTAAGCTAAGTAATGTACGACCATAAAATAAACTATAAATTATCATGACACTATAAAACTTTGACTTTATAAATACTTTAATATGTTTATTAACAACCTTAATACTCACCAAGTAAATATGTACTTTAATGTTGCTGTAAATTAATTAATGAACCATAGGTGGATAGTAAATATAATGACAAAATAAGCAGCCGAGACAAGTAGGTATAAATAGCCAGCCCTCACGTAGCGACTATGTACGTATGGACTATGTAGCTGACAGCAAAGTCATTTGTTAATTCAGTAAATATAGTTTACGCTGGTAGCTTATGTTATTCGCTTAACATAAGGAACCTATTTTAAAGAACGAAGATAAGGCTATACGAAGGTTCTTCAGCTCGAAAGTGCGGCAGTAAAATGTTTGAAAGTTACCTACTGGAGGGAAAATTTTGCAGGCCATCATACTTCTAGTGATAATGTGCGGTCGACAGCCTCGGCTTTACAGCATCGAGTGATCGATTGCATTTTGTTATTTAAAACGGGTCTCGCTTTAGCTGCGAGGTCTAAGACTACAAACAAAGTTAAAATATGCTATCTGCAGGCACAGAGAAAGTGTAACAACTTTCATAACCATACTTATCTATGTAAACGACAGTTAAGTTTAAAACCAAAATATTATAAACGTGAGCATAGGTAAAGTGAAATGGATTAATCTTAGCACTTCGTTGGCTTCGAGAACTAAGCACAGTAAACGGTCAACTGCTACCAATTGCTAAGAAGTTACACTGTCTGTTATAACCAGAGATCGGAAAAATTTGCGTCATTGCTCGCAATAATGTGGACATGACTCCAAAATTAATCAAATATGTCAAAATACATATATTAAGAATAAGTATATCCACGGAGGTTTTATACCTATAGAACTAGAAAACTTTTATGTCAGAAATAATAATCATATCGAGCAGGATCGTGATTTCTTTATTATATAAAAAGATTTACGAGAACGACAACTGCCACTTTAATTAACATTTTGCTAATAATTTTATGCATGTGTAATTTTTTATCTCCGGGAGTTCAAATTTTATTTCGAGAAATTAAATAAATGATTAATTATTTGATTAATTTTTGAGTCGTGTCCACATTATTGCGAGCAATGACGCAAATTTGTACGATCTCTGGTTATAACTGTCTACGGTTATGTGAGATTTACGTCCCGCAGGGACTATCGTAATTATAACTCTGTTTTGGTTGAATAAAACCCACAGAAATTAATTAATTCAGGAGTTTTATTGTAGCACATCAAACTCATTAACAACAAAAGAGAGACTAAAGAGAATAACAATAAAATTCCTTATGACAGTTTTACCGGGGTGTAAGCATCACGTGAACTAGCGCAACATCATGAATTCGTTTTATATTGACTCCTTACTAATGTGTCCTACCTTAATTTGCCCGCGATGTTCAGCCAGGAACTCTGAGACGGCCCTAGTCTCGGGCTCGCTAAAGGGGTGCGGGCCGGCGTAGGTGTCGGCGCAAGGGTCCCGCGACGAGTCCTGCTCGCCCCAGTGGTAGTCCCAGTTGCGGTCGGCGTCTGCGCCCACGCACTCCGTGCGACCCCAATTCCACGGTAACCTGGGCACAGAATATAAATGCTAAATGACTAAGCACCTCCACATGAATCAACTTCTGTCGATTCGCAGACAAAAACAATTTATTTTACTGATGCAGTTTTTTTTGAGCATCTTGGTCTTTATCAGGAGCATAAATGGATGGTTGGTCTTTTTTTACAGGCGTTGATTCAAATTTCAATGACTGCCAAGAAAGCTCACTCGTCCGTCCCTAATACAATACTCCTCTCATCCACTCAAAGGTTGACTGGAAGAGATCTCTTAAAGGGATAAGTCCGCCTTTGTGCATGTATCTCAGTGTTTGTCAATTGTATTTGATGTATGTTTATTTTTCACAATAAAGAGTAACATACATAAATACATACAAAAGCCACAGTAGTAATGAGGCAAATAGAAGTAACAACAAACATTTTAACAAAAAAAAACCGACTTCACTACGCACTAAAAAGAAAAAAATAATTGCATAATATTCTTTTCTCAAACATGCTCGAAAATGTATGCGTTAATGTCCCGATACGAGGACATGAAGTTTCTCGTTTATGGCTCCCTATATTACTTCTTGGCTTAGGCCACAAAAGTTAGTATGAAAATCCATTTTTGTCCGCTGCTCTAATTTTTTAAATTTCTATACTAAAATTAAATTGGCAAAGGAAAAAATTACATACAGCCAACCACCACCACAATCTGTACCTAAGCATAATTGCGACATAAAAAAAAATCTATGGTACTATATTTATGTGCGGTTAAACATGGTGCTCAAATAGCTGGATCAAATTAGTACATTTAAAAAATAAAAAAGGTGGCAAATCGAAAATCTTTTTTTCTGCTTATGCGTATTTCGTAGTGATTGTTATTATAATTTAACAGAAATAGAAATGACTTCTAGTGATGAAAGTGACGGGGAACTTATGAACTGTACTCCGCCTCATTTAAAAGAGGAGGCAAATTTAGCTATGCAAAATATGCTACCGGAAAAAAGTAAACTATGATTTACTTGATTGTCTAGTAGTTATTTTAATTTTAATATTTCCTCACATTGTTTGAGAAAAGCACTATACAAGCTTTGGCCGGAACAGGGATTGCAGGACTCGTTCTATCTGGCCTCGTCTTCGACTCGGCCACCTACCCCAAACTCGTCCAGCAATCCCTTACTTCACGGCCTCTGCAGTAATGTACTATCTACAACTTAATAATTAACTTACTTTTTCTACTTATCAATATATAGGTACGATCTAATGTTGTTACAATTATTGTTATTTCTGGAGTCGGTGTCAGCCAACGTACGCTTGTAACTACATACATAGTTACAGGTGAGATGTGCTTGTGTATAAAAGGGGTACGTATTAAAATACATAAAGTTTAAAATGTATAATGGGTTAAAATACATAATGGTTTATAATATATAATGCGATTTTCTCAGAAAGTTACAAATTAACAGGATTGTTATAAAACAAACCTAACCTAACCTAAACCAATCTATAGATTACGATATCAAAAAAGTTCATTTAGCTAATAGTTTTACAGAAAATTGCGTTATACATTTTGAACCATTATGTATTTTAACCCATTATACATTTTAAACTTTATGTATTCTGATCCGCTCCCGTATAAAAGTTAATTTGTGAAAAAGTATTTGTTAAAGTATTCTCGTATTATTGTTGCTGGGTATATTGTAGTGTTTCCTTGGCTGACACCGACTGCAAAAATAACAATAATTGTAACAACATTAGATCGTACCTATATATTGATAAGTAGAAAAAGTAAGTTAATTATTAAGTTGTAGAAGAATATTATGCAATTATTTTTTTCTTTTTAGTGCGTAGTGAAGTCGGTTTTTTTTTGTTAAAATGTTTGTTTATTTTTTTAATTTTTAGTGAATCTGAAGAACACTAACACTTTTTCTGAATATGGGTAGACCTACTAAACGTGCTGCCATTTCAATTTGGTCCAGTTCTGACAATGGCACCCCTGAAAAAACCGTATAAGTCTGAAATTAGCATTATTAAGTATCTATGTGTGCGACAAATCGTCCGTTTCATTTAAACGGCGCTGTCATATGAGCAGCACGTTTAGTAGGTCTACCCATATTTAGAAAAAAATGTTAGTGTACTTCAGATTCACTAAAAATGTATCAAATATTATAAATAATATGTCGGTTTTTTTTTTGTTACAATTTTTGTTTATTTTTTGATTTTTAGTGAATCTGAAGTACACTAACATTTTTTTCTGAATATGGGTAGACCTACTAAACGTGCTGCTCATATGACAGCGCCGTTAAAATGAAACTGACGATTTGTCGCACACATACTTAATGCTAAATGGAGGTCTAAAGGAGAGGCCTACGTCCAGCAGTGGACTTGTAATGGCTGAGATGATGATGATGACTTAATGCTAATTTCAGACTTATATGGTTTTCTCATGGGTGCCATTGTCAGAACTGGACTAAATTGAAATGGGACCACACGGTAAGCACCAGCTTTCAAAGAAAAAAAGAATCATTAAAATCGCTTCGCCCAGTCGAAAGTTATGAAATAACAACAAATAACAAATAACAAACAAAAAAAAAAAAAAAAAAAAAAAATACAGACGAATTGAGAACCTCCTCCTTTTTTTGAAGTCGGTTAAAAAGAAAACTATCATTTTTGGGAAAAATACTAGAGATCCGTAACATCCGTTATCTGGTGAGCGCAAACTAATTTATTTTTATAAGGTTACAGGAAACCTAGTCCGTTGTTATGGTCAAGTTAAGATAAAAAAGATAAATAACCTCGTCCGGCATGAACAGTTACCTAAATGGTGCCATTGACGCGTGCTTTTCTAAAGTGAAAATACGTTTTGTGGAATTGCGGGGAACTTCAGAAAAGAAACACACTTAATTGTTTAGAGCTGACACTTTTAAGAGTAACAATGCAATGAAATATTTTCCTTGGCAAGTCTTGGTATTTTTTAGGGCAAGTATCACTAAGCTTAGTCAGCATTCAGCGCGTCCAAATGACCTCAGAACTACCTATTTAGACATAATATACATGAGCGCTAACGTACTTTGTGTAGGGCATAGTTTGGGACCAACTAAAAGGCAAACAAATTAAAGAAATACCTATTTTGATCTCCTTATTATGTCGTTATCTGACTACCTTAACATAAGAAAGTCCGTAAAATAAGTCTTCATAGGGTAATTCGCGGCCTCAACTGAGAAAAAATGGCAAAAGGTTGAAGAATAAAGCTATGCCAATCTGTAATCTATACATAAAGCTGAAGAGGGTCGAAAGTCGATAACAGGACGTACGTTCCAACAGTTCTTAGAATTTTTGTCTGTTTGTCTGTTTGTTTGCATATTAGGTATTTGCCAGCGCATCATTTAAAAACGGCTGAACGTATTTTGATGCAAACTTTACTAATATGTTGAGAAAATCACCGGCCAGGTTACAGGCTGCTTTTTATCCCGGAAAATTGCATAGTTCCCGCGGGATAGCATTAAACATCAAATATCGCAGCTGCCTCGAGTCGCAACGTAAATAAACATGCTTTAGTATCATAGAGGTGCATTAGGGAGGTACCTATTATTAAAAATTCCCACGGGATAGGGAATATATGGGGCCTGTAAGTCTATTGAAAAGGGAGCCTATCTCCATAATTACTAGAGTCTTGAAATTTGGTACACAAATAGGGAATTGTTCAAAATTAATTGCGAGACTTTTCGGAATTCCCGCGGGATAGAGAGAAAAAAGGGATTCATATTATTACTTTCACACCGACACCAATACCTTAAAGAATTGCACTACAAAGCGATTCTCCAATTATCCCACGCCATAAAAGGACCTTATAGAAAATATAGACTTTGTGTTTAGTAGATATATTATGTTCTTCGAAGATCACGTAGGCGACACAAAAAGGGATTTTTTAATTTCCCGCAGATCAAAAGGATGGGTTAAGAAACAATGGAAGTGAGTAAACATGCAAGAAACGGGTTTATTTTGTTGAGGTAGGTAGGTAGTACGAAATCCTTCGTGCTAAAGTACGAGTCGCATTTGGATGGCTTTTGTACATTTTCGATGGGAGAGGAGGAAGAAGTTTTAACGCAAATTTTGATTCTGCGCGGACAAAGTCGCGGGCAAAAGCTAGTATTACAATACAATACAATACAATGACTCTTAATCGAACACCACATGATAAACAACATGGAAAAAAGGTAGGTACATAGACAAAGTTACTAGGTAAGCAATAGGCCACCTATTAATTATTTTTTTTGTTATTATTTGATTAATTAGAATTAGGTAGGTATTTAATTATAAGATACATGATTAAAAAAAACTAAAAATTGAACGGTTCAATTCACAATAGATTATAAACGGGTAACAGTCCCACTAATTGTGGTCTTTTGCTTCCTGTCATTCATACAGATCCTACCGCATCGGCACCGATGCAGTAGGTAGGTACTTCGGTTTTTCTGCTATTCTGATGCGGGGGGCCACTTCGTCGTGAATATGCTCACCCTTGAAGAAGGTATTCCAAAAAGACTGAAACCGTAGGACCATTCCCGGTTTGTAGTCGTAAGTTGAGGCCAGTTCATGACAAAAGGAAATGCATGGTTTTGGTTTTATATTTACCACCCAACATAGTCATCAGATTGGTCCTGCAGGCGGGAACGAGTTTTTTTCCAGAGTCGGTCGTGGGTGTGGGAATGCTCGTAGCCATCCGGGTTTAGCAACGGCATTATATAAAAGTCGGCTTGCTTTAGCACCTCGTATTCTGCACCTGATAAGTATCGTTATTTCGAATTAATTCACTATGTACAATCCGTACATTTTTAAGTATGAAAATCTCAGATAAAGTCTAAAAGTAGTGTGGAGTTTCTACTATACAATGCAGTTTCTAATTGCGATGCTCTGTGCAGAAGTTACTAGGGCGTAGTTTACCTACTGTGACTGACAAAGTCATTAGGTACTCACTCACATCACCCACAATAACACTAGCGTTATAATTACGATCCACAGATCTGAATGGTACATGTATAATATTGTCTACTTATTAATATAGATAGAAGACAGTAGTTGCTTTCTAAAGTTTAACTTCATTCATGCATTGAAAACAAATGTTGGCATAAATGTCTTAAACCCTGATTTGTCGTGATTAGGATGAACGGATTCGCTTAAGTATTTATTTTGCTATATTCTGGGAAATTGATCTAACAAACCTTCTAGAAGATGTAAAAATTGAGTTTTACTACACCTGATCCTTTTTCTCCCTCAACGAGAGTGTGCAGTATCCAGGAAGCGACGGCGGGCGCGATCCACTCGCGCGCATGCGCACCCGCCTCCAGCCACACCGCCGGCTTCATGCGCGAACGCAACTGCCACTTCTTCTTCGGATCCTTTGAATGCGATCCTTTTATTTCCGTTTCATTTGACGGAAACGAAACCTAAACAAAAGATCATCAACGCATATAAATCTTTAAAAAAAAATCGCATAAAAATATAAACTGTTTTTATATAGCTGCAACTAGTAAGAAGTTTCTTATTTATTTATTACTAGCGACCCGCCCCGGCTTCGCACGGTATATTATGCATGTATTATACATTATAAACCTTCCACTTGAATCACTCTATCTATTAAAAAAAACCGCATCAAAATCCGTTGTGTAGTTTTGAAGATATAAGCATACATACGGATTTGGGGACAGAAAAAGCGACTTTGTTTTATACTATGTAGTGATGAAACTTTTTCATTCGAACATTATTTCAGTTCTACAACTCAAATAATTATCGAACGTACCTTCACAGCCACTAGAGGTAGTCCTTCGGACGAGCGCCCCAACGGGACCAGCTCTACGAGATCGGAGTGTAAGTGCTGCAGGTACTCCAAGTAACGGAGTATGTCGGCGTAGCGGTGATACCGCCGCCATGTCATCGGGTGCCCACGTAGCTGTTCTAATTCTAATCTTTGTTTCTTTGACAGTCGAGGGTTTTCGTACGTTATTGCTTTCTGAGGGATGGAGGTAAAATTATACTGACGAGCAAAAATAACGAGTCACTTTCCTTACAAATTTGTACCTATGAAAAGTGGCCCGTTATTTTTGCTCGTCAGTGTAGATGAAATATAACGCAACAAAAACAGTTAAGTTATGAGTTAAAGTTAATTCAGAACCAGGTAAGTTTTTATAATATATTTTAATTAAATAATTCTTAAAACCAGATTCTTTGCATTAGAGTACCTACCTACTGAGCAGGTAGGTAAGCGAGAAGAAACAAAAATATTTTTAAACAAAAAAAACATTCACTGAATTTGTCTATTGTTTATTTTTACACAAATTGAAGTTACCTGCAAGTCCCAAATGACTACATCGAAATCAATTTTCGAAGACTTCATGTGATCTTTGACATCGACAAGCAGATCAGGAGGCACCAGAAGATCAGTGGAACCATTGAGAGACGGCTGCGTCCACCACATCATGCCGGAGCCCTGGCCTTCTTCCTGTAGGTCTAACATTTCGCGCACTTTCCATTGTGCATCAGGATACGCCCTTAATAACTGGAATCCTTTGTAAGTCTTCTTCAAAGATTTCTTAGCTGGCTTTTTCTCTAAAATAGCATAAGAAAACAATTTTTCAACGTGTATACACTGTTGTGCAGAATACCTAACCGTGACTTATTATGTTACTAGTACGATGAATCGTTAGGATTGCCATTAGATGAATATAAAGATAATTGGTTGTGCTCAGGTAATCATACACGCTAAGTGTTGAACCATCATGAAAGTAAGATGGACAGCGTCGATAAATGTCTTCGCTTTCATTGAGTAGCTGTTATAACAGTGTAGGTATCTACTCTATCTTTTCACTGACACAGACACAGAGTTTACTGAAATACTTACTGTCATTTTTAATATTAGCACCATCGTCTTCTTCTGAGTCTAGTAAAGCCTGGAACCAATTGCTGGTTGAAGTAGTTAGTGGTGCACTGGTAGTAGTGGTTGTTGTGGTGGTATCTTTTTTTCGTTTCGACTTTTCGTATCCCCCACCTCCAAACCAAGATGATTTCGGATTCCAAATCCATTTGTAAATGCTAGAAAGAAAACCTAAAAAAATGACTCAGATTCGTAAATGAGCGATTTCAAATGCATACTTAACTTTTATGGCGATTTTGAATTTCTCCTTGTAAGAAGAACGCAAGTACTTACTTAAAGTGCATGCGATTTCGATAAAATATAAATAACCAAGATGTCGTCGTAAGCATCGTAAAAGTAGAAACCGAACCAGGCATGTCAGTGGGGCAGATGCACTTATCACTAGTGCCGTGCGAGAACAGGAACGATTATAAACTACATTAACCCTCACTGGTCTTCCTACTCTAACATGTATCTTGAGATAGAGACAGTTAGATCGGATTTGCGGGAAATCGGGCGGTAAAAGCATGCGGTGAGGGAGCGCGCCCGGCGCCTGCCGGCTGCCTGCGGCTGCGCGGATTATTTTCCGCATTACTCGCTGATTGCACGCGCTATGCTATAGCAACCGGAAAACTATACAAGTAGACTATGTCCATGAACATCTTCATGTAGATCCTTGAATTCGCTTTCTCAAGCAACGTAAATGAGGGCAAAATACTTTGAAATATCTTAAGTATTCAGATTTAGAATAAATCTAATTTGAGATAAACAAGGTGCTTGTTGAAGTTTGTACCTACATAATTAAAATTAAAAGTGTGCAAATTGCCTGCTCGCATCGAGGACTCTACCTAAAGTCTGTTTTATTTAAGTTAAGTAAGTAAGCAAGCGTCTATGTATATTCATACCATCTGTGCTCCAATTTACATTAGAATTCTCTAATTAAGACACTTGATTTTTTTTGCTAATGATATTCGTACCAAAAATTACCTACTTATTTATACTTTAAAAACTATTTTTGCAGCACGAAATAATTTCTACGTTCATCGTCCTTTGACCTACAAAACACCTACCTCCAAACCAACCTGGTTTTGCTGATTTGTTAGGTGTTTTCTTCACCTTGCCGTTTACAAAAAATGAGGATAACCATCCAGAACTCTTGGGAGGGCAAGTTGATTTCTTGTTCTGCACTGATTTGGTTGGTCTCACTGTCCTTCGGGTAGGACGAGTGGTCGGCCGGCGCCTCGTAGACGACGGCTTTCTGGTGCTTTCTGGAGGCCGTGGAGTAGCGGGTGCATGACTGGCAGTAGCCGTGGAGCCGGCTACCCATTGGTAATGCACCCCTGGCCCCAAATTCGGTTTTTTACTAACTTTAACTGGCGGTCGTTTTGTTACTATAATATTGGTATGACTTTCAATGTTAATCGTCGTGGTCTTAACTATCTTTTTCTTATCCGCACTAATAGAATTTTTCACAGTCGTGTTCACTTTGGGTACCTTATTAAGTCTCACTTTGGTTGGTTTCGGAACCCGCGGGCGCAGTAAATGCGTCGTTTCAAACGACTCCTCAGTGTCGCCCCATACTGCAAATGGGTCTAATGATTCTGATTCAGACACATCGGAAGTATAAGGTGGAGGGCGGTAAGCGGCTACCGCGCACGCCAGTATCGCAAGCAGCGCCAGGCGACGCGCCATGTGGCGAGCGTGTGTGCATGGCGAGGTGCGCGCGCACTGTATCGAAGCAGCGCCCGTGCCGACTGCGCGACCACCTTCCCTGCCGCCGTCATTATAGCGACAAGCCGCTTTCAAGTTGCATGCTAACACTAGGTCAACCCGTCCAAGGCATACATTAACTAGACCTAAAACTATATTTTTCCTCCTCCAATGATTTAGCTTTCCAACAACAGTACCCAGTTAGGAGAAATATTTACTTATTTGTAGAATACTTTAGTTACAGTACCTACATTATAGAAAACGTAAAGACACTTATTGTGTGATAAGTAGGCCATTTTCTATGGTCTATTTCCCGAGCCTATGGTTATGGTGTCTCCATTCCAATATCTACGCCAATTGATCGTCACAATATTTTTCCATTGAGTCATTGTTGGCATTAAATACACCTTAGTAGTGGCCACAAATAAATGTATAAATTTTCTGTTCGGTAAAGCTATTCTGTGTAATAATTTTGCAAATTATGTAGTACCTATCATAGGAGCGCGCGTTGTTACTTTACTTCTAACTATAACTATATATCTGGCAACCGCGTGACTCAAGTTATCCAAGGCATCTTTAAATCCAGCCTGCTTTACGGACTAATAATTATTACACGTGTAAAATTACATTCATAACGCTTGAAGGTACTTCGATACCATAGGAATTTGTTATTAGTGTTAATAAATAGTGGTAAAAATAATGCAACGAACATTATACATAGTAAATTAATACTTAGGTAGATAGCATGCACTTTAAATAGTAACAGGTCGTTTGACTAACCAATTGTATTTATTAAGCTCACCTAGCGGACCACAATATTTGAGGTCTGTTAAGAGGGCATTTTTTAAGCATTTTGAGTAGAAGGAGGAAATATAATACGTTTTCCTTAGGTATAGGGTGTTTTATAACCAAAAACTTGACTTTATAGTCCTTAACTGTTCCGCGGGAGTTTGTAATTGTGTTGTACAGACACAACATTCAAACAGATGACGCTAGGCGACAAAAAATCGCATAGTAACAAGGTCACGTGACAGCTAGTAACAGATAGAAAATTCGAAGGCTTCCCAACCAGGGGGGTATAGCACGCGTCATGGAATGACGAGGATCCGGGTTCGATTCCCGGCCATAGCTTTAGTTTTCGGATTTTTCTATGTGTTCTGATTTTCAGTGTCGTTTAGGAATATATTTTTTCAGTTAGTTAATATCAATTAAGTACGTAGGTACTTAGACTTCACCGGTAGTTTTTATTTGTTCTAAAGAACAACGGCTGATTAAAAACAAGTAAGTAAGTATAAACCTCGATAAAAATATTTTCATATGTATTATGTATGTGTTATGTATGTGTAAGTTGGTTTTTATACATAGATAAAAAATGTTCCGGTGGTATGAATTTTGGTTTAATAATGAGTATCTGTCGTTTAGTTTCGTAGTTTATAGTATTTTATGCAAAAGTTGTAAAAGAGGGGTCAAAAAAAAGACGAGTGGTGCGGGTTACGATGTGCGCGGAAAAGACGCCACGAGCTTTTTTTGACTTAATTATACAACGTTGCATACAATACTTTTTCTACGACTTCTTTTAAAGTATCATCATCATCGTCATCATCAACAGCTGAAAGGTGTTTACTGTTAGACCGGGGGATCCAAAAAGTTATGCCAAATTTTTGATCAGAGCCACCAAATTACTCAAAAATGATACCCATCAACATTTTTAATTTTTTATGTCAAAAGTGTCAAGTTGTCATCCGCCGTCCTGGATACAAAAAATAATCCAAATTCGTGATCAGAACCACCTAATTACTGTAAAAAGACACCCATAACATTTTGTCTAATAATTTGTGAAAATGTCATCCGCCATCTTGGTTTAAAAAAATCAGCTAAATTTGAGCTCAGAGCCAACAAATTATCTGAAAACGACCCCCATATCCATTTTCGTTACAAGTGTCAAATTATGTAATTGCCAAATTGAAATATACTGAAATATTGAATATAATTGAAATATTTTACCTTGTTTGCTTTCTAAATAAGTACATACCATCGTATTTGGTCCTGAACGACTGAATGGTTTTTGACCATAGCCTGTCTGAATGGAAAAATTAAAAAAAAACTCGTAACGATGGAGCACTTTTAGAGTCATAAGTCAACATGTGCTTTTAGAGGGAATAGACAATGTAGACTTATCCAAAGTCTTTTTATGAGTATTCTTATAGTGGTGCTCGCGATTGCATAAATCACAGATAATAAACAGTATACAGGAGTAGAAAAAACAATGAACACTCTTTGACATTGATTCACATTCAAATACACATTCAAAGCGGGTGGTAGGGCCTTGTACAAGGTCCGTCCGGATCGCTACCACCATCTTACTCGCTAATCCTGCCGCTAAGTAGCAGTGCTTGCACTGCTGTGTTCCGGTGTGGAGAGTGAGACAGCCGGGGAAATTACGGGCACAAGAGGCATTTCGTCTTAGTCCTCTAGGTTGGCAACGCATCTGCAATCCCTCCGGGGTTGCGGGTGTCTATGGGCAGTGGTGATCACTTACCATCAGGTGACCCACTTGCTCGTTTGCCTTCCTATTCATATAAAAAAAAAAAACATTCAAATTCAGATTTCATTGCCTTTTAGCAAATCAGGGTCCATCCGGACTCGTATGATGATGGCATCGGGAAAACTCGACAATCACGAGTTTTGCCGAACTCTGTCGACCAATGTGGCTAACGTTGCTACGATTACGTTATAACAGAATGTACGTTAACCTATGACTGATCGCGATTTCCTCTGAAATGCATGTTGCTACGGATAAATTATAACAAAAATGGCTAACCTAAACCAATGACCGACAGCGATTTCCTCAGAAACTGACGTTGCTATGGTTACATTATAACAAAAACGGCTATTGGTTAGCGATTTAGCAATTGACAGGATTCGTGACAACTACGATATACGAGAACCACCAATAAAAGCCGATTCGCATTGCATTGGTAAGTTAGCTCAACATTGGTGACTGGATAATTATTATGTCCGGGTGGAATCTTACAACTAAATTTTGAAGCAGATACCTTCAACCGATTGAGATGAAATTTTGGCTACTTGTGTAAGTCGGATGACAATACCACAATCAGGCCTTAGGCGCGGTCAGCATCGTCTCCGCAGGAGGGAACTCTTCAACGGTTGGTCAGATTGACTTGAAATTTGGTAAACATAACGAAGAATGGATGACAGACAACGCAACCAGATAAATAATGAAAAAGAAGGTACAGTCAGCAAAAAAGCTTGTATTAAAACAGACAATAGAACAAACCCGAATGGAATTCTAAAGAGCTCGTGCACTGTACCTATGTACCTATTTTGAAAGCGCTTGGTCGGTGTTAATTGATGGTTTGGCTATAAATAAACAAAGCAAATTGACCTTCTGTGTTTTGAAAAATATATTTAAGTATAGGCATTGTTGTTTTAATACAGAATCAGACTTTCAACAAACATTCCGGAAACCAATACTACCTAATTACTAATTAACTTGAGTACCTATACAAATACCTGCTCTCACAATAAATCGTTATTAATACCTGTTTGGAAAAACTACCGAATACACAAAAGTTATACAAACTTATATAGGTACTAGTATCATTATAATGTAATACAGCAAGGGTGGCCAACCGATCGATCACGATCGGCTAATAGTTATAAGGAATATTATGCCGTACTTAACATCTGTATAAAAAGTACCTACTGATTATTTATTTGGTAAATTACTCCTATCATATTTAGTCAGTAAACAGTAGATAGATCTAACGATGTCGGCCACCCATGTAATTCAGAGTATTAACCACGAAGGCAACACTAAGTAAGTGCTGCAGTGGGAGACGTGGATAATGTTTCATCGTACATTAGAGGCGGTTTCTTACAGAAACATATTAAAAATTGACACATATTTAGAGCATACAGTCAATTGAAAAAAATCTTAGCCATTCAATCAAGATAACATTAGCAACACAAACTTTGTAACGATTTTTCAACTTAATTCTATTGTACCTAAACCAAAACCCCCAACACCTGAATAGCGTCAAAATGTCAACGTCGATGCTAAGGATTTCTGTCTAGTATAGGGTAGTCGATGGAGTTGAGGGTGAGTGAATCAGGGCTGTCCTCCAGCTCGAGGATTTGGAGGTGGTTCTGCGCGGGCGCCGGCAGCAGCCAGCAGCCGGGCGTGTACAGGGTCACCTGCGGCCCCGCGCCGGGCCAGTACCTGCCGAGGTTGTAGCCGTTCACCCAAATATAGCCCTGTAACAGCAAAAACGAACCATTTGTAAAAAAAATCCTGTCTGTTAATTAGAAGTTTTATTCATTAGGTCGTCAGCATAGGTAAAAACCTTAACAAAATCGTTTTAAATATGCAATAGTATGAGTAAGTAAATAACTACCACAATTATTTCAAGGCAGTTTCAGATATTTACCACGTAAAAAAAATAAAAGGTAGAAGTAATACAAATAACTAGATAAATATTTTAATTTGCATGATAAAGCTAAGCTACGTAGTTAAGATGCCAATAAATTAGACATTACAAACATACATTGCAAGTTATTAAAAGCTTGTAATAAAATAATTTTAACCCGAATTTGTTTATGAAATCACTTATTTCGAGCCAAAGACGACATTTTCCGACTACGACAGATCAAAGATATGTTTCTAACCTTTCCCCAGCCAGTCGGATCCAAAAACGTATCTAAAGGTTCTGAGTCTGGAATAGTAAAGTAGCTTTCGTATAGCACCGGACCCTCAGCTGTTGTTAAATTTTCAGTTTGGTTGTTAGTCCTTGTGTTGACTTCCATTTTTTCTAGAGGAAATCCGGTAATTGACCACGTCCCATTTAGCACTTTGCTATTGTATGTTACTTCGCTAAGGATACCCTGTAATGTGGTGTGAATAATTGAATATGGAATCACAGAAAACAAAACAAATTTTAATAAATCATCCAATCTAATACAAACCTTGAAATCGTGCAGGTACGGACCGTAATTGATTCGGCCTTGGTTTTCAACGAGCAATGATAGTACTGAATTAGCTTTAGTTATTAAAGGCAGTGAAAAAATTTTAGTTGACCTGCTCAATGTGCCCTGATATTTCTGTGAAAAGACAATTAAAGGACTCGTTAGTAAAATTGTTGTTTAATAATTTAAATCTAAATAAAAAATCTCAATAGAAAATCAGAAAACTAACACCGCGATTGTTTTATCGTTTTTGAAATATATTTTTTTTATTATCAATGACAACAGCTACCAGGACATTTAAAATCCACGTTGAAAAACATACCTATGTTTAAATCCTACAAGTGCCTAGTTTTAACTAGTCTAAGTCTAAAGCAACGAAAAAGGGCTGGATTTTGTGAGGCGAGGGGTTACAGCACAGTTTAAGTCTAAAGCACGGAAAAGGGGCTGCATTATGTGTGTACCTACTCATAAGTCTCTGAAAATAATTTGGACTATTAGCGTATATCGTATCAATTAAATTAAACTAAAAATTATTGTGCTACTTACACCATCAACGTACACATAAATACGATCCCGGGGTTGTTTGATATTGAGCAACCCGCTCGCCTCACCGACGGCAGTCTCGTACAGCATGAACCCAGCTCGTTGCCGCAGCGCTTCAAACGTGGGCAGTTTGGACCCGGTCGCATCTGCATACTTCTTGCCTAACTCTGAGCGACCCTGAGATGATAATAGTCCGAGGCGAGGGGTTACTTTTATTGTTCCATAAGCTCCTTTATTGGAAGCCGTCGGAAGGTCGATGTTCAACACTTCTGGATTAAACTGAAATTATTGACTCAAGTTAATAATTAAACATGTAAAGCGTGTTATTCCTAAATAATGAACCAGTAGTTCTCTAGGATCAAACACTCTTGTTATCTCACTTTATTGTTATTATTAAAATCGTGAAAAGTCAATGAGTATCTACTGACTGACTCTAGAATACCTACGATTATTATACAGTGTGATTATTATATACCTTTGCTATTGCATCACGTATTGCCAGATATTTAGGAGTGGGGTCGCCAGCTTCGCTCAGGGGAGCATCGTAGTCGTACGACGTTATGTCAGGGAGGTACACCGAGCTAAAGTAGTTGGCGCCTGGAACATGAGAGTAGGCCAATTTAAAGATTCGACGTAGTTAATAGGGCACATTGTTCATTTCGTCATAATTAGTGCCCCTTTACACAAAAAGTTTAAGGTTTAAGTTTTACACTGTAATAATGTGACCAAATAAATATATTTTCTTTCTTTCTTTCTTTCTTTCTTTAAATCCATAATTAAGTGCAGCGAACAGTTTAAATTAGTGAACAAACACGTTCAGTTATTGCTACCATTTGCTTTACTCTGCAACCATGCGTGCGCAAGACAGCTCTGTCTATGCGACAACTATATGTTTCATTTAGATATATACATATATCCATGTATGTTCTGGTATTCAATTTTAATTCAATAAAAAAGCATATCGCTGTGGTCGGCTCCATCTGTACTATAGATATTTTAATGATGTTACCTCAAATTATTCGTTACTGTGCGGTGAACTACCTAATATACTTATTCATTTTAATAATGATGTATTGTTTTTGTTAGTAATAGTTAGTTTCGTTTAGTTAGTAGTAGTAAGTTAGTTTACTATGCTAGCATAGATACAAACCTGCAGTGAATTCAAAGTTGGTCCCTCCGTAGAAAACGTAAATGTTAAAGTTGATGGTGTTGTTGATCATATCTGTGAGAGTGCGGACGACGACGTCGGTGCTGACCGTCTGCAGAGACTCGCTCCAGTGCGTCAGCCAGCCGGGGTAGAACTCCGAGTTCATCAGAGGCCCGTGCGGCATAAACTTCCGCAAATCTTCAAACATTTTCAGGGCGTTACTAGCTGTCGAATAAATAAAAAGCTGTTAACCTACCAATTCCTCACTTTCTACTGATACAAATTGCGGAGAATTTTCTAATTTTTTGAGTCAGATAGGTTCTTGCGACCTATCATGTAGGTACCCGACACATTTTAGGTCTTAGTCCAGTAGAAATAAAGTCGTAATCGGAAGCGCGATATTGCGAAGTATTATCTTGAAATACTTAATAATCCACTGCAATTCATCAATATCCATTTGATCACATGTCATCATGATTTTGCCATCTTGGGTTAACATTTTCTATTTTGTCTTGTTAAAAGTTGAAAGCTTGTCATAATGAATTTATAACATTGTTCGCTTCGACATTGCATTAAAATTAACATATTAGGTACCTCACAAATTGTGGAATAATAACAATCACGAATTTTATTCAAGGGCAACTACATACAACAAATTTATTAAACGGACTTAATGTAATTACACAAAAAATAA
This sequence comes from Pandemis cinnamomeana, assembly GCA_932294345.1. Lineage (NCBI taxonomy): Eukaryota > Metazoa > Arthropoda > Insecta > Lepidoptera > Tortricidae > Pandemis > Pandemis cinnamomeana. The sequence continues at coordinate 9,260,718 of OW028705.1, read as the reverse complement.
GTCGACAAATACAATGTGATCGAGAACTTACTAGAACCGAAGTCGATAGTGGTAAGAGTGTCTGGAATGGCGCCTCCTGTGATCATATAGGTGTAAGTGCCATCTGTTGTGTATAAGAGGGCATTGTCGCCCACATGACCCTTGATAATGTCACGAAGTTGAGTTTTGTACGCCATGTCGTTACCGTAACTGCCATATTCGTTCTCCACCTGGCAACTCAAATCAATTAGGTACACTTTGCCAGAGTAAAATGTTTGTTCTCGGGCAGGTACATACTTAGCATTTTACATCCCCATAAAATTATACCGTAACTGACAGACAATGCATAATCTAAACCACAGAAGCTACCGACTTAACAGACACAAGTATTGTAAGTATAAATATTTTGTGTATCGTGCCTTATGTGAAAATTGAATCTATCTAATATACCTTAAAACGATCAATTCCTATATGATACCTACTAATCTCGGAAACGGCTATAAAGATTTTCATGAAATTTGGTAGATATATTAACGGGGTTTCGGGGGCGATAAATCAATCTCCTTTTTTCTGGAAATTTGTAAATGTAATTTTTTTTATTTGTTTCTATCCCTTCTGACCCCCGTACTCGGCGAGATGGGATTTGCCTATATTTTAGTATTTATTGTGTAAACTATGAAACTAAACGACAAGTAATCATTATTAAACTAAAATTAATACCGCCGGAACATTTTTTATCTACAAAAATCAACTTGCCACATATGAAACTATTTTTAACGAGATTTGAACCTCAATTTGTTCCAACTCACCCCCCTTTACTGTACACAAAATCACGGAAGCGAAACCTTGGGCATGCATGTACCTACATACTAGTTTCAATCAAATTGCTATACGTAGGTACGATCACCAATAAACTGATAATTTGGCACATGACACCTTTTGAAACGTGAAATAGTGTCTCTTTCCATCATGTGATCAAACACATACAATTGAAAAGGTATCAGTAGGATTGTGCGCATAGCTCAAGGCTGTAATTAGGGTTCGACAGCAGGGGTTAGAGATACAGGGCCGCCACAAAGAAAGGGTACTTACCTGTACCAAGATTATGGGACCACCGTTTCCAAATAATAAAGGAGCTACTTGCTCAAATAGTTTCTCCAGCCAAATTGTTATTTCATTCATGAAATCTGCCGAAACAAATCAAGAACTACATAAACTAGTAATCTAGAGTACCTAAATAGAATTGTATTGAATATTGGTATACGAAACTCCATGTACATCAACAAGTGGTTGATTTTACCTGAATCTGTAGATCTCAGGTGTATGTCAGGATATTTTCCTAATAACCAATATGGCAAACCTCCCTGAAAAAATTAACATACAAATAAAAATTCAATACACATTAGTGACTTATTACATACATACATGCAAATATCACGTCTTTATCCCTTACGGAGTAGACAGAGCACAAGGTAACAAAATCTTAAGGCCTCGTTTAGCATGATTAAGGGCGTATATGTGGAAAGGGAAATCAACATAATGACTTATTACACTCGCACTAAATGCTTTACCAGGTCTCTTTCAGCACAAATGTACGGGCCAGGTCTCAGCAACACGTGCAAGCCTTCTTCAGCAGCGAGTCGCACAAAAGCAGCCAAGTCACGATCGCCTTCAAACGAGTACTGTCTCTCTTCCGTCTCATGAAAGCTCCATTCGACATATCTGAAACAGTAAACATGATAACTTTTAATCAGAAAAACAAGATAAAAATACGACTTCGTACGCGAATCAAAATTTGCGTTAAAACTTTTTCCTCTCTCCCACCGAAGATGTACTAGTACCAGCAAAATGCGAGTCGTACTTTAGCATGAAGGATTTCATACTACCTCAACGAAATAAACCCGTTTCTTGCATGGACACACACTTCCATTATTATTTATCCCATCCTTTTGTTCTGTGGGAAATTCTAAAAAACCCTTCTTATGATGACACGTACGTGTTCCTCAAAGCACATAATTGTCTACTAAATAATGAGTATATATTTTCTAAATCGTCCATTTATCCTGTGGGAAAATCGGTAAATCATTTTATAGTGCACCTCTTTGATCCTCAAGGAATATGTCTGCCAAATACGAAAAAACTATATGAACCCCATTTATTCTCGATCCCGTGGGAATTTTGAAAATCCATCCTTAAAGCACCTCTATAATATCTCAAACAGTATTAATTTAGGTCAGCAGTGACCTTTCACATGTTCATCGTTATCCCACAATTGTCCGGGATAAAAGGATAACCTGGCCGGCGATTTTCTCCACAGTTTAGTAAAGTTTGCATCAAAATCCGATCAGCCGTTTTCAGAAAAACAAATGAGCAGATAAACAGATATAAGTAAACACAAAAATATTGAAAACTGTTGGAACGTGTTCTGTTATAGATTCTAACTATTTACAGCCTATTTTTTTTTATATCTTTCATGTACAGACTTTCGAGCCTCTCCAGCTTTATCACTACATAGTATAAAACAAAGCCGCTTTCCGCTGTCTGTCCGTTTGTCCCTATGTATGCTTAGTATACATATCTAAACCAGCTAAACGGCGTTAGTACCTACCAAATCCCTCCACAGAATTTTGACGTACCTAAAGGTGTAGCAACAGGTAGATAGACGCTCGTTATATATTTATAAACAGTCTCATTTGATGTCATACACCTAAATCACTTTTTTAATTCGCCTTGCACTTTCCTACAGCATGTGCAAGTGACATGATGACTTCCTATTCCTATCTGGGACTCACTGTAGATTAAGTACTTAAAATAAAATAAACAAAAGAAAAACTAACGTTGCCACAGAGTTAAGGCCAGCTGCTTTTAATTTGTGCAAGCGATCCTTCCAATAGACGGCTGGTACTCTGAAGTAGTGGATAGACCCCGATAATATTTGTAATGTCTGCCCGTCGATGATAAAGCTGTCACCCACGATGCTAATATTGTGCGTTGCAGCAGACTGAAATCAATACAGTTTTATCGTTTTTCGTACGTGAAAGTAACATCGCAGTAATATATATAATTATACAAAGCGATGTTTTGACATCTGCTCTGCTCCCTCGGTGATACTGATATATGTTCAAAAGCCGAAAATATAACAGTATCACTTTATCTGTTTTAGTTTATTTAAATAAAATAATAAACAGTCAAAGGTTGTAAAATAAATCGTATAAAAATAAATTTTTAAATTTTATTTCCGTACTTAGATCCCGATACCCTGCTTACGTATTATTCGAGATATCCAGCTATCTTAACTATATGTATCTAATTTCATTTATATTGGTCCTGCCGTTTTAACATAAATGATTAACCAACACACAGGTGACACATAGACACTAAGTACAATTCTCTTCAAATTTAATCGCATGGAAAGAGTAATTCACAAGTAAAATGTCAAATGAAATGTATTGAATTCAATTTATTCCATAACAATGTACATTGTGTGGGATATAAATAGAGGGCTATAAAAATTAAATATACATACATACATACACAAATCACGTCTTTATCCCTTACGGGTAGACATTGAGTACACCGAAATAAAACCAATCAAAACATAACACTAAACTTATTCTATATTCTATCTATCACAATAGGTACATCCCAATATTCCAGTAAATTATCAAAGGGAATTACCTGCAACAATACATATTATGCCTTTGGGTGGCCTTTAGGTCTTGTTACCTTAGGCTCTGTCTACCCCGTAAGGGATAAAGACGTGATTTATGTATAATGCACATACATACACTTACATTACATACCTACAGGCTACATTTAGTAAGATTGTGGGCGTATAGGAAAAAATGAAATCAAAATAGTGATGGGTTGCTAGCCTCATCGCCTATAACATGATTCCTATGATTTTCGCCCCTTCCCTCGGTGGGCTTTTACCATCTGCGCGGGTAGAGAAGCAACTGGTATATTCTATGTTTTTTCTTTGCTCCCAGACCAGCATGGAAGAATAATAATAATAACATGTATAATGAATATTATTATAATTAAGTATTTTGTATGTGACGATCTTGTCCGGGTCTGGGTTATCTGCATGTATTATTTATATTGTTACTGTATGCAATATGTTTGATTGACATAAATATCTGTTTCACACAATAATAATAATCAAACTGAAATTATATATGTGCGATAGCACCTACAACGTACACCTAAAAAAAACTTTCATGTTTAATGCAATTAATGCAACGTATGTAGTATATAAAAAAGATAAAGTAAACCACCCGCTAATTAATAAATTAAAATTGCCGATGATAGAGTAGGCCTTTTATTTTAGGGCAAGCTCTAAACTCAGACCGAATAAAAAGTAGAGACGTTGTTCTTCGGCAGACGGCAAATCGATGGCAGTTTTAACTGCGTGCGTCTTTCAACAACAACAAGAACAAGCCTGGATGCACTTGTGTGTGTGCAACTATATATTATGTACTCAAAGACACGCATAATTAAACTGGCCTTACTTTGCTTTTCACAGAACTGCGTCTTGTCTTTGTATTTGGTTTGAGAATTTTAATCTTTTATACATGCAATTGTTCGATTTGTAATAATGTTGTCACGCAAGCATGCATGCCTACCTCTGCTACTGAACGACGTTTTTCTGGGCTTCTTACTTGGACGACGGAGGGCTCCAAGGACGGGCCCTGGGCTTGCACCAGCCCTAAAACCAAGCAGTAAGCGACCGCCGCCAAGAATGCTCCCCGGCACTCTCGCACGCGCATGATGGCTTGAATTTTAAGAATGTAGTAAATAAATAATAAGTAATTAAAATAGACACGTGGACCTATTAATAAACAAAACCCTTGTAAAGTTTCTGTACATTTTTTTATTAAGCAGTAAAAAATTACATATCACAAACAGTAGGCGCGCTATTTCAATCGCATTCACTATTGTACTTTTGCCACCATGTTATGTTTTTGACAAATAAATAAAATAGTATATGATTTCGGTGGTGATTAACAATTATGGCTTTGAAGACCAGACATGGTCACTAAACCGATTTTGTAAACATTTAAGTATATTTCATGGGAAGTTACAGATAAAAACCATATTTTTTCAGTCTGTTAAAAAAACATACAGTAGAAAAAGTGGTAGGTATATGCATGTAAGGAGCTCCAGTTAATATTCCTAAAGAAAGGTACCTATAGAACCACAGGTAAGCGGGTTTAAGTAAGTAAAACATTTTTTTGAACCGGCGGCTCAAAATACTGAGAAACCCGTTCTGCACGAAAGCAAAAAAACATTTTGAACAATGCCACCTGGACAGATGAGTACAAAATGCGAACGAATAAAATATTTCATAAATAAGTATAACATGTAAGTAGTAGTAGGTTTAATTTGTGTATACTAACTTGATTGTAGGTGCAGTTTCAACTAAATTTCCAACATCGAAAATTAAGTTTACCAATAAGCGAAGACTAGTTACGAACATTTTCTGTAATGGTTAAATAATTAAGTACGCCTAAAGCAAGCAATTGTATTCTTCGTTTTTTGACAGAATTAGATAAATATCGCCTGATTTCCAATTATCTATTTTAGGCTTTGCGTGCGTAAATAGGTTCAGAGGTTCCAGACAGTTTCAAATATTTTATAGTAGGCAGCTTTGCAGCTGCTTCTACTCGTATAGGTACAGTCGGCATTAGACAGAAGTAAGAACTTGTTTTTACACAATACCTACCTTAGTGCAAACCGCGACCGCATATGATCTGAAAGCTACGATGGCAACTGTTCCAGGAAACTTTGTCAATAAACCAACTATCACGTATTGTATAATCCTTAATACGTGAACATTGTAGGCACCCAGTTGAATGTCTAGTTGTAGGTATCTACGCATGCAAATGCAAATATACGATCGTACGGTACCTTGGCGGTCAGACGACAATGACCCCACGGGGATCTCTAGGAGCTGGGCCCACGGAACTAATAAAGCGGCAATTTAGTTGAACTCTCCCGGTCGGTCTTATGACGAGTACAAGATTACAACTTACAAGTTTATGACACAAAGGCTCCTCGAATGTAGTGCACAACACGGTCGGCTACTTATTGTGACGAGATCGGTGCGACACACGACCGTCTGCCCCGCTTCTCTACGAGTTACTCGTCGATTTATTTGATTGTTTTATATTTAAAACTCGGTTAATGATGTACCTACCTAGTATAATTACTCTTTGTTTTTGACTTGTGTATTTGTTTCTTTGTATTTTGGGAAAGTTTAGGTTATTTATACTTATCCACTGGATTTCTTGGCTCATTGTTAATCATTATTTTTATGTGGAAACGTTCAAATTGAGATATTATTTTTATAGTTGCGCTCGATTTATATATACACATACATACATACACAAATCATGTCTTTATTCCTTACGGGGTAGACAGAGCCTAAGGTGACAAGACCTACAGGCCTCGTTAAGCAAGATTATGGGCGTATAGATGGAAAATGGAATCAAAATAGTGATGGGTTGCTAGCCGCATCGCCTATAACATACCTATTATGATTCCTATGATTTTCGCCCATTCTCTCGATGGGTTTTTGCCATCTGCACGGGAAGAGACGCAACGGGCACATTCTATGTTTTCTCTATGCTCCCAGATCAGACCAGCATGGAAGAATTTATATAGATACAAGTAATCCAATAGAAATACTCTATTCTGTCTATCCGTCCGTCTGTCCATCCGACTGCTACGTGGCTGTACCTTTTGAATCGTAATCGATACACACTTGAAAATTTTTCAGAGTATTTATCACACCAGCTGTTTTACCATCAATGAAAAGTTAATAATTAAAAAAGGAAAAAATGACACATGTTTTCTTTGGCGTTTTTGTTCGATATTTTTGAGTACTTTACGATGTTAGGGAACCCTTCGTGTACGAGTTCGTCTCGCGCTTGACCGGGTATGTTGTTAGATAAATTGCTATACTTAATCTATTAACCCATGGCGTTAGATTTGCCATAAGTACCTACTATGCAATCTCTCTGCTATATCTATGATTTTGAAACTAGGCGAATTATAAACCTAATTTTACACTTTTTAGCGACATTCACTCACGCGATAACAGTACTACTTACTTATATTCGAAAATCTGTTCTAATCAAGAACAAACAGGTTACTTTTTCCCGCGCAAACAACGATAAACAAGATTTTCGCGGACGAAGTCACGGGAAACAAGTTTAAAAAATTATAAGAGGTAACCATTTTATTCAAGAGTCATTGCATAAAAAAGGTAACTAAAAAAAGGACAGTATTGACACGTTTTCGAAATATAGTATAATACAATCCAAAAAAACTGCAGCTCAAATTAAATTTTCTATTAGTTGACTGATTTAGTTACAGCTATAATTTTCGTTTAAACTACTACTCGTTTCTCAAATTCAGCACAATTTTTCACCACTTCCGAGTGCTATTTTGACATCGCTTTCAAACATCGGGCCCTTGGACTATTGCTGTCAAATATTTTTGAGCACCTAGATAGCTCCCATGCACCTTATGGTGACTGCATACAAGTATGATATTATTTGATATTTTTATTGAAATGCAACGTTATCACCCCCTTCTGTATCAGACAGCAAGTGAGAGGCCAACTCCAAAATTATATAGCACAATATTACTAAAAATCTTGCTCGTGTGAATTGTCTATTCAAATCTGAAAAGAGTAATTTCGATATTTCCCCAAAAAGCGTGCTATTAAATTTTAATTTATGTTCTTTTCCATTAACATCATGTGTGATAATAATATGTTTCTGCTTGCAGTGGCCTTAAGTTTCCCGCGTGTAGAAAACAATGACGGATTACATTGGTTTGACATCGGACATAATGTAGACAGTGTAGACTAAACACCATGCTACGAATGATGGAATGTTAACTTCGCACTTAACCTACAATGCGCACCAACTTCCGAGCTAACATTGGCACCATTCAGGCCTATCGCGCATGTACAAGAGTGAGAGATATAACGTTGGTTGGTCAGGAGCGAGTGAGAAGGCTGAACTGGTTGGATTGTATTGTGATAACGCGACAGCAGGAACATCTTAGCCCGGCCTGTCGTTGTGGAACACTCGACAGCGCCGGTCCGTTTCGTACCGGCTACTCAATTAAACACGTGGTGGACAAAACAAACCTGCAAATTAAGTAAGTGGTTTCCTTTACTGTAAACATTAGCAAAATCGTCCTCGTATCGATTCAAATCGTCGCAGTATTTTCTGCTTAAGTTTTCGCACATGTGGTGTGGACTGCATGTGGACACCGCGAGGAATTAGATCCTTAGCAACAACGGTTCGCAAGTTTCACTCTCTTTTGATGTTGTTAACGTTTGTAACGAGCAACTCTTTTATATTATGCGATTAGTTTTTCGAAAAATGGAGGAAATGCGTGTAAGTAGAAAAAAGTTTTTCCGAAGTCATTCATGCTGGTCTAGGTCTAGATAGGTTTTGTCGCTAGAAAAACTTTTGCCATATAAGTAAAAATAATAGTTATTTGTGCCACAAGAGAGCAAAGTTGATTTTTGGTGGAGTGTTGATTTTGAATCCCGAGCAAGCGAAGGGTTCTAGAATCCTGAGTGCAGCAAGGGGGGTTGGCGTTGGGGTTGTCGCGGCGGTGGTGGGCTGCTGCGAGGGCGGCGGGGCGCGCGGGGCTGCGGGCGTTACTTACCGCCCTAGGGTTTCATGGCAAGAAAAAAGCCCGAAGGTTTTATATGGGGCATTACGGGCAAGTCAACCTGTATGTTTTGATACTGTTTACGTGCAAGTGTGATTCCTAGGGGTCCGCGGCTGAAAAAGGTTAAGAAATTTGTCTGTCCTAGATTTTTGAAGTTTGGTATGAAAATAGCTCTTATAGTGTTACTACCTAATGAAACAAATCTAAAAATCTCTTTTTTTTATGCGTGTCTGTCTACGTAAGTAACCAATATAAAAGGACTCCGCTTAAAATGGATTTATTTTATTTCATAACTAAAGTACTATAGAATATCAGTGTTTTGCTCCTACGAGCAATGTTGACCACTGAGCCATAGCCCTTTTGCGCTAATGCAGCGCGCACAAACAAAGAAAATGTTTTAGTTTTAAGTTTTGGCTTGATAATAATATGTTGTATCGTATGTAACCTTGATTGTGTGTTAGCTGCACCAAATAAACGTTTTATCTATCTATCTATTACTTGGGCGAATTTCGCTTGCTAATTGTAATTAGCAGTTTGTAAAAAGGCTCTCTTGACATGACCGGCCGTGTTGCCTAATTGAATAGCAATGTTAAGTTGTTGAGAGAGATTGCTGCCTGCATATGTATTTAAAAAAATATAACTAAGTATATTTAAACATTTAAAAAAAAACTGGTTTTGATAGCGAAGTTTACCTACCAGCAAAATCTTTGTTTCCAGAAATGCCGTACGAAGAGCTGACTTGCGAAGTGGGTCCTGTGTGCAGCCTTGTGCTTACAGATGGCTCCGTCTTCCAGGGCAGGAGCTTCGGAGCGCAGCTGCCCGCAGAGGGAGAAGTTGGTATGAGAGCTTAACTAATTTATCAACATAAATGGATAGTAAATAGTACCTGTTTTCATTTTTGTCTCCAGTCAATCTGTCTAAGTTTTATTATGGTAAGTAAGTAGGTTCATACCTGCACTAAGAATCACACCGAGTTCAAACATTAATTGTTTTTTTTTCAGTAGGTACATACTTACACGTAATATGTCAAGTCGAGTCATCGCACGTTGGATACGAATTCAATTTGTATCCAAACGTAAACGTACCTAGGATTAAAATCGCGCGAATAAGTGAGCACATTAATTAAATTTACCTACGACAAATTGACAGTGTTCCTGCTTCCAATGAATGAATTATATTTTATATAAAAATATATATACGTACAGATTGATTTCGGACATCCAGACCCCATATTCGTACGACAAATTCGCTCCCAGTAGTTGGACTGTCGATGGCGAAATTGTTGTTACGTTTTCGTACGTGTTCGCAATGTGCGGTCACTAAATTCACAGGCACTTATCAAAGTTGTTGTAGTTATGGATCAGGTTACTACTGGTTGAATTTTATAGCTGTTCACTCAGGTCACATTCATGACCGTAGTACGTTGCAGATGGAATATAGTCCGTCCGTAATGGCCAGTAAGCAGAAACGTTATCAGTGCAGACGTTATTAGTAAACCTTGCCATTCCGCAACCCAACACCCCATAATGCCTAAGGCCCACCCACACCACACAAGCTTTAAAACACAAAACACGACCGTTTGCTTACAAAGCGCTTGTCCGAAAAAAAATGGTCCTATTAACTATTAAAAGTAAATAATCCAAACCACCTACATTCTCTATTTTAACCGTAAAATAGAATGTGTATGAAGTTTTAAATACGCAATGGGCCCATATGGGAACTACAGCGCGAGCCCTCTCATTCTGAGAGAATATAGGTAGGCTGGAGATGAAATTAATGAGATGCTGTTTCGGATAAACAGACAATCTACAGTCCGTGAGCTCTCAGAATGCCATTCGGGTTTGTCTGGCTTTCTCCCTCACTCGGCCGATTCAAGCATCAAACCCATAAGAGTGAGTGAGACAGTAAGACAAACTCGAATCGCATTTTAAGAATTCACAGACTGCACTACTGTTTACGTATTTTTAATCGTACATACCTACGTATGTTTTACAACTGACAATTACCCCTTATGCAGTATTCCAGACGGGGATGGTCGGCTACCCCGAATCGCTGACGGACCCGTCGTACCACACGCAGCTGTTGGTACTGACCTACCCACTGGTGGGCAACTATGGAGTACCAGACGAAGCCGAGCGCGATGAGCATGACATACCCAGGTAAGCCGCTTAGAGTATTAATTGACCACTAATATAAAAATTAAGGCGCCCGAGAAACGTCTTCACACCATCTCCTCTTTGTGGCTACTTAGCATCGCGACGTTTCTGTATATTTTGTATGAACATTCATTAAAGGCAGCGTCTCTTCTGTGTGGCCTGACGTGTACGGGCACTCGCAACCGTTTGACAAAAAGAAACACCACTAGTGCGCAAATGGATTACGAACTATGGTTTTGAGTGCGTTAGACAATATACTCTCACAGGGCACAGTTGTCACTTTCCTAGGTTTTGTTTTGCTTGAAAAACTTTATCTCACTAGTGATACCTACCTAACTATTTTTTCTCACATTGATAAATAGATAACATTTCCTGTGCGGTGGCCCATGATAATAAAATAATATTTAAATTATAGTTAAGTAAGTATGAGGTCGATACTAGAAACGACATTGGCATCATATCATCCATGTGATTATTTTAGGTACAGTCACATTCTTTAATTCAGGACCCAGATTTTTTTGCAAAATAGGTTCTATACTATGCTGTAACTACCTATAATTTGACGAATTTATGTTTTTTTATATAACAAGGAAGGCAAACAAGCATGAGGGGTCATCTGGTTGTAAGAAATCTCCACTGCATATATGGATAGGTATCCATACCACTTGTGATAATACCTTACCTACCAATAATTTTCTTCGCGTATAATAATTTGGTGGTCGAGTCGACTTAAAATTCGGTTTACATACGTAGGATAGATGACAATGCAAGGGCAGTCTGCAAAAAATATTTTAACAAAACCATTTTCTTTCTTCCGATAGGTGGTTTGAATCAAGTCGTATCTGGGCGGCAGGGTTGATTGTTGGTGAGATAAGCAAACATGCGAGCCACTGGCGTGCTAAAAAATCACTGGGATCATGGCTATCTTCCTACGGAGTACCGGGTCTCTGCGACGTGGACACCAGGGCGCTGACCTGTCGCCTACGGGACGGGGTGACTCTGGGCCGAATTGTCCAAGGTGTTCTTCCATCTGGTCCCCTACCTCCTATACCTGATCCAAACACTAGGAACTTAGTCGCTGAGGTATCTGTTAAGGTGAGTTTAATTTTTAAGTCTCGTTCACTGAGGGTCACCTGCACGTTTAACATTTTAAGTACAAGCATATGATTAGTTTTTACTTGTACCACTTATTAAAAATTTAAACGCTTTCAGGAAACAAAAGTGTACAATACAAATGGCGATGTTTCGATTATGGCTGTTGATTGTGGACTTAAATACAATCAAATACGATGCTTAATTAAAAGAAACGCAAAAGTGACCGTAGTGCCATGGGATCACAAACTAGATCTTGAAAATTACGATGGATTGTTTATAAGCAACGGTCCTGGTGATCCAGAAATATGTAAAAAAGTGGTGGACAATATTCGCAGCGTGATAAATTCGACTAGCGTAAAACCAGTGTTTGGCATTTGTCTCGGACATCAGTTATTGTCTACTGCTGTTGGCTGTAACACTTTTAAAATGAGGTAATAGGTAGTTTATTTGAATGATATTTATTCAACTTTAATTTTGTATTATTCATAACGACGTCTTTAACTTATTATTAATCCACTTTATTAACATTCATATTGTTTTCAGTTACGGAAATCGAGGACATAACTTGCCTTGCACACATAGTGATACAGGAAGGTGCTTTATGACATCACAGAACCATGGGTTCGCTGTCGATGGTAGCACATTACCAAAAGACTGGAAAATCCTTTTTACAAATGAAAATGACAAAACAAATGAAGGTATTATACACAAATCAAAACCATACTTCAGTGTGCAGTTCCATCCTGAACACACTGCAGGCCCAACTGACTTAGAATGTCTTTTTGATATATTCGTGGACGCCGTTAAAGCCTACAAAACAAATGAGACGTATGTTATCGATAAGAAGATTACAGAAAAACTTACGTTTACTCCCACAATAACTGAGAGACCGAAAAAAGTTCTCATTCTTGGTTCAGGGGGCTTGTCTATCGGCCAGGCCGGAGAGTTTGATTATTCCGGATCTCAAGGAGTTAAAGCAATGCAAGAAGAAAAAATTCAAACAGTGTTAATAAATCCGAACATTGCCACCGTTCAGACCTCTAAAGGTTTAGCGGATAAAGTTTATTTTCTCCCAATCACCCCTGAATACGTAGAACAAGTGATTAAAGCTGAACGGCCAACAGGGGTTTTACTTACGTTCGGAGGGCAAACTGCTTTGAATTGTGGAGTAGAGTTGCAGAAGTCTAAAGTTTTTGATAAGTACAATGTTCAGGTTTTAGGAACACCAATACAATCTATAATTGATACAGAGGACAGGAAAATATTTGCAGAAAAAATTAACGCTATTGGTGAAAAGGTAGCTCCAAGTGCAGCAGTATTTTCTGTTGATGACGCAGTTAATGCAGCTCTTCAAATCGGATACCCAGTCATGGCACGAGCTGCTTTTTCCCTTGGTGGCCTAGGCTCTGGTTTTGCAAATAACGAAGAAGAATTAAGAAACTTAGCCCATCAAGCCTTTTCGCATTCCGACCAACTGATTATTGATAAATCACTAAAGGGATGGAAGGAAGTTGAATATGAAGTAGTGAGAGATGCCTATGATAATTGTATCACCGTTTGTAACATGGAAAATGTTGATCCTCTTGGAATTCATACTGGGGAATCGATTGTCGTAGCACCGAGTCAAACTCTTTCAAATAGAGAATACTACATGTTAAGAAGTACTGCTTTGAAAGTTATAAGACATTTCGGAATTGTTGGTGAGTGTAATATACAATACGCTCTTAATCCGAGTTCTGAACAATTTTACATAATAGAAGTAAATGCAAGATTATCAAGAAGTTCCGCTTTGGCTAGCAAAGCCACAGGATACCCTTTAGCATATGTTGCTGCTAAATTGGCCCTTAGTATTCCACTTCCTGAAATAAAAAATTCAGTAACCGGTGTCACCACAGCCTGCTTTGAACCAAGTTTGGATTATTGCGTTGTTAAGATACCGCGATGGGATTTGGCTAAATTCACAAGAGTCAGTACTAAAATAGGTAGCTCTATGAAAAGTGTTGGAGAAGTCATGTCCATCGGGAGAAACTTTGAGGAGGCTTTTCAGAAAGCAATAAGAATGGTGGATGAAAATGTCAATGGCTTTGATCCTAATATCAAAGAAGTGAATGAAAATGAGCTGAGAGAACCAACAGATAAACGTATGTTTGTCCTGGCTGCTGCCCTTAAGAAGAATTATACAGTTGAAAAACTATACGAATTGACAAAAATTGACAGATGGTTCTTAGAGAAGTTTAAAAATATTATCAGCTACTACAAAATCTTAGAAAGTATCAGTCACAGTTCAATAACAACAGACATACTGAAAAACGCAAAACAGATTGGATTTTCAGATAAACAAATAGCTAATGCTATAAAAAGTACTGAATTAGCAGTGAGAAAACTGAGAGAAGAATTCAAAATAACGCCATGTGTTAAAAAGATTGATACAGTTGCTGCAGAGTGGCCGGCTTCGACTAACTATCTGTACCTCACGTACAATGGAAGCAAGCACGATTTAGATTTTCCTGGAGGATTTGTTATGGTCCTGGGTTCTGGTGTGTACAGAATTGGAAGTTCCGTTGAATTCGATTGGTGTGCAGTAGGTTGTCTTAGAGAATTGCGCAATCAAGGCAAAAACACAATAATGGTCAATTATAATCCAGAGACTGTTAGTACCGATTACGACATGAGCGATCGGCTATATTTCGAAGAAATATCTTTTGAAGTGGTAATGGACATATATAACATAGAACTTCCTGATGGCGTTGTATTGTCTATGGGTGGACAACTCCCAAATAATATTGCTATGGATTTACATCGGCAGCAAGCAAAGATCTTAGGGACATCGCCAGATATGATAGACAATGCCGAAAATAGATTTAAATTTTCCCGCATGCTCGACCGAAAAAATATATTACAACCACGGTGGAAAGAACTTACCGACCTCGAGTCTGCAACAAGTTTTTGTGATGAAGTTGGTTATCCATGCTTGGTCAGACCCTCATATGTGCTAAGCGGAGCAGCAATGAATGTTGCATATTCTAGTCAAGATTTAGAAGCTTACCTTAAATCAGCTAGTAAAGTGAGTAAAGATCACCCAGTAGTGATTTCGAAATTTATAATGGACGCCAAAGAAATCGATGTCGACGTTGTTGCTGCTGATGGTATTATTGTTTGTATGGCTGTTTCCGAACACGTAGAAAATGCTGGTGTCCACTCAGGCGACGCTACATTAGTAACACCACCACAAGATATTAACAATGAAACATTGGATAAAATCAAAGGAATCGCTGGAACAATCGCCGAAACACTTGATGTCAGCGGCCCCTTTAATATGCAATTGATTGCAAAAGACAACGAGCTTAAAGTAATAGAGTGTAATGTTCGAGTATCTCGATCATTCCCATTTGTTTCAAAAACACTGGACCACGATTTTGTTGCTGTTGCAACTAAAGTTATTTTAGGTTTACCCGTAGAACCTGTCAACGTAATGGGGGGATGTGGAAAAGTGGGCGTGAAAGTCCCACAATTTTCTTTTTCTCGATTGGCTGGTGCAGATGTCACTCTAGGCGTGGAAATGGCATCAACTGGGGAAGTGGCTTGTTTTGGTGAAAACCGCTATGAAGCTTATTTGAAATCGCTGATGAGTACAGGATTC
Source organism: Pandemis cinnamomeana (assembly GCA_932294345.1). Classification (NCBI taxonomy): domain Eukaryota; kingdom Metazoa; phylum Arthropoda; class Insecta; order Lepidoptera; family Tortricidae; genus Pandemis; species Pandemis cinnamomeana. The sequence goes on along the minus strand of OW028705.1, from coordinate 9,245,148 downwards.
AGGATACCTAAAAAAGCCATATTGCTCTCAGTCGGAACATTTAAGGTAATATTGAAATCATCTTTATTTTACTTGTTTGATAAAAGCATTTGTCTATCTATACATATAATAAAATCGTTGAGACCAAAAAATCTGTACATTGAAGATTTAAAAAAAAAACCGACCAGGGTGACTTAAAATCGGTAACTGAACATATTAAAACCATTTTTAAAATTTTTGTTTGTTTGTTTGTTTGTTTGACTGAGCATCACGTAAAAACTACTGAACGGATATTGTTGAAATGTTCACAAATCTATTTCAATAAATTCAGAATAGTCTATACATATAATAAAATCGTTGAGACCAAAAAATCTGTACATTGAAGATTTAAAAAAAAAAACCGACCAGGGTGACTTAAAATCGGTAACTGAACATATTAAAACCATTTTTAAAATTTTTGTTTGTTTGTTTGTTTGTTTGACTGAGCATCACGTAAAAACTACTGAACGGATATTGTTGAAATGTTCACAAATCTATTTCAATAAATTCAGAATAGGATATAGGCTACAGAAATTTTGGAATTTTTTGGAAAAAGGGGGTGAAAAGGGGGGTTAAAGTTTGTATGAAAAAATAAAATTAGATTGTTCTAGAATCATGAAACTCAGGATAAATACTAAGTAATAAAAATAAAGAAATACCTGTTTTAGCATTTTTTTTAAATCTCACCCAGAGGCGCAAAAAAGAGGGTTTTGTGTTTAAAATTAATTAACTTCATAAATCTATACAATAAAAACCAATGAAGTGTAACCTTTTAAAATTGCTAAATAATACTTCCAAGTTAATACAGGTAAATATAATTTCTCAGTTTTCTTGAAATTTAATTTTTGAGGTGATTACGCACAAAATAGCGGAACTCAAGAAAATCAGCTTTCCTCGGTATAAGTAGTTGGTAATAATTACAAACAAAATAATACTACGGAGAAAATAAATAGATACGAATGTACATAAGACATAAAGCTGGAAAACTGTATCAATTGTGAAAAAACATTAATAAAATAATTACATGCTGTACAGGTATTTTTCAACGAAGACATTTTCGTCAAACCTAAATCAACCTAAATTGGCGTCCTAAATTGTGTTCTTTACCTAACACCTAAAGTTCAATGTGCAATACCGTTACTTTGTTTTTATTTATGTGCTATTATTCACAACGCGTTCGGTTTTTGAACGCACTCTTATTTGAAAACCTGATATATTACGAGGGCGGCGTGAAACGCTTGGCTGTATGCTCTTAATATCTTTGCCTAAAAAAATCAAAATCAAAAGGCGCGTTTACGTCTGCGCTACGAACATGTCAGAATTTTATTGTGAAAAAAGTTTGTGCTTTTAGTATGAATCTGACAGCGAGCGAACCTTAACTGAATCGCATTACGACGTCATGGTATAAGGCCTCTGTAGGTAATTAATTTGTAGATAAAGATAATAAGTGTTAATAATCTGTAGCTACCTACTTAAACCAAGAAAATAAATAAAAAAACTTCTGCTAGAAAAAATTGAGTCGCAATATATTAATTAAAACGGATTAGTAAATAAATTGTTGGTCGTAAGGTAAAAACAGGTAAACATTTATGTACCTATTATTTGATTAGAATATATTTATTTTTTTAAATTAATCAGGGTACAAATATCGTTAAAGTGAGCGCAGTATTCGCCAATAAGCCTCATAGTTCGGCGAAATTAATAGTGATGTAGGTAACTAAAACTGTACTTAGCTTTTTTTGAATAAAGAAACTATAAACAAAACTATAAATTAAACTATTTTGTAAAATAAGGTATAAATAAATGTGATGAGTCATTAACCAGTTCACACCTGTTTTTTTTTCAAGATTCCGTGTCACAAATTATTATTTTCATGACGTAATTCTAAAAGTATAGTTTCGTACACACTTTAAGTGGTTCACGTGACGAAGTTAATACGTTAATAATCATAATAATAATAATTTTGATATCGAGAAAAGCCGTAAGTATCACAAAAACACACGCGGACGAAGTCGCGGGCAACAGCTAGTGTTAAAATAACATCAAAAGAAACAAAACAAATTGCTATGAGTAATTTTAATTATACGATCATTGTCTGGGAACTTCACTTAATCATTTTTTTTGTTTACAGCATAAAATGGAGTTGTTGCCCAGTGTTCGCACCTTGCACAACATGGGGTACAAGCTTTATGCTAGCATGGGCACGGGTGATTTTTATACTGAACACGGTGTGGAGGTATGTAAGATGTGCTATATTTCAGTATATGAACGTAATAAATTCTGAAGCTTATAGAGCAGAGACAAAATTACTAGTATTCGTAGTCAAAAAGCTCAAGTTTTGTATGAAGTGTAAATATTTCGCAGGTAGAAAGTGTACAGTGGACGTTTGATCACATAGGAGACCCAGAAGACGATCGCTCGGACGGAGAACTTATGCATCTAGCAGATTTTATGGCAAGACGTCAATTAGATCTAGTTATTAACTTGCCAATGAGAGGAGGAGCTCGTCGCGTTTCCTCCTTTACCACACACGGTTATCGCACACGACGATTGGCTGTGGATTACGCCGTACCTCTGGTTACCGACGTTAAATGCGCAAAACTATTAGTAAAGGTATGAACTATTCGCTTTTATTTATATTCATTAAGCACATTATTTTTTGTATATCAGTAGTTCTTATCAAATTGTAAACACTTTATAAAATTTCAGGCTATGCTAAAGTGCGATGGCATACCGGCGATGAAAACTCACACGGACTGCATGACATCACGCAATATAATTAAATTACCTGGCTTCATTGATGTCCACGTTCATGCCCGTGAACCCGGCGCAACATACAAGGAAGACTTTTCGTCCTGCACCGCAGCTGCACTAGCTGGTGGAATCACGATGATTTGCGCTATGCCAAACACTAATCCCCCGGTCATTGATCGCTCGTCCTATGACTACGCTTCTGCGCTGACACGTGTTAGTGCTCGTTGTGACTACGCTCTATTTATGGGCGCTTCCACCACCAATTGCGAAACTGCTGGAGAAATGGCACCCCAAGCCGCAGCCTTGAAAATGTATCTAAACGAAACATTTACAACTTTAAAATTGGATGACATGACTGTATGGCAACGGCATCTTCAAAACTGGCCAAAAAAAATGCCTATTTGTGCCCATGCAGAACGTGAAAAGACGGGAGCTATCATTTTAATGGCGTCCATGCTTGATCGGTCGATTCATATATGTCATGTGGCGCGCAAAGAAGAAATTTTGATTATTAGAGCTGCTAAAGAGAGAGGCTTGAAGGTCACTTGCGAAGTATGTCCTCATCACTTGTTTTTGAGCACTGATGACATTAGTCGTATAGGCAAGGGACGCGCAGAAGTACGACCAGTTCTTTGCAGTCCTGAAGACCAAGCAGAACTATGGAAGAATATGGACATAATTGATGTATTTGCTACGGATCATGCTCCTCATTCTGTGGCTGAAAAAGACGCAGAAAAAGCTTTACCAGGTTTTCCCGGCCTTGAAACAATTTTACCTTTGCTATTAAATGCTGTACATGAAGGTCGTCTGACAATAGAGGACATAATCAATAAATTTCACAGAAACCCAAGAAAAATATTTAATTTGCCTGAGCAACGTAATACGTATGTAGAAGTTGATATGGATTTCGAATGGACTATTCCGGAAAGCATGGACTTCACTAAATCAAAATGGACTCCTTTTGCCGGCATGACAGTATGCGGAGCAGTACATCGTGTCACTCTCCGTGGGGAAATTGCTTACGTGGAAGGGCAAGTTCTTGTGCCTCCAGGTTTTGGGCAAAACGTTCGTGAGTGGCCTGCTCCTAAGAAACATACATTCCCTGTTTTTGCAATTGAAAAATCTGAGAAAGAACTCAGCAGACCTAATTCTGCATTGGACTTCCATAACCCCGCAGATCAAACTCGACTAAGTGACCTTGAATCTGATCAAATAGACCTTAAACCAGAAGTAAAATTAAATGTACATTTCAATGAGGCTGCTGCATTAAGAAGTGCGTCACCTCTGCTTGGACAACCCATTACGAGGCAAAGACTCGACAGTTCATCGTATTATAATCCTCCGCAAGTATCTGCTTCTCAAAGGCAGAGAAGTGATTTGTTCGGTAAAAGTATTCTAACTGTTGACTCATTTAATAAAGAAACCCTTAATGATATATTTAACCTCGCACAATTTATGAAAACTAGTGTGAGTAAGGGTCGTTTCTTAGATGATGTCTTGCGAGGGAAAGTTATGTCTTCCGTATTTTATGAAGTGAGCACTCGTACAAGTTGCAGTTTTGCTGCAGCCATGCAAAGACTAGGAGGTTCTGTTATTCACACAGATGCAACTAGCTCTTCAGCTAAAAAAGGAGAGACATTAGAAGACAGTGTCGCAGTACTGGCCAGTTATTCCGATGTCGTGGTACTTCGTCATCCTGAACCTGGAGCAGTTAAAGTAAGTCAAAATAGTTTTAAAATTTCAAATGAAAATATTTGTCAATAATTTTGTTTTACATAGTATAGATAAGAACAAAATACTGATTTTTATTTTGTTTACAGCGTGCCTCCCGACATTGCCGAAGACCAATTATAAATGCTGGTGATGGTGTAGGAGAGCATCCCACTCAAGCATTGCTGGACGTGTTCACTATTCGTGAAGAAATTGGTACAGTCAACGGTCTTACCATAACAATGGTCGGAGATCTTAAAAATGGACGCACGGTTCATTCTTTAGCTCGACTACTGACACTGTACCAAGTAACGCTTCAATACGTGAGTCCACCAGGCCTTGGAATGCCGAAACATATTACGGATTATATCGCATCAAAAGGGATACCACAAAAGGTATTCGACCGTTTAGAAGATGTATTAGCAGACACACACGTTCTATACATGACTAGAATTCAGCGGGAGAGATTTGAAAGCCAAGAGGAGTACGAAAAGGTGAGAATACTTAAATATAGGATTAACTTGTTTTTATATATTGTTTGGCTCATAATTTTACATCATCGTGAGCTTTTTACCGTGTAACAGACTATCATCCAACAATTTACAGGCAAGTGGTGTGCTGGTAGTGACGCCGCAGCTGATGACGCGTGCGCGCCGCCGCATGGTCGTGATGCACCCGCTGCCACGTCTCGACGAAATCTCGGTAGACTTCGACTCTGACCCTCGCGCTGCTTATTTCCGACAAGCGGAGTACGGCATGTACGTGCGGATGGCCTTGCTCTCGATGGTTGCCGGAGTTAACCCACTGGTGTGACACATGGGTTGCTGATTTTGTACACAATCTTCCATGGTCAAATAGCGACAATGGAATAAAATGTATCTGACAAAAGTCATAATAATTTCCCGGTATTTACCACGACTTGTTACAATATTTTCCCACAGCTGTGATAATATGCAGATCGTTTCTGTTGTTGTCTTATAGTTTGATTTCTAAAACATAGAGGCTGTAAGTGAAAAACTTAAGTAAATGACCTGTTGTATGTGTGATAAATGTGTGCGAATAGACAAATTGTCGTTCTAAATTAGAAAAATGACTTAAGTCCCATATCAGTTCTGTAGGTACCTAAACATACTAGTTACTACATACAACAAACAGGTCATTTACCTAAGTTTTTGATCTAAACATTATGCAGATTTTTGTATGCTAAATGAATCTTTACGCCCATGCCCATGAAATTAAATTTTGTAAATAGTACCTAGATTGTTCAACAAGGGACTAAAACAAGCCATAATGTTTAGCCACCCGAGCTCGAGCGAGGGTTGCTATAGTTAGTGACATTATGGTTGTTCAATCTCGCGTTAAACACTACTTTTCACTTTGAATACGAAAAAAAACGACGTCCTATACAAAATTACAATATTTAATTATTTTAACAAAGTTTCTTATAATTATGTAATTAGAATCGTTCGTACAATATGTAATTCGTTAATTCTTCATCACTGTATGCTGATGGTGATATTTTTGGTCAAAGAAAGGATTTTTTGTAATTCCCACTGAATACGAAATAACGTATAATGTAGTTCTTATGTTTTCTGCAAATGGCTTGAATTTGGCTTGCAAGTATGGGATTTTTTAAATTTCCCGCAGGAACAAAAATCGGGAAGAAAATATAGTATATTTCATTACGAGTGCGGAAAGCCTGTCATTGCAAAGAGTTCCGACAAATGTCTACCCGAGCCGAGGCGCAGCCGAAGGTGAGGGTTGACAGTCGGAACAAGTTGCAATGACGGTTCCGCACGTGTACTGAACAACTATTTTTAATACAGTTTCGAAAAAATGAAGCAATTTAATAAAATAATAAACTCAACTAACTAATCATTTATTTCTAACAAAAGTTATAAATAATTCACATATACATTGAAATTGGTACAGTTTTTTATACTAACTGGGGAAGTTTTAGGTTGCGTATTTACTGTTTGAGACTTTAGTTATAAAACCGCCCGATTGTCGTTTTAAGAAAGCATTTAGTTTAGGGTATTCATTTATATCCACGTTGTTCCTTATTTTCAGCATACTTATTATCATCGAAAACCTCAACCATAACGTAGAAGGTTTTAATTTTGCTGAGAGTTCGGAGAAGTATGCCAACATAACATTTCCTGAAAAACTATTTGCTTTTTTCTTCGAGTTCCGGTGGTGATAATTCAAATAAAATATCGTCGAAATTTCTGATTTTGTGCAACAAACTGTTGTGGAAAATGGCGCCAACCGTAAAAGAATATATAAGCAGAGATTTTTTTTTTGTTTTCTTCACCCATTCTGGGTAGGCAAAGGGAACTATGCCCATACAGCCAAGTCTTCAGTAGTTTTTTTTTTGATATGAAATGAAAATGAAATTAAATGAAATTAAACCTAACCTAACTCATTAAATCAAATCATTAAATCTGATATTGAAACAAATTAGTAGCTTCTTTTTAGAAATATTTGCATAAATCATAAAAACTTCTATGATTTTTTTTAGTAAAAACTTCGTGGTTGGTTTTTTTCTTTTTAATAGACATTATTTTGACAGTTGGGAAAGAGAACGCACGAGTGCGGAAAAGGTAAAGAAAAAGCTCGAGTGTGTAATAGCCCACATCCCGAACGCTATACGTCCCTGCAATACGCCACTTTTTGAGCAACTGTATTAAAAAAGACTTTATAATTGAAGGGGGTATGTCACTGTGACGTTATTTGCGCGGACGAAGTCGTAGGCAAAGGTTAGTTTATAGGTACATAGTACATATAATAAAGCTGAAGAGTGTCGAACGTCTTTACATGGAAGATAGGTATTTAAAAAAAATTGCTCGGGATACTTAGAATCCATAACCGAACGTTCCAACAGTTTTTAGAATTTTTGTGTTTGTCTATTTATCTGTTTGTTTGTTTATCTGTATATTTGCAAGCGCATCCGGTGAAAACGCCTGAACAGATTTTGATGCAAACTTTACTAATCTGTTGAGAAAATTACCGGCCAGGCTACTATTTATCCCGGAAAATAGTATAGTTCCCACGGGATAGCGATAAACATGTCATAGGTCGCAGCTGCCTAAAGTCGCAACGTAAATAATTATTGCTTCAGTATCATAGAGGTGCACTAAGGAGGGATTTTTACAAAACTCTCAAGTGATATATGGGGTTTATAAGTGCACTGAATAGGGAGCCTATCTCCATAACTATAATTAAGCACTAGAGTCTTGAAATGCACACAAGTAGGGAATCATAACTGCTAAAATGAATTTCAAGACTTTTCAAAATTCCCTTGGGATAGGGGGGGGGGGGGAGGAATTTATGTAATTATTTTGAAATCTTCTTGTCTCCATAACTATTATTACTAGAACTTTTAAATTTGGCATACCAGTTGGTAATTATAATATCTGAAAACTGATTTTAGTATTTTGCGAAATTCCCATGGTATAAGAAAAAAAATAACTGACTTACTAATGTGTCTGGCCGGAGTTTACCTAACGTGTGATAGGGAAATTCATTCCAAATGAATATTCGTGTCCACTAATTTGATGAAACCAGTTTATTGAAGAAAATCTGTCTTCCGTCAGTTTACCAATAATTGTTAATAACCCATTTTCTTATTTGAAACGTGTATAAGAACTATATTTAGAAGTCTTGTAGTTTGTAATGTGGAGTAAATTGTGGACCATATTTAATGTAAGAATTTGCATACAACAAATTAAATATACTTACCCAATTGACTTTTTTGTTTTTCAATACTTCAAAAATATAGAAAAGATTTTTTTTCCGAATCCAAGCGACTTACCAGTTTGAGGTGTATAAACTTCAAAATTACGTAAGTACTTAGCACTCTTAATAGCGGCAGGTAAGTAAAAAAGTCATGAAATATATATTTCTTTAATCTCATTACAAGATGTATCTACCTAGTCTTAGTTAGATAGTAGCACTAAATGATGTTCTGTTGCCATGGGCAGCTGAAGGCAACTTTTCTACTAGGTACATAAGGAAAAAAATCGGGTTACTTCCGTAGAAAGTTGAACGAAAAGTGACCCTTTTTTTGCTCCCGAGTATATACTCAATTTCCCCATCGAGTAGGTACTAGAAATGATTCATGTTGAGAAGTTGATAGGTAAGTTAACAAACTATAACAAAATTTCAACTTACATAAGTTCACCAAAATTGACAATACTATCAGTAACTTTTAGTACATTTAAATACTTTATTTACTTAAAACTACCCGACTGTACCTACAGCATACTGCAGTGTATTAAATTAATAAATAAAAGTTTAAAGAAAACGTTACTATTTTACAAAGAAATAGAGATTCTTATTCATAATAACTTACAATTTAATTATTTTAATTGATATTTGCTCTTACTTATTTCTACTTAAGTATAACGTCTTTAATTGTTTTGTGAGTAAGAATAGGTAATTAATTTCCAAAACAGATATAAAACACGTACACACTAATATTTCCTTTGATCAACGTGGTTACCTACATACCTATATTTTTTAGATTTTATGACACACAAAGAAGAAAGTGCGCTTCACCATCTTCTGTCACTAGTGCTTTATGGTAAGTGATTATAATTTTGTATTCCTTAACCTCGACATATCGATAATACCGATAGTTCCGCTATGTTATTAAAAAATATAATATTGATTAACTATAATTTCACAACTTAGATTCTTCACTTTCATAAACGTCCTTTAATTTTACAGGATTGGTTTTAGCCATAGGTTCGACGTCCACGAAGGTGAACGCGGGGATCCCTGCACTGTCGGTGGGGGAGTCTTGGCTTATCATGTTCTCAAACCGAGGACGCTGTCTACGGATCTCTTTATGAGCGTTGCGTTCCAAATGACTGTCTCTTCTTGGCGTCAATTTGTAACCAACCTGGTTAACTAATTTTCTCTGACAATCCGCCAGTTTGTCTCGAATTATATCCAAATATTCATTTGCTGTGAAGTCTCCTGGAGTATCTTCCATCAAAAGTATACAAAGCCTTTGCGCCTGTTCCAGGTATATTAGTGCCTGCCTGATGTCTTCAAATTTTTCACTGGAACGAGCCATCGCAATGAAGTGAGGGATAAAAAACTCGAATACCAGACGTCTTCGTTCTGTTTCCATTTTCTTTGGCAGAATTATCTGTATAACAATATGTTTATTGTTAATAAACTATTCAAGCATAGGTTAGTAAAAAATAATATACCGGGCGTATAAAAATAAAAGTTATGATCATACCAAAGTCTTGGACGTAGAAAGCTGATTTTTAGCCCAGAAGTTTTCTTTATGAGGTGGGCGGGAAATAAGGACAATTAATATTACGAATTACCCTCGGTACAGCGAGTTCTACAACGAGTTCTACAACGGGGACAAAGCAGCAGGCGTAACCAACCTACCTATTACCTCGCGAATTAAGCAAATACTTAAATAGTTGTCAATTAATCAAAACAGCCATTTTCTGCTAACTCTACTCATGTTGCAAATTCTAAACAAACCTTTACATTTTTCTAGAGGTATTTTCACAGATGTACTAGTATAAAATCTGATCCTTAGGGCTTTAATTCAATGGATGACGTTAGTCTAGGTACTCGCGTGGCAGTCATAAACAATACTAACTTTGATAATTTTACGAAGTTGTGTTTGACTAAATTTCGGCAAGTTGCCCCACGAAGGTTACGTTGGATTCAAGGGAAAGTGGTGTATTACCCAAATCAGAATAATAAAATATTTTAATACAGGCTTCTCAGCGAAAAATCCCACTAAAAAGCGGTGAAGACGCACGTGTCTCAATCTTGATTGATATATACGCTCTTCTTCTTCTCATATATGTCGCCCTTCTAATTTCGCCGTACCTTAGGTCATCTACTACAATTAAGTCCCGTGGGCATGAAGCACATAAATTAAATTATTAATAAAAGGGCATTGGCAGGGAATCCAATTTGGTAATAACATCAGCAAGGGTAAGGAATTTCTTTTAATATCTCCAAGTAGACACTCTGATTTTGTTTATAAATATTAAAAGTCACTGTTAATATTCCAACACTTACCTGTCTGTCGATTATAATTTCTCGCTTTTCTGGCTTCCCTTCTGTCTTGTGTTTCTTATTATACAGTCCTCTGCGTTTCTCTGCTTGTATTTGACGATTTCTTTCCTTTTTCCACAAATAATTTTTGTCGTGGATTTTCTCAATACCCCTTTTATTTGATTCGTCATCGCTATCAGCACTCATTTTCCTATTTGTAACTGTTACTGCCAGATTTGGGTTAAGTATTCGCAAAGGATTTCGACACGTCAAGATTTCATATAATTTAAGACAGTTAAAGGTAGGGTAGAAGTCCTTCTTCGTGTATTTAAGTTTTTCCAAAGCGTGAAGTACATGCATTACAGGGGCTTCCAAAATATCAGCCAGACGTCTTTGCAGATCACGTAACAAAGGATTCGGGATACTTTTGAAGTCATTGCAATTATCAACAAAGTAATTTGGAAATTTTGCTTGCGTAAAATTTACGTATAAACTCTCTAAGAAATCTTTTAAACTTTCGCCTAGTCGATCTTCTGGCCATTTTGCGTTATTTTGTTCACATTGCCAAAACAAATGATTCCTATAGTGACTAGCGTCGACGCCGATTTTAGATGTCTCATTTTCCATAAAAGTCTTATGTAGAGCCAATGTAAATAAGTAACATCTTATCTGGGCATGCGCCAAACAACTCTCTAAATAGCGTTCTGCGGCAGGAAACGTGATTCGCCACTGCGTCTTCTGGTCAGGATTGAATCCCCTTTTAGGCCTAAATCCAACTGGCACAAGCAAACAACCAAAACCAATGGCTTTGTTAACAATATATTTAGTTGGCCACTGATATCTGTAGTTATTTCGGGGATTTGTTATAACTCTCCTTTCCCGTATGATCCAATTATTGGCCGCGTTTGGCCAAGTTGCCAGTAGAGCCGGAAAAACTTCATATGACATTTTCGTACCGTTCCTTATTGCATCACAATATATGCTTGCTCCTTGTGTTAATGCATTGTTGACCGAGTCTGGTGTAAGACCTAAACTCGATCCCAATTTTATCAAAAAGTTATCAACAAAGTTAGACATGAAGCTCGTAGATGTCAAATAATGATACGTTTCATATAAATTCCTAGATTTCGATGATTTTGATTCTGTATCGTCTATTTCTTCATCCTCATCTTCACTCCAACTGTCAAGGGAACGAACCTGAACTGAAGCCCAGCATTCCTCTGGAACCACACCCGAGCTTAGTCCAAAATTCGACTGTCTACTTATTACAACTCTTTTAGGGGTTGTAGCCTCAGTGATGGTAGCATACCCATAATCAGATTCTGTTTCACTCGAATCATTGAGTCGGCTACTAGAGGTCGATCTATATCCTGATGTATCTGTGTCTTCGACAATGGAGTCTTCGATATGAGTTTTACGAGCAACAGTTTTCTGCTCAAGGGTTGGACCACTCAGCCTTCGAGTGATTTTCAAAATAGATTTCCGATTTTTGTTTTCGTTTGTCTCTTTGGAGTCTAACATCTCAGTATTATTGTTATTATCCGTATCTACCTCCTCAAGCAGAGGAGGCGTTGTTTTTCTAAGTGATTTTATGTTTGAAATATTTCCTCGTGAATTTGTTTGTCTTATTGGTCCACTGCGCCTTCTCCCCGTATCATTTAAACCAATATCATGTACTATTACTTTGGGTGAAGTGAAATTGCTTCCATTCTTTGAATCAATGTTGATTTTATTTTTTAACTTTTGTAGCATTTCTTCACCCTTGCCTGCTGAAGGAAGATCATCGGAGCTATTTGATTCTTTTTCTGAATCTGTATATAAGCTATCATCTGAATCTATCAAGGAGTCTCTTCGGTCAGGTTCTTTCATAAGAGCACTTTCTAATACTTCAAGTTTCTTTAGTTTAACAAAACCTGAAACAATTAAATTAAATTTTGTCAGTATTTTGTAATAAACAATCTAAAATAACTACTTAACTCAACTCAATGGGGTTAAATTAAGTAGTAAGATGACACTGATTATCTACCAAAAAGTAATATGATTTCCTTCTAGTTAGACTCGTAATAAGAGATTTTTTCGAGTTTTTGATCGGAATTATTTAATTCACAATATTTAGAGTATAATCTACCTGGTTCTCTGCAATCTTCGATGCGTAGCTTATAAAAGGGTGCATCGAGAACTGCACTGTAGTCGGAGGTGTCACCAGGCTCGCTGGCTTCAATATTGTCGTATATGATGTAGAGTCTCGGAGCGACGAGGGGCTCGACTTGGTCGGGTCGCTTCCGATAATATACGTGCTCCTGCACACATTCCTGCAGCCGATCAGCAAAGAACACGTGCTTGTGATGAGCTACCATCGCATCGTCAATGTAGTGCTCTCGCTCGCTTTGAGGGGTATTCTTGATGTGATGCATCTCTCTGTAAACAAAGACAACTCTAATAAACTTGAGCTTAAACCCACGACATTGTCAGCATGGTAGAATAAAAAATAAGCTAGCTTGTTTAACCTATTTTTGTAAACGCCAAGAAAATCAGTTCAGTAGTTTTCAGGTTAGTGTGAGCAAACATGCACTAAGATAGACATACAATCTAAAAACCATTGAAATCTATTCTGTCAAGGTTATAAATAAACCCTCCGAACAGTTTCTCCTGCATACATGAATATGTTACGTATAATCTACAGATAGGTTTTTCTCTCCGCTGTTTTATTTTATGAGTAGGTAAATAAATTATTATTATATGTAGGTACAGATTTAGGTATTACCGTTGTTTTTCTATTAAATCCTAATGTATATTATTAAAAGGGATTAGGATAGCTGTTTCCGGTAATAGGGATTTATTCTTATCAAATTCCATTTGTTATCAAAACACTTGCAAATATGCGTTAATCTAGTAGAAGTTGCTGAGGTTTTCTACCTTGCTTTACAGCACCGTGGACTGTCGTGGATATCAGTTACCCTTTTCATGCTAATTGTGACGTTCATTAGATTAAAACAAATCAAAGAAAATCACTGCTAATGATAACGCAAACATGTTCTCGACCATTATCATTTTTATCTTTACCTATTATGTATGGATATTTCTTTTATCACTTCCGTCCATTGTTAATATCTGGCGGAATGATCTTTTCAAGAAATAAAATTAACTATCGTTATAGATATAGGTGTCCATAAAGCCTGTGAAGAGGCAACTTCAAAGGAACATAGGTAATGTTCTTCTTTACACGGTCTGTTTAAATGAGTGCCTCTCTACTCTACCTTGTAAGTAATTTATTAATCGATTATTGTTCGTCCTTATTATACCTACCTACTCGACTAAGTCGATAAACGTAACATCATTTGATTACATATAGGTATCTAACTAAAATTTTCGATTTTTTTATTGACTGTGATTTCATTAGTTCTTTCCATTCATTTAGGTATGCATATAAATTTACTTTTTTCCCTAAAAAAATAAGTCAAATCAGAATGACGCATCGTAATCATAAACATATCGTAAGTAAATGAACTGTAAAAAACATTTCTCTAGAATCGTAAAATGCCAAACACTGAGGAGGGAAGTCCCTATATAGAACTGCGTAAATACAATTTAGGAATTGCATTGCGATTTCTTTATCATGGATTAACGATATAATAAACACAGATAATCCGCAGATTGAGTTTAATATGCCTTTCGGTATTATGTTTCCTTCAGTGTAAATAAGTATGTTTGTAATCCTGCCGGACGAAGGCTTTTGTGACCTAAATACAACGAATCCTAAATATGATAAGGTACAATTTGCAATAAGATGAAAATAATAGAATTTGAGTCATTTTCAGTGATCCATCAGTCAGTAGGTATATGAAGATGCTTCTACTATCGATGCATAATTAGGTTTGATATGGGGGTTTCCTGAGGTTTTATTCCCTAAATAAACCTCGTCCGTGGATTAAACTCAGATTGGTCACGATGTCAATGCGCTGACGACCAACGTCACACTGATCCCGTATAATGCCTACGAGCGAATGGGTCAAGTTATGCTTGTCTGTCGAACTCAGTGCTGAATACGCGAACGAGGTTCTTTTATAAAATAACAAAGCTGTTGCAATTGCGCAATTGTTACTTCAAATAAAAACTGTCACGCAGTCACGAAAAGATGACAAAGAAGATCAAATTAAGTAGGTACGTAACGTACGCCCTTTATATATCTTGTAATTCCTGAACTGAACTCATCAAGGACTAGGTTCTTGTTTTTGTATTGTTCATAGTATGATACCCGCATACTTGACTACAAATCACAGCATGATTTTTAAATAATATTCATAATAAAAATGACATAAATGTATTTGCTTCAAGTATTTTCGTTCTTTAAATTGAAAGCAGGTAGGTACTTACGACGAAATATTTGTTTTTAGTGAGTAAGTTAATATAATTACCTTTCAAAATGTTCAAAGAATTGAACGGAGAGGAGGATGTTGTTCAACAAGAAAGCTTCAGAGTCATTTTGTAGCTGATAGCGCATAAGGTCTAGCGCTTCGTCGTCGTAGGAGCGGTGCGGCTGCGGCGCCGGCGCGGGCCGCGGCGCGGGCGCGCTCGGGGGCTGCGGCGCCACCGGCAGCATCGCCGGTTTCTTAGTCCCCTTACGCCTGTTAGCAGGATTCGCATTCCTCTTCTTTATCTCATCCCGCTTCTGCTCCTTCCATTTCTCACGTTCAAAAAACTTGTCTGGTTCCTTTTGCGACTTCTTCGATTTCGAATTTCCCATTATAAAAGTCGATCCACTAGTTATCCAAAAAAATTTTACAATAGTTTAACACTTTACGAAACACATCGTTATTGTCATCAAAAACTTTAAAATGTCCTTTTATCCTTCTACTGCTGTTCTGTGTCCGTGTGAGCGTTTGACCGCTTCAGTCGCTGAGTACGCACTGAACGAATATTTAATAATACAATTATTATACCAACTAATGATATCTGGTTGATAAAGCTCTGCGAATCGCAATAGATTATCATTTCTGTAAATTGTTGTGCAGTGATTTATGCAGAGCGTGGACTGTGCCAGCCGTGGGTGTGTACGTGCGCGTGCGCAGAACTGACCGACACTAAGCAGCACTACAACACCATTACCCTAAATCACCACACACGTAATTAATTACAAGTTTTCAAACCGTGAAATTATGTCAAAAAAAAATAGCGAAGTCAACTGACAGCATTCCGTATTCAGACTGTTATATAAAAGCAACACGTAACATAAAAGTCGGTTATCAAACCATCAAACGCGTACGATTTAAATTCGATTCAGACTTAAATTGGCTATTTTCGGAATCGTTAGATATTATGATAGTGCGTGCATATTTTACTGATAATCAGAAAGTAGGTAGACAGTGCAATAACAAGAAAGTTATATTAAATGATAATAGTATATTTGAAAGAGTTAATTAAGTAAATTGAAACAGAAACTATTACATTGATTGTATCAAGGTCATCTGACCAGTGGTTGTGTTGTTAAGGTTGCACGCATATCAACATCAACTATCAGTGTGGCACCGGATCGGCACAGCCTCGCCTCGTCAACTTGCTGTCAACAGACGGTCAACCTAATGTCAACCTCGTAACGGAAGCGACTCAAACTCAACACCTCCAATGCGTTAGCGTGGCTACAACTGGTCGATGGCTCGCAGTCAACGTCGAGGATTGTTGTCCTCAGCGGGGAGCCCGCTAGAGCGCCACAACAATTTACATACAAAACCAAACAAAGTAGATTTACTTAGATCGCCTTATCGGATCCTGAACCCATTCATCTCCTTGCGAAGTGACTGCATCAATAAGTAGATGAACTCTTATTTTATGTTGCAAGTGTTGCAACGTGGGTATTATAGTATATTATAGACGGGCACAGTTAATCTAAAAGGTAACTTCGTTAATTAAAAGAGTTAAGTAGCCGAAAAATTTAAAGTAAAAAGTCAACCAAAAAAACAAACACAAGTAGAAAGAAGAATTAAACATTCATTTATTTATTAATATAAAAATAAGGCTACTATTAATCTTAATTTTGCATTAGATGCATGTTCCCCTTCATAAAAATAATGAAAATTTAAATTGACATCCATGATCGTTTAGCCCGTAAAATATTTCCTGTAGAAAAAAAATTTAGATGGTAGAGAATAGAAAAGTGTTATCTTTAATAAAACTACTAATGTAACGGACTGAAGTTACCTAACGGAAGTTAGTAAGAGCGTTAATATTTTTGAACTTAACTTAAAAGTTAATCCGTTAAGCAGACTCTTAACTAAGAACTTCTTATTAGCGATTAACGCATTAACGAGTTAATGCCCACTTTTGCAGACCGGATACATGTAGATACATTATACCGATATCTGGTTTTTTACCGGATGCTACACTCATTTAGATTATGGTATCTAACTTCTTGGAAATTTTGATATAGCACACCTAGCTTAGATTTTGCTTAGGAGCAGGGCTCTTTTAACAATAGATTTAATATCCCCTTGCCAAATTTTACGGAGCCCTATCTCGGTACGCGAGTCCGACTCGCACTAGGCGGGTTTATTATATCGGTTTTTGTACGCTGTACATAAATATTAGTACTAAAATATTTAAATTTGGCATACTTGTAGATAATTATGATATCTGAAAACTGATATCAAGATTTTGAGAAATTCCTGTGGAATAAGAAAAAAGAGGATTATTTTAGGTAACTGACTTTCCTATATTTCATGAAACATTACCCTCATTTCTACTGGCAATTAGAAACAGCACCACCCGAATCCACAATAGCAGTAAACTTAGCTATTTGTTTTCGTATGTTTGTCAAGGGTGGTCGGAAACTGCTTTATCCACATTATAGATACTTACTTACCCACCTTTCTAACCATTTCGCAAGAGGTGAATTTAATTTCAAATGTTTTAAGAAGGTTCTAATTTAATAAAACAATTATAATTACAGAAATTATATTAGAAACTGTCATTTCCTTTACTCACATTAAGAAAATAAAACATTATTCTGTATAAATTGAATAATCTATGAACAAATACAAAATCACAGCACGCACACACACATCCCATCAAATCATCATTTATCGTAATAAAATATAATATTATAACACTTGCTACAAATAAATCAAATCATAATTTTATCACATTTTATACAGACTTCAAAAATTCTAACTTCTTGACACGTACCTAATTAATAGTGATACAGCTGCTATAGACCGGCCGCTTAAATGAGTCCTCGCCCGCACGGCGCAGGGGCGCGGGGTATAACAGAATAGTTCTTACATAAATAAATAAGTAATTGTAATGAATAGGGTTGCAGCTGATTAAGTTAACTATTATAAGATCATATTTTGCACTTTAGAAATAGCAACGCTACAAACGCTAATAAAAAACGCCTTTAAGTAACTATAATAGGCACAAAAAATAATTTACTATTTATTTAGACAATTCATTTTAGGTGTCTTCGCGCTTCTTGACAAATATTGTAAAATTTATATATTATTTTTCACCTCAGCACCTCAAACAAGCGCGTTTTGCTCATTCCAGAGAGTGAGCCATCTTTATGAAGTGATAGACAATGGAATAGCCTGCTGTATAAGTACCAATTGGACGCACACAAAAGATTCTGTCTACTTATAACTACTTAATTAAATATACGATTGTAAGTATGGTAAATAATCATGGCACGTTTCGCAGGACTGCGGCGGGTGGCAAACTCGTAGCCTGTTCTTCCATGTTGTTGACTATGCTTGTGGCGTCGCTGTCTTGCGCGGGCGCACGCCGTCGTGAGCGCTTCATCTCGCTCATCTTCTTGTCTAACAACCTCCTGAAAATAAAAATAAAAATAAAATTCAATAATTTACAAAATCCATTCATATTAATTGTTTACGTTATAAAGAAAAACTTTTCAGCTTTCTTGGCCAGTTGAGGATTCAGTCAGTCAGCCAGTCAGGCAATAAATACAGAACTTTATAAATAACTAGCGACCCGCCCCGGCTTCGCACGGTATATTATGCATGTATTATACATATAAACCTTCCTCTTGAATCACTCTATCTATTAAAAAAACCCGCATCAAAATCCGTTGTGTAGTTTTGAAGATATAAGCATACATACGGACTTGGGGACAGAAAAAGCGACTTTGTTTTATACTATGTAGTGATAGTGATAGTGATGATGTAGTGATATCAAATTGATTTTGTTCAAAGAAGCCTGTCAAGTGCGGGTTCAAGGGTCAAGTCTAAATCAGACAGACGGGCAACTATAAATAGAATAAATCGTAATTTTTTCCTGTTGTGGTGTCTAATATATTTTATCGGACTACTTACAAGAGAATAAAATTTAATAAATATACATACGAACTTGAACGCAAGCAACCCAGCAATCCCGATAAGTTTTCTCTACGTTGAGAGTCCAATAAAGTAAGTAATACTTGTACACATGCTTACTGTTGTCGGCAATCGATGAGCACGCCGAGCACGAAGACGATGGCTATGGCGACCAGTACCACCAGCGCCACTCCGATGATGGTGGCCACCGTCAGCGTCGGGATGTCCTCCTCTAACGCCGTCATCGACACACCCGGCTCCACCGTCGACCCAAGGTACTCTGTAAGACACAAACTATTTAGTAAAGTCCAAGAACCTGCTAGTCTTGTTACCGGGCAGTCCAAACGTGCTTTCGTTTTAGTTTAATACTATAAAGTACTACTTCGCTATATAATAACAAAACTTGAACTGAGTCTACTGAAAAGGACTGAATACTGATACACTGTTATCTTATGTACCTACGTTTCATCTGGCACTCCGCACTCTGACGACTATTCAACGAACTAACAATACGCCTGAGACTAAAAAGAGGCCTTGAAGCCTTACCATGAAAATTAATAGTAGTGAATTACTTTCCAATAAATTCACTTGAATTCTTGAGCATTAGGCGATATAGGGAGGGTAAAACCGCGCATGTACTTTACTACCAAGGAGGCATTATTAAACTCTCCCTCCTCTACACTTTAATTACCTACCTACTCATGAAGTTTGCCGCCGTTTGTATTTATAAATTATAAACTTTAATGTCATAAAGGTCGCGTCATAAATGACGTTGCGATAGGCCTTAGTTTACGATACATTTTGTGACCAAACCTAATTTTTCCTGAAACTGACGTAATTACCTACTGATAACAATCAAATTTTCGATTGACTCAACTAACAGTTATGCACGGGTGTTGCCGAAAACAATTTTGTATGTGTATTAGGTACGTATTTACAGATAAAAGATTGATTCTAATGAGCGTTAAATGCTGAAATGTATGTTTTAGTATTAACAGCATTTGAAAATACATTGAAAAACTGCTTTCAACATACGGAAAACTGGAAATAATGTCCGACAATTTATAATGTAAACTACTTGAGCCCTACACTTTCACCTACGTCTATAACAATCCGTCCCTATTCCTCTAAAGTATAAGGCAACTCTAAGAAGCATTTCAGCTGTCTCAGATCTCCGTTAAATCAATCCAACAAGAATATTCTGTTTAAGTATTCATTGTATGTATGCATGTATGTATGTAAACTCTTTATTGTGCAAAAAGAAAACAAGACAAATACAATTGACAAACACTGAGATACATGCTCAAAGGCGGACTTATCCCTCATCATCATCTTAAAATCATCATCATTATCATTGTCTTAAAATTCATCCGTCATCAGGGATCGTATTGGGTAATATGACTGCACGCCCCTGTGAATGTTTAACGGGATTTTGAAATTGTAGTTGGAAAACGTTTTCAATATAGATCAATATTCAAGGTTTAGACTTAATTTTGAATGCAATATTCAGATGTTTTTTTTAAGTGGATGCAATAAAACCTTAAGGATGTTTGTAATAGTAGACTGTACACCGAGGGGATGGGGATAAAGCACTGTATTATGTCACGGGCGTGATATTGTATCCTGAGCACAGCAAAGGACTCTAGATTTAACTCCCGAGCGTAGCGAGGGTGTTATGAGTTAATTCCTGAGCGTAGCGAGGGAATTAAGATTGAGTCCTGAGTGGAGCGAAGCATTTAAGCGCACCCAAGACATATACAGTTTTATCTCCGAGGAGTATGCTCTACTTTTCTCACCTTTTGTGAGACAATAAAAACCAAGGTAGGTAAATAGAAAAATAATTTAATTAAAACAACGTAAAACAAAATTAAAAGTAAAAATTTAAGTTTGAGAAATTAGTCCAGTTGTGTAATGATACAGCAATATTATTATTGTAATCTTACCTCCATCTTGCCAATTACTGCTCTTTCCTTCCATTTGTTATTATTTATAATGACTATTGACAGATCAACTTGCAAAGGCCCAATCACCTTACCTGAAAAAAAACGAAATTAAACAATAATAATTAAAAATATATATATTTTATGTATGCTTATCTTTAAAACTACGCAACGGATTTTGACGCGATTTTTTTTATAGATAGAGTGATTCAAGAGGATGGTTTACATACATGTATAATTCTATACAGACGAAGTCGCGGGCAGAAGCTAGTAACATATAAAGTACAGATTTTTGTACGCGAAGTTTTCAGAATATTTTAGTAAAATCGGTGTTCACAAAAGGTGTACAGATTACCTAGACGCAAATTCATGGCTTGTCCGGGGCAATGAGAATATAAACACTGTCTGTTAAAAATCCTCTGCAGTTTTTCCATATTCTTCATAGTGTTCCAAACAAGGCTCGTCTGCCATTGACCAATCTTTCATTTTAATGTTACTTTCTAAATACCTACATAACGTAACTTTACTTTGTACCTTTAAATCCATTTCGCTACAATTTCAGTACACTGTGTAGTTTCTTTTTTAATTATCGCGTAATTCGGCGTGCCTCATGGCATAGGACTCCTCCATTTATTTGAGGGTTCGGGGTTATAGTTCCCACGCGGGCCCAGTGCGGATTGGGAACTTCACACACACCATTGAAATGCTTCGCAGATGTGTGCAGTTTTCCTCGCGATGTTTTCCTTTACCGTAAAGCTCATGGCAAATTTCAAATGTAATTTCGCACATAAATTCCAAAATACTCAGAGGTGCGAACCCAGGATGCGAACCCTCGACCCTCTGCTTGAGAGGCCACAGGTCAAACCACTAGGCTACTACGGCTTACTTTGTACCTA
The DNA here is from genome assembly GCA_932294345.1 of Pandemis cinnamomeana. Classification (NCBI taxonomy): domain Eukaryota; kingdom Metazoa; phylum Arthropoda; class Insecta; order Lepidoptera; family Tortricidae; genus Pandemis; species Pandemis cinnamomeana. The sequence goes on along the minus strand of OW028705.1, from coordinate 9,223,470 downwards.
AACAGACTAAAATAGATATGGATAGATTTTAGGTGCAGTATAATATTTAAGTGCCTAAGTATATTACTTTATATTATTGTTTCATAGACTTTGAACATATAAAAAGTGCACGAACTGTTAATAATTATTAATGAAAAACATTTCCACGAAACAAGTTCATTCCGTGACGTCAAAACAATTAAGATTATCAATTGATAAATCCGCTTGTCCGACTGCGAAATTATCGCTGATGCCAACGATTGCCAATCTTCTGATATACACACAGTAGCGGCCATTAAATGAAGGATTTTTATAAATTTCCATGCTCTCAGGTTTCTACGCAAGAGGGCATGGCATTCGTTAATTATGTGAGGTGTTTAGGAAGGGTGGAGGGGGTGGTCTTAAATCTCACCCAATCTCGCGTGGCGGTGGGGGGAGTCTCAGCAAATATACCGGGCCTATTTTTGCCGCAGGAAACTGTCAAATTGCGACAGATCTATCAAGCTAAATCCGAAGTGGTTCAGCGAACGCATTATTTTTTAAGCACAAATTAAGGTACTTAGAATAAATATATGAATTTATAAAAACCACACACTAGACTGGGAAAATCGCCCAAATCGTCTCACGTATTAGGCAATATTCATGATTTTTTTCATGGCTTCCATCAAAAGCTCTGTTATGTAACAAACAATGTAAAAAAATATTTTTCAAATACCTATGCAAAAAATAACCGATATAGGTATAAGGTATCAAAGATTTGTCTCTATCTCTTTCTCGAAAAACGGAATTTTAATAAGAAATTTATATGGGCGTTGTAAAATTATGACGTTACATATCATATGGGATCTCTCTTTCTAATCGCTAACAAATTAGTAGTTTTAAACTCTTATATTTTCCGTATTTCATGACCGATACTAATAATTAATTTCACTTTTTGTCATCTCTTTTACGGTATTTTCGTATTTTATGCATATTCCCTTTTAACGGACGCCTCTAAGGGAATTTCAGTAACTAATCATTATCTCACATAAAAATAGGGTGAGTTTTCCTGTGACACAAAATTAAGGCGGTAAGGTGGTAAAATCCCAAGTCATTTCGTTAGCAATAAAATCAATTTCACTAAAGACGTAAAATACGTAACCATCCGTCACAGGCATTTTACTCTGAAATTATAAAGGACATGTAGTTAAGTGTAGTTTGTCTTGTCTATTGTTCACCGATACATTATTTATTTTCTCTAATTAATTTCTAGTTTTTTATGATTTGAGTTTTATTTAATGAATAAGTAATCTTAATCTAATCATGGAATCATGTTTTAGGCGATGAGGCTAGCAACTGATCACTTTTTTGATTCCATTTTCCACCTATACGCCCACAATCTTGCTAAATGTGGCCTGTAGGTACCTATTACCTTAGGCTCTGTCTACCCCGTAAGGGATAAAGACGTGATCTGTGTATGTGTATGTATGTGCATGTGTCTGAATAAGGGTACCAACAAGATTTTAAGACCTGATAGGTTCTGCCCGCGACTTCGTCCGCGTAGAACCACCAATTTGTTAAAATTTCATCAATTTATCGCCATTCTTTCAAATCCGTCCTCCTATTACCTCTACCTACATATATTACATTATCGCCGTTCCCATATGTCTCTGTTCTCTGTTTTCGACTGAACTTTTAAAAGGCAGAACTAGTTATTTTAAGTTACGGTAGTCTGCTAATATAATGCGAGTCTTTAGTTGTTAGATACTTCACTATGCTACGTCTTGTGTTTCTTTCATTTTCTCACGAACAAAAGTGGAATTTTTCGTCTCGGTGTCGGATGTTTTTAAAAGAACAATACCTATGTATTGCTATAAAATATTCCGTAGCGAACTGAACCGACTAAGACTGATGAGAATGACGTAAACCGTTGATATTTCCGGTAATGTAAATAGTATTAAGTATCGATATTAAATATCTAATTAAAAATAACGTCACCAGTACCACTAATAATATTACCTTTTTTTTTAAAGGTTAAGGCCTACCATAGATGATATTACTATACTAGTCCGTTACATACATACCGAGCTAGCCTTAAATTAAAAAAAAATAGCCAAGTGTGTGTTGGACCACGCACAGTGTGCGCTCCCGTCCCGTAGTTGCGCATCACAATTTATATGTTTGGTTCACTTCTACTAGTTAACTTTTAAAGGCTACTCAACTTTCGAAATTACAGGTTTCCAGTAGGTACTAGATTTTTAGATTTAGATTTAGATTTATTTAAGTATCAAAAAAATACATTATTTAAAAACATGTAGGTATGTCACAAATATAAGTATTTCTGTTGAGATCGTCAAAATTAATAATAACAAGAACATAATTAATTATAAACAATCAAATAAAAATACAATGTCAAAAAAATAAGTATAGAAAAATATGTCACCTTTATAATTCTAAAAACATTATGACTAAAATGTATCTCCAATAAGGATAGTCATAGCATAAAATTACATTAAATAAATCATATCTAATCAAATATTAAACAATGGATGGACTAGGATAAGTCTCTGAGCTAACCCGCAGACAGACAGAGACGGCGGCATGTTCATAGGGGTTCCTTGTTATATTTATGGTATTCTATAAAAGCGGTAAAAGGCATTGTTTTGCTGCAAAATTACCGATCGAGTTCACTTTTCGACTGGTTCACATTCACACATTGAAATCAAGCGGAGATTGACTTTATTATAAGTCAGCCATTTCAGACTGATAATAATTACGAACGTTTATTTCATAATTCAAAAGTATTTAAATTATCAATCAAGGTAAAAAGATTATTTACACACACAATACACCTATTCTAAATTCTAATTCAATCGGTAGCAATCGACGTTTTATCAAGAATAATTAGTGTTTTAACACGAATCCGAAATAATCATGTTTAACACAATAAATATTTGTAGGTACCTACTTTTAGGTCTGTTTTATCTGGTAAGTTTAGTTTTATTTAGTTTACTGTAAAGAGATAGATACCTGCGTGTATTTTTTTACAGAAAAAGTTTTAAACTTATTATAATTTAACTGACAAAATAATCCAAAAAGCAGTCTGCGTTAAAAAATTATTTCGAGTGGATCTCGTCCTAAGTTAACTCCAGGGGCCTTTAATGCCATTCAATTCCAAAGTTAGATCGATCGGCTGTCAGATCCATCATAGAAATTCAAAAATAACAGCTAAAGAATCGGAATCGCATTAAGCCGTCGTGGTAAGGCCCCAGTTATCTGTCAAGCTCAAAAATGCATTGTTTCTCGCATGTGTGGTTGTTCAAAACCGTCTCATGAAACGCAGAGAAGTATTGATCTTTGTGACTTTTTACACTCTAACCTATCTCGAGTTTTATGGTAAAGACAAACTAAGCCCACTTGAGTCATAATGATGTAGTAGTATTATTTAACTTTTCTTGACATCTGACACCCTGGCCCTGACTAATGTCCTCGTTTTATTTAACATCTTACATGAATAAAATTTTGTTAAGTCCACCATACATTTATTTATTTAGTTTCAGGCAATTCTACCGAACGACAGGTACAGTATGGTACCTAGGATCCGTAGAAGGGCGGGCTTTACTAGATAAAAAATATTTTATCTGAAAGATAATTTATTTTTGGATTCGCATTCGTTTGGAAAGCAAGTCAATGATATATTTGGTTTTTAGAAGTAGTGTTAACTACGTTTTTTTAAGAAGCCCATTTTTTACCAACACATTACATAATTTTGTATATAAAATCGTTTTCAATAGGCTATCATATCAAATCAGGGAGCTCGCTCTTATAGGCGGGATCCTATTGACCACTATAGTTATATTGTGTGTTATTGCACATTCACTATCGTTCAAGCCCTGTATAAGTTTGTCATGTAACACACACACACACACACACACACACATAAATGAGGTATTTATCCCTTACGGGGTAGACAAGAGCCGTTTAGCAATTGTGGGCGTATAGGTGGAAAGGGGAATCAAAACCAACGAATAAGTTTTGTGATAAAGCTTGAAAGTGCTGAGAGCATGGTAATAGGTGCCTACATACCTACTTAGTTCTGAGCTGAGAAGTTTAGTTTATTTATCAATAAGGAAATTTACAAAGATATCTTAACTGATTGGCTTGTAATACAGATATTATAGATTACATACTATTATCCAAGCTATGTTACTCGTATTACTTTATTGCAAATAATGATTTCACGATTTTCGGACAAGAAGGAAGTAAAGTTCGATAACTATAGAAATGATTAATGTTACGTCAAATAGGCACGTGAGAAAAGGTTAACTGGAATACTGTTCACAATTATCCCATTGTAGGTACTCGGAATCCGAAGGTATTCATGAAATTATTCTTATGTATGAAGCCGTTCCAGTATTAAGTAAGCTCCTAATGGGTTTAGGGGTAGACTCCCTCATCTCATCAAATCATAGATGATTCACTATTTGTGGTTACATAGGGGATGGGGGACGGGGGACGAAGCCTGAATAGCGATTACGTAATAAAAACTTATTTACAGGTAATTCTTAGACTAGGTGGAATAAAATTTTAGATTTTTTTAAATGACTATGTTTTTTTACGATGTGGAAAATGCTCCTTTTGCATTTTCCGTGGCCGGGGTGACACGGAGCATGTGGGGCTCTGCCGTGCCGACAGGGTTACCCACTAATACCGTAGCACCCCACGGCCGCACCGGGTTGGGATCCTTGTTAACAACACTTGTGCAATACAGGCTTAAGAATCCCCGTCCTCCCACGTAGGTGCCGCCAGCGGCACATAATCCAGATGCCCTTACGTTAAGATGGTGACATATATAGATCTACTAAATTCCTGAGCCACAAAGTTTAATTTCAGATATACCTACAGCCTACAGTATCTAAGGTGAATGAAATATCTCGGTCAAGTATAAGGCTTATCCGGATTGTGGCAATGAAGGTTCGCGTTGCTTTGTTTTATCACGTACCTGCTTAATGCAATATGTAATGAGCGCTTAACCCTCAGCGAATCACGTATTGTTATGTTGCACGTATAATGTGTTCTGTAGTATCCTTCTGGTTTTTAACCGAATACGTAGTAAAAACTCGAATGCTTATAGGTATTGCTTTTTTTACGAGTATTCAGCGCTAACTTTTTATACTGTACACGAGGACGAGGAAAAAAGCAATTAATTTAGAAAACAAATGCAATAAATAAAATTTAATATGTCGTATTTATTTATTACTATATTTATTTAAACGTAATAGAATACTATCCAAACTTAGAAAGTACCTAAGGGATAAAAAATATTTATCTCAATGACCCTAGATTTTTTTTATATACCTACCGTGATTAATGACGCAATAAGCCTTGCTGTAGGAAGACAAACACTAAAGACACTAGAATACTCGACGGCTGGACTAGGTGCCTACTTAATTCGTAATTTGTAGCGAAATGTCAATAATAAATGAAACAAATACGCATCACCTCGAATCATGCGTACCTAACGGTGTCAAGCAACGGCTTAAGACTTAAGGTCCGGATATAAGGACACATACCGTACTAAATACTACACCATTTGATGTGCGAACAATGCGAAAGATAGTGTCACAAATAATAGACCTGATATTAACCAGGTAGATATCAGTTATAGTTACAGAATTTAACAAACTCATAAGAAAGTAGGTACTAGATGTACAAGTGTAATACGAAGATGGTCGTCTGTTTCGCATGAATCGCAGGTGATCACGAGTCATGATTAAAACCGGCCTCAAGTTGTTGTCAACGCTACACACAGTTCTACGTAGGTATTTACTAAAAATATTTGTCTCAAACAACGACAGTTAGTTGGATACCTACATAGTTCCTCGCTTAGCGCAGCAGCAAAGCCTTTGTGTTGTAACAGTGACGGTACCTGGCAGGTTGATTGTCTCGCAGGGTTCTGTATTGTAAATTTGTCAAAGGAATAATAATACCGTAAAACGGGGTGAGTGGTGACAAAATCAAATTTTCATATGTAGCATACATACATACCTACACATTCACAAATCACGTCTTTATCCCTTACGGGGTAGAGAGAACCTAAGGTAATAAGACCTACAGGCCATGTTTAGCAAGATTGTGGGCGTATAGGTGGAAAAAGCTATGACATGGGTACCTTTAAGAGGCGAGTGTACCATTTCTTGCAATGCCGGCAACGCGCTAGCAGTCCTATTGGTGCTGTAGTCGTCCATGGGCGGCGGTGATCACTTACCATCAGGTGCACCGCATGCCCGTTTGTCGGTTTTAATATATTAAAAAAAAGTTGATGTTTATAGATAAGAACTGTTCCGGTGGAACGAATTTTAGTTTAATAATGGTTATCTGTCGTTTACTTTCATAAGTTTAAACAATAAACACTAAAATATAAGCAAATCCCAGCTCACCCTGTAGGTAGTGGGGACAGAAGAGATTCGACAAATAAAAAATATGACTGACGAAAACAAATTACCAGAATAATAAAAGGAGATATAATATGTCTAAAAATATAACTAAACAACTTTTAAAGCAAGTTGAGCCAGAAATTTTAAGTAGCAAATGACAACACAAAATACTAATTCTATCCCTACTCCCCCCCGCAATCCCTTCTCACCCCGTTTAACGTACCCACTTATCTACTAAGCGTACGAGGTGTGATTTTGTTCACAAATAGGAAGCGGAAGAATCTAAGTAAAACCTAAACAAATCGTAAGCAAAACACAACCAAAGTGTAAACATGAACGACGTTGATGTAAAAAAAATGTTAGTCGTGGAAACTATATTCGATCAAACATACATTTGAACGTATGAGAGTGCGAGAGTTCAGTCAATAAGAGAGTTGTTTTGTTGATCCAACTGCAAGTGTGTGCAAGGATGATTGAACCCATTTCACCGCCTCTTACCAGGCATTAATCAATATTTATAATACCCACAACTATTACATATTAATTTCACAAAGAAATAATAAAGCGAAAACTTTATTCTTTTTATTACGTTACTTAATTTACCACATTTACACATTATCTTTAAAGTAATTAAGCGAATGGAATATGCGTTTATTATACTAAGATTAGTCTAGAAAAGTTTTACACGTACACAGGTGATAACTTACATACATACATAACATACATACATAACTATCTCACGGGTACATCCCCTGTTGTCTTCACTACTTAGCTATCTAATTTAGGTATTAGAGGAGTAGGCACATACCGCTTATCGCGATTTATAATATATTGTAATCTCTGTAAAATGTTTTATGTAGGTTCATACTTATATGACTAATACTTACTCATAGATAAAAACTGGCATTTAATAAAGTACCTTCCACCCGCATAAGTACTTATAATTGATAAATTTACCTTCGCATCACTTGCAATCCAGTCTTAATGCAATTTCTTATACAGAAAATCGATTAGAAACAGTAAATTAACACGTTGATACTTACATAAACAGATGACGAAAACCACGTTCACTTTCACTTTTTAAATAACTGTTTCTTTGTTATGTTATAAGTTATTAAATTAACACTAAGTAGTTTGGCACTGTTGATTCCAAGTTGGTGAATGTATCGTATAATGATGAGTGTACGAATATTGGCGCCGGGGCCGACGCATGCGCAGCGCTCCGTGGCGCGGGTCTCACTAACCATCAACGACCAGTTACCGAGATCACTGCACAATGCCCCGCAAACCTAACAACCTCACTTACAAGTCTTACAACTTTACTACTGCAAAAAGTACAAACCAACAAGCAAAGCAATAAGTAACAGCTGCAGAGGTACACAGTTTCAATCTGTTGGAATATGATTTTGAGATTTTAACCTAGGTAAGTAAATACCTGTTCCTTTATTTCATGTGTGATATATACATATAAGCTATTGTTCGTCAGGTGTCAGGTCCATCAGTTTTAGCAAATCCAAGATTAAGTAATTTAGTTTAAAAATGAAAAAGGATAATATCAATTTCCCATTCTAACAAGCCCAGCAGGTTATGGGCCCCACACTCTTCCACTTCGTTATTCCATAGGTACCTACCTAAGTACATACTTATGGATGTTATTTTTTAAAACATTAATAAGATAAGATGCATGCTTTGTCATTTTGTCATCTATTAAACGTCCAACCATCGTCAATTGCAAAAGCGTTTGTAAAAAAAGTTTCAATAAATTGGGTGTTCCCCTGGTCAAAATACTTCACTCCCTTGAGGAGTTCCCAATCCCTTAAGAATTTCGGAAAGCTCTTACCTATTCCTTATTTATATACAACACAAAAGAAACATCAGTGCATTGCGTTCTAAGTATAAGGGTTTTGATTGGGTGTTGATGAGTGATTCAGTCAGCCCAGACTTTTGTTTTTATATTAAGATAAAAACCAAGGTGACATCAATAATTATTGATAGCGACAATATTGATACATTTAATAGATATAAAGAAAAAAACACATGGAAACAAACGTAGAATCTCGTCATTTTTGGAATCCAGTTGAGATTGCAATGTTACTTAGCGCCTTTTTTTACACAAATTATAGAAAACATCAACTTATATTTTTTACAAATTAGTCACATTCCCAACGGTAGCATACACAGCCCGACAGGGTGCCGATGTTTTAAAATCACACAAAATTAGCAAGAGTTAGATATGATTAAAAGATAAGTACTCCACTCGTAAACTTTACTACTACTACTTATTACTAAGACATCGGAATGAAACTGAAAATAACCAAACCTCAAATTGCACTTTTCTCACCAAGGCAATGACCAATTAAATTACATCACTCGAAAATGCCTTTCGAAATTCGAAGTGGTAAATATTTTGTATTGCTAGTAACTATAGCAAATATTTTTTCTCTAGTTAACAAGATTAAGTAGGTAATTAAATCTGTGACATTACTCTCATCTAATCGTATTTCAAATTTAGTTAAATTATATTTCAATTTTTTTATGGCAAATACGTTTGATTAGATTCTTAAATGGCTTAATGGGATGAAATTTATCAAAATTTTTGTCGTGCATTTTCGTACTCGGCATGCGCAGAATTCAAAGCATTTATGTCAAACAGACATACTTAACTCAAGAACTCAGGGCAAGTTGATGCAAGAGGTGATAAACGAAGTCGCGGATAGCAGCTCGTCTAGTTATAAATAAATAAGGAAGGATCCGAATAATTTGATATAACACGTGGGGAATTTTATGATGTTGAGCAGAAATTGTGGTGAGTCACCAGCACATACCGATCAAGCCAAATTTCCCGCCGCTGTCCCGTCCCTCGGGCGCTCACTCGTGCCGCCAGATAAGCTTATCTTTCATAACGCCCTTAAACAGGAATTTACAAAAGATAATGCACTCCAAACAATGAAAATAGGACTAAGTATAATGTAACTTAACCCAGATATGTACTAACTCGCACTTACCTTTGTGAAACAAAAAACAATTTTTAGGGTTCCGTACCTCAAAAGGAAAAAACGGAACCCTTATAGGATCACTTTGTTGTCCGTCTGTCCGTCCGTCCGTCCGTCTGTCAAGACCCTTCTTCTCAGGAACGCGTGGAGGTATGAAGCTGAAATTTATATCAATTACTCAGGTCTACTGTCCCTTGAAGCTGTGAAAAAATCAAACTTCTAAGCCAACGCAATCAAAAGATACAGCCGTTTATGCCGCAAATTTCCGCAAATTTTCAACTCTCAAGGGAATCAAAACCTACAAGGTAGTTCCCGTGAACGCAGAATCTTGAAATTTGGTATGAAGGTAGGTCTTATAGCACAGATTAAAGAATAATTGCGAAAACCGTAAATGTGTATGTATGTCTGTATATAGCAGTGACCAATATAAAGTAACCCCACACTGCGTACATTTTGCTTTGGAACAGGGCTCTGCTAACACTGGTTTTAGATATTTATAGATAATGATACGGAACCCTCGGTGCGCGAGTCCGACTCGCACTTAACCGGTTTTTTAAACATAGTTTAACGTTATCTATACTAATATTATAAAGAGGAAAGATTTGTTTGTTTGTTTGTTTGAATTGAATAGGGTCCAAAAGTACTGGACGAATTTCAAAAATTCTTTTACCGTTAGAAAGCTACATTATCACTGAGTGATATAGGCTACTTTTTACCGCGGGAAAATACCTTTTCCTACGGGAAAATTAATTTATCGCGAGCGAAGCTGCGGACGGAAGGCTAGTTATACATACAAGGGAAGAAATTGGAATCAGTGGCAATTTTGTAGTATTGTGTGATTTAAAAAAATGGCCATAGATGATGTGGAAAAAAAAAGTAAGTGTTTTTTTTCTATTACATACCTATAAAATTGTGCTAAATGAAAAAGTCATATGTACATTTATTTAAATAAAAAAAAGATTGAATATGTACCTACAGTACCTATCAGTACCTACTGATCATAGCACCGGGTGCGTCAGTTGAAAGATTTAGCATGTTTAATACGTTAATCACTGCATATTGTCACTACATAGTATAAAACAAAGTCGCTTTCCGCTGTCTGTCCGTCCCTATGTATGTTTGGATCTTTAAAACTACACAACGGATTTTGATGCGGTTTTTTTAATAAATAGAGTGAGTCAAGAGGAAGGTTTATATGTATAATACCTACATGCATAATATAGTAGAGAAACACAGATAGCACCCGTGCGAAGTCGGGGCGGAACACTAGTTATTATTTATATTAATTGTACTTACCTTACATCTTGATCATCATACCAAATTCCAAATCAGTCTGATTACTGTAAGCAGATGGGCACTAACATAAAACCTAAAGCAGCCAATAGTAGAAGTTCCTCAAATAATGATAAGCGAAAATAATAGTATAAATATGCTACTTGATGATTATATTTCATCACGCTGTCCGATACTATTCGAAAAACCGGCTTTAAATTGAAATGAAAATGTTTATGTGTGATGATTTTGTAAACGATTTTGACACATCCTAATGTATTTTTGCACGTGACTGAATAACAAAATGAAGGCCAAACCGAACTTTACCACGTGATATTACTTTCTGTGGTGACAGCAAGTCTGCCTTGCGTCACTTAAAATAGGCAGGTAGAGTTCTTTTGTGTTGGACTTATGGTAGTTGCTATTTAATTTTAGTTCAACAATATAGATGTTAATTTATCCTTGATTGTCAGTTAATTGCTGTGGCAGAATACATATTATTAGGCCAAAGCTGCGAGACTAATTTATTTAAGACAGAACTCTTAATGTGGTCTACGGTCACCTCTGCTGATAGTACCTAACCAACGCGATTAACACACCACCATGCCTCCAGTATCATCATCGTTTGTTTTAGCAGAATCGCTGTCACGTTGCTATCGCCCGACCGGTGCGGCCTCGGCCTTACAATATCATGTTTTATTTTAATTGCGTTTTAACAATTCATGATCTATGGAAGGGACTAGTCATAACATACTATCGTGGATTAAACAATAGACTCGGGTTGTTTACATCTTTTTAATAATATCTTATCACTTAACACAGTACCTACTGTACACTAGACGTCTTTTTTCCGAGTACGTGATGTCTGGGAATTAACTTCAAAGCATTTGTTGATCAACCGACATTTTTGAAACTGATATATTATTATCGATTTATGTCATGGCATGAAATAATATACACTTTTGTTTCTGACAAACACCGAAACTTGTGTTTGAATAAACTAAGCAGTAGCATTAGGTACGAGTACGTTTCAAACCTTACCCAAATCTATGTCAAATTTTGTTTGACATATTGAATAGCTTCCTGAACAGTACCACTAAACCGTATCAGAAATAACTGTTAAGTTGGAAGTATGTCTATGGCAAGTAGGAAGTATGTCGTCGCCGGATGCTCGGTGCCTGCGCCCGCGCCGCTGGCCCACTTTCCCGCCACAGGCCGATGGCGAAAGCTAGTTCGAGGTTGTCACTCCGAAGACTGTTAGACTTTAAGGTTGAAAACCTTTGAATGCTTCAATGCTTGCTGAATTTCATTAAAAAAAAATGGATTGTACAAAAATTAGTGCGTATTGACCGATCCTCATTATGCTATATGTAGAGCTATTTTGTTTCTCAATTACACAGGGTGGCATTAGATCAGTCAGTACCTATGAGAAAGTCTGAAACTATAGGTTATATATAAGAAGATCTTCTTAGGAATCATGTCATTGTTTTTAGTAACACAAAAATGCATTCATACATTTAAAAGCAACTTTTACTCACCTCGGAAATCGAACCCGGGACGTTTTGAAAAATAAAACTAACACTAGTTCTATTTAGATATCGATTGTGTAGGGCAGCGGTTCCCGAAAGGTGGTCCGCGGAACCCTAGGGTTCCGTGGAAGGGCAATAAGGGTTCCGTAAAAAATATTTTCATGTGCGGTGAGCAACGTTGTTCGCGCGCACTGACCTGTGTTGTTTTTCATTTATACCTATTTTAAGGTGTTATCAAAGAAGGGTTCCGCTAGGAAAAATGTAATCAATTAGGGTTCCTTGACACAAAAAAATTGGGAACCCCTGGTGTAGGGCTTAATGGTAAAATTTACTATGAAACATGATGTCTAAAATTAATAAAATGCATTAAGCTTTCGAAACCAGCAAAGAGTTACATACAACCATAGAGACAATTTTAAGCGCCAAAACGTGTTGAATATTCTATTGAAAAAACTGGTGATCGTTTCGGTAATAGTACCTATGTAGCTTTCTAACGGCAAAATAATTTTTGAAATCCGTCCAGTACCTAGTTTCGGAGCCTATTCAATTCAAACAAACAATTTTTTCCTCTTTATAATATTAGTATAGATAACATTAGTCGGCGGGTGGTGGGACCTTGTGCTAGGTCCGTCCGAATCACTACCACCATCTTACTTATTAATCCTGCCACCAAGCAACAGTAGTTGCAGTACTATGTTCCGGCGTAGAGAGTAAGAGAGCCGATAAAATCATTGGTACATGAGGTATTTATTCCATCTTAACCCTGTTGCGGGTGTCCATGGGTGATCACTTACCATCAGGTAATATTTTATACATTAAAAAAGTTGCTCTCTTTTACTCATGCAGTAGTGGTGATCTAAAAGCATGCCACCATTCTGAACACATGTGACAGCTGTGAATTATTTTGTGAACTAGACGAATTTCTAATGAGTACGAGCGTAGTTTCGTAGTAATACTTTTGAGTGCTATTTTCACAGATGTAATTTCAAAAATCGACCTCTAGATGAAGTACAAGTCTAATTGATATGACACGTATATTCGATAGACGTCAACTGTGCGGGAAAGAGGGCTAAGATAATTATTAAATGAAGGTGCCTACATATTTTTTGTATTACTCAGCAACAGGTGCTGGTGTTAAATATTACACAACATGTTTACCATTCTCAACAAATCCTTTGTCTAAATCCGTTATATGTACGTACACTCGCGAGCAAAAATAGCAGGTCACTTTTCATACAACTCTGTATGGAAAGAGAGCCGTTATTATGCTCGTGAGTATAGATGGAAAAAAACGCGTGCTATCACGAATAGCTCTGCATATTAGCTAAACTGCTATTTCATGGAGGCACGTTATCTACAGGCTTGTGTGTATAGTATTCGTTACAATGACGATGACGTCGCGCGGCCACGTCGCGCGCTCGTGCCAGGTACGGCCGGCGTTGCGCCTGCGCAGACTTAAATCAAACAAGCAAAAAAATTAATGCCGGTATCAAATAACCTCAGACTAAATAAAAAGTCAGGACGGAGTCCTGCGAACGGCGGAGACAAGTCTTAGCGTCTGCGTACAACTGCACGCACACAAGCTCAACCGAACTTTGCTAAGCATACTGATTGAGGAGCGCACACGCGCATGCGGCAAGGCGTAGTATAAACTAGCCTTACTTTGCCGTTCGCAGCACTCGGCCTTGATTTTAGTTTAACTAATAAACTAAGCATATTTAATTAAGTCCCACTAAAAATAATGTTCGGGGTGATATTTCAAATCAACTCTGTCAAAATAACACTAAATCAAAACTGCTTAAAATTGTTTTGTATTTGAAAATACGATTGTTCTGTGTAGTATAAATTTTATTTCAGGCGGTAGCTTAAGTAGCAGTACACATATTTTTATCTCTTTCGAGTGGCATTTTCACAGACGACCTTGTCATTTTTTTAACCGAAAAACTTCAGTATGCTTCTCTCAATTCCTATTTGTCAACGAATACCCTGACCGCAGGAGATAATAAAATGGTGTTAGAAATACAATGGACAGATTATTCGGCATTCGGCGTTGCGACAACTCATTCAATTTGCCTAAGTAATGGACGCATGTAAAAAAAACGCTGTAGTAAGAAAATAAGAATTTATTTATATAAACCTTATGTGCACATTTATATGGAATGAATTGTTAGTTTGAATCAAAGTAAGTACTGTTATTAAAGTAAAACTAAAATTAAAATAAGTATTAATTTTATCGATATCCCTTTAAATATTTATAGGCAATGTACGCGTCGACTCCGTGAAGAACTCCCAGCACCACGCCAATGTACTAGAATAGAAATATACAAAAATATATACTTAGGTAATTCATTAATTATAGCCACGTTATTATTTTCTTTGTTGTGTATCTTTACGCAGAAAAATGGGTTGGGAAATGGGTTGAAAAGTTTGTTATTGTAACATTTTATCAGAAAATTATAATCGATAAAGTACTTTAAAAAAATGGTATTTTTTGGGGTAGTAGGTACGTTGTTGGTTTTATTGTGAGACGGTTATGCTCGGGGAAGCTGTGTGTACTAATAGTAACTTTGTAAAACGTGGTAGCTATGTAGGAAGGTCGATAAGTGAGTCTGCTGACATATATGTGCTAGCGGAGGAGGGCGGGTTTTGCATGAAGACAAATAAATATTGCACAGGCTTAGCTGTCTTGCTTAGCGTCCACTGACTGTTCACAAAAAAAGATGACATAGTAAACTATACGCCTTGTGGCTACCCTAAACTACCCCTAAAATACCCCTTGTAGCGATCCCATTGGACGTTACTCATACTCACATAGACGGCAGTCATGGCAGGATACGCGGAGTACATGCTGATGACAGCATACTGAGGGTACAGGTACAGGTTGACTGCCACGCCCATGTACGATGATGCGGATAGGTACAAGAAACAGGCCACAGCGTTGAACAAGCATTCCTGTGGGAGTAGTGATTATAATTATAAAACTTGGGCTGATCCTAATTCTCAATTACATTAAAAAGTAAATTAGTGAACTACTTATAGTACTTATAATATCATCAGTTACCATGTTTTGTCTACTAACAAGTAATGGAACAAAACTTGACGCCTAACAGCAAGCGGGTCGGGTCATCAAGAATGTACATAAGTGGAGTCAATCGCCGTCTGTTCCACTCGTCTTTGTTATCGAATCATTTCCGGGCGCGTCTCATCATTACAAATCCAATTTTATAATTACTAATTAAATAATGGCGACCACAATGATTGCTATTATAAACTTAGTATTCACATGGACTGTTTTGTTTGTGTTACTGCTAAAGTTTTAACACATTATTGACATAGAAAACTGTCGTTAGGAATATCTAAGCCTTTATATGTATGTATAAGATTTTTTGCAGGTGGTAGGATAGGACCTTGTGCACAATCCATCCGGATGCTAACACCATCCTACTCGCTAATCAGGCCGCCAAGCAGCAGTGCTAGCGCTGCTGTGTTCCGACAGGACATCCGATGAAATTACTGTCACATGATGTACTCTTCTATGATATAATTAATATTGGTGTTGCTATTCATCAGGACCCAGTTGCTCGTTTTGTCTTCCTTGTAGCTCCTCCTTACGTCCCGCTACATCGCGTGTTAAGCACCTTGATAGCTTAATAACCTTACCTGACTTGGCCTCGTCTTAGATAAGTATGAGCTAAATGTGCAACTTTCGCACACGCCTTAGTCAAACAAAGCACTTACAAATACAGATTGCTTGATGAGGTTTTGTGAGTTGGAAGACAGCACGTAGCAGGCGATGAGCAGCGCCGTGGTCAGCAGGCAAGCGGAGGCGGTGGTCAGGAAGCCGTGAAAGGCCGAGCCGAGCGTTCCCGCCGCCGACATGCCGTACTTCACCAGTAAGCTCTGGCACAGCCCGCCTAGCATCTGCGTAAGAGCAATGTTGTAAATAAGATGCATTTCTAGTTAATGCTCCGTCTATTTTACGCGACTGCGCCAGAAGGAGGTTTATGTTTTTCAAGTATATGTATGTAAGTATTTTATTTTGGTAAATGTCCGTTTAGTTGAGATCTAACAATGGCATTGCCATGATGAGGAAACTACTACGACGAAATGAGTGTGGACATTGCCGAGACGCGCGTCTTTTGTTAGCGACCGAGGAGTGATTTAATATTTATTGTTATGTTTGGCTGTTTGCGATAGTAAGAAATTTGAAATTTCACAATGATTTAATGAAATGAGAAATTTACTTTTGACTTCATACTTTTATTTTATGATTTTAAGTTTAAGTTTTAATTTTCCATGCTCCACGCAGCAGCTGGAACTTGCAGTGCTGTGTTCCGGCGTGGAGAGTAAGACAGCCGGTGAAATTACTGGCACACGATGTATTCTATCTCAACAATCAAAGCTGGCACTAGCACTACATCTGCAAATGCGTTGCAGGCTTGCAGGTTTGGAATCGGTGGTGCTTACTTACCGTCAGGTGACCCACTATCCAGTTTATTTTTTATTTTTGCAACACTATTTCGTAAAGAAACAAAATAAACCAAAGTTTCGTTAGAAAATACCAAAGAAGGACTTACCGCCTCAGCAAGTTTGATGAGACCGTGTTGCGACGTGAGGTATCCAAAGTTGAAGCACTCACAGCATCGGCAACAGCAGCACTTGATACCCCTTTCACCACCACCTGGTGCCACTCGGACTATTGTCGGACCACGAGTCATTTCACCAAAATTATTTCACAACAATATGACAAAAGACACTTGCACAAACCAAGGCTTGAAAAAGTTCGTTAAGTTACCCAATGGGCTCGTAGAAATCGAATGCACGTCTCTCAGAGATATCCAGACACTCTATGCCTCATCCAACAGGAAGCGCAAAAGTTTTTGAACTCAACACGGTCAGTTGTATTAAAGTGTTAACAACATGGTATTTTTAGACGGTCTGCGCACGCGCAAGTTCAGCGAACTTTAACTCTATTGGCCTACTTATGAATGGGAACACTGAGATGATTACTAATAAAATCTAGTTCAAAATTGTTGTACTTTCGGCAATGAACGTTCCACAAGAAATGTCCGGAGTTGTTTGAGTTGTCGCGTGCCAGTGCCACCAAACGGGGAACGCGCCGTCGATTAAAAATAGCTCGACGCACTCCCGCGTCTCCAAACATTGAAAACACAGAAAGGGAAACTTCTATTTATGGATTACGGCAGTCAATTCTGGACCGATTAAATTTAATTAATTAAAATAAAACAAATGTTTGTAAAAGTACGAATATATTTAAAAATAAAATTACAACATTGATAGCAAAACTACTGAAAGTACAATCACGGATTTTAATTTTAGAATATCTAGTTCGAGGTATACCTATTATTTACGATTTCCACCGATCGGCCCGCATAGAGATGCAGCTTAGCGCATTTTACATTAATAAGGAAAATTTAATCGTGTGCAGTAACAAAAACAAAAGAGTGATCCGTTTCCGCAAGGGCTTCGTTTTCACCAAATGAGGTCCCGGACACTTAAAACGGTATATATCCGTTATCACAATTGTACAATGTGTTTATACATGTTCTTGTTTGTTAGGTTTTTTCTGTTCTACGATATCTACTTGCCCAACACTATTGTCCTATTTCACCCTGGGCCGGCCAATCAGAATGCGGCAAAATTATGGGACGTTTGCATTCCATTGGTTATTCCTGTGTGTATTGCTATGTACAGGGTGTAACTAACTCGCCGGGCGATGATTCACTGAACTATATACATATAAAAATAAATATTTGATAAATAACAAACTATCGTTACTTCCATGCTGGTCTGGAAGCAAAGAAAAAACATAGAATGTACCAGTTGCTTCTCTTCCCGCGCAGATGGTAAAAGCCCATCGAGGGAATGGGCGAAAATCATAGGAATTATGTTATAGGCGATGCGGCTAGCAACCCATCACTATTTTGACTCCATTTTTTGCCATCTTAAAGCCCACAATCATGCTAAACGTGGCCTGTAGGTCTTGCCACCTTAGGCTCTGTCTACCCCGTAAGGGATAAAGACGTGATTTGTGCATGTGTATGTATGTACTTTAGTCTCTGCATATCGAGACTAAGGGGCTGTTTCACCATTTCGAAATGAATTGATGTATATAGTGTTTGGTATAAATTAATAAGCGTACTCGTAAATAACAACAACGTTGGTGGAAGCCGGCTTCGTCAAGGTTTGTGGCTCTGGAATTGGTTGCAGAATACTCGTTCATCGAAGGTTTTATCATAAAAATATTATGTCCATTACTCGTATTGAACGTACGTTATAAAAAATAATATTTCAGCAAATAATTGTGCAACTTTATAAATTACGAACCAAAAATGTCATTAATAATTAACGGATTAAACAATTGTACGAACGATTCTCATTATCAACATGAAACTACCGTGAGACTCAATCATAATTACACATAAACGGATAACTCACGTATAAAAAGTTACACGTTTATTCTCATTATATAATTGTAAGAAACTTTTTTATAATAATTATTGTAATTTTGTAGAGAACGTCGTTTTATGAAAAGTGAAAAGTCGAAAGTGAAAAGTAGAGTGTTTAACGCAAGACTAAACAACCATAATGACACTCCATAACTAATCCCACCCTCGCATGAGCTCGGGTGGCTAAACGTCTCGTGTCATTATGGCTTATTTTAGTCGCTTGTTGAACAATCTACTATTATTCTATGGACGACGTTTAAGCATTTCCGCCAACAGATACACTTCCTTCCGAGGTACACTTTCTTAGCATCAGATTAGAAGGCAATATTTTATGGAAGCACCTTATTCTTACACCTTAAGTCATAGTTATTTTACATCAATAATGAAATCAAAAAGTATTAAATGTAACTTTATAATAATTCGGTAATATTCTCCTTTCAAAATGAACGTATTAAAAACACAGAAATATCGGTTTCTCTTTTATGCAAATCATTGACCTTTCTAAAACAAAAATATTTTAATATTCACTACATTCCTTTTATAAACTTCGAATTTAGTTACTTATCAAAATGTAACCTCCATCCAACACTAATAATTATTAACACGTATGATCGGTGAACGAATATAACTATGGAAGCAGTCTCTTCATACAACCTACCGTTCATTATTAGCCCAAAAACTCACACAGATAGGTTTGAAGTACACACACACAAGCAAAGTAAATAAAAATTATCAATGCATTTAAGAAAATAGGTTATTGCTAATGAATCTAGGTCGGTATTAGAATGTGCTTCGCTAGTTGCGACTTTTTGAAAATAAGTACGTAAAAGCTCAACGATTTGAGAAGCGTCGGGTCACATGTCGCGATTGGTTCTCGGCGTGACAGATTTACGCTAATTGGTTCGCGGCTTCGATGCAATGTCAGCAGATTGTCAGTGTGTCTTCGAAGCACGGACGATGTTATGCAGAAGGGGACCAGTCAGATTCAAAGCAGCCCAATGCACAAAGGTATGAAATCAGTAAGCCAAATTTTCACTCGCTTTCGCCCACTTCGTCAGCGCGCTTGACTACCTAGTTCGATAAGTGTATTAATAGTAGTTTACATATTTATTTGTTTTTGTATTACAAGGAAGGCAAGCGAACAAGTGGGTTACCAGATGGTAAGTACCTAATCACCGCCGCTCATGGACTCCGCAACACAGAAGTATTGTAGATACGTTGCCGGCTTAGAGTACTATGTGCCAGTAATTCCACCGGCTGTTTTACTCTCCACTTCGAAACACAGTAGCCTAAGATGTTGGTAGCGATTCGGACGGACCCTGCTCGTGTGGTTCTACCACCCGCAACGAATGATATTACGTAGATACGGTTTCTAAACGTATTATATAGGTGGGTGTAGATAAAAATAATAAAAGAAATATCAGTAGATAATTTATTATAATGACAATTTGGACGTTTTTGAGAACTTTCGTGAGAAGTTTCCGGAATATTTTCTTTGTTTTTAATTTTTATTAATACTGGTTTTTCACTCGAAAACACCATCTGAAAATGTAGGTACATGTCTATTATACAATCGTACAAAGTAGCACTACATTAACTAAAACGTGATCATTCAAACCAAATAAATCCGCACAGTACAAATTGGTATTGCGCTTTTAGAAGGCATTATGTGTCCCTTCTTCAATACATAAAAATCTTCATCTTTAAAATAAACTGAACATATTTTTGAATTCTTGCTCGGTGTCCAGTCATTTTCCTTTCTCTCTAATTGAACAGCTTTTTTCCATCGATTTCTACGACTCGGGTCTTGTGAGAATCTAAATTAAAATTAAAATTAAGCAAAATGAGAAACGACTTTGACTTGTTAATCCGATGAAAAACTGAAATTAAAACCCAAATCTGTATGTAACTTAATAATAAATATTATGTCCTATAAAATAGCTATATTAAAATGTACTACTACATTATGCATAATGACATCCCTCTAGTAAAAAGGCAATTTTGGATTTTTTGAGTAAACAGTGTACTTACACGTGAAAAGTGATTCCAGTACTCTTGGGACAATATTTCTGTTGATTCCTGCACCACCTCACCACACATGAAGGCATTTTTTAATGGATAAGTTGATTTTATATAATAAAAAACCCGTGTGACACGACTGACAGGCGTGCGCCTTGCGCACTGATCGCGTTGCCGCACTAGTTTTCAAGCCCCGCCCACCGCGAACTAGTTTACGTTGGGTCATTTTGGAGCGTCAGAAATGCTTCCATAGTTATATTCGTTCACTGCGTATGATGCACCGATCTGGCAAGGCATAGCCAGGCATGGTGTGAGTATAACGGAAATTATACATACATCCTGATCCTGATTACTAGGTCTTTAAATTACGAATATGAATCACAATTTGGTATGCCGAAGGGAGCCATGATCGCAACGTTGTGATAATTGTCACCATTGTCTTTTCGTACTTATCATACTTTCTTGTGGAGATAACAATGTATTGTATGTAAATGCCATTTACCTTTATTGTGCAATGCATACTTGTACTTCTTAAGGAAACTTCATTTAACATTGTAACAAATAATAAATCAGATCTTAATCTAGAAAATAAATAATTGTGGAACACTATTGGCAACGATAAGATATAAAATAAAGATTCTCGGTATTATCCAGTAAATATAACAAACTATTATCCCCAACATAGTTAGCTAACTCGAGAGTGTGTATCCGGGATAACGTAGTCAAATAAGTAAAACGGATTACAGTTTTGGCTTACCTGGAACAGTACAGTGTAAGCTCAAACCACGAGTTCATAAAGGCTTCATAAGAGGTTTTACGATTATAAATTCAGTAAGAATAGTCACTATTAGTTTCCTTGATAAAGTTCATGAAATTCAAAACACCAACAACTCAACATCTTCCTGAATCTACCTCCGGTGAAGTAGACCCACCGTTTTGGTTGACTAGTTGCATTCTCCTTACATTACCTAGGCACTAATTCATATTAATATAGTTTGTGTAATATCAGAATGTTAAAATATTTTAAATTCTTAGCTCATTTAACTTATTGGAGAATAAGACGTCGAAAAGCTTTTCTGGTTATATTAAATGGCACTTTTGTTACTTATATCCCGCGGTACGACCGATTTGCGAAGAATGTGCTCAACAAGTACAGCGCCGCCATCACCAGTCCCATTATCTGAAATAGATTAGAATTTGTACATTAAGCATCTAAACCACACACCGGAAATGCTAAATAAAAGATTTCAAATACGAATGCAAACTTGCGGGAAAAAATATATCTCAATTTAGTCGGCAAATCTTGTTTAAAGCATGACCGTTCTATATTACATTTGGATACTGCAAAATCTACTTCGACACTAAACCGAATTTGAATGAAGCCGCATATTCAGTGCTTTTGTAAAATCGACTTTTAGGGCGTCCTTTGTTGTCCGGAAAACAAATTAAAAAATGTATATTTTTATGGAATGTAAATAATCAATGTAAAATGACCTCACACTGCCTAAATTTTGTTTAGGAGCAGGGCTTTGGTAACACTGGATTATATATTTAATTGCCGATTTTGTTCTATTTGTACTCGTACCTACTTGTCCAGCTTTTTTCTTCCTTTTTATCATTTATGTCAAAGTATAACTTTCTGGTAGGTACTAAGAGCTTCTGAGCCTAGCTAGCCGCATAGGTACACACAAACGAACCGACATGCATATCGAAAGTAAAGGGGTTTAGACTACAGAACCTTTAAAAAATAGATTTAGGTACACCGATTCTTCGACCATTGACAGGACTTTCTTTTTAATGTACATACATATTTTTTATTATTTAATCGGTGTTGAAGTCGGTCAATCATAAAAAAATATGATACTTACAGATGCTGCCAAAAATAATTCATAATCTTGGCTTCGGTATGAACTTTTCCGATGATTAACTTCAATCAAAAGCGTGAGGCCTGCAGCTAAGTACAGAATGAAAGCCAAACCGTGATAGATCACCTCCTGAAAACGAATACAATAAAAAGATTAAAGAGATATTTAGTGATATTACCTACAATTCGACGGGGAAGAACAAATATCTCCTATCTTACAAATTTTAATTATTGCAGTTTGAACTCTATTGAAAGAACCAATAGCTCCTACCTTACATTAATCCGAAATTACAAGATAGGAGATCTTGGTTCTTCGCCCTCGAATTGTAAAAGAAGATAAGACACGAGTCAAGCTGATAGTTTGTGCGAACAGCGCAGCCGCAGAAGTTTCCTGTCTTCGAATTTGAATTTTTACTGTCAAAGGTCTCATCTAATTAAAATAATTTAATTCTCACAATTCTCTATTTTTCTTGCCTTAATAGTTATATTACAGATACAATAGCCGGTCTGACAACAAGGTGTCTTACAATTTAACTAAATATAAATGTAATTACAGATCTTTTCGCAACAAAAGTACTTACGTAGACTGTCTTGGATATGAGAGATGCGGTCGATAGGGAGACTAAGCAAGCTGTCAGAAGGCAAAATGTGCCTATCAAGAAAGCCACGGAGATTAGAAAGAAGAAGAGCTCAGGAGCTTGAATGTAGTAGGCGGTGCTACGATTGTGGTCGCAGTAGTAGCCCACCACGCCCACACACGCTGCGCCCAGCAACTAAAATGTAAAAAAATAACGTAAACATAAATATTTAGGTAAAACGTCACAACTTACATATCTATAAACTAGGTAGATTGGATTGGAAGGATTGGATCAAGAATAATTCTGATTAAAAAAATTCCTCCGTGCTTCTTCCTCTAAGTTCTATCATGACTCCATTACTATGACCTCTATCCGTCTGTGGAATTCCCTTCCTGTAGACCTAAGACGAGCTAAAACTCTACCTATTTTCAAGCACCAACTCGAATCTTACTATTTCTGACTAATTGAATCCACGTCCTGTCTTTAGTCCCGTTCTTTTCTTTTTTGCTTCTCATCAAATCCTTTTCTATAATTTATTTATTTATTTGTTTTTCGTTATTACATTCTAATATACATTTTGTATAAGTATCTTAAGTATTATACGATAATGTTATGTGTGTATGTATGTATTATTTTATTTTATTTACTTAGCTATGTATTATATTTATGTTAGTATTTTTGTTTTTATTATCTCTGCATTTCTCGTGTATATTTGTTTCCGCCACCTACTTAAACTGTCTCCGACTTATTTCTTTCTTTTATTGGTTGTCAGGTAGAGATCGCTATTAAGCGATAAGACCGCCTATATATTGTCTACCTTGTTCTATGTTTCTGTATTGTTTTGTACTGGATTTGTGGTGTTCAATAAAGAGTATTTGTATTGTACCTACTGTATTGTTTGATTCGGAAAAGCTAGTTGCGGACATGTGGAAAATCTAAGAATTTATTTACATTTATTATCATTTAATTCAATACCAAACAAAACAGACTAATATTTAGTCAACTACTAATGTAACGCTTAATTGGTTTAAGGTTGGTAGATGACGAAGTTTAAACATACGTAGCGTACGTGACTCCTCTATTAAGCTGTTAAAAATGATAATATCTATTATGAGACTTGGAAATGGGTTTTCCGTGGTTCTTAAGATCAGTCATCAAATTAAGATATATCAGAATTAATTAAGCTATCTCAGCGCCGAATACAACTTTGTTCCTTTTGGTGTTTAGACCTTTGGTCCGTGGGGTCCTAGCGCTATTAGCCTCTTCAAAGACATTTCGAAGAGGCTAATAGACGCCACGGGTGACCGCAGAGCTGGCAGCTTCCTTAGATAGCGTATTCGTATCGCTGCCCATAGGCGAAGGAAATGCTGCCAGCGTCTGCGGTACCTACTATGCCACGGGGGCCTCTACTTTTTTAATTGTTAGTGTTAGTTTTTAATTTGTTTTTAGTTAGTTATCGTTTTTTTTTTTAATTCATTATCTTATGTTTACTCTTTTTTTATCAGAATTCACTTTATAAAATTAGGTATTTAGTAAATTCTGACAAAGTGTTTTGTGTGTGTTGGGTGCAATTTACTTTCATGATAATGAGCTATTTTCCTTAGCCTATGACCCCTGACGGAAACAAGTTACGTTGTCCATAAAATTATATGGTTAATTTTTGTGTCACAATGGAAAACTTTCATACTAATTTTAGTTTATTGCGTTAAGGTGGAGTACTTTTTTGGTCTTCACTCGTATGTATCATCACTACATATTATAAAATAAAGTCGCTTTTTCTGTCCCCAAATCCGTATGTATGCTTATATCTTCAAAACTACACAACGGATTTTGATGCGGTTTTTTTTAATAGATAGAGTAATTCAAGAGGAAGGTTTATAATGTATAATACATGCATGATATACCGTGCGAAGCCGGGGCGGGTCGCTAGTTCAATTATAATTTTCAATTTACGAGGGAAAAAAATTAGGGTAACTATGAGGACAATTAGAAAGACACGAAATCTTGTTCAAACTGTGCTTAATGTAACGTACCCGTCAAGTCATTTACATTTACGTGCATGATAGCAAGGGGTTGAGTAATAAAGAGCGTAATAGGACCTTCAACGTTTGTTTAGCGTGAATTCACCGAAATTGTGCTTAATCTCTATCCGCTTTTAACTTGCACCGGCGTATCGTAGCTTTTAATAACAATCGTGCGCTGACGCACAGTTGACATCATCCCGGTGTATTTCAAGGAAATCGGAACAACGAAGTAGCCTTTAGTAAGCAGCTATTTCTGTTATTTACATTACTTTACTTAGTTTACATCAGAATAGAATAGAATAGAATAGAAAAACTTTATTGTATAATCTGTGTAGTTACAAAGATGGTGAAAATGTTTTACTAAGTTTCAACAGTTACCCTTCCGGGCATACAATGTTTTATGTTCTTAAAATCTAATTTACAATTTACAAGCATAAAATTCTTTTTCACACCACCTGCTCGACAATGGCTAATTACATATCATGTAAACCTTACTCAAAGTAAGTCATTATAGCCCTCGGCTTTCGCCGGGTAGTAATATTGTACTGAAATTCATTATAACCCGTAGGTTAGTAATATGATTCTCAATTTCATAGTTCTTATTCCTATACTCTTAAAGTCCAATTTCGTAAAAATCGCACAGCTCCGAAAATCGAGACGGCCACGCCACGGCAAGCGGCGTTCGAATTTCGAACGAATGAAACAAATTTCAAATAAAACAAAAGCTGCCAGTGTTTGTCGACGTTGTAATATTACACGCATAGAACTGCTAAGATTCCAAATAAAAATATTGCTGTATATCGTTAGGTACACAACTGGACTAATCTCTCAAACTTAAATTTTTACTTTTAATTTTGTTTTAATGTTGTTTTAATTAAATTATTTTTCTAGTTTTTTGATTCCATTTTCCACCTATACGCCCACAATCTTGCTAAATGTTGCCTGTAGGTATCTGTTACCTTAGGCTCTGTCTACCCCGTAAGGGATAAAGACGTGATTTGTGTATGTGTATGTATGTATTTTTCTAGTCACCTTGGTTTTTATTGTCTCGCAAAAGGTGAGAAAAGTAGAGTATACTCCTCGGAGATAAAACTGTATATGTCTTGGGCGCGCTTAAATCCTTCGCTCCACTCAGGACTCAATCTTAATTCCCTCGCTACGCTCAGGAATTAACTCATAACACCCTCGCTACGCTCGGGAGTTAAATCTAGAGTCCTTTGCTGCGCTCAGGATTCAATATCGCGCCCGTGACATAATACAGTGTTTTATCCCCTCGGTGTACAATCTACTATTAAATTATAAAAAGCCTTCTCTATTAACCATTTTTTAAGTGTTCGTTTAAAAGTGCTATCATCTATACTTTTTATATCATTGGGAAGATTATTAAATACACGAATAGCTGATATTAAAGCACTTTTTTTAAATATTGAGTTGTTGATCTTGGGAAGTTTAAGATCATATTTATATTGAGATCGAACATTAAATTTGCAGGATCTCATTGGAAAATATTCTGGCTGATTTCTAACAAATAGACATAATTCTAGGATGTATATGCATGTCAGAGTTAGGAAGTGTTTATTTCGAAAAACGTTTCGAAGAGACTCATCGGCGCGCATGCTATATATTGTCCTTAAACATCTTTTTTGCAATACAAATGTCTTTTGTACATCAATGGAATTTCCCCAATAGATGACGCCGTAGATTAGTAATGGATACACGTTTCCGTAGTATGCATTTACAGTTATGGCTTCAGAACATGTTTCGGACAGAACTGATAAAGCATAGCATCTGCTGGAAATCTTTTTATTTATTTGCTCAATATGAGCCTTCCAATTTAAATGTGAGTCTATTGTGACTCCAAGGAAATTAGTGCTACTAACTTCAGTTACAACAGCACCTGCATCTGACACAACAAGAGGTATTTGAGACGCTTTGTAGTTCCCAAATTGGATGATTTTAGTTTTATTTAAGTTAACATGAAGATTAAGAGTATTAAGCCATTTTTTAATTTTTTTAAGTGTACAATTTATATTTCGTTCTAAATTTACATTTGATCTATTTTTACTTGAGAATAGCATAGTAACATCATCAGCGAACAATACACATGGTTCATCAACTATATTTGGAAGTTCGTTTAGGTAGATTAAGAACAAGAGCGGCCCAAGAATACTTCCCTGGGGAACTCCTAATAGAACGTTTGTGAAGCGAGATTTAACCTGCTCTACTGTTTTGTTTTGAGAATTGTATCTCTCGACTTGTACAGCCTGTTTTCTGTTACATAAGTAGCTGCAAAATAATTTAAGAGCATTTCCTCGTATTCCAATACGTTCAAGCTGCTTTAATACAATGTCATGGCTTACACAATCAAAGGCCTTTGACATGTCAATCAAAAGAGAAACGCAAGGTATTCTATTATTTAGGTTGTTCCATATGGCATTTAACATATTAAAGATGGCTATCGACGTGGATTTTCCCTTTCGGAAGCCAAATTGAAAGGGACTAAGAATATTATTCTTATTTAGGAACTGCGTAAGCCTGTTATGGATAGCCTTCTCAAAAACCTTTGAGAAACTTGGTAGTAAGGCAATGGGTCGAGAATTGCCCATATCAGTTTTGCTCCCCTTTTTATGCAGTGGCTTTATCAAGCCCCTTTTTAGTTCCTCAGGAAATATTCCATTTTCTAAAGTTAAATTTATGATGTAGACAAGGGGCTCAGCAATAGAGTCTATACATGCTTTTATTACTTGTATTGGGATGCCGTCATGACCTGAGGACTTCTTGTTTTTTAAAGACGTCACGATCTTTTTTACTTCATGAGCATCGACTGGAGCCAGGAAAATGCTATTACAGATACTTTGTGAGATAGTTTTATATTCCTCCGGCTTAAAAGTTGTGTTAATATTTCATGCTATTTATTCATCAATGCTATTTATTTTTCTAATTTTAACAGACTTGGTTAAAATTACATGTATGTGTGTAGAGAAGCCTTAAACAAGGAAATTATGCTTTACAAATGTATTTACTTGTAATTACCAAAGGTGACATCGAAGACCAAAACATGCGTAAATCTTGAATTCCATTCCACCCAGTCATTTTATCTTATACTAGCCATTGCCCACGGCTTCGATCCCATTTCAGAACGCCAAATCCCAAAAGCACTAAATGTCCTAAAGTTATCATACTATTTTTAATGTTTCTCATTCAACACTGGAGCAAAGTATTTTGATAGGTACCCTTATTAACGATGCGTTCCAGCTTACACAACGTTGGTATTTACGTAACAGAAATCAGGTCAGTCTGGACCGGATTACCAGCGGGACAGTAAGTTAAGACAAGACTACTTAAAAATTTGTAGTTTGAACTCTGCAATCTGTGGTGTTTACAGAATAACTTCATTGTAAAAATTACTGTCTTAACTTAAGGTACCTTATGTAGGTGCTATGCTACTGTATCGAAAATAATATGGTTCATGTGAGAAAAGTTAGTGTGTTGTAGCTATTGGTGTTTTTATCAGGTCTAATAAATAAAAGTATATCACGTTTCAGCAAATTGCCAGGGTAGCTCAAAGTCACTCGGTAGTTAAAATTTTCTGGGTATCCGTTGAATTAATAACCATGAGCTACTTCGCATTTAGGAGTGATGTTATCCTGCAAGGCCTGCTTAGACGTCCTACCGAGCCAGTCATGGTTTGTTTCATTAGAATTCCACAAGGAAAATGAAATGGCATTGCGTTCATATCCTTAAATTTGCTGAATATGGAAATTAGATAAACACGCTGTATAAAAATAACTTTATATTTAATTAGTGCCTTAAGTGAGTTCGAGAGCTTTTTTGCGTAAAATTTTAAACTTGAACCTCAAATCATACCAATTCGGCCAGTTTGAGGAGTCCGGGCCATGTGCGCAGGTAGCCGGTGTTGACGAACAGCGCCGAGCCGCTGGTGGTGGTGGTGGTGCGGGTGATGGTCACAGAGTGAGACATCTTGGCGGTGCTGGAACACGAGTTACACATATATAACTTATTTAAGGAGTTTCAAATTGTACACGCTAACCCTGATTTATCATTTAATCTTGTAACTCCCAGCCCGCGAAAGCGACTTTTAGATTAAAAAATAAAGCAAAAGCCAACTAAGTCCAACAAAACCATTTTGTTAATATAAAAAAACTTATAACCAACTCATGTAACCGATAATCGCGCGTGGCCTATCGTCAGTATAATTGTATCAGGCTAAAAACAATAGATTGATAAAGCTTTATCGACTCTACATTTTAAATATTAAAGTTTGGCTTAAGTGTATCAGAAATAGTTGACTTGTAACGCTTACTAATTAAGTCCCGTGCGTGGGTAGGTGTCCAATCAATTAGGTAAACGCTAACAATTGAACTAGTGGGTAGATAGAGATCACTCGTATGCCTACATATATTTATGCTGTCAAGCTCTTTCCGCTAAGTCTAATCAGACGGAAACATCTCCTGTTACTCGTCAGCTTGTCCTATACACAAACCACCCACGATTGCTCGATCGTATGCTATATCGAAGGTGAATGCATATTATCGAAGTAGAGGAGGAGGTTAAATCTCTCATCATCTCCCAAAATGGACGTTTAGGTCAACGTGTTGGCGGACCATGACGCTGTTTGTGTGTCGAGGCCGCTCGCTCCCGCGAATAAATAAGTATATGTACTTGCGTGTATGTACTCAAACACTGACAGCTTATTTTAAGCTCTACATATTCAAATAATTCTGCTGTTGATTGGTTTCAGAAAAATCAATCTGATTCGCAAACCGTACTAAAAATCATTGGGATAAGAATAGGTCGTATGTAAACAGTCGTAAGTTTGGTTTACACTTCAATATCCGTTTAGTAGCCAGAGTAATGGCAATGTTGGCAAGAAGCATTAGCCACTAGGTATGACCTGTGACGAGGGTCGTCTAGGCGCAGGGGTGTCTAGACTGCAAATGCACCCTTACAGATAACTAGGTACCTACAAGATAAGCCAAAGACATTTCGCGTAGGTATCTACTTAGTTCATAATGAATCGTAATTAAATTCTTATTTTTATATATATGCTACAGATATTTAAAACTTGAGATATTTAAACATAACGCCCTTTTGTTTTAATACATAAGTCAGGCATCGAACCCAGCACACAATGCCTTGCGTGACACTCATTCATGTTATGTGTAACTCACCAACCTCCACGGTTAGACCTTTAGGCAAATTTAATTTATTAATTTAATATCAAGATTATTTTTATTCGCGTGCATCGTTTATTTGGGCGATTGTTGCACAATAACCATCAAACTATATAATAAAAAAACTGACTTACATTATTACTTGTAGATGAGGTGCTCCTCAGTCCGATTATTATTCATTAATTAAACAAGAGTGTCGTGGTGTTCTCTTTCAAGTGCGTATGCACGATCGAGCGCCGAGGGATTGACTGGCTGCAGAAGTGAGTCACTGTTTGCTGCGCGCTTGCGTCTCAGTCGTACGGGTACTATAGTATAAACCACTGCCAAACGACAAAACGATAAATTACTACAAAAAAATATAGCTATAAATGCTTACCTGCACCCAACCCTTGAGTTCTTTTGTAATGCGTTTGCGTTGGGGACCTGCTCAGCAATGTTATCAAAGGAGTAGAGTGTAAAGAATCTTAAATAGGTACCTACTTTATTCATTTTTGACGTATTTTCACCGCACGCGTTTTAAAATATTTTTATACTAGCGACCCGCCCCGGCTTCGCACGGTATATCATGCATGTATTATACATTATAAACCTTCCTTTTAAATCACTCTATCTATAAAAAAAAACCGCATCAAAATCCGTTGTGTAGTTTTGAAGATATAAGCATACATACGGATTTGGGGACAGAAAAAGCGAATTTGTTTTATACTATGTAGTGATGATGATACGCCATGGTGGTAAACAATAACTGCACTAAATATTCTTGATTCATGTATCCTCCTGGTTCTTATCCTAATGCTAGTTTCTGATTGCAAAAGAAACCTATATTGAGTACATTTTCATCTATTATTTTTATCTGCTAAGGCAGGCCGAATGATTATGTTTTATCGTACAAAATAGAGTCGTGACTTATTGGGATCCGTGCCTCAAAAGAAAAAAAACGGAACCCTTACAGGATCTCTTTATTGTCCGTCCGTCTGTCCATCTATCAAGACCCATTTTATGAGGAACGCGTAAAGGAATAAAGTTGAAATTAATACCAAATATTTAAATCTGCGGTCCCTTAGAGGTCAACGATATAGAGTCAACTCAATCAAAAGATACAATCATTGGAAAAGGTGTTACCATGCAAATTTTCCTGCTCCAAAAAAATAGGGGGTACTTCCAGTTGTTCTAGAAATTTGATTTGGTAAGAAGATAGCTTAACTAATGAAATAAGTCTAAAAATCTTAATTTTGTGCCTGTCTGTCTAACATAAGTATCCAATATAAATGACCCCACACTGTCTACAGTCTGCTTAGGATCAGGGCTCTTGTAACACTGTACCTACTTCATCAAATTCAAACCGATTTACAAAAACCGCATTATCTCGTAATCTAGAACCGACAATTTGGTACCTTTTACTTGGGAACGAAACATGGTTACATCGATGACTTCCTGCAAATGAAAGCGTCGATTGATGTGCTCTCAGAGAAGTTTTTGACAACAGTTGTTACTGTATTTAAAACTAGCTGTTTCCTGCGACTTCATCTCCAAAAATTAACAAATTTTATTTCTATGCCGCGGGACCTACGCAATTTTCCGGGATAAAAGCAGCCTAGAAAGGTTCAACATCCGTAAATACATCTTCACATATTATCCGCATTTATAATACCTATTGCATCATCAAAATATAATATAGGATCTAAGGTTCACCTAATTAGGTGTTAAACCTCGTGGTTTAATATTTTTATCAATACAATAACACTACAGTGTACTAAATATATTACACATTGGAGATCCAGACTTTAAATAATTTAAACTTAGTAAACAGGATACTCACCAGCAGTCATTAAAATGTCGTAATCATAATACTTTAGCCATAAACTCATAAATATTTCGTAGAAACATCATGGATATTACGTTCTTTTACTCAGAACGTGTTGATTCACAGTGTGGGATGATACACTGCAATGAGCCTCTAGAGTAAGTTATAGACATAAAAATGTCTCGAAAGCGTCCATGTACAATGAACAAATTTTTAGCAGTGGTAAAGCATCCGTATCGAACGATTCTCATTGTATAGGTAAGGTACCTAAATATTTAACATTTTAACGTTAACTTGTATGAGACCTGTTGCGTTGGGACAGTAAACTTATGTACCCACTACTACTACAGCTGTACTTATGTTATCTGTTCGCATAATGGGAGGTAGTTGAGCCCGATAACCCGAAAGCCCGTAACCATTCTATGTTATGAGTGTGCATCGACGGGGATGATTGCTTTCCATCAGGGGGGACCCGCGTGCTCATTTTCCCTCTATAACGAGAAAAAGAATAATGACTGTGTTTTCGAATGTAATCCATAAGCATAAGGTAACTTTGATAACAAATGAAGACAATAAAAAGAAATTATAAACGATAAATATTTATTAATATATTTATTGAAAATAATTAAATTAATAACTATTGTGTATAAAATTCTGTCTTAAAATTAATATTTATTAACGTTCATTCCAACCTTAAACAGGATTAATAGCAACGGTCATTACAAGCCAGAGACCTTGTAAACCAGACACTTAATTATTATTAGGTACACCATGTTTTATTGTAAAGAATAACCTCGTTTAATCTAACTTCTTAACGTACTTTCGTTCTTTAAATGTCTTCTGCGAGTGATATACAGTATTTTAGATTATGCGTTACAAGAACTTAATTAAGCTGCAAAATTAAATATATTCTTATTCACAACAAATTACATTCACAACAAAAAGTGTCTAATCTTGCGACTCCTTTAAATTACTTGAAATGTCTTAAGAATACTCGTTCATTCCAACTCACACACGTGACTTTAAATGGATTGATCGTTCAGCTTCTGCTGTAAGTGTTCATAAGACTAGGACTAACAAATCGATAACAACCCCATAAAATAGTAAGATTTAACATTAGGTAGATAATTAATGATTGATTGATAACATTAAATCGCTTCCATTACATATCAAGACAACAGATAAAATGTAATAAGTCGGATACCCCGCACCAAAAATGTAGGTAAGTGGTTCATAAATAAGTACATAACAGGTACAACAGAAACAATGGTTGAATCTCTTTTCTTGTATTACATTTTATTATAACTCAACAAGTTTAACGGCAGTTTTATAGTATTTTTTTTTACAAAATTAGAATTCTATGATGCACAAGTATTAATGTTAAATATGTATTAATAAATTATTTTAAATAAGTAAGTCATTTGAGAAAGGCTAATGTCGTTTATGTAAAAATAAACAATTTAGTGTGTATCGAGTTAAGCACTACTGAACACAACCTTTCAAAACCAGTATAACAGCTTACAAAATACGTGCTCGCCAATCATGTCGCCAAGCCACAGTGCAATGCTTGTGCCGCTGTCTCCGGAGTGGAGAGTAGGACAGACGGCGAAATTACAGGCGTTATGTGGTACATCTTAGCCCTCAAGGCTGGCGACGCATCTGCAATCCTCTGGAGTTACGAGTGTCCATGGATGGTGTGATGGTGCTCATTTACGATCAGATGACTCAATAGCTCGTTTGCCACCTTATTTCGTAAATAAAATAAATAAATTATGTATGGCCATAGTGGATTAATATCTTTTATCATTAAATCGTGAAATTTGTAATGTGTTTCTTTAAACTATTAGTGGGTAAGTAAGGCACGCTTGTTCATTGCTGTTTGTATAAGTACAATCGACTAAAACATTTCAAAATTTCATCAAACTCTTATGAGCGACTCCACATCTACAACCTAATCGGTGGCATTTACAGTAATTACGTTCCTTAACTTTACGACTGCAATTATTAAATCCACGTAATCAATATTAAGTCTCGCCGATTGTACTGATGGTTCGGGATGTTTTTAACTTGAAAATTATCGCTCTTAAACTTAGAAGGTTATGTGAATCATGAAAACAGAATACGAGATTTATACATAGGCGTGACGTCACTTTCGTCACTTCGAGACAGCTGCGCAGTATTGATAGGGGCAGCTAAAGTGGGTGGGCCCGGTGCACGCGCAGCTCACGCGGCGGCCGCGCTCGTAGAGCTCCGGTGCTCCTGGAACAGCAGGAACGAGCTGGCTGCGTACGCGACCGTATTGAATATACCGAACACCTGGAAAACGGAAATACAATATTTAGTAAAGCTACTGGCAGCTTAAACTTATCATATTTACAGGTCTCTTCTGTGCTTAGGCAGAACGAGGTTCTTTTTTTAAACAGCACGTAGCTACGCATGGTTTATCGTTTCGTAAGTTTCAACTTGCTTGAACGAAAGTCTGAGCTCGAAAGTGATGAAAAATCGTAGACAAAAACAGCGTTTCATTTGAACTGTAGTTTATAGAGAAAATATACAGAGAAAATTTTCCACTTTCGAATGGCACTTTCGAATAATATAAATATATGCTTTCAAAAATCAAGCTCTAAGAGTACGTTGACTTAAGTAAAATGAAACATTGAATGTTTGACTTTTCTTAACTTGCACAGAGCATGAATTTTATAAATTGATTTTAAACTAGAGTAATTGTCTAATTCCTTTGGTAATTAAGCATCAGATGACGTAAAAAGCGGATCTATAATAACCTTGATAGGACTTACACGCGATCTTAACAATTAACGTAAGGTCTTCGACTGCTGAAAATTAGACGAACTACAGTTACGAATGCAGCAAGACAGAAGGTAAAGTACTCTGTATATAACTACTATAGTTCTAGAATATACTATCGTAAAGATTGTCAATGCAAGGTAAATAGCGATTTAATAAGCGTTATTTAGGGCGAGATAAACAAACGAGACCATTTTTCTTACACGCTGTGAGCCATTCATAAAATCCTGCAGACCAATTTAACTCACAACGTAACGTAATTTTTAATTCCGATAGTGTTTCACTAATCATTAAGATAATTTTTGAACCTTATTTATTTATTTATTTTTAACTACGAACTGACTAGTGATTGACCTCTATCTCACTTGGTGGAAGGTGCAGAAGAGGCCAAAGGTGTAACTCACTGGTTCAGTAATAGCCTATTCACTCTAGCCTTGAAGAGCCCTAGGTTGTATCTGTCCGGAAATACAGACGATGGGATGGGAGCGGTTCTTATGTAACCTAACAGCTTTTATTGGAGACGTAGTTTAATAAAAAAACCAGACGAATAAAAGATTTAATTGCTGCAGGAACGTCCAGCTTCGCCATAGAGTTTTGTTCTATTGACGTACCTAAATGTACCTTTTACGAGCAGCAACAGTAATTAAAATCTATATTTATTCTGATGCAAGGCGCTCTCCTTCGATGAAAGATCAGCGAGATACATTTGTTTTTATGTATAGGTATATAATATTCAGTAGGTAGTAGGTCATTTGGTACCACGTATTACAAAAATATTTTAAAAACGTAGTATTGCGTACCTTATTAAGAAAAACTGTTTTTTTTAAATATGAAAATTCATTAAAAATAAGTAAAAATATTAAATACCTACCTACAATATTTTCAATTCACATTAAAGGTACAAGAAATACAATAACAATACAATAACAATTCTTTTTATAACTTTTTTTTTTATTTGTAAATATTGGTATTTTATAGTTATTTTTAGGATAGATATGTGGTTTTTAGGATAAGTGTTTATGTATTTAGATTAATTTATATTTAAAATTTGTAAATAATAAAAAGTATAACAATGCATACTTAGATTTTAATAAATATAGCGACTCCCAGGATTCTAGTACCAAGGCGTGCTACCAAATGTCTGACCTTACTAAAATATCTATTTTAGACTAGACGTCACACACTCAAAACTATAGAGCAGTATTATCAAAAAGCTCGGGCACTAAAACCTTTTTTTTTTTTTTTTTTTTAACGTGTGGAAAATGCGCCTTATGCATCTCCGCGCTCGGGGCAGCATACGAACGGAGGTATGACGGGCTCTCCATCTCGCCGCTGCCTTCCCTATGGAAGGAGGGGAGAGGCCTACCGTCTAAAAACACACACGTTCCCTCCAGGCCTTGAACTGCGGGCGTTGCGGGCGCACACGGTGACCACCGCAACGTCCACTGGCCGCCCCGGGATGGGGCAGGTGGCGACGGCACCGTTGAATGCGGGTTCCGGATTTCGGGCACTAAAACCTACCCGCTTCCATCGGTAACTCGAGGGCAGTTAGATGATCAAAGGTAACTTACGGCAGCTGCAATATTGGACCCGTAGCTGAAGAAGCGGGCATCTCTCGACGCCGTCGCCGAGAACAGCACGATGAACGCGATGAAGTAGAATACTGTCTCGATACTCGTGCTTATTAGTTCCTGAAACCAAACGATGAACATTCTAGATCTAGAAGTTTAGTGATATTTTAGCAAGCATTGCCCTAGTAATTTCAATTAAAGTTGTTCACCACGGTCGGCGTTTTGTAACGCTTGATTTGCGTTGGCATTGCTACGGCATTTCCTGGACTGAAAATTCCTGATAGTCTACTTTTTTGCCGAACGTTATCAATAAGTGTGTAAATTGATAGCGATAAGATATAAGGAATTTAAGCCCTGTGGCATCTTTGTTTGGATATTTTCGAAAACGGTTGGTACCCTATATTGTAGACGATATTTTTATAGAATTTTGTTACACAGAAATTGTTTCTCATATTCTCATTTCTTAGAATGATCAATTCATGAAAAACCCATTTGATTGTTTTTTAAGACCAGTATTATTTTTATTGAAATACATACATGGTAGAATGACAAATCAATAGTAGATTTTATTGAATCAGGCGTTACTTTGCGGAGGTCCATTTCAATGAACAAAAAATTTTTACTATTTTATTTTTTGATTTTTTGATTTTTTTTATTTGGGAATAGTAGATTGTACACCGAGGGGATAAAGCACTGTATTATGTCACGGGCACGATATTGAATCCTGGGCGCAGCCAAAGGACTAGATTTAACTCCCGAGCGTAGCGAGGGTGTTACCTATGAGTTAACTCCTGAGCGTAGCGAGGGAATTAACATTGAGTCCTGAGTGGAGCGAAGCATTTAATCGCACCCAAGACATATACAGTTTTATCTCCGAGGAGTATACTCTACTTTTCTCACCTTTTGCGAGACAATAAAAACCAAGGTAACTAGAAAAATAATTTAATTAAAACAACAGTAACTAAAACAAAATTAAAAGTAAAAATTTAAGTTTGAGAAATTAGTCTATACTTGTGTAATGATACAGCAACATTTTTATTTGGAATTTTAGCAGTTCTATGCGTGTAATATTACAGCGTCGGCAAACACTGGCAGCTTTTGTTTTATTTGAAATTTCTTTCATTCGTTCGAAAATCGAACGCCGCTTGCCGTGGCGTGGCCATCTCGATTTTCGGAGCCGTGCGATTTTTACGAAATTGGATTTTAACCCCCTTATTCATAAACGCTCTATAGGCTTCTGCTAACTTAGCAATCATTTGTCCTTATCTGTCTGTTGCCGACCGACCAACCAACCTTTTCTATTTATTTACTTTACTTGTGATTCTATTTTTAAAATTAAAAAATATTTATTATTGTCTATAGGTCTTAAAATGTCATAGTGGTTATACAGAAAAAGTGTAATTAAAAGGATTGTTTCCGAGTTTGTGTGCTTATTCATACGTTTCATATGGTGTCAGAAGTTAAACTGTGATAATGCCCATAACACGCTCAATAACAAGGAAACAATTCCGGACAGAGGTAAGTGAAAAAGCTCCAGCCCCATCGCCAGGCGTTACGCCTGCTCAAACCTGCCGCGATGAGGCTCTCCCACAAGAGCATGATATTTTTGAACCCCTTTTAACTGTCCAATTGCTGGAATCTGTATCTCAAAAGGCGACCGTCCAACTGACAGAATCTGTACCTCAAACGGCGACCGTTCAACTGGCAGAACCTATACCTCCTAGGCCCCATTCCGCAGCATCATCGCGAGCCTCTACCAAGACACAAAAGTTGGCTGCCCTTGCAAGGCATGCTCGTTTAAACGCGGAGCGGGAGCGCAGGCTAGCTGAACATGAACGCAAAGCAGCCGAGTTAGAACTGCAGGCGGAACTCGCGGCTATTGCGTCTGCCGCGTCAGAGAAAAGCAACTCAACTCAAAGGTGGTTGACTGAGTGTGCCGATAGTAATATGTGTGACAATAATGAACTATTCCCTTGCAGTACTTTAGAGTTTGGTCATGTACCTATTGCGGGAACTGCACAGAATGTCGCCGTCGCCTCTACGAGCGCATGTGCGCCGCGCGGCGACCGATGCCTACAGTTCAACGACAAAGTAAACACTACACACACATTAGGCACACACCACAATAAATTTGCACCTACGAATTGTAATATTGACGACAGAAATAAAACAATTCATTATGTACAGACACAAGACTCTTTTATTAAACTGGCTGAAGTTATTGCTGATCTTGGAGGCAAGAATAAACCGGTGAGTATTAAACTTCCTTTGTACGATGGTAGCATCTCTGGTTGGCTCATGTTCAAGAAGACATACTCGCGATCAGAAGCTAGATTCAGTCCAGAAGAAAACTTGGCCAGACTCGATACCGCGTTGTGTGGAGCCGCCAAGGAAGCTGTGCCTGCTCTTCTCATGACTGCCGCTAATCCAGCACAGATAATGAGTTCCCTGGAGAGTCGCTTTGGCCAGCCGGAATCCATCATTTTACACCAACTCTCTTCTATTAGATCCTTAGCCAGGTTGCCGGTTCACGAGTCTTTAAAAGACATCTTCGCGTGCCGACTCCGAAATTGCGTCGAGGTCATCAGAGAGCTGCATAAGCCGGAGTATCTGGCCTCTCCCGAACTGGTTAATACAATCATCGGAAAATTAACTCCTCTATTACGTTATAGATGGTCTGACTTTGCATCTTCGAACGATGTCCCTAACAAACACAAGCTAGAACTATTAGCAGATTTTTTAGATAACGAATCCAAACAGCTTGCAAAACATTGTACATTTTATCCAGAATTTTTTTACGGAAAAACTGTCACAACAAACAATTCGCAGATTGTCAAACCAAACGTCGGTATTAGGCAACCCGCAAAAGTTTTTCATGCGACACTGTCATCGAAACCAAAAAGTCTGACAACATGTAGGTATTGTAAGACAGGTACACACGATGTTCATGAATGCGAAAAGTTTATTTCATTGCCTATCGACGAACGCTGGCAATGGGTTACCGAAAATAAGGTCTGTTACAGATGTTTATGTAAAGGTTCACATAAATATTTAGCTTGCAAGAAACATTGCGAAGTCGCCGGATGTAAGTACAGTCGACGACATAATACGTTGCTCCATCGACCTACGGTAGAAACCGCTGCCCATGTCGACATAGATGCTGAGCACGATGAGCCCCAGTCTGAGGAGGTACCGACTGCTATTGTATCTCATAGTGCCTCCCCTATCCCAATGTCAATTCAAAGGTCCTTATTAAAGGTTCTCCCTGTTACTATTATCGGTCCTAAAGCTAGTTTCGATACCTATGCGATGCTTGACGATGGGTCTACGGCCTCATTTATCGATAAATCGGTAGCTGATCTGATAGGTGCTACCGGGCCTAAAAAACGCATTCAGGTTGAGTGTATCGGCGGTCTTGGTAAAAATTTAGAGGTCAATTTCGTAAAAATTCAAGTCAAAGGCTGCCACAGTGCAGAAACATACGATATCGTAGCGAGGTCGATTCCAAATTTGACTATTGCCGAACAGTGTATTCGTCCAGAGCAAATCAAATGCTGCGATTATTTACGCGACCTTACTGACGTTTTATGCTACGAGAACGCGAAACCTATGCTTCTGCTTGGGATTGATAACTGGCATCTTACCTTTTCAAAAACTATGCGGCGCGGTAAGCAATCGCAACCAGCAGCGTCTTTGACTCCGTTAGGTTGGGTTCTATACGGCTCTACTTCAACCGTGCCCAAACCTGTCGACTTCGTGAACCATGCTTCTATAGAGTTCGAAGAAGATAGTCTAGGGGACAGCCGTACTTTAGATATCCTCATCAAAGACTATTATAGTTTAGACTCTATAGGTATAAAAAATAGGGATTGCCGCTCTGTTGAGGATCAAAGAGCTTTAAAATTGCTAGAGGAGACTACTAGGCGTCTGCCATCTGGGCGATTCGAGACAGGACTACTGTGGCGTGATAATATTGAACAGGTCCCTGACAGCCGTCCACTCGCTTTACGCCGTTTTAGAACTCTAGAATCTAAAATGATTAAAGACTCCAACTACGCTAGTAAATATAAACAAAATATTCACGCTATGCTTGACAAAGGCTACGCAGAATTGTGCACTGCCTCGCCTTCCGGTATATCATGGTATTTACCACATTTCGGAGTAGTACACCCGCAAAAGAAGAAACTTAGGATTGTCTGTGATGCCGCCGCCAAGTGTGAAGGTGTAAGCCTAAATTCCCTTTTACTGCCCGGGCCCGATCTTCTCCAATCCTTGTTAGCCATTTTGATGCGATTCAGGGAAGGTCGTATAGCTCTTTCGGCTGATATCCGGGAAATGTTTCCACAAATTAAAATCAGACCAGAAGACCGTGACGCTCAGCGTTTTTTATGGCGCGACGACTCTACACAACCTATCCAGGAATATCGCATGTCATCTATGATGTTCGGTGCAGTATGTAGCCCATTTACGGCCTTGTGTCTTAAAAACAAGATCGCCACCGAACATCAGCGATCACACCCAAAAGCTTCAGCAGCCATAATTCGTGACACATATATGGACGATTACATAGGTAGTTGCGATAGTGATGAAGAAGCCGCACTTTTATCCTCAGATATTGTCTCGATTTTAGCCGCAGCTAAATTTGAAATGAGGTCTTGGGTATCAAATTCCGTAAAGGCTCTCACCATGCTGCCTCCCGATCTCTGCGCTGTTGGGGCCACAACAATAAATGTAGGGTCAGACTCGCGACCTTCAACACGCGTCTTAGGAGTCTCCTGGAACATCGCTAATGACACACTGTCTTTTCCGCATATTGATTTTGATAAAATACCAGCGAAATTAACCAAGCGCGTTGTCCTTTCAAACCTTATGAAAGTTTACGACCCTTTAGGCCTACTGAGACCGTCTGTGAAAAGTGTGGCGCAACATTGTCAGCTCTGTCGGAACATGAAGGCTAAGCCACAGGTGCCACCTATCGGAGACTTACCTGAAGCCAGGATGGCTCATCACGTTCGTCCTTTCACTTTCGTCGGTGTCGACTACTTTGGCCCGCTGAACGTCACATCAGGACGACGGTCTATGAAGCACTGGGTAGCTCTATTTACCTGCCTGACAGTCAGAGCTATACACATCGAAGTAGTGGAATCGCTATCAACAGACTCAGCCTTGTTGGCTCTGCGACGATTCATAGCACGACGTGGCTGTCCCACATGCGTCTACTCTGACAACGGCACGTCTTTTGTTGGGGCTGCAAATATGCTACATGAGCTGTACGACTTCTCGACAAATAGAGGAATAAGATGGAAGTTTATACCCCCGTCGGCTCCTTTTATGGGTGGCTGTTGGGAGCGTTTGATACGCAGCGTAAAGACTGCGCTCAAGATCACCCTAAAAGATCGATCACCCCGAGTAGAGGTCCTAAATACGTTACTTGCAGAGGTAGAGGCCATAGTCAATTCTCGGCCACTCACCCACGTGTCAGTGGATGAGAACAGTCAACAAGCATTGACGCCCTTCAACTTTCTGATTGGCACCACAAGCCATGACCAGAGTCTTCGAGAATTTGATGAAGCTGATCTTTCACGACGCGCGGACTGGCGAAAGGCCCAAAGACTCACAGAACATTTTTGGCAACGGTGGACCAAAGAATACTTGCCGCTCTTGATACCACGAAAATCAGTTACTCCTCATAAGGAGTTGAAATCGGGTGATGTTGTGCTGGTCGCGGACGGCAATCTACCGAGAAACTGCTGGCCTATTGGACGAGTTACTCAGTTATTTCCGGGTAAAGACAATATTGTCCGCGTAGTGAATGTTGCGACTAAAGGGGGTGTGCTACGTCGGCCGGTCCGCAAGCTAGTACCACTAAATTGTTAATTGGTGTTCCACACCGCTTGGGGCCATGTTGCCGACCGACCAACCAACCTTTTCTATTTATTTACTTTACTTGTGATTCTATTTTTAAAATTAAAAAATATTTATTATTGTCTATAGGTCTTAAAAATGTCAGTTATACAGAAAAAGTGTAATTAAAAGAATTGTTTCCGAGTTTGTGTGCTTATTCATACGTTTCACTGTCACTTTGATATTTACCTTTCACAGTTATGAATAAGGGGAAAAGAGTATAGTAATGAGAACTATGAATGAATGAATTTCAGTACAATATTACTACCCGGCGAAAGCCAAGGGCTATAATGTCTTACTTTAAGTAAGGTTTAAATGATACGAGTATATAACTAGCCATTGTCGAGCAGGTGGTATGAAAACATTATTAATTCTTCCTAACCTAACCTACTTTCCTGGTAGCATTTCGATTTTGGTGTGGTCGTTGTACCAGCTTAACCTAACCTACTTTTTCTAAGTATTATTCTATATCCACAATAGACAAGTTTTTTTTAATAATAATACTATCATGTTATAGGCGATGCGGCTAGCAACCCATCACTATTTTCAGTCTCCTTTCCACCTCTAGGCCCAAAATCATGCTAAACGTGACCAGGTCGTGAAAACTGAGGCTCTGTCTACCCCGTAAGGGATAAAGACGTGATTTATGTGTTAATGTAATGTTAGAAACCAACTTATGTGCATAACAAATCTACCATTTGTCATCTTTTGAAAAACTATTCTACGAAGTAAAATTCATTGGACAATTTTTTTTTAAATACATTTCATTGAAATGAAAATATTAGATTGAATATTCAAATAGTTGACTATTCTTTGAAAAAAATCTGTGAAATGAAATTATGAGAAAATTCTGTCGTCAAAACAAGGGGTGTTTGAAAACACATCATTCGAAAGTGGTGAAAAATTGCAAATTGCACTGAATTTACACGTGTCAATGCAATACGCACATGCCCCCAGGATGTAAATGTGGTTATCTATGAGAAATTTTAGTAATTATTTAAAAAAAATGGACTCACCGAGAGCACCCAATTAATGGGGATCCGTAACGCCTCGCGGACGCTGAGGAAGTACACGACACTCCACATCACCGTTGTGATGAAGCTGGTCACCGCCACGAACATGAACCATCCTGACACCCAGCCCGAAGCCAGGGCCATGCAGAGAATACCGAGTACCTGAAAAGTTTTTGTAATTGATTGTATCAAGCGTTACTTGGCGTAGGCCCATATCAATGAACAAAAAACAGCTCGCGATTCCTCAACCATACCAGCAAGATGTACATACATGTACGTATGTGCAATACACACATATATGGCCGGTCGGAGTGTTAAAATAAGACGACAGGAGAAAAAATGGTATAGTGAAAAAGTAAATAGAAAATTGTTCACAATTGGTTCCAATCAACACTGCTCTTGTTTATGTAGTGATAAAAAATATTGGCCTTAGACTTGCCA
Source organism: Pandemis cinnamomeana (assembly GCA_932294345.1). Lineage (NCBI taxonomy): Eukaryota > Metazoa > Arthropoda > Insecta > Lepidoptera > Tortricidae > Pandemis > Pandemis cinnamomeana. The sequence continues at coordinate 9,179,593 of OW028705.1, read as the reverse complement.
GATAGGTTAAAAGGCAAAGGCAGGATATTCAGTTCGCATCGCAGGGGAAAAAAGGATAAAGCGGACTTCAAGTACGGCAATAATAATAATAATAATATATTTATTTACTTTAGGCATTAATCCCATTACAATTACAATTATCAAAATTAATTAACTAAAAAAAAATATATATATTAAATGACATAAAATTATATAAAACAAAAATCACACATTAAAAGACGTCATGGCAAGGTATGTATTAGGTAGTAAGTAGTTAAACTGAGAACACAGAAATGAAGAACTTCCTTGTTCCTTTGATAAGTTCTAGTTGGAATTGTAGCAAAAGCGAAGATTAATTATTCTTTAACTTGATGGACTCAATATAATATTTTTATTTACTTATATTAGAAAATCAAATTGGTACCCCACACTAAACTTAATATCTAGCGTTTGTCTAGAGGAAGTAAACAATGTTAGTATAACGAATCTTATTCAAAATGCCATGGAGTCGTTGTGAGAAAGTAACCACAACAAACATAATAAAGTTTTTCTCAAACATGCTCGGAAATGTATGCGTTAATGTACCGATATGAGGACATGAAGTTTCTCGTTTATGGCTCCCTACATTACTTCTTGGCTTAGGCCACAAAAGTTAGTATGAAAATCCATTTTTGTCCGCTGCTCTAATTTTTTAAATTTCTATACTAAAATTAAATTGGCAAAGGAAAAAATTACATACAGCCAACCACCACCACAATCTGTACCTAAGCATAATTGCGACATAAAAAAAAAATCTATGGTACTATATTTATGTGCGGTTAAACATGGTGCTCAAATAGCTGGATCAAATTAGTACATTTAAAAAATAAAAAAGGTGGCAAATCGAAAATCTTTTTTTCTGCTTATGCGTATTTCGTAGTGATTGTTATTATAATTTAACAGAAATAAAAATGACTTCTAGTGATGAAAGTGACGGGGAACTTATGAACTGTACTCCGCCTCATTTAAAAAAGGAGGCAAATTTAGCTATGCAAAATATGCTACCGGAAAAAAGTAAAGAGATTTTAATTTTAATATTTCCTCACATTGTTTGAGAAAAGCACTATACAAGCTTTGGCCGGAACAGGGATTGCAGGACTCGTTCTATCTGGCCTCGTCTTCGACTCGGCCACCTACCCCAAACTCGTCCAGCAATCCCTTACTTCACGGCCTCTGCAGTAATGTACTATTGTTACTTCTTACGGTAGCCTACATGCTAAAAGCTGGTAAAAATTTTAAAATGGTTTTTCCGAATTTAGTACACGTCACGTGTTTGGCACATGGAGTAAATAGGGTGGCTGAACAAGTGCGATTACTGTTTCCTGCTGTAAATAATTTAATTGCTTACACAAAAAAGGTATTTCTGAAATCACCTAAAAGAATAAAAATATTTCACCAAATGTTACCGAACGTTGCTTTGCCACCACAACAGACGATAATACGATGGGGAACATAAATAAAAGCGGCTATTTACTATCATAAACATTTACCAGCCATCAAGCAAGTCGTACGAACATTTAATAAAAAAGAATCAACGTGTACCTATATTGAAAGCAAAACGGGCAATGAATGATATATACATTCTCAACAATTTGAAATGGATAGCCAACAATCTATCCATCATACCAAGTACGTAAGTTAAAAGTACATAATATTAAGATTACGTTTAAATCCTCAAGGTAAAATTATTCACAAAAAACTTCAAATAGTGTTAGAAAAAAACGTCGACATTTCAACTTTAAAAACATCAAATGATTTGGTATCCGGAAAAGAACTAGAACTGAGTCGTACAGAAGAAATTCATCAACACTATAAATTGTTTGAATTTGCTCCAGTTACTACAGTTGACCTAGAAAGGTCATTTAGCTGGCTAAAATGGATATTACAGGCGACGAAGATTGAAGTCTGAAAATGTGGAATAAATGTAATGGTATTTGTTCGTGTTATTCGTTTCATTAGGTACTGATATCTTTAATTTCAGTTCAATCAGTCGAAAGTCTATGAAGATTTATACAAACTTTCATCGCCTATTTTATCCCATTAGGGGTGGAATTTATATCCCGTTAGGGGTGGAATTTATCAAAATCCGTTCTTAGAGGATGCCTATGTCATAGTAGCTTTATGCATGCAAAGTCTCAGCCCGATCGGTTTAAAATTGACAAAGTTTCATCCCCTATTTTATCCCCTTGGGGGTAGAATTGATCAAAATTCTTTCTTAACGGATGCCTACATCATAACATCTACCTGCATGCCAAATTTCAGCCCGATCCGTCCAGTGGTTTGGGCTGTGCGTTGATAGATGATCACTATGTCATTCAGTCAGTCACCTTTGATTTGAGTTATATATATTTAGAAGATAGAAAGATAGATTAAAGAAGTTAATTCCTCAAAACGTTTATTTTTGCGTATGACGCTTTCTTCTCAATTCAAATTCTTAAAAGTAGACAACGGTTGTACGTCATTTTTATCGATAACAACTAATAAAATTAGTTTAATGTGTCCTCGCCCTCGCACTATTAAACGTCAGTACAGATTTGCACCCGTCAATCCGGTGTTTGCTCAAAAGTTTAATAAATTGCCGTTTCAGTTGTTATAAAGATTTATATTGCTCGTAAGTAAATAATTAGACATACACACTAGGTTTTTTTTTCTCAACGAGAGAATGTTACCATAATTTTAAACTGCGTAATTCAAGTAAAGGTATTTTTCATTGGTTATTTTGTTAGATGATTTAAAGTAAAGGACAAATTTTATGTGCATTGACTTAAAACTTCTGATGTAAGGAATTTTTTATTTCCATTTTGAATAGTTTTTAAAGTAACGGACATATTCGATATTTTTTAAACAGGTACTGTGTTGATTTTTTTTAATGTAAGTGACAAATTATACAGTTTTAAAAGCAAATTTAAGGTATGGGACATAGGTATAAATGTATAAATAAAATATCATATCAATATTATTTAACGTAAAGGACATTTCTGTCTGAATTGGATGTGTCATTTAATGTAACGATCAGTATTTACCAGAATCAGTTCGACTAAATTATGGTAACGTACCTTAAGTTATTTTAGTAACATTTTACATTAAAATCACAAAATCATACGGTAGTTACATTACTCGCTTAACCTTGTCACATTTAAGGTGTACTTTACATTACATTTTTGCCAAAAAAATCACGAATCTCTTAAAAAAATTCTAACGTAAGGGGCATCTTTTTAAGGAATATGCTAATTTCGATTACTCCACCAGAAGGAGCGAAAAATTTCCGTTCGAATGGTATATGTAACTCATTTTGCTCATTTTGTCCCTTACGTTAATTCTTATTTCCACTGACGATAATACATCACATGCAAGAATCGTGTACACGTCGCAAGTGACACTTTATCTATCTGTATTTAATCTATAAATTTAAACATCACGCGTGAACGGCTGGACCGAATTCGCTAATTTTTGTTTTGTTGTGTTTGATAATGTCAGAGGAAGATTCTTATGAAACAATACTATTAAAAAAAAACGGGGACGGGAGCGGAGTTACCGGCAACAGTCTAATGGCACGTGCGACGGCATTTTTGTGTACTGTGGGCTCTCCCACACATACATACTTCAAATATATTCCTAACAGTTATTGTTTTTTTTACCCGTTCGCCGCATATGCCCACCCTACCCCCAAAACCTACGTTAAAAACGCTAACGATTTTCGCACTATATAGCTTGGTTACTCAAAAAATTACTTATTTTTTCAATTCATTTGCCGTCTCTAACCTTGCAACAGTCCAATACGTCATAATTATCATAAAACTGTTAGTTATAGTATGGACTCGTCGTCGTCAATGTTGAACACGTTTTTTTTCCTCATGAAAATGACGTTACATATGTTTACAATATGTTTTCCCTGTTTAGGATTTACTGAACTGTATTTATTTCAAGTCACATACCCTGCATTTTCTTTGGAAATAAATATAATAATATCTTAGTAGCAGCCGGATTGGAATACGGATATGAATATGACGTTATTCTGAAATTCCGTCGCCCATTTACAGACGTGTATATCCCCTAAGAAGAGTATGGGCACTTATCTAATGCTTCTCTTAGCCCGCAAAACTGATACCTGAACACAATAACTTGTACTCAAAAATGCACACATAATCCAATAATAATGTTTTTTATGTGCTCCTGAAAGTGCTATCCAACACTGGACCTTCCCGGTGTGATCTCCTAACCTAATCCATATCCTTCAACCTATCTTCGATCATGAGATCATAGTCAACCTAAACGTAATAATTTTATATGTACAACCACAGGCATAAACATTTTAAGTGTAACCTTTATTCGGAACAGTCGTGGCTTGCAGATAAAACATATAATTAGTAAACACACACGGCAGAATATATCACGTCACCATCACCAATAATATTATGTACTATGCATGAGAGCACCCACCTGATTAAGAAATTACGTCATTCATAAAAGCAAACGGGGCATAAACACTTAAATACTTTTTGTTTTGTATAACCATAGGCAAATTCTTTCACCACATAATTTCTTCCACCAGACTTACATTGTACCAAATTGATTGATTGAACTCTAACTAAACTAAATAGGCGAGAATTGCAGTTTCTAAAGTGGAATAATCGTTCATACCTAATAGATTTTTTTGATGAGACTTTGCATATTCGTAGAAATTAAATTGATTATTGGGCTATTGGCAAGAAATGAAATCATGTACACACAGCAAAGCTATTCGGTAAGCAGGATAGATACGGCGCGAGCGTGCGTAGGTGCTTACCTGATTATATTGCCGTGTGTACAATAAAATTGTAAAATTACAACAATAACTGCGAAAATGAAACTCCGTTCTCATAGCTACCAGGCGATGCGAATCTTTAATGTTCAAACAAAAAGCTAGTATTCGTACTCGAAGTAAGGATAGCTACGTTACATTTTTATTAAAAAACAATTAACTCCCCACGTAAGCGTATTGACGCCTTCCCTGCTACCATACTAACTACTACTTATAGTGACATAATATTTTAGTAAGTAATAACAACAAGACAACTGTATCCCAGAAGCAGTAAATGGCGAAAACCACTCCTCCTTACATGGTGCACAATACGGTAAAGAGTCCAGATACCACTAGGGCAACGGTGTTGAGCAAATGTGAAGGCATTAACGACGTCGCGTCGCGCGGGCGGCTGCGCGGGCGCGCTCGCTCGACCGGTTTCATATTTATCGCGCTATTGCTATTAGGCATTGCCCGGAACCGTTCAACTGTCGCAACACTCAACTTACAGGTGTTATTTGTACCAATTCCGTTTACTTACAATGCACTGGCGAGGCGACAAACAACGGCTCACGTGGGAATGAAATCGAGAAAAGTCGTCCAATTTGCGCTCTATCATACCTACCTACTTCAAGTAATGTTTTAACTTTGATTTATTTTTGTGTTATCTGGATTGTCGAATTAAAGCACTGTCTAAATTTCCTAGCAACAAAACGTTTAAAAATGGAGAAAAGATTCCAACTAGCTCTATTTAGCATGTAAGTAGTATCCGTACAGTATGATTATCTTCAGTGGTAATCAAATCTCCTCAACTTTCAAAGCAAATAAATCTACTCATACGTATTCACATCTAATATTTGTGGCAGCATTTATCCAACTGTTTATGTGTCTACTTAGTGTGACTTTCCTGCCGATTGCTGACATACTGGTATCAAAGTGCAACGAAGATGGCATTGGCGGCAGTGTAACTGGGTCATGCCACGCACTTTCTCCACATGCATGGGTGTTCGTGCCTATTCTGCCCAGTTCATGGCTACAACAATATATGTTAAGCCAGATATCACGTCTGTTGTGAACGTGGTTAGACTTCCTCGTTATGTGATGTCAGCATATATGTAGATACAGTTTTAGGTACGGATACCTGAAATGGGGTTGTCTAACCGGATGAAACGGTAGGTATCATGGCTGGTTGTGTTGTAAACTCGTGGTCTCTTTTTTATTCCAACCTAGCATTTTAAAGGATTCTTTTATATTTTTTTTTCTAACGCCCCGCTAATTGTTGGACCAAGGCCATCATTCTTTCTTCCGCCTTCATTTTTGTCAAATGCATGCTTCTTATTGGTTTACTTACCTACTTTACTATTACTACTAAGTAAATTCTTATTAAAAAGACAAGTGTTTTATATAGAGCATTGAACTCATTTATTGCAATAATTGCCTGAAATTAATTACGTTAAAAATATTATTCATTAGTTTCACATGTTCCATATGTTCCAGTCGATAATGCTGATTAACAATGGCATCCATGTGGTTCAGTTCCGAGGCAATAACAGTGGTAGTGGCTTGAGTACTACTCCGCCTATGTCTGCTTGTATTTTATGTATGAGCGTCTACGTATTTTTTTAAACATTAGGCTAATTTTATTATGGGTTCATGTTATAATGATTTACCTTTCATATTATATCTATTTAATTAACATTTCCATCGCTTTTTTATCTTCTTTCTGATAATGGAAGATAAATTGGAACAGATCCCTTTAAGGTATTAGCTCGCGTTTTTAACGACCAGGGGCACGATTTTTGAAAGCACTCAATATGTGAAAATACCATTCGAAAGTGGCCTACGGCCCGATTTTTAAAAGCACATCACTCGAAAGTACCACTCGAAAGTGGTGAAAAATTGTGATGAATTTGAAATATGAGTAGCTTAGAAGATACTTACGGCCCAATCTTGTGAAGTAGTCAAAAATTTGATTAGAGCTGTAGTTTTGAAGATGTAAACAGATTTATACCACTTTGGAGTGGTACTTTCGAGTGATGTGTTTTTAAAAATCTAGCCGTAGGCCACGTCTTGGAGCGACCAGCGGCAAGCGGCAAGTCCCAAAAACCAGAGCCATTTTCTCGCAAAATGAGTTATCGATGCCATTAAATACTAGATTTTTTAAACTACATTATGGTGAAACTGACTAATTAAATTTATGTTTTATGTTTAAAAGAAAAACTTGCCAATACTCGTACCTACCTACTTCTTTCTACACAGATAGATACCTACTAGATTTCAGAATTCGTATATCAGCATAAGTCGAGCAAAATATTTTTTTAATTATGATCATCACATAGCTTTTTTCATAAAAATACTAGAAATACAACATCGTAATTTGCACAAGTCAGCTAAACTTCTGTTCGCATTACTATTGTATTGTACCTAACATAGCAAATTATTAATTATTTAGAAAAGGACTAACTACTTTGTTTTTTAAAAAAAGGCATGATAAATTAATTAAATTTGTATAAATAATGGTGCTTTATACGGTACATTATAATACAGTCTATACCAATTCCAGTTATTTATTTTTAGGTAAACGACAAAAACACTAAAAAAAAAAAAAAACTATAAACAGCTGTATCTCGAACTGGATTTTTATTCTTGGTCTCTTTTTTCATAACTATGGTCAGGTATCCAATGAAGAATGCCACTACGCACCCGCCGCTTGGCGCAACGCGCACGGCGCGCGTTTAGTTACCCGACTGTGGCGAAGCTCAAAAGGAGAGTCTTATTTTACCTGTATGTAAGACCATGCCCGTTCCTGTGTCCGAAAGTATGTACCTTGACGGCTCAAACTGGCTTTTGGAAGGCTCTACACAGATTCGTAATGCAACTGCAAACTCGCATTACGAGTCTCTTACTGAGTACCTATTGAGGAAATTAAATTTTCTAAATGTCGGTGAAAATTTAATTTCTAACGGTAAAACCGAAAAAGTAAAAAATAAAAATCAAGAAATAAACATTCTTGATTCATTTGATAGTATTGAGGAAAGCTACAATATTTCTGTAAATGTGTAAAATAATTAATGTACGCTGTTGTGACTCAATGTTCAATAATTAGGTACCTACAACCTACCTAAATACCAGCTTATACATGAATTACCAACCAACGCGAATGTTGTCATAAAAACATATATAATATTTCAGCCGTGACCTTTGGTTTGCGTCTTGAACGTTCGCGTTCTTTGACAAAATTTTACACGGTTTTTGCTAATTGTCCGACTTATGTCTTGTTAAACGGAAATAATCTGTATCACAAACTGCTCCCGATTCCGCAGAATAATGCACCTATGCTGCCATTGCTGGCTGTTCAATTACATTCCCGAGCGCACGTGTCGGGTCAACGAACGTCCGCACCCTGCCCTTCCTAGCCGTGATACCGTTTAGGGACATGGACATCCGTAACGGGACAATCGTTAGTGGTAGGCACTCTGGAACTAAGTATAACCCGAGTTGTAGGCAGTTAAGTATAAGTAATTAAATTTGTAAACGGGTAAAACCGTAAAAGTAAACATAAAAAAAAGATCAAGAAGTAAAATTATTGATTCATTTGATAGTGCCTAGTTAAGTAATTGGTAATATAATCCAAAATATTAAGTTAGCGCATCATGCTCGAGTCCTGCAAGACAGACAATACGTTGCAGCATCATGTTATCCTGGGGATATGGCTATGTACCGTAATAGGTATCCCTTGGGACATAACTCCATCACGGCTTCAACCATTTTAATGCGACAAATACAAATATGTGATGATGATGATGATGATTATATTTGATTTGAAATAAGTTTATCGCATGTAGGTATATGTCATTTATCTCTATCCATGAGGTAACTGAGCGTGATCTGTTACCTAGTATATATGTATTCAAGCCTTGTCTGTTGTTAAATCTGTTCTATCAGTCTTGATTTATTCGATTTCTTTTAATATTTTCGAGATCGGTGGCATTCATTTATAATTTAGACATTCGAATGCACCAAGTTTTATATTGGGCTTTATTAATATTTATTGTGTCTGCGAGGAATTTAAAGATGCCAATATAAGCGAGTTAGGAAGGCCTTGAGCACACGAGGATGACGCAACCATTAGATAGGTACAGCTTGAGTCGCCGACTTGCATAATTTACTCTAAACAATCCTCAATGTAGCCATTCATCGCCTGCGAGCGCACACTAACAATACAACCGTCGCTTTGCTTTTTGGGAATGCGATAATGCTATCGGGTATCGCGTATCGTTTTGCCTTCGTTTCCATGCCAGGGGTACAACGCTCCATTGACCATGATAATATACACACAAAGATAAACGCACAAAAAATGACAGAGAAGAGGAAATATGACTGTAGACAGCGAAAGTCTATCAATTTCGTTGACCCCGATTTTGCAATCGTGCGACGTTGGACAGCTCGTTGGATACACCAAACTGTTTACAAACAATGTGCAATCTTTTAGCTTAGAAAACAAAAAAGCCCGGTCGAACACTTTACTTGTCGATTGTCAGCTGAACAATCAGTCGGATATCTATGAAACTAATAACAATAAATCAATAAGCGTGTCATTTAAATGTGACCTTCGAATGCTTCTAGTGGCAGTTGGTACCTACCTGTTGTTTGGACGTACCAAGCAAATAACAGAAAAGATACGTACTTATTGACAAAACATACCTACTGAATTGGACTTAATTATAATTATGTGAAAAAGTAAGTAAGTAAGTAAGTAAGTAAATGCTTTATTGTACAAATATAGAGAAGTAGAGACAAATCACAAAAAAAGACCTTAAATATATGCACAAAGGCGAACTTATCCCTATAAGGGAAAAGTAATTAAGTAACTATGATATGTTGATATAGCTTCACTAAAAGCTAAAACAGACACTAAATTTAAGAAAAAGAACGCGTTGATTTATCTACTACCTTTTACATTTACTATTGATGGTTACAGAACTTTATTAAGCGTTGCGGAGGAACGAAGTACGAAGTGAACCGAGGTTGCGGTCGGATGCGCAAACGCATAACGGGCCATCTCTTTCAGCAGATAACAATTACCGTGGATGATCCAGTTTCCGTGGCCCTACGTGGTTATTTCTGCCGTATTTATATTTAACGGTTTATTAACAATGTTGAGAGATGTAAGATTATACATTTGCACATCACACAAAAACTATTGTCCACAATAAGTTTAAATGTTGTTTCCAGTGAAATTAAATGTACTCATGTCTCAGGAACTCAACATGCAATCTTTATAATACGAATTAAAAATAGGTATTTATTAAGTATTAAAAATTATAAATGTTCCCCAAGATACGCAAGAAAATACACTCTCAATTCTATCGTCAATAAGTAGGTACATTACTAGTACAAGTATTAGGATCATCAAAGAAATTAAAAATGTACCTAATCATAACAGTTTTCCCTAGTCAATGTTTATCATTCTATTTCGAGTCGAATGGATTTCATGACCCGTTTACTCGATCTCGAAGCTAAACGACGAGTGTGGCTTTTAACAAAAAAATAAAAGAACAAGAGAGGATAGTCTCCCCAAAATAACTGTTGTAGTGGAGCTGTGTAGCGGGAGATAAATATAACGGCAGTTAGGTACGCTTCGCGTGACATAATCTGTGATAATACTCTGTGCTGAGTCTCGCTCCCTGATTAAGTCGACCAAACAAGATAAATCAAGACTATCTAAGTCCAAGGTATATCCTATGCAGACTTGTAACAATTTAAATATCCGAATGAAAGTCACTTCAATGGATAAAATCGCGTTTAATAATTTTCAAACACGAGTTTTAGACTGGTAGAGTGACAACGAGTCGGATTAGATAAGTTATTAAACGGACTAGTAAATCCTTTTAAAACATTTTTATTTCAATTTTTAACATCCTTTCCTAGCGTTTAAAACATGCTTCATTTTCAACCTAAAGCTATTTATTGTTTTAGGAACAATAAACCGTATTTATAACTATTCCGTAAACTACACACATATCCCTGTCAGCGATCTCTATTAATATCGTATGCTCTAATAAGACGGTCCTTGGGTTCACGCCGTTCATGTTTACAACCCGCATGCGAGTTGAGACTGCATTCATACATTAACATATTTAGACGAAGTTGTGTCGCAAGCCATGGAAACAGTACTTACTGAGATGTGGTAAGTAAATTTCGACAGTTTTAACACATAATGTCAAGTCAACGCATCACGCGTGCAAACGTTACGGAGCCCGGTATTGTTCGAGGCACAAATACGTAACGTAAAAGGAGAAAACTCTTCGGGGTGATTCTTTGATTTCAGTTTCTCTCTGGCCTGCAGAAGTTCGTTAGGGTTGCTTCGATATTTACTATTGAAAAGATCGTTTTCACCGAGTCAATACTGCTTATGGTCGATTTCAGCCGGTTCAGCGGGATTCATAAGCGCGCTATTGCATAGAGATAGTTTTCACTGGGTACAAATAACAGAAATAGTATTTTAGTGGGTAGGTAAAAATGGTGGCATCTTCCGTCTTCACATACTTAACTCATATCATATCAATCTCAATGCATGTCATCTTCAAAGTCTGACGTGGTTAGAATGCTTTGTTGATTCGAATTTCCTTGATAGATCTTTGATAAACATACGGAGTAGTACAGAAAATATCGAGCGGGTGAAATGATGAGAAAATGACAGGTTGTGACACCAGGTGCGGCTCGCCCGCGGCCGGCAGGCTCCCGCCGAGCGGCGCGACGTCACATGTGGACGGAACTACTTTCATTTCGGCGCTGGGTCAGCTTTCACCTAACGCGTCACATGCTAATAAGAAAAATACGAATGCAAAATTTTAATTGCCTGTTAAACTACACGGACATGATTTCGATCGACTCCTAGCAAATTTTTAAACAGTTAAGTTTTGATATTTTATTTGAATCACAGTTCGTGATATGCTATTGATTGATATAATTTCTATATAAATAGATGGGTGAAAACACACCTTCCTCTAAACTTATCTAATTAAGTACTTACCTAAATGAAATAAAAAATATGATATACATATACAGGGTGTTAGGTAATGAGTGGATAATCCTTGAACTATGGATAGAGGGCACTTAGGACGTTATAATAAAGCTAAAATAGGTTTAGTAAAACTGGCACGGCTTCCGAGATATTCGGACTTTTAGGTTTTTTTCGAAAATGAACACCCTTGTTCAATGTTTTGATCATAGCACCATTTTAAGCTAACTTTTTCATTTTTTTATTTTTGCTCAATATTCTTGAGTACTTGTATTTTCAGATAAGCATTACTATTTTTCTGAGACTACATGGGATTTTTTCAAAAAAAATCGCAAACTTAATTTTTGCCTTTTCAATCGTACATTGATCGAATTTTCAGCTCTCACGGTGAAAAAAAAATACACTACCGCCTAGTTGCCAATAAGCTTAAAAACATGCCGGTTTATTGACAATTTAAAAATGGTAATTACTTTTTGAATTTAAATTCAAAATGATAAAATAATAAAAAAAAATACACGCTCGCCCACATTTTTCCCGATTTACTTTTTGTATCACGGGCGTAGAACTCAATTTTTTTTGTTGCAAAAATAACATTATTGGCCACTTATTTAAATGCAAATGGCATTTAAATAGTTCCAAAATTAAAAAACATGCCAACTACCTTTTATTTTTTTTTCTACTTCGATTTTGAATTTCGCTAATTATTATTGCGTAATGAATGGTTAATTTTGCGTTTAGATCGTTGTGTTGAAGTTTTTACTTTAATACTGCTTCGAACATAATACACACTGATAGAATATGCCCAAATGCATTACATTTATGGTGAGTTCCAAGGCACAATTTCACCATTCATTATGCAATAATAGCGAAATTCAAAATCGAAGTAGAAAAAAAAAACAAAAGGCAGTCAGCATGTTTTTTAAATTTGGAATTATTTAAATGTCATTTGCATTTAAATAAGTGGCCAATAATGTTATTTTTGCAATAAAAAAAATTTTGTTCTACGCCCGTGATACAAAAAGTAAATCGGGAAAAATGTGGGTGAGCGTGTATTTTTTTTTATTATTTTGCCATTTTGAATTTAAATTCAAAAAGTAATTACCATTTTTAACTTGTCAATAAACCGGCATGTTTTTAAGCTTATTGGCAACTAGGCGGTAGTGTATTTTTTTTTCACCGTGAGAGCTGAAAATTCGATCAATGTACGATTGAAAAGGCAAAAATTAAGTTTGCGATTTTTAAAAAAAAAAACCCATGTAGTCTCATAAAAATAGTAATGCCTATCTAAAAATACAAGTACGCAAGAATATTGAGCAAAAATAAAAAATTGAAAAAATTAGCTTAAAATGGTGCTATGATCAAAACATTGAACAAGGGTGTTCATTTTCGAAAAAAACCTAAAAGTCCGAATATCTCGGAAACCGTGCCACTTTTACTAAACCTATTTTAGCTTTATTATAACGTCCTAAGTGCCTTCTATCCATAGTTCAAGGATTATCCACTCATTACCTAACACCCTGTATATACATATTTTTTTTTAAGGAATAATAATTTATTTACACATATTCTATAAACTATACATATGATATAATTTGACCACCAACCATTCGTTTAAATAAGTTCTTAATTAATTAATATGAGGATGTAGTTGTCATTTAATTATTGACATTCTTATGAAGTATAGGTACCCACGCTTTTTTGTTTTTAGCCATAAGTACTGAATTTTAAGGAACAATTTTACTGCGTTTTGCCGACTTTGGCATTTAACCTATCGGTCAATGGCATGAGTCAACGGACCCTTAAGGAGGCAATTAACACTTTAAGCGCTTGGGTCAATGGTCAAAATGTGGCAATCTACAGCTTAAACTAGGTCCGCATAAGGTGGTGAAATGTGTTGTACACGGACACGGCCACACGATAATACTATAGTTTGATGTTATAAAAACAATCGCCTATGTTTCTAAACTCCATCAAAATGGGTATTTTTACATGCATTTTTAAAAGACTTAAGGAAACATATTACTTATCTTATAATCTACACAAAAAAAAAATAGGTACCCATATCGCATCTTTATGAATAATCATATTAAATTCGTTTTGTTAGTATGAACACCAATGAATCATTTATGTATGTACTTCTAAAGTTTTTTTAGCATCGTTATCAGTGACTCATAAAGTTAGGTATAGATAGTTTTATATAAACATCCAAAATACGCCTGTTATCTAGATGAGGTTATAGACATCAGGTAGGTACCTAACGTAAAAAACATACCCTCTAAAACATTAAGAAAACAAGCCAGCACGGTGTTCTATATAGAATAATTACCTAGGTCAATTCATAATTACGTCTTGTTGTAGACTGTATACGAATACGTAGACATATGTCGCTCATTTAACGAACAACATAATTAAATTAGTACGTAGTTGTAGTTAAATAAGGCAAACGACAGCGGCACAATGATGTCATCAAGGAAGATCATCGCGTGGGTACACACATAAACATGGCACAAACCTACCACGAAAAAGAAAAGTATTTATACTCAGCGAGTACCTACAGAAAATACTAAGCCTTAAACAAAATATTTCGTGTTGCATTCAATTGCTCAAGCAATATTTTAACAGAAGCTTCAAACACTCCGTTTGCGTATTGTTGCGTAGCGTTTATATGTTCTACGCTCAGTTCTACGCTTTACTATATTTCAGTATTTTCAATAAGCCATGAACTATAAATTAACCTGCAACACGACAGCATTATTATAATATTGTAGGTACTACTAGTGTAAATAGTGTAATTATTAGACAGGTATGTAGGTATTGTAGGTAGCGTATGTCATAAAATGCCTAAAGTTAAGACTGTGAATTTCTCAGTCGTTCAATAACAGTAACGGCTCTGCTTGGCCAGGGAGGGATTTCGTAACAAAGAAGACAAAATCTTTTTTATGTGGCAGCTGTCGTTAGAACCCCTTGTTTTTTACTTTTGCCACCATCAACAACTATTTCAGTCAAAAGGAATACGATTGAAATTGGTACGTATTCTTAAGTATTTAATAACTTAGGTAATTATTCCAAACTTTGTACCTTGTAGTCACAAAAACTGTATATGTATTGAGGAGAGCATGTTGACCATCATTTGAAAATAATAATAATGAATAGAATAGTCAGTGAAAGCGCCAGTGAGGTGTATAAGTGTATAAATATAACCGATTACTATAGAGGCAGTGGTTATCAGTTTATCCATGAGGTGGGTTTTCACTAACAGCACAAAATGACTAACGCCATAATAGATAAGTACTCCTCATATATTTCATCTTTTTATGAATCATCATTATCAAATATACCTACTTAAACTGTGCTCATCCCTAAACCTTTAGCTGGCGTTGCGAATTCAAGTGAGAATAACTAACAGAGTTAGGTACTACATCTACCAACGTTGACAACTAACTCTTAGGTAGAGTCATCAATATAATTACATGTGTGTTTTCATTGTTAATTGACATTTATTCAGTTTTGTCAAGATTTATCTATGGGCACCTTTTCTAATAAAAATACCTATTTAAGATTGTTACTGACTGTACATGTACTTTACCTTTTGCGATTCTGAGAATTTGTTGATGTGTCAGACCGTTATCAATTTACTAAATAACGAATCGATTTTTGAATGTTTACATAGCAACTAAGGTTTTACCTCGCGTCGTAACCGGTGACAAATTAGTAGTATATTCATGCATCATGCATCAAGTCAGGATATAGTAGGGTATCAAGGGAGTGGTTTACTCGAAACCAGGTACAAAGCTTTTAAATCCTATTTTGGAATTTATTCCTATTTTAGAATAGCAATATGTTACCAAATAAAGGAACGTATATGGACGATGAACGATGTTGGTTGCCTTCTCTGGGCCTGCGGACACTATTCAGCTTGCATCATTCCCCTCCCGCCACGCCCTGGTCGCCTGCAGTGCTGCCTACTACTGACCTCCACTCCACTCCGCAACTTCAAAATCTACCTACTCAGCAACGCTATGCAACGTAAAGTGACCTCGATAACTTTATTCATAACTATCCACATAATACGTAGCTAAGTATGCTTTAACTTAAGTGCGCGAAACCCACGTAGGTATCCACTGAATCGAGTCAGTATTAAATATCATGATCAATTCAGATTGGCACGGAATAACACACCAAAATCGTCAACGCTCTAGCGTTACCAATAACTTTTCTATGGAATGTCATACCGAACCAACCGGTTTCCTAATTAAACAGCAGGTAGACAGTTTACCGTGGCGTACAATATATTAAGAGCTATTTTTCAAAAACTTACCAGTTGTACGATTTTCAAAATGCCAGGCGGTGTTTTGAAATATTCTGTGTTAATTTTGATCCAGTCCAACGGCTTGTCCTGCGGCGGAGGAGCTTGCGGCGTGGGTTTGTTGTGATCCACCGTCACCACTGTCTCGGGAGCCATCATCGTCTGCTTTCGTCAATTGGTTGGGGTAAAGCGTTGACAACAAAGTATGTGGATTTAGTTTAGCACAAACACTGACACAAATTTCAGTACACTCTGTGCGCGGGACACATTTTTGAGTGGCGAGCGTAGTACGGTCGTGCGTCGTGCGACTGGCGGCGAATGGGAATGGGCGCGCGGAGCGGGGGCTACGTACGACTTGCGCTTGCTAGCTGTAGTGACTAGTGACGCCACGGTCCGCTGCGCGGCGATGACGATTACCATAGGAGTAGGTTGCGGGTCACAAATCACAAGGCTCACACCGCATGCACAATCGCATCATCTCGCGGCAAAGGCTGTTTCACTGTACCATTCAAGTCCCCAGTTTCACCAAGCGGTTCTTGAATTATTAAATCGTTGACAATTCGGCAACTATTCAAAGTTTACTTAACACTATGAAATTTGTATGTTATTGATTCAAATGAAAGTGTTTGATTTTTTATAGCGGGTAATCATCGGTGGCGTAACTATAACGTCTGGGGTCCGTGGCAAATTCGATAGATGGGGCTCCTTCCTCAATATAAAGAAGGCGTCAGCGTCCCTTCTGTGCTCTAAACCAAGCCAGTTGGGGGGCCCGTAGTGGTAGGGGCGCCTGGCATTTTGCCATCCCTGCCACCCTATAGTTACGCGACTGGTAATCATGTAACTTATTTTCAAACACTATATAATTATTTGTTATGCAAGGCTTCAAAATTTTTTGTTTGGCGCGAGTGCCTGTACCAGGCATGATTAACCAGGACTGAAGCGATTGGTTCAAAAGCAGAATCCTGAGCGTCGCGAGGGTTTCAAGGCTTGAGACACTAAACAACTTTGCTGCTGCCGAGCGAAACACACTATTTTTCACCTCACTACAGCGAGAAAAATGGTGGATGGAAGAAAAACAGTTAAACTGATAGTAGGTACTCAGTTTTTTACTTAGCAAAGATCGTTAGCAAATCATGAAATAACTTGGGAAGTAACGGGTTGTATAATCAATTAATAATGGAATGGATAACGGATCGCGTTTCTGAATGTGACATTATATTTTTTTTAATTGAAAAAATTTTAGGGAGTCTTATAACAAGATCTACATTTGAAGTTCGTATTATTCTGTCCTTCTCATTCCCTTAATTAAGTACTATTCGTGTAAGCGGGACGAAGTTCAAATTTCTGAGCAGTTATATGAGTAGGTGGACAACGGTGGTCATCGCATCATCACGTTCAAATTTCGAAACCTATTCTACCCGAGAAGGAAATAGTACATTACTGCAGAGGCCGGGAAAGAAGGGCTTGCAGGCTGAGTATGTATAGACGGCCGCGGGTAGCGAGGCCGGATAGGAATACGAAGCTGGCAATTTAAGCCTTGAAGGCCAAGTAAGCCTAGACAGCCGAGCATAGCGAGGCCGGATAGGTGTACGAGGCTGGCAAGTTCTTTCACGCCGAGGCTTGAATAGTGCTTTTCTCAAACATGCACTGAAATAAATAAAAACTCCTAAGTAGAAATCTTTTTTTTTATTCGTCAGACAACTAAAATTGTACCAGACTTAAATTATAACTAGGTATCATCACACAGTCAAGGAAACCGAATCACGTACATACCAGGGTGGAATCTGTGTGCTACTAATGTCATGTTGACCCATACATCTGCCAAACAAATCATAGCGCAATTGGTTACGAAAAGGTTCCACCCTGGTACGTGATTCAGTTTGCTCGACTGCATATTAATAAGTGTTTGTCTTTCTAATATGGATTTTTAATACGTCAAAATAATCCCAAAAAAACAAGTTGTACAACATGAGATATAAGGGACTGCTAAAATAAAAATCACAGATCACGTTTCTGAACGAAACGCTTTAAATGACAAGTGACAAGTAGTGCCAACTGACTTATATCAATTTTCTCACCAAAACTTTTTTTTATCCTATTTTGTCTCTGGTCACAAAGTAGATTTGTTCGAGATGACTCTTTTAAGACCATTATACACGAACTTTAACCCTTTAAAACTACGTAACGAATTTTGCTTTTATTTATAGATTTTTTTATAGGTTTATATGTATAATTCTACGCAGATGAATTCGCGGGCAGAAGTTACCTACAAACGAAACCTTAAAATTGTTTCTCTGAGAATCAAATTAAGCAACATGGGCTACTTACTGGTAGGTATAAGTAACTAATCAAAAACAGTACTTAAACTTTTTACTATATCAATTACATACCTACTAAATGTACATCCAATAGTGCACAGGATTACTTACCATATGTAAGGGATAAAGACGTGATTTATGTATGTATGTATTATACCCGTTACTACTAAAATTATGACGTAATTCCGTTACCAATATGTTTATTTCTAGTTTATTAGGAATCTACTAATATACCTTAGCGGATGGCAGGTCCTAGTGCAGAGCTAAGCCGTATCGCTACCACTAACCTGTTCGCTAATCTTGCCGCTAACGAAGAGAGCTAGAACTATTATGTTACAGTGCGGAGAGTTAGCCAGCCGGGGCATTTGCAGGCACAAGAGAGGGCCAATGCGTTGCCCAATACATCTTGCTATCAGTGCCTTATGTAGTACTGCTGCTGCTGTATTCTATCGTAATAAAATCTTGATACAGTTTTAGCTGTAGTCAATATATATTTTTTTATATTCTAGAATCTAGACCAGGAGCCCGATTTTTGAAAGCTCATCACTCGAAAGTACCACTCGAAAGTGGTATAAATCAGCTTAAATCTCCAAAACTACAGCTCTAATCAAAGTTTTGACTAGTTCACAAGATTAATGAGATCTGTGATTGCCTTCTATCCTACTCTTATTTCAAATTCAGCGCAATTTTTCACCACTTTCGAGTGGTATTTTCACACATGTGCTTTCAAAAATCGGGCCCCTGTGCCGTAAATAGGGCGGTGCCACCGGTGCCCAGGCACAGGGCGTAGGCTCTGGGGCGCGCAAAAATCAAATGGCCAGACCAGGCTGGCCAGACAATATTAGATAATTGGTCCACCAACACCAAGTTCCTTGTGCTTTATTTTATCACCCTGAATGAAATAAAGTAGGCCTATACATAGCATTGCTCTAGGGTACCTATAATATCTAAAAAAACCAAGGGCGCAGAAAAGGCTATTTACGGCACTTAGGCCGGGAGATAGTGACAGAAATTACTGGGTCATTTGTACCAGTATGGCGGTTCTTCAGGGGTCTAAAGTACGCAATGACAAAAAGAAAAATGATGGTCATAGCGCTGGTACCGGCGGCCCAATCGCGTGGGCGTTAGTCGAACTCGTCGGATAAATTACGAGTGTGAAACGATTTGTTCCACAATCATTTTAGTATTTTCCGATAGTCCATAAAAATAAGCAGGCGGTAGTGTCATGCCATACTTTTCCGGTGTGACTTACAACCCGCCATACCGACGCGAATGCCTTAATTACAAAATAAAAAATTCAACCATTTGTACCAGGCTAATTTTTGCACAGTTAATCATCGTCGTGCAGCCATTTACGAAAATCACCATGCCATACCTTTTGGACGGGTCCAAATGGTCGCCATACCGCCGAAAATCAGCAATTATTTTTTTTTCGCTAAACGATTTGTACCACCCTAAATTTTTTTTCAATAGCTCCTGAATGATCATAAACAGAAGTGTGATAATGCCATACCTGTGGGAGGTGGCGAATGTGTATAATATATTTTTTTAATTGTAAGATTTTATTCGTGTTTTGAACGATTTGTAACAGTATGGCACTAATTTTTCTCGTAAGTTTGAGGTTCAACGAATATAAATACAAAATTTCAAAGATCTTGGTGGCGGCAATCTTGACTTATAACCAGATGTTTATATTGTATAATATTGAACGGCTACCACCGCTCGAATATAAACAGAATATAATGATCCCATGCTGTAAAAAAATATTTTACGTATTGTACAGTCGTATTTTTGAAATATATCGAATAAATAAGTTTTTCAAGTATGGCAGCACTTTTTCCCCCTACTAGTAGAGGTATGGCAAATATAATCACCGTCACATTTTATCAAATACTTTCCAAAAATCCAAATGCAATACTGGTACAAATCGTTTGGCGAAAAAAAAATATTTGCTGATTTTCGGCGGTATGGCGACCATTTGGAACCGTCCAAAAAGTATGGCATGGTGATTTTCGTAAATGGCTGCACGACGATGATTAACTGTGCAAAAATTAGCCTGGTACAAATGGTTGAATTTTTTATTTTGTAATTAAGGCATTCGCGTCGGTATGGCGGGTTGTAAGTCACACCGGAAAAGTATGGCATGACACTACCGCCTGCTTATTTTTATGGACTATCGGAAAATACTAAAATGATTGTGGAACAAATCGTTTCACACTCGTAATTTATCCGACGAGTTCGACTAACGCCCACGCGATTGGGCCGCCGGTACCAGCGCTATGACCATCATTTTTCTTTTTGTCATTGCGTACTTTAGACCCCTGAAGAACCGCCATACTGGTACAAATGACCCACTAATTTCTGTCACTATCTCCCGGCCTAACTGATCTAGACACTTCATTTAGTGAGCCTAAATCAAGTGCCGCCATCTAGTAAGTTACTAAAGAAACAAAACGTTGAAGTTTGTTATTTAATTTAGGATGGCAACAAAGCGAAGTAATTGTATGTTCCAGGTTACACGTGAAATATTCGAAATATACTACAAATAACATATTTTGATTACTATAACTTGAATGTAATGTCGTTTACTCGCTACTGATACACTCGCTGGCGACATCTATTGGTTGCTTTTCAAATCGACAATGTATGAGAGACCAGCACAGCACGAAAGAATCAAGATTAAAACGTAGTGCCGTTAGGTGGCTCTAATAATTGAAGCCTACAGAAGCCTGCCTTTCGTTTCGTGCCGTTTTGCTCACTCTAATAATGCTCTAATACGATGGAAACTATGAACTTCGAATTTCGAAGTAGCCCCTCTGTGTGCCCAAGTGCCCCAATGCACAGTCCCTTCTGGATCCATCAAAGAGTGCCTGAGCCAGTACGTCTAGGGCATCGGGACTGGCTGATTTATGGAATATCACGGGTTGATGGTTACTAACAACCGACATGGTCGTAATAGAGTATTTTCCAAAAAAAGTCTACATATTTTATTCGAGTATGAGAATCGATAGGGTAGGTAAAGTAAACGATTCGGAGTAAGAAAAACCCAAAATAGTTGAATTCTGGAAAGAAATATTATGTAAGTACAATCACTCAATCTCCTAATTTAGCCTTGCAAATATGTTTTTGACCGTTAATAATTTTCGTTCCAATTCATTATCCCTTTCTTAGGGTGCGGCTCCACTGAGGCGGAGACGAGCGGAGCGGAGAGGAGACGTGTGGGGATCGACCAATCATATTACAGAGCGGAGATGTGCGCGAAGAGCGATGTGGATTTCATGTAATATGATTGGTCGATCCCCACACGTCTCCTCTCCGCTCCGCTCGTCTCCGCCTCAGTGGAGCCGCACCCTTAGCAAGACGTCAACCGGTAGTACACGGTCAAGAGACCCCCCCCCCCCCCCGCCCCCCTGTTGGGTTCTTAGCCAACGGATGATGATATCCCTCAGAATCTCGCACCCTCATGGTCAACTACTCTGAGCGAGGAGAAAATGGGATGCGTCATATGGCCGACAGAGCGATTTTTTTTCGTTTACATAATTTCACGTACAATTTTTTTCAATAAATGTCATTATTTACGAGACGCTAATAGGTTACGTTTTATGGTCATTAAACTGGAGGCACCTATGTATAATTGGGTAATCGGTTAAAATCGCGTGTAATTATTTGACTGTGTCTATTTAGACAGCTATTTAGCTCAATTTACTTCCATGCTGGTCTGGGAGCAAAGAAAAAACATAGAATGTACCAGTCGCTTCTCGTCCCGCGCAGATGGTAAGAGCCCATCAAGGGAATGGGCGAAATTCTTAGGAATGGCGATAGGAGGCGATGTGGCTTGCAACCCATCACTATTTTGATTCCCCTTTCCCCCTATGCGCCTACAATCGTGCTAAACGTGGCCATAAGGGATATAGACGTGATTTGAGTATGTGTATGTATGTAGCTATTTAGCATTTATTTATAAATTAATATATAGTCAATATTTTTATGGAACTGATTGTTGTAAGTACTAAAATATAATCGATAATGATTGATTATGCAGGGTGTCACAATGAAGGCACTAAATGAAAGCGGCAGCCCTGCCTTCCGTATTGAAACAGACTGTAATTGTGTCTTCGTTCAACTACTATCTCTTTACAACCAACAATTCTCTGATTATGATAGTGTCAAAGTGCAAAATAGGTAAATCTTCAGTAATCTATAATATAAAAATGAATCGAAGAATGTGTTGCTAAGCGCAAATCTCGAGAGCAGCTGAACCGATTTCACTAATTCTTTTTTTAGAATATTCCTTGAAATATGGGCATGGTTCTTACAGAGAGAAAAATTAAAAAAAAAAAAAAAAAGAATCGACTGTTAAGCGGTACGAAGTTCGCAGGGTCAGCTAGTTGGAAATAAAACAAGATTACGTTTTCTCGTCTATTGTGTAAACTTAGAAAAAGAAGCCTAGAATTTTTCCTCCAAGATGTTTCCTTCTGGCTTCTTCATGATCCATAATACCACCGCTAGTTGTGAGAACAAGGTACCTGTAAAAAAAATAAAGAAGTTCATATATAATTGATTGCTTCATATTTTGTCAGGTACAGCTAGCATTAGGGTTTAAGAAAACAATCAATTTTTATTACATTGTGGTTTTTTAACTTAAAATCCACCACTAACTAACATGTTTATAAAGTTTTTTTCATAAATCTACCATCTGTAATAAGAATGGGCGAAAATCTTAGGAATCATGCTATAGGTGATGCGGCTAGCTACCCATCACTATTTTGATTCCCCTTTCCAGCTATACACACCTACAATCATGCCAAACATGGCCTTTAAATCTTGTTACCTTAGGCTCTGTCTACCCCATAAGGTATAAAGACGTGATATATGTACGTAGCTATATATGTATGTTACATGATATATATATATATGTAATAAGCATGGTAAATAAAAACCACATGAATTTTTTAGTACACTACAAAGTGTACATACATAAAATAAAGGGCTTATTTGAACATACATACGGTAAACAAACATATTGTATGAAACAGCACTCACAATGTTCACTACAGAGTGACATCAAGTTGTACCATTTATTTGTTAATAATTTAGCACACACTATCAAATGACCAATGACAACTGTTGGTGATTCGCGGTAGTTGTGCCTTATTATAAATATACTATTACTAAAAATATACTATACTATTACTATACTATTTTGATTGCCCTTTCCACCTATACGCCCACAATCATGCTAAATGTGGCCTTAAGGTTTTGTTCCTTTAGGCTCTGTCTACCCCGTAAAGGATAAAGATGTGACATATATGTGAGTATGTATGTATTTACTAAAAATATAAAAGTATGATAGATTAAATTTCAAATAACAGTAATAGTAAGTACAGTAGTAGTAGTTATGACCTGTTATAGCAACAACAGTGTTGATAATAAATTTAACTCTTAAGTCCTCAATTCTAATGCACACAAAAACGCTACACCCACAGCCAAGAATTCTTTGTAAAAACAAGAAAAATTTAATTGGTTATACATTTCTACATACAAAACCATGTAGGAATTATTCTCAGAGCTCCACTATTATTTTCAGTAGCATAAAAATATCTTAACCAAGGCAATATCAACTATGATTAAGATATTGTTACATTTTACTATGGTATCTAAATCCATTACTTTTTATATGTAAGTTTCATTAGTCAATAATATTTAGCAAATTCATATAATTTTAGAATAGATAGCATACTTAAGGCATTTCTAAGGGTAAGATATTACTCAAAACATAACCTATGTTTAAAATGCATGGTGAAATTACTGTCTAAAGAAAAATGACAATATATGCTAATATATATATATATATATATATACTGCAATACAATAATTACTGCAGAAAACACAGCCAACATAAAATAGTTTCAAAAGATGTCAGAACAATAATGCAACCATCAAACTAGGTTAGCTTGAGAGAAATGTTGTTGGTTTGGGCATTTAATAAATTTGTATTTACAAGCAAATCAACATTACAATAAGGAGAAGGAGTTTACCAAACTAAATGCAAAATTATAAGTAACTCACCCAAACTGTCGGGATGGCAGGAGGTTTGTCCATCTCTCGATGTCATTGATCGGTACATCAAAGCGGGGTGAAATAACTCCACACTTGTTCAATCTTCCTGTAAGGTTGACGACGATTTTGCCAGCTCTGTGATCATCTACGATCTCGAACTCGCCAATGTAGCCGTGCTTCATCATCACAGTCAAAAACTTGACGATTACTTTCGAGCAAGGCCGGATGAGCACTTGCCTTTTACCGCGCTTTTCAGCATTGTGAATAGACTTCAGAGCGTCACTCAATACGTTCATACGCACCATGGCTGGAAACAATAAACATAAATCGTTGAATTACAGAAAACCGACGGAATTCACTTCACAGACGCAAACGTCAAAACACAATGAAACGAAGAGGTTATCAGATCAACATTATGAAAACTGCAGTTCCATGACTAAAATAATGAATGTCGGATGAACTTAATTTACTGCTTTTACGGAATATTCAGTTTTCTACAGTAAAAAGTTGATAATATCGGCGATTACCTAGGATTTAAACCCGCCTCGACTACTCGAAATGACAGGGTAGTGCAAAAGAACTTGAGAGGTTATTTTTTATCAGAGTTGCCAGCATTAACTCTAAGGAGTTTTTATTTCTTTAAAATAAAACAGCAGACTTTCCCCATAAATCGAAGTTTACCATTTCTTTCACTCTCCTGTTAATGGCTGTTAGAGTGAGTGAAATGGTATGAAACTTGGATGTTTTTACTTCTGAGTAAGCTAGCAGTTATTTTCTACTTTCGAAATTTATTTATGCTATATTGAAGTACTACAGTTCAATCTTGTGATATAATATATATTTTTTTAGAAAATGCTTCCATATTTTAAAATAAAGTTTAATAAAACATTTAATCAATTGTAACTAGAAGATTTAGCTTGAATTTATTTAATTTTAGAAAAAGTCGTGGGCTTAAATTCTGAAAATCGTTATTTGTCTAACATCAACATCACATCACACTAATTATTAACGGTGGCAGCACTGTGGTGTGGTGTTCCATTCGGTCATTTTACTCGCCATTCAACTGAAGTTGATTCAGGCCAAATCAACCAACCACTACACTAGACTGACGCGTTTTGGTCATCTCGATCGTACGCGTCCTTCTTTCATTAACTTCTTTCAAAGTATTGCGAAAATAAGTTACAAAGCAAGTTCAAAAGTTTATGAAACAGTATTCATATATAACTTTAAGCTTTATTATGAAACTTTTGTTGTGTTCTATTCTTTTACGCGGTTTTAGTGTTCATGGGAGCAAGTTCTATGAAATTAAAAGTCGCGTACAAAGTTGAGTGAACTTGTGAGTAATTCAGTGTCCATTATGTTTTAGAGTTGAGTAAAGCTAATTCTACAGGTGTGTTGTACGTATTGTTGTGGTATTCAAATCCTAGCAACCACTCAATAATGAAGTTAAAATGTGCCAAGCCGTGGTATCGATGCTGTAGAAGGCTCTGTTATAGAAAAACATGTACGCGTGATGAAATATAAAAGTACATTATTGTGGAGTTACTTTATAAGTGGTTCCTCGGTGAAGAAAAAGTAGCTATACTAGATGGAAGAATTAGAACGGTTATTCAAGATGTATTCAGTGAAACTTTGGGGAACTCTGGTGATTTGCCTTGTTTGCATTCACTGCACATCTACAGCAGACGGTACAGGTAATGTATATTGTATAGTCAAGTCAGTAAGATAGTATATCCCTAACCGTGCAGAATAACAAAATACTTAATGTAAAATGTAATGCATGCCATAGCTTAGAAGTTTGAATCACATTGGCTAATACTAATAGTTTTATTTGAGAAGTGACCTGTACCTTCCTACTGAAAGTGATATTTGCACTTTTAAATGTTTTCTAACATTTTGAACATCGGGTCATTTCAAAATATTATTTTATATTCAGTATATTTATTTAGATTCTCTAAGGTAGTTTTTACAATATTTAATTTATATTCGAAAAGTAATAAAACAACATTAATTAACACAAAATATAAAACCTAACCTACTTACCTAGACACTTAATATAAAGGTATATGTTAGAATTCTCTGAGTTGCTAACTTACCACTTATTACAGCATTGGTTATTAAGACTGGTATTTTCGGACACAGCAAGTTGCCAATTAGGATTAAGACTAACTTTCTGAAATGGGAAAACTTTGTCAAAAAGTAACAAATATTACTGTTTTTACATATCTTTCTATGAAAGAAAAGTTTTTTTGTGGATTGGTAATTTTGTTTTTTATTAAAATGATTAGAATCATTTTTATTCTTTGCCACTTTTGTATTTATCCAATGTATTCCTTAGTAAATGGGTTTTGACTTCAATCCAATGTTTGGGAATATGGTTTTGACTTAAAAAAAAACTATTTTTTTTCATACTACATACTAGAATGACATTACCTGTGTTGCAATTTTGCAATTCAAAAATAGTGACGTGCCACCACTATCGAAAGTTAACGATAAATTAAATTTAGTATAGATTTTTGTAAGTTTATTCTATAAAATATGTAAATACTAAGTTTAAACTCAGTAAATAATACAAAATTTATATATAAGCATATAATTTATTAATTTAAAACATTTATTTAAACCAACTGATCTAAAATTACAAACCATAAAATTAACATTGAAACCTAAATTCATCATCCAAAACTAAACTTAATGTGTGCTTTTGTTTTTGCTTCACGTTTTTATTAATTAAACATAATATATTTTTAATTTATTCTGATAAAGATTCATCACTTAAATATTCGGAATCCTCAGAGTTGTCATCTTTTTTTATAACAAATTATTTGTTTATTTATTATATGCGATATGTCCCTTTACCTGAGCCCATACCAATTTCTATTGGATTGAGCGCACAGTGGCAATGGGGCAGTCGCACATAGTGACACCCCGTTCAGCTTTCATAGGCTTTTTTGTGCTTTTTGGCAATTTCAATTAACTCACAGTTCAACATTTTTTCTACATAGGTACCTAATTAATATTTTTTGATTTTGGCTAATCTTGTATGTATGTATGTATGTAAACTCTTTATTGCACATAAAAATTAAAAAAAAAAATACAAAAATACACAGAAAATAGTA
This sequence comes from Pandemis cinnamomeana, assembly GCA_932294345.1. Lineage (NCBI taxonomy): Eukaryota > Metazoa > Arthropoda > Insecta > Lepidoptera > Tortricidae > Pandemis > Pandemis cinnamomeana. Next base: position 9,151,968 of record OW028705.1, on the reverse strand, counting down.
CAAAGGCGAACTTATCCCTAAGAAGGGATTTCTTCCAGTTAACCTGACACAGAAAGGAAATAGTCTTGTATTTGCCTTTTACGCCAATTGTCGATAGTTTCCAGTACACCACTAAACAATAAAAGCGTAGGTATATCATTATTTGACAATTTGACATTTGCAATTAATATCTTGTATGAAAAAATAAATAAAAAAATAAATAAAATAAATAAATATCTTGGGACAAATTACACCAATTGACCCAGCCCCAAACTAAGCAAAGCTTGTACTATGGGTACCAGGCAACGGATAAACATACTTATATATTGTAGATAAATACATACTTAAATACATACAACAACCATGACTCGGGCACAAACACTAGTATTCAATAGACTTACGAATTATTTTGTGACACTGTCAAGTTGACAAACAGACACAACAAGGTGATCAATTGATCATTTAAGGGTTCCTTAATGATCCAAAAACTGCATCTGTATGACTTGCGTTAAAACTGACCACCACTGATAAATATAGATTTTAGTTATGTTAGAGTAGAAAAAAATAAGTAAAACACTCACAGGCATCTTTCCCCTTAATATCAACTTAAATTTTCAATACCTTTTACATACACATACATGCAAAATCACGTCTTTATCCCTTACGGGGTTGACAGAGCCTAAGTTAAGAAGCCCTAAAGGCCACGTTTAGCATGATTGTGGACGTATAGGTGGATACCTTTTATTAATATTAAAACCAGAAAAACCCTAAAGCGCCAAACACACGCAGGGCGGGTTAGATCAGAGGCACGGCGGGTCTATTCGCTAGCTTTTATTTATAAATAGTTCAAATAGACGGTGTGTGCATTAACGATGATCACGACCTACGTATGCTGTCTGTCTGTGTGTACAATAGCCCCCTCGCACAATGGGCCGTGCACGGCCATCGCTACATCGCCATTGCACGCCATTGCTCCATGTAGTAAGCCATTGTGAGCCGTTGTGTATGTACTGGGGCCTTAGAGCTTGCGAGCCCGTCGTAATCGCGACCCGACCATCGCCTGACCCGCACCCGTTCTGTGTGTTTTGTGCTTAATATTAGATACGCTCCAGACTATTTTTTAATAATTTTTACTTCAATTAAATACCTACTGTAATCAGTCTAAGCACTTAAGCTCAAGTGAAATGACAAAGTGTAGGCATACGTTGCTGCCTAAGTTTAGACGCTGCCCACTTCGAATAGCGCGTCGAGGACACTAGGTACGGTTTAATAGCGAATACCTATGTCCACGCGATGTAGATGTTCAACCCCTAGCATAGACGTACCTACCTATGAAAATAGACTCGCGTCAGTAATGAGCGAAACCATATCGCAACCTTCGCAACGCAACGTAGGCTCGTAAGAGTATAACGGAACTCCTCCAATCGCGTTCCTTCGTTACTTGGTGATAACTAGAAACTTGCGAAGACAACTTAAAAACTTTGTTTCCCTCAATCAGATAATATTTGTAGTCTTTTTCTTCATTTTAACGAACAATAATTATATGTATGTATTATTAACAAATCAAAATACTTATTAAGTTCTTACTAGAAGTTGTAAATATCATGAAAACAGTAAAATCAATTTTCAACAAATAAAGCTCCGAACCTCGGCTTGATCCAACTGCCAAACAAAAAACCCGTTGAAATAGATTCACCCGATCCGGCGCTACAAGGCCACATGCAGACTGGCTTCAAACTTGTATGTAAACCCCTCAGCGTTGCATCGAGGCTTGAATTGAAAAACATTGTTTATCAGGCCCTGCTAGGCTTGGCGGAAGTGTACAAGTGTACCTATTTAATCGCTGCATGAAACAAACAAAAAATATACCTACCTATGCCATTCATATGCGCAAAGCCTTACTTACGCATGGGATTGTGACAAAATTACGCTTAGCCTTGTAGCGATTTCTGTTGTGCAAGTCTAGCAGGTAACCCTAAGAAGTCACACAAAAAATTTGTTACGTTACGAGTTACAACTGTCAGTGGGCAGGTACCAAAACCTTGGCATCTACATCTGATTATTTTTGCAGTAAAGGCAAAATAACCTAATTCTAATAAATGTAAGTAATGAAATAATGTTACAACATGACTGTCCTATCCTCAACATATAGAGATTAAGATCACTCATTACCCAATAACAGGTTCCCTAAACCCTAAACGATTAACTATTTGATACCTACGTTGACGAAACTGAAAACCTTTAAAAATACTCTCGGAGTAGCCATCGTATTCTTGCAGCTCTCTTTGTTAACTCGGCAATAATACACTCGAGTACCTACCTAACTCTCACTATTTCCTTCTCACTATAACCATAAAACATCATACTTTTAAGTAAGTTGATGCATATTAGTTCATTAGTTTCTCAATTGGTATCTCGCGACCATCATGTCTTTCAATAAATGTACTGAGGCTTTGAATCGGTATCAACTTGTTCATTAGTCTCTAGAAAATTGTTGAAATATACCTTATTCTTGACACATTAGCCTCACTTAATAATTTAAACCTTAGCTAAGCATTACTTAAGCGTGTCTTATACTGTAAGCGTGTAACGTATTTCCTTCAGTTATATACAACCTACAATACATAGATATATTCATTTCTGAAAATGACGGCGCTGCGGCAAAAGTAGGTACGCCGTCACCCAAAAACAACTCAATCAAGAACTTAATGAACTTCACTAACTTAGAGTGGTGCTAAAATATTTAATGACGAATTAACGTCAGAGCCGCATAATTTGCCTGCATGCGGAGGTAGCGTCAATTAGTAATTACATCAAGACTAAGGCACCTGCACCTGTTAACCTAGCACCACAAGTAACAACAGAGATAAAACGTCTTTTATAACAAAAAAAACAGTGTATTGCGACCTGGACTCGTCGCGCCGAGCGATCCACACGGAATATGTAATTTTGTGTATTATGTGAACTTACAAAAAAAAATGTCTGGCTCCTTCCCTGGATCCTTTTTAAGTAACCTAATAATAAATATTTGGGATATCGGCCGTACCAACACAGAAAATCTAAACGGATTATCTAATACCATTCAAAAGTTAGATCTCTAATAGAGCTGTACAGTTAAGAGTAGACAGATTTTGGTAGGATTATATGCTCTCGTTTGCTTTTTTATGTACACCTACCTACGAGTACTCACTTATTATTTATTATTGTCGCGCGGAAAGAAAAACAGACGCACCATTAGAAGTACCTACATCAAATTATGAAACAATTGCATATACACTACGTACCCATTGTACATTACCCATAGATCATACATTGAATATTCTTCGCCTTTTGCCTGCGGACATGGCTAATTTCTAGGGATTATAGCCAATATTTTTAATATTTATATCCGTATGTACGGCGCCTAACCAAATGTTTGCCTATTCAAAGGTAACAAGGTTGGCGGCTCTATCTACATCTGTAATTTGACTAGAGTTTGTCCACAGGTAATACAACTTTTCTTTCTTATTATGTGTACATATACATGTAACCCGTGAATGTGTTGCGCAGAGCAGATAAGTCATGGAAAAATAATAAACAGAGAATATTCTGAAAAACAACACTGCGAGTTAGATATGCGTGAAAATAATAGTATCAAAACTGTCAAGCCTTCCCACTTCAGCGTAAAAATAATGCTCAACCATTTCATCATTAATTTTTGACATAGGCTTAATCACTACATAGTCACTATCGTCACTATCATCACTTCACTACATAGTATAAAATAAAGTCGCTTTCTCTGTCCCTATGTCCCTATGTATTCTTATATCTTCAAAACTACACAACGGATTTTGATGCGGTTTTTTAAATAGATAGAGTGATTCAAGAGGAAGGTTTTTATGTATAACTCTACGCAGACGAAGTCGCGGGCAGAAGCTAGTAGAAAATAAGCTTAAGCACAGTATAATAAAGAGTACTAGCGTAATATAATGGCTTAAGTCTGGGTAGTTTCTGTTCTGCTGAAGAGAGCGACGGCTTTAAAAATTAAAACTGCTAAAACGCAAGACCGATGTTAACAGAGAAAAATAGAAATTGCTGGAAAAAATACCTATCATATCCTATCCAACTACAGCCTAAGTGAGAAACATGTTCAACACTTAACTCTTTGAGGACTCGAGTCTGTTGTGAACAGAAAGGTTTTTACAGAAATGCATTCAGGGGCACGCACGGGAAAGTGCCTAGGTAGGTAGGTAGTTAGGAACTTTCCTGATACCTAACTAGATTTGTATACTTATTGTGTTGCTGCAACACATAATTATGTCATATTTATGAAATGAATGCTGAGCCATTTCCGTATCGTCCTGTCTGCTTAGCTGTTGTCCTTAGATATATTTCTCATTCGAAAATTATAAGTAGTTATAATACAGGTATTTCTGTGGTTTTTAAAAACACTAATAAATAATACACTTTTTATTCCGAAATCGAAGACTAATCACTACATAGTATAAAACAAAGGCGCTTTCAGCTATCTCCTATGTATTCTTAGATCTTTAAAACTACGTAACGGATTTTTATGCGGTTCTTTTTTAATAGCTATAGTGATTCAAGAGGAATGTTCAAATGTATAATTCTACGTACGCAATAAGACATTAAATGCCTAGAAACTATTTAAGCCGGTTTCTTTATGATAAGTGGGATAAAAAAAAAATACTAATTTCGGAATACTTGTCGTATACAGACTACAGGTCCAGTCGATTAGTGAGTCCGCTCATTGACAATTCGAGCAGCTCTTCTTTTCTCTTTTGAATGCGGTCAAATGGAGGGATTTGATATTGAGGCGCTCCAGCCCAGAGTTGGGAGCAGTATTCCATATGAGGCCAGATTTGTGCTTTATAAAGCTGCAGGCGGAGAACTGACGAGAAATACTGTCCCGCTCTACCGAGCACTCCAAATTTTTTAGAAGCTAATTTAGCTTTTAGTCAATCAAAAACTTTATACTTCTTCTTCTTATTTGTGGCGTTTCAAGTCGTTATAGCGACGACAACTTCGCCAACAAAAAACTTTATACTACAATAAAGGAAAACGAGCAAGTACGTCACCTGATGGTAAGCGAGCACCACCACCCATGGACACCCGCAACAATAGAAGATTGCAGATACGTAGCCAGCCTAGATAATAATAAGAACAGCTAAATATATCACTTGTTTTTTTACAACAACAAAGGCTTCCATATCGTTTGAAGTCTTAAAATTAAGAAATCACCCAAAATTATTTTCAAGTTAGTGTTCCAAATCCAAAATATTTCAGTAAGAAGTATACTAAGAAAAAACTTAAACTAAACCACACTGCCGACGCATGTTTCACAAAGTTCTACAGTTACGTATTGCTACATTGTGGCTTGGCCGTAAGCTGTGAGAAACTTTACCTTCTTCCAGTCGGTACCTGGCAAAGTAGGCGACGAGCGGCGGTAAACATCATCATAAAGACTCGAGCCTCAGAAGAAGGCTGCAGGAGCTCTCCTGTATGGAGTTATTAATATTAAAACGTGTTGCGGGCCGAGTAAATACCGGCAATGTGGCAACACAGTATCTTGCTCCTCATTGGCTCTCTTAGGTTCATGTGCATCATTAACAATTTGTTTACTTACTACTTACGTGATAACTACACGTTAGTTTATTGTGTCATACTCTTTCCTGACCTATAACACACTTGACACTACACGATAAAACTTACACCATGAGATAGAACAAATGCTTTTTAGGGTTCCGCACCTCAAATAGGTAAAACAGAACCTTTATGGGATGGTTGTCTGTTTGTTTATCACAGCCAATTTGTTCTGAATGTATTGAATCGATTAAACTGAAATTTGATTTTTCTGTGACGCGAACACGGGGCGCCAGGCATATTAAAAAAAAAAACAAATTAGCTACACTACAGTCCATGAGCTTTTAGAATGCCATTCGGGATTCGGATACCATAAACCGCTTCAAGTATCAAACCGATAAGAGTGAGTGAGACAGTAATTAGACAAACCCCGTCAGCACAGATTTTATTTTTATCACTATCCCGCGGGATCTGCGGTTTTTCAGGATGAAAACTATCCTATCACCTTCCCCGGTAGGTACAAATGATCTTTGTACCAAACTCGCAACTAAATGTTGTAATAACTTTAGAGATACCTGGGACAATATAATACCTAATAACTAGGTGACGTTACGTGCGTCTGACATCGTAAGATATGCTGGTGACAGGTCCCCAAAGGCTATGTGACGTTCTAGGCGCCTGCGACCCTCGCGACCCTTCTTAATTATTCATTCGGCCCAACCAGATCGTGATTGTGTAGATCCCTACCGACACACGTGCCCAGATTTAGAAATAAATCAATGCAATATAACAACACTAACAAATTATTGATATTAAAACATTATTTCCAAATTCCATATTAGTTTAGACGATTCAGCATTGAATAATTAATAAGCAAACAATTCTCTTGCCTGTCTGAAGTTTCTACTGAGCATTTAATGAAATCCATTCGAAGGAAACCGCTCGCTTCGGGTGTTTCCAAGATTTTACGACAGCCGCTTAGCGCGAAGCGAATACCAAGAGTGCGTAAGTACGTTATCGACTATAAATTATACACGCCTCTTGAACAGTCAAGTTCGCCCTATATTTTCTCGTTTTACCCCCGTTCGTTGTTGTTACCGTTCAAAAACAACTGTCATTAATTAGCTTTAATTAATTATGTAAAGGATTTGAATCAACTCCAAAATATCGATACTCATTCATCTGTATGTTGATTTAATGTTAAATCGTGCTGTCGTTAAAGTTTATTTAATGCTATTTATAAAAATCTACGAGTTACACACAATTAGTTATAAACAAGGTAACAGATTTTAACTCTTCTATAAGTGCAGTCTATAGCGGGTCTAGCCTTCAACATTGTGCAATCAGGTACTATTTAGGTATACTTAGAAACAAAGTCGTCATTCATGATTAACTTTGTTTTCAGTGGAAGTTCTAGTCCTGTCGGAGTTTCCTGGGTCAAGCGAGTGACACGGATAACAGGATCGATTAATTTCTATTTTTACCCCTACTCGTGGCGTGCAGCTTTGCAGTCGCCCGATTGAATCCAGTCATCGTTAAAGCTACAAAGGACATTGTGGATGGTCATCGTGGACCTCTGAAATATTTTTCATGATCTTTTTTGTCATTGTACATGTACATCTCCGGTTACCTATTGCTAAATGTTGGACAGTTCATAATCAATCCCACATCAATCCTGTGATAAAAATGAGCTTTACGTGAGGGCAATGTTTTATTCATACACTTTACCTACGATCTGAGCCATTTTTTCAGAAATAAATAGGGAATAAATAGATTTATTAATTAATAGGGCAAAGTTTATTTAACTCGAGAAACATTCTAGCAACATTTTTGTGTGCTTTGACATTTTGTTCGAGTCTGAAACTTTTTATGCGCATACATATTCAAGTAGAAATATTTGAAAAAGTACACGATTTCCTATCTTAAATTTGGATGAAGGGCACTTAAACTCAAACACGGAAATATTTATAAACCAGATTTGTGCCGCAGGCTGATCCTCGTAAAACATTTTACTCACTGTTCAGCTTGCCGCGATGTGGCAACCCTCACGCCTATATACCTCTAATCAATTCCTTACTGCTGGGAGAGATGTCCTTTTTTGGTTTTTATTTCCTTTGGTCAGTCGAAATTTTTATTCGTACATTGTCAAATAACTTCCACTAAGAAAAATAAAGAAACTTACAAGTTAGTAACATTTTCAACTTTTAAAAAAATGTACTTACAGGTAGCCAAGATTTTTATCGTCAAAATATGCATAAAACCGGTGATCCTACCCTGCAGTTGACATTCAAATAGCCTTACAATGTACATTGTAGTTTGTACGCAAGCGATTCCTACACTCGCCACACATAAAGTGCGTTACATTTGTTATCTAAAGTTCAAGTTGATATCTTATGCATGGACCATTTGTATTGTAAAATTTGTAAATCATAAAATAATAAATGCGACCGATTTGTAGTAATTATTTATTGGCGCCTTTACATTACACAGCACATACAAATTCTGCAATATTATTAATCAGTCCATAGGACATGTAAATAAAAATATTAACGTGTTGCTAGTGGTTTAAAAAAATCCTATAAGCATAGAAGAAATCATAGAAATCAAATACTAGGCGATGCGGCTAGCAACCCATCAATATTTTGATTCCATTTTCCACCTATACGCTCACAATCTTGCTAAACGTGGCCTGTAGGTCTTGTTACCTTAGGCCCTGTCTACCCCGTAAGGGATAAAGACGTGATTTGTGTATGTACATATGTATGTATAGAAGAAATCTGAATTGTACGTAATTACACATTAAGATCTTTTGAGGGTTTTGTAGACAATAATGGAATAAGAGTGCTGGACTGGAGGCTCCAATTTGGCCAATTTGGCATGGGTAAACATATTAACCAAAATTCAAGTCAATCGGACTAACCGTTGAAAGGTGCCCTGACGATCCTGGCTGGGTCACCAGAACTCCACTACCAGATTATTGTATTGTCATGTAACTTACTCGAGTACTTAGGTACATACGTTGCAAGTTAATATAAAGCTTGTAATAATATTATTTATGCGAGTAGCTTTTATTTATTTTTTTGTTTTGTGGACATTTTCTAAAAATACAAATCGCCTAATTTTAACTACCTACCTACAAAGTAATAGAATGCGCTTGTAAAAGTAAAGAGCAAAATTTTGTACTAATTCCGATAAAATAACTTAGTTGAAGTTTTTAGCTGTTTAATGTGCATAGCAAAGTTATAAAATTTATATTTATAATATCCTAAGACATATCGACAATTATTCAGGAATAATGTCTAGAATATGTGACAATTATGACGAACGATATTCGTAACTTCAATCATAAGGAATATGAATTAAAAAAATATATTTTTAATAAAATATTAAAATATCGTAAAAAGACGTCAAAAAGTGAAATCGGTCAAGAAATACGGAAAATATAAAAGTTTTACTACTAATTAGTCAGCGATTAGAAAGAGAGATCCGATATGACATGTGACGTGTTTTGTCACAACGCTCATATAAACTCTAGAAAAAGATAGAGACAAATCTTTGATAGCTTAATCTCTGTTATTTTTATAGTCATTTGAAAACGATTTTTTTTTATTGTTTATTACATAAATGAGCTTCTATTGAAAGCCATGAAAAAATTATGAATATTCCCTATTTATGATGGTGAATAATTTTATGACTTTCCATAATATGACAGGCGAAATTTATGACAGAAAACATTATGGGCTTAAAAATTCGGACCTTAGATTTTATGGGATCGAATATAGACCCATGCGAAAGAGATATGTCAGGCAGGATTGTAGCAAGTGTAACAAATTACTCTCTGCCTACCCAATGTCTGTATGTATGTTATGAACCGTTATAAAATAGTATCCAAAAACACGCATACTGGAGCAACTGTTCTACGGAACCCTGAATTGCGAGTGGTCCGACACACACTTAGCCGGTTTTTAAACCCCATCTCACTTATTGGAAGTACATCTGATCCCTCTTAAATTAAGTCCGAAGTAATTTTGATTTGATTAACTTTTTGTATTCTCGCTTCAAATTAAAGTGCTTTTGAATGCTTTATTGCAAATTAAATATTTTCGCGATAATTTCTTATAGTAGGTAGAGTAGAGATAGAGCCTTGCATATAAATCGGTTATGAACAACTTTTAAAATCGAATTTAACCCAAACGTGACTTATCATAGATAGATAATCACTAGAAAAATATACTTGTTCGCCAAACCGATGCTGTAAACACCGATCAATACCGACTTAATTGCAATCTGGACTGCAAAAAGGGGATTGAAATTCCGACACTGAGGGTAGAATAACCGTTATAATAGCAGGATTTGGGAGTTACGTTGTTAATACGTAAATTAATAGTTTACCACTAGTAACTAACAGTGGTCTTTTACGTTTTCATTTTGACAAAGGCTGATGGACAGTCTAGTTTGTTGTTTTCGGAGTTCTTTCAAAGCGGAACTCTACCAGGACGAGAGTTAATCTTTTGCTTTGCTTGCCAGTTTGACAACGCACTACTAAAGATATATTCTTAAATTCTTTATTTGTTTTCGGGTTTTTTTGTAGCAAGCATAATTAACTAACTCGCGGAAGTATAGGAAACTAACCATTTGACCTGAATAGTTAATTTTCGAGTTCTCCGAATAGTTTCGATTTAATAATGGGTATTTTTTGTCGTTTTAGCATGTGTGTAGCTGTGACCTATTTTATAAGCTTTTGTTTAACTTTCAATGTTTGTTTGTGTTTGTTGCGATCAAATCTTGCAAATTTGACGCACTCGTCGTGATTGATTTGAAATTTGATATACAATATGTCAAAAAAAATGTAAAATGCAATCCATAAAAAGTATAGTCAGAAAGAAATCTTGTATTACAAAACAAACAAAATCTTATTGGCGTGGATCATACGGTCAATATTATCGCGTGATCCGTGCATATAGCGATCCATACCACGAAATATTAACGCGAATCGCAGAGAAATCGGTTGTTTTGAAATCCAAGATCCTGTATTGACATACCAGTATCACGGTAAAATTGACTGGCTAATCCATTGCCATAGTCATGTCATGCGATTATCAAATAAACCGGCTATACTCGTAGAAATACTTGACTTGATTCTTTGTTCCTGTGTAGGTATGTCGTACGTAAACCACCAAAATATTTAAACATAAGGAAGATATATTAATAGTGTTAAAGCAGAAACCGTTTTTTTACTATTTTTCTAAGCACACAATAGCTCAAAATATCTAGCACCGTGGTTAGTCTGGTTCGTAAATATCGCCGCTGTACGGCATTTAAGTGCCTATCGAGGTGAAGCGAACCTTCGTCATGGTTCAGAGAAGTTTTAAAATGTGTGCGGGTGCGTCTTCTGTGTTCCTAAAATCCGACTTCTAAATCATTGTTACCTATACAGATAACGGAAGTCATTCATTTTCAGCGAAATTTATGCTGATGATTCAAGGCCAAATACTGATTATCTACACTATCTCGTGCCGGTTCAATTTTTCCAGGGAAAAAGCTTTTTATACCCAAGTAATATTACAAAAATATTTTTAATTTTTAGAAGACTACTTTCTTGTATTATATTCAATGTTGTAATATAAAACACGTCCTTATAAGATTGAGCGAAACTAAAGTACTTATCTATGGCAGTGTTGAATTTCCATATGGGATCAGATCGGAAGTGCCAGCTTAGAACACAAAAAACTCTTTTGCATTTTATAGGTGATCGCGCGTACACGTACCATAGGTGCATTTTACGGTCACGAGAAAAAGCTTAGCCGCCGTATATGTAGGACAACAGCGAAAGGTCATAACTTATTTACGTGTTAAATAAGAAAGATCGATGGTTACGTACGGAGGCATGGACCATTCATATGCAAGTTTGTTATTTAGGTGACTGCTGCATGCATGAGGGACCGTGCCTAGAATGCTTTAGTTAGTCCAATAAGAGGAGCGGAGTTGCCCTGATGTGTACTGGTAGGGGTACGCAAAGCTTACGTTTGTAAGTGTCTGTGCCGACCGGTTGCGGTGTGCGGTCATACGCTCGAGCTCGGCGAGCGACAAAACTGAACCTTTAGTAATACGTACTGCGACTCCGCTTTCGTCGCAAAGCAGGATTTCCTCCATAAATAGGCGCTGGAATTTGATTTATTTTAGATCTAGCGTAATCACATTTCGTTTTGAAACCACGACTATGTAGCGTTTTCGAATAAAAACTATTAAATGCATGTAAAACATTGTCTTTAAGTACTTTAATTACCAAACATTCTGGCATTGGTATTGGCTTAGTTGTCAACATATAAATGTAACTGATTTTATTAAAACTCTTCGTCAATTGTTATCTTTGAAAGGTTATTTTAGAACGTCGCGTTGAACAGCCGTGTCGCTAATATGGCTTCTTTATAAAACGAACATGAAACCACTGAGGGTGAAAGGCTTCCTCATGCATTAGTTATGCTTTCAGAGCAACTCGCAACAAAACCCTTCAGCATTTTACTATGGAAATTTCAATTATGTGTTCACTAGTTTCGATGAATAATCCGCTGCGTAATTTGTAATTAGTACACACACTGAATGTGTGAAAAAACACTAGCAGCATCCAATATTAGCTATTTATCTTAAATCATTGCTGATATATGAATTTCAACGCGTCGGTTATAAACTTTTAACACAATAAAAAAAGATGGTTTCATTGGTATATTAAAGATAATCATAATTATGCAGTAGTTTTAGATGGCTGATTTTACTCTTCCCACGTTAGCTGCCCAGCTGGTAGACCGAAACCACTCAACACAAAGCGGAAGCCAGCTTAGGGTGAGATGACATAATAGGAAACTTAGTGAGCCAGGAGCTAACTACACTAATTTATAACAAAAAAAAACAATGAATTATTAGTTTCTGTTTTATTTAAATCCTTGAAAAATACCAATTGAATTTCATTCCATAGTTCGAGCAAGTGAATGTAGAAGCGTAAATCAAAAATAATACTTGAAGAGATCCATTTTAGGGATAAGTTCGCCTTTGTACATCCGTTTATCCTGTAACCTGTAATTTATTGTGCTGTATGTACAATAAGGAGTTACATACACACACATACGTAATATTACACTGAGGCCTAATGCAAATCCATACCTGATTACAGACCACGTACTATATACATATAACATGTCGCATGAATCTATGCCTCGACATAAGTTTTCTGCTAATGACTACCTAAACTATGTAAATGCATACCTACATAGATATTCTATATTTCTATTACAAAACAAGGCATAAGATATATGTAGAACAGACGTCGATTGCCTTTTACATTTTGAATAAAATATTTAATAAACGATGGGAATGCATCAAGTTACAGAACATCAATCTCACAGTAAAGAAGCGTTTCCGTTACGTGACTCACACCTGTGGCACGTTGAATCGATGCCCGCGACCACTAACATACTAAACAGATAGTTGCTAGGAGCTATTTTTATTTTCCAAGAAGCCTCCAGCCTACTCGTTACTCTGATCTACAGATTGGTACTTTTAGTTTTATAACATTAGAATAACTACCTAGATTCTCCCTTAATTATTAAGTAATGTCAAAGAAACTGAACCGTAATGTTCGAATTCCAGTATTTATAAACCACACTAACTACCTCTTAGTACATTGATTGGTATGTACCACCCGAAAATTAAGTGTATTTCATATCTGAGCTTATGGATTTCATGAATATGCGTTTTTAACCTCGATTATATCTAATAGATGTGCATATTGTTAAATTTCCATCTACCTTTTTCTCTTTTGTTTGTGCCTTTATGGTATACAATGACACATCACCCATTAGCCATTGTTGGCCAAACATCAACAGTTTCAAACATGACATCAATACAACGTCGACCTTGCAAAAATTTCGATTAGGTAAATGATATACGTAGAAAACAAAGTTAGGATTTCACTAGCCAATGCCATCATAAATAATCTAATTAATCTTCGTAAATACATTATTTGATACCTACAATTACATAAAAACACCTAAATACAAATAAAATATTTTCATTATTCTTCTCGACACTAAGTATCAGTTTATTCTTCGTCGATTTTGAGCACAAGAAAAAGGTCGCACAGTTTAAAAAAAGTTAGTACAAAAATAACTTCTATTTTTTGCTGTGTAAGTATAAAGGCCAGGTAGGCGAGTCCTATTAGGCTTTACTTGAATAAACATTTACGAATGCGAACACAGAGGATTAGTAAAAATAATGCGTAAGGCTTTAAAATAATTAACGTTGGGTATCCTCGTTAACCGCAGACTAAATTATTGCCGCGGTAATTGCCATGCAGATATGATATGATTTCATTCCTATAGGTTTACAAAGAAGATGAGAAACAAAAATTCATTATTATAAGCTGGCACATGAGGTTGAAAACCTAACATACTCGTGTTTAGTATTCAGTAAGTAATCTTGACAGCGAATTCTCGTGTATAATTTATATCGTCTCTCACTTTGTCTTTTATTAGGCCAAGCTTGTTTCTAGCCCAAGTAAACAAATGACAACGTAGACAACATCCGAGATAAATAGTCTCTGCCAAGGACCTAGTTAAATCCCCTAAGGAGTACTGTAGCCGCAGAGAAACGTGAACGCAAATCGCTATCTTTATTAGTAACTTTGAAACTTGTCTTCAAGCTCAAGATATCCGACATTGCCAACTACAAACCTTAACTCTGTCTACTTTATTAAAATGTTTTAATTAAAAATTAGCTAAAGTTGTGTTTAAAATGTTCATCTATCAACGTTTATTTTATGAACAAACATCTGCGTACCCGCTCTTGTTGTATAAATTAAACTTTGTAAACAACTGTTTCGCTTTACAAAAACTCAAGCTGAACTGCCATCAAAGAATGGGAGTAATATACTTAATTGTTTAACTTAAATTCTACTTTTACTTAGCAAATCTACGTATTATTAGTAGGTACCAAAATACATAAACTCTTGAAGTGACAGTAAATATAGGTTAAGTTTAAGTTATGATTTACTAGATGTTGCCTGCGACTTCGTTTGCGCAGAATTAAATACATTGCTTACTCGTATGTTCATCAGCGATAATGTAAGATTCTAATTTAGAAAGATTTTTCCAAATCGATCAAACAATCAAATCTTTCCTTTTAATAATATTAATATTAATGTAAAAGTTTAGATTACGCTAACATACCTTCGAAAGTAACTGCATGTCTGAAAAGAAAAGATAAATGACAATTCAAAAAGTTACACAGATGAATAGGTACCTATATTTTACGAGACTTTTTCAAAATTAATAAATTTATATGAACATTCTTGTAAATGTTTTTGCACTTTAGATATGTTCATAACCTGTTATGTATTTTATTGAATCAGTGGTTACTCTGCGGATGTCCATTTCAATAAACAAAACTACTAATAATACCTAAAAGTAATACTAGTCGAAAAACTGACGAATTAATAAGGCTAATATTTATTGAAGTCTAAAAAGCGCTGCAACGTGAAAACGGTGCAGTCTTTATTTTTAGACCGTTGTCGGACCTTTTCATCAGCACTTTATATACCTACCTTTAGACGGTAGCTAGTTAATATTCAAAGTTAAAACATTTTCGGATATGTTTGGTTTTAGGAAAATGGTATTAATATTTTAACGGAATGTAGAAACTCTTTTTTAAATGATGATATTTTAACCTTTTGGACGCCAACGTCTGCTAAAGCTGATAGAGAGTAGAAGTGTAAAAGTGCATGAGAATCATGCAAATGCATAAAGTTGTAAACTAGGCACTAGCTTTTTTAGCTAAGCTTGGCGTTCAAAGGGCATTTATTCATACTTATTCAGTTGCTTAAATATTTAAATTACAAAATCTCCAGTCCGATCTACTATTTTCAATAGCAATTTTATTAGTTATGACAATATTAATATCACTAAGTAGAACCATTTGAGCCGTTGAGTGTTCTAATTACTTGATGACTCCATGAACATTATGATGAGACCTACATAAAAGTAAGAACGTTATCAGTACTCACTTTATCTTATCACTATAATCGTGATGTAGGAACGGCTTGCATCAAGACAATTTTAAATCTAACTTCACATTGCCTATTTCCCATCTCTTGGTTTTTTACATACCTATGAAAACTATGTTAAATGGAATATAATAATAATAATATAGCCTTTTTATTCCGAATTCGCTACAATTTCATTTTTTTTGTTGTTGTTGTTGTTGTTTTATTATTAAATTGTCGCGTAATTCGGCGTGCCTCATGGCATAGGCCTCCTCCGTGTATTGGAGGGTTTGGGCTATGTTAAATGGAATGGAAGTAATCAAATAGTAATATTTTTCTAAAAATAAAAGTTGTTTGTCTTTTTTATTTAGGCTGCATTTAAGAGTTAAACATTAGCGTTATCCATTACACTTCAGTTATTTTTAGAACATTCCGGTTCATCAATTTTGAAGATTCAGGACTGATGATGCCTTTGGGTAGGATAATAGAGACGATCAACATTTTTGTTTCTCTTTTTATCAGGTATACATTATCAAAATGTATTGGATACGTATTTTTTCCTGTTTCACATACCTAATCAAAGCATTACAACGATATTATTGAGTTGAAAAGTCGCACGTCACGTCTTGAAACAATTTTTACTTATAAGTGACATCATTTTTTTTTGATTCAGTCTAGTTTGTTGGAGTGTGAACGCAACCTCTTTAGACCTAAGCGAACTATTTTATAATATGTTTATGACACTATTGTCACTGTCAACACTTCTTACCTTAAATGCCTTCGTACCGTACACCACTCTTTCTATTTTCCCTTTACACACGTTTTTAGTTCCACTTAAATTCATCAGGTTGTGCGCCCAGACACCATGATACGTGCCGAAATAGGGAAATAAATTTTAAAAGTTTTAAATCGCGGATGAATATGGATTAGGTTACCGGTCGCCATTTACGATATAACCTCGGACAATCCGTCACCGACATCGCAAATTTTTCTTCAACAACATGATCAGATTTAATCACGGACTCGGAAAGAGTATGAGAATTGCCGATATTTTGAAGATTGAAGAAACTGATAACTGTCAAGAAGAGTGAGAATACCGAAGGCAAATTAATTCAAGAACTGTCACGTAAGTCAGATATTTATGGATCCGAAAAAAAATATTATCCACGTACAGAAGAACAGTAAAAGCTGCTAGACATTACGAATACTGTTTAGAAGGTTTTTTGGTACCAGTGCTTCCGATATATAAGACTTGAGATACATATGTTCCGTCTAAACATATCCGGCCTCAGGGAAGAGAAGCACAGTGACTTCCGATCTTCTTGATGCAATACGTTCCGTCAAACGTATCCGATGCTAAGGAAGAAAGTCACCCGGTGGTACCAGGACAGAATAGGAATAGACAGACCAGGATAGGAAAGACCAGGACAGGACAGGATGAAGATGTTTTTTGGGAATTAGTGCCTACTGTTACGAGAAGGAAAATTCTGATAAGAATAAAGAAATGAATTTTTGAGAAGTTTACACATCACCAGTACAGCGATGAAGAAGGAAGGTGGTAGCGTTGTGATGAACGTGTTGGAGCGGAGAGATGGATGGGTCTTTACCAAGCGTTGCGATGAACGCGTCGAAGCGAAGTAGAAGAAGCAGATAAGTACTGAAATGATTTTTTGAGAAGTTTACACATCACCAGTACAGCGATGAAGAAGGAAGGTGGTAGCGTTGTGATGAACTTGTTGGACTAGTAGTGAAGATGACCGTCTAAGCACATCACTTTGTGCGAGATAAGGGAACATACCCAAACTACGTGACCGATTTAGGGGGGGGAGGGGGGTCTTCAAAGTACCACTCATGGTCACCGGGGGGAGGGGGGGGGGTGAAAAAAAGGGTCACGTAGTTTGGGTATGTTCCCTAAGGTGCTGTCGCTCTGACGAAGGGCACTGCTCAACCTATTCTGGACTACTGCTCCTCGAAGATGGGTTTATGTTCAAGGGAGGATATTGGAACATGACCATAAACCATTTGAATTGAATGTCATATTGTGTCTCTTGTTTTTTCCCTTGTCACCGATCTTCCTTCAGATATATTACACTAGTTTATTATATTACTAAATAACTGTTTCATTACTTCAGGTTGTGCGCCCAGACACCATGATACGTGCCGAAATAGGGAAATAAATTTTAAAAGTTTTAAATCGCGGATGAATACGGATTAGGTTACCGGTCGCCATTACGACATAACCTCGGACAGTCCGTCACTGACATCGCGAATTATTCTTCAACAACATGATCAGATTTAATCACCGACTCAGAAAGAGTATGAGAATTGCCGATATTTTGGAGTTTAAGAAACTGATAACTGTCAAGAAGAGTGAGAATACCGAAGGCAAATTAATTTAAGAACCGTCACGTAAGTCAGATATTTATGGATCCGAAATAAAAGTTATCCACGTACAGAAAAATAGTAAAATCTGCTTGAAATTACGAGAACCGTTTAGAATATTTTTGGTACCAGTGCTTCCGATATATAAGACTTGAGGTAAATATATGTTCCGTTTAAACTTATCCGGCCTCAAGGAAGAAAAAAGCACAGTGACTTCCGATTTTCTTGATGCAATAAGTTCCGTCAAACGTATCCGATGCTAAGGAAGAAAGTCACCCGGTGGCACCAGGACAGGATAGGATAGGACAGGACAGGACAGGACAGGATGAACATGTTTTTTGGGGATTACTACACAACAGTGCCTATGTTATGAGAACGAAAATTCTGAAAAGAATCCGATAAAATACTGAAGACAGTTTTATAGAAGTTTACATGTTTATAGAAATTATACATTGTGCTGGAACAGATATCACTGGATTTGATATTTGATATCTGCAGAACAGTGATGAAGATGGATGGCTACCGAGCGTTGCGATGGACGCGTCGAAGCGAAGTCGAAGTTCACCAGCTGAAGAAGGGCTTTCCTCGAAGTTAAGGGTTTGCGTTCAAGGGAGGATGTTGGAGTGTGAACGCAACCTCTTTAGACCTAAGCGAACTATTTTATAATATGTTTATGACACTATTGTCACTGTCAACACTTCTTACCTTAAATGCCTTCGTACCGTACACCACTCTTTCTATTTTCCCTTTACACACGTTTTTAGTTCCACTTAAATTCATCATAGTTAATGCGATTTCTTAACTTTCTTTTTAAAAATATATCTCCTTAGAAAAAAAAAGTTTTTAGAGATTGCTCGTCGGGAAACCGAAAAGTTAGCCAAAATTGTTGTTTGGTTAATGATAAAACAGTATAATACACAAGAAATTAATGTGAAAGAACAATCAGATTTTTTTTTATTATTAGACTAGGCTGTATGGGCTTAGATCCTTTTACCTTTCTTATTTAGAAGAAAAAAAATAAAAAGATTGATTTACTATTAGACTGTTTTTCTTTCATCCACCATTTTTCTCGCTGTAGTGAGGTGAAAAATTGTGTGTTTCGCTCGGCAGCAAAGTTGTTTAGTATCTCGTGCCTTGAAACCCTCGCCACTCTCAGGATTTTTCATAGCATCCTTCGCTTGCTCGGGTTTCAATTCAGGCACTCGCGCCAAACAAACACTTTGCAGCCTTGCATAACAAATAACTATTATTTACTCGCAAATGTGATGAAAAACATTGAATGTCTCACGGGCGGTACGGGAATTACGAACCTCGACTCAGAAAGCCCTCAGTCTTCGACTTCGGACTTCTAATAGAGCCTCGATCGTAATTCCTTACTTACCGCCCTTAATACACAATGTACTATTTTTTTTTCATCTAACAGACGGAGTAAATTAAATTTCCTTTTCTTGACGCAGTCATTACTCCTATTTGATGAAATTGAGGAATTTAGGACGTTTTTGTACTCTATTTTTGTAATTTCTACATTCTTATAGAAGTATGTACCATAGCAGCTCGTAATGAACTTATTGTTAAGTCAAATTAAGCCTTGAACTACTTAACGCAGGCACAACTTTCTGAGCTTTATAAATAAATAGTCTACCGGACTGATAGGTGCGCGTTATAAATTATTTTCCAACATTCTACATTATAATAATTTATGCAAAGTTTGAATGCTGAGGGGCGTGGATCGAACGTAAATTAACCAAATAACGATTTCGTTTAGCCACCATAATCATCCGACACTGTACATGTGTGCAGCCGTTGACTATGGCGAACTAGGCCAGCTTTACTGCAGTCAATCAAGAGCACGTAAAAAATAAACAAATGGTTGCTCTTACGTGTGAGAACAAAACATGACTTCCTCTTTCCTCGTTTTATTTTAGTAATTTTCATTATAATGTTCTCCTTTATAAGTCAATAAATAAAAGTGACTTCTACATCGAAAATAGTATTATTCTCACCAGGGGGGAAGTTATTCGGATTCGAACCTCGATATAATTCTTGGATAGATTCAAAGTAGGTATGAAAACAATGCGATATTTATAAGAGAAACGAAGTATTAGTTCGGGAAGTGAAGGTCTGTATCAATAAAAAAATTACTATTTATTTCTTTCCAATATGCGTTCGGAAGTAGAAAAACATAGCAATAAAGGAGAAACGGAAGCGAAGTGCCTGTTCAATTACATACTGTTATGTTAGTTACTGTTGTGTTAGCAGAAAATCTATTTTCGGTTTGACAAAGCCATTACATATGTTACATAGGTTTAGCGGCAATTCCAATTACATATTTGGATTTACCCTTAGACACAAATTATCCCAAAACATCCGAAATTGCTTTGTAAGCCATTACACTCATGCATCGCTGTATTTTGGAAGCCTATTCAACTATGAAATTATCATGTTAATACATTAAATACGTAGTACTAGTATACTACGGTGTTTTATTAAAATTGTTCCCTAGCATCTAAAGACCTATATACATATAGAACCAGAAGTCATATTGTAGGCACAAACAGCTCTCGTAATCACAAACGCAGCCATTTCAAACCGTGAACTGATAGAAACGTTGATTGTGATTGCGAACATGAGCATGTTAGAAATTAAGGGCTCTGAGATCCAACCACCGTCTAACTGTCAAGCGTTCGACGACCGGTAATTACGCCATGTTGTCAATGTTGATGATGCCCTTTTTATTTATAGATTCGACCGCGAATGCGGCCCTTACTTAGGACAACGTCCTAATGACAGAATTAACTTTTTGCTATAAGACCTGGGGCCTTACCAAGACGTCTTAATGCGATTCAATTCCGACTCAGGTCAGGTTTTAGCTTTCATTTTTAGTATGGATCTACAGCGATCGAACCTAGACTGCATCGGAATTAAATCGCATTAAGACGTCATAGTAACCCCCCTGGGGCCTTACCAACACGTCTTAAAGCGATTAAATTCCGACTCAGTTCAGGTTTTAACTGTCATTTTTAGTATGGATAGCGAACTTAAACTGAATCGGAATTGAATCGCATTAAGACGTAGGGACATAGCGGCACCTGCCCCTATAGTCTGGCTCTGTAGTGGATACAATTCCTTGTAAAATACTCTTACAACTTTTTTACTAGCTGTTTAATTTAAACGATCCGAAATATGTGGAATATTGTACCTAGTGTAATAGATGTATTTTACTGGTGTCACGTATCACTACGGATTTAGCCGTACAAGGGTACAAATGAGTTACCCGCACACCATTTCTCACTGTAAACAAACGGATTAGCTAGATTTACAGTGTGCCAAATTCTTAGCAATCCCTATGGAGTCGACCTGTTTCAATAGAAAAGGGTCAATCTTTTAAGTCTTTGGAGCTCTCTATACATTACAATCAATGGCGGCTGATAAAGTCGAGACGATGCAGACAATAAACTTGTGTCACTGCCCATTTAAAGGAAACTAAGCCCGCCGTGGCTTCCTTCTTTTTAGAACATTAGGAATTTATTGGTGCCGTCTTCAATAGTTTACGTACAGTATTTTGCAATTCTTGTTTGATTTCTCTTCAATACTAAGATGAGAGATTGAAAAGTAGATGAATCTTCCGATTAATCACTATAAAACATAACCTACCTCTATGTATTAACCGTTCGTTGAATGGCTATTGTTATGAAAATTCTCATGTAAAAATACGGTCTGTTGTTTTATTTATTAGCTTCGCATCGTTTGTCGTTTGTAGATGGGAGTATGACATGTTTTTACATACATGTTAAACAAACATTAAACACTAAGCAATTTAGCTAGTAATAGAAGTATATTTATGATTGTAATTAATGTACTATCATTTACGCGAACATTTTCTTACTTTGTCTGTTTTTCGTTGAAGATAGAAAACCGTTGTTCCCGAAATGATTCAGGCAGGCGATAAATGGTTTTGTGTCGTAATAAGTCGTTGCGACCGACGGCTCGCTCTCCGAGTGAAGATAAAATCGGTCAGCGCATTACCACGCCTCCTTGATATTCGGTTGCGGGTTCGAATAGCATGACGTGTCTCCTAAGCGATCAGGCCTTTTTACTTTCTGTTGTAAATGACTCATATTAAATGAATTTAGGTCGCCTGCAACAGTGCCCAACTTATTGATAATTACCGTTAATAAAGAAGACATTCTTTTATGAACCACTCAAATTAGTCCAACTCACTTAGTATAAAAGAAACACTTTAATTAGCAATTTGAATATTTTTTACAAATATGGCAAACATCTTAAGAGTTATATCCACTTGTTTCGAGTGTAAACCATTTCCGCTGCTTTAGCTGGGCTGGTTCAGCCGATTTCCATTGCTGTTCAGCATTGAAACTTCGCGAGTATAATGGAGACTTGATCTGGGTATGATACGGGAAGCGCTTTTTTTCCCCACACACGAAGTTTAAATAACAATGTACCTAAAATGTCAGTTTAGTCTACGGAATAAAAAAACTAATCACATCTTGCAACGCGGTTTTTACCTACGAGCTGCGCGATTGACTTGAAAGGTACCTTCATGTACATGGCGCTCCCGTAACAATGCGATAACCAAGTAGCTACCGTCAGCAAAAAGAGCGTTTTAAAAACTAAAATTTTAACAAAAAATATTTTACATTAACTTGTTCTTGAGTTTCTATGTCCTTGACATTCTAATTTGCTTCGATCTTGATCTATGTTAACAGTGACAGACAAACTCGACCTGGAAAAAACGCAAAATCGGATAACTAGGTAAAAAATAATTGAAAGATCTTAAAGTGATTAATGTCACGTTTAGGCAACCTAAAGTGCATTCTCCTTTTCAGTTTTTGCACTCTCTGAGCTCTTTACCTTTATAAGGCAAACAAAATCTTCTACTACCAACTGACATGACTAACATGATGAACAAAAACCAGTGAAAATATTGCTCGAGCGAGTGTTGAGTTAAAACCACAATAAATACGCAGATTTCGCTTATAGCTATCCCGCGGGAACTATGCAATTTTCCGGGATAAAAACTATCCTATGTCCTTCCCCGGGACTCAAACTAACTCTACCAAATTTCATTAACATCGGTTCAGTGGTTTAGGCTTAACAGCGTAACAGACAGACAGACAGACAGTTACTTTCGCATTTATAATATTTAGTGAGGATTTGAATCTCCTGGTGCTAATATATATATTGCATTCACAAAGAATCCATCAGTAGTCATTACATCTTATGTTTACGATATCTTTGCCTAAGAGGTCCTTTCATTTATTATTCAAACCCACTATCTAATCGACTTCATACGTATCCTATTTATTAGGCCTACATTTCTTGTAACGTATGTTACCGTTTTCGTACGTTTTTATTACATACCCTTTTTAAACTTGTTTACTGCTAGTCTCAGTAATCCATACCAAAAAATAAAGTAATCTGTATCGACTAAATTATAAATTTAATTACTTGATCGATAAAATTATTTTTTTCCTTTTTTCTTACAGTACAAATGCAGCCACCGCGATTTAGTATGCAGCCATCATCGTCGAATAGCATAGTCAGAGAAGGCACAACAAAAATCTTACAATGCTCAGCAATCGGTAAGTCTTAAATAATCTTAAATAAATGCATAAAACAAGTTTGTGCAAATTAATTAATTTGTCCAATAATGCTATTAATTTGAAATATTTCAGGTGTTCCTCAACCTATGTACAGATGGTTAAAAAACGGTTATCCGCTTGGAGAGTATTCATCAGAACTTTTCTATAAAATCCTCAATACTCAACGAAGTGATGCTGGAGCATATCAGTGCATCGCCAAAAACGATGTCGGCGCTATTTTCAGCGAAAAAAATAACATTGTCGTTGCGTGTAAGTCAGCTCATTTTCATAAGTAACCTTTTATGTGTTTTCCATTAATTTGACCAAATAATTTACTAGCTAATTTATTACAAGGAACGGAGTAATATACCTATTACATAGAGTAGATCACTTGCATTAAGTGATGAGTTAACATTGGCTTGGCAGTTGGTCTAAATCAAAGTACTACGTTCTTAAAGTCATATTCTAATTCCCAACAGCAGCAGTAAAATAAAGCAAAGTGCTCTTTAGTGCTTGTTGCGATTATATAAATTTAATCATTTTAACTTGCAGATATGGGCATATTCGGAAACATAGAGCAGGACGTTATTGTAACTGAATCTGGTAGAGCTGCAATTTTCGATTTTCCGCCAATAGAATCCGATCCACCACCGTCTGTAATATGGCAGGATGAAAATGGAGTCCTTCGTTATGATCAAAAGTACGCCTTTTCCGAAAAACATCAGCTAATCATTCTGTCAGCTTCAAAAGAGGATGCACGGCCTTACAGGTTCGATATTAAACATTTTTTTTAAAGATAAAAGTTGCATTGTAGTAAAAATAATCAATAATGCTTAAGCTAACTTTACTTAAACTACTATCTTTAACCTAATAACTTACGGTCAACAATAATTTCAGAGTTCGTGCGATAAACACGCAACTAGGAAAGGTTGAGAATAGTCCTTATATCAAATTGAACGTGTTCGGGGACGACGACAAAGAAATGCCACCCGAAATAATAATTAAACCACAAAACACCAAAATCACTAAAGGCCAGGAATATACTAACTTATATTGCATAGCTAATGCCAGACCTTTACACGAGCTTGAAACACTTTGGTTTAAAGACGGCGTTTTGATAGACTTGGCGAGTGTTACTTATGACTTACCTGACCAGTGGAACAGAACCTTAAGCTTGATATCCGCAAATTTAACACATAGCGGCCAATACACTTGCCAAGCGAGATTAAAAACCGGAGGATTCGCAACCGTCACAGCTACAGCAACTGTTACAGTAACAGAAAAGCCGATTTTCTTAACAAATTTAAAATCGGAAACATTTAGTGAATTCGGAAGTACAATAGTTTTGGAATGCAACGTTGAGGGGACTCCATTACCCGGTATTACTTGGTATAAAGACGCGCGAAAAATTTCAACCGTCGGTGCCGAAGCTGGAGAGCCTGACAACATCGACGTAGACGATGGAGGAGGGCGGTACAGGGTCGAAGTTAACCGCTCTCTGGTCATCAGTGATCTGAAAATGGAGGACATGGGTATCTTTCAATGCATCGCGAGCAACGAAGCGGGTGAATCGTCTATATATACTTGGCTGAAGATTAAAAGTAAGTAACAATAGTTCCAACCCTCAAAGTTCCTACTTTATATTAAAGATAATACTAACCATTGTGACTGTCGTACAGCTAAAGGAAATATTCGCGTACCGCGCAGTCACATGAAGTTAATAAGAGTGAGGACAGCAGATAATAAAAAGGCAAAAACGTTCAAATTCGATACTGGCAGTAAGAAAAATTGTAGTCATTCTGCACAATTTTCAAACAGCAATGAGTTTTACAGCACCAAGTGTGATTGCTAATTTTATTTTTAAACAGTTTTTCTCGGTTACGGTGCTGCAATTGCTAGCACTTAAGTGTTTTTATGGATTATTTCAATTGCCCTTTTTTGTACGTAGCTTAGTAGGTAGAAGTTTATCTCGTTTTTGCATGATTATTTGACTAATACTAACCTTTCTAACTATGATCTGTTTTCTTATAGTACCTACTGAGATGTTTCTGCTTAAGTCGGTACATTAAAATTATTTAGTAGAAAGTTGGCAATATGAATTCATAATTAATTATATCATTATGTCATTAACCCCCCTTATAATTATCTATTATTGAAATAGAAATTTGAATTCCAGTCCAAACCCTCAGTATTACAAAGGTACATGTAAGTTATATGCCTAAAATAAACACTTGCCGGTGTTCTACTGTAACATGACGGCGAAAACCTTGAACACAAGACATTTCTTAACTTCTATCGAATGTCGTAGTCGTACAGACTAATATTTATTTCATTTATTATTCAATTGCAAAATACACATTTCTTAAAATACATTTTGCATGTTAAGTTATTGTTTCCTTGTGATACTAACACTATAACTGTAGGCGTAAATTAATAATAATGTAGTAGGAGTTTTACATTGTCGCTAGCGTGTGTGCTAACGTTAGTGCGTGTGGCTTGTAGCGTCCCCGCCAGTAATGCAGACCCCGCCAGCCAACCTTACGGTCCTGGACGGGAAAGATGCCACCATCGCGTGCCGAGCCGTCGGCGCGCCCACCCCTAACGTTACGTGGTACTTCAATGGTAAGTATGTTATAGGTACAACACTTGTTATCTGATTTCTGGTATACTTTTATACCTAGTAACAAAAAAATAAAAGTTAAACCAAAGAGTTTTATATCCTATTTTAAGTTGTGGTTATTACATATTGTCCACTAACTTTGAATGGATTTTTTTACAATGAAAGTTGACGTTACTTACCAACTTCAGCTTGCTGAAAAAAATTTTTTTACTTGTGTTACGTGTTGTAGTGCAGCAGTGACTAACACTTCACCATGTACTTGTATTAAGTCCGTGCATTTCACTTTCACAGTAAACTGCATTTTGTATATCTTAAGAAGAATTGTGTTCGTAGTTAAAATATGTAAAATATGTCAATAACTATAAACTAGTAAGTAAACTTTTAACCTGAAAAGAAAATGTGACTCCGTTAAAGAGTTAAAGAAACGTGTTCGTTTTCTTTTCAATCCGAATACAAAAGATAGTTTTTTATTTGTACTTTTAATTATTATTACAGATTCACTTATAATAAATCTAGCCGGTAGACTCCAAGGATTGGAGGCAGGAGATCTGCTGATCACTAGCACAACCACGGCTGATAGCGGCAAATACACTTGCGTGCGATCCAACGACGCCGGCTCTGTTTCCGGAGAGGCCTATCTCACCGTATTAGGTAGGTAACCAATATTTATCGCTGCATCTTGTTCTAAGTTATAATTACCTACTAGATTTAGATCATCTACTTAACTGTCTGTGTTAATTTTCAGTGAGAACTCAGATTATTGCACCACCAGTCGATACGCGTGTTTTGCTAGGTCACACAGCTACACTACAGTGCAAGGTTTCAAATGACCCAAACGTGAAATACAATATTGACTGGTTCCATAATAAGCAGTAAGTTTCATTTACAACCAACGCAGTCCAATATTTATACACTAACTTATCTCATCTAGTTAATCTGTGTCATATCATATTTAACGGACTTTTTATTTTATTTAGACCGATGACAGCTGGTTCCCGAGTGTGGGTATCGGCAGATGGCTCGCTGCAAGTGCAAGCTGTGCGCGCAAGCGATGCCGGCGAGTACTCGTGCATAGTGACGTCTCCAGGAGGGAACCACACCCGACAGGCGGTGCTCTCCGTTATCGAACTCCCCTTCGCACCCACCAACGTTCGCGCCATTAGATTGGAATCCACTCCGCAGCGAGCCATCAACGTTTCCTGGACCCCTGGCTTCGACGGAAATTCGCCTATACAAAAATTTATTGTACAGAGGCGCGTTGTTCCTGAATTCGGTAAGTGAAGTTTTTGGATATCGGTTATTTTTTTAATATTATAATATTTTCATTCAAGTACGCAAGTGATCTACATCTACGTAAAACATTGTCCAGGTCCTACGCCAGATCCTTTACTAAACTGGGTTACTGAACCGACCAACGTGTCAGCTAACCAGCGATGGGTTCTGTTAACCAGTCTGAAGGCAGCCACGTCTTATCAGTTTCGAGTTTCCGCTGTGAATACTGTCGGCGAAGGCCCGGCCTCCGACCCAACAGATGTTTTGACTTTACCGCAAGAAGGTAAGACAGCAATAAATTTGTTTTGTCTAAGATATTTTGTCAAAAATTGAAATAATATGATGTCCTCATTACGTTCACAAAATTAAACTCGCTTTGGTCAACAAACACTACGTACCTAATTAATGATTTAGTTAAAAATGACTGCAAATTTGACGAATGTATCACTCGTATTTTTAACGGAACTTTAACAATATCTCACGTATGCACTGTTAGTTTCATCATTGGCATTTCCGCGCACCTCATGTTTAACATGTTTACGAGTTACCTCAATACCCAAGGTTTGTTAACGTCTCACTACAATAAAGTGTTCTCTTTGTGATCAAGCTGCCAGCGACCTTATATGCTGCCAAGGTATGCAGAAACACTTGAAACTAAGCGATATGTTAATAAGTTTATTTTTTTACAAATGTGTATGTGATCTATGTATTCTTTTGAATCTATTTATTTGAAGATACACTATTATTTTCTTGAATTTGTCCATTATAAGTTATTATTATTATTTTCAAACCCCTAGTTTTAGGTTCGTCTACCATTGGCATGATATATGGATCTCTAAGTCATCATTTAGATACTTCCGACATAATGTGTGCATGACCTTTTGAAAATTATTTCTATTAATACCTACCTGCAAATTTGCATGTCCACTTAACATGAATTAACCAAACTTAGCAGAATTTACAAATTGCTGTCTTTATTATCTTCTTCCATTGATATTTTTTCGTACGATGATTGTGTTGTTTGTTAAGAGCTTTTACAATCTGTTTTCTCGACTACTAAATAGTCCCTTACCACCAACGCAACGTTTAAAATCATAAAAAAAAATGAAATTGTGTAATAATTTCCAGCACCATCGGGTCCTCCTATGGGATTTATGGGTTCTGCTCGTTCATCTTCGGAAATTATCACCCAATGGCAACCCCCGCTGGAAGAGCATCGCAACGGCCACATCCTAGGTTATGTTATTCGCTACAGACTACGGGGTTACGACAACAGCCCCTGGACTAACCAAAATATCACTAACGAAGCTCAGAGGAACTACCTCATCCAAGACCTCATTACCTGGAAAGATTATAATGTCCAAATCGCAGCTTACAATGATAAGGGTGTAGGTGTTTTTACCGATAGTTACATTATCAAAACCAAAGAAGGCGTGCCCGAGGCGGCTCCCGATGACGTCCGATGTGAACCCAACAATTCTACCTCCATCACTGTTTGGTGGACTCCACCTAATCCTCAGAAAATCAATGGAATCAATCAGGTCGGTATAACATTTATACAATACTAAAACGGCATTCTCTTTTACCTCAGACCTTATAGCAAATACCAAATGATAATTCTTTGCAGGGCTATAAAATTCAAGCGTGGAGATGGGAAGACAATGAAGCGGTTAATATTGAACAAAAACTCGTCAGTATTCCTCCAAATCTTCTGGATCCGCTAACCGAACAGACTGCCATTATTGGTGGCCTTGAAAAGTTCACGGACTATAATATATCAGTCTTATGTTTCACTGAACCGGGAGATGGACCTCGCAGTGAATACGTTTTAGTCAGAACTAAAGAGGACAGTAAGTATTTTTGGTTCAACGCGGTCAGTGTTTGAAATGTAAACTAGAAATGAACGTACTTGACACTTACTTACATTTGACAAATACTGACTGTACTTGACGAAAACAAATAGATTTTTAAAATACTTTTTTTTTATAGTTCCCGATGAAGTAGCGAATTTACAATTCGACGACATATCTGACCGTGCTGTAAGGGTTTCTTGGTCGCCGCCTAAGAAGTCTAATGGAGTTTTAATAGGATACAGACTGTCCTATCAAATAAAAGATGACAACGATACTTTCAAAGAAGAAATACTACCAGCAAACGTCACCAGCATAAGAGTGGAACATTTACAGGTATTTTACTGTAAAGTTTTGTTTGAATAAGTACTTAATCAAAACAAACTGCTTTTGTTGGTGTTATCACAATTTAATCAGATGACAAACTACTTGACATCATAAATAAAATCGATTTATATTGAACAGAAGTGATTAGGTAATTATTTATGTAAAAGTATGACAAATAATAACAAACAAGTTTTTTTTTTATATTGCACTTTGCTTAGGTACTTTAACATTGCTAATTGCGCTTTTGATAAAGGAATAAAGTAATTTTAGAACCGTCATTCTGAAAACATCATTCTGTTTGAATTATAAACATTCCAAAGTCAGAGACATGGATGCATTTTTATTTAGCCATACGTTACTCGTAGTTGAACCGCGATACGTTACAATATTGTAAAGATTAGTATATTGGACGCAGGCGGTTTTTTCCAAATATCAAGTACTTTTTAAGTAATGATTATTCTAACAAATGTCTGCAGTTCATTAAAACATAGACCAGGTGTAGAGTAAAAGCTGAATATGATTGTGGTATTACAGGCGAGCACTCACTACAAATTTTGGATTTGCGCGCTATCCAGTGTGGGTGCAGGCAGCGCTCGTGTAGCCGCTATACAGTCGGGAGTCGAGCCCGTACTGCCGGCCGCGCCGCGAGGCCTAGCGCTCTCCAATATCGGCGCCTTCTCTGTATTACTCCAATTCACTCCCAGCTTCGACGGCAACTCCTCCATCTCCTTGTGGACTGTTCAGGTAACTTTTGCCTTACGGGATGATCCCTGAAGCCCAAAACATACCGAACCGAGGCGTGGAGCACGCCTCTTTACTCTTTACCACCTTCGTGTTTTCCCACCTATTTAGAAATGTCTTATGTGGTAAACAAGTTACAAGGATTAATTAGTGGTAAGAAATGTCCATGAAATGTGTTGTGAGACCGAAATTTTTTCAGTGTTGTTTTAACAAATACAATTTTAAAACGTTAACCAGTAATCTTCGTTACTTACATGTTATGTTACCTACACAAAGTAAACAATTTGCGTCATTTTCTGCTATTCTCCATCTTAACAGCTCCGACTCAATATTTACTGACGACTAAACGAACCGTTCACAGGCTCAAACAGCACGAAACTCATCATGGATTACAATATTCGAGGTGAACGCGCCAGATGCCCAGTCTATACTGGTCACAGGCCTTGTTCCCTTCACTACGTATCGACTGCGAATCATTGCAACCAATGTCGTGGGTACCTCGCCACCTTCGGAGCCGTGCAAAGAATTCCAAACTATCCAAGCGCCTCCGCAACATCCGCCCAGAAATGTGACAGTGCGAGCAGTCAGTGCTAATAATCTACGCGTTAGATGGATTGTAAGTACAGCATCACCAAAAAACAAATCACTTAGACGTTTTAAGATCAGAAATGTGTACTTTACACTTTATTGTAATATTTTTTCAGCCTCTTCAGCAAAGCGAATGGTACGGCAACCCAAAAGGTTACAACATCACGTACAAACGCAGCGGAGCTAATGAAACACTTTTTAGCATCATTGATGATCACACCGCTAATTCACACATACTTTCCAATTTGGAGGAATGGTCGCTGTACGAGATTCAAATGACGGCTATCAATGAGGTCGGAACATCAACGGAGAGTCCGACGGCTACTGAAAGAACGAGAGAAGCTGGTATATATTTATTTATGTATTTATAATTGGTACAATTGTTATATAATTTCAATGCTGTGCAGTGGAACTAAGATCAGTATGTTGGTTTTTACAGTCCCGGCGAGTGGCCCTAATGACGTATCAGCTAATGCCACATCATCCACTACT
Organism: Pandemis cinnamomeana; assembly: GCA_932294345.1. Classification (NCBI taxonomy): domain Eukaryota; kingdom Metazoa; phylum Arthropoda; class Insecta; order Lepidoptera; family Tortricidae; genus Pandemis; species Pandemis cinnamomeana. The sequence continues at coordinate 9,120,498 of OW028705.1, read as the reverse complement.
GTTGTGGTTCTTTGGGGCGACATTCCAGCGAAAGATCAGAATGGATTGATTGAGGGCTACAAAGTTTGTTACGCAGCCATTGTACCGCCACCCCGTCCTGACAACCAAAAAGTGGAATGTCAAGCCATTGCCTCTAACCAAACTCACACCATCACACTAACTGAACTCCGTAAATATGTCGTGTACCAAATACAAGTTCTGGGGTATACCAGATTGGGGGACGGAGCCCTGAGTGACCCACCTGTTACAGTGCGAACTTTCGAAGATAGTAAGTTTTATCACAAATTATTCTTATCTGTTTTTTTATTAAACATGATAAAATATATTAATTCATTTACTCAATTCATAGCTCCCGGTCCGCCATCGAATGTGTCGTTCCCTGATGTCACATTCACGACCGCCCGTATCATTTGGGACGTGCCAGAAGATCCCAATGGGGAAATATTGGCATACAAAGTGACTTACCACCTCAACAGTACGACGCAGCATCTTTTCTCCAGGGAATTCCTACCTTCGGATAGAACTTTCAGGTAAAAAATAAAGGTGTCCGAAATTATATGCATGTAACAAATCGGCTCAATGTAATATACCACTATAGTGGTCTGAATGATAATTATTGGGCTTCGCATCGCATGACACAAATAGGTATGCTCTATGGATCATAAATATCAGCTTAATGTATGTTTCAGGGCGACAGAGCTAGCGCAAGAGCGGTACTACCTGTTCTCGGTGACAGCGCAGACGCGGCTGGGGTGGGGCGCCACTGCGCGCGCGCTGGTGCTCACGACCGTCAACCGCGCCTCGCCCACGCCGCCCGCGCGCCCCAACGTCTCGCGCTCGCTGCTGCAACCTCATCACATCACATTCTCTTGGACGCCTGGCAATGACGGTTATGCTCCGCTAAGGTCAGTGCACAAATAATCATCATCATCTTTATAAGTCCCACTGCTGGGCTCAGTCCTCTCAGAATGAAAGGGCTCGGGCTATAGTTCCCACGCCTTCCGAAAATATTAATATTCTACCCTAATGACAAACAAGTCGGCACCACAAATCCTTAGACATAAATTTATAGCAATACTGTATTTGCCAATCAATAGATAGACGGACAAAGAAAAGTTATTTTCTGCAGTACCGAAATTTTTCTAAATAGCTTTTATTTTAAATTCTTTCACATTTCAGATATTACACAGTACAACAGAAAGAGGAGGGGGCAACTTGGCAAACGATACCAGAACGCGTGGACCCCTTCGCGACATCTTACACGGTTGAAGGCCTGAAGCCATACACGGCTTACCAATTCCGTATAAGAGCCACCAATGACATCGGGCCGAGTCGCTACAGTAACGCTACCGAGACCGTTCGTACTTTACCTGCTGGTAAGTTACTAACAGTCATTTGTTTTATTTACTAAACAAGACATATCGGCATCTATAGATAGATACACTCGAATACTAATTGTTAAGTGTGCATACATGGAATGCTGACATAGTGAAACAATTGCTTTTTAGTGTTTATAAACACATCGCAAAGGATTGACAAAGTTAACACAACAGCGTTCCACAGTGGCTCAACATTTAAAATTAAATAAATAAATAATTATAATTTTATAAATAATTTCATTTTTAAAGTCCTCAAGTGTACATAATGCAAAAGAACCTAAAACACTAATTTTATAAATTATAATGTTTGTCTGTTCCTATTCGTTGGCTGCAATAATGTTAGAAACGGCTTGCACTGATGTGATCGCAGTTCGCACTCATGTGTTTTGGTTTACTGGGAGGATCGCGATAAATAAATTCTTCGCAGACGCGAGATCAGTTCAGGAAACATATAGTTAATGTAAATAATGACAGTCACATCACCCACGTCGTTCGACAGCTCCAAGCAAGGCGGTCGAAAAGCTTCACGTGGTGCCAATAACGCCGAGCAGCGTGCGCGTGCAGTGGACCCCGCTGACGGAGCAATACTGGAGCGGCGACACCCAGACGGGCGGGTACCGGGTCCACTACCAGCCTCTCACAGACTTTCCGACGCCGCTTCACCACACCATGAAGCAGGAAGTGCCCGGAATCAAGGTAGGATTTTTTTTTTATCAACTTCACTCCCGGTCGATCGACGCGTCCCCGCAATCCGGTCTTCGGAGGCGGGGGAAGGTTCCGGAAGCGCTCGCGATACATCTCTAATTCGATATAGCACAGAAATTCGACTTCACGTTCCACCGCCTCAGAGGCTAGATCGGAACGGCTCCGGTTGCACGCGAGCTTCACCGTAACACTCGTCGGATTTCAGAGCTCGGAGGTAGTGCTGACCGATCTGGCGCTGGACCGCAACTACGAGATCAGCGTGTGCGCGGCCAACTCGCAGGGCGCGGGCCCGGGCGGCACGCCGGCCGTCGTGTGGGTGGGCGAGGCCGTGCCCACCGCGCCGCCGCGGGCCGCGCGCGCGCACGCGCTGTCGCCCACCGAGGTGGCGCTCGCCTGGCGCCCGCCGCTGCCCGCCCAGCAGAACGGCGACCTGCTCGGCTACAAGGTACCCCTGCTAGCCGCTTATACCTCTCACCATCAGCGCGTGCGCGGCCAACTCGCAGGGCGCGGGCCCGGGCGGCACGCCGGCCGTCGTGTGGGTGGGCGAGGCCGTGCCCACCGCGCCGCCGCGGGCCGCGCGCGCGCACGCGCTGTCGCCCACCGAGGTGGCGCTCGCCTGGCGCCCGCCGCTGCCCGCCCAGCAGAACGGCGACCTGCTCGGCTACAAGGTACCCCTGCTAGCCGCTTATACCTCTCACCATCAGCGCGTGCGCGGCCAACTCGCAGGGCGCGGGCCCGGGCGGCACGCCGGCCGTCGTGTGGGTGGGCGAGGCCGTGCCCACCGCGCCGCCGCGGGCCGCGCGCGCGCACGCGCTGTCGCCCACCGAGGTGGCGCTCGCCTGGCGCCCGCCGCTGCCCGCCCAGCAGAACGGCGACCTGCTCGGCTACAAGGTACCCCTGCTAGCCGCTTATACCTCTCACCATCAGCGCGTGCGCGGCCAACTCGCAGGGCGCGGGCCCGGGCGGCACGCCGGCCGTCGTGTGGGTGGGCGAGGCCGTGCCCACCGCGCCGCCGCGGGCCGCGCGCGCGCACGCGCTGTCGCCCACCGAGGTGGCGCTCGCCTGGCGCCCGCCGCTGCCCGCCCAGCAGAACGGCGACCTGCTCGGCTACAAGGTACCCCTGCTAGCCGCTTATACCTCTCACCATCAGCGCGTGCGCGGCCAACTCGCAGGGCGCGGGCCCGGGCGGCACGCCGGCCGTCGTGTGGGTGGGCGAGGCCGTGCCCACCGCGCCGCCGCGGGCCGCGCGCGCGCACGCGCTGTCGCCCACCGAGGTGGCGCTCGCCTGGCGCCCGCCGCTGCCCGCCCAGCAGAACGGCGACCTGCTCGGCTACAAGGTACCCCTGCTAGCCGCTTATACCTCTCACCATCAGCGCGTGCGCGGCCAACTCGCAGGGCGCGGGCCCGGGCGGCACGCCGGCCGTCGTGTGGGTGGGCGAGGCCGTGCCCACCGCGCCGCCGCGGGCCGCGCGCGCGCACGCGCTGTCGCCCACCGAGGTGGCGCTCGCCTGGCGCCCGCCGCTGCCCGCCCAGCAGAACGGCGACCTGCTCGGCTACAAGGTACCCCTGCTAGCCGCTTATACCTCTCACCATCAGCGCGTGCGCGGCCAACTCGCAGGGCGCGGGCCCGGGCGGCACGCCGGCCGTCGTGTGGGTGGGCGAGGCCGTGCCCACCGCGCCGCCGCGGGCCGCGCGCGCGCACGCGCTGTCGCCCACCGAGGTGGCGCTCGCCTGGCGCCCGCCGCTGCCCGCCCAGCAGAACGGCGACCTGCTCGGCTACAAGGTACCCCTGCTAGCCGCTTATACCTCTCACCATCAGCGCGTGCGCGGCCAACTCGCAGGGCGCGGGCCCGGGCGGCACGCCGGCCGTCGTGTGGGTGGGCGAGGCCGTGCCCACCGCGCCGCCGCGGGCCGCGCGCGCGCACGCGCTGTCGCCCACCGAGGTGGCGCTCGCCTGGCGCCCGCCGCTGCCCGCCCAGCAGAACGGCGACCTGCTCGGCTACAAGGTACCCCTGCTAGCCGCTTATACCTCTCACCATCAGCGCGTGCGCGGCCAACTCGCAGGGCGCGGGCCCGGGCGGCACGCCGGCCGTCGTGTGGGTGGGCGAGGCCGTGCCCACCGCGCCGCCGCGGGCCGCGCGCGCGCACGCGCTGTCGCCCACCGAGGTGGCGCTCGCCTGGCGCCCGCCGCTGCCCGCCCAGCAGAACGGCGACCTGCTCGGCTACAAGGTACCCCTGCTAGCCGCTTATACCTCTCACCATCAGCGCGTGCGCGGCCAACTCGCAGGGCGCGGGCCCGGGCGGCACGCCGGCCGTCGTGTGGGTGGGCGAGGCCGTGCCCACCGCGCCGCCGCGGGCCGCGCGCGCGCACGCGCTGTCGCCCACCGAGGTGGCGCTCGCCTGGCGCCCGCCGCTGCCCGCCCAGCAGAACGGCGACCTGCTCGGCTACAAGGTACCCCTGCTAGCCGCTTATACCTCTCACCATCAGCGCGTGCGCGGCCAACTCGCAGGGCGCGGGCCCGGGCGGCACGCCGGCCGTCGTGTGGGTGGGCGAGGCCGTGCCCACCGCGCCGCCGCGGGCCGCGCGCGCGCACGCGCTGTCGCCCACCGAGGTGGCGCTCGCCTGGCGCCCGCCGCTGCCCGCCCAGCAGAACGGCGACCTGCTCGGCTACAAGGTACCCCTGCTAGCCGCTTATACCTCTCACCATCAGCGCGTGCGCGGCCAACTCGCAGGGCGCGGGCCCGGGCGGCACGCCGGCCGTCGTGTGGGTGGGCGAGGCCGTGCCCACCGCGCCGCCGCGGGCCGCGCGCGCGCACGCGCTGTCGCCCACCGAGGTGGCGCTCGCCTGGCGCCCGCCGCTGCCCGCCCAGCAGAACGGCGACCTGCTCGGCTACAAGGTACCCCTGCTAGCCGCTTATACCTCTCACCATCAGCGCGTGCGCGGCCAACTCGCAGGGCGCGGGCCCGGGCGGCACGCCGGCCGTCGTGTGGGTGGGCGAGGCCGTGCCCACCGCGCCGCCGCGGGCCGCGCGCGCGCACGCGCTGTCGCCCACCGAGGTGGCGCTCGCCTGGCGCCCGCCGCTGCCCGCCCAGCAGAACGGCGACCTGCTCGGCTACAAGGTACCCCTGCTAGCCGCTTATACCTCTCACCATCAGCGCGTGCGCGGCCAACTCGCAGGGCGCGGGCCCGGGCGGCACGCCGGCCGTCGTGTGGGTGGGCGAGGCCGTGCCCACCGCGCCGCCGCGGGCCGCGCGCGCGCACGCGCTGTCGCCCACCGAGGTGGCGCTCGCCTGGCGCCCGCCGCTGCCCGCCCAGCAGAACGGCGACCTGCTCGGCTACAAGGTACCCCTGCTAGCCGCTTATACCTCTCACCATCAGCGCGTGCGCGGCCAACTCGCAGGGCGCGGGCCCGGGCGGCACGCCGGCCGTCGTGTGGGTGGGCGAGGCCGTGCCCACCGCGCCGCCGCGGGCCGCGCGCGCGCACGCGCTGTCGCCCACCGAGGTGGCGCTCGCCTGGCGCCCGTCGCTGCCCGCCCAGCAGAACGGCGACCTGCTCGGCTACAAGGTACCCCTGCTAGCCGCTTATACCTCTCACCATCAGCGCGTGCGCGGCCAACTCGCAGGGCGCGGGCCCGGGCGGCACGCCGGCCGTCGTGTGGGTGGGCGAGGCCGTGCCCACCGCGCCGCCGCGGGCCGCGCGCGCGCACGCGCTGTCGCCCACCGAGGTGGCGCTCGCCTGGCGCCCGCCGCTGCCCGCCCAGCAGAACGGCGACCTGCTCGGCTACAAGGTACCCCTGCTAGCCGCTTATACCTCTCACCATCAGCGCGTGCGCGGCCAACTCGCAGGGCGCGGGCCCGGGCGGCACGCCGGCCGTCGTGTGGGTGGGCGAGGCCGTGCCCACCGCGCCGCCGCGGGCCGCGCGCGCGCACGCGCTGTCGCCCACCGAGGTGGCGCTCGCCTGGCGCCCGCCGCTGCCCGCCCAGCAGAACGGCGACCTGCTCGGCTACAAGGTACCCCTGCTAGCCGCTTATACCTCTCACCATCAGCGCGTGCGCGGCCAACTCGCAGGGCGCGGGCCCGGGCGGCACGCCGGCCGTCGTGTGGGTGGGCGAGGCCGTGCCCACCGCGCCGCCGCGGGCCGCGCGCGCGCACGCGCTGTCGCCCACCGAGGTGGCGCTCGCCTGGCGCCCGCCGCTGCCCGCCCAGCAGAACGGCGACCTGCTCGGCTACAAGGTACCCCTGCTAGCCGCTTATACCTCTCACCATCAGCGCGTGCGCGGCCAACTCGCAGGGCGCGGGCCCGGGCGGCACGCCGGCCGTCGTGTGGGTGGGCGAGGCCGTGCCCACCGCGCCGCCGCGGGCCGCGCGCGCGCACGCGCTGTCGCCCACCGAGGTGGCGCTCGCCTGGCGCCCGCCGCTGCCCGCCCAGCAGAACGGCGACCTGCTCGGCTACAAGGTACCCCTGCTAGCCGCTTATACCTCTCACCATCAGCGCGTGCGCGGCCAACTCGCAGGGCGCGGGCCCGGGCGGCACGCCGGCCGTCGTGTGGGTGGGCGAGGCCGTGCCCACCGCGCCGCCGCGGGCCGCGCGCGCGCACGCGCTGTCGCCCACCGAGGTGGCGCTCGCCTGGCGCCCGCCGCTGCCCGCCCAGCAGAACGGCGACCTGCTCGGCTACAAGGTACCCCTGCTAGCCGCTTATACCTCTCACCATCAGCGCGTGCGCGGCCAACTCGCAGGGCGCGGGCCCGGGCGGCACGCCGGCCGTCGTGTGGGTGGGCGAGGCCGTGCCCACCGCGCCGCCGCGGGCCGCGCGCGCGCACGCGCTGTCGCCCACCGAGGTGGCGCTCGCCTGGCGCCCGCCGCTGCCCGCCCAGCAGAACGGCGACCTGCTCGGCTACAAGGTACCCCTGCTAGCCGCTTATACCTCTCACCATCAGCGCGTGCGCGGCCAACTCGCAGGGCGCGGGCCCGGGCGGCACGCCGGCCGTCGTGTGGGTGGGCGAGGCCGTGCCCACCGCGCCGCCGCGGGCCGCGCGCGCGCACGCGCTGTCGCCCACCGAGGTGGCGCTCGCCTGGCGCCCGCCGCTGCCCGCCCAGCAGAACGGCGACCTGCTCGGCTACAAGGTACCCCTGCTAGCCGCTTATACCTCTCACCATCAGCGCGTGCGCGGCCAACTCGCAGGGCGCGGGCCCGGGCGGCACGCCGGCCGTCGTGTGGGTGGGCGAGGCCGTGCCCACCGCGCCGCCGCGGGCCGCGCGCGCGCACGCGCTGTCGCCCACCGAGGTGGCGCTCGCCTGGCGCCCGCCGCTGCCCGCCCAGCAGAACGGCGACCTGCTCGGCTACAAGGTACCCCTGCTAGCCGCTTATTACCTCTCACGATTTTAGGTTCCAATGATTACACAGAGTGGCTTAGCTTTGAGATATCGTCATTTTCGTGTACTAACCAGACGCCTCGGTCGCTCGCGCTGAAAACTATATAGTCACTATCGCTCACTCGAAACATTTTGGCGAATAGACCTTGTGCGCTAGCATAATGAAGCTGCAACAGCGAACAATAGTATACTAGTGCGAGGGCCTGTTTCACTGCTCTCTGTTAAGTTCCAGTTACCTTAACTGTCAGTTATCTATGATTCCCTCTCTATTTATTACTACGATACAGACGGAGACGTCATCATAGATAACTGGAACTTAACAGAGAGTGGTGAAATAGGCCGTAATAGTACTGCAACAACTAAACTAACAATAGTGTACTCGCTAATAGTGCTGCAAAACAAAATGACAAAAGACGGTTTTATGTTCTGTAAGGGAAGCTCATCGTACTCGCACTGCGACACACGAGTACACATTTAATAGTTACCGCGTGGACAGTCGGTGTTAATATTTGGCTCTCGGCTCATGGCTAATGATTTTTCTCAAAAATAACCGTTTAAGTCGTCATTGTTAACTACATATCAGAACAGGAAGTTAATTGTTGCCGGTCAGTCAAAAATTAAAAAAAAAAAACATTACTGTCGCGCTAAACTCGACAGTAATGTTGCATACAAATTCCATTACTGTCTAGTTATTAACTTTTTAAAAATGCAAATCACCATTATAAAATAAAGGCACAAGACTTACAACATAAAATTAAAAAAAAAAGGTAGTACGACAACGTGTTTATCTGTGTCTGAAATAGCTTTAGGTGTTCTGGGTAGAATAATACACTCTTCAAATGCCATTGATAGAAAAAGGCGGCAAAGCAAAACAATTTTCACTATTTTATTTTCATTTATTTTTGTTGTTTTATTTTCAATTTTTGAGAAAAGCACTATACTTGCCTCGGCCAGAATAGCATTGCTGGCTTCCTGGCCTAGACAGTAATGTACTATTTTTCCATCAGATCTTTTACCTAATGACCGAGTCGCCCGAGGAGCTGGAGCCGGGGCGCCGCGCCGAGGAAGAGATCGAGGTCGTCGCCGCCACCGCCACCTCGCACTCCCTCGTCTTCCTCGACAAATTCACGCAGTATCGTATCCAGGTAACGAATAACACCCGCAAGCCAGGAACCTAACATATTTGATGCTATAGCGGCAGGAATGAAACCACTGAAGCCGGGTAACCAAAAACGCTAGTGTGGCCGTAGCACGCCAGTTTCAGTCTCTAACCTGCTTAATCCATTTCTAAAGATACCCTATTTTACGTTATGGTGTGTCGTCTGCATTGACGTACCTACCACTTGTGACACAAAAAAAAACTCCTTTATAAAAAGTTACAAACCAACGGCAAACATCAAAATTAAATTAACATACGTAAGTTTATCAAGCGTTTACGAATATGGGTCAGGTAACGTTTAATGATAATTATTAAACTTCCTGACCTGGTCCGATTTTAATGAAACAATGTATTGTTGCTCCAGCCAGGTTAAGCTTAATTTAAATACATACATAAATCGCATTTTTATCCCTTACGGGGTAGACAGAGCCTAAGATAACAAGACCTAAAGGCCACGTTTAGCAGGATTGTGGGCATATATTGAGGTGTAAAAAATAGCATGAAAATTCGTTAAGGTGTTCCCAAGAATAAGTGCAACCATACAGACAAAAAAACTAAAAACAATTGAAATGTATTCTATCAGCGTTTATCTTCAGTCTACCTACAGTTTGTTTCTGTCCGATGTAATATTATTATTAAATCATTTGCAGGTGCTGGCTTTCAACCCGGCGGGCGACGGGCCCCGCTCGAGCGCCGTGCTCGTCCGCACGCACCAAGGCCTGCCCTCGGCCCCAAGGAACATCTCGTTCAGCGACATCACCATGAACAGCCTCGTGGTCTCCTGGGAGGCGCCGCATCGCCGCAACGGCCTCATACAGGCCTACCTCGTCACTTACGAAACTATAGAGCAGGATGAACGTGAGTTAAAAATAAAAAGTATAAAATCGTCTAAAAAATTGTATAAAATCGTATAAAACCTGTAAAATGCCCACTTCAGCAGTATCTCAAGCGGCGAGTGGAATCCGCCATCTGCACCTGTAATTCAGTTCCGTTCGGGACTAAATCGATCGGTGTATATTTACGATATTTATTTATTTGCAATTATTATGAGTCTGTCAGGATCCGAAAAGAAAGAAGGTAACTCGCATTCTGTCATCGAGCCCTCGACAACGGTATTTAAAAGAAAACGGCGGCCTATCGAACAAAAAACAAAATCGAAGCAGAGTTCGACCGGGTTTCGTTTTCAGGCGAAACGAGCAAGCAGGTGAAACAGAAGGTGACCTCGCGGCGCCTGCTGGTGGGCGACCTGGGCGAGGAGGTGGAGTACCGCTTCAGCGTGCGCGCCGTGACGCTGGCGGCGGGCCCGGCCGGCGAGGCGCGCGCGCGCACCGGCCCGCAGCCCGGCTCGCCCGCCACGCCGCGCCAGCTCGCGCTCGCGCCGCTGCCCGCCGCGCTGCACCTCGCCTGGGCCAACGCCGCCTCCGGCCGCGGCCCGCTGCTCGGCTACTACGTGGAGGCCAAGAAGAAAGGTGACCGCACTTTTTTTGTTTATGAACAGATAAGACCCGGGAGAGACTCTCGATCGCACTCTGAAAATCGCATCATGCGGGATTCGAAAAACGTTAAAAAACTAGCGTGGCCCCTGTGCCGCGCGGGCGAGGACTCTTAAGCGGTCGGTCTATCTATAGCATCGAGCCTCGGTCCGCTCGGGCTCTATCTGCACGCTAGTTTTTTAACGTTTTTCGAAACCGATATCTAAACCTATGAACAAAAAATTTTTTGTTCATTGAAATGGACCTCCGCAAAGTAACGCCTGATTCAATAAAATATCTAAACCTATGTTTTACATATGTATCTAATACGTCGAATACTTTAATATACTATCATATCCTCTATCGTCTAGTTTCTCTGAGATGGTGTCCGCCAAAATTTATAACTGCCGCGAGAAGATACTTCCCGTGCTGCGAAATGAATGAATGAGACGAAGCGGATTTAAAATTTCATGTTGTGCGGAATTTTCATAGGAAACTATAGCAAATTATTATATTCACCATTCACGACTCGCTTGAGCTATCTGATGTTGTGAGCGGATCTGTGATCTTTATTTCATTATTTTTTTTAATTACGAGTATTAAATTTTTGACGCAGCCAAGGAAACGTGGCAAGCCTGTAAGTTTATTAGAGAAAGAATTTCGCACGTCTACCTAGTTTTGTTACGCACGCAAAATTTTTCACTCAAACCTGCAAAAGATGGCTTCCTGTTCCCATGCGCACGATTCGAAATAACCACATTATATTTCTAAACAATACTGATACTAGAACACATGGAAAAATCCAGCACCCAATGGGTGCCAGGTTACCTGCTGTCGGTGATTTAGGAGTAAAAGCATGCATCGCCGATTGATGAGGATCCGGGGTCGATTCCCGGCCATAGCTTTTCTTTTCTTATTTTTCAATGTGTTCTAGTTATCTGTATTGTTTAGAAATGTAATCTCTAATGGGTAAACCGTAAAAATAACTAAAATACAAAAAAAAACTGTAAGTTAAATTCTCGTTTCTTTGATAGTGTAACCACATTGTTAACATTTCAGATGATACACGTTGGGAAACGATCACTAAAACTAGCAACGGTATTTTAGAAGAATTCACGATATCTTACCAAAGTCTGCTGCCATCGACCGCATACAACTTCCGAGTGATAGCGTACAACATGTACGGGATCAGTAACCCAGCGTACAACGAGAAAGTAATAGTGACGCCGTCGAAGCTCTACCTGGAGTACGGGTATCTGCAGTACCAGCCGTTCTACCGCCGCACCTGGTTCATGGTGGCGCTCTCGGCCGCCTCCGTCGTCATCATCATTATGGTGATCGCCATACTCTGTGTGAAGAGCAAGAGTTACAAGTATAAAAGTAAGTTCTTCAAATATTTTGCAAATTAAAAGTTTTAGATTGAAAGAAGTTCTATAATTAATGAACTGCACACGTAAATGAAATAAATGAAAAATTACGTGTACCTATTAAAGTAATCAATTCGTTCAAACTTCAAGTTAATCAAGGTTAATTTTAATTAATTTTGTCAAAGTTAAGGTTTCTTCTGTTTTAATGTTAATTTAGACTATGAGGTTAGGCGCGTGGAGATGTATTGAAACAATCAGATCTCGAATAGGACTACTTTTATTGATTATAAATCACACATTATATGGACACATACACTCACAGTCAAATGAATATATTGATACACAAGTGATACATACTTACACTATAAAACTAGTAGCAGGATACATTTGGCAAGAAGAGGTTTAAATAACCTTATCACGTCTGTTTTTTTTTCCATCGCAACAGAAGAAGCGCAGAAGACTTTAGAAGAGTCGCTGGCGGGCGAAACGGACGAGCGCGGTTCTCTGGCGCTGGATCTGTACCGGTCGCGGCAGAACTCTGCGGGCAGCGCGGCCGCGCTGGGCGGCGCCACGCTGCGCCGCGCCAAGCCGCCGCAGCTCGGCAAGTCGCCGCCGCGGCCCTCGCCCGCCTCCGTCGCCTACCACAGCGACGAGGAGTCCCTCCGCGCCTACGATGAGAACCCCGATGACTCCTCCGTCACCGAGAAACCCTCCGAGATCAGCTCCTCCGACTCCCAGGTGATCACCATCAAAATAAGCGTCGTTTAACTACCCTCACGTGTGACTAAATTTACGTTATTTTTGCCCCATCTTCACGTTGGACCGTATGGTAAATATAAACGATATATCGCTATTTAATTTTTTTTCGTCACGCTTTATACGGCACTGTTTATAGTAGGTTTGCAACCGCAGTGTACAGTTCTACGAGTACATTACATCGTTGTGTTAGAATCACCTGTTTTTAATACTCTCAAAAGTAGATTTCGAAACTATTAATCATTAATATGAGTCTCCTTCGTTTTTGCTATTTAGTACTTGGTATGCCACATTATTTTCTAGACTACATGTCTGCTAACAATTGATTGGATGTTTTAACTCCTTCTAAAGATACACTAAATAATATAACAACGTATCTCATTAATAATAAACAAAAGCTTTAAAATAGAAATACGTGGAATGAATACAAATTACAAAATTAAAGCATGGAAATTAACACTATTTCAGTATTGGTAATAAGAGAAGAAAAATTTCGTGGGCTCACGCGACGATCTCTTTCAGCCCGAATAGCCGGAAGCGCCTCGGGTTTGAGTCCCTCTTGAGATTACGAAACTTCTCTTTTGTCACGTTAAGTTCTAGTGGGATTAATAAAGTTGTTTTTGTGCGCAGAATTCCGAGAGCGATAACGAAAGCGTGAGATCCGAGCCTCACTCGTTCGTGAACCACTACGCGAACGTGAACGACACGCTGCGGCAGTCGTGGAAGCGACAGCGGCCCGTGCGCAACTACTCCAGCTACACGGACTCGGAGCCCGAGGGCTCCGCCGTGGTCAGCCTTAATGGCGGCCAGATCGTCATGAACAACATGGCGCGGTCGCGGGCGCCGCTGCCCGGCTTCTCCTCCTTCGTATGACAGCGGCCCGCCCGCGCAGCCGCGCCGCCTGCCGCCTGCCACATCTGAAGGACCACGTGGCAAAAAAGCGTTCACATCTTACACTGACAAAAATTATATATTCTCAGTGTAACGTGTTAATGCTAATGGAGCTCTCACGTCGTCTCGACATGAATCGATTGCCTTAACCTTCACTGCCCATTCCTAATTATGTATTTAACTATTTTAAGTTACTGTTATTCCCTATTGTACATATCAGTAATACTAGCTTTACAAAAGGTAGAATAAATTATTGGTTGTACGAGACGTTCGCAATCTTACGTCTGATACTACTTATTATTGAATTATTGGAATAGTGATGACGACCAATGTAATTATATTAGTAGCAAAATTTAGAGATCTCGATATAATCAAAATATTTTGATTAGCATTAAAATGTTCATTATGTTAGTATAGTATAAGCAATGTTTAAAAATTGTTAACGATCGTACGTTATATGTTACGTTGATACCGCAAACGATTTAAGTACGACGTATAACAATTTTATGGAGATTTGAAATGTATTGCCATAATAAAAGCTTAGCTTTAAAAAATAAGGTTTCGACTTATTTCTATTGCACTAACTACACGTTTTGCATAAAATACAATAGCGACACAACTATTCGTAATGACTGAGCTAGTAGTATAGTCGAATTAAGGAAAAGTATGGAAGTAATTCGTGTAGTCGTGTTTTTTTGTGGAATCGTTAGAGGGCACGACTAGATGGTTTCCCTCGGTTTGCACCTTTCTATCATGTACGGAACACTTTAAAATATTAGGTATAAACTTCAAATGCCGTTATTTTGGAGTATGATAAAAGGTATTAGGCGCAAGTTTAGCCACGTGAAGGGTCCCCTTTGGTACATAATGTATGTTAATTAAAAAGGTGTACGATGTATAGAATCTTGGTAAAATATTTTTTTCTGATTGCGGCTCGAGGATAATTCAGACGGTTGGTGCAAACTTAGATTAAGCTTTTCAAAGTATTATAAACACCCAGGTAACTTTGCACCCCCGTGCAAAGTATGGAACATGTTTTTTTTCACTCTTTTGTAGATTGTACTTCGGGGGAAATTAAGATAGTCGTGAAAATTTATAAATAACACATATTTAAAAGATACTACATTCGCACTCAATAAAAAAAAGAAAATTTTAACCGGAAGTTTGGTAAACATAGTTCTATCTAAACGCAAGGAATAGCAGCGAACGCTAGGTAGCGGGTAGTATTACAGAACCGCATGTTCCGTGTAGAAATGTCAATTTTTTATGGGGTGCGAATGTAAATCAAACCAAGTTAAGACGATTGTGACGATTTTTCTTAATTCCAAAATTTCCCCCGAAGTACAAAGACAGTAAAACATAGAAAACTACTTTCCGGGTGTCGCACCCTGGTGCAAATTTGGTATTGTGTTTTGATATATATTCTCATCATTTCCTCAATTTGCACCGCGTTCTGTATTTTTCCCGGGGCCGCAATGCCAAAAAGTATATTTTTAGTTGTATGATTTTTTTTTTGTATGTTCCGTAGCTTGAATTGAGCTAAATAACGGGTGCAAATATAGATTAAGATGTAATAAAACGTATGGCAAATTGCACAGACTACACCTATTTTTTCTTCTTAGTTATTACTATTACACCATTTTCAACCAATTCCACCCCTTTCCGGGGGGGTGAATATATCAAGTGATGTATTAAATTCCATTTCTAACCCATACAAATCAAAAACAATTGTTTTTATCAGTTCTTAGAATTATTTCCTGACTTAAGGGAAATTTCACGTATTTTGCCTCCACTATAGAGACACTTTTTATAAAGCCATACTACTTGTACTTTTTCCAATTGTATTGTTTTTACTGTACCGACTGAAAGCAGTTGACCTGTTTCTTACCTTTTATAATTTTTATTGTAATTATGAAATCATTATCCGTGAGCTGAAAAAAGGGCGAGTGTGAAAACAATTTGAGTGCGAAAAATATTCGCTCGAATGCATCTACCTTGTTCACGCATAAATTGCGTAAATATTTAAATTTTTTGAACGTGGCGCAGCTATTTAAATTCTTTTGAATGTTTCTTATGCCATGAAAATAGACTAAAACAGTATTGATTTAGTTAGATAATTTAATTATGTTTAAGATGTACTTTAGGTTAATTTCTTAACAGTTTTATATGGAGCAAAGAAATCGACTGATAATTTTAGACTATAACTGCAATTTATGTAAATAACAATAGTATTACTAAATCATAACAATGTAAGAAAAATGCATGCATTTAAGAACAAGTTTAATGAACTAGGCACAACTTAATTAAAATAACTGTGATCTATTGTAATATATATAATTTTTCAATAAAAAACTTTTTACTATTACAAATTACAATATAGGCATGTAAATTAAACTTAGTTGTTCATTATTCTATGTAGGGAAGTGCGAGATTCAATTAAATAAAAAATATGGCAGCATTGTTAGTGATATCTCTATAAATTTAATTTAATAAGCACTTTTGTATTATTTTATTACTAATTTTATATTTGATTTAAATGAACTAAACTTGCTCTTTTGATTTAATAAGTGTCAGTTGCAACAAGTTACTTTAACAATAACGTTAAACATATTCAACGATTTTGACATATATTTCATGGGTTTTCTGTCAAATATACGTGAAAATCGTCGGTTGTGGTTAATCATTGTATTGTTAAACTTGGCGCAACTCACACTTAATAGATTTAATTATTTTTATCATTAGACCAAGCCTAGACCATTATTGATTTTGTGGTAGCGGTATTTAACGAATGGACTGACGGAAATTTTGAATAAATCTACCAAATACAGTAAATGGCGGAGGCACTACCGTGCCCCCAGATGTTGATATGGGTCGCTAACTCTACTCTTCCCTCTATTTTGTAATAGAATCAGTTTAGGGTCACAGGTGACATTACTGAGGCAATAGAACTATAAAACTTCGAATTTTGGATATTTACTTTGTAAAAATATAGAATGAACGCATACTTATTTGTTTTTATTTAACAAACTTTTCGAAGAACGAAAATCAATCACTTTTCTTTGCGACCAAGGACAGCAGCGATCGAACTATTGACTACACGCTACGGTCTAGCGGAGACGTTACCTGCTGACGTTTGCCTGCGCAGGTCAGTGTAACTTCGGTAGCGTGCATGGGGATGTTCCGGTGTACCGGTGCAGTGTTCAGTACTTTTTGCGATGGAACCGATTGAACACGATGACGCGCTTTTAGGCCATGCTTTATTTATTTTGGCGTTGTCATCTTTACAATGCTAAATCCTACTTATTAGTTAAAAATGCTAATTTTTGTGAGTATGGATGTTTGTTACTTTTTATGCCCGAACGGCTGAACGGATTTGGATGAAATTTGGAACATATACAGATCTGGGATAAAACGTTGGCTATTTTTTATCCCAGAAAATTGCGTAGTTCCCGCGGGATAGCGATAAACTAATTCTTCATAATCCGGTTACCACCGCTTGCTTGTTATTGGCTCTATTCTCGGAAGTCTATGTGATAATGATGATACGTGTAAGCTCTTTGGTCGTTGGGAGTTGTGCTTTAAGAGATACCTTCGTGCCAAATTTCAAATTTGTGAGACTACTGGAAGTGCCCCATAGGTTTTATATAGAAACACCTTTCTTCTTCTTCTTATTTTTTCTTATTTTTATTACAACTTCGCCAATGTCAAAGTAACAAAAATATAATTCAAAAATCTTGTGACAAAATGTCTGCAACGTTGTACGGTAGGTCAAAGACCCCCCCTCCCCCCCTGTCGGGCTCTTAGCCAACGGTCAATGATATCCCTCAGAAACTGCCAGGAAATCATTAGCCGATGCCCAGGGTGCAGGTGCACCGGACCAAGCACTGCTCTTTCTCCTGGACGGATCCAAAAGCGAACCGCAGCTCTTGACTACGTGGAGGTAACCCGACCAACTCGCACCCCAGAGAAACACCTTTTCCAATGACTGTATCTTTAGATTGCATAGACTTCGAGGGTGATTTTTTTTTCACATCTCCAAAGGATCGCAGACTTTAGTATTAATTTGGTATTAATTTCAACGTTATACCTTTTTTTTTTTTTTTTTTTAACGTGTGGAAAATGCGCCTTATGCATCTCCGCGCTCGGGGCAGCACGAACGGAGGTATGACGGGCTCTCCATCTCGCCGCTGCCTTCCCTATGGAAGAAGGGGAGAGGCCTACCGTCTAAAAACACACACGTTCCCTCCAGGCCTTGAACTGCGGGCGTTGCGGGCGCACACGGTGACCACCGCAACGTCCACTGGCCGCCCCGGGATGGGGCAGGTGGCGACGGCACCGTTGAATGCGGGTTCCGGATTCCCCGCCCTCCCCCGCCGGTGACCGTCTGTTTTTTTAAAGAGGTTAACTCCTCGTAGCCCCCTCAGCGGCCCACGTTCCCAGCGACCGTTATACCTACCTCTACGCGTACCTACCTGAGAAAAAGGAGCTAGACTAGACGGACAACGAAGTTATCTCATATTTGGGCCTTAATTTTCTAACTTAGAGGTGTGGAGCCATGGAATGGATGGAAATAAGCTCCCTATGACCTTGTAAAATATATTTGCTTAGCTTACCACTTTATCCCATACGAATTTCGAAAATCTTTACTTGGTTCTTGGTTTAGTTTTAAGTGTGCTGTTGGTTAGTCACATTACTCTTTAAAAATATAGACATTCCTTCAACATTGAAATGTCTAAAATATGTTATTAGTTACTAGCTCTGAAACTGAATGATTTTAAGCGAAATACCGTCTTCGAAATCATCATACGTAAATCGCCGCACGCAATAATTAAGCGTCTTAATAAATGGGCTAGATACCTAGATAGCCGAGAATTGAAGAGAACTGCTTTTTGTAATTCAATACATAATTTGTTTTTCGATTTAAATGCCATGGATGATCAATAAATTGTTGCTCCACCTCAGCCCTGAACTATGCTGTTTACCCTTATAGTCACCTTAGCTTAGGAAATAAAATTGACCTACTGATTAAGATATCAATTAAATAATACACCCTGAATAATTTGGTTAATTTATTGTTTAAAAAAAGTTAAAACAATTTTTCGCATTTCGCTAACCAATCCTTTGGAGCATACTTCAGACTGTTTTGCCATTGCTTTAGTATATTAAATACAGCTACATCTAGTATGGAAAACTCATCATTATGTATCCATTTTTTGTATTGTGAGAATATTTTCCTGGTTAATGCTTCTTTATTCTTCTCAGTTGTTCTTTCTAAGACATGGCAGGTGTCCAGAAGATTATCCACATTATAGTCTTCCAAATTGTATGGTATAACTGATGGATAGGCAAGCGACAAATAACGGAGTATGTTAACATTTCCAACAATTGGCACTTCCAAAGATGACAGCTTCAACTCAGGATCAGCTGAAACTACAACAAACCTTGTTAGAAAGATACACTCTGCAACAATATATATTCTGTTCCGAATAGAAATTTAATGGTGCTACTCAATATTTCCGCATTTTATTGCAACAAGTTCATTTTAGCATATTTTTCAACTTACCACTTTTAAATATCAGCCTTATATTGACTTTCAAATTATTTTCGGACTTAGGAAAAGTCTTTACAAAAGCATGTATTTTTGGTACTTTTTCACTGGGAACCGAAGAGTGAATATGCCAAGAAACATTTACAGGATGGGCAGATTCCTTAATTATCTTTTTCAGGAACCATGGTAAGCAGTCTGGGCTATACACCAAAACAATTTCTTCAGGTATCTCGATCTGAAATGTATACATTGTCCAAACAACACATGTAATCACTTTTTATGTCTAGTAAATATTTTTTTGTTTATACATATACACTGATTTAAATTTAGTCCTTGAGATTTAAAAACATTCCTTTACATTTTGTCAACAAACATTAAATATTAGTGACAAACATTAAATCCCTTTTAGGGATAAGTTCGCCTTTGTGCATTTGTGTTGTCCTGTATTCATCTTTTTTTTTTAATAAAAAGTTATACATACATACATATTTGTGAAAGAGATCAGTATTTGTAATGTAGGAAGCATCAAAACACCATGTGAAAACCACAGATCTCGTACTTTTCTTGATTAATTAAATTAACTTACAATTGGTTTCTTTTGAACAATATTGCTTTCTTGCATGCTGTCCACACTACAGAAGGAGCTTATAGTTTTAATTCTGTCATAAAGTAGGTCGAGTTTCTTCAAAAGTAAATCTTGTCTTACTTCCAAGTCTGCCATTTCACCGCTCGGAATCTAAAATCATATTAAAGATAATGCAAGCATAAGGAACAGATAAGTAAAGATGAAATATCATAAGTTATTTGACACATGGCAAAATCACAATAAACTGACTCTTAAAGACCTACAAATTGCTACCTCACCCGAAATGTGAATTTGTGACCACTGGGTGAATGCACTTGGGTGATATACTCCAAATCAAGTCATTAAAGGAAGGCAATGGATATAAATAAATAAATATCTTGGGACAATTGACACCAGTCCTAAATAAGCAAAACTTGTAATATGGGACTAGACAACGGATAAAAATATGGTGATATCTAAGATTAAAATAGGGTCTATAACATAGTAAACCTAATGTAGATTGTGGTGTACTTTGCGCCTATTTCTTTAGAACAATCGCTTTAGTTAAACTATGGTTAACAGGATCAAACAACAAGTTATTTCAGCATAATCCAAGCCAACTGCAATGCGTCCACTTGGAAATAGGTATTTGAGATAACCTATCTATGCTAGAATATTTTAATGACCTCTTCAACCCACACGTAAGCATCAAAATTACGAAGAAATTTTTAAAATGACTAATAAAATAAACCTTCAGAAACTTCATAACCTGGTTCCTAACATTGATATTGATCTCTTCTTCGGGGGATTCATTCGAATCATTCGGAGGGTCGAAACTATAAATATTTTTTAGATTATACATGCACTTTGGTAACAATATATCACTATCATGATTAATAATATTTTTCATGTAATACATAGTGTTAAAGTATAGTAATATTTAAGTGAACAAATGTACGTATGAAGATGTAGACTGTAGATTAAACTGAAAAACCTAATATTAAAACCGAACCGAACGAAACGGAACTATTACCTAGTGTGACAGTTAATTTATGACAAAATAACAAAATTGGCAAATCCGTATCCATCCAAATCAAACCATAGGCAAAAGTTAAGGTGTTAAATAGATTTGAATACTCAACTTTTGAGTATGAATTAAGTTTTTAAACAGTGCTACTACTACTAACAAAAAAAAATAGATTTTCACAAATACTTATTGTATGAAAAATTACGATAAAAACTTTTTTTTCAAATTTACTCGTGAAGAGATCTTTTTTTTATTACATTCCACGTAAAAAAGGGCGTTTTTTTCAGTAGCTTAGAAATGTTCTTAAAACTACCTCAGTACTTCCTGTTTTATAGCAGTCTTTTAAAAGGAATACTTAACAATATTAAATTATTAAAAAAAGAAGACACTAGAATAAATTTTAGTTTATTATCGATATCCTCTAATATTAGAAACTAGTAATCAGTGATAATTTTAAAGTATGAAATCTCTGTTGACTCAACATTCTGTCGAAAGAAAATGGCCGCCGGTTCTTTTCACTTCAGTGATAGCTTGCTATTTAATTAATTGTCTAGGACCATAAATCGGCTGTTTTCGGTGTTAATTTTTATCACTTGCGAATTTTGAGGTGTGCTGCGTAAAATTCTGCATAATCGTAGAGAAATTAGTGTTTCGTAAAATCTTTAAATCCTAAATTATGAAAACGACATGGCGGACCGATAATCGACCAATGAGAAGCCAGCATTGAGCGTTTCAGAATTGCATGTACTCGCATTTCGCGTCATTAGTTTTTGGTGCATTCTTTCCGTATAGAAAATCGAAATCTTTCAACATATCAGTGAAGTAAATAAGATTTTGTTTTATCCTGAGTTGACTCTTAGAAGTTGTGTGTGAAAAGCGTTGTAACTTTTAATTTGTGTGAAGCTCTACAAACGGTTGGAATCATGAGTGCGATGGATTTAGGATAAACTAAAATATTTTATCATCTTGTTTTTGTAAACAAGACTATGTTTTTGCCATACACGTGCGAAATAGTACATAATTGACAGTTAGCGTAAATGATGTCGGGAAGAGGTGCAAAAAAACGCGGGAGACCCCCAAAATCAGGAAATGTTGACAAAAACAGGAAATTTCAATATCATCTATTGAAAAAACCAAAATATTTACAAGCTCAAAACTTGGGAACTGGTTCTCTGGTTAGCACGCCGACAGCGTCGAGGGCATCTTCTCCACAAGGTAGCGACATAAGTAGACGTAGCACAAGAAAACAAAGAGGAGGCAAAACTCATAAGTCTAAAAGAGGAGGTTTGTCTAGTGCATACTCGCGAAGAGGATATAATCCTCAGGCAGCCGATTTTCATGAATCAGAGTACCACTATGGCTCCGATTTTGGCGATGATTACAGCGACAGATCTGAGCCTGAGGAAGATCGCGGTAGCGACAGTTCTGAGGCGTCGGTTGCTGACGGTAACGCCAGTGACAGTGACTTCTCGGTGAGCAGCTACAGCACCACTGGAGGCACTCCTCGGAAGGCTGGTGGTAATGTTCTGCGCCCACCAAGTCCAGATCCTCTTTGGCTACAACAGGAGAGGCAAATTCCTCCGCTAGATCTGCCCACGTCGTCTGATGATTTAATTATCCCTCAAAACCTGGTTTTACAAGTTGTAGGAATATATGAAGTTTTGCGCCACTTCAGACACCTGGTGAGATTATCTCCATTTCGTGTGGAAGATTTGTGTGCAGCTGTGAGTTGTGAAGATCAAAGTAATCTACTTGTTGAGATACACATTATGTTGCTAAAGGCCTTACTGAGAGAAGAAGATGCGCAGCAGACCCATTTTGGCCCATTGGACCATAAAGACAGTGTTAACATAACCCTGTTTCTCTTAGATGTAATGACCTGGCCAGAAGTACTAAGGGTCTATGTTGAAAGTGACAAATCCTTTGACAAAAATGTCATCAAAATTGTAAACTCCTGTGAATATCCATTTACAAATGTGGAGGACCGATTGGCAGTGTTGCAATTCTTGTGCAATCAATTTTTAATAACCAATCCTGTGAGAGATGATTTACTAAGTGAAGGTGAGTTTAGCATTATTTACTGCTACTTTAAAGATTTAGCCTTGGAGTACCTGTAAGAAAACATCTACAGGTGCCATCAGAGTTGTTGGTGCTCAAAAATATCTGAACATATAGCACTTCTTTGAAATGTATGTCTGTGCCTCCAGTGAATACTAATACAACTCGAAAAGTGCTACGTTACAGTAGAGCGATTTTACTTTTGAAAAAAATACCAGCATGGAAGGTATACAAACAAATTCAAACCTGATGAGAAATAAGTCTAAAAATTAATCTTTCTTTAGATATAACTTAGATTTAAAAAAAACAAATGATCTTTAAGATAGTCAAGAATTTTGATCAGATAAATCAGGCACCACAAAAATTGAAACTAACTTAAAAGTGAGTGATGATGTATATCCAGATGTATTTAATTACCCAAAAAGCGAGGCTAAATGGGTAATGTTATACTTCATGCAACAATCCAAAATTTTAATCATTATATGTACTTAAATCTTGAACTTGTTGAATTAAAGTTTTTGTATTTCAATTTCATGAAATCCAATTATTTGGCGTATTGGTATTTATTAAACACATACATTTTGTTGCTGAAAGTAATGTGCTTATTGGTTTGTTTAAGAGTTGTATTTTCCCACACAAATAGGAATTAGACAAATTTGAGTTAGTCTTGTGATACTTTTTAACATGTATAGTATTTATACACTAGTTTTAAGAGTAGTATTACATAATTAATTTAGATATATTTGATCTTGAATCATTAAAACACGAAAATTAAGCGAGATGTATCAATTGTCACAAATTTTTCTCCATTGTTTTAAGAGGCTAGGCAAGGCACATGTCTGTGGTGTATGTAATGGTGTAAGAAATGCAATATAGCTTCAACTGAAGTTGTATTAGTATTCACTAAAGGCACAGATGTATGCGCATAATGTCTGATTAACTGCACCAGATTGGACAATTCTTTTAGTTCTGTTTGTTATTGTCAGGTCAGGGTTTGATCAATATTATGTAAAAAAAATTGAAACAGGAGTGAAGCCGTCTGAACCAGCTAGTGTTTTATAAAAAAAAAGAAGGTTGTTTTACTTAATATTTATCGTTATA
The DNA here is from genome assembly GCA_932294345.1 of Pandemis cinnamomeana. Taxonomy (NCBI): domain Eukaryota; kingdom Metazoa; phylum Arthropoda; class Insecta; order Lepidoptera; family Tortricidae; genus Pandemis; species Pandemis cinnamomeana. The sequence goes on along the minus strand of OW028705.1, from coordinate 9,097,093 downwards.
ATATATTTAGTGTCCTCCAAGACCTTGTGACAGCCAATCCGTGTTGTATTTGCTGCATTGGTTTGGCAAAAATAATATAATTTCTTTATTTTTTCCAATTTCAAGTGTACAATGTTTTCACTCTATAAGGTACCTAATATTTAGTGCTATTTATTTGGGGTTCTCAGCAACAGCTCTAACAATTTAACACTTACGGGTTCTTGGAGATAAAAACAATCTAGCTGTGTCTCGTCTAGAAAAATGCATTTTTGCGAATATAGCGACACCAAGCTTTGCTTGGTCATCCAAGCACTAAAAATAATTAAACTAGAATAATTTCCATAAGTGACCCTTGTCGTTTTAGGCACTGCATCTGTTTATATAATTTCAAAAAGGAATAGACTTGCTTTTCACCATGCTATCTACAAAAACAACAAATGGGACATTTAAAATAGAAATAGTGGCAAAAAAAAATTATCTATACTGCCTAAAATATATAGAGATCAAATGAATAGGTACCTACAAGAATTCATATGGGATTGATTTCTAAACACTGAGGTGTGTATATCTATACTAATATTATAAAGAGAAAACATGTATTGGGTTGGTATCAAATATACTCAAAAACTACTGAACTAATTTTAAAAATTCTTTCACTATTATAATGCTACATTATTCCTGAGTAACATAGACTACATTTAATTTTATGCGGACATAGTCATGGGCAACAGCTAGTAAAGTATGACTGTCAAAATCATGTATTTTCTTATTTGCAGTGCCTATACACTATGATGACCACTGCAGGGTCTGCCACCGGTTGGGAGACCTGCTGTGCTGTGAAACTTGTCCTGCTGTGTATCACTTGGAATGTGTGGATCCCCCCTTAGTTGATGTACCTTCTGAAGACTGGCAGTGTGCTCTGTGCAGACAACACAAAACTATAGGGGTTACGGACTGTTTACCTGATGCTGAGAAACAAGGCCTGTTATGCCGTCATGAACATTTGGGATTTGATAGGCATGGTCGAAAATATTGGTTCATTACGCGTCGAATATTCGTGTAAGTAAATTATTATTTATATATTTTATTAAATATAAAAATATAAATTTATGTGTCATATACATAATGTTAACTATATTTTTATAAACTTTAGTGAGGCTGAGAATGGTGAGGTTTGGTACTACTCGTCCTCACAACAACTTCAGGAATTAATGGATGTTCTGGATGCCGATGAAATGGAAACACCTCTGGTGCGCGAGTTGCTGGAAATGAAACAGGAGATTCTTAGACAAATGAACATTACGGAAAAATTAACAAATCAAGCCAAGGGTAACCGCAAATCATATCTCGAAGTAGAAAATGCTAGCATTCTTAAACAAAAGAAATTAAAACATGAACAAAGGCAGCAGGAACAAAACATAGGACTTAGAATTGAAGATGAAAAGGAAATTAATGACTCAACTCTTGCACCTGATGAAGATGTTGAGAATGAAGTAACTGTTACCACTGAAGATCCCATAGTGGATTATGATGACAATGATGATGACTATAAGCGAAATAAAAATAATGCTGCTAATAGATTTAAAACACCAACTCAGAAGAAAACTGAAGAAAGTAAGTAATGAGTTAATATTATGTATCCCCATGGAAATTACGCGTTGATATAAATAAGGGCTAGTTTAGATTAAAACATCACTGGGATTTTAAATTTTTTGTCAATCATCCCGAAAAAATAAACAGATGAACAGGGACACATGGATGGATAGAAAATACCCTTGCATTATGAAACCTAACAACCATATTTGTGTAAACATTCTAATTTATTTTCTTTTTAGTTTCAGAACGGCTAACAAGGCTAAAATCCATTCAAATATCAAATGGTACTTATCTTTTTAAGTTAGGAAATGAAAATCAGTTTAAAAATTATGTTAACCAATACACTACAAATCCTTTGGCGCTAAACAAACCACAGAGAAATGAGGAAAGAGACAAAAAGCGTTACATGTCGCACAAGTTTTCCCTGTCTTGTGGGCAAGATTTCAAATGGATTGGGCTGCTGAATGGTATGTTTCATGGTTTTTATTTTACCGATCGCCAGTTAAAATAAATAAAAAACAAATTTAATTCCTAATTAATTTAAAATTATAATCAGAAATTTTATATAAATACAGATTACTCCAAAGTCAATTTAAGTATAAAAAAAATTATGACATGAGATTGAGTCAATGGAGTTGCTGTTCTACATTGTTTAGACGCCTTATGTCTTGACGCAATTCTGACTTAACGAAACCCGTCAAATTAAGTATATTTTTGGTAGCTAAATAGTTTGCCACAGTTTGGTTTGCTTTATTTATTTTTATTTTATTTAAGTGCAAAAATAAGTATCGATATGTCCCACGACCTTATTACGCCGGTGTAAGAGCGTATGGTACTTATTTTTGAAACTTTGACTAAATACATACTTGACTGTACCTGGAGCGACATCTAATTATTTATATATTTTTTCAGCCACTAAGCCATTACTTGTTGCAACACTTCGTCAAACTTTGTTACAACTGGAGTCTAATATAGTAGTGCAGTTTATGCATCCAAATTGGACATTGTTGAGAAAACCTTGGGTGCAAGCTGTCCAACTATGTCAAGCACCTAGAGATTTCGCACGAGCATTATGTGTTCTACAGGTGAAGATATAAGCGAGTTTTAAAATAACAGTTGATTATGATTGTGAAAGACATTTAATAATTTTATAAACAATTTTACAGGCGTGTATAAAAAGTGCTGTATGGTCACCAGCATGGCATGAACAGCTAGGCCATGTTAGACTAATACGAACTACAGCTGTTGAACGTGAGGAACGTAAAAAGCTCGACAAAAGAGAGAAAAAAGAAAGAGACGAAGAAGAAGAAAGGAATAGAACAGCATACAATTTTGTGAAGTATTCTCTTGGTCTTCGTCATCAGGTAAAAAATATCTCTACTGTGTTTCTATTTCCTGTTTGTAAATGCAGACAAAAATTAAAGTGCTCCATTATTTGTAGGTGTGGAAGCAAAAAGGAGAAGAGTACAGAATTCACGGACAGTGGGGTTGGTTGTGGAACTCCTCAACTCGAAAATTCAAAAAACATAATATAAATTTAAAACCTTGTCTTAACCAAGGTGCAGCCAAAATTGCCATAAGAGTTCGAGAAGGCAGCATCATCAAAGTTTTGGCTGTTGAACCAAAAACTCATGAGTATTTGATGTCTAATGAAACTGCTGACAATGATGTACTGGAAAAATGTAAGTAGTTGACTACAATCCAAAAAAAACTTTTTTTTTTCTGGTACCTACGTATCTTTTGGACCTTTATCTTAGCATTCTTTTTATTTACTATCTTAACTTTTAATTGTTTTTCAAAAGGGGTTATTACAAAAAATCTTTTTGTTTTAGTGCCTCCGTCCATGAGAAATCTGAAAATTGAAAAAGATGACGAAGATTTTGAAGAAATTGATGTTGAAAAGGCTTTGAGTTCATCAACAAGGCGATATTATCCCAAGATTGCGCGAAAATCTAAACTAGATGATTTCCTTGCCCGACGCACATATTTAAAATTTATGGAAGAAAAGAAACTGACTAACTTATTAGCTAATGTAAAGAAAGAGGAAACAGATGTTAAAAGTGAAGATGATAAGAATATTGATGTTGAAAATGATGAACCCGAACAAGAGGAAGCGTCCATCGGTGCTCCTTCTAACGATCTAAAGCATACTGTAAACACCTCTGTTGCCAAAAACATTGACAACTTAAGAGATCAGTATGTGCAATTGACTCAGGTGACTAAACATTACAAATGTTATTCATTAGGGTGTCACAAAATTGATCCATCAAATTTGCTACAAGGTTCAGGAGTCAAACACAGTTGCTACTCTCCTTCGTGTATCAAAAAAGAGAGAATATTAAACGAACTTCTTTCTCTAATAAAGGGTAGTAAAATGGTTAACTCTACTAGCACTCTTATCATTTCAAAAGACAATAACAAGATGTCCATACTTGAGCAATATCTTCTAGGAAAGAGTTCAATCAACACTGTAAGCACCAATGAAAACATTTTGACAGACTTGTTGTCAGCGGTGGCTTGCGCACAAGAATGTGATATTAAGAGCACAGACGGCTTTGTTAAAAGGAAACTTAGTGAAGATTGCGACGTAAACGTAAAGACTGAAAAACAAGAAGACTTAAATCTTCTTAAAACCGAGAGTACCCTTGAGGAATCGGCTGTACCAGCTGTAGGAAATGAAATGGATATTGATATTACCTGCAATAATAATGACGACAGCGAAGTGGAAATAGGACCTTTAAAAGAGTTAACTGATAGCGATCCTCAGACCGAAGACTGCCCTGATGGTGATGCAGATGCGGATCAATCTCGTCCACCAATTCCAAAATTACGAATCACCAGAGGCCGATCGGCCAAACCGACGCCAAGTAAAGCAAATTTTATCCACAATAATAATAACGCTAACGATTCCTACAAATGCTCAGTAACACCAGCTAAGGATAACCCACCCAAATATCGAGCGATGGTGAACAGGCGGTTCGGGCAGACAAGACCACTAAAAAGAGAAGATAAACAAATAAAGGAAGAGAAAGCTGAAAGCGGTTTTGTAAGACTGTACTCTACAGAAAATCCAAGTAGTAAAGTGTATTTAAAGAGAGTGCAAACTTCCGCCGTAGAAAAGAAAAAGAAGAGAACACCTGTAAAATACCCTTTGTGTTCTACATTTCACACGAGAAGTAAAGCAAAAACAATCATGGTCTTACCACATCATGAACTAAGAAAGCTATGTAGACAAGCTGGTCTAAATACAGTGTTTGGATTCAGTCACAGCGCAAAGCCTAATCAAGCAGTCTGGCCTTACCCATGCGCGAGACCCCTTTTCAAAACCTGTTGGTTGTATCGTACAGTTAACCTGCAATGGCTCGCTAGCGCGGCTCTGCAACTGCGAGTGATGTGGACTTGTTTGAGATGGGACGACATGGCAGCCAAGCCAGCCACCGCCGACGGCAAGCATCAACTGACGACCGACACTGAAATCGTGTCACTGGAACTGTTGAAGCATCGTCACGTGGGACAATTTTCGGAACGCACCCAGTATCTGAGACGCCGCGTCGTCATTCCATTAGAACTTCCTAAGACGGTTCGCGAAGTAACATCAATTCGCAGCGGATTACGGAAAAGGAAGCGGGCAGAATCTCCGCAAAATACTGAACCGCAGGTATGTGTCCGTTCAGCGTTCCGTACTTCTCGGACTCGGGTTTCGATAAATGTTAAATTTAATCTGACATGTGCAGGTTTCGGAGGAGTGGGTGGACGAGGACAAGCTGGAGCTGTGGGAAGTGCGGCAGTACGGCGAGCGGGCCGAGCGCGCCACGCCCGTGACGCGCACGTCCACGGGCAAGCTGCCGGCGCGCGCGGCGGCGCCCGCCGCTGCAGCCGCCTCCGCCGCAGACCTCAAGGACAAGATGGAGCAGCAGCTGCGCGAGCAACGCGCCGCTCACCAGCAGAAGAGAGCCCTCGAACTGTCGCAAGGTTAGCCTTACTTACTTTTCACAGGACTTTTATCTGCCGTTTCATTCGGAGTACGTAAAAATGAGCACGATTTTTTTTTCTTAAATTATTGTTTTTCAATTTTTTACAGACAAATCCAAAACGACTCCTAATCAGAATTCGGGAAAGAGTACTTTGACTTCTTTGTTGACGACCAATGCTTCTACACCTACTGGCCAAAAAACCGTTATTGGCACTAGGCGAATCATTATGACTAAAGGAGCCGACGGCACTACGCGGGTGGTCAGCCAGCCTATCGCAGTAGCGAAAACCTCGCAACAGTCCGAAACTGTGAAAGCTGCAGCGACACCACAGAAGGAGGGTCCGCAAAAAGTTCAGATCATTCGAGCACCCGATGGAAAGTTGACGGTCAGGGGGCTCCTCGCCGGCCAGCAGCTCATACAGATGCCCGACGGAAAGCTGCACGTCGTTATGGCCGGGCAGCAGGGCATCGCCGGTCACTTGGTCGCGGCTTCGTCGCCAGCGCAAAAACCTATCGAGGCGGCTTCTATCGAGAGCAATGATAGATCAGTCGGTATACCGAAAACCGTCGTAGAAGAACCCAAGCCGTCGCCTCGGGTGCCCGGGCAACAGATAGTATTTCAGGGCAACAGACAAATAGTCGTCCAACCCCAACAAGTAGTGGTGCAATCGAGTCCGCGGCCCGCCCTGCAGCCGCGGCTGCAGACGGTGCTGGTGCAGGGCCAGCTGATGCAGCGCCAGGTGGCGCCCGCGCCCGCGCCGCGCCCCGCGCCGCCGCCGCCGCCGCCGCCGCCGCGGCCCCGCCCGCCGAACACGCAGCAAATCGTTGTCAACAACCCGGTACTCGTTCAGCAAATCGCTGCTGGTAAAATCCAGCTCGCGACCGTTAACGGCCAACAAGTGCTGATACGACCTACAGGGAATAATCAAGCGCAGATCGTCGCGCATATAGGGCAGAGTCCCGCGCAGCCGGCGACACCCGCGCCCGTCGCGGCGCCGCTGCCCGTCGTTCGCCCCGCTGTGGCGGCCCCGGCGCCCTCGCCGCAGCCGCCGCAGCAACAGCAGCAGATGCAACAGCAACAAATGCAACAACAACAGCAGATGCAACAACAGCAACAACAACAACAACAGCAACAACAACAACAACTACAGCAGCAGCAGCAGCAGCTCACGGAGGACCAAATCACCGAAAACCGCCTATTAGTCGGGCAACCACCTGGCACCGTTATTAAGACCGTCACAGCACAAGTAAATATTAAGTTTTTTTTTTATTGAGATCATTGTTATCATTTTTTACAATTAAATAGGTAATATTTTTTTAAATTTGGCTCAAATTATTTTTTTAGAACCAATTTATGTTCCTTGTTACAGGTGATGCAAACGAGTAGTGGTCCTAGAATAGTTTTGCAAGGCTTGCATGGATATTCCCTAACACCTCAACAGCTCGCCCTAGTACAACATCAAGTGAAACAGCAGCTACTTAAAGGTAATATTAGATATCAAATAGACATTCATTGGATATTTTACTTTCTTCTTTGTGTCTTATAAAAGCGTATGGACTCGATTTGCTATTGTTTGCAGTAAAAGTTGATAAGTTGAACGTAATGAAATTCAATCTGAATTTTCTAATTTTTACAGCTCAAGAATCGACGGGAAAGCAGGGCATGTTGGGTCCGATGAAAATGTATTTAGCAGTTCAGCCACCACCCAGCGCACCGCCGCCGCTCGCCCCCGTCGCTCCGCAAGCCTTGCAACCCGTTCCACTACCCACGCACCAGGTAATATACTATTACTAGGCCTCCAAATGATAGCTTATTCGACTAGTATGAAGCTAAAAGTCCAAATTATGGTCATTCTCACCTTGATATACGTCTTTTACTCTATTAATGAGTAGATGTATTTTCCGGTAATTGTAGTGATGTTATAAGGCTTGTACGGAGACTTACTGTATATAGAGTTACCTGACTAAAATTTGTGCGAGGGAATACATCAGTAGTAAAATTTCACGCGCGATATTCGTGGTCGCGGAACTTATGTTGTTTGTTTGATCTTACTTTTCTATATTTCATCGGGATGATGTTAAGTTATTTCTTCGTATAGTATATTTTTGATGCCAAACGTGGCCCTTAGGTCTTGTTACCCCTCTGTCTATCTCGTTAGGGATAAAGACGTGATTTATGTATGGATAATATTTTTCTTTTGCTTTTAAAGTTTCACCATTATTATATGGATGCGGCCATGTTGCGCAATTGGGATTGTCTAAAAAAAAGTACCTATCCTTTTTATATTTTTTTTGTGCAGAATAGTCAATTATAAGAAACCAATTTCAATATTTTCTCATATAACTCGGTATTTTTTTCACTATTAATTAGTGAAAGTATTTTGGTTGATGACGTCAGAGTTTCCATTGCCGGTATCACACATCTGCTTATTGGATAAATTGGTCATAAAACGTATGTGAAGCGCCGCCATTAACGTCTTTTCTATCTGTGGTGAAGTTGGCAAACTGTCATCAGTATCAATGTCAACATGATTCAACAATAACACAGGAACATTCACGCGATCTTCTCCTATGAATTTTATATTTTCACAACCGTTACACATACCATAACATTCTGCGCGAAGCAGAAAGGTCCATAAACACATACCAGGTATGATCGAGACAAAACAGGACCCGGAAATAAGTCAGTAAACTCAGTAGGCGAAAGTAAACTGAAAACGTAATATTTTCGCTCTTCATTAAAATATTTAGCGGAAAATCTTTCATGTGAGCGAAGCACATCGCTGTCTGGTTACACTCTTGCCTAATTATCTACCGAAAGTGCTTCTAAATCTAAACTATAATACAACAATATGAAAGTAAACAGTGGAAAAAACAAGAATGACAGTAACAAGATTGCCCATTTGCTTGTCATCTGTCATAAGATGAATGAAATGTCAGATTGCGGGTCCAAATTGAACTCCGTAGTATAATCCACGCGTAAATAGCATAGAATTTGTAACCTTTGCAAATAAAGTACATTTTGGACCGTCTACATCATGTCTGGGAATGTCAAATGAAGGTCATTGCTTATTTTTCATGTAATAAATTCATTATAGTAAAATAAAATAAAGTAAACACAGAAAACGATTTAAAAAGCATTTATCTCGAAATGGTTTTCGATTTACTATACATTGTAAAAAAATAGACAATCCCAATTAAATTTGAATCAAACTTTTAACTGTTAATAATTTGGCTCTGTTACGTCAATTGTTATTGAAACGTTTTGTTTAGGTGTTTTATAAATCATAGTATTCAAAAGAAAAAATATTTCTTCTACTCAAGGTCGAGCGCAAAATATTAATGTTACCTGGGGGATCATTTGCAGAATAATAATAAAAAAACACATTTCTCAGAGATGAGACCAATTTTTAACAAATATCATTGAAATCGTTAGATCCATTTTTGAGATAAATAAATGAGCAAAAATTGCTCGTTCAAAGATATTAGATTGCGTCATATGGGTCGATAAACTTTTTCTTCTCACTCGTTGTTATGGTTTCGTTCTTCTCGGTCACTCTTTCAATTATCAACCATAAGTTTATGGGTCAAAATTTACCAGAAGTGTTTTTTGTGGTTGACGTTGACAAATATTTTTTATTTTTTGTTCATCCTGGCCATGGGTATAATGCCCTTCAGCCAAACGATGTTCATGCGTTACTAAATGGAAAACTAAAAAGCCTCATTTCTATACAAAACGTCATAGCCATTGTTTATTAGACTAATATAATTAAACATGCAGTTATGTAATAGAACTATGCGCCGGGTGGTTGGTTCTACGCGCATTTCGATTGATTATACCCAGGCCTAACATTTTCTTTTTGGCCCTCGACATGTTGCGAAATTTCGGTATTAAGCACAAAATTATTTTGCTGGGAACAAGTACTTTCTGATTAGACGTTAAAAGTAAACAAAATATAATTCCTCGCTATTATAATTGATTTTACCAATAAAAGGAGGAAGGATTGCATAACATTCCAATAAACAATGTTTTGAAATTAGTCATTTACATAACCTGTGCTAAGAGTTTATATTACTAAACCGGAATTAGAATAAGATTGGAGCTGATATTTATCTCATATACTTAGGATAAATTGTGTATGAAACGACAGAACTTTCAATCCTATTCTCATTGCGGTTTTGTAAGTGTGCTATACATGACGTACGTACATTATTGCCATATGTAAGCTGTTTCTAGAGCCAACATCTCAGGGCCAAATAGACAGTTAGTTGTCAAGCCATAATATCAATGTTCAAACTGTGGGATTTGTAAATGTCAACAAAAGTGATCATAGCCGATCAAGTCAGTTATATTTACATTACCTTCTTATTCTTCTTAAACTTAAGAGCTATGCTCTTGTCAGTGAAGCAATTTCCATTTGGTCCTTTCCGGGCCTTCTCTTTGACTTCCTGATACGACACGACTTCTACTCTGTCTTTCTCCTGGTCCATAAATGTTCTTCATGGCCTTCCTCTCTTCCGCTTCCCTTCAATTATGATCTTAATGTATTCGTCGTGTCGTATCAGGTGTCCCAACATCTTTCCTTTTATTTTCTTTTTCTGTTCTCGATGAACTTCAACAAGCACCGCTTTTCATTCACTCGGTCAAGCACTTCTTCATTCGTCACTTTCTGGGTTCATCTAATCCTCTCCATCCGCCGCCAGCACCACATTTCAAACGCTTCCAGACGTTCTCTATCCCGTTGCGTCATTGTCTACGTTTCGCAGCCGTATAGTGCTATGATCCAAATGTACACTTTTGTAAGCCTATTATACAGTAATAATATTCGTCATTCAATTTAAGCCCAATTGGCCAATTTTTTTACCAAATATTAAAAAAAATACAATATAGATGCAGGCACAATATACTTAATGCATTTATATTTCGACTGTCCAGCCAATATTTATTTTACAATAAAAAAATACTTTACTTTTAAAATTTACTCCTTGGTTGGCCTTACTGTCTTTTGTGTATACAAAGTGATCAATTACATGTTTACTAGCTGTTGCCCTCGAATTCGTTTATCGCTATGGCGCGGGAACTGATAAAAACTACCCTACAACCTTCCCCTGGATCGAAACTATCTGTATACCAAAATTCCAACTAAATCAGACAGACAGGCAGTTACTTTCGTATTTATAGTATTAATAGGGAAATTCCTATAATTTTAACTTATAACTAAACATACTACCACTAAGAGTTTCGTACAGTACAGATACAGAATTGGCTACCCCACTACGCAACATAAGTTCCGTGGCCACTTTCATGTTTATGGCAAATTAAGTAGACATAATCTTCATATTATAAGTTCAGGGTGGGATCAGTGCGAACGTTTTCAAAATTTCATATATTTAACATATTTTAGCGACACCCAGTTTCGCTTACCATTATCACTAAGATAGGAACTATTTATTAATTTGAAACTTTTCTATTGGGGCTCGGGGGCATCATAAACAGAATACAGGGACGGCGCATTCGTGGTGGTCAAACCCTATAATATTAGGTAATTATTTAATTATCTCCATTGGTCCACTCAGTCTGGGCTCGCGTCAGCCACATTAAATAATGTTAATACTTTTGTAAGACTGGACGTAGTATAGCATCTTGAAAAGTACTTTTTGTAGTATGTTATGATGTTTGATACTTTAAAATAACACCAAAGAGCACTAACTACTATTATTAATAGTTTGCTATGTATAATCTTAGTATTTACGCTTTATCATTTATTAATCGAAATGGTTATTTTTACATGGCAGTAGTATAAAAACGAAAACAGTATTAAATCAAGGCATTTAATTAAATTTGACGAGAGTAGCCATTAATAGCCACTCGTAATGTTATGTTATATGTTTCCGACTTAAGACACGATAGGTTTATAATTAAATTAAATAGGAAAATTTAATATTTTTACAAATGTTGATGTATGTTTTTGTTTTCGATTTGGAATTATAATCTTGTTATTAGAGCCATAGATTTCAACATGGGTGCGACGCAAAGTGTATAAAAAAGCGGTAGGAGAAATATTGATAATTCTTATTTTTTGTCATTTACTTTTGAACCTATAAACGATTTTTTAATATTTATTAACCTACTTCAAAAAAAGGAGGAGGTTCTCAATTCGTCTGTATTTTTTTATATCTATTCAAGTCAAACACTGTTCGTCGAAGCATTTTATGTGGTCGAGCGCAGATCTGTTTCGAATGAGAGGTGAGAGGATACTTAAAATGGCAGATCGAAACCATTTTTTTTCTGTTTACTCTAGAACTGACTATGAAATATGTTTTCGTACATTGTTCCGTCATTTTATTTGTCGACGTGTGGTAAAATTTGAGTAATGAATTGTCCTGGAAGCAATATCATTGTTCATATTTTATTATTTACTTATAGGCGTAAATTTAAATGTATTTTTCATGATAGTTTCTGATATTTTGACATCGTTAACAGGAATTGCTCATACACCACCTGTTTATATGTGTATTTATTAGTAATTTCAAGTCAAGCATTTATAAATGGCTCATGCAATAATAACATTTGAATAAATTATCAAAATAAATATTGAGTTTTATTTATATAGTCCTTTTTATTTATCTAAATTTGTTTTGTCATTAGTTCGGTAACGGTTTGTGGGGGTGTATGGGCAATTATCTATTAAGAGAAAAACAAACAATGAATACATTTTGTTAAACTAAATCGTTAATGGCGTGTACCAAAAAATCACTTGAATGTAACTGAGTAATTTAATACAATACGATTTTGTAAATTTGAACTGATATATTCCCACAAACGATTTTATTATACTTTTGTTTTCCCCGTTTGATTTCATACAGATTTAATTAGTTTGATTTTATCATATTTGCAGTGCAAAATTAATTTGCATCATGATGACCAGCGCAGTCCGGTTAAGCGTTCTGTTCTGATTGAGGTACCCAATTAACAGGTTCCGTTCCTTTTTCACTTTTAGGAAGTTAATGAAGATCATGTAAAGCGTCAACCGCTGGTAAACGGCGAAGATAGCGTAGCGGAGGCGACCAGCCACAAGGAAGCGACCCCTTCCAAGCCCGAGGACATATCCCAGAACAAAACTAAAACAGATATAGTTAATTCCAGACAGGAGGTCATCATACAGAGTAATAAGTTCGTGCTCACGCCAGATTACATCCAACAGAGTGAGTGATACTCTTCAATCTTATAATTCGTTAGCTCGATCTCACCTTCAACCACAAGCCTTCGTTTACAAATATTTCTATCGCTTTGCAGCCATCAAAAGCGCTCTCAAGCAAGAGAATTTAAATCCCGAGATAGAGGAGAAACTCCTCCAACTCCAGCGCTACCAAGAGAAACAGATGAAGCCGGAAGCGAACGCGATCGTCCAGCAGACGGAGCGCGAGCCTCGCGTCGTGACCGTCGCGGCGCGCGCGCGCACGCCGTCGCCCCCGCCGGCGCGGCGTCGTGTCGTGTCGCGCCACACGGACGACGACGACGAGTGGGTGGACAGCAGCCCGCGCAAGCGCCTGCGCGGCGGCCGCGCGCCCTCGCCGCCGCCCTGCGCCGCGCCGCCGCCCGCGCCGCCGCCGCCGCGCCCGCCGCCCCGCGCCCCGCCCCGCGCGGCTCCCGCCCCCGCGCTCGCCAACGCCCCCCCAGCGCCCGCCGCCCTCGCCGTACCGCCCGTCTCCGCGCTCGACGAGCGACGCCGCGCCGCCTCCAACCACTCGCGCATGCAGATGCTTCTCTTCAAACACAAGGAGATGCTGAAGAAAGACATCATAAAGAAACGAGGATTATTGGAAAAAGAGTTAGGAATCGAAATACAGGTATGGAAAGTTTTAAATATCATAAAATTTTATCAGAATTTATACATCCTTACAGTGCTTCTTCTAGTTTCTTAATGTATTTGACAGTTGCCGTGTTTCGAATAAACATGAATGAAAAAGTACATTATTGGGGATGAGAGCGAGTAGTTAAGATAGAGTGATGCTCGATGCGGCTGTTGCGCTTGCTCTCGGTCTTAACAACATTATTGTTCATTCCTGTTTATTCAGAACACGGAAACTACATAAAGAAACTAGAAGCACTGTAAAAAACTGGTCAAGCCGAGTTCCACCACCATATCGTCGCCATTGTTAAGATCGAGCAAAAAAATCCGGACAAACCGTTTCTGTTTGAGAACTTCCCTTTCAATTGAAAATATTATTATAATTTCAATTTTTATAAGTCAAAAACCATTTCAAGAGGAACTCTTGTAGAACACAAAAAAAATATTATCAGATTTCCTCTCTTCTGCTTCCTTTCAACTTTTCCTTCAGTTTGATCTTAATGTATTCGTCGTGTCGTATCAGGTGTCCCAACATATTTCATCTTCTGTTCTCGATGGCCTTCAACAGGCACCGCTTCTCATTCACTCGATCAAGCACTTTCTGGGTCCAGCTAATCCTCTCCATTGAATTATTCTAAATTTAAACATGATAATGTTATTATCAGTTATTAAACAACTATTCAAACCTTTTGAATATAAAATAAATCAGAATAGCATACATTTAATTATAAAGTAACCTTTTTTATTATCACCTTCACAATTTTCCCACAATAAAGAATCTAAAAAAGTAGGATTTCACAATTAAAAAAAAAAATGGTAGCTAACAAAATAATATGCGACTAAATTGAAAAAGTGCCGTAGCAATAAAATGTTTTGCAAATCTGTCGCTTATTTTATATGTTCAGTTAATCTGTAAAATGTATATCTCAATTTGATAGCTGATGTTCGTTTACGTATAGTGTATTATCTAAATCTTTCCAGTACAGTAACAATGTCCCGTTGAAAAAAATTGTTTACGGAACCATGAACCTTTAAAAATAATATGGGGATTTTTTGCAGAAAGAGTTGTCGGCAGAGTTAGCGCTAAGAACGCGCGCCGAGCGAAGCAAACAAGAGGAAGTGCGTGGCGGCAGCGGCGGCGGCAAGCGACGCTCTGGGGGCGCCCGCGACAACACGCCGCGCGCTGGCGGCAAAAAACCCGTTAAAAAAGAAAAACTTCTTTGCATTTGCCGAACGCCTTATGATAATACCAAGTAAGAAGCTACTTTATTTTTAAGTTAGTGAAAATCGGTAAAAAATGTCAACAATAACAACAAAATGGATTGCCCTATTTTTTATTTTAAGTGTTTCAGATAATTATAATACATGTCTTTAACAGATTCTATGTGGGGTGTGAGCACTGCAGTAACTGGTTCCACGGCGATTGTGTGGGCGTGACAGAAGAGATGAGCAAAACTATGGAGGAGTACGTGTGCCCCGACTGCCGGCGCGCTGCAGAGACGCAAGAGCTGTACTGCCTGTGCCGCCAACCTTACGACAACTCGCAGTGAGTATTTGTTGGGGATCAATCATTGGTAGAACGACTTCAGATCAATTTCAGAATGTAGTGTTAACTTTTATTCTGTCCTTCACATGTAATTGTCTAACCATCAATATTTTTATTTTGCAGATTTTACATATGCTGCGACCGATGCCAAGATTGGTTTCATGGTCGTTGTGTTGGTATCTTGCAGTCGGAGGCAGATAATATTGACGAATACGTTTGTCCGAACTGCCAAAAGAATAACTCTGTCAATTATGCTAATATGAAGGAACTCACCATGAAAGACTTTGAAAATTTAAAGAGGCTTGTGAAGCAAATACAGTTACATAAAAATGCCTGGCCGTTTATGGAACCTGTAGATCCCAGAGAAGCTCCAACGTACTACAAAATTATTAAGGAACCTATGGGTATGTAACTTTGTCCACATAACCTTGAAAAGTAGCCCAGCACGACTGGCACGAAAGCGCGCGAGAGCTGTGTCACGCGCGAGATCAACTAGCCGTCTTTTTCTTACTGTTCGTTCATAAAGGAGACGGTAGTCTGTATCGCGCGCGACAGCTCTCGCGCGCTCTCGTGCCAGCCATGCAATTATTTATTTAGTGGGAACTTCTTTTAATCCCTTCTTAGTACACCTTAACTAACTCCGTAACTGACGTAGTGCTCCTGGTAGCAGATAACTGTTCCCACTTGCCCTATCACGTGTTCCTTCTTTGCGTAAACCTGGAATGTTTCTTGTATTTCAGATCTACAAACAGTGGAACGAAAAGTGAATGAACAGACTTACGTTATGTTAAGTGAATTTATTGGTGATATGACTAAAATATTCGACAATTGTCGGTACTTTAATCCTAAAGACTCTGAGTTCTATCGCTGTGCAGATGGGCTAGAAGCATTTTTTGCACAAAAAATTAAATACTTTCGTGAAAAATTATTCGAATCAACGCAATGATAATAGTGCCAGTGTACAGTGTCTAAAATAAGGATTGGATTATAGATGATAAAATTAAATGGCTCTAGAAGTCGCCAGCTGAAAGTAACACAGACATTTTTTATGATATTGTTATTGAGATATCTCAGTGATTTTTTTAAGGCGGCGAAGTGATGGAAATGATTTGTGTATTTGTATTATTCTACGTGATCTGTAACTCCTGTAAATTGTAAAGTATGTGATGAAATTACAAAGAATAATTTATAATGAAGTTAATTTCTACAGGTATCTAACGAGTACAGCGTTGTTTTCATGTTAGGTATTTATTGTATTTATTATTATGCGTCATACTTGGAAGCTGATGTTCTATAGATGTAACCTATTGACAGAGAAACTATTGTAATGTATACAGTTCGTAAGGTACCTTTTATGTTAGCTAATAATAACAAAGCTATTTTAGTTATTCTAGTAGTACTTAGATTAAGTAAACCTACCTTGTATGTAAGTAATAAATTTTTAATAATATACATCTTGACGATGCTTTTTAATATGTATTTTAATATTTTGGAATAATGATATAAAAATTAACCTTAATTACTTGCCGCCACACCTATCTTAAAGCCATATGACACTTACCTAACTCGACTTATACGAATATACATTCAGCTAAGCAACAGCCATTGCCAGAGCGATACTGTAATAGGTTAAGGAAATTCTAAAAATACGATGAGGAAGGCAAACGAGCAAGCGCGTTATCTGAATAGAATAGTAAGTGCGAAACACCACCCATGGACACCCGCAACACTCAGTGGCGTAACTATAGGGTGGCAGGAGTGGCAAAATACCACGGGCCCCTAGCTCTACGGGGCCTTGAACTGGCTTGATTTAGAGCACAGAAGGGACGATGATGCACTTCTTTACGTTGAGGAAGGGGCCCCATCTGACGAATTTGCCACGGGCCCCAGACATTAAAGTTACGCCACTGGCAACACTAGAGGATTGTAGATGCGTTGCCAGCCTAGAAGGCTAAGATAGAATTCCAGTGCCAGTAGTTTCACCGGCCTTACTCTTCACGCTGGAACGCAGCAGCGGCAGCGCAAACACTGCTCGTCGTGTACTTCAATCAATCAATTTTTACAAAGAAATAGCGCCATCGATACTGTCGATGATTCCGCCAATGTCGAGGTTGAAGAGGACAGTGTCGTTATTTATTTAACCGTTGTTCGGTGGCTTTGTTGTACGGTAGCCGAACTCAGTTGAGAATCTAAAACAGACAACACATACATTGATTTTGTTAGACTACCTACAAGAATAATTTGTTAATTTTAATAAATTTACATAATACTTTTATAAGGGGGGTGTGAGCTAGTGCAAGAAGGAAGTTCAAATTAACAGGGCGAGGAAATTTGGGGGGGAGAAGGTCATATAAGGGAATACAAGGAGCAGTGAAAAAATATGTGTTCGAGGGTGCCCTCGTCCATGCCACATTCACACAGAGTCGTGTACTTCATTTAGGAGCACTACTGTGTTTGCCCAATGCGTCAGCCGAACTTGTTTCAAACTATTTTAGCCAGCAAAGGTCGACTTCACAATACTATCTGTTTAGGCTGGGTTTAAGAAGTTTACAGCCGTTGCTCGCCGAATGCGGCTGGCTACGGTTTTCCTTACACTAGCGGTCACCGCATGTTGCGTGCGGCGATGGACTTATCGTAATTGCCCCATCACGCTGCATGACGAACTGAACACCTATGGCCCATGCCTCGGCTTGCGGTTTAGATCTAGGAGTTTGCGGTAATCCCGATTCCGTCAGATATTCGGATAAAAAGTGACTATACAGAGATCTTGTTATCCACACATTAAATTTCATACAAGTCCGGTCAGCCATTTTTGCGTAATAGTACATTACATCCTCTAGTAGCGTTGCCATACGTCAGGATTTGTCCGGATATGTCCATATTTTTGACCCTTTGTCAGGATTGCGGCCAGACTTGGTAAGCGTCTGGAATATTAGAAATTACCTAAACATAGTTATCATGATACATTTTTACATCGTTTTATCGAAACAACTAAACTAAAAATGATAGGATAGAATCGTCCCACGAAAACTGCATAAGATATTAATTGGCAACCTAGAAACATCACGCTTTGGGAACATTTTTTTCATGTTACTCAAAAATAACTTATTGTAATTTCGTGAATTTTTGTCGAGGTTTTTAGTGAATCCTGCTTTTAAAAAAGGGCAAAGGGAAAGGGAAGCGTAGATCCACGATACAGTGCATTGCCACACCTGCACATTCTTCCACCCACGTCAAACCTCATAAAAAATGTCAAGACTTTGAGGGTCGACCTGTCAGGATTGTTGTCAGTAGTTTTCTTTTTTTCATATGGCAACCTTACCCCCGAGGGTCGTGAAATAAAGAATGTCTCAGATCTCAGGAACTTTATCACAGGGGTGCGAGTCGGGCTACCTTCGCGTGTGGTCAGGAGCTGTGGTTCCTTTTTGGATCCGTCCGGGGGGAAGAGCAGTGCTTGATCCGGTGCACCCTGGGCAACGGCTAATGATTTCCTGGCGGTTTCTGAGGGATATCATTGACCGTTGGCTAAGAGCCCGACAGGGGGGAGGGGGGTTTTTGAGCATTACCGTACAACGTTGCCGACATTTTGTCACAAGATTTTTTAATCATATTTTTTGTTACTTTGACATTGGCGAAGTTGTCGTCGCTACAACTTGTGACTTGAAACGCCACAAATAAGAAGAAGAAGAACTTTATCAGCGATCGATAATAATCATACGACCTGAGGCTTTCTTTATCACCGCCCGAGGTGTACACAATTTTACATCTTCTTAAATTGCTACTTACGACCCGAGCGACGTAAAGTGTAAAAGCCAATCCGAAATATCCTGAAAATCGAGCCCAATGGCGTGCTATGGGAGAGGCCTAAGTCCAGCATTGGACTGGCACGACGATGATGATGATGAATCCCAAATAGGTACGATGGAAGATCCGGATAAAGAGATATCTGTGGGAAATCGTTTATTGAGATTTGTCAAAGTAATTTTCCATCACGGGATCGGTTTTTTTAACGTACATTAAAGGCTATCACCAAAATAAAAACATTGCCTAAATAAATATGACTGTTATTTTCATTTTTGGGACGGGTGAAAATCAAAAGTGCTACACGTGACGCGAAATAGTACTAATGCAAAACGTAAGGTGATAACTTGCTCAGTCAGTGCACTAATGTTTGTGGAAAGTGTTGCCAGCATCCAGCGAGAATAGTTTATCTTACTTTATATTAACAGCTAAAAACTTCAACATAAAGGAGGGTATGGATGAGTTTAATATTATTATATTGCAATAGAACTCATTACATTATTTTAATACGATTCCAAGCCTCTATTTTTATATTTGCGGTTTCTATTTTAGTGTCACAAACACTTTCTTTCTCCTTACAGCAATATTTTGAAAATTTTCGGTTCGAAGTTTTTTGCTCGTGGACTAACTTTGTGGTGTATGAATACTGTGTTTAAATGTACACCCAAAAACTCATGATCGTTATGGGGAAAAAATTGGATAACCCGCAAATGGCTAAAAGTCCATCTTCACTTCACGATCTATGTTAAATCTAAATATTGTCAATGCTGCCACATTACGAAACAAAAATGTGTTAGTCGAGGTAGAAATCCAAAGACAATTTTTTTATTGCCACTGACTAGCAATAATTTGACTGAAACGAAGATTTCGTATAGGTTATGTTTACTGGATAATTTGTCGAGTCAGGTACATTGCTAATTTATAGTGTTACAGTACTAATCCAGTTGTTAAAGAATAACGCAGAAATAACAAAATGTTGGTGACATTAAAAACACTGCAACAGCAAACTTTCCAAATAGAGATTGATCCAGAAGAAACCGTCAAAGCTCTTAAACTTAAAATTGAAGTCGAAAAAGGTAAAGACTATGCCGCCGACCATCAGAGACTTATCTACGCAGGAAAGATTTTGCTGGATCATAACAAGCTCGCTCGCTATAACATAGACGAAAAGAAATTCATCGTTATCATGGTAACAAAACCTAAAGCGTCTGAAGTTCAAGCGTCATCTACTTCCGCTCCCGAAGCGGGTGAAAGTGCGTCTACAGAAAGCGGCGACGGAAAAGATAAAGCTGCTACTGAGGAGCCGCCGAAACCAACTCCTGCCGCGGAACCTGAGCACGCCGCCGAGGTGCCTGCCGCGGCCAGCGAGCCCGACTTTGAGGCTACCGTGACCAGCATTATGGATATGGGCTACAATCGACAACAAGTAGAGCAGGCGCTGCGGGCCTCATTCAACAATCGCGAAAGAGCTGTGGAATATTTAATAACAGGCATTCCTGAAGAGCTGCTTCAGGAACAAGATGCTGAAGAAGGATCTGATGAAGACCCATTAGCATTTCTTCGTGACCAGCCTCAGTTTCAGCAAATGCGTGCGGTAATTCAGCAGAATCCTAACTTATTGAATGCGGTTCTACAACAGATTGGCCAGACAAATCCTGCACTACTCCAAGCTATTAGTCAGCACCAACAAGCTTTTGTAAGAATGTTAAATGAACCTGTGAACCCTAGTTCTGGTGCTAGTGCTGCTGCTGAGGAAAGTGCCGATGCTCCTGTGGCCCAGCCTCCACATGATATCATCCCTGTGTCAGCTCAAGACAAAGAGGCAATTGAACGATTAAAAGCACTAGGATTTCCAGAAGATATGGTAATTCAGGCCTACTTTGCTTGTGAAAAAAATGAAAATCTGGCAGCAAACTTCTTGCTGTCACAAAATTTTGATGATTGAATTTTTTGCACTGTCATAAAATTGTTTCAGTGGAGAGACAACAACAAACTTATACTGGAGTGTATTACCAATGCTGTCTGTCCTTATGTCAATAGCCTAATAGTTCGCTTGTATATTTCAACAAGTGTATTTTTTACACTCAAGTTTCAAAACAATTTGTCATCATTTTATGTCTAATAAATTTCTTATTGTTCACTCAGTTGTGTTTTATTTTTGTTTGTGTAAAGTTCTATGGGTTTGCGAAAATGAAGAAAATGAGGGTGTCACCATGATCGGTCTGAGACCAACGCTTTTATTGTAGTTTGTTTGCGCAACATGGCTATACCTGCGAAGTTTTCAGTCGGTAGACAAGACTACATCGTTTTATGTAATTTCATCACACTTGCATGTGAACAGTAACAAAACGTACAGGTTTACTTGGCCGTAATGCCCCATATAAAACCCTTTGGCTTTTTTCTTGTCATGAAACCCTAGGGCGGTAAAGACCGCAGCGGCCGCCGCCCCACGCCTGGCCATACGCCGCGTCCTCAGTACGCTATTTACTCGCAAATGTGATGAAACATCGTATGTTTCACGGGCGGTACGGGAATTGCAAACCTCGACTCGGACAGCCCTGTCTTCTACAAGAGCCTCAATAGTAATTCCTAACTTACCGCCCTTAATACACAATGTACAATGTATTTCATATTTTCTTTTCTGAAAAGTTCTATTGAACAGCTGTAATCAGTTTGTATAAGTAACTAGCGACCCGCCCCGGCTTCGCACGGTATATCATGCATGTATTATACATTATAAACCTTCCTCTTGAACCACTCTATCTATTAAAAAAAACCGCATCAAAATCCGTTGTGTAGTTTTGAAGATATAAGCATACATACGGATTTGGGGACAGAAAAAGCGACTTTGTTTTATAATATGTAGTGATAGTGATTCCGAGCCCCATTTTATTTTGATCAAACCAGTCTCAGTACGGGTAACACAAGTTATCGCGACTAATATATTGTACTTATGCAAGTTGCAACGTTGCCAGACGTCCCGATTTTGGCGGGATGTCCTGATTTTTAAATCAAAATAAAATGTCCCGCTTTTCGGAGCAAACTCGACTAAAGGCTCAGCTACTTAGGTACCTAACGATAGGGTAAATCTGATTTAAAATATTATATGTTTATTAAAACACATTTCTATCTCATTTTTTTCTATCTAATGTCACAAGTAAACTTAATTTAAAACTCAAATAAAAAGATAAATATTTGAAAACTTCTGATTACTGTATATACGTTTTTTTACTATGTCCCGCTTTCGACGGAAGAATCCCGCTTTTTTACTCAAAAAGTTTCTGAATCCCGACTTGGCAAAAAAAAACCTAGCAACACTGTTACTTATAGCTGTATATTATTTCTGAGCTAAAAACAATCATCCGAGTCCTCTAAATTAGTGTATTTCAAACTGTGTGTCGCGACCCCCCGTGTGGTTGCAAAACCTCTACAAGGGGGTCGCGACAGGTTGCGAAAACTATCTCATCAAAATAGTCTTATCTTATCTTATCTTAGTCTAGGGGTCCCTACGGATACACTTCGACCCATTCGTGGATCTTTTGTGTAATTTCATCAAAATATTTGTAACATTATTAAAATACCTACATGAAAAAAAGAAGGGGGGGTCGCGAAAAATTTTTTCATACTACGGGGTGATATCGTGACAAAGTTTGAAAAACACTGCTCTAAATCACAGGCACTTTTGCAAAAGACTAGGAGTAAAACAATAAAATAAATAAAAAATCCATAATAATCCATCAAACAGTTAATATTATTGATATTTATAAATAGCATTAATTTAACATAAAAAGCTATGTTGGTATAAACTTTATTCATTCTAATTTTAAAGGCACTTTCCACAATGTCTAATAAACTTATGATCACCTGCCATGACCGAGTTTGTAACATGTAACAGATTTAAAATCTTAACATGAATCTATGTTAAATATTAAGGAAAAAAACATGATCACATAATAAATATCTACCTTTTTACCGAACATACGTTATTTCTGTTGAGATTTTCAAACATAAGTCAATCATGGCAAATAACATAAAAAAAGATAGTTACTTATTTTATTTCTTCTTAAAACAAGGTGACACTTATCTATCTTTTTTACAAAAATACATGATACATAAGTAAGATAAAACAGGTATACAGAAACATCAAGCTGTTGTCATGCACCACAACAGTGCCCCATGAATCCCATGACACGAGTACATTACGTGAAGTCAGAACGGAAATAAGATCGGTTCCTACATTTCACAAAAGCGACGTTTTAGTGTCTTAAAATTTTGCATTTCATAACTAGCAAAATCATTCTAAATAACCACACAGAGTACCGCCGACTAGCGAACCCAAAAAATGTATACGCGTGTAACTACAAAATCCTTATAGGTATTTAAATAAAATAAGTTTTTGTTAAAAAAACATTTTTAAAACAAGCTTTTTTTTATGTTGACTGTACTTGCATTGTCATCCGTCCTACATGTGTACCAAACGTTAAGGCAATCCAACCACTAGAAGTCAACCAAATTTGACCAAAAAACAACAAACAGGTACCTACTTAATAGAAAAATCGTAGTTTTTTCTGAGCCGAGTGTTAATGTAGTGTTCCGTTTTGTTTTGTATATGTTTTGCAACAGATTTATAATTGTGTTGTCATATTGGCTTAAAATATATCAGGTTACATTTATAACCCGTCGGAAATAGAAAGAATACTAGCTACGTTAAATAATAAAATAACAATGCCACACAGACGTCTGCGCTTGCGCTGCTATCGGTACTTACTACGTAGGTGAACATGGGGCATAAATGTGAAGTAGCGCCTGGTGAGACAGATAATTCCGCCGATTTATAAAAAACATTTTTTTAATCAGACGTCTTGACTACATATAATTAACAACTGAGCGGTAACGTGACTGTGTAAGTGGATTTTCATAAAACTTCTATGACTAAGATATAAAACAATCACTTATCCAACACCACAGAAAACGGTAGGTAACATGACATACCACAGAATCAGACATAATATTTCAATTGGCTCAGAGATTTTTTTCAAATAAATATTTGCGCGGAAAGTATTTAAATACTGTCCACATGTAAAGAAACTTTGGTACCAAGTTCCTTCTTCTAATGGATACAATCATTTCGCATCAGTCAGTCAACCGTATAAAAATCTTGGAGCCCGCATGTGCTCGTGTGGTAGCACCTACCTAGCTGATGCAGACTGCACTTTGGGTATTAGCAAAATTATATTTTTATTTTCCATCGACGCGCAGATAAACGAGATAAAAATTTAAGTGTTATTTCAAAGTGCTTATTCCCACGTGAGTTTTTTTCGGAAAATGACGATTATACTTTAAGCGTAATGAACCACGGATTGCATTTGGAAAGATTAATTAATAAGAAATAATGAGCCATTTTGACATGAACCGTGTTAGCCCATCGTTTTTTATATGATACTTGTTACGTTTCTAAGAAAATGATGTGCGCCCTAAATGGGCTTATTATATTCTTTCAAATTATCTACATTCTAAGAAGAACCAGAAAAACGGTTAAATGTAGGAAAATAAGCCATTTGAAAAGACACTCCTCAGCTGCATGTAACGGTGCAAGTTGTTTTTCCATTGCTACATCGTAGAATAATTAAAATTTATGTCAAAATTACCAGCAAGTAAAAATATTTTTATTATATTTTCAATAACATAAATAAATCCATCATTTTACAGACAAAATAATTGATTAATATTAGGTAAACCGACGAAAACGGTCAACATCCTTATTCACTTTATTTTACAGACGAACTTCACTGGTAAGTATTTAGGTATTTAGAAGTGATAAGAATATCATTGAACTAAATGTGATCTGTGACGTTAACCATTACTTCTTTCCATACTATAAACTTATCTCATAAAACCTAATTAAATGGATTTAAACTTTTTATACAATCTTTACAAACCTTACATTATCTATACACAATGTACATGTTTTTATTTTCAATTTCTTTTTTTAACATTTTCAGTAGAGACAGTAGATGAAACTGTACATTGCAACATGGCTATTGCACAAAAAAAAACTAAAAATTAGCTTTGGCTTTGACCATTGTAAACACCTTGATCGGCGGAAATAAACATCATAATATATAATGTGTGTCAATTCAATAATTCTAATAATTACAGCAGGTCAAATCTACTTCATTTCCAACGCTGACGTAGCCTGGGACTTTCAGGTACGTACGTAACACGTACACCAGGTAAGGTTTCACAAACAGGAAAGGATAATCACAAAAATATCAAGCATACTTCTGTTATTTTCCATCTGACGTGGACAATGCTTACTGCTGTTTCTTTATTGACCCTTAAGGCAATCTATTTTTTAAAAAATCTAAGGACTCATTAGATATAGATAATTTGAAAATTAAATATAAACAACAACAGGCAAGTGTAAAACCATACTAAATAAATCTACGTAAGGCTATGCTTAAGAGATTAGTGTTTCATACAAAACACTTCTCAAATAATAAAAAGCCATGATATTGCGCAGGGTCTAACGGCCTAGTCTATTACCTCAAATGGTTAAACTGTCTTCAAATTCAGAAATTTATTGCTATATCATCAAAACAGATAGTGTTGGCAATAATGTTTGAAGATGCTTAACACCGCGACTTAGAAAATGGCACACAAGTCGATCTAGACCAAAATAATTATACATTATGTTAAACATAAATAAATATCCCAATTCTTTATGGAATGGTGCAAATGAAGGTGTTCTGGAATAAACAAATTTAGTGTATCCTTTTCTGAACGATAATGATACAGGTACATAAAATGATGATAACATTTACTGTTAAAACAAAATATGATTTCTTTAAAAAAAACAACAACAGAAAATTACAAAACAGTCACTAACAAATTCAACATTTATCATTATCTAACAATACTTCAAGTTAACCCAATTGATCTTACATATATTTCACAATGATCGGTCTGACATGTTTTTATTATTTTACAATTAAATCTAACCCACGTCACGAAGTCTGGACAAATGTCGGCGTTGCGAGATCGCGCGGCATCCAGCGCCGAGAGCAATGAGTAACACTCCAAACGCAGCACAGAGACTGACGCGTGTGCCTCCTCGAGGCTCCACCAGCAGGCAGCGGCACACCGGTTAGCCGGCTGGGCCTCATTCTGTTTTTTGCTGACAGTAAAGTTCTTTTAGCGACTTCAGTTCTTCTATTAGGGCCTTGTTTTGATTTTCCAGGACCGCGACTCTGTTCTCGAGGCATTTGATGTATTCTTTTTTCTTACGCCGACACTCCCTGGCGGCTTCGCGATTTTTCAGCAACCGAAGTTCCCGTTTACGTGTTTGGTCTTCTAGAATAGGGCCTGCAATGATAGTACGCTTTATTCGTGACTAGGGGGGAGTACGGCACTTCGCCAATTGTGAGGCAGGTGGTGTTGCGTGTAAGCGAGCGGTACTAACCCGGCACGTAGAACTGGCCGTCCTGGTTGGTGGTGGCGTACTGCACGATGGCGCCGCCGCCCGCGCCGCCCGACACCGAGAGTGTGTGCAGCCCGCCCTCCCCCTGAAGAGCGCCCGCCGGGATCACTGCAACCAACCCGCCCACATCTTACTTACAAGTTACATTACAACTACCTCCATATGCCGTACTCGTCTTAAAGGTTCAGATCGAAATATGGCCGGCATTGATTCCAGACGGGTTATTTTTAACGTTTAAGTTTTTGATTATTTCGAGTATCCCAGACGTGGATTTGTCTATTAAGAAATGGTTATGCAATATAATGTCCACCCAAGATGTTTTCTACAGTTACATTATAACTAAGACGAGTATTTCAGTTAGGTTGGTTGGTAGTAAATCGTTAAATCCTACTTTGCTGTGGGAGGCGTTTAGTAAGCTGAGCAGCTGAAAAGATCCTTCTTTTCGTCCCAAATACCAGTGTATTAAAACTTGTGCAATCCAAAACCAGCAATGACGTATCTGATCCAGGCGTGATTCCTCAGCCCCATAGGAAAGCTCAACTTCGATGTCTTCAATCACAGGTCAAATTGCCTATCAGATCAGAGGTCGCCAGAGTCCAACAAGGAGAGCGCTCAATTTCCACCTTAACCCCAGTTAGAAAAATCGTAGATTCAGGGCTGAGGATATTTTAACCATAGAAGAAATGTAAAGTCACTGCGGTGTATGTAGAACAAACAACTACAGCATACAATGGCAAGAATATTGTTGTTATTTAAGGATGAAGTACCTACTTCTCTAATTTGTTCAACACTAGCTACACTAGTCAGAAGAGTCTGCCCAGCAGAACTTGAGAGCTAGTAGTTGAGAACAGTTAGAAATCTATTCATATATTTTATAAGTACTGTATTTCCATGTTGTTTACAACCAGAATTTGCAAATGGCAATGATATAAAGATTGTGCTCTCCTTTCGGCCTGCCAAGTTGTCAAGTACAATAATTACTAGGGTGACTGAGTTTCGCTCGGCCCGTTTTCAGCAAACATTATCTTATTTTTTAAGTGAAAAGTAATTTTTGCCGATTAAACTTATCTATTCTTTATTTTGTTGCCGCATTAGAAAGAAGGTTAACGATCTTGACCTGTTATTTATATATACTTATGTAGATCCTTTTACAAACAATTTACAGCTTATATCAAATAAGAAATAAATTACAATTCAATACTGTCACTCACATTGTTATGGTTGTATAATATACAGTGTACGTATAAGTAAAAGTTAAAGAATTATAAAAAGTGATTTGAACTCATAAAAGAAGATACCTAGGAAGATGTGACATGTAAACGAGAGAGAGAGACGCTTGCCACCTTTATAAGAAAAATTGCATGTATAAACGTCAAATTGTATTTGACGGTTATGATTCTGCCAGAATCAGATTTTTTCGAGTGTACCACTGTCATCGGTTAGATTTTCAATCACGAAAACTTAAATCTCATCTACGCATCTACAATCCCTCCGGGGTTGCGGGTGTCTATGGGCAGTGGTGATCACTCACCATCAAGTGACCCACTTGCTCGTTTGCCTTCTTATTTATATAAAAAAAAAACTCATTCAGCAGAGTTCATTTTGCAGCGCAGTTATTTTAACATCTGTTGTGCAAAGACAAAACTATTACATATTTAGACAACTGACATTTTTAGACTTTTATCTTTGGCTACTTCAAGCTAGATGGTGTTTATATACCTGCAGAACGGACTTTAAGCAAATTCTGTGGGTGGAAAATTCAAATTATAATACCGATTCAGAACTTGTTACATTTTTATAATAGAAAAGTTACGACCAATAATTGCCACGATTTCAAGGTAAGAGTACTTAAACTGTCAATGTGACAGTTTGGCGACACCAGTTTCCCTAGCGAATGTAACTTATCGAACTTCTATGGTCTCTTTGTTCTGTGTTGAACTAAAGAAAGGTAAGATACGTTTTTCTAAAGCAGATAAAAATCGAAGTATTAAGTATCTATACTAAGCTTAGTATAGTAGACAAAACTTCATCCAAATCGATTCAGCAGTTTCCAGGAAACTAATTACATTACATACAAGAATTGTTGATTTGATGTTATCACTAATATTTTGTTTTTTGTTTACATATTTACACATTACGAAAAAACATAATCCTAATATACCTGACACTACATTATCAGAGAGAAGCAGGTATCATAATATACATAGATAGATACATCTTCCATTAACTAATATATTCGATGTAACAGTCATCAAGTTAAAAGTATTATTACTTTTTAAACATTAGGTATATAATTACTTTACATTTTATGTTTAGCGGTTTTTACTCAGCATGACGTCATCGGCACTAACTCGCACCGCATTACGTCATCGGGTGGAATAACAATCAGGCCAGCGCCGCTAGTGACGTCATCATTATTCTTTTTAGAAATATAACATTCCTCTACAGAATCTAAAGAGCTCTTTGTAGAATTTGTTGCTATTAACGCTTTGTATAACTATTCATTGTAACTTACATAACTATGCTTGTTGTCAATTAAGTGTTATCTTTTGACACGCTTAACACTGATTTGTACATTTAAATTTTATTTATTACCATAAGAAAATAGTAATTGAAAATTTAAAATATTTTGTTTTTTCTTTAGATTATTTTGTAGATGCCAGGTGACCATTGTTTTGATTTTCTAGGTAGTCATTAAAAAAAACTGAATAGTACAGTAAAAAAATAGATTTTGAATATTGTTGTGTTAGAAGCAAAACCAACTAACTAGCTCAAAAAAGTCATATTATATTATAAAGTACCTTATGTCAAAAGCAAAATTAACTTTATTAGAATAAACTTTTTGGGATAACTAGTTAGTTGGTTTTGCTTCTAACAACAATATTCATGAAAGCACCTTTTTATTTTTGTTTATACTTGTTCAACTAACAAAAACTGCCAATTAAGTAGGTATTAGTTATCAAAGAAAGTTTTTTTCTTAATCACAAAGTAAATATTTAATTGGTGATAATTGTAATAGGTTATTTCGAGATTTTAAGATTTTGAGCCACTAGTTTTAAAGATTCATTCAAAGGGTAAATTTTTAAACTCTCACCCATAAACTATTGTGTTGCCACAATTGAGAAAAAAACTTAATTCATTAACTTCCTGGTTGTGCATGTGCATAGCTATGAATTTGAAAATGTTTACTTATGCACCAATTACACCAGTGTTACATACACAACTGACTGAATTAAATTGTCTTCTTAAGTAATAAACATACATACATAAATCACGTCTATATCCCTTACGGGGTAGACAGAGCCTAAGGTAGGTACTATTTTTTTTAGATATTCAACAATTTAATTTAATCTAACAGATTCAGTTAAATGACAATTTTTGTATGATACTAATTCCTTAAAGTCAACAGAAATAAAAAGGACATGGTATACAATGTATATTCATTAATTTAGACAGAAAACACACAGATAAGACTAACCCAATTGAATGCCCTTGTTACTAGGAATTATAATTATATGACTAATGTTTCAGTGTTCTTTTTATTAGTTTATATAACCAATGTATTGTGTGGTGAAGGAACACAGAGTGATGGAAGACACCAGCCGGTGCTAATGGTCTGCACGGGAACAAGATGATTGTTTAATGATGCTGTACCTTGTTAGTGACACAAGTGGCACACAGAAACTGAGTCAGCAGCAAAACATTGAACTGACCTGGCGCAAATGACAAAGAGGATGACAGCGACACTTCATTCTCGCATCCTGGTCTAGACCCCATGCGATTGTCTGTAATGTTAGCAGGCTTTATACTTATGAGAAGGCATTCTTTTAATTGTTTGTCCAGTGTGTTCCATTTCATCTCATTGTTTAACTTTAGATTCTTGAGCTTAGCTTCATATTGTAATTTTCCTATCAATTTCTCCAAATGTGCCTACCTAAACATTGTACTCATTGAGTGAAGGCAAAAAGCACAATCTTTATTCATCTTTATTTTTAGAAGTTATGCTAAACAACCCATTATGTAGCAAAGTCAGTAACACTAGGCTATATGAAAACCAGGAAAATTTGTAAAACTCACCAGCAATTTCAGCTCCTCCGAGGTCATTTAGAATTTTCCGGTAAGAGGGGCGCCGGGTCAGCATTTCCCGGTACTTCCGTTTTGGGCTCTCGTCATCACTACAGCTGTCGTCACTGCAAGACTGCCCCTGAGAGCTCATTAGTGTGTTGGGTTCTGGCTTAATCTATAAACAGAACAAAGTTGAATACAAGCTAGATCAATATGACTAAGCAGCATCACTGGCCACAACAAAAAAGGGATAAGATAAGCACTCTATTTATGTTTATGGAAAATAAACCTTAAAAATTCTATTTACCTGAAGGGTTTGTAGGGTGCCATGAGTGGTATGGATGACTGAACTTGGTTTGCTGACAAGTATAACATTTCCTTTTGGTAACTGCACAGATTGGATGTTAGAAGCCGTCTGAATGACAGATTGCTGGTTTGCCTGTATTACAGATTGAACCTAGAAATAAACAAGCACATTAATTTCACTTTGTGGAATATTACATTGCACATAAATATCACCAATTTGTTAGAAACGCACAAATAGTACAAGCATGTTATTGTATTTGTTTGTAGTATGTGTAGGGCGAGTGTAAGTATATTCACGGTACAATATCAAAACAAACACCTGTGCGGGCGCCTGCATGGTGGTGACGGCCACGACGTGCGGGGGCCCCGCCGCACCCGCGCTGGCCAGCGGGTCCGCTCCGCCGGCGCCGCCCGAAGTGCCGTTCTCCTCCACCATTCCCTCCATGCCCACAGAGGCCACCTAAAATATTCAAGGTCAACTGTCTGTGTATTCCTTGCACAGTTCTTGAGTACACACGGCACTCGCAATAATCAATCGTTGCTCTCCGATAAATAAGAGACTAAGACTGGCGGTAACGATATCCTAAAGCGGACTCGTCGCGTCATTGTTGCGAAATTTTCCCTATTGCGTCTATTAGTATGAAGGAGCGCGAAGTATTTAACAATGTTTCGTGGACTCATAAAGAAAGTTGCATGTGATCTATTATCGTGCATAATATCCATATTTGAGAATCAAAATTTAAGACCGTGACAGGTAGCAAGTTCTGCCTTCATTGCGAGCACTCACCAGTTACGTATTCCTCGTCACCGTCTATGCTGCGTCCGGAGTGGGCGAACGGGATGGTACGTAGTAGCCACGTCAACTGCGAGAAGACTCGTCACTGGCGGAGACCTATGATCTTGTATGCGTCATAACAATATGGCCGAAATTTGTAGGACATGCGCGCTTTCCACTTTACTGCAAACACTGACAGCGGGAAGTCAACAAAAATATCAAACTTCACTGTAATTCATTCTACCACAGATAAAGGCACATAATGATATAAAAAAATACTGGCTTCCAGAACTACCAATACAAAATGTTAAGTTGG
Organism: Pandemis cinnamomeana; assembly: GCA_932294345.1. Classification (NCBI taxonomy): domain Eukaryota; kingdom Metazoa; phylum Arthropoda; class Insecta; order Lepidoptera; family Tortricidae; genus Pandemis; species Pandemis cinnamomeana. The sequence goes on along the minus strand of OW028705.1, from coordinate 9,065,403 downwards.
TACAAGATTACAGATAATTGTAAAAATATGATCATCAAGCCACGTAAATTCACTTTACAATAAAGTATTTACCACACAATACAAAACAATAATACAGACGTTGACGTAAACAGCACCGGCCTTATACTACAAAACTCGATTTCCGTAGTTCGTTTCGTCCCATTCCACTCACAATAATAATCATTAATGTGAGAGTGAAAGAAATAGTATGATACGAACTTCGAAAAATGAATTTCGTAGTAGCCCCCTTGTGCTGCTTGTCTATACATTATTTTTAAACTTCAGCTCATACTTAAAGTTGAGCCTACCTTTACAACCGAACTAAATGTACAGTTTGTTGAACATATATATCATACGAAAAACCGACCAAGTGCGAGACGGACTTTGAGGTTTCCGTACGAATTCAGCAAGTGAAAATAAAATCGAGTGCTAGCAGAGCCCCACTCTTAAGCAAAATGTAGGCAGTGTGAAGTCATTTTATTTTGATATTATATAGATAGACAAACAAACAATTTATATTATTAAAGCTGTTCATTATTTGTACTATAAGAACACCCTTCATACTGAATTTTAAATCTCTACCCTATTTTTCGCAAGGGTCGCAGTCCTAAGTCTGGTATTAATTTCAACTTTATACCTCTACGCGTTCCTGATAAAAAGTCTTGAATGACGCACCGACAACAGTGATTCTATTTATTTATTTACTGGCTTCTGCCCGCGACTTCGTCTGCGTAGAATTATACATAAAAACCTTCCTCTTGAATCACTCTATCTATTAAAAAAAACCGCATCAAAATCCGTTGTGTAGTTTTAAAAATATTATAAGCATACATCGGGACTTAGACTTAGGGACATAGGGACAGAGAAAGCGACTTTGTTTTATACTATGTAGTGATGATAGTGATGATAGTGATATTGATGATGATGATAGTGATAAGGTTCCATGTTTTCTTTTGCGGTATGGTAGTTTAAAAAACGAAGTACTACGGACTATATAGGTCTCACAGACAGAAGGTCAGGATAAACAAATCCCGAAAATGAGAGTTTGTTGTTATCTCAGCAGCTACTCTGAATATCGAAATTATAATTATACCACTCCTTTCGCTCGCATAAGAACTAACCGAAGTGTGAACGAAATGGCGCGAAACTGACTTCGAATTTCTATTCTAAAGCCTCCATTACACTTTCGGCCGAAGTTCTTCGACGAAGTTCAAAGTGAAGTGGCGAGGAGATACATTACACACTCGTAGGACTTCGAAAAAACTCAGTCACGTAGTAAACGGTGGCGTAACTATAGGGTGGCAGGAGTGGCAAAATGCCACTGGCTCCTAGCTCTAGGGGGGGCAAACTAGCTTGGTTTAGAGCACAGAAGCTTCGTGCAACTTCGCGAGTAATGTAATGTGACACTTCGTGCTCGAACTTCGGGCCCTTTGAAACGGTACAAAAAACCGACACAAAACGGAAGTTGCCCGAAGCGAAGCGCAGTTGCACGAAGTGCCTCTTTATACTCTCTCGTCTTCGTCCTACTTCAATAGCAGTGTAAAGGGGGCTTAATATCGGAGTAGCCTGCTGTCTGTCTGTCATCTGTCATTCAATCTTCCATGTATTCTATACCGATTTGAACCGGAAGATACCAATACTAAACCAAAATTATTACAATTAAAAGTAAAGCCCACTATTAATGAACTGTAAATACAAAAAAATTGAATATAACGAGTATAAGCTTAAATCTAGTGTTTTCCATTTTTTGGAATTTAATATAAAAATACAAAAAAATAACTAATATTGTTTTGGGTCTTGAAATCGCTATGGCGCCGAAAGGATCTTTTGAAAATAATTTTGGTAACTATTCTGAAGAGGCAGCATGTCATATACTAAATAAAGCTAAAGACGGAGTGAGTAGAGTAAAATATTTTTGTCTTCTGAAAAGTAAGTTTTATAACAATTTTTTTTAACGAATAATCGTTTATTTTTAGATATCTGAAAAGTTTGAAGTTAAATTAAAAAATTTTAAAGCAACGAAACTACAGTTGTTGACTACAAAAATGGGGAGTGATATACTCCATGATGGAACAGTGTACACAGGTTCTGCTGGATTTGCACTATACTATTTCATGGGTTCATTGGGTAAAAATGAAGTTAATCATGAAGCCATAAAGGTCTGAGTACGTTAATATTAACAAATCAGATTTACTTCTATTTCAAGCCCAACATGTAATTAATTATTATTTTACAGAATGCCATTCCGTACTTAGGTCTTGAAAACCTGAAAGGACGTAAAATTAGTTTCTTGTGTGGTGATGCAGGGCCTCTCGCTTTAGCCACTGTAATATCACACAAGTTAGGTTCAAGAAGGGGTGAACTACCTGATTATAAAAGTTTAGCACAAAGGTAAATTTTGTTCTTTATCAACTTCTATTAAGAGAATGTGAAAACGGAAGCCAAAACATATTGCCCAAGTCTTAAATATTGAGATGGAGATAGATTGGTAGTCTATGGGACGGCATGGTTGGTTCTGTCTGGCACTGGTCATGCTTCTATACTTATGTTATTATTTTCAGACTTATGGCTTTGATCTCAATGTTAAATGATGTTCCTGATGAACTCTTGTATGGGAAATGTGGATATTTGTATGCATTACTATTTGTTAATAAACACATACCTGGAAAGGAAACTATTCCTTCACAACATATTGAAAAGGTAAGGAATTGAACAAAGCTTGTAACAAATAAACATGTGTTACAGTAAATATTATTATTATTTTTGGTAAAAATAATACTTTCAGGTGATAAGTTCAATTCTCAAATCTGGTAAACAGTATTCAATGCTTATGAAGTCAGAGAGCCCTCTTCTCTGGCAATGGCATGAAAAGATATATTTTGGTGCTGCCCATGGTATAGCTGGAATTTTGTATATGTTGCTACAGGTACAACTGTTTTATAATTTTAACAAATCTTCATTTATCAAATCTTAGAACCACAACAAAGTACAACATGACACACATCATCTAATTCAGCTGGCTTTGCAAAAACTGTGACATCAAGGGAGAAGGCGAAAGTCATAGGAATCATGTTATAGGTGATGCGGCTAGCAACCCATGACTATTTTGATTTCACTTTCAACCTATACACCCAGTCTTGCTAAACGTGGCCTTTAGGTCTTGTTACCTTAGGCTCTGTCACCCCGTAAGGGATAAAGATGTGATTTGTGTATGTATGTATGTGATAATATTCATATAAGTTTTCTAGTCAAATCATTTAGGTACTCTATACAGGGCAGATACTTTAAGGGGTTACCCAGTGAAAAGTTCCACTATCCACATGCTGGCATCATCATCAGATCCTCATCACTCATTTCATTGTGATACAACAGTTAGAAGTTGGATAAATTTAACTTTCTAGAAAATAATAGTTTGTTTTTCTTTTATTTGTTATCACAAGTTCTATTGGATTGTCTAAACTGGTTGGACTGTTGCAGGCTCATGCATATACATCAATAATTGACTTGCGCAGTTTCATCAAACCTACATTGGATTGGTTACTGGGGCACAAATTTCCAAGTGGTAATTTCCCATCATCTTTGGGCAGTGGTTCTGGGGATCGGCTGGTGCAGTGGTGTCACGGTGCTCCTGGATTTGTACCACTATGTCTACTAGCTCATAAGGTACCTCTTGGTTAAAAACTTTTTGCCAGTAATTTCACCGGCTGTCTTGCTCTCCACACCGGAACACAGGAACGCAAGCACTGCTGCTTGGCGGCAGGATTAGCGAATAAGACTGTGCTGGCTATACGGGCTTGCGCAAGGTCCTACCGCTTGCAGCATTCCTTTATTTCAATCAAAGATGTGGTAACATTTAGACATTTTGTTATGATTATTGAGGTGGGATGCTAATGAATTATAAGGTTCAGTTACCACTGGTAAATAACTGAACAATATGTACAACATGTATGAATTATTTCAGGTGTTTGAAGATGACAACTATTTAAGAATAGCATTGCAATGCGGCGAAATCGTATGGGAACGAGGACTGAGCACTAAAGGTTACAGTATCTGCCACGGAGTTAGTGGCAACGCATATGCCTTCATCCAGCTTTACCAGGCTACTAAGGTTGAGCATTATTGTTGATTAAATAACCCGATGACCTAGTGATATCAATAACATCAATAGCTACAGTCAAGGGCAAAGATATATATGCAAGTAATGTGAAAGAAAATAAGTAATCATATAAAGTTAAAAATATATATACTCATTCAAATGGTAATAAATATGCAAACTACACTGGCAACATAAATATGTACCTGGCAAGTCCAAAAACTTGTATACAATCAAAATTCCATTATTAGTATCCTGTAAATAATGCAAAATATTATAGTCATACTTATGTCATTAAATATAGATTCAGTAATTGCCACGAAAATATGTATACAAAATGTAATCTGCGAATATCAACTTTACGGCCTAGTCACACGAAACAAATTTGTAAAGTATGTTTTGACAATTCACGGAAACAGTACAGACTTGTCATTGCATATGTTAGTCGCATGTTTTGACCTGTCACCACGACGTTATCAATCGGCATGTTTAACAGATTTTACAGATTTAGATTTCGTTGATTTTGATTGAAGATGCCAACGCTAGGTACATTCAGGGACAAAAATAAATATATACCCAAAGTATCGAAACATGTATACATAAACTCAAGAAGGCTTGTGTTATGGGTACTAGTTACGAGTAGATGACGATATACATACTTATATAAATAAATACATACTTAAATATATAGGACATCCATGACCCAAGGACAAATATTCGAGTTGATCACACAAACATTACCCTGGCCGGGTTTCGACTCAGAAGGCGGTTGCTTCACCACTGAGCCGTCCGTGTCGTCAATATCAAATCTTACAGTAATTGGCGATTTAGGATATTTTCTATTTTTTTTTGTTTAATGAAAGGCAAAGTATACTTAAAATAACTGTATAATAAAGAAAACAACTCCTTAAACTTAAGACAAAGTGCATAGAGAGTAATATTTTCTATTGTACGTTATTATTAACATGTTTAATATTTCTTACCGTGATGCCTAATTCGTCAGCAGAGCTATATCAGGCACGGATATACCTTCGTCGCATAAGGCAACAATCCTATGTTTTAAATGATCGCTTATACCAGGAGTTCCCAACCAGTGGGGCGCGCCCCACTTGGGGGGCGTAGGGTAATCCAAGGGGGGGCGCGACGAGTGGCTTAGGTATTTATTAAAATTCATAAATTTACTAATAAAGTGCAAGCACAATGTTCTCGCTAATCATTAATATAGTACCTATGTAGTTGAGTTGGGACAAGGGGGGCGTAGTATTTTAGCATAAACTTGAGGGAGGCGCATAGGGTAATAGGTTGGGAACCCCTGGCTTATACGATACATTTTCTCCTTCAAAATTAATGAAAAGCCGCAAGAAAAACCATAAGAAACGGTAACTTAGTCAAATGGAATTAAAAAATCCAAAAGTGACACATGACACATGCACAAATCACGTCTTTATCCCTTACGGGGTAGACAGAGTCTATGGCAACAGGTATCTACAGGCCACATTTAGCAAGATTGTGGGCACATGACATGATTTAAAATAAATAGAGTAATTATCAGTTAAAGAGTTTGGAATAGCAGTTGTTGTATACGACTTGAAGCTTCAAGTGGCTGGCTGATTACATTAGGATTACAGAGTTCGATGCTACGCAAATACGTTCATATGCTCCTGACAATAGAGTTGTGTTAATAGAATTTTGGATTGTTTACATATTTTTTGGTTTATATTAGATACATAATTATGGTTAAATAGTGTATTCATACTTTTGAACTTTACTGTTTCTAAGTTTATGGCCTAATACATGAGAACATATTATTGCGAATGTTGTATACATAGTTATCTCTCAAATCATGTATACTAATTTATGTACTTTTATATGTTGCCAAATTTATGACCATTTATTTAGATGACCATGCTCTTTGTCACTCTGTGGTGTATACATCTTTGCCCTTGACTGTACCAGGAAAATTACAACCCTTACCACGACATTATTGTTAAACAATGAATGTGCCAACTTCATGAAGCTGAAGCTGCTTTTACTTCACTTGTTAATAATTTTAAACAAATCCGAGTCGAATTGAAAATACTAGTCAGAGTGAGAGTGGCAAAATTCACAATTCGCTCCAAAGAAGTTCATGTCTGTGAGATTAACCTCAAGCATGTCCAGCGCAGATTTTCGCGCGATAAGCGTGTTGCAGTGGCGTAACTATAGGGTGGCAGGGGTGGCAAAATGCCAGGGGCCCCTAGCTCTGCGGGGCCCCCAACTGGCTTGGTTTAGAGCACAGAAGGGACGCTGATGCAGTTACGATGCGATACTACCGGCCATCGTCATTGTGTACAGTCAAGGGCATAAATATATGTACGTTATCAAGACATCAAATAAATCTATACCTAAAACTTTTATGCCACCAACAATAAGGCTGGTGACACATATGACATGATGGCTATCGATATTTATGCCCGCGACTGTACCTACAATGGAACAGTGGACAATGCCAACGCGCATGCCGGCGAATGAATTGCCAGTATATTGTTATAGGCTGTGGATCATGCAGCGTTGGCCGTGCACGGCCCATTGTGTACCCCTGGGGCCCTATTTTTGGAAGCGCATCACTCGAAAGTGGTGAAATAATGTGCTAAATTTGAAATATGAGTGGAGTAGAAGAAAATTACAGTTCTAATTATTCTTGTCAATGAAGTTAATATCAGATTTTTGCCACTTTCAAACAGCACTTTCGAGTGACGTGTTTTCTAAAATTGCGCTCAGGGGCCATTAGACTTCATCCAGTTCTCTTGTTTGTCCAGAAACCAGTACATTTGTACCGCGCGTGCTGCTTCATGGAGTGGTGCGCGCTGGAGCGGCCCGGCACCGAGCTGCACATGCCGGACCGCCCGGCCTCTCTGTACGAGGGCCTAATAGGACGCCTCTACTTGGCGGAAGACCTGCTACGAGTCTCGGAAGCTAAATTTCCAGCGTTTACTCTCTGAATATGATTTTACGTTTGAAATAAAAACAATTATGAATTGTAAAAATATCTTATTACTTAAATCTACAGATTCATATTTTTAATATCACCAGGTTTAAGCTTTACGGCTTACAAACATTTCAATGTAAGAGCTATTCAGCTTATTGCGCATTGCTCCGCCAAGCAGGTCACGTAAATACGATTGAAGACTTGCAAGGGAGTAAAATATAGCAGTTATATTTTTCGTTTTCTGTCAATTTATGGTGTGCCTATAGCAAGAAATACTCCATTGTTAATGTAACATACTTAGTTTGAACTAGTAACAGGAATTACGGTCATTCCCAAATTTTAGCAACAAATACGCCCTTAGCAGCCCCTAAATCCACAGTAAAAAGTAGCATTTCAACAACGCTTCATAAGCTGAACAGCCCTATCGCCTATAGGATTAGGGTACAGTACAGATTAATAAATTGTAAAGATTATGTATTTTATTACTAAATTATTTTTAATAAAACTTGCCAAAAGCGCACTTAACAAATTTATTTTTATCATTAAGTGGATCCATATTCATATACACATTTTACTTGTGTAAGTTTTTTGTTTCCTCAAGTAAACTAATTTAAGTGTAAATCTATACTCGGGAGCAAAGAAACCGGGTCACTTTTCATACAACTTTCTACAGCAAGTGACCCGGTTTTTTTGCTTCCGAGTATCGTTATTTTAGGTAACTAGAGCATAGACGATTTATTTTGTTATTTTGACAAGTTTTATAAAAAAAAGTCTGCTTTGTTAGCACGATATATCATAGATTTAGTAATTATTGGAAGTCCTAAGCATAATGTGTTACACATTTATAAATATAAATTCAACTATTTGTGCCTTTTGTGAGAAAAAACAACAAGAAACACTTTTACACCATTATACAGTTTTATAGCAGCGAGAAAAGACAATTTGTAAAATGTCATTTTATATTTAGTTCTATCAGTAGGTACGTACATCCAAATGTAGTGTGTATGTAACGCCGACCTTTTGTTTCACGGCTATTAATGTTATATCGAGTGCTGGAAATGTACCTATTATTCTTTCTCATTCAGATAAGGTATTTTCAGCTATCCTGCTCAAAAATGGTCTATTATAATTTTAATTGAGAATCCCATAATATTGCCTACAGCCGAAGTGATCTTAAAAGTTGTCACATTTTTCAGATCTGTAACCCAACCAACGAAAAAACTTCGTATAAAGTAGACATTAACACATTTCGGTTTTGGAATAAACTAAAAATAAAACCGTGTGAGACTGTATGAGATGACGCGATGAGACAAGAGGAAAGCTGCATGACATGAAGAGTGTTTGAAATAGAGGATGGAAAGAGAGGCGGCGGGCGGTCGATCCCGGACGACTTATATCGCGCACGCATAGTATAAAACAATAGAGAATAAGAAGATTATCTGCTTAGTATTATGAGTCGCAAAATCAACTTTTGATGTGATAATCAATTGTTTGGTGGTTTTTCTTTCGTCACTTCACTCGGTAAAAACTCTTATGGCGAAAAATAAGTTCTCAAGGGAATTTCGCCATAAATAGGTTACACTGCATTTGACCCATTCAATATAAATATTTGACATTAAAACAACCTCCGGTTTTACCGAATCCACATCAGCAATCTCGGCCGCATTGCAGAATAATAATAATAATAACAATAGCCTTTTACTTTAGTATCCAATAGGCTTAATTCATAGGTCTTTAATTTAAATAATTTTATTTAAACGATGATATGTAATTTCATCAATAATACATATTTAAATTTTTAAATATGAACATGCCTCAAATATATATTTTTTAAATATCATTTAGAAGATACTTATTCGGTTTGTTTACTCTTTCACTCTACCTACAGAAAAAAAATAAACATGCTAAAACAAATTCAACTTGCCTCAAGAATTTAGCCAGTTTAGCCTCACTATCAGATCTTTCTTCATGTGATTAAATATCTTAAAGAAAGTCAAGTTTTTGCGCTACCTAAAATACCCAGCTACTCTAAAATTGGTACCAAACCTTGGAGTAGTTTTCGCCGGATTTAGATATTTTAGATTTGTGCGACGCGTTTTGTTATACGTTTATAACTCTTTAAAACTGTAATTGTGAGATTTACAGTTCATATAATTAAAAAAAAATACGGCGACGGTTTGTATTGTCTCTTTCTCTCTGTCTCGTATGACTATGCTTAAAAATGTTTAAAACCGATACAGATCTGACGCGTCATTTCAAGAAAATTTTGTCCATTTAGTCAGGTAAAGTTTATGCAGGGCGATGCAATATGTAGTTAATGTAGTAATGGTTCGCATGGCATGGAATATAACAAACAAATATAATCTAGCTTCAGTTTTTAAAGGCTTTTTACAGCAGGGTTTCTTGAAGTGGGGCCGATAGGCTTTGTTTTCTTGTCCTATAATAAGATCGGACAGGGGTCCACGGACATTTTGAAATTCTGAAATTGGTCCGTAACCGTAAAATTTTAAGAAACACTGTTTACAGTGACCCAGTTTTATACAACGAAAAGCAACCGTTATAAAGTTTGGCGTTTTGGCCCCTATCGCCATCGTTCGTCTCGAGTGGCGCAATTAAAATATTTCAACACAAATAAATATGTCCGTGGTCGAATCGCAACTCGACTACCTTAAGATTCTCAATATTTGGTTTAACCTTTCGTTTGCCTAGTCCGGTTCCGGGCCTAGATTTGAACCTATATTTTGCATTTTTTCTTAATTGGAATGCAGGTTTTTTTTTCTGGCATGCGAAAGGTTAAAAAGCGCGTAAAGGAAAGTTTTTTTATTTTACATAGAAACGTATTTTTTTTGTGGACTTCGGCCAGTCAAGGGACATAATACGGAATCATATCGAGCCTTATCGAGGGGCGGCTACTCTCGGCGGTCACAGCAGCGCGGCGCCGGCCTCGGCGCGCGAGTGCGGCAGCGCGGGCCCGGCGCGCCAGCGGTCGCCGCGCGGGTCGTACAGCTCGACGCTGGCCAGCGTGGTGCGCGCGCGGTAGAAGCCCCGCGGCCCGGCGCTCTCGCTGTCGCCGCCCGCCGCCACCAGCACGCCCTCCGCCGCGCCCGCCGCGCAGCCCGCGCGCGCCTCCGCCAGGCTGCACACCTCCTCCCACGAGTCCTGGCGTACGTCAGACATTACGATGTTGTCATTTGATAAAACGAGCCAAGGTCGAGACGAGACGAGATGAAGCGGTAAGTGTCTCATTTATATAATACTAGCGACCCGCCCCGGCTTCGCACGGTATATCACGCATGTATTATACATTATAAACCTTCCTCTTGAATCACTCTATCTATTAAAAAAAACCGCATCAAAATCCGTTGTGTAGTTTTGAAGATATAAGCATACATACGGATTTGGGGACAGAAAAAGCGACTTTGTTTTATACTATGTAGTGATAATATGTAACCGCGTAAAAAGTAGTAGCCTAGTTTTGATCCGTAGCCTCTTGAGCGGAGGGTCGTGGAATCGTAAACGGGTCTCGTGAGTTTATCGGAATTTATGTGTCAAATAATATTTACGGTGAAAGAAAACATGAGATGAAACCCGCATACGACCGCGATGTGATGCAACGGTGCTCGTGAAGTTCTCTATTCGCATTGGGTCGGCATGGGAAATACAGCACGAGCGCTCCTACTTTGAGAGGAAGCGGTAGCCCTCGCCCAGCAGTGGGAGGGATGAGGGCTCAATATGAAGATGATCTAGCGCGGAGGTACTGAAGTATCCTAAATAGTTCGGTGATTTGATAGTCATGCATGTTATGGAGGATAGGAAGGCAACGGGCAGCACTCACGGCATCGAAGCTGTACCGCTCGACGGACGTGAGCACGGAGCGGCGCGGCGCGTTGCCGCCGATGACGTAGAGATGGCGGTCGAGCACGGCGGCGGCGGCCTGCGAGCGCTCGCGCCGCATGCGCGCCAGCGCGCGCCACGCCCGCGTCGCCGGGTTGAAGCACAGCAGGTCGCGCGTGTGCCGCCAGCTGTGCGTGCAGCCGCCCACCACGTATATCAAACCTGGAACCATATGGAGAGACCTGTAAGTGAGCCATACTGGACGAGTTTGTTTGAAATCCGAGCCGAAGGCGATGATTTTTATATATACGAGTCCACTATGGCACTTAATGGTTGAAGCTTGTATAGTGCTATTCTCAAACATGAAACAAAAGACTACAAGGACTGAAATGAATTGCATGACAGTGAAATATTCCCAAAAAGTTACCCTAAGTACCCTAGATCGAAATCAAACGACGGTTTTTCGGTGAATGACAAATTATTTTTTATTTAACAGTCCTTATATTATAGTTTTCTCGGGAACATTTAATTAATTTCTAACTAATCTATTTATATTTTTATGTTCCGAAACAATATAAGCCCTTATAAAATCATATTTAAAGGTATTATAACATTTATAATAGATAATACGTTTATTGTTCAACCCTTTTAATAACCCAAACATGAGGCTTTTAGCACTTTAAAAAAATATGACATATTTTACAAGGAGTTCCAAGTTAATCACAACGCATGTAGTGAGGTTTGTATCGTACTTACTGGACACTTTTTCGTTCCGAATTCAAAACCTCTCTACTTACTGGAGACTTTCATTATTGTCCGGTATTCTTAACTGGTGACTTTTCAATGATATAATGGCGACTTTACGTATCATGTTTGAGAAAATTCCTTTTTAAGTTTCTCCAAATCTGTGGTTGCGAGTCAACACGACTAAAAGGTTGCAAGTGTTCCCCTGAGAACATTTTCGCTTGACTATTAAGATAGCTGCCCTGGCTGTGGCTGCCCCCATCTCAAGTCTATGTACTGTACACGGTTTATTTTTAACGCGTCAAGACCTGCGTTATCACGCTTTAGTACGGGCTTCTTGAGCATAGGTATACGGCGTCGTAAACGCGCGTTTGTCGTCGGTACATAAAACATACCTAAGCCATAAAACTTGAAACGAAAATCAAAATACACGTTTTGCTGCTCTACCGCACTACAGTACGCGCGTAATCTGAGTGCAGTCGGGACGAGGCGGGGAGGGCGGTGTGCCGACTCTAGGTATACCCCGACTCCACATACTGTATTTTGTCACATTAACATTATGTCGAATCGTGGGCGAGAAACGATACCCACCAACATTTCAACGGTGTGCCCCAGCCGTATAACACTATGAAATACATAGGTAGATTAAAAATTGATTTATTGTAGATGTTCTAAACGTAGCCGGTCCCGGTCAGGTGTACAATAAAAGTCAACTTCTAACCTTCAAAGTTAACCACGCCCATTCCAAAGCGCGGCTCGGGCATGCGTCCGATGAGCGCCCACTCGTCGGTGAGCGGGTCGTACTCCTCGACCGAGGCGCCCATGTCCGAGCCGACCCAGCCGCCGAACGCGAACAGGTGCCCGTTCACGCCGGTCAAGCCGAACTCGCTGCGGGCTTCCTTCATCGGAGCTATGTTTGACCACTTATCAGTCTGGAAATGATGAGCAATAACCTTCATTAATTAGCACATTAGGTTACTTTTTGTCCCGGAATATAAGTTCCTGGGATCCGTAAACGAAATTCATTGCGGATAAAATCGTGGGCATCAACTAGTAAAATTATAATTGATACACCGAAATTAATAAATTTGGTACTAACTTGAGTTGGGCTCATTATGTCTCAATTTAATTTAACCCTTTTACCAATACTCCTAAATCTCAAAAGAACTGTCAAAATACCTAAATCCCAGAATGTCTAATATTTTTTTCATAACATATTATATTCATAATATAGCTGAATTTTAAAATGGCTTAGTCTCATAATGGACAAACATTATTACACCTCTATTGTAGAACACCGTGTATTCAAAACAACCAGGTGCCAGAATACCTAAATTTGCTTACTATCTTCTTTCATGCTGGCCACTTACATTGAAGTACCAATATTATAAAGTTATTATAAAGTTTCAATATTTAGGCATTTCGGACATGAGATGTTTTAGGTCAGATACATACATACATACATATATCACGTCTTTATCCCTTACAGGGTAGACAGAGCCTAACGTAACAAAACCTTAACGCCACGTTTAGTATGGTCTTCCATGCTGGTGTGGGAGAAAAAAAAAACATAGAATTTACCAGTTGCTTCAGATGGTAAAAGCCCATCGAGCGAATGGGCGAAAGTCTTAGGAATCATGTTATAGGCGATGCGGCTAGCAACCGATCACTATTTTGATTTCCCTTTCCACCTATACGCCCTTAATTATGCCAAACGTGGCCTTAAGGTTTTTGGTTTTCGGTTAAAGGCATTTGATATTTGTTCATTTTTGGGACGAGACAATTAAAAATGCAATTTAGGTACATTCAAAAAGCCCTACTCACTAACTTCGAGACATTCTGTCGAATAAAGAAGTATCATCGAAGTCGGATCACAACCGGCGAAGATATCAACACCATCGACAGACTTCACCTCAGTGCAAAACAATCTTTAATAATTTTCTTTTATGACAGACAGACAAGGAATAAGGAAGATTTTTTTCAAATTCCCACGAAGGAGGGCGTCTACACGGTGGCATTTGACGACGTACCTGCGGGTCGTACACCTCCCCGTTGGCCAGTATCTGGCTGCCTTGCTCGCCGCCGACCGCGTACACGCGCCCGCGCAGCGCCGCCACTGCCGGCTGGATGCGCGCGATGCCCATCGGTGCTTGCTCCTCCCACTCCCTGTAACAAACTCTTTTTTCAAAATAATGACTTTTTTTTTGCTTCTTGATTGAAATCGACAGCGGTTGGCTGACACAGGATACATGAGCACAGATTTCAAAATAGTTACTAGATACGACAGTCGCGTTCGTCGGTCGCTATATTCAGATTCACCTACCGGCCGGCCTGTCGCGGACGGTCTAAGTTCATCGAGTGTTAACTGTCACAGAGCAGAATAGAATCACTGCGGATCAACTGAAAAACATACATATATCGCTAAACACTTGGTGCCAAAATAGAAAAAAAAAAATAGTAATTCCGTTTTGCATTTCTTTTCTTACGCGCGGTAAAAGAGAATGTTAAACAATAATTTATACGTAATTGAAAGGACATTATTAATCGCTATGATATGCCAGATTTGCGGCCTCACCGTTTGTGCAGATCGTATTTGAGCACGGAGGACAGTATGTTGTCATTGGAGAGAGGCGGGTGCGCGGCCGAGTCGTGGCACGAGCCCCCCGCGACCAGCAGGAAGCGGCGGGCGCGCGCGCGAGGCTCCGCTGCCAGCGCAACCAGCGCGCCGCGACCCGTTTTCTAAAAACACAACAATTAGAGCCTATTTCAGCATCCCCTGTTAAGTTTCTGGTTTCCGGCAACTTGAGCGTCTGTGATGATAACTATGATTCTGTCTCTGATTATTCTGACACCATAAACAGAGACTGTATCATGGATATAACTCTTATGTTATCAGGAACTTATCACAGTGGTTGAACAGGCGTTTAAAGTCACTAGGCAAGTTATAGAGAACTTTTTACATGACTATGAAAAGAAAGGAGTGTATTGTCACTAGCAGCTGGCTGACTTATCCAGTACCTCAATGAAAATAATAATTTTAATCATGTTTTGTAGTGTATTAGCATACACTCACCATATCCACTCTGACATTCTTCAAGGCCACTGCTATTGATGGGTCTTGTACATTTTCAAGGGCCTCGTCAAGAACTTGGGGCGCTATAAGCGGAAGTCTGATCTGACTGAGGACTTCAAAACAATGGCGCCTGCGACTCGCTGGATCGTGTTCTAGCCATCGTAATGCTGGGTACAATACCTTAAAAAAAGGAAAGCCGTCGTAGCATAGTTGTTCGACCTAAGGCGCAGACTACACATCACAAAACTTCTATATATTTAGTGTGGAAATTCATTAAAGGGCCGCCATCCCACGTCTCATCCGTGTAACCTGCATCCAAGGCCTCTCAAACAGAAAGTTTAAAACCGGAATCAAAATGCCAGCTCACAACTGCATGTATGATGAGCGCACGTGGGAACTACCGCCCAAACGCACTCTTTTTGAAGCTCCTTTTAGAATGCCACTGGAGGAAGTATAAAATTTCCCAATTGTCTTGAGGAAGGAATTAAGCAGATAAGTATGTGATGGTAAAATGAAGATTCATGTGATAAAAAATTGTTCAGTTTAGATTTAAATAATAAACAAGTGATAGTGCAGTGTATAGTATACAACAACTCAAGCAGACCACTGATTTCATGAAACAGTTTTTTTTATGACATTCAGGTTTTATGCTTTCTTATATTAAGAAAGATCATTTTTGTATAACCTTAACAATTCTGAAAATAAAAAATAAGTTACCTGTGCTTCACTTTCAACCTTTAGCTGCTCTGAAGACAACAGAGTGACCAGTTGTGGTAGTGGCAAGTCTAGTAACTCGTCTCCATTGGCTACTATGTTCCAGTTTGCTTGTGCATGTTCTAATGCTTCCTCTGCTAGCTCCAAACAATTGTGAGCTTCAGCAAATCTGTCACAATTTGTATAATATGTATATATAACTCTTTATTGTACATAAAACACATGAAAAAGACGAATACAGGACAATACAAATGTACAAAGGCAAAATTATCCCTGAAAGGGATTTCTCCTAGTTAACCTTTGAACGATAGACAGGACATCTAAGGATAATTTACATGTGCATTAATTTTAATTGAGTGTAAACTTAAAATTTACAATACAAATATATATTTATTTATACAAATTTAACAAATGTTTACTATTAAAACTTGAGTGAAATCTAAAGAATAGTAAATATACATATTTACCTAAAGATCCCCAATGTATTTGAAGGATGAAGCTCTGTCCTTAAATATTCACCACAGCCTGTGACAAGCTCCCGTAGCTGCAGCATATCAGCTGCTATCAACAAGTGCTGCACTGTGGATTTGTCTATAACTACTTCACCTGTAAGAACAAAAATGTTATGTTATTTATTGATTTTATTTCATTTTTACAAGTACTGATTATTCACACCAGTTCAATCCCATTTTTTCCACAGTAAACATAGTTTAGTTTAGTTTATTTATTCTCTCAGCACAAAATTACTGTATAAACGAGTTTGATAAGATTAACAATTTTCACTTGCCTGCATCATTGATCATTATCATGACAAAAAACGAGATCAAAGCCAATTTAGGACTACTTAATTTTTCACACAGCAAACAACTTTTTCAATACAGGGCAAACACACTATTTACACTATGAATGTGGTGTGAACAGATGGAGATACAATTTCAAATTCTACCTGTGTAAATAAAGTCAATAATCATTGGAAGAATTTCTGGAGGCACACTAGGAAGGGACACATGTCTTTTCTGACTCTCCTCCAAGCCGACACTAAACATTGCATCGAAATAAGCACAGCTAGCGGCAAGAACCACACGGTGAGCCTGCAAAAGAATAACGGAATAGTTAGTATAAAGTGTATGTTTTAGAGTTCAGTGTTTACATCATTGCAAAATGCTTAAATATTGTAACATAATTGTATAATTATAATTATACACATGTATGATACAGTCGTGTTCTTTATGGTTGACGAATACTTAACAGTAATTAAACAATTAACAACTAATTAATACTTGCAGCTGGGTCAATGTAAGAAGAAAATACATAATGTTTCATCGTACCTTAACCCTGGTTTTCCCCGATATTAAATCTATGTCACAAAATCTGCCATCTCTTTGGAAATTGCTTAAATTTAATGAAATTTTATTAGCATAATCGCGACACTTGTAAGGGCGAGATCCTTCTTTGTTTGAACTTTTCTCTAAAATGTTGGTCGTCATTTTGTCGTATATAATATTTGTACTGACAATAAATGCATTAAAATTAAAAACATTTACTCTGTTAATTGATAAAATTCACCCTAAGAAATTCACCATATAAATAAATAAACTAAAAAAAGTCTTGCTTGACCTGCCAATGAAGTGACAGCACAGTGACGTTCTTTCATAGGTCTCCTTTACCAACTTGTCTAGTACACCGTATGACTGAGTTAATGATTAAATGTTGGCCAACTTGGTAATTGTTTAAAGTGCTAGAACAACTTTGAAACTGCTATCTGTGGCAGATGTGTAAAAAAAATAAACAATGAATTGACAGAACAGAATCAAAGAACCATTCGATTTCAGTACAAATAACATTCGGAAAACAATAAATTTGTAAGAGTATTCTATTCCTATGTTGGCTTCTATAAAAAAGGCTTTTAAATGGAGACCCCTCGTGAAAAATGCAGAAGAAAAAAAAAGGCAAACATCACTTATTTTGGCAGCGTTTGCTGGGGTTCTTGAAGATGTTTTATTTTGGAAAAAAATGTGGTTGTCCCTCATCTTTATGTTTATTATAAACGTTCTTTATTTGTGAGTATGATGTATATAATTGAAAACTAGTAATGAATTGTCGGGTAAATTGCTGCCATGTCTTTATAGAGTCATATGCACTTGGTATTGTTATTAAGTTGACGTGCGCATTAACTAAAAATACACACTTTCGTTGTTGATTTCATCGATAGACATCAGAGACAGTAACATATTTCTTATGATTTATTGATTATCGCAATTGTAATTTTTACTATGTTAATCCCAGTAAATACATATTATCTTGCAAATCTCCAGAGACAATAAATAACACATGTTACACATTATGTTGTCTAGTAACCATGAATGCATTATGATTAAAGCAACAAAGTTTGTGTTTTAGAGCTTTATTCTTTGCATTTCAATTTCCAAATATAATGATTTGACACTGTGTTTTTGAATAATTACAATTGTTTTATTATTTTCAGTACATGCCTCCATTTCAATGTAAACTTTATTGAATTTTTTATCTATCTGCTTACTGTAATTGTTACCATGGATGCTCTAGAAGCATGGTTGAAACACAAGCATAGAACAACTTGCTTAAAAAAACTTGCTAACAACAATGGAACCAAGCTGAGCGCAGTTGCAGTAAAATTACAAGAATGGCTGAAAATGCGATGGAATGGATACATTGACTTAAGAGAAACAAATCACACTAAGGTAATAACTCGTGGTTACTTTAACTGCATGATGTTTTGAAATAAGTTTTTTATTTAACAATTATTTGTTCCAGGCTTTTTTGCTGGTGAATATCATTTTGGGCATGGTTTTCCTTGTTGGAAAATGCCTAAGTGGATATAAGTTGATGTACATTGTACTTATGATAACTTGTCTATTTTATAAGATATCTAAGCCCATTATCAAGCTAGCTCACAAAATACACCAAAATGCTGGTAAGCTAATCCATTTACTAAGACAAGGATGAGTATTTGTTGTTGGTAATCTTCTTTGTACATTAAATATTCTAATGAATTTCAGAATCGGATGGTGAGCTGGAAGGTCTTATTCCTGAAGTATCAGATGTGGACATAAAGATTTTATCTATTGAGTCTGAGACTAAGCAAGTGTTTGATGAAAAACAAAGTCTAGGTAAAGTATATGAACCTCTTGTTACTGCATTTAAATATGCACATCATGAAATCATATAGTGTTAAATAGGTTAATTATACAATTTCAAATCATGTGTTTGTGTATCAGTCTGATGCATCATAGCTTAAGCGGATGGACTGATTTGGATGTGTTTTTTTTCATTTTAATATCAGTTTCCGTGGTGGTGGTTCTTAGCTATGTTTGGTAAAAATCGATCCAGCGGTTTGAAGAGTATCAGCTCTAAAATGATGTAAGGTGTCTTTGGCAAAATATTTAGGTATGATTATTGGAATAATGGTGGAAGCCGGGGCAGGCAGTTAGTTATGTATAAATACACTTAACTAAATATTTATATTTTTAGACTATTGGAAACCCGAAGATATCCCTATTGAAGACAGTGACAGCTCTGATCACAGCAGCTCACTTGTGACCAACATGTCTTTAGAAAAAATGCAGGCATTTGAAAAAGAAGTAGAAATTACAGACTCCAGCGAAGACGAATATATACCTTTAGGTATAGTAGACATCCTTCTATGACTTATACATCCTCATTTCTGTTTGAAAAAAAAAGTTTGATGACATTTCTTATTAAGTATTATACATAACAATACTTAATGGCCGTAGAAGTTTTTTTTACATAGATTTTGATTAGCTTTGTATGCCTTCAATAATAATTATTAAAACTCTTATTTATCCTTTAATCTTATTTTATTCCTGGTTGTTTAGTAATTACGAGCTATCGGACAAATTAAATCTGTTTTTTATCATCATAAAGTTGACTAAATGTGAAATTTCCTAGGACAATCTAATTGTCTAATAAATTTCTAAGGAGGGTCAGATTTCTGTAATCAGTAAATTGTTAAATAGAACTAGTGACCTGTATGGTGACAAAAATTTAGTCCACAGATAATTACACATAATTTTGATTTTTTATAAGCAGGCAAAATGCATGTTAACAACTAATGAGTGTCGTCTAAGCAATTTAAAGGTATGGACATTAGAAAAAACACACTTTTATTTTCAGTTCAACAAAAACAGCTCCAGTCTACTACATTGGAAGAAGTACAACCAACTGGATCATGGGGTGGGGCAGCCTACAATGCCTTCTTCAATATAGCGGGAGCTGTTTCCAACATGGTGTATGCTGCTCCAGATGACAAAAAGAGGAAACGTGTATCCAGTGTTGATTCCTCGGATGGTTTCGAAATGATTGATAAAAATGATTTAAATTAAGGACATATCAAAAGACAAGTGACTTATTAAATTAAACATTTATTACTTATGGTATAATAGCATATTATTAATTCTTAGTTCCATGTTCAAAAAATTGGTCTCAAACATTACATGACATATTTTCCAATCGGGCCATCAGTTCTTGGTGCTGTTTTTTTAAAGCTCTTAATCTCACTACATTCAGAGCATTTCTGGCAACCAATGCCTCTAGCATTGGGCGTGACATCTGAAAAATCATAACATACAACTGTAAATTAGGGTTGTAGTTATTGAAAATAGACATTTTGATATGTAAATTTATGTGTCTGACTTACCTTTTCAACTATGTGTCCAATGGCAATAGTCCTCACAGCTGCATTATGTTGCTTGATTATAATATCATCTGTTTCACCTTGACCTACTTCATTGTTATATGCCTCGTCTTCTTCTTCTTTCAGAATTGCTGGCAGTTGGGTTAGGATCTAAAGAAAGTTTCATTTAAGTATTTGGAATTTAGTATGTTATTATTTAAAAACAGGTTCTCAGTTCTAACCTCAAAGTTGTTTGACATAAGAGAGTCATTGTTGTTCACCACTTCCATTTCAATTTCCCTTCGACTTTGTGTTGAACCATCAGTAACCGATTGGAAGCAAGTTATTTGTATCTGGAAAGAGAAGTATAGCAATCTGTTTTATTTCGTGATTTCTAAGTTAGGCAATTATATAAACTTTAGGATACTAACTGATGGGGATTTAGTACTCTGGTCAGTAAGGAAGGCAGCAAATATTATCCCTACAAAACTGGCATCCATCCTTTGGTACATTGATTGCGTTGCAAGATCTAAAAAACATAATAACGAGCATATATAGCAGCCAAAAATATTTTAACACATCAATGATGATGACTAATTTACAATTTAAAGTCAATTTATTTAAATAGTAAAATATAATTTCAAAACTAGCTACTGTCAATACAAACCAACGTGTGAGGGCCAAACAGTAATATGTGGGTGAGAATGGTACCAGCCCACTACCCTCAAAGGCCGGCCCACTTCAGCCGCCAGTTCTTCTGCTCTCAAAGTAGCCTGCACCAACTGCTCTTCGGAAATTTCTACTCGATCAGGCTTCTTATCTAACCGACGTAAAATAACTGAGGATACTATTGATACTAGAGAACCATTGTCGTGAACCTGCAAAGATACGAATTAAGTATGAAAATAGGTTTTTCATACTTGGATAATTATAGCTGATGAAAATTTACACTTGTACGGACTTCTCCAATTAGTAATCCCATAATTTCTTCTTTTTCCGTGGATAAAGCATGTTGAACGCAAACTAGAGTTACGTCGGTGGACAGCAAGACTTTATTTAGCATTATATTCTCAAAAAAGAATGCAAACAAATTGTAAATACACCGAACTTCAGTGTGCCAAGTTTCGACTTAGTAATTTAGTTTAGTAGCTCTTTTCTTTGACATAAGCAAATGTCAAATTGTTTTTTTGAGAACAACAGAGTAACCAACGCAACGATTTTCGTAATTATGGTTAGGTGCCTGCAGCATTGTACTGCTTCTCCAAAGTCAACGATTACATTAGGTTATAGCCAGCGATAGTTAAGTTTACATCAGTTTACATGTTTTCGCCAATAGCGTATAATAGGAGACCTAGAGGGAGTACCGTAGGTCCCTTGGTTACTTTTTATCACTTCAACTTTTTCTATATGGCAATCGGTTTTACACTCCTAATACTCTTTCGCTGCTGGCCTTATACTCCGAAATTCGATTTTCGAACTTCGTGTCATACCGTCCCTTTCACTCTCAAATGAATGACTATTAGTGTGAGCGGAACGGAACGAAACGAACTTCGAATCTCGTTTTAAGTCGCGCCGGATGACTACTATATCCCTCTAATCTGTGGCCGAAAGACATTGTCAACATATATGATGTTTAAGCTGGTGGCCCTCGTAGCCAATGCTCAATAAAAAAAAAAAAAATAACGTCAAAAAGTTGGCAGCATTTCATAAATGCCAACTGTCATGAAGATGACGTCATTACGCCACAGACTATACTGATTGAGGAAGAAGTTTGTAGGTCAAAATAAAACTGAACAATTTTGAACAATTTTACATAATTTCTTCTCAATTCTCTGCAAAAATGAACAAATCAAAGAAAGACTAACTTTACTTCGAGTCAAGGCCATTATAAGTAATAATTATCTGTCATGCCTGACTTTGTTCACACTCCATAAATTCTGCACTTGTCTACTCTGTTTTCTTCAGTCAAATCTGCTCCCTCACTCTCAAAGAGTGATTGTGTAGTGTGAGCGAAATGGCACGAAACGAAATTTAAAAATCGAATTCCGTTTCGGAGTTTATCGCGTCGCCAATGCCAATCGGCTCGGCAGTCAGTTTCAGTGTCTGTTGGTTGTCTGTTTCAGGTGATCAATCACAATCAGATCAGTTACTTTATGGTCGTGGGACTCGTGGGTGGTTATTTTACAATATTTTGTAATACATTTTGACGGATACTGTACCCGCGGCTTTGTATCCATAATTTAATAAATACGAAATCTGTACGTATAGTAAGGTAGTCAGGTAATTTAGATATAAGCATGTTTCGTATCGTAAAGGCTGCTGAAAATGTCTTATTACCATCGTTTAAGTGTAAGTATTGTTTATTTTTATATAAGTACTGTTCTTTTTAATCACTTTTATTTTTCACGTTCACTAGATTAAAACTACCTATAACTTTGTGCTTTTGTACCGTGCACTGCATAGTAACAAGCCCCCCAAGTTAATTTAAATTTTAAATAGGTATAATCATAGTATAAATAATGAGAAGGGTTTATTGGAAAAGAAAAAAAAAACATAATAAAAAACAGTCACAACTTGAAAATAACGCAGAGATACTAAAACTACAACTAATTATAAAACAAATTTTCATAAAGCTATAAATAAATAATTGTTATGATATGATCCCTCAACATTCCGGTGGATGTGACGTTAATTCCACACAAGTGATTGTGTGGGAAGTTGATGTAATTGGTTTGTTTAGAAAGGCGTTAAAATGGATTGGAATGGAGAATAAGTGCATGGGTACTTATTTGTAACTCAGAATTAGAAAATATTATTGTTAAAAATATAATTGTCCATTTTCGACAGTCTAAATGTTTTTTTCTGTATTATTAAATATAAAAACATTACTAAAAATTAGATTCCAGGAGTTTGTCCATTGCTCTGCAAAATGAACCAGAGAAGCCTTGTATCAAAACATCAGTTCCTGGCCCCAAGACGCAGCAGTTGTTGAAAGAACTTAATTCATTGCAGGTCAGTGTTGTATTTAATCAGGTCAGTGTTCTACTTTTATTTCACTCACCATTATTTTAATAGTACCCAATTTATTTTTCTAATATTTTTTGAGGATTAAGGTGTGCTTGTGTTTGTGTTACTAATGTCTTGAATTCATCAACTTTAGCTTTATTCAAAACAGTTTGTTAAAGCACTTAAAATTAAGTAAAGAATAATATTTGTGATATTGAATGTCTTGGAAATTTTAACAAAAGCTGATACTGATATTGGAAGTATTAATTTAATCCATATTTTTAGGCCCATTATAAGTTTTATTATTTTAAAGTAATTTATAAATCTGATACCTATAATATGATTTTTATTTATCTTCCAACATAAATTGTTCATAAAAATATAACACCAATCTGACTCATAACTAAACAGCTTTAGAAATGTTCTAATAGGGTGCCATGTTCTGGCATATGCTTTCATTTGAAATAATTTATTTAAGGCCATTTTGGCTTTGTGTGTGTGGGCGTGTGGTAACTTTTCCAGGATAAAAATTACCTATGTGTTATGCTATTTTAACGAGTTCTTCTTCTGTGCCTAGGCATATAAAGATATCACATTGATCAGTTGCTTCATTATGATGTACAAGAAAAATAAACAAACACTATTTTTAATACCTGCATATTTTATGACATTGATAATAAAATTGACACTTCAACAAGATTCCATCATTCAATAATTAAGTAAATCAAATTTCATTGAACATCAACATCAAAAATTAATTATGTACCACCATAATTTGGTTGATAAGTACAATTTTATTTTATTTCTAGATTATTGTCACATTTTGCCACTAAATTTGACATTTATTTCTTGATTTTATTATTGGTTTCCTAATTTCATTTTTTTTTTATGAATTACTTTAATGTTTGTATTTTATTATCTTTTTATGACTTTCTTATGTTTTCACATAAAAATATAATGTAATTTACAAATGGACATGAATGAATCTAACTGAACTTGTTTCTGCTACATACACACATACATACTTGTTTATCAAAACTATACCAATGGCGATAAGGTTCCTCTTCTCAATTCATTGTATCCAATTTATTTTCAATTGCATAAATGGCTATGAATTGAAGGTGATCGTTATAAATATTAATGTTGCGCGTTGTGTTATGTTGTTTCTGTAGGCGTAACTAGTCTTACAAGGTGGTTATGAATTATACCTATATTTATTACAGTTTCATTGATTATACTACTCTGTTTACTATTGTCCTGTCAATTGGTTGAAGGTTAACTGGAAGAGATCCCTTTAAGAGAAAAACAATACCCAATGTACCTAAATAAAATTTAAAATACAATTTTGAATAAAGTTGGGTATTGTTTTAAATTGATTTTATGGAAATTATTTAGTTTATGTTTAGTTCAAATAGACGAATTTCCGCGTAATTCCTTTGTTAACTTTTTTTCAGTTGCTTTGAAATAAGTTTCTAGTTGTTATGCATTGTCGGAGAGCTAAGAAACCAGTTGTTTTTAAAATAATCTGGAAGCTAAGTTAAACTTAAACGTTTTTTTTTTTGTTTTTTAGTCATTTACTAAGTGGAAAAAAAAATATTGAAATAATATCGCATTTTAAAATTTGGGTAGTTAATTGTTGTTACAATATTGACAAATAACCAGTGTTTAATCGTTTTTATTAATCAGAAGAAAAATGTTAAAGATGAGATTTCAATTGAGATTTCTTAAATTCATTTTTGAAGTTGCATTTTTGACTTATTTTGAAAAAATCTCAAAATATACCTATATATCTAAAAAATAATTCACCATTGCATAATGCATATGGAGGTTAAAATTATAGCAAATCCCCCTTGCCAGCTAAATGGTGTATTTGATGGTGAAAAAATGTATGGTAGTAGTATATAAGTATAACGAAGTTTAAAGGACAACTATCACAGCTAGGTTGGCTTTACAATTTAACGAGTAATAGTCGACCAACTTATAAAAGGTAAAGGTACTATGTAAACCGTGAACCCGTTCATAATATGTATCCACATAGTGTGACAGGCAACTACGGAATCCAACACTGCACGCACTGCACTGCACGTGGCCCCGGTGGCCCGACACGTTTTTGGCCGGTTTTATTGTACAATGTCTTAAAAAATCTGGCAAATACCTACATAATCATAATCTTATGTAATTCAGCAGGTAACTGTAGGTAGATTTATCTCAAATAATAGAGAAGCGTAAAAAGAAGACCATCCATATTGACTATCTTAATCTTGAGTTATAAAACATCAAGCTACAATCGCTTATCTCACATCATTTACTTTGTTGCTATGAACTTGACAGTGTATTTCATTGGGTTTTTGTATAGTAGAAAACGTGTAATTATTATTCGTTTCAGCAAGCTTCGTCTGTACAAATGTTCGCTGACTACGATAAAAGCTATGGCAACTATTTCGTAGATGTCGACGGGAACGTGTTTTTGGATGCTTTTACTCAGATATCGTCGCTACCCCTCGGGTACAATCATCCGGAATTGTTGAAAGCATTTGACGATGAACATAATCTTGTAAGTATTATGTTTATGACAGCAAAGATAACTTTAGTTAGGGCATTTAATGATACATTCATATACACATAAGCAAATCACGTCTTTACTCCTTACAGGGTAGACAGAGGTTAACGTAACATGACCTAAAGGCTACGATTAGCATGATTGTGGGCATATAGGTTGAAAGGGGAATCATGTTATAGGCGATGTGGCTATTTTGATTCCCCTTTCCATCCTTACGCCCACAATCATGCTAAACGCGGTCTTTAGGTCTTGTTACCTCAGGCTCTGTCTACCCCGTAAGGGATAAAGACGTGATTTATGCATGTATGTATGTATGGGAATCAAAATAGTGATGGGTTGCTGACCGCATCGCCTATAGGTAACGTGTTCCTATGATTTTCGCCTATTCCGTCGATTTGATTTTACTATCTGCGCGGGAAGAGAAGCTACTGGTACATTCTATGGCTTTTCTTTGCTCCCAGCCCAGCTTGGAAGACACATTTTGATGCAATAGACATGGACGCCG
Source organism: Pandemis cinnamomeana (assembly GCA_932294345.1). Lineage (NCBI taxonomy): Eukaryota > Metazoa > Arthropoda > Insecta > Lepidoptera > Tortricidae > Pandemis > Pandemis cinnamomeana. The sequence continues at coordinate 9,039,234 of OW028705.1, read as the reverse complement.
TGCAGTGGCGTAGCTACAAGGGACTAGGCGGGGCAGTGCCCCGGGGCCCTCAAGCTCAGAGGGCCCTCGAATCCTTACCAGAAAATCTCGATCGAACTATTATTATTAAAACGTAACCAGTTTAGATAGTAGTGGGGGCCCATTTTTTTATTTGCACCAGGGCCCTTGGTTACCTAGCTACGCCACTGACGCCGTGAACCCTTTTTTGTCTTGTTTCAGAAAGCACTTGTCAATCGTCCAGCACTCGGTGTGTTTCCTTCGGCCGACTGGCCGGACAAGCTCAGAAGCATCCTCCTGCCAGTTGCACCGATGGGTATGACTCATGTCTCGACGATGATGTGTGGCTCTTGCTCCAACGAAAACGCTTACAAAGCGGTATTTATGTGGTACCGGACAAAACAGCGCGGCGAAAAATTGGACTTTACACCTGAAGAGATGAGTTCGTGCATGGTGAATAAGGCCCCGGGATCGCCGGATTTGGCTATTCTGTCTTTCGAGGTAGGTGTTTTTTAAATGAAGCAAAGACATTGGAAAAGTTTAATTGTAAAAGTTACTTTCTTTTATGAAAAAAACCGGCCAAGTGCGAGTCGAAATCGCGTACCGAGGGTTCCGTATCTACAAATTCGGAAAGAACTACCTTCATACTAAATTTAAAATTTCTCAGACAACTGGAAGTAGTTACCTCATAGGTTTTGGTAGCACGGCAATTTATGCGGAAATGCCCTTTCTAATATGTCCAACTTTATCGTTTGATTGCTGATTTTTTCACAGTTGCAAGGGTCACCAAATTTCAGTATTTGGAATTAATTTCAACTTGACACCTCTCGCTTTCCTGAGAAAAAGGGTCTTGACTGACGGACAGACAGACAGACAACGAAGTGATCTTATAAGAGTTTCTTTTTCTTTTAACAATACGGAACCCTAAAAATAAAAAGATAATTTTTGTAACTTGCTTGCCATGAATAACCTAAATAACGTTTTTTATTTTTTCTCTGATAAAATAAATATGTAGGTAGCTACCTACCTATTAAAAATTGTTGTTGGTGTATGGCAAATTGGAATTTTATAACGAGACATTAAATGTTTTATTCTTATAATTTGAGATAGTGAGAAGTCCTGTACATTTCATGTCCCACTGCTGCCCAACCAACGTTACTTTATTTATCAGGGAAGTTTCCATGGTCGCACCTTTGGCGCATTGTCTACTACGAGGTCGAAACCGATACATAAATTAGATTGTCCCGCATTCGATTGGCCCGTGGCTCCATTCCCAAGATACAAGTACCCGCTCAACGACAATGTATGCGAAAATGAACAGGAAGACAAAAGGTTTGTTTATTAACGAGTTTGTTTAATGGTAGATAACGAAACTGCCTCTCTAAATACATGTGATGCATGCACGTTATCATTGATTCTCATGATCATGACAATGATAAGAATTATGATTTATGATGAGTTAGTTCTTGTTTACCATGTTACATATTTGTTATCTAAAAATACTATTATTGAAAGTGCATTAACAAAACCTTCAATATTGGTGAAACTACACTGGAAACGTGACTCGGCATTCGCTTTCTGGGTTTAATGCGAGATGTCATGTACAATCACGTAAAGCGGACGCTACGTCGCGGCTTCAGTGAGGCAATCAAGTCATCGTTCTATTATGTTAAAAATGGTTGATTCCACGTGCACTGGCGCGCTATACAAGATTGTTACAATTACACATTATTTTATTTTAGATATTGCTTAAAATGCCTGTCTAGGGACCAAATTCGTATTCTTGATGATACGCGATTGATGCCTAGACTAAAACTTTTGATGTGCATCATGAAATTATGCTTTTTGTACATGTTTATAGATAAACGCCAAAGTTCACAGGAATCCGATCACATTAAACTATACATAGTAATTAATTGATATGCTTCTTTCATATTTCTTTCTTTTATCTGTTCTTTTCAGACTTGTAGATGATTTTCCGAATTATTTTATCGCCACGTCGGAAACCCGCTGTTATGTTGTTTACTGAAAAGTTGAAGCATGACGCCAGTATTTGGGTGCAGTAACATTTTTTAAACTGCATGACTTTTATGCTATACCTACCTAAATATGCAAGTTTTCCGTGACGAGTTACTCAAGCTTTGCAAACTGAATTCTGCAGTGCGTAGAACAGTGAAGTTATAGGATAGCTAACGCTCACACCTCAGCGATACAGTGAGTGAAAGAGTGCTTCCGTTGAGTTTGAGTTTAAATGCTGAGTGTGCTAAAAGAATAGTGCACTCTGTTGTCCAATATCTGAACAGGTGTAAACTTGGCGTAACATAAGGGCATTGTTGCTAGATGTGGTAATCGCGGAACAGAATAAACAAGTAGATAGAGTGCCAAAATCCCAATTACCAATACCGCTTTCGCCGGAAGGTCACAATATCGCGCTGGTACCTAGGTACACATACTGTGAAATTTTGATGATTGATTATTTTTAAACATAAAATAATTTCTATTTTCTTTTCTGTCTACCGCCTGTATTCAAATTAGGTACTCAGATTCGTTTCCCCGGCGTGTCAATAATGGCAACTGTTTAATGCGGAGTTGTAAAACTTAGCTCTGACAAAAAAAATGTTAGACTTGTTTATAAGTATGCCACGCAAGGTAGGTCGACTGGGATCCACTTAAAATGTAGGTAAGATAGTCCGCCACTTTGACTATTCTGCTTTATTTTTATTACACATGTTATGTATGACATAATATTATTTAATATCTTGTCTTATCGCTCTGTTATTTCCGTAGTTCCGTAGTGTTTTACCTGTTATCTTTAACTTTGTCAAAGTCGTTAAAAAATATCTGAAAATATTGTGATGCCATGCCTGAGTTATATATAACATCAAACTTTACGCAAGCTTAGTTTTAACAGTCGAAGTAGCGCAGACAATGGACATTCTAAAATAAATACCCACTTATAAATATAGATAGTCTAAAATAAAATAAGTTGCTTTTTATTGTTGTTTTAACTAGTAGAGACTTTATACATCTCTACTGTAGATTCATATAATTTAAGGCTCGGGGGGGGGGGGACCTTATATTATTATCCCTTTTATAAATGTATTTAATTGAAGTAGAATTTAAGTATTCTTACTGTATTTTATTTTGAAAAAAGGACTTTCTGCCAAGTTTCTTACGTCGCGTTCTTTTTGGCAATGATGGTCTTTCCGAATGAGCTGGTAGTTTCAAAAAGACATGTAAAAGAGCCCTTAGCGGCCAATTTGCAAAATAAAATTTTCATTTCCATTTTCATTTTCATTTTAAACGGTAAAATTTTTATTTAAATTTTATTTTTAATTGTAAGAAACGACAATTTGATAGATTTTAACCAAAATGTTTCCGGATAACTAAAAGTAGCCCCAAAACTACTCGTCCTATTGTAAATGTCTTTTAATCAGATGTCAATCGATTAATTATTTAAGTCCGAACAAGTCCGAATTTAAATATACCATACAATTTTTTTATTATACTCAAGCAATTTACGTGAAAATAGTGACTTCTAACTTAATAATAAGTATACCGAGCCATCTACAATTTATGACAAGACTAGACCGCACTAAGATCGCGGCGCAATGGGCACCAGTAGGGACGCATTCTCTTAGCGGACATGACTCACTTTCTTGCCATGCTCTCTTGTTTATTCTGTTCTATAATAATGACGTACGAACAAATAATTAGGCCGACTTGGTGGATATATGTAGTTATTTTTATACTAATTGTTGCCCGCAACTCTGTCGCACAGAATCTGCTTATCTCTATACCAAATTCCATCAAAATAGGTTCAGCGGTTTAAGGGTGAAGAGGTAACAGACAGACAGACTTTAGTATAGTTGGTGATTTTGGCTTACAAAATAATGGCTTAAAATTATATCACTGTTCTGATTGCTGCAGACGTCACATTTGGATTGCCCTAGTACACCTATACCTATACATCAATAACTCTCTTATCTCATTTAGATGTATTAGCTATACCTAACTAGTACCTAATTACCGTCAACTACTTCAAGCAAATTTATAAAAATAAAGCATGTCTATGTGTTGTGTTGTGTGTGTCAACACATCAACTTATACATATAACATTAACATACATACATACATACCGTCACGCCTCTTTCCCACAGGGGTAAGCAGAGACTACTTTTTTCCACTTGCTACGATCCTGACATATTTCTTAACATATTCATTCAAATTAACACCTTATTTCGTGGCAGTAATGTTTAATGTCAATTGCATACGATCGTGAGAAGTAATGACATGACGTCTCGCGCTGGAAACTTGTCTGTCTCTTTTGTTCTCAAGCGTTTGAGATTACGGTGCGAAAGAGACATATACATTGTTATCAAACCAAAGCGCATTCGAATCGAAACACGACGGAACCAAAACACGTCGTGTCGTGCAGACTTTTGCTTCCGACAGTTTTTGAGCGTGATTGGAAGTAAGCTACTAGTTGTTTATTGTACGTCAATGCATGTTGCACACATGTTGCAGACTCTTAACAGAAATATATCAAGAGTTTAACTTAACTTACTCCACTAACAATTTTTACAATATAGTGGCAAGCAGACCGTGTAAGATTATGGAACTAAATTATTAAATCTAGGTATTTGGAAAAATTGTAAAAAGTAACATGAATTGACTGACAGCCCAGGAGCTTACACCACCACTCTAGCTAGAGACTAACCCCCTTATTCATAAACGCTCTGTAGGCTTCTGCTAACTTAGCAATCGTTTGTCCTTATCTGTCACTTTGGCATTTACCTTTCACAGATAAGGACAAACGATTGCTAAGTTAGCAAAAGCCTAAGTAGCTAACTTAGCAATCGTTTGTCTTTATGTCACTTTGACATTTACCTTTCACAGATAGGGATAAATGATTGCTAAGTTAGCAGAAGCCTACAGAGCGTTCATGAATAAGGGGGTTAATTAATAGTCCGATATATTACTTGAGGATCATAGAGGTGTATTAAAATTATGTTTTTCGAAATTACCTCGGAATAGTGAACTAACTTCTTTTTTAATCATAAAAGATATTCTAAGTTTTTAGGGTTCCGTACCTCAAAAGGAAAAAACGGAACCCTTATAGGATCACTTTGTTGTCCGTCTGTCTGTCCGTCCGTCCGTCCGTCTGTCAAGACCCTTTTTCTCAGGAACGCGTGGAGGTATGAAGCTGAAATTTATATCAATTACTCAGGTCTACTGTCCCTTGAAGCTGTGAAAAAATCAAACTTCTAAGCCAACGCAATCAAAAGATACAGCCGTTTATGCCGCAAATTTCCGCAAATTTTCAACTCTCAAGGGAATCAAAACCTACAAGGTAGTTCCCGTGAACGCAGAATCTTGAAATTTGGTATGAAGGTAGGTCTTATAGCACAGATTAAAGAATAATTGCGAAAACCGTAAATGTGTATGTATGTCTGTATATAGCAGTGACCAATATAAAGTAACCCCACACTGCGTACATTTTGCTTTGGAACAGGGCTCTGCTTACACTGGTTTTAGATATTTATAGATAATGATACGGAACCCTCGGTGCGCGAGTCCGACTCGCACTTGACCGGTTTTTTTTTTGTGGAAAGACTGAGGCAAACGAGCAAGGGGCCACCTGATGGTAAGCGATTTTCTGACAGCGTTTACCAACGTGTTGCTTCTTTCTTTGTGAAAAGTTTGAATGTAAATTTACAAATAGAAAAGATCTGCTTGAATCTAAATTGTATTAAGTCGAATTATTCGTAGGCAGGGAAATAAATATAGGATGAATAACTAATTTACTTCACTAATACAGAATTATGAGTGGCATGTAACACTGTCCGCTGCTAGCTATTAAAGAGATGAATTTGTATAAAACATGAAATAAAAATTGATTGCTTTAACAGACTTGAGCTTGTTCTGTGAAAATTAACTTGAACTTGCTTAGTACGGCCTACATTAATAGTGTTAAGCTTTAAATAATTGGTTGCATTAGTTAGGTTTATTCAAATTATTCATGTTTATAAATAATGGCACCTTATGGCACTCAGCACTAGCCTGCTTACCTGTGTGCTAATTGTGGTGTATAAACAGTTTCAGATAAAGAATAACTGTAATCTTCCGTACACTTAAAATATATCTTCTTACTTAGGTGCCTTGAAAAAGTGGCTGATATCATACAAAGACGCAAAGAAGAAGATAGACCAGTGGCAGGCGTTTTGGTTGAGCCAATTCAGTCTGAAGGAGGAGACCACGAAGCATCTCCCCAATTTTTTCAATGTCTTCAGCAAATATGCAAGCAGGTCAGTAGTCGTCTGCGTAGAATTATACATAAAAACCTTCCTCTTGAATCACTCTAGGTATCTATTAAAAAAACCGCATCAAAATCCGTTGCGTAGTTTTGAAGATATAAGCATACATAGGGATATAGGGACAGAGAAAGCGACTTTATTTTATACTATGTTGATGATTAAAAAACAATTTAATACTATTAATTTATTTAATTTAATTTAATATTATTTAAGGTTTATCTTGTAATTTATATTTTTAAATTTATGTAATCCATGACATTGTAACTAATTATTATTAATAAATAAAAAATTTAATACTTAGTATCAAAAAACATTTTCCCCAATAAGTTTTGTGTTACCAGACAGCGACTTTTTGAATTTGTCGCCTTTTTTTAGTGACACGATTGACTGGACAGACTGCATCTTTACATTACAACGGCTGCTTCGCAACTTAACCGGTGCAGAAGCTTTAGCTTGATTAATAAATTGTTCTTCAGAATGGAGTTGCTTTTATCGTGGATGAGGTGCAGACCGGCTGCGGTCCTACTGGCAAGATGTGGGGCCACGAGCACTTCCAATTGTCCTCACCTCCGGACGTAGTGACGTTCAGCAAGAAAATGCTCACTGGAGGGTTTTACACCTTACCAGAGTTCAGGTATGTTCAGATAAGGGACCTGCACTGGCATTACGTACCTGAATTGCGTGGTCTCGTCGTCTAGGCTAGGGGAAGACGGGCCTAGCGTACGGGCTCTCCCCTTCCTGACGCGGTCCTGGCGGAAAGTGGGGCCACAAGCTGGCTGTTTGTGTTGAAGTGAAGCCCTTGTGGCAACCCACTGCGTCCCCATCACAATGGATTCGAGGGCAACGTCGGAGTAGTTTTAGTTTGGGTTTTCCCCTTCGCCCAATCGCACTGCTGTACATCTGTAAATAACACCATACCTATATTTTGGCATTTTTGAGATCAATTGACGCGATACTATTTTAGGAAAGTCGTTAATTCATTAAGCCAATGCGTCACTAATTTTAAATAACGATGTCAATTTCAACTTACTTAATTGTTTGCCAAAGAGCAGATAATTACACAATAAAAAACCCTTGTAATTTTTTTGATCGGCTCATCTTTTGTTGTTTATGTAGGTAAATATTAACAATTAGTTAGGATTCTTACAGATTGTAAATAAGTATGACTCAATAAGAAATGACAAAATTAACCAAGAAGCAGCAGAAAATTTTGGATATGTACTTCCATTTGGTTAATTTCGAAGTATACCTACCTACCTAAAAATTTAATTCATAAATAATTAAATTTCTAAATGTCAGTGAAAATTAGAACACATAGAAAAATCCTAAAAGTAAAGCTATGGCCGGGAATCGAACCCGGATCCTTGTCATTCCGTGACGCGTGCTATACCCCTACACCACCCATAGCAGGTAATATTAAATATATAATTCATAAATAATTACCCAAAAGACTTGGGTTAATGTTTTTGCTTCTAATATGTTTTCAATAAATATTGTAAAGTTTATGTTTATTTTAAATATAAACTCCAGCAACAATAATTGATTATTATTATATTAGCCTATATTTGTGTCCCAATGCTGGACTGAGGCCTCCACATCTCCCTATCTAGAGCTAATATCCGCCCACTCGGTCAGTCGAATTTAATTTTTTGATTACATTTATCTTTTTCGGCGTGATTATTATGTATACACCCTTACTAAATTACAGCTAAGTATCTAGTACCTACTAAAAGTTTCTGAACTAAGCCGCGTATAGATAGACAGACAGACATAATGAAACTATTAAGAGACAAGTTTTTGGCATTTTGATTGCGACCCTCAAAACAGTTTATTTTATTTACCTATAAAATAATTTGTTTATGGTTTCAGACCTTTACAAGCCTATAGAGTATTCAACACTTGGATGGGTGACCCAGGAAAGCTGATTCTTTTGGAAAAAGTGCTTAAAGTAATTTCGCAAGAGAATCTACTGAATACAGTGGCTTGTACTGGATTACAGCTAAAAGAAGGATTACATCAACTTGAGAAAGAATTTCCCAATCACATTAACAGCGTCCGAGGTCGCGGCACGTTCTTGGCATACAATGCACCAACTACCGAATTGAGAGACAAGATAAATAATACTTTAAAGAAAAATGGTGAGTTAAACTACTAATTAAGAACGCAAATTACGAGCTTTCAGAAAACTCACTTAATTATACATACCAAAATTATATGTAATGTATTGATAAATAATAAAGTATAGAAAATATGTATGTATTACTTTAAATTTAAAATTTATCAAAACATTTTACAATTTTACCCATTCCGTGCAATTTTTAATACGCTTCCATTGGTGAAATCTACAAATAGTTTGGAAATTGCCGAATCGATTTAATCCATTATTGTTGTGAAGCCCGTAAATGCAAACTGACAAATAAAATGCACACAACATTATTCAAAGCTCTAATATTGTAATGCGCGTCACCCTCTTGTTTGAATGTAGGGGTAGTTTGGAACTACTGAATCATAGTGAATATGTTCCACAGGTGTCCTAGGGGGAGTTTGTGGAGAAAACGCTATACGACTGCGACCAGCGCTGATCTTCCAATCAAAACATGCCGAGATTTATTTGGATGTCTTAAGAAAAACTCTAAAAGAATTGTAAAGAAAAAAAATCTTGATTTACAGTGATTTTATATATTTTTTTTACAATATTATTTTATAATATTTTATTTTGAATTGTCGATTTTATTGCTAATTATTATTTATTAATTATTTGAAAATAGGATCTTTTTTTCAGTATTATTTCTTTGTTATAACATTTTATGCATTTAATCACGATTTGATCATGATTCACTGTAACGATAATATCTAGGCTTATGTGATGATGTTATCAGTCATTTGTTTCAAAAAATATTGAAGTCACGAAATTATTATCTGCTTAAGATTGTTTGCGTCATAAGTCTCAGTTAAAGTATACATAATACCCATTAATAAAAAGGAATGAAAAAACTAGGCCTGAGCCCATTTATGGGATGAAGCTCTTTAGTATTAGGAAATTTGGCGCGCATTGTTTCAGCTTTCGACGAATAGTAGCGCCTTCTCTATTTTAGCACCTGGAAGTTTATTCGCTGTGCCATAGATCGGGTCTAGTCCAGGTACTCCATATCTATAGGAGTAAAGTACTCTATGTAATAAGAGTGTAAATTATAATAACGTACCTAGAGATAATTAAAACTGTTTTACAATGAATGTCTTCCATATTATATAATAATATAGATGTTTATTGAATTAATTGTTTTATTAAGCGCTTTGTCCTGGTGAGGAAGTATTATACTATGCATGTTCCAGTATAATATACTGCGGCGGGCTAATATCTGTGGTATGGAATATCTTACCTTACGGTGAAGTGTAATTCGTATTTTTTTATAACAGTGGGACCACGGGTAGCGACCCGATCAACAACAACACTGGACGGCACTCTAACCTATGTCAATTGGCATTGTTCATTTTTTTTAGTATGCTCCAATTCGAAAACCATTTCAAGGAAAACCATCATTTATCCGATTTATCTTGTCCGATTTCAAAAATACTTTATGATTGCAGATATTTTTGTAAAAGTACTTTGAACCTTTGTTTGACCGAACGACCTGGTTTTTAGACAGAATCCAGCATCGAATGTTTGCCACAAAATGAAAAAAAAAAAGTTTAGCTGTGGCAACTGTCACGTGTCACTGTCAAATGGACAAAACCATAGACAAAGCCGTTTTTTTTATAGCCAGCCGAACGAAGGCGATTGGGATTCTGTCTAAATTCACGAATTGTCAAACAGCGAAAATATATTTATTATTAATTAACAAAGCTACGTAAAAGCATAATATTCAAATTAGTTGCTTGGAATAGTCCATTTTATCAAATAAAGGTGTTAAAAGCACAGCTTAAAAAAAATGAACAATGCCAATTGGGCACTGCATATCCGCGCTTCACAACTAAAATTGACTAAATACTTATTGCCGGTATTAGTCTTATTAGAGCATTTCATCGAGGCTCTACGACCTAATAAGGACGCACAAGTAGACGTAGTCGAAATTGGTATGGTTGATGGTTATCCTCATCAAATCGGCAATATATACTGGTTTTACAGTTGGCTCTACAATACCACTTTGGTTGGAATGAGGTAAAGTGACGAGCCGTTGCCCCATGACCAAAATACGCCATGCTTAACAGGTGAAAAAATCGTAATATTCTTATTTCTTCTTCTTCTTCTTCTTCTTCTTTTCTAATATGGCCCCATCGAACCATGCGATGATTTCGCCAATGTCAAGGTAATAAATACAGTATTCAAAAATCTTAGTGACTAAAATGTCGGCAACGTTGTACGGTAGAACATGGTCATAAGACCCCCCAAAATATTCTTATTTAATATTACTTAGGAATAGGGACAGAGTACCTGAAACCGACGAGCATGTATGAAGAGATTGATGAATGATGGATGAAGCGAAAGGATCAGGATCGTAACAAGTGGAACAAAGTACCCTCTGCCTACTCCTATGGGAAAGAGGCGCGACGGTATGTATCTACCTATGTAGAAACAGGAAAACATTTGCATTGTTCATTAATATTTAAAAAGCGGTAGGTAGGTAGGTATAGTTATAGTCCACCATTTGATTCCTGACCCTGACCTGATCCACCGTAGTCCTCACAGTACCTACTTAAACGTCACCTGAATTTCCTTGTCAATTCAATGTAACATCACTATGACATTTACTGTGAGAGGGTTCCATAGTGAGTCGGGAATAAATTTGTTTGTTCGGTGGTACGTACCGTAAGTACATATACCTACCGCGTAGGTACCTGTTTTCATACCTTTGGCCACAAACAGCACTTGGGTATGATGATAAAAAAACTATTAGGAAAAAACGAATGGGTAGGTAGCTACACAAAGCAATCAGCCTTTAATAGGAATGGTATATTTTAATGAATGAAATGACGACATCAGTATTGCTCATTGCGGCAAATCCCGCGAGGATAGACCGGTTAGGATACGTGCACTTTGAGTAAAATACCAATATAATCAAGAAATTCTTAAAAACAACTTTACATAAAACGTGAACATTACGCGGCAGATATTATAAGTCAATGACAAACCCAAATGAGGAACCGAAAAGACATTCACAAGAGCGGGTGAGTCAGACGACGTCAGCGCGCTGCGCCGGCACCGCACCGGGCAGGCCTTTGGCAGGCGGCGAATGGCGCGTGGTCGGACAAGCAGATAGCGGACAACATCCCACCTACCGACTCAACTGATTCGAATTCATAATTGTTAAGTAAATTGTTTAACCATTTTGGTATTGAATGGTTTACTGTGTGACCAAAACCAAATGGCCGGTTTAGAGCACGCGTTTAGTTAGCGTATTCGGTAGGTACCTACATATATTCCAAAGATGAAAATATTTATCCAGTTATCTGAAAAGAGAGTTAGGTACATCTAGTAATTATATCAAACTAGCGATCCGGCCCGGCTTCGCACGGTATATTGTGCATGTACTATACACATAAACCTTCCTCTTGAATCACTATCTATTAAAAAAAACCGCATCAAAATCCGTTGTGTAGTTTTGAAGATATAAGCATACATAGGGACAAAGGGACAGAGAAAGCGACTTTATTTTATACTATGTAGTGATAGTGATAGTGATTACTCAGGCAATCATATATCCTAATGTTATGAATCACTGCATTAGGTAAAAGAAAGTGTGATGAGAGTAGATTAGAGTAGTTATAGTTAGGTACCTACCGACGTAGCGTGCAAACATTATAAGTTCCACAACGGAGTCGAGTCATTCGTAAAATAATTTTCTGTATTGTGATTTGTGTGCGAGTAGAGTAACACCTGGTCAAGAGTCCGCGTAGTCCATTTCCAGCAATAGGTAGGTATACTTTCTCTAAAACGCTCGTTAGGTTTACTTAAGAGAGCCATTTTGAACTTTATCGCCATAACCAGTAATATTAGAAGTATGTTATGGATGCGTGAAGCGTGCAATCACTTATTTCATCAGTCAAAATCGTTTCACTGGCCTTGATCACGTGTTGTCTCGGATGTGTTGACGCCAATTTGGACAAATTCAATTACCAATTTCTCTTTCACAGTCTAAATTTCTTCTTTTTGCTAGATATGATCGTTTTACTCGTATGTGCCGCTTGCACATGTGATGTAGATATCTAACTGTACCTCAGCGATGTCACTTAATGAAAAGAAGTTAAGTAGTTAGGAGTACCTATACGTGAATTTGATCCTTCGACTCTCTCACTAATATATAACTACCTAATTGCACAGAAATCTTTTTCGAATGACTAATGTCTGCCATCATTAAAACCCACATTCACTTTCTAAATAATAAGTAGGTATGCTTAACGTGAACATTCAATGACTATGAATTTAGCAAAAACCGACGTTTAATAACTGTGCGACTTATAGGAAATAATTACACAAACGGATAACTCACATATAAAAGTCGAATGATGCTCGTTCGACATGGTTCGGACTAGTTCGTAGTCCTTCCTCTTGGAGCGCTCACCGGCAGCGTTTGTGTACTAATTAATCGAGTCTCTCGGTAGGTAGTTTCATGTTGAAAGTGACTTATAGGAAGTTTATAGGTAAAACTTCAGATTCAACATTTATGCCCCATCCATTTTGTAATGGTCCTATCACTTAAAAAAATTAAAGTTTACCTATTAATTAAGAATATTTTACTTTTCATACAGAAAACGACAAAACACGTCACGGTGCGCTATTTTAAGACACAGCGTAGGTATATCTACCTAAAAGCATGTGTCTACTATTCTAATTATAACTTCTCTAACTCAGTGCAAAAATAGCTCTAATAACTCTCTATGTGATCAGACTGAAATCTGGAATAACATACTAAACGTTCATTTGTTTTTTTGGTTTGACTTTTTAATGATTGAAGCGGAGCGCATGGATGGGTACGACTAATAATCCTTTGCACGTTACAATATTATTGTGTCGATAAGACGTGGCTGTCAACTTGAAAGTTCGACTTCAGCGACATTTTAATTTTATAGGAAGTTGGATGAAAAGCGGTAGACCACTTATTTAGCCGACTGAACCTAATTGTATGGGTATGTTGTGGTCCGATTTCCAAAACTTTTTATGCGAATATTCAAATCTCGTTTGGCTCTGTTGTTTAGCGTAAGTTAATCGTATCGGGAACTAATTCTACTCTCTGGGCATATAGTTAGGAGGCATGCATTACGATTGTTCATAGCTAAGTATTTCTCCGAAATACCTAGAACAGTTTACTCCACTTTGTGAATTACTTGATACACGCGAACCATACATTTCCAACGAGTCCCATGCCATGTCTAGGTAGATACCAATCTTCTGCTTTAACACAATAGCCATGCCATATAGCCATAGCTGGCCGTCAATTGCCGTAATTATCCGCGAAATTGACTCTACAATCTACGCCCGACCCGTACACCAAACTGTCTACAGCAAGCGATCTCTTTAACTTTAACGTCAAATGGTTGATAAACTCATCAGTACAGGTATTACAAAGTCTCTCTGTCGCATCTGTCTGTTTGTCTAACGGATTTTCATGCGGTTTTTATCAATAGATATGTAGCGATGCACTAGAAAGGTTTAGCTGTTAAATTTGACAAGGTTTGTGAAAATTAGAAGATCTAATATTTACTTCCGTACTAAATTATAAATGCGAAAATGACTCTGTCTATCTGTCTGTCTGTTACATTTTCACGCTTAAACGGCTGAACCGAATAAGTTGATATTTGGTATACACATAAATAGTCGGAAGCGGGGAAGGACATAGGATAGTTTTAACCCGGTAAACAATTCCACGCGGACGGAGTCACGGGCAACGGCTAGTGTTCTATAACTGTGGTTGCCAAAGTTAACCGGACAGTATCTCTGCTTCTCGGTGTAAGTAGGTAGGTAAGGGGTACTTATATACATTAATAAATTTCAATAACAAATTAAATGAAAATGTACCTACGCCATGAACGCATATTTTACTTAAGTACTTAAATGCAAGAGATAGGTAATTCAATATTTGAATAGGTAAACTGATTAAGTATAAGTATATAAAGCGGTACCTAAGATTTTATTCGTAGTTAGCCACGACAGAATATTACTCCAACGCTGGGTCCGACCTCCCGCATCGCCCACAACGCTGGCGCTATTTACGCATTCACTGTTATTAATAGATCTTCACGAAATCATATTTTTAAGAGCGAAATTCTAAAGTGCCAAGCGAATTCGCTTGACATTGAGCCCTCGCGCAAATACGTAACTACGACGTACCTATGTCGCTGCCGGGTACTAGGGAAGCGCTAGTCTTGTAAATTCCTAAGTGTTTCAGCGTCTGGAATGGCATCAGCACATATTTAACCCCAAGGGAAACAAAGGAGCCGTGGGGATCATGCAATAGCCATCTAGCTACGCGGGTTTTATTTTACATTTTTGCTATTCGTTAGGTTAAATAGTTACCTTCATAAAATTATAATTTTATACAGATGGACTTTATAAAACCTTTCTCCTGCACTGCATGTTCCCAGCCCTTAAACTCGTTCGCAGTCAGTTGGTTGGTGCCTACCTGACCTATTTCAGTAGCTATACCATCTCGTTATATATATTATCTAATCAATAACATTTAGTTAGCTCTGAAAGTAGGTAACTAAATACAAGTCTGATATGCTTTTACCCTACTACCTGCAGTGGCGTAGCTACCTAGGGACTAGGCGGGGCAGTGCCCCGGGGCCCTCAAGCTCAGAAAAAAGTTTTAAGGCGGTACACAATGGCCGTCTAACTTAGCAATAACCTAGCAAAATGTAGTCGGTAGTAAAAAGAACCTATTTAAACCAGTACAGCAGTGCCATGACGTAGTTAGAAGCGATTTCAGGTTGAACTACTTTGGTAAGCATAGCTCCTACTGACCCATTTGTATTCACTACAAGTTTGTTGACCTCGTTGACCGGCGACCCTGCTCGCGGTTAACTACGGAACGGACAAAGCCACTAATGCAGTGTGTGCTGACGCTGACTCTCGCTCGGAGCGCTCTAGTAGCCCTACAGATAGTTACTAAATAGATCTATGTAGGTATTTACTAGTTATTAGTGTATTATATAGCTTACGTACGTCCCTGCGCGATACTCTCTATTCTACAGAATAGAGGACAATTTGGTACGGTATGAAATAAACAACAATCTTATAATGTTTCGAACAATTATTTTCAGTTTTCTTTCAATATTATATTGTACCTTATTTAATTATTAGCCCTATAATTAGGTTAGGATAGATCCGGTTCAAAGGACCATATAAAAGTAAGGCTAGCAATGACAGCACGATGCTGTTGATTGTTTTTTAATGGAACAAATTGTATCAATAAGAAAAACAAACAAACAAAAGTTGTTGACGAAAAGCTTATTCTGCTCTGCAGTGTGGGTGAATTTCTTGTAGCAGTGAAGATACTTATACTCCTAAATCTATATAAAAGTCTCCTGCACTAGTATCCGTCGCAGCATGTCTTATTTTATGCCTAGGAAACAAAGGGTAGTTCACAAAGAATCAACTGAGCATGTCTTATTTTTTCCTTGCCTAATGAACAAACAAAAGTGATGAGTCTAATCTACACAACAAGAGATTATTTTCGTGCTACTCGACTACTCATAGTCATACAATACCGGTCATATCAGTCACATGGTGATCCAGTGTGGTTCCATACCTACTACACAGGTAAAATGTCTACTTATGCAAAATGGATTAGAAAGTTGCTCGCATAAGACAGACCACTATAACTAATATAATGATATATCGTGAGAACATTTCGACAGATAGATAATATATTAGCTTTTTCAACAATTCAGTGAAATCTATATTTAGCTAATAGTAATTTTCCTAGGTAGGTACCTATTTAGCCGATGTTTATAAAGAAAATAGGTAGGGTTTCTACAATGTACCTACCATACAATTTTTTTTTTCAAATGACAACGACGCATCTGGTACTTAGGCACCAAATAATTTTTTAATAGATGGTTGAACAGCTAAACAAATATAACTTCATAACTTGATGTTAATTAATAATTAAGTAGCTACTGGTGTTAGCTGCATATTATGACCCAGTGCATTTTTTTTTATTAATATCCGACCGAACACCGATCGACCGGCACAGGCGGCACAATCGTTTGGTAATTAATTAATTCGGTTCGGTTGGCACTCGGCTCGGCGTCGGCGGTAGTGTACTAGCGAACGTTCGTTGGCTCATGTTCGTGTTCGCTTCGCGGTCCCCTTCCAGAATAGGCACAGACAGAAATGTAACTTTTCGTTGTTTGTGTCAGTCAGTCGGAGTCAGACAGTCAGTCGAGCGGAAGATAACGTGCGTTTTGATTGTGTTGTACGTCTTATAACACTAACTAGGCGCGGTTACAAAAACGACCTACCTATGCTTTGTCTTATCGTTTAACAACTAAGAAAAAAGTTCCGAAACAAATTTTATATCGATTGTACGTGCGGTCAATGCCGTACCATCAATAATGTTATAGGGGTGATACCTATTGATAAGTATTACAGTGTAGTACTGTAATAGTGTTATTGTTATTTGATCAAGCCGAGCACAGCACAAGTGTCATTGGAAAAAATCAGTCATCCGTATCGAGCAGTGTGTCGGGCACAATCGCGAGTGTCGTCCAATGTTCGTTACTCAAAAGGACTGTTAACCTCTATGAAACGTGTTAAGTAGTGATATTAAGGGTGAAATTTCTAGATCGTGAAGTGAGGTGAAAAAACATCGTGCCGTGCAGTATCCCTGGTTGGCACCTATTTACTCACCAGAACAGCCAATGTTATTTTAAGGTTTGTGCCTATTTCTATTACACCTAGGAACTGGGATCGTAATCAACGTTCACCCAGGTATTTATTTTTTGTCTCATTACGAAACAGGTGTGTTAAGAAAAGTAATTTCAATGTGTCATATTAGTGTTACAACGTAATATTAGCACCATGTGTAGGTAGGCAAAGTTGCATTGCAGTCATGACATGAGGTAAGCGAAGCTGATATTTCACACGACGCGTTGTAGTTAATAATACTGCAAGAGGTATATGAATGGTATTTGTTTTTATTATGTTTATATAACAATAGGTACC
This sequence comes from Pandemis cinnamomeana, assembly GCA_932294345.1. NCBI lineage: Eukaryota > Metazoa > Arthropoda > Insecta > Lepidoptera > Tortricidae > Pandemis > Pandemis cinnamomeana. The sequence goes on along the minus strand of OW028705.1, from coordinate 9,021,756 downwards.
TATGTGCCATAGCGTAAAAACATAATAAACGGTAGTTGTTATTAAATTCTAAAGAAAATGGTGGTAATCGTTAATTTCTCTATAAATTTCTGTTTGTCTACCTACCAAGGTCATGCTAACAAAGCCACAGCTGTCTTGCAAATAAGCAATGGTGTTACCATATGCATTGCAAGTAATGAGGTATTTAATTTACCATTATTTTGTTTTGATTACTTCATACTTAAAGTAGGTGCGTATCTAATACTATGATTAAAATTAAAACACAAGATATATTATTTTTAATGTAAGTTATTTAATTCAACTGCACTAAATCGGTAATAGATGTAGAATATTTTTATAAAAGACTTGGAATCAATGTAAAGTATGTATTGATGTCAGAAATTCCCATTTACAAATGGAACAAAATCAGGCCACAAACAAAACACATGCATACTTATTTTACTAAAATCAACAACAATAAACATGAATGATGGAACAATCTTTAAATTTTAATATGATGCCAGGAAGTAAATTCTGCATCCCTGCTGCATAATCAACCCACGAAATATAGGTAACAGGCATTTGATTTGTGTAGGGCTGGGCTAATCTTTACACTTGAATCTTCATAACTTCATGCATTACTGTGACAATACCTATAAGCCGTCAAAAATATATCTATGGTTTTTACTATTGGTTTTTACATCTAGCACCGTAGTCAAATTGACAGTATTTGTTTAATTTTGCTGGCTTTGAAGACATCAAAAATTAAACAAAAAATTTATGCAATAATTATATCAACATCACTTCTGATTTACAATTAATTATTCCAAATATTTGTTTTAAAGGTATGTGATATGTGATGAATTTTATTCTAGCATTTGGTATGCTTGTAGTATTGGAAGCCTAAAAGAGCCTCACTGTAGATTATGAAGTAATGAACATTATATTTTTTATCTGGTGATGTGTATATTTCTTTGGCTATAAGTCTGAAAAATCATTGCTATTAAGGTTACTTATAGAAGCCGCATAGTTCCCAACTCACCCCAAGAAATGATCTCTTAAATCCTTCATAATAAAAAGGATTTTTTGAAAATCAAGAATCTTATAAACAATTCCCAAGTTTAATGTGTTTGTATGGGTAATTTGTTTCTGTTGGAAGCATTTATCAAGTAATAAAACTTCAACAGGGCTTAGGAAATCCATTTTTATGTAATTTCTCCAGTTTAGCCTGCACAGCTACCTAAAGGTCTTGTTACCTTAGGCTGTCTACCCCTTAAGGGATAGAGGCGTGACTTATGTAGGTTCTCCAGTTTTTATACACCATATTTTATTTTGATTTTCGATAACTTCGGCATATTACTACCTGCATCCATAGAAACTAAGTGGTATATAAGAATTTTAAATATTGCAAGAAACATTTTATTTTTTGGTATGGAACAAAGTACATTTAATTACTTTTCTATAGATGCATCTAGTAATATGCCAAAGTTATCGGAAATAAAACAAAAAACAGTGTGTAAAGCTGTATATTTATAGTTAGTCATTACAATATTTATTGCCAGAAATTTGTGCACCAGTTTAATATTACTGACTAAATTGAACTTTGCCATTCCAAGGACAATATTTCACAATTCAAGGTTACTCAGCTGAAGAAATTCAATCTGTAATATGTATAAGGTTTAAGATTTACCTTATTATAATGAAGCTTGTTTTAAAGCTTGTTTTGAAGCTTGTTTTCTTCCATGCTGGTCTGGGAGCAAAGAAAAAACATAGAATGTACCAGTTGCTTCTCTACCCGCGCAGATGGTAAAAGCCCATCGAGGGAATGGGCGATTATAGTAGGAATCATGTTATAGGCGATGAGGCTAGCAACCCATCACTATTTTGATTCCACTTTCCACCTATACACCCACAATCTTGCTAAATGTGGCCAGTAGGTACCGGTTACCTTAGGCTCTGTCTACCCCGTAAGGGATAAAGACGTGATTTGTGTGTGTGTGTGTGTGTTGTTTTAAAGATGTTTTATGGGAAAACTGTTCATTTCAGGTCTTACAGAAATCCCTGTGAGGGAATCCAGAGATGGTGGACTACTATAGAGTTTTGGGTGTTACTCGGGTTGCCACAGATGGTGAAATTAAAAAAGCGTAAGTCTTTACTTTTAAATGTGTTATATTGATTTTGACCTGGGATAAAGTAACATTGTATTAATTTTCTAGTAAGTATCTATCATGTTACTTGTTTAGGGTTCCGTGCCCAAAGGGTATAAACTTACTAAGACTCCACTGTCCGATTGCCTGTCTGTCAACTGGTTGTATCTCATGAACCATTAAAATTTTCAGACATGTATTTCTGTTGCCACCATAACAAAAAATACTAAAACCAGAATATATTTATGTCTGTCTTTCTAAATAAGTAACCAACATAAAATTTCCTCACACCGCCTACATTTTGCTTAGAATGCGGGGCTCTGCTAACACTGGATTTTATGTTCACTTGCCGAATATATACGGAACCCTAGGTGCGCGAGTACAACTTGGAATTGTATGTATGTATGTATAACTCTTGAATTGACCGGTTTTCTTAATAAACCTAAGAGAATATATTGCAATATAACAACCAACCAAAGGAGATTGCCCAAGCATGTATGGAATTTTGTACTGCTACCAAAAATGTTGTCTCACAATTTTATTGGTCTTAATTACTTGAAAGTATAATTTTAAGACATTGAAATGTGCTAAAGCATTTTTCAAAGATTATGCTCATTAAGTTGAAGTAATAGTTAATCAAATCATGATTTTCTGCTCTGGGAAAGAACAAAACTTGACATGCTGCAAAATCTATCTCTCAAGCGTTAATAAGATTTGTAGTGCCACAATTACCACAAACTTATCCGTCTCAGCTATTTGTAAACATAGCTAGCTAGACAAATAGATGTGATTACGGCATTAATTCCAGTTATGACCACTGGGCCAGAATAGTTTGTGGCTACAAATGAAGCAACTTGAATAAAAACATATATTTTTATTACTTTTAATCTGGACATTTTGTGATACTACAAACACACAATCTCCTTTGCGTTTATGTTTAACTTGATGTGTATCTGCCACAGAACTGTAAATCAACAGTTTGAACTTTACTAAACAAAAGGACTAATAAAATAATCTGCATCACACATATTAAACCATGACAGTTGATAAAGTTTCTTTCGCTCTGTAGACGAATTTACTAATGCTCCATCAACAGTTAAAGAGTTTCCTTTATCATTGTGTGGTTTTACTTCCTATTTACTCATCCTTTGTTTGTTTCTCTTCTAATTATAGATACAGGAAATTAGCTTTGAAATGGCATCCCGATAAAAACCCAGACAATGCAGATGAGGCCAACCGAAAGTTCAAAGAAATATCTGAAGCCTATGAAGTTTTGTCAGATGGTAAGCATTTAGACATGATAGTCATAACATAAACAATCTTTCTAAATAAATTATTGTAACATAACTATCCTACTGCTCCCTACTACTATGTATAAGCCAAGTCAATGACAATTTTAGCTAGTCAGATTAGTGTCATATTTGCTATGGCCAAATTTAAAAAGGCCAAGTTGCTTGTTTCACTATGCAAGATGCTATTGATGTTATTGTATTTAAATATTGATACTTAGGCCGGAAAATTGTTAATGTGGATAAGGTGGTGGTGTATCTGTCGTCTTATTTTAAGTTTACCTTTGTATTATTGAAGACTCCAGGTATAATTAAGGTCAGCAGAGTTATTTAAAGCTTTACGCTGAGAAACCATGCATGATTGTGGATTGTAAACAATGTTGTTTTATTGTTGGGTAGAAAACAAGCGGAAAATGTATGACGCACGGGGATCCAGTCACCACAGTCACAGATATCAAAGCAAGAACGGAGTCAATGGTCATCGGCACTTTAGCTTCAAGGGGTTTTTCGGAGATACGCCATTTCATCGTTTCTTTGGTAGATTCCCCTGTCTTTTAGGACTGGTTTTGTGATTATTGTAGACCATTGTATACCCATAGATAAGTTATGAATATTATCATACATATAAAACATCAATAAAGGCCTAAACTATATTAAGAGTAGATACAACACACCTCAAACTAATAAAATTAAATGCACAAAAGTAGATGTCAAGCAATTTCTGTGATAATATTCATAACTCATAACATCTAAAAACTTCCATAACCTTTGTAAATACTAAACATAAAATATGCTTTAATGTGGACAATAACAAGTTTAATTTGGTGTTTATTGATTTAGATATATAAAAGTATAAATGCATTGAGTTTTAGAATATACAAGCAATTAACAAATTTATTGATCGAGTGTGTACCTAATGTGCTGATTTACATTACCATAATGGTACTACTTCAAGGCATGCATCTTATTATATTTTTGTGTGAATTATCAGTTATCAGTTTATAATACATACATATAACGTATAACACACTGTGTGGCTTTAATCAAATTCATAGAGTATGTCCAGGTCTGCAATGCAAACTATCGACTGCATAAAGTTATACAAGTTGCATACGGTTTTCTCAGGGGCGTTTATTATTAGTATTATGCTGGTAACAGCGCTATATGAATTTCATTTCAACGATCTTTCAATGTTGCCATGAATAACTAAGTTGGCGGATGTTATGACGGCCAGAACGAGAGGCAGCAACTGGCTTTGTCGCTTAGTGCGTTCTTTAACAGACATAAAGCGGAAAAGGCGCGATAAAAGAGAGAACAGTTTAACGGCCGGCAACGGCAGTTCTGTTTTCAGTTCATCTAACTTCAATGAATTACATTATATGCGTGAAGGCAATTAAAGTATTCCAATTTTATGATAGGTACTTTTTAAGTTTAACTTAACTTTTTTAACTTGAAGCATATGTGCAAGCTAACCCACTTGCCTTGTTATCTCATAGACAGTATTTATTCAAAAAAACAATATATGTAGGTATGTATTGTGTTTGAAATACAGGTTATATTGATTGGTCCGTACGTTGTATGACGTCGTAGACCTAACATTAATTATTAAAGTTAAGATTATCAATTATAATAATTATTTTAACAAAATCTAATAATTTATATCATTAGAGAGGTACAAAGGGCGGATCGGACCGTAAATGCGTATCCAATATGGACATAGAACGATAACAAATACTTGAGTAAATAGCGACCTAGAACAGCTGGGTTAAATTGACATGATTATTAAATAGTGCGTATATAGTCTAGGAATCTGAAATCGTCTTAACTGAAACTTAACTTAGCGTGGCCAGTTGATGAACTGTGTACGCATTTAAATCACTCTGATATATGTTTTACACTGACAATGAAGTTATTTTATTACTAAGCAACTAAACCGCTTGGAGCTTTGATTTCGACTTTCTCATAGCCATATCTAACTTGAAGTCCGCTCGTAAAAGTGGCGTGTAGAATAGATACTGGCTCTAACAGGCTTTTACATCGCGCCGCTCTGAACAGCATTACTTGACCTCGTTAATTAGTCCAACTGGACCCTTGTACTTTTCTTCTTGTTTAAAATTGTTTTTGTAAAACTGGTTTGTTCCATATTTTTGCAGAAAGGAAGAGGCGGGTGTATGACCAATATGGAAAAGAAGGCCTGAACAACACCAGAAACCGGCGCTCGGCTGCAGACGACGACTACGAATTTGGCTACGCCAGCTTCCCTTTCACATTCCGAGATCCAGAAGACGTGTTTAGAGAATTCTTCGGGGGTTCCCCTTTCGGCGATTTGTTTGCAGGTGTGCATTATAAAGAAAAATATTTTAGTCTATGCGGCTCAAACAGGTGTCTGTGGCTAGTATTCAAATTACTAGTAGAATTTAATATAAAAACTGCTATCTAGGCGCTCTAGTTGTTTGTAAAGTCTTAGAATATTTATTTCGGATGATCCTGGAAGTAGGTACATAATGTGCAGTCACCTCACGGGAATATTTGAGTCACTTGTCACTTGTCATAATCTAGCCGTATAAATCAAACTTGGCAAACTTCCGGCACACTATTGATAACGATATGCATTACATGGCTGAATTAAGACATATGGAAAGTGGCTCAACATTCTTGTGAGGTGACTGTAGGTAAACGTGCCGTAGTTGACACTTTTTGGATAATTTTATGCAGTAAAACTAGTTGATAAAAAAAGTACTAAGTATTATAAATGGCTGATTTTATTCATAATATCAACCATAAACCTGGGGTCAACCGTGTGGATCTAAATGGCTGTGTTGCAGAAAGATTATATTTCTCTTTTCATTCTAGAAATAAACGGGCATGGGCACCACCACAGGCACGGCCGTCGGAGCCACCACCCGAGCACGTCGCTCTCGTCCACTCTCTTCACCTCGTTCGGCATGGCCGGCCTTGACGACATCTTCGCGCGCCACGCGGCCAACGGCAACGCGTTCACTTCCTTCTCGACGTTTAACAGCTCGCTGGCGGGCCAAGGCAGCGGAAATATGAGGAGCACAACCACTACCACTCGAGTTGTCAATGGGAAGAAGATTACTACTAAGAAGTAAGTTTTAGTTTTAACCTCTACCTTGTTGCCGAGCCTGTGATTGAAAAGAGTCACTTGGTTAAAGGACTACTGCAGTGCTGAGTCTCCAATCAACTTGAATAGATGTTTGACATCTTCAATAAAAAAAATATATGGAAAATTTACTCGTTTACCTATAACATGCCAATTTTTGCACCAAATGCAATTGAAATTACATTTATTTTCTTAAGGAGATATGTAGACACTATACACAGAAATGTATTTGGTAGATTTTTTGTCTGTTCATATATTTTTTCGCAATCGAAATGAAAAGTAGAAAAGGTCATAAAAATTTATAATGGCTTCTTTAGCCCCTCGTTATAAAATACACTATTAACAAACAGGACAAGTTACATAAAAAGCTTGTTAAAAGGCTCCAGTCAAACCGATATGCTGAATGCATGAAAATTAAATGCTATTTTCAACGATAATCAATAAAGTTTTTAAACAAATGTGTGTTAAATATCGAAATTTTTCGTACACAAATTGCGATTTTAAATAGCTGGATACGTCTGTTTGAGGCAATGTTCGTGAACTTTTGGGTAGCACCTTTAGGATGACGTTAGATCCCATATTAATAAAATAAAAGTACTTATCTTTATGAAAAAATTGGACAGCTTTACCATACAAAACACTTTCACATAACGTTCAAGGCTTATACGTTATACAGTGTATCCTTCTGTGCTGTAATGTGTTCATTTTGTTAAATAATACATTTTATAAGGGTTAAAATATATTTTATTGAATCAGGCGTTACTTTACGGAGGTTCATTTCAATGAACAAAAATTTTACCTTGCTACTCCGCTACTCACGTGCAAGATAACCAAGCCTGTGTGACATATATATGTTTTTCATGCAATCCCTCCCTCCAATGCTGCCAATAAAACACATATAAATCCCACAAACTTAATTATCCCTTACACCACACAAACACTGACGCGTTTCGATCCCTCTACGGGATCATTATCAAAGTTTAATGACCACAACTGTTACACATGCAAACCCAAAACATCTAAAACATTTAAACATTTAAAACATATATATTTCACACAGGCTTGGTTATCTTGTACGTGAGTAGCGGAGTAGCAAGGTAAAATTTTTTGTTCATTCGGTCAAAATATATTTTTACCTATTTATTTTCTGTTTCCAGGGTGACAGAGAACGGGCGGGAGACAGTTATGTCCTACGAAAACGGTGTCCTGAAAGCAAAGACTGTCAATGGTGTACCTCAATCACTAACCTACAGTTAAATATTAATTATAATTCATTATTAACCAAACATGATCCAAATGACAATCTATACTCATGATTTTAAGCGAGTTTAATGTTCCATCTTTTAGTTTTGCTTTATTTATAGGAATATTTAGAAGAATTGTAAATTTGCAGTGGTGATAATACCTAAAACTTACTTAATACTAGATGTGATAATCCATTAATGATTAATGCCCTGACCATTATTTCACAATGGGGCAAAATCATGATTATGTAAATTGTTTTAGCACCAACTAGTGGTAAATTCACATGGTCTGAATAGTAAGAGTAGAGTAGTTCACTTCATGCTCGCTCATATCACGTTTGTGTTCTGTAAATTGTCGCACGCGCGCTTTTGCTGATCTCGACGTGTTTTTTTTAAATTACTTTTTAACAATGATTGGGTGTCCCTTACGAAAACGATACCCTAACTGCTGCCAATTTTAAACTTATTTTAGCTTCGTAGTTATAGTCATTTAATCATTCTATTTGCAACGTTCTGTAGATATGTTGAGGAAAGTATTATTAAAATGTGCCTGACGATGGGTCTTACAGCCTAAGTAACCAGAAGCACTAAGATTGGAATCCTAGTTCCAAAATGGTTTCCCAACAAATTAATTTAGCCTGAACCCATCGTTATGTAACTTCTTTTTAATTTGATTACAATAGAATATTTACGAGTGTATACAATAATTTAGCAAGCGAGTCAAGAATTATGACTTTGGTGTCTGTCGTTAATAAAAGAGCTTTAATAAAATTCATGTTTAAATAGTCTGACAGCGGGTACCAGGCAATTCTACCAAATGTCAGCCACAAACGCGATCTTACTGACTTTTAGGTAGCTATTAAAGCTGTAGTTGGTATTTCTTCCTCGAGACCCATTTTACGATATCGACGTCCATGCATTTAATGAGTAATGTAACCGAAGATGATTGAAGAAGAAGAACACTAAAGAACTGGCGGAGACTTCGCCTCATTTTGAAATTTATCATTCCTAGTGTTTCTGTATGTTTTTCTTGTTATTGTTATTATATTCAAGCCAAAAACAAACGCTTTTTTAAGTTACGATATACTGTTTTGCGGTGATGTGTTGGGAATTCAACACCCAAATTAGCTCCCTGATTGAACTGTGGGCGAAGGGCTTTACTAGAATATTTCAAACGTAAATTGCAAACTAGTCAGACTACTTAAAATGCTTATTATTATTATTGGGTTTATTCGATAATTTTAATGCAGGCTTTGTAGTAAAATTACTTTAGTTTGATTTAAATACCACTCTTATCATCTCGATGCATAGTACATATGTAAATGAAAGATCAGCACGCCCTTCATAAAATGTAAAATTTTCAAGAAATCATTACATTTATAGGTTAGCCTTGTACTTAATAATAACATTGTGCTTTTGATTTCTGGAATAAAAATGACTAAGGTTGAATGACTTACAACGTCGTAAGGGTAGTCGGTAAAAACATCAGCGCTTTACAAACATCAGCGCTTTACAAGGAAGTCAGCCTATTCTCTAGTAGTGCCATTTTGATTAATCCTTTGGAAGTCGAGATCAAAGAACTAGGATAATAATTGTAAATATGATTAGTCTCATTAGTAGAACCGACTTTGAAATGATCTCGTTTCTCATTTAAATTGTTAACAACTGTGAGCACTGCGAGGGAAATGGATAAATAAAAATACTTTAATACTATTTGTGTTTTATTCATTTTTAGTTGAATTGTTTGGATAGCTAATACGAGTGACACCAATTAAAATTACATATTTAATAAATAATCACGGCTAACGAGAAACTATTCCAAATACAGCAATACTAATTATTTAATTAGGTACTAAAGGTTGTCGCCCAAATCAGCGCGGCACCGATTTCACTATAGCTGGGGCCCGATTTTTGAAAACCTCTCCAAAGTACCATTCGATTCGAAAGTGCTATAAATTTGTGTACTTATCGCTACTAAACTACAGCTCAAATTATTTTTTTACTAGTTAACTAGAATAATGAGAGCTATAATTTTCTTTTATTCTACTCTTATCACAGAGCAAAATCGGGGCCCCTGCTCAGTATTCTTTATATGAGAAACTCTGTGTTAGGCGGCTATTCTGTAAATGACGGTGTTCTGAGTGTTCAGATATTTTCTCGGCATCTAGACAGCTCAAATGAATCTGAAGGCGACTGTACTGACAACCTAGAAAATGGCGTAAATGTTAATGCAACAACTTAACTTGTAAATTGAATTTTACATGAATGACACTAGATTTGAAATCCAACAACCAAAATTTGACTTCGGGCCGCAGGAGGCTATAAGAATAGAAGAATTATTATTCTTTTAATTTTTTGAGACATCGTTTTGCATCAGTCGCTGCGTGCAAAACGGCTCTCCAAGTGTTTTGAGAGCGTTTTGCCGGCATACTTTCGGGCTTGCTTTCTTTTCATGCATTAATAAACTTTAGTGTTCTCTAGGAGATAATACCGGCATGGTACTTGATGTAATACTTGTTTTTCGTCTTTTAGCCAACAACTGTATTTTTCTAACCATAGACAAGTCTTTCTACCGATTTTTCGTAAATCACTTTCTTAGGCAAAACTCTATATAAATCAATAATCACAGTCTTACATACATACATACTGTCACGCCTCTTTCTCATAGGGGTAGGCAGAGACTACTTTTTCCACTTGCTACGATCTTGAAATACCTTTTTCTCTTCATACGTGCTCGCCGGTTTCGGGTACTCCTGACCTGACCTTATTTCAAAACTTCTTTCATTTGGTCCCGGAACGTCCGTCTAGGCCTTCCCCTCCCAACGCAACCATTCACACTCCCCATATAGATCTGTTTAGTTAGTCTACTTTCATCCTTCCTCTAAGTGACCAAACCAACTAAGCGTACCTACTTTTTTCTATCCTAGTCACTGTCTTCTTTCACACCAGCACGTTCTCTTATCACAATCACACTATTCCTTAATCTGTCTTTCGTTGTCACATTTTCCATACTTCTTAACGCTCTCTTTTTACTTCATTTATTCTACTTTCATGCTTCTTTTGCCATGCCCAACTTTTGCTACCGTACATTAGTGTAGGAACGAGCACTCCTCTGTGGACGGCCAGACGCGCCTTTTTCGACACCATGGCGACTATGTTTCCTGCATTCATTCTTCTTTCAATATCACCCGCAATTATTGTCTCACATTTTGTCATACAATTGTCTTTCTCAAACACCATAACTTTCGTCTTGCTTACATTAACATTTACCTAGTTGTGTGTGACCCCTTTCCCTTGTACAGCGGCACAATCACAGCTTTGCATCAGGCCGTTCGTCCAACACAAGTTGAAAAGGTGGTACAAATGTCTTGTTACTACACCCTCACCGGCTCTCAGGATTTCGACCGACACCCGACCCCGCTGACTTTCCTAACTTCATTCTTTTCATGGCGTTCACAATTTCATCCATACCTACCCATTTTCCACACTACTTTCACTCATTTCTTCGGCATGAGCCGGCACTTGCACTCAAAGAAGCTTTCAAAATATTCCTTCCGTCTCCTCTTCTCTTTTTATAACACTCTCATCTTGGAATCTAAACTAACTCAGCCCCGAGGCTGTATTTTTCACAGTCTCAGTTCAGTTTTTATCACAGTCTCTATGAACACAATTCGCATAATTCGTGATTCCGATTACTAAGACTCCCACGAATATGATCCTTGTGTTAGTTTTAAACCCTCGACGCAAAAAGATGGATGTTATATAAGTTTGACGTCTCGTTTTTTTTCATTTGAATGCCAGTTTCCTTGCAGTGGTTCTTAGCCATGTTTGGTAAAAATCGGTCCAGCAGTTTGGAGAGTATCAGTGGACGCCCTATTTCACCAACATGACAATTGTCGGTGACATGCGACAATTCCGTATACATTACAAACTCGACCAGAATCTACGCCGGTTGGCTTCATATTGACTACGCCTTGCATTTCGAATTGGCATTGTTCATTTTTTTTAAGCTATGACACAAGGTTGTGTCTTGTCTCCTACATTGTTTCTTCTGCATATCAATGATATGTTGCTGGATTGCAATTTCATTGCTATGCGGATGACAGTACCGGGGACGCGTTATACACCGGTCGTGCAAACATTTCTCGGGATCGCGTTGCCGAAAGCTGGAACAAACTTGTGTCTGAGATTGAGGCTATACGGCATGTCCCAGACGGGTAGACTCAATCTAGCCCAATTTAATCCTCAGAAGACACGGGTTGGCGCGTTTTCCAGGATCCCCTTCCTTTGCGGGAACTCCCCCTGATACTGGGTCGTCTATTGGGATTCTGGGTGATGCATTTCGAGTGATGTTCGGTTTTGCGGCCATTTGGAGGGAAAAGCTAAATTCGCTTCCAAAAAATTGGGAGTGCTCGGCATAGCGAGAAAGTATTTCTCGCCAGCTCACCGCTTGCAGCTTTACAAAGCACAAATCAGGCCTCATATGGAATACTGCTACCAGCACCGGGCTGGAGTGCCTCAATATCAACTCCTTCCATTTGACCGCTGTCAACGAAGAGCCGCTCGAATTGCCGATGACATGACCGGAAACTCTCTGGCCGGCTGGACCCGCTGTCTTTGCGGAGGGATATTGCGTCCCTATGCGTCTGGTACCGCATTTAATATGGGGAGTGCTCCGAAGAATTGTTGGGTTTATTGCCTGCTGCTAAAGTTTTGTATCGTACCACTCGTAATCGACTTCCATCTCATCCTCACCACTTTAACAGTTGGCAGTCCATGACCGTTCGTTTTTCGCTCAATTCTTACCACGCACGTTTAAACTCTCGAATCAGTTAGAGGAACCAATTTTCCCGGACCAGTACGAGTTAGGGATCTTCAAAAAACGAGCCTATTCTTTTTTAAACGGCCGGCAACACGCTCTTCTTAACGCCCCATGTTATATGTGTCTACCTACGGGCAGCGGTGATTAATTTCCACCATGTGACCCGCTTGCTCGTTTGCCCCCTATCATACATATATAAAAAAAAAAAAATTCTCCGAAATTCGTAGTTCGTTTCGTGCCGTTTCGTTCACACTAATGGCCATAAATATAAGAGTGAGTGAGAGGGTATGATACGAACATCTCATTACGGAGTTGCCCCCCTCTATCAGTTTCATCAACAGCTAATAAAATAATGACAACGAAATGCAAAAGCTGTATTGTCATTTCTGTATCGAATTTTCACGCCTGTATACTCTTTATTTAATAAAAGAAAGTACGTAAACGTACCAAAACAAATACGTCGGTATTTTTTGTACCTACAGCGGTCCCTGATATAAATAAATTTAAACTATTAAAATAACAATCAATATAATATACAGTGTTACAGACACTTAATTATATCCTTTAACATTATACAATCTCATATTCTAGTATAATTTCTTATTATATACGGACTCTTGTCACTTTTTATAATGAGTGCTTGTTTTTCCCGTTGTTCACTTACTTTAGTTATAGTCGACCAAGAGCCATTCCGTTATCTATTACCGCTACCCCCAAGGTTCAATGTCATTTAAACGCTTATTTCAAACATCAACGTCTTTTTAGGGTTCCGTACCTCAAAGGAAAAATGGAACCCTTATAAGATCACTTCCTTGTCTGTCTGTCTGTCTGTCTACGCGTAGTTTTAAAATTGAAATTTATACCAAACACTGAGGCCTGCGCCTGCGGTCCTTTGGGGCTGTGAAAAAATGTACCCTCTGAGTCAACTTAATCAAAAGATACAGTCCTTAGAAAAGGTGTTTCCATACAAATTGCCGAGCTTGTAAAACCTATGGGGTACTTCCAGTTGTCCTAGAAATTTGAAATTTGGTATGAAGGTAGCTCTTATAGTATAGCACAACTAATGAAATAAACAAAAAAATCTTATTTTTTGACGTCTGTCTGTTTATGTAAGTAGCCAAAATAAAATGACCTTACACTGCATACATTTTGCTTAGGAGCAGGCCTCTGCTAACACTGGATGTTAACTTGGGAAATTTGTACGGAACCCTCGGTGCGCGAGTCCGACTCGCACATTGCCGGTTTTTTTTAATTTCAATATTGCAAACAGATTAATTTTTATTTGCTGATTTATTCAACGTTGAACATTCATAACAACATGATAAAGCACTTAGTTGGTCGACTATACCGACCCAAGATTATACAAAATGAACATACCAATCGCAAGCCCATCCCGATGGGTTAGGATTGGCAACTTTGCCTTAGTAAGATTAGACATAAATATTTTTCCTAAATTTAAATGTATTTAACTAAGCATTAACATTCAGTATAGACGATTTCCTTAATATCTACTTTGCTCGAGGTTGTGAGGGGTATCTATGATAGGTTTTCTCTTGATAGAATGACATGACTTCGATCAAACTTGGGAGCATTCTAATATTTCTTATTTCTTATACAATAAAGTAAAATTACGATAGGTACATATAGGTAGGCAATACGACATGAATGTAACCTCTAAATGTAATAAATTATAGTTCTTCCAATCATTTATTTTCTCGATGACAGCTCCCGTAGAATGTAACTGCGCCTTTTACGCAAAAATTAACTTTTAAATGCGAGGTATAAAAAATATGACAACTGCCTAATTTTGTTCCTTGATCTCATATAATATTCATCTAAGACAAATTGAGTCCATATATGCAGTGATATTTTTTTAAAGCGTGATAAACAATAAACGTTTTCATAAAGTTACATTCTATGGGATTACAATTACAATGATTAATCCCATAGAATGTAACTTTATGAAAATGTTTATTGTTTATCGCACTTTAAAAAAATATCACTGCATATATGGACTCAATTTGTCTTAGATGAATATTATATGAGATCAAGGAACAAAATTAGGCAGTTGTCATATTTTTTATACCTCGCATTTAAAAGTTAATTTTTGCGTAAAAAGCGCAGTTACATTCTACGGGAGCTGTCATCGAGAAAATAAATGATTGGACGAACTAATAGTTGGTCCACCCGGACCCGGTCGCCGTACCCGTTATCATGATGCATGCAGCGGCATCGAAATAGCTTGTAGGTAAGGTAACCGCGGTCTATATCGTGTTGATAATGTCTTACTCGTATTAAACGTGAATCCTTTAAATCTGTTGTTGTATGTCTTCTTTGAATGTGTTAAAGTTGGCCTGTCGTAAATAAAGGTAAACCCTTAATTTTTGCAATGAACACAGAAAAATAGCAAACTAAATTCTATGTACGAATCACATGGTATTGAATGATGTTTACTGAAGACTTGGGCCATATCAGACGGCAAAAGATCAGTGATGCAAGTGAAGATCCAATCACACACCTATTGGGGTAATGGCATATGTGCGCAGATAAGTTGGTGGTGAGTAGTGAACACAGTTTTATACGACAAGAAATCTATGCTACTTGTTATTCGCGATTTATTGGTCTCGTTTTACCTACATTATGATCTGCGACGTTTAAATTTCGCGTATTGATGAGATACCTTAATGAAAAATATTGAATCTAACAATAAACTTTAAAGCTGAAAACAATGCGCAGCGCGGGGCGTAGGCGGGCGGACCGTGAAAACGTGAACGATTATTTAAATAATTTCATCTCCACACAGTAGAATCCGTTTAATAGGACTCCGCCTATATTGACCAACCGCCTAATGACGTAATTACACAACGAAGTTTGGTTTCCATATAATTTATATGATTTTATATGATATAAAATCCTTTTTAACAAAGTCGGATACAATGACTTCGCTTAAAGTGACATGTCTCTTATTATGACCCATTTTTTAGTAGATTGTACACCGAGGGGATAAAGCACTGTATTATGTCACGGGTGCGATATTGAATCCTGAGCGCAGCAAAGGACTCTAGATTTAACTCCCGAGCGTAGCGAGGGTGTTATGAGTTAATTCCTGAGCGTAGCGAGGGAATTAAGGTTGAGTCCTGCGTGGAGCGAAGCATTTAAGCGCACCCAAGACATATACAGTTTTATCTCCGAGGAGTATACTCTACTTTTCTCACCTTTTGCGAGACAATAAAAACCAAGGTAACTAGAAAAAAAATTTAATCAAAACAACAGTAAAACAAAATTAAAATCAAAAATTTAAGTTTGAGAAATTAGTCCAGTTGTGTATACACCAATATTTAATTTGGAATCTTAGCAGTTCTATGCGTGTAATATTACAGCGTCGGCAAACACTGGCAGCTTTTGTTTTATTTGAAATTTGTTTCATTCGTTCGAAAATCGAACGCCGCTTGCCGTGGCGTGGCCATGGGCCTGATTTTTGGAAAGCACATGTGTGAAAACACCACTCGAAAGTGGTGAAAAATTGTGCTGAATTTGAGATACGAGTAGCTTAGAAAATACTTAGGGCTCTCATTAATCTTGTGACCTAGTCAAAAATTTGATTAGAGCTGTAGTTTTGAAGATATAAACAGATTTATACCACTTTCGAGTGGTATTTTCATACATGTGCTTTCCAAAAATCAGGCCCCATCTCGATTTTCGGAGCCGTGCGCTTTTTACGAAATTGGACTTTAAGGGTATAGCAATAAGAACTATGAAAAGTGAGAATCATATTACTAACCTACGGGTTATAATGAATTTCAGTACAATATTACTACCCGGCGAAAGCCAAGGGCTATAATGACTTACTTTGAGAAAGGTTTACATGATATATAATTAGCCATTGTCGAGCAGGTGGTGTGAAAAATAAATTATGTCCAGTTATAATTACCGACATAATACGCCTTTGGCAATGTTCGGCAGGGCACTTGACGCACGACGACGTTCGGCACGTCGCTTGTAGTTGTTTTGAAATGAAAAATATACATACATATACATACCTACCTATATAATCGTGCTTATTATATAAAAAAGTTATTATTATTTAATATGCTGATTCTCTGTTAAAATAAATAGTTACCTAAAAAACCGGAGATTGATTATTTTCTCAAAATGCTTTGCAAAATTGTCGTCCGCTTAGTATGATGTGTTTGTCATTTCCCTTCGATGTCATTATTCGGATTCCACTGCATTTATTTTTGGCCAATAATTACTAGTAGTAAAACAGTTACCCGCAGCAGCGCTGTGCACAGAACGCGTTATTAATGTTAGACTTAAGTACTCGTATTATACCATTAATGACCCGTTGTTCCATGGCCCGATAACCGGTTATCATTAAAGATTGTTTTCCTCGGAGATTACTAGTTATCTCTAAGGATTTTATTTTCCTCGCGGATAACTGTGTTTTTATCAGTTATTACAAAGGAAAATCTATTCCTCGGAGAAAACTAGCCATGTCCGAGGAACAGATTTTCCTCGCTGGTAACTGTTAAAAAATGGGGATTTAAAATTACCAACGGCTCAACCAGTAGAGCAGCGTAGTTGTGCCGTTGGTCAAAGAACGCATTTTAGAGCACTAATGATATTATGTGTAGATAAAATTGTTTTCTTATTTATTACTTCCCCGTGTGTGTGGATGAAGCGAAAGAAGTATGACTGTCAGTATCGTAGCAAGTGGAACAAAGTAGTATCTGCCTACTCCTGTGAGAAAGAGGCGTGACGGTATGTGTGTATGTGTACTTCACCGTAATTAATATTAAAATTAGAGTGTTAATCACAGGGAATGCAATAACTGGGTGTTTTTCATTACCAGTAAATAACCGACTAAGTTTTCGGTAACCAGTGAACCGATATATTACCGCTAATAAGTTTAAATAAACTAGTAAACTTTTCTATTTTTTTTATCTTTGTTTTTTAAAAGTATTTAAAAAATACTAAGTTAGATAGTTAGCCTTACAGATAACTGTGTTTTTTAACAGTTATCAGCTAGGAAAATCGGTTCCTCGGAGATATCTATCTAGTTATCTCCAAGGAATAGATTTTCTTTGTAAATAACTGATAAAAAAAAACAGTTATCTGCGAGGAAATATAAAATCCTTAGAGATAAGTAGTTATTACCGAGGATTAGATTATCGAACCATGTCGAGCATCACTCGACTTTTATACGTGAGTTATCCGTTTATGTGTAATTATGATTAGATTATACTTTTAAATGACTATTAAAAATCACAGTTATCTGAGAGGAAAATGAACATCCTTGGAGATAACTAGTTATCTCCGAGAAAAAAAATCTTCAAAGATAACCGGTTATTTGGCCATGGTTATCTACAAGGAACAAGGGTTAATGACGTTTCCATATGTAGATGATTTTAAGAATTATGCTTTCAGTCATCAGGTTACCAGTATCACAATACTGCTATCGACACGATTTTGGGAAACGATGCCGTATTTCCGATTAACCGTTTAGTTTAATACCCTATCTATAAGTATATAAGTTTAGATCGCTTTAGGTGCGGTTACCACGATCTAAAATAATAATGTAGCCCTGTTTTCCTGGCAGTAGGGAACGTGTAAGTACACGTTAGGGTGGACCTCGCGCTCAGCGCACAACGTGACGTATATCGATCACATTAAGCCCCCTCTTGGAACTGGATTTCACATAGTAACGCTTCGATTTTATGAACGAAACTGCATTAGTCGCTTAAGACAACAGCTGGTGACGTTCGCGGTACACATTGACTATGGCTTCATCCTCCGGGTATTCTCTGCGCTTCTCGTCGTTGGGCACATAAGCAAACCCATCAAAATGAGTGAATTCCGTCGCTATTACTTCTTCGAGGTGATACATGCGGGTGGGATTCCTCAAATCCTTTAGATTCTCTAAAAATATAATTGATATATTTAATATTATATGTTGCATATTGGAAATATTTAAAGAACCTAAGCAGGTTAGCTTTCGTGCTCTTTGGGACTTACCTTGAGGTACATATCGCTCTGACTGATCAGCAGCTATGACATTGTAAAACGGCTGAGTGACTCCAAAGTACAAGCACTCTGCTGTCATCTGACACTGCCACTTGAGAGCACATTGCGCATCCCAACCGCGGATGACACACACGTACTCATATTTGTTGTGGTAACAAATCATACCCACAGCATATTTTACGTTACTACCATGCTTTTTAACGGAAAACTGGAAAAAAATATAATCTAAACATAATATTCTCTTGTTGTTATATTACAAAGTAACTGATTCATTATTGTGCTTACTCTTTTCTTGGGGCATTCGGAGGGTACAACAAGGCTTGACAGCGACTTTATTATTTCCATGTGAACAGTGCTTAGCTAAAAGAAAATAATAAGTTATAAAATAAGCAATTGTATTACCTCAAAGGCTGTGTACTCCAAGTAAAACATACTTACATGTTCCAGGATAAGAGGCGAACTTATTGCAGACAAGTGTGTTTGATCAAGCAAGTATGGCAAAAAGTTGCGATACGAAGTAGGTATATTCTGATTGGTACCCAGAAAATCCAATAAATGCAAAGCATTATATGTAGTACTGGAAAAATATTAACCAGTTAGTTTTGACGACAAATCTCTCAAAAATATATTTTCGCTAGAGTTAAAAAACTATTTACCAATTGCGTATCGCGCCCATGCTCATGTGGAATGATGAGCAGATGTACTGCAGTAGAGAGTCAGGGAAGTATCTGTAGTTAGTTGCAGTTCCGTTTTGTGAGAACGGGCAGCGGCGCCGACGGTTAAGGTCCCCATTGGAGGGGTCCACTGTGTACACTTCAGGGTTCTTGGGATCAGAATTGTCCCTCCACTCCAGGAAGAGGTGGTTTGGGAAAGCGATTAACTCACAGTTGACACCGCATTTTTTAGCTACTGCTTGATATATTGCAGTAACAACAATAACATTGCCAACTTTGGTATTGAGGACCTAAAAGAAAAAATCATTACTTACTTCTACATTTATTTAAAAGTATGTATTCTATTTTCAGGCACTCAGGACAAGCTTTGCTAAGTTTCAGTTCAAAGTTTGCAAAAATATTAACACAAACCCTAACGACGTCCAACGTATCCAAGCTTGCGGCAGTGGTAACCACCATATGATTCTGATGGTAGACCACCTCTGTGACCACTGCTAACACCTCTCGATCCGATATCTTTTTCTCCCCCTCAACATCTCCTGATGTCTTAGTGCCGTGTTTTTCTTCAAGAATTAATTTCGCCTTTTTAGCTAAACCTGTAATCTGATACGAAAAATATTGTTAAAAATCCGGTCAAGTGCGAGTCGGACTTCCGCACCTTGTGTTCCGCATTACAAATAAAAAGTAACTATTATGCCTTTAAACTTGTCCTAGCTACTTTTTTATTTTTTATATAAAACATGTGTAAAATTTGTAACAAAATTAAAAAAAAACAAATTAAATATTATGGAAATCTGATTTTTGAGCTACTTACTATTGTTATGAACATATGAGGATTTACTGCATGCCAAATTCTATAGATTACCTTAGAATCTCATTAGGTAAGAACACTTTACTATAACTTGGGATTACCTTGGTTTCTGTATGAAATTACACCTTTTAAAGATTGTATCATTTTCATATTATTTTTAATTTGATGGACACATGAAGATGAATTCTAGAGAAAAAGTCAAAGTGTAAATTAATGTGTAAGTACATTGTTCTCGATATCCTGGTCAGAATGCATGTTGACGGTGTCAATCCACTGGATGAAGAAGTTACAAACTGCTTCAGGAGGCAGCTTATTGCCCATGTGGGCCCTCACCCACTTCAAAGATAAAAATGTGTGGATTATATGTCTCAGGACAATTCTTGCATAATGAATTTCTGTCAATGTATAAGGCCTGAAAACAGAATGAGAGAATAAGATTATATCATTATCACATTTATTTTATTGTTACAAACAATATATTTTGCATTTATATAAAAAAGAACAAAGATATTTCCAATTAACTTGTATGCTGTGAATTTATGCTTCCTAATATATTGCCCCTATTGACTATTTCGAGTTTTGTTGATTTTAGCACCTACAATATTTGAAAAGGAACACAATTTAAAGTTAGGAAACAAATACTTACTTCCTCACTTTTTTGCCCTCATCAACTATTATATTGCCTGTTCTTATGACTTCCTGCAATATATATATAGAATAGTGGTAGCTGAACCGGTTGTAAAGGGCAACTTTGAAAAAAGGTCGCACATCTTGAATGGACACATCACTGTTTTGCCTAAAAAAATCCAAAAATATTTATATTTTATTTAATAGTTGTGCTGGTACTTGTGTATTAATCATCAAGACGGAATTAGTTACTGCCAAGTATCTATACTCGGGAGCAAAGAAACCGGGTCACTTTTCTTAAAACTTTCTACGGGAATTGACCTGGTTTCTTTGCTCCCGAGTATACACAGCATCACAACTACACTGGGCAACATTTGACATTGTCAGGCAATAAATGACAATATAATTTAGTCAATTGGTGAAACACATCTTGGCTATACAAAAAAAACCGGCAAAGTGCGAGTCGGACGCGCGCGCCGAGGGTTCCATACAAATTCGGCAAGTGAATATAAAATCCGGTGTTAGCAAAGGACTGCTTCTAAGTAAAATGTAGGCAGGTCATTGGTTACTTATATAGATAGACAGACATTAAAAAATCAGATTTGTAGATTTATTTCATTAGTTGTACTATAAGAGCTACCTTCCCATCAATTTCAAGTTTCTAGAACAACTGGAAGTATTCTATAGATTTATGGTCCCTTTTCAAATGTATGGGAAATGCTACATAAACGGTAGTGTCCGACCGAAACACGATTTTTAGCCGAAACCGAAACCGAAACCGAATATTCGGTTTTTTTCTGATTTCGGCCGAAACCGAAACCGAAACCGAAATTTTTGAAGACCTATCAAAATATTCAAAATTACTGTACAAATCGTAAGGAAAAGGTTATTGCAAGGATTTCTTACATGAGAACAGTTTCTTTTTTGTTAAAAAACATAATTACACATAAACGGATAACTCACGTATAAAAAGTCGAGTGATGCTCGACATGTTTCGGACTATTTCGTAGTCGACTTTTTATACGTGAGTTATCCGTTTATGTGTAACTATGATTAAGTCTCACGATAGTTTCATGTTGAAAATAAAAAAAACGTTTATTTTTAATGAAAATAGATATAATTAGACTATACCTACCCGGCCGAGCGCGCCCGAATTAAGCCGAGCGCTCCCGATGCGAGAGGCCGTGAAGTAATTTCGGCCCGGCCGAAGGTTTCGGCCGGATTCTGGCCGAAACCGAAACTTCGGCCGAAATCACTTTTTTGGCCGAAATTGGCCGAAACCGAAACCGAAACCGAAACTTCGGTCGGACACTAATAAACGGCCATATTCTTAGATTGCGTAGACTTAACACTACATTTTTTCACAGCTTTAAGGGACCACAGACCTCAGTATTTGGTTTGAAATTAAATTTGATATCTACTCATTCCTGAGAAAAAGGGTCTTGATAAACAGACAGACAGACAGACAGACAGACATACAGACAATGAAGTGACCTTATAAGGGTTTCTTTTTTCCCTTAGAGGTATGGAACCTTAAAAATTATAGTTGTATCTTTGAATCTGAAAGGCACAATAAACTTTTAAAGAAGCTTTACCCATAAAATTGAGGCGACATGGCACTTAGGTTGATATAAACATCCCTTTTCACTGTAATAAATCCTTTTAATTCATTTAACCAATCTCCATCGCAATATTCTTCAAGTGTTTTATAAAGATGCTCAGGTAACCTGGATAAATAAAACATTTTTTAAGTTTTAATGATAAGGTATCTTCATTTTTGTTAATTGTGCCCCATTATTTATTTTTGTACAATAAAGTATCCACTCGCCCACAAAAAAAACTTAATGGTACTAGGTACCTACGTACCTAGAATTGAATTATTACGTATATTTGAGAACGATACTTACGATCGTTTGGTAATGTCTTTCCAGAGATATTGATTACTTTTCACAAAGTCATTAAAACGCCTGCAAGTAGCCCCAAACCTTAGAATTTCACGACCGTCGTTTCTCTGAAGTATTAGTGAAATTATTTCATTTGGCAAGCAGATTATTGAACAAATTTCTTCCGCCATTTTAAACGTAACCTTTCCACTCGCTCTTTCTAAATAGTAGTACTTTTGAGATTTTCCCACTTGCGACGATTTATTCAGTGAGTACTTCTGTACAGATTTTCATGAACAACAAAATATTCAGTACTCCCAGACAGACCAAGCCCTTAACAATCATAATTTGACAGCAGGTTGTCATTGTTGTCAATTCCCATATTTTTTTAGAAATCTTGTCCATACAGAAAATGCAAAGGGCTTAAAGCCCATACAACTATGTCCAACATAAAACATCTTTTTTTCACGAAATGCTGTCGCAGGCAGAGTCATCATCATCATCTCAGCCATTACAAGTCCACTGCTGGACATAGGCCTCTGCTTTAGACCTCCAATAAGACCGGTTGGAAGCGGCTTGCATCCAGCGCGATCCTCCGATCTTAATGAGGTCATCGGTCCACCTTGTGGGTGGACGTCCCACGCTGCGCTTGCCGGTACGTGGTCTCCACTCGAGGACCTTTCGACCCCATCGGTCATCCGTCCTCCGTGCTATGTGCCCTGCCCACTGCCATTTCAACTTGCTAATCCGCTGGGCTATGTCGGTAACCTTGGTTCTTCTACGGATCTCCGCAGTCAGAGTAGTGATAATCTATCCTAGTCGGCTCTTATCCGAGGTCTGCCTGCCTGCAGTTTGTCCCCCTGGTTTTCAGCGAAGTTCCTTATCGGGGTATTTTGCCCCTTGGGCAACTGAAGGTACGTAACTTAACCTTCCTAAATTTGTATTATAATTATAAAATATTATTGAGTGATTCAAAATAATGGCAGCATCTGTCATCTTAGTCATGTCCGGTCAGCTCCTCATACCTTTTGTAAAGTGAGTGATAGTAAATCTGTACGTCGAGCTTCGGTGAGGAGCAGCCACGGCGGCTACTTAGAGGAAACTAAATTTAATTGAATAATACGATCCAACCTCATCGATTTCAGGGCAAAGGGTCCTTTGTCAAATTCCATGTTTCTGGGTGGCTACTCCAAAATTCAAGGTTCATATCCTGTCGCCCCTTCCACTTCCGTAATAATGACCATTAATATGAGCGGAACAACGGCATGAAATGAATTTCGAATTTCAGAATATTTAGATATTTTTGAGCGTTTAAATCCCTTTTCGAAAAGATTAAATCCATACAGCACAATTATGCTAGAGATGGGTCCCACCCAGACATTTATTACTTCCATAGATAAGATACATGTTGTACCGTCCTGTTGCCTACCTCTCTTTTAAAACTCCATAGTCGAACTCCAATTATGTGTTATTCACAATCGATTGTCCGTGATTTCATAATTTAATAAGTCACGCAGCTGTTTTAATGGGTTCGGTAGGTAGGTACCATCATCATACCTACTGCAGCAACATGGAAAAAGTAAGTAACTACCTACATAAAAATGTATCTCTATTTTCCTTGGTCACGGCATCACCCGTGAACGGCTGGACCGATTTCGCAACTAATTCTTTTTTGTTGTTGTCAGGACAAGGTCACAGTAAATTATATATAATATACTGTGACAATGTTCTTTTGAAATAATATATCATCACTATCACTATCATCATCACTATCACTTCACTATCACTATCACTACATAGTATAAAATAAAGTCGCTTTCTCTGTCCCCATGTCCCTATGTATGCTTATATCTTCAAAACTACACATCGGACGTTGATGCGGTTTTTTTTAATAGATAGAGTGATTCAAGAGGAAGGTTTATATGTATAATACATGCATAATATACCGTGCGAAGCCGGGGCGGGTCGCTTGTATCCTTACTAATATTATAAATGCGAAAGTAACTCTGTCTGTCTGTTACCTTTTCACACTTAAACCGCTGGGCCGATTTAGTTTAAATTTGGTATACAGATAGTTTGAGTCTCGGGAAAGAACATAGGATAGTTTTTATCCCGGAAAATTGCATAGTTCCCGCGGGATAGCACAGCCCAAACCACTGGAATTTTTCAAATTTAAGGTGGAACAAAGTTCGCCGGGTCAGCTAGTATAATATAAATTTAACAGGGGCGAAGACGCGGGCAATAGCTAGCTAGTATAGTATAGTATATAATACTTAAGATTGGACTTAGAATTTCATAAAGAATCAATGATTAGCACGAGTGGCCGCGATTCATTTTGGGCATGTCTTTCTTTTAGAGTAGGAAAACCTCAAAAACATATATATAGGTATAGCTAATTTCGATGCGGAACCCACATCGCGTGTGATAGCTTTGTAGCGGTCCGGTCATTTTAATGATATCGTATACATAAAACATAATTATTTAATGTTGTTTCTTTTTACCAGTTCGTCACAATATTTTATTAGTTTACTATTGTTCGGCGATGGATCGTTAGACCAATAGTCTGGACTTTTAAAATGTGGCGATTCAAATAAAATGGCATTTGTTTACAGTTGTTGCTTTTGGTTTTCCCTGCGCTTAGGAGGCATTTTAATTGGTTTCTTTTCATTCGTAAGTACTTTATTTTAGCACCATATTTTTTGTTTTATTGTCGAGTCTTAAACACGAACAATTTTTAAGCAACGTTATACCTACCTACTCGTACATATACCAAACTTTTCAGATCCAAGCCTTGGTTGTGTTGGTCCCATGCTGCATGGCCCACGCAAATCCCGAGAAAGTAAAAGAAGAAATTACAACGTGGACCAATGGCTTGACATTAATTTATACCAAGGATTACATGGAGAATCTCACCACAAGTAAGTTTTCCCCGTCAATAATGCAGTGCAGACTCGAATTAAGAAATAAAGTCTAAGTTTTGTACCTATATTCTCTGTAGCGGGGACAATAAGCGACAATTATCGCCGAAACCTTGCACTTTTGTCTCGGAAGACGCCACTTGGCTCGATTGTTTAAGTTCATTCTGAGCAGATTTAGCCCTGTAGGCCTAAAGTTACCCCCTGCTGGTAGCCAGGTGAGGGGGGAAGTGTGCATCTCCCGCGTTGCAGTTGGACAGTGTGTTTTACTGTCCTCTTATAGCTACTATAGACCGACCGCTTAACTGAGTCCTCGTCCGCGCGGCACTGGGGCTTAGGGTAGGCGACCACGGCGGCCGAGAGGTGCGGGCGGCAGGCGCACTACCCGCCCGCACCGCTCTCGGTCCCCTTTGTCGTCCTACCCTGCGCCCCTGTAACCACGCGGGCGGGCGGGGACTTAGTTAAGCGGTCTGTCTATATAAGGCAATTTTGGTATCATTTTTATATAATTTAAGGATGGGGAATCCATTTTTGGAACAATTTTTTTACCTTACCATAGAAAAAAAACAATAAATTGAAAAAAGATAAAAGTTACAAAAAACATATATTTCGAAAGTGTCTTCTTACAGGCGTACAGTCAGCGTCAAATAGTTAGGGACACCCAAAGTGGCCAAAAAGTTAGCAACACGACCTTATTTCTACTGTAACAATGACGTGTTGCGAACAAGGACCGGAACCGGTTACCATTAAAGGGGTATTGGATAGGGTTTTTTTTAGAATTGTTTTCACAAACCCTATCAATTTGGTAAGCATATCATCGGGTTACCCGAAAGAAAGTCTGACCGTAACAACGTAGTTAATTCTGGTAAGCCGGTAACCAAAACTAAAAACCCTGAATAGGGTTACCGTATTCCGTGACTTTAAAACGCGATCAAGTTATTTTAAACTTTAAGTGCAAAGCATTCGGTTTATTATTGCACAACAATTACTACGAAAGGGTATCGGTTCATGCTGCACACAGCTACACGAGCAAGCCTACACATTGACAAGGATCTTTCGACTCGTGTCAAAGTGCTTACGGGGTTGACGTAGAGGTTATTATTGTTTAACCGCGCGCTACAAAGCCGTTGTGCCAATATTTTCGCTATTATTCAAACGATTCAAACAAACAAGTTTTCTAATTTTGAATTATGACAATCACCGAAAAGAGTAAGTACCGTTCTGTCATGATCGCTTTGTCCTTTTCATTTTGATCGTGACGTCATTGACGTGTCATTTGTTTTACCTTTAACCCTATTATTTTAGAGTTTGCTTCACCGCTATATACCATACAAGATTTTCATGTGGCTTTTCTCGTAAATATTACGTTACCGTTTGTCCGATGTTGAATTTTGTTTGTAACATATTAATACTAGACGTAGGTTATAACAATAAAGTTCTTTCGATTTCGCTAATTTATCTGATTTCGTAAAATTACAAACGTGGTTAAAAAGAATACTTACCTACATTTTATTACATACATACACATACACAAATCACGCCTATATCCCTTACGGGGTAGACAGAGCCTAAAGGCCACGTTTAGCATTATTGCAGGCGTATAGGCGGAAAGGGGAATCAAAATAGTGATGGGTTGCTAGCCGATTCGCCTATATCACGATTCCTATTTTTTTCGCCCATTCCCTCGATGGGCTTTTGCCATCTGCGCGGGACGAGAAGCAACTGGTACATTCTATGTTTTTGCTTTGTTTTTGCTTTGCTTTGGTAGATTTTTAATGAGTAAATAAATGAAAAAATGGAAAAAATCTGATACGAGTTTTTTTTTTAAATACCTAGTGACGATATGCCACTGACAGCCGGCCGCTATCACCACTGTGCTGTAGGTACTGTATGTAAACAATACATGTACTGCAATGTACGCAAGTGACTTCAAGAACAATTAAATGCCGCCTTTTTCGCTCGACTTGGCGGGGGCACTACCGTGCCCCCAGATACACGACGTTCTTACAATACAACTCCACCGCATTTGACCGCACCCGGACCCGACTCGATCTTCAATGTAAATAGGTAAAAAAATGCCGCCATGAAATAGCAATCGTCTGCCTTAATGCGTGAAAAAGAGACAAGAAAGGGGTAACCATATTAAATGGTAAGTGGGTAACTGGCGTCACTGAAAATCAGCGTCACGACAATATCCTGGATATTGTCGCGACACATAGCTGAGTGGCGGCCATTTGGCTGGTTAGAATCCTTAAGTAATATTCTGTGTGTATCTGTATATCAGTCAATAAAGTTTTCTTATTCTTATTCTTATTCTTAAATAATCAAATTGCTACACCCTATTCGACTCGGAAACCATATAGAAAACGGGTAACCTTATTCAAAACGGTTTCCGTAATGATAGGCTTAGCACATTGATAAGCTTACCATACTCATAGGGTAACAGTTTAATAGGGTTACCCTTTTAAAAGGCTTAAGCAAATAAAGGGGTTTTCCTGTCCCTGGTTGCGAACTAGGTATATGGCTACTTTGGGTGTCACGAACTATTTGACGCTGACTGTACAACGGCGATTTTTGGTACCTAATAAAAATATGATGTTATAGTCTATTTAATCCTGAATCTTAAAAGTATTACTTGAATAACCACTTCTCAATAAAAAGTTTATAGTAGGTATGTATAATACATTAGGTAGGTATCTACATTCAGAGTGGTGAAATAAATTTGAACTTGTCGCACGAGCCAAAGGCGACCTGATGCCACGCAACCTGAGGCTTTCTTTATCACCGCCCGAGGTGCATACACAATTTTAAGTATGTCTTCCCCTGGCCAGGAAGTTCTCGCGTATCGGGCGGTTCGGTTAATTGCTACTTGGCCCGGGCGTAGTAAAAGTCTAAACAAACCTCTTGCGTGACTTACCCCATTACCTGACCCATTCAACGCCTAGCTAGCGTTGAATAAAAGCTATACTAAACCTGCGGCCCTGCGGCACGCCGAGCCTTTGCGATTGACCTACCTGGATTAATTGGTTTTGAGGGGGGTGCCACAATAGAGAGATCTCTCTCCAGGCAGATGTTATGCCTGGGGACCGAAGTCCGAAGGAAGAGAGTTGAAAGTTGTATTTATGCAGCCGCGTTGAGAAACTTCGTTATCGGCATGTAGAACGATGTGACAGCTGTCATTAGAACTGGCGCTAGCTACTCGTGCGTAGTAGTTATGTAGAGGCCAACTAGGTGGCGCTAGGGTCGCTACAGTTTGTAGCTACCCATTGTTTGCACCCAGATGTCCGGGATGTCCCCGCGGCCCGCGACACCATGACTGGAATGTTTTTGTGGCTCGTATAAAAACAGGTTGAGTATAGCTGCATTAGGTATTTCTGGGTAAGATGTCTTGGAGTTGGTCGTGTGTTGATGTCGACAATGACTACCAGCGAACGGGCCAAATTATGGTTTAGTTAGAGTATATGTAAATCGTTTTTTTTTAAAGTAAGGGTTAAAGGGTAAGTTAAAGGGTTCACAGCCGACGAAAACAACGCCGCATAAAACATAACCGTATCTAAATATGTAGTTATAGGTGTTCATTTGCTAGGTCGGCTTGTTTTTTGTGTTGTAAAGTCAAGTGTAATAATATCTATGTAGTCAGTTTCAAAAACAAGTACCGTACACTCTTACACCGGCGTAATAAGGTCGTGGGACATATTTTTGAGAAGTTCGAATCGATACTTATTTTTGCACTTGACCGTACTTACCTATTTTAAATAATATATTTATAACGTTTCAGATTTGGAAAAATACACAGCTTACTGTATTAGCGTAACATGCCTGTACATAATAACCTGTTTATCATTCATCTACGGGGCTTACACGGTTAGTGTTTTATATTCATTACTAAATTGAACATTATAATCCCAAGGTACTAAAAAAAGAATGCCTATTTGTCGCAGGAGCCGAAGGCAATACGTAGAATTTGAATCTGTCCCACCACCCGAGGCGTCGATATACACTAACGTGCAAAAATAACGAGTCAATTTCCATACAAAGTTGTATGGAGAGCGACCCGTTAATATTGCTCGTCAGTATAGTAGGTACATCTTAATTGGAAGCTAATGAATGGATTTAGATAAGAAGCGAAAATTTCTGTACGATGTTAAGGTGACTATTAATTATTATGCTCGCAGTGCCACAACATCCTCATGATCGCTTACTTAATGGTGGAACTGGTGAGACTAGTAATACTGTCGATGCTGGTGGCGACTGGTCTGTTGGTCCTGAAGCAAAACACGATGGACATCGGCCTTCTCATCGGGGCTAGCGTTGCCGGCGGGTTCCTGTTGTGTAAGTGTCGTGGGTAGCTACTTGATAAGGTCCATTTCAGCCACGTTGCAAAACTTCCCGCGGATGCGATGGATCACGGTATGGTATGTGCTGAGGCACCGACAGACATAATCTCTAGTCCTGTCACCAAGTAGCAGTGATTGCGCTCCTGTGTTTCGGCGTGGAGAGCAAGACCGCCGCGGTGAAATTAGGTAGGTACTGGCAAAATCCTAAGGAAGGAAATAATGTACCCAACTATCAATTTGGATTTTGTGAGTAACACTAGACTAGAGAGCAAGTATCTACATACCTACCTAAATACAATCATATGGGGAATAATTTAATCCAATCCCTGTAACATAATATACTGTGCTGTGGTTTTCCTCGATACCCTAGAGGCATTTGATAGTTTGGCGCACCTAATGGACTCGCATTTCAGTTGAAAATTTTGCTAGCTTCCTAAGTAATTCTCATTCTACAAGGTGTCTAAGAATTCTTCTGAAAATTTTCAGCGAGTGGTTGAATTAATGTGACTGAAAAACAAAGATTTTACATTAAACATTTTGATTCAAAATTAAGTCACCCCCTTGACGCGGTTCACTTTGAACATCGATGAATGTATGGAATTATTATACGATTCAAAAATCCTGAAAAACATTGACAGGGCTACCTATAAGTCAAAGTAACCGAGCAACTTGCTGATATATTCCTGAACAACTTGTAGAGACCTTGTTTATGCTAAATAATAAATTATACCAGCAAAATAAAAAACTTCAGGTTAAAGTTAATGGATAAGTTTATATTAAATACAAAAATAAATAATTTATTTTTCAGTGGGAATGCTATACCTGTGGGTTTGCGCGATGAATTTACCGATACTGATAAATGAGATGGAGCGCGACGAGCAGGCAGCAACCATAGCGAGACTGCGCCAAGCTCTCGAGGCGAGCAAATCCAAGACATTCAATCGTGGCGTAGACGACATACCTTTAGCCAGCAATATGCACACAAACCGAGACCCAATATTCACGGTTCCTCAGAAAAAGAGACAAGACGTTTCAAGGATCCCCATATATTATTCAAACCTCCACCAACAATACTAATTATTTATTAATTTAAATTTAAATCAAACTGTAGTTAGATCAAAATAGTTGATATCAGATATGGTGACGAAAATTTGTACTAATTGAATAATTCTGGAAGGGTCATTGTCACATTGATTTGTAACTTGCTCGTTAGCCTTCCTATTCATATAAAAAAAACTGTAGCTCGTGACATGTCCTTTACTTTTATCAAATGACATTGAACGTGGTGATAAAGCAATTTCTTGGTCGACATACATGTTCAGTAATAAACTTCAAGTTGAAAATTAAGGCCGGTGCCGCGCGCGCTTTTTAGCTTGATGTTGACGTAGGGGAAGCCTATTCCACCTGCCGTGATACTGGGAATTGCCTCCGTTCGATCGAGGTCTCTAACTACGATACCCTGAAAAACAATAAAGCATTTACATAAAGATACTCAATCGAACTCATCGGTATTCATAAAACAAGTAGACGACGCGTAGGCATATTAAGAATTCAGGTCAAAACATTATGGAGTACAGTTATTTCTAATGTAAGCGTTTCAAACGATAGATCGCTAACTAAATTAAGAATTAAATTGCGCCGCGGCGTACACTTCACTTGAGTAAACGCGATAGGTAAGTAGGTACACTATATGTATAGGTATCGTATAACAAAAGTGAATGAACATTCATACCTACTTAGTTATTGGCTGTCGAAATGCGATAGGTACCTGTGTGATTTGGCGTAAATAATTAAACAGCAGGTATTTTCTTTCCAACAGAGAAACCGTTTCACCGACGAAAAAAAAAATACATATAAAAGGAGCACATGTTTCTTAGGAATCACGTGGTTACAAAATAGAATCGACTTACCCTAATAGGCGTCTGCTCAGGACTTGAATAGAAGTATTCCTTCACTCTTTTCTTGAACGGAAAAGGCAAGTGGTTGGCTTTTATTCGCCACGCCAGGCGCGCACTATAACTTGTGCCGACAACGAGATCTTTTGCTAAACAAGATGAGATGCACACCAAAAGGAAACAAATCGTAGTAGATTTCATATTGAATGCTTTTTGTGGACAATATATTACTTGATTATCTTTAAAACCGCGGCAGAAACTATTTATGGGATCCGGCAAATTGTTTGTAGCTTTAATTATGTTATGATTATGAATCACTCATTTCGCAGCAGTTGGCTGTTACCCGCTGACTGTGTAAACTGTACTTTATCATATGTTTATTGTAGACGCGGTAATTATGATAAGAAATGTCAGTTCACTGAGTAATAAAGAAAAAAACCTTTTTACAGCACTGAAACATAAAGCGATTTTTGGAACATTATTGAGAAGTCTGAAACCATAGGCTACAGATATGAAAACTGTCTTTGTTCGCATTAGTCACTCTGAAACATCGTTTTGACATACCATTGGTCAAGTGCGAGTTGTAAGTGAATTGGATAAAACAATTACGTATTAGCTATATTTTTAAGTTTTATCACTTTTATCACACCATAATCCAACAAAACAAACAAGTTCAACAATAAGGCTAAATAATGATTAAATATTAGGATTATGAAATAACAGATTATTTCATTCAAACTTCAAAGCTTTCTTTAATAAGTGAAATGTAACAGTAAAAAATTAACATGTAATTTTAAGCTATCCTATGCATTTATAGATAAACTCTGGCATAATTTATAACAACAAAGTTATATTCCTACCCATTTTGTAATTTTTGTTAAGATAAGATGTATAAATGTAAAATTAGATTATGATTATTTATGATCTGAAGTCAAAAATAATCTTCCTAAACCATGAATACTGATGAATATAATATTAACCAAACTTTTCCGAATTTCATTTTTGCTCTTTAACCTATTACCGCTTTTCAACCTTGCATGAAATGGTAATGTGCACATTCACACCATTAAATTAGACCTAATTAAATAATAACCTCCTTTTATAACATCATATACCTAATTAATAACATCACAAATACGAATCTGACACCTATACAGGAACAACATATATGCAGAGTTAAATTTACGTCGACACACCCCAAGTCACTTTAATTGCCTTTTACCGATTCTACCTTTGGATAAAAATAGTAATGTGGAAATTATACGGAACTAACTTGCATGGCAGCAAACCGCGGCGTTGTCTCAATATCTAAGGAGTCTGTGGTAACCTGTGAACGCGTGTCAGAATTCTCAGTACTGTTGTGGGCAGATGTCATGGAAATCTTGTCATCTTTTATGCTGCCGTTCGCATCAACCGAGTCTACAGCGCCAGTCTTCTGTTGTGCTTCGACAGTATCCCCG
Organism: Pandemis cinnamomeana; assembly: GCA_932294345.1. NCBI lineage: Eukaryota > Metazoa > Arthropoda > Insecta > Lepidoptera > Tortricidae > Pandemis > Pandemis cinnamomeana. The sequence goes on along the minus strand of OW028705.1, from coordinate 8,988,525 downwards.
CCTCCACTCAGGGAGTTCCAAATGCCTTTAGACGATTCTTTAAGAGTTACTTTCTTTTCGGTGCTCGTAGAACTTTTATCTTTACCGTCTTTAGATTTTTTACCGAGTACAGGAAAGCCACCTAGCTTCGGCTTGGAGTTTCGTATGCCACTGCCTCGCTGAATCGGAGTAGCATCTGTCTCTCCTTCCTCTGTAATTGATGTGAGCATGTCTGTCGATTCTGTAGGCACAACTTGACCAGCTTGTATGGGAATATCATCTGAAAATAGAAAATTAATACATGTATAAACATCACATATATTGTACAACACAAACACAAATAAACGGAATATAAACACAATACAATACTAAGAAGCAGCACATTTATGTGAAGTGTGTGTTTAAGTACATACATTTACACTTGAGTATTAGATTGATTGTGACCATTAAAGGCAAGTAAGTACATCGGCCATGGCGAGTTTTGTATACAACGCGAACGAAATCAATATTTTTACATTGCAGAATTATGCATGACCTCGTCAGCTACGAGTATCATAGGTGTTTCCAGCCTATATAATACTAGCTTCTTCCCGCGACTTCGTCTGCGTAGAATTATACATAAAAACCTTCCTCTTGAATCACTCTATCTATTAAAAAAAACCGCATCAAAATACGTTGTGTAGTTTTGAAGATATAAGCATACATAGAGACAGAGAAAGCGACTTTATTTTATACTATGTAGTGATAGTGAAGTGATATCTACGTCTCATTGCGGGGGACAGGCCACTTCTCAGCGTTTGACCTATCTTTCAGATCTTAAATTGCGAATGACTTTAAGTATAAATAGTGATAGTGAAAAGTACGAATATCAATCTGAGCCTCTACTGTAAGTTTTCGCATATAAAACGTCAAGAAAGCGTTCACGTAAGAGCTTCATTTACTATGGAATTGGCAGCGCCACTTGCGGATCGCAACGGCAAAAATCTGTTCTCATAGTATTTGACATTTTAACGCAAACGCGTTCGAGACGTATTTTGTGACCGAAAACTTACATTAAGCATACTGGTACAAACATAAACAGCAGGATACTGTAATGCTACTTTGTAGATGTAGATCATCGCCCCTAGTTCAAATGCGTGCAAGCGAAATTCTATCTCACTTGTCTACGCGTAACATATGCGTGTAAAAGTGGGATAGGATTTAGATACGTAGCTCACTTGTGCATCTTGATTAGAGAGCTAAACTCGAGTTAGTTAAATTGAGTGGTAGTTTATCTACCTTCCATAATAAACAGCGTAGCTATATGATTATGTTTAAAACACGTCGTTATTTGTTAGGAGCAAAATTATGTAGTTTGACATTAGAAAAGCGCCTACCGACTAAAGAATAGGAAATTAGTGGACACTGGCTACCAAGTTCTAAAGTTTAATTACAAAAATTAACCTATTATTACCAAAGGTAATTTAATAGTGAGCTAAATACCAATCTACTACCTACTGGATATAATATAAACTTAAAATATTGCATACCTGGGCCAAAAATAAAGAAATAACATACAAAATGTTCACAACACAAGTGCAGAAACAAAATAGTTTTCTTATTTCAATTGTTTTGATCTGCAAGCGAAATACATGATGGGATTTGTACTTTACTCATATTAGTTCAAAGCGAATATAAAACAGTAATTTTATGAATTTCGCTCTATAATTGAATTAAAATAATTGATTGATACTAAAAACTATCAGTCTCACCATTTATGGCTCAATATGACATGTGATCATTTTTGTTCCTCAAAATCGTCAGTTTAATTGGTGTAAGGTATGTGAAACTAAATAAGATCAGTCATTACAATCATTTTTAGGGTTCCATAGTCAACAAGGAACCCCTATAGTTTCGCTATGTCCGTCTGTCTGTCTGTCTGTCCGCGGCTTAGCTCAGAGATTCTTAGAAAGCCTTAATTTGGCATGAGTGTACATATTAAGTACGCCGACAAAGCGGTAAAATAAAACCTTGAATAAAAATATTTTTTCGATTCAGCTATACTATTGCGACATATTAAGCTTTAAAAATCTAATTATCGTTAGAGTCAAGTGTCCCCCCTGGCTAGCTAAACGGTTGTATTTGGATAGGTGAAAAAATTATGGTACCTAGTTAGTATATATAACGAAGTTAAAAGGAAAACTATCACAGCTAGGTTGGCTTTACTATTTAACAAGTAATAGTCGACCAACTTATAAAATGTACTTGAAACCGTGAACTATGTTCATAGTAGTCATCATCATCATTTCCAGTCTATATAAGTCCCGCTGCTGGGCACAGGCCTCCTCTCAGAAGAAGAGGGCCTGGGCCATAGTAGTATCGGAATACAAATTAAAAATTAATTATGTTCATAATATCCACATATTGTGACAGGCAACTACGGAACCCTACACTGCGCGTGGCCCGACACCCTCTTGCCCGGTTTTATTATATTTCAAAAACTTGTTGTTGTACTGAAATAACATATTGGTTTAACTGCATTCTGTATTCCAGCAACCCTGAATTTTGAGGTAATTAATGCTTCTTAATATGCGCGATTTAGACTCAGAATCCTGTATTATAATATAAATATGACGAAATCAACTATGTATTCAATTTTAGAAATTGTTGGTACACTTTCTGTAACAAATAAAATAATTTTAACCTATCATAAAAATAAAATAAAAGTAAACACCTAAACTCTAAGTACATTATAAGAGCATGGATGAGCAATTTATTGTCGATAATATTCATTGAAATTATAAATATGGATGTTGGAATAGACTAGTAAACATAAACATTTTTTATTTAGTGAAAATAAGAAAAAAGTGATAATTTTTGCTGTGTGGTGTGATAAGTATATGCTAATGAGGTTGGCCTTGTGATTATATTTTTGGGTACAACTATTCACAAACTAAATGTTAACTATTATATGTCTTGTGCATCATGACGGTGGTGTTTAGCTAAGAATACTGATAAAATGTTACCCAATATTAACTAGCAAATAACTGTATTAAAAGTTGCTAGGACTCTGTTCTGTGTCATTCACATTATCATCATGTGAGCTGCAAGAGCTCATTGAAGATTTTTTATTATAAGCTTTTTTCTGTTGCAATTGTAAAAATTCTCCATCAAAAATCTTAAACAGCCCCTTGGAAATGTTGGCATGCCAATGGTGTTTAATAGTGTCTTCATATGGAAACATGTACATGTTGCAAAATACATCTTTATGGCTATGACGCCAAGAGCGATTTTTTGTCAGCATGCAAAAAGAGTGAACCTCATCTGCATATAAATCATGAAAAATAATGAAATCAACAGTAAAACTACAACATCAAATATTGTCTATTTTTATAAATCTATTTAAGCTTCAATAATATACTTAATATCGGTCTTAATATCCTAATTTAGCAATAAGGTTCAAGATTACGGTTCTTACCAGGCAACTTCTTTGTTCGAAATGATGCATTTGTAATCATAGACTTGGACATTGTGACTGTTGTGGTAGCAGGTGATAATGCAACACTGATTCCCATGGGGCCATCAGAGGGTTGACCTGAAGAATACAGACATATTATGGCAGTGGAGCAGCAACATAGGTGTTTTTTGTTCATAATATTTTCCTTATATCAATTAGGTACTTAGATATTATTAAAATATTGAATTTATTTACCTGTTGGATTATTCTTTAATGAATTCATCACTGCACTTGTTACTAGCATGACATCGGGAAATAGTTCATATTGAGCTCTCTGGTCTATGTCCTTCACAGCTTGCAAGGCCAGAGTATAAAACTCATTGAACATGGCAAAATATGCTCCTTCTACCATTTCTAGCAGAAGATTAGAGGATACTGGAATTCTGGGTGTATTTTTGTTAGAAGGGGATGAAGTCCCTATTTTTTTGTGGAATCCTTGAGTTACAATTCTGCACAAAAACAAATAAGTTTTTATGAAAATAGTTAACTATAAATTATATTTATTGTGATAACATCAGTAATACAGATTAATTCTCTTACCTAGATGTTGCAATACAAAAATGTCTAAGTGCCAGCTTGGGCAATAAACTCATGTGACGGTTGTAGACAAAGTAAAGGGCTGCCATCACTTTGGGTCGATTCTGCGCGTTAATGACTTCAACCTGTGATAATGGCCCCCAAGTTACAAGTTTGGTGTTACAGTCTTCCCATCTTCTTAGAGCACTTTCCGTCAAAAACTGAGGGCCCAGGGAAAGTGGCTGAAACCACAAAAATGTATTAATTTAAAATATATACCTCTTTTCATTATTATTTTAGCTAGATTCATTATTCCAGACATAGGCTTTGCCCAAGAAACTCTGCATGAATTTGCATAGATTTCTAAAGGGTCCATACCTCATGATAAATTGAAGATTGTGCCAAAGATGGCAATCTAAATGAAACCACTCTAGGTTTTCCTGTTTCATCAACTACTTCAAAGTTGTATAAACCTGAAAAATAATGAAATGATTATATTACATTTAATTGAAAAGTCAAATAAGTCAGTTGAATAAAATTTGTAAAAAAATCTTACCAATTAGAAGAGTCTCAATGCATCGTAGAGACTTTTTGTTGCCAAGGGCAACTGAACTGAGATATGTATAGATTAAAGTAGGAACAAATTGAAGTGTAAATCTTTGTAACTCAACTTCTTTAGATCTGTAGAAACTGAATAGTTGTATGCAGACATCTTCCAGCATCTAAAAAATACATTAACTTTACTCTTTATAAAGTAGAAGAAAATAGTAAATTACATACTGGTAGAAATCCCTTAGAGGGGTAAGTTCGCTTATACTATTTTTTTGTGATTTGTGTCTGTTTCTTTATATTTGTACAATAAAGCATTTACTTACTTATATTAAGTCCTAACTTGAGACTTCATAATGTAAAATGAAAATAATAGGTCAGAATGAAACTGAACTTTCCTCTGCATTTATACAGTTTTAGTAAAAAAATCAAGAATAGGAATATGATATTTTAGGTGTATAAAAGTTCAATCAAGGTTCAGTTAGAGTCAAGGTTAGGCAAAAGATTGTAATGTAGTATGACATCACACACTTAATCACCTGTTCATATTCAGCTTCATTATCTTTTTCTTTAGAGTTTGTTGGTTCGTCTTCTTCATGGTAAAATAAATTAAATATAGCAGTAGCTATCTCATGGTTATGCTCGTGCTCTGCAGCATAGCTTTTCATTTCATTTTCTTGTAATGTTGCATATTCACTTAACCACTCTGTTATCAATTGTTTCCATTCACTCATTGTTGTTATTTTAATACTCCTGTAAAAACCTGATTTAGATATTCTAGTAATGTTTCTGAAGTGGTAGCCAATTAATATTTTTACATGTTCTATAAATTTTAGTCAATTGACGAGTATTTTAGATGTCTTCTTGATTAGATGATCTTTAATTAGATTTTTCTAAAATTACCACAATATTGACTAGTGTTTACTCGTTCCACTTATTTCTGTAGTGCAATTAAGACATTACAAATTTTTTTACCACAATGTTTCTAAGGTAAAATTTAAGTATCCTTGGGTAACTTTATGTAGCGCTTGTTCAGGAAGTCTTCATGCAGACCCAAAATATTTTACTTCACTAACATTTTTATTAATACATTTTAAAGAGCCAATTTTATGGCAAACCATTGTTGGTGGAATTGATTGATGAAGGAAATGAAATGAATTGAAATGACATGACAAATTGAATTGACAAGACAATTGACAGTCTGTTTTTATTTTTTTATTCCTCACATGAAAGGCAAAAGGTTTAAGGCCCATACAGCCAAGCCTGATGCAGTAATTTTTTTTTGTTTAGCGTTGCAACTTTATAGGCATTTTATTGAGAACTTATTTTTTGTAATAATTCCTGTCCAAGTAATGTCCTATTAATCGATACTTTACTTAAAATGTTTATTTCAAATCTAGACATGGCGTTGACTTGTGTACAAATATTTGTCCAAATCTTCACTTATATGTGGGATAAGCAAATACAGAGACCGCCACCGTCCGCCTCCTATAACATTACTGTAAGAGGAACGAAACGAAACAAACTTCAAATTTATTCATATCTTCACAGAAGTCCCGCAGGCGTAATAAGAGAAAAGAGGGAGGCAACCTTAAAATCCCTACAATATCGGGCCATGGGGGGCTACTCTGAAATTCGGTTTTCGATGGCCTGTGTGATAGAAAGAATCTTGTTTCATATTTCATAAAAATTGAATTTCTGAGTATATGCCCTGTGTGGTAGAAAGAATCTTGTTTTATATTGTTTGCAAGTAAAAGTGTACAGTGTAGCCATGTTCAATATGCATTCCATTTTACGGTTGTGCCAACTGCCACGTAATGTAATGTACCGAACTGTCACTAACTTGTCAAAGTCAGTTAGATATTCGTAGCTATATTGTCATTAGAATTAATTTAAAGAATAAGTTGCAACTAGTTTAATATTATCTTTATTTTGTAATTATTAATGCAATGGGGTCTTCCCAAAGCACGGAAGTTCCAGGAGGAGGCTCAGAAGGTTATCATGTTTTGAGGGTTGGTGTCGCTGTTAAACATGGTATATCACATTCGTTGTGTTTCAGTCACCAAATTGTAACACGTCAATGTTTTGATTTTGCAGGTTCAAGACGGCTCACCAGGGCAAATAGCCGGCCTGGAGGCTTTTTTTGATTTTATTGTTGCAATAGAAAACGTTAGGTTAGATCAGGACAATGATACGTTGAAAGAATTGTTAAAGAAGAATATCGGATGTACGATAAAGATGATGGTCTACAGCAGCAAAAGTCAGTCAGTGCGGGAGATATTGATACAGCCTAGTTCGGACTGGGGTGGCCAGGGGCTTCTTGGTGTCAGTATAAGATTCTGCTCCTTTGAAGGAGCTAATGAAAATGTGTGGCATGTTTTGGTAAGTACTACAATTTGCCACCTGATGAGAATTTCGCAAAGCTGCAGTTAAACATTAAAAAAGTGGTGAATATAATTTTCAGGAAGTTCATCCAACATCGCCAGCAGAGCTAGCAGGGCTAAGGCCATTTTCTGATTACATAATTGGGGCAGACTCAATAATGCATGAGAGTGAAGACCTATTTACTCTTATAGAGGCCCATGAGGGTAGGGCTCTTAAGTTATATGTGTACAACATAAATGATGACACTTGCCGTGAAGTGTTAATTACTCCTAATCAGAGTTGGGGTGGTGAAGGTAGCTTGGGCTGTGGAATTGGCTATGGCTACCTGCACAGGATCCCCATCAGAAGCAATACTGCACCAACACAAACACCATATACAACTACTGCTATGGTGAGCAATTAATTTGATACTGTTTTTCTCATCTATAGTCATTTGAAGATAGCATTGGTAAAGTTTATATACTTTTCAGGTACCACCCCAGACTTCAGAAATTCAGCAAAATTTGGTGTCTAATGTTCAAAATCTGTCTTTAAATGGTGATAAGACTCCGCTGATAAGTGCCCCTCAGACATCAGTGGAAAACCCTCAAAGTGTGTCACCACCTCCATTCTTGTCTGGAGTTCCAATGGTAAACCCTGGCAGTTTTCCTCCAAGCAATCTGCCACCGATGGTTCAACAGCAGTTTGTGCAGCAGCCTGATTTACCACAACCTTTCTCCACTCAAGCACAATCTGTGGTATCAAATATGGCTGCCTACTCCAGCAGTAAGTTGTTATATATATATATATATAAATCTTAACTCAATTATATTTCAGTATTAAATAGATACTTTCAAATTTCAATGATTTTCAGATTTAGCAGATACAACTCTAACCAACTTGGGGAGTATACCGTCGGTGTCCAACATGCAACCACCAGCACCTTTGCCCAGCTTGCCTGGCATCCCAATGAACCAACCACAGCCTTATATACCCATGATGCCCAATTACACACAGGCACAAGTACCACCACCAGCTCCAATTCCTCAAGCTGCAACAAACTTGGTCCCTACATTTGATGTGAGTAAATTTCAAGCTGCTACTATTCAACAACCACCATTGTCGAGTGGCCTTCCTGTGATCACCCCAGTGTCATTACCTGGAATGCCGTCAATAACTGTTAGTGCTACCCTGCCAGTTTCAACAATGCAGGAAATTCATCATCAGCAGGCCTTACAGCAGCCAGATCTTTTGTCATGAAATTGAAACAAAGTTATTTTGCAATAGGTATGTCTTGAAAGTATTGCAGATTTCTTTACTTTGCAATACATTGTTACTTTAGTCTTTATTCTTAAAATATGTCAAATATTATTTTTATTTACAAATGAATCAAGGCAACTGTTGATTTATCAATGTTTTAATTTATTTACCATGCTAAAGTATACTTATAAACTTCTGGAATATTTATAAACTGGTACAAGTGGAAAGTGACAACCTATCACAAATATGGGTCTGGCGGATTGAAACAATATTTTGGAACAGTTGTTGGATATTATGAGGAAGGCAGTTAGATGTTTTAGCTTTCACTTGCATCTAACAATGTTACCATCTAAGTTCAAAAAAAATTTGTTTAACATGTTTTAACTAAAATTGACTCCTTATCTGCCTTCCAAAGTGGGTTCTTATGTTATCCAATGTATTGTGATTAATATTAAAATAAAATGAGATGTAAAAAAATATATTTCTTTATTATAGTCATTACACTCCTATTTCTACATAAATTAGGAATACAATGTTATCATTATCGCCAACCAATAGTGATTTTTATTACCTACTGTGGGACAAAATTGGACGCATTTCTAGTTCTAATGTTATAAATGTCCTTGATTTTCTATAGCAAAAGGATCTAAATTGATAAAGCATTGAAAATATGCCCAATTTTTTAAAGCATGGTGTGAATATACCACTCATAAGTGGTGAAAAATTGTGCTGAATTTGAAATACGAGAAGATTAGAAGAAAATTACGGCTCCAATTAATCTGGTCAACTAGTCTAATATTTAATTTGGGCCACAGTTTTGTAATTAGGCATGTATACACAATTTCTTCCGATCTCGAGCGTTTCAAAAATCGGGACTCTTATTTTCGTGTATTCATGAATACTGCTTGTTTATTTTATACTGGCGAAATCATACCTGCAGTTTCTCCCGATTAAACTCCTGACGACTACTAAGATGTAGTCCAAAGTTATATCTCGAGACGAGATGAAATTCGGTGGTAACAATTAAATAATAATATACATTTAGTTAACCGCAAACGCCAAAGCATTTTAATCGTCATACATTGACCGGTTTTCTGGATCCGGGTATTTTTTTTAGAATATATTTTATGTACTGTTTTTTCTCTACTATTTTATTAGATCTACCTACGTAAATAGATGTAAAGGTACACTACGCGAAGACTAGTAGTTAGTAGGGCCGCCAGTAAGCAGGATATGCCAGCTGCTGATAATGATAACGGGATGAATGCCCGAGGCCAGTGTGTCAAAACAATGTAGGTACGCGCTCTTGCTTTCCTTTATACATACACTTGCATATGAAAGGAAAAGTACAACATATATATATTAATTTTATTATTTTATACTTCTATTTATGGTTAAGACAGTATAAAAACTTAACTATACATTTTTATCGGATCCGTAGACTATAGTTGCCATCTACATACAACAAAGTTACGTAGTGACTTACCTATAAATACATTATTAAAGAAAAAAAAATGTACTTGTAAAAAAGGGAACTTGTCACTAAAGTTATTAAAGGAACTGCAGTAAAATTAAAATATATGAGTGCCGTGTATTGCCGGCAGTTCTATAAATAGGCGGTACCTACGTCTGCACGAATTAGATTTAAAAACTGACATAACTTTGTTTAGTGTGGCTTGATAAACTAGTACTGTAGTGGAATAAATAAGCTACCTACCTATAGTGATTATAAACGCAATTTATCATAATGAAAATCATTGGGTAGGTAGGTACATAATATAAGTACTTACACTACTTACCTATGCTATCTAAAACTAACCTGCGTGTTGCTATACTGATAGCAACACAAAGAAGGTTTACGAGTACGTAGTTCCTTTTCTATGTAATATGCCGAACCCCTCGGTCCGGCATCGGTCTTGTTAGTAAACAAAAAAACATTCTAACTGCTAAAATAAAACTAAGTATTGTGCGGGTTGTAATCGTCGAACGCATGTTTGTCGACGTCAGAACCCAATGCAAGGTTATCATGTCCATAAGTGAGGGTGCCAGCGTCGCTGTAGAACACGCCGCCGGCCAGCTCGGACAAGCGCCGCCGCCGCCGCGTGTCCTTGTTGTCGGTGATGCTGGGCGGGCGCACGCTGGAACTGCGCCGGCTGCGCTCTGAGCCCAAGCGCACTGGGATACGTAGTACCGACTACAACGAAAACAATAGTATTACATTCCGAGGGTGGTGAAATAAAGAATGTCTCAGGTCGCAGGAACTTGTCGAACGAGCCAAAGGCGAGGGTGATAAACATGCGCGCTGAGGCTTTCTTTATCATCGGCTGCGATGTGTACACAATTTTACGTCTTGCCCTGGCCATGAAGTGGAAATTTCCGCTCGCGTAGCGGGCGGTGAATTGCTATTTACCTACGGCCCAGGGCAACGTAAAGTTTTAAACGTTGCCAAACGTTTTTGGACAGGCGTTGAAGATCGAACGTAGGTAGGTAAAAGGATTTTGTTTCGAGGCTCATGCCTCTAAAAGTTATATGGCGTAACTTTTAGACAGGTATTTCAGCTACGCCACGTATCGTGTCAAAAGTTGATTGAGTATGAACCCAGTCTGACCTTTATACCTACCTGTCTAATTTGGCGATGTCTGCTCTGCAGACTTAAGGATAGAAACATTTAAAAAATATTTTTTTCCGATCACTCGTAACCTCACCTTTGCTTTTTTCGGCAATGCATTAAGGAACGTGACCACAGGCGGAGACAGGAGGTCAATGGGGACCTGGGAGGGATCGGTGGCGCCTGTGATGACGGACACGACCAGTCCCACCAGCAGTGTCGCCATGCATCCGAGACCCGAGTACCACAAGTATGACACTCTGAACAACCAGAATACTGCTTCGTCTTGGTTGAGTCTGAAATAATTTTATCTTATTTCTTAGGGCTTCCATTAACGGACTGCTTAGAGCAGTCAGTGCCAATAGTTTTAAACGGTCATTGTTTGGGTGATCTGCAACGTATTTTTCAAACACCATAACTTTCGTCTTGCTTACATTCATACCTTTCCTTTCCAATGTCCCACATAAAACGTAAGCCATCCTCTGCATCTCTTCCCCCGACGAAGCTATCAACACTTGGTCGTCGGCGTATAGGATGCATTTGATGGTTAACTCACTCATTCTTAGTCCACAGTCTATCCCTTTCAAGTCACTGAGGCATGTATCCATGAATATTGTATTTACAAAATAAACGAGGGAAGGGGCCAAAATCTTAGGAATCATGTTATAGGCGATGTGGCTAGCAACCCATCACTATTTTCATTCCCCTTTCCATCCATACGCCCAAAATCATGCTAAACGTGGTGTTTGGGTCTTGTAATCTTGGGCTCTGTCTACCCCGTAAGGGATAAAGACGTGATTTATGTATGTATGTACATACAAAATAAACTAGCTGTACAAATAAAAATATTTTACATGAATAAGTAGGTATGCGTCTTTGGCAATACACTTTACATACCTACACACCTACTCTTGTGCAGGTAACCTAGATAGTATGTAGGTAAGTGTTCTTTAAGTCTTTCAGTAAGTTGCGTAAGATTGTTTCTGACTAGCATATGCAATTCCAAATGAAAATACCTGGTTTTGTAAAGTTGTTAAAGCGTTCAATTAGGCGGCTAGAATGTGTTCAACGGGATTCTAAATCTTACTTATAGATTAAGACGTATTAGATTAGATACAAGCATATTGTCAGTAAATGTTGGAAACATATATTTTTTTAAAGAATCCACACTTTTTTGTATTGTATCATATTTTCTGGCCAAATTAATCAATTTAGATTTGGGCGATTTTTGAAATCACATCGGCACGGCTAGCACAAGAGCTCGTGAGAGCTGTGTCGGTCTTCCCGTCCTTTTCTTGTACGAACAGTAAAAAAAGACAGGTAGATCTTGCACGGGACACGGCTCTCGCGTGCACTTGTGCTAGTCGTGCTGTGGAGATACATTTGAAAATATTAAAAACTAATCTGTAGTGCATTGCTACAAAATACAATCGCCGTAAGATACATCGGAGCTGTCCAGGTGCTCAAAAACATCTGACCATGGATTTGATTGACAACACGTTAAAATTACACATACATGAGTTTTGAATCACGGAGATACAGAGAAGGAATCTAAGTAGCCCTAACGATTTTAGCCGATCTGGAGATAAGCACCGCCTCCTAATTTCTAAATGTCTGTGAAAATTAGAACACATAGAAAAATCCGAAAAGTAAAGCTATGGCCGGGAATCGAACCCGGATCCTCGTCATTCCGTGACGCGTGCTATACCCCTACACCACCCATAGCAGGTGGGTAGTCTCCGAATTTTTCTACCTGTTACCAACCGTCACGTGACCTTTGTTACTATGCGAATTTTTTGTCGCTAAGCGTCACCGCCTCCTAGTTTTCAGAAGATCAAAAGCCCCTTACAAAGAGGTTCTTGCTTGAAAGGCGACTGCCAGCCGCTAGAGGTGGATGGATGAAGAAGGTTAGTAATGTTGATAAATAATTTCAGCTGATGATGATGTTTGGTACGTTTGCAAGCGGTAAAATATTGTGCAAGGCCCCGAATGCCGCCGCAAGTCACAAGATTCATTTCTAGTTCTGCTAAGTTGTCAACGTATCTCATAGAGGTATTGTCCAATAGAGTGGAACCGCCATGCAATACGATTGTTTTTTCCAAGATTTTTTATAAAACAAAAATAAAATAATATAAGTACCTACCTATATAAAACAGCTTTGTTCCATGTAAAGAATGAAGAAATGACTATCACGCACAACTACACTGACGTGAAAAAAAAGGGTCACTTTCCATAAAAAGTTGTACAAAAAATGACCTGTTACTTCTACTTGGCAGTGTAGTGCTCAGTACGGTATAGGTAACAAATCAAATCACAACTTGTTGCGGAATTGGATAGCCTGCATTACCACTATTGAGTAAATGTCTCTAAGTGGGTGACGACGGGCGAGTAAGTTCGCGTCCCTACGACTTGACGACTTTACTCGCCTGTGTGTCAGTCTAAGTACGCGTAGGTAGTTTAAAATTGCCGAGTAAGTTTGTCGACGATCCAACCCTCGAATTTTGCTCGTGGCTCGTAGGGTGACGGCATCAGTGTTCGACACTTTAAGCTGACAAGCACCAGTAATGGACGGTCCATTCTTTATTTAAAAATGATACGGTTTAAAATTGACTGTTGTAAAATAAATGACTACGCCTTAGTGTTTTTTAAATAAGAGTTATTGTGCATTATTGGGTCTCTGTCCATTACTAGTACCGTGACCCTACGTCTGTCACTGATGTGTAAGTTCGCGGCTTTTAAATTCAAGATTTTATAGCTCGTACGTCTGTCACCCACTTATGATATGACGCAGCTACAATCCGCTTGCGGGTGTTCCATTTCCTCGAGTAATACAAATAAGTCTCACGCAGGGTGCACAGCTGTTTCGGTGAGGTTGTATGCTGAGGGGCAGCCGGCCACGGAGGCGGGCAGCCGGCGCGGCGCCAGCGCCGACAGCTGCGCGCCGCCGCACGCCGCCAGCACCACCAGCAAGCCAGTCACGCCGCCCGACACCGCGCCCTGCGCCAAGATAAACACAACGACTGAAGACTCGTACAATATGTATATATTTTTTTTATATGTATAGGAAGGCAAACGAGCAAGTGAGTCACGTGATGGTAAGTGATCACCACTGCCCATAGACACCCGCAACTCCGGAAGAATTGCAGATGCGTTGCCAACCTAGAGGACTAAGATGAAATGCCTCTTGTGCCCGTTATTTCCCCGGCTGTCTTACTCTCCACACCGGAACACAGCAGTGCAAGCACTGCTACTTAGCGGCAGGATTAGTGAGTAAGATGGTGGTAGCGATCCGGACGGACCTTGCACAAGGCCCTACCACCCGCAAGCAATAAGGGACACAAAGGCAATTGACAGGCCGTCGGCCCTCAAACGAGTGATATGTCACCTTATTTTATTGTATAGGGTTCGACGGTGGTACGTAAATAGCCTTCCTGTACATAAGCTGTACCTACATAGAGGCACTAAATAGCTTAAGCTTAGCAATAGTAAGTAGTAGCAAATGCTTTATTGTACAAAAATAAAGAATCAAACGCAATTGACAAAAAAGTCAAGATATTAATAAGATAGGCGAATTTATCCCTGTAAGCGCCATGGGTTGACGATGTCGTCGATACTATAGCTGAGATCTGAGTGCGATGATGATCATGCATGATGAAAGTTTTATCTGACTCACCCGTCTCATACGATAATATTCGATTCTTGATTACGAGATTATAAAGTACGAAATACTTCAACGGGCTTCCAAAACTCTTAAGCCTAGCCTACACACACAACACTTACTTTAGCGTTGGCCCAAGGGAACAACATGCCCAAGGTAAACAGGCCGAGGGTAACCCCTCCCACCATGCCGTTGAAGGAGAGGGCCAGCTGCAGTACCGGGCCCAGCCTCTCCACCGCGAATATCAGCGCAAACGACAGCGCGCCACATCCGAGGCACACCCATTGTGCTATCTGAAATATTCATATTATCAGCATTGATTCCAATAGAGTTTTAGAACCTTCCGTGACAGGCTAATTTTGTAAAAGGGTAAAAATAAAGCAGTCTCACAAGCCGAACCCGAACTTGCATCTCTCAGCTTTTCGGAATTTTCATGCGAAATGATATTTGTTTCCCATGAGTTTTTCGAAAACATCGTGAAGAAAAATGCATAATCACAGAGAAGCAATTTAATGGTGTGTGTGAAGTTTCCAATCCGTACTTGGCTCGCGTGGGAACTATAGCTATAGTTTAGATGTCGGGACGTATATATTTAAGCTGGAGATGATGTTGATAAATAACGTGATCAATTAATTGATCATAACTCGTCGTAAGGAGTACTGAATGTATGATGATCACAAAAAGATAATCAATTGAATACCAACCACTGCTCCTTTGTTCTCTGGTATCCGAAATCCTAAAAGTCCCGATGCCAAGTCTTGACAGGCGATGGCCGCTAAAGAGTTTAGGGTTGAGGCAACAGTCCTGTGAAAATAATTCAGAACGAACTGACTAGTCAACCTTCAAAATCAAGTTGAGACATATGTGAAACATCGCATCTTATGTATTGTATAGATGTATAGTGCCTCAGGCACCTGTAGGTTAGGTACACAGTTATTAAACCAGAACGTAACAATTTAAAAGAAATAGGTACCTAGTAGGTAATTCACGCGAAGTAAGCTAAGCGAGTAAAGTTTTTCATAGAGCAGCCGAATTGATACTATGTGCTGTGCGAACTGATTCTTTAGTGAGTTGATGCCTAAATTGAAATTCCTGTTCCGAACTGTTTTGAAACCGGTATGTTAACTGGACTTTTCTGGTTAGTTCTTAATTCTGGAGCCATGAGCGTACGAGCGTCAGTCAGCAATCAGCATGCGTTTCGGGACGGTCTTCGAACTCTTGCAAATACGAATTGGAATTTAGTGTTCCAAAACTATAACCCATGGTTATTTTTATTGTGCTGTGAGCGTGTAACGTTTGTTAAGTTTCTTGGACGCCACTGGCAAAGTGACTTTTAAATTATCGCCCGGTATGGCCGAACTGAACTTAGCATAAAATTGTGCAAGGCGAGGCCGGATATCACACGTACCAGACTGCTACGTCTGTGCGGCAAATGTAGGTACGTTTTAATTCAAACTCTAACATTTCACAGTTTCTACATAAATAAACAAAATGTCACACAGACCCAACTGTCACCATGACCACACTGGACGCCAGCGTGTTTGAAATTCTAAACGAGTTCATACACATTTTATCAAAGCACTAAACCTAGAACACGTCCATTTAGTGACGAACATTTATAAATATCATACATGTTAAGTACTAGTAACATAAATATTGAAATGGAGATGTTTTTTAACCATACAATAATTTTGATATTCACCCGGATATTCCATCAAGAATTGTGTTTTTGTAAAGTCATGGTAATATTTGTAAATCTCAGTCGAATCGATAACCATAAACGTTTTACCAGTCGTCTCATATTTTTACTTTCTCTTGAAATTGGAAAAATGCCCCTCAAAATCGAGGTGCTCAAGATATCATATGCTCGACAGTAGAGAAGCAGAAGAGAAGTTTACCCGAGGCTGGCGGCGAAGATGCCGGCGACGAACAGCCCCGGCACGCCGCGCGCGGCGCCCAGCTCCCGGACCACGTAGAGAGGCAGCAGACGGTCCGACGCGTTGATCACCCGCGCCTGAGGTTAGTTACAATACTCAGTATAGTGTGGACAAAGAAAGAAAGAAGAAAGAAAGAAAGAAGACATTTATTCCTTTTTGCAAGACACACAAATATAAGACAATATACACAATTTTATAGAAAATAAACAAGGTATAACAATAAAAAACATAGAGAGACAAAGGGCCTGTTTCACCACTCTCTGGTAAGTTCCTGATATCTTAAGTGTTGGATATCGATGATTCCATCTGTGTCTGTTTCGTAGTTAAATACAGACGTCACCATATTTGACACTTAAGATATCAGGAACTTATCACGTAGTGGTGAAACAGGCCCTAAGTGTTAGAAATTCCTTTACTACCATAGGGCCAGTGTGATTGGTACGGCTTAAATCATCAAAGACTTGCAAGTTAATGTGATAATCAGCCTTCTTGTTCTTTACCGGTAGACTGTAGGTACATAGAGGAATTACCAAGTGGTAAATAATAAATTTATTTTTCTACTTACTATTATGATTATGAGTGTATTTTCACATCAGGTCGAAAGCAACCTTCTTATTTACATACGTAAACATAGTTACGTGATTCAGTTTCTTCGACCTTTCATTATGTTTACTTGCCCTCCGCGCATGAAACCATACTAAAGTATAACTCTAAATAATAAATAAAGTGTAACTCATCTAGTTATTTTTCCTACAGAACACGTATGACTTGATCAAAAATATTTATATTGACTGTACATTGATGTCAGAGCTTCGCGGGAATCGAACGCACAAATCTTTTAACCTTAACTATTAGCTTAGCCGGCCGTCGAAGCCGGATCTTATCCATTTAAATACTATTTTGTCCGTCTAGACCTCTTTCTGACGTAAACAGTTTCGGTACTTTCTTGAAGATCGATAAACGTTCGAATTGCATGTAACGGGTGAATGTAAACCACTATGTTTTAGATTTTGATTGCATCTATTCAAATGCTTTGCGTCATCGTGTTGGTGGTACAAGTAGGCCTATGTTACTAACCACCTACTGAGTTTAATTCCGGCTTACTAAGTGCGGGCGAGTTACTTAAATTCTAAAATATTAACATGAACATCAATGTAGGTTCTATAGCAGCCCAGTGTTGTCGCGAATATAATTTAAAGTTTGACAGTTAGTCGCGCGCCGCAATGGCCTAGACGCTGGGTATGTCTAACTAAAGGTATTGTTAATTTATGGTCATGTAGTAAGCGTCTCATTTAATGAGGGATTGAACTGACCTATTAATGAATGTGGAAATCTTGTTGCAAAATGATGAGAAATGTGCTAAGACTTGTGTGCCTAGTGCCTGCAAGCCAATTACATAGTTGTGCGAGACTAGAGAGGCGCGTGGATGAGACTGTGTGGCAAAAAAGGCATTAAATAAATTCGATGTGATCGAGATCAATTTTGTTGTTTGTCTAATTCTAAAAAATCACGCAATCGAGATGTATGCCAATGACACTTCTCGCTGTGGCTTGTATGATATATACCTAACTTTCCTATTTTTTTAACCTATGTTTATTAGAAAATGAATGGTAGGTAACGTAAGCTTCAATAGAAGTCAAATTCTGTCGGAACGGACTTTCATAGATTATAACACACCCACATAGTTTATTTTGCTATTTTAACCTATCTCGATAGAAGATTCCATTTAAGAATCTAGCAATTGTAAGGTCGCGATATGTAAATAGTCTGTAACCGCATTTTACACAACATTCTCTTTAACCGTCGAAGCCATCTAGGTATTGAAATACAATTATGATCAAAACGCATTCGTAACGTCGAAATCTAAAACAGCTTTGAGCTCTAATTATTAAGGTTAAAAAGCATAGGTAGGTATACCTAATGCTTTTTTTGGTGATTGGTATTTAATACCATGATTCCATGCGACCAATGATCCGTTAAACTGGGTGAAAAGTAACCATTGTATAATCACATATAGACTACAGGCCCACATACAAAAAATGTGGGTCATAATGAACCACCAGGTGACGTATATAGGACGATATAAGAGCATAAAATAATAAGATTCAGCACTATGCCGTCACTTGTAAGCTGTCCAACTGGGTGCTGGTGAGAATTCAAAAGTGCAACCCTCGATTTTTTCCCCTTGTCGCATGATTTTTGTACGGCGTTGCGGAATAATGAATTAGAAGCTGTATTGAAACAGTATGAAACTGATGCCGTACAAAATGGTGCGCCACAAAGTCGGTATTTTTTTTTGATTTTCTGACCATTTCCAGGGTAAATTTGGTCATTTGATTCTGTACGGCATCAGTTTCATACTGTTTCAATACAGCTTCTAATCCATTATTCCGCAACGCCGTACAAAAATCATGCGACAAGGGGAAAAAATCGAGGGTTGCACTTTTGAATTCTCACCAGCACCCAGTTGGACAGCTTACAAGTGACGGCATAGTGCTGAATCTTATTATTTTATGCTCTTATATCGTCCTATATACGTCACCTGGTGGTTCATATGACCCACATTTTTTGTACGTGGGCCTGTAGTCTAATACAAGTGTATTGGTAATGGTAATGGTTAACATTGATCTAAGCAGTGACAGCATTCGCATAGATACAATACAGCGACACTTGAGCTCACCGGTGTTAGGTAGGTAATTAAGAATTTGGAAACATAGGTAATCAAAATCAAATAGTTTGCAATGGAATAAAAAAAAAATAAAAAAAAAATCTGTTCATTGACCAGCAGTACTGTGCTAGACTAGAGCTAGAGCAGACCTAATTCCAGTTTTACATTCATTAAACATTGCTTGTATGTAATTACAAAGTTTTTAGCAGAAAGGTTACAGAATCTCACATTTGCTGCAAAGTCTCTGGTTACCCAAGTACTTATACTAAATCTTCTCGTGATGATTGATTTTAAATAAATTCTGTTTACTGCGTATTTATAGGCACTTATACTGTCTTTATTTATTACATCCTAGTATATTTAATTAACAGCAGTCTGTTGCCTCACTCAGTAAATTAATGGCAATTGAAGTTCTGTCCTTGTCTTGTTTCTGCTGCTGCGCCAAGATTTTCGATATTTTAACATAAGATCTTACGTTAGTTGAAAAAAAAATACCTAATTATTGTTTTGTATAAGGAGACAGTTAAAAGTTCTGATAATTATTTCTACCCAATTTTGTGCGTTATTAAACAAGGGGGTTAATCACTTAGCAAATCGTCAGCTAACGAATATGTACTTGCGAATTCACGGCGCGATTACCTGAATTGGATCGCAATCAGCATAATGGGCGGCCAGCACGGCGCCAGTGACGAAATTGATGGAGTACACGGCGATGAGGCCCACAGCGGAGACCCAGAGGGCCACCCGCGCCTGCGCGATGCGCTCCACTGACAAATACTTCTGCACTGAGGCTTGGTTGGCGCAGAACATGCTGGTCCAATACATGGTGCCGCCCACTACCACAGACCAGAAGGAATGGCGGACCGTGGGGTTCGGGTCCATGCTATAACAAAAATATGTGTGATTAAGGATTTTTGAGCGTTTAGAACGCCCTACTTGTCATTTTGTCGCGAAAGGATCCATTCCAATTCAATCACCTACCAAGAAACTTCTTTTCGGAAATATAATTAAATCTTTGTAATATTACGTACGTGTTTAAAAAGCTTTTGAATTGGCAATGCTTAGTTAATGATTACCTTATTAGGAACCTACCTATGCGGTGAAACAAAGTAAAGGTCAATTAAATTATTTCACTTGAATGTATAAATAAAAAAAAAATAACAAAGCAAGCTTATAAAAACCGGCGTCTTGTTTTCAGCGAACCTCATAAACTTCGTTTCGAATACGAGAATGAATGTCGCAACTATACATAATGATGATGAAATGGGGTGCTAACTGCTAGCGTTAACAAAAGTTAACGCTAGTAATCACACCGATGGTGGATAATTAGGTCAAGGCTGCGGTGGGCGGGTAAAACCCTGAAGATTTGCTAAGGTATCCGGTAAATGTTATCATTCTAATAGGGCAATTTTGTTTCCAAAACGTTAAGATTCTAAATCTAGGCAATTGAGCAATCTTAATTAGGATTTTACGACGTACGTATTTCTAGGCAGACCTGCGCACGGGCCGCGTGGTGGGGCGAGCGGCTTTTTTGCGGTTTCTCTCAGGCAGACAACCTGTTCAACCCGTGACCCTTCACCGGTAATTGCTATGCATTCCATTACTAAACTCACTCGTTTACACAATCGAGACATAAAACGTAACGTTTGCGATTGAAGAAATGTTGGTGCTTCGAGCATCGCGGTCGGTGCCATTATGTATGCGAAACTGGTCAATGCCTTTTAAAATAACACTTTCAGTAAAATATATCATAAGAAAAAAATAGGGTCGATTTAAAAAAGGTCATTACAAAGCCTGGCACACAATATTATCATCTATTCATCACCTCCACCCTAAACTTCTCACTACATTCAGCTGTCTCCGGGCCATTCACTGCACATACCCAGCAGTTCTCATTTTGGCCAACGCTTGACCGAAATTGATGTTGACAGCTAGGTACGTGTTTACTAGTAAATTTGAAGTACACACGTAATAATATTCGCGTTACAATCACTGTAACAGGTTACTTACATCACACCATGTGTTGAAAGTTTTCACTTTATAGAAAGCTAATTCTCAAATCATTCGTAGCCATAATCAAACTCAATTAAGGAGACTTTTATCTGCTCTAAACACTTGAAAACCCTTACACGGGCTGGAATGCAGCTTCTGATTTGTTACATACTGCAGTGAACTTTGAAATGCCATCACTTCTAGCACTAGATATGCATCGAACACGCTCGACGCATGACGGGATGTAAAATATTTGACAGTTATAGTTAACCCTGTTCCACAAAAGCCTGGCTTAAGAGCTTAGGCGAAATTGCGCGGACCAGACCATGGCTACTCCGGGTTAAGTGATTATGATAACTGAGGGTTACATGTCTCAAAATGTATGACATTTTCAACCCTAACTCAAGTTTAACATTTATCTTAGTCTAAGAGGATAAATCTATGCGGTTGCCAATCTAATCTTTAAATAATATGTCATGTATTTGTTTACTCAAAGAAGTGCAGTCTGTCGGTGCGACGCGCATGCGCCCACACGGACTCCAGTCCGCCGACACGCGCGGCGCCCATTCCCAGTACCACAGCTAGCGAGCCAATCAGCACCGCTGATTGGAACGTGTCCGTCATTATCACTGCTTTCATACCACCCTAAATTAACAATAAAAATAGTGTTTTCACAAAATTTTACGTGATTGATTCAAATTATCTTGAATATAAACGGAATGAAAATAGGTTTGGAGGAAGATAATGTACTTACTTGAGATGCATAAAATATGCAAACTACATAAACCAGTGTAACAGCTAAATAGGTATTCAGTCCCGTTACTGTGAACAAAAAAAAAACAAATTAAAGTACTGGGTGGTTTAGTTTATTTTCATTGTACCTATATAGAGGGGTAACTTTGCACAAGTCTTAACCGGGCCGTGAGTGGACCATGAGTCGCGGAGGTATCATACCGCAACAAATTGAGGTAAACCATTTACCTAAGTAAATGCAATTTGTACGCGACTCATGGCCACTTATTTTGTCTCTTTAGTATGTGCCTATCCCAAGTTAATCATCAGTTAAACTACGTTCGTTACATTATACAAAACAAATCATTAATATTCTTTGATCATTTGTCTTTGAAGAGTTGCGATTCTGCAACAGCACATTGACGCCAAAAGAGCTAACTGCATACAACTGTCCATTAATACAATGGAGAAACATAAATCATTAAAAGTGGTATTATGTCAACTGTAAATGGATAGTGCAGTCACTTGCAATGGTTGACGGGGCTTCATCACGCACCAAGCACGCACCATGAAATGCATCGAATGCGCTGCTGCGACCATTAGAGGCCACACATGCGTTTGCCTGGCCGCCATTAGCAAATTTGGTTTGCTAATAGTGAGCGCCAATAGCCTCAAAGCAAAGTGCCTGTCGAGGAAAGCTTATCATATCAATATTGAAACTGAATAAAATCGTTTGTCGTGGTTTAAGTGTTCTCTATTGGATAGGGATTGAAATTTGTATTACCAACTAGGTAATAATAAATAACGTTATGAAATAGTCGGCGGCTCGTACCATCCTCTGTTCATGTGATGATGATACGCCTTTGAATTAATTTTATTGCGCTATTGTCATCCCATTGTGTAACTATGGTACTTGCGTTGTGCCTCGTAGGTAGGTACCTGCATAATGCAGCCATGGACACTCATTTTATTATACCTTCTACAATTGTATGGCACGTACTTTCATTCATCCTTTTACTGTCGTTTCTAAACGAACGAAGATTATGACAACTATATTTTTTTTAAATGTGTATCTTTACATGGCTGAATCTGTTCCGGTGTGTATCTGAATGGCTAAACTGTCCATAGCTAAAAACACCCCCGATTAGTAAAATTTCTAACAAAAACACTAAGTTAAAATCAGTTCATCTGTTTGCGGGCTACAATGCCACAGACAGAACCACAGATACACATAAACTTACAACATCCCTCTTTTTTCGTCGGGGGTTAAAATTAGACTTCTTGAGTTTTTTACTTAATCTCACTAACAAATGATTTAAATTATACGCACGAGATATAGATTCCAATTAACTTCGATGAGGTCCCCCGTCTAATCAAAGCTCATTAAAGATAATCGCCGTCTATCCCGTGGAAGAATGTGTAACGTGAGTAATTAAATTAAACGTGATTCATGGGCAACAGCCCACGGCTTCATTCATGTTACAATTTCTTTATCAAAATTTTGTTTTGTTTCATAAAAACTTTGCCCTGACAAAAACGAACACAAAAAAAAAGAAAAACCCATACTTAACCGGGTGCAGTCGTTCTCAATTAATGGCGTGACCAAGGCATACCTATATAGGGATTCATTTTTATATTATTTTACATATAGATAAACTACGGCACGGACAGACAAATCAATAAAAAACATAAGGTTTAATAAAAATTTCGTATCGATTCAAGATTTTTTTTGTTGGCTGTACTTGAATTGTCATCCTTCCTATGTATTGTCCAACAAAAATTTCGTCGATTCGACCAACACGATCACATCAAACTAATCCACGTTGACAGTTAAACAAAAGCTTGTAATAACCTCGAGATGCAACGTTTTACGAATAGGGACGCCGCGATACCTAATACTGCTGGTTCTGTTATCAATACGGATACGGAACCCTGCCGCTGGTTGCCGGCCTATGTGGGGCTGGACTCTTGTTCGTTACGACACACGTCTTTAAACGCGGTGGGAAAATTCTATTCTTACGTCCTTACAAGGCACTAACGGCACACACTATTCTATTATAGTTCGAAATCAGAATGTTATTCCGTAATAATAGCTTGGTACAATTATGGACCATTTCTATAGTTGGTTTAACTGCCGCAGTGCCGTCATTTGTACGAAAACGTCTATCCTACTTTATTTTATACGCTATTGGGTAACTTATTAAACATACTGTTCGTAGCATACGTGAGTCGAATATTTCTGGTGTCTGATTTGTAATAATTATTAGATGCGTTTCAAATCTTAACAACTTTGCTTAGCGTGTAGGTCGATCTTTCACGCAGGTTTTTTTTAATTGCTTGGATAAAAATCTTATTGCAGCTAACCGAAAATTGAAACTAGTTCTGTTAAAATTGCCATGGATATAAATGTCATTAAAATCTTTACACGTGCGATAAAATTCCTTAGAACTGTGTCACCATCACGGCACGTAAAACTTTTAGTATGGTGGCTTATGTAAGTGGCTATTACTGCCACTAGTCACTGTACTACGACATTGAATATGCGTAGAATACCAAAATTGATCCCTTGTTTGGCCATGGCTTCTGTTGCAAAATGTGAATCAACTAAGGATTGCGTTTCTTTTGTATCTTTCTATGATGGTAGAGCTAAAATGTCTACGCATCTGCGATTGCGGTGCTCCAATAGTTACATGGTAATATCGTATTGCAAATTATGTAAGATACTTATTTAGTAGCACTTATTCTGTAATGGTACTTTACCGTCATTATCGCAGAAAACGATCTGATGAGTGCGAGTTAATGCATGCCTACGGCTAAACAAAAGCGTCTTCACCTATATTTATTCTTCGAAATTTATTTTGTAACATTTCCAAGTGTTAATGTGCCGTATCTTGTTCAATGTGTAATACTAACTTTGCAATTAAAAGTACAGGTCAACGCAAATCGTGATATTATTTTCATGCTCACACAATATAGGTACCTATTCATATATACTTATTCAAAACTTTTGCAAGCTTTTGAAAGTATAAACTTGCCAAATGCCACGACATGTATATGGCTGGAATTATGTGTTATTGCGCCGTAATTATTAATCTAAAACGAAAATAAAATAATTAAAAAAATTGTGCAATTATTACCATCAGAGAGAGCCAGTGCCGGCGCATACACTGCCACCGCCGTGTAAAGTATCATTTGCAACATATACAGGGCGCTGGCGTACACGCGGATCGACTTACAGAATCGCACTTCCTGGAAATAATACTTTTTAAGAACTTGGAAATTACAATACAACACACGAACGTATTCACTTTAAAAAAAACAACTGTGATATGATACTAATTGAAATGTTACCAAATATTCATAACAAGAAGTCAGACGCAGTCTCATGAATACTGGCAGATACAGGTGACTTGTGATCGGCACCACAAGAACAAAGGCGATACAAATCATCCAAAATTGCGCTCCTCCGATGTACATCTCCGCTGGATTTCCTAACAACTCTATAGCTGTTACGAAACTGAAAATAATAAAAATTTAGCTCTACCAAAATATACATTTGGTAATAGTAAATCGCTTTTACACAGAATGTCAAGAAATGGTTGCTATTACCTCGCAGCAAGACTTAAGGCCATAGGAAATGTCCCCATGGAGGAACCTCCGAGGAGAAAATCATCGCTGGTAGTCTGTTTTTCTCCGAAATAAGCATAAAATACGCCGATAGCGCAGGAAACGATAAGCATAGTAGCCAACACGCTGTAGTCTTCCCAGTGGAACATCGCTGGGCTCTCGGTCTCGTTTTGCTTCGGTGCACTGGTGCTTCTATTTGCATTTAGTGGCGAGCTTGGAAGATTTGGTGCTGCTGCTGTTAGGCTACCAAAACAAGCTGCACAAATCTGCAACAAAATTATTTGTCCTTAGTAAGTGATAAAGCAATACATACTACGTGATATTTATTACATTATTTTAAAATGGGAAATATTGAGAAATATTTATTTGTATTTCGGGCGCGTCTTCAAATTAGCCTCCATACCTGGCATCTATTAAATAAAACACATTCGTATCAATCACGTCGTAAAACGTGAAGAGTAATTAATTGCATAATCGGTGAGTGGGCCGGCGCAGGCGCAGGTCGCTCAATGAAATAATTTTCGCTGGATCAATTTAATTCCATCAGTCGAGCTATTTTTCAATTGCGAAAAGTCAAAAACCGTGACCGATCAATAAACAATCGTATGAGCGTAGGGCGTTTATCAGTTAAAATAAAGTAGGTACCCTTGCGATGATAACGTTCCCCCAGTTAGGGTTGAAGTCAACAAGGAACGCTTATGGTTTCGCTACGTCCGTGCGTCTGTCTGTCTGTCTGTCCGCGGCCTAGCTCAGAGATTTTTAATACTAGAAAGCTGTATTTTGGCATGGGTTAACTATGCCAACAAAGTGATCTTGAATAACATTTTATTTTATGGTACCTCTCCTACACCTAAAGTGGGGATGAATATTTTTTGCTCATTTTTCACCATAGTGTAGTCATAGTGTAATGGTATCGTTGGAAAGTTCATTAAAAAATATTGTGAGTGTGGGAAAACCATTTTTCGATTCAGGGGTCTGTTTGCGAAATATTAAGCTTTAAAGTTCTACATAATTATCGTTAGAGTCAAGTGCCCCCCCCCCCCCCTATTCTAGCTAAACGGTTGTATTTGACGGTGAAAAAAATTATGGTAGTAGTTATACTATAATGAAGTTTAAAGTAAAACTATCACAGCTGGGTTGGCTTTACAATTTAACGACTAATAGTCAACCAACTTATAAAAACCGTTAACTATGTTAATAGCACTAGGTACGAGTAGTATCGAATAAAATCAAAAATGATATCTAATCAAGTTCATATCCACATGTTGCGACAGGCAACTACGGAATCCTACACTGTGCGTGGCCCGATACGCTCTTGGCCGGCTTTTTTAGATCGCGGTTTATTATAGTGTCAAAATCTATGGGATTGCCAATCCTAACCATAGAGCCAACCCGGGTTTCATTTTTTATTTTTAAATCTAGAACACGCAAGCTAGCCTCAATAGCGCAATAAAATTTAATACTTTGCTCCGTTCTTTACCAGTCTCATCCACAGCTTTTCATATTACCTATTATTATTATATTTTATCGCCAATAAAATTTACTTACAAACATGAGTGCAAGGAATTGAACATTCGCAGAATTCACCGCATGTACCTAATGCTACAAATACCTATTATACAACAGTAAATGAAGTCAACAGCGATTACTCGTACTAATTAAACAGTTAGTCTCAGTAAAGCAAAGTGCGTTCGAGACGCATATTATGGTCCTTTGCTTGCTCATGCGCAGCGATAACAACCAGCGAGCGAGGCGAAATAATCCGGTTCGTATCGGTTGGAGCTTCCTCGAACCGGATGGTTCCGGAACTTAACTACAGCGCCCAACAAACATTCCTCTACAGTGACGATCGGGACGTCCCGTGCCACACATTCCAAGCAATTAGGATTATTCCTTCCATCACTTGACCTCAAAAAATATTTTGTTTAAAGCTTGCTCATTAAAATTATACCCGCGGGGATAGCAAGTAGCCTTAATAGTTACATTAACTATAAACAAATTGTATATTGTAATCATCATTGTTCAACAAATAGGTTTGATATTGCTACAGAATGGCCGATTAGATTTTTCATTGAAAACAATGGTTCCTATCACATACTTATTTCACACATCACATAAAAATAATTGGATTACAAAAATGGAAAGTAGAAAAAAACAGATTTTAACAAATAATATAATTACGTCTTTTGTCTTCTTAACCAGTCACTTGTTATGCCTAAGTTATTAATTATCAGCTGAAATGAATGAAACACACTTCTTATGTTCGCGTTAAATTAACTTGGTCAAGGCTAAACTCAACTAAGACGAGTCAAAGAAAACCCCTTTTTACCGTTGCAGAGAACGATTCTAGTAAGATTGATTATTAAACTTCGGTGCTTGGTACAATCTTATGATGAGTTTAAGATAAATGTGGGTATGTATGTACATATTTTGTCATATAAAAATTTACATTGCCATGAATGACAGGCTGTTACGTTGGTAAAAAGTGTAAGTTGTGAGCGACGACATTAAATATCGCGATAAAAGAGTCTCAGTAAACCACAATAATGATGATAGTAAAATCTTTGTAAATTTTACACAAAAGCCTTTAGAATCAAATGAAAGTCCCTACATTAGTGCTTTATAAATGTTTATTACGTAAGAAATTTCATAAATGCTACCGTCTTGCTTCGTCATTTCATGCGGAATAGGTATAGCTACGATTTATAATTCTGTCATCATTAAGTACATTGGGTGTTGCATCTCTTGATATAGCCAATAATAGTTGTAAAATGCGTACTATTTTCGTGATAATCTACGCTTCACTATTAGTGTCCATATTTTTTTTAATTGGACAGATCCGAGTAAACCTCTCAAATTAAGAGACGCTGGGAAGAGTTTATTAATGACTACGATGTGTGGCTTTTACGCACGTACAGTCAGTATTATAAAGTTTAAAGCGTTCAAGTTGTGGTCGCTTTGGGTATATTATGTGTTATGTGTTTATGACGCTGACTGTACCAATAACAAATTGTAATGTTTGCTTTACTGTACATTTTGAAAGAAAAGTTTGATCGTTCTCGTATAATAAGTAATGTTAGTACTTAGATATTAGTATTAATAAGCATGAAATTAAGTTTTTTTTTGGTACGATTGGGCGTCTTTTCCAATTGCCTATACATAGTGGCGTGGCGTCCATAGAACTCGATTCCCACCGGCTTGCCTATTTTAAGGCAGTTGGGCACTTTTGTTGTGCAGATTAGAGGAAAAGGCTAGTTAAATTCCTCTCAGCTTGCCTTCTGATATACTTGACGCCACGCCACTGCAATACAGCCAGAGCTTTTGTAGCTGTTAGCGACACGCAGGCCCATTTTGTACTGGGCAGCAGTCAAAGGTTAATACGTGATCTGGCTAATTATCGTAGGTATGTTTGAAAAATCGTCTAATTACCATAGACGGCGTACCGCATAATATGTAGGAATGGCTCCTTCACCTTCACTTAGTTAATTGCTGTTTTGAAATAGTCGATGTGCAACATTTGAAAAGTTTAGAAGCCGGTTCATATTTTTGGAATGTGAGATAAAAGGCATTAAGTACATACATATTTGTAGCTTACATTTGTGCGATCTTAGATTATCGTATTGGCGCAATTACATACCTACATAAGGCAGACGTTGAAACATATTACCTCTGCTTTTTTTTTACTACAAATTCTGCAATACGATAACTACTCAACCAATGCACAGTAGTTTTAATTCTCAAGTTATCCTCAATTTTGATGCAATATGGGCATACATACCTATGTAATATATGTATAATATATAATATATTTTTATATCGAACAGCATTTCTTGGGCACAGGTTCGAAGTTACATGAAGAATACACAAACAAACAGTATTTCTTAAAAAGCCATAAAATGTAGAGTTCGCATTTAACTCAATACTTACTTCTGCTGTTACTGTTTCTAGTAGGTATATTACATACGACGCTTTTTATATTTTGCATTTTTTTGATAAGTAAGTACCTACAGTCCGTGAGCTCTTAGAATGCCATCCGGGTTTGTTTTGCTGTTTCACTCGCTCTTATGGGTTTGATATTTGAATCGGCCGAGTAACTGAGACAGCAAGAAAACCCGAATGGCATTCGAGGAGCTCACGGACTGTATTTGAGTTTCATTGCGATTTTTTATTCGAATTTAACATTTATTGGTCAACGATTTTACCGCACTAAAAAGGAAAATACGTTACTAAATGTCTCTTTCCCACGCAAGCACTGAATTTGATAAAAAGTGATAATGCATGTCTTTTAATCAAAAAAATAGGAAGGTAGGTTTAATGTTAGTAGACCCACGTACATACTTCACTCTCTTCAAAATATGAATGAATATTTTTTTTTCTAATAACTCAAAAAGTTACAAAGATGATTAGACTAGACGTTCGTGCTCTTTTCGTGTGCCTTCGATACGAAGTACTTATTTCTATAAATAGCAACAATGCATTTTACACATTGCACCTGCTACGTCACCAACCATTTATTTCACTTTTATCAGTTTCCACGTTTCAATCACGACTGTCTTGTGTGTATGTATATGAGTATACTAAATTACAGGTCCTTACCGTTTTCTTTTATTTTTTCAATGTTGTAAGAGACCTACTATATTTTTGACTCTCTATTAGCTAAAGTTACGTAGGCATAACTACGCTAGTTAAAACCTCAAAAATAAGAAGATGGTCATAATTTATTAGTCGGGTTTCAGCAGCATTCATCACTATAGTCATACATTTTACACAATATCACTTACCATGATCCTGTAAGGTAGTCTTGGAGCACTACTTAAGATATTTCGCTGTAATTTCCCCATTGCGGATTTGATTAGGTTCCGTCAATGGTGTATGTCAGGGTCGGTTGGCAGCTATAGCGATATGCGAAGTGAATCGCCAGTATTGTTCCGTGGGATGATGATGATCCCGTGATTGATGTTATGTTGTCGGTTTCCGAGCGCACTGTGAGCTGGACTAGCTGTGATAGGTGCCGACCATGCACACCAATCAATGGTAATTAACTCGCCATCAAGATGGGACAGTTCGTTAACCGAAGTGTATCACGATCTAAGTTCCACTTTACACATGGTTATAATTTCCAAAATGTCTCTTTCTCTCATCATTTTTATAAATTAACACTAGGCAGAAATTCTTAAATTAATCGAATCCGCAAACAATGATTGTGAACCGTAAGGTTCTTTCGGTAAAACATTGAATGAATGCCATTTCGAGTTTATAAAACGGCGATAAGAAGTTTGCTGTGCAATAAAACGGATTGTAGTTGCAATAACAGTGATTTAACTTCTAATGTTGTTGTAGTAGACAAAAAAGAAGGAAGTTAGTTTTGCAATGTTATAACGTCTTTTTGTTTCACATTAATTTATATGAGAATAATTCTGCAGTTTTTTCTTTCTATCCATTGTGTCTATGTACCTGATTATATTTTACATTTACGCGTAGCACTTTACATGTTAACATTTATTACACAATGCGGCACTTGACATGATCACTTAATTTTCATATAGGTATCACTGAAATAAATTTATCTCGAGTGCATAATAAAACATCAGAATGTTAAATTGTAGTGTAGCGTATTGTTGTAAAAATGGTTTGTCGTTTAATCAATCTATCACAGTCAATACTTGTAGTAGCACTGAATTATCGGTTTGCGGTAAGTCTGCAAAACGCTGGACTTGCTCTAGACACAGTAAATAAATAGAGCTCTACACACATTCTGTTGTCGCAAGTGTTTTCAGGTCACTCGCCGTTTATATTAAACTTTTAGACACATATTTTTTTATATAGTTAAGGATGTAGAAGATAGGTAGGTTACAAAGATATGATCATACATACAACATAGTTCGTATATAAAATCATTTCGATAAGTATGTAAAATTCCATAATCAGGATTAAACTGCATCGTGAACAAAACATCTATTTTAGTTTTTACTTATTCTAACCTACTTTACAGGTAACAAACACACTGCCATTAAAATAACTGTGATGACACCGAAAATTTTGACAGTTTTCGATGCGTGTCGGAGAAAAATAATCTGATCCTTGCATTTACGAGTGTACCTACCTAGTCCCTCTTTCTCTTGCACTGCCAATCTATTAGTGTGAGTTGGACGAGGTTAGTTTAATTATAACCGAAGATATCGAGATATACATACGTTTTCTGTCAAATATACGCCTAAATCGTCGGTTATGGATAAACTTATTGTTAAAGTAACTTGGTGCAACTCATATTAAAATTATATAGGGTTAAAAGCATGGGCGTACCCAGGTTCTGGGCCAGGGGGGGGCTAATCAGATTTTTTATAAGCTAGGTGCTTAAAAAAAATTAAATTAAAATAGATAAAATGCGTACTAGATAAGATACATAATTAGTAGGGACGTCAACATTATCCAGGGGGGGGCAGCTGCCCCCCCCTGCCCCACCCTGCGTACGCCCATGGTTAAAAGTTTGTCGGCAAAACTAGAGGCACCCAGTTTTCCTGAATTAATGACGTTTATTTTTATCCCCCGATTCAAAAAGAAAAGTATTATAAATTTGACGTCGATGTCAGTGTGTGTGTCTGTCTCTGGCATCGTAGCTCTCTCAAGCGGATGCACCGGTTTCGATGCGGTTTATTTTATTCAAGAGCCAGGTTCCTTGCGGGAGTTCGCAGTCATATTTGGTAGAAATCGGTTTGAAGAGTACCAGCTCTTTTCCAAACTGACATAGGTAAGGCATTTTTGGCATATAATTGAATTATTTATTTTATTAACGTATCAGATTAATGCGTGAGGGTTTTTAAATTTTTAATTTAATGTTATTAGATCTGATATTTTAAACAGACCAAACAAACAACAGGTAGTAGATATATCTAAGAGGTTCCTAGTTTTTGTTTGCCCTATATGTATGTAGAGCTGAAAGTTACACAGTTTGAGGTTTAACCCTGTTACTTCAAGCTTCCCAGTTCCATTAAATAAATATGCATTAACCCGCGGAAGCCAAAGGTGTCATGACTTGCCTCTTTATTCATAATGCTTATATGCTTATGTTAACTCACTCTTAACTATTTAAAAATATAATTAAAAATAAACGGTTGTTGCCCGGGGTGCAAGACCCACTCGTTGCTCTTCCCCTTAGGGCTCTCTGGCGAAAAGTAACGCGCTCGAGCGCATAAAAAGGTTATCCGATTCGCAGCCTCATGTTAACTTTTATCTATCACTTTGTTATTTGCCTTTGTCAAACAGGTAAAGTAGGTAGGTTCGATGTAAGAATTATTATGGTTTTAATATAATATTAAAGTGAGTTCTGCGACTTTTTGAGTACTTTAGTAATTGTTGTCACTGATAACTAATTTCCCTGAAAAATATCGTACCTAATTGTATATATTCAGGTAAGACTCCATAACCACCTTACCTTACGTTTCATACTCTGTACGAATTCATTTTTAAAGCCACACTGAGCACGTTCCGTCATGAAACGAATCGAGTGAATAAGGTATAGTTACATGTAGCTATTTTGCACGTGAGCTAGGAGAGTAGCAAGGAAACTGGTTTTCGTTCATTGGTGATTTCTCGTAAAATTGATAATCCGCAACGAATTAAATATAAAATCATAAACTATAATTTATCTACTTACTCGTAATAGCAATAACTTACATATACATATGTAAAAAATACAGTTTTCTTATTATAATTTGTTAGCCCTGGTCCACCATCTTGCGCGTGTTGCTTGGGTCTGGATAGTCACGTTTTATCGACCTGATTAATAAGTGATACATTTCTTAAGCGAATAAATTTGCAAATATAGTTGGTAGTGGTGGTAATTAAAAAATAAGTAAATACAGTGTTGCTACTTTCTTATGTGTTTGACATTTGGGGTGTTCTGAATAAACATGAATGAAAAATAATGTTGTTAAATCGAGAGCAAGTGCAACAGCTGCATCGAGCATCACTCTGTCCAAATTACTCGCTCTCATTCCCAATAATGTACTTTTTCATTTATATTTATTCGAAACGCGGCAACTGTCAAAAACATTAAGAAACTAAAAGCTCAGGGACCTTACCAACGTCTCAATGCGATTCAATTCCGACTCAGTTCAGGTTTAAGCTGCCATTTTTGTATGGATCGGACAGCGAGCGAACCTAAACTGAATTGCATTAAGACGGTCATGGTGGTTGAGCGTTTTCCAAAAAAAAGTCCACATGAACCGTTTTCCAGAATTTAAATATTTTGGGTTTTTCTGACTCAGAATCGTTTACCCTATCGATTTTGATACAAGAAAAAATGTGTCCCAGATTTTACAATGGATTTTTTTTCTTGTTCGTCCCGTTCCATACATACCTATATTAAAAAAATGACGTACTGGAATGGAAATTGTGGGATACATTTTTCTTGTATATGGATCGATAGGGTAAACGATTTTGAGTAAGAAAAACCCAAAATAGTTAAATTCCGAAAAACATGTTCATGTGGACTTTTTTTTGGAAAACGCTCGGTTACCCTGAACTTTATTGTTGAATAAAGTAGAAAACGACAGTAAGTACCTACATAGATACTTCGACCATAGAAAATAGAACAAAAAGTATCCCTTGCCATCTTAACGTAGCTACGACGAGTGGTGCACCGTAGTATAGTTGTAGGAGGGCGGCGCGTGAGCACCATCGCATTGCGCAAGGTAGTACGTACATGTGAACCATCGAAAGTACCCCCTCCTCCGGATATGGAGCGCGCATCTCTTATAAACACAGGTGGCGCCTGAACACTGGACACTACCTAAAGCTGCGTGTTGCTCAAAGCGTGTTACCAGGATGTGTGACAAAACGGTAGGTGTAATTCACGGTACAGTGCTGTGATTAATGATTCATGACCTAGTGATCTGGTGATATAAAATTATGGGTGCTTTAGTATCATCATCGATGTGTTCGAGCCAGTGTCAGTGTGATATCCTTTCCTCTGATCCTCGACTGTTCAGTTGCCACCGAGAATTAGGTTACTGTTTGCATATTTTGAAATGCAAATTTGTGTGTGCAGGTACTGAAGTCGCTGGTGCTGGCGGCGGTGGCGGCGTGCGTGGTGGCGCGGCCGGAGCCTCCGACGTCGTACGGAGCTCCCTCGTCCTCGTACAGTGCGCCCTCGTCGTCGTACGGCGCACCCGCTCCTCAGTACGGACCGCCGCAGCAGCAGCCGATCGTGCACAAGCACGTTTACGTCCACGTTCCACCCCCAGACAATGAGTACCCGGCTGCTCGCAAGCCGATCTACGTGCCTCCTCCGCAGAAGCACTACAAGATAGTGTTCATCAAGGCGCCAACCCCACCGACCCCGACTGCGCCGATCATCCCGGTGCAGCCTCAGAACGAGGAGAAGACTCTCGTGTACGTGCTGGTGAAGAAACCCGAGGAACAGCCCGACATCGTGATCCCGACCCCGGCGCCCACGCAACCCGCCAAACCAGAGGTCTACTTCATCAGATACAAGACACAGGTATGTATATCTTTATTACAATTATATCAACTTAATTACATATAATATAATTATTCCGCAATCTAAATTAGATAATAATATTTATTCGTTATCAAGTTATAGTCTCTTTCAAAGTACGTGAGTAATTCATTGGCATCTAACAAAAAAAAAAACCGGCCAAGAGCGTGTCGGGCCACGAGCAATGTAGGGTTCCGTAGTAGTCTGCCACAATATGAGGATATTATGAACATAATTATTATTTATCTTTTATTCGATAGGTATACAAAGTTCCTTGGTTTCAAGTACATTTTATAAGTTGGTCGACTTAAGTTGGTAGAACTTTAAAGCTAATATTTCGCAAACGGATCCTTGAATCGAAATAATCGAAAAGAAAATCGAATAGTTTTCCCACACCCACAATATTTTTGAACGACCTTTCCAACGTCTCCCCATACCTTGGGAAAAAACGAGAAAAAAACATCCCCACTTTACGTTAGAGGAGGTAAATACACTAAAAAAAAAAAATCTTAATTTTCTTTTACCACTGGCGGCGCAGTTAATATGTATACTCATGCCAAATTACAGCTTTCTAGTAAATCTCTGATCTAAGCCGTAGACAGACAGACGGACGGACGGACATAGCTAAACGATGTGGGTTCCTTGTTGACTACGCAACCCTAAAAATAACACAATATAAAACCACGCTTAATTAATGAGTGCTTTAAATAATGAAGTGATTTTTCTATCGTCTTTCCCATGTTAATGAAATAATAGAAAAAAAATCCCAACTTATTTCCAAAATTTAATTAAAGAGGAGAATTTTCACACGTAGCCGAAAGACTTTAGCTTCTGAGAATTTCTAAATAAATACGAATAGTAAAAATACTTTTTACTTTGTAAAAGACGTACTTTTGTAATTAGACTTTCCTACTTTTCACTCACTACAAAGCGCAAAAAACCGACCAAGTGCGAGTCGGACTTGCGCACCGAGGGTTCCGTACAAATTCGGCAAATTAATATGTAATCCAGTGTTAGCAGAGCCCTGCTCCACGAGCCTGCTCCTAAGCAAATATGTAAGCTTAGCTGGAAGTGAGGTCATCTTACGTTGGTACTTACATAGACAGACATAAAAATATACATTTTTAGACTAATTTCGTTAACTGTGCTATAAGAGCTACCTCATATCAGATTTCTAGTACAACTGAACACTCAGACATGTATCGGATTAATCGGTGATCCTTCTTTCCGGAGCATTTGCCTCGGCAGCAGCGTAACAAACTTTTGAGAACACATTATGAGTGTTTCGCTGCCACATTAGTCTGAAACATGTCGAGCCGTGTTCGGATTTGATATTTGAGTGATCCGTTTATTTCACAATGTTTGAATCACGCGGTAGTTTTGAGTTTGAATATTATTGATGACATGTGAACTTTTTCCGCAATTTTGAGAAATTGGTGGGTTGGGTTATGCATAAACATTAACGTTTTGTTTGTTAACCATTTTGTAGGTTAACATTGAAATAAAATGTGGAAATTAAGTAAACTTTAATTGCA
Organism: Pandemis cinnamomeana; assembly: GCA_932294345.1. NCBI lineage: Eukaryota > Metazoa > Arthropoda > Insecta > Lepidoptera > Tortricidae > Pandemis > Pandemis cinnamomeana. The sequence goes on along the minus strand of OW028705.1, from coordinate 8,952,105 downwards.
GAAATGATGGTAATAATCGTTATGGTAGCATAAATTACGCCCCATTATTATTTCACTACAGAAAAGTAGTCGGCAAATTATTTCTATTAAGTAAGCGTGCAAGTTGTAATTGTGCACGAGATTGAGCTGAGCCGTCGCGGTGATTAAGCGGGGATGCGCCTACGCCGCCTTTGTGAAAGTCGACGCAAACGTTTCCTGGAATTTTCCAGGAAGTCGCTACACAATCTGCATAAGTCTAACATACCTGCGATCATCATTATGTTGATGCAACTCCGGAGACTACATGACGCTACCGTTCACAAACATTATTCTAGTAATTGCTAGGTGCAAGTTACTATCGTAATGCAATTGAACTACCTAAGTACTACTGTCATAAGTGTACTAAGTATTTCGCGTAGCTAAGTTGAACACAGTTACAGTAATTATTCAGTCTAGTGGCATGACATGGCTCATAACATACGAGTAACATAACTGGCTACGCGATGTCTACGCGAATTGGTTTCTCTTCCGCCAATCATGGTTTTTGACATTAGGTAGGTACTAAAAAACATAATAAATTCGTATCGTCTCAAAGATATTTGTGAAGAGTACAAACCTTAGACATATTGTTAAAAAGCACTTTTGCTTTACAGCTTTGCTTACAGATTAGATCGAATATTTTACAAAATCGGAACACGACACCGAATTCAGAGCAGTGATGAGATTTTACACGCGTAGTAGAAAAATACCGAAGTATTTTCTGGAATGAATATATGAGTAATTCTAGTTATCTAGCTCAATTACAGCATAAACAAGCATGTCATAAGACTCATGAGAACTTTTTCGGGAACTAACCAGATCAGTGTTGGCTGATCTGATGGCAGAGGCTGTTATGGCGTGCGTGATGTGAACGAGCTTGTTTTCATTTCTCTAATAATACGATATCCGGCTGCGGCCGTAGATTAGGCACTTGTCGACTCGTACCCGCGTCACGTACATACAACACGCACGAAGAATAAGTAGCTTTCATTGCGTAACTGCTGCATGCAGACCAGTTCGTGCTAATAGCATTATAATTGCTGGCACATTCGGTCATCTAGATGAAGCCCCAGAAAAATATATAGCGGTGTTACGTAATCAAAGCACATTCCGCAATTCAGAATAACTTTTCAACTTTGTGCTTAGATGATTTATTCATTAGCGTGAAGCTCTAAAGGCAACTGGGGCCATGCGGGGACGTACAATAAGTACACGAGTTTAATTTAACCATCGACGGAACGATAACAAATAAGAAATATCTATTCTTAAAAATATCAAAAAACATTGCATTTGCCAAAACGATCCGAATCTGTTAACGACTGTCCTTACCATGACTGGCTGATTGATCCTGTAACAACTAACGTATATTTTGAACCACTGGAGCTAGAGCCTTCAATTTGAAGAGACATCCACCTTGAGTAACACTAGGTACTTAATTAATTGATTAATGAAAGTGATTTTTTCATGGAAGACTCGTTTTTTTTTCGGAGTCAGTGCGCAAGCCAAAGCATGTATTTCATCCAACTGATAATCTTAACTTAAGATACCCTGTACAAAATGATATTAAGTATAGTCCGAGGAATTTTGAGATTGCTTCAAATTATGAGGTACTAGGACTTTGGTTCACAGATTAGGTATTAGAGCGTAATTTATGTAGGTACTCGTGACATTTGTTTATAGTAACAACAAAATGATAGAGCAGGTGGGATTATATGCAATTAACTACAAGGTATATGTAAATAGTAGATACGCAATATTTAACGCCACATATTTGTTTCAGAAACAAGAAGGCTACCCGGCTGCCGCTCCTCAACAGGAGTACGGCGCGCCCGCGTCTGCGCCTTCCTCGGAGTATGGAGCCCCGTCCGGCGGCAGCTCCTACTGATCTCGAGACGACCCGGCCGGCGACACCCGCTCAACAATGAACCCCAACGCGGCCAACGCAAACGACGCTAAACTTGAGATCATTTTACACTGGACTTTTATTAGAGATCGTGTAAGTGATGTTTGAACGGAAAATCCAAATGCTGTATGTACCTATGTATACCTACGCGTTTTGCTCGCCTGCCAGTTTTAGCGGCTCTTTTTCTTTTGGAAGAAAATGGTATTTTAAAGTTTTTTTAATAGATAAGAAGCTATTTTTTTTTATGAAAGTTTTATAGTAAAAAGAGTCACTACAATTAGCAGGAAGAAGCCGTTTAGCGGTTAATCCTTTGCGCATTATGCATAAGAGTGAGTACCTACAGCATCTGATTTTGAATCCGCCCAATGTCACTCAAGATGTCAAATAAAAGGCCCGATAGAAGTTATCCGTTTTGCTTATAATCTGGTTAATCGATTAAATCGGTGCTATCTGACGGCGCGGATGACTTCTCATTAGTAAAACTGTGATACTTCGACCAACGTTTGCTTGGACACAGAACAATTATGATCATTTATGTAGAGTTGAGGTGCACAACGCGGGCGCAAAGCCAAACTTCTGCAAGTTTTTGTATCTTACATCAAATTGATGTCAATGTTTGTAAATATACTTATTATTTTTATATGAATAAATGTTTTGTAAGTTGATATTTATTGAAGCAAGAATTTATTGAAGGGAATACAATACCAATACGTTTAACTGGACACGGGAACCTAGATTTAGTTCTTCGGGAGTTTGGGACAGCTTATAAAACATAAAGTAAACAGAAATTGTTTGATATAGTTTTGATTAGCCTTATATTTTGCTAACTTAAATGTTTTATAGGCCCTGACGCAGGAATAGAAAATCATAAAATTGCAGTCGTAGATATTTAGCAGGTTAGGTTTAATTGATGCCCGACGTCCTACTGACTGCTTTTGTAAAATGAAGTTTACCATTTTCCCTTACGTAAGCCTTAAGCAATGTTGACGGGTTTTCAGTAAGAGTTGCGACAGGTGTTAAATACCCCAGCGCGACAGGGAGGATCGTGATTAGAGTCGCGCTAAAAACGAAAACATGTGAATCACGTTAATTCTAATTACGTAACTGACAAGTGCACGAAAGCCATTTACGCAAGTCTTCAAGCTTAAATACACATTCTTGAATTCGTAATGTGAACGGATGCTTGAAGAGGTTGCGTTTTTGGTCTGTAATAGTAGCTCGAGTTGGGTGCTTAAGTCATTTAAGTGTTGTTAATCTCAATCTGTACTTGTTTGTTTAGCGGTGACTAATAATATTTTCGCTTTCTTGCGGCTGTAGGTATCTGAAACTGATTTAAATTAAATGCGGTAAGCGTTATCTAACAGTAACACCATGACCGTGCAGCACCTGTTTTCTACAATTGGATACAGACGCGTGAGACGCGGCGTGACACTTAACCACTATATACCTACTTAGAATGGCTAGCACGACTGTAGTGTTCGTGGGTCACTAAGTTATTTCCCCTGCATTGAGCTTAATGTAGTATGCGACTCAAGTCTTTTCCGAGTAAATTTATTATCGTTTTAACCCAAAATTAAATGCCTACGCTTGATTTTGGAAACGCGTCCCGTAATGTAAAATTCACATTGTATGTAACTATGTAAACTCTTTATTGTACATAAAAATTTAAAAATACAGAAAATACAGGGAAAAAAGTACAAAGGCGAACTTATCCCTAAGAAGGGATCTCTTCCAGCTAACCTGCTAAGTAGGTTCATTTTTTTATTATTTCTCAGGATATTTAGGTAGAAAGGTACCTACGTACTTTATTTTTACTAGGAGATTTAGACGACTTAGTGAATTGTATAGTCAATAAACCGGCCAAGAGCGAGTCGGGCTCGCGCACCGCGGGTTCCGTGCAAATTCAGCTCGTGGAAAAAACAGCGTTAGCAGAGCTCTGCCCCTAAGCAAAATGTAGGCAGTGTGGTCATTTTATATTGGTTACCTACATAGTAAAGTAAAAAAAAAATACATGATAACATAGACAGACATACATAACATAACATAGACAGACAGACATTAAAAAATCAGATTCTTAGATTTATTTCATTAGTTCTGCTTTAAGAGCTACCTTCCTACCAAATTTCAAATTTCTAGGACACCTGGAAGTAGAAGGTACCCTATAGGTTTTCGTTCCCTTAGCGAATGTATGGGAAATGCGATATAAACGGTAATATCTTTTGGTTGCGTAGACTTAAAGGTTTGATATTTCACAGCTTAGAACCGCAGACAAATCAAATGATTAGGTACCTAGTTATTAAGTAACGGGTTGGCTTTACCATAGTCTGGTAAAAGCAAATCAAACCAGAAGCGTCAACGACGTCGAGAGGTCTCTCGAAAGATCGCTTCGTTTCTATAAACATTCTCTCAGATCAGTGCCCTCACTGTGTTATCTATTTTGGGTTCTGCCTCCACTCAGGTTATTTCTGTAACCAGTAACCACCTGGGGCAGTTATAGCTATCCCATGCAATCATCATATGATGTAAAAGGGACAGCAGGATAAAAATTGCGCTTATAAATATCGTAGAAAAATTGTATTAGAGGGTCAGCGATATAATATATAGCGAGTAGTAATGGAGAAATTCGACGTTAGACAGTTGTCGCGCTGAAACGACAACATAGGTCGTAAGCTTTTATTTCTCGTTACCTATTTATTTGTAAACATGGCTCTAAAAATTGAAGCCGAAGTCAAAGTCAGTTCGGAACCTTGCGTAGTATCTTGGGACAACAAATTATATATCGGAACAGAAGATGGTTCTATCCAGGTAGGTAAGCGGCTGTTATTATGTGTAAATTTTTGTAATGAATAAAGTACCTACGCTATGCGAATTTCTAATGCAACACACATATATAAAAAAAACTTGTGATTAGAAGTCCCTTATAATAACTTTGTTGTGCATACGAGTAGGTACGTAATCGTTAAAGGAATATTTGGCACCCTATATCTCTTCTTTTTTTCTTAGACCACCGAATACACCGATGCGAAACGATGTCGCAGAATATTTAAAAATATTAAAACAATATTGTATTTAGATCTAGAGTATAAATTATCGATAATACTTATACATAAGAATACAATTTCTAACAGTCCTTCGATGCCAACTTGTCAGCCGACGCATCATGGGCAGCACATGCCGTGCAGCCGTTTGCTTTGGCAGCAGGCGGCGGCTTTGTTTACTCCGCATCCAATGACGGTGGTATCAGGGTATGGTCGCCGAAAGGGGAGAAAATAGCCGAGTTGCCATCTTTAGGGGCTGATGTTGGTACCTTGCACGTGTTTGGTAAACATGTTTATGCTGGAGACGAAGCTGGAAGCGTAAGTCCACCATCCACTTTAATTACTATCCTTATCTGGATTAGACTCTTGCAAGATCCTGTAGGTCGCATTACAGCGATACTGGGTCGAAGGTATCATGTACCTAATGAAACTTTTGATTTCATGTTTTTTTTGGCTTTATTTATAGTAAACCCATTCATCCAAATAGTAGTGCCCTATTCGTACTGAACGAAACAATAACTATTAAAAATTACCAGGCGTTACAATAAATGATGCAATGCATGAATGATGGTGAAAAATGTTAAGTTGCAATTCGATGTAAGTTGGGTTTCAAATACATCTCTTTAGGCTTGTTGATATTTATTTTCTGACAATATTCTTGACTTACAAACTAACTTATCTTATTTTTTAGGTCACAATATATGAAAACAATACTGAAAAAGCTAGATACAACGTCTTGGAAGAGGTGAAAGATCTTGGGTTAAGTCTTCCATTTCTATTTACCGTTAGAGATTTGGATGTCACAGTAACTGAAATTAAACCTGGTATGTAGCTCCGAATGAGATTAGTAAATTTTATAAGAGGAGTACCTATAACCGAAGAACCTATTTACAAAAAAGCAATGTTTTTTGAACAAAAATAACATCTCTGCATATACTGGATTATTTATCTAAAATAAATTAAAATCTTGGCGTGGAGATTGTACCTTGGTAGGTGGTAGGTGTCATGTAAACTACACGCTATCTGTCTAGTGTGTACAGTCTGTGGTTCGCGCCAACGCGCCATGGCAATTCACATTAATATAGAGATCAGCTACGACATCCATCCACTGGTTTTATTTTAAATAATAACTCCTGCTGCGTGAAGACCTTCGGCCATCTAACATGGTGTCAGAAGAAAAAGAACTACAGAGAGTGTAAGTAAAACACTGATTCAATTCAAATTCAGAAAAAAAACATGCCGGACATTGAGGTACCGGATAACGTTACCGAACAGCCACAAGCCGCACCAACACCAACGTTCTCCGTCGCAGGGATGGCAGGAATGCCTCCTAAACTAAATTTCCTCTCGCCTAATATGGCTGTAGAATGGAAAAACTTCAGCACCGCCATAAAGATCTATATGCGGGCTAATGACTTGGAAGGCCACAGTGACAAAAGAAAAGTCGCCATTGTATTAAATAATGTGGGTACCGAAGGCCTTAACATCTTCAATTCTTTCGAAGCCGATATGGACACAATCACATATATTCAACTCATGACTAAATTCCAAGACTACTTTCTTCCCAAGGCAAACATATCAATGGAAAGGCACAAATTATTCAACCGAAAACAGGGAAATGAGGAGACTATCGAAAAGTACGCCACAGACCTGAAGAATATTGCCATGCAGTGCAACTTCGGAAAGCTGGAAGACGACTTACTCAAAGATATCTTCTCATGGAACCTCAACACGGAAGCACAATACATCAAAGAAAGAATCTTAATAGAGAAACCGGAGACTTTTGAAGACACACTAAACCTGGCCAAAACAATAAGAAACACCAAGGTAGACTCTCAAATAATGAACACACAGCATGAAGCAGAGGTTAATTACATAAACAATAAACACAGCCGAAGCTCTCCTCCCATCAGCCAAACTAACCAGCCCAGATACAGACAACAATCAACAACACGTCAGCAAGGGAGCTCTTCACGTCAGCAGCAGAAAACATGTCCACGCTGTGGTGAAATACACCGGGTACGTTGCCCAGCCATTGGGGCGATTTGCAGCAACTGCAACAAAAGAAATCATTTCGCAAAGGTGTGCAGGAATAATTTCATTTATAAGAATGTAAGTCAAATTGATGAAGAATTTGTAGACAATAACAATACTAAAGAATATTTTCTTGGCACTTTGTATTCCACAAATCAGATCTCAGTCAACCCTTATCAGACACAGCTGACAATAAAAAATAAAAAAGTAGATTTTCTCTTAGATACAGGAGCTGACACTAACATAATATCATTAGCAACATATAACAACCTACAAATCCCTTTAGAGTGTCTTGTTAAAAGTGCACACCGGCTCTCTACATTCAGTGGAGAAGTACTACCTAGTGTGGGACAATGTCGATTGGAAATCATACATAATTATAAAGTCTATAACATGAATTTTCATGTCATGGATTTGCCATGTAAGAATATTATTGGTCGTAAAAGCTGTGATGATTTAGATTTAGTCAAAAGAGTGCAAAATATTCAACTTAATGAGTCACATAATCAAAAAGATCTTATCTTGAATAATCAGGACCTCTTCCAGGGAATAGGGTGTATAAATAATTTTGAATGTAACTTAACTGTAAAACCTGATGCAGTCCCAACTATTGATGCATGCCGCAGAATTCCCTTCTCCTTGCAAGATGAGCTAAAAAAAGAACTTCAATTACTTGAGAAAGATGGTATAATAAAAAAGGTAGATGAACCGACTGAATGGGTTAGTTCAATTGTCCTCACCTCTAAGAAAGATGGCAAACTGAGACTTTGTATAGACCCTAGAAAGTTAAATAAAGCCATAATGAGACCTCATTACCAATTCCCCACAATTGATGAAATTAAGTCTAGTCTAGCTGGGTCGCAATATTTTTCAACTCTAGACGCCAACAAGGGTTTCTGGATGCTGAAACTTAATGAGGCATCCTCTAAATTATGTACTTTCATAACACCACAAGGTCGGTACAGGTTCCTTAGATTGCCATTTGGCATAAATGCAGCACCAGAAATATTTCACTCAGAAATGAAAAAAAGATTCAGTGATATTGAGGGAGTTGAAGTAATGATGGATGACTTGTTAATCCATGGCCGTACAAAACAAGAACATGATTTAAGACTAGAACAAGTTTTAGAAAGAGCTAGGAAAATCAACCTTAAATTCAACAAAGACAAGTCTAATATATGCAAAAGTGAGGTTAAATACTTGGGTCATGTATTCAGTAGTGATGGCGTCAAAGTAGACAGCGACAAGGTTAAGGCTATTAAAAACATGTGTCCTCCCACAAATGTAACAGAATTGCAGCGGTTTCTTGGCATGGTTAATTACCTAGGTTCATATGTTGAAAACTTGTCACAAAAAACCAGCCAACTGAGGACTTTGCTATCGAAAAACAATTCATGGACTTGGACAGACGAACACCAGACAGAATTTGACAATTTAAAAGAAGCAATAACTAAAGCCCCTGTTCTAATCTACTATGATCATTCAAAAGAAATCATCTTGTCAGTTGACTCATCCAAGGATGCCATGGGCGCTGTGATCAGCCATAACAAGAATCCTATAGCATATGCATCAGCATCTCTTAGCCAATGTCAACAGTCCTACTCCCAGATAGAAAAGGAGCTTCTAGCAATCCTATTTGGAGTTACCAAGTTTCACCAATATGTCTATGGCCGTCACACTACTGTAGAAACTGATCACAAGCCAATAGTGTCATTATTTAACAAACCTATCTATAATATACCTCCACGATTGCAAAGGATAATGCTTAGGTTACAGCCGTACAACCTGAATGTGATATACAAGCCTGGCAAATATTTATATGTAGCAGACACTTTGTCGAGGTCTGCTTTACCAGAACAAATTTTAACAGATCTGGATGCTGACATAGATTTGCATATAAATTTTATCATGAGGTCTTTGTCTGTAAGTGATGCTAAACTCAAAGAAATTCAGGACCAAACTGCACAAGATCCTGAATTGTCTCTATTGATAAACTACTGCAATGCAGGCTGGCCTGAACACAAAAGAGCGTTGCCAGATAGCATAAAACCATATTTTGCATTAAAAACTGACATACATATCATGAATGGCATAGTGTTAAAAAATAATAGCATTATTATCCCAAAAAATTTAAGAAATGACATGCTAAAACTATTACATGAAGGACATCAGGGCATACAAAGCTGTCAAAGGTTAGCTAAAAATTCAGTTTATTGGCCACATATGTATGCTGACATAGATAAATATGTGAACTTATGCCACATTTGCCTTACCTACAGACGTAGCAATTCCAAAGAGCCACTTCAGTCACATGACTTCAAATTGCTTCCATGGAACAAAGTAGGCATTGACCTCTTCGACTTTAATTCCCAAAAATACCTCTTAGTAGTGGACTACTTTTCCAAATATGTAGAAATTGCATTACTAAAAGGTGGCCATACAAGCACTACTGTCATACACCACTTAAAATCAATATTTGCAAGGCATGGCATACCTAAAACAATGATCTCTGATAACGGGCCTCCATTTAATTCAAAAGAATTTGTAGAATTCACTTCAAGCTGGCAAATAGATCACATTACCTCTAGCCCCTACCTAAGTCGGTCTAACGGTATGGCAGAAAGAGCCATAGCAAGTATAAAAAACATTCTTAAAAAGTGCCAAGCTGAGGGCACTGATCCCTATCTAGCTTTATTACTATATCGAAACACCCCAAAGGATAATATGTGCTCTCCGTCCCAACTTCTTATGTCTAGGTCGTTAAGAACCAAACTTCCGGTACTAGACAACATACTGAAGCCTAAAGTTTGCAATTACAAATTAATAAAGGAACAAATTGAAACACAAAGGCAAAGTTCACAGGTTTATTATAATCAGCATGCTAAGATCATGTCTTCCCTCAAAACTGGTGACACTGTTTATTTTAAGAAACAACCAGATAGCGTATGGACACCTGGTATTATCACACATACAGGTCCAGAACCTAGAACTTATAAAATCTCATCACCCGAAGGCACTTACCGTCGAAACAGGCAACACATTCTAAAGCCCAAATTTGCTGCATCAAACACCACAATTTGTAGTAATGGCAATAGCGTCAGTCCTAGTAGTGCTGCTCCCAGCACTCAAGCTTCACCAACAATTTCACCTAACCATTGCACTTCAGATAATAATGATAACACTGTTATCACAAGTAGCAGTAGTGTCAGTCCAGCTCCTGCTGTCGAACGGAATCTCATTGCCAACGAAAACTATTCTTCCTTTGGTCGCCGCATTGTAATACCTGCAAGATATAGAGAAAATTAATTGTTATGTTAGTATTGAGTAATGATTGTTTACTTCTCAAGATAACCTGAAAGAAACCAGGATGTCAATGTCAGTGTCAGTTGTTATCTGTCAGCATTGTCAATATGACTTTTGTAGTGATGTTCTATGTACATATATTTTGTACATCGTTATTAAGGACGTTCTTACGTTATGTTACTTACCGTTAAGATACTTACTGTTGATTTTGAAAAATCCTTTAAATCTGTTTTTAATTAATCATTGATTATATTTCTCCCATAAAAGGGAAGATGTCATGTAAACTACACGCTATCTGTCTAGTGTGTACAGTCTGTGGTTCGCGCCAACGCGCCATGGCAATTCACATTAATATAGAGATCAGCTACGACATCCATCCACTGGTTTTATTTTAAATAATAACTCCTGCTGCGTGAAGACCTTCGGCCATCTAACAGTAGGTACCTACCTACTCGATGACATAATCGACTCACTACTTGCAAAGAATGACACAACTTGCGGCTGGTATGGTAGTCGTAGAATTTTGCAGCACAACTGCATTGTTGTATTTCGGTGTGGTGGGTCAGCCGGGGAAATTACTGCCGCAAGATGCATTTTATCTTAGCCTCGTAGTTGACAACGTATTGGCAATCCCACTGCTTTAATGTTACGGATGTCTATAGAGTTAACGGTAGGTAATTATGTATTTATAATGAAGAGCCTATACAATAGCACACTAAACAATATACAACATAATTAAAAACTAAAAGTTACCTAAATATACAAAACTTATATATACCTAATTATAAAAAAAAAAACTCCATCTAAAAGGCCTTCCTGCGGCATAGACCCCAACACACTGGCGGCATTACCTCTCTGTACAGCAAGAGAAATTCGCTGGGAGAGGTAAGCGCCAGCTCTGGGGTCTCCTGAGGTCTCAATTAGCCGGGACGACAAGGCTCTCATGAAGGCCCTCATGTCAGCCGACCAGGGACCCATTGTCTCCACTGCGAGCGCCGCAAACTCGTAGTCCTTTAAAAGAGGAGAGTATTTGCGGCGCTTGAGAACTTGGGCCTTTATATTTAGCAGGATTTAAAGAGTATGATAATTTATGGAAAAACATTGACTAAAACAGATAAATTTGAAAACATTATGTATTTATATTTACCAACCGGTGACCGACTTGCTCATTTGCCTTCCATGTTGTAAAAAGAACTCATTAACTTGTATCTAGCACGTAACTAGCTATCATAAATTTTCAGAGGAATCGAAGCAACGGTTTGTCACTCGGCACACCATGGAAGGCCGCGCTCCGTTAAGAGTCGCCGGTAAACACCTTCTCTTCACGGCCCGAAGTGGAAATAGCATTTATCTTCACGACGCGTCTGTGGCCACCACTTTTAAGAGGATGCATGAAGTTAAGGTTAGAACTTAGTCAAGTGGTCAAAAAATCTTACTTAGCCCTCTAGGCTGACAACGGATCACGGATCCCCAATAGTCCGTTTTGGTCTACCATTCAGACTTACTAATAGGGCTAAACGGACGATATAATCCATTTAATCCTACTTCTGGCACGAATTTTAATAATAGGACTAAAGTGACGAAATAATCCGTTAAGTCCTAATCTAAGGCCTCATTGCGCCTTCCATCAAACCAGATTGAAGTCTAACGTAAGCCTATTGTAAGTAAAAAAGGCTTCTGATAGGTAGGTAAATAATATAAATATTTCAACATGAAACTACCGTGAGACTTAATCATCATTACACATAAACGGATAACTCACGTATAAAAAGTCGAGTGATGCGCGACATGTTTCGGACTATTTCGTAGTCCTTTTTCCAAGACTACGAAATAGTCCGAAACATGTCGACTTTTTATACGTGAGTTATCCGTTTATGTGTAATGAATATAAATATTTGCAAAAATTTTTGCACGCGTCTGGCAATGTTAAAACCCCGTCTAAATCGTCTGGAAAGACATAAAAATTGCATATTGCCTCAAATATATTCTTGGAAAAAAATCTGAAATTTAGGGGTTGATTTCGCTCCGCTACTCACCAGCCAGGTCTGCAGTTCCTTGTTGGGATAGGTATAATAGGAGTGCTATATGACAAGTTTTCAGCTTGCCACAAATACCAACTTAAAATTAGTGCCAGCTCTCCTTCTATTACCATGTTATACCTACCTCGTACCTATGGGGTTTACATACATTTACTACCCACTCCAATTGGAGCCATTATTGTATTAGCCAGAACAAATATCTTTATATTGAAATTAAATGTATTTGTGCAGGTCAGTGATATGATAATCACAAGTTTATCAGTAAGCGGCGATTATGCTTGGACTGGAGGCTGGGATGGCTGCGTGAGACGATGGAAAATATCCGGAGACCAACTTGAACCTTCAGGGTCACTGGATGTTGGGGCTTGCATCAATGGTTTAGTGGCATGCTCGGCCGGCAGTGTTTACGCCATTATGACTGGAGGAAGGGTAATTTACATCAAATGTACCTAATTAATTATAATGTATTTCTTACTGATGTGTAAGCATAACAAGTTTCAAAATATTACAACTAGATTTTATTGTAAGGCATATAAAATTATTTTTAAAATAGGTAAGTGTGTCAAGAAGTTGTTTATCTTCATACAGAGCCTCTATAATTATTGTAATTAAAATGTTGTTTACCACAAGTATCTATAAGTAAGTAAGTGTCTATATAGGCTTGCTAGAAAGAAGCTGTTGTTCAATATCATACTGATAGTAGAAATATTCAGAACAAATTAATGGGTTTAATAAACTTAATGAAACAAGCCACAAATGGTTGGGTTAATTTATTTCAGGCAAACAGCATAAACATGATAATATTTACATTCAGATTATTAAGAATTATGACATGGCACCTCCTGTGACTCATAAAATAAAAACAAGTGTTGATTTTACTAAGTATTTATTTGCCTACTTGTAATTTACTAATAGATGACAAGATTTAAATGACAATTTCAATATCACAAATCTCTGCATCTGTTGGCAGTCGCACTGATCTGGGATTCACATAGTTAGGGTCGATTGGTGGTAGGCCAGCTTTTTCGCGGCGTCGCAATTCGAGGAACGCTTCACGCTGAGCCCAGTCTCTCAAACTGACATCAGGAGCGTAGGCCCAAGCAAAACCGCCGAAAACCATACACAACGTAACCGTAAAAAAATAAGATGCGTGGTGCGCACTGGTGTCATCTTCTTTATTCTCATAGTCAAATCCGTAGCTCACCCAGTTTTTATCTTCTTGTTTCGGTTCACACACAGTAGTTGCTGTTTCGCTATTCTTCTTGGAAGTTGATATATTGCGGGTAACCTTATTCATATGATTCCAAAGACATCTTTGCATCACAGGCATGTGACGAAGCTTAATTAATGCTGCCATTATATTATCTGAGTACAACTGTGCTCAGTTGTAATTAATTTGTGTTCTAATCCAATACGGATTCTAATAATGAGTTACGAAACCAAATCACCAGAGAAAATATTAGTGGAAAAATGACATTGACTTGACAGTTGTCATCACTTGACATTTAAATTTTTTAATGTCCGAGAATCTATAAATTTGGGCCAACCTGAAGTTATATTATAAGATACTAGCGACCCGCCCCGGCTTCGCACGGTATATTATGCATGTATTACACATATAAACCTTCCTCTTGAATCACTCTATCTATTAAAAAAAACCGCATCAAAATCCGTTGACTGGTTTTGAAGATATAAGCATACGGTCATATTGTTTGTTATTATGGTATGGATTTAATTTATTTCTCCTATCCCTGAAGGGATGTATCTTTGTTTATTCCAGTCACTCAGATGTGAGCAAATATTCGTACAATGTACAAATATTTGCACACATGTGAATAGCGATCAAAAAATATTATTTGCAAACCTATTTACGCGCTCCTCCCACACTTGTTTACGAAGTCGCACGCATGTGTGGGATCTGTGCAAAGGTTTGAGGTTCGTGTCCTTTGATGTGCGTCAAGAAACCGACACAGCTTGGAAAAGCGCAAATGCAGCGAAACGAAAACTTTGCGCATAGATTCGCAAATACCATCATGTATAGAAGCACAGATGAATCCGAAGCGATGAATGAAAAAAAATCTTGTTTGACGTGTGTCTGTCTATTCTATGGTTGGTCGCTGAGGTTGAAGTCGCTGGCGCTACGATCTTTCTTAGTAGTCTGTGAACTTGTGAATCAAATCAATCGGATCGGATAGTTTAGGCCGGGTGGGTTCGCTTCCCAGTACATTAATTTGAAGAATAAAATAGTACTACTCCTAGAAGTGTTCCGATTCATCTTCTTTTTACCATTCGACTTATATATTATCAAGATGGTTGTTCGTCAGTATAACGATGAACTGAAATATTTGGAGAAGATTAATCCATATTGCTGGAGAATTAAGAAGGGCTTCCAACCAAACATGAATGTGGAAGGAGTATTTTATGTTAACAGTGCACTTGAAAAGCTCATGTTAGATGAGTTGAAGAATTCATGTCGCCCTGGTATGACCGGCGGATTTCTTCCCGGCGTGAAACAGATTGCAAATGTAGCGGCGTTACCAGGGATTGTCGGCAAATCAGTCGGTTTACCCGACGTTCATTCTGGCTATGGGTTTGCTATAGGTACTGGTTCCAAATTACAATCCTATTGCTTCTCTCTATCTCTTCACCCACTGTTGGGTAAAAGTTTCTTCATTGCTTGGATTGTGCAAATATAACATGTCTTTAACATTTAATTATGTTGCAATTTTTCAGGCAATATGGCAGCCTTTGACATGTCTGATCCTAAATCTATTGTGTCTCCTGGGGGTGTGGGATTTGATATTAACTGTGGTGTACGGTTACTGAGGACTAATTTACATGAAAAGGATGTTCTGCCTCTCAAGGTATTGTATATTTTATTGTATTGCGATATTTCATGATGTTTGTTCTTTGGTATACCTTTAAATTGTTTAGCATTAGTGATCAAGTGGCAGGACAAAAAAAATATTGCATCATATTTTATTTACATTATTTTGTATAGCCTGATTAATCAAAAATGGATTGCCTAAATTTGTACAGTACATTTTTAGTATTAATTATGCTATAATATTATTATCTGGTAGAGATCCCTTATAGGGATAAGTTCGCCTTTGTGCATATATTTAAGGTCTTTTTTTGTGATTTGTCTCTGCTTCTTTAAATTTATACAATAAAAAGCATTTACTTACTTAATATTAAGATTTTTATAGCATTATTATTTTGTAAACTTCTATTTTTAATAAAGTAATCAAAACCTAACACCATTTCAGGAGCAATTAGCCCAAAGTCTCTTTGACCATATTCCTGTAGGTGTTGGATCTAAAGGAATAATTCCAATGAATGCTCGTGACTTGGAGGAGGCTCTGGAGATGGGCATGGATTGGTCTCTCAGAGAGGGTTATGTTTGGGCAGAGGACAAGGAACATTGTGAAGAGTATGGCCGAATGCTTGCTGCTGACCCATCAAAAGTCAGTCTTCGTGCCAAGAAAAGAGGTCTACCCCAGCTGGGGACTCTTGGAGCTGGTAATCACTATGCTGAAATTCAAGTAGTGGATGAAATCTATGACAAGTATGCAGCTGGAAAAATGGGACTGGAAAGAGTTGGTCAAGTATGTGTGATGATCCACTCTGGCAGTCGAGGCTTTGGCCATCAGGTTGCTACAGATGCACTTGTGCAAATGGAAAAAGCCATGAAGAGAGATAATATTGAGACCAATGATCGACAGCTGGCTTGCGCAAGAATTCACTCTGTCGAAGGGCAAGATTACTTGAAGGCAATGGCAGCAGCTGCCAACTTTGCATGGGTTAATCGAAGCTCTATGACCTTCCTCACCAGACAGGCCTTTGCTAAACAATTCAAGATGGCCCCTGATGATTTAGACATGCATGTTATTTATGATGTATCTCACAACATTGCTAAGACTGAGGAACATGTTGTAGATGGAAAATTGAAGACATTATTGGTGCATAGGAAGGTAAAACAATAAGTACTTTTTAGAGGTGAACTAGAATATTATTTTTGTACCTGTTTTCTTATAATTTTGCTTATCTTCATTTTCCAGGGATCTACAAGGGCATTCCCACCTAACCACCCACTCATCCCTGTGGACTATCAACTTACTGGACAGCCTGTCCTCATTGGAGGTACCATGGGTACTTGTAGCTATGTCCTCACTGGCACTCATCAGGGCATGACAGAAACGTTTGGATCAACTTGCCATGGAGCTGTCAGTACCTTAATATATTAAACGTTTTGTAAAGCCATTGTAAAGACAATAATCAAATTACTTTTTATTGACTTCACTTTTATTTTCAGGGCCGTGCTTTATCTCGTGCGAAATCTAGGCGAAACATAGACTACAAAGAAGTCCTTGACAAAATGGAGAGTATGGGTATTTCTATTCGTGTGGCGTCGCCGAAATTAGTCATGGAAGAAGCCCCGGAGTCTTATAAAAATGTTACTGATGTTGTTAATACCTGCCATGCTGCTGGTATCAGTAAAAAAACAGTAAAACTACGACCAATCGCAGTTATAAAGGGATGATAAAGTTTGTAAACCCTACCTATCTGTGTTAGCTCGTAAATAATATATTTTGATTTTTTACGTATATAAAACTTTTTTTATAATTACAGTTTGTTTTATTCAAAATCAGTTCTATTTTCGCCGTATTTCACCAAATCTAAAATTGTGGACTGAATTGTTTTTATTGTTTAAAACTGAAACTCCGAGGGTGGTATCACTTATTTTATCAAAATCGGTTTAGGGAATAATAATTCGATTCCCATTTTGCACAACTTAAAAATATTAACACGTCATGAGCATGTCATTGCTCACAGGCAAAATTGTTATAGTGGGTGCCATTCACGGCGAGATGACGCCCACCAGATCAATTTTGATATATCCACGCGACTTCGTGAATGGCACTATCTTATACCAATCGTAAAAGTTAGTTCCAATTAGGTTCAGAAACACGGCCGCACTAAACCTCGGGTCTTAGAGGCCTTATGCTATGCTAGTATTATATCCGAATTAAAACGTGGTAGGTAAAATATAATAAAAACATTTTGGGAACAACATCTATAATGAAATACTAAAATTGAAGACTAATGTTCTAATATCTAGTTAATCAAAAATATGTTTACAATTTGACTAATAAATTAATACTTTCTTTGTACAAGCCAACAATATGGTTAATAAAAGGAGGTAGAATCTAATGACTATGATTGGTTGTTGTGACATTGACTATATTGATTTTAATTTATCTGCTATGACGACAAGCAGCGCAGTGCCGAGGAAGAACAGGCCCGGAGGCAGCACCGCGGTGGTGCGATCCGTTGCATCTGCAACTGAAATGTTTTGCACTGAGACCATGACTGTCCTTTGGATTTAACCTTTTCCCGCCACGTCAAATACAAGAGACGTCACCCATACGCCAGACTTCTTTATTGCGATGCCTTAAGTTGAACCTAAACTCAATTGAACGAAGGTTGATCTAGCTTTGCGTACGCGCGCGCCGCGCGATAGTGAGAGCGCAAGAGCAAGAACACCGCGAGATCCGCGCTCCTAGGTTATAATATAAGTGTATATTGTAAATTTCCCTTAGTCTTAAGTTTTTTGTAAATAAATTCATCTTTATCTTCTCCTTCTCTACAACTCAACAAATAGGAAGTATTATTTACCACAACTATACATCCTAAGAGGAATGCCCATACTTCCTAAAGAACGTTGTAAAAGTGACCTGGTTTCTTTGCACCTCAGTATAGGTATTTTCTTAAAATTGATGCTTTTGTTCAGGTTTTTTCAAGTTATCACAATCAAAATAATGAATGCAAGTTAATTGACAGCGAATTCTAAGAACAAAATAATCATAGGTATCAAATTATAACTGATAATGGGACTCGATAATAATTGAATCAATAAATGTTTGCCACTCGGCTACTTTTTTGTCCGAACGCACAGGATCGAGGTAGTTCATCCATTCGTCAAGAGATGGAGCCACACGTTTACAGAGATGGGACCTAGCTCCCAAATATCCCCATAAAGATAATTTTATCGAAATATAGCAGTTTTGGATATTAAAAACATTACATATTTACTTCCATACTTAAAATCTAGTTAAATGTCGATAATACAGCTCGCTAGAAAAAGAGAACAAAAAAAAAACTTCCATGCTGGTCTGGGGCCCGATTTTAGAAAGCACATGTGTGAAAATACCACTCGAAAGTGGTGAAAAATTGTGCTGAATTTGAAATACGAGTAGCTTAGATGATACTTACGGCTCTCATTAATCTTGTGAGCTAGACAAAATTCTTATTAGAGCTGTAGTTTTGGAGATATAAACCGATTTATACCATTTTCGAGTGGTATTTTCACACATGTGCTTCCAAAAATCGGGCCCCTGGGAGCAAAGAAAACACATAGAATGTAACAGATGCTTCTCTTCCCGCGCAGATAGAGCCCATCGAGGGAATGGGCGAAAATCTTAGAAATCATGTTATAGGCGAGGCGGCTACCAACCAACCCATTACTCTTTTGTCTCTCACTGACAAGGAAGTTCAATTTGTATTTCTTTCGCACGTTTGTTACGAGTGGCAAACGTCAACTGAGTATCAGAATCAATTGATAACTATTCATCTGCAACCGGACTAAGTTGTCTTGCTTTTATCTATTCTATACTACTTTCTATTATTAAGGTTGCCTGGAAGAGATCCCTCGTAATTTTCTCTATGTACCTGTTTTCCATGTCGTTTATTATGTGGTGTTCAATAAATAGGCATTGTATTGTATTTTTGTCTTTCTTACCTGGTTTAAACGTGGTTTGCTCTGGGTCTTCCTTCACCCACCCCAAACATCGCTCAAGCGCTGTTTCCCACCGGACTCGTCGTATTTCGCGATCTGTAACATATTTTTTTCGAAATAGACATAAAACTTCAGTAGGTACTAAATTACAGTTAAGTACCTACAAAATTAGATACAAGTAATAATTACGTTTTGTCTGTAAACAAGATAACTGTATCGGGTGTGAGTTGGCCTTTATGGTACCCTGACAGAGGGTCTCAAGAAGAATTAGCTTTTGGACGGTGCACCCTGGGCAACAACGGTACATTATATCCAACTTTAGGTGGTGGTTTAGGTTAGGTTAGTTACCGAAAAATATATCCCGATATCCGAAGTGGTTCCGACAGGACGGTCAAACAACATCAGCAGTCATCACCATCATCCACTTCTTCAGTCATTTTAGAACGTATCATACTTTATCTATCGTCTAAATATTAATTTAATTACTAATACTCATATTTGTGACATACATGTTTTTATAGCATTTTACCTAAACTGTAACGCAGCGCAACAATAACTCGTCTGTTTAGTTTAAGGAACTAATTTGAGTAACCAGCAGCGGCAGATAGGTAATCTCTGCCGAGTTTTCGCCCGCTGTTATAAAGCTTTTAAATTGTATATTATTAATTTGTTTTCAATGAATAAAAAAAAATAAAAAATATAATGTATTTTTTTTGAGCAAATAAATAAATCTAAATCAAAATCATTTGATTACTTAAAGTCATACACTATTTATTGCATTGCAGAAGCTGGCACGTAGCCGATTGGCGGTCGATCGCGTATAGATGAAAACAGGCTATCGAAAGTAGAGATGTGTCAATCGCGAGTGAAAGATTCAAATGAACTATATCTTTTCGTTTCGTTCACTCGCTCAGTCGTTCACTGAAGGATAAACCAACTCACTATATCAGTATATCTTTCGTTCGGATTTCGTACTGAACTGATGCGGTCAGCCGTTGCATGCATGGTTGCACTTTTCGCACCTACAAATCTATCGTATAAACCTGTCCCTCTTACACTAGCTTACAGTAGACAGGAGCAGATATGAATGTGTGAGTCGCTCTTTTCGTTCATTTGAGCTGGTGTGAGTGGACGATTCCTTTGCTGCGTTCCGTTTCATGTCCTCTTTGAACGACACTTTCAAAACAAAAAATAAACATTGATAAAGTATGATGATTATCTGACCATTTTCAGTGAAACTTTATTATAGTGTATAAACATATCTCCATCATTAGAATCCTATTTTGTATGTGTACTGAATACATCGTACTGATATAATGATATGAAAGAGCAGTTTGAGTCAACAGATCCACTGAGCGAAATGAGTAATAAGATATGAAGGAGCAGTTTGAGTCAATAGATCTACTGAGCGAACTGAACGAAATGAACGAAAAGAGTGATATATATCTTTAAAAGCGAAAGACATGAATCAATCTTTTCACTTCAGTGAGTTGTTTTGCGCATCTCTAATCGAAAGGTAATGTCGAGTGATATTTTTAAAAATCGTGCTCCTGTATATAGGCGCTCACCTTCAGCGGAGATGGCGGGCAGGAAGGTGTCTGCGGGCGGGCTGGGCGTGGCGGGCGGCCACACGCGCAGCGCGCGGCCCGCCGCCGCTGCCGCGCCTAGCGCCGTGCTCTCCATCATCAGCGGCCGCACCTAACACACCACAATACATAGGTATTTTATTTACCATATGGATTTTAATCCCGTTTAGCCTTCCTGCAAGTCGCTTTGCTTGGCCACTGAGCCGACAACTATTAACCCGTTCGCATCACGGTCTGGCTTTTTAAACGTTCAAACTGGGCTTTAAGAACGTTTTCACATTGACTGATCCGGCATCAGCATCGGTCGCCGGTACGATATCGGGGCAAGTAAAATTTATGAAATATGTGCCTGCCTTTCACACTGTCCGCTTTGATATCGGTTACCGACTCCGACACCGATATGTTGCCAGTACCATCGGGCGCCCGCGCCCGCGAGTTGTCGGACGTATGTGTCAACGTGTAGCTATCTACATTGTCTCTGTGTGCGCAGACCCCCATTCGAAGCGGCCATTTTGTTTTGACGGAAATATGTGACAACAGCACATATTCGGCTATCGTCGTCCGACACCGAAACGGTTGATGTGAAAACGCTTTAATGGTATTAGGCTACCGCGCACGTCAGCTGGAGCCGGGTAGGTACTCATCTACGAGCTGTAACCATAACTGTTGCACATTATAGTATCTAAAAACCCTAGTGTAGTTTTGGTTATTGCAACGTGCAACAGATCACACATCGTTTCTACAGTGGCTACCGTTTCGACTGCACCCACCACCGGTATCCCGAGCGTGTCGGCCAGCATCTGCATGAGCGCGCCGTTCTGCGCCATCCCGCCGTCGGCGAGCAGGCGGCGCAGCGGCGCGCAGTCTGCCGCCACCGCGGAGGCCACGGCGCGCGTCTGCTGGCAAACCGCCTCCAAAGCTGCTCGCACCACGTGCGACCGACGCGTGAAACTACTCAGCCCGCACATTACTCTACAAGTAAACGTCCATTATATTCTATCGTACATTAGAGATTAGATAGAATATACTACCGTTAGGTTAATTCAATTATAAAAAAAAATTGGCTTCATCAACATGTATTTATAGGGAATTTTTAGGGTTTTAGGATTTTGTAGGATTAACTTCGTTACATAAATAATTGTTCACTTTATGTGCACGATGTCTAGTATTTTAGGGTAAACACGAAGTGTAGATTTTGGTATTGACCTAGCACCGTACTTTGTAAATTAGGATGTAGGTAATTTAATTATAGAATTCGTAGACCAAATAAATAAATACAAAAAAAGATCGTCTTGAACCTATGGCCGTTTCGTTTTAAATTAAGTTTTCTATCAGCTTATCTACAGAGTTCAGTAAGAAAACAACTGATTTAATAAGACTCAGTAATGTGAAATAGATGTGCCTGCTTACCCTCTGGCGTCTTTCCTCCATTGAGGTGAATAGAGACCGTTAAATGCTGGAACGAAGCAGATGTGTCCTTCGTCGCTGTCACTCACTTCGGACGCCTGCGCCTCGCTGTCCGACACGTCGTCCAATATTTCCAGGCCATGCTGCAGCCACTGCAATGTGTCACCTAGATACATTTTAGCCATTAAACATTATTAATTATTCTCATATTTGATGATCATAAAACAAACAGTTGTTTCAATAATAAATATAACAAATATATCTGAATAATGCACCTGCTATTGCAACAGATCCCTCCAAAGCGTAAACTGGTGGCGCATCCGGTCCAAGCTTATATGCTACTGTAGTAAGGAGTCCATTCTGTGAGTGCACTATGGAATCACCTGTAAAATAAGACTATAATCATATATTGATCAATTTTGTTATTTACAAGCAGTTGACATATTAGACATAGTCTCGTATTTAAACTTGGCAAAAAACTATATATAAGAATGCACGGGCGTAGCCAGGTTCATGTAGGGGGAGGGAGGGGGGGGGGGGGGTGGTCAAGAAAATAAAACAACTAAAAGTACATAAAATAACCCTTATATAAGAAATTTATTTGAATACTAGGATTCTATCTGAACTTTTCGAGGAGAGGGGAGGGGGGGTTGCACCCCCGAATCCCCCCCCCCCTACGCCCGTGTAAGTACGTATTTTATTAGTATAAAATAACTAGCTAATAAATAACAATGCTAGTGCAGATTAACTGATGTATAGATTTTTTTTATTTTGCAGACACATCAACCATTGAGGTGGCCTAAGGGATTTTTCGAAATACCCATGAGGCAGGGAACTAGCCTGTTTTTTATTCTCTTTCTTGAAAAATGTATACTTTACATAACTTACCTGTATTGTATAATAAAAAGCATCCTGTCCCAAAAGTGCATTTTACTTGCCCAAATTTCATACAACCTTGACCAACTAGAGCTGCTTGTTGGTCACCCAAACACTAAAAAATGAGGACAAATTAATAATATACCTAATAATCAAAAGTATCATTTAAAATAAAAAAGCAGATTCAACTTAATACAAACAATATTCTATAAGCAAACTAATATTATTGTTCTAACCCCAGCAATTGGCACTCCAATAAGTGATCCTGTAGATATATAACCATAAATTTCGGCAGAACTTTTTATCTTTGGCAAAATTTGTTTTGGTATATCAAAGAATCTTAGCAGCCCTCTTTCCCATTGCAAGCTTCGGAGCGACATGAGCTGCGTTCGCGACGCGTTGGTGACGTCAGTCGCGTGCACGCCGCCGCGCGGGCCCCCGGTTAGGTTCTGACGAGGAAAACCATAGCTACTAACAAAATGTCGACATTATTCAACTTAAAACCATATGAAAACAAGCACTGTATTGTACTGCACTGTAAGCATGATGGTTAAATTCATATAGATACATACATACATACACATACACAAATCACGTCTTTATCCCTTACGGGGTAGACAGAGCCTAAGGTAACAGGTACTTACAGGCCACATTTAGCAAGATTGTGGGCGCATAGGTGGAAAATGGAATCAAAATAGTGATGGGTTGCTAGCCTCATCGCCTATAACATGATTCTTATTATTTTCGCCCATTCCCTTGATGGGCTTTTACCATCTGCGCGGGTAGAGAAGCAACTGGTACATTCTATGTTTTTTCTTTGCTCCCAGACCAGCATGGATTCATATAGATGTCATTATTTAATCTAGAATCACCATATTTCAAGTCATAGAGGACTGTATGGATGCAGGAATTCAGAGACATTCTTACCCTGGGCAGCAAGGGGTGCGTGTAAAATAGGCGGGTCCTAGAAAACGCTGTAAAAGCCGGTTGTCGACCATTCTTTTAATTTTCATCATCTAATTTGATTTGCTGCCAAGGGGTTGATTCTTCCGCCATGACCAAGACATGGTCAAGATGGCCCAGCAGGACTTGTATTGTATAGAGCTATTAAAAAAAGAAATACCCATATGAGCCAGGAGTCCACTGTTCCCGCCATGCATTCTCCTGCAGCGACAGCATCTTTGATAGATGTCACATTCTGTAATAGCCATTTTAGCTTGACTGATGAAAAGTATGTAGATAATGGAAGGCCACTAGTCTGTGCAACCGCGTTTATTGACTGTGCCCCCTTGTTTTTGAGGAGGTCATCTACTATTTTGGAAGTCCTCACATCTAACCAAACTGGAACAACACAATTTATTATTTCTTCAAAAGGGATAAGGGATAAGTTACTTTACTCTTTTCATTTACAAGGAAAGGATCACTCAGACATATAATAGTGGAACGGAACAAAGTTATGGATTTGGTGACTTAGGTAACGTGGGGGTCCATCAAACAAATAAATATGTCTATAAGATAATTGAAGAAAGAAATTGGCAACAATAGTTGAAAGTTTTGTTGTGGCAAAGGTAACTTTTTGGTTTAATTAAACTGGCTTTCAAGGAAAGCAAAAATATACTACGGTAAATCAGAATAAAAATAATGCTATGTTACCAATTGCACTGTAAAGTGGCTGTCCTGTAGCAGAATTCCACACAATAGTTGTTTCTCTCTGATTTGTTATACCAATACCAACTATGTCCTCCGGGTTGATATCCAACTTCCTCAAATTGTCTGCTGTTACCTAAAATTTATATTAAGAAACTACATAATAATCCTAAGTATTTTTTTTATATATAAGAGGGGGCAAACAAGCAGACGGGTCATCTGATGGAAAGTAATCACCATCACCTTCTGCTTCTGCTTCACATTCTGCTTATCTCCACCATATCACCATAGCATTGTGTAATGTATGATTTCCTGTCAATTTGTTTATTACTATTTGTCTTTGTACTATTAAGTCTTATTTAGTTGATCATATTTATGAATGTTTCTCCTAGTCTCATGATGTGGGTTTGTCACCTCAACAATCCAAAGTCAAGATTAGATGATGTATAATTTTTACAGATTATAGATGTTTTATTTTTACCTCAATGCATTCCAAGACAGCATTTAATATTTCCAGTGCATCTTGTTCAACCCATCCTTCTTGCGGGCTAAAGCGCCTGAGCGAAGTTTGGTGATAGGTTAACACTTCCGATGTGTTAGCAGCAAAAACCTACAAAAGCATTTTACTTATCCTATCAATATTTAAAAATTCGCAACAGACGTATTATTTTTGCAAGTATTTATGAATGAATAAGTAAAGGCTGTTGAATTAATATAAAACATATATAAACTATACATCACATATTAAAATCTAGCAAGGTAAAGTAAATAGACAAGACAATTTTATTATTAAATGTTACGACATGTAAAATAATTAATTACCAAAAACTTTACGTTCGATGTTCCTTCATCTATGGCACCTATTAATGGCCCGAATTTACCAAAAACGCGCATAATACCGGTGGTTTAGGTTAAAATACAATATATTTTATAAAACTAAAGAGTTACATAGTGATTTCTTGTATAAATCGAAATAAATAAAACACTTGACGCTAAACACGATTTAACGTCAAAATTATGGAATAAATCAGCTGATTGCACTAAATGTCATCTTGACAAACAACAAGTGTCCGGATTGGATTGAGGCCCGATTATATTTATTTATTTAATATCACCAAGGTTTGGAGAAACGTTGTTTACATATTAGTGTAAAATTTAAATTTATCTATTTTGGATTTTAAAGTAACGTATTTACATTAGGGTCGAAAAGTGCTGACAAAAAAACATTTAGAACTGCAGGAGTTTTTGAAAATGTGTGCAAAGCCTTACAGTACATTTCGTTTATTATTGAGTAGTTTAAAACGCCTCTTGATATTATTGACATTGACAGGCAGCAGGCAGGCAGTTGTTTGTTAATTTTGCTTTGTTTTGGTTCGTTGCGGGAAAAATTGGGTGCAATTTCATTTCAATCATCGAAAGTAGACAAAGTAGTACACTTTCGTAAACATAATGCCTGAGTTGGAGCTAGTACTTACCCAGAACAAGAAAATAATTAAGACTATTTCAAAAGAAATAAATATTGAAGGGCCATTAACAGTAAAATCTCTTGAAGAGTTTCAACAATTAGTAAACGCTGCCTTAACTACGGTTATTGAAGAACATGGTGGGAATCAAGATGATACTGAAGGTAACCACTCATTAATTTGTTTGAATTAGACGATAACTAGAGTAAATAACAAGCATATTTTTCAAATTTACCTTAAGCCTACGCAGACAGATGCTGTCACCCCCGCTGCTTCCACTCACCCTTGGCAGTATAAACTGGCTGCTTTTAATTACTATATACATAGATTATTAACCGTTCCTCTTTCTGAAGAACATTACGATTCCGAATTAAGTACTATTTATCAAATTGCAGTTTCAAATGGTTACAGTGTAGCAATAGTTAACGGTCTAGTAATATAGTATAGGTATAGAATCTGGAGATGGATGTATAAGAAGTGGTATGGTAAAACCATTCACTAACCACTATGAAATATAATGTTCAGCATTTGCTCTATCCAGGGTTAGCTTAATAATGGATGGATATTATTTAACCAACGAAAAATACACTGATACACTGTTTATACCACACATTGGTTAAAACTGAAGTGTAACTCGGTTTCTTCCCAGCAAAAATATAATTTGTAATCCTTTTAAACCTTTTTATTTCTAGATTTGACTGAAGAAAGCAGTGAGGATGAGGAAGATATTACCCCTGTCACACCCAAGAAAAGGAGGCAATAGTTCATAGGTACATTCTTATTTATTTCTATGTAGAAAATGTAGAAATAGGTCAGTGTATGTGTAATGTAAATAAAACAATGAAGTATTTTTGGGTATTGTTGGTATTATTTTGTTATGCCACTATCAATGGTAACATCTCATTAAAGAACTTATTTATTTACATCCCTATGTATTTACACAGTATTATTTACTTAAACATGTACTTTCTTGCTCAAATACACTTTAGTTGTACTTATATTTTTGTAGCGTGCTTTTCATTCGGTTAAAAATTCATCTGAGTAGCTAGGTTATTTGAATATTTGAAAGTCTTGGGTGGTTGTGGTGTATTTAAATGTGTACCTTGCCTTGTGATAAATAAACTGTGATCACTGAGCAGCAAGGTAATTGGTATGCACAAATCAGCATATCTATGATTTCTTTATTGTGGTTTCACTTAACATATTGTTCAAATATCAATCAACACAACCATTATTTACGTAGTATTATAAATACTTAAATCATTACAGTTACCTTAAAACTAATTTTGACTTTATTCGAGTTAAGAAAATAAGAGTCATTTTAAAACTTAATATTATTTAGTGCAATCAGCATTATTTTCTTAACATGAACAAAATGCATGGAATGTCTTTTTATCACAAATATCTTAACATTGAGAAATTGAAATATTTTTAAAGTGATTGATATTAAGGGAATTTAATTCCTAAGATTAAATAGTAATTTTGGAATGACACATTGCTTTATAGTGTAGGATCCGAATATAACGTCGATCTGCACCGAGCTGATAATAGAATGAAACATATTTTATAATAAATTTAGTATATTAGAAAATATATTAAAAATGGGTTGGCTAAAAAAATCCTGGGCAGACTATTTTTTCTTCATAATAATTATAATAATAATAAATAAAATAAATAAATGTAGTGAAGTGAAGGCATCATTATTATTTACATTATCATATTTTGAATTACATTTTTTTTCTATTATAGATATATTCTTATATGTATACTAGTATACTTAAATAAGTCAATAAATATATATTTAAATATATTTATTTCATTGATGTTTATTGTTTAATATACCATACCATATATTATATTAAACTTTTCTATTATAGATATATTATATTTAAAAATCAATAGACATATAAATATATTATATATGTAATATATTTAAATAGTCTGTCCAGGATTTTTTAGCCAACCCATTTTTATTATATTTTCTAATATACTAAATTTATTATAAGATATGTTTCATTCTATTATCAGCTTGGTGCAGGTCGACGTTATATTCGGATCTTCGACTATTAGATTGTCTTATCTTACAAGAAGCATTGATCTCATGGAATATTTTGTGGATACAATTATCCTTGTAAATAAAGAAATAAAGGGAAACTGAAAGTTTGCATTATTATATAACACAGTTTTCAAAAGCAAACCATCACTGGTATAAAAAACGATGCATTTTAATATTCATCATAACGGATGAACTATGTTGGTATCCCTTATCTTGTTAAAATTAGCAGAATGAGTAATTTAATTACTAATTGTGAAATTGTTCGCATAGGTAGGTAGGTATATGCAATTACGCTACGTCTTTAAGTGCTAAGAAAATGGTGTCACTGCTAAACATGATAGTAGTATTATATTAGGTCGAGTGCTTTATACTCATAAATTAAAGATAGTGATAACATGGAAAAATATCACAATCAACTTTAACAATGTCTGTTTCTAAAGTAATATGTTTTGTCACATAACATTTACTGGGCACTATAAAAGTGGCTGAGAACGAAAAATGATAATTTAAAAACGATTCACTAATCGCTATTGACTAGGATATGTTGGTTGTTGATAGTAGGTGATAGTCGGGGGCTTGTCATCTGGAGGCTCGGAGTCCGACCCGCATACATCACATTCGTTAACGCCGCATTCGCACATCGATGTCGGTCGAATAGAGTGCCGAAATTTCTGTAAAACCAATTAAAATATTTCTTAAAAAAGTACTTACGGAGAATAAACTTCACCAAAGAAGTTACTACATATTAAACAAAGATAATAAGTCAGCTGATATTTGTTTCCACATCTATCAATTCTCCGTACCTCGCCTATGGTTTTTCCTGGTGCCCTTGCGATTACAACTACGCCATAGACCGGTATGCAGAGTAGAGAAAGGGATGCGATGGTCCACCCCATGGCTTGGGCCCACGCAGGATACTGGTACTGGCGGTAACTAGGCGGTGTGTAGTCCACTAAACTCGCAACCCACAACGCTAGGAGCAACGCTGGCGACGCCACAAGCCAACATGCCCGGAAATATAAAGACGGATATCGACCTGTAAAGATTAAATAACAATGTTACAGCGGAAACCTTGACATTACACAGTGATAGGTATAACAAAGTATACGCTCTCAGTCACATTAAATGTTGTGTTTGTTATCGAAGCAAAGTGATTATGATTATGATGTTTTAAGGCGCTCTGATACTACAGTGTTTAGGTTTTTGGGGGGGGGGTGAAGGAGGGGAAATTTCGCTCGGTAACTGCGCGGCGCCCCGCGCGTCCCGCTGACGTCCTTATTCTGTCGGCATCTTAATTCTGGTTTAAGCATACCATATAAAATTATGTTGAAAGCAAAAGAAAAAACATTAGATACATATATATTTCGTTTTAGAATTTTTGCCTCTATTCGGGAATTTTTATGATCGAGTAAAGTTCATCCTATCGTGTAACCAATTAGCAGATTTTTTAGAGAACAGCCTTAGCTATAACATATATTTTTTGCAAGACCGTCATTTAACAGTAAATATCTAAACCATTGGATCTAGCAACCTTCGATTCAGTCTCCCGCGGGAATACCCTTAAGTGCTGTCTAGCGGTTAGCACCCTTACCTTATCGTAATAGTGTATAGATGAGATCAAACTGGAAATTGTTGCAGTGTTTATAAGTAGGTAAGTGGAGTTTATGAGTGGAGAGGATTTGGTAATGAATAAGAGAAAAGGAGAGACGGAGGGATACGAATATGAATAAATTGCATTTTTTTACGAATGAAGTAGTACATTTGCACCGTGCTGCGCCCTGCCCTCTTGGTTTAAGACATGTCGTAGCGACACAAATCCATGAGTTGGTAACAATGAGTCACTTAAGTTGAATATACACGAAAATATTAGCAGGTGTTAAGAACAAGTTTACGCACCGGTCATCTGTTTGATGTTCGCGGATAATCTGCCGACGCCATAGAACCAGGCTATACCGACGACCTCGAAGAAGGCCAGATACGTGATGCTTAGTGACGCAGCGTAGTAGTCCATCAGTTGGAATACGTAAATGCCGCTGTGTATGATGTGCGGTAGCCCAAAAAAGAATGATACTACACAAACACATAACACCAACAGTTCATGGTACACCAGCTTTTTACGTATCATATCTGGAAAACCATCTTGAATTGATGTCACTACAACTTCAACGATGGCAAACTGAAAAATAAAAAAGACATTTCTTTTTTAAGCAAATCATTAAGAACAACACAATAAAATTAGTAAATAAGCTCTATATACCTGGCTGTTCAACCCAAGGCAAAGGAACATGAAGAAAAATAAGACTGCCCACAACTGCGGTGCTGGCATTTTTGCTATCGCTTGAGGATACACGACAAAGAGTAAGCCGGGACCTGAAACATACGATATTTTTTATCATTTGAAGATTGGTTTTAAGTTATGTTTTTATTCATCAATATTTATTATTCACTGTTGTAAAGTAAGCGTAGGTAGAAGTAGTTGGTTGTGCAATTTTCACTGTAAACAAATACTTACTATCAGCGATAACATCTTTAACAGAAGTATTCTGTTCGAATGCAATGTTGCCAATGGTAGCGAAGGTGAATATTCCCACGATGAGGCTAGTGACTGCATTCACGAGCGACACGGCCAGAGTGTCGTGCAGGAAATTGTTGTCGAATCGGTTATATGAAGCGAACATTATCATCGACCCGAACGCAATTCCGATCGAGTTGAAGATCTGTGACGCCGCATTGACCCAAGGCCTTGATTGTTTGAGTAACTCCCAGTCTGGTTTGAAGAAAAATCTTAAACCTTTATCGGCGCCTTCGAGGGTCAGTGATCGTCCCAAGAAGACTATAATGAGCAGAAACGGTAGAGTTGTGGTTATGTAGCGAACCTTCGCCGACGATTTGATACTTTTCCATAGGGCGAAGTAGACTAACACCCAAGCACAGACCAAGCAAGCAGCCAGCTCCCACCGCATGCCACCAGGGAATTCAATACCGTCACTCATGCTTAATACTTTTTTCCTGAAAATATAACCAGAATAAGTACATTGAAATTTATTAGCACCGACATTATATAGAGGAAGATTTTTAAGTAATTTTTAGTCAATTTGTAATTAACTACTATTCGGCAAAAATACCTTGTTTTGTCTGAATTACATATAATTAACTGTAGGTACCGTTAAAAACCGTTTTAATAACTATCAAACCTTACTCGAAGAATTGTTCGGTGGGTGTTTGAGATCCATTTGGCTTCGTGTGATTGTGGTACGGGACCCAGCACTGTGCTGTGTTCCATCGGTTTGAGCAGCTCGCCCACGGGACCTCCGTTTTGAACGATGTGAAGAAATAGTAAATTGCCCACGCTATTATAACAGCGTAGTATGTCGACATTAAAAATGAGATCACTACGCTTGCGAGTCCAGCACCTGAAAACCAGTTGAAACTTTTATTATTCTGGGAAAAGCGAAAATCATGCAATTTGGCAAAAGGCGCATCCAATCAATATGAAAACTAAACTGTTAATACCCAAAGGATCTTATAAAAATTAAGGGTTAATGAATTTTTAGAGTGGTTTTTTTCTTTTCTAAGTAAATAATAGTCAAGAGACTTACCAGTAAAGAGCGGGCATATTTGCGATAACGCTCCGATGGGCCCGTGTGCCGTGAACTGCCCGATCGCGAGTTCCATAAACAGCATGGGCACGCCGCAGACGAGGAGGATTATGAAGTAGGGAATGAGAAATGCACCTGTAATAAATATGTATGAAAATAGATGTTTTTATCAATTTTTAGGCACGAATGCCTAAGATCCATAAACATTTGATTTTATCTTAAACTTCAACTCTAAGATGTCAATTTTCTATGAAACTGATATATATATGTATGTATGTACGTACGATATATATGGTATAAACACGTGTTTAACGGATGTGTAAAGTTTATGTGTGACCAGATTAACTATAGATTATGATCCTGGTTTTCCTGTTTGCAATTTTTTAGGGTTTCGTAGTCAAATTTGCAAAACCCTTGGGACCCTTATCTAGTTGTTTGCCGGTCTTTACGTCCGTAAGTCGGTTTGTTAAAAGCATTGCACCCAGTAAACTATGAGGCCTAGATGAGTATTTTGAAGATGGGATGCTTCCCATAAATAGCTAGCTACATATTTCTGTTTATAAGAGAGAGAGAGAGAGAGAGAGAGAGAGAGAGAGATAAAGAAGCTTATTCACTACATATTACAAAACAAAGTCGCTGTCCACTGTCTGTCTGTCCCTATGTATGCTTAGATCGGTAAAACTGCGGTTTATTTTTAATAGGTAGAGTGATTGCAGAGATAGTTTTATATGTATAATACATGCACAATATAGTAGAGAAACACTGATTGCACCCGTCCGAAGCCGGGGCGGGTCGCTAGTACAATATATAATTTTTTCTCAAAC
Organism: Pandemis cinnamomeana; assembly: GCA_932294345.1. Lineage (NCBI taxonomy): Eukaryota > Metazoa > Arthropoda > Insecta > Lepidoptera > Tortricidae > Pandemis > Pandemis cinnamomeana. The sequence continues at coordinate 8,919,513 of OW028705.1, read as the reverse complement.
ATGCTCGGAAATGTATGCGTTAATGTCCCGATATGAGGACATGAAGTTTCTCGTTTATGGCTCCCTACATTACTTCTTGGCTTAGGCCACAAAAGTTAGTATGAAAATCCATTTTTGTCCGCTGCTCTAATTTTTTAAATTTCTATACTAAAATTAAATTGGCAAAGGAAAAAATTACATACAGCCAACCACCACCACAATCTGTACCTAAGCATAATTGCGACATAAAAAAAAATCTATGGTACTATATTTATGTGCGGTTAAGCCTGGCCGCAGACGCACGGAATCCTGATTCGGTTTCCTAATCGGGAATTCAGATTCGTGAAAACCGAATGCAAACCTTTCATACAAAATGTTTAACTAAGCGCACACGTTTCGGAAATTTTCCGTTCGGAAACTTAACGAAACGTGTGCGCTTTGTTGAACATTTTGTATGAAAGGTTTGCATTCGGTTTTCACGAATCTGAATTCCCGATCAGGAAACCGAATCAGGATTCCGTGCGTCTGCGGCCAGCCTTAACATGGTGCTCAAATAGCTGGATCAAATTAGTACATTTAAAAAATAAAAAAGGTGGCAAATCGAAAATCTTTTTTTCTGCTTATGCGTATTTCGTAGTGATTGTTATTATAATTTAACAGAAATAAAAATGACTTCTAGTGATGAAAGTGACGGGGAACTTATGAACTGTACTCCGCCTCATTTAAAAGAGGAGGCAAATTTAGCTATGCAAAATATGCTACCGGAAAAAAGTAAACTATGATTTACTTGATTGTCTAGTAGTTATTTTAATTTTAATATTTCCTCACATTGTTTGAGAAAAGCACTATACAAGCTTTGGCCGGAACAGGGATTGCAGGACTCGTTCTATCTGGCCTCGTCTTCGACTCGGCCACCTACCCCAAACTCGTCCAGCAATCCCTTACTTCACGGCCTCTGCAGTAATGTACTATTTAATTATTAATTGCTTTCTTAGCAAATTTATCCAGTCAACATTTGAGCTCCGAAAGTTGTAAAAATTATTTATCCATTATGTATTATTTTTTTATTTTTTATTTATTTCATTAAATTTCACAGTATGACAGTAACACCAAGGCACTGTGAAACTAAATCTTACAAGATCCAAAAATACATACAAGAACATAAGAGAAACTTAAACTAGAATTTTACAGAAGAAGGCCGCTCATCCGTCATCTCGCAGAACTTCAAACACTCAACACACACATCCAACCATCTGCTTGCGAACACATCACAGTTTGGTGCCGACTCGAGGAGCGAATTTATGCGGTGCAAAGCTCGAACCAGAGGAGAGTTACGGCGGGACACAGTTCGCGCAGCTGGCGCAGCCAATAAGTGACGACTACGTGGCCGAAATAAAAATTTAGATGGAGAGGGAACGTACAGACGCAACAACTGAGCAACCAGTTCAGGACAGTCAGAGTCACCACGCAAAATACTACTGGCCACGGTAATCAGCCTGTAATCTCGCCTCACCTCTAATGAGTTAAACCCCAGGACGCCCAACAAAAAATTTGTTGGGTATAAAAATGGATAATACCCGTACATTTTTTTGTACAGAAAACGCAGGAAAGCTTTTTGTACTCTCTCCAGAAGCAAGATGTACGTCGACTCATGAGGGTTCCAAACAACGCAGGCTGCCTCAAGCTTGCTTCTGATAAGCGCAGTATATAAGAGCTTTATGGCCCTGACGTCAACAAAGTCTCTAGCGTTTCGAATGACAAACCCAACCCAAATTATCAAATTATGTAACTTCTGCACTGTGGTTGCATCAAAAAATGCCGACTCGAACTTTACTCATTTTCTTTTACAACCCATCTCCTCTACGTGTACCTCTTCGTGTGAAATGAGTGTTCCGTTGGCTCATTTAGCTATGACTTGGACCGAGTTGACCTACAGGAACTGCCGTAATTAACCTGGTGATTTGTCCGACGAGGCGATTTAAGCAAATGCGAACTACCGTTTTTTGACGTGGGGGCGTTGTTTGTGAGGGCGTTCTTGAAATTAATTTTAACGAAATATCAAGTACCTATTGCATGTTGACCAACTACATTTTATTTGTATTTAATGCTCTATGTATTGAATTCTCTAATTAAATAATCAGTATTTTTCATTAACATATTTCTGCATATGTATACATTCTTTTTCGCTTATTGTATATCCACAATCGGCTGAATTAATATCCGAGATCTATAGGTCGACCGCGATCTCTGAGTCACAGTTAAGATATAAATAGTAGGTAGCTATTATTCTGCCCGCGACTTCGTCTGCGTAGAATTATACATAAAAACCTTCCTCTAGAATCACTCTATCTATTAAAAAAAACCGCATCAAAATCCGTTGTGTAGTTTTGAAGATATAAGCATACATAGGGACATAGGGACAGAGAAAGCGACATTATACTATGTAGTGATAGTGAATTGCTATAATATTCCGACAAATACTTCCTATTCTTGTTATATACTTCCTATTTTAGTTCCCACCCCTAGTTACTTTTTAAATAAACTTATATAGGATTGAGATAACTAGGATGATTTTATACATACGTATTTAGAGGGAAACCTCGCGATGTTTTTTTAGATTTAGTTTGTGGAGGGATTTTCTTAAGCTGAGAGTATATTGAAATAAGCTGCGGCACCGCTATAATTTTGCGCTCTTAGTTTTTATATCAACAATTCTCAATAATGGGCAGCCCATTTAACAATAATAAAGATAATGATAATGACTAATAATCACTTGATATGTCAAGTTTGCGATGTGTGAAGTATCAGTTTACTGAAGGCATCAGCTATAATTTACACCACATTGTTGTGTAGTTTGGTTTGTGTCGACTGGTGCCTCGGTGTCAACTAGCCGTAGTTAGCGCTCGGCGACACAAACAATCTCAACGCACGATCTCACGATTTTTTGTACTCACAACATATTTGATATTGGACTTCTGTTATCGCGATTTATCTCTAATTCGATATCTGCCAAACATACGTAGATTGATTACAATTATGACGTGTCTATTTTTAACTGGAATAATAAAGATAATATTTTTTCCTGACACTTAACTCACCTGGCACTTACAAAAACTTTAAGGTTTGTCAGAAATATTACTCATTTAGCATGAGTAACGAAAGAAAACCTAAATAAGAAATCTTTATGTATTTATTGGCTTTCTTATCCTTGCGTTTGTTGGTAGGTAACGTGCCTTCTTTATGTGAGGTTTAATTTTTTTATCGCACTCTAAATAAATTCACCAAAAGTGCTAAGGAAGTCAGTATGACAGCAATTATGGGAGGGTTCCACTGCGAATCATAATTCAAATGTTCAGACTCGAAAATATATATTTTGACCTCTAGACGTCTAATATTTAATTTATTTATTTAAGTACATAACTAAAAAATCAGTCAAACAAACAGAAACATGCGCATGTGATACATGTGTAAGCATTTATACGTGAGATAACGTGGCGTTTAAAAGTATAATATCTACATTCATTAGAGTCGATGTCCTCATGGCCATCCTAATTTATGATTCCATGACATCGTGAACAGTTAATTTTTACTCGTACATGTGATAACAAAATGCTCCCGGAATATTCTGTACAACGAGGTGCAATGCCACGAAGATCACGATGTTATTGTCATCTTAATGAGTGATTTAGCGACGTCCGACGACAGGACAACTTGTTAACATTAGCGCTGAATGAGCGCTAAATGGTCTGTGCAAAAATTGTTCATACTGATATTATTTTTGCTTTGGTTTATGTTATTTAATGGGATATTCTTATTCGTATTGGAAAGAGTAAAGCTTGTGGGTCATTTATCTTACCTCCTCCGCTTTTGTAGCAAAGGTATGGAAAGCGCCACACGTTGCCCAAGCCGACGGAGTAGCCCACACACGCCAGCACGAACTGGATCTTGTTGGGCCAGAACGGCCGGCGCGGCTTGAGGTGGTCCGTTTCCGCGTCTTCCTCCTCTTCATCACAATCACTTTCATGTGAACCCGTGTCTTCATCCGGTGGCCTGTAAAACAAATATATTTATATAAGCACTTCCGCTTTATATTTCGGTTGCTGCATTAAAATGATAACAAACATGACAAATGTTTCAAGCGTTTGTTTCTAGGAATACTTCACCTAGAGATATTATAACGTTTTTATCTCAGATAGGGTTAACCAGCAAGCTATTATTTGTTAAACGACTTGTCAAAACAAAAGATACGTAAAGAGAGCATAACAATGACTACCTGTAATCTTCACTTTTAGGCAAATCTCATTACAAAAGACGAATATCTAATTGTACTTCAGAACTAGGTACTTATATCTATTCAACTGATTCAACTTGTATCTGAAACTATTGAGCCGAGGTAATTCATCTTTCATTGTTCTAGTAACGAATAACACGCCGAATTATGCATTTTCTACGCAAATAAAAATATCTGCCGTAGAATTACGGAGAGTTATAATCTGGCAGATAGATCACTACAGTAGGTAAAATTAAACTTTCAGTGTTGTGAGTTTTTGGCGAATATTAAATAGTGATGTTAGTGAGTGAATGAAAGGAATGATGTCATCTAATTAATTTGCATCATTTATAATGAAATAGAGAATTTTCAAAGCGTATTTTAGCGTATAAATGATTTGTTCAATAAGGGTTTTTATGTTTTCTAGATAGTAGTAGTAGGTAGTGTAAAACCGCGATTCGGAAATGTGCAGAAGCATGCCCAATCAGTTGCCAGTTTTCGACTCATTCCACAAAAGTTTGCCATAAATAAGACGACAATATCACATTAATATTTTTTCTTTCTTTGCGTATTTGCGCTGCACTATTGGTACCTGCCCCGCTAGCACGAGAGCGCACTAAAGTCGCGTCGCGCGCGAGTTGGACTACCCGTCTCTTTCTTGTTGGTACAGTAAGAAAAGGACGGGCAATCTATCTCGCGCGCGACGCGACTCTTGTGCGCTCTCGTGCTAGACGTGCTGTGTTGCTTCGCTATAAACAGCATAGTGCATCACTTTCGCTTTCGCAAATATTTTGACAAATACGTTTTGAATTTGGTCGCAGTGCGGAGTGGAAAAGTCGATTTTGTTCATTAATATGAATCTTGAACCCCTCAAAAGTAACGCGCTATATACAAGTATACTAAGCTAAGAATCTGACATTCATAAAATACTACGTTCGTTCTATAATGAAATCATTTACTACGTGACCTTAGTCGAGCACCAGTTAAATAAATATGGTATCATTATTTCGTAAAATGACATTTGGATGTGTCATTTTACTGCAGTATCTGCCAGACTTATAAGATTGCTCTATTAATTCAGGTTATTCGCGTTTAGTCTATGAGCTGAAAGACGAGCGAAGTGAAAATTGGCCAATGATTTCATTGTTAGACTTTTAAGTATTTTGCCTGTAAATTAATGGTAAGACGGGACCAAGTCATATAATGTCTAACGCGCGGGTGCACGCAATCCTATTCACCTTCTCATTCAACCCTCATCCCATTCCGCTTGATAGAAAGAATTGTGAATACGATTGTGATTCCGAGTGATTTAGACAATTATGGTCTCTGTTACATTTCCCCAAAAAACATTTTTAATCATTTTTACTTGCCCCTGTAGAAAGGAGACAATACTTACCTACCTTCATGTTTTGTGTCTCCTTTAACCTAAGCAAAGAATATATGTAAATCTGATTGAATAAAAAAAGTTTAATTTCTACTCGTGGTAATTCATAGTAATTTTTCGCTGAGTGTAAATAATAAATATAAATACATAAATAAAATCTTTAGGTACATTTAGTTAGTTTTTCCTTAAATCATAAATATTTACAAAATATGATAGTAGAGATTTCATTGTCTGTGCATCTGTGTGTAGACCGTGATGTGTTGAGTTTTAAATTTAAAGTGACATGTTGACGCAACTAATTAAATAAGTACTTGCCTACTTCACTAGGTGCTGATAAGAACGCAGACGTTAAGGTCATGCGTCTTAAATTGTAACTTCAAGTTTTTAATTGGTGTTTTATAGATGTTAAAAAAAACTATAACTTACGAAGGATTTACTAGGTTTTGGAACTAAAAATTTTAATATAATGCATAGTTACTTCATCATCTATATCTGATAATATGATGATGATGATGATAGTTACTTTAGAGAGAGATTTTTTAGAGTTTTTATGTAGGTGTTTACATGAACTTAATGCAGTCTATTTATAAGTTAAATGTGTTATTGTTCTTTTGGGGTTTTAATAGATACGTTTTTTTCCGAGTCTAATACTTACACGCGGAAGGATAATGATTAGCCGCGGCACTTCGTTTACTGTTTAGCCTTGTCAGTTGTTTGGTTTTAAAGATGGATAACTCAAAGTGGCGTAGATTAAATTGACGTCATATGGCGCTCAAGGGATTTAGTACTTACACCGGTCAAGGCGATTTTCTTGATGACACGTTGGAAATTAGAACATGCAGAGTAGGTAAGGTTGTTAGGTTCTTAATACTTACTTGAGATTTTCACCTAACGACAATACCTTAAGACAAATAAGTGGGATATGCTATCGAGAATCTTATAATACGCGAGTTATCCGTATATGCTAATATTTGTCAATCTCATGGTAGTTTTATATAAAAAATGGGACATTTCATCGAAAAAATAGCACTTTTTGTCATTTACCTTTATAATTTATGAGATGGTATTAGAAAGATCAAAGGCAAACAAAATATTGCTTGAGAGCTTTCTTTGTGTTTATCTTTGTGTTGATCTTTTTAATGGCATCAAATAAAACTAATACCATAACCAGATACTACCCAGAATACGCTGTTAAATATTTGACAAACTAGATCCCATCCTGTCAATTAGTAGGTACTAAGTAGAAGTTGACGCCAATTAAGTTTATAAAATTGTTACTAACTTTATACTACTATTCATGTCTAATTGATTGGTCTTCGTTCGGAATAGCAAAATAGATTATTAAATTTAATAAAACATTAGAAAAAAATTAAGAATATTCGTTTTTCAAACATTTTTCGTTTTCACCGCCATCGCAGTTGACATGACTGCTATTTATTTTGCAATTAATTTGACAAAGCGGAACGAATTTTGCCGGGCCAGGTAGTTGCTTAAAAATAAAAATATATATACCTACTTATTTATTTTTGCTTTGTCACTTAATACAGTGAAAAGTATTTGAAAAATAAACAGAGAGAGCCTTTTTGGGTCAGCGTTAAACATTAATTTCTCTGTCCGTTGTTCGACCGAGGCGTCGCCATTACACGACTAAATACTCTATCTACGTACATATCATTAGTGTTCTAAATTACGTTCAGAAACCATAGAAAATGACCAGCATTATTACGCCCTTAAAAATCTATACTGTTGTAACATTACTGTACAAAAATCTATACTTTAATGTTATTACAGTACAGATTTTACCATAACCTTACAATAATCTATACTGTAATAACAAAAGTGCTGATTTTACCTACTGGCACAGGCAGAAAGTACAATTACATAAATCACGGCTTTATCCCTTACGGGGTAGACAGTGCCTAGTATAATTGGTTGTAATAATGCTAGTCATTTCCCTACTGCTTCCGAGCCTTCTTAGCGTACTTATGATTTGTGTGTAGATAAAGTAATGTATGTAACTGTACATAGTTACGCCTTAAAACACTCTTGTGATCTTAATTTGAAGCTCGCCAAGGCTCGTTTTAAAAAACCACGCGTATTTTAAGGACCCTCATTATGTAACGGTTGCATATAATACTATTACTTACACTATTTTCACCGCCGCCTCGGGGGTAAGCAGGATGATAGGTAGCTAATAGCGGTTGTCAAACGCAACTGGCGAATCTATTACGTATTAACCATTATATAATCTGTGTGGTTAAGTAGGTACTCGAATGCAAAAACTAAAGAGATACGGTAAAAAGTATTTCACCACCACAAATCCTTTCCTGTCAAGTACTAAGTACGTAAACGTATTTTAATCATTATCAGGAAGGAGGTGATAAGAATGGGCGCGCACGATGATCGTTCATTGTTTTTTCCAAGATAAATGCGGGAAGATATCAGAGTTGCAACTTTATCATTTCGAGCCCGTGAAGGTCAAGTCGGCCAACACCCCAGATGTAAGGCAACGGGATTTTATAGGATTGCCTCGAGATGTATCAAATGTCACTTGACGCGTGATAAGTCTGAATAAGTACTTCAGAGAAAGTGCAGCCAAAGATCTGTCAAATTTATGATATATTCTGCCAGTCCAGTGCGTACGTCAATCAATACGCAACTTGATAATTTGGCGGTTCGATATCATTGCTACAACACTCATTCACACTTTACACCTAATGAATTGATGCCTCGACCAGCATCCACAGAGTTTAGCAAAGCAACGGAGTCGAAAATATTATTATCTCGGGTTTTTTTTATTGGGTTTAACTCTAGTTTCAGTGACAATTTTTAACTTATTTATATTCTACCTATCTACTGAATATGACTATAACTTACTAAGTATATCTATAGCATTCATATTACTTGTTAAATTCGACATATTTACTGCTTGGTATACTCACGGAAACTGCTTAGCAAATAGTTTTTAATGAAATGAAAAATACTTTGCCTTTCCTACATACATATTGTGTGAAATTGAAATGACGTTCAACGTGAAAGGTCCTTTAGAGTAGCACCAAAGTTAGTACCTAACAACACACATTCTAATGGGGGTGATGTGTGGTCATGACTTATAATAGGGTAAGAACATATTAGTAGAAGACTTTGCGCACAGTGGAAGGCTCATCATTGATCTCCCGTTAGTGTAATGCTCTAAGATAAAACCAATGACTTTGACGTGACGTGTGAATGTTATGAAGTAATGTTTAACTAACTGGCTTCTTAATCTTCGTATGGTGAATTTAGATAGATACATACATACATACACACATACACATACACAAATCACGTCTTTATCCCTTACGAGGTAGACAGAGCCTAAGGTGGCAAGACCTAGGCCACGATTAACAAGATTGTGGGCGTATAGATGGCAAAAAATGAAATCAAAAAATGATTTAAAAATAAAAAATAAATATAAGTCCTTACTTAAGTTTTTATGTAACTTTTACTCTGGTTTACCATGCGTTACTGATTAGATTAGAACGTTAATTTAGTTTTTTTAAAGCACAAGCTAGCATTATTGTTTAAGACAAATTAACTGGTTTGACCAGAAAAATGTTCCTCAAGTAGAACATTTCCTATGAATTATGCATTTTTCAGTTTCGATTAGTTGCAGGTGTCAAAAATATTCGGTAACGAATACGTTGCGGGAAGTTTATGTTCCAATAACTGAGTAGGTATCTGATATATCATTTAGATTATGAAGCTCTTCTCAATTTAGAACATAAAATGCTAATTGCATATCCTGTTTATTTTGCCTCAATCTTGCACTAGTTCCCGCTACTTCGTCTGCGTAGAATTATACATAAAAACCTTCATCTTGAATCACTCTATCTATTAAAAAAAACCGCATCAAAATCCGTTGTGTAGTTTTGAATATATAAGCATACATAGGGATATAGGGACAGAGAAAGCGACTTTATTTTATACTATGTAGTGATTATGATGATCGGATAGTTTAGTGGTTGGAGAATATGAGAGCTTGAGGTGCCGGGTTCGATCCTCGATCGTAGCAGATATAAGAAAAGCACGAATGTAAGTTTCTTAGTTTTGGATGTTGAATATGCATGTACCTACCTACTTAACTATGCGTTCATACGATGTCTGAGGAATGTTTAACGGTTTTTATCCAAAATAGAAGGTATCTGTAACAATGGGTGTCCTTCGCTTGACCTAAAATTGTGTGCCATAATTTTTTGGTCGAAAATGTTTGGTATAAAATTTAATGGTAGGTATACCTAAAGATTTTTTTGCGTACACATTGTTTGTCCTACAGAATTTTAAGTTTAATATTGTTTAGTCTAAAATTTTAATTCCTAAAGGCTATATCCATAACATTGTTAGGTCTAATTGTTTTTAGTCCTAAAATTCCGACAGTATCCAACTAAACAATTATTCGGCCAAACAATATTATAAAAAAAATCGACCAAACAATTTTCGGCTTTAATTAAATTCAACAGTTACCGATGTAAAAAAAATGTTGCGAAAAAAAATAGGCAAAAATATTTTCGGCCAAGTGATATAGACCCCTGTAACAATGAATACAAACATTTAATAGAAATATTTATAACTCGAGTTGTAACTTTAATATGGATGGATGGATTTTATTTAAAACATATGAGGACGCACGACTGTGCCTTCTAGGACTTTTTACTCACTTAATAAAGTAGAATGGTTGAAAGCCGTTTATCGAAATTAACATAACATTCAAATACCTACTAAGGCTAAAGATTGTTTACTATTCCGTTTCAATTTCATCTGGAAGTGAGATAACGTGATTTATTGATGTCTGCTGTAATTTATAACTGATAATGCGAACTTATACAAGAAGTAGCTGCATATTATTGATACATATTTAATATGTCATATTATATCATGCCTTTACACGGTTTCCGCTCGAGCTCTTCAAAAATGTACACCGATAAGTTATTTTTAGTTTGGGACAAAAATAAAGTCGTGAATAAAAAAAAACTTAAATTTACATAAATCACAATAGTGCAGGAGTAGACAAAAGTTTTATCTTTCGTTTTAACCCCCACAAATATATACTTCTAGTTTTTCATAATTATCTCAGTTGTTATTATTATTTATCATGTAACATTCTTTTAATTTCTCATACTCTGAAAGTAGGTCATTTATTGTTAGTTGAAAGTGACTCATCGCGACCCTTGGGTACAAAAAAAATCTGAACCCTTCATAGCTAATCCAAATGAGGTACATATAGTACGTAATCTATGTTTTATATATGTAATCATCTATACAAATAGCTCCTTTTAATTTATAAAAGGCTAAATAATCTTTATTGAAAATAACATTCACGCTATATATCCTTATGCAAGTGTACCTATACAACGAGAATTAGGAATTATTACGTTCGGTAATTTTTTTAGCTTGAAATATAAGTCGACAATTAATTGATAGCGACCTATGTGTCTGCAAGTTTAAAAAAAACACCCGGCAGCCAAATCGCGCAATAGAAAAAAGAGCGGGAAAAGAAAGACAAACGTAACAATAATAAGTGCGATCGTGCGACGTTGGTGAAATTTGTCATACCTAATACCTTTTTTTTAATTTCCTCATACTCGAAATGAAAAGTAGAGTGTTCAACTCGGATGAAATTACCCATTTCACCCTCGAACTATTGGCGCTTCTAGCGCTCACTTCGTTCGAGCGCCAGAAATATCTCAGGTGAAATGGGTCAATTTCAACCCCTGTTTATCAATCTACTATTCTTAATTTTTTCTATGTCAAAAAAGGTCAGAATTTATTCAAATTCCCAGAAAGACGCATACAAGGAACAAAGGGTCTCTGCAAAAAATCAAAACGATGTTTAGTACCTAAAGATAATTTTCAGTTTATAATTTACGCCAATTGTTTTATTGTTTTTTTTTTTGTTTTACAGGAAAAATGTTGCTTTTGAACGGTTAAGGTATGTACCTAAATTATTATCTCGTTTTTATCCGTATTAATTTTAAATTCTATTGCTGTATCAATTATTTATTTAGTGTTCGCACAGTCGAAGTCCGAAGAAACAATGTGAGAGAGCCCTACCAAACCAAAATAGTTTATATCCTTAAATGTATGATTGATTAGAGCTACGGTACTTTTGTGTATCTAACGCGTGACCCTAGCCAGTCCTTCAAAATAAATAAAGCCTCCTTATTATGTGAAGGTGTTTGCGCTTAGCTTAGCAAGCTTAATATTCATAATTAAGACACTTACCCCCTTATTCATAAACACACTAACTTCTGCTAACTTAGCAATCGTTTGTCCTTTTCTGTCACTTTGATATTTACCTTTCACAGATAAGGACAAACGATTGCTAAGTTAGCAGAAGCCTATAGAGAATTTATGAATAAGGGGGTTAATATTTACCCATTTCCCATCTTAGTTTCGAGTTTACGTAACTCTGCGAATTTTAAAGGTCTTGTTTGTAGTAGGTCTAATAATTGTTTGCCCTTGGCCTTCAAACAGCAATTTTGGTGTTGTAATAGTTATATAGGTACCTGTCTGTCATACTTATAGAATGAGCCGATTATGTACAAAATACCTACCTACAGAGTCTCGTTTTGGCCAAGTTCCTTTGTTTGTTCATTAAAATTTTTAAATGAGCAGGAAGTAGTATGAATGGTGTTGTATTATTATTATTTTATGCTTCATGTATTCATGTTTCCATTTTATGGTTTCAATTGTTGTTGCGTTGTGTTCGTTTGCATTTCTGTTGGCGCTTATGAACCTATGATAGTTCTTATTGTAAGTTTTCGTATTATGTTTTTATTATGTGGACCTATAAGTATTTTTAAAATTTCTTCGTCAATCAACTTTTTCTTGCAATGTTTCTTTGTTTTTTAGTTTATCTAGTTCAAAGTCGTGCAAGTCAAATTTAGCCCATTTTCAGTGATCGGATCGACTTGAGATTTGGTTTAACTATGTAGGACAATGCAGGTACAATCAGAATCTGTTACCTAGTTTTATTTTTCTTTTAGCTTATAAAACATCATGTGTTGTATTACTTACATATGTATGTAAGTAATACAACACATGATGTCGAAGTAGACAATCTACATCTGGAAAATAGTGTTTATTATCTATTACAGACATTCCCTGATAGTTTTATTGCAAACTTTGATAATTCGCAATTTTCGCAAACCTAACCTAAAAATGTAGAATGCAATACGTGCGTAATGCAACATTTTATTATGATACAGGTAAATCACTTTATACGTAGCAAATTATTCACCTTAATATTATACACGTTCCTAAAATGAACTTGATAGATAACACTGGCACTGTTCGCATTTTACCTTAAGAATGAGTTACTCACCTAATACCTAAGTAAGTAATATAAATTACAACAACTGGTCAATATTACATTGGCGATATTCTTCATTTAAACCTGAATTGCCTAATCCGAATTGACAACTAATTGAATAATGACGACTGCAAAGGATGTATCTGCAGAGATACTCACGTAGGAGGACGCACTAGATGAAACAATTCCGTAGGCGAAGTTGGTACTCGTCTTATAACCAATTTGCGTCCATCAGTGCAGCCCATACCGATGGATGCAAGGGATCTGATTGACGGAGCTCCGTAATGGTTGGTGCCGCTATCAGAGCCCTCGGGGTAGGGGGTTACTTGCTCATAGGGGCGCAGGCTTCGAGCTGAAGCAGCTCCTGAAGCGGCACCCACATCGCGTAATCTGTGTGTATCGCTGAAGCTCTTCACTTTGCGCATCTGTCCAGAGGGCGTAACGATCGGTGTTGGTGAGTTTGCATGTAGAAGCTTTGAACGCTCCTCGTCGGGGTCGTCATACTGGTCCACGTTGATCGACACGACGGGCGCGGCAGTTTCCGCTGCAGATTCGACCTTACTCATGCTATCGCTTCACAGGGCCATAACGCGGTGACTGATGTCGCGTACGTCGCTAGCGACGCGCGGCGGCTGAATAATGAACGGACGCAAGCGAACGAGGTCGCTCTAAGCGTGGCCGACACTGGACTGTATCCGTCCGTCAATCGTAGCAATTGGTGAATAACTGCGATTCTAGATAGTGGGGAGACTACAGGAAGGGGGGAGGGTAGGGGGCCGCGCCTGCGCTCGGCGCCGTTGTGCTGGCAACGACAGTTACGTCACGCCTGCGCCTGCGTTCGCTTTAGGTACTTTACAAGATTAAATAATTTAATTTTACATATAATATTTTTTCAGTTTGCTCTTTAATCTTAATAATGCAGATTAATACATCTATTTGCATTAAGATATGAATCTCATTAATACCACTATAAAAGGCTTGGTTAATAATTGTAATAAACTGGCGCCATGCTGCTATGAAATACAGTTACCAATTTGCATGAATGCGACGGAGCCATAGAGTTCTTCAGGAATCAATTTGTTTTTAGTTAAAATGATATAGCTATAAATATGCTCGTATAACGATCGTCAGATTTCTTCATACGAAGTATTAACAATTCTTATATGTACAGGTACTAGCTGTTGCCCGCAACTTCGTCTGCATAGAATTCGTTTATCGCTATTCCGCAGGAATTACGCAATTTTCCGGGATAATAAGTACCTAGCCTATGTGTTATTCCAAACTATAATTTATGTATGTTCCAAATTTCATCCAGATCTGTCCAGCCGTAACAAACATCCATCCATCCATACTTATAAACTTTCGCGTTTATAATATTAGTAGGATAATCTGAATCTCGGAAACTGCTCTAACGATTTTCATGAAATTTGGTATGCAGGGGTTTCGGGGGCGATAAATAGGTTTCATTTTGAGAAAACGTACCAAAAAAAAAACCAGGTATGTACAATATATTAATATTTTGAAAAAAAAAACCAGTCGTAGTATCCAGCCGACGGCATTAAAGTTGCCATCGACTTTTTGGTTGAACGTTTTAAAGTTTGGCTTATCGTCATTTTTTTTTTATTTTTTTTTATTTTTTTATTGGATCATAATTACTGTAGCGGCCGCGAAGTAGGGGATAGCCGGCCGAGTAACTACTCGTTATAGAGATACGAGGCCGACAATCCCTTGTATAGCGCTTTTCTCAAACATGCAATTAAATAAAATTAAGTTTTATTTCTAGCGAAACTAAAACTCAACTAGACAAAATAAAACTGCAAAATGTAACTAACCTCATTTTTTTTAATAATGATAGTGACAGATTGTCATAAAGGCAGAAAGCAGATATTGCTTATAGTTTTTTTTTAAACGGCTGAATACTAAGATGCTGTATGACAAATATGTGTAGAACGGAAATTAAAAAAGAGTCCATTGCCGGCCTTGGCCTGCAATTTTGTATGTAATCCCATTAAAGACCTCTCGTCTAGTCGCACCTGAAACTTCGCGACCATAACATAACATCAATATTTCATTGCATGTTTCAGAAAAGATTTATTTAGAACTATATATATATATATATATTACAAGTAAAATACGAAATTCTTAAATAAAATTATCTTTAAGAAAATGTCATAGAAGGTAGGTAAAGTAGGAAAAGTAGGAAAGCGCTTGTACTTACAGATATTTTTGAGCTGACGACAGCTCTTATGTATCTGATATCGACTGAACACTAAGCATCTGTTTAGCGGTAACATAACTATTTTTTTTTGTAGAATTCTAGTGCTTTAATAAAGCAAGTAATCGCCCAGAGGTATAATTATTATTAGGTATGAGTGAATAGTTATTTAATGTTTCTTTAAAGTCACAATGCAGAGCGGAACCGCCGAGAGCTTTTGTATGGGAAAAACCCCGCTAGAGCCCACTCTTAATAGGTTGCCCGTTCCCAGACAATTGTTTATGGGCATTACTTACCAGATCGGATCATATTTCTTCCTAGAAGGTTCGAGCAGCACCGGAATACGAGACATCAAGTCACGATGTTACTAAGCCGATAATTCGATTAAACTGGACATTCGCGCAAGGATACAAATAATTTATAACCTCCTGAAAATCCACGCCTCTTTTGTAAATATGTAGATGTTTGTCGCCATTCGTTACCTTTTCATTAACACTCCTAATTTACAAGTCCATTTATATTAGTGCCATGCGCTACACTTCCCAAACAGCTGAGGCAACACTTTATCGCCATTAACATTCCATGATAGTACAATTTGGTTATGTAAAATTGGCTGCGGTTTTTTAAAGTATCCATTAAATGCTCTAGCATTGGATACTTGGAGTCAAATAGAATGTAATCTTTAAGCACTTAGAATATCTAAGTCTATGAAATAGATTGTTACCTGTACTCCTACTGAACGGGACACAAGTTCGATGGTGCTATATAAGTTTCCGTCAGAATTACATAGATTCCAGAAAAAGATTTTAAAAAAAAATCGGCTAAGAGCGTGTCGGGTCGCGCGCAGTGTAGGGTTCCATAGATGCCTGTAACAATATGTTGGATATTATGGACATAATTATTATTTTCATTTTTATTCGTTACGACGAACATAGTTCACTGTTTCAAGTAGGTAAATTGTATTAGTTGGTCGACTATTACTCGTTAAATTGTAAAGCCAACCTAGGCATTCTCATTACGTCTTTTGGGAAACTTCAGGGTAGAATCAAAACATAACAAGAGCAATAACATATTTCAATAATTATTTATTTATACAAAATTAACTACAAAAATCAAACCAAAAAATCTTCAAAAGGTCGACGGAGGGCATAGTTCCTAAGAGGCAAGCAGCGTTTCCGCGTTGGATGGCCAGGCTCAGGCGCTGGCCGAAATAGCTGCCAGAATAATAGCTCTATCTCCTAGTTGTTAAATTGGTACACAGGTCACTCACGTATTGTAGCCAGACATCTTTCGATCCAATTTGTGGTTATATACATGTGGTGATATTTTTCAAGGTGAGCTCGAACAGAAATTCAATCGGGAACTGTTAATCTATTTAGGTACTGATAACTAGACAGGACATTGCACTACATAGGCCGGGAGATAATGACAGAAATTACTGGGTCATTTGTACCAGTATGGCGGTTCTTCAGGGGTCTAAAGTACGCAATGACAAAAAGAAAAATGATGGTCATAGCGCTGGTACCGGCGGCCCAATCGCGTGGGCGTTAGTCGAACTCGTCGGATAAATTAAGAGTGTCAAACGATTTGTTCCACAATCATTTTAGTATTTTCCGATAGTCCATAAAAAATAAGCAGGCGGTAGTGTCATGCCATACTTTTCCGGTGTGACTTACAGCCCGCCATACCGACGCGAAGGCGTTAATTAAAAAATAAAAAATTCAACCATTTGTACCAGGCTAATTTTTGCACAGTTAATCATCGTCGTGCAGCCATTTACGAAAATCACCATGCCATACTTTTCTAACGGTTCCAAATGGTCGCCATACCGCCGAAAATCAGCAAATTTTTTTTGTTCGTAAACGATTTGTACCACCCTAAAAATTTTTTTCAATAGCTCCTGAATGATCATAAACAGAAGTGTGATAATGCCATACCTGTGGGAGGTGGCGAATGTGTATAATATATTTTTTTAATTGTAAGATTTTATTCGTGTTTTGAACGATTTGTAACAGTATGGCACTAATTTTTCTCGTAAGTTTGAGGTTCAACGAATATAAATACAAAATTTCAAAGATCTAGGTGGCGGCAATCTTGACTTATAACCAGATTTTTATATTGTATAATATTGAACGGCTCCCACCGCTCGAATATAAACAGAATATAATGATCCCATGCTGTAAAAAAATATTTTACGTATTGTACAGTCGTATTTTTGAAATTGAAGTATGGCAAATATAATCACGGTCATATTTTATCAAATACTTTCCAAAAATCCAAATGCAATACTGGTACAAATCGTTTATCGAAAAAAAAAAAATTTGCTGATTTTCGGCGGTATGGCGACCATTTGGAACCGTCCAAAAAGTATGGCATGGTGATTTTCGTAAATGGCTGCACGACGATGATTAACTGTGCAAAAATTAGCCTGGTACAAATGGTTGAATTTTTTATTTTTTAATTAACGCATTCGCGTCGGTATGGCGGGCTGTAAGTCACACCGGAAAAGTATGGCATGACACTACCGCCTGCTTATTTTTTATGGTCTATCGGAAAATACTAAAATGATTGTGGAACAAATCGTTTGACACTCGTAATTTATCCGACGAGTTCGACTAACGCCCACGTGATTGGGCCGCCGGTACCAGCGCTATGACCATCATTTTTCTTTTTGTCATTGCGTACTTTAGACCCCTGAAGAACCGCCATACTGGTACAAATGACCCAGAAATTTCTGTCACTATCTCCCGGCCTAACACCTATGTAGGCATTTGCGGTTTACTAAAAATGTTCTGACCGTGTTACAAACCCAGTTTCATTTGCCCGCCCGTGCCCACAATGCACCAGGATGATGCTAACTTGATCAACCTCCGTACAGTCTATGTCTATGTCTGATAGTTACACATGATGATAGAACAACATAATCCAATTTCCGTCCAGTTTCTGTTCTTCCGGTGCTCAGTAAAGTGTTTGAGAAGATAATGCTAAATCAGATGTTGCATCATTTCAATGCAAATGAATTACTTCACAGCCAGCAATTTGGTTTCACTAAAGGCCGATCCACCACAGATGCGGCGGCTGTACTCATTAAGTATATTTATGATGCATGGGAACATTCGCAAGATGCAATAGGGATCTTCTGCGACCTCCAAAGCATTTGATTGCGTGGAGCATGAAACGCTTATCCGCAAACTTAGCACTACGGGCTTTCTGAAAACAAACTGAAACTTAAATTGTCATGTCCTATCTCGCGAGTGCGTGAGAGCCAACATTGGGGGCAGCAGACGTAAGCTTGCCTTCTGAATCCAAAAGCTTATTGGTTACTTACTTGACATGAAATGTATCCTACTATCCTACTATAGTACATTGTTGTAGAGGCTGGAAAGTGAGCAATAGATGGACGAGTGAGTTCGAGGGCCGAGCCGCAGGTGAGGCCCTCGAAGAGAGACGAGTCCATCTATTGCACTTTTGGCCGAGACATTACATAGTGCTTTTCACGACTACTGCGAGGAAATAAAAAACCTGAGCGTAAATACAACAGTAAAGTTTCACTCTCCCGCCAAATTTTGCTTTTTTTTAAAAAAAACGAGAGCGCTCTAGTGGCCAGTCACGCAAAGGCTTTTTTTGTTATGTTATTTTATTAAGCAAAGCGCTTCGAAGTGTTTATTAAACACACCCATAATCGCTTAAAGTTTTAATATGACGTGACAAGGACGGACTGATGACTCTGACTTTAAGACAGGACTTAAACATTAAAGACAAAACAATTTACGTTAGACGTGGCTGTATGGACCTAGTTTCCTTTGCCTCTCCCTTACGGGATAAACCTTAAAAAAATTAATATGAAGCACACGACGTGTTCTGATTGGTCGATTTTGTGTAATAGCATCACAAATTGTGTTCTGATTGGTGGAATCAGTTATCAGCATGCCGATGTGATTGGAGGTCTTTGAAACTGTCCAACAATGTTATTGTTGGCCTGTTTGAATTTATAGTTGGCCTGTTCATTCAACCTACAACTATACTTTGTTTTGGGGCCCCATTACTGACCATCTTTTGCCACATTTCCGAGCAGTGGCGTGAAAATATTATAAATGTGAAAGTTTGTGAGTTTGGATGTTTGTTACTCTTTCACGCCAGAACGGCTGGACAGATCTGGATGAAATTTGGAACATAGATAGATTATAGTCTGGAATAACACATAGGCTACTTTCTATCCCGGAAAATTGCGTAATTCCTGCGAGATAGCGATAAACGAATTCTATGCAGACGAAGTTGCGGGCAACAGCTAGTATTTCATAATTTTGTTTTATATTTTTTTCTTCGACATTGCAGACATCTCCAATTAATTTATTTGACAGTGGAGGCGTTTTACACCTCCACTGAACTAAAATGATTATTTTGCTGTTTTGACTACTAGAGACTTTCTCTACTATATGTTAATTATAATTTAAGGCTCGGGGACCTTATACATCCCTTTTATAAATGTATTTAATTTAAGTAGAATTTAAGTATTCTTACTGAATTTTATTTTGAAAAAAAAGACTTTCTGCCAAGTTTCTTGCAGCGCATTCTTCTTGGCAATGATGGTCTTTCCGAATGCGCTGGTAGTTTCAAAAAGACATGTAAAAGAGCCCTTGGCGGCCAATTTGCAAAAATAAATTTTCATTTTCATTTTCATAATGTTCTACAACTTTGCAGAAAACACCATTATTTACAAAAAATGTCGCGATAGCATATGTCCAACTATTGTAGTTATGTCACAACACGTGATTTTATATTTTAAAATTTTTATTGAAATGCTGCCTTTAGAAAATACTCTTTATTTCTACCTTGGTATTAATCCTTATCAAAATAAATGACTAGGTACATTCAAGACTGCTTCAATACCTCTAGACTTCTTGAATTATTCAATTTGGACATTCCATTCGAAAGATATCACGAGTTTAAAAATGTAAGTAGGTATTACTAAATTGTAGCTACCATTATTAGCGGCACAGCAGCTGGCCAACTAGCTCATATACCGAGGATACCGATGATCCCAACTGATCTACCAATCACATTTAAACGGTTTTTATTTTTAATTTTTTTTAAAATCATCTTTCGCGTTAAGGGATTGACCTACGATAGAAATGTTTTACTCATATCATGGCCAACTGTACGTTGGCCTGTCGCGGGTCGGAATTCCTGACAAACAATTTATTTTTCTGCTACAAAATAAAATAAAAATGGCCAAGTGCGAGGCGAACTCGCACACCGAGGGTACCGTACAAATTTGCCAAGTTAATATAAATCCAGTGTTAGCAGAACCCTGCTCCTAAGCAAAATGTAATGTAGTTTGAGGTTATTTTATATTGGTTACTTTCATGGACAGAATTCTTCTGACTTTATCTTTTGTTTAAGTTGACTCGCAAGGTTAATTTCTTCACAGCCCCAAGGGACCCCAGACCTCAGTATTTGGTATAAATTTTAATTTTAAATTTACGCGTTCCTGAAAAAAGAGCAGATATAGACCCTATGCAAAATGTAGGCAGTGTGAGTTAATTATATTGCTTACTTATATAGACAGACAGACATTAAAAAAACAGATTTTTATATGTTTAATTAGTTGTGCTATATGCGCTATTTTCATACCAAATTGCAAATTTTTAGGACAACTGGAAGTACCCCAAAGGTTTTACAAGCTCGTACAAGCTAGTACATAGGTACATCTATAAAAATGAATCCCTATTTCCTTTGGTTAGGTACATCACGCGCGAACGGCTGGACCGATTTTGCTAATTATTTTTTTGTTGTGTTTGTTATTGTCAGGAGAAGGTTCTTATATGATAACACAAATTTTTGAAAAGAGAAGGAAAACTCTGGAACGGGCGCGAAACCAAGGGCAAAAGCTAGTTGAAAGAAATAAGAGTTCTTCGGCGTTTATTTCAAGAAATAGTTCTACCGTCTGGCTGCGTTATACTCGTAACACCTAACTATCAGCTAATTGGACAATGCAGACTATGTTATGATAAGAATCCCATTTCGGTAGTAATCGATTACCGAAATGGCACTCTTATTACAACGAAATATAAATAATTTTAATGATTTTCGGAATTATCTACCTGATTACACCATACCTAACTATGTACATACATGTACCGAATTACCAAGTCACGGGCAAAGGCTAGTCTACACTAACACAAACAAATAATGAAATCCTTCCTCTTTATAATATTAGTGTAGGACTCATTTAGTTGTACTTTGCCCCTCACTTTATGTAATGTAGCATAAACCTGCCAAATGCCTAAGCAATTTTGTCCGGAACCCCGCGTTTTGAGATTTACCTAACAACGTCTTCAATTTAGGTACAAAGCAACTGCAGAACAATTTTTTACCCTCAAAATTTACATAATAGCATCATGACATCAGTTATCGAACTTTTAGATTTACTTTCAAAGCCAAAAATATTAGGATGTTTTATACGGCCGGGAGAACTAACTTAGCTGACGACCTCACGAATAAACAACAGCTATTTCAGCTATGCTATCCGTATCCAAGAGGATGTTAACTGGAGTAGTAGAGAAATAGCTAGCTGTCTACTAATGCTACAGTCAGCAATTTTAGGCAGGAAGAAAGTAGTTGGGAAGAACCTAGTTTTGTAGTAGGTATCAAACATTAAGGAAAGGGGGGAAAGATGATTAAAATTAAAACACAAAGATTATTATTAATTGTTTACTTAACCTATGTTTATTTTACATAAAATCTGGTGATTTCTTTCAATGTATATTATGAATATCACAAAATTCGAAGGATTTGACAATTCCACGTTAATATAGATACATTATAATCTAAGTAGGGCGCTGTGAGCGCGAGCGAGGGGCGCGGCAAGCCGCACGGCGCTCCCGGCGCCCTGGCCCGGCGGTCCTCCGGCGGCGCACACATATTAAAGCTAAGTGAGTAAGAAGGAAGGAGCCGACACCGCCCGGCGCCGGCGGAGGAGCGGGGCGAGGACTAGTGTAGTGCGCTTAGCGCTGGAACAGCGGGTTGGGGAAGTCCGGCGGGTGCGGCAGCGGTGCGGGCGGCGGCCGCGCGCGTCTCCACGCCACCAGCCAGCAGGCCACGGCTGCTGCCACGGCCACGAGTGCTAGTAGCGCCGTCAGCGCCAGCGCTACCGCCAGTCCGGCCGCAGACACGCACACGTCGCCGGCGCCGCTAGCGCCGTCCGCGCCGCTCGCCCCTGCGTCACGCTGTCGGGCTACTCGCGACGGGTCGCGCCGTTCAAGCGCCAATATCTGATTCGATTCGACTCTAACTTCTTCCCGAATTTGGTCTTCTCTGGTTGACAGAGGGCCATCGTTGTCGATCGCTTCTCGTTTTCTTCGTTTTCCATAAGCATCGGCTCCGCGACAGTTGACCTGATAAAAGTTCCATATTATAGGCATTACATAGTATATTTACAATATTCCCACAGTGAAAATGTTTATAACAAGATTTATACCAAACATTATTTCTTAAGCTGGCAATAAAACTCAGCCAGCACCTCTTGGCGGCCTTAAGATGTTATTATTTTATGAAAAGATTTTGAGAAAAAGAAGCATACATTTTCTTAAAAATGTCTAACTTACCGGTTGGCATCTCCCAAAGCAGACGCGTATATTGCACTGGAAGCGGATGTTGTCGCTGCTGGGGAACTTGAACGCGTTGAAGGCGGCGCGCAGCGCGCTGCCGTCCTCGCTGCGCTCCCAGTCGCCAAAGATGCTCGCGTCCGTCGCGCAGCCATCCGCGTCAGTCACCGTATACTCGTTCTCCACGTTGGTTGACGCTTCACTCGTTTTCGCGATGCAGCTGCGCGCAAACCCTCCGTAGATGCCTTGGAGAAGGAAATATCAATCTTATACATTATACGTTTTTTTGAGTCTTATACATGATACGTTCCATTAATATTGCATAACACTTCAGTAATTGTAGTGTTTGAATACGTACTTGACGGTTGAACGTCGACTTGCAAGACGAGGTTCTCTCCGATTTCAGCAGAGCTAACTTCGTCTCCAGTGCGTGAAACAATGCGCATTGAACAAGTTGGCGGCGGGCCAGTATTGGCGATTGTGCCGGCCGTGGTTAACATCGACACGTTAAATGCTAGCGTCACATTCTTTTCGCCCGTCTGGTAGATACATTTGATGTGGAACGCCTTAGCATTCGATGTCAGGAGTGTCGGATGTATTTGCATCACGAGTACAAAACTTGCCATTCCCTGCAAAAGAGATAAATAAATTCAATGAAATGCTACTGATTTAATGCAAAAACAATTGAAACATTTTAACTAACTAAACTTACATTAACATGTACTAAACCGCAGTCTCCAAAGCGAACAGTAAAATCGACGAGTCTCTCTTGGTGCACAGGTATATGAACCATAAGTCTGCAGCGTTCATCCTTACTGTAGCCCTTCACATACAAAACACCATTGAAGTCCTTTATCTCAAGGCTCACTCGCACCGCGTCAGCTAAGCAATGTACCTAGAACAAAGGAAAGTTCATAAATATTAACAAAAATTTCGCAATGTTTGAAGACCAATTTAAGATTATACATCATAATGTTGAAATTCACTTACTTGCATTTCCGGCAGTGGGAAGTCTGTTCGATAGTTAGGCGTGGTGGCATTGCACTGTTCCCTTGGGTTGCCAGTGTAGCCGTTGACACAGGTGCAGATGGAGCGGTGTCCGATGGCAGTGCAAATGGCATGTACGCCGCAGGGCTCGGCCTCGCAGGCGGGCACGCAGGAGCCGGCGCGGCAGAGGTCGCGGTCGTCGCAGTCGGCGTCGCGGCTGCAGCCAGCCGCGGGCGCACACTCGTCGCCGCGCGCCACCAGCCCGCGGGCTGAGTCGCACACGCAGCGTCCTCGCGAGTCTACCACTCGACCCTCTGATGCGAGGCAAGGCACGCATTCTCCGCTCGCGTCCACCGCCTGCCCTTCGGTGCATACTGCAGTTGGTGCTGAAATAAGCGATAATTGAATTAAATTTGCACATCTCATATCACTCATACCCATAAGTAACAAATTTCGATGTCAAGACGTATCAAATTGTTTGATGTAATACTTACGTTTGTTTGGCGTGCATTCAATCAGAGCGTTTCCTTTGTATCCGGGCAAGCATTCGCAAATCATGGTCCTAACTGGAAGTGTGTCTACTACCCTACACTGGGCATTATTGCCACAAGGACTTGTCTCCAGGCAGGGATCGACGCATTTAGCGTTGAGGCACGCTGTTCCTGCTGGACATTCCACGTCAGATATGCATTGTGGTTCGTTTATTTTGGTACAACCTTTTTCTGTGCTCTGGTAACTGGGTGGACAGACACAATGCAATTCGTGAAGGTGTACTCTGCACTCTGCAGGTTGTTCGCAGGTATTTGCAGTGCAAGGTTCAATACATTGAGAGTTTACACACAATCTATCAGACGGACAATCAGAGTTCACTCTGCAACCGATGGGCGTACAACCAATAGAAGGATTACCAGAGGTTCCAATCTTACAACGGCAAGAAGCACGATGGTTAGTTCCGTAACATTCCGCGGATGTTCCACAGCGTTCACTATCAACAGAGCAAGCAGGCACACATCGGTTATTTATGCAACTTTCATCGTCTGAACATTGCGTGTCAGAACGGCAGAGTACATCATAGCAGCCAGTGCGTGCGTCACCGATAAATCCTGGTCGGCATGCGCAAACCGGTTTGTGGTTCTTTATTTGACAGTCAGTATTTGGTCCGCATTCACACGGATTTTGGCAAACGGAGGAGATGCAGGCGTGATTGCTTGTGCAGTTTGTATCGATCTCGCAAGCGACATCGGAAAATGGTGTGAATGGGCGGCATAAACCTGCCCCGCTACTTATGTATCCTGGCGGGCAGGTACATATCATAGTGCGGACAGGTAAAGTCGGAGAAACTTCACACTGCGCGGGTGTAGCACACGGTTTGAGCACTTTACAAGGATTTACGCATTTTGATGATAAACATGCAGACTTGGGTGGACAATCTGCATCAATGAAGCATTCTGCTATTACTTCCGGTTTGCATTCTACATAAGGACTTCCTATGAATCCTTGTTCACATTTACAAACTGCGATATGGTTTCGTACTAGACATATTGCGTTTGTGCCGCAATTTGTTTTTGAATAGCATGGGTTGATACATCTGTGGGCATGGCATTCTTTGTCCTGGGGACAGTCTCCATTTGATCTACATTCGACTGCGTTGCAGCCATCATATGCGTCTCCTTCAAATCCAGACCTGCAGCGGCAAAGTGGCTGGTTTCTTTCTACGTAGCAATCAGCATTTGGACCACAATTACTATTCAATAAACATGGGCTTACGCAGTTGCCATTGACACAAGCTTCGTGGGATTCACATTCTGTATCAGAGCGGCATCCAACTGTGCGACAAGATTGGTATGGGTTTCCATCAAAGCCCTCGCGGCACGAACATACCGGACGATGATTTCGAACAAAGCATTCTGCATTTTCACCACAGTTGCAAGGGTTTCGACATATCCTATTGACGCAGGATTCATGGTCGTTACAATCGTCATCAGTTGAACAGCTCGGCGGAGGTAGTTGCGCAGCTTTACAAGCACCACCAATGTCTGGGATGTATCCCTCCGCACATCGACATATTAGTGTTCGGAAAGGAACACTGTCAGAAACTGTACAGCGCGCGTTGTCCTGACATGGCTTCAGGTCTGCGCAAGCTTCTCGGCATTGATCTCTCAGGCATGCGTGGCCGCTTGGACAATCACCATCCATTTGGCATTCAGGTCCTTGTACAACCGGAACCCTCTGGCAGTACGTCAGAGGATCTCCAGTGGGAAGAGCAGGTGGACATCTACAGGATGCAGCGTGGTTTCGCGCGAAACATTCGGCGTTGCTTGCGCAAGGGTTACGACCATCTACAGAACACGCATGTCGACAAATTCCTGTAATGCACACGCTATCATCGTTACAATCTGCATTTATTTCGCATTCTACTGGTTGACATCTGGTGAATGGATTTCCGCTGGTACCGGTAGGACAGCGACAGTTAGCTCTGTGGTTTCTACCAAAGCATTCAGCGCTTATAGAACAAGGCGCTTCAATTGTACACGGGTTTATGCAAACTCCATTGTAACAAGTGTCGCTGTTAAGACATTCAGAATCCGATGTACATCCAACTGTAAAAAAAATGAATTATTACGTTTTTTTTTCACATTATTGCCTGGGTATGGAAGTAAAGTTCCGGCCACGAATAAAACGTTTTTTTTTCTACAATCGGAATAGAAACAGCAAACAAAAAAAACTTTAACTTGTTAGCCAACTGTACCTAAATTTTTAAATTTAAACATTTCATAAAATTTTACGTAGGTATATTTTTGTGGTTTGATCAGAAAATTGTCCTTCGCCAAATTTTATCACTTGAGCTAACTTTGCGAAAAAAATCTAAAACTGTACAACAAACAGCAACATAGTAAAAATTGTTTAAGTCGTCTCGGCCGTAAGTCGCAATTTACTGCCCGCTACGCGAGCGGAAATTTCCGCTTCCTGGCCAGGGGAAGACGTAAAATTGTGTACACACCTCGGGCGGTGATAAAGCAGCCTCAGATCACATGTTTGAAAGTTCCTACGATCTGAGACATTCTTTATTTCACCAGCCTTTGCTATCTACCCTTTGCTGCCTTTTTAACAAACTTTAAAAAAAAAATGGCGGTACTCAATTCGCCGGCATCTGTTGATTTCACAATCTCATTTACAGGAATGCATTTTTCTCGCCAAGATAACTGAAGATATTGCAGATACAGATAAAAACCACGCAGTAAGGACTATTTTTCCATAAATCTTGTATTTTGTATTGATGACTTTTTTATGTTGTTGTCATCAAAATATTTTGAAGGCAACATTCCTGGCAAGAGTGGTAAATTAAGCGCTCCAACAATGTTTTCTTTTTACATCTTCGACTGACCGTCAACAATGCATTACGCCTTTGTTTATGTGGCTACGATGACAACTTTTTTGAGAAAAATATACCTATTTCATGAGGTAATAGGAGTTGGACAGAAATTTTTGATAACGTACCCTTTGTGCATCCAACGTATGGGTTGCCTGAATAACCTTCTTCGCAGTAGCACACCGGATGGTGCCTTACGACGTTGCATTCCGCATGGGTCCCGCATGCGCATGGTTCGGCACATGCGCCGTTTATGCACGCTTGGGAGAGCGGACAATCCGAATTCGCTTTACATCCCACAGGAACGACTAAAACATCTGACGCTGGAAATGAGAAAAATATTTTGAAATATAATATATTAAAACCTCAACTAATCATTTATAATATTGCACATATAGTGAAATATAGAAAAATGGAAAATTTACCTATTCGTAAAAAATCAAGAAAGTAAAAGCAAAGGAAATTATGACGTAAGGACAAAATAAATGGTTATGACATGGCTCCAACTCAGCATTATACTGGTCTTACTGTCTGCGTTAGTCTTCCGTTAAGGCTATCGGGTAGTGAACCATTGCAAAATAAAAAATATGTTAAGAAAAGGCAACAATTAAATACATGAAGTGTGGATCATACAACATCGATGTGGTTGCATGAGTTAAAAATCTTTGAATTTTTGGCTTTGGCCTTTGGGTTTAGAAATGAGTAATATAGTGGCTAATTGTATTTGGCCAAAACTTACGAGGTGAACAGCGAATTAATGCATCTCCAGTGAAGCCTCTGGGGCATGAGCACTGCGCCTTGTGGTCTATAACGCGACATAGTGCGCCGACGCCGCAAGCGGCGCTGCACGGGTTGATGCAGCGGTGGTCTTGGCAAGCGCGCTCGGACCCACACTCGTCGTCGTTATAGCATTCCCATATGACTGGATTTCTGGGCTCTGAAAATTAAAGTTCTATTAGTTAATCCCGTAACATGGCTATAGATTAACCATTATACATCTTTTTCTATTTAATATTATAAGCACATCTATAGTGATGTTTGCGTTTTTATAGTTGTGAATTTGTTCTCAAAAAGCACCATTTGGTGAACTAGAACTGATGATTAAGAGCACAGACAGATAGCCACCGGTACTGCGGAAGCGCAGCGATGCGATTATACTTTTAAACTATAGTTCCTCAGCAACTCATGCTCGTCACAATGCATAATTATGGTACTTTACAGAGCTGGGGCCCGATTTTTTAAAGCACATCAGCATTTATGCAGATTTTAGTTAATTCTTTTCAGTTCTGTTGTGGTATTCACGAAATAACTATGTTTTGGAAGGTAATTAAAATAACCATTATAGAGCTATTTATCGTTGATGTTTAGGCACAGTTAGAAGACTTAGATAGCAGTTTTTCAGTGCAATTTTCTCGTTTACATTGCTTGATGTCAAGACTTTTTGCTCTTAGCTAAAAATAACCTAATTAATATAAACAATTAATTTACCCAAGCTACATTCTGCTCTTGGATTTCCCGTGTATTCCGGCGGGCATGAGCAACGCGAGGCGTGGTCAGCAGATTCGCAAACGGCATTAAGTCCGCACGGGTCCGCCTTGCAGGCCTCGACGCAGCTGCCGCGACGGCAGGTCTGGCTGTTGGCGCAGTCCGCGTCTGCGGAGCAATCGGCGTCGGGCGGCGCGCGACAACCGCTGTCGGGTGCGACTCTGCCACCGTCGGGGCATACGCAGGCCACGGCGCGCAGCGGCAGCAAATCCACGGTGCGGCATACTAGACCGACCTCACAGGGACTGCTGGCGCATAGGTCCAAGCAGCGAGCATTCACGCACGCCAGCGGCGCCGAGCACTCCGAGTCGCTTGTGCATTCGGGGCCGACTCCGCGTTCGGCGCAGCCGCGTGAATACGGGTCACCGGAGCGGCCTGGGGGGCACGAGCACTCGGGCCGGTGACGCCGTGCCGTGCACAGCGCCCCGGGCGCGCACGCGCTTTCGGAGCAAGCGGGACGACACACGCGGTTGAGACGGTCGCAAATCTGCGAGTCGTCACAGTCCTCGTTGTAGTGGCAGACGGCAGAGATACAGGCACGGCGCGGGTCACCTTGCGTGCCAGCAGGGCAGCGGCACGTGGCTACGTGCGCGACTGCCTCGCATGTCGCGTCACGACCACACGGTGATCCCAGATTGCATGGATCTTGGCAATATCCGTTAATGCAGACCTTGTCGAAGGGACAGTTGTCATCTGATGTGCACTCGGCTGAAAAATGTATAGTTACGTTTTGTAATATTTGAGACTGATTAATCTGCCTGTGGTTTGATACAGTAATTTAAGACGAACGTCAGAAAACCGTGGTAGCCCTGTGATTTGATTTATGACTGATTAAACTAAATGTCGTGGTTATGAACTCGGTTTCGCACTTCTGAGGTGTTCGGAAATTCTGAGCTTTTCGGTGAAGGACACACACACACTTGCAAAGAGTTCTATGGTGTGTGTGAAGTGCAAATTCGAATTCTGAGAGTTGAAAATGATACGATGAAGAAGAACGTACGTGTGTAACAAGTGCGTGCGGGGTCGCCAGCGGTGCCGGGCGGGCAGTGACAGCGAGCTCGGTGTTGCGTGGCCTCGCACAGCGCGCCCACGCCGCAGGCTCCCGCACACGCGGGCACGCATTGCCTCGCTACGCACGCTTCTGCAGATCCGCACTCCGAATCGGATGTACATTGAACTTCTGATACGCCTGAACGGATTCAACAAAGAGTTATTATTTTTCACAATAACAACATAGTTAAAGTTTTAGATATGAATGTTGAGAGGACGTTATAAGGACATAATAAAAGCAAAATTGCTAATCTGATACTCAGTTGCAGACGAGACACTACCCTAATGAAGCACATTAGTGATGTGCAGAGTTGCTGGTAAGAATATGGACGGAGCTTTCTGTAGAAAATTATCGTGACTGACTTGGGGTCAATAGTGCCGATCGAATGTAAAATAAGTGTAGCTACGAGTATACTAACCGGGCTTGCAGGCGACACGCGGGTCTCCTTGCAGCGGTGGCACGCATGTGCAGGAGGCGCGGTGCGCGCGGCCGCGGCACTCTGCACCTACGCCGCACGCGTCCGCGCCGCAAACTGGCACACAGCGCTTCTCCGCGCACTGCTCCTCGTCACCGCATTCGGAATCCTCCACACATTCACCCCCTATAACACACAATGTTGCTTTATATTTTTAAGAATAGCCGTAATTTCTTAAGAATGCGTTTGTGGTGTCACGGAGAAAGAAGTGCATGTTCCTTCATTCTTTAATAGTAGAGTATAATAGTGTTATTATTTTTTTGCCATGGAGGAATTACCAATAAGTAGGTACGGTCGAAATTTAATTAGGTACTTTGAAATATCAATCCGCCAAACGACAACTGTGATTGCTGTTTTCTGATTGGCTTGTCCAAGTCAAACATGACATTAGACAAAATGTTGAGTCATTGCGTGGCATAGTAAACAACACTTACAAATCATAATTGTAATAACTAACTGACTTTGTTTCAAGAAGAGGATATAGGAAAATCTATTGCGAATAACTAGTTCTAGACAAATCAGAGATGAGTTTCGGTATTGGATGACCCGTAGTAATATAGATGTAGTATATGTGCTCTCTTTTAATTCCTTAATATTTATTATAAGTACCTACCTTTTCTTATAACTTAGCAAAAACCATCCAACCCACAAGCAAGTAACTTTTGAATTTGGAAAATGGAAATTATTTAGCAATAAAAGTGAAGTGAAGGTGAAATTAAATAGTGGATTGGATTGTTTTAGCTAAACTACGTCCTTAAAAAATATTTATTATTATATTAAAATATATAATATTTATATTGCAATACGATTTTGTTATCATTGTTCATCTATACATAAAGATTTTACCCATTTGAAATTGTCTGACGTATCGCGTACTTCTACAATAGTCTACATATAACTATAGTTATGAAGAAAATTGTGTGGATAATTTATACAGTGTAGGTAAATACGTGAAAGTAGGTATATACAGAGTGTGCACTTATTACAAGCTCTTAATTAATATACCCACTCAGTTTATGCACTCTTATATGCCTTCCTACTATGAGCGTCGTCGATGTTGTAAGAATTCAACCTGGTCTTTAAAACAATAACATACATAACATTATTTGCTGTCGATTAGCATTACAGTTAATTTTAATTTTTGAATTGTATTTAAATTAAAATTAGTATCGTTAGAAGTAGCTGTGGGCGACTTACTTGGGTTACATTGCACGGAGGCATCGCCTATTAGTGGCTTAGGACATTCACAGACGAGCGTGCGGAATGGTAGGGTGTTAGCGACGCGGCAAATGGCGCGGCTGCCGCAGGAAGTCGTGTCGCACGGGTTCATACACTTGCCCTGCAGGCACGCCAAGTCGGGGCCGCATCCAGCGTCGTTTTCGCATTCCACATCGTCTACAACTATAACAAAGTATGATAGTAACTAATAATTTTTAATAATTACAATACATATTTTCAAAAATGTTCTTAATACGGTAATCAAAATACAAAGAATATGTTTTGTAGAAAATAAAAGTTGCAAGTGATTATTTTTTACCTCGTCGACATTCAATGTTAGGGTTGCCTTGAGTGCCGCGCGGGCACTCACAGACAGGAGCGTGGCGCACCACGTTACAGAGCGCGGTGGGCGCGCAGGCGCCGGGGCAGGGGCTCTGGCAGCTGCCGGCGCGGCACGCCAGCCACTCCGCACAGTCGTCGTCTGCGGTACACTCAGCGCGCTCGCAGGCGCTCCACGGGTTTCCTCGCGCGCCGATGTCGCACTCGCACGTGGCTGTATGCCCGCGTGCCACGCAGTGTGCGTTCGCACCACACCGTACGCGTGGACACACCTTCACGCAAGATCCACCTTCGCAGCTCTCGTCGTTCGGGCAGTCGTTATTGCTATGACATTGTACTGGAAAAAGCCACCAATTTCAAGTTATGTTAGGTACATAAGAAAAAACTGTAGAGATGACACTAGCAACCTAGTCGAGAAATACATTAAAACAAAAAAATTATGCATACCTGAATAACAACCTGTGTAAGCGTCCCCTTCGTATCCAGGTAAGCAAGCGCAGCGAGCTCTATGCTGTCTAGCCAAACAGCGAGCGTTAAGTCCACAGTTGGCAGGTCCGCAAGCAGGTGAGCAGCGAGAATCGACACAAGCGGCGTTGTCAGCACACTGCTCGTCTCTAACACATTCCGGTACCGGCGCCGGTGTGGGGAGTATTATCCGCTCGCAGCGTACGAACGGCGATCCTGTGTAACCGCTAGGGCACGAACAGACCGCTGAGTGCCTCACTCCTGAGCAAATTGCATTTAGACCACACGCTCCGACGCATGGATCTGAACATTTCCTATTGATGCAAGCTCGATCTCCAGTGCAGTCGTCATTTACAATACACTCTGGGTAGCTGCAAAAGCCGTTGCGACAAGTTCCATGAGGACCACATGGGTTAGGATCACATGGGTCGTTTGGAGCGGGTGACGCTGAAAGGAAAAAAGAAAAGATCCAGTTTTTGTTCATGTACTGAGCTTTACTTGCCGATACTAGAAACTTATTATATAGGTACGCGGGAGCAAAGAAACCGGGCCACTTCCTGTAGAAAGTTGTAAGAAAAGTGACCCGGTTTCTTTGCTCCCAACTATACATTATGTACCGATAAGGCCGCTTATTGTTACCTTGTAACATTCTGTTGTTATATGGGGTGTTCAATAAAGAGTTATTGTATCGTATTGTATTATGCGCGTGAGCATTGCGATTGCGAGAGATTTGAACAGTGTATTCCTGAGGTCATAAGGAGTAAAAAATGTTATATGAACATAGGTCTAATCATGCATTTTTAAATTTCATTTTGTATGGGCACGGTCGACATTATGTGAATCGTACCCATACAAAATGAATTTTAAAAACGCATAATTCGACCTAGGCTTATATGACATTTTTTACTCCCTATGATCTCAGGAATACGATTCTTATCTCTCGCAATGCTCACCAACACAGAGTAGATATAGAATGTTTGATGCCAGTTTGATAATACTGAAGACAAACTATGAGCGTTGCAAAATATTTGAATAATTGGATATTACCAACACGATTAAATTAGGGACGTGAAGTTAAACGCAATTTTTAGGCTACATACCTACTTAAATGGTCATGAAAACAATGGGAGGCAAAACCTCGAACCTGCTTACCAATGGTATTTGACAGAGCATAATCATTTGCAAACTAATTACCTCCCAGTCTGCAGTCAAAGAAGGGGTCGCCGGTGGTGGGTGGCGGGCAGGAGCAGATGGGTGCGTGGTCAAAAACGCGACACTCAGCGCCATTGCCACAGGCGCCAATGCAAGGGTCGACGCATCGGTTACGCACGCAGGCGCGGTCGCGCGGGCATTCGGAGCTGACCACGCACTCGGGCCGACAGCCGGCTGCCGCCGCGTCGCCGCTTGTGCCCGCGGGGCACGCGCACACCGCGCTTTCCCCAACCGCCGAACACAGTGCGCCAGGCCCGCATGGTGACGGATCGCACGGCGGAACTGCAACGCAATACAGTCGTTATTTTATCTGTAAATACGGCTATGTCATTTACCGATTACTATTGACAATATTGATTGATACAAACCTGATTTCAATACTTCTTCACATATAACAAAAGCATTTCCTTTAGTGCCAGGTGGACAAGAACACAATGGTAAATGATTCACTGTTTCACAATCTGCACCGACTCCACAGCTGCCGATACATGGATCGCGACAGTGCGAGCGCACGCATGCGCGCGACGGTGAGCAGTCGGAATCCGCCAAACATTCCGGTCTACATCCGGTGTAAGGGTCACCGCGAAGTCCTGGCTCGCATTCACAAGATGCGCCGGGACCTCTAGACCGACAAATCGCTCCAGGCCCGCAAGGTGATGGATAGCACGGATCGTTTGGTTTTGGAGGTTTAACTGAAACATTGAGTTGAAACGTGAGCTAAAATCCATATACATCTTATTAAATCATGGATCAGCAAAATTGTAGTAAGCGCTTTCCGTAAAGCGATCGCATAAGTAATTAGTTAACGCTAACGTAACTTTGAGATAAACAGCTCACTCCGTTTCACTAGTAAAACCCATGCCTAAGTTTTAAAAGTGAAAACAAAGTACACCATCTACCTAGTAACTACCTAACCAAAATTTACAACGAGCAACAAAGTACATAATTGTTGTAAGAACAAAGCAATCTTTTATTCGAGTCTGTCTTACTGATGTCATCAAACTGTCGACATGCAACGAGAGGGTTTCCGGTAGTGGAGGGGGGACATTCGCAGCGGGGCTCGTGCGCGACGGGCGAGCAGACGGCTCCGCGGCCGCATGCGCCGGGGCATGGGTCCACACATCGTCGGTTCATGCAAGTGAAGCGCCACTCGCAGTCACTGGAACTAAGACATTCGGGCCGACAGAATGGAGCTGCTCCAAAATAATTCGGTTTGCATCGACATTGGCCATCGATGCAGTCCGCATTTGGCCCGCAGTCGGGGCATCGCGAGACGACCCTGGATTCCGTATCTTTCGGTGCTGAAAAATAGGTGACGTTCATAACGTTAACAATCAATTTAACTTTCACCTAGCTATGTAAATGAAATCATGAGAAAATTAACAATACCTGGTGAACAACGGATGAAAGGATCACCAATGAAGTTTATCGGACAAGAACAAATAGGTGAGTGCATTCGTGTCTGACAATTTGCTCGGGAACCGCATACGCCGGGGCAAGGGTCGCGACACTTGCTGTTGCGGCAGGCGCGGTCAGCGGGGCAGTCGGCATCGACGCGGCACTCCGGCCTGCAGCTAGGCGGCTCCGCGAGTGCGGGTGGCCGGCACGAGCAGTGTGCTACCGTACCCACGGCGCGACATATGCTGTCTGGTCCACATGGGTGTGGTGAGCAGGGATCGCTCACCGTAGGAGCTAAACAAATGGAATATAGATAGAATTAGGTATTTCAGAATTTAATCTAGTTTCGCTTTTAAATCTATTGAGTATTGCGCATATTATTATACTTCGATATTAATTTGACTCACCTATAGCAGGACGACAAGCTATAAAAGGATCTCCTTGTAATGGCGCAGGGCAATCACATATAGCAATATGGTTGTAAACATTACAAATTGCACTTAAACCGCAGGCGTTCTTGCAAGGGTTGACGCATTTGTAATTGACACAGGCTAGTTGCTTTGGACATTCATTATCACTTGTGCATTCAGGACGACATTCAATGAAGGGATTGCCTTG
Source organism: Pandemis cinnamomeana (assembly GCA_932294345.1). Classification (NCBI taxonomy): domain Eukaryota; kingdom Metazoa; phylum Arthropoda; class Insecta; order Lepidoptera; family Tortricidae; genus Pandemis; species Pandemis cinnamomeana. Next base: position 8,884,029 of record OW028705.1, on the reverse strand, counting down.
ATACTCGGGAATACAAAAGCAGGAACCGTTATTACAAATTGCATTGATACCACACGGCGATTGCGCGCAGGGATCTTTCGGCAGATCTTGTTGAGGCTCTAAAAAGAGACACATTTATACTGTAAGTTTTCAAATATAAGTCATTGACGCAGACGGCTACCTAGTCATCTGCAGTTTACAAAATGTTGTATTCTTGAAAAAATCGCAATAGAAAACGTTTGAAAAATAACACTTTACCTATAGCAGGATAGCAGTTGATGAAAGGATTGCCACTGTAACCAACTGGACAAGTGCAAACAGCAAGATGATTCATTGCTCGACAATCGGCGTTCGTCCCACAGGAGCCGCGACATGGATCAAGACATTTTTCTCGAACGCATGCCTTGTCATTAGCGCAATCTTCATTAATATTACATTCGGGAGCACAATTTGGCGGAGCACCAATGTAACCCTGTCTGCAGCTGCATATCGCCGAACCACCAGCATCTATGCAGTTAGCAAATGAACCGCAAGGATTTGGTTCACAAGGCGTTTTGACTGGCGGCGACGCGATTTCTTTTGTGCATCTAATGAATGGATCGCCTACAAAACCAAGGAGACAAGTGCAGAACGGACTATGACGGTGAACCTGACATTGTGAGTTTTCACCGCACAATCCGATACAGGGATCAACACATTTTTGTCTAATGCAGGCTTTGTTCGAAGGACATTCTGCGCTGATTACACATTCCGGTCGGCAATTGGGTGGACTGCCAAAATATTCTGGAACACATGTGCACATTGCTTGACCGTTCAAAGCTCTGCATGTACTATAGGGTCCACAGGGAGTCGGATTACATGGGTCTGTGGGTGGCTCTGAAAGTTAAGTTTATTTTTTGTAATACTGATGCGATTTCCATCTAGTAATAATAGTACAAGCTAAATTAAAATATTAAAAAAATACCTTCTTTAAGAATGCAACCATCATATGGATTTCCTACATATCTGTCTAAGCAAATGCATTTAGGGTAATGATTGACCATTTGACACTGAGTATTAGACCCACATAAGCCTCGGCAAGAATCTTGACACCTGTTGTTCATGCATGCTTTATTGTCTGGACAGTCGGAGTTAATCAGACATTCTGGTCGGCAACCGTCATATGGGTTTCCAAAATACCCATCAAGACATGTGCAACTGCCGACGTCGTTGCGCTCTTGACAAATGGCATTTATACCGCACGGATTAGGCAAACATGGTTTACTTGTGATGACTGGTGTACGATCTGAAACATTTTATTTTGGTTTTATTATTTTTCAAACTTGAAAAAAGTATAAATGTATTATCATGTACGGTGGCCTTACCATGACGTCTTAATGCGATTCAATTCCGATCCAGTTTAGGTTCGCTCGCTGTCAGATCCATACTAACAATGACAGCTAAAACCTGAACTGAGTCGCTATTGAATCGAATTAAGACGCCATGGTAAGGCCTCAGTAAGGGAAATGTATTCACGTACCGCCGTAGAACCCTATAGCAATAAGGTGACATATCATATCACTCGAGTTTGAGTGACGGCGGTTTGTCAATTGCGACAGGGTTCTACGGTGGTACGTGAATACATCTCCCTCACTGTACACCTACTCAGTCTATTGAAATTGTATAATAAAGACATCGAGGAAGGTAAATTTACAGAATTAAGAGATAAATATATATTAGGTACCTTTGATTGGTTGACATTGATCTAATGCATTTCCTTCGTATCCTGACTCACAAACACATTGAGGAGAATGACTTATAACTCGGCATATAGCGCGGCGTCCGCAAGCACCAGGGCAGGGATCCACACATTTGCTGTTTATACACGCTTTTTCAAAGCTACATTCACTGTTTGTGACACATTCGGGACGACAGTACGGAGGTGATCCAATGAAACCGGTAAGACACGAACAAGATGGTGAGTCGCCGATTGCGCGACAAATTGAGTTTGGACCGCACGGTGTAGGTTCGCATGGAGTCTTCTTTGTAGGCTCATCACCTGTGAAAATAGTTGAACTATGTTACTCAATGTTTTTTTGATTGCTCAGTATTAATGGTGATGATGATGACTGCTACTTACGATCGACTGCAACAAAACATCTGGAGAACGGGTCACCAGTGAATCCGTTTCGGCAATAACATATAGGTTTGTGATTGTGAACTCTACATTCTGCGTCTAGTCCGCACGTTCCTATGCACGGATTGTTGCACTTCTGGTTCGAACACGCCATCAGACTGGTGCAGTCGGAATCCACTAAGCATTCAGGTCTGCATGAAGGCGGCATGCCGGTGTAGCCGATCAAGCATGAGCAAACAGCCTGTTCGTTTATGACTCTGCAAACGCTGTAAGGACCACACGGTGATGGCGAGCATGGGTCCTTTCTCTCTGGCACAGCTAAAATGATAGTTTTATTTGTATTTTGTGGTGTTCACAGACAATGCTATTGAATTTAAACCAGAAAAAAATAAGATATACATAAAGTTTATCTGTGCTATTATCATAAAGCAGTAAATTCCAGAACTACTGAACCGATTTGAAAAAATAAACCCTAATGACAGTCCCTAATGACGTGCCTATTTTTTATAGCTTAAAATTGCAAAGTTTTATAAGGTGAAGATACGAGCAACAGCTGTGAATTACAAAATAAAAAGTCAACTACCTGAAATGCGATTGCATGAGAAAAATGCATTTCCTGTTGTGTTTAAAGGACAACTGCACATTGGAATGTGGTTGTAGACTTCACACACGGCACCTTGACCGCATATGTTGATACACGGGTCGCGACACTCGTTGTTGACGCATGCTCGTTGCGGTGTGCAGTCGGAGTTGTGCGTGCACTCAGGCCTGCAGCTCATATAAGGGTTTCCGAAGAATTTTGGTTTACAGGTGCATTTCCCATCTTCACATTGGGCGTTTGCTCCGCAGGGACTAGGGTTACACTTATCGTATACAGGTGGTTGCGGTTCTGGAAAACAAGATTTTTTATAATGTGGTAAAATCTGAAATAAATCTACTGCAAAATATGTAGAGCCATACTAATAGTAAGGTAATGCGTGTGGTACTGTTTTTAGTTAATAGTCTTAGATAAATTTTGACTGTATTGTTTTTGGTGTTGCTTACCGATATGTTCTGTAACGTAACAGGTTTGGAAGGGATTTCCTGTGAACCCTTCCATGCAACTGCAGACAGCAGCATGCTGATAGACCTGACACACTGTCTGTAGACCACAAGAGCCTGGGCAAGGATCGCGGCACTTCTGATTCATGCAAGCCTTTGTTCCGGGGCAGTCTGAGTTTACAGTGCATTCAGGTCTGCAGTTGGGTGGCGATCCCATATAGTTAGTCATACATGTGCACACTGGTGATTGGTTGACAGTTTGGCAAAGAGCATTGGGGCCGCAAGGCGATGGTATGCACGGATTCAATTTAGGGATCGGTGTATCTGCAAAAGAAGTTAACCGTTAGCATTTTAATATTAATGTACATACATGACATTACAATAAAGTAAAGAATGTACTGTTATAATGTAAAATTTAAGATGTTATCAATATTACCAAATAAATACTGAAAACAAAAAATAATAACTTACTCTCGATAACTACGCATCTAATAAATGGATCTCCTTCAAAACCTCGTAGACAAGAACAGATTGGTGCATGGTTCACCACCCTGCACTCAGTATTTTGTCCACAAGCATTTACACATGGATTAAGACATTTTTGCCTGGAACAGCTCTTTGTTGAATCACACTCTGAGTTTACCGTGCACTCAGGCCTGCAATTGGGAGGAGAACCCAGAAAGTCTGGCTTGCAGGAACATACCGGCTGACCATTGTTGTCATTACAAACAGTATTGCTCCCGCACGGATTTGGTTCACATGGGGATTTTGGTGGTTCTGTAAAAACATATTAGGATTAATGTTTTGAGAGTGCTCTATAGTTTCAGACTTTCCTACACTGACCGATTTCAATGAGACACCCTGTATATAGGTATGCGTTAAAATAAAATTAAAATAGTTTAATAAGACTGAAACTTTCGAGATCGTGAACCTCGTAACTTACTTACCCGGTGGATTTATGACAATATGGCAGTAGTTGTACGGGTTTCCAGTGTATGCAGCTGTACAACTACACGATGGGACGTGATTAATAACTTGACACACAGCTGATACGCCGCATGTTCCAGGACATGGATCAACACATTTATTTTTTAAGCATGCTTGATTATATGCACAGTCTGTATGAACAACACATTCAGGTCTACAGGATTCGTAAGGGTTTCCGAAGTAACCTGGTTCGCATATGCAAGTAGCTGCGTTATTTCTTGATATTTTGCATTGAGCATTGGAACCGCAAGGAGTTGGGTCACATGGGTCTATTGGCGTGGATTGCGGTCTTATCAAGCATGATGTAAATGGGTCACCAGTGTACCCTTCTGCACAGGAACACATAGGAGTATGAAGACGCACAACGCATTCTGTATTGATTCCACAAGACCCTGGACAAGGATTTTTGCATTTGTAGTTGATACATGATTTATCCATAGAACAATCATCACTTGTTGTACATTCCCTGCTACACCGTGGTGGAGTACCATCGAACGATGGTTGGCACGTGCACGCATAGGAGGTACCGCCAGCAGTGGGTGTGCAAATGCTGTTTGGCCCACATGGAGAAGGCACGCACGGATTAGATGGCGTCACTTCCGTATGAATTACTAAAAATGAAAAAGGCGTTAAATAAGAATATTTATTTTCAAAACGACACTGAAAATTAGAACACAGAAAAAATCCGAAAAGTAATGCTATGGCCGGGAATTGAATTTAATTTCTAACGGTAAAACCGTAAAAGTAAACGTACAAAAAAACAAGAAGTAAAAAAAATCTTGATTCATTTGATAGTAAGAATATTTGTGGCAAAAAATTAAGCTTATTTTGAAAAACATACCGGAACAATGTGTGAACGGGGATCCAGTGTATCTGTCAGGGCAACTGCAAATTGGATTGTGTTTTATGACGTTGCATAAAGCATTAGTTCCACAAGAGCCAGGGCATGGGTCTTGGCATTTCCGATTTATACAAGCCTGAGATGGAGAACAGTCCGTGCTTTGAATACACTCTGGTCGACAGTTCGGTGGATTTCCAATGAAACTTTCAATGCAAGCGCACACTGCCTGGCCGTTTACTTCTCTACAAATACTGTTAGGTCCACATGGCGAAAGTTCACACGGTCTGGTAGTCGGTTCTGAAACAAAACGGTTACTGTTAATGATTTTCAACAATAATATCAAGTGTAAAATAAATTTCGATTATTAGTCTTACTTACTTTCAATTTTGTTGCACTGCGTGAAAGGATCTCCAGTCATTCCAGTTGCGCAATTGCATATAGCTACATGATTGTAAGCATGGCACTCGGAGTTGACACCGCACATGTTAAGACAAGGATCGACGCACTTAGAACGCAAGCAAGCCTGATTTTGTGCGCAGTCAGAACTTAAAACACACTCCGGTCTACAGCCAAAGTACGGATCTCCAGAGTATTCAGCGAGACATGTACAAGCTCCATTATTACACTGCGCATTTACACCACATGGTGATGGATTACAAGAATCTATCTTTTGAGGTGGTTCTGAAATAATAATACAACTTGTAAGTAATTTGCACTAACTAAAAATGTTATAGTATAGAACAAGTTGTCTAAAAGATTTCAGGAATGTCAAATTGTACCTGGTGGTTTAATGTTACAAATGGCGAATGGATCGCCTTGATATCCTTCCGTGCATGAACACATAGGCACGTGGTTAATGACATTGCAAATGGCGTTTAGTCCACATGAGCCCAAACATGGATTTTCACATTTCATATTTATGCACGCCCTGTCATTATTACAATCTGTATTCGTAACACATTCAGGTTTGCAATTTGGTGGGCTTCCAAAATATCCAACGTTACACGAGCAAGATGGAATACCTCCAACGTCACGACACATAGCATTTAAACCACATGGAGAGGGAACGCACGGGTTGACAGAATCCATCATTTCATTTCCTAACGATGGAGCCTCGTAACAAAGAGCGAACGGATCACCAGTATATCCTTGCTTACATGTACAAATGGCGGTATGTCTGATTACTCGGCAATCTGTATTAACACCACATCCTTTCGGACACGGCTGCACACATTTAAGGTTTTCACAGGCCTTATCCAATGGGCATTCCGAACTAGTAATACATTCTGGACGGCACATTGGAGGAGATCCTTGGTAGCCAGTCAAACATGTACAGATAGCCAATCCATTCTGAGATTTACATTGACTATTAGGCCCGCATGGTGTCGGGTTACAGGGATCAGTTATTTCAGCTGTAAGAAGTGAATAAATAAATAAACGATTGAATAATTTCTAGAAATATATAACAAAGAATAAGTGTCGTTACTTACGTTGAGATTTGAATGTACAGATTTGGTATGGATTACCATAATGCTGATCTGGGCACAAGCATGATGGATTATGATTGACAACATTACATAATGCATTTATTCCACAACTGCCAGGGCACGGATCGTAGCATTTATTAAATCGACATGCTAAATTCGACGGACAGTCTGAGTTAAGTAAGCATTCCGGTTTACATGCCTCGTATGGGTTGCCGAAATAACCTTGTAAACAAGTACAAGACCCTGCGTTGTATTGTTCTCGACATTCAGCGTTAGCACCACACGGAGAGGGAACACACGGGGTAGGGCGTTCTTGCTCCGTAGCAAGTGTATCAACAGAGCAACGTAAGAATGGATCGCCAGTATATCCATTTAGACATAAACATATAGGAGTATGGCTCACTACTCTGCATTCGGCGTTTTCACCGCAAGAGTCGATGCATGGGTTTACGCATTTTCTATTAATACATGCCATGTTCAAAGCACATTCTGTGTTGCTAGTACATTCGGGCCGGCAATTAGGTGGTGCACCAACAAATTCGAGTAAACAGGTGCAAATATATTTTTCGCCATTTTCAGTACATTGTGAATTTGGACCACAAGGCGAAGGAAGACATGGATTGATTTGAACTGGAGGTGCTGAAGCTGTAAAAACGACTGTGTAAATTATTAAGTACATTATACATATTTGGCGTAAAAAGTGTTTCATAAAGGCATTAACTTAACTAACGACGCAATGTGTACTTACGTATATATTGACAAGTTGAAAATGGATCGCCAGAAAATCCAGGCAAACAAGTGCACACTGGGTTATGATTCACTACAAGACAATGTGTGTTTCGGCCACATGCACCTGGACAAGGATCAATACATTTCTGATTTGAGCAAGCTCTATTTAATTGGCAGTCGGAACTAACTGAACATTCTGGCCGGCAACTTGGAGGACTGCCCATGAAGCCTTGAATACAAACGCACACTGCGTGTCCATTTATTTCTCTGCATTGGCTGTTTGGTCCACAGAGGGACGGTTGACACAAGTTTGCAGGAGGGAAATTTTCTGCAACATAAAATCTTCAATGTAGCTTCTGATTTTTTGAAACAAAATATATGTACAAGAAATATATGTAAGTATAGACATGAAGAAATATTTTTAGACTTACCAACTTTAGTACAGTCATAGAATGGGGATCCGGTGAATCCCGACGGACAAGAGCACATAGGAATGTGATTAATTACTTCACAATTAGCATTATTGCCACATGTTCCCACACAGGGATCCTTGCACTTGTTGGTTATACAGGCTTTGTCTCTAGGGCATTCAGTGTTCAAGACACATTCAGGATTGCAGCCAAAATAAGGATCGCCTCGATATTCTGGTAGACATGTACACGTACCATCTTTGCAAATAGCATTCGTTCCACATGGTGAGGGCGAACAAGGATCGTCAGCTATGGAAAACGAAGAAAATATTAATAACGATTCTATTTTAAATGAAATCAGTTATAGTACCTGTGTATGTATGTATATGTAAAGCCTTTATTGTGTAAAAGAAAAATAAAACAATTAAAATTGACAACCACTGAGATAAATGCACAAATGCGGACTTATCGCTCTAAGGGATCTCTTCCAGTCAATCTTTGACTAACGGATTTTGGTTTCTTTTGTTTCACTTAATATTTTATTAAGTGAAATAAAGGTTCTACGCATTGATTGCCAAAAAGTGTTGCTTTGCCATAATTACCTAGATCTGGAACTAAGGGATAGCAGCCAACGAATGGATTTCCAGTAGAGCCGGGATCGCAAGAACAGATTGGCAGGTGGTTGACGACGCTGCATTGCGCACTGTGGCCGCAGGCACCGGGGCAGGGGTCGGCACACCGGCTGTTGATGCACGCGTTGGCGGCGCCGCATTCCGCGCTGGTAACACACTCGGGCCGGCATCGCGGTGGAGAACTTATGTAATTTGGCAAACAAGTGCAACGAGCACTACCTCCGTATACTTGACATTCTGAGTTCGGGCCACAAGGTGAAGGTATACACGGATTTACTTCCGTAGGCGGAGGCAATACTGATACTGCCACTGTAAATAGAGCAAATATAATATGTAAATTAAAAATTTTAAACCACCCTAAAAATGAATCGTGTAATCAAATGTAAAAAAAACGATTTTATGCCAAACTTGCCTTACATAATTTCGGACAAGAGCTGATACTCTTCAAACTACTGAACCGATTTTTACCAATCATGGCTAAGAACCACCGCATGAAAACTGGCCTTTGAATGAAAAAAAAACCGCATCAAAATCAGTCCATGCGTTAGAGAGCTACGATGCCACAGACAGATACACACACACAGACATCGACGTCAAACTTATAACACCCTTCTTTTTGTGGGTTTTTGGAGGTCAAAAACATATCGTATCTATTATGCATTTGGCGTAAATGATATTTTTTCAAATAATATAAAAACAATAATAACTTACTCGGTACACAGTTACTAAATGGATCACCCGTAAATCGATCTTGACAGGAACAAATCGGATTGTGTGATATCACTCTGCAATTAGCATTTCTAGCACATTGATTTACACATGGATTAACACACTTGCGTTGAATGCAGGCTTTGTCAGTTGGACATTCGCTATTTATTGTACATTCTGGTCGGCAATTTGGTGGAGAGCCCATAAATTCTGGTAGACAGCTGCAAACCGCTTGGGAATTGATGTCACGGCACTGGCTGTTAGGTCCACAAGGTGATGGTGTGCATGGTGTTGGCTTCACATCATCTAGTAACGTAATTCAATGCACAAATTAATTTTTTTTTTTCAATTTATAGGATTATAAGGATTAAGTAGCAACGCGTCTCTACCGCCATATCCCAATGATACAGAAATCGACCAATGTGTAAATAGAATAGATTGGAATAAATATGAACTGTGAACATACCACAAGTGGTCGCACAGTAAAAGTATAATTGATTTTGGTTCATGGACATATTCATAACGCGATATATGGCGATTTGAGACACTTCGCGATCTTTTTTTTTCTTGAAGAAATTAATGAAATTATGATTGAAACCAGAGAGATCTTGATTGACTAACTAAATCGAGGCGATGTTTGCAAACAAAGAACATCTAATGACGAATTTCAAATAAGCCTATCATATGTATGCCTGATTGCCTGTACAAGAATTGACCAGGAGTAATTACATAAATCGTATGATTTACTTAAATTTAGTTAGTTACCTTCGACTTTATCCACGCAATATGAATATGGATTGCCGGTAAGACCAGGTGAACAATAGCACGTTGGCAAATGATTTACAACCTGGCATATTGCATTAGATCCACACACACCAGGACATGGATTTTTACATTTGTTTTGAATGCAAGCTAGCATCGGTGGGCAGTCGGTATTTATAACGCACTCCGGTCTACACCCTTCGTAGGGGTTGCCGAGATATGTGTCTATGCATCGACAAGCACCAGCTCCATTCCTTTCCGAACATTCTGCGTTCAGGCCGCACGGTGATGGCTCGCACGGCGAATTGTAAACGATGGAATCTGAAATAGTATAATACTAAATAAAGAAATCCGTAAAAAATGCGAGGTAGTCAGTATTCGAGGGCTTTATGGCTTTTAGTTTTGATTTGGTGTAAGGTGGTACTTTTCACTTCCGATTGCGATAAGATATTAACAAGGAATAAACCATTTTACAGAAAGGAATGGTAAATACGGTTGTGCATCAGAATGCTTTAAAAGATATGGCCTTTGTTATAAGGTCGACAGTTTAGTAGTATCAAAATGTATGGATACATTTTGATCCTACTAAACTAAGATTACCACTTAAACCAAGATTTACTGTTTCTAACAAGTGGTTATAGATGAGTGGGGGATAAAATTATCTATATTTATAAAAAATACTCCACATTTCTCTTGGTTGCGGCATCGCGTATGAACGGCCTCAGTATTGTCAGGGGCCTTCCCCTGATGAAACAATATTAAAAAAAAACTAGTCTGCAGTAAAAAAAAATGCATACCTGGCATGGGATTGCAAGACACTAGCGGATCTCCAGTCAAACCGAACGGACAAGTGCAGACCATGGCGTGGCTGACAATTTTACAATCTGCGTTATACCCACAGCTCCCTGGACATGGATCTTTGCATTTTTGGTTTATACATGACAAGTCGCTTCGACATTCTGAGTTACTAACGCATTCTGGGCGACAATTAGGTGGTGAACCTGTATAATCCGGCTGGCAAGAGCATAATGGTGAATCTCCAATTTCTTTACAAACAGAATACGGTCCACATGGTGATGGAGTGCATGGGTACAAGGGCGGCACAAATGAGGGAGCTGAAATTAGTTGACAAAGTTAATAAATAAGTTACGATAAAATTATTAGTCATGTCAATGATGTCCTCGCATGAGAATAATGCAAAACATGAATGACTTTTACCTTTTGTGTTGCATTGTATAAATGGGTTTCCAGTGTAACCTTCTGGGCATGAACATATTGGATTATGATTTATAACTTCACATTTAGAACCATATCCACAGGTTCCGATGCAAGGGTTGATACATTTATGGTTGTTGCATGCTTCATTCAGCGGACACTCAGCACTTATAGAGCATTCTGGTCGGCACGAAGGAGGGCTTCCAATAAATGTTGGTAGACATGAACACACCGCCTGGTTGTTAATAGAGCGGCATTGACTATTGGGTCCACATGGACTTGGATTACATGGCTGAACCGGTGTAACTGAAAGAAGTGAACCATTAAAAATAATGCGATAAAATTTGTTTTCGACTTAGGTAATCGGCATGAAACGCTAAAATAATTACGGTATTTGAAAGGTACAGCTTAACGTTAAAAAAATAACCTGCGGAAACTAAGAGCAAATGACACACTGGCGAATTAAAAATAAAATGAACACATACCGTCCATTGTATGACATTCAGTAAATGGATTTCCTGAACTTCCTTCTGGGCATGTGCAAATTGGAATATGATTAAAAACGTTGCAATCAGCGTTAGTCGCACACATTCCAGGACATGGATTTACACATTTATTTCTTGAGCAAACTCTATCCGTAGGACAATCTGTACTCGATACGCATTCCGGCTTACAACCAAAGTAAGGATCACCTTGGTAATCCCTTATACACTCGCATATCCCATTTCTACATTGAGTATTAACGCCACACGGTGATGGATTACAAGGGTCTGCTGGTAATTCGTCTAAAATAATAAATATCTATGTTAAATATTTTACTTAATACGCTTAAGGACAAATAGTTATATTTGCAATTGAAATTAATTTCTTTCACAATGTATTATTGTTAAATATTTTTTACACTGATAAACTTCTAAGTAAATAGAATTAAATATATTTTTTGTCTAAATTAAATAGAACTGCAAAATACGCGATTAAAATCAGCGGCTGCTGTTGTATTTGTTTACCTTTTTCGGGTGGATTTAATATGCAAGCTACGAATGAATCTCCGCTATAACCCTGAGGACAAGTGCAAGCTGGAGAATGATTAAAGACTGTGCACATTGCATTTTGCCCACAACTTCCGGGACACGGATCGCGACACTTCATATTTATACAGGCCAAATTAGACGGACAATCTTGATTAATAACACATTCAGGACGGCAGTTGGGAGGTAGCCCCTGATATTGTGGCATGCAACTACAAGATGGCCCTCCATTCACGTCACGACAGATTGCATTTTCACCACATGGATTCGGAATGCATGGATATGTCATCGGTTCCGGTGGTTGTTGCATTGGTTCTGGAACGAAGTAATAGATAACATAGTAAAGTATGTAAAAGCATCGCTTCTCTTTAACGTTGTTACTTTTTAATTATAGTAAATCATTATGTTTAAACGTTTTGCTTAGGTATAGCTAGTGCAGAAATTTGAATCCCGCGTTATGTAAGACATCAACAAAATAGGGAAAATTATTGTTATTTATTTAATTGTATAATATACTTACGATCACGGTAGCAACGTGTGAATGGATCGCCAGTAAAACCTGATGCACACGAGCACAAAGGACTGTGCTTAATGACTCTGCAGTTTGAGTTGGAGCCGCAGCGCCCTGGACACGGATCTGTACATTTTTGATTAATGCAAGCTTTGTCGTTTGAACATTCTGAGCTAACAGTACATTCGGGTCTGCAGCCAGGTGGTGATCCAATGTAGTTAGCCATACATGAGCACGCACTCTGGCCATTTACCGCGCGACAAACACTGTTCGGTCCACACGGGTTAGGGACGCATGGCGTAACTTGTTCAGAGACAGGTTCTGAAAAATAAAAAAGTCATAAAAGTATTTTTTATTCGTTTCAAATTAACATCGATAAATATCTTCAGTAATTAAATTACCATTCTGAATACGGCATTGCTGGTACGGGTCTCCAGTAAATCCTGGCAAGCAGGTGCAGGATGGCAAGTGATTGACGACGAAGCAAGTGGCCATAGTTCCGCATGTACCAGGACAAGGGTCTTGGCATTTATTACGTATGCAAGCTTTATTTGAAACACAATCTGTATTGACCGTGCATTCGGGTCGACAACCTTCGTAAGGATTTCCAATGTAGTCCGGCAAACATGCACACGATCCAGCCGAGTTCTGTTCTTTGCACACGGCATTTGAACCACAAGGTGTTGGGTTGCAAGGTCTAGATATTATTGCGGTAAATTCTTGATGCGGGTAACAATTGGAAAATGCGTCCCCGGTAAATCCGGTTTCGCAGAAACACATTGGGGAGTGACTTATTGTTCTGCACTGAGCATTAACACCGCAAGCATTAATGCAAGGGTTTGCACACTTTATATTAATGCAAGCCTTATCGGAGGGACATTCACTATTGCTTGAGCACTCAGGCCTGCAATATGGTGGTGAACCAAAGAAATCAGCCATACAAGTACAAGATGGAGTGCCCGAGTTATCTTTACAAATTGAATTTGGACCACAGGGCGATGGCGTGCACGGTGCATCAACGTCATTTTGCGTGGGAGCTGCGAATGAAAAATAACAATGTTGAAGTACCGTTCTTGTGACATAATACGTTTTTTCGAAACATTGTATTTGTAATCGTGGCCTTCGAATTGTGCCAAGAATTTGATAGATTATGTGTAATTAGGAGACTCGTAATAATAAAATGTTATAAAAATGTAAGCTTGAAAAGTATAATCGAATTTATTCAATATTTAGTAAATGAATTATATTTTTTTGTTGTTAGTCAATTACAATTCCTGCTACGTACCGTATGGTATACATCGCACGAAAGGATTTCCAGTAAACATAAGCGGGCAGGTACATATCGGATTATGTTTGACCACTTCACACTTGGCTTCAACACCGCATGATCCGACGCATGGATTAATGCATTTTTGATTACTACAAGCTTTATTTGCTGGACAGTCTGAACTGACTGTACATTCAGGACGACACAGAGGAGGGCTTCCGCTGTATCCTGGTACACATGTGCAAACAGCTTGACCGTTAATTTCACGGCATTGACTGTTTGGACCACATGGTGACGGCCGACAAGGATTTGTAATTATAGGCACTGTAAGTAAAGTGAATCAAAACGTAAGTAAACAAAAAATTTTCAAATGAAACATATAAAGATTCACGTGGCACGATAATACCGACCTTGAATAGGCGCACATTCATAGAACGCATTTCCGGACGTTCCTTGAGGACAACTGCACATGGGTACATGATTAATGACATCACACGTAGCACTCGCAGCACAAGTACCCTTACACGGATCCATACATTTATTCTGAACACAAGCCTTATTTCGTGGGCAATCGGTACTGAGGACACATTCAGGCCGACAACCAATATATGGATCTCCTTGATGTTCAGGAATGCAAGAACATACACTGTTTATGCATATCGCATTTGTTCCACACCGAGACAGACTACATTGGTCTATGGCATCAGCAACTGTAATAAAAATTTTAATTAGATTGAATTATTTTTTAAATCTATAAGTTCCTAAAAAATGTAGGTTTAAAAATACGTACCAGGTGGTTTAGGACTGCATGATGTAAAAGCATCACCAGTAAAACCTTCGGGACAGGTACAGATAGGAGTGTGCTGAGATACAGAACATAGAGCGCTTATTCCGCAAGAGCCGAGACAAGGGTCTCGACATTTCTGATGGATACATGCTTGTGAAGAAGGACACTCTGAATTTATACTACATTCTGGTCTACAGTTTGGTGGGCTGCCAATATATGTAGGCATGCATGCACACGAGGGTATATTTCCGATATCTTGACAAATTGCGTTAGGTCCACAAGGAGATGGCAGGCATGGATTTCTATATGGCTCTAATTCCGAATTTGCGATTGGGGCTGTAAATAAACACTTAAGTTAAAATCACCATTACTAGTTTTCAATATTATTTGTTTAAAATTATAATAAATGTGAATAGGCATTCCCCGAAGAAAACTTTTTGATTTAATACTCACGAGGTATAGGAGAGCATTTTGTGAATGGGTCTCCTGTATACTGCGACTTGCATTGACAAATAGGACTGTGATTAATTACTCTACATTCTGAGTTTAAGCCACATGTTTCCGTGCATGGATCTCGACATTTTTGATTGACACAAGCTTTATCTTTTGAGCATTCAGCGCTAGTAGTACATTCTGGACGGCATCCTGGTGGTGTACCTATATAATTGGGTAGGCAAGAACAGACCGCCTGTTTATTAACCTCTCGGCAGCGGCTATTTGGTCCACATGGTGACGGCCGACACACATCCATTGGTACATCGGATATAGCTGTAACAATTGTAATTTTAGCATGATTACTTATGAGAATCGTACGTAAAGTGGTAATATAAAGTCACTTTCAACAAAACTTACCCTCAGGTGAACAGTATCGGAAAGGATCACCGGTGAAGCCGCGAGGGCATGAACATTGTGGAGCATGATTGACTACTTGACATCCCGCATTCGGAGCACATGCTCCTGGGCAAGGATCTCGACATTTATTTTGTAAGCAGGCTTTGTTCGATGGGCAATCAGTATTTATTGTACATTCTGGTCGGCACCCTTCATGTGGATTACCGAAATAGTCTGGTTGGCAAGTGCAAGATCCTACACCATTTAATTCTTTACAAATTGCATTGGCACCACAAGGTGATGGTTGGCAAGGAGATGCAAAATCTGGTTCAGCTTCCTTTATGCGGCAATCAAAGAACGGATTACCAGTGTAGCCTGATAAACAGGAACACGATGGAGAATGGCTAATGACATAACATTGAGCATTAACTCCACAGGCGCCTACGCATGGGTCCATACATTTTTGGTTGATGCAAGCTTGATTTGTCGGGCATTCTGAATTGCTTATACATTCTGGCTTACAGTAGGGCGGAGATCCCACGAATTCCGAAAGACAAGAACATGAGGGTGCTCCTGAATAATCTTTACAAATTGAGTTAGGTCCACAAGGTGATGGAATACAAGGGTTGATCGGTTCTGGCTCGAATGATTGCACAATACATCTGACAAACGGATTTCCAGTATAAGATGTCGGACATGAACATATCGGATTGTGATTTATAACTTGACATATTGCTTCGACTCCACATGTTCCTTGGCAGGGATTGATACACTTCATGTTACTACATGCTTCGTTAGGTAAGCAGTCAGAGCTAACAATACACTCAGGTCTGCACGAGGGCGGGCTACCGACATATCCAATTAAACACGAGCATATTGACTGTCCATTAATATTGCGACATCGACTGTTAGGTCCACAGGGGCTAGGCTGGCATGGTTCGGGTTTCACGACTAAAATAAAACAGATGTTGTGTAAGATCACTCATAATAATAACTTAATATACTCAATTAAGAAAAAGTTAATTGAATTTAGTTACCTTCCATCAGCACACAATTCACAAAAGCGTTTCCAGTCATAGTCTCCGGACAACGGCACATCGGTATATGATTTATAACTTCACAGTTCGCATTGATGGCACATACACCGCTGTTACACGGGTTGATGCATTTGTTGCGCATACATGCTTTATCTTGAGGACAGTCGGAACTTATAACGCATTCAGGGCGACATTCGAAATAAGGATCTCCGTGATATTCAAGAACGCATGAGCACTCTCCATTATTACATTGCGCGTTCGCTCCACATGGAGATGGATTACAAGGATCAATTTCATCATGCGGTATTTCTACGGAAAATATAATAGAAAAAATAAGTAAATAGGTAACCCTAACAATAATTATGTATGTGAATTACACGATTTCAAAGAATATAAGTATTACCTTGTACTTTACATTCCGTAAAAGCGTCACCCACAAAGTTGTCAATACAGGTACATATTGGCGTGTGATTTTTGATAGAGCATTGCGCGTTTAATCCACATGATCCTGGGCAAGGATCTGTACATTTTTGATTAATGCAAGCTGTGTCACTGGGACAGTCCGCATTTATTGTACACTCTGGGCGACACTGAGGCGGAGCACCAATGTACCTGGGTAAACAAGTACAAGATGGTATGCCGCTTGTTTCCCTACACTGGCTGAAAGGTCCACATGGTGAAGGTAAACAAGGATTACTAGGTTTAACGAATTCTACAGGTGCTGTCGTCATTAAATAACAACGGCTAAATGGATCACCAGTAAATCTTTCCATGCAAGAACATATTGGACTATGATTTATAACGTGACATATAGAATTTTGTCCGCATTGTCCAATGCAAGGATCATTACACTTCTGATTCACACAAGCCTTGTTTGCTGGACATTCAGCACTGATAATACATTCTGGTCTACAATTTGGTGGGACTCCTTGATATTCAGGCTTGCATGAGCACACTGCTTGATCGTTAATCACTTTACATGCACTGTTTGGTCCACAAGGAGTTGGAGAACACGGATCCGTTGGTGTCATTAAGTCTGTAAAAGTGATTAAAATTTAGCTTTATTTATTAGAGATACGGTTTAATATAACTTATGTTATTTGTTACACTTACCTCGAACAGGCATGCAATTTTGAAACGGATTTCCTGTGAAACCTTGTATACAGATACACATTGGTGAGTGATTAATCGTTTGACATTGGGCGTTAACCCCGCAAGTGCCTGGACAGGGATCGCGACATTTGTTTTGTTGACATATTTTATTAGAAGGGCAATCTGTATTAACTGAACATTCCGGCCTGCATCCTTCGTATGGATTTCCAAAATATCCAGAAGAACAAACACATGATGCCGCATTGTTTCGTTCTTTACAAATAGCATTACTTCCACAAGGCGATGGTGTGCAGGGCTGCTGAAGCAGTTCAGTATCAAATGAAACAAAACAGTTAACAAATGGATCGCCCGAATATCCTTGTGGGCATACGCAGTTCGGCGTATGGCTAACAACTCGGCATTCAGCCATCGTTCCGCAAGCTCCAATGCAAGGGTCAGCACACTTATTGTTAATACATGCTAAATTATTTGAGCACTCGCTGTTGCTGGAGCATTCAGGGCGGCAGTTGGGTGGTGCTCCAACGTATTGTGGTATACAGGTACAAGACGGTAGCTCGTTAATAGTTTGGCAAACTGCATTGGGGCCACAAGGTGAAGGTGTGCACGGATTAATTTGAGGTGGAATTTCAGGCGCTGCAATATAAAAATATACGTATTTTACAAGCATTATATTAACTTGCAATGTATGTATGTATGTAAGTATGTTTGTCTAGGTGGAGTCTTGCAACTCAATTTTGAAGCAGATATCTTCATCCTATTGAGCTGAAATTTTGCACACTTATGACCAAGACAGACGACAATACAATAATCTGGTAGTAAAATTCTGGTGGTCCAGCCAAGACCGTCTCCGCAGGAGGGAACTCTTCAACGGTGGGTCCGATTGACTTGAAATTTGGTTTATATATGTAGGACGGATGACAATGCAAGTACTGTCAACAAAAATTACAGTCTGCAAAAAAGCTTGTATCTAAAATGAAATATTTACGTTAGGTTAATTAAGTTAGATGGTCTAAAAGTGCCAACTATTTTTGGTTATTTAAGTAGATACTTGACTCGAGATGACCTAGACGCGATCTCGAGTGACTGGCCAGACAGAAGTGTGGACAGGGTGAGTTGGATCTCT
This sequence comes from Pandemis cinnamomeana, assembly GCA_932294345.1. Taxonomy (NCBI): domain Eukaryota; kingdom Metazoa; phylum Arthropoda; class Insecta; order Lepidoptera; family Tortricidae; genus Pandemis; species Pandemis cinnamomeana. The sequence goes on along the minus strand of OW028705.1, from coordinate 8,865,425 downwards.
AGGGGCTCTCCCTTTGCTCAGCAGTGGGACAAAAAAGTACCTACTTAATTTTTCACTTAAACATAGTCGACTCTTTCAAAAATAAGTATTATAGGAAAGGCATTTTAACAGTAATTATATAATTAAGGTTCATTTACTCACGTTTTGGGATACATCTAGCGAATGGATCACCCGTGTAGTCGTTAGGGCAAGAACAAATTGGATTATGGTTTACAACTTCACAATGTGCGCCAATGCCACAAGCTCCGTTACATGGGTTTATGCATTTATAGTTGTTGCATGCTTTGTTTAATTGGCATTCAGCGCTAGTCGTGCACTCGGGTCTGCATGTGGGTGGGTTACCAGAGTAGCCTGGCAGACAGGAGCAAGCCGCTACGTTATTTACTTCTCTGCACTGACTGTTTGGTCCACATGGACTTGGATTACATGGCGCTGTAGGTGTTAGTGCTGTAATATAAAAAAAATCATTAAATTGTGTTCTAAAAAATGTAATCTGAACAAAGAAACAACAAAATATCAAATGGAAGTTGAATCGTATGCAAGTTAAGCTCATACATACCTTGAACAGCGTTACAAGAAACAAACGAATTGCCGGTAAAACCTACAGGACAACTGCACATAGGTATATGATTTATTACTTCGCAAATTGCATTATTTCCACATGTGTCTGGACATGGGTTTATACATTTCTTTTTGACGCATATTTGGTTTCTTTGACAATCCGCACTAATTGTACATTCAGGTCGACAACCCACATATGGATCACCATGATATTCTAATAAACATTTGCAATCGCCATTCTCACATTCAGCATTAGGACCACATGGCGATGGGTTGCATAAATCTATGGGTAGAAGATCTGAAACCGAAAAAGTAATTATAATTGTGTAGTTTAAAAATATGTATTACTAGCTGTTGCCCGCAACTTCGTCTGCATATAATTCGTTTATCGCTATCCCGCGGGAATTACGCAATTTTCCGGGATAAAAAGTAGCCTATGTGTTATTCCCGACTATAATCTATCTATGTTCTAAATTTCATCCAGATCTGTCCAGCCGTTCTGGCGTGAAAGAGTAACAAACATCCAAACATACTCACAAACTTTCACATTTATAATATTAGTAGGATAGGATTTAAAGAAGTATCAAAGTATACGTACCCTGTAGTACTACACTACAAGCAGTAAAAGGATCGCCTTTATAACCTTCTCCACAGTTACATATCGAAATGTGATTTATAACGGAGCAACGCGCGTTTTGTCCACATGATCCAGGACAGGGATCTCTGCACTTTTCGTTGATACACGCGAGTGAACTGCCGCAGTCTTGGTTGGTCACGCATTCTGGTCGGCAGTTGGGAGGACTTCCAAAGTAGCCGGGAGAACAGGTGCAAGAAGCTTGACCGCCGTTGTTATGGCACGATGCAAAGATGCCGCAAGGTGATGGTACACATGGATCTTTCTCCACGATTGATGGTTGTTGTACTAAAAGTAAATAAAAAACACTTGAAGTCGTCATCATTATTAATAATTCAATAATAAAAAGAACAAGACCTTACTTGGTTTAGGGTAGCATCTTGTAAATGGATCTCCGGTAAACCCTGATGCACAGCTACAAATCGGATTATGATGAAACACTCTGCATTTTGCTTTTTGGCCGCAAGGTCCAGGACAAGGGTTTACGCATTTTTGATTTATACAGGATAATTCCGATGCACAATCAGAATTTAGTAAGCATTCAGGTTTACAAGATGGAGGTTCACCAATATAGTTAGGTAGACAACTGCACACGGCCTGTTGGTTTACTACGCGACACTGACTATTTGGTCCGCACGAACTGGGGTTGCAAACATCTCTTGGAGGAGTATTAAGAGCTATAAAAAATAAACAGATTAATACAATCTTTATGTTTGCGTTAATCCACATTTACGTTATTGATTAATAATTAATATACTTACGCGGAACATTATTACACCTTCGGAAGGCATCACCAGTGTAACCCGCAATGCAATTGCAAGTTGGAGAATGATTTATTACTGTACATTCCGAATTAATTCCACATGTGCCCGGGCATGGATCTTGACATTTATTGCCAATACACGCTCTGTTTCCTGGGCAGTCGGAATTAGTCACACATTCTGGGCGACACCCTTCATATGGGTTTCCAAAGTAACCTTCATTGCATGTGCACGATCCTACATTGTTTTGTTCCTTACACAAAGCATTAGCGCCGCAAGGTGACGGTGTACACGGTGTTAACACTTCCAAATGTAACTGCAATGTGCATTGGGTGAAAGGGTCACCAGAATATCCTTGTAAGCAAACACACATGGCTGAGTGACTGACTACTCGACATTCAGCATTAGATCCGCAAGTTCCAACGCATGGATCTTTACATTTTTGATTAATGCAAGCTAAATGTGAGGCACATTCACTGTTGCTAACACATTCCGGCTTACAGTATGGCGGTTGACCTTTATAATCTGGCATGCAAGTGCACGATGGGTTATCATTGATTTTTTGGCAAATGGAATTGGGTCCACATGGCGAAGGCTGGCATGGGTTGACAATTTCCGGTGAACCTATTAAAATTAATAAATTCAATCAATCAGATAACGGATTTTTGAAGATAATATAATTACTGTAGGATCTTTTATTTAAGTAAAATACTTACTGAACACGAAATTGCACTGTACGAATGGATCGCCCGAATAGGTCGGTGGACATGTACATACAGGATTGTGGTTGATTACTCTGCAAGTAGCTCTAATTCCACATGCTCCTATGCATGGATCTACACATTTTTGCTTCATGCACGCCTGATTTTGTAGACATTCAGCGTTAACCACACATTCAGGTCTGCAAGCTGGCGGTATGCCCAAGTAAGAAGGCAAGCAAGAACATACAGCTTGATTATTTATACTCCTGCATTGACTGTTTGGGCCACATACTGCTGTACTGCACGGGTTCTCATTGTATGTTGCTGAAAAATAAATAAATTGTCGATATAAATATAAGTAGGTACCTACGACAAGTAAAAATCAAACGAGAGTGCGTTTTGTATTGAATAGGTACTTGAATTAATTTGTCAAATTACAAGAAAAATAATCATACCTTTAATAGGATTACATAATACGAATGCATTCCCAGTGAAACCGTTATTGCAGCTGCACATTGGAATATGATTAACAACACTGCACAACGCATTTTGCCCGCACGCTCCCACACATGGATCAACGCATTTTCTTTGAACACAAGCTTTACTTTGGTCACAGTCAGTGCTATAAATACATTCCGGACGACAGTTGAAGTAAGGATCTCCGTTAAATTCAGGCAAACATTGACATTGACCGTTCACACACTCAGCATTGGAACCGCATCGTACGTTTGTGCAAGCATTGATAATGAGAGGATATTCTAAAAAAAAAAGTTTACATTTATAATATTTTGCCTGTAAAAAAACTCATAACAGATACAAGTTCATACGGAAATTTTATATTTACCATCTGAAGGTTTAAATCTGCAGTTCGTGAAAGGATCTCCAATATATCCTTCATTACAAGTACATATTGGTATATGATTTAAAACATCGCATTTAGCAAAAACGCCACATGATCCAGGACAAGGATCTTGGCATTTTGAGTTCATACACGCACGGTCACTTTGGCAATCTGAATGGATTGTGCATTCTGGTCTGCAGTTCGGTGGACTTCCAATAAAATTGGCCATACAAGAACATGACGGCGTGTTACGTATATTACGACACTCAGCATTAGGACCACAAGGTGACGGATAACACGGGTTTTCATCAAGGCTTGGTTGTGTTTGAACTAAAATCGAAAAAGTTGATACATTAGCTTATTTAAATACTGAAGCGTAATATCGAGTCATTGCACGACATTTACAAATTTGAATTTACCTTGAACAAAAGTGCAAATTGTAAATGGGTCTCCAGTATATGATGGTTTACAGGAGCATATGGGACTGTGGTTTATTATTTTACAATTCGCATTTAAGCCACATGGCCTTGGACATGGATTCTCGCACTTGTTGTTGACACACGCTTTGTCATGCGAACACTCTGTGCTGACTACGCATTCAGGCCGACAGTTAGGTGGCGCGCCTATATATTCCGCCAAACAAGAACACACCGCCTGATTATTAATTGATCTACATTGACTGTTTGGACCACAAGGAGAAGGGTAACAAACATCAATCGTTGTTGGTGGTGGATGAGGTTCTGCAACAAGAATAAATATTTAGTTACGACCTATTTTTTGGTCTCCATTCCGGGTTAGCAGCAGATAATGATTCTTGATATGTGAAAGAATACACTGAGAGCAACGGACGACCTTCGCGCAAGCAGCTTTCTGGCGTAAAGACTTGCAATAGCAATACAGCGCGGGCATGGTGCCTGCGTGATGGGGACTCTACCTAAGGGTCCCAAATTATTATTATTTTTAACTTAAGTTTTATTTTTGCTAAGCTATTTTTAAGATAACTTTAGTTTATATTTGTGTTAATACTTTTGTAATTATTTACAAAATAAAGATGTTATTACGAATATACTGTATTTATCTTAAAATTAATCCAGAATACTTCAGCGGGTAGTTGGGGTTAGTTTGAATAAGCACCCCTATGATGTTTTTCTGGATATTTTAATTATTAGTGGTAGACGAATGCTTTATACGTTGGTCGACATTCAAAGTGTGTGATGTTATAGGAGTGTTTTAATTTTGAATCAAGAATAACGCGCGATGAAATACCTTAATCGGAATGTTTAATCAAATTAACTCAATCTGCTGAAATATTCAAGAATAATTCTAAGACACCTTGTATCATATCATAACAGGCTCTATGTATACTCGGGAGCAAATAAACTGTGTCACTTCCCGTAGAAAGTTGTAGGTATGAAAAGTGACCCGGTTTCTTTGTTCCCGAGAATAGAAGAAAGTTCTAAAGACGGAATTAATTCTAAAGTCTCTTAAATAATTTGTTACTTACCCTGATAAACGCAGTATCTGAATGGATCACCGGTGTAGCTATTTAAGCACGTGCACAACGGCGAATGGTTCACCACTTGGCATACTGCGTTAGAGCCACAGCTGCCCGGGCAAGGATCTGCACATTTATTATTTAGGCATGCTTGATTCATTGCACAGTCAGTATTTATGACGCATTCTGGCCGACAGCCTTCGTATGGGTTTCCAATGTATCCTTCCAAGCAAGAGCAAGAGCCAGCGTTACTTCTCTCTTTACAAATTGCATTCATTCCGCAAGGTGAAGGCGAGCAAGGTGTCGATGGCTCTGTTTGCATTAGGGCCGGGTGACATGCAATGAATGGGTCACCACTGAATCCAAATGGACATAGACAATTAGGTGAATGACTCACTACTCTACATTCAGCATTTGTACCACAGGCATTTTCGCATGGATTCAAACATTTATTATTTATGCATGCTAGATGCAAAGAGCATTCTTCGCTGGTGGTGCATTCTGGCCTACAATATGGCGCTGAACCCTGGTAGCCTTCTAAGCAAGTACATGAAGGAGCTTCATTAACTTCCCTACATAAAGAGTTAGGGCCGCAAGGTGATGGTGTGCATGGATTAACTGGGACTGGCAATTGTTGAGCTGTAAAAAAATATTAAAAATTTAGTTATCAATGATAAAAATTATAGGTAAATTGTTTAACTGTCTATTAAGAGATACAAAAAAACTTACAAAGCTTGAAGCACCGCGAGAAAGGATTTCCCGAGTAAGATGCTGGACACGAGCAAATAGGGTTGTGGTTGACGACTTTGCACTCTGCATTTACTCCACACGAGCCAACACAGGGATTTACACACCGCTGGTTGCTACAGGCTTGATTGAGGACACATTCTGCGCTAATAGTGCATTCGGGACGACATGTCGGAGGCGATCCTATATTATTAGGCGCACATGAGCAAGTAGCTTGCCCATTGACCTCTCTACATAGACTGTTAGGCCCGCATGGCGATGGTTGGCAGGGATTTGTAATAATAAGTTCTGAAACCAAATTGTTTGTGAGATATAGTATTTATTATGAAAATAATATGAGATCATTATTGTCAAGTATAGTAACATATTCGTTGTATCGAAGTTGTCAAAAATTAAATGCTTACCAATAATAGGGCGACATTCAATGAATGCATTTCCAGTCATGCGTTCGGGACAACTGCACATCGGTATATGGTTTACAACGCTGCATGTTGCGGTAGCGGCGCAAGTGCCAGGGCATGGATCCTTGCACTTGTTTCTTATACAGGCCAAATTACGATCACAGTCGGAGCTTTGAACACATTCGGGTCTACATCCAACATAAGGGTCGCCGTGGAATTCAGCGATACAAGTACATTGGCCATTTGAACACTCTGCATTCGTACCGCACGGAGACGGGTTGCATGGGTCGTCTTGTACTGTAATTCAAATGCTGATTTTCAAGTATTACTGTATGCTAAGCATTTTCACTTTATTTTATGACTTATTTGTGTAGCGTTTATTAAATGGTTAATAACTTTATGAATAAATATTTCACCTTTAAATTAAAATACCTATGTGGCCATTTATTGCCCTGTCTGTGGGTGATAGGATATAAGAACTCTTTCCATTAGCGTTTTTTATTAAGTAGTAATGTAATTCTTCGGAGGTAAAAATGTATAATTTAAGTTATTGATCAATTCTTTTGTTAAGACTCATTTCGATACATTGCGAGAAAACACGCACCAAAGATAACGGCCACTGGCACTGACATTAAGTCATCGTTAACTAATCTTATATGCCAGTTAATTTCTAAAAAAGCCATAACTAGGATACAACAATACTATTATGATAGTTATTTCCTTAAAAATGATAGATTTAATGGAAACAGTTATATATCGCTACATATCTGCACCACTACCAAAAGGTATAGGGCATAAAATGTCCACATAGTTTTTTTAAATATAATTTAATATTTATTATAAATTGACACAAGAAAAACATTCTTACGTTAAATTAAGGGTGATGTGATACAAAAAAAATAGCGTTTGTATTATCGGTCCCTGGAAAAGGGTTAAGTACTTACTATAAGAAATATTTTATTGAATCAGGTGTTACTTTGCGGAGGTCCATTTAAATGAACAAATTTCTTGCTACTCCGCTACTCACGTGCAAGATAACCAAGCCTCTGTGAAATATATATGCTTTTCATGCAATTCCTCCGTCCACTACTGCCAATAAAACACATATATATCCCACAAACTTAATTATCCCTTACACGACATAAACACTGACTCGTTTCGATCCCTCTACGGGATCATTATCAAAGTTTAATGAGCACAACTGTTACATAATGCATGCATGCATGGTTTGCATGTGTAACAGTTGTGCAGTTGTTGTATGTGTTTTATTGGCAGTAGAGGAAGGAGGGATTGCGTGAAAAACACATATATTTCACACAGGCTTGGTTATCCTGCACGTGAGTAGCGGAGTAGCAAGGTAAAATTTTTTGTTCATTTATAAGAAATATATACCTACTTATTATAATAAATATGATTAAATTTGAGTTAAGTAAGTATAATAATTATTGTAGGTGTGTATTATGTATATCCGAAAATGAAAGTTTTACCTGGAGGAGGCACAGTGTTGCACTGTGTAAACGCATTTCCAGTGAAACCGTCTATGCAAGCACAAACAGAAATGTGTTTTGTGACCTGACAAAAAGCGTTTATTCCACATGATCCAGGGCAGGGGTCTGCACATTTTTGGTTGATACATGCTAGATTACTGGGACATTCTTCATTTATCGTACACTGAGGCCTACAGTTGGGCGGAGTGCCTTCAAAATTAGGTTGACACGAACACGAAGGTATGCCGCGTAAATCTCTACATAAAGAATTGAGACCGCAAGGTGACGGAGTGCATGGATCTTGTTCAGCCGAAAATATAGTTGGTGCTAAAACAAAAGCATATATCTGTTATTCTGTGAATAAGTTTTGAACCTTTTAAAAGTAAAAATTATAATTAGAGTAGGCAAAACCTCTGAAAATTCATTCATGTAAAAAAATATATATATTAATGGGAAAGGAAAAGGATACAAATCTGTATACATATATGTCGCAGGCGGATTGTTTGTTTTGAATGACAGGGCCGTTTTGCAATGCGGCGGCGGTTCAACGATTAGCCGGATTGTTATTCTTCAATAAGGCGGTCTACGTTTAGCCGCATCGTAGGTACTACTATCCTAGCCTAAACTGAGCGGAAATAGGAGCGAAGCGAAGCGGAGCTCCGTCGACTGAACTAAAAACTGTCTAAGCGGCGGCTAATGACTCGCTGTATTAAAATTCGAATACATTCCGGCGGATTTTCATTCAGCCGCATTCAATCAGGCTAATCGTTGAACCACCGCATTGCAAAACGACCAAAACGGCTAGGCGTAATGTAATGCGTAGGATCACTACAATCCGCCTGCGACATATACAAAAGGCAACCGTAACTAATTGATTGATCAACGCACGACTCAAATGGCTCAAACCACAGAACGGATTGCGCTGAAATTGGGCACACAGATAGTTAATATGATTTAGGCAACCGCTAAGAAAGGATTGGGCAAGAGGGCTGATGTTGTTGGTTTAAGGAGCTCCACTACAAATTTTAATTCTACTCGAACGAAGTCACTGGCAACGCCTACTTTATTATAAAGTGCTAACTCACCTGTGTACAAGTAGCATCGTGAAAATGGGTCTCCGGTGTATTGATTTTGACACGTGCATATAGGACTGTGGTTTATAACTCTACAATCTGCATTTTGTCCACATGGTCCAGGGCAAGGTGATTCACATTTTTGAGATCTGCATGTTTTATCTGATGGACATTCTGCATTTACGACGCATTCAGGTCTGCAGTTAGGCGGCGTACCTCTATATTCAGGTAAACAAGAACACACGCTTTGGCCATTCGATATACGACATTGGCTATTTGGTCCACATGGAGATGGTTGGCACAGATTTGTTGGTAAACTATCTAGTGCTGAAATAATTAAAAACAGTTGTTAATTAAAAAATGTCGTTATCAATTTAAATATCAATTAACCGATTCGAATACGGCCACGCCATTGTCACTGAACACTAATCAAATTTTTTATGACGACAAACCGTTATTAAAGAGAATTGATATGCAATTAAGAAATAATTAAGAAAACTTACGTTGTTTGAAACATTGTCTGAATGGATCGCCTGTAAAGCCTTGGGGGCACGTACACGAAGGCAAATGATTAACCACTTGGCAGTCAGCATTTGATGCACAAGTTCCAGGGCATGGATCAATGCATTTATTTCTGGTACACGCTCTATTACTTGGACAATCTGAACTGACAACACATTCAGGACGACATTCTTCGTACGGGTTACCAGTATATCCGCTTCTGCACAAACAAGCGCCGGCACCCGACCGCTCTCTACACTCAGCATTCGGTCCACATGGTGATGGTGAACAAGGAGATAACGCGGGGGCCGTCATTAATGCCTGCGGAGAACACTGAACGGCCGCATCGCCAGTATAGCTTTCTGGACATTTACAGATAGCAGTGTGGCTAACAACTTGACATTCTGCATTAATCCCGCAAACGTTCAAACAAGGATTCTGACATTTTCTGTTAATACATGCCATTTGAGGTGCACATTCACTGTTAACTATGCATTCTGGACGGCAATTTGGAGGTGCTCCTATAAACTCGGGCATACATTGACAGGATGGAAGATCTCCTCCAGCTTGCTGGCATATCGAATTGGGACCGCATGGTGACGGCTGACACGGATTGGTTGGAAGTGACGGTGCATTAGCAGCTGGAAATGAAATAAAATGTCATAACTAAAATGCATCGCTGCTTCTAGAAATTCAAGCTGCTGCATGCTGAATTCCAGTCTACCTCCACTGAAATAGCTAGGTATAAAAAAACTGGGACTGTTGTAGTAATATTTTCATCACACCAAATATCGTATTTGAAGTGGTGTAAACAACAAAATTAAAGGCAATATAATAATCAAATTTGACTTACGTATAGGTATACATCTCGTGAAAGCATCTCCTGTCATCTGTGTTGGGCAGGAACATATGGGGTTGTGATTAATTACTTGACATTCAGCCGACACGCCGCAAGTGCCTTCGCAAGGATTTATACATTTCTGATTGGAGCAAGCTTTGTTGAGCGGGCAATCAGAGCTAGCGACGCACTCTGGCCGACACGAAGGAGGTGCTCCACGGAAACCAATTAAACATGAACACACAGCTTGATCATTGAAAACTCTACATTGGCTGTTCGGTCCACATGGAGTTGGCTGGCATGGATTTATAGGTAGATCTACTGCGAAAATAAATTAATTTAAATTTAATAATAAAAAAAAACAAATAGATCATTTTTGTACAGAATGATACTAAAACTAACCTTTTGTAGGAATACATTGGACAAAAGCATTTCCAGAAGTTTTCGGTGGACATGTACAGACTGCCATATGTGTTACCACTTGGCAAAGAGCATTTGCACCGCATGTATTCGTGCACGGATTAATGCATCGATTCCTTACACATGTTTTATCCATTGGGCAATCTGAACTGACTGTGCATTCAGGGCGACATCCAAAATAAGGATCACCATTATATTCTGGTATGCAAGTGCATATTCCATTATTGCAGTTAGCATTTGATCCGCACGGAGATGGGTTACATGGGTCATTCAGCGTAGGCTCTGGCAAAGAAAAATATATTTTAGTTTAATTTAATCTTTACGTGACGCAAAAATATCAATTATAAGACATGAGAAAAAAAATACCTGTTGACTCTTTTATTGAGCACCTGTTGAAAGGATCACCTACATAGTTATCTATGCAAGTACAAATAGCTAAATGGCTTTGCACTCTACATCTTGCATTCAAACCACATGATCCGGGGCAAGGGTCCGTACATCTTTGATTAACGCAGGCTTTATCACTGTCGCAATCGGAATTAATAGTGCACTCGGGTCGGCAATTTGGAGGGCTGCCGGAGTATTGAGGTAAACAAACGCAGGATGGGAAGCTACCTACGTCACGGCACTCCGAAAATGGCCCACATGGCGAAGGTAGACACGGATTACTTGGAACAACTATAACGTCGGCAACTGAAATAAAATAAGACATATCATTAAATTACTCTCTATGAATGTCTATAAAATTAATTACTGGGTTAATATTGAGCGTTTTTCGTCATTTTACTCTCAGCAAATATATTGTTAAAATAAATCATGTTCAGAGTTAACTTTTTGAAAACAAAAGAGAGTAAAGATGCCGAGATATTTTAAAGTTCTAGCGAATTGTCCTTCCGTTGAGGAAATAATCGTGAGAGAATAACGACTTTTGACACGAGCGCAATTGAATCATAATGCTGAAATGCTCTGATATTCCAACCTACTAACCTTGTACTTGGTAACATCGACTGAATGGATCACCAGTATAGAGTGGCTGACACGAACAAATAGGGCTGTGATTGATAACTTTGCAATCAGTGTTAAGTCCACAAACACCTATACAAGGGTTTTTACACTTTTGCTGTATGCAAGCTTGCTGTTGATTGCATTCAGAGCTTGAGACACATTCTGGCCTACATGCTGGTGGTGTGCCTAAGAAACCTGATATACAAGTACAAACAGCCTGGCTATTTGACACTTTACAGACACTATTTGGTCCACACGGTGAAGGGGTGCAGGGATCTCTTTGTAAAATAGTGGTATCTGTAACAATAAATTAAGGAAATAAATTAGGGTGTGTTCGTGTTACAACATAATGTTTTGTTTAATGCAGCGGTCGGCAACACGCGGCCCGCCGGCGTCTTGCTTGCGGCCCGTGAGTGTTTTCTAAATCCTTACTAATATTATAAATGCGAAAGTAACTCTGTCTGTCTGTCTGTCTGTCTGTTACCTTTTCACGCTTAAACCGCTGGGCCGATTTAGTTGAAATTTGGTATACAGATAGTTTGAGTCCCGGGAAAGGACATAGGATAGTTTTTATCCCGGAAAATTGCATAGTTCCCGCGGGATAGCACAGCCCAAACCACTGGAATTTTTCAAATTTAAGGCGGAACAAAGTTCGCCGAGTCAGCTAGTTAGTCATAATTATACGTAGGCCTATTAAACGTACCTATATTTGGCTTCTAAGGTTAATAATATTACGAGTGCGGCGCGCCTTTAGTTTATTTTGCCACCTTGTGGCCCTTGCCTGCCAAGAGGTTGCCGACCTGGTTTAATGTATTACTTAATTTACTCATGACTACTTAGCTTACCTTGTGGTCTTTCGTAGCATTGCTGATAAGGATTTCCAGTGAAACCAATAATACAGTTACATTTTGGAGCATGATTCACAACATGACACTCAGCATTAGTCCCACAAATATTGTTACAAGGATTTTTGCACCTATTTTGAATACAAGCCAAATTGGTGGTACAATCAGAGTTCACTACACATTCAGGTCGACATCCTTCATAAGGATTTCCAAAATGTTCAGGTAAGCATATACAAGCGCCTGCACCACGTTGTTCTCTACACACTGCATTAGGCCCACACGGTGATGGTGAGCATGGTGTCAGTGGTGTATCCTGGATTCTACATGCGATAAAAGCATTCCCAGTAAAACCTGCAGGACAAAGACATTGCGGGGCGTGGCTGATAACTCGACATTCTGCACCAGCACCACAAGACCCAGGACAGGGGTCTTTGCACCTATTGTTTACACACGCCAATTCATTCGGACACTCTGAATTCGCAGCACATTCAGGGCGACAGTTTGGTGGTGTGCCCATGAAGTCATCCTGACAAGCACACGATGGAGAACCACCAATTTCTTTGCATATAGAGTTCGGGCCGCATGGAGAAGGTTGGCATGGATTTTGATAAATTTGTGGTTGCGTATCTAAAACACAATATATTAGTATGTATTACGTTACCAGAATAGTAAATATAAAGCTTTTCACATTATACGCATATTGATCTGCTCATTTCTTACCTTCAATGATACACCTAGCAAATGGATCACCAGTTAGCCCAGGCGGACAAGAACAGATTGGATTGTGGTTTATAACTTGGCATTGTGCTGACACTCCACATGTTCCTTTGCATGGGTCAATACAGCGTTGATTTGTGCAAGCTTGATTTAGAGCACATTCCGCGCTAGTTACACATTCGGGCCTACACGTAGGTGGCGCGCCTTTATACCCCAAAATGCAAGAGCAAATTGCTTGACCGTTGATTTCTCTGCATAAGCTATTGGGGCCACATGGTGATGGATTGCATGGATTAATTAGTTCAATGTCTTTTATTGGCCTGCATTCAATGAAAGCATTCCCTGAAAAACCTTGCGGGCAAGTGCACATGGGTATGTGGTTGTACACATTACAGATCGCACCGCGGCCGCATGTGTTAAAGCATGGATCACTACATTTATTTCCCACGCATGCTTTCATTTGTGGGCAATCGCTACTCATGAGACACTCAGGTCGACAGCCGAAGTATGGATCACCCTGATAGTTTTCAAAACACGTGCAGATACCATTGTTGCATTCTGCATTTGAGCCGCACGGTGATGGGTTGCATGGATTTGTCTCCAAAGTTGTATCTGTAAAGAACGGTAAATAAAAAGATCTACCAGGGTGTAATTTTGACAGTAATAATTAAAAATTAAGTGACGAAATTACTATTTGTGAGTTTATTTTTATTTGAGTTAAGGACCAAGATACAGTAATAGTAATGCTTTAGTATTAAAAATAAAATATCATCATACCATCGTTTTCTGGCATCGGTTGGCATTGAGTGAATGGATCGCCAGTGTAGAATTCAAAGCAACCACACTGAGCAATATGACTGTAAATAGTGCATCGGGCGTTCTGGCCGCAGGCTCCGGGGCATGGGTCGCGGCACATCTCGTTTATACATGCTTGGTTACTTGGGCATTCGGAATTCGTTGTGCATTCGGGCCTACAGTTAGGTGGATTTCCTATGTAATTGGGCTGGCAAGCGCAGGACGGAGCGCCTGCAATATTTCTACATTCTGCATACATGCCACAAGGCAATGACAGACATGGATCAGTGTTTGCTGGCGGTGTAGGAGGTTGGAATGCTGTAATAAAAACATGCATGAAATTAAATCATCTAAGTTATAGGTAAAGAGATCGCGATTGTGAATCCCGTTAGTGATATGAATATTTGTACCCAACTCGTGGATGTGGTGGATATTTCTCTTTATCTATCGCTGTTTATACTCATGGCTTCGGCTAGTATTCTATCCCGTTGAAATTCATAAGAAATCGTTTTCAGCCTACTATACAGGGTGGAAAAATCTATGGGCCCTGCAGGGCAACTACCTCAATCCTTTAGTTAGTTCATTTTACTAAAAGGAAAACATCCCTTCATTTTTAAACACTGAATTCAATGATATTTTCTAAAATTCGCTCGTCTTATCCGGAAATCAAACCACCAAAAAAAAAAATAAGAATAAACACTTTTCATTTTACTATACGAATCGATAGGATTATTGTTCAGGATAAAATTGATCCAGTAAACAGTTGGCCTTAAAGTCATTTGTTGTACCTACGATATACCATGAAATATAATATTTATTAACTTTACCTAAGTAGTACATACAATTAGTTTAATTTGGGAAAATAAGCTTCTGAAATGACAGATTTAATTATGTTATACAAAAGATTAACTAGGGCCATACTACCTAGGGCCCTGAAAACCACGAATTATTACACGAATCGGGATTTAAATTCTTAGGAATAAACAGTACGGTAGGTACGGATAACCGGTTCCAATGTTTACCGATTTTACGAAAAAAACTCACCTATTAATGGGTAACACTTCGTGAAAGGATTTCCTGTTAAACCTTGCTTACAAACACAGATAGGACTATGATTGATCACGTTACACTGAGCATTTTCACCGCAAGCTGCAAGGCATGGGTTGGAACATTTTTGATTTACACATGCCAAATTCGACGGACATTCCGAACTAACGACACATTCAGGTCTACAATTTGGCGGAGCGCCGATAAAGTTTGGCAAGCAAGAACATACTGCCTGTCTATTAATTTCTTTGCATTGGCTGTTGGCTCCACACGGCGATGGATTGCAGGGAACAGTTTCAGGTGCTATAGCTGTAACATGTGAAAAAAATTGTTAATTCATGTATTGAGAGTGACTATAAAATTAATTAGCAGACACATAATCAATACTTACGTTCCTCCATTACAGTGCAGTAGTTAAAGGGATTTCCCGAGTATCCTTGTAAGCATGTACATATTGGCATGTGATTGGATACATGGCACAGAGTATTTGAGCCGCATGTTCCTAGACAAGGATCTAGACACTTCATTCCAGAACAGGCTTTGTTCAATGGACAATCCGAATTGACTATGCACTCAGGCCGACAACCTTCGTATGGATTACCCGTATATCCATCTAAGCATTGACAAGCTCCGACCCCGTTTTGTTCTCTGCACCGGGCATTCGATCCACAAGGACTAGGACTACATGGAGTCAAAACCTCTGGGACTTCCGGGAGTAACTGAAGGCTGCAGTGTGAAAACGGATCCCCATTATAACCCACTTGACAAATGCACATAGGTGAATGACTCACCACTCTGCATTCTGCGTTTGATCCACATGTGCCGATACAAGGATCCACACATTTCAGATTTTGACATGCGAGATTATAATCGCATTCGCTGTTGCTGATACATTCTGGGCGGCAATTTGGAGGGATACCTTTGTACTCGGGTAGACAAGCACATATAAAATTATTCCCATTTATCTTACATACTGAATGGGGTCCACAAGGTGATGGTTCACACGGGTTTACTTCCACCTCAGTCGCAACTGTAATATTTATAATTATTGTAATTTAAATTAAGACATACGTATGTTTTCACAGCACTGGTTGAAATGAACTTAATTATGTAAAACTATGATCAATACGTCGAACAATACTTACGCCTAATAGTACATTTCATAAACGGATCGCCTGTAAATGAAGGCGGGCATGTGCATATCGGATTGTGGTTAATAACTTCACAGACTGCTGCGGTCCCGCAAGCACCGATGCATGGGTTGACACATTTTTGATTATTGCAAGCCTCTTTGAGCGAACATTCTGAGCTAACTACGCACTCTGGTCTACAAGTTGGTGGACTTCCTCGGAAACCCGGCACACAGGAACATATCGCTTGACCATTCGATTGCCGACACTGGCTGTTGGGTCCACATGGCGACGGGTTACACGGGTTCGTGGAAGAATCTGCAATATACATTGAGTATGTGGAATTCGTTCATTTTTATCAAAGCTAAAGCGTTCAGAGAAAAAAGATTTTTTTATTACCTAAAGATGGTCTGCATTCCACAAATGCGTTGCCTGTTCTGCCCTTCGGGCATGTGCACATGGGTATGTGATTATGGACATCGCAAATAGCATTGAGTCCGCATGTATTAATACATGGATTAACGCATTTGTTTCGTTGGCATCCTTTGTCGAAAGGACAGTCTGTATTGTAAACACATTCTGGTCTACAACCAAGATTAGCATCACCGTGATATCCAATTTTACACGAACAAATTCCGTTATTGCAGACTGTGTTTGGACCACATGGACTTGGTTCGCACGGGTTTAACGGTACAGGTGAAGTGACATCTAATAAAAATAGAATTGATGACTGATTATTCTCATTAAGTACCTACAAGTGCTTGTCTACGAAAGGCTAGCGTATGTAATTTAGCACTCTTAAAAGTACATAGCTAGCTATGAACCTTGTTTTCAAATACCTTTGTGCTTACCTTGATTTACTTTAAGTATACACTGCCTGAAAGGATCGCCAGTATATCCGTCTGGGCACAAGCATACTGGTACATGATTATTGACGAAACAATCTGAATAAAGTCCGCAAGAACCCTCACAAGGATTTTGACATTTTTCTGCTACACAAGCCTTGTTACTAGGACAATCAGAATGCACGATACATTCAGGTTTACAGAATGGCGGAGAGCCAGTGTAGGACTGTAAACATGAACACGATGCTAAACCTCTAATATTGCGACACTCGGCGTATGGGCCACAAGGTGAAGGCATACAAGGATCTGATGGAGGTGAGTGACTTGGTAAGGTATCTGCAATGAATTTAAACGCGTTAAATTATTTTGCTAATGAGTGACTTCTATATAGAAGTATATAATCTAATGATATAATTAAATAACTTACGAGAAACAGGCGAACATATTGTGAATGGATTTCCAGAATATCCGGATCGGCAAGTGCATACCGGACTATGATTTATAACTTTACAATCTGTATTCTGCCCACATGGTTTCGGGCAAGGATTGACGCATCTTTGATTCACGCAAGCTCTATTTGTTTTACATTGTGAATTGACAACGCATTCCGGTGCACAATTAGGTGGATTACCAATGTAATTAGTCATGCAAGAGCAAACTGGCTGTCCATTTACTTCCTTACAAATTGCATTGGCACCGCAAGGCGATGGATTACAAATATTTACTATTGAAACGTCACGATCTGCAACATAATATTTTTATTTTATTATTATAGATGTTCGTGTGTTATATTAACATACCTAAATATTTTCTTATATAGGGATTGATGGTGTTGGTGACTATTAACTGGCCATCCGTGTTCCTCATGTCACGATGTTATTCACATATGATCAGTTGCGACAGTATGCGAGTATTTTAAAATTCAAGGGTATGAAAAACGCTAGTTATTTTAAAAACATTACCTTAGGTACCCTGTTTTGTATTGAATACTCGCTGAATGACGGCAAATAAATTATGATACAATAAATTTCATGTTGCATTTTTGACAATCCAGGGAAGTCTAGATATATTATACGAAACGGGTTTGGATTTTAAAATGACGGCTGGGAAGGAAACTTCATAATTTTTTACCCTACTGTGTCAAAACGAGGGTCTTATTTTTTGGATGTATATATTTCATATTATATTGATGATATATTTTAAATTCTTACCGGGAACTGGAGTACACATTGAGAATGGGTTTCCTGTGTAACCTGTTTTACAATTGCATACTGGTTTATGATTTGTAACATAACATTCTGCGTTGTATCCACACACCCCTGGACAAGGGTCAGTACATTTGTTTTTGAAACATGCCGCTGTTAAAAGACAGTCAGAGTCAGCTAAGCATTCAGGTCTGCAACCTTGATACGGGTCCCCCGTATAATCGAGAAGACATGTACATGATCCCGCATTTCCTTGTACTTTACACTCAGCATTCGCGCCACACGGTGACGGTTCACAAGGGTTAAGGTATTCATTCATAGGTGGAACTGAAATATTTATAAAACCATGAATTCACTTACCAATTAACAGCCAGACACCGTAGAAGCACTTCCTCGGACAGAAGCGTTAGTCGAAGCTTGCTGGCTCGGCGACATTTAGTGTTCTCCACAGTCCTGCAGCGGCGTCACTATCTCTAGCGGCACCATCCAAAAGCGACCGTCACGGCAACGGCCTAAGCTTACTGTAAGTGCTAGGTTATCTCCGCGTGCTCCGTTCTTAAGCAAAGGCATTATTTTCCTACACATATAGTTATATCAAAATGTTACGACCCTCTTGGAAGCTTTTTCGAAATCCAATGATTAACGGTCCTATCTTCGCGATCCTGCTCCGATGATTTTATGATTTTAAAGCACATGAATAGTTACAGCATTGCTGAAATTACTCACAAACCAAGCGATGGGCATGGTCATCACTCAATCCTGAAGTAACAGCAACGACACCAAACTATTACTTTTACATTAGTACCTAGACCGTGTGAGGCGTGACAAATTTAACTTAACACTTTAAATAAGCACATTTTTCCAAGCATGAATTATCACGCTTCGCAAAGCAGAGGGTTACATGCATTTTGCATCTAAATGTTTTAATTCCGCAAATTAAATTCACCACAAAATCAATTTACTAACATGAAACATAACAATACCTTTAAAAATATGATTCAAATTTAATTACATTTCTCTGCAATACGGTTCACAAGTAATGTACAAGTTTAATAGGCATTTTAGCTATAAAATAACTTGATTCAGGCGAGTTCTTTAGAATTTTGAACCTCGTGAAATGTTTCTAATTAACTATATCTGTACAATTATTTCCATCGTTTAACTATGGTTTTCTTACCTTTTGGTGTCATACAACCCTGGAATGGGTCGCCTTCGAGGCCGGGTTCGCATGCACAGGACGCGCGGTGATCGACCACCGAGCACACAGCGCGCGGCCCGCACGCTTGTAGACACGGGTCCTTGCAGCGCTGAGCCACACAGGCTAAAGCTGCGGGGCATTCCGCGCTAATAGTACATTCA
Organism: Pandemis cinnamomeana; assembly: GCA_932294345.1. Lineage (NCBI taxonomy): Eukaryota > Metazoa > Arthropoda > Insecta > Lepidoptera > Tortricidae > Pandemis > Pandemis cinnamomeana. The sequence continues at coordinate 8,846,017 of OW028705.1, read as the reverse complement.
GGCCGACAATTTGGTGGAGTTCCAATGAAACCTGGCTGACAACTACACGCAGGCGTTTCTGCTGATTTTATGCATATCGAATTCGGTCCACATGGTGAGGGCTGGCATGGGTCCTCCGGTGGCATAGGATTTTCTGAAATATGTAGAAAAAAATGATGACTTACCGTACGAAAAGTAACCTCTAGTTACGAAGGTAAATAAAATATACCTGGTATAGGATAGCAGTATGCGAATGGATCACCAGAGAAACCGTCGTTACAGGTACAGATCGGTGAATGAGCGACTACTTGGCACCTTGCGCCGCGACCACATGCGCCCTCGCAAGGATCACGGCAGCGGCGGTCCACGCACGCAAGCTGTAGCTTGCACTCTGCACTCACGAGGCACTCGGGCCTGCAGGACGGCGGCGAGCCCACGTGCCCGGCACGACACGAGCACGCAGCGGCGCCATTCGCGCTTACTGTGCACTCGCTGTATGGGCCACACGGCGAGGGCGAACATGGTGAACGTGGCGGTTCTTGAATGAACACAAGTAGGTACAAATAAAACTAAGAAATAAAATGTAAGATTGCGTAATAAAGTAGATAGAAAACGTTGTTTTACCTAAATATTTCAAACAACTTGTTATTCATCTATATTCATAGATGCATGCATATATTGCTGCTTATGTGCTGTTACTTTATATAAACCAAGCAAATACAAGTAATTACCTGTTGGTGGTTGTCTTGTTTCAGTACAGTATGCAAACGGATCTCCTGAGGTACTGGGTGGGCAGGAGCAAGATGGAATGTGGTTGTTCACTGAACACACCGCCCCAGTTCCGCAAGCACCAGGACAGGGGTCTACACACTTCCCACCTTGGCAGGTACGTGTAGGTGAGCATTCACCGTTGGTACTGCATTCTACACGGCATCCTACATAAGGGTCACCGAAATATCCAGGTGAACAAGAACAACTGCCTGCGTCACAAATTGTGTTGCTGCCGCAAGGGGAGGGGTTGCAGGCGTCAGGTGCGGGAGTAGGATTTACTGTAAAAACAATGAAATGGTCAATTGCAATATGAAAACATGACTAGGTATAAGTGTAAGAGTAAAATACAAACATCAACAAATAAATAAATTAATATGTTATGAACTTATCCATACATACATACATACATACCGTCACACCTCATTCCCACGGGGGTAGGCAGAGACTACTTTGTTCCACTTGCTACGATCCTGACATACTTCTTTCGCTTTCAATCTCTTCATACATATGAACTTATGATGTTTATTTTACGACTTTTACTAATTTCATTGATGGCCTACTTATATAAACCAAGCCATTGTATAAATTGCTCAATATATATTAAATAAATTCCTTTTTCTTTTGGTCACGCCCTAACTTGAGAACGTCTGCACCAAATTATTATAATTTAAAATAATACACTAACAGTTCTTTGAGCTGATTCGTGATGTATATCTATAACAACTTTACTTTTGCTATCTCCGCGATATAGTGAAGTCAAGTCGTGGATATTCGATTGTCCGAAAGAGGTTATTACGAAAGAATTTTCTGAAAAAATTATCAGTGGAACAGGGGCCAAGCCGCTGGCAACAGCTATGGGTTGATATAATATAGTTTATAGCTTACTCCGAAATATGAACAAGTATGCTTACCAAATTCAGAGCACTGTATAAACGGATCCCCGGAGAAACCTCCCGGGCAACTGCATATCGGTATATGATCATGGACACGACATTCAGCCCTAAATCCGCAGGAACCTTCACACGGGTTTGTGCACTTTTCGGCAATACAAGCCTGATAAGATGGACAGTCTGTATTAACTACACATTCTGGTCGACAGTTAGGTGGGCCGCCTATGTAACCTTGCATGCACGAGCACGATGGGCCGTTGCCGGTAACACGACATTCGCTGTAAGGCCCACATGGATTTGGATGGCATGGCTGTATTGGTCCTGGCGGCTCACTTACAGTTAATTCTGTTCCAAGGCATCTGAAGAATGGATCACCGCTTGTTCCTGCAGGACAACTACATAGTGGACTATGATTTATGACCTGGCAATGTGCCCCTATACCACAAGTGCCTCGGCACGGGTCTGAGCATTTCAGTTTATGGCAAACACGATCCGGTGGGCATTCGCTACTGACTGTGCACTCGGGTCGACAATCTGGCGGCGCACCCTTGTAGTCGGGGAGGCACTCGCACGAAGCGAGACCGCCATTTTCTCTGCAAATGCTGTTGGGTCCGCATGGTGATGGTTGGCACGGTCTGATAGGGCCAACTTCTATCTTACTGCATTGTTCGAATGGATTTCCGGCATGTCCTTTGACACACGCGCAGGATGGAACGTGATTAATAACCGTGCATTCAGCGTTCGATCCACAAATGCCGGGGCAAGGGTCTGCACATTTATTTCTAATGCAAGCTTTGTCAGCAGAACAATCGGAACTCAAAACACATTCAGGTCTACAGCCATCGTATGGATTGCCATGATAGCCTTCTAGGCATGAACAAGCTCCAGCGCCGTCCCGTTGTGTGCATATTGCATTAGCCCCACACGGTGATGGAATGCATGGTTGTGGGTCATTCTCTGAAATAAAAAGTAAAATTATGTTAGATTAAAATTAAATATCTATACATAATAATAAAGCTGGAGTGGGTCGAAAGTCTGTACATGGAAGATAAACAAAATAAAAATTGGCTGGGGATACTTAGAATCGATAACAAAACACGTTACAACAGTTTTTAGAATTTTTGTCTGTTTTTATGTCTTTCTGTTTATCTGTTTGTCTATTTATTTGCACATGCATACTTTTTATTGCATAAAAATTGCATAGTTACCGTGGGATAGGGATAAACAAGTCAAAGGTCAAGACCACAAATAAAAACAAATGGCCGGGCTTTACGTATTTGGCTTAAAGTAGGACATAGAAACGTAGGCATCCGTATTCCGTCCATTATTTAGTTATTACGCTACTAATACGTTTGAACGTAGCGGGCTTTTAAAAAAAACGGAGTTTTGAATTTTTTTAAACTAGCAATTTTTGGGTTGTTTTTAGAATAAAAATAATTAATTAGCTTACCTCGTTCGGGTACACATTGCAAGAACGGGTTGCCAGTATATTTTTCTTTACAACTGCATGAAACGGTGTGACTAACTACGTTACAGTCGGCATTGACTCCGCATGAGCCTGGGCATGGATCTTTGCACTTGTTTAGTACACAAGCTTGATTTGAAGGACAATCAGGGTTGATGATGCATTCTGGCCTGCAATTTGGTGGTTTTCCAATGTAATTGTCAATGCACCTGCAATCTGCTTTTCCATTTCTATCCGTACATACTGCACTTGGACCACATGGGGATGGATGACAAACATCTTCAACCTGATCAAACGATACGATGGGGACTTCATAGCATCCTTTAAAAGGATCTCCAGTTTGACCGGGATTACAGCTACATATAGGACTATGATTAATAACCTCACATCTAGCAGCATGACCACAAGCGTTAATGCAAGGGTTAATACACTTCTGATTGACACACGCTGTATTGGAGGCGCACTCTGAGCTGATAATACATTCAGGTCTACAGGCAGGTGGGGTGCCTTGGAATCCATCAACGCATGCACAAACGGCTCTATTGTCTACATATTTACAAATGCTATTGGGACCACATGGTGATGGATGACATGGATCATTATCATGTAAGATGTCCTTAGGAATTGGTCGACACTGGGTGAACGGATTTCCTGTATAGTCAGTCATACATGAACAAGACGGAATATGGTTTATGACGTCACACTTGGCATTTGGAGCGCAAACGCCTGGGCAAGGATCTCGACACTTATTTCTGAAGCAAGCTTTATCTCTTGGACATTCTTGACTTCCGGTACATTCTGGTCTACATGATTCGTACGGATTTCCAAGGTACTCAGGTAAACACGTGCAAAAACCATTGTTGCATTGAGCATTAGGACCACAAGGTGAAGGATTGCACGGATCTAAAGGTGTTGGTGTAGTGGGATCTGAAAAAAAAAAAAAACTATATAATGTGTACTATTTGTAGACGAATAATTGAGTATTTCGAGCAAACGAACGTACCATCAGCGATAATTGGTAAGCATCTTGAAAATGGATCGCCTGTTAATCCATCGTTACAAACACAAACGGCTACGTGATTTAAGACATGGCAGTTAGCATCTATTCCACATGATCCTGGGCAAGGATCTTCACATTTCTGTCGCACACATGCTAATTCTGCTGGGCATTCTGAGTTTATAGTACACTCTGGACGACAATATGGTGGCGAACCAACGTATCCCGCCAAGCACGAGCATGCTGGTCCACTGGCCAACAGTTGACATCGAGAGTGAGGCCCGCAAGGCGACGGTGTGCAAGATAGGGGTCGCTCGGTTGTTGATGGTATTTCTAAAATGAGAGAGTACGGTTGAAAATTTCCACTGCCAAAAGGGTTTAGATAAAAATTACGTCGTTTTATACTTTTACGGCCGTTCAAAAAAGTAACGAGTTTTCTTTAAAATAAGCAAAGTTTTTCATAGCACTAATATTTAATTTTTCTTTGAATCAGTTATTCAATCGTTTTTCTTTTGCGTTAGTTGGTTTCTTATGCACATTACTCTTTTTTATGGAAAGAGTGTGACAAACGAGCAAGCCACTTAATGGTAGCTAGGCTCTTTATATCTGTGACCGCTAATACATGTGTCACGTGTCCATACAAATGTAGATAACTCCAAATCCGTTACAGATATATAATCAAAGTCAAAATAGTATGTTTTTTTCACAAAAGGGTAACAAGGGGTCCAACGAAAGTGATTGGAATGACTTCAAGAAAAAGGTGGCCATGCCATTTTTTGTTGCAGCACTTGGCAGAGTTGTTACCGTACCTACCCCATATAAAATTAGTCATTAGTTTGATAAAACTGAGCTAATCGAATACTTACGATAACATTGGGTAAATGGATCACCAGTCATGCCTACTGCACATGTGCATATGGGGTTATGATTCTTGACTTGACAATGGGCTCTTAACCCACACGTATTAGGACAAGGATCGTCACATTTCTGGTTTATACACGCTTTAGACGTATCACATTCGCTATTAACAACACACTCAGGTCGACACAGTGGAGGCGATCCGACGTAGCTCGGAAGGCAAGAACAAACAGCTTGCATATTAACTTGCCTACACTGGCTATTTGGTCCGCATGGTGAAGGCTCGCAAGGATTTTGAACCGGGCGCTCTGCAATACGAAATGCATTATTACAAAATCATCATATCCGTACTATTATTGTATTATTGTACGAGCAAGTAGGTCACCTGATGATTCCACCCATGGATACTCGCAACACTAGGAATTGCACATGCGTTGCCAGCCTAGAAGGCTAAGATAGAAAATCTCATGCGCCAGTAATTTCACCGGCTGTTTACCTTTTTACCGATCTAGCACATAGATGGCAACACTTAAATCTATTTTAAGCACAAGTTGTGGGAAAGAGATAAATGACAATCTGTAGGTACCTACATAATAATAAAGCTGAAGAGGGTCGAAAGTTTGTACATGGAAGATATTTAAAAAAAATTGGCTGGTGACACCTAGAATCGACAATAGAACACGTTCCAACAGTTTTTAGAATTTTTGTCTGTTTAGGTATCTGTTTATCTGTATATTTGCGAGCGCATCACGCGAAAACGGCTGAACGGATTTTGATGTAGGTAAACTTTACTAATCTGTTGAGAAAATCATAGGCTACTTTTTATCACGGAATATTGCATAGTTCCCGCGGGATAGCGATAAGCTGTCTAGAGTCACAACGTAAATAAACATTGCTTAGTATCATTATCCCTCCTTAGGTGCACTTTTGATTTTGCGCGGACTAAGTCGCGGGCAAAAGCTAGTTAAGAAATTTGTGAGTAAATAAAGCAATTCTTGCAACATCAACAATCTATTAAACCTATTTCGATTAAATTTATTTGGGGACAGATTTACAACAAAACTTATTCATTAAAAATAGAATAGCCGATATCGGTTCTCAGCCGGTACACGGCACATAGCGGCAGATTTCAACGTCCAGACATACAAAAATGTATCGAATTGAGAATTTGCTGCATATTTTGAAGCCGGTTGAAAAATCTATGCACATAATAAAACCTACATAAATTTTCACTTAAATGTTGAAACTTGAAAATAAACAGCGTTAAGGAGTATGGAAGGTGTATCACTGAAAGATAGAATAAGGAACAGTGTGATAAGGGAACGTGCTGGTGTGACTAGGATAGAAAAAAGTATGCTTAGTTGGTTTTGGCATGTAGAGCGGATGGATGATGATGATGAAAGTAGACTAACTAAACAGATCTATATAGGGAGTGTGAATGGTTACGTTGGGAGGAGAAGGCCTAGACGGACGTTCCGAGAACAAATAGGAGACGTTTTGGAAAAAGGTCAGGCCTGGAGTACCCGAAACCGACGAGCATGTATGAAGAGATTGATGACTGTGGATGAAGCGAAAGAAATATGTCAGGACCGTAGCAAGTGGAATAAAGTAGTCTCTGCCTACCCCTGTGAGAAAGAGGCGTGACGGTATGTATGTATGTATGAAAATAAACATTAATAAAGTCCTTTATGTGGTCATTACACATAAACGGATAACTCACGTATAAAAAGTCGAGTGATGCTCGAAATGTTTCGGACATGTTTCCTTTGTGTGGATCTACTACGACTAGGTTTTGCTTGTTATTCAGGCATTGGCTTCTGAATTTAAATAGGTAAATACTTAAATCGTATCGATAAGATACAATGAAAAATTACTTAGCGAACACCTAAATCTCTTTTTTTATACTTACGGGTAATAGGCTCCTCTTTGCACTGGAAGAACGGGTCACCAGAGTATCCTTTAGGACAAGTGCAAACTGGCACATGATTATCAACGGAGCACTGAGCCATCTGACCACAAGTTCCCGGACAGGGATCTATGCACTTAAAGCGCGTACAGGCCAGCTGCGGTGCGCAATCGTCGCTAACTTCGCACTCCCGTCTGCAGCCTCGCGAGCTATAAGGGTCTCCGTCATACCCCGCCGAGCAGACACAAGCACCAGCTCCGTTATGCTCACGACACTCTGCGTTCGGCCCGCAAGGGGATGGCGAGCATGGGCTTGATGTTGGTGTCATTTCGGTAGCTGAAACGGTTGTTTAAACATTGTTAAAGTAAATGTTATCATCTTTCCCATCACCACTTAAGTGTAGGTAACTGAATATATCTTTTTATAAGGAGAGATTGTGTGGGGCCCGGTATTTATTACCTACTTGCTTTACAGTAGGTACATAATTGTTTGGTCATAGGTAATTTGTATACACTTACACGAAATAATTATTTGCCTGCAGTTATTTGATGCATCCCCAGTAAATCCTTGTTGACAACTGCATATTGGTCGATGATTAACAGTCAAGCAAAGAGCATTAGTGCCGCACGCACCCTGGCATGGGTCTTTACATCGCTCGTTTACGCAAGCCGTATTACTGGGGCATTCAGCGTCAATGGTACATTCCGGTCTACAATTTGGCACTCTTCCGATATAATTAGGCATACAAGAACAGGCCGCTTGGTCTCCAATCACTCGGCACTCTGAATTTGGTCCGCAAGGTGAAGGCTCGCATGGGTTCAAAGGTATTGTTGGTCGTTCTAAAATATTGAAAAAATATGTAATTTTTTACTTCAAAATATAAACTAGATTTAGGAATACCATTTGCTAATGTACTTTAACCTACTTTCTTCTGGTTCACATTTCGAAAACGGATCACCAGTAAATCCAGAGGTACAACTGCAGATGGGATTGTGAGTAACTACTTGACAGCGGGCATTGAATCCACATGCGTTGGGGCATGGATCAATGCATTTTTTGTTGACACACGCTTTGTTTTGCGGGCACTCTGAGCTCACAATACATTCGGGGCGACAGGTTGGTGGTGTCCCGATGTAGCCGCTCTCGCAGGTGCATACGCTATGACCATTCACCTCTCGGCATAAGCTATTGGGTCCACAGGGAGATGGCTGGCATGGCTTTGTTGGAGGCACATCACGACCAGGAATTTCTGGAAGATTTAAAAACGGTAATTAATTTTGGTTGTTCAACTTTTGTTGTGCTGCGGACGTGTAAGTGGGAACGAGTTATTCGACAAATTTTAACCTAAGATTTAAGTGCCTATTTGGACTAAAAAAAGTAATATAAACATTGCTGGATAAAGCCTAATTTTCGAGATAATAAATTGTTTCGGTTATTCACAAGTTGAAAAATCTCAAGGTTAACACGCCTTTATAATATGACGTAATCACACTCACGCACACACACAACACACAATGCGGGTCTAATAAGAGACTTATTTGTCATAATTTTGAGTACGAATAACTTTTTATTAAAAGTTAAGGTATGACACCAAAAAGTTCTTTGGACTTTTTTAACCACTAATGTGGCAGTTTTGGACCCATGTTGATACATTATTTACTCGTAATACCACCAGAAATCCGTAGTTAAAATGTGTCGCATAACTCGTTCCCACGGTGTATAATGAAATGAAATAAGCATACCTCTTTGATCACATTGAACAAGCGGATTTCCAGTGTAACCAGACATACAGGTACACGTTGGTGAATGATTAACGGTTCTACATTCAGCGTTCACCCCACATGCTCCTGGACAAGGATCTTTACATTTATTATTTGAACAAGCCTTGTTCCTGTCACAGTCTGAATTCGACACGCATTCTGGCCGACACCCAGTATACGGATCACCATAATATTCTGGTAAGCACGAGCAGGAGCCGACGCCGTTTCGTTCTTTGCATAATGCATTAGCACCACATGGTGATGGATTACAAGGATTGGGTAACGGTTCCGGCGGATCTGTAATTAAATTAAAATATTGCGGATTACCAGAGATGCATCTTCTTGGATTGGTTTAAATGTGTTCGCGCACATATTTATCACTTACACTCAATTCGCGAACATCCGCTAAAAGGATCACCTGTGTAACCTGATACACAATTACATAACGCTACATGATTTGCTACAGAACATTCTGCGTTCAAGCCGCATGAGCCTGGGCATGGATCTATACACCGTTCGTTTTGACATGCAAGGTTACCAGGGCATTCCGCGTTGATGGAACATTCTGGTCTACAGTTAGGTGCAATACCAATGTAGTTCGGTAAGCAAGAACATGCAGGCGCTTCTCCCACTACTTTACATTGTGAATATGGACCACACGGTGAAGGTACACATGGGTTGCCCTTAGGTCCCTCATACATAGGTTCTAAAGAGAGAAAGAAAACACAAAAGATTAAGATTGATACAGCATATAAGATAGGAAACAAGTAGCCGAAAAAGATGAAAATTTACAAAAATGTAGATATAGAAAAGTGGATATATCATGCAAAAATAAGATAAAAGATATAGAAATCTCATGTTTTTCAAATATTAAGTTTACTATTCAAAAATACTAGAAAATAAAACGTTTTAATTTTAATCATATTTTTATTGTTTATCTGTTTCTTACTTGGTTCTAGTTGGCAAGAAACGAATGGATCACCAGTATATCCTGCTTTACATGTGCATATCGGATTATGATTAATGACTTGACATTTAGCGTTAACACCGCAAGTTCCGGGACACGGATCTTTGCACTTCTGACGAATGCAAGCTTGATGCTGTGGGCAATCTGTACTAGATACACATTCTGGCCTGCAAGTAGGTGGCGCTCCTACGTATCCTTCCTGACATGAGCATACCCCATGTCCATCGACCACTTTGCAGTGACTGTAAGCTCCGCAAGGTGATGGCATACATGGATTTAAATCAGGTTGTGGAACTGCAATATGATAACATGCAATATGTCATTACGATCTTAAATCACAACATTGAAACTGTATTAAATGGAAAATACTAACATAGCACTCGTGGATGACAAGAAACTACAGGATTTCCTTCGTAGCCTTCTCTACATAAGCACACGGGATTGTGGTGTGCAACTGTGCACTGTGCATTTAATCCACAAGCTCCCTGGCATGGGTCAGCACACTTATTGTTCAAACAAGCCTTGTCCCACGAACAATCATTGTTTGTCACACATTCTGGCCGACATCCTAGATATGGATCTCCGAAATACCCAGGTGTGCACGAGCATGCTCCGGCAGAATTTCTCTCAGTGCAAACTGCATTTGGACCACAAGGCGATTGAGCACAAGGATTTGTTTCTTCTTCGCTTGCCACAATAACTGATTTCGTGATAAAAAGTAATATTAGATCCGGTGAATGGAATAAACTATTAAAAAAGTATTTGCTTAGTAGGAACAAATCTTACCAAAGAAGTGACAACCTCCATAGGGATCACCTGTGTAGCCCTCCCAACAATGACATACAGCTTTGTGATTTATAACAGTGCATTCTGCGTATACTCCGCATGAGCCTTCACAAGGACTGATACATTTTTCTCTAACGCATGCAAGGTTGCTAGGGCATTCTTCGTCGTGTATACATTCTGGTCGGCAATTCGGTGCTCTGCCAATGTATCCTTGGAGACAAGAACATGCTGGAGTTTCTCCTACGACTCGGCATTGAGAGTTTTGGCCGCAAGGGGAAGGTACACAAGGGTTTCCTGAAGGTTTCGGTAGGGGCTCTAAAAAATTTATATTTTTTATTCACTGTTATGGTATCTAACATAATTATTATTTGGTTTTTCTCGATTAATAGTAAGCAATTGATTATTTTTGTTATAATTTCGGTAAGTACCCAATAAATTAATGTTATCTTCAAGTTAGTCGTCATTAGAGTGTTAATAATAAAAATGTCAATAGTCTCACTTGGTGCTTCCGTGCACTGTGCAAATGGGTCACCGATATAACCTTGAGGACAACTACACAATGCGTTGTGATTAACAACAATACATTTTGCAGTTACACCGCAAGCACCAATACAGGGATCAGCGCATCTTTGATTTATACATGCTTTATTTGGCATACATTCGCTGCTGACCATACATTCAGGGCGACAAAAAGGCGGTGATCCTAAATATTCCTCTTGGCAAGAACATATTGCATGACCAGCGTTCACACGACACACGCTATATGGCCCGCAAGGGGAAGGTAAACACGGATCGACCGGTTCATTCATTCCTAAAAGAAAAAATATTTTTATTCAAATTTTGCTTGTCAATGACGATCAATTATTACATTGGTGTTCGAATATCGTACCTATGTAACATGTTGAAAACGGGTTTCCTTCATATCCTGATAAACATGCGCAAGAAGGAGCATGATTGTTCACACGACATTCAGCATTCATGCCACAAACACCTGGACATGGGTTCTTGCATTTGTTGTTGAAACAAGCCCTATCTTTGGGACAGTCGGAGTTTAACACACACTCAGGCCTACATTCAACGTAAGGGTCACCGTAATATTCTGGAAGGCATGAGCATGATCCGACACCTTGTCTTTCCTTACAGATAGCGTTCACTCCGCACGGCGAATGAGTACATGGACTCACAACTTGTGGTTCAATATCTAGAAGATAATTGAGTTTTAAAGCCTTGAGAATTTGAGAATTCGGTATACGTGCTTCATATTTTAAGTTATGCCATAAATTTACGAGATCAAAAGAACTTACTCGATTTGAGTGAACATCCTGAAAATGGATCCCCTGTGTAACCTTGCTCACAAAAGCATACGGGCACGTGTTTCACAACAGTACACGTAGCGTGAAAGCCACAAGATCCCGGACAAGGATCACTACATTTTTCGGCAATGCAAGCTAAGTTTCCTGGGCATTCCACATCAATTACGCATTCCGGCCTACAATTTGGCGGTCGACCTACATAATCGTTCAAACAAGAACACACAGGTAGGCTATTAATCTCCTTACATTGCGAATGTGGACCGCATGGATTTGGAATACAGGGATTGACTGATGGCGTATATGGTCCTGGTAAAATATATAAAATAGTAAGTAATTTCTACGAAAAAATAATCATTATGATAAAAGGTATACCGAATAAAATACTCACTTTCTTCAATATAACACCTCGAGAAAGGATCGCCAGTAAAACTGGGCATGCAACTACATATTGGATTATGGTTTACAACTTGACACTGTGCGTTAATACCACACATTCCAGGGCACGGGTCTTGACATTTTTGATTTATACACGCTTTGTTAGGTCGACAGTCCGACGTTGCAATACATTCAGGTCGACAATTAGGCGGCGAACCTATACATTTGTCAAGACATGTACAAACAGCATGTCCATTAAACGTACGACATGTACTGTAAGGACCACAAGGTGAAGGGTGGCACGGATCCGCAGGTACTACTGGTAGAACTGAAGAAAAAGTAAAGGACAGAAACATAATAAATATAAAGTAACCAGTAAAGTCCAGAATAAAGTAGGTAAGTGTTGAAAAGAAAGAAAATCTTACTCGCAACAGGAGAACATGCATGAAGAGGATTTCCATTATATCCAGGTAAGCAGTAACATGAAGGTGCATGGTTGGCCACTCTACATTCAGCGTTTTGACCACAAGTGCCAGGACAGGGGTCCACGCACTTATTATTAAAACAGGCTCTGTCTGTAGCGCAGTCAGTATTCATAACACATTCAGGACGACAACCAAGGTACGGATCGCCGTAATACTCATTTACACAAGTACAAGAACCAGCACCGTTCTTTTCACGGCAAATGGCGTTGGGCCCGCATGGTGAGGGGTTGCAAGGATGACGTGGTATTTCTTTCGCAGCTGAAATTACATTCATACAAGTCATGCAATATCATAATACTTACACCAAAACAACATGCAATAGAATGACGAAATGTCTCAAAATGCTACGTACTATACTAAGTATAAAAAGTCTTATACAAAGTACTACAATCCACATCTAATGAAACAAAGTAAAACTCACCTTCATCGAGATTGCAACCGGCGAATGGGTCGCCGGAATATCCCTCGTCACAGGAACAAATCGGCTGATGATTCTGCACCACACATCGGGCGTTGAAACCGCAAGAGCCAACGCAAGGGTTGACGCATGTACCAGCGAGACAGGCGAGAGCCAGAGGGCAGTCTTGATTGATGACACATTGTGGGCGGCATGAGGGTGGGGCTCCCAACGTGCTCGGCTCGCAGGCGCACACTGCGCGACCGCTCTCACTAGTGCACGTCGAATGAGGCCCGCAAGGAGAAGGTAGACATGGATTCGGATTATCGGGGCCCGGCACATCTGGTGGACCTTCAGAGATAAATAGTTACCAGGTTTTTTTACAGACATTTAATCTTCCTTAATTATTAAAACAAAGTTTGTGTAGATTATTGTCAGATATCGCGCACCGTGTCGTGCCACCGTTTCAGAGTGTGTTTTACTATAACCTCTATACCAACAATCAACAAAAATAAAATGAAGTTAAAAATTAAAGGGGTCGCCATAAAATAAACATCTTTTTTCGGTGCAGGTGCGGAACCCTTCGTGTGCGAGGTCAACTCGGTTTTTTTTTATAATAACACGGTACAATGACGATGTCGCTGGAACGGGTGCGGAAGCTGGGTGGTTGAAAATGGCCTGAATGGCTTCGAGAAAAGGATGGTACGGCCGTGAGTTTGTTTTTTCGACTGGTCGGGGGAACTCAGTGCCCCCAGATTAGGTACTTATTAATTTAAGTAATGTTAAGTTAACATGAGATATACAAATATCATATTATTTACTAGGTATATTGACTTACCTCTCCAGTAGCACCTTATGAACGGATCTCCTTCGGGTAAATTTTCAGGACAAGTGCAAATAGGGTTATGTCCGACGACATGGCACCGGGCGTCAAGACCGCAGCTGTGAACGCAAGGGTCTTTGCATTTTTGATTTATACAGGCTCTAGTGGACGGGCAATCCGAGTTGACGGAACATTCCGGGCGGCACCCAGGTGGAGCTCCTAAATAACCGGCGCGGCACGAACATGCTGCTCGCTGATTCACCACGTGACACTCACTGTTTGAACCACACGGCGAAGGATCGCATGGATTTATAGGCGTTGCTGAAAAATTAAGTAAATATTTTAATTTCTTGCTTATTAATAGCTTATGAATAATATTACTTATTCAAGCATCATTAACCATCACTACATAATAAAAAACAAAGTCGTTTTCCGCTGTTTGTCAGTCCCTATGTATGCTTAGATCTTTCAAACTACGCAACGTATTTTGATGTGGGTTTTTTAATAGGTAGAGTGATTCAAATGGAAGGTTAATATGCATAATTCTACGCAGACGAAGTCGCGGACAGAAGCTAGTGTTATATAATTAATAACTTACGTTTAGTCGTAACTGGACGACAAGATGAAAATGGATCGCCCTCATAATTATTAAAGCAAGTACACACTGGAACATGATTGGTGACAGTGCATTCAGCATTCAACCCACACAAATCTCTGCATGGATCTCGGCAGTGGTTTGATAAACACGCTAAATTGTTAGGACAATCTGGATTCATTGTGCACTCAGGACGACAACCTCCTGCGTAAGGATTTCCGATATTTGGCGGTATACATGAGCAACGTGCTACGTCATTTACCACTGTACATATAGTATTTTCTCCACACGGTGAGGGATTACATGGTGTTTGCGGTTCGGGCTTGGCCAAAACACATCCAATAAAAGCATCTCCTCTGTATCCTTCCAGGCAACTGCATAAAGGAGTGTGAGTGATAACGTCACATTTAGCATTATTTCCACAAGCTCCAATACAAGGATCTGAGCATTTTTCTTGAATGCAAGCTTGATTCGGAGGACATTCCTGACTGATAACACATTCCGGTCTGCAGTGAGGAGGTGTACCAACATAATTAGATCCACAAGAACATACAGGATGATTCAATTTGATTTCACATATTGAATTAGGCCCACAAGGTGAAGGTACACAAGGGTTCTGAGGCGGCTGGTCATCGGTTCGGTCAGTTTCGCCGCAAGCAACAAATGGATCACCGCTTTTACCGCGACCACAAGAACATATGGGATTGTGGTTAACGACTATACAATCTGCTCCTATACCACAACTTCCCAAGCATGGGTTGACACACTTCTGATTAACACATGTGTCTGTTTGTCGACAATCTGAGTTACTGACACATTCCGGCTGGCACATTGGCGCAATGCCTTTGTAGCCTGGTAAACATGAGCAAACTGGGAAGCCTGTTGGTGACACTAGACAGCGGCTATAGGGCCCGCAAGGTGATGGATCACACACATGTTGCGTTGGTGGAGGTACAGTAATATGCTGACATCTGATGTAGGGGTCACCTGTCTCACTTGGCGCGCAGTAACACACGGCATGGTGATTGACTGTCTCACATTGTGCTCCAATGCCACATACATCTTTGCATGGATTTTCGCATTTATTATTAAGACAAGCTAAATGAGAAGCACAATCGCTATTCACAACACATTGTGGTCGACAAGATAGTTGAGGATTGCCATAAAAGTTTGGTAAGCATTGACATCTTAGCTCACCGCCAAAATCCTGACAAATTGCATTAGCACCGCATTGAATGTTGTCACAAGTTTCAACGACTGTAGCTGAAAGCAAAAACAGGGTTTAAGCAAAAAGTTTAAGTCACTTGATTGGAAAAATTATTACACGAATTGTATATTCCGATTTGAAAACAAAGCTTGTTAATAATTGATTCATACAAATTAATTTTAAAAACTTACGTTTTGTTGTTGCTTTACAGTACTCATAGGGGTTTCCTTCGAAATCCTTAATACATCGGCACATTGGATCATGCCGATAAACTGTGCATTCAGCGTTCATGCCACATGATCCAGGGCAGGGATTCACACATTTATTTTTCAAGCACGCCTTATCGAAAGCGCAATCTGAGTTAAGGATACATTCTGGCCTACACGACGGATTGCTTGCAGCATTTGGTCCCAGACAAACATCGCAAATGGCAAATTGATTTCCGTATGTATCACATGAGGCACTAGGGTCGCAAGGATTTGGAGTACAGGGTTGTGAAGTAGAGTTATCTGATGGAATTATAATTGCTGAAATAAAAATTGAATCGATTAACATTATAAGAAAGGAATATTTTGTTTTATGTTATTGTGACATGAAATTCACTTACGTCGATATATACATTGTACTAATGGATCTCCTATGTATCCATCTGTGCATAGGCATGAAACAGTGTGATCTGAACACAAACAAACTGCATTGATTCCACATATATTTTTAGTTGTACATGGATCTATACATTTATTATTGACACAAGCTTCGTTTGATGGGCAGTCTGAATTCATTTCACATTCTGGTTTACACTCAATATTGGGATCGCCAATGAAGTCAATTGGGCAATAACACCGAGCTGTATTTCCAACATCCTGGCAGATAGCATTAATTCCGCAACGTTTTTTGCTACACGGTGATATTGATTTCTGAGATTCAGGAGGCAGACAACAGATTAAGGGATTGCCAATTAATCCTACTTCGCAAGCGCACATTGGCCGATGAGATTCTATATGACACTTGGCATTTAAACCACAAGCACCGGGGCAGGGGTCTCGGCACGTGTAGCCAATGCATGCTTTATCTGGACTGCATTCATCGTCTACTTCACATTCTCGTGAAAGACAGCCCTCGTTTCCGTAGGGGTTACCGGTACTACCCTCTGCACATGTACATAAGGCTTGACCTTCGTAGTTAACACTACAAATAGCTTGCGGACCGCATGGCGATGGAGTACAAGGGTTTTGTTGAACTCGACAACCGGCATAGGGATCTCCAGTATAACCATTTTTACAGAAACACATTTCTCTATTGCTGCTTACATAACAATCAGCGTTTTCGCCACATGGGTTTGGTTCACACAACGTAGCCGGTGGTAAATAGCCTTGAGGAGCACAGGATTTGTAGGGGTTACCAATTGTATTTTCAGGGCAATAACAAGCAGGCACCCGATTAGGATCGCATCGAGCGCCTGTGCCACACGTATTGGGTTCGCAAGGATTGCGAGCTTCAATGCAACCTCTAACTGTATTGGGACTTTCAACAAAGCCTTGTAAACATGTGCACTTCGAGAAACCGTTAGATAAAACCGTACATTGTGTGTTTGGTCCACATGGTGAAGGGTTACAGGGGTTACTCGGTAGTCTACATATTTGTCTTGGAGGATTTCCTTCATAATTCGGAAGACAGAAACAAGCTGGCTTGTTATCTATTAAGCGACAGCCAGAGTTTGGCCCACATGGATTTGGCTCACATTCGTTGCCTTCCGGTACTGAAAGAAAATGATTTGTACATTAATTGTTACAGAACAGATCAACATATGTGTGTTGGAACAGATCTTTATGGGGAGTGTGAATGGTTACGTTGGGAGGGGAAGGCCTAGACGGCCGTTGCGAGACCAAATATGAGACGTTTTGGAACAAGGTCAGGTCAGGAGTACCCGAAACCGATGAGCATGTATAAAGAGATTGATGAATGTGGATGAAGCGAAAGAAGTATGTCAGGATCGTAGGAAGTGGAACAAAGTAGTCTGCCTACCCCTGTGGGAAAGAGGCGTAACGGAATGTATGTATGTGTATTAATTGTTACTTAGTCATATGCTCCAAATGCAGAAATCTGAAGAAATACTAGGTACGATTGAGAAAGTTGTGTATTAAAAACTTACTACAATTCTTGAAGGGATTTCCAGTTAATCCCTTAGGACAGTAACAAATTGGGTTTCCGTTATCAACTTCACATAACGCGTTGACTCCGCAGGGATTGGGACTGCAAGGATTTACTGGAGGCTCACAGCCTATCATGGGGTTACCATTGTAACCTTGTAAACATTTACAAGACGCTCGATGGTTTATCACGTCACAAATAGCATTCATTCCACATCGACATGGGGAATCGCATTTACCGTTGATGCAAGCCTCTGAGTTAGCGCACTCATTATCAGATCTACATCCTTGCACTAAAACAAAATACATTATATTATTAACCTAAAACAGATGGAAGGAAAAATAATCAAACATTTATTTAGTGTCTTTAATTTACCTTGATAGCATTCCAAAAACGCGTTACCAGTAAATCCGGGATGACACTTGCACTGAATGCCATGGTTATACGGAATGCATTCTGCATTATCACCACACTTGTCAACAGAACAAGGATTCATGCACACTCTGTTCAATCTATCACATAAAAGCTCTGGTGGGCAGTCTTCGTTATATTGACATACGGAAGATGGGTCAATGACTAAAAACACATGATAATTAGTTGATTTGATAATATACTTTAAATAAGGAAATAAATTAAATTACTGTAAAATTTTTCAGCAAGCATGCTTACCTGGTACGCATCCAACATATCCATTTCCTTGATATCCTTCAGCGCAGCTGCAGTCCGAGCCATGATTTGTGTTTATACAAACAGCATTGGGTGCGCATGGATTGTGTATAGCACATGGGTGCTGGCATGCATTGTTTATACAAGCCTCAGTCAAGAGACAGTCTTCGTTTCTAGTGCAACCGGCTGGGCATAATATGAAATAGTTATTGTATTATACATACTTACAAAGTAATGTGCAAAGAAAAATAAAGTCTTTAAGTACATGTGCACTGAAGGAAATACTAATTATTTACATTTGTTACCACAAACCGTTACTCATTTGCTTAATTAATTTTAGTTTCAAGACCATTTATAGTAGAATGCCTGGAACGACAGAAGCAAGACCTTGGATTCGGATGATTTTCAAATAATTTAGTACAGCCAGAAATTGTTTCAAACCAAAAATATTTTTAAATTTCGTTCACTACCACAAAAATCCGAGGTGAATCCCTCCAGAAACTCCACTATTATTAAATTGCTAAAGTTATTTCATAAAAACATCTCATAAAAGTGTTGTATTTTCATAAATAATAGTTGAAGACTTTCTCATTGCATACACAACTCAAATCCCAGAAAATAATGTAAGTTAATTAATAATTGAATATTTTAATATTAGACGAGGAAGTCGTAAACTATTATAAAAACCAGGTAATATTTATTAGTTTAAGTTAAAGCTTACATAATTTAGGTGAACATTTTACTGCAGGATCTCCATCTTGTCCAGCAGGACATGAACACATGGGTCTTTGCTTTATGGGATGGCAATTGGCTCCAATACCACAAACATTGTCAAATTCACAAGGATTTTGACACAATCCCATAAAGCAGGCTTCAGTTTCTATACAGTCTCGGTCAGAATGACAGGGTTCCGGTGCCTTGGGTGTTCCAGGTGATTCTAGTATGTTATATGGTAAATTAGTAGTTAGGTTATATTACATTTAGAACGAATATAATGACTGGTGCTCTATTTACAAATTGTTACAAATATATTAAAAGTACTCTACTCATTTGTCCGATAAAACAAAACCAACTGAGTTCTGGAGCTATTTCTAAAATAGCATTACGATAAACCTTGCTTTACTTGTATGCATATTATCTAAGGAGCGCATACCTCTTTCACAGTAGTTCCCAGCGGTTGCATCACACATGCAAACAGGAACATGGTCGACAACGATACATGAAGTGTTCTTTGTACATTGGCTCTGCTTCAAACATGGGTTCTGGCATACTCCACTTAGGCAGGCTTTGTCCGTCGAGCAGTTTGAGTTCGTTTTACAGTTAGTGTTAATTAATGTGTCAGTGTTAAAAATCGTCGCTTCCGTTGTAGTGAGGTCAGTAAAAGAAGTTGAGTCAGTAAAAAGAGTTGAATCAGTAAAAGGGGTTGAATCAGTCCAAGCAGGTATGTCTACATCTTTCCTGCGTGATGATAAATTAACGTTGGGTGTAGTTGAATGAGAGGAACCTGCTACAGAGTTAATCATTGGTTCGGTTCCCACGGTTCTATCAGAAAATTTATTGGAAGCAGTAGTTGTCTCAAATAAATTAAAATCAACTACTGAACTGCTATCTAACGATGCAGTATAGGCATCTCGAGTAACATAACTTGGTATAGTGGTAGCTGTTTCAATATCAGATGTTTCGTCAATATAGGAATTTGTAACATACACGTCATGATTACTACTCGTATAAGTTTTGGAAATATTTTCAGTAAACATATTTATATCATGTATTGAACTTTTTGTATTAGTTTGCTGAAAAGTAACTCCATCCAAATACATATTTGACACAGTAGTTGTTGTTACGGATTGATTTCTACCCGATTCGGTAGGGTAGGTTTCCGTTGTAATGAAATCATTATTTTTAATATCATTTCGCTCAGTCTGTTCTGCAAAAATAGAAATATTCGATTGTTTTGTAGTATTAACGTTCCCTATTATTTCTTCCATTGCACTAGTAGAAGTGAATTCCGTGGTAAATGTATACTTTGTTTCCTTCGAGAAATGTTCGCTTACTTGTTGTTCTGTGGTGATAGATTGTGGCTTTTCTGTGATTATAGATTTAGTGTCAGAATCTAAAGAACTACCATCTGAAAAAGTAGTCATTTGTGTAGTAACCAAATCTTCTTCCGTCGTCGGATACTCACTTTCTGTTACAGTACTAAATCCAGTTGTGTATTTTCTTATATCTGGTACTGTATTGGGCGACCTTTCGGTTGAACTAGTTTCAACTGTCTCTAAGTTAGCATACGTAGTGTATCTCCTCTCTAAATCGGTATTAGTTCCTATTGTCGAGATTGTAGTACGTTTTCCGTCAATATCTGCTGATGTTACAACACGAAACTCACTTGTAGAATAGCTGTAAGTTGGGTTCGTTTCGGTAGGAATAAAATTGGTAGTTTGTGCATTTATCGTATCAGAATTGGTTTCAAACGTCGATATTGTGCGTGTTTTACCAACATTTGTGGATGTTACGCTATTTGATTCGGTTATAATTTCATCTATTGCTGGTGATGTCTGATAAATTGATTCAATTGTGCTATATTTGTTGGTTTCATCCGTAGTCGAGTCAGTAAATGCAATTGGCCCCGCTTCTGTAGTTACTTCGGTGTAATTGGTCGATTGTGTATACATTTGATCAAGATTGTTTATAAGTGTCGGTAATATACTTGTTTTATCGAAACCTAATGCTACGCCAGTTGATTTTGTAGTATTTTTTTCTGATTCAGATAATGTTGACTGATTTTGCGATTCTATGGTAATATAAATGTTAGCTTTCGTAGACATTTCTGTGGTAATATCACTTATTGAGTCACTGTCTTCCATAGATTCTATTTTTGTACTTAGTAAGTTAACACTAGTAGTTTGTGAATTTGATCCATCGGAATTGTTTTCTGAATTGGTTAATATGTTGGTGTTATCAAAATTTGAAATAGTTACGCCCATTGACTGTGTTGATATGATGTCTGATACCGAAGTCTTGGTCTGTGATTCAATTGTGGAATATTTTTTATTTTCAGGGGATATTTCAGTTGTTGTATCTATTGAAAACTCACTGTACTGCGTAGCATTTGTATCTGTACTTATCAAATTACGATTAGTTTGTGTCTCTGACAGATTAGAACTTATTTCAAATGTCGGTATTGTCGTTACTTCAGAAAAAGTGGTCGTTGTTTCTGTTGACAAGAATTCAGACTCTGTTGAAAGAGATTTATCTAGTAATTCAGATGTTGTGTATTCATTGTTATCAGTGAATATGTCTGTTATTACTTCTGTTGTTGGACCGCTATATCCTATTGATTTCTGTTCCGTACTTACAAAATTTTTATCAGAAGTTTGGGCCGGTATTATGATTTTATCATCAGATTGTTGTAATGTTGTACTAATTGAGGCTGTTAACATATTTTCCAATGCAATTGTGGTATATTTTTCAGTACTTCCAGATATTTCGGTATCTTTTAGTGTCGTTAGTTTGCTATTTTGTTTTGGATTTGACTCCGTCGTAACGGAGTCAATATTGTTTGCTTGTGTATTTATTAAATCTGAATTTGATTCAAAAGTTGGTGTTGTGTTTATTTCATATATAATTTCCGTCGTTATTCCAGTTGAGTCTGTATTATTGTTGTCCAAAGTTATGCGCGTAGACTGATCATTCGATTCGACTGTGGTAACGTTGTGAGCTTTTGCAATAACATCAGCGGATGGCTGTGTCACGATAACTGGAGTTACTATGGTTGATTCTGTAGACGAAATTGCGTCTGCAGTTGATAGAGAATTGTTAAACAAATCAGGTGTGGTGACGAATTTGTTTTTTTTGTTAAGCGTTTCTGAAATCACTTTCGTTGTCACAGTGTATTTATCAGTAATTGAATCTAACGATTCTGTTGTTGAGTCATCATACTGGTCTGTGATATTTGAATTCGTGGAAAAGTGTTTATTGTGAGTCGTTTCATAATCTACTGACATTGTGTGAGAGTTGTCTGTTTTTTCTGAGTTTGATGTTGTTACCGATGACATTGCATCAAAATCTCTTGAAGAGTCTGGCTGATGTATTTCTGTACTAAGGCTTAACGTACTATAAGTAACCATGTTAATTGCCTCAGTATTATCAATAGATGGATTTCCAGTGAACGAACTAAAGTGATAGGCTTCTGTTGTTTCTTTTAATTGAACTTCTACTGTACTAGTTTCAGAGTCAACAGTGAAACCTGATTCCGAAAATTCCGTAAATGACGTTTTTGATTGTTCCGTTGTCGCAACATGTGCCAAATTTGAATTCGTTGAATCTTCTGCAATCTTTGTAACAGCTGAAAAAAATTCCCCTGCTGAATCAGTAACACTATCAATTGAAGTTGATGTTTGTATTTTTGGGCTGGTACGTAATGTGTTGTATTTTTTTTCTGTTCCGGTGGTTAAGTGCTTTGTTGGTTCTGTTGTTAATTTTATATAGGTTGATTTCGAATTTTCGGTAACATCATCGTTAAAATCGAACTCTGTAGAACTAGAAACTTCATCATATTGTGTCGAAATAATGGTAGAAGACCAATCAGCATTCGCAGTACTTTCAGTTATAACGGGAACTTCAAGCTTTGATCCTGATATAGTTATCACTCTTTGGTCAGAAACCGAAGTGGTCGTTGTATCTGAATTTTTGACAGGATTGATAGAATCTTTAGTTGAGATTTCTTTTGAAGTACCCGCATTTGTCACATCATCAACAGCAGACGGAGTAGTTTTGTAACTTTTTGTTATTATCGTTTCAACAGCAGTTTGTGTTTCCGACCTGGTGACTTCGAACGGTAAAGCAGTAGTACTTTCAAAAACATTTGTATGTGTAGTCATATTGCTGTTTAAGCTTTCATTATTTAATTTCTCGCTCGTAGCTATTAGATCGTTCGGAAATTTGCTTGTGTGTTCTACTGTAAACATATCATTTGAAATACTTTGGGTTTCAATAGGCAAAGTGGAACTGCTATTATAGCCCATTAATATATCGGAGTCAGTTGAAATTGTTTCTGTGAAGTCATTCTTTTTTGTACTCTCATCATATAAATAATTAGTAGGTTTGAAATCTTTGCTATCAAAAATATCGTTTTTAGATTCTGATGTGCTTGTTTCATGGGATAATGGGGTCGTCTGGACAAACGTGTTAGGAGATTCGGTCCGTTCCGAATCTTTAGTCGTGTAGTTATTATTGTGAATAAAAGTTTCAGTATAATTATTACCCATTTTTCTTTGATTATCTGGCGTTTTCGTATTTTTAGTCTCACTTGGAGGTGAGGTTATTTTTTTTAGGTCATCAATATTTATTAAAGGCTTTACTGTACTTTCCGAATGAATAGTGCTACTGCTTTCTACAAGTTCATCAAAATCTAACGTTGAAGGATAATTCCTAATAGTTTCCGTGAAGGGAGCAGTCATCTCTGTAACACTGTCGTCTATTTGGTTAGTCGGATATCGATTAATGGTTTTCTCTGAAGATACAGATTCAGTTGTTGAAGGATAGTAAAAAGTTTCCGAAACCGACTGGGTATAAATTGTTGTTTCATCACCATCTGTACGTAATTCTATTGTGTCAGTACTTGTAGTCTTAAATAAATCATTGTTAGTTGTGTAGATATTTTCAGTTACTGTCGGAAGTTCAGTCAATGGTTTAATGCTTTTGCTAGAATCTCGATATTCTATAGTAGGATTAGTAACATAATTTGTTGGGTATGTATCTGATTGACTAGGTGCGGTGATTTTCGTAATAATAGTGTCCGTAAAACTGTCATCATAGTAAGCTGGCACAGTACGGTCAGTTACGTCAATTTCATTTTTTGTTTCCAGGTTTGCAGTCGTGATTTCGAGGTTCGTTTCGGTTAGTGAGACATTTTTAGGTGGAACATCTGTTAATTGGAACGGAATAATAAACTTGTTAATGATTCAGTATTATTTTTACAGTTCCAAGCTTAGTCTATCGTATTTTATCGTAAGAAAACATTTTTATCATAAGATGATAACTTTTATAGGAAAATAAATGATTTAAAAGCATAGAGATTAAACTATTACTATTTGAAATAATATTTAAAGTAATTCATAATTCACAGCTCAGCCAGTGTACAATCAGCGTCACATAAATAGTAACAGTGAAGGTCTTCAGAGATAGGTACCGCAACATCTTAAATTACCATCAATACTAAGTCATCTAAAGTATGTAGGTAATCTAATTGGGATTGTCTATTTTTTTACAATGTATAGTAAATCGAAAACCATTTCGAGATAAATGCTTTTTAAATCGTTTTCTGTATTTACTTTATTTTATTTTACTATAATTAATTTATTACATGAAAAATAAGCAATGACCTTCATTTGACATTCCCAGACATGATGTAGACGGTCCAAAATGTACTTTATTTGCAAAGGTTACAAATTCTATGCTATTTACGCGTGGATTATACTACGGAGTTCAATTTGGACCCGCAATCTGACATTTCATTCATCTTATGACAGATGACAAGCAAATGGGAAATCTTGTTACTGTCATTCTTGTTTTTTCCACTGTTTACTTTCATATTGTTGTATTATAGTTTAGATTTAGAAGCACTTTCGGTAGATAATTAGGCAACAGTGTAACCACAGCGATGTGCTTCGCTCACATGAAAGATTTTCCGCTAAATATTTTAATGAAGAGCGAAAATATTACGTTTTCAGTTTACTTTCGCCTACTGAGTTTACTGACTTATTTCCGGGTCCTGTTTTGTCTCGATCATACCTGGTATGTGTTTATGGACCTTTCTGCTTCGCGCAGAATGTTATGGTATGTGTAACGGTTGTGAAAATATAAAATTCATAGGAGAAGATCGCGTGAATCTTCGTGTGTTATTGTTGAATCATGTTGACATTGATACTGATGACAGTTTGCCAACTTCACCACAGATAGAAAAGACGTTAATGGCGGCGCTTCACATACGTTTTATGACCAATTTATCCAATAAGCAGATGTGTGGCACCGGCAGTGGAAACTCTGACGTCATCAACCAAAATACTTTCAATAATTAATAGTAAAAAAAATACCGAGTTATATGACAAAATATTGAAATTGGTTTCTTATAATTGACTATTCTGCACAAAAAAAATATAAAAAGGATATGTATTTTTTTTTAGACAATCCCAATTGTTAACGCCATCCACCGTCTACAAATATACCGAAACACACACCGCCTGATACTTGGTAACATTCAAACCGTCACGCCATTTCATTTTAGAATGCGGCCGGTGTAAAGAAGATAACACAATAATGTTATACGGCGCGGACTTGACAAGTTGCCATTCTTCTCCATAATAGTCAAAATTCAAACTTGCCAAACCATGTTTGAGCTCATTTCATTTTTCTTGGCTGTTTCGTATTTTTGGGCACTTCGAATGCTACGCTACCGGGTATGTTGCAGATGTAACGGTGCATTCGGCGGTTTGAATGTTACCAAGTATCAGGCGTTGCGTTGTGTGTGCTTCGGTATATTTGTAGATGGTGGATGGCGCGAACAATTTGATTACGTTGGATGACTTATTATTAATAGTAATTTTAGATGTTGCAGAATATTTGAAGACCTTCACCGTCAGTATTTATGTGACACTGACTATACGCTATCCATTTTGATCTAGTAGACATACACCACCGCACTGATAACATTTTAGAATAAAAAAAGTCTAAAGTAATATCCAATATAATCATCAGCATCATGTCCTCCTGATCCATAACCATTATAATATCCAAAGGTCGTATTATCGTTATCGTTTACAGGCTACCCTAATAATTTTCAGTTCGAATATACGAGTACTATTATAGTAGTATCGATACTAGAACTATGAAGTTATGTAAAGGACATGAGCAACCATATCGGTATATTAGGTTATAAGAGTAGCTATAAAGTGCTAGGAAATAGCAAAGGAGACAGTCTATCAATGTCTGGTATTCCAGGTGTTATATGATTCACGTTTGCACTTATAATGCACCAAGATTTAAGTTATATATGGCTTAAATGTGCGCAAATAAGGCTCAAATATATTAAAGTAATGAGCATAGACTCTCCTATGAACAATCGAGGTCAAACTGAAAACGTGAAATGGAACTTCTGTTGTGGGACATAAGTATATATTAAATGTGTATGGATATTATATAGACTATATAATTAATAGGAAAAAACATGCATCTGAGATCTTTTACAATCGATTTAAGTGTATTTTTTTATTATTGCTTGACATTATAATATGTTCTGCTGCGTATTGTGAACTACTAAAATAGAGCAGTGTTTAACAGAAAAAGCAATAGAAATTAATCTCATGTCTTTGTGACCATTGCTTGTTTTAACTAATAATTTAGTTTTAATTTCATGATAATGATTTATAGATAGTAACGGAAAATACATATGAGGAAAACAGACTCGACAGGATTAGAAATGAAGTCATGCATATTGATACCAAACCAAACGACTAGGTGTTTAAGAAGTGAAGCAAAGTTACAGTAGCGTAGCTAGTTACGTGTTCTCAATCTTAAAAGATTTGTTTCAAAGTAACATAAGTAATACATTAGTGTATCTTCAGAAGTTGAAAGTAACGTAGTTTAGAGTTAAAAAGATATCGAACTTGCATAAATACAGGAACTTGTAAATGGAACAAATCGTTTAAGCATACACACGTAATTATCTAAGTAGATCAAGAATAACATTCTAAAGAACAATACAACCATTTGACAGATCTTATAAAACTAAAACTACCCCAAAGTTTGGAGAGCCTCGCTGGGTCTGCCGAGATAGTATGGCCAGTACTTTGTGGCGTTTTATCGGACAAATGTAGGTACTTTGAAGTTATAGCAATAACCAGTTCATCTGGAGTTAGTTTTGCTATTCACATAGCTGGTAAGAATAGCTGTAGACTTGTAGTAGGAGTCCACGATACGTCAATTGTTTCTAATGGCATGTACATAATATGGATGAAAAGATGGTAAAATGCTTCGATAAGGTTTTATAGTTTATCGTTGTTTTAAGGCTAGGTCACATAATCCTGATGACACTAGGTTAAACTAAGATTATTCAAATTAATCGCATTTTAGTTTAATATGTACTACAATGTGTTAAGTATCATTCACTTTAAGTGTATACTCACTTTCCATGCATGCTCCTGAAAATGGATCGCAAGGTACTCCTGGGCGACAATGAGCACAGTTTGTAACAGGACCTAGTAAAAATATATTTTATTTAACATGAGGGTGTGTATAAATGGCTATAAAAATTATGCAACTTTAAGTATATAACTACATTGAAAGTATCCCCCAAATTCCAAACACGGATTAAAGGCATCAGGCACAAAAAAAATCTCAAACATGCAATGAAGATCGATGTTATACATACATACACACATACAAAAAATCACATATTGCAGGCCAAGACCGGTAATGTGATCCTTTTTTTAATTTCCGTTTCACGCATATTTGTGACACAGCGTTCAACCATTAAAAAAAAATTAAGCAATATTTGCTTTCTGGCGTTATGACAATCCGTCACAACCTTTATTTAAAGAAAAACAATAAACGAAGTTTGTTATATTTTTCAATTTTATTTTGTCTAGTTTACTTTTATAGTTTCTCTAAAAAGAAAACTTAATTTAATTTCTTGGAGGTTTTTAATTTATTTCATTGCATGTTTGAGAAAAGCAATATACATACCTCGGCGGGAAAACGGGTTGCCAGCCTCAAATATCCAGCCTCGTTATCGCTCAGCCGTCTATATCTTTTCGGCCGGCAACCCCTTACTTCCCGGCCTCTGTAGTAATGTACTATTTTGGAACAGAAGATAAGTTTGATCGTACCTTTCGAACAGACAGGTTGATGATTAAATACGGCGCAGTGTTGCCCGTTGCCGCACGGGCCGCCGCGCGCGCAGGGGTCTGCACATCGGCCGCCGGCACACGCCAGCGTTGGCGCGCATTGCTCGTCCGAAGTGCATTCTAAAGCTGCGTGCACCGAACAAATGCTCATTAATCTAATACCTTTAAATCTAATTTAATACAACTAAAAAGTAGTAACGGATTTTTTACTTTTAAAGATGAAGATCTACACTCGACAATGATTTTTTATCAATTTAAATAAGTAACGAAATTTTAGTGCACTAAAGTGTGTTTTTTTTTGTTTTAATAGTATCAAGAGATCAATAGTATTTATGAAACTTAATATAACGAGGTAACTTTAGGGAAGAAACAAATAGGTAAATAATCAAATGTAAAAACTTTTTTTTCTCTCTCTCTTTCTATGAGCATAAATAGAATTATTAATATTTCACAGTAATACTCGAACTACAGCACAATCATACACCCCAGTTTTAGTAAAATATTTTTTCGGAAATACCATACAACGCGAATAACTGTAGCAATCGATTCTATCGATCCAATTGATGAAATCTTAAAGAATATTTTACTAATTCCAGGAATTTAAATACAACACCATAAGTAAGCAGTCAAGTGTAAACAGTGCACACTCTGTCTCGTGGCAGCTTTATTGCATTCATTAATACCAAAGCATTTTAAGCGTTAAAAGGTAGGTAAGAGTCAATTGCGCAACCAACACCAAAATGTTCAAGTGGAAGTTATTTTTAATATGATAAATGTATGTGTTTGTATATTTTACACAAATAATATATGTTTATCGTGCTTGAAAAACTACCTGATACTAGAAGTTCAAACTGTGGAAAAAATACAACAAGAACATGCTAGAAAAAAGAAAAGATATAGACAATGTGTACGCATGAAGTCATAAAGTAGAAACTATCAACATTTCCTGCAATATGAAGACAAAAAAAGATTATTAAGATTCGTACGAGATGCTAATATACTAATATTCGCTAAATAGTATTTAGTATTGCTTTGTTTCTTATAAAATTACCTTTAACGCAGCCATGTTTTTCATCGTGTGTGAATCCCTTCGGACAAAACTTGCAAACAGGGTGGTGATCTTCTACTGAGCATGGAGCACCACCGCAAGCACCTATACAAGGATCTTTACATTCAAAATCTCTGCACGCCAAGTTACGTGGACAGCCATTGTCTCGCAGGCATATTGACACCGCAGTGTGGCAATCTTTCAGGCACACGCAAAGTGCTTTGTGCTCTACGACTTCACACTGCTTTCCTTCAGGACACATAGGGTCTTTTGATGCCAAGCACGGATTCACACACTTGGAATTACGGCATGCCGCATTAGAGGGGCATTGGTCATCCCGTGTACATTCCGCATCTTCAGGTGCGCAAGTCAATTCTCCTTTCTCGCTTAATGCAAATCCATTGCGACAAACGCATACTGGCTCGTGGTTTCGAACTTCACATTTCTGATTTCGGCGACAGTTCTGATAACTGAGACAGGGATTGCGGCATTGGCCTGCGTCGATATCGCAGGCCAGCCTGGTTGGGCATGGTTTAGTTGCCGAGCAGACGAGTGTAGTATTGGGGTCGGCTGATGGCGTACACGAGGGATCTGGCCGGCAAGCGAGGCGTGGCTGCCCCACGTAGCACTGCGGGCACGAGCAGTGCGGCCGGTGCGCCAGCGACTCGCACAGCGCATCCTCGCCGCACGCGCCACGCACGGTGCACGGATCCACACAGTGCAAGCTCAGACACGCCTTATCCAGTGGACACTCTCTGTCACTCGTGCATTCGATACCTAGGAAGATGTGAAAGAAGGAAGCAAAGTCGAAAGAGCGGTACCTTCAGCCGCGAAGAGGAAACTTTCTCACGAGACAGTGCATGCTTTTTGAAACTGATAGTTTATGACCAGAAATATGTATATAACGGTATATTATAATACAAGCGATATGTACATGAAGCCGAACAAAATGTTACCGACTGTTTGATAATTCAAGCACGAACGGTGAGAATGCTTCCACTAAGTCAACATGTTACAATAAGTACAGATCAGATATGGTCCATTACGTCCAACCAAATATGTGTAGATGCTTTTTACTTGACAGTTAATCATAACCTTAACTTAATAAGAAGATTTTTCGTAGATATTTCGAGTATCCAAAGATGTGGATAATAGTTGAAAGGTTGAGACCACATATTATATTAAGTGCAATAATTAAATAAATATTTACCGCACATCCTTTGACACTCAAACTCGTTGCATTATACACATTGCCCCAAAAAACCATTTGTATTTACATGAAAGTATAGGGTGATACCCTAAATTAACAAAACGCCTACATTATTCAATATATTTTTTTACTAAGTGAGATATTGAAAATGAAAAAAATGCTCTAACTGAAAAAACAGATACTTAAAAGTCTGTCTACATTATTCTTAGTGCATTTTTACATGTGGTCCTGGTGTATACTAATCAACATAATTAGGTACTCACTAGTATGACATTCAATATCCGCTTGTCCTTCCGTCCCGGGAATACAATGGCAAACAAATTCCGCTCCTTCTCGCAAACATTCACCATTGATTCCACAGCCAGTTGTGCGACAGTCTACCACACTGCGCTCTTGAGAACCTGTGAAAAAGTTAGACATAGCTAGATTACCATATTCTTATAATACCTAGCTGTTCTAAAAATAATTTCTCAAATCGGTCCAGTAGTTTCAGAGCCTATTCAATGCAAATAAACTATCAAATCTTTCCTCTTTATAATATTAGTGTAGAAGTATAATAAATCTAAGTAGGCGAAACAATTAATAACGTATTTTTATGGTGACACCGATAGCTTTATTACTAGTAACTGATTCACGTAATCTATAATTTGAATAAAGATTTTAAATAAATCAAAACAACGTAAACTTAACAGGCATATTGATAAGGACTCATTCAAAACTACGCACAGAATTAACAAAGAGGTTGAGTGATTAAATGACAGTTACTTACATTCTATATTTGGGTCGCCGTTAGGATAGTTACGTGGGCAATAGCATTGGGCTTGCTTGGAACGTCCAACGCGGCAGTCTGCATTGGTGCCACACTTTTTGTAGGCACAGGGTTCCATTGCGCCACAGTAGCATTGTTTTTGTGGGTCACCAGCGCAGCTTGGTGGGCAAGTGCACTCAAAACTACCATCATCAAAGTCGCGACAACGTGCATTTATTCCGCAAGGATTACGCAAACAACTGCCTGCTGCCGGTTTTGAACATTCTAATTTTGGGTTCCCCAAATAATTAGGTGGGCACGAACATTGGGGAGACCTGTTCACAGCGCGACATATGGCATTGGCCCCGCATGCACCCATGCAAACATTTTTACATTTTCCATCTACTTGGCAGGCTTCGTCAGCTCCACACTCCTCGTCATGTTGACATTCAAACGCATTACATTCTTTAATTGGATCGCCGGAAAATCCACTTGGGCAACTGCACACTGCGCGATGTCGGGTCGCTAAACAGATTGCATTTTTACCACAAGACTCTTCGTTACAAGCTAGTTGACAGAGTTTAGAAGCACACAGCATGTCATCTCCACAGTCTCTGTCACTGTTGCATCCAGGTACGCAAACACTTTGAACGCATATTTGCCTTTCAGGACATTTGTTTCTAGAAGAGCACATGGACCGACAGCCGCCATTGACACATTTCTCGCCGCATGAACAATCCGCCGTGTCATCACATAATGATATACAATATGCACTGTCGTCGCATGGACAGTACCCGTCACATGCCAATCTTTTTCGTTTACATTCCACTAATGGGTTACCAGTGAAATTGCTCGAACAACTGCATTGGGCTCGGTGGTTTAATACATTACACTCTGAACAAATGCCGCAGAAACCACTTTCCTTACAAGGATCTGTAAACAGAAATGATTAAAGAAAATAAAACGTGGACACGTGGAAAATAATTATTTTTAATTATGTGAAAGCTTTGATTTTTTACCTTTGCATTGACCATTAAAACAAGCTTGAGTATCATCACAAGCATTATCATCTCGGCAGCCTTGTTTGCATATCCTGTTCTCACAAATTTGTCCATCGCTACATGCATCGTCACTGTTGCATACTACTCTGCATATACCCCGTATGCATTTTTCATTAGATAAACAGACCACGTCACTGAAATAGTTTATAACATTTAAGCATGTTTTAAAATTATAGATAAACAAATCTACAACAAGCATAAATTATAATAATTATAGTAAGTACCTTCTACATGATGGATGGCAGGTATCTCCATAGCAATTAAAGCCTACGGCACAGTTCTTGTTCGGGTCACATGATATAGATTCTCTTCTACAGACTGCTTTTGGATCACCAACCAGAGATGGTGGACAAGTACACACTGGACGGTGGTCTTTTGTAGTGCATAAAGCGTTAGAGCCGCATGTGGCAGGTTCAGTGCAAGGATCGCTACACTGTCCTGATATACAAGCCAGATTATTAGCGCAATGAGAATCTATTTTACATCCAGTGATACAAAGCCGACCCTCGCATACTTCGTCGTCAGAGCATTGGTCGTCAGAAGTGCACGCGTAGCGGCAGACTCCGGCATCACATCGTTCGCCCTGTAGACACTCAACACCGTTGAGTGTACAGGCGGGCCTGCAGCGGTCGTCCTCACATCGCCAGCCAGATGCACAATCCGTGTGCATACGGCATTGTAAAGTTGGTGTTCGAACGCAACCGATATTGGGAGTTGGATTTGGTATAAGACCTTCAGAACAAGAACAGAGTGATTTTCTTTCCACTACAGAGCACAGTGCATTTGGCCCACACGGATTGACGTCATTGGCGCAAGGATTCTCACAAAAGTTGTTCTTGCAAAACTCGTTAGGCCCACAGTCTTCATCATGCCTGCATCCGTACTGGCATGTATTTGCTAAGCATATGTGGCCTAAGAAGCAGTCATTGTCTACCCGGCATGTAACTGTAAAACATATTTTGGCGTAACTACTTATATTTAAAAAAATACAATGTTCGTATAAGAATAAGAATAAGAATAATTTATTTGTTGAAAGCAGGTGTACATAAATGATCACATGTAAAATACTTACGCAAACAAGCTCCTTTAGAACATCGTTCATTCAGAGCACATTCTTCATCTAATTTACACTTTGGAACGCACATTGAATCCTGACACATATGATTATTCTCACATTCACCAGCTCCACCGCATAATCTTGGTACTAAAACAACACACGTTTTAGTGATTTTCTTTCATAAAAATTATCACAAATAAGAACAGATAGTAGATATATGAAAGTATTAAGTATAATTACTTCGGACGCACTCTACATCTTGATTACCCGTAAAATCATACGGACAGCTGCATTGTACAATGTGATTGTCTGAACGGCATTGCGCATTTAACCCGCAGGTTTTTTCCACTTGGCATGGATTAAGACATTGTCCAGTTACACACTTCTCAGATGAGTCACATTCCTCATCCAAAAGGCAAAGTGCTGTAAGAAAAATAATTCAGATAACATAATCCAAAATTTCTTCAAAAAGTGTTAACACAATATTAAAAGTTTAATTTACCTTTACAAACGCCTTTATGACAGTATTTATCATCAGGACAGTCGGATTTTCCGTTACACGAAATTTCACGAAGACTGCACCCCTTCGTAGAGCTTGCATTTCCTATATATCCAACCTTGCATTTACATTGTCCTATGTGTCTTGAAGCAATACATTCTGCATTCGGTCCGCACTTTATGTTCTCGCATGCATCTAACGAAAATCAACAATTTAAAAAATTTACAATTTGCTTCTATTGTTGTTACACTTTCATTATTATGTTTTTTTTAATAACGTACCTGTACATTTACTAATATTGCCCGTTACTGTGCAGCGAGCGACGGCTGGGCAGTCTCTATTGTATCGACATTCTTGTGCTTTCCGGCAACCTTCTTCGTAAGAATTTCCCACTGTCCCCGCAGGACAGGTACACTGGGCACCGTTCCTAGTATTTTTACATTCAGCTCCACTGCCACAAGTATTTGAAGCGCACCAATTTATCTCCACACACCCCTTGCTGGAGTCTCCCGTATATCCAGGTTGGCAATAACAAACATGCTTATGATTTTCTGATGAACAAATTGAATTTTCACCGCAGTTATTTTCCACTAAACAAGCTATTTTGCACATGTTTTGGTCGCATAACTTATCATCGTTGCAGTCTGTATCAACATCACATTCTTTCCTTTTACAATTGTTTTGGGGATCTCCAAAAAATCCTGGCTTACATGAACACATAGGGCGATGATTTTGTCCTACACAGTTGGCTTGTCGCCCGCAAGGGTGCCCATCGCAAACTTTAACGCATTGTGGGATTCCACTTCTACTAACAGCACATTTTTTATCATCACTACAATCGTCGTTGGCTGTGCACTCAATTTCTTTAGTACATACCCTATTTAGACAAATTTGAAAATCGGGACAAGTGTTATTTGAATTGCAAGTTAATCGACAGGTTCCTTGAATGCAAACTTGATCACTTAAGCAGTCTCTGGAACTCTTGCATAATCCTGCAACAGATATTTTTTTTACATATACATATATGTCAGGGACAATGTAAAAAGTCTCTAAAAGGCAAAACTCCTAATGTGTTTAATTTAAAACTGTAATATTGTATACGTACCAACACACAAATTGTCCACACATTTTGTACCGGTAGAGCACCTGTTATCGTTCGTGCAGTATTGTATTGGCACACAACCAAGAACAGGGTCGCCGGTATACCCTGGTGAACACGAGCAGTGTCCAATATGACTCTTAGAGAGACACTCCGCATTTCTGCCGCACGCACGGGGAATGCTACATGAATTTATACACTTGTAGTTGACGCATGCTTCTTCTGATGGACAATCAGCATCTTTAGTGCATTCGAATTTAGTGCATTTTTTGTAGGGATCCCCTTGGCTATTCAATAAGCATTCACAGATAGCCTCATGTGATTCAATGATACATTGCGCGTTTTCACCGCACGGCGATGAAATTTGGCATGGATTCACACACTGATTATTGACACATTTCGTTTTATCTGAGCAGTCGTCATTTGTAAAACAGTCTCCAGGTAGTTTACAAGTTCCTTTGTTTGCATCTAATATTGTTCCATTAATGCACTTGCACGCATAAGAACCCGGTGTATTTTCGCAGTCCGCATGTAAAGGACACGGTCTGTCGAGACATTCGTTAATATCCTCGCAGACATTACTACTTAAAGTAAAACCAGCCGCGCATGTGCATATAGGTTTATGATCTTCAATTTTACACGATCCACCTTGACATGCAGAAGCATCACATTTATCTAAAAGAGTAGCATAACGTTGTATTAAAAACAATATAATTATCATCATCATCATCATCATTTCAGCCATTACAAGTCCACTGCTGGACATAGGCCTCTCCTTTAGATCTCCAATAAGACCGGTTGGAAGCGGCTTGCATCCAATATAATTATATATTATTGTAAATATAATCAGCTGGTCTGGGATTTTCCATGCTGCTCTGTGAGTAAAGAAAAAACATAGAATGTACCAGTTGCTTCTCTTCCCGCGCAGATGGTAAAAGCGCATCGAGGGAATGGGCGAAAATCTTGGGAATTGTGTTGTAGGCGATGCGGTTAGGCAACCCATCACTATTTTGACTCCCCTTTCCACCTATACGCCCACAATCGTGGCCATTAGGTCTTGTTACTTTACGCTCTGTCTACTCCTTAAGGGATAAAGACGTGATTTATGTATGTAAGTATGTGTGTATGTAATATAATTATAATAATTATCGTAGACGTACCTGTACATTTGTTAATTCTCGCGTTGCAATATTTTTCATTGGAACAGTCGGAATTCTCGACACATTCGACTTTGAAACATCCTATGTTCTTGTCAAGTGGATTACCTAGATATCCTTTTCCACAGTGACAAGATACTCTATGGCTTATAACGGAACATAGTGCATTAAGTCCACAAGATTTAGATTGACAAGGATCCAAACATTTCCCTCTCACACAAGCCAAAGAGCTGTCGCATTGTTCATCTCGTCTGCACTGATTTGGCAATAAACATCCAGTTTTATAGGGGTCACCAATTGCTCCAGTTGGGCAAATACATTTGTAAGATCCTATTGTATCTTCACATTGAGCCGAAGGGTGGCATGGATTTTCAAGACATTCATTAACATTAATACATTCATCAACTTGTAATCTAAAACCAGATAAACACCGGCATTCTGTTGATTCACAAAGTTGATTATTCAAGCAATCAGAATCAGTTTTACAACCGGGTATACACAATCCAGAACTACAATGTTCTCCGTGCAAGCAATTACTACTAGAGTGGCATATTTTGTGACACTTATTATCACTGCATTCCTCACCCATTGCACATCCCGACTTATCCTGACAGGGGACTTGACACAGATAACCAATACACATATGCTCTGGTGGGCACTCTGATGTCCGAACACAGGAACTCGGTTTTCTTACACATCCCTGCTGTGGAGTAGGGGTCCCTTCAAATCCGGTTGGACACTCGCATTTCGTGCTATGGTTTATTCTCGAACAGATAGCATTTGGACCACAAACACGTGTTGCAAGACAAGGATTTTTACATTGATTATTTATGCATGATTCTGCGCTCGAGCAATCATCGTTGCCTCTACATCCTATTAAACACTGACCACCTACACAAGCTTGACCAATGCCACATTGTGAATGTCTAGAACATTGAATCATACAGAAATTCTTAAGGCATATATCGCCGGGATCACACTGACTGGAATTTTTACAAGCAGTCAAACACTGCCCATTATAACATACATCGCCATTGCAGTTGTCGTCATTTTCACATATTAGTAATTTCTTCTTACATGCGTTTCCGCCTTTTATATTTTCGTAGCCTTCAGGACAAATGCAAATTGGCTTTCTACTTACAATTTTGCACAATGAGTTTAAACCACATGCCCCGTTGCAAGGATTTACACATTGGCCACCGACACAGCTTGCTTCTGGCGGACAATCATTGTCGCCTTTGGGACATTCACCTTGTGCTTTACATCCTCCGTTTTTTGGATCACCATTTAACCCGACAGGGCATTTACATATATAAGACGTCAAATGAGGTTCACAAATGGCAGTTGGATGACAAGAATGCGGATTGCATACTTCTATCTTTTTGCAATTTACTTCAGGTATTGGATCAGCTTTGTAACCGCTTGGGCACTGGCAAGTAATTTTATGATTTTCGGATATGCACACTGCATTATCGCCACAAGAGTCCTCAGCACAAGCATTCATGCATGTGTGTGTCATACGATTACATAATTCGTGTGACATACAATCCGTGTTATAAATACAAGGAACCGACTGACAACCCCTCTCTAGGTCTTCAGGGTTACCAGTATAGGGCCCGGAAGGGCATTGGCATTTGGCCACGTGATTATTTGTTACGCAGATAGCATTAGGGCCGCAAACAATCTGTTGACAAGCTGGTGTGCATTTTTTTACTGAGCCAAAAACTTTACAAATCTCATTTTCACGGCACTGTGCATCAACAGAACATTGATTTTTATTAATTGGTAGACATCCCTCACGGTCGTTTGGATTCCCAACAAAACCGGGGAGGCATTCACATTGACTCTTGTGATTTCTCGTCGTACATTTAGAATTTGATGGACAACTAAAAACCAAACAGTGCTCTGCACATTTCTTTACACCTAATACATCTTTTTGACAGGACATGTTGTCGTCGCAATCATCATCGCTTTCACAGTTTGGTGTAGAAGGCTGCTCACAAGAGGAGCTGACAGGGTTCCAACGGAATTTATCTTTACAATCGCAACGAGCGCTGTTATCTACAATTTTACACACTTCATTGGCACTACATGCTATTGTTGAACATAAATCTAAACATTTACTCGTTGATCCATCTACGCGTATACAGACTTCTGGTTCTGCGCAGTCACTGTTTTCATTACATTCAAGTTCATTGGGTTCTCCGTGTTGTAAATAGCACCCAGATTTAACGTCATTAGCTTTTCCTATATATCCTTCGGCACATAAACAATGAGCTTGATGGTTAGAGCTTACACAAAGTGAATTAGGCCCACACTGTAATTTGCTACAAGAGTCAACACATTTTCTTAAATTTTTGGCCACTTGAAAACATATTTCTGAATCTTTGCAGTCTACATCAGTCAAGCATTTGTTATCGGGAACGCATCCAAGTTGTAAGTTATTAGGATTTCCTGTATGACCTGGCAGACAGTGGCAATATCCCTCTTCGCAAATTGATTTAGGACCGCAAGCCATTTTACGACATGCATCGATACATCTAGATCTTTCACAAATATATCCATCCGGACATGTGGCGTTGTGAGTGCAAGTGCAACTATTTCCTTCAGTGCATTTGGCAATCGACACATGGGAGCAAAGCTCATAAGGATTGCCTACAAAGCGACTCTTGCAAATACAGCTGAAGCTTCCAGGTGTATTAATACAAATTGCGTTTTCGGCACAAGGCTTTGAGGTACACTCGTCTATATCCATACATTGCAGGTTAGGATTTCCAATGTAACCCGGTGGACAAAGACATTCAACGTGCGATCTAGTTTGTTGACAAACAGCATTTAGTCCGCAAGATGCTTTAGCACATGTTATTTGCCTCCTTGGAAGGCATTTAGTGTATGGATTACCGGTAAAGCTTTTGTCACATTTACAAGTGTTTATTTGACCATAAACGCAATGTGCATTTTCACCACATCCTGGTTCGCAAGCCGGTGGTGAAATAGCTAAAACAAATACATATTTTAGTAGGTATTGAAAATTAAATGGGAACAAAATGATTGAATATACATGAAGAAAGTCATTGTATACTTACGTGGCATACATAACAGATCAGGATTTCCAACGAAGAAATCATTACACACACATTTGCCGCTTTCCTCGTTACATGAGGCGCCTACTCCACACACGACGCCCTCACAGCGCTGGCGGCAGCGGCCCGCGACGCAGGACAGCGCGCCCTCGCACGGCGCGCCTGGCCCACACACGTCTCTTATACAAGCGCCTCCGGGGAATGGGTTCCCAACCATGCCTTCGGGGCAAACGCATGTCGGCCCTGACTTTGATATTATACATTGAGCACGAGAGGCGCATGAAAACGAGTCGCAACCTGGAAATAAATAGTCATTAACTATTAGTTCATTACGTACGCGATTTTGGGTAGGTAATGGAAACCAATAATGATGATATTAATTATTATTACCAGATATGCACTTTCCGCCTTCAGGTTTAGTATACCCAGGGTTGCAACGACACCATGCAGCGTGGTTATCGACTTCACAAAACGCATTAGGCCCGCATGAGACTCTACCACACGGTGATAGGCAGGTACGGTTCATACAAGAAAGGGTATTAGGGCACTCTTCATCCGAGCTACAGAGTTGTTTTTGTGAAGGTCCCTCTTCGACAGTGCCTGTAATAAATAGATATGAATGTGTTTAAAGTTATGTTTGATTGCGACTGCTTAGTAGAGTTCTTATGACATGTTCTTACGTGGCTAATCTGTAAAAATACATACGGCACGTCATTTACATATTCAGCCTATAGTTCACATTTGCAAGAAAAAATCTAGAAGTTACCTTACGTTTCCAGGCCATTATGTGAACTATAATTCAATTATTAAAATGTATACTTACATCCTGTTTTGTAGGGATCTCCAATCATATTTTGAGGACACTCGCATTGAAAGCCTCCTTTTTTGTCGTGACAAGTGGCACCATACGCGCATGGTGCACTGTGGCATTCATTTCTATTAGTGCAACCTGTGTAAGGATCACCTTCAAATCCCGCCATGCACATGCATCTTGGAGGATCACTTGGCGTACACTTAGCATTTATTCCACACGTAAATCTCTCACAGGGGCTCTTGCATTTCTGACCATCTGTAACATCTAAGTAAAATGGCGGTGGACAAACACATTGACCTGGTTCAATACATTTTTCATTTGAAAAGCAATCTGAATCACTTATACAGCGTTTTTGATTTAAGCTGCAATGTCCAGTGGCAATATCTTGTCCGTATCCTGAGGGACATTTGCACATAAAAGAGCCAACGGTATTAATACACTTTGCATCAATTCCGCAAACAGGCTGACCAGCAGTGCATTCATTAATATCTTCGCATGAACCGTCCATGGTTTGAGAAAATCCAGCTGGACAGGCGCAGTAGCTAACTCCATCTGAGATAACAATACATTCCGCACCTTTTCCACATTTATTGTTTTTCGAGCAGCCAGACAAAACGCAATTGCCGTCAACTACTTTATATGGTGGTTGACACTGGCAATTGATATCGTTGCATAACTCGCATAAGTTATACGGGTTCCCGCTATATTCCGGAGGGCATTTGCATTCATAGCTTCCTGGTAAATTTTTGCAAATGGCATTCAAACCACATGGTGAGCGCCCATGTTGAATACACTCATTGATATCTTCACAATAACCCGTTTCTTTACTTCGCGTGTACCCTTGCGGGCAAATGCATACATTTTCAGCGTCATGTAATATACATTGCTCTCCTACAGGACATGGATGACTTTCGCTGCATTCACTGGGCATTTTCCCTGGCACACACCCATCCGAGTAAGGATCACCATGAAAACTACCCGGACATTCACACTGGAAATTCCCAGGTAAATTTTTACATACAGCTCCAGGACCACACGGATTTGATACGCACTCATTGATGTCTTGGCACCCGTTAATAGATGATGGATTACCAGTAAAACCAATTCGACAAGTGCATTGAGCAGTTTGGTCGGTCAAAAGGCATTCTGAATTACTTCCACAGTGCAAGGTCTCGCAGGGGTCTACAAAAGATACAATTAAAATTTTAAATAAAAAATAAATATGTTCACGTATAAATAAACCTAAGGTTATCAACACGTGGTACTTTTATTTAAAACGGTATTGCTCAAAGTGAATACAGTATTCACCAAAATGACTCTCCTTTGTTTGTTTACCACGTTCTTACTTAATGCATGAAAAATGAATTGCAACGACTATGCTGAACTACTTGACCAAATTTCTTACAACAAATTGTATTAAAGTTTACATTAGGTGTATAAAACTACTTACGTCTACATTCATTGCCCACATTTGGTTCTGGACACAGACATCTTGAATTTGGATCGCAAATAGAATTTCCAGGACATTCTTCATTATTTTTACATAATAGAATTTCTGCACAACGCACTCTTGGATCTGGATCGGGTATAGTGCCTTCAGTGCACTCGCAAATGTATGAACCATCTCTATTTATACATTCTGCGCCTACACCACAAATTCCTTCAATTTGACATTCATCAATGTCAATGCATTGTTTGTATGCATCCCCGGTGTAGCCTTCTGGACAGTGACACATAAAACTACCCAAAGTATTTGAACACCGGGCATTTATACCACAACGACCAACAGGTCCAACAGATGTGTCACATTCATTAATATCGATACAGCCAGCAGCTATATCAGTCGGGTCAAAAGTCCATCCGTCATCACACACACAATAAGCTTCGGCGCCGTCCGGTTTACAATATGCGTGATCTCCACATTTAACATCTTCACACGGGGCACGGCACTTTACTTTTGGTGGTGAACCCACAAAACCATTGGCACATTCGCATTTATAAGACCCAAGGGTGTTAACACATAAAGCATTTTCTCCGCAAGATGATGTTTTGGTAACACATTCGTCAATATCAATACAAACAGATCCCTTGGCATCGAATCCTTCTTTACAAAAACATTGATTTTCTATGCATTCGGCATTATTAGTGCAGTCGAAATTTGATTTACATAGCGTATTGACGTCAATCTGAAATAAGATTTTGTTTAGCTTGATTAAATTATGCCCGTACAAAATGAGAAAACTTATACAATCAATGTTTATTAATTTACCTGTTCACAGGCGATTTGAGGATCAGGTTTAGCTCTATACCCCTGTGGGCAGATGCAGTTGTAGCCCGGTGCAGCGTTCTCACAGATGGCGTGCGTACCGCAGGGCCGCTCGAGCGCTTCGCACTCGTCGACGTCGCGGCAGCCGAGCGGCGCGCGTGCGTCGCCCGTGTACTCTGGCTCGCACGCGCACACGAAACTGCCGACCGTGTTGGTGCACACGGCGTGCGCGCCGCACACCTTCTCGCTACTCTTACATTCATCCACGTCTGGTGTAACAAACAACTCACGTCTAATTACATCTACCGTTAGCGTCCCTGCACTAACATCATACGCACGCAATGGGAACGCCGACGGCCACTACGAAGAGCAAGAGACAGGATAACAGGCGACTGAATGTAAAACAGTGTTAGAGAAGTCGACGAAAGTCTGAAGAAGAAACTGAAAGGAAGAAATTTATCTAAAAATAGTTTCACACACGATGGGTCCTTCAGTGCCTCGTGTTGCCAGAACTCAGTATTGGGCAATGATGTCTTCGGGCGGGAGTCTTTCGATCGCCGATGCTATATTCACAGAGTTGCTGAAAATTGGTTCGTTACATTTGTCGATAAATGTCTCGATTGAAGTGATAATTAGTAAAAGCGTGAAGCTACCGCGCATTCGGATACGGTAGTGTTCAGCGCGATTCGTTGCACGCGACCGTTTTTAATACCACAAAGCGTTAGACCACACATGAGTTGAGTAGGTTAGGGTGGGTCAACAAAGGCGTTTCAGATTGCGTGGCTCACCAGTGCATACGACATCGGGATCGCCTCGGAAGCCTGGTGGGCAGACGCAGCGGTAGGAGCCGGCGCCGGGCAGCGCCTGGCAGAGTGCACCGCGACCGCAGACGGCGCGCGCGCACGCGTCTGCCTCGCGGCACGCCACGCGCGGATCGCCTTCGCTGCCGGCGGGGCACGCGCATTCGTACCCGCCCTCCACGTTGCGGCACGTCGCTCCCAAGCCGCACGCCG
Organism: Pandemis cinnamomeana; assembly: GCA_932294345.1. Lineage (NCBI taxonomy): Eukaryota > Metazoa > Arthropoda > Insecta > Lepidoptera > Tortricidae > Pandemis > Pandemis cinnamomeana. The sequence goes on along the minus strand of OW028705.1, from coordinate 8,802,669 downwards.
ACCCGCTAGCGCACTCGTCCACATCCACACACTAGTCAAATAAAAACTCTTCTCAGTCTCATAACGCAATAGCATGCCTAAGTGAAAACTTCTATAGCGGCGTTGTAACTTTTTTTGGGATGGGTATAAAATGTAAACTCGGAGAGTTAAAATACCAGGATCGCAGCTCCTCTAAGAGCTTATTTTGAAATACGAATGAAGCTACTAGACTCGCGTTCAATTTTTGAAGTGTTTTTTTGTTGAGTCGCGAGAAAAAGTACCAGGATATCGGCACTTTGTTAGAGGTCTGTCCATATAGAGTGTTGGAGGTTTTGTGTTTCGAGCTTCTTTGTTTATGCTTCCGAATTGTCCGAAATTTATTTAAATTTGGAACGCCGCCCTCATCACTACATAGTCACTACATAGTATAAAACAAAGTCGCTTTCTGTGTCCCTAAGTCCCTTTGTATGCTTATATCTTCAAAACTACACAACGGATTTTGATGCGGTTTTTTTTAATAGATAAAGTGATTCAAGAGGAAGGTTTTTAAGTATAATTCTACGCAGACGAAGTCGCGGGCAGAAGCTAGTATAAAAGTCTAAAGGTATTAGGTACTTATTTGGTACTGGTTAAATATATCAAAAATATCTTATTAAGGGCAACACACAGATGGAATGTGACACTGTGCATTTTCATATGGAGAAAAGTAAAAAAACAGAGAAATTCATGTGCCTGCCGATTTTGTAAAAGTAATAACCGAGGCATCTTTGACTAAAAAGTATAATGTAAAATATTTACACTGGAGTTTTTTCAAAAACCATGCCTCACTTAAGCACTACACTCTGTTAAACCTGAAAAGAGAGCAAGTGACCCATGTGCTTTAAAAAGGCTTTAAATTATACACCTCACAGTCCGATGACATCTCGCCTATTCTACCTCAAAGATTCAATGATAGTTCAGAACATCAAGCTATTCCTATCCCTATTAAAAAACGAAAAGACGATGATTTGCAATCTCTGAAGCCGCTTCTGAAAAGACTTCCATTTCACGATAGTTTATTGCATGTGTAGTTGAGGAAAATAATATTTTTTTTACGAAGACACGTTGTTATTTAAGATTGTCGATTGTTACACTAAGAGTCTACTTAGTTACTTTAATAAACACAAAAAAATACAATTCGTTTCATTTTGTACCATAAAATTTAAAGCAAAATTATCGTAATTCAACAAGTCTCAGCCAATACTAGAACAAAAATCATGTATAAAAAGTGGTTGCGTGAGTTACTCCAATATTTGTAAAATTAATGACCGGCTATAAAAGTATCTCATGAAACTAACAAGAACTTTTTGATTAATCACAATAATTTACAGGATCAACATGAAACTACCGTGAGGCTCAAGCTCGTGAGATAAGAGCTAAGTTAGTAAACATTTTTAATTTAACTTACGCCATCGAACGGATTTCCAGTGTAACCAGCTTGACAAGCGCATGTATAATTTCCCGGATAGTTCTGACAGACAGCATTTATTCCACAAGCTCCAGGACGTCGACATTCATCGATATCTAAAGTCAACAAAAAAAATCAGAATACTATAATTATATACCTACTTATAAATAAAAGAGTAGAGACATAACGTTACTGAACGATTGACTGATTAGACAATGCATGGTCGAAACCACTTCAGGTACATTTAGAATCATAGAAGTGCACTAAGGAGGGTTTTTTCGGAGTTTCCGTGGAATAGGGAATAAAGGTATTTATATTTTGCTTCAAAGCTTCCTTATCAGAAGCCCTAAGAACTCAAAAACTCAGAATAAAGTGGATTATTTGGACTGAAATCGTACAGAAGTTTTGAAATTTCTGCCTACATAAATGTAGACATTATTAACATTACATTGGAGTATTTATGCAATTGTAAATATCATAAATACGAGATTAGAAGTACCTCGGCACTCTTCCTCGCCATCGCCTTCGAACCCTCGGTTGCACTTGCAGATGAAATGCGCCGGCAGATTGCAACACTCGGCGTTTGCCACGCATCGCGATGCCACAGCGGGGTCTTCACATTCATTTATATCTGAAGGAAAATAATATTATTTACAATTCAATGTATTTCTTACACCCTTAATACAATAGAACAAAAAAAATGTTTTAGTACTAACCTCTACAACTAAAGCCATCGCCATCGTAGCCTGGGAAACAGGAACATTGAAAACTGCCAACCGTATTTGTACAGTGGGCAAAAACATCACATGGCCGTTCCTTACATTCGTTTACATCTGCAATAGAATTTATTGTTGAGTAGGGTGTACTTATGTCACACTGAAGGATCTGCACTCCAGGGGCTACCATGACGTCTTAATACGATTCAATTCCGACTCAGTTCAGGTTTTAGCTGTTATTTTTAGTATAGGCGAGCGAACCTAAACTGAATCGGAATTGAATCGCATTAAGACGTCATGGTAACCCCCACTCGTAAAAATTTGAATTTAGAATTGTCATTTAAAAAATATAGCTCATTGCTATCGAAGTAAATAATAGTCGGCGGGAAACTGATTGTAATTTGTTTTTTCTGACGTTTTAAAGTGACGACTTTGCACTAACAATGGAATTAACGCGAAAAGACTTTAGAGCAATGATTTTTTACGATTTTGAAAGTTCTCTTTCTCCGCAAGAATGTAGCGCTCGCTTTAAAAATGCTTTTGGGCTTGAAGCACCACATTTCAGCACTGTGCGACGGTGGTATGTAGATTGATAGCGGCAGGGTTTTTCTCCATTACGATTCTCGTGAGGGTAGGCCGTCTACCGCGGTCACTGAAGAACACGTGGCTGTTATCAGCCGACTAATAGAAGAAAATCGACGAGTCACCTAGGTTAAAATTCGTCGACAATTAAGGATTGGTATGAGCCAAATACAAAAGATTTTACAAGAATATTTGAAGGTCAGGAAGCTCTGATGTGGATAGATTCCGCATGAACTCGGAAACAATCCTGTGTCGATTGGTGCTAATAAGAAATGCTGCGGAAGTATAACGACGGGCGTTCAAACGCCTTGTATATAATAGTGTAATAGGAGACGAAATATGGATATATTGCTACGATCAAGACCTGGACGACCAAGAAGTCGCAGCCTCTTGCATCATGACAACGCGGCTCCTCATACCACCAAGAAGACAAAGGCATTTTTGCAGGTGGAGATTTTTACCTTTTCCCCAAAGTCAAGGATTTGATGAGAGATTTGATTTTTAAGACCCCCAAGAAACAGTGACGACATTCAACAGCGATGTTGGAAAAATATACTCAAGTGATTGGGCCTCATGCTTCGAAAAATGGTTTGAGCGTATGAATAAATTGTATTATTTAAAAGTTACGCAAAACTTTCTGCGTGGCCCTCGCATGTACTTAACTATGGTGCTTTCATTATTTTTGTCTGAATTTATTGTATAAATAAGCAAACTTATCACTTACCGGCTTCCTGGCAATTGCATCCCCCGAAACCGTCATTACAATGGCACACTCCGTTCAGACAAGCGCCATTTATACACTGCGCGCCATCTTCTTTGGTACAATCGTCTAAAATAACAAATTATATTGTAGTTACACATTTTTTTTATATTTTAATTGCTTATAATGGAAGCGGACAAGGCCCTACTAAAAATTAAATATGTGAACACTACGCTATTGTCAAGGGCGATGAAGCGTGTGCAGATATTTTGCACGGTTCGATGCATGAGAGTTTTCAATAATAATTTGATACCGCTGTAATCTTTAATTGAAGATACCTTGCCGAATGTGCATGATATTCAAAATTAGCTCTGATTCTCAATGCCACAACGTCGAAGTAATAAATTGAAGCGTTAATTAAAGTATGAACTTACTCGATTGTGTAACTTCCTGTCATAAAAATACTCGTAGAAAGAGATGTTGGTATTTGAGATTTAAACTTGCTGGCTTTTTTGTAAAAGATACCTACTCGTATGAATAAGGAAGATTCAAAAGAGCAAGTTTTTAATTAATGACTCACCTGTGCACTTTAGCTCTGATCTAAGCTCGTCGGATGCCTTGTAGCAGTCTGGCACGCCGTCGCATAATTTTGATAATTCATATAATTGTAATATTTGCGTTGAATCGTTTACTTGACAGCCAAAATAGCCGTCTTCTAAATTTAAGAAAAATACTTCTCGTTTTATTCCTAAACCTATTCCATATTGGCCTTGTGTCGCTACCTGTGGAACAATTGAAAATATATTCACACGTCGCTCGAGTTTAAAATGCTTTATATAGAATAATTGGTATCTTAGCAGATTTCGCTTACAAGAGGCGCTATGGTTCGATGTAGGTATCTTACAAATAATGTTTTAAGCATAAATCAGTATTGTAGGAATTTTACAAATGCGTAAGTACGACGGAAGTTAATATCCGCTGTAAAGAATCACCGGTAGTGAATCAGTCAACTTAAGAGCTAAATGAAGTTTCCATGTACCAAAATTTAATAGTACATTAGGAAAGAGCAATACATCCGTACATACATTACATAAATCACGTCTTTATCCCTCTATCTATATAATTACCTCTTGGTATGCCAAGTTTCAAGGTTGGAGTTATAATAGTTACGGAGATAGACTCATTGCAAAGTAAGAATATAAATCCCTTTAACTCCCTAACCCGCGGGAATTTCGGAAAGTCATGAAATTATTTTTTAGCAGTTATGATTTTTTACTTGTGTGTCAAATTTTAAGGCTAGCTATTATAGTTACGGAGATAGGGAGAATTTGCAGCTAACTTATAAAACCCATTTATTCTCTATCTAAATATCTCATGACCCCTTTAAAGTTTAGAAACCTTCAAAATGCGGTACTATACGGGGACTTTCGAGACATTCAAACTTTAAAGAGGCCGGTACGCCCACAATCACGCTGAACGTGACCTTTAGGGCTTATTTCCTTAGGCTCTGTCTTCCCAGTAAGGGATAAAGAAGTAATTTATAAATATGGCGGTATGTGTCTAAAAATATGGCGGTTTCCAAAATGACATTAACTATAGGTATGTAGAAACTGCTCTCTTGGAAACTGAAAGAAAACTGGAGTGTTCTTGTTTTGTCTTGAACAAACACTTCACTTTATCTAATTAAAAATAGTACTTACATTTGTCGTTGTGACTAAAAGCGTCCAAACCACTAGCGGTAAGGTGTCTATATACATGGTCTCTGAAACAAAAAGAAACAGTCGTTTTTGAAAAAATCAACTTGTTTTGTGATCTTACCAAAATGATTGGACGGTTATTATTAAGTCATAAGTCATAAGTATTTAATTTTTTTATCAATTAAGAATCAAGGCATTCAAAGAAACCTGGCTTATTGTTCAGAACAGCTTTCAAAGAATTTCGTTGGAAAGTAAATTCGTAGTTACAGCTCATTTTGCGATACTTACACTTAGTCACATCATTCATTACAAAATTACTTTAAAGGTGTTCAGACAAAATTTGAAAAAACTTAAACATTTCAGAGACATTTTTTGAGGGCGGAATCTCTACTTTCTTTTTATTTCAGAATTATGGTACATTCCGACATTCAGGATAACATTAGAATTCAGAACCAGTGATTGTACATACACCTGTACAACCTGTTATTTACCTCTGCCTCTTTAGGTGCTTAATATGGATTCATTACTTATTGTGAGCTACAACTTTTTTTTTTATTACTCGCATTGGTTTGATACAATGACTAATGAGTGTAAGTATTTTAATAATATTCGATATTTTGTTGCAATGCGTTTGGAAACTCGATCTCAAAAATGTTACTTACTAAATGAAATAAATAAAAAATGTATTATAAAGAATCATTTTTTCTTCTTTCTAATTTTATCCTGAATGGAGCATAGATTGCATGCAATGCCATAGCAAAACAATGTTCTTGTGAAAATTTCATCCTCTTGAAAATAGAAGCCATAGAAGGATTTAGATTGTTTGTTGATAATTCATTCAATCACGTCCCTTTTTATGTCCTTCTTAGGAAGAAGATACAAATTTCTCACTCTGGCAAATACCTAATTGTGACCATTGTGTTTAACCGACCTTGCGACTTTTTAGAATAGTATCACTACATAGTATAAACAAAGTCGCTTTCCGCTGTCTGTCCCTGTTTATGCTTAGATCTTTAAAACTAAGCAACGGATTTTGAGGCGGTTTTTTTAAAGAGATAGAGTGATTCAAGAGGAATGTTTATATGTAAATTCTACGCAGACAAAGTCGCGGGCAAAAGCTATTAAAGTAATAAACAAATGGTTCTGCTCTTTGAAGGTAAGTTAGATTTTTGAAATGGTACCTATTTATTTAGGGCGAAAAAAAAACATATGTTATATCGATGGACCATATAAACCCGAGGAAGGCGACTAAGAGAATCCGAAGGTTTGTATGACTCTTAGTCTTGAGGGGAAAACTGTACTTTTCCCTTCGATTGCGAGAAAAGTTTAAGGTATTTAGTGGTACCTAACAATAAAATTGAAAAGGAATTAAAAATAATCTGAAGTTACATTCATTAATACAGATCCACAGTGTTAATGAATAGGTAACTGCAATATAAATATAATATATAAAGTGTCTCTTACCTAGGCCGTAAATAAATGCGAAAGTTTGTGAGTGAGGGTGTGAGTGAGCGAGTGTGTGTGTATGTTTATTCCTTCTTTACGCTGAAACGATTGGACGGATTAGGATCTAATTTAGTTTTTTACGCGGATGGCGCGCTTTTATCCACAGGTAATACAAATGTTGCGTTTAACAACGTTAAAAGCCAAGACATTTAGGTAAAGCGATGGCGTATGATAAAAAAAAAAAACATTTTTATCATAAATATTAGTAGGTATTGTATTTATCTACCGAGATTTCGATTAAATTCCTGTTTAGATAAAGTTTCAATTTCGAGCTAAAGCACCTCCTTGGTTGTAATGAAATGGGTAATTTCACCCGTGTTGAACTCTTTATTTCGAATATGAGGAAATTAAAAGAAGGTATTGTGTATGACAAATTTCACTAACGTCGCACGGTCGCACTTAATATTTGTGACATTTTTTGTCTTTCTTTTCCCGCTCTTTGTTCCATTGCGCATTTCTTCTGCGCACCAATGGCTGCCGGTTATAGTTCGTCCAATCATTTATTTTCTCGATGACAGCTCCCGTAGAATGTAACTGCGCTTTTTACGCAAAAATTAACTTTTAAATGCGAGGTATAAAAAAATATGACAACTGCCTAATTTTGTTCCTTGATCTCATATAATATTCATCTAAGACAAATTGAGTCCATAATATATGCAGTGATATTTTTTTAAAGTGCGATAAACAATAAACATTTTCATAAAGTTACATTCTATGGGATTAATCATTGTAATTGTAATCCCATAGAATGTAACTTTATGAAAACGTTTATTGTTTATCGCACTTTAAAAAAATATCACTGCATATATGGACTCAATTTGTCTTAGATGAATATTATATGAGATCAAGGAACAAAATTAGGCAGTTGTCATATTTTTTATACCTCGCATTTAAAAGTTAATTTTTGCGTAAAAAGCGCAGTTACATTCTACGGGAGCTGTCATCGAGAAAATAAATGATTGGAAGAACTATAGTTTTTTTTAACTTTTAGACACGGAGGTCGCTATCGATTAATTATCGACTTATATTTGAAGGTAAAAAAAATACCGAACGTAATAATTCCTAATTCTCGTTGTATACGCTTGCATAATAAGCTTATACAGCGTGACGGTTATTTTCTTTTACAATTAAAAAGGAACTTATTTGTATAGATGATTATATAAAACATAGATTACATGGCTGTTTACCTATTTCCATTGCTATGTACCTCATTTGGATTAGCTATGAAGGGTTGAGTTTTTTTTTTCAAATTACGAGAGATTAGATCGTTTCCCCAAACTCGTTAATTTCGCGTAGCAATATTTCCATTCGCATTTTCCCCACTCGAATTTCTACCCATTCCACTTTTTTATCATTCATAAGTATTACCAATAGTCATAATTATTCAATTGCATATTTACTCAATCATTTTTTTTATCATTCGCGAATTTTACCAGGGTCCTGATTAGGTACCTAATAGTGAATCGACTATAATTTCAAAGCCGGCACAACGATAGATACTTTCGAATATAGGTATCGGTATCGTGTCGGCAAAAAGACGTATATGCATCCCGAATTGTCATATCAAATTTTTAAATATGGGAACAATGTCGTGTAAGAAATTAGAATATTGCAAAGACAAAGACAGGGAAACTTTTGGTATGGGAAAAATATCGCTTAAGAAATTAAAATATTGCGCGAAATGTCGGTTAGGCATGTTTGAGAATAGGAATGCAAATTGCAAGCGAATGATAAAAAAGGTGAATGGTTAGAAATTCGAGTGGGGAAAAATGCGAATGGAAATATTGCTACGCGGAATTAACAAGTTTGGGGAAACGATCTAATCTCTCCCAATTACTTTCAACCCAAGGGTCGAGATGAGTCACTTTGAACCCACTCCAGATCGTCAATGACCTACTTTCAGAGTATGAGAAATGAAAACCTTTTTTATTTACACTAAACAAAGCACTTGTTACGTAAGGCTACAGAACATGTCGTACATACTTTTAGAGCGTAATTAAAAAATATGTGGTTAAATAGTACAGTATTTTCAACCGTAGGACGGAAACTTATGTGAGAGCTCCTAGTTCTGGTTTCAGGACCTTGAATGTTTTTTGCTACTAGTATATACCTATTGGATTGTTCTCCTTCATTTATTTCTTTATCGCATACTTGCATATTGTATATACCTACTTGAAATAATAGGGTACATTATAATTGTATTATTTTCATACATGCTACCCACGCGAGATGTTGTAATGTCCTAAATCTAAAATGTAGGTAATGTGTGTCTGTCTGGGTTAGGAGACCGATTTTTTAAATCACGTCTGTTTTTTTACTACCTACTGCATGTACAACAAATCCAATTATTTTTTTCCCTTTTCGCGTGGTATCTTCAATAGTAAATGTGACTGCAAAAGTTGGCTTCCAGCATGGCGTGATTGAGCATGAGTTAAAAGCAAAAATCGTTTGACAGATAAATCGAGAGATAAGTTCAAAAGAGGATAAGTAGGTTGCATCGAATAGTATGGTTTATTTTAAGACGAGACAGCGATACCAAAAACGATACTGGAAGCATTGAATACAATAACATCGCAGTAGTTCTTGATCTATTACGTCAGCAAATGGTCATTCTTATTCGTGTATTCTTAAGAAAGAAAAGTGTTGTTGGTATGTGAAGTGAACGATGCCAATGGCTATTCAATTATCCGCTAGGTACGCGAATTCGAAAAACGAAGAAGGAATAAGTCCCTAGAAATCAGTTATCCTTTTTGTTCATACTTTTTACCATTACGTGCTTACTAACCGATAGCGATATTTCCGTTTATAATTAGGTACCTACTAGCTCGCTATACGGGCGACAAAGGCGAAGGTCGTGCTGCGAGGTCAGATAACTGTGCGAGCGGGATTTTGGTTGGCTACTTACTTAATATCCAATCACCAATCACTACTTACTTAATTTCCAATCATCAATTGTAATTTAAAAAAAACCCTGAATGATTGACTCGCTCATCAACGCCCAGACGAATACCATGAAAGGCTAAATTTATGATAGTATACACGTTTTTTTCGTGATTGTGATAAATTAACACGCAAATATGTAATAAGTTTTCAGCAGTCATAGCATAGCGGAGCATGGCAAGTAGCTTGGTAACGTATAATAACCGATGCGTGGTAACTGACTGGTTAGGTTACCTATACTTAGTGCGGTTGCACTTTGCTCAGCTGTGAACCAATGTCGTTGTCCTAGTTGTCACGCGCCTATTTTACTGTCTGTTAAACGTACTCGTATAAATGTCATATAACCACAAAGGGTTACCGATTAAGTAGTAAAATATAAAAGCCCAGATTAAAATAAAAGATTTTGAGCTTTTTAGCACATACAAGAGTTTGCAGACCTAATAAAAACTCTAGACGGAGTTCAACGAATGGCTGAGTGAATTAGATAAAGTTTATTCTGTGTTCTAATTTTCAATGTCGTTTAGAAATTTAATTAAATGGAAACTAAAAAAGTGTGTTTCTTATTTTTGTTGAACGTTAGGGGGGGGGGGGGCATCAAAATATTATTTTTGGTTCGGGGAGGCTCGGTCATATAAAGGTTGGGAATCCCTGCGTTAAAAGACACTACAAATTATCATAGCAACATGAAGACATATATTACTGAGAATCGGCATTTGGGTTATTTGTAAATAAGGATCATTTAAATGAAGTATCTATTGATGACAAGGTTTCTTACATGGATGACACAGTGCCTACTATTACGTAAGCTCCTAAGGTCGCGAGACACAGACGCTACGACAGTATCAAACTCGGAAACCTTGACATACTCCTCTTTCAATCAACATGTCGAATATTAGACACCATGACATAAGACCTGTGATGGACTGGAGTAATTCAGTATCTGTTAATTACTGTAAGTATGAGTTAACGTGCGCTTTTGTTAGAGCAGGGGGTCGAAATTGAAATAAATACACATTAAAATCACTTTAACCGCTACATGTTGATTGTGCAATTAATATAATTTAATATAGGTACGGGGTGTAAATATCTTGTCATGTTCCTAGGTCCAGCTGTCATTCGGGACGCGTATTGCATCCTCAGTACCCTCTTAAGTCGAGCGGGAGCTTTGCACTTTCAAATGTTTCACTTCAGAATATTTTTACAAAAATAGACCCCCTGAGAACTTTGACTAAGTCATGTTAATTCTGCGCGTCTGATTCTGGTTCTCCCCAATGGAAGCGCTTCTGATGCCGGTGTCGCCGGTCGGTAAATGTGTAGCCCACAGCTGATAAGACGAAAGTAAAATTTTCATAGCTAATAGCAAAATTTTGTTATATTTTGTTAAATGAGTTTAAAAAGCAAAAAACAATAAAAAAGTACTCGCGTATTAGCAAAAGAACGATAATAATGTGTTGGTCTTTAACATTGTGTTTGAGATTGTAAATACTGAATGTGAAATAAGTCCCGCTATGGGATATTGGTATAGCTAAGATCCTTAGAACTTGTTTAATATTGTAAAGACAAATATTTAACCCTGACCTGCGATAAGTATTTATTTGTTTACCTACTTAAACATTTATGCAAGCTGCGCTTATATTTAAGAATATTTCAAGCACAAATATGTCATTGCAGAAAATAACCATTAATAGGTACCTACGCTTTGTTAATCCCCGAGCTATGGAAAACTGAAATTGAGATTTTGGCTTAAATTATTCAAAAGAAATATACCTATAGGTATATGTCACAAAATAATAAAGTAAAGAGGGAAATACTTGCAAAATTGCTAAAATACACTAAGTATTATACGGATACTTTTTTTAATGAAAACGTCTGAGATATTCCGTTTTCAAAACAGTACAACCCGTCTATTGCGTACGAATGAATATTCGTTCGACGACAGAGAAAGTAACTAGTGGACCACACCATGATGCAGTAAACATGTATTTTAAACAATTACTTAAAAAATTAAATGTCCGTAAATAATATATGAATATCAATAGGTACATAAGCACAGCCGTCTCCACTACGTCAAATCTGACATCACGAACTTGTAAGCGGACTTGTAGGATATGCATTCACGTTCGCGTGTTCGAATATAGTATCAAATCGAGCGTAAAGTGCGTCCGGGCGGGCGCCCATGCGCTTGCGCCATTCACTTTCACATAGCGCGCTCGCCGCTGGCTGTGAAGCTCTGCCTCGCACAGAAAGTGGGCTGCGAACAATGCATTTACACCAGTTTCTCTCTTGAGAAAATATTGTGTGTCACATCTTATCAATGTCCGCCAGTCACTCTGTATACGACAACACATCGCTTTGTTAGACGTCTGTTTTGTTAAACTTTACACATGTTATTTGCATTTTACCTGTGAACATAAAATCATCACGGGAGTAGGTGATATTTTTGTAAAAGATGTAATTTTTTAAGCTATTTAAAGTGTATTAGGCACCAGTTAAAGCATTTACCTGAATGCTAAATGAATAATTCAACAACCCGTAGGTAGTTAATAGGGTAGATGCCACAGACACAAGCTCCATAAAATGTCTTGAAATGCAATTTATTAATTTTAAATATCTATTATCCAATTATTATTACTATATTTACTATCTAAAATTGGGTTTTTCATACACTTATTAATATTAATCGTCCGATTTAGCGTCACAAACGTGGTCTGAACGAAACGCGGCCGCTTAGGCGTAGTCGAGATAAGAATAGGTTGCAAAACTTGTAACTGGCCTTAAGGCACTTCGTGTGAGGTAACGGATATTACCTACTAGGAGTTACTTTTGTTGAAGTCACTTACATGTAATTCAGAACAGGTTTGGAAATGCCTATTCATTTGTGCATTAGAACTAGTTTGCCAACTAACGTAGGTAAGAATTTTAAAATCAGCTCGATGAATGTGCGTGTCTACCTATGTCTATTGAATCGAACCAGAAGGTCAATTTTGCAATAAATTTAAGTACCTGTGCAGTAAGTGCTTAATTGAGACGGTTGGTATACCTATTATATTTCTCGCCAATCGGTTCACTATCTATGTCATTCATTAGTTATTCGGGCCAGGCAATGTGTTCAAATATGTAACATTTTCACACAGATTTCGGTGAATTGTGCCTGTTTTTATTATGATTACAAGCTTTTATTTAACTTGCAATATACAGGGTGTCCCAGAAAGTAGAGTCAAGCGAAAGTCCTGATGTAGAGCAACTCAAGGGTCATCCGAATCACCCCCATGTATGCTCCGCGATTTTTCGTAGTTTAGGAGTTATGGCCTTTTTTCACATTTTCTATTAATCTACGACCACGGAGACAGTTTTGCTCACTCTTGACTGCAATAATTGAGATAATTGGCTGTTTGTTTTTTTAACGAGTAGCTGGATAGTACGTGCATGTATTTTATTTAAAAACAAAACAACATCGTTGAGCGTTTGAGCAAAAAAAAATATCGAATCACAAAAAGTGACAAAATTTTGACTGTAGTTCAGACTTTGAAGGCCGATTACAAAAAAAAGTAGCATAACTTTTTTTTTTCAAACCGTGTTTAAAAACTGCCTTATTTTATTGACTTTCTACCCTATTAATTTTATTGATCTATCATTAAGGGATCATGCCAAAAAAAATATCAAAACGTACTTCATCCGTAATTTTCACTTTTTCTAGTAAGGCCAAGTACAAATCTGAAATTAGGTTTGTGCTCCGGATTTAGCATGAAAAACTTTTAGGTGCATAACAATAATACTGGCCACTGATTTTCTGAGGCTATTAAATGAAAATTAAAAAATATTTCAGATTTGTACTTGGCCTTACTAGAAAAAGTGAAAATTACGGATGAAGTACGTTTTGATATTTTTTTTTGGTATGATCCCTTAATGATAGATCAATAAAATTAATAGGGTAGAAATTCAATAAAATAAGGCAGTTTTTAAACATGGTTTGAAAAAAAAAGTTATATGCTACTTTTTTTTGTAATCAGCCTTCAAAGTCTGAACTACAGTCAAAATTTAGTCACTTTTTGTGATTCGATATTTTTTTTTGCCCAAACAGTCAACGTTGTTGTTTTGTTTTTAAATGAAATACATGCACGTACTATTCAGCTACTCGTTAAAAAAACAAACAGCCAATTATCTCAATTATTGCAGTCAGAGTGAGCAAAATTGTCTCCGTGATCGTAGATTAATAGAAAATGTGAAAAAAGGCCATAACTCCTAAACTACGAAAAATCGCGGAACATACATGGGGGTGATTCGGATGCCCCTTGAGTTGCTCTATGTCAGGACTTTCGCTTGACTCTACTTTCTGGGACACCCTGTATGTATGTAAATAACTATGTTTGTTCGGGTGGAATCTTGCGACTCAATTTTGAAGCAGATATTTTCAACAGCTTGAGCTGAAATTTAGCCTAGCTACTTGAGTAAGTCGGTTTACAATAATCTGGTAGTGGAGTTCTGGTGACCCAGCCAGGCTCGTTTCCGCAGGAGGAACTCTTCAACGGTTGGTCCGATAGACTTGAAATTTTGTACACCTTATGAAAGACGTATGACAATGCGAGTACAGACCCTAACGCAGACGTGTAATGTACAGTGGCGTAGCTACCTAGAGACTAGGCGGGGCAGTGCCCCGGGGCCCTCAAGCTCAGAGGGCCCTCGAATCTTTACCAGAAAATGTCGATCGAACTATTATTATTAAAACGTAACCAGTTTAGATAGTAGTGGGGCCCCATTTTTTTATTTGCACCAGGGCCCTTGGTTACCTAGCTACGCCACTGTTAATGTACCTACCTAAGTAAATAATATAATAAGGCTTGTAATGGGTAGATATAGGAGTCACTTTTAGAAAGAAAAATGCAAACTCTACCAAATGACATATTGTGAAGGTCGGATTGGTGTCAAAATACATTTTTTTAATTTACGTTAAGATAATCAAAGAAAAAATAGAAGCCAAATCCCGAAGAGAGCCACGAGAACTTAAACCCCTCTCATAAAGTAAAGACACTAAACAATACAAACTTTTTTCTTTGGGTATTTGTGTATTTATAAAATCTTATGCTACCCATATTCAGCAAATAAACCATTTCAATTCATTTCAAAAATACGACTCACCACGATGATTTCATAAATAAAATTATACTCTACACTACAGCAACCTAAATGAAAAGATGGGGAAGAACCACTAAGGGTGGCTCAGATCAGGAAATCCCCGCTGTGCATGTGCATGGTCTTGATAGGTAAGGAAAACAATTTTATACCAGTCGTCATGCTGTAGGTATCAAGGCTGCGCAAAGTTTTAACATCGGAGGTTAGAAGAAAAACGTTAAACAGTTGATGGAGTAGCAAAATTACAAGGACGATGCCTCTTCGTATCTCTGTAGGTACCTCTATTGATACCGACGAAGCCTTCAAACTATATTTGTCCAGCCATGCACTAATGCTTTCAGCCTAGGGTTCCGACCGTACTCTAAAATAGATAGGCCGGGAGATAGTGACACAAATTACTGACCATTATTTTTCTTTTTGTCATTGCGTACTAAGACCCCTGAAGAACCGCGATACTGGTACAAATGACCCAGTAATTTGTGTCACCATCTCCCGGCCTAAGACTATTGTACTCTATGTCATGTCGGCGTACTCTATAATCTATAACACTAATAACTGTATTAGGTACTCTTGCTAAAATATTATTTTTTTACAAAATGTTTACTATACTAGTGTAATGCTAGTCATGTAATATTATGCAATTTACGCAAACCTATTATAAATATATAAAATAAATGATACTCTTTTTTGTAAGTCGTACTCTTTATTTACCTCTTTCGAAATCAGATACAATCTATTTCTTCTAATAAAAGTTGGCAACCCTTTAACGTCGATGTTTAACCCAAATTTTAGCTCTTTGCGGGCCAAAGTTGGCCGGCGGGCCGTATTTTGCCCCAAGGTGTTAGACATTATGTGAAGAACTACTTTAAAAAACGGGAGCGGATCAGAATACATAAAGTTTAAAATGTATAATGGGTTAAAATACATAATGGTTCAAAATATATAACGCAATTTTCTGTAAAACTATTAGCTAAATGAACTTTTTTGATATCGTAATCTATAGATTGGTTTAGGTTAGGTTAGGTTTGTTTTATAATAATCCTGTTAATTTGTAACTTTCTGAGAAAATCGCATTATATATTATAAACCATTATGTATTTTAACCCATTATACATTTTAAACTTTATGTATTTTAATACGTACCCTTAAAAAACTCCGTTTGAAACCTATAACCGTGATTCTATGCAGACGAAGTCATGAGTATCAGCTAGTCTTAAATAAAAGCTTGTTTACAATTGGAGTCTCTGGTGTATCCGTAATTGTTCAAGTTACTTTTTATTTGTATACGGCTGGCGGTAAAGCGAAATCAATAGCTCTGCCGAGCATTGTCCGGGCCATTTCGGGTCACTTAGTGATCTCATCGATTTATTCGATTCGATTAGTTAGCTGCCAAATGCATTCTGATTGGGATGCAAAATCAGATAAACTAAGAATGATAAATGTGAATCAACCATGATTCTGGTTTAAACATTTATGTGCGGCCAATAACCCCTAAAAATTATACCAAAAATTTCAGAAATTCAACACAAGTTCATTTGTAATATCATAAAACGAATATCACAATGTTAAAAGCCAATTGTGACTGCCAAATGAGGGGTATAAATAAATTAAATTTAAGTATTTGAATTGTATATTTATACACTTACATATATAAAAATCGCGATTTTATTTTCATCTTGTTACTATAAAACACTAACTTTTTAAATATCTGTCAAAAAATCCTTTTAAGGCATTTTAATCACTAATTAGCATAATAAAGTTTTTAGCCGGTAATTCGACCTTAAGAAGACGTTTAATGTTCGTGACTGTAATCTTGTTAAACAAGTTTTTACGTGAAATCTATTGGATACTTCTTTATTTTTTTTAGGTCTAAGTAGCTATATAAAGCGTATAAATCAGTGTGTAAATCCAACACGAGCAAAGAATTAAACCAGGCATAGGGTTTAGTAGCGTAATCACTAATTAACTTAACGGGACTTTCTAAGTTATACATAATTGAAAGCCTGCAATTTATTTTTGAAAAATTACCGAGGAGCAAACGTAAACAAACATGTAGGCACCTAATCCACGTAAAAAAAAAACCGGTCAAGTGCGAGTCGGACTCGCGCACCGAGGGTTCCGTATCATTATCTATAAATATCTAAAACCAGTGTAAGCAGAGCCCTGTTCCAAAGCAAAATGTACGCAGTGTGGGGTTACTTTATATTGGTCACTGCTATATACAGACATACATACACATTTACGGTTTTCGCAATTATTCTTTAATCTGTGCTATAAGACCTACCTTCATACCAAATTTCAAGATTCTGCGTTCACGGGAACTACCTTGTAGGTTTTGATTCCCTTGAGAGTTGAAAATTTGCGGAAATTTGCGGCATAAACGGCTGTATCTTTTGATTGCGTTGGCTTAGAAGTTTGATTTTTTCACAGCTTCAAGGGACAGTAGACCTGAGTAATTGATATAAATTTCAGCTTCATACCTCCACGCGTTCCTGAGAAAAAGGGTCTTGACAGACGGACGGACGGACGGACAGACAGACGGACAACAAAGTGATCCTATAAGGGTTCCGTTTTTTCCTTTTGAGGTACGGAACCCTAAAAATGGATATTCAAATAGCTGACCAGTATTTAGCTGTCAAAGAGCGTTAACTTTAATATTAAGTTTTCGATTAATATTACATACATACATAAACCACGTCTTTATCCCTACTTACGGGGTAGACAGAGCCTAAGGTAACAAGACTTAAAGGCCACTTCACAAGGTATTAACTTAAATAAAATTTTATATAGCAAATTGTTTCGTTGTAATTTTAAATAAAAGTTATCTAAATATACTTCTTACATCAAGTACCTACCCACCATTTCAATATATGCTCTTATTCGGTTTACACGCTGTATTATATGTATGGCATTTGTTGTTAATTGAAATGGGACCTCCGCAAAGTAACGCCAGATTCAATAAAGTATGTACCAAGTTATTTGTCTATTATTCTATTGCTAATTTAAGGTTATCATATCCATCGACCAACGAACGCTTTGACACCCCGCATCGATAGAATAATCGATTGCGTGGAACGTTTGGTAGCCGTACCGCGAACGGTACTGGTAGTGCATCATGCTAGCGGTCCAACACTTACAATGCCTCTAGCGGACTTTGAGTGTTGTGTTTATGACGGATCGTTTATTTTGTTCGCATAAAGAAAAGTGTTGACTGGCTTTTTTGATCAAATGCTAGAAAAGGGGGGTTGTAGTTTTTTGATCTGTATATCGAGCATGTGTGCATACTTACGTGTGCATCTAGAGTGACATTGTGCCTGTCTCTTCGATTAAGTAGTTTCGTCTTTAAGTATGCTGGCTTGTAGTAAGTATTTACAAGTTTTTATTTGTGGGAAATAATGGAGGGCGAGGGTGATTAAATAGGTATGCTTGGGTACGCTAATTATGGAGAACATAGAAAATACTTGAAATTCTGGATTTTTAAAACACTATTGTAGCAAAAAGCATAAGGCTGGAAGCTAAGTTCGCTGCTGGACACAGGCCTTCTGTCAGTGGCTGAGCTTTGGCTTAGTACCCACGCGGGCCCAGTGCAGATCGTGGACTTCACACACGCCATTGAAATACTTCGCCATTTTCGAATTGTTTTGAAATTTCAACAAAAACATAATAACAAAAATATAATTAGGTAATCTACGAATTACAAGAGTCGAGTCCCTCTACCCACTAGAGCCTACGCGCTACGCCCAAGCTTTGCCTGACAGTGATGATCATTGTGACATTAGCGAATAACCTTCACCTTTTTCGTCTCGGAACTACTAATTATTCTAACATTGAAGTGAGACGCAAGCAGACACTTACAAACGCTAATTAGAATTCAAAAACCTACCTATGATTGTATCGATGTGCCATGGAGAACTGTTAATTACCTATCAATCATGTATTAGTAAGATATAAATATCTTTTAATATATTTTTGGCCAACTGCACTAATAGGTGTTCAAGTCAAACTGCTGCCCATAGACATCTCTAATCTCATTAAATAAAATGATTTTTTAACTCAGTTTTTAAAAGGTCTTCGCACACTATAACACCTCAACAGATACTCGATTCAAAGTTAAATACTGAAATTTAAGCCCTATGTCGTATTTCCTACAGTACAATTTTCAAAATGTATGTAACATATATGTAAATGCGTCGTAGGGTATGCGTGTGACCTACGCGTGGTCTAACTACGTGTCGCGTACTGACTTGATCGATAGTTTGGGTTGAGTTGGTGCCGCAGTATTTTTTGTTTGGTACGTTTTCTAAAAATGAAACCTAGCTAGATCGATTTATCGCCCCCGAAACCGCCTGCAAACTGAATGTGATTTATGTACAATAATAAAGAGTTATACATACATACATATATTACCCAGTATATTTAGCGTGACAATATTTTTAATCTATGTCTATAAACACGCGTGACCATAAAAACTAAATTTATGATTGCAATTCGGTTGAAAACTTCAAAAAACGTAAATGGTCGCCAGAGGCTCCTACTTAAAACTCTATTACAATAATTTCCATCCACCTACAGTCACGCAACTCATAAGACTATTGCTGTTGGGTGGGATTGGTTTAGTGAGAATCGAACAAACAGTACATTAGTATTGAGCGCATGTTTGTCGTGGAAGATGGATGGGTGACGCGTGAGAGCATGGGCATCGTCATTACTGAGCTATGGAGTGGAATGACATAACGGGTCCTCGCGGTCGCGGCAGGCTCGGCGACAGGTGCGCCGGCGCACACCGACCCCCGCCATATGCGGTCTGCGGAATTATCGTTAGCGCTACCTCCGGTGTATTGTCACGTATCAAGTTTTACGATCTATTTAAGACCATTAACTAACGACCGATATCCCTTAAACCTTTATCAAACAGATCCTAACTCGGTTGGATCTCTTGACCTGTGAGAACAAGCAGATCTAATGTATTAGTTTTATTTTGTTTTCGTCTAGGTAACTATTTATTCGACACCATCCAAAAAACTTCTATTCAGATACCTGGTTCTCTATCAAATCAATCAAGAATTTTACTTCTTGATTTTTCATGTTTATTTTTACGGTTTTACCCGGTAGAAATTAAATTTCTAAACGATACTGAAAGTTAGAATACATAAAAAAATCCTGTTCAGCGCCATCTCTCGTCCCTGTGAGCGATAGATGTTCCACGGGAGTTTGTAATAGTGTATGTCGTACAGACACAACATTCAAACAGATGACGCTTGGCGACAAAAAATCGCATAGTACCAAGGTCACGTGACAGCTGGTACAGATAGAAAAATTCGAAGGCTTACTCACCTGCTATGGGTCACGGAATGATGAGAATTTGGGTTCGATTCCCGACTATAGCTTTACTTTTCGGATTTTTCTGTATTCAAATTTTCAGTGTCATTTAATTTTTTTTCCTGGCTCTCTGTTATGCATAGCGAGTAAAGATAAAGTGAGAACAATCTGTGACATCACTTGGACGATGGCAAATGAAAACTCAGCGAGTACTGACGAATGATGACTATAAGAGCACAACACCTAAGATCAACGCATAAATTGCGTGATAATTATAGCAAATTCACGCTGCAATTAAATTAAAGTAAATTATAATTTAATAGCTTATAAGCTATTAATTTATTTTTTCATCACAAAGCCTTCAATTAACATGAGTTTATTCGCAAAAGATACCGTGCGAATTAATGTCAAATTCACAACGCTAAAGAATGGTGTCTATGTCGAAACGTTAGAAGAAAACATTCTTGATCGTCGCAGATTGTTATTAAATACCTTGTGGGAATAAAATGCATTCAAAATGAAGAAACCTTGTATAAGTGGGTGCTGATTAATAGATGGCATGCCCCTAACATTTACAAAGACGTCAGATTTGTGAAGGAAATTATTGTTTTGAGTGCATAAAAAAGGTATAAGATATTACACGAGTGACAGTAAGAGATAGCATTCTTAGGGATGTTGAAATACGTACTCTGCCATATTTATAAAACAATAGTTTACTAAAGAAAAGAGAGATCTTACTTATACAACGGTAGTATAAGTAATTTATTCATTTATGGTAAGTCTATGACCAAGGCTGTATTTCACGTCATGTATGTCAATGTGATTTTCAGTAAAAGTAAATACTATAGGTAGGTAATTATTTGTTTTCTAAAGTTTGAGGTCACACTACTAGCTTATTTAAACGCGATAAAAGGTTAAATTTTACGTGTAATTTAATCAACTTCATGTTCGTCTACAAAAAACTGCAGTTTAAACCTGATTAATTTTTTAAACAAAATTTAGATTATGATCGAGTTGATTTCTTACTAAAATTAATAAACACTTCTCAACACAGCTATTAAGTGTTTTAAAGCAATTTAGAACTTTCGTTTTTCCGTGCCATTTTATTTATTTTATTCAGTTCTTCATCGCAGTTTTAAGAACAATGGTTTAAACCATAGCTAGCGCAAATAAGTAATTTAACGAATCCACTGTTTTTACCAAGACTCAGCATCCGGCACGCCGGGTCCACGACGGCCGGTTCGAGGTCACTACTCGGTGTTAATTCAGATTTTGCTTTATTTGCCGATCTAGGAAGTCTTCAATAATGACCTATCAAAAATATTTGCAACTTCATTGAGGATAACATGTATAATCATGGTTATACTGGCTTGGATAAATGCATGATTGGCGTTATCCAAGTCTAGGATAAACAGTATTACGTGTTCGTAAACTAAACTTAAGCTAAGTATTTTTGAATACCCCTTGTTTACAATGAGATCGAAACTGAGAAACAGCTGAATGATAACGTCACTCAGCAACTAATAGAATATGCCTAAATATGTCAAACTTGTTCATATTTATCGTTTTCTCGCAAAAATTGTCTTTGTCATCTGCCTAATTAGGTCTTAGTGTCAAGCCTTTATGTTTTTTAATATTACTTACCTTTTGGTATTGTTATTTTAATTATCTTCAATGTCAGTTGAGCAATTATTTAAAGCTATTAGTTCAATGTTTACGGATTCAACTGGCACATCTATAAATTTCGCTAAGATTTCAAGGTTTCGAATTATTCATAGGCAAACATGAGTAGTTAAAAATGCTAATGGGAACCAAGTTTTATGAAACTTTGTTGCGATGGACACGACTCGGAACTGGTCAAATAAGACTAGCACTCACGATTTGAGGGTTCCGTTATAAGGTTGTAACCTGAAGCACTCGTACAACTCGTTAAACTATCCCAAACTTAACAATATGTTTCGGATTGTATTTTATCTGATAGGTTTCTTCAGTGTTTCTGATAATCAAGGTTTTCCTACAAGGCGTTCGTTTCATGTCCTAACTTTTTAGCCAATATGCCTAAAGGATAAAGACTTTTTTGGGAAACATCTACCTCTACCTCATGTCCAAGATTTCGAGTTTATTTGACTTGTTGTTTATATAGTCATCATGTAACTCACGCCAGTTCTCTGCTGTTGTAGTTGAACATTTAAGTCACGTTGATTCGAATGAACAGTTATGCATACACAATCTGATTCTCCTCGTCCAGCATTGTGAACGGTTACTTGCCTTATATTACTGTCTCTTTGTCTTAAATCTCTCTTTCTGACTGTGGTTTTGAAACATCTCAACTTGAATTGAATGTTACTTGTTAAATCAAATTCGAATGTGTAAACAAACAATCCTACTTTCAGTGCATAATAAATCAATTTGGAATATTCTCAATGATTAGGTACCTACGTATCTTCAAGGCAAGACTTTTGCATCAAAACTACTAGATCGATGGCATTCTCACTTTTGGAACCTTTAGGTGCCCAGTTATACCCACGCTAACTCCTTAGTCGAATCACATACAATTAATAAGTTTTTAGACAAACATCGCTCCACAATGAACCTGAATAGGTTTGCGTAACTATGTTAGTACTAATGTTTGGATCGATGTCCTCGTGATAAATTATCATACTTAACACTTCAGGCGGCAGGTATGTTACCAACACTTGACTGTTATTTTTAGTAGGTATAAGACAATGTCAATTCGCAGGTTAGTATGAAGAATTATTTACATGGGATCATAGTCAGCCTGCACTGAAGAATCATCAATGAACGATAACTTTCATATGAAAGTATTTTCCACTCCAACCAGTATGACGATGCAATTGAAAAAACGACTTGTAATTGGTGGTACATACAACTCGTAGAAATGTATTATGTTTTGTTACACCTAACGGATTAATTTCACTCATTAAACTAACAAAGCCCATCGAGGGAATGGGCGAAAATAATAGGAATCATGATATAGGCGATGATGCTAGCAACCCATCACTATTTTGATTCCATTTTCCACCTATACGCCCACAATCTTGCTAAATGTGGCGTGTAGGTACCTTTTACCTTAGGCCCTGTCTACCCCGTAAGGGTATGTGTATGTGTCTGTATTAAACTAACAATAACTATCGAAACTAACTCAAATCTGTGTCAATTTTATGGAAAACTGAATTGAACCGATGAGGGCACTATATCTTGTTATTATTTATGTATGTGCCTGAGTGTCTACGAGTAACTAGTAATTCCTGTTTTATTAATTAAGTTTTTAAGAAAGAAAGTTTTTAAACTATATAAATTTCACGTATAAGCTCTTCGTCTCCGCCCAAAGTTGAAAATAGTGAAAATGCGTTTTGTTTAAGTGTGGACTTTGCTTATTTCAGAAGTGGGATTCGACAAGTTGTATGCAGTTGAAATCCCTTAAAGTTAAGGCTTAAAGGCATACCAATGATGTGTCCAC
Organism: Pandemis cinnamomeana; assembly: GCA_932294345.1. Lineage (NCBI taxonomy): Eukaryota > Metazoa > Arthropoda > Insecta > Lepidoptera > Tortricidae > Pandemis > Pandemis cinnamomeana. The sequence goes on along the minus strand of OW028705.1, from coordinate 8,779,172 downwards.
AAGGCACGCCTAACTGGTTACAATTAAAGGTTGCATCAGAAGTGACGACAGCGCGACTACCGGATGCCGCTAAGGAAAATCAGTTACCTATCCCGATATGGTAAAGTATGTGCCATGTTTTGCGTGCCAGCCTTACATAAGAGCGCTCGCGAGGCGCCACCTAGTTTAAATGACCGTCGTTTTGTAATTCTCGTGCTTAGAACTGTTCTAATAGTATCATTTCCAGATAGTCAATGATAACATTGTATAAATTTAGCCAAAATAGCTGCTATAATAACTCATGGAGTACAAAGTTTTCCTAACTGTTTTGAATAGTGTTACAAGTCGTAACCCTATTCGTAATTCTAATAAGAAATGTAGGTGCCTACAACATTTTCTCATAAGAACGTGAAACTTTGTTTCCTGGCTCTTTGTTTTTGCATGACAAAAGTTTTGCACGCGAGGAGAGAGTCTCAATGTTATTGAAACGAGTTCAGAGTAAAGTGAACAAATAGGTAGGTAGGTGGAGTTGAGAGAATGCGAGCGCGGTCGCGGGGTCGAGTCGTGTGAAGTTGCGACATGGCTCAATTCAAGTCTGTATAGAGAAAACTGTAGCAGTTCCAACCTTGAGATCATCGGTGAGTGTAGGAGCTATGGTGTGCGGGGCTCATTCCTCCCGGTTGAAGCGATCCGCCTTCCCTCGCCGGCAGGCGAACAGCCGTTAGACAACTCCGGGGAACTCGCAACACACGGACAGTGGTACTTTGTAGCGATACACTGTTTGCTGTATAGCTTAAAATCACACTATCACTTCACTGCACGCACACTCCAGGGATCGAAGCAAACCGTTCGTTCAACGGGCTCACGACAACGAAGTAGCGACGGCCGATCGGCGGTTAGGCGTTCGACCAGGCTTTTGGTCGGACAATGACTGAACGCGAGCGCGAAGTCGCAGGCTGCGGCGCTCGCGCACGCCCCCCGCGCTCCGCGCCGCGTCGCGCCCGCCTGCGCTACAACCTCGCCCTCCGGTTCCCAATGGCCGAGCTTTGGCCGGTCCCGCTCTACGGCTCTACACTGCACCAGATAATAAAACTGCAAGGGCGCAGGGTCTGAAACTCGTTCGTCAGCTTGCAAAAAATGTTGCGCTCGAAGGAGAACAGGTCTGATGATGGAAATCAAAAAGGAAACAAAATTAATCTTCGTTTAGGCTGACGTACAAGCTGTATTCCATATTAGGTAATGTAAAGACTCCTTCTTTACTCCTTATTGAATTCTTAATTTGAGTATTTAAAAATAAAGTTAACAAGAAAAAGAATTCCAAAAACAAGGAAGAAAGAAACAGTCGGCTTAGGGCATTGGAAGCAAACGTATTAATCTTAAAAGATAAAAAGAATATACCGAAGTTACAACCTAAAGTTTCTTTAAAAATTCTTAAGTTCATGGTGCCGTATGAGCTACACCGTCCCGTTCTATAGAAAGTGCCTCCCCAAGACAGCTCTACATTTTGGTGGTCGGCTTAGGGCTTCCGCTGCAAGCAAATGTATTAATTTTAAAAGATAAAAAGAATGTACCGAAGTTACAATCTCAAGTGCATTTTCTTTAACAATTGGCATTGTTCATTTTTTTTAGTATGCTCCAATTCGAAAACCATTTCGAGGAAAACCATCATTTATCCGATTTATCTTGTCCGATTTCAAAAATACTTTATGATTGCAGATATTTTTGTAAAAGTACTTTGAACCTTTGTTTGACCGAACGACCGGGTTTTTAGACAGAATCCAGCATCGAACGTTTGCCACAAAAATGAAAAAAAAAATTTAGCCAAGGCAACTGTCACGTGTCACTGTCAAATCGACAAAACCATAGACAAAGCCATTTTTTTTTATAGCCAGCCGAACGAAGGCGATTGGGATTATGTCTAAATTCACGAATTATCAAACAGCGAAAAAATATTTATTATTAATTAACAAAGCTACGTAAAAGCATAATATTCAAATTAGTTGTTTGAAATAGTCCATTTTATCAAATAAAGGTGTTAAAAGCATAGCTTAAAAAAAATGAACAATGCCAATTCCAAAGTTTGTAGTGCCGTATGAGCTACTCCGTCCCGTTCTATATAAAATGCCTCCTCAAGGCAGCTCTGCAGTAGTTACCTATGTACAAACTGTTTAAAAATAATATACAAACCTTTTAAGTATCTGATTTTCCACAATATTATATTACGTTGTAAAATAAATTTTCAATCTGCCTAGATTAGCCACAATCCAAATTAATATGCTAATAGTCAACAACAAAATACCAGCAATGTCAATATGTATAATTAGGTCACTCTCGGGGCTGTATAAGATAAAATTGTCGTAAGCCATCTGAGGCCCTTAGAGCCTTATAGCTTCGCTATGTCCGTCCGTCTGACTGACTGTCGGCGGCTTAGCTCAGAGATTCTTAGTACTGGAAAGCTGTAACTTGGCAAAAGTGTACATACATATTAACTACGCCAAGGGTACATTTGAAGTGAGGGTGACTTTTTCTCGTTTTTTTTTCATAGTGTGGGGTGTTGTTGGAAAGGTCGTTCAAAAATATAGTGGATGTGGGAAATCCAAACTGACAGGCAACTGCGGAACCCGACACTACGTGGACCGAGACGCACTTGGCCATTTTTTTTATATTTTCAAATTATGTATTGTAAATCGATCCATTTCATGTTATGCCTTGTTAGCATTTTTAACTTAAGGGTGTGTATATTTTATTGTTTACTTTCCACGCAATGTTTCATAAGAGCAAAACAGTTGTGAGTAGTGAGGCGTTCGTTAAGTCAGGGAAAAAGTAAAGCCTTGTTGTAATGCACTTTATTTCTTCCCCAATATGAGTCATTCTTCATTGCGTATAAGCCACCTCTGGCATCTCATTACAGCCACGGCGGAGACGCTCAATGACCATCCTTCGTTTTTTCTCGCTACCAATTACTGCCAGTTTTTCATAATAGCTATTGAAAAGCTCAATTGTAGGTAATAATAGCCGCACAATCGAAATGTGTGGGTTAAATTACATTCCTTTATCATTTAAATTCGGAAAGTGGAAAATAATGATCCATTGTGTACGGGCTAGCGTAAAATTTAATTTGGCAACTTCATAATCAAAATTTCGGGTCATGCTTTATACAATACGTGGATTACAATACACCCTGTAAAATTTTTAAGTTATTTTTTACTTGGGAAAACCATGAAAGGAGTATAAATTGTATAAATTTAACTATCGACGCTCTAAAATAAGATATGAAACAATGTGTAATTAAATCTTATCTCAAAGAAAAGGCCCTAAAGTCTCTGTAAGTCAAAAAACCTGAGATCAAAGCAGTTGTTGAGTTAACCGCAAACAAAGCAGCATATCTTGTGGCATCAAGATGCTAATGTAACTTGCTGGGTACCATTATAATAATTTGATATCGCATAAAAACTAATAAAGCAACCATTGTTGTGAAGACTAAAACCATTATGTAATAAAACAATAAGTTTTTCTACTGCTTCTTGGTTTTTATTTTGTCCGATCGCGTCGAGTTCTAAAGGATGTTAGTAATTTTTTAATTAGCCTGTTTTAAAATACGTAAGGTATACGAGTGCGTATAATACAGTAATTTTTATATCTGTATTTTTACGGAAATTAAATCACACTAATACTTAAATAATGTTGGGCAAATTTTAGGGTTTTAGTTCATTTTATCTTTTCTTTGTGTGTCTAGGTACTCTAATATTAAATGTTAACTGGAAGAGATCCCATTTAGGGATAAGTTCGCATTTATACATTTGTTTTATTCTGTAACCTGGTAATTGCATGTACAATAAATATTTAATTCATACATACTCGTACCTACATTTACTTATACATATAAATGACATGACATCCAATAATAATGTTGCTTGTTTTTTTACAGGGTTATATTGAGAATATAGATCTGTAATAATTTTATTTCGAACGAATTCGAGGCCAAAAGCTAAATGGTTCAATTAATTAAAAAATACTACCGCGACTTTTTTTTTATTAAAATACGGCGGAAGCGTATAACAGAAAAACGTTTACGGCATTCAAGTAAGTACTTACTTCAAAACTTGCCTCAAACTTTTTGTCGTTTCATATTTTAGACATAAACGCGCGCAGGCGCAGCGGCGCTGGGATAACAAATTAGTTACGGAAACACTCGCTACCGACGGGTCCCGAGATTGATTACTGTTAATCCATTAATTTTATAATGTCGACATCTTCATGGAGAACTTCATTGTGTTTTTTGACCATTAAAAAAGGCTTTGTTGCAGGATGTGGTACCTACCTGTTTTATACTACATCGTAAGAGTAAAAAATATTGTGAGTCGGGTGCAAACAATGCGATTAATTATTTCAATGGTTTTTAAGACCGCATTTTAAATAATCAAGTGAGGAATTAAAGATACAAAGACAGCAAAGAGGCAAATTAAATTAATTCGCAGAAGTCAACGCATAAGTACCTAATGTAAACAAGTGCTAAAGACTTTGAGCAACAATAACTCACATACTTCGAAGTTAAATCACACTTCTCTAAACAGTGGCATCCAATTTGCGTTTTTAAGTTTTTTGTTAAAAATATGCTCATTAGCTACCTAACATTATCTTACGTCACATACGTCACACGTATACGTATACACTATACACTATTGAGGATAATTTTGCACTGACCGCAAATCTGACCAAACTCCCGAGCGAGTTGATTTTCTGAGAAATTATCTATCACCAAACAATTTCGCAAACATAATAATACCTACTATGTACTTATCTCAGAAAACTTAGTGAGAGTAGGTATAGCGCTGCAGGCAAAGTAGGCATCACCCATTTCTATAGAACAGACGTAACGCAAAGACCAATAAAAAATCTGATATGTTATTGACATGACAGCGGTTACTTTCACTGGCCCCTAATAGATTCGAGTAACATAATATCAATCAATCAAAGCACCGATCAACGAACCGTGCGCTTCTAGAGAGGGAGTTATTGGATTAGAAATAATAGTTTCGAATTGATATAGTATAGTAGGTACTAAGACTAAGTAAGTACGCTCGGTTCAAGTACAGTTGCCGTTGGCGAACAATACACAAGCAGTAATACATTTCTGTGTAATCCTAACTGTAGACTGTAGAGACCGATTGTGCTTAACATCAACAGCAGAGTACAGAACCGTTCTTATTTCTAATTCCCAACGGTTTGAATGTGGTTGTTTTCCGCGGTGCGCGGGCGCGTAGCGGTGACCGCCTAACGGTCCGGAGGTACTCACACCGAGGGCAGTTCCCGGCGCCGTAGTACTCCGAAACTGAGAACACTCGGATACACGTCATTACCATAACCCGCGCCAGTGTCACGGTCGCAATCACCCGCCATCACACAAGGCTGCGATAACACGCGTGCACGCAACATTATGCCATTTAGCCGCTGCTATAATAAGTACTATTCTAGAGACACTATAGAAACTCGTTAAACATTATTATAAATATTAAAATAATGTACAACAAACGCTAATTATCTTGTAACATTCGGAAGCGCAACTGTTACATGTTTAACGTAATGTTTTTTGCGTAAAGGTCGATGGTGGCATAAACAATTAAAACGTAGAGCGCTCTGAAGTTTAAACTTGACTATAAAAGACTCAACTTTAGTTGACAAATAATAAAATGTGATCGCTTTTTGCGCAGCATGAGCTTTAGCTTGAGCTTTATTTGGGTTTACCCAAATTGACTAATTTATAGATACCTAAAGATATTTCATATATGGTTCATTTTGCGTTCACGAAACGTCAGTTGTCTGATCTGTTCAAAGTTTTTTTTTTCTTTACTGCAACATAATTTCTAAAGCTTTTACAAACAGTTGATCGACAACGTTACTTAGGGCCGATTTTTCAATCCTCAGATAAGCACTTAACTGACAGATACCCATAGAGTTATTCCTCGAATAGGGCTTATCTGACGATTGAAAAATCGGCACTTATACGTAAAAAGTATGAACTACATTGAAAAACTACAAATAATAGGCTATTTTTCCGTAATAAATTATTAATTTTCTGATTTTGGATATTAATCTAGTTAAGCAATGGTGTCTATTTTTCCTATGGCCTTCCACGAATTTCTTGTGTGCATACAAACTCGATGGTATCAACTGTGCTCTATACAATACTCAATTCACGCTAAGATTCGTTTTCATTCATCGCCAAACCTTTACGTCTCGGTTGAAGGTCCTTAATCTGGTGCATTGTTGATCAATTTAAAACAACTTTTACTTGCGAATACAGCTTCCTTATAAGCAGTGAGGGGCATATCTCGAAGATTTGGCACATTCGCCAGTTGTGGGTGTGATTTCGCCAGTCTGCGCCACTTTCTCCGCGTGTCGCAACGAGACGGTCGCCATACGCCAACGACGCATCCGCCGCTCTGCGACATTTAAAACAACATCCAAATATCAAGGCAGTCCACTTTATCTTTGAAATAAACTAATAACATTCATAAACATATATACTAGACTACTAAATATAATATAAAGACATTCTCCGCTCACTTTGCACCAAAGAACGAGCGGCGTCATGAATCACGTTTTTTTGCGAAGGTGCGACTAAAATGGAAACTTGAATATTGTTTTCGCCATTTCCAGACATTTAAATGGTTATAACTAGCTCTTAAATAGGATTTGGAAATTAGCATAGCTTGAAATGATTAGAGCAGTGGCCCGATGATTCATTGGGGTGAAAAAAAGGATTAGGTACGGACTTCATTATCTTTTATAATGTAAGTTCAGGGGGGTTACCATGACGTCTTAGTGCGATTCAATTCCGATTCAGTTTAGGTTTGCTTGCTGTCAGTCTATCCATACTGAAAATGACAGCTAAAACCTGAACTGAGTCAGATTCGTCATGGTAAGGCCCTAGCGCCTTGATTGAAAATCTTACAGGTACGTCGTTTATAGTTTATCTATCACCACCTACTATTCTCAAGGCTCCACGACAGATTCAAAATGAACTTTTTTTTCAAATTTACTATATATATTTTTTTTTTTAAAACACATACGCTTTTTGCATTGTAATCTATACATGTACCAAATTTCTAGTGAATCAGACCTCTGGAAGTGGTTTTTCCCTTGCAGTATTTGAATCGGACTTAAATTATTTATTTAAATATTGAAATAAAATACTTTAAGCCAATTTAAGAAAGCGAAGCTGCACGCTGTCATTAATTCTGTAGCGTACGGCATCGTTATGTTTCGTGGGAATGTCAATGCTTCGTCCTTGTGACGTGTAAGCCCAGCCCTGGGCAGGCAGCGCCGGCGCAGCGTGGGCGCCACTCGTTGCCAACTGACACCTCCCGCGTGGGCGACACCCACGTTGCGAAAGCCTTCGCTATTATCTAACCAAAGGGGTTCTCAAACTTAATCGGTTTACGGTACACTAGGACACGTTTTGTTCCGGCATCTCATGAACTAGAATTATTCATGATAAGGACCTAGTTTTTCACGATTACGAATATGCATCTATTTATTTGTTTTAAGGATGAATTCGTTTTATTATGGATGGTCCAATTAGTTTTAACATAGTTTCTAAGCTTGTATCTGTTGGCTAAATATGCAAGAATTCAAAGCTTCACTTTACAAAAAAAACCCCAGGACAATTTTTTTCCTATTTGAATACTGTGCAAGTATTTTGGATAGTTATAATTTTTAGACTTTCAATCTTTTTGGCTGTTGGTGGGTGACTGGCGCCAGTCCATTGGTCGAAGCCAGCTTCCTCAAGGTTTGTGGCTCTGGAATTGATTGCAGACTACTCGTCCATCGAAGGTTTTGCCATACAAATATTATATCCATGACTTTGTATTGAGCGTACCTTGTAAAAAAAGTAATATTTTACCAAATAATTGTGCAACTTTATAAATTATGGACCAAAAATATCACCATCGTCATACAGTGAAGAAGAATTAACAAATTACATATTGTACGAACGATTCTAATTACATAATTGTAGCACTCAAATTGAAAAGTAGTGTTTAACGCGAGATTAAACAACCATAATTGACACTAACTATAGCCACATTTACATTAACATCTCGTATCATTACGGCTTGTTTTAGTCCCTTGTTATTTTTTATAATTTTTACTCCCTTATTATTGCTTTCACCTAAAAGAAAACAACATTGTCTATTTCACTCTTTTTCTCTTTACAGAGATAATAATATATCTATGCATGTAATTGTACCCATCACTCGAACCATTCAGCTTCTTTTGCTTCCATCTGTTTACCTAACGAAACATGAAAATACGATGAAAATTTTGTAGAAAAGGCTATGCCTCCACTATTCCTATCCATGGCGCCCGTGACGTCTCCGCACACACTTTGGGAAACCTTGATCTGTGCATTACTCACTTGTTTCAGTACTGTTATACTCATACCTCTCAGTACTATTCAAACTTTTTGCGACCATCATATTGATGCTATAATTAATCTCTCCCGTCCATAGACCTTTTGGTCGATATTTAAGTAATGTAGGCGGTGTCAAGTAGAAACCGTATAACTCTATGGTATCAATGACACATTACCGAAACGTAACTGTTCGGGGCTTTTACATATCCTTTGAAGTAGGTAGGTACTGTCAAAAATAATAACTCTCCATAGTATACTGATTTTTTTTTTAAATTTTAATTGTAGATAGTTATTCAATTTAACATATGTAGCAAAAAATAACATAATCTCAAAAAATCTAAATGTTTGCTCTAAGTTATAGTTAGAAACGAATAGAATATCGTAAATTCCACTTGGCCCACGGATAATTCATTGCATGGATTAACACATAAGAAATGTTTTTCCCTGAAAATTGCAAAATACTCAAGCAGAGAAACATTCGAAATTTTGATTTTGGATGTTCTGTCTTTAGGAATTTCGTACTTGGGATATTTGATTTTAGAAATAATGCTACACAAGTGTTCCCCTCCATATTTGTTTTCAATTTAAACTATAGAAATATGTACCGGTCAACTAAATACACCAAGCTACCTTCAAATTGTCAATTATCTACATAAAACTTATGGTTTCTTCAAATAGAAAAGTACCGAAAAACTCAGACATCATTAATTTGAATTAATACGGATAGGGCAAAACTTTTAAGAGTTTCGTATTTGCTATTTTGGCTACAGAACCCTAAGTTTTAATAAACATGAAATTTAGGTGTAAACTATTAACCATTTACTTCGGCATTGAACATGAACAACAAAGCTTAGAGTAATGAGTGTAGCGGATCATTAATTGTTTAGAAAACAAAATATTTTACCGGTTTTACTTAATGATCCAATACTTAAACCTTTTTATTATAAGCTAACTTTGTTCGACACACGACCAGACCCCTATTTCACCAACTCGACAATGTCAGTGACAAGAGATAATTCGGAATGCAATGCGTAGTCAATACGAAGGCAACTGGCGTAGAGTCTTGTCGAGTTTGTAATGTAAACAGAATTGACACTATCTCAGACAATTGTCGCGTTGGTGAATCAGGGGCACAGTGAAATAATAGCATATTTATAAGGTGTGGTAGAGGACCCCGTGCAGCTCGCTACCGCCATGTTACTCGCCAATTCCTGTCGCCAAGCAGAAGTTGTGATTGCTTACCATTATGTCGTTCGTTTCTCTTCCTTGTTTTATGTAATGAATTACAAACAACAGTTTATACATTAATTCGTTTAAGGTGGGTAAAGATAGGTTGTACTTAAACAACACAAGAATATACAAACACGTAACAAATAAGTACGTAATAAATAATAATTACGACATTATCATGTAATAAAAACTAAACTACTGAAACATTTTTGGTTAAATTTCCACGGAAATTTAAAAGTACCTTTATATATTTCCAAATAACAAAAACCTTTTTTTTCCAATGTTTAATTTGGTTTACTAGTTAGTGAGTTTCAAAATGAGCGATCCAAAAAAAAACTATTTTTTGTAATTGTTTTGTAACTAAAAATAAAACCATTTTTACAGAATTTAACTATTTTGGATTTTTCTTACTCTGAATCGTTTACCCTATAGATCCTTATGCAATGCATATGGGTATACGATTCTGAGTATGACAAAACCAAAATAGTTAAATTCTGGAAGTATTGATTATATAATATAGATTTTTTTTGAAAAACTCTCAAATACCTAACTACCTCGTCCTTTTTTGAAGTCGGTTAAAAACATAACAATATTTTATTTTCGCACGAGCTTGGTCACAAATATATGCATTTAATAGGTCTAATGTTCTATGTTATGCAATATGAGGCTGGTAAAGACATTGTTACTACCCTATAAGTTCGATGCATGCGTTGATGTCTTTACTTACTGCTAGCAGCAATGTCAAATGAAGGTCATTGGTGAAACTTGACCAATTACATTGTTCAAGTTAACCTTTGTATATTTTTATTTTGTAGCATGTAATAGTCTGAACTATTTCAGTTGTTTAACAAGTTAAGCAAGTTCTCCAACAAAACGTAAGCTTACCGTATTGAAACTGGGCAAACCGCAGTAATATTCTTGTTTATACAATTGTTTAATGGCCTGCCCATTCAAAGCGGAAAGTTTTTCTGTAAGCAGGCGTTTTACGCGTTCGAGATACAATGTATTTCATGTATTAAATACGGTTAGGTACTCATAGAAACTTGTATCAATGCGTGGTACGTTTTTTATATTGCATCGAACAACGTTAACATTAGCTTATCTTCCTATCATTTGATTTTCACATAGACAAAATATACAATTCTAAACATGTGGTTGTCGCTGCCACAATTATCGTCGAGTTTCAACCAATTTACAAAGAAAACCTTGACAAATTAAACACATAAGCCTTCTCATTCATGCAATTATACTCTCATGAATTAGTCTATCCGCAATCGAAATCCGTCCATTAGTTATTGAGTTGTGGAGAGCTGCGGAGAACTTTGTTTTATAATATGTATAGTGATGACATGATATGATTTTTTTTACATGATGATATACAGAGATCATGTATGCTGACGACTTATGCTTTCTAGCGGAATCCCCAGATGGTCTACAACGGCTGATATCCGTCTTTCACCGGGCTTGCTGCAAATTTGGGCTGAAAATCAGTGTGAAAAAGACTGAAGTGATGTCTTTAGACTCACACGGCCACGAGGCACTGACAGTACAGCTTGGTGAGGACGTGTTGAAGCAAGTAGACAAATTTCGCTACTTGGGGAGCACGATATCATCTAAGTGTGACCTTGATGCGGAGATCAACAGCAGAGTCGGTGCTGCAGCTGCGGCATTTGGGAAGCTGTATTCCAGGGTCTTCCTTTCCCACGACCTAAAGCTGGCCACAAAAATTTCTGTATACATGGCGATTGTGCTGCCAAACCTTCTATACTCGTCGGAGACGTGGTGTGTGTACCGTCACCACATTCGCACCTTAGACCGTTTCCACCTTAAATGCTTGCGTCTCATATTAAATATCAGATGGTCTGACCGAGTGCGAAATACCGAAGTACTGCGACAAGCTAAGGTTGGTGGTATCGAGGCTTATCTGATGCGTCGACAGCTTCGGTGGTGCGGTCACGTATCGCGTATGGCGGAGAAGAGAGTGGCGAAGCGCGTCTTTTATTCTGAACTCAAGGAGGGCATGCGAAAGCAGGGCGGGCAACTCCTCAGATACAAAGACGTTCAGAAACGTCACCTGAAAAGATGCGACATCGAGCCTTCTCAGTGGGAGGATTTCGCAGCACAGCGCTCTGAATGGCGCAGGTTGGTGCAGGGCAAGGTTCGCGAGTTCGAGGAGCAGCGTTTAGTTGACCTCGACACTAAACGCGATGAACTGAAGACTCGCCAGCCGGTTGCCATTCGCTACCACTATGTCAACGGTGTGCTCACGTGCATTCATTGTGCGCGAGGTTTCACCGCTAAGATCGGCTATATAAGCCATCTTCGGGCGCATGAGCGTCATACTAACTAGGAGTCGAAGTGGTCGCCATGGCCGAAATCGGTCGGAAGGATCATCATCAGTGATGAGAGTTATGAAGCGGTATCATTGTTCTGTTTGTCTGCTTCCAGTTTTCACGGTCATACACGAAAGTTTGGGAATGCAACCACCTTCAGCATGCTCGGGTGGATAAATCCCAGTTTGCAGCGGCGGGGGAGTGCGTGCGAGCGCGAGCGGTGACACAGCGCTAAAAATAGAGCGCACGCCCAGGGGTGGCCCACACCCGTCGACCCTTTGTAATGTCGATACATCGATATCGATATTTATTCATAATTTATAAAATGATAACTCGCGAGACATTTTTTGAGGTTCCATATCTCTAAAGGAAAAAAGGAACCCTTATAATGTACTATCCGTCTGTACGTCTGTCTGTCGTGAAGAGCCTTTTTCTCAAGAACAAGTAGAGGTTTAAAGTTGAAATTAATACCAAATAGATCTTCGACCTTTTGGAGCTGTGAAAAATGAACCATCTAAATCTACGCAATGAAAAGATATACTTAGTTATTTATTTCTGTCTACGTGCGCACATGGCAGGTTTATCTATTTGTAGATGTGTTGTACGACTTCATTAAAGATAGTAAGTTTAAATTTAATTTGATTTAAAATTCCCAATTATTTTATTATTTACGTCTTGTTTAACGACGGCGGTATGCTCCATTTCGCTATATTAACGTAATTTATTTCATACAATTCATGTTGTAGGGTTAAAATATTGCAAATATTGATAGAAAACTTGTGTTACATTAGTTATTGGCATCGATATGTCCCAGGTCGTCCCTAGCGGAGGGCCGGCGGCCGGTCACTCCCGCGCCACCCCTCCCGCCCGGCGTCCCCGGTCCCGCGCCATCTTGTGATCCGCGACCGCGGGCCGCGGCGGACACCGCACAACAAGGTCATTGCATTTAAACCTCAACGCACTAGTCCAAATGGGGTTTCAGGTCTCAGAAATATTAGCTTTTTGTAGCAACTTTTCTGCATGCAGTATACTGTCTTCCCGTCGACCACCGTTTATAATTTACCTTTGTACATGTGTTTGTATATTTTTATTCTGTACAATAAAGTTTTTACATAGGTACATGTACATGTACATACATTATGAGACATTTTTGCGGCATTTAAAAACTTTCCAAAATCTTACATTTTCACTAAAGCGATCCCATACACAAACAGTGAACGTTACAGGCATGCATATACCCAGCTTTATTTGATAAGTAGTGAGTGCATGCAAAGTAGGTATAAAAGCGTTCTCCCGCAATAAAGCTAGTCGACGCCTGCGATTCTTTGAATTTGTCAAGTGTGTGTCTATACAACTAAGAATACTATTAGTTGCTCGGTTTCTTCCTTTAAAGAACATTCCATAAATTCTTAGATGGGTTAGTCAAAAAGGGCGTGTTTGGTTTACTTAAGTAAATGCACATTATACCTAAATATTTCAGAAAAGTTAGTGAATAGTAAAATACAACACCAAGTGTTTCAAAAGAGCGCTTTATGTATCATGGCAACCTTTCCAATCCAAAAGCAATGGACTTTTTGTTGAGCCAAATCACAAGTGATTATTGAAAAAACCACGACAAAAAGAGAACCAGTTTGTCTTTGCTAATGAAAGTAAGGCGTGGGCTGATTTGTAAAGAGCAGACGTGACTCAAACTAACTCCTAGATTAGGACCTACCGAATTAATAATTCGCCAAATGGCCCACACGATTAGTTCATTCTCAGAGAGTCGTTAATATTAAAGATCACTTATACAACTTGAAATATGTATTTGCAATCATTATTTTCTGATCGATCGCCAATCTACATTTACGATTCAAATTGTTAGTGATGGTCACCGATCTCTTCCTTTACAAAGCATATAATATACTCTAATGATACAGCGATTTAATTTAGCTCGCAAGGTCGATAGATGCTAGATAAATAGATAAGTAACGACCGACGCGCGAGTTCATGCGTAGCGCTCATTGTTGTAGACTCTGAAATAAGACAATAGGCAGTACATCGTATCGTCCGTTTAATCGCGAAAATCTGATGCAACTCTCTGCTAGATTAACCTGCTTGCTGGGTCTTGCAACTAAATATTTTTACTTACTAGAACGGGATCAACTCGCTTAAAAAATTCTTTAATACTAGGTACCTATCTATTCATTTCAGTCATAAAACGAGCAAGCAAAAATTTGAAGAAAATTTTGATAGCACGGTTCATACATACAATATCTCTAGAAATGTTGACGCATAGCTATCGAAATTTAACAAAACTAGTTCCCATTTTAATAGTCTCGTGAATAAGTAATATAATATATTCCGAAAGGACATGGCCTCTTGTGGCACAGGAAGATGATGTCACTGCGTCGACTGGTTTTGCTTATTATTCGATGGGTGTTTAGCGAAGAATCGAATGCAATAGGTAGTTGGCCCGCTATTTGTCAATGTTCGTTGAAAATGATCACCTATTGCCCATATTTACTCAGTAATTTTAGAGCCCGCAATAGTTTACACAGCTAAGATATTATCGTTACCAAATAGCCTAACTTATATTTAAGTTTAGTAACACAACCTGCCTCGTTTTTGACTAGTGATAGTCTTATCAAGTAAAAACACATTTTCTTCGTTTCACGAAAATCGAAAATGAAAGTGTACACTCTCTTCATTCTGCGGTATATCATATATGTTGGTGCTATCGAGTAAGACATAAAAGGCTCCCTTCTTATTCAATTTGAAACAAACAATTGAATGAGTGAGGCGGCCGCAGCGCATCGCCGCGCGCTCCGGCGTGGCAACGCTGCAACATTCCTGGAACTTTAATTTCAATGTCTGCCCTCAACTACATTAAGATCATTCTTCAACTTGGACGTAGCATTTAATTATTTTTTCTTTTTGCAGCACTTATATTCTAAATGCAACTCGCTGAATCTCTCAGCACAGCAGTAGGTACTGACACTTGTCTATGCTATGTTGATTGAGCTTTATTTGAGTAAACAAAAACTCTACATATTTATCTTGAAATACATCCGCAAAGGTCACAATGATTATTATAATATAATGCATGGTGACGCACCTTGGCATTTTAAATGTTTTGCATAATATCAGTTTTCGTATAACCTCTCCTTAATCAATGAATAATCTACAAATGACTAATTTCATCAATTCGTAAAAAAAGAATGAATTTCCCTAATGATCTCACGATTAGCCCATGCACAAAAATTAAAACCCCTGAGTATAAAAGGAGTTGAACAGAAATAGTATCAACAAACATTATTAAATTTCAATTACTGCCATATACAAACCGATTCTATACCTATTCATAAATATAATAGTTTCATAATTGGCAATCCATAATACGCTTTTTCAATATTAGTTATAGGAGCTTTGCCAAGAATGAGATCATCAGACAGAAGACCTCGACGGATGACACAAGAGGTGATTCAACAACAAAGCAGCAGGCCGGCAGGAAAACAATTTGCTATGGGAATTTAAAAACGGGTAAATATAATTTTCGGAACTACTCACTGGAACGACTTGTTTTAACCAGATAGGCTTAGATGAAGAACACACACTTTGTTACCGGTATACTGTGTATTATGGGAAAGACAATATTTACAAATTTATTTTAATGCTTATGGTGAAATTGCCCGCCTTATCTTGAAACAATACATTTTAGTAACAAATGGGCGTCTTGAAAAATGTGTCACTTGATAAGGCTCGCTATTTTTCGTGTTCGCCCGTCAGTTTGCACAAGCGGTTAGCGCGCGTGGTATGTATGCAGGCAATGTTGTTCAAACAGTATAGGTGTGGGCTGTGGGCTAAGTAAGAGCGGCCCCGTGCTATATCCGCCGACCGCTGTCGAAATCACCGCTTACGCAACGCATCTTTGGACGAACCGGTAACACTTGAACAGACACTGCGACCATCTATTGAGATACATTTCTCAAGAATTTTACACGCTTCACACGTTCGTTCTCACTCTAGAAAGTTAAAACTGAGGTTGCTATTAGTGAATAGTCGTTATTTGACTGAAAAAAGCCAAACTTTACTAACTAACTATATACAAACGTTGTGTGTAATAAAATATGTGAAAAGTGTGTAACAAACATTTATAATATCTAATCAAGAAACATGCTCAATTACGAGAACTCTTGCTCATTTCCACATCTCATATCCGTTTTCTTGACTTAAAACTTAATATGAAGAATCATACAAGAAAACAAGTAGGCATTTATTATTTATTTTCCCACGATGACTCCTATCCAAGAATAGAGCAGCCATCCTCGGATGCCTATCAACCGATTCATTAGCTGGCTCTTCAACGCTTGAACCAAGGTTGTCAAACACAGGCAAACTAATAATACACATAATGATGAATTACAGAAAAAAGGAGTTTAGTTTTAAATCATAGACTAGTATAGTTTTTTTGCCAAAGACAACGCTGCTATTCGAGGACTATAAATCAACATGTAAGCATCCTTAGACATATCACAAAGAGAATACGAAGCGCTACTTCAATTAAAAAGGGGAAAGAGTGTTTAGTTTAGAGAATAAAATACAAAAAGCTTTGTCAGGCCGGTGTGCGGCTGAGCAGAGCGAAGGGAAAACGAGAGGTGTATAGTGGGGCCTGCATAATGCATAAGATGCGGTGCAACGGGCGATGAACTCTTCTTGCAATTAGTCTAGTGCAACTACGCGAAGGCAGTACAGCTGTCGAGATGCCTTCGAGATGGGTTCTCACGCGACGACGTATAGATAACTACCACCGGCTACCGGGCACCGCCCGCCTACTCTGAACCTTTTACTGTATTAAAAAACTATGCTAGCTTAGGTAGGATGAACCAGGACATCATCAGTATTAATAACAAACACGGTATATAAATAAACTATATTACGTAAGTAAGTGTTGTTGCTACAACTACTATTGCAGTAGGCACGAGTAGGTACACTGTATTGAACGATTGGCAGATGATCTCATACATAAAGCGTTCGAAATTGACCGTTTCAAAGCTTCAAACTCTTATTTCTTGATGCTGTCTAGTTTACGACTAATTCAATTTTTATGCAAACGGTACTTAGGTATTTTGTCCTTTTGGTAATTTCAGAGGCATTGTATTTTAATGTTAGTTTTTATAGAACTTATTCACTTGCAAACAGTACTCGTATTTAAGTTGGCTCTAAAAACGACTGAAATTCACTAGAAAACAAGACTTGTACTTTACAGATAAACTGGAATATGTTTAATTACGATCGAGTTCCTGTTTCATACATGACATCAGCATCCGTAATGAGATGAGAGCTCAATTACACAGCGATGAAGCTAGTTTGCTGCATATAGAGATTAAATCGTGTAATATTGTTATTATTATAGCAGAATGCATCAGGAATATTTTTTAATTTGTCGTGATTATAGGTAAGTGGGTAGCTACTCTGTCTTGTTTTTTTTAATTATTTAATTAGATTGCATTGGTTGGCCTTCGGTACGCTGAGTGAAATAATGTAATTTCAGAAGCGGGTAGTGTGGTGTATTGTTAGCGCACGTAACAGGCGACCGCCGCGCGCGACATTGTCTAGCCGAGGTAACAAGAACAGTGATTAAGATGCGTTTGCGCAAATTCCTAATATTTTTTTAGTGTGATCGCTGACTAAAAGTTTTTTAAACGTATGACACGTGATGTGTACCTATTTATCTATGCAAATGTGCCTCCGTCATGCCTGCTGATATAATGTCGGAGGATTCATAAAATGCCCTCTAGAATAAATACCTACTTAGATCATGGCGTTACAGTATGGAGCATTTTGCTCGATTTATGGTCATTGCCGGGAGGATATCAATTAAAACCCGCTTAAGCAGCTAAATCTGATCATTAATAATACTGGCACTAACTACTAGTTAAATGGGTTCTAGTAGTAATAAATGTATGTTAATGACATCAGGCGCCTCGCATCGTTGCCTCTGCGACACCAATAAGAGAATGACGCTGTTTTGTTACCAAGGCTACCGAGTCCGCCATTTTATTTATTCCCTACACGCCAATATTAGAATATAAATGGGCTCCGCTGACTTTACAGCATAATACTTTACGAAGATGTACCTAACTGTTAACAAGAAATACCTTGATTTAATTAGCATTTAGCATTTTATTTTGATCCTTACGATCGCAGGAAATTTCTATGCTGTTAACATTCCGTAATAGCAACTAAAAGCAGAAAATCAACTTGCAGTAGATTCTTCGACAGCGACTGACCGGTCTTACTGCTCGCGGGAAGGTAGTACACGCAACTCATTACATACGAGCTTTTGCCCGCAACTTCGTACGCGCAGAATCAAAATTTGCGCTAAAACTTCTTCCTCTCTCCCATTGAAAATTTACAATAACCAGCCAAATGCGAGTCTTACTTTAGCACTAAGGATTTCGCTATGTACCTCAACCAAAATAAACACCACAAAATGGACACCCACTTCTTTCACTTATTTTTTATCCCACCTTTTCGTCCTGTGGGAAATTTGAAAAATCTCTTGGCAAGTCAGTCACAAAGAATAAACCTCTTTTTTTCTTATCACACTGGAATTTCAATAAATCCTGAATTTAGTTTTCAGATATTGTAATTACCTACTGGTATGCCTAATTTAAAGATTTTAGTAATAAATGTAATAATAGTTACGGAGATCAGGACATTTCAAAGTAATAATATAAATCCTTCTTACTCCCAATCCCGCGAGAATTTCGAAAAGTCTTGAAATCAATTTTTAGCAGTTATGATTCCCTACATGCCTGCCACATTTCAAGACTACAATAATTATAGCTACGGAGATAGGCCCCCTTTTGGACTTATAAATTCTAGGCAACCTTTGACATGTTTATTACTATCCCGCGAGAACTATGCAATTTTCCGGGACAAAAAGTAGCCTATAACCTGGCCGGGGATTTTCTGGACTGATATTAGTAAAGCTTGAAGCAAAATCCGTTCAGCCGTTTTCACCTGATGCTCGTGCAAATATTATATTATTTAAATATTGGTTACATTGTAATTTTCTCTTTTCACCTGTTTTCTGTTTGTTTGATTATGCAGTGTTCATTAAAGAGTCATTGTAGTGTCATATCTCGAAATTCAGGCCACTTTTACAAAACATAAAATTTAACACTAGGTTCTTGTTGGACAGCTAAACATCCTGTAGGTGTATATCAGTGTAGATGGATTCAAACGTTTATTTAAAGTTTACTTATTAACTTAATAAACTTTATTTCTTACACTTAAGAGTCCTTTGCGGTCTATTTACAGGATAAATGTTTTCAGTTTCAATTTTGAATTATATTCAGGCAGTTAAGTTTAGCTAAGTTTACTTAAGTTGGTACGCTTAAACGGTAACACGCGCAGCTTGCTTAGATACGAGTACTAGATAATTACGAAGCAACGTAAGGGTTAGCTCATGCAAACTTTTTTATTTAATAATGAAGTAATACAGCATGGATTAGTCTAAGAAACATTGGCCGCTCATGATTGTTTGTGGTCGGTGATGTCAGCCGGTGATGTGATGACGGAAGCCGGCAAGGTGACGAGGTGGGCCTGCGCCCGCGACCGCAGTGGGCGACAGGGCCAGGCTGCTACAATCACTTCTTGCCTTTGACTAAACAACAGATGTTAGAGTTTGCATCGCTATAGTAATTGGATCATCTAACTGATAACAACGATTTGAAAGATAAAGTGAGATGAACCCAAACTTTTTAAACCGACCCATTTATTAGTAGGGTAAAGTGGTTAGAGTGAAAATGTATGCCCTGTTGTGAAATTGTAAAAGTATGAATATAAGTGTATGAGTCATCTTAATACATTCGTTATAAAAACGCGTTAAGTAATAAATACCGAAATAATTCCAATATACTTAATATTAGGTATCATCTCAGCCAGTTTAATAACAGTCGTTAAAGCCAACAAATCGCCAAGTAAGTGTCACTCGAAATAAGTGCACTTCACTTTTTACTTGTCCAACTTTTTGTGCTCATTCACTTATATCAAACGTTAATTAGCACACGTCTTTAGCAAAAAGTAAACACCGGAATATACACACGTTTCCAAGCATAACATTTTCCGTGTTTCTTTGTTATTGTACTTTGAAAATTCTTAATATTTTTTGCATCCTTAAATTAATTCTAATCAACGTATTCGGAACAGGTTGTAGACAAATTTAAACATAAATCATCTTAAAATAACATCAAACAAAGTAATGAGCTAAATATTTTGTTGAAATCGTCAAGGCGGCTATGATCATGATTAACTACGAAATAACTGTACATTACATTATCCGCTGCGGAGTAAGAAGGCAATTAAACAAACGAGTGGCGACGTGATACGGCGGGGACCTGTTTCCGTCAAACGTGGATTTCATGGAGAGTTCAATGCTCGAGTATTTGAGCAGATGCCATAGCGACGCGCACAGTGCCGGCAACACCAGCAGAGCAATTCTGTGACACAAATTTAATATAGATGACGATTTTATAAATATATGTATAGATTACGAGGCACATCACCAAGCAGTTATACTTACTCGAATAATGGGTAAGTTTATTAAATGTACCTGCAAGAAGTCTAATATAGTAGTCTTGAATATCAATTAGTTTTGCAACCGCATGCGTTAAGAGATGTAACGACATTATGGAAAAATTATGATTGCATAATATGCATCAGATATTTAAAAAATATTATAATTCTTTAAAGCAAGGAAGTTTCAATTTTTCTTGGTCTAAGTAATAACTACTTTGACCAAACAAAACCCCCGATCACATGTCATCTTCTTACGAAGACGTCTTGCTTGCGACATCTCAAAACGAGGTAATATGACTCGTTATCGTGTTATTTTAAGTGCGATATATATTATCCGGAACGCAAGATTTAATACTACCATTCTCAACAGAAGCACAAACACATTATTGTATAGTTTAGCATCTCTACTGCCGCCGTGGCACTGCGTCCGTGCTTCTTACCCGCTGTAGAATATAATACGACTATAATACGCGGCTGACCGTGTCACTCGCGCGTCTTTTGTCTCCCGCTACCGCGCGCCGGGGCCACACATATTGCAACTAAACTACACGGAATAAAAACTAGATAAACCCACTATTCTGTGATGTTTGGACAACCATAATAGAGCCATATTTATTGTACATTTTTGTTCTCGTACTTAATGCGTTAGCGCTGAACTATGGTCTCACCTGCTTGACAAGTAATTAGAAATATATTATACCTATTCAAAGTCAAAGGTGAAGCACAATGATCCTGAATATACGAGTATTTTTATCCTCATGCATTTTTCATTACAGCTTTAAATTAAGTTTTGTTAAGTGTAATGTTCTATCTGACTTGAGAAATAAAAATAGGCAAAATTCTTAGCCCGTCATATTTTTTTATTTATACATATTTATATTAGTTAAGATTTCTGTACCAGGCTGATATCTATAGGTATGGTATTCAAATTAAAACATTCATATTTTTTTATGGTAACAATTCTGACAGTACCTACACGTATGAAGTATTGTATTAAGAGGTGTAAATAACAGCCAATTAAGTAGCTTATCAGCCGCTGCGGGCCTTCACACACAACTGCCCAAGTTCCTAAACATTAATTTGATGCTACATACGGCATATTAAAAACGGTATTTAATTATAAAAACCGGCCAAGAGCGAGACGGACTCGCGCACCAAGAAGGGTACCTACCGTATGAGTTCAGCTAGTAAATTATTAATTAATTTATTTATCTATTTACTAGCGACCCGCCCCGGCTTCGCACGGTATATCATGCATGTATTATACATTATAAACCTTCCTCTTGAATCACTCTATCTATTAAAAAAACCGCATCAAAATCCGTTGTGTAGTTTTGAAGATATAAGCATACATACGGATTTGGGGACAGAAAAAGCGACTTTGTTTTATACTATGTGTGATGACGTAACGTAAAATAAAAAAATATGAATATATTATCCAGTGTTAGCAGAGCCCTGCCTTTAAGCAAAATGTAGGCAGTGGAAGTTCATTTTATATTGGTTATTTATATAGACAAGACATATATGAAAAAATAGATTTTTAGGCTCATTTCATTAGTTGCATAATATATAAGAGCTACTTTCATACCAATTTACAAATTTCTAAGACAACTGGACGCACCTCCTATTTTTTGAGAACATGGCAATTTGTATGGAAAAACCTTTTCTAATGACTGTTGTTAGGTTATGGCGTGTAAATAGCCAATTTTCGTTCTTGCGGAAGGCCAGGAGTGCGCTGATGCCCAAAAAAGTAAAATTTAAAACAGTGCAGAGGCACTCACCTTGGGGCGTTCTCCTGGCGGCGTGGTTGGAGCGAGGAAGGCGATGCGGGTCAGGAAATTGTACTTAGAAGAGCGGATGAAGAAACAGCGGAGGAAAAAATACGTAGCACAACACAATGTAGACACTGACGTTATATGATTTTTCTTCTTTATGTGCCATAGAGCACCCCTGCACTGGATATAACCAAAAAGGTTTTTAGCGCGCAAACATGCTCCCGGCCTTGAAATTTGGAAAATTTCAATGAAGATGAGGTGCGGTGAGGTGTAGGTATGATGCGGTGTGGTGCGGTAGGAATAAGGAAGTTAGAACTTCAGGATGAAAATATGAAACGATATATGAAAGAAACTACTGTGATGGTAGAGGATATAATTTTACAACAGGACGCTTAAATGATCCTTTGGCGGTTTTGATCGTGGCGACACGAACAATATTATCTGACCCTGGATAAACGTGTGTTACAACACCCAGAGGCCAATTGCTAAATTAAACGAACTTACCTGAAGTGAAGTTCTATTTCAATTTTACGATCTTCACCATCATGGAATACTATGCAGCAATACGGAGTGTTGCACCAAGATCCACAACATATAAAGTAGTTAAAAAAGAAACTCGAACAGTTCGCATCTTCGGTGACAGCTGGCACCGCCCTCTATATTCACTAAGTCTAAAGCATCACGAGCAACCCTAAAACTTAAAAGGGGAAAAGAAAAGAAAAAAACCTAAATAGGGGTCAGGGTGGGTTGTTCCATGATGGTGAAGATCGTAAAATTGAAATAGAACTTCACTTCAGGTAAGTTCGTTTAATTTAGCAATTTTACTCTTTCACCATCATGGAATACTATGCAGATGTTTAAAGCTAGGGTTGAGAGTGAATTAAATATAAATAAAAATGGACTCATTTTATAAAATAAAGAAGACATTTATTTTCATAAAAGAATACTTAAAATTATGTGTAACAAATAAAATCAACATCTCTTATTTTAAGTAACAAAGCCATAGTACCTATTTAAAATTGTGTGCCTTTTATCAGCACAATGTCAATTATCACATATTTATAATTATTATTATTACTCTAAAATTAAAACGAAACTCAACAAAAAAAAGGGGCTTCTTATCCCAAAATCAATAAAAAATCAACTGAGCAAAGAAAAAAATATTCCACTTTCTTTTTAACTTAGAGTATCACAAATTTAGTTGCTTATGTAATTACTGTCCTCTAGCAAGGGCCTGTTATAAAATCTGGCAAATACACTTGAATTAAGAGACCAACCCGCAGACTTTCTTATGGCATCAACTGTCATGCCCGCTCTTAGAGCTGCAGAAGTAGATGCATGCCTAGTACTATGAGAAGAAAAAATACTTGTATCTATGCCTGCCTCTTGCATGGTACATTTAATCCATCTGCCTATTGTTTGGGTTGAAGCCTTTTTGTAAGGTCTTCTGCAAGTGATAATTAGATAATTAATGTCTTTTCTTATATCCTTTGTTAACCTTATGTAACTAATGATAGCTTGTGCAGGACAAATCTCAGGTTTCTGATTATAGTATGGTAACTTTAGAACTGGTTGCTCAGAACCATGTCTGGATGTTTTAATTAAGTCTAATATATTAATAGTTATACCTGAATCAGTGTAACTAATATTGGTCAATTTTATTAATGACAGAGTTTGTATTCTATGACCTGTGGTTAGGGCTAATAGGTTAACTAGTTTCTTTGTTATTTTTTCAATACTAAGTGAATCATTAGGAAACCAGGTTGCTAATAGTCTAAGTACGGTACCTGGGTCCCAAGTATTGGAGTACTTAGGTTTCAAAGGTCTCGTCTTAAAGACTCCTTTGAAAAATCTTTTAATCCTATCATCCATTCCCACCTTTGGGCCCATAATTAATGACAAGGCTGACCTGAAACTATTAAGTGTACCATATGATGCCCCAGAGTTAAAGCGATTAGTTAAAAATGACAATATAAATGGTACTGAACCTTCAAATGGCACAATATTATGAATTGAGCAAAAATTCCACCACAGTTGCAAGCCTGTATTATATTGCTTGATTGTACTGGGTGCTAGGGAAGACAACATTATGTTGATTGATGAGTGGGGCACACCCCTCCGTCTCAACGCTTCGCTGATAGCAGCCCTGCAGCCAGGGTAAGGGTCTGGTACAATGGATGATGATCTCTGAAATGAGAGGATAACAACCATTTACTTGGTTTGAATATAATAGGAGGTGCTTGTAATAGCGCAACAAATATTGGAAACCAAGGTTGAGTTGTCCAGTAAGGAACAATCTGTCGATTTTTATCTTTTGTAGGACTCTCAACACCAAATTAAATGGCGGGAAGGCATAGAAAAAATAACCTGCCCATTTAACAGTAAATGCGTCAACCGCTAAAGCATCAGGGTCTTTTTTCCAACTGATGAAACGTTTGCATTTGTTGTTTGTCCGTGATGCAAAGAGATCAATGTCTGGTTCCCCGAACTCTGCTGTTATAGTATGAAATGCAGTATCAGACAATTCCCACTCTATTGTGTGTTTTCTTGACTGATAATCAGCCTCTATGTTTTCTTTTGTATTTATATATGACGCAAATAAAAATATATTCCCAGCTTCACAAAACTGCCATATTTCTCGCGTAATGCCGTTTAAATGGGGGTACTGGATTCCTCCCATTCTATTTATGTATGATACAGCCGTGGTATTATCAATCCTTATAAGTATATCACAGTTAGACAAATCACTCGTTAAACATTTTAGACCAAAAAAAGCTGCCTTCAACTCCAAAAAGTTAATATGAGACTTTTGTTCCTCTCTTGTCCATAATCCAGCTGATTTCTTAGTTTGACATACTGCCCCCCAACCAGACCGCGATGCGTCGGTGAACAACTCTTTAGCATATACATACTGTCTAATAGGGTTATTGGAAAAGCTTAGATTGCTTAGCCACCAGTCAAACTCTGAATGTAAATATTTTGGTATGTGCATAAGTGCATCATAGTTATCTTTGTTTTCTCTAAGAGCCAAGAACTTTTCTCTCTCTAGCAATTTTGTGTACAAAAGCCCATATTTTATACCTGGGCAAGCAGAATTCAGTAGGCCTAGAAGCTGTGAAAATTCCCTGATTTTACAGTTTTCCTTGCTTTTGAAAGATTTAACCGATTCTGATATGAGATTTATTTTAGGCAAGGGGAGAGACATCAACATGGTTTCTGAATCTAGGATAAAACCCAAATATTTACAAATTTTAGATGGAAGAAGGCAACTTTTTTCTGTATTAATAACAAATCCTAAGTTTTCCAATAGTATGCAGATCTCATTTATGTTACTGTAACAGGTTTCATAATCCTCGCTAAGGCAGATTATATCATCGAGGTAGATTGATACAATTATATTTTTTTCTCTCAAGTAGGAGATAACTGGTTTTAATATTTTGGTAAATACATATGGTGCTGTACAAAGTCCAAATGGAAGAGCGTTAAATTGATAAAGTTTGTTTTCAAATTCAAATCTTAAAAATTTTGTACTATTATTAGCAATTTTAACAGAAAAATAGGCCTCCTTCAGGTCTATTGTAGCCATGAAACAATCTTTAGTTATTAATTTGGATACAGTACGTAGGTCTTCTAATTTGAAATGTTGAACACTCACATATTTGTTTAACTGTTTGAGGTTTAAAATAAAACGACTTTCACCATTTTGCTTTGGGACTATAAAAATTGGTGACAAAAATTGATCTTCTTGATACGCACATTCAGATATAGCTCCTAATCGTCTTAATTTAGAGATTTCCATCCTTAAGTTATGAATTTCGCTACTGGACAGATGGCGGTGGCAATCCAGTTTATTTCTAGTAGGTTCAATACTGCTAAATGGAATATCATAACCCAAAACCCAGGATAATATGACTTCATCATTCGTTAGGAGTTGCCAATTATGGTAATAATATGCTAAGCTACCTGCATGTACCTCCATTAACGACGGCGTGATGGTCTCGACTGCTGCGGTTTGAACGCTGGGCGGCGGTAATGCTGATGTTGTTGCTGTTGCTGGTATGGCTGGTACTGCTGCTGGCTCGGCCGGTACTGCTGCTGGCTCGGCTGGTACTGCTGCTGGCTCGGCTGGTACTGCTGCTGGGTTCGGGGCCCGCCTCTTGTTCTGTTGTCTCTTTGAGGAGTCTTCTGAGACGGGCCCTTCCAGTTTAAATTTGTCTTGTTATACTTGAATGTTGCTTTCTTAGCTGCTTGTTTATTAGATGGTTGAAGTAATGTTCCATTTCTTTCAATTGCTTTTGCTGCTTTTAAGCGTTCACCTAAATTTTCTCCCAGCAGATAGGAGTCTGTTGGAGCATTTGTAATGGCCTGTTTGACACTACTCGGTAATGAGCTTAACACCAGGTGTTTCCTGACAATATTGTCATAATGGTACATGTTGCACAGAATTTTTGCAGAGTCATTGATGCCCTCTATAAGTTTCAAGCTATTGATGTTTCCTTTCATTATTTCAGTTAATTGGGAGCCCAGACATGAGAGAATTTTACCTATTAGGTTTTGTCTGTACTCAAATTTCTTGTCTCTCTTAATCATGTTGTCTGAGAGGACAGCAACTAGTTCAGAGTTTAGCTTCGGTGCAATTGCTTTGGGGAAGTTACTGGGGGTTAGATATTTTTCTAACAATGGAGTCCACTTTTCTCTTGTTATACCAGTTTTGATAATGTTCTCCCATCTTTCCGCTATTTCTGGTCGGATACTCTCCCCAATCTTCTCCTCTATGTGTCCTTCCTCACCTAGGGCGAGTAAAAACTCCTCAGGGAGTGGTTCATCACTTGTTGGCGCTTCTGTAATGATCACAGAAATAATAACTTATTATTATTTTGTACTAAATTGAATTTCATGTACAAATGGGATTAAACATAGGCATGGGTACATAGATCTCAAGCCAAATAAGGTCTCAGTCTGCCCTGTTATGAGTCAGCTCTAAATTATATTATTAAAAGAGACCAAACCACCATCAACATCATAGTGGCACTCTGAATTTCTGTGCTAATAGGTATATGCATTATTACCAATGTCTGACCGGTCATGTCTGGCCTCTACAATGGAACCAGCTCTATAATTTTAAAGACCGTTCTGCTGTGACATGGTTCAGGCTCAAAGGAGTAACAATATCCCTTAGTGCATTTAAGGTAAGTGCTAGTCTAGCTCTCCACAAGATTAGGTATTAAAACCAAAGAAAAAATTGCTACAACATGTATCAGAGGGATTTCAAGTTGAATTGCTAGGTATAGCAATTTTATTTACGCACCTGTCTCTTCAATGTTGTTCTCTTCATGTTCATTCTCTTCCACGTCGGGTCGAGGCGGAGTAGTAGGTTCTTCAGGAGTTACGTTGAGAAGTCTATTTAGTTTTCTTTCATATCTCTTAATCTTTCTCCTTAATTCGTCGTCTTCCGGCGAGTTATTTGGCTCAGTAACTCTCTTCATGGCTCAATAAAGTAATTTTTT
The DNA here is from genome assembly GCA_932294345.1 of Pandemis cinnamomeana. Lineage (NCBI taxonomy): Eukaryota > Metazoa > Arthropoda > Insecta > Lepidoptera > Tortricidae > Pandemis > Pandemis cinnamomeana. Next base: position 8,751,364 of record OW028705.1, on the reverse strand, counting down.
CGGATCTTCTATTCAATTCTAGCTACACACGTCCACGCCGGTGGCAAAAAGAAGGAAAGAAAGAACGACCGAACGAACGAACTCGCATAGACAAGTATGAAAATAACGTTTGCCGTTATAGTGTTTTTCCGGTAAAAAAGGGCGCAAAATGCAAGCGAAAACCCGCGTATTTTTTTTTTTTTTTTTTTTAACGAGTGACAGAACGAAATAGATATAACAACAATAATGTTCGTAATAACTAAAATTGTAAAAACGTATTATAATAATACAAGATAATGAGTAAAAGATAACACGTATTTCACGTAGTAAGGTTGTAATTGTAACATACCTGAACTGATACACGACCAGGAACATTATATCGGTAACCTCTTACTCATTCCAAAAACGGCGCCGGCCGGCGACTTTGGACCGTTGTTTCATGTCACACGCACTAGTCGTTCGATTTTGATACACAATAAATGTACAATAAACATAATCAACTACTTAAACACTTCCAAAATCACATAAATTTTATAATAAATAGGAAATGCGTTGTGGCCCTTGGGCACAACGACCATAAAGTGAATATAGAGGGCGGTGCCAGCTGTCACCGAAGATGCGAACTGTTCGAGTTTCTTTTTTAACTACTTTATATGTTGTGGATCTTGGTGCAACACTCCGTATTGCTGCATAGTATTCCATGATGGTGAAAGAGTAAAATGAAGTGGAGGTACATTGTCGTCACCCATTAAGACCACCGTCCCTACTTTGATGGGATGATCTTGGGTACACCATTTAGTTCTGACTTGCAACGTGTGCAGGTATTCAATACGCCATTTTTTCCAGTAAGATTGAACAATACTGTCTAGCAACTTCTTCCTATTATGAAGATTCCGGCACTCATCAGACAAATCAGAAGCGGGTAAGAACTGAAGCGGTGTTGACATTAAGAAATGCGCGGGCGTTAATATTTCAGGGTGCGGATCCGAAGATATGGCACTTAGCGGTCGCGAATTGAGTATACACTCAATCTGTATAAGTACGGTGAGCAGTTCTTCGTACGTCAGAAGCTGTGAACCAACTACACGGTACAAATGAGTCTTAAAACTCTTAATATTCGATTCCCACATGCCACCGAAATGTGGGGAACGGGGAGGAATCATTTTCCATACAATGCGGTGATTAAGACACTCAGTATCGAATTTAGCCTTAAACTCTGGACTTAGTAGCATATTGTACATCTCATCCAATTGAGCTTTGGCACCTACAAAATTGGTCCCGTGGTCGGAGTAAAGACAAGAGACAGGGCCTCGTCTAGAAATGAAGCGCTTAAAGGCGGCTAAGAAAGCATCTGAAGATAAGTCGGAAGCCAACTCTATATGAACAGCCTTAGTAACGAGGCAGACAAATAAGCAAATGTATGCCTTTTGTGCGTGCTGACCACGGCGACGACAAAGAGTAATGCGGAGAGGACCAGCGTAATCGACACCGGTATGCATGAAAGCCTTTGCTTCTTGCAAGCGATAAGAAGGTAAGTCAGCCATTTTAGGCGTTGGGTGCGCCGGCTTAACGCGGAAACATTGATTGCAATTGTGTACTCTAGCTCTAATGACAGTCCGACCATCAAGTATCCAGAAACGCTGGCGAATGATGGACATCAGAAGACCGGCACCCACATGACAATTAACAGTATGGTAATGATCTATAATTAAATCAACCATATGATCATGCTTTGGCAAAAGTGCGGGATATTTAACTTCGAATGGCAGATCTGCATTTGATAGGCGACCACCAACTCGTAAGATATTGTTCTCGTCAAGGAAAACCGATAACTTTAAAAGTTTGCGCGACGGTAAAAGATTATTTTTAATGCGAGCGATATCTTCACAAAAATATACACTCTGTATAGCGGTTAATAAACCGGTTTCAGCAATACCGAGATTTTTAACCATTTCATTCGGTTTTAACTTTCTTGCTAAGCGCAACACGTAAACAACTGTGCGGAGTAGCTTATTCCACGACGAAATGCGTTGAGCTAGCGTATACAATAAAGGTAGTTCAGTTTGAACTAGTGCGGTTAAGGTATTAGTCTTGCATTCAGGCAACTTGTCCACTTCAGTGGGACAAAAAGATTGGATAGGCCAATCAGAAGGCGGGTTTCGTAACCAAGATGGGCCGTTCCACCACAAATCATGCGATATCAATTGCGATGGTAGCATACCGCGAGACAAACAATCACTAGGGTTGTCAACTCCGGCAACGTGATAGAAGTTCTGTGGTGCCACGTTCTCTTGACATTGGGCAACACGGTTGCTAACAAAAATAGACCATCTATGGGGGGATGATTTAATCCACGAAAGGGCAATTGTTGAATCCGAAAAAGCGTATATTCCTGCAATTGAAATACGAGACAGGTAAGTGTCCTGAACAATTTTCATTAGTTTGGACATTAAGAGAGCGGCACATAGCTCTAAACGAGCGAGAGTAGTAATTTTCGCGGGAGAGACCTTTGACTTAGAGCACAGCAACCTAACAGTGACATTACCAGCTGGGTCAATAACATGCAAATAAATGACACATCCATATCCATTGAGACTGGCATCCGAAAATCCGACTATGTTTACCGTACAGTCAGCAGAAACACCAATATGACGTGGGATTTTCAACGTAGACAGCATCGGAAATTCTTGTGTCAACATGGAGTAGCTTTTTATTATATGCTCGGGGGGTGTGTCATCCCAGTCGATTTTACAGAGCCAAAGTTCCTTAATTAACAACTTGGCGTATAACACAACGGGAGCTACTAAGCCAAGGACATCAAACAAGCGAGCTACGGTAGATAGTATGATTCGCTTGGTGCACTTCCCACCAGCAGGCGAAGACGAAGTTATGAAAAAAGTGTCATTTGTGGGTTCCCATGACAACCCTAACACCTTTGATACACTTTGCTTGTCGTTAAAGTTGACAGAAGCACGGTGTGAATCAGGAAGACTATCTAACAGAGCAGGCGAGTTACTTGACCATTTGACTAAGTCAAATGCGCCAGATTTGAATAATGCGATTAATTCTTGCGATAAACGCATGGCGGTGTCATTATCCAGACAAGAGTGAACCAGGTCATCCATATACAGCTGGGAGCTGGCCACACTTGCAGCATCAGGAAAGCGGTGACTTTCATCTAAGCATAACTGCTTGACAGTACGCATAGCCATAAAGGGGCTCGATTTGAGTCCGAAAGGGACACGAGTGAATTGAAAGGTGCGGATAGGCTCGCTTTCAGAAAAGCGAAATAATATTTTGACATATTTATAATCATGCGGAGGCAAACAAATTTGCATATACATTTGTTTAATATCAGACGTCATAGCTACTGGAAATAAGCGAAAGTTCAGCAAGAGCAGAAATAAATCAGCCTGTAGATTAGGACCAGTATGCAATATGTCATTGAGTGACATACCTGAATGAGTCTTAGCACTGGCATCGAGAACGATTCTAACAGAAGACGTTACTTTCTCCGGACGAATGACAGGGTGATGAGGAATGTAATAACCATCATCAGCAACTTCGGATTCAGGTACTTCTGTGAGATAACCATTTTGCATGTACTCAATGATGACTTTATTATAGGCATCGCGAAGCGTGGGTATTTGCTTGAACCTTTTCTCCAGATACATGAGACGACGTTGAGCAACAGAACGAGAGTTCCCTAGTTCTGAAGGATCTTTACAGAAAGGTAAGGCAGCAGTGTATCTACCTTTCTCATTGCGGGAGACTGAAGTAGTGAAGAAATTCTCGCATTCAGTCTCTTCTGGACTTAAATGAAGTTTGAATGGAATTTCTTCCAATTCCCAAAATCGCTCGAGGCTCGACTCGAGGTCATTGCGGACCAAAGCGGTGAAAGAAACATCGTTATTAGGGTGAGACTGATAAGGATAGTCCCCCATCAAAACGTAACCGAAAGCGGTCAATAGAGCGGGAGGAGCACAAGTGCCAGACTCTACTCTATTCCCCAAGTAGATGTACGGGAAGAGCTGGACACCGAGCACTACATCAATGCAGCCTGGAATGTTCCATGTGAGGTCTGCGAGCGGTATATTATTAAGGTAAGTCATGTCACGTACATTATATTCGATGAAATGTGAGGGCAATTGATCGGTTATACAATCTACCACTAAAGCGTGTATGTAGTATTTATTATTTGGATATATGCGGGATTCAATATGTAAGTAAACATATCCGTGTATTGGTCTTGAAGTTAAACCAACACCCTTTATATAAGAGTTTGACAGCGGTATGATAGGTAAGTTTAATGATTTACAGCAATCGAGCGTTATTAAATTATTTTGAGATCCGTTGTCAATAAGGCATCTAATTATCATTTTATTGTCGCTATTGTTTTGTTTAGCATAGACTTGAGCGGTTGACAGTAAAATAGTCGAATGTGGTTGCGACTCTACTTTTAGAGAGAGCGAAGCGTTCGCAGGATTTGGATTACCGACTGGCAGCGGAGTTGCTATATTATAGGATGGAGACGCGATTTGATTACCGTCGGGTGGCGGATGAGCACACGAGCACATGGCTACAGGCGGCAGCGGAGCGCGGTCAACGTTCGCAGCAGCAGCTGCTAGCTCACGCGAATGGGGCGCAGCAGGCTCCGCGCGCGGGAACGATGCGGCAGACGAGGCGTCCGGCGCATGCGCGGCAGGCGATGTTGAACCGGCGTTTGCAAACAATTGCGTAGATTTTACGTTTGCCTTTGCGGAGAAACGTTTTTGCGATTGCGGGTTAATATTGTTGTCAAAGTGCAGCAACGTATGATGACGTTTTTGACATAATTTACACGTGTGACTTGAGCTGCAATTGAGCAAAGTGTGTGACAAGCTTAAACAGTTCACACAGCCACGATTATTTTTGATAAATTCAAATCTTGCTTGCGGAGAAGTCATATTTTTGAATTTGGAACAACCATACAGTTGAATATGATCATTGCTATTGCACAATACACAGGGTTTATTATTTGCGGGGCTAGAAGAAGGAACATCGTTACTAGCTACAAACGCTTTGTAAGTAGTACGCGCGGGTTGAGCCGGTGCATTGGCAGCGGGTTTGAAAGCGGTTCGCGGAGTATTTATGACGGAAGTATTGCCTGACCGTTCCAAAATTTTGACTTGGCTTTGCATGAATAAGACAATTTTTTCATACGAGGGAAACGTTTCGTCTCGCACAGACATTTCGAATGTTTGTAACGTCTGTTGGTCAGTCTTTCTTAAAGCGCATTGCAAAAAGAAGAAATCTGTCAGATCAGGAATATCTAATTGTTTTAAAGCGGCTACAGTTGCGGAATATTTCTCGATGAAACTGTTGAGACTGCTGGACGAGTTAGAGCAAGGCTTCATATCCAGAATGTTATTCAAATAGTACGTACCTAAGGCGCGCTTGTCTTGATACTTTTTGACCAGACTGTCCCAAATAATAGCGTAGGTCTCGCCTGTGGGTACTAAACCCGCGGTTATATTAAGGGCGCTATGAGTCAGTTTGCCCATGAGGTATTGCACGCGTTGCGAGTCAGAGAGCTGATCATTGTTGTGAATATTGGCCTTAAAGGACTCGTAGAATATGGGCCAGTTTTCAGTCCTACCATCAAAGGAGGGAAGGTCGATAGGCGGAAGCTTAATGGTTGGACCTTTAACCTGTGGCGCGGGTAAACAAGACGAACTCGTTTGCGGAGCGGTTATTTTCAAAATATTAGCACGAGAGCGCTTTATTCTGGCAAACAAATTTTCAAAGGTATCCAGGGCCTCATAATCAGGCTCATGTTTAGGATTCAGAGAGATTGAAATTTCATTTATCTGATCCAAAATACTCTCGAAATTGACACGAAAATCGTCAATCGTCTCTGACTCTGCCATGAAATTCTCGTTACTGCGAGAATCGAGCGTAGAGATTTTTTTCGACAGATCATATAAATAAGCAAAACGTCTTAAAATACGTTCCTCTTTACTTTTTAATATGGATAATTTTGCTTCTAAAGTTGATTTCGCCATTATTTAACGCGAAAAGCTTGCGAAGAAATTAATTTAATTCCAAAAATTATATGATGTTGTCAAATGAAAATGATGACAGATATGGCGTTTGAAAATTATGACAGATATGGCGGTTGAAAATTATGCCTATTGTGAGAACCAAAATTACGTTATGTCACAGGCGAAGTAAAAATGCGGATGAATAATTTAGCACCAATTAATCCGGTGTTCGAATGGACCAAAAAGAAATGTTAGGTTATGGCGTGTAAATAGCCAATTTTCGTTCTTGCGGAAGGCCAGGAGTGCGCTGATGCCCAAAAAAGTAAAATTTAAAACAGTGCAGAGGCACTCACCTTGGGGCGTTCTCCTGGCGGCGTGGTTGGAGCGAGGAAGGCGATGCGGGTCAGGAAATTGTACTTAGAAGAGCGGATGAAGAAACAGCGGAGGAAAAAATACGTAGCACAACACAATGTAGACACTGACGTTATATGATTTTTCTTCTTTATGTGCCATAGAGCACCCCTGCACTGGATATAACCAAAAAGGTTTTTAGCGCGCAAACAACTGTGTCTTTTGATTGAGACGACTTAAAGGGTTGATTTTTTCACAGCTCTAAAGGACCGCAGGTCTAAGTATTTGGTATCAATTTTAACTTTATACCTTTACGCATTCCTGAAAAAAAAGGTCTCGACTTGCCAGACGGGCAGACGGGCAGCAAAGTGATCCTATAAGGCGACGGTCGCCAACAGGCGAGCCGCGGCCTGTTTGCGTACCGCGGAAGGTCCAGCCTCGGACTGCCAAGTATTGTAATGTACGAGTATTGTATACCAAGTGTAAATTAATACGTAGATCTCGTTAAAATTTTCTCGCAGTCACCTAAAACTACTTGCCGACCCCTGCTAAAAGGGTTACGTTTTTTTTCTTTTGAGGTACGAAACCCTAAAAATCATACATTTATTAATTTCGGATTTTAATTAAAATAGGATTTATGAGAAATCGGGATAGACATTGGTACACGGTAGGTAGGTAGGTACAACACGTAAAAAGACCTGAGTTCTGACAGAATCATGAATTTAAAATTTACTACTTACTTTATATATCCAAAACGGAATATATAAAGTAAGTAGTTAATTTTAAATTCATGATTTTGTCGGAGCACAGGTTTTTGTAAGTGTTGTACCTACCTACCTACCTACCTACCGTGTACCCATCAGACGGAGAAACATGCATAGTCAAATTGCAAGTCTGACGATAATTCTGAATTTTACATGACACCTACGCTACGCCTACTGTACGCATTCATAAGGTCTTAGCACCAATGAAGTCAAGGTTTATATTTGCAAATTGATTGCTGAGCGTTAAGTAAGCCTTTTGTTTGGCGCGATGTGAATTTTTAAGACGCAGAGAAACAATCTGGCACGAAACACCTAAGGGGAAATAACATAAAATTTGTGGAATCGTTTGTCAACTTCCTTAGAGTTCGATATTCAGAGGAATTAAATTTGAGGGTGTTACCCATTCGGCTGTACGACGCACGAGTTTTCTTGGAAACGATACTAAGTGCCGGGATGAAGCCTGACTCTTCGTGACGAAAAGCTACAATATAACACTTCTAGAATATGCAATACCTAATACCAATTCGAGGAGGGATTACGAAAAGCACCTTTGTCCATCCCATTATCACCAAATAATAAAAATCTTATTTTTCAATCACGGAATTACGATTAATCTTGTTTCTGACCTTATTTTCTAGAGCTTAGCGAGTAAAATAAAAATCGAAACCGATATCGAATTTTGTACAGAACCGTCAGTTATTATTATCACACCGCTTTTAAAGTTAATTTGCAAACCAAATATATGCACATTCTGCCCCAAAATAAATTGATACATCGATAATTGACCGTGCAAGTGGTTACCGTAACAAGAAACGGTGTCATTATGTCGTGTTCATAACTTTATCGTACAAAATCTTAAAAGAGTTATTTTTCAAAATATTCTCCGAAACCTAATTGTATAATTACGTTACTGTGATCGTGAGACTGTTTTACATCAATGGCACACACAAATCACGTCTTTATCCCTCACGGGGTAGACAGAGCCTAAGTTTAGCAAGATTATGAACGTATACATGGAAAATGTAATCAAAATAGTGATGGGTTGCTAGCCACATCGCCTATAACATGATTCCTGTGATTTCCGCCCATTTCTTCGATGAGCTTTTACCATCTGCGCGGGAAGAGAAGCAACTGGTACATTCTATGTTTTTTCTTTGCTCCCAGACCGGCATGGAAGAACGCAATAGGTAGATACACCCGGCAATGACACCCGATCAATTTTTAATAATTAGGCTATCTATCTTCATTTTTACGTTTCTTTGTTAACCATTCGAAATTGGTTACAATATAGATTTAGGTAGCAATGAAATCTCACAATATCCTTAATTGAACCTATCCTTGCTATATTAGCTGGTAATTTTATTAAAGCCAGAGTTATCGAAACAGCAACCTATCTGGCAAAAGAAAATTGAATAGCTTGCAAAGTAATAAAACTTCACTTAAACTAAGATTAAGATGAATACATAATATCGTATGATCACCAATTACTATTACTATAAAACTTCATTACGAAGCCGTCGAATACGAAGAGGCCAGAAGTCGGCGCATAGCAAATTAAACAAGACGCGTTATTATTTAAAGCTATCGTTAAAAACTGACAGCAAATCTAAACGTTTTAATTTACAGTTCCCCTAAACTCTATAGTATAGTTAATCATCTTTTTGTAAAATAAGAGCACCAAAGTTTGAAGAAATTGTCTAGAACCAAATTTTAGAGCGGTGCTGGCGAATTTTATTTTTTTAAGGGTGCTAGTAATGTTTGAAATTGATTATTTTTTGTTTACAATTTATTAGCGTGAAATTATAGCGCTTAAACGAACTGACTCAATAATAAAAAAATACTCACACATTTAAAGAGTTTGGTAGGTAAATATTAAAATGGCCAGTAAGTACACTACCTATTCTGCTCTCATCTAGGCTGGATATTATTAAGAGCAAAGCTTAAACGGCGAGGAATCTTGAGAGGCATCATATTTTATCAGGTAGAGCTATAATCCCGGTGTATTTATAGGCCGGGCCCTGCGGGTGCGCATTCAAAGGCTCACGACCGCGGGAAATTAAATCGGAGCAGCGATTATCGGGCATCTATTTAAATCCGCCAGAAAAAAAACAGTGATAGTTTCACTTGTCCATGTCAAGATGTTGGAGCTTGTTTAATCGAATGCGCAATGTTTTTTAGAAAATAGTGTACCGAAGTTTTTATTTTATCAAGTCTGTTTTAATGACGAAGGTATGGCTGATATACTCACTTTTTGTGTGGCTGCATTGTGACATCAATACAATACAATACAAATACTCTTTATTGAACACCACAAATCAGTACAAAACAACAACATCACATTCATCACATCTTGCACATTCAACAATTATCGATTTGTGTAAAGTATATGATTCAAGGCAGTTTCCAGAGAAGATGACATGTAGTATCTCTAGTTTTAATGACCGTAATAATATAACCTAGTAACGTCTCGTAAATATAAAAATTATAAATAAAATTGTAGGAACATAAAAATTATGTAAACGAATAAAAATCGCCGTGGTTCTTATTAGAACGTTATTAATTTACATTACCAAGTATTGGTTTATTTCTATGCAGATAGTTAAAAGTTGTCTAAATTTGACACGTAAAGTATAGAAAAACTGATATTTCTTTGCTTAAAATAATTAAATTGATAAAATATGAACACGTTAATACTACACACCTCTGCCACTAGTCATGCCCATCAACATTCTTTTGTAGATTAAGGATTAATACACTATCGCGCGCCCCGTTGAAGTCTTTCACAAGAGCGAAGCCCGCGCGTCGCCGCCCCTCGCTTGTTCCCCGTAATAAATGAAAATACCTAATCCGTCACACAACAATGAAGCTTTATTAGGTAACTGGCGGTGCTCAGATTCTCTCAGAGATAATGTATAGAGTACTTCAATTAAACTTGCTCATTGCGACAAAGCTGCGCACTGTGATTCAAAAGTAAATACCTCTCTCACCATTACCAAGCTATTTCTCGATTCTGATAAAGATCTGTTACCGTTCAAGAAAGTACTTGAAAGGTATTTAAGTTACCTACCGATCGTATAGATAGTAGGTACCTACTTACACGTTTTTGTTTCGTATAATCTGTGCGAGATTTATATCTTCCAAGATTTTTATTTGTCATACTGATTCCTGTGCTAAAATAAAAACATTATTCACTGACTCTAAATCACGTCATCTTTGCCATTTTCGTTAGAGTGGTTTGGAAATAAATAAGAGACAGGTTTATCCGCCGGCCGCGACATCTTCGCGACGCGGGCGCATATTCAAGAGGTCACAGTGCTCGGTGACCGGAGCAGGCAGGGGACACAGGGGACACGGGGGGGGGGGGAGCTCAGGGCGTGACTCCGCGACATGCACAAGGAGACAGGAAACCATCGCCGACACATATTCATTATTGTGGCTGCCACCCCGGCGGAATACTAATTCGGTACATTGGTGGAAACAGAAGTCGAAAGATATTTATTTAAAGTCAATACATTGAATGACAATTATTAAATGGGTGGTACCTAACAATGAGTTGATCATGTTTGTGAAATTATATATTAACTAAATAAGAAATTAAACACAAGGTTCTTATGGAAAACAAACTGAGTTAGGTACCGTCTTAGGTAGTTAGACAGACCCAATGATACTTACCATCCTATCTAACGCACCAACGAATCCAACGATTGACAAATTCCTTACGGGTAGATAAAAACACGTTGGTAGATATATTAATTCTCATGTTTTCCACCCATTTGATATCCCTAGCATTGCGCAATAGGCCTGCAGGCGCGGTTCCTATTACTTTGAGGCCTGTACATACAGTCAGTTGCAGCGCCAGGCTCGGCCGCGAGGGGCCTATTGCGGCCTGATTATATGCAGACGGCTCGCATCGCTCAGGATATGGCTGCTTCCGCTCTCTTGCCCACAAGGCGACGCCTAACGGTCGCCGCGTCAATAAACCCTGCAATTCCCCCCTGTGGAGACTAAAATGATAGTCATATTATAAGTACAGTGACAGTAGGAATCCTGATGCTACATGTAAGTAGGCATCACATCTTTATTAGTAAAGTTCTGGCGTGAGTGCGATGAAAATAGTATAGGAATTCGACCTGATAACATGTTTACATACTTAGCTTAGCTGTTCCCGGCAACTTCGTCTGCATAGAATTCGTTTATCGCTATCCCGCAAGAGTTACAGAATTTTCCGGGATAAGAAGTAGCCTATGTGTTATTCCAGACTATAATCTATCTATGTTCCAAATTTCATCCAGATCTGTCCAGCCATTCTGGCGTGAAAGAGTAACAAACATCCATCTATCCATCCATACTTACAAACTTTCGCGTTTTTAATATTATAATTAATGAAGGTTCCAAAGAAACAGCACCGTTCAACCTATTGTATCGCGTGTGTGGGTTTTTCGGAATTTATGTGCGAAGTTTCGTTTGGAATTTACCATGAGCTTTTCGTTGAAGGAAAACATCGTAAAGAAACCTACAGACACATGCGAAACAATTCAATGGTGGGTGTGAAGTTCCCAATCCGCACTGGGCCAGCGTGGGAAGTACAGCCCGAGCCTTCTCATTCTGGGTGGAGGCCTGTGCCCAGCAGTGGGACGTTTATAGAGTGGATTATGCTTTTGATTAAGGCAGTATAATTTAACGCCCACCATATTTAAACTCAGCAGCCCGACTTTTTAAAACATTAATTAGAAGCTACCACTCAGAGGTGAAAAATTGCGCTGACTTCGAAAAAACAAGTCGAGTACAAGAAAATTTCTGCTACTAACTACTACTATTAATTGATCTTGTCATCTACTTACTTACTTAGTACAAATTTTAGTTTGGGCTTTACTTTTATAGCAATACACTGATTTTTACCATTTTTGAGTAAAATAGATACTCTCAAAAATCGGTACCCAGCTACATTTCTATATGACTAAACAAGTTACTGAATCAGCAAAATTAGGCAGTTTGTAGAATTATTTTGTCCCAGAGTCTCCCATGTTTTCTGGGACGACAAAACGAATTTGTAGGCAAATGCTAGTTGCATTTTAATGCAACAGCTTTGCATGCAATATTCAGTATCAAGCTTCTATGTAAATCTAATAACCACTTACCAACTAAGCAACTGCATTAGAATATGCAATTGATTCCTGATGTTATCGTTCCAAAAATAAAACGTTGAACAACGTTTGACCCAAGTGCGGCTTCTGTAAATAAACGAACGAGAAGAACCTTTTACTTACCTGCGCCTATGAATTATTTATTCCATACTAACTGTAACTTGCGAGTTCGTCTGCGTAGAATTCGTTTATCGCTATCTCACAGTAACTATGTGTTACTCCAATATTTAGGTAAAAAGATTAAGAAAGGCCGGGGTATGAATACCTACTATTATAAAGTTCTATAGTGAAGTGTATAATATATTTATGCACAGAACCTCAAACTAAATTTTACGAAATATTAATTAGAAATGATTTCCAAATGAAAATAAAACAAGTCTGTTTGCTTTTGAATGCAACACAATTTTATAAATACATATTTTAGTGAGAGAGCTCTTTACCTTTTGTGTAACGCGCGGACATGCATCTGCAGCGTCCAACGCGTGTAAAGTGCATGCCATTTTAGACGCACACGCAAGCAGTATGGCGACGTTGCGTGTGCGCCTACGCGGGACAGCGGCGCTGTGCCGTTGCCGCAAACTGTTGCCGTCATGATACATTAAATAATTAATAATTGGATCAATAAATTTTGTAACGTTTCAAGAGACTGGTTGAATAGCAGACTTGTGTAAAAGAATACAATTAGGTACATTTATTTTTATTACGAGCGACGGTGTATTTTTGTACGTTATATCCATCTAAATCAATTTAATGTTTTTAGACAATCCAGTCGTTATTCCTACAATCGTCGTTATGCATCTGGCTCATTGAGTGCAAGTATTTATGTGTGTATTCTGCTATTAAACCTGTTGTGTACAACAGGTACCTACACGTAAAGTACTTGCGCCCATAATAGGGTAACAGAACTGTAACGTTTTTTACTGAAATATATTCATACACTTGACTACGAACATAATGCGAATGACAAATATTAGTATTTAGCAGTAGTTTTAAAAACTTGGCAGAAATGTAGGCAGGTGAGCATGACGTAAGCCCGTTCCGGTAAAAGGCAAGACAAGACCATTAAAGCATCGCCTCTAATAAATCTGAGTCGTTATTTTATGTATTTGTTTTCTGGTATAGTTCGCTGGAGCCCTAAGGAGCGTCGTGGTCGTGAGCACGAGACGTGCGCGGGCGCAGCTCGGCGGGGCGGGGGGTGGATCCCGCGGATGCTAGGGTTCATTACCCGCCCGCGCCCGTTCGATTCGATCGCCGACTATCCACAATGGGAGTCATACCATCCTAGGGCACGGTATACCACCGACCGAGAAACAAATCTTGACGAATTCGCCATGCCTCTGCTAAGTGATTTCGTGGCGCCCCGAGCGAGAAGCAAAATTAAATACTAACCGATACTCAGAAAGAATAATTATGATCACGCGATTCTTTTTACTTTACCTAAACTAGTGAATCACTTCAATTTACATGGTTTCACCCTTCACGATACCTACAAAGACATTTTTGCTGACCTCATCTTTGCTTCATCGCACATTTTTCACCTCGGCTTTTTGTTAAACCCGAAAATACCGATATCTTATTATTCTCCTGCCTTTGGAACCTTTCGAGGTTTCGGTGTAGGTAAGTATATCTTTTAATTAGTATAATATAATGTCACAGAGAGATATAAGACGACTCCACTGATACTAGAGCTTAGAGTTGTGCCCAGGTTAGGATCACAACCTGTTACATAACCGAAGCTAATGGTTATGGTTATTAGAAAAATAAAAAGTTCTGCGGTGTGTACCGACTTAATAATGGGGTTCGCTGCGGTAGGCAAGCAGGGCAAATAAAGACTGTACATACAGTTGCTGTAGTCGGGCCACATAGATATTTAGTACAGTTCCGTTGTCAGTGTATGTACACCAGTAATTTTTTATTGTTATAACTAATTTCTTGTTAGAATAATGGTGATAATTTTTCACATGTTCGTCTTCTTCGTAACTGAACGATGCCCCCCGGCAGCAACTGTCGTGAAATAAACAAGTAATGGCTCCCTGATTTGTGATGAGTCGTAAATTACTCGAAAAATCACTTTTAAACGACAAAAACTCTTAAGTTTATTGAAAATACGATAAATGGTATGTAATATTTTCTTGGACCCACCAAGCCGGAACTTTAAAGCAGTGTTTTGGGTTAAATAAACTATTCTTCGTAGTTAGGGTATGTATGGTAACCCGATGTAATGCAGTAAAAAAAAACACTACCTAATTATTAACAATTCAAGTAACTACATTAACTTATGTTGGCGCGCATGTTGTACTGTTTAATAGTTTAGGTATAATAAACATAGTCGATTATCAGAGCAAGTATGTCTCACAAAGGTAAGCAAATGCTTGCGACACCCAAATATATGAAGCCTGGCATCGCTCCTTCTTGCCACATCAAACTGTCTCACACACTCACTTGCGGAAGCAAAATTATGTATTACCTACTTACAAGTATTTAGCTCGACCGAAATAAGCACAAATTAGTTTTCTATTTAGCCAAGTGAACAAACAAAATGACAGATGTTTTAATGGGGTCTAAAATAAATATACAAAGAGTGTGAAACAAGAACTATGCCACCAATTGCAAAAGAAAACCTATTCAGCGGTGACTGACTTAAACTCGAAGAATTTCCACATCGTACCTGTTCGTGTTTGTCTCTACTAAATATAAGTTTAATTACCGAGATCTAGAAACCTATAATTAAACCAATTCTGACATAAAAAGCGTTTATGTAATTACTAGCGTAATTTCTTGAGTAAGAGTATGACACAGAATAAGTAAGTATATCTTTATTAACAATAGTAAATTGTACAACAAGTGCAAAAACGCGCTATTTTGCGGGTGGAAAGTTAAGTCGAGGGTAAAGTGGCTTTTATGAACGATTAACTCGTTCACTGATTGTTACTTTTATTGCGAGGAAAGAAATCCAATTTTAATAACATTTATATAAAACCTAATTTCTACAACCCGATTACAAAAGCAATCGAAAATAACTTTCGTCCAGTAAATAAATACTATCGCAGGACGATCACAGAACTTTTCAGCATTCTGTTCCTGGTCATTAATCAATACCTATATACTGGGACTAAAATTATAATGACGATACGAACGATACGCGTGGGTTGCCGGGAAATTATATAAATGTTCAGCGTAACCTGTGGGTAGCGCCTATAAGGTCAGCCTTGCACCCACACACGCCTTTTACGTAGCAAAGTATTAAACGCGATTGCGTACCAGATGTTAACAGAATCATATGCGGCATTCAGATGCCAAATGAAAACATACCGTAGTCTGACAAACATAAAGTTAAAAATATATAAATCAGACTCGTTGTCTTTTCGTTGCTCCTTACGAGCTTAGTTTGCAACATTCACCTTTACCTAATCAGGCAAGCGGATTTTAGAACGGCTATAGTGGGCGACAGTTGAGTGGAGGAAAATATTTTCTAAATGATGCTTTACGAAAACAACGTTTGAGTATTAGTTTTAAGGTCAATTTGTTTTATAAAATAATGTTGACGTGCTGAAGCTGTTGAGGACTATTTTTATCCGGTGCTGTCTCTTCCGCGCCCCCTACCTATGCTATAATCTAAGAGAGGCGAACTTAAGATCTTTTAAAGCTTTTTTTCTCCCATGTCCGTCCATATCTTCAGCGTTTATGAATCGATTTCACTGATTCTTTTTTGCTCGACAGGGCAAGTTCTTATAGTCACAAATCAAGATCTAATCCCAGAGAAATCAAGTGCATTGAAATAAAGACCGCTTCCGTGTTGTTCTCGGTGGGCATGCATCGTATATAGAAGCATAATTTGATGAAACTGATAATGAAGACCAGGAACTCTTTGATGCTAGGTAGATATATTATGTCGTGGTTTGAGTACTTCTATTTTAACATGTTCCCTGTCCTGTGCTCCCAGCTGGGCTCGACACGTTTGGTCTCGCAAGTCCGTGTCTCCACATTGCGTTAAGTTTACGTTGAGTCATATATATTTCTTTGAAAATCAATACAAATATGGTAAGTAATAGACTTAATTTTATTGATTTCAGCCGGTAACCTGGTATGGGTGGTCACGCATCACGGAATGATGAGGATCCGGGTTCGATTCCCGGCCATACCTTTACTGTTCGGATTTTTCTGTGTTCTAATTTTCAGTGTCGTTTAGAAATTTAATTTCTAATGGGTAAAACTGTATTTTTTTTATGTAGCTCTTTTGATATTTGGCAGGCATATTCCTTGAGAATCAAAGAGGTGCACTAAAAAGGGATTTTTCAAATTTTCCATACCACACCTACAATATTTTTGAACGACCTTTCCAACGACACTCCACATTATGGGATAAACGAGAAAAAATCGTCCCTACTTTACGGTGTAGGGAAGGTGTGTATCCTAGAAAAAAAGTTATTCAAGATTTTATTGTGATTTTATTTTAACACTTTGTCGGCGTTGTTAATGCCACACCCATGCCAAATTACAATTAAGAATCTCTGAGCTAAGCCGCGGACAGACATACAGACGGACTGACATGGCGAAACTATAGGGGTTCCTTGTTGACTACGGAACCCTAATGATATGTAGATATGTGAATCGGACCTAAGAAACAAATCGTTGAAAGTTGAAGTTACGAAAGGATTAATGAAATAACAAGAGCAGGAGAGCAAGAGCAGTGTAAGCAGGTTTCCTTATGATATTATCTTTCACCTAATTAAATTCAGGAATAAATTAGTTCATTACGTGTGTTAGCAACTTGAACTTGGTTTTCAGCAAATTGCACAATAAGTTTATGAACTACCGCAGAAATCTTAGCGCCATCTAGTATCGAGCTAAACAATGACAGATTCATTTAATTTTCAGTTTTTTCATCAGTTTATTTATATTATATTATTTATATATATATATATATATATATATATGCGTGTAAATGTATCTAGTCATTGTTATTTCAAACTTAGACCTAGTTTGGTCGTGGTTTGGTTTTAGTGCTCAATAGTGTAAATGTAAATAGATTTTATTTATTACTGGCTTCTGCCCGCGACTTCGTCTACGTAGAATTATACATAAAAACCTTCCTCTTGAATCACTCTATCTATTAAAAAAACCGCATCAAAATCCGTTGTGTAGTTTTGAAGATATAAGCATACATAGGGACATAGGGACAGAGAAAGCGACTTTATTTTATACTATGTAGTGATAGTGATAGTGATTTATTTTCATTGACCATTGTCTAAACTAACAATTTTGAACCTAAAAATAATTTAATATTTATCCGTTATTCACAAACCGAAATCAAAGATCATTGTTTTAAGCTGGTCACATTATTTTACGTCTGACATTTGTGGTAGTCATTTTAGTCTGCAGAATAAAAAAATAGACTATAGTTAATGTGAAGCAGGCTTTTTTACCATAGAGCACGAAGATTCACGGATAAACCGGTTATTATCGCAATATCAGTTGTCACTTACCGGTGAAGCACAACACTAACAAAGTCCATTGTCTATAGTTAACATGGCGGGTAATGAAAGTGACAGGTTCGTAATTGTAAATAAAAGTAGCTCGAATCTTCGATTTTCAATAACATATCAGCGATGCGCCCGACAAATAGATGTTTATTAATATCACTGCATAAATCATATAGCAAACTTTGTTTTACAGCGATTTAAAGCCATCGAGTGTCGCAATCATACGAGAAGTTTACGATAGTGAAAATGCACACATCAAATTTGAAATGGAATTGGAAAGAGCACTCGAGGCCGGCGTGAGCGTTATAGTAATAGAACCAGAGTCCCTTGGAGAAGAGACTGCAAGATGGATTTCCGTAGGGAACCTATTGCATAAAGTTTCCGTCTACAGTGGGCTTTGTGGTATCGCCTCTGGTAAGTTAACTCTCTAAACCTATTTTGGAAGCAAATTAATGTATTACGTTTGCTTTCCTGTTGATTCAAGTGCTATAATTAAGTAATTTAACTTTCTAGGTTTAACTTGGAGTTCTTTAGCATGTACTCCTTTTGGCATATCATCCATTCTCTGCGCTGGTTGTTACACACTTTCATGGCAATGGGACCCATGCTGCAAGTACCAAGAAGAGAAGAACCGTCGTCATTTGTCTACTTTGCCTGTATTAAGTGATTTAACATCAGCATCACCTGTAGTACTTGTGCGCACTGATAACAGACGGAAGATATATTTACATAGCTCAGTAGCCTTGGCTGCTGCCTCGGTTTGCCTATGGAGACTATATCAGACATTTAAATAATTGATTTTAGGTTCCATACCACCATATTCAGGAATATTAATTTACTGTACATACTCTAGTTTTAAAAAAATGCATGGAATATCTAGAGCGTTCATTGATATGCCAGAATATGGTGACTGGAGGACAGAGCTCTATGCCAATTTATGCTTAAATATTAGGATTATTATTGTTCTCAATTATGAAGTAGGTAGATAATATTTCGTTCAAGCTTACTAGTGACTATTGTATCAGTTGTAATGTAAAAGTAGGAAGCAGAGTGTAAAAACTTATTATCATAGTTTTAGAAAAATGAAAAAGCTTGTACAAAAGATTTTATTTTCTTTATGTAAATAAATAGATTTCAGTCAACTTGAATGAAATCTGTTAATAATAATATTGTTGGCAAGGAAATGGCCTTAAAATAATAAAATGTGTTACAGAGATATTATTTTATTTATTTTTAGAGTTAACATAAATTAAAATTTTACGTAGTCATACTCGGCTTTTAGCTGAGTGTGACTATGTAAACTATGTAAACCATGCAGTTTAAAAATTCAGCAATAATATTCTCCACATTCCCATTTCATCCTCATTCCCACTTCATCCTCATTCTCACTTCATTCTCATTCCCATTTCGTCCATATTCCCATCTTGTCCTTTTCCCATTCGTCCATATTCCCATTTTGTCCTTTTCCCATTCGTCCATATTCCCATTTCTGCCACATTCCTACTCCGTCCATATTTCATACTACCTATTACTTGTCCACTCAACCACCATCTGGGCTCATAAGTCTATTATTTAATTATAAAATAAAATATTAACTATTTACAATTCAATGACAATACAACAGCCTACATATATGTTCCACCACTGGCCTCATATGAATGCAAGGAGCTTTTTGAGTGCAGCTATGTAGTTCTTAAATTCAACCTTAAAGCTATGGAATGCTGGTTACTTTCGCCCTTTTATACATGAGCGAATAGAAAACTGATGGTGCATTATGTCTCAAAAATATAGCAAGTTTTGGTAAGAATTGACTAATCACCAAATCATTATCTTTTTTGACTACCATGTCCAGAGTTTTATCAGCAACATATTCAGCAGAAAAGCCCTCCTCGGTTGTCTTATCCATCACTGAAAAAGATAAATTGTTCTAAGACAAAAAAAATTTTTCTTTACTTATATAAACTCATGTGACACAATTTGCCAATATCACAGCCAATATTCTTAACTGACCATATGCAAAACTTATTATAACTTGTCAAAGGGGCAATCAAGTATTTTATTGGTTTTATGTATGGGATTTTTCTTCCTCTAAAAACCATCCACAATATCCAGATTTCTGCTAAAAGCGTGTTTTGTGTGTCAAGTTGATGTGGAAGCTTGAGTTTAGGATTGTTATTGTAAAGAGCAGTGCATAAAACTTTGATACAAAGATTGCCATTAGCTATCATGCTTTTAGCAAAATAGAAGTACTAGTACTACACTGAGATATCATCAAGACATTGCAGCTATCTAGAATCCTCTCAAATTTCTAGGGACACTTCTTAGCTTAGGAGTCTACTGAAGTATTATTCTTCAAATTTTGCTATCAGGAATGCTGTCTTACCTCCATGTTTGCTTCCACTGCCAGTTAATGCATTCAAAGATACTGCTGTTTTGACATATCCTGGGCTTACAACTGATACATTTATATTGTGCTGATGCATTTCAGAACGCAAAGCATCACCAAATGCCTGAAGGGCAAACTTTGATGCGGCATATGCAGAACGGTCAGGTATTGCGATGAGTCCTTGTACTGAGCTTATCAACACTATGTGTCCACTTTTTCGTTCTACCATTTTAGGTAATATAGCTAAAAATAAAAAAATAAGAATAAAAGACACACAAGAAGAGATGCAGAGAGCGCATGTTGGATGAAATATTTCAGCCATACCTTTAGTAAGACACACAGGGCCAAAATAATTGACACACATTATTTGCTTGTCCACCTCTATCTTAGTGTATAATATGGAGTCTCGGTGAGACACCCCTCCATTGTTTATGAGGATGTCCACATGGTCACATGAATCATAAACTTTTTCCACAAAGCTTGCCAGACTGTTGAGATCAGCAAGATCCAAACACATCACTACAGGTTCTAGAGTTGTAGTTTTCTGTAAAAAAAAAGATGTATGTATGTATGTATGTATGTATAACTCTTTATTGTACATAAAACACAAGAAAAAGATGAATACAGGATAACACACATGCACAAAGGCGAACTTATCCCTAAAAGGGATCTCTTCCAGTTAACCTTTGAACGATTGACAGGACATAAGTATATGACAGAAATCAAAGGCATCTAAACAGCTAAAGCAGTATACTTACATCCTTAGGATTAAATAATAAGAGGATAATAGAACTAAATAATAAGAGGAATAGAAGTGATTGTTTGTATTTCCTGCCAGAATTTTGCTACATTTTTAGTCCTTTTTTTGTTGATTTGTTGTTGTTTGAAAATGTGCCAGCCAACCTTACTACCTACTTACACTATTCTTGGCCTGCAGGTCTGCCTTCACCCTATTAAGTTCATTCTCCCTCCTTGCAGCAAGGATGACTTTACAGCCCTGATCATAGAATACATGGGCCAGGGCTTCTCCAATTCCAGAGCTAGCTCCAGTTATGAGTACTACCTGTAACACAAATATGAAAATCTAAATACAGAAAGTAAGTTAATATAATACCAAGCTATTTATCACGTCACAACTTGTTTAATAAACTACACAACAAGGGTTCAAAGTTCGAACTATTGTGTCATACTTAATTTTATACTTTGCAATCTAAGAGTAACAACTACTAAAGGATTGTCAAGAAAATTTTAGGTATTTAGGCTAAAATAATCGAAATTTCTAGTTAAGACCAAATGAAAAGAAATAATTTATTTTGCTTTAAACATGGTAAAAAAGTGATATAGTATTCACTGTTGATCTGTTGATGTCCAGCGACAAGATAATTGGTTAGCGATAACTTACCTTTCCTTTCAATAACGCTCTTCGCTTTTTCAGCGTTACTTGGTTATACAGCTTGCACATTGTTGCGCATAGTACTACCGGTAATCCAATATATTTTAGGTACCAAGAAATTCCACTATAACCGTGAAGATGCATGATGAAGTCTGGAGTTTACAACGCCGACAAACTAAAACAATCAACTAAATAGTGCACTAACGTCTGACGAAGCTATTTTCATAAAACAAAACAAAGGTCTAACTCAAGAACTAACCTTAAAAACAACAAGAAAAAGAATAATCACTGACTAAAAATGTTTGACTTGACTTCTTTTAGTTCTTTTCATTGGATTTGATTTACCTGATTTATCATTGATTCACCATCATCTTCGACTCAATATAATAACAAAGCTACTCTGTGGACGAAGTCGAGTCGAAACGAAACGAAAACCTGGACAAACTAGAACTACCAACGCACCAATTCCAATCGAACCCAACATCAACAAGCAAGCACTACACTAAAATATACAATCTATAATTATGCAGCCACTTCGAAATTCGATTTTCAAGATTCGTTTCACTTACATTATTATTAATAATATACAGATTGAATGGAACGGTTCATGCAGCAGGGCTAAATTTGCAAAAGTTGCCGCCTGTTACCAATTGTTTGCCATCGACGTAGTATTTAAAAAAGAAATTCAAACATGTTTGGACTTAGTAGCTGTGCCATTCACGATGACGTACACCGTACCATAATTATAATTGTTAACAGTATCTTTCTTCGGAAACTTTAAGAAACGTGTGCGCTTTGTTAAACATTTTGTATGAAAGGTTTGCATTCGGGTTTGACGAATCTGAATTCCCGATCAGGAAACCGAATCAGGATTCCGTGCGTCTGCGGCCAGGCTAAAGGTTAATTTGGACAAACCATTTTTTTTTTATCTTAAACACCAAGAATCATACACAACTTTGTCAAGATCATTACACAATATGAGGGACAGGCATAAAAGTGAAAGCAAGTTTCAGAACTCCCAGATAACAGTGACAAAAACAATGATAATTTTATGAAGTTAATTTAGTAACTTAATATATTTTTAACCATTGCTATTGACCAACATATTTTTATTAAAAAATGTATGCCTTACCTTTACAGAATTTGGGACGCTAACAACATTATATGCTGATTTTCTTAGTCAATATGGCAACATTAGTTCACGATTCCGTGATTATCTAAATGTTGGAATAATGTTTGATTTTTCCGGATCCAAGTATATTTTTATTAATTAACATAATGTTTCAGTGAGTATCGGTCAATTTCATATAACAGAAAACAGTTCACTTACGCTTCCAAGACTTCTTCTACGGAACACAGGGAGTGTCGTTCAGATGCGCTGACCTTCGTTTTGATGCACAACGCACAACAAAGCATCAAATTGACGGCTGCCCCATTTTCACAACAATCTTTGGATTTGTTGTTATATTTGTGGAATGCATTCCTCATGATAAATCACCATGAGATTAAATTAAGTTCATTGTGTAAAGTGTTACGTATGTGGAAAGTAAAATGATAATGGCATCAGCGACTACGCAAACATCGCCTGGTGTGTGTTACAGTACGACAGCAAAGACTTTCTTTTTACCTTCTAGGCTAGTGTTAGTGCTACTGGGAAAATAATTCACTCCAAAGTTAATAATCAAGATGAATGAGAGAGATATCCCAAGTGTACCGATTACAACTTTGGCAGGAGTAGCCAGTTTGACGGATTGTAAGTACAGTAATATAACCGTATTTTTAATTTTTGTTTGTGAGATTGCAGTTTGCTTGACTTAACCTTAAATCTTCACGAAAATTGGGATGTTTGCCCAAAACAACTGGTCATTTAGTGATTTATACAGTGTGTTCATGATTTTTGACCATTTTCGTCTTAGTAATTAGTAGTAAACTAGAATTTTAATTGGTGTCACAAGCCCCTAACTGACACTGATTTATACTACTTCTAAAGTATTATTTTTGTGTTTATGTTTGCTTATTGCTGAATTGATCTATTTGCAAAGCATTTGTAATCAAGGAATAATGTATGCTTATACTTAAAGTTAAAATCATGCGAGTCCCAAATCAAGAATTAATGTTAATGATTGTTTTTCACCTCTAACTGTATTATTTGAATATTAATTTTGTTTTGCTCTTTTATTTAAGTCTCTAGATGTAGGTATTATTAATTTTATTTGCATATAGGATTTGTTGAAACAATTTATTGCTTTCCTCAGTATTGCCAGTGTTGCCACTTCCCACACCTTTACCATCAACCCTGAACAATAAATCGCAGTTGTTTCATCCCCGAGTTGCAGAGGAGGCTGCAATATTGCTTGCTACACGTGATGATAATTTGGTAACACTGCTATTGCAGTCACTTATGCAAACATCTGTGGAACATATGTAAGTAAATCAGCTTAATATCAGTGTTTTTGGTCAAGTTATTAAATAATAAATGTCTAATCTTAAGTATTTTTTTTCTTATGTAGATTAAACCTGTTAATTTAATTAATGTTAAACCACTAACTAAATGTTCACTTTTCTGGAAAGGTTGAGTTTATGTCTAGTGACTTCCTTTTAGTACCTAAAAGTAAACCCCTTCAGGTTTTGTTTAATTAAATATCAAATGATAACCATTGAGTGATAGACAATTAATTTTATGTTAGAACCAAAGTGAAACTAATTCCATTGACTTTGTTGTTGAACAAAATATTCTTTTGTGTGTAGAGGTCACTGACCATAAAAAACACTTGATATTTGGGAGCCATAGCTTTATGGAGAAATTTAAACCGCCCACCTTCTTGCAAACACCATGGCCCTACCCTAGGGGAACATTCACATAACACTTGCATTGTGTTCTCTCAATGCCCAAGTGCTGAAAAAACAACTTTGCACTGTATTGAACTTTTAATGAGGGAAGCACCAGTTAATTATTATAAGATAGTTGGAACTGAACTTTACTTTTATTTGTAGCTTTACTTACAGGTACAGCAAGCAGTATTATTTAAAACATCTAAGAGGCTCACATATTACAGAAATATATTTTATCAAAACAATAAATAGGGTTTGTATTGAATTCATCACATAAATGTACTTTTCAGAGATCTCAAAGATGAAAGCATACCCAATGCAGTTAGTCCTGCACCTCAGCAACAGGCAACACCAGAACTACTGAAAGCAATTTTACATGTGAACCCTAATGTGTTTGA
Organism: Pandemis cinnamomeana; assembly: GCA_932294345.1. Taxonomy (NCBI): domain Eukaryota; kingdom Metazoa; phylum Arthropoda; class Insecta; order Lepidoptera; family Tortricidae; genus Pandemis; species Pandemis cinnamomeana. The sequence continues at coordinate 8,726,611 of OW028705.1, read as the reverse complement.
CCAGCAACAAAGGAATCATTGGGGAAACCATGTCACCTCAAAGTTCAATGGGATGTCACCATCTGCCTCATACAATTATGCATCACACAACACGGCTCATTCAAGTCCTTCATCACTCGGAACAGCAGTACATTCTGCAGGCATCCCAAACCAGCAGCTGCTAGCTCCACCATGTCAGTCATCACCGCATGTCAACATGGGCTCACCACCATCACAAGCCAGGCCCGGGAGTCAAATCAACATCACTGCCCAGAACAATGTGTCTCCTCTTTGGAACAGTGCTAATTCTTCCACTTATACAAGCCCTATGTCAAACACATCATGTTCGAACCCTCAAAACGGCGGATTCTATGGTAGTTTAACACAAGATAATCAAAGCTTTGGTACTAGTTTAAATGAAGAAAAAGACCCGCTTTCTATGTCGCCTGGCAACTTAAGTGACCAGCAAAGGTTAATAATGCAATCTCAAGAAAAACCATTTGAACAAGGTACATAGAACATAAAATATGAGGTTACTGAGGAAAATAGTAGTGTGGACTTTGATAATTGAAAAATTAAATTTGTTACAGACGGTAATGTGGTAACGGGGCAGTCGCCTGCGCAAGCGAGCGTGGCGCCGTCGCCGCTGCGCCAGGAACCGCAAGTGCCTCAGCCGTCTATGGGCGCACCCTACGCGCCGCACAACCTACCGCAAAACATCACTCAGGACAAACAAGAACAATCCAAGAACACCAATATGATGAACAATAGATACCCTGTTGTGAAACTCGGAAGACTACCTGTAACTAAGACATTCAATAATATTCGCAGATTTGGCAAATTTGTACTTTTTATGCAATATTTATTTATTTGATTTTACAGGAAGGACTGCTGAAGAGGCATGAAGTGTCAGGTGATGAGAGATCTAGAAAAAATAGTACAATGGAGTCTGATTCTGATGACAACACTCCACTCAAAGCAAAGTCAACAGTAAACATAACTCCTCCTGTAGACAAAGATAGAGAAGCAATAGACATAGCTAGAGAGAAAAATTGGGAAGCAGTGAAAAGGAAACATGAGGAAGCCAGCAAAAAAGAGGAAGCTGAGGCATCAATAGGTAAAATTTCTAATGGAATTTAAACAAAATTAGCACTCTGTAATAATTTGTTTTATTTAGATAATGAAATGAATTATATTCTGATTATATTACAGTACGGCCGAAACTGAGAAAAGTAGAACGAAGATTAGTACCAGTTTTAGAAATGCTATCAGTAGATGAACTTATGGAGACAAACACTTATCAACGCTTCAACAAGCTCATTGAGACTGTTTTTGAAAGTATTGAAGACGATATAATTGTAACAGATGAAATGGGTATGGTAGACTTTATCAATGAAACAAGATAATTTTATAAAAGGGCTTAGCTATATATATTTGTATATATGAATTTATTTCAGAAGGAACAGATATACCTGAAGATTTATTACTACCAAGGTATCAACTGCAGGAATTATGTTCAGAAGCAGCAAAACTGAAGAACCTAGGTGCTATGGAAGCTATACCCGCCGATCGTCTAGTGCGATTATTATCAATACTGGAAAAGAACATAAGGGCGGCGGAGAAGATGTCACTAGTAGGTGATCCTGTAAGTAAATAACTAACCTGACTACTTAGATTTTGCCATTGCTACAAACGATACATTTAATTTAATTTCTCATTTGTATTTTCAACAGGAGGACAGCGAGGAGATGAGACAAATATGTATAGAATCAGCATTAGAGCGGGTCATGTGCGCTTCTGATTCTTGTCTTACCGCCTTGTACATAATGACGTCACCCAGTATGCCCAAACGTATATTTTTAGAGGATGTTATTGATAGAATCATAATGTTCATTAAATTCCAACTTAACAACACCATTTACTGCGTTTACGATCCAGTCTACAGTATTCAAACAACATCTAAGAAGAAAGGTTGGTACCAGTAGCTCAATAACATAATTCTCTCTTTTTAAAGCTTTTCGTACATACAAAATCTTATCTAATCTATCTATTTATCTAATACCTTTAAACAAGCAATTCTTGTATATATATTATACACGTATATACAAGAATCTCGGAAACGGCTCCAACGAAATTTGGTATGCAGTGGGTTTCGGGGGAGATAAATCGATCTAGCTAGGGTTCATTTTTAGAAAATGTACCTATAAAATACTGAGCTAAGCTAGGTCACCCGGGTCCTTGTTTTTATGTTACACCATATTAGTCTTACTGAACGTTTGTAAATTAAAACTAACACCCTATTCTCCAATGTGTACTAGCCTAAACTTAAACATAGTAGACTTTGGCTTCTTTAAACTGTTAAAAGTGTTTCTTATGGTGCTAAATTACAGGAACTTGGTGTTGACAAATAATGTTTAACTGGCTTTCGGTTCATGTGCATTTCACAAAATGAGTACATGTGTCGCGTGTGTAGTGGACGGGCGCAAGCGGCGCGGCGGCGGCGCAGGCAACGCGACGCGGCGCGGCGGCGGCGGCTCCACGCGCGCCACGCGCGAGCTCTACACTCACGCGCACGAGTGCGTCACGCTGCTAGCTGAGCTTCTGGCTGCACATCAGTTAACCGACACGACTGTACTGCACGCCTCCACTGTCGGTGTGTCACCGTTCTTTGTTGAAAACATCAGTGAACTGCAACTTTCGGCATTGAAGCTCGTCACTACGGTCAGTAACATTGTGCAAATGTATAATCGACCGAGTATCTGCTTTGCCATTTTTAATGATAGTGCCTACGTCAGAATAAAAACCATAAGGTTGCAATGATCATCACATTGACCTGTAAGTCAAAACAGTATATCATGATTTCACCCATACAAACTAAATTAAGGGTGGTAAAGGAATTTCTCTGTTATTTCTAGGTAATTTCCGATAAAGGTGATTAAAATACGTTTTGTTCAAAATATTATGTACTAATAAACATGTTTTCTGTTGTTAACTGAACTCTAGACTTCCTGCTTTCTAACTGAAACGCAATACACACTGAGCTTCTTCTCAATGTTAGCTTTTTCACAGATTTTCACAAAGTACGAACAACATCGGAGGCTACTACTAGAAGACATATTGGCGTCCATAGCTCGCATACCCAGCTCCAAGCACAACCTACGCTCGTTCCAGCTGAGCTCCGACCAACACATCCAGATGTTGACAGCGCTAGTGTTGCAACTGGTGCAGTGCGTCGTCACTTTGCCGGAAACACTGTGTAAAACGCAAGACAAGGATAAGAACAAAGATAAACAGTCTACTACTGAACCTGATAAAAAAGTAAGAAAAACTGTGCGAGCTACCAAGAATTTTACTTCCCAGACGCATTTATTGTTAAGGCAATTCTCTTATTAATCCAACTTAAACCATCTTTTATCGTTTTTAGGGTTCCATAGCCAACAAGGAACCCTTATAGTTTCGTTATGTCTGTCCGTCGTGTCTGTCGGTCTGTCTGTCTGTCCTCTCTTAGCTCAAAGATTCTTAGTACTAGAAAGCTGTCATTTGCCATGGGTGTATATATGACTTACCTATGCCGACAACATGGTAAAATAAAATCTTGAATAATATTTTGTTAGAGTACCTCCCCTACACGTAAAGTGGGGATGATTTATTTGTTTCTCGTTAGAAAAGTTGTTCAAAAATGGTGTGGGTATGGTAAAAACGTGGTTACAATGTAACGCGTAATAGTCGATCTTGTTATGTCAGGCAACTATGGAACCCTACACTGCGCGTGGTCATACACGCATTTGGCCGGTTTTATTTTTATTGTCACCAACAACGCTAACTCTATATAACTTTTCAGAGCGCGGACAAGGATCTAGTAATAATATCCAAGTATGAAGCAGCTATCAGCGTGGGAGGCACATTTCTGACGTCTTTCTTGAACAAATGCCGCAGCCGTAGCGAGGAGGTGGACTTCAGACCACTGTTCGAGAATTTTGTTCACGATCTACTCACTACTGTCAACAAGCCAGAGTGGCCAGCTACGGAACTGCTACTCAGTCTGTTGGGAACCATGCTGGTAATTTCTATGATTTATTTGTTTCCTACATAGTTGCTCACGTTGAAACAAACTCTAATTAAATTCTATCTTTTATGGTGTTTTGCACTTTAATATAAATCGACGTGGCTACTGAAAAATTAACTGGTTCAATTTTACTACACAGCTAAAGTTCGGTTTGGCCGTAGCATAGGACTAAAGCAGTGGTTCTTAACCTTTCAGACATGAGGGACCATTTGACAATTTTTTTGTCTTGCCATGGACCACCTAACTACAAAAAATCTAACATATGGCTTCGATGGTTGGAAATGTACATTCACGCGTTGTGTCGGGTTGTCACTTATCTAATTATTTATTAGATTGGCCCCGCGGACCACTTTGAAAGCTTCCAGGGACCACCAGTGGTCCGCGGACCACCAGTTAAGAACCACTGGACTAAAGCTTTCGGTTTGCCTGTTGTCTTATACAGGTGAAGTACATGTCGGACAAGTCGATGGAGATGTCGGTGAGGGTGGCGTCGCTGGAGTACCTCGGGCTGGTGGCGGCGCGGCTGCGGCGCGACAGCGTCACGTCGCGCGCCAAGCTCTCCACCATGGATGCCGTCGTGCGCGACATACGCGCCGAGGAGGAGAAGGACGGCAACCACGCGCAGGTGATGCCGCCAGCCCGTCGCGTGGATCCCGTTGCTAGTGCTGCCGGGGATACTTTGCATGTGTAGTTGACTAAGAAATATTTGTCTATTACCCTGAGATTTGATATAATTTGTGTGCTTATACCACTTTTTTCTTCTAATATTTAGTCGACTACAATAATACATATCATATGGAAGGCTGAGTAGATCATCTGAAACTCAGGTCTATTAAATTTAACAAGCTGCGATCACGAGTTAGGGGCCACAATTAAATTATTATATTTCATTTCTTTTAGAGCGCTACGGCGGGACTTGATGAAGACGAAGAAAGAACAGAATTCTTACAGCGAGTGCTTCTCGATTATCTAGCGGTCAACGGCCAAAAGGATCCGGCCTGGAATTGCGCGCGACACTTCTACATTACGCAGTGGTTCAGAGATATGGTCGTACAGCCCAAGAGCTCGTCGCCCACGAAAAAACCCAAACACAAATCCAGCAAAAAGCGACACAAAGATGAAACCAGCGACGAAGACTCCGACGATAATGACAGCGATAGCGACATAAAAGAGTCGAAAGCGGCAAAACACACCAGCGCAATCGTCTCCGCGGAAAAGTTCAAAACTATAGAGCGAAGGAAAACCTTTTTTCTAGAAAAAATCAGACCTTTCCGTTACCAGGGCGGCACTCAGGTGCAAGTCATGCAGTCGTACATCGATTACGGTGGAGCGGAGTTGATATCGCAATACTTGGCGTCGAAGCGTTCGTTCTCGCAGAGTTTTGACCGTTACCTGAGGAAGATACTGGTGATACTGTGCGAGAACACGATCGCGATTCGGACGAAGGCGATGAAGTGCCTGGCTATGATCGTGGAAGCGGACCCCGCGGTGCTGGCACGCCAGGACATGCAGATCGGCGTCAACCGCTCCTTCCTCGACCAGTCCACCGCAGTGCGCGAGGCCGCCGTCGATCTCGTTGGCAAATTCGTGCTCAGCAGACCCGAACTCATCGACAAGTATTATGGAATGCTCTCCAATAGAATTTTAGTAAGTCTTTATTTTTTTACTTTATTTTACTGGTGTGTGCTCGAGGGCTTCACCGCGAAATAAATACTCTATAGAAATATTGTTTTTGACAACTCACTGACAGCAAAGTTCTCTGGGATTTATTATCATTATCTATAGATATAAAGTATAAACTGACTGACCTTTTATAAAATAACCCTACCCCTCTGTGAAAAAGGCGTGACGGCATGTATGGATGTATGTATATATGTATAAAATATTAAGTAGATGTCTGTAGAATAAATCTTCAATGTGGTTTTTTTACAGGATACAGGAGTATCAGTTAGGAAACGAGTGATAAAAATACTTAAGGATATTTGTATAGAGTGTCCTGAATTCCCAAAAATACCAGAGATCTGCGTGAAAATGATAAGACGAGTAAATGACGAAGAGGGTATTCGGAAGTTGGTAATGGAAGTGTTCCAGAACATGTGGTTTAGTCCGTGCCAGAACTCGACGAGGCATGGAGCCTTGGACATTACTGCTGCGACCGCGGATCCGCTCACTAGAAAAGTATTGAACATAACTGACGTGGTCATATCTTCAAGAGACATGGGTCTTGAGTGGTTCCAGCAATTGCTGCAAAGTGTAAGTTACAAACGATACCTACATTTATCTTATGTTTGTGTAGAACATTTGAAATCTTACATGTTTGTCTTTTCAGTTGTTCAAACCGAAAGAAGACAAGGATGACTCTACTAAGATTATCTATCAACCGCCTAAATCGCTTTTATTAGCGTGTCAACAAATTGTTGACTGCCTTATTGAGAACTTGCTTCAGTTGGAAGAAAACAGTGTGGATGGTAAGAGAAAGTAAAATTTTAATTCATTATTATTCTGTAGACTGTTGGTATTATGTATTAAAATTAATTGTCTGGTTTCACAGGAAGTGGGTCATCGCAACGGATTCTCGCGTGTCTTTCCACACTGCATTTATTTGCGAAAATTAGGCCACAGTTATTAGTTAATCACGCCTTAACGTTACAACCGTACCTGAGTTTAAAATGTCAGGTAAGAGCAAAACCCAAACTATTTTATCATTTTTAAATTAGCTTAGCTTGTATGTAACTAAGTAACAATGAAAATGTAAAAAGAATTGCACCTGGAGTTTTTCCTACTCGGCAATGGTCTGATTGACTTGAAATTTTATACTTGCATACAGCTCTTCAACAAAAAGGGTAAAATGGGAAGTCAAGTGTGTCATCCCCTGCTAATTGAATGATTGTACCGGCGTTCATTTCGACGATTTTCATGTTATAATTAACAAAACCGACCATCACCAAGTTATTGATGGAATATTTCTAGTAAATTCTTTTGAATTGCCTATTACTGTCTCAACATGCGATCATTTGATTTTATGATGTGTGTGTGCAGAACCAATACGAGCAACAGATAACCTCGACCGTAGCGATGACGCTGGAGCTGGTGGTGCCGCTGATGGAGCACCCCAGCGAGGTGTTCCTGGCGCAGCTGGAGGAGGACGCCGTCAAGCTGATCCTGCAGCACGGCCAGCTCGTCATAGCCGCCTGCATCGCGCTGCTCGCCTCCATTGTCAACAACCTCACGCGCAATTATAAGCTCATCCGCGACGTGTTCAACAAGTACCACGGTACTGTAGTCGCTTTTATGCAATGGAGTCAGTAAACAGTTTAGGAACACCACAAGCTGATAGACCAACAGTAAGAGCGCTTGTAGACGTCCGTTTTTTTCTTACACCGGACCGGTGTTTGTCGCGCCGAGGGGAAGCGGTGGTGCATCCGGCGTAAATTGTTCGCCGGACCGATGTCCGGTGCATGTACACACATTCATTATAATTCATACACCACCGTGAATCCGGCAAAAAAACACGCTCCGTTATCCGGTGAAAAAAACGGACGTCTACAAGCGCTCTAATAAGACTCTTACCAGTCTGACATACACTAAACTGAATATTAAATAATATAGAATACCGTAACGATTTAAATGTTTTTAATGCTCTTTTTGCTCTGTTGGGCCACACAATCGTCTCTATCATCTTTTTTAGTTCCTTGCAGAAAATAAATATATATTGGTTCTAGGTATACTTTTACAATGGAAAACGAGCTGGCAGAGAAATCCGGACATGACAAGAGCGTTACACTCGAGACCTCACTTTCGTCGGTCACTCTTCATCGTCGGGCTCCTGCTGAGGTATTTTGACTTTACGGATGCCAAAGTGATCGAAGGACTTGCGGTAAGTGCCATTAATTTGAAATGTTACTATTACTAGTGTATGTGTGGAGTGCACTATAATTTTTTTATGTTTATTTCAACAGAGTGACATCAAAGAGCAACTGTTCTCGACGTTAATGTTTTTCGTCGGTTTAGAAGACGAGGATTTCGTGTCGCACACACTCAAAGCACTCGGCTCTGTGTGTGTGAGGCATTACGAGTTCATGCTGAGGCCGGAACTGAAAGAGTTTTACCACCAACTGCTGACGTCGGATCTGGCACCTATAGAAATGAAAGCGGATGTGTTAAGGAATGTAGAAATGTATTTGCAAGAAGAAGAACAAAGGATGATCAGGCAGGACAAAGAGTGTGAGTTAATCTCATTTTGAAGTGTGTTGTTACTTTTGTACTTTGTAGGGTGTAGGGAGCGCGCGGGAGAATTACAGCCCGAATCTTCTCAATCTGTGCCCAGCAGTGGGATGTTAATAGACTGGAGATAAAGAATGCACCTCCATCTCCATCTCCATGATACTGTATTATGTTTACCAAATAGCAAGTTCTAACTCGTAATTATGCCGTGCATTATCAGTCAGTCAGTTAGTTAGTCACAGTTCTTTTTTAATAGGTATAAATAGATTCATTTTTGTTTTATTTAGCTCCATCGAAACTCGATAACTTCGCCAAGTTTGAAGAAACAATTATGAGTTTTCGTTAAACTTAAAAGATTAATTAGTCGTGGCGTGGTTGCTCAGGTTAGGCTGAAAAAGTAAATCCCAGCTAAAATCCTAAGTAAACCGGTGTTGCCCAGGATGCACCGGTCCAAACGCTCTTATAAAGGACAAAGTAATGACGTTGCCAGTTAATTATTAATGTAAAAATCTATAACAGGGTCAAAGCGATCAAAGATGGAGAACCTGAAGGAAATGGGGGATGTTTCATCTGGCATGGCGTCGACAGTGATTCAGCTGTACCTGAAGGAAATCCTCGGCGCGTTCCTGCACACTAGCACAGTTGTCCGCTCCAGCGCCATGAAGGTCGTGCAACTCGTGCTGGCGCAGGGCTTGGTGCACCCCGTGCAGGTAACTACCCGCAAAAGCGTAAGAAAGCTATTAAGCGATAAGACCGCCTATTGTCTACTTTGTTCTTTGTTTCGGTATTGTTTTGTACTGATTTGTGGTGATCAATAAAGAGTATTTGTATTGTTGTATTGTAAAGCTTAGAGAGCTCTCATGGATCAGATTTCTTTACTGGGCGGCCTCTCACACGGTTTCAATACTACCGCCATCTTACTCGCTAATCCTGCCACCAAGCTGCATTGCTTACACTGCTGTGTTGTGGGGTAAATCAGCTTTTGATTACTGGCACATGAGGTATCTAGGCCTTCTAGGCTGGCACCACATTTGCAGTCCTTGTGATGTTGATGACTTGTGTTGTATATAAAAAAACTAGCATTTCGGGTGTCATTCCGCTGTTAAAAGTCGTAAAAGCTCGTTGGTCGGTCTGTCCCTATGTATGCTTAGATCATTACAACTACGCAACGGATTTTGATGCGGTTTTTTTTAATAGATAGAGTGGTGATTCAAAAGGAAGGTTTTTAGGTATAATTCTATGCAGACGGAAGTCGCGGGCAGAAGCTTTTCCTATAACACTATGAAACTATGTAGTGGATCAAAGTGGTGGCCAAACTACTCTATGTTGAGATGAAGTTAAGTCTTGCTTAGTCTTATTGTCCTTTCGATTGAACAATGTGTGGTAGTGTTAGAAAGAGACGTATTTAGCGCGAGATAGAAGATTCCGCCATGTTAGTATAGGGAGTTTTGATCTCCATTTTAACCGTAACTTCGTGATTATCACTCTTCTATTTGTTTGTGCTTTCAGATTGTACCATATTTAATCTGTATGAGTACAGATTTGGAAGTGACGGTATCACATACCGCTGACAAACACCTACAAGAGATAGACAAGAAATACCCCGGGTTCATCCATATGAAGGCGCAACTAGGTATCAAGCTGTCATATCAGTTACAGAAGATAGTACAAAGCAGCCCTAAAAACGATGTCATCCGAGGATTTAGGTATGAAGTGGTTTAATTTTTTTTTAAGACGGTTCTGGCTGAAAATCAGTGCTGCAGGTGTCTAACACCTCAGCGTAATGCTGAGCCAGCGACCGTTTCACTTTTGCGAAGACACACAACGCTGATGATCTATTTTTTATTTCGTATGTTTTTTTTTTGTTTTACCTTGTTTATTTTCTATAAAATTGTGTATATATTTGTGTGTCTTGCCAAAAGGAATAAATGTCTTCTTTCTTTCTTTCTTTCTTTCTTCTTCTTTTGATTAGACATCGAATTAGGCCATATAGTGTAAGTGGCGATTAACTGAACTTGTATTTGATTCCAGGAAAAAAGACCAAGACGAATTGCCGTCGTCTCTCAATGGGTTCTTATATTCATTGCTACGGAACACGCGGCCACAGAGGAGAGCGCTGGTGTTATCGCTACTTAAACAATTCGACGACGTTTCCGTAAGTGTATCTTTTGGTTTTCAAATACTTGCTAGCTTAGGCCCGCCGCTTCACATCTGTTGATGAATTTCCTATCCCATGGGAATTTCGCAAATTCTGAAATTATATAGCAGTTGCTTTTATGATGTGGTCCACAGGGATTTGGGCTGGGCATTGATGAGCCAGTCAGTCAGGGCTTTCCCTTTTGTATATCATTTTGTATTCATTTTTAATATCATTAGAAACCATAATATTATTTGTTTGTTTCCAGACTGCGCCTTTGGATCAAATGTTGTACCTGGCAGATAATTTAAGTTACTTCCCGTATCAAGTACAAGATGAACCACTTTTTATAATTCATCACATAGACATCATAATTTCGACATCTGGATCAAATTTGCTACAAGCGTTTAGAGAGGTAATTAATTTGTATTAAATATAATAGCTGCCACGCTTCTAACTTCTGTATAAGAGATTTTTTTGGGGGATTGTGCTTTTGACTTATTTATGATTGTACAATTTTATCTTATTTCACCATTACTTAAGTTGACTATTATTGTTACAATGCTGAACTTGTATTCATATTCAGGTTTGTACATGTGCTGTAATTCAGAAACCGTCAGGAGCGCTAACAGTACAATTTAGATCGTAAGACAACAAGGACATCAAGTGATGCCACCTCAATTGACTAACTGTTTATTTATTTCAAACACATTAAGAATCATCTGATTTTCTGGGCTAAATTGTAGTAGATTTTGCAAGTGCATAAAACTTGTCATTATGTGGTGTGATGGTTAATAGTATCAAATAACCAATTTTATACCCATAGGGTCTGATAAGCACGAACGTGGAGCAAAAGGACGGATTGGACGAGGAAGAAGACGAGGAAGAGGCGGAAGCGCTAGTAGCGCGGCTGCCCGAGAGCACGCGGCCGCTGCGCGACGCCATGCGGCAGGCGCGCGGCTGCCTGCTGCTGCTGGTGCTCAAACAGCATCTCAAGCAACTGTATGGGTTTACGGATGCGTAAGTACACCACACCGAATACTATGTAGTACTATGTAGTTCGTCTGTGCCAAATTTCATTCCGAATTGGCATTGTTTATTTTTTTTAGTATGCTCCAATTCGAAAACCATTTCGAGGAAAACATTTATCCGATTTATCTTGTCCGATTTCAAAAATACTTTATGATTGCAGATATTTTTGTAAAAGTACTTTGAACCTTTGTTTGACCGAACGACCGGGTTTTTAGACAAAATCCAGCATCGAATGTTTGCCACAAAAATGAAAAAAAAAGTTTAGCTATGGCAACTGTCACGTGTCACTGTCAAATCGACAAAACCATAGACAAAGCCGTTTTTTTTATAGCCAGCCGAACGAAGGCGATTGGGATTCTGTCTAAATTCACGAATTATCAAACAGCGAAAAAATATTTATTATTAATTAACAAAGCTACGTAAAAGCATAATATTCAAATTAGTTGCTTGAAATAGTCCATTTTATCAAATAAAGGTGTTAAAAGCATAGCTTAAAAAAAAATGAACAATGCCAATTCCGATCTATTCAACCTTTCAGGCGTGTCTTCATAAACTTTCACATTTAAAATATTTTCTCAAAGATGCAATGAAATGTTAACCTTACGTTCCAAATAATAGGCCGGGACGTATCACGTCGCGGGCGCGGTTAGACAAGTGGTATGTAATGGATTTTCATACAAAATGGCAGGCCTAGGCCTGCAAAGCGATCGTCTATTGTTTCATGTGCCACAGCATCATGACGTTTAGTTTATAGGTCATTTTTATTATTATTCATCCCTTTTGGGGTAGGCAAAGGAAACAGGGTCCATACAGCCAAGTCTTTATAGGTCAATGGCATCATGATATTCAGCTTTAAAAAAAACATAAGCAATATTTGCTTTCTTTGCAATTTTAATTACATAAAATCAAAAATTACATAAAAACGATACATAATTAACACATAAGATTAATTTTAAATTGAAACCTAACTAGGTACAGAAATATTTAAATCTCATTTCATTGTCATCTTAATATCAGCGGTGTAAACGTCAGCACAATCAGCGTAAAACGAAACGTACATTTAAAAAAAAAAAACACATTTTGGTGGGAAAATAAAAAAACACTAATCTTTTGTTCATTGTTGATTTTGATAAATTTTAAATATGAGTTCCGACGAAAATAGTGACAGAGAAATGTATCAAATGTAAACAGGGTAGGTCTCAGTCGTCACAATTGACAAGTGTCGTTTTTTTTTTATTATTGTAATTATAAAGCATTGCCTACAATGCCATGTAATTTTGTTTTACTAGTTTAGATTTTAGTTGCCTTACAAATAAATACTGTTTTTTTGAAGTTTTTTTATTTATTTCATTGCATGTTTGAGAAAAGCACTATACAAGCCTCGGCCGGGACAGGGGTTGCCGGCCTCGTACCATGCCGGCCTCGTGTACCACTCGGCCGTCAAACTTACTCGGCCTGCAACCCCTTACTTCCCGGCCTTTGCAGTAATGTACTATAGTAGGATCAGGGCCGAGTAACGTGGCGCACTACTCTGTTTATAGTGGTGGGTATTTGTCATTGTAATTATTTGTTGGTTGCAGTAAAATAAACCAGTACTCGCCGTCGGAGAGCGTGAAGGTGTACGAGAAGGCGGTGTCGCGGCGGCACGCGGCCGTGTTCGAGCCGCGCGCCACCATCGCGCAGCTGCGCCACGCCGAGCCCGCCGGCGAGCTGGACGAGCGCGGCCGCCGGCGGCTCGTGGACGACTACCTCGAGGTACGCTTAGGCTTATAGAACATGTATCTATTCATCTTTTTTTTTATTTAATTTATTAGGAGACTATTTAAAGTTCAAAGCCTCAAAAGATGGCACGAGCGAAAAAAAATTGTATTGTCCATGACTTACTTTGAGCCAGGCCGAACTAAATACATTGTTATTTGAAAACCGAAAATATCCGAAAATTTGATCGGTAAATTGATATAACGTAATTTTCCTTATAGTTATCGAGGTCAATATTGATCTTTTGATAAATATCGATACATCGATGTATCCATATTTGTTTTGTGTATGTATGTGTGTATAACTCTTTATTGTACATAAAACACAAGAAAAAGATGAATACAGGGCAACACACAAGCACAAAGGCGCACTTATCCCTAAAAGGGATCTCTTCCAGTTAACGGTTGACAGGAAATAAGTATTAAGCAAGAGTAGACACACAGAAAAGTAAAAGAACCGATCGAAACCTAAAATAATCCTAAATGTCTAAACGTTTCTTAAATGTTTTTACTGTCGACAGCAGCTCTAGAAACATCGCGATCGCACGCAACGCTGAAACTCGCGACACTGTCTTGGTTGAAGAAAATGCTTTATGATATAATCCAACTTAACCTAACCTTATGGATATTAGCCGTTTACTGTTGTCGCCTAGGGTTCACCGACTCGAGCTCTTTGAAGGCCTCTGTGAGGGGCGAAACGTAGCACTCGAGCTGGCGATGTGAATATTGAATCCCACCTCTCGTTAAGCTTCTGACATTTTAATAGTCATTGGTTTTTATCTGTAACTTTGACATTTGCATTTTGCCTTTGCCAGACTCCGACATTATACTCGTAGTAGTAGTAGGAACGGGTTCCAAGAGCCGTGTGCGCTTTTAAAGACCAGTTTCACGGGAATTTATAAAAACCCGACCAATAAATAAATATGACACAGTTTCGATCTTCTGTCTGAATCGATCGCATTATTCTAATTCGTCCTGTTCGCTCACAGTTCAAGCAGCTGATGCTGAAGTTCGACCCCGAAGAGGAGGAGGACGAAGAGTTCACGCCGGGCGGCGCGGCGGCGGCGGCGGCGGGGGCGGGGGCGGGCGCGGGCTCCAGCGGGCACCAGCCGCCCGCGCCGCCCGCGCCGCCGCCCGCCACCTAGCGCCAGTGAGCCCCCAGGACACAGTGACGTGATACAGTGCTCGCGGACGAACCGACCGACTCTCAAATTACTAAAAGTTAGATTTTTTAGACTCGTCCGGCTTTATTTCTCTAAAAAGTGATTTATTTTCTCGATTTTTTTTAATTTATTCGATGAGGGTACGCGGTGTACGTTAACAAACTAAAGTTGAGCGCGGCGTCCGGGCGGCGGCCGCGCGGGCCCCGCGCCCCCGCGCCCCCGCGCCGCCGCCGCCCCGCGCGGCCGGCACCCGGCTCTGAACGGCAATCTTGAATTCTTTATATAAGTTATATTTGAGAAACTCGATTTTGTTTATATTAAAAGTCTTGTGTGTAGATAATTTTTATGAAGAATATAAAGTATATGTAACTACTCTGACTTGAGTTTCTTAACTGTACTCTGTTATTCCGCTTCAAGTCGATGATTTCTTCACTGACCTGTCTGATACTTCTGTTATTCCACTAAAATTCGATATTATTTTTATCTGTTATGCGATCCGGAATCGGCAGAGCGACGGATCGTCGCTATAATCTGAGGTCAATTCAAAATTGTATCGGGTGACCTGTTTTATGTAAAGACAAATTTCGCATAATTTTATACAAGCTTCGATTTATGTAATACTGAATAATTGATTGATGTTGACATGAAAGGATACTGCAATAACTGCATTTCTTATGATTAAGGAGACATTAAAGTTACAAGGCTAGATTTTTACAAATATTATTTTTTATATTTACAACCCTGTTTATTATTCAGAGATTTTATACAAAAACACTTACAAATATCACACTCGATTAAATAAACGTAAAATATAGTAACATAAAGGATATACATTTTACTAAGTACACCGATAGCTAGTGGAAGTTTAGGTCAGAACCTAGAGGGCGACCTTGCTGTCTCGGTCTTCGGAGACGGCGAACTTGTTGCACAGGAAGAAGATGAGTGTTTCCGAGGTGGGCTTGACCTTGCCCTGCTCGATGAGCCGGCGCAGGTTGCGGATGCGCTGCTTGTGCGGGTACTCGCCGCCGGGGCGCACGGCCTGCGGGGAAACAACGGCCAAGTTTACTACCGACAATCACAGTCACAGTACTGATTAACTCGAACTAATTGTATTCTAGATTTCTGACTAGAACCTCGCTGGGGCCCAAAACGCAATTTTATAGAACACAGACAACATATAATATAGTTCTGTTACGTACTAATATTGTTTACAAGTTTATATGACGCATCGTATCACACGATCATTCTGCATAAATAAATAATTATGCAGAGGAACCGCAAAAACGAAGTCGAAGGCGAAATGATAATCAGGTGGTAAAAACGACTTATTCAGCTACATGTTTTTGACATGGCAATGATAAGGGTTGTTTCACACGTACCACAACCACAGCACGTCGCAGCGTTAAAATGCGGTCAAGCAGTGGTTACGTGTGAATAGTGTCGCTGCAGCATTTTGCAGTTGCGTTGTGGTGCCTATAAAATGTGGTTGTCGCTATAAGTAGTTGCGATGTGGTTACGTGTGAATCGCTGCGACGTGGTGTGGTTGTGGTACGTGTGACACAACCCCAAAGCGGTGCCGCCGGTGGTTGCGTTGCCGTCGCGATGTAGTTGCCATGTGGTTGCGTTGTTTGCGATGTGGTCGTATCACACACGCGGTCGTAAATGACGGCAAAGTATGGTACGTGTGAATTGTACTATTGTTTTCAATACAAAACATGCGCCCGAGCACGTGTTGTGGAACGTATGAAACAACCCTTAATCACTTGAATACATTCTAAATGCAATCGCCAACCTATTCTCAATAATGTTCTGTAGCGCAGCAAGTATCTCCTGGTAGGTTTGTAGCTTTAAAATGACATATAATTTGGTCGGCCAAATCTATGCCAAATTTGTTCATTTGTTTCAAATTTTATTTTTGCCTTAGTGATAGAATTTTATGTCAGATAAAAACTAAATCTTTCACTTTTAAGAGCGAAAAATGTAACATTTGTTTAACATAGATGAGGTACAAATCTGTGTGTGTGTCTCATATCTAGTTCAGTGTAAGAACCCCGAGCAAATGGCGACAAAGCAAGAACCGAGCAAATCCTCTGGGACCGGCCTAACTCCACAATATGAAAATAGATACAAAGTTTGACAATTCAAGCCACCTCCATCCTAACCTCGGTTTGTAATAATGTATGCAACGCCTTTAGAATGCTACCGACCCATATAGTTCTATGAATTAGAAAATTCGACGACGTCTGTGATGTAGTTAAAGCATCATTTTACGAACCTCATCGGTCTCCGGCTGCTCTGGCGGCGGCACGCCTATGATAGAGCTGTCCCACATGACGGGGTGCCAGGGGCGGCGCACGGGGCGCTCCGGCGGAGGCGCGCGCTGCGGCGGCCTCAGTGGCAGCGAGTTCACGTCTACGAACTGTTCCTCCTCGAACTCTTCTTGGTCTATGGGCGCCTTCAGGCTCATTTTGATGCTGAAAGATTAAGTGGAGAGCGATCAGTATACCGTCGTTATCCGCCGGCATATATCAGAAAGCTAAACTTTTGAGATCGGGCAGTAATTTTTTATAGTAATGAACAGGTTTTAAAACGAATTTCATTAATTGGGCCCCTGGCTCTAGATGTCGTCAAAAGAGCGCCACAACGAATGGTTGCTGGCCAAGTAATCATGTATATTCAAACCTTCTATTTGATAAGGTAAAATTTTGTATAGGTACAGATGTAGTTTGGATGTAGTGCAAAATTATTTTCCACTAGCAGTTGCCCGCAACTTCGTCTGCGTAGAATTCGTTTATCACTATCCCGCAGGAATCACGCAATTTTCCGGGATAAAAAGTAGCCTATGTGTTATTCCAGACTATAATCTATCTATGTTCCAAATTTCATCCAGATCGGCCCAGTACTTTTTGAGCCTATTCATTACAAACATACAAACATACAAAAATAGGTACAAATCTTTCCTCTTTATAATATTATTAGTATAGATGACATTTCGTTGAATCCTATGCGGTTTTCAACTTTAACGACGTTTGAATAAGGTTATTATTAAATAAGAAACAATTTAATCTGACAGATGTATTGTATACACGACTTTATATCATGTCTCTAAAGTTGAAAACCGGATAAAATTCAACGAGATGTCATGGAAAAACGTTATGTATCATAGACTTTTTAGGGCCAATTTTTATTTTGTTGTATAGGTACAGTCAGCGTCAAATAGTTCGTGACACCCAAAGTGGCCAAAAAGTTGGCAACACGACCTTATTTCAACTGTAACAATGACGTATTCCAAACTATTTGGCTACTTTGGGTGTCACGAACTATTTGACGCTGACTGTACCTACTCAACTTTTTTCTGGATTTTTAATTTTTGTTTTCGGTTTTTCTGATTGGAGTCGCGAGCACTATAGGTCCTGATAGAAGAAAAAAAACAAAATTTCCGTACATTTTGTTGTCTTTGACATAACTTGACCGTGATTCTGAGTAGAAAAAACAATATCCGGAAAAAGTTTAGTGTACAATAATTAAAATGAAATTTGCCATTATAATGAAAGTTCTTTAAGTTTATCAATCTTGCAAAATGAACCGGCTCGGCGTAATCTGGATAGGTATGAAAAATGGCTTTTCCATTTTTTTGCAGAACTTCTGTCCTAGCTCAAAAAGGGGAATCCCTTGAAGCTTTCTGCGACTTATATCAATAATGATATTATTGCGTTCTTGGCCTACAGCATCGCGGCCATTTGGTGCAGAGTTGATTTATTTCATTGTCATGTCAGTTAGGTATTCAGACACTGAATAAAAACAACAATGTATTTTTAGAATTACGAGATTTACAGAAACGACAAATATATTATTGGAGTGCCTTATGCCCCTGTATTAAGAACTACGCGATACAAACATTTTTCTTTCATCAATACTTGGCAATATATCAAGAAATCATTTATGACGTTCTGGCGGACGGTTGTAAATTTTGATTCGATAAACATTACCCTGCATTTGCTGCAATAACTCGCTCGTACACAGGAACTGCCTTTTTTAAGAGACATTTAAAAATCAGCTTCCAACGTCTCGTAAGATACCTACACAAAGATTTTGATATCTATTTTCGAAAACAAAAAAAGATCATTTTTAACGCCATGTAATTGATAATTTTTTTGTTACTTTGTCTCAAATATAATGAATAAGTTTGCCGATCTCACCAAATCCATAGATCAAATTGAGAGTAGGTAAGTTGAATACTTACTGTAACGTAAAGTGCGTAGACAACCAGTCCTCTTATCGCAGCGAAACGTCCGCTGCTCAAAACATTCGCCGCTTAATACCAATTTTATTATTGGCTTTCAATCTGAAACAGTTTTATTTATATTCGCAGAACAGTGTGCCGGCGCGCGGGTGGAACACGACTGAAATTAATTACTTTCTCCCCAGTTGGTTTGCGATCCGTGTAAAACGTTTTCCTAGATGGCGATAACTTGGACAATTACCAGCAAAAATAGGAACATTAAAGCCATTATTGACATCTGGGACGCTGACCGAGATCCGTGCCAACAATTCTGATACAATGACGTCGTATAGTTTTTATTGGGAACAGAACCCATTCCTACACCAGACGCTGTATATGAATGTGCGCTAATGCATTGGCTACTGAATTATTGATTCTGAATATTCTGCTATCAATAACTAGTTACAATAACTTACTAGATACGAATAGTCTGATCTGCGCGAAGTTGCAATAACCTGTACCTATACATGTTATAGTACGTCACTATAGGTGTTTACATATTTTTAGACTTGACTGTACATAACCTATTTTACTATCTGTACCAATTCCTAGAAATATTCGCAATCACTCCAGAGCTACAAGAAAATAATAATACTTGGAAGTCTCGATGCATTCATTATTCTATTAGGCTGTATAAATACATTTTTTTGCTAGTATTCGCTCCAGTTAACTCACCGAGACTGGTTCAAAGGACCGGGACTGTAAAACAACTGCTTACTTGTCTGAATGCCAGATTTTAGGTACTCAGATAAGTAGGTAATAATGGAAAACAGACTGAAAATTAACCCTTTCTGTACCTTGGGACCCTTCGCCTTCTTAAGTGGTGTGGTTGTGGTTAGGGCATTATAATTCAGTCGCAGAATTTATAAACTAGCCAGACTGGCCAAGACAGTGATTTCGGAGTTAATGATGGGCAGCATTCGTCAAAGGTCCCAAAGTTGTACAGTCGCCATGAAATACAACGGAGCTGTCTAGTTATATAGCACCTGGACAGCTCTGATGTACCTATCTAATGACGACTGTACCTACCTAAGAGCACGTGCGCTCCTGCAGTAAACCAGTATGAATGTTTGTTTTAAGTTCATACCTACCTTACTATACCTGAACCTACGCTATAGTTTAGCATTCGAAAGTATAGTACGACTACCTAGTCGTACTATACTTTGATACGTCGTACGCTTATTGATAAGACTGTGTTGCTATTCAAGTTACGCCAATTAAGCCGTTCGATCTGTCAATTTTAGATACCGGTATTAAACCGATTTCACAAATTTAGGTAAATTTTGTTTATTTTTATTATGCTAAGGTTACACACACATACACAAATCACGTCTTTATCCCTTACGGGGTAGACAGAGCCTAAGGTAACAAGACCTACAGGCCACGTTTAGCAAGACACTGAGGGCGTAGAGGTGGAAAGTGGAATCAAAATAGTGATGGGTTGCTTAGCCTCATCGCCTATAACATGATTCCTATAAGTTTTGTCCATTCCCTCGATGGTTTTTACGATTTGCGCGGGAAGAGAAGCAACTGGTAACTACATTCTATGTTTTTTCTTTGCTCCCAGAGCAGCGTGGAAGTATTGGCTAAGGTTGGTTTTAATTTATCATCAAATTATATTTTTTATTACCATATTTCATTTCATATTGCTCACAATACATAAACATAACAATAAAACTGCTATAACGTAATAAAAACGTATAGTCATTTTATTTCAAAAATATCTAAAACTAGTTAACAACAAACACCCAAAGATAAACAATTCTAATCAAAAGGCTAAGGTTTATTTGACATTCATTGTGGTAGCACTCAATAATACCTATAGGCGCAATGCATCCGAACTTATAATTGATTGACTGTCATTTTTATTTATTTAACCGGAACACAATACGCCCGATACTACTTTCTATTTATTTTTCGTAATAGTTTTCTTGTTTTTGTTTGAAATTTCACGCCTGACTTGCAGCACCAAGCATGGCAAACAGTGAAATCTCGGCTCATTACGCAACAAATACCCGTTACCTTCTGTTCAGGCTTTATCTAAAAAGGTGTTGACAACGGACACGCTCTACTAACATTACGTTGGCAAATAACTTCAGCCTTAATCTCTTACACGCCCGCGACCGTTTCGTCGAACGAAGCTTCATGCTCTGACCTTGACAGCATGAATTCGGGCAGGGTAACCCCCAGCGCCGCGCTGTAGCGAGGCATGGTTTCCGCCCAGTATGCTCCCTTTGAGCTGTCGCCTGCGAATGCTTCGGGTGCTAATTCCGTTTCGTCGGTGATTTCAGCACGTGCTTCTGCTTCGGAGTCGAGGGACCGCTTGGGCCTGAGAGGAGCAGGGCTGGCGGCGGGCACGGCGCTGGCGACGGGGCTGGTGGCGGCAGCGACCGCGGCGCCCTGAACAGCCTTTTTCCTTTTCAGTTTTTTGCCGTACCCGGGATTAGCGACCACGTAAGCGGCTGATTTCTGTGCTGGAGGCGAATTGGTTGTAACGATTTTACTTTCGGCTCCTACGTTGCTATTATCGGGGACTGCGGGCTGTGATTGGAATTCTTTAAGTTCCTGGTAAGCCAAATGACTCCTCTTCGGTGCAGATTCGGATACGAACATGCATTCTTCATTTTTAAGTCCGTTCTTGTCGACGCATTGGAAACAAGTCATACCATTCTTTTGCACCTTTTTGCAGGTTGATCTATCCTTCTTCTTGAATTCAGCTAAGACATGTTCAACATCTTTTTTAGGTTCATTGTCGGTATAAAATTCGGGTAAAGATTTCTTGTAATTATAGGGTTTTACTAAAGGGTCTGCTTTCTCTTCAGAGCTCTCGTCACTAGCCGCGCGCAGGGCCTCGCTCGGTGTGGGTTTAGAACTGTGCACATAGTATGCTTTGTACTTGTCTTTAGAATCGTCTTCTTCACTTTCTTCCTTAGGTGCAGTTAACTTGGCGTATTCTTCGGATGACTTCTCATCTTCTTTCGCGTCTACATACTTTGATGACTTTTTAGGTGAATCATCTTTTCCCTGAGCCTCAGGTTCATCGGGTTCGTCGTTACTGTTGAACTTTTTTTCCTTTGAGTAAGCATATTTGTTGTTTTTCGGCTCAGCGACGTAAGAGCAGGATTCATAATTTCCTCCCGTTTTTGGATCCTTGCATACATTGCACGTCATACCATCCCTGTTGACTTGTTTACAGTTTCCTGGGTTTTGTTTTATTTCAGCAGCTTGCTTCTCCGACAGCTCCTTGATTCTTTCATATTCCTTATGATCATATCCGGAGTCGTAGCCTCCATACGGGTACTCGTAATCCTTGTTGGGGTCTTTTTCTTCTTTGTAAGCACTGCTGTACGCTCCACTGTCGAAAGCTTTGGGCCTGGAAATATACTCAGATTTATAATCATAAGGGTCTTCTTCCTCGTCACTGCTTCGCTTCAAATTTTCTCGGCGCCGTTCTCCCGTGTATCTCCGCAAGCGGGGCGGTCCTGCAATATAACCATTCGGCTTATAGTTTTGTTCGGCGTCAGGATTTTCAAGTAATTCCTCTTTGCGGTACTTAAGCGGGTGGGCTACTTCTAAATTGGTAACAGCGGGTTTAAAATATCCTGCAACGGAAGGATTTTGTTTCAAAGCGGCTAATATATCTCCTTGCTCATTTTCTTCAGGTTTGTAAACCTTGTAATCGGCATCATGTACAGTTCGAATATCGTATAGGGGCCTAAACTGTTGGCGTTCATAACGCGCCGCCTGAGGCGGGCGCTGTGCCGGCGGCGCCACTAGCCGAGCCGCCTTCACAGGCGGAAGGAAACTTTGGCTAGCAATAGGATTGAAACCAAAGTTCTCGGCAGCGAACGTCGTATCACGTGGCGCTACTCGTTTTTGCAGAGAGTCAAGGGAGCTACTGACAACAGTGTCAAACAACTGAGGATACTGGCTCTTGTCTACATTAAGCAAAGCTGCCGCGATAGGATTTGAAGCCAATGAAGTAAGCCCTGAAAAAACCACACCAGTTATAATAGGATTATAAGCAGTAACATGTTAGGAATAGTTAAAAAAGGAAGGACGATATAATTTTGAAAATACTAACCAGAGTTACCGCTGTCGAAAATAGGAGCGAAGTCCAAAGGCTGGACGAATCCTTTCTCCTTATCGTCGCTGGCAAACACTGCTTGGCATATTGTCCAAATCAACAACTGCAAACAAATATCAGTTTAAAAACAATATCACTCCACCGGTTACTGCAACTTTTCTATAGTAACTATAAAAAACGTACCAGACATCCGAGTCTAGACATTTTTGATATGGGTGAAAACCCAAGTGAGAACCCTAACGTCCACTACTCCTCGTTCGATCGAGCTGCTTTTCTGGTTCTGCTTGGAATGAAAGTAACGTGACAATATTACAAAGACAAGGTTTTATAGGCGTCAATATTGCGCAGGTGAAAGATCGACGCAACCGAGGGGCGCGCTCAAGCGTGTCTCGGCGGACAATGCCCGCTTACTCCATCCGCGCGGCCGGGGGTCGTGACCCGCGCGCCGCCGCCTCTCCCGCTGCCCACGAAGACAACGTTTACCCGTTTGCCACGGACATATCAGGAGCAATGATAATTAGTAGGTGGAAGACACCACTAGAATCACTATACACGCTTACCTTGCGGCTCCGACACCGTGCTTCTCGCGCTGCCACGATGTTGCCCTTCGTTGTCTCTCATATCATAACAGAGAGAGCGAGAGAGACAGCATGGGCATGAATAGTAACGTGACCACACTATGTCTGCCTCCTTTCCTCGGCTCTACCCGCACCACTCGTAGAGTGTGGCAATAGCAATATGTCCAGTTACTTAATTAGGTTTTGTCAAGCGATCCAAAATTGACTTACGACGATTTTCAAATGAATTTTCAGCTTGAATGTTTTCTGTTTGATTTTTAACACTTGCATACCTAACTCAATCCACCCTAAAAACCTACCCTAACTTTATTCCCCTTGGAAAACATAACATTTCTAAATAATCGCAGTCTTTCATTTTCTCATTTCACTTTTTTCTATTTAGATAAATAAAAATGCTTTGTATACTATGAGTGGAAATTTATTCTCATATACTTATACAAAAAACATATGCAGGATATAATTTAAAAAATTGTAAATAATGTATAATTTTTCATTACTCATACATAACTAATCGAAGAATTCGTTTTCCTTACACATTATCCTGTAGTTTTTGGAACAACTGCCGACTAGCTTTGCTGTTATCATTTTTTAAGGCAAGCAGCATACTTTTCTGAAACAAACAATTCTTACTCTCAGTAATGTTTTTAATGTACATATAATAAAGCTGAAGAGGGTCGAAAATCTGTACATGGACATATTTAAAAAAAATTGGCTGGGATACTTAGAGTCGATAACAGAATACGTTCCAACAGATTTAAGATTTTTTGTTGGTTTGTCTGTTTATCTGTCTGTCTGCATATTTGCGGGAGCATCGCGTAAAAACGGTTGACCGGATTTTGATGGAAACTTTACCGATCTGTTAAAAAAATGACCGGCTAGGTTTTAGGCTACTTTTTATCCCGAAAAATTGCATATTTCTCGGGGGATAGCGATAAACATGTCAAACGTAAATAAATATTGCTTCAGTATCATAAAGGTGCACTAAGGAGGCATTTTTCAAAATGAAATGAAATGAGTTTATTTTCCTGGAAAATACACAGGTGTTACTTATACATGTCAGTTGGACGCAGTTACATGAATGCATGCTCCGCCACAATATGGCACGCAAAAGTCTTAGGTAATCTAAATTATTATAATATAATCATAAATTCCCACGGGATATGGCATAAACGGGGTTTGAAAGTTCACTGACAAGGGAGCCTATCTCCATAACTATAATTACTGGAGTCATGAAATTTGGCATGAAGGGAATCACAACTGCTGAAAATTATTTTCAAGATTTTTCGTATTTCCCGCGGCAATCCATTTATATTATTACTTTGAGCTCTTCTTATATCCGTAACTATTATTACTAGAATATTTAATTTTGGCATACCAGTAGGTAACAAGACAGAAAACTTGTTTTAGGATGTTGCGATATTCCTGTAGGATAAGAAAAAAAGAGTAACTGACATGCTAATATAGTTTCTTGGTATTTGGCAAACTAGAATTTCTACTATTCCTTTATGATCAAAGAGGTGCACTACAAAGTTATTTTCCAATTTTCCCACGGGATAAAAGGACGGTATAAAAAATATAGACTGCATTTAGTAGACAAGTTCTTTGAAGATCACGTAGGCGTCATAAGAAGGAATTTTCAGAATTTCCCACGGAACAAAAGGATGGGAAAAAAAATAATGGAAGTGCGTGTCCATGCAAGAAACGGGTTTATTTCGTTGAGGTAGGTAGGTAGT
Organism: Pandemis cinnamomeana; assembly: GCA_932294345.1. Taxonomy (NCBI): domain Eukaryota; kingdom Metazoa; phylum Arthropoda; class Insecta; order Lepidoptera; family Tortricidae; genus Pandemis; species Pandemis cinnamomeana. The sequence goes on along the minus strand of OW028705.1, from coordinate 8,701,573 downwards.
ACGAAATCCTTCGTGCTTAAGTAGGCCACTCGCATTTGGCTGGTTTTTGCACATTTTCGACGGGAGAGCGGAAGAAGTTTTAGCGCAAATTTTGATTCTGCGCGGACGAAGTCACGGGCAAAAGCTAGTGTGCACTATTTTTAACAGCTAAAAAAACTTTCCTAGCAAATTTCAATGTAGGATTAAATGTTTTTGTAGTTAAGCTTGTTCTATACTGTTGGAATACTAACGGAGACTCTTTGATTGGAGTCCTGCAGCTTGCGTGACAGCATCCACAGGTTAGCAGCTAGGTTCGCCATCGAGTTGTCCTCCAAGTGCCCTCGCCTGATGACCCGCCAGAACAGTTCCAGCGCCAATTCGTACTGCTTTCTGGTCTCTTTGGAGTCACCAAGGGCTTTCAAAACCACTAGCAGCTCTTGAGTGATATTGGAAGAGTATTTTTCGATGCTGTCTATAAACTCTTCGTCAGAACCATATAACTTGTCATTTGATATTACTAAAACAAAAATATTTATATACTAGCTGACCCGGCGAACTTTGTTCCGCCTTAAATTTGAAAAATTCCAGTGGTTTTGGCTGTGCTATCCCGCGGGAACTATGTAATTTTCCGGGATAAAAACTATCTTATGTCCTTTCCCGGGACTCAAACTATCTGTATACCAAATTTCAACTAAATCGGCCCAGCGGCTTAAGCGTGAAAAGGTAACAGACAGACAGACAGACTGACAGACAGACAGAGTTACTTTCGCATTTATAATATTAGTAAGGAGTAAGGATTTACAAGATTCCGGGTGGAATCTTGCGACTCAATTTTGAAGCAGATATCTTTAACCGATTGAGCTGAATTTTTGCTTACTTGAGTAAGTCGGATATGACAATACAATAATCTGGTGGTAGAGTACTGGTGATCCACCCAGAATCGTCTCCGCAAGAGGGAACTCTTCAACGGTTGGTTCGATTGACTTGAAGTTTGGTACATATATGTAAGACGGGTGACTTGCTTTACAGTCAGCAAAGAAAGCTTCTATTAAAAATGTAATTTTTGACAGAATCTTACAAGTTAAATTCTATACTTTCATTTAGTAATACAGCATTTTTTTAAACGTTTGTATAATTTAAGTAAATGAATTATGTGAAAGTACCCCGAATCCGGTTGCCACCAGTAAGCTCCCTTTTTGTAAACTTTTATTCTTTTGAATAAACTATTTTTATTCATTTTATTTTATTTTTAATTTATTGTTATGGAAAATGGACATTATACATAATATGTATATCCCCCAATTTTGTACATATGTTTAAGAATAAATAGTTTGATTTCAGAGAGTTTAAATATATTACATATAAAATAAACTTTAGACCAAATGTACGATACGTTATTACGTTTAATTTTATACGAAATAAAAATTGACCGTCGATTTCGATCCGAAATATTTCGGTAAGTAACGTTTACTAACCTCCATCAATGCTGTAGGCATAGCTTTCGCGTGTCATTTCGCATAATAGATCTAACGTATGTAGCAGCGACATGTAATACAGTGGATCAGTTTTCCTCCAGTGAATTCTCTCCATTGTTTTAATCAATCCACTCAGAATGTAAGCTTTTACATTGCTGTCCATGTTATCCTAAAATCATAAATATGTACTTACATATCACTTTTCTCATTACTAAAGCTTTGCCAGTTGATTAATTTTAGCAATTTTTCGAAAAGTTATTTTGGTAGATTAGTAGTAATAACATTTTTACTACTTTAGAGTGGTGTACTTTAAAAAATCGGGGTCCTGATCTTGTCTCATCAGAACAGAAGTAGAAATAAATTTGAAAATCATGTTTCGCTCCCGCTATTGTTTGGACCGTTAGTTAAGTCCGTTGAACATATACATATAGCTATGCTACTACAGATTACTTACGGGCATTATTAAGAGAGTAGAGAGGAAGTCGCTAATCAAACTGCTAACTTTAAAGTGGGTCATTTTCTTTTGTCCGTCTTCCATAACGAACTCCGGAATGTCTGGTATTAAGCTGATGAGGGCTTTAAAATTTGCTTCAGCTGAAAAATAAACAAGCAACGGGTTGAACGGGTCCATTCCTCTAGAGTCCAAAATAAATCAAAAACAATTAGATACTTGGATAAGTATAAGTAACAAATTAAAAAACTGGACGATCAGTTTATAAAAAAATTGGATATTTTTTTTATAAACTGATCGTCCAGTTTTTTAATTTGTTCTCAAAATACCAGATTTCTTAAATATTCCATTTCCAGAAAATCAACTGACAGTCGATAGCTAGGAATAAGTTGTACTGGATGCCTAGTCCAAGTCCAAACTGATGCTTTTAAATACACACAAAATCACATAGTATTTTAAAAATCTGCTATTTCGGAGAATGGCTATTTTTTATTACGTGAGCTTATTTTGGTGTGTTCGTAATGAACATCACGTCGAATTTGACGCATAAAAATAAAACCCGGGAGACGGCTTTATCATCGCAAGAGTATAACTATAATAATTCCATGTTTTTAAAGCCGTTTGTATCCTATTAATTTGACCTATGTCCTCTCAAGCAGAGGGTTGTGGGCGTGGGTTCGAGCCAGGGTTCGCACCTCTGAGTTATTGGGAATGTATGTGCGAAATTACATTTGAAATTTACTATCAGCTTTTCGGTGCACATCGCGAGCATACACCTGCAAAGTAATTCAATGGTGTGTGTGAAGTCCCCAATCCGCACTAGGCCTCCGTGGGAAATATAGCCCAAGCCCACTCATTCTGAGAGGAAGTCCGTTCCCAGCAGTGGAACGTGTATAGGCTGGAGGCGAGTTACTAAACTACAGTATATCGCCGAGATGTGCCAGACCTTGCCCGATGCAGTTGTTGAGCAGCGCCACCTGTCCGGAGAGCAGGTAGAGCTGCGCCTTGGCGAGCGGGCAGTGCAGCGAAGGGGCGGTGACGAAGCAGTACGCCGCGCACGCGCGCTGCAGCCAGCCGCGCGACGCGCCCGCGCCTCTCACCGCCAGCGCGTTTACGGACTGCCCACAAAAAAAGTAGGTTAACCATTTAAGTAGGTAACGGCAACATAATTCGCCATAATTTTTAATGGTTACAGTACAAAATCGAATGTTTTGGTATAACTATCAAATGGCTAAAGGGTTAAAAACGAGACAAAAAGCTACCTGTTAGTTTTGTATGTAACCTACAGTTCATACCATTTTTTTCTACAACTAAGTAGGAAAACGAGCATGTCGGTTATCTGATGGTAAGTGACTAGTAATCACAACTGCCTATGGACATCCATAACACTGGATTATAACAAATGCATTACAAGCCTAAAGATCTAGGATCTTAGGAATCTTGTGCCAGTAATTTCACCGGCTGTCTTTACTCTAATCAATCGTTCGAAGGTTAACTGGATGATATCCCTTTTGGGGATTCTCCATATATTTAAAAGCCGTTAATTGTGCTAAGACGTCTCCCCGCGGATACTCACATGTACTAGAGCGACCAGTACAGCGTCTAGTTTGATGAACGCCGCGCGACTCTCGACGTAAAAGTTGAGCTGCTGCTCCAAGTCATCGTGATAAACCACAGCGTGTATGTACTTGGTGATCAGATCCGCGACCAGTTTCACCTCGTCCTCCACCGTCACTGCACTGTGCACAAAGAAAAACCGAACTTTGCTGGGTGTTAGTTAGCCTAAAGACGTGATTAATATGTGTGTGTGTGTGTGTGTGTGGTTAAACCATTCGCCAGGAGATGGCGCCAGTATCAATTTAAATTAACGTTTAGTTTTTAAAGTTTCCTCAGATATGAGACTGATGATTTTTCAACTCCCAAGAACCCTAGGAAAGTAAATTCCATTGAAATCGTTAGAGGTGTTTTCGAGATCTCTAAACATATTTAGTTCAATATTGCTCGTACAAAGGAGGTATTTTACTTGTTCTGTCTAAACGTAAAACTTAGGTATTTGATTCCGGAAATAAAGAGAAGAATGATAAAAATCTTACTTGATTGACTCATGCAGAATGCAGCACAAACGCATCAAGCTACCAATAACGATGTGGTCCTCAATTTCAACCAATTTGTATTTCGCAAAGAATATGGACAACACCGTCTTGGCCATCATTGTGCGAGCGTTTGACGTCTGCACTAACTCGACTAGGGGCATAAATGCATCCTGAAAAACAAAAATATTATATGTACTACTTCCAGTTTGAAGCCTCCTCCTCTAGCATAATCGACCTGGGTTTGGAAGTTCGAGGCACTCTCTTAGCCCCTACTTTTCCCTAAAGCCCGCCTGTCTGAGGGCCCGTCTTTGTCATTTCTGGGCTCTCTTCGTTAGAAAAATAGTCCGCCAAAGGTTGGCTGAGCCAGGACGGTGTTTCATAGCCTAAGCCGATCCTCATCCTGGGGCACCCAATATCCAATACTGGTCAAACCACTGATTTTAGTGAATAAACATTTTCCAGCATATAAAAAGTTTTCTAACCAAGTATTCAGAATATCCCAAGGGTCGATAAAGAGGGTAACTTTTTAAACATAACTTAAAGTTATCTATTTAATCAACAAAGTTACGAGAACTAACCATTAAAAAAAGTTCTTCGACGTCAGGAATGGAGTTAAGCATTCTTCTCAAAACAAATTGGAAATTGCCAGAGAACTCGTCAGCGGGCTTGCCGCATTTGATCATATACCGGATAGTCCCTCGCAGGATTATATTAACGTGCTGCGTCTAAAATAAACAATATTTAAGTATAAGTAATTTTACATAGACACCGCTCTTGAACATCAATAAAATAAAACAGCATTGTCATTTGTCAAACAGGTACAGTCAGTCAAATAATACTTTTATCACCCTCTAAGGTTCAATACAAACGTACGGCTTAAAACATCAAAGACATAATATCAACCTTCATGTTTCATTGCTGATATAGTGAAGCATTTACTTTTTTGACTATACAGTTATAGAACTGAGTTGTGTACCTCTGTTGAACCATAGAGAATTTCACAATAATGACTTCAGCAGATCGAATGTGAATTATTTCAATGCAACATATGCAATGAAAATATTTCAGTTTCTCCGACTGTAAATTAATAAATTATCTGTCTATTAAAGATCACACAAATTTGCTTACCGACAAATGTGTACAAGCAAACTGCATCCACGGAGCTAGCACTTGAAGGAAATTTACTGTCGACTTCATGTTGTTGGCGATTTTCCACCAAGTTTGAATTAGCGACTCGGACGCCACCTGGTGGTAGCTGTCCTTATCGCACAGGTGCTCCCCAAGCGCTATTAATACTTCGCTCAACAAAACTTAAAAAAAACAACAGAAATTAAAACGCATATAGAATTACGGGTTACAATAAATACTTAAGTAAAAAAATTAGTACTGTAATGTGCGTAACAAAACTAACTTACCCATTTTTTCAGCGGAATTCTGCACCATTTCCAATATTTTAGTCGACTTTTTATTCACACTGCTTGAATCGAACGCCGATATCAGACAGTAAAGTAGCAATTCGCTGAAACAAAAACTCATGGAATTTCATCTTTCCTATTAAGATACTTACTTTGACTTTACTTTGAGATTTACTTTTGAAACACAATGTTAACTAGCTTACTTGTTTTCCATTTCCTCACACTGTTGAAGTAATCCCTCCAATAGAGTCAGCTTGGATTTAGTGGAATTAACCGTTCCATACATCAACCAATCCACTGCTGGAATGTAGAGACTCAAATATTTGTCAAGAGTTAACAACTGCACTTCAAACTTTTTTCTTAAGGCCGGATGAAAAATCTGAAAAATAAGTGATTAAGTTGTTTAGGACAAATGCGAGTAGTAGAGTTTTTTACACAACAAGGAATGCACAAGCATGGGCGTACGCAGGGTGGGGCAGGGGGGGGCAGCTGCCCCCCCCCTGGATAATGTTGACGTCCCTACTAATTATTTATCTTATCTAGTACTTTTATTGTACATAAATATTAATAAACGCATTTTATCTATTTTAATTTAATTTTTTTTAAGCACCTAATAGCTTATAAAAAATCTGATTAGCCCCCCCCTGGCCCAGAACCTGGGTACGCCCATGTGCACAAGTAAGTATGTTAAGTACCTGATGGTAAGCAACCACCACTGCCCACGGATATCCGCAACGCTGAAGTAAATTCGTTGCCAGCCTATATGGCTAAATATAAAATTCCTCAAGTGTCAGTAATTTCACCGGTTGTCTCACTCTCCGCGCCGACACACAGCAGCGTAAGCACTGCTGCTTAGTAGCAGGACTAGCTAGTAAGATGGTCCTACCACCCGCAAATGAAGATGACAACATAATGGTGCCAGTTGCATTTTGTATAAAGCTTCTCACTTGCCGTGTTTTAATATCTGCTTGTGTCCAAAAGTCAGCGTCAGATATAGAACAAAGCTTTATGTCAAGGGCTTAGGAGCGTGTTTATCTATATTTGGCCACTTTATACTTGCTACGATGTATCTGACGCTGACCGTACAGGACCCATCGTTATGAGTAAAGATACAAAATTTGACATGTTTTACCTGTTGATATTCTTCCAGGAATTCCTTTAAATTGCTATGGAAGAACTCCTCGCATTCATTCCCCAGTAAATTTGCCGCGACCTTACAGAGGTATAATCTCAAGTAAGAGGCTACCAAAGGATTACCAATGCCTCTGATCATCAATGAAATTCTTGCTATAGCAGGTTTAATATCCTCCTTCGCAATGAAAGTGTAGCACTTTAGAAGAGACATCTCCATGTACAGTCGAGGCAGCAGTTCTCTTATAGAAGCCATTTTGAATAACCAATTTTGACAGGTCTCTTTAGCTGCTTCAGGAACCTCATTTGGATCAATATCTTGATGCGATTTCACAACATTCGGCCTAAAAATGAAATAAAAAACTACTTTAGTGTAAAACTACCACAAGATATATGTAGAGACATCTACATCCTACCAGTTATCGTACTAATATCATAAATACGAAAGATTGTGACCATGCATGGATGTTGTTACTCTTTCACGCCATAATGGAACTTATTATCACGGAAATTTATGTAGTTCCCGCGGGATAGCAATAAACAAATTCTTCGTAGCCGAAGTTGCGGGCAACAGCTTGTATGTATACAAAACAAAGTCGTGCTATTGACGATTAAGAGGGTTTATTCCTACTAAGCTGGGAAGGTCGCATTTTCATTGTTTTTTTACGATTATTTCACAGAAATAGACTGAAAGTTTGAAATGTGCGTCTGTTGTGTTCTTCGTTTTTAGTGTATCAATTTGTCGAATTCAATAATTAATCATTTTCAATCATCAATTAATAATAAATAATTGAATAAAAGTTTAGAATGTAAACTTTTATTCAAATTCTGTGAAATAATCGTAAAAAAACACCAAAAATGCGACGTTGCCAGCTCAGTCTCAGTAGGGATAAACGCTCTTAAATAGGATATCCAATCGTTATAAACGCAGTGGCTTCTCGGCTGGCTTTCTTTACGAGCTCACGCTGAGGAAGAGCCATGGATTGGTTTGAAACATGTTGACCTCAAGCACAAATACATGAGTGACCTGTATATACTATTTTAATCATTCTATTACATATTTATAATTGATTTTTCAACAAAATTAGGCTCTAGATTACTATTAGAGTTACTTACCCATAGCTTCTATCCTTGAGTCGAGCAAACACTAAATTGCCAAATGTGTCCAAAATATCCGAGATTAACACAAATTTGCTAGGATAGAATTGCATGACATTTACATCTGATAGTAATTTTGAACATTGAATGGCAATCTTGAATGCTTTGACGCGTTGCTCTGACGCCCATGCCTGAAAAAATATAAACCTACAGATATTGACTTACAAGACTTCTTTTTTTCTGTTTTTTCTATTTTTTCTATTTTACAACAAGGAAGGGAAACAAGCAAATAGTTTACCTGATAGTAAGTAATCACCACTGCTCATGGACATTCACAACAACAGAGAGTTGCTAGCTTAGAGGGCTAAGGTAAATTACCTTATGTTCCAGTAGCACTTTAGTACCGACTGTCACACTCTCCGCGACAAGCACTGCCGCTTGGCGGCAGGATCAGTGAGTAACGTGGACACATAAAGTAAGACATTTAAACTAAATACTGAATTCTGGCATTTTCCCTTTTTCCAACAAATTTTTGAACACTTTTTTGGGTCAGTTTTGTGAGACAACCCATCATAAATTATATGAAAAAAAAAACACAAAACTGTCAAAAACATAAGGGTCACTTTTTTAACAAAAGTAGATGCCCCGCCGGTGATTCTGATTCAGAAAAATCCTTTTTTTTAAACACTTAATTACCTAACGAGGAGCAAAGAAAGAACTTTTACAGAAACACTGATGCAGGAAGAGAAATATCAAATAAGAAAGAACGACTAAAATACCTTTTTAATTTCGTCATTGAGCACATTTATCTTAGTGACAAACTCCTGCTGGGATAAGCCCATGGTTTTCCGAACAGAGTCTTCATCAAAGTCATCTAGCTGTTCTAGCCTATGCTTCACTTTCTCATTCAGATTAGAAACCTGTCGAATAAGAGCTGAAAAAGAACTAACTTAAAGAACAAAAAAAGAAAACAAAAATACGAATTAGTTACCTATACATATATTAGTTACCTAAATTATTTCATTTAACTTACGAAAATGTGAATTAGTGTGTTTTTATTTCTTATTTCCGTAAAAGCCCATATAAATTTCGTATGATTATCATTTACACATTTTCGTTATGAACATTAATTATATGAATGATATATATTACGGCTTTTATAGCTAGAGGATATTTTTAAATTTTCACTATCCCCCTTATTCATAAACATTCTATAGGCTTCTGCTCTGCTAACTTAGCCATTGGTTGTCAAACAAACAATTGCCAAGTTAGCAAAGGCCTACAGACCATTTATGAATAAGGGTGTATAACTATAACATGATAATAGGAGTAAGGTAGGGGATAATTCCTGGATCTACTGAAACAACTTTTGAAATTATTTCACTGTTGGAGAGCTACACTATCTTTGATTAAAATAGGCCTATGTATGACTGTGGGAAAATACAAAGTTCCTGCGGGACACAGAAACAGCAGGTGTACAAGTTGATGGTACCTTTCTCTCCGCCGGGAAGAAAACTGCTGATTATTGTCAGTTTCTCTCCAGTAGTGTATTTGTTAAGAATTACTGCCCTCCTCGAAACCCAAGCCTTTGAATAATTTGTACTACCATCTGTTATTGCTTCCGTAGAAATGGGTGCCTGGAAAATTATTTTAAAAGTGCTACTTAAGAACTCAAACTTCATTAAATAAAAATAAAAAAAATCTTTTTTACTTCTTTAAAGTGAAATATTGATTCTTTTTGGCATATACTTAACAGGTCAAAAAAGTACAAGAGATCATTAAGAATAAACTGATTGATTTATTACCTCAGCCAGTTCCATTTGCTCAAACCTTAGCAGTGGATCAATCTCTTCAAATGGTGATGTCCATTTATTCAAGTTTTCTATGAAACTTGTGCTTGAGCTGGGTTTCTGAAACATTAAACAAACACATATTAAATTTTTTTTTTTTATTTATGTGTTTTCAAAACCTAAAACCACTTTAACCAACAATATATAGACATAGGTACTTACAGTAGTTACAATGTTTAACTTCAGAGGATGATTAGTCACTTCAAATTTTGGGTATTCATGTTTTGAGTGTTTTTGTTTTTTCTTTGAAGTCCTGTAATAATAATAAATAGGTTCATAAGACATTAATATTATGTAAATATAATTTAAAACATAAAAAATATAATAATTAGGTATGTCATAGCATACACCCTAAATATTTCAGTCTATATGATTTAAAATTTAAAATGACAGAACAAAATATGATAAAGAACATGTATTATCATGAAATCCTGTAACAGTATAATTCACACTTTTTAATAGGAGATTTCTTGGAAATCCAAAGCTTATATAAAAGATAAATAACACTAAGTTCCAGAATTTCTGGCATATACTAGTTTTAAATAGATCATTAATATTCTATGGCTACTAAATTTGTGAAATATTATTAAGGGACTTTGAAACAAACCACTTGTAATTACTGGACATTTCGATTAATTAGATTTTCGCCGAAGATTTCATGTGTTAAAAACTAGCCTTAAATAATTAATTAAATGAAACTTTAATAAAGAGTTTTTGTATTTTGTTTGTATTGATCACGATGATTAGGTTTCCATTCCCAACAGCCCAACACAACACTTGCGGTGGGTGGACTCTTTGCTGTCAGTTGTCACTGCTGTCAGTCTGTCAAAATTTTGAAATCGGTTCCTAATTGGACATAATATACCCAGAAACGACAAAAACCAATTGGACTTATTTTTAAAGGTTTTTTAACAAAAAAAACGTGTTAGGAAATAAACATGATACATTTATTTATGATGTTTGCAATAACCTTTCTTTAAAACACTTCGCGCAATGAACTTAAAAGAGTGTCTAATTTTTTAAGTTTTTTTATGATAATGTGCGCCGAGACTTGCATCGATATTTTACGTAACAAAATAATTCGAAACTTTGGATGAATGTATTTTTTTACTCATACACGCCAGAACTGCTGAACAGATTTGGATGAAATTTGGCATAGAGATAGATTGTACTGTGGTATAGTATATACACCACTTTTTATTTCAGAAAATTGCATGAATCCCGCGGGATACCTTTTTGTTGATAGTTTGCTGGGAATTGAAAAAAATGGGTTTCATAACTCATTACAAAACGCGGCCCACTAAATATTTTACTGGAGGCTGATAATTTAAAATGAACCAAAAACAAGACCTTTTGTTAAGTTTGGTATGAAATTAATTTCGATGTTCCTTCCTTTTATTCCAGGAGCCCGATTTTTTAAAGCACATGTATTGTGTGAAAATACCACTTGAAAGTGGTGAAAAATTGTGCTGAATTTGAAATAAGAGTAGCTTAGAAGATAATTACGACTCATTAATCTTGTGAACTAGTCATAACTTTGATCAGAGCAGAGCTGTAGTTTTGGAGATATAAGCTGATTTATACCACTTTCGAGTGATGTGCTTTCAAAAATCGGGCCCCAGAACTGAAGTTTTTTAGTATTTAAACATGAAACCATTAAATGTCATGAAGTAGGCACTGTTCACAAAGAAGCTCTAAAAGTGACTTAATTTTATGGAAGGTGTGATGGTTGATGGTTATACAAATATAAATATTGGTTTGCATTATTTATTTACAAATAACAATTACAATAGGTAGTCAAAATCATAGTGTGTGCATAAAATGTTATTTGTACAGGATTAGATTCTACTATATGTAGGTAGTGATTGTAGTAACTATATCACATCAGATCCCAGCATTTGTTTTTAATTCTATGAGTAAAATAATGTTAACTATCACAGATATACCATATCTTAAAATGTCATTAACGAGTCTAGATATATTGTGATTTACATCATCAAAATGTTTTAATAATACTTTCAATAGGATTAAACTCTATTTTAATAAATTATATCACACATTTTTAACAGATCTTAGATTTGTTCTATAATTAATTTAGCTAAAGGTACCTACAATATCTGGCCTCTCATATATTGTTCTCAAGCAACACATAAGCTAATAAATATGTAGCTAGGCTAGAGGAAACGCGAATACAGCCGCAGCATCTTATGCTAGTGGCGTATTTCGAGTTGAGGCACAGAATTGCTAATTCAATTTCTAGTAACCAGTTTCATATACTAATTTTAAGAAGTTTTGTGGGTGCAAGATCTTGAGGAACATTTTCTTTTTCCAAATGCTTCATGTAAGCCAAGAAACAGGTCCACACCAGGCTGCACATACTGATAAAGGGCACCCTGTTGCGAGCTGGGATGAGGCAGAAGTTTATCATGGCTATAGCGGGCCAGACAGATGCACCAACCTGAAAATTAATATCACTTTATACATCAAAAGAGGTACAGGCCATCAAATGAGGCATGCCTTGTGAGAGGCCTATGTTGAGTGGACTGCAGTAAGATAATTTTACTAGGCCATTACTGCCATTGATGTGTCATTTCAGGTTGTAAGTTTGTTATCTTCATTTTATTGTCATGCAAATCGAATGTAAATATATTTATCAAGTAATTAAGACATCTTGTTTTTATATCTTTTGCAATGGTAAAATTGATTAACAGAGAACATAGACATTTTTATGCAGTGTCTTTGCAGTAGTGATGATCTCTCATAGGTTGCGTTATAAGATTTATAAGTAGTAGACATTCATTAATTATGAGGCATACCTTATAAGTAGGCAGGAATTTAGTTTTGACCTCTGCCATAGCTTCATTCAGAGGTTTCATCTCCAAAATACTCATACCAAAGTAAAAACTGCACATTGCAAATGGTGTGTATGTAATAGTCTCAACAAATGTCTGAAACAAAAATTACCTAATAAAAAAATGCATATACATAGTGACAATAGCTTGTGGTGTATTTGTGTTAGCCATATTACTCAATTTTTATTGTTGGCTTATGATGGATAGCACCTATACAAAATGGAATCTATAATGACACATAATAATACCTAGGAATAATAATATTTCTAACACATAAGTACTTACTTAATTTATTCTAGTAAGTAGTTCTAAATCTAATGTCAGGTGTGTATTATTATTCTATAGTCATGATTTGTCGTGTTAAAGAATGCTGCAATGATAATAGAAAATGTTTGACCTTGAATTTAAATCATTGAACAAATTAGCAACTTCTTTACAAAAATGATGCAATAGACTACGTACTAGCTGTAATGTCCATGCGTCATTAGGGTATTTTAAAACAATAATACTGTTGAATAGGCTATTAAATTTATTATTGAACTAATTTAGAATTTGTGGGTTTAATTTTTTTGTTGAAAGTTGGAAAATACACTGTCTACAATATAATGTAAGTAAGTAAGTAAGCAAGTAAACTATTTATTACAGATAACAGAAAAAGTATAAGCAAGGATGTAGAAAAAAGGTGAACCTATCCCTAAAAATGGATCTCTTGCAGTTAATTTGATAATATCTATTAGTTAAAATCATTATAACCTAGCTATCAGATGAAAAACCATATTATTAATGTCAATTTTACCTTAATCATGCCAGCCCTTATTGTGTTTCCAGGCCACATTATATTGGCCACTGTCAACCAAGTATACAATGTAGGAGCCACATAACATGACCCGTAGAGGCCATAACGACCACATCGCCACCAGTCATAGGTTTCTGAAAAATATCAATATTCAAAGTTATTTACTGCACATTCCAGACAAACACCAACAAGAATGAATTCATGTAGTAACAGTAGTAACATAGCAATCAGGCAGTAAGTCCATTTAGATTAAAACTGATAGTTATGTATGATTAATGGTAAATTCATAACATTGACTTACGTATATTTTTGCCTTCAAATGACTGCTGAATGAGGCTGGATACTGGCCAGATAATACTATAAGATGCCATACCTCGTAAAAGAGGATATTTCTTGAAGGCCACTTTAAACTTGCTGTAAACCGTCATTGTATATGCTGGAGACACAAATACGTACAGCAACAACTGAACACGTTGTGGTGGTTATATAATTATTCCCGTAGAAAAGTAAAACTTGACCTTCGGAATTTTCTAACGGGAAACGACCGTGCAAATGCGCAATGTAGGAAATCATCTTAATACTATGACGATCTTGTTTGGTTATATGCCAGTTGATGTCAGGTGTATGCGAGTGACAGTGACAGTTGACAGACCGACCGAATTGAATGATCAGTGGTCCGTATTGCACAAATTGTTTGCGCGTTTTATTACTTGTATTGATAATGTGTAGCTAGCCTTATTTGTCAATGATCAAGATCATATTGACTATTCGGCTGACAGTTGGTTGACTGTTTTGAGTTTGAGTATGTCTGCCTGCGGTCGGTCAATCTGTCTGTGCGTGTGTAGTGTTGAAACGAAAGCAGAAAACTTAGATTTTTGGTCGCCAGCTGGCCAGTACAAAGAAGAATTCCATTTAGTATGATATTGAGCAAACAAACTTAAACGTTCTTTGCAAAATGAAGAATAAATCTTTGACTTGTGAGAGTTAAACCGAAGCACGTACCAAAGAAATAAGTTCTTTTTTAAATTAGAATAACCAAAAAAATGACTAGTAATTCATTGTTATTTTCTCTAAACAATGAAGGCAAAGTGTACGCATTATCCACCAGTGGTTCATGCTGGAGAGAATTTATGTATCTTGGTTTGGAATTTAAAACATTATCTGCTGTACCACACTTTCTTTGGGCTGTAGGAGGAGACCGGCAAATTTACCTTCACGTTCATGGGTTAGAAATTCCTATAAGGCTCCAAGAAGAGTCTTATGAAAATGAGCGTTGGCTGCCATTGGAAGGTTTTAGTGGCAGACTTCTGCCTACTGACAGGTATCATTTTTCATCTCAAGATGGTACTACAGATAGGTCCATTGACCGTATCCGACTGCCATCCATGGCTTGGCAGTGGGAAGGGGAGTGGCAGCTAGAGCTGACTCTAGATGGTCATCCATTAGACCATGATGGATGGAGTTATGCTGTTGACTTTCCTGCTCAGTTTGGCCCTACAAAACAATGGAAATCATGTGTCCGAAGGAGGAAGTGGATAAGATACAGAAAATTTAGTGCAATGAACTCCTGGTGTGCAATAGCACCACTACACAAGGACCCAACACAGGAACCATTCATTGATGTCAGCATTGGAGGAAACCAAATACCATTTGCTGGACCAGGGACTCTTTCAGTATGGGCCATCACAGCACATGGGCGGGTCATGTATAGGGCTGGAGTGAGTGCCACTTCCCCAGAAGGCTTGAAGTGGATTAACATTAGCATTCCACCAAATTGTGATATTAAACAAATCTCTATAGGTGCCACTGGTCTTGTTTGGGCATTGCTTTGGACTGGCCGAGCCATAGTAAGAAAAGGTGTCACCAAAGATTCACCTACTGGAGAAGCTTGGTTAGAAGTGAAATCACCTAGTGAGACTAAGCTCTCAGCAATCTCTGTAGGATACAACACTGTTTGGGCTGTAAGCACAGACAGCAAAGTTTGGTTCAGGAAAGGCATAGATGGTAACACTGCTGGGGCTTCTGAAATATCAGCAATGGGAAGCGGTTGGTTAGAAATTACTGGCAACATGACCCATATATCAGTTGGTGTGAATGATCAAGTTTTTGCTATTGGGGAATCGGATAAAAGTATTTATTGGAGAAATGGAATAACACCAGGAGAACTAACTGGTAAAAGGTGGAGGATGGTCCAAGCTAATATGCAACTCAGCCGTACCTCCAGCTCTGCAAGTATGGTATCTTCAGCATCAAATGCTAAGCACCACAGCCTCAGTATGTTGAATGAAAACACTCGGGAACTAAAATCTCATATTAACTTACATAATTCTTGGGAAGAGTCACATTCTGCCCCAATTGAACATACATTACCAATGAAACCTCCCAAAGAACCCACTACTAAGAAGAATACAGCAAATACAGATATTGATTTAACCGGGAAAAGTTATGAAACCACACTAAAAAATCCTCGTGCTTGGAGCCCAGTTAGGAGTGTGGGTTCAGTTGTAGGGATGGAAGCTCAGCCTGACAGTGACAGCAGTGTGTTTGATGTTGACTCTGGCATGTACTTTGATGAGGAAGTCAGCCAGACCGCTTGGGGTACATGTGATACAAATTGGACTTTTGTTGAGGCTGGAGCATGTAGCATAGACTCTTTGCAAGCACCCCATTGGTTTACTGACAGTCAAAATCCACTAAATTCAGATTTAGCTGCTAATTGGCGCATTCAGATATTGGATAGTTTAAAAAATAGAAATACTCAAGATGTTGATTTATCACAGTATGCCATAGCAATTGATGAGAAGGGCTGGACTCGGAGCTGTGAAGCTAGGTTAATGGTTGCAAATAATTCAGGAGAGGATTGTATATTGTCACTCTACTGGCATGCTTTAGAAAATACAGGGACATTATCAGTGTTCAAGCCTGATGGTACAATTAAATTTATTTTGAATTTGGGTGAAGTAACAAGTGTGATGTCAGCGTCTGAACCAGGAAGTCCTAGGCTAGCTTTGACAGTACCAAGTCAAAATAAAGATGCTATCAAAGTACAATTCATGACTGAAATGGAACAAGAGGAATGGATCAATGTACTTGTAGATATTACATCACAAATAAATGGCCTCTCTGGAAAACCATCTGTTAATTCTGTGTGGGCAGTTACAAGTTCTGGAGATGTACTTAATTGGGACCCAATGCCAGCCCAGCTAAGCACTGACCAAAATGGTTTTTACACCAAGGAATTTCAACTATTTGGAAAAAATGTTGTGCCTGGATCTGAAACAATATTGCACAACAATTTCCCACCAGGCAGCTCACTAAAAATTACTGGTAGCTTATTTGACGAAATAAATAGATTCCACATTAATTTACAAGGCCCAGAAATAAAGAAACAGAGGCATAAAATTGAAACTGAAGTAACAGATGTTCATCTCCATTTCAATGTAAGATTTGATGATAATACAGTAGTTTGCAACACAAAAACGTATGGCAATTGGGGAGTGGAGGAGCGACACAATTTGCCCTTAGCTCCTGGACAGGAATTTGTCATCAAAATATTTTGTGACACACAGGGTTTTAAAGTTATAGTGAATGAAAAGAAATGTTGTTTCTTCAACCATAGATTAAGCCCTGAAAGCATCACATCAGTATTCATTTTAGGCCCTATGAAACTTTATACAATGGAATACAGCACAACCAGTGCAATTATTGGTCCAGATGAGATGTATTGGCGGATGTTGGGGGGCTACTTACGAAGGGTCGAGAGCAGTCAGGCTGGAGTTGTTTGGGGAATATCACACGACCACAGAGCATGGGTTTACACTGGAGGGTGGGGAGGGGGTGTCTTGAAAGGTAATTTCATTTGTTGGAAGTACTTTACTTTATAGGTAAATTCGACTACTATTTGCCTTTTTTGTACAGGTATAGGCAGCAATGATGGTATTCACTCAATGAATGACACCCAAACCTACTGCATATACGAGAACCAGAGATGGAACCCCCTATCTGGCTACACTTCCGTCGGGCTGCCAACAGACCGCTACATGTGGAGTGACATTACTGGAAAACATAAAAGAACGCGAGAGCATACCAAATTATTAAGTCGCCATTGGCATTGGGTTCGTACACATTACTTTATGAAACATTTAAACCTTGATGACATACCTACCTACCTACAGAATATCGTAATAGACAATCTAAGTTAGCATTTCGCGTGTATCAAAGGGTTGACTCTTTTGTTTATATTGATCGATATGTTGAATTGCTTGTCAATAGATTCACCTACACTATATACTCGTGTTCGTCATCCCAACATTATTCTCGTGAGTTCACTCTAGAATCAGATAACCTTTCCTGTTCTCATAAGCCCATTGAACATGTTGGGCCAATGTCGTCGGCCAACCTGACGGACGCTTACTTGGCGATCATGCTACTGGCTTATGTATAATTTCCCAGCTTTTCAGACGTTGGCTCAACATAAATTCATGTAACAGCTCGATGCGCTAATGAGTCTACCTCGACAGCACTAGCTTATTCAGCTGAACTAACAGTATGTTCTACTTTAGATATCAGAATGGATGGTGGACTATAACACCCCGGGAGGTGTGGATAGCGACGGATGGCAATATGCTACGGATTTTCCAGCGCCCTACCATGGGAAAAAAATATTCACAGATTGTGTCCGCCGCCGAAGATGGTATAGAAAAGCTCAGATTATTACAGAAGGTCCATGGATTCGCGCAGGAAGCACTGCTTTAGTTGACATCTCTTTATGGGTAAGCTAACTATATTAAGATAATTGACTCCCCTCAAAGACTTATCTACCATCCAAGCCAAACATTAAACCTGCGTCATTAGGGTGTAACTGGATACAATACGTTGATTACCAACTGAATTCATTGTTTCAATATCAGACGGAATGCGACGAGACTGCAGTTTGGGCAATCACATTAGGCGGTGATGCGATATATCGAAGCGGAGTAACGGCGGCCACACCTGCGGTAAGCTTTTCGAACTTATGTACTGAAGTAAATACCTATTCTAATGTTTTGAAAAACTTGCTTAGGTACCTACCCCAAAAAAAAGTTCATAAAAATGTTTAACTAAAACCTCACTAGCAAGCTAACACTAAAAAAGCTCACGCTAACGTTTTGTATTAGTGCAAAGTGCATCAGTACAGTCGCATACACACAACATTAGTACGCCTTATCACAACATGATAATTAGTGAACCTTATCACGTCAAAGTTAGATAAGTGTGTGAAGTGTGAACTTCGTTAGTTTCATTGAAAATTGAATGCTTACTACATACTATTTTTATAGACCAACAAACCGGTAGGTATATCTCAACCTCAGAATCAACAACTGCAACTTCTCTCTCTCATATGAATCATATCACATCATATCAATCATCTCAGTATTTGTAATAGTAGTAATATAGGCTAGGGCTTGTCTTAGGGCTCAGGTTAACCTCTGGTATGCTTGTGATACGAATCAGTATCAAATTTAATTTAACCTTTTCGACGTCAACGACCTATATAAGTATATGTCCATCGTTCAATTGGGTTTAAGTTCAACTTAATGAATCACAATAAAGAAGTCTGGCGTATGGGTGACGTCTCTTGTATTTGACGTGGCGGCGAAAAGGTTAAAGCTATCTTTTTTTATGTAATCAATAAAATTGGTATTATCTGAGGCATCATAGTAGAACGTCGTTTTGTAAAAATGTTACTTTTATGAAGTTGCAGAAAAAGTATTCTCTTCCTGTAGTTAAATTTCGATAATCATTGTCATAGACAAATAAAATTATTTACTATGATAAGGTTTTATGGCGTGGTGGCCCACGAATGAAATTTGTTCACTGGTACATATTACTAAAACTAAACAAAATTATTTTTAGGGTACAAATTGGGAGCATATTAACAATCCACAAGCTTTGATAGCAATAAGCACCAGTTGTGGCATAGTTTGGGCGGTCGGTCGCAAAGGAGAACTTTATTACAGGGAAGGAATTTCCGTGGACAACCCTTCCGGGTCCAACTGGAAGTTAATCGAGGCACCTAAAGGGAATATCGGTTTCGCTCATAAGACGAACGTCGGTGCGAAATCTGTGACGTTGACAAAAGGAGCGGCCTGGGTTGTTCTTACCAATGGGGTCATGGTTGTAAGAACCGATGTCACGAAAACCCACCAAGGTGGAAAGCAATGGAAATATTTAACAGGTATTTAAAAAAACATTTTAAGTGTGAGTAAATAAGAATTTGTAGATATTCCCTAACTTTAACCCGACATGTAGACTAGCGTACAATATAATAACCAAACCTATAATTGGGCATAGAATATGGTGAAATTTATATGTATATATTGAAGCTTGTTTGTAATATAATCCTCTATATATTTTAGTACCATTTACGGACTACAAGAGCATGCATTCGGTAAAAGCTTTTTCACTGCATCGATATGTAATGCAATATTTTGGTAGGTATCACGGTCATTGGTCTAATAGGATCTTTAAACTTTTGTGGTTACAAAGGAAGTGATGATTGTTGTAGATAGCGAGATGACCCCGCTGAAGCAGGTTTCGAGTGGGGAGCGGGACGTGTGGGGAGTTAGTACAGACGGTGTTCTGCACCGAAGGATAGGCGTGAGTGCAGCGTGCCCGGCCGGCATCGCCTGGCAGCCAGCCCTCTCCGGCGGCGGCGCTGTCATCCACGTCTCTGCCAGAGGACAACCGCTTTAAATATCTATCCTTTATTCATAAGCATGTGAAGACAATTATACCAAAGCTAGATTCAATTGTGGCCGATTTTTTCAGCTGTCTACAATTGTACAGGTGTCTCAGTTGTGAATTGTGAAAAATGTTAATATCACACAGGCCACTTAAATTATGTAGGTATGGGTTGTTTGTCCCTGTGCACGAAACAGATAAAAGGAAACTAGGTACCATACATTTGATAGTTCGTTTTGTCGGATATTTATCGCCAACAATAACGTAACTAACACTAATGAAAAATATTTTTTGAAAAATCGGTCTCATCAAAACTTTTTCCCTAAGTAGGATCTCTGCGAGATATATATTTGTGATATAATCTTCCAGGAGCCTAGTGGCTCATGTAAGACTGCGAAAATGCTTCAATTCCTATTCATTAGTATTATTGATATTAATTTAAATTATTTAGTACCCTTTTGGTTCATTTTCGTACCTACTTATAAGTTAAAAAAAAATGCTGTAATCGCTTATTTATAATTTTAATTTGACAATAGTAAACTTTATGCTCAGAATTTGCTAATCTACTTGGCTGTTATCCAAACGCGATAACATTACCATAAAAAGTACAAACTCTGCTTGTTCGACTTCGACATGCGCTTGGGCTAATTTATTTTTTAGTTGTAAGTGGTAGGGTAGGGGTAATTTTTTTACCGACGAACTTAAGTGTAACAAGTCCAAACATTGCGAGTTACAAAAATAATACTTGGTTTTTGTCTCGTATTTTTATTTGTATTATCGAGTGCCGATTATGAAATTATCTATATTATATTATCCCTTCATGGCCATGCAAATTTGAATTGTAAAACTATTTTCAAATGAAATTATTTATGATTCACTGAAAGTATGTAGTAAATGCAAACGAAATTGATCTGAATGGCTGACCCGTGTTGATGGTTTTCAAAAGTATAGGTCACATTTTCCCCATTGATATAGAATTAGCAATGCAAGAGAAAGCACAATATAAGTATGTCACGACAAGATCAATAGACAAGACCAGTATTGTTACGCGCCGTGAGCCTAAGAGGCCCCGCTGACACTTAAATGAAAGGAATAAAGTTTATTTTCCTTCGACACGCGCCGACAGCTGTATTTTTTTTTGGTTCTGAGCGCTGATCTTATCTAACGGTAGTTCTGTTACTTTATAAATACTATATTTATAGTTTCCCCTTCTAAAGCAAAAATGGAGGATGCGCGACGTTTTTGAACATGTTTTTTTTTTTACTTCTTTTGCGGACAAACCGAGGTCGCGTAATGTAAAACAAGCTGAATTTTCAGTAACATAACAAAGCCCCCTTTGGCTGCAATGCATGTTTGAATGGGATCTGCCACCGCGGCTTTAGGCGTTTCGCACATCCAGTTTAATTTAAAGTTTTTTAAGTCTGTATGGAACTCAAATATGTTCTAGTCATTAAGAAAAGTTAAACCTAGGGACACGATTTCTTATTTAAACAAGCTTGTGCTGGTCATATAAATACATTGCATTTTAATATGTGTTATTATTTGAAAACCCAGGTCCTGGTGACATTGAAATTTCAATCTTCATAACAGGGTTAGTAGTCATGTGGCATCAGTTAAGTACTCAAAAATATCTCAACACAACATATTCACTGCAGTTTTGGTGACTGTCGACCAGTGCCGCTGTCATAAGATAGCATTCGTTTGAACGCACATGCGCGTTTGCGGCACCCGGCCTAGTCCTTCGTCTGGCGCTGGCAGCCACCAGCGACTTTGACGAGGCTAGTTTTTAACACCCGACTCTAAAGGAGGGGTGTTATAAGTTTGACGTTGACGCTGTGTGTGCGTGCATCTGTCTGAGGCATCGTAGCTTTCAAACGGATGGACCGATTTCGTTGCGGTTTTTTTCATTCGAAAGCCATTGCTTGCGGAGGTTCTTAGCCATGTTTGGTAAAAATCGGTCCAGTAGTTTGAAGAGTATCAGCTCTTTTCCAGAATGATGTAAAGCATATTTGGCATAAAATTATATTATTCGATTACCGTGTGGAAGTTTTTTTAAGGTTAATGTTACGATTTAATTTGTTGTCCACATCATTACATCATTCACTGACTGACTATTCCACGACTTTTCTAATAACGAAAACCGTAAAGTCGTCACAATATTTATTTTTCACCATGGACCGAAAGGAATTGGAATATTCTGGGATGAGTGACAGACTAATAGTTTTTTCATATATTTTTAATCTTTACTGCCTAACATAGGATCAATAACTTGCATGTACCCTCTAGACAGACAACATTAAACTTGACAGCAGGACCACGCTTCCTTGACGCTTCGTACATCTATGGTCGAGTATGTATACTGCAGGTCTCTATTTTATGACGTGCTGTATAGTTGCGGTCGGATAACATTGTTTTCAAAATTCTAATTCGTACGAAAAATGTGTAGTGGTCGATGATTTCAGTCCAATAAATGTAAAAAAATACATACATACATACATACATCACGTCTTTATCCCTTCCGGAGTAGACAGAGTCAAGGTAACCAAACCTAAAGGCCACGTTTAGCATGTTTGTCGGCGTATAGGTGGAAAGGGAATCAAAATAGTGATGTAAAAAAAATGCCAAATTCAGATAGGATTAAGCGGTAAATATATCTAATTATGAATAATAGAAAGCTAATAATTGGTTTTATATTTTGATTTTGCTTACCTATGTATTGTATTATTATTATTACTTATTTATTTTAAGCTTGTATTACCTAAACGGTCGTTTATCTCTATTTTCACTTTGACATTTGTCTTTGCCAGATAGGCATAATACACATTTCTGGCTATAACAAGTTTCTAACTTTTTAAACGTGATTAGACTAATACAGTAATCCATACAATAATCCATAACATTGACACGGGCATAGATAAACATAACAATAACATTTTCTTAAATACATTTTATTGTGTCAAATCAAATCATACTCTGAGCAAAATGGCATTGGCTTTATTCTATTGAATCTAGCGAATATCACACAGCTACGTATCTAGGGCGTGTAGTGGGCGGTCGCCAGGATAGGCAGCGCGTACAAATTGTGTTGCGTCACATTCCCGCTGCTTACCGCTGCCTACCCTGCCGACTCCCTACTGCACGCCACTAAGTGTCTACGTCGCACTATGTAGCTTGTAGATATTATCGCAAAAAAGCGCGGCACAGTAAGTCAAAATCTTCAAAATTATCTGGAACAATATTAACTATTTTATTGCTAGCTAACATTAACTCTATAGATAATTCTATGCTCGTTTCGACTCGTGAAGACGAAAGCCAAGAATGGGTATTTTGCGCTTAATTATCTCCACAAGCAAAAAGATGGTTTAACAGCAAAAGATTTAACGACCGCTTCAAATATACACTATGAACATTTGTATAGAAAAAATTAAGCGTTTTCGTCTTGTTGGTGCTAAAAAGGATAACACTGTCTACTGCGCAGTTTCAATTTGACGACGATAAGTATTCATTTATGCTTTTAATGTGCTGTCTGCGGGATTTTTCCACATTGCTTCTTCAGAATAAAACCCAACTTTTGCAACACGCACTATAATATAAATTTTCTTAGATTTACAGCAAGTAATCTAACTCGTATCTAATAAAGTGATTATTAGGGTCATTTTGTATTCTTGGATATCCGGCAACCAGAGCATCTTGACCTCCAATGTAGAGGGTGTTATAGATCTTCCAATACACGTCCCGAACTTTTCTAGCAGGGTGAAACAAGCCCTGAAAAAGAAAAAAAGATTTCCAAATGCGATACTAATAAAAAGTATGTTAGTAGTAGTAATGCAGAGAAACTTATTATCAACTTCTTTTCAATGGTACTCGGTACACGCATAATGCTCGCATTCGATTAGAAGTACCTTAATGAAAACGTACTTAATAATTCGCTCTTCAGTTGTTAGATTGCTACCCTTCAACAAAATAATCTTAGTTTGTGAATAAATTTGATTTGATTTGAAAAATCAATAAATAAATAAATAATAATAATTTAATACGAACAACTGATACCAAATGTGCTACCATTTCTAGCAAAACAGGAATTCTGCGATTACTGAACATTGTTAAATTTTAATAATGTTACCTGTAAAGCGTACTGCAGTATTTTAATAGGGCCGAGCGCGACTCGCATGCCTTCAACTGCGTCCATGAACGCCTGTACGAGATGGGGCGACGTCTCGAAGATGTTCGGCCAGACGTGGTTCAACAGGTGAACGAGCGCGTCTTCGCAGCCGAAACCATACACGCCGAGTGCCATGTGCTTTATGGCCGCGCACGCGGTCTGCCTGTGCACTAAGTCCCTGCAAAATTAAAAACAATCATTTATACATGCCACAATCACAACACCGCGAACACTAGTTTTAAGTGATTCGCAATTATTTACATTAGTTACATATTTTCTGCAGACTGTAGACCGCGATTACCTTTAACAACAACCTTTTTTCTTTATGCTTCTGCTCACGGTTTTTAGCTTTATCGCGGCAAAATTTGTTTTGGTACTATTTAATTTGCATGTCGAATCAAAATAGCGCTAAGACAAATATGAGGTCGCATCCAAATTCATGAAAATTCATCTAAAAATATAAACTTCCAGAACGCAGAGGATCCATTGGTGTTCAAAATCATAACCTGAAATTTTATTGTGATGTGTACTACTAACCTGTCCATAAGCGCATCTTCAAGCAACGGGCACACGGCGTAAATATAATCCTTGCCCATCTCACCGATATATTCAAACAAAAATGATAATGACTTTAACACGCCGTTTTGAACGTTCAACTCCGGCACTCTGTATTCGTTCATGAGAGCGGGCAAAACTGTGAAAGGCGAACATGTCTCTGCTACGATGGCAATGGCGACCGTTGTGCATACTCTGAAAATAAATTTGCAAGTCAATACTTCAATTAATAAATTGTCACATTTTTTTTTAAACAATTACATGGTTGCGAATTTTTACACAAATCCCTGGCTTGACTGCGGGGCTTTTCAAAATTAATTATTTAGCATACTGCAAAATATAATATACGTTATACAGGGTGCTCGCGAGGAACCCGCATAACTTTACCAGTGTATACCTGAGGTCGTAATGATTAAAAAACGTTATATAACATAGGTCGAAATATGATTTTTAACTTTTTTTAACTTTTCATACAAATTAAATAAATTATTTTTGGTTCACCAGTAACACAATGCCTCATAGGACGAGCTGGCAACGTTTGTTATTGTTATCTCTTTCTCTCTCTTTGCCCAAGACTTTCGACTTGACAAATTGACATTGTCAATGTTCGCAACTTGCTCGTGTAATACAAATCGGGGTCCGGACTCTTACGAGGCTGGAATAACGACTTTGGCCGAACTCTGTTGACCAATGAGGCGGGCGTTGCTACAGTTACGTTTAAACAAAAGGTTAACCAATGACGGAACGCGATTTTCCGGAAGCTGACGTTGCTATGGTTACTTAATAACAAAAACGTTCAACCAATGCCTGAACGCGATTTTCCGGAAGCTGACATTGCTATGGTTACTTAATAACAAAAACGGCCAACCAATGACTGAACACGATTTTCCGGAAGCTAACGTTGCTATGGTTACTTAATAACAAAAATGGTCAACCAATGACAACGTGACATTTCCTGCTGACGTAATGTTTAATGTTTTGAATCCAGCAATGCTACCAAAAGCACGATATAAGTAAGCAGAAAAGGATCAAAAGGAGGAAGTGATTTGCTTGATTAAAAGTAATATTTTATTTCATTTTGGAAACGTGCTTCGTAAACTTTGACTTTAATTATTCAGTTTAGCAATTCGTATTTGCGTTCAAAAAGTTTATTCTTTGGTATTATTCTCGGTACTGGCCACTTGGAAATTTCCTTCGAGTGTCGAGTGTGTACTTTAAATAATGACATCAGTCACATGGATGATGGGTGACATTGTTGCTATTGATTCTAACGGTGTAGAAAATGTAATTAAGATAAAAATAATCTTTGTAATAAAACTTGAAGAAATTGCGAGTGATCAGACGGTCAACCTAACAGCTAAAAAAAATGTTGCAGAGTGTTTTCGGTCCATGGTGCAAAATATCACTCAGATCCTGAGAAACGTGGGAGTGCTATTGCGGATTTTGAGTATTCTAGCTCAGCGTCCCCGGATTTCAACGCAAGTCCCGGCTTTGCACGTAGCTGATACAGTGATTTACAATTACTCGTGTACTAGGGTATTCATGTATTGTCGTGTAATAATAAATGAACAAATTGATTAATGATTGTGTATTTTTACTTAAAAAAACAAATAACAAGACCCTTATCATAAAGTTTAATAAAACCGAATAGGTAATTACTAAGTTAACATAAATTTTCATTCACGATAGATTAAAAATCATAATTTTCCTACCTATTGCACAAATTGTGCGGTTTAACTTAGACGGTTGACGTCGATAGTCGAAAAAAGAGTAAACATAGGCTACTTTTTACCGCGGGAAAATACCTTTTCCTACGGGAAAATTAATTTATCGCGGGCGAAGCTGCGGACGGAAGGCTAGTGAATGAGATTACTCATTAAAATTCGTTTTGATTTATTTAATATTGTTATTGTACATTGAACATAACATAATTATGGGTAATAAAATATTATCATCACGAACTGTTTACTTTCATGTGTAGTTTCTCATATTTTAAGTGAATATCCAGTCCCACCCAAGGCGGGGGGCCCTTGCGATATCTAAGCATCGTTATTATATGCCATCATAAGAAATCAATCGATTTTACAAATAACACTGTGTTAAGAATTTTAATATTCTACTTCTTATTCTCTCCTTAATGGCGGCCGTATTTATTTTCAATGACACATAAACAGAAAGACAGTGACAGGAACGAACTTCTGCAGTTTACGCCAGTCAGATAATATGACGCGGTCTTGCAACGTCGCTATCATAAAGGTGCATTATACTGGTTTCTATTTAAAGCAAAAAATATTAATTACTCGCAAACTAAGCCGAATCCAGCTTACTTTATACAACATTTTATTTTCTAAACATGGTCAGGAATACGGTGGCAAAGTTATGCGGGTTCCTCGCGAGCACCCTGTATAGCGGTGCCATTGTACCCCTGCAAAAGGGTGAAATTTGTTTTCAAAATGACATGAATGTAAGTTTGAATTCTTTTACACAATAATGTGGGCGGTGGGTCGCATACCTGTTCTGCCGTTCTTGAACTTTCAAATTATTCAGTAGTGTCGCCAACACATCATGCGGACCAATAGCTTTGGCGATATAACCGAACGTGTTGACAGTGGCTCGTCTAATCGCTTTCTTGTGCGCCTTTAGTAACTCCAGCAACTCGAAGCATATTCTCATCCATTCCCTGGCAGATACAAACTCGGGCCCTCTATCTGCGATACGGCCAACTAAATCAATACAGTTTTCTTGTACTTTTTCATGTCTGAAAAAAAACAACATTAAGTTAGGCACTATATTATTTTGTGTCATAAGGATCCGCTTTACAGAAGATCTCTATAATCTGAATGGAACACATATTTTAAGCCCCATTATGCATCGTTATAAAATAGGACATGAGCTATCGATATCATAGTGTGGTTCATTGAATTTATATAAAGAGCGACTCTAAGTAAGCAAACGAACGATATAGTTGAACCATAATATGTTTTTTTTGATGGTGTTTCTTGATAACAAACCTTAGGGACTCAAAATATTTTTTGGTGCTTATTATTCTAATCCCTTTTAATTACCTGTTTTTCAAAATTGGTGTTAATCGAGGAAGCAAATCCTTGATGGGTGGCGTCATTTTGGTCATACCAATGACATTCACGATCGCCTTAAGAGCCCCCAAAATGGATCCAAGTACCTCGGGATATTCCTCTCCCAAATACTCGTATAGGACCACTCCAAGATGCCCCATCAATTTTTCCTGCAAACAAAATAAAAATAGTAACGCTCATTGGTTTATACACACACACACAGAAATCACGTCTATATCCCTTATGGGGTAGACAGAGCTTAAGGTATGAAGACCCAAGGGCCACATTTAGCATGATTGTAGGCGTATAGGTGGAAAGAGGAATCAAAATAGTGATGGGTTGCTAGCCGCATCGCCTTAATATGACTCCCTAAGACTCGCCCATTCCCTCGATGGGCTTTTACCATCTCCGCGGGACGAGAGGCAACTGGTACATTCTATGTTTTTCTTTTTCTCCCAGACCAATATGGAAGCATTGGTTTATTTATAACTGGTTTAAATTAAACAATTTTATTTTACGAACCTCTTGACAAGTTTTCATGACGACGGCAATGCGCGATATGAGATCAGCGGCCTGTTGGCGCACCTTAGCCGATTTATTGTTCATACGCCACAGGATGATACCGCAAATCTGTGGCAAGTATGGCTTCACGCGTTTTCCCAGCTGGTTCACGATTGTGCCGAACCCGTTCAGCATCACAACATCCTGTAGAAAAAGTATATAAGTATGAATACAAGGTAGGTTGCTTTATAGTTTCAGCGCGATCTGTTCCAGGCGACCTCCACAATAGAACCAAACAAATTAAAGCAGATGGTTCAGTTTATAAAATTTACATTTAGAAGTTCAAAACTTTACAAAATCCGATACAAGTCGCTATCACACGTTGTCATTCTACTAATACATATTATAAACGCGAAAGTTTGTAAGTATGGATGGATGGATGTTTGATACTCTTTCACGCCAGAACGGCTGGACAGATCTGGATGAAATTTGGAACATAGATAGATTATCTGGAATAACACATAGGCTACTTTTTATCCCGGAAAATTGCGTAACTCCTGCGGGATAGCGATAAACGAATTCTATGCAGACGAAGTTGCGGGCAACAGCTAGTGTTTTATAATACGAGTATGACAATATGTTGTGTTAAATGGGCACCCCCTACAATAAATAAATAAATAAAAAATAATTGTTGCTAGTTTCTCGCTACAACTCGAGAATATTGAATAATTTTGGTTTTGAAACATTTGTGCAATGTTGCGAAAACTTTAATATAAACAGGAGCTGGGTGGAAGCCGCGGGCAACAAGCTATCACTAGTATTTCCTAACGTCAACTTACCTCTGTGGTCTGTTCTTGGAAAGCGTACAGTATGCCGTCAATAAGTGCTTCTTCCAGCTTGGAGTCTATATCTGCTGCCCCTAGATTGGCAAGGATCTTTTCAATGGATTCCATAACCATCTTCCTATATTGTTCATTGTCATCTTTAAGATCGTCGACTATTCTGTTTATAATTTCTGAAGCTCCAACCTGATAATTTTAAGAAAAGGATTAGTTTTTTCTAATTTTACTGTTTAAATAAAAACGAAAACTTAAACTACAACTTACTTTGTTGGCGATTTCCACAGTAGTGTCAACTAACTGCCTATAATTGCGCCTGTCAAGGGCCATGCGATGGTTCCAGAAATGTTTAAAGAAGTGTGGCAAAATTTCGTCCATGATATACTGAGGTTCCACGCCATCTGTGCCGCAACACTGTTTCACTACCTGAAAGTATAAGTGTGAAAATAGGATTTAAACATTTTAAGTACCTTTTATTTTAAATAGCCAGAAAATATTGGCTTTGTTACAAATTATCACAGACCGCGGAATTGGCAACTCGAGCCGCTGCTAGACATGGTAGCAAGAGTATAAGTATGCGTGCTGCGCCGTTGTGGCTTACATCACTTACGTTACAGTTGTCAATTTCTATTTGCATGTTGTGGATTGTTTCCTTTTTGGAGTTTATGGCTTGCCAGGTGGCCAGTAATCGAGACAATACGGTACTGATACGTCATTTAAGTAGTAGTACGTTGATAGTGTGCGTAAACCTGTGACGTTACCGACAGGCTTGTTTTATTTTGTATGGAAATCGTTGAAAAAGGCGCGTGCTTTCAGCAGCGAGCGTTGACAACTCCGAGCTCATTTAGAGTTATAAATTATGTACACCACTCAAATGTTTAAGGATTAAACACAAAACATGAATTTTCATACTAGTAAAATTCCCTGACACTCGTTTAGATTAGCCATACCTTGAGTACAATCTTTTTCATTTCCTCATCAGGGGACTGGAACTCACGAATCAGAATAAGCATCACCTCACGGGTGTAATAGTTGGCGTATTCGGCGTCCATCAAGGGGATAAGGTAACCGATGGCCTTGAGGAAAGCGGCCAGACCTTTACCGCGATGGGTCCTGATACCCTTCCACAACGGCTTGAGTACGGAATCAAAGGATTCAATGCCGTAAGGCGTAGCGGCTTCTGCTAAAGCAGCGCTGGCCAACGCGGTGATTGTACGGACTTTTTGTTGCTCATCTACCAGACCTGTCAACATAATTATATGTAAGAAAACGTACAAGAACCTAATCATAGGAATTAAGCCCAAAACACGCTGTACCGCGCGTTACTGTGTAAGTTACCTAGGTACTACATAGCGGTGCAGCATACGACAGACTGAACGCGATAAGTATTGTGGGCTGAGCGTGGTACGACGTCGTGTTTTGAAGTTTAAATAAACAATAATGACTTACCATGCTCAATGATTTCCACAAGGGATTTAAGATGGGGCAATATGGCACATCCCATCAGGATAGCAATCTGCTGTACGATCTTTATGCCCGTATGGCGAGCCTGCCATGATTTCTTTGATCTACACACAGCTTTCAAAAAGGGCAGAAGAGAAGGTATACCTGTAAATCAATATAAATTATAATAAGCCGCGAAAGGCAACTTTTACGATTATGACATAACAATGAAGAATAAATATATAGGCTCGAATTATTAAGTAATATTTTCGCTTTTCAACGTACCCAAAGCCGAAGCGACGACAGCAAAGGCCCTAGCAGTAGTGTTCCGCACGTATTCATCAATATTATCGATGTCAGGCCTCATGGTGGAAATCATAGTGGCCAGTCCTGCAGCCTTCGCCAAGTTAGAGATGATCTCACGACCTTCCACACGCGCGTAGTAATCTTCGTCGATTAAAAGCGGTTCTATTACGACCAATATCTAAGAAAAGAGAATAATCTTATTATCATCTATTAACATGAAACAGTAGCCTATCTACATTGTAGATTTATATACTTCCATTAAACGCAGACTTCAAAGTATTCCCTTGTCCTTTTTTTAGTTTTCTAAATACAAGGTTGGTGGTGTGAGTCGATTTGTATGCAGTTTTGTTGTCGTTCTTAAAAGCAAAATTTAGATAAATATACTACTTACTTTATGGACGTACGGGCGCACAAGATCATCGAGCTTGTACAGGATCCGGTCAATGACTTTCACAAGTAGATGGCGCTCCTGGTCCTCAAGAGTGGGGCTCATGAGCAGCGGCAGGATTTGGTTGAAGAGTGGCCCCGCGCCGAACTCGCGCGCCTTGTCCGTTATTTGACGTAACGCCGCTTTGCACATCGGCGGTGTACCGTTCTGAGAAATAACAATTTCATTTTAATCTGCTGGCTAAACAAGAACGCACATGTTATTGGTATGTTATGCACAGAAGTGTAGTCAAATTTTTATTTAAACCATACAGAAACTGCGCTGGAGCCATCCACCCTGTGTTTCATGGCAACTTTAACAGACATTTATACAAGTTAAAAAATTATGCCTATTCTACTAGCTATCAAAATATCGGAACACCAAGGTAATCAAAAGGAAAGACTATTGTTTTATCCTGCTTTCATAAAACGAGTGAAGGGCGTGTCAGAGATTACACGATCAAAGATGGTATACCTTAATTTTAAGCAAGAGCTTCATAATCTTTCTCTCTTTAAGCTCGTCGGGCGACAGCGTTTCCTCGTCGACGTCTATGAGCAGTTTGTCAAAGTACTGAGCGTCCTCAGGCTTCATGAAGGGCAGTTGCTGGCTCCCTTTAGGCTGCGGGTCCAGCAGGCGCGCGGCGGCCGCGGCCGAGCCGCCCAATTCCTCCGTCTGCATGAAAAAGCCGATTGGGGTACCAGCCAACGGGGTAGGCGTTGCGGTCAGCTTACGAGCCGGGGTCCGGATCGGAACATAACCTGCCCAACAACATAACAAGTTAACAAATTGCGAGCTCATGCCATTGACTTATATGAGACAGAGATTCATCAGCATGCTTGACGCAACTAATCATGAAGCAATTCATTTCATAATATGTTAAAGCATAATCTGGCAGTCCAACGGCATGAGACCATTAAGTCCTATTGTCATCAATCATCTGAAAGAAAAATTGAGTATTAAAATGAATATTCTCTCATTTTTAATTCAACAACACATGTATCTTTATATTACGATGGTAGATTATCCACATGGTGTTGGCTTTGTTTAATACATGTGTCCTGAAACTAAAGCGGTAATTAATTTTACTACTGTGTTCGCCTTATTAACTTGTCAATTTCGTTTCATCAAGTACTGTTAAGAGAACATTGAAAAGAAAAACAGAAATAAATAGTATAATCAAATCGTAAGGTACATACCGGCAGGCGGGGGCAAAACCTTGTACCCTGGTGGGAACATGGCATCCAACTCTTCGTCGGTGTAAGGTCTGTTGCGCTCATCTATTTCTTTCTCCCAGCGGTACGCTTGCAGCTGCTCGGGCGTCATGGCAGCGACGTGACCCGGCGTAGGCGTAGCCATGGCCATGGCTTTCATTCCCACCGGTGTCGACTGACAAACAATCAGAAACTTAGTATCTCATCGAACATAAATATGTATTGTTTAGTAAATCATGAACCACTTCTTAAGTACTTACTCCTCCAGGTGTAAAAACAGGCGTGTGGGGAGTGGGTGTGCCGTGAGACGGAGTGGCGTGCGAGGGCGTGGCGTGGGACGGCGTGGCGTGCGACGGCGTGGGCGTGGCCGGCGCCGGCGTGGCGCCCGGGGTCTCGTCCCAGCGCGAGCGGCGCTTGGTGCCCGGAGTAGGCGTCTCCTGGATGGTATCTACTCCAGCGCCGCGGTCCGTGCGGGGTGTTTCTGCCCAACCGCTGTTGTGTCCGGGAGTTTCTGTGAACAAAAATTACTTAGTTAAAAATGATGATGACGGGTTTTTGTTTCCAACTTGACATTTGGTGTTTGTGCCGTTTGACGTAATATGAATTTGGCTTTATAGAATCTCACTTTATCTGTGCCATAACATTGGCTGGATACACAAAACTTGTTCTCTGAACCTTTTGATCACTTTTTACCCGTCATTGGCGTTGAAATGGTAAAAAAGTGTGGTTCCAACTACGCGCCAGGCAACTGTTTCATTTATTACCTCGGTCAGTCTTAGGGGTTTCGTCCCAGCGGTTGCGCCTGGAGGCGTGCTGCGCCGGCGTGTCGCGGCCGGGCGTGGCGTGTCCCGGCGTGATGTGTCCCGGCGTGGCGTCCCACACGCGCGCCGACGGCGTGGCGCCCGGCGTCTCGCCGCCGCGCCCCGCCGCACCCGGTGTCTCTTCCCATGCACCCCTCTACAAAACATTTTAATATAAAGAAAGAAAGAAAGAAAAAAATTGATTCATGACAATCACAAATAAACACATATTAAAACAACAGATACATAAATTGTCACAAAATGGTCTCAACTCAGCATTTGAACCATTAAAATCAGGCATATTCTATTGTAATAAGAGTCCCATTTCGAGAATAATCGAGTAATTGAAATGGGACTCTTATTACAATGGAATATTACAGAATTGATTGATTTTCGGAATTATCCGATTTTCAGATCTACCCGAATACACCTTATATTAAAATAAGACCTAAGCTACATAGTTTACAGTGTTAACAGTATCCCAAACTATATTGATGTTTGGATAAATAAATATCTGAAACCAATATAACAAATCCTCAAAGTTAAAGTTAAAGTTAAAAAAAATATTTACCTCATTATCCCAAGATGGTGTAGCTTGAGAGCTTGGTGTGGTTGAAATAGACTTTTTCACTGAAGGGGTGTCTTCTGAGCTTTGATCCCAACGTCCTTTGCGCTTTGTGCCCACTTTAGACGCATCTCCATTTGCTTGTGCAACAGGCTTCAGAGTGCCTTCCCGAGCTCTCTCCAGTAGCTTTTTCCTTAGCTGCAATAAAGTTTAAATTAGTACCAGACTCATGTTTAAATCTTACTAATATTATAAATGCGAAAGTTTGTGACGATGTGAGTGAGTGTGTATGTTTGGTCCTTCTCCATGCTGAAACGGTTGGATAAATTTCGATCAAATTTGGAACAGAGACAGTTGGTACTCTAGATTAAAACAGACTACTTTTTATCCCGGAAAATTGCATAGTTCCCCCGGTAAAAGGATAAAGATGTGATTTATGTATGTATAATAATTAAATTGCAACCTTATTTAACATATCTTACCTCAGTTTCTTCAGCTCTCAGGTACTGCTCTTTCATAATTTCTGTGTATGTTCTGGATCCAACATCAGGAGTCTTGCCACCTGCATCAAGACATTGTTACTTTAACATGACAGGTCAGGAATAAGCATACTTTCATTTAGTACAGTTGGTTCCCAAGCTTTTCTTGCTCTTGGACCACTTTTATATAATTCTTGTTAGCAGGGACCACTATTTATTTATTATTATTATTATTTAAAATAATACACTAGCAGCTCTTTGAGCTGATACGTGTATATCACTGCACTTGTGTTCTCTGATCCTTTAAATGAATGTCTAAGTCTATTTTTAAAATTGTTCACCGAAGGTGCACTTATTACTTATTACTATGTAGGTATAATAAAAATAAACTGTAATAATCAAACTGAACTTATTTAAAAACTCTATAGGAAATCATTTGCAGACCACATTTTGGCTACTTGGACCACTGGTTAGGAACCATTGATTTAGTACAAAATCAATTTGTAGTGTGAAATTGGTAAGCATCAAATGCCATTAACAATAAAAACTAGATAAAAGTGAACAAAAATTAAGTAAATCTCTTACCCTCAGCAAAAGGGTCCATACGCTCAGGAGATATAATCATCCGACGCCTCTTTTGCCTGTATTCATCTTCTCTGTCTGCAATAGTTGGTCTGCGTTTATCAGCAAATGGGTCATAATCCTTGTCGCTCTAGAAAATCAAAATTATTAAGTAAACTCATTGCTTAACTTTTATGAATTTATAGTATCTATGTATAAAGCCCGGTCAGCATAAGCCTGAGATGTTAGATGACCTGTGTTTTATAGCAAAGTATGTTTTCTTTCAAGGTGAATAAAATGCTTCATAAGAAAATGATACTGATTAGTTTAATACTATTACTTATGAACACTAACATAACATGAATACTAACATAGTCTTATAAGTAACTACTAATATTCTTGTTATTTCTTATTTATATCTTATTTCTTTTCCTTCCTTTCTTTAACATAAACTGATCTTTTTTTTCTGAATTAACTATTCAATTCTTAATTATTATAGTACACTATCTGACCTATTACAATTTATGGTTCATGGGATATTATTTGGAACATGTAATCTCATTTGTTTGGACCTCTTTAGAATTTATATCCCTTTCTAAAAGGAAACAAAATGAATAGATAAATCAGTTAGATATCCTCACAGTATAAAAACTGAAATAAAAAATTACATAGAATCCAAAGAGCCCCAGTTTCAACTAATATAATTAATGAATTTGCTTACCTGAGCAATGTCATTTAACAGTGATGCTGGAGCAGTATATCCTGGTCTTTTCTGTGAAGTGGGAACATTCTCCACATCCTCATCTTCAACTTCATCATTGGCTGCTATGGAAGTAACATATCCATCATATCGGGACTTGCCACCTTGGCCAGAGCTGTCGTATATGTCGCTGTCATAGTATGTTTCACCCAGTGAAACTCCTTTGTTATTCCCATTTTCTGCCTGGATTTCTTTCTTTTTGGATTGTATTTCCTTGATTTGGGCTTCAATAGCTATGAAATAAAGAGTCTTATTAGAGTATACTTACATAGTCTCAAATTCATAAATCTTAGTAATATAAAAACAGTGAGCCTACCATTGAGGTTACTAAAGCAATTTATTTAATTTAGTTTCAATATTTCACTTCAATAATTATAGGTTACTTTTGGTACATTAGCCCAAATTTCCATTGAAATAGGTATTATGTGTATGCAACTAGTATATCACTAGACAAAATATTTGTGACTCCTTTATGGTCATTAGGATCATCATCAAATCAATTATCTAGTCTTCATCGTCTACATTTTAGTTAAAGTACGAATGATGTTGCAATTCACATATAATAGACCATAAGGTTACAACTACTTACAAATTAAAATACCAAAACTTAAGACCTTTTTTAAAATAGTTGGTTTTGTTAACATAGCATTTCGAAAACAATTTACGATTCAGGAAAACAGAAATTTATACAAGCTGAACTGACAAATATGGCTGGGTGTATTCAAAGTCATCACTTTACCTTCGTGGGTCCTTGGTATTTTCTCCATTATTGTCTCATAAGGAGTACAACGAATTACAACGATTTAGAATTCACGTGTATTGCACCAAAATAGCCGTAAATAGTAACACACAACACAAGATAAAATAACACGTTCCATTTACCGATCGCAAACGCAAAGCATTAGTCCACAGACAAGATATTATTTGTCTAATCAAGAACTCGTAAATTAGCTTTGATCAATTTAATGAGAGATCAATAAAAATAAGTTACGGTTCATATCAAAATAGTTTTTCTTAGATGAAAATCTTAAATCTGTAATGCATGAGATATTAAATTGGAACCCGGTGATTAAATTAGATTTCTTTGACGAAATCTCTATGAACGCAGCCCATTTGACCGATGACATTTTCAATGCGTTGGCAACTCCAGTGTCTATCTATCTCGCTCGCTCACTTGCTGCAGCACTGGGTACGTGTGTATGGAGGAAAATATTTTTTGTTTTCTTCGTATTACTTTATTAATTTCATATTCATTTTCGTACAGGAGAGAGAAAACCCGATCCTGGCGTCTAAAGGATAAACTTTTAGATTGATTGGCTACAGTACTTTAGGTAAGTCTTGAAATAATTTATAGTGACGAGTTCCACGTCAAATGTGTTGGGAGAAAGAAGGTGACACGTATTATCACGAATTTGGGATGCTGATATTTAGTATTTCATTTATGTAGCTTCGACTCCTATTATCGTATGTATATAATATTTTATAACCTACTTACGCTTTCCATTAAACGTTTTTTCTCATTGCTGCTTTAAATGCATGTCAAAACAAGAAAATGTGCCATCGCTAGTTGTCTTTCGCTGATAACCTGGTTCCGCAAGCGGTGCTCAGATTATCAATTAACTTCCCCCAAGTCATTATAAACACAAAGTGTGTTTTTAAGTAAATAGTAATTAAAATGTAGAGTTTTGCTGCCTTAAGGTATAATCTGTCTACAAACCACAGATTTGTTCTGTGTGTGACCAAATTTTGCAAATAAATTAAGTAGGTACTTCGCGAAATACGAGAAGTAAAGTTTCCAAAATGAAGATTTTTGTAAAGTTAATAGAAATATTTGCTAAACTATGATCAAAAAATATTTAAAAGAATGTTAATGATAGTGATATACCTGATCAATCAACTTCTTAACTATTTTTTAATGACTGTAGAATTTCAACCAGATTACAGTAGGTAAGTCTCTAATTAATGTCACACTTATTTCAAAATTACTAATTAATTGTTCCTCATGTTACTAGTTCATTCAACATTGATCAGTTTTGAATTGTTAGTGATCGTAGCATGACATTTCAGTCTACTATTTTTATTTCTTTTCAAATTATCGTATAATTTTGACTGTTGGAGCTCAGCTATAAGGTAAAAGTTTTGTGAACTCTGTTATTAGTCAAAAGATGCAAGTACCTAACTTTTTTTTAAATATCCAAAGTAAATCACATTATATCATTATTGTTTTATCTTTTTAACATTTAGAGTAGTTTGATAAAATAAAAACAGTTGACATTGTTAGATAACATTCTATTCTATAATCAATAATTACACTAAAAAGATAAGATTTAGTTAACAAGCTGGTTTACCAATTTATATTATATTTTAGCTTTGTAACTACCTAACTACCTGCTTACAAATCACTAACATGAATCATGGTTATAGAGCTCTCTAGTCTAGTAAAGTTGTCTCCAGGCAACAGACAGCAGGGGACTTGTTTATGGTCTTTAACACATCTAGAATTATGTTTGATAATTCACTATTCAACAGGTGATCATGTTTTCTCTAAAAAGCACCCCTGTCAGTACTTTTTTGTCCTGTTGGTATTTCATGAAAACTCTTACTCCAATAAATCCACCCTCCCATGGCATCCAGTAATTTATCTATCACTTTTACCTGTTTACTTTTATTAGCTGCACAGTAACAATACTGAAATTGTAATAAAACCTTCAATTTAAACCTACTTCCTGTGGTCATACTGAATACAAATTTGGCAAGTAGACAAATTCTTAATGGAATAATACAGTATTGTTAGCATTTTGCGAAATTTTATACTTCACAGAAAGGGTATCTAAATTACAGATTTAGTTCCCCAAGAAGTTGAAATACCAATCTTTGCAAAAAAAAATTTTATAATGTCTTATGTGGAATTAAAATCTGATGACTAACTACCAATCAATTTAACTTTCCAATAAAATATTTGAAGCTTTTGAGATTATCACCCAAAATTACACTCTTTATCACTTATTAACGACTATAATATTGCTAAAATTACCTACAAGTTTCCACCAGCGCATTGTGGCCGAAACATCGAATTACACGTAATTTTCTATAAATATAAATGTGTGATTAGGGGGGTACTAATTATTAACTTGTAGATTGCTACACATATAAGCATTTGATCAACCAACAGCTTTTAAACTGGGTTGTGATATGCCACAGTGTAGATTGTAGATGCATAAATATAGAAAGTAATTGGTAATTATAATTAGTTGTGTACAATATTGATTTTGAAATGTTGCACTGATAACAGCATGTAGGTTATCAGTTGATCTTTAAAAGGTCAAGGAATTATACTATCTTACTTTGTATGCATAATGACAACTTTTCATCAGTTGAAGATTGTACATAATTTTTTATTAAAAAATAGTTTATCAGCAGGCTTCTTGCTGACAACTAACTAATATAGTATCCAACTTAATATTGCAAATGTGAAAGTTTGAAAGCCTGTAACAGTAGTATTAAAACAGTAAAACAAATAACTATAAATAAAATAAAGTAACTATAAGTGCTGATGTATGGTGACAAAATATATTTTGATTAATGACAATTAAGGCCAGGCTTCTTCACATTTCATTTGCTATACTGTGAATAAGCTCTCAATCGCACAGAATTTTAAAACATTATATAGGTTGGTTTATGTCTACAAAAGTCAGTGCCACAAATTAAGGACATATTCAGTTGCAAATAATTATTACATACTTTAATTTGAACAGTTGTTCAAATATATCACGTGATGTAAAATTTGAATATCCACATATTGTATCTGTTTGTAGTACTGTAACGACTTGGCGCGGACAAGGACTGCTGGAGGTGAAGAATATGATGCATCAGCAATCCATGATGGTTGGAGACATGTTGCCGGTACACCCGGAGTTGCCCGTGCACGGCGAGGAGATGAACAACGTTGGCTACGAGAATAGCGGGTCGCATGCCTATGACGACTTGTTCCCGGCGCTGCCGCACTCGGCGCCGCCCGTACAGCGCCACATCCAGCAAGCCACTAGCAAGCTGCGAGTGGGCTCTTCGCTGCACACTCAGGTACCACCCAACACCAACTACCAATTGTTTTATGTATTTTTCTAATGATAATAAGTTTTACACAAAAGGAATCCATAAACTTATTCTATGGTGATGTTAGTGTTTGCACTACCTCTGGGTCAAGGCCAACCAGTGTTCTAACTCCATCTAAGCCCAAAGCTGCTTGTCCTAGCAATGATCATGCTACCAATTTCATAAACAAAATATGATCCTGTGCATCAGCAACTACAGGCTGCGAAGGAAGCATACTCCTTGTCCACCATTTGCACAAGTTGGCCGGCGTAATGCCACGCTTGATTCAAGTGCAACACGTGGCGCCGCGACACGCCGCCTGTTCGCGCTTACGTAATCGAGTTGATATTTTTAATTTCATTTGCGCAATTTACAACAGGTGAATTCGACTTTTACATTTGCGCAATAAAGCCGATAATCGATCGCTCGCACGTCACTGACGTCTCGACTTTCGTATGCCATTACATGCATAAATTGTTTTAGTTGTAGTGATTTTATTTATGGCTCCTTTCAATTGATTTGTGTTTTATAGGTATTCCATGTGCCGTATGAAGAGAGGAAACTGGATAACGCCAACACGTTTGGCGAGGGCGAATCACTGCGCACATGTCAGGCCATCACTAAGGACACCGGAGCTCACATCGAGATATCTACTAGCAAGGATGGCAGCCTTACTTTCCTTCTTACTGGAAAGCATAGTGCCGTATTGGATGCGCGTCGTAAGATCTTGACGCACTTCCAACAACAGGTAATATTAGACTTCAAGGATCTTGTAGATTACCTCATCATGCATAGGTATTATTATTACCATCATATCAATCGTTACTATTCTACAGGCTAGCAAGCAAATCTCGATTCCGAAAGAACACCACCGCTGGATTCTGGGCAAGCTGGGGCAGAAACTGAAGGACCTGGAGAAGGTGACTGCCACCAAGATTAGCGTGCCCGGGATAGCTGACAATAGCGAGATTGTTACCATCACTGGCACTAAGGAGGGGATCGAGAAGGCCGAACATGAGATCAGGGTCTGCTCTGAAGAACAGGTATGACGTCTGCACAACTATTCTCAGTGTCATTGACATAATCTTCTTACTCGAGAACCACAATCAAATTATTAAATATCATGGCATAATATGACCAAATACCACCAGTATCGCGTTGCTTCTATGATTTATTAGAATCGCGCACTAAGTTTGCATTTTATGTATAGAGACAGACATTTCCAAAACCCTGTCTAACTAAGTGATTAAATTTGACAAATATGAACCTCTTAATGCGATTTTTTTTTAAATATTGTGATGTTTTTTTTTCAGTCTCGCAAAGCGTTCGAAAGGATCACTGTACCGAAGATTTATCACCCATTTATCCAAGGTCAGACATTTCATTACAAGTCACATTATTTATTAAGTGGTTTATAATGATAGTATGCAACAGTTTGGTTTGCTTGTTGCATTAATTTACTATTAGGAAAACACAGTGGTGACTCACAACATTTTATTTAACAATCAGCTTTAGTTAGGAAATGTATTTTCTAATTATGTTCTAAATGGCAGGTTATTTTGTGGAAGAGAAGAATGATGAATCATATTGTTTTCGGTTTTTCATAATTTTTAAACTCTTTTTTGTTCTAAAACTACTTGTAACAACAACAGGCAGTTCGAGAATCGACCAGTGACCAGTTTGAGTTTTGATACATTGTTTTTTTTTCTTTTTTCGTCTGCAAAATTAAGTTGGTCTTTCACTCCGACTTTCTTCAAATTAGAGCAATTTTCGGAGCTTTCAGCATAAACTCTTGAATGATATTACCTACATTGTTACATATGCAACCTATCTAGGATAACTAGCACAAGATCGGTTTTTGCCCGCAAGAGGAGTAGAAACAGGAGTAAAATGGCTAGAATTATCTTTCACTTTATTCTGGAAGTTGTAGAAGAAAATTACTATGAATTGATCTCTACACTTTAGAAAAAAAATTGAATATATTAATTTATTTCAAATTGCGTTTAAGCTATCAAATAATTCGTTAATTCGCCGAAAGTTCCAATATTAACTTATTTGCTGTATCCGCTATTCGCGATATTCTTGTCTATTGTGCGCCACTCACCACTCACACTTACACACACTACCAACACCGCTTTTGTCTGTAAAATGTAGTCGCTGAGCCCGAATACACCAGTTTTTTTTTTGTGCTGAAAGAAAACTTTTTTTCAGGGCCGTATGGCGAGCGCGTGGCGGCAATCAGCGCCGAGACGGGCGCACGCATCCACATCCCGCCGTCGTCTACGCAAAGCGACGACATCGTTGTTGCAGGAGAGAAGAACGGCGTGCTTGCCGCCAAGGCGCAGATCGAACAGATCCACGAGGATATGGTAAGACTTGTTCATAAACGGAAATAATGGAGAAAAATGTTTACTGTTTTAGTTTTTCAACCTTACGGGACTAGACATCGAAACGCTGGCGGTATTAAAATAAACGGGTTTTAGTTTTACATTCCGGAGTTTATTATGACCGCTTAGAAGCATGACAATGTATGGCAACATTTTGTATAGACCGCTTTCGCAGTAGTTGCGGGACGATGTTGTACTATCGATATTTCAGGAAATAAAAGTTGCGGTAGAAAGAAACATACACACACATTACATTACAGTACATTACGTTAGCGTATTCATAACATTTTTATGAACACGTAAAAGTATGGTAGCAGATGAGAGCTGGCATGCATCCGTCAGTGGCAGCCACAGCTGACCCCATGTGGTCGCAACATGAATAAATATGTATAATCGAATGTTTTTTGAGTAGTCATGACTAATAAATTTGAAATAATGCTTGAAACTAATGCTTCATTACAATTTTATCGCTTAATTACAATCGACAGTTGAAAGTCCATAAGGCGTTGGCTTGTAATCAATCGCGTGTACTGTACACGTATTGTGTACATTACATGTGTGTTTAATGCTAATATTAGTTGCTAGGCACAATCTTAAATTTTTACTTTACTTTGATGTCCATATCGTTACAAAAGCTTCCTAGTTTAAACAAGCAAAAAATAAATAAGAAATAGATTCTATCGTTTTCCAGATGTATTAAAAATCATATTTACACAGTAAATCGTAAAGGAAACAATATGCCTATATAATATCGATGGGTCCAACGTATATGGGCTAATCTAAATCATTCTAGATGGGGTATTCTAAATTATTTGTTATTTTACGTAAGGTAGAAATTACTTTGTAATTTTTTCATGGATTGGCCGTTATACGTAGGACCCATCGATATATGCTATAAATGGAAACCTAGTTTCAGTAAATATTTTTTAAATTATTGCTTCAATTTGTCTAGGCCAAGAAATGTTCAACAGTCCGTGTCGAGGTACCCAAGTCTCAGCATAAATACGTAATTGGCAGCCGGGGAAGCACCATTCACGAGATTCTGAAAGAGACCGGTGTGTCCGTCGAAATGCCGCCCCCAGACTCGCCCACTGGCACTATTACGCTTCACGGACCCCATAACAAAATCGGACTCGGTAAGTCGAGGAATGTAGCCTATTTTAAATGAAAGCAGGGTACAGTAAACCTATGTAGAAATGTTAGGTCGTAAGTCTTCTTTTAAGAATCCCGGTGATATCCAAAACCACAGATAAACTAAAATAACTGCTAATTATGTCAACCTGCCTTGGCTTAGTGTTGAAAATCATACCAAAATTTTCAAAGCAATCACAAAATACATAGGGTGACGGCACCTGAAATGGACAAGGACCCAATAATGCACAATAACTCTTATTTAAAAGACACTAAGGCACAGTCATTTATTTTACAAAAGTCAATTTAAAACCATATCATCTTTAAATTAAGACTGGAGTGTCCATTATTGGCGCTTGTCAGCTTTAAGTGTCCAACACTGGTGCATACTAATGTTAACATTATTTCGACATACATTCTTCTAAAGTTAGATTAATATTGATTTCTTTCCACAGCATTGTCTAAGGTTTGCGAAAAGGCTAACTCTGTAAAAACGGCAACAGTTGACGCTCCTACTTGGATACACAAATACATTATCGGAAAGAACGGCTCTAACATTAAAAAGATAACTCAGGACTTCTCAAAGGTAAATTAATATCCATAAATGCAGTGTATACGATCTTAAAAATCCCTCGATTTAAAAAAAAATATATTATGAATATTG
Organism: Pandemis cinnamomeana; assembly: GCA_932294345.1. Taxonomy (NCBI): domain Eukaryota; kingdom Metazoa; phylum Arthropoda; class Insecta; order Lepidoptera; family Tortricidae; genus Pandemis; species Pandemis cinnamomeana. The sequence continues at coordinate 8,657,753 of OW028705.1, read as the reverse complement.
TTACTGAAGAAAATATAACAACATTTTCCAATAAGAACTGAAACTTTTTAAGAATATATCTTATTTAATCTGTTTATTCAGTTTTAAAGTATCCAAACTATTATAAAATGAAAACGTTCTTAGGTACACGTTGACATGTCGCACTCTGAAGACAAGCTAAAAATTGACGGACCCCCCGAAGAAGTGGAACGCGCGCAATTGGAACTGAACGACTTTGTTAAGAATTTGATCGCCACCCTCACCTACGTGGAACTCAGTGTCGATCCCAAATTCTTCAAACACATAATCGGCAAAAGTGGAGCTAACAGTAAGTATCACAAATAGTTTAATGAACATGACAATTTAAGCTCAGAAGAAAGTACTTTGTAAAAGTGTATACAAATACAAATAACTTTGTTAGGTAGTTTACCCTAGTTTATCTTAGTTTTTTTTATTTTTTATTTCCAGTAAACAGACTGAAGGATGAGACTGGCGTAGTTATTAATATTATTGAAAATGAAGGAACTAATGTGATCCGCATCGAAGGCAGCCACCAAGGGGTCGCCGATGCTGAAAGGAAATTAAGAGAGATGGTTATGAAATTAGAAAACGAAAGGTCGAAGGAGGTATATGTTGACCATAGGTATATCAAATCTCTGATTGGAGTCAGAGGAGATAAGATTAAAGAAATTCGCGAGAAATTCGAGCGAGTACTCATCACACTGCCAGACCAGGGTCAGAAGAGGAGCCCCATAAAACTGAGGGGCCCACAGGAAGACATCGAAAAGTGCGAGAAGCATCTCCACAAGCTAATAAAGGAGATCGCTGAATCGTCTTATGTTCAAGAAGTTCCAATCTTCAAGCAATTCCACAAATTCATAATCGGTAAAGGTGGTGCCAATCTGAGAAAAATTCGTGACGAGACGCAGACGCAGATCGACTTGCCTGCTGAAGGTGACGACAGTGACGTGATCACGGTGCGCGGCAAACGAGAGAACGTCGAAGACGCAGTCAAGAGGATCCAGCAGATCCACAACGAGAAAGCCAATGTAGTCACAGAGGAGGTGACCATCGCGCCTAAATACTACAACTCTCTGATCGGCGCCGGCGGCAAGCTCATTCATTCCATCATGGAGGAGTGCGGCGGAGTGCTCATTAAATTCCCGGCTGCCGACAGCGACAGCGACAAAGTCGTCATCAAGGTTCGTTCGTGGACATCTAATCTAAACTATTTCGTGACTGATTAGTTTTTAATAACTATTTCATTTAGTCACTACCTATGCTTACTAATATCATTTTTACCGCTTAGTTTTCCTTTCCATCTTTTAAAAAACAATTGAATAATTTCTTAGTTATAACAGCATTTTTAAAAATCATATTCACGAAACGACGCTTTTTACCTCAGGGTCCAGTGGAAGACGTGGAGAAAGCCAAAGCACAACTGCTGGCGCACGCCTCGGAGCGCGAGCTCACTTCTCACACGGCCACGGTGCGCGCGCGCGCCGAGCACCACAAGTTCCTTATTGGCAAAAGCGGTGCTAACATCAAAAAGATCCGCGAGCACACTGGCGCTAGGATCATCTTCCCCACCGACAAGGATGAGGATAAGGAAGCCATCTTTATTATCGGTTAGTTCTATTTCGGGTGCAAACGATGGTTCCGGGCAAGAACATTTTGTAAATCAACACCCAAGTTGGAATTTTAGGATTGATTTTTTTCATAGATCGTGGCTGTTTTAAGGACGAAAAAATGTACATACAAGGAAAAGTTTAAAAGCTTTGCCTATTTTTACGGCCTTTCAATCACCACTCATCTTACTGGTTATTTTATAAGCTCACTTCAAGGAATAACTTTGGTTAGATTATTATGCGAACGGAAACAAAATCTCCAGTTGAGCCTACTCATTTTTTGTAAATCTTTCTACACTGTTTATAAACGTCTCGTCTAAATCGTAATGCAGGGCGAGAGGAGCAGGTGGAGGCCGCGCGCAAGCAGCTGGAGACGGCGGTTGCAGACATCAGCAACGTGTCGGAAAGTGAAATGGCCGTCGCGCCGCGCCACCATAGGCACTTCGTAGCTCGCCGCGGAGAGGTATTTACATTAATAATGCATAAAGAGATTAATCTCAATTTAATCGCGTGATTAATCTAGTTCTGACACTACTAAATCGTGTTTACTGTGTTAACTTTTAACTTATTTTCGGGACAGGTGTTGCGCCGAATTGCGGATGATTGCGGTGGAGTGCAGATCTCGTTCCCGCGACAGGGCGTGAACAGTGACCGCGTTGTTCTGAAGGGGCCTAAGGAGTGCATCGAGGCTGCTAAGACGCGGATACTCGAAATTATCGAAGATTTGGAGGCCAAGGTAACCTTTCCACTTAGTCAGGAAAGTTCGCGTGTACGGCCATAGATGGTGCTAGCAGTCGTGAACAGCGATAAACGTAGTTCATTAGTGGCGATTTGCATAGAATTGTTATTTTATTATGTATGTAATGAGATAGTAACTAAGAAACGAAACGAAACGAAACGGAAAAAAATGTAAATTCTGTATAGACCTCAGATTACAATGCAATAATCAAGTACTAAAAAAACTGAAAAACTCATTCCGCCTCAAACAATCCATCCTTTAACTCAGGTGACGATCGAGTGCGTAATCGCGCAACGTCACCACCGCACCGTGATGGGAGCGCGCGGCTCCAAAGTCAAGGACATCACGGCGGAGTTCGACGTGCAGATCAAGTTCCCGGAGCGCGACACGGCCGAGGCGGCCGACGTGCCGGTGCGGAATGGGGATGAAGAGGCGGGCGCGAATGACGTCATCCGCATCACTGGGCGCCCCGAGAACTGCGAGGCGGCCAAGAAGGCTCTGCTCGACCAGGTTTGTGTCACCACTCTACTACTCTAATGCAGGCAGGGGCGGATTGTGAGTTTGTGTGGCCCTGTTTTTATACGACTTGGGGGCCTGCTTAATTGCAGTAATTGTCAAAACAAACTTTAGTGTTGCTTCTACACTTCTCTGCCCACTACGCTTCCGTACAATAAAACACGTTTCATGTACCAAATATACATTTGTTTACTTTTTTTATTGTAAATCTACATGTTTTATTTCTTTTAACAATAAAAAAAGAAACAGGTTTCATTTGGATTTGTAACGCTAAAAAATCCCTTCCCAAGTACAAATTCCAGGTGATGTTGCGCTTCTGGGCTGAAAACGAACAAATCGATGAAAATTAAAAAAAAAATTGAAACATGCTCGCTTACCCAATCTTAAGTAGTTTTATGTTTTGTTTAAATCAGTATTAATGGCATGGAAGTAATTTGCCATGAATACGGTAATTTATGACGCAGCAACGACTTAAATCTGTCTGTACACCTAAATTCTTCATCCATAATCATGAGTGGTTATTTACGTAAACGACGACCCTCAACCTTTTCAGTTAGAGGCATTGTTTAGGAAATGTCAACAACACAAACAATGAAATATGTTCTATTCACAAAATAATATCGAATAGTACGTACTATGTACTTTCGGTGTGTTTAGACTTTACATGATTATTTTTTCTTAAAATAAAAACATTCTCACATGTCGATTTCAATAAAAAAAAATAGGATCGAATATAAAAACAAATATCAAAATCGGCTTACAAGCGACGTTGATATCGATAGATAAACATACAGAAAAATACGTACCTCTTGGTATTTTGTAACCTACTATGGGTGGTGTAGTAGTATAGCACGCGTCACGGAATGACGAGAATCCGGGTTCGATTCCCGAACATAGCTTTACTTTTCGGATTTTTCTGTGTTACAATTTTCAGTGACGTTTAGAAATTTGAAGCCTGTCATATATAACTTTTTGATAATATGAAGAATGATTCCATTTAGTAATTTGAATTTCTTGGAATAAATCGATCTCCTTATTAATTCTAGCAAAGGCCTCAACTGTGCATATGAAAACGTACCCTCTGACTTGTGTAAATAACGCGCAACGTTACACCATTAATCACAAATGCATGTATTGTCCAGGTGCCGATAACCATCGAAGTAGAAGTACCGAACGAGTTGCATCGCCTGCTCGCCGGCCAGAAGCGGAGAGAGCTCATGCAGACCTATGACGTCCATCTACTGTTGCCACCCAACGAGGAACAGACCGATATCGTCAAGGTTAGAAGAATAACGAATACCCAATGACATTACGATCGTGCTCAAATATTTTCGAGCACCAAGACAGCTTCGATGTATTTGATGGCGTCTGTTAATTAATATTAATGTAGTTTAGTAGACGAGCTTATGCCTCTACCTTGCAAACCTATGTCTCCAATTTTGAAAAACAGACACCATTTCTTTTTTTCTCGTTTATTTCTCTTTGTCTATTAGAAAAAATTGCAACAGCCACGCTGAGATGTATAAAAAAAGACTGACTGAATTTAACGTAAAAACATTCGTCCATTTTTACTCTTTTTGTACGTGTCTATAAAAAATAATCTTTCGCATAGGTAACTGGAACGCCCACGAATGTCGAAAAAGCGAAACATGCGCTAGTTGACAAAATCGTCGACATGGAGAAAGAGAAAGAAGATAGAGCCTTAAGGTAAGAAAAGGACAAACAGTTATCTAAAACTTTACAAATCCTTAAAGTAATATAATGAACTACCCATTCTTGATAATGCGGCGCATTGAAGTCCAGAGAATTTTACAAAATCGTCTTCATTGGTTTCTTGAATCAAATATTGATTCATTGCCAATTAATCAATTTAATTGGTCACAATTTTAATTTCCAAATAGGTATAATTAACTTTATATCTCGTCTAGTTAATTCAAATGTTTCAGCTTACAATTTACTAACTTAAAACATACTCTATGTTGACAATCTATATAAATAAAGATTAATTGCTGTTCGTTAGTCTCGCTAAAACTCGAGAAGGGCTGAACCGATTTGTCTAATTTTAGTCTTGAGATATTTGTGGAATCCCAGGGAAGGTTTAAACGGTGAAAAAATACTGAAATTTACAAGAAGAAAAAAAAACGGGGGCGAAGCCGCGGGCAACAGCTAGTATTTTATATTTATGACAACAATTTATATTTAAGACCATGAAACTAAAGGCCGTGTCGTGACGTGTAACGCAAACGGAATCACAATCCAATTTGCCATTTCTTTCTGTCAAGCCTTTTTTATATATTTTAGATACCGTTTAACGTAAACGGAAGGAATAAAGCTTATTTTTCTTGTCCACGCACCAACGGATATCGAATTTAAGGATCTCGTCTCAGTAACTTCAGAGCCGATGTGATCTTAGAATACACTATGTATTTTCAATCTGTGTTAGACTATATAAATTGAGGGTAGAAAAAGATGGTGAAAGCATTTGCATTTGAGATTTTCCCACTCAAACTTTTTTATTTTCTGACATAGGTCGTTTGAGCTGAAATTCAAAGTAGATCCTGAATACCACCCACTCGTGATCGGCAAAGGCGGCGCGGTGATCACAAAGATCCGCACCGACTATGGAGTACAAATCAACCTGCCGAAGCGAGGCGAGCCCGAGGATGACGTCATAACCATTCAAGGTTACGAGGACAAGGCGCAACAGGCCAAGGACGCCATACTAGCTATCGTGCACCAGCTGGTAAGACGGTCAAATTGTATCAAGTCTCACGGTATTTCTGTTTTGTTTGGGCATATTTAAAAGATGCTCATTAGAGAGGATTACATACATACGTACATAAATCACGTATTTAGCCCTTACGGGGTTGACAGAGCTAAGGTAACAAGACCTAAAGGCCACTTAGTATGATTGTGGGCTTAAAAGTCTAAAATCACATTTCCGATGTATGAAATTGTTTGGGCCTGCATTTTTGAACGTCGCGAATGTTGATGATGTTGGTAAAAGTTGAGTTCGCCTCCAGTCACGCAGTAGTTACTTCACTAAAAGGCAGTATAAATTGATTTTTAATCGATTCTAAATTAATAAAAGGTAGTCAATTGAGCTGACGAAAAAGTGACGTCACAGCTTTTTATTGCCATAAAAAATCTACAAGTGAATCGCGTTTTGATAGCTGATAAAAAGTATGTCCATTGAGTGGTGGTGTCAAATGTCCTATACTCCGATTAAAACAACGCCGTGTCTCCAGGACAACCAGTACCGTGAAGAAGTGGACATTGACCCGCGCATCCACCGGCGGCTGATCGGTCTGCGTGGCAAGAACATCCGCAAGATAATGGACGAGTACAAAGTGGACATCCGGTTCCCGAAGCAGGGCGACGACAGCATCGTCGTCATCACCGGGGATGAGGACAATGTGCTCGACGCCAAGGACCATCTGCTAAACGTCGCCGAGGAATACGTAAGTCAACTAATCATGTACCAACAGTCGGCTGATGGCTGAGCGAGACTGTACCAGAAATTAATTGACTATGCGCATGCTTTAAAACTGATCCAAAATTGTCTAGGGAAACAACTCTCTTTAGTCAGTACCATTGATGGGAAATCCATAAATTCTGGGGGTTGGGGAGCTAGTGATTTGAGACAAATTTACAAAATGTTTCTGATGTGTGACAAAGGAAAGGGGGAAAGTTCTAAAATTCTCAAAATTGCAGTAACATCATAATAAGGATTGCATGAAACATAACCCCCTTATTCATAAACGCTCAGTAGGACTCTGCTAACTTAGCAATCGTTTGTCCTTATCTATGAAAGGTAAAATTCAAAGTGACAGATAAGGATTGCTAAGTCAGCAGAAGCCTATAAAGCGTTTATGAATAAGGGGGTAAGAATTTAAATAATCCGCTATGGATATTAGTAGAAGTTCGTACTAATGGTGTTGTGTGCGTGCAAGACCATGTTATCAGAAAACCGGACAAAGCATTCACGTCCACACGCTTTCCCTTAGTTGCAAGATGTCGCTGATCGCTACACGCGGCCTCAAGCGCCGTCGCTCGGCGACTTCGGCGAAGTGCTGGCGACCGAGCCCGCCGCACCGCCCGCGGCCGCTGCCGCTTCCGCCTCCGCTGCCGCGCCCGCCCCCGGCTTTGTTGTCAAGGTAATGTATCTACAATGGGGACTGTTGTTTCTTTGCTCACCAGTTGGCCCCACTGTTGACATGAGGTCCAGAAGTATAGCTGACAAATGCGACTTTATAAGATCGGCGCCGAAACAAAGTTTGAAATCTTGAATCTCTAGGTTTTTGATTATAAATAACTATCATCATATCGCGTAGCTATGCCACAATGTTGTGCAGTTCCGTTTTGTTCGGAAAAAAATCCGCTTTCAAAGCGTTCACATTCATCGCCAATATTTGCGATAAATTCACGAAGGAGATCACTTTTCAACGGGTAAATGAAAGTAATAATAATATGTAAGCCCGCCAAAATCAGTGAAAAGTAAATGTTATTGAACCTCACGCGATAGCCCCCATTGTCAAGTAGACTAACAAAAGTTTACAGGTCCTTTTTATTCAACACCAGACATCCGTTCCGCTTTACATTTTCATTATGATTGAGAATTAAATGGTGGAAAAGTTAGCCCGCAAAAGAATAAAACGCAGGCGACCCAGCCCCAGCAATGACTTTAACACGCTCAATAACAACAATAAGTAATTTGAAGTAGATTTTAGCATTTTTTTTTTAAATTCACTAGTTTGTTTTTCTTTCCAAGTCAATGCGATGTCTTATTAAGTGAAGTACCTAGATGACCGTAGTTTTTTTCGGTACATTTCCTAAGAATGAAGCCTAGGTATAGTCTGGCAGACAGATCACTGCAGTAAAATGACACATCCAAATGTCATTTTACGAAATAATGATACCACATTTATTTCACTAGTGCTTGACTAAGGTCACGCAGTGAATGATTTGATTATAGAAGGAACGAAATATTTTATGAATGTCAGATTCTTACTTTAGTATATTTTAAATAGCGCGTTACTTTTGGGGTTTCAAGATTCATATTAATGAACAAAAACGACTTTTCAACTCCACACTGCAACCAAACTCAAAACGTATTTGCCAATATACTTGGGAGAGCGAAAGTGATGCACTATGTTATTTCTAGCGAATCAACAGAGGTACCAATAGCGCAGCGCCAAAACGCAACGCAAGAAAAAAATATTAATGTGATATTGTTGTTTTATTTATGGAAAACTGTTGTGGAATGAGTGGAAAACTAGCAACTCATTTGACATGCTTCCGTACATTTCCTATTCGCACTTTTAGACTACGACTAACTAAAAACATATGAAAAAACCTTATTCAACTAATCATTTCATTAAAATACGTTTTGAAAATTCTTTATTTCTTCATAAATAACGCAAATTAATTTCATGACATTGTCCATTCTTTCATTCACTCACTAAGTCACATCACTATTTAATATTCGTCCAAAACTGACAACACTTAGTGTCATTTTACTGCAGTGATTTATCTGCCAGGCTACAGATCGATCATGAAATTCAGATTATATACAATAGACAAGAATTGCTCCTTTAAAGATAGATAGATATCGCTCTAACTCTAGTAATGAAAGAAAAATTCCCTAATATCCCTAAGCGAAATTCACTATAATAATCGGCAGTGATTCATTTCATGGGATTAATGGTTAATTTTAATTTATAGCGAGTGATGTCACGCATAAACATTTTGAAACAACTTCGACCTTGCTCGTGTCGTTGTTTGAATAATGGCTCTATTTTATTGGTAAATGCTAATAATAGTGTGATTCGTGCAGGGCGGTCCGTGGGAGCAGCGCGCGCCGGACACGGCGTCGACGCACGAGTTCCCGACCATGCCGGGAGCGCCGCGCGCCGCGCCGCCGCCGCAGGCCTCGCCCGCCGCCTGGGGCCCGCGCCGCTAGACCACGACCGCGTACTCCACCCTGCCCATACATAACCCAGCCCAGGATCGGAGTACGGAGCCTTCGGGAACCATCTCGTCGGCATTCGACAGTTATATGAGTTACTTTCCTTTACACAAGTAACTCCGCTAGCGAAACCATTTATGGCCTCTGCAAAAAGTTGCATTCGTTTCGTTTCAAGTAGGCTCTCGTTTCGGTTACATTGTTGCCATAGAGGGCAGAAATTTTTTGTTCTAAAAAGATTTACTCGAAAAAGGAGCGTGACTAATATAATTGGAAGCTGTTCTGTATACATAAAATGATGTATTATTTTTATTTGTTCATAGTATAGAACGGTAATAATGAAATCATGTATCGTTAGCTCCTTCGAGAGCTTACTTTGATTTCGATTAGATGTAACTGTCATAATATAGGTGACACCTATTTTTACGCGTCCAGTGAGATTGATGCATTTTCCGATAACATATTATCGATCCTAATTCTGGCAACGAAATTGGCTGATCGGTTATTTATTTTAACGTATCTTTGTACGCATGCTATTAAGTTTAACGAATTACATACCATATAATGTTATAATTCTATGGAGAATGCCATTTGACTAAGTTGTTGATATATATCATCTTTGATGTATTGATGATGCCGTTTGTTTTAAAGAATCCTCTAACCGTCTTAAATGTAAATGTCATATATACAGCTGACTTATTGATACGTTGAATAATTTTTAAGTCTTTAAAACTTATGAAATAATAAATTATCATATACCTGAATTATGTAATGTTATACATTAATATACCTAGGCAATTTATACATTGTTCCATTCTACCTTGACATGAAACACCATGTCGCTTCGTTCTGGAGGATCTAATTATTTGTTTTCTGCATCTAGATGAGTGCATAATTTTAATGTTTCTGTGTACTTATTGGTTAAATTTATAATGAAGTGTCTATTTTTTCATAATAATTTTCATATCTTATTTTTTCTATACTATGTTTTGTAAGTGTTGCCTATAACAATAAATGAATCAGTAATATAATAAGTCAAGAATGAATATTTTTACAAAGTAATTTGTACATAGCAAATTGTGTTTGAAATATATTAATAAATCTTTTACAAGAATAAATTAATCTTTCATTTTTCTATCAGCCTATCACTATGTCACCTAGATCCGCTCCCGACCCGTGGTCCAAAGCCCCTTTTTCTGGATATTTTACCCTTCGGGCAACAGAATATACTTAACCGACCTATGTTTCTGTTAAAGTTATATTAAGTGAAACAAAATAATGGCAGATTTTTTCCGGGTTGGACAAATTAGTTGGGCCACGCATAGTATGTAACAGCGTCGTAACGTCGGCCGTCTAGACCACAAAATTAAGCGATACGGTGCGGGTATCCCGAAATTCGAACTTAGTATCGTACCCTCTCGCTCTCGTATTATTAACTAGTTATTGTCCACGCAGAATCAAATATAGCCTATGTATGTTCATCAGGGATAATCTAGGATTCTAAAAGTGAACAAATTTTTTGATTCGGTCCAGTAGTTTCGGAGCTTATTCAATACAACCCATATACAAACAAACAATCAAAATCAAATAATTCCTCGTTATAATATAATAATAATAATATTAATCAGTGTAAGTGGAAAGGCACGATACGAAGTTCGAATATCTGTGGGTTCGAAATTCAAATTTTGGGAATTTGCTCCGAAATTCGACTTTCCATCTTCGTTGCTTGCCGTTCCGCTCACACTAATAGTTAAATGTGAGATTAAGAGAGACTGTATGATACGAACTTCGAATTTCGGAGTAGCACACCTGGTTAATATGAAAACACTGTTAACGAGAACAATAATCGATATTTAAATTGGATAGTGTAACATGACTTTAACTAAAATTGTATTGTCACAGGCATACATATGAGATTTCATCGAGACTTTCTTCCTTACATAAGAGAATATTTTGTTTATGGTGCTTTTTGATTTCCTACGTCTATCTGTATGTCTGTCAAAAGTGTCAAGTGAAGTCAAGTTCAATCCAATCCAAGTCAGTCAGATCATATGGCAAATTCGATAATAAATCAATTGAGCGACAGAAAAATATTTGAAAACTAATAATATCTGCATTTATTTAGTACAATAAATTCATTTTACAAAATTATTACATTTAAGTGTTCTTCTACTATGGTTTAATTTTTTATCTATGCATAAATTTGTGAGAATTTAAAATGCTAGAGCAGTGTTCAGAATCCAACGTGTATGTTTTTTCCACACTTAATTTTTTAGCCAATTTACCTAGCACTACCGTTAAAGCATATAGAATATACTAAAAATGTGAATGACTTAAGATATCTTGAATCAAATTATTGAAAATGAAAATGTTGATTAGAATGTTCCATTTTGCAGGTCTTTAAAGATACCCTTCGAATCAGCCAGAAGTGCCTCATTGGCGTGTGAAGTTTTAAATGTTGACTGTGAATTGAAAGGCAGTGGAGTCAAAAGAAGTATATCAACTGATGGTGAAAATCTTTTGATGTCAGTACTAAGTCATTAAGTTGTTATTTGCTAGTCCTAAGTCATTGTTGTATAAACTTTACTGCCTTTGCAGTAATTATATTAACATTAATTCCCTACATTATGTTTTTGACTAATAAGCAGACTCAAATGTTTAACTGATTTTTAATTATTCCAGAAACTTAACAGGAGAAGACCTAAAGAGACTAAGAGTATCTGCCAACGCTGTTCTCAAGAATATAATCCTTATATCAAAGACAGTTAATCTATTTGAAAAAAGTTGAAAAAATATAATATTTTCAAAATGCCAGAGCATACTCCAGCTCCTACACCGGCCAGATCCTTGTATGGTTTTTTTATGTATTTGTTCAGTAAAACAATGCTTGGGATATATTGTATATGGGCATTCGTTCCTGATCAGTATTTACATTCTTTAAATATATATTACTATCCACAAAAATATTGGGCAACGGCTGTTCCTATCCAATGTTTGGTGGCTTTAACTCTATTTACGTTTTTAATATATCCTAGCATTAATATGTCTATGAATAGTAATATTGACAGTATTAACACAATATCAGATGCATATTCCGATTTTGCTGTTGCTCAAGTAGTCAGACATGTCAAAGTCCCTGATAAATGTGTTTGCACAAAAAAAGAAAACTGTTCCAAACACAATTATTTTGTAACAGATACTGAAATCAACGAGAACTCAGTGCCACAGCTGTACGATTTGAATATCCGCCATGTTTGTAAGAAACTGTATTTAAATAGATACAAATAAATACATGCTCTAAGGACAATTTATTGTTTAATTTATATGCTACTTTACATCTGCGCTGTAATGGTAATCACACTTTTGTTTAGTTGGCACTGTCATTCATTACGCTGTGGCTTTTGTAGCAGGTATAATATAGTCACATGTTCATTTGAAATGGCTTTAACCCTTCAAGGCCAAACTGGCGGCAAGTCTTATTTGTATTGCGGTGATTTCGCTTCAAAAACTTTAATGGTCATTGGTTTTCGTCGTATAAGTACGTATGTATACGCATACGCTTAAATAAAGTTCCGGAATATCCGAGCTAGTAATACGCTCACTCAGTTTTAACAACTTAAGTAATTTTGTTTTTATTTTACGTCGCCCCGGGCCGTAAGTAGCAACTTACCGCTAGCGGAAATTTCCACATCCTGGCCAGGAAGACGTAAAATTGTGTACACACCTCGGGCGGTAATAAAGAAAGCCTCAGGTCGCATATTTATCGCCCTCGCCTTTGGCTCGTGCTACAAGTTCCTCTGATCTGTAGGCCGGGAGATGGTGACAGAAAATATTTGGTCATTTGTACCAGTATGGCGGTTCTTCAGGGGTCTTGTATTCTTTATTTCACCGCCCTCGGAATGTAATGTCCTAATGCCACCGCAAATTAAAATCAAAAACAGGTAAACGTACCTATTAATAATACAAGTAGCTTGTTATAGTAATTGGGATTGTCTAAAAAAAAATACCTATCCTTTTTATATTTTTTTTGTGCAGAATAGTGAATTATAAGAAACCAATTTCAATGTTTTCTCATATAACTCGGTATTTTCTTCACTATTAATTATTGAAAGTATTTTGGTTGATGACGTCAGAGTTTCCATTGTGACGTCAGAGTTTCCATTGCCGGTGTCACACATCTGCTTATTGGACAAATTGATCATAAAACGTATGTGAAGCGCCGCCATTAACGTCTTTTCTATCTGTGGTGAAGTTGGCAAACTGTCATTAGTATCAATGTCAACATGATTCAACAATAACACAGGAAGATTTACGCGATCTTCTCCTATGAATTTTATATTTTCACAATCGTTACACATACCATAACATTCTGCGCGAAGCAGAAAGGTCCATAAACACATACCAGGTATTATCGAGACAAAACAGGACCCGGAGATAAGACAGCAAACTCAGTAGGCGAAAGTAAACCGAAAAACGTAATATATTAAAATATTTAGCGGAAAATCTTTCATGTGAGCGAAGCACATCGCTGCGCGGTTACACTGTTGCCTAATTATCTACCGAAAGTGCTTCTAAATCTAAACTATAATACAACAATATGAAAGTGAACAGTGGAAAAAACAAGAATGACAGTAACAAGATTGCCCATTTGCTTGTCATCTGTCATAAGATGAATGAAATGTCAGATTGCGGGTCCAAATTGAACTCCGTAGTATAATACACGCGTAAATAGCATAGAATTTGTAACCTTTGCAAATAAAGTACATTTTGGACCGTCTACGTCATGTCTGGGAATATCAAATGAAAGTCATTGCTTATTTTTCATGTAATAAATTCATTTTAGCAAAATAAAATAAAGTAAATACAGAAAACGATTTAAAAAGCATTTATCTCGAAATGGTTTTCGATTTACTATACATTGTAAAAAAATAGACAATCCCAATTATGAGAAATCGGTCAAGGTCAAGTTACGAAATTACTCTAAGCAACGTAAAGGCTGCATAATGCTACTCGAAGCTCTAAGTAAGCGAGGCACAAAAGTAATGACCTCATGACCTAATTTTAACTACACTGCCGTTTTAACATCATGTTATAGGCGATGAGGCTAAGCAACCCATCACTATTTTGATTCCATTTTCCACCTATAGGTACACTTTCAATCTTGCTAATTGTGGCCTGTAGGTACATGTTACCTTAGGCTCTGTCTACCCCGTAAGGGATAAAGACGTGATTTGTGTATGTGTATGTAAAAATATTATAAAATAATCTAATAGGAATTAAACGTTATAATATACTTTCTCTCACTTCTACTTATAAATTAGACACGGTTGAATATAAAAAATAAAGTAACAGTAGGTTTAGCTAAGAAAAAATACAAAATTTCTCCTGACTGATTTGGGACTGGGACATCCATTCTACTTAGTAGTTAGTAGGGAAGACAAAATCGTTAGATGTTTAAGTTCAGTAGGTTCCATTTAATGAACAATTAACCAATTTTGATGCCGTAGACAGCGACGTCACAGATAACACCAACCACCTGCATGGTTATTAAGATAAATGGATCGTTAGGGCGGCAGGTACAGCTCCTTAATATGTACTTATTATACAAGGTAATTACGCCATCGTGCTTTTTGCTCCCTAAAAACATAATATTTATCCTCATGGATGTAGCAAACGTATGAATTGTCTAGAAACACAAAGGGAATTAGATATATTAACTACTAGCCTTCCGTCCGCAGCTTCGCCCACGATAAATTAGTTTTCCCGTAGGAAATAGGTATTTTCCCGCGGTAAAAAGTAGCCAATGTCACTCAGTGATAATGTAGCTTGAATGAATAAATAATCTAATCTAATCTAACGGCAAAAGAATTTTTGAAATCGGTCCAGTAGTTTCGGAGCCTATTCAATTCAAACAAACAAACAATCAAATCTTTCCTCTTTATAATATTAGTATAGATTTGCCCGGGAAATGTATAGTCTGGTCAACATGTACCCTTTTGGGTGAAATTTTTGTATAGTCTCCGAAAATTACGATCAAGGTGTCATTCGATTCGGAATATTATGTAGAAAGTTTAAGAAAAAGTTCCAAAAGGGGCCGATGAAAATTGCAAAAGTTATAAACAATTTAAAAAAAAAGTAGGAGTTTTTTTTTTATACCTCGAAAACTATCAAAGATATTCGAAATTTGAAAAAAGATCTGAAAAGAGGAGGAAATTTCCTAAAAAAAAGTACTACCTCCCGGAACTGTATCTTTAATATTTATAATTTTTACGGAGCCCTGAAAATAGCGCTAAAAGCGGGTAGTCTGGCTTCCGCTCGTGATTTGTCACCCGGACACGGTAACAATAAAAATCATTTTAACATATTAAATATGAATATTAATGAATTAAAAAAAATTAGTACTATTGGGACATATTAATCAACAATAATCCGTCGGTGAAAATTTTTTATCCCCATTTTTCCATTAGTTATTAGTTAATTAAGAACTTTTTCTGAATAGAATGTTAACAGAAAAAAACCTGATTATTATTAAACTACAACCCTAGGATTTTTTTCACTTCGTGGAGTTATTCTTAAAAGGCATAAAAATAGATCCCCGTTGGAAAAATTCAAAAATGTTAATTTTCCACTTTTTTATTAACAATCGAAAACATTAAAAAATTAAAAACTGCATTTAACCTAGTTTTCGATATAAATTGTTTTTTAAGAAAATAATCATTCCTTAAAAAAAATATTTATTGCTATAAAATGCATTTCTTAATTAACAATCGTTTTTTAGCACAAAATATAAATGTTAAGGAACCAATTTTTCTCTAAACATCATAAATTGTATTGTTCTTAAAGATTCTGGTTTTTTTTTCATTTTTTATTTGTTTATTTAATAAACAATTTGTTATAAACAAATGAATTTTCTTAGTTTATTTTTTTATTAATTCTTAATTTTATTCTAAAAACAGCTATGTATTATTTTTTATGAAATTTTTTTTTATCCCCCTTTTTTCCATTAGTTATGCATTAGTTAACTAACAACTTTTTCTGAATAGAATGTTAACATACAAAACCTGATTATTATTAAACTACAACCCTAGGATTTTTTCACTTCGTGGAGTTATTCTTAAAAGGCATAAAAATAGATCCTCGTTGGAAAAATTCAAAAATGTTAATTTTCCACTTTTTTTATTAACAATCGAAAACATTAAAAAATTAAAAACTGCATAAAAGTAATCAAAAAAAACTTTTGGAACTTTTTCTTAAACTTTCTACATAATGACATTGTTCATTTTTTTTAGTATGCTCCAATTCGAAAACCATTTCGAGGAAAACTATCATTTATCCGATTTATCTTGTCCGATTTCAAAAATACTTTATGATTGCAGATATTTTTGTAAAAGTACTTTGAACCTTTGTTTGACCGAACGACCCGGTTTTTAGACAGAATCCAGCATCGAATGTTTGCCACAAAAATGAAAAAAAAAGTTTACCTATGGCAACTGTCACGTGTCACTGTCAAATCGACAAAACCATAGACAAAGCCGTTTTTTTATAGCCAGCCGAACGAAGGCGATTGGGATTCTGTCTAAATTCACGAATTATCAACGTAAAAGCATAATATTCAAATTAGTTGCTTGAAATAGTCCATTTTATCAAATAAGGGTGTTAAAAGCACAGCTTAAAAAAAATGAACAATGCCAATTGAATGACACCTTGATCGTAATTTTCGGAGACTATACAAAAATTTCACCCAAAAAGGTACATGTTGACCAGACTAGTAGGTATAGATATCCGGCTGGACGCTGGACTAATGATGCAAAATTTATCGCAACCACGCCCACAATTATGCTAAACGTGGCCTTTAGGTCTTGTTACCTTAGTCTCTGTCTACCCCGTAAGGGATAAAGACGTGATTTATGTATGTATGTATAATAAATAAATAAATAAATAAATAATCACAAATTTTCAACACAATGCCATTATTATTTTAGACATTTAGGGTTTACTTAAAGGTGTTATACGGATTTTTTACCATTTAGCGATCCGTACCTACGTCCGGTGTCTAGACGCGGAAGACACCTGACTCAGTGTAATTGTCTTCGAGCGAACGGGTCAAGTTATGATTGTCTTTCAAGCGCAGCGGCAAATTCACGGACGACTTTCGTTTAGAGAATCACAATATTATTCACAATCACATTCGACGTGATTGCAGTCGAACCCCGACCATTAAAGTCTATATAACGCATGCATGCAGATATGCTTTAAAATAATTGGCCAAGTGCTCATTAAACTTCGTATTTCGACTATTGTCGGGTTGCGATCAGTTGCACAGGTTGCTAGGTTGTAAGTAGGTATGTTAGAAGAACGCGGCCTGACGATATTCTGATTGTCACAGTGTATGCAAGTACCATTTGGGTCAAATACTTACAATTGAAAACATTTGGATGTCCGATGATGTACCGAGAGACATTAAGAAGAAAATTAATTATGTATAACTAGTAGTTACCATGTGTAGGTATTGTTGACTGTGAATGTATGGGAAATTATTGTGATAAGGTATCTCTATGCCTACCTATAATTTATTAGGTACCTAATCGTCGAAAATAGGCCGCAGGCACCTAATTTCTACAAACTATATTACTTTATTTAATAGCATCTTGCGGCTATTAAAAGCTTTTTACACGCTATGGTTTGCCGACATGCAAGCTTAGTTTGCATGCTGTAGCGACGAGACGACGAGAATTACTAGTCAATCATCGGGGCACCAATTGCAACACATTTACCTACACGATTTACTTACCAGCTATTGCATGTTTATGTCGCTATAGGTATCAATTTGCTGGATATTATGATGCAATTGGCGTTATTATTGTAAAGTTCAGAAGTTTTTCTGGAGCGTGTAAAACGGTATTACAACAGATCTTTTAGTGTGAGCGAGATAAAGAATGTTAACTTGCAAATAAATCTCTTGCCGCTACCTTTAGTCTCAGATTCAGACCAAAATAATGACGGAGTTCTCCGAACGGCAAAGTGGAGGCCAAATTAAACTACACCTTGCCTTATGCACGCGTGCGTACCTACTTAGCTCGATTAGCGAAGTTCTTTGACGAAGTTTGGGAGCACTTTTTGCATGCAATTGTATACCCACGGTAAGGCGTAGTTTAACCCCGGTTTAAGTTTGCCGTTCTAGCTTTATTTTTTATTTGGTCTGAGGATACAGGCTACACATAACAAATATTGTAAGTATAGGTAATCATAATTTAGGTTCAGGCGGTAGAACTGATTAGCCTTAGGTACTTTACGTATTGTATTTATTTATTTCATTGTCGTCCTAAAACGTGACGAAACTGTTTTTTTTAACTCTCGAATGACCACATTGACCCCATAACATAAACTAAGCGCAAAGCTCAAACTAAATAAAAAGTCAAGGCAGAGTCCCGCGAACGACGAAGTGAGGCCGGATTAAACTACGCCGCAGAGTGAGCGTACAGTTGTTGGACACCCAACTGCAACTAAACTGCGAAAGACACCGGTTGACACACACACACACGCGGCACGGCGTACTTAGTTCAAAGTTGAAACCGGCTTCATTTTGCCGTTCATAGATAGAACTCAGTCTTCACTTTTTATTTGGTCTGACGCGTGAAGATAAAGCAGTTCAATAAACATAATTATTTAGTTATGCACTTTTGTCATTGTACTTTTTTCCGCCTCCCGTAGAAATACAACTGTGATAGCTAATACTGGTATACCTATACCTATTATCCTCAAACCTTGCCAAATGGTAACGTTTTAATTTTAACATTACGTAGGTAGGTGCTTAATTACCCACTGAAAGTTTTAACTGACGATTAAAAGCAGACCTAAGCTCTATAATGTCGCTTTATTAAGTACCAAATAGATTAATTGCCTGTAAGACTGCCAACGGTGTTACGACATGACATTGGTTTTGCCTGGGGCGTTCATAGGTAGCAAGCAGGTAGGTATATTAGTCATCGACGTTATACTTTACCTATAAATACAGGTACATTGTACTTTTAGCACCTTCTAGGTAGGCAACTAGTTCAATGAAATTCATCAACTAATGACAATCAATGACTATTCAATTTTAAAGTCGGCGAGCACGTATGAATTTCAGATTTCATGTCGCATGCATGTAAATAAATATAACTTCATTTCTTTTTATATCGTTAAATTGGCTGACAGGTAGTTACGTATATACCTAGCAGAACCCATGTGACGTTAACCGATTTAGATACATTGGTTTAGAATATACCCCCAATGGTCAAAATTCACTCCTTATGTAGGTTCGTTTTGATTTATTAAAACCATAATATATGGAGCTCAATGTTAATATATTTTATAAGGATAAAACAACACTTCCCATGATTAGTACAAAATAAAATTAAATATATGGTTAGTTTTTTACATAGGTAAAATTTATTTAAAAGTACAGAACATATGAAGGACTACACACTGAATTGAGATAAAATACTTAGTACTGACTTTGAAAATGATGTAAGCCACTTTTAGTATTCACATTATGAACTTATTGCATCGATTAATAATTATTTGGCCGACCAAAAGAGATTTTCCAACAGTGCATAGGTCATTAAACCTAATATATTTATCATATAAGTGAAATTTGGAATAGAAGCTGTAAGAAAATCTGCAATTAGACTAGCCACTACACCTTATATACCGAAACATATGGCTAAGACTGTAATATGTGATGTGATGTTCCAGCATACAAGTTCAGCTGCATGCAGGCAACGAGGGCCAGCATACACCCAAATATAAATTAAATTTAAGTAATAGTTCATAGATAGTAATTTTAGTATATTTTGTACAATAAAATACAATTAAGTACAACTTGTAGCAAAGATATTAAAGAGAGTAATATTTATCTCAAGTGTTAAAGCTGCAATAACATGTGTGTACGCACGAGGCATATTTACACAGCACACACGCACGCAACGACACACCATGTGCTGCACACTATAGTACATAATTATTTTTATTACTTAAATAGAATATAAAGACACGCCCAAGCCGAGAAGTCCTCAGCTCACTTTACATATTTCAATGCATGATTAGCCAATGAACATGCCCGTACCTCACTAGCGGATCGCTATTAAATAATACACTGATCGTCGCTTAATATCACAGCTAATTATGCTTTGAAAATTATAGACATGTCTAATTTTCACTAATGTAGATAACAATGTAGAGTATAAGTAGATAATCTGAATAAATTTACATTACAATATCATGTCTTTTCATATGAAAATTTAAAATTACATTACCAAAAATTAAACAGTGCAGCGCATTATAAATAAATGTGCATTCCTTAACATTTAATTGACTAAATAAATTTGTTGCCTGCAGATCTGACATACTTTAAATATCGAGAGGTAATATCTTAAGAGAAATTTTAATTTCAACTATTGAAAAAAAGTTAAATCCAAATTTAAAAATATTTTGTATCTATTACGACAATTCCCTTCAAATCCACCTAGTATTATGAATGTGAAATATTATCATTCCAAAAGCTGAGTCTCCGTCACACATATTTCACTACCACTATAATGTGGATCAAAAAGTAAGGATCGAAGAGAAGATGGAGTTTAGCACTTCACGAGTGTGTGTTGCTGTTTACATGAGGTTTCTTGTCCTGTGGATCTGGCGTGCGTTGTCCGTCACGCCGCGGGGGCATACGCTCGTTGATGGCATCTAACCCCTTAGCTTCGGCAAAAGAAGTGATCTTGTGGTTGGGAGAAAAGCCCTGCAGAGCATTCTTGAGAGAAGTCTTGCCACCAGAAAGTGCACCGAGTGGCAAAGCCCCAGTAGGAGTCAGCCCCTTCAGCTGCAAAACAGATTCACTCTCCTCACGAAGCACAGAGAATACATGAGCCATCTTTCCAATAGCACGGATTTTATTGCGGATGACTTCTTTTCTGAGATTAGCTTCCTCCAATGCATCCTCTCCCTCAGTTGTGAGCTCATCATCTGAGCAAATGTTTAACACATTCACCAGCATCTCTGTGACTTTTTCACCAACAAATGGGAGAGACCAGGTGAAGACATCCATGAAGTTGGGCAGCCAGTACGGGTGTGGAGAGCAGTTGAACTGTCTGATGTTCATCACATTGTTCTCATACTTGAGGACAGCAGCTTTGTTGTTGTAGACATCCAAGTAGTTGGGGGCAGAGAAAATAGTGATAAGACTTGGGAAGCCAGTGGTTTGGCTTTTGCGATACATTCGGTATCCAGCATCTTGAGCTTCATGAGCACGAATGATGGACAGCAAATTGTTCCTTTGCAGAAA
The DNA here is from genome assembly GCA_932294345.1 of Pandemis cinnamomeana. NCBI lineage: Eukaryota > Metazoa > Arthropoda > Insecta > Lepidoptera > Tortricidae > Pandemis > Pandemis cinnamomeana. Next base: position 8,636,607 of record OW028705.1, on the reverse strand, counting down.
ATCACAGCATGCTGCATAGCTATAGAAATAAGAACATCCTCTGACAGAGTTGTGCGAGAAATGTTCTGCATTTTTTTCATTGCCAAAGTCCTCCAGGGGATCAGACCAGAGTAAGTCGCACATAGCTCCAAATGCAGGTGGTTCTTTGAATCTATCTAGTTTACGGATATCATCTAAGTTGGTAATTTCCGGCGACAGTCCTCCGTGCACACATAGGAACTGCTGGTTCATTAGAGCAGCTAGAGGTAAGCAATCAAATGCATCCATGCAAGCATCATACACTTTCTCAGAATACTTGATTTTGCATTCCTGTTTGAAGGTGAAATATTCTGTCAAATGTCGACATTCGTGGTTGCCGCGTAATAGGAATAACGTCTTCGGATAACACAACTTCAAAGCCCAGAGGTAAAGAACACATTCTATACTGAAATAACCTCGGTCGACATAATCGCCTAAGAATAAATACTTGGTGCAAGAGGGAGAGCCTCCCACCTCGAACAATTTCATCAAATCATAAAACTGCCCATGGACGTCTCCGCACACAGTCACCGGTGAATCAATCTCGATCATCGTTTTTTCAGATCGTAATAGGGTGGCACCATCTTGGATGATTCGTAGAGCTGCATTTTCCTCGATCCGACCTTCTAAGATAAAATGTTGCTTCAGTACATCTGGCAGAGGCAGTCCACTTTTCTCATCGAATACTTCCGATACAGTGAGCTTGTGGCTTGGAGGGAAAGCAACACTTTGGATCATACGCTGCGTAGTCGACACTTTATCATTGCTCCCGGACATATTTGTCACATAAAAAACACTAGGTCTAATCCATACACGCCACTATTTTCAAAATGGCAGAGTAGATATAATACTAAAACAGAATCCCGATTTCACGACAGAGAAACTACTGCGCACTGGAAAACAATGCGCAAACATCTGGCGAGTGGTCAATAAAATAAACAGGGATATCGAGCGCGTTTTATTACTTTTGAAAATATCATTAAATAGTAACACTGGTAATTTTATGAACAGTTGCCAGTACGACCATACTGTAATCTAATTCAGGATATTTTATTGTAAAAATAAATCTAATATCTAAAATCCAGACATCGCCAATACAATTTTATTTCTGGCTGCTTCTTTTATATGGCAAGAAAAACGATATTTAAGGGATCTTAAAATAACTTGCTTAAATCACAGTCTCTTGATGGGATCTATGATAATGTAATTGTCCTCTAGGAAAAAAAATGTTCTCATTCTTTATCTACCTATAGACCTATACATATAATTCTCGCTGAGCAACTCGGAAAGCAAACTAGCTGTTGTCTAAGATTAGATTAGGTTTCCTCAAGGTATCTCCCAGCCACTCTGGTACGGCGGCAAGTTAAAAACAAATGATTAGGTAACTCGTTTCGATTTCGTACTGTCGAAGCAGCTATTAAATATGAGTGGAATTAAAAGTTTTGATTTTCACGAAGCATTTTGTTGCGTTTCTTATTATATGAATTTAAAATTAAGGAATTTTGGGTTTGGTTACGACTCAGACAGATTTACACGACCACTAAATTTGAGTTACACTACCCTGGCGAATTGCACGCGGTTAAGATAAGTGTTGCTAGTGCTAATTTTAAGGCCAACTGGTTTTTTTTCACCCTTTTTCTTTAAAAATCGAACGAATAGTCACTACATAAACTAAAAGTATTCTTCTTTTATGCTTCAACGCATAGCCTAATCGTTTTATGGGCCTATTTTTCAATCGTGAAATAATTGCTATTCGACGAATAATTATAACTCTATGGGTATCTGTCAGATAAGTGCATATCTGAGGATTGAAAAATCGGCTCTTGGTCAACTGTTTAAAATTAGCTTTTGCCTGCGTACGGATTTTTGCTTGCAACTTCGTTGGACTATGCTATAACGACTATTATAGTTGCAATATGATTAGTATTATTTAAATGGGGACCCCTTTATCCATAGTGTCTTCAAATATTACTGAAGTCTTTATTTCCTATCCAGTCTTTTTGTCCCGTGGGAAATTTAAATATCCTTCCGTAGTGCACGTCTTTGATACTTACCATTTGCTTTAATACCAAGAGTCAAGTCAGTTACATAGAATAGGTAATCCTCTCTATTTCCTATCCCACGGAAATTTCGCAAATACTGCAATCCATTTTCAGATATTATAATTACACTGGAATGCGGAGTAATTAAAAGAAATCTTTGAAGAATCTTTGATACCAAAATATCCTGGAATTATTATTATAATACTAGCTGTTGCCCGCGGCTTCGCTCCCGTTGTTTTTTTTTCTAAATTTCAATATTTTCTCACCGTTTAAACCTTCCCTGGGCTTCCACGAATATTTCAAGACTAAAATTAGACAAATCGGTTCAGCCGTTCTCGAGTTTTAGCGAGACTAACGAACAGCAATTCATTTTTATTTATATAGATTTATTATAGTTATGGAAATAGGAACCTTTTGTAGCGAACAGATATACCATCTGTTCTCTATCCCATAGGAATTTCGAAAAATCCCTTCTTAGTGACCTGTAACTAACATAGAGATATGTAGGTAGGTACGTCTGCCAATTTTCAAGTCTACTTTTGTAATTAAGGCTTTGCGTTCTCTATTAGTGAGTCATTCAGTCAACTTACTCTTTTGTAGGTATATGTAGATTAATATTAGATTTTTTTATACTTCCAAATCGATAGTGCATCCATTCAAATTGCTACCCACAGTGGCGGATTTAACCTAAGGCCCGGGCCTAGGGCGGCTAGATTTAGGGGCGGCCCCAATCGTGTCAAAAAAGTAGGCCATAAAGTAATTTTATTATGTAGTCTATATGGTGGATGCTGAGAAAGGGGCGGCTGATGGCTTGGGGCCTAGGGCCAGTGGCGTAGCTAGCTAACCAAGGGTCCTGCTGCAAATAAAAAAATGGGGCCCCACTTCTATCTAAACTGGTTACGTTTTAATAATAATACCTAGTTCGATCGAGATTTTCTGGTAACGATTCGAGGGCCCTATGAGCTTGTGGGCCCCGGGGCACTGCCCCGCCTAGTCCTTAGGTAGCTACGCCACTGCCTAGGGCGGCCGAGACTGCAAATCCGCCACTGGCTACCCACTATAAAACCTTGGCGCAGTGAGTCGAGTGGTCGCAATAATATACAAAGAAACTGTTGCGATCTTTAAAAAGAAAATGGTAATTTAGCATTGTTGAAATCCCATATTTCCTGAAACTAATTTTGTAAATGATTACAAAAGTATTGATAAAAATATAAGCTAAGGCTACCTTAAAAATAACTTAATAAAAATAAAACTAATTGATATAACCAAAATCATTTCACGCATATTTTTATTTCCGAAAGTGTATGTTATAAGGACAACAAAAAATATCGTGCATAATTTTGGTTAAGTTAAAAGGGTAGTCTGATTTTATAATTACGCTTAAAAAAAAAAATTACCTCTTTGTCTCGTATAGCTGTTCGTGTATTAGGACCTTGTGCTAAGTCCGTCCGAGCAGCTACCACCATCTTACTCGCTAATCCTACCGCGAAGCAATGCTCGCGCTGCAGTGCGTGAACAAGTTGAGAACAAGACAGAAATTACTGTTACATGAGGTGTACCATCTTAGTACCCTAGGCTGGCAATGCATCTGCAATCAATGGTGTCCATGCGCGGAGGTGCTCACTTACCGTCAGATGAAGCACTTACTCGTTTACCACCGTATTTCATAGAATAAAATCTTTTCAAAACATCATTCAAATCAGTTAAGTAAGTTAATTTACCTAAGTATAACTTAGGACTACCCAAATCCAGAGTGAATAAGCTGTTACTGAACCCGTGAGCTACATCTTCGGCCTCATTTGCACTTACCATCAGATGAGATAGAGTTCGCTGGGCAGTTTGTAATAATAATAATAAAAAAATAGTTTATTCATTGATTAGTCGTCTGCTAATAGACGTTTACGTTGCAACTAGTAACCCACCAGTGGCTGGATTCGGAAGGTGGCTTTCAAGTATCGTTATTGCGAAGAAGACTGTTGTGAGACTGTTAAAAATTCACCAGATTTAGAAATGTTTTCACTAAAATCTGAATTACAATCACAAAATGAGAATTATACCCGCCTGTTACAGTTTTATTTCTTTCATAATAACATCAAGTACCTACTTAATCAAATTTACGCCAACAATTTTGCAAAATAAAACAGAATTTTTTATTTATTCTAAATCCAAAATAAAGGCCCATATTGTTATAATATTATTTTACTTCATTAATTAGTTGATATAAAATATTACCGTTCTCGATAACAGTTTCCTGTTAATCAATATAAACCAAGGCCATTTTAACTTAACAGTTTATACCAATCTTGTTCATTCAGCTGAAAAAGCATGTTAAAAGCAAGAGCGATAAAAACATGTCAATTCTGTATATAATTATACGTACGACATAATTATAATGCGGTCCGTTTCAATGACACTCCAGTACCTAATACTCACACCGCCAGTGGACTCGAGACCGACATGTCCACAATGGTTTACATACAAGCACTAACAAGTTTTGCAGATACAATACAACCATAAAAAAGTAAGACTGGTAAGATTCCAGAACACAAAATTTTCACTAGCAATGAAAAGGAGACGGACCTAAACTATAGAACCTTCCATTTTTGAAGTTGGTTATAAACAGCCATAATCTTCTACACCAGCTAGAGTGAAGGAGTCATAGTCATAGGTAGGGAAGAAAACGCGCACCAGTTTAACCAAAATCTCGCGACATTCAGCTGAAGACAACATGACTGAATCTACCAGGCAAAGATTTGCCATACGTGAAAATGACGATAGAAGGTGTGACGAAAATGCGATGGAATAAGTTCGAAAGAGGGTTAAATATCAGCGTACAAAAGGACTCCTAGTAGTAAGTTACTATACGACCTGTTTTAATTGCTCGCGAGTATATTGTGTCAGAAGGCATTGCAGTTAAATTTTGCGATCTGACTTTTTGATCTGAATTTCTCTTTTTAAATATCTTGGAGGTTTCCTTATTTTCTACTACGCAGCTGATCAATTATTTAATTTTTCATGCCAGACCATTTTTCAGACCAATAAAGGACGAAACATTTCGTACAGGGGCCCGATTTTTGATAGCACATGTGTGAAAATACCACTCGAAAGTGGTGAAAAATTGTGCTGAATTTGAAGTTTAGAAGCTTAGAAGATACTTACGGCTCTCATTAATCTTGTGAACTAGTCAAAAATTTTATTAGAGCTGTAGTTTTGAAGATATAAACAGATTTATACCACTTTCGAGTGGTGTTTTCACACATGTGCTTTCAAAAATCAGGCCCCAGGCCACGAGAGCTAATGTAGCTCGGTTCGTGCGGTAAACACCTGCGATTGGAAACGTTGTTCAGTTAGTAAATTGAATTTAGTAAACCTTGATCTGTAATGTACTGTAACATGTCAAGTGTGTTGACCATGGAAGTGTCTGCAGTCAAAGATTAACAGATTTTTTAAAGCACACAACTTACGACGAGTTAGGTACGTGAAACTGACAAATACAAATTATAAGAAAAAAAATGTAAGTTGTAACATCCCTGATGATGATGAGTGATGAAACACAAATAATAATTTATTTCTAAAACATGATAACTTAGATTAATATTATATCCTTGATAATTAAAAATGTGAAAACAAGATAATAAAAACTGTATTTCTTGAAATGTTAGGGTACAACAGTTTTTACTTAAATTTGTCTATATTCCCAGCTTTCTATCAATGATGTTTTATTGAAAGTGTTTTCAGTTTACGGTAGCTGAGGGATCCACAGTTTTGTACTTTGGCTTGCTGTGAGTAAAAGGTAGATACCGGTACTTGACCATGTGCTGAAAATAAATAAGATTATTATATAGTAATAAGAATATTGTATTTAATTATGTAGTGAGATAAAACTGGATGTGGTGCTTAAAACAAAGTTAGAAAACTGCTGCACAGAATTTGTCTGTGATCCTATGGGAACTAAGTTTTTTTGGGCTTAAATATACTGCCCAAAAATATGTATATAGGGATCAAATGAGTATGAGAATTCATACAGGATTGATCCCTAGAGATTCATGATGTTTATATATCATATACTTTTCTACAGAGGAGTTACTTTCAAATTTATTATACTAAAATGGCATAGAAGTGTGAACATAAGTATAGTAAATAAGATGATCTTACCTTGATTTGCCTCTTCATAGTAATACAAAATAGAGTTATAAAATACATAACTAAAATAGGCCAGAATACTGGAACGTTGAAAGCATCAATGAAAGTGCATATGAATCCAATAACTGTACTTTTGGTGACAGAAAGCCAGAATTTAAATTCGGGTAATCTTCTTATAAATGGTCTGAATTCCTCGGTGGATCTGGTCGGGAGGGCTGGGCCACTTTCATCATCATCACCTGGAAGTTAATTATGAACAATAATCCCAATGTATCTGTAGCTGGAGTCCAACATTATTGCAGTTAACCAAAACCAAAAAGGAACTGTTTTTGCTTATTGTGGACTAATGAAGAAATAACATACCATATAATGGGCAACCCAAAATGGGCAAAATGGGCAAAGTAATAACATAAAATAGCACTGTTAAAAATAAAATAACAGACATGACAGTAACTTACCATCAAAATCCATGGCAGGATCAATTTTCGGTGTAAGGAATGCAATGAATAAATTTAAATGGTAGATACCAAGTGCGTAAGTCACTATGTACCATCCCTGAAAGCAATAATTTTACAAATTACCTAAAAATATACCATTCGTTTTAAACTAAACAATATTAAATAAGGACAATTAAATAACATACAACAAGACTTATAGTAGAAAGAATCTGTAACAACAAGTTTGAAATATGTTTTAAGGGATGTTTGATGTTATTATGTCACCAGTACGGTCAGCATCAGATAAGTTGTAGCAACTAATATGGCCAATCGCAGCAGAACACAACATACATAAACAAACTTCACAAAGCACTCAAAAACATCTACCTAATAATCTGCCATGGCTATACTGCTAAATAGACTTGTTACATGTAAAAAAAGTGCTTTGTTCCATCCAATATAATAGTTGGTGATTGTACCATACCATATGAATTGTACTGCCTTTGATTTTAAGTTCCTCAGATCTTGAGTACCTATTTGATTAATATTCCTACATAAATGAACCAGCTGGTTTATTAATTCTGCCGTGATTTTTTAAAAGGCAGTCTTCTGACAAAATTAATTTTTGAGAGAAACGCAATAGCAGTCTTTTTTTAGGTTTTTTTATTATAATTAATTCGTTTAAGAGAATAAGATTTACGTTTTTTTATTTTCGGCGGAGGGGTGTCTGTTTAATCTTATAACCTATATTTTGCTTTATATTTTACTCGTTCGGTGCATTGTCAGAAGACTGCCTTTTAAAAAATCACGGCAGAATTTAAGCAAATACATACTTTAATGTGTTCAAATTATTGTACCTATTGAATAAATAAATATAAATAAATAAAAATAAGTTGAAGGGATAATAAAGTTTATTATATTATTGACCTTGACTAAGCAGTATACTCTTGATCTTAATGATAGCTAAAAGGAAAAACAAGTCAGCATAAAAATGCTGATAGCTATAATACACAACAACTAGGCTTTTTACATCATAAGATAGTTATTTCAAAGAGATATGCAAAAATATACATATATGTATATACCATATAAACAATGAAGGAAATAAATTATTTGTTATCATCCAGTCTCATCCTTAACACTAAACTTGTAGGATGTAGCTGGGTGGCTTCACCAATATCTTAACATGAAAGTATAAATTGATGCTTACTTACTTGCTTGGCAAATATTCGAAGAATAAATACTGCTAGTAAAAGAATAGTTCCAATCCATCGTCCTCTCGCGTATGGTGTCCATCTATCTAATGTGCCTTGATATATCTGAATACATATAAATATAATTGTTAAATCACGTAGACGACAAACTATTTGACTTAATTAGTGATTTACTACAAGTAGGTTAGTTAACATGTCGTCATTAAGTGCAGCAAAAACATAGTATCAAACCGAGGAATGTTGCGTCCACGAACTCAAGAGTTACCTGAGACAAACGAGTCCATGCTTGAGAAATTACTCCTTTTCGCGATGTTTCAGATGTTAAATCATTTCCATCCATCATATCGACAAATCTGACTTCCTCGAATAAGACTACTGTTTTTATTAGGCTAGTCGAAACACATCACTGTTACATTCGAGTTTGATCATAAATCTTTAATTAATTTACATTTAAACTAAACAATAAATTACTTTTATTTTACATTAATCTACTTAATTTTCTGTACCTAGCCGAATAAATCTATCGGTCAGCAGGAAATTCGTAGGCACACACAGATAAGAACATGGTGATGATGATGACATATGTGACATGACAAATGCGACAGATAACAAAGCAGAATTTCTAAAACTTAAATTTCAACCAATAATATCACTTGATGTAGTCGAAAATTGAAACAACAGCCAATAGGTAATGTTATTTACATATGGTTACGTGGCCTTTTTACACAGGATTCAATGCAACTTTAGTATTTTCAATAGTAAAAACGTGTTAAAATGATGTTTATATTTGACCACTATAAATTTAAGTTCTAGGTATTTTAGGTACATTGGAAAGATATAAAAGCATAGTACATCACATGCCTTTTATATATAATATCTATGGCTAATTAATAAATGCCCCAGTATGTTTTAAGGTAATAGGTAGTGCTCTCACATGTTGTGTCAAGCCAAAAGACAAGTGCCAAAAATTCATCTCTCCTTTACTTTTTGACACTTGAAATTAAGTGTGGGAGGCTATTAAGTACGTACCGAAGTAAAGCTGCTACTTAGAGAATTTAGACCTTTTTAGACCTTTTTTAATTATCCGAGAGCTACTATTATCGTTAAGGGGGTGGGAGGGGCTACTCTGAAACTCGTTTTTTCGTGCCGTAATTTCGGAGTATAAGGCAAGAAAAAAAACTATTTCGATTACTCTACGTAACTTTCTCTTCTCCCTCACACGGTACTATTTGAAACCTAGGCTTAACATACATACATACATACATACATACATACACAAATCACGTCTTTATCCCTTACGGGGTAGACAGAGCCTAAGCTAACAGATGCCTACACCTACAAGCCACAGTTAGCAAGATTGTGGGCGTGTATGTGGAAAATGGAATCAAAATGGTGATAATAATAATATAATAATAGTGATAGTGATGGTTTAGGCTTAACTAGAGAAAATAAACTCTCTAATGTTCTAGTTCAGAGTAAATATAACCTATCTCTGTGCTACAGTTACCATGCAAGACTGGGAGCAAAGAAAATACATACAATTTCATACCAGTTTCTTCTCTTCCCGCCCAGATGATATAAAAGCCCATCGATGAGGGCATGGGCGAAAATCGTAGGAATCATGGTATAGGCGATGCGGCTAGCAACCCATCACTATTTTGATTCCCTTTTCCGTCTATACGCCCACAGCCATGCTAATCGTGGAATTTAGGTCTTACCTCGTAGGCGATAAAGACGGGATTTATGTAGTACGTGCTACACTTCATCCAGATCAGTTCACCCGTTCTGGCGTGAAAGAGTATCAATCATCCATACTTTCTCACAAACTTTCGCATTGTGCTACACTAATATAATTCAGATATACTAAATGGCAGTTCAGTGTAAGAAAGTAGTTCTAATGAAATCTAATATATGTTAATCAAATCAAATATCTTGTTAGAATATAGAGGCGCTGTAAAACCGCTTTTGAATGACGAAGTGGCGTGCTTTCTTCGGGCCCTTTGTGTTCAAAGGTACATATAAAATGACGTCAGCAGGCCGTTCTTTCTTACCATGTTAGGTACTTAGTAGAATAATATTCACGGTTGTTTTCAGAGGATCACTTAAGACAAAGACAAATCTTCTTATTGTTTAAGAAATTTAATGAAATAATTGTTCTAATTACATTTTATACACTGTAGTATGGTACACTTAATTAAGATAATTTGCTCCTAGTTATCAAGTTCTAACAATACTATAAGTATAATAAAAAAGATAAAATTAGAATAATTATTATGCTTTATTTATTTTCTATTACTCCTATTATTGCAGGTTTTTATTTACAAATTGTATTGAATATTATACAATAGACATTTGATTTGTAGTATCTTATAAATAACATCACCCTTTTAATTCAAAGAAAATTTTGGTCCAGCTAAATTCTATACAAAATCAAATTACTAGTGAACAAATTGTCGGATATTGCTATCATTTTATTAATATTATAATTCTGAATTTTTTACAATGTATTACATACATTATTAGGTTGTAACTACTACTATTGGGCTTTAACACATAGTAAATAGGTATTAATGATAATGATACAAGTAACAAATAATACTAGAATATTTATTTATACTATACATTGATGCACTTTGTCTATATGTCTGGGCGTCTCCCTTTTATACAGTAGTATCATTGTCATGGTACTTAATGTTTTACAGTGGCTGTTACTAACTTATTCTAATCATTTGGAACCATGTTTAAGATTTTGAACTTTTATAATTCGCCATCCACAGCAGAACCATGGACTTCTGCACAAAGCTGCCCTGAAGTGCATGGTAAGTTAGAAGCAGCTTTGTACGACATCATAGATTTGGTCTCGTGTAAGTACCCTGATGGTAGAAACATGCCGATTCATGACAGACTATAAAAGCGCCCTAACGAGGCTTTAATATGTCCTTCAATAATTACGTTAGTATAAAAGGCTTGTTGTCAATATACTCGTACCAGCTGAAATAAATAAAGTAGAACAACTAGTTGAATCATGGAAGCACAATAATTTAGTTTCATTGTAATTTTTTCTTATAGGTATTTAAAAAAAGGTTGACAAATTCAACCACACCGCAATTTTAAATTGATAGGTGAAAAATAGATTTTCTTTTGAAAATCTTCATTTAAGCATGATTTTATGTTTGTTTATTTCCTTTTAAATACCTGACAGAATGAGCTTCAGACATTCACAAAAATAAACATTCCATAAAGGAAATAACCATGAAATAACAGATAACTTGAGAATTTTCTGCTTTCTTGAAGGTTTGATGTTATAAAAAACAGAAATAGGAATACATGTTACCTACAGAAGAAAGAAAATAAATAGAGCAATGAGTTATAACGTTTACCAGCCTACCGTTAATATTTAGGTGGGTTAAAATTTATAATAATAAATGCCGATTTAAGTAGGAACTTACGTCGTTAAAGTAAACATTCTCAACATAATTTCGTATCAGCAAAAAGGAGCCCAATCTTTGCGCATAATCAATATCACCTATAGCAAAACAATCAATAAGTACAACTGTTTTTCCTTGGTTTATTACCTTTAATGCCGTACGAAAATTTTACTGCCCTTCATTTTCTGCTAATGTTACTTAAAGAAAGAACAAAAAAATCGTAACGCTTACTGTGGCCTCTTTCAAAATATGTCGACAACCCGATATTACTACATAAAATTCGCTACCAAAGTGTCTTGCAGACTACTAGTGAGTAATAGGTTCTAACTAGATAGATAAATTACATTTTGTAATGTCTAGTATAGATACTTAGTTACGAAATCAGAAAGCGTACAAATTATTACTTGTTTAAGGCTTTGTCGACTATGTTTCTTATCATAATCATAATAGCTACGTATAAAAGTACGCGCTGTCGTTATAGGATTTTGTTGGGCCTCGTCTTCGTAGTTGACGCACCTCGGCCATATGAAGGTGGAATGGGAAATGGGAGCTGGCCGTCACAGTTTGAATATATAAAAGTATATTTGAACCTGACTACGGCACAGTCAAAAGAAAGGGTTATGGTTATGATTGGTTGTCTAGGGTTATGGTCTATGAAAGTTTGTATTTATGCATGTTCCACCTAGAATACTCATCAGATTTTAATGAATGAGCTGTTCACATAAGTAGCTTTTTCAATTCCCTAATTAAAAAACTATAATCACAAGAATTTCCTGCGTATTTTAGCGAATATACCACAGAAAAAAGCTAGGTCGCATAGGTATGGCGTTTAATGTGTCACTCTACGCAAGCTTCGCAAGTGTACGGCTTGAAGAGTTATAATAACAACAAATTGTAAATACAAAAACCAGTTTTATTTCCAATTAAAATTCTGTAATACCTATCTATTATAGGTTTGTTACGTTTCATATAACATTAATCGTCAATTACACCTTGTCCATGTACCATACAGTATATTTCTTATTAAGCAAATTAGGTACTAGTAGACTGCCTACGGTAGTATGATTCACAGTCTAACTTTAAACCCGTAATAAATGCTACTGAGGTGGCCACAATCCTCATTTATAAATTTAAGCATTCACTGCCATCAACGCACATACGCGTTTTCATTACTTTCTGTGCATTGAACGCACATACGCGTTCATAATATTTAGTAACCTTCACCCAGTGCCTTCAACGCATACATGAGTTTTGAATTTTTAAAATGTTGAAATTTCCATAAATCAAAAACCATTTCGAGAGAAACGCTTGTAGAACAAAAAAAAAATTTTGGAATTATTTTGTACATTGTGTTTTGAAAAAATTAGCAAAATATTTAAAACTGGAAATTATTTTGCAAGTTTTCATTTAAAATCATTTATTTTGTGAGGTATTGAGTTTGTCAGATTATTTCAACGTTTTTTAAGTGTACGAAACAAAGCAGTGACGTCATTTCGCCAATACTTGCCGTTTATAACTTATTTTATACTATGTAGTGATTGCTCGAGCAACGATTTAAATGGATTTCTCCACGAAAATACAAGATTTTTACAAATATAAAAAATACGAGTGTCTTAAAATTGAGCGCTCTTTCGAGCCAGACAATAAAAAAAACATTTTTTTTAAATATTGGCAATTATACAATAATTACATATTATTATTATTATGAGATTACTTTCGGTAAAATACTTGAATTATAAACGCCAATAAAAATTACCACAAACACTGAAGGTAAAGCACAATTAGAATCGATAGGATTATAATGACTAAAGAATCATCATCATCAGCCTATATTAGTCCACTGCTGGACATAGGTCTCCCCTAAAGAAGGACTGGCTGGACTAAAGAATATAAAATACTAGCGACCCGCCCCGGCTTCGCACGGTATATCATGCATGTATTATACATTATAAACCTTCCTCTTGAATCACTCTATCTATTAAAAAAAACCGTATCAAAATCCGTCGTGTAGTTTTGAAGATATAAGCATACATACGGATTTGGGGACAGAAAAAGCGACTTTGTTTTATACTATGTAGTGATTAATTACCGTATCCTTTCAAAACAATGTGTTCCTCTTGTTAGAATAATTACCTAGTTCCAATACGAACAAACCAACGTCAAATTAGTATGAACTCATATGTGCGTTGAAAGCACTGGGGAATAGTCGGTTGAACACACATGTGCATTTAATGCACACAGCAAAGTGCGGCACCTGGCGAATGGTCAGGAAAAGAGGGTGACAGTGAATGCGTTAACACAACTCACAATGTTTATCTTTACTAGCAATTAAATTACATGCTTTACTGAAACAAAATTATTCCAAATTTATCAAGTTTCATGTATTGGAGGTATAATAAAAGATTATTACTCAACCATAACACAATAAAAACATGCGAACATAATGTTGGATTCCTATTGTGACCCCCTATAAGTGTGGACTGTAATAGTTTACCTAACATCGATATGTACAAGTTTCATTGTTTATTTTACTGCTGAAAAAGTTTGCATTTGGTTGTTGCTATTAGAGGCCACCCATGAACTGAAGACATCCCTGAAAACAAGACAAGTCTTATGTAAAACCCTGTACTTTAATAGATACTGAGAAATAAATCAAATGAAATTCTATGAATTATCTTGGCCTTCATTTGTTTATGAGACAATAAATAATGTTAACATAGTAACAGGCAAGAGACTGAAAAACCAGTTTCTACCGTAATTTTAACGGTATTGCTTACTTAGCTCGAGGTTTTCATAATACAACAAAATAAATATGCTTTTAAATTACCTGCAATGGCTGACAACACATTCATTAGAGCAATATTCATCTTCCCATTCACTATTGGCTATGGCTGGGTTGGTACAACCCTGACGGATGCATGATGGCGTGCTTCTGTTTTCATTTTGCTGCGGACAATTGATCACATATTTCAAATACCTAAATGACCACATTAATGACATCACCTGAGCTGTGGTAACCAAAGACATTTAAATAACAGACAGAAACCACAACAACTTGCATCTTTAAACCTTCGAACACAAATTAAATTAACACTATAATTAATTAAGTAATATATTTAATTTTATTGCACCTAAACATAATACTTAAGTTGAGGTGGGCGTGATACAGAAGATGAAATATCACACAAGTATTAATTAAGTTTTACAAATCATCCCTTCAAAGCCGTAAGGTAAAATTGACGTATTACCTCTGGGGAATGCTGAGGCATGCCAGAACTTCCATTACTGTTGGGAGAATGTTGTTCAGCTTTTAGTGCTTGGTTCTGAGGCTGTTGCTGGGTTGTTTGCTGTTGTTGCAGTTGCTGAATTTGTTGTTGCTGTTGTTGTTGTAATTGTTGTTGTTGTATTTGTTGTAACTGTTGTTGTTGCTGCTGCTGTTGTTGTTGCTGCTGCTGTTGTATTTGTTGTTGTTGCTGCTGCTGTTGTTGCTGCTGCTGCTGTTGGTGCTGTTGTTGCTGGTACTGCATTTGTTGATGGGATTGTTGCATTTGCTGGAAATCAAGGTACATGATTTAAATTATTTAATAAATTTTTGATGTTGTTTGAAATATAATGTTCATTTATTTTTTTGAATCATCTTGGAAATGATCACAAAGAAATCACAAGAACCAAAAGTGGTGATTATCATTATAATTACCTGTTGCGAGTGGTGGTACTGCATTGCAGCATGTACTTGGCCCATTGGCGGTGATTGGGACTGCACTTGTCTGTAACCCGGAGGAGACAAGCCAGATGACGGTGTATAGTGGGCTGGGGTCTGAGTAGGCGGGTAGCTCCGTGGTGATTGATTGACATTAGGCTGGCAGGCTTGAGGTGGGGTTGTTGCATTAGCTTGATAACTTTGAGGATTCTGCCCTGGCACACCCTGATGGAAAAAATATAAAATAAACACTTTTTTCTTTTATTCATCTGATATAATTACCTAAATTTAGACAAACATTTATAAAACTTTTACCACAGGAAAAAAAAACATGACAATAACATAATTATTGGGTTCTTGTTTCCCAACAGTATTAAGTGGTTTCATCGCATAAAGTGGAAGTGACCTGTATCACATCTCAGTTTATATACCGATTTACTGACACAATACTTGCACTGCAAAAACTGAATTTATCTTTTATTAAAATTTCATTTTCTGCATAATACTATTAGAGTTGATCATCACTATGATTATATCACAACATAGAATAAAGTGAAGTAAATATTCATCTCATAAAGCCAAAATACTCTTATATTAAAACAATTTACCCAACTGCATCAGGATTATTACCTGGTATGTTGCAGGATTATGTGCCATGCTCCCTTGGTAGTTCGGTGTTGTTTGCTGAGGGTTTTGTGGGTAGCCTTGAGTAGGCTGAGCTGGGTAGGCCGCTTGAGGTTGACCACCGGGATAGTTCTGAGGTGTGTATCCTTGTGGAGCCGGGTTGGGTACATATCCTTGAGGCGAATGACCATTCCCATATGCCTGTCCCTGAACTCCTTGATAGTAATTCCCGTAGGTGGAATTAGTATTGTTGCCGTGATTGTACATGGCAGGAGTTTCTTGTTCACCTCCCTAAAAGTTCCACGCATTAGAAGTTTCTTCTATATTCACAGCATCATCAATATAATTAAGAAAACAAAGTAACATTAAGCTTATCACCTGAGCTGCAACTTAGCAAATTGTCAGGAAATTATTATGATTTAATTACGTAAATAATTATGCTAAGCACACAAAAACATAGGTACATAAATTTTTATATTAGGTGCCGTTTTTTCGATTGTCAGATAGGCTTTTTTTGACGAATAACACCATGGGTATTTATCACATAAGCACATATCTGAGGATTGAAAAATCGGTCCTAAACCAGTAATAGAGCAAAAACCTCACTTAAAAAAATTAAATTGTAACCTTTTAATTTGTTTTCTCACGCCGCTTCTTTGTTTTTCAGCACTAATACTTTATTAAATCATTTCAATATCTCAATCATATAAAATTACTTTTAAAATAACGATGAGCAACCACAAACACTGAATTTCAAATGTATAATGCTTTAAAATGCTTTATTTCAGCGATTATTTACGAAACAAAAGCTCACACTTCCCCTCTCGAAAGCTACTTTTTAAATGTTCAATTCAAGGCTAGCGTCGTATTTGGATTCTAGCGAAGTTGCCAGGCGAGCGAACATTGATCGGTACGCCAAGGCGGCGGCACTGTGCGAAAGAGAAAAAGATATTCTATTTCGCTCTCATCGGTGTTTCTCGTTTATTTTCGTAATTTCAGAGCGAGACGACTAGACTTTAACACGAGAGAGTTGAACAAACTTGTTTCTGTATCGCGGACCATGTTCCATTTCATCTCAAGTAAAGCAAAATGATTTTGATTCTGTTTATTGCTATTGTGTAAAATTGAATGGCTCTGAGACATTTTATACTATGTAGGTATCTTTATTTATCACGGTTTATTTAGAATACATTAAATGCTGTAATACCACAACTTATTGATAACAATGACACCTATAGCATAGCATGCTTAACAAAATACCTAAGCAGCATGCTGTGATAGTATAGTGCGATAGTTGTATCTAGCCATACACCTAAACACGACAAATTCGAATACTGTGTGTCTTACCTTGGATACTAAACTTGCTCTGTATGCAGCAAGAGCTTTCAAGTATTCTTTCTTGGCTACCTCGGTCTTCTGTTTGTATACCTATGATACAAAAAGATAAACTTAATTTTACAAGCTTTTATTTACTATCACCTGTCCCAGTGTCTGTCTGTAATCAAATGTCGCAAGTGAGTTTTGACCCACTTCCAGTGGTTGGATTGACATGCAATATGGTATACTTTTATGTAAGTCCGGAGACAATACAATAATCTGGTGGCCCGGCCAGGACCATCTCAGCAGGAGGGTACTCTTCAACGGTTGATCAAATTGATTTGAAATTTGTTACATTATGTAGTGTAAAGATGACAATGCAATTACAGCCTACAAAAAAACTGTATAGAAAAAGATATTTTAAGTTGGAGGTTGTTTTTACATGTTTCCATTATAACTTACGCTTTTATGTTCCGAGTCCAGCCCATCCCACATAGAAGCCACAATTTTGGATACTTCTCCAAAGCTTGCATTAGGATTTTGTCCTTTTATTGCTGCCTGAGTGTCTCGGAAGAACAATGCATATGCGGATACTGGCCTGAAAATGTTTTTTAAATTAACATTGTTTCGATAATTAAAAATATGAGGTAAAGAAATGAATCTCGTAGATGAAGCTTACTTTTGTGGTTCATTGGGGTCCCGTTTTTTCTTCTTTTTCTGTACTTTCGGTTTCTTTTGCATCTGTCCTCGGTTGATTCCATTGTCTATAGGTTCAGGTGAAGACCTCTTCACACCCATGTTGCTGGCACCAATCTGTGGATGGAACTAAATTGAATATGGAAATTTATACCAGTATCATCCAATCAAAATATAGTTCATTGGCAATGAGTGTATAATGGACAGTCAACATATTCCTAGAAATATGCATGTAAGATAAATCTGCCTATACCTGATGAAGCGTAGTTTGTTGCTGCCGGCTCGCTGAGCAATAATGGATAGGCAGAAGGCTTTCCGCATCACCAGGCAACTACCAACAAACAACCAATCCATTAGAATTTTCTATGTTCTACTATTTGCATCAAAATTTTATTAATTCTATGAATGAAGTATGTAATTGGTATGCCAATGAACTATATTAAAATATATAACACATGGGACACATACACATGTACAATTTGTGAAATAAGTTTTATAATATGGGTTTTATGAATATGATTTGTTTAAGCCAACTTTCTGTATGCCTAGTGCCTAGGCAGGGGTAGTTTAAATGCATAGATATTATACTGCTAGATACTGCACTATGCAGTCAGCATCAGTTAATTTAATATTGCAACAAAACACACAAACATTATATATGGGTTTTTTCTTTTTAATCTCTGTTTGTTCTGATAAGTCTGTTGCCGAATATATGTTGTTGCAGTCCACTTAATACAGTTTGGAAGCAGACATGAAGAAAAACCTCCATATAGGCTTCAATATTAAAAAACTTCTCACAGCAGTTTCAGAGCCTAGGACTTAACTTATCTTAACAATTGAACTTATAAGAGAGGCTGAAACCTTTTACTACAATATTAGAGCATATTATATTTGAATTTAAGTTAGTGTATGCTATAGGAATAATTTAAACAAACACATGGTGTAATTTATTATTATGACTGAATAGAAATGAATCTGAGAGTACTGAATTATACTCACTGTGGAAATTAATAAGTATATAATTATGAGACTGTAATTTCTCTTCATATAATAGGAACATACCTTAAGTCCAAGACAACACTTTGTTTGGATATATTTGGTAAAAATTTTGTGTTTTCTATAATAATAGGTATTTCTGATGCCAACTATACAAAGACAATCCATACACTTGATGGAGTAGCAAGGTAATTAATTGGTTTAGTTCATGGACATATAAGTCAAGTTTGGTAATACAGAAGATACAGAGGTAAAAAGGATGTGCAGGATGGTCTCATATAAATTAAATCACAATTAATTTAGCAATTATAATGTCATTCACATTTGAGGTTGGTTAATGTTTCTGATTTAGGAAAAAAAATTAGAACACAGTATGGTATCTATTTATCTTGAGCCACATCCCATTGTGAGAATAGTTTATGAAACTACCTGTGAATGGTGAGAAGGCACGCTGTCATCAGAATCATCACTTGTAGTTCCAGGTGGGGATGCCCTCTGCGGTGAACTGTAGACTGGGGCAGAGTTCTGTGTAGGGGTGTTGGGGGTTGGGGGGCCATTCATCACTTGAGTAGGCTGCATCATAAGTAGCCGCTGCTGACCTCCTGGCTGCTGCTGAATCACGTAGTTACCAGCTGGCGCTCCAGCACCGCTAAAGAGAAATATAATGTTAGTCAGATTTAAACTGCGTCCAGTATGATGATAGTAGTAGAGGTAGGAGGAAATAAATGTTTACCTGTGTGATGTAACTGGCGTGTGTGGTTCTTGCAAGTACAGGGGTTGTTGATACGACGGAGCACCACCCGGCGGCGCCAGGCCGTCTTGTGCCGGGTTCATCATACCGACCTAAGAATAACACTTACGATAAAACAATAACGCCTAAAACTTATTCAATGTAAATACTCAGGTCTGAGTAACAAAATAAAGTTAAAAAAAACTTAAAAACAAAACTAAATGAAACTTGTACTTCATAAGTACTAAGTTTCAAATTGGAAGCCGAAACTGTTTTCAATAATGGATAATTGCGAAAAGGAAATTAAGAAGATTCATTAATTAAAGTAAAGAATTCAGGTTTTTCATTTAAAGGAAAGAAAAAAAAAGAAATACGGAACGTAGCAAGACTGTACTGACAGTGACAGATGCCACAGATGGTCAAAAAATGTACGCCACTTGAAACCGAAAGAGTCTGTTCGAGACAAGTATTTAGACATCAATTTGATCCTTTCAGGCTGGTGTGGGAGTAAAGAAAAAACATAGAATGAGCTAGTTGCTTCTCTTCCTGCGCAGATAGTAAAAGCCCATCGTAGGAATGGGCATACGGCCCTAAGGGGTATCAAGCCAATGTCTGATATATATTCCAATGTTTTTGATAAGGTCAGAGGACTCTGATAAGTTACATTGCCAATCGTATTCTGTATGCACGCTGGGTCGATTTTTTTCTGTACTCATACTCAGTGCAGCAGGGCTCTGCATACAAAGCTTAAACGGCCTTGCTTGGAGTGCCACTGCGGTAGATACTGTTGACTGTGAGTATGACATGCATTAGACGGTCAATATTATCGTGATACTGGTATGTCCATATAGGATCGTGTATTTCAAAATAACCGGATTCGCTATGTACCCATCAATATTTCGTAATATGGATCGCGATATGCGTGGATCACACGATAATATTAACCGTCTAATTCATGCCTGTGCACTATAGTGCCCTACCGAAGTTTCGGTTTCGGTTTTAGCCGGTTTCGGCCGAAGGTTCGGTTTCGGCCAAAAACACCGAACCTTTCGGCCGCGCCGAAACTAACATACTCGCACTTTCATGTTATATTTTCCCTTTTTTGGGTAGCATAATTTAGACCCAGTATCACTATGATAATGTTGAAATTTCAATCTGAGAAAATTGAAACGTAAAACCTTGTAATATTAGACCAACAAGAAGTTTAATTAATCATATATATTTGGAAAGAACGGCTCACTGTCATTTTATTCAGCGTTTTAATCACATTTATAAAAGATTCGGTTTCGGTTTTGGCAAAAAAACATGTTTCGATCGGATCGGACACTAATATGTACTCTTGCATGCACGCAGGGTCGATAATGTCGATATTTTACCTTACAATCCGCTGTATAGGTACAATACGATTGGTGACAGTTCTGCAAGCAGAACCCTGCGTGCAAGGCTATAAGTAGACTGCTTATTAGACAGAGCTTACTAGGGTTGATATTGATTTCTTTTGGGTATTGTCGTGACCGTTCCTAAGTTCTGCCGTTGGAATAAAATAAAATTGGTAATTTAAAATACCTGAGGCGCTGCATGATGCATTTGAGTGTATTGTATATGGCCGGGTTGTACGCCGTTCGCATGCTGCCCGTGAATGGAAGGAATATCGAACTCTTCGTCGCCGAAAGATGGTGTGTGAAAGGTCTGAAACAAAGAAAAACTATAAGTAAGTATTTAAGTACCTACATGTAAAGTAAGAGCACCCGAAGACGATGTATAAGTGGGCAATGACATATTCCTAAAAAATAGATTTAGTTGAGGATTCTGAAGATATTCCATTGCTTTATCTATGTCATGCCATCTTGTAACAATCAACTTTTAGTTGTTAGTTGTATAGAGAGAAGAAATCAACTTTGAAAAGAACAATAATAATGATAATGATGGTAGTATTTCGTCCTTTTTAATCAAACTTTTTACTGAAATCGGTTTACTTGCGATTGCGAGAAGCAAGAACCGTAAAAATTAATTCTTCTATTCAACGCTTGGCAGCGTTGCTTTCTTTGTGGATAGATTGACTTCCATTCAACACTAGATGTCGCTAGCATATCCAAACCAAACACGAAACAATTAAAAAACCGGCCAATATGGTTTCGTCCGTAGTTGCCTGTCACACTATGTGGATATTATGAACATAATTATTATTTTTCATTTTTATTCGATTCTACTATTTAAAATGTGTTCAAGATTTTATTTTACCACTTCGTCGGCGTAGTTAATATGACACCTTTGCCAAATTGGCATTGTTCATTTTTTTTAGTATGCTCCAATTCGAAAACCATTTCGAGGAAAACCATCATTTATCCGATTTATCTTGTCCGATTTCAAAAATACCTTATGATTGCAGATATTTTTGTAAAAGTACTTTGAACCTTTGTTTGACCGAACGACCCGGTTTTTAGACAGAATCCAGCATCGAATGTTTGCCACAAAAATGAAAAAAAAAAAGTTTAGCTATGGCAACTGTCACGTGTCACTGTCAAATCGACAAAACCATAGACAAAGCCGTTTTTTTTATAGCCAGCCGAACGAACGCGATTGGGATTCTGTCTAAATTCACGAATTATCAAACAGCGAAAAAATATTTATTATTAATTAACAAAGCTACGTAAAAGCATAATATTCAAGTTAGTTGCTTGAAATAGTTCATTTTATCAAATAAAGGTGTTAAAAGCACAGCTTAAAAAAAATGAACAATGCCAATTACAACTTTCTAGTACTAAGAATCTCTGAGCTAAGCCGCGGACAGACAGACAGACGGACGGACGGACGGACGGACATGGCTAAACTATAAGAGCTGCTTGTTGACTACGGAACCCTAGAAAGAGTTCGGCGAGAAGAGGAAAATATAAGACTTATGTGCATATCTCATTCGATAGTCTCAGACCATTTCTTTTTAAATCATGCTAAATAATTAGACTCGGTTGAACTGTGGATTGAAGATTGTGCTTTTTAAAAACGTGATATAACATTATAGTTCGTTCATCGTACCTACCTATTCGGTTTTTCGTCATTGCAGCTTCATCGTTCCTGTGAAAATATTTAAGTGCATCACATTCAATATGCACAATACCTACCTACTGAGGGATTGTTAGTTTTTTTTTTTTATTAATTGTTTTTGACTTTTAATGTTTAAATTAAGTTAGTTTGCAATTTTCTTTATTAGGTATCATTATTGTTGTTTGTTATAAATGATTTACTACATTAATAAAGTTGTTTTCTTTAAATATCCAGAATTCTCTAATACTAATAACGCGAAGTGCACGGCTCGGCGCTAGCTAACTTACTTGTACGAATCTGCCACATACTACCGTTTTGCCTGCGTTACCTATCCTCAGACAGACAGGGATGACAATAATATTGATCGCTTGCGGCGGGTAGGACAGCTTCTTTATCCTGCACGTTTTACATAAAATGCAACGTTATTAGTTTTCAACAGAGCGCCGTCGAGCATTTCATTAACATTAATTTACATCAATTATAATCAGTTTAACATTTCTGGCCGCAGGGGTTGTTGTTGAGGTAGTTTTAGTGCGCTTTTGCTTTAACTGTCAAGAAACCGATATATTTCTCGAAACTTTATAAAACACGGGTAGCTAGAGCAAAAAAAAACATTTTTGCTTTTGATTTCTCTGTATAACCAAATCATGAAATCAAATAGCCTTCTGGTTGGTAACCCTGACTACAATGCTTGGAGGTTCCTATTTAAAAATAATAAAATTAAAGCACCAATTAAAATGATGAAAAATAAAATATAAAATTTAATGAATCCATTAATTAACTTAACATAATAAATGTAAAGTAAAAGATCGAAAATTCAATTATTTTAGAAGTATGAGGACAAGCGATCGTCCCTTCCTCTAGGTACAAAGACCATGGAAAATCGCAACATAATATTTGAAAAAAAAACAATAAATTGGCACCTAAGAAAGTGGGCCTGTGAGAACAGCATAACACAAGAAGTTTCTGCACAATGTTAATCGCAATAAAAAGCTCTCGCCGTAATTGTGCCATTGTTACGCTGTACATACTTATACATGCGTAGCAACATTCTATTGTCGCAGTGTTGAGTATTAATAATCACCGCAATACATGCATAGCAAACAAAAGATAATTACATAAATGTAATTTATTGTTATTGTTTTAGTACGTGTTACAAATGGCTTCAAATGGGGTTTACGGGCAGACTTCCGGAGATTTAGAATTCTAATTGGGGTTAGGGTGATTTTTAGGGGTTCCGTACCGTTTGGATACTAACAGAACCTTAACTGCAGTCTGTTTGTCTGTCACATGTGGGTTTCAAATCGTATAGGTAAAAAAAATGATATTTTCCCTTGAATGAGCGAACCTATACGTATATACTACGGGCGGATATATATTTAAACAAGGTGACTTTGTTGATATTTTCCCTTGAATATACGAACGTATGTATATACTACGGGCGGGCGGGTAGGTTACGTAAACACGGTGACTTTGACTGAATTAAATTAGTATACAGAAACCATTTTTTATTACTCAGTAATCGATGGCAACAGAAAAAGGTATACAGAATATCACAAGGTAACAATTGGCGGCCTTTTCGCTATAGAGCGATCTCTACCAGTCAACCATAATGGACTAAGAAATCTGTTTTCTTATTTAGGAATTAATTTTGAACCAAAGTTATAGTCACCCAATGCCTGGTTACTACGTTCTATGTCTACTGACAGTAGGTAGCTGACGTACCTATGCGTCTCAAGAAATGTAGGGTGACAAATACATACATACATACATACATGTTCTTCCATGCTGGTCTGGGAGTAAAGAAAAAACATAGAATTTACCAGTCGCTTTTCTCCCCGCGCAGATGGTAAAAGCCCATCAAGGGAATGTGCGAAAGTCTTAGGCATCATGATATATGCGATGCGGCTAGCAACTAGAGTTGCCACGAATAGTGATTTGGCCGAATACCGAATACCGAATATTCGGCACAAAATACGTGCTTGTCAAGCGCGTAAACAAGAATAAGACAAGTCGCAACCTGTCTCCCTCGTTGCGGTTCATACGGCAGCGCGGGCGTGTACCTATTTTATTTTTATTTGAAAACAATTCGCCTAGATCGGAAGGCTGATCCTTACAAGTGGTGGTCAGCAAACGAAAAACAATACCCAAACCTCTGGATTTTTTTATTTTTATTTTTCCGGTAATACGCAATCAGTCCATTCTTCTCCTGGGAGTAGCGTGTATAGTGAGAGGTTATTTTCTGAAGCTGGTATCATTTACGATGAAAAGCGTAATCCTTTGCTACCAACAAATGCTGAAAAGCTTGTTTTTATCCATCACAACTTACCACTGATTAATTTTACTTACTAAAGTATTGTAATTTAGTACCTAATGAATACATAGGTATGCTCTTGAGTAATATGACGTGTCCTTTTTTCATGATTTGGTATTCGGTATTCGGCCGAATAGTACGTATTATTCGGCCGACCTAATCCCAAAAAGTGGGCCGAATAGGCCGAATATTTGTGACATCTCTATCTCTACTAGCAACCCATCACTATTTTGATTTCCCTTTCCACTTATACGCCCTTAATCATGCTAAACGTGGCCTTAAGCATTGCTAAGCTTAGCACGATTTAGGGTGACAAAATGACCATACAATTAGGCTACATATACTTAACGTTTTATCACTTTTTTATTAATTAAACAATTCCGGAATTAATTTATTACTTTAACACACGCAGTTACATTTAATTTTGCCCAGACAGTGAGGTAATTGGGTCCTTGTGTATAATTCAAAGTCACCGTGTGTAAAAAAGAGACACGTGTTTTTTTAGTAAGTTGATTACGGTACGGACCCTTCGTGTGCGGGTTCGTCTCTAACTTCACGGTTTTAGAATTTCTTTAATAACTGCCTACATTATACATATATACACAAATCACATCTATATCACTTACTTATTTCCCCTGCCGATATAAAAAAACCATTGCAAATAATAATGGTACTTGCTTACTTATATAGGTACCGTTCAGCTGTGAAAAACTAAATTAAAAACTAAAATATATTGTAATATCGTAAAATCAATTGTATTATGTCATTAAAATTTGGGTTGAATTTATCACAATTTTGCTATGTCAATGAGGGAAACGCCTGGTGAGCTTCAACGCCCTCTGGGGGCGGTAGGTACGGAATACTTGACTACTTTGGAAGCGAATGTTTGACAAACGAAGGATAAAAAGACACTGTGGCAAGAATACCTATATAAAAATATTATGTTATGTTATGATCCCTCAAAAATAAAACAATTTTAAAGTTGAGTGGTTGGATTAACGTGGGTTAATTACCGTAAATCAGATGACACGCCCCGATTCGTCGGAATGAAATGAAAGTCGTGTAAAGTATAATCAAAATATTAAAATCAACCTGCTACACCGGTTATTTTATCACTCTGCATACCCAAATGAAAAGTAAGTAATTATCTGTATGTTCTCCTTTTAATTTGCGGAGTGCTCAGAGTAATTAAAGGTCATACTAGGTGTTTTATTTATCTTTGGACTCTGCTGTAGCTAACGCCAAAATAAATTAACAATAACGAAAAGACATCCCGCACAGATGTGGTTGATAATAAAATTAGTTTTAGATTATTTAAGAATAGCTATAACACACATTTGATGTGTTTAGGAGTATACTTAAGTCTTTGAATATCAGCCGCTATCAGCACCTTTTGAACTCCTTTGCACTACGAGTTAATACTATACTCAATGGATACTAATAAATTTGTGACATGCCTATGCACCCTGTTAGCCTAGCTAAAAATTGACGTTGTTTTTTTTTCTAAAATTAAACTTAGTGAGCACACTAGGCATAACCACGGTAACAGCTCAGAAATACGTTTACAATAAATGTTACATCAACGTAACTAAAAAAGGAATAACGAGCGATCAAATTATTAAAGCATAACTACTACATTATATTTAACGTATTATATTATACTATTATACCGCGTGTGGTCTACATTGGATTAATAATTTCCATAGCCATAAAAATAATCGTTATCCTTAAAATATAACAGCGTAATGACAGTGCTTAAAAGCGGAATGTAATCTGTAGACCCCGTGTACAGGACTTTAGTTTTTACCCGACAACGACCAGCTAAGGGGGATTTAAGTGGATATACCTACCTGATTCCATACCGTATAAGACGAATTTGACAAGTTTTTAATGCAACACGAAAGGATATCATAGCAGAGGGCGCACTTGTGTTATATTGTCACTAGTCGTTTTTCACAGATAAAGCTAAGTTTTCCGCCAGCAGTCTGTGCATTTTTGCAATAGTGTAAGCAAGAAAGGCTGTAATGAGAACATGGTTAGCCATTAGCTAAAGCTAGCTCAGTAAATTGTTAAAGTTCCGCAGGTAGGTAGCCTAACAGGGACTCCTTCCTCCAGATAGGGAGGAAGGATATAAATATAACACACCGGCTGTTTGGATGTCGAGGTGTTGTATCCCTATTTGAATTTAGAATAGTTTTGTGGGTAACTGGCAACTCTGTCATTTCAATTGTATTAGACAGACTCGCGTGGGAATTGTGAAGTATGAAGATATAGAAATGAGCTGTATAAACGAGCTGCGTACACTGCTTTATTGTAGGCCTTCTACTCGGTTTTCGATAGAGTCCAAAGTATACAGATAGGCAAATAGATACTTATGCAGATGATAAGTTACACAATTTGACTGTCGTTGCCCTCTTACATACATACACAAATCACGTCTATATCCCTTACGGGGTAGACAGAGCCTGAGGTAGCAAGACCTAAAGGCCACGTTTAGCACGATTGCCCTCTTTGTATGTATAATATGACGTTTTTGGTTTCTCCAGTTTGTTCAAGCATTAAGTATTTTCCATTCCAAAAAAACTGTTACACTAATACGAACAACATCCACGCATCCCGACAACGTAACTTACTTAGTAGCTCTACCTAGAAGTCGCCTCAAATAAACAAGTCGTAATCGTAATAGTTTGCATAAGTACCTGAAAACATTGAACAAGCTTCCGGGAGAGATAAAAGATAAAATTACGATTATATGTATAAATTTAGGATTGATTTATTCACATGGCTAAGTAAATTTGTACCTATGTAATTCTCAACCGAAAATACGTAAATCTCGCCTTTACCCCTTACGGGGTAGACAGAGCCTATAGACTAAAAAGTCCTAAAGTCCTCGTTTAGCATGATTGTGGGCGTATGGGTGGAAAGGGGAATCAAAATAGTGGTGGATTGCTAATCGCATGAAGATTGAAATGATTTCTAAGATTTTCGCCCATTCGATGGGTTTTTAATAAAACCGGGAAGAGGAGCAACTGGTACATTCTATGTACTTCTGTGCCCTTATATCAGGGGCCCGATTTTTGAAAGCACGTACCTATGTGAAAATACCACTCTAAAGCGGTGAAAAATTGTGCTGAATTTGAAATACGAGTAGCTTAGAAGATACGGCTCTCATTAATCTTGTGAACTAGTCAAAAATTTGATTAGAGCTGTAGATTTGAAGATATAGACATGTAAACAACAGTAACGTGCTTTCAAAAATCGGGGCCCAGCATGGAAGGGCTAAACCGAACACGACTTAAAAACCGTTGAATTAGTAATTAAAATAGTAATGGCGTTATTTATTTACCCCAACTTTCATCCGCAACTGTGTAACGGACTTTTTAGAATAGGATTTTCTCCCTAAGCGCCGTTAAATATCAGTTTAGGTCGTTTTATTTAATAGTTTAATGAAAATTTATAATCCTACCTTAATTGTTCAGTAATTTTACCCTACGCGCTAATTATTCCCGTGTTATTGCTCGTTTGCGTGCAATAGGTTAAAATCGTTTCTTAACCCTCCGTGATTGTCTTGTCCCATATTTTAACTTCCTATGTAAAGTATTTATAAAGTAAATGTATAGCAATTGTGCATTACATGTTTGTATTAATAAATGAAGGCCAATGACCTTTCTACATTTCGTGACGTAGATTTGTGTTATTTGCATATTTATCATTTAAATGCTGATAAACGACTGGGTTACAAACGAAGCAAATTATTATTCTTACATTATTAGTCTTGGTGAAATTTACCTTCTTAAAAATATCAAAAAGAGTCAGAGGCCGACTGTCCACATTCCTGAGAATATCAATCGAAAAAGGTATGGTCTGGAAGAAATGAGAAAAACTCGAATGTACCAGTTGCTTTTCTTCCCGCGCAGATGGTAAAAGCCCATCGATCGAGGGAACGGGCAAAATTTTTAGGAATCATGTTATCACTATTTTGATTCCCCTTTCCACCTGTACGCCCACAATCATGCTAAACGTGGCGTCTACCCCGTAATGGATATAGACGTGACTTGTGTTGTTGTTGTTGAAAAATATAAAAATCGGCGTATGAAATGAAGATTAGGCTACCTACCTACCGCTGGATTTTTTTTTGGATTAGTTGACATAATGATACGCCGGGCGACAATAGTAGATTGTACACCGAGGGGATAAAGCACTGTATTATGTCACGGGCGCGATATTGAATCCTGAGCGCAGCAAAGGACTCTAGATTTAACTCCCGAGCGTAGCGAGGGTGTTATGAGTTAATTCCTGAGCGTAGCGAGGGAATTAAGATTGAGTCCTGAGTGGAGCGAAGCATTTAATCGCACCCAAGACATATACAGTTTTATCACCGAGGAGTATACTCTACTTTTCTCACCTTTTGCGAGTCAATAAAAACCAAGGTAGGAAAATAATTTAAAAATTAAAACAACAGTTACCTAAAACAAAATTAAAAGTAAAAATTTAAGTTTGAGAAATTAGTCCAGTTGTCCAATATTTTTATTTGGAATCCTAGCAGTTGAATGCGTGTAATATTTACAGCGTCAGCAAACACTGGCCGCTTTTGTTTTATTTCAAATTTGTTTCATTCGTTCGAAATTCGAACGCCGCTGGCCGTGGCGTGGCCATCTCGATTTTCGGAGCCGTGCGATTTTTACGAAATTGGACTTTAACAGTATAGCAATAAGAACTATGAAAAGTGAGAATCATATTATTAACCTACGGGTTATAATGAATTTCAGTACAATATTACTACCCGGCGAAAGCCAAGGGCTATAATGACTTACTTTGAGTAAGGTTTACATGATATGTAATTAGCCATTGTCGAGCAGGTGGTGTGAAAAAATTTTTTCACACCTCTCATTCAGAAAAGTAAGCTTTGCTCCCTGTCTAGAGGGACCAAAGTGCAACTTTTCTGTTCAAAACTTTTCTAAGTGTTATTTTGAAAATTCAATGTTTTGAAGTTGATAATTGCAAAATCACGCCATTTTCATTTTATTGAGAATTGTTTTTTTTCAAGTTTCTTAATGCTCGGGTGTGATAAGTTGTATGAGTCACTCGGGATCAAACCTACTTTCATTTTGTCATTACGCTCAGGATTATACTTTAGAATTCTATTTAGGTATATATTAGAGTTCTATTGTAGAATCCTCCGCTAATTCTGGAATTCGCCCTAGCCGTAAATACATCATTTCGCTCCCTTGTGACACAAATAACTATTTATGACCTGTGAACTGTGTGAGCTTGACCGTTTAAGCACGCTAATAGAATCGGAACTATTAAAAGTAATTAGCTACACCCCGAAATATATTTATGTTTGAAAAAATCTTAGTAGTACCTATACAGAGTGTAACAGACG
This sequence comes from Pandemis cinnamomeana, assembly GCA_932294345.1. NCBI lineage: Eukaryota > Metazoa > Arthropoda > Insecta > Lepidoptera > Tortricidae > Pandemis > Pandemis cinnamomeana. Next base: position 8,606,520 of record OW028705.1, on the reverse strand, counting down.
CTCTGAGCGATAATTCAGTGTGGTAAACATGTAGAGACATAGGTACAGAAACTAAAAAACCGGCCAAGTGCGAGTCGGACTCGCGCATTGAAGGTTCCGTACAAATTCACCAAGTTAATATAAAATCCAGTGTTAGTAGAGCCCTGCTTTTAAGCGAAATGTAGGCAGTGTGAGGTCATTTTATATTAATTACTTGCACAACACAGACAGACATAGATTAAAAAAATCAGATTTTAGACTTATTTCATTAGTTGTGCTATAAGAGCTACCTTCTTACCAAATTTCAAATTTCTAGGGCCGCTGGAAGTACCACATAGGTTTCTCAAGCTCGGCAATTTGTATCGAAACACCTTTTCTAATGACTGTATCTTTTGATTTAGTTAACTTGACCGCAGATCTCAGTATTTGCTATCGATCTCAATTTTATATCCCTATGCGTTCCTGAGAAAAAGGGTCTTGACGGATGGATAGTCAGACAGATGGACAACGAAGTGATTATATAAGAGTTCCTTTTTTCCTGTAGAGGGTCGGCACCCTAAAAATATTTTAAAAAACTTCGTAAATATGTACCTACCAAAATATCGTTACTTAAAATTATAATTAAAAATGATCTTTAAAAAAGGTTGCTAGATAGGCTAATTTCATACTTTACTGCCTCAAGTAAACCCAGAGGCGCGCAGCGCAACCTTTGTAAAATCGTTACATTTTTTTTTTCGAGTTTTTAGATGTTTTTTTTTAGATTTTATAGCTAGATGTCTGTAATACCCTAGTGAATTATCGCTCAGGTAAGGTTGGCAAGGTAAGGTTGCAACTGACCTGATCATTCATAGCGTACACACTAGATTTAGTGTCGCGGGGTGCTGACAGCGGTAACTCGAGATTGTCTGGTCGCTGCAACAAAAATAAATACATTACTTAATAATCTTCCATAACATAAAAAAACAAAGGACAATCAGGTTTAGTAGGCACCACTTGCAATATAAGTACGTACTACTAATTACTTACATAATTCAAATTTTGTAGACATGCGGGGATGCTTTTTTTCTCAGCTACCCCATACGTGTGGGTTGTCGAGGGAAATAAGTTCTTTCAAAAATATTGTAGGTTGCGAAACCCATTTTTCAGGGATTCATTTTTGAAATGACTAAATACTAATTGCTAAAAATACCAGTTTTATGTAGTACTCAAAAAAATCTATTTCGTAAACAATTTGGACATGTTTATAAGCTTATAGGTATTGGAATAGTATGTATCGTGCCAAGTACAATTTTCCGCGGCCGCCTTGTACTTTTAGTGCTTATAATCGCATACAACTGGCTCGTTAACTTCCCGGCATGATAGTTACGATCAATTTTGTGTTCCTCCTAACTTTTTATTCTCGAAAGAAACGAAGTTCCCTCAATCTCTGCCGGATAAATTGTTGATTAGATCCACCCCCCTGGATAGAAGCAAATTATTCGATCATAGTTATTTACTCGTATAGCTCTCGTTGATTGAGAATCGCCTGATTGGTTCCTGCAATGCGGAAGTTTAAGTTCGATATTAATGCAGGCAGCGGTAAACTCTTGGTAAACTTGTTACAAGAATTTAGAAAAAAATAATCTTTTCCACCATTTGTTTCATGTGAATTATGTAATTCGATATAAGAATGTCTCCATTTTGCGCACTGTAGTAGGTGGGATACATTTTTCCGATTTGTTTGGACTATTTAGACGGAGTACGTATCTATCAGACGTAACACAAGGCTCTGGTAACCAAAGTTAGGTTATACCTATGTAGATTAACCCCCTTGATAGACAATAAATGTTCAATTTTAGCTAAATTATGTTTTGACTGCATCTGACGTACGCAAATGTCAAAGTGACAAATAAAGACAAACGAATATTTATCTAATATAACGGGGTGCGAGTCGGGTTACGGTCAAAAGCTGCAGTTTGTTTTTGGATCCGTTCGAGGGGAAGACCAGTACTTGGTCCGGTGCACCCCGGGCATCGGTTAATGATTTCCTGGCAGATTCTGAGGGACATCGTTATCCGTTGGCTAAGAGCCCGACAGCCGTAGCCGTACAATGTTGCCGACATTTTTGTCACAAAAATTTTGAATACTGTATTTAATACTTTGACATTGGCGAAATAATCGCTTCGATCGATGGGGCCATATTAAAAAAGAAGAAGAAGAAGAAGAACTAACATAACGAGATCAATAAGCTTTTATGAGCAAATATTCAAAACCATTTCACATTAAACAGAGTGTCAATAGTTACCTACTTTTTAGCTATGTCATAAATTATTCAATGAGATTGTAGTCGTGTCATTGAGGGGAAGACCATTATGCTACTTTGAGCTGCGGTCTGCGATGAAGATAGACACGGGTTATTATTAATGGAACTGTGTTTATAAATTGCTATCGTTAAATATAATTTGAGTGTAAACTAGTTAACCAGTTCATGTATCGTTTCAGAATGGAATAGACATAGGCTACTTGGAAGTGTGAGGACTGCTTAGGAAAATCTGAGGGCACGGTAGAGCCCCCGCCAAGCCGAAAAAAAAAGAAGGCGGGGTACTGCCTACTTTTTCTCGAATCGTTTCGCCTGATTTTCAAACCCTCATAACCATCTTCCCATACTCTTTTAATTTTAAAACAGTATACTTGTGGTATTGAGTGGAAACGTACGTCTCAGTGTGCCTACTTAGCGTAGTACTGAGTATATTAATATGTTTTTAATTAAATCACATTTAATTTTCCCAAGTTGTATGCATAATTCACAAGGGTTTTTCTTGCAAAATACCTTCTTAAAATGCTCATTTTCGCCTAAAGTGATACTACTTCGCTATTTAGGTTTAAGTTATCGCAAATCTATCGCTCAATGATAGACAATTCAGTGCATCTCTCTCGTTATCAAGAGAAAGTACAGCAAGCATTTAATTGTTGTTATAGTATTAATAGGTAGCTTAAAAGTGGCAAAGAACCCTGGGTGCAGTGGTATTATATTTGGATTAAATAATACATAGGTACATACAGCGTGGGAGGGCTGAAGGAGCTCCGCTACGCGGGGCTCTAGTTTCTGTGTAGCTTGGGACTTCGACCTTGACGGAATTTTAACCTAACCTTTTTACCCACCACTGCCCCATCTACCAATATAAATAAGAAGACTTGAAGATTTGTTGGGTAACTCACCAGTTGAGCTTCTTGAAAATATGCATTTAATTATAATGGAAATTAAAGTAATACTTGATAATGTTACGCGAATTTATATTAACGGTTTTCGTTATTTTTTAACTAACTTCAAAAAAGGAGGAGGTTCTATGTTCGATTGTATGTATTTTTTCATATTAAGTATTATGTATATTTATTAGGTCACCCCAACGTCGTGCATAATATTTTTATTAGGTACATATGTGTGTCGTGCATTGTCATAATAGGACATTTAATGTTATGCCTATTAAAGGATTGTGGCCCATTTTTAATATTTATACACGGAGACCTCTTCTATAAATGTTTACAAAATATCGTGTTCACTTAAAATTACTCCATATAAATGTGTAATTTATTTATTCCGTGTTATTACAGCCCGGTGTAGCAATTCTCGATCCAGTTTGTGTTTCTTAAGATTGCGATATTGAATGGCACAAACAGAGAACTTTGCTCTTAAATGGCACTCTGTCTCGCAGCATTTGGTTTGCGTTTGTTACATTTATAACCCATAGTTTATAGTCTACGTGCAACGTTCTAATCCAATGCCCCGACATCAAATTTTATTGTCTTTATTCATTCTACTGATATTTGTAACAAGATTCAATTTGAATGCGGAATAACCTGTTTGACCTCATAAAACATTTTTATTTCATTCCGTCCTAAGTTCAATAAGCTCTGACCTGGAAAGAAAGGAGAATGCTTTGTAATAAACTAAATTACATTTTGCACCTGCTTTGGATGATTTAAATACTGTTTCAGAGTGGGGATGAATGACAATTGAATATACTTAGTTGAAGTCTTATAAAGACACTGTCACTGGAAAATTGCAGTACAATATATGATGCTACTATTTTACGCCAAAGTGGCATAACAGATTTAAATGAAATTGGTACAAATATAGACTATAGATGGCTACTTTTTATTCCGAAACATTGTACAGCTACAGCTACAGCTTACTGATTTTAGCCTTGTTTCTTGACTTTATGTATAACGTGTTTTATGCACTTTCAATTAACATCACACATTACCCAATTGAAAAAGAATTTTGCATCCCAATTAGATACAAGTTTCTGATTAGTCTCTATACTTTTCGCGAAGTTTAAGGGGTCAAATATAACATAAAAGTTAAATTTACCAAATTCTAAACTTAAAATTATTCTATTTGGACTATGGATGTTTAACATTATACTCGTAGAGCATTTAGTAACAGTTCTTTGACATAGTAAACGCCTTTTTTTTTTTTTTTTTTTTTTTTTTTTTATATATGAATAGGAAGGCAAACGAGCAAGTGGGTCACCTGATGGTAAGTGATCACCACTGCCCATAGACACCCGCAACCCCGGAGGGATTGCAGATGCGTTGCCAACCTACAAGACTAAGATGAAATGCCTCTTGAGCCCGTAATTTCCCCGGCTGTCTTACTCTCCACACCGGAACACAGCAGTGCAAGCACTGCTACTTAGCGGCAGGATTAGCGAGTAAGATGGTGGTAGCGATCCGGACGGACCTTGCACAAGGCCCTACCACCCGCCTTGAACGCATTCGTGTAAATTACTCAATTACTTATTATGGAAACGTTGGCAGGTCCACTAGCGGTACGTAATCCTAATTTATAATCCCATGAATAGTATCTGATACTTTAACACTAACGCGTTCGCGACGCTTCTTGCGAGCAAAAACTTACACTAAGCATCAGTGACGTGGCGTCAAGTATATCAGTAGGCAAGCCGAAGGGCATTTAACTAGCCTTTTCCTCTAATTCTGCACAATAAAAGTGCCTAACTGCCTTAAACTAGATAAGCCGGTGGGAATCGAGTTCCATGGACGCCACGCCACTTTTACTCCACCACCACATTGTTATTCGCTTATTGTAATAAAAATCTATATCCGGTGAAAACGCAAATGAAAAACCACGAAGCTTTAAATTCAAGAAGTCAAATAATGTGTTATGTATGTGTACCTATTGTTCTTTATAATCTTTTTTTTATGTTAGAGAGGTCAGACAAACGAACTAGTGGGTCACCTGATGTTAAATGATCACCACTGTCCATAGACACCCGCAGCGCTTTACGCGATCTTGATAATTTTCGAACCAAACATGATGTAAAGTCGTTATTTTCAATAAGATAAGATCAAGAATCACATATATTATCTCAGTGATTCTGATTTTCCATGTTTTTTTATTTGTTTTTTTTTTTATCAAACAGAATGAAGTTACTTTGTTAAAATGCGAACGTTTAAAAAATAAATAACATTAAATAAAAGTAATAAAGTTGATTTATACTAAAATAAGTATTTTTTTTTAAATGATTAGTTTGGTTTTGTTTGTTTTAAAATTTAGGAGAATGGCATGATAAAAAAAGATACTTCGATAAAACGAAGGATTTTAGCTAAATCCTGTCAGTGAGGATAAAGTTATATACTATTGGCAAATATTTCTCATTATATAGATCCCGAAGCTGAAATTTTCTTCCCGTGGGAGTTTGTAAAAATACATTATTAATTTCTAAAAATGTCATCTTGGTGGCGTTAACCGTAGGTATCACAAAATAAGTGAAGTAAATGGTTCAGCCGTACCGAACTCCGATTGATCAACATTGTAATACTTAGTGAGTACCTTGAGCCACAACACAAGTCGGTCTCATTCCTTTCGGACCGGTTTTCGTGGCACACCGGCTGCTCGGTCCCAACGGGCCGATACAACATTATCAATATTTAAGTGAAAGGACACGCTGATAATTGTTCCTGCGTTATTTGAATCATTTGAAACTGACACGTAGCTTATTCACGAAAAGCCACAAACCTGTTATCGGAACGTTTGTTTCACTTGCGCAAAGGCAAGTGTCAAAGTGACAGAAGAAGACGAATGAATGTTAAGTTAACATAAGCGTAACGAGCCTTTATAAATAAAGGGTGGTCTTAACGTAAACCCCGTAATTACCTACCCTTAATAGTATACATTTTATACAAACATCCAACAACGCGTAATTGCTACAATTAGTCTAGTCAAGACCTAAATTTTAATAAACGTTATGTCGAACTTATAAGGAGAATTTTTCTAACCGATATATCTCAATAATTGTCAATTAAATCTGGCATCCATAATGACATGATGTTTCTAATATGTTTTTAGAGCGTGGAAAGTAGAAAGTTTCGTAATAAGTAGGTAGGTTAGATTAAACCATTCGAAAAGTGGGTTATCTGTAAGTGAATTTAAGAGGTAATTTATAATTCATTGCGCAATGTAAATAGGATACAATAAACGAGTTGAAAGGTGAATTTTTAAAGTTCAATGTGGGCTATTGTCGCAATAAGGTACTGGGTACGACTACACGTTGCTTACAAAGTACGAACAGAGTTGTGTAGTGGATTCTCTAGGAGGAGGACATTATAATTGCCGGTCGGTGACCTCGTTCTGCTCCTCCCACTGTAAGAGCGTTAAATCAATTGATGTTATTATTACAAATGGAACGTGTCTTTCATCAAGTGGCACGCTTACATTTTGGGAGTTATGAGACCCTGGTAACTTAAAGGAATAGATAAAAAGGATTGGTAAGACGCGACATTGGATAACTCTCTTATGATTCGTATGATAACTTCACGAAATAAGTTGACGCTTATTTTATAACCATCTGAGAGATTTGAAATTGTGTGACGTTTCCTAAATTTTGAGAATGTGAGCTAGTAAATCTGTGTAACAGTTTTATTGAACATGTAAAACGTAATTTTATTCATATAATTTCATGCAACTATAAAACGGAACAAACATAAAAAATCCATTATCAACCCTAATAAAATTGATGTAAGAGGTTTTATACGAGATACATTCGTCAGAGCTGCCATCTATCGTAGCAGCATGGCGAGTTCTCATTTCTTTGCTAGCGAACATGAACCTGCTTTACCAGTTTTTAGGGATTCGGTTGAACTTGATTGGACCCTTTGGACTTATACTACCTCTGTCAGTTTCAACGAAGTTTGTCATACATTTTATTGTCTTCGTAGCAACGAATGTTTTAAAATACGTAAGTTTGTTCAGTCTTTATTAAGTAATCCTGAACCTGTATGTTACGAAGAGTAAAAAAAAGATAACCACATGGTAATTACGGTAAATTTCTTTTAGTTTTAGGAAGAATACGTTTAAGCTAGCCTTAACTTATTAGGAGAACATTTGTTTATATCTATGGTAGAGTGTAGGTAGAGTAAAGATTATAGAGGTATGAGTGTAGCAATACTTCGTTTATAAACATCGACGTTTGAACAGATGTAAATTATATAAAGAGGTATGAATTTTAAACGGTGGGACTTTGTAAAAGTAAGTGGTTCTGTCTGTTACCCTGGACGAAAAATATTCATCATAATTTGATTCTGATTTAAAAGTGAATTTGAATTATGAATATCAGACCACTTCTATTCTGGTACAGATAAATGCAAGCGTCGGATCTCAACACTTAACCTCTAAATCTATTTTTGTAGAGTTACTTAATTCCGGCGTGTCGCTGAAAGCGCTTTGAACTGTGCCAATAATATTATGTATGTGTACGTAAGTAAACACTTTAAAGTATTAAAGTGTATACAAAAATAAAATAAAAAAGTGACAATTGACAAATAATAAGGTAAATGTACATAGGTGAACTAATACCGTTAAGTAATCTCTGCTGGTTAACCTTTGAGCGGATTCTATATTGAACAATCGAGTAATCATATTAAGACTACTTTTAACATATGTAACAATACTATACCTACGTAGATTAGTTAAACTCGTAAGGTTCATCAGGCTTAATTTTGGTTAATCAAAGTCAATTTGATCTCTAATTGAGGGACATATAACGGTCCATATTGCATATCAATTTAAAGAAGTTTTTAGTTTTGGTTCAATTAAATTTAGGTAGTACAATTTTCTTTACATATATGTTCATGAATAACACATATTTCAAGAATGACCAACCCAAATGAATAAGCCAGCGGAACCCTTCACGTATTTACAAACGAAAGACAGCTAAGAATTTTTATTTTACATTTTTTAAATAGGCTCAGTTAAACAAAGAACAAGATGAAAGTGGACGGTGAGTGGTGGAAAACCGAATTGAATTTGGGATTTAGGTAGAAACTGTTGACTTTTACACATTAAAGTTTATTTAGAATTGGGAGTATTTCTTCACGTGCTAGGTTGACAAGAGCTTCGTAACCAACACTTAGTAAACACATTGTATGTAAACAACTTAACATGATTGATACTTAAGTAGTACTCAGTGTTAGCGAAGCTGTTTGCGCAAGTCCTTACTATTTTCTATCTATCCTAAAAACTAAGCGATGGCACGGCAAAAGAACCCAGTTTTGGAACATTTAAAGTTTCGTTTCGAAATAATTGGTCACTACAAGTAAAAAATCGACCATACCCTAACATAGTCACTTTAATAAACACACCTAACAAGACCTATGCTGATATTAATTCAAATACAAAAGTGGTGGTTGTAAAATCCAGCTATAAGCACCCCAAATGTAGTCGGTAAATACAAACACATAAATTTACCTTCCGATTTGTAGATATACCTGTTTATCATAAACTTAACCTATAGCTACAGTAAGTATGAGTAAATAACTATATTAGATCCCAATAAGACCCTAGATTAGAATGGGACCATAAATGGGACAAGAGAAAAAAATAACCATTCTTAAAAATTAAGCGCTCACACATTTTAGTCCGGTAGAGTCGATTTGAGGGATTTTTACGATACCTGATTACTTTAAATAAACTCATAATATTTACGATAATTAATTTAATTGAAAAGTCAATATTAGGGCAGTATATTAATGTTCATACATTGGTTTCATTAACAACACGGCATCTTATCTTTGTATCAATATCTTTCGAGCCAGTTGCGTGCTAGATACGAGCTGGTAGTTTATCATTATTACAAATATGTTTTTGCCTACTTTATTTGAATAAAGTGACTCTACATAATATTTGATACCTACGTAATACATGTGTACTAAGTTAGGTACTAAGAAAGTTATTGTTTGAATTAAACTGAACAAAAGTTCGATAAAATGCAGGTAGTAGCACACTGACGTCTTACCGTTCTAAACATAATATTATTGTTCGAATTAGGTTATAAAAGAGCAGATACCAATACTTAAACAGCAATTTTACATGCAAATATGTTATATTAAAACTTATTTAACTAGTTTCTAGAAGTACGATAAAAAAGTAATGAAAATTGAACCCACCATTTAAAGTTTAATTACTGCAACATCCAACCAGCAGGGTTTCATAAATTCCATACATTAATTTAATGCGTTCCGGTCCCATGTAAGATCTTAATTAATGTATTGAGGAAGTTAAAAGAGTAATGCTATTAACAATAATTGATAGAGCACTGCGCCCAGAGACGCGGTCACAGGAGTTCACAAGTTGCACCGAGTTTTTTTGCAGGGATGCGTGCGCGTTAAATCTGTTTAAAGTTAGTTCGGGATTTTAGTCGGGGTTTTGTGGCACGCTAGAAGCACGTGCGGCCCGCGCGGGAAGACTGCGTGGCGTTGGCGCTGCCGCGGCGGGGCGGGGGCCGCTAGTACCGCCGCGGGCCGCGCGTCGCCGAGGGCGCCAGCCCTGCCGTGCCCCAAACAGCCAAACACTACAAACAGCACCACACCAACTACACCATCTACAGTCTAGTCTAGTCTAAGATACCAGACGTGCCACCTCACCAGGCTTCCGAACGTTCAGCATGTTGTTGCCTTTAACTTTTATGCTGATTGCCCTTTTAGTGCCCGATTGTAGAGTCGTTTTTTTGTGGAAAAACTTATTTTTATGTTTTCGTAAACATTAGTGAATGCAGCGTATTTTGAGTCAAATTGTTTAGTCTCTGGTACCTACTCTAATAGCGACCGTAATTTTCCATTAAAAATTACCATTTAATTATAAGCATTTCGTTTCTCTCTTTTCGTACTCAAGTAATACCTGCTCCTTATACAACAAATAATTGCCAGTGAATTAACTTTAAAATCGGTTTTGTAAGTTATTTAATATTTACACACAACCAAATCACAATTTTTATTGACTCTCTACATATTCACGGTATCTATTTATTAAAAAGGCTTGACAGTTAATTGGTTTTAAATAATAACTGTAATATTATTCAAGCTACGTATTAAGGAATATGCCAGGTGTTTCCTTAGATACACTTGTGGACCAAATTCAAACGATAAGTACATGTTATTTGAAAGGAATACTTTCATATCCCCGATTATTTTTTCAAACGCATCCTGCAAATGCAGTAAATGAAGCATGATTTTGTTATGAAAATCGGGTATTTATTTTTCAATTATTTTCAAATCATAAAAGCAGCACATTAATACTAATTATATTGCAAATTATATTTTACTATTTTTCAAAGTGTCTAATGAAATCTAATGTAACCACTGCCTTACATTGCAGACGTATAAAACTAGTTTATGACTTGACTTGATTATAATCATTAACAATCAATTAAATAATAATTAACTATAATGTTGCTAAACGTGGCCTGTAGGTCTTGTCACCTTAGGCTCTGTCTACCCCGTGAGGGATAAAGACGTGATTTGTGTATGTGTATGTAATTAATTCATTGGTCTAATAGATGATTTGCACCATTTGAATGGGTTGGTTAGAATATTAGCCGTCATTGTCTATCTTCTTTATACAGTCGCCATCAGATATACATCGGAGCTGTAGGTATCTGTAGCTATTCAAAAATATCTGAAGACCCTCTTAAAATACGACCGTACGTAGATAGTTTTGACCATCATGTAGACAAATTAATTTGTATATGAAGGATAGGGAATACGGGCAAATATTTAAAGTATAGACTATCATTCAAGCGGCAGACATGGGTCCTCACCCTTGGATCCAATATTATTCTATTCTCTTAACTAACCAAATTAGCCCAAATATCAAACACAGGGGCGCCATGTTTGTAGTTGAGTTCAAGACGTTTATCTCGTGTGTAAACCTCTCTGCCAATTCAGAGCATCTAGTAGGGAATTCGGTTACTATAACCGCTTTCATGAATATGAAAAGGAAAGTAGTGAACTATAATCTATTAAAAGAATATCTCCAGGGACCCATGTTTAATGAACATAATGTGAAAATGCCACTCGAAAGTTATGAAAAATTGTGCTGAATTTGAAATACGTGTAGATTAGAACAAAATTGCAACTCTAAATAATCTAGTCAATCAGTCGAAAATTTAATTTTAAACTTTAGTTTTGTAGCAAACACAGATTTATTAATACCATAATCAAGTGATGTGATTTCAAAAGTCGGCCCCCCGGTAGCTTCTTAACGCGGTACAAAGAGGTATTACAAAATGAAGAAAAAAATCGACATTAACTCGATTGAAGTGAATATCTAGCTTAGACTTAGAATCTTTCACCGGTTTATCTTTTTCTCTTTTGCGCTCCATTATCCGACTGTGTTCACCGTATGCCTATTAGTTTATTCATTGAAAGCACTCCGTACAATCAAAATTCGATCGACCCCTCTGCTGTTGGCGAGGAATTGGGTGTTCTGCAGTTTGATATTCCTCAGTATCTCTAGCATATACGTACCTATCTCTGTAGGGCGTGGAATGAGAGGAGCTAAAATAATCTCGATCAAGAGACATCTTTAAAAAAAAATGGTGCATACGTTTAGGAACTATGATACTATAAAGATTTTTCTACTATTTTCGTCGGGGGTTCAGAATCGTCGAACAAAAGTGGAACTTCTATTTTTAAAATGTAAAATGTAGTTTTGTGTCTAGACTAGATTTATTAAAAAATACTATTGAACCTCTGCTTTTTATTACAAGCTGTTATTTAACTTGCAAGGTATGTATTTATGTATGTAAGTAAAAATCAAGAAATAAAAATTCTTGATTCATTTGATAGTACTTATCATTTGAAAAACAGCGCCTTCTCTCGTCCCTGGTGAGTAGTACCTAGATGTTCCACGGGAGTTTGTAATTGTGTCGTACAGACACATCATATAAATATTCGCACAGTAACAAAAAGGTCACGTGACAGTTAGTAACAGGTAGAAAAATTCGGAGACTACCCACCTGCTATGGGTGGTGTAGGGGTATAGCACGCGTCACGGAATGACGAAGATCCGGGTTCGATTCCCGGCCATAGCTTTACTTTTCGGATTTTTCTGTGTGTTCTAATTTTCACCGACATTTAGAATTTTTTTTGAAAAGTATGTAAGTATGTTTGTCCGGGTGGAATCTTGCAACTCAATTTTGAAGCAGATATCTTTTACGTAAGTCCAGGTGACAAGTCAATAATTTGTTAGTGTAGTTCGGATCATAATTCAAGTACAGTCAGCAAAAAAACTTGTATTAAAAATGAAAGAAGTCGTTTAATAAAAATAAAGTAAATCTCGAAGGTAATGAAAATGTCATTACTTAAGTCAAGATGAGAGAAAAAAGGTTATATGTATTTTGTTACTTAAATATGGAGATCAACCGATAACTTTCGTACTATCAAATGAATCAAGAATTTTTATTTCTTGTTTTTTATGTTTTACTTTTTCGGCTTTGCCGTTAGAAATTAAATTTCTAAATGTCAGTGAAAATTAGAACACACATAGAAAAATCCGAAAAGTAAAGCTATGGCCGGGAATCGAACCCGGATCCTCGTCATTCCGTGACGCGTGCTATATATACCCCTACACCACCCATAGCAGGTACTTTCGATTATAAATTAAAAAAAACTTAATTAAAAAAACCGGCCAAGTGCGTGTCGGACACGCGAACTAAGGGTAAAATGGCAAATAAATCATGTCTGTTGTATTTTGTATTCGTTGTTATAGCGGCAACAGAAATACATCATCTGTGAAAATTTTAACTGCTTAGCTATCACGGCCACGGCTCATGAGATACAGCCTGGTGACAGACGGACGGACAGCGAAGTCTTAGTAATATGGTCCCGTTTTTACCCTTTGGGTACGGCACCCTAAAATCATCTGCACAAAAAAAACTTCAACGGTAGAGATAGCGTAGCCCATGCCTCGTAACATCAGATTTTTTAATTATAATTTAATTGAATGCGATCATATCATTTTAAATTACTTTTTAACGCGTAGTACATCTCTCATGGCACACGATATCAAAATTATGTTGTAGTTGTTTTTGTTTTATCAACCAAAACTTATACGAAATTTAAGAAAAAAAAATGATTTGTGTGAATGCTTGCAACGTTAGATGCGATTGTTTCCTGAGCGACCTTAATAATGAGGTATATTATTGGATAAGAAACTGTGTGCTTTATTTATATCTATGCTAGCGGTTGCGAACGGTAGCTATGCAGTTTTGGGTTAAAAAATATTTTAAGTTCCATGTTTCCATGCTGGTCTGGGAGCAAAGAAAAAACATAGAATGTATGTACCAGTTGCGTCTCTCCCCACGTAGATGGTTAAAGTCTATCGAGGGAATGAGCGAAAACTTTAGGAATCATGTTATAGGCACAATGTAGCTAGCAACTCATCACTATTTTTATTCCCCTTTCCACCTATACGCCCACTATCATGCTAAACATGGCCTTTAAGTCTTGTTACCTTAGGCTCTGTCTAACCCGTAAGGGATAATGACGTGATTTTTGTATGTATGTATGTATGTGCCTATGTAAGTTAATCCAGGCTATAGACTATTTGTGTGCCAAATTTCATCAATATCTCATCCATGCGTCCTTTAATTGAATAATCTCTGTTTAAATTAAGCGTTACATTGAAGAGGTCCAAATTACGAGTATGAACAAAAACATGTTTGCCTACCTTGCTACTCCGGTGAACCGTGAGGTGGCATCGGAGTAGCAAGGTAAAAATAACTACATACATATATTTTGGACTCTTATCCATTCGCGTTTATAAATAATATACGTTAAAATAAAAAAAAACCGTATTTATACCAAGTTTTATTTTTGTTAAGTTGTTTTTAAGGTAGGTACCTAGCTTTAGTTTATATTTGTGTTAATACCAAGTTATTAAAAAAAAAACAATATTTTTACATCCTAATTTTCTTACAATGTTATTAGTGTTGAGTTAAAATACCATGCCATACAAGTTCTAAAGTACATAAAATCAAGTTTACTACCTATATACATCGTTATATTTTTTGTTATGATTCAATATAAAACCCGACATTTAGTCTGTCAATATCGACCGGTGATTGGAGTTATGCTTCGTACTCACGGCTGAATGTTTTTGGTGTCTCGGGGGATCTTTAGCCCATAAGATTTGTCTGGCTGAACAAATAATAATGCTTGAAGTAGTCCCCAAAACATAAATAGTAAAACCACGCGTCAGAATACAAAATTAATTATGGGCGGTGAAGTGACTGGCAGTGTTCAATATTGTTTTATGATAATATTTCCCAGAATATATTTAAGAACCAAACATCACAATGTAAATTAAATTAGTCCTAATTTTAGTTATCTTTCTTATCTGGTACAGTCACGTTATTTCATTTAGGGCCCACTTAAGCTTGGACAATTGTGATCTTGTATTTTTTACGAAATAATTCCTGAATTACAGTATACGGTACAGTAATTGTATTTAAGTCGACCGTCTAAGCAACTTACCAGATGTGCTAGCATTCAATGTACAACATATAAACTTTATTTACTCGAAAAATTAAATAAAATATGTATGTCAGTTCTGTGCTTTTGCTCTGCAAAGGATGCGCTTCCATTGTAACGGAGCGTAGTGGAGTTTTGCAAAATCGATCAATCATGTTGCGCGTCTCCGTCCGTTTTCGCTGTAATTCTCATATTCTTACTCTTTTATACAGCATAAGCATTCTATTTAATCCTGAAACTGCCCGTCACTTCCAACAGCATTTTATGTTTATGTTTTCCTTCTAGTCTGCGCAAATTTCCTTCGTAGTGTTCCTCCTTCTTCCTCTAACTTCTATCATACTCCTTTACTATTTTTGACTTCAAGCTGTCTGTAGTCTGTAGAACTCTTCCTCCGATTTAAGATGAGAGAAATCCCTGCCTATTTTCAAAAACCACCTCACAATTTTATCACTAACTTAATCCTCTTTCTGTTTTTGGTTCCTCTTTATTTGTTATTTTTTGTTTTGCTATGTTCTATTTCTGCCGCCAAGCAGCAGTGCTTGCACAGTCGGTGAAATTACTGGCACAAGAGGTATTCTGTCCTAGCCCTCTAGACTGGCAAAACATCTGCAACCCTCTAGTGTTGCGGGTGTTTATGGGTGGTGGTGCTCGCTTATCATTAGGTGGCCAACTTGCTCGTAGTAAAATAATAATTCTTTAAATTCAAATCCTTTTTTGAAGTGTGGCTTTTTTGACTATTTTTACATACCTATATGTACCCATATTGTACGAGCTATTGTCCTCGACTTCGTCTGCGTAGAATTTGTTTATAGCTATCCCGCGGGAACTGCCGCCAGAAAGGTGGATTTAGATTTTTGTGTGAACTGTGTATTTAATGTAGGTATCTAATTCTCTGGCACACTCAGCAGCTTAAACTGATCAATGAATTTTTACATATAATGTATCATTCATGTTTGAATTGTTTAATAGTAGTGAGGATATGTGAGTATACCATTTCAGTCGAAATCAAGCAGAAGATTTTGAAGTGAAAACGAATTTTAGTCAGGTATTTGTTGTACGTCTTCTTCTTTTAATATTCTGTATACCTTTTTTCTGATTTGGTGGCTATATGTGGTGTTCAATAAAGAGTTATTGTATTGTATTGTATTGTATTGTACTTTCTGGGATACCCGGAATAATTGCATTACCATAATAACTTTTTTTGAGTTAAAAAATATAACCGGTCGTTAGCTCATGAACCTGAAAACAGCACGAACCGAGCCGTCGGAACTTAAATTTAGTACATACAGTATAATAATTATGTATAGGTACAGTACGGGACTAGAAAACACTAGACAACTACCATTTTAATAATTGTTCAATGATATACCATGCAATGGACATAGGAATAATGTTATACGCGATGCGGCTAGCAACCCATCACTATTTTGATTCCCCGTTCCACAACCATGCCAAACGTGGCCTTTAGGTCTTATTGCCTTAGGCTCTGTTTACTCCGTAAGGGATAAAGACTTCATTTATGTGGGTGTGTGTGTATGTGTGTGTATAATATTCAATTAATATGTTTGAGAATGGTAATGTTGGTGATAACGGAAATGGTCGTCAGGGGCCCGATTTTTGAAAGCACATCTCTCGAAAGTGGCACGTAATTATCTGTGTATTGCTACAAAACTACAAATCAAATTAAATTTTCGACTAGTTGATTAGATTCATTAGACCTGTAACTTCCTTCTATTCTACACGTATTTCAAATTCGTCACAATTTTTCACCACTGTCAGTGGCATTTTCACATAGAATATGTGCTTACAAAAATCGGGTCTCTGTTGATGTATGCAGAAACAAAATAACAAAAAGAGCGAGACTGAGTACACAATAGTTTAAGGAATAGTAAAATGGCATATTTTAACAAGTTTAAAATTTAAGTCTTTACATTTAAAATTTTCAAGGGCGGTTTCCGTTTTTCAAAATTAACTTTATTTTGCTGAGTATCTATACACATGTAATGCATTAAAGTATGTTAGTATTTTGCTATCAATTTATTTCATTACTTACCGTGTACATGTACATTTTATATGCTCTCTCCTGGTCGCGGAGTGTCGCTTGAATTGGTTCCATCTTAAAACATCCACTTCATACAATTTATTATTTGAATTCAGAATAATACGGTCCATTTGACAGATTCATTCAATTCGACCCGTTAAACGATGAATGAGCGCTGACTAGGTTGATTAAGAGCACGTTAATTACTTTAATTAAACACGTCTTAATACTTGAGTGCAAGCTGACTCAGGATACACCGGTAATACAATAGTTAGAATTAATACAGCTAATCGGGCCGTCGGCGATATTAATAAAATTATTTCTAAAATTTAAAGAGCTCGTTTGATATAACTTAGACGACGGCTTCTTCTAACTATGTTCGAAAGCATGTCGAATGTTAATCGTTAGGGTGGACGGATAGTAAACACCGAGCCGCTAATGTGGGTACGTAATGTACGCCTCGAGATAATTCAAAAGTATAAGAGTATTATCAATTTGTTGAAATGTAAATTGACATTATTCATAATGCAATTCCCCAAAAATTCAAACCGCGTTCGCGCATGTTATTCAAATCGAATCGGAACAGAGAGCTTTGCACGCAAGCACAAGGCACGTTAACTTAATCGCTGGTTCGTAATTACGTGGATTTTATCAATGGAGTGTGCGTAAAAAAACTGGAGTTTCGTCTTTTAGGCGATCGGAGGCCACGTGGGCGGCACGCGGGTCCGGCGCGATCGCGACGGGATACTTGCGAATCCGCGAGGGAGCGCCCGCCGGAAACCGAGGTGTACCGGGGCTCCTCGAGTACAGAGAAGTGGCGGCCCGCGGCGCGTCCCCGCCCGCGCGCGCGCTCCCGCACCCCCGCGCCGCCCGCACATGCACTGACTCCGCGGCCTTCGTCTCCACACCACCACTCACCCCGCTTACCATGTTTGCCTTAATCGCAAATTAAGGGTCCCGGCAATGTTTTCTATTAAACTTTTGGATTTACGTTTGACGTCATTCCTTCAAGCTTGAGTTTTTATTACGATATTTGAAAATGTCACAACATTTTTTAATTTTTACGATTATATTAATTCACCGGGAATACGGTTAAAATGCAGAAAATTCGCATAATAATAATAAAATAATAGTATTCCGCCTTTTTCTTAGCATTCAAAGAGTAATTTACGAAGTTAATATATAATAATTCTCCAGTGATACTACGTCAACTAGACATAAGATAATCGCACTCGGAATGTTAATTTGCTAAACGGCGCTCGATACCTGAAAGGGAAGCGCCATTGAGTTATTCAGTGCCTGTTTTATTACGTACTTTAGGGCAATTAAAAGAGTAAGAGCTTTACTTTATTATAACGTCTGTAATGGTGTAGAATAAGAAAATGGTTGCAAAACAGTAATTAATTGAGCGTGAAATAGGGCTTTAATGTCAAGAGGTGTTTAGTGGCCGGACGGTAGCACAAAACATTTACTAATTAGGGTGGTTTGGTCCCTGTTTGTAGACCGAATTCAATTTGTTCTCCCCTATTTGAAAGTGTCCATGTCAATTCTTTATTGTCTTGACTTGTTTTCGCAGGGGTTGAAGTTTTAAGTGGCTGAGTAAATGATTGGCATGTTTGTGCGCGACGCGAGCCGGTAAATCTAGTTAGCTACGTCTGATTGATTTAACTGCATTCCTGCGTGGAATGGTATTTTACGCGCGCAGGCATGTAAGGAAGTAAGATACGTGTTAGCGTGTCGTCGAGAGGGACTACCTCACGGCGTATCGCTCGATCTGACGCAAAAAGGTCTCCGAGTGTGACAGTTATCGCCGGTGGGCTGGTTTCGAGTTGCGGTAGATCGGATGGAGTCGGGTGGGTCGGTCTATTTGTGGTGACAGGAGAAGCGTGGGCGCCGCGTGTACTGAGCTGGAGTGGCAATGACCTTGACACTAAGCGAGTGGCCTTGGGTAGCACGTGGCGGCTGACACCCGCTGTCTGTTGTCGGAACGCCGCCGCCGCCGCCTTTCCCAAGGGAGCCTATTGTGGATACGCCGCCAGATTAACCGACATTGATATTGCGAACACGGTAATATTAGCCACTTCTTTTTCCATCATGTCTCAGTATAACATTAAAAACTAAGTTACGCTTGGTTTAATGATTCATAATTTTAAACAGTTATACTTACCAATAAACTACTTTCTAATCTAGGTACGCAAGGTTGCAACCGTTGCAGGCTTTGTTAATGTACCTACTTTATATGAATAGAGAAAGGTATTTTATTTTTATAACCTTGCAGGTCAGATCAGGATTTATGTACACAACCTAACTCTAGAAAATCTATGCTGTACGATTAAATGAATGGTAAATATTGTAATATCTATTATAAAATATGTGCATAACGACAGCAAGCATTCGTATGTCCCTATGCTATCAAAGTATAATCCGTATATATTTCAATCGTTTAAATAAAATAATATAAGAAATAGTGGGAATATCCATTGTTATGTTATTGTGTGAATGGGTGCGATTCAGCGCGTCGGCGACGTGCGGCAACCGGCAGCCGGCAGCGTGTCGAGTGCGGTCGCCGCGGGGGCGGCCGGCCCCGCCCGGCCCGGCCCGGCCGATACGTTTATGAGCCGACACTAACTTTAACGGTGACCCCGCCCGCACTCGTGCACAGCCTGCTTTACATCCTGGCTCAATGAAATACGTCACACCATTACACCTAACCTCAAGAGGTTGCGTGAACGAGAGACGTGTCCTAGCAACCCACACTATCATTTCGTCTCGACGTCTATACACGGTGAACCGCAGATTGCCGATTATCTGGCTGCTATTGAAACTTTGAGTTGTGAATGACTATTGAATTATACTAAGTACTAAAATTCCAACGAAGCAAGAAAGATGCATGAGGCTTGCTTAGCGATGCATTGCGTATAAGTACGTAACTACACTAAGTACGCTATGTGCGATGGACCGGCCATCATATCCCACTATTTAACTACCGGAATCCAATACTACGATACTATAAATATTTTACGATACTACACCTGATGTGGGTGTCATAGTAAATCGAGTAGGCATAACAAAAGTAAACAAAGTATCAGCTGTCGGCGTGTGGGTCGGCCGACGCGCGGCCTGAGCGGCATGAATGGACTCTCGCATTTTATCATTATCACCACTTTGTTGGAAGTGACGCGACGATTCAGACTGCAATTTGCCGCCTCGAGACGCGTGTCGATGATGTTTATCTCGATTGCCCACTGGGGAGCTCGGCTAGTGTGAGGTTTATCTTCGCTTACATCACATAGGTAATACTTAGGTATGTTTAACGTCTTCAGGTAGCGTGTTTTTAAGAAATTTTCTTATTGTATGTAGATTTAAATATGATGATTGTTGGATATTAAATGAATATTGTTCCTGATTGTCTTTTTGATTTTTTACATTAAAGAAAGCATGCTTGACAATGCTAGGGTAGGTAAGTAGGTACAGATATTCAAACAGAAAAATATGTTGGTCATAATCCAGTAAAAACATGTAACCACCCGAAACCCGATGGTGACTTAATGCCTTCTCACACTAAGATTTTAAATATAAGATAGGGCTGGATAGGTCAAATGAGCAGGTAGATCACCTGAATCCTGGAATGTAATCACCCATAGACAAAATTAATGTACTTTTCCAAACACATAGCGTCTCTATAAAGAAGATTATAATATAATGTTTGTGCCAAACCCTATAAATTGTAAAGTATTACCTTTTTTGTCCTTAGTTACTGTGTTTTTCTCTATGGTCGAGCAGGTGTGCGTTCGATCTTAGCCCTAGACAAGCTGTCACTTATGACTTAAATTTTACCGCACCCTCAGTGGGAGGCCGCATCAAACGAGTTCCAAATTTTGTCGAACGAGGCAACATTTTTCACTTAATGTGGACGGTGCTGGACTACCATTAAGTTAAGGAAAATGGAAGACCAGATGGTGCTGAGAAGTTTGGTGGTGGATCAGACCTAGACCATAAACCGAACAGTTCATCGGTGTGCCGTGATATATATACCCTGTAACAAATGTAGAGACGTGCTACGTCTCTTATCAACGTCGGATGCGGTCCAATGGAAGGAGTTCATGCTGCGATGGGGCCGATGAAAAAAGTACTTCATAACCTGTGCCTAATGAAACTGAAGGCGACGGGCTGGCGAGATGTAGGTATGTACGTCGCAATATACCACACATAAATTTATATTATACGTACCTATTTCATTTTGGTCATAATATGGCCATGTTACTCATACATAGCTATAATATTGATAACCGTGCATCTCTAACTCTTTCAAGAATATTATCTATACATATAATAAAATCGTTGAGACCAAAAAATCTGTACATTGAAGATTAAAAAAAAAAACCGACCAGGGTGACTTAAAATCGGTAACTGAACATAATTAAAACAATTTTTAAAATTTTTGTTTGTTTGTTTGTTTGTTTGTTTGTTTGACTGAGCATCACGTAAAAACTACTGAACGGATATTGTTGAAATGTTCACAAATCTATTTTAAAAAATTCAGAATAGGATATAGGCTACAGAAATTTTGGATTTTTTTGGAAAAAGGGGGTGAAAAGGGGGGTTAAAGTTTGTATGAAAAAATTAAATTAGATTGTTCTAGAATCATGAAACTCAGAATACATACTTAGTAATAAAAATAAAGAAATACCTGTTTAAGCATTTTTTTTTAATCTCACCCAGAGGCGCAAAAAAGAGGGTTTTGTGTTTAAAATTAATTAACTTCATACACCTATACAATAAAAACCAATGAAGTGTAAACTTTTAAAATTGCTAAATAATACTTCCAATTTAATACAGGTAAATATAATTTCTCAGTTTTCTTGAAGTTTAATTTTTGAGGTGATTACGCACAAAATAGCGGAACTCAAGAAAATCAGCTTTCCTCGGTATAAGTAGTTGGTAATAATTACAAACAAAATAATACTACGGAGAAAATAGATAGATACGAATGTACATAAGACATAAAGCCGGCAAACTGTGTCAATTGTGAAAAAACATTAATAAACTAATTACATGCTGTACAGGTATTTTTCAACGAATACATTTTCGTCAAACCTAAATTAACCTAAATTGGCGTCCTAAATTGTGTTCTTTATCTAACACCTAAAGTTCAATATGCAATACCGTTACTTTGTTTTTATTTATGTGCTATTATTCACAACGCGTTCGGTTTTTGAACGCACTCTTATTTGAAAACCTGATATTATGTTATGAGGGCGGCGTGAAACGCTTGGCTGTATGCTCTTAATATCTTTGCCTAAAAAAATCAAAATCAAAAGGCGCGTTTAGGTACGTCTGCGCTACGAACATGTCAGAATTTTATTGTGAAAAAAGTTTGTGCTTTTAGTATGAATCTGACAGCGAGCGAACCTTAACTGAATCGCATTACGACGTCATGGTATATATAAGGCCTCTGTAGGTAATTAATTTGTAGATAAAGATAATAAGTGTTAATAATCTGTAGCTACCTACTTAAACCAAGAAAATAAATAAAAAAACTTCTGCTAGAAAAAATTGAGTCGCAAAATATTAATTAAAACGGATTAGTAAATGAATTGTTAGTCGTAAGGTAAAAACAGGTAAACATTTATGTACCTATTATTTGATTAGAATATACATATATATTTTTTTAAATTAATCAGAGTACAAATATCGTTAAAGTGAGCGCAGTATTCGCCAATAAGCGTCATAGTTCGGCGAAATTAATAGTGATGTGACTATAACTGTACTTATATATATAAAACTATTTGTAAAATAAGGTATAAATAAATGTGATGAGTCATTAACCAGTTTACACCTAATTTTTTTTCAAGATTCCGTGTCGCAAATTATTATTTTCATGACGTAATTCTAAAAGTATAGTTTCGTACACTTTCAGTGGTTCACGTGACGAAGTTAATAGTCATAATCATAATAATAATAATTTTGATATCGAAAAAAGCCGTAAGTATCACAAAAACACACGCGGACGAAGTCGCGGGCAACAGCTAGTGATGATATAATTGTAAAGTGTAGCTCAACACACGATTTTAATGAATTATTACGTAAAAATTTTAACTACCCATTATAGCTATCTTATTGAACGTCAATTCAATTGTCTTTGTTGTAGCACAAATTATCATAAACACAACAAAAATCACTAGAGGATTAACAATTGCCCTTAGTCAGTTGTCATGAGGCTAGCGAATTAGCCCTTCTTTAATGTATTTGTCTGTATACATAGTTAAAGTATGCGGAAAAAATATTGCGTACTTACATAACATAATGATAATACTTACGTAAAAACGGAAGTGAATTATAAGATTTTAAGGACGACACCCATTCAAAAATACACAACAACACACGTAAAATAAAACCCTCCTTTATTTTGATAGCGGAATCCTATTTCAGAGGCGAGGCCTAAAACGAATGAAATTGTAATTTTATTGGCAGTGTTCTTAAAAATGTAGGTACGGAAATTTAGATGTTTCCTCGGTCTTATTTGAATAGAGGGTTATTTATGTATTTACAGCAGTATATAAAAACTAAACTGCAATTATAATATGTTTGTACTAAGACAAACCTTTATCCAAGACTTTGTCTGCCTACAATGTGTATTTGGTGACTCAAACGGCTTTTTTTCAGGTAGGTAAACAAAATAGTTTATTTTAAACTTCGGCTTCTCAAGATTCCTGACATTAACGTATTACAATTACTTTAACAAAAAAAAACCTAGAATTATCACCGCTAAACAGATGCTTTTGCTTGGTATACAAGTTTCACAAGCAGTAAAGAAAGGAAAACATGAGTCCTTGTACATTTATACGTTATTTTTTTGTGAAAACCTTTTATAGGTTTTATATATTTTGGATGAAAAAATCCTCGAAAGTCAGAACTATTTTTTTCCTGATTTATTCATGACTAGCATTTCCGTCTGCGCAGAATTCGATTGTCGCTATCCTGCGGGAACTACGCAATTTTCCAGGATAAAAACTATCCTTTGTCTCTATACCAAATTCCATGTAAATCTATTTAGTGGTTTAAGCTTGGAAAGGCAAGTTATTACTCGATACCCCTTAAAATCTGTATTAGCGCAAACTGTTATCTTTTAAATAAGCTTTGTTTAGTAGCCTTGAAAGCTGTCTGTAGTGCTTTTCTCGGAACCATAACTTATTTAATCTAATTTGAATTCAATGCCCAAGCTCTGTTGTATCCAATTCCATAAACTTTGGCATTTATATCAAATTTTGGACAGGTTAATGGTAGCAATCGATTCGAATGAATGCCTATAAGTATTGTGATGTGAGATAAGTTGAATTGGCATTCAAAATACCTTGCATTATATAGAATATCTTGCATTATAGATTTGACCTAAAATGCGTAGGAAAATCTTTGAATGCATTTATCATTTTATTTTTGATGAAATAAATTACAAAAATTACTAATGTGCGGTATCATCACCACAATAAAAGTCGGTCACTACTGCATTCATTTAATTTTGAATTTAACTGAATCGATATATGTAGTAGTAGTAGAGGCAGATCTGCTCTACTAGGTTGAGCAGGCGCATCGAGGATAGAGACACACGAAGCATGCAAACGTATCTACTTACATCGATTTGCAACAAATATAATGTCAGACATGAATACGATGTGGGTTTGTTGCGAAAATGTTAAATTGTTCTTCTTTTAGTCGATAAGTCAAAGCGGACCGATGAACCGATACATGGGGCCCGATTTTTGAAAGCACATCATTTGAAAGTACCACTCGAAAGTGGTATAAATCAGCTTATTTCTTCAAAACTACAGCTCTAATCAAAGTTTTGACTAGTTCACAAGATTAATGAGAGCCGTGATTGTCTTCTCTGATATATACTCATATTTCAAATTCAGCATAATTTTTCACCACTTTCGAGTGGTATTTTCACACATGTGCTTTCAAAAATCGGGCCCATGGTTTTCTGTGTACTGGTTGGTTGTTTGGTGGAACCATAAATACATACATATTTTCACGTCTTTATCCCTTACGCTAACAAGACCTAAAGGCCACGTTTAGCATGATTGTGGGCGTATAGGTGGAAAGGGGAATTAAAAATAGTGATGAGTTGCTAGCCGCATGGTGGAACCATACCTACAGCGACAATGACCGAATATATCTCGAAGTAGGTACGCGAAAATGCAGACGAAGATTAGCAAATAATAAAAATACCGTCATAGCTCATTCTCCGGTTTCGAGCACATGGAAAAGCTTTTCAGTTAAAATAAAAAAATAATTGAGATTTATCATGATTTATTGAAGCCTGAAATTACCATTTTAACTGTTATGATTAAAGAAGAGTATAAAGGATTAAAAAGAGAATACCTACTTTAAAGCAATAAACCTATTTAACATATTTCAGTTTCATTTTGGAGTTTCTCAAAGTTTCCGTTTGTCCGCGTAAAGTACGGGATTCGCATAGCGGAAAATTATTTTATGGCTTTTGTTAGACTCATTATGAAACTTATTTGGAAAAATATGCCATAAAGAATCATA
This sequence comes from Pandemis cinnamomeana, assembly GCA_932294345.1. Classification (NCBI taxonomy): domain Eukaryota; kingdom Metazoa; phylum Arthropoda; class Insecta; order Lepidoptera; family Tortricidae; genus Pandemis; species Pandemis cinnamomeana. The sequence goes on along the minus strand of OW028705.1, from coordinate 8,581,139 downwards.
ATAAAAATCATAAATTATTTTCATTTGTTGTTGTTTCGAAGCCTCAACTGAATTCAAAGTTGGTGTAGGCAGGTACGTATTAAACTACCTAGGTTTCTCTTATCTAGATTTAATTTTTATTTAGAATATGCATTTTTTTTCATTTAAAGTAACAAACAGTTTGTTTCATTATGAGTACAGAGAAGAAATTTTATTTGCATTATTAGGTGTCAGGTTTTGTAAATACGGCGTTAGGCTTGACATGTTAACAGGCATTATGAAAGCAAAACTAGAAATCAATTTGTAAGTTTCTCCTATCTAATCTTTTCTTCTCATTCGCAATTAATAGTAAAGTGACTTTGCTATCTGTAGAATGTATTCAATACGTAGAAATATTGCGTAAATATCACAAGAAGTATAGCAAACGAAACAGTCTATAACGCAATATCCAGGCATTCATTCGAACCTCGCTGTTACAGCGTAGGCAATTCGTTTTAAAATGGTTCTCGCGCCGACTTTCTCCAGGCTGATGTCAGGAAATTGTGATCTTTGCAATGCAATTGAGTTTTATTATTCAATTTAATATTATGCCCTACTACGTCGGGCGCTTTAAATTTAATTATTTGGGGACATAATAGCGATGGCGTAGAGTAGATAGAGCGCCCAGGCCGGCGTGGATCAAGATTTTTGTGTGCGCATCCCAAGTATTTAATTAAACACCGCCAATAATAATTTCAAAGGAATATGCTTCAAACTTTCTTTAAAGTTAAATAAAATCAACATCTCAAATGTCATTAGCGCCCAGATGTAGGTACCTACTTCATTCGATAGATTTTCTTTATGAATACAAAGTGCTGATACGAGTGCTTACATGGCATTCTAAATGCGATACGGATAATATAATAAAATAAAATTGCGATGCGAATTCGTGAGAAAATTTAAATAAATAACTTTTCTGTTTGCACATAAAAAGAAATATATTGCGGCACAATGAATGTTGGGGGGTGGAATGGGTAGTGGGGACTCTCGCGGGTGGACGAGAGACGGGTCCGGGGGACGGGCAGGGGGCAGGGGGGCGCGACGCGGAGAGGGGGTGACCCACTTTAACGGGACAAGTAATATTACTTTTTACTTTTAGGTAACTATTTCATATTTTATCGCGATTATATTACTTACTTACGGATGTAGACATACAACTTTCCCTATTTGGCTAAATTGCTTTAAGTCACATAAATCCAGTACGGCATTAATAGGCGCCATGTTTGAGTTTCTCGTTCTATTTTAATGTAAAATTTTAATGCAACCATTTTAACTCAGTTTTGTAATGGGGCTAGGACCTGCATACATTTTACTTATGTACAATTTTTGCGATAAAACATTCTATTTGATCTTATTAAAATATGTCGATATAGAGTCTTTAAATAAAACTTTGTCTCTTATTGTTTTGAGCATTTGCGTCAGACCAACCTCTTAAACTTGAACCTGAAGCCACTCGAAGCGAGGTCTCCAAGGGAATCCCTGCGGTCCCCTGATCTGTAATTCTCGATTCCTTTTTGGGCTCTACCTGTGTCCCACGTGCAAGGTCTTTTTGTAGCCAATGCTCATGACTGATTTGTAATTGCAGGTTTTTTAAGATTAAACCAGTCAAATTAAATCAGTATTATTTTTAATTAGTCATAAACTAACAAAAAATACCATTAGATAATTAATTTCATGCAATTTTTTGGTACCTACCTATCAAGACCACATACCTAATCTGATAAAAGACCGAGTTGATTTAGAATAAAAATATAATTCTTATGAAAACTTCATCGTGGTTAGAGTGATTTTTAATTGAGTGTAAATTGTCTCAGGCCTCGTTGTAGAGTGTCAGGCTTCGCATGTTCCTGAAGGGAAATTCTGCCGACGAAAGAAAGCTTGATAATCATGTCAAAGCAGGAAGAACGACATATCCACAAACAACATCGTATGTACAGCGTGTCTATAGCTACGTGTATACATGCCGTTATTTTATTGACGTAGCATAGCTGTTGTACTTGTAGCTGTGTGATGTTGATTGTTTTCATTCAACCCCACACTCTTATTTTGTACGCGGGGCCTATTCGTTTGAATTAATTATGTTCTCCTTCATATTTCATTTCTGCTTACATTAATGTAAGATTGTAAGTGCTTCAATTTCATAATATCCTTTTAACAAATTGCGTAACTCGTTTATGTAATCTCAATATCGCTTTTACTAGTAAAAATCATGTGGTAGATTTCAGATACAATTACGTGGAGTTAATGAGTTTTCGTGATTTAATTTTCCGTTCCAAGTATTTAACTAAGTGAAGTTTAGACTTTATGACGTAAATTTCAAAGAAAATTAAAAATTTTCGGTACGAAATATTTGTTGCTTATTTCTTTTGATGCAAATAATATTAGCCATAAATAAAAATTATGGTTATGGATGGCTATTTAAGTGCCTATCATATGTGTTTGATGTATTTTTTATTGCAAAAGGTGGAAAACCCTTGGGCAGTTATAGGGTGAGGGGCTTAGCGGTGTAAGCTAAATGTTTGACTTATTGTATACAATATAGAAACTGGAATGTATGACCTGAGAATAATGTAGGTAACACAATTGTGTCACTTCGGTGGAATGTTGTCTTAACTAGTTTAGTTCTGCAATTAACGATTGTTATATTAATCTTATTGACAAACAATAAGCAAAATAGTATTTTATGCAACAGTTGTATAAGAGGGGTCAAGAAAGGTGAGTGGTGCGGGTTACGATGTGAGCGTAGCGAACATCGTAAGAAAAGACGCCACGAGCTTTTTTTGACTTAATTATACAACGTTGCATATACAATACTTTTTCTAAGACTTCTTTTAAAATTATCATCATCATCATCACCAACAGCTGAAAGGTGTTCACCGCTGAACCGGGGCCTACGCAATTCGTGGTCAGAACCACCAAATTACCCGGAAACGATACCCATCAACATATTTGACAAAAAATTGTCAAAATGTCATACCTTGAATCCAAAAAATTATGCCAAATTTGAGCTCAGAGCCAACAAATTACCCGAAAACGAAACCATCACCATTTTCGTTTCAAGTGTAAAATTATGTTCTAAACATTAATTATCAAATTGAAATATACCGAAATAGTACTTACAGGAGTAGAAAAATGGATCTAAAAGTATTTGCATCAATACATATTATAAAACAAAGTCCTCCGCCGCATCCGTCTGTCTGTCTGTTCGCGATAAACTCCGAAACTACCAGACTGATTTTCATGCGGTTTTTACCAATAGATAGAGTAGAAGGTTTCGGTATACAGCTTGCCAAAGTTATATTTTTAATATGATAATTGTGGCAGCGCCGTATAAGTATCTACATTGCACGCATGCGAAGCTGGGGCGGGGTGCTAGTTAAGTATAATTTTTGGAGGTTCTTTAGATATATTCATTATTTCTTACTTCCTACTGATATTATAAACGTGAAAGTTTGTAAGTATGGATGGATGGATGTTTGTTACTCTTTCACGCCAGAACGGCTGGACAGATCTGGATGCAATTTGGAACATAGATAGATTATAGTCTGGGATAAGACATAGGCTACTTTTATCCCGGGAAATTGCGTAATTCCTGCGGGATAGCGATAAACGAATTCTATCCAGACGAAGTTGCGGGCAACAGCTAGTGTAATAATATATTATACACATATATATACATACTAGCTGTTGCCCGCGACTTCGTCCGCGTGTTTTTGTGATACTTACGGCTTTTCTCGATATCAAAATTATTATTATTATGACTATTAACTTCGTCACGTGAACCACTGAAAGTGTGTACGAAACTATACTTTTAGAATAACGTCATAAAAATAATAATTTGTGACACGGAATCTTGAAAAAAAAACAGGTGTGAACTGGTTAATGACTCATCACATTTATTTATACCTTATTTTACAAAATAGTTTAATTTATAGTTTTGTTTATAGTTTCTTTATTCAAAAAAAGCTAAGTACATTTTTAGTTACCTACATCACTATTAATTTCGCCGAACTATGACGCTTATTGGCGAATACTGCGCTCACTTTAACGATATTTGTACCCTGATTAATTTTAAAAAATAAATATATTCTAATCAAATAGGTAATACGTACATAAATGTTTACCTGTTTTTACCTTACGACTAACAATTCATTTAGTTTTAATTAATATTTTGCGACTCAATTTTTTCTAGCAGAAGTTTTTTTATTTATTTTCTTGGTTTAAGTAGGTAGCTACAGATTATTAACACTTATTATCTTTATCTACAAATTAATTACCTACAGAGGCCTTACCATGACGTCGTAATGCGATTCAGTTAAGGTTCGCTCGCTGTCAGATTCATACTAAAAGCACAAACTTTTTTCACAATAAAATTCTGATATGTTCGTAGCGCAGACGTAAACGCGCCTTTTGATTTTGATTTTTTTAGGCAAAGATATTAAGAGCAGACAGCCAAGCGTTTCACGCCGCCCTCATAATAATATCGTTTTCAAATAAGAGTGCGTTCAAAAACCGAACGCGTTGTGAATAATAGCACATAAATAAAAACAAAGTAACGGTATTGCATATTGAACTTTAGGTGTTAGGTAAAGAACGCAATTTAGGACGCCAATTTAGGTTGATTTAGGTTTGACGAAAATGTCTTCGTTGAAAAATACCTGTATACAGCATGTAATTATTTTATTAATGTTTTTTCACAATTGACACAGTTTTCCGGCTTTATGTCTTATAGCTAGCTACGGAAGCGGTATCGAAAACCATCTCCAATTGGCATGTGTCAAGAGAGGCGTCATGCTCTGACCACAGATGGATCCGCTACGATATGCAGGTAAACACAGCCCCGCCACTTCCCAGGCGTAACCCACGTAAGACCGACCAGGTGATATACGCCAATAATCTGGACAGACTCCTCAGTGCGAAGGAATGCCCAGGAAGACTCACGGGAACGGGACTGATAGAAGAACAGGTAGACATACTCACTAACACAATCATAGATTCCTACCATGCTGCATGTCCCTTATCGACCCCACCTGTAAAAGACACTCACAAAACCAACTGGTGGGGACCTGAACTGGAAAGGCTCAGGAAAAAGGTAAGACGACTACTAAACAGAGCGATGAATACATGCGACGATTTGGACTGGGACAGATACAAAGAAGCCAAGTCCAAATACAAGAAACGAATAAGGTACAGAAGTACCAACTCGTGGCGCAAATTCTGCAGCAGCATAGAGACCTGCGAACAGGCCAACAGGGTAAGAAAACTTTTATCTAAACAATCCAATCAGGTCGGAACTTCCCTAAAAAAGCCAGATAACACCTTCACCAGCACACCTGAGGAAGCAGAGCGTGTCTTGATAGAGACACACTTCCCTGGATGCCATATTGTGCAACGGGTCGACTGGAATGAAGAAGAGACAGACACTACAGAGGAGCACTGGAGGCTAGCACTCGAGGTAGTTAGCACACCCAAAATCAAATGGGCTATCAACAGCTTCAAATCCTTCAAGTCTCCCGGTTTGGATGGGGTCTTCCCAGCACTGCTGAAGTGGGGAGGGAACCGTCTGATCCAAAGACTAAACACCGTTTTCACAGCATGTCTAGCATACAGGTATGTACCAAAACGGTGGAGGGAAGTCAAGGTAATGTTCATCCCGAAGCCGGGAAAAAGCGACTACTCAGAACCAAAATCACACAGACCGATTAGCCTCACCTCGTTCCTATTAAAGGCCCTGGAGAGACTGTGTGATCGTGATCTGAGAGCGAACGCCCTGGACAAGGTACGCCTGCACTCGAACCAACACGCGTACAGTCAAGGTAAGTCAACAGAGTCAGCTCTACATGCAGTGGTCTGCAAAATAGAAGAAGCCATCGAGAGTAAATCGATGTGCCTCGGCACCTTCATAGACATAGAAGGAGCCTTTGACAAGACCAACTTTAACAGCATCACGTCGGCACTGGTAAGACACGGGGTAAACTCGGTCATGGTCGGCTGGATAGGTAACATGCTCAGCAAGAGAGTGATCAGATTCAACTCGACTGAGACACAACAAGCACTGGTAGCCAGAGGATGTCCACAGGGAGGAGTGCTGTCACCGCTCCTGTGGAACATGGTGGTAAATGAACTCATCACCAGACTAAACATGCACCACTACTACGCGATTGGATACGCTGACGACATTGCCATACTCATAAGCGGCAGGGTGTGCAGCGTGATCTGCGATGTCACACAGCAGGCTCTGAGAATCGTGGAGTACTGGTGCAAGGAAAACGAACTAACTGTCAATCCCAACAAAACGGAACAGGTAATGTTCACAAACAAACGGATACTAGGCAACTACAATCCCCCTAGGCTGTTTAACACGGAGCTGCAGTTCGGTACTGAGGTAAAGTACTTAGGAGTCATACTGGACAGCAAACTGAACTGGAGCAACCACCTTAACAACAAAATCGACAAAGCCACGGTGACCTTCTGGCAATGTCGTAGAATGTTAGGTAAGCAATGGGGACTGACCCCAAAAATTACGCTATGGCTATATCAGGCAGTCATCAGGCCAATCATCAGCTATGGAGCGGTGGTGTGGTGGCCACGCACCAAACTAATCACCGTAGAAGCCAAGCTACAACGACTCCAAAGACTAGCTTGCATGGCGACCACGGGCTGCATGAGGACCACTCCAACTGCGGCCCTGGAAGCCCTGCTGAGCCTACCGCCGCTGCACTTGTTCATCCAACAGGAGGCGGGAGCGGCTGCAATCAGGCTCAAGAAGCTAAAGCTCTGGAAAAACGCGAAAGTCAGTCACACACGGATACTTGACGATCTGGTAAGAAGGGAACCACTCATGGAGGCGGCCACCGACAGGATAGCCAAGCAGTACGTGTTTGACAAAAAATACAGAATACAGCTGCATGAAGACCCAGGTGAGGGACTCAACCTGAAGGAGCTGAGGATCTTCACGGATGGGTCAAAAACAGCAACAGGCACAGGCTCTGGAGCGCATTCGGAAGACCTGAATATCAATATTTCAACACCGCTTGGGGCCCACAACACCGTCTTTCAGGCGGAATGTATGGGCATCATAGCGGCTACCACAGCGATAGACACCAGACAGGTAAACTATCCCATCCGAATACTATCTGACAGCAGATCGGTTCTACAAGCCCTGCAGAGCGACACAATGACTTCAGGATTAATCCACGAATGCCATAAAGCTCTGACGAGGGTAAGCGAACACAGCGCAGTAACCTTACAATGGATCAAGGGTCACAGCGGTTCGCGAGGAAACGACGCAGCCGATCGACTAGCGAGAGGGGGCTCAGAGGCGAACGCCATAGGACCTGAACCCATCATACCTCTGCCGTTCGGATGGCTGCGTGGTAGGCTACGGCACAACACCAAGGTAATGCACCAACAGCTCTGGTCAAACCTGGACACCTGCAAGCAGACCAGAGAGGCGCTCCCGACGATCAACCCCGGATTGTCCCGCAAACTTCGCGAGTACGGGAGACCCCAGCTCCGACTACTAACCGGAGCTCTGACTGGGCATGCCTTGCTCAACAAACACTTACACAATTTAGGTGTTACAGACAGCCCCCTATGCAGAGCGTGCATGGAGGCAGAAGAAACAGTCACACACATTCTGCTGGAGTGTTCCGGAGTGGCGAACTACAGGGCACAACACCTCGGGTCACCGAGGACGCTCCAGGAAGTCGTCGGCAACATAAAGGGTCTGCTAGGCTTTCTACAGGAGCTGGGCTGGCACGAATAGTGCCGCAGCCCACCACGCAAAATAGGCGCAGTTAATAGTCGTCGAGTTGCGGAAAACAGCCCGTTACAACATAACATAACATTTATGTCTTATGTACATTCGTATCTATCTATTTTCTCCGTAGTATTATTTTGTTTGTAATTATTACCAACTACTTATACCGAGGAAAGCTGATTTTGAATTCCGCTATTTTGTGCGTAATCACCTCAAAAATTAAATTTCAAGAAAACTGAGAAATTATATTTACCTGTATTAAATTGGAAGTAATATTTAGCAATTTTAAAAGGTTACACTTCATTGGTTTTTATTGTATAGGTGTATGAAGTTAATTAATTTTAAACACAAAACCCTCTTTTTTGCGCCTCTGGGTAAGATTAAAAAAAAATGCTAAAACAGGTATTTCCTTATTTTTATTACTAAGTATTTATTCTGAGGTTCATGATTCTAGAACAATCTAATTTTATTTTTTCATACAAACTTTAACCCCCCTTTTCACCCCCTTTTTCCAAAAAATTCAAAAATTTCTGTAGCCTATATCCTATTCTGAATTTATTGAAATAGATTTGTGAACATTTCATCAATATCCGTTCAGTAGTTTTTACGTGATGCTCAGTCAAACAAACAAACAAACAAACAAACAAAAATTTTAAAAATTGTTTTAATATGTTCAGTTACCGATTTTAAGTCACCCTGGTCGGTTTTTTTTTTTAATCTTTAATGTACAGATTTTTTGGTCTCAACGATTTTATTATATGTATAGATAATAAAGATTCACTCTGTAAGGAACTCCTTAGGTATATATATACAGTATAATCTTTTATTTTTGCTTGTCAGTAAATTTGTTAGTCCATAATCAATCCTCAAACTTTTCTAGGTTGGTTTCAAAGACTTAACTCACTTTATCACCTAATGATAAATAGCTTGTTTTGGTATACATTTTCAAATACCCAGTTTCCTTCATTCACTTGCCGGAGGCTGTATCTAAATGATAAACTTTTATTTTATAAATCAAATAATAACGTTTAGGAAAAATAAGCGGAAAATTCGACATTAGCTGATATTGTAACAGTCGCCCACTACAAACCCGGGGCTCCCCTACAAACCAGGCTCTTCCGGTCGGAACTTCCGCCCAGTACGCAACTACGAGTACTTCGGGTCTTTTTGGTTTTGATTGTACATTGTATTTGTCTTGTTTATTTTGCACAATAAAGAGTTTACATACATACATACATACATTTACTTATTTCTTTTAAGAGCTATATTGTTTTCTTAAACTGCCTTTATTACTATTGCGTCTCGAATGAGCACCTTAGTAAATTTTTTAATGCTCTTCTGTGAGTTTTTTTCCTGTTCCTTGTTGGCTTTTTATGATCTATGTTGGTACAGACAGGGAAATCCAATAAGCAAATACTTTGTCTATTTATTAGATGTCATGAAACGCATTGGACTGGTATTTGCAAATGAATACTGTGAACACAAGCCAAGAGACATATTTGTGTAACCTGTCACCTAATAAAGCATTTTTTGGTGTAGGCACACTTCGTAAACACCCCTCGTGATATTCCGACGCTAGCGCTGGCTATTGCTAACCAACGGGCACGTGGTCATATCATAGTTCTACGTCACCGTGTCATGTTGCTCGTTGTTGGGGTACAACGTTTAAAAATGCTTGAACAATTTCAGGAATGAAACGAAGACGAGTGCTCGTTTATAAGCGTGATTTAACAACTCCGGCATATTGATTTTTACGTCGCCGTGGGCCCGCCCCCTCCCCCGCGGGAAGAGTTGCACGGGGGTAATGCTAAAATGCTTGTTCCCCTATTTGAGAGTACATGCTGCGGGGACGTTCAACTGCGCCACTCGCGGATACATTTTTCCGCGGCATGTTTCTAACGTTACTGAGGCTGTTACTTGTGCTACTTAATACGGGTAAACAAACCTAAAATATAAGTAAACAGAATAACCAGGTTATACGTGTTCCATTCTAAAAATACATTTCCTAATTTCAAACTTATTTATTCCCACTTTTTTCCATTTAACTTATCGTGAATAGTTTACGTAAGATTTACGACCGGATGCGTCTTCATTCAAACGTGAATGTGACACACTTTCTATCGTAGTTACATTCTTATCTCTTACTTATTGTGTTTTTAACAACTAGCTTAGTGGCAATTTGTCATGTTTTATTTCAATCACCTACTTTTCGTGTTTTGAAATGGAATTTTAGAATTTATTAGTTTTTGCTTCACTTGATTTAACTTTTGGTTTTATCGCTTTAAATATTACCTTGTAGCGAAACTAACTAAATAATAAATTTTAATTTGAATTCGGTTTGTGCAACTTACAATTCATTTTTATTTATTTAACAAATTATTAATGATATCCCATTTTCTTTATTAAATTTCTTGGTTCGGTACTTTATCGTCTTGACAAAAATACACATCAGATTGACAAAAGGAAGTATGATTTAAAAAATCCTTGAAAATAAAACATTTATTTAATTTCCGGGAAGAAAATTGTCGGAAAAGTGTAGGTCCGCAGTTGTATGTCCCCGCGAGTTTGTTCAGCCCCACCCGCGCACTTTTCAGTGGGCGGCCCGCACCCTTCGCTGCACCCCATGTGTTATTCCGCTCCGGCCCGCGCCGGGACGCTCCTCATACAACTCCAATTTACAACTGAAAAAAATTACAAATATTCCTCAAATTAATCTAATGTTCAATTGGTTATAAAACAACACCAAACTAACCAGTTTACACGTAGGTATCAATTACGTGCCGAGGCTCCGACCCTTGCGGGTATCATGGCCACGGTTTAAAAGTCGATCGACCCAATTCATGTTTGGGAAATTGTTGGAAATTAGGAATCTTTTTACGACCCTTATCACATAAATTAACAAAATGATACGTACTTAAGTTTAATTACTTAAGTCAAGAAAAACATATGATACAATAGACTCTGGCGAAGACACCGTTTGCCGGCAATTAAAATAAATCTTAAAATAGCAGTAAGTTAGTACCCCAATCAATGCCACGACATAAAGAAAAAACCTTATATTACGTAAATGACAGCGCGTACGAAAATGTATCTAGAGCGAAATTTAGTTTGTAATAACAACCGAGGGGCGCCACCCCAACCCTACTGAGTTTGAAATGGAAAGCTTTTAAGAGCTTTTTGTTTTGTAATTAATTATGTTTTTTTATTTACATTCCTTTACAATGTTCGTGATTTATTTTGCGAACAAATTAAATTAAATAAAGCATATTACTTGCTCAGATTGTCTTCAGAAATTACGTACCTATTTACCTTAAGTATTCTCCAAAACCTTAATTCAGAAAAAGCTTGTACAATATTAGAGTGATACAAAGTGTTATTTTTGTTATCTTCGCAGTATTTGCTAGTCCCTTGAGTCTCTAATTCGATTATAAAACAGGGTTTTGACTTTCCCAATTCTGACACTAACACCGAATCACTGGTCCGTCTCATTGGCATTTATTGCCGGACATCATCCGCCCGGATGGATTGCCTGCGACAGAAATAAAATAAACAATGTCATCTCGGAGATTGAGGAAAATACGGAACCCTAAAAAGTTCAATAAAACACGAGGGAGAAGGAGGACTTGAGCGAGACAGCAGTACTCGTGAGGGTAATATGAAAGTTCGTCTGCGATAGCTACGCCTGTTATAACGTTTACTCTTACCTAATTAATACTTTTAGTTTTAAGACCACGTACATTAATTAGTTATAAGTTTGTTAATTACAAATAGTATGGTTTGTTTTTTCTGGGTACGACTAATTACGGCGTATTTGTTGAGTAATTAGTAATGGGGAGATTCAGGATACTACCTAATACGGATGTTGTACAAAGTCAGCAAACTGTGTACCATATATTTAACTAGCTTTTGCCCGCGACCCCGTCCGCGCAGATTCGCTTATCGCTATCTCGCGGGAACTATGCGATATTCCGGGATAAAAACTATCATAAGACCTTTCCCGGGGCTGTAACTATCACTATACCAAATGTCAATAAAATCGGTTTTGCCTTTTGCCATGAAAGTGCAACACACATACAAACATCCAAACTTGCGCCTTTATAATATTAGTAAGATTATTTTGTCAAATTGGTATCTGGGTATACTAACCCAGTTTTACGCATAAGTTAATGTTTCTAACAAATTATATCGAGGACGCTTAAATGAGTCCCACAGGAATCGTAGAGTCATTGGTATAATTTCCATAGCACAAGAAAGTTTACCGATATGCATAATGTTATCGTAAAACTATTTCGGATATATAATTATTTTGTCCTCGCAGGGTAACGTTATAAGTTATAACAGTTAAATATAATACATCAAATCTTTTTTAACTGTTCGTTGTATTGGAAAGTTTAAATAAAAATACTTAAACGTATGTGTAAAAAACTAAAGATATGTCTTTCTTGGATGTAGTAGTAAAACTGTCTTGTAGAGAAGTTGAATTTATATATTAGAGACATTTATTAGTATAGGCATGGTATCTTATAGCTATTTACCTATATCAGTGTTCCTAAATAAAAATATGACAGTTTTGCCAAACAGTTTTATTATCGTTCTTTTCTTATAAACATGTAAATATCTCACGTGAAAGAATAAACAGACAATTTAAAATATTATAAGTTTCTCAGAATACAATAAGCTATAATAGCATACATTTCCATACATCAAAATCTCTTATGGGCTAACTAAAGGTTTTAAATTGTTTCTCAATGTTAATAAATTTTAAACAGATAAACCTGTACATCTCGAGCTCGCGTCTTAAAAAACGAGTATTGTGAGTATAGAATCCAGACGAAAAAAGTAGTCGCGCAACATTTCACAAGGCACAACGGCCCGCTGCATTGCATTGTGTGCCTTAACAATATCCACGAGCTCGCCGCAGCATCCACAATAAATACAACACGGCGACGTCATTTCAACAAATCAAATACCCTACGCAAACAATCTCAAATCGACTGTTCTAGCCAATTTCAATTTTATGCCCTTTGCTGGATGTTGACTGCGAGTCTGCAGCCGGACGAGAATGCATTTCTTACGTACTACCAAATGTTGAATACATTTTATCCCACTGCTTCTTTTTTGCGATCTCGTCTGTTATTATTTTATAACTAACCTTATGCTATTGTAAATTAAGTACTAGTAGGTCTTCAAATCAGTTTGAGACACCTGCGGCTCTGACAAAGCCGGTTTGCTCGACCTAGATACAACGTTAACACTTCGGCTCTGGTGTGGTCGTAATTGGATCTACCTTTATGAAACGTAGTAATATATTTAGGGTTAATAAATTTCTAATAAAAATATATTTAGAAACCGATAGAAGGTACATAGTATTTTTGCCATTAATGAACATACATATATGCATATGTAAATCCCGTCTTTATTCCTTACGGGGTAATAAGACCTAAATGCCACGTTTAGCATGATTGTAGGCGTATAGGTGGAAAGTTACATGTTTATAAAACTGGTTTTTCTGTAAACTTTTGTTAATTTACCATAGCTTTTCTTATTTTTCAATTATCCCAATCCTAATTAATGATAATAAATAATAACGAAATATCACGGGACTTTTAAGACCATTTGACCTAGTCTCAAACTAAGCTAAACTTATACAGCCTACTAATGGGTGCTAGCCGACGGTAAAAATACTTCAATAGATAAATAAATACTTGAATACACCTAGAACACCCAAGACCAGACAGCAAACATTCGTATATTTTATACATAATATATCGGCCTTACCTGAGGCCCGATTTTTGAAAGCACATGTGTGAAAATACTACACGAAAGTGATGAAAAATTGTGCTGAATTTGAAATACGAGTTGCTTAGAATTACATAGCATAGGTTCAGTATATTTATGTGTTGCATATTTCGGTGACTGTTTCTGACTCTCTTTATTTGTCCACGTGGGAGAACTCCCTATTCCGTTAGAATATCGAAAAATCCGCCCTTATTCCTTGTCTATATTATAATAGAAAATTAAATGAAAGTTAATAAAAATAATTCATTTTGAAATAATATTTTTATAAGAATAAGAAGTTATCATACACACTCTCTACCTATTCTTAAAAATATATATTATATTTCGAAGGACAGAGTTCCCACAAGATGGGCTTCCGGAAAAAACTTTTCTTAATTAGTGGCTAACAAAGAAAATCTATCCTGGTAAGTTATTGAAATGGAAAAATATTTCGAACCGTCGAATCATATCTGGCGTAATCTGATACTTTGTATAATATTTTAGAAACAAAATGACCTCCACCTTCCTTTTTTTATTTTACTTTATCCTCTCATCCACTCAAAGGTTGACTGATTGAGGTTCCTTAAAGGGATAAGTCAGTCTTTGAGCATGTATCTCAGTGTTTGACAATTGCATTTGTTTTATGTTTATTTTACACAATAAAGAGTTTACATACACACATAGGTACAATTTCTTTGTAAGAATTTTAACCGAATTAATAGTTTTCTTACTTAAGAGGTTCACCTTTAAAACAGCATTAATTAAGTAGGTACTTGCTGTGTGTAGAGGAATCACAAAAATCAATCTCAGGTGTGTTCATGTCCGATTTTCCTCAGAAAATTCAGTCAAAGCGGATTTATAAGGAAAATATGTTTCGAATGTTCATCAGTCAGGGAGTCAAGGGCTCGGGTCACTACAAGACAGCCGCAGCCGCGGTCTCGGGGGAGGGGTCACAAACAGGTTATGACCCCGACAAGTAACTTGTCCGAGGCTCCGAACTTGACCAGCATTAAAAGATCCCTAAACGCCAAGAATATTCCCCCGTGGGGTCCCACGTTCTACGCCCGTCGCGGGACAGATAGGCTCAGGGATCTTGGTCACAGCCGTTCGCTCGGTCCTGTCCCGGACCAGGATAAGATAAAATAATGTTTTGACGTTGTGTGACTTTAAGTTTCACGTGTTGGATTAATGTAACGTGTTAGGTCATTGGCGTAGTTGGTGCTGCAGTACAAGTCGACAAATTGTATTTTACCTTTGTATATGAAATATGGACATACCTATATGGCAAAAACGGTACCTATGAGGTTTAAGTATTTCTTTACACACGGAGTACCTATACCTTGCATTGTCCATCTATAATCTTCATAATCTAGTCAAAAAAGTTAACAATAACAAATCTTGAAAATGATTGTTACTTAGAATCAAATGAGCCATGTGGCGTTACTTGAAATAATTTAATGCAAGTACCGGGCATAACTTTCTGATTATGATTATTTATTACATAGTTGAAAATTGTTGTAACAAGTAAGAGGTCCTTTTACTTTGTATCGGTAAACAATGCAATTTGTTTATATACTTTTTCCAAACAAAAGTAAAGGTATATATTTCCACTATTACCACATAATACTCCATTGTTCCTCAGTTCGTTGATATTTCTCCAACATTTTCAACGGTTGGACGCTAACTTAAGTGATACACGTGCCTAGCGAACCATGAATACCATAAACTGTTACAGTTCGTGCTGGTATCAAAACGCTCCATTATCATTAGCATAATCCTTTTATTTGAACTGAATATAAAATAGCTCCGCTGTTTACAGATTTTTATAACTCCAGAGATAAAAACTGAGATAATTTTGATGAAAATATTTACGACGGATACCGTTGTTACGAACTGTTGTTCGTACAATGTAAAATCAAATGAGAAATTGTCGATCACCAATGATCATAAATACTAACGATTTCGTGTGAACTTTTGATTGCATCATAAAATCTGCGAGTAACGTGATACCTAGAAATAGCTCTATCTGTACTTGCGCTTTCATGCTGCTACCGGGTGGACGAGAATAACCTGTAACTTTCACCGTTTTTCCAATCAATTTGTTTTTGGCAACCACGTTTGTTTTCATATCATCAGATGAATATCAGTAATCCGATTGGTTTTATGCATGGCAACGCAAATAACGATGTTTTGTTCATTTCATAATAGCTCCTTTTGTTAATTAGAAAATTGTACATTCGAAATCAGAATTAATCGGTAAATGATTTTGCATCCATCGGGTAGAACTTAAAATATCTTGGTAAAAATAAAATTGTTATTTAAAAGAAGATAATTCTATTGTACATATTGGCTGACAGTATTCGAGCTGACTGCACACCATTGTCTGCCTCTGATTTATTTCAGAAACCCTTTGCATCGATTTGGTTAATTCTTCTTTTTATGTGGTTTGGTAATGAGAAGAGGACAAAGGCTGTCCTGTTTGTTTTACTGCTCTTGTCCTTCCAACTAGTGAGTGCTTGAGCCTGGAATTAATCTTGAACGAAATTGGCTAATACTAAATCGTGAAAACTTTTAAGGATTTGAACTTTTAATGCAGATTTAACATTAGTAAGCTGCATGAACTAAAACCAATTAGGTATGTAGTTTGCTACCCCGCAAGTTCCGCAACCAGACGTGCGAGACACTTAGCACTTGACCAGCTTTTTATACAATATATCCTGACGTATTTGGACATTGAATTGGTAATATTTGGACAGATTTTTAATAATTTAATTTTAAAATGAGAGCAAATAAAGTACCTGCCTAATCTTGTGAAA
Organism: Pandemis cinnamomeana; assembly: GCA_932294345.1. Taxonomy (NCBI): domain Eukaryota; kingdom Metazoa; phylum Arthropoda; class Insecta; order Lepidoptera; family Tortricidae; genus Pandemis; species Pandemis cinnamomeana. The sequence goes on along the minus strand of OW028705.1, from coordinate 8,564,765 downwards.
GTTCACCTTGGCTTTTAATTCCTAAGAACGCGGGAAAAGTCATGTGCAATTCATTATAATATAACGGTAATAACAGGTTTTAGCCATTAAAATCGTACTGAAAGAAGTTTTGTTGGAAAATTCCATAGCAGGCAACTAAGGTGCGCGTGCGCAGTGCCATGTTTACACGGCATAGTTAAGCTTTGTCTATATGGTGCTGGGGAATAAAGCTCTCTATTTAAATACCAAGTCAGCGATAACATACATACACAGTTGAGTTCATCCAGCTTAGGATGTTTTCCTTAACCAATTAATGGCAAGCAATGATACATGTCTAATGAATTTTAAAGAACCGTGGAAAAGCGCTGAAACAAATTGTTTTGCGTTTCATTGACAAGACCGCTTGAAAAGATTTAAAGTTTAAACCCGCCGATTGAATAATATAAAAATAATTATGTCTATATCATGGCATAAAAACCGTTCTTTGAATAACGAATCCATACATTACAAACTACACTGTGAACACCATGTAGAGACGCCATCTGGTGGCCCTCATCCAATCAGAAAAAATAAACCCGCTGTGAAAATAAACAAACATAATTTATAAATAGACATTCTCGTTTCGTATACATAAACTGACATTTCATTTTGAACTTCTAGGACGTTAAAGTTTACTTCCTGCCTCAGTATTATACTTGTACTCGTACCTACCGGCATCCAATAATAGTGGGTATTAGTAATGTTTTAGTAGATACGGCCGGTAAGACCAACCGGTCCCACGATCTCAATTCTCACATCTTCATTATGACGGGCTATTTAAATATTTTGTAGTTAAAACTTCACTCACTCTGCTCTATTAAAGGTTCAGTGATTGCATTAATAATAATTTGCTTTATCGCAAAAGAAGAATGCGGAAATTCTCGATGTAGGTGCCTGATTTACTATACATCTATAGCCATCTTACAGGTTTTTTATTTAATCGCTTTTCAATCTGAGTAGTGAGTAGGTTTAATCGAAAACAAAGTAAGTAGTTATTTAAGTTACTATTTTTTAGTTATTTCCAGGTACTTATTAGTTGTCTGTAGGTAAAGATATTTATTTCACCATTTAGGTATTTAATAAACGTTCCACTATTAGGTCGGTGCATATTTATAGAAACCATGATCCTGTTCTTAACTTAGGTCGTTATTTAAGTAAACGACACTAGATTTCTACATCGAATTAAATTCACAAAGGTTAAAAGCTTCTATTGTGCTTATGAAACACAGTAGTTAAAGGTCAGGTTCTAGTGGGTAAGCCAGAGACCTACAAACACTTAGGTATTTTAGGTTTTAGGAGGATATTTAGCACATTTTTTTTAGTTTTTATTACAGTAGGAAGTAATTTTATGTATTTTTAAGCGTCTCAAAACTTCGATTCAAAATGCTAATTAAATGAAGTACTTAAAGCAAAACCGAAAGTAAAGTTACTATTATTCAAGAGCTATACTCATTTTACCTCGTAAGTATCTAAAATTTAAGCGGCACCATAGTAAAAATGATGAAACTTGTAGAAAACGAGTGAAAAATCGTTTGAAACTTTTCAAAACAAAGTGGCTTACGCGTACCCAATGACTACCAAAGAAGTCATCAAAGAAATTGCCATGAAAAACGTTCCAGTGAGGTAAGCTATTAAGTATTCTACGACTGTACATACCAGGAGTGGCACGAGGTGCTAATAAGGTACGATAAAAGCTTCTTTACACTGGCTAATAAAATATATCGTTTAACATTGTAAATATTATGCAATTTTCTACAGTCATGCTACTCCAACCTACCCATGTTCCATCCGTTCGTAGTCTATAGCTATGTGACTGTGCAACAAAAGTTAATCGTACAAACAATGTTTAGTTTAGTCTGAGCGTCATGTACTTATACAAAAATGAAAATAATAAAAAAAGGCTAAAAATTTTAGAACCGGTCCCCGGCACTGTGGCTCGGAGAGCGTCGGAGGAGTGACCTCAGTTGGCCTTGACAGCTGCGCTCGCTCCGTCCACAGCCGCGAGCCTCGCCACTCTGACTCAACCACTAGCCTCACTCCACTAAAACATCGTTACATTATAATAAAAAGCTCTCGCTGCAACTATGCGCTACATTACGTTACTACGCTCACACGCGCAGATGAGCTCGTCGGCCTAACGCGTTCCTATTATATCATTCTGTCGTCAAACCGTGATTTGTCGTCATGCATTAGTGCTCAAAAAGGACGATGCCTTCATTTGTCGCAAGAGGGCAGTAGGCCTTTCATGCGCTATGCTTATAATATAGTTTTTGGTTTTGTGCTATTGAGGTAGAGCAATTGTGAGTTATAAAGAAATACAGGGATGTCGAATGTTCCCCTCCAAGCCAAAAAAATAATATTATGCAGTAAAATACCTACAATTTCTTTAAAGAAAATTCAACAGTTTATCAAAGACAAATTAAGCTCTAGATATGAGTAATATTTCTACGCTTACATAGTACAAAGTTCATATGAACAAAAGTATGGACATAAGTGGCTTGCCATAACATCATATCGGCAGGACAATGCACATTCCATTCGGCGGGTAGGGACTGCGGGGTAGAGACAGAAGAGGGGGGGGGGGAAGTAGTCCATGGGTTCCCCTACTAGTCACGTGTAAAAATATGAGTAAATCCAAAATAGACAAAATTAGGTAACAGCGATGTAGCTGCAGGATTGCCACAATTATCGTCATTTTTCAATCAATTTACAAATAACCTTGAAAAATTATATACGTAAACCTTCTTCATGAATCACTTTATATGCTTGTTAGTGAAAACTACATGAAAATCCGTTCAGTAGTTTTTGAATTTATTGTGAACAGACAGACTGATAGTCGCGGTGGAGAACTATGTTTTGTAACATTTAGTGATGATAAGACATTGCTCATAGTTGCAACATAGCTGTAATATTTTCAATATTGTTATATTTTCGCGGGTGGTAGGGCCTTGTGCAAGGTCCGTCCGGATCGCTACCACCATCTTACTCGCTAATCCTGCCGCTAAGTAGCAGTGCTTGCACTGCTGTGTTCCGGTGTGGAGAGTAAGACAGCCAGGGAAATTACGGGCACAAGAGGCATTACATCTTAGTCCTCTAGGTTGGCAACGCATCTGCAATCCCTCCGGGGTTGCGGGTGTCTATGGGCAGTGGTGATCACTTACCATCAGGTGACCAACTTGCTCGTTTGCCTTCCTATTCATATATATAAAAAAAAAAAACTATTACTATATTTTCTTTTTCCAGCAGACACAAGTAAATACAATGTATGAAATTGAGTAAGTTCTCCATTGCAGGATTTTCACTTGAATTACTTTGTACTCTAAATCAGAGACACTTAACAGTATAGTATACATATAATTTAATAGGTAACCACACTAAATATTGAGAAATGGGGTGGGGGTAAAAATACTTAAAGTTTAAGATTAGGTCAAAATACACAATGATTCAAAATTATTGATTTTTTTGGTGAAACTATCAGATAGACGAACTTTTTTGGTAGCGTAATTTAAAGATCACACCTACCCCGGTTAGGTTATTTTATAACAATCCTATAAAGTTGCCATTTTGTGTGAAAAAAAATGGTTTTGATCCAGCATTTCAAATGTTATGTATTTTAACAGGGGCCTTCCGGAGAAATGTGACCGGCTCTAATATGTACTTGAATAACGTGGTATCTGGTATAGTTACTCCGTGCATAATTGCGTACAGATTTGATAGGCTCTCCTCACTCCCCTTGCAATCGACTGCGTCCATCAAATTGCCAGACTAGGTTCGAGCATATTCCCGACTATCACTATTTATAAACATACTACTAGCATAAGTATCTATAGAGTTCTAAATTAGTAATAATTTTTGTTCGAATATGATTTATGATATTATAACTATTAATGGCATATTTATAATTTGTTTTATTAAAAGACTAGCTTCTGCCCGCGACTTCGTCTGCGTAGAATTATACATAAAAACCTTCCTCTTGAATCACTCTATCTATTTAAAACACCGCATCAAAATCCGTTGCGTCGTTTTGAATATATAAGCAATAATACATAGGGACATAGGGACAGAGAAAGCGACTTTGTTTTATACTATGTAGTGATATCCAAACTCATATATACTTAAATTTACGTATAACGTCCTTTATAGAAAATATGGCTTTGTAACATTAATTGACATACAAAATACGTATATTTAATGCATTGATTTCATTAAAACATTGATTACCTGTTTTTCCTGGTCCACAAAGTATTTTTATTGAATGTAGAAGTCAATGGCCGCCGTCATGTGGTCGTTTGTAAATATGAGATCTCACAAATAGGTAGTCATAATACGTACCTATTTGTAGATCATATTTAAAATACTGTACCCCATCTATACATGCGGGCGGTTCATTAAACAAATAAATAAAATACAGTAGGCAGTTGCCAAGAAGACCAATAGAAATCTAAATCAAATACTTAACTTAGTTCCGGGTTCAGTAAATTACAGTTAAGTACTTATTAAGTAAAATGAGATCTATTTTTCCTTTTAACTTATTACCAGCTCAAAGTAGAACTCACATTCATTCGTAGATCAGTCGTTGCGGTTTCAAGCAATTTGAATCAAGTTTCTTGACGTTACGTCCACCAGGTCATTTTATTTAGGTATTTTAAGGTTCATATTAATCTAGCTTGTGCGCAGAAAATTTGGCCGCCTGAACCAGTGTCATACCTGCGTAGTTAACAAATAAGCGAGAATAAAAGTACCTATTTGAGTACCTAATCAAGATTTAACGTACGATTTCAATTTTGATATTCGGTTAGACAGAAAGAGAGAGAAAGAGAAAGAAAGGAAGATGCGGTTTAATTTACATTTATGTGTGGTGGTACAAACAAAATCGTTTAGTTAACTTATAGTTTTAGATTTCACAGGGTTTGACAATGATAATATGAAGTTTTAGCAAGCGCCCAAGTTTTGTGATTTACCTGCATGAATATACCCCGTGATGTGCGCGTGAACCTGTAGTCTGTAGCGCTGAAGGCTTCATAAAAATCCGGTAATCTCTCTAGGCATCGATTTAATCAACAAAATATTCATCTTACCGTTCATGTCCGTTTTCATATCGAATGTCTGTTGACGTTATATTCACGTTTCTCGTAAATGACCATATTATCTCAGGAATTTTCAAGCACATTGAATGTAAGGATAATTATGATTAATGCACATTATTACAAAATTATTAGGTTAAGCGGATAAGTCTTTAAACTGTTGCAATAGCACGAGTATTGTATCAAACGATCGTGGAATTATACGTAGGTACGTAATAATGCAGACTAGTGATTTAGTACAGGTTTTGCTCGCGAGGATCTATATTTCTTAGTTCGCATCGAGGGAAGACGTTATGACTGAAACGCGAATCGGTGGAATCGTTGTGCTATAAATATATACTTTTTGGCAGCGAAATATTGAAGAAAAAGTTTTAGTCCGAACTCAAGATTAGGTATATTTGGTTCTTAAATTGGCTAAAAACAGTGAGTATACTTTATAGGCGTTGAGTCTGGGTCTGCGCAGAGAAAAAATGTCGTACCGTGATCCCTGTCAACGCCTTAGACGTGAATTTAATTTTTGCGTGAGTATGTAAGAGATCGGCCCTCAAGAACATTACTAAATTTCTTTTAGGGTGTCATTTATTAAAATCTTACAAGCTTTTGCGTCCGTTTGAGAATCTAAGCAATGCATGGCAGTATATAGTAGATATTTGTGCTGGTATATTTATAACAACATGTTAAGAATAAGTTTTTCAGCCATTTCATATTAATATTTCATGAGACTCCGCGGATCCCCTGTTCGCCAGCAAAGTAGGTTTACTCACACCAGGCAAAATCCAATTCGCTCTGTCGTGCACACGCGCGCACACAGAGACGCCTGACTTGAGGGAAAAATAAAATTTCTCGCTAAGTTTATAATGGGAAAACTTTGAGAACCACTTAATTATGTTAATGTTCGAAACAAAATTTTATAAGAGACGTTTATACATGGTAATGTTTTAATTTAAAAACATTTAAATTGACTTTTACACACCACCCTTTTATTATTATGCTGAGACATGTAGGTATGTAAGTAGAGCCAATGTTTTCCTGTGGATATACCAGCCCGTATTGTTTTAAATATATTCAGAGCTTTTAGCTCATTTTATACGGTCTGTAGTGCTTGTAATCAAAATGTAAATGCTGGTTTTGAATATCATCATTGACATTATTGGCGGTTATAGCTTGTCATTATAAACAGTGTTTGGAAATTAGTAGGTAGATACCTAAAGGTTATACAAAATCATCTTTATTTTTCGTGTTGATTGCGGAAGTGCTTAATGTTTTAATGTTCATTAGTCAATTACTTTAAGTAGTAAGTAGCAAAGCGAAATAAAAACTAACCACTTTTCCACGGAAAATTGACTTTGAATTTTATCAATTATTTTATTATGTGTTTTTAACGTTGTTACTGTAGGCGGTCTACCCCGTAAGGGACAAATATGTGATTTATGCATGTAACGTTGGAAATACTTTGGGCCCTGTATACTTACTTGTTTTCCTTTACGACCTGTAGGCTTATTACCTAACTCGCTCGCAATCGCCATCGTGTTCATTTTGACAGTTCATGTATGGGCTGACAATTGGCATCGGAATCAGCCAGTTGTCACATTCATACAAGAACTGTCAAAATGAACACGATGTCGATTGCGAGCGAGTTAGGTAATAAGCCTACAGGTTATTATTTTCAACTACATAATATTGTTTAATTGACAGTCAAAAGGAATGAGTGAAGGATGGATTAGGCAAGAAAGTGTTTCTAGTTTGACTCGAGAGTTTTTTTTGGATTTTAGAGATAAGATCCCTGTGCAACTTATAAATAAAATAATTGTAGACAGAATAAAGTAAAGTCCCCCGTAAAGTCTATTTAAGGCAACCTTAATAGACATCGCATAGCCACATTAACGCGAATGGATTGTGTCAACTTTTCAACATTTGGCTCGTGGCCCATCATTTAAAATCTAGCGGAACTAATGCCTCTCAAGTCTCGATTCTCATTAAATTTCTGGTTAGTGATTAGTTATCAGTAAATATTTCCACAAGACTAAGCTAGAGCTCTCAGATATAGTAAAAACTCAAGATGGAGTTCAGCGGACGATAAAATGAGGCTGGATTATCTACGCCTTGCCATGTGGGCGCGTGTTTGTCTCAAACAATTTGTTTGGCAAATTTTGTCCGCGCTTATGTGCGTCTATGTGTACGTACATGCTATGGCGTAGTTTCAACAGGCCTCACTTCGCCGTTCACAGGATTCCATCTTGAGTTTTGTCTTAAATCTGAGCTAGAGCTACATAGAAGAGCTAAGTAGATAAGTAGAGGTGGTGTAAGACAATAAAAAAATACAAGAAAAGTAGATTGCCATAAATAGTTTTTTTGGATCGATTCACGTTTAGTCGTTTACACATGCTACAAGATTTCGTGTTTGTAAAATCTATTATCTCGGAATAGTTTTTCTACGACAAGTAAGTTTTTATTTATGATTTTGAACGGAATGAAATTTTAACATGGTTAGACTAACTGGGATAACTGAGTGAAAAACGTTTACAGCGGAATTCATAACGCTATTTTAACTTTTCCTTTCTTCAGTCTGGTTTAAATGCATTTCGCTATTGACTTTAGTAAATTAATTAAACTTATACTAATCAAAGTTGAGCCGGAGTTACTGCAACTTTCTATTCAGATTCACAAAGAGCTGTGTATATATTGTGGATACATTTAATACCCATTTTGATAACGGTTATTATGGAACTGAGTTTACTGAGTTGCTTTGCAGATAATGAATAGTTAGTTGACATCTAACCGAGGGAAATTAATCAAACAATATTAAAATTTTATGTAAGATAGAATTAAATGGAAATGTTTTCTTAGCAAATTTATCAAATCCAATCAAATAATCTTTCTTTACAAAGCGGCCCGCGCTGGAATCGAGTGTTATTGTAGAGGGAAGTAAAATCACGAAACATTACCTCATTTTAATTTTAATGAAAATATCATTTCCTTCCAAGAAGGTATATCCAAACTTTACATCCGTCATTTTGCATGGGCCAACGGTCGAGTGCGGAGGCAGGGGTGCAAGGGGGTTGGCGCGGCGGGTGGAGAGGCGCCACCCCGCGGCCCCCTCCCCCCCACGCGGGATCGATACGTCATTTGAGCTGGTCGCCATGGAGACCGCGAACGGAGCGGGGCGGCGCCGCGGCTTCGGGATGGTGGGTGCACGGAACTCCACGGGCCCGCGGGCCCCGCCAAATGAAAAAATAGATACAGCCTTATTTGGGACAAATCCCTCTATAAAAACAAGCCAGTTAAGATGATGTGGAATTGAGATGTTTCTGTTTACTATCTCTAGATATGTTTACTTTTAATTTAAGAACTAGTCAACTTTTGGGGCAGGATTTCTGATTTCACCAAGTCCGTTCACCTTCGGACTGTAGGTTTATGTTATAAGGTCAATAAACGGAGATGTTATGTTATGACAATAGTCCCTTGTCGATTTTTGTGCACACTGTAAAACATTTTAAGGACTTATTAAGTTGGTTTAAGTAAATAAAGTTTTTACGTGTCTAAATTTGAGCTAGCTATTATTAGTCTCATTAAGTCTTCATGTTGGCTAGACAGAAGTTCAATAACCCAGAACATTAAAATCTCAACTTATAATTATCGTTTTTATGTATTCTCTCTTCACTGTAGCATTATCTGAAGAAGCTTCTGACTGATAAAACTGTTGACTGACTTACTCATTATTGTAGCGCCAAAAGTGCGCTATGGCGAGCCCTAAGGTAGCCAATTAAAGGCGAATTACAGAAAAAGATTCCGTAGCCATAGTGGAGGACGTATCGAGTGTATCTTAAGTATTATAAAATAATTGTCTTACAGTCGAATAAAACCTGGTATGGACGTGAGATTTGTACAATAGGGTTTTTTATAGCACAGACAAGCAATAACGACCAAAATTTGGAAACGCTATGTTCGCGGACGTTTCACTGCTTCTGATTGGTTGAAACTGAGGAAAAATCTCGCGTGTGCGAATCGCCGCGTGCATTGGGAATCAAGCTTTAATACGTCAGTTTTAAGAAACTTGAAATCGTGTGTAACGTGCCATTTTTGTCATAATAGTTCTTAATTTGACACAATTTCGTAATTTTTACCTAAGTATTTAGAATAAAGTAGGTACCTTATGTTATACCCGTCCAATATTTTCCATCATCTTATTATCAAGGCAATATGGATAAAAATTGCATGAAGTGTGTGCGACTGCAAGGGGTAGTTTAACTGTATCTTTAGAGACGCATTTAATAGACACCAGAGAGGTCATTCATAGGCGTACCCCTCTATAGGTCCAAAAGTTATGATCCACATTTTCTCATAAAAGTAGATGTCGAACTCTTGGACGTGGACGTAAATTTAAACTACTCTTGTACTGTACAGCATGTGTGCGTGAATAGGAAATCGTTTATGTTGCCATGTGCTTCTTCCAATTGAGGGGATTAGCAAATTCAGCTCTACAAACATATTCCCCATTCCAATCCATTTTAACGCATTTGTAAACAAACCAATTTCATTTAAATTCCCACATTGTCACTCATTGTAAGTTCTTATGCAATTATCAGCGCATCCACCGGAATGTTGAATCTCACGACATTTTATGACAATTACTCTATGATTATTATATTTCAGTTTTAGAAGAACGTAGAGGGACTTGTTTGTTTCATCATCATCATTAAAATGGATTGGAATGGACTATACTACAATATACCTAAATACTCTTTACAATATAATGTCCTTACTTGTAAGATCTTTAATGAAGGCTATGCAGTATTGAATCTGTATTCTGTTCTGATTATTTGGTTACGACTTATCTAACATTGATTGATCGGGCAACATGTCTCAAGTTAAAAACGAAATGCTTATTTCATCATGGGTATAGCGTCATGCTGACTCCAATCGAAAAGTTAAACGTTAAACTAGACAATGGCTAGGATACAAACGAACAATTCAGATATGAATCTGTTTTATCAACTGTAACTTTAATTTAATTTGAGAAGTTGGTATTAGTATATTTCTAGTTGTTTGTTTCTAGTTAGGTTAGTTAGAACTATCACAGATTTTAGACCTAAGTATGTTAATTTATACTTTACAATGTCGTCATATGGCAGAGGCAATATTAAGGTGCAGATGGTGCGGGTGATCACAGAGTTGTAGAAAAGTCAGGTAAGATGTAAATAAAGCCGGCCAAGAGCGTGTCAGGCCACGAGCAGTGGGGGGTTCCGTACCCACCTAGTTGCACGTCAACATTTTATAAATTGATCCACTACTTTTTGTTAACATATTAAACCTACACAGTCATGATAGCTTTCCTTTTAACATCGTTACCACATAACTAAAAAACAAACTAACGTCAGCTGACAGTGGTCCAGGCAGCAAGGCGTCATGAACTTTGTACGTAGTACATAATTCCTCAATGTCCCCGAATAGAGAGGTCTCGTGTAGTTTCAGATCTTCATTTGTCGAACGGGAAGAGGTAAAGTCCCTTCTGGCCACCAGCACGTCTAGCACGAGAGCGCACAAGTCAGGTAGTCCATCTCATCGCTTGTGACTATGAGCGCGTGCTAACATTTGAAGTGTACGCGAAGGTTTACATTACAACTCATTCCTGCCATAGAATAAGGATTACTCAAGACAAAATATTTTTTTAATTATAGCAATAATGTTCGCAATAAATCCATTTCAACGATTTTTCATTTAACGCTGCCTTAACCGTATTTTCCTACTCCTGTACTACTATTATCTGTGATTTATGTAATCACCAGCACCACTATAAGAACACTCATAACAAGACTTTGGATAAGTCTATATTGTCTATTCCCTCTAAAATCACTTGTTGGCTTATGGCTCTAAAAGTACTCCATCGTTACATAGGTAAAACTTTTACTGTCAATGTGTTTTTTTTTAATTTGTTCATTCAGACTGGCTATGGTCAAAAACCATTCAGTCGTTCAGGACCAAATACGGTGGTAGGTACTTATTTAGAAAGCAAACAAGATTAGTACATTACTGCAGAGGCCGTGAAGTAAGGGATTGCTGGACGAGTTTGGGGTAGGTGGCCGAGTCGAAGACGAGGCCAGATAGAACGAGTCCTGCAATCCCTGTTCCGGCCAAAGCTTGTATAGTGCTTTTCTCAAACAATGTGAGGAAATATTAAAATTAAAATAACTACTAGACAATCAAGTAAATCATAGTTTACTTTTTTCCGGTAGCTTATTTTGCATAGCTAAATTTGCCTCCTCTTTTAAATGAGGCGGAGTAGGTACAGTTCATATAAGTTCCCCGTCACTTTCATCACTAGAAGTCATTTTTATTTCTGTTAAATTATAATAACAATCACTACGAAATACGCATAAGCAGAAAAAAAGATTTTCGATTTGCCACCTTTTTTATTTTTAAATGTACTAATTTGATCCAGCTATTTGAGCACCATGTTTAACCGCACATAAAAATAGTACCATAGATTTTTTTTTTATGTCGCAATTATGCTTAGGTACAGATTGTGGTGGTGGTTGGCTGTATGTAATTTTTTCCGTTGCCAATTTAATTTTAGTATAGAAATTTAAAAAATTAGAGCAGCGGACAAAAATGGATTTTCATACTAACTTTTGTGGCCTAAGCCAAGAAGTAATGTAGGGAGCCATAAACGAGAAACTTCATGTCCTCATATCGGGACATTAACGCATACATTTCCGAGCATGTTTGAGAAAAAATTATTTCAATTATATTCAATATTTCAGTATATTTCAATTTGACAATTAATGCTTAGGGTCCAAGATGGCGGACATAATTGGAGACTTAAAACGACAATGGTGATGGGTGTCGTTTTCGAGTAATATGTTGACTCTGAGCTCAAATTTGACATGATTTTTTGGATCCAAGATGGCGGATGACAACTTGAGACTTTTGAGACAAAAATGTTGATGGGTATCATTTTTGAGTAATTTGGTGGCTCTGATCACGAATTTGGTATAAGTTTTTGGATCCAAGATGGCGGATGACATTTTGACACTTTTTAGACAAAATGTTGGTGGGTGTCGTTGACTAGTAATTAGGTGGCTCTGATATTTTTAATATTTTTTTCTCAAACATGCTCGGAAATGTATGCGTTAATGTCCCGATATGAGGACATGAAGTTTCTCGTTTATGGCTCCCTACATTACTTCTTGGCTTAGGCCACAAAAGTTAGTATGAAAATCCATTTTTGTCCGCTGCTCAAATTTTTTAAATTTCTATACTAAAATTAAATTGGCAAAGGAAAAAATTACATACAGCCAACCACCACCACAATCTGTACCTAAGCATAATTGCGACATAAAAAAAAAATCTATGGTACTATATTTATGTGCGGTTAAACATGGTGCTCAAATAGCTGGATCAAATTAGTACATTTAAAAAATAAAAAAGGTGGCAAATCGAAAATCTTTTTTTCTGCTTATGCGTATTTCGTAGTGATTGTTATTATAATTTAACAGAAATAAAAATGACTTCTAGTGATGAAAGTGACGGGGAACTTATGAACTGTACTCCGCCTCATTTAAAAGAGGAGGCAAATTTAGCTATGCAAAATATGCTACCGGAAAAAAGTAAACTATGATTTACTTGATTGTCTAGTAGTTATTTTAATTTTAATATTTCCTCACATTGTTTGAGAAAAGCACTATACAAGCTTTGGCCGGAACAGGGATTGCAGGACTCGTTCTATCTGGCCTCGTCTTCGACTCGGCCACCTACCCCAAACTCGTCCAGCAATCCCTTACTTCACGGCCTCTGCAGTAATGTACTATTATTATTATTTTTTTGGATCCAAGATGGCGGATGACATTTTGACACTTTGACACAAAAATGGTGATTGGGTATCATTTTCGGCTAATTTGGTGGCTCTGAACCCGAATTTGGCATTTTTAATGTATTATCTGGCATTGTTTAAGTTTTTTTACAGTAGGTACATAGGTTCCGGTCCAACGGTTTCACCTATTGACGATGACGATGATAATTTTAAAGAAGTCGTAGAAAAACTATTGTATGCAACGTTGTATAATTAAGTCAAAAAAAGCTCGTGGCGTCTTTTCTTACGATGTTCGCTACGCTCACATCATAACCCACACCACTTGCCTTTTTTAAACCCTATAATACAACTGTTGCATAAAATACTAATTTCGTTTCGATTTTTCTGTTTCACGTAAAATGGTAAAAAGTTTTTTTTCTTCTTTAAATTATCCCCTTTCAGAAAGCTTCGATGTTATGCTCCACCTGTAATGCGACAACATACCTACATTTTCGATTTATGAGAATGCGCAAATAAATCCTGCTCCATTTCATACATACAGATTGGAATACAGGACAAAAGGATGAAAAAGGGAGAAAATATATCTTATGGAGAAAGTATTTACATTAAATAATTTAACCTAACAGACATAGATACATGTTTTGTACATATGACAAAACAGGACAGCTATTAAAATAAAACAGAACTAGCATAACTTTTATCCATTTCATTTATAAGTAGACCAGATTTCTTTTAGTTAACGCCAAGCCAAGGTAACAAATACCAGGTCAATATATTGTTTTAATCAACAAAAAAAACGGAGGAGGTTTTCAATTCTTCGCGTAGGTATATATTATTTTATGTATGGCCACACGTAATTAATAAGACACTACCTTTATTCGAGATACTCGACACTTTAATTTAATATATACCTAAATATATATTCGTGTAAAATCACTGTAAATAAGTAGAGATCATGAGTCCAAATTTCACCTTTGAAGGTTTTGTGGTTTTTCCAGAATTTTCATATCCTTTTTTTTTACTACGAACTGACCAGTGATTGACCTCTATCTCACGTGGTGGAAGGTGCTGATGAGGCCAAAGGTGTAACTCACTGGTTCAGTACACTTATACGTGGGTCGTTCTACAAACTAAGGACGAAATCGAGTCTGATTCCGGCCCGATATTTTTTTTACATTCTGGTTGCAAAATATAGTCTATCAAAAAGAATACACTGTCTTTTAGCCTATGTTAAGTGGAACAGTCAAAATATTTTAAAATTTTAGATCTATGGCCATTTCAAGAAATTCATGAAACAGGAAACTGAGGATGTAACCAGAAAATCATCTGAGATCAACGATTATTTATAATTTCACAAATAAAAAATATCCTTCTAAGCATTACTTTGTAATAGTCCAAATATTTTGAACGATAACGAAAATTAGGTCTATTTTTGACTTGCATTAATTCTCTATCAACACCAGTCTATCTCTATCAACAACAACAGTAACTTTAATCATTAAGTATAGAATATTGTCTTCAATCACTGGATTCGTGGTTATTTTTTTCTGTTATTTTGGATTTATTTGGTTTCTGTCTTGTATAATTTACCTCCTTTTTAACTTTATCTTTTCTTGCAGTCATTTCTTTTTCTTTTTTGTTTGCACGTTAACGGTATCTTCAAATTTTCTTTTTTGAGTTCTAGCTTTCCTTTTTTTTTGTTGTAATTGCTTCGTTATTTGCTCTTCGGGCGGGTTTAAAAAGAGAGTAGCTAGGTCAATCTGCATATCAGGCATAGCAGCCAAAACTTCTGGATTTTTTCAATTTAATGTCAGATCGCTTGCAATGCTGACGTTAAAGACTTTACTATTTTAACTTTAAAGTGTATAGTAGAAAAAAGTATCAAATTATCTTGCACAAAAACAGTATTTCAATATAAACTCTCAGGGTCCTGGATGCTGCTCAGTATCCTGGGGTTTAATTTGACAGGATCTTGAGACCAGGTTCCTGAGAATATTTGTATTATATTGGAAAAAAACAATCAATTTAAAACATTCAACCAAATTCAAGCAGAACTAAGCCTTCGTGTAAGCAACTTACATATCAAAATGCTAAAATTACCACATTATTATTTTAATTACGTAAGTAAATATCTTACCAGGTTCCTGTGAACCCGACTGATTTCGACGCTACTTCCTCCGTTTACTGCGCCGGGCTGGCTAAACAATACGCTAGGTGCAAACAGATAGGCGGTATTCTTTGTCTCGTTCATAGGCACAACTGATTCAGATAAACGAAAACGTCGCTCGGCGAATAGAAAATTGAATTTTGCTTACATTTTAGATTGAACAGGATCCTGACATAAAACTGTTGGGACAAATTCTGGAACTCGATTTTATGATAATTTTGGTGCAGCGAAATAATAATACGTATCACAGATAAGAAGAAATATTAAGTACTACTTTATTTTGGTTTATTTTATGGCCTAAATGTTATAATAAAAAAATCACGGTACACTTTTGATTCGATTTTGATTGAGGGACACTCCAGGATCCTGAATATTTGACGCTTAGAAAAAAAAAATTGTCAAGAAAAAATGTTTTAATCTACATTATTTTTAGAGACCAGCTAGACATAGGTATGTTTTACAATATGTTATACAAATAAATTCATTTTCAACAAATTTTTCATGATATATTAGCTGAGCCGCCGAAAATTCCTTAGTTTGTAGAACGACCCACTTACATCGTGTTTTTTCGTATTTCCGTAAACTAATGACATTATTATTGGCTGATACATTCACAGAAACAGACTGGAGCACCATGACATCGTTTTATTTAAATCGGATGCTGGAAAGAAAATATATTTTCATTAAAAGTTTAAAAACAATTTTCAAATTCGTCACTTGCTTAAAGCGAAATCCACGTGAATGATAAATTATTTATATATACGGTACAAAGCAAAGTTGGATCAGGATTTCAATAAACAGAGTCTACGGAGATGAAGTCGCGTACAAAAGCTAATTTTTACATACAAAAACTTAGTTATGACTAACCGGAACTGAACTGGTTTAATAACCGACATGATACAGAACATCGAGTCGAAGTGGCTCTAATTATAATTCAATTCTAATGAGTATGAACACGAACCCAACTAAGCTGATAGTTCCACAAGCACGTGCGTCCCACAAACTATCGTAAACCTCAAAATTCAATAAAACAAAGCAAGATTATATCAAAATTGTTAAAACAGAACTAAAGTATTATACTTATTCTTATACAATTCAACCTACAAATATACAAACTTTCAAATACGTGTATTTGCTTATACAAACAAGAAAGTTAGCGAACAATATAAAAGTAATGGGATAGAGTAAGACGGCGAAGAATGCCGGTGCGGGTGCGAGGGAGACACGGTTATTCAAATTGAGGGTACATATTTCTACATAGGTAACAAATAGCTAGTAAAGAACTGTATGGACATTCCTATTTTAATATTTTGGATTACAGAGTCTATATTTTTAGACAGTAAACCCACTTTTATTCTGTGTTGAAACATTTGAAAGTTCATAACTTTTGATGTTTAGATGTTTAGTTTATCGTTCGTTTTGCGCAGCAGTTGAACAAATTATTTAGCAGTTTGTCATAGTGACTGATCTATGAATTCGCTTAAAAATATTAAATTCATGAACACATAATGTTCCTTTATTTGGCTGAATGGATTAAATTTTAATTAAATATTCAGGATAATCTAGTTTAAAATGTGTTTACCCGACTCACAAAATATTGAAGTATCTAGTTTGAAATTATATTATCATAATTATGCATTTAGATATATTAGCTTGTGAATAATCACAGTGGTAGAGCCAAGTACAGCGCATTTTATAGAATCATTATTTTTAGGTGCCCCAGTTACACATGTTTCGTAGGTACCTGTCTGGTTTAAAGCAAGTGTATTAACTTTATATGGGACGGAAATAGATTAATCAGTTACTCACTACTGAACATTTCTTTATCTTATAGTAAGATTTTTAATTTACTATTTATCTTCTCTATCTATTTATCTCAAGTCAAAAATGTGGAAGTTCGTGAAGATGTACGGATGAATGTGTGGATGTGGATGTTTATCTTAAGTTCAAAAACTACAAACCGCTTTTTACAGAAATTTTGAACATAAATAACTCCTTAAAACTAACCTTGAATGACACATTGAATACTTGCATCTTAGAAAATATACCTAGTTCCGATAAATGGATAAAGTACCTACTGAGCAAAGCTAGTCGTTTATAAAATATAGTAGCATCATATGAAATAAAACAAAAAACTAAAACAAATAAGTTGTAATCTACGTTATACCTGTACATACATATATACATACGTAAATCATGTCTTTATCCCTTACGGGGCAGACAGAGCCTAAAGTAACAAGAACTAAAGGCCACGTTTAGCATGATTGTGATACCTGTAAGTGATACCTATGTAATATTTGTTTGAAATTAATAAATGTGTTTTACCCGAAGTTACATAAAATTTCACTATGCTTTATATGTGTAAAGTAATCCTGGTTAAATAATTAATCATATAATGGATCTAAGTAGTAATAAATAGCTAAACATAATATATCTACATTAAGGTAACAATAATGTAAAGAGTTGTCTAATATTTTAATAGTGAAGTAACAACAGATGACGCAAAGTCAGGGCATTCCCATGTTATGATTATTGAACAAAAAGTAGAAAAGTTGAAGAGAGTTGCAGGAGCAACTTCAAGAACAGGTATTTACACTGTTGAATATGTAGGTTGTGCAGGTAGTTTAAGATTATTTTCTGTTAATTTAATTTATGTATGCCAGGAATGGGAATATCGATCCAGTTATTGGTACTTATATATAATTGTGCGAAGATAGATAAACATTAAATTACACAGGGCGTTATTTATTTTGAATGGACTGAATTAGGTTTTCAAAAAGGCCAGAATTACCTAGTCATGCTAATGTCCTTGTTCTTTGAATAATAAAGTATGTAAATAACTAAAATTAGAAGTGGGCTAGGGAAGACGTTAAAAGCATTCATTTTATTGGGTTAATGCCAATAACGCAGGTACCCTACCTCATTACAATGACTTAGAAACTGTTACGTAATTAAGTATTATGAGATCGCTGTAATACTTGTAATTAAAACCGGGGCCAAGCATACGCTTTAAGTCGTTAGTTAACAACCGAATTAACTTGAAATCCATATTATAATTAACCAGTACTTACACGCACTAAGTAAGGTTCGATGTTATAATAAATATTATGAGGTAGCTATTTTCTTGCGAATCCTTAGAAACTTCTTATTTATTTGTATGAATTTAAATAACGAGTATAAGATACAATACTCTATTACACCAATTTCGATTTCGGACTTAATCCATAGGTGAGGAATATTGTGTTTCAGAGTTAGATGTGGACCTTGTCGGTTTTGCAAAACTGTACAGTGGCGACATCTGTCGGGTGTTCTCCGAACGCTGCTAATGTGTAGCTGGGTTATCTACCCGGTACGGGTGGTGTCCCGTCGTTGTGCTTATGCCACTTGACAAGTGTATTCTTCTACCACTAGAGGGGGTGCGTCAGTATGTTTTTAAATTTATAATGTAACCACATATAATTACATATATGTATTCACATTGACTAATGCCTGCCCCAGCTTTATAAGAGTTATCAAACTAAACATTATAAATCGTCCTCTTAAATAATTTTACCTAAAGACTAAATTTTAAGTGGGGGTCTTTATACGCTACAAAAGAAACTTACAAATATTTCAGACCATCATCTTCCTGTCCTTAAATAAGACCTAGTTTTGGATGTGAGTTGATAATTGGTCAAACGATTACCCACGAGTATAATGCGGATACCACTTAGCTCAATACAGATTTAGGATAAAATGTTAGTAGCCAATGCCCAACGTGACAGACTTACGAGTATGTCAATCGGATCTCTTCTTCTTCTTCTTATTTGTGGCGTATCAAGTCGTTATAGCGACGACAACTTCGCCAAAGTAATTTATGTCAAAGTAATAAAAATATAATTAAAAACCTTGTGACAAAATGTCGGCAACGTTGTACGGTAATACGGTCAAAAGACCCCCCTCCCCCTGTCGGGCTCTCAGCCAACGGTCAATGATATCCCTCAGAAACTCAAACGGATTTCTCGATACTAAATGCCATCTAGCGATATTTTGATACTCAGTAAAACCTCATTGACGACAAAGCTGAGCAAAGATGACACAGAGAAAAATAATAGCTGAATCGAAATATCCTTGTTGAATCGGAGAATAACTTTCCGTGGCATTGCATTGCTATTTTCAAATTGTAGGCGTTTAAAAATCCGAGTTTCTATTTTTACTCTTGTCTATTTTGTTAGTCACGTCTTTTTTGTTTGCGGTTTATTTACATGGAAGACGTATTATTAATCAGGTAAATAAAATCGATGTCGTTATCTATCTAATTCATTGCCCGAACCTAACTCGCATTTAGCTGATTTTTTATTTTATCAAATAACGCACATAATAGCGTACAGTGAAATAAAAGACCCATTTACACAAATTGATGATCTTTAATTCTTTCATACTGGTCTGGGAGCAAAGAAAAAACATAGAATGTACCAGTTGCTTCTCTTCCCGTGCAGATAATAAAAGCCCGTCGAGGGATTGGGCGAAAATCTTAGGGATCATGTTATATAGGAAATAAATAAATAAATAAATATAGGCGATGTGGCTAGCAACCCATCACTGTTTTGATTCCCCTTTCCATCCATACTCCCACAATCATGCTAAACGTGGTCTTTAGGTCTTGTTACCTTAGGCTCTGTCAACCCCGTAAGGGATAAAGACGTGATTTATGTAGGTATGTATGAATGATCTTTAAATTTTGCAAATCAGATATGTTGTAATATAGTTCTAAGAAAGCATTTTAAGTTTACAAGTATGATATATATATAATTATTATTTTGTATTAAATGGATTAAGTACATATATACATACATACTAAAATGCATTTACCTAAAATTTTAAAATCTACTAATTACTATCTGTATGTATACCTACCTCCTGATTGTACATAAACACAGTAAAGTTGTAATGTTGTTGTGTTGCAGTTACAGGAAAACCAAAATGTGCAAAGGTATCTCCCTCCTCAGTACCCTCTCCCTCTTTAAGCTCTCTCTTTCTCAGGAGATAGCACAGCTTACACAAAACATATTCAGCTTTTTGGTAATCTGTTTAAAATAATATATATTATACGGTAAAGAGTAAAACGACATCAATTCATTTGAAATATTTTATTTAAAACTCTCATGCACAGTTTGCATTGACAGCTAAATTGTAGCTTGGTAATAACTAATTAAACAAATAAAAAAAAAGGTTGAAATTTATCTTTTGGATTTTAAACGGAAACCTGATTATTATCGTATATCTTTTAATGTACCAACGTGTAATTTTTTCTCATAATTCTATCCTAATCATGATGATTTTAAACCAAAACTACAACTTTAAATAAATAAGAAGAAATATAACTACAACCTACATATACAGAAGAAGATTTGTACGAATTAATACGATCACTCCTTACAATCTGTTCTATTCCCTTCCCGGAGCGACCGCAAAGTGTCTACTTTCGTACCCGCCTCGATCTGTGGCACATGAAACATCATGTATTTAAGTCTACCAGCACTTTAATATCAAAAGTTACAAAAGATCCTACAATATGCTCGTTAACATCATATTGCAAAAAGTTCTTTACAAAACACTTTTAAAAATATTGGTCACTATCACTAAATAAGTGCTAGTAAAAACTGTTAGCCCACGCGAATTAGAGAAAACAAGATCAGTCACGATGTCACTTTCTGTCAGACGCGGGGGCAGGAAAAGCGAAGGCCGAGGCTGCGCGGGCGCCGCGCCGCGTCGACGGACGCTTTTCGCCCTATCATCATGAAGTGGCTTCTTTTTTCTAACTTCTAAATTATAATAGTCACTGGTCTTAAAACATGGCTTAAGTACTATACACCTAAAATATATAAATTATTACAAATTAAGTAAGGCATTTACATCAGGGATCCTTATGAGTTACTTCATATTTACACGATACTAGATCGCTTATTGTAACATCGTGTAAAAACAAAGATTTTGACTAAACTTATTTCGGTAAATTAAGTGTACGAGTAAAAATGGTCAAGATTTCGGCGATCTAGTGACCTACGACACGAAGCTGGATTCTGTTTACGTTTGTTATAAATTTCGACATCAAATCGCTTCGCTTTGGTCAATTTTCACTTTTCGAGTTTTATCATAAATTTTGAAACTCTGTAATCATAAAGGCATAGTCGATTACAACTTAGCACTATCGTTTGGCACTGACTTTTGTTAATGAAAAGATAAATAATAATAATAAATTAGCCTTAATAATGAAGACCCGAAAACACTAACAATTTAGATTTGGAAAAATCTAATTCAATATTTTAATCACAGTCAAGTATTATTGAGTTGTGCGTGCCACGACTTTATGAAAGTTACAAAAAAACAATTACCATATATGACACGAAATCTTATACTACTCCTTCGGGATAATTTGAGCATTATTCTTGTGCATAGAAGAGTAGATGGAAGTATTATCACATAGGTCCTTCATCCTAGTGACACGTCGCAGGTGAGTGAGTTAGGTCCCGGGAGCGTTTCACCTCCGCCGCTTCGCGGACACGGCCGCGGCGATCATCTGCCGCAGCATGGGCTCGGGCGTGCACACCTTGGGGTCGCATTTCATTTGACCGTCTCCTCCACATCTGGAATTCAATGTTTAACATTTTAGAGCATTTTTAACATTAATGTAGGTAATTAATAGTTTGATATAATTGAATTCGTTACCTATTTTGGCGAAGGATTGTATAAGCAATAGGCGTTTTAGTTGTGAAAACTTTTTTGAACTATAGTGTTTTGATTTGGAATTTAGATTGGCCTTTTTTGCAAGGAGTCATTGAGTCAAAATACTTAAAACAAATACGTATATATCAACGGCAATACCTACTGTACGTAGCTACCGGATATGCTTAACGAGATAATAAATGTAGGTAGTTTTATTTTTGTCGAAATCATTCTGAGCAAATAATTATTTGAGACTCAATATAATTTAAAGAATAATTCATATTTTGTTGTTTGTTCCAAATATTATAAAGTGTTGCGATGTAATTGCGCTTCAGAGATTGTTAATTATAATCCGTGATTATACCTTATGTAGCACGGGAGGCTCAACCACGGGTTTGGTAACTGCCACCATCAGTCACATTGAAGATTTTAATGAATGGATTCTTCATATTAATAATCAATGAAATGTAATACTTACGTGCAATGTAAACATGGTCCTGATGACGCTCGTACGACTTCTCCGACTTTATATGTGTGCCCCTTTATTTGACAACCTCTTCTTTGCGCCGCGCCCTTGTAAGCGTGAGGTAGGAAGTGCGGCGGCAACGTCGTAGTGGTGGTGGTCGTCGTCGTCGTCACGTTGAGAGTAGTCGCCATGGACACGGGGCATTCGTACCGCGGACAACAGAACCCTTGGATAGGCTCTTCATGACAACCATGAATAGGAGGAGGACAACTTTGTTGCAAGCAAATAATGTCACTTCTGAAGCAGAAGCAAAAGTCACAAGGATCGTCTCTTGGTATTTGCTGCGCTGATACGTAAACCTTTCCTCCGTACCGACAAGTTCCAGGACCAAACGCTTGATCTTCTTCTCCATAGTCTGGCTCTTGGCCATAACCACTGGTTCCACTTGGCGGGAATTGATTATCGCTATCTGGCTGTGGTGCTTCTTCAGTAGTTTGAACTTCACTAACGCCAGGTTTGGGTAATTCGTCGGTGACATCAGGTTTCTGTGTTTCGGGTTCAGAAGCTGGTTGGAGAACCTCATCAGGTTTTCCGTATTTATCAACTAAAGAAGGACTTGTAAGGTCTTCTTCTCTGATAGTTGTAGCTTTAGTTGTTGCTACGATAAATTCTTCTTCGGGTGCTGTTGTTTCATGAGGTTTCTCTGTAACCGAAGGCACTAACTTGTCAGTTTCATCCTTGACGCCTGTCAATGGTTTATCAGTTTCTTTCTGATCGTCGCCTGGACTGGCGGTAGAAATTTCATTAGTTTCCAGATCTTGCGGCTTCTCTGTTGATTGTACCTCTTCAGTAACACGAGAAGGTGAGATTGTTGTTATTTCTTCGTTCGAAGGCTTCGTTACGTTTTCCTCTGTTACATATGCAGATTCATCTTTTTCAGTAGGTACAACTTCTTGTTTTGGCGGTAATCCAGCTTCAGTTGTTAAGATAGATTCAGAAACCTTGTCTAAGTATGCTTGAGTTGTTGGTTCATAATCCGATGGCAAATCAGAGGCTCCAGTAGTTATTTCTTCTTCAGGTGATGTGGTATAAATATCTTTTTTATGAGTATGCTCTTCTAATAGTACTAAGTATGGTGTTGTTTCTGGATATTCAGAGGTTTGTTCTGGTTCTTCCGAAATTTTGATTGTTTGATCTGGGGATTCTGTTTGGTCTGGAGTCTTACTAAAAGCACTGACTTCTTCCTCCATTGGTTGATATTCAGTTGTAGGTGCTTCTGTTGCTTTAACTATATCAGAATCAGAGTCACTTGGTTGAGGTGATTTTATGTCAGGCTCGGCCGAGTCAGATGTGATAGGCGATTCCGTACTAGCGTCAGACTTTTCTGGTTTGCTTGGTTCCACAAGAGGCATTTCTGTGTGTTCATCATCTTTAGGTTTATTATCATCAATATCTTGCAAGCTCGTTGTTGGTTTATCAGTAGCGATGTTAATATCCTGGGTCTCTGTAACAAGTGATTCTGGAACCTTTGTGCTTTGTTCGTGTAGTAGCTCACCTTCGGGAGACAGTGACGAATCATATTTTGGCGCTTCTGTTCCAGCAATTTCTGGAATATTGGTTACAATTACATGTGGTACTGGAGTTTCAGTTATTTCGTTTTCTACAACATCTTGGCTCACTGGAGCTTCTGTAACTTCCTGTTGAGATTCTGTTGAAACAGTTTCTGAAACGCTTGTTGTAAGATCCTGGGTTACTGGAGCTTCTGTAACTTCCTTTTGAGATTCTGTTACAACTGTTTCTGGAACGCTGATTTCGATATCTTTAGTTACTGGAGTTTCTGTAACTTTCTTTTGTAATTCTGTAACAGAAGTATCTGGAGCGCTGGTTGCAAGATCCTGAGCAACGGGAGCTTCCGTCGTTTCCTTTTGCGATTCCGTTGCAGAAACTTCTGGAATGCTCGTTGTTACATCCTGGGTAACTGGAGATTCTGTTACTTCCTTTTGAGATTCTGATACGAAAGTTTCTGGAGCGCTGGTTGCAGCATCTTCAGGTACTGGAGTTTCTGTCGCTTTCTTTTGAGATTCAGTAGCAGAAATTTCTGGAACGCTGGTAGATTCATCCAGGGTTACTGGAGTTTCTGTTTTTTCCTTTTCAGAATCTGTTGTAGAGGCTTCTGTGACACTGGTTTCTACATCCTGGATCACTGGAGCTTCTGTCACTTCCTTCTCAGATTCTGTTGCAGGAATTTTTGGAACACTAGTTGCAACATCCTGGCTTACTGGACTTTCTGTCGCTTCTTCTTGAGGTTCAGTTGCAGTAATTTCTGGACCACTAGTTGCTACGTCCGTGGCTACTGGAGTTTCTGTTATTTCCTTTTCAGATTCTGTTGCAGAAATTTCCGGAACACTGGTTGCAATATCCTGAGCAACTGGGGTCTCTGTTACTTCCTTTTCAGAATCTGTCGCAGATGTTTCTGGAACGCTGGTTGCAACATCCTGGGCCACTGGAGCTTCTGATATTTCTTTTTCAGATTCTGTAGCGGGAGTTTCTGGAATGATGTTTGCAACATCTTGAGCCATTGGAACTTCTGTTACTTTCTCTTCAGCTTCTGTTGCAGTAATTGCAGGAGTATTGGTTGCAAGTTCCTGGGTTTCTGGAGCTTCTGTAGCTTTCTTTTGAGATTCCGTTGCAGATATTTCGGGAATTCCAGTTGCAACATCATCTACTATTGGAGCTTGCGTCATGTCTTTTTTAGTTTCTGTTGAAGGTGTTTCTGGAATGTTTGTCGCACTATCCTGGTCCACTGAAGTTTCTGTTACTTCCTTTTGAGATTCTGTTATAGAAGTGTCTGGAATGTTGGTTGCAGCGTCCTGAGATACGGGAGCTTCCGTCGCTTCCTTTTGAGATTCAGTAGCAGGAATTTCTGGAATGTTTGTTGCAACATCCTGAGCCACTGGAGTTTCTGTTGCTTCTTTATGAGATTCAGCGGCAGGAATTTCCGGAATGTTTGTGGCTATATCCTGGATCATAGGAGCCTCTGTAATTTCTTTTTGGGGTTCTGTTGCAAGACTTTCCGGTAGTTTAGTAGCCATATCGTGGGCCACTGGAGCTTCTGTTGTATCCTTTTGGGAATCTGTTGCAGGAGGTTCGGGAATATCAGTTGCAACATCCGAACTCGTTGGAGTTTCTATCGCTTCTTTCGGAGAATCAGTCACTTGTGCTTCTGCAATATTGGTCTCATGATCCTGGGTCACAGAAGCTTCTGTTACTTCCTTTTGAGTCTCTGTTGCAATAATATCAGGAATGCTAGTTGCAGTATCTTGGGCAACTGGAGCGTCTGTAACCTCCTTCTGAGATTCCGTTGCAGATGTTTCAGAAATTTCGGTTGCGACGTCTTGTGCCACAGGAGATTCCGTGATATCCTTTTTGGTCTCAGATGAATCCGTTTCCGGAATGTTTGTTGTACCTTCTTGTGACACTGAAACTGTTGTGACTTCCACTTCCGATTTTGTAGCAGGACTTTCTGGTATTTCTGTTACAACATCTGGACTTACAGACGCTTCTATCACTTCAGTAGTTTCCTCTTGAGATTCGGTTACAGGTATTTCTGGAATGTTGGTAGGCAAATCATCAGATATTTCTGTGTCATCTTTTTGTTTTTCAGTTGTAAGTATTTCTGGTTTAGTTGATGCGTCTTGAGTCTCTGGTGCCTCTGATGCTTCCTCTTGAGCTTCCGTTACAGATATTTTAGGTGCACTTGTAGCGATATCTTGATTTTCTGGTAATTTTGTTACATCCTTTTGCATGTTGGTTTCCGGGACTACGGTTACAACCTCCTGTGTCTCTGGTTCTTCTGATGCTTCCTTTTGCGCTTCAGTAACGGCTGTTTCAGATAATTCAGGGACTTTAGCTGTTGTATCTTGTGGAGACGGTGACTCTGAAGTTTCTTTATCGGAGTCGGATTCAGATACATCTGGAGCATTGGTGATAACATCCAGTGAATCAGGTACTTCAGTTGATTCCTTATGTTGTTCCTTTTCTAATACATCTGGGATAATAGTTGTCTGTGAATCTGGAATTTCGGTATCCTCCTTATCAGATTCTTTGACATATGTATCTGGAATATTTGTTGCAATATCTTGTGTTTGTGGAGTTTCAGTTGCTTTGATTGCTGGTTCAGTGACAGCTTCTTGGCTTCCTGTTGTTACTTTTTCTGGTTCTGATGTAGGCGTTTCTGGAATTTCAGTTACGATATCTTGTACCTCTGGGGCACTAGTAGCTTCGTGTAATTCTGTGGCTGGAGTGTCTGGAGCAGCAGTTGTGACATCCTTTATTTCGTATTCACTTGGCTCTTGGCCTGGTGTTACCAATTCTGGGTCCAGAGCTTCTTTTTGCGATTCAGTTGCGGAGACTTCCGGAGCGTTTGTTATATTTTCTTGCAAGTCTGGGATCTTTTCTACCTCTTTTTGGGTACTAATATCTTGTGGTTCTGTTGCCGACATATCAGGTGGTCCGGTGTAGCCAGCGTCAAATTGTTCAGACTTTTCAGTGGTAAATGTAGGTTCAGTGTGTTCGTGAATTGTTAATTCGGGAATACCGGTACTAAGGTCTTCGTTTTCAATTTCGTTGTCTGCGGTTACTGCATGTGTGGGAACTTCAGTGAATAACTCAGGTGCCTTTGTATCAATGTCTACAGTTGGTACTGAGGTGACTGGTACAATTTCACTAGTTTGTTGACCTGAGGCAGTAGGTTCGGTAACTCCAGCCTCGGTAACTGAAGGTTCCAGATCTTCTGGCTGTTCAGCAGTAGATACTGTTTCTGGTATCTTTTCTGTACTTGCAACAAACACAGGAATCTCGGGTTGTTCACTAGAAACTTCATTATCTAAAACTGGTAATACTGTTGCCTTGAGTTCAGTGTCAGATTGTTCAGTCATTGCTTCGACGTGCTCTTCATCACCGGGACTAGATTCTTTTTCGCTATCTTTAACAGTTTCTCCCCTTACTGGTTCTTTCTGTTCAACATCTGCGCCAGAAGATTCCGTGGGTGAGACCGCAGATGATTCAGTTCCCAATGTAGTTGATTCTTCCTCAGAAACAGGTACACTGATTTCAGTTGCTTGCGTAGGTTTTTCTTCGACTTCTTCTGTTTTATCTGTAATAATTGACATAGGAACCTCAGTAGAAACTTTGTTTTTGTCTGGAGTTTCAAATGGTGTGACCGCTATTTCATCAGAAGTATCGTGACTTGGTGTCTCGGTGTACAAATCTTCTTCAGGGATGGTTGTTGAAACCGAAATCGGAGTACTTTCACTTGGTGAAACTTCAGGTAATACTGGCGATTTTGTTACTGATTCTTTATCTGCTGCTAACATTTCTTCAGTAACCGAAACCATGTCGTCAGGTTTACTAGTGATAGGTTCATCAGATGTTGCTATAGAGCTGGGCTGTTCTGATATTTCTGTTTGTGCTTGTTGTTCTGGTGACAAAGTGCTTAATACGTCGGGAGCAACTGTTTGTGTATCATGCTGTTCTTCTGAAACGTCACGAGTGGGAGTCTCAGTCTCAAGAATTTCCGGGGCATTTGTTTCACCATCGTATGGTTTTGGAGTCGTAACTGTATCTTGAGTTTCGTGTTCGATTGGCTGTTCATCAAGTTTTTCGGTACTAGTTTCTTCTGACGCTGATGTATCACTTTCAGGAGGTTCACTTACACTATCAGGCTTCTTCACTTCGTCAAGTGAGCTGACTGTTGTCGAAGATTCAGTTAGAATTTCATCTTGTTCTTGTACGTATTCAGGTCCTTTAGTTGTTATATCCGGACTATCCTTATGAGTATACGCAGTTGTGTCTTCACTTATTTCTGTTGCCATATCTTGAATAGAAGGTATCTCTGTTGTGAAATCATGCTTCTGTTGATCACTAGTAATATCTTCTCGAGTTACCTCAGTCTGATGTTCATCGTCCAAGGGTTGTTCCGTTGGTTTTGTTTCTGGTTTGGGAGATTCAGATTCAACAACGCCTGGAATGTCAGACAAGTCGGTTTCATTATCAGACAGCTTCGGTACATTGGTGGAAGATTCTTCAAGAGGAGCGGGAGTGATTTCTAATTGATCCACAGTAGTTTCTTTCTTCATAGTTACTTCTGTAGTATATTGTTGTACTTCAGGCGCTTGAGTTTTTATGTCAGGAATGTCAGTTGCAGACGGCATTGATTCTGCTTCTTTTTCTCTATCAGTTACATCATAGTTTGTTGTTTCTTCATCTTTGACAAAGATTGACGCTTCAGTTGTTATCTTTGGCTCTAATTCTTTCTCCACATCAGGTGTCTTTGGTAGATCTGTTACAGGTTTGTCAGAAATAGTTTCATCAGATTCCGACAGGTCAGTAGTTTTCGCTACAGCTTCTGTGGTAGATTCTGGCGCATCTGTAATCGGCAGACTATTATCTTGCGATACACAATTAGAGTCAGTGCATTCACTAGTAGCAGGTTTGCTAATATCCGCCACATCTTTTCTTCTACAGCCTTCTTCTTTACATTCTTCAGGGGTAGGACTTTGGTTAGGTTGGGCACAATCGCTACCCTCTTTACAATCATCTGTTTCTTTTGGACCAGATCTAGACGTGCATGATTCTCCTTCACAATCTGGTACCCTTTCAGGAAGTTGCTCTTCTTTGCAATCATCAACGTTATTGCAAGAAGTCGAGCTATCTTTTGCTGGAATAGTTTCAGGCTGCCCTTTGCAGTCTTCACCTTCACAAGCTTGTTTAACAGGGATTTGACAACCGCTCTCAACATCACAGATCTGATTTGTTGTAGGGGTGTAGTCGCATTTTCCATCTGCACATTGAGCCTGAGATGGAGCAGCTTGATCGTCTTTACAACCATCAGCACTATCACAAGGCGTCGAGCTGTCCTTAGCAGGACTAACAGACTGTGTTTTGCAATCTTCACCTTGGCATGCCTGATCATCAGGGATCTTACAACCATTTTCACTGTCACATATTTGGTCTGGTGTAACTGGTGATTCGCATTTTCCATCAGCACAGTGAGCCTGTGGTGATTTACATTTATCACCAACGCACTCTTCAGGTGACAGATGAGATTCATGGTCCGGTTTTTTATCAGTTTCCTCACATCCTCCCGCTCCACAATCAACAGGCTTCTTACTCGAATCTGTTGGTTCGATACTACCTTTCTTGTCCTTACTAATGTCACATTGGTCTCCATCACATTCAACTGATGGCGTCGGTACAGGACT
The DNA here is from genome assembly GCA_932294345.1 of Pandemis cinnamomeana. Lineage (NCBI taxonomy): Eukaryota > Metazoa > Arthropoda > Insecta > Lepidoptera > Tortricidae > Pandemis > Pandemis cinnamomeana. Next base: position 8,535,253 of record OW028705.1, on the reverse strand, counting down.
TTCTGTTCCAGCCATTTGACTGTGTGATTGAGGTGGAACAGTCTCTCTTGTATGGTCACACACATAAGTAGGGCAACAAGATTCAGGAGGATCATACATAGGTTGACAATTATCCATGTAGTCTGGAGGGGCACTGCAAATGATAGGGTCACATTTGACAATGCTGCTGATACATCTACAACTTGTATGGCAATTATTACTGCTAGGTACGATGCTTTCATTGCTATACGTAATACCATCAAGTAAGCAATCACCTTCACCAGGTATCCGACCAGGTGAAGAAGTGGGGTATGATTCCTCGTCAATCTCATTGTCGACAGGATTAACTGATGTAGTTTCAACCATATGCTCTTTTCCTGGAGTCGTAACTTCAGATGTTATTGTAACAACAGGATCAGTTTCAGTCTTGGTAATATCTAACTTCGTAGAAGATTCCGTAGTAGGCACATTAACCAGTACTTCATTTTCTTGTTCTAGTAATTGTTGTGATGTTGTTGTTTTAACTTCTTGGTCCACGAGCGATGGTATGCTCTCTGTAGTTTGTTTATCTGCACCTACAAAGTCAGTTGCTTTCGTAGTCAATTCATCTGTTTTATCTTCGAGGGTTGTAATTTCACTTGGTGTCTTATCATCGTCTTGTTTGTTTGGTGTACTTTCTGGTACTTCAGTGGGTTCTGCTGTAGTTTTATCATCTGGCAATATAGGTGACTGATAATCAGCAATAGTGGTTGTTTTGGTATGTGCTACCTCTGCTTCAGTTGTAATTGTGTCTGTAATAGAAGAGTCGTCTTCATGTACTGCAGTTGTTTTAGTGTTGAAATATGATTCAGTTGTTAGACCTGGTTCCGTAGCCAACTTATTTTCTTCTGGTGTAGTTTTATCGCTAATAGATATTTGTGGCTCATCTTCATTTACGCCTCCACTTGGAACCGTGTTTTCACCCTTGTCTGGCTCCGTTGTTACCTTATCAATCATTTCTGTGTCCACAACAGGTATTCTAGACGTACTTGGGCTTTCGTCTCCAATTCCGTCTTCGCTCTCTGTTGTAATAAGTGGTTGAGTGGTTTCAGTTTCTGGAATGGTCTCTTCGCCTTCATCGATTGGTTTGAAAGGTTTATCGTCTCCGCTACCCTCATTATCAGGCTCAAATGTAGGTTCCTCAGTAAATGGCTCGCCGGGTTCTTTTCTATATCCACTGCCTTCAACAACAACTCTTCTCGGTGGACTCAAAGTAGTGATTTCGTCGAATATAGAATCTGTTGTAAAGTCAGGTTTCGTTTCAGTTGTTAATTCGTCACCTTCACAAATGTATGTATCTGGACAGCATTGACCTTCTCGTGGAGGCATTGAAGTGCAATTTTTGCCTTCATTTTCCATAGGAGTGCCGCACTCTTGTACTACGCAAACAATGTCGCCTTTCATACAGTAGCAATGCTCGCAAGCTTTTTCAGTTTTAATTAGTGCACCGTCAGCGAAAACTTTGTCATCATGAATACAGTCCTGAGTCATCTGTGTAACAGGTGAGAGCGTAGTGGTAGTCAACAGGAATCCAGGTGTAGGTCGCACTGTAGTGGTCATGTCATCCAAGAGCGGTATTTCGTCCTCGGGGTGATCTGGAAATTTATTAGGTTGAAGATTAAAATCAAAACATTTATACAGCGTGTAAATCTAATACGAGCAAATATTTAAACAGTGGTTAGTACAGGACCTAAGAAGTATATTTAGATAACTTTTAAAATTACAACGTAAAAATTTGCCTTACAAAATAATTCAGCCCGCAATGTAAAGTTAATATTAATGTTAAGTAAGGCTCGTTGACAGTTACTTGTCAGCTGTTTGAATATCCATCCTGTTTTGATAGTTACGTCATGTTGGGGTTACATTGCTGCTCGGTAATTTTTCAAAAAATATTTACATTATTATTATTATTTTTATTAAGTGTAACTTAAAATATGCAGTTAATTAATGATTACGCCACTAAACCCTATGTCTGGTTTAATTATTTGCTCGTATTGGATACCCACGCTGTATTTGAGGTTTGTGCGATGGTATTCATACTCACTGATAAAACTTCTAAATGGAGTGCAACAGCGAAGAGTAAGTAATACAATTGCATTTTGAAACATCTCTTTTTGAGAAATGTTTACTCTTCTTTAGTATTAAAACAACTTGTAATTAAGTCAAAGATCTATCTTCGAATTGTACTCAAAAAAAGAAGTCTAACATTGATAAAGATATCGTAATATTAACTTACCACATGAGTAACGAACTGGGCAACAAACGTCTTTATGATAGATCGGTGTGCAACCATCCACGTGGAGTGTACATTCTTGCATAACGCAAGTCGTCATGTTTCGTATGCAGTAACAATGCTCGCAAGGCTTGCTCGGGGTTGGTGGCACCTTGGCGCCCTCTGGGAAGTACTTTCCGTTGATGCTGCAGCCATATCTGTCCAATTTGCCAAGTCCAGTTTCGCCATATTCAGCTGGAGACGTCGTTGACGTCGAAGTGAGTAAGTCAACTGGAACTAAAAAAATAGGACGTTCATAACCTAAACCTATTGATATGCTAATCATAGGGTTCTTTAGCTTTCAAGATGCAATCAAGAATAACACGTATTTAATGAAACTTACCATCAGGACATGTGATGATGGGGCAGCACTGATCAGCGCGCTTCTCGACCGAGCAGTCCTGACCGATGGGCTTGGTGAAGGGACAAACCCTTAGGTAGCACATCAGCATTCGGTTGTGGCAGGTGCAGTTAAGGCAGGGCTCATTCGTCATGATTCGGTCGCCCTCGCCATAGTGCTGGAAGTTGTAGTAACATCCCTGTTGTGCTCCTGAAATTTAAAAAACAAAGTTGATTGTCATTATGAATCAAATACATTTTGTTTTAAATGACGTTTAAAATGCAAGCTTTTTGCAGAACCGTACTCGCATTTTTATCTAATCAACATACTGCTTAACAAATTTTAAGCCAATCTGACCACTAGAAATGTATAAAATTTATCTTACAAGTTTTGACCTGAACCATACAAACAAAGGTACATTACAAGTTTAATTTCAAAAGCTTATAAAATGATAATTCCACCTTGTTAGTCCTCTTAATTGATCAAACGTCGGCTTTATATAAAAATATTTTACCAGTTTAGATAAAAGCTCCTATGTAACTAACCTAACCTAAAGTTTTTAACATCATTAGTGGCTGCGCACTTTTGTGCCTTGTCGCTTTCCAGCCACGTAGGTAGTAGGAACGTCACGTCATATAAAATTGATAAAATGACAAAGTAAATAGTCATCCGTAACATTTCACACTGATTTTTATTTACACCTGGTGCTTTAAATATGCGTAAAAGTATCAAAAAGTAAACTTATACATTTCAACTTACCGTCATATAAGTCTAGTGCGGTTTGATTGCTGGCTGTAGGTGCTGTGAAAAGAAAATAAAAAATATTGAATGATATATCTCATAAAGATATTGTATTACCACCGAATTAAATCTATTATCTCCAAAACTAGTGCATCAACTTTTTGTTATTTTATTAAATATGTAAATGATTTCGTATTACCTATACGTTTAGACTTCTTATCAGCGTTTACACGCGTCCAAATAAAACCGCTAAGTCCTACATGAGTTAATAACGTATTTACCAATCACCTTCGTTCCGTAGTCCATACTACATCAATTTGTTCCAATCCCTTGGCGCTACATAAGCCATAAACATACAAAAATGTATATCTACAAAACAAAATGTTTTTCATTACACAATATAAATGGAGGGCATGTAACGTGAGTAAATTTTTAATTATACTTAATAATTAAACATGAATCCCACTTTGTAAAGGATATCGTTAACACCTTGTCAGAATTATACATAACGATTTAATTAATACCGAAACCAGTCCCACAGTCCCCGTACATCATTTATCAATCACGTTAACACGACACTGGTTAATCGACCGGAGCTTTTGTCATCACTTTTTCAACCATGTTTTATTGCGACCATATCTTAATTAAAACAGACAGGCTTTCGTTTTTTACTTTTTATTACAGCTACCGAACTGAAGATATTCCCATCACCTAAATTACGTACCTATGCTTTGGTTCTATCTAAATAATTATGCGGACAAAAATGTGACTGATTTTTTTTATAAAAAGCTCAGTTAATTGTTTTGCCATGATACTGTCGTTTTTGCGCTAATTTCAGACAAATAAGGATTAATTGCAAAAAAACATCTTTACAGACGTCTACCGCTAGTGTTCTCAGAACGTTGCACTTTTAACCGTTTTATGGGTTGAGTTATTAGCCACGTCACAGTCGGACAGAGTATTAGCTGCAAATCGTTCAAGACGCGCCGTCTTAAAGTCGTTTTACATATCCGCTTTACTGCATATAATGACTGAAGCCGAGCAGCGAGTCGTGACAAAGCCGCAATTAAAGTAACGGAGGGCGTCGTTAACATTATACCCACTGCTTTAATGCCAATTCGACACTTAGGGCTCAACTAATAACGCCAAAGGAAATGGGAAAGTAATTAATCGACTTAGATTATGACAGTAAACGCATAAAGGTACTGTTTCCTGCTTTCTGTTGGCAGGTTGTCTATCAGAAGCAACGGACGGTTGGACGGACAGCACGATTACTGACCACAATTTAATATACATGCTCGGCCAAGCAATTTGGACGGAAGATAGAAGATTATGCTAATAGAATGAAAGAATATTCTTAATTATAACAAACCACAACTCCGACGCAAGTTTCAAAAATAGATCTTTGTCTACAAAAAAAAAACATTTTGGTTTTTTTTTACATCAGAACCCTGGATTTAAATAAAAAAATATTCTATGATAGGAAAATTCTGTTCAAAGATAAGATTCATAATCATCTCAGGTTATTCCAAAACTTTTTCTAGCGTGGTAATATTTTCATACTTCGCTATAAATAAACTTATATTAATATTCTGCTCGTCCGGGAAATCGAATTATTAATTCTTCAAGTATGGGGTAAGCGGGAAATCAATGCCTAGATTACGCGATCAATAAAGTTGGTCTAGCTAATGCAGTCACCGAAAACTACATTATTTTCAACCATTCACCTCCAGCCTATATACATCCCACTGCTGGGCACAGGCCTCCTCCCAGAATGAGAGGGATTGGGCTATAGTTCCCACGCGGGCCCAGTGCAGATTGGGAACTTTACACACACCATTGAATTGCTTAGCCGATGTGTGCTCTTGTGCAGGTTTCCTCACGGTTTTAAACCATTATGCATTTCTAATTTTACACGTATGTATTTTGACCCGCATCCGCAGCAGTTGTAATTGAAGTCTTAAACAAGTTTAAATAAATGTAATGACCTGTTATTTACTGACGAGGCGACTATTACACTTTACACGCAAGGCAGCGTGTGTAATGATGCGCTGTTAGCTATGTTCCTGTGTGATTATTCTGTTTATTATCATTATTACCGGTAACTTTGCATTATAGAAATTCAACAATAACATTTCCAATTGGTTTAATATTACTGAGTACAGGACAGCGACCGAACGATTATATTTCACTGAAGCGTTTTACGTCAATGTCACAATCAGCGCGGGTGCAAAAGCGTGGATAATTTCGTGATTCTAGTTTAATTGATCACGTAGGTTACGCGGCGGCTTATCAGCTGCACTCGCGGGCCCGTTACGGCTCCCTTGTCTGCGCTGTATAAGGGTATTGAAGTTCAAACTTGGTCTTGGGTTTGTGCATTAGACCAAGACAACATTACAAGAGTCGGACAGAAGCAGCTGCCTCCTGCTCTAACGCGCGGATTCAACCAAACCCGAGCCTTCCGTGGGTGCACTTAGCACTGCCACTTCGCAGCTCGTCCACCTAACGGTCGCCAGGAATGTCGTCGGTATCCAGTTTTTCGCCAAACATTATTCCGATGCTACCGCAGCTTAGCCTATCGCGTCGTAAATCTAAAATAATTAAGGTGTAAATGGAAATTGACATCCTGTTTATTCGCACCAATTTAGAGTGTTACTCTTGCTGTCACTAATTATTAAAATCACTAGTAGGTATTTTATTTGCGCCAGTGTTTATGTCTATCTTAAGGCTTTTATTCAAATGAACTTAAAGCATATGTCTGCTATTAGTATGAGTTTGTTAATTAATTAAGAAGTTTAATAGTTTTAACCTAGCTATTTTACCTTTTCATGAAAAATCAAAAGTGAGTAATTCCTGGTATTTGTAAGTTCCCCTTAACAGAAAAAAAACATCAAAATAAAATCTAGATCAGACACGAAAACTGTAGATAGAAATCGTCAAATAAAAATGCAATCAAAATAAGTAAGTACCTAACTGTTTAAGAGTTCGTTCAGATTATATAAAAACTTGCTCGAACAGCTTCCATAACTGTAATCGTCATTGTCTTATCTGAGTTTTAAAAACGAGATAAAATCCGTTGCAAAAAGGTTTTTCCCTCTTTATCTGAGGTGTTATAACGTCGAAATTTACCGTCGCATTACCATACGCCTAAGTCATTTAATATTTATAAATTCCGATATGTGGTAATGCCAATATTATGCCAACGAGTGCTAATAAGAAAGTCTCGAGCAAAAATACCAAAGTCCTCGTGACGTAGCCCCCCGTCCCACGAGCCCCATACTAATGAACTGATTGTACGTCCACATGTACCACTGTGACGTTATAAAAGGCTTTGCACGAACAAAAAACTACTTAATGCAAAATCGTGCGCTTAGAAACATGGCCCAAGTCAATCGGAATCAGGAGCCGGCTTGAATTTAAAATTTGCACTACATTAATATGGATTGTTGTTTCAATGAATGAATGTCGCCGTGGTCGCCATGCCTGATGAAGTTCACACGGTAAACCTAAACATTGTAGGCCGCATTTAAATATACTTCCTATGTAACATAAATTGAATGCGAATTCTTTGAAATAACCGTGCTGCGGATACTAAATCTGTGCGACTGCAGACCAAAATAGCGTCATCTAATAACATGCACCTCGGACCAGACACGCACAGCCTGTACAGTTACCCGGCGGCCGTGCGTTCACCCAGCCCCGGCCTGCTGCAGGCTCCCCTCCCATAGATAAAGCCTGCGTTGACTAATGGAGCTCTCTTCTATTCTGTGTAGATAATTCTTAAAAAAACCGTTCTATCAATATATTTTATTGTGATTTAAATGGACCGTTACTAGAATAAACATAAAGAAATTACCATAAAACGGTGCATCTGGGTTTAGAGTTATATAATTTATCAATAGAGGTTCGATGCCCCAGGAACCAGTTTAAAATGTAATCAAATTAAATTTACAACTCTAGCTGTAACAAGTTTTGGTGTATCTGCGAAAATTGAGAGATTATTACGGTTCCTAGGAGCGGAAGTCGTATTGACTACTTCGTTAGAGGATGGAGCTGTTGAACTATCATTTGGCTATATATGGCCGGAAACCTAATTAAAACGTTACTGTACAGTGTATCATGTAACTTATTCTGCCCGAGACACTAAAAATAAATACTAGCACTAGGTTAGATTGGAATTGAGACTCACATTTTAAAGCCCTATTGTGACAATTCGTAGCGCTACGCCTACGCTTCTACGTCTCGTCTAAAGCTTGTGCTACATTTATGCTACTCTGTCTACTTAATAGTCAATAGGTCAATTTAAATAAACCACTCATTTTTAACGATTTGTAAAGATTTATTTACAGATTATCACATAAACAATAATGCATTGTTATAGCTGGATTAGCATGTTATTCACAAAACACCTGTCAAGCGGTTCTGTCTAAGTATAGTTTATTTATATTACGTATACATTATTCATTGTAGGGTGTCGTTCCGATAAACCGGTAGGCATATTATTTTGCAATTCACATATCTTCCCTGGAAATATGCGCTTTGATAATTGCTGTGAATCACATTCGGTGTTTTAATTTATTTATGCGAACGTGGTGCCTGTTATAGCTCCATTAATGTAACTGCGCAACACGTCTTTAATAATTCGGTACTAATTATACGACAACACAATGGCAATGTAATTCAGAATCTCACAGTAAATTTAGCGTAATATTTGAAACAAAGACTCCCAAATATGTAGTTGATTCCCAACAGATTCCCAATGACTTAATTTTGTTCAGTCACAATACTGCATTTTCTGATCTATTGCATGAAAGCAGAAAGTTGCATTTTACAGTGGTCATTAGACGTTCATGGCTAATATGTCGGATATTTTCGATACTTAGTGCGTCTGGTGTTAAGCCAGAAGTATTAATTACGTCTTTGGCATAGGACACTGAGACGACTCTTCACTAATTGCTAAATATAGACAAAAGCAATCACAATATATCCAGTTGTACTGCCAGCCTTTTCTAGTCCTGTCATTGCTGCTACTCTGCTTTTATCCTATCTACTGGTCGTCACTCTGCTCAAAATTACGGGAATTGCGAAATACTACCTAAATGCTTTTATGCAACAATGACGCGACTAAGTCGACGAGTACTAGTAGCCCAAAAGGCCCGTAAACCAAACCAGTAATATCCTTGAAGCTTCGGTATACCCCGCTAAGGAAGTGGAGTTGTGTGCTTCATTATTATTATTCGTTGGTACGGGTTTCCGATCACGGGCCCATGGGGACCCGGTCATTTGAAAGGCATTCACATGGAACCGAGGCCAACATGACGAGGCCTTTGGTATTATATATAATGCGAGCTGGCAATATTGGCGTAAGCGGTTAAGGATGGAGAGGTTTTCCTGGACTTTAATAAACTACCATAACGTGGTCTTTCAAAACAGTCGCATCAGCTGCAAACTCGGCACTTATACATACGAGCATGAAAGCTCTTGCGCTCCACTCTAGGCAGCCAACTAAGGCAAACTTGAGGCAGGGTGGGGGTGTAACTGCGTGCTATTATTATTATTATGTGACTCACCCGCTGCCGTGCTCGCGATGCATGCGGCCAGCGCAAGCAGCGCTCCCGCGCACCGCCGATCCATCTGCGGCCTGCCTGCAACAATCACACAATCGAATCAATTACCCTGCCTCACCACTTCACTCCCGGCTCAAGGACAGTGGGGATCGAATTCACCGGTAATGGGTAAACGGAGCAGGGACTCCCCACAGACCAAATTACGCTTCTGAAGCGAGAATGCTAAATCTCATTTTCGTTCACTTAATATTTAGCAAAAAGAAATATCGCATTCTTCGTTTTATTATGATTGTGGTTTTAAGAGTTGTTTAAAATAATGTGTTGTAGCCGAAAACATCGAAGCGTCAACCCTAAAAATAAATGCAGGTAGAAAAATGACCAATTTTATCAAAGGCAAATGCAAAAAGAAACAAGAAATTTTATTTTTGTTTACAAAAAGTAAAATACAAAAGGTAGCCATTTTAAAAGTATCGTGAATCAAAATAAATGAAATAAAGTGTCACGGGAGTAATATATAAATAAACGCACAATCAAGTTTACCTACTTGATTAGTTAGACATAATTTTACAGGGAAGCTTTCATGACATGCAGACAATAAGTAGGTACCTATCAATTATGAACGTGTAGAATTGAGAGTAACAGATAGGCGGGCCCCATTTCCCACGTCCTGTCTACTGCATATGATGATTTATGGAGATTCAGTACAAACATTAGTAATTGCCAGATACTTTAACTGAGAGCCACAGTAATTCACAGTTGTAATAAACTACGAGGTTTTTAATAACATTAGACTCTCCCTAACTTTCATTAATATTTCTCATTGCTCAGCATCTTATTTACAAAATTCCTTCTGGTTTTGTTAGGTCCTAACAATACCAAGTATAGGAAGGTATAAATATAGGTACCTCTAGTGGGAATATGTGCGGTGCAGCGGGAACGCGTGCCTAAGTGGGATTGCAAGCAAGGGAGCGATAAACCGCTGTAAAATAAAAGTACATATTTTTACGTAAGCCATACAGTTTCATTCTAAAATGTCGTTAAAAAAATAACCATTCTGATTATTCTAAAGTTAAAACAACGGACGCTGTAGTTGTAGCAATTCAAGATTTCTTGTCAAATATTTATACTTATATACACAGGTAAACAGAGCCTAAGTTAACAAGATCTAAAGGCCACGTTTAGCGATTTTGATGTTTTGCCAATATTTATACCCAGAACAATTAATATGTTAAAAATGGAAGTAGCATAGCATAACTTTGACGCAATTACTTTACTTTTCTTAGCATAGGTACTCGTAAGTAACTCGCGCATTTTTTTTAAAACTACTATGTCTTGAAGTTGACCCCAAAAATAATAGGTACCTAAAGCAAAGAAAGGAAAACGCTTTCTTGTGAGTAAATAAGCAATAAGTGATACGTGAGTAAAGTTTACTAGTTTAGCTGAACTTTGTAGCGCTGGGTGCGGAACGCGGAAACGTGGGTTCAACGCAAAAATCTAGGTAGCCGTTTAGTTCTGAGTGAATGCGAAGTTTAACTATCCATTCAAAGCTCGCGCGCCGGACAATAGCAAACATTGTTGTTTGGTAAAATTCAATGAATTACAACTTACTTCTGTCAACTGTGGTTAAAGCACTCCAACAATTCTGTAGTACTATTCTGTAACTGTAGTTCTACAACTTGTTCGATGGAATTTTTGCTTTGGGACATTATCACATTTTCCACTTTATTTTCAAATTGAAGACACAAATGTGGAAATGAAGTTTTCAATTATTTTAATACAGCATTAACTCCTTATTTTGTAACAGTAGAAGCGATGGAACGTGGTCTATCGTCCCGTCGATATCAAACTGCTTGAAGTAGGAACACGATTAGCGAAACCGATACCTTTAGTAGATATTTTGACAGAACGAAAAGTCTCGAACGCATTCCTGTATGTGTCTCAATTACTCTGGGCAAATTGGCAGCGCCACTAGCGGCACGTAATGGTAACAATTGTTCTCATAGTTTTAAGCTTGCACGCAAACGCGTTCAAGACGTTTGTTGCGATGAAAACCATCACTAAAGAGTCTGATGTTTAGCGACGTGGAATTGTTCACGTAAGCCGATTAATTGTTGGCTGTGACATTTAACAATAGGAGATGTTTACACAAATCCTCAGTAAATTAATCGGAAAAACAACTGTAACGTCTGATTTAAACCAAAGACAAAATAAAGAATCTGTCAATCTCGCCGCCGATGAGTGCTAAGCTGATTTTAATTCGGCACTCAACGCTATCATCGCACTCCACTCAATTGAAGCTTGTGATTCATGTCCGCATAAATAAGCGTAACCATTAGCGCATCCGGTTTCCTTGGCAGGAGGGAAATATTATTTAAAGTCTTAACTGAAAGAGTTTCAAGCTCTGGTGGGCTGGTCGTTACTCGGGCTTATTCGCGGCGCGCGTTACCGTGGGAACGCGCCGCCTGCGCACACACGCGCACTCCCGCACCTACGCCTGCCTGTATTTATGTCTACTTAACTGTACTTGACTATCAAACACTGCATACTATTTTACTTGTTAGGCACTGAAATTGGACGCTGTTCTAAATCGTTTTAAAATTGTTGTTAATAACCGCAAATGCGGCTAATTACTGCTTTCTAATGTTTCAGCGTGTTACAGAGCCACGTTTGTGAAGGAGAATAAGCGCCAACACAACTGCCTCCCTCGGCTATGCAGGTGCTCGAAAGGGGAGATGTTTCCCTACTTTTGCATTCTTTTGTCGTCTGCCTCATACTTTCGACGCAACTCGACATTTCTATTAAATTAGCAATGTGGACAAACTCTTGAATCATTTTAGGGGTTCATACAAATACAATACATAAGAATTCCATTGTGCCGAGAAAAATGAGTCGTGTGTTCATCACGTTCTCTTACTATCCCTCAATCTTAACCATGTCTGAACTCAGATAATTTATAAATTACGAGAAGGTAGCGCACAGCAACCGCCACGAGTCGGCCCGGGCTCTGATCACTTTGAACTAACCTTATTATTTTGCTATAAATATAAATAACTGTATAGATGACAGCAGGGGTCCTCCGTCCTCCGTCTAGACGCTCTCGCGAGCCTCGGGCGGGAGGGTGAGGGTAGATATTTGCCACTATTTGCTTTACTAAGATACCACGTGTTACGGACGTGAAGAGCTATTCACGTCACGTGTTACTGTGAGGTAGAAAACCACAAGACTTCCAGTTTTTTGTGTATGAATAATTGTAAACTTTACGAAAGATACACACACTGACACTTATATGATCACTGATCAGCACTAGCACATCCTTTTTACTAGTCTGTTACTCAAATTTGCCACAAAGCATTCAGCATTCAACGCACTTCAATTAAGTACATCGTTGAATCCTCTTTGAATTGTAACTTTATCTAAGTAACGATTCGTTACTTAGATAAAGTTACAATTCAAAGAGGGTAATTAAATCGCGGTTCATAAATATGTACCTTTTATAATTTAAAATAAACTAAAGCTCAATGCGTTTAAAACTCAGAAATGTAATTAGGTAAGAGAGTATAATAATAATAAGTTCCTCCTCATAGTTGCGGTATAATTGATTGATTCTACAAATTAAACGTGGTTACTTGCACCGCAAAAGGCCAGGCTATGTGTTACAAATAAAAAGACACGAGTAACTGACGAATGCTCAGTTTACCTCCTTAGTAATGTTTTGATTGCCTGCCTAACCACCGTGCTCCGATTCTTTCTATGTACACAATAGAAGCCCACTTCCCAAGCTTAATTTGGCATACCGTTTGCTCCAGCGGTGGTTGCGTCGGAAAGTAACAGTTAATCCGATTAAATATACTCAAATTTGAAAAGCATGGAGATGAAAGCCACAAATGTGTATCGTTCTTAATTGGTTTCACGGGCTCGGTAACTGTAGATGGGTGCCTCTGTTATTGATCATGGACTATCTACGCCGCATGCGAGTCGAGTGCTACGAAGCGCTACGCTCGCACTTATTGTTCGTTGTCTATTTGAGCAGGCAATCCACTCGCTTTTGTATGCTTTAAGGAAAAGTAACGTTTTGGCGAGTTAGTAGTTATGTTTTTGGAGTTTCCCCGGGGCTATGGAGAGATATGAATAAAATATGTGTTGTAATCTACATGAAACATTATCATTATAAGGCTTGAAGCGAGTGAAGTGATCCGATCGGATGGGCGTTGGGAATGGGCGACCGGCCGCGGCGCGGCGTGCCCGAGATGTTGCCCAACACATAATTTCAGAACACTGCAACCGCAGCGAGCATTGACACCAATTTCTTGAATATTGGACCAATGACTCGGAGGTCCGGAAGCTTTAGTGTCTTTTGTTTTTATTACATCCAAGATAATAAAAGGTTGGCTGTTATTACTTATTTATGTACCAGACAGACAAAGGAATTTCAAAACAGGTACATAGTTTGGTACTTCAAGTCAAAAATAACAATGATAGTAATAAAAAGCAAAAGTTTCGATAGAGCTTTAAGGCCATGAACTTTTTCCGATCTTGCTTAAAAATATGCGTTACATTAACCACATAGGGATAGGTGAGTGCGAGCAGCGTTCTAGATTCCGTCGGCGACGACCGGGGTCAGCGCGGGAGCAGCGCCCGCCGAGTGGCGAATGCGGTGCGAGCGCGGAAACTACTTGTGTTCTTTAATGCCGCCCGACGAGATCCCGATAACGATGGACGGCTCGTCTCTTTATCTCAATCTTTAGGAGGCAAGAATACGTAAGTTTGATTAATAAAAGCATGCGTCAGTCGAGCTTCGAGCCCTGTCTTGCCTGCGTCCGCGGTCGGCTGCGCGCGCGCCGTTCGCACAATGCGCTCACGTAGTGTCGCGATTATCGACCGTCGTAAATTACAAGCGATTAGCATATAAGTCGTGGACATGGCGACGGCGAGTCGTTATTAGTTTCGGCTACAAGTGACATCGCATCGTTATTAGGCGATAATTGTCATCGAAGTGTAGCGGTCGATTAACGGCAGACAAACGCAATTGTGTACATACTAAGTAGATGGAGCCCGTCGCGCGCCAACAAGTACCCAGATGTATGTCGAATCATTATGCTGGTTTAAATACATATCGTTTTCGAATTAGTCCATTATGCTGCCATATGTTACATACATGCTTGAATAGATATGGTACGAAATATCTTGAAATGTCATTTTTGAACTGTAAATATGTTTAACACTATGAGCCACCTTTAATGGAAAACTGACAGGAGGTTATACGTGTGGAAGTAACTCGACGTGGCGGGCCCGTGTCCCTTAGGGAAATCGGTAGGAACATAGCAAATATTAGTTTCCTTCATGAGATATCTACTCACGGTTCGTTGACCCGTGCAAATTTTGTGTCAGGGGATTAAAGTGAAAGCTATCTAGACTGTATCATCACTTATAACAGTACTTGGGTTTTTAAGCACATTTTTGTATAGCTTATCGCGTAAGCCATCTGCCTGCATGAGACGTGTGTCTAGGTCGAGACTTCTATAGTTGTCTGCACGTACTGACCCAGACGGCCAGCATTCAATCGGTTTAGTCATACCAAAAAGTAGACTAATTTCTTACAAATATATTTCGGGGTTGATGCTTCTTTTCGACCATTATATATTTTTTTGTCGGACCGCTTTTAGAAAAAGTGCATAAAGTGTATCATTAGCCAGAGGAAACTCTCGAGCTTTTTACTCACTTATGAAGAACCATATATGCCGTAAGTTACTCCGTCTCGTTCGGATATGCTCCGTTGGAATGACCACTAAATGACTGAGGTGAAGGCATTGGGGTTTTTAGTTCAAAAGGAATAAGATAGGCAGCGATATCGGACGGCGCGCCCGCACGCACGTACTCCCAACGTAGTCCGAATAATTTAGGTAAATCCACTCTAGACGCACCAACACCGTTACATGAGTTAGCATTCCGTGCCGCAACCACGTTGAAATTATCTTATTTCCACGTTTTTTCGCGATTTAAGTAGATTTACCAATACCAGATAGATGAGAGCCGAAAGTTTATTCCACGTAGTACCTACCTGTTTGATGTTTAACGTACTGAAAGCTCCGTGTGTGTGTATGTGTAAGGTGAAGCCACCGTTAGTGCTTGTGGAGTGTAGAGTGCAGCGTGCAGGCTCGTTGGTTGTTGCTAGGCATACGTTGAATTCGCGATTGTTGGCCGCGGCCGCGTCGCTCACACGATGAGCGTTGCCCCCGCGCCGCCCGGTCGCATACCTATCCACTACCTACCGCGGCGGCCTGCCCAGATCTAGGTAACACTCGACACGACCGCTTAACAGTGACCCGTATCAAATTAAATTACATCGAAATATTTTTTCACCGCTTTTAACATATTTTTATTTCAACCTTGACCCTAAATTTATTTTTTCTGAAGCAACGACAACAATACAGTCAATTTATCATTAATGGTTATCGAACAAGTAAGTGATCTGTTGTCGACAAGCGTTGATCTTAAATAATGTCTCCGGGAGCACCCCTCCCGGGAGCAGCGCCGCCCTCGCGCGCTCGGCGTCGCGCCCTCGCCGGCCGCACTCCACGGTGACAACGTAATGTACGTAGAGAAGATACTACACTCAAATTTAATACGAATTGCAATATCAAAAGTCCCGCCTCGCCTTAGAGGAGAGCCAATTAGCCAATACCCTATGGGACTAGACCGTAAATACATTTAGTATCAAGTAGCCCATGAATGTTTAAGCAGCTTTCACAGCGCTGAGAATCCCAGTGCAATATTGCACCGGAGTGTCCGGGCGCGGAGCCCGCTGACACCGGCTATTAGGGCGACCGCTGACCCGTGCCACTTACGCGCCCCTCTCACGTACAGCTAAACCAACTATGCATCGGGTACTAAATCGGTGACTTTTGAACTCTATTCCCTTGAGAACGAAATCTAATTAAGATTTAAAGCCCAGTTGATATGCTTTGTGATGGCGTGCGAGTTGTTTTGTTGTGTTAACAGTTAGCTTTACCAGGAAGTGAGGGCCTTCAGGGCAATGTCTATTGAGTTGCATTCGCAGGCATGTTCGAATGCTTCGTGTCGAACTGTGTTTACGAGCGTCTGGCCGATAGCTAACCGGCCGGCCCGTCATTACCGCCCATATCTCTATGTAAGGAATGAATGGCAAGCTTTACAAACGAACGCCAAGCCTGAGCTTAAAGCAAGATGGCTTATAAGGATCTCTTTGAAATATTTCTTCAGAACGTGGAACTTAATACTCATAAACACAAAAATAATAAATGAAATATGAAATATAATGGCGATTCTCACTACCACACGACGTAAATCACTTTATTTATAACTAAAAGTGAACTTTGCAGTTTGAAGCCTATCCTTCAGTTCGAAAATCTAAGCATAGCTTTCCCACTTCATTACATGAACATTGAAATACTAATGTGTACATTATAAACAATATATACTTACTCCCACTACTACTACTATCACTGCTAATTATACTTGCTCCTCTCATCTACTCAAAGGTTATCTGGTAGAGATCCCTTATAAGTTAGCCTTTGTGCATTTATTTAATGTTTTTTTTGTGAATTGTGTCTGTTTCTTTATATTTGTACAATAAAGCATTTGCTTACTTACTTCTCTTTTGTGCGTGTGAGTTGAAGAACAACAATAGAGTCATGGATCATATTTTCGCAATTGGATCGCATTGTAAGTAACCGGTTACAGTTCAAAAAACTATAGTATGTATCGCTAGCCCTGAAATATACATCGCATTATCATATTACACGAGAATCGTGGGCATCGCTTAGAAAATAATGCGATTCGTTTTCACTTGGAAACCACACGGTGATTAAAACGCACATGAACAAAAAAGACCCAAGCTATAAAAAACTAAGGCGAGGGGAGTGTTAGCCCGCGATGCACTGCCCTGCACCTGACTTAATCTGCACACAAAGGTACTTATCTTTGCAATCGAGAAGCAGTAATTGTTATAGCGTGATAGCTTAACGATGCAATTCAAAACCCAACTCCTATCAAGACAAGTTACTAGGTTTATTGTTATTTAGGCATTATAAAGGGATGGCTATAAAAACTGACTTTTAATCAACTATTTAAAGCCATCTTCACGTGTATTTATAGCGGCATAGGGTTATAGCCTTTCTTTAATGACGGCCTATGCAGTCTCGTCTGCGAGCCTGCCATAAACGTTATGAGTTATGGATTTATTTTATGTTCGAGATAATTACAGTGCGTTATAAAGTATTATAGGATAATAGCACACTCCATGCTGACACAACACTACACTGTCTGATGTTACAACAGTAACATTTGAAAACGGAAATAAATAATTAGGGTCGTAGTCCACAGCAAAATAGGCGATAGTCGTGTATGGAAACGAGAGAAGATAACAGTAGAGAACGAGCTTCGATTAGAATGAGCAGCTTACCCTTCAGCGGAGCCCGCCGGGGTCAACCTGTGCGTGCAACATCGACCCACATTTGAAGGATTACAAGTAGCTGTTGAGAAAATTTACCGCTAACTTCGCCATATAAGCTGTATGGTTATTAGGTCGCTACGAGTAAAGCATGGTCTTGCGCCGACATCTGCGCAAATATTGATTTAGTAAGTCGGAACCACAATGGCGGCGGTCGGCCGCGCCCGCGCAGCCTAATGCTGCGGTCGCGAGGGCCGTCGATGGCATATTAACATCAGGTTTTCTTTAAATTACTTGCCACCAAGATGACCAGGTCACGTAATATTAAACAAATATTTGATGATACCTTTCCCACGCGAGTGTCGATTTCCAAAGACAAAATAAATGAGAAAATCAGCTAACGGTGTTTAGAATATCAAAATTATATTTAATTTTTGAGTTATAAGTAAGGTACTATTACTAAATAAAGCTACATAGTTTGCTAATCTTTCATTTCAGATCTTTACTTCTTTCGGTCCAAACTATTGTTTTGACAATGGAGTGAAGAACAAAAGAATGGGTTCAAAATTAGTACAGCGACCGCGCCCACTGAACCAGTAGGTGAGTAAATGCCTGTGTTTACATGCTCGTTTAATGTTACTCGCCTTACAGTCCGCGGTCCGCGTCGCAACAGATTTCAATTTAAAATAAATAAGGACCCATCAATTGCCGATTAGTAAAGTGTTTACGACAAAAAATATTGGCGCCTTCCGCGGTTCCTCTCCTTCCGCCTAATTAGACAACTCATCTACTTGAGTAAAAACATTAATGTGTACGTGTAACACGTTTTGGATTATTGATTGATATTTATATATCATAACGCTATATTAAGACTTAACTTAACTTTTGACAGCTAAACATGAAAGGAGAATCCAGTGCAGGAAATGAGCTTACCTATATTACTTGTCATTATGCAACATGCAATATTAATGGTGGTTTTGTACCGTTACCACTGCGATGCCGTAATTTTTAAGAAACCACTTACCGCATCGAAAGACATGTTTACCTGCCCGTAATAATATCATACCCGCCAACATAACTAGCAGCGTGGCCAATTGGAAATGTTTTAAACTTTTTTACCTGCTGCAATATACGTAAACATTTTTTTAAATATAAAAAACGCATTTATTATATTAACAAGAGCAAATGAGATGAACATAAAAGTCGATTCAGATCCATGAACGAGATAGGCTGACGTCTTTATCGCGTTCGGCGTTCGGCGTGGCTGTCATTTCTTTTGTCCGGGGGCTATTATTACATTATAACCACTAACCAGCTTACTTTACACTCATTTTACACTAAATACTTAGTTCATTTACATTTTTGTATCTTTTTTAGGAGGCTTTTCGAGTAGAATCGTGGGATATTGTAGAATTTTTAAACAAGGAGGGATATGAATTCACGTATTAGTTAGGTATTATATAGCCTTAATAAAACAATTCAAAAAAATTGCTGTAATAGTGACTAGTTTCTTTTACTGAAATTTAAAAGCCTCCAGGGCTTCGTCGCTCAGTCGATAAATACATGTCTACTAGCGCGATCCTTACTTACCACTCACAATAGTCAATTTCTAACTATGCTAAAAAATATATTATTAGGTATGTTAATTTATCGTTTTTAACGAAAATTCTAAATACCTATGATAAGTACAGTGAATTTCATCGGAATTGTTAGAACTGTTTCCAAGATATTAAAACATTACACATAAGATAGGCACAGTGGTGCTCTACGCGTAGACAGTAGGTACGTACCTACTGTATTTGCGAATAAACCGACAAGGTACGTCTGGTTAGTTTAGTCATAATACTCCAATTCGCGCATGTGACCTACATTGCAATGCAACAGTATTTGCAAAGATGTGCGAAAGAAAATGAAGCTCAAATTATCTATACATAATAATAAAATTAAAGCAATAAAAACGAGTAAGGAATTATAAAAGGTTACATCATTCCTATACTTAGTTATCAGCTCCATAATGGCCATCAAGCGTATTTTGTTTTTTCTTGAGCACATAAGAACAGAAACGATCGTGATTAGCTCCAACATCAAGATATATTGAATGAATACATACTTCCAAAATTATAATTATTGTTTAAAAAAACGGCATCAAAAAATGCCTATATTATATTCATTCAAGGTGAAGATGTCGGCGCACGAACGTCTAGAGCTAAATTCAGGGAAGCGTCGAATCAGGAAGTACTTGTCGCAGATTAAACTCGCGTGATCGCTTCGGCTGTTAAATTATAAGAATTAAATCTGCATCTATCGTTTCAAACATTTCCAACGAATCGGCACAACCTGAGTTAACTATTCGTAGATTCCTTGATGTATTTTTATGTATTTACCGGATAAACAACATATTTGTATTACGTATATTATGTAGGGCAGCCAGAGAACAGGTAATCATAAAATTATTTTTACCCGACCCTCCTATAAAGTCTGGCAACTTTTAATAGTCTACTTCAATGTAAACGCTTGGCAGGCTTTTTCGCCAATTTATTGATTTTCGCTACACATTTCCTTTGAGCGTTCCTCAAGTGTGAATAATTCATGTGGAGACTCGGTTGACATATTACTTTCATCGAGTCTCTCCCCTCTAGAAGAAAAGAGAATGATAAACGTACTCCAACTCCATGGCCTTTAAAGTGTTTTCTTTGATATAAAGGTGACGAGAGGGAAAGGAAAAGTCACTTTTACGCTAATACTCGCATTAAATTAATGATGCTACCATTCAATGCATGGCAAGCTTTTGATTTCGATTTCGGATTGTCAGTCAACTTCTTTTTAATACAAGGCAACTCCGCATAAAGTGTTCTTGAAAAATTGTTTGTTTTCGAGATTTCCGGAGATGTTGGAAGTCTCCGTTGGAGGCAGCGGAGGAGCAAGCGCCTTGCTGCCGTAGGACAATGACATCGCGCGTTCCGCACGATAAAACACAATCTGGACATTATGGAGAGCTGCCCGAGCCATTTTACTCGCGTAAAAACTGTTAGATTCAACTTATAATTGCGTCATTAAGAACTCTATGCTTGTTTCGCGAACAGTGAACTGTTTTTGAGAACATTCACTTGCGATATTTACGTAAACATGAGTTTAAAAAGGTTTCAAATGGTCTTCAACGATGAAACGGTACATGAATACGAAAGAATACAGTACTTAAATACATTTGTTTTTAAATCACGAAAAGAGGCTAAGGTTCACGATTGAACGGCGAACGTGCACATCCTTCAAGTTGTTGTTTCGGATGCCATGATCGACGTTTGCCAAAAAAAGAAGTGTTCGGGAGTTTAACGACATAATAATGTTAAGTAGCGATAGGGAATTTAGTAAACTTTTAAAGAAATTTGTCTAGTATGATCAGAATAGTACCTCCGTGTGTTTTAAAGAAAAAAACAAACAAAAGGTTGTTAGTAGTTAAGAAAGGCGCTTCTCGCAGCTCGCGGCCGCACTCGACCACCGCGCGGGGTGTCGGCGGCGGCCACTACACAAGCGCACCGAGTGCAACAGACACCCTTCTCCAACTCAAAAGTCGTATATCGGTACAAATACTAATTGGTAAAAGGCCTATTCAAACATGCCATGAGAATTTTTACTCGGTAAATGGTAAAGTGGACATGTCTATTTGTCTTGTTACTTAGAGCGTGTGTGCCACGACTGCAGGCATCGCCCATTCAACTTATTTGGGCTTCGGCTGGGTAGCTAAATCCTCTCTTTAGTCGACTCGGAGCAGCAAATGAGAATCCTCTTATGACAACATAGTTGCTGGCTAGTTTTAACTTACTTTGTTTCGAAGCAATGTACATACCAGAAAGCTGAAGTTCAGACGATAGGTCACATAAATAGTATAAAAAAATCAACAATAATGCACCCGACACGTTTTCTATAGCAAATAGTGTCCTTTATTTTATATTCTATATTCTGAAATTAAATATTTATGTATGGCAATTGACCCTTTCTGGAACTATTCGCATGTTTTATGATGTTTTTATAATAAATTTTCGTACATTGAAATTAAACTAAAGTGAACTTCGGAATTTATTCATTACTAAAACCGATCCTATCCGTGTATTTCTGTAACTGTTAACTCACTTTTATGTCTAAGGTGTTCGTAAATAATATACTCATACTCATTTAGTTGTATAATGGTGGATAGCTAAACTATAGTTGTCTGGTTAACTATTAATATTTAGGTACTTAATTTTTACGGCATTAGAAGATAATTCACAAAGTACTGGTATCCGGTGAGTATGGAAAAGAATTAACTGAGTTAAATAATTCAAAACCAATGTAGGTGAACTCATTCCCACGTACGGGCAATAAGTGAGGTGTTGGTTTCGAATAAGCAGGTCGATCCAATAGCCAGGGGTGATATCACATTAACGAGGCGAGATTTGGCACAATGACGTCAGTACTTTCACGCCTTATACGATGCTGATTGACATGAAAGGAGATAACTATTGTAATAAAAACTCAGACCGGCAAAAAACTCGGGCTAAATAACATCATAACCTACATTCCATTTGGCGGCAGCGAGCGCCTAGCTCGTCCGCTATTGAATGTGAATTTTAAACGAACCTCGGGTAGGGCCATATTTGTGTGTTTCTCTTTATCGGTCATTGTGACCTGCATCACAGCTCTTATTCTGATATTGATATTCAGGCGGCGCCCGCGCGAGGTTCCGTACCGGCGGCTACACTCGCTACTCGTCTACATTAGGGACCAATAACTATCCTGCCGTAAAAGAAATTTCTTTTTCTTTGTTTCGCTCACATGGCTGTAACTTTTTGTCCCTGTTGGGCCTCGAATGTATTCCCACGGAGAGTGGGGTCGGAAGGCAAAAACTTGCGGAACGTACTCTTGGTTAAATTATGTCCGTACTCAGACTTCATTAAACGACGCCACGATAAGGCTAAGACAGTTTTGAGGGAAAATATATTTTTTAATGAAAATGCGACCAGCAGGTAACTACTGACATTGAAGTTTTCTTATTTAATTCTTACATGTAACGCACTTTATTTGCTAAATGATGTAAGTCTTAGACATGTAGCCTTGGGTTATTATCTGAATGAAACAATGGAACCAAATTAAAATGTGTTTTACGCTTGTGACGTCATCCGCGCATTAAATTTGTAAATCATGTAAGACGAATCATGTATAATGAAATAAAAGTAAAAGTTTATGTGCAGATTATATATTATAAAGTACTTATTTCTGTAGAATTTAAACAAAATAACTTCTTTTTCGTCTAAAAAGATTTTTAACAAGTCAGAACACTGTGTGCAATATTAATTATCGGCACTACTCTGTCTTAGCGCTTTTATTTTGCGTGTCCCCGCCATTATACATATTATTATTTAGTGTCATCTTCATTAAAACGAATGCTTTATCAAATATGGATATTAATAATTTCGGCACAATAACGATTGTCACGATGCTTTGATTGCATTATCACGAACTGCACGCTTTGATACTTACATAATACGCGAAAATCTCATTGAATATACCATGAAATCAAAGTCACGTCACGATATTACGATATGGCAAGGGAAACAGAAACGGTTTCCGAGCTTTTTTGCGACATTCTTGTGGTCCGGTAACGGTGCTCGTTCCCAGCGCCGGCTCGTGCGCCCGCGCCGCGCACTGCACTCTCTCGCCTCAATTTCGGACACAAAACCGGCATATGAAAACGTCCATCATTCAACACATTTCAAGTTCAAAAAGTTTCAAGTCCAGAGAAAAAACACAGCAATTAATTACTATTATCGATTGCGATTCACCGCAGCCATTAAAATTATAGCCCACTCCATCCGATTGTGGCTTTTAATTCTTCCAAGACCATAAACCTACATGGTTGGTATGTGGGTAAATAATAAATGTGAATGGCAACACATGTGCTTCGAGTGTGGCAGGTTGTGGAGGTCAATGGCACCGGCGCAGATTCAGTTCCCCATAAGTTGCCATTTTCCCAGGAAGCGGGCGGCGGCGACGGCGGCGGCGCGTGGCACCGCGCCCGCGCAGCGCAGCGGGCGCATTCTGTCACGCCGGGACTCGCGCGCGCATATTGACGTTCTTTCATTAATGCAGAGTCAGCATATCTTTCTACGTTTCGAGGACACTCAATTTTATAGCTGCCGTTTATATGACGCCTATGTCTCAGCATGGATGACACGAATTAGCGTATGTAGTAATATCGTTAATTAACATTATAGCTACTTTATGATGAAACGGTTTCCTTCATCGAAAATATCATTGTAGTTTACAAAAAATGTTGGCAGGTTAAACAAGCCCATGAACTTGTTAAATAGTCAGTGGGTCAAATCAAACCGTGCACGATTACGAAAGCTAATTTATTTTTATAATTACTTTAATGTGTGCGTGATGTACGTTTTATTCAGTTTTTACTGGTTAAATTTTAATTTTCAATGTTCTTTGAAGGTAGGTAAATAAATAAGTAACTTATGCGTTAATATTCGCTTCCAAATTTCCGCACCCACTTGAAAAGGAAATTTTTGGAACACTAGAGCTCCGATGACAGTGCAATAATTAAGTATCGTTAGAAAAAGTTTCTGTGAAAGAAATGCTTAGTAATAAACTTATTTATATTGAGTATACTAATTTATATTAGCTACGACGTACTTTGCCAAACAAAGTGCTAACCTGCTTTTTTCTGCTGCCCGACCTGTTAATTGCGTGGCAGTGTAGGTAAATCTTAAAAGGAAGAAGGTAATCCAGTCATTTAAGTCTCATCAGCAAGGCGTGTATCCGCAGCCTAAGTGCTAAGCACTCCAAACAAAAGAATCGGAAGTTTTGGTACTCGTCGACCTCGCTACTCTGCCGTCATCAATGGCTATTTGTTTATACGTGACTTCAATTAAAATTATTAAAACTCGTCACGCTCAACACTTCCCCAAATTAAAGGGATAAAGATTCAAATTCCAACGTTTAATACGGCTAAGCTAAATCCGTAGCATCGTTTTATCTTCGCTGTAACGAGCCTTGTGCTTTGTTTTTTTCCTCCGTCGAACAAGAATTTCAATTAAGTAATTTAAGCCTTCCACTCGGCAAAAAATATGCTATCGTTAAAATGTAGCGCCCCCACTTTTATGTGGCTTACCCAGGTGTAACCCGTGCGATCTCTTCTCAAGTTAAATATTAACACTGTGCTTTTGTAAATAATTCGCTGTAGATTCTAAAAAAACTGACGTGGAATCGATTAGTAAGTACACTAAGCTTGCTGTGATGTTACTTACTGAACTTTGACTTAAAACGTCAATAAAACCTTTTAGTTTTATATTTCCTGCCAGCAAGGCTTGAAGTCCTATTTGTAAGTGTTGAAGCTTGGTATATTGTGTTATGATGATTGTTTATAACAACTTTTAATTAATTTTATGAGCAACAAAGCAGCATGTTTTCTCTTTCTAATAGAAGAAAACCACCTTTTTATTGTATTAAATAATGTATACGAGTAACATCTTGATGACTAGTAACAATTTGGGCGTAAGTCAAAAAAGTTTTTGTGTTCCCTCCAACACTCATTCAAAATTTTATGAAATAAACGAACCCCAGTGCAAAAGCTAAGGTGTTAGAGTGCACCGCGCAGGCGTGTGGCCGCGCCGCGGAACCTTCACCCTGCACTTGAACTCGGCTCCCAGCGCGCGCGCCGCTGCGCAATCATCCGAATAGATCGCGAAACTCAACGACGGAATCGACGTTGCTTTTCAAACTAAACTCCAAAAACTTTTAAAGTGTTTTTTATAGTTGACCCAATTTCAGAAGATTATTGTTTTATTTGAGCTATTAAATAATTATTAGATACTCACCTAAATGTTTTTCGCTTAATATTAGCTTAAATTAATGGAAATACGAGTAATTATATAATTTTTCTTTTCTTTATGATTCTGATGAACTGTGAACACACGAAGGAATTTTTAAGTCTGTTAAAAGTTTTTGCAGTTTCATAAATTAAACCTAGTACACGGTTTCCCAAATCATGGGTCGCGACTCACTGGTGGGTCGCGAGCGAATATTAAAAGTGGGCCCTGCCTGTAGAACGACACACCAAAAAAAAAAAATTAACATTTCGCTTTTTATTTGAAAAGTCCTTTCTTCATATTGGTAACGGTTGAATTTCTTATTTTATTTTCTTAATTTATTAGAGGTGGGTCCCAAGTTTGTAAACTTGTATTAGATGGGTTGTAGCCCAGACAACTTTGGGAACCCCTGACCTAGTATATAATTTTATTACCACCGTTAAGTACACATGTATACCATAATGGAAGCAGCATACTATCTAAATTTGCTACTCTGTCAAAAGTTCTTCTTCCAAAGTAACTGCGCTCAAATAACCTAATTATTTAGAAATAAAAAAATTTGACCGATTATTTTTTTCGCCACGTCAGATGCAAAAAAACACTTTGGACGTAATTATATTTTCCATCTTATCTGAAACTTATTTGTTAATAATTGCATTTTAAATGAAAGCAGCTTTTTGCTGACTGTAATCTACATACTATGTAGAATAATGTAGATTATACTACTTGACAGGGCTAAGTTAATATAAATAAAATATGAAATCTTCGTTTGTTTATAACTTAATTGGTAACATTTAAAAACGTTCATTTAATACCAGTCAAGTTAATATTTAATCGAAGAACGCGTATCGCTTTTAAGTTAAAATTGTTCTTAAAAAGAAACGACGGAATTTAAGCTAAGTTGAGTAGCAGCAATGGCCTTTACCACTAGTATAACTTTCAAACATAAAATAACATATGTACCCATGACAGAGTAAGTGTCTTCCTATTACGTTTAAGGCAAATGATTGAGGACATCTTGTCAATCTGTGCAGCGCGGCGACGGCTAACGAGCGTTACATGACAATCGTTTTTTTAGGCCCGAAGGTCGTCATTCAGCGTACCTTCTCAAAACAAAACTTAAAACACTTGCACGTCTTAATTACTTCCACTTGTGTCAAGCGATTCAATAGGCGATATCACAGGAATCACTCATTTTAAAAATGCACAATTTGGTACTTAGCCATGTCATTCGCTAAAATTTAGTTCTTACTATTTTGAGGTACTTCAATGACTAAACAAGTAAACAATTTGCAAGTAATGGACAAAAAACAAATGGGGGAAACCAATATGGCAGGATGGCATTTGTTACACGTCGTAGCGTAAAATTACAGAGTTCCTCGTTCTTGCACTTTATGCTTAGCTGTTTATAAATCTATCTACCGTAAACTTACATCTCAATAGGCAAATTGTACGATGATAATAAATAGTGTGGTTGATTTTTGATAGGGCAATTAATGCTGTTTGTTTATTGATACTAATGTTATTTCTTATTCACATAATTACTTACGGTACATAGATAAAGATAGCGAAATATTTTCTCAAAGTTTAAGTAAATAATAGCGATCTTTTCATGACCCTTTGTGACTCGACCCCTTAACTTTTCACTTAGTATTTAATTACTAAGATCCTGTCTCAACATTGACATTTAATCAATGAAAATTCAAACTTACACGGAAAATCTTGCTACGTTGTAAAATTAGAGGCCCGATTTTTTAAAGCATATCACTCGAAAATACAATTGTAAAGAGGGAAAATCTAGGTATTACAACAAAAAAAACTACAACTCAAATTACGACAAGTTGACATGATTTAATGGGAGCTGTAGTTTTCGTCTACTCTACTTTTATTTTAAATTCAATACAATTTTTTTCACTTTCGAGTGGTATTTTCACATAAGTGATTTCAAAACTTGGACCCCTGTGTTAACCCATAATTTTGCTTGGAGCTACAAAAACGTTATCGCCTTTTATTGCGTTTACCTTTGTACCTCAGTGGGTAGTTACAACGAGATTTTCATTTGATTAACTGGTAACAGCTTAATTAAGTGTTATGGATTTGCTAGATGAATTGATTTTGTACTTTGTAAGGTACAATCGTGAATGATTAGTGGTCGGCGGTGTGAAATATCGGATCCGCCACGCTCGCGGCACGCGGCGCGATCGGCTCCACTCACGCGCACCTATTGAAACTATTATTCACTTTTGCCGATTCGCCGGACGTCAATCAATAAGCTATTTTATTTTATCGCAATGGTCGTACTCGTATATTTTATAATTACGTCGAGAGGTGGAATTTCTATAAAAAATGTTATAAATTTTGAAATTATTAACGATTTGTTTTTGTTCTGATTATTGAGCATACGTTTTTATTATATATCTTTAAAACAATTAGGATTTACTTTGATATTAAAAAGTTGAAATAATGCATTTTGTACAATTATTACTGTGATAAATTGATTTCACGGCATACAATTTTTAACTACATTTACATAGGTTTTCAGTACATGTTGTTCTCAGATTTTGTACGCAAATGCAACTGAGAAATTCAATAATGCATTCAAGTTCAAGACTCAAAAAGATCTTTAAAGATTACTAATTGCCTTTTCTTTAGAATATCAATCTGTAAACACAAAAAGACTAAGAAAACGAATTCAAGATCGCATTCATTTTCAATCGCATCCGACTGAACGACACGTTGGAGCAGCTCGGCGGAAAAGCTCGCCGGCCGGCTCCGCGCTTCCAGTTTACAGCTCGCCTTCAGTTAACTGTGCTTTTTTTTCATACCACTTCTACTGAACTCGATTAAAATATATTTTTCACAATTATATTTTTAACAATTGCCTGAAAATTCGTGAAAATAGGCACATATTCGCGAAATTTATTTTTTGTTTGCGTCGACTCACCTCTTAATGAATGTTGGTACGAGTGTCGTCGTAGTCGGGGGCAGGTCGGATGAATGTTTATGTCACTATGTCCAGCTGGCGAGATGCGTGGTCGGAGCGTGGTGTCTGCGGCGCGGCCGGCCCGGCACTGACGCGACGCGGACGCGGAGCGGGGCTCGCGCGGTGCCGCCAAGAGCGGCGGGAGCTGCAGGCTTCGCCGCGAGCTTTCAGCGACACAAGACTCGACCGTACGCACTGCACACTGCACTCGCCCTTGTCTACCCACGCGGTGCGATTCGCTTCTCAATCGTCTACTGTCCCGAGCGCCCGACGCACGTTTGAACTCTTCGCGACGCCCGCTTTAGCGTATAAATATGAGGGCCGGTGGCGGGGGCCGGCGCCGGGCCGCGACGCATCACGATTCCACATCGACATAAATTGAAGATGCAGCTGATGTCCTCCCCATTGAGTTATAGCTTATCTATCTGTTACGGTCAATTAGCGAATCCTCGACTTCCGAACGATGTCACGACGGCCGCTGCATGCTCGGCGCGTACATTATGTTCTTGTAATTACAGCCAGTTCACACAACTATTATGTCATAAACGTAATGCATTGTTGTTGTCGTTATGACATTGCAGTACTAACTTCCACCGGATCAGTAGTCGCATCACACAGACAGTGAAAAAGCTCTTCTATTACTGACAGTCAATTACCGAGAACGAACGTAGCATATAGTTAATAGCGTTTTAATGTAAAGCCATATAAATATCGTATAAAGCTCTAGTCGTAATGATAGTACTTTTTGATTGGTTTTTTCTTTACATGTACTAATGTACATACATACATAATATAAATCACATCTTTATTCTTTACACAGGCAGGGGTAGACAGAGCCTTAGGTAACAAGACCTAAAGGCCACGTTTAGCATGATTGTGGGCGTATAGGAGGAAAGGGGAATCAAAATGTTCTTTGTTCAAATCTTTTAAATGCTTGGGTACATTTCAAGCCTCTCCTTTCACAACGAGAGGATCTTCGCCGATTTAGATAAACATTTTGTACTCCGTCGTTTTTAGTGGCAAATTTAACGAAAATTTATTTTAAACAATATTCCTAAAAGACTTTTTTTTTACTACGAACTGACCAGTGATTGACTAATACCATGATTGATTGCTACTTTTCAACCATTGTCTCTCAATTGTTAAAAAATCAAGAACTTTGACTTGTAGTTTAGTTCAGCCCCGCAGTTAGACAGCAGGCAAGTACCTACTCCCGTCGTATAATACAATCGGAAAAGTTTGAGAATCACGAACCTATCGCACTTACGCTTTACCTCTGTTTCCTGTGGATTGGTTCTGCCTGCCTACCTACTTAAACGGATTGCTAAAGTTTTTATTACGGCATGAGCAAATTTCCCGAACTCTACATAGAAACGATTTAGTAACGACACAATATATATGCTCACAAAACATGCTTAAGGCGTACTTATACCAATCGTATACTAAACTTTTATTTCAGTATGTAGAAGTTATATGTATAAGGAAGGTAAATAAACAAAACTGGCCTGGCCTTGCTTTTAACTTCTTCATGTATACCTAAAAATGTATGTATCTTCATTTCATATAAAAAAAAGCTTTTTATATGTTTTTTGTTTTTAACTACTTTTTGTGATTGTCGTAAATAAACTTTTTCTTTATTTTATAAAGATGAGCATAGAGTGGAGGGATAATTGATACTGTCAAAAATTTGCACTTTAAAGCTTAATATTTCGCAATTTAAATCGCCCCGATTGTGCTGACACAGCAACTGTTCGTCAGTAGATTACTTGGCTCTGTCAGGTTCAAAGTGCTTTCTAGTATCCTGGAATTTATAAAACCCGTAAAACTATCAAGTAAACTTTTGTTTTAACCCTATCGTCACTAGGTAGGCCACCTAACATTTATTCGGTACTTTATTTTACCACTCGTGACGAGAATATATCGGATAGCCTAGTGGTTAGTGACCCTGACTATGAAGCTAGAGGTCCTGGGTTCGAATCCCGGTAGGGGCAAACAGTTGTATGATGAATACTAGTGTTTGTGCCCGAGTCATGGTTGTTGTATGTATTTAAGTATGTATTTATCTACAATATATAAGTATGTTTATCCGTTGCCTGGTACCCATAGTACAAGCTTTGCTTAGTTTGGGGCTGGGTCAATTGGTGTAATTTGTCCCAAGATATTTATTTATTTATTTTATATGCACATGGCGAAACTTTAAGGGTTCCTTTTTAACTACTGAATTTTTAAAAACAGCCCTCGAAATGTACGCTTCTTTACAGTTTTTCAAATTGAACCCAGTTACAGCCTTGTTTTAATAATACAATTAAATATATGTGCTTGAATTTCACTAAGAGCTGTTCTTATAGGCAACGAATGTAAGTGGTTTAACTTTAACGATAGGTACAGGTGTATTAAAAAAAGAATGGCAATAACTAATCCCCGCTCGGGGACTATTTTTGTGTACATAGATTTGGATATTCAGGTCATATTGTATTATTAAAACAAGGCTGTAACTGTGTTAAATTTCATATATTATTGGTACAATCTATCGTCATACATTAACTACACTCATTTTTTGTTTTCTCCCATTCTGGTGTGGGAGTAAAGAAAAAACATAGAATTTACCAGTTCGTTCTCTTCCCGCGCAGATGGTAAAAGCCCATCGAGGGAATGGGCGAAAGTCTTAGGCGATGTTATAGGCGATGCGGCTAGCAACCCATCACTATATTGATTTCCCTTGCCACCTATACGCCCTTAATTATGCTAAACGGTTTTGTTACCTTAAGCTCTGTCTACCTCGTAAGGGATAAGGACCTGATATATGTATGTATGTGTAGGTATGTACAGCTGTAGTAAAGATGTATAGAATATTCTAGAAATTAATCCCTTAACTATTCAAAACATCAATCACTTTTCCGTCATAAAATATCAGCGACACATTTACTACTTCGACCTGAAGTATGTTTTACGGTACTTAATGAGATTTATTTACGCGCAAAATTAGGCAAATCAATCTAAACATTAATGACGAAAGTGATTAACGATTAAGTGCCTTTTATCGTGTTTACATGTCGAGGGGTCGAATATGTTACCTACCGGTATTTTTACGATTCCTCTAACTGTACAATTTGGATTTACAACAATTAAAAATAACGACCTTCGTAGGTAGAAATGTACCTACCAAAGTTTCATTTGCAAATTTGTAATTGAACAGTTTTTTTTTCACGTAGGTACTATTCCATTTTAGACGCGAATTTAGACAGAATTTAGACGCGATGACTATATCTTCCCGGTATTAATCATTAGTAAATTTACTGGAATTCTAAATTGACAGGAAGTTTTGTATTATTAAAAAACATATGTCCTCCATCGCCTTCTATGTCTTAAATATGATATGAATATGTATGGAGACTTCTCTAAAGCGCTCGCAGTCACATTCACTATCTCTTTCTACCGCTATCTTATTTAAGGTTTTAATCGTCTAGTGTAACTTTTTTGTCGCAAGAAAAGTCTTGAAACTATCATTCGAAAATCTCTCGAAAGACGCCAAGCGAAGCGTAACAATACTGTCCCAAGTGTGTCGTCCTGTGCCGTTCCAGTAACTTGCTGCCGCGACTGCCCGCCGCTGCCCGCGAGCGCGGTCAAGCTAACCGGGCTTCGTTAACAGGTGCCCCCAGGAACTGTGTTTAGGCTACAATAATCTAGTAGGTAATCTATTATCTATTAGGGGTAGTATAATTTATTTCTTCGTGCGCCACTTCGGTCCTACAGGTACCTATCTAATCATAATTAATTCCACAGGTTGCTCTAGTTAGATATATGACACGTGATAACGACGATAGGTACTCGTAAGTGATATTTTTAGTTTTTATACTTTTTGCGAAGTTCCATGCGGTGCATTCTTCTTAAATCTTAGTTTCTCCGAAGAGTCCGAAGACCTTAGTAGAGCCGTTTTACAAACTATGTATTAAAAAAAAAGTTTTTGGTTTTGATAATTTCTGGACATAATTCCAAGGTATTCTACTTACACTTTTCAGGATTGGTATTGTTACTAATTGTGCCACATTTGGCCACCCGTTGCCTACATGTACTCTACTCTATGATGATTGTATAATGATACTTCTTCATGAACTCGCACGGAAGTCAGACGGCATCTTTACAACGGATGCATTTATAAGCAAATCTATTTTAGACTATTAAACCAAATTATAGCCTAAGTCTAATCAAGAGTGAACCGCAACTTTAATTGGCTAGGAATTATCATAGTAGAGTCCAAATCAATGCGGAATGTTAAAGTCATTTAAAGCACCGTTACGACCAGCTAATATGCTGTTAAAGCTAAAGCTGTTAAAATTTTCCGGAAGGACATTGTATATTCATTAATTCTAATACCTGCCCGATAGGCGTACGCTTTAACTATAAAATTTAAATAACTGGTCTACAAATTAACAAAAGTTAATGTGCAATTACATTTTTTATTTGGTATTTATTTTACGCAATTTACAATAGTGTATGTATTTTTTTTAGGTAAATTTTTAAAAAAAAAGTTGGTTAAGTAACTTTTATTTGTCATAGATACCACGTTTAATGAATTGTCAAAGTTACAACTCCGTTAGCGTGGAAAGCTTACTGACCCTACAGTTTTTTAATGCATCGCCGTCTAATACTTAATAATAAGCTGCATTATATGTATTAAGAAATTGTCCTATTAATTAATAACTGTTAATAGGATTAGTGAAGTGATAACTAAACGAACTGATGGATGCACAGACAGACACAGATTAATATTGCGATTTAAATTAAAATGTGTATTTTTTATTATTATGTTTTCATTTTAAGGCCCAGTTGAAGGCTGGGTAAACTCTTCTTATTTATTTAATACATCCATAACATAAATAAGCAAGTAAACGCTTTATATTGCACATGACAGAAAAAATACAGTAGACACAGACAGACAGTTGTACAAAGATGAAATTATCTCTAAAAAGGGTTTTCTTGTAGTTTAGTTTTCACTTCCATGTTGATCTGGGAGCAAAGAAAAAACATAGAATGTACCAGTTGCCACTCTTTTCGCGCAGATGGTAAAATCCATCGAGGGAATGGGGGAAAATCATGGGAATCATGTTATAGGCGATGCGGCTAGCAAGCCGTCACTATTTTGATTCCATTTTTCATCTATACGCCCACAATCTTGCTAAACGTGGCCTGTAGGTCTTGTTACCTTAAGCTCTGTCTACCACGTTAGGGATAAGAATGTGATTTGTGTACGTGTGTGTGTTCCGCTTACAACAGTTTTGTCCTCGTTTTACCGTACCTTTATAAAAGCAGTGCAAAAAGTCACAAGGAAAATAATCTCAACCAATTATAGTCCACGGATTCTCAAACCACGGTTCGGTGACTAGACAAGTATATTCCATTAGACAAACTAGGGATTATATAAACATAGAAGTTAAAAAGTGAAACTTTACCGCCTGTGCGACATATATCTTCATATTACTGTAAAACGCCGTTGATCTTCGCTTCGACATAAACTTAGTCTGAAACTAGATAAATGTCTTCAAAAAATTTATACGAAACACAACATTACTACGTAGCTCTACTACATAGGTACACTCACCTGGTTTTTCTTACTTATGCATTAATCATGCTCTGTATATGTTTGTCAAAGTCCTACGTTTCCCAACACGGTATTGGACTGAACAAGTCCTCGTTCAGCCTTTTTGCAGTAATCATGGATACAGGATCCAAAGCCATAATTATGATGTGAAGATGTGGCCAAGTGCAAGTACACGTTAATCTAGACCGGGGGCATTGCCTTATCCTGGCTACCGGCTTCCTCTGGGCACCCTGCGGACATTGCAGCCCACATTAACATTATTTTATCTTACATTTGATTCCAACTTTTATTTAGAGCTTACCTGCTGAAATGTTTATTTCAAAATTTACTTACAATTTAGATTCAGTACGAAGATTTGGATTTGTTGACACTAAAAAAGCACTTGGATGGATTCCTTAGAACGGATCGTAGGTGGGTAGGTATACTCTGATAGTCTCTCATGGTCACACACATCAGCAATTATAATTTAACCCACTTTAGAAGTCATTTAATAAGAGATATTAATGTGTCGTTTTAGGAAAACAGGATAACTTGTTACACGACAGTCCAAAATAATAAATACCTAAACATTGTTCACAGTTGTCAATATCCGAATACTTACAATTTGATTAATTAACTGAAATATAGTTAAGTACATAGTTTTCAATCGAAGTCACTGTATACCTTGCACATGGTGTCAAAATAGAAGCCTTTATGTATTGAACCCTCTTCGATAAAGACTACTGGTAGTTTGATAAAAAACACGTTTTACAATCTCTGTTAAAGCATGTAAGGATTCGTTCCCCGCGTAATTTATTTTCCGATTGGCCTGCACGAGACGAATCCATCTAGCTAGGTTTACCTTTACGACATAAAATATTTATGTTTACATTTATGTCCTAAGACGGTTATGAATGAATATGCTTATTAAAAATTAAGCAACTTTTTAATTTATCGATATTTAATAAGGATTTTAATTATTAGTCCGAGTTAATAGCTTTGTAGATCGGCGCTATTTTAAAGGCCAGTGACACTTCTATTTGCCTGTTATTTTTTTATATTAATCAAAGCGGACTCAATCCTAACATAACGGCCACAAACATTACTATGCTAATTTATTATTAGGGTATTTTCTTGGCATCCGCAATGTGACACACATTTTATAGACTTAACTGTAGCGGAAATATGATTGATAGTTGACCGTATAAGTATGCTTCAGTTGTTGTTGGTATCTGCACGCCGAGCCGAAACTAATAAATGTACCTACATGCCCAACTGGTTTCATTCGATTTGGCAAATGAGCATACTACCTACTGGCCCGGCCCGCACTCCGATTAATGTAGCTCAATATTATGGACGCCTATCGCTGCATATTGCCGATGTTAACAATGGAACTGTGAGCTCATGTTTACTCTAACAGTACTTACTAACTCTCAACGTTTTCTGAGGAGTTCAGGAAACACTTAATAAAAGATGTTGACTTCTACCACGTAGCATTATCATAAAGCGAAGGCCAACTTAAGCGCCACCTGCTCCGAGCGCTGAAGACAATTTCGGCGAACGTGCGGACCGTGGCCGGATCGGATATAAGGCAAATAAAGAATCCCAATGTGTGCAGATTCCGTGGCTGTGTAGTGGTAGCTATTCGTAGGTGGCGACTATTGATTTTGTCCACCCCAGACCGAACGCCCGCCGAACTGCATCGTTTTCCGCGGCCTAACACTATTGCCCATCTATTATTATCAAATTATCGACTGCTCTATGAACAAGAGCGCCACCTCTTAATCTCGTGATATAAAACAAGTATTATTAGTACCTATAACTAAATCACTGTAATACATATTTATGCATCGCAGCGGGGTGAGTGACTCCGAGAACTCGTAATAAATCAATTAGCTATACGGTTTGCAGAAATGTCTATGACATTAAATAAACACGATTTGAATAACTATCATCTTACAACGGCACGGGCCGATCACGCCCACGTCTGATTCGTAGTAACATAATTAAGTAAACAGATTTAAATACATATTGATAAAGTTTTAATTAAATACTGTCTTTAATTTATATAGGTTGCACTTAATTAGTAAGTTTCCTTTAAGGATTTACTAGCACATTGTGAATTTGTGGAGCGGCTTGCTGAGTCCTTCCAGGAATTTTCCGATTAAACCGGTCAAGCCTGGGAATCGCTCACCGACGCTTCGATAAAACGTGATAGGTGTTCAAGCCTTGATTCTGAAAACCAATTCGCATGCATGCAGGCCGCCGTTTAAGAACCTTCTGTATCTATGGCAGGTAACCGAAATTCCTTTTCCCACGTTTATGATACCAACCGATGTTACCTTATCTTCATCTGTGTATCTACACTTGTAGGTACTTATTGTATTTTTTTGGAATATTAGACAATTGTAAAAACTAGGTATACGACATCTATTTTGTGTACCTCATAAGAGTCACAAGGAAAATACTTCATATTCATTAGTCATGACGTGCTAGAATTGTCTATAAAAGAAATAAAGATAATGCCGTTAGGTACATCGTAAACAAGATTTTGATTTTAAAAAGATACATACTTATTTTACGGACTAAATTTTGTTCATTGTATACTTACTTGTGTTGTCGTCCTATCTACATATTTCTCCCAAATTGGAAGGCAACCCAACCAAAGTGGGTCAAATTGGACTCGCTATGACCTAGACGCACACATTGCAAGTTACAAGCGTGTAAAAGAGCATTTGTCAAAAAGATTGTAGATTTCATTTAGCGACTCAGGTAGGTAGAGTGTATGAAACTGAGCCTAAATAACATAACATAGTCTATTATTATTACTAAGTTATATTGTTACCACGAACCAAAGAATTTTGGTAACAAAAAAAGGAAGTTTCCATACTTACAAATAAATTGGGACATTTTGAGAGATGCACAAGAAAGGTTTATAGAAAACAAACAACACAATTTCAATTAGAGAATGTACTTAGGTGGCTACTTACTGTTTCGCTTCTTGTGTAACTCATCACGCGTTCTGTTCAATCACGTCGGTTTTGTGTACCGCGAACTTGAGGATATATTTATAGAAACATCAAGCACATTTAAATTCCATTTCTGAGATTCCATGTTGTAATATTTTGTACAGATTTCATTTACAGTTATTCTCTTATATTTTACCTCAATATTTTCCTCGTTTTTTCCCCGCATGTTTTTTTATTAGCAGTAGCTACCAAATTGAGAGCAATACTGCGAAGTCGGGATTTTAAAGAAAGTAATACGTCAATAGGTAGTCAAATTATGTAATAAAACCAGCAAAGTGCGTGACCGACCACGCACACTGTAGGGTTCTTTGATTACAATTTATATATAAGTTAGTCAGCTACTCGTTAAGTTGTGAAGTCTGCTTAGTTGTAATGATTTTCCATTTTTTCACTTATCTAAAATCACTATGTAGCTGGCAAGAAGAGGGGGGGGGGGGCATTGACTTTAACAAAGATTAGCACTTTAGAGCTTATTATAATATTTTACAAACAGATTTCTAAATTTAAAAAACCGGTCAAGTGCGAGTTGGACTCGCGCACGAAGGGTTCCGTACCATTATCTATAAAATATCTATTTACAAGAAGTGTAAGCAGAACCCTGCTCCAAAACAAGATGTACGCAGTGTGGGCACTTTATATTGGTCACTGATATATACAGATATACATACATTCTGGTTTTTAGTATTTTTTATTTTAACGGCAGCAGAAATACATCATCTGTGAATATTTCAATCGTCTACCTGTCGCCGCTATTAATATCGAGCAAAAACCGCAGAAAAACACGTTTGTGGAATGGGAGCCCCCTTAAATATTAATTTTATTCTGTTTTTAGTATTTGTTGTTATAGGGATAGAAATACATCATCTGTGAAAATTTCAACTGTCTAGACATATGACGGCTCATGAGATACAGCCTGGTGACAGACGGACGGACGGACAGCGAAGTCTTTGTATTAGGGTTCCTTTATTACCCTTTGGGTACGGAACCCTAACATGGTAACTACTATTTAATAGTAAATATTTTCAGAGTTGACATAGTATACTTTTGGGTCCTTAGCCCACGCTGAATGATTGCATTTTTAAGATTCCGTGGTCAATAACTAATTTCATCACTTACGTCTGTCTGTCTATCCGCTGCATAACTCACACAGTCACTTAATAATAGACTGCAGTAGATAATTTATCATGGATATTTATTTTATAGTAAGGGGTATTAATGAGTCGAATTGTTCTGCTTCAGACTCTACTACAAAAAAAAAACAAGCAAGCGTTCACGGTGGTGACCACATACCTATAAGTATGCACGAGGTAGGTATTTAAATTTATACACTGAACTCAACTGAACAAAGTTGTATGGGAAAGTAAAGACTCCGTAGCAGTTTGAAGAAAAGGTAATCTGAAGTCAGAAAGTGCCGACTCTATACAGTTCGCCTCGTAATAAAAACAAGTGTTTATGTTTGTTCTGGACCATACTTTAAGAGCAAACTTAGCGTCGGCTGTTGCGCATCTTTTTACATAATTTCTGAAGCTTCATGTCCTTGCTTTAGCATAAATTTACCATCCATTTGAAAATTTAGATTGGGAATAGATGTGGTATATGGTATATAGTGATACATTTAGATTTCGATTATTTATTCATTCAATAAAAATTACATCATAAATTGTAAATTGTCAAGTTTGGAGAATTTAGATTGAAATCGTCAAGAGTAAATTAAATTAAATTAAATAATACAAATCAATTGAATATTACAAAAATGTCAAAATCAAAAATAATAACATAAAACAATTATACAACAGATACATTAGATATATATCCAAGTACGTATTCAGTTAGTTTGAATCTGTTTTTATTAATTTGTTAATGTAGAGATGAAAAAGCGTCTTTCGAGGTCTTGATAGGGGTACAATTTCGTGTTGAAAATGTTTGATTAAGTATTTGTCTTCTTATTTACCAGATATTGAAGATAAAACGCAACGTAAAAGTACTATTGGGTGAATTTAAATGTTTTACAAATATCATTTGGATCTTGTTTTATTTTGTTAAAGAATTTTACGTATATTATTACGTACTGGGCTTCTTTTCTTGCGCTATTTGTTCTCTGCATTCTAACATTGTCAGAATTTGATTTAGACCGATTTTTAAAGGACATCACTTGAAAGTACATATCCCAAGGGGCTTTTTTGTCTATTACTGCAAAACTATAGCTCAAATATATATTTTTCACTAGATTAAAGAGAGTTGTAGTTTTATTTTACTCTAGGTGTAGTTGGAATCTTAGCAAGAGTCGCGATCTCATCAACAGCCTACCTCTTGAAGCAGCTTTTTTCGCAGATAAGCAATCGTTCTTATCTACGTTGCAATCAATTTTGAAAAATAATATCTACCAACAAAGTTGTATTTAAAATCATGAGCTATTTTACCTCATATTTCCGTTCATATTAAACTGAGGATTAAGCACTTGAGGGCACAATAGGATACAATGGCTAAATTCGTGTTAGTTACACTATGTAACTCGACAACGGCTGAACCGATTTGGCTGAAAATTGGTAGGGAGGTAGCTTAGAACCAGGAGACGGACATAGGATACTTTTTATCCCGATTTTCCCACGGGATTGGAAAATTCCGAAATATTTTACTAATAAAGCTACAGACATTAAATTTAGCATGCCTACACAATTCCTTGATTAGTATAAAGATGCACTTACAAAGGAATTTTTCAAATTTAAGGCGGAACAAAGTTCGCCGGGTCAGCTAGTTATCTTATAAAGTCTTGTCCAAAGGTATTAAGCATCACTTAACTATTTCATCGAAAACAATACTTTTATAAAAATTCAGAGGTGAGACTTGCAGTACGTTCAACTTATGCGCGTTCATTAACAGACATGTCGGCCGAGGAATTATAGGCTGACACATGCATTACTTTTGTATCACAAATGCATTTCTTGCGTCGTCTGCTTATCTGAGTTCAGTGTTAATGTATGAGTGAAAAGCTAACATG
Organism: Pandemis cinnamomeana; assembly: GCA_932294345.1. Lineage (NCBI taxonomy): Eukaryota > Metazoa > Arthropoda > Insecta > Lepidoptera > Tortricidae > Pandemis > Pandemis cinnamomeana. The sequence goes on along the minus strand of OW028705.1, from coordinate 8,495,449 downwards.
AAGTGGCGTGAACGTGTATAAAATGCTTTATCGGCCTAGTGTATATCTGACGTCAAGTTTTTTTCTAAATTAAGATTTGCTTCCTGATTTTAAATTTATCCGTTTATTATAAGTAAATCAACATTGGTTGCTTGGCTATATTGCTCCTAATAATAATAATGTGTAACTAAATTACATTTATTTCTGGCTTAGTCGCCAATGCTGCAAAAAAATATTTAAGGCTTTTATTGAAATTGAACCACATCATCTCTCCCCTAGATAAATTGAAACGTAACCTTATAAAGAACGTAATTTTGTTACAAAGTAAAGAGGGAAGAGGTGTTTATTTCCAACTATTTTGCTTCTTATCGAGAAATACACTTTTCATTGCGACTCGAGTTCATTACGAAGTAGATATATTTTAGATAGATAGATGCTTTAAAATGGATATAATATGTTAATAACTGACATGTTTATCCTATAAACAGTACTTGGCGTAAAATTATTATGCACCCACTGGGTTGTAGTCACACACCTACTTTTGATTTCATCAATTCATATGTTAAGAGATGATTTTCTTACAGAAATCCTTCAACGCTGGTCTGAGAGCAAAGGAAAAACAGAATGTACCAGCTGCTTTCCTTGCCGCGCAGATGGTAAAAGCCCATCGAGGGATTGGGCGAAAATCTTAGGGATCATGTTATTTATATAGGCGATGTGGCTAGCAACCCATCACTGTTTTGATTCCCCTTTCCATCCATACGCCCACAATCTTGCTGAACGTGGTCTTTAGGCTCTGTCTACCCTGTAAGGGGTAAAGACGTGATTTATGTATGTATGTAGGTAAGTATCTTATATTGACAAAGAGATGTTTTTCTAACAGGAATCTTTTAGTGCTGGTCTGAGAGCAAAGGAAAAACAGAATGTACCAGATGCTTTTCTTGCTGCGCAGATTGTAAAAGCCTGTCGTGGGAATGGGCGAAAGAATGGGCGAAAATCTTAGGAATCATGTTGTAGGCGATGCAGCTTGCAACTCATCATTATTTTGATATTCCTTTCTAACCATACGGCCACAATCAACGTGGCCTTTAGGTCTGGTAACCCTAGGCTCTGTCTACCCCGTAATGGACAAACACGTGACCAATATGCACGTAATGTGCGTATATATGGAAATTCAATGTTAGATTTCGTGTCATACCATCTGAGCATACCATAAACAGTTTGTATTATCTTGCTGCCGCACAGAAGTTCCATTATATATTTACATAAATAATTTTGAAATACCTATAATAAACTTTTTAGAGTGAATTATTTAAAGCGAGCTGCAATCTCGGGCTGTAATAGGGTACCTGATATGAAGCTAAAATTATTAATCCAAGAAATCCGTAAATGGTGCCTAGATTAAATATTTGTTTTTCACCTTCCAATGGCTTTAATAATTATGACAAAGATTTTGCACAAAATTTAAACTACGACTGAAATTAAAATAGGCTCAACTGTTAAGTCTCCCTCAAACATATTTCTTAGGTAATGGAGACGTTAATCGTGTGTGTAATAATATGTATCTAGTCAAAGTTTCAAAAATAAGTATCATACGCTCTTACGTGGGACATATTTTTGACAAGTTCATATCGATACTTATTTTTGCACTTGACCGTACACAGTCAAGTGTTAATATTGGCATAAGGAAGGTATTAATTTTGAAGCACTTAGCTTAGAGGGTATCATATTCGACCCCTATAATAAAAGGCGTTACTTATGGGCTCGCTTACCATCAGGTGATCCACTTGCTCGTTCGCCTTCCTTGTCGTATAAGAAAAATGTTAGGACAGATTATTCCGAAGTACCTTACCTATCCGAGAAATAATACATTGTAATGCTCAACAGTAATAACATTGGATAGAGCAAAATACTCAAAAACATTTAACGCAATGTTCTTGGGTGCTTTTTAAATCCAATACCTACTGTTGCCAGTGATTGTACCTATCGATATCAGTTCATCTACCATGACTATCCTATACTAACAAGTACCTACCACCTATCTATTAAGCCTGTATCATGTGCGGATACTTCATTGAACGTACCACCTTTATTCAATACAAGCTTTTGCCAGCGACTTCGTCTGCGTAGAATTAGGTACCTATACATATAAACCTTCCTTTTGAATTACTTTATCAATTAAAAAAAAATCGCATCCGTTGCGTAGTTTTAAAGATTTAAGCATACAAACAGACAGACGGCGGAAGGCGACTTTGTCTTATAGGTACATACTATGAAGTGATGTGTGTAGAAGTTTAAAAAATGATGACTTTGGATTTGGAAGTCTATATTTTTTGTAATGATAATATTTAAGTGCACTGTATGTTAATTTCACGCAAGTACAGTCTCTACAGTTACATATTACCTACCTGTTGGTTGTTATTGTACTACCTATTGTATTGCTATACCCCACCGGGGTCCATGTGAAACTTCTTTAGTATTAGTTACCAACATTGTAATACTATGGTTGTGATAATAAAATAAATGAGTAAATGAATACACGCGTTTCTTTTTTTACGCAACCTTTTCTCATCCAAGACTCCAAGAGTCAACTATAAACATAATCAGGTGAATGTTATCTGAGTTAAGTTATCCTTCCCTACCCTGAAGTTTTAAGGTACCTAATATTTAGAGCCTAAGATGGGAAAAACTGAATAACATTTCATTTTTCAACACAGTTAAACAAACAATAGTATATAGTTAGTATATTTTAAAGGGACATTTCGACAATTAATATTAAAAGAAAAAGAAAACGCGAAATGTCTAGTTTATCTCTTTTCTCTTCTCAAACACCGGTAATAGTTATTGACACAGTAGGCTATACATTGTGATCAATTATCTGGTACACGGAGAGTCGGCCGGGCGGCGGCGGCGGCGCGGGCGCGGCGCGGCGCCAGTTTGCGCGATGGCTATCAGAAGCGCAATCCCCTATTCCTCGGAGTGCTAATCAATGAATAATTACTCTGTTTAAGGGGCACCTCTATAAATAGCCCGCTGGAGCGCTGACCTGGAGCGACGGGTTAGTCCGGCCTGACAGCCGTGGACACTCGGACCGCCTGATTCTGATTAGAGAGCTACTGCAGAAATTCAGCGGAGAAACAGAATTACCTCCACCCTCCCAAATGTTACTCAAAATCGCAATTCTTTACATACCGTCTATTAATATTCTCTAATAATCATTAAACCATATAGGATTTATCATTAATTTCTGATTATTTATAGGTATTGTAATGAGCGACGTGTCTTGGAGGAGGTGAGGTGCAGTTCCGTTGCGGGAATCAGGCGCGCCCCGCGCCCGCGCCGCCGTCGCCGCACTACTCGACACGCCTTCGACTCCGCGTCCTGCCATTTTTTGCAGAATTAGATACAAAAGCATCGTTGTAAGAAAAATTTTGTAAATTTTTCCTTAACATTGTTTCAACTCGATTTCTCAGATTTCGTCTTGCCTTTATTTTATTTATTACCAATATACCTACAATAAATTTAATAGGTAAACATGAACGCTTCATATCTTAATAAAGTAACGGGATAGGAAACTCTAATCTTACCGAAGTCATCACACAGAGCTACACGGGGTTATCAGCTATCGCTTCTACCATGCAGGGAACAGGGCATCTACAGGAAGGGCGGACCTGTACGTACAGAATACAGAAACAACATCGCAAGGTTTGCATGCTGTTTGTTACAAACTGTCCGACGTCGTGGGCCTCCAGCCATTACAAAATACCACTTAATACTATTTAATCAAATACTCGGACAATCCGTTTTATAAAAAGTGAAATAACAGACGTAACTACGAATAATTGCAACCACTAACCTAAATTACTACTAGGTAACCTTTTTTACCAACTCAACATGACAGTAGGTAATGTAAACAAGTGCCATTCTTAAAATACCCGTAATATATTCGAACTGTACTTAAGTAGGTACTCGTAGATAGGTAGGCGTTAAACGCTAAATCATCTTCCTTAAAATATAGCATTCATATTTTTACTCCTTGACCGAAAAGTTTAAAATATCTGCTTTGACAATAAGGTCTAGTCTATAAAAGCTACATCGTAACGAAGAATCGAGATTTCCAAGAAATGGTGCGCATTGGTTGAAAGTTCCGAATGGGCAGTTGGAGTGCCGTAAGCCGCAAGCCGTCAGCAAGGCGAGCGCGACGGCAATGACATAGACATTGGTCAGTAGTTGCAAGGCTGAGCGCGGCGCGGGCGACGCCGCCGTGGAACAAATGCGGAGACGACGCCAATTTGCCACTCAACGTGACAGACACAACAGGCACTCGCCACTTATTTGTATAACGTTAACGTGCTCCACTCGATTTATAATTCTTGTTTCTGCGCTCAATACATAACAAAACATCTACGTTGAAGAAAAGCGACAGACGCGAACAGTTATGTATGCAAATATCGAATTAAATTAATTAAACCGTAGGCTTAGTCCTCAGCCCATTTAATCATCTCGTCCGTCATTCCCTCACGGCTTACCGTAATTAAGGGCGCTAAAATGGCCTTGAAGGCAAGCGTAGAACCTGAAGAGAGCAAAATGATAAAAATGACTCGAGAGCGATTAACGTTGTTACAATGAATTACGGCATTGCAAGGACGCAGTAAAGTTGAATATTGCATCAGTGGTTGCGAGCGCGGGAGGCAACGTTCGCGTGGAATGTAGGCGCGCGGCGCGGCGCGGCGGAGCCTGCGCGCTCCCGTGACTCAGCGCCGGTCATCAGCATCACACCACACCGCCACCGCGGACTGGGAAGTACATACCTAATTGGAGGCCCACTCACTTCTTGCCAACGTTGGCCACCGAACCAACCTTTCCGTATCGTTGTCATCGTTGACGTCACGCTGCGAATTCAATGCCCTGAGAATAATGACGGGGAACAGGTATTTTCTTTAGTGATTCACGCAAGGTGCCCATTATAAATGCAACTTTAGACTTAATTTACGAAAGACTAGAACCAGAAAATCTGGTTGTCACTTATGTTCATGATTTTGTAGATTCAGATACCTTATACATACAACCTTATTCTTGGACTGTATTTAAATTCGTTAAGTCTGATTCTTGAATGACACTTAAATGTATGTTGGTTGTTTTAAAAAGGCAAAGATATAATGTCAAGCTAATATTAGTAATAAATTATATCAGCTTAGCCACACCCAAGCTTACCACAATATTGATATCTTGTTTGTAAGAAGACAGTAACCTGTATGTTTTTTTACACCCTTTATTTTTTTATTTTCAATTATATTATTATTGCTGGTTCTCAGATATATGTGCAGATTTACGTGCACGTGAAAAAACAGTTGAAAGGTATTGAAAGAAATATTTTTGGACATTTAGATTTGGCATGTCATACGTACCTACCAGCAAACATCTGCTAAGACAAAGTCTCGATACCGTAACTAATCGTTACTTAGCAGAAATAGACGACCTATATCCTATCATAAAACAGTAGCGATAGTAGCGACATTGAGACTCATAAAAAACAAACATTTGCTTAGTACGTCAGGTAATGAGTTCCATCTCAAATTGTTTACATATGTATAATGCACTACTTAACTGACTACTTAAGTAGGTATAAAATTAATTCGCACAATCGGCGTGAATCTGAAATGGAAAGTTTTTATTGTTCAATTTTGTCATTATAAAATACACAAATTTCGTCATATATCTGCAACGGATTAAAAAATCAAATATTCTTAAGTGTGAAAAGTTCCGACACCCTCAACAAGGATAAACGAAATTTAAAACTTCTGGCTGTAAAGTCGGTGTAAAGTAATTAGGTAAGCACCTGAAACTCAAAAATCCGCACAAGGAAGTTTAGACACACAGCTGTAGGTATATAAATAATAAGTAATTGAGATAAACTATCGCCATTTTTTGGGACCAGTGAAATCTATTTTTAGTTAGTTTAGTTCTTCAAGTTGGCAGATGTTAATTCAAACACAATATCATAATGATCTCAACTCGTCATTAAAAGTTAAAGAAATACACTGACTAAATTCTGGTGCCAAAGCACCTAGGTTATCCTTAAATATTGACTAAACTAAACTAGAACCAATAAAAACGTTATACCTCGTCCGTGACCTCGACCGTTGTAAGTATTGCAACGCGGTTGATATAAAAGTTTTTTGAATAAATAATTTTATAAACAAAGCAACCCTGAGTACTACAACCACTTACTTAGTTCAATTACAGCCGCACACGTATGTTCATCCCTCAATCTTATCAAACCGCGTAGAGTTCACTCACTTCGCTACCATGTCACGCGTGCCCTTAACTCACTACAGAAGTTAATCAGAGAAGTTTACGGACTCAGGTAGGCTGAGCAAAGTGATTGGAATTATTTAGAAGTAATACCTATTATTGTTACCAAACGAAACGTTCGCTGAATTACGTAATGTATGTGCTAAAAAGCTACGTATGTTTAATAAGATTTTGCCTGGCTTAGCAAAACAATTACCCTCATCGAAACTTTGGCGAAGTTGTTAGGTACAATTATAACCCAGCATTGTCTGGGTTGAAGTGAATACCAATTTAAAAGGTATACAAAATAGACAAAATTAATTATCTACATAAATTATTTCAACTTATTCATGCACGCCTTACCTACTTGTTCCTACCGCTACTAATGCAGGTTCAACGTAAAGGTGTAATATAAAGCGGCATTGTTTAGAAACACAAATATTGTGAGCGACTTATTAGCCATTCGTGCCTCATTACCTAGTTGATGCCGATGCGCTTAGTGAACACAAACAAGTAAGTTTGATCCCCTGCGACCTATTCCCCTACCCTTATGAATGAAGCCTTAATACAGAACCATGTCGCCGAGTGGAGATCTACTACACACACTGTGCGGTAACGTTCTTGATAAAGACAATATACTTTACAGACAAATAAAGGGGTCGTAGAGAGGTTTGGATTGCAATCAAAGACAGTGTTTGATATAAAATAAAGTGAAGTGATATCTGGAAGAACTCGGAATTAACATTTTATTTTAAAATATTTATGTTTGAGTTTGAGTTTCCGTTTGTCTTTTAAATTATCTCTTTCCAAAGACCGATGTCCATTCTTTTTCGCCAGGTACTGTACTACATGTGTAATTATGGCAGCAGAAAATATGCATGGGGCTCTGGTTCGGCCCGCTGTTAGTGCCGAGTCAGCACCGCGGGCGGCTGGCGCGGCGGGCGCGGCGGGCGCGGCGGGCGCGGCGCGGGCGGCGGCGCGGGATACAATGGAGCACGTAAGTAATATAGCTCGGTTGCTAAATAATGATATCGATTTTACGGCGCGGCAGATGGCCGAGCCGGAGCCCGAGTCCGACGTCTGCGACCCTCCCGCTGCACTGGCGGCCTCCTCACCCCCGATTGAGATTTATCCACCCAAAATGTCCCCTACACAAGAATGGATTATACGATTTATATTAAGTTTCCGCAATTCCTATTTAGAGGGATTCGAAAGCAGTAAACATTTGCGCTCTAGATTAGGCGCTTCCTTTATAAATATTTTCGTAGGGCACGTCACTGGGTAGCCGGGTGACCGCCATTTATACTGACAATGCGTAATATTGGCTTTCATTACGAATTGGCGAAACTGGCCATCTGTTGCGTTCGATGCTCAAATGTCATTGTCATTAGCTTGCATACCTAATATTTATTTAATAACATATTAACATAGTTCTCTACTATTTAACGATACATGAGATCAAACATTTTTTATTTTCGAATAAACAACGCTTTATGTTGGCTAGCTACAGCCATCAAAAAAACCGAAGTCGTGGCAAAGCAGAGTGAGAAAGCGATTCGCGCGGCAAAACGCATAAATCGCGTAACAAAACAAGAGCTTTCATATCAAAGCAAAGCTGTGCAAATATGCTATTGCGATGAAGAACTTGAAAAACGAATATAAGTTTATTCCATTTAACATAATCTCCGTCTAGACGGAAGCTGAGAATTGGTTGGTGGTCTCTTATTCGAGCCAGTATGAGCGCGGCCGCCGCAGCCCGCCGAGCCCCGAGCCTCGCATTTGCATCCTACACGTTTGTTTGTGAACTACGGATGAATTACGAGCGATTTTCACAACTTCGTAAGTACTTCCAATCCAGGTGGGCTCCGGAAAGTTATCTCGTTGACTCCCGGACTTTTTAATCCTGCTATTATGTACGGCACCCAAGAGCCGTATTTTAGTCTCACCACTGAACCATAAATACAGCCTCTACGTGAAAGTAACAATTTATAACTTACTAAATTAGATTGCAATAATTATTTATGGGTCGTTTAATTCCGCTAAAAAGAAATAAATGTACCTAACTCCACTTCCTTGCAGATACAGATCATTGTGTGTTGGTACAGTCGACGTCAAAAATATCTTTCCACTTTAGGGCCTTGTCACTCCAAGCACTTTGGCAACTACATGTGAATGTTCAAACATGAAGTTACAACGACAAGGCACTAAAGTGTAAATATATATTTGACGTCGACTATACATACGTACCTACCATATACGCCAATATGGAGTTCAAGCTGCGTAAATCCTTTTTTTATAAAACAACTAAACAAGAAAGCTCATTAGGCCTCTTAAAACGAAATCAACAAGAAGTTCCAAAGTTGATGTTAAAACAACCGTTCTTTTACTCCAAACCACATGACTACACATTTGGTAATGGTTTGGACTTCCGCTTGTCCTCACATGCTTTTAGTCAGCGTTGAGTTCAACGAATTGATTTAACGAGAAGACTATTTGCCGGCGAGCTACATAATTCAATTAAACCATTGTATATCATACCTTCTTGCTTAGGAAATACAAAACCGCATTGACACTCGCGACGTTCCTCGAAGAATAATTATACACCATTATTTTTAGCTGAATTATGCTATTTTATAGTTTTAATATTGAGGATAATATTATTTAAGTCTTTTAATTTGCTATCGTAAAAATTTGAAGTTGGTCATTTCCCGGTGCCAGCTGCCATTTATCTATGTTTTGGTATGAATGGCCACAAATGATGACATCATGGATAAACTGTTACTGAAGCGTGAAGCGTAATTTTTTCCTCGTTGGAATTTAATAATTTACATAGGTACCTACTTAGCTCGGATTTGGATGATGTTTTGAGGTGGAGCCGCTTGAATTCAAAAATATCTGCGCATACTTCAAATGTGTGCCTTTGCCGCGCCAATCATCGTTTCGACAAATAATTGTCCTCCTACAATTTGTCAAGCTGCAGATTGTCTGCCTCGGGCCATATTCATCATTTCTATAGGTTGTTCTTTCGTTCGACTAGAATTATCTTCAACTCCGTGTTTTACTTATGTTTGTTTTGTTCTGCATTGTTTTAAAATCGATTATGGTTTGGCCACGACTTTACTTCGAACCATGTACAAGTAAAATAAATTATTTTAATTTGAGCGAGGAATGGATTGGTTGTTTCAAATTAGATTATATAATGAAGTAGAAAATAACTTAGGACGTCAATAATGCTTAACATCCATAAAGCAGACGTGTTAATGGTAAGTATTAGAAAAACCAAACGGTTAATCTCAGCGCTATGTTAAGTCGCTAACATTCAAATAATTCGACGAGCAGGCGCAGGCGCATTCCTCGCGGCTAGTTCGGAAGGATTCGCCAAACGGGCGCGAACAATGCACAAGTACCGCAAGCCGCTAGATTATCATGCGGTTACATGTACTTCTACAGTTTGATTCAACACGAAACACGAGGATCATGCTACTTTCTTCTCAGACTAAACATCCGTCTAGGTGTAAGTGATGGAAAAGGAATATTAGTTAATTTTAACTTGTAGAATCTTGATAGAGACCGATGTTCGCCAGTGCAGGGTGCACCTCATAAGCATCGTTCACCTTGCAACAGTTGATTAATGACGACAAACTGCCCGCCATTACCGCGTCACACGCAATCAATAATCATCCCGCCACCTCTGGTGCAGCCTCACAGTTCCCCTGATGCCCGATGGTACTTAGAGCAAACACAAAATATAGATTTCCATCCTTATTGAAACGTACAAACACAAGCATATTAAACGAGTAGGTATTTTAACATCTAACTCTATACTTCACTCACCAAGATACCCGTAAAGGTTCTTGAGAATCTAAATGAAAAGTTTACGATCCCGTTAAATGAAACGCCATGTTCTTTTTCTGCACTAAGTAAATTATCCATCTACGATTACGGCACATACTATTTGTACACCCACTGATACCCACTCAGCGAATGGCAAAAAATATGGAAATAGAATGCAAACACTGAATCCAGTGTTATCCTCAACGAGCAAAGTTTGGCGACTCGACAGCCGAGTGGCGACTCTCGCGCTACTTCAACGGTACTTATACTCTTGTACTTGTTAGTAAGTACCTATTGTACATCAACCGCAAAGGAGCCTTAGTATTTATTTAATTTTGTTAGAACACATTGTATTGTGATGTATTGTATGCATTTTGTCTACTCTCAAACAATACCTCGGATTGAAAGCAGAAGGGCAGCGCAAAACACAAACACACATTCCTCTGCGCGGGCACATAGTTAACGTGCCTGGTAATATCCCTAGGTTACAACTCCTGACTTTTCGTTACACTTCCTGTAACTTAATGCAACGCTAAAACAACACGCGACGACAGTTAACAATTGGGCACTTAAAATTGCTTACAAGAATTCCTTATTTACACTCAGTGACTATTTACATGGAAGTTCTCAGGAGGCTGGTTGTACGAACCTATAGGTACACATGTAGGAGGAAGGCAGGTCAAGTGAACGGGGCTCTGTCTTAGCCGCCGGTTCGTCTATTTGTCTTAACGCAATACCTGTCAATAGCCGTCCTAAGTTCATTGGCATTCCCGGTTTGGCGCATCCATCGCGGAGATTTGTGCACTGCGCGAGTGCAGCATCGCGCGCACCCATACTGCAGAACCCACCAAACTGGTAACCATCCTCGTAGCATGTCGTTGCCATGCCATTACCATTAGCTTGTTGACAAATTAAACACTTGCCGGGTAATTGCGTTCTCACATATTCGTTATCGATACCTCAGACATTTCACAAGGCAAAGAACATTACCACCACTACCTTAAGAACAAATTTTTCAATACAGTTGCTCAAAAAGTGACCTTTTTTTGGCTGTTTTACGGGCGAAAAGTTTGTTTTTGCGCACTAGAGCGATTTACTTTTCTATTTTTTTAATTTGTATTTGTTCCAATTACGACTACTACTTACCGAAGAGTTACCTATTATATTAGCTTGTACCAAGACGTAATAAAATTAAAAACCTAATATTAATGTAAAACGATCAAAATGTTGAGATTTTATATTTCATTCTTTTTTAAATATTGAAATCCTAATAACAGTTCTTATTAAGGTGTTTGAATAGAACGGAATAGCGTGAGAATAGCTGCCGAAACGGCTGTGAAAGTGGAGACGTTTTTCCAACTGCAAGCATGGTTCTAAAGGCAACAGTAGTTTTTGAGTTAATACAATTTAAATATCTGTCATAGAGTTGGCTGAATGAAAGCTAACAAAAACGCCTTTAATTTGTCAAAAATGTTCACTGCTAAAGTTAGAACTTGCTTTATTCTGTGTTGTTTTTTTTTCGCCTCTGTATTATAAAACGTCGTTCGATACACGCACGGAAATGTCATTCTTCACTCGTCCCGAGTATTGCCACTCGTCTTCAGTTCGTGGCAAGATATCTCGGAACTCGTCAAGTAATGACATACTTTCCGCACTAGCATCCAATATGTACTATTATTATTATTACTTAATTAGGTATAATTTAAAAAATGTTCACACAAAACATGAAGCTTTAATAAAAAACTGATAACTGACCAAATTTTCTTTTACTATATTTAGAGCTTCGTGAAATTTCATCCAGTTACGAAAGAGCTTTCTATCTCAAACTGCTTTAGCGTCGTCACGTGTCAATGTAATTTGTGGGTTGGTGTTAAATAAAACGGTGTTCAATATTTTGTAACAAAACAAGGAACACAAAGGGCGTTACACTCGTTAAGCAAACACGGAGACCATAGCACGACCGGCGAGTCCGCTGACACGTGTCTCGCTCCACTCACCGATCATCAAATTATTACAAATTGCCTTACAAAAGAATAGACGAACGCGCTAACACGTCTTAATTAATACTACAAATACATTTATATGGTTCATGATAATGTATCGGACTCAATTGAGATTTAAACGGCACAAGACTCATGCGAATCCTGAGTCACACCTTAGGTTAAGCCACTCACACGAGTGCTAAAGCAAACTCACGCGTTTCTTGTCTCGTTAATGATAGGTACTAATGAAAACGTGTCAATAACCAAACATAACGGTATTGCTACGTAACATACGAAAAATTTCACACGTACTTAATGGACAGACTATTTTAATGATGATTGGGATATGCATGCACTAGTGCAGGCCATCATAAAATGCAACCCATTCTAGGTACATGTTTTAATGTTTTGTGGTTCAAGAAACCGGCGTAAATAGGTAAGTACCAGTCTCCTAAGCGAGACAATTGCTTTTATTTTAACTTTGTTGTGATTCTTTATTGACGTAATTATTATAATAAACGATAGTTCAATGATTAAATAGCTGTTTTGCATCGTGTGATGGAAACTTACACCGACTTTTATGGATAGTGCGGTATGGCTGTGACTGCTAATTACGGCAAGCAATAAATAGATATCGTATAATGTTTTACACGTCTGCCATTTTATAGTCATTACTACATACCATCGCACGTACACACTTGGGACTTAATCGCATCATAACAAATTTTTAACTTTCGGCAATACTTGAAATCAACATTATATATTTTTTTCGGATATAAGCTTTCGTCCCATTATCTCGTCATTTTAAGGCACATCTATCGGAAAAACCTAACATTCGAAATTGGTGATTTTTACTACTTTCGAATAATATTTTCGAGTGATGTGGTTTCAAAAATCGTTCCCTTACCTAGTGGCGGATGCAAAGTTATAATTTAAGTTATTCTTGCCGCAAGTTGTAAGAAGAACGATACAAACATTATTTTTTTATCAAGACATAGGTATGATTGATACTTTATGTATTCTTTGTGATTGAAATCATTTATCAAAGACTGGTCTTAAGCGTAACTTCTAATTGCTGTCAATTTAATCAAAATTGTGGAAAACCTTGAACTTATGGGAACATTCAATTGATGCTATCATTTATGAAAACTTTTAAAAATAAATAATATATAATATGTACATACAAAAATCTAATTATGAAACATCGATGTGAAACGGTTATTTTACGATGCACAGTTCTAGCTGCTACTTGGATTATTCCCAGACTTTTAGTCTGGGAATAATCCGATTGCGAGTTAAAGTTTTAACAATAATCGTAATAAAATAGGCATTAAATTTAATCAAAGTGCGATGAAGTTAAAATAATTGTATAATTTGGTCCTTTATGAAAGACGTGGGGGGACGCACGGGTCATGGGGTAAACATATGTGTCAAATGAAAAGCCGGTTGCTTAAGGTGCACGTCATGTCCACCGGCGAGGATGATAGGGATCAAGGGTTTGATAAATTAAATTCAGCGGGCGGAAAATGCGCCGGCGAATTACCATTATTTCCCAAAGCATTTCCCTCTATTACTTGCAAATATAAAGCACAATCAATGTAGTGTATTACTTCACTTTACACACGGATCACTTAAATTGTCTTTAGAAATTGTATCATGTCTGTATTAGATTTAAATTTAGTATTTTATTTTATACTAGCGACCCGCCCCGGCTTCGCACGGTATATTATGCATGTATTATACATATAAACCTTTCTCTTGAATCACTCTATCTATTAAAAAAAACCGCATCAAAATCCGTTGACTGGTTTTGAAGATATAAGCATACATACGGACACGGGGACAGAAAAAGCGACTTTATTTTATACTATGTGGTGATGTGAATTTAACTGGAAGTCGATGCCAAATGAAATTATTATGTATGTAGCAAAAAAGCCGTGGTAGCTTAGTGGTTTGACCTGTGGCCTCTCAAGCAGAGGGTCGTGGGTTCGTATCCTGGGTTCGCACCTCTGAGCTTTCCGGAATTTATGTGCGAAATTACATTTGAAATTTGCCATGAGCTTTTCGGTGAAGGAAAACATCGTGAGGAAACCTGCACACATCTGCGAAGCAATTCAATGGTGTGTGTGAAGTTCCCAATCTGCACTGGGCCCGCGTGGGAACTATAGCCCACACCCTCCAATAAATGCAGGAAGCCTCTGCCATGAGGCACGCCGAATTAGGTTACGCTATAATTCTACACAATGTACTGAAATTGTAGCGAAACGGAATAAAGCCTATACCTATTATATCACATATTATATATTATTTTTTGTAAACAAAAAATCATTCATACGTAGATAAAGCATACGACTGCTATTAATTATTGAGGCGAGTCCAAAATAAATCTTTATTCCACCATTTTCATTATCTTTACTCCAATGTGCGCGTAATGGACACATGTAAGTGGCAAATAGTGATGCGCCATGCACCAACTATACATATATGATATACGTATTACGACGGCACTTTACCGTTTTTGTCGTCAAAAATATTAGCGTGAGCGAAACAGATAAACACCTAAAATTGTACCTAGGATCCTAAATTTATATACAATAAAAATATATTGGATCCAGCCGCGTAATTAATTGAATTTTCTTGAACCAAAAACTAACAATACGTAGGTACAAGTTCATTCAATCCAAATCTGTTCAACTGATTTAGCATGAAAAAGGAGTTATCATACATACTGACACTTAAAAAAAATTACATGTAGCATTACAGGTTTTACTCGCGGCGTTGCTCGCGTTAACATTTCAAAGATCAAACAATGTAGTAAGCAAGAAACTTAAAACGTGAAAGTCATTGTATTTTCTGAAAATACTTAGTTATTTGTACACTATTGATCTCTCTCTCCCTCTTTAGACAGTCAGTATCCTTTCTATGGTTAAACTATATTGTTGTTTTTGACCAATTTAAAATTTAAACAATTCTTGCAAATAAGTACATTTTTACTTACATCCAATCCGATGGCCCTATGCAAAAACGGTTTTATTACAACTTACACAATTAGATACCTGCATACTAATATTTTTATTACTTCTTACACTAAACTTGTTTTTATTTTATTACTTTGATAAGTACTTACATCAACTATTTTAATTATTCATTTCAGTTTATTGTATTTACATTTTTATGAAGCATTTAATTGTGTCACAGGCAGGGCTCAATTAATTCCAATGATGTACGTGTTATGTAATTCAGTAAATACCTGTTGATTCACCCACTAACATGGTTTGTAACCATAACAATTGTTACTAACTATACATTTTATAAAATCTATTGTAATCAGATACTATAGTACCTAGGTTCTTATCTGTTTTTTTTTATATATGCCGTGCCGTGTATATCTTGAACTAAACTGGGAGAGCATGAAAGCTGTCTTTTATAAAATTAAAATTATTTATTATATTACATCGATTTCACTTCGTTTTTTATGTTTCTAAAATATGCTTAATTAGCCTAAAAACTTATAGCTAGGTACAATCTAGCGCTTGCAGCATTTGATTTTTACCTCTTCACGTCTTATCAAATCTAAAACAATCTTTTCAAATTCAAGCCCGATCAAATGTCATCTCATTTATTAAATCACAAACCAGTTATGTATTAAGTACATTCCTCTCATTAAATATTCGGTTGCTTATTTAGAGGCACCCACTTCCGCTCTCTAGCAAGTCTGGCAAATAAGTAATTCGGTATCAATATAGGTACGCATTTGTGTTAAAAATTAAACCAGTGGCATGATATCATCGGGATACGATGCGAAATCGAGTTCTCATATTATATACCTATAATATTTGAAGCTTATTTGCAATTTGATAACTAGGTAGGTTTATTAATTAACGTCGTCACGGATTTGCATCATAAAATTTTATTAGTTAAACTGGAAATGTTTTGTTTTTTGATGTGTTTTTATAGTAAATATATGTTTGAATTACCCATTCGTGAATCATCATTTCGTACAACAACATTTTAGCCAATATGTATGCACACGACCGCAGCCAAACCATTGAACAATGACTAAGACCCCTTTATTTAGGATGTTGTCGTATCTACACAGACGCACGAATAATTAGTTAAGACTGTTGGCTTCTCTCGTGTCCTTATATACGTTTCAAATGTATGAATTCTCACGATAATGAGAATTACAAAAACTAACAACAGAGTACGAAGACATCGTCCTCTAATAAGTATACATACCTACAACATATATCACGTCCTTATCCCTTATGGGGTAGACAGAGCCTAAGGTAACAAAACCTTAAGGCCACGTTTAGCATGATTAATAAGTATGAAACTAGAAAATACTCTTGCCAAGTACAATTTACCTAAATATAAAGTTCTTTTTTAAATTTCATTACTTTTTGCCCTCTATTTCATATTTAATAGTTTGGCATACCAATCTAATGATATAGAAGTCATGTGTTAAATTCTGGTGAGTAGTTTAGATATTTTGCGAAAACAGATGTAGCCAATGTAGGTTTCTTAATTAAGAGCGAACGGACTTAAAAGAGGTCCTAAAAACACACAGTTAGGTAATAGTACATTCCAATTGGAAAATTATATCATATTAAGAAGTCTTATTTATACAGGCCCTTTTTGTAACGAATGAAAACACCGTTTAAATTGTATTTTGGAACGGATGTGCGACGGATCTCTGGGCCCATCACGCTAAGGTTTATCGCAGACACAAAGCTGTCGTCCCTTTTGCACTCACAAGCAGGTTAGAAAGGGATAGAGCTTCATGTCAGCAGCAAAAACTAGCGTGTTGGGCCAACTGTAGTTTAGAGGCAAGTTGGGCAATTCGCGGGCTACGTGCCGCGGCGAGCGCTGCGGGCGAGAGCGGAGACGACGCCGGTTGATTTAATTGTATATAATTTGGACCAGAGGGTCCGCGCACCGCAATCGGAGGGCCCACTTCGAGTTTTGTGCGCACAAACTCTAAGTTCAACAAAAACATAATTTTTACAAGCTTTCTTTTTATCATTTTATATTTAATATTAGACGATTAAGGTAGGTACACAATACTTACATTTTAATAATTTTACTACGTTTACTAAGTTCAAACCAATCAAAACTTTGGAGCAGTGTTCCTAAAATGTTCTTAATATTATTTTACGTATCCAAAAAGGATTAAATCTTGCTGGTCAAATCTGACCGATTTCTAGTGGTTGGATTGACTAGAAATTTGGTAAACATATTACTAAGTGGGATGTACAGTCAAGTGTAATAATATTATGTATCTAGCCAAAGTTTCAAAAATAAGTACCATACACTCTTACACCATCGTAATAAGGTCGTGGGATATATTTTTGAGAAGTTCGTATCGATACTTATTTTTGCACTTGACCGTACGTAAGTACAGTCAGCAAAAGAGCTCGTATTTAAAACGATTAAAAATGTATTCTCCTGTCCGTTTTAAAAATTGCGGCAGAAGGAAATTATAGGTACCATTTTACGTCAATTGAAGCTGTTTCACTACACGAATTATAGCTAATAAATATAAATATAATAAAATCGTTGAGACCAAAAAATCTGTACATTGAATATTTAAAAAAAAAAACCGACCAGGGTGACTTAAAATCGATAACTGAACATATTAAGACCATTTTTAAAATTTTTGTTTGTTTGTTTGACTGAGCATCACGTAAAAACTACTGAACGGATATTGATGAAATGTTCACAAATCGATTTCAATAAATTCAGAATAGGATATAGGCTACAGAAATTTTGGAAAATTTTGGAAAAAGGGGGTGAAAAGGGGGGTTAAAGTTTGTATGAAAAAAGAAAATTAGATTATTCTAGAATCATGAAACTCAGAATAAATACTTAGTAATAAAAATAAAGAAATACCTGTTTTAGCATTTTTTTTTAATCTTATCCAGAAACGCAAAAAAGAGGGTTTTGTGTTTAAAATTAATTAACTTCATACACCTATATAATAAAAACCAATGAAGTGTAACCTTTTAAAATTGCTGAATAATACTTCCAATTTAACACAGGTAAATATAATTTCTCAGTTTTCTTGAAATTTGATTTTTGAGGTGATTACGCACAAAATAGTGGAACTCAAGAAAATCAGCTTTCCTCGGTATAAGTAGTTGGTAATAATTACAAACAAAATAATACTACGAAGAAAATAGATAGATACTAATGTACATAAGACATATAAGCGGAAAAGTGTGTCAATTGTGAAAAAACATTAATAAAATAGTTACATACTTTACAGGTATTTTTTCAACGAAGTCATTTTTGTCAAACCTAAATCAACCTAAATTGGCGTCCTAAATTGTGTTCTTTACCTAACACCTAAAGTTCAATATGCAATACCGTTACTTTGTTTTTATTATTTAGGTTTTCGAACGCACTCTTATTTGAAAACCTGATAATTATTATGAGGGTGGCGTAAAACGCTTGGCTGTATGGTCTTAGTACCTTTGCCTATAAAAGGGCGCGTTTACGCCTGCGCTACGAACATGTCAGAATTTTATTGTGAAAAGTTGGTGCTTTTAGTATGAATCTGACAGCGAGCGAACCTAAACTGAATCGCATTAAGACATAATGGCAAGGCCCCTGTAGGTAATTAATTTGTAGAATGATAATAAGTGTTAATAATCTGTAATTACGTACTTAAACCGAGAAAATAAATTAAAAAACCTTCTGCTAGAAAAAATTGAGTCGCAAAATATTAATTAAAACAGAAAACAGATTAGTAAATGAATTGTTAGTCGTAAGGTAAAAACAGGTAAACATTTATGTATTATTTGCTTAGAATAGATTTAATTTTTTAAATTAATCAGGGTACAAATAAATATCGTTAAAGTGAGCGCAGTATTCGCCAATAAGCGTCATAGTTTGGCGAAATTAATAGTGATGTAACTAAAACTGTACTTAGCTTTTTTGAATAAAGAGACTATAAACAAAACTATAAATAAAACTATTTGTAAAATAAATAAGGTATAAATAAATGTGATGAGTCATTAACCAGTTTACACCTGTTTTTTTTCAAGATTCCGTGTCGCAAATTATTATTTCCATTACGTAATTCTAAAAGTATCTCTGCTATACTTTCGTACACACTTTCAGTGGTTCCCGTGACGAAGTTAATAGTCATAATAATAATAATTTTGATATCGAGAAAAGCCGTAAGTATCACAAAAACACACGCGGACGAAGTCGCGGGCAACAGCTAGTAGCTAATAAATATACGCAATGTGTATATGCAATTTGAAATGTCGTGTTCTTTGTGTAAAAACATATTTTAGCAACTGCGTGCGTGCGTAAATGAAATGTTTTCGTCTAATTACGTAGATTAATTTATAGTGTTTAGGATTAACAAGAATGTATAAGGAAAACGGGGCATTATCTCGCGGTGAGCCCGCCGCTTCGGTCAATGATCGGCGCCCACCATTAGGAAGGTCGCCGCGCGGCCTTCTTCCGGCGCTGCGCCCGCGCCGCCCGCGCCAGCGCCGCCGCGGCCGCGGCCGCGCGTTTGTTTCGATACACCAAAACAGTTATACGTGCTCTTGCATGTCTATATGTAGGTTATGTTTCTGTGCCGGCGTGTGGTGTTATTTCTCCAAATTAACCACCTAATTGAAGTAGAAACGGGAAATTTTCAATTCCAGGAATCGCGTGCCACGCGTACCGCGACCGCCGTCCGTCACCCGCGTATTACGCCCTTTTATCTCACGGTGACATTATCATAATGACTTAATAACTCTTTCCAGAGAATGCCTTTGTGAGAACGTCACACCCTGAGTCACATGATACGCATTAGGCATGCGAAAAAACCTATACTTATGTGTATCATTCATAACATAACCCTGTGATGGGCTTGCGTTTTTATTATTATGTAGATTGCGACATTATTGCAAAAGTGACATTTAATCACATTTTTAGGTGAAGGTGCGAGTACGACTGGAGTCGCAGAGCTTTGACCCAGCCTTTGAGCGGCCAGCGCGGCCATCCTTCGCGCCGCCGCAGCACAATGGCGACAATGTGACTTTTGAAAGTCATCTCGCTAGTCACATTGCAATTAGCAGCATTCACATCAAAGTATTCACGTCTCACAACTCTTATAAGAGACATCGACGAACCTACCTATCTCATTACTTGTTTTTAAAAACGTTATGCAAAAAATATTCATCTCGTGCTTGCATAGGAGATGGCCTGGAAAGAGTTATAGTCATGACCTCGAAATGAAAAACATGCAGCTCTCCTAACTGTTCCAGTAACGAGGTCATTTATCAACCTGTTATTGTTTTTGCCTCTAGATTATGGACCCGATTTAAGTACAGTGCCTTTCAATTTGTCTCCAACGATGCTCGTTAATTTAATAGGAGTACCAATGTAGTACTGTTAATTATTTAATATAGGTGCTGCACTTTATAATCCTTAGAATTTATTTAATAGCTTGAAAATAATACCTCACATGTATTCACATAAGTAGATAAGTAAATATTTAAGCAAAGGTTATCTCCAATTTAAAACTAAAATAATACGCCGTTATTTATGCAGTAGGTACAATGCAAAATACGTACTGTCCAGGCAAAGGCATACCTAGATTAAATAAGAAAATATTTTATTTACTTTAGTTTGTTAGTTTCCAGACAATCTTTTAAAATCATCGTACCTACATATTTATTGAAAGAAAAAGAACAAAGTAGCGCGTTAGGGCCCAGTTTAATTTCAAATGAGGACAAACTTTAAGACCTACGCCTAAATAGTGGCAATTGATCAATACACTTAACAAAAATTCCAATATTTTATTTCTCGTGTTTAAAACTACCGCAAATGGAGAGGGCTTTCATTACATTACGTTACCTTACGCTGTCGTAGTTATTGATAGTTTGTCAGAATTCTTGCGAGAAAATATACATTTTTAATTGCGTTCAGTTTAGCTGTCTTTGTGTTCATATAGAAGCGATTATCCGATAAATTAATAACTTGGCTCTAATTATCCATCACGCCGATTTACTTCCGAACGTTGTATAGAAACTCACGAAAGTATTTTCGGTTTCAGTCTTAGTTGCGACCGATTTTCCACCGAAACCGAAACTTAGTTGGAACCGAAAGTTCGATCAGACTAATTATAATAAAAAAACATTATTTATTGCATTCTGTTGCATGCTATGATGGAACTCCCGTCGAAAATAAATCACTAAGCGCTCGACAAGTCCTTGCTGCGTGCGGCAAGAACCTAGGTCTTTAATATCATGATTACAATTGAACGTTAGCTCGTTAACATAAATACCGACTCACGTTTTTCTTTGCAATTTTGATTACACATCCATGTTACTTACAGGTACTCCATTCCATTCCAATAATATTAGAACTTCACTGACTAAAGCCCAACTCTAAAATTATGTGACGTCGAAACATCTGCCAGGATGCTCTCGAAAAATATGTCAAATTTTATCTGGAATGAAGTATTATCTATTAGTGTCCGACCGAAACACGATTTTTAGCCGAAACCGAAACCGAAACCGAATATTCGTTTTTTTTCTGATTTCGGCCGAAACCGAAACCGAAACCGAAATTTTTGAAGACGTATCAAAATATTCAAAATTACTGTACAAATCGTAAGGAAAAGATTATTGCAAGGATTTCTTATTTGAGAACGTTTCTTTTTTTGTTAAACAAAATAAAAAACGTTTATTTTTAATGAAAATAGATATAGGTACATGAAACTACCGTGAGACTAATCATAATTACACAAACGGATAACTCACGTATAAAAAGTCGAGTGATGCTCGACATGTTTCGGACTATTTTGTAGTCCTTCTTCCTGGAGCTTAGAGTACATATTTCAATTTGTACTTTTACTTTACGCGCCCGAATTAAGCCGAATGCTCCCGATGCGAGAGCCGCGAGAGCCGCGAGAGGCCGCGAAGTAATTTCGGCCCGGCCGAAGGTTTCGGCCGGAAGGCCGAAACCGAAACTTCGGCCGAAATCACTTTTTTGGCCGAAATTGGCCGAAACCGAAACCGAAACCGAAACTTCGGTCGGACACTATTATCTATGTACCTTTATACTCATGTATATTCCAAATGACACGAAATGAAGTAGAACGAACAAAGGGAACAACGGAAACTAATTTTCTTTATGTCATAACAACCTGATATGTCGCAGCGCCTTCCCAGGCGCGCGGAAAAGCGGGAACTGCCAACTTTTATTATTGTTACGGAATCAAATGAAAAGCTACTTTGTTGATTCAAACGTCACCCAGCGCTTTTAAAATAACAAGATTTAGTTTATTTGCTTTTGTTACTGTTTTAGAATTTGAAACACAAATTTTCGTCGTATTAATAATGCGTGACCATTTTGTCCCATACGTAAATCTGTTAGTTTTTTTTTTCTGTTTTTGATATTTTTGCACGAATAAAGAATTAACGAACGTGTGCACTGGCCACTAAGGTCATCATATACTAATTTTAAAGATCCCTTCGAAAAGGATTGAATCGACGATACCTCAAGTCCCATAAAGTTCATAAATGATAGGAGGATCGTGATCTCAGCTCTGAACGACCACTTGAGAACGGAACAGGTGGGTTTAGGCTGACGAGCGGGCGGAAGGGACGTCGCATAAAGAAGGGGCCACGAATGAATTATCCCTACACTTCGAGCGAAAATTCGGGAAATTGCCAGAAGATTTACGAAATCTAGTTGAATAGGGACACTTTTATAACTAAGTCAATATCCGTTGAACTTACTTATTTTCTAAGGTATTGACCGCTTATTGACCTTTCTTAAAAGTGAACTAACAAAAAGTAGTGGGTGTATACTTAATTCGTACTTATTCTTAAGCGGCACTCGAACGTGCATCTCCTCACGTCGTCTTTGGCATGACGTCGTAATCGAGATATCTTGAAACAAAAACCGTGATACCAATTTTAAACGCTTTTTCCTACTCTAGAAATGTATCGATCAATACATAAAAAGTGTAGGTATTCTATTCGGCATAGATACATGCAAAGTGTTATTATCTTCCAAAGTCGAATAGCGTTCGTGTCATTTTTTACACTTAATTTTTTCGACTATCCGGGGTGCTTCGTGGGGTTTTATGTATTCGTTATAGAAAAATTATATGGATCTCCAATTCGATTTAGGTAGCTACTCTTGGCGGCTACTTTATACGACCTTACTCCATAGCGGTATACTACTGCTTAATAGATAGAAGCTTCGTCACAATACAGTAGTAACAGTAGGTACCAAGTAAACCTTGTGCAAACGAGTACGATTTGTAGTCCGAGAGTTAGTAGATAGTTTTGGTTAAGTTTAGTATCTAAATATAAAAAACCTGACGTTGCTGAAGGTCTGCTCATTTTTGTTTGGTCTTACCAGGTATCAAAATAGCAAAATCCAAAATTAAAGCTATCCAGGGTCCTATAAAACTAACAAAACATATTCGCTTTTTAAAAATGTAAGAATCAGTTCAGTTCGCTATCGTACAGCCGGGATACCGATTTTTGAAGGCACTTTTTGCTCAAAAGTGACGTGATATTTATCTACTTACTCTTATTTCAAATTCAGCTCAATTTTTAAAAAATCAGGCCCCAAATCTGAATTTTTTAAGATGTGTATCAGTGAAGAATTATTTTGATAAATTATCTCACATACCTACCTACCCAAATATTTTTGGTTCCGCTTAAATGCAAGTATTCCAGCAATTTCCGACCATCCGTCCTTTCCTTGCATCACATGCTTCAAACGTGGCAGGTCGCGGGCGCTTGCGACTTCTTATAACAAAGTGTGCATATGTATATATTAAATACATTTAGTGATTGTTAGAATAAATTTTGCTATCATCAACAACATGTGAATATAACTGTGGAATTAAACGTATCACTCCATCAGCGAGGAACTTAAACGCGTATATAATTCGTTATCTATGACTTATTGGCCGGATCGTCACGAACGAACTTGCTGGCATATTACTACGTTCACGCGTGTGAGTTTCAATGAATTGAAAATGTTGTTAACGACCACTTATGCCGCGTCCTTGTGAAGGCCGACCGTTTGCCTATCGAGTGCCGCCGTGCCGCGGCGATCCACTCATCCGATTACGTATCATTTTATTTACTTAATTTGATTAATTTTATTGGAGTTATAGAACAGTGCCATTTACCGAATCGTTTATTATCGGTATTTATTTGAATATCGGCTGCCAAAGCTACATTTCTGTGAAAGGTAAATAAAATGCTTTCGATGGATCTGAAAAACATCAATTTTGTATATATTTATCCAATAATCGTTTTCGGGCAATGGCCGATGAGATCAAGGAAGTAACCTTTATCATCTGCCACATTCAAATATTATCATTATATCATTAGACATGCACGATTTTAGTTAATTAACCAACTATTAAAATCATTAACGAATATACGCCAAAAGCTTTATAGTCAAAATCCAATAAAAATAAAAATAAATCACCGTATAACCATCGGATACGCACAATCCACGTTGTTCAAAGACGATTGTCTATTAGAGATGGTTTATTTGCCTACGACAGAAAACACGACTCCAATTTAAACAAGGTTTGTATGTTGAGTGGAGTAACTTATTCTGACAGTAGGTACCTTAAGTAAATGGTACAGGCAAAACTGAAACACCACTTTTTAAGTAAGATATGCAGGTGATTCATGCTTCATTTTTTACCTGTGCTGCCATAACAACCCCGCAAAGACGTTAAATTAAATTAAAACGTTGTCCTCTAGTAATAAACGGGAAGCGTAATGAAAATGTCGCTGTGGCCGCGGCGCCGCCGCTGCCGCCGCTCGGCGATTCGGTGCGCGAGCGCCGAGGCGCAGTGAAAGCATTTAGGCGAACACATATCTTGAACTATAGCGGTATCAAACCCTACCACAAAAAGCACGTACCCAAAACACGAGTTACAATTTTTCTCCTACATTGCACAATACGAATTTGTTAACGGGAACCGGCCATCTACTTTTTTGTTTGTGCACGGGCATATAAATTGATAATGTTGGTAATTTGGCGCCGGACCGAGTGCCGTTGCTCGCAGCGCTAATGAGTTTATAATGGACAGAATAATGTAGGATGATAATATATTTTCCGAATCAATGTCTAGGTCGAATATGTGGATTTAGACGTACTCACGGATATGATTTAGGTAAACGTTCTCAATGTACCGTCCTACTTTACTTTCTCAGTTTGGTGC
Organism: Pandemis cinnamomeana; assembly: GCA_932294345.1. Lineage (NCBI taxonomy): Eukaryota > Metazoa > Arthropoda > Insecta > Lepidoptera > Tortricidae > Pandemis > Pandemis cinnamomeana. The sequence continues at coordinate 8,470,138 of OW028705.1, read as the reverse complement.
CAAGTTAATAAGTGCCCGTGAGAACACTCTAATCTTAGCGCTTGCCTAATTTAACGTTTTACTCACAAATACAACAGGTCAGCATTTACTTAAGTTTTTCACCTATAATGTGCTATAAAGTTAAAGGAACACATAAGAAATAAGAAATAAGAAACGTTTATTGTGTAAAACCGTGTACAATTGTGATTACATGATTTTTATAAGTTTATCCATTTCGGACGTACAATATTTAGATTTATTATTATAAATTACTAGGTAATATCTTTATTTTAATAATTTGCACAGAAGTATTCATTTAAGTTATAAAAGCACATTGAAAGTAAAAAATCCTTTAGTTTATTTGTAAGTTTATTAGGTACCATCTAAAGATTTTATATATTCGGGCAAATTATTATAAATCTTTATACCGTTTACATAGGCGCTCTTTTTAAGAATATAGCTAGAAGGTCGGACTGTAGGTACACATATCATATTTATATTGCGATCGTAAGTTTTCCTTTATGAACATGAAATGGTTCGTTTTATTTATGAACAGTACATAACTACTAACATGAATGCACAAATTTACCCACATTTTAAGAAATATTAAATACGAATAAGTAAAAGTACCAAAGGACCTAAAAAACTTTTTTATGTTGCAAATATGCCTTGATTTACTTTTTGGTAGGTACTTTATTGAGAATAGTTTTGAAATATTTCAGGAAATGTGTCAACGTTATTTTAATTACTTATCCTGCCCTTGCTTTATCACACGGCTTGTAGAATAACCAACCAAAACACTTTCGCTTTGTGTTTTCAAAAGGATTCAATGCAGATTTTTGTGGTACAAAATAAAGTTCAGGATTTATTATCTGTCAGGACGTACCTCGATTCAACCTACCTGCTTTTGTTAGACATAATTCTCGTTTTTCTCTTCGGTCGAACTGTGAGGTTAACTGCCCAGGATGACTAATATAACTGATATACGCATGTCCTTACAATCCAGGCAAAGGTTACAGATTTTGTATCCGGGCTGTTGATTTTTTCCATCATCGTACTGCTTTACAAAACCTATACCGTTGTGTTGACAGAATATAGAACAAAAAAGTCATGAATAATGCAAGTAGCAAGCGGCATATTATTTCAGTATTCTATAAAAAATAAGTACGTACCTAACGCATAATATTTTTATTGAGAATTGATATCTCTAGGCTATTATGTATGTGCCTCTTCTGTATGGATGATTGATACGACTGTTTACTTTCTAATTCTTTTTATCATTTTGATTTCAGAAAACGTGACACATTTTAATAGTTTACCCGACGATGATATCACACCGAGGCAAGAAACTTCCGTGTTATTCCACTGATTAAACCTTTTGATCTAAGTGCCAACCGTTAGGTACGCTTCTCTTCAGCAGCAAAAAAATAAACAGAACTTAGAATAGTTTTATTTTCAACTTAGAGATATTATGTGGGTGCTCGAGCCGGATTTAGTGCGTCCCTACACTTGTGACCCTCCGGGCTCTTGCAGGTTGACCGATTGACTGATATTTGGCGAAAAAACTGGTCATGGACAAAAGTACAAGTGAAAAGGCGACGAAATTAGTAAACTATGCTTAATTGAAAGTGAAAAAGTAGGCAAGCGGTCTCGCCTCGGAGATTAGTTGATAAATGAAGGTTATTAATGGATTATCTGGTGTAGTGTTTGTAGTAAACGGCAAAACGTGAGGTGGAGGCGGCGGCGGCGGCGGACCCGATGACGCCATAGCTCCTAGATCTTCCTTGTACTCTGACTCATCCTCTCCGTGGTCGTGACCCGGTCCGCGGATTTTGTTTACTGGCCCCGGCTTACCTCCGCAGTTACTAATATTAATCACGCATTAGTAATCATTTCTCGTTAGAAATGTATTTAAGTTCATTTGTTAGCTATTAAATATTATTTGGTTAAACTAATGTACGTTCAATCCAATGTTGTGATGTGCGGAAGTAGTTCCGTATCCGTAATCCATTGTATATCTCCAGTCAATAAAAAAATTAAGTTGCATTAACTTATCATTAGAATCGTTGAAAGGATCGTATTGTAACATTGTCAGTGGTTACGATTACACGTGTAAGCTGTTAATAGCTTTATTAACAGCATTCTTCAATGTTCATTAGCATCCTTAAAATATTAGTCATTATGAGGGTAATCTAGCTGGGGTAAATATGATAGCCGGGGAATTGCGTTTGCTGAATAAGAGAAGGTAAAAAAATAAGGTCGACAATATGTTAATAATTCTAACCTTCTTCAAAATAAAGTTATCATTTATCAAGTAGGTAGGGTGTAACTTTAAATCAAACATTTTAACTTTAATTTTTACAGAACAATAAATAAACTTAGAAACTTCATTAATTTAAAGAATTGTCAAGCATGCGTATGCGTGATGATGCCACGGCTTACTAGTAGTTTCATGGAATGGGTTCCACATAGCATTGATCTGTATTAAGAGTGATGACATGAAAGAAAATAACAGCGTAAAGTATTTTAGGGACAAAAAACGCGGTGTAAGGTTTATCCGCGTTTAATTATAATTAGCATGATTCAGAATTCAATTCACTGTAATCCATTAGGTTCTGGGTAATATCTTGGTTAAGTTCTTTCAATGACGTAAATCGAGGTTCGCTGCGCGGCCGCGACCGAGCTTTACTTCAGTGTTGCCAGACCGAGAATAATCAAAAGTCAATCAAACCTTCGCAGTTTTACAGTGTATGAAAATTGATATGAAATTCGAAATGTACTTACCTATCTTATATATTTTTCACCTACCACACGGGAATCTAATGAGATTCGAATTTTACCTAGTCATATTATTACTCCCAAATTAGTAATTTTAATTTAAAAATCTCCTAATTATTGAATAACGAGCTTTTGCCCATGACTCCGTCTCTGCAGAATCAAAAATTTGCGTTAGAACTTCTTCCTCTCTTCCATCGAAAAATGTACAAAAACCAGCAAACGAGTCGTACTTTCATGAAGGATTTCGTACTAGCTACCTACCTGAACAAAATAAACCTGTTTCTTGCATGGACACCCACTTTTATTATTTTTTACCCCATCCTTTTGTACTTTGGGAAATTCAAAAAATCCCTTCTTATGACGCCTACGAGTGATCTTCAAAAAACATGACTGTCTACTAAATACAAAGTCTAACCCCGTTATTCATAAACGCTCTATAGGCTTCTGCTAACTTAGCAATCGTTTGTCCTTATCTGTGAAAGGTAAATGTCAAAGTGACGGATAAGGACAAATGATTGCTAAGTTAGCAGAAGCCTACAGAGCGTTTATGAATAAGGGGGTATATTTTTAATACCATCCTTTTATCCCGTGGGGCAAGAATGGGAAAATTTGAAAATTCTTTTTTAGTGCACCTCTTTGATCATCAAGGAATAGGTCTGCCAAATACCAAAATACTATATTAGCAAACTTGCTATAAATATAGACTAGTTACTCTTTTTTTCTTATCCCACGGGAATTTTGAAAAACCCTGAAATCAGTTTTCAGATATCATAATTAAATTACCTAGTGGTGTGACAAATTTAAAGATTTTAGTAATATAGTTACAGAGTAGGGGAGATTTCAAAGTAATAATATAAATCCTTTTTTTTCCCTATCCCGCGGGAATTTCTAAAAGTCTTTGAAATCAATGTTCAGCAGTTATAATTCCCTACTTGCGTACCAAATTTCAAGACTAGTAATTATAGTTATGGCTTCCTTTTCGGTGGACTTATAAACCCCATTTATTCCCTATCCCGTAGGAATTTTGAAAAATCCCTTCTTGATGCACTTCTATGACACTGAATACTGAAGCAATTACGTTGCGACTCTAGGCAGCTGCGACCTTTGACATGTTTATCGCTATCACGCGGGAAGTATGCAATTTTCCAGGAAAAAACGTAGACTATAAGCTGGCCGGTAATTTTTTCAATAGATTAGTAGTTTGCATCAAAATCCGTTCAGCCGTTTTCACGTGATGCGCTAGCAAATATACAGGCAAAAATTCTAAAAACTGTTGGAGCGTGTTCTGTTATCGATTCTAAGTATGTCCAGCCAAACTTTTTTAAATATTATCATCCATGTACATATCGATCCCTTTGTGAATTACTTATGTTTGACATTTAATTGTACTTTTAAAAGGGTGATAAATAAATCTAATCTAACCTAATCATAATTTCGACCCTCTTCAGCTTTATTATATGTACGTATAGATAAATTGAATTGGAGAATAAGAAGAATTTAATAGAAGAACAGGAGGGATTACTTCTAGAACTAGTTGTACATTACGAAATAAATGCATCTTATTAAAATAGGTACCTAGGTAGGTATTATCGTTTTTTGTGAATTTTATTTTCCAAAACTCATCAAAGTTTTACGGGTCAAGGTCAATAAGTTTGCAACCTTACTGTGGAATTTCTACAGATTTTCCAACTTCTACGCGGACTTTTGAAGATCAGATCTGGCAACACTTTGGGCCGAGAAGCGCAAGTCATATCACTGGGAATAGATGCAAATAGCTAGTTACATACGGCGGCAGACATCCGGCTGAGCGCGTCTTACGGCCATACCAGTTTTATGCCGATCCATCTACTTAATACCACGGTGAGATACCTGATACACCCTAACTTTTATTTATTATTTCCTTTACTATCTATATCCTTGAGTAGGGGTGGCAAACGACAGGATTTATCCTAATAATTTAGATTTTTAAGATCATGTCACGGTCCCAGCCGTATTCAGAAATTGTTAGAAATTGATACTCGTATAAAAGTATATCCGTAGATCCTTTTTATTTATCGCCAGCATAAATGAAGATAAGGTATACTTTTGAACGACTTGCGATTGGTATCAAACAAAATTAGCTGTTTCAATTTTATCCAATACGACCTTTAGTCCAGACATTGCACTGTACTTATGGTAACCCATTGGTAACCCTACTTCCAAGACAAGTATCTGCTTGATCTCGCATGCCTTTGTCAACATTTCCTTTATTTGCTTCACCCATGAAGAATGTTTAACATAAACGCTAACTAATCGGAGACTCAATGTGACGTAATTGCTGCGATCATCCTATTTATAGTCGTGATTTCTAAAGTATTTACTTCCGCCATTTGTTTTGAACTATAAAGTTAAAGAATACTCACTGCGTATTCTTTAACGTATTCCTGATTGGAATAAATATGGATCTGTTATGCGAATTAGCGTAATCGTCGAAACTACAGTCATCTTATCTCAATGCTTCCATCTTGGCGTGGGAATATTCAATAGGTAGTACCTAATTGTCTTTTATAATAAATATGTTTTACTGCTTCTCTTTTTTTATTTAACTATTTCGCCTTTATTCAAGACCTTGCAGAATAAAAACTCAATTTAGAAACATCACAGGTCATACTTTTATTACAACACGACCTAAACGTTGATCAAGTCAAATTAGCGATAGGGTTTGTAGACTGCATTCTTCAGGGACCACATGCGTTAAATGTTGCGTGCATCAATCGCAATGCCGACAGGGGCAATCGGTTATACGTAAAGTGCTGTAACGGCATCTAACCAACACCCAACTAATTATCTGCAGAGGCAACAATGGCAGCACGTCGCGGCGCGGCACGCGGGCGCGCAGACAGCCTCAAACTGTCACGTTGACACATTGACAGTGTTACACGGTAGCGACGAGGTATGTCGCGAAAATTCTTGGTAAATTGACCTGGCATACCATGCATAAATACCACTACCACTCAAATACCAAAACTTTCCGTGACCCAGTCCGCATATTTTTGTAATTTTAAGTCTAAAATTATTGTCTCCTGTTGTTTAAACATAATTTAAAAATTGTTATAAGTCACTTACATTTTTTTTTTCAAATAAGTTTAAGTAAGCGCTTTAAATTGATAAACAATATGTAGGTGTACGCTTTAAAAACAGCTAAAAATGCACTTATTTCATATTTCTTGGCCTCAGTGACATGAGTGAACGCTTGTAATTCTAAAAGGTAGCATTGAAAAACCGCGCATATGTCGTAATGCAATTAAATTGATTTAGGTCGTGTACCGATCGCACTCAGTAAATGTATTCAAAATAAATACTTGCAAGTAATTTTAAGAAGTAGCTCGCCCTGTAGCGTCGTCTCGGCAATAGCAATGAACGAAGAGACCTAGATCCGTGAGAACAACCAGCCGTGATTTTCCTGAGATCTTCCTAACCGAAACAGATTACAAGGCCAGCAATTACTTAATTAGCGGTATTATACGAGTACAACAATGCCTCAAAACACCTTTTTTTCGAATTACATAAATGTTTACGACAGTTGTGAGACGTCCTTTAAATTCTTATAAAAAAACAATCGGTAATTATGAATTTAAAAGACTCATCTGGAAAATGGCGGATGAACCCTGGAATGTAATAATTTAATGAGAATAGGCGAAACAAATTTATTTAATAAAGCAGCTTGGCAAGTCCGTTGAACATAGATATATTATTTACGCAGTATTAATGTAACTGATAATCGTCCGGTACTATCAATTATACCAGTATCATTATTAATTGTATTCGCATTTTCAATTACTAGTAATTGGTTTGCCACCCAAAGCGATGTCAGTACAGTAAGTGAAAGTGTCCGACTTTATTTCGTTTTGAACGGTCAAATCGGATCAAATGAATCTTGGATGTGTGTGATGCAAAAAATGATCTAGAAATTCATACACAATAAAGTTTTGGGTGAGCCGTAGAAGGCATGGTGTGTGCGAGCAGAGGCCGTCCGATCTATGTGCGTTTATCTATGTGTGATGCTAAATTGATTGATTGTGGCAAAGACTTTCAGATGGTGATTTGCGGGTATCTAACCCACTATTCTGTAGAAGTAGAATAGTGATTGTGCTTTAGGAAGCCGTTTATTAGCCGCAGGACTGATTGCTAATCTAAGTCATATATATACTTATAGTAAACAATGAGAACATTAAAAAAACAGAACATTAACATAGCCACAGATCTATTGCCGAAACTCTCAACATCTTTGGGCTTACTTATCAACACTTCGTTAATGGTCAATTTGACTTTGAAAACCTATCTCAATATAATATAACGATTAAACAAGCTGTGAATATTTTTAATTGACAGCTTTGATGCACTGCTTTAGTTTGGAGTGTACAAATAACGGTAAGCAGAAAATAACGATTGGCCGAATAGAATCTAATTAAACCAGTATAGGGCCAATTTGAGTAGCACTTTAATGGACTAGAGTACACCAATCCGGTCCCACCTGATTCTCTCAATTGATAGCGATTGAGACATTGCTATTCAGTAGGCTTATTGTCTAACTCGCTCGCAATCGCCATCGTGTTCATCTTGACAGTTCATGTATGGGCTGACAATTGCCATCGGAATCAGCTAGCTGTCAGAGCCTACTGTTCTCAATAATTTGTTTTTGTCGTTGTTATTTGCCGATTTTATCCAGCCGCAAACAATATGTCCACGTAAGTATTTAGCTGCATAATCTTAATGAACACATACCTAACCCTTATCAAAGTACCGTACATCAGGTTTATAGTTGGTTCGCGCATAAAACTAAGTGTAGGTACATAATCATCAATGCCGTTCCTATTACGGGTACATGTAACATTCTATAGGTATCTACTTAATTTGTATTTCCTCAGTGTTCTGAGTAAAATTTCTTAGATTTTCCCAGGCAAAAGGAGAGCGCAATCTGACTGTGAGCTATTGGACGCATAAACAAATTCTGGTCACAAAGCGATGGCTCGTCGCTACCCGCGATGATGATCGCGCTTTACTTTTGCTGCGGCGCTGTGCGCGTGCTTTTAGCCGCGCTACAAGCGCAAGCGCATGTAAGAGTCAAAACACGCACACACATGCAGACTGCCACAGTGCCTAAATATAACACAGTGCCTTATCAAATCTAAGCATCACTAAAAATTCGTTACAGGAAATTGTAATAAAGTAAACGCTTAATCGCTACTTAAAAAGGTATCTACCTCGCTTTAATTCCATTTAACCATGTTAGTAAACTTAATTAAATTGATCCTCAAAGGTAACCTTATCTTTTAAAACGTTGACATGCTATATGCCCGGATCGGGCGATAATTAAAACTCGCAGTTTATGACGGATCCCAAAAAAATAATTGCACGTTATCGAAGTTAGAATGCATAAAATAAACGATGTAAAGTATCCTGACGCCGTCGGCGGCTCGGCGGCTCAGCGGCTCAGCGGCCCCGCGCGAGGGCTTGATGGCGTGTGAACTCTAGAACTCCAGCTATTTGCATTTTTTTTACGAAACCGTAACTACAATTTTATAGCCTAGGCCTGCAGCAAGATCTACCCGTCTCGCATACTGAATGAATACGGAACATTTCTTAGCAATGAAGTTTTCCATACGGTCCGCGAAATTGATAATTGGAATTCCGGTTGAGCTCGAGCTTTATTTGCTAGTTATGATTCCGAGTTGCCCTCGAACTTGGAAATTGCTTTCTCGTCGGGATGCATCCATTGGGGATGTGATTAACGAATGTCCCGTACGCAGCCCATTAGAGTTGTGCTGATACCGGTGAGTGGGCACAAGATTCAGGCGCTCGCTATAACGGGACCCCGCCGACCGCTCTGCACACAAATTAATGGCCGGCGCTCAAGGCCGCCTACAAGCAATCGACATAGATACATCGGTTTGTCGACTATGAGAACATGGCGCCTTCCGACTCACGGGCAGCGAGGAATGAGGCCGAGAAAGCGGTCGCAGCCAGCGCTCGCTCCTGCCGCTGCGGGCTGCCGGCCGAAGCCGCTGCCTGCTGCTCTGCGACTCATATAGTTACAAACTCTTTTAACCAAGTACTTGTACAATAGGAAGCTAATTGACCGTCAAATAGGATCAAACCGTGGCCGGTAATTAAATTTACATCTTTGATCTTCAATTAGCTTTCTCTTTTATTCGTAATGAAAGTTCGATTTGTTTTATTTAACGCCTTGAAATGAATGGTTCCCAGTGTGCTATATTCATAATTAAATATTTATTACTGAATGAATGTAGTACGGCTATCCTCATTCATGTCAAATACACCTAATTAATTTGAATGGCCGGGGCACAAAGCTGGTACCGTCGGCAGCGTCGACCGGGTGCAGTTTTTTGCGGCCGCAGTGGGTGTAGGTACCATTACTGTTAGCCGAGTTTTGGACACCGCCAACGGCTAACCTTGATACTTTCAGTTACGACGTCTATTTTGCACTCCTCTTGTTGTCGCTGTCATCTTATTGTGGCCGAGTTAACTGACAAAAAATATCAATCAAAATTCTAGCACAAGAGCTCGGGGCGCTCGCGTCGCGTGCTCGCTTGCCCAACAGATAAACGAGATGGAAAATATTTTAAATACATCACTTTAACGTTTCTGTGTCGAGCTGCGATTACTTACTGAAAATCGAGTTCTTTATTTTGGGTTTATGTTACATGACATTGTTTTTTAGATGTCTATCGTTACAAGCATTTTATTTCTGACAGCACAATACATGGTGATGATCGCGCAATATCGTTACGCATTATACCTAGTAGTTTTATTAAAAACTAAGTCAACTTTTAGGTACCTATGTAGCGTAGACAAAACGCGTGATATCTTTCAGTTTGCCCGATTCTTGAAAACAAAAAAACTTGATAATTATATCAAAAATGAGCTAATTTTGAAATACGGGTATAGTAGAAAAAAAACAGTCATAATAAATCTTGTCGACTAGTCAAAAAAATATTGAGTTACTATAGTTTTATACTTAGTACCTTGATCTTAATACGCGTGAATCACATCACATATCACATCACACTAATATTATAAAGGTGAAAGTTTGTGAGTGTGTGTGTGTGTGTATGTTTGTTACTTCTTCGGTGGACGGATTTGGATAAAATTTGGAATAAAGATAGCTGGTACCCTAGATTAACACATAGAATACTTTTTATCGCGGAAAATTTCATAGTTCCCGCGGGATAGTGATAAACATGTCAAAGGTCGTAGCTGCCTAGAGTAGCAAGGTAAATAATTATTAGATACGGAATATACCTATCAATATCAGTTCTAATTCCAGGCGGACGAAGTCGCGGGCAGAATCTACTAGTTTATATATATAAATGTTTATAGGTAGATACACAGATTTTTGACACTTTGGAAAGTGGGACTTTTAACTTTCGGGTGATGTATCTACTTTTAATAAAAATCGGATCCCTTTAAAATAGTGAATGTGATTTTCCGTCTTGTCCATGAATTAGAAAAACGATTAAAATATTACGAAAGGTGGGTGATTTATGAAACCACTCCCATGAAACTACCATTCAAAAGTAGATAAAAACTGTGTTGGAATTGAAATACGAGCGAAGAAGGACAAAATGACCGCGCAAATTTATATTCACATAGGTAGGTACAGTCCAAAATTATTCGAGTGGTAGTTGTAGCAAAACACAGATTTACACCATTTTCGATTGGTTTTTTTACAGGTGTGATTTCAACAGCTTCGAATTGAGTTAAGTATGAGTTTTCAAAATTTGTTACCGAATCCGGTTCCAACTTCCAGGACAGCCAACCGCTTTTGGCGATATGGATCGACTCTCCTGGGGCCTGATTTTTGGAAAGCACATGTATGAAAATACCACTCGAAAGTGGTATAAATCTGTTTATATCTTCAAAACTACAGCTCTAATCAAATTTTTGACTAGGTCACAAGATTAATGAGAGCCCTAAGTATTTTCTAAGCTACTCGTATCTCAAATTCAGCACAATTTTTCACCACTTTCGAGTGCTGTTTTCACACATGTGCTTTCCAAAAATCAGGCCCCTGCGCTAAATACGTCCGGGGGGTCTGCTAGCAGCAGCGGGATATTTACGGCGTAAACATTCTAAGAATAGTTATATTTTTAACTCGCCTTTACGTGGCTACTCTCTATTCTCCTTCAATTTTATTGAACTTCAAACCTTATAGCTACTTTGAATGGTCAACAAGCGTTCGGACAAAATGAAACAAAGACCATTTCAAATCAAATATGTATTCATCGTTTAACAGACTACAAATCCTGCAAGAAAAAATACAACACATTGATAAGTTCGTAAGAGTTTTCAATTTGTAAACGTAACTGACAATGAATTATTTTATAATCACAAGAACTATGAGGTAAGGATCGAGATAAGCTCGCGACGTGCAAGTTCAGTGATCCTTTCCTTCGCTCGCAGTTGGCAAGAAGCTGCACCGCGGCCGAACCTGTTTGAACGCCCAATATCGCTGCGCTTTGTTGCCAATTACGCGACTATGTCGCATGAACGCCGAGGTATTGTTGTTTATCGGATATTCGGGTGCGTGTCGTTGCACGTAAGTCATCAGCGTTACATAACAATTAGCGAGCTCGCTGCGCGCCGGCGCCGCCTGCGCCCGCGCCGGGGTCATTGGCAACGCGGCCGCGAGCAGCCTCTTAGGTTCAAGGGTATCTCGGACTGGTCTACATGCCATTACATTCGGACCGCACATTACTCAATTTTACCGTTCATCATTATATGCTAAGCGTTTTCTACGGAACTATAAATATTTGACGCAAATACTGAAGTCAGAACTGAATGACTAATCGAAGTTTCTACTACGTAAGTTGATAGTTTCTTGGTATTACAAGCGAGATGGGTTCTCGTTCTTTCCCGCAGTCCGTGGATCGGCGTCATGTGAGCCTGATCGCGAGGCTCTATGTCATTAGCGTGTTCTGGCGTCTGGTGCGTTGGCTAATTTGTCATCACCCGCAGCGTGCGCACTGGGGGTGATTATTACAAAGCAGAACATGCAGCATGCCCAGTCGGAGAAACTGAATCTCGTATGACGTACGCGTATCATAATATTATCGTACCACACGAAGTATGCGATTCAATTTCTTTGACTGTACGTACGTAAGCATTGCACAGACCGAGAACTGACATATTTTGTGACACCTTAACATTTCCTTCACTTGTAACGTTAGTAGGCACAAGCAGTGTAATTAAATCTTGCAGCTAGGTTTTTACCCCCTTGTAATGGTCCGATTGGCTTGAAAGTCGGTACATGTAGAGCTTTGAAGACAATACAATGACCAAGTACCATCAACAAAAAAGGTGTACTTGTGTGTAAAGAATTTTGATTAATGTTATTTAAAGCCATAAAATGAACCTGCTTTACCTAAGTATGCTTTCGAAACAATTTGTCTTTTGTAGAGATATATATTTACAGCGGCTGGGCGACAGAACATGGCCCGGCATTAGCAAAATCGAAATGAGTTTTCAGACCTGACTGTGTCAAAATAAAATGTAAATAAAATCATTTATGCACTAAGGAGTATTGATATCAACTTCGAAGCAAATCACCCCCAATACAATTTTCTACTCCTTTTAAACCTTGTTAGGGGATGAAATTCAAGAAAATACGAAACACGTTTTCCATCAATTCAATTAATGGATATTTATGCAAATTTTGAAGTGGATCGGACCAAGGAATCACGTTGTCCCATACAAACTTTGCCCCCTTTTTAGAGGTAGAATTTATAAAATCCTTTCTTATCGGATGCCTGCGTCATATAAAGAACACATCCTCTAAGTTTCAGGTCTCTACGATCAGTGGTTTAGGCTGTGCGTTGATCCGTCAGTCAGTCAGTCATTCAGGCCAGCATTTTATATGTATAAATAGAATAGATATAGATAAATAAAAGATAGATATATGTGTGTGTAGGTACATCCAAATATATTTCGTAAAATAAGTACGGGATAGTTTTAAAAATAAAATTAACTAAATACTTAGTTCATTTTTGAGATTCGTGTAATTAAATTTAAATCAAATTTCAACAAAAATTTGACTCGGGCCTCACGAGGTGAAACTGATGGCTTAGCTTTCAGTATTAAAAACAACTAACGAAAAAATAACCCATACAAAACGGAGTAAAAAATACCGCCTCAAACACGATTCCAATTTTCAACACTTAAGTGAGTCGAAGCTCTTGATTTCACGCTTTGCGTGCTATATTATAAAACACATAGAATCAAAGCTTTAGAAGAGTAACCGCTACGTAAGCCATAAAATTTAAAATTACAGAAACGGTAACATTATGCAAATTAAAACGCTCTTCGTAGGTCCAATTCTGATGTCTACAATCGCTCGCTCTGCGTTAATTAAACGTCGTAAAAAATAAAGGCGAGAGGTGTTGATACGTCCATATCCGTTAACTTTTATTGATGGCAGTCCCACTGAGCAATCTATTGCACATTTCATTAAATTTACTTCTACATGGCTAGTTTAGTTACGTAAGGTTTATTTCGAAGAATTTTACAACGCTACGTGGCCACGAGATTAAATTTTAGTTAGACAATCCACCACATGTGCCTACTCGTATTTATTATCCTGACCACTAACTGAAGCCGGTCCGAGCGCCGCAGTAAACGCTACTCAATAATTGCATCATTTACGAAGCACGCAATTTTTAAATGCACTAAGTAACGTTCCTTGTTTATCATAACTTCAGCAGCGCGCTGCGGCGCTGCCGAACGGAGTAATTATTGTGCGGGTGATGCACGACTATGACGCATTGTGCACAGGCGTCCGTCACGACGGACCGGGCTCGCGATTCTTTCAGTTTTGCCTATAAATAATAGACGCCGACCACGAAAAGCAATCTCGCCGGATGGCAGTTAAGAGCCCTCAGCGTATTTTATACCGAAGCTCATTACCGAGCGGGCGGGCGGCGCTCGGGAAAATGCGCCGAGCGTCGCCGCACTACGGCGCGTTCTCTCTCGCCGCACGCACCGCGCAGCGCAACGCAATATACCGCCTATAATTATTACTTAATTGTATAATCGATTGTACCTCAAACGTAAGTATTTAATAGCATATCTTGCTACTTGGATGCATATATACCGTTAATAACGTTATCGATAATGCTAAATTAGACATAAATACTACTCACGTAATTAATGCTTAGCTAATATGCAAAAATAAGTTAACGATGAATAGAAATTCATCATTAAAAAAGATTCTGTTCTAAAATTAACTTTAAGTACTATTTTTTTTCAATTTCATTATTAAAAAGATAATGGTTTAAGTAGAATAAAGTAACAATAAAACCAATGGCGTACCTAATTTAATTAGGTACATACCTACATAATATTAATCTATAAATAAGTTGCGTGTTATGTACATACATAATAGGTATAAGTTGGAGCTGTAACTGCGCGAGCGTTGATGTCTAACATAAGGCGCGTGCGCACTACACATACACTATCATCATTTCCTTACGATCTTATGAATTAGGTGTTACGAAAACACAGTCATTAAGTACCTATGACAAATTAGGTCTTTGACATAAATTCCTATAATATTTAATGTTTAGGCCATAATTGTCGCTATTCCTTGCATTTACATGCATTATGGGCGAGAAATACATACAAAATGGCTCGTAACGGTAATTTTTAATATAATGGAGATATCAAAATGCAAATAGCACAAATATCAATAGCTTGTACTTAAATAAATGGCGTTAAAAACCAGAAGCTGGGCCATTAGAGACAATCTTTGAATTAAACTAAATTAGAGTTTAAGCCATTTAAGTTTGAATATTAAACCTATTATTTATCAGAGCTTTTAAGAAAAATATGTTTGAAGTAGGTATACTTAGCTACCTATCTAGCTTTTCTTTGCGTGCGGAAACATCAGAGGTCACGTGGGGCTCTAAGAAAAACCACACGCTTCCCCTATTGGCCACATAGGGATGTCATGGGTGCATGATAACCGCGACACCCACTGACCGACCGCGGAGATGGGCTCCTCATAGTGATACCGCGGAATCCAGGCTTGGGAATCCTGGCTCTCCCCCGTTGGTGCCGCTTTGGATATTTCGTAAGGGTTTGTTTCCTCGTGACCCCCGCCCCGTTTTGAAAAAAGTGCTGTGTCATAATACGCGTTCACCGGAATGACTGAAGTCACGCCGTTCCGAGATCGCGTGGGTCGCACCGCTTCGACGAGAGGACCACCGAACCTCATGTAAGCCACCATTCTACTTGGAAAGCAGAGCGATAGCGATCACCTACCTACCTAAATATATTACTAAAAATAACTAATTGTTGTTGCCCAGGGTGCATAAATGTTACTCTTCCCCCTCCCCCGCCTCTATGCTTCCGATAGAAGGGAACCATAAGCCTCGAACTCTCGGAGAGCTTTTCGACGTCCCAGAAGATTTGCAATCAATACGCATAAAAATATCGTTTTAGCTTTCATGCATGTTGACGATGCCAATCTTAAGAATTTTAACTCGGATCATTTCGATTAATGCCGAATTTTAAATATAACTCATAGGTTCATGAGTAAGGTAAAAGGCGTATCCTGACGGAGCAGCGTCTTCAGATAAATCGAATCATGTCGTCATTTGTTTGAGTCGTGTCCGCGGAGGCCTTCCTCGCACGGCGCACAGCACAAAAACCACCAAAATGCCTGCCGGATGAGCTAACCCGCCCCGTCCTCGACTCATTGATTACCTTGTAAAAAATTCAATCATCGGTTAAAATTACAATATTCCAACAGAATCATCAAACTTTAACGTTTCAATTCCATATATCTTTATTCACCACTGCGGTCACTCGAAAGACGCCTGTTAAAACTAAGCTTGCTCACGGACAGTGAACGCCGAAGTTTATGGGTGTATTAAAGTGTTGCACTTCGCTACTTTGTAATTGTTCAATTATTACACGAAGGTACCCGTAGGTACGTACTGCAAATGTAAGACGTGAGGAATTTCACGTTTCCGAAGCGATAACGAACATGGTGGCCCATCGCAAAGAAACATTTTAAAGACTTAATTGCTTATGTATACATACATACATACATTCACTTACAAGTACAGTGTATGAATTATCCTCTAATTATGCAGTTACTGCTTTTAGGTACCCACTTATATAATATTTCCTGGCTACGTGGTTATTCTTTAAGTGTTTATACTAAGACGTTTAACAGCTTTATAAAAACAGTCTTGCATTTTATATTAGTAATTGTCTAGCCGCCATGATGTACGATATATAGGTACATCATTGTAATGATGTGTATGTGATACACCCAAATATCTTGTATTTCATACATTATTAATAAATTTTGCTGTTTTCTTCCATTATTAAAAACTGCACTTAATTAACTTTTCTTTATCATGGTAGCCAATTACTTCGAAGAAACAGCTTTTATATAGGTAAGCTTGTTTTTATATTTGATCCACCTTGACATCGTTAACTGAAAAAAAGGTTGACAGTGATTTTAGTACCCAGAAAAACATATCAACAACGGTTCGAGCAATACACACAGTCGGTTGTAAATTTTCACGATTATCCACCGTAGAATTTAGCAGCAAAAACTCTTCTTGATCAGCGTCAGCGCCTCTCGTAAGCACTACAAGCTACGACGCAGTCCAAAGCAATGCGGTGGTATGATTCATAAAAATGTGTTTGTATTATAATTGCGGGATGATTGTGCTTTACGGAGCTAATAAAAAGAAACCGGATGCTTATAATACGAGATAAAAGCTGATGTCAACACCATGACGTCGCCGAGGATGATGTTCATGCGAGCAGATGCTTGTTTTTATGCGTGCAACTAAGGCACATTCTTTGAAGTGGGTAAAATAATGTATAGCGCTTGTAATTATATGTATACTCGCTATAAATGTTTGTTTCTGTAACAAAACTTCAAATATTCTGAATATATTGAAAGGTATCAAAATCATTTTATGAAATGTTGTCGGTTTTCACCTCTCAATATATTCGTACGTAACTATATACTCCTATACTCTTATTTCGTCCGTTTATACTCAGGTGCACCATATTATATTCTTTCTCGCGAACAACCGATTCGACAGTCGTTTGTGATCTAGTGACACACCCAAATAGGCTAACGGCGTTGATAATAAACCTGTCACATACGTATTATAATAGATCTTTTCTGCTGTTTATGAGAAACACTTCAGATTACCATCGCTCGTTTGTTCTATATGTATAACAACATTTATAAGAAGGTAGATAGATATATGAATCCGGACGATGAAATTTCGATACCTACTTACTTATACTTATACGAAGTTAAGCGCAGCTTTTTTTATTTCTATCGATCGACCCGTTACCACCACCGTGATTACATTAGACAGAAAACCGTTAAATAATCAGGCTTTATGTGGTAATTAAGACCAAATTATGTGCGCTTCACTTTCTGTGCACACACGAGCCATCTCTACACACTAATAGTGTTAATCAACGGTTACAACTTAAGTGAGATAAATTCCAAGAATTACGCGTGATTAGCTGTGTCATGTTGTTTTCACTGATCGAGAATGTTTTGTGCAGTAAGTACTTGTCTTATAGTCAGGAGAATGAGACCGATTCGCAACAAGCTCTAAATATGTAGGTACAGTCGGCGTCATATAGTGTGAAACATCCAGAGAGAACAAAAAGTTTGGCACGCCGTACTGCACCTATGGTGTACAGTCAGCGTCATATACCTAGTTAGTAGCGTCCAAAGTAACCAAATAGTTCGTTACACGCCCTTGTTACTGCGGTAATAATGATGCGTAACGATATATATGGTTACTTTGGATGCTACAAACTATATGATGCTGACTGTACCGAACCATTTGACCGGCTTAGATGCTTCAAACTATATGACGCTGACTGTACTCGTAGCAACTCGACTATTCGTTGTCTTGTCAGTGGGGTGTCTTAGAGCTGATGCACACACTATATAGTCACTAGGCGTTTAAATACAAACGTTTTGTAAACGCACATTAAGTAATTAAGACATTCTAATTTAGTGTATGTACGTAGGCACAATACATGCAAACGCGTGCTTCTTGTACGTAAGTGCAGCTATTCGTTCCGCCTTGATTCCAAAGTGCGCATTTAAACGCTTAATAATAAATAAATGTTTAAGTAACAGCTATTACGCGGATATCATGCGTTAAAACTGTAAATAAAGGAGCAAGAAAGATACCAGTCTTTTAAAAACATAGGATTAAGGTGCTATAGACCGACCGCTTAAACGAGTCCTCGTCCGCGCGGCGCAGGGGCGCGGGGTGGAACGACAAAGGGGACCGAGAGGTGCGGGCGTGCGCCTGCCGCCCTGCACCGGGTGCGTAACGATGGCTATAAAAAAATTTGGTATAATATTAGTAGCAATAACGCTCATTTGATATAATTATTAAATCATATAACAACATTTAATATATTTACATATGACATAATTATCATTTCTTATAATGATCATTTGATATAATATCATTTAATATAACATTCTTTAAGTATAATGCTTATTTCCTATAATGAACTTATGGTATATCTAACGTTATTTTTATATAATATAATGTATTAGAGACATAATCACAAAACGAACTGCTATCAAAAAGTAGGTTAGGTTAGGTTTGAACTGCGTCCCCCAACAAAAACGAACTGCTATAAAAAATGATTTGTATATAAAATGAGCGTTATATCATATAATAATCGTTATAAGAAATAAGCGTTATACTGAACGATAAATATACGAAATAAATGTATATATTTTAAAATTATACCAAACGTTTATTATACACAATGAGTGATTATACCCTTTGAAATTATATCAAATGTTGATATATCGGTCTATATTTGCAAATATTTGAGATGAGACTGTGTAGGCTGTGTAAGTGATGACACAGTGAAGACAGCATTTTGTTACGTACTTGGACACAACAAGCGTGTATCTAGTAAAGTAACTACCACCTACATTATCTAAGAGACATTTGCCTTGCCATCCAACAGGTCGAACAATTAACTTTTCTCGAAATCTATCTGAAAGCTAACACGCAGTCTTGGTAAATATATCTCGCTTTGGTATATATAATACGAACCTGGTGTCAGGGTAATGTTCCCGAGCTACCGGGTAATTAATGTGTTTGCTGTGTTGTTATTAGCGGCGATTGGTGAGTCGTGCGACCACTGTTTGCGTTGCGCTCCACGTTGCGCGTGCGCAGACCACACGATTGACGAACACAAACTCACTATCAAGTTACTTGAACATACTTACTTGATTCCTTTACTCTGAACAATTATTTGATCGATTCAAACACTCGACAGCATTAAACAATTTTTATGAAAAATACTACGTACGGTAAGGTAGGTTAAGGTAAGGAAGGTGTAAGGTACAACTGCTAGGTAAGTAGCTAGCTTCTTACCAAGTAGGTAAGGAGTTTCTTCCGTGTTTATAAATACACATTAAATGGTTTTAGATTCATGGGTTTTTTTTAATATTGTCAATTTCTTTAGTCCCGTCTCGCATATCGAGGTCAATCACAAATATCTTGACCGATAGCGAATATGACGAACTAGTATGAGTGACGAATACAGAATGAGTCAACAATAATTGAACGAAAAACTAATGACACGAATTAATCTGATACCAACAAAATTAACATTTTATATTTAAGAATTCAGGCGGCCTCATTTTTGAAAGCGCATAATATGTGAAAATGCCACGCGAACATACATACATACATACATACATAAATCATGTCCTTATCCCTTACGGAGTAGACAGAGCCTAAGGTAACAAAACCAAGGCCACGTGGAAAGGGGAATCAAAACAGTGATGGGTTGCTAGCCGGTCGCCTGTAACATGGTTCCTAAGATTTTCGCCCATTCCCTCGATGGGCTTTTACCATCAGCGTGAGAAGAGAAGCAACTGGTACATTCTATGATTTTTCTTTACTCCCAGACCAAGATAGAAGATCATTAGTATAAAAATATGTATGAAAACAAATGTTAGTATAAATATGGTGTACGATTAGTGATATTATGAAGTTCCATGATTATGAGTTTCCATCGTTAGTATTAAAAAATATATGAAGAGTGACCATTATAATGTTATGAGAAACATTTTTGGACTTCCGATAATAGGACTAATAAAATTATGTGAAAAATTACGCACCCGAAAATCTGATTTGAGCCATGTTTGTACACAAGTTTTTTCACTTTCGAATGGCACTTTCGAGTGATATGCTTTCAAAAATCGGGCCAAGACCCTTCATTGGATCAACAACCCTTGAAGTCATGCTACCATATTTCATACTAGGTACATGACACTGACTGTACTGCATCGCTTTCAATTTAAAATTCGCCGGCGCAGGCTACCATACTAGATGCCATAATAAATTGCTTAACTGATTTCCTTATTGAACGTCTATTGATTTATGATTAGGTTAAAATGGCTTTTCCCGCCGTCAGAACTTGTGACGATGCACAATATATTACCACTTTATGGGCTAATTTATTGAAAGGGGCAGGCTTTAATAAGGACACGGAGTAGAGCTTCAACCGTAGCCTGTGCAAATTCATAACCCACAATTGACACAGGGTCGACAGATCTCTACATTTATTTTAGGATAGACAAGTGTAAACGCAGCGTTTGTTCGTGATTTATGGTTCTCGTAACACTGAGTCGAGATTGTGTCAAGAACAACATAGTCGTAGAAAAACCAAGGCACAACAGCTTTCAACCAAAATTATGTACATTATTACCAGTAACCCGCGTGGCATACCTACCTAAGTCAAGTACTTCTTTCTTGTTGACTAGCGAACTTTAAAACATTCTTCTAGAATTTATGACTAAAAGGTGTTTACCGTTTCTATGTTTAATTACTTAAAGGTGTTTCTATTGTTCTCTTTTATCGATAAAATGTAAATGGTTAAGAATGTAATGATAGGCAATTTAATTGTTAAATTGATTTTCCCGCAGTCTGCGCGCGTATCGACCGCAACCAGGTGTTTTACCGAGCTTGTCATCATCAAAAAACTACCTACGGAATTATCAATAACTACTAACGGGAAGTAAAATTGTGTAAGGCGTAAGTGAAGTATTATAAAAATATTAGGTACTTATAGTGTATAAAACCCGCATATTAAATGTCTTCCATTCTGGCCTGGGAGTAAAGAAAAAACTTTAGGTCTATTTACCTTAGGCTCTCTCTACCTCGTAAGGGATAAAGACGTGATTTATGTGTGTGTGTGTATGTATGTATATTACAATAATTATGTAAACAATGACAGTAAATAAATACAGGGATTGGAAATTTGACACAAGATTAGTACTGAATTCGCTGTGAAATGCATATCTTAAATCAAAAAACGACCAAGTGCGCGTGCGAGTGCGACTTGCGCACCGAGGGTCCCGTACAAGTTCAGTTCAGTATTAGTATTTGGTACCTACTGGTATTACTTTATACCTATACACGTTCCTGGGAAAAGGGTCTTGACGGACGGATAGACAGACAGACGGACGGGCAACGAAGTGATCCCTAGAGTCCCTTTAACCGGCAGCGCTACCGTACAACAGGACTAAAGTCTATTGGCCTTGTCTTATCCGACCCCGGCATTGGCAGAATCATCAAAGATTTGATGGAGCCATATTCCCAAAAATGGAACTCATTAAGTCCCTTTTTTCCCTTAGAGTTACGGAACCTTAATATAAAAGATATCGATTTCATTTTTACTCTTCTTCAGAAGTTTTAAGTTCAGGCCAGATAATTTCATAGGTACTGCTCCATCAGAAATATCAATCAGTTTCGCGGAGATGTGCAGTGCAATATGTTTCTCTATTTCCGAAATATTGTAAGTAAGCTAACACAGCGCCTAAAGCAAGATGCGCGCGGTAAATAAGTATAACGGTGCTTTTACAACCGGCGCGGCATCGGCGCACCCAGGCATCTCGCGTCGCCCTCGGAACGTTGCCAATTCACATTACTCAATAGTCTTTCTCTGTAACATATTTCCCATTCATTACTCCGACACAAGCATTTAAATTTTATCCGATCTGAATGGTTTGCATCACAATCCCGCCTCATTGCCGCTAGGGATTAAGATTCTCTTCTAAACATTATAATTCCATTTTATGCCCGTTTTACGTTGTTGATACAAGGCCGACCTTCGATTTGTGAATCGGCATTTTGTCGACAATGGTGCCAACGGCTATTTAAAATTACAGAACAGTAAATGAGTAGTTAAGTAGCATTGTGTTATAATGATCAAGGGCGATGATGATGACATTTAAATTAAAATACCACGTAATTCAAGTATGTAATTCAATGTTTATTCGAACATCATGATTTAGGGGGACAGAAAACATGATAAATTGTACTTTAATAAAAATAATGTTGTTTCACTGAACGTTAACTATAAAGTTCTAACCATGGGTTCACATGTTTAGTCTATATTTTTTCTAAAATTAAAATGTTTCTGCGAAAATTATTCAGCAATTTTTATTAATAATATTTTATTAGTGGCAATGCTAAAAGTATGATGTTATAATATGCTACTTTTAATTCAAATCCAACTGACACTTCCGACTGGATACAGGCGATAAAATGAACAGGGCAACTAAAATATTTTTTACGTTAACATAGTTCAACTTTTGTACATTATGTTAGAAACAGTCTATAAGTACTGCATTTCTTATAAATTTGTCTATAGTCACATTGATTTCTTAATTCTAGGTTGCATCAAAACACGACGTGCCGATAAAATATTACGTGTATGACAACTATAAAATGTTCTCTATCTTGTAACTACGAAAAACGTAACACTTAATGTTCGAATGTGAAATTCGGCGACTCCCCCGTGATTCTAGGGATGGTTTTGTATTAAGTAATTCGTCAAGTATACATTAACACTTTGTACACGCAAGCAAAATCGTGATAAAATTTTAAAAAGACCATGATTGTTGAAATATATGAAGAAAATACATTTAAAACATGACAAACGTCTTGGACACTAGACATAGAATTTTTTCTATTCTCCAAAGAACATTCACTCTTAATTTTATTAAAATAGATAAGCTTTCGTGACAAATTAATCTATCACTAATTGTCACAGGTTTCGCAATTTAATTATTATAAAAATAAAAGAAAACAAGACATTGAATCGTATGTAAATGGATAATGTAGTAAATTTTATTTCTATCACCTAACTACAAAAAAAAATAGAAAATATACTTAATATCTAACATTAAAAAAAGTAAAAATAATAGCGTTATAACACTAAATTTACGATTTATCTAATACCTTAGAAATAAAACTAGAATATAATGATAACAACGTAAACTTAGCCCAAGAACACGAAAGTGGGTCCAGAGGCCTTAACAAAACGTATGAACTGTTATTAACGTCTATTGGTGTATGGATTTTACTTATACTATTCAATTCCTATACTAGAGTGACACACATTAGTGAACCGCGTTGGCGGGATTCTGAACTTTAAGCACTTACACCGAGTAAGTTGCACCCGTGTGGCTCAGTGAAGCCGCGGATGCATTTTGACAGTGATTCTGATTACGTTCCGGGGACAGTCATGCACGCAGCGTGCACGGCGGGCCGGCGCAGGGGGTCAGCCGCCGCAGATAGCGCCGCACAACGTGCAACTTCATTTGGTACCCGCGGCTTTGCTGTCGGCTACTGCCGTAGGCTTTTTCTGAAAGGGGGAATATTGCTTGTTTAACAATATATGTGAATACATTATATGAATAGGACAATTGAATGAATTGAAGCATTACTTGTGAATTACATTATTCTAATTAGATTAATAGTTAAATGGTAATTAAATTTAATATGCGAGTGAATAATTGTTAATAATAAATTAGGTCAAGACTTTGCATGACAGATCATACAGGACAAGGACATGTAAAAATCGCCTGGCATGTTTAAAATGTTGCGAGATAAATAATTTCAATTTCAACCCGTTCATATTTCATGACCCTAGCAATAGTTAAGGTGTTGTCTGTCAGTCAATCAGTCACGGTGCTATTTAGGTATAGACAGTAACGAACAATGGCGTCGTCAGTGATGCCAGCCCACTGAACGAAAGAGGGCAGGTCGCGCGCGGGCAGGTCGGCCGCCAGGGCTTTGACGCGCAGGTTGCGGTCGTCAGTCAGGAGCACTACTTCGCGCACGCTGCGGACGCACTTCGACGGCTCCGCAGCCGCGGCCTCCTCTTCGCGCACATCTGAAACAAACAAACAATATTTGATCCAAACGAAACTACTTCTAAATTATTATTTTTTATTAAACTAGGCGATAAATGAGGAAAGGGAGCATTTTCTATCTAATCATCCCTTTCTGCCCTCAACATTTACTGTCTGACAGAATTGTGAATGCGATTATAATTCCGTAGAAGGACTTACCTTCAAAAACTGAATCATCTCTAGTCTCTAGCACATATAATTAATAAGCTAGTATAAATCTCTACTAATATCATAAATGCGAAAGTAACTCTGTCTGTCAGACATGACTGTTACCTTTTCCGGCTTAAATCGCTGGACCAAGTTGAAATTTGGTGTACAGATAGTTTGTGCGTCGGGGAAAATGACACATGCTAGTTTTTATTGCGAAAGAAAGGTAAAAAGGGTTGACATTGGGGATGTCAGTTTGTATGGGAAGTTCGTCATTTTAGAAGCTAAAAGCTTGAAAAGCTGTTAGTAGGCTTTTGATTAGATATAAATATGTGGCATTCACAGTTGTTGAAAACTTTAACCTTAAGGGGGTAAAATAGAAATAGAGGATTAAAGTTTCTATACAAGTTTTGTGATATTTGAAGCTAGAAGCGTGAAACTTATTTTTTAGACTTGGTTAGATATAAGTAAATATGTGTTTAAGCATTTTTTTAAGTCTTGAGGAAGGTGTGAGGAGGATGAATTCGACTTAGTGGGTAATTCTGACGCGCAGCCTATACCTATGGATCTAGTCAACTGGAATTTAGCACATAATGTACCATTTATAAATAGTAATTTTATTATATAAATGCGAAAGTGAGTCTGTCTGTCTGTTACTTCTTCACGCTTACACCAATCCGCTGAACCTATTTACTCCGAAGATGCGATACTCTTTGGGTAATATAATTTGTGTTCATGTTCGCCAAAAAATTTTTGAAGGCGTTAAATATATGTCCGAAATACTAAATTCACGCAGAGGAAGTCGCGGGTAAAACTAGCAGTAATTATTTAAATAAAAACGATTTAGAAAGACAGCGACACCAGATAATTTTACAGTTAAAAACATTTCTAATTACAGCGTGTAACCAATGATCATATCAATCGAGATATGACGTGATGTTTTGCAACATGTTTATAAGTTTGGTCTGATTTGTAATGGATCGCCAATGGACCGCAGCCGGGATAATTAGACTAACATCCAAGTGGTCACTGACGCCAATTATCATCAATCAATCCAAATGAATAAAATTTGTTACAAAAACATATTTGTTCGTTATACTGTTATGTTAAATCAGTGTTATTAAATTTCCTAGTATAAAACTAATGGTTTTTTTGAGGATTAAATAAATATTCAAATTATGACGGCTTATTGATGCTAATTTGCGTTTCATTCTTAATTAGCCGAAAGCAAATACCGACTAGGATCATAGGATTGAGTTTTGGATGTAAGTTTGTTTTCATTCTCGACGGAACTGCTAGGAGGATAGAAAGGCCGTACCTGATAGATAACTCATATCCAATTCACTGGCAATGATCAAGCGGGCGAAGGCGAGTAAGGCCTGCGTGCCCAAAAAACCACACGGCTTCTGCTTAGCCGCAGTACAAGTTACCTGGTTCGCTGGCGACGTTAGCATGCAGATTGAGCGCGGTGGCGAGCACCCTGTCGTCGTTGGTGGTGCGCAGCTGGTCGCGCTCGGCCGTGAAGGCGCGCGAGGCGAGCAGCGAGCCCTTGCTGGTGGCGAAGCGCACGCCGCCCGCGCCGCCCAGCCAGCCCAGCGCCGCGCCCGCCGCCCCGCCCACGCGGGTGCACTTGCGCAGCCCTTCCAGCTCCGTTAACACTACACAATAAATGCGAATAAAATCGTTACATTACGTCAAATTTCTATCGACCGCACATATCATTACAGATGTCATTTACATACTAAAGGTCCGGCCACACCCGTGCGTAAAAGACGTCGACTGTGCGTTTACGCAACAAAATGTATGAAGAAAATGCATACGACACGTCACTGCGTATACGCAGCGGCGTGGTCGCTCCTTTACTCAGGTTACTCTATGCTTGATGACTTTATTTTTTAATCTGATCAATACTAATTACGTTATAGCTTTTAGTAAATTATTTATCCAACATTTATCTTCTTTTTCAGTAACACCGTTTAACTATAAAAATCTTTTTACTTATTTTAAGTCAAGAATCAGTAGATATATTATGTTATCAATCACCATCATGTAAGTTCAAGCGACGCCATGCCTTCCACCAGCCAGCACTAATTACTTGCGGTGCAAATATTTATTGTAGCCGGTTTACGAGAACTGGCGAGAACACGGAACTACTTTGTTTATTTCTGCACTTAAATTTTCATTGTTAAGGTTAGTATACTTTTTTTTACGATAAGTACTTAACAATAAACTTAAAGTGTCTGCATGCTCACCATTAACAATAAATTGTAGAGGGATATAGTTTTTGAGATTCGTAATAAATCCTTGATAACATTATTAAACCGGAAAGTGTATTTGTTTGTCTGTTCCGCGTTCGCATCAAAATATATAACTCCACAGATTGTGCTGTAAAACTAAAACGGTTTTTCCATATTTCGTTATGTACATACATATAGCACGTATTTATCCCTTACTGGGTAGACAGACCCTAAGGTAACAATAACTAAAGCCCACGTTGTGTATTTTAGAAATGCATAAGATATATGAAAATAGTTGTCAGACGATTTGTTACGCCTTAAAAGTAATAGTGGCTAAGCTAAAACGCGACTCGTTTATTTATTTCGCTCGAATGCCACGCCGATGTCCGCCAATGAGCACTAATTAAAAATCAGAGCAGCGCCTGGCAACAGTATATTCGCGACGAATAGCATTTATATCGCCTTGTCTGCATGCGTTTACCGTTAAACAGATCTCACCCTGTTTTAAGCGCAAAACGCTTTGTCACGCCGAGACCAAATTCTTCCACATTGCATACAATACATGTACAAGCAAACCGGTATCCAATAAACTTTTATTTATTATCACCGTAGAATAAAATATGTTAGCTGGCAATACTATACCGACTAGGAATTATATTAAGAACGGTATAAGTGATTACGTTGTATACTTTACATCTACAATTGCATGTATATAACTAGTAATTATTATAATGTGGAAAAGGCGTATATCTAACGGTTGACACACTGTCCAGGATCAAATTAGGTGCAGTTATCTCACTAATATTATGTGTGATGCAGTTTCATTACGCTTATGGACGTAAAAACTGAAACTCATTTATTCAAGTAATTCCAACCGTTTCCATATTATTAGTAAAGTTCATTAGAGAAAATGCATGTTTAACGGGCAGTTTAGACGACCAGGTGTCACCTAATTAAAAGTATGTTTACGACATTTTATTTCCTCGTCATTATTCAAGGTAAAATTAGCCTTTCTTTTTTGAAAATTACAAATTAAATCATGAGGCGTAATTTTGTAATCACTCATGATTCATAATCCCATAGTAGACAGTACACATGTCATAGTAGTAGTGGTAGTTCCACAAGCTTTTATTTGGTTTCCTTGCTTCGTTGGTCTGTTTGGGTAATCAACACGTGTCCGGCCTAATTAAAAAAATATAACGAACAGCAACAAAAGTTGGTTTATGAATGTTAATGTGCAGAAAACTTTCAAAAATCCCCAACGCAAAAACGACCAGACCGATTTTATAAAACATAAAGAACCTGCTTTCTATAAAACAAACCGCATCCAAATCGGTTTACCCATTTGAGCTACGGTGCCACAGGCACATAGCACAGTATATATATAAGCTAAAGCAGTAAGGAACCTACGAACAAGTCGGTTGAAACGAAACACGCACACAGGCGCGCGCTTTACACGGCCCCTAAGGGGACCTCGTCCACTCCGCTCAGGCTCAGGTCCGCTTAGGGGCCGTGTAAAGCGCGCGCCTGTGTGCGTGTTTTGTTTCAACCGATTTGTTCGTAGGTTCCTTACTGCTTTAGCTTATATATATACTGTGCACATAGACAGGAAAACACACATAGCGGTTAAACTTATAACACCCCTCTTTTTGGTTAGGGGGTTAAAAATGGTGACTACATTTAGGAGTAAACTTACCAACAAGCGGCACAGCGAGCGTGTAGGGCTGCGCGGGCGCGGCGGCCACGGCCTGCAGCAGCGGCAGGTGGTCGATGAAGCAGTTGGTGTCGGGCACCAGCCAGCGCGGACGGACCTCCACCTCCAAGCTCGCGCCACTCACACGGAGCATCTCCTGGAAACGTATATAGTTTAAAATCCATTCCATTCTAGCATGAATGAACACGGATATTAACTGTGGAGCCATTGTGAAAGACTGTCACATTGACATTGCCAATCCATGTATGCCCACAGTTCAAAGTTCTCGACGACACAGTGAAGTACAAAAATATGTACCTACGACGATCTGATTACGCTAGTACAAGAACGTACGGTACATATTTTTGAAGCGTCGAATACGTACAATTTTTTATATCACTGTACACAGTCTCATGCCTTATACTTATATCTAACATAGTACCTTTTGAATCATAGAAGCCGCGATGTATTATCACTGTGACATCTTCATTACGCTTATTACGGGAAACCATTATAACGTTGGAATATGTACTACGTGGCCTACTCATCAAACTTGTGGACTGTACACGTCATTGAACATATAAATAAATTACAAGTAGATCTATAGTTATGTCAAATTATTCCTAGTTTTTGTCCATGATTAACTCGTAAAACAGAGAGATCAATCAAACATTTATTGCGATTATAAATTCTATTTAATTTACAACCGAATAAAACAGAATAAACTCTAGCAATAAAACTAAGACTGAATTCACATGCGCAATGTTGAAAGCACTTATTTCTGCTTAAAATATGAGTCTTAATATTATATTATTGGACGAACTACTGAAATTATTACAAGAAGACCATTTTTCATTAAGAAGTTGCCAGCAAAATAACTTGGTTTGGTCGTAATCGCATCCTGGATTGCCTTTTTAAAGTAATATTCCCTGATCACAGTCCATATATTTAAAAAACGCAGTGAGAATAACAAGTCGAATGACACAATAATTACGTCTCTTGATTCCAAACGCGGAATAATTTCAATGACGCGATACACCGTAATCTGTGTGAGACTGGCGAGCATTAACTTGTATACGCTTTGCTGCATTAACACTTAAAAAAAGATGTTTCATGCAAAAAACCGGCATAGCCAGAAAAAAAAACGGAGTCACGCCGTTATGCAAATATAAGGTAGGTACTTGTTGAAAAAACACTTGAAACGCGGTAACAAGTTAGCGACGCAAAGCTCCAATCGGCCTTGACCTTAACGGCTCATATGAAAACGCACAATTTCTTCAGTTTAATTGAGCGCCTAGCCTTCGCGTGTACAGAGGCGCACGATTTTATTTTGTTTAACATTTTAAGGATATTTTAATATAAATAGAAGACGTCACCACGCCTTTAACGCTCGCTACTATGTAGTTACAAGAGAATTTAAAATATCAATTAGTTGCTGTCATGCTGCACCTTGAAAAAATGTTTTTTTTTTTTTTGACGTGACAACGTCTTATAAATTGGTTTGCCGGGTGACACTTCAAGAAACTGCGTTACGCTCCGCTCACGTTATGCGCTCACAATGAGAGCGTCAAAGTCGTTGTCACGTAAAACTTTCGCCCGTATACCGACTTTACAGGCAACCATTTTTTCAAGACGAAAAGGTTTAATGTCAACCACACATTTGTTTTTAAGTAAAATGTGGATGTACTAATTGAAATAGATTAATAAGTTACTTAGTACATTTTCTGATGTCACCTTTTTCCTACATTTATTTTTACGTTAAAACGGATCCAGGTTAGACAGACAATTTTCTCGCCGTCAACATGGTCGTCATCGTATACCAATGCAAACCCCCACCGCTTCTATATGCCTTATGTCACACCATAATTATAAATTAAAAATTAAACAAAAAAACCTATCATTATTTTGATTCCCCTTTCTACTTATATGCCCACAATTATGCTAAACGTGGCCCTTAAGTCTTGTTACCTTAGTTAGTCTCTGTCGACCCCGTAAAGGATATAGACGTGATATGTGTATGTATGTATAAATATATATCACAGCATTTTTTTCCTCATTTTTATATTAAAAGAAATAATGCTCAGAGAACTTTTTATGGAAACGAAAGACTTCAGATGCTAAGTCTAGTTATCTAGTTGTACAAAGCTGTTGAGGCTTATCCTTTCGTTGTGTAAATAATAATGGGATGATAATAACATTGGACCACGGCTGTCATAACGCTCGAATATTAACCCATGCGCTGTCAACTACTCTTTTAAACTAGACCTCAACGGGTTACACGACAAGATGAGAAATCCAACGCAACCTCCAGGATTACACTCCAGCACAAACCTGCATGCGCTGCCGACGTCGCTCAAGGTTCGCCTTTCTTGACTCGAGCTGTTCTTTCCTCCGCAGCAGTCTCCTGGTCGCTTCGTCGGCACCTTCGGCACCTCCTTCCGCGCCCTCCACTAGACTCGGCGGGCCGCTAGCCGCTGCGCTGATGCTGTCTTCATCTTCGGAATTCTCGGACTGCAACAATTCCAATAAATCTTCCGTTAAATGAGATTTCTTTTTGTACGACAAGGCTGACTTCTATTTTTATTAAAACCACGCCAAAAAAAAGCTTTGAAGAAGCTTTGAAAAAGCTTTGCCTGCCTATCACACGCAAGAAGATTTATTTTGACGCACATGCGTAGGAGAGAAAAACGCAGCAGCGCCGTGAAAATGGCGCCCATGCTGTGTATAAAATGGTGAGCGATTACCGCTGTTTTTACCAAAACGCTTGTAACAGTATAATCTAAACCTAAACCTCTCCTCAATGAGATGTTTCTACCTTACATACCCATAACATAATAACATCGTTAGCTGGCGTCTGCTTATATGCAATAACAATGCTAAAATATAAATTATCACAATTTCGAAGTTAAAATAATTTTGCGATGCACATCTTTTCGTGGACAGGCGACTTTATACGATACTAATAACTTCTTAAAATAATGATATCATATTAAAATGGTACCCTGATTAGCATACTTTTACAACTACGTTTTTATGAGTGATCAGTGAATAAGTGTACCTGTCAGATATCATAAATATGGTACATAAACTTGTTTCTCGCGGGAGTCGTGGGTAATTACAGATTGAGGTTGTAAAATTCTTTTAACACATTTTCGGCTTTACTGCTGCAAATTCAATTGAAAACAGTCGTCGACTTGGACTGGTTGTTAAATTTACAAGCCCAACGCTTAGGTAATGCTTATTTACGCATGATTCATCTATAGGCATAAAGCGAAGAAATAAACGTGCAATAATATTTGACAATAGTTCTTGAGACAGTTGGTTAAATACTGCGCACAAACATTAGCCTATGTATGTTTAAAATTGCATGTACAAAGCTGCTGTTAATGCTCAAACAATGAATATCCATATGTATTTAGCGGGGATTTGAACCGTCGGATAAATTCGCAGAAAAGAAACAAATAAACGCAACAATATGTAAGTGTTTCAACTAAGTATTAGTACCATTAAAATTGCATTACTTCTCTTCTGCTGTTTTACAAGCGTAAGATTGAAGCTGATTATGGTAGTGCCTCTGCACATTTAAGTGCGAACTGATAGGCCAATATCAGCATAATGAGTTAAATTCTAATTTATGGCGCACATTTAATTAGATATGTAGATTTTAATTATTCGAAGAATTTGCAAACACCTGGGGCATCATCACTACATAGTATAAAATAAAGTCGCTTTCTCTGTCCCTATGTCCCTATGTATGCTTATATCTTCAAAACTACACAACGGTTTTTGATGCGGTTTTTTTTAATAGATAGAGTGATTCAAGAGGAAGGTTTTTATGCATAATTCTACGCAGACGAAGTCGCGGGCAGAAGCTAGTATTCTATAATGTTGATGCTTATTGGTTTGTATATTCACAAATTTTACTAGCCTGAGTGATCGCTACTTTTATTGTTGAGATTTTTTTTTTTTTGTATTTTGTTACTTTACTGTGGTTTATGTACATATAATAACAAGGTATACGGACATTGTAAAATACTACCTACTGCACTAACGTAATGTTAATATGAAAACCTCAAGGAAAGTAATTACAAACAGTCGTAAGCATTATCTCTATGACAACATTCCATAGTAATTATGTTCATGCTTTTTAAGTGAACGATTATGCTTTAGTTAAAGGCCATTAATCTGCTGTTGGCGTGTTAATTGACTCCGATTGTACCATTGCGATTCCCATTCAAAATTGACCAGCAAATAACTTCGCGTTTGTGCAACACAATAAAAAAATACGTTTTTAGATATCAACGGAAGGCTTTCGCGTGAATGTTGTGCCAAACGCGGGTGATGTCGACTAAAATCAACTATTTGGATCCCCTGCTCAGTATTATGTACTGTAAAGAACTCTTTATCGAATTCGAATCTTAAATTTACAAATTTAAAAATAAACTAGAATTCGAAACAAGAGTTATGTCAGAGTTGCTTAGGGCTTCCTTGGAAGCAGAAGTATTGTTGAATATAATCTAAAAAGTTTAATAAAATACTGAACCTATATTCAAAGTTTGATTACTTAGATTTGTGAGCCATCTGAGCTACATCATCCCGTCGTAGAGACAGTGCCTCATCAAGGCAGCTCTACAGTACCTAGGGGATCCAAATAATGGAGCCTAGTGGATACAACCAATGCCCTCGAGTGTAACTTCACAGACGAGAAGTTCTTCGGTACGTATTACTCACCAAGTGCTGTAGAGGCGCGTGGTGCGCGGGCGCATGCTGCACGGCGCTGACGTAGCGCGGCGCGCCGTTGGTCGGGTACTCCAGCCGGAGCACCGGCGGCTCCACACCCACCAGGTATCTGCGGTACGTATTACTCACCAAGTGCTGTAGAGGCGCGTGGTGCGCGGGCGCATGCTGCACGGCGCTGACGTAGCGCGGCGCGCCGTTGGTCGGGTACTCCAGCCGGAGCACCGGCGGCTCCACACCCACCAGGTATCTGCGGTACGTATTACTCACCAAGTGCTGTAGAGGCGCGTGGTGCGCGGGCGCATGCTGCACGGCGCTGACGTAGCGCGGCGCGCCGTTGGTCGGGTACTCCAGCCGGAGCACCGGCGGCTCCACACCCACCAGGTATCTGCGGTACGTATTACTCACCAAGTGCTGTAGAGGCGCGTGGTGCGCGGGCGCATGCTGCACGGCGCTGACGTAGCGCGGCGCGCCGTTGGTCGGGTACTCCAGCCGGAGCACCGGCGGCTCCACACCCACCAGGTATCTGCGGTACGTATTACTCACCAAGTGCTGTAGAGGCGCGTGGTGCGCGGGCGCATGCTGCACGGCGCTGACGTAGCGCGGCGCGCCGTTGGTCGGGTACTCCAGCCGGAGCACCGGCGGCTCCACACCCACCAGGTATCTGCGGTACGTATTACTCACCAAGTGCTGTAGAGGCGCGTGGTGCGCGGGCGCATGCTGCACGGCGCTGACGTAGCGCGGCGCGCCGTTGGTCGGGTACTCCAGCCGGAGCACCGGCGGCTCCACACCCACCAGGTATCTGCGGTACGTATTACTCACCAAGTGCTGTAGAGGCGCGTGGTGCGCGGGCGCATGCTGCACGGCGCTGACGTAGCGCGGCGCGCCGTTGGTCGGGTACTCCAGCCGGAGCACCGGCGGCTCCACACCCACCAGGTATCTGCGGTACGTATTACTCACCAAGTGCTGTAGAGGCGCGTGGTGCGCGGGCGCATGCTGCACGGCGCTGACGTAGCGCGGCGCGCCGTTGGTCGGGTACTCCAGCCGGAGCACCGGCGGCTCCACACCCACCAGGTATCTGCGGTACGTATTACTCACCAAGTGCTGTAGAGGCGCGTGGTGCGCGGGCGCATGCTGCACGGCGCTGACGTAGCGCGGCGCGCCGTTGGTCGGGTACTCCAGCCGGAGCACCGGCGGCTCCACACCCACCAGGTATCTGCGGTACGTATTACTCACCAAGTGCTGTAGAGGCGCGTGGTGCGCGGGCGCATGCTGCACGGCGCTGACGTAGCGCGGCGCGCCGTTGGTCGGGTACTCCAGCCGGAGCACCGGCGGCTCCACACCCACCAGGTATCTGCGGTACGTATTACTCACCAAGTGCTGTAGAGGCGCGTGGTGCGCGGGCGCATGCTGCACGGCGCTGACGTAGCGCGGCGCGCCGTTGGTCGGGTACTCCAGCCGGAGCACCGGCGGCTCCACACCCACCAGGTATCTGCGGTACGTATTACTCACCAAGTGCTGTAGAGGCGCGTGGTGCGCGGGCGCATGCTGCACGGCGCTGACGTAGCGCGGCGCGCCGTTGGTCGGGTACTCCAGCCGGAGCACCGGCGGCTCCACACCCACCAGGTATCTGCGGTACGTATTACTCACCAAGTGCTGTAGAGGCGCGTGGTGCGCGGGCGCATGCTGCACGGCGCTGACGTAGCGCGGCGCGCCGTTGGTCGGGTACTCCAGCCGGAGCACCGGCGGCTCCACACCCACCAGGTATCTGCGGTCGCACCAACACTTGTCATACAGGTTGCGCGGCAAAATAAAAAGGGCTTCACACAATGTCTTATATTCTGCTGTCTCATTGTGCCTACCAAACATTACGCGAGGAGGTTGTTTGAGATATATCAAAAACATTTATGGTGAAAAAAAATTACCAAATAAACATACATACATACATTCATACCATCACACCTCTTTCCCACAGGGGTAGGCCGAGACTACTTTGTTCCACTTGCTACGATACATGCTCGTCGGTTTCGGGTACTCCCGACCTGACCTTTTTCCAAAACTTCCATACACCAAATAAACATGACCAGACTAATAGACGTGGACGTCCCCTTGGTGGGGTGCAACCCAATAACCGCAAGTACGGCAACTATATGTGCTGCTCTTTCAGTGCCGTGCCACTATAGACGGAGAGCTAGCTACGGAAATAGGTATACAATTTATAGAGCAACGAAATCCCTTTAGTTAGTAGGCGCACTACCCGCCCGCTCTCTGTCCCCTTTGTCGTCCTACTCTGCACCCCTGTACCCGCGCGGCGAGGACTCAGTTAAGCGGCCGGTCTATCCTCGTAAGTCCTCAAGTACTTCCTGAAGTACAAATTAATAGCAGGAACAAATTCCGAATGTACTACAAATTGTTAAATGAAAAAATAACTTTAATTATGATGAAATTAAATCAAATAACTGGGACTCGGTGGCTCGGTCTTAAGCGCTACAAAAAAAATCATATGAACATTTTTTCCAGAATTTAACAATACTTTTTTTCTTGTATGTGAATCGATAGGGTAAACGATTCTGTGTAAGAAAAACCCAACATTTAAATTCTGGAAAAAATGTTCATGTGGGTTTTTTTTTTAAAAACGCTCTGCAGTAGTTCGGCCCCAGACTATTGTAACTAAAGGGACCGTGGTGTAATACTGACTCGGTCCCGAAGAAGAGCAGCTTGCGCGTGCGCAGCGCGTGCTCGGCGGCGTGGTGCGGCGCCGGCGGCTCGGCGCGGACGCACGCCGCCGCCGGCTCCATGTACATCAGCGGGGTGAACCCCGCCAGCGACGAGTCCTCGCTCAGCCGCACCGACAGGTAACCTAGCCGACGATCGACACTCCACTATTATACTATACGACACAACAAACACCCGGACGATAGTTCACTGCGGTATATAGACAAAGGTATAGAAGTAAAAAAAATATTTTTCTTATACTTGTAAAAAGTATCATAAAAAATTGATCACTCGAAATCCTCTGGATTTACTTGTTATATTATTCTTAATATGGTACTAACCTTAGGTAGGTTTGGTACTAACCCTAGTAAAAATTTAAGCTAAAATTAGATTTTTATCCATAATTTTTGAGTAGGTAACGAAACGATACACATATACACAAATCACGTCTTTATCCCTTATGGGGTAGACAGAGCCTAAGGTGGTAAGTCCGAGGCCACGATTGGCAAGATTGTGGGCGTATAGATGGCAAAAAATGGAATCAAAATAGTGACGGGCTGCTAGCCGAATCGCCTATAACATGATTCCTATGATTTTCGGGCATTCCCTCGATGGGCTTTTACCATCTGCGCGGGAAGAGAAACAACTGGTAAATTCTGTTTTTTCTTTGCTCCCAGACCAGCATGGAAGTAACGATAGTTTGCTATTTATCAAATATTTATTTTTCTATGTAAATAGTTCAGTGAATCATCGCCCGGCGAGTTAGTTACATCCTGTAGATAGCATACATACAGGAATAACCAATGGAATGGAAACGTCCCATAATTTTGCCGCATTCTGATTGGCCAGCCCAGGGTGAAATAGGACAATAGTGTTGGGCAAGTAGATATCGAAGAACAGAAAAAAAAGTTTTTATATCCCGTGACAATAAATTTTCAAACATTGCGTGGCCATCAAAATAACATTTGAAAGAAGATGAAAATTTTATTCTGTATTTTCACTGAAAAATACTTGTACAAATTAAGTAACAGCAAACAACAATGAAATAACAATATATTATTGGTTATGAAATATAATAATAGTTTCTCTTTTTGAAAAAAGTTTGTAGTAAAAAAAACAGGAGGCTTATTAGCTTATTACATCAGTGTGTTGTGTTTCAGTGTGCGATGATTGGCGCACAATATACCAGGTTAAGTTAGTTGGATGAATTTACACATCATTCACATGCGTAATAATGCAAGAGCGTAACTTTTTAATAGTAACTTGGTTCTTAATACACTCCCTTTTGTATTGGTTACTTACCTTCTTTCATTTCACTTTCTAATTCTATGGATTTGTCGTCAAGTGCTTCCAGTATATTCATGAGTTTCGCCAGCCAATCCCATGGGTCGTTTTCAGTTCTAACAAACATTACAAATGTTAATTGAGCACAAATATTCCAAGAACATAGCGTAAATAAGTCGAAGACACATACCCTATTTCGAAGTTGTCGAAGGACGGCGGTGGATTCCAAACACTGCTGTGGCATAGCATCCAATCTGACCAAACCTAGAAATAAGAAACAAATAAAATAACCAGCCGGGACATGTAGGATTAGTAAAAGAAAAAAAAAACATTCTAAAATTAGCATAGGCGCCAACTGCAGCGCCCGTAGCGAGGATAAATATTGCAAAAGAAAATAAAGTGTGCCCTTTGAAAGGACGTTTGCTTGAAGATACTTGATGATAAAGAATGTCGATCTGGGTATGTGGATTTATTATATAGAGAAAGAAATTTATTGGATTATTTTAATGCAACGAATGCCACAGATTAAATCCAAATTGTACTGCATTTTATCGATATCAGCCTACAGCAAGTTATGGCGGCGTCCGGTAAGATATCTGTGACAAGAAAATGCTAGCTGCCGCTCTTCTACTGTTCACTTTCCCAGATCAATTCTAACAGCTGAAATATTACACCTCCGCCTCGCAGACAGTATAGCTTGAGATGATGGCTCACAAACGCAAGAGTCTCACTAAATTTGTGTTACGGCCAAAGGCCAAAGACTCCATTATGGACAGAAGTTAACGGCTTGGAATGAGAATCACACCATCCAAGCTCTCATTCATACAACACTGGTTGAGATTTAAGGTGTTGTACTAGTGAAGCCGTACCTTGATAGCGGGCAACAGAAGCAATGCGTCGGAGTGGTGTTGCGTGTGCGCGGGCTCAGGCAGCAGCGCGCAGCAGCGCTCCAGCATCGCGCCGAACATGAGCAGAGAGACGCCGAGCGCGCATTCGATCCACGCAGTACGCTCGCCAGCGGTACTGCTACCTAAAGAACAAATAAACAATGTATTTGTTAGACAGAGCCCAGTAAAAACTATTCTAAGGCCCTTTGATACACATATGTATCTAGCTGATGTCTGTCTGTCTGTCTTATAGGAACGCGTGGAGGTATCAAGTTCAAATTTATATTTATATGTAATAATTAGTGTAAAAAACGGTACGGTCTCTTGCAAATGTAAAATAATGATGTACAACCTTTTGAATGACAACTTACAAAACCAAATAAAATTTCGCAATAAAGCTTCGCAAGAGAAGTAAATGAAAAAGTCTGATTCCCATTTCCACAATCATGCTAAACGTGGCTGTAAGGTCTTGTTACCTTAGGCTCTGTCTACCCCGTAAGGAATATAGACGTGAATTGTGTATGTATGTATGAACTCAAAGCCTTAAAAAAAATAGCGCATGGCTTATTTTATTGATTCAAAATAAAATCATATTTGAAGAAGATAGTCTCTACGTACAGTAATACAAGTTCTACCAGCCGTAGTCATTATGCAAAAGACATAAGTTATTTGTGACTTAATCTGCGTAATAAGTGCTTAAATGAAACTTGTTTCACACACGATCGATCGAGTCCCGTTTTACTCAAAACATAAACACATACAAGGAAAGCCACGACATAAATTCCAATTAATGTGTAAGTAGTTTTTGGTAGCAACTGAACGATGCCTGGTAATCCAGATTTACGGAGTCTCGTAATACCTTATTTCCACATATTGGTGAAATTTCAAGATAGACCCTAAATTAATGTAAGACTACATTTAAGTGGAAAGCTGTCCTTTTAGGACGTTATTGCTCTTTTATTTAGATAGGGTATTTATATATGAAGGGTCAAGATCCGTTAAAAAATAAACAGGACAACAAAATGCTGCAAGTTCCTGGAATCAGATTGTTTTTGTCGGGTTTTCCACAAGACTCGCGATAAGGGAAGTCAGCACGGGTGGTAATTACATAATTATATTAAAGAATCTCGGCTGTATCTCATTATACCCTCCGGTTTCTGTTTGTAGCCAGCAAACTACATATATTCAGTTACGATACCGAGGACAGCATGAAATGGACTTCCGATTTATAATAAAAAATAATTAAGTTGTTAAGTTTATTAAACGGATGCATGGTGATTATTACAATGGCTTGAACTCATAACACATTCAACGAGTTCAACAACATTTTTTTTAGAAGACACCGTATTCATAGGTAAATGAACTTCTCAGGGAAGTGCAAAACATGAACGTATATGAGCGATTGGGACGCCTCAGTGGACTGTGACCGACAGCTCGCCGGTCACCCGAAGCCGGTCAGGTATAAATAGAGTCGGCTAAAAATACACAGCACGGATTGCACCTGCGATGCAATAATCCGCTGTTATCTAAGATATCTTCGAGAAACAAGCCCTATACAACAACTGCGCGGAACCAATCATACGCAATACAATTCAATGAACCAAGTATCATCCAATTTGGGTTTGGGGTTACGTGTCTTTAAGTGAAATTTATTAGCGAAACCGTTACTAGAAGGGCATTATCTCGCAGTCAGGGCAAGTCCTAATTGTTTTATTGTAAATAAACATTAAATATCACTATGTGTAATGTAATGGGGTAAAGAAGAGGTCGTCACCGTTCCATCGGCGCGTCAGTTTGTTGAACCTGTCCCATCAAATGTGTGCGGTGCATTCGAGCGGTGCGCAGGCGGCGGCGCGCGGTGCAACAACCTCCGATAACTTGTAATTTGTAATTACAAGCCTTTACGGCGCCCGGACGGAGCCGCAGGAAATAACCACATTTACAAGCGATTTTTATATTATACATTTTTTAAACATATTCAATTTCAATTAGTCGTATCTTTGTATGTCCTAATTACGCACAAATCAATGCAAATAACAGATTGCTACAATATGAACGAAATCTCGAAGGATAATTTTTAAACGAGCGCCATGGTGATAAAAAACTGTTTTCACGCCAAAAATACCGTTTCACAGTGAAGTTCAAGTGTACGGTAAATATGACATCGTAATTTGTGATATCCGTCATCCAAAATAAGTCATACCATCATTCGTATCTAAATAATTTTAATTAAACCGGCAAAAAGCCATATTAAGCGCTAAACTATCAAGTGTCGAAGAAAAATTTTGACGTTTAAATGTATGAACATTATAAATTATAATAACTAACTAGCTGTTCCCCGCGGCTTCGTCTGCACCCCGCTAGAACTTTACAATATCCCGGAATAAGTAGAAGCTTGAGGAATACAAGTATTACTAATAGCAAAATAATATATTAATCCACTTAAAAGTTGTAAAGATTACTCCGTAATAACATATAAAGATGAAAGTTAACACCTTTATCCTTATCCTTCCAACCGATTTCGGCCATCGCGACCACTTCGATTTCTAGTTAAATTTATACTACCTTTTAACTAGGTAGGTAATCTTTATAACAATAGATATCTATATGTATAACGATATCATTGATATAATGGATTTCTACAGGAACAAACTGTAATAATAATCTGCTAAAACTGTTGAGATAGCCAAAACCGTATATAAAGGATTTACCAGTAAGGAAAAAAAACTAGTCTTAGCATTACCAAGTTATCGTCAAAATTACAGTGTTTGTTTTCTTAATATTAGCTTAGGCCTACTTAATGCGATAGCAATTCATGGAATACAATCAAGATTAGATACTTAAGCAATGTAATGACTAATGTATGAATAATGTAATATAGTATTATACAATAATGCTATGTGTGTATGTTTAAGCATTATTTTATTTTATTTATTTAGCTAGGTATTATATTTATGTTAGTATTGTTGTTTTTTATTATCCCTGCGTTTCTCCTGTCTATTTGTTTCCGCCACCTACTTAAACTGCCTCCGACTTATTTCTTCCTTTTGTTGGTTGTCCGGCAGAGATCGCTATTAAGCGATAAGACCGCCTATTGTCTACCTTGTTCTTTGTTTCTGTATTGTTTTGTGGTGTTCAATAAAGAGTATTTGTATTGTATTGTATTTAACTTGAATAACGGTTTAATGATGTCGTTTTGTTGAAACGTTTTTTAATTTCAATTTTATTATTACAATTTTTTGATACAGTTAACTTACTTGTGCTTTAAAAGTAATGCCTTGGTTAATTTTTGTTTCACGTAATCATAATTAATTTAGTTGACCTAAAACTTATTTGGAGTGGCAATGTTAATGCGATGACTTTCATTACCACACGGTTTTTTTTTCTTTTTTTTTTGTGTAATATTTGTGGCAGTAGCTGTATGTTTGTTAGGTAACAAGAATTCACTTTCCAGCTTATTATATGCAATGATTTTTTTTCTTGCATTGGAAATGCATTTCATTAAAATAATCGAAAGTCATGATGAATAAGTAACGAATAATTATATCGGCGACATAGTTCCTTGTTAACTGTTCATAACCTAAAAAGTAATTACGTAGGTACTTAGAAATCCCAACGCTAGGTTTCGCTGTAGGAATAACCAGGGAAAACGGAAAGGAAACTAATATAGATTTATTCACATTCATACATAAGATCGTATTCGCACTAACACAGCAATAAAAAAACAATATAGTGACTTCTGTAACTAATTAAAAGTCGGTTTATGTTTATTGCATGTATATAAAAGATCAATTAAAAACCTGTTACTAAGTCTTATTACGAAGTAATTAGTTAGCTAGATAATGATCTATACATGTGTCTCAACATCTTTTTTTTTAATCATTACCAATTTAGCAAGCTTTTGTTAGAAATATTTTTTAACACGTCTTTTATTGAATATTCTTCTTGTCGACTGTACTTGCAGTCATCCACCTATTTACCGAAATTTTCAAATCAATCCAACTAATCGGATGATTTACGTTAATCTACCCATCATATTGCAAGTTAAAAACACAATTGACAAAAAGATATGCACAAAGGCGAACTTATCCCTAAAAGGGACTTCCACCAATTAACCTTTAATAATAAGTTACAGTTTTTGTTGAAAAAAAACACGCTTTTTTGCTGGCCGTCTTGTTTGATTGCACTGTGATCCAGTCTACATACTCGTACCTTATTAGAAGTAGGTCTAATTCATCTTTCAATAATCGATAACATAGATAACATAGTAGTGTATAATTATCCGTTCAACTTAATTAGATTCCAATGTTCCTAGCAACCTTACTGTTATTCCACAAGGTTACTCCCGACTCTAAAACAACTCCAAGAAATTGCTCCTGAGAATATCCAAAAATAGGAGTTAATACGCTTAAACAAGTTGTGAGCAGGTAATGAATAACCTAGCTGCTGGACTCGCAATGGCTAATTCAGAGCTATTTTTAACCTCCGAGAAAAACAGGGAGCTCGCAGGTTTGAAGACTAACCCGAACTAAAATATTATTGACTACATTCTTTAATGAAAAAAAACTTTTTTATGACTACTTATTTCTTTATGGTTACTTCATAATATCTATAACAAGACAGAGATGTTCAAAGTATGATTTTGGCTTTTATTTGACGCGATGTGGTTTTTATATACAACAAATGCGAATATGTTCGTTCCAATATTATTTTCGTAATATGAAGTTTACCAATTTTTTAACTTTTGTAAATTTTGTTTCACTGATCTTGAAATCTATTGTTATTATTAATTGCTATGCTATGCTTTTGGACCGGGATCGTATCCGGTGTAAACAACCCTGCTTTATTTCTAGTCCTTAGTTTGACCTGTGGCCTCTCAAGCAGAGGGTCGTGGGTTCGAGCCCGGGCTCGCATCTTTAAGTTTTTTCGGAATTTATGTGCTATATTACATTTGAAATGTACCATGAGCTTTTCGGTGAAGGAAAACATCGTGAGGAAACCGGCACACATCTGCGAAGCAATTCAATGGCATGTGTGAAGTTCCCGATCCGCACTGGGCCCGCGTGGGAACTATACTCCAAGCCCTCTCATTCTGAGAAGAGGCCTGTGCCCAGCAGTGGAACGTATATAGACTGAAGATGAAGTGTATTTTTTTTAATTTATTGAAGATCTAATAAGACCTATGTGAGAGTCAGGATTCTTGATTTGATTGTAATCGCTGGCAAGACAGAAGCGACGTAGGCTTGTGTCGCCCACACGACTGTTGTTCCTGTAGAGTGCCACACCTGGCGCAGTAAATTATTATACCAGGCCTAGGTAGAACTTGCGTAGAATCAAATATTTTATTCTGTAAAATATCAACGATATCCGTACTGCTATAAATAAATACCTAAAGGTAACATAAACTTGTTTGTATATTGCTACTGGAAACTATTTTATGGCGAGATTGCATCCCACATTTGATGGTTTTATTGTGGCGCCAAGCAGCTAATTCAGCTCAGCAAGTAATCCTTGGCATTTCTGTTTTTACCTTAGAGCATAGTAATAGCTGGGGACGGCTTAGAAGGCAATCACCTTTGTTTGATCATACATGACATACGCTATATTATCTGTACCTTTATAATAAAAGGTACGTAAGGAGTAATTTTTGGAGCTACTGAACAAATTCTTAAAGTTCTTCATTTTTTAGTCAAACTCGTATCTGTAGATACGAGACACTCCTTTTCTGCATTTAGTACTGCGGATGTGGCACGTTTCACTGCCGCGGCCTAGAGTGTGATTCTCTAAAGAATTAAACACCTGACTCATTATAATGCCCACGAACGAACGTTATTTTCTATAACATTGTGTATATTCTCTTGTAAAAAGGAATCAATGTCTTCTTTCTTTCTTTCTAACGAAGGAGTTAAGCCAGGTAATTTTGTGTCTGAATAAAAAAACGGTCACCTATGAAAGTCGCATGCACAATCATGCTAAACGTGGCCTTTAGGTTTGTTACCTTAGGCTCCGTCTACCCCGTAAGGGATATAGACGTGATTTTGTGTATGTATGTATGAATTGCTGCAAACATTCTAAAAAATAGGTGGGTGTCTCTTTTAGGGGCGGATTTAGCGGACGGGCAGGGGGGTGTGTGCCCCCTCCCCCCAGACGGTATTTTTGTATACTGTGGACAGTACATACTTCAAGTTTATTTCTAACAGTTATTGTTGTTTTTTTCCCGTTCGCTCCCGTTTATGAAAAGTGTCGCGGCTTTAGGGAATCAGAGCTGCGGGTACCTCTACTGGCGGAGACGGTAGTCTCGACTGCGAACATGTTGAGCGCGGTGAGCTGCAGCAGCCGCGCGGCCGGCGTGGGCAGCGGCTGGCGGTGCAGCAGCGCGCGGAACTGGCACAGCATGCGGGAGGCGCTCTCATGAAACGTCTCCATACTGTCAAAACGTATTAAATACGAAATGGGCACACTAATATTTTACGGAACAGAATCCACAAGTACGTACTGTACCATGGACCGAGAGAGTGAGAATCCCGTTCCAGCTTCAGTTCGAACATTAAAAGATTTTTTTTCACGATTCGGTTTCTGGAAATTCATCATTACTATGGGGATCGAAAACGACAAGATTCGATTTCAGCCATTTTGAAAACTGAACTCCGACGCACGAGCGAGGTTTACACTTAACAGCGCGACTAGTATTTATTTGAGTAACATTAACACTTACCCAATTTTGGTGATAAGCTTTCCGTGGACGTGTAAATAGCTGGTGATGAAGTTTTTATTCAACTGTAACAAAACAAAATCACTAGTAGTTACAATATTTTCTCTACGCACATATAATTAGTGCTCTAAAATGCGTTCAGAAACCATAGGAATTGACTAGCATTATTACACCTTAAAAAATCAATACTGTAATAACATTAAATTATAATACGTATTAGGTACCAACAAAAACGTACTTACATAAATCACGTTTTTATCCCCTACCAGGATGACAGAAGCTGGTATAATTAGTGAAACTAGTAATAATGCTGGTCATTTCCCTACTGCTTTTGAACCCTAAGATACCCATATAAGTACTTA
This sequence comes from Pandemis cinnamomeana, assembly GCA_932294345.1. Classification (NCBI taxonomy): domain Eukaryota; kingdom Metazoa; phylum Arthropoda; class Insecta; order Lepidoptera; family Tortricidae; genus Pandemis; species Pandemis cinnamomeana. Next base: position 8,425,306 of record OW028705.1, on the reverse strand, counting down.
TAATATGTGTGTAGATAAAGTTATATATGCAACTGTACATAATTCGGCCTTAAAACACTCGTTAGGTAAAAACTCGTTTGCAAAAAATACTATTAAAAGGAGACTATAACAACCAATTTTAACAATATGAACAAATATAGGTCTATTATAGGTATGGATTAACCAAATAATATTTAGTATACGTAGCTATAGTAGACTAAAACAAATGTAGCTTGACAAAAGTTTAATAAATATGTCACACACTTTGAAGAGAGGTAGGGGAAGTGGCGAGTAAAAGAGGCTTATTATGCCTACGGCACTGCATGATATGATTGTATGATACTGCACGTCATGATACACGCCATGCCTACTCTGCGTCATGCCTGCCCTGTCTCTCTGTCTCAGGGAAGAGCGGATCGAGAAAGCAGTTCAAGGCTTGCACGTCGCACTTGGTGGCAGCAGAGAGAGGAACAGCGCGCTAAGCATGGCGTGGCGGAGGGTTTACCTCAACAGGCGTCATGGTAGCCAGGTGTTCGCGCATGGAGTCGTCCCGGAGCGTCGTGGTGCGGTGCCCGCTGGGGCGCACCCAGACCTCCTTGCTGGCGCCGTGTCCGCCGCCTGATTCACCGTTTTCAGTCGTTTTCGCACCTTCTAATGCGGCGCGGCGTTTTCTCTCTGCTGCTTCGTACTGTGAAAATGTTTTGTTGAGATTTATTTAGACCCTTATAGTGATACACAAATCAGTATCTTGTGGGCTGAACCATTTTGCTTTGCGGATTTTCTTAAAAATAAAGACATTCTTACACACATATACACATATCACGTCATTTTCCCTTACGGGGTAGACAGAGCCTAAGGTAACAAGATCTAAAGGCCACATTTAGCAAGATTGTCGGCATATTATTGTAGGTGGAAAGTGGAATCAAAATAGTGATGGTTTGCTAGCCGCATCTTCTATAACATGATTACTATGGTTTTCGCCCATTCCCTCAATCTGATAAAAATAAATAACATACCTTTTTCCTATTCTCATCAAAAAGTGACAACAGACTTTCCCTTGCCGATTGAAAAGGATTCGACGACATTAAACTTCTCATGTAATAATACACTGCGTCTAATTTTCTTCTCTGCAACAAAAACAAATTACAGTCAAAGCCAGTTAATATAAATATCAAGACGGTTATTTGTCTGAAAAATGTGTAATACTCACAGCATAAATAGCTAAAATAGCCAACTGATTATATGGCCGTCCATTCTTTGGGTTGATCTGTTGAGCTTTCGTATACCAAAATTTACTTTTAGCGTAATTGTTTGTTTCATTAACTTGTTCCCTGTATCTGGTCAGGTCACCCAAAAATACATACAGCTTTTGAACAGAAATCAGGGCAAGCCCTACGTAGCCGAGTCCCTTGGGCAGCACCATGTGATTATCATTAATAAAATCTTCAGTATTAAATTTGTACGCTTTTTCCAACATATGGACGAGATTCTCAAAATATGTGTTGCCCTCCTCGATTATAGTGTTTATCAGTTTGACTACTTTCGGTTTGTCTTCTGGAGAAACTTGGGGTAGGCTTCGTCTTAGTTTTTCTATGAACGTGTAATATAAAATTTTCCAAAAGTTGTGCTCTATATTATCAGCTTGGCAGTATTTGAGATCGGACATTAGAAGTTTCGTGAGGGCGTTTTGCAAAAATTTCCTGGAATGTTAAAATGAAACAGAATAGCCACAGTTTCAATGATTCAGCCAATCCTTTTTTATAGTTCGTATATTATCGCCAGCTCAGCTCACCTAGTTTCCATAACTTCGGGCCAATGATCGGCCAACACGACGGGTCCCAGCAACGAGTGCGTATACAAGATGGCGTCTGCGCGATCAACTTGCTGCAGCAACTCGCAATGGCGCGCCGCGCGGGCCGCGTCGCTCGCCTCGTACGGCAGCCCGCGCCCCCCGCAGTCCATCCCTGACACCGATGCATCTAAATAAACAGTTATTTCAATCTACTCTACAAAAAAGCAGTGATAAAGTAAAAGGCAACAGAAAAGTAATGTTCTAAACTAAAACGTTTTTTTTTTAATAGGAATATAAAATAAGATAGATAAGACAGTAAATTGGTTACTTGGTTACAAAGTTTGTGTCTAGTTTCAACCTGTTTTTTTTTTTCAAAAAAGGGAGAAAAACTTCTAAAAGCAATGGTTAAGAAAAGTGCATCTACCGCCAAATATCTTCCAAACAGCATGCTAACTATACGACAAAAACTCCACTCACCTCTCTCCATTCTCATGTGGACTTGCGTTGGACTAGTTTGTACTATTATCGGTTTGGATGGATTATGATGGTCATACAATGTTCTTTGATTTTCAATAGAGCCACCTCGACTGGAAATGAAAGATTTCATAAAAATACAAAAAGTTATCTAAGAAATAGATCAATTCAATACCGCATTGTATCGGAAAATCAGCTTATTGTAGATCACATTAAGAAGAATGAACCATACCTCTGCTCCTTTGGTAATTGAGATATCGAGCTTTGCGGCAATATTAGCAACCCAGGCTGGGAAGTAGAAGTCTCTGACATAGTTTTATCAGACATGGCACTGTTAAGCCTGTTCCTTTGGTGGGTGTTCTCCGTTATTCTAAAATTATTAACCTTAATGTTAACAACACGAATCAAGAAAAAAGTTGCCTACGTACTAGAATAGATTGAGTTTTCAACATGAAACTACCGTGAGACTCAATCATAATTACACATAAACGGATAACTCACGTATAAAAGTCGAGTGATGCTCGACATGTTTCGGACTATTTCGAAGTCCTTTTTCCAAGAGCGCTCGCCTCGGCGGCAGCGACACGAACACTGCGCGCCAGCGCTCTGCTCGCGCGGCTGTTCGACGCAACTGACAGCGGCGCACATGCGTCCGAAACATGTCGAGCATCACTCGACTTTTATACGTGAGTTATCCGTTTATGTGTAATTAAGATTGAGTTTATTTAATATCTGCTAGTAGGGTTACCAGACGTCAGGAATTTTTAACCATTCACAAATAAATACATAATGCAAATAGTGGTGTTTTCAAACACATAAGGCTGTTGCTCAATCAAGATCACAGCTTGTGAGGCAGCAGCGTGCCGCGCATATAGCTACAGCAGTGTCTCGTTTTAGTCGCATTTCTGCTATATTTGTTTGTTCTATTACGGTGGTACTGTCCGAGCTATGGAGACTACATACGTATGTTTCTTGGACTCGAGTATTTCCTCGCGCCAGTTGGTGGTGGTAGGAGCGGGCGTGGCGCCGGGCGGGTGCGGCGCGGGCGGCGCGATGTTCTCGGCGTTGCGGCCGCGGCGGCGCCCGGCGCGCTTGCCGGAGCGCCGCGACCGCCCCGAGCCGCCGCCGCCGCCCTCGGGCCCGTCCGCGACACTCGCCACGCTCGCCGCCGGCGACTGGTGACGCCGCTCCATGCTCGGCGTGCGACCGCCCGCCCGAGACCCGTTCACCTTCCTCTGTAAATAAAATAGAAACTTCACAAAATAGTAGAGCTAAAATACTTGCGCCGAAAAAAAAACCACTACGCATGCTCGCAAAGTGTCATCAACATGGAGGACGACTCGGCTGTGATGTTATAAACACGAAGCCTACATACGGTCTCGTCGGTAGAAGCTTCGATCGTTTATATACCAAAGATCGAATTATTATCTATCATCATTTCCAGCCTATTATTACTTGTTAAAACCAATAATTAAACATATGGTCCGTAATATCATCATCACTACATAGTATAAAATAAAGTCGCTTTCTCTGTCCCCGTGTCCCGATGTATGCTTATATCTTCAAAACTACACAACGGATTTTAATACGGTTTTTTTTAATAGACAGAGTGATTCAAGAGGAAGGTTTATATGTATAATACATGCATAATATACCGTGCGAAGCCGGGGGGTCGCTAGTCAATGATAAACCGTTTACTAATAATGCAATTTTATTTTGTTATTTTACCTGATTTCCCGAAGACCATGTGGCGTTTTTGGAAACTGCTACTGGCACGCGAAAACCGTCCGTATCCCTTGGACTTAGAGCACGATGTGCGGAGACATCCCGGCTATTACATTGCGATACTATCCTCCTAAAAAATAACAATTGGAGTAGTCAGCAATCAGCAAAGCATACATTATCTGTCAAATTTAAGTAAAAAAAAGTTTACTTTATCAATTTTATCACATGATTTAAATTCTTATCACTATAAAACATTTTAAAAGACTTCCCCTACCATAGAATACTCAGTGACGGATTATTTGACACATTGTTTACCTGTTTCTTTACTTTGTATTGCACATCTGTTATTTATTTTCTTTGGATTAACCGAAAATGCTTCTCAAAATGAAACTACTTCACTAATAAATATCACATTGACTCAAACATGAATTGAGTCCTGCGAAGGGCTCAAAACATGCAGATACATTATAAGTAAATCATTTTGAAAAAGGACAACAATCACTTTCTTTTCTACATAATACTAAATTGTAAAAATATTGTTTTGTTTTGTCTGTACCATCCATAACATAATGTTATTTGCTACAGATCTCATGCCTGTTGCTCCCTTAAAATCAAGTCAACATTAGCAAATTAACATTTAAAAAACTGACCCAACTACCTAAGAAATGATTATTCGTAAGTGCAAAAACAATTCCGGTTTCTACTACCTTACTGTTACAACATATGTTCCCACATATATTCATTAGCCTAATAAGGTCTTTTTCTCATGTACAAAATATTTAATAACTAGATACAAACTATAACTACGTCAATTACCCTTCAGTGCTTTGCTCCCTGCTGTAAGACCGCAGCGACCTCCAATGATCCAAATCGTCCCGACTGTTCCCAATTGTTGATGAACGATTACTTTTGTAACTATCCCTCCGTTCCCTGTCTCTATGCTTTAAGCTTGAGGGTATCACATCATGTTGAATGCTCACATTACTGTCCTTTCTATTCCGCTCTGGCTTTTTGTCTGAATTTCCCTGACCTCTACTTGAACTTCTATGGAGTAGAAAAAGGCGGAATATAGAAAATATTTATAAATAATATTATTTTTTCATTTAGCATCACAGTATGGTTATTATAAATAGTGTTTGACTCAGAGTGTTACATTATTATCCTGTTTTACTACTGTGCCCCTACTCATTTAGTACTTTTACATCATACTATGTTTTTACGGTTCACAACTTCAAAACAAAAAACATAACCACATATTGCTTAAATGGAACCACTTATCTACCACTACCGCCACATTGCAGATAAGCAGTTCTGGCTGCAAAAGGACGATATAGGATCACTAGTATCCGTCTGATTATCTATGCAACTGCACAGCCAATATGCACCAGACCAGTTACAAGAACACTTTTGTTCATTGCAGGCAATGCATCTGTCAATCTGAAAACACTGCTTTTGTTTCATCATCACCTCCATCCATGTCCCACTACTACCCTACCCTTCTCAAAATGACAAATAACCCAATTCAGATTTGGAATTTTACATACACCACACCATTGCATTGCTTCACAGAAGTGTGCTGATTTCTTCTCTGTATTCACCAAAAAGCTCATGCCTCACAGTAAATTTAAATCACATCTGCCTGAGTGGCCACTTCTAACATTTGCAGTGGCGTAGTTACCTAGGGGCTAGGCGGTGCAGTGCCCTGGGGCCCTCAATCTTAGGGGGCCCTTGAATCCTTATCAGAAGTAATATTTAATAAATTTAAAGTTTTACCTAACCAGTTCAGATAGCAGTGGGGCCACATTTTTTATTTGCACCAGGGCCATTGGTTACCTAGCTATGCCACTGAGCGTTTAACACATTCTTATGTTAAATCTAATTTAGTTCTAACCTAGTGGTTTCACAGTTTATTTTTCATTGTTAGAATATTTACTTACCTCTTATCCCTACGCCGAGATTTTCGCTTTGACTCCCGGGGTTCAGTTATCTTAGCTTCCTGAGATGCTGTTGATGGCAGATTTAGAGAAAAACTTGTAGAAGAGTCACACATGTCATCTAGTTTGATGTTCTTTTCTACTTCTTCTGTCCAGTCCTAAAATATGACACCATTAGAATAAGGAGCCAAAAGAAAATGTAGACAACAAAGATACTGAAATAAACTACCTAGAATATTATATTATGTTCACCATATAAAATCATATTTAAATCTAAACGGTATTCAGGAGGGGGCTGCTCCGAAATCTAAGGTTTCTATCATACCATACATTTCATTCTCATAATAATGACCGGAACAGCACTATACAAACTTCAAATTTGTAATTTATGAGTGTAAGGCCTGGATTTGTGCAGTATTATAAATCTTGTATTTACCAGATTAGTCATGTCCAGAAGGTTTGAAGAACTATGGGAAACCGCTTCATTTTCATCTTGTGTGTCAGATTCATGCTTCACATTTTCACTGTGGTTGGTTGTATTCTCATGAGTTGTTTTTACAATCCCATTTTTAGGTACTGTAATAATTTTAAATAATATTGAGTTCATTTGGCTTGCCTTAACTATTTCAATTTGTAACTGTATAAAAATCACAAAATTAGCTTGAAATTATTAACAGCTAATGGCTAATGGCGGAAAGGGATCTACATATATGCATAGGAACTAAGATAAATTTACAAATAACAATTCCAGTAAATTATATATGTCACATGTCTGTCTAACACAGCTTATAGTAATGATTTCAGATTGAATGTTGCTAAATATACAGTATAAATAAATAAAGGAGTAAGAGCAGATTGGTGAGATTTTGTTATAGTTACAGTTAGATCTCTCCCTCCTGTTATTCTTGGAGAATGAGCACTAGCTGTTACAATGACTATTACAAAATTCACCTTTCATTGCAAACTCTAAGGTTACATTACCATAATCATAAGATTTGTTCTGGTTCTGTGGCATGTCAATCTTTTCATTTAGGTTCTTGTTGTCGCTTGAGTGTGGCTCGCATAAGTTTAAATATGAGTTGCTTGGAGTAGATCTTCGAGAATTTTGTACATCATAGTTCTTCAAATACGAATTTATAAATTTTTCTCTATCAAAGTTGTCATTGTCCCTTAGGCGACCTCTTCCTCGCGACGGTAGAGTTTGGGACCAGCTCGAGTTAGCATTGGTGTAAGGACCTTGATTAGAACTAGATTGGACAGAGTAATTTGAAAATTGCTTACTTTTGAGATCCATACTATCAAAGCTGTGATGACCAGACTGTTCTAAATATTTTTTCCTAAATCTTGGTGGTATATTGTCTAAATTTACCATATGCTTAGGTCTGGATGAATCTGTTGCATATCCTGCAGAGTTCCGTCTACCTGATGGTGGTTTAGCTCCAGATCCAGATGCGTGGCGCCCCGCCGAAGTCTCCATACTTCTGCTGTCCCGGTTCCTATCTACATTTTTTGGCTCAGAATTTATATGTGAGGGTGAATCAGTCCTAGGTTCAGAGATCTGTCTATAGTGCTTGTTATAATTAATATCATTGTTTGTACTGTCCTTACTTTGGTACTCTGCAAATGATCGATCTCTTCTTGGCACACCCCTGGGTCCTGAGCCTGAACCACTGCTGAAACCATGCTTATTGTCATGTTTGTTTGACATTCTTCTGTTCATGTACTGACTAGAGTTATTGTCACCCCTTGTTGGTGTCCTAGTCTGTCTCTCCATGTCGTAACCCGTCTCGCTAGACTTAGGTACGTATAACTGTTGTTCAGGCTTCTTATGACGGTTATTGGTAGTCTGTTCCCTACCAGGGACATTAAAATCTAAATCATTTACAGAATTATGAGATCCGTAGTGACTTCGACCTCTTGGCCCGTTTTCTACTTCGTATGATTCCATTTTGGCATCAAAACCATTCCCAGATCGCCGCAATGGTCCACTACCAGGTTTATAGAGCTTTTGTTGTGGTTTATTTCTTCTGTACTCCTTGCAGTCATCATCCATAGCAATATTACTTGAACGTTTACAGATGTTACCACAATAACATATTTACGATTAAATCAACATTTCTTGATAAAACATAATCCTTCTTGAAAATAATAATTATGAAGTTTTGAATGCTAACCTGCTGAGGTTAGGTCTCTTAAAACGACTACGATATAATACACAGGTCGTTTTGCAAATAACAAAATGTTTATCCGAGCATATGCCTCACTTCTACTGCTGTTCTTGAAGAAAATGTAATTATTAAAACAATACACACTATTTCACATTTATTGGGTTTAGACCACGAAGGCGTTTTTCGATTGGAAAAACATTTCAAACCAAAATCAAAATGTTTAAAGATGACTGCGCCTCATAGACAAGAAATAAATTAACAAATATATCAGACTGTTTTGAAATCTTTCCGTTGTGATGAGGGAGAGCACTTAAAATAACTTCATTGTATTTCACAATAAATTACTTTGCATATTATGATCTGATCATTTTTTGTGGATGTTCACATTGTTCACTCAAAGACCTCAGTTGACTCACAGATGAAATTCCAATTTTTCATTTCCTTAACTTTATTTTATTTCTTACTGGCAATATTTAAGTCGAATGTCAACTTTCTAAAGTTATGGCCATCTTCGATTGTCTATGACTAGTTATACTTCGCTTAGGTATTCTTGATCTGTATTTCTCGTCAAAATTTCTTTGATTGCGCCTCTAAAATAGATCAAATTTGTTACGTCAAACTATGTTTTCAACCTGCAATGGGTTCTGAACCCGTAGGTGACGTTTGATTAAATATAAATGTGATTATTTATATATTTAGGAAGTTAAAACTTGTACATTTGTATAGTGATAAGTATAATATCCGTATTTAAAAGTTTATTTTTAACAATATTTTTGTTCATGAATAAGATATAATGTCCTTCGAGTACTTACCCGTGGCCGAAGACGAAAATGAAGAACCCATAGAACTACCAATCGAAGAAGATGGAACGTTGATGTTAACAACAGTGTCCGCGCAGTTTCCTGGCTGCTGCGGCCTCAAATATCGACACCCGGAAACGAAAAATATTCGAGGGATAAGATTAAGAGATGGCAGACTCTACCCACCTCCAGAAGGATGGGGCAATCTTTTATATATTTGCAGTTTTCCCAAGGAAAACAAACGTAAATCTGGAGAAAACTCTGAAAGTTCCTCGATTAAGAACAAGAGAAATGATAATCTATGCTCTGATTTAATAGTATTAGGGCTGCCATGGAAAGCAACTGAGCAAACTGTGAGGGAGTATTTTGAAAAATTTGGTGAAGTTTTGATGGCGCAATTGAAACGAGATGCCAAGACTGGCATGTCTAAAGGCTTTGCTTTTATAAGATTTGCATCATACACTTCTCAGATGAGGGTGCTAGCTCAAAGGCACATGATAGATGGGCGCTGGTGTGATGTACGAATACCGAATTCCAAGGAGGGCTCAGTCAATTCTATGCCTTGTAAAGTGTTTGTTGGGCGATGCACTGAGGAGTTATCCGCCAATGATTTACGAGAGTACTTCTCTCAATTTGGAGAAGTCACAGATGTATTTATTCCAAAGCCTTTTAGAGCGTTTAGTTTCATTACATTTTTGGATCCGGAAGTGGCTCAAAGTTTGTGTGGTCAAGATCATATAATAAAAGGTGTTTCAGTGAATGTGTCAAATGCATCCCCTAAGCAAAACAAGAGTGGCTCAAACCAACGCAACTTACCCAGTAGAAATTATGAAGAGGGCCACATGCACTCAACATCCAACAATAACTCATGGAGCAACCGGAGCATGGACATGGTGAATATGCAAGCACTGGGCATGTCTGGGCAACACGGCCAAACAGGGGTGGCAGGGGGCGGGGGGCAAGGGCAAGGAGGGAGTATGCCACTGGGTATGAGTGGACTACCAGTTAACCAGGCCTTGGTGGCAGCAGCCCTCAACCAGGCAGCGGGATGGGGCCTAATCAACAACATCCCATCAGGAGGGTCTGAGCAAGGCGCATTTGCCGGGCCTGGCTCGTCCGCGCCGCCGCAGCCGCCCAACTTCCTTTCGTGGATGCAACAAGGTAACTCTGCGCAGGGACCTTCTAGTCAGTGGGGACAGCGGCACCAGTCCCAAGGCCACTCTGTTTGATCCAATGTATGATTTGACAAGCTCATGATAATCTCTGTGATTGTAGCGACATTTAGATAATTGTCATTGGTTTAACGGGTTGTAGTCTGCTGGTGAGAGATGGTTTGTACCTACTTTGTTTGCTACTAATGTTATTTATTTATAAAGGAATTGCTTGTGTTTTGTTAATTTTCTTCAAACCTTTAGTATAATTAATATTTCTGTCATATATCCAACAAAAACATTTAAAACAGTAATTACATAATCATTATGAATATAGTTTTGGTAACTTGAATGGTTTTCACAATTCTATAAACTTCTTAAAAATTTATAGATCCAGACACAGTTTTTCAGTATCAAATTTATTGAAGCCTGGTGTGAGCCAGTCTTACATTGTTTTGGCTGCTCTAAATCAGCACCTACTAAAGATGCTTTTTATTGTGCTATTCATCTAATTGATGTTTCATTATTATTATCATATATATTTTGTCATAATCATAATATACTTTATTAAGACAAGCTGGCATGATCAACCTTTTTGTACCTTCTGGGTCAAAGTTTTCTTACACAACTCCATAAAGAAAAGTATTAGATCATGCTTAGACTTGTCTTCAGTCCATCAATACCATCCTGTATACTGGCAGTTAGTTTTCATAACACCAACTTTACAGTTTATCTAGCCTCCATTCTCATTTAGTTTTAGTTCATTTAATTTGCGTCCAAATGGGAATCGTAAAGTGGTAATAAGAGATGACATTAAATCAACATGCAAATTAAATATCTTTTTTTGCAAATTCTATAGAATTAATTTAATCTCTGCTTTGTTACACACATTTTCATCATTTCACTTGTGGATAGTTTTTTTTTTAAACCATATTGTTGTATTGGGTACCCCTTTGGCAAGATAAATTTTACTAGTTATGGTATTTTGCAATCAAGTAAAGCTCTATTTAGATTTGTATCTTCATTTATTTTAGTTTTGTAATTATAATACAGTTAGATGTTACCTGTGCTTTTGTACATTAATAGGTAGGAATAATCATTAACAGCAGACTGTTGAAAGTTCATACATATAAAAAATAGAAATCTATTGAATTGTTATCATTGTTTATCAAATAATGTTGTTTATTAAATTATTATGTCGCTTCCTCAGGTGGATGTGGTAATTAGATCAGATTGTCTATTTTTTATGGAAAAAATAATGGTTTGAGTATTTTTGTGATTAAGCAAAGCGGGATTGTTGTATCGAATGGGTAAATGTAATCTGAGTAACTAGAGTAATTCAAGTTTTAATACAACTGTGTAATATATAAAATTAGGACAAAATGGAAGGATGCTTGTACAAATTTCAAGACTGTAAAAATATAAACAAATGAATGTCATAAATTCTAAAATCAAATTTAAATAGTGCCTGCATCTGTATAATAAGAATAAATACAAGCAACATCATTGCATCAGCGCCACGCCTCCATGGCAATAGCTGTTTACAAAAATTAGAGAAATGTAAGTTAGCATTATTTGGAAACTATCTATTTGTAAACATGTACCAGTGTGCTGTATAATAAATTAACATTGTTTCACTTATTAACTTGCTCTAATATTTTTGGATGCAGGTGGATAATTCGTGTAAAGGGTTAATATGTATGATGCAGCTTAGAAATTTCTAAACACAATTGACAAACACCGCTCACTTACGAACTCTAAGCTTCTTTAAAATCACGAACGTTTGAACTTGGTGACCTACGACAGAGATCGCGTTTACCCCCGTGTTCAAGAAACGTCAAGTTATGTTTAATCTTTATAATATCCCTTCGAAGTTGCCTACCTGGACTGAGTCCACATGGGTAGGTACCACAACCCAAGTCCTCTTATACTGAAAAGGGGACTGTCCCCGACTGTGGGGCTTATTCGATTTTGAAAACAGAATAGTTAAATATTTTATTAAAAGTAATGACGTCTCTGAGTACGGTCGGCCGTTATTAAATGTTGCTAATAAGTATAATTTTTATTAAAGTAATCAAGTTCCAAGTTGTATTAATTACGTAATGTATGAGTCAGTATCAAATATAATTCAAATACAATGAAATCAGAGAAGCGGTATGTTCTCATTGATATCTGAACTAAACACACTTTTGGACCTTAACAAAGTTATGTTGTGGTACTTGTGGTCACGTTACGTTGAAGTGTCTATTTAAAACCAATTCCAAATTGTTTTGACTCTGCACTTTAAGTACCTAAATATTTACTTCAAGTTTATTTATTCAAACATAGACTTGAATTAGTCCCCTTCATGAACAATGCATATTATGAATATTGTTTGAAAAAATGGCTCCCGAACTTTTGATTCTGACCAGGCACATATTTTTATATTTTGCATTTGTAAAAAGTGTTTTTATGATTGTTATATCTTAACTGTCTCAACTTCACTTATACATATAGGTACACCGTGGGAACAAGTTTGCGTCAAATTTTAACCAAAGATTCTAGTGCCTATTTGGATTTAAAAAAAGTAACTAATATCAACATTGAATAAAGCCAAATTTTCGAGATATGAAATTATTTCAGTAATTCACAAGTTGATAAATCTCAAGGTTCCTTATAATGTGACCTAATCACACGTACACGCACACACGCTATACGGGTCTAATAACAAATGAATTACCTGCCATCCTTACTAATATTATAAATGCGAAAGTAACTCTGTCTGTCTGTCTGTCTGTCTGTCTGTCTGTTACCTCTTCACGCTTAAACCGCTCGGCCGATTTAGTTGAAATTTGGTATACAGATAGTTTGAGTCCCGGGAAAGAACATAGGATAGTTTTTATCCCGGAAAATTGCATAGTTCCCGCGGGATAGGACAGCCCAAACCACTGGAATTTTTCAAATTTAAGGCGGAACAAAGTTCGCCGGGTCAGCTAGTCTGCTATAATTTTGAGTAGATACCCTAATAACTTGTTATAAAAAGTTAAGTTTCAACACCAAAAAGTTCTTTGGACGTAAATCAGATTTAAAATGTCACTAGAAATTACTGAAAAATGATAAACGATTGTCACCTGAGTCAAGTTGAACAGCGCTACTCGATTCTAAGGTTTCGTTCACAAGAAAGTACCATGGTTAACTGATTTTTTTGTTACCGAAATTAAGAAAGTTAATGTGATAGTTTTGAACCCATGTTGATAACATTATTTACTCGTAATACCACCAGGACAGGAATCCATAGTTAAAAAAAATCGCATAACTCGTTCCCACAGTGTATATTATGTACGCTTCCAAGCTCATTCAGTAAAGTTTGCAAATATTTATATATATATGCATTTGAGTAAACATACATGTTATCAAAATCGTTTTGAAACCAGGTCGAAAGTTTCTAGGTCAGCAGAAATTCGTATTACGCAATGAAGTCTCCTACTAACTTAATAACGCCTTGCCTCTACTGAAACCTAAATACATTTAATAATAAATTGTAATCGATCTCTACATCCTGTATACTTGGAAGTTAGGTAAAATATGTATTTTTAATTAAAAAAAGATATTTCAACTTCTAGCGTTACTTAAAAGCAATGTTAATTATTATCTGCCATGCGTCATCGTTAGTATAAAATATCAATATCTAACTACGATCCAACAGGCACTTCCCTTCCATTGTGGTATCAATGATAAACAAAAGCAATATTTTGGATTGTATTTCTTATTGCGAGTTATTTTCTTGGATAGGTATGTTTTTGCTTGGTTTTGTTCGTTTTATTAACTTATTTGACCGTTTGTTGTTTTGGTTCTAATTTATGCATGTCGATATAAGTGTAAGAATATATGTCGTGTTACTAGTAGTACATAACAATGTATGTAATGTAATATTATTGTGACCAATTTAAACAAAGCTAAACCCATTCTACAACAAGTCAATTGAACTTATTTAAATCAACATTCAGTTTTCAACTTAAAATTACATAAATATTGAGGTAATCTACATGTAGAATTAAAGAGATGTAATGTTAATAAATTGTAATAATGAGTGATTACACACATGTATTTTTGCCACTCCAGTTTTGCCTTTTAGCCATAACTAAATTGAATTGAATTAAATTGTTGAGAAATCTTTCACACATAACTAGGTGCCTCTCCGTAACAAATAAACCAATTAATGATAATAATATCTTCGCAGGTATTAATGGTAAAAAAAAACTCTTCCCGCGCTGTACTTTCACTGGATTCAACCAAAAGCATGTTTAAAATAATGAGCGTTCCTTTTTGTTAAGGAGAGTGCATGAGAGTACGTACTGCAGTAAGCCGGATCTGGCCTTAACATAAATAAATTAAAATGGCAACACTGAAAAAATAGGAGAGGGGGCAAGCCTCGTTTCCCTTGCGGCTTTGTTTAACCCTTGCTCTCTCTTTCACTCTAAGTGACACTACACTAGACGTCTGACATTGTGAGCACAAAGGTTTCCATGGATAGTGCAACGTTTCTAAATGCACCATTCATTCAAATTTAAAATTAAACATTCTTCAAGTTGTGTGAAGCAGGGGCTGTTAAAACAGAATTTGACTTGAAGCTGTGTTTTTATATTGCTGACTGTACTATGTTGCCCTTAAAAAGAACATCTCTAAACTTTTAATCCTAGCGTAAAACAAGAAATCGTAACAGCAATTGTAATTATGTATGCGATATATTTGTTTTGGAGATTTCTATTTCAATTATAACATTATTTTGATTGATGTCATTAACTTTTACGCAGGGGGGCTACTCCTAAATCCGATTTTCGAAGTTCCTATCTCTCATCTCTCACTTTCCGATTAATGACTATAGACTATTTAGTGTGAGTGGAACGGCACGGAAAATCGAATTTCGGAGTATGAAGCCAGGAGTTTTGTCTACCACTGACCTGACGAGGAGTAATTTTGTACCCAATTTAATAAGTATACCAAGGTATAGGTCAGCAGGAGTAGCAAGAGAGTCCTATATAGTAAAAATGCAACAAGACTTAAAAGTCAAAACCATAAAAGCGTGTGTCGATCAGCAACGGTGACGACTACTGCCGCATACCTACAGTGTGTCGGTTTTATAAAAGTATGATGATAATATAACATTGATGTATGGTGCAATAATGTATATATACCTACACCTACAACTTCTGTTTTTTTTATTACAAGTGCATGTATGTACAGTCGTTAACACTTAACTGTCAACTCATATGTCTTATCTATTGTGGTGAGTTCTATAATATAATATTCAGTTTAGACTGGTGCCCCTGTTCATAAACACCGGTGACTGAACATACGATACGTTTGTCTGTATCTGTCACTTTGACATTAGCTTTCGTCAGCCCAGACAGAACATGTATACTTAAAGTCGTCGCAAAATAAAAGGCCCGTTTTGACATTTGTCTTCGCGACGTAACTAGTGATGTAACCATACGACTCGGTACTCGATACTCACGATAAATCGATTCAAGTTTGTATGAGTACTTGATCGATTTGAATATATATTGTAAAGTGCATTGGATTAAAGTTCTGTTTAGAAAATTTAACTTACACTGATGTTGTAGATTTTGAAATGATACAATGTTACAAGCTCATAATTTTCAGTAAAGATCACTACACAGCTGGTGAAAGTCAGTAATTAATTGATTGATGAACACTAGTATTTAATTAAATAAAACCGGCCAAGTGCGAGTCGGCCTTAAAAAAACATCTTGATCGATTTATTTTTTTCTTTAACCGATTATTATTAGTCTGTGGACAATATGAAAAAATCGTTATGCACAGCACTTAGCCGAGTGGGCGGTACCCATCAATGAAAAATATAATTACCTTCAGAACATTTCGTTCGGTAAAAAATAGAGAACTTCATAGGCGTGAACTGTCAAAACGGGCCTTTTATTTTGCGACGAGTTTAAAGTGTAATTCTATGGAACTTGCTATGTTGAATTTACTAGTGATGTTTGTTTACATAGTTAGCAAGTTCTATAGAATGACACTATACATTTTGCTATAACGGGTTCCCAACGTTATACATAATATGAACAGAGTTAAACCGTAGTTAGGTCTTGACTGCTGTACCTAGTTGTAGTTGCTCTATGTCCAAATACCTATTCGAAGATTTCGAAGCTAACTGGACTATGGTTTTATTAAGTTTCTAGCTATTGAAATTAAAATAAAACTGTGATAATGCAAAAATGAGTGCTTGACCGATTGTCTATGTAATCCTTTGGATGATCATAAAATAAAATTCATAAATTAATTATATTAGTTTGGCGACATTTTGCTTTCCAATTTTATTTCCATTAAAGTGCATTTAGACCAAACGAGCAGCTCAATGCAGGATCTGATAAATTTATTTAGCATACACAGAGTAAAACATGTTCTAGAGTAATCTCTCTATCGTGGCGGATATGAGTGCTCTTCAAACGCTGCTCTTAGTCCTTTGGAGATAATCAGAAATGAGAATTGTCGTTTACATATGTAGATATATAATTTAAAAAAACACACTTGTTACTGCTCTGGCTCTAATGCCCTATGTTCTTATGGTCTACAAGCAGAAACTTTTTAACGCCCGGAGCTCAAACACATCCCTTAGGCTTAATATCTTTGCACGTCACATTACTACCGTTACATTAGGTACATGGCAAGTTTGCTTGCAAAACAAGGGCAAATATGGTAAAATGCATAAACGAAAGTGGAACTAACAATTCTAGAGGCGTCTCATCATTTGCATAGACGGTGGCGCCGCCACTGTCTTGTGTTTTTAATTTGTTCGCAACTCTTAACATTTAGTCTCTCTCTATGGTCATTAGTTCTACTTTGATACGAAAAAACTTGAGCCCTCCATCTGTTCCATCCTATAATATGATGATGGTTGGTTAATTATGTATGCTTAAGTGCAATGTTCGAGTTCAAAATCAAGTTGCAAATAAAGTACAGTCGGCGTTAGAAAAGTGTGATCACATAGTTACGATTTGTTTGTTATTATCTAATGCTACCAAATTCAATATTAACCAACCCTACGTAACTCGACTAGTAGTACTAGGTACTTCAAATTCATGTCGTCACACGCCCTAGATTATGTGCTATTCATAAATAAAATCTATGCACTTTGAATGTCGTCATTTTTGCTGCCGCGTGATACTTAGATTACATACTTTATAACATAATTATGTGATTGCTACAGATTCGACTTTATTTATATATTTTACATTGTAATTTAAATGTGTGAATAATGACTCCATGGACACTAATAAATGAAATAAAATTTATTTAGCGTTATTGTTTTGTTTTTTTTTCATTCTAATAATCTAATATTAATTTACCCATGCAGCTACTTACTAGAAAACTTCAAATGCCAAACAGCGCTGTCAGCCTGTCAGCGAGACGAGCAGTTGAGCCAGTGGTGTAGCGTAGTAGGGGCGGGGGGAGGGGGCCGCCCCGGGCGGCACTTTTAGGGGGCGCCAAAATTTAATAATAATAATAAAAAAAAATCGTATAAACATTTGAAATACGTAAGCAATGGGGCGGCAAAATTTTCATCCGCCCCGGGCGGCCGAGACCCACGCTACGCCACTGAGTTGAGCGCAAGCGTTTCTAAGCGTGACTTCTATCTTATTTTAAAGAATGCGATTTTCAGCGCGTGTATATTTGATGTGGCGTCACCATGACCGGATGATATACCTAGTGGCAATGACAACTAGGGAAGTATTATTACACCTACACAATTATATTCGTGTACATTCTAGACTAGAATCCTGAGTGCAGCAAAGGATTCAAATAACTTTCGTGTGACACATAGGTACAATTTTTCACCTCAGCAGCGAGAACATTTTGTCTTAAGTGAACCCCTCCTCCCACCTCCCACCCTCGAACTATTGGCGCTAGAAATATCTCAGGTGAAATGGGTCAATTTCAACCCTTATGTTTATCAATCTACTATTTCGGACGCGTTCAAGTAAACGTCTTAATTTCTATGTAAAAATGGCAGGGCCACTTGGGCATCGTAACAACAACAGTTCCTAAATGCGATTGAGACGTACCTATTTTGTGACCGAAAACTTACAATAGGTACCTACCTACTGCTAAATTCCAAGAAGTTGCTGGCCAGCATCTATTTTCTTCAACAGCATCTACTATTAAAATTTTATAAAAATGCATTATCGTATTATTTATCCTATTAGGTAGTAAAAACGTACTTTAGTTTCATTGACTATAATTTAATAATTTTACATATGGAATGCTATCTACTCTATTGTTTTTACACACAACAACAAATCATAATTCATTAGCTACGCTAAATATAAAGACAATTTAAACTTAAACTACAAGTCGACGCAACTAAAAAGAACCACGGAGGGCTGGTGGAAGGGATACGTTTTCGCATACAATTTGTACAGGAAGATGTATCCCTACCACCAGCCCCCCGCGGTTCTTTTTACTTGCGTCGACCTGTACATTAAGTTTCAATATTATCTATTATCATAATAAAACAAACGTCCAATCAACGAGTTTTGTGCTCGACGAAAGGTTCCGAAACTGAAAACGGGCCAATAAGAAACTATTCTTGCGGCAACAGATCGACTGTGAGTGATGGCTTGTTTTTTTTTCTAGTGCTTGTCGGGACGCGTGTGGAGTTGCACGGTTTTCGGCGTTTCATTTTTCACCGTTCAACTTTTATAGAACGTTCCAAAATATAATGAATCAACATCAACACAGTTTATTTAGTGATTATGGCAGTGGAACCTCGTGCAGTTCTACAGATTCGGTAAGTTTGGCGATTTAACATCCACAAGATTACCCACCCGTTCAAATTTTTATAGTTATTATGTTGCCAGACAAACGCAGTTTTTAAGGTTTTATGCTTTAATTAACAATCAAATCAGATTAAACTTAAGTTTTGCAACTATCACAGTAGTAATATAGCAGTTTAATTTCATTAATTGTTTTTATAATGGAAGGAAGGTTTTCATAATTTTACATTCATTTTGTGGGTAAGGCCTTTTTTAAATTAGTTGTCTTTCAATTCTAAAAACATTTATATGCCTACTAGGTACCTACTACATACTCGAACAACGACTCCTTTTCTGCTAACAACAACATGCTTGACTCAGAATTATACTTATTATTATAGGCTCTTTAAAAATGTTACGCCACAACATTAGTCTGTTATAATTAGTTTATAAAATGTGGGTAGGCAATTAGAAGGTTTTTATTTAGTCTGAGGTAGGCAAGGCGTGAAAAAGTGCTAGTGGAATGTAAACTTATAATGAATAGGTAAATATCTTGAAATCTACGTGACATCGCTGAAGTCGCAGTCTGGCCGTTCATATTTCAGTAATTCAGAAGCTACAAACTAATCCGATAGTTGAGTTAGTAGGCACTGCATAACACAGCAGCCTATAAATATAATACATCATTTTCTTACCACACAAAATAACAATGACACTAAGTAGGTACCCTCTTATAAACATGGTGGAAATTTTTGAAAACTGATTGCCACACAGAAGGCAACCTTGTCATACATACATTTATAGGGATAGGGTGCTTCTATTTCCATAATGTCTCTCAACAACCTTCGTTTTTCATATGATTGACTGCCGAACTGAAGAAAATCGAAGATGAACATGATAATGTCAACATGACACTTGCAATGACAAGGTTTCACAGTTGTACGCCATTCGGTTTCTTTGACTTACTTTTGGAAATAATAGATGGGTACTGCAGTTATGTGATAAAAAAAACTGACTTATTTTGAAATAGGTACAGGTAACTGATACTCGATTTTGAAACTGGATTTTCGAAGTTCATATCTTACCGTCCCTCTCAGTCTCAAATTAATGGCTATTAGTACAAGCGGAATGGCCTGAAGCGAACCTTGAAAATAGATGGGATCTATACCTCCGCTGCAAAGGCGCCCTATCTCCATAACTATAATTAGGTACCTACTACAGTCTTGAAATTTAATATGCACGTAACATAGGGACTCATGCTCGTAACTCGTAACGTAAGTACTTAACAGCAAAAAAATAATTTCAGGATATTTCGAATTCTCGTGGGATAGGGAACAACTTTTTCTTATGTTTAATACTTGTAATACCTATATAATTTCCTATTTCAAAGGGATTTATATTATTTTATGACTTTGAACTAGCTGTTGCCTGCAACTTAGTCTGCATATAATACGTTTATCGCTATCCCAATACCAATTTTCCGGGATAAAAGGTAGCCTATGTGTTATTCCAGACTATAATCTATCTATGTTCCAAATTGCATCCAGATCTGTCTAGCCGTTCTGGCGTGAAAGAGTAACAAACATCCATCCATCCATCCATACTTACAAACTTTCGCGTTTATAATATTAGTAGGATAAAGCTGATGACGGTCGAAAGTCTGTACATGGAAGATATTAAAAGAAATTGTTGGGGATACTTAGAATCGATAACAAACACGTTCGAAAAGTTTTTAGAACTTGTATTTTTGTGTGTATATTTGTACGCGCATCACGTGAACGGATTTTGTTGCAAACTTTATTAATCTGTCGAGAAAATTCCCGGCCAGGTTATAGGCTACTTTTTATCCCGGAAAATTGCATAGTTCCCGCGGGATAGCGATAAACATGTCAAAGATCGCAGCTGCCTAGAGTCGCAACCCAATCCCAGTCGTTCAGTATCATAGACGGACGAATATTTCAAAATTCCCACGGGATAGGGAATAAATGAGGTTTAGAAGTCCATTGAAAAGGGAGCCTATTTCCATAACTATAATTAAGTACCTACTAGTCTTGAAATTTGGCACACAAGTAGGGAATCATAGGTATAACTGCTAAAAATTAATTTCAAAACTTTTCGGAATTCCCGCGGGATAGGGAGTAAAAGGGATTTACCTATGTGATTACTTTGAAATATTCTTATCATCGTAGCTATTATTACTAGAATCGTTAAAATGGGGATACCAGTAGGTAATTACGATATCTGAAAACTGAATTCAAGATTTTTCGAAACTCCCGTGGGATAAGGAAAAGAGGAATATTCTTTGTGACTGACTTGCCAATATACCTAGTTTCTTGATATTTGACAGACATGTTCCTTGAGGATCAAAGAGGCGCACTACCTACGAAGGGAGTATTTATATTTTCCCACGGGTTAAAAGGACGGGATAGGAAATATAGACTTAGTATTTAGTACGACTCGCATTTGGCTGCTTTTTGTACATTTTCGAGGGAAACAGGAAGAAATTTTCCGCAAAGTTTGATGATAAGCGGACGATGTCGCGGGCAAAGCAATTTTAAACCATAAGTTAAGACCATGAGAACTAAAATAACTTGCATTGGTATAAGTAAATAAACATTGACTCATCCCTGTTTTGTTTTCAGGTGTGGGACAGTTTGGACGCCTGGTCGTCAACACGGCCCCCGCTTCGTCACGGTTTGACGGACGAACTCCGAAAACACAACTCTGCCAACTTTTTAAATTGTAAATATCGTTTCTCCGTGTTTATTTCTTTGATTAAAAACCAGTTTTGGTTAAAAACATCATTTTTATACATGGTTTTTTTTGCATTGTCATGTCATCCATCGTACAATGAGTTTCAAAGCAAACCACTAGAAGTGGGTCAAAGACTTGGAAGATTTGACTGAAACATTAACAAAAACTACTACTACTTATGATACTTATGTCCTGTCAATCGTTCAAAGGTTAACTGGAACAGATCCTTTTTAGGGATAAGTTCGCCTTTGTGCATGTGTGTTATCCTGTATTCATCTTTTTCTTGTGTTTTATGTACAATAAAGAGTTATACATACATACATACATACAAAACAGAGGTCATATAAAAGCTTGTAATAATCAGCAGTTGCATCGCTGCCCGCTTTTTCACAGTTTCCTCGCTGTACCTACCTACCTACATAGATAAAAAATTACACATTGTTCAATTAATTTCAGAAATGTCAGGATCAGTAATGAAATGTCTTAAAATGAACTGTTATAAGATAAATAAATGAATTAATCTTAAATGAAAAAGTAAACTAAATAGTAATTTCTAATCACCTATTTTTTTAGTAGTGGCGAAACGAAACACTTTGGAAGACATGAGGGACGAGTTCAGTCGAAACGGTTTCGACTCGCCTTACAACCCAGAGGACGAGAAATTGTCCAGCCAATCAGGTAAGTTTGAAGCTCACTAAGACCTGCACTGCTTAAATCACAACAATCGGAGAAAGGGCTGACGTAATGTACCTAAGTACTTACCTACTTGTAGAATCTAACTATAACAGCTTAAGAAAAAGAACTTCCTACCTACTTACCTGTTTCTCTTCTACATAGCTAAATAGATAATTTAATTATACTTATGTTACAATTTGCGTCAGGTAGTAGTACTTAAAAATTTTTATTTTTAGGGTTCCGTACCTCAAAAGGAAAAAACGGAACCCTTATAGGATCACTTTGTTGTCCGTCTGTCCGTCCGTCTGTCAAGACCCTTTTTCTCAGGAACGCGTGGAGGTATGAAGCTGAAATTTATATCAATTACTCAGGTCTACTGTCCCTTGAAGCTGTGAAAAAATCAAACTTCTAAGCCAACGCAATCAAAAGATACAGCCGTTTATGCCGCAAATTTCCGCAAATTTTCAACTCTCAAGGGAATCAAAACCTACAAGGTAGTTCCCGTGAACGCAGAATCTTGAAATTTGGTATGAAGGTAGGTCTTATAGCACAGATTAAAGAATAATTGCGAAAACCGTAAATGTGTATGTATGTCTGTATATAGCAGTGACCAATATAAAGTAACCCCACACTGCGTACATTTTGCTTTGGAACAGGGCTCTGCTTACACTGGTTTTAGATATTTATAGATAATGATACGGAACCCTCGGTGCGCGAGTCCGACTCGCACTTGACCGGTTTTTTAAATTACAGGTAACCTTATTGGCATGGGCCCATCAAGCGTCTACCTCCGTCAAAAGTCGTGGCCGGAACCGGAAGCGACTCCGGTACAGCGCTTGCCGCGTCCGAAATCAGAATGGATCCCCTCTGCTCCTTTTATCGATTTCACACCTGCTAAGAAGTTCTGTGACGGTTAATATTCATATAAAAAAAAAAAAAAAAAAAAAAAAAAAAAAAAAAAAAAAGTTTTTTCGTTTATATGCTGGTTTACTATGCCTTCTTTTTGAGTTGATGATAAATGTGTCGTTTATTTCTTATTCAGATTTTGGCGTCAGTACGCAAGTGTCTCAGCTCGGCAATATTACAGCCGAGCAAGTAAGAGTACTGAACTCTTTGCCTAACGCGGTACTTTACGGCTTGCTGCGCGACTTGGAACAAGATCGGAATGAGATAAGAGCCAAGAACATGCGAGGGTCTGATGTAAGTGTGAAATTTTTTAATGGTCCTACAAGCCTAATGCACCCTGCCGCCAAAACAAAGGTGTTGACGCTTTGATTAGTGTTTCTCATATTGAAGTCAGTAAAGCATTTTGCCACACGAATTCGAAAAGATACCAAATACTTACTTAAACACTTTTTCACACAATGAATGTACCAATATTTTGTTACAATTCAACTCAACTAAGTATGCCCAGTTCGTTACTTTACTAACTTTACTTTGCTAAGACTTTAAATCGCCGGCAAACGTTTCCAGGTCCAAGAATGCCGATTCTGTAAAAACAACGGCGAGCGCGAGTCGTATTACCGATCGCACGTGCTAAAAGACATCAGCGGCCGGGTCTGCTGCCCGGTCCTGCGCAAGTTCGTGTGCAAACGGTGCGGCGCACGCGGCGACCGCGCGCACACCATCAAGTACTGCCCGCTCAGCACTGATGAAGGCAAGTAGATATTGTTAAACCTTTTGTATAGCAAAATTTAACTAAGTAACTTACGAGTTATGAACTACATTGTGAGTTGTGAGTCACCCCAACGGCATTGTAGTCACGTCACGACACTAGAACGGGAGCGAGTAGGAGAGTGCAAAATATACAGATGCCATTATGTGGGTTAGTTTCGACAAACTGCATGGTTACATTTCCTGTGTACCTACAAAGTTTGGCTTATGTTTTTCTAATACGACAAGAAAGGCAAACGAGCAAGTGGGTCACCTGGTGGTAAGGGAGCACCACCACCCATGGAATGGAGACCCGCAACATTAGAGGATTGCTGGTGCGTTTTCCAGCCTATAGGGCTAAGATAGAATACCTCATGTCCTAGTAATTTCACCGGCTGACTCTCCAAGTATTGAGAAACTCTTTTGCGATCTGATGTAAGAGGTCTCAATCCCAATGTAAGTCTAATAAGATTAGAAACGTAAAACCACCTAAAAAGCAGTCGCTATTGCTTACCTTGTAATTCTTTTGTTTTGTTCACTACGCTATGTAGTGTTCAATAAAGAGTAGTTCATTGTATTGTTGCAATTAAGTAGCGAGTTAAATGGATTGCTTAAATTGTCTAGAACGATTCAAGTCGTCGGCCATGATGCGCAGCGTGCGCCTGGCGTCAGGGCGGCGCCGCACCGATGCGCTTGCGCACGACCCCGACTACGTCATGTTCGGGGACACCACGCCCTCCGTCCTCCGGGACCTGGGCCACTGCGCGCCGCTGGACCCACTGTGGGCCGACTTGGAACAAAAACTTGCCTTTTAATACCCAACGGTATAACCTATGTTGATTAATACTTTTGACTGTAATTGGTACAATTCCTCTTTGTTGTTGTAGTGTAATTTTTTTCTGTAAAACAGCGACAATTGTCGAAGCTGGGTTCCGTCTAGATCTAGCGCGTTAGGATGTGAGGCGGTGACGATCTCACCCACTGTCTCGGCAAGTCTTAATTTCAATTAGTCGGGTATGTAGGTACCTATAGGTACTATTCAAATTTCCCATCGTGACAAAGGAACTACATTGACTAATTTTTTGATGAATATTATAATCGCACAAGTGCCTCGTCAGGTAGAAAGCTAAAGACTAAAGCTAAGTTCTAAGAGCGTATTTTTGGAATATATCTCAATTAAATAAGTACGCAGAAAATCATAATTTTTGTTTGTCATATCTATTTAAGAATTGAAAGCTTGAATTTCAGTATTTTTATGATGGTCATGCAGTTGTTATTCATTATCTTGCATTATTTTTGCTTATCGTTAATTTAAGTGACATTAAGCGATATAATTATTAAATCGTTTCTAATTATTAGAAATATATTAGTACTTACTTATATAAAACTGTTGATTAGTTTTTAAACAAAGACTTGAGATAAGATCAATTTAGTTTTTAATTTATTACTAAGCTATTACTGAAATGTGACTGAAATAGAGACTTATAGTTTATTGAACTAACATTTAAATTATCAAATATACCGAATTAAACTTTAATAAAAATAACAATCATGTACACAACTCGGGCAAAGGTATTTTTCGAAATTGTTTTAAATCAGTAAATTTTATAAATATTATTTATTTCAATGTTGTAATCATTGAAGTAAAATATTTATTTAATAAATTTATTTTAAAATTGAATAACATATATAAGTATACGAACGCGAATGGATTAGTAATCAGCTAAACATTTTGCTAGAAATACGTTTGAACCGTGAAAGACTCATTAGAATAGATATTTAACATAGTATTCCATTGCAAATAATCTATAATTTTTGATAAAATTACAAAGACTATTTGTTTATTTACCATGTTACATAAGTTATTCGTTTTGAAACAAAGCCGTTTAATTTGATCATAATTACACAAACGGATAACTCGCGTATAAAAGTAGAGTGTTGCTCGACATGTTTCGAACTAATTCATAGTCCCTTGGAGCGCTCGCCCTGGCGGCAGCGAAACGAACGCGCGCCAGCGCTCTACCCGCGCGGCTACTCGACGCAACTGACAGCGGCGCACAACTTCTTGTTTTCATCGTCATTTTTATTATTCGACTTTTATACGCGAGTTATCCGTTTGTGTAACTATGATTGAGTGTCACTGTAGTTTCGTGTTGAAACTGTTTAACTTGCTTCTTTTTTGTATTTTCATCAATTATAATGTGTTACATAGGTACAATCAATACCTACAGTCTGCTATTTTTCTGATATATTTTAGGACTGTTGATTAATTTATATGTTTGATGATGTTTACCAGTTAAAACTTTTTGACTTCTTTACGGTGTTGGTGTCTGTGTTGGGTCCAATAAATCAGTGAATAAAAAATATTTGTTTATTTAACTATTTACTTCAATTCAATTTTGTTATTACCCGTCAGATCAAGTGTCTTTAAAAATCAATTTTGAAGGCGAATAACACCCTTTATGATTCAAGATTCTTGTCCATAGTGAAAATGAAATCTTTTTTTAATCAGCCTACAAAGTGTAGATACCTAATGGAGCTATAAATGTAGCTGGCTGGTAAAGAAGGTTATCATGAGTAATGTTCGCCAAGTAACACTGACATTGAAATGTTTAGTATTTTTTTATGTTTACATAGCTGGGAAAACCATACAATATACAACAAATTATGTCATGTTGTCGTTAATTTCTAAATCAAACTTATGGATCCTCAAAGAAAGGCGGTGGCCGGGCCCATGGCCCAAAACAGTATAAAGACAGCCCGAAAAAGTTTCGCGGTAACTAACACCTATTTCAAAGCTGTCACACCACAGAGAGAAATAATTACTGTGCACACCAGCACGCCACACATCGAACAGCGCTCATTTCCTAGTGAACAAAATCAAATTTATCAAGGGGATGTCAATGTATTGTCCATCATGTAAGTTACTAAACTTTGGGTAGTTACTCTGTTGAGCAAGTCTAGTTTCCAGCTGGCAGCCTATTCGACTTATGTAGAAGTGTGAATGACAATGCAGAGCGGCTGTTGTGGCGATTTAACTCAAGTTCACTTTATTCACTTACCTTGCGGGTGGTAGGACCTTATGAAGGGTCAGCCCGAGTCGCATTCACTATCTTACTCACCAATCCTGCCGTTAAGTAGCAGTGCTTGTGCTGCCGAGTTCTGCCGTGAAGACAGCCGGTGAAGTTACTGACACATTATTATGTCCTAGGTCTCTAGGCTAGCAATGCATCTTTGATGCGCCGGTGTTGCGGATGGTCACCGGCATTGGTGATTGACTTGCTTTGTTCGCCTTTCTACTTGTATAAAACACTTACGACTTACTAATGTTATTTAAGAGATACAAATAAGGAAATAATGTGCTGCAAGTACACAGAGGACGTTACTGAAATAGCTGCCGGGTTCACCGACGGGACGATAAGGCTGTTTGACTGCAACACCGGGAAATGTTCGCATACGTTAGTGGACGACGAGTGTCGGTCTTACCCCGGTCCCGTTACTGCTATCAAGCATCGCCCGGTGAGCAAGGCTCACCCCATCACAAACATGTTGTTGTCTTCATGTGAGTAGTCTTTCCTTTAACAATCCGTATTTGATATACCTGTCTTTGAAGATTTAAATAACGAAAGGGCCATCTGATATGAGTGTTTCAAAACAACTGAAACGTTAAGGACGTGGACCTTCTAGACCGGCACTGCGGTAGATCAATGGTGACGCGGATTTAGGTAGCTACTAGTACTAGAGCGATTTACAAAAAAGGTTATCCGATTCGGGCAGTCACGTGATTGAAGTGTATATATCTGGGTAGAGGCTAATTATTAAAATGATGTGAAATATTTAACACATTCTTAAATTCAAGCGAACATTTCACTACTAAGCGTTGTTGTAAGTTTCAACTCAAAGGTTGACCGGTAAATACACATTGAAAGGATAATTTCGCCGTTTCTCATGTACTTATTCTATTGTTTACTTTTGATAAGCAATCTGCAATTACCTGGTGTTGGAGGGGTATACGGGTTGTGGTGCTATTTTACCACTATCTTAACATTGAATCTTTATAATGTCCTAATAAGAAAATACTGACAGAAATGTAATTTAAAACGGCCACTAATCGCCGCCTACCTAAACGAAGCTTGGACATATTATTGTACATATTTAAACAATCAAAAATGGTCTTTCAAGATGTAAATGGTTGCATTAAGTGCTGGAAATACCAATACGACCAATGCCTGTACACGATAAGGGAGAAGCGGCAAACGTTGGGACTGAATTATCATCCACGATACACCAAATTTGTGACGTATGGAGATGATGCTAAGCTTAACATGTACGATGAAGAAGCGCAAACGCAGGAGAGGGCTTTCTATTCGAGGTACCTAAGCTTTAATATACGCTTAGATATTGGAATTTAAAATGTTGTGTCAAAACCGATTAACATTGACCAAATAAGATTCAAGAGTTTGTTCTTGTCAAAGCACCTGCTAGTAAATCGGTTACAGTTGTGTCAACAAGCTGTTGCAGGCTTGCCTTATTTTGTATGTCATAACAGTGGGAGAAGAGGCGTTATGGATGGCCACACGTCGAGGATATTTGCATGCGCTTTTAATCCAAAATCGCATCACGAGTTAATATCCGGTGGCTGGGACAACACCATTATGTGCTGGGATGATCGGCAACCATACGCGACGAAACAATTCTTCGGAGTCCACATGTGTGGAGAAGGATTGGACTTCGACAAGCCTGGAAAACAGGTAAAATATTTTTCAAATCGAGGATGTCCCCTGGTGAAAAACATGGTCCTGGGTCTTCCTCCAGCAAACGCTGCTGTTGATTATAGCGTTTAGTGTAAGTTTGTGTCAAAAAAATGATTACAACGGGACAGGGGCCTTACCATTCGATTCGATTCCGATTATTTTTTTCGTTTTAGCGGTCATTTTTAACACTTCTTGTATAGATCTGACAGCGAGCGATCCAACTTTGGCTCGGAATTGAATCACATTAGGAAGTCACGTCATGGTAAGGCCCCTGGTGTAACTAAATAAAAGCTTGTAATACAAAAAAGTTTTTCAGATTCTTACCTGCTCATGGCAAGAGAAAGACTGTATCCAGTTGTGGGACTACGGTTCGTGCAAATTAATAGAAAGTATTGTTCCCGATAGCCATCCATCGAAGCTTTATTGTGGGAAAATGGTACCGCAAACCAGTCTGTTAGTTTGCGGTGGGTCCGAAGCGAATATGCTGCGTGTTGTGGATACAAATTTAAAAGTAGTAAGTGCTGTTTTTCGGTAATGTCGAAAATGGGGCGATAATCACTGCGGAAAGTAGTGAGTGGTTAAAATATGCGTTCTTCTAAAAAGTCCTTTGTTCAACAGACGGAATGCTCTATTCGAAATAATCCTGGTGGAATATACGCTTTCGACTTCGGAACTATAAGACGCAAAGTAAAAAAAGTCCCGGACACATACAAAAAAGTTAGTGAAATAGAGAACACCCCACGTGTCGCTTTTGTCACCGGAAAAAGATTACAGACGGTGGACTTCGGTTAGCAAAGCGATCCAAATAGCATTTTTTATATGTTTAATATTGATAATTAAAAATGTATACACACACTTGTAATTTTTTTTTCAATTAAACAGTTTGTGGTTGCTCCTCACAATTAAATGGGGTGTCACAAAATTAACATTATGTATGTCGATATGAAAGGAAAAGCCTGCATTCATAGAAACTTCACATGAAAGTTGTACATCAGTTGTATTGAATTTATTCTCTCTTTTAACATTTTCTCTACGCACAAACAGCCGCTTAATACAATTTTACGTGATAGACAAATACACTGTGATTTCATTTTGTAAACAGTATATAAAACTCTACAAAGATAAAATATCGAGTTTGGCAAGAATTCATAATAAATAAAAAACATAAATACTTCTACATAGTATTATATACAGGATTTGAACATCTATTATTCGACCGATTCAAGTTGAGCCTCGTCAACGGGTGGGTCTTCCCGTGTTGCAATTGTTTTTTGTTTTGAGCTTTCGACATCACAGTCGATACCACCACATTGGAGTAGTCCAGCGGCGCGATCGATACGACGGTGGGCGCGATCGGGGGCCGCTCCGCCCCGGCCGGGGCGCCGCAGAACGAGTTGCGCAGCGCCGCCGCGGCGCGGCCCTGGCGCGCCTCGGCCTCCGCCGCCGGCCGGCCCTTGGGCGGCGCCGCCTCGCTCGGCCGCGGCCGCTGCGGCTCCGACGCCGACTCGCAGCGCGCGCGGTGCGGCTGGTCGTAGCGGTCCACGAGCACCCGCACAGAGATGTCCTCCCCGGCGTCGGGCGCGGGCGCGGGCGCGAGCGCGCGGCCGCGGGCCTTGGCGCGGCGCAGCGAGTCGGCCTCGGACAGCGCCTCGAACTCCTTCTTGAGGTTGCTGACGAGGCCGGGCGCGGGCGCGGGCTGCGGGCGCGGCGGCGCGGCGGCGCGCGGCAGGTCCCCCACGGACGCGGCCACGGGCCGGCGGCGGCGCAGCCCGGCGCGCAGCCACGTGTCGGCCGGCGCGGACGCGGACAGCCGGCCGCTCCACGTGGAGGCGCCGCGGTCGCGCGCGCGCTCCATGCGCGCCGCCGCGCTCGCCAGCTCCGTCAATATGGCACAGGTCTCGTTGAACTTGCGTTCGTTATCGGAGAGGCGGAGCGGCGGGCGGTGGGGCGAGTGCTCGCTGATGCTGCCGAGGTCGCAGGCGGGCTTGGCGGGCGGCGGCTCGTGCGAGCCCCACGACGGGTGGCGCGACAGGTCGGGCACGACGGCGCTGTCGAACGAGCTCCACGAGCTCTGCCGGCTCGGCGGGGGGCCCTCCTCGTCGGCGGCTCTCCTCTCGTCGCCGTCCGAATTGCGATCCACCACATTAGAATAAACGTCACTCACTTTCGTTTTCACGTCTATGATACCACTGTCACTTTTCATTAAATTATCGTTCCCGGGCTCCTCGCCCCGCCAGGGTTCCCCGGGGTCCCACGTGTGTATTTTGTCGGCATCACAGTTGGTGTGGGGGTATTTGTGACTCAGGTTGCGGAGCGGGGAGACCTGGGGAGGTTTGACGGGTTCCGCGGGCAGCACGGAGCCGACGGAGCCGACGGAGGCGTCGGAGGATCTGTTGCTGGAGGTGTCGCTGGTGCCGAAGTTTAGCCTCTGGTAGCGTTTGCTGGAGTCGCGGCGGTCGCCGGAGGCGGCGTTCTCTATTTCGTTGACGATATGTTTGACGGAGGGCGCGCCCTCCTCCTTGAGGCGTATGATCTGGTTGGGAGAGACGCTGTAGGTGCCGTCGCCGTAGGGCATGAGCATGTGGCGCGTCTCGAAGGCGAGGCTCTCGAGCGAGAGCGAGGTGGGCGGCAGCAGCTCGGCGGCGAGGCGCGTGTCGGGCGACCAGGAGCGCGGCCGCCGCGAGCACGACCCCGTCAGCGCCTGCACCAGCGGCGTCGGCTCCGACACCTGATACAGATTATGCCATTACTCATACGACGTCTTAGCGACACTGACATACGAGTTCAAGGGAAATAAAATAGTGAATATACTAATATTACGATTAGAGGAACATGCAAAGCTTTCTCTAAATTTTAATGCACGCCGTTTACCTGATTATGGCTAAGTAATAAGTACTTGTCGATTAGTTTTTGAAGTAAAGCTTGTTTGGTTGTATAAGGCGAGTGATCTCTGGTACTACTGAACCGATTCAAAAACCTTTCACAGATCTACTGTCTTTTGTCCCGAGAAAATATAAAATTCCCGAGAGACGCAGACAGCTAGTTATTGACGTATTATATAAGAAGTTACCTTATTTTCGCTCTTCGAAATCTTCGGCGACTTCAGATTGGTTTCCGACTTGGATCTTTGCAGCTTCTCTTTGTTCTTCATGGCATCAAGTATTCCTTGATAGGTTTCCAATTGGTTTAAGAAATTTGTGTTCGGTTTTATACAGTTTCTTTTCGCTTTTACATGCTTGAGAGCTTTGTCGAAATTCCAATTATATGCTTTCATGGCGTAGGCGATCACGACGGATGCCGATCTGCTTATACCCATTTTACAATGGACTAATACTTTTGAACCTTCGTTCCTGGCTTTGTTTATGTATTTGAATGTGTTGTCCCAGTGTTTCAGTAGGTCAGTCTTTTCGTCGTCATATACTCTAATATTTAGATAATCGAACACACCAGGGAAGAAATTGTCTATTTCTCGTGTCACGTTCAGTATGTGTCGGACTCTGAAAAGAAACCCAATATATAAATCAGCGATTAAGCCCAGTCATATGTGTACATTGATAATTTGACACTATCTATCTTCTATATAAATAAAAATGTATTGCTGTTCGTTAGTCTCGCTTAAACTCGAGAACTGCTGAAACGATTTGTCTAATTTTATTCTTGAAATATTCGTGGAAGCCCAGGGAAAGTTTAAACGGTGAAAAAATACTGAAATTTAGAAGAAGAAAAAAAAACGGGGGCGAAGCCGCGGGTAACAGCTAGTATTCAAATATAAATACAGTTCAGAAGAAAATCAAAAAACAGGATGACAATAAAGTATTTGACTCGGTGAACGAATATAACTATGGAAGCATTTCTGACGCTCCAAAATGACCCAACGTAAACTAGTTCGCGGCGGGCGGGGCTTGAAAACTAGTGCGGCAACGCGATCAGTGCGCAAGGCGCACGCCTGTCAGTCGTGTCACACGGGTTTTTTATTATATAAAATCAACTTATCCATTAAAAAATGCCTTCATGTGTGGTGAGGTGGTGCAGGAATCAACAGGAATATTGTCCCAAGAGTACTGGAATCACTTTTCACGTGTAAGTACACTGTTTACTCAAAAAATCCAAAGTTGCCTTTTTACTAGAGGGATGTCATTATGCATAATGTAGTAGTACATTTTAATATAGCTATTTTATAGGACATAATATTTATTATTAAGTTACATACAGATTTGGGTTTTAATTTCGGTTTTTCATCGGATTAACAAGTCGAAGTCGTTTCTCATTTTGCTTAATTTTAATTTTAATTTAGATTCCCACAAGACCCGAGTCGTAGAAATCGATGGAAAAAAGCTGTTCAATTAGAGAGAAAGGAAAATGACTGGACACCGAGCAAGAATTCAAAAATATGTTGAGTTTATTTTAAAGATGAAGATTTTTATGTATTGAAGAAGGGACACATAATGCCTTCTAAAAGCGCAATACCAATTTGTACTGTGCGGATTTATTTGGTTTGAATGATCACGTTTTAGTTAATGTAGTGCTACTTTGTACGATTGTATAATAGACATGTACCTACATTTTCAGATGGTGTTTTCGAGTGAAAAACCAGTTTTAATTAAAATTAAAAACAAAGAAAATATTCCGGAAACTTCTCAGGAAAGTCCTCAAAAACGTCCAAATTGTCATTATAATAAATTATCTACTGATATTTCTTTTATTATTTTTATCTACACCCACCTATATAATACGTTTAGAAACCGTATCTACGTAATATCATTCGTTGCGGGTGGTAGAACCACACGAGCAGGGTCCGTCCGAATCGCTACCAACATCTTAGGCTACTGTGTTTCGAAGTGGAGAGTAAAACAGCCGGTGGAATTACTGGCACATAGTACTCTAAGCCGGCAACGCATCTACAATACTTCTGTGTTGCGGAGTCCATGAGCGGCGGTGATTACTTACCATCAGGTAACCCACTTGCTCGCTTGCCTTCCTTGTAATACAAAAATAAATAAATATGTAAACTACTATTAATACACTTATCGAACTAGGTAGTCAAGCGCGCTGACGAAGTGGGCGAAAGCGAGTGAAAATTTGGCTTACTGATTTCATACCTTTGTGCATTGGGCTGCTTTGAATCTGACTGGTCCCCTTCTGCATAACATCGTCTGTGCTTCGAAGACACACTGACAATCTGCTGACATTGCATCGAAGCCGCGAACCAATTAGCGTAAATCTGTCACGCCGAGAACCAATCGCGACATGTGACCCGACGCTTCTCAAATCGTTGAGCTTTTACGTACTTATTTTCAAAAAGTCGCAACTAGCGAAGCACATTCTAATACCGACCTAGATTCATTAGCAATAACCTATTTTCTTAAATGCATTGATAATTTTTATTTACTTTGCTTGTGTGTGTGTACTTCAAATCTATCTGTGTGAGTTTTTGGGCTAATAATGAACGGTAGGTTGTATGAAGAGACTGCTTCCATAGTTATATTCGTTCACTGATTTGACTGCTCTAATGCACTATGATAGCGACTGTAAACAGTTCTAAAGAAAAAATCATATATACATAAATCACGTCTTTATCCCTTATGGGGTAGACAAAGCCTAAGGTAACAAGACATAAAGGCCACGTTTAGCATGATTGTTGCCGTATAGGTGGAAGGGGGAATCATAAATAGTGATGCGTTGCTAGCCGCGTCGCCTGTAACATGATTCCAAGTATTTTCGCCCATTTCCCTCGATTGGCTTTTAACATCTGCGCGGGAAGAGAAGCAACGGGTACATTCTATGTTTTTTCTTTACTCCCAGAGGAGCATGAAAGAAACAAAAAATTCAATAGATAATGTAATGTATGGTGGGTAGTCTTCACAGTTTGTAAATGAGGGTATGCTTAATAAAGTCAGTCTATGTTTATCGTGGTTTGATTTCCATCGTATTCCCGAATATCTCATTGGCGACGAGGATGGAACAATGGAGAACAAAAATAAATTTCATTGGAACTTGGAAACATATTTTTTTTCGGTTGGAATAGACTACTCGACAGACAGATGGACGACAAAGTGATCCTATGAGGATTCCCTTTTTTTTCCTATTGAGATACGGAACCTTAGAAAAAGAAACATTGCCATACCCATTTCGTTGCAATTCTTCTAAGTTGCTAGCATTCCACTCGGAACCCAGATAGACATGTTCGAATATTTCCGTAGGCGCGTCCATTTGTCCCAATATAGTCAACATCTCTTGGTCAATGAAGGACTTGTACTCGGCTAGGTCCATGTCTAACTCGTCCTCGAGTCGGCCACGTATCGCTTTACTCGTCACCTCGTCCAAATCCACACTCATCATGATTTCCTTGAGCGTACAACGAATCACGCGCTCCGTTTCATCTCTTTCACGTGGCCTGTAAAGTATTAGTTTTTTCAAAGTAAACAAACACATTACAATGTAAGTCAAGCTAGAATAGCTATTCAACTAGGGTCTGCAGATTCATAACACGGGCTGTTAACAAGATAAAACAGACAATAGGTTAATGTAAGAACTGGAATCCCAAATGATTGTGTTGATCGGTTATCCTTAATTGTTCGCAACCTGTTCTTTTCATGCGAGTAACATTTTTAATTAACACTGGCCGACATCCGATCGATTTCGAGGCCAAGAAATGAGGTCTAGGCGTTTGCATGATGCATGATGATGTATTACATATGAATGGCTCACTACTAAACACGCAATTGCTCTACACAGGAAGAGCCCGGTGCTTTGAATAATGGTTATACAACGTTTTAAGCAATTTGTTTACAATACACACTTATCGTAATGAAACTTCCGAATGAGTTAGGTATCAAATCAAGCATTAGCATGTCACAGATTCTAGAAAGGGTAATGCTTTTCTTGTTCATTGTCATCAACTCACCAATGTGACGCTGGATTTTATAAACAGAATTCATGCGGCGCGGCGAGTTGGAGTTCGCCAGTAGATGGAAAAGTGAAAGATTTGGATTGAACCCATAGAGACATCCGTATTTTTTGTCAAGCCGGGGGAGTTGAGCCAGGCACCTCGCGAGGCAACCATTTTCGTCGCGATTGTGAGCCTTGTGTTAAAATCGAAATCTGGCTTCATGCAGCTGCCTCGCGAGGCGGCTCGCTCAGTCAGGATCAGGACCCGCTAGCGTTCCCACTCACCTACAGATACATTCACTCACGACGACGCGTTACGTGCAATAGTACTGTAAAGCTCGTGCCTATACGATGTCTTAGTGTGCATGACGACAATGACGCATTTACGCACACATACATGGACGGGTTTTACAGTTAAATATCGGTGACTTACTTGAGTCTGCGGGAGTCTGGCGAGGGCGGGCGGCG
The DNA here is from genome assembly GCA_932294345.1 of Pandemis cinnamomeana. Lineage (NCBI taxonomy): Eukaryota > Metazoa > Arthropoda > Insecta > Lepidoptera > Tortricidae > Pandemis > Pandemis cinnamomeana. The sequence continues at coordinate 8,389,320 of OW028705.1, read as the reverse complement.
GGACTCTATGCTGTCCATGGCATGCCACTCGTTGAGGCAGGAGCGGTCCGAGCCCACACGTTCCTCGTAGTACGCGCACCACGCGTGAGACACGCCGCCCGCGAAGTGGTTGAGGGCGCGCGCTCGACCGCTCGCTCGGTGAAGCGTTTGGAGCGCCGACCTGAACAAATTGTGACAATGGCAGTTGGAAGATACCATTCGCTGCCTTTACCCAGGAATGTGTGTAAATAACATAATGATTTGTAACTAAAACTAAAGTACCTAATATAAAAAATATTCCTATTTTTAATCACGCCATAACTTGAGAACAACTGTACCAAATTAGATAAAACATTTTTTTATTGAGTCCGTTTATATCAGGACAAGGTTTTTATGATATATGTATTGAAAAAAAAAAGGAAAAAAATACTGAAATTAAAATTTGTGTCGCAAATTGTCACACAGATGTCTATACTCCTAGTCTATCAGTAAAGAGAAATAGGTGAACCCATAAACTATAAAGTATCAAATGAATTGCACTATCATTATATTGCTTATAGATTATAGACCTACCGCTTAAATGAGTCCTCGCCCTCTCTCGGCCCCCTTTGTCGCCTATCCCGCGCCCCTGTACCCGCGCGGGCGAGGACTCATTTAAGCGATCGGTCTATAGTTATCATTCCTGGTATCATACATTTCTCGCCTTACGATGTCTCGTCATCTCTCCTGGTTGGCAATAGTCACATTATGTACAATTTTGTTTTAAATATTAAGGTCAACGTTGACTGACATAGGTACGCACTCTATCATTCATTATACACACGATTAATAAACATAATCTATACTAATACTCACCACATGGCTTGCACAGACACCGGCTTGAATATGTGTTGCTGATTACACACACACACGCTAAACCCTCTACGGACAATGAATCCTTAATTAGTTATTGTTCTAACCTTACTTAAAAGAACGCAGCAAGCAAAATGACTTCAAGTTAAGACGGTCACTGTTTAACAATTACAAGTCAGTACCAAGTAGGCTCGATTGTACTTGAATTGATTTGAAGAAATATTACACACCTTCAGTTACTAAACGCAAATCTATGAGTTGTTGACTTGTCTTGCCTCAATTGACTTTGATGGACTATTATTCACAACTAATATATTAGTTAATAGGTCGGTAGGCCATTTCAATATGGCAATCTCCAATATATTTTTGGTTGCCAGGTCGAACACTAGTGTATATGAAGCCGTTGAAAAATTTGAGATTCAGCTCGTATCCCACGGATAAATATGGCACTCATTACGACGCAGATGCAGATACGATGGCTAGATCCGAATGGCAAACAGAAATATTATCTTTCTTACCCGTCCCCGTCCAGCTTGATGGAGGTGTCAGCAAGTACCCTCAGCACGAGGCCGACGGTGGTGTGCTCATTGCAGTCAATCCCCAGCAGAGCTGCCTCATCGCTGTGGCACACTACCACCAGGTATCGAGTACGACCCGCGTGGGCGCTCTCGAGTTTCACCGCCTGTTGGATGACAAAAAATAAACGTTATTGCACATAAATCACACGAAAAAGATGAATACAGGACAACACAAATGTACAAAGGCCACCAAACCGATTTCCATAAAATTGACAAAAGATCCACAATCCAACTAATAATATAAACGGGAATTTTGTGTGGATGTATGGAATTTTGATACTTTTTCAAGCCGCTCGGGCTGAACAGATCGGGATGAAATTTGACACAGAGATACATTATATTTTGGTCTGGAATAGTACATACGCTATTTTTTTTCTTGGTATGGCGATAAACTTGCATATACCACACCTCTGCTCAGTAATCGTTTGTCTGTTACAACTAGCCTCCGATAAAGGGACCAGACTGAAAACCAGCGCTGGGTTCATGTAACCCAGTACACGCTGAGACTGGTGCCCGTTGCCGGAACATAGCCCGCCTAGTGTGTCTCTTGTTTTTTTTTCTTTCTTCTTTAGTCTTGAATCTGTTGTCAACTAAACTTCTATCTGCTTATGTTTTGGTAATAAATGTTTTATTTTTTTATTTTTTTTATTTTTTAAACGATTATTCGCGGACATAGTCACGGGATAAAGCTCGAGAAAATTAAATCATCAAATCGGTTCACAACTAAGTACACGAAACATATAAATACGTACCCAAAAAAATAGAACAACGAACATACAGTTGGATTGAGAGACATTTTTTTCAAATCGATTAACAAATTCGCTTTTTTCACATTATTTACGTGGCAGAAAAAGACAAGCGGTCAATCTATTTGTCACTGATAATAAAATAATATCTACTGTATAAATATACATATGTAAAGAGTATTATGCTCTCATTAAAATTTCCACGTTAATATTGCATTACGAACAGCTAACCTTTTAGCGCTACACGCGAGCTATTTAGTGTGTCTGTAACCTGTAACACGGTCACTTGGGCTGCGCAAGTCTAGGCTAGAAGGACACACAGAACTGTAAAACATCGAAAAAATACTTAGCACGATTCAGTTTCGGAGAAAATTAGTAATTATCGCTTTCCATTTAGTAGTTCACGCTGATGGATTACTAGGTTTTACCGGCAATCAATGTTAGTATCGAAGCATATCTTTTAAACATTTGTTTGTGTTTGTAATCCTTTTCGAACTCCATCGGGCGCGAACGCTGCGTGTTCTTCATCCCTCTCATACTACACCTACTTGTACATACCAGCAGCGTAGCGTGCACTCAATGGGTAAAATAATCACTTCCTGCATAGGTTTCAACTGCCGTCACTGAGTAAAAGCTAATGCACGGCACTGCACAGTAGTTTAGTACCTACTTACAGGTGTTAAGAGTTTTCCTTTCTAGTTAAGTTGCATGCACTCATCCCCATCGCCTCAATGACAAATGTTACGAATAAAGATAATATGAATAAAGTTACCATTTTAAGCGTTTCCTCGGGCCGCAACAGATAGAACATGGCTTGCAGATGGTGCTGAATGTCGGGCTGGGGCTGCGGCTGCGGCGGCAGGGGCGCGAACGCCGGCACTCGCCGCCGCTCGCACCCCGCCAACACCAGCGCCGCGCCCTTGTTCGCGAAGTAGCACTCATTGAGGCTGGAACACCAACATAACACCTCGTTAGTAATATTCTTTTCCACATTAGAATTAGCCGGCTGTCCAGCCCGAGACTTCGCTAGATGCCGCACGTTAACGCATATGTGCGTTCAATTGATTACTAAACTATGACAGGGGCACTGGGCGAAAATCACGAAAATGCAATCTCCGGCAGAACATGCATTTTAACTAACTTGAGCGGATAAAATTACCTTTGATGATTTATGATGATGAGAAACGTTTCAAGTACTTTTCGGCTCTTGTGGTCTTAAGTACGACTACTGCTTAGTTTAATTCCAACGGGTACATTTGCTAATGTAGTTCAGTATACGAAAAAACCAATTCAAAATCAGTGCGTGAGGACGTTTAGAACCTTCAGATTGGGGACTGTGGTGATTTAATATCAATTCAGTCACGTATGACATGGTATGACTCTTCCATGCTGGTCTGGGAGTAAAGAAAAAACAGAATGTTGCAGTTGCTTCTCTTCCCGCGCAGATGGTAAAAGCCCATTGAGGCAATAGACGAAAATCTTAGGAATCATGGTGTGGGCGATCCATGTGGATGGGATGACCCATCACTATTTTAATTCCTCTTTACATCCTATACGCCCACAAGCATGCAAAACGTGGCCTATAGGTCTTGTTACCTTAGGCTTTGTCTACCCCGTTAAGGGATAAAGACTTGATTTATGTATTTTTCAGTCACAGTTTTTTTGAAGTTCTTTGCATTGACTTTTTTAAACAACTCAACACGAATGGGACCTATCCTGCATTCTTTTTTCAATGATTCTACTATAACTTATAAACTACCTTGTTAGTGTCACATAATTCAAAATACTAGGTATAAGAATTAATATTCTGTCGTAGACATGGTACCTACTTCATTATTACATTGTGATCGGATTTACGTACCAAATACTTATCAAGTCAAGTGTTGAGTAAAATCAACATGCAAGTTTCTTGCCATAGTAATTGTAATGATAGTGAATAGTTCAAATCAAAATTAAATAATGTATCAAATTAAGGTTATATGATAACATTTACTTCCTAAACAATTTGAGGTTCCGCAGTATGGCTACAATTTACTATAATAAGTAGTTAATTTAATGAAACAACGAAATGTATGAGTGACGCCATTTTTAGTAAAGTTGCGGCAATCCGTCTCAGCAGCGGGCGGCATTCGGCGGCATTTAACCTCCCTTTCACCGGCGCGGGCGCAGCCGACCCGACACCAGCTGGAGGCCTAGCATGCTGGCGCATCACGGACATAATGCATTCGTCCCGTTCGCACTCGCCTGGTAGAAAGGGTACATGCTTTTGCTTTATGTCCGCGACAATACCTGGCGTGCTAGGCCCACTGGAGGGCCGACGCGCCGGCTGCCGGCGCGGGCTTACCTCGCCGCCTCCGTGCGTGTTGCAACTGTGACTCACGAGCTTCCCCGGAATACCGATGCAATGCAATTCTTGCTCAGTGCAACAGGACGTATAAGGAAAACCTCGTGGTTATTGATCTTGGAGCACAAAGAAAACAAAAAAATAGCAATTATCATATTTATAAAAAAATAGCAATTATATTTTGCTTTACTAATCATCATGTAGCTTTAATTCATTATGTTGTTAATGAATAACGATATTAATGTAGATGTCGATAAAACAAGGCAAGTAAGTGCGCAAATGTGTTGTGGTTGAACGCAAACCACTAACGAAATCATCCTTCACTATTTGACAATTTATAAACTCGTCCACAATCCCATGTCAGCCACTCCTCGGGTGCTTTTTCTTATACGCCCCTCTCGTGTCACCGCTCGTCAATTTTCTAAATCTTGTGATCTTACCCTCTGCGCCATGCCTCCGTTTTATATTAATATAAATATATACATTGAGGTCACTTTCTTCACTAAGGGCGGATTTTTGAAGTCACATCACTCAAAAATATCATTCGAAAGTGGTTAAAATCTGTAATTGTTACAAAATTGCAGCTCGAAAGCTGTAGGCTGATGCTATTTGAACTTATCCACTTAATTATCAGAATATATTCTAAATACAGCCCTTCACGATTTAATGAAAAAGGCGACTAAAATGAACTGTAGCGAAACTTGAAAGTAAGAACATATTTACATCACAGGATATTTCGGGAGGTTGTGTGATATCGTACAGCGTGCGTAAAAATATAATAAGAGTGCTATCCCAAAATAGACCAAGAAACACATTGTCCGTAATAGTAGTGCGCGATTTCGTGATATTTTTCAAATGTCTAGTTGCAATAAAGCGGCAAGGGCGGCTGCTTTCAAGGTTTATTATAAATAGCTGCGGCGTGTTGCCAAAGCATTGCGCGCCCTCATATAGCCCCGCGGGAGCGCGGCCGCGGTTCGCTTGTTTCATCGCTCCGCTTTACCCGATTCGGTGCGGGACTGCGGGTTCGGAGGACCAAACCACGCGGACGCTTCGCGCGCGGTCTTTTGTCCACAACATGGCTCCTCGGAGCCTCACAGTCGCGTGTACAGTCAAAGGGCTTACAATATCGATACAGCCATCATGTCAAATATAGGTGACACCGACCTTATTGTCTGTAGCATAAAAGTGTATAGATGTTTTTGACGTACATATATTTATGGCCTTGACTGTACATAGGGTCCTATGCACATTTTGACCCACTATAGACCATCGTTATCTTAGTTATCCTATACATGGGGCAAACAATTGCCTAGGGGCGGATAGTGGTGCGCAATGGTGATATTGACGGGTTTGTAGACACACTTGGCTGGAACCGTGGCGTAGCGTGGCAGCCATTAACACATACCGCCGCTCATTATTGAGTTCACCATCGATCGTTGACGAGGAGGTGAACTTTTGTACAATGTAATGGGGCAGTCTCCTAAGCCTAAGTGAACAGGGTACCATAATCTATTGACATTCAACACCATTTCGCTTAGTAGGCAAAAAAATACACACATAACTTGTGATAAAATCACCTGTGCAAAATTTATAGGGACGAGGTTTTCTTACTAAATCAGAAACTTTCCAAAGAACATTAAATTTAATGAAATTGGCGGAACGTCCTCGACTGAGCGTGGAGTCGCACATCAACACTGTTCTTGTATAGCTCGATGTTGAGAAGCTAAACGTATCATGGGATATTACGTTTAGTAAAGGCATTTTTGTATGCGCTAGAATATAATCAAAAGACGAGACATTAATAAAATGGTTGGAACTGCACTTTGCCACATTCTTCGAATATTCGCGCGAAACATCCACTTGCATTTTCGCGTGAACGATGAAGATGCAATAACCGAACCGAAACGAGTAATATGAAACAAGAAGTGAAGTAGGTACTAATAAAATGGGTATGGCGAAATCTAATTTGTTTTAAGGCCAAAGAGGCTTCTTTGTACCTGTAAATACATATATAAAATATATACCTAACCTGAACAACCAAGACCAAGTTCTTCTGAAATAAGTTAAAAATACGTAACAAATAAGTGTTAGGTAGTTCATTTAGAGGGAAATTTTGACAAGCTCTTCTGCTGCAGTTTCTCTTTGCCGACTGTAGGTAGTTGCATTACCATCTTTTTTAATCCTTTACCGACTGGTACCGGTCACTAGCGCATAATTAAAAAGGATGTACTTAATTATGAAAATAACAAATAAAATAATTTCAGTACTTACAAAGCCCTATTGGATCAAAATCTAATCACTCTCTAGGGAGCTTATTTAATGATGAAGCGATGACTTGACAAAGCTAGATTCTAGCTCAGCAAAGAATCTCGGAGACGTATTAGTATGTACATACATACGACGTCTAGCCTTATATGTATGTATTCTGCCTTTTACGAGGCTACGTTTAATATGGAGAAAACTAATGTTTATGGCGAATAAGCTTAATTCTTACTTAATATAGACGCCTAACGTGAAACCTTGAGCTACATCGTACCATCGTTTAATTTCAGATAATTGGTTTATGTTGAAAAGATAAGGGGAAACGCCCATACAGAACAAGATTGGCTGATTATTTGGAGATATTTGGCATGATGATATTGCTAATTTATTTATTCTATACTTAGTGGTTGGAGAAGACATTAAATGTAAGGGGACTTTACAAGGATGAATGTGTTATATTAACAGCCGCACAATATTTGAAGTGTTACAATTAGATTAGCATCTTACTTTTTGCCATGGGGCTTTAATGCCTCACCTGTCTAAAACATGCTTCAATCGCACGAAATAAATATTTTCTAGTCATGATATACCTTGAAATCATTAATTCCTAGAGCCATTCACCTATTCTCATTTTGGCGCGATAGCACGTAATATTGGTGAAAAGCAACTAAATTACGAAAGTAGTACACTATTAATTTTTAATTTTATACACCATCGTGATTAGCGAAGCGTTACACTTCAATAAAAAAAATCTTTCAAGATCGCGGAAAAACACGATTAAGTGAACAGATACAAACAATTTACTATTTCGAGGTATGTAATGTATATGACTGATCAAAATTTTACTAACACTTTTTAGTAAAACGAAACAATTCAATACCATAAGTAATGTAGGTACATTACATTAATAACTTTATTTAGATTAAAGAATACATTAGGTAACAAGAAAATTCAGATCGCTAACCGTTCCCATGAGCTCAGTTCAGTTTTTGCAAGACCTAGCAAACATACATTGCAGTTTGTAAACCTAAACCTACTGGGGCGGTACATCCGAGTCACACGGACGGAGGTCGGTCTCAGAGCCTGCATAATTTATAGTTTTTTTAATGCAAACTAGACTTACGTTTAATCACAATCAGGCCTGATGGTGATGCGAAGATGTGACCAAGATGTGGCTTGCCTCGTAAATGCTCATTCACACTTGGTATAGACAGATTTCTATTGGGTACTTTAATTTGTTTCGTGTTAAGCGGGTCTTAAATTTAAGAACTTGACTGTACAAAATAATATAGATAACTAGCTGTTGCCCGCGACTTCGTCTGCGCAGAATTCGCGTATCGCTATCCCGCGGGAACTATGCAATTTTCCGGGACAGAAACTATCCTATGTCCTTCCTCGGGACTCAAACTATCTATATACCAAATTTCAACTAAATCGGTCGAACGGTTTAAGCGTGAAAAGGTAACAGACAGACAGACAGAGTTACTTTCACATTTATAATATTAGTAGGGATTCAAATTGTTAGGTTAGTTAGACGTCTAGTGTCATCAGACAGGATGCGCGCTTAAAAATCTTAAACGCAAATCATACGCAAAGTAAAATAAGAAACAGTTCCACATACACGAGTCATCGCAAGCTGCCTGCAAAATATTTGCTAGACTTCGCCTTACTCCTTCCAGACCTAGATGAATACCTAGACACATAGGTTGGCTATTAAATTACCATCACGGTTTGATCTGGTTGGTGCGATCATGATAGCGGCAACGTGCGCTGTGTAAACAAACGTGCATAACAACATGTCGCGTTCCCACAAGAATATTATACCAATATTTAATCAAACCTGCAATTGTATTGTTTGTTATAATAGTCCGTTCCTGTTTATTATTCACTAATGACGTTTAACATCACTATAAAATAGTATAAAACAATTTAACATAGTAAAAAACAAAGTCGCTTTCCGCTGTCTGTCAGTCTGTCCCTATGTATGCTTGTTATCTTTAAAACTACGCAACGGATTTTGATGCGGTTTTATTTAATAGATAGGCTGATTCAAGAGGAAGGTTCATATGTATAATTCTACGCAGACGAAGTCGCGGGCAGAAGCTAGTTGTTTATATAATATAACTTACCAACAGACAGACAGACCTATATGCTATAAGGTTCCGTAAGCTAGGCCGCTTTGAAACTTTGAGATGGGACGAGAACTAATTACTCTCTAAGAACTGTACACAGAAATAACAGGATTGAAGAAAAAGAAAGTTACATGCAGAGTTAAAAACACATTGGTAGTAATAATAAAACCAAAAGTGCCAAAAGTGCTACTTTTATATTTATGGTGCGGCACGGATTTTCAATATAACCCTAACTCTTAATAAGAATAACCATGGCGATTACGTCCTTATATCTAAGAAAGACGGGATTTTTGCGGTATCTCCAAAACTATAACAACTGTTCTAAACAATTTTCAATTTAATTCAATACTCAATACTTTATTTCACATCCCTAATGGTATCTATAATTACTTATTAATCAATAGTGCCTCGCTTATTAAGTACAATACATTACAGTAAACATGGATTTATGTAGGTACGGTCAAGTGCAAAAATAAGTTTCGATAGGAACTTCTCAAAAATATGTCCCACGACCTTATTAACTTGGTGTAAGAGCGTATGGTACTTATTTTTGAAACTTTGTCTAGATACATATTATTACACTTGACTGTACATAATTATTTGACCAAATTTCAAAATTACGCGAATTTTGATCTTGCCCATACATGCATTTTGCAATTGCTATCAAGGCATACTAAATACGCGTGGTAAAGATCATACCAGCTTTAATCCTGGCTAACATTCTACATCTAGGAGCAGACCGAGGGCCCACGAACGTATTTAATTGATTAAGGAAGTAACTCGTTAAACATCTTTTTTTTATACTTAATATTTATCCACTGATCATAAAACACGACATTTCGTATAATTGTAGTAGGATACTTCGCAAGTTTTCATGGAGTTTTGTCAAAGGTGATATTCAACTGTTAAAGAAAAGATTTACCGGTAAGAAAAAATATTGGTATAATTACTCGTAAGGTAACAGAAGTTAATTATTAGTCTTAAAGGAGTGTGACCAAATTCTGAAAAAAAAAAAACTTTCAACTGCTCGTCCACCTCCTCGTCAACGAAGGCTTTAGTTTATTTATTAGGACATCTCAAAAGTCAACTGTAACTAACTTACCAATTGGAGGCTAGCACTCGAGGTAGTTAACACACCCAAAATCAAATGGGCTATCAACAGCTTCAAATCCTTCAAGTCTCCCGGTTTGGATGGGGTCTTCCCAGCACTGCTGAAGTGGGGAGGGAACCGTCTGATCCAAAGACTAAACACCGTTTTCACAGCATGTCTAGCATACAGGTATGTACCAAAACGGTGGAGGGAAGTCAAGGTAATGTTCATCCCGAAGCCGGGAAAAAGCGACTACTCAGAACCAAAATCACACAGACCGATTAGCCTCACCTCGTTCCTATTAAAGGCCCTGGAGAGACTGTGTGATCGTGATCTGAGAGCGAACGCCCTAGACAAGGTACGCCTGCACTCGAACCAACATGCGTACAGTCAAGGTAAGTCAACAGAGTCAGCTCTACATGCAGTGGTCTGCAAAATAGAAGAAGCCATCGAGAGTAAATCGATGTGCCTCGGCACCTTCATAGACATAGAAGGAGCCTTTGACAAGACCAACTTTAACAGCATCACGTCGGCACTGGTAAGACACGGGGTAAACTCGGTCATGGTCGGCTGGATAGGTAACATGCTCAGCAAGAGAGTGATCAGATTCAACTCGACTGAGACACAACAAGCACTGGTAGCCAGAGGATGTCCACAGGGAGGAGTGCTGTCACCGCTCCTGTGGAACATGGTGGTAAATGAACTCATCACCAGACTAAACATGCACCACTACTACGCGATTGGATACGCTGACGACATTGCCATACTCATAAGCGGCAGGGTGTGCAGCGTGATCTGCGATGTCACACAGCAGGCTCTGAGAATCGTGGAGTACTGGTGCAAGGAAAACGAACTAACTGTCAATCCCAACAAAACGGAACAGGTAATGTTCACAAACAAACGGATACTAGGCAACTACAATCCCCCTAAGCTGTTTAACACGGAGCTGCAGTTCGGTACTGAGGTAAAGTACTTAGGAGTCATACTGGACAGCAAACTGAACTGGAGCAACCATCTTAACAACAAAATCGACAAAGCCACGGTGACCTTCTGGCAATGTCGTAGAATGTTAGGTAAGCAATGGGGACTGACCCCAAAAATCACGCTATGGCTATATCAGGCAGTCATCAGGCCAATCATCAGCTATGGAGCGGTGTTGTGGTGGCCACGCACCAAACTAATCACCGTAGAAGCCAAGCTACAACGACTCCAAAGACTAGCTTGCATGGCGACCACGGGCTGCATGAGGACCACTCCAACTGCGGCCCTGGAAGCCCTGCTGAGCCTACCGCCGCTGCACTTGTTCATCCAACAGGAGGCGGGAGCGGCTGCAATCAGGCTCAAGAAGCTAAAGCTCTGGAAAAACGCGAAAGTCAGTCACACACGGATACTTGACGATCTGGTAAGAAGGGAACCACTCATGGAGGCGGCCACCGACAGGATAGCCAAGCAGTACGTGTTTGACAAAAAATACAGAATACAGCTGCATGAAGACCCAGGTGAGGGACTCAACCTGAAGGAGCTGAGGATCTTCACGGATGGGTCAAAAACAGCAACAGGCACAGGCTCTGGAGTGCATTCGGAAGACCTGAATATCAATATTTCAACACCGCTTGGGGCCCACAACACCGTCTTTCAGGCGGAATGTATGGGCATCATAGCGGCTACCACAGCGATAGACACCAGACAGGTAAACTATCCCATCCGAATACTATCTGACAGCAGATCGGTTCTACAAGCCCTGCAGAGCGACACAATGACTTCAGGATTAATCCACGAATGCCATAAAGCTCTGACGAGGGTAAGCGAACACAGCGCAGTAACCTTACAATGGATCAAGGGTCACAGCGGTTCGCGAGGAAACGACGCAGCCGATCGACTAGCGAGAGGGGGCTCAGAGGCGAACGCCATAGGACCTGAACCCATCATACCTCTGCCGTTCGGATGGCTGCGTGGTAGGCTACGGCACAACACCAAGGTAATGCACCAACAGCTCTGGTCAAACCTGGACACCTGCAAGCAGACCAGAGAGGCGCTCCCGACGATCAACCCCGGATTGTCCCGCAAACTTCGCGAGTACGGGAGACCCCAGCTCCGACTACTAACCGGAGCTCTGACTGGGCATGCCTTGCTCAACAAACACTTACACAATTTAGGTGTTACAGACAGCCCCCTATGCAGAGCGTGCATGGAGGCAGAAGAAACAGTCACACACATTCTGCTGGAGTGTTCCGGAGTGGCGAACTACAGGGCACACCACCTCGGGTCACCGAGGACGCTCCAGGAAGTCGTCGGCAACATAAAGGGTCTGCTAGGCTTTCTACAGGAGCTGGGCTGGCACGAATAGTGCCGCAGCCCACCACGCAAAATAGGCGCAGTTAATAGTCGTCGAGTTGCGGAAAACAGCCCGTTACAACATAACATAACATAACATAACTTACCAATTTTCAAAATACACTATTGATTTCCTTACTTTAAATTTTATCGAAAAACATCGTACTAACGATTAGGAATATGAACATCAGGAACGAAAAATAAACAACGCCTAACATGGTTATATCTGTATCTGTAAACCCCATTCACTCTGCAAAATCAATACCTGAACGCGACCATTTCGACGTATGACGGCTGCAATAAAGGTCACGAAGTCACTAGTAAACACAGCGCTAGGGCAACTCAACATAGTGTCGTATTTAGCGATACCCGTGTACGCGGCGCTCGCGCCTCCCGAACGGCGGCTACACGGTGCGTGCGCGACACGCCACTGCGCCTGAGACGACCTCATGCCTTCCCTTTGCGGAGTCGAGTACAAACTGCCGCGTAAATATAGAAACTCGACGCAGATGCCACAGAACAGGAACACGTCGCACTCAACAAATAGCCACGCCTGATGCGCTTCGGGGACTCTGTTTTTGCTTTTATACGCTAAATAACAAGCATATCAATAATAACAAACAAACTTAAAGTCCGCGCAAGCAATCCCCCGAATGTAAGACTTACTTATGTATGAATTTAATATTATGAACAATGTTTCATTCAAATTTTCAAAAGTACTTGTCATTTAGGAATTTCTTTTCCAATAGGATGTGCTAATTGGTACTGGGTTGGAATTCTTAGAACTGATTATGAACTTCAGTTTAGAACTGGGACACGTGAAATCAATGAAATTTCTAGAAATCTAAGGAACCAGACTGGTTTAGCATGCAGCATCTTACCTAGCGTACCTACGGTTGGCAAATGGATGATATTAAGTGAGAGTAATTTTATTCCTTTTTTTTTTCAATTAAATATATTAGTGAGAGGTAGACAAAATAAGATCCTAAAGGAAACAAAAAACTAGTAACCACATCTTGACAGCAACAGTTATTCTGCTGCATCAAATAATAATTAAGCACATCAGAAGACGATTAACAAAATCATCAGGAGTCAGAAAATCTGGCGTCTTAGCCACCTGACTGACATAAGACCGCAAGTGCGAGAGTCAGCAGAGTCAACAGTCAAGCAGTTCAGATTCGTCTGGATTCTAGACCGACTAAATTAAAGAATTTGTGAAAATGGAACGTAATAAATCATCTAAGTATGAAAAAAGAGTAGAATGAAGATGAAACGAACATATTTAAGCGTTTAAATCTACTTAAGAGATCGCATCACCAAAGGAAACTATAGGTCAACTGTAACTGGAAGATATCACTTCAAGGGATAAGTTCGCCTCTCTAAAATTATCGTGTTTTTGTACAATAAAGAGTTATACATACATACGTACATACAGTGGATCTGGGTATCCTTTGTCTCATTTCGATTAGTTAAGTAATGCAATAGTATCTGTTATCTGTTATCCTATCCACATCCCATCCTCATAAGTCATAAGCCACTCTTTATCTACATTACTATTTAAAAGTAAATTGACAAAGGACAGGTAGATGTTATCATCCTTCATTAGTCACATTTCAGGTAAGGGCCTTAAAATGATGTTTATCTACTTAGTTAGGTGTTGGTCATTTATTTAGGTAATAATTTGGTGATTCATGTTGGCAGTCGCGTTTTTTCTAAATCCCAGTATACCTTATGTTCAAATCAATTGACATACATACACAAATCACGTCTTTATCCCTTACGGGGTAAACAGAGCCCACAGTAACAAGACCTACAGGTCACGTTTAGCAAGGTTGTAGGCGTATAGATGGAAAACGGAATCAAAATAGTGATTGGTTGCTAGACGCATCACATGATTCGTATGATTTTCGCCCATTCCCTAGATGGACTTTCAATCAATTGATTAGCTTCTAAATTAAATTTGATTAGTTCGTCACAGTATTCAAGTGTACAAAGCCAACCATACTATTATGATATACCTACAAAAGGCGGCATATTTAATAACAACCATTTTAGTTTCAAAACGGGGCACTACGTCGCAATTTAAGTGCCACGGGTATTGTACTTAGTGAATAGTACGGGCACGGGCAGGGCGAGGACAAGACAAGAGTGATTCGTCAATATTACGCATATAGTAATGACGACTGTTGCAACGCTTCCGGAATCGCACAGGGACCTATAATTAGGTTGCTAATAATAAACTGAGATTACAGGGAAGCAGTCTTACCAGGTTCTTGAGGTTCAAAAAATACTACCAACCGGAATTTGAAATATGATTGGAAGTCTACTCTTAATGGAAAAAAGTGTCCCACAGAGCAACTGAAACAATGTGATCTTAATCCACCAATGAACCGGCGCGTGACATCAGGCCCGCCCGCTAATCGAGATAGCTAGAATTACTATGTTTCGGACTATTCGGACAGAAGGAAATTTTAGGTATGAAGGTGAGAATTGACTAATGTAATGACTCGCAGATTAAGGATTCCATTTATTTTCTCTATACGCTTTCCCCTTCTGTTTCACACTCCCAATATTTCGGCACACACGATACACTGAAGGAATTGTCATGACGAATGTAACCGTCTGTAAACGTAAAAAACGTCTAAATAAAGGTGAGGCAAAAAGACGACAAGCAAGACTATTAAAAATAATAGTGAAGGCTATCTTCTGCCCGCGACTTCGTCTGCGTAGAATTATACATATAAACCTTCCTCTTGAATCACTCTATCTATTAAATAAAACCGCAACAAAATCTGTTGCGTAGTTTTAAAGATCTAAGCATACATAGGAACGAGACAGACAGCGGAAAGCGACTTTGTTTAATAAAATATTTCTTCGTCTAATTAATGATACAAGTAGAATTGAACTGAAGCAAAGGATTCGACATATAGAATGGCACAACTTTGACTTGAATAGCCGGGTAAAGTTTATGCCTTCACCTTTCGAGCCAGATAAAGGTCAGTTCAGACTACTATGAACGCTGATCAGCGAACCGCACATTTCGACTTTATTTTTACTTTTAACACTCTATCTCTAGTTATATGAAAAACCTTTATTTAAGCTTTAGCTATCTATGAACATACACCTCTTGCAGAAAGAAAGTTTGATTAAGATCAAACAATTATTTTTTTTACTCCACCTTACAGCTCAGGTCAAGAGTACCCGAAACCGACGAGCATTTATGAAGAGATTGATGAATGTGGATGAAGCAAAAGAGTTATGTCAGGATCGTAGCAAGTGTTACAAAGTAGTCTCTTCTCTGCCTACCTATGTGGGAAAGAGGCGTAACGGTATGTGTACCTTATAGCTTACTCCTTATATCTCTGTCTATTATAATAGCAGTAAAAGATTATGTTACATGTTAATCTTACCAAAATAAAGAGAAGTTATAAAAATATTTTATGACTAAGACACAGTTAAACATCCAATACATCATCTTATACCACAGGCCCATAAGTATCAAGTATATTCCAACTAGAGTTTGGGTCCCGCCCGTGCTCGTGTCTCGAAGTCTCAGGACATTTTGGAAATTTAGGTGTCTGGAGTCTCGAGACTTTCGGGTCAAGACTCGAGACGAGACCGATTGTCGTAATTTTGTTGATATCATTTTTATTTTCAAATAATGGAAATAGCCTAGCGCACCCCAAAATTCTAAAGAAAGTTTGGAACTACTGTACAAAGGCTTAAACACAATTGGGAATGGATAATTATTTTAAAAGTCATCATCTCCAGCCTATATACGTCCCACTGCTGGGCGCGGGCCTCCTCTCAGAACGATAGGGCTTGGGCTTTAGTTCCCACGCGGGCCCAGTGCGGATTGGGAACTTCACACACACCATTGAATAGCTTTGCAGATATGTGCAGGTTTCCTCAGGTTGTTCCTCAAGTATTTTTAAAGTACGTGATGATTTTTTTATTGATAGAAATATCCATCCTTAGCTACAGAAAAAAGTTACAGATTTTTCCGTTGAGCTATATGTTTTATAAAAATAAAAACATTTTACTCAGTCTCTTGTCGGCCCCATATCGGCTGATTAGAAGTACGTCAATAAAATAACATCACAAATTAAAAAAAAAAATGGCTACTTGAATCTGAGGCAGGTACACTATGACATTTGAGAGTTATACATACATACATACATTTGTTACTAACGTTAACAGCAAAGCTAAAAATTAGAATAAGAGTTGCTAACATGAAAGTGACCGGTTGCCATAAATTTAAAGAATGAATGAATGAATAGAATACAGAAGGGGTGCGAGTCGGGTTACCTCCGCGTGTGGTCAAGAACTGAGGTTCGTTTTTGGATCCGTCCGAAGGAAAAACCAGTGCTTGGTCCGGTGCACCCTGGGCATCGGTTAATGATTTCCTGGCGGTCTCCGAGGGATATCATTATCCGATGGCTAAGAGCCCGACAGGGGGGAGGGGGTCTTTTGACCGTGTTCTACCGTACAACGTCGCCGACATTTCTGTCACAAGATTTTTGAATATTGTATTTATTACTTTGACATTAGCGAAATCGTCGCATCGATCGATGGGGCCATATTAAAAAAAAAGAAGTAGAATACAGAAAAATCCGAAAACCTGCTAAATAGTAACTTGGTGTGGGTGGTTTAGCGGTATAGCATGCATCACGAAATTATGAAGATCTGGGTTTGATTCCCGGCCATAGCTTTACGTTTCTGATTTTTCTGTGTTCAAATTTTCAGTGTTGTTTAGAGTTTACTAATTAACCAGTTACAAAAAGCAGATTGTACTATCATACTATAAAAAAAAATTACCCACAGTGCAACATTCTTCAGTAAATGCACAATGATTTTTTTTATCACAATATAACATTGCTATAAGATTTACTGTAAAAGGTGCCACAGTAGGTCAGGAATCAATTGGTTTGATAGTACATGGAATGGAAACATTAATCAAAGTTAATCACCATAACCACAATACATTAGCAATAGCAAATTAAATACTATTGAAACAGTCATTACCTACCTCTTGCTGACACGGCTTCCGACATCGTCTTCAGGGCTCTCGCTTGATTTGGTTGTCTCATCCTAAAAAAAAAGTCCATTGATAAATCTTCAGTTACAGTTAATGACTACTAGGAAATAATCCCTACTAATATTATAAATGCGAAAGTAACTCGGTCCATCTGTCCGTCTGTTACCTTTAGCTGCAGGACCGATTTAGTTGAAATTTTTTATACAGATAGTTTGAGTCCCGAGGAAGGACAGGATCGTTTCTATCCTGGGAAATTGCATAGTTCTTGTGGGATAAGGATAAGCGAATTCTGCGTAATAAACTATAAAATAATCATGTTAAGATAAAAGCTAGGATCTTGCAATGTAATATGAAAATAGTTTATTCATATAGAGACTTTACAAATTAGGATTGCCCTTTATAATATGGAAATGAAATTGAGCAATTGGAGTTTGAGTAAGCAATGCTACAATTACAATAGATACATTATGATATATCAAGTTATTAGCTCTCAGTCTAATGTAACATTTATTTGAATTTACAATAATTATTTAGCAAAAACTGATGTGTCTGTCCAAATCTTTGGCCCATATTCGATTAAATTTATGTTGAGGTCTTATAATAATACCTTTAATTCAAATTAAGCTCAAGAAAAGTGTTTTGGCACATCACCATATCTTATCCTTATTTGAAATATAATACTTTATGAAGTATGCATTCATAAGGTACCGTAAAAATCTAATTTTTCCCTGTGGCAATGTTATTTGTAGATCAATCAATTTCAGTATGACCATTATAATTTCATACAAAAGGTAACATTTGTCTCAATATTAATTATTTACGTTAAATATGTCAGAGCCTAGCAGGTTTTTTATGTTTTTAGTAGAATGAAGTACACATATTAGTAGAATACTTATTGATTTTCAACATGTTTTCAGAATTCTTACTAGAAACATTAGTAAGAACTTGAACTTAACATTATTTGATTGTGTCCATTTGTTACACATCTCAACACTTCTTCAAGCTGTAATCTACAAGGTTCCAATTTGGTAATCAAAGGAAGAATGCATTCAGTGACCCTGCTGCTGTTAGAGTAGTAACTCTAAATAAAAAAACACAATACTGATGTTAAACCAAGTTGTATTGTCCAGTATAAACAAGTTAATAATAGTACATTAAAGTGTTCATACTAAGATAATAACAGGTTTCAACTTTATAATTTGACAAACAACAACAACAACTACAATTAATCTGTTTTTTATAACTTAATAGCATGTTTCATTAAGTTAACAAAATACACTTCTGTAAATTGGAAACTTGGCAGAAATCAGAGAACAGTCTAAATTGACATTAGATATTGGTTTAAAAGGACAAAGAAGACTAGTAGACCTGTCATAAACATCCTGGAAAAGTGCAGACAACAGAATCAGGCTACATTCTTTGGAAATAATAGATAAGATACACATACAGGCACACCATGTCATGGATCTGCAACTTGTCTTCATTTATTTACTATTATTATTAACAGATAAGAAGCTAGAAATAACAACCCGAAGAAAGACAGAAGACTACAAACCTACATAGAAGCTTACTTCTGAAAGTTATACTATAGCAAGAAGAACAATATTCGTATATTGTAGATTAGAAAAGATATGTCACACTGATTCTTAAAAAGTTGGACAAAACCTGATGCTGTCCGTGTGATTTACTTTGAAATTGTATATATAGATCAAGGACGAAAGAAAGCTTCAGTGTGATATGATCCAACTGTCAATTTTAACGAACTTGTAGACTGATCGCTAAGAACTTGTAGGTTACAGAAGGACTAACATAACATATTGACTAGACTTTACTAACTAGCACTAGCACTGCCCTATTCTTTGTTGCTTACCGTTTTCCTTGGTGTTTGTACACTCGAAGAACGTCGAATCGTAACAAGTGCCATACCACATTAGTGCTAACAAATCATTATCAAACTAACACAATCACGAACATAAAAGGTAAAATTATTTCTCATAATGTTAGTTATCTTCACTTGAACCACTAAATACTAATATAATCGTACATGTTTCATATTCTGCACGGACACTTATACTATTTACACTGTAACATGAAAATGTTTGTTTCTACTTAAAAATGCCATTCTGTTCTATTGTCTGAGGCAGAACAAGGAGTAATTTAACGATACGATGTTGAAAATAAGAACTAACTTCCTTCTGCAATATCCGTGAAACAGACGGAAGAAGAAGGCATATTTCATATTTCGTTAACTACAATCGTGCTTGCATTGCACCCTACCACCCCATTAGTAGGATCGCCACACGTACACGGGTTGGAGGCGGTTTGAACGATGTTAACCGACTTTATTTTTATTATTGTATTGTTTGAGTTTGGCTGAATGACTCGCTATACCCATGCCCAGAAATATATTAAAAAAATTGAAATCATGTCTATGGTGCATGTCTAAATGACAATGACATAATGAATGACAGCGTCAGCGAACGACTGAACCGAGCGAAGCGGATTAAAAATTAAGCAGCTTGGGCATTTTCGAAGCTTTGTTTTTGCGCATTTGCGCAATTTGATTGAATATAAGACGAGTATAAGCCAGAAGAGCTAATTATATCAAATGATTTGTCGTTTTTCACAACTATCAGGTGGTTCGAATAAGGTTGTTATGACATCTCTACAATTATACAAATACTTGTTACGTCAATGTGAGAGATTGCCGCCTGATGCATGTAAATATTACAAATTTTCCGTCAAACAGGTATTTTATTTATTTATGTATTTCAAATTTTATAATTACTTAAACTATATCTTTATTATCTCATCTTACTAATACCAATTATCGCATCATTTATTTATTTCATAAGATCAAAACTAAAGCACGCTTCAGTAAACACTTGCGGATAATAATAGTTTTTTAAAAATGATTTCAGAGTTATAAACAACATAAAGTTGAGCCTGACCCCGAAAGAGTAAAAGAAATGGTAGCAAAAAGCATAGAGAATGCCAAATGGATTGTGAATAAAGTATGTACTCTTAAATTATATTTTTTGTTGTATTTTTTCAATGTGATGCGTGTGATGTTGACGACATGAATTGGTTTCAGTATACTACAAAATAATGGATGTAACAAAGCACTCCACTTATACAATTGACAAACAATTTCATTTTGTTTATGACACAAGGATATACTAAATATGAGTGTGAGTGTGTTTGGAGAGAAGATTGAAGACTATGAAATATTTGAACATCTAGGTAAAGGAGGGTTTGCCCATGTCTATAGAGCAAAATGTCGGAAATCAAATATATTTGTTGCTATCAAAATGATAGACAAAGCCTCAATGGCCAGTGCTGGAATGATCGGACGAGTGAGGCAAGAGGTCACCATACACTCTCGTTTGAAGCATCCAGCCATTTTAGAACTGTATACTTTCTTTGAAGATATACATTATGTTTATTTAGTATTAGAATTAGCACATAATGGTGAATTAGCAAGACACTTCAAGTTAAGTAATCGCGGCCTTTCTGAAAAAGCTGCTGCTGATATTTTTCGACAGGTGGTGAGTGGAGTGCTTTACCTGCACTCTCATAATATAATACATCGAGATCTATCACTGAACAACTTGTTGCTGACAAAAGACCAGAACGTAAAGATTGCTGATTTTGGATTAGCAACACAGCTGAATGGACCTGATGAAAAACATGTTACCATGTGTGGAACACCCAATTACATTTCTCCAGAGGTGGCTTCCAGAGAACTCCATGGCTTACCAGCTGATGTGTGGGGCCTCGGATGCTTACTGTATACTTTGTTTGTAGGCAGTCCCCCATTTCATACTCAGCATGTGAAAACAACACTGAATAAAGTGATACAGGCTGACTACAAAATCCCTACAGAAGTTTCCATCCAGGCCCAAGATATTTTACAAAGACTATTATGTAAAGATCCAACTAAAAGAATTACACTGAAAGAAATTATTGATCATCCATTTGTAAATCAGACTGCCACAGCACCTTGTATCCATAGACAAGATTTTTCAAGGGACTCTGGCTTTATTACGACTCTGCACAGCACCCAGCACAGCAGCAAAGCTAGAAACGAAGACAAAATAGGCTCAGACTAT
Source organism: Pandemis cinnamomeana (assembly GCA_932294345.1). Lineage (NCBI taxonomy): Eukaryota > Metazoa > Arthropoda > Insecta > Lepidoptera > Tortricidae > Pandemis > Pandemis cinnamomeana. The sequence continues at coordinate 8,367,853 of OW028705.1, read as the reverse complement.
CTAGGAATGTGCAGGGATCTTAATACACCTGCCTCCATCAATAAAGACGTAAGACTAGCCTCCGTGAATGTTTTTTCTGGAATGCAAGAAAACTTATCTGCTCATAGCAATGGTTATAACTTCAGAGTTTGTGGTGGAAATGAAAATATACTCTCAAACCATATTGGCGTTAAAAATGAAAACCAATTAGGTAATGACTTTGCTCAAAAGCTTGGTATTGCCTCCAATGGCAGTGGCACATCTTTTTTAGATAATATAAGAAAGAAAGATAAAATTCCTGAGAATGAAATTGGATTTCAGACAGCTGATGAAAGCAAAGAAAATATGCCAAAAGCATGCAAAGTTAGTTCCAATGTTTTAAGTGTACCTCCATTGTGTGCTGACAGACTGCCAGTGATATCACATAAAACCCGAAATGCTATATTAAAAATAGAAGCTACTGGTGTGATTGTGGAATTTATAAAGAGAAAGGGTAAAGAAAGAGAAGAGAAAGTAGTAGAGATTTGTAAAATATCTAAAGATGGCATGAAAATAATAATCTATTTGATTGACAATAATAAGGATAAACCCAATATGAATCTAGAACATGATCCTAAGCCAGATGAAATATTTTCATACCACAATTTACCTCAAAAACATTGGAAGAAATATTTGTATGCATCACGTTTTGTTGATCTTGTCAAGGCAAAAACACCGAAGATCACATTATACTCCACATTAGCTAAGTGCCAGCTTATGGAAAATGGGACTGACATTGAGTTGTTTTTTTATAATGGCGAAAAGGTAACCTACAACTTGGCTGAGGGTCTTAAAATAATTGACAAAAGTCTGAAAACCCACCACAACACCACTGCATCTCCTGAATTGAAACACTTAAATGATCACTTTGAGGATTGTTCAAATAGAATGAAACGCATACAGAATGCATTGTCTTGTATCTCAGATGAATGTTTCCCATTGATAATAGGGAAGAGACCAAGCCAATCTGTTGTGAATGTGGCATCTCCATGTCAAGGTTCTGTCAATGTCAACTTTAGCACTCCCAATTGGAATCTGGGGTCGTTCCACCGCACAGCAGCTAGTTCCACTCAAGCACCTAGTGATTACAACATGAAGTAGCTGCCTTAAACAACCATAGTACAAATTCAAATGTCAGCTCTTAAATTCTTCTTCAGGACTGAACACATACTCATGCCTGCTATTTTCATTAAGTGCTTATTCTATTGAAAAAGTTTGACATGATAATTTAATATACTAAACCCAGATCAAGAATGTATGTTGGTGGTTGGCTAAGTTGCATTATGCACACCCACATAGTGCATATATTTCTTGGTCAGGTTTGATCTTTGTTAATATAATATGTCTTATATATTTTTTTTCGTTTTTAAGTTTACCACACATACACCACCTTTGTTAAAGATAGTTTAATTTGACAAATATAGTAACTATATTAAGCAAAATGTTTTTATGTTGAAATATTCACAACTAAAATCTGTCACATACATGCGTAAATGACGTCTGTATCCCTTACGGGGTAGACGGAGCCTAAGGCAACAAGACCTAAAGGCCACGTTAGGATGTTAGGACAGTTTTTATCCCGGGAAATCACAAAGTTCCCGCGGGATAGCGATAAGCGAATGCTTTGCAGATAGAGTCGCGGGAAATGCTAGTTAAAAATCACACCAAAAAAATATTTTCGTTGTATCCTACGAATAACATTAAGTTATTATTATTCGTAGGTTCTATCCGAGAAAACTCCTGAAATTATGTTTAATGCCAAATTTCTAAACTACCTAGTAATCACAGGTACCTACAGAGACGGTCAAAGCTATTTATTTCCTATCCTCTGGAACAGGGATGTTGCGAATATTCGCATCCGCATCCGCACATGCGGAACATCCGCATCAATTTCGACATCCGCATCCGCATAAATTGATGCGGAGCTGAAGCGGATGCGGATGTGTAGCAGGTCGCGACATGAAAGAAAGGGGAGGGCCCGGCGAGTGGCACGTGTCGACCGCGCGTGCTGATTGACCAATAGGAAAGCGGTGATTTTGTTTGGGATTTCGGTGAATTGGTGACGGTGACGCGGCTCGCTACTGTTTTGTTGTGACAACTGACAAGATCTGACTCGCGCTACTGTTTTTTTAACTCTACCAACCCAACACTTAAGTTTTTTATACAGATCCGCATCCGCGGATGTGGAAAAAAGTGGATCCGCAACATCCCTGCTCTGGAAATCTCGAAACACCCTTATTGGCGCCCCGTCACAGGCCCCACACACTTAAAGGATTCTTTACGATAATTTTTAAAGTGATCTAAACTGTTATTGAGTAAACTGTTAACAATAAAATTACCAATAGTTTATTTAAAGTGTTTGAATTTTTCGTTTATTTTGATCTCATATTTAATTGAGTCTGAATTAGGTACTTAGTACCTACCCTAGTTTAGACGTAAGAAGTTAGTTAATAAAATAAAATAAAAATAAATAAAAAATGTAATATTTGCAGTGCCCTTACAGGGTTTGATCTTGTATTTTGTATCAAAGCAAATAAATGTTTGAGTGTGTTTGAATCAGCTACATAGATAGTACGTATCTGTATTAGCCTCCCACACGTCTCTCAATACTGTGTGCATGAATGTTTGTGGAAAGTCTACAGTGATCTCCCACACTCTTGTGAAGTAAGGAGTTACTTGCGTAAAGCAGGCTATTAAGATAACGTACAATAACTTATGTTATTTTAAATTTCTATACGATCTGTTCTTACAAAGTTAAATAAATTTGATTGAAAATTCATTACACCACACTTAAGTCTTTTTTTTGTACTCTCTTAACCCTTTTATTTATGTTATAGGTGTCCATGTCCATGGACGGCGGTGATCGCTTTCAATAGTTTCAATCAGGCCCTAACGCTTAAAAAAGAACAATCGCATAACTTTTTTAGAGGTATAAATAAACTTAAAAATGAACTTTATACATTATATTATATGGCACGGATTGTTAATAATAATAAATATAGCAGCTCTTAGCAAATCTCCCTCAATGTAACAAAACTAAGTCGGAGGATGAAATAGGAACAAAAAATTTTGTACAAAATTGTTGCCATATTCGAGCGTCATTGAAGGAGTGAAACCTTATTTATTTATTTTCCTGGTATCAATTTAATAAGTCTGACAACACACGAACAGACTCCATCTTTTCTGTCACGATGCCTCCTAAGAAGCAGCCCGAAAAATCCGGTATGTTATTGAATTTATCGGTTTTACTCCGAAATTCGGGGTAATAATGTAACTCCATTACGTATAAATAAAATGTGGCAGTATATAATACAAATATAAAACGAAAAAGACGCCTTATTTCAATGTTTTTTAAGTTTTATTATTGACGTTTCTATAGCCACGCGGTTGTGTTTCATGCCCCACTAACAATTTAAAACAGTATATGAGATTTGGTCTCGTTATTAACAGCGGTTTCATTTCAATTCACAATAATATCTATACAATACACAGTCACTTCTATTTTGAAACTGTGCATAATGGTGTGAAGGAAGGTTTTAGGTTATGTACTTGCAATACCAGATTACCATTGGGTCTGTAGTGCAGTGCAGGGGCGCCGACTCCGTGGCTGCTCGGGGGCTCGAGCACCCATGAGAAATAAACAGTGGATGCCGAGCACCCCTGAGAAGACATCAGGAAACAGATCAGTAATCGCCTTTTAGGGATAGGTGTTTTTTCATTACCTGACTACCCGTTTTCGAGTCATCAAATAAGCATGAGCACCCACGAGGTTTTCTAAAAGTCGGCGCCCCTGGTGCAGTGTTCAGTTCTTCAGTTTAATATGTCACCTACACGACGACGATAAGTTAGACCTATAATATTAGAAGTACATTAATTTCAACTAGTAATATTTTTATTTAACATGTTTTAGGGTCCTCTGGATCCAAACCCGCGGAGAAGAAGCCTGCTACGGCTAAAACGCCAGCAGCAGCTCCTAAAGCTGCATCAGCCCCGGCTGCACCTGCTGCTGCCAAGCCAGCCTCTGCCAAGACTCCTGCTCCCGCCCCTAAGGCTGCGGCGCCGAAGTCAGCTCCAGCGGCCAAGCCCGCAGCTGCCAAGGCTGCATCAGCCCCAGCTGCCAAAGCCGCAGAGAAGAAATCAGCGCCATCAGCTAAGGCTGGCTCTGCTAAGGCTGCTGCGCTTAAGACTAAGTCCAGTGCTACTCCTTCAGCTAAGAAAGCCGCATCGGCTGCTAAGGCACCCAAGCCTAAGCCAGCTGCAGCCAAGCTTAAGATCGCCCCTAAACCTAAGAAGACTGGTATCAAGGGACAAAAGAAGGTTGTCAAGCCTGTGGTCAAGGCTCTTAAAGCACAGAGGAAGGTAGGATCTGCTCTTTTATTACATACATACATAAATCAATCATGTCTTTAACCCTTAACGGGGTAGATAATCTAAGGTAACAAGACCAAGCCCGCAGAAATTACACAATCCGTTCTTAGAGGATGCCTACGTCATAGTAGCTTTATGCATGCAAAGTCTCAGCCCTATCGGTTTAAAATTGACAAAGTTTCATCCCTTATTTTATCCCCTTGGTGGTAGAATTGATCAAAATCCTTTCTTCCAATGGTTTGGGCTGTGCGTTGATAGATCACTATGTCAGTCATTCAGTCAGTCACCTTTGAGTTATATAGATTTAGATTTTGTCTTGTTTATTTATGAGACTATGGCGAGATATCTTGTCTTATGATTATGCCATGGCGGTTAAAGAGTTAAAATTATAAATATATAAGAATAACTTTAATTGATTAAGGGTCTAGGGTTAATATTTTATTAATGAACCAGAGGCAGTTATTGTTTTCTTGATCATTCAACAACATTGTAAGTTTATGGCATTGTTATGAATTGTTAATTATTCCATATCTTACTCATACCTTCATATCCCAACAATTTGAATTACATTATATTAATTATGCTTCTAACAGTTACTTTTTAATTTTTCAGGTAGTCAAGGGAGAACATGGCAAGCGTGTGCGAAAGATCCGTAACTCGGTGCATTTCCACAGGCCCAAGACCTTTGAAGCTCCTAGGCAACCCAAGTACCCTAGGAAATCCCTGCCCAAGAGGAATCGGTAAGAAAACGATTATTTATTACTAGTAACATTACTTTGAATCCAAATTTACTAAACTAACTACACATTCTTATAACATTTGTGATTCTTGGAACTAGCCTGGGATGTTGCAGTCTATTGCGTTTACCAATAATAATGTAATGTCTAGTATAGTTGATATCCCCCAAATATTTTTTTATATAAGCCTTTCATGTCCCTTAAGGAACATATGGAAAAAAATTGTCAAAACATCAATTCATTTTTATTTATGTAGATAGATGATGAGAACTTTGTGGGAATCTCATTGATAGACAATGATATCAAAAATACACATTTCTGATTCACTGCATTAAATTTATTTCCGGTACCACACTTTGGCTGTTCTTAATTGAGACTTGTGATCATTTTCAGTATGGATGCTTACAACATCATCAAGTTCCCCGTGACTTCTGAAGCAGCGATGAAGAAGATTGAAGACAACAACACTCTGGTGTTCATTGTCCACACCAGCTCTAACAAGCACCACATCAAGGCTGCAGTCAAGAAACTGCATGATGTCAATGTGGCTAAAGTTAACACTCTGATCAGGTTAGCATACTGTTAATAGCTAATTTAATTACTCATTTGATGATTGCAGTCTCCTTTAGATGAGGTCCAGGCTTGGTAATTTGCCTCAAAAAATTTAACAATAATCGGTAGTTGTGCACAAAAAAGTTCCTAAAGAGTTGCCGGCCGAAAACAATATGAATAGCCGTCGTCCGCGCCGCCTAGTGTACTCGTTACGTGCTTAAGATTCACTGCGATTCATATTACATTATTTTAATTATTGTAATTCCATTAGGTGAGGTCTTACATTTCCGAATCATTCCGAACTGGGGACCCACATTTTGATAGCACATCACTTGAAAGTACCATTCGATAGCGGTATAAATCTGTGTATTGCTACAACAAGCTCAAATTAACATTTTCGCCGCGACATCAAATACAAGAGACGTCACCCATACGCCAGACTTCTTTGTTGCGATGCCTTAAGTTGAACCTAAACTCAATTGAATGAAGGTTGCTTTTGCATTGAAGTAATGAATGTATATATAGGTAGGTCGTTGGCGTTCAACTTGCGATGGATATAATATGAGTCGTTGGCGTCGAAAAGGTTAAATTGCTGACTGGTTGATAACATCAATTAGCCATCGTGGATTCGAATGCCGTGCTCGCACCTCTTGAGTTTTTCGGAATCTATGTGCGAAATTACATTTGAAATTTGCCATGAGCTTCTCAGTGAAGGGAAACATCGTGAGGAAACCTTGTACACAACTGCGAAGATATTCAATGGTGTGTATGTGAAGTTCCCAATTCGCACTGGGTACGCGTGGGTACTATAGCACAAGCCCTTCAATTCTACTGGAGGAGGCCTATGCCCAAGAGGCACGCCAAATTAAGCGATATTATTAAAAAAAAATTACTACAACATATTGTAATGAATAAATCGCACCCTTCGTGGAAGAAAGACGTAAGTCCTATTGACTTAACATGGGACTTACGTCTTTCTTCCACGAAGGGTGCGAAATATGAATTTGGAATAAAAGGGTTATATTATTATTACTAGTTTAGGTATACACCGTAGGAACGAGTTATGCGACAAATTTTAACCAAAGATTCTAGTGCCTATTTGGACTAAAAAAGTAAAAGCCTAATTTTCGAGATATTAAATTGTTTCAGTAATTCACAAATTGTTAAATCTCAAGGGTTAACACGTCTTTATAATGTGACGTAATCACACACGTACACACAAACAATATGAGTATAATAACAAACTTACCTGCCATCTGCCATAATTTTGAGGACTTGAATAACTTTTTATTAAAAGTTAAGTTTCAACACCAAGTACAAATCGATGGCCCAGACGAATAAACGTGCAAATGTCATTACAAGTGCATGACATTTGCATGTTTATTCGTCTGGGCCATCGAAATCAGATTTAAAATGTCACTAGAAATTACTAAAAAATGATGAACGATTGGCACAGTCAAGTTGAAGTCTAAGTCTAGTCAAGCGCTACAGCGAGTAGCGTCATTTCTAAGGTTTCGTTCACAAGAAAGTGCCATCGTTGATTGATTTTTTTGTTACGAAGAATTAAGAAAGTTACTCGTAATAAATACCACCAGGGATCCATAGTTACATTTTTTCGCATAACTTGTTCCCACGGTGTATACCCTGTTTGGAATATACACTACACCGAGATACCAAGGCATCTGTACTAATAGTAGTTTATGTGACTGTATTATAATGCCTAGTTATGTACAGTCGCATACATTACTTTATCTACATTCATAAAAATTTTCTACAGTAAACGTTTTTCGTTTTTACATCCTACGTAGGTATCATTGTTTTCTGTTCTTCAAAAGTTTGAAATAGATGAAATGACTGACATTTATACTTTTTTTAATTCTAAGACGATAGGATAGACATAGAGATTTTAAGATGTTCGAAGTTTGAACGTTATTAGAGTATCGATATTAATGCTCTAAATTAAACCACGGATTACAAGTTTCTTAATGTAGGTCATTTGCTAATCGTTCCCGAACATATTATAGGGAATTTATGATAGTAGTTAAAAACTATATTTAAGACTGGATTTTCTAAAATGATGATATTTCGTGGGAATCTCATTGATTAAGAATGATATCACAATAACACAGCTCTGATTTTGTACAATATTGTTTATTTATTAGTATTGAAATATTTATACAGTGATTGATAAAGCCATTTTTGTTACAGACCTGATGGTAAGAAGAAGGCGTACGTTCGGCTAACCAGAGACTACGACGCATTAGATGTTGCCAACAAGATTGGTATCATATAAGTGGACATTCTTCATATAATTATAATAAAATTCAAAAAAAATAGAATGATTTTCATTTACAGTTACAAACGGACAATATAGTGGTCGTATACATGAATCAGAACACACTCATAAGCGACTGACATAAAGCCTTTTTCCGATATATTTGGCCACTCGCTGCTATGACATATCTCACGCCGACTGTACCAAATAGATAAAATACAAATGCTAACAGTCCAGTCTGTCGCCTGCTAGGCGGGTGAAGTAACATGTCATACTACGAAATAAGTTTCTTGCTGTTCCTGACAGTCTATGATAGTGCAGTGCAGTACCCGGCCATAAAGATTGCACTTCGATCTTTAGAAAGAGACGATTGGCGTCACGTAAGTTAGAGCGAGACGACGCTCTGCGAAGCCGAAACTAGCCGAGAAGACCGATGTGCAATCTTTATGACCGGATACTATACTCTATCTGACTCTAGAGGCTGGTAAGGTAACGTATCTGTAATGCTAGGATATCCATCAATGATGGTGCTTGCTCACCGTCAGGTGACCCATTTTCTAATTATTTCCCTTAAATTAAAAATTCAAGTTTGATATGAGCGCTGCACCCATGCTCCATGCTTTAAAGTTGGCGCTCCACCGTCGGTAGGTCGATTATCGGCGCTCATATTTCTAGAATAAAATCTTGATCGAAATATAAAGTAGATAAATTTAAGTCACGCTTTTGCGCTTTCAATGATTCATATCTTATCTTTCAACGATAGTGCGATAGGTGAGTAAATACTTTAGTCATACTTTTAAGTTTAGTTTGTCACGGTATGATAATGCTATATATACTTAGCTGCAAAATATATCCGGTTTCTTTAAGTCCGGCACTCACTTCTGAAGATTGAATTGTAAAAAAAACCTACAGGAGGTTATTTAGTTTTCAGATGATTAATAGGGAAGGTAATATTTATACGGGTTATATTATGACATGGAAAATCTAAGTCGCAAAACAAAAGTACTCGAGATTGAGAATAGTATTAACTAACCGTTGCTTATTTTCCGTTGGTGGAGGTTATAACGTGTTATTTTCCCTGTTACAAAGGTCTTTGCACTTAATAATAATAAACCCATAGATACTTAGTTAGGTACCTACTTACAGTTTTATATGAATCATCGTGGAAAATCGCTTACAAAGACATAATTAAACTAACCCTAACCACTATATTTATTTACCTACTGTTAGCAGGATTTAGATAACCGTTGGACTCTCTTAAATATTTTGAATAGCTAGGTAATAAAAAACATCACTTCGATAAAAGCGACACCAAACTACGAAATTCATAGCATAACAGAACAAAATATAGGTAGCCAGACTTCCAAACGACTTCATTTATTCATGACTGGTAGATGCTATATTGACAAGACCTTTAATATCCGTACCGTTCCGTAGTACATTTCACCTGTAGTCAAGAATAGTACATTGTTGTAGAGGCTGGAAAGTGAGCAATAGATGGACGAGGGAGTTCGAGGGCCGAGCCGCAGGTGAGGCCCTCGAAGAGAGACGAGTCCATCTATTGCACTTTTGGCCGAGACATTACATAGTGCTTTTCACGACTACTTCGAGGAAATAAAAAACATGAACGTAAATACAACAGTAAAGTTTCACTCTCCCGCCAAATTTTACTTTAAAGAAAAAAAAACGAGAGCGCTCTAGTGGCCAGTCACGCAAAGGCTTTTTTTGTTATGTTATTTTATTAAGCAAAGCGCTTCGAAGTGCTTATTAAACACACCCATAGTCGCGTATAGTTTTAATATGACGTGACAAGGACGGACTGACGACTCTGACTTTAAAACAGGACTTAAACATTAAAGACAAAACAATTTACATCAGGCGTGGCTGTATGGACGTAGTTTCCTTTGCCTCTCCCTGATGGGATAAACCTTGAAAAAATTTAATATGAAGCACACGACGTGTTCTGATTGGTCGATTTTGTGTAATAGCATCACAAATTGAGTTCTGATTGGTGGAATCAGGGATCAGCATGCCGATGTGATTGGACGACTTGGTCTTTGAAACTGTCCAACAATGTTATTGTTGGCCTGTTTGAATTCATAGTTGGCCTGTTCATTCAACCTACAACTATACTTTGTTTTGGGGCCCCATTACTGACCATCTTTTGCCACATTTCCGAGCAGTGGCGTGAAAAAATGCTTTTTTGCATTATAGATCGAGCCACTCGAGAATAACAGTATCTACCTGCATACGTAATATTCTCAATATCAAATGTGAATAAACCACAACCACCATACCATACCATATAATAGGTACATTTAATACCTACGCACCGTACCAGTTGAGTCACTCGAGTCATTGGGATTTCCGGTACCTATTTTATTTTAAGCCGTGACGTAAGGTACAAGGTACAAAGTTAGAGACCGACCGCTTAAGTGAGTCCTCGCCCGCGGGGTGGGACTGCAAAGGGGGCCGAGGTCCAGGTATCCAATTCTACCACACAATAGTTATTTATAACCTACACCATAATTACCTACACTAATTTTTAGTTTTTTTTCTTTATCCTACATGGAACAAACCCTAAAGTTAATATTATAAGTTTGGTTATGTTTAGTTTTTTAAAGTTCTGTAAGTAAACAGCTAGTTACCTCTAAATAAAAAATGAACCCTTATTAGATCACTGCGTTGTCCGTCTGTTTGTCAGTCCGTCAAGACCCTTTTTTTCAGGAACGCGTAGAGGTATAAAGGTGAAATTAACATCAAATAAGTATTTGCCTAATATCAGCTGAGCCGCATGCCTGTTTGTCGGCTTTAATATAAAAACACTGTATTTTTATAATCACTTGCCGAATTTGTCCGGACGCGAGTCTCGGTGCGCGAGTCAGACTCGCACTTCGCCGGTTTTTTTAATTGGCTTTAATTTAGGTACCTACTATGCCACGCAACGACTAAACGTTAACTGTCTATATCGATCATAATAGCTGCTTGCCCAACCAACTCCCATAATCATAACATAGTAGGTACTTGACCTTCGGCCGGTCAATTAGAGTGTAGCAATCGCCACACTGACTTGGCGAAACATTCCACGCTATTAGTTAATTCCAAATATTTTATTGAATCAGGCGTTACTTTGCGGAGGTCCATTTCAATGAACAAAAAAGTTTTACCTTGCTACTTCGCTACTCACGTGCCAATAAAACACATATTATAAATCCCACAAACTTAATTATCCCTTACACCACACAAACACTGACGCGTTTCGATCCCTCTACGGGATCATTATCAAAGTTTAATGATCACAACTGTTACACAGTGTGTTTTATTGGCAGCAGTGGAGGGAGGGATTGCATGAAAAACATATAATATTTCACACAGGCTTGGTTATCTTGCACGTGAGTAGCAAGGTCAAACTTTTTTGTTCATTAGTTATTCCCTCTATGAGAGAATAACAATCCCTGGTCTCCTCATACCTATGAGGTTAGTAGGAACGTGTTTGCTGCAACGGGTTCCCTTAAAGAGCCCTCAGAAACTTCTTCCTTCAACTAGTTACCAAGGTTGCAACACATACACAAATTACATCTAAATATGTCCACTCTGGGGCAAACAGGCCTAAGGTAACAAGACCTAAATGCCACGTTTAGCATGATTGTGAGCGTAGGTATACCTAGGTAAAAAGGGAAAACAAAATGGTACTGGGTTCCTAGCCGCATCGCCTATATCATGATTCCTAAGATTTTCGCCCATTTCCTCGATGGGTTTTTACATCTGCGCGGGACGAGAGCAACTGGTACATTCTAAGTAGGTATAACATAATTATACGGAGCAGGCGTCTTGACGTGCGACAACGTAGGTTGCTGATTCACGAGGTCGGCGTTTGAGAAAAGTTTCATTGTCAGTATCAAATACATTAATGAATGCAAAGTCATTTAGCTTAGTCAAGAAAAAAAAATAGTAATTATTTGTAAAAAAAACGCTTTTAATGGATGGTTGGAGAGCGCACGTACCTACGTATAGCTTCGACCATCAATCAAATAACAAACTTCATTAAGTATGCAAACGTAAGCGGCCGGTTGTGAGCACGCAGCTAGCAAAAGATCAGCCACAAGGAATTCTAATCACAATATTATGTTCTACGGTAGGTACCTGACCGTAAGTTAACTTATTCTATTGCAAAATAAAGACAGTACAGCCTTGCAGGTTTCTTTGCATTGCATACAGGTTTGGTGTCCCTCCCTTGCTACTAATAAATAACTTTAACGCGGCTTTAATCTGTGGAAGAGTGGGATAGGCCACAATAGTGTGATCTCTCTCCAGGTAGAATAGGCAGATGTACAAAGAAATATAGATTCCAACCGGTCAAATGGCTTAGCCGCCCTGGATCCCCCGTCTTTTAGTTGAATGAAGTACACCGAATACAAGTTCGACGACCATAAAAGCTGGCGAACCGTCGTGATCATCTTCAGGTATACTTATAAATGTTGAATATCGGCCTATTTGCATATATTTAAAGATCAAGTTTGTGCACTCCACCAACTTATGTATTAATTAACACTATTGTACTATTCTATTGGTAACAATAGCTACGACAACTTGACAACTACAGGTAGGTACGTCATTAATTAAACACGTTGCGTGTCAAATACTTAATTCAAATAAGTAGTTACCTACAATCGTAATCCTAACTAATAATACCTATAAATGCGAATGTGACTTTGTCGACAAATTTGTTTGTAACGTTTTCAGGCGTAAATCATCTCAACCGATCGTGATACAATTTGGTATGGAGATAGTTTAAGAGTGAAGACTCTGAGACGGACATGTAATAATAGTTTTCATTACGAAAAATTGTATAGTGCCAGGTGCGCGATGAACGAATTCTCCGCAGACGAAGTCGTGAGCAACAGCCAGTTTAATTATAAAACAGCACAATATGGGTTCTGTTTACACAACTTATAGTAGGAATAGTAGACGCTTAATTTAGAAGTTTTACATTTATATTAACTGTCTGAACTTTGCCGTGCTTAGACACGGATCCGTGTCAAATATACTTAAGGCTATCTTCTTTTATACTCACGAGCAAAAACAACGGGTCGCTTTTCATAGAACTCTGTAAGTTTTTTTTTTTTCATTTCCGGCATACTAATAGGGTAAAACCTGCCAATGTCTATTTTTCCGAGTTTCATTTCAGAAACAGAAACAGAGAGTTTTTTTACAAATCATCCCATATTATCAGTGATACTGACGTCAACTCAAAAGCTTGTCATGCTTAGTTACCTACGTCAGAGCATACCTACAACGACTCGGATTACGTGACGACGGTAGTGAACTTATGTTCGTTTTAATCGATCAAAGTGTGTATTTTAGACCGCATGTGTGCCGTTTGAATTACTGGTTTCTTTTCTAGAAGGTTTTTTGCAATAAAATAACACGTTCAAAGTTTATGTTTATCCCGGTTATACCAGAGAGTCTATAACTGCAACTGGAACGGAAAAAGTATGATACAATTAAGTATGCAATTTTCCTTGAATGGGGATTCCCTCTCAGCAATCCGTCTAGTGTAGTAGTGTAGGTAAGCTCCGATGACATAAAGGTAAAAAGATGGTTACTTGGATGTCTGGGGATTTGCTTACGCAATATGCGTTAATAGGAAATCCCATTGTTTATGATTATGATGACAGGCCAAATATTTTCAGGGTTTTTTTTCATAGTTTACTACTCTACGCGATGTTTTACATACTGAACATAAACTGGTTAAGTGCGACATGGATGGACTCTCTCACACCAATACTCAATAGTTATTAGACGTTAGTTAAGAGACGGGATTTTTGTATGTGCAACATAAAAAGCTTGTTATATGCGCAAATATGCATGAAAACTGGCAGAAATATGCACCAAAATTGCCAGAACATGCGAATTAAATGATAAATTTTAGAAACCCAAAAAAATAAAAAAGGAAGTTTAAACATTTCCGTCGTATGTACTTAAATGTTCCAGGAAAGTCAATTATCCACGAAGACATTTTTTTTCCGGATGCATGGTACCTACACATTAAATTTTACACAAATACCTAAATAAAAAACTAAAATGCAAATCAATGAGCACGCAAGCTAAGTACATGTAACAATTTAAATGCGTAATAAATAGGTGGGACGACTTTGCGGTAGGAGAACGCGACACTCTGCTGTCTCTTTATCGCATTTCGGAACGCAGGGTGAGTGCCCTGCACTCGGAAATAATATTGTAAATGTACCGATAATGTGCATCAAAACTAAATCTTAGGAAAACATGCTATTACCGCTGAGGGTGGCTTAAATATGCAAATATGTAAATGCATATAATCCGGTCCCCTAGTTATGTACACCACACAGGCACACCACTTACCTATGTATGCACATTGTAAGATAATACTTTATTTTAAGACTAGGTACCTACATAGGTACGTATTGTGTTGAATTTATACGACTGAAGAACATTCTTGTATATATATATATTTGTATATATTTTTTATAATTTTAAACTACTGAGTTTTGGAGATAAGATGGCAATATTGGCAATGGTAAATTTTCATAAATTTTCTGTAATAACTTCGAAACATATTTATTTTCAAATTATAAAAACACATTTGCCTTCACAAGCTCCTTTACTTGATATACATACATATATATACCACGTCTTTATCCCTAACGAGGTAGACGAAGCCTAAAGTAAAAAGACCTCTTGAGGTCTTACTTAACATGATTGTGGGCGTATAAGAGGACAGGGGAATTTCTTGATATGGCCTTAGTTATCAGTTTTAACGACCTCGTTTTTCTAATTTCTGCTTTCAAAGTGACATAAATACCTACGTAGTAAAAAAATACTTTACAGTGTACACAACCATGTGTGGCGGCCACACACGTAAATTTATGTACCTACCTACCAATTTTCATCCTAATCTGTCCAGTACCTTCAGAGCAAATTAGTTGTTGTTATTAGTTGACACATTTTACCTTCCTGCCCTCTTAGCTGGCAACGCATCTGTAATCCTTTGGTGTTGTAGGTGTCCATGGATGGTGGGTGCTCTCTTAGCATCAGATGACCACTTGCTCGTTTGCATTTGTTATCGTATATATTAAAAAAAAACATGTGAGTGATCCTAATGTTCTGTTTTAAATTCGGAGACTCGTACGGATTTCATACTACGGAACTCAGCCCCAAAAACATGTAGGGAACTACTTACCTAAATAAACATAAAGTTTTTTAACTATTGTTCGCAGGTTCACAGAAACACGACTAGACGCTGGAAGTCATGTCATGTCACACTCATTATGTATTTACAGTACAGATACATTACAATGCCAACCGCTTTGACATTGTGGATAATGGCCTATCTACACTACATCTACAAAATAATTCCAGCTGCTTGACTGATTGTTATGCATCACCTCGATGTGTAAGTTAAGTTTACATAGGTATTTCATAACTCAATCAATAAAATGTGCCTCTTTTGACATGCAACAGCCGGACTTCTTTTTCGCGGAAAGTACCTTTTTAAATTACATAATCTAGCAACGCTTACCTAGAAGCTCCAATGTCTTGGAATTTGAATTGTTCCCCGTTTAGTGGATATCTACTATTTTCGAAATTCCCCCAATTTCGAATTTACCCCAATGCATTATGTGTAAAAGTGTATAGTAATAGTCAACAACTTTTAAAGACGGAACTAAGATCAAACTATGAATGGCCAAAAGGAATGGATTAAGTAGGTAGGTACTTTTGATTCTTCATAATGCGAAATTACATTTGAAGTTTACCGTGATCACTTCGTTGAGGATTGCCTGCACACACATGCGAAACAATTCAATCGCGTGTGTGCGAAGTTCCCAATCCGCACTGGGCCCGCGTGAGAACTATAGCCCAAGCCTTTTCATTCCGGGAGGAGGCTGTGCCCAGCAGTGGGACATATTTAGGGTGGAGACGAAGCACTTTCAGTGGCATTTCATAAAATGAAAATTAAATGTTTTTCATCTTGCACATTGCCTTTATCTCATAGCCTTTATATATGAACAGAAGATCTGGTAGGTACTAAATAATAACAAAATAGCCGTATAAAACAGCAACCATACTAAATTACTACTAGTATGTAGATGTTAAATACCAATCAGATGAAAATCTCATCAACGTGGAAGATGACGACAACGAAGCGTTATTTGAAACCTGGTGCCAAACCAGTTTGCTTTTGAACGGCGTGCAAGTTGTCCTCGTACGCAATACTTACTTCGGCTTTTACTTTAACGCTTTCAATGTACATACAGAACAGATATGCTTACATGCATATAAAATTCACCTTAATAGTTGGTTCTGTTTTATGAAGGGACGCAAATTTCCGAAAATGTTCAGCGAATTTGTGTCACAAAGGGAAGCGACGACGGAACAAAGCATATAACTACCTACTTTGAATACTTATTGTAATTTACCTTCATGATCACAATGCCTTGATTAGCTTTATGCAAGTTATTATTACAAGCTTTATATTAACTTGAAATGTATGTATGTAAGTAGGTATGTTTGTGCGGGTGGAATCTTGAGACTCAATCTTGGAGCAGATATCTTTAACAATTGAGCTAAAATTTGGCATAGGTACTCAAGTAAGTCGGATGACACTACAATAATCTGGTAGTGGAGTTCTGGTGACCCAGCCAGGATTCTCCACAGGAGGGAACTCTTCAACGGTTGGTCCGATTGACTTAAAATTTGGCACACATATAGGACCGGTGACAATACACAAAAGTACAGTCAGCAAAAAAAAGCTTGTTTTGTTTGAAAGATGCAACACACAATTTCGTGAGTTAGAATGGCGGGTGTAGGTATAGTATATTCAGTCAGGTCGAGATCTGATAGGAGATGTTATTGGCCGTAACACAATGGTCTTAAGGATATGATTTAATTTTAATCTTTGTTCGGCTTTGACAATTCAAGGGCTCGATTTTTGAAAGCACATAAAAATACCACTCGAAAACGGTGAAAACCTTTGCTGGACTTGAAATAAGAGTGGTAGATTAGAAGAAAGTTGCAGCTTCAATTAATCCAGTCAACTAGTCGACAATCTAATCTAAGCTAAGTAGTTTTGTAGCAATACACAGATTTTTGCCACTTTCGAGTGCTTTAAAAAAATCGGGCCAGGGTTTGTACCTATGTAGTTAGGAATTTTAACAGCTAAACTAGCATAAAGGCGTAAATTGTAAACTATCAGTATATTAACGTACTTTGCAGTGTTGACCACATAAACAAGCCTTAAGTAAATAAAAAAACAAGATGGATTTAAGTCAGTCGTCATCTGGACGCAAATTGCCACAAACAGCACCGTGCGCCAGTCCGGCTGGCCGTCACCTTGAGTGGGTGACCCGTTGTCGTTGCGTCACTTTGTCATACATTATTAAAATGGAGGGCGAAGCGTTTTTTCTGCCATATCATCTTTTGTAAATATACGACAGGCTGGACAAACTTTGTGATTTGAGAAACAATCCATTTTGAATATTGTCTTGAGTATTGTTTTAACTTTACCTGCTAACTAGAAAATCTTTCTAAATATTTCCTTTCCTATTTCTGATCCTTTCCTTTAAGTCCACAAAATTGGAAAATACACATATCTATATAGATGTATTAAAAATCATTGCTAACGTAGTACTCTTATAGTAGTGTTATAGGTAAGATGTAAAAATCAACGTTTTGAAGTGTATTAGTAAAACACAAACAACATTTTTTTATCTAATGGTAGATATCTGTCACAAACAAAACATACGTAACAGTCTGTCTATTTTTCATCACAGTAAAGTACTATTTTTTTAAACATACATACATAAATTACGTCTTTATCCCTCACGGAGTAGACAGAGCATAACGGGGTAGTAAGACTTAAAAGCCACGTTTAGCATGATTCAGGGAATATAGCGGTGAAAGAGGGGAATCAAAATAGTGATGGGTTGCTAGCCGCACCCCCTATAACATGATTCCTAAGATTTTCGCCCATTCCTTCGATGGACTTTTACCATGTGTTTTTGTACTTTTTTATGATTATTAGATATCGATTTAGGTACGTCGCAGGTGCTTTATGCTTATTATAACTGTTACTGGCAAAACAAAAATTTATAACAAACAACCGAGTTGACAGGCATAAACATAGCTAGATAAATATTTTGATTTGTCATCATTAGTCCAAGTTCATTTACTTATACACATATAGGTGATGATATGATGACTACTATTATTATTATCTCAATAAGGATGTACTTAATTTATTTTTATCATTAGTATTTTTATTGTAATTAAGTAGGTAGGTATTTTATTTTTTGTACGGGTGGTAACTATAACCAAAGGTGGGCATTAACCCTTTAATCCGTTAATCATTAATTAACGAAGTTAACAATTTGCTTAACGGATTAACTTTTAAGTTAACTTAAAAAAATGTTAACGCTCTTATAACTTCCGATAATTTTAGTCCGTTACAATAGACATTGATATAAGGCTGCTATCCAATCTAGTGCTGCAGTATAACGTCGTTTCTACGGGCAAATATATTTTACGAGTTAACGATCATGGACGTCAATATTAACTTTCTAATTTTTATGAAGGGGAAATAAACATTACAGACATAAATCACGTTTTTATCCCTTACGGTGTAGATAGAGCCTGAGGTAACAAGACCTAAAGACCACACAGAAGGCACACATTGCCTATAACTAGTAGTAGTGTTGTTTTTACTATAACATGATTTCTAAGATTTTCGCCCAATCCCTTGATAGACTTTTACCACCTGCGCGGGAAGATAAACTTTTTATGCCTAAAATAATTTATGAAAAGAGCTGATACTCTTACAAAAAATGGCTAAGACTAAGAACCACCGCAAGGAAACTGGCTCTCGAATGAAAAAAAAAACATCATAGAAAGAGCTACGATGCCACAGACAGATACACACACGCAAATATTGACGTCATACTTCAACAGCCCTCTTATTGGGTGGGGGTTTAAAAATGGCCATGACCATAAGCTAGCCCCCCCCCCCCCCCGGAAAATAATTAATCGTAATTAGTTTTCCTGACCAATCTGAGCTGAGGGAGTCGAATATTGTCATGACATGATGACTTACCAATTTTAGAAGATAAATGCGTAAATATTAAGTACAGTATTATGTATAATGTTCAATCATCACGATCAAGCATACTTACAGCTAGATAGCAAGGTTATTGTTTTGTTATGATATAAAGTAATGTTAACGTTAACTTAGCAAATTAAACAAATATAAGATTAATACTGATAATTGTTTAAAACTAAATGTCATTCACAAAGAGGATCGTCTATATCGAACCAATTACGAAGCCAAACGTGAACCTTTGTGATCAAGTTTAAGTAAGTAAGTACTGTAGGGATAGGTAAATTATTTCATCGGGCTGGCTTGTAAGAGGCTAGTCTCGAGGTTTGACGGTTTTTTAGAACAGAGACGGGCCTTAGATCAACTTGAACGGAACTTCCCGTGCTGTTCCTTGTAATGTTAAATAAAAAGTAACCAATAAAAGTATAATCTTACTCAGATAAGTATCCATTTCATCATTTTGACCGTCACTTACTTACGGGTCGTAAGTCTTAGTAAAAGTACCTTCTCAAGGTAGCTTCACAGTACCTAATCGTTTTTTTTATTCGTTCAAATCCGTAGTCCAACTTCTTTACTCCTTATCGAATTCTTATTTTCAACATTTAAAAAGTTAAAATAAAAAAAAAATAGAATTCAAAACAAGGAGAAAGAAACAGTCGGCTCCAGAGGAAGCCCTAAGATTATATAAGCGTATTAATAATAAAAGATAAAAATAATAAAAGATAATAATATACCGAAGTTACAATCGAAAGTGCATTTTCTTTAATAATGCTAAAATTTATAGCGCTGTATGAGCTACACCGTCCGTTCTTTGGAAAGTGCCTCCTCAAGGCAGCTCTACAGTATATTGACGTAGCCTAGAGCCCGATCTTTGAAAGACATGTGAAAATACCATTCGAAAGTGGTGAAAAATTGTACTGGATTTGAAATACAAATAGATTAGAAGACTTTTTTTTCCCGCTTTCGAATGGCACTTTCGGGTGATGGATTGTGTGGTTTCAAAAATCGGGCCCCCGGTCGATAGTAATTATTTTAGAGTGTGTATTAGTACAGTTCATTTAGCCAATCTGGGCATTGAAGAATATTTCGTTAATGATGCCGGCTTAAGATCACTCGAAAATCTAATAATATAATTATCAGAAGAAAATACCGAATATTCTGTTAATGTTTGATATATAGGTACTTAGGTACGAATATACCTACTCATCTCTAGCTATCTACGAGCTAAGAATAGGCTCCCTCTCACAATTCGAATATAGCATGTAGCTAGGTAATGAAAACTTATATTTCGAATATAAGTATTTTGCTGGCTTAGTTACTTTATTCAAAACTAGCTTTTGCCCGCGACTTCGTCTGCGCAAATAACGTCAAAGTGACGTACCACCTTCATCCACTCATTTCTTCAAATATCATTATTTCATCATTATCATCATTATTTTATCATTATTTCCTATCCCGTCCTTTTATCCCGAGGAAAATTTGCAAAATCCTGTCTGAGTGCTGCTCTTTGATCTTCAAGGAATATGTCTGCCAAATAAAAAGGATCCGTATTAAGTAGCAAATCATATAATGAATCTTTTTATTTCTTATCCCACGGGAATTTCGTAAGGTCCAAAAATCAGTTTTTAGATATCATAATTGGCATGCGAAAAAGTATCCTATTACCGTCTCCTGGTCCTAAGGTCCCCACCAATTTCCAGCCAAATCGGTTCAGCCGTGCCGAGTTATAAATAGTGTAACTAATACGACTTTCTTTTATATATTCAAAATATTTGGAATTCAGCAGTTATTTTGTAGCTTTTTAAAATATTCAGTAAATTTATACACAATGAAATCAAAGAATGTTCGAGTATTACAGTTAATGTTCATTTTGAATGAAATAACAAACATACTTAGACAATTTAAATGGGAACTTTCGACTTAAAAAAAAAATATTTTATAAAGTTTATATAATTTACCAGTCGACAAGGGGCGACTTTTCAATCTAAAAAAATATAACTTTTCCTTTTGACAAAACTTATAACTCTGTAACAGACCCGATATTACTATTTGTATTATTGTTTAAGTTTTTACATATTATCACGGAAAACTTCAATTTTATGTACTTACTTGTTTTCTCTGCTATACTGTAAACTACAAATACTACCTTAGATATTAAGTTCTCGTGTAAGTCACTTATTGTTTTTAATGAGAAATAAAAATTCTATAAACCGATTATCGCTACATTTAAGTACTGTAGCCCTATAAAAATATTAATGCTACATTAAAAATTCGTACAGACATCATTCAAACAGATGACTCTTGGCGACCAAAAAATTCCCTAGCACGCGACGGAATGACGAGGAGTCGAGGATCCGGGTTCGATTCCCGGCCATACTCACCTGCTATGGGTGGTGTAGCGGTATAGCGAATAGCACGCGTCACGGAATGACGAGGATCCGGGTTCGATTCCCGGCCATAGCTTTACTTTTCGGATTTTTCTGTGTTCTAATTTTCAGTGTCGTTTAGAAATGTTATAAATTGTTGAAAATATAGTCTCTACATTTTAAATGGTTATATTTAGATTAATTACCCACATTAACTTGTAGACTATAATAAACATGCAAAATTTATCATTTTCATATCTTGTCTTTTTGTATCTAGGTTAATATGGTATAGCCCTAACAATAACGAACCTACTATCTTTACTTTAAGTTTTTTTGTTAATTAAACTTATAAACACCTGCCGTATCCTGAGTCAAAAGGTCACTGCATGGTCCTCCAACAAACGACTGTTGCTTACCTAGGTACAGTCAAGTGTAATAATATGTATCTAGACAAAGTTTCAAAAACAAGTAGGTACCATACGCTCTTACACCGGCGTAATAAGGTCGTGAGACATATTTTTGAGAAGTAAGTAAAGTAAAGTAAAGTAAAATTTATTTTCCAAAATAGACACGAAATACATAATGTTAGGAAGTTCAATGACTCCACACTAGGCACAGCCTGTATCGTGGCAGCCAAGAAATATCAAAAAAAATAACGGTTACCATTAATTATGAAGCGGTCTGATTAACAAACAAAAAAAAAGGAGGTAAAAATAGAAAAAATAAAATCAAAACAATAATTTGCTCATGGGAACCCAAATACCAACTAGAAATTAAAAAATAGTAAAAATAAATAGATAGATAGCTGCAAATGTGTGTGTGTGTGTGTGTGTGTGTGTGTGTGTGTGTGTGTGTGTGTGTGTGTGTGTGTGTGTGTGTGTGTGTGTGTGTGTGTGTATATGCATGTGTGTATGTATGTATATGTGTGTGTGAAAGTGTGTTAACTCACAACACTTAACACTTGCTCAGAGTCGTCATAGCTCCAGGTCAGCAATAGACTCAGTAAACGTTTTCTTGCCTCAGGAAGTCTGCAATGTCTTATGTCGCACTCTTTAACAATTCCATTGTAAATATGGGGGAATAAGAAATGTTTAAAGCGTTTGGCAAATTTAGTTTTGACGACAGGTTTGGGGACCTTAAAAATTCTCTTTTTTAACATATCACAGTAAGTTGCAAGACTGATTGTTTGTTTATGCATAAATACTGTGACACGCAAAATGTACAGCCTCCGAACGCTCAAAACCTGAGCCTCCCTAAAAAGGTTTTCTGTAGGGAATCGCCGAGGCTTACGCAAAGAAACCTTCAGAACTGCTCTCTGAGCTCTTTCCAGGGCCAACAAGGAAGTCTTAGCGATACCACCCCAAGCAAGAATGCAATAGCTCAGAACTGATTCACATAACGCCTGATACACCATCCTAAGTAACGGGCCATCAGTTGCCTCCCTAAGCAGTTTCATGGTGTAAATAAGTTTACGTACCCTAGCAGCTGTCACGGCAATGTGTTCCTTGAAGTTAAGATTTTCATCAATGACGACACCTAGGTATTTAATAGAACTAGCTTTGCTAATGAGGTCACAAGAGCAAAGCGACACAAAAGAATCCCGTGGCTTGGCACAAGATTGTGCGTGAATTGTTAGGCCATCGAACTCTGCGGGGGGCTTGGAAGAGAGAGTCTTATGAAAACACAAGAATTTTGTTTTGGACGCGTTCAGGGTCAAAAGATTACGCTCTAACCATACGGACACACTTTGCAAGCCCTCCATTGCCGCCTTGTGGACACTCTGCCAAGAACGACCATGAAAAACTAGGGCCGTATCATCTGCGTAACAAACAAGATCGCAGCTTTGGAGTGCAAGTGAGGCAATATCATTAATGTAAGCGATGAAAAGCGAAGGGCCCAATATGCTGCCCTGGGGTACGCCAAAAGTAACGGGTTCACATCCGCTCACCCTCCCACCAACTCTAACGCACTGACTTCTGTGGGTTAGGTAGCTGGAAAACCAGTCCAGGGCAGTACCACGTATACCAAAAGTTTCCAATTTTCTGAGCAAGATAGGAGTTGAAACAGTGTCGAAAGCCTTAGCCAGGTCAAGGAATATGCCCACACAGCTCCGACCCCCATCCAGATGGGAGACCACAGTGTCCGTCAAAAGCGTTACCGCATCCTCAGTAGATCTTCCCTGGCGAAATCCGAACTGACGATTGGAGATGAGATTGTTAAGCTCAAGGTAATTTATCAAACGCTTATTAACAACGCGTTCCAAGACCTTTGAGCAAACATTCAGGAGAGAAATGGGTCGGTAATTGTTGGGAGAATTTGTCGGGCCACCTTTGTGGATTGGTATAACCAAAGCTGTCTTCCATGCCTGGGGAAACGTGCCGGAACTGATACTCAGGTTAATGATGGCTGCTAGGGGCTCCGATATGATAGATCCAACGGCACTTAGTAGTTTATTACTCAAACCATCCCGACCCGGGGCACCCACAGGATCAAGTGTATTAATAATACCCAGTACCTCGCCCGCATCAGTGGGAGCAAGAAAAAAGGAGCTCGAGCAGAGGTTCGTATCAACAACTTTCGCAGCCAAGGAGTCTTGGTCTTCTGAGAGTTTACCTAAGATGGTACCTGCAAGTTTGGAACCAACGGAGGAGAAATACGAGTTACATTGAGCAAGAGCCGCGGCAGGAGAAGCCCCTGTATTCAATAAATCCTCCGCTGAAGAGACCCTGACATTCTTGTGAGTAATACGACCAATAGCCCTCCAGAGCTTCTTAGGAGCGTTCCTGTTTTGTGTCAGATCTGCATTGTCATGATCCGACTTAAGCTTTCTTAACAGCGCAATGAAGAAGTTCCGGTATCTAGTGTAAGTAAGTCTCTTAAAGCCATTGTTGGGATCCCTTCGAGAGTCAAGGTGCAATTTGTCCCTATGCCTGGAACATCTGATAAGCCCCGGTGACATCCATGGTTGAAGTGCAAATTTGGAACGACTAACCTTGACGGGTTTGGTATGCCTAGCAACTGCGATTGAGACTGTGGAGGCAAATAGATCCAGAGCGTCATCAAGGCTAGAATGCAGGATGACAGGAGACCAATCCACGCGATTCAGGTCTCGCTTAAGAGACTCGAAGTCAATCGCATCTTTTATGCGATTAGACTTGGCCCGTTTTGGTAAAAGAAGTTCCTATCGATGTTCCTAAATGTGGCCTGTGGGTACCTGTTACCTTAGGCTCTGTCTACCCCGTAAGGGATAAAGACGTGATTTGTGTATGTGTGTATGTATGTCCTATCGATACTTATTTTTGCACTTGACTGTACCTACATCTTTCTCTGTACCTATCGCGTTAGACTGCCATCGGGAAAAGAAAATACCATTTAGGCATTCTGATAAACACTTCACTACATAGTACAAAACAAAGTCGCTTTCCGCTGTCTGTTTGTCCCTATGTAGGTATGCTTAGATCTTTAAAACTAGGCAACGGATTTTAATGCGGATTTTTTTATTAAATAGGGTGTTTCGAGAGGAAGGTTTTATTATGTACAATATGCAGACTAAGTCGTGGGCAGAAGTTAGTATATAGAGAAATAGTAAATATCTTGATACAACAGACTTGACACCTAATTGACCTAGTCCCAAACTAAGCAAAGCTTGTAATAGGGGTACTACACAACGGAGAAACATATTAATATAGATAAATACTTCCTTAATATATATTAAACATCCCAGACTCGAAAACAAACATTCGTATTTCAATCTTTGTTTTCTGTCATGAACACGAAGACAATAGGTATGTGTTTAGCAGTTACACCAAATCAAACACTTTAAACTAATTATCAGCATGATTGTGTCTAAAGGATCATAGTTCCTACAACAGAATACATTCAGATAAGATTGTATTAAATTGGTAAGTTAATGGCGCAACGCCGGGGCGAACCCCGCCGCCGTCCCGCGTCGTGGCGACCGGTGGCGGCGCCGTTCAACGTTCGCGGCACGTGGAGCCGATTCGTTCGCGGAGCTCGTTCACTCACGTATACACTTTTGAATAATACCTATCTGCGAGTCAGATTCACCTCTACCGCTTTGTTTGTTCCGTGCAGACGTGTTGTGAAGCAGCCCTCGTCTGTATTCCACTCGGTCGGCGGTCGGTTATGTTACGTCATTTTGCTTTCGTGTCTGCCGTGCGCAGTAGATAGATAACCAATTTGACAATCGCTCTCGCTCGCTCTCGGTCGTAATTTCATCATAGAGATGTCAGTGTCGTTTGAGAAGTGTTAACAGCGGGACGTGGCGCAGCGGGACAAACTGAAGTCCTCGCGTAAAGTAATAAAACTAACCGCAGAATAGCGACCTTGCCTTCGTATACGAGTGATTAAGGCCACATAACCTGGTATTTGTTCGAACTCACATAACCTACAAAATGTCGGAGAATTCGCAAGACGTGCTAAAAGATGCAGCGGCGGCGGCTGCAGTTGCTGGTGGATCACTATTTAGCACATTTGATATTTTTATGCTAGTAGTTTTACTTGGAGCTGCCGTTTGGTGGCTGTGGAGTTCAAGAAAAGATAACAAGAAAGATGAAATTCTCCTCAGCAAATATTCCATACAGTAAGTACATTCAACTTCAACTAATCAGCAACTTGTTGCGTCGTTTATATACATATCTTCTAATAGAAAGTATAAAACAATGTATCTGGGTACTGACGTTTGGTAGCGTTTGATAGCTTCAGAATGACAATAATGCCAATATTATTGCCATTGTACCTAATCAAAGCCGGAAAGAGGCAGTAGGTATTTATTAATACTTAAACATATTAAAAGTTAATCAACTTGTTTGTATAAAGATTTTAACTGTTACCCGCGGCTTCGCCCCCGTACCAGTTCTTTTTTTTCAAAATACATACTGTTTCATAAAAACCTTGTCCTGAAAATGAACACAAATAATAGCGAAATATCCAGCCGTTCACGTGTGATGCCGTGACTAAGGGAAATAGGGATTCATTTATATTTTATTTTGAATATACCTAGGTATATATATTCATTCATTCATCTCCAAACTATATACGCCCCACTGCTGGGCATTATCTATATAGTTTTACTTAGCTTTTACCAACTTTATTTTGCAGTTTAAATAATCTTCGCAGTTATAAGTAAGTCATTTCAGTAACGAAGTCAGTCGCGCTAGACAACACTTCACATTTTCCTCATAGGCTAGACAACCTCCTTTGTACGAGCTAAATTTGATTCGAAAAAAAAAACTGGTAATTCCGAGTACTAAGCGTTATAGTCATTATTCACTAAATATCAACTTATAGGTAGGTAGGTAGGTACTTTTTTAAAATGGCGACAAAAACGATGTCTAATTTTGTTTTGTTTAGACAAGTAATTCTTAATCAAATATGAGCGTGTTAGCGGAGATTGTCGTTATAGTTATACACGTTTCAAGGTTATCTTTTATCGTTGAAAAAAGTAATAAATATCTACTCGTAAATAATATCTGTTGTGTCGGAGCCCAACTTTTATTTGCAATCAATTATTATACCTAGTAAATGGGAGGGGTAACACTGTTTATAAGTAGCTAAGTACGGTTAGCATCAAATGGTCAATTAGTCCTATATCTATTGTCTAACGCGCTAATCGCAATCACAATTGCTATTTCATTACTCCAAAAGGTTTAGGTTCAGGGTAGAAAAACTTGGTACCTAAATGAGATTCGTTTGTGAGCGTGATTGCACGCGTTGGACAATATGACCTCTAATTGCGTATAGGTACCATAGGTACCATAAGTACCACACACAGAACATACCTAGGTATATTACATTATTTATGTTTATTGTCACTTGTATTTAACTAGCTACATATATTTATTCAAAAGAAAGTAAGCATAAGTCATACAGTCATAATCAGCAACAGCATACCTGTAGCTACTCAGTAGGGACTTGAACTAATCCTAGATAGGTATGTAGGTATTTAACTTGGTTGATAATCAGTGCACGTTTATCTCTGAATACCTAACCTACGTAACAACAATAACCTTGACAGCGGCGAATATTAACTTCCTTATTTATTTACTTACGTAGTAACGAGTAATTTGGCATAATAGTAGGTATAGTTAGTTAGTTTTTATTGAATTCAAGCAGAACAAAGCTAAATAGGTATAAAGTAAGTACAATAATTTATCAAGGTATTGTGCTTCGACCGACGGGTCGACATATCGGTTTCGGTTAATTACTTGTCCAATAATCACACAACGCACGCATGTTCCTTAAATTAAACTACGCTATTGATATTCGTGGGTAGGTACTGTAGATACTTGTAATTATGGCTTTGTTGCATGTTAACCTTTTTTGAGTTTATTGGATTTTAACTGAGTTTTCACGTCTACGTTTTTCGAGTACGGATTTAAAACACTTGATCCTTAATTATTTCTTTAATCTTATTTATTATACATACTTATTCAGTAGCAAAAATCACAACACAATATTCTTAGATGATTTAATTGGTCGATTGAACTATAAACTGTTGGTGGGTGGATATGGCCAGGTCATGGTCCCGAGTCATAATATAATGTATTTATGCTTTGCCAAGTAGTAGTCGAATTTGCCTTGGAAGGTCTATCTATCTCTATCTATACAAGTTTAACTAACTATTTAGGTGCAAATATAGATATAAACTTTAGAGTATACGATTAGGCATGAATAAAAATCATTCCAATATTTTTTCAGCCAGAATGAATAATAATTATGTTGATGCTAATAAATAGGGGAGCTTCGTATCGACACGGTCTCAGTAACGTAAAAGTTGATGCTGCAGCTGTATCTATCTCACATTAGGTATTAGAGATTGTCAGAGGGATAGTATAGGTCCTTATGACATTCAAAGCGATGCCGTGAGCATGTTGCTAAATCATTTTCAGCATAGGTACACAGATTGAATTTAATAGTAGAAAATCCTGTGATTTAGACAAAAGTTATTATTTACTTAAGTTGCACACTGGTTCCATAAACCCATCATTGGTAGATTTGGAATTTTTAGCACCTTCGGTACCTTCAGTGTAACGTTGTGTATTAGAAATGTGATTTTTGGTAAAAGTTTTTATTATTAAATTAAAGAAATTGAATGAAAATTTGAAATGTGTGTATGTGTATGCTGTGTTCTTCTTTTTCGTGGTTCGTTCGTATCAATGTGTCAAATGCAATAATTAATGGTGATGACTCTTATTTTCGTACCAGCTTTTGCCCTCGACTCCGTCCGCGCAGAATTAAAATTTGTGCTAAAACTTATTTCTCGCTCCCATCGAAAATGTACAAAAGCCAGCCAATTGCGCGTCGTACTTTACCACGAAGGATTTTGAACTATATACCTATACCTACCTCAACGAAATAATCTCGTTTCTTGCACATCCTCTTCCATTCTTTTTTAAACCACCTTTTGTTCTGTGGGAAATTCGAAAAGTCCCTTCTTATGACGCCTATAGGTGTGATCTTCACAGAACATGTCTACTAAATACAAATTTTCTAAACCGTCCTTTTATCCTGTGGGAAAATTGGGAAATCCCTTTGTAGTAGTGCACCTCTATGATCATTAAGGAATATGTCTGCGGGAACTATGTAATTTTCCGGGATAAAAAGTAGCCTATAACCTGGCCGGTAGTTTTCTCAACAGATTAGTAATGTTTGCATCAAAATCCGTTCATCCGTTTTCACGTGATGCGCTCGCAAATATACCGACGAACAGATAAACAGACAAAAAATCTTAAAAACTGTTGGAACATGCTCTGTTATCGATGCTAAGTATCCCCAGCCAGTTTTTTTTTTTAACATTTTCTTCGTACAGACTTTTCGACCATCTTCAGCTTTATTATATTTATAGATTAAAGGGATATAAAAATGCTAAACGCTCTTAAGTAATAAAAGTTAGTTTAATCTGTAGACACTTACTATTTACCCACCATCTTGGTTTGACCAATCGCAGAAGAGGTAACGGCAATGACCTATCAACTACTTATATACGTTTTACATGTAGGTAAGTATATGAAAAATTAACTAAGCAGCTGGACTGGACAGAACACGCATAATTACAATACATTTTGTATTTTGTACCTAGTAATTTTCAAGTTCTACCTAGTGAACATTTGTAGACAAAATAGGATATCTACACAATGATACAATATCACAGTCACAAATCTTGAGTTAAAATTCTGACGAAGGTAAAGATAACATTCTCCTAACACGAATGCATTACATTAGAATAACATAACTATGCAAGAGTACCTATTACAATTTTAAAATATTTTCCTTTGTTGCAGGCCTGCCGGCACGATCCAGGTTACAGAAAATTCTTTTATAAAGAAATTACAAGCGTCCGGAAGGAGTTTGGTAGTATTCTATGGATCACAGACAGGCACAGGAGAGGAGTTTGCCGGTCGCCTCGCGAAAGAAGGCATCCGGTATAAGATGAAGGGTATGGTCGCTGACCCCGAAGAATGTGATATGGTAAGTAAAATTGTATTGCCCCAAATAACTATTTATATTCATATTGTGTGGAATCAACTATTTACCTACAGAGTTCGTTCCTGCGTTGCCTAATCAAAGCATGTGTGTCTGACTATTAATAGTTATAAACTGTTGTTCCGACTAATTTTAAGTATTTATATATAGGTTTAAATAATGAATATCGATCGTAGAGGCCCAGTTTTGTAAAAAAAAACTACTGATATTAATTATTGTATTATTAGTAATAATTATTTTTAATAATCATTCTAAATTTAAGTATTAATTTAATTATAGTAAACAATAAACAAATAAACGATAAATAAACAAATAATGACATTATCAGATAATAATTACTAATCAAACTTTCAAATAAAAGTTAAATCAGAATAGCATTTATTCTAAGTACTTATATAAAACGAAGTCGGGTTACTTACACCATACCTACATATACAAACTCCGCCGATTTTAATGATTGTTCATTTGTGGGATTTTTCTTCACAAAAATATATTATATATCCAAATGCAATCGTAATTTCTCTTAACATGACATTGTACAATTGGCCTTGTTCATTTTTTTTAAGCTGTGCTTTTAACGCCTTTATTTGATAAAATGGACTATTTCAAGCAACTAATTTGAATATTATGCTTTTACGTAGCTTTGTTAATTAATAATAAATATTTTTTCGCTGTTTGATAATTCGTGAATTTAGACAGAATCCCAATCGCCTTCGTTCGGCTGGCTATAAAAAAAACCGGCTTTGTCTATGGTTTTGTCGATTTGACAGGGACACGTGACAGTTGCCGTAGGTAAACTTTTTTTTTTCATTTTTGTGGCAAACATTCGATGCTAGATTCTGTCTAAAAACCCGGTCATTCGGTCAAACAAAGGTTCAAAGTACTTTTACAAAAATATCTGTAATCATAAAGTATTTTTGAAATCGGACAAGATAAATCGGATAATTGATGGTTTTCCTCGAAATGGTTTTCGAATTGGAGCATACTAAAAAAAATGAACAATGCCAATTTGTGATGTAATTTTGATTGAATGAATAAATAATCTACTTAAATCTTAAATGTATGAAATGTAAAAAAATAAAACTGATGACGTGACAGAAACTGATTCCCTAACCTAACCTTTCAACCAGGTATAATTAGGATTAGTTCATATTTGTAGATAGTTAAGGTAGTACTTGATTAATCATGTATTCACTTTTTTTTCTTTTTTTCTCAGGAAGAGTTAACAAAACTCAAGGACATACCGAATTCTTTGGCTGTATTTTGTGTGGCTACATACGGCGAGGGAGATCCTACAGATAACGCTATGGAGTTTTATGAGTGGTTGAAGAATGGAGATCCTGATCTAACTGGATTAAATTACGCTGTAAGTAAATCTGGAATACTCAAGTACGCAGTGAAGGTTTGATTGAAATAGTCCATGATTGGCATGATTAAGCGTACCTTTAAAGATACATAGGGACAGATAGATAGCGGAATGCGACTTTGTTTTATTTATACAATGTAGTGATATGTAAATAAACTATACTAGAGACCTGCTGAGGTTATCTGAACTCTGAACAAAACTAAGATACTTGAATGAAGTAATGTGGCAATGAAATATACGCGTGTCAGGTAATTGAATTACATACTCGTATGTACATACACACACGGGTCGAATAGATTACCTCCTCTTTAAAGTCGTTGTAAATAACCGGCCAAGTGCGAGTAGGACTCGCGTCATTCATCGTCATTTTACTCCTAAAAATTCCATGTTAATAAAAAATAGAAAAATATATTCTTAGATCATGCGTTCACTTGTAGTGCACGTTGTCAAATTAAGGGTAACCAAATAGCCTATTTGGCTGACCGAGTACAATTTCCTGATCACAAAAGTGTTAATATAAAGCATTGAAGCACTAATTTAAATTAAACTTACTCTATGTGAACAGACAGGATTATTTTGTGAGAAAACTGCTACGTAAAAATCTATGTAAAATTACTAAGGTAAAATAACATACCTGCTAATAACTTCGGTCAATCCGAGCATCCATTTATGCAATGATATTTTATTTAACAAACAAACATACAAATATACTATATATCGTTGCAATCATACGAGAAAAATTTAATACAAACACTACCTACCGCACAAGATAAATAAAACTTTAATACGATTTAGACGCTATAATTTAAATACCGTTTGCAAATTCTCGATTTCAAACTTGAACGTAAACGTGATAACACGTCACAATAGGCTTTTTTTGACCACAGGCTAGATTCAAAAATCGTGTTTTTTAATTATATTACCAAAGACTTTGAAATAGATACTTACATTCTGGGAATGGCTAAGGAATCTTAGTCCGTACTACCTCATCGGTGTTTTAATAATAAGTCGAATTTGTAATTCCATTTTCTTCTCTTTTTTTAGAATCAATGATGATTTACAACTTAAGAGTTAACACAGCATTAAAGCATTTTCATCGTGAAAAACGTAATAGCAGACGTAATTAACGTAATTAACAGACGTACAAGCGTACAAACGTAATTAACAGACGATTGAACAGTCTTAGAGAAGTACCAACCAACAGAGGCACTGGTATTAGAATGAGATAGTAAAAGATTCGATCGAATAGTTCCGACTGGGACAGCTTTATTTATTATATTATATTAAAATGAGATATGAAGATAAATTATCGAGTCCGCTAGCATTTACTTCGTTGGTGCCTCGTTTAATGCTCCTCTCATCTACTCAAAGGTTAACTGGCAGAGGTCTCTTATAGAGATAAGTTCGCCTTTGTGCATATATTAGTGTTTTTTTGTGAATTTATATTTATATTTGTACAATAAAGGATTTACTTATTTTACCTCGAGTTACTAGTTTGATAGTATGAAGCAGACTTTAATTGTATTTTTTTTTAATAATGGCAACACTATTAGTAATGTCAAACGTCAGTTGTTAAGTCAGTTAAACGTCAATCTATAGGCTCGGTGAGACCAGATGTTCCAAGAGTTTAGCATAGAATTACGAAATAAATTATATTATTTGTGTTTATGAATTAGATAAATATAGCTTATTTCAACCATAAATGTTTGCGCACCAATAAACTATTTTCACTTCGAATTATTAGCGACAAATTGTGATATAACGCACAGCAGATTTATTTTACTACAAGTATGAGTGTTGTTGTACGAACTCTGCCGTTTTTTATGCGGAAAATAATGAATAAGAGACGTAGTTTGTCACCGTGGCTCAAGCTGCGATTTTTGGTAAGATTTCATTTTGGCTATTAGAGTTTTAAGAACTCAACCTTAGTATAAAGGTCAGCAGCAATTGTCAGTGTTCTAAACCAGTGTTAGCATACACTTTTTCTTTTGATAGCAAAGTCCAAAATTATTGATTATACATAATGATTTGTTTAGTATGTTTAATAGATTATATAATATATAAAATAAACTGTAACTTATTTATATATTATATTATATAATTGTAATATTATCAATAGTGTGATCTTGTGTAGTTATTGCATATTTAATATTGTAATGTAATAAATGCTGAGCTTAAATGTCTTTTGTAAAAGGTAGAGGCCACACTTAATAACTACAATGATTCTGCTGAAAACATTCAACATTCATTTTTTTGGGTGCTAATAGTTATTAGAAAAAAAACCAGACTAATGCTAGTTAAACTTGCATGGAGAGAGCTCAGAATACTGGTGATATTACAGGTTTTAGTTTAATAACTATTTTCTGTTTATTAAAAAAAATTGTAGGTAGTAGTAGTTGACACCTATAATTGCAAAACTATCTGTCTCAAAATTATAAAAGAATATATTTGAGATTCTCACAACTAGTCCTTTCATTTCACAATACACACAAAATAGTTTGGTAATTATTTTTTAATCTATGCCCAATGGTGGTCCACAGAACAATTATTTATTTACATTAGGTACAAAGCTGTTTTTGAGTTACCAACTTAGGAATGTTTCAACTCAATCGGTCCAGTAGTTTGATTTCATAGCCTGCAACAGACCCTATAAGAATTCAGGTTTTCCTTTTGAGGTATGAAACCTAAAAACTACAATATATTTATGAAATAACTTCCATTTCAATTCCATTTAAATTAAGTTACTTCCATTCTGGTCTGGGAGGAAAGGAAAAACATAGAATGTACAAGCTGATTTTCTTCCCGCGCAGATGGTCAATGCCCATCGAGGGTACAAGCAAAAAGCCTACGTGTAAAGCGGGGTTGTTTTTTTTTCTCGTTTTTTCCCAAAGCATGGCATGTCGTTGGGTTGGAATGGTTGTTCAAAAATATTGTGGGTATGCGAAAACCATTTTTCGATTCAGGATCAGTTTGCAACATATTATAGCTTTTTTTTATCAAATATTTTTACGAGGCTTAAGTGCAGTTGTGTGACTATGCCAGCCTCATTAATAATAAAAAAATAGTGTAATTATGTCAGCCTCAGCTTTAAATTCCTAATTATCGTTACGAGTCAAAAGTGTCCTCCCCCCTTGCCAGCTAAACTGTTTTATTTGCATAGGTGAAAAAAATTATGATAGTAGTACATATAACAAAGTTTAAAGGAAAACTATCACAGCTAGGTTGTTAGTTGGCTTTATAATTTAACTATGGCAATTAGGGAACCCTACACTGCGCGTGGTCCGACATGCTCTTGGCCGGTTTTTTATTTATATGTATTGTTTTAAGTAAGCAACGTTGCAAGCCCTTAAAAAGAGACATTTCAAATCATTATAGTTCTTCCAATCATTAAGTTTCTCGATGACAGCTCCCGTAGAATGTAACTGCGCTTTTTACGCAAAAATTAACTTTTAAATGCGAGGTATAAAAAATATGACAACTGCCTAATTTTGTTCCTTGATCTCATATAATATTCATCTAAGACAAATTGAGTCCATATATGCATTGATATTTTTTTAAAGTGCGATAAACAATAAACGTTTTCATAAAGTTACATTCTATGGGATTACAATTACAATGATTAATCCCATAGAATGTAACTTTATGAAAATGTTTATTGTTTATCGCACTTTAAAAAAATATCACTGCATATATGGACTTAATTTGTCTTAGATGAATATTATATGAGATCAAGGAACAAAATTAGGCAGTTGTCATATTTTTTATACCTCGCATTTAAAAGTTAATTTTTGCGTAAAAAGCGCAGTTACATTCTACGGGAGCTGTCATCGAGAAACTTAATGATTGGAAGAACTATAAATTTGTTTTATTTCATAGGTAATACTAATATTCTTTTTTGTTTCAGGTCTTTGGTTTGGGTAATAAGACATATGAGCATTACAATGCTGTAGCCATTTACATAGACAAGAAGATGGAAGAATTGGGGGCCACTCGGGTATATGAATGTGGTTTAGGTGATGATGACGCCAAGTGGGTACATTTTCTATGACA
This sequence comes from Pandemis cinnamomeana, assembly GCA_932294345.1. NCBI lineage: Eukaryota > Metazoa > Arthropoda > Insecta > Lepidoptera > Tortricidae > Pandemis > Pandemis cinnamomeana. The sequence continues at coordinate 8,332,488 of OW028705.1, read as the reverse complement.
TGAATTTGTTTAGAAATTATTAGGTTAAAGTCAAATAATTGTGATTGTTATTTTTAGTATTGAAGATGATTTCATCACTTGGAAAGACAAGTTCTGGCCTGCTGTCTGTGAGAAATTCAACATTGAGAGCATGGGTGAGGAGGAGTTGGTACGCCAGTTCCGTCTGGTGACGCATGCACCGGAAAGTATCACACCTAATAGCGTCTTCACTGGTGAAATAGCTCGGTTACATTCCCTTCAAGTGCAAAGACCGTTAGTATGAATTATTTTGTGGCTTTAACATTTGTACAGTCATTAATTTCTCATGATGATGATGGTGACAATTAAAATGACATTAAGTAAAATAATTGATATTGGCTACTTATTGGATTTTGGAATTGTGCACCTTTTCTTGCATTCTTCTGATATGGGCGGTGGGGACGCAATATATTTACTTATCAGAACTTATTACTCGTTAAAAGAAACAGAGATTTTACCAATTATGCCAATGCTTACACAAGCGGGTGGGTGTTACCTCTTGCTTACTTTTGGTGGGCAAGAAAATTTTGCTAACATGACATTTGAATGGACAAGAACCACAGATGTAACGTTTTTTTATACTGTATGTTCAGATGTACCTATGAGTATATATCTGTCTGCATATATTTTTATATTTAATTACCTATATATAGTAATTTATTTATAGTAATAGAGCGGAAACATGAAACGGTCGGAAGTTTTTATAAGTTTTAGTTACGTAACTAATACACACCCAATATGTAAAGTTTTAAGATGAGCAATATCAACCCCTTATTAATCTAAACCTAAGCATCTGTTTTTTCTATATGAAACCTGATTCATCAATAAATTTCTCCTGTTGGGTGTTTACCAACTTGCTACATACATACATACATATATATATACATAAATCACGTCTTTATCCCTGACGGGGTAGCAACTTGCTAGATTGCTTAAATATATAATTTTTCAGGCCTTATGATGCTAAGAATCCGTTCCTGGCTCAAATCAAAGTCAACAGGGAACTACACAAGGGTGGCGACAGGTCATGTCTTCATGTAGAGCTAGACATCTCAGAATCCAAAATGCGATATGAAGCTGGTACGTAAAATAAAATAAAAAATGTTTTTGGTATGTTCCTTATTAAGATTAGTAGTTACACGGGAGAGCAGTTATTGAGCTAGCTAAGTTGTTCTGGATGATGTGGATCCACATTAGTAACAAATATGCAAAATTCCAGCTACCAAAATATAATGGTTAAAAAGAACGGAATATATTTTTCTCTAAGTATTTCTTTTGATGGGTGTTTGTAAGTAACTCTGTTTTCTCAGGTGATCACGTGGCTGTATATCCCATAAACGACATCAACTTAGTGGAACAATTAGGCAAGTTGACTTCTGCAAATCTTGATGAAGTGTTCTCTCTCATAAACACTGACCAAGAAAGCAGCAAGAAGCATCCGTTCCCATGCCCAACCACCTACAGGACGGCACTCTCTCATTATATTGAGATCACTGCTCTTCCAAGAACTCACATCCTGAGGGAATTGGCTGAATACTGTACTGATGAAGAGGTAAGTTGTAGAGAGTTGTGTTATTAGAGTTTTGATCATTTTAGCTATGTATTATATCTATGTTAGTATTGTTGTTTTTATTGTCCCTGCGTTTCTCCTGTCTATTTGTTTCCCCCACCTACATAAACTGTGTCCAACTTATTCCTCTGTCTTATTGGTTGTCTGGTAGAGATCGCTATTAAGCGATAAGAACGCCTATTGTCTTCTTTGTTCTTTGTTTCTGTATTGTTTTGCACTGATTTGTGGTGTTCAACAAAGATTATTTGTATTGTATTGTAAATATTTTTATTATACACTTTTACCGAAATGCAATATAGCAAAAAACTTGACTTTGACTAACTTGTTGTACTTGATAGAACCTGCTTCTTATTTTAAAAATGTATTCTGCTTTGACCTGAAAACGTCAATGGCGAAATCAATACAGCTATAAAAAAATGTACAGTTTTCCTATACAATGTATTTAGTAAACAATGACTTAATGACTGCTTTAATTAATTCATAGGACAAGAAAAAGCTGTTGCTAATGGCAACCAACTCGCAAGAGGGCAAGGACTTGCACCAGTCGTTCGTTACGGAGGCGTGTAGGAACATCGTGCACATCCTCGAAGACATCAAGTCTTGTAAGCCGCCGCTCGACCACCTTTGTGAACTGCTGCCTCGTCTGCAACCAAGATATTATTCTATTTCTTCAAGCCCTAAGGTAACACTTAGTTTTTTTACTCATCTTAAAAGTATTATAAAGTCAAGTTCCAATTTGCAAATATAAAGAATTAAAATAAAACTTAGCGAAAATTATAGAGTGGTTATTAGAGTTTTAATCATTTTGGTTGCAATAAATTAAAAAAAGTTTTATGAAATCACAATATTATCTACTGAGGCCTGTCATAAAGCATAATGTTATTTAAGAGGGCATAGTGCAACAATGATTACGGAAATAGAATCTCAAGGCTAAAAGATTTGATACACTTTATACTTGTATTATTCATTCATTCATGCATACCTACTCATTAATGCTACCTACACATAGTAGTTTGGTCTTTTAAACGCCAGCTAAGTCTACAAAAAATTACATTCTTAACGTCATCATAACGATGGTCTAGTTCACAGTCAATCGTACTAATTAAGGGGATATATACCTAGGACGATAGAGCACAAATCACAACGTTGCAATTTCATTCGACAGACAATCTGTGTGCGCGGCGGTTTGCTTTGAAATGGGCTACAAAAAAGGAAGAAGTATTTAATTAATCTGAATTTGTCTAAATTTTCAGTAATATTAAATTACCTATAATTTTTTAAATGAGAAAGGAGTTTAAAAATCAAAATTCAATGTTTATTCTGCAAATTGCTAATTTAACAGTTTTTTTTTAAACTACCAGCACTATCGGAAAAACCATCATTGCCAAGAAGAATGAAATGCAAGAAACTTGTCAGAATGTCATTTTTTCACAACAAAAGTAATGAAATGTAGCATTAATAAAACACTACTTTCTTAACCACGAATATAAGTAAATCAAACAACTTACTTAGTTATATTCAATCATAAGTAAGTCATACCTTCAAGTAAACTTACGTCAAGATCTGTTGGTTGGATAGCATTACTAACTACTTCTCACAAATTCAAAACTGAACTTAGGTCTTGACAACATATCAAGGTCTTGTCAATAGCGCTCGTGGCCATTTTATTTTTATTTTAGTAACTAAACGAATGAGTATCCATGTAGCTTTGAGAATATTAAAGCCGCGGACATCGAAATACTTGGTAACTAAGTGTTGTTTCACAACTTACGTATCATAACTATTGATCGATCTAAAGTTCACCTTATGCATTCTCCAAAACTGTCTACATGCTCTGAGTTGTTATGTTTTTATCGAAGAATTGAGGAATTATTCGTCATGATGTCTTAGCGCATATACGCACGCACCACTGCTGACCACAGGCAGGCCTCTCACGATGATGGGGCTTAGCCTGTAGTTACTACGCGGGCCGAGTGTGGATTGGGAACATTTATTCATTATTACAAAGCACTAATTTACATTAAACACTGACATGGCATTTTGTTGTGTCACGTGCGTTTAATACATAGATGCGTAAAAATCACTCGTGACGGTTCATTATTGTTAATTAGTATTTAGAAGCAAAATTGTTTAAGTACCTAGTTAATTTTATCCAAATGCTGTTCACAACTGCTGTATAATGGTTATTATAGGTACTAAATAATTTACTTAATATTGTTTATTAGTATAGACCGACCGCTTAAATGAGTCCTCGCCCGCGCGGCACAGGGGCGCCGGGTAGGACGACAAAGTGGACCGAGAGAGGTGCGGGCGGGTAGTGCGCCTGCTGCCCGCACCTCTCTCGGCTACAAAAATGATGTTTCCCATCAATCCCATCATGCTCGCAAAGGATTCTATTACACACAGGCGAGCAGTTGGAGTCGATGGACCTTCCATGGGAGTTATAGATTTTTGTATTCAGAATCCAATCTATAATCGAAATAATTTACCTATATTTTTGTATTTTCTCGTAAATGGTGATGAAAAACATTGTGTACCACGGGCAGAAGGGCCAAATGGTTACTTACCACCCTTGCTGCACAATGTACCTACTCGTACTATAAGAAACTTATCATATTTTTAGCTACATCCCGAAACGGTGCACATAACCGCTGTAGTAGTGCAGTACAAGACGCCGACCGGGCGCGTGAACAAAGGAGTCGCGACCACGTGGCTCGCCAACCACAAGCCGTCAGACGGAGACTACCCGCGAGTGCCAGTGTTCATAAGGAAGTCCCAGTTTAGGTGAGAAACATACTTATTTATTTCTTTTGTAAATAAAGATTTCCTTGTTGGTTTGGGAGTATAGAAAAAACATAGAATATACTAGTTGCTTCTCTTCCCGCGCAGATGGTAAAAGCTCAACGAGGGAATGGGCGAAAATCTCATCACAATTTTTATTTCCAATCATGCTAAACGTGGCCTTTATGTCTTGTTACCTTAGGCTCTGTCTACCCCATAAAGACGTGATTTATTTCATACGGAGTACTTAAATAAAACACGAAAGTCATTTTTTCCGAATCTTTCTTATTATCTTCATTTTATCACATTCGGACGAGTTTGCAATACAAATAACAACCATTGTTGTGGATTTAAATATACATAGCAGACCAAGAAAGAGCATTAAAATTTTCTGGAAATATAAGACATATCGTAAGTAGTATCGTAGTATGTAGTACCATAAAAATACATATTTCATTGTGGGCGTATAGGTGGAAAGGGGAATCAAAATAGTGATGGGTTGCTAGCCGCATCGCCTATAACATGAAAAAATTATAAATAATATTATAATCGTACAGTGGCGGAGATTCACTCGTTCTCTGTCGCGGATATTATTGATACTGACTCGTTAAGTTGTTAATTTACCTTGACGCTATAACTACTTTGTACCTTAATGACATTAACTCCAACAAAGTGGCAAAGCAGTTTCTTGGCTAGCGTTACTTTGTTAATGCCGTTTAAATAAGATTATGTTTATTTAGCTGATATTATTTTTACTCGAAAAATATTTATAGGTACACTCTTTTTCCATGCGTCATCAGGGTTGAACTATAAACTACCATATACCGGTGTATAAATAACTTTACTTTGCTGTCTCCGCGATATAGTGAAGTTAAGTCTTCATGTACCGGTTTTATTATACCCATTATTTGCTTATACACTTTAGTAGTCCAAACTGGGAATTGATGATTGATTTTGCTAACCTAACTGCCCTTAGTTACAGAAAAAAGTAACAGATTTTTCCGTTGACATACACAGACTTACACCCAAATTACGGGCTAGACAGTGCCTAAGGTCACAAAACCTAAAGGCCACGTTTAGCATGATTGTGGGCGTATAGGTGGAAAAGGGAATCAAAATAATGATTGGTTGCTAGCCGCATATCCTATAAGTCATGATTCCTATGCCCATTCCCTCGATGGGCTTTTACCATCTGCGTGGGAAGAGAAGCGACTGGTACATTCTATGTTTTTTCTTTGCTCCCAGACCTGCATGGAAGCAAAGCCGTTGACCCATATATGTATTTTATAAAAATAAAAACATTTTACTCAGTCTTGTCGTACCCATAACGGCTCATAATAAGTACGTCCATAACATCACTTTTTTTTTATTTGTGATGTTTTGGACGTGCCTCTAATCAGCCGTTATGGGACCGACCGACCGTAAAATATTTTTATTAGTATAAAATATTTGGATGAACGGAAAAATCATCAAGCACTTAAAACAATCATCCATTCCCAATTCCCATTCTGATAGCGAACCTTTGTTGTTGGCTTTTTGTTATGTGCCTCACTTATTAGATCACAATATGTGCGGCAAATTATGAAATTATCAAAGTCAATCAGTATTACAAAGTAAAAAGTGATCCGTTACTTATGACGCTGAGTGTATAAGTACACTCATACATATTTATGTATGGTTACTTACATTAGACAGGTTCACTTAAAATATTTGGAACCTCTTTAATTCTCTAATCGAAAATGACGGATAGTATGAGTAGCATTAAAACGTGTAGTTTACCTAATTAAAATGTATGAACAACTACTTCAAACCTTGCGCCATTGACGTCAAATGCTGTGCATATAAATTATTTGTTTAAAAATATTACTTTGCATATATTTTATTGTATGTTTTTCATGACATTTCTACCTATACAATGTAATCTGTGGTGTAGCTACCTAGGGACTAGGCGGGGCAGTGCCCCGGGGCCCTCAAGTCAGAGGGCCCTCGAATCCTTACCAGAAAATCTCGATCGAACTATTATTATTAAAACGTAACCAGTTAAGATAGTAGTGGGGCCCCATTTTTTTATTTGCACCAGGGCCCTTGGTTACCTAGCTACGCCACTGAATGTAATTAAATACTGCAAGTTTTATTTGTGACAAGGTTTGAGATAGGTAGTTGGCCCTGGAGACGTTTTATGAGTAAAATGCGATTCTCGAACTTTGGGCGAACACATTGCCGTATGGCTTGATTTAAATAGGTACGACCTTTAAAGTCCGACTGACCACGTTAGCAACGCATTTATTATTGAGTATCTTATCAATGAATACTAAAAATAATCGTGACTGGGTATTTTTTGTTGCCTACATCGCAATAAGTTACGTTGGTAACACATGTACTCGTACCCTGTCATGATGAACATTCTGCGGACTTGCTGCCAAAGGTTAGTTTTATTGAAAGCCTGATTCATCGAATAAAGAGGCGTGGGCCCGAGTGCCTACCACTACTGGCACCAGCATTCATACCAGCCTTAAACAGTCTGGTGTAAAATTTACCTTCACTAGAGTATTAATTATACCTTCAACGTGTAAAAGTTTCGAAGAATTTAACTTTCGCTCCGATTAAATTCTGTCAAGTGAGACATCCTGCACACTGATTTTCGACGATACCATAAAAATAATATTGTGTTACAGATTGCCACTCCAAACACAAACCCCCATAATAATGGTGGGTCCTGGGACGGGGCTGGCGCCTTTCCGCGGCTTCCTGCAGGAGAGGGCGCATGCGCGTGCCAACGGGAAAGAAGTCGGCGATAACATCCTGTTCTTCGGCTGCAGGCATCGCGACCAGGATTACATTTATCAAGAGGTAAGTCTAGAAACTTAAAATAATAAGTCGTTTCTCGCGGTTCTAGTTTGTAGAGTTTAATGAACTTTACAAGATGTACCTATATCGCTGCCGTTACGAAGTTACGATGCTTATATTATTATATAGTCTGAACTGTTAAGTTCAGTACCGAGCTTGGATCAATAGCATCAAAGATAACGGGTCACATATAAAATCATAGCTAAGTAAATATGTTTGAAAAAAAAACATAGTAAAATCAGGGACTCATGTTTTCTTCTATGCGAATCGAGTGGGTAAACAATTCTCGAGTAAGAAAAACCCAAAATAGTTAAATTGTTTTGGAAAAAGATATTATGAATGTAAGTATGTATGGATGCAAACTCTTTATTGTGCAAAATATACATAAAACAAATACAATTGACAAACATTGAGATACATGCACAAAGGCGGACTTATCCCTTTAAGCTTTATTATATGGACTCCTTTTTGGAATACGCTCAGATGACACAATATTATAATAAGTGTAGATTTTGCACTCAACGATAATGAAACAGAACCTAATGAAGTTAAAATGAACTAAATCCACGTATATAGTGCATCGAGAAAATGACTATGATATGGTCCTTAACGCATTCACTGCCACCGACGCATATCACGCATAATATGCGTTTTCGTGATTTTCGCCCCGTGCCGCTGTCATAATTTTACAGGTGTTTGAACGCATGTGTGGCAGCTGGCAGCGAATGCGTTAAAGATATCACAATCATAATCGTAGCCACGTCACAATCTACAAGGCTATTTTGTCTAATTTATTAGCACATCATAAACGATAGTCGCGCCAGATTTGATTACGTAGAATAAATAACTAGTATTTTCCTTGCGTTACAGCAGATTTTGCAAATAGATGATTATTTATCTGTATACCTACCTATCCATATTAATATAATAAAAAGGAAAAACTTTGGTTTTTTTTTGTATATAGGGAGTTGTTAATATTAAACCTTACATACATAAACACAAATCACGTCTATCCCTTACGTGGTAGACAGAGCCTAAGGTAACAAGGCCTACGCCACGTTTAGCAAGACACTGTGGGCGTATAGGTGGAAAGTGGATATTAAACCTTGTGATGAACAAAAAACATTTACCTTGCTACTCCGCTATTAGTAGTCAAATCAATACCTATTAATCGGAGGTCCGTGGGTAGTGGCGCTCACTTGACATCTGGTGACCCACTTGCTCGTTTACCACACTATTAAAAAAGTATTGAAATCATTCGAGTCTTTGAGTTTATTCGTCAAAAATAAAAATACGAATGTTTCTCTTTATAATATTAGTATAGAATAGATATAAACACCCCTCATTTGAGGCCACACTGAGCGGACTGAATTGTCCCATAATAACTATTTATTAATTTTGATTGTTCTAGGAATTGGAGGAGTACGCTAAGAACAACAACGTGACGCTAAACCTCGCGTTCTCTCGCGACCAGGAGAAGAAGGTCTACGTCACACACCTGTTGGAACAGAAGATGGACCAGCTGTGGGACATTATCGGCAACAAGAATGGCCACTTCTATATTTGCGGGTAAGTTATTCAAAATATCGTCTTACAGCACTTCCCTAGCCACCGCAAGCATCATGTTTAACGTGACAGTCTTGAGCCACATTGCTCTCGTAGGTTACATTACATTAGGTACAGTCAAGTGTAATAATATGTATGTAGTCAACGTTTCAAAAATAAGTACCATACGCTCTTACACCGGCGTAATAAGGTCGTGGGACATATTTTTGAGAAGTTCGTATAGATACTTATCGCACTTGACTTGACCGTACAAAAGTGTAATGGATTGACGGCAGCTTTATTACCACTTTTAACCTTATACGTAATTTTGAGACTTGCCAGTACCCAGGCGGCTGTTTCGTAGTACATACGCGTAGAGCAGTCCTATTTGACAACATATCATATTTTTGTGCCTATAATTTCATTTGTTCTCTGTATTTTGTTTGTAAAGAGGAATATGCGAACAGTTTATTTTTTTCGCTAGGGCTTGTATTTAATTTATCATAAAGTAATTTGTGCTTATTCTAAAAGGGCGTAACTCCGGTCTTATCGCAGAATGCACACATCCCTTTGTCATTTCTCAATAGAAAAAAGAACTGACTTTATTTTTAAATTGTCAATGTCCGACCTTATTCTCCGATATTCGATTTTAGAGGTTTGCTTTGTGCTGTTCCGCTCAGTCATTAACTCGAGAGTGAGAGAGAAGATATGAAAAAATAATAATATACCTAATCAAGATGGATTGTTCGGTAATTTTTTGAGTATCACTTTTTCCTAACTACTTCTCGATTTGTCTAAAAGCATAGGTAATAATAATAGGTATATGATTCGATTTAATAACGTTAACTTTTGTTCTGAACAGTGATGCAAAGAACATGGCCGTGGATGTCCGTAACATTATTCTGAAGGCGATTCAGGAAAAGGGCGGGAAAACCGAGGCTGAAGCTGTACAGTTCCTGAAGAAACTGGAATCCATGAAGAAGTATTCCGCAGACGTATGGAGTTAAAAACGCCTCACGTGATTTGTTAGGTAAATTTATTTTAACTGTTCTCTTGTGTTCCACGTTATGACCATTCACAAACTTACTGTGAATATTGAACGCAAAGTATATTATGACATCGCAGTTTAGTGATATTTAGTACATTTGTGAGTAAATAAGGAAATCAGTGTAGAGAAGTGTGTTTACATAAATTTTGACGAAATATGGGGTGCATGCTCATCCGATTATAAATCCAATTAGATAATAGGAGCTTGATGAAAGAAAGGATAACAGAAATAGGTTTTAATTTATTTAAGTTAGCGATAGGTATGTGCAGATACTATCCGCCAAAATATACACTATCCCTGATGAAAGAAATGATGGATAACGCGAACAGTTGTTTTGTGACCACATCTGACCATAATGTTATCAACTTTATGCCAGTAAAAAATTTGTCATTTGTAAAGTTTGAGTGAGATATTATTTCATCTTTGTAACATTGTTTATTATTAAATTATATCTATTGAATTGGCTGGGCCACAAAAATGGCTAATGATAGTTGAAGATTAATAGTTAAAAATTTACTTTCGTTTATTTTTTGGAATTATTGTATGTTACATTTTATTTATTTGATTATACAGAAGTTATATAACATTTAAATTACTTACATTATTTGTTATTATACCCGAACAAAGATTTATATGTACATGTAATTGTTGAGTTGAGGATGTTTCCATTTGTGTGTCTAGCTGATCCCATACTAACGTTTATAGGATTCAAGGCTGTGATTGAGCAAAGCAGGAATTGGCAATTTAAGGAAGTCAGGTTTTAAAGTTTTATTCGTTATCGGTTGTTATTTGTGATGTCAAATGGAATCAGCCTTTGTTAGTATATCTGTAAAACAGTCAATATCGTCAAACGAGTTAATGTAATGGTTGTTATTGTTAATAAGAACTTATAAATTGTTGTCATGTTTTTATATAACCGGACTGGGAAATAGTCTTAAGAATATTAGACTTTTATGTATTTTTGTATTTATCGGATATTATTAAAACAATTTTATATTATAATATTTTGTATTATTTTTGTGACTCAATGGAAACGTTGCAAAGCCGGGAAGTCATCTGCGTGCTGTAAGCGTAATTTTTAAAAGGGTTTTGGTTACTGTAACGTGTAGGGTTTTGCCTGTGTTGGTGGAGGTATTTCTGAACACATCAGTTTACGAAGATTGGCCGCTCTATATCATCAAGTAGTAATGTGCCTTGCCTAGCTAGAATATAATACTTACACGAAACTCAAGCCCCTAGCTAGTGCGTATCATTTGTTTTGTATCCAATGTTACGGCCACACTCTACGCCTTATTATCCGAATTCGATTTTCAAAGTTCGATTCGTGCCATTCCGCCCACACCAATAGACATTAGAGGGTGAGAGGGACGGTATGAACAGGGTGGCCATTACTCGCGCTCAAGCTCTGTCTCTGCCCCTAATAAATAGGTAAGGCCACAACGCGGCAGCGCGAGGTGCATATAGTGTAGCCGTTAGTTTAGATTCTCTCGAGTGTTTTCGGTCGCGGTAGTCAATCAATTTGTGTTCTAAAAAAAGTACAGTGTTGCAAAAAAAATCGCGTAAATAAATGAATCGGTAAGGCCACATATGGCGATTTTGGATTAAAGCAGATGATACGGCGGTTGGAACGCTCCAAGGCCTTACCAATTCCTTATTTGTTATATGTTCAAACGATTAGTACTTGCAGTGCTTGGGAGTAGTCGATTGTGGATATTAGACGTTCAGCCCGGCTAGCACGAGAGCGCGCGAGATAGACTACCCGTCTCTTTCTAGAGCGAACAGTAAGAAAAGAGACTGGCAATCTATCTCGCGCGCGACACGACTCTTGTGCGCTCTCGTGCTAACGTGCAGAGAATGGACGTATGGCGACTAAACATTCAGAGAATTAGACGTAAATGGGCCGAACCGATTTCTAGCACTATGATAAAACGCTCAAAATGGTCCCGGGCCATCAAGTTAGATTCCCATTAAGTTGGATTTTAATGCGAAAGAGTCGACGGAGGTCCGCTTCGGCTTCGCTGCTATTTCCGCCCAGTTTGGGCCTTCGCCCCTGACGCAATTCTAACCTAACCTAAAAATGTACTTAGGTATGTTTTAGAAGATGAAAGATGGTTTTTTTTGTGGTTAGAATTGCGTCAAGGTCGAAGGCCCAAACTGAGCGGAAATAGGAGCGAAGCGAAGCGGAGCTCCGTCGACTCTTTCGCATTAAAATCCAACTGAAGGGGAATGCAACTTTTGGGGAATCCAACTTGATGGTCCAGAAGGGCTAAAAATGTATGATGTCATAGAGGGTTTTAGTCTAGTGCAGGGGTCTACTTAATATTTTTATAGGGGCCATAAACACGTCCCAGTCATGGTGTCGCGGCCTGCGAAAATAATTTAGGTGTGAAATAAATACAATACAATGAATTTGTAACTACAGTACAGGTGGGTCAAACATGATATCTACTGTAGCGTTTACTTGGAGTTACGCTTTATTATGTGATAGGGGATTAGGGGGTAAGAGCATGCGGGTCACGTGATGAACAATCACCGCCGCCCATGGACACCCATAACGTAAGAGGGACACGGATGCGTTGTGCGTTTTTTTGGGATTGGGCATTTAATAAATTTACAGTAAAATAAGTTTACGAACCCAGTAAACTATTGTACAACACATTAAGCTCTAATCTATAGCGCTACGAAGTTAAGTGTGAATTTTGTCAGAAAGCTCAGTAAACCTGAGATGGTATGGAAAAAATCGGTAGTGGGAAATTCCGAAACCATGTTGATTTAAAATAGAATCGGCATCAAATAGCGTCATAGAAATTGTAGCTATAGAAGGATCCAATTTCATAGGGATTTTCCATAATTTCTGACCGTTAATTTTTCGAGAAATAAAAAATAATTTAAGTGGTTTTCAAAACGATAATTTATTTATTTAACCGCAAATATATTAGTTTATATACAATAGGGACGTCAACAATATGCGAACCGAGAGCCAAGTGTTCATATCTAGTCATTACGCTAATAAATTGATTTATCATAGTATATGCACTACAACACGTAAATTTTTAAATTAACACTGGCTTGTTGCTCAATAAAATAATCCTAAAAGTCAGCGCGTAATCGTCGCCGTAAACTATAAACAAAAAAAATCACTTCCTAAGCATCCCAAATGCCAAGATCTACACAATACGCATACAAAAATCAAATGCACAAAAGACAACCACTTAATTTTCAACATACTAAAAATACTACAAATATCAAATCGCTGTTTAAATCTACTTAATGTTTCTATTATGTACACTATTCGACTAATGAAAGTCAGGATTATCAACGTGCTCATTACAAGTCAATAATAATACCTAAACTCAAACAATTACCATAAGAATATGAAATCGCGTCTCATTTTGCCGTAATTTGACATCTGAAAGGAAGTAAAATGATTGTACTCTTTTAAGAGCAAAGAGGTCATCAATTAGGATGGCTAAAAATGTTGCTAATGACCTTTTGACAATTCGTATACAACAGTAGTCTTATCCTAGTAAGGCCCAATGGCCAGCTATAGACAAGCTTGAACTCAATCTCAAAGTAAATTTACACTTTAATAAGTGTTGGATTACATCACTCGCCTTAAAAATAAAATGGTTTGGACCAAAGAGAATATAACCACTTGATTTGGACCTCACTAGGCTAAAATGATACGGAAAAATGCAAAATACACCAGGCATTGTGTTCATAATTAATTAATTATTAATGTTTTCCAATGTTTCTAGCCATCCCAATCAATAAAATCGATAATAAGGCGAAACATTTCATACCAATACAAATATCACTTTGCTTGAATCACACTTAGTTTTATCGCACTTGCAGTTTATACAGATATAATTTACATTTATTCTCAGTCATTTTTTACGAACGCAGAAATCCTCCGAAATACTTTAGGTCTAGTTTATAATCTAAAAAACATAAATAAAATACTTGTCTGTCACAATTTCTAGATACAAAATAAGTTAGAAGATAGCGAAACCAAGAAAAAAAAGAGAAAGAGGCTCATGGCCCAGTAAGATAATAAATCAGTACTGTTATAATAAGGCTGGATAAAGTTGCGAGGCCGGCACTGTCCGCGCAACCTCCACTGGTTTCACCATATTTTAAAGTAGCTTTGTCGTACTTTCTTGTGACAAATAATATTTTACATACATCGGTCGTATGTCAGAAGTTTAACAGAAGAAATCCATTTTAAAAGGCACATCCGTACAAGGCGACTTAGCCTCAGAATATAAAAAATATGTATGTATACGTATACACATGACGCGCTTTAATTTTTGTACAAAATTACGATATAACGAGAACTGTGACAACAAATTTTTGGCACAAGTAAAAGGTAGCTAATTTTAAACTAAGTTTTGTTATAGGAAGAAACAGTTATTGCTTTATACACCACTGCATGAACAGTAACAGTAAATAAAAAATGCTCTAGGCAGTGAAGTGTTATTAGTACAACGAGCATCCTGACACTTAATGTAAATATTTAAATTTCACCACGTCGTCGTCGTCACCGTGATAAACCAGACAGACATTTAAAAACACTTAAAAATAAAAGAGACAATTTAATTGCAAATCGTTAAATCTAGTTTTTTCATAAGCGTATTGTTATCTATGTACCGGACGTGGGTGCTTAGACATTATTATTATTACAGTATCAATAGTAAGTTGTAAGCGAATCAGAGCGTCATAAAGTCATACTATGCACCTTGCTCTATCGTCGACTTGATTTACTACTCATACATAAATAAGTTAATGTAAGAGTTATTTTTGTGTTCAAAACAAAGTATTCATAAGCAATGTTTTTGAACGATGTTTATTGAAGAGCTCCAAGTGCTAAGTCATAGACTAAAAAGTACGCAAATAATATTGCGAGAGCGCGTTTGCTTAACTACATTAAGCGGTGTCCGGGCCGCGCCCGGGCACGCGATAACATGTCGATTGAAATGCAATCTATAAAGTTAGTCAGCGACAGACGCGGCTCACGAGTCCGCCGGGATCTCCCACTCTGCCAGCCCGCGGTCCACAAGCTCTCTGTTCAGGAATATCACTTGCTGCAAACACAACAACGAAAAGAGCTTTAGTTTAGTGACTATGAATATCAACCTGCCAAGCTAACTCACATATACAAAACTCTATTTCTAAAAACAAAATTCACAGATACGGTTCCTACGTGTAGGAACAACATCTTTAGGTATGAAATGAGAAGTATATCCTGCCGTCCGCCCGATATGCTGCAACACTAGTTACCTGCGGATGCAGCGTGAGGTAGAGGTGCACCAGCGGCAGCCCGGCCTCGTCGTAACCTGCGACCTGCGCGTGCAGCAGCTGTCCTGCCGTCAGCCCCGCCATTATGCGAAGGGCCTCGCTGCTCCATTCGGGTTCTAAACACATACAGACAATTTATACACCTTGTCACAACTTCAGCCAGTGTTAGTGTATGATATACAAACAAAATATAATAGCTTTTACATTTTTAGCTTGAAATTAATGAAAGTGAATGCGAGTCATTAATGAATATTTCCGATGAGGTTAAGTACTTAACAATATAATGAAATTGTCCAAAGATGAGTGTGTGCAGCATGCAAAGCAGATGGGAACTACTCACCGCGACTGCTAAAAAATATGTTTTGGATAATTAATGATTAAACACAAATAAAGCGTTTAGATTACGTATAATTATTGTAGTTATCAAAAAAGCGTCAAATCAACGGAAAATTTGCAAGTTAACAAACAAAAGATTAAAACAAGCGTTAATTGTGTCACTGTGCCACATTCAAAAAGCGTAGGTACTTAATAAACTAGTCGAATTTACCAGAAATTGAATAGCAAGGAATGTCTATTAGGTATATAAGAATGGCAAGCATTGAAATGAAGCATATAGATTAATAAGAGTTTTAACCATTATTTGCTGGTTTGACGAACGCCAGAAGGGCTTCTGTGGCCTGGAAGGGCAGGGTCATGAAATCGGACCGGATCTGTTTGAGCTGGTCGTTGTCAACGGTAAGGTAGCCGCCGAAGTCAACGAGCTTCACGACAGACGTGTCATGTTCCTCCGAAGTCGTGATAACCTGCGCGCGGTACCAGTTGTTCTCCGTAGGCGCCGCGCAGATTGAGCCCTCTGTAACAATCAACAACTCGATTAGAGAACAATGCGAATAGTGGACGTCAGTGTACAGGTGACATCAGTATGCCGCAGATGCCTGGTGCCCTTCCCTAGCCAAGAAGACTGCAATCGATATTGTGGTCACTTATTTTAGCCTGTTCAATATACAATTTCTGAATCTGGATAGTTGTCTGGGAGAGATCGCTTAGAAGCAATATCTAAAATTGTCTACCCCTTTTTTTCTATATTTCAAGTTAACTCGCTATACTAGTTTTGTGTTCAATAAATAATAGGTATTTATATTGCATTGTAGTACGAAACAACAAACAAAGACATTATTCAACTCTTACAAGACAATGTACGCTTGTACAAGACAATATAAACTTTTCACATTGTGTCCCATTTTATATTTAAACAAAAATATTACGTAAACACAAGTGTGCATCTTTTAACAGTATAGGTCCCCTTTTTAGTTAAAAGGGCAGATAAAGATTGCTATCAATCTGCGATAGCGAGAGTTTGCATAGTCTGTTACACGGGTTACAGCGGAACAAAATGATTTTATTTCACATCACACGTAAAAAGTAGATAATACATTTAATAATTTAAACGTAAAACTCGTATAAAACAAATAAATCGTACGTTATATCCTCATTGAAATTCACGTAAATTAACTCGTGTAGCTTGTCCTTAGTAAAGACAAGAATTTCCCAATTCAGCTAATAAATGCAAGGTACGTATTTAAAAGAATATTGCAACGTTGACCTAGATTGGGGCCGGTTTAAGTAGTTTACCTTTCACGGGCGCGGGAAGGCGAGCACATCCGGATAATGGTAGGTTAGTGATCAGACACGTCAATTATAACACCGAAGGATTGCAGATGTGTTGCTAGCCTAGAAGGCAAGAGAGAATACCTCATGCAATGCATGTGCCGGTAATTTCACTTGCTGCTTTTGTTGTGTGCTTGTTGGTTCTATTATTAGGTGCAAAAATACTGTTCTCTAATAAATATATTCTCTATACTATTCGGAATAAAGCGGACGGAACAGTAAATTTTTAGCTATTATTACAAATTTACAGCTTTTTATACATAAATACCCTCGCAACAAGCCATTTCCTCACATGTGATTTAATGACCTATATTCAATGCAATAACTATTTAAAAAAAAAAAACCTAATCAGTCACAGTCGTTGCGTTGCGTTAGTGTGGCAGAAGGAAATACGGACACAGACACGAGTGATTTTATAATTGTTTATGTTCCGTTTTTTCATTCGACGCATGTAACCCCAAAAATTAAGAAACACATTAACCTTGAACTCTTTGAATTGCAGAAGAGTTCAAGGATTAAATCTACGTTAATCTTTCGAAAGATGCTAAATAAATAAATTTACATAGTGTCTATAAATAGTTATAAAACGAAGTCGCTCCCGCTATCTGTACGCTTAGATCTTTTAAACGCAAAGTTGCCATTGTCGGGTGAAAGTAATCGAGCATAAGATTTTTTATTGCTGTAGAACTTAGTATTAAAGAATGAAGTATGAGAGGATTATAATTTGTTCTCCTGTTCTTTTACGTCCTACGTCAACCCGAAAAATTGGGTTTCGTGATCTATGTATAAAAATGTGATCTTATCTATTTATAGTAGATTGATAAACAAGGGTTGTAAGTGATCAATTACACCCAAGATATTTAGGCACACGAGCGAGCAAAGCGAGCGAGGGTGCTTATAGTTCGCGGGTGTAATTGATTATTTACACTCGAGTTGAACACTACTTTTCATCACAAAAGCGAGGAAAATCCAAATCGTCACTTGAACTCGTCATTATTGTTAAAAAAATACGCAATTTGTAATAGAGCGGAAGAAAATTTATCGCGCCAAACCGTATTTTGTTTTTTTTTTTAATGGCCTCGCGCTCTTTGGCTTTGGCACATACAGCCAGCACTGGGCAGCAGCACTATGCCAGCATGGAGGTTTGGAGGTAAGTATTACGTATTAAAGAGCAGCATTCGATTTTTAAATTTACTTACATCCCTAAGGATGTAAATCGAATTTACAACTCGGATTTCAAGTTAAATGCAACCTACTTTCAGAGCTTAAGTGATGAAAAGTAAATAACTTTTTTATGTGTAATCGCGAAAACAGCAGAACAATAATTGCTGATAGCTTTGATAAAACAAATTTATGATCCGTGATTATGCCTTCTGTTGGCGCTTAGCCTAATTTGTTTTTTTTTTCTTTTGTTTGCGTCTTTATTTAGTAGAACAGCTATCAATAACTAAATAACACTTGAACGGACCATACACTATTTACTGTCAATTAGTACTATTCTGTAGCCCTATTCTTTATTTCCTGATTAGTTGTTCGTATTGGGGATACCAATATGTCTATTTTTAATTCTTCACCACATTGCCTTAGGTCTATCGCCTGTTTAAACTTGACGCTGACGTTTGGGATTGGGACACCCTGTATATGAAACAAGTCTTAAGCACACCTACCTAATCTCTCGGCGCCGCCTCAACTCGAGCCGTCCAGTATTCTTTGTAAGAAATTCCAAACTGTAACGCACACATATCAGCAAGGGAATGGCAAGCGGCGCGGGGGCAACTCGCAGTCCGAGCTTACGTCGGGCCCCCTTGCTTTAAGCGCGCTGTCGCCCAGCCGTAAGCGCGATGTCACCTAGCTGCACCCACGCGTCCACCTCGGTGGTGCTGAGCCGTTTCCATTACGTGCTTGTGTATGATTGAAGGCGTGCCGATGAGGCGAGTCGGCGCCGGTGCGGTGCAGAGAAGTTACGTGTGCGTTTGAGCGCGGTATATCCAACTACACCTATCAGTATGAGTCGCAATTGCCGCAACAAATGAATTAGTTTAACTTTGTCTCTTACCTTTTACGGGTCGTGGCAGGGCCGGTACGTCCGGGTTTTGGTAGGTGGCAGCCATTAGGCGGTGCAGCGCGTGCAGCGAAGGGAACGTCGGGTGCAAGGGCTGCTGCAGGAAGAAGTGTCCCGCGCTCACCAGGCACGTCATTATCGTGTCGTTGTTCACAGACTCCACGAGCTGCAACTAACGCAATTAAGCATACACCATTCAAGTCATTGATAGTGAATGATAGTGATGGTTGTTTCGCAAATGAAATGAAATGGGAAATTAATATTTGTCGGTTTGCCATATTTTAAAGAGTAATTATTAATTTCGTCAATGATCCAAATTCCGGTTTGAAATCCCGTGCAATCATTTGCCATTGGACTATTGAGACGATATCGACGGAGCTGCGGAGCTCCTATTACCCGTAGTTAAGGCGCTTTGACGTAACCATAATGAAATAACAATTTTAGAATTATTTTAGTATAATTTGATTTACCAACATGTTTATGAACAAATGGCAAATGATTGGATTGTCAAATAGTTTTTGAATTTTTGCAAATTAGTCTGTGCTTATACTTGTATTTCAGAGGTTGTGAATTTATGGAAACCCAAATACATAATTAAATTAAATTATACGAATTTTACAATTTTATGAACTGTTTCGTTGATCGAAATCCGAGTAAAGTAATTTCTACTAAAATACATAATTTTACAAACTCATCTGACAAATCTTGTATTTATTTATTACATAAACATAAAAAAATCGAACGAGAGGCTTACATTAAGCTTCGATAGCTTAATTTTATAACTTTTTCAAAAGCAAGATAATAAAGGTATGCCTAATGACGCATAAATTTGTAATTAATTACTTACTTGAAGGAACTCTGGTACAAGAGGTACAAGTCTTTGACATAATTCAGCACTGATTTCTTGTAAGGAAAAGTTAGGGAACCGCTTTTCAGGGAATTTTTCTTTAATCATGTCTAATGCTGCTTCAATCTCACTCTGAGTTCCTGTGAAAACAAATAGTAAAAAAAACCGTCAAATACCATACATGTTTAGAGCACTCGTTAAATTTCTATCACAGCCGAAACGCCGAGGTAGTTTGATATTTTAAAATGTGATTAAGTTTGTACTTGTGATTAGTAGTTTTATCAGTGAAATTAGCAGAATAACAGTCTCCCAAATAGTCCGTATCCATTGTGTGAAAACTTCCATTATTGTTAACATAAATCAAAGCGGGTTTCTATGCACTAACTTTTCAAGAAATACTCATATGGTAGACCATATGTAGACATTAAAATATTTATTATACTCTACTTTACATTATTTATACTCTACTTACCTTCCACTGCGCAGATCTTTTGCTTCATTGAGTCTGGATGTCTTCTGACATTTACACTTGCACCAGTTTTAGCTTTTATTTGGGTTACAAACGAACCCTGTTTTCCTATTAACAGACCAACCAGGGCCTGGGAAATGAGGAATTGATGTACTCTAAGCCCCGCTTCAGTGGGCACTATGTTCATACCAGCAGGGGGAGGACTGGCTGCCTCTGAACAACCCTTCCCACTGTCACTGGAGCCCTAGAATATAGACAACATGTATGCAATCAAATGCCAGTTATATCCAAATGTGAATATGCATGTACAGCCTAGCAATTATTGAACGGAAATGTTTTATAAAAACATATGTATTTTGATACACTTACAGGCAATTATTTTCTACATCCACAATAACACCTTCAAAGTGTGTAGGCAACAATTTTATAACATGCTGGGACAATTATCATAAATAATATGCATGATAATGATAGACTTATGCCACTGTACAAATATCACAATCACAAACGGCAAGCATACAAAACTTTCAGACCATGTAATAGTTATGTTCACAACACCGTGTATATAAATAAGGTCATAAATTACCAGTTTGGCCAAAAAAATGATGCAAGTGGAGAATAGAATGACTATAGTGTTTTCCCAGTTAATAATGAAGAAGCAACACTCAAAACCCAAATGAAATGAACCCAAACTTATCACATCTCAGTTGTTAACAAATATTTTTTTGTATTATGATTTTCATTGCTTAGCAATTATTATATTAGGACTTTACACATGTTTTGTGTTATTATAGAATTGACCTGTACAGGTGCATTTAAATACGAAATAACCAAAATAATTGATATGATTGCTAATTACCTCACTATGATTATCAGAGAAGTGACACATTGATGGACTAGCTAATATAGGATCAACGGGACTGTGGTTGGCAGAATCTCTCTCTGAAATGCGTCTTGTTGGAGTTGTTGAGAACCTATTATTCCCACTGTCACTACTATCACTAGGTTGATCATGTAAATTGCTATTAGTTTGCAATTCTTCTGTTTCAGCTTTTGTGCTCTCCTCTTCCCCTTGAGATGATACAGACTCAAACCTGGTACAGGATGGAGGAGAAGCTTCAAGTGATCCAGAAATTTCTTTAGATATTCCAACATTTGTTTCATCATCAGATTTGCATGATGTTTGCTCAAAATCATTCTTTGTGAATGCCATCTCAGTTTTATTTACTGAAAACTGCTTTGGTGGCGACTCTTTGACAATGAATGATGCTTGTTTTGGGCCAACACCAACACTCATCACAATATTTTGGCTTCCAACATAAGATGACCTCTTGTCTTTGTCTAGGGACTTCTTTCTTATAATTTTCTCAATCTCCAAATCAATCTCCTCATCAGTCAGTTCAAGAGGCGAGGATCGCTGGGAGCTGCTGCCTTGCGCTACAATGTCAATGGGTGCAGACTTGATAATGGAGCGTTCTGCTCTACCTAATGGGGAAGCACTATTAGCCTCAATTTCAGCTTTCAGGGCTTCTGCTAGTTCTTCTTGCAAACATTTTATCCTTTCTCTTCCTCCAGGGTCAGATTTGGCAAATTCCCTCTTTTTTCGGAACCAGAAAATACCAAGTAATACTGCTATGGAAGGGACCGACCACATAAAAAGCTGGCGGCAAGGAACCATTGTAATGAGCCACTTTTATCAACAATCTAAAACAAAAATTTTACTTTATTTAAGACAATAGTCCCACATAATCTTACTAATATTAAAAGGATAATTTTGTGAACATGCTTATGTGTTTTTGTTTGTTACTCATTCATATTATAACAGTAGGGCGGATTCGAAAACTGGCACCCAGATTGTTTATAACCTAGATTAACACCCATCCTGGAAATGTGCATAGTTCTTGTAGGATACCAATAAGATGTTTTTGAAGCTTCAGTGTGGACTTTTAATGCTCAGTGGAGAATTATATTAAACCAAACATTAGCATGACCAACATAACATATCTGTTTGTATGTTACTGAAACCAAAACGGTTAGTCACAGTGTGTTGAACCAATTAATTTTTATGTAACTTCAATACATAAATCACGTCTTTATCCCTTACGGGGTAGACAGAGCCTAAGGTGCAAAGATCAACAGGCCATGTTTAGCAAAAAAAATAAAATCCAAGTATTTTCCTGCTTGTAGTACTTTTCTATCTGCGATTTTGATTTTAATATCTTTGTATTGTGTATGAAAATAAACTAGTTAAAGTAACTGACAGCAACTCAGAATAACATTTGTACAGGGAGAATTAGGCATCCACTACTGTGCGTAGGTGTGTAGTCAAAATGACTAAGTAAATTAATAAAGACTCCATAATTAGGCACTAAGCCAATATATAAAAATAAAGTAAAAAATAGTTTTGCTAAAAATTTCATTTTTGACACAAGTTATTTGCTTACTTGTTTTTTTTATTTCATGGGAGCTCTATAATATACCAAATTTGTATTCTACCAACCCAACCAATCTAAGCAACTGAAAAATTAATTTATTATGAACATTGCAAGTTAACCAAAACCTTTAAAAAACTAGTTTTAATACTACATGATTATGATTATTTTAAATGATTTAATATAAATTTTCATAGCTCAATCCACAAGTTAGCACACAGAACAGAAAGCAGTAGCAATAGTAACCATTTAAACTGTGCATAATGCTATGTTAATGGGTATTATTGATGCACTTATAAAATCTGCTAACATTCACAATATTTTTTTATCCTTTACATCTTACAAACAGATTTTCATGTACAACAACATGAGCCTGCAGCATGGATCAAAATATGGGCAATGTGGATACCTGAGGATCCCGAGGACATGTCAATAGCATTTTAGTTTTAATATCTACTGATTGCTATAATGATTGTAGGTAAATACAAAATCAGATAAATCAAGGTAGGAACACATTGTAGTGTTCATAGATTATCTGGGGGCACGGCAGTGCACCCGCCAAGTCGAACAAAATATGTGTGACACTGAGGTTACAAAGGAAATGCACACAAGCAATATACTCATGTGTACTAATAATAATCAATTCCATTGTCAAGTCTTCCTCAAATGTGATTTATAGGTAATGGTTACAACATAAACATAAGTAATTACTTTACCAGTTACACACAAGTTTTATTTACTTTAGAACTTTTGTGGTGGGAAAAAAAATTAAGCTTAAGAAACAATTAAGGAAAAATATTTTTTTTTGGCCCAAAGAAACATACATAGAATGGTTTACAAAGAGAATGACAATTTAATGTGAATGAATATTAAAAACTTGTTATAATAGGTTTTGAAGAATAGGACAAAATATATAAACTGCTTGAAGAATTAACACATACCCCACTAAATAAAACAAACTACAAATTAGCATGGGGGTACATCACTAACTTTTGAAGTTATTAAGATAATAATCAGAATATTTTTGAACAACACTACATATCTCCCGTAAAGAAATTGATATGAAGAGATTATAAATCAAATCATACATAAAGATAAGGCAAAATGAAGAAATAAGACATGATACCTACCCCGGTAACACATAAGAAAGGAAAGTTTAAGGAACTATGAATTAAATCAAGAAATTGGCACCAATCTTTAAATAAGAACATGTGGCTTATAATGTTCTACTTTGTAAGATAAGCAATTGACCTACTTACTTTTGGCAAATCCATATTATTGTGTTTGCAAATGTAAAATCAACACATGGCAACTAAAATAATGTAGGTTCTTATTGGTTTTGTAGGTTAATGGTTTCAAAATATTATGCATTGATTTTATAACTTCACAAATGGCAACAGCACAATAAAATAATAAATTAAAAGTCTCAGAAACGGATTAACAATCGAGGGTGATAGATATCTGAACTCTATCTAATGCGCCGGCACACGGGCCGCGAGCGCTCCAGGCGATATGAGCCACGACTCGTGTCGAACAACTATCACAATCACTTTCCAACAACTGAATTTACGACACGTACGCAGTGCAAATGTTCCATATCAATTACGTTATTTTAACTAAGACCATATGTATCCAGTTTTTCGGCACTTAACGAGTCCTCGATTGAGGGTCACGAGCAAATAACGACGTACAAAAAAAACCTTCACGGGCAACACGTAAGCTAGAGGAATTTGTAAAAGACAGGTTACGCAATTTTAGGCGCTTTGAAAACGTAAAACTATACTATCCGTAATATGCTCCAACGACTGATAGTGCAATATCTATTTGTTTAGGTGTTAGTATTAGCGTCGTGATCTAAATCGGACCCCATGACCAAAATGTGCAATTGAAACCGTCGCCGGTAAACTGCAAGCATACTTACTTGAAATCCAATAATAAATGTATTCAGTTCTCACGAAAGAATTGAAAAATAACTAAATTACTACGTATACTGTTATTACTATCCAATTTCGTCTTATTTAAAATCCAACAGTCCACGTGCTCACAATGTTTTCCGAAGCACAACAAAATTCAATATGGCGATTACAGGTTGGCAACATTCACAAATAATATTAAGAGACGTTTTCACGTAAGTCTATAACACAACCCTGCACTCCGTTCATTAATTATCCGATCGTTTATTTTTAGAAATTAAATCAAAATACAATAATAACATGCTGGTGAACTTCAAGTCAGATATTGTTTCTTTCTCATTAATTCATGACTCGAAATATTAATAAGCAATGATAGAACATGATAAAGAGTAAAAACTAAAAAGATTTAATACCTTCTCAATTAATTCAACTTAAACGTTTGAGTATGGCAACTATCTAGTATGAAAATTTTAGTTCGCATCCACATTTCATTCTTTTTAGTCATTAATTAAATTCATACTTTTTAAATTTTGACATAATATGTAAATTTAGCATGAAATTCAGTACTTCATTTTTAAACATAGATATAGAATATATAAATAAAACGTAACGTAAGAGACCGATATAATATAAGTATGCCAGAGCGAAATAGATAGAGGACCAGTTAATTTTCTTAAACAGTCGTGGGTCCGAGTCGTAGTATCTCTTAGTAGTCTGTGGTCTGAGTGGCCCCGCTGACATTCGTAAAAGCCTGTAAATGAACAAGTCAACTTTATTTTCCACAATTTGGTGAAGTAAAGCTGATTAGCCATATAATAATAAAAAAAAAAGAAGTAGATAAAGCTGTTGATGAAGATCACCAGTGGCGGATTAACGTATAAGCACTACAAGCACGTGCTTGGGGCCCCTGTTCTCCAGGGGCCTCCATCCTCTGCTGGCGTTTCATTTTATACCTACATTTTATCGAGATTCATCCACAATATGTCCGAAATCACAAGGCGCGAGCAGTCCAGGAGTGACCCTTCATACACCCCTCTGCGTACACCGTACCTCTCATACACCGCTCTGTGCTTAGGGCCTCGGATATTCTTAATCCGCCACTGAAGATCACATAGATGGTCATCGCCACTATTCTTCCAGGGGTTGCGTTTGTATTCGATGGCTTTAATATGCTTTCTGAGCACTTTATGGTCTTCACAACAGTGCATAATACATTGCATAATATGGTAAAGCACAGCTGACGGCGAAAGTACGGTCAAGTGCAAAAATAAGTATCGATACGAACTTCTCAAAAATATGTCCCACGACCTTATTACGCCGGGGTAAGATTGTATGGTACTTATTTTTGAAACTTTAACGAGATACATATTATTACACTTGCGTCATATATCTAGTATGAAACATTCAAGGTGACCAAAAAGTTCAACACCATACCTACTATTTCTATGGTGTGCTGAACTATTTGGCCGACTTGAATGCTTCAAACTATATGACGTTGACTGTACCTATTACTTTCTTCTTTTTTTAAATATGGCCCCATCGATCGATGCGATTATTTCGCCAATGTCAAAGTAATAAATACAGTATTCAAAAATCTTGTGACAAAAATGTCGGCAACCTTGTACGGTAGAACACGGTCAAAAGACCCCTCGCCCCCTGTCGGGTTCTTAGCCAACAGATAATGATATCCCTCAGAATCTGCCAGGAAATCATTAGCCGATGGCCAGGGTGCACCGGACGAAGCACTGCTCTTCCCCTTGGACAGATCCAAAAACGAAACGCAGCTCTTGACCACACGCAGAGATAACTCGACTTGCACCCCACCTATTACTTTAATTGCGTTTATAGGCGATGTGGCTAGCAACCCATCACTATTTTGATTCTCCTTTCCATCTTTGCACCCACAACCCACAATAATGCTAAACGTGGTCTTTAGATTTTGTTACCTAAGGCTCTGTCCACCCCGTAAGAGATAAAGCCGTGGTTTATGTCTGTATAGGTACCACAGAAATTTCAAATCAATATAAATAACTACCTACTCAGCGGCCCAAAATTATCTGTCTCCATACAAAATTGCCTATATTGAATACATGGTGCTGAGTTTATTTCGGTGTGCAACCTACTGATCTGTCTGAAGTCAGTGCATCAGCACGAGACCCTGCAGGCCTACCTTGATTGAAGTCAGAAATTTTAAGCTCATTTCATGCGATTCTGCTCGCACTAACGTTTTTTAGAAGGCGGTTATATTTTTTACGGTTAGAGCATCCATCTTTTTCACACATCCCAATGGTTAGAACGAGATGCATGCTTTCTACCCGCGATAAAACCTAGAACTTGGTCTTACCTCGATTGTAGATTCGATGTGAATACCCTCACTATTCTAAATCGCGACGCAAACTACTTAATTGTACTTTTTTAATTAAAGTATAAAGAAAGTGAATAGGAAACTAAAATTTATCTAGCTAAAGTAGGCATATAGAATGTAGCATACAAAGTTGTTACAAAGAAGGTATTTTAGCAATCTCAGTTCCAGCACATAGATTTACGACATACTCGCCGAGCTTACCCGCGAAAAATTCGGTTATTGCCTTCCCGCGAGAACTACGCAATCTTCCGGAATAAAGTAGTCGAATTGCTGTTTCAGACCATAATCAGCCGCTGCGTCAAATTTCATCTAGATCTGTTATGGCGTGAAAGCTCGGGAAAGAGTAACAAACATCCATTACTCCCCTTCAAAGACAGATAAAAAAGTAGTATTTACCTTTTCTCGATGACTTTCACTGCACTTACTTTCATTGATACTTACTACACTTATGTTTTGTGGACTCGTGTTTTAAGGACCCTCATTATTGTAACGGTTGCATAAAATGCTATTGCCTGAGTCTTTGTTCTTATTATTATTTTTGTTTTTTATTTGTTTTGACCAGTAGAGACTTTATACATCTCTACTATTTATAGATTAATATAATTTAAGGCTCGGGGACCTTATACATCCCTTATATAAATGTATTTAATGTAAGTAGAATTTAAGTATTCTTACTGTATTTTTATTTGAAAAAATGACTTTCTGCCAAGTTTCTTGCGGCGCATTCTTCTTGGCAATGATGGTCTTTCCGAATGTGCTGGTAGTTTAAAAAAGACATGTAAAAGAGCCCTTGGCCTTGGCGGCCAATTTGCAAAATAAATTTTCTTTTCTTTTTCTTTTCTTTTATAAATAGTTGTTTTACAATCTGAGGTCCATTAAAAAACATTTTGATTAGTACAAGTTCACGATGAAGAGACAATACTTTAGTAACGGGCTATTTTTTACAACTTTACATCTTAAACTGCGCCAATTTCAGATTGTGAGGCAATAACTTTTATTTACAAATATGTTATTTTACAGGTAATGAATTATTATTTTTCATAATAGTTGGGAGGTATTCTCACTGAGCTTTTCTCTCCAAAAATGGTGTGGATGCTTTGCAGTGATACTTTAACCTTGCTTGAATATATAACAAAAAATATCTTGGGACAATTGACATCAACTGACTAGAACCAAACTAAGCTTTGCAAATGAGTAACAAACATTCATGTTTTTCACACAATATGTCAGTCCTAACTGGGGATCACATGGATGACCTTAATCAAGTGCTCTAAGCACTAGGTTATTTGGTGTACTATGAATTGGCCAATAGGTATTTTGATTCTTCTCCATTTAATCTATGGTAGATGCCCTTGCACCGTGTATTATTTACATGAAATGTCTCTCACCTCAAACACATGCTTAGTTTAATGTACATTTTAATACTATATTACCCATTTTATGTATCATCAACAAAAGTTTACCTGCCTGTAAAACAAATAATTCTGATTATTTTTAATAATTAAAAAAACAGTAACAATAGTTACAAGGAATCATTATGGTAAATATTTCAAGCAACACCATGAAGCCAAGCCTTGCAGTAAGGTGCAATACTTATCCTCACACCTTTTCTTGTCCCTACCATTCGCAAACAAACAAAACTGTTATAACTGTGTATAATAATTCACTAATGTAATCAGTTTATATGCAATAAATTCAATGTTCTCTAGATTTTAGAATACAATCCTAATCTAGTTGTCTACCTAATGCTCCATAGGGGCTTCACAAGCAGTAGGCTTATTACCTAACTCGCTCGCAATCACCATCATGTTCATTTTGCCAGTTCATGTATGGTCTGACAATTGGCATCGGAATCAGCTAGCTGTCACATTCATACAAGAACTGTCAAAATTAACACGATGGCGATTGTGAGCTAGTTAGATAATAAGCCTACAGGTCCCTAACTATACTTTCTACTAGGGTGTTCTTCTGTCTACGGTTTCAATTTCATAAAATTTTTACACAGGTAAGGCCATTTAGCCAGCCTAAACTGTGCATAAAACCAAATTGTTATTTCCATTTCAAACAAAAATCATCATCATCATCATCTCCAGCCTATATCCAACTGCTGGGCTCAGGGCTCCTCTCACAATGAGAGGGCTTGGGCTATAGTTTCCACGCGGGCCTGGTGCGGATTCGGAACTTGACACACACCATCAAATTGCTTTACAGTTGTATGCAGGTTTCCACACGTTGTTTTCCTTCACCAAAAAGCTCAAGGTGAGAGCCCGTTGATCAAACAGAAATGTAGGAGATCAATGTGAGTTCATGAATACAACCTGCAGTCTGACACTACTAGCGTTTACTTGCAGTTTTTCAGTTGGCATGTTCATTAAATTTCTGTACAGATACTTTAAAAATTAATATTTGTGGAAATCATACAAGAGCATGCCAGTTATGACTCATTAATGTATAAATATTTAAAATGAAATTAACCTTTGAACTCTAATTAGGTCCTCTTTTAGGGATAACTAAACGAGTTTGTAACACACGATGTCATCATCATTAACTAATTGTAATTTTATATGTAGATTAACTTATTTGTTTTGGGTACAACTAATAAATAATTACAATGAAACTTGGTTGTTATTTTTAATTTATATACATTCCTTAAAACTTTTTGAGAAATAATAGGTGATTAATCTAAGGAATGTTGCACAATATAATGATACCTGTTGGTTGAATTTAGTAACAATAATATAGGGTAAATCCACAATGAACAATGAATTTGCGAATCTTACTGACAGTTTCAATACAATTAAAAATGAGGTTTATGAAATAATTTTGATAGCTAAAATTACCAAGTCATGTTTATTCATAACAAGGAACCAAATGTACACGGACTTACTGTAAACAATATAAATAGAGTTGAATGTTTCATATAGCATCTACCGCGTCTGCTTCATCTTCTGAACTAACCTCGTCGCCGAACTCAATGTCCTCATCCAAGCCATCCACGGAATATACCACGGTCTCGTTGATGCGCACTGTCTCCGGGAACTCTCCGTACGTTTTCAGATTCCTCGCCTCATCAGGAGTATACTTCAGAATGACATCTGCTTTGGCGTCTTGGTAATCTCGCAATCCTATCAATATGATGTCCCCTTGGTTTATCCATACCTTTTTTCTTAGTTTTCCTCGAATATGGCAAAGACGTTTAGTGCCATCGAAGCACATGGCCTCCAAGCGGCCATTACCGAGCATCTTTGTGACTTGGGCGTACTCCTGTCCGTCTTCTTTGAACACTAATTCACGCTTCTCAGTTTCATTTTCGTTCTTTCCCCTCCTCCTGTTTTTACCACCTTTTCCTTTATTCTTCGGCATAATTTATATAATCTTTAGTACAAACATATACAATTATACTATGAAAATCTCATAAATTTGCTTTCTTTTCTTTGACTGATGTTCTTGACAACAGCCACGCACGGTGTGGTCAGGGTCGGTGTTACCAACTCAACTCAGTCAGTGTAGCCAATGCACTAGCGTAAGCGTATGCTAGACGGTAAATTTGTGTATGTCAAACCGGGAAATCTGCCCGTTTTTTAAAGGGGCTAAACAAAAACCGTAATTTTTTTTAAACTTAAAAGTTATTACGATTTTTCAAATTTCTGTGTATTTTTTACAAGAAGGACTTTTCTTACAAGGATTTCTCGTCGTCGATTTAAAAGTTTTATTTTCTTACTTTATTTTCATAGCAGCTAAAGGAAACTACTACTACGTTATATTTAATGGTATGTGGTCAAAATTCAACCTTTAAAAAACTAGTTGACTTGACAAAATGCTTAATTGCCAAATAACTATAAAGGTCGTTGACGTAATATAAAAAATGGCCAATATGTCTTGGAAGCGATAAGTTGGCAACACTGTTCAGGGTTGCTAGAGTATAAAATGTATTGCCATAAAAAAATCTATCAATGCTTATTCCGGTTCAGATACTTATTTTCAAGCAATATGTGGGGTTGCATTATCAGAATGGTTTTGAGTCAATAAAAAAACCTCTGACATATTGTGGTAGACGAGTATTATTAATGTGCATAAAAGAAATTTATCGCTACTTCACACATTTATCATTTTGTTGTACAACAAAACTGGATAATTTTTTTTAGTAATGCAAAACGATTATCTGATTTTTGCTCAGTAAATAAATGCATAAGTTGAGCAGTTTAAACACAAACAATGTATCTACACACGTGGTAATATTTTGTCTATTACGTGAGTGATAGTAGACTTTAGGAATGGCAACACAATCTACGCCAACGACTACAGAAATTAGAGAATGGACATTGTGTACTTGGAAGAGACTATTTGAGAACAACTATATTTTTTCATGCTTTTATGTATAAAGCGAGCAATATTTATTCAATAAAAGGATAAAACGGATAAAAAGGATGCTGGTATTAGTAAACTTAACTAATTTCTTTGTTTTTTTTATTTGCACTATCTTGAAATTTGGTATGCAGGGGTTTTCGGGGGCGATAAATCGATCTAGCTAGGTTTCATTTTTAGAAAACGTACTACACGAAATACCGAGCAAAGCTCGGTTATCCGGGTACTATTTTTTTTTCACACAAGTTCGCTCATGAGAGATTTTTAAAAGTGCTGTCGTGTCAGATCAAATTTGAAAAACTATTTTGAAACCAATTGGATCATGCATAATACAATGAAATTCATCTTTAATAAAATGTTATAAATGCATATTCGTAATCCTGAATCGTGTTTCACGAAATTAAATCGTTATTTTTTAATATTTTTGCACAGTTGTTATTTTGAAGTTATTTTCACAACATAAACATCGTAACTGGCTGTTTAAGGGTTTCCAAAGTAAAAAAAACTTGAATCCCTAGAGATTAATAAGGATCTTTAGTCCCGATATGCAGAGCCTGAAGAAACATTTTAAGAGCATGAGAAGTGAAAAAAGTCTTTATTAGTTAGGGTGTTTTATCGTGAGCTTCATGGTTCATGATATACCTCACTGGGACTGGCCCGTATTTAACACGTGCTCACCACTAGTGTATAGTAGTGTGTACTCAATTACCTAAAATTATTCATCCACTTTAATGCAGCTCCGATTAGTCTTTCAAGGGCTTTACCAAAATACGATTTCCGCTTGTTCGTTTTGTGTCGTCCGCTCACACTAACAGTCATTCATTTGACAGTGAGAGGAACGGTATGGCGCGAACTTCGAAAATCGTAGTTCGGAGTAGCACTCTATATGAGCACGAATAACTCAAGTAGGGTAGTGTACCAATAGGCACACCTGAGCACCTAAATTCCAATTATGGACACATTTTTGACGGATTTTTACCCCGCAGGGTATTGGATATCTCTTTCCTCAATGTAATGGCCATAAAGGTACACCGACCCACATTGTACGGCTAGATGCAAAAATAAGTATCGATATGAACTTCTCAAAAATATGTCCCGCGACCTTATTACGCCGGTGTAAGAGCGTATGGTACTTATTTTTGAAACTTTGACTAGATACATAATTATTACAGTTGACTCTACAATTGGAGCTCCAAATCGAGAAAAGATATTTCTGTAAAATAGATGCTTCCTATAGGTTATCTAAGTGAAAAACAAACCTGATGCCCGAGTTTTGAAGGCACTTCATTCACATCACACGAAACTGTTAAGAATCTGTGTATTATTACAAAAGTTTATGGATGAAATTAATACAATTTCGATTACCTAGTTAAGATTAATTACACCCTTAGGTAATTTTCTTCTACTCTACTTAGATACCTTTTAACGTTTAGTCTACGTAGCTGCAATGCGCTAGCGATCTCATCTTTGCCATCATAGTACACAAGCTTTGTTTTTCGATGCGATTGTGCTCTACCGTACCAAGCTGCAAGAACTAGGTAGGATATGATCTAGTGTTTTGTATAGTTTTGCCAAAATACATGAATAAATAGCTATTGCGTTTCTGTCGCCCGCCCGACCGGTGCGTCGCCATCGCATTATCGCAAAACTAGATTACTTATAGTTTCAGTAATATTTTAAAGTAACTCTGTATTAGGTAGATATATGTCCAAGCTTTGGTCTAATTTAGGTTTTCTTTGGTAGGTACTACATATTGTATTATTATAAATCAGGGCTGTCTCAAGCACAGCCCGTGGTTTGCATGCGGCTTGCGGTTTATATTAGTAGACAGAGAATACGTAAATTTTCTTATAACTACGTCAAAAAAAAATTGGCTCGGGATGTTAGGTACCTGGTGAAGAACGGCGACCTATTTTTAAATACCTACCTAATTAACAGAAACTATGCGGATCTTTCGATTTGCAACGAATCCGCCGAAAAAGTATTACACACATGTTCTTGTCATCTTATTGAAGGATTTGTTACAATAGGTTTGTTAGTTTAGGGGTGCAAGTCGGGTTGCCTCCGCGTGTGGTCAAGAGCTGCGGATCGTTTTTGGATCCGTCCGAGGGGAAGAGCAGTGCTTGGTCCGGTGCACCCTGGGCATCGGTTAATGATTTCCTGGCAGATTCTGAAGGATATCATTATCCGTTGGCTAAGAGCTCGACAGGGGAGGGGAGGGGTCTTTTTTGACTTAAGACTTTTGTCATAAGATTTTTCAATACTTTATTTATTACTTTGACATTGGCGAAATCATCGCATCGATCGATGGGGCCATATTAGAAAAAGAAGAAGAAGAAGAAAATAGGTTTTCTATGTCTTGGAGTAGCAACGGCAAAATGACAATATAATATTCGTACCTACCCTGGTTCTCACCAACATACCAACATTATTTATTGGTTTAAGTAGTAATGAATTTTGAAAGCACATCACTCGGAAGTGGTATAAATCTGTGTACTTATTACTACAAAATTACAGCGCAAATTCTAATCTACTCTTTCAAATTCAGCACAATTTTTTGCTACTTTCGAGTTGCATTTTCACATATAATGTGCTTGCAAAAATCGGGCCCCTGCCCAAATAGCTGTGGTACAGTACAAAAACTAAAATCTGATTCGAAACAAATTAGTAAAATCGAATGCATAAACGTAAGTACGTACCTACTTAGGTAGCGCCTGGTGGGAGTGGAAAAAATTACGTGGGTTTACTTAAATGGGTTTCGCAGAAATAGGTAGGTAAGTATAAAAAGTGTTGGATTGCATACCTAGCAGGCTGCAAGTCGGGTCGCGGGGCGTCGGGCGGCCCGCAAGGGTGGGGCCAGACGGGGAATGAACTGCAGAAGGGTTAACGTTCGCATCCCCTGCACTGGCTACCACCCACGTATTATGCTGCTGCCATGCACGTAGCACTGGTGGAAAAGTAAGTTGATGGCATGGAGATATCAAAATGATACATGGAAGCTGCGATTTGGTCCTATTTTGTTAAGGAAAATGTAATGGTATTAATAATCACTAGATACTTACTAATCGAAAGGATACCATAACATAACCATTTGTAATCTAAATAGATTGTCTCGTCTGGCTTCAGTAACATGTCTAGGTACATCTGAATGAGGGGGCTTGCTTAGGCTATTCTAATTCCTATGTGAGAACTTTACACTTAACATAAGTAACCTACGTACAACATGTTTCGCATATTGTGTGTTATCCTTGAAACATTTTCCTTTACCTTAAATCTTATGGAAACGCAGAGACCGAAAAACGTGGAGATCAAAAAAAAAACATCGAGGCGTCAGGTTTTCGAATTTTCGCTACATATAGGTACTTAATGGTAATGCACGAGGCTGTAGGTCAAGCAGTTAACCTTTTGAAGCATTGCTGCTAATATTGAAGTAACCTGTGTACTTATTTTCAGAATAACTAAATTCTTTAATTTTATTTTCCGAACACTAAACGCTGAAAAACTTACAAAATATTGCCTATATACTCGTATGTTGGAATATTGCGCTGGGTGCTGCGTTATAAGAGTATCAGTGGCCAAGACTGAATGGGTCGCTGAGCAACTTATAGAGAAGAGTAGGTACTATGTACGGTTAAGTGCAAAAATAAACAAGTATCGATATGAACTTCTCAAAAATATGTACCACGACCTCATTACGCCGGTGTAAGAGCGTATGGTATTTATTTTTGAAACTTTGACTACATACATATTATTACACTTGACTGTACTATTGTAAGTATGTAGTACTATTTTCTACTAGGTATGTAGTAGAAGGAGATCATCGAGTGATGATGAAGAAGATGTTCGAAATTTATTGTTCCCCTTTATGTTTACCTGCAAAATATGCGGAGTATCAGTGAAACAAAAGTTTTGTTCATTAATTACCTGGACAAAGCAGCCCAATTCAATCATTTAATTACTTCGCTGTTTGTACATCAGTTCTTTGTTCGGATAAGACTCGACAAAGCGGAGAGTTATGAATGTCATTTCAGTATATCAGTTTTCACATTATGATATGTTCGTATGATTAATCACATCTAGTTTTGATTGGTTATATCTGCTTATAGACACCCGTATCACCAGAACTTTTTGTAGATGATCTTGTGTCGGAAATTCACAGCTGCCTTCTCTGTTGGAAATAACACCACAATCACTGCTGCTTAGAAGCACAATTAGCGCATAAGATGGTAGTAGAGATCCGGACGGATTTTACACAACATCTTACCATAAAATCTACCGTGCGTTTAATGATTTGACTAAAATTAAACGAGTAAGTTCCACAAATGTAGAGTTCTCCAATTTAAGGAATGATACCGGCTTCTACGTTACTTATGGTATGGGAATATAAGCAAGTACCTGTTAATAAGTACTGTTCATTTACGGTGTAATAGTTGTACGCCAGAAGTGGCCAAGGTTATTTCTGGCACTAGTTCACGTAGTTAGTGCCTGCGTCATGAATGTCATTACCATCGTAGTTGTTGCTGCCAAAGTGGTATTTATTTATATCCTTCATTATGTATAACAACTTACTATGCAATATTTTAGGGCTTAAAATACCGCACACGTAATAAAACTCGTGACTTACCAAAATGTAGCAACTAGTTAGAAGCGCCATCTATTGATTGGATTTAAAAATATCTCTACCCAGCCGAATCCAGATTTCGGAGTGCGTACAGTTTAGCAATGCCGTACCGTTAACATAACCATTAATTGGAATGTCAGAGTGTCCAGCAAAAGAGGCTACAAAAACCAGAAGTATGTAAGTAAGTCTTTTGAATATATTTTGGACTAACAGATACAAGCGTCACCTAACGTGTATACTAAGAACCACTTTCGTTTAGTTAGCACAAAGTTGACTTTAAGCGTTCGACTGCCACCTAGAGGCAGGCAGAAGAAAATAAGCGTCTGTGATAATAATTTAACGATCGCGTAAACTTAGCTCGTGCAGCTCTCGTAAGTGGTTCATATTACAGATACAGATGTCGCTATTAGCTTCATAAATATCATAAACATTTCAGAACTTACAGACCGTTATTTTCCCGATTTGATAGGATGTCGTCATTGGTATTTTCATATTCATTACTATTTATAACTGATTTTTACCTTAAGACTTAGACACTCTCCATGTATAGTCGAACAAGTAAGTGCCTTACCAATTTCGATAAAAGTTTTTATATCAGAAATAACCTTAGTTACACAACAACACTTCGTTTTGCTGCCGCCGGGGTTGAGCGCTCCAAGAGGAAGGACTACGAACTAGTCCGAAACTTGTCGAGCATCACTCGACTTTTATACGTGAGTTATCCGTTTGTGTAATGTATGTTACGCGATTACTCGAGGACGCCTGAAACTATTTGGAATGTTCTTTTTTGTTTCATAGGGTAATAATACCCATTGAAATTTTATCGAAATCGGTAGAGCGGTTTGTAAAGTACCAAAAGAACTCCTCTACAGTTAACGTCCCTGCATTAAGAAAGCAAAGCTGATAAGCAATTGACATTAGTCTATTGTAAATTGGATGAATTACAACAGAAATCAGCGAGACAGGTAATGCTGCCAGCGTCTTGGGGTCGATGCCTGCGGCGGAATATGTTGACGACATATTGACTTTATAGTTTTTACCTAATTAGTAGTAGTTTTAGTATTAGTCTGTTTTAAAGTCCTGCTTTGTTTCATTATTAATTATTTAAATAAATGGAAATATGTAAAAAGTCAATGAAAATCGCGCAAAAATAAATAAAAAATACCATCTGGAAAATAACCGCCAAAAAGTGAAAATAACCATAGAAATTTCAAATCAAAATATACATATAATTGATGTGCGATACCTAATGATTGAAGTAGTTGCCCCAACACGGTCTCCACCCACCCATCTCCCAGGTCACTTAGCGTGATATGCGTGGCAGGAGTGGACCTAGTCTATTGGGCTTTGCACTATTAGATTTAAAATAATTATGATTTCTTCTATGCTGGTCTGGGAGCAAAGAAAAAACATCGAATATACCAGTTGCTTCTCTTCCCGCGCAGATGGTAAAAGCCCATCGAGGGATTGGGCGAAAATCTTAGGGATCATGTTATATAGGCAATGTGGCTGCAATCCATCACTGTTTTGATGCCCCTTTCCATCCCTACGCCCACGATCATGCTAAACGTGGTCTTTAGGTCTTATTAACTTAAATTCTGTCTACCCCGTAAGGGATAAAGACGTGATTTATGTATGTATGCATGATTTGAAATTTCTATGGTTATTTTTCACTTTTTGATGGTTACAATACAATACAATACAATAACTCTTTATTGAACACCACATATAACAACCAAAACAGAAAAAAGGTATCCAGAATATTACAAGGTAACAATAGGCGGCCTTATCGCTACAGAGCGATCTCTTCCAGGCAACCATAATGGACTGGAGAACAGAACAGATATGAGCAGGTGGTGCATTTTAGATTATTTTGATTATTTTGGAAGTGGTTTTTTTTTCATATCAGTAGACCTATGAGTCTATGCTAAGCTGTGGCAGCTTAGTCCAGGGAAGAGCATAATGGAATCGATCCTGGAAACCTTCTAGACTTCGTTTGTGTGCGAAAATACTTATGTGTAATTTATTATAAGTTTTGGTGGAGAAAACGACATGAGAACAGCACAACACCACAGCGGGGCATTAACGACAAACTGTGTGTGTGAAATTCATACTGAGCCCATTCAGAGATGAGCCCTGTGCCTGTGCCCAGCAATGGTACATTATCTATTATAGAGGCTGGAAACGATACTGTGCTGTATCAGGTTTTAATTCTAAAACAAATTGACTCTACATTATTTTACTAAGCTCTACTAAATAATTTATTTTTCGTGTTAAAAATGACTATTTTACCAAACGAAACGAAAGAAAGAAGCCTGAAATTTTGCAAAGGTAGAAGTTTCCTTTGTGACATAGACAAGGATTAGATGGATAACCGAAATTCCACAGTAAGTTCGACAGTTTGTTTTTTGTAACGGGGGTGAAGCCATGCACTTAAACTTATTGTAACAAATTACTATAGAAAGCATTTTAAAACTCTTAAAACTATTAAAACGCTACAAATAGATATCGCATACATTGCGTCATTAAAATCCCAAAGTCCCGAGGTTGTGAATCCTTTACAAGTCTCTTGTTTACAAAAACATAAACACATAGAGCCCGAGAGAAGAAAAACACTAAACATTCCGTAGAAGAGTCGTTTTCAAAAAAAATGTACTTAGTTAAGGGGTTAAATCACAACAAAAATTAATTGATTCCTTTGTGTTTATTTATTTATTATTCAATTTATTTACACGGCATTACAGCGAACCAATATGCCGAGAAACCAAATTCCTTAATCAATAACATTACAATCAATAACTAAAATTAAAAGAAATAAGGAAAAAACAATAATGATAATAATAACATAAGTACGCAAACTAATTAGGTACCTACCTAGACTTATAAACTACACACTTTATGCATATAC
This sequence comes from Pandemis cinnamomeana, assembly GCA_932294345.1. Classification (NCBI taxonomy): domain Eukaryota; kingdom Metazoa; phylum Arthropoda; class Insecta; order Lepidoptera; family Tortricidae; genus Pandemis; species Pandemis cinnamomeana. The sequence continues at coordinate 8,293,731 of OW028705.1, read as the reverse complement.
AGTGGTCTGCCTATTGTCCATCATCTCACAAAACCTCAAACATTCCCGGCGCACAGCTACCCATTTCCACGACCGATTTGTTACGACCGTTTCACCCTTATTCCATTGCAATAAGTGTGAAAATGTCGTACCACAAAAGAATCAATTAACTTTGTTTTAATTAAGGCCCTTAACTATGTACATGTGTTTTGAAAGCGACTCAGAAATCATTTTATTATTTATTTACAGTTAAGCTATTAAGGCATTAAATCTATTTTTTGTAGTTTCATTCACAGGTCCTCTATCTGCCCTTCATGTAACCAAATTAGATAATATTAAATTATTGGTATATCAAGCGAGTAACTTTAGTCTCTCAACAGCTAACAGAGTACGACAATAATAAGTGGCGCGGTGTTAACGAACTTAGGCGTAGGCAGTAAATCGCGACACGTGTATTTCGCTCGGGAGGAGTAGTCCTGTAGGTTGACTGTCAGTTGTTTATTTTTGTGGACGGAATAGGGACGACGACTAGGCATTTGAGACACGAACAAGGGGATCTTGAACTTAGATGAATCTTGAAGGAACCAGTGTAGAGAAAGCCAGAAAGGAGGTCAGCAGAATTCATCCTCTAAAAGTTTTGCTTAAAAATTGGGAATAGAGGAATTTGCTCCCATAAATAGTTGGATGTTTTTGAACCAAAAGAAGAGTTTTTATTACAGTGAATCTTGTCTGACTTGTCTCTACTTTAGGAGCAAGTAAATTCCCATTAGATTGGTAACACGGGCCATCTAATTTTGCAATTCATTGGTGATTTTTTGCTTATATTTACCATGCTGTCACTAGTTTTTTTGCAGAAGTTTTTCCCTTATTCCCTGAACTGAACAGGGCCGTTTTGGTTATCAGAACTCCACACATTTTTGCTCAATTGGTTCAACTGTACCTCTATTATTGCTTGCGGTGTTAGGTATAACAAAGAACATGTTAATTTTGAGATACCTACATTCCAAGTAAAGAGTAACAAAGAATTAACTAAGTATTGATTTTTCAATCTACCTACCTCAAACCTCTGTCTGTTTGGTGTGGTATCATAAAAATAGAATCAAGTTTTTGGACAGAAAATAAAAGTGGCCCAGTAGGTAATAGTTTCATTTAAAAAGCTTTGCGACCCTAGTGCTACATAATACCGTAGTATATAAGCGGATCATTTCGTAACAGGGTCAGGGTACTGGGTAAGAGGCACAGCGCGTGCGCGTAGAAAGGTCAAGGTCAGGTCCCTGGAAGATTTCCTCTGAGGTCGTCGACCAGGCCCTGTTTTTCAGGGTTGCCAGTGGATCGATTTGCCTTCACCGCTACGCGCGTAGGCGTTGCTACTGAAAGAAAATGTTCTATCTTCAACTGCCTATTTTCCCGCGCCTATAAAACCGCGTAATTGAGAGTACTTAACATTTTAGGTTACCCAGTTACAATATTTTACTAATAGCCATTGTTGGTCTTCAGGCTTTGCCTGCTATCTTGTGTCCAGCAGTTAGTCTTAGAACATCATGTCCAATAAAGATCGATAGCTATGTGTGTATTACAACCAGTATATGCGAAGAATGTCTATGCATGTTAGCACTACTAGATTATTCCCTCTGAATGCTGCGTCACCTCCCAGCGTAAACGAAACGAAAATAAAAAACTGAAATTTTGCAGAGGTAGAGGTATCCTTTGTAACATAGACAAGGATTAAGGATGGATAATCGAAATTCCACAGTAAGTTCGACAGTAAGTTTCTTGTAACGGGGGTGAAGCCATGCACTTAAACTTATTGTAACTCTTAAAACTATTAAAACGCTACCAATATAGATATCGCATCCATTGTCATCGAAATTCCGAAGTCCCGAGGTTATTACATTCTTTACAAGCCTCGTGTTTACAACAGCGCACAGGTCCTATATCTGCCCTTCAACAGTGATTATCAACTTGGGGTCGCTTGTAGTACACGAGGGGACGTAGATGCGTAATACTTACGTTTCTGGAACTCTCTGATAATTCTGAGATATCGGAAAATGTTCAGTGTCTGACAAAATATGCTTATTATCAACACATATTTCATTTCAGAGAACAGTTTAAACCCTAATAGAACCAAATAAACTTTTAACGGGTTGGCAAAGTTACCCCTCACTAAAATCTCGGTCGCTTTAGGATACTAAATGGATCGGGAACAATCATCGTTGTACCGAGGGGTATATTCTTTGTTTACTGAGTATATGATTAATGTGTACTTAAATAATTTTTTTCAGAACGAAAAAAATATTACTCCGGTAGCAGTAGGTTCCACTAAGCTCTACATACATAAGCCATCGTTATAATCACCGGGACGAAAGCTTAAAATTGCTTTTACTTAAGTACGATTGGATAAAACATTAAGACCTATTTAAACCAATTAAGACATGAACTACTCGTACCTCGGTTCACATTAAATGTCTACTTATACGTGCTTGAGAGTAGTATAACCTCATTGATTATGATTAGACGTGGTGCATGTTTAAGAAAATGTTAGTAATCCTTCCAAGCAGACCAAAGTTAAACGGATCACAAATCAATAAATTCAAATCGTTCCGCAGCTAAGTAAATCTCAGCTCGTCCCAAGAGGAAGCCTACCATGTAGGTAGTAAATATTTGAGCGAGTAAATTATCGCGTTGACAGGCTGTTTATTAGGGAGCGAGTTTGTTCGTGTGTCAAGCTAGCTCGTGGAGGCTGGAGCCAAGGCCACTCGGTCATGACCGCTGTTGTCACGACAGTTCTGTATCTACGCACTAAGGTGGACTTGAGTGGAGATGAGATGTGCTGTAAACAACTATTTACACCACATATATTATGCCTACTAAGCTAATGGTAAAAGATGAGGGTCAAAAGGGATGGTGAATTCGATTTCAAGCGCTCGCATGTCATACAATATTGTCTCAGGGGCTACGGAAATTCTATGATGATATATGTAGTGTAGACAACATTAGGTTGGTTCGTCATACCAGCGTATTCGGAAATATTATGTGATTATGGAATTACTTGTGAAGATTAAATGGAGATCTCAAATGAATCAAGAATTTTTACTTCTTGATTTTTTATGTCTACTTTTCTGGGGGCACGGGAGTGCCCCCGCCAAGTGGAGCAAAAAAAGCGGCACGGCCGTACCATCCTATTCTCGAAGCAGTTCAGGCCATTTTCGACCCCCCTTTAACTTCGTTGTGGATAAAACTAGAAGCCTGAATTTTGTGTAACCAAGCATACGGTTTTACCGTTAGAAATTAATTTTCTAACCGACAAAGAAAACTAGAACGCAGAAAAATCCGAAAAGTAAAGCTATGGCCGGGAATCGAACCTGGATCCTCATCATTTCGTGATGCGTGCTATACCACTACACCACCTGTTTTTAGTTGTGTCGTTTAGATATTTAAATGGAACTCCTCAAGAAATAACAGCTGGTAAACATTTAGGTATGCCATGAATTTACCAAAAGAGAGTAGCCCGACTTGATAAGGCAATTGAAATCAGGAAAGATTTACTAATAAGCAAGAAATTGCCTGTTTTTAAAAAACGGGTTTCAATAAATCTCGTAGTAGGTAACTTACTTTTAAGAGTTAAAAAGATTTCAGAAGAAAAACGAAAACAATAGAATTGTTCAAATATAAGCTCTTTCAGTTTTCAAATCATTGATATATTACTTACTTGCTGACTTACATTCTGTTATGTCCATGAAATTGACCTAATTGGTCAGACCGTTATTTCATGTTCGAAGGGCAAAGCAATAATATTTATTATGAATTTACTACGTAAACAATATGGGTAATTCAAGGTTTTATCCAAGGTTCACTTCCATAAAGGCCTTCTATCTGACAAGGACAGTTGGTTAAGGGCGTTTGTAAGTGTGCATTTACAGCACGTGCACGGTGTAACTTTGTGATAAGGTCTCCGAATAGGTGGTTGTGTTTGTTGGTCTGTATTTTCTTGCATGTTGCAAGACATTGATGAAAGAGACCTTAGCTTGCCTTACACAACAGAAAAGTTTGGTTGAATGTAACATGGTACATGTTCGCAACCGGAGATCGAGAAAAATAAAGAAGAAAAAGCAACCATTGATGATTTACCACTTGTCAGTACAACATGTGGCATAAAGCATTAGCGACGGGAGTTGCCTTTGACTTACATTTGAACAATTTTTTTTGCTATCATTTTTGTGGTGAGGTATACTAATACTGCGCTATAGGACAAATTTGCATTCTTGCTAGACCATCGTTATAATCGTGTAATCGTAGAGGGATCGAAACGCGTCAGTGTTTGTGTGTGTGTGTGGTGTAAGGGATAATTAAGTTTGTGGGATTTATATGTGTTTTTTTGGCAGCAGTGGAGGGAGGGATTGCATGGAAAACATATACATTTCACACAGGCTTGATCATCTTGCACGTGAGTAGCGGAGTAGCAAGGTAAATTTTTTGTTCATTTTTATCGTTACAATCTAATACTAAAACAAAACCGCTACGCAAATGCGTAACACGCGTTCACCTATGTTCTAGAAAGATTTCTCATCACCACTGCACGCTACCATCTCCTGTGACGTGACAAGTGGCTTCCTGGCTTGCACTCATTTTGCCTAGCATAGTGGTTCTAAATGACATTGTCAATTTATTATACAAGCGTGTGGCCGGTGCAGTAGTAATGCCTATTTTAACATCTCACGCAGCTAAGCATGAATGGTCGCACGCATTTATCATGTAGCCCACACCTGCAATCTTACTGATGCTTCGATCATTCAGACGGGTTAATTAGTAACTACGTACGCTGCTGTTATTTATTTACTTCAATGTACTTAAGTTGATAGCCGCAGATCTACACTAGACCGCTTGAGCATGACGGACGCTCGGCGGAGTGCTGGTGCTCAGATGCGTCGTGATTCGCATTCGAGTATTTTGCCCAGCAGTGGCACACTTCAACAGGCTAGCATGATAATAATAATAATATTTTTTGGAAAAGGACGAGGTGATGTGCATTGATGGACAAAGATAATGTTCTAGTTTTAAGTTTCTGCTTGATATGTTGATATTTTATGTAATCTTGATTGTGTGTGTTGGCAGTACCAAATAAACGTTTTATCTATCTATCTATCTATCTATCTATCTATGGTGACAACATAAGACACCTGACTCTGTATAATGCCTACGACCGAAAGGTTCAAATTATGATTTACGATTGTCTAATAATAATAAAAAATATAATATAATTAAAAAAAAGAAGAATGTGTCCACGAATGCCGCAAAAAGCTGCCAACTATCCCTTGAGCTGCGATACTTATTTCAGAAATTAGGTTTTGTTTTGTTCTCAGTCCTTTTTTCGCCACATGAAATTGCTCTCGGCTGATTAAGAACATTCTGAATATTTGGAGATTAGAGATCGACATACTTCATCTGTAAATATGCTGTGTAGTGTCCAGTGTCCAGTGGTCACATTAATTTCTTATCAAGATTTAAAGGGATTATTTGGAACGATTTTATGCGACTTCTGTTATTTGATTTAAGTTTAGCGATTTTCTGGCGTTACAACCACTGTAAATTACGAACTGTCTATTATTATTTCTTATTCTATGTATGCATGTGTGTTATGATATTTAGTAGTTTACTTTATGAACTGTTTCTTGTATTTTGAGATTTACGCTCTATTGTGGCTGTCACTATATGGATATTTTAAACTCACTCTTTGTCGGTCTACTCTAAGGTTAACTGGTAGAGATCTTTTATAGGGATAAGTTCACCTTTGTGTATATTTAATGTTTTTTTGTGATTTGTGTCTGTTTCTTTATATTTGCACAATAAAGCATTTACATGCTTACTTACTTAACAATTAACAACAATTTAATTGCAAATGAAGATTACTTACTTACTTACTTACTTACTAAAGAACAATGTTATAACACCAGTAACTTATAACTTAGATTTTCGCTTGGAGTTAATGCTAGGTATTGTTTATTTCATCAACCACAGTAAATTTTAAAACGATTGCCTTCGTTTTTACATAAACCATGACGGTACCGCTATTTACTATATTATATAGATATCTATTTAGCAGCTTAACGCTGTTGGGATTCAGCAGCTATCAAAATGCCTAGAGAATCACCTGAGATAAAGTACCCGTATCCGTGCTTTTTTTCTCTGGTAACTAAATATATGCCCCCAGTGCGCAATGCGCAAGCAAGTGCAACTTGGGCATATTCTTTAATCGCCGTCTTGATTACATTGAATCAATGGCAAAAAACAGACGAAGGGGCATTAACTGACCGGCTTATTGTCTCAAGTATGCGACCGGGTAATCGTTTTCATTAGTTTAGCGAATGAACGAGCGAATGGATCTCGGCCGGGACTCGGGAGCGATGTAAAAACTGTGGTGCGATGGTTCGCCGGATACGGGTTCCCGCTGGACGAGGGGGGATGTGGGGTGGGACGGGAGTGCATCGGGACGTTGACTGTCTGGGCCCAGGCTGCGTTATCTGCAGTTGCCCTTTCGTACGATGCACCGTAACCCTCCCACCCTAGACGCGAGGGGGCACCAGACCTCTGCAGCCCCCCAGCCACATTCTAGAAAGCGCTATTGACCTGAAATAAGACGGTAAACAAGTTTTAAACAAGTGATTTGAATGGCTTTAATTTGAAATTGAATATATCACTCAACCTATCTGCAATAATCATGATTTGTTTATAATGTTGTGTATTTTTGTTTATATTTGACTAGCTTCTGCCCGCGACTTTGTCTGCGTAGAATTATACACTATACCATCCTCTTGAATCACTATCTATTAAAAAGACAGCATCAAAATCCGTTGCGTAGTTTTATAGATCTAAACATTCCTACGGACAGACAGACAGCGGAAAGCGACTTTGTTTTATACTATGTACCTATTGATCATGCAAAGATAGAATAGAATGATCAATATCACATGAGAAGAAAAAAAATCACATATTCAACACAGACATAAAAATAAGATAATAATAAGCAAGAACTATTAAATACGAGTACAAATAGGTACTTAACTATTAACATAGGTACCTAAAACTTATAATGATGACTACACACACTCGCACAAAGATTTCGTTAATTATAAAATGTCATCGCAAATTTAATTCAGTTTTAATCGAAAGTAGGGCAAGGGACTTACCGTTCGCCTAAGTCGCTACACCTTGACAGAGTGGCTGTGATTGTCGATTGAAGATCTGACTCTTATGATGACTTGCTTGGGAAAATAGTATTTTGTGTAGGTTTCCCGTTGTACAGACACGCCAGGTCTAGAATTCGTAGTTCTCAGTTGTCCGTTGTGCGACCCATACTTTTACATCATCTCTTACTCGCCATTTAAGACACCTACGGGAAGTGATAGGTTCATCCTATTCTAAAATCAGAGTCAGAGGAGAAACTTTTGAGCGTTCTCATCTTTGATGTAACCATAGCCTTAAGGTGGAGTTAGACCAAACGAGCGAATGTTCATTCTATTCTATTTATTGTGTACAGCAAAAAAAACGGGTCACACTCCATACAAATTTGTATGAAAAGCGACTTGTTATTTTTGCTCGACACAATAAATTTGGCAGAGTGGGGATAGAATGAGCATTCGCTTGTTTATGAGCATTCGCTTGTTTGGTCTAACTCCACCTTCATAACGACAAAAGCGTTAAATTATTGTACAAAATAAGTGCGAATATTGTGTGCGATATAATGATAGCGGGTAAGTTATGATCGTAAGTCTTGAAGCCTTGACCCTTCAGAGTAAAGACCTTCGTAGGGTCTCACTCTCATTGTCTCGCTCTTGTTAATAAACAAGACCCTTTAATACATAAGTAATTTATAGCAAATAGTGCACTCGGCCTTTTCTTTCTACTGGTTTACGACGTGGGAGTCAACCAAACAACATTATGTTCGCTGTAAATTATAAACGACACTTGAAGTGAGTTACACACTCAGATCCATTTAAAGCTAGTTAATGTTAAGAATTTTATTTGTTTTTCAATGTAACTAATGATGCTTATTTGTATTAAATAGAACATGAGCGAATGCTGTCTGCATCTTCCGAATTCATCTTAAGGGAATTTCTTTTGACAAAATATTTTAGAAGTTAGTTGTATGTAAGTATATATTTTTTAGAATAAGTAGGTACAGAGTAATTACTTTTAGCTTAGTTTAAATGGTAATAATAGTAATTAATGTTTTGTAAATAAAAAAATGAATAACAGATAAAGGTACAATCGTTTAATTTTAAAATAGTCTTAATTAACAAGATATCGCTCTGAATGGCTCTGGGTAATCTCCGTTTCAAAATAAGTCCAATACTGGTCGGATGAGCTGAATGCAAAGGTGAACTTATCCCTTCAAGTAACGATTTAAAAGCATGTTAAGCCTTTAAAAATATTAAACGGCTTCAAGTCACGTAATGTATTCAAGTGAAAATGGGAGCTGTTTTTAAGTATAATAGCGTGAGTATTATGTAAGTTAGAGGCCGTGGGGTCAAAGCCCAAGGTTACATATTTGTGACATTGCCAAGGACTAGTACCGCAGTCGATGCCAAGTCTTCCCTTAAAGTCAAATTTAGGACAAGTTAGCAGTTATTCCTTCGAGTTCACTGAAACATGCTTCGGCCACGTACTTACGCTGTAAATTTATTAGGTTACTTTAGTTATCTAAAAGTTTTACGACCGTTTACAAGAGAATAATAAATATGAATTTGTACATTTAGCACTAAATGCCATTCTGCAGGTTTATAATAAATAATACGTATCTTATTCTTTATTCACCTTAGACCCCTAGTTCAGCCTGTGGTAATTATATTATTTTATTATTAAATTAAGGGATAGAGATGTGATTTATGTATGTATGTATTATTAACTTAGCATATTGGGGTGTCCCACTGTTGGGTCGAGAGCATGCTCCTGCTAGTAAGCTCCTCGGATATATTGTTCAATGAAAATTTACAAACCTTAGGTGATACGATCAGTATTAAGTAACTTAGTAGTTAGGTTACTACATAAGTTACTTAATAGTAGGAGAGTCAAAGTGGTACAATACAACGGTAGTTTATTAATTTTATTGTTTGTAAATATGTAAGGCTTATTTTGTTAATGTTTTCATTAAAGTACTATAAAACAATTGAATACTCGTAGTTGTGAATTCATCCAAGTTTCAAAACATTATGTAGTAATATTGTTTCAAAGGGGACTATCGTTTCTTTGCTTACCAGTTGGCGCCACTGTTGACTAAGGTGCAGAAGTATAGCTGTCAAAGGCGACTTTAAAAGATCGGCGCCGAAACAAAGTTTTTAATCTTGAATCTCATTAAATTTGTTAATTATGAATAAATATCATTTTAGTAGTTAATATTAAATATCAATATTGTTTTCTAATAAATAACCTAAAAAAAATAACTATCATCATATCGAGTAACTATGCCGCAATGTTGGGCAGTTCCGTTTTGTTCGAAAAAAAACCGCTTTCAAAGCGTTCACATTAATCGCCAAATAATCCATATTTGCGATAATTTCACGCAGGGGATCCCTTTTCAACAGGCAAATGAAAGAAATTATAATTTATGTTACGAAGCCCCCCAAAACCAGTGAAAAGTGAATGTTATTGAACCTCACGCGACACTAGCGCCTCTAGTGGCAAATTCACACGCGATAGCCCCCATTTGTACCATAAGGCCGTTAACTCGTCATATAGTTACGAACAGGCACAGACATTACAGGGACCTGAATAATTTAGAACATCGCTTCGCTATAAGTTACAACCTATTATACACGAATATTTTAACTTCAGTGGTGCATTGACTTAAGTGTAGGTGACCCTTTAATACTTATTTAGTATTTTGAAATAAAAAGGTTTCAGTAAGTCGAAAAGTTAATCGAACTAAATTTACGCCACAATAACAAAAAACATATTTTTTAGTTTCTAGTGTTGTCGGCTTCGCTGGCTGCATTCTGCATACCCGTTGCCAGCGAGCGACTCTACCGTCTAATATGTGTGTCCTACCGGTGTATATATATATATATATATATATATATGCCTAATGATAACTGATGACATATATCAGAGTAGAGTAGAACAGAAGATTTCGATAATACTCGCAGACACAACACAAAAAAACCGCCAAGTGCGTGTCGTAACACGCGCAGCAAATGGTTCTTAGTCGAACTGAGGTTAAAATAATATATATATAAACCTATGAAATATATGTCAAAATAGTCGGTTATGGTTAAAGCTATTGTTGAAGTGACTTGGTACAAATCACGCTATGTATAAGACTCGAATATTCTTCAAATCAATTTTCGCTCTTCTATAATTCCTTTATTCTGTCTCTCCTATGTCACAATCACAGTGTACTTAAAGGTAGCATTAAGTTTCTATGAAAAAAAACAAGCATCCATAAACCAAAGTAGACAGAGGGCGATATGTACCGGGAAGTTTCAGAAGCTAGCTTATTTTCCCTGAAAGGGAATAGGGAGCACTCTGACCTTGAGGCTCGCGTCCTCGGGCCGAGTCAACGACAGCGAAGACTTTGGCCTCGGCCGGCGCGTGCTAAATACCCCTGCCCCCGGCCCGCGCGTCGCACCCCCCGAACCCGCCTCTCAACCCGCACTGGAACATTTCTTCCAATTAAATTAACTTTGTTTTTATAAAGCCGCTGTATTAAGAAAGACGACTTACCGAGCCAAAGTTTAGCAATGTGTCTTGCGTAAATTGTGATGATGTCAATTTGGGATAGGTGTCTCTTTTTTTTTAAATAGGTAACAGACGTGTAATGATAAGGGATACATTGGCCAATCGGAAGGTCGTTTCTTCTTGAATACTAAAATAGATTAATTTACTTACTCGTTGATTATTATAATATTTTTCGTATTTTATATATTTCATATTTTTTTTCTAAATGAGCCGTCTAGCCAGATCTACGAACAAGTCTATAATCCGTTTAAAATAATAATGATAGTGGTAAACACGTAAATTATAATGTAGATCGCATGTATCTGCGTTATTACTTTCACGAACAATGAATGCCGTAGATTAAATTCTTTCAACCTATCTTTGTTATAACAATAATCTCAAATCTACTAAGGCTTGTGCGCACGCATCGTCTCTTAGCTACAAATAAACTCGTTGCGCATTTGTTTATTTACTCAGTTGTAATTTTCATTTTCATGTATTATGTACTATAGGGTTGAGGTGTGGGGTGCGGGGGTGGAGGGATGAGGGCGACGACTGACACCTGGAGGCCGACATTGAGTTACCCTTGCAAGGGCATTCCACTACTGCAGTTCTCGAGGCCCGTAACCCGTCGAGGGTGGTACCTATTGGCTGCCTAAAATAAAAGTATTGTGTCAATAAACCTTTACGTATTTGTGTTACAAGGACCGTATTGTATTAATTAAATAAATTAAGTACCTACGTTTTTAAACAATGACTATGTATATGATTCGTTGGTTTTGGCTATTAGTTTTGACTGATTAATTTTATACGTTGAAGAACTTGCATTGCAAAATCGTTCATAATCTAAATTGCCAGAAAATAAAATGGTTTTAAGTATGAATAATGTACGGACGCTTCCATTCCCCGATATCTTTTTTCAGAGCCGAATAATTAGGGTCTGCGGGGTTCGGGTAGGTTCTGGTCCAGTTTAGAATTTGACCACAAAATCAAAAACTGCACTGACGAGAAAAATGGACACTTTCCAATCTTTCCATACAAATTCGTATAAAAAGTGACCCGTTATTTTTGTTGGTCAGTGTACAAAAACCCAATATTAATGATAGCAAGTAAAACTTGGACATTGTCGCTGTCTATATATCCATGTCCAACGTTGTTGGCAAGGTACAGACAAAGGCTACTTTTGAGAAGGTATAACACCAAATATTACTGTGACATTACCAGCTAAATTGTTTTTCGTTATTTCTTGTATAACAACGAAGACAAACGTTTTTTCATCCAAACTTTTTTTTAAAGTGAATCAACTGTAATTAAAAATAATGAAGGTGTAGGCAGGGTTTATTAAGTACTAGCTTCTGACTTCATCCGCGTAGAATTAGACTTCAAAACTGATGATGATAGTATATTCTTTAATTATTATTTTCGTTCGTACGGAGCAGCACCTTTCCCATTTATAAAAATGGCAATCCCTCGGGAACTATGCAGGTTTACCGAAATAAAAAGTAGCCTACTATTTAAGTACCAAATATCTCCTTTCCAAATCGACCCAGTCGTTCCAGCCTGAAGAATGAACAAACATACACACTCACGTCGTCACAAACTTGCGCATTTGTAATATTAGTAGTATAGGATATAGACAACAACAAGCGATTGAAAAATTGTAAGATTTCTTGGTAATAAAAGGGAAAATCAAATTCTCTTCTTCATGGCTTTTGACGGACTTTCAGTCAAATATCATCTATAAAACAGTTGTTTCTGAGAACTCTTAAATTAGGTATACCGTAGTACCTACTGTCAACAGATTTACTACGAGTACATAATATAAGTACCAAATCAATGTGATCGCAGGATTTACTTTACTAACAATATTTTGATCCAAACCTACTAAGTTTTTCGAGTGGAATTACTTTTGTCGCTTTAGAGCAAGAATTCGTATGTCTCGTATTGAAACTTACAGCTTATTACGTCTTAATACAGGATTGTGTACCTTGTAACGCTTCCAAGCGATTTTAATGCAAATCCTTTGAAGGAGTGTGTCTGTGACTCCACTAGGTTAGGGTAAGGATACAATGGTCCCGCCGCTGCATATTGATCGTGGATAGCGCCCGCCGCCGTCTGCTGCCGGAGTGCATTTACACCGAATGCTGCATTAATTTATTAAACAATAACTAAGAAAAAAAAACCCCCTAGTAATATTATAAATGCGAAAGTTTGTGAGTGTGTACCTATGTTTATTCCTTCTTCACGCTGAAACGACTGGACGGATTTGGAACGATGATAGCTGGTACCCCAGGTTAAAACATAGGCTACTTTTTATCCCGGAAAACTGCATATTTCCCGCGGGATAGCGGTAAACGAGTTTTTTGCGGACGAAGTCGCGGGCAATAGCTATCATGCATTCTTAACATCCCTTTCGAAGATAAATCATGGACCCAGGCTAGCCTTCCTATAAGGCATGGTGGCCTGGGTATCCGAAAAATTTCAAGTGTTTCTTTGCCTGCTTTTTTGTCCTCCGTGCACAGTGCGCAGCCACTTCTAGGTAAAATTTTAGCTCCTTCATTAGGAGTCCTGGAGGTTGCGCACTGTTCCGAGGCCAAAAATGTATGGCTTTTAGCTTGCCCAGGAACTGCTGTGCCTGACAATCCCTGCTCACAGAGGCAGTGGGACGAGCCGCTCTGCCAATTGGTTCGAAACAGTCTTTTAAATACGGCATCTAGTCCGACAGAACGCGCTCGTCTCCTTGCTACTGCGGAGTGGGAGTCAGGCCTCTGGCTTCAAGCCCTACCCTCACCAACTGTAGGTACCCTGTTGGACAATACCACCTTTCGCCTCGCCACCAGTCTTAGGGTAGGGACACCAACCAACGTCCCTCATCGCTGCCAATGTGGGAAAATGACCGATAGCTACGGGCACCACGGCCTATCTTGCAGCAGAAGCGCGGGGCGTATACCACGCCATGCCAGCCTCAACGATGTCATCCGTAGGGCCCTCGTCAGCGTTAAAGTGCCAGCCGTTCTGGAACCTAACGGCTTGGCAAGAGATGATGGCAAGAGGCCCGACGGTCTGACACTGGTTCCTTGGCGGATGGGTCGGCCCTTAGTTTGGGATGCAACGTGCGTTGATACTCTTGCTCCGACCCATCTTTCAAGGACCCAAAATGTTGCTGGCTCTGCTGCGGCCTCAGCGGAGGACTTCAAACGCCGAAAGTATAGCTCGCTTGGAGGCAGCTATATTTTCGAGGCGTTTGGAGTCGAAACTCTGGGGCCATGGGGGCCAAGCGCGCGCCGTGTCTATAAAGATATCTCGGCGCGCCTTATAGAGGCCTCCCGTGACCAGAGGGCTGGCCAATATTTCGCTCAGCGAATAAGCATTGCCATACAACGTGGCAATGCTGCCAGCCTTCTGGGCACCCTCCCCATTGGCGGCGATTTGGGAGAAATTTTTTATCTTTAATAATAGTTTTAGGTAGGTTTAAGTTATTTTTAAGTTTTGACTGTTCTTTATTGTTTTCTTTTGCTGTTTTAATAAAAACATTTTAAGACCTCTTATATAATATGTTAAATAGCTAGTAAATAATATATATCTCGGGTTTTTAAGCTATGGTGGTGTAGAGGTAAAAGCATGCATCTCGGATTGATGAGGATCTGGGTTCGATTCCCGGCCATAGCTTTACTTTCGGATTTTTAAATCAGTATTGTTTAGAAACATAATTTGTAACGGGTAAATCGCAAGAATAAATATAAAAATCGGGCATTAAAATTCTCGATTCTTTGATGGAAAATACCTTAGAAAAATTGACACCAATTGACCTAGTCCCAAACTAAGCAAATCTTGTAATATTAGTACTAGACAATCGGATAAATATACTTATAAATATGTACATAAATATATAGGTAGTAAACACCCAAGACTCGAGAACAAATATTAGTATTTTTCATATAAATATCGGCCCCGACCATCAGGGATCGAACTCAGGACTCCAAGCTCTGGTTCTGTAACCAGTAGGCTATCCGGTCGTCGACTAAGAAGATTATTTGTGTAATTCTAAAACTATACTTAAAGACGCATATATTTGTAGCCTGACATGTTTCATACCAATTCGTGGTTCTATCTCAAGGTGAATTAGGTTCGAAGCATGTTGATAAACGTCGGTTAAAAGTGCGTGAGTGACACGGGTTTCATGTTCTATTTTTCTAGACTTACGTGTACCTATATCTAATGTGAGACACGTTTGTGTTTCACGGTAATTTTACATTAAATAGTATTTTTGTGGTTGAAGCAATTTATTTTTAGAATTTCTCGTGCCTATTGTATTTAATAATAATACTTCTTTCGTCTAATCATTATCACTACATAGTATAAAATAAAGTCGCTTTCTCTGTCCCTGTGTCCCTATGTATGCTTATATCTTCAAAACCACACAACGGATTTTGATGCGGTTTTTTTAATAGATAGAGTGATTCAAGATGAAGGTTTATATGTATAATACATGCATAATATATCGTGCGAAGCCGGGGCGGGTCGCTAGTTAAATATATAGATAGTAGTTGTTTTTTTATACGATGAACTTTTGCACAGATTTGGGTATTAATGGCACTAGAGCCAATGTCAGTTGTGTGGATACGCGACACATAACATAAACCTGCCGTGGTAGCCTAGTTGCTTGACCTGTGCAGCCGCTCAAGCAGAGGGTCGTGGGTTCGAATACCGGGCTCGCACCTCTGAGCTTTCGAAATTTATTTGCGGAATTACATTTGAAATTTACCATGAGCTTTTCGGTGAAAGAAAACATCGTGAGGATTCCTGCACTCATCTGCGAAGTAATTCAATGGTGTGTTAAGTTCCCAAGCCGCACTGGGCCTGCGTGGGAACTATAGCACAAGCCTCGTTCTGAGAGGAGGCCTGTGCCCAGCAGTGGGACGCATATAGGCTGGACATGATGATGATGATGATGATGATGAACGTAAACACTGCGTAAGTTCAGGCCTTACTTCGTTACCCCGCGAAATAGTGAGGTCAAGTCAATGCAACATAGCCGCGCTGCCCACCACCATAATAAACAATGCTCCAGACAAGTTTTACCTCTATCAGGGGCATCATCAGCGGTTCAAAAACCACCCACACTCTACGAAAGGATAATTATAATCTCGGCTAATTGGCTTGATTTAGCTAGCGCGAAGTAGCAAAGTAAGGTTATTCATAGTTTAGCACATGTAAACCACAAGTACCATCTAGTGGCTTGGTGATGGATGACATACCGGCAAGTCTCCCGTCCGCACTCCGCACGCCTCTGCAATTAAGCATTTTAATGTAAAAGTAAAATTAGACATTGCAAGAATGCTCACTACTACCCCAACTAGCACGAACATAAATTGGTGTTACTTGTACCGTGATAATTATTATTCGAGTACTTAGATCTCTAGTAAGCGAGTTTGAGACGTGCTTCTTCTCGAATTATACATACATACATACATACATACCGTCACGCCTCTTTCCCACAGGGGTAGGCAGAGACTACTTTGTGCCACTTGCTACGATCCTGACATACTTCTTTTGCATTCTTCTTTTTCTTTTTTTTTCTTTTGGAATTATATGTACTAATATTTTCCTTAAATTAATGAGGTACACAGTTTAATCCACATAATAGGGATGGGTTGCTAGCCGCATCGAATATGACATGATTCCTAAGACTTTCGCCCATTCCCTCGATGGGCTTTTACCATCTGCGCGGGAAGAGAAGCAACTGGTAAATTCTATGTTTTTTCTTTACTCCCAGACCAGCATCGAAGAAAGTTTATCAAGTTGATTTCGCTAGCACCTAAAAAGGTGACTTCACTAAATAGACGTCTGGTTTTGGGGCTTCAGTGTAAATGCAGCCTCGGTGCATGAGCATGCACGCGCATGCGTACGCCACCGACGACACCCTCGTCTGCACCCCGGCGTGGCCCATTGCCCTCCCTTGCCAACTTTCACTCCCGAATCGACCTAGCCGTACCTAACTAGCAACGCACTGCGTCTGGCGGTGTTCTACTCCATGCGCATTCCTTTGTAGTCTATGTGTCTGTGGCTAAGACTGTTTCTCAGGCTCCATGGAGTTACAAGCGCTCCAGCTCCAGCGCTTTCTGAGTGACTCGTCATCATCTAGAACAAAACAATATTTTTATGTATGGAAGTCGATAGATCACAATGAGGGAAGTTTATTTAAATAATTTAAGAATGTGATCTGAACATTTACGAAATTTGTGTTACATATTTTTCAAAAATCTTATTCGACTCAAATCGCATTTCTTCATAGTTTTAGACATAAAGCGAATTAATTTTAAGATATAATGGTAATCGCAACCTACATCCCGTAGAAAATTATGTTTTCAAGAAATATATATTTTTTTTAATCTCATTTTTTCAAGAAATATTAGATTTAAGTAATTTAAGATACGATTAAGATAAGTAACCACCATGATAAGTTCCAGTTATATGATGACGTCTCTGACTGTTTCGTGGTAATAAACAGAGACGGGATCATAGATAACTGACACTTAAGATAACTGGAACTTAACAGAGAGTGGTGAAACAGGGCCTAAATGTAATACTGGACTTTAATTATAACAGCAACAATTTTATTTAACAACTTACATTTATTTAAGTTGTTATAATTACGATTTTCAATAGTATAAAGAGTATAACACAGATAATCCATAGATTAAACTTCAGTTCAAATTGTAATTTTATGGAACGGACTACTAGAAAGCCACAAGTACCTACTCATTATTACACTGTAGAAATCGATACCTACATTCTGTTCAGTCGTGTCACACATTTTGACTAGGGTGATGGAATATAGCCAAAAAATCGGGATAAATACTCGAAAAATACTAACACGTGTCATATATATATGTACATAATAATGTTGATAATGCGATAAGATTCAATTTAATTTTAGTGTCTTTTTAGACAGTTGATTCATCGACATAGTAGTTTACTTATCTATTCCATGACCCTTACATTATGTAAAAATTCGACACAGTTGTTCCTTTGCAAAAGTATGGAAACCACAATATTCCGAGAAAATGATAATTATTTTATGAGAAAAAAAATATGTATAGCTCTTTTTAGATTCTATCTTCCAATCAATGATAGTACACGTACTCAAAAATTTTGAAGGATTGGTCACGTTTTTACGTTTTAAATTATAATTTCCCTATCGGAAGTTTATCATTTACTTCACAAATTGCTTGATTACGGTCAATAATTAGGTATATATATGTTTCTGCATATCATATTTTATGAAGATGCATTTCGAGGCAAATTTAACTTAATACTTTGCTCGACAAATTACGTAATGCTTGATTCAATTGTTCACAAAGTTTCAAGGTTAATCATAAAACTAATAAACAATTGTCGTGTGATTTCGATTTATTGTCATTTACGTGACTAAATTCATATTAGCTGTCTCAGTTTCTACAAGTTAACTTCGAAGAAAGAAAGATTTCTAAAACGTACCAAAACATTTCGTATGGCACAGAGCTTCTTAGAATTCAAAGGGCATAGGGTCACTCCGATTTTAAGGAGCTTCATTTTCGTCTGCTTAGGGCCCCAGTCGGTCGCAAATTTTAATTTCGGAAGCTGTATGGATTCCTAAATTGTTATTTTAAAGTTTTATCGGGTAAAGTAAGTGAGTAACTATATGAAGCTAGTGATTTGAGAGGTCATTGTCTAGCCTCCAAAATAGAAGCGAGCGCAGTCTCTTGGAGCCAGTGACCGAGGCGCGCCCGTTGCACTCCCACCCCCTCGCAGGAGCTACTGAACCCGAGTACCCTACGAGTACCCTGCTTTTGAACCTCAAATATTAAGCAGAGGCAACGCCTGTTGATTCACTGTATTTCATCAGGCATATTGACACGGTTAGATTAAAACGTAAATTGCGAGAAAATTTAAATTGCGACCTCTACTTTTGGATAGATGAAGCTAAGACGCAGAATTCTTAACCAAAAGATTTTCTCTAAGATATCAAAAAATATTTATTTCGTAAATGGGTGAGGTAGGTTGCAGGGAGGTTTCAGACCTGCTTATATAGCAGTTATTCGTATCTGGCCGGTTAATGTCGATGAGTAATGCCTGTAGTAATGAATGTCATATAGATGTCGAGTAATAAAGAAGTGATACGTCAAAGGTTAATCAGATCTTCGTGTATTATCTTGGGCCTCAGATATAGCCAGGTCGAACCTCCCCTGAGGCACATACCAGGCAGCGTGATGTACAGTTGTTATCTTGATGGTTATCAGTGTTATCAGTGAGCGTGCTTTGACGGTCATTGGGAATCGATCGCGTTTTCAATATCAGTGTCGCGTGGGCTCAAAAACCAATTGATAAAACAATGTAATGATATTAGAACTGACCGAATTTCCTTTGTTATGGATCAATTGAAGGTCACGAAAGGATTTACTTTAATTTGAATGTAAGTGTCTGATGGTTATTCTATTTAAATAGTTGTAGTAGACAGTTTTATTATTCGTTTTCATATATCGTTCTACTCCCTAATAAGAGGTTCTCTTAACCTTTTCGACGCCAACGACACATCAGCCCCGCAGGTTCAACGCCTACGACCTATATATGCGTCCATTATCTACTTCAATGCAAAAGCAACCTTTTTTCAATTGTGTTGAGGTTCAACTTAAGGCATCGCAATAAAGAAGTCTGGCATATGGGTGACGTGACCTCTCTTATATTTGACGTGGCGGCGAAAAGGTTCATTAAAAAGAGACAAAATGTCGTGCAAGTGTTCTCCAGCCTTCCTGTTCTTAGGGTTCCGTACCCACAGGGCGCCAATAGGACCCTTTTGCTGAAATTCTGCTTTACCCATGTTCATTTGTCACAGAGGTGTAACTTTTAAATAGTAATAGGTACTTTAAACTTTCACAGAATAGGTATTATTACGACGCTATCACAAACAATGTTCAAAGTTAAGAAGTAGTTAAAAAGCGTATTACAATATTTAAGTTGATATTTTAACGACCAAATGATGAGTTTTTTTTTATGTTAGAAAGGCCTGACAAACGAACTAGTGGGTCACTTGTTTGTTAAATGATCACCACTGTCCATAGACACCCGCAGCGCTTTACGCGATGCCAGTGCGTTGTCGGTCGGTGTGTTTTGAAATGTTTTCGAAGTGATGATGAATCTTTTATGCCAAAATAGGGTTTAGGGTTAAATTCTAAAATCAGCTAGCGGCACCAATTTTTCCTAATGTACAAATAAAGGATCTTCAAAGATCGTGCCAGTTTTTGTCTGAAAGGGCCGGCAACTCACTCTAAACTCTCCTTTTTTTTTGATATGAGTGTCTATGGGCGGCGGTAATTGCTTTCCATCTGGTGGCCCGTATTCTTGTTTGTCATATAAAGAAAGGGTCCCCTAATTTCACATAGGTCCCTACGTAAGGGTATTTCAAAAGTCTTAACAAACTTATTATATAAAGAAACGCAGGTACATGAAAATAAAAAAAAGGTTACAGATTTTGCCTGACATAATTTTGAGCGAAACGATAGTTATACCAAGGTACTTATAGCAAAATGCACGTAATAGTACTTCGGTACTTCAAGTGTCGATGTGTGGATGATAAATATGAATGACGGTCAATGCTATATTTTACATATGTTTTTTATTTATGTTACCAATATAGAGTCAAAGTTAAGTATGTATATATATATATATTATCTTTTTAAAATATGATTAGTATGCACATAAAACACAAAATTAACAGATTGCAAAACAAATGCCAAAAATAAAAACACAGACAAACTTACGAGCATATCCCTTAAAGGAGTCCAATTATTAATAAAGTAGCTAAAAATTGTACATATTTTTTCTTGAATAATTTTGAGCTTTCAAATTTAACAAAATTAATGTTAAATTTTATTAAATTACAGACATTGCGGTCGGGGTTCGCGGGTGCAGTGCACTCGCAAAGGTCGCAGTTAAGGTTAAAGTTGATGTCGGATGGGCGTTGCAACGGCGGCGGCTAGGGCGGGCGGTGCACAGGCACAGGACACCTGAGGGTGAGATGAGGGCGGGCGGGGCGCGGGGGGCGCACGCTGCAGATTCACTTTCGTCCGTCCGCGATCGCCTGCCAGTGAGAGAAAGTTGGCCGCCGCGAGCGGACGAGTCTCGCGTCGCGGCGCTCCCGCACGCACGTTACGAGTCGCACCGGCTGATTGCAATCGCGTTCCCCCTCTGATAAACAAATAAAATGTCAATGCCTATGAGCAGGACTTTGATTTTCGCTGTGTATGGATTCTTGTTTTAGAAGTATGTGTGAAATTTAGAATATATGAACTGAACTTTTAAGATAGAGACTTGTCAGTATTAAGTAAGGACAATGCAGTGTTATCCGAAGATGTCGCCCAAGCGCGAGCCCTCGGACAACGGGTACGAGCCCGAGTTGCTGCCCGTGAGGCGGCTGGAGCTGCCAGCTCCTCCCGGCAAGGAGTTTAGAGCGCCGGTGCTGATGCCGGCTCCCACGCACTCTGTCATCCAATGCATGCGGCCTCCGCCGCCACCGCCGCCACCGCCGCCCCGCCTCCACAAGCCGCCGTCCTTTGAGGAACCTTCCAGCTCCATTCCTGATCTAGGTAAGTCGAAACAACATATTCAAGATCATAGTTACCGTCAAGGCCTAGGTCAACATGCACATGTCTACAACGTGCAACGCGTAGACTCGTAGACGCGCTACGGGGCCACAGACTGTCACTCTTACTTGAACTAGTAATATTCATTGCCACGGTTAATCCTATAGATGCCGCTAAGGCTAGAAAAATGATTTGTTATTATGTTGCGTTATAATTACACTTGATATGAGCAGTATACAGTATACGATGCTTAATTACCTACTTATTATGGCAAAGATAAAGTGCTCATAACTTTATGAGCTCACCTTTGACTTTTGGATTTCCTCAAATCAAAACACACACGGTCGATCTTTTTTTTTGTCGATTATTTATGTTTTTTTGGAATATGCATATCGATGTTCAGTATCGAGCACCGAATATTAAAGTGTGAAGTCAGTCAGAATAACATTATCGTAATAGAACTATTTGCAGGCACACGTCTATCAGCCTGTGTGACTTGAACATTTAGAGCGACGCGTCCCAGAGCGCTCTCAGCCGTCAACTTTGCCCCAAGACTTAGGCAGCTATTTCGGGAGGCTCCGCGAAACCGCGACCACTAGGTCACCGTTTCAGGGTCAGCATTACCACTCGGCGATAATAGGGACAATTTTACTTTGCCTTGACTGAGGATAACTTCCTGCTTCGGAAAATTGTAACAACGCGTCAACAGCTAACAGTGATTTCCGGGTGATGACGACGTGATGCGAAGGTCGTATTTATCAAAGCACATAGTATTGTTGCAAATGTTGCAATGCATCGGCTGAACAACTAGCAACAATGTCAGAAATTATGCATGTTGTGATTATTACCGGGCTGCTATAAAATAACCGCAATCTGAATCTAACTTAAAAATAAATGAAACAACCAGACAATTGTTTCAACAAATGTCAAACAATTTTTTTTTCAGCTAACGAAAATGGTTTAAAAATGAAACAGGTATAGATAACCTTTTTTCAATATACCTTACCTAACTATTTACTGCAAAGGAAACACAGAACGTTCTACAGCGATACATAATGATTGATCAAGTAAATCGATTGATGAGATCGATAATACAGAGGAAAATACATGTGCTGTCTTTCGTAACACATTGTGACACACGTGATAATGGCAGGCGACCTACCTGTTGGAAATAATCCTGTTAACTTTATTTTCGCTAACGGCAAGATTAGATAAATATGGCAAGGTCACTGCGACGTGTGGTGATGACGCGCCGGTGTCATTGAGGTCAATGTGACATTGGGCAAAATAATAGTCGTCGCTTATCTGGCAATGTCGCACGAATATGCGCGGGCGCAGGTGCGCGACCCCTGCACCCTGCTTGTTTGCGGCCCTCCGTATCGCTGTTTTGACACCCAACTGTCAGCTGACTCACGTGTAACATTTATTTTGACTAAGTACCGTGAATAATCTGATAAAATTATTTTTATGAAGGACGTAATTATAAAGATTTTTTGCAGTTCATAATTGTAAGGATATTATCGGTTTTTGTTTTCTTACATTATTATCTTCATTTATGTTTTGACGTCGTAATATCTACACTAATGAACGAAGCTTTCATGTAACTATACTTTATAAAAGAAAATCTTGTCTTTAAACCATGCAATTGAATTTCCACTCACTCTCAGGGGTTGGATTTGACATGTAATTTGGTACTTGATAGAAGTCCGATACCAAACTACTTTCAGCAAAAAAAACAACTCGTGAAAACACAGTTTTTAATAAAATTGTATTTGTGATTGTGACATAATTACCTAAGCTTATTTCATTAGATATAGAATCATTGAACAAGAACAGTTACCTTGCTACTCCGCAACCTCACGTGGATAAAGTTACGTCTGTGCGACAGATTTTCTCCTCCGCTATCACATAAATCAAGTTATGTCACACAATACCCTCTATTAGCAAAACCACACAAGACACTAACGCATTTCAAACTGTATTCGAGTCAGTTCGACTGCTTTTATTACTTGGTATGGATCTTAACAAAGTAACGTCGGATTTAATCAATTATGGGTTTAATCAAAATGTCCTTAAATATTAGAAGGCTCAATATTGCGGGGTGTTGTCCCTATTTAAATACAAAAAAAATACTGTACCCAGTGGTGGATTTACACTAGGGGCAGTCGGGGCTAGTGCCCAGGGCGGCAAATTTTCTAGGGCGGCAAAATTTGGAAATTTTTATTATTCTAATTTTGAAGAAATAAGATATCAAAACTATTAAAATAAAATTTAAGTCATAGGGCGGCATTTTCTTCAGTGCCCCAGGGCGGCACAAATTTAAATCCGGCCCTGACTGTACCATTTTGTAGCAAAATTCTCCTTCCTCAGATTGCACGTGAAACTACATACTAGCTCTTTATTCATTATGGCAATAGTGTATTTAATATGCCTATTATTACACACACATATGTAGCTGTCTATTGCAGCTTTAATGATCGTTTTCATTTCATTATTTTTAACACACATGTAGTTAGTTACACATACTTAGCTACTATGCAGCAGGGTACACAGAGTTGATCATTAGTTCGAAGCCTTGCATTCCATGTACCTATATAACCATTTGTATCATCTAAATTCGCAATCATCACAAATCCTTGAAGCTTTAAAGGTCTTTTATGTTGACTTTCATAATACGCAGCTATAATTTTTGCCATGAATATGCGTAATGTGTTATCAGTTATCAACGTAACCTTCTGTAAGAGCAAATTACTTCCTACTGATATGCGATGCGCGATTATGATTCGAACTAACTATTTACGTACCTATGTCATTAATTTCGATTTATCTTCCTGATGATTAGGTTACCATGAAATAAATTTTAGCTGTTACACAACTTCTGTACGTATGGCTAGATATCAACTACATTTTTGATCAAAAATTTACGAAGGTCACCCATGTTGGAATTAGACGGTCAGAAACGCGATTTCAAATGGTGACAGCAAACAGTCGGGTGCAATAGTTATTTGTTACACAAAAGTTTAAAGTTGTATTTGGCCCGCGAGTGTTTTCCCACACACGAGAAGTAAAATGCATTTGCACCCGTGTGTAACACAAAGCTTTTCACCTCACTGTAGCGAGGAAATCCACACATGCAAAAAAACAGCTCCTAAAAAATAAGTCTTTATTTGTACACATTAGAATCATCATCAGGTGAATTATAATCATCATCAATATAGTAGTAGATTTTTAAAACTTCGATAAGCATTTTTTTATTGACAACGTTGACATTTCTGACAATGCGTTTTGAAATTGCATCGAATCGACTCAACACTGCGTTCAGAATTATATTCAACATCATTATAAAAAAATAAATGTTTCGTAAGGATTTTTAAGGTTTATGACTTAAAATCATTAAATAAAGCTAAATTCGGTATTTTCTATTAAATTCTCAAACCATGTATTGAATGATAATTAGTATCGAACGAACCATTATTATGAGCTTTTTACGTTTAAGGTCAAATTACTTTCCCCATAAGTGGATAAAACGCGTTTTTATCCGCTTGTTTTAAAGGATAAAAGACGGTTTTCCGAGGTAGTACGGGGACAATATTAAGTAACAGTCATACCATTAAAATCGTGATCCATTATAGCTTGAGCCTTGCAGTATGATGCTAGCACCTGCCTAGGAAGTCATTATGACATTCATAGTAAAAAATCCAAATGTGTTCATGTTTATGATTCAGATGATTTGTCTGTATTAATTATAAAAAGTTTTCTTTAGCTGTGGAAGCTAACATAGACGAGAGATTGAGACAATCATATATATAATATGTTTCATGAAAATATTCTACGCAAGTAATACATATTAATTACGCAGTACTCCTAATCGGAAAATCGGTGAGAACGAATAGCCTTATCATGACAAATATAAAACATGCAAAATACAAAAAAAAAATGCTAAACACTTTTGTCGAAATTGTAACACAGATACAAGTAAAAAAGGCAGGTTTAGTTCACATCCACTAATTTAGTAGATATATACATGCAGGAAGCTTGTACGAGTAACCTACGCGATTGTAAGATACTAGGAAATGTTCGACATTAAGACCCTCCATGCATTGTCTTGGCTTGGAGCAGGCAATAGGGACATATACCTGGCGCGACGTATCAATTGGCCTTCCGACGTATATGTAGGTATATCGATGCAATATCAAGTCAATTTAGAAGACTGGTTAATTGACATTGTATATGACATTTGTTTCACAGAATAATGCCTTAGGTAATATTTAAAATGTTATTGAATACCTGTTGCGTGGGTGACGACGTCCAACTGCTCTAGTTTTATGGTAAAAAATATTTATAATAAAAGGGAAAATTTACACATATTCTTAAATTGGTCTAATTATTATCTGATACCGGAAAACGAATAGATTTATTGTGATAACTCAATAGGCAACCACATAATGCTTGTACAATCAGCCGGAGATGGCATAATGACTATAAACTTCCAAATTATCTAAGCGAACATGCTCTCCTGACAATAGCGACCTGTATAGTTTTTATTTGTACTTGGTCCATGTTAAGATAAATGCTGTTAACTGTACCTACATAATAGCCGATTGAGTACATAGGGAAGTGTTCGCTTGCAACCTTGCCGGAGGTTACGACGCGTCACCCGCGACATATAAATCGTTCCATAACATAACATACCTAATCAACTTAGAACGCCTGACTACTTTGCAAATACAAATAAGTGCGTACTTCTGAGAAAGCGAAACACTCTTTTTTCATACTTGTTTTGTCCCTGAAAGGCTTTTAACAGTTGGTATGGAAACAAGTGAAATTCTGAAAGGTCTATTCATCGCACCCCCGCTCACTCTACCTTACACCTCCCCCTCAAACCCCCTGTGACCGGGCAGGGGTCACGGCCAGTCGTTGTATATTTCGGGAACACGTGTCTCATCTGTGGCACTCAATGAAGATAAATTATGTTTTTTGCGTAACTTACTTAACTACCCACGTTTCCGAATTATTTTTCGCTCTCAGCTTACTTTGGTAGCTATGGCCATCGTTAGAGCTAAGTTATCAATAGAATAAATATTGAATGTAGAGACGAAAAAGGATGTTTTATGTTTCCGCGTTCATACGTCTTCAAAAATTGGTTTTTAAATGACGATTTAGCTGTTTGACTAGGTTGAGCAATAGTACGGAAACTTCAGCGTTCAAATTCAATTTACTCTTAGCCAAGTTTTTCCTTTGATTTCGTACTTTGATTGTTTGTGAATCTTTACATAAATGAACTTGTTAAAACTTTTGCTAGGGCAAAAAATACCGCAATCTGAAATCTAAAGTTTATCTTGATTTCCTAAAAAATACTTGTATTTTGCAATGTATTGTTTTTGAATCTGTACAAATCTATATTATAACAAATGTGTATAACTGTATATACGAATGCGTGTCAGTAGTTACATTGTATGAATATGTAGGTATGACAAAAAACAACTAGTTCTTATGCTACATGGAAATCGTAATGATTCGTAGTGAAGGTCGTTGATAAGAAATCCGCAATGTTACATTGGCTTTATGCTTTTACGCAATAAAAATCATAACAAAGGTGCCTACATTCGTTTGAATTCAAAGGCCTTTTTGCAACACTAGAACTTCACTTGTTTTTTTTTATAATATGAATTCCTTTTTATAACTAAAAAAATCGTCATCTATTTTCATTCAGGTACATTGGACTTTTATAGCGGTTTTGACCTCTGGTTTCCGGAAAATGGATTGAAAATGCTTTGAAAAGAGAGGTTCTTCAAAATAAAAAGGAATCACCTGCGGTATATCCTTTTAAAATGACGTTCGTTTTAAACATTTTGTATTCTTCCATATAGCAAGTGCAAAGGGATCTAAGTACATACAGCCATGTGTGATGTACATTATAATTTTCTAATTAATGAGTCTGTCATCGTCAGAGTCAATAAGTCTGCTCAGTCATGCCTTCCGTAAAGCGAGAGTTTGTAATTCACTGCAAGCGAGCTAAGGCGAGGAGCAGCCAAAGGGCTGCTGGGGGTTAACTAAAAACCACATCCAAATCTGTTCACTCGTTTAAGAGCTACGATGCCACACACACACCGATAAACATAGCGGTCAAACTTATGACACTCGTCTTTCTGCGCCATGGGTTAATAATAGGCGTTTGAAAACTCTTGCCACATATGTTCTATTACTAATGTGATTATTGCAGCAAACAACATAAATCACAGAAAAAAAAATCTGTTGATTAACCCACTCTCGCCAACTCCCGCCATCATCAAGGACCCGACTTTTTAAAGCACGTGTGTGAAAATGTCGCTCGAAAGTGGCGAAAAACTGTGCCCAATTTGAAATACGAGTACTGATCCACTAAAAAAATTACAGCTTCGAGAAAAGCACTTTCGAGGGATAATTACGCGTGATGTGCTTTCAAAAATCGGGCCCCAGGCACTGAAAAGAATACCTACCCAAGAGCGGGAATGATACAAATAATATGGTAAGAATGCCAATGGAACACACTTGTAATTAGCCTTAGAATGTTTAGTAGTGTACGGTTTAAACTCCAGAGATGTTTTATTTTCATAAGTCAATGTAGCTAATTATGAGGCTAGCTTTATCGTCCGATTTTCAGATTCTTCGGTTTTGAATAAGTTTGAAGAACCGCCCTAAGCAATGGTAAAGATAATAGTTTAGTCCGTTGTACTAACTGAATAGCCAGTACAATTTATGGAATCAGGCGTTACTTTGCGGAGGTCCGTATTAATGAACAAAAAACATTTACCTTGCTTGGTGGCAGCCGAGTGGCAAGGAAAATGTTTTTTGTTTATGAAAGCTAGTACCTACATCTTTTCGACCACTCTTTGAGACTTCTAAGAGGAATTCCATTGTTCTTTTTTAAAACTTTTGTGCAAAACTCATTTATATAAACGCCTTAAACGCCTATTAATGTCTTCGAGTGCGGCGGTTACTTGTAAATTACGAACAGTATACCGAATAGATTAACAGCTCGTATCCTCTACAACAATGTCGGAAGTAATGATAGAGGCGGAGATTGTGCCCCTGACCCACGCACTAGCTCGCGTTGCCATGGCCACGGCCGATCGATCTGTTCCCGGGTGCATTCCGGGACCTTGGGCGACCCAGCAGGGTGAAGGTCCTGCACAGTTTGGAGGTCTCGCCCGGGCAATGTTAGCTGGCTGAATGCTGCAGCTGGATAAAGAGGTCTTATTACCTATATTAGTTACTTATTAAATAGCTACAGTTGAATTAATGAAACAGTTTGTACTCGAGCATGTGATTGCCTTTACGACGGGTGTACAACTGAAAACAAAGTTCTTTATTGTTTTTTCTCTTTTGTAGGAACTTTAAAAATACATTTGAATCACGTCCCTTCGCTTAACATACACATTTAATGACGCACTCGGATCCTTGCGCGACCAAACTGGGCCTTGAATCCTGAACAGGGTGAGGCTTCTTCACAATTCTTGTCTGGTCTAAGAGGATTAGCCGAATCCGCGCCCAAACATACAAATACCAATACGTTGAGTTTTATTCAATTCAATTGAGTTACGTTAATAAAGCGCTTAAAAAAGTAGCAGTTGCCCGCGATTTCGTCCCGCAGGATTAAAAATTGTATCCCAGGCAGCTTGACTTTACCCGTCATCCAACAATTATCGTAATATTTCATCCGATTTCCAATATCTTTGTAAAATCATATACCTATCGTGAATCACTCTCTCTATTGGTGAAAATCCGTTCAGTAGTGTTTGAGTTTATAGCAAACAAACAGACGCGGCGGAGGTCTTTGTTCGTATGCAATTATTTCTCGAATTCCGAGCTGGGTGAATGTCCTTCACAGTTTAGAAGTCTTCCCGGGCGATGCAAGCTATCCGCATACCTACTGCACTCAGAACGTCCTTCATAGTTTGGAGGTTATACCCGGGATTTTCATACTTATCTGATGAATTAAATTGAGTTAATAAACAAAGAACATTAAGTTTAAAAGTGCGTTTCGGTACCTAGCACGACCTATTGAGCCTTGAATCCCGAAGTAGGTCTTTCACAGTTTGGAGGTCATGCCAAAAAACGCATCAATTTCCAACATGTGTCCCTTTATTTTGTTCGTCAGTGTAGCTTAGGTAGGCACCTCGTTTTATCATGCCTCTTTCTTTACTAAAAGAGATAATGGAGTCCTTTAACAAAGCTAATAACCGTTCAACTTTTCGGATAAAGTAATTGTAAATCTGTTTTATCACGTTCATCTAGGATTTAGATCAACTAGCTTACGACTACTTATCTAGGGAACACTAAATTGTTTGAGTCGACACGCAATTGTTTGGTCTCCTATTTACATACAACACCTAAATAGCTGAATAAAAATTTGTATTGCGAAAGCAACCAATAGTTTGAAAAGGCGTCTTATTTTTAATAGGTTGAAATTTTGAAACTATAAGTAGTTAAGGTAATTTGTGGGCAGTTCTCCGAGACAAGCTGTTTTAGGTGACTTCGGTGGCAAATTTTTCTACTAACTTTTTTAATGTATCACCTCAAAATCTAAATACAGGCCTAAATTTAAAAAATATTAGTACTAAAGGCCTTCTAGTAAACCTGTTAGTTAGTAAGATATTTAAATTTAAACAATCACCGAAATCAAACATACTCACCGAAATCAAAATTCAAAAGACAGTGCCACTTAAATCAAAAAGGTTCCAGTGAAATCAACTTGATAATGATAAAACGCATTTTAACTATACCAAACACGCTTTAATTACAAAAAAATATATTTAAAAAAAAACATACAGTAATTCTTACATAATTGCGAAAAGCGGGATGGTTTCAAAAAACACATTCTTACTTAACTTGCTTAAATGCCTCCAGCTTCAAATGTGCCAGAGTAACTAAATAAGTAAGAGATAAGTAAAGAATAATGTTTTTTGAAGTCTCTCATTGCACCATAGTTTCAAACAATAAAAAGACATTCAAAGAAATTTAAGAATTAGGATAACAAAATTCCACAATCTCAACTTTTCTTCAAAAGAAAATAATTCGTCTATCCTATCTAGGCACTTGGATCCTCATAATGGTAATCAGTCGTTGGTTAAAGGGAATATTTAAAAATAATCGTAAAATTTCTTTCATCTCTTCTGGGATATCTTTTCCTATTTTTCGCTTTGTATGCCTCGTAGAGTTCTGGATCACTTGACGAAACGTATATTTTAATCTTTCTGGAGCACATACTATATTAATTTTCATATAAATCGATTCAACCGTATAAAAAGCGTAAACAAGCGACAACTTGACTGAGAAATGGACAGACATACTTCTTTAATTTTATAATGTGCGTGCAAGAAGTATTCGTGCAGAAATAAAGAATATTTTAACGTTTTTCTAAAATAAATATTGATAGCTGTGGTGGCTTTATTGATTTCGGTAGCAGTTTTATTGACTTCAGTGGCAGTTTTCTTGATTTCGGTGACCCAAAACCCCACCGAATCCACTGAGATCATTGCCACCGAATTCAAAATTAAACGTTTTTTCCAAATAACAGAAAATATAGGAATAGTACTTACAAGAGCCACTTAATAATGAAATCACATACCCCTAGAGATGACTTACTTACTATCAAACTACCAATAGAACTAACACTGAAAAAATTAATTGCCTCACCGAATTCAACAAAACACGAAACCAAACCCACCGAACGACGAACATTACCTCGAAAAATTTGGCGCTGAGTTGTGAATCGACTTCCGCTCTCGCCAGCAAACACGGCACATCTGAGGCTACCTACACGCGCGTCGCGAGATTCCTGGTATGTTTCTTTGTTAGGATGCCGGCGCGTTTCGTAAACTCCACCGAGTTCAAACGTTACCCTCGGACATGGGGAAAAATTGTTTTAATTGAATGAATTTAAATGATATTTTTTATTAGTGTGTATTATATGATTTATAAACAAGTTTTGTATATAGGAACCCATTTGAGACCAGGAAATAAAATTCGTATCTTAAGATATATTTTTTTTTCTCCGCTCATCTGCGTAGGGGACACTACCACCGAATGTCAATTTTTAAATGTAATATTTTTTTCTTTAGAGTTGGAAATAACTATGGAGTATTTTAATAGTTCTCCAAGCGGGACTGAGCCTAAAGTATACGTCTGATTTTTTTCAGTATTATCTAGCGACGAAATCTATTATTTTTTGCCCCGGACACGTAAAAATGCCACTCCGGAGAATTGCCCTTGTGTGATTATGACATGCATTTTTGTTTTTCTGTAACGAAAAAACGTATAAAAATAAATCGCCGCGCATGTATAAATATTCAATTTTAGAACGCTTTTTAACCCCCGACGCAAAAAGAAGGAGACGTCGATGACTCTCTCTCTCTCTCTCTCTCTCTCTCTCTCTCTCTCTCTCTCTGTGTGTGTGTGTGTGTGTCTGTCTGTCTGTGGCATCGTAGCTTAAACGGATGGACCGATTTCTATACGGTTTTTTCACTCGAAAGCCATTTCCTTGCGGTGGTTCTTAGCCATGTTTGGTATAAATCAGTCCAGCCTTTGTATTTCAGTTCGAAATAAATATTTGTCAGGAGTCGGGAATGGCGTGCCGCTAGTAACCCTGCAGTGTTTCACGTAGTTATTACGAGTACATTTACATAATCTGTGGTTTAATTACCAGCTTAATCTAACCTTCAGCGCTACTGTACATGTCGGTGACGCTGGTCATTTACTTCAGTTAATGATAAAGCGATAGCATGCAGGCGCTGACGAGTTGTCATCAAACATTAGTTTGATGCGAGGGCCGGTGTCAACGACCGAATGTAAAAATAAAAGTCCCTAAATACTGCGGCTGTCGAAGGGAGACTAGCCCACGCCCGGCCTACACATGACCGAACCCACGACCACGAGCCCATTAGGAACTTACCTTGTTATACTATTTACTTACTACGTTGTTTATACCTGTTTATAAGCGATGCAGTAATTCTTGTAATGTAACTACTTGATAGGATAGAACAGAAATAGGTTTGTAATGATAGAACCTATGTAAATTATAATTACACAAACGGATAACTCACGGATAACAGTCGAGTGACGCTCGACATGTTGCGGACTAGTTCGTAGTCCTTTCTCTCGGAGCGCTCGCACCGCGGCGCAGCGAAACGAATACCATGTTGAAATAACCTATCTAGTCAAAATACAAATAGCAACGTTTTACAAAAATATGGAAAACCGAATTAATACTAGATATTTTTCGAAATAATGCTCTTGATTAGAATTGTAGTCAACGTTTACGTTTATAAAAAAGCGAAATACATAAAAAAGCCATACAAAAATTTTGTTAAGTGCGAGGCGGACTCGCATATTTGTGTTCCGTACAAAATAAAATATTATAATTTTAAATTTGTTCGTTTTACCTCGAGCAAAAATAATTAAGTATTTCATAGATAGGTATTTCGTCGACTGCGGCGTGACAATGTGAATTCAAATTAACGTAAAATACGATTTAGAACTACTTGTTCCATCATGATACTTACATTAAAATGTATAAAACTCAATATATATCTAATAATGTTACGAGTTTTGCTAACGTGGATTCAGAACATAAATGTAGTGGTAGAACAACAATGCTATGAGTATAAGCGGTGACTCTACCTTTCGACCAACGCGGGCATAAAACCGCATCGCAAAAAGGATGTGTTCACTTAATTGTGTCTTGATTCTTGAGCTTCACGGTTCCATGAAACCTGATTTACATTGTCCGACCTTGACCGAAGAACCTTTAAGACGTCAGTGAGCCGAGCAGGGAATTAAATCACGTAGCCACCAAAACTGCCTGGCAGTTGACGACACGACTTGTTTATTATGCAGCCGTAACCGGAGTGATTTGCAAACAATGCACTGAATAAGTCCTTTTCAGACTGCGATAGTTTTAGGACCAGAAAAGGGTTGTGTGGTAAACGAACCTTTGCGACCAGGAGAGCAGAAGGCGCGAGGTGGTCGACGTTCAGACGCCCTTGTCGCGTCACCGTGCGGTGCAGCGCGAGCGGGTCATTGCACAGAACAGCGACGCACACAAGCGTAATGTGGGAATGTAATGCAGAAATGTATGTACTTGCTTCGGTTTAGTTTGATCGTGGTATAAAAATAAACACGTGTTTTTCTTTTTCATTAAAATAACTTTACGCCAGGCCACAATTTAAGAATATTATTTTATGTTATTTTGAATACGCTACGACGGAGTTCAAATTAAAATTTAGTTTCAACAAAAATCATAACTTTAATGTTAGTTTTAGGTATCTCTTGCCAGAGTTTCCTAATTAAATAATGTTTCGTTTTATAAATTGAAATCGACCTTTTCATACCAACATACTTATACTGTAGACCTACAATCAAGCTAACAATTAAAAGTAATTTCTCATGAACCTACAACATATGATAATTTCATTGCGGCTGTTTAGGGCAGTCTTTATTTTCTAACCGAAATGACTTTCCAAATATCAAGGTCTCGTGGTGCGCAGAAGGTCGACGTCCTTATGGGTCAAATGAAAGAGAAACATTTAATAATTTCGCAGGATACCAGCCCGCTTGTACTCGAATTTTGATGCCCAAATTGGAGCCGGATTGTTAAGTTACGAGTATATATTATTTCTTTGTTGAAAATCAGAGAAGGTAGAGGCGTTATTTTATATGGTGGCTTTTAGTAGTACTCAATCCGTTCAATTTGAGTTTATTCAACTGTTTTACTAGAATTCCAGCGATATTAATATAATAAAAATAAAAACCGGGAATGTCTAATCCGATTGTTTTCAAAAGATATTAATACAATTACGGCCGTTTGGTCAATTGGTCGTTATCTTTTTGCATAGGATGTAAAGGATCGAATCGATGAATTTATTGTTAAAAAAAAACTGGTTACTTCGTAATAGCAAGAAGATAAATAAGGACCTTTAATCGAAACATGCTCCTACGCCGGAACACCGTTCTGCACTAACCAGCTGAATCAAACACCACCACATAGTTATCAGCCAATGGAAAATGCGTAACTACATGCACGTGCAATTTAAGCGTCAGAGTCGCATTCGCAACATGCACAAAATGCTATCTCTCTCGCACTCACTGTTGGCAGCTAGCTCCATCGAACTGCATGCGATTACAACGCATCAATTTCTTGGCTCGTTCAATCTCTTAGACGGTTCAGTTGCCCTGGTAGTTCTAAAGTGAAACTAACAGTTCATGATTACTGTTTGATCAACACAACAACGTCACTTAACTGCACTTTGCTTTATCGCATGCAGGCTGTAAGTGCGAAGCGCTAAAATGTCAAAAATATATGCATAATAACACGAATTGTATCAAAATTAATTTGTTTTACTTAATGTTTATGATCCGTAAAATATGATTGTGATTATTTTTTCGTCTCAATTAGCATAAAAAAATGCCTAAAATAAGTAATACCTTCTCTAACAAAAGGGTACAACAATTGCAAATTGAGATAAATTAATGTGTATCTTCATAATGTAAAGTGTATAAATAATCATTTCACATTAATCACAGTAGACAATATTTGATACTTAGTAGTTTATTTTATTAAAAAACAATTATTAGATCAACGTAAAACGTGGTAAACAATGTCGCGGCGCCGAGACGGCGGTTGGCTTGGCACGACGCTCGCTCGTAAATGCAGTTCACTTCAGTGCAACCGAGTACCAGGGGAGCATGAGATCACAAGAGCAATGTATGCACTTTTGCTATACGAGTCTTTAGAATTGCAATACATATGCAACTGTACTATATCTAAAACACAAGCACGTCCAATGAGTTTTGGCATGAAAGTTCGTTCGTTGGTATCTAAACATAGCGGCGCTTTTTGTATATAAACTATAAAAATTTGGGTATTTTATACAACATAATATCTTAAAAGTTTGCTGCAATATTTGACCTCAGTTAGGAAGTAATTATGAATGAGATAAAATGGTCCATTTCCATAACGCTCGCTGTACTTGTTTGATCAACATCTCCAGCGTTCGATTGTCAGCAGATAACATTGCCCAATTTGATTCAGAAGTCATAACA
The DNA here is from genome assembly GCA_932294345.1 of Pandemis cinnamomeana. NCBI lineage: Eukaryota > Metazoa > Arthropoda > Insecta > Lepidoptera > Tortricidae > Pandemis > Pandemis cinnamomeana. Next base: position 8,258,338 of record OW028705.1, on the reverse strand, counting down.
CTCACTTGTACAAATATTTTTCTTTACTGCCATTGATCGACTTAGCATAATGGTTATTGAGATGAGATTCAACATTAAGAAAGCGTGAGAATATATTGCACGAAGAAGTAAACAAAAGTATCAAAATGTAAATTGTTGGATTCATCTACATGTATTGTAGATATGCTCAAGTAGAGACAATGCTGCCTAACGTTGCAACTCTTGAATTTCACATCAAGGTCATTACTGTCTTGTGTCAAACACATATACCCATCATCCAAGGGAAAAGCAACTAAAAAAACGACTTCTAACTATTTATTCGTAGATATACCTACCTGCAGACACATAAAAAGAAACGGATTTGACCACTGAAAAATTTTCAAGAATACTCGCGTATAAGGTTTTATTATTGACGGTACTTAATTTTGCACTTTCATTGGAGCTTTGGGGGATATGCATTTGCATACATTACACCTATAGATGCATAATTTGAAACGAACAGCTTTTGCTTCTATGGATGCATTCGAACATTGCAATTAAATAAATGCTTAATGGTTTTGTGTTCGATGACGTTATCTCGATTTTTAAACATTGGTTGAATTTGTGGTCGAATCAAGCGTGGCTTATTTTAAGATGCAACTCTATAAAGCAACTTTCAAATATAAAATAAGCAATGCACGTTGATAGTGACCTCCATATTGTCATGGCGAATAAACGGAGGCAGAACAAATTAGTTATCATTTGATGTTGTATAAACTTTAAATGTAACAAATGGGAGATAAATCACGCCTTACTACGTGCTAGACTAATATTTTTTACGCAATGTTTTTATCGAACTGTATTATAGTGTAATACCGTGAAAATTACCCGCTGTCAACTTCACTATGAGACTGTGTTTATTGGTTGAAATAGAAAATGGCGAACGTTCGCTCTCCCTTTTACTAGTTTCCACGCGTGGTGATTACGCGCCCGCGCCGCGGTCATCGCAGATGTAATAGGCGTTGATTTCTAAGCGAAGGTGAGGTGCAAGCGCATTGCTCGCAGTTCAAGTTTAGCTGCGCTTGCGAGTGTAAGGCGGATGCATACAGGATGTTTCGCGGCACCCTATTAGGATTTTATCACCAACTGTTTTACTTATTATATAGGCATACATATAATTTTATTGTGCTTATATTGTCAGTAAAACAGTTGCTGCATTTGACGACTGGATAGCATAGTAGTTAGTGACCCTGATCATGAAGCTAGAGGTCCAGTTTTCAAATCCCGGTAGGGGCAGGCACTTGTATGATGAATTATTATTAATTGTACCCGGATCATGAATTTTCTTTGTAATTATTTATATTTATACTTTTTATAACTAAAATCATAATAACACGAAATTTATTTAATGAGAGAGCTACTATCATACTTAGGAACCCCAAAGAATAATAATGATAAAGAAGTTTTCAAGAATAGGTACTTCCCGCTTTTTCTTTTAGCATACATAGCATTAGCGTTTAGCATTTAAGTAAAGGAAAGTGAAGCGTTTATTCAGAACTGCATATCACCATTAACACCTCACACTTCATAACGAGCAGTGCTTGATTAGCCTTTCTACTGACCGACAATTTAAAAGTCTTGCCAGATGGTGAGATCGAAGCCGTGGATGGTATTTACCTGCTAGGCTATGTAGGCAGTGACGTGTGTACGTGCCCTATGCAGGGATCGTTGGACTTCTAACGCCCTGCGCCGGCGGCGGGGCAACGAACGGGCGCAGCTGCCGAGGAAATAGATCCCGGCCCGACTATTTCAGAGCACGCCAGCTTAGATACCCTCGGTACATTGCTTTGTGCATTTCATAAATACCTGTAATGCGAGCGTTGCGGCGATGCCGAGCGTTGGGCTCTAATAAGAGTACGTTTATCAGAATAAAACATTCTGGACAGAGGCCATTTGTCTATGTGAAGTGCACGCAATTGAATTTAAGAGTTAAGTAACAGCCCTTTAACAAAGAGTGTAACGAGATGGATAAAAAGTTGGATACGCAGAACGTAGCTTGTGAAACATGTTATTCTAGGAAGCCAATGCAAACAATTTTAACTTTGCTTCTTTTTCAAGTCAAACCAAATTAAATACGTAATTTTATTTTAGCGTACAATTAAAACAGGTCCAACAAAATTTAATAATATTAAATATATATAATATAATAATAAAAGTACTTATTTGCCATGACAACAGCGAGAACTGCCTGTCGTAGTACTTTATAATAGTTTTAGAAGCGCTTGCCTCGGCCCACTTAGTGGCGAAGTTCACCGGGGCGTTGCACTTTCTATGCGAACCGCCTGCACGAGCGCAGCATTGCACTGCACTGAGAAAGTGATTCACATAGACAACATTTTTTTTTGGTTCTACTACTATTGTCCTACTCTAACCTGCAGACATCTGCGAAGCAATTCAATGGTATATGTGAAGCTCCTAATCCGCACTGGGCCCGCGTGGGAACTACAGCCCAAGCCCTCTCTTTCTGAGAGGAGGCTTGTGCCTACTATTAATACATATGTTTACTTTAAAACTGTCAACACCAAAGATGCTAATTTAGCCATTACTCGTAGCTATAGATGTGATAATAATGGCAACAACTCTTAATTTTTTTATTCTGATAAAATTTTGTACAATCCAATTGTTTCTTGTGTAAATTTTTAAATAACAGGACTGCCAGGCAGGCGAGTAATTTTTCACAAATGAGTTGATTCCATATTTATGTGTATTAGACATGGTTCCTTATTCATGTAATGTCATGCCGCTTCTTAATATTCAAATTTACAATTATTCATAATTGGAATGTACTAAAACAGACTCCTAGTTGAAGTTAAAAATAATATAAAATCCTGCCACACTACAACAGTCAAACACTACCAGTTTGTACGAAGCGCGCTCGTGTACATAGTTTAGTTGCTGGATATGTACATAAAAGTTGTTCTAACACAGCCAAACAGGTATGTTAGGAATAGAAAAAAAAAGTGGCGACGTTAGAAGTATCTAAGCAAGTCGGGTGCAGTGGCCAGCCAGTGCCAGTGACCTGGAGGCGGCGCCCGCGCACCTCGTAGCGGACGCTACGAAATGGCTACGAGCTATTTAGCCTGACCATAATTATGTAATTTCAAACGAGCTTTCTATAGCTAAGAGTATGTAATTGAAAACGAATGTATAATTATTATAAAGCACGTTTAAATTACACTTGCATGTATATATAGCCCCTTGCAAAAAAACTGGCACCCATGGTTTTTATATTTTATGTGCATAAAAGTTTACTTTCTAAGCTTTGATGCCTAAAAATCTGAAAAACCATAGATGCCCGATTTTTTTGCATGGGGGTATGTATAATTTTGTTACACGAGTGACAACTTTATTCGACATGTTAATGCATTATAACTAAGTAATCAGTTTTGCCTCATTACAATCTTGTTGGCGACTAATTAATACTTACGATAACGACACTACGACCAAAACGATAATTTTGAAAACGAGAACACTAATTAATTTTAACAAACCATGTTGCGAGTTTCATGTTGAGAGGAGGGGGCCTGTTCCTGGTAGTAAGACGAATACATGCTAGACAGATGTTAGATTATGATAGTTCCTATTGATGAAGTATAGTGCCAATCTTTAGCTTGTTTCATAAGTCATATTTCAAATACTAGTGATATAGTCTCTGAAAATTTTCGTAGCACAGAATACTGTGAAAGCTCTCGTACCAGTGAGTAATACAATAATAAATACCGAAAAGGCTGTGTCATCTCGTTTCCCCTCGGGGATCAGTGGTGCGTCCTTGGAAATACTTTGAAATTCCGAACTCTGAGTCACTAGCAATGAGTCTATTTACGGGATAGGGGTGGAAATGATTCATGTATGCGGAACCAGTATTTGGTTATTTTTACATTACACGTCATGTTCAGCCAAGTTTATACATATTACCAGTGCCAATTGAATTAATATTACGATAAATAAATAATGATTCCCAATTCCATAATGCTGTTGCGGCGGCCCCTGTTGTGCAGTTCCAGAATATTTGTTAAAGGCTGTGATACACAAACGAATATGATATTGATCGGCCTTCTGAATACCAAAAAGGATGATGATGACATGATTGAGTCGTGGCCGATATTGCACCCATCTATACACAGAATAAAGCTGAAGAGGGTAGAAAGTCTGTACATGAAAGATATTAAAAAAAAACTTTGTTAGGGATACTGAGAATCGATAACAGAACACGTTCCAACAATTTTAGAATTTTTTCTGTTTATTTGTATATTTGCGAGCGCATCACGTGAAAAAGGTTGTACGAATTTTGATGCAAACTTTACTAATACGTTGAGAATATCACCGGCCAGGTTATAGCCTACTTTTTATCCCGGAAAATTGCATAGTTCCCGCGGGATACCGATGATCATGTAAATAAGTATTGCTTCAGTATCATAGAGGAGGGGTTTTTCAAAATTCCCACGGGATAGGGAATAAATGAGATTTGTAAGTCCACTGAAAAGGAACCTACCTCCATAACTATAATTACTAGAGTCTTGAAATTAGGCCCACACGAAGGGAATCATAACTGCTGAAAATAAATTTCAAGACTTTTCGTAATTCTCACGGGATAAGGAGAAAAAGGGGTTTTATATTATTACATTGCAATGTTCTTATCTCCGTAAATATTAATCATGAATCTTTAAATTTGGCATACCAGTAGGTAATTATAATATCTGAAAACTGATTTCAGGATTTTGCTAAATTCCCGTGGGATAAGAAAAAAGAGTAACGACTTGCTAATATGGTTTCTTAGTATTTGGTACACATATTCGAATCCTTGATGATCAAAGAGGTGCACTACAAAGGGATTTTCCAATTTTCCCACGGGATAAATGGACGGTTTAGAAAACATAGACTTTGTATTTAGCAGACATGTTCTTTGAAGATCACGGAGGTGTCCATTAGAATAGATTTTAGTATAAAAATAATGAAAATGCAACAAACTGATTTATTTCGTTGGGGTGGGTACGAAATCCTTCGTGCTAAAGTACGACTCGCATTTGGCTGGTTTTTGTACATTTTCGACGGGAGAGAGAAAGAAGTTTTAGCGCAAATTTTGATTCTGTGCGGACGAAGTCGCGGGCAAAAGCTAGTACTCAATACTACTCCAAAGAGCAAAAAATTGCCGGTCGTTTAATATTATGATTTTTCAACGGCAATATGAACGTTTCACGTTGAATAAGTATTTTCACAAAGTTATGGCAAGCTAAACCATTTCAGCAGTGTGGGTACATCAACCTCGTTCAAAACACAATAATAAAGTCTCATCGACGTACAAACAAATGTACCTAATGCATAAATTCAAATATATTATAAGAGGTCCACACGGGATTAGTAATTTTGATTCGCCGCGCAGTATTTGAAATTCAGTGACCGACGCGTAGTGGCCATTGGCTACGGAGGATTTTAAATTTATATTCTGAATACGTAGGTTTTTTGTTCATTCGACTCTTTTGGATACATTTTTCACGTTTAAAAAAAAGAGTTGCCAAAAAAACTGTTTACGTTTTGCTCAGATATTTCCTACGTTTCGAAGTTGTTTGTCTAACACAAGCTTTAGTAAAGTAGTTTCTTTTTAAGCAAGGGTAAAGTGTCCTATTTAAGAAAAAAATACCTGTAAATTATAGAGACGTAGGTAAGACTGCACATTTATTGCCTTTGTTGGTTCACAAACCAAGTCAGAAAATTTAGAAAATATTTTTTCATTATAACCACTAGGTATAGCCACTTGATTTATCGAGGAAAGTGCAAGTGAAATCACACAGTTCAGCGCAATCGAGTGGTAATATGGAATTACATAGCTTGGCGAATGAAACTGTCCGGAAAACTGCCACCTCGCGTTACAAGGAATTACTAGCTGCATTCGCCATATTAGTTTATTAATTGCTTAATGTGTGATACCACCCACTGTAAACTGTATGATACTGCTACTTGTTTACTTCCCAGTTCTCATATCCTATATCTTCAACCTTTAAATGGTACGTACAAAGTCCCACGGCTTCTGTCTGCGTAACTAAGTTGTAATTTTTCCGTTTATCGTCCAAGCAGAACTTGAATAACATCTGACTTTCTCTGGCAGGGAAAGGGTGTTATATTAAAGCTTCACTGCTAGAAACTTTTCGTTAAATGTAATGGTGGAATGAGTACTTAGATTACTTGTTTTTGATTAAAAATTACGTTTAGTAATAAAAAAAAAAATAGGATGATTTTTTTAACCTCATCTGTTGTTGATATTCTTACAAAGCTAAACAAAAATTGGTGTTAACCTTGCTAATACGCTAAGCCCCAGGCAAATATCCTCCATCCAACTGGTTCTCAGTTACACAATAACTCGGCATCATAACACTATCTTTATCACGATTAATGAGCTCAACGTAAGCGCAGGTGAGCCGTGGTTATTAATGTTAATGGAATTACGTCGTGCCATCAATTGAGTGGTGGAAGCAGCGCGGGCAGTTTTTGCGCGCGCGCAGAGATGCAGCGCCGCGACCCGGTTGACGACCCGCCCTCGCCGGCGGTTGACCTCTGCGCGCCCTGCGCCTGCGGCTCACGCGCACCATCAGCCGTTAGAAAATCGTGATAATCACTCTTATACTTCATAACCACATTCCTTTTCCAACAAATCATTAAAAATAACACCAGCTTTTCTTACCTGTCCAAGATATAATTTAGTGTTTTATAGTCCGCGATTCGATCGAACGCTGCGTTATTAAAAAAATATTTGAATTTTAGATTCATACAATTAGACACCTAAAACTAACAGTAACTTTCATTTTGTTAACCTTCAACACATTATAGATAGATGGGTACCTATTCTAAAACAACCAACATATACTATTTGTTTTAAGAATGACAAGCAAAACCAATATTCCTCACAAATATGTAATCTCCAAAGCTTGTAATAACATAAACTAGCCGCAAAAGTTCCAATACTTCTGAATACGCTGCCACCCTTACGTATCGGAATAAGTTTCGATTACGTGTTGTTTCGCTCACTCTTTACACTGTAGGTGTAATGGAGGATTGGTTATCATTTAATAGTGGTTATAAGTAGTGGTGATATAGTCGGTCGGGCGGGCGGGAGTCGACGGCCGCAGCCAAGGCCCGCGCGGTCAGGGCCGCTCTAACTCGATCCCAAAGCTAACTTAGAAACTTGTATCCCATTACGATGCGAGTACTTATTGTTACGAACAAAAAGTAAGCCATTTGTGTCGAAGAGAGTCCGAGTTTCTCATTGTGGTGATTGCTAAATTTATGAGCTCTTGGTAAACTATTATTGTTTGGAAGCATTTCTTATGAGGTCTAGAGAATAGTGTAGATTTTTTTTTGATGTTATACGAAAGAAAAGTGTGGTCTTATAATGTTTTCAACATATTTTCAGGTTTATCATCCATCACATATTGCATATATTATGTTGTTTAACGACACACATTAAATTCGACTTTCGAGCTCCGACCCGACACGCATTCGACAGGTGTTAATGGGGTCAGACGGAATAAAGTTTGCAAAGTTGCTGAAACCTTAAATAAACCTCGGAAAAAGTAGAATTTTGTCAGAGTTTGTTTGCTGAGTTACGAATATTTTAGAATCATTCCGTTTCATCACAAAGTTGATTCCATCAAGAGCCTTGTCACGTTTAAAAACAGGTCAAGTCTGATTAGATGGATGCCTGACAAGATATACTTATATATTTCGTGTACTTTATTTGGAAGAATTTTACTTCCGAACACTCAACGTAAAAACTGTGGGGTGCTATAATATATTGTAAGTGCATAAGCGTGTGTCTGTCTGTGGCTTCGCAGCTCTCAAACAGGTGGATTTATATAAATTGCAGGCTGTTTGTGCAATAATGGTTTTATTTCAATTGTTGCAGTATTTTTTTTTGTTACGTGGTATTTATTTATTGATAATTTTATAGAGTTTCTGCATGCGATATTAATTCAAGTATTTATTGTTTAAATTCCAATTCATATAAAACTAGTAGCGATCACCAAATCTACTTTTAGGCAGGCGCTGACAAAAAAAGAGGTAGGATTTCTTTCATGGTATGTATTTAACTATAATTATACATACATACATATATTACGTTTTTATCCTTTAAGGGGTAGACAGAGCCTAAGGTAACAAAATCTTAAGGCCACGTGTAGCATGATTAAGGGGGTACAGGTGGAAAGGGAAATCAAAATAGTGATGGGTTGCTAGCCGCATCGCCTATAACATGGTTCCTAAGACTTTCCCCCATTCCCTCGATGGGCTTTTACTATCTGCGCGGGAAGAGAAGCAACTGGTAAATTCAATATTTTTTCTTTACTCCCAGAACGGCATGAAACAACTATAATTATGATAAAATAAAATACTGCTGTGAATGAAGATGAAAGAATGTACAATTTGTGAACATTGTTTTGAGTTGGTGCCAGATCCGCTTCTAGCTCGAATCTCAACGGTACGTTACTGTTACACCCTAATAGGGAAAATTTGATCTGCTTAAAAGAAGACAGTTTTTTAAACAGTTCCAATTTTCCGCTTGACATTGTGATTCTAAAGATTGCATGTACACACAGCAAAATAATGCGGTTAGCACAGCCACGCACACGTCTATGCGTGTTGAGTATCGACATGAACGTTAAGTAGAATCTATGACATGTGAATGTGTGAGTGAGTTCAATCATAAATTCTACCCCCTAAGTACAGATTTTTTAGCAACAAGATGAATGAGCAATGTCGCTGTAAATTACCTGTTTATTGAATAAACAAGAACTAACTATAAAATAACAATGAAGAAAGTTACAACTATTTAAGTTAGTTTATAATAAATTAAGTAAAAAATAATTACAAATTAAATGAAAATAATCCCCCCCGGTATCGTGTCACACTCAAAGGCTGAAAATGCAATATCTCCGGTTTCAGTTACTTCTACGAAAATAATGTAAAAGTATTTTTTTTATTTAGACTGTCCTAAAAATATTTTACCTAATCTTACATTGGATATTGTCATCCCCAGTGTAAGCGAGAGAACCGAATCGAAGCTTCCTTCGACCTTGAATCTTCAAATTTATGCAATCCCACGCATTGAACTATTATTACTAGCGAAGAGTAGTTACCATCTCACTGATGCGACGATGTTATATTATTATTTCTCAACAAGTCTGAGATTCCAATTCCAAAGCAATATTCCTCACAACCAGCATGGCCATTGAAATAACATCCAAAAATGTCATTTTATTATTACCATTTTATATTCCGTTTTCTTCGGATACGAACCCGGTTTCACTATAGCACAAGTCAAATCTTCGACCTGTCTTTGACCGCTAGGCCACCGAGGTATGCAAGTTACATGGTGAATTTATGAATTATGTTCAATCTACGACTACTGTATTGCAATTTGTGTAAATAGCTGTTTTATGAGCTTTGAAATAAGGTTGAAATTATAACTTATTTTTTTCCGTAACTATTTAATTTTATGGTGGTTGCAGTCTGTTGTATGTTTAATTTTACTCTTATATAATATGTTAAAAACGCAAACGCATTGTGTTTTCTTTTAATATAATTATTAATAGGTATGACTCTTTTTACTGGAGTTTAAAAGTTGCTAGCTGATGGCTATTTTGGTCGTTATCGTCTTAAACAATATAAAGTGTCTTCTACCCTCAAATTTCTAATAATATGATTTTGTGAACAAACAACCTGTCACCGCTGGCAGCCATTATTAGCTGCGGGATGAACCGTGTGTTATACTTACGAACTGTTTAATTTTGCCTTTCGAATACCTTGTGATTGGCAAAACATGGATTTTCGTTTATCTTTGTTAAAAAGAGCAAAACAATATAACTATTTATATAAGGAATCGCTAGGCGTTTTTTGATATGGGTAAGTAGACAAACGGTGTTAAAAACAATGACTTATTATTTTATCGGTAATGTTTTAAACAACTTTCTTTGACGAAAAAGGTTTTTATTTAAACTTCATTTATTTTGCAGCGGAAGACTGTGCCATTATGGATTCACCCTTACGCAGACTTCGGACACGATAAAAATATTCGTTCTGGGCCTAAACCTGAAGCCTCATCTCCTGCCATTTGATTTGGACATTATGTAGTTGCCGCACCCGCTAGTGACCCATTTCACAGCAACAAGACACAATGCTACGTTGCAACCTGTGCGAAACCATCTGCATGCTGCAGGATTGCATTGCCGTAGACCAGCAAAAAACATGCTTTAACGGACCAGCATAGAAGAAACCTTTGCTCGTGAATATCTTGACTTTGATTATTACATCAATCAAAGTCAAATGTAGTGATTTTTAGTGATGAAGACGAAATATATTAACTTAATTAAATATATAAACACAGTAATGTTTTACAGTGCAGAACGAGTGGCAGTGTTACTTTAGGCTATGGGGTTGGATGTCATCGATGGGCCCTGGTGTCCAAATCCAAACCAAATCGAGATAGGTAGCTTAGTCGCTTCAAAGTGGAGATTATAACCCAGTGTGAAATGATGTTATTGTTAATGGCTGTCATTTAACATGTCTATTCATTTCACCACTGACTTACACGTCCGCAAATAAAACGTTTCGTTCATCTTTATCAAACTTAAACCTAATAAACCAGAATTTAAGATATTAATTATGTGTCATCTTAAAAATAGCCCTATTATGGTTGTGTATTCAATTTGCAAGATAATTATTATGTTAGTGACATAAGACTTTTTAGTAAACATAAAATCATACTGGCCTCTAAAGTGTGTGTTATTTTATGAATATTATTCTATAAGGAAAAGTGTGCAGTTTTATTTAGCTAATTTAATTACTTTTGGTAAGAATAATAATAACACAAATAGAGGCTAATACAATAAAAATTAAAAGTTGCAATAAACAATTTGAACCAATAATTGCATTTTATTGTTTTATTCTTTTACATCCTTTTTTTCTTGTTTTAGGTAAACATGAGTTTATTTTGAGATTAGTAATTTAAAATTGAAAACAAAAAAGATACACTTGTGCAGGATTCGAACCCGGTTCTTTAGGTTTCATAACTCTAAGTCAATACACCTGAGCCACCACGCTTATAAAACTGGTGGCAAAATTATGCTTCCATTGAACAAAATACCAGCAGGTTTGAATAACTATGCGTGAAGGTAGTCAGAAAACACAATTAGCACAGATAGGGCATTTTGTTGTGTGCGTAATAAGGCAGCGGATAAGTGCGGATGTGTGTATAGAATGACACACGTGGATAACTAGGGTGCCCACCGATTCGCTTTGCTGTGTGTACATATATAACTTATGTTTCGTGATATATCTGAAAAGAATTCAAATTGAATGAGTTACACCCAATTGAATTGGGGTTCGAGAATATAGTATGTATTCTACGATATGAGAAGACTATTTAATATTAACATTGCATAAATAAAGTTTTATATAAGCATCCCCCTTCTACCTTTACGCCCACACACATGCCAAACGTGGACTTTAGTCTTGTTACCCTAGCTAGCCTCTATTTGCCCCGTAAATGATAAAGACGTGATTTATGTAAGTATGTATGTAAGTTAAGTATATGTATTTTATGTACCTACATCACAAGTTGTGATAGAACGAGCTTTGTTGAAATGTTTATACAAGTTTTACTTACATTACCTATTATACCACGCTCTATATGATTTGCTAGTCTGTACTAATACCTATGTCAGCCCTTTGCCTATCAATGTCATCTTAAGCCCTTCACAATATTTAAAACATGCTTCATAATTACTAGAACTTCATCGTCGCATTCCTTCCGCGAGCTCCCGCCGGGAATTTCCACGTAATAACACCTTGTTTGCCGTGTTAAAGCAAATGTAGCTTGTAATGAAGGCTGCAGACGGAATTGTTGGTGGACTGTAATCACCCCATAGTGCATGTAAGTGTAGTGTACTGTGCGGAAACGAGGTGCGTTGCTCTCCCGTCTGGCCCCACACCACGGCTCGCCCTGTCTGCAACCCCCCAGCGCCCCTGCAGTCTGAGTCACCCCCTCGGCTGCATTTCACTCTCACTAACCTACTGCAGCACAGTCAATCATGCATAACGTATCTATCTAACGCAATGATAGTAATGGTTCAGCTACTTTGTGAACCCTTAACTTGTTTTGAGGGTGTAATTTTGTGGTAATAATTATTGAACCTGCTAATAGGCCAATAAAAATAAATTGTACTACGTTAAGCAGACAAAATAATGCAGATTGCGCCATATTCCACAGCGGTCTTAATAAAAACTTTTTCTAAAAACACGAGAATATTTAAAGTTGAAAGGTTACAAGGGGATTTAAGAAAAATACAAAAAAATGTCACCGGCTGCGCAGTCTCTATTATCATTGATGATTTTAGAGGTCAATAAGTAGTTGTTGGATCTTTTATTTGTATAGGTTTTCAAATATTTAAACGAACAACCAAATATGTGATGCCAAATTATATTCTAGACCTAGGCGTTATGTATATCGATATTTTTAATTTCTAGTGAGGAGATTTTTATTTTTATTTTAGCTAGGTATTAAAACCAAGAGACTTTTGAGCACGAGACGAATCCACGTATAAAATCAAATTGTGTACGTTCATACATTTATCAAAAAATATTCAATTGACTTCATTAAATAACGAAAAACCCTTTCTAAGCGGTTTGTATCCCTTATCATTTCCTCTGTAGCATACAAATATAAAAATAAATCTCTGCTTCATGCATGTACCAACTCGTTCTCGAGCACCTCATTTTTCTGCTGAAAAAACACTTCATAATTGTCCGCGTCTATTTCCTCGGGTTTTGTTCGCATGTCACACGGCGCATCACTCAAAAGCGTTGGCGCGTGCTCTTTTTATAATGTCTGCAAGTCGGTGGTGAAAGCGCCGGGGTAGCGGGGCAGAGTGCGGGCGCGGGGAGGGATCGAGGGGAAGTGCCCCCATGTCTAGACTGGGTCGGTAGTTTTCCGGGATTCAGCCGACTCTGCCTGCAATCTGCTCACCCACTCACTGCACTGTAGCTATAAGTATCCTATATACATGATATCGTCTGAGGACCCTCGTCGCTTTTGAAGCAGTTTTGTGTTACTTTTCTGTATGTAGCTATGCAGGTTTGTAGTCACGGCGGTGGAGCGTAGCGTATGTCAGTAGGGAAGGCACGTCTCGATCAATAAAATGAAACGCTATTTTGGGATAAATTAATTGGAAGTGGCCATAGCAGTTGCGCATTGCATTGCCCTTAAGTAAGTTAAGTGGTTGAGTGGTGTTGCTTCTATAGGCATTGTTTGTTAAGGTTATTTTTGTCGTTTATCTGTAGTAGGCATAATAGTCGTGAAACATTTTCCTAACTTCGTTATTACAATATCACGTTGTTTCATATCACGTAGAAAAATTCCATAGTGGCATAGTCAGAAGACACCATAGCAACAGTTCTTGGGATTCGGCTCTAGTTCAAACATAAACAAGCGGTTCATAGTACATGCATAGATACTAGCAACAATAGGCAGTTTCCTTGTAACTAGCCTTTGTGATATCGAGCCCATTGTGCCCATCACTGGTATATCTAGGAGACAAATAGTTGGCATCATTTATGTCATTAAATATAAGAATAACGCAATCATTGTGGTATGCCGTAGAAATCAAAAATTTGCGATCTCAAATTTACTAAATGGTAACATTTCCACAAATATATGAACACCGCTTAAAACAAAAAACGCTTCCTGTCTGACTAGCTGTTACACGCGACTTTGTTAACAAAGAATTAAGTACCTACCTAGTTTTACATGCATGCATTTTTGCGGAATAAAAGTAGCCTATTTCATTCCGCCATCAGAATAAAAGCTCTCTATGTGCTCAAAAATATCAGGGGCTGAATTCTTGAAACCACATTATGTGAAAATACCACGCGAAAATGGTGAAAAATTCATTTGAATTTAAAATAAAAGTAGAGTAGACGAAAACTACAGTTTCAATTAATTAATCTTGTAATACATTAGTCGAAAATTCAATTTCAAGCTGTAGCTTCGTAATAATACTCAGATTTTTTCCACTTTCAAATGGTATCTTACGCACTTTCGAGTTAATATGATTTTAAAATGAGCCCCTGAACACGTACGAGATTTACAATAGTTACAATCGTGTTTAGATGATTTTGAGCATCTACAGAGAAATGTGGCCGATGGACACTTGATTTACAGTATTTACATTTACACTAAGTAGGTATAATCGGCAAAGATTATTTTTATCCATTCTAAGCATCAATGCTATTTGTACGGCCAAAAAAAACTTGTTAAAGATTTCCTATAACTATATTATATATGTATATATATATACATATATAGAGACACTATATAAGAACAACAAGACATAATTTAACGGGACAAATTTGGAGCATTTCCAAGGTATATTATTACATAAGGAAGTTCAAATTTTAAATTAAATTTATCTTTATTGAAATATTAACAATGTAGGGCTAAGAGACAATCAAAATTGCCACTTGGGCAAAATTACTGTTACTTACGGTATCGAACTACCCTCGTAACATAATCTATTGCCACAATTATTAACCGAAGTAGGCCACATTATTCTTGCGTGTCGATAAAAAGCATTACGAAATTAGATTAAACCCCCCTAATCTTTACCTGCCTCAAGTGCAGACGGAGCGGGACGCTAGTCTCGAAATAGTGCGGCTAATTGTGTTTCATAACAGTGGTCTGAAGGGATGCCAGCGCGTGTATATTTAGCGACGAGCGGTATAGGGTTGCCAACCTTTAAGTAATGATAATTAAAAAAATACATATTCTACGTTATTTTTTAAAAGCCATTTAAGCAGCAATCTGGTCTGGGAGTAAATATAAAATATAGAATGTACCAGCTGCTTTTCTTCCCGCGCAGATGGTAAAAGTCCAACGAGGGAATGGGTGAAATCTTAGGAATCACGTAATAGGTGATGCGGCTAGCAACCCATCACTATTTTGATTGCCCTTTCCACCTATACGCCTACAATCATGCTAAACGTGGCCTGTAGGTCTTGTTACCTCAGGCTCTGTCTATCCCGTAAGGGATATAGACGTGATTTGATTTGTGTATGAAATTTTCCAAATTCTAAAACTAATGTGAGGCAACTGTTGCATTTCACATGAAATAATTCACCATCTTAAAATTAATAATCAGAGTCTCGTCTAAGCTAAGTGACATTTTATCATCCTTTACCGCTGGCAGCCCTGTAGCGCGGGCGGGGGGAGAGGGGCCCCGTTGACGCGGAAGCGTAGGGCGGGCGGAGGGCGATGACCGTGAACGTGGGGCGGCATCGATCCGGCGGCCATACCCTCGCGCAACGGGAAAGTGTATGCTGCTTGGCTGGAGCACATCAGCGTTTATCGTGGATATAAAGACGTCCGTCCCTTACGCCGACGCTGTTTAGAAAGAGATAAAGACACGCCGCTACAAAATCTAGCCAGATGAGCTGCGCTGAGTTAGCTGTCTCGTGCGTATCAGCCAGCGCATGCTCGCACAAACTAGCGTAAAGGTGATCTCATACCAGATGCAGAATGCACGAGCCGTTAAGATAAGTTATTATCTCTATTATCTCTATGCATGTACGTTTTACGTCTTCTGAATTCATACGGTAAATCTAGAGAAGAAAAGAACGTCTACAAAAGTGTCTATGAAAGTGTCATACATACGAAATTAGATCAATTTTGCCCCACTATGCACTTTCATGATTTCACGTGTTAGCTATTCGCTTGTGTTGGTCCAAACCCCGCTCGAGCGGGTTCGCTTCGCGGTTGATTTGCGACACGTGGAATCGTGCTTGCTTTGTGAAACCATTGCTCTACAATTAGCCTAGTAACAAGGAGACTGAAATTGTTTTAATAAAACAAAACCAGTTTCTAAATACATTAAAAAAATCAGATTATGTCTCAAAATTAATTAAATAAATACTTAATTCAAACTTTTTCGACAGGAATGAGGTATTCTAACTTAACCATCTTGGCTTTAAATGGGTAATGGTGCTTACTTATCATCTGGCGATCCCCTTAATCCTTTTTTTCCTTACATAAAAAATCATTTTGAATAGACGATAATCATACAACGACACACGGCTAATCCGAACTCGAGCACTGTTGCTGTTTGTCAATCAAACGCTATGGCTGATGTAAATAAATAAAAGCTTGTAGCAAATCGATTTGTATGGCATTCCTTGAGTAAGGGCATGACGCAATCCCTTGGGGCAGGCCGGGCCCGCGTGCCCTTGCCGCGTCGGAGGGCGGCCCTACAAGCATCCCAGCAAGCCATTTTACTTTGAGCCAAGATAAGTAAAGGTAAATCATAAAAATCATTACTTGACAACCTTTTCTTATAATTACTTTTACTTCCGGAACATAATCAGATCAAAATATCTGTCCGTGTGTCACAGGGCTGTATTCTTGAACTATTAAGCTACTATTAGTGTTTTTGAAAAAAGTCCTTGAATATGTTACATAGAAAAAAACGTCTTTTGTGAGTTTGAGTCTTCTTAGCTCGGTTTCAATAATGACAATCGTACGATGGTACAGCAACCCTCTGTGTGATCATCCAACTCGTACTTTCTAATTTTGCCAAAAAATCGGTAAAAATATAGGTATCGGCTGAGGCTTCTATATCTGTTTATAGTTTTTCTTCCGAATATATCTTTACCTGTTTAGCCACCCTCTGCATTTCCCTTACACCGATGGGATATAAAAGTTGGTAGGGTGTGTTGGTCACGAGGGTAGCGGCGGCAATGGGGGTAGAAATAGAGCAGCAGACATAACTCTACGTATAACGGATTCCTTTTTGACGAAATTTGCATTTCACGTAAATATTTAGCGAATGTGAATTTCCTTTTGAAACATTTCAGAAAGGAAGACAGCTTTTACAGGCATTAATGTTCGTAGCGATGAGCTCTTTAGCTCTTGTAAATAGCTTTTTTCATGTCACCTAGTAGAAGTGTTCGAAGAGTACAAAGGTATGACCGCCAAGCGACGAAAGTATACATATTCTAATCCGATAGTCCGCACTAAAGTGTACGATTTTGGTTTTGAATGCCTTGACGTAAACGTCTCAATTACCATAAAAAATCAGCGACACTATGTAACAAAGTTATCTCATAATATTTGACACGTTAATGTTGTTTGTTTGTTGCGACAAAAACCTTATACTGAATGCTGGGAATCTGGGATCGTGCACGGAATGCTCATTTCTTCGTTTGATCTAAAATAATCTAAATGCATTACATTTGTACTTTGATGCGGCATAATGAACTGGATTGTTTATTCGAAGCTTACTTTCCATCATGTTTTATTTCCGGTTATAAAACGCACCCCAGTGCAGCAGGAGATGGGTGATAACGGGTGTGGGGGTGAATATCGGGCAAGGGCGGCGTCTGAGTCACGGCCGCCTTGGATCAATACTGCACCGGGAAATGCGTGGCGCTGCGTTTGCCGGTCACTGGCGCTCGTCTAGTACGCATGTGCTCAGGTTTTACCCACTTCTGTTGTCGATTGGATGCTTGTGTAGTTATTGAAAAGTGACACTCAAGTTTATTCGAAAGTGAGGTATGTGGGTAGGACCCACTGCGCCCTTAACAACATTATTAAGTGCAGGATAATCCCACTGGATTATATTATAATAACACTTTATTCATATTTTCGGACGTTTTCATTATTGAAATGCATTCTGGGGCCCGATTTAAGAAAGCTCATGTTTGAAAATACCACTCAAAAGTGGTGAAAAATTGTGCTGAATTTGAAATACGAGTAGCTTAGAAGATACTTACGACTCTCATTAAATGTGCACTAGTCAAAATTTTTATTAGAGCTGTAGTTTTGAAGATATAAACAGATTTATACCACTTTCGAGTGGTATTTTCACACATGTGCTTTCAAAAATCGGCCCCCAGTTAAGTAATACTTAAGTAGTTTTAAACCTTTTCATCCTTTTTTACTAAACTCCGAAAGAGTATAGAGTTTTCCTATTGACACGTATGTAATGATAATACTTTCTTCGAACGGTTACCTACTTGAGGGGACCGTTATTTAACCCTTCTATAACCCATGTCCTACCTGCAGAAGTAGGCAAAATCCACTGACATATAACCAACGACCTTCACTCGCTTTGGTTCTGGCCGCTGGAGTATCTCAATTGCGTTCGTAATACTGATTACTAGGGTTGCCCACCGTGCTAAGCATACATGATAGATTTTTTTCTACATTGTTAATTTATTCATTACCACTGCTGGGAATATCTCGAATCTTCTCAATTTCTGTTTATTCAGCATTAATTGTTCCTACCACTCCTTATGAGTTTATCCAAATGGCTGTAATATTATGTAAGGATATAACATTTATACTTATTTTAATTGAACACATTCAGAAGGGCTACAAATAATCATGTACATATCTGCTGTGCTTCGTACGCTTCAAATAATATGAAGAAAGCGTATAGGTACATACCAAGTACGAAGTTACAAATTAAAAGTGAAAAAGTTGCTCAAGTTGGTAACCCTGCTCATCACTCTTCTCTTTCATGCTTGTCGGTCACGGGATAATTTGATTAAAATCGACATTTTCATACATCACTGACTGATTATGACAGAGTTCTTCATTCTATTTTAGTGTGCTCTAAATGGAACCTTGTTGTTAACTAAAATCGCTTGTGAAAACACAAATTGAATGTGGTGAAAATCTATATATCAAGTAGGTACTACAAATGCACCGCTCGAATGAAATTCTCCATTGCTTCCATTACTTAGCGGTATTTCGATTTTTACTATATTTAAATGCTGTTCTTACAGACATGATCTCAAAAATCCTTTACTGCAAAACTAACTTATTAAATCTTACTTAAAAAAATTGGTTTGAGGTGTTTCATCTAAATTTACATTTTGGTATTGTTTGCGGTTAATAGCGGTGAAGCGTACGATGTACGGACTGTATGATAATGTGAGGAAAATAAAGGATAATTGATGGCAAGTGACAACACCAGGAAACTGAACTGCTTCTTTATTCTGATACGTAACAACTAAAATAATAACAATAGACTTAAAAAAACAAAATTATTAGAAAAGATATAAAAAAGTATCCAAACTAAGGAGTTCGCGACAAGCGGTAAAAAGAAAAAGAGACAAAAATACTAAAATGCCTTTAAATTGACCCGACTTAAATTTTATTAGGTGTTAGGTATCCTTTGAAAGGTGCAAATTTTATGATAATGACTGCATGAAGTTTTATAACACTGGCATTCAAATAAGTTCTACTGTATAAATTATACAATAGTAATCAGTGTTTGTTTATACAAAATGAAACAAAACTTTTGTTTATAAACTTTGCCTGTCCTCTTATGTTTACCTATTATTAATGTAAAAGAAACGTCATTATGTCCTTGATAAAAAAGAGGTCACTTTGCTGTGCGAGTGTCTGCGGTGTTCCCTGTGCGTGGCATTAAAGAGTAGTATTTAAATGCAAGCGCTACCTTTTAGGTAATTGTCACGTTTTAGACGTAAAATGCTCGAAAACAGCAACAAATTCCTAAAAATTTCTATAAATTTGTTGTTCATTATTTCATCCGTTTTTTACTCTTGTACAATCTGCACTACCAGTCAACCCACCTTTAGCACCGAAGGGTCCTAAAAGTGCACTGGAGTCAAGATTCAATACTTTTATTTACAGCTTTTTCAGAAATAAAAATACCAGTCACGCGTCTCACACGACATCTTTGATTCGGTAATATTACCATACCGATTGAGACATTTGCGCGCACGCGTTCGAGAATTTTTCTTGTGTCAACTTCTCGCACTAGATGTTCTGCACACCATTACACAACTATACATTACAATATGCAAGTATTTTGCGGATGCAAAAATGTTTCTTCCATGCTGGTCTGAGAGTAAAGAAAAAACATAGAATTTACCAGTTGCTTCTCTTCCCTCGCAGATGGTAAAAGCCTTAGGAAAATCTTAGGAATCATGTTATAGGCGATGCGGCTAGCAACCCATCACTATTTTGATTTCCATTTCCAGCTATACGCCCTTAATCATGCTAAACGTGGCCTTAAGGTTTTGTTACCTTAGGCTCTGTCCGTATGTATGTTGCGGATGCAAGAATGCGAATAGCGTATACTTATAGTGCCGCTGTAAAGGTATTATCGTGAAAACCAATTCACTTTACCTAATTGTGCTAGGGCATGATTACCTGATATACACATAAATTAGTGAATATATACACGAACACACGTGTTTGTTTACTAATTAATTAGTCGAGACCACGTCCGCGATAACCTTCAGGTCGTCCTGATTGACTCCACCGAAATATCAGTTTTTATTGACATGCACACAATATAAAATGCATATAGTCAATATTTGTTGAAATACGTTTATTTTTCTACATACGTTTACCTTGTACACATGATCTTTAGGCATTCACGTCTCTAGTTTTATAACCTACTCTATATTTATGTAGCAATGACAAAAGGCAAGTACCTACATACTTAGTAAGTTTAAGATTGTGTTCGGTAGTAAATTAAAAACTTGTTTATATGTTTTGGTATTGAGCATAATTAACGAAAAAATTAAAATAAATGATCTAATTCATAATACGGCGATTACAATTAGAATTAGAATTTAGTGAAAATCTTCTTACACAATTTGTTACTGAGAGAAATGTTCGTGAGTAAGTACACAAAGAATTAAGAAGCCTACCTCTGTCAAAGAAAACTCTCTCTCGAATCTCTTTATAATTTTCTTTTAAGCCCTGTAAATAGCGTAAATTCCTGGAAAATTGTTAGTACTGCTGTATATCCGCCTGACCAGCGCGGCTATCATGCTTACGTGTGTTCTGTGGCATTGAACACTAATAATAGGTGAACTTGACATTGAGAACGGGAGGTTCGTCATCATTACGAGAGCTATCTGTCTCTTCCGCACAATACGGAGTTCGTTGAGTTTGGAGCGGGACGGGCAACATCTTTATGCATTCGCGACTGTTTGTAGGTCAGTCGTGTTATTTATTCCGGACGATGTTCGGAAAGTCGGCTGGAGGTTGCATTACGTATTATTGACGTATGAGTTCAGTAGAATTTGACAATGCAAATTATAATTAACGCCGCTCGAAAGATTTTGTCGTTTCAACACATTATCGTGTCGCGACTGCCCTTATATTTGTTTTTAGCATGTTTTTTACAAGATCAAAAAAGTATAATGTAGTCCCAAACGTCGGTTTAAACTTACCTCCTAATCCTGACATCAAACGTTGTAGCGATTTGTTGGTATTTGTACAATTTGCTTAATTAAATAACTAAAATAGTGCCAATGTCATAACTGCGGTAATTCCCTGAGGTACAAAAATAATACAAAAAATATAGTTTAGTTTTTGCCATGGATTATAATCATTAGGATTTAAATATGAATTAATTCTCTAATTCGTTAACTACCGTTTAGTTAAAGGTTTAGAAAAAAGGTTTAGAACGTTTAGAAAAATAATTGATAAAGTTTGACACTATTTGCAAGTAGAACCACATTTTATGAAACTACTTTAAAATTGGATTCAAGCACTTCATGGTAATTAGTTCCCGAAAAACTACAAGAAAATCTTAAATTTGTGACATGCACAATCCCGCGATTTTAGAATTTTCTCACCGATACCTTAACCAGATCTTGACGAAACTTTAAATTAATTTCAATACCAGCATCTACATATTACAAAAAGAAAATCAAAGTTGTTTTGTTTGATCTGTAAATAATTCAGAGGAACGATTACGCTGTAACCCCTACCGACGGATACCTCTAACTCAGTACAAAAGAACAAATTGAGGAAAGCGATATCTAGTAGCGTTACTGCGAATTTCCACGCGACGCTCGACCCGAGAAGCCTTGTGAAGCGCGGTTCGGAAAACTTTGACTAGGTGGCGCTGTACGCAGAGTCGCCTGCCGCCTAAAAGCTTCAAGCGTCCTCCGCGAGATGGCGATACCAAGCGCGAAATACAGCCTTCGAAAAACTTCGCAGTTTCACGTTTTGTTTGGTTGTGACTGCAGCGCCAAGGTTCAATAATGAAACGCCACAGTTGTTGAATTATTTTCATATTTTCCTGTTTGATTTTCGCTGAGTTTAAACTTCTTATCAAAAGTAAAAAAACAAGATTGCATATAAACTTATTTAACTACTTGCCTAGTTTTCATCGCGTTGTCAATGTTCCCATACTGCAAATAAGCTGTAATCGCGTCTTCGCAATTTAAATTGAACTAGTTAAGTAACATCATATCCCTCGACCGTGACAGAAGCGAATAATATGCCTATACTTGAAAAAATATCTTGTCAATTTGACAACACCTTCTGCAAAGGACGATGACCGTTAAAAGCGTTTTCCGACATTGCACATTTTTCTTTTTTTACGATATTTTTGTCTTAAGGCTTTGTAAAGGCCAGCCGACGTCAGACTGTTAACAACGCTGTGCCACGTCGGGCAACGTCGGGCAGCGTCGAGTCACGTCGGCGTGACGGCGGGCGCGTCACGCGGTCGTCGCTCTCGTTACCGAAATGACGTTGACTCATTTGTTTGTTGCATACGACACTGATATTTTTGTACGCTTTGAATGCCTAAAACGGCATTTTGGGTTATTGATGTTGTTGTTTACAGTTCCTGTAATACAGGGTGACAAAGACTTCTATTACATAGGTATATATATATTAGTATTTTGGAAGTTCATCGTGATAAGGGATTTTTTTTAATGGGCAGATATACATAAATTTAACACCTAAATAAAGATAAAACTTATTTACCAAAATTGAAATCATTAAAAATATTTAAGCATTGTTTTTTTTTAAATATTTTTTGATAGAAATCAAGGGGTTGCGCAAACATACGTTTATTTCTCGTATTGTCTTTGCGATTAGGTTATGGTTCTGATTCTTTATAGGCGAATCGAATACAAGATGCGAAAATAGGTACCTAGTAAC
The DNA here is from genome assembly GCA_932294345.1 of Pandemis cinnamomeana. Classification (NCBI taxonomy): domain Eukaryota; kingdom Metazoa; phylum Arthropoda; class Insecta; order Lepidoptera; family Tortricidae; genus Pandemis; species Pandemis cinnamomeana. Next base: position 8,235,339 of record OW028705.1, on the reverse strand, counting down.
TTTAATTAGTAGATCAATCATTCACCTTTTCTACCGAAATTATCACAGATTTAATTGTAACGTACACTTTATTAAATATAGGCATTGTATATAAATAAAAAAAGCAAATATTGCAATAAACGTGCAACTGCGGACAACGTAGTAGCTTAGTTTTTTGCTACTTGGCAACAGATGGCGCTGGCAGGCTCTTAAATTTCTCTTAATGCTTACAGGTTTTTCGTCAGATGCCCGATTTTTGAAGCATAATATCACTGGCAAACACCAATAAAAACTGCTACAAATCTGTGTACTACTACAAAAACATAGCTCAAATAAAATTTGCGATAAGTTGACAAGATTAAGTAGAGCTCTAATTTTCTTCTTCTCTACTTGAACTCAATTTTTCACCACTTTCGAGTGTACATTCGAGTGATGTGCTTCCAAAAATAGGATTCCTTATTATAATTTAATGATTTAAATGCTATATGTATATAACATTTAAAGTAACAATTTCGTTTTGGATTAAATTTAAAAAGTGCACCTGGCCTCTTTTTTCTAGTTTTGTACTAGTAGGTATATTTTCTAAGTCTTGATAGGTACGTAAATTAAATTACTAAAATGAAACCATTATTCTTGCCGCAAATTTCCAAATAAAATCTGGAGTATACTATTTCATATTACAGACAATATTATAGTTGATATTGTCACTAGCTAATCGCGGTATGATAGTTAACAATTCACCAAGAAATACCGAGCATTCACTGGTACAAGACCTTCGTGCTACCGATATGACAGCTACAAAATAGTATGGTGGCCGGAGAAGGGCGCAATATAGCTTTCTGTAGTTGTATAGCGGTAGCGGAGCGCGCAACCTTGCAGAGTTTGTTGCTCCGGCCGGGCGGGCGACCTCTAGTGACACGGTTGCGATACTGCACGCTATGCAACTAATTATTTATACCAGTCGTGTTAATCTAGGGTATAGCGCCAATGACTTATCTGTGGCGCCACAGACCTGTCAAAATTAACATGCAGTTAGGTTAGTTCTAACTTGCTCTATTATTAGTTCTGTAAATGCCCTTATAGCTGCATGCCAAGACGTTGATTCTCACTGCTACATAATATCCGAACAAAAACCACGACTTGTCTTTAACTGATAATAAGCTTTGCAAAAAGAGATACATTATATTGAAAGCATTGGTTCAATTTATGTATATCTTAAATCACATTTAATATATCGCCTACATAAGGTCCTCTGCTTGCTCAATTATACGGCTGATTATTACCCAAACCCTTAAATGAAATCTCGATAAGAATACTAAGTAGTATATATCATGAACCCTGAGGAGGCGTGATACTTTGCTGCGACTCTTAGTATTAATATCATAAGTTCATCTCTAGATAACCAAGATAATCACCTACCGGCTAAAACATAATGAGATACCTAATTACTTAACAATCGAACACAAATTATCGGCCGTTCTTGATGAAGTTTATTGGCCCAAATAGAGGTTGTTTACTTTTGAACGCATCATTATGCAGACGTATGCATTGTTTTGTATCATACAGTTTATAAACGTGATGCTAACGTCACACGGCATTGTTTTAGGACTAGTTTTTACCCGCGTGTCCGGTCACATTGAGAATCTGTTTTAGTTTTCGGAATATATAATAACCGAATGCCCTACCACAGGTAAACTTGTACCTAGTAAGTACTTCAAGAAAACACTATAGGTATGCTACTTTCATAGTTAAAATAGCTTCGGTCTAAAGATGATGAAACTTAAATTGCGCAAAGAGTCGTTCTCATAGGCACGAGTCTTCGTATCAATTTGTATTATCCTTACAGCCACAGAAACAAAACTCACGCACTAACAATATTAGTAGATCCATGTACTGCATAATAAAATGTTGATGTCCTAGATATAGGACAGAGTGGATAATTCCATAGCCGAGGGTTTCATCTGTTTACGCAACGAGTGACCTATATACAGCACAGAATTATTCATGATCCCTGGTGACGGCTTTGTGGCCGCTTTTAAGCGAGGGATAACAATAAAGAAAGTCGGACGACGAAAAATGACGTGACACCGCCTGACAACGCCACGTGTTATGATCGTCTTTTGTTTACTAATGTTTACCACACGTTGTTTGTGTATATTGCATTGGAAAATGGAAAAGTGATGTTTAATTATAGTTTGTACGTATGAGTTGCATACAGCCTTGTACGGGGGAAAAACCTATTGACGGTGACTATTTAGGGTTTGCCTACGGAACAAGTAGAGCCATTCATTGTTATTCAAATACATTAATTTATGACGATTTACAAGAATACGAATTAGCAAGGATAAAAATATTTTAAACGTGCCTAAAAATTATCACATTGCATTCCTAAAAACTGCTATTAAATAAAAATCTTACTTAACAAGAATCAAATTCCTTACCAGAAAATTTACAGGCAACCCTTACACAAACTATAACGACGGGTGCAAAACTGATAAACTGTCGTGAAACTTGGATTAAAAACGAATTATGAAGCCCCGCGGTAAAGGGTATTAAATACAAATTGTCCAAAACGTCTTATCATTTATAGGCGTTCTAACGTGGACTACCTACCTACTACTTCTCGTAGCATTCAGTCCTTTTATCTACACCAATATAGAGGAAAGATTTTGATTGTTTGATTGCATTGAATAGACTCTGAAACTACTGGACCGATTTGAAAAATAAATCACCATTAGAATACCTCATTATACCTGATGATTTGATGAACATAGGATATGTTTAATTTTGCGCGAATGAAGTCGCAGGCAACAGCTAGTGATCTATATAGGATCGCAATACCTCAAATTTTATTACCTACTTAATAAGTAAACAACAGTTTCAGCGAAATTTGGTACTATATATATATTGAGGTAATCTGGAGTGGACATAGTTGTTCGTCATATTTAACATTCTGAAACGGAAAAGGACTTAAACTATATGGCAATACAATATTATTTATGATTATTTAGAGGTCATGCTGTATAAACAAGCTGAGTTTGTATTTGTTTAGGTACTGTTGTTCTTTATTTGTGTTTAACTAGCAATATTAACTTAACATGGATAAATAGGTTTGTTGTTTTAGCGCACCATTTTCCTAGAAACAATGTATGATACCAATGAGTAGGTATTTAGATTTGTATGTGTGTTCAGAACGCTGAATAAGTAAGCTCCAAACGCACATAGATTTAACGGTTTCGTAGGTATTAAAAAAAAAGATAGGAATTGATAGTAATAAATTTATTTCAATCGCGATATACTTAACCACTTTGTTGTAAGTGTGGTTTGCGCGCGTGCGTGCGTATGTATATCCATTGACGTAGAAATTATGGAAATAAAAAATAATGTGTGATTTAATTTTTAAAAACAAAACGTAAAATTGAAGTGTTCAGTTATTATAATTAAAAAAAGGCACGCTAAACGAATGAATGTTTTTTAAGGATCTACCGTAACATGGATACTTTAATCAATTTTGAAGTTCAATGAATTAAGAATGCTCGCAAAAAAATACACATGTCCATTTCTGTGACGCAAATTACTTTTTTTAATGGTAAGCAAATTAATAGACAGTTAAAATTATACTAAGTGACATACTGAACGGTCTCAAATATTTGTGTATATTAAAAGTCTATGGTCTGAGTATTTTGGAGTATTACGTATAACGCCTCTCTGTTATGCATATTAATCTTGTTTTTCAGGGATCATTAAAACAGACAAATTTTCGTTAACAGCAAACATTACTAGTAACACCTGATCAAAGTTAATGTTGCAAAATCCGAATGATGCCATATGCAACATGCACCTGATGGTAACAGGGTGTGCGGTCGCGTTGGACCCGCGAGGCCGGCATCACGAAGGTCGCGTCACAAGCTGGTTCTGGCATCATAGCGCAACTTCTCCGTACGATATCAGATAGGCTAGTGACGATATAAGTCAGCACAAACAAAAACAATCCAAGAATTCATGAATATAAAGTGCAGTTTTGTTTGCGCGCCGCCTCGGTCGGTGGCCTTACCTCGTTTGAGTTCATGCACCCGCGCGAAACTGGGGCACGTACCACGTACAGCGCGCGCCCCCCCTTCCCCGCTGCCCCCCTCTTTATGCCGTTACTGAAAAGTTTTCATTGACATTTTGCAAATTCTGGTGATAAGGATAACTATTGGGAAATTGGAATACTTTGTAAAATAAAATTCATAGCGTCCCGTCTTAAAGCCAGTGTTCAATCGCATATTTTTTGGTAACTGTGACACTGATGTAATTCAGATACTAAGTAATGTATACCTACTACAAATATATTTAGTGTTTACTGTTTACTAAACATAAAAAGAAATGCTGTCACCGCACGGCGCTACGAGCGAACCAGTACGGCGCTGTTATGTGCGGGTTGCGCAAGCGCCGATGCAATGCTCGAGAAAGTGCGAGTAAAAGTAGACGCAACACGTCACTCGCCTCGCCATAACGCGTCGCACGCACCCGACCACGCAGCACGTATGAAACACGTTAGCACGGTGCTGAATACACATGACATGACATAGGGTATGTAAATAAATGACAGTCGAAGAAATCAGTCATCAGTGAGTTTACAAATGGATAACAATATGTCTTGCTCGAAGGAAAATAGAAAATGAAGCTGTCCAATATTAGATATCGAATCTCATCAAAGTTTTTCTTGACTTCTCGGGATGAAATGGAATTTCCTTCATCTTCTTTACATTCTTGACGGTGTTCGTAGTCGTCGTTTCAGTATATGTTACCCAGCTCGCAATCCATCTTCAGTCCTGACAGTAGCTTTCTTCTAAGGGACAGTTCATGGCGTTTTTGTTTGATTGATACATCTCATAGAAGCCACCTCTCATAGTATTTGCGCTTTGAAGTTTTTGTGGGAAGAAACCAGCCAATTCCCGATCATTTCAAAACCCTAACTCTGCCCCACCAGCCGCTAAAAACTACACCCGTCACCAAAGAACGTAAAGACGCGAGCTTCCACTACGGTGAATAGAAATACACATAGGTTTAGTAAAAGAAAAACAGCACGTCCGCTTGGATAGACTTCTTCTCATAACCTATGCACGCTGACAACTTTGCCAGTAGCTGTTTGCATTAACGTGGCGACAAGGAGTACGTTATAAGTCTTCCAAAACAGATAATGCAATGCGTCCAATTATATTTCTCATTAACATTATTCTAGGCCATTTAGGCATTGTTTTCGTAAATGAAAACGGGGTTTGGAGACTGCACGAGGCTCGCTAACGATGTGGCACGAAACAATAATTGTATTTACTATAACAATATAATTTTACGAACAATAAAATCCACGTAATTATGACGCATGCGTTGCTCCATTCATAATATTTTGACGTAAGTTATTTTTATCAAAAGAGCAGTGTTTACTTTGTTTATACTTCAGCAAATGTTATTTGCGAGAAAGAAGAATGGTTCATACAAATAGAGTTTCACTAGAACGGCGAACTTTTTCACATATAGTATAATTATGATGATTTTCACTTCTCTGTTCGGGTACAGATACTTTCAAAAGATAAATCTTTGATGATTTGACGATCACGTTTGGAGTTTACAGCAAAGGATCGTGAGTAGGTGCAAACAATTAAAAAATATGAATTTTATATTTGAAAAAGAGCTTAAGAGGTAGGAAAACATGCTCGCGTAGAATTCAATGGTATGATGTTTTGAACTCGCACTGGACCCGCGTGGGAATTACAGCCCAAGCCCTCTTATTTTTAGAGGAGGCCTATGTCCAGGAGTGGCCTAGTGGCAGCTTTGAGTTGACACATTGTTCTCACCTACATCATCGAGATTCTCATTAAGGTTAAGGAGCTTAAAATAATGTTTAAGCGCCAATGATAATACGTGTGCTTTGTATGCCTACCTATGTTTAGCTCTAGCTCAGTGCCTACTTCTAGACATATTCTAAGGCGATTAACACTAAGATAACAAGCCTGTAATACCTTGCACCTTGAAGCTGTTAGCTTGAGGTTATTGGATCCATTTACTTTACGTTACATGCTTTAACGACATGAATACAAGCGCTGAATCAATTGAAACATAAAGTGATTTATTATCGAATTGGTAAACAAAATTTCTTGGTTAATGTGTTGGGGAAACTTGCTTTGTAAAAGTACCCAATTAAAAGCTTTATTGTAATTTTTTTCTTTTCACACGCATGCCGAAATCGCGGTTTCTCTCACATTAAAACTAGAAAGTAAATTTTACAATAGCATTCGATTTTAGCGTTACATATTATGCGTGGTTTTGTGAATAGCAGGACCTTGTTGTTCAGTCCAGATCGCTGCCACCGTCTTTGCTAATCCTGCCGCTAAGCAGCAGTGCCTCCACTGTTGTTTCCGCCGTGGATATTAGGACAGCCACTGAACTTACTGGCACATCAGGTATTTTATCTTAGTAATCAGATCTGTAGTGTTCTGGCGTTGCAGATGCCCATGGACAGCGATAATTACTTACCATCAGGGAATCCACTTACTCGTTTACCTACCTTGTATGTATGCAAGGTTTCTTAGAATTATTTTAGAATATTTCAATTCTCTTGTAAAGGAATTTCATCGTAATTTTGGATTCAAAAGCAAGTTACCCCGTTTGCGCCGTAGACTTTAATCAATCATCCAGCAATGTAAGGAAATAAAAATCTTGAAAAATCTTTAATCTCATTTGCTCAAACTAAGCCAACCTGCTTTAGTATTCCAGATTAATAATTTTAAGATACAGTGTAGGTTAGAAAAGTAATGTTTCTAAAAGTAATAATACGCTTTTGAGCTAGTAATTTTCAAAGTGGTGGGTTACGGGAGGGGAGGCGACTGGCGCTGGCGACAGAAATAGGGCGCGGAGGACGGAGCAAGGCTGCCCCGGTTGCCGGCCGACGACCCGGCACACTCGCGCACGCTGCGTTTGTGTGCGTGCGCTACGCTACGCTACGGGCGAATAATACGGGCCATTATGCATTCGGCTCTGACGTAGCCCGTAGCAACTAGATAGGGTTCCATTGCAATGCAACACTGCGATTTGCATCTAATTTCGTTTTAAATTTGAAAGGTTGCTAGCTGTGTTAGTTAAATATTCACTTAGTTGAATCCGTAAAAGCCGTAATACTTAATAGAACGGAAAAGTGATATTGTATGTATTTATGTCGTTGTTTAACTAAAGGGTAAATAAGACACAGTTCGTACTTATTTTTATTAGGTTTGTAAGTAACTACCTCGGTTTGTTAGGTGAAGTTAACTCATTGAAACTTCAAACTTTTCGAAACTACCTAGCCGAGTAACTTAAAAGCAAATGAGTACCTAGAAGCGTGCAATAAGACATTTAATTGCAATGTATCAACACAGACCAAAGAAGTTTAACGACATACTCAAGCGTAAGGTTACATAAAGTGCACAGTTTTCTCTACACGTAAAACACCATCATGCAACCCATTGTTATATCGTACAACGCCATCTAGCGTGGAGTAGAACAAGCAAGTTCCGTAAGCGCCGGTCGCCGCGTGCCGCGCTCCCTGCCATAAGGGCACGAGTTCGTTGCCCTCGTAGATGCTGACCTCAAAAACGAGGACACTACAAAATTAGGGCGATGACAACGTAACGTCTGAAACGCCCGCTCACCACAAACGACTTTGAACTCACCGAGGTTCATTTATGATGCAAAACTGTACAGTCTTTTTGATTGAACTATATTTGATCAATTAGGCAAATACGCTGACTCCGACGGTAGCTCGAAGTGTTTCACCCGGACGATTATATTAAGTTAGTTCTATTCTGAGAAATTGGAATGATGCGTAACGCATGTTAATAGCTGTAGCTTCATTACAAATAAATTATTGCTTGGACTTCTCGAGTCAATACAATTTTCAGATTTTATTACTAGAAATAATTTAGTCACAAAAGCTATTATTTTATTGTACGGACATTATTATCCTTTAGCTTTAACATAATTACAAGAAAGATAATAAAGTCGATAAGCTGCGAAACCTTGTCACAGAAACTAATAAAGGCGAGCACGTAAACAATGACACTGAATAAGACTTTTTTGTGATTAGGTAAAATCATTTAACAAAACAGTTCTTCATTTTTTATTTTTTTTCAGGTAAGTCCACCAACTTCGTAACCGGCCAGCATGAAATCTTCAGTTCTATTGACAGAATAGTACTGGCCAGTAAGAAATTGGAAACGTTTCGAATTTACAATGTAAGTATGTTGCCAGCGATGTATGATAACGAATGCACATGCAATAGACTAGATACCTAGGCATCGGTCCGGGAGAGGCTAAATATAGCGCGGTCGTTGAACCGCAAGTAGGTCGCTTGCACCCTCCACGCAGCGACCCGACATTATATATCCCTGCCTAGTATACTATACCCCTCAACGACTTTTTGAATATTACTTCGGAGCATGGAAATTTTGGTGTTATAATTGTTTTAAATTCGTAGCTGATTCTTGGAACAACAATACGAATAACGAGAGTTCTAGGTTTTGGGAAGTGGATTTTTTAAACGTAAATTTTACGAATTTTAACTTTGAAAATCGGCAAACTGGTTTCTATTAATCATCATTTATGATTTTTCAAAAAAGATAGCCTTAATCGTGAATATAACTGAATTATGTGAACCCTAAACGTTGACTGTCGTTAGATTATGTGTAAGAGCCTCTACCAAATTTACTTAAAGCAGGTAGTAATATCTGGTAACTTTCTATACAAAGCAAGCTAATGCGACCTCGAAGGCTTACGTACGTATCGTAATCAATAAAAGAGTGAACAAACGATCGTAACCTTGCTGGAGCTGTTTACAACTGGCGTACCGTCGGCAAACGAATACGTTTCCTTATACTTCACGTAGTAAAATGGAACAACTGGCCCTTATCTGCGTGTGATTATAGCCGGTTTATTTTTATTCATTCAAGGATTTATCAGAACCGCTGCACTAATTACCTACTACACGTTTATTTACGATGAAGTGCATTCATTGTATTAAATATAACGATTTGAATTTTGCATTTGTTGTATTAAATTTAACGTGAAATCTATGGATTCGATATGGAAATTACTTCTTCAACTTATATTAGATGAAAGTCTAGCATGCGGAAAAGAACATTTTATAAAATAAACCCCATCATTGATTTACAGATACTATTTTTTATGTTTGTGTAAATCACCGCCATGGCAACTTTTCACCATATATTTTTTAAAGGTCGTAAAAAACATTTGTAGCCTAGCAATCAAAATTATAATTAGTGGTAACGGCTCGTGTTGTAAAATTTCTTGTCCTGGTATCAAATCTGCCAGTACTTGGTGAGTGTGGAGGATAATCTGTTTTATTTTCGTCATTGGGAGTTAGCAACGTCACGCCGCCGCGCGGTTATCAGTTAGCCGTCCGACCTAAATTCGCGGCCGTTGAGCAATATGGGTTAGTCCCGAACAACTTTATCACTCTCTTGGGGGTTAAATACACCGCAAATGTGTGAAACTAAAAATATAATCAATAAAACTATTTGTTCGCCTACTTGCCTTTGAGTTGTGTTTTTGTATAACGCTTTATTGTACACACAACATAGAGAAGTAATAGGTTGTGTGCAAGACAAAAAGACGTACAAAGGCGAACTTAGCTAGGGTGTGGATTGTGTTAGCATGTTATTTATTTATACAAAATCATTTAAAAATTGAATACAGATAAGTAGGTATGCAGTCTTTGGAATTTGGAATGCTGTTGAGAACAAATTGCGGCTAAATGAGAAGCACTTTTGTAAAGATCATTTTGAAAGTTACACTTCACGGTCGCTTTACTCTCTACTTCAGTGTCATTGTTTATGCATTTGTGGGAAAAAAACTGCTTTGAACTTTGTTTAACATTGAACAGGCATCAGGTGGTAGCGAGCTGACACGGCAGGCATGTAAGCTGTAACCATCCGTTTCATAAATACAGTTGTAACGACACGTCATGGCTGGCGTAGCGTGGGTGTTGTTGTTTTCCTCATGGTTATAGCTGTGTTCGCGCGGGCGTATTCTTTCGAAAGAACTGCATCAAAACTGCAGTGAAATTTTTGATCATATATACCGCATGTGGTTTATCGGGCGTGTTGAGTTTGGTGTCGCTGTGTTGCGGTTTGTGGAGCAGAATAGCGCCGCGAGCGGGCGAGCAGGGCGCGGCGTGTCGCAAGCTCGGGTGCACGGCCGGCCGTCGGCACCGCTCCGACCCTGACTGACTTATCTTGCGAACGTGCGCGACTAGCGTAAGCAAATTCGCATTCTAATACTAGCAAATTGTACTAATCGCGGATTAGCTCTTGCATATGCCATGTTTGCCTTTCGGTGACATTTCGACTGGCATTGCTCTTTGAGATTGACGGGAGCGGTTTGTAACAATGTGTCTGACTAGTGGTCAGGTGAATTGTTCGAGGTGATATTCTGTTGTGATCACGTTTCAGGTGTGCATATCGCTATTAGTTGCGGTCGGTCAAATAAGGCACAATTTTCATCGAATTTCCTATCAAATGAAATGTCGCTAAAGTCTAACTTTCAAGTTGAAACCACGTCTTATCGACATCATAGTTTTAAAATTTCAATCTTAAGCTGGCGCATCATATATTTGATTAATTGTATCATGTTTTAGGCGCAATATAGTTCAATACAAACGGTACTTCTATCTATACAGTATTTGTAGGTACTTACATATTATAGAAATTAACCTTAATTATTTTAAGTGCAAGCAATTAGCTTTACTACCGCTAACGTATTCCAAGCTGTCAAGTGAACATGTAAATCACCGTAGAGCCTGCGGCGTAGCACATGCTCGTAGAGGCTCGTAGCCTCGTTAATCAACCCCAACCGCGGCGTCTCGTCTGCAGAATGCACGCCCGGGCCCAAATTAATTAAGTTTCAAAGCTTAGGCAGCTGACAAAAGGTATACCTGCGACTTCTTTGTTTATTTGAATTCTGAAAAAGCTCGTCAATTATAATAACAATGGCTTTTTAGACTGCGTGATGATGGTAAACATTTAGCTACTACGTTACAATTTAAGCTTAATGATAACGACCAAATAAAGTAAATTAAGTAATGACATTAAACACAAACGAATAAACTTAAAAATGTCATGAGTATCGTAGGGAGTTAGTTAACTTCATTGGTACTTTGTAGTGCAATATAGGTAGGTACATGGATAAATTATAGCAGATTGCTTGTGCCTGCATATATTTCACCTTGACGCCAGTTGCAGACCATTGGCTGTGGCACTAGTCACTAGCGCAGTAAGAGGCAAGCTAGGCTGGATCTCGCGGCAGAGAGGCAGGGAGCGGCCGCTCGGACTTTGTAATACATTCGCCCTAGTCAGCGTTCGTTGCCCCGCGATGCCGAGGTCGCTGCAAAGCGCTGCGAGCGCCGAACGTACCCGAGCGCCGACGGAAATTGTCGAATGACTATTTGGCGCGGATTTCGATTATTTCACCATGCTATGGAATATGCTTCAAAGTTTACCCTGTTTCATTATTATAACAAATATTTTGTACTATTTTTCTCAAATCCTTGTTTTGCTTACGTGATTGAAAAAGATTTTACGATGAAAATAATATACAGGCACTTAATATATATTAGACCGAGCTTATAAGGGTATTAGAACTAAGAATTTAACTGATTCATAAAAATTAAAGCCGTTATATTGAAGTAAATATAATCTCGCTGAACGCGACTTGTGGACCTCATTTTCACGAGGCAATGGTAACGAGTATATCTTATGAATAGAAAGAATAGTAATAACAATTTTTACTCATCACACGCTCAGTCTTCTAGTTTTGCGTTCCAAAAGCAAAAGTTAATTATATAACTGGTGTCTCGTGACACTTTAACCCAAAGTGGTATTCCGGAGCCGAGTGTGAAGCACCCGTTTCGCGCTCATTAGTATGGGGAGTGCGTCTCACCACTTTCACTCTCGCCAATAACAAGCGTTACGCAAGCGGCGCGCGGGCAGCTTTCTACTATCTCCGCATCGCAGGCGCATCACCCGCTAACATGTTAGCGAATCCGACGAGCGTGAACAAGAATGCCTCAAGATGCTGCAACAGCGGCCGAACGCCGCAAGACGCATCCATGGGCCTAATGACAAATTGGACAGAAATGAAAGTGAAGTGTTTCGTTTGGTTCATAGTGGGTCAGCGGAGTAGGGCATCGGGGGTCGTCGCCCGCGCAGCCTCGCCAAGTGAAAGTGCCCCCCCTCCCGCGCCACGCGCCCTTGCGCTCCTCCAATAGCGGTAAGGCGCGCCGCCGACTTGCCTGCGCACGCGCCTGCTTTTTGCAACTTGGCCATGGAACCTATTACGATAACTGCGAAACAACGCTCCAGCAGCAAATGTAAATGCATGGCCTTTATTTGTACTCAATCGTATGACATACCTACCAACGTGGCGTAGAATTGTACAATCTCGGATAAAACGTATTAGCTGAAGTAAGCACAAAGCCTCGACACCGCACGCGGGACTGCCGCGCTGATGCAGCTTTATCTGACTCGGTCATTAGCAACATTGTTGTGCCCAAGCAAATTATGTATTATAGCAATGTATCACTTCAGCGAGAATTAACCTACTTAGAAGTAATCATTTGAAGACGACCTCGTTGGCATGTCGAGTATTGTCGTCCCGTCCCAATCGTCCAGAACTGTATGAATATTTTTTGGGATACGTTTTTTATGTTCTACTTGTAACTTTGATAGGTATTTGTATTTAAAAGCTGGCTTACACTAGCATCGTCTCATTTCCATCGACAAGGAGTAAAGGAGCTAGGTGCGTATTTTGCGTGTCGGTTATCAAATGAGGCGCTGCGTGTGCGCGTGTAATTGGGTCCTGTTTTCTCGGCACTCGCGTCATCGTCCCGATATGGTTTGGCTGAAATAGTGACGAGTTACATTGTTCGATATAGAATAGTTAGCGATACGTTTACGTAACCTGGCGGTAGTGACTCGCTATTGAATGCCCTCCGCTTACGTAAATGTAGCACTTACCCACATAGTAAGTTAAACTCTTCTCGTTATATAACGTGAGGATAAGTACGTTTTGTTGACATTAATTCTTTGTCGCGAACTGTGACGGCAATGACGCAATCCGCCGTCCCAATTTTCGAATTCGCCACTCTATAGACTGACAAGTGAGCGTCATAGTTAGAAAGAAAAAAAAAACTATAAGAAATTAAGAATTTGTGATCAAATCGGTGAATTATGAAAATATTTTAAGTTTGCATTCATTTCACACTATGTTAGTTCAATGGAAGGGGTAACAGTTTTGTGTGAACCGCAAAACATATTCTATTATTAGTAGGTACTATGAGAATACATTATAAGCGTTCACAATCGTAACTGTTAGTTTGTTTATCTGAAATGGATATTTGCCATCTAAGTTTCTTGAAGTTGTGTGAAAAAACCTAAGGTCAACTTTCGCATTCGAGTTGTTGAGGCAGGTCGGAATAACACGTCTTTATTATTCAAGCTTAAGCCTGCGATAAGCTAAGTCTTCGGTATGCTCGGGAGATAATTCTACTAATATTATAAATGTGAAAGTTTGTGAGTATGTTTGGATGTTTGTTACTCTTTCACGCCAGAACGGCTGGACAGATCTGGATGAAATTTGGAACATAGATATATTATAGTCTGGAATAACACATATACTACTTTTTATCCCGGAAAATTGAGTAATTCCTGCGGGATAGCGATAAACGAATTCTATGCAGACGGAGTTGCGGGCAACACCTAGTTTGTACATAATGTTATTTAAACTAAAACCATGCACAATAAACGTGGCCTTTAGATCTTTTTACCCTAAGCTCTATCGAGCCTGTAAGGCATAAAGACGTGATTTATGTATGTACTAGCGACCCGCCCCGGCTTCGCACGGTGTATCATGCATGCATTATACATTATAAACCTTCCTCTTGAATCACTCTATCTATTAAAAAAAACCGCATCAAAATCCATTGTGTAGTTTTGAAGATATAAGCATACATACGGATTTGGAGACAGAAAAAGCGACTTTGTTTTATACTATGTAGTGATGATGTATGACAGTATACCTACCTTATATCTCATGACGTCATTTTGTTTTTCTTTATACTGCTTCACTTAATTTTATACGCAACATATCTACCCAACCCGAGATACAAAGAATAAAACATCATAAATAATTATTTGAATACAACTAGACATAATCTTGGAACGCTTTTGGACAAGACCTAGCCGTTGGAAGGACGTATTCGTTATACACTTTCAAGAAAAAGTTAAATCTTGATTTAGTGTTAAACTCGGTTTAGTAGTGTCAAAATGTATGGAACTGTCAACTTTAAACCAGATTTAGAGATTAAATCGTGATTTAATTTTGATTTATAGCGTAAGCTCCTGAGTTGTACGATATCACATACATATACATACGTATATCATAAATCACGTATTTATCCCTTACGGGGTAGACAAAGCCTAAAGCAACAAGACACATATGTATACATATGCAACAGAAAAAATACCATAGTTGTATCAAAACGTCAAATTTATCTTGTATAATAAAAGCAGAATAGCATAAAGATTGAAACTAACTGTTAACATTCATGAAAACCTTGAAGGCAAGCTCCCTTGAAACTCTTACATGAACCTTCAACTGTGCAAGCGCTTATTCCTAATCAGTCCCATCTTCGTTAAACCGCATGTTTCAGCTACAAGTGGGTCACGAAGTCAGATGGACATTGTTATTCCGATGTGTGGAGGTTTAATAAGTGATCCGAGTGATTGCGCCAGCGGCAACAAAGAAAGCGGTCGCGGTCCGGCCTTGTGGAGTTCAGCGACCGACTTTTGCAGGTCGCAAGGTTTCGCCAATCGGGCTTCTCGCAGCTCCAGGATATTGCCAATTCAGCGCGATCAAGGCTGCGTAGCCCCGGCGAATCAGCCTCTTACTTTTCATTACGACCATATGGAAATATTTCTGTTTACCGCCACAAAAGAGCGGCACCGTTAGAGCAACGCGGTGGCGATGAAAACAATAAGTTGATTGGCAATAGAGAAAATAGGCTCATCACTAATGTGCTCTAATCTAAATACGTATACATCAGTGTTGGTTATAATAGTATTGTAATAAAAGTTCCAACGAAATTTCGGTATCGCGTGACAGAATGAAGATTAAAGGCAGTCCCCAATTCGTTTTGAAGCTACGCAGGTGTCTGTGAGGAACGAGGAAGTTGGCATAGCGGCATATCACCTTATTTAAAGCCGTATGAAAATAAACCAGGAATTGGAATGCTTTCATATTCATCGTATCTGTCATAGATGAAGAGACGTCTCATACGGTAGATTCATATTTGTAAAATAGGTTGTAAAAATGTTTTGAATTACTGTAAAAATACACCCATTTATCTAGCCCAAAAATTATTTTGCATAATTTCAACTGTTTTAGAGTGGGATTGTTTCGCTTAATATTACTGTGTGACTAGGTCCAAACTTTAGTCTAACGTCAGACCAATCAGGGGAGATTTATATATTAATAAATTGAAAAATGTTTTTTCGCAGATAACACGTTTTTTCAAACATTATCACTAACGAAAGAAACAATTTTCAAACTATCATTTCATTTCAAAAACGATGTATTGTAATTCTCCGAAAATTCTGGACCAACATTTATTAGATTTAGAAGTTAACCTCGAAGTGTTTTTTTGAGCATAATTGCAAATCTGTGCACATAATATGGTGATTTCGCGTAATTATTTTGAATAAACCACTAGTGACGCTGCGGTCGTAAAATATAATATGCTATGTTTTTACAGCCCTCAGTCATCGGCATCGCTGCTTCGTAGTGTAGTGAATATACGAGGCTTGCGAAGGCGCCCTCGTTACGTTTTGACATACATACTCACCTACATAGACATGCGCTCAAAACCTAGATCCTGAAGACTGACATTGTTTTGAAGTTTTTATCTGAAACGATTAAATTTGCTAACTAAGCAACACGCACCTCGTTATGTTACTCCGTAAAAATTTGATTGTATTTGACATTCGGTTTGAAATCCCATGAATGAAAATTTATGTTATGAGGAAGTAGATTAAATAAAATAAAAAATGTAAATACCTACTTCACAATAGGTGTGCATGTTACACATGCAAAATGATATCATATTTTGATGAAACATAGTGCGATTAAGGACATGAAGATAAACAATTATTCAAACAAATACGGTTCACGCTTGCCTTTCGTGTTATTTTAATCATCATTAATTATTAAAAATAAATTATTCTCATTACTTTAATCAGTGCCTATACTTCTATTTCAGCATTGTGTACACTCAGAAATTACCAAAGACGAAACTGGAAAATCAACCTAAAAGATAAATAACGTTTTGGTGAACATTATGATTTCGTTTTTCAGTTCATTATGAGGCCGAAGTGCACGTTAAAAAGATAATTTAATCGACTAAGTAACACCTCCAATTATGTCGTAATTCTTATTCAAACGACCCCGGGTGCTAAGCCGAGCGCGCAAGTCCCGTTAGCCGAGACAAAAGCGTACTAGTCCACTTTTACAAGTCATTTCCTGTGACATACAATAAACTGATGCATATGCACGAGCATTGTGATTGTGGCCCGGAAGAAAAATAGTTCATTTACATTGAATACGGACCCTTAGTGACCCGTATACGGGAATACTATTGGGAAACACCGCTGTAATAAATACAAATTCGTTGTAACACGTCCACCTCGTAATCATATTACGCTGGCCGTCACTGGCCCACTGATTCACAGCAATTTGTTTCGTTTAACACATGTTGCGTTAATTTTTATGATTGAGACAAAGGCGGTTTTTATAGAATGTTAAGTTTTTGAAGGATACCAACACCTACGCTGAAGCAGGGCGCTATAGTATGTTAGTAATTAAATGTTTTAACTGTACAACAATAAGAACTAAACACAATTAATAAAAATAAGACCCGTAAATAAAGGCAAACTTATCCCTAAGGCTCCCTACTAGTTAGATAACCTTTGAGTAGATGAGAGGAGAATTTAAGAGACCGACAAAAACTGAGTTTAAAATTATAAATTATGAAGTCATATAATGCAGTAAATATTTATGTTTTTCCATAGTAATTTTTATAAGTTTTTATATGTGAAAACTTACACTAGAGGCTCTGACTTTGCATCCTTTTTCAAGAAAGTGACATGATGTTCGTGATGTTTTGAGCAAACTACCATAAATTAAAAGATGTCAGCACCATCGACATAATATTGCAAGATCAATATATCTTTCGTAGGGTTAAGTGCATTTAATCAGCAGTTAACAAGTTGCCCATTAGAGCCCAACAGCGTGCACAACTAACTTAACTATCAAGCGTCTTAACTATCAAGAACCTATCGTATATCCTGTTAAAGCAAGGTTAATGCAAGCCAATGGTCCTTTTCCCTTGCGTTTTGTCACGTGAAAGGGCTCGAGGTCTGACCCAGATAGCTAAGATGCATTATTGTAACTCTGACAATATCTAAAACCGTTCAGTTAAGAGTTAAGATAATGTGGAAGCAACGATTTTACTATAAAGTCGATTGTGACACTTAAAAAGTGGGTTTCAGATTCGTTCAGTGGCGGATTTGGAATAAAATTGTGCTTCGGAGGGTCGGTGGGGGTAGGTTATAAGAAAACAATCACTAAAAAGGCATGCGTTTGTTAACGAAGATCTTAGAAGCTTTTAAGGGGGGGGGGGGGGGTGAAATTCTAAGCCTGATCTGTTACTGAAATAGTATGTTCATGATATATGTATGGTTAAGTACTTCTAGAGTTTTTTGTGCTGAATACTAACTTGTATTTTGGGGTTTCTATTTCACGGCTCTAATCGTTTCGGAGGACGGATTCGGACATCATTGATTGAATGTAATGGCAACAACTGTAACAGGTGTCGCATCCTCATAACTAGGAAACTGGTTCGGAACCAATGAGTTAGATAAAGTCCGTGTTGTTACCCCCGTTGCCTTAATTGTTTTAACTATAAGTGCTTAGTGCTGTTGACCCGCACTTATCAATTCTTTTACGACACGGTAAAATCTAATGTCATAATAAAAACGTCAATACACGTGGACCGGAACTCGTTTAATGATCGTGTGTTGCTGTAACTACTCGTAAAGATTTAGGAGTTTTTGTTAAACAAAACAAACAGCGTAGTTTGTGTAATTAACTACAGCTTTCCTTTTCTTTAAAGATCCGGTTTATGCTGATCGAAAATACATCTGAACTGTTTCTTTTTCATAACGATTTTGCATGTGCAAATTCATACGAGTAGGTAGATACTAATATAGAAAAAAACAGGTTGATTTCGGTTGATACTGGGATTATTGTTGGGCTTTTTGCTAATCAAAAGTGTTCGAATGACTGTCATATATCAATCCTACTTACGATTATGTAGCTCGTTAACTGTTGGCATCATCGAATGACGCGATCAAGTATTGCTAAATAGATCTCATTCAAGTGTCTACAAATTAAAATAGAATGGTCATCATTGTAACAGAAAGTGGATCACCGAGATGTTCTGCGGGCATCAGTCACAAGTGATCACAATGCGATTAGAAAGTGAATTGTACAAGTGATGCCCAGAAGAAAGCGCGTCCGACGCAGGAAAGTTGTATCGAGGCGGGAGGGCTGGTGGGGGGCTGCGCGCACGCAGCCACAAAAGTAGTACACTTTCGATCTCAGCTCGCGGTGAGAGTTGCGCGAAAATGAAAGTGGTGGGCTATTATGGTCCACTTTCCATACGGGGTTCAAGAACCTCGTCAGCCCTGTTCTAAGCCTGTTTAGTTTTAATTATGTGTATATTAGACGACTTCATACATAATAGTCTTGTCAACTCTGTATAAACAAGTCCGGTTGTATGTATACGTTTGTAGTCGGGTGAAGGCGAAAGTGATTATCGATTAAATAAGAATTTACTACAAGTTGTAATTCTTGGTCGTTGAAGCGATAACAATCTACTATAATGCTTTCATAAACAAGTCGGGACAAGGTTGTCTTTGTACTAATATTGAGTTAGGTTGTCAGTTTATATTTGTAAAATCCTTGCTCATTGAATTATCATCGGCTGTAAACTCGGACTCGGAGAGTAAACACGGCGTATCGGAGGTCTCCCTAGCACGTAACCATCGTTATTTAGGTTAAGAGTCAAATTTTACGCCTCACGTACGCCGCGTCGCTGTATTGTGCTTCAGAAAACGTTGATAGGATTCGCTGAATAACGTAAGCGATAGCAGAAATGAGGCAATGTGTCACTTAATATAGATTCCCATAAAAGAAAAACTATTGGCTAAGTCAGATGAGTAGATAGATTTCTTCTTCTTTCAATGCTTTCACTGACTGAATTGTTGGGTTTAGTCTTATTGATAAGCTATATTTGTAGCCCATGTCTTAGCCGCGTGGCATAAATTCAGTATCCTGCAAAAACCTTGCTTTTAAGCAGGTACCTGGAATATACTGTCCATGAACCAAATTTCGCAACGATCGACAAATTGAGCCAAGCGTGAAAACGGAATAAACAGATACATTTTCGAATCAAATTAATTTAGATAGATTATTAAAATGAGAACTAGATATCCAATGTGGTGATTCTAACTAGAATGAGCGTATTAGGAATTTTTCTTATTAATTTTATATTAATCCTTATTTCCTTACTTATTTTATAAATGTGAAAGTGGGTCTGTCTGACGGTCTGTCTGTTCCATATTCCGATTCAGATGAAGTTTGGTATGGAGATAGTGTCCCGGGGAAGGAAAACGGATAGTTTTTTATCCCGGAAAATTATTTAGTTCCCACGGGATGGGGATAAACGAATACTTCGCAGACGAAGGCGCGGGCGGCAGCTAGTATCGTTATGAAATCGTGGTGTGGTATATGCAAGTCGCTGGGTACCAGCACCAGTGCAGCATGAATGTAGGACGAGGATGCCGAGGGAGAGGTCGTCGACCCGCGTTGACGTCAGCGCGACCCGCCCTCCCCGGAGTAACCCGAACTCTGACCTCCTATATATGAATAATATTGCATGAAACAAATAAACTTAATAAGATCCGGATCCTAGCGAGCAACTTTGATTGCATTTTTTTATGTTATTGGAATGAAACGCGCAAAGGCAATGGAGTGACTTTTATAAGTTTTCATAAATATTCGGAAAGTTTACGGCTTCACTCACATCGCGGAACTCCTTATCTAGTTATATTTTTGAAAAGCCCGTTCTCAGTGTTCGCTTACATTAATAAAGGAAACTTAAAATTTGTAACTCTTAGAACTAGTAGTTTTACGCTGTGTATGGATATGTCAGGCATTAATGCGGTCATTCAAATTTCTTCATATACTTATATGAAACTAGCAGTTGCCCATGACTTCATGCAGAATAAAATAGCCTATGTTCATCAGGGATGTAGGATTCTAAAGGTGAAATAATTTTTAGATCGGTCCAGCAGTTTCAAAGCCTATTCAATGCAAACAATCAAACCTTTCCTCTTTATAATATTAAAGAAGATATTTGAGATGAAGCGATAGTCTTCGATAAGTAACCGCAAGTTCCATAGCCTTAAGTATGTAACCTATGTTAAATAATATAACACATAAATGATTCTATCTTATTCGTCGGCTTTTGCAATACCGGAATCGCTAACGAAAATAACAACTACTTTTTATGCGATTAAGTTCAGCCGAATTGTATCTTCATAATTATATGAGTACACATAAATATGTTATGCACGATGCACTTTGATAAAGTGATACTTTTATCGCACTTCAGTGTGTCACCCGGTTTAAATGCAGACGTGTTCCTATCTAGTACTGCGACAATAATATTTTTGTGTTATCGCTTTTAAGTTTGACATTTAGGCTTGGGCTAAATGTAAATAGAAATAGGTCTCAAACGAAGGAATTTATTGCATTTTTTGTTTAGATTTATGTGGTTTAATCAGTACAAAATTGTGAAAGATTTGAGACCTACCCAATCATTTTGGGCGCACTGTAGTAACTTTTCTTACCTGTCTAAAGAAAAGAAGTTACAGTTACTACATGGTGGAAGCATAATTTAACAACAAATAAAAGAATAGAAAGAGCTTCCTATATGATTTTAATTTCTGTTACAATGTTACCTTATAAAGACAAAGTTGACAATTGTCAAGAATTGAGTCACTTGACTAGCGTCAGCCTTCAGGTACTATTTTCGCATAATAACTCCCAAACGTACTTCACAAAACGCTATGACACGAGCTGTATTCAGCTCACATATAACGATACTATGAAAATATACACTAAATACCTTATCTACTACTTAACCCCTTAGTTAGTTTCAATAGGTATAATATATGTTTGCAAAACAAACGCTTAAATAGCTGAACCTGATTACCAGCGGATGACATAACGCTGTCTCAATATAATAGAGCGACAATAGCAATGACTGTGCTGCACTTTCAAGGCTACAATAATCAATCTTGCTAACTAGGTCATAAGTTCCGTCAAAGTGCTTTAGGTACAGAAGTTAGACGCGTAACATTACTACAAGCCTAAAGCATAATCAACTGTTAATACTGAGTTGTACGTATGCGTATTTATTTTTCCTATCAAGGAAATACTTTAAACGATAAAAACGGTTTTTTTATTTGTACTATGCACTCACTACATAATACTATAATACCAAATGAATCAAGAATTTTTACTTCTTGATTTTTTATGTGTATAACTCTCTATCTATACTAATATTATAAAGAGGAAAGATTTGTACCTATTTTTGTATGTTTGTATGTTTGTAATGAATAGGCTCAAAAAGTACTGGGCCGATCTGGATGAAATTTGGAACATAGATAGATTATAGTCTGGAATAACACATAGGCTACTTTTTATCCCGGAAAATTGCGTGATTCCCGCGGGATAGCGATAAACGAATTCTATGCAAACGAAGTTGCGGGCAACGGCTAGTTGTACATAAAACACATTCAATTTTATAGGTAATGAGAAAAACTGACGTGCAACGGCGAACTTATCCCTTAAAGGGATCTCTTCCAGCTAACCTTCGAACGATTGACAGGACAACAGAAACCAGAGTAGATATAGAGAGTAGATATAATAAAAGCTAAGACCAAGGACCCTAACTTAACCTAAACAAATAAAGCGTCCCTCGTGAGCAGTATATGTACCACGGGAGTTTGTAATTGCGTCGTATAGGCACATCATTCAAACAGATGACGCTTAGCGACAAAAAATCGCATAGTAACAAGGTCACGTGATAGCTAGTAACAGATAGAAAAATTCGAAGGCTTACCCACCTGCTATGGCTGGTGTAGGGGTATTGCATGCGTCACGGAATGACGAGGATCCGGGTTCGATTAACGGCCATAGCTTTACTTTTCGGATTTTTCTGTGTTCTAATTTTCAGTGTCGTTTAGATTTTTTTTATAATACTATAGGTAAGTACCTATACTAGTTTTTTTAGAAAATAAATTGAAAAGTTACGTTACGCGTAGTGTAGAGCAGGCTTAGACACATTTTAGTATTATTTAAGCTCTCTTGAGACGCGGTTTATAACAACATAAAAATTAAACTCACCTCCGTTAGGCCCACCATTATGTTATCTTGGCATGAAGTTAGCACGCAGTTTGGAATTTGCATTCCTTCGCTGATACATATTGACGGGAGATGATGATGTTAGATTGACAGCAGCTGATAATAATCTGCTAATGTTATTCTTGATTGATGGCTGTAAGAACCTTTTTGCTTGTCTGCATCGATCATTCGGTGAGAATTATATTTTGTTGCAGTATAAAAAAACGATGGTGTATTTTTATAAAAATGAGTTTTCTCCAGAACTCTAGTTAAGTTTTGAGCGGTAAAAGGGAGGACACTGGAGCACTTGAGTTTCTTTTGACAGTTTAGGCGTCCACATGGACAGTCAGAGATAAACTTAACATCAAGTAATAGGCATTTGCTGTATACACTGATCTTTAAACGAATCTGGAATACTTCAACAGGTTGGGTTAATTTAACTGACGCCTGTAAATGATTTTCAGTATAGATAAATGGTTCCATACATTGGTGCTCAAAGTGTACAGCATCAAATCGAAAATTACGATGGAAAATTTTAATAGGAGTGTTCAATCAAGCTATACCGACCACCTGCCGAAATATTTCAAGAAAAAAATTTAAAACAGCTTGTATAATAAAAATTGAAGCCGCAATCAAGAGAAATTGATGGATCCTAATCGATAAATTGAATCGATAAACTAACGCAATAAACATCTTACTCGATGCGCATGCGGTTGCAATGCCGATTAATTACCTGCTAAATCGGGAGCGCGTTACGATTCTGCCGTCTCGTAAAATAGCCAAATTCATGGCCTGCCTACGTGGACTCTCCTGGCGATATAATTGGTCGCCTTGGCCTAAATGCTGGCGCTCGCCGACCGATTCGCCAATTCTAGATTTAGGTTTTCAGTTCAGTGGGTTGTGCTGGACGACTCCGATCACTAACAGAGGTTATTGTTAAGCGTTTAATTTGGTAAATCAGGCTCATCCTATGCTTAGGCTATCTTTATGTTTAAATAGCTGTGTGGCTTACTTCACGTCGGGTTGTGAATTTGTTTTTTCATGAATACTCTGGCGATATTGGATGGTGGAATATATTTTTAATAATGGGGAATGACATGTTGATCCTCGTCATCTGTCATTACTTATCCTTTTTATCCTTTGTGGCTTACTTTTGTCAAGAGTTTTTTGTTATTTGCTAAAATTTGACGTTGCTTTTCGCTGTACTGTTGTATTGAAAAGACTGTACCCAGATTTTGCTATTTAAAACCTTTGTTGTCTTAATAATATAAACTACAAAATACAAAGCTTTTAAATTTTAAAAAATGATCATCGCACTGTCATATTTTTTTAGACTTGCGGCAATGAATAGTTAATTATACCTAACATAAAAAATATTTTCAGATTTTGAATAGGAACTGTGAAACGTATGAATAAAGAACACGAACTTGGGAAACAGCACTTTTAATCACTCTTCATATTTTTAGGCAATAGACAATAATCTTTTTTTTTAATTTTAAAAATAGAAACAAAGAAGTAAATAAGTAAAAAAGGTTGGTTGGTCGGTCGGCAACAAACTGCGTCAAGCTATCACATGTAATGAAATGAAAATGCATTGATAAGCCCGAGTTGCTACGAGAAACTACGGCGTAGCGTTCGTAGCAAAGCGCTGGCCCCTACGGCTCGGAAAACTTACGTTCGTTATCTGCTACGAAACTTTTCCCATTTAATCAACTACTTGGCCGCTTTCCAGCGGTTAAATTGAAAATTAACCTGCTAAGTAGTTTTAAGCATTTTCTTTGAAGTACTTGTAACTTGTGCTTGAACTTTCCGATGTCATGTCAAATGCAATTATATATCTCTAGGGTGCTATGCAAGTTTTATGCATCGTGTTAGTACTGGAAATATTCTAGCTAAGATATATTTTTCGATAGAGAAAAGTATAGTTAGAGCTTTGCATTTAAAAAATTCAACCTAATGGCGACATTGTTGTTAAAATGAAACGATGATTTTATTGCCTTAGCCATACCTGGCATCACCTTGTTACAGTATGTAATTATATGCATTCCACAACAATTATGATCATAAAAATAGTTGTACATTAACAAAGTAACTTACTCGCACAAGCAAAGCGAGATAGGAATACTATTAAAATTCGGATTTTGCAGACATGTAGCGCGGGAAAACACATGAATTTTCTTTTTTCATTACAAATTGGGATTGGATCAGTTTCACTTGCTGTAAAAATGTTTTGTAGAATAATGTGCAGAAATTATTGTGAAGCAAGTTCAATTGGGTTATAGGTGATACATCTCGTTGTCATGGAGCATTGGTCTGATGTATTTGGGCTAGAGCTGGTAATAATAATGGTGACATGCGATGGAAATTATTGTGATTATTGTTTTTAAATTGTTAAGTCACTATAAAGTAACAAAAAATAGTTTGATATTCTGAGTTCCGAATCATAATTTGTAAAGTGTATAATTTTTCTTCTTGGCGGGGGCACTACCCAGTTATTTATACTCGAAGGAACATAAAATTGCAGATTTTCTAACATGATCCATATGGAAAATCAATATAGCATTAATTTGTTAGACTCGTTCATTAGAGACGATTTTTCGTGTCTAATATGAAAACGCAACGAGATAAGTGTATGAGGCAGCTGAGATAAGCGTGCGTTATATCATTAACTTACTTGATGGTAAGTCAATACGCGGCCAAAGATAGAGCACGCTCGCCTAGTAAACGCTAGATTAAAAAATACTGAACATCCCTAAGCCGCGCGTTTAAAATCTGGAAGGCTAAGGCTGATAGGGGCGCGCTGCTACCCCGACGCGGCGCTGTCGCCGCGGCATTCGCGCCGCTCGCCGCCACCGGCCGCACGCGTCGCGCCGTCCATGCGCCTCCCTGCCGCCATGACTGTGACCGAGTGCCGCCAGGAGCCCTACGGGCCCCAGGAACCGCCGCCACCTCCCGATGACTCCGACGTGCTGCTCGGAAGAGTCCTAGCAGGTGAGCTGTCATAGTCAGCTGATCGGAACTGTCAACGCGCGCTTTTTGTTTCTTTGTTACGTCATTGTTGTACTGAAAAAGTTTTGGTGTGCAATTTTGTTTTCGTTTAGACGATCAGTGATCGTTGTCGATTCAAGTCATGGTATATTTCGATTGGATTCGCGAGTTGTGTGATATGGCTGTCAAGTTTTCGCGCCATTTTCTGTCAACAAGACTTGTTTGATAAGTGTTATCAATAGGCGACTTATGTAAACATAAACTTTCCTTTGAATGAATACAGAATCACCCCTGAAATTTAAAGATTATGTCAGTGAAAAAATAGTGAAAAATTATTCATTTTTCATGACTAGATTGATTCAAATGCCGCTCCCAAAAACCGAAAGTGGTGTTACTCATTATTAATTCATAAGTGAAGAAAATTTTCATATCTCGTAGGGATAAATTGTCCTTTTCACTTTCCTGTGTGAGGCGAGCGAGGTGGGGAGGCGGGGCGCGCGCGGCGGGGCGGGGATCTAGGTCAAGCGGAGTTCGTTGCCCTCGGCCTTCCCGGCTATATTCAGCGGCGCTAATCACCGCGCCGAGCGCCGAACGCGCGCTCGCTCGCGTCGACGTAGCGAACTCACAGCGAACTGCTGCCGTAACTGTTACACGCTGCAAAAATAAACAACACCAAGAGTAACAAATATTTACAATAATTATTCTCATAGAATTGGTCATTAAATTTGACTTTTTTCCTGTCAAGATATTGTTACAGTTGTATGTAACTTAGACAGAACTAATCATTAACCGCAGCTTTACCTTTCTACCGCCGAAATAAATTAATCCAACCTAAGAATTTTACTAATCTAGATGATACATAACAGATTGAACTCGAAAAAGCAATTAAAATTAAATTAAAATGATGTAAACTCATCTCATTCTGTAGCAACGATTTTTTAGATGTTATCAGGATGATAATTGCAATTGTAGTTAGTAATAGACAAAATTGTTGCCGATCTAAATCAGCAGACGTAACACGAAACTGTTTAGTCATTCCACTCCAGTTTGCATAATACGTGTGAGTCCATCATCCATTCCATAATGCTCGTGCATGCGCGCTCGCTAGACGTTCGGCGCTCGGCGCTCGGTCGCTGCGCTCGCTCGCTCTGCCGCCGTTTCGCAAGTAGAACCCATCGTTGAATGCCATTTTATTTTGGAGGCCGCGCGAACCGAGGGCCCGCGGTCAACGGCCCCGCACGCTATCTAGGTCGACTCAGAATAACCTAGCGCCGATACTCTAATAATAATCCACGCGGAACCTTGGAAAATATGCCCGTCTCACTCGCACTCCCTACACCTGCCTATATGAGTTGCAGCGGGACTCCTTTCGCAACACTTAACGTGCTAACTACACACACGCACACTGGCGAACGCCGTCTCTTTTCCTCTTGGCTCATCGTGCAGTGAGAAGGAGCGAGTCCTACAGAAGTTTCTAGATTTCACTTTATAGAACATAGTACTCATACTAATAATAGGTATACGTTTACATAACACCTGACTTACATTCTGACTGTTGCTTTGCCATTTGGTCCAAAAAGATTGTTGATTCGGTGCCAGACTCTTGCAGTTAAGATCCTTTGTCTAAAATTGCAATAAAAAGGTGAATTGATATGATGTGATGACAGTCATAATGACCTTTCACTTGTTATAATTTTTCTCCTTGTTTAAGTTCAAATGACGTTATAATAGCGTTAAAAAGGTAATGTTCCATTGTTTGATAATAACAACGTACCAAGAATTAATTTAATGTTTGATACTATCGGTGCAACCGCTAAGCGCTTCGTAGCTCGTAATTTTATGTTAATAGACATAATAATGCGTGTAGAGCCTCTACGATGAAAAAAAAACCCACACTAAAACGAACTTAAGCCAAATGATCGACCCGACCCGACGTCAATTCAATTCCGAAAAATGGCTGAAAAAACAAGTGAAAAATTCCTCATCGTATCAAATGCGCGCGTTATGTGAGTGAGACGTTCTTTATTGAGTGTGACGTCGGCGCGAGCGGCGCGCGGCGCGGGCGGCGCGGGCGGCGCGGTATTGCGATCAAGGCCCCCCGTTCGTTCACCTCCCGCAAATAGGTCACCCGGCCCTCGCCCCACACATAATAAATAACAGTTCTCAAATCAAATTCAAACCTGTGACGTCAAATCGTTTTTAATTAATAACTCGATATAAATACGAGTAACTACGAAACTGCATCTTTGCAGGCGACAATCGATAGAAAGTAAAACTCGAGGTTACGTCAATCTTAGTTATCTTCTGGGCTCCAAGGCTTTTTTACTTTAATTAATCTAAGTATGAGAAAAGCATGCCACATGTGTTCACTGGGGTTATGTAACCGAAAGTTCAGTTAGTAGTTTGGTAGAGCCGTCTCTACAAACGTATGATCAGTGAAACTGTCTATAGTTAAACTGTTGTAGCATATGTGTTACTGCATTTTTACATATTGAAGTTTCTTATATAACTTGTATGGATACTATTCATTCTAAAATAAAATTTTGAGTTGGTATATGCAATAAAAATGTTAAATTCAACCCAACTAGTCCTTTTTATAAGCAAGACTTAGGTAAAATTATATCCTATAATTAGTTTAAGTAAATAAAATTAAAAAACATGAAGATAATTCAATCTCAGCCAATGAAAATCGAACAAACAACTGACAGTCCAAATTCCCCCCGAAATCAAATGTCGCCAACGGCTAACCTGTAAAAATAAATGCGTAATTCGAATCCCGAGTGAAGAGGCATTGAGAAGAGAACATCAGAGAGCGGCAAGCGGCGCGGGGCAGGGGGGGGGGGGCTTTAGTGCCAGGTCGACGCCCGAGCCGCCCTGACCTCAATTCGATGCGCTAGCGTCACGGCGCGGACCTCGCGTCCAGGCCTGGCGGAAAATACCCATTGCAAGAGCGTTTCGACATAATGAGAGATTTGACTGAATATTGCAAGCGTTACAGAAATACATATGCAAACCTTGGACGTTCGATGAGGCGTTTGTAGCTATTCATTGTTGTAAGCTCCTCGCTTGGGTGCATCTGATTTTCTTATCTGTACGAGAACCCCATACATTGAAGAGGTCGTTATATTTCTTTATAAATAATTATTTTATACTATGTAGTGAAGTAAAATAATGACACTTTTCTTTCCTAATCACTCTTACTGAAAAAAAAATGAATTGTTTATAGATTTAACATCAGGTGACCCACTAGTTCGTTTATCTGGCCTCTCTAACATAAAAAAAAAAGATATCCAAAGCATGATTATTTAGCTTGAGACCAAAATAAATTATTCGACAAGGTCCGTTTAACTTATTACGATTAGTCATTCTATTTTATTAATTGTTCAGCTGCAGGCGTATCATCACATTAGCTTTTAAGTTGCTATATAAATACTCGTTGGTTTTGTATGCCAAAAACAATACTCATCATCAAACACATGCTATTCTCCCTTTGATAAAATAACTTGACTGATTCTTTTCGAATTATTTTTATTGGCTATGCCAAACTACTCAGTTACACAAATAGACCACTTGCGATCTGAATTAGGGTGATTAAAATATATTTAGTCTATAATTAACGACCTGTAAGTAAAGAGTAAAGACATACTTGCATAAATTAATTTCATGATAGCGTGTATATGTAGCTTTTTTGTTGGTTTCCTCGTAACCCGCTGACCGCTCGTGCGTCCCACTCAGGCGCTGATCCACAAAATAGCTGTCTTCATTACCTCATTTTTTTCAACGGTGGTCCATTTTCATCACTTTTTAGACATCGACCTGCGTTATACACTTCCGTTACTGTCTTTTAATTCTTATTGATGTCTGTAGGTCAAACGTTTGAACCACTTTAGCGAATGGGGTTAAGCATTAACGAGAACGCTTTAAGGAGACCAGAGCAGAGTTGAGCATTAAGTTTAGAGACAACTTAAATATTTACAATCACTATTTTTTTTTAGTTGCTTTGTAGTTTTTCTTAGGATAAACTCGTTTACAATATAAAAATCTAGTTTATTTTAATATATTTCCTTATTGTAGCTTAACCATTCTTTATCATTATCACTATGGCTGCATAGAGCACAAACAAACTCCCGTGACTTGCATGCCTTTGCTCGTTACTCTGGGTATCTGCCTGTCTATCTATTTATTTACTTTTATCCTGGTTACGCCCATTGTTAGGTTAAATAAAGTTACTTTTCAGGAGTCGTCCCTCTACCCAATTTTTCGCTAAATGCATCCAAGCACCCGCTATGTTGATGACATTGCGGCTTTATTACAGACCCTTTCTATCCAATTTTTTGTAGTCTACTTTGTTTAATAATGGTATTTTAGAAGTAATATTGTGCGAGAAGCAAGGTATCAGAGAGCAAGGTATAGTCGTAATAAGTATATGTATGATGTCTACGTTAATATAAGCGGTAACCGCACGTCGTTCATTGTTGGAGGGTTATATAATGCCTTATCACTTGTAACTGCATAAGTGTGTACTATCGACAAACTGTTAACAGATGTTTATAAACTAATAATGTAAACTGGATTTTATTATAGACTGTGTAGATAATCGCGTCTTGGTTTGGTTTAGGAAATATGACACGTGCGTGAGTCAACTTGGACAACTTTATTTCTGGTTTTAACATCATAGCAATATAAGTTTTAACATTTTAGTAGCTGGTAAAATGTAAATTATTACCAAAATATTATGTAGTGACGGTAATTTTACTATGTTAATCTTATATACTGGTTTTAACTGTTTTTAATTTCCTAACAGGTGTGGGTTTGACGTCAATATTTTGTTTCTGATTCACAAAGAAAGGCGTCATTCGCGTGCTTAGTATTTTGGAGACGGAAACGATATGACCGATTAGGGAACTCGTTCTTTTTAGCTGAGTTTAAGCTGGCTAATAAAATAACAAGGGCATGGAAAAAAACGTATTTAGCATGATGTCAGCATGAATAAATAGTGGTAGTTACTTTTATTGTTCGTCATACTTAAAGAAAAGTAACAATAATAACAAAATAGAGTGAAGATAAAAGAAAGAAATTTTAAGAATTATTCGTACCATTTTTCCTTAGTAACAACATTTGTAACTGATATTTTAGAAACGTACGTGTTTATGGCTATTACTTACTTACTTTATGGCTATTATACTACGGCAAGACTATTTTTTTATTTTATTATAGCCTTACGATACTCGAATGGTAACCCATTTCTCACCGGCCCGTCAGGCGTCCCTGGCATCAAGCAAGTACCATTCAGGTGTCTCGCTCTCCTATATCAGAGCACTACAATACCGCTATGCCCTCCCACTCAAGCACAATAGCAAATATATCCAATTTCGCGCTCCGATGCTTACAGAACTGAGCCGTACTTTTGACAACATCGAAACGCAAGGGTCTCGACGATTAAGTGAGGCATGAGTCAGTGAGTCAGTGAGTGAGTGACCTAGATGCACGGAGCCCAGGCTGCTTGCTCCAAATACTCCGGAGTAGGTTAGGGAGCGGGGTCAACGAACCCAGCCCACCCTTTCTACCCCCGCTAAATTACTGAAATCAGAATTTAACTCGGTTAAGAAGTTTCTTTGTTTGACGGTGTATGAATTAATAGACTACAGGCCCACGTACAAAAAATGTGGGTCATATGAACCACCAGGTGACGTATATAGGACGATATAAGAGTATAAAATAATAAGATTCAACACTATGCCGTCACTTGTAAGCTGTCCAACTGGGTGCTGGTGAGAATTCAAAAGTGCACGTAGAGTGAGTACATTTTGGTCATATGATCATGTACGGCATTTTTACCATCGATAGATCCATGAAAAATAATAAGAAAGCGCGCAGTGCCGTAAAAAAATGGTGAGCCACAAAGTCGATATTTTCTTTTGATTTTCTGACAATTTCGAGGGTAAATTTGGTCATTTGATTCTGTACGGCATCAGTTTCATACTGTTTCAATACAGCTTCTAATCCATTATTCCGCAACGCCGTACAAAAATTGTGCGACAAGGGGACAAAATCGAGGGTTGCAACCCCCTCTTTTTCCGTGGTCCGGGGGGTGATTTGAAACAGTACGGCTTCGGTTCCAAAACATTATCTAGCACTCAAAAGTACTATTACAAATAATGCCGTCAAAAAAATATTGTTCATTTGAATGATTATGTTAATTTCATGGTATACTTGATTTATAAAGCTGTAAAATCATTTGACTCTGTACGGCAACTTTTTTTTTAACATGATATTGTAAAATACAACTGTTATATAGTAGTGCCGTTCAAAAGAAACTGTTCTAAAAAAAATTATAGAGAAATACAAAAACTGTATTTGCAAAAGTTTAAATATTCATAGATTAATAGAACATAGCAATTTTCTAAATTTTTCCCTTGTTTTATATAGTATTAAGATAAATAAATTAGGAAAAAATTATGCCGTACATTTTAATGCAGACCATTTTTTTCATACATTTCGTTCTATGGGTTCGTTCCTTGAGTGTTTTTTCCCTACAAACCTTTGGACCAACGAAAATGTACGGCATGTAAAAAATATTATCTATGCATAAAATACTTCCAAAATAAATTAATTTTATGTTGTGTCAAATCACCCCCCGGACCACGGAAAAAGAGGGGGTTGCAACCCTCGATTTTGTCCCCTTGTCGCACAATTTTTGTACGGCGTTGCGGAATAATGGATTAGAAGCTGTATTGAAACAGTATAAAACTGATGCCGTACAGAATCAAATGACCAAATTTACCCTCGAAATTGTCAGAAAATCAAAAGAAAATATCGACTTTGTGGCTCACCATTTTTTTACGGCACTGCGCGCTTTCTTATTATTTTTCATGGATCTATCGATGGTAAAAATGCCGTACATGATCATATGACCAAAATGTACTCACTCTACCTGCACTTTTGAATTCTCACCAGCACCCAGTTGGACAGCTTACAAGTGACGGCATAGTGTTGAATCTTATTATTTTATGCTCTTATATCGTCCTATATACGTCACCTGGTGGTTCATATGACCCACATTTTTTGTACGTGGGCCTGTAGTCTATAAGATTAATGTGCAGGTATGCTAGACGATTGTTTCATTATATTGTGCTCAATCAGTTTTGCGAGAGCGCTATGTTTTTTAATGAAAGTTGAAAGTTCATCTTAAGGTATTTAAACAAAAAAATCTTTTAGTGCTATGTGCAAGCTGCAATATATGCTATGCAGATAAAAAAACCAATTACAATTTCTAAAGCCGTGTCTTAAATCAAAGCTTAAATATAATAATGTATAATATACAAATCTGAGAAGTTCCCAACTACCTTCGTTTAACATAAAGTAGCATATTAATTAGTGTTTTGTTTTAACTTATTAATAAATAATATCATTAACCAATTTAACATGTAAACGCAGAACACTGCTGAGGTAAATCGACTCGTAGCGGAACAAACGGTAAACTTTAAGCGCGCTAACGCCATCTATCGGTGAGTAGCTTGCAACGCAAACGTCTGGTAGATGTCGCTAGCTTTCTAAAAGTGGCGGCTCGGGAAATCAAGAATTACGACAATGTCGGTGACGTACAAGTATTAATGACTTTGTTTCTTGATTATAGCTATTAGAACTTTTATTACTTTGAACTAAAATGACAAACTATTTTAATTTTTAATTTGAAAACACCTTAGTCGTGCTAAACGTGGCCTTTAATGTCTTTTTGCCTTAGGCTCTGTCTACCCCGTAAGGGATAGAGACGTGATTTATGTATGTATGTATGTAATTATTGTGTTTATTTTATTTCACCTACAAAATAGCCTAGCAGAGTTGTGGAGCAATTTATTTTAGTTTAAATCTGATTTTGGGCTATGCCTTTTATTTCCTTTGAATCTAACTGACAGAATAAATTATGAATGTTAAATAATTCCATTTGGAAATATTGTATATTTTACGTGGCAAAAGCTGCTGTTTAATGAAAATATTACGAACTAGCTGTTGCCCGCAACTTCGTCCGCACAAAATTTCAATATAATCTATGTTCATCACTTCATCAGGGACAATGTCGTAAGATTCTAATGTGTGAAAAAAAAAATTCAAACCGATCCAGCAGTTTTCGTAGCTTATTTAATGTTTGCATTCAAACAAATCCAACCTCTTTATAATATTGGTGTAGATAAAGTGCTTTCCCCTTTTTTCTGAGCTAACAGATGCTTAAAGGAAATTCGCAAGCTAATTTAAAGCAGGTCTAAAAAGCCTACTTTAGGCTTGTGGACTAAAAATAGAGGTAGCGGGCTGGCCTCCCC
This sequence comes from Pandemis cinnamomeana, assembly GCA_932294345.1. Taxonomy (NCBI): domain Eukaryota; kingdom Metazoa; phylum Arthropoda; class Insecta; order Lepidoptera; family Tortricidae; genus Pandemis; species Pandemis cinnamomeana. Next base: position 8,201,434 of record OW028705.1, on the reverse strand, counting down.
CAGGGTTTGGCGGGGTTCTAGGGTGGTGGCCATGAACTCGCGCGACCCTTCACTCCTTCACCCTACCCTCTCCTCCCACTTTACCAGCGCTCCCCCGTTCTTACTTACCCACAACAAACGCGAGATGACTCGCTATCCCAACTCATATTCGCTTACGTAACTGGAATTTATTTCCTCATTTCTTTTTTCTTTATCTCGTGCTTTATACTTTATTTCGCATGATTACCTTTTTATTTACGAACGAACCTGTAAGAAAGGTAGACGGGAACATGTTTCAACGCAATGGGTTTTATTTTTAAATTATACAGACTTATTTACAGGCAAAGATAAAATCTCAGGACTCAAAATTGGCATTGAAGTATTTTGGAATGCTTAGCAAAGGATCAAATACTTATTGTGAACTTGTAATAAATATTACCGTAACGTACATTACCTACTGTTACTGCTTGGTTCAACGTTATAACAATGACGTTGACGTTGTGAGGTATGTTGGTGTGAGTGTAAGTTTCGCTTTGAAAGCGGCGCGCGATTGTACACTATACAGTGTATACTTCAATGTAGGTACAGTACAGAAGAGGGAAAGGGAAACCTAGTTTCTAGATTGTGTAGCTGGAGGGTGGTTAATTAGAATTATTAATCTGGGGTAGTTGAGTGACGCCAGGCGCATGCGCGAAGCGCCCACGCGGCCGCGGTTTCGCGCCAACCCGCCAGTCGCTGATCCTAACCCTACTTTGCTTGACTAACGCGAGGCATGGAAGCCGACCCGCCGCGAGCTCTCGCAGGTGAGTTCAATGAACTTGCTTTTTATTAAGTCGTAAATTTCATAATATTTTAAATAACAGATTTCCATAATTTGACTGTCTTGTAAGTCTTTGTAAATATTAATAATGAATGTGTTAGGGTGGTTACAAGTTTTAAAACTCAACTTTTGGCGCGATCGTTTGAACCGAAACGTGTCGCTAAAACTTTCAGAAAGCGTTAAGATTTCGGCATGGTTATTATTTAAATCGTAACGTGTGTACAAGTTTTCTTGGAAGTTTACGTCTTTACATTACACGTACCTACATTTAACATCTAATTTTTCAATTTTAGTTTATTGATGGGAAACTGGCTTAAAAGTATTTAATTTTATTCGTAACTGAGAGCAGCTGTGATATTTTGATAACTTTTAGTTTCATCATTTATTATGTAAACAGGACGGCAAGAAAGCGATTTATTCCGAATTCGAAGTCTGTTTCCGGCAAAATATTCCTGTTTAGTTATTTATTTATATTCTCTCTTTTTCTTATTGGTTTTGAGGCTCCACGAGATAGTCCCAATTGTATGGAGGAACCCTTCGTTTCTGTGTGCAACTCGCACTTGTCCGGTTTTTTAAATTTAAACTTTGATTTTACACGAGCACTTAATGGAACCTTAACTAAGGTACTGGTTACTTAACCTACCTATGGTATTACTGTATTTAAATTATTTTAAGAAAGGACGTGACTTTAGCTGGCGAACAAATATTTTGTACTTACCTCTTGATTTGTGAGTCCTGATTATGAATATTAATAAATATATGAATGTACGTTGATTTGGACGTCGTAACTTTATAGGCCAGCATGATCGGGTATCGCACAGGAGCCAAGGTGCTCAAAATATCGTTATTTATGCATCGACATTATGACTTAGCATTTACGAATATTTAAGAGCTCTTTACCTTCTCGACCATTACACGTTCTAGTTTAAAATTCATGACTCACAAAAACCACACTGTAGTTATTTATCGTGTCGTAAATCCGTCATCTGGTAATAAACGCTCGTTTATCGGTTCGGGCGTTTCACACGCTGGTCGAGCGGAACAGGCGGCGGCTCGCGCGGTCACCTCGCTCCATTGCACTTTATGCATATTCCATAGGTGCATATCCGTTCCACTTTTACGCATATACGCGATATCGCGTACAAAATTATTTACAACATTGTTGCTATGGTTTTCATTCATGAAACGTATTCGCATTGATGGTGTTGTTGTTAAGTTGATACTGATAAATTTGTTAAAAGCTTTATGAATTTCGTAGTCAATTGCAATAATGAGGTAAACTTTGTTTGTTTGTATGCGTAGTGGGGCGTGTGTACGTAATCATTGAAACCATTTAATAAATTGTTTTCCTACTATAGTATAAAGTAATGCCACACTACCCTCTGATGTCATTTTTATTGTCATAGGCACAGTTTGTGTTTCTTTATATAAGTTTGATATCGGTCTATTAATGTACCTTAGGTAAAATATAACTCAGGCTCTGGTAGCTAACAAAATAGATAAGATAGTACCTAAAAAACTAACAGAAGTCTCATTCATTCTTTATTTATTAATTCAGTCTTAAATGTGCCACTTATTTACGCTTTCGTGTCGTAAATTGACGACTGTTAGAAATTGGTAGGTACGATGCCAGCACTATCTGTGCTTTCCCTGAGTTAAGTACCTACTACACTTCAATCTCGCCTTTCTCTCCTCAATCTCCTTCATCCTGAAAGACGTTTGAGGCACATTTTTGTAAGCGAGACTCGCCGGCGTCCTACAGCAATAGGAAAATAGGTGGCGTTGTGTGCGTGTACGCCGTTCTATGCACTTGGAGTGCATCGCTCCCGCCGCAGAGTCGTCGCACTGCATATAGGCCAGTGCACGCGAATGCCCGGACCCCCCCTCGCCCCTGTCCTCCGCGCGATTTTCTTTTCCACCGCGATCCACGCTCGCTTCCAGCGTAATAAGGAGAAACTCTTGAGATTGTTCTAGCTTGAGCGATCAAAAGTTCATAGGTTAGTTGGGTCATTCTGTTATTTTGAATTCATTTCTAATAACAAGCGAGTTTAGAGATGCAATGTTCTGTTCTGTTTCATTAAACTTTGACTGCTAAAGTTTAATGTATTTTGTACTTAGAAAAATGACGCTTTTTAGAATAAATTAAATACGGAACCTTGGTAGAATCATTTCACCGTCCGTTTGTGTGTATGTCTGTTTGTACTCTGGCTTCCAAAATTCTTACAAAGGATAATTTAAGAACCGTCACATGACCTGAATTGGGATTTAAATCTACTTATAATGTTCAGAAGTATAATTTCCAGAAACACAGCAAATGTTTTCGTAAACTCAAACGAGCCATCTGTGGCTTACTACTAGCCCCGTTCAGTTAAGTATTTTTACACTAGAATTGACAGAATTGAAGACGTTTCAAATGCGGAAGCTCCGTCGGCATTGCGAACGCCTGCGCCTGTCGAGTGTGGGTTCATAGCTCGCTGCCGGCGCGCAACAACAACGGCGCAAGGGTTACGCGGCGCCGCGGAGTTAGTCCGTTACGGGTCTGAGGGCGCGGATGTAGTTACAAGTTCCCGCGGTCATTGGCCGCCCGCTGCGTGCACGACTCCCCTATATCGGCTAACTGTGGCGCGGAAACTAATACTGGCTGATGCCGAGCTATCTATATTGGTGCCTTCAAAAGCTGGCTGGCTAGAATTTAAGAAACTTTTGGATGCCCTTAAGGAGTTCGGAGACGGTCAAACACGTAGAAACGTAGATTTATGCTTCAGTCAGGATTTTTGACGTACGTCAAGCCGCCTTACCGTCTCCGCACCCTGTGTAATTCTAAAAAGATTGGGCAAATCCTATGCAAGGGTTAGTGCAAAAGTTACTGGCCATATTGAAAAATAAAATAAAGTGTTTAATGGAATGGTCTGTTAGTGTTGACGCATTTAACCATTGATTTGTCTGCTCTCAGTATTGTTTTGAGTACCTATCTCCAGCATTAAGTTCCCTGTTAATCCAACCCAAACGTTTTAATCAGTCGTTACACTTACGCATCCAGCGGGAACGTAAACTCACGCTCGTGTCACTGAAACAGTTACCATAATTTGGGCTTAGCTGTCTGGCAATTGTCGCGCGCCGCAATGACATCATTCATAAAGCTTGGAGTTCTAGAATTATTAAAAAGTCATAGACAATGCAGCGAATGCGTGAACGCGGAAACGTTCGGTGCCGTTAAGTAACTGTACGGGTCTAGAACAGTCCTGCGCGGGCGCCGATAGCATCGCCCATTCCTGCGACACGTCCTGAATTGATGAGCGTTATCACCATCATCTATAGCTTAAAGGATATAGTAATGTATCTAATATTATTCGACAGTTTGTGAAGAAACTTTTACTATAAATCTCTGGAAAAAAAAACTGTATTGGTCCTGAACGGAAGGTTTTACTTCTCTTAGTGGCTAGCATCGCGCCGATACTTCTGTGCAATTGGATTGCAGTGATTTTGCTTCCAAACATTTGCAAGCAAGCTCTCGTATCCTCCTGCTTTATACACACATGAAAAAATTGTCTCTTTTATTGAATTTTATTAAGATAGTATACGTATTGACTATCTCTGAAATCTAATTGACGTCATATAGGCATGTGACATCCGGTAGTATTCGCACATTTGACCTTAATTATTTGATATTTACGATCTATCAGAAACAGCTTAGAGTTACAAATGAGGCCACGAAAACGATAGTAATCTTTCCGTATTGCGTCGAACAGTTTACCAAGCTTTTTTACTTATATTCCTTGTAAAAAGTTACTCGATCAATCTTATATAAGTTTTAGTGAGTGAGGCGAGTCGTTGTTTACAAAGCCTACAAAGTCACTGACCAGTTGCTTCAGGTACTTCGTTAGAGCGACTTGCTGAAATTGCACTTATTTACGATGTTTGCGCAAAAGTTTTGTTTGGAAAGTAGCTGAATGGCGAGGGTATGTGCCCGGGTGAGGCGTGTGAGGGGGTGAATGACCGCATAGACGCATTGTCGTCAAGTCGCGAGCCAGTAAGTGCCATCGTCACTGTCACATTCTATTCCACTTCAGCTTTGTACACTGCAAGCTTTATCTACACCGCTCTTCAATACCCGAGGTGGTTGACCTCCGGATAATCCTATTGCGCTCAAAAACTTCGATTACTCACATATAAACAACGCTGATTATAAAATTAAAATCAACCTGGAATCGTTGACCTTTAAATCCTGAGCTAAATCCGAACTCGATCTACTAAATAATTTAATGAAACCGGCAATTTGCAAATTTTACCCTAGTAAAGCGTAATAAAGACGAAATTGTTCAATTCTATTTCGATCGCATGGCTTGATAGTCAATTATCCCGCTGACGTAAACACTGTCCTTGAATCGAATCTACAAACACAATTGTACAAATAATAAAAACGACTTTGTGAATAGGTCACTCACCTCTAGAGGCGGATTTTCAATACGAGTACCTACGAGCTGCCTCATAGCACTACGATAACAATAAAATCGAGATATAATAACACATATTTGTTCAATTTTACAGATTTGTTATTTTCATTCAAGTTAACATAAGCTGTTAATAAAGGAGTATGAAAATCTTGCTTGACTCAAAATCATTTTAAAACGTTTGATACGGGTAAACCTCTTTATTTTTTTTTAACAAAATCTACACATTAATATTTATATCGATTTGCATAATTAAATGATTAAATTTAATATGAACGATTGAATTCTTTCTTATAGGAAGCGTATAAGCTATAAGATATATATTAGAGTCAAAATACGTTTAGGTATCGTAAAAACATTACTCATGAGGTTATGATAGTTTGTATCGAACTTAGGCTGTCAGTGTGTCTCTAGTTACATGGAAAAACGCACCCACAGCTTAGTAGCCAGGTTGTCAAATATGGTCGTTGTACAAACAGTGTGAGCGCGACAATATCAGTGACATACATAGTCCGCGCGGTATCAGGGCTGCGATAAGCTGAACAAAACATCGCCTCGGTACATTGACCCAGAATTATATAAAAATGTCCTCGATTATGATAGTGTGACAGTGACATTACATGACATGACGGCGATCGTGTAATTCGCATGCAACAAAAGCTCTGAATCGCGTGTTTAAATAATAAAGTTAATGGTGTGTTTGCGTAATTGAAGTTGTCAAACGTTGTTGTTGTTTACTCCGTCGTTTTTCAGGTACACTGGAGTTTATGTGCTAATTGGGTTCCGTGGGGTTCGCGCGGTCCGTTGACTCTCAGATCTGGAAGCGCCAGTCGGTTGGCGGATGTCAACTTTCTCGCGGTTACGCAACGCAGAGAGATGCACTAGAACGTTCGGAGTCATCGACCACGGCTTACGAAACGCACTCACTATGCCAGATCGAATCGTACGATACAATACCTAACGCATACATTTGAATGCGTTCGATCTCATTGAATATGGGACGGCATTTTGAACAATGTCTGCTGAAACACATTTATAAAACGACTAGACTTTTTTTTTCGGTCATACTCTAGTTGTTTAGAAATTATGTCGTGTTATTAGAAAAGTTGGTCCAAAAACGATATTTTGAATCGGCTGTTCTTAAAAAAAACTTGCACCTTCCACAGCATATACAAGTTCACGAAGGTTTATGACGAAGCCTGAAGTTGAATATTACAACTAAGAGTTTCTATATTTCAATTAATGAAATAAAATAGAGAATCCCATAAAGTAGTTTACATTCGTAAAAACAATTGGTAATTGTTAAATATTAGACACCCGCTACCTAATAAATCATAAACATTTGAAATATTTTCACGTAGAAGATCGCACCAGACTCCTATGCACATTCAGTGCAATTATCGTATTTTTTGTTCAGCATAACCTATTATCACATTTGTATAGTTATTCAATTATGATTTAATCGTGGTAACACAAACGTTAATAAGTCGATCGCACGTCTAGCTGCGCGGGCGCGGGCTGGGTCGTCGCTCGCGCGGAGGTCAACGCTCACACTTAGCTTTCACGACAACGTAACACACTATGTAACTAACTCGGCTAATTCACTCAAAATCGAGTGATAATTCATCTTAATGTACTGTTACGTTGGACGAAATTGTTGAAAACTCTCATTTTTAAGTAACTTAATTTCAATGCCTTAATTAAGATGGAGTGTTATTTCTCTGTCATTATCTGATTATGTGTGTTTCACTTCTTTGCTTTGTGCTTACATTTAAAACAGATTGAAGACTATATAAATAATATAATAATAATATAAATAAATAAGGTACGGAAATTAATACTATTGCTTGTTTGAAGATTTTTTAACATGCTGTTTCGTGGATCCCTACCTACTACTGGTTTTGGTTAGCTGAGATTTAATATTAATCCCTTATACGACAATGAAATCCACACATGTCTAAACATGTAAAAATACACTCTTATTTATTAGATTATTACATACTAGCTTTTTCCCGCGACTTTGTCTGCGCAGAATAAAATCTGCGCTGAAGCTTTCTTTCTCTCTCCCATCGAAAATATACAAAAACCAGCCAAATGTGAGTCGTACTTTAGCACGAAGGATTTCGTACTACCTAGGTACCTCAACGAAATAAACCCGTTTCTTGCATGGACACCCCACTTCCATTCTATTTCTATCCCATCCTTTTGTTCTGTGGGAAATTCAAAAAATCCCTTCCTAAGACGCCTACGTGATCTTCAAAAAACATGTCTATTAAATACAAAGTCAATATTTTCTATACAGTCCTTTTATTTCGTGGGAAAACTGACAAATGCCTTTATAGTGCATCTCTTTGATCATCAAGGAATATCTCTGTCAAATACCGAGAAAAAATATTAGCAAGTCAGCTAAGTACTCTTTTTTTCTTATCCTATGGGAATGTTGCAAAATCGTGAAATCTGTTTTAGATATCGTAATTACTCACTAGTATGCCGAATTTGAAGATTCTAGTAATAATAGTTACCGAGATAATAAGATTTCAAAATAATAACATAAATCCCTTTTTTCTTCCCATCCCACGCAAATTTCAATAAGTCTCGATATTAATTTTCAGCAGTTATGATTCTCTACTTGTGTGACAAATTTCAAGACTCTAGTAATGATAGTTATGGAGATAGGCTCCCTTTTCAGTGGACTTACCACCCCCATTTGTTACCTATCCCGTGGTAATTTTGAAAAATTCCTCCTTAGTGCACCTCTGTGATAGGTACTGAAGCAATAATTATTTACGTTGCGACTCTAGGCAGCTGCGACCTTTGACATGTTTGTCGCTATCCCGCGGGAACTATGCAATTTTCCAGGATAAAAAGTAGCCTATAACCTGGCCGGTGATTTTCTTAACTAATTTGTAAAGTTTGCATCGAAATCCGTTAATCCGTTTTCACGTGACGCCCTCGCAAATACACAGACAAACAGACAAAAATTCTAAAAACTGCTGGAATGTGCTCTGTTATCGATTTTTAGTATCCGCAACCAATTTTTTTTTAAATATCTTCCATGTGCAGATTTCGACCCTCTTCAGCTTTAATATTGAGTCATAGTATGGCTTTTGTTCATTAGTGTGCAGCGTTGCGATCCAATTTCCTTGTGCCATTTGTGACTTTGCGTTAAGTCATGATAAGGACAAGACTACCTTGTTAGAGTAGGAAATAAAGAGGTCAATATCAAAACAGTCAGTTTTAATTTGGTTTGCTTATTGATTGACCATATTTACATTGTACTTATCTTCTTTATAGGTCAGTAGACGAGTAAATATTTGACTATTTAGCTGCCCTTTCTTAACTATTACTATGTTATCTGTCCGTTGTTGAAATTCCACTTATTGTTTTCGTTAACGAGCTTGATAAAATTGAAGTGGCGTTAGGAGTTCATGTCAAGAGATTAATGTATGATCGAAAGGTCAGTGTATCATGTTTACGGTTGGTACTCTCGGTTGAAGTGAAGGGGTCGAGAACTCGCTGCCACGCCAACAATTATACCGAGGCGTCATTGAACCCGTGTTATTGCGAAACAACGGAAACCCGTCCACCGCGCCCCTCCCCGGCCCCGACCCGCGCCCGCGCAGCCTACACCTGCTGCGAATTTTTAAAATCCTAGATTATAGTTGACATGCTTCAAGTTGCCCCGTCGCGTGAGCCGCATGCGACTCTCGGTTACATCACTGGCGAAGCGCAGTGTAAACGACACTTGTTGTTAATTTTTATGCAGACGTTCATATGAAAGTTTTGGATTTCGCTAGCTGTGTTATTCTTGCTTTCATGGCAATTTATTGATTTCTCGACTCTCACTGGTCATGACTTGCACTAATTGAATTCATATATATATTCTTACTTACATTGTAGTCTGTGTATTTAAGTGATGGTAAAATGTAGTTAGTTTATTTTATTGTCATCATTCTATTACTTGAACTTGGTACACTTACATAGTCGGTACGTTTTCATTGCCTAGTAACGACCGAAAAGTTACGTGGAACGTGGATCATAGATGTACAGTCAGGCTCAACGGCCGAGCTGTCTCATTCGCAGGTAGGCTAAGGGGTTAAAGAACTCGGATGCACTATATAAAATACCATTGAACTCGCTGCATCTCCCTCGCACGCTGCACCGTGCTGCACCGCTTCCACTGCAAACCGTGCGAATCCTGCCGCCACCATGATTACGCGTCGCGCATGCGTATTACGCTGTCCGCTGCACATGACAAGTATTTGCCATACCAACTGAGCGGGTTATTCAGCAACCAAGCGGAAAATGCTCATCCTTTAAACTCCGCATTCATTCATTCACATTACACATAAATACTACCATATCGGACATGTCTAAGAGTTGGAGTATAAACAGATTGAACTGCATAACGCTAGAGAAATTCCAACTGGATTCCAGCGAGAAATGTTTAGAAATTCAATCCGGTGAGTTACGTAACGCCGGTGAGCTAGCACCCGCCATGTGTCAATAATCAAGTTTAACGAGTGGAAAGTTCAAAGAGGGCATCGACATCGGGCGACGTGGCGGCGCTTTGCAGTGCATCCACCGGGAAACCGCGTCTATTCGCGGACACCCGACCCGGGACACGGAAGAGCCGCCGGTAGAGTTTCACAGGACCAGCCGCCTAGATCACTTGGCAAGCTTCCCTCCGATCAGAGGTTACTAAACTGTGTGGCAAGGCATCCTACTGCATCATAGTGTCTATGAATATTCATTTCTAAATGTTTTTTTTTTGCCATTTCAATATCATTATATTTTGATTTAAACAAGGCAATAAAAATCTGCACGAGTTTGGGCAACTCAGACTCCTCACACGCTTCTCGGGGTGAACGAACAGCTCTCATAATTGACGGCATGTGATTCAACGCTTACCTAACCCTCCATAAGAAACCATGCAAATTTCTACACGCGTTGTTGTTTTTCACGAAAACAGTTTATCACTTTTATCAGGTAACAAAATACCGTGAATTCGACAATTGTTGAGACAAAGGCGATAGATAACTTCAAGGAGAAATGATAAAATGTCATTGAACTTGATAAAGAGAAATTTAATTAGGTGCTTACGTGCTCCCAAATGTTCGCTTTGTTCCCAAAACTTTCCACTGTTGTTATTACGAACTCAACCTAATTTGAATTTGGGGCATCGGTGTTTCTAGATGCCTTTCGTTTGTATAATTGAACAGTTTCTGTATACGTGAGTATTGTTACAGGTTGAACTCGAGGAGGAGTTGAACACAACATATTCATATCTTGCTAATATGTACATTAAGTACTACCTAACTGGAAAATCCCATAAGATATCGTACACAAATAAACAAACAAAGGCAAATTTCTGAATAGGTACTTTTTTATACGACAAGGAAAAACTTACCCCGTGTCAGCATATTTTAGCCTATCGCCATCTGTTGCTAATAGCACACTGTTACTAATATCACCAGGAGTTTCCTTCTTTTGAAATCCTTCCTTATATCTGACAAGAAACCCTAACTGTGAAAAATATTTGGTCATCACAACTGTCAGTTGAATATGATTATCCTCTGCTATAGTCCGCAGCCGACAGAGCGTGTGGTGCGGCCCCGTGACCGCGCGGACCATTTCCCCAAATGGCGGCGGACGCCTTGCCCACAAACCTCGAGAGAAGGTGGCCTGGTCCACTGGCTCACAGATCACCGTAGGCCCCTCGTAGCCCGTAGCCCGTAGACACTCGTAGCACGCTGTAGCGGATAGAAAATAAACTAAAGTGTAAACCTTGCGCCGATGACATTAAGACATCAATTTGAGCAGATTCTGTGTCGCACGACTATGTTCGAGGTGCCTACGTCCTATTTATAGGTAATGAATGTTTACGCCGTTACGTGATCATCCCTAAAAGTACATTATGTTGTTTTCATGACTGTAGTAAATTGTTGATCGATATTACATTGAATATTTTCCACCTATTACGTTTTAAAATAATGCTCATGTTTAACACATAGGACATTTACATATGCCAGCGAACTTTGTATGGCCCGTGTATTTTCAAGGACTGCATTTTGTCGCGTCGGTGTAGGTTGACAAAAAAAGACTATCAAAATATTCCGTATAGTGAAATATTTGTTCGTAGTACGTTGTGTGTCACATAACCAGTCATTTGGCGGTTTCATGTATCATTGGTTTTTATTTGACTAAAATATATTGTTGCAAAACCGCGAAGTCGCGCTTGTATGAAATCGAATCATTGTACGGCGAACGTGAAAGGAGAGCTATATATAAATCGGGTACCTATCACATAATGGAGTAGATAGAGAGTCGGTATGTAGGCAAGCACCTAGCTGGCACGGGCGGCTATCTGCGCAGCACTTGTTTACCGCGATGTGCGCAGACCTTGAGATTCGGCGGTCACTGCCCGCGCGCACACACGCGCACCTAGTAGGCATGCGAAACAAATTTTATTATTACCCAACCCGATCAAGCCGCCCCGACCGACTCGCCGCTCTTGTGCTCACAAATTTTTCATCCGGAAATTACTCATCAGAGACCGAAAACAAATATCTTCAAGTATGATTGCAAAAACTTGATTTGATTTCCCTTCAAAAGTCATCTCGGTGACATGTTTTTTGAACTTCGCACTCAATTAACTTCATCTGTTCGTCAAATTGCATAATTTACGCGATGACTTCATAACATTCAATGTTATATGACAGCGTCGATTTTACTAATTAACCAATATAGTGTAGTTCAGAAGTAAAGAAGCAATTTACCTACTTGGGACTGGTAAATGTCGCTCAAAATACACATCTGTACGGGAAAAAATATATTTCTGGGATTATTCCAACATTCTCGACACTTTTACCTAACTTCTATCTTCTACGCAGCTACGGCGGTATACCGGCAACTTTCTTACGCCCGTTTAAATTACCATTTTAATTCATGATACGCATTAAAATGTTTGAGCAACTCAAAGGTTGAACAACTCACCATGTTTTCACGTACAGTTCAGTTTTGAAAGCGCGTGCGTTGCTCCCCGTTTGCATGTGCTGGTGAGATTCGTTGTTTCTTCAGCTCCGACATGCTGTAACGTCTTACCGCTCGCTTGTGTGGGTTAACTTTGAGTTATATTAACATCTTTTTTGAGCGCGTTAGGCTAGCATCACAGTATTAGGGGACGAGCGATTACGTCATACAAAGTGACTTGAGAAATGTGGATTATTTAAAAACCAGCCGGCATGAAGTTCAATTTCAGGAGAGTGAAGAATTAGAAATTAGCTTAAACTATGGCAGTTTTCTTCTTAACGTCCGATTTTGATGAAACAATATATCAGTCCAGGTTAAAGCTAAATCTGCCAGTGGAAATGCCATGATAACCCGTTCAGTAGTTTCCAAGATTATCGTGACAGACAGTCAAATATTCAGGAAATCATCGAAATATACTCACACACATACACTACACAGGGTGTGCGGGTCCTTCTTAAAAGTCTCATTGGGAATCTCAGCGGTACAGCAGTACCTATTGACAGAGTTCAGGCGCAAAAAGTCGCTCGTGCAGTTTGCGCGCAACGTGTCCTGTGCCTTAGAGCATCGTGATTTCGTGAGACAGTCATTTTCTTGCGCCTGTGTTAGTGATTGGCGATTTCGGTGGTTTCAAGGACAACTGCCTGAGTTCAGTAGCCACCTTCGACAGTGAACGACACCATTTCGATCGTTGACCCTATACGTTTCCTGTGCCAACCGAAGAAAATACATCATAGAACTGAATTTCTATTTAAACGTATGCGTGTTAATCGACTTTGACTTAGAAACAATGCGAGCATTAGCATATAAAGCGATTATGTGGAGTGTGAACGGCCTCGATAATTACCTATTCGTTCCAGAGGCGTCTGTCATAACTAAGCAATGTTAGCAAAATAGGTATATCAGTAAAATGTGCAACTATAATCGTCTATCGAGCTTAGACTTTAACTAAAAATGTATTTGTTTTGTTTCAGGTGAGTGACAAGTCGACCACTGACTGTGACACCGAGGCCTTAACAGGGTAAAGTACCTAGGCATAGTCGGTTCAGTTTTTACTATTGCACGTAGTGTGTTCTCATTGGAGCACAATGCACCAGGCTGCAGCGGAGTCAGTCACCCCGGCTAACGGGGCTCGCCCTATGCCCGCGACTCGCTGCCGTCATCGGCCACCGCGGCTGTCGTGCACTCGCGATTACTAATGCAACTGCACATCAACTGCATGCGTACCAAATGCATTCACTTCGGTAGCCTCCGCCACGCCTTTTATGCCAATGCCAAGAACTATGAGAAGTGGGAATTTACGCTTTTTTTTCAAATTCCGTGAGTCCTTTGTGATAATCAGCAACTTTAATGATGTCCGAGAGTCCCGCTGGGCCGTTTACACAAAAGGGACCACATAATCATCACAAGACCCAACAATTGTTACAGCAATAAACGTCACCGCAATGCTTATTGAAAACTAAAACGTCTCCGGTGACCATTTGTTTACTTGTTCTTGAATCCATTATGCGGGTAAATAGTGAATTTTTATCCCAAATTGACGTCTTGAAAGGAAGTTTAGAATAACGTTAGCACGCAACGTGAGCTTATATTTTTTAGCGTGTGATAATGGAATTAATCGCACGATTTATGACGAACTATTCATCATTCGTGTAAACTTCAAATTTTAACGTCAAATTTCGATCATGTAACTTTATAATGAAAATACAATATTGTGAAAATATTACGCGGCGTCCCGCTGCTATTTCGTCATTAACAGGCAGATTTGAAAGCGCATCCCTCGGCGCGATATCGTTTAGCGTCGGCACAATGCGTCCGACTATCTGGGAATGTCGGTTACGAACCCATCCAACAAAAGGAATGCTAAAAAATCTTTTATTGTAAAATTTCAATCCAGTCGTTTTTTGTCGTCAGAAATGGTTTCGATTAAACAATAATTTTAAGCTTTTTTCGCATCCTCAGAGAAGAGTTGGATATCGCGAAACTTGCACAAAGATACACATTCAGCAAAAAGTTGAGACTTACCTGTTCGTGAAACCCGAGATCTAAAGAAAGGGTAGGTCGAATCGCATCGTGTGATTTTTTATCCATGACCCGTCCGCGCGCTTACCTGTTTTTTGCGAAATAGGTAAAAACTATTGGAATCCTTAAAATTGTAATGAAAGGAAGTCGCTTAAGGGTTAGCAAAGTTCTATTGGTCCTTTGTTAGAGCAGCAGATGGTATTAAATTCGCTAGTTGCTCCCTGATCCCGCGATAATATGGGTCACGACCGACCGGGCACAATAATTCATGCCAAAACCCACATCAAAACTTTGGCCAGCCAGACGGAACGAGCTTGCTTGTTATCCTTAAACACATTGTTATTACTTACTTTTGGTTATTCTGGAACGCAAAAACAGTCTTAAGAGAGCATGGGACAAAATAACAAACAATTACTCTTCCGAGAACGAATATAGTAATTATCGGTCGTAATTTCTCCAATAAATCTTACCTTTTTTGGCGTTCCGGTATGAGACCAAGCAATTAGGAAAGGGGACGTGAACACAGAACTGCCAAGCCGTTTTAAAATCTTTATAGACTTATTATCCATACTAATACTAATGTAAATATCATATATAAAAAAATATATACTCTTTACGATATAATCAATAACACAATCATTTTTTATCAACACTTAAAACCACGTAACCTTAAAGTACGAACAGGTGCTTCTTGTCTCATATCATAAGAGCATTATCTATCACCTTTGAAGTTTCCAACTGCATTTTTCGAATAGTAACTTTGAAAGGGCGAGAAGGGCGCGCACCCGCATCGCACCGTTACGAGACAAAGTTGAGTGCACGGCGCGCGGTCGCCGACCGCCGCGACCTGTGGCCTAAGGCCCAAAGCCCTGCTTCATAAATAAAATCAATAAACAAAAAGTAAATAACTTAGGAAAATTAGTACCACCAAACTAAGCAAAGCTTGTACTATAATCACAACCCAACAAGCTTCGTAATATGTTTCCCATAAAGTACACATAATACTAACGCTAACAAAGCAGTATAAAATACGTCGTCATATCAAATGCTCGTCTTGCCGCTGCACTGATTGGTCACTAACATATTATGGTTCAGTCCAATTACAGATATAAAGTTGTAGAAAGCAAGTGAAAAAATAAGTAGTTAGCTGTATAAGTAACTTAAGTGTCGACGTCGACCACCCGGCCGCCTGTTGCGGGTGGCACGCGGCAACGCGTGGCACTCTGGCACATGCGTCGCACCAACGACAACACTGCCTTCTTAAAAAACTTAACAAAGCCCCGAACTATGTAAATGACGCTCTCCACCTATCCATTTTTTACTAATGACAAGGTGCGGTCTGGTGCCGCGTTTCACCGCCAGCTGGGGAATGAGGAAGTACGCACAAAGCCGGGGCACAAAATTACCGATTGCTAAAAATCGAAACCGCTGCGATTATAAAAGGAAATTTCGGAATTATATAAAATTTAATAATACCCATGCGATCCGCGCGTGCTGGTGCTTTCTGTGGCAGGAAAAAGAGGAACAACGTGATAAAACAAGTTGTTACCTATTTATGTTGTACACTTTTGAAATAAATTCAAAATTCATATATGAAATCCTCTCCTTCTTACGACCAAGAGCCCAACGAAAACTTCGATCATTATGTGTGTTCTTTACGAGTAGCGTAATCCTTCTCATCTTCATAGGACTCAAAATACTAATAAGTTTAATTTGGATTGGTGTAGACAAAATACTACAACATTTTTAATTTATATTTCACAGCCTACCACTGTTCTGTTGTTTCGTATCTGTAAGCTAGAGCAGCGGCCATTTTTTGTGTCAAAGCATTTTCCCACTCACAGATCGAAGGAACCTAATTTTTTTCTATTTTAATTTCGGTTATAAAAGCAATCTGGCGTCCTACGCAAATTGTACAAATACGCCATCAGTTTAATGAACTGCGACCGCGAACATGTAATATCCACAAGTAACCGTACGTAATTATAGTAACTCGTACTGTGCGCAAATAAGCGACTCACCCGATAATGTTCAGATGAGTTT
Source organism: Pandemis cinnamomeana (assembly GCA_932294345.1). Classification (NCBI taxonomy): domain Eukaryota; kingdom Metazoa; phylum Arthropoda; class Insecta; order Lepidoptera; family Tortricidae; genus Pandemis; species Pandemis cinnamomeana. The sequence continues at coordinate 8,185,090 of OW028705.1, read as the reverse complement.
CAAAGTTAACTGTAGTTCGTTAGATCATAGAACTTAGCATAATTCAAATTGCACCCCGCCTATTGCTCAAGCGGAAAGACTGAAATAAAATGTTAACTCAAGCAGCGTAAGTATTTTACAGTCAGTGAATAAGGTGATAAAGTAGTATAAGTCGGCAGCAGTAAATATGGTATTAACAGAGAATAAATAAGTAAAAAGTCTGTTAAACGTTCAAAAGTGACAGAGTAAGGTGGCGCCACGACATTTGGTAGAAAAAAATCAATTGAAACCGGTCCGATCGGATGAAAGTTTGTAATAGGTAGTGCGCTTACTTTCTCCACTTGCACTTGTGCTTGCTTGCATTTCTACCGCGTGCTTAGTTCCATCGACCCCTTCAGATGCCTTGCTGCGCTTGTCATATAAACCTATGGGTAACATGTGTGCTGATAAAGAGTATGTAAAGAGAAGAAAAGTCTATTGAGTATCATTAGGTCAACTTGAACACCATGGTGAACTTGAACTAAATTTAGACATAAAGAAGTTAGAAGTGGGAAATGAAGGTCACATTTTGTTGCATTCGAAATCCACATTAACTATTTCAAGCAGATACTTACTGATTTATTAGATAGTGGGGTACCTATCTAAAGGTCTTTAAGTAGACAGGTAGGTACGGCACATATATTTGGCGCAAAACCACTTGGGGCCGTAATTATTTGTGGATATGTAAATATGATAATGATTCTAAGTTGGTCGCGATTCATTCTAAAAACTACCCATTAGTGCGATACCCTAATTGGTGACCCGATCAATAGGCGGTCCTATATATTCCATGATAAGAACGGCACGTTTCTGTTTCTCACGAGACTCGAGGTTCAAACCCAAACTAATTATGTAATCCTAATAATATTATAAATGTGAAAGTTTGTGAGCTAGTCGACTATATTAATGACTCAAATCGCAAATGTCCTATACTGCTTGAAAAATATTCAGGTTACCTAATGCTGGACACACGCGAACTTTTTTGTAGAAATCCTTACATTTCTTTGGAAAGGTAATCGACTAAAAGTGATGATGAATTCGATCCAACCACACGTTAGAAGATGACGGCGCTCAAATTATTGGCCTGTCCTCAACCAGTTGTTTTTGCGCTAGAATATTTCTAGGCTGAGCTAACGCGAATAAAAAATGGATACTGTTTTCAACAGCAGCCGTTAAATATAGTGAAGGGGACCATTTGGTCGCAAACAGCGACGGGGTCAGTAGACTCGAGCGCGAGTGCCGAATTTATCGCAGCTTACACGCGCCGCGCGGTTAACGAACGAGCCAAGGCCGGCGCCTCCCCAGTCCCCGTCTCCAGCTCGCAGCACCAAACTAGACCTCGATACACACCCAAGCGCGACATAAAGACACGTGGAAGGTTATGCTACACGGACTACACGGCTTCCGCAATAATAGTCATACACGAAACCCATTTCCACATTATTGATTTAGGCATACAGTGATTTTTTTCCCATTTCTTACCGATTAGGTCCTTCATAGGGCAAGAGTCGTCAACCCGCCATTCCTACGCCACTCTTATCAGTCAAATCCAGGTCTATCTTGACTGAATTTCAACATATGAGGCCGATAAATGTTAACCTCCTTTACAAAATAGGTTGTGCTCGTTTCAGAAAGTAAATGAATACCAGATAATGTGAGTGGGCGCGAGGTGAGGGAAGGCTGCGAGGCGGAAGCGCGGGCGGAGGGGGGCGGCGTCAACGCGCGGCCGTGAACTTTCTTCGGGCACGTTTTCAGGAGTATAAATTGTGCGCAATATTCGGCGGATAAGCCTCCCCGCGCGCCGCAGCCTCCGCGCCCGCCGCCCATCATGACTCGCTTTACGAGTTCAACTTACAATATTTTATTACAGCATTAAGTCAGAAAATAGCTAATTAATATTTCGTGTTTGGTGAGAGTTAGAGAAATGAGATCATCACTGACTAATACGAAATACGTCGCGTAGCATTTTCCTCAAATATTAGATTAGGCTTTTTTTATTTAGGTTATTTATTCATTAGGTGATCCGTTTACGTGGGGCTAGTGGTATGATGAATGATATTTCCCTGTTGTTTTCAACTGAGGTGAGGACTTATCAAAATGTATTTGGTTCGAGTTCAAGTGTTCATTGCATATGGATATAGTGTCGCTTGTCGAAAATTCGGGACAAACGGGCATAATACGACGAATTTCCGTGTTGGACTATCGGGGCCACCAAGACGCGGTGTCCATACATTACATACAACCCCATAAATAATGTTAATATCAGCCGACTGCGCAGTATCGTTTATGTAGTAACTAAATAGAATTGATGATGGAAATGTAATCTCTGCTGAGTTGCCGGCTAATGACAATGTGACAGTGTACTCAGCGCCTCGACTAGGAAGCGTTCAGTATATGGGTCCTTCCTCATTCTTGCGCGTGGTTTGTGCGCAGTATAGGTGAGTAGTGCACTGCAGTTACGCTGCGTTAGCACATAATCGCGGGATTATACAACCGGCGCGAGCGCATCGCTGAAGCTCGCCGCGCTGCTCTGATTGCGCGCGAGCTACTGCGCAAAATACATCAACACCACATATTTGTTACATTTCTCTCCTGTAATGTTGGTAGTAGTTACAGAAGCTCAGTATATTTTGCTATTGGCCGATTTCAATGCTCTAATTAACACGTTCGCGTTCGGTTTTGTTTCGGTCGACAGACTAGGGTAGAATCATTCAATTTGTTCTACATATATTTCCTGGACTATTTGTCATAAATACTCCATTCTCTCGAGTTAGTAGCTGGTAATACGGTGCGAAGCATACAATTTGTCAAGAGCAGGAAGCTCTCAACTAAATATCAAGGTAAAGCACCGACTGAAAGTAAACTCATGGTTAACTTTCATGGTTAAATCATCTTTCCGTACCTATTTTTAAAATGTAGAGTCGCAAATATTTTACAACGCGGCGGTAAATTCTTGTTTTTGTCTTTTGACTTCAACTATATCAGATTTATAATGTGATGTAGCGAATCCAAGAGACTTACTGGCTAGATTAACAGATTGGATTTAGGTATATTGTAATATTATTAGGTATGTTATAGCCTAATACAAGACGTAACAGCCTCGTACGGGCTTCCATAGAGTAGGTACCCACTTGCAGCGACTTCCTTCTAACGTCACGTCGCCTTCGCCTTGGCTCGCACGACGCTAATATTTAACTCGTCGATGACATTTGACATGTGTGTCACTGTTAGTTTCCGATATTTTGAAGGAAGTGCTCTTGATAACGATTTATTTCGGGCAGGGTCGCCGCAAGGATGATGCGTTTATTTTTGTTCAAGTACGTTCAGTGGTCATACGAGAAATAAAGCTTAAATATTTCACATTTTATATGCTTAACAATTTATTGTTTATCAATCTACTTTCAACAGCAAAAGAGTGACGATGCTTTGTCGTGATTCCTATATTAGAACTGTGTTATCACAATATCTTAAATTAAATATCGCTCAATGCGTCATGGCATGTCATAGAGCTTTTGCGCCGAAAAACAACATGGACGTTAAATTCTATTTAAGTAGGTATTGAATCACGGTCGGGGTCAACGAAATAGCTCGTTTACGCGTATGAAAATATTTCGCCTAACTTTGAAGGCCAATTACGTCATTCGCCAGTTTAGTTTTGTTATTCAATTAGATGAATCTGTATAGCAAAGGTACATGTCGTTTATTACGCAGACATCGGGTCGTCGTTACAAGGAAAACTTTGTTATTTTAAACTATTATTATCAAACCTTGTGATAATCATTATTGCAAACCGTTGCATCTTGTAGAGTTCCGGTATTAGGGGAGTAGGTGTAGGTTAGACAATTGTAGTAAACAAATATACCTAAATAATTACGTTTCATGTTGGCAGTCAATATTTTCCTCTTCTTTGTTATTCTATTTTTTGTAGGTTCTCTACGTAACTGATGCGCTATGCTCGAGATTTGTCAGGACAGAAAGATTTTGGTTCCACCGGGTTTTCTTATAGTGTAGAGTAGACAGATGTTTTGCAATTGTCTTTTATTCTCTGTTTTCATGAAACAATAACCTGGGCGACTGGGGCCCCCGGGGCGTCGCATCACTATTAATTGAGCGCACACGTACCGACCTTGGCCTTGGCACGGGTTGCCGAATGCGAGGTCGACGTCGATTGCCGCGTCCGGATCACACGGCCCGCATGTTGCTAATTCGTAATAACAAACCGCCTGTCTTGTGAACCTGCCTCTTTTATCATTAGCGATTTCGTACGGCTAGCGGAGTAGTCACAGAATGGGACACCGACCACGAGTGTACCAGATCAGTGCCAACGCCTTGTAGACCAGAACACCTGTATTATGTGAACTAATCGGTAAATTTATGTACATGTATCTTGCTAGGTACGTATAATTTTATGATTATAAATGAACGGAAAAGACGCCATTCCGATATTATCTACACTTTCGCATGCATTATAAGCATGCGTTTAGACTACGACATATTACGGATTCTTAAGATTAATCTGTACCGCAAACTGTGAAAGATAAAATCTCCTATTTTTATTGTTTTAAATTAAGTGCAATTTCCTCGAATCCTCTCCATAACCTATAATATGTTATAGTTACAATAATACATGTCACACCATTTGTCATAATCATATCGCCCAATTGGCCCATTAGCGTCAAAGCTGTAACCAAAAGACATTACATAATCATTCCTGAAATCAGCTTTTCTAAAATGGATGCCAACTCTGTAATGGCGGCTGGCCGTGCTGGCAGTGTCCCTGGCGCGGGCGCAGTCTGCGCGGGGTAATTGACTCGCGCTGACCTCACTGCTTCGCTTCGGGAAAACTCGCTGCCGCTCGGCGCGCTTCGCCGTTGATACCATATTGGGAAAACATGAGCCGAAAAACAAGACGTTTGTGAATTAATCAAAATTGTCGCTGTCGCTTCCAAAATCCACGATGGTTATTAAACAAACCAAAATTTCCTTAAGCTCTGTTTAGTTAAATAGATTCTCCAGCTAAATAAACTTCTGAACACTTGGTTTAAAACACGAGCTACATTTATTTGTGTAAAATAGAAAAAAAAACTGATCACTCAAGCGAAGTCGTTAGGCAAAAGATGTGCTTACAAAACAACGTCTACCTACTTCAGTGAAATCCATTATTATCAGTGAAATCCATTATTATAACCCATATAACGTATTAGATTGTGTTGTAATATTACTCTTATGATACATTACATAATAAATAATATCGCATCTTTCAAAATGATGTCAACTATTTACTATTACGATGTACAAATAGATATTATGTTACGGAAGACCCAAGTATTTGTAACTTAGCTCTTTTTAATGATAACAGATAATAATAATAATATTCTTTAACGGCCGTTAATTGGAAACGATTCTTACTAGGTATTAATCAGCGTTTATTTATGTAACGCTTAGAAAATTTTGGTAATTAGGTACGTGGAAGTTGCGTGTAAGTCTCGGGACGGAATTTTGTTGTTTTCACAGTGAATCAGAAGTAGAACCCAAGTAAGTATTAAGTATGGTTTACAATATACAACTATGTATATGAGTCGGCATATAGCTACTTGCAGGAAGATCAACGTCTAATTTGTTTTAGGGTTGGTAATAAGATTTGCCTCGACTAAACTTTAAGTACGTAACATCGAGTTAACGGTACGAAAAAAAAGAACCTAAAATGTATGCGTTTATGCATCATGTATCTAGTAATAATAAGGTTCCTCTCTCTGTCGCCCTGATCACCGGTAGCTTAGGCCTCGTCTCGCTGCCGGCGGCACCCTAGGTTAGGTTTTTATAATGCTTTCATATTTTGTATTAAAATTGTTTTATTACTTTTTACCTTAGGCTCTGTCTACCCAGTAAGGGATAAAGACGTGCTTGGTGTTCGTATGTATAAATATCACAGGACAGTTATGAGTTAGTATCCAAATTGATCTAACCCCAAATTAAGTAAAGCTTTTACTATGAGTTACCCAAAGTAGGCAACAGATAGGCATCATTTAAGTAGATAATAAACACGTTGTGAACAAACTTTTGTATGATTCATACATATATCTACCCCGACCCGGAATCGAACCATAGATCTTAAGCTTTATAGTTGGTTCCTTCTATTCGGCTATGTCGTCAACTGGTATGGAACAAGTCTCTTTTTTGGCTGTTTATGTTTCCTTAAGAATTTTCCGCCATAACAATTGGCAACCCTATTGGCCAGGCCTTGACCGAGCCCACGTCGGTCGCCAAACTGCCAACGCTGCTCCTCGTGACTTCTTAGAACTCGCCGACATATTGCCGACGAATCCGCGCCCGACACGCCTCTTATTACAACTTACTGCGTCTTTGCTTCGTTTCGGATTATTGGGAGGACATTGACTACAATGTGTTTCGAAATAGTCCACCGTTAATAGTTACGCTGAGCTCGCTGTTAAAATGTAAACATGAGGTCAATTCTCCAAGGAAAGGACTAGTAAGTAGGAGGACTAATAAGTAGGTTATCGCTCACAATTAATACTTCATTTATTTTCAATGCTTGCGGTTGTCGGTCGTAAAAGTGGATCCTTGACAACATTCTTTGAAGAGAGCTGTTAAACTAATTTATGACCGGGAATAATGGACGTAGTAAATAAGTGTAGGATCCCGTTCGGCGCGCGCTGGCCATTGTCCTGCGTCCTTCGCTGCGCAAGGGCAGCGGCGCACCCTCGTTGTTTGTTGTACCGTCGTCATTAGCAACTACTTTACAATATGGGTCTCCATATTACTGGGCCATGTTTCGATTCTGGCCGATGAGACGCTTGACCACTACTGCCATTTTAAAAGCCGTACTTACTCATCTTTGCGAAATGATTACAGCTAGTGGATAATAATAGCTAAATGTGTTTTCCCTTAAAACAACGCTTAGACGGTAGAAGGATAAAAAAAACTTTATCCGGCCGGAACCGCAAAAAACGAAGCCATGAATTGCCAACAATATGGCATTCCTGCTTTTTGGTTTTATAAAAAACGGCAGCGATCAATCGAGATCACTAAGTTTGCGATCCCACCAGTGGTCACAATGCACAATGCCAGTCAACACATATGGCCACCGTCTGACGACACCAGACGTGGACTGTAGTCCCATAACGAAGAATGAACGTTGAGTAGCAGAGTGTAATGGTCTGTTTTGCTTACTTTCAAAGCCGCTGCAAAGGGAACCCAGCCACGAAATTTGATATTCTCACCCCGACTTCAAAAAGCGAGGGCAGCGGAAGGAAGTAAAAAATGGGTATCCACTCACTTTCTCGTTTTAATTCGATATGCACACATGTCGCTGACGTTTTTATAGTTAGTATTTATACACATATCAGTAAGTACTATACGAGTACCTACTGGTAAGTAGTGTAGATTTTTTTTGGAAATATTGCTGGCTGAATTTGAAAGGTGTAAAAACAGGTGGTTCATGCTCGAAACGAAAGTAAGTCAAAACCACTAACACCAGTCAACTTTGTACTGTGTCTATTCCTCGTTTACGGTCATATCATTAGTACATTATTTCGATTTGTAAGCAAGCTTTGCATTTCATAGTTTTTATGATTTCTAACAAATTTAGACCATTTATGTAGGTTTTCTTATCTAGACTTACAATGCTAAATGTGATCAACAATAGCAAGTTTACCTTAGTGTGGTTGGGGACTTGTAGATAAAAACCAGCGTATAAAATACAAGATGAGTGGGTGCACGTGGAAGGATATTTGCGAAGCCATTAAAAACGCATCCCTTTGTGCAAAAGGGAAAGTATTGAAGCGAAATAATTATAGCATAAAAACTTTGAAAAATGGAACGCACCTTTCTGTCAGATGGCTCGGGTGCAACCCTTTTTTAAATACGTAAATTTTGTGTTTATTTTGACTCAAATTGTTATTTTTAAAACAAATTTCTTGGCATCTGGCTCGCTTTTTTAACCAAATAATTTAATGATAGCAATTTTAACTTTGCTGATTCTTGGCACTGAACAGTGTGCACCTTTGTTGATACTTTTGACATTACTTGCGTAACGCGTATGTGTCTACTGCCCATAGACTTCTACGTTGAAAAATAAGAACTTGTTCCGACATTCGTAGCATTGTCCTGTCTTACTCTAAGAATGAATAAGAAGTTTGAACCACAATTTCGGGGAGAATACATGGAACGGATGTTTCATTCACAGCCATAGCACGCGCGTGTGATTATGTTTACGTTGTTGCGCGTATAATAATTGTAGCATTAGAGTGAGTTCCGCTAAAAGGCAATGTTATGCTAAAACTTGGAAAATGGCGCGGAAATAGGCTTGTAGGATATCGGGCTCAGTGGCTCAGTGTGCCGGGAGCGCTCGCGCCTGCGCGGCGGCCTTGACCGGCCTGCGCCAAAATTTACAGGTCGACGACCTCCCGCCGCCCACCGCCGCGCGTCGTATCTCCACCTCCAACGAAACAACTTCAACTCTACCACCCTCACCCGACAGCACACGTTCGCACGCGCGCCAACGTTATACATAACAAGTTGCGTACAAACACTTGCGTGTTGTTGATGGAAACTTGTTTATCGATAATAAGAATAACATGCCGTGTTGCGTGGATGGTGTACCTAAGTTTAACTATGTAGGTAAGTATTCTAAATTGAGATAAAGTAGATTATGAGATAAGTTTGAGCATTGTTTCTCCGTAACTGATTACTAATAGGTATAAAAGTTTTGTGTTACGAAGTGAGCAAGAAGACACAACAGCTGCAGCATGCCGTTTGGTTTGCCGAATAGGTACGTGCTTCAGCCAATGCTGCAAGCATATGCGTTGCGGAGTGCGGGCGCCGGACGCCGCAGCGGGTCACTCCGCCACGAGGCGACCTACAGCCGCCGCCATCCTGAGCTCGATTCCGTGCCGTGTTCAAGTTCACTCGCGTTCCATCACCAAAAATATTTTGGTAGTGTGACGCAACCGGAGCGGCGTCCCACTCCAACGCACCGCAGCCGCGCTGCCGCGCGCGCGACCTTGGCCGCGGCGCGCCGCAAGGTTCGGGTCTTCGAACCCGAGCGCCGGCCGAGGCGCGGGGCGCGGGGCTCCCAGCGCTCCAATCGCTCGCCGCGCACTTCCATGCGCGCTCACGATTGGTCCATCGGCGGCGCGGCAATGACCTCGGAGTTCGAAGCGCGCCGAGCCTCGCTTCGAAGCACATAGACCGACGAAGTTGCCGGTCGGTAGAGGCGAGAACCGCTTGGCGTAGCGCGCTACGCCGTCGAAGCGATTGTATCGCACGGAGCGCCGATCTTTTTGCAGACTTTCACTCTTAAGGGGAAGCTCGCGTGGTTTCGAGCAGGAGCGCGCGCGGGCTTCGCTCAGTTCGTCGATCGAGCTCGAGCGAGTCGCACGCGCGCGTGCAGTGACAGCCTCGACCAGCGACCTTCATCCCTCGTGCTGCGGCGATCGGTGCCCATGTCTAGTGCCTGCGCAGCCTGCCGGAGGGCCGGGGGGCTCTGATGTGCCGTGCGAGCGTGTAGTGCAGTGAGGACAAATATACACATGACTTTAGTGATGTCTCCGGACAGTAGTTACGGACGCTATGATGCGCCGCCGCCGGTCGACAGTGGGATGGTCAATCCGGCGCATCGGGAACGGGAGCCTGAACTGCATATAGGTAGGAGTCGAACGATAACTGCTCTAATGCTTTGTAACAAGGAAATCATTGAGTTTCCTGTTGCAAACGTTTCCATTTTGAGGATAGTTTGCCCAGAATATTTTGAGATGAGTCGTTGAGTGAATTTCAGGGACACATTATTATTTACTTATCTTTTGTATTATTATTGAATTCTAGTTACTATTCATAAACAGATAAATATAAATTTAATTCGACTGTTACATATTATAATCTAGTATCTATAGGTGCCATAAAACTTTCCTGACATTCCTATCTACAAAGTAGTTCGAAATTTGCTCAGGAAAACTAAAGTAAATATTGGCACCGCTACCTGAGTAAAACTTATTTATAAACTTTTCTGAAGCAGTCCTTGAATTTTTTGCAAAGGCACCTTGAAGCCAATTTTGCTGAGTAATCTCTTGGAAAGCAAACTTGGTTGGTCGGTACTTCGGTAGGCTTATAATGAAACATTACGGGTGGGACTAACAAGAAACATCAACCTTTGAAATACTAAATTATGTTGACATTCCACTTTATACTTAATTTTATGCGGGTTACGATTTGTTATTAATGTCAAAAATATTTACAGAAAGGTCAAGCCAAAAAATATTTGCCGTACACATACCTATTTAAAATTGTATTTCGGTCCATATTCTTCTATATCGGTATGTCCACATGAAACAGAAACGTGCCTGACAGACTGACAAACTATGCACAGCGGTATACTTATCTACCAATAGGAAGAAAATTTGTTTTAATTCCCACAGTACCTATAGAGTACTAGTCTTTTTTTCTTCCTCGGAGGCAAAGCCATGGGGATTGCCTATTTAGGTATATAATATACCTATCTACATTTATTTGAGGAAAAACTTAGTAGCCGAATACTGGAAATGACAATATTTAATTAAGTACTTATGGGTTTACGTAATTAAGTAATAACGTACACCTAGTTGGGTACATATTAAAATACATAAAGTTTGAAATGTATAATGGGTTACAAAATGGTTCAAAATATACAATGCGATTTTCCCAGAAAATGACAAATGAATAGGATAGGATTGTTATAAAATAAACCTGACCTAACCTAAAACCATCTACAGATTACACTCAAAAAAGTTCATCTAGCTTAGCATTAGTTGCACAGAAAATAGGATTATATATTTTAAACTTTGTGTATTCTGACCCGCTCCCCCTCGCTACGTTACGAACTTCGATCTAAAAGTGAACAAACAGTTGAATTGTTAAATTGTAATGCCAAGTATTTTATAACTTTTAAAAGCTGAGTAGGTACAAGTTAAGGGACAATACCAATAAAGCCCACGAGAGAAATCACAATTTTATGCTAGATTAGTTGCTAACGACTTTGGAAAGATTAATGATTTGCACTTGAATCATTAGTATCAAAGGGTACAGAGAACAGTTTGAGAGAAATAACAGAACCGTTTGCAGAACGAATTAATGATGGATCGACGGTAGGTACATTTCAGCGCGGAAGGGCTAACGAAAAACAATTAAAATGGCATTGTGCAAAATACACCTCTACAGCGATCGTGGAACAATATCAATTGGTTCCCCTGCAAATTGAGGGGGTCTATTCCAAGCAAGTCCGCAGGGAGTCCTTATCGATTCCATTCGATTCCTAATGACTTTTGGATCTTATCGATCGCTTTTATGCAATTTTCTCTCCCATGAAATCGATAAATTTAACAAAGAGTTAACCGTTGCGCAGCCCGCTCTCGTTCCTAAACATACTTCATTCTTTGCATTTTAAGTGTTTCTATTTGTAGGTAGTTATCACATTGTACCCATATTATATTGAGACTGATGAAATAATAATCTCGAGCGAGCTCGGCGTCACGACAGCTGACTTTCTCACTGTCACTTTTACTTTTCTCCCGCGGCGACTGCCGGGACTGCAATAGCCGTCAGTAAAGTACCTACCTACATACTCGTTACTCGCCCATTAGACACTCAATAGAGTGTACCGAGTAGCTACCTGTATGTTAAGATAGTAGAACGTATTTCTCCCATCTTCACCGAGCACTATAATTGGCTGACTCTTCAATTTCGGTATGAACTAGGTGTACTGTTTCCGTATGGCTCAAACGTGTGAATAATAGGGATATGGAATATGAAACGTGCTCAATGCACTGTTGCAAACTAATTTTATTTACAAACAAGAATCGCCGTGACACCAATTTAGAACGCGGTCGAAGCAGCCGCGTCAATGTTATGCACGGTCGGTGATCGCGTTACGTGGACGCGGACTTTCTCGCGCTTTCCTCGGCTCTAATTGACGTAACCAAGCAGCGAGCTCTCACACGCGTAGCTTAGAAAAACGCGCGTTGCATCATCAGAGGAGAAATGGCTGCACGCCACCTACTCGCACCTCGCACCGCGGCTGTTGCAACTGCACCAGTTACGTCTCGCCGCTAAGCACTTTCCCTGCTCCATTGTCCTCCCCACCCTCACCCATCGTGTGCTAATACGCACCATTGAAAGTGCTGAGATGAGACCGAAATTATAGCTCCGAGGGCAACCATGCAGCGTCTCTAGAAAAAAGAAAGTAACTCCATAGAAAGCGACGGTGCGTCGACCTGCGGCGAGTGGTGCACGCCAGAAATAGAAAGTTTCTTCCAAAAGGCTCGTCGAGCTCCCTTAACAAATAAACAAACGGCTGGGAGAGGAAAGTGAGAGCGCCGAGGGCGCGGGCGCCTCAAACCTGTTCCCGCCGCCCCCGGCCCGCCTCGTGCTCCGCATCCGACACAACATCCACTCTATTGTGCCACAGGACTTTTGACTATCACTGACCTACTAACCAAATCGATTCACCCATTATCAATTGGTCGGTTAAATGTTTAGCCTAGACGTTTAACGACTGCTATTAATGAGCCTCTTTTAATTATAGGTCGATAAACTAATAATATCTATGCGTTACACATCCCTGGTTGCCACGCCACGTCAATATTCTGTGTTATTGTAGCTGCAGCTTAGGGGTCGTTGACTTTTCACTCGCTGGGACTGCGCTTTCTAATATAACCAAAATAACTATTCAGCGTCACCTTGACGCACGCAACTCGATGCTGTTGCGTCACTCATTTCATTAGTGAGACAGTTCTGAAGTTAATGAGTATAGTAAAAGTATAGCTACATGTTAGAATTTTATGTAACACCTTGGAATTTCTTGAGAGACCGTAAATTTTTTATATTTCGAAATTGTCGGTGAAAATTGTGTGAATTGCATTGTGCAGCGGTTTCTAATCATGAGAGGAACACGTGACGCGAGATAACGCCCGCGATTATTCGATTCGATAACGAACGTTATGTGGCTTGAATATTTATGCAAATTTTTTGACAATTTCTTTCAACAATTATTAGTAATACAGTAACCACCTGCTCTAAATTATTATGGTTTACTTATTGTAATAACGTTTCAATTAGAATCGTTTGTGTAAACTTCCTTGAGTTACTTACCACATATGTTATCTAGAGGCCTGTTAAAGTGACAGTACAAAGGCGGTTGCATTGCGATTTTCGCTATTCGCGGTGAACGTTGCAGGCAAGGCCGCCGAGTTATCGCGGTCTCACGTGCTGTTGTTTATTACACAAACCTTACGACTCAGGATGTTTGGCTTGGCACCAGCTTACGAGCAGGAACACCATCTGTAATACACCAACACGTCTGCGGTAAATTTACAGCTGATGTAATTACGCTCTAACTGACCGGTTCCATTCTGTTTGTCTGACGCTAGTGTAGAAGATTTGAGTCATCCTTAAGTTGCCGCCTGTGCTATACCTATAATATGATTGCATTTGTTTGACTAAAGCATTGTGGTCTCGCGGACTCTAGATTCACTAAGGGAAAATAACTTTGATTATAACTTTTGTTCATTATATTTTTCTTTGTTACAGAATTCGACGGTACTACAGTGTTGTGCCGCGTGTGTGGTGACAAAGCTAGTGGATTCCATTATGGTGTGCATTCCTGTGAAGGCTGCAAGGTAACTATCAATGCCATTGATATTATTACAGCCCATTTGTGGCAACTTTCATCTTCCAGCAGCAATTTATTTATTGAAAACACATTCTTTGTTTTTGAGGATAAGTAACCGTAAAATAAAAGCAGCTGAAGGTAGATAAGGTTGCCACAGTTAACGATCCTTTATCATATTTAATTTAATGTTTGTGTTTTTAAAATAAGATCGTCCAAATCCAGTATGCTCACTGGTATATAACGAGTCACCTCCACCACCACACGCTAGGCCTTCGTATGCGTTAATGAAATCTAGCCGTTACTTTTACGTACCTACTATTCTGGGCAATAGCAGGAAGTTGGTATGACAGGTGACTGCTGCACTCCATCCTGTCAGAACAGCTCTGCAAGGTCGCTCGGGGCCGCTCCACGCGGAAGACAATCTCTGCGAACAAAGCCACCCGATGACCTTATTTATTTACACAATATAAATCCGATTTATATAGTATCGAATTGCTACAAAAAAACGTGTGAAGTTAGATCGGTTTTTGGGTCGACGGGTACCTGCCCCGGTCAGCGCGACCCCTTGAGACGTTTTATTTTCGTTGATACCTGTCCCGGAACAATCACACGGGAACGAGCCTTTATAAAAGCTATAATTCTTGCACAGTTGCATTGTGCCACTAGGCGAGGTCAACGCGATAACTCCATAAGGTTAAACGTCCCTTTGAATAGACAGACACCCTATCTATTCTGTAAATATGCTATTGACCCAATTTGTTTTTGACATAACAATTATTTGAATGGAGAGCGGGTCGTAATGGATATTTTGTTAGCTGTTGAGTCACGTATCTCAAGTAACGTGCTAACAAAATATCCTCCTACCCTTCTTTCCTCTTCCTTTTACTTTCAAGCGAATGCCCGCAGCATTGCAGTGCCCGCATCCATCTGGCCACTTAAAAGCTACGGATATCATTTCTTCTTTATTTAATTTGAAGTTTGTCTTCCGGGCACTCTCCAAAGTTGAAAGTCAAAAAAATTATAGATTGATGGTCACCGTCAGCAAAAAAAAAGCCGCGACAATTCAAGGCCGAACGGAGACGGGAAGCACCGACGTGTGTATCGCTTGGGAATGTCAGTAAACACAGAACCAGAAGCGACAAAAATTAAACATTCAGTAAAGATCAATGGTGGAAAGACGCCAGACTCACGTTCCGCGAATACAGAAGGTTACTTGCGAAAGTAGCAAATACGTGTTCAGTGAACGTTCAAGAGCCGATTCTAATTGCTTCCTAGTTCTACTTCAGTTTCCTTTAATTTGTATGTATAGATATCACAATTTATGCAGTTATGCTGTTCTTAGTAATAAATGCGGCAGTTTAAATTTAATTTATGTTTAACTATCTCACAGTCGGCAACCGACCCTCGACCCCGACAAAGGTCGTATTTATTATAAACGGGAAAGCGTACAGACGGCTATAGAAGTGCAAGTGTCCGGGAACTGGTTTGGTAGTGGTCCGGACAATACGTGTCCTTCGGTAGTCTGGCTCGTCGCTGCACAATGCACCAGACGGCTCGCACACAAAGCCAGTGGACGTGAACGACCGGGACACTGGACCCAATCTTGTTCCTGGCGCAGCCCAATCTATCGCTTACTTTTTGACGCACTTATCAGATGTAAACGGATAGGAATGAGACTTATCGTGATGCGTGATTGTGACGCTTATATAAGAATAAAAAACATCTAAAGTATCTAAACAGTCACCAACTGATGATTCTAATCGTGATATTTTATCACCATTATAACTGTATAAACGTTGTTTTGAAATTAAAAAACAAACATTACGCAAAATTTTAATTTCACGTCTTGCGTAACTCACCGCATCGTGAACGACACGCAGCGCCGCCAAGCGGTGTAAATAAGAAACGTGAGTTAGTAGTTCAGCTACTCGCCCCGAGATGGCGCTACTTGTAGATTGGCACAGTGCTGCTACGGCGCGTAGCGGTTACACGCGCAAAGTTTCATTGAATGGCGCGAACGTAGAGAGACGGGGCCGACTCACATTTCGTTTGTTCGAATCTGCCTACGCACGATGTCAATGAACCCTTGATTTTACATTGATATACGTGTTTCGATAGTAAAATATCCATTAGTGGTTAGTAGGCTATACATTTGCGTTTGTTTTGATATTTACAAAGGTTAACTGTTTTTCCCCTCGTCATATTAGGTAGATAGGTATTAATTTTAAGTAGGACGCTAAGTTCTATGACCGCTCTTAATCTTTAGCGGGGTATTGAGTTACCAAGTATTATGCATTTAAAAGCATTCGTAAACTCGGAATAAACAGCAGACTCTTGAATTTTATAACATGTCGTCTTGAACACATACACCACATGTGAAAAAGATATTCTAGTATTTTAAAGAATGCAGTTAGTTTTGAACCGTCCTGTAAAAGGAGGCTACTCTTAAATCATTGCATATGATAATATTTTAATTCGATGAGAAGATAGATAGGTAGTCTTATTTTGAGCGGAACAATGTACCTATTTTATTTTATTTTAACAACCAATATCCAATCATTCTAGTTCTTAGCAATCTGACTGCATTAGGCAAACTATCTTAAGGTGGTAACACGGACTGAAGCTAAGTTCCTCAGAGTTTGCTCAGAGTCGCATACCTATTGACCTCCGCAAACCAAAGCAGACATTTAACTTTGTGATACACTTCCTAGCAAAGCTAGCGTTCGCGTTCCATTGTTATTTCGGTAGGCAACGGCGGCGGAGCTTGAAGCTCTTTGTTCCGCTGGCCGACATAATCCCTGGTGTCTTATTGTGGGTCGCTTATTTTTCGACACCATTCGCGCTGCAGGGCCATCGACCCCGCGACGTACCTCGTAAACAACTCCGGGCAACGAACGTACGCGCAACGTGAACGTAACCCACATTATTTTTGAACTGTCAGCTCAAAAGTTCGTTGATCCCGCGGTCATATTTATTGGGAGCATCGCTGCAGCGCTCATGGCTTCCTGGTAGGCGGCGAGCGAACTTGACTCTTCGTAATAAAGGTTTTAGTGCTTTTCTTCGTCGTTAGCTTTAAATGTATTACATGTTATGGCCTATTTATGTTTCGTGGGTGTTTTTACTGAGGTCGCGGTAAACCGGTAAAATGCTTAGAAAAAACTGTGAACGTATTACTAGAAGTCATGGTTTTCCCATATGCGGGCGCTTTATGACTAGTTTTTACTTACGCTTTAATTATTTTTGGATGTTAGTAATCATGTAGGTATAAGTAACGTATAAAACAGATATCGTGTAACGGATCAAATAATGATTCCTTGTTTTTTTGACAGAAACAAACAACCTACACCATTGCATTAGTGTCTGGTAATACTGTACGGGAATCTAAAGCATTTCATGAAGTCACTATTAATCTAATCATATCAATGAGTTCATATTTTTGTTACGCGATCGTACTATTAATTAATAAACTGATATACGTGGACGGGAAATGAATCACGGGCCTAGTGAGTCAGCGGGCTAGGCGATATCTGGCCAACATCTGGCCGTGTAGCGGCTGCCGCGGTAAGGCTCGCTTCCTAGGAAATGCCGATGCCTCAGCTTTTATGGGGTTAATGTGCTTTGGTCATTTTACCTCCTTTCTTCTATGATGTAGAGTAGGTATATTAATTTAAAAGCTTTGATACGCACTGTCGGAAATGCTTTATTTCGCTTATTCGAGCTCGACGCACGTGATGAATCAAATTAATTTTATTTTACATAAAAAAAAAAGATGTCCCGGTATTCAAAAAAATCTGCCAATCAGCAACCTGTCTTTTTGTAATAAACCAATCCATTTCTCCGACTTTGAAGAATGTCGCAAACAGTCTTGGTTCATCGAAGAACAACAGCCCCCCTAACATAACATTGTCTTAGCTTTTGCAGTCAGCGTCAACCACATTCAGAATTTCCCGAGCCCATGTGTGCGTCACCGATGACAGATGTAAACATGTAAAGCGTAGCGTAAGTCCTTATCTCGCTTCGGCTGCGTCGGCGCAGCTGAAGTCGTTGCCCGCTGCACCGTTACGGCGGGTTCACGTCGGTGCTAGTTTACGGCCACAACTTATTTATTATCACTTAATATTACTTTTGGCAAGCTTAGCGCGGACCACGGACTGCCATTGTTTCCCAGGCTGTGAGTCAATGTCTTTGCCGCTTGGTTTTATTGTTTAGCTTGTACGCTTTCGGAATTAAATTAAATATTAGATCGCTAACACGAAGTAGGCTTTTGTTTTTTGTAGCTATGAAACCGGCTAGTTTACTTCACCTAATAAAAGCCCTTTTAACTAACCTCGAATTGTATTCATATTTACTCATACTTACTATTGGTCTATTCAGCCATGTAGCCATCTCTAGCGGTATCGTTGTGTATCAATTTCCTTAATAGGAAGGCCGATGTAAAACTTCATAAATTAAGTACAACGAGCCCAGTCAGCGATAATCCCAGCTAACTGTGTCAATGTAACGTTAACCAAAAAGTGTCGGTCGATCGCTTATCGCGCGAGGCTAGGCGACTGCTGGCGGTGTCGAAAATTCTCGACGGCGAGCGCGACCCACATCGCGCTGACGAAACCCTCCACGTTACAGCTATGTATTTATTTATGTGCCACTTATTTATATGCCCACTGACTCACCGTGGAGGTGAGGTGTTACGTGCACTTACCGCGGACCGTGCGATACACGCGCACCGCGTGCGTGCGTCATTCATGCAGCCTGCTGCAACTGCCACCCCCTCCCGCTGCATTGTTTATTGCAAACACCCCGACATTACTCATTTTTATAAGTCAGTAATAATAATATGTAATGAGTCATTAAGGCCGCACGTTGTAAACACATCCTTTAATAGGGTTATCGGCGTTCTTTACCCGGCCGCATTAAAATACCCGCACGGCGTAACCATTTATTTATTGTAGGCAGAACTAATTACAGTCATCGCTTTATCAAAAGAAACCCACATTGTTTACAGCTAACGGAACTGAATAGGGTAAATGGCAAATGTAGTATTTATTATTTTTTAGCACTCGAAACGGAGTCACCGTGTTAATTAGTAAGAGGTCGTTGACACGTCGATACTGACAAATGGCTACTATTAATTATATAACAGATATTTATGAGACATTTATTGTAACGAGGGAATAGTACGGTGGCATAGTGCGGAAACCACGATGTCGGTTACGGGAGGAGCGTGGAGCTGGCGGGAAGGTTTTGTTTTCGCGTAAGGAGGTCAATGACCGCACGGCCGGTCACTGCCCGCGCTGCGACCAATTATGGGCCACTCGCACAGCGCACAATGGATCGATGGCAGCGCGAAATTGGGCCACCGACCCGACCCCCCCCCCCCCCTCCGCGTGCCGCCCGCGCGGCCGCGCAGCCTCCGCCCGCGGCACGACACGATGCAACTCTTTGTCCTGCCTCTTCAGCAAATTGAGTACCTACAACGGTGCGAGAGGCAAAGAAGCGCCACACTAATTACTTTATACCTGCATGGGACTCGTTGAATTGAACTATGAATTATTAGTTTGCAGTTAGCCACAGAACCAGGTGATACGGTTATAAAAACAAACAAGAACAGGAGACAGTGATAGAAGTGTAGTATTTATAACTTAAAAGATTAGAAAAGGCTTATTTATTACTTAATAAGGAGGATAAATAGGTCGATTTGAGTAAACTACTAAAATCTAATCAATGAACTTTTTTAACGCTGTGTCGTTTTAATGAATGCCGTTCCGTCTCGTAGTCGTAGTAGGCAGCTAGGACGGGTAGGTCTACTTTGATAGTGGAATCGTAGCATTCCGTTGGCAATTGTAATCAGCACGACGCGTCGGAGTGCGTACCTATCTAGTGTTGATCTAATTGGATCATTACAGCCCCTAGCGAGGCGCGCGCGCATTGAGGTAGGCCGTGACGCGTATGACGTCAGCGGGCGCGAGCCGGTCGTCGACCCGCCCTGCTCCCGGGGGGGGAGGGGCACGGGGCGGCGGTTGTGCAATCGAGCGGTCGTCGACCCGGGGTGAACGGCCGCGCGCCGCGACGCCGCCGGGATGCGCCCGGCCTATATCCGGCGCACCGGTGCAGCGGCAGCGGCGCATTCTAGAGCGGCGTGGACCGTTAGGAGCGCGGCGTGCGGCGCGCGGGGGCACTCTCACTTTCTCGCGTGGGTCGGCGGCCGGCAACTAGGTCGCGGCTGCTAACTGCGCGCTGCGCGCCGCGCGCCGTCGCACCGCACAGTCCTCTGCCGACCGTCGCCCGCGTCGGTGCACTCAGTGTTATAGCTTGTGGTGGTGCTAGGTGCCCGTGACGTGTGTGCCAGTGAATGGTGATGTCGTGCGAAACAGCCGAGCTGCGCGAGCGGTACTCGGTGCTAGTGAGCATGCTGGAGGCGCGCCGTGAGTCCTCGGACTCGGGCTGCTCCAGCGACGGCTCCGACCCTGAGCCCGACTCTAACTGCCGCTGTGATCCCCAGGGCTTCTTCAGGCGGTCCATACAACAGAAGATCCAGTACCGACCCTGTACGAAAAACCAGCAGTGCTCCATCCTTAGAATCAACAGAAATCGGTGCCAATATTGCCGATTGAAAAAATGCATAGCTGTGGGCATGAGCAGAGATGGTGAGTTGCATTTTTTATTGTTTACCATTTTTTTGCAAAATATTTTTCATGTATGTGTGTGTATTGTAAGGTGAAAAATACTGTCGTATTATACAGCTGTTAAGTGTCATAAAAAATATTGGTTGACGGATCCTTCGTCGGAATAACATAACAAAAAATAACTTTTTAACTACCAAAAAATAGTTTTTGACTTTTAGTGTTATAAAATTGTAATAGCAAAATCAGTGAGCTTTGCGCTAAAAAAAATAACTTAATTTTTGTGACAGTATTTTTTACTCTACAAACTCATAAACAAGTTGTAACACCTAATCACTAAACAGGTCATGTTAATGCGAAATGAGTGCCAGTGATGCAACGTGAGGCGAGTAGGCGTTTCGCGCAGATATGCATACGCAATTAGCATTGCAGGACAGTTAGCGCCGCTCGCGCGCCAACTGTGCCGCGAGATTGAGATCCTATTTCGCGGAGCGCGGAGGGGGGATGGAAGAAGTGGGGGTTCGGAGGGGGGGGTCCTGTGCGTGCGGTGGGGGTCTGGTTATGCAAGCGCGGGTGAGCGCACGCTAAGCAGGTCGACGGCCGCTCCGCGCTTGCGACACGGGCCTTCTCCGGTGAAAGCGGAGAAAGGCATTTCGTAAGCGCGAGAGGGAAATTTATGTTTTCACTTTCGTAATGCAGTTCGTTGAACCCCCGTTTCTCCGATACGCATCCAGGTATGATGCGTTTGATGATTAGTACGCGTACATGGGTAAACAATTGAAGATGTAGGACTACAGTCAATACAACCCAGCTAAATAGATAACATTCTCAATATTCAACGTAACGTAATGTAGTGTAATGTGACTATGACAGTAAAGGCATTCCCTACTAGATATACAATTTAAAAGCTGATAGTTCAATAAGAAATTCCAAATCCATAATTGTATGTCCCGGATTTTGTAATTTATCTTGGTAAATTATACAACAGAACTTAAATTCGCACTTCGATAAACATTTTTTTGAAATAAGTCGAAAATATTTTCTTCGTTATTTTTATCAAAAATGAAAAATCCGTAACAAAACGAAAATGTATGCAAACAATAACAATGAAAGTAGTGAAACTCACAAGCGCCTCAGTTTATACTTGGTGATTAGTTCCACTACTCGACAACAGATGGCGCACATGCGCGCTACTAGCGCACGCACCAAGTGCGGCCGTTTCTTGAACTAAAGGTACAAGTCGAAGCAAAATCTGCGAACCGACTACCTGAAAAGTAATAGTGAAAGGATAATGTATGTATGTTTTTTCATGTGTTTTGTGCACAATAAAGAGTTATACATACATACATGTATTGTAATATCTATTCTTAAAATGAGTGGTATTCAATTCATGATTTTTCAGTCATTCGCAAAAGCATGGAAAAATCA
Source organism: Pandemis cinnamomeana (assembly GCA_932294345.1). NCBI lineage: Eukaryota > Metazoa > Arthropoda > Insecta > Lepidoptera > Tortricidae > Pandemis > Pandemis cinnamomeana. The sequence continues at coordinate 8,163,364 of OW028705.1, read as the reverse complement.
TAAATAATATCTGGAAATGTTAAAAGTTTACATGATTTTTATAATACGTATAATTTACGAATGAGCCTGCCTTAGCCCTTAGGGCTGGCTAAGCATCTGCAATCCTCTGGTGTTATGGATGTAGGGATGTCTATGGGCGGTGGTGCTAATTCACCATCTGGTGACTCACAATATAAAAAAAAAACTTTGAGATCTCATAATTATTCGTTCACAAATTTTACTATGCCAATTAATTAAATACAAACGTAAACGGAATATACCACGGAAAAATCGTAAAACGCGAACCACGTCACAAAAAAGCCACGTTATACCCTTAACGCTCTTAACAGCCAACAACAAAGGCAGTAATATTCATCTCGGGGAAACCGGAAATTAGTTTTGGAAAATTCTCACGTCGTAATATCGGTTCAGCTTGGGGGGTCGCGGGGCGCGGGGCGGGGCCCGCGCGGTTATTGACGGCTGCCCCCCTCCCCCGCGCCGCGTCCCCGCTCAAGTTCAAGGTTGGAGCGGCGCGCGCCGCGGCGCAGTGCAAGGGAGTCCGGCCCGCGCACCGGTCGTCAGCCCAGCTACTATGCCAACCGCTCACTTCAATCCGAGATCGCGAACCATAACGTCGTGGAACATACAAGGATTACAGTGCTGAACCAACCAAATCATAGTGCTATGTGACATTACCTAGTGATAAAAGAATATTAGTGTACTCTTTAATAAAGTTACCTTGTGGCTTCGGCTGTGAATTAGTTTAGTGAAAGAAACTGTAATGGTCTTAGACATGGGAGAGGACTTGCCGATCCTGAAGGGAATCCTGAATGGAGTCGTGAAATACCACAATGCTCGTATGTATTATTTTAACTTCCAAATTAAAAAAAAAATATTAAATAACTAAATAATTATTTTTGTTTTCAAACTAAATTTTTTTTTGATGAGTAACTATGATTTCTATTTCGTCTTCGTAGCACCGTAGCGTCTACGGGCTACGCATATTGCCTACGAGCCGTAGCAGCTACGTTGAGCTTTTAAATCGAATAACATTTAATGTTTAATTTAAAATTTACCTTTTTTTGTATGACTTTATGTACATACTTAACAAATAAATATTAGTACGTTTTTGATGAATGAAGCTCAAATAAATACTTAACAGTTTGATTAATAATAATAAACAAATATTTTTCGGGTTTACTACCACGTAGTCGTGTGTAAATATGAATAGATATAATACTAAGTTCACTGATACGGACAGAAATGTTCGTAAACAAATCATGTTTTTTTTTTATAATAGCATGAGGTACCAAGATGTTCAAGAGATATATAGGTTTTTTTAAAGCAGTAAAAGTATGAAATGAGATATACTACTAAATAATTTTTTAGGTAAGGCACTTTATAGTGTTGATGTCTTGACACGAGTCATATAATTATGTCGATGTTGTACGACTAGATAAATCGAATATTAAGTATGCGTTTGCGTTTAATCAGTCAAAAATGGTTATCATGATAGATCAAATAATACTGACACGCTTAACTGTCTGCATAAAAAGTAGAGCTACCCTCGTCGGTTGCTCGATATTAGTGCAAGAGATAAGCGAAACAGATTGGAGTGTCGCGAACAATGGGCTCGCATCTGGCGCGGCCCACATCGCGCAGCGAAAGTTCGGAGAAATGGCGAGAGGGCGCTCTCCGCTTTCGTTTTCAATCGTGAGCTCGCAAACACTTTCACCGGCGCCCGCGCACGAACGCCGCAAGCGGCGCGCCGCCGCCCGGCGCTTACGCCGTTCCGACCGCGCGCTCGGCCTAGCGCGAGAAAGTCGTAACACTTTTTAACGTGACCTCGCGGTTTGCGCTTTGTCACTCGTCATTCAAACTAGTTCACTGAATACGTATCCGGCCGCGCGGATTTTGAAAAGCCTCTGACAATAACGGCGGGACGGGCGATGAACTCTACCCTCGCGTCAGCTGCGCGTGCACATGGCGCGCGGCAGCTGCACCCCGGCGGCCGCGACCTTGCACAACAATCCCGTTCGTGGGCACGCACTCATTTCGTTTTAACGACTCTATTTTGTAGTAAGGTGGCGAGGCGAGCATGAGTCTAAAGTATATTTTGTTTTGTTGCAGCCGTGCGATTTGGTCGCGTGCCGAAGCGCGAGAAGGCGCGAATTCTGGCCGCGATGCAGCAATCGTCGTCGTCGCGCGCGCACGAGCAGGCCGCGGCCGCGGAGCTGGACGATGCCCCGCGGCTGCTGGCGCGCGTCGTCCGCGCACACCTGGACACCTGCGAGTTCACGAGGGACCGCGTCGCCGCCATGCGCGCCCGCGCCCGCGACTGTCCCACCTATTCACAACCAACTTTGGTGAGTATCTTCACAAGATCCTGAATTGACTTTGTGATTACTTAATAATGTACACTTCCCGAAATTATGCAAATTTAAACCCCCTGACAACTATCTAACGTTCGTTTTCTTTTGTCGTAGGCCTGCCCGCTAAACCCGGCGCCAGAGTTGCAATCTGAGAAAGAGTTCTCACAGCGATTCGCCCACGTGATCCGTGGCGTGATCGACTTCGCCGGTCTTATCCCCGGCTTCCAGCTGCTCACGCAAGATGACAAATTCACGCTACTCAAGAGTGGACTCTTCGACGCGCTATTCGTGCGTCTCATTTGCATGTTCGATGCACCTCTCAACAGCATCATCTGCCTCAATGGACAGCTCATGAAGCGTGACTCCATCCAGAGCGGCGCCAACGCACGGTTCCTAGTTGACTCCACGTTCAAGTTCGCCGAGCGCATGAACTCTATGAACCTCACAGACGCTGAGATCGGCCTCTTCTGCGCCATAGTCCTCATCACACCCGATCGACCGGGTCTGCGCAATATTGAATTGGTTGAGCGAATGCACGCACGCCTTAAGTCGTGCCTGCAGACCGTCATCGCACAGAACAGATCCGATAGGCCCGGCTTCTTGCGGGAGTTAATGGACACGCTGCCCGACCTACGGACGCTCAGCACTCTTCACACGGAGAAACTCGTCGTATTCAGAACGGAACACAAAGAACTTTTGAGACAGCAAATGTGGGGAGACGAAGAGGGTTGCCCTTGGGCGGATTCTGGTGTGGACGATTCCGCTCGTAGCCCATTGGGATCCGTATCCAGTAGCGAATCCGGCGAAGCCCCTAGTGACTGCGGCACACCTCTGCTCGCCGCCACCCTGGCGGGCCGCAGGCGGCTCGACTCGAGGGGCTCCGTCGACGAAGAAGCTCTCGGCGTGGCTCACCTGGCACACAATGGTCTCACAGTCACCCCCGTGCGTCCTCCGCCGCGGTACCGCAAACTCGATTCGCCCACAGACTCTGGCATCGAGTCCGGCAATGAGAAACACGAACGCATCATCGGCCCCGGCTCGGGATGCTCCAGCCCGCGCTCGTCGCTGGAGGAGCACCTGGAGGACCGCCGGCCGCTCGCCGCCGACGACATGCCCGTGCTGAAGCGCGTGCTGCAGGCGCCGCCGCTCTATGACGCCTCCTCACTGATGGACGAGGCCTACAAGCCGCACAAGAAGTTCCGCGCGATGCGCCGTGACACTGGCGAGGCTGAGGCGCGGCCGATGCGGCCGACGCCATCGCCGCAACCCATGCACCCGCACCCGGGCAGCCCGGCGCACCCCGCGCACTCTCCGCGCCCGATGCGTGCGTCGCTGTCGTCCACGCACTCCGTACTCGCTAAAAGCCTAATGGAGGGCCCGCGCATGACGCCCGAACAGCTGAAGCGCACCGACATCATCCAGCAGTACATGCGGCGCGGCGAGGCGGGCGAGGAGTGCGCGCGCGCGGGGCTGCTGGCGTGCTACCGCGGCGCGTCGCCGGCGCCCGCGCAGCTGGCGCTGCAGGTGGACGTGGCGGACGCGCCGCAGCCGCTGAACCTCTCCAAGAAGTCGCCGTCGCCGCCGCGCTCCTTCATGCCGCCCATGCTGGAGGCGTGAGCCCGGCCCGCGGAGCCAGCAGTCTCCGCCACCCCACCCCGACCTACTTTAAATTAAATCAACTAGTATAATAAACGTTCGCAGATCGTGTTAATATATTATATGTGATAATTCGTTTAGGACGACGCGTGTGTGCGAGGCCGGCGCAGGACGAGGAGAGTGCAAACAGACTGAAATATAATTTAAGACTATATAAGTATAATTTATATGCAATGCAGCGCCGGTCGCGGTGTGTTTGTGTGTGTATGTATCTATGTGCGTATGAGAGCGTGTTAAAAAGTCATTTGTTTGTTAATATAATGACAGGTTGTCGAATTAAAATAAATCAAAATTGTAAAAATTATTACTGTATTTTACTCCCAAATCACCCTATATAAATTACCTATCAAAAGACCTCTACTTCACTATTAAACAGCGAATTCAGAATCAATACGGCTTAACTTAATTCTTTGAATTAGAGGTTTTTTTAATAAATCTATTGCAAAAGAATAGCAACTCGTTAAAAACATGACAATACATAATAGAGCTGTTAGAACATTGGCATTTTCTTTACGAAATGACAACAACTCTACCTTTAAATTCATAAGCATAACACTATACTATACTACTATAATTGAATTTTCCGACGCACAGTATGATGTAAATTCAACACAGTTTATCGCAATGACGTTACTCTGAAATAATATCTTTATGACCGAAGTGTGATTTCAATCGAACGTCATTCGATTTTTATCACGCGATTAGAAATATTACATAGATGCAATTACAACATACCTAGCCGATATGAAATAATATACGAACAGCACCTTGGGCTGTCGGCAAGGCTATTAGAGACATAATACGAGTAAACTCATAATTTTTATGCTCAGGATCATTCTAAGACATCTAGACTCTGTACTGACTTGCACTCGTGGAGTGCACTCATGATTATAAGAAAAACTTTTTCTAAAGATGATAATGTTGATAATAAGCCAGGTCAATCACATTGAGATTTGCGAGTTATCTCAGCTCTACACTTCAGGGGGGCGATTTTGAAAGCATTTTATGTGAAAATGCCACTCAAAATTGGTGCTGAATTTAAAGTACGAGTAGATAAAAGAAAGTTACAGCTTTAATTGGTCTATTCAACTAATCGAAAATTTAATTCAAGCAGTAGTTTTGTAGCAATACACTGATTTACATGAATTCCAAATGGCACTTTTAGGTGATGTGCTTTCAAAAACGATTTCCTCAATAACCGTCTTTAACCTTTTCAACGCCAACGATCTATATATACGTCCATTACTTCAATGCAAAAGCAGCATTCGTTCAATTGGGTTTAGGTTCAATTTAAGGCATCGCAATAAAGACGTCTGGCGTATGGGTGACGTCTCTTGTATTTGACTTGGCGCCGAAAAGGTTAAACAACTGATTATGACATGAAAAACAAAACAATAGGATTAGGTACTGCTATTTATTTCACTCAGATATGTAATTGTTACTGATCAAAGGCCTTATTGTCTAAAGCACTTAGAATCACAATCACCTTTCCTGTCAAACGATAAAGAATGAGGCAGAAAGAGATGGTACTCGTAAATGTGATCGCGTTCGTCCGCGCGTTAGACAAGAAATAATCTGGTCACAAAAAATACAACAGTGATAAAATAAATCATAACATAACAAAGAGCAAGACCAGAATAAAATGAAATTTAGGCGACTCGAAGTGACAATGAGGCGGTTGGCGGTTGGTGACGAGGGCGGCCGGTCGACGACCCGGCTTCCGCGACACTACCGCTTCCACTGACCCCGGGCGTGTTCCGTGGTTGATGGTAATCTCAATAGAACAACAAAACGTTGAGGTAAGTGAGGTAGGCAAAAAAATTGACTAGAATTAAGAGACACGTTAAGCATTTAAGAACAGGGAAGGAAAAACGATTCACATACCTACCTACATACATACAGTGCAATCACAATGTTATCTCTAACGGGATAAACATAGCCCAGGGTAATAAGATCTAAAGGCTCCCGACCCGTGGTCCAACTACAGTTTGTCCAACTGGTCTCTGACGGGGCTCCGCCCAAGAGCGGGGCATCTTTTTCTTGGTATATTGCTCTTCGGGCAAATAAAGATACCTAACTAACCTAACCTACCTATTTTTGTATTAAAATATTATTGAGTGATTCAAAATAATGGCAGCATTTTTTCTGGGCTGGACAAATTACTTGGACCACGGGTCGGCAGCTGACCTAAAGGCCACGTTTAGCATGATTGCGTTCTTATAGGTCGAAAGGGGAATCGAAAGCGTTATGGCTAGCTAGTCGCATCGCCTATAGGTACTTAACATGATTCCAAATTCTCTCGATGAGCTTTGACGATCTGCGTGGGAAGAGAAGCAGTCGGTATATTCTATGTCTATTCTTTGCTCCCAGACCAGTATGGAATTGATATTTCAAATACGAAATAGAACAAGACTCGATTCGACAAGCCTCGACTCCTGAAGGTGGGTTGTTTGTTTAAGTATAATACAATATGAAACAAAGTTTTTTTTATGTGTGTGTAGGTTCCAGAAGATAAAAGTGTACTTAATGAAATATGACACTCCACTCAGGGATACAACAGGTTATTTTCTTAGTACAGAGCACTTCACCCGAATAACAGGTTTGTGTCGCCTTAAGATAACCTCATCTGAAGCTGTAAAGCCCATTTAAATAACCTCAAACCAAATGCAGACTACTTTTTTCAGCGCTGTTTTTTTACGCCAAACACGAATACTACGGATAGGAATTTCCAGCGTATTATATGACTACAACAACATGCAAACCACAAATCGATGTTCATGCGTTCTGTCTGAGAGTTTCAACAATACATCATAACACCATAATATTTGATGGACAATGATATACACAAGAAATTGTTTACAACGACGGTTAATTATCAGTACAGCGACAGTATAAACAGCACACCGACAGTCATAACATAATTTTGTCCAACAGCTTTATTTTGTCTAAATAATATTTTGAGGACAATTAGTGCAGCAAACAGTGGGGAATACTGTAGCTGTCGCTAAATATTGCCGCTGTAACTTATTGCCGAGAAAGTCGTCTATATGTACGTATTGCTCTTAGGGGGGCAATTTGTCAATCACATTCTGTGTAAATACCACTCGAAACTGGGGCCTGATTTTTGAATTACCGACTATTTGACTAGATTAATATTCATCATCGTCATCATCAGCATCTCAGCCATTACAAGTCCACTGTTGGACATAGACCTCTTCTTTAGATCTCCAATAAGATCGGTTGGAAGCGGCTTGCATCCAGCGCGATCCTCCGATCTTAATGAGGTCATCGGTCCACCTTGTGGGTGGACGTCCCACGCTGCGCTTGCCGGTGCGTGGTCTCCACTCGAGGACCTTTCGACCCCATCGGTCATCCGTCCTCCGTGCTATGTTCCCTTTCCACTGCCATTTCAACTTGCTAATCCGCTGGGCTATGTCGGTAACCTTGATTAAAATTAGAGCTAGTCTACTCGTATTTCAAATTCGGCACAATTTTTCAACCCTTTCGAGTGCCATTTTCTCATTATGTGCTTTCAAAAATCAGACCCCTGGTAAAAAGTATTGAATTTGTGCTGGGGGTGAAGCAGTATACAAGCTTTTTTAGTATTTACAAGCTTTTTCGCTGCCTTTACTTACATTGTCATCCATCCCACCCAGTAATATCAAATTTCAATACAATCCAAATGAGTCGAATTTTACTTGCAAAATTTGGCCTTATCAAACATACAAAAAATGAACACCTAAGTAGCTTAAGATGTATCGGATTGATTGCACTAGGTACTTTACGTTTCATTAAAAGATCACCGACTAATATGTTGTTGCCTTTTAATCAGACAAAAGTAGATGTGTGTGTACCATCTGAATCGTAACCCACCGGAAACGTCTTTTTATGAAACGTATTGTGAAAATACTCCGAATTTAAGTGATTTGACTGTGCATATTTATCAAACGTTAAAAACTACTTCTTAACACTTAAAATTCAATCCCAATCGAAACCTGCGACGCAATAAGATGAGAGTCGCTGCGCGTTCTGTCGTGTCATTGGTGTGGGGTATTGACCGGATCGCTGCAGCGGCGCACTGCGGCCCTGCACTTGACTCCGTGCATCGCCCCCGCCCCACCCACTACCCACTACCCTCTGAACTTTGCAGTTCTAATCCCCGGCATCAGCGCCATCTTGCAATGTCCTGGGTGGTCTTGTGAACTTTGAACTTTAAGTTTAAGCTTTTATTTCCAAGTGAGATAGAGGTCAATCACTGGTCAGTTTGTAGTAAAAAAAAAAAAAAATTATAGTGTGCCACTTTGTTTTTATGTCACATTTTCGTCGTATAGAAATTTTATGTTCCTTCTTGCCTTACTTGCTTTGTGATGTCGATATATATGATTTATAAAACCTCATTCAGAGCAGTTTGGTGTTGAAATTGACGGAAATAGTAATAATATTCGTAAAAAAGGTATATGAAACAATTCATAAGAAAAGCCTGTTTTCGCATAGATGAGACCTAGCTAGAATGATTTTTCGACCCAAAAATCCCTATTTCGTAAATTTCAAAAATTCTGCGTGATAGTCTTACTCGCATTTGGCTAGTTTTTATAGCCGGCGGGTCAAGTGCAACTGTCAAAAATGTGGGTCGGGTGGCCGTTGCTCAGACCTTCATTCGCAGATCAAATTAGCAGCTAACTAATTTGATAAGTGTAGGCCGTGTAGGGTAATAAAAGTATCTGTTACAGACGTTCTTGGAAACATCTGCAGTATCACGCCACATAATGCATGAAATAAAGAGACGCATTGTTAAAACATTGTACGACATAATGACAACGATTGTGTACATAATACTATATGATTTCTGTAAATAAAATAGTCAGTGTCAAGACCTTGGGCATACGCGGAAAACCTGAAGAGTGGCAGCGACCTTGCCGGCCGAGGCCGCCCCTGGCCAGATACAGGATATTTTCATTGTGTTTATTTCATTATTCATTTTAATCATTTTGACTCGTTTGACATTGACGCCAACAGTCATTGGTTAATTTAATTGCGCACATTAGCGTGGACTCGAACGCTGTGAAAAAATGTTAGGCAGCGAACTAAGGAAATGGTAACAAAGTTTAGTTGGTGTTTTAGTCTGGGGCAATCCCGACCGCGAGCCAGATTGGTGGTTAATTCTGAAATAAATATCCGCCAATGCTTGTATTATTAATGTGAGAGCGGATTTGTTAATATCTTGAGTAAACTATGATATGGAAAAAGGAACAAAGTTTTTAGTTATTTTTTTTATACGTTATTTATCACAAAATTTAACAGCTAAATGCAACTGACTACGTGACATCCCATCCGTCAATATAGTCGTATGTGAGACACGTGCTTTACAGGAAGGGAGAATTTATCCTCTCCCACAAAACTAACTACATAGGGGTCGATTGTTGACCTCCGACATATAAAACGGCGCAAATCGGGACTTAAATTACTGAAACACAAAAATACTTATTATTATAGTTTAAGCAAATTATTAAGTCATCAATCTTCTCTGTGGACTATTTTGGAACTAGTTTTACTTTTAGAGCGAATTTGTACGGAAAAATGGGGATTTTACTAAAATCTTCTTAATTTTGAGTTAAGATCATTCATGTCCCAGAACATGAATTAACTCTATTCATTATTATTAATGAAATTGGTTTTCGATAAGATAATATTGTTATGTTCAAATTAAAATTAGTAATTGCAAATCATTTTACAGATAAGTCTTTGCTGTTTGTCCTTTAACATAAAAGTGAATTCAGGGTCACATTGTTAATTCATCAAGTTCATATTTTATGGCACCTACCTTACGGATGCTGCCTTTCGTAATAGGAAGAGTTTTCAACTCTACAAAGGATCGATCCGGGTTCAACGGGTTTGAGGTTGAACTACGCTCTACAGTTCGCAGTTCGAATTGATACAATGGTTTGGTTGTTCTGTTTCTCTTCCGTGCCCTCTGACGTAGGTAGATACTTTAGGGATAGCTATTAAATTTTGCACAAGGTGTAGGCGGCAGGCTGAGGGGGGTGGGATGAGCGTAGGCGTTGAGGGTGACACGGGCCCCAGAGGGGGTGCGCCGGTGCGCGCGGGACGAGGGTGCGCGGGCGGTCGGCTCCAAGGTCGCAGAGTCACAGCCGGGCAAGGTCACCGTGCCCGCGCGTGTCCGCTCCCCCCTCACACCCCCTAGCAGCCCGATGACACCCTAGCCTTGCGTGGGACGTGACCTTTATCCACGCTCCGGACAAGTAATTGTATACATCAACTTTTCTCCCCCTCTCGTTTACGCAATACGTAATGCTTATTGAGATTTCAGGAAACGATCCGAATGTTAATTATATCTGGCAGCTTGCAACGAATCCTTTCAAATTGTGTTTAATTTACGTCCGTCCCGTCATTTAACCGAATTAATGTCTTTGATACCAGATTTTATAGATCTATGAATCAATCTTTGCTTGTCTGATCAGTTAGATGAAATAACGCAATTATTTATTTGATAACATGGTGAACCTACATATGACGTGCAACTGGCTGCTTAGAAAATAAACAAATTTCAAACTTATCGTTTCTTTTTTGTTTGTTTCCTGTGACTAGCTTTATTTTGTTTTATAAAATAGTGTGACAAACGGGCAAGTAAAAACATCTGTAATGGAATACCTCGTGTGCCGATAGTTTTACCGGCTGTCTGACTTGCTACGCCGGAACATAGCAGCGCAAGCACTGCTACTTGGCGGCAGGGTTAGCCACTCACTTGCTTATGGCAAATACGGTTGCCATGTGACAAAGTAAATTTCCGTCATATACTTATATATAGCAGAGTATAAAATCATATTTGAAAATGTACCCGAGTGGATAGTAAGATGGGAGTAAAGCGACCCGGACGGACCTTGCACATAGTTCTACCACCCGCATATTATTACTACTAATTTGGCACGTATTTATATGGAACAAAGATCATTATTTTAAAAAAAAACCTAATCAGCTGGCGATAATGTAATCGTTTCTTCTAATAAAAGTTACCCATAACTTCCTATCCTTCTCAGCTAGTTGGGCCCAATACACCAGGAGGTACTCCCACGCAACAGATACTCAACTAAGGTCCCCATTTCCCAGTAATCATTAAATCATTATCAAAATGTCGTCTCGGCTAAAACTAAACAAAATAACGCCTACCACAAAATGGTTATGAGAAAGCAAATTAGATTTGAGTGCAATCTAGCAACTAAGGATAAGTACCTAAAGGTCACGGCTCAAAGAGGGTTATTAGTTAGGGTGTCATCTTCTTGAAGTATATTTTTTTTAAACATAATTTGATTTTTTATTGACACCAGTTGTCAACATAGCGATATGTGACCCTACTTACTCTTTGCTTATCTTGTATAAAATATAACATCATTCTTCGAAGTTCATCGTCTCTATTCACGATATATTAGATAACACTACAACTTTTGTTAAAAATCTATAATAATTAAAAAGCCACCAAAATCGGCAAAAACAAGACACATACCCAACGGTTTTTAAATCGTGGTAACCTTAAAGGCGTACTCAATAAGTTGGTTGTTAAAGAAGAAGATTAAAAAGAAAAATATATGATTTCAGTGGAAGTGGAACACAATGCCGACGAATCCGGTGAGATACAAATCTCGAAGACGCTCGACCTCATTTTGGGAGAAAATCTTCATTTCAAATGTCTTAGCGCCTTTTATTGCCTATTTTCTTTAAGACCTCGAAGGACTGTATTTTTATTTTATAGGAAGCGGAATACGTAATTTTTAAGGGCTAAATTTAACATTTTACGACCGGACTCTATGAACTGTATATACATTTTTGTTTGGCTCTAACTAGACGTCAAGTCGTGGTAGCCTAGTGGTTTGACCTGTGGCCTCTGGAGTTTTGATAACCTGCTCTGAGTTGAGTAAATTTGAAATCTGCCATGCATGAGCTTTTCGGTAAAGGAAAACGTCGTTAGGTTTCCAGCACACATCTGTGAAGCAATTCAATAGTGTGTGTGAATTTCCCAATCCGCACTGGGCCCGCGTAGGAACTATAGCCTTCCAATTCTACTGGAGGAGGCCTAAATATGCCAAGAGCACACTGAATCACGCTATATTTTATAAAAACAAAAAGCGACGACAACATGTACTGAAATTGTTGCGAATTCGGAATAAAAGGGCTATATTATCAATAATTACACGTCAAAATAATTTATTTTTATTCTACGCCTTGGTATTATAAAGGTCACGGTAGACGGTACACGCTTTTGAGTAGTTTACGCTGCTAGAACTTTATGCTTTTCATCGTAAACTACTGACAAAATTCATGCACTGGTACGGTACTGACATCTCGTAAATATATCTTACATCCTCAGCCTCAGCACCTCATCAGCATGCAAATCAATATCATAGTAATGTTACCATTAATTATTTACTTAAACTAGGTGACTTTTTTCTTTGCTGTCGTACGTAAGTGATGTTTGACTAGTGTACTTTTCCGGGAGTGATACTGTTGACAAGCGGCGTCCCCTCGTATGACGTCATCGCTCATAACCTTCAAAACATCCCACGCGTTGATAGACACGCACTGTGACCAAGCTGTATACAGGGAGATTACTCACTTCACTTCTGCGAATCAATATTTTAACCAGATTGCAAATATCTACATGGCCTGGAATTCTTGTTGTATCAAAATAGACTATTTAACACCTGTCCTTAGAGGCGTTCCTTATTGAAAAGCTACATAAAATAAACATGATAAAATTAATTCCAGTCATGCAATTTTTACTACAGCTACTGAAATACGCAGTGATAAGGGAAAAAACTGAAAATAAGAACTTTCCGGAATACTCACGAGTTATAACATTGCCGTATTTGCATGAGTTAATTTTATCTTGAACGGATATAACTAAGCAAATTACTTCTTGCATTAGGCGACGACAACATTGAAACTTACACGTGGATGGGATAAATAGACTGAACTAGTCGGGGAACGGGGCAAAGGGGTGTCCACCCCATTCCACCCTGAAGCGCATGTACAGTTGAAGATTGATCAATCATTATTTCTACCAGGAAGTCGACTACCTACGCGTTTTATTAATATGCCGTAAGTAAATGTAATAAACCAATAGATACCTATGGAATAAAATTCCGGAAATAGCGATACAGATTTACGAGAGCATTTTTTACGCGTAGTACCTAAGCCCGAGAGGCCCTGTTGACACTCATAGATGAAAAGAATAAAGACTATTTTTGTTTCTTGGCTTCATTTCACAGAACCCCGCAGTGCATCACTGGTCGAAGTGGATCGATCTCGTCAATCAAAGGAAACATCTGGTAAAAAGAAGATAGTCGACGTTAGTCGCATCCTAATAAGTCACTCGATAACTTTGTAGGGAAGGATTCCTTAATAGTTAGGAACGTCGTTATGTTCTCCTTACAATACGATAATAATTATGGAATTAGTGTAATGTAATGGTTTATTAATGAAAAAATACAAATGGCAATTAAAAACAATTGAAACTAGGATTAAATTAAAAACAGTTATTAGTAAAATTGATAGTCATAGAACTGTGTTATCGCGGGCCCCCAGCAGGGCGGCCTTGGGCAGGCTTTTGGGAATCTAGGTCGTGCGGAGGCGTAGGGATCGAGGACGAACATCATTACAGCGAAGTGGAGTGGAGTGCCCTAGATAGCACTGAATTATGAGCGCCCGCGCCGACTACGGAACGTGGATTTTGTGTTGATTCCGAAATACCTGTCTAGTAATGCTATCTGGGACAAGACCTCGGGGAAATTCAAACGACACATACCTACCCGTAAACCTTAATATAAAGGATTCCCATTTATTTAGTACAGGCAAATCAAAAAAATCGAGAATTGATGTACCTATGATAAGGGCACCAGAAAAACGACCATCTCCACAATTATGCAGCTTCTAAATGGCCACAGCGCTGGCTACTATCAGCTTTGTATTCTAATAAAAGTTACTGTAGCTTTATAAAAGTCGTATAGCCTTTATATTCAAGTTCAAGCCTTAAGGAGCGCCAGATGCGACTCGATCGTCATAAATTTAGCATCGTATTCGACATTCAGATCCCTTCCGAGACCATGTGTCTCCTGAGTCAATAACATACGTGTACTTTCGTTCAAACACTTTTTCGCGATAAATAATGTCGCAGTTGCAAATAAGGAAATACTTATCTGCCATATTTTACTTAAGTATTTTTACATATATTTTCAGCTCACATCCACCCAATCACGACGGAAGATGGACAGACGATCTGTTAAAAATTTAAAGAAGTCTTTGACTACCGCTAGCACAGAACCGATGCTTGATGCGAGATGCTTGGGGAAGGCCTATATCCAGCAGTGAACATCTTCTGACAGAATGATGATGTTGATGACACACTCGGTGTCACTTGCATCATGTTATTTTAACAATAACATTAACTTGAGCTGCAGTTTTGCAAGACATAATAATTCATGAGTTTTTTATAACTAACCTCAAAACCGTCGTATAATTAAAGTTATTGATAATGTAACTTGGTGCAACTCACACTAATTTCATAAGCGCGCTTTTAACAGCCTGACATGGATGATACCAAAAATTAAGGCAGATTTAATGTAAATAAAATTAGGATATTGCGTATAATTGAAGTTCACGTGGCGTCCCGGGGAAGCGTCCTGAAGGTCGCCGCGAGGTCGCGTCAAGGTCTCGGGCCTATTGTCTGTTACACGAATACCTACGGCTTTGCTGTTTATATTAAGTCCACGAATGTCGCCTGATTGTGATCACAATTAGGCTAAATTGGAAAATGTATTTCATGTAGGTAGACCTTCAGACGTCAGTAAAGTTATTCGTTGTGTATTAAATTTCCTTGTTTTCATTCTATTTTCATCATTTCTGGATGTTTTTTGTGAAAATCGTGTTCATTTTTAACGGATGTTACCACAAAACTGCAGCTCGTATTAATTTTTCGACTATTTAACAAGAGGCGTAATTTTATTTTACTCTCCTCAAATTTTAAATTCAGCACCACTTTCCTGTGGTGCTTTCCAATTATGTGCTTTCCAGAATCAGGTTGTTTGTCCTTACACGCTGTCGTTGTTGCGGAAATGTTTAAAGCATACGTGTTTCGTACCAGTGAACATTTTAACAGCACAAATATAATGCTAAATTATACTCATCAACTGGTGCTAAATAGTCGTTCTATTACGGGTAGCTGGAGGCATTTGCCTATCAAATTAAATGCACTATACACACTGCATTCGTCCACGGCCTCTTAGTACAGTAGGTGTTGATTGATGCATCAAAACTGACCATGTAGACGAATTAAATTTGTAGTTCGAGAGGTCAAGGGAATTAGTAAAATCCCGGAATGTCAACGGTCATAGCTAATGGGTTACGCGGGGGTAGAGCCGCGGGTTAAAAGTAATTAAATATAATTAACTAGCTTCTGCCCGCGACTTCGTCTGCGTAGAATTATACATAAAAACCTTCCTCTTGAATCACTCTATCTATTAAAAAAACCGCATCAAAATCCGTTGTGTAGTTTTGAAGATATAAGCATACATAGGGACGTAGGGACATAGAGACATAGGGACAGAGAAAGCGACTTTATTTTATACTAGCGACCCGCCCCGGCTTTGCTTGGTATATTATGCATGTATCATACATATAAACCTTCCTCTTGAATCATTCTATCTATTAAAAAAAACCGCATCCAAATCCGTTGCGTATTTTAAAAGATTTAAGCATACATGGGGATATAGAGACAGAGAAAGCGACTTTGTTTTATACTATGTAGTGACTATGTAGTGATAATGGGAACAAAATTTATTAAAGGATTTATTTTAATAAGTTTGACCATCCGCGTTTATGAACGCGTCATTAAGTTTTTTTAATCAAAACGAAATACTTAGCTGCACCACAATTTTACTGCGTTGTTACGAATTTTAAATACACTTTCCACGCTAGCGAGGAAAAAGCGTTTTTCCACTTAGGTTTAGAAGAAAAAAAAAGCTTAAAGAAAAGCTCTGAATTAATGTTGTCAGCTAGTCGATTTAATTAGAGATGTAGTTTTGAATGTTAGCACTTTCGAATGGTATCTTTAAGCTATTTGATTTAAAATATTGGTCTCCTGTTGACAGATCACCAGGACTCAACGACAGTTACTACTTTAAGCGTGTCTTTTAATGGTGTAACTGTAACGAACTTACGAATAAGTTTCGCATCTGGTTATACGTAGACAACTGATGGAATAACAAAGTTTTTGAAACCGACTGACAGATACATGGAAGTAACTGCACAACTTAATTTCCTTATTACATAAACTTAATTATTTAAGTAATCATTTTAAGGGTAAAAGTTGGCAAATATAATGTGGGGGACTTAGCCCATAGAGGGCATGAATCCGGTTGTTAGGGCATCTTTCTTTAACAAATTAATAGATGGTGTTGGTGTTTAGGACCTATTTATTTTCAGCGTATTTTTAGACGGTAGTTTTATTTTAATTTAAGCACGTCTTCATCTCATTCCTCCATTGATACGAGATCTGCATTTCTGCAGAGGACTTGTAGTTAAGGTACTTTTTATGATGCTAACCGCGATGGGTCAAGCATGCCTGTGAGTTCTCCCGACAGTTGAGTACATCAGCTCCGAGACCGATGAATAAACCTAACTAACTTAAATAAAACTTACTTCGTCAACGAACTGAAAGACCTAATAAAGCATTGTTAGCGTGCTCAGTCACCTATATGGGCCGTATTTCAAAGCGTTGTTAGGCTGACCTTGTGAGGGCATGTCGACGAAGATGTAGGTCAGTGAGTCTCGGTGCCCTTGACCTAGGGCGGCGCGCCCTTCACGGCGCCCTACGAGTGCTGCTAGACGAGACCGCCCAAACCAGTGGGCGACAGCGAAATTGCCTAAATACCACCCTTATATGTAACTTCAGTATTGTTTTATATAATCAATTTAATAATGAGGAGGGACTGAAATAACAAGACGGAAAATGATATGGCGATCGAGACTACAATACTGGTCCATCTATCCACGCAGATATAGACTTATGCTCGCATAGCAACCAACGAAATTGAGGTTAAGAGCTAACCCATCCCAATTTAACTCTTTACCTATATCACGAAGTCGAAAATTACTCAAATCGGTATTTTGAGTAGTTCGAAATTATGTAGTTGAAAAATACGTAGTTTACACCATTACGTTGCAAAATAAAGGGTAAAATATATACTTCGTCACACGGGGACGTCAAATTTATTCTACATATTGCTTCTAGACAATGTGTCGGCAGTATATATATAGGTATCTATGTACAGACCTACTATTTACTACGTGGTACGATTGACGACTACATCCTAGTTAACCTTAATTATTTTGTTGGGTACATAACTTGAGATAATAAAACACCAAATGTAAAAAATATGCGAACTTAGTGATAATAAACGACCTTGTGTTTCGATGTAGAGATAAAAGCATACATGTATTGTTTACATCCATTAAGTTTTTTAATTATTAATTTATATGAGGAAAATAGGTACGTAACGCGTACTTTACCTTATTAAAACTGACATAGGGTGAAAGTATTACAGCATACCTACCACCTCAAGGTAAGGGAGCACCACAATCCATATAGGATCACTTTGTTGTCCGGCTGTCCGTCTGTCAAGACTCTTTTTATCAGGAATGCGTGGAGATACCGTGCTGAGATTAATGTCAAATATTGTAATCAGCAATCCCTACTAGAAGCTGTGAAGAAACCAAACTTCTTAGCCAACGCACTCACGTACAACGAATACAGCCATGTTTTCATACAAATTGCCGTGGAATTAGAATGTAAAAGCTAGGCTACGCCCAATTGAAATAGAAACTTGGAATTTTGAAGGAATGAAGAAGTTCTTATTATTCAAAAAAATCGAGCATGTCAGTAGTAACCAATATAAAATAACCCCATACTGTGTACAGTTTGCTTAAGAGCAGGGGTCTGTTAACACTGCATGTTAAAGATACAGCTGTTTTAGCGTATATTTTGACAGTTCTGCCGAATTTGCGTACCGCACTGAAACCTCAGTGCGCGACTCAGACTCATACAGAGATATCTCTATCCAAAAAAGTAGTCATAATTTTTGTAGTGAACCGTTTCTGTGAAACATGAAAAACATGTTGATTCAGCCTTAAGTGAGTAAGATCTGACCTGCAGCTGAATCATTCTGGTACACACGTAGTATTTTTTATCATTTCTGTTAAATTAAACATAATATTTTCACAAAGATTCACAGAGACTACCTGTTAAATATTTTTTTAGAAACCCATTTTAAATAAATATTTACATACATACATACCGTCACGCCTCTTTCCCACAGGGGTAGGCAGAGACTACTTTGTTCCACTTGCTACGATCCTGATATTCTTCTTTCGCTTCATCCACATTCATCAATCTATTCATACATGCTCGTCGGTTTTGGGTACTCCTGACCTGACCTTTTTCCAAAACGTCTCCTTTTTGGTCCTATTTCCTGACAGTTGATGAAAAAAAACATTTACCTTGTCACTTCGCTACCATACGTGCAAGACACTCACGCCGGTGCGAAATATTGCAAACCTCGGCTTCCACAATAAGCCATACATAAATCTCACAAACCTAACTATCCCCTACACCACACAAGAGCGTAACGCGTTCCATTCCATCCTCAATGCACTGAGTACACCGTCTACTGCGCGCACTACTGTCTAGCATGCAAGCCGACGACGTAAGTACCAAGCATTTATGTTGTCATTTTTGTGTGGTGTAAGGGTTAGTTAGGTTAGTGAGATTAATGGCATTCGAAATGTTACACCATTTAAATTCTCTATACCCACCAAAAACATAATCCGTTACCTTAAGCAAAACAATTGAAATAGGTAGAACATACGAAAGCATCTGAAATTAGCGCAGTGGTTTTATAGTAACATTGCATAAGAACGTGGCTATCGAAACTACCTACGGTGGAAAATTGTTTTCGCGAATTATTCCGGGAAGTCTTAACAGAGGCGAGTAACGGGTTGGCTGTGATTATTCAGATATCAACGCACGCACACCGACGCGCATTCGCGGGTGTGCGTGCGCGTGACATTGAACTTCACACTTCACGCGGCGGTGATTGCGTAACCGGCGCTCGCGCAGCCCCGGGTTCATGTCTACTACCGCGTGAGCAATCAATCCATCTTGTGGAGCAATTTATTTACACCACTTATGCAATAATGCAGTTATGTACACTGATGAATACAGGCACCCTTTAAACACAGCTAACACGCTTTGGGTGAAATATTACTTGAAAGTCATGAAATAAGTAAAACAATTAGCGACTTTGTTTAGACAATTACATAGCTCATCAGGTAAGTATAGTAATGAAAGATCATACATATATTATATCAGAAGCAAAAACAATGAGAAAACCTTGAATTTAAATACAATATGACAAGTGAAGTCTTTATCTAGTATAAGTCGAAGGTAGGAATTGTACTCTATTAAAAACTAAAATAAAGATTTTGATAAAGTTTTTGTTTAAAAATTCTTTTTTTTTAGGCGGAGTGAATTTTTCAGTAACTGTGCTTGCATTGTCGTTCATTCTGCATATGTATGGGTAACAAATTACAAGTCAATCTGACCACTCTAGAACCAGGCGAAATTTAAGTTTTTTCGTCATAGAATTAACTTAGGATACTCTTCCAAATTCTATTCAAAAATTCATGGTGTTACTCTTGACGATCACGATGATGGTGATCATGTTTCCGTTTCCACCTGTACGCCCTTAATCATGCTAAACGTGGCCTTAAGGTTTTGTTATCTTAGGCTCTGTCTACCCCGTAAGGGATAAATACGTGATATATGTATGTATGTATGTATGTACTCATGACGATATCTAAATAATTTCCCTCGCGGTGAAAATATGTCACAGTACGCAGTGTACGCGCACACTTAGTAAGGCGGCCGCACCACGTGTAATTTCGGCAATGACACTGACATTGGGCGTAACCGAGGCCGATGAGTCTCACGACACGGCCGAATGGCGCCCTAGTCTTGCCATCTTTTATTACTGCTACTCTTTTTTAAATTACATTCTTACTACTAGGAACCTGTTTATTCGCCAGTTTTCACGAGAAAATAAATCACTTGCTATACAACGTTGTATGTAAAGTAACCCACTGAGTAAGCTTTCAGAGTTTTTTTATAAGAACGTACTCTAATGATCATTTTTTGTAATGTTATTAGGTACTGATATATGAATGTGACAAAAAAATGAATACTTAAATCTACAATTTTTTTGAGGCTACTCAATTACAAAAATCTAGCATGGATAACAAAAATGAGTAGGTAGTTACTTAAGTACGGTCAAGTGCAAAAATAAGTTTCGATTTAATCCTGTCATAAATATGTATTGAGACCTTATTCCGTTGACATAAGATGGTATGGGACATATTTATGAAAAGTTATGTACACCTTTATTTTTACACTTGACTGTACAACACTAACATGCGAGCATTTTACGAGCCTTTCAATTAATTTCAAAGTAAAAAGCTAGCAACAATTGCTGCGTTCCAACGAGTGTTGTGACAAATGAAAGCAGCAAGGGGCAGACAAATGACTAACGCCAGTCAACGTCACGTCAACAGTCGGTGCAAGTTGTGACAGATGACGGAGATGACCGCGTTGTGCGATCTTGACACATCGATTAACCAGCTGTCGTGAGGCGCCAGTTTCACTTTTCCATGAGAAACAACTCTCTCGGTACTCCTCACTGCAAGCCTTGAGCGTACAAGTAACGTTGTAATGTAACAGACATACGTTTGGCGCGCAATTCTGACAAACGTCATTTGTTTTTCACTGAAATTACGTACCTATTTGTCTTTAAAATAACATCATTGACCTTGACAGTATCATTACAAAATTGCAATCTCTTAATATTGGATAAGAATTTAAATTAAGTAGGTAGGTATATAAAGCGATTTTTATCACATGCATGTAGATTCGACGAAAGTCAAATATATCATTAATTAACATTAAATGTGCCTGGCTATTAACATCGGCAGTGCGGCCTTTAAGTATAATGAGACGGCCTTGGTTCTAATTTGCCGGCCAATACGTCTAATTTGCGCGGTTAGCTTCCGCGACGAGTCGCGTAGTTTCCCGCTCGTTTAATTTTGTTGCTGCGCCGCGTGCCCCCGCGCACCCACGGTCATCTTATGCTTCCGTGAACTGAGAGTGCATGATACCACATCCATCACTCCTATCGTATTTTACATCTACCGCACACTGATCATTTAACGTACTTATTTGGATTTTGTCGCCATAAGCGTGGTTACTTTTGAGGTTATGTTGGCACGTGGGCGGTCGGTACAGCGGCCGAATATCGCTTGAAGTTTCGGAAGGCTCTACTAAGCAAACAAATGATCCGTACCTAATAAAGATGAGACAACATGGTGGCCTCTAAAAATAATAGCAATAAAATGGCACCTCCGGGTGACGCAGAGCGCGGCGGCGCGGGCGCGGGCGGCGCTCGCCTATCTGACTGTACAAATAGCTGCAACCTTGAGATTCGGCGCGCGCGACAAGGTCATTGTGCGAATCGTTATCAGCGTGACGTCAGCTCGTGACCTCCGTGCGACCTTCGCCGAGGTGCCCGCCGCACAGATACCGATAGCGACCGATAGCGCTCGCCTAGCAGCGCCGCCCTGCTGCTTCCGCCTCCGCACAGCACATGCCACTCCGCCGAACACGCCGCTTAAGGCCGTGGCGTCACATGACATTTATTGACCTGTACAGTCAGTACAAATTTTGACAAACAAAAATATACACCAGAACGTTCAGTCAATGTCAAAGTTAAAAAAGAAATCGCAATAAACATTTTTATTAGAAATGTTATAGTATTATCTAGAATACTTTACTACCAGAAAAAACTCGCGTTTTCAAGTACTGGCACTCAGCCAGAAATAAAACGTCGATCGGAATCACTTTCCGCGCCATACGTACATATTATTGCGTCCGCAAATATTCCGTCGACCTTGTGTATTCATGGCCGTGCAAAAATATCAGCTTGACATTCTAAACGATTTCCCGATCTTTAAGTTGCTAACCAGGAAGCTGCGGATAGCATTGACCACGCCTCTGCTCTTCGAGGCCGAACTCTTAAAGATCATATTCCGAGCTCGCTCCCCCCGATTGATACAGATGCACTCATTACGGTAGGGTAGGGTACGGTAGTTTAACCTGGACTCGCATACATAATTATGATCTTTTCTGATACGTATTTTTGTTAAAATCCATTTTTGGAACAAACAACAAACTAGGCATCTGAATTCCGTGAACCGTTTCCTGTGATAAATTTATCCGAGGTGCCTAAAGTAAATAACAGCTCAAGGATTTCTAAGTATTGAGTTCATTACAAACTGTGGTACTTGAATTATGTGGGTGTCAATTTAAACTACTGACGCAACAACAAATTTGTCAGAACACTGGTCATAGGCTATTCGGTACTTAAAAGAGAGTTAACAGCATTAACCTTTTATCTGTCATTGTCAACATCATTCATAAACAAAGGCAGAAGCAAATTAGTTTTCCCCGTTTAGTTAAACGTGCAGCAATAAGTAAACGAGAGTACGTTTGGGAGGGGCAAGTATGACCTGAATCCGAATACGGGCACGCGAGAGAAATCTCAGGCCGGCGCGGGCGCTGCCAGATGAAACTCGCCGAGAGAAAGGTCCTGAATCCTTCGTGACCATGATACGCTCATTCAGAAAGTTTTAATGGGCAGATACATGCAATACGATTGTGCGATGTTAGACTTTTGTGTTTGTAGACACGTATTTTGACTTCATTTTAATACAACGCTATTTTAAATACGTTGTAAATAATTATTTACAGAAAAAACTCAATAAACGCCTAAGTATAAAACTTGGTACGAATTGTCTTATTGAAAATATTTGTTGTAGTAGAACATCTTTGTTGGCCACTAGGGCAAACGCCACATGTGGCCGTATCGCGACTGGTATCGCCTCAATTTCTCTGCGCGAGGGCGGCCTCGGTACCTTCGCATAATCGGCGGAGAAAACAGACGGATACTGTCATCGCATTCGCGGCTCGACTGACTTATGACTTAAAAATCTACATACAATCATCTGCTATGTGGGCCAGGGCAGTGGGCCGTGCGGCCGGTTTCATGCCTCGCTTCAGGCCCGTCCTCCTTATTATGTTAATAAAAAGTAAATTACTAATTAATAGCGAGATCCAATATGGAGCTAAATCATTATCATCATTATCAGATTCAGCCTATATAATACACCTACTGGGCATATACTTCCTGTCAGAAAGTCAGGGCATGCGCTGTAATTTCCACTCGGGAACATCACTCGATATCACCACTCAAAAGTGATAAAAATCTGTGTGTTGCTATAAAACTAAAGCTCAAATTAAAATTTCAACCGTTTGATTTGACAACATTTTGATTTTTTATTCCACGTAAATTTTCACTACTAGCGAGTGGTAGTGGTAGGTACTTTATAATCTTCACATGATGTGTATTCGAAATCAGGCCCCTCTGCCGAAAGGTATTATAATAATATATTCACACTAATTATTGACTTTTCATCGAAATGCTCATGGAACATTTCAAATGTAATATCGCGCATACATTCCGAAAAACTCAGCGAGCGAGCCTGAGTTCGAACTTTCGCCCCTGCTAGAGAAGCCATAGGTCAGATCACTAGGCTACCACGGTTTTGCAGGAATCAATATTTATAGAACAAATATAAATTTACACACTTAACAATTTTTTAAATTTCGTAGGTACTTCAAGTTTGACTTTCAAATTTTGTGATGTCAATTGTTTCTGCGTAAAACGTACGTACATACTAGTATTGCCATGCATGATCGAGTTGAATATTAAGCCCAGTGCCGCGGGCAGCTGAATAGGTTTACCTAATCGTTTTACTTTGTCTTTTCAATGAAATATGGAAATTGTTTATTTATTTATTAATAACTAGCTGTTGCCCGCGACTCCGTCTGCGCAGGCGCTGCCGCTATCCTACCGGAACTATGCGATTTTCTAGGATAAAAACTATCCTATGTCCTTCCCCGAGACTGAATATATCTCTATGTCGAATTTCATTAAAATTGGTTGAGCGGTTTAGGCGTAAAATCGTAACAGACTGACAGACAGATAAACAGACAGAGAGTTCTTTCGCATTTATAATATTAGCATAGGGAATAGGGATTAGCATGTATCATTTATATCAAATCCATTATTACCATGCATACATCGCCTGTTTACAACTATGTTGCATAATTAAATCAATGGACGACACGAGTAAATAAAATCCATCATTTGATTTTTAGGGTCCCACAAAGAAGAAGAGAAATATAGATGAACGAGAAACCAATGATTTCTATCCGAAATTTTTCCATATTCAAGCATTTTGCATCAATAAGTGGTAAATAACAGTGCCCTTATTTCATTTCTTAAATGTCTGCTTTTTTAATGGTAGTCTACATGGTTTACTGTAAAAATAACACAGGCAAACGTATTCTTAGGTATAAGAAAGCAGTCGCAGTGCTACAATCATTACAGCTTTGTAATTTAATCAAAATATAAATTTATCATGCCAATGAACATAATCTATACTGGGGCCCGATTTTTGAAAGCACACCATTCGAAAGTACCACTCGAAAGTGGTATAAATCAGCTTATATCTCCAAAACTACAGCTTTAATCAAAGTTTTGACTAGTTCACAAGATTAATGAGAGCTGTGATTGTCTTCTATGCTACACGTATTTGAAATTCAGCGCAATTTTTCACCACTTTCGAGTGGTATTTTCACACATGTGCTTTCAAAAATCGGTCCCCTGCTCTATACCCTGTGTAAGACAAGTTTAAATTGACTTATTCTATTCAGCGACTTACATTTAATTAAAATTTAAGTTTCACTTTACGAACCACTTATTGCCACTGAAAACTATAAAGACTAAGTCTCTCAAAAATGCTGTCTCTTTAATATCTTTGTGCGTTTCCACAATTGAACAGTCATATACAGAAGAAAGTCGCGAAGAAGACAGTCGCTAGTGTTACACATTCGTAGTTTCACATAGATCGGGTTTAACACGTGGACAACAAAGACGATAGACGGAGATGCCGAAATCCGTTTTATAAGCTGGTTACGGGACACAAAAAATAGCATAATTAGTAATCATTGTAAGTACTCCACATTGCACGACTGGTAGAGCTGTCTTAGTGGGATACGTTTGTATTTTTACCTACGTGTATATGTTTGTTTCTTTAATTTTGTACAATAAAGTGATTATGTACATAGGTACTTACATAGGTGCATAATTATTTAACTAAATCAGGACAAAAATGCTAATGTTGATCGTCATCGCTGTGGATAAGTAGGTTTCAGCGAGTGGTGTTGCACTTGCGACATACTTTCTCGGTGTTTATGAACGTACTGCAGTGCTCGTACAACAGAGCTCCCAATTTCTCGTGTTTCAGAGCAATTCGAGCTGTGTTCCGTGTTGTTTCCCCGGTCGCTGACCTGCATTTGCGCTCACCCCACGACCATTTGTTTTCCCGATTATCTCGCTTATTCTTTGTGGTACCAAACGTGACAACTCAACAAACGAGCGCAATGACCGTTTCACGAAATTAGGACCATTAAAATAACACACATTTTTATAACGAAGCGATTAAGAATGAGACAATATTTTAACACACAATTTATTTGCTGTCTAAATGAACAGATTCCTTCTCGGAATTTACACACTTTATTTTTTAACCGTCGCGAAGACATTCGATTCATGAATAAAAAAAAAGGTATTCATATTACTAACGTTTCAGAGAACAGACTCCAAAGAACTATAAAGATGCCTAAGCGCATTCTTCTAACGTTTACCTTTTAAGATTACAAGGGGAATAAAAACAATGAACAGAGCTCAGATATAACGTGTTGTTGTCAATCGTGTTTACGCTTAAACCTGACTGTGCGGATAGCTGGCCGGTCAGGCGAGGACACCGTTTCGCTGACACCGGGAGTGCAAAGACATGATGCACTGGTAGTGCGGCGTAGAAGCGGTTATCGCGCAACGTGACGCCACGTGGCGCGCCTCGTGTGCGCGAGCTGCATGTGCTGCCCGCGACTTGGAGAAATGAGTCAGGTACTTGATGAGCGCTGCTCAGCATCTCCTTTGTCGAAGCCGCTTCAAAAACCATTGTTAATGTCGCTATGTTAAATTGTTGTTGATAAAACAGTGGTGAGCACTGATTTAGCTATCTTGACTGATTTGGGATTCGTTAAGACGGTTTGTAGATATAGATACTTCTACATAACTGCACCACGATGGAAAATTAAACACCTTAGTAGGCGACTTAATATGCCAAAACTTTTGTACCTATTCTCAAAGCAAAACAACTCGAACTCTCGAAAAATTGGCACTGTACAACGGTGTTATTTATTTGAAACAAGGTTACTAATTTTTTCAAGGCTTGTTTTTTTAAGCTTACACTTTTTTTCGCGAAGAGTGGGTAGAATATTTACAGCTGCGATCCGCGTGTGATTTACTATTTTACGTACGCGGTGGACTGGTCGCTATGTACAAACGTTTACATAGCGCACCTACCGCTGTATATAAAACACAAGGTCGCAGCGTGTTTCAAAGGAATCGTTTACAAGCGAGAACAATATCGCTTACAGACAAACTGCTATGGATTTCAGAGAACAGTTGCTATCAAATGTCAACCTTCGCAGGCACACGTGGTCGTGACGACGTACACTAAGTACGTAATAACGGCGATAAATAATTACAAAACTGACGGAAAATATGCTCGAGAATTGTAACAACCTTTGTTTAAAAGATAACATGGCGCAATACTTGGACAATAATATTTTTCTAAGTAAACGTAGAAATTAAAAAGAGATTAGGTAGGCGTGGATTTCACCGTTTAATATTTCACTGCGATTTATTTTACAACATTTTTAGAGAAATTTCAATTCCCAGTAAAATTTGTAGCTGTAAAATACTTTTTTACGTTTTTGTACTTTAAATGAGACCATATTCAAAAATAGAATTATTTAAAAAAAACGTGATTGAAAGTAAAATCTAGTAACACGATAATTTCACCAAATAATTTTACATTGGAAAATCTCTGTTCCGACTCTACATTGTTACCGCGAATTTATGACCTTCTTTGGTGCGCTGTCTTAGCAAGGAAATGGTGCCTAGTGTAGCATCATCTGGTATTTTGGTATCGACGCTAACACGGAAGACTATTTCAAGAGTCAGGGTCAGCGGCGCCGTCACCACCCGACTGCGCCCGCGCAGCGCCGTCACGCGCCGGTGTCGGGTTTCAGTAACAGAAGCCATTACAACCCTAACTCAAACTAGGAATTTCTAGGGCATCATCAGCCTTGTCACCTCTCAAGACTGGCGTGGGTGTTCGGTGTAATAAAAATCAAACACGGATATTAAGAAAATCTACCCGATATTTTCTAATTTTCTTTCTAATGCCATGTATCTGTAGAGCTGCGATTGATGTATAATAAGATACATACTTGACTCATTGACGTAACACAAGATAAACTGATAAAACTCTTATACACAACAAGGAAGGAAAATCTTATTTGCATAGTTCGATAAGTCATCTACTAATCTACTTTTACAATTGCGTACTTTTCAAATAGTATTCTGTTCTGGGTCCTAGTGATCACGAAAAAAGTCTTGACGTGTCTCGAACAAGGTAACTTAAAGACCAAGAACGTGATCATGATCTATCTACCTCTATCTAAATAGGCCTAGGTCACAGATTATTACTTAAATGCTGTGTACCTACCAGCCATTCTCGAAGTGTTTTCAGCGGAGTCTCCGTCTCCGTGCAACTCTTATGCCCATACTGAGAATTGATAAGCTACTTGCCATTGCTTGCCTTAAAAATTTTAGTTGCTCATTATGATTATTTTGGGACGAACGGATAGCCTACCTAGTGGTTAGCGACCCTGATGACCCTATGAAACTAGAGCTCTGGGCAGGGACTTGTATGATGAATATGAATTTTTATTCCCGAGTCATGTATGTTTACTTATACATACATACATACATAAATCACGTCTTTATCCCTAATGGGGTGGACAGAGCCTTAGGTAACAAGACCCAAAGGCCACGCATATATCTTGTCAAGTGCCCATAGTCACTGCCCATGGTACTGATAAACTGTGCTTAGTTTCGAACTAGATCGATTGGTGTGAAATTGAAATTTTCCCATGTTGTTTATTTCTTAAACGTTTTATTTTCCAGGGGGGTTCCGGCGACTCATTATCTATGAACTTCAAATTCTAAGTATTTTAATACGTACTCACCTCCATTACCTAACCTAGGTTACTTATGAAACAGCCTCGACCTTCAGACGTTGTAATAACAATCGCAGCAATAGAGAAATATCACATTTCAGCATATTTAAGGATCAACAAGAATAGGAATGGAGGCAATTGTCAGTTTTAAACCGGCCAATCATTTCAATTTGGAAAGTCTTTATCCCTTACGGGGTAGACAGAGCATAAGGTAACAAGACCTAAAGACCACGTTTAGCATGATTGTGGGTGTATAGATGGAAAGGGTAATAACAATAGTGATGGGTTGCTAGCCACAACGCCTATAACATGATTCCTAAGATTTTCGCCCATTCCCTTGATGGGATTTTACCATCTGCGTGGGAAGAGCAGCAACTGGTACATTCTATGTTTTTTCTTTGCTCGCAGACCAGCATGGAAGTATTATAAAGTAGTAGGATTGCAAAATTAATATTTTAATTGTATTATTTTATTAATAGGTACTTTTAACTTGATATGAAGAATGAGTTCGAGTGAAGAGAGTAGCTAAGAAATATTTTGAAAGAACAAGTAGTATATTTTAAAAACACACTTCCAGAATATTTCATTACCAAAATTGGTTCTTACTGGGTAACTTGATTATACTCGTCCCATCATTTAGCACAGTGGTTCTTAACCGGTGGTCCGCGGACCACTGGTGGTCCCTGGAGACATCCAAAGTGGTCCGCAGGGCCAATCTAACAAATAATTAGATAAATGACAACCAGACACAACGCATGAAGGTGCCATTCCGTCTATTGGGGCCGATCGTAGCCATACGTTAGATATCATGAAGTTACTAGGTTAGGTGGTCCATGGCAAGACAGACATTTTGTCAAATGGTCCCTCATGACTGAAAGGTTAAGAACCACTGATTTAGCAGGAAGCAAGTTTTCTATTAAACAGAGAGTTTATCTCCAAACTACTTTCTTCAACTCCTACTTATTGTTCAAATAAAATGAATATGAATGAACTGATTCGTACCACCTTTTAAAACATTTAGTATTTCTGATTTCTAGCCTTTGAAATTTTCAAATAAAAAAAAAATGTAAAACTACCATGGAAGCTGTTATATTTATGCATGCACATTTGTGCAGTTACAAGTTATTGGAGCGGGATATACGGCTTTTGGTAAATTTATTTGACTTCTGGGTAGAACAAGTACTTACTTAGTTTGAATTTTTAAATACCTAGTAGGTATTTACTACCTGAAAGCACTCTCTTATTGCGATCAATATATGTAGATTTCAATTGGGGTCCGCAAAAAAAAAAGGCTGAGGAGAAAATAACTTATAATTTTAAAATGCTTTTTTCAGTAGGCGGGCATTTTCAATTTCATAATAAACTCCGAAATCTTGACCGTTGAATATTTTTGTTTTTTTTCTAAATTTAATGAAAATTTTGTATTCACATATAAAACATCTACATATACATAACAAGGGGACACCGTTTAATCCAGTACATTTGTTGAGTATTTTCACAGCATCCATGTATTGTCGAGCCGTCTGCCACTCAATGCGCCAATTTTGTACTTGAGTATAATTTTAGCACACAATTGACATGAACGACGTCGCTGGTTTTCTGCGTTGTTCGGTCGGGTGACCTCGACCCGCAGCCGTCGCTCGAAGGCAAACTATAGTGATGTTAATAGACAGGAAGCCCAGTCAATGCCAGAAACCCAAGATACTCGAACATTTTTACCTTATTCTTATCTGTCTATTCAGATAAAGCCATTTTGCATCACAAAACCATTGTGATTTAAATATTATGTACGTATGTATAAGTCGTACATGAGGCTGAGCTCATCACTAGACTTTGAAAATTAAACCAAGGCGAATGCTAATATATACTTGACCTTAAGTTTTTTTGTTCAATACATATTTTTCGCTGTTGAAGTTTCGGTAAATACCTACCGCAAGCTAATGTCGCATGCTCTCCGTAAGTTTAATTTGAAAAATAAGATTTCCTTTGTAGAAACCATTTGTGGCTTTATGATATTCCTGTATAAGTAACAAGTATAATTTTCCTAAAAATGTAATAACTTGATGTTATTTGCTGTCGTTTTACAAAATAAGTCTTCATTGTATTGTACTACATCGATTTTCTCATAAATATTATCAATAGCTACTAAATACAAAATAATCTATGCCTGTAAAAGAGTAAGTGTCTGACTGACAGACAACGCACAACCTAAACTAAAACATAGACCTCAGAGACTTGAAACTTGGCAAGAATATTCCATGAAAATCGTAGAGGTGCACTAAGAAGAGATTGTTCGAAATTCGATTGAAAGGGGTTTATACTATTACTTTGAAATGACTCTATCTCCGTAATTACAATTACAAGTCTTGAAGTTGCATGCAAAGTATATAAGTAACTAACTGTGGCCCGCAACTTCGTCTGCACAGAATTCATTTATCGCTATCCCGCAGGAATTACGCAATTTTCCGGGATAAAAAGTAGCCTATGTGTTATACCAGACTATAATCTACCTATGTTCCAAATTTCATCCAGATCTGTCCATCCGTTCTGGCGTGAAAGAGTAACAAACATCCAAACATCCATACTCACAAACTTTCACATTTATAATATTAGTAGTAAGGATTATAAATAGCTAAAAATAATTTCCGGGTTTTGCAAAATTCCAGTGGGACTTGCCAATGCCTATTATTAGTGTTTTCGCAGACTTACTTCTGAAGGATCATAGTTACAATACACCGGGATTTAAAAATAAATCATAAGGGGTAAAAGAATGGGGCAGGAAATAAAGACTTCATTTTTAAAAACATGTGTGGATGAAGCGGGTCCCCGTTTAAATAATAGCACCTGGTTGACCGAACGTTGCTCTATTTATTGCCCCCCAAACATATATATTTCTCGTTTAAATGTATTATTAGTTAGCTATATTCCAATCATTACAGTTGTCATAGCAGACATATTCCTAGAGGAACATAGGACGGCGATAAAATAATTCTACAATTTCTACGCAAACGAAGTCGCGGGCAAAAGCTGGTCAATTAATAAAATAAAGTACCTAACTAAAACATTTATAAACCAATGAGTAATACCCCAAACACCTGAAACACCACTATCCGGCACTCTCGCCACATCATACATAGTTGTCATGATTTCTTCGAAAAATAATGCCGGACAGAAGGAGCTTGATGAAGAAAAGTTTAAAATTTTGTATGACCCAATGTATGTAAATCGGCATAGCTTTCAAAACAAGCGTTGCAGATTGTGTAACATCTGGTAGTAATTTATCAGTGCCGAGCATCGGTCGGTGGCAGTTGAAAGCCAATGCAGGTGAACCGAAGCACCTGGTGCATCACACCTTTGTTACTGTACTTCCGAAAATGAGGTCGCAGGCCTTACGCAAGAAATGGCTGCAAGCAATAGTCACTTGTTTTTGCAAGCTGTCTTGCTGCTCGTAACTTACGAGTAGTTTTGCAGGTGGTGATGGTAATTTATAAAGCTGATTGTAAAAAGCACCCTGGGCGATAAAAAGCATGCGAAAAATCAAGTGTGTGTCAGACCACGCGCAGTGTAAAAGCAGGGTTCCGTAATTGCTTAACACAGTTATTATGAGGCAAAAAAAGGCCAAAGAAAACAAAACTTTTATGACCTCCTGTCCTGTCCACGTAGGATAATTTTTTGTTTTTTAATTTGTATATTTCTTTTTCTATTTCTATTTCAAAAATCGGGCCTCAGGAATCTTATAAAAAGCATCGCAATGTACCTACCCAGAACGACGGCCAAAATGCCACATAGCACGTGAGCTAAGCGTGTCTTGTATCCATCCTTAATTAAATCATTGACATTTATTGCTTAATTCAAAATTATGTTCATGTAATGCATAACATTTATTTCTTCGGGCCTTGCGGTCTTGTAGGAAATAAGTGATTTACTTCTAGGTAGGTATATTATACTATACTGTATTTATCTCAATGTCAACTGTGGCATTGTACATCTCGTTTTCTTAAGCAAATAAAGAAGTTAAGCCTTAAAGAGCATTTCACATTTGCGCTTCTTCTTGCCAGCCTTGTGTCTGTCCCTGAACTATGGAACAACGTTAGCATGCACCCGGACATGCATTTATATTCTGACTACTTTATTCTGCAAAAAGAAACATTGCTATAAAATCTTTTTTGTCATATTCAAAACACGGATCAGACAGTGCGTGCTTTAACAAACATTTGCGTGTGACGGACCACAACAAAAGCAGTTTAATGGTTACAGCGTTTGATGGACGTGCACCCGACGTGACTGAGTTGAGAACTCTAGAACTCGGTGACAGCGCCTAATGGTGTCCTCGAATAAACTTCCATATGGAAATTGTGAGTTGTTATATACTTACATAGCTCCACGCCTGTCGTTAGCCAGGCCTTGAACTTTGAGAGCTCGCCAGTAAACATGTTTGCGCACTGCGCACTCCTTATTACTATGACGTCTCGCAGTACTCTACCCTACGCATCGCATTTTGCCGGTTTTTTCCGCCATATGCCACCACGTGGCTGCAGTCTCGCGCGCCGAGATCTATGTGGGATCAATCGATTACGCGGCCATCGCGAAAACCGGTAACGGGAACTAGTGTGGTGATTTAATTAATAGTTCCGAACGTACTTTATAATGAAGTAAACAAGCGTTCGTTTTCGTGATTAGTTGGTTAAGTTTAGTACTCTCACTGCGAAAACGATCGCTTATCAAGACGGATTCGTTGATCATTTGGGATTTACTTAGGAATTACAAAATTTTAATTTGCTTTACAAATTTTATCAAAATATCGCAGATACCAATCAACCAAAGGTCCCATATTAAAACAAATAAGGTTAAAAACGTGTCCCTGTCATTATATTAGCTTCCTGGTACAACTCTACAATAAAATTACGCACGTTCATAAATAGCAAAAACAATGATCGAGGAAACATTCCTGTTTACATACATATCGAATGGCCCTTTGTGACGTCGGTATGGTGATGGTGACCGCTCGAGATAATGAGCGCGTCAAGGCCGACGCGTGCTAATTGCAATTACCGCGAGTGGACATTCTTTGTTCCAATAATGATTAATGCCGGTCGCGATTGTCGAGGATCGCAAATGAGATATCAGGAAGCCTCGGCCGCCAATGCCGGCGGACAAGGTCGCCGCGCCGCCGCGCCGCGGACTAGCGCCCGCCGCGGCGATGCTCGCGCTCACCCAATACTATCACCTATTCAGAAATATAATCATTTATAACTTGTAACATACCTCAGAAAGAAAAATGAACCCTTATAGGACTCTAGCAGTGTCATGACCCTTTTGTGAACTGTTTTTTAATTTAAAGATCAAACCGTGAAAAGAGAGCTAAGCTATTGACGCAATCTATACTAATATTATAAAGAGGAAAGATTTGTACCTATTTTTGTATGTTTGTAATGAATAGGCTCAAAAAGTACTGGGCCGATCTGGATGAAATTTGGAACATAGATAGATTATAGTCTGGAATAACACATAGGCTACTTTTTATCCCGGAAAATTGCGTGATTCCCGCGGGATAGCGATAAACGAATTCTACGCAGACGAAGTTGCGGGCAACTGCTAGTGCTTAATAAGAATAATGCTGTAATTTTGATTGTTATTTCACAGAATTAAGTACCATTACCTTGACAATCATTCATCCCTTTCTATCCTGCACAATTTCTTTAGCAGTTTCATTATTAAAGTTCAGGATTTGGTACTATTTATATTAATAACAAAATTAATAACAAAAAAAGCTTTATAAACTAATACAATTTTTATATGTTAAAGACTGTAGAATTCATAAAAAAAAAAAAATAGTTGGTGGTGGTGGTTTGATTCCCGGCCATAGCTTTACTTTTCGGATTTTTCTATGTGTTCTGATTTTCACAGACATTTAGAAATTAAAAAAATAGTTATACATATTTAGAAAAAAAGAGGCTTTATTAGTAGAGATGCGACGCTCCGACATCACAACCCGCGCGAGCGAGGCCCAACCACTTGTGGCGAGCTTTTGATAAGTGTGACCTTCCTGTTTTCAAACAAAACTAATTTGTAGTGGACTTAAAGGTCATCCGCTTGAAATATTGACTTAAAAGGAGTTTTATACGATACAACTTTTTTTTACTATATATTTCAATTTTCTTTTTATTAGGGCAGTCGTGTATAAAGTATTGTTATTTCCAGTCGCTTTTACTATGTCTAATAAATTTAAAGATATATTTACTGCCCCGATAATTTGGCAAAATACGAGGATTTCGCGTCAAGAGGCTTAACTTGCATAATTCTAATCTAACCTATCATTGTCAGTGCGCGCCGAGAGTGCGCGCCTGCGCGGTCGTAACAAGTGCGTCGTAAATTTTAGAAGGCAAGGTAACCTAAACCTAACCTTATATAGGGATATAAATATTTTATTACCTCACCGCACATACATGTGTACGCTTATTTATTTCGAGCAAATAAACTGTAACCTTGCAGGACTAACAAATCAGCAACGTTACAGTTATTGTTTTTTTATCATAGCAAACGCGCGTAAAAGAAAATGGATCTAGTTTCGACGGCAAAGCCACTAAATTAGATCGCTCGTTACAAGTCTTATCGTCATAGTACTAATCAGAAAAGCGGCGAGACCTTGAGCATGACCCTGGGTATTTTCGTTCGAATATTTTGCGGAACGCTCTTGCGTTGATAGCAACGTGACGAGGACCTGCCAAACACATGCCTATACATTATACATCAGTATCTGATTGTCCGCCACAAATATACGTAATGTGTTTTTATCAGTTAGGTACAGAAACATATTCTAACTAGTACAATGAAATTGATAACACGTACAATGCGCCAGGAAATGAAGAATAGTGTTGTGTGAGTACGTACCGTAGCTCAATGTTCGTGACACGTACGTGACAATTTCATTGGTAATACGTTATAAGTGGATGCTCTTCGTCTGAGGAGTAGGGATGCCACTTTATTTTTATTATTTTTAAGCCTCATACCCAAAAGGTGCACGGAGAAAATTTATGTAGGCATTTTTGCTCGATGAAAGTGCATTGACATTTCCCTAGAAAACATCACATTTGAACACGTATCAAAGCATGATCTAAAAACAGATTGTGCGACCCTAACATAGTGGGATATTTCAGGTTGCCAACCCTATGCGCAGCGGTCGGCGGCACAAGGTCGCAAGCGATCTAGGAAGTCAAACGATTCGACCTCGACCTTGTGTGTGCGAAAAAATTGACAACGACGCACGAAGCTCCCCTCCCCCAGTTCCCACCCGGGCCCCCCCTCCCCTACTTATCTACATCCTTAGGTACTATTTCCATGAACTCTAACCATCGCCATCTGATCTATCTATGCGAGCGCGATTTCGAACAGGATTAAATGTATGTAGGTATACATTGTGTATTATGAAGGCATAATCGCAACATTTGTAACAGTGGCCACTAGAACCTTAAATGTAATAACTAGGTACATGATAAAGTCAACCATAGTGTTTAGTAAGACATTCACTGTACAACGGTTCTATAAAAACTCATGATATAATTGAAATGAGGTGGGTGTTGTTACTTTGTGTACATTTTGATGTATTCGTACAATATTGACAATGGGTTTTAAGGCAATTGTTACAGGTTTATATTTTTGACATTAAATATTCAAGTCAAATGAGCAAATGGGTCATGATGTAAGTGATCATTAACTACCCAAAGAAACCCTCGTCACAACAAGGAATTTAGATGTGACTGTCGTTTAAAAAGAAAGATCCAACCTTTTTAGAAGCCAGTCAGGAGTTAATATTGGAACCACATTGGAACCACATAGTGAGACTTCATGATGCTCTTTGGTTTAATTTAAATTCATGATTAATGGCCCGGTAAATGTATTTGTATCGATGCCAACTAGTAAAACTACAATATGAACGTAATATACCGATACATACCTACCAATTTTCAAGAAATCATGTATGTTTGTCTCTTTATTTTACAAAAAACACATGAAAATAACGATTATAGCACAAAACACGTGTACAATCTTTTCCGGTTATCTTTTTTTCTATTTTTTATTAATATTGCGTATCTAAGTAATTGATAACTCTTTTAAATACCTTTTTGTTACCAAAATTTGCCACCAAAACTTAATAACGCAGAATGAATTTAAAACAATAACGTGCTAGACTTGATAGACATCGTACAACCTAAATCATCGGAGCTTAAGACTTGAAAATCAGCTTTAAATGTGCTAAAGCTACACTGCCTCGTCAGTATTAATAAATTCTGCTTAAAAATGGCTGACATACCTATATGGTATTAGGAACAAAACTCGGTAGGTAGGTATTTTGCGTATTATCCAACATTATGTCATGTCACCTCGAAACTTAGTATTTACGACACAATAAGATAATGGGCAATAAGTATAACATATAGGAAACATAACAGCCATCTTCAGCCGTGACGTTATACTGCGGAACACATTCGAAGGTCAATATTTGCGGAAAATAACAAGATTTACAACTTATTGTAGAACAAATATTATATTTTCTATGTCAGAAAAACAAGGTCGTGGCTACGAATGTTATAGACATTTGATAACTTCTAGTTTAAGGCGGTTACTAGGGAGGCCTGTAAAATACTTGACTCATCGCCAGCCTCACTAACACCACTTTATTTCTATTAGCCACGCAATGTTTGACGGAAGAGCCACTCAAAATTTTAATACTAAGAATCATCAATGTAATCATGCATGATTTCAGCACATGGTACAGGTGTAGTGCATAAAATTCTTCCATGACATTTCGTTGAATATTATCCGTTTTTCAACTTTAGTGTCATGTTGTTAAAGTCGTGTATACAATGCGGCTGTCAGATTAAATTGTTTTATAAATAAGAACCTTATTTAAATGTTGTTAAATATGAAATTCGCATGGGATTTAACGAATTGTCATGGATAATCATTTTTCACTACATTTGTAGAGTATGAGATACACCTAATAAAAAAATTGATAAAAACAGGGGGATTAAATCTTTTCCGCCGAATGGGTGTGTTAAAGGACAATTTCTCTAGTAATTCAGGACAGTCGATGTTGTTGTTAATGATTTTTAGAATGTAAGTGACATCCGCTATCGCACGACGTTGCTGCAGAGGAATAAGATGATGTTTCTTATATATATCATCGTAACTGGACGATCTATAGGAACATTTTAGTTTGAAGCAGAGATGCATGTATGTATGTATGAGATAGATATAAAGGTTAGCTGGTATATACGTATTACGCTGCAATTATGCGCCATGCTCGCTTGACAAGCGCTAAGTAAAACAAAGTTCAATGACAATATATAGGTGTAACGTTAATGTACTATCGAACAAAGTGGCCCCTGACTCACTGGAACCCTTTCACAGTAAATATTATAGTGACGTGCCATTTAATTGGCAAGGCAAATCGTGTAACGTTTACTGTAAAACGAACGTTCTACAATGAGTCAGGAATTAATTTAAATAATAACTATATCATTGCGCAGTAATTTGGTAATTTCACACGCTAAAAAGTATAATTCAAAATTTTTCAATGTTGGGTATATGGTGGCTGCACCGCACCAGACATTATTTTAACGGCCCATAATGTTGAATAACCGGGCCGTATGTTAATACTAACGAGACCAGTTCATTAAGTGATTACTCATCAGGAATGAAAACAAGCATGTGATCCAGGGCGCGAGGCTAACTAGCCCCCTTAGCACGATTCTTTCAAGCAGCTTGCACATCAGTTGGCCCTTTCATAGGCCGAAGTTGGAAAAGGATAGACAATTTATGTCTCTGTTAGATGTTTGTGTGCTAGAACTCCAGGCCGGCCGCAGTCGGATGTTTTGGCAACATTCCTCCGTCAGCGTCATTGTTCGCTCCGTTGCGCAACCCTGTTTGACAAACATTGTCGATTGTGACTGCTGCTTACAGCCAGTGCGAATGCCTACACTAATTATAAATATGATACGTGTTTTAATATGGTTGACTGTTGGCTACTTACGTGCCAGGGAACATGTATTTGAGCTAGCACAATTTTTGACATAATATTGATTCCCCGATTTACTCATTTTCGTAAATAAGAAATATCGCATGCAATATTTTCTGACTAGCCTGACTATCGGGTTCCTTATAATTTGAGAAATTTTGACGTAAAAGATAATAGCACAATAAATTATCACTTAATTATTTATTAGACATCAAATAAATAATGGAAAACTTTTTTACAACTGGCTACCTATCATGTGAATGTATTCTTGAAAGTAGAATATATCCTTATAGAGTACTAGTAGCTGCTGGCGACTCCGTCATTAGTTTTTCGACATCCCTCGGGAACTATGCAATTTTCCGGGAAAAAAATAGCCTTTGTGTTAATCTAGGGTAGCAGCTATCTCCGTTCCAAATTTTATCCCAATCCATTCAATAGTTTTACGTGAAAAAGTAACAAACATCCATCCATACTTACAAACTTTCGTGTTTATAATTTTAGTAGGACACACACATATAACTTTTATTAAAATCGCTACAGTTGTCTGTAGATAATTATTGTAGACATGTTTTGAGTGGTTTTGATTTCTACCTAAGGATCTGAAGACTATAAACAATGTCAACATCTTCAAACGCCGACTGAGGGACCTCTTGTTAAAGAAATGTTACTATGATGTCAATGATTTCATTTGTACATGTAAATTACGCACTATTTCGATTTTTAAGTTAGTTCTTAATTATTTGTTATTTTACCCATGTGTAAAGTAAAATTCCAACACGATTGTGAATATTGTTATGGAATAAATGACTATGACTATGATTACAATAAGTAGAACAAAATTGCAAAGGAATTAGGTAAGTAAGTAACGAATCAGCTTTAATTGTATTAAATTATTTATTTTATAGAAACAACAGCCTATGTACCGTCCTTGAGCTCCTAGAAGGAGATTCGGGTTTCGGATACGATCGGCCGATTCAAGTATTAAACCCATAAGAGTGAGTGAGACTGCAAGACAGACGCGAAGGTCTTTTTAAATACTATAGCACTGTAGAACATTTTCAATTTATGTTTTTAAAAATTTACTAAGTACCTATCGTCAAATTCCAACAATAATAATAGGTACATAGATTTACTCTACGTCGGAAACACGGAAATGATATATGACATTTCCTGTATATTCTGATACGGAAGGATAGTCAGTTAAAATTATCATACTAGCAATGCCTTCCTACGAAATTAACCACAAAACTTGCTGAACAACAATGATAAAAATCGTCATATTATCTTTGCTTACGTATGCTTCAAGCTGGAAGCAAGGGCCCAATTATTGAAATTATATCACTCGAAAGTATTATTCGAAAGTGATGATATTTTGTGCTGAATTTGATATATACCAGTAGAGTGGAAAAAAATACAGCTCTAATAAATAATCTTGTCGTAGTCCAAAATTCAATTGGTCATGCTTCATTTTTTTTTTGGTATGGTTTTTATAATTTATTTGATAAATATAGACTATTTTAAGAAACTAATTTCGATATTTTTGTTTTTAATTAATCCTATCTACGTTAAAAAAATATATTAATTTATTACTGACGTGACGTCACGAAACCCTCAATGGATAATGTAGTCTTCACCTGCACGAAAAAATACAGTAGTCTATGGTAAAGTCAACGTCAGTGTAAAAGTCACCGCGGACGGCTAACCTCAAAAAAATTTAAATCACTAACTGACTGAATAAGCCTTACTTAGAATAGAATAGAACTGACTGAATTCGTTTGAAATGGAAGGCTACGATTGTTTCGTCCCTACATGTCCGAATAACAGCAGGGATAACCCGGATTTGTTATTCGTACCAATCCCAGAACGACGGCGAGAGGAATGGTGTCGTGAAGTAAAGCAAAAATACTTCAAGAACTATTTGCAGTTTTGTTGTGAAGATCATTTAAATGTATGTACCTATTTAAAACAAACAAATTACTTTTACACAATGGTTTAACAATAAAGTCTTGATCATTGACTACTCGTATAAATTAGATTGCATTTATTAATTATTAAATTATTATAATATTGTTTTATTTTCCAGCGAGAAGAAATCCAAAATTATCACAAATGCAAGCTAATGAATGAGAAACCAGTAATGGCACGAAATGCTCAGCTTCGACGCATTCCGTTAACTGTGGCTCAGAAGTGTTTTGTGTGATTTACTACTTGATACACAAGAAATATCAAAGAAACAAAAGTTAAACCAAAATATTATACCTAGTAATTCAGGATCAACATTACCAATCCAAGTGAATGCTGCAATGCAGTGTGAAAAAATTGTGTGTTTTGATAAGGGAACAAATACACACTTTAAGAAGAAGATAGTATGCGATTGCAATCAATCATAGTGATTGCTTGTGGGCTGATAAATTTGCAGTGTGATTTAATAAAAATAAACTGAGTTTGTAAAGACATGAGTTGTTTTATTTTAATAACAATAAAATAATTTTCTGTGATACAAAAAGTAGGACAAAAATTAGTTAGAACGTTAGTTACATTTGGCACTTAACATTATTGTATACATCTTCTGCCAAAACATGATTGGTTCGTTCAGATGCCAAAGTAGGCTTAATCCAGAAGCATTGTGTAGATGTGCAGGAAGGCGCACAACTCTGCTTTTCAAGCCAAAATAAAAGCAGTAAAGAATGCTTGCAGCCACCTTAAAAAGAAGAGGTTGGTATAAATAGCAGATTAATTCAAGAAGGTTAAATTGGAAATATCCTGCCTATTTTTTTTGTAAGTTAAAAGTAATACAAAAAACAATAAAAAAACTATAGTTAAAAAAGGACTTCTTTTTTAAATCAATCAAAAGTTATGCAAGGAAAGATAATAGATTTTACCTGCAGAAGCTGCACAATCAGAACAGTTTGACTCTAAGATTTCGGCATCAGTTTCCCTTATTTTGGCCATTACTGTGTATGACTTTTGTGTCCTATGCTCTGGTACAATTCTAGCTTTGACGATACAGATTCCCAAGCTTCTCTGCACTTCCACATATCCTACAGCTGAGGACAAGTAACTATCCCGGGATGACCTAAAATGGGGAGAAAACAAATTTGGTTGCAATAGGTACTATTTGATTAGGTATCAAAATGAAGTTGTTATTTTGACGTCAGTAATTTACTTACATAAGAGCTTTAGCTCCTCTTATTTCAGCGATGTTGTGGTTGCTAGAATTCGTCATGAACTCCAGTATCATGATATTGTCCACTCGT
Organism: Pandemis cinnamomeana; assembly: GCA_932294345.1. Lineage (NCBI taxonomy): Eukaryota > Metazoa > Arthropoda > Insecta > Lepidoptera > Tortricidae > Pandemis > Pandemis cinnamomeana. The sequence continues at coordinate 8,121,691 of OW028705.1, read as the reverse complement.
GGCAAATTGCGAGAATCGGCTTTTTCGAAAGTAGCAGTCCTTTTTGCCATTTTCAGTGCCGTTAGAGGATAAAAAACTGCTTAAACCTTATAGGTATATGGTTTTACTCTTTGTGCTTATAACAAATTTATAAACAAACTACAAACCGAAACGACACGTCAATGTGAAGTTTGTGTTTGATATATATAGACTAAACAGTAGGTTTTTTTTTAAATAAGGCAATGGAATCTTTATCCATCATAGATTTCGTGACGTCACAGAAAGGTCATTCGAAGGTCAAAACATTTCAACGAATATCTTAATAATGTAACACTTTTTTTAAAATCTGATATACAGAAACTGTACCGAAAGCTTGTTTCTCGAAATGGTTTTGAGATCTCCATACATATTTAAAAAGTTAGCATGGCCAATTGAAGCCACAGTTTTTAAACAATATACCATTTTTCATCTCTTTCGATTAGTACCTATTTTTGATATCCCTATTAGTGCTTCCTTTTAAATACTGGGTCTCAGATCTTTTCTTCAAGCAGATTTATACTGGTTTACAATATAGATCTGTGTTCCTTTAGCGGGCGATACTGTAGGTAGGCTCTTATGGGTAATTCTATAGAAAATGCTATCAGTGCCGTACACAGTGTTGGTTGTACAAACGTTAACAGTAAAAAACCACAGCTAAATAAAGGTCTTTGAATCAAGTTTGTTTTATTCAGGTATCAACGGTTAGGGTGAAGGTTAAACTCGCAGAACTGGAGAAGTTATCGCTTTAAAGAATCTCTCGCTCTTGATACCTATCAAGATACAATACACGCATCATAATGTGAGCTGAGGCTTAAGTATACATATAAATGTTTGTCACACATCTACTGCGTGAGCTTACATATATACGAGATTTATTTTTCATAAAAGAGCCAAAGGTAAAATTTGACTGGACAATTTGGTTCAAATAACATTAAAAGACGAATTTTAGCACATATTATAACTATAATTAGTCATTGTATTAAAATAATCCGACATACTATGTCTTGATCTTGACATTATAAGCTTTGCCATACAATACAACTCACCTTTGTACAGACCTATTTATGTATTGTACATAGGTAGGTAGGTGACGAGTAAATGCCTACCCTATTAAGCCCACAGGGAGAGTAAAAGTATTGGCATGGCGGAGGCCTATCACCACGAATAACACCGTTTTTTCTTTAGCCAGTTGTGTAAATGAAATAGTCGTAAGACTAAAATGAAATGACATGAAAGTCCTCATACTAGACCTAAGTATAATTCTGTGTGTTTGCGTCAATACTGATGATCAGAAATGCAATGTTGGACGTATAAGGAAAGTCTAAAGGTCAAGGTCACACTGTGTTTGACGATATGCGCATACACGCGCATAGAACATCACGAGTTATATGATAGCACATTAGATCGGGTGACCTTAATCTTGAACGATAGCTGTCGGCGCAGCGCCCTGCCTTATCAGACACTTGTTGCTCTCAACTTGTTTACCAATGGCGTCGTTATTGCCAACGACCGATCGTATGTAGGTATGTACTATGTTTGGTTGGAAGTGTATATGGGGCGGATATCGTGTTTAAGTTGGTTGGCTTTTAGCATTATTTCAATGGAAGAATAAGACCTATGAGAATATAAAGTCTTCCGTCCCGTGAATTCGGAAAGCTTTTTAATTATTGTATATGTTCTTCTCTAACATTGAATATCATTGCAGAACCATAAATAGGTACTTAATGTTTCACCATAAGATATCTATAGTAACTAATCTGTAGTCTATAGAACTGCGGATGAAGTAGTAAGTACCTATTTCAAAGTCAATTGGTTGTAGTGTTCTTGACATTTGCTATAAGGTCCCTAACTCTAATTTAATGAACCTTCACTGCGGCGGTAGGTGGGAACTTAAGTGGAACTAACCCTTGAACTATTCAAATTATTTTCAATGAATATTAGTCTCAGTTGTGTTTTTAATTACTTTGGACTTACTTTTGGTGGTTCACAGTCTCAGGTCAGTACCGTAATTCATTTTATATGACCGAGACCACAGAATGCATGCTAGAACTAACTTTATTCATCTAAATTTATTCAATGTGTCTTTGGTTTGACCCGAAAATTAAATGTTTTTTTATCGAAAATGGATACGTACTCGTTGTTATCTATTCTATTCGATAATAACGGATACCTTGCACATTACCGACTTATCTGTAAATTAATATCCATGTATCTCATCTATACAAATAATTTAAAGAATGATTAATGGAAGCTTTTTTTAAATCACATCTGCGATAGTACGACTAAAAAGTGGATGTTGAATTTGTGATACGAGTTGAATAGTATAAATAACAGCTGGTCATCTAGTCGATAATTGCATTCGAGCGGTTTATTTGAAACAATACACACAATTATTACCACTTTCGAATGGTATTTTTATAAATTGTCCACTGGTCCCATTTTTGAAAGCACATATATGAAATTGACACTCGAAAGTGGTGAAAAATTATGCTGAATTTGAATTATGAGTAGATTAGAAGAAAACTAGATCTCTAATTAGTCTAGGCAACAACTCGAAAATTTCATTTGAGCTGTAGTTTCGTAGCTATACACAGATTTATACCACTTTCCAGTGATATGCTTTCAAAAATCGAGCCCATGGGTGTAAAGAAGGGAAACATATTTTCGCATCTAGTAAAAATACCCGATGAAGTTACATACCTACTTGACTACCCTAAATACACAAGGGAACCAAACCTATTAATAGTTTTTAAAAAATAGCTTCAGTAAGCAGTTGTGGCACCTTTTCAGTCTAGCGAATTATATTGAGAGCTTACATTTTTTATTCCATAAGTACAGTGTATTCACTTACCACCGTAGAACCATATCGCAATTGACAGGCCGCCTTAACATTAACTCGAATGATATGTCACCTTATTGCGATAGGGCTACGGTGGTACGTGACTACATTTATTTCCCTTACTGTACCTATAAAAACATGTGGGACTAAAAATGCACATTTACACCACAACCAATTCCTATTAAAATGTTTAACAACTCTATGTCACTGATAAAGACTTAGCGATATCTGTGTGCATACCGTGCCTGACAAAGGCTCCGCTGTTCCCATTATTCGAAAGGGAAGATAGGTATACCAGGAAATAGTTCTTTGAATTCTTTGTCACACGTTTTGTCAATATAAGCAAAGATTTCTATCGACCGGTACAATTCTTTTTTGTAATATAAATGCTAGTCTAATATAAATACCATATTGTGAAATAATATTGACACAATTTGGCCATTTTATCTCTGTGAAGTGTCAAGCAAATATTTTGCGCCCCAATTTTGTTCTGTGAATTTTGGCTGGCGGCGCCTAGATTTTAATGCACCTTTTAGATATCAACAAAATTGGCTGTATGTAGGTCAACAAAGAAGGGTTTTTTTTACTATAAAAGATAGAGTGCAATCACGTTTTAGACGAGTGACCTACATTTTTGTGGCGAAGTTTGTGCGCTGTTAAAAACGAATAAGTTAAGGCTGGGTATTATAATTCTATTTATCATTACATACTCGTAAAAAAAAAACCGGTCAAGTGCGAGTCGGACTCGCGCACCGAGGGTTCCGTATCATTATCTATAAATATCTAAAACCAGTGTAAGCAGAGCCCTGTTCCAAAGCAAAATGTACGCAGTGTGGGGTTACTTTATATTGGTCACTGCTATATACAGACATACATACACATTTACGGTTTTCGCAATTATTCTTTAATCTATGCTATAAGACCTACCTTCATACCAAATTTCAAGATTCTGCGTTCACGGGAACTACCTTGTAGGTTTTGATTCCCTTGAGAGTTGAAAATTTGCGGAAATTTGCGGCATAAACGGCTGTATCTTTTGATTGCGTTGGCTTAGAAGTTTGATTTTTTCACAGCTTCAAGGGACAGTAGACCTGAGTAATTGATATAAATTTCAGCTTCATACCTCCACGCGTTCCTGAGAAAAAGGATCTTGACAGACGGACGGACGGACGGACGGACAGACGGACAACAAAGTGATCCTATAAGGGTTCCGTTTTTTCCTTTTGAGGTACGGAACCCTAAAAACAAAAGGAAATCAACTACGGTATAGGAACGTGGGTCATCGAAAAAGACCGAAAAGTATTAGGCCTAATGAGTGCCGATTAAATGGTGGCGCATTTATAGTATTTATTTTACATACATACATACATAAATCACGTCTTTATCCCTTACGGGGTAGACAGAACCTAATGTGACAAGACCTAAAGACCACGTTTAGCATGATTGTGGGCGTATGGATGGAAATGGGAATCAAAACAGTGATGGGTTGCTAGCCACAACGCCTATATAACATGATCCCTAAGATTTTCGCCTACTCCCTCGATGGGCTTTTACCATCTGCGCGGGAAGAGAATTAATTTATTTTAAATTTTACTTAATATGTATGCCTCAAATTTCGTGCCATAATTTAAAAAATCCAAATTATCCCATTGTTTTAATACCACCCTACTTGATGGATCTGTCCTTTCATTGCGAGGCTTGACAAATTTTTCATATAATAGTTCTCAATAATCGTATTTCTGGGCTTTTCTGTTGACCTACGCTACACACCGCAGTCGATTTCCTTATGGTTTTTCTGCTTTAATTATTGCAAAAATAATAAAAAATAATAATACAATCGAAAGACAAGGCCACCGCGACCTTGTTTACAAGGAACTGCGATGTCTCGCCGCGTGTACCACGCTGTGTCTTTTTGGTATACTCATTTACATTGACGCTTATTTGCAAATTAATAACTTTACGGAATTTTAGTATATCGATGGGATTATTAATAATGGCGTTTATTATACTAACATACCTACTTATTTTTTAACCCAGTTCGCAGTAACAAAGTAAGAATTGTTCTTTTACGAGGTCGCCCACACGTTATGATGACTACCTAATCTGAATAAAATTATTATTACCTAATAATTATCTAATTTCTTAATTTTTATGAACTGCGAAAACACCGAAATTCTTACAATTTAAACCACGTGCATCTGATTTTTTCACATTATGAATCTTGTTATTGTGTAATTTAAATCATCTTTTAGTGTTTTTTCTGACAAGAAACAAATGATAACGGCCAAACATAGAGATTGGCTTTTTTTTAAGATTTTTTTAACCTATATTTCAACAAAATAAACATCATATTCTATTCATATTGACTGAATTGGAACCTATTTGATGTACATTATGATTGACAAATTTTGTTTAAAATTAGGAAAATTTAAGATTATCAATTCAACTGAACGCACCAGATTCTACAATATACATTGTCTAAGCGAGCACACATACACCGCAATCTAAAAAAAGAGTAAATGGCTTGCTCGTATAGTTTCTTGGTATTTGACAGACATTCCTTGATGATCAAAGAGGTGCACTGCAAAGGGATTTTCCAATTTTCCCGCGGGATAAGAGGTCGGTACAGAAATTGACTTTGTATTTAATAGACATGTTCTTTGAAGATCACGTAGGCGTCAAGAGGTCACTAATTTTCGAATTTCCCACAGAACAAAAGGATGAGAAGCACAATGGAAGTGGGTGTCCAAGCAAGAAACAGGTCTATTTCGTTGAGGTACAGAGGTAGTAGGTACGAAATCCTTCGTGCTAAAGTACAACTCGCTTTTGGCTGGTTTTTGTAGATTTTCGATGGGAGAGAGGAAGAAGTTTTAGCATGAATTTTGATTCTGCAAGGACTAAGTCGCGGACAGAACCTAGTTCAGTTAATAAATTGGATACATAAATATTATACAGTCACGCCTCTTTCCCATAGGTGTAGGCAGAGACTACTTTGTTCCACTTTCGCTTCATCCACATTCATCAATCTCTTCATACATGCTCGTCGGTTTCGGGTACTCCTGATCTGCCCTTTTTTCAAAACGTCTTTCATTTGGAACAGGAACTAGGCCTTCCTCTCCCAACGCAACCATTTACACTCCCCGTATAGATTTGATATTTGTTTGTAATCTCGTGTAAGACAAGTTACGGCCTTAACGTGTAAAACTTAAAGTAAAATCAACTTTGTGTATCCATACAAATGTTTTCGATTAAGGCGTATCTGTTTACCTGTATTGAAGAATATCACGATATGTTCGAACGTTTAATATCAAATCGGGAAACATTAAATAAACGCAGACAGTTGTTAGGCAAGGTAGGTATTAAAATTCAATAGACTAATTGTTAAACCTTCTTGTGTCATATGTTAATATTAAACACCCTGGCTACTTTTGATACTATTGATTTATAATTTAGAATACGCTTTGTATTCTATTATTGTGTCAATCACTTGTCTCTGTACTCTCTTGCAAACCGTTACAACTATTATACATTATTTTTATCCCTGCTCTGCTTATTTTACTTCAAGAGGTTGTGGTCCCAGAGCCGCATTTTAAAAATAAAATTACAGTGCTAATTTAATTTCGGAAGTGCTATGAATTCTATAAATTCATCGGCGATGTCATCATTGTCGGCACCATCAGCTTCAACGTCAACGTCAACGTCTACAGGATCCATCAGCTTCTCAAAACTGAACGGTAGGAACTACAGCACGTGGATATTCAGCCTCGAGTGCCTCCTTACTGATCTCGACCTTTGGGACGTCTGTATTACACCCGTCGGGTCAGAAGCCATTGAGAAGAGGAAGGACGCGAAAGCCCGTGCAAAAATCTGCTTGGCCTGTGACGAAAATGTCTATCCTATTGTAAGGTCAGCGAAATCGGCTTATGAAACACTACAATGTCTCAAGAAAGCATATGCTGACTGCGGATTAACTAGACGTTTAGGCCTCATCAAGAAATTATTAGCACAAAAGTTCAACGGGAACATGCAAGAGTATGTAAACAGCTTATTATCTACGCAACAAGAGCTACAAGGCATCGGAGCAGCAGTTGAGGACGAGTTCCTAGCAGTCATTATGCTGGCGGGACTGCCAGAGTCTTACAAGCCACTCGTCATCACACTGGAGCACGCGAACGTCAATCTCACATCGGAGAATGTGGTGACAGCTCTCCTCAAGGAAGACCTTAGAGCTGTACCCACCACACCCAGTACCCTTCAAGGACCTGTCAACACCGCGCTACACGTCAACCCTTCTAAGAAAATGTTTTGTAAATATTGTAAAAAGTTAGGGCACGGTATTTCGCAGTGTAAGAGCATCAAAATTAACAAAAACAAGAATGTTTCGGCGGTCAAATCGTTCAATACATCCGAATTCACACTTTCATCTTGTTTTCCTAACGATCCTCCCACAGGTCATCAAGACTGGTACATCGATTCTGGCGCAACTTCCCATATGAGTAACAGGAGAGAGTGGTTTATGAACATGACATCCCATTCTATTCCCATTACAGTTGCGAACAAGGAACAGTTACTGAGTCATGGTAAAGGTACCGTAACGATGAATATTTCTCCTAGCGTAAGTAAAATTAGCGACGTTTTATACATCCCTGGCCTAGCTACTAATCTTTTATCAGTTAGCAAATTGAATCAAAATGGGTTGGATGTTTTGTTTACATCAAAAGGCGCGAGCATTTTTCCTAGCGGAAAATGTCAAGTGACAGGAACTGTCATTGCCACAGGCTCAAGCCATAAAGGCATGTACAAACTTGATGTAAGTTCCTGTACAGCCATGCTTTTGAAAGCCAAAGAGTCGGCTATGTTGTGGCATAGACGCCTTGGGCATATAAATGCCAAATGTTTAAACGTTTTAAAAAATAAAAACGTAGGCATAGACTACGCAGGTAGTTTAAACACAACTTGTGTTCCCTGTTTACAAGGTAAACTGTCTAAGAGACCTTTTCCGAAGTCTACCAGTAAGTCGGATTGCGTACTGCAGTTGATTCATTCGGACTTATGCGGTCCTATGAGTACGCATTCGTGGGGCGGAGCCCTTTACTTGCTAACATTTACAGACGACTTTAGTCGCAAAACTTTTGGATATCTTTTGAAAACAAAAGACGAAGTTTTTAGTAAATTTGTAGAGTTCAAACATTTAGTAGAAAATCAAACAGGTCATAGGATTAAGGTTTTTCGCTCGGATAACGGCCGTGAATACGTTAATCATGGTTTGTCAACCTTCTTTAAGGAGAACGGGATTATTCACCAGACCACGATCCCGTACACTCCTGAGCAGAATGGGATTTCAGAACGCGCGAACCGTTCCATAATTGAGAAAGCAAGATCTATGCTCCAGGACTCACAATTACCAAAGGCGTATTGGGGAGAAGCTGTGAACACAGCAATCTATCTGAAGAATCGGACGCCAACTCAGTCTCTCAACAATAGGATCCCAGTAGAGATATGGACTGGTACGAAAGTCAACTTGTCTCATCTGAGAGTCTTCGGTTGCCAAGCTCACGTCCTCGTACCAAAAGAAAAACGTACGAAACTCGACGCAAAGACACAAACGTGCATCTTCGTTGGCTACTCGACTGAGAGCAAAGGCTATCGACTCGTCAATCCCCAAAATCCTCGAGTAATTATTGTCGCGAGAGATGTGGTCTTCATTGAAGACGAAACTCAAGTAGATTCTAACCAAATCTCACCTCAAATCCCGATACCAGAATCGTCGCCAGATCCGACTCAAGTCCAAATACCGATCTTTGACCAGTCAGTTCCACCACCACAACTTCATACGCAGCCTGGCATACAGACACCTATGTCAATACAGCCCGAACTTGATCCCCCGCAAGCTGAACCTCAACTTGTTCCTGAATCTCAACCTGAAGCCATAGAACCAGAACCAGTACCTGAACGCAGATACCCGTCAAGAGACAGGCGTCCTCCTGCGCGGTATGTGTGTACTGTACAGATGACTTCAGAGTTGGAACCGGAAACATACAAAGAGGTCACACAGCATCCTCAAAAGGACAAGTGGCTCGAAGCCATGCAGGCTGAATACAACTCCTTAATGAAGCATGGAACGTGGACATTAGTGGACAGACCCAAGGATCGTAAGACCACAAAGTGCAAATGGGTCTTCAAGCTTAAAAAGGACACAAGCGGACAAGTTGTGAAATACAAAGCGCGACTAGTAGCCAAAGGATTCACTCAAGTGGCAGGAGTCGACTACGGAGAAACCTTCTCACCGGTAGCACGACTGTCTTCAGTGAGAATTTTAATGGCATTTGCGGTTGATTTAAATTGCCAAATTGACCACCTAGACGTGGAAACGGCTTTTTTAAACGGAGATTTAGATGAGGAAATTTACATGGAGCAACCTGAAGGCTTCTCAATTGACCACAAACAGAAAGTTTGTCAACTCAAAAAGTCTCTTTATGGCTTAAAACAAGCGCCACGTCAGTGGAATAAAAAGGTATGTGACGCTATGTCCGCCTTATCGTTAACACAAGCCTCAAATGAACACTGTCTCTACTATAGACGAGATGGAAACGACTTACTAGTCGTAGCAGTGTTTGTTGACGATTTTTTCGTCTTAAGTAACAATAACCGTCTGAAAGACGACTTTAAAATCGGTATTAAAAAGTTCTTTACCGTGAAAGACCTTGGTATCCTCAAGGACTGCCTCGGCATGAGAGTTATTCAAAAAGATGGTGCATTAACTCTCGACCAATCCCACTACATCGATCATTTAATCGATAAATACAACATGACCGACGCAATCTCGGTAACTACGCCCATGGAGCCTGGACTTAAACTTACCTTACCAGAGAAGGAAGATGAAATAGAAGTGCCCTATCGTGAGCTTATCGGCTCGTTAATGTACATTTCGATTGGTACGAGACCGGACATTGCCCACACCGTCTCGTATCTATCACAATTCAATGCACATTACGGGGGGGTACACTGGAAGGCCGCCAAGCGAGTTCTTCGCTACCTCAAAGGTACCAGAGACTTAAAACTTCGCTTTCATAAAAGCCAGGGCTACCCAGTAGGCTACGTAGATGCGGATTATGGGAGCAATATTCTAGATCGGCGATCCTTTACCGGGTACGCTTTCTTGATGAGTGGGGCACCTGTTTCCTGGGAAGCGCGCAAACAGCGCACCGTCGCGCTCTCTACCACGGAAGCAGAGTATATGGCTCTTGCAGAAGCCTGCAAAGAAGCCATATACCTGAAGTCACTCATATGGGAAGTATTCGCCATCTCACATCCCATAGTCATACACACAGACAATCAAAGCTCCATCAAACTTGCACACAATAATACTTATCACGCGCGCACAAAACACATTGACATTAAACACCACTTCATACGCGACACACTCACACACCACGACCTACACCTCAAATACATTCACACGAATGATATGATCGCCGACATTCTTACCAAACCTCTACCAAAGCTCAAGCACTGCAAATGTGCCAATTCTTTAGGTTTAAGTTAGCGTTCATAGTAGGTTTATTGTTTTATGTGTGTATAGTTCGTCATAGTTAGGTGTATATACAGGTTGATGTTTTTTCTTATGTTTGTGTTAGTGTTAAGTTTGTGTATAGTTTAGCTTTGATATGTTTTTACTTGTATATATTGTATATATACAGGGTGTTTATATTACGGGGGGGTGTTAAACCTTCTTGTGTCATATGTTAATATTAAACACCCTGGCTACTTTTGATACTATTGATTTATAATTTAGAATACGCTTTGTATTCTATTATTGTGTCAATCACTTGTCTCTGTACTCTCTTGCAAACCGTTACAACTATTATACATTATTTTTATCCCTGCTCTGCTTATTTTACTTCAAGACTAATTTAGATATGCTAATTCATACTGTCTTAGATCAGCCATACGACAGCGTCTCCACTACGTTGTTTTGTACCCCATAAGAACATGGTGAATTTATCAAGCAACTACAATTGGCTTCAATATTCTATGTGCAAACTTCTGAATCACCATAATATGTACTTATCTAGTTCATATCTTTAACTCAATCAGCATGTGAATTTGTCGCCTTATTATCGCTATGAAATGATAATATTAAATGTGAGTAGGCACATCGTCATTAGTAAATATGACATTGAAATCGATAATGTAAAACAACAATAATGTCGGCCGTCAAGTACAAACACAACTGGGCATTGAAACCGTATGTGTGTCAAGTATGCCGATGTGCGGCGGGCGTAGGGCGCTGCATCTGCCGACCGCGCGGGCGTCGCTGTGTGCAAGCATTTGACGAAACTTAATTGGCCGGCGTAGCTCGTAAAAGCGTTGTAAAAAGCACGAAGGTCTGGCGGAGGTAAGGACTCGACAGAAAGAGGTCAAGTGTAATGCTTCGCGTTCTACTGACCTCATTTGGGAGCCGACGCCGACGGCCGCTGCCGCGCGCCGCACTCGCTCGCCTTTCATATACGAATATGTCCTAGTTTGCCCAAGTTCATCAAATATAAAGAAGGTGACGGACGTACAAGAAAAAAAGGGAATTAGATTACAATAAAATATATAAACCCTAGGTTTTATTTTCAAATATAAGATTTGTTTTCATTGTGGAAAGTATGTCGAAAGTAATTAGGCTGGTACCTACTTACCTAAAAGTATATGAAAACAAATTAGATCCTGAAATTGAAGTTAAGTTGACGTCCGCGAAATCCTTTCTTATTTTTTTATTTTAGTCCTATTTTTTTTTACTACCGATTTAATAATTAATAGATAATCATTCTTCTTGATTTTTTTCTTTTTCCTTTTTTTTTGTTTGTTTATAATTTTTTTATTAATAATGATCGGAACTCATACCAGACATTTATCATAATTTTCTTATTCATAATAGCAAGAATATTTTGAATTCAAATTTTCTTTTTTTGAGTGGTCAATTTATAATAATTTTCTTAAAAACCTAACCTATTATGTGATTAAGAAATATATGAAAATATATTTTATGAATTGGGAGTTTCGATCGTTAGTATAAAAAATGTATGAAAACAAAATGTTAGTGTAAACATGTTGTATGATTATTAATACTATGAAGTCCGATGATTGTGAGCTTCGATTAGCATTAAAAAGTATTTGAAGAGTGATCATTATGATGTAAAATATTGTGAGAAACATTCTCGGACTGCCAATAATTAGGATTAAAAAAGTTATGTTAATAAATACGCACCCGATAAAATAGGTACTCCATGAATTTTATAACTTTCCATTCAATACTCACGACACGATGTTATATTATGATAACATTGTACCTACAAAGTATGCAGACACAATGGGGACGTACCAAGGCATTGAAGAAACAAACCAGTAACAACCTGACATTGCAGCTGCAAACAAAAATAAATGAGTTACAATGAAAATCCGGAAACTGGTCGTGGGAGAGGCGACCTCCTGTTGTCGAATGGAACCTTCAGTTGCTATTATTAACGTTTCGGCCGCGAAATCGGAGCGCCGACATACATCGCGCCTGAATAATACCATCTACTCCATAATTCATAAGGACCTTGGCCCCGATGCCGCGAAGGTGCGAGGCTCACCAGCTCCCGGCCCCACAAAGCCGGCAAACATTCCTGAATAGGCTCCCATTAAATGGCACACCGATACTGGCGGCTTACCCTTGCCCCACTTCCGTGTTGCCGTCGGTCGTTTCTGCCTCGCTTCGTTAAACCCACAGAGTTACTTCCGGTATCCTTTATTTAACAAAATTGTTGGTGTACTTAGTCTTTAAAAAAATGACAGATAGAAAACTGGTTGGCCTTTAAAATTATGGTGAACTAATTGCTTAAAAATTTAATCATAACAAAGCAGATATTTTATAAGAACAAAGACATGTTATAGAGTATAATCCAACGCGGATCAAGGTAATTAGTGAATGCATTTCGTCAGTACGTATACATATTTTGACCTTTACCTACGGACACTCATTGTTTTGTGTTAAAAATCCTTGTGAATAATGAACACGTGTCCTTTAATACACAAATGAACGTTTGTTTAAATTAAACAGGTTTGATCCTATGTTTTATACCTTTAAATTTAAATAACGGCTATTTTAAGGTCAACCCTTCAGATTACTAAACTTATTTAACACATAATAAAGCTCGATCAAATTTCATTAAAGATAATTCAAATCTGAGATAGTTGCTTCCCCGCAGGCCTTAATAACTCCATTACAGAGTATGTAAGCTTATTCATAGACTATTTTATTGCTGTTTACAGAAATTAGAGCAAGCAAAAGTGTCAAGGCTTCCTACGAGACGAAGGTACTGTCGCGGAGCACTCCCGACCCAAAAAGTGTGAAGGTTGATGAAAATCAACTCCATTCCTTGTTTCATTCATTTGATTAGGTACCTGCTTGCTAGCCTTGACTCTAAATTGATGATTAAGTAACCAAAACCAACAATAGAGTAATAACGATGTGTATGACAGCATTGTTGTAAATCGTATTTCACAAATTAATTCAGATGTGCTATTAAAGCAGCGTCGTTATACTGAGCACTGAAACTACTTACAGTTAACATTTATTTGTAAATTTTTGGTAAATTAAACGTACTTATTATTATTACGAAGACTTAAAAGCGATATGGGATGAGAGTGATGCAAAATTGATTTAAATCCAATTATTTGAAGTCGATTAGAAAATCTCATTTTCGCCATTCCATTTTAAACTGAACTTCCCGAGAAACATAAATTAATTAATCATTTTCGAATTTCCAAGTACCATTTTTCATTTCCAGATAATGCTGTTTGAAAGACGTGTAAAAGTACATAGCAAAATGAAACAGTCAAAATATTTCAGGTTTTGCCTGTTGAAAGTTTCGTTTTAATAATTACATACCACGTTTGTAGGTACATGGGTTTCCAATGTTTCCGATATTGGGAACGTACGAAGTGTATGGTGGGGGTTATATTAATTATTAGTTTTTCTACATTCCTCGCGTTCTGCTAAAACCACTTTATTTCATTTCAGGATAGTTTGGAGCTGGATTCTTATTTTGAGTTTTGCACTCTCAAAACCAGTTTTTATAATAGCATATATTTTTACTATTACTGTTTATAAGAAATGCTCCTAAAAATACTATTTATTGACTTTCTATACATTATTTATTTACTTTAGCTATCTATCTATTTTCTATAGATATAAAATGCTTTATCCTGACTGACGGATCAACGCACAACGCTGATCGTAGAGACCTGAAACTTGGAGGGTTTGTTCTTTGTATGACCTAGACAACCGATAAGAAAGGATTTTCCGAAATTCTACCCCTAACCTAAGAGAATGAAAAAAAGGGGCAAAGTTTTATATATGTAGGTGAAGATCGTCCACACAAACATGCGAAGCTGTTCAAATGGTGTGTCTGAAGATCCCAATTCGCACTGGGTGATGAAAATTACATAGTGCTTCTATTTTGTTGATGTCTATCAGCTAACATCATCTTTATATGACTGACGTTTGAACGTAAGAGAAACGTTGATTGCCGGGAGACATCATGAAACTAGCAGCACTGTACCTACACGCTGCACTATCATACAGTCGCAGCAGATTATTTATAAAACCTATGAGACTAACCCTACGTTGGCGAAAACCTAATTTACCTACCTAAAAAAAATAAGGCCTATTTTATAAATACACGTAAAATGGTCACACAATAGGTCCCCGAAGACGGACACACTGCACGACAGCTATTCGGAGAACTTGAGGCGTGGCCGGTCACCTCGTCTAGAGGGTGTCCTACTTAATAAAATAAGTCACTTACTTACCTAAATTTTCGTTCCCGAACTTTAATTTAATGTCGTAAATAAACCACTTTGCAAAGAAACGTTACGACGAAAAACTAAGATAACTTCAATTGACTTTCTCCTTTATTTACTAAGAGTTACAAACGATAAAATAAAAAAATAATATCGAGTCCTCCTTTAGCTGGAATAACTGCTGCAATTTTTTGCGGCATGAAAAGTTTTGGGTGTCCTGGGGTAGTTCTACTACCGCAACTTTGTCTTTTGTTTATTTTAGATATTTTCTGAAGGCGAAACTGACAAAGGATTGCAAATAAATAGGTAGGTACAAGATTTTATGCCTAGGTATATGTACATACATATTTATGTTGTTATGAACTCAAGTCGACGCCCACTTTCACTCATTAAGTTTGCTCTTGGGATATATTAATTAATTAATATGCGTGGGCCAACGCAATTTTTGTTTAAGCTTGCCCGAAAGGTTCGCTTTGGCAAAACAATGGTACTGGGTTTCCCAATAATTCATAATATTAAGAGACTAAAATCAAGTTTCCTTTAAGTTAAATGGCCCTTATGTAATACTTAATTCTTAATTGTACGTCCTTTTCAACCAGTCCTCCCTCATGAATGTGAAGTTATTTCGGTTTAAAAGTGTCTACATTTATTGCTATTTAGTACTTTGGTTGTAATGGTAAGTAGTATAACACTACCAAGAACCAAAGAAAATATACCTATATGCTTTTTTACGGAGCACAAACAAGAGCTCGACCGAAACAAGTCTAGTATCTACAACCGAAAAGACAACCGAACTTTGGTTTATGCTTTAATTTCAACCGAAACCGAAATTGATTTCAGTGACGATTCTAGTGCAATTTTTTATAGGTACTTGCGTTGTAGCTGTGTGAAATATTTGTGTCATAAATTTGATAAATTGATAGTTTAGTAGGTCTGCGAGTGATTCAACGGCATCGTTTGTTCCCACGAACGTTGCTCGGAAGCCCATGATCTCAGTTTTGAACTGAAAAATTCTAGTTTTGGCGAATTTTAAAGAAGTCTATTTTTTTAAGTTTTTCGCCATAGCAACAAACCGATATGGCACATCAACAACATGCGTCAAATATACCCACCCCCACTAATTTTCCGTCCTACCTCCGTTTGATAAGCAGGTTCAGATTCCTGTTCGAAAAATTTTGATCAGGTGCGCTTAGGCTTTAATAAATAAGATAAAACGTAAACCGATAACATGTTGATTGTTTATACTGAAACTTGTATCTAGGTACTTATTTTTTTAATGGAAACCGTATCGTGCAGAAAATTTGTCTATTTCACACTAGATGATCGATAATGTCTGATGTCTTTTTCACCATTCCAAAAGCAGAACGTGCCCGTGCCTATGCATTCAAGCCATCGCATTTCAAGACCTATCGGAAAAAATATCCAATGCTGAATCACCTTGGTTCTCATTTACCTAAACAGAAGCCGATACACGCCTAAATCACGTATCAACGTATGTCTTTAAGAGGTCGGACTAATATTATTTCAAGGTCCGCTTGACAGGCTGACCTCGACGTATCGGTCGCGGAGGACAGACGGTCGCAAATATTTGCACGCGGAGCAGGGGGGAGGCGCGGGACGCGGGGCGGGGTGACCTTGCGGCGCGTCTGCCGCGCGACCTTGATCTTGAGACGACCGCCGCGCCGCCCGCGACTTAACACGACCGCTGCCGATCGACACCTATCGCTCCAGTTGGTAACAATAACATATTAACGAATTATTAGGTAAGTATGGCATGGTATGCCTACTATGGATACTACTACTATGGTATGGATGGATACTCCGTTGGTATGTGCCTAGTGGATAAAGATAGATTATCTGTAAGTAGGTACTTGTGGATCTACAACGTAGACGATCGACCTACACACAAGCATTTTGGAAAAAAGCGTGGTATATATGTTTTAGTAAATGGCAGTGATTTGAAGACTATTAAGTACCTACGTCAGCATTTTGGAAAAATAATGCAGGCAGAGAGGCAGCGAGTCCCTAGACCGCATATATCAAGTAAAAGCGTTATGTGCGAATTAGATAGGAATCAATGCGAAGTATTAAAGTTTCTTATGCTTTGCTCTGCGTAGTACTTACTCATAATGTGAACCGGGAGGACTTTTAAATAGAACAGTGGCCAAAAAAAGCTTAAGTTTATTCCAATGCAAAAGTCAAAAGGTTAAGTTGCCAAAACATAACAAAGCTATGATTACAATGTTCTATACATTGCTTGCTACTACCGGTGCATACGTCTGGCCTGGGTTTTTGCACTGTTACAAGAACTCGCAAATAATTTGAAACGCCAATGCGCGGCGAGCGTCTTGCCTAGTGGTAGTATTGGTGACAGCGGTATCTGTGTGACATATGTAAATTTTTGTCATGTGTGTGGAAGCTGTTGGTGGTTTGAATATTTTCATGAAGACATATGTACATGTGTCGCATAGACGCGGAGCAGCAAGGCAAACTATTGATTTTAGTTAAATTAAGATGGAAGTTGGAGTTACCAATCTCTACCTAAGGGGCATGGTAGAAAGGCGCTTATTTATAAACCTCTCAACTTTAATGTATCTCTATCTTTCGCACAGGTTATCAGTAATGCGTAAGAGAGAGAGAGATATAACGTCCGATTTTAAGCTCAGCCTGGACGGCGTCTAATAAAAGCCTACAGCGGAGGTGTATGCGTAGGCGCCAATTAATTTTCCTCCCATTGAATCTGTTTTTATTTGAAAATTTAACAATGTGACGTCATACGATACGGTGAAAATTTAGTCGCAAATAAAATATAAAATCTGTTTTTTGACACTACTAAGCCGAGTTTAACACCTAATCGAGATTTTTTTTTCCAGCATGACGAACTTACGTTCGTCCGTGATTATTTTCTGAAATAATCTACATGCGATAGCATTTTATCATTTAGCAGTTGATTTTATGTACACAATAAGGCGTAGGTATAATTAACGCAACTACTAGACTATTATTGCCTTCAACAGTTTTATTCGTTATCTCGGATGTCCCATGAGCTCGAAACAGGTCAAGGTGCCCCGAATAATAGACAGCAAGATTGGGACAGTTTTAACCTTGATGTAGAAGGAGCTGTAAGAAAAACAAACAAGGTAAGGGCAAAGTAAATTAATACCTACCGTAAAACGGGGTGAGTAAGGACAAAATTGAAGTTCAACCCTCGATAAAAAAATGTTTTATTTAAGTTACAATGTAAGTTCTATGTAGTAGCTACCGAGCAACAAGTAGCCTTTTTTTTATGGTGTGGAAAATGCGCCTTATGCATCCGCCCGGTACGGGTTTACCGGGGGTATGTGGGGCTCTCCCGCGACGGCAGGCATACCCACTAAAAACCACACGGATTCTCTATTCAGTCGTATGTGAGGCGTTACGGGAGCACTCGGTGTCACCGCGACACCCCACACCACCCCGGGCGGGATGGGGTTCCCTCTTCGCGGCACCTGTGCAATGCAGGTTTGGGAAGTCCCGCCCTCCCCCGCTGGTGCCGCAAGGATTTTTATAGAGGTTGTCTCCTCGTGGCCCCCGTCTTGTAAAAGACAGCGGCCCTCGTTCCCGGCGCGGGTTACGTGTCGACCGACAGTGGCCGGGGCCACGCCGCTCCGCGATCCCGTCCCTTACGGGGCGCACCGCTCCGACGGCAGGCTTATGCCCGCCGCCCCTCACGTCAGCTCTCACACCCGCATGTACTACTCTGAAAGCAGAGCAGTACCGAAGGCATGATCGCGTCCCCCCCCCCCCCCCCGTGAGGCCAAGAGCCTCTGTTAGAAGGAAATTGTAACGCTAGAGCTCTCGAGGAGGTTTCCGACGTCGCACCCCAGCAACAGTCAGCCTAGGCAGACCAGCTGCACACTGCTTAGATCTCTCTAGTATCTCTCTAGTTAGATAGTCTCTACCAGAAATCGTAAACACATACACAAATCACGTCTTTATCCCTTACGGGGTAGACAGAGCCTAAGGCAATACGACCTACCGAGGCACGTTTAGCAAGAGTGTGGGCATATAGGTGGAAAGTGGAATCAAAATAGTGATGGGTTGCTAGCCGCATCGTCTATAACATGATTCCTATGTTTTCCGACCATTTCCTCAATGGGTTTTTACCATCTGCGCAGGAAAAGAATCGACTGGTACATTCTATGATTTTTCTTTGCTCCCAGACCAGCATAGAAGAAAGAAGAAATCGAAAAAATTGATTAAGACACAGAACAGAGAAGGGTTATGGTTAAATGTAGCCTGAATGTGTGAACGAAACAGTAATTCATTTATAGGTTTCCTAAAGCATCCTAATGAACAAAAAACATTTACCTTGCCTTGTTACACCGCTCCACATGTGCGCAAGAAAGCCAAGCTTGTAAACATAATTATATTTCGCAAAGTAATGCCTGATTCAATAAAATTACATATCTAAAACATCTTGTTACTAAGACTTCAATACGAGGTAGTACACAAGAGTTACGGTCCATTGTTAAAGGCAAATCTCAGGTAGTACGTTAGAATTAGAAAAACATGACGAATCCTGTAGTTAAGTGCGACCTTGCATTGGTCAGCGACACGTGGCCAGCCTCGCGATAAGCGGCATCCGCTGATAAGGGCGCGAGCATTTCTCGCAACGCTCATCCCAGCAACGCCTTATCTGAATACGCAATTGTTTTTTTATCGCATGAGCAGATCGGAAATTAACCAGCTATTTTGATGATTGCGACAATCCATTTATTCTGTTACTAGCTTCGATCAGTTATAAGTATTAATAAGAAGCGGCTTGAAGGTGTGTTGCTAAACAGCTCTCAATTTTTTCGAGCTTGCTGCTCTAACCCTGAACGTCTCCCAAAATAGTTTCTGTTTACATCAGTTTAAGGCGATAAGAATTCAGTAATGTGATATAATCTTGATTCATCTCTTCTTACTATTTAATGCAGATAAACTACTATGATAACTGATTAGAAATAGTTAGACCTGCTGCATTAACGGTCACCATTTCTCTCCGTCACTCGACCGCTTGCGCGCGCGCTTGGCAAGGTCGCGCGTGCAGCGCTGTGCATGTGCACCCTGTGCAGGCCATAAACTTACACGTGTGCGAACTGCGTTGGCGCTGCAACCCGGCATACCTGATATCGCTTAAAAACAAGCCGAAAGAAACATGTTTTTGAACGATTTATCAGTCTCAAATGCTATCTTTAAAAGCTAGACAGCTTTTATAAAATCGTAAGAATTTACAAAAACAATCCTCTGGTTTACTTCCACTAAGTACCACTCGGGACTTAATCATTTAAATTATTTGACAGTAAATCCTCTTGTTTTACCTAAAAGCAAGTTAATGTTAAATTCCTTAGCGCATGCCACTGCTCCCACAAAAGTTTAAATAGAAGGCGGTTGCACGCCTTCTGCAGTCAAAAGTGTCCAACCACCTTAAACCCTGAAAGGATATCCATCTAATATTTAAAATAGGCTTTTAACTACGCTACGTCTAGGCTATTTTTCTTCCATGCTGGGAGTAAAGAAAAAACATAGAATGTACCAGTTGATTCTCATCACTATTTTGATTTCATTTTCCACCTATACGCCCATCACAATCATGCTAATCATGGCCATGTTACCTTAGGCTTACTCTACCCCATAAGGGATAAAGACGTGATTATTTAATTACGCTACGTCTTCTGGCTCGGAGTATCCAATCAAAAACCTATATGTTGCATCAGGCGTTCCATTCTTTTCCACCGTTGCTTTCCAGCATTCTATATATCCAGTTAATGAACTTCTAAATAAATTGTATAAGTACATACATTATTTGTTAACTTTAATGTGCAAACTGAAGGACAATATGTTTGTGGAAAATGAATGACGAATGGTTGAGGACGAACACAGGTCGAAGTGTTAAATTGTTGTTTTGTTGTACCGGCGCGGGCGCCGCGTCCCTGCCGGAAGAGGGGTGACATTGAGCGACCGCTGACTTTTTACACAGCTGCTCATTGATGATGCGCTGACGCAGGCGGCTGCTTTACGTATGGCCTTTGCTTGCTTTGTATTGTCATGCGTCTGGCTCTCGTAGGTACCTGTTGAGGAAAACAGTAATGTTTTATATCAAGCGATTATGAGTTACGCGATTGATAAAGTGACTCAGCGGTACTGTTGTATAAACTACCTATAACTTGAGGAAGTCAGTCATTGTGGCATGTACCTATCGCGAAATAATACTAACTGTAGTATTATAATTTATTCGAAGGATAATGTGAAACTAAATCGTCTTGCCTAGTAACTCAAACTCAGCATGTGTACGTGTTATTTGCCTTCAAGAACAATCGGAAAGTAACGCATACCTACTTGAAGGAAGTGTTTATGTCTATTGAGCAGTCTATGATAATTTTTCATTTCACTCTTACGCCCAATGCACAAATGCATTGATGTAACAAGTGCGCAAATAATGCTCAGGCCTAGACACGCATTGCGACTAGAAATGCTGTGCATTCGACTCCGATAAGGCGGTTTAATCCAGCGCTTCTGGTTAAAACACCAAAGGTGTGTTATCACAAAAAGTTGACACTAGCATTGGCGACATGTGTACATATATATATGTGTGTATGCGTTCTTTTATAATTAAAAAAAAAAATTGTTCGCGGCACCTACCCTATATACATTTAGATACACAAAGATACATAATATTGTTTTATATAGCGACTTAGCGAGTAAAGTATTTCTCATCGGATTTTAGTATTCATTTCAATACAATACCTGAGGTTACATTTGAAGATTCAGCGCTAAAGTCTGGTCTGGGTGGTCAAAGGTTCTAAGAAGAAATGACTCATAACAATGAGATATTATGTTATTTCATTTACATTACCTACCTACGTATGTAATTTATTATTTACTAGCTTCTGCCCGCGACTTCGTCCGTGTAGAATTAGCACAATTCGGTTACAATTTATCTATTCTGTTACGTGGGCCTACGCGACAATTACACTATACCCATTTACTTACTTCATTTTTGTGAAATGGTTGTGTGTATTCTGAAAAAATGTTTGTCAAAAAACGTCAAGCGTGAGTTGATTTAAGTGTTGAAATGTCAAATTCCAATTTCCTACGAGAATTCTTTAATTTTTCGGGATTCAAAGTATCTAAAATGTTGACCGGGGATATAAGGTACCAACATGCAAAATTGCATTTAAATCAGTCCAACAGTTTTAGAGATTAGCGAACACAGACATAAATATACACATCCATCCATACCTATATACGTACAGACAGACAAAAATTATAAAATCTACTTTTTGTGTTTTATTCCTTTTCCCAATCGTTAATACTCTATTTTTGACGAATTTATTTAATGCACATGTATACACGAACTTGCTACTGATTTATTACAAGGGTGTAATGTAATGTAATAATAATAGTATTTATGATACTAATACTTAGTAGCAGAAATAGACTAGGTCTGCAGTACTCGAGTTACATATCCCATACATCCCCGGTAAAGAGTGGGTATATTAGATAATTGTTATCCGGGTTAAGCTGCTGCTTTTGTTGTATATACTCGTAGTTATATTAATTTTTTGCACAAAACAAATACTTTGGCCTAGTTTCTTTCAGGTCTGTACCTAATTCGACCCGATTTCCTAAAATGGCCTCGAAGATGCTACATTGACCGAACTAAATTTACTTTTAGGCATTGATATTTTAAATTACTCTTCTGGACTTGCATCCATAGATATAGTAAATTATATTCGATTAGATCCGCGCTGTCATGATGAGACTTGGCACGATTTTAACAACATAATCTTTAAAAGTTGCAGAAACGTAGGCAGGTTACTATTTTTCCATAATCGAAGGAACTTTAAATTCACATAAACTTGCATAAGTATTTCATTCACGAAGAAATAAAACGCCTTGAAATATTATTCGTGTTTTGATTTTAAATATTTTAATATTTATTGTAACAGACTGTCTTGTATGGCAACTCACTTGCATTATGAATGGCGTGCCATAGTATTGCTACCCATATGGAAACGTTGGCACCTACGCAGCTGGAAGGGAATCCTTATGAATCATGGGACTTATTGGGCTCCTTGCGTCAAGTCAAATTATAAGGAAGGATGTGGTAAGTTAAAAAAAAATGTAGGCAGCCAAATATAGACTAACGAGGTACTTTTCAAGACTATATTGTTCAACCAAAGAATTTTAGTAAAATCAAAACAAAAATATTCAGTCAATATGGGCGAGGACACGCTGTGGTAGGAAACAACGATGAGTAAACAAATAAATAACCTTGAATTTGAAACAAAGGAATGATTTTGACTACGTATTTTAGTCAGCGCCCCGCGGGCTTATATCGTCGGTTGACCATTGAAGCCAGAAAACGTATTTACCTCAATAAAAGCCACATGTTTTGACGAATCAGCTCCAATTTCCCAATGAGTCGCTGAAAACATTACAAACAACCTATTTAAAGAATTGAAAACAATGATAATTGTATTTCAAGCAACTCCGACATTATTGATAATTCGTTTAGTTTTTGTTTACTAGTTAATATTACTAGTAAACTATTGCGCCACATCAGTCTATGTAGGTATAATGAATTATAAATATTTAGTTCGCAACACTTTTTCGTATTTTAGAAATACCCAAAACCCTCATAAAGGAGAGGTTGATTTAGAATCTTGCACGTATAATATAATTTTGACTCAATCCTGTCCCTGTGTCACTCACATAATCAAGCCGAATTTAGCTCCACCTCATGCCGTCAAGCGGTTAATCAAGCAAAAACTACATTAAAATGTATACACATCCACTCAAAAAGCAAAGTTACATTTCAATGATCCTCGATAGATACTTCTGTCGCTGGCTGTACACATTACATGGGGAATAACCATAGGCGGCTATTAATACAATAATCCATTCGTGTGTTGACTGGATTTTGAGCGTTACCAACGAGTAGTTCCCCGAGGTACGAATCCGTAGTTCAGGGCTTATTAACTTAAGAATAACCTATACGACGTGTTACATCAGCTAATGAAAACCTAAAACATTTTATTCAGATTAAAGAGTAGAAACGATTCACTATAATTATTTTAATTCAAGTGGTTTTTTTCCTTCTTTTTCGTGCCGTGTTTAAATGTTGCAAATGCTAACTAAAAACACTATACCTTTGGCAGTAATTATATTATATGGATTTAAAAATAAACACTACATTAATATTCAGAATAATGTAAATCAGTTGGATGTCTGAGGTTTTCAGTAGGTGGTGTAACACGTTGTATATGTGATGGTGTCGTTATCTTCAATCGAGCAATTAATTTAAAGGAGGCGGTTATCAAATCGGTTGTATTTTTTAACCGTCTTCCAATTTATTTTTGTATGTTTGTTACCTCAGAACTCTGTCATTTGTGGACCGATTTGGAAAAATCATTTTTTGTTGGAAAGGGAATACTTCCAGTTAGGTCCCACTAACACTAAATCAGGATCTGTTGACGAGATTTTGGAGAAACTGAAGGAACTCTTCAAATCTTATAGGCATAGCGATAGCGATTTAGGTATATTTTAATGTACCTAACTTACGCATTTGCCTTCGGAAAGCACTATTTGGTGAATTGGAACTGATTATGAAAACCACCAATAAGTAATTCAAGGATTGCGATTCGATTACTGTATAATAAGAAATCACCATAATATGTATGGTAAAGTATAGCTGATGAAGGAAGTACCTACAAAGTTCTTGCCCCGCGAAAGCGGGGTTCCGTCGATTTAACAGTGAAGTGTAATTCGACATTTTTATAACAGTGGGACCGCGAGTCCGTAACGGATATTAGACATTATAAGTTGGATAAATTATAAAACGATTCACTAAAAAGCGAGAAAAAAATGAAATAAATGAAGTGTATAACTACGCTACTTTAGAAATTTCAAATTAAAATATAATTCGGTGAGTGCTACCTACTTATTTATGTGTGAAGTCAGTGCCACAGCTCAAATAATTTCCAAGCCGAATAGGTACTAGGTATATAGGCAGATACACTAGGTCCACTTCTGCCACGCATGCTACACATAAACATAACGATGTTATGATGGGAGCGTGGGTGGTGGCGCGGGCTGAGGCACCGGCTTCAAACATATTAAGTAAGTAGGTAGCGCACCAGTGGCGTGGCGTCCATAGAACTCGATTCCCACCGGCTTGCCTATTTTAAGGCAGTTGGGCACTTTACTGTGCAGAATTAGAGGAAAAGGCTAGTTAAATTCCCTTTGGCTTGCCTTATGATATACTTGACGCCACGCCACTGTAGCGCACACCGAAATATACTTTAATTTGAAATTTCTAAAGTAGCGTTATTACTACAATTTTTTCTTAAATCTATAGCTTAAATAAGCTACATTTGAAGGCGGTTCTTTTTTTTTCTTATTTTTTTTTTCCTTGAAACGTAATGGTTATAATATATTTATGTAAATAATTCTGGAATCTTACTAATATTATTAAATCGTCTAAATATGTTTTAAATTCACAAAAGTTCTTAACTGAATTATTTTTGTTGTAATCGATAGCATATTAATTTATAAATTAAACTTTGTTAATATACAAACCATTAAAAACTAAACGTAAATTATGTTAAAAATTATTAAAAATTAACCTTGTTGTAATTAATGTTGGTACAGCCAGATTCAAAGTTAATTGCACGTACAAAAATAACTATGGTTTGCAAAAAAACTTTTTATAAATTGAGGATTTTAAAATTATAATTTTACATGGAGTCCTCCTTAAACTAACTTGGTTTAAAAGCACGACCTACTCCAATTAGTAGGTACTTCGTAATTTGTAAATATTTTGATTGCTAAACATATAGGTGGTAGTAAGGAAATGACATCTGATATGACTGGTATCCAACCTACTTAATCTGGTCTACTCTAACGGTTCTTAAATTTTACGCACCTTTCCAAATCACCGGATAAGTTGCCCAGTGCTTGGCACACCATAGCATTAGTTCAGTGTCGTATAAGATAAGTATGGCGTAGATAAATCTTTGTTTTTCTGATTTTGTAAATTCGTAAGAATCATAGGATTCGCTGATTTAATCCCATGCTAAATACATCCCAACCGTACGCAATCTGACTGCTAATAAGCGCCATTATAATGAGTTGGATGCATCAATGCGTATGCGTACGTTTTGTAATTAGTGATAGATTGAAACAAAGCGACCTCGTAGGAATTAGGTCGGTGCTAGTCAGGGGGAGTGGAGGGGCGGTCGGAATTCGCGTAAGGTTACGTCAGCGGGCGTCGGCCTCGCCGCGGTCGCTGACCCGCGGCTATCTCTAGCGCACACTCCGCGCCGCCAGCGCACGCGCATGGCCGCACGCACGTGCCGCTCAACTAGCCTCCCTATATCCGACCCTTCGACTTATAAGGCTACATTGAGGTAGGGTGAAAAGTTCTCTAACAAAACTTTAATTAGCTTTAGTAGCCAGTTTTGAATAAAGTGGAAGGAGGTATTATTATCATCATCTAATAATGTATATACTAGGTCCCTCAAAATATATACCGTCAAGCAAGAGCCCAAATTCACCTCCGCTGCTGAAATGATTGACATTAGCACATTCCCCTCTAAGCTCTATTGCAACTTAGATTGTTATTGCTGTGAAATCTACATTAGTGCTACTCTACATCGGTTGAACCGACATGAGACGAGTGAGATGAGAGGTCGGTATTACTCTTAATTTCAATTTAATAGTAATGTTTAGTTGTTATTATTATGTATGTTGCTGTAAAGTTAAACAGCCTTTTACCACAGAATATGCGTATACGAAATATATGTTATTGCGTTTGTGTGAGCTGAAAATAGGAATAATGACGAAACAAATATGGCACGGAAAAAGCCTAACCCAAAAGTGAATAACAAAATAATTAAGTACCTACTATAACATATAGTATTTAGGTCTTAATGAACACACATTGCACTCACAGATTAATAGATAAGTATGACTGTGTAATCCGATCAGCGCATTAGCCTAAGTAGCGCCAACGTGTAGTGCATCAGATTGCATGTGCGCAACATAATAAATTTCATTTCATGCATTTCATGCTTGGAGGGTGCAAAATTAAAGTTGAAACATAACCTTATTATTTGTAAAACTTCACTAAGGATATATAAAATAGAACACTGTTCAAATAATTTATGTACATATTAGTTAGGCATTCTATTAAGGGATCGAGCGACTGAATTCAAAATTTGGGCGCTGCGACGTTGAATGTGATGTTCTTATACCATATATGTTTCTGCTATACTTACGTTTACCGGACCATAAAAGTTCAAGCATAATATGAAACATATGTACCTATTTTGTGTCAAAAGCACGTATACTTTGCCTCTGGTCCACTTAAACGGTATTAAGGGCAGCTTTTCACAGCTTCAAATCGCATTATACTGTCTCTCGTTTGACTTTTAGTGCGTACCTTCCGAGTAAAATAGTCAAAAGATGGCGCATTATGAAATCTCACGCGCGTTCTAATGTTACGTTACATTGGCTAACTTAAAATTAAAACTTAAGCTTAGTTGCTTTTCAAACTCTTCCGCATTCTTACTACAAAAGGTGTCTAGGTAGTACAAACTCAAATACTAATAGATTAATTTTAGGTAATTTTATATTATTTCGATAGTAACTATCTAAAACCTTTGAAACAAATTGAACAAACTTATAGGTATAATATCTTGCAAGTTTGAAACTGTATTTTGGCAAAAAGTGTCATAGCGGTGCCTGTCTACAGAACTAACGACTTATGATACAAATACAAAGCGGCTCTTGTTTTGAAAATGTAGAGCCGAGTCCCGCGGTGGCCGAGGTCGTCGACCTCGTTTCGACTTGTATCTATGCGCGTGCGTGGACGGTACCTTCTGGCAACTACCTAGCACGAGAACCCATGCTCTACTATAGAGTCAACGGGTAACTGCGTTTTAGGAAACCGTTTTATGTTTCAACCACAGGGATTCAGGTTACTATTATGTTTGTCGAAACTTTTGTACGGAAGCTTCTGGTTCTTGGGTAGATTTGGCTTTTTATTTCACGCACACATAGATATTAAAATACCATTTAAGTGTGAATCGTTTTCCGTACAGAAATTAAAAAAAGGAATCAAATAAAAACCCGTGTCTTTTCACAAAGAAAAAGGTAATTTTTATTTTTATATTTATGAGGTCTTTTTATATTCCATGCTGGTCTGGGAGTAAAGAAAAAACATTTATCAGAAATCAAAATAGTGATGGGTTGCTAGCCGCATCGCTTATAACATGATTCCTAAGACTTTCGCCCATTCCCTCGATGGGCTTTTACCATCTGCGCGGGAGGAGAAGCAACTGGTACATTCTTTGTTTTTTCTTTACTCTCAGCCAAGACCAGCGTGAAAGAAACTACTTACTACTTAATATTCCGGATCAATTTTAAGATACCTTGTATTTTCAAAAGATTATTCACAAAATTGGCATCATTCTCACCCGTCCATTAGCTTTAAATGTTTTGTTTCTACTCCTGTTGTGTCTGATTTATGTAATCACGAATACCACTATAAGAACACTCATAATATAACTTTGGGTAACTCTATATTGTCTATTTCTATACCCTCTAAAAGCACTTGTTGGCTTATGTCGTTCTAGAAGTGCTCCATCGTTACGTAGGTAAAACTTTTACTGCCAATGAGTTTTTTTTTATTTGTCCATTCAGACAGGCTGTGATCAAAAACTATTCAGTCGTTCAGGACCAAATACAACATGAACAAACAATTAATGTTTAGGACCCAAGATGGCGGTTATAATTTGACACTTGAAACGAAAAATTGGTGATGGGTTTCGTTTTCAGGTAATTTGTTGGCTCTGAGCTCAAATTTGGCATAATTTTTTGGATTCAAGATGGCGGATGACATTTGCCAATGTTTAGACAAAAATGTTGATGTTTTCGAGTAATTTGGTGACTCGGATCACGAATTTGGCATAATTTTTTGGATTCCAAATATGGTGTTTGGGTGTCATTTTCGGCTTTATATTTGGTGGCTCTGAGCCCGATTTGGAATTATTTATGATTTATTTCGCATTATCGGTCCAACGGTGAACACCTTTAAGCTTTTGATGATGACGATGACGATGATAATTTCAAAGTAGTCTTAGAAAAGTATTGTATGCAACGTTGTATAATTAAGTAAAAAAAAGCTCGTGGCGTCTTTTCTTACTCACACCACTCGCCTTTTTTGACCTCTTTTATACAACTGTTGCATAAAATACTATTATGATTCGAAGTCCGATCATAATATTGACAAAAATCATTTACGTACCTAATTTAGAAAACCGAACAACACATTTGTTTATTAAAACATATACCTAGCATCGAACCACTTCTCAAAGGTTTTTCATCCTCGAAGTAGAGTCCGTAATATCTAGAGCACGGCATGTGGATAAGTACAGGTTTTTCCGAATATTCGTCGTCATATTTTATCAAGCAAGTATTTGGGTCGCTATTAGGTACACACTCACTGAACAGGAAATTCGATGGACTAATTCGGTTAATACTAATTTGGGTTATTGAAAGAGGTCGTAGGAAATGTTATAATAAAATAATCATTTATTTTGTGTCCCTACACCAACCACTTTTTTCTTCTATGGACTTCCTTCACTTGTCAAATACAATTTATTATTATATAAGCCTATATTTGTGTCTCACTGCTGGGCAAAGGCCTCCCCTCTCGAGCTCCACATCTCCCTATCCAGAGCTATTTCCGGCCACTCGGTCAGTTCCGCGTCCAGGTCATCTCGCCATCTCCGCCTCGGCTTGCCTTGTCGCCGGCAGCCGTTGGGTGGCACGCACCATGTGGCTGAGTGTGCCAATCTTTCCGGGCGCATTCGGCAGACATACCCATAATCCCATTTAAGCTTGGCGGTCGCTTTCCCAATTGCTTTGCTTTTACATTGCGCTCTATAGCTCATTAGCAAAATCTATAATAATCTAACTAATGCTAACTTGTTAACAATTCTTGCTAGGCTTCATTAGAATTCTTGTTAGGCACTAGCTAGTGCAACGTTCTTTTTAAATCGAAAAATAAAAAACGTGTATGTATCTGTAGCCAACACGACAGCACTCTGCTTAGGATAAGGTGAGAGAGAAATGTCAAAGCATAGATCCGATAACGGATTCCAAAATTTACGGCATATTATACGAACATTAAAATTATGATTTTTTTTTTTGTTAAAAATATCAAATGCAAATAAATAAAAGTCACTGCATATAATGCATTTGTTTCTCATTCTGTAGCATAAGTAGATAATAAATGTCTCAATGTAATGCATTAATACCACACATAATACAACCCTAAGCGCAAGACAAATCACAAAGAACTTAAATTTTAATCCAATTAGCTAAAATAACACTAAATAAATTGATATCTAGATCCTAACAACGCTTTTACCCGTAGATGTAACATTAATTAGTATACTGGAGCATGTTGGTTGGCCTCGTGATTCACTATCTCGTACCCTGCCGAGCTTTCCCTTCTTGACATCTTCAGGGCCTAACTTTCCAACACAGATCTTGGCATAAATAGACCTGGGAAATTTCCTTCGGTACAGTCTCAACCTCGTGACCTCGTAGGGCCGGTGGCCTAAATTAAATACGTGTTAAGTAAATGTGATCCGAGCTCTGACTTTGCTTTTTCATAAGTAAGGACTTTGTTCGTCAAATTAAATAGACCTTTGGAATAGAGTTAATTAATATATTATGTTAATAAATTTCTCTGGATTCTAATTCCAACTCCCTGATATTGGAGTGACGAAAATTTTTAAACACCTGAAATTGAGAATAACAAATGCCTATCTAAAGAGAAATTCGCAAATATGTAGGTACTCTAACCAAAATCAAGAGTCACAAAAATGTTTAATCTAAACTGAAAGCTGTGTTTCATTATTAGGTACTCAAATGTTCAAACACTACCGGATGTATCAATTCAGATTAACTTTTCAGAAGAACTTTTAATGTCATTTCTAGTTATCAAACTAAATATCAAGCCATTGAGTTCAGAAAGTTGCAAAGAACAGTGAAAGTGTCCCCACAAATCCCACAGCAAACAAGTGGTCTTTGTTGGATGCTATTTTATTTTGGCATACGCTTAGTTTCTTTTGTACTAAATTGGAGTTGAAGCAAGTCGACAGCCATTAATCATGGTATTTGGTAAAATAGAGGAGCATGACTTTCTAGAGGCAGCGCGCGCCGCTCTCGGCGGAGCCGGCGCCTGCGCCGCTGCTTTCTACCAGAGCCGCGGCTCAGCTCCACGCAAACTGTAACTAATAGATTAGATTGAAAGAAGCGAGAAAGCGAGTGAGGCGCGGGCGGGGAACTAGGTCACTTTCATTTTCGTTCATTTCTTTTCGGATGCAACGTGCTTGACGTTTGCCGTGCTGGTTAGCGCGTGTTCATTACCTCCTTTCTTTAAGGACAGGACGTTTTGTTTAAAACAATAATGCCCCGAAAATTGGCATGTAGTTAGAGCTCATTGAATCACAAAAGCAAATATAGGAAGTAGTTTAATGCGAAGAAAAACCGCAGTTCATGAAAGTTAACACTTGTATTTATGTAGATATCCATATTAAGAGTTCTGTAAACAAGTATATAGACTAAGACAACTAAAACAAAAACAAATAAATAATTATTTTATTGAATCAGGCGTTACTTTGCGGAGGTCCATTTCATGAAAAACATAATATATTTCGCACAGGCTTGGTTATCTTGCACGTGAGTAGCGTAATAGCAAGATAAGTATTTTTTGTTCATTCAAATAATTAATATTGAACTTTATTTATTTTTAAACTAAGCCTGGGGATATCCTGGTATTTTTGATTCTAAGTAGGTATAGTATTTTGAAATGTAACCAGGTCCCAAAGACATAATTATAAATAAATAGAAATTGTATATTATATAATTAATGAAATTTCTATTCTCATTCTCACCTTGGAAAAAGCCTACGTGATCATCAATGTCGATTTCTGGCAGCCATTGCCAAACACAGTCATTTTTAATTGTTATGTGCCCGCTTGTTTGCTGACTACTAAGGTTACCGCTATGTAAATATTTACGATCAAATCAAAGTCACGTTCTACTATTTCAATTATTATAAAACGTGATACATTGATTGCAAAATAAAATTTTAGTCTTGCTTGAAATACGACTGTACCTACCTATAACTTAGCTGTTTGGCGTACCGAATACCTAGTAATGCGAAAAGAAAGTTCCAAATAAAATTTCAGAGAGCCCTAAATTTCCTCATTTGTATCGCAAGATCTTTAAAAGTAACTTATACTAAGTTATCTTCTTGTGACATTTTCTTTCAGGGAAAATTGAGTTCGGTATTGCTTTTTTGTTGATAAATTAATTATTTTAAGGAGAAATAAGTCATGTACAAATTTTACAAATTGAAAATGTATAACCACGTGTCGAGCTTGAGGCTTGAGCTGCAACGTTTTTTAAGGCTATTCTTTTAAACAAATATGGAGCAATGCGTGCAATTTTGAACCGGATTTAAGACAATCCGCACTCCGCAGCCGCGCCAGCGCCGACAAGCGCCGGCGCAGGGCGCGCGCGGCCGCGCCGACGACTGTCGAAAGTGAGAACTTTCTAGGCCGCACCTTCACCAGCACGCTAATCACGCACTTTTATATCACGCCAGTTTTCTAATACAATAATATTCAAGGCAACCTGTAACAAATGATAATACTTTACTTATAAACATAGTGTCGTACCTGTACTACTCTTTATGTGGGTCAACTGAACTAAGTACCAGGACTTCTATTTTTGTTGAACAAGTGATTCACATCTGCCTTCTACGCATGGGGTCTGAGTGTTCTGAGGCGCAAATTAATAACAATCTACAATATGACGTTCTATTTTTGTTCCAGACTATGACAAACAGACAGGCATGCAGTGAATCACTGTCACTAGTCACATCTGAATTAAACATATTTTTTGTCGCTAACTAAATACTATCTATAAAAATGAAACTGTAGAGTGTAGTCAGTCTTATTCGTTCCGCTTTTGAGTGAAAGTATTGAAATTGTCATAAATACGCGAGTAAAACCAAATTGCATACAAATAGCGAGTTGGCAAATCTGCGAGCATTTCGAATATAATTCACGCTTAACTTTCCGATAAATGCAAGCACTTTCTACACTTGTCAGGTCAACTACGCAGTGCGATAGTGTAGTGGAAAAGGTGAAATTTAGTGGAGCGAGAAATCGACGGGATGCGATGTTTATTGTAGCGCGGTGCGATCGGGCGTGCGCAAGAGAAACTGAAAGTAATGGCGCCGGAGCAACCCACTTTCACTGGTGCTGCGCGTGCGCCGCCCTCGCGGCTCCCGGCCTGCGCAGGGGCGCGCCGTGCCACCCGGCCGTTAACGCCTCGTCAAATCCGATCAGCTGGATCTTGACATGGGTACTCATTTGCCACAGGCACAGTTTTGTACTTGTAAGCCATGGTTCCTTCGAATCGAAATGCTAAACAGCAATAGAGCATTTCTAATTTAATGTTGATTATGCTAGCATTTGCAGGTATTTTTTTTATGCCTTAGCTTAGATTTGTAAACGAGAATTATAATTTAATGGTCCTTTTTAGCAGTCAAAACGATACCTACTGTTTAAAAATGTATTTATATTTAATTAAAAATAAGTACCTTGGTAGTTGCCACCTTTTCACTTGTATCTTATTGAGCATTTGAACACACCCATATTTTGACAAAAGTGTCAAAAGATTATAAATACTTACGTAGGAATGAGTTTTTTAAAAAAAAACCATAAATATTTAATTCCAGAATTTTACTATTTTGGGTTCTTTTTACTCAGAATCGTTTACTGTATCGATCCTTATACAAGAAAAAAATGTCATCGTAATTCCTTTGAAAAACGCTCACCTGCTGCATATGTATGTGCTGGGATTGCATTGTAAGGTACCTAGTGATATTTTACAGTAGAAATAAAAATAATACTGTATTTACGGGTTTTTTGACAATCCGCATTTAAATTTCGACGCGTTTGGCCTAGTTGGTAGTGACCCTTTTTTTTTTTTTTTTTTTGCGGCGGAAAAATGCGTTACGCATACGACCGCGCCGTGGGGACGGCGCGGAGGTTATGTGGGACTCTCCTCCCCGCCCCCCCCCCCGAGTGGGGGGAAGCGGGGGAGGCCTACCCACTAAAAAACCGCCGGTATTCCCTCTCTGCCATTGGAGGGGCGCCGTGGGAGAACTACGGTGTCACCACGCACGCCCCGCCGGCTGCCCCAGCCTAAGCGCCGGGGCTCCCGCGCCAAAGAGGGGGGGGCCGGGAATACTTGGCCCCCCCCTAGACAGTTGGTAGTGACCCTGCCTGCGAAGCAAGCGTTCCGGGTTCGAATCCTGGCAAGGGCATACATATATTTGTGTAATGAGCACGAATATTTGGTTGTGAGTCATGGATGTTTATATCTATTTGATTATGTATTTCTCTATATAAGTCTGTATATCGTTGTCTAGTACCCATAACACAAGCCTTACTAGCGCTTCCTTTGGGACTAGGTCAATATGTGTGAATTGTTCCCTAATATTTATTTATTTATATTTAGATGCACAAAAATCCTTCTCAATTATTATAATAATATGTGCTGCTTGTGACTTAGGGCCCCATTTTTGAATGCAAAGCACTCGAAAGTACCACTCGACAGTGGTAAAAATCTGTTTAAATATTACAGCTCGAATTGACTACTAGTTCAGAAGATTGATAAGAGCTGTAATTTACTTCTAAGCTACTATTTCAAATTCAACACGATATTTCACCACTTTCGACTGATATTTTCACATATGTGCTTTCAAAAATCGGGCCTCTGTTCATTTGACAAGTATGTTTAAAATGTATAACTAGTCAAATAAATCAAAAATAAAATAATGTATTTTTAAACATAGGCACGCACTACTAAGCAAACAATTGTAATTGGAAATAAAATAACAGTAAAGAAAGTTATTATACGGAAGTCACAAATAATAAAAACAGTCAGTATTTTTGCACCACCCAGTTACGTAAATATACAACTTGTAGTAACTTTTATTTTGTATATTGTATTACTTTCTACTTACCAGATCCGTGACTCGTTTTCAATTGCGGATTAAGAAATCGCAAAGAAAGTGTGATTTAACTTGATCGTTCGTGTTCATATGTTAGCAAGAGGCTGTAAAAAAAACTCAAAAATCTTGATACGAAAAACTGTCCACTTACTAATAAAGAAGGAAAAATGTTACTAATAACAGAAACATAACGCTTCACTTTTGATAAATATTTATACCAATACAATTTTTGGAGACCGTTATGTTCAATGCTCTCTGACAATTTTTCTTCACGATGTCACTGACAGAGACTTATTCATTGAACAAAATTATTCCGCTCCGTGCGCCATCTATTGGTAAGGGTTGTTGAAGCATTGACACTTACAAACAACTGCCTCAATGAAAGAACGTTTAATTACATTATTCTTTTGTCATGAATATGAGAATTGTTTTTCATCAGCCAGAAGATACGCCCAATCGAACTTGTTATACTTATACTTAAACGTCTTTTAAGCCGGAATTTGTCGCTAAACACAAAGTTAAATGTGACAAATGGCTGAAATAGGTACATTATGTAGAGTAACCGAATCGAAAAAAATACATTTTCAAAAAGATAGTTATTAACCTGATTAATGGTCAAAATGTTGCGGGTATATATTAAAGCAAAATAAACTGTTAATTGGAGGGTTGCAAAAACTTCTTGATCTGTAATTGAGATAATTGTAAAAAAAATTTGAACCACTCCTAAGTAACCTCCTTAAAAAAGCAAAAACAAATTTAATTCAGTGATCTTAACCCTTTCATCTCAAAGACCAGTAATAAGTAAGTATAAATACGCAGTCTGGAAGATGAAAACAAGTTATCGATCAAACTAAATAAAAGAGCCGCCCAGACGAGTTCAAAAATACTGGTTTCCAATCACGGGAGACATGCCGACATATCAACACAAAGTATAAGTATAATATGTTCCCTTCTTAATTCCCAAGGGAGGCGCGCACACACGATGGCGCTGGGTGGCCCTTTACAGTCTTGACTCGAGGAAAAGAAACCCTTGTAATTAATTTCGTAATTTGTGAAATCAAATACAAAATTGGGTACGTAAATATAGGTTTTCATAGTTATTTTTAGCATAGATTATGTAGGTTTTTAGGATTAGGGTTTGTATACAATGTATAACTAATATTCCCTATAATAATTAAATAAACAAATTAGGTATTAGAATATTCCTTACAATTTTAATGGAACTGATTTTTCCATGAACAATTACTCAAATAACATTTGAGTTTTTTTTAGAGCGGATCTAATCTATCAATGTATGTTACTGTGATTTACTATGATTAATACACTCTATATATTTTTAAACTCGTGAATTCAAACTAGTCAGAAATGTACCTTGATACTTCTTTAAGCTGCAGAAATAAAAGTTTTCTTTAAACGAGAATCATTAATATTTCAAATGCAAATATTAGCTGTGTCATTTCCTTCTATTGGTACCCTAATTAGTAATTACACACCCGATTTCGAAACTTCAAATCACTCGAAAAGTACCATTCGAAAGTGATGAAAAATTATCTCGAATCTGAATCACGAGTAGAGTAAATAGTAAAAAGCTCTAATGCGTGCTAAATGTAACCCTTAGATCTGTTACCTCAGGCTCTGTCTACCCCGTTAGGGATATATCGATGGCCCAGACGAATAAACGTGCAAGTGTCATGCACTTGTAATGACATTTGCACGTTTATTCGTCTGGGCCATCGATATATGGACGTGTTTTGTATGTATGTAACATGTGTCTAATTATTTTAGTCAAACCATCGCAACTGCTGCAAAACTACAGCTTAAATTAATATCGATTATGGTCGTGATTTCTAACTTACTAGCTTCTATTATACATATAATTATACATATAAACCTTCCTCTTGAATCACTCTATCTATTAAAAAAACCACATCAAAATCCGTTGCGTAGTTTTAAAGATCTTAGCATACATAGGGACAGACAGTCAGACAGCGGTAAGTGACTTTGTTTTATACTACAGCAGTAATCATTACAGATTACTGCTGTAATTTTCTGTAAATCTACTCGTATTTCAAATTCATCACAATTTTTCAACACTTTCGAATGATGTCCTTTCAGAAAGTTTTGTAGCATTAGACAGTTTCATCTATTTTCAAATGGTATCAGTATGATCCATATTAAAGTTGCATTAATTAGTATTCCAAAATCCAAATCGTTTTTTTTTTCGTAAGCGGCAGCGTATTGTATGGCGAAAGGCGACGCGAGTTCAGGCGGTGTCGCTGAACCCACACGAGTCAAGGGCCCCGGTCGACGACCGCGCGGCCCGCGGCCCGCGGCCCGCGTTTCGTCCGCACAAATAATAATACCCATAAAACAGCCGACTGCCCACTTTATAGTGCAGGTACCTGTGCAGATGCTCCCAGCGAGGGTTAGCGCGCTGTTTTTTGAGCATTTGATTTTTTTAAAGCCTTGGACTCTTCCACGCTGTGGATTTACTTCTCTTTTGTGATGTGGAATGGGCTGAATAACATTTTATAATAATGACTGAAAGCATTTAATAAAAATATGTAAACTAAAATAATAAATCATAACATTTTGTACTATAGCCGTGGTTTAATCATTTGTTGTGTGTCCATTGTTACATTTCAAACGTATATACGTACCGTACATAAAGAAGTGATTTAAAGCTAATAAATACATTTTCAAATTTTACACAAATTTTGATAGTGACAGTGTGTACTGAATTAACTTAATAATTGACCGAATCCCAAACAAAGCAAATGGGAACAAGCAGAGCACAAGACAATACGGATATATTTACTGTATGTATATAAAAACTTAAATTAAATAAGAACATATAACATTATGATTCGAGCGGGTAGATATGCTGACTTTCATATTTAACGGACGAAATCCTGCTGTAGCAGGAATTCAAACCCTTGGTTACCCGTGGTTACTCATGAAATTACTAGGTTATCCGGTCGTCACTACATTATTAGTATTAAAGATTAAATGGAAACCATGAATAATTTATTCATTTATTTGTTTCATCTACGTCTATCTTCAGCAGACCTAGTTCCTGGTTCCGGTATTGTCAAATATTTTGAAAATAACTTTGATTTGCAATTTAGGAGCATGTTCTAATTTCATGACACACGACGTAGAATTAGACCAATGAAAAATTAAAATAGAATAAAAAAACCGGTCAAGTCCGAGTCATACTAGCGCAAATTCGGCAAGTGAACATAAAAATCCCGTGTTAGCAGACTCCTTCTAATTACGCTTTGGAGAGTCCCAAGGTTATCTGCAACAGCTCGTTGTGTGGCACCGCCATCAAGCAGCCTACTCTGTAGCCCTAAGCATTTCTTCGCGGCTTAAATTACGGCATTGCAAAGCACAAAAAATGACAATAATTTAATATAACTCGCCACAATAAAAAAAACAAACGTTTTTTATTATTTTTTTCTTGTCATCAACTTTTTCTTTCTTTTATCCATGGAAAAGTATGTATATTGCAAAGTGATATTTACTTAAAACTTTATTCTAACATTTCCACTTTTTGAATCTTAACAAATGTAAAACATCCATTGAGTGTTGATGTGTGTGTCTCGAATGCGTTCGCGTTCGTCTCGATTACAAGGGCGAACTATAGACCGACCGCTTAAATGAGTCCTCGCCCGCTGCCGGTCTATAGAAGCCCCACGAGCAGAACGAAACGGCAACAAACTGCATGTATTGTGTGTATTACATTATTTGACTTTTCAACGCAAACGCGTTCGAGACATATTTTGCTACCGAAAACTTGTTACACTAAGCATACCGAACCGAGCCTCAAAAGTTTTCATACAAAAACCGTCCACGTAAATGTCTCAATTACCTGCTATGGAAAAATAGGCAGCGCCACTCGCGGATCGAAACTATGGATGGATTAGATCTAGAAAATGTATTTTATCTATATCTCTCATGACCTTGTAATTCGTGCAAACGTGCTTACCTATTTACTAGAATTAACAATTACCACAACCAGTATGAAGATTATCTCCTCAAACTCCGAATGTAGAAATTCAGGACAATCTAGTTAAGCGCGGTGCTAATACAATTAGTAAAGCTGTAACTGACTAGTCAAACTAATTAATGTTTCCTACTTCACAATTGGTTTATCCTTGAACTCAATTTTCCCAATTGTTTAAGGACTTATATGAATTCCTAGAGGAGTATCCAAAAGAGTGGTTAACGGTATAAGTGACTTATCACCAGTAGGTACTTATGTCGCAGAATTGGATGGCATTTAGCCTCTCTATTATTGATTAATTCCTCTTTGTAGGAGTTTTAGGAAACAAACTCTCAACACATCTACACGTGGATACTTGGACTAAATATTCAGTATTCATTCAGGGGCCTGATTTTTGAAAGCACATGTGTGAAAATACCACTCGAAAGTGGTGAAAAATTGAGCTGAATTTGAGATACGAGTAGCATGGATGACAATCACAGCTCTCATGAATCTTATGAACTAGTCAAAACTTTGATTAGAGCTGCAGTCTTGGAGATATAGGCTGCTTTATACCACTTTCGAGTGGTATTTTCACACATGTGCTTTCAAAAATCGGGCCCCAGTTCTTCATAGTCTACAAACTAGGAACTTTCGAAGATACCTTCAAAAATATGCTAGCAACATTTGGGTACGTTTTCCAAATACCATCGTTTACGAATAATATTTATAAACTATGCAGATAAATAGCCTTAATCTCTTAAATATGTTGCTTTAAGTTAAAACAAAATATTGTTCTATTCTACGAGTACAAGGTACAAGTTATGATTGGGCGTGCGGTGTCGCGGTCGGCCGTCGAACCCGCTATGTAGGGTACGCTCGCTCCGCGGTTCACGCCGCGCACGTAATAGGGTAAAGCTGTGCACAAACGACCGGCGTCAGCTCGTACCGGTTCATGTTTTGTGTACAACTAGAGCCAAATAGACTTCTGTAAGATCTATTGAACTTACACCAAGAATTAAACAGCAAACTCACAATTATAATCCAGGAACAATCCGACTACTTTTGGCGTATTTCAGGGAACTTTCCTCAGAGCTGGGCGGTTTTCATTGGGTTATTTTCAATATAAATTATGTGTCACGTGACCTTAAAATAAAGTATTTCATTTGTAAGTTATTTGTAAAATAGACTGAAATTACACAACCGTCGTTTCATGTTCTTTATCTTTGTACCTATTTGAGAAACACCCAAGTTCGTTATAAATTTAGTGATGTCGTATTCGATTAGCTATAGGATAATTGAAACATTATTAACTTGTACCGTTATTGCACTTAGCCAAGAAAATTGTGTACAAGGGTTTTCCAATGTCAAGAATAGATTTTCCTTATTTACAAAGACATGCCATTATGTAATGGCAAAATTTAAAGACCAAACTTATTGTTTCTTCCCATTGTATTAGTTGCAATGGAATATTAGTTCATCCACTTCACTCCATATTCTAGTCATAGACATATCTTATCTTATCTTAATCTAGGGGCCCTACCTACAATCATAGACATATACTTTTTGAAGGCAGGTTTGTAAAATTGACATATATTCTCTGTTTATGTGATTTAATAACTCGTTTTAGTGTGTTTAGTGTTGCTGTTGTCATTTAGAACCTCCTCTCACAGACTCAAAGGTTGACTGGAAGAGATCCCTTAAAAGGATAAGTGCTCCTTTGTGTCTGTATCAGTGTTTCTCAATTGTATTTGTTTTATGTTTATTTTGCACAATGAAGAGTTTACATACATACATAAAAAGTGCCGTTAAATGCGTGCACAAATTGTTGGAGTTGTCTTTCGTTAGACAGAGTCTACCTAATAAGCGTACTTAACCTTATCTTAATAACCACAAGACATAATAATAAAACCAACAGGTTACGGATTTTATATGCGAACTATTTTCTATCTCTTTTTCTTCGTAAATTAAAGTACACAAACAATTCTTAACTTTAATGGTGCATCTTCGTCAGTAAAATGCAGCGCGTCACGAGGAAAACTGAAAGACATTCGAATTGAAAACAATGTAACGAAGTGAAGAAAGGACAATGGAGGCATCACGTCGACAGTTTGTCACAGGTTTTATTGGCAAGCCGTGACCGTAAAACGTCTGAAAGGTATTCGTAACAACAGCGACGTCACCTTCAGAGATTCTATTTGAGAGACCGTTTCGGCTAACGACCGCTCCGCGAGAGGTTAATCGTCGTTTACCTGCGTGTAGCGTGTAACTGTCGGTGCGGCGCGGGCTTTGTTCGCCCTCCCGGCCGTGATCGTGGTCGCTCACCCGCGCTCGCACTAAACCCGCGGCTTTATTGAGCGGGGGCGGCGGCTGTCCGCGAGATTTGTGTAACGTCCTCAAACGGCCCATCCATCCGACTCCGGCCCGAGTGCAACAGCCAACACACATAAAGATCCGGACTTACTCACCTCGCTTAATGCGGTGAATACCTGGCAGGACCCGGCGCTGTTAGCGCAAAGTTGCAAAGTGCTGTTTTAAAAGTAAAGCACAAACGCTGTGCCTTTTCACTGTACATATTTTAAGTATAAACAATCGGTCAGTATCAGTAAGAGCAACAGTGCTCTTGAATAAAATAATATTTTAAGGCATTGATTTCATAAGTAATAGAACACGAATAAACAGCTGCCATGATCTCTTTTCTTTTTCTTAGTACTGCAACACACAAACTCACTCATCCATCTATTGCTCACTTCCCGTCCTCTAAAGGTGGAGTTAGACCAAACCAGCGAATGCTCATTCTATCCCGACTCTACCAAATTTATTGTGTCAAATTCGTAAGGAGAGTGACCAGTTATTTTTGCTGTACACAATTAATTTGATGGAATGAGGATTCGCTCGTTTGGTCTAACTCCACCTACACAAACATTTTCCAGTTTCCAGCCTGCGCCATAGTACCTACCTACAAACTGCGCAATCAAATGATAAATTGCATCGAACTATTCGAACGTGTGTTTGTTATAAAGACGACGAGCTGTGACTTTATGAGAGATGAGCTAGTTAGGCTGGCTGTGAAAATAACTGTTAACAGAAAAGACGTTACGAATGAATAAATTTGGCTAAATCACTACCATTGCGTTCTAAACGTAATAGTTAATCGAAAATGACTGTATTAATTATATTCCAAGGACATGGAAGTCGCTCAAAATACCGCCTGGTATTTGCATCACGAATTATCCCCCAAGCTACTAAGTTATGATACAATTCGTACCCGTAACTACCGAACTCATAACGAGAGCGACACTGCACAAAATGTTCAATACAACATCACCCGCGCGACTTCTATTGCTCAGAACAAAATATTAGGCGCAGTATCATTTATTACAGCATGGCAAAAATGATCTAACACAACGCTGGTATTTCCTTTCATAAGGAAAGCAAAGCAAACGCCTAAGTTACTTATAAAATAGGGGATAATATTAATGAAGAATGTTGGCAGGCGGGCGGGAGCGTGGGCGGCGGGAGGCAGGGTGGCCGGGAGGCCGGGACTCGTGTACGGTGCACTATAGCACTCGTAGCTATGCTTCCACAATATCTACAAACATATATCTTTTGCAGGAATTTTCCTAGAATGGTATTGCGTAGTAGACATTTCCAAGAATTTGAGAATTATACGAATGATAGAACAGAAGCAACAGTGTTTTATGTTAAGAGTGTAACCGATAGTTACGCTGTGTGTTTGTTTATTTCCTTATCAGTTTAACATCACCCTAATTGCACCTTTTTTTTGTTTAAAGCATAAATGTATATGCCCAATTAGCATTATATTTCTAGTAGGTTGTAACTACCAAAACTACCTACTAACAAAATTGCTGCAGTATGGGTAGATTACTAAATTCATTTAAAAACTACACTGTATGTCGGGATACCGAGGAGATGTATTGATAAAATTTTAAATGAGCCATGAACATAAAAACGGACAAGTTATTAAATGCTCAATATACTAGTACATGCTTGTAAATCGACTCAAGGTTGAAGTTCGAAAAAAGCCTCCAGCAGTCTCCCCCTCAGCAAGTAAATTTCTGCAATGGAAACCATTAGCTTCTACAGGAAAAAAGTTAAATATAATGTTAAATAGCTCTATCTCTATCCGTTACTTGAGCTAAGTAACGCAATAGAGTTGGAAGCAGTGTGAGGAGAAATTTCATTGATTAGCCCAGACCCAGTCATATCGGGTATCTTAACATAGACTGTAGAAACTTGCCCTGCCAAACATAACAATTTCAGGCAATAGCACAAAGTGGAGCCTTGTCAAATGGCATAATATGACTTAATGATGTAGCAATAATGTTCGACAAATGAAATCATTATGAAATTTACTGTGAGAATGATCTACGTAGGTCACATTACAAACGGTTTGGTTGTACATCAGCCAACCAAGTTCAAATAGGTAAGTAGGCTGTATGTAAAAGATTCCTTGGCTGTATAGGTACG
Source organism: Pandemis cinnamomeana (assembly GCA_932294345.1). NCBI lineage: Eukaryota > Metazoa > Arthropoda > Insecta > Lepidoptera > Tortricidae > Pandemis > Pandemis cinnamomeana. Next base: position 8,078,383 of record OW028705.1, on the reverse strand, counting down.
TGAATGTGACCGAGTGGAATGAAACCCACGACCTTGCGAGGGCGAGGTCGCGCCTCCCCCGCCGCCCGGCTACCTGCGCCTCCGCGGACGTCATTCGGGACGGAATGGAACCCTCCGCCAGGCCTAAGTACCTACGGCGCTACAGAAACACCGACCTTCATTGCCAAAACAAGGTCGTGGCTATGCTAACGTCGCATGTAACCACAATAAGCAGGCTCAACATTGACGTCCTAGGCAGCTGTTAGGTACTCAAATCTGGTTAATTTTATACATTGTAAGCGAGCGAACTTTGATACTAGCCTACCAACGCAATGATTACATTTATTACATCGACGTCATCCAAGTTTTCAATATTCATTGTTTACTGCCCCCAGAAATTGTTAGGGTGCCTGAATTACCTTACTTTGTCTAAGCGGAATATGCTACACATAGATTTTTTTGTAAAATAGGGTGGCAAGTGATCACCTGATGGTAAGTGAGCACCCATAGACACCCACAACACCCGAGGATTGCCGTTGCGTTGCTAGCCTGGAAGGTTAAGACACCTCATTGTGCCAGTAATTTCACCAGCCGTCTTACTCTCCAAACATGGACGACTCATAATATGCTAGAAATGCAGGGGTCAATTTGGGGTATATATAATAGAAACTAATATTTGTTTGTAGGTAGATGATGTATGTATAGTATTGTGTGATGAGGCGAGCCGGGCGCGGAGTCCGCGGGCGACCTTGGCCGTGATCGCGCTCGATATAGCCGGCCCTCCTCACCCCGGCCGCCGCCGACCAGCATTCACCCTGCCTCCCACCATCTCCCACCATATCCTATGTCTATTTCAACATCTCCCGCGATTTAGATAACGAATGATACAGATTAACCAGACCGAGATTACTTCTTTCATAACCTAATAAAAAAAATACTATCTCCGTCGTCGATTGGAGTTACTCGTAGTTTAGAGCTACTGAACAAGAAGAAGTGATTCCTATCGATGCAAATCTTATTAATATGACTGTTTACACAAAGGCGAATTAGTAGGCAGACGGCGTAGTTAGAGCGAATAAGAATCGGGCACCGAGGTCGGGCAGGCGGTGTTATTATCATTTATATGGCGTGTCTGTCCCTGAACTCTGGCCGTTAAGCGCGAGTGACGCACTTGGACTCAAATACCACCGGCCCTGACCTCAGCCGTAAAAATACCTCTAATGTCGAGCACCACCCCACCCGGCCCTATGGCACATGCACCCTCTTTGGTACAAGTGACTATTACGAAAATAGGCATTTCTTCGCCACCGTATTATTCCATTAAGACGGATGTAACGACAACAAAAACGTGTTGAAACAAAGGGAACAATAATGGATACATGGAATACATGGGATACATGGGATACTCTAAAATGACCAAAGCAAGAATATATGATTAAATACCTATTTTGAGAAATACTTTTAAATGAAACGAATATTTTTTAGGAAATTAAATATATTTCAACAATTGGATTTTTCCTATTTGTCATCTTAAATTTATATACCTAATACGGTAAATTATTTACCTTTTTTACCTTTTTTTTTCTGCGGTTTATTATTCTTAGACGCCTTAGTATTCCTTGTATTCTTCATAGGCTTACCCTTCTTACCGCGGCCCATAGTTTTCTCCTTGGATTTCTGTGCGCGAAGATCCTTCTTCATTCGATTGTCAACCACCTTATAATGCCCCTTCACTCCGGTCGGTCGCTTCATACGCTTGGCTGTTGTGTGTTTCTTCGCAACAACGTATGTCACTTTCTTCTTGCCGTCTGTTTGCGCCTTTTTATACAGTGTCCTTATTTGCTGTGACTTCTCTCTTTCAGACATCTCAGCGTTTTCAATAACAGCCTCAACCTTCTTCTTTGCTCGCTCCATCTTCTTGATCATGCGCTTCTTCTTTCTGGCTTTAGCTTCTACTACTTTCTTTATTGGTCTCGCATTAATGTCTTGTAGTTTCTTTTTGTATTCCTCTGTGTATGTCTGCAATAATAAAACAAATGTATCAACTATCAACTAGTACAATTTCGTAATAGTGGAATTTCGAACCAGCTTTCTTAAGTTAATAATTTAGTCCAGTAAAAACGCGAGGAGATAAGGATCCTAAGACAAATGGTTTTTCAGATTTCAATCTATTCTTTGGCTTACAATACAATATTCATAATCATCAAAATAATCCCTAATTTACCAGAGCGACGCTAACTGTCGTGTATGTAATTTTTTTCTTACCTCAGGAACAACAACTTCTTTTTTCATGTGCTTTTTCTCGTCTTCCACAAACCAATCCGGCAAATTCTTATCGTTGAAGGCGTATCTGTTCCAGGCGTCATCAATGAGGTCCCTTTTAAATTTCTTGGAAGTCGCTATCATTGTACCCAAAGCCATGGTCTCTGCATCCATCTTGAGAGTCTTTTTAAGCCTTTTCAACTCTGTAAAAATATCAAAGTATTAAATTAATGTGTTTGAATACAGACGTTTCGTCATAAAGGCAAAACAGCCTACCAATAATGCTAAAAAGCTTCTTCCATATAACAGGCCCGCATATCATAACAGGCCAACTATTATACTTTTGGCACCTATGATATTGTATGTAATGTACATTAAATATGACAGAACACTGCATGATTTTTTTAGCCCCATTAACCATTATACTACATACCTGGGTCCTGTGACACAACTTGAAAGCTCTCATTCTTATTTGCTTTACTGCCTGCCTTTCCCTTAGTTGGCGCTACATTTTCCTCGACTTCATATTCACTGTCTGAAGAATCATCATCAGAACTCTCTGAGTTTGAACGCTTCCTTTTCAAGCCATTCTTGTCTGGTGTTGTTTCCATAAGTTCATTCGCAACAGTTTTTCCTAAAAATGAAAGTATGATATATTGTATTCATAATTCATAATTGCAGTAAGTATATTGTAATGCATTGTGGCATTTGCTCTTAAGAGTATTAGTAGTAGGTACAATGAATACAAACCTTTCTCCTTATATGTTTTAGCAAGTTTGTCTAAATCAACACCCTCATCGTCATCCTCTTGTATGTCCTTGAAGCAATCCTTCTGGAACCAGAGCTCAGCCTTTAGGGAGCGCCTGGACACTGGGTCCGAGTTGTCCAGGTCTGTCAGTAGCGGGTTATTTTTCGGGATTTTCGGAGTCTTGCTAATCTTACTGTTCTTCAAAGTATTTAGTTTTGTTATTTTATCAATTTTCTTTGATTCTTTTTCATCGTCGGAGAATGCTGTAATAACCACCAATGTTAGTACACATTGATTTTACTGTAGCAAAAAAGGAATATTTTATAAACGGTTTTATATTATTTAAAAGTAAAAACAAACCCAAGGTTTCCTTATCGTTTTCGCCTTCCGAATCACTTTCCATTTCCAGTTCACTGTCAGAGTCTTTATAATAAAGCCCAGACTTATCCAGCTTTGAAGCCTCGACATCATATTTTACATATTTTTGTTTCACTTTCAGCTCATCGTCAGAATCGTCACTTGGGTCTGCCACAAGGTCTGGCTGCTGGTCTATTGTACGAGATAATTCCTAAAACAAACAGATAAAATAAAATTGAGAGATTGTAGTCAGAATAACTAGCAGTGAGTACAGTTTTGTGGTTCTGATGCTTCCTACTTACATCAGCATTCTTAATGTCAGATAGTCTGAACATATCATTGCTCTCAAGTATAGGACCATCATCTCCCTTCAACACCATTTTCAAGTTCATCTTCTCAGCCAACTTTTGTCTTTGCTTGTTCAGTTGTTTCCTCTTACGTTTCGTTGTGCGACGCTCTTCATCCTGAAAATATTCAAAGAAATATGAGACACGTAAAAAAGTTGACACACACACATAAATCACGTCTTTTTCCCTTACGAGGTAGACAGAGCCTAAGGTAACAAGACCTAAAGGCCACGTTTAGCATGGTTGTGGGCGTATAAGTGGAAAGGGGAATCAAAACAGTGATGGGTTCCTAGCCGCATCACCTATAACATGATTCCTACTTTCCCCATTCCCTCGATGGGCTTATACCATTACGGCAAGAGAAGCAACTGGTAAATTCTATGTTTTTTCTTTATTCCCAGACCAGCATGGAAGAAAAAGTTTTAAAAACTATAATAATTTTAAATTCCTTTATTTTATTTTAATAAAAGCCAAATTTTATTGTTAGGTGTAATATCCCATCCAAATGCAAGTAAAACTGAACTAATTACCTCAAGTTCGGCAATCTGTGTGTCCACTGCATCCTCATCTTTGTCCTCATCAGCTTTCTCTTCTTCGGTGTCTTCAACTTTTTCCACAACATCTTTTTTTTCCTAAAAATTACACAAAAGTATAATTATAAATGAGTAAGGTAGAATGTACTATAGTGCATAAGCAAAATGCAACAGTGGATGTCATAGGTTAGAGTGAGAAAAAGAATAAAGATGGCTTCCGTTCATTTAATTTGTTTTACATATGTATCTCAATTGATTTATACAGTAGGTAGCCATGGCAGCCTAGTGCACTGGTAGTATTTACCAAGTGGCTTAGAATTTGACCTCTAAACTTATTTCTTTGCAAAACTAGAAAAAATATATTGGTTTTGACCATCAGAAGTGCATAAGGTTATATAGATAACTAAGTTAGGTTAGGTTTGTTACTGTTGTTAACCTTGTTTATATTAAGAAAGGATCCATGCAAAATATAAAGGTATCTTTTTCTATTTTTATTTTGATCTGTTAAATTGGTTTGGTTTGAGACGAAGACTAGAACGCAGTTTGTTCTCAATTACTAATAATTTTTCTATTTAATACCTGCACATTTTTCAATTCTTTCATATGTTTAATCCAGGTCAACAGTGCTTTGAGGTCTTTCCTGCCCAATACTTTAATATCCTGGCAGCATTCTTTTATTTCAGGTGTAGTTTTAGGATGATCTTCTATTTCTTTATCATCCAGTACAATCTGAAAGTACAAACATTAATAAGGATGATTAACACAAGAAATTCAAGTACAATCATAATAGTTTCCATGTCTTTAGTGGTTCTATTTAGTAGGTAAAATATTGTTTCATGACAACTCATTTTTAGTACCATTTTAACCAAGTTGCTTTTACTTTAGTAGAATCATATGAATGTTCTATGTTTTTTCCTACATTTAGCATTTAGTAAAGAGATCTTACCTGTGAGCAACCCTGAAGCAGGTCCAAGGGATCCTCTTTGCTCATGAATTGAGAAACAAGCACCTTGTGGTGTGTAGTGTAGTCATTTTCCTTGTAGCCTTCAGCTTTGGCTTTCTTTTGTTTTTCAGGATGCATTATATTTGTGTGTTGCTTTTTCACCATTTCCAAATCCTCAAAAACATATTTGCTATCAAGGAATTTTGGATCAATCGTATCAGGTGCAATATATCCTTGGCATACTACAAAAATTTCAGCAGACTCATTTCTGGAAGCCTGTGGCTTTGTGGCATGGACTTTCTTGAAGAACTGTTTTAACACCCACAGTAGTGCATGGTAGTCTTTTGATCTGAAGACTTTGGTGACGAACCAACCACCCTCTCTCAAGAAATTTGTGGCCAGCTTTAGGGCACTCAGAGTCAGAGTAGCTTGCTGGTATGCATCATGGAGCCAGTTGAGACCCACATTTGGGGCACCGTCATGAAGCACTACATCAGCTTTCCATGTTTTAATCTCCTTTTTGATGGCTGATTTACATTTTTCAGTAGTAATGTCTTCAGTGAGACCGATGCAGCCAGGGACAGGCTTGATAGGGAACAGATCTACTCCGATGACAACACTGGACAGGGGCATGTTCTGGTGAGCCACCTGCATCCACCCTCCAGGGGCTGCGCACAAGTCGATGCATACTCGCGACTTTTGCAAGAAGCCAAACTTTCTATTTAATTGAATGAGCTTAAATGCAGCTCTAGACCGATAACCTAAAAATAAAACCAGGATTAGTTTGACAATATTATAAGTCTTCATACTATTGCAAATTTATCTGTAGTTATGAGCATTAGCGAGCATAAAACCCAACAAATTTGAACGTCAAACAGATTCTAGGCCAGGTACCATACAAAAGTCAGCGTTTCCTTTTATCTAACAAACACATGCACTCATATTGGGCTGATTCTGTTCGTTATAAATCTGACACGATTTGCAAAAATTGTAGTTAGCACGATTAATGTATTTAATGATTGATTGATAAAGAAAAATAGGGTAATAACACGCTTCAACAGTTTGATACGAAAATTACTCATGCATGGTAAGCAATGATTTTCTTATACAATAACGTATACTTACCGGTTTCCTTGGCTAATTGGTAATATTTATCTTTACGCTGTTTCCCTACTTTGGACTTTTTCCCCATGGTTTTAGTTTTTTATTACCATTATTCAGTAAACAAAACCACCTTGCCGATACACTGTTTTTAGGTTAGTGGTTTTGACAGTAGTATGACAGATCCATCCACATGCCACCACATGTCAATTGTTATTTTTTCCATATAAGAAAAGCAAAGGAATAAGTCCATACAGCCAAAAGGGATGAATGGAAAAAATGCAACATTAGTAATGTATAAATTTTCCTCGTCCCACATACTTCAAGGAAACTTTATAAATAGCCTCTCAGCAGTGTCCCAGATAGCGTGTGTATGAATATTTGTGGAAAACTTAAAGTGCCTTTACACGTCTTGTGAGGTAATGAATTGTTTTCATAAGCAACCTGTTCTCCTTGCAAACTTAATATAAATAAATTCGATTACAAATTCATTACACCACACTGGACTCTTTATTTTTGAATATTTAGATTTTAGAAACCGAGCTGATGACGTTGAAAATGTCAGTTTCATGCACTTCATGGCTTGACTTAAATAGAAATAGAAAACACGACATAATTATTATATTGGGATGCGAGTCGGGATACCTCCACGTGTGGTCAAGAGTTGCGGCTTATTTTTGGATCCGTCCGTGGGGAGGAGCAGTGCTTGGTCCAGTGCACCCTGGGCATCGGCTATTGATTTCTTGGCAGTTTCTGAGGGATATCATTGACCGATGATATTTGCTTACATACTTGGATATACTTCAAAGTGGCCAAACAGGAACCTTTGTCGAAATCATCATACACTATGAGGGACGGTCATAGAAATACTAAACAAAACTGGCCAAAAAGAATTTAATCTCTATTCTACGTTGAACTGGCTGGCAGTGATAACTTGGTGATAACTCTAGAAACCTTTAGAATCCAGCAACAACGTCCAAAGAAAGTAAAATGTAAGCCATATAATTAAAAAAAAAAACAAGAAAAATGTCAAGAATATGAAATGAAGAGATGTTTTCATTATAATTTGTGAATTTCTTTAAATATTTTGAATTCTTAACATAGTTCTGCTTATTAAACTCAGATTCACATAAAAATATTTGGTTAAAAATTACTAACTTTGGTAAGTCTGGGTCGTGTTTTGCGTTGATTGGTTAGTTCGTGGATTCTTGGGCACCTTGGGGCTGCCCGATAAAAATAAAATCGATAGCAACTTATCGATAGAGCACGTGTTCGGGATTGTGAACTTCGATAATACGCAAACACCGTAATTTTAATAAACTAGACAAATATAAAACTAAAATTTGACCTTTTGCTCATTATTTATATAAAAAGGTGGTCACTTAGTTAAATAAATCCCGTTGAACGAAATATTATTTTCCAACTACGCTACTATTATCAGTGTCAGAAATCGAATAAAGCATCGATAATTTCTAATTCAAATTCGCCCTACTCTGTGGAAAATATTGCGTCATGTTTTCGTGTATCTATTTTAATCTGTGTGTGTGACTGTGACTGGATAAATTATAACAAGCAAGAAGCGAGCAAACATCGTAGAACGTCGCAGCAGTTAATATTTTGGAAAATATTCAAGGATTGTAAATTATTTGGTGTTATTTTGCAGTGATTGAATTTAGAAGCCTTTCATAATGACGCCCAGCATTCACACGTTTGTGAATAGCTTTCAGAATCGACTGTAAGTATCACTTGATAGTCAACATCATAATAATTTCAATATGAACTAGTTTCATTTAATGACCAAAGTTTTCTCATTAGAACATCAGATTAATAAATAATGCATCTTTAATCTAGCATGGACATTATTACACAATGATGACCACTATAATGTTGCTTTAAAATTAATGAAGCGACTGAATGACTTCCATTATTCTAGAAAGAACGTCTAGAAAGTACCACTGTGACAATAACAAACAAACGAATTTAGGGCACTTGGCGAAAATGATCACGTAATAATATGAAAAAGTTTTGAATATACTATTCTGACTATTGCTCAAGTGTATAGATTGGATTATTCCTGAATTCTTCAGTCTGGGAAATCTCTCATTTCAAGTTTTAACATACCTTGCACTAGCATTTGTAGCATTAAAGTTAATTATGAGAAAAATGGAGTTATTAGTCCAATAAAAATACCAAACAGTTATCTATTGTATTATCAGTTACATTTGCCACTAGTATAAACAGTTGACCTCTGATTGGTACTAGAATAGCTTGCTGGCTAAATTAAAGTATAATTGGGTGGTTTTATTTATTATTTTATTGCATAGTGTAGATCTTAAAAACTGCATACAAGCAATTAAATGATCTATGTTTCAGGGAACTTCCAGTTCGACAACATCTGAAAAATGTATATGGCACACTTATGATGACATGTGCTGCTGCCTGTGTAGGAGTGTATGTGGATATGTACACAGCATTCCAGGCAGGGTTCCTCTCTGCCATTGTTGGAGCTGGACTCATGTTGATGCTCATTGCCACTCCGGATAACGGCAAGAACACAAACATGAGGCTTGGCTATCTGTTGGGATTCGGGTTAACATCAGGTGAGCAAATTACTATGATTGTCTGATAAATCATCCAATGTCATTACAAGTACACACACAGTGCACTATTCAAGTTATTGATGCTGATGATATCCTGTGACCCTCACCAGGGACAAAGCAATTATGCAGTTAGAATTTGCAAGAAGTTTATCTGCTGGGGTGAAGTTGTTCTGTAAGAATCGCAAGACTGCAGCTTGCTAAGCACACTGCAGGAAACCCACCAGTTACCATTTCAGGGGATGCCTATGTCCAGCAGTGGACTGCTATAGGGTACAGGCTAATGATGATGATGATGGTGTTTGTAATGTACCTAAAGTCCACTAATCATTATTTTAACCTTTACTCTGTCATGGGAAAGAGAGCAGAATAATCAGGAAAATTATTGTAGTTTATTTATAACCTTATACTTAAATCTACTGTGCAAAAAAATATTTGTGTAAATATGAGATAAAAGAGTTTGTGTAGTGATTAAATAGATTTATTATTAAAGTAAATAGGGTCCTCATGTGGTAGCCTACTTCTTTAATGAATGTAGAAAATATGTTCTTGTATGCCTGTATTACTATATAATTCCAGTGCTTAACACTTTTATGTTTTACAGGAATGGGATTGGGCCCACTGTTGGATTATGTCAGTGTTGTTGACCCAGCAATAATAGTAACTGCTTTGTTGGGTACAACACTGGTATTCACCTGTTTCTCCATTGCTGCAATGCTGGCTGACCGTGGCAGCTTCCTGTACCTCGGAGGGACTTTGATGACTCTACTCACTTCTATTTCTATTATGAGCCTTGTCAACATCTTCATGCAGTCGCGTATCCTTTACCAGGTATGAAAACTCTCATCAAATACATTGAACTAAAAAATAGGCCATAAGTTCATTGACTCACTGACTTTAGCAATGATTAGCTTTAGATAGAGCCTTATTGTTATCGGTGACTACTCACCCATCTTATTCTACCCTTAACTTTTTGAACGGCACTTTTGTTGATAATGTTTTTACCTCTTTCATATCAGGCAGCAACTAAAAGAAACTCGGTTCTATATTTGAAAAGGTGTCTGAACCCTCGCTTTTTTGATATTTTCAGACTCACTTGTACCTTGGCCTTCTGCTGATGTGTGGCTTTGTTCTGTTTGACACACAACTCATCATTGAGAAGCGCCGTATGGGAAACAAAGACTTCGTGCAACACGCCCTTGAACTATTCATTGACTTCATTGGTATCTTCAGAAGACTGCTTATTATCTTAACACAAAAGGTAAGATTACTTTACTCAACCGAGTTTTTAAAATTGTTTTTGTATTATGAATTATTGAAATCCGATCCTGGTGAGGTGATCTAATTTTATTTTTTCTCAATTTTCAGGAAGAGCAAGATCGTCGCCGTAAGCGTCAGTAAATTTATGGAATTATCATCAAAACCACGCAATCTATTTTATAAGCATTTTGCCGGAAATCTTGTGCTAGAAAGTGGGAATGTTGGGTTCAGCAAAGAAATGTTATATATTAAACATATATGTATAACTTTATATTTAATTTGTTGGTAAAAATTACGAGTTCATTAATAAAATAATTTGGAACTGATATTTTCTTTTTATTTGCCATTGCCATTAAGCCAAGCAATAATATACTTTTAAGTAACAGTACAGATGACTTTACGTGAGTTGTGGTGAAATAGTTTTCACCTATATGTAAGGTAATTTTTGCACTCTCATGTGTGAAATTTATTCAGTTCTCCATATGATACATGAATCGCGCAACTCTGATGAATGTGGAATCTGTTGATAATCCATTTCATTATTGAATTACTTTAGCTTTTTGCCAAGGATTAGTATATATGCCTAGGTATTTATTTTATTGAAGTGGGACGCGTTTCTTAGTCTTAGCAGTCGGCAGCCGAGTTGGTGGACGACGCGGTCTTGCTTCAAGTTCTTGTGTGGCCCATGTGATTAAAATAAATGATAGCTGTGTATCTAGCTAGAAGATCTCGAAGTTTTTATAAAGATGTTTTCCTTAACTTGTAACAATCTCTAGTCTAAAGGTAGGTATGTTAATTTCAGTAACCTCATTTCTATGTGATTTAGTTATTTACTTAGTTATGCTATTTAATTACCAAATTGCCATGACGTTATTGGTAAAGCTATTGAAAAAGTGGGGACATCTGTTGTAATAATCATCCACAGACCAACCCACGAAACTCACGTCATTACGTATGTGACGCACGGCATGGCGCTGAATGTGACTCATCGTGATGAAACTACAAACTTACTAGCGTAATCAGCATTTCAATCTTTGTAGAATAGAACCATCACTTGAATCTTTATAATCTCCACTAATATTTAAAAAAAGAAAGCAGCTCTGTTCGCCTGTCTCTTACCTCTTCAGTCTTTTACCATTGAAACGATTCTGATGAAATTTGGACAGACAGGCCCGGAAAATTGCAGCTCTCGCGGGATAGCGATAAATGAATTCTTTGCGAATTCGCGGGCAACAGCTAGTCTCCTACAACAGTTTGAGAAATAACAACTTCAAGTAAAGGCACAACGATTTACTTCAGTCAGTGGACTTTAATATTCTATTTGGGTACATCAGTAGGAAGAGCAACATAAACATTAAGTATAATATTAAATACAACCAATTCACGAAATGCCTAATAATGTTCTTATACTATTAGGTACCCAATTCATTCTCAGGGTGTATTTTGTTTTTATCAAAAATAAACATCTTTCTAGCTTTTTCTAATTCGTGGTTAATTAAAATACCAATTAAATTACCTACGTTGGCATCGCGACTTGCGATTGTTTCTTTGTTCAGATCAGATACCTCATCAGAAGTGGGATGCCTCTTTTTAATTTTATACATTCTCTTAGGACACCTACTCCAGCAGCAATATCCATTTGGAATGCAATTTATTCGAGGAGCTTCTGGAGTTCCACTTTTTACGATATATTCGTACGTGGACACTCCCAATACACAAATATAAACATGAAAACAGCATAAATGTAACAAGGCACATGCTATTGCAAAGGCACTTACACATAATATTATGAGAAAAGTCAAGAAACAAACGGAATTCTTACAATACTTATTAGCAGTTTCATGGACTGCGGGACAGCTAATGAATTGCTGCGCCGCTGGACTGAGTCTCTGTGGGTGTGCGAGGAATAAAATAATATCCACAAGACACAAACACGTAGTAAACGCTGAAATGAACAGCGCGGTGGTGGCCGTTGCGATGAACGCGCCATAGTTCCTCTGCCCGACGCAGTTGTTCAGCCACTTGCAGTGATGGTCGAAGCGGTCTACGCATTTATTGCAAATGCTGCAGTGCTTTGTTTTCTTGCTACTCGTGTAGATGTTACACAGATGGCACCTTCCGTTCTCAATAACGTGGGTGTGTATGCTTCGATCGAACTCGGGTACATTATTTATTTTAAGTTTCTTCAAATCTTTTTCACTGGGATCGAGCAGCAACGCGGCGAAATGTGCCACGATGTGAGTCACGTACAAAACGGTAAAAATGGTAAACGATATTATCTTTAACTCGTCGAATTGTACACGAGTTAAAATAGCAAAGTTTACTATGGCAGTGGTCAAGAACACAATCCATCCGATCACTTGCTGGTAATGCAGAGGTAGTTGTAAACCATTTATTCTTCGTTGACGACGAGGAGTATGGTCAATCGTGCAACATTGGGCCATTAGTGCTTACGTTTTAGGGACTTGTACCAAAAATATATACTGGCACAATAGTAGAGCTTTTGTTTACGCCTGTAAAAGGGCTTGGTCAATAGGTCGATGCGCGCGCAGGCAGTGAAACTTTTCAACAAAGAAATAAAAACTTGTTGCGACATTAGGTACAGTCAAGTGTAATAATATGTATCTAGTCAAAGTTTCAAAAATAAGTACCATACACTCTTACACCGGCATAATAAGGTCGTGGGACATATTTTTGAGAAGTTCGTATCGATACCTATTTTTGCACTTGACCGTACCTACACTGTGAAACTGAAACCTTATACCTCTACATTAAACTGCAGCAGCCACCAGCAGCCTTGCCGGAATCTAAAAGGGTCGTTCTGTCTACCAATAGGTAAATATTTAAATGGTGGGATCCATGTGGTGTCTGAAGTTACTTTGGAAACTAAAATAAATTAAAGTTAAGTACTTGTTTAACGAACGTACTTTTACCATTGCACCTACCTACCTGTACTGTGATATTAGTATGCAGATTAGGTATTTTCTTTAACTGGGACAACAGGGTTGAGTAAACTGAATGGCATATCGCTTTGGAACCTTTTCACAGTTAATTGCGCAGTGATGTACGGTCTAGTGCAAAAATAAGTATCGATACGAACTTCTCAAATATATGTCCCACGACCTTATTACGCAGGTGTAAGATTGTATGGTACTTATTTTTGAAACTTTGACTAGATAGATATTATTAGATTATTACACTTGACTGTACAGTGTAAATATTGTACAACGTTAGGCACGTTTTTAACTTTTGGTATGCAATCCAGTTTACGCGACAAGTATTAAAAAAATAACACTAAGTCACTTCATTTTAAAAGTGTATATTAAAAACAGAACAAACAATTACAGTACAAAAGTAAATCTCGATTTTGGCGAAAGCTCTCCGCACAGCGCACTCAAAAGTCACCAGTCAATTAATAAGTCATATTTTGACATAATCATAGATTGAAATTATACCACGAAAATAATAACATAATTTAAAAGAAACTTTATTTTTACCTACCTATTATACAATTCATCAGGTATATGCATGACTCATGTATTCCCTATTAATAATATTTACTTACTCTGTTAAATGACCGACGAAAAGTAGTAATTTCTCATTTTTATACATAAAACAAATAATAATAATAAACTCAGATTAAAAAGTAATCATATTTGCCTTTGTAAAGCCGGGTACTCATCGGTAAGCAGTAACCGTAACTGCTGCACGTTACAGTAACCAAAAACCCCATGCTCGCACTCGCAGAGGAGTACCCGTTCCCGGCTTTCTCATAAACTTCAAGGATAAGGACTCAATGACTGACATTGAGCGAGTAAATATCATAATTATCATGACGACCCTTTGCAAGTCCTTCGATGTAATGCATCTCGCCGGTTTTAGGTTACTGTATGTCCTGAGGTAATGTGGAGTGAGACGAGTGCTCTGCAATATTATTGTCAGTGGCCTCAATGTTCTCTTTAGCATGTTTCTTAGCCATCTCGCGTCTAGTGTGCACATGGATCCTGTGCCCACTGCAGTCGAGGTTCTCTTCATAGCATTTGTTCTTGCAGCACTTTTTGCAAAGCCTGTAAACGCATTTTCCTCCCTAAAATGTTTAAAGAAATTTTATATGTAATTGATTGAATCATTGTGAACAAAAAGGTACTTAAAAGCTTTCCTTTAAGACTCGCGCTGGTAACAGCATGCAGAAGTGGTATGTAGTAAAAAAAAAATGGGACTGTGATAAAAATGTCCAAATGCTAAGATTTTGTGATAATATTTACGAATACATATACCTAAATGGCCTCCTACAATAACACGCCGTTTGCAAAGACGTTTGATTGCAATCGGATAAAGTTTTATCTAATCTTTATGTAACTTCCACATCAGTTACTATCATGTTATGATTTATGATGTTATTTATTATATTTGGGAACATACACATATAGATATAGATATTGTATCTATTACTTACTTTACTTACTATCAATCAAGAATTTCAATGCTCATCAAAGTATGGTTTCCAAAAAAATATATTTTCACTAATACATACATACATATATAAATAAATCACGTCTACTCACGTCACGTCACGTCACGTTTTCGCTAGTAAATTTTTGTATAAATAACCTATAGTAATGAGTAATGACGTCTAATATACATAACTAAAATTAGATTTCGAAATAAACTGCTCCACTATAAAGTAGGCAGGTACTTACAAGAGGATTAAGACATTTGTCCCTAGAGCAGATCTCTCCACTTCTTGTTTGTCTCAGCTCTGCTGGCTTCCCCGGTCTCCTCGCTACTCGTCGCAACTTCTTCATTTTCTTATTTGATATGGTATTCCCATCTATATCTTCATGATTTCTTTTACATAGGCTATCACTATCCTAGAAAATGATTAATTATATACTCACTACATTCTATTTTTTGACATGTCTTGACTAAGCTGTCATCGTTTACCTGATTTTTACATAAATTTAACATCTTTTGTGTATGCGCTTCAGGGGACATCCTCACATATGGTTGGCATATCCAAGGAGGTAATATTAGATTGAATCCAGATCTGGTTATGGATTCATCATTGTCAAAATGTTCTCTACCTTCATGGTAATTCAAATACTTGCATTTAATATTCATAGACACTTGTTTGAAATCTTGTAGGTTTTGAGCCGTAGCCAAGAGTTGTCTATCGTCATTATTTTCTTCTAACGTAAATCTAAAATGAAATGTAAATTAAATAATTTATATACATTCAAAAAATCTTACACAGAATTATATCTATCATATTGTGCTTACATTTTATGAAATATTTTAAATAAATGTCCTCTAATGTATGACGAGGGGCAAGGGTATTTCTCTACTAAGTCTAGATATTCATCAGCCATTTCCCATGTAACTGCATTGACACCACTAAAAAGCGCTGGGTTGGTGAGAACTCCTTCTGCACTCATCACACCATCCACATTTGTGTACTTGATACACCGATAGACATCTTCAATGCTTTGGATGTTACCATTAGCTAGCATTGGTATTGATACAGCATCCCTTAAAAAAAACAACTAATTTAGCAGAGTTAATATGACAGACATCACACTTAATACATTTATCAATGGTATAGTCCAGGGGTTGGAAAGTTGTTTTAGTTGGGGTCCGGATACTGTGCGAAAAATTTAACAAGATCTGAAATGTTGATAGATCTAGACAAAGCAAGTAGAGATGTTACCATGAACACAAATAAAACCAAGGTCATGACAAGCAGCGACACCCAGGCAACAATCAAAATCAACAGACAGAATAATCGAGTATGTATCAGAATACTTGTACTTAGGCCAAATAATCTCTCCTCAGAATCTCAAAACCAAAGAGATTGACAGAAGGCTATGTAATGCATGGAAAACCTACAGGTTGTTTAAAGAAATAATGAAAAACAAGAAAACCAGCATAACAATTAAACATAAACTTTTCAATGTATGCATATTACCAATAATACCTATGGCTGCCAAACTTGGGTGCTAACAAAAGCACACATAAAATAACTGCAAATTGGTCAAAGCCATGGAAAGAAGTATGATGAGCAAGAGAAGGATTGATAAAATCAGAAATGAAATTATCAATGATGAACTTGGAAACAGAACAAAGCTAACAGATGTAACCCATAATATAAAGCTAGGAAAATGGAAGTGGACTGGCCAAATCATGCGAGGTCCAGGGAGGCCTTTGCCAAAAGACACACAGATGCCTAAATTTCATTGTAATTTTACTGCTGTTGAATTAATAAATAAGAACCAATATGTAGGCTAAATAAATAAACAAAAACATGACAGAAAGGGTATATGCAAGTGCAATGCATAATACAAACCTTACTGCTTTGATATGTTTCCAACTGGCAACACCAGTAAGTGGCCCTTTTTGCTCCCGGGTCCTGCCATGAACTGTAAGCAATTTGCATCCTGCATTTTGCAACATCAATGCATACTCTACAGATTTTTCAACACTCTCAAATATTCTCACCTTGCAGGAAATTGGGACAGAAACCGCTTTGGTCATAGCTTGAACTAAAAGAGAAAACATTATTTAATATATTCTATTTATGACAGTAATTTGAAACATGGAGCTAATAATGTCATAGTTACCTATGCTTCGTAGCAATTCCCATTCATCCTGTAGAAAGGATCCATATCGACCTCTTTTAGCGATGGCTTGGGGACAACCAAGGTTTATATCAATAGCATCACAATAGGTTTCAGCAAGTTTTGCAGCTGCAGCCATAGTTTCTGGGTTGTTACCACAAAACTGTCGAAAATATTTGAGTAGGTATATTAAGCTTCTGGCACACCATACATTCTTCAGAATTGCATTTTTACAAGCTTCGTAAGCTGAAACTGGCTTCAGTCATGCCGGTGGGTCATCTCACATGAAGCGGACAGGAAAAATAACTATTTTGTACATCCTTTTTTTTTAATTTCATAAAATAGCAACATAAACCTATACAAAAACCAGTTTTATTTTTTGATTGTATATTTTTTCCATTCGGAAAAATAAATTTAAAACATCGGAATTTTATGATTATAATACTTTGAAAAATAAATATTGCAGAAAAAATATTATATATCCTTTTTAATACCTACTATTAAGATATAAATAAACCGCACATAAACAAATTTACTAACCTTACTTTTTTTGTGTGTCCGCTTCATATGAAATGCCCTGTATCAGTTGGTGGGTTTGTTGTGTATCTAATAAAATTATACAAATTTAATTTAATTTACTACCTTTGGTCAGATTAGCTTAAAATTTGGTATGTCTACCTATATTGATTTGGTGTATTTACCAATGGTGTTTTCTTTTAGGACTTATTTATTATAGTACAAACATTGATGGCAAATTTAAAATAGGTACCTGAACGATCAAAGGACGGTCTTCCTCGCAAGCTGCCAAGCTGTCTTTTCTGTATTTAGGATCCTTAGTAAAAATATTGCTATGAAACATGGGAGTGTAACACAACTGTGCCCCATGACGTCGACAAAGTAGTCTCCAAGCTAATTCACTTGCATCAACCATAGGCGCAACCACAAACCGTGGTCGGCATATTGAATCATACCAGTCGTAAGACATGTTATATGTAGTAAATAATCAAAAATTGAACGTATTTGTATTGAAACCACAAGAGTACTTGCGGAAAACATGCAACATGCGATGCGAAGTGACAGTGACAGCCAAAACTTGACGTTGAATTTGACGTTTATGAAATGAGCTGTTTACTTTTTAATTTGGTCCTCCCCGAAATGGTAAAGACCTGAAGATACGCGAACGACCACTCTTATCAATTAGGACCATTGGTCATCGATCACTTAAAAAACGGAGTTCCTTTAGTAGCAAAATAACGTACCGCAAACCTAATTCGAAAGCCATCGAAAGTTGTTACGAAGTGTTTGCTATATTTTTACCTGTGTTTTTATCCCTAGTGAAGTTTGACGTCAATGTGGCAGATGCATTATCAAAATTATTTCTCCTATGTTTCCATTCTGATTTTTAATTTAATTTATTCGTAACAGTACAAGGCTTTTCTCACCCTTGCCAATTCAATGCCATACTCTGTTCTGGAAATGACAGATCAGTCGGTCGGTTCGGTTCTACGTCTACGGTCATAATATAATTATATTATATGGCGCTAACTCTATACCCGTCAAATTGATTGATCCGTTTTTACGGATTTGTGTCAAATTACATTACAGAAATTTTACCATCAAAACTGTGCATTAATGAACTTGTTCGGTTGACTGCGTTAAGTATTGTTTCAATCGATCAAATTAATAATTAGAATGGCGTCAATGATTGATATGAGTTTAGAAGATATTATACAAAAACGGAGAAAAGAAAATCAAGGGTAAGTGTTTATTACTTTTACTTTACATTACTTAAATTAGTATTATGTGCTTATCTGATTGAAAATAACTTGGCAGAAGCTGGTACCACGCAGAATTTATTTTAACAGGTTATGGATTTAGTGAATGAAATAAACGAATCAGATCCTCTATGAGCACCGAGCACTCCTACGTAGCGGCACAAGCCAATGTCAAAAATTGTTTTAAAAAGAAGTTGACAAACAATCGCAATCACGTAATAATATCACAATTTAATAATAACGAGTACATGTCTCTGTTAATTATTACTAGGTTACTTTGAAAAAACACGAACTCTTTGGTTAAGTATACAAAGCTTCTATTGAGTCTTGATATGATAACCAAAGCTAGTCAAAGTCAGTGTGTGTAAATGTAGAAATGGTTATTATGCTTAATATTTTTTTTTAATTAATGTTACTGAATCCTAATGATGGAATGTAAATTATTTATTAACTAAAACCAAATAACCTGAACTCAACAATCTGAAGTAGTGAGGCACTATATTATTTGATTTTAGTTCATGTACATACCTATGTACAGTATAAAGCTATGTTTAAAAATTAGATTGATTACAAATATATATTTTTATATTTATTTATATCCTTGTTAGTCCCCGCATACTTCTTGAAGTATAAATTAATAGTAAGAATAAATGTCAGAGTACTAAATGAATTATAAATTGTTAAATGAAAAAAAAAACTTTAAATATGATGAAATTAAATCTAAAATCAAATAACTGGGACTCTGTAGCTCGGTCTTAACTCGGATTTATAAAAAGTCGGGACTTACGAGGATATAACTGCTATTACTTTTAAGACTACGATAGGATACAGTTTTCTTTTTTTCTCCTATTCAAAAATAAATAGTATATTTAACTAAAAGAGATATACTTTACACAGAAGGAACAGTGATTCCCACACTAAGCAAAACCTGTGTTGTGGGATTTAATAACACAGATAATTACCACACATAGTGCGACTTATGAAGATAATAACTATATTTAGGTACATAACTAATGTTAAATCAAATTGAATTCAACAGGTTAGATCTTTATTATAACTGTATGTGCACTATTGCATACATGCAATAAACTAATTTTTATGTATACCTTATTCTAGAACTAAAATGAAGCTTCAAAATCAAACTGGCAAACCAAAGTCCCAAAATGGCAAGCCAAAGCAAATAAAACCTCCAATACAGAAGTCTCCAATAGTTGATGCTAGAATGAAGATCATTTCCAAAAAGCGGACTCAGATAACAGATGCTAGGGAAAAATTAGCTGAACTAGCTAAGCAAAAAGATGCCAGACTTAAACTGAACCAGTTGAGAAATGAAAGGGTATGTACATAATATTATGGTCAGAATAATAGTTGTTACCTTTCAATATAGTGTATTGTATTACTAAATAAAATGTTCCACTCTTGACTCCAGTCTCTTGATTTTTTTTTTCAGAATACAATGGTTCAACCAAGGGGGAGAAATATTAACATGTTTAATAAAAATCAGAAACCTTTCATGAGAATGGTACAAAATAAAGATAGAGGTAATGAATTGTTTTATAAAATTTGGGCATTTAACAAGTTATAATTATGTACATGAATCCTACCAATTATTACAATATAATGCTAAAGTTCATAAGTATGGATGTATGGATGTTTGTTGCTCTATCATGCCAGAAGGGATCATATTTCGCACAAAGATAGATTATAACCTGGAACAACACATAAGCTACTTTTTATCCCGGAGAATTGCATAGTTCCTGCAGTATAGCGATAAATTAATTATTTGCCGACAAAGTCGTGGCAACAGCTAGTCTGAAATTTAAGGCTTAAAGAAATCATGTGGAAGCGTATTTTCCTATGACAAGCAAATTGTCACTACTTTTTTTTATGTCAAATTAATTATATAATTATACTTAAAACCCTGAGTAAAGTTCACATAGTAAGATTTGCTATTTAGAGTTTCAAGTCTTTTTTTGAAAGCTAGTGATGCACTGTATGTGTGCAGTTCATGGGCAGTCTTATGTGCATAATTCTATCCAAATCTGTTCAGGCAAACATACTTTGACATTTAAAATGTTATTAGGAAAATCTGAAGATTTTGAACTACATACTATTTAATCAATTATTTATTTACAGGATGATTCAGCTGTATGGAATTTGTATGAATAAGATGGTTTGTTTCAGTTTTCACGGATCCATCGCGGCAAGTTCACTCGCAGCCCCTCGCTCGTGCCAAATTGCAGCTGACTACCAGAAAAAATATAAATAGATCTTATGAAAACAGGTCTTTTGGTGAGACATTTTGGTTCAACTACGTCTTTGCACCCATTCTCGGGTGTAGAATTGGTCAATAACTGGAAGCAAATGATTGACAGCAGTGTTATTATCTACATATACATAATATAATATATTACTAGTTGTTCCTTGTTCCTTAGTCATAGTTTGTTTATTGCTGTCCTACAAGCTGCAATGGATTGATTGAGTTGGAAAATACCAATATGTAGGGTACAAATTACAACTAATTGGTGCTGCAGTTCGGTCAAAAGAGCCTTGCACAATCATTTGGGCACAGTGTGGACTGTAGTCAACATTTTATGACCAAACTGCCAATTTTCTAATTTTGTTTGTTGCAAATTACAGCTAAGTACATTCAAATCAGTTTAATCTTTACCCCTTTGTGGAAGCCATTCAAAATATGCTAAATAATGATATTTCCATATCTAAGAAACAAAATTCTGATTAAACTGCTTTTTCTGTTTGTAACAGTAAATTTTATATATTTTTTATTTTAAGGAGCCAAAGCCAACAAATTCTCAGTCAATGTAACAAATTACAAGTCTGCAAAAAATACAGGTGTGTGCTTTACATTTACGTATTAATTACCAAGGTAGGCAATATAAAATGACTTGAGAGTGAAGAGATTTAATAAGTAATAAATAACAACATTAATAACATTATTAATAAGTAATACATATTGAAAATGTCCAGGAACCCACATTGATTGGGTTCTACTAATTTTGCTTAAATAGAGAGCTATAATTTCAAGCCATGTTTACTTAATACAGGAAGAATGCCAACGTTGAAGCCAATAGTTAGAACTGTAGAAAATGACATTGAAATGTATGATCTTGATGATCCCATGGATGGAGATTTTGATCATGAAACACCAAATGTTTCTTTGAATCGCAAAGCAAGTCTTCAGCTCAAGATAATTACCCACAACAATGAACTACGTGAAACTAGAAGTTCTGTTGTCCACAGGTAAGCTGCTTTGGCTGCTATTTGGGTCCCTATAAATGTGTGTCAAAGTTACATCCCAATGTTGATGAGATTATACATGTCTACACATGTTATTACAGAAATGCACCAGTTGAAAGAGACCTGAGTCCACCTAGACCGCCTTCTATACTTAAGAAGCGACCAATGGCTGCTCTGAGAACTGAAAAGAAGGTAGAGAAGCCTGATAAGCCTCACTCGAGTAACACGGAGTTCAGGATCATCGTTAGCAGCTTAGGGTCAACTGTTACTGCTGGAGACATTGAAGTAAGTATCAAGGAAATAAGGATAACCATAACTTTTTAGAATTTATACAGGCTTGCTCGAACCAGGGGCCCGGTTTTTGAAAGCACATGATTGTGTGAAATACCACTCGAAAGTGGTGAAAAATTGTGCTGAATTTGAAATACGAGTAGCATAGAAGACAATGACAGCTCTCATTAATCTTGTGAACTAGTCAAAACTTTGATTAGAGCTGTAGTTTTGGAGATATGAGCTGATTTATACCACTTTCGAGTGATGTGCTTTCAAAAATCGGGCCTCTGGATTGTACAACTTATATTCGATAAAAGTCAGAGTGAACTGCTAACGTGCTAAATATCAAGCTAACCCACCAGTTTTCTAGGTATTAGCAGTTTTTTTTAATATTCTTTCAGAAATAAATGATTTACCTACCGATAAAATGTTTATTTACAACTAGCTTCTGCCCGCGAGTTTGTCTGCATAGAATCAGCAATTGACATGTTTATCGCTATCCCGCGGGAACTATGCAATTTTCCGGGATAATGTAGCCTGTTTTAATCTAGGATACCAGCTATCTCCGTTCCAAATTCATCCTGTCGTTTCAGCGTTAAGAAGGAACAAACATACACACTCACATCGTCAAATCCTCACAAACTTTCGCATTTATAATATTAGTAGGATAATAAATTAGAGAAAATGTCGTGCTTTTTCAGGAGCTCTTTGGCGATGTTGGTGGTATGATCGAGTCCCGACTCGTGCGGCCTGGTACAGCCGAAGTTATATACAAGACTTTGGAAGATGCCCAAAGAGCTGTCGACTTGTATCATAAACGGCAACTTGATGGGCAGCCAATGAACTGCCTGCTTGTCACGCCGCGCTCTAACGCCGCCCCTCAGAGGTAAATGTTAATTAATTATGTAGTTATTTACGACACCAACTTGGCCGGTTTTATTTTTATTTTACTCTTGATTGTTAAATTTTAGTAGAGAAGTAGACGGTTAAGGCGAGGATGACGAAATATTATGTGTGCTAACAATTTGTAAAAGAACCCGTCTTCTTTCAGAAACGCTAGTAAGCCTGGATTGCACAGCACGAACTCCAATGTGGAACCAGATTTATCAACTTTCCACAAAGTGCTGTTTAGTAACTTCTAAATCAAGATCACGTCAAGAGTTAACAGACTATATGAAGCATTTGGAGACGGTATCTAACGCAAATATTTTACAGTCTTGTTGTTAATATACCGATGTATTTTTGCGTGCATTATAATGATAAGTTTTAGAAGTAGGTAGCTATAAGACATTCTGAATAAAGTACCTTCAATCCAAAATAAAGTTCTTAATTTCCCGAAAATTACTAAAGGTTGGATGTGTACACACACGTAATACACAATACACATGTGTAAACACGTGTACAAACAACAAGATGGTTTCTGACATGGTGGAAGGTCTGAGCTGCTAAGATATTATGATTATACTACCGTGCGTTGACGTTTAAAAACTGGCGTCACAAGAGAAAAAGCGTTATGATTTTACGGAAGATATCATTTATCTTCAAATTATGAGACTGCAAACGCTAGGAACCTAGTGCCACTCTTAAATGATAAAGCTTAATTTTCTAAGAATGCAACTAGTAGGCATACCTGAAAAAAAAACAAGATTTTATTTTACCACTTTCTCGGCAGTTAATATTACGCCCATGCCAAATTACAGCTCTTTCTAGTAATAAATCTCTGACCCAGGGGCGGATTATCCATAAGGCAAACTAGGCACGTGCCTAGGGGCGCGCGAACTCGGAATTTTTAAATAAATATAAACAACTAGAGTGATTGCCTAGGGCGCTCTGGACCTTTAATCCGCCACTGCTCTGACCTAAGCCACGGACGGACATAGCGAACTTGTCGACTACGGAACCCTAAAAATCCTTACCAGAGATAGTAAAATTAGGTTAGGGTCGTTAGGTATCTTCAAATGCCCGAAGGGCAAACCGAATAGAATGAGGCACGCCTCGAAAGCGGGGTTCCGTCGACCTTTTGGTGGAGTGTAATTCGACATTTTTGAAACAGTATGGCTAGGTTGACACGGCGACTATTCGATTCGATATTTTCGCGCATTCGGTTTTACCGTAACCTTATACGAGACAGCCGTTCACACGATGCGAGGTCCATTCAGTTTTTTCACGTATGCGCCCCGCCTCACGCGCGTCTCAAATACAAGAAACCAGGCTATCAAACTTAAACACGAGCGCCACTGAGCATAGCATTCATTAAAACGTTTCGAGTATATCGCATTCGCGGTGGCAAGACCCTACGGTATACGGTAAAAAATATGTCTCGAATACGAGATTTTCCCGCATAGATGCCGTGTGAACGATTTTCAAATTTGCCGTACAAATTTTGTGGTCACTACGATATTCGATAAAATCTCGTGTACGGTATACGGGAAAAATTGCGCCGTGTGAACCTAGCCTAAAGACCACGAGCCCGTAGTGACACGCCCCTCACTGAAGATACTCAACTAATCTACCTATTTGTGTGTTAAAACATTTTGATACTGGCAGCATTTTTTTCGGGTGGACAAATTAAGTGGGGTAAGTAGTCCCTATCACAGATTAGAGAGATATAGTAGTACAGATGGGAAACAGGCCTTACAACGGTCCGTTCGTAGAGATAGTTGAGGAGTGCACCACAGCACCGTGGGGGAGCCACTGTGCCGTAGTGATGCGCCTCTATGACTATGGATCGGTTTATGCCGATAATAGTGAGGTCTCATATCGTAGTTTTACGTAAAAAATACCGGTAAAAATGGTACTCGTCACAGTTCAAGCTTTCAAAATGCTGAAATGTTTTGTAGGTTTAGAAATGAGCTTAAGGTCCCTGCATCAAAGAAAATAACAGAGACCTTCCGCTCATAATAAAATACCGTATC
This sequence comes from Pandemis cinnamomeana, assembly GCA_932294345.1. Classification (NCBI taxonomy): domain Eukaryota; kingdom Metazoa; phylum Arthropoda; class Insecta; order Lepidoptera; family Tortricidae; genus Pandemis; species Pandemis cinnamomeana. The sequence goes on along the minus strand of OW028705.1, from coordinate 8,053,421 downwards.
GTGCATGCATAAATTATTTTATTAATAGCATAACAAAACAACGTAATTATGTCCTAATTAATAATAACAAGAAACTCGGCAGGAAAACATGTTAATTAATTACAAAATTAATTTATTCATATCATCAGATATGCATGGATTGCAGAATGTGCAACGCAGATAATAGTTCTGACGCTCGCTCGGGCTGTTCGGTGCACTCACAGCAAGCACGAACGTTGGAATTGTATTGTATGAACGATACAGTTTATGCTGGGTTGTAATGCTCGAATCTAAGCCATTACATTTCACATCACACTACGCGCGAACGCCCGCCGCGAGTGACAAAACATATACAACACATATTCTCATGGAAGATTCTCATAAAAAATCATAAACTTACGAACAAAGAGCACAAAACTTAAAGTACAATACAAATTGTTAAGAAGAAATATTTAAACTGAACATATTTAATAAACGGTCACTTACTAGCATACCTAGGCGGTAACCTGAACCTATCTATAAAAATATTATATATGTTCTCAACTTGCTAGTAATAAATTATCTGCAAATACAGGTTAAGGAGTGTTAATTATATGTGGAGCTGAAATATAGCTGTAATAGGAATGATTACTCTCTGATATTTAAGGCAAATATTACAAATTCAAATAAGATAGTATTCTAATTAGTAAGTAAGCAATTTTGATTTGTGTTATAGCTAAGGGCCCCGCCTCCGCCCTGGTCTTATCCCTGGACAATTGCCAGTAGCTGTGTCCCACATACCATAGACCCTATGGGACTCCAACACGAGACAGTAGATTGAACTTGTCAGCGGTCAGTATGTCTTTGTTACAGTTCTGCAAGGGGTGAGAGGTTAATAAGAGAACCAGGTTTATAATATTACTAGGTCTCTACATTTAATCTATGCCTGTGATATCATTTTATCTAGGAACAGAAGGAAAACTACTTTAATTGGGTGTTTTATGTTCTGATTGATACATATTATTAATTATTGAAAGGATAGATAGTATATTAAAATGTGACTACATTCTCATAGTTACTTTAATCAATTCCTGGTTCTAACTTTAATTGGACCGAAAAATAGCAAAAATCATATGTATTCACCCAGTAAAAGCAAAATAAAACTATTATAGTTTCTTAGCAATGGCGCAAAGATCTTATAAGGTTGAATGGAAATGTAATTTTAGGGATCCGTTAATTTCGCAACTAACTTTTGGCAACCTGATTCATTTCGCAAACTTTGAAACTGTGTTACAGTTTCAGAAATATTAAACAGTTGCGAAATGTTAAGGTGCGAAACGATTCAGGCTGCCAAATGTTAATTGCGAACGACAGCATGATGCGCAGGCGTAGACAGATTAAAATTGTTTCGCTTCAGGCTGCGAACATCACTTCTAGTCCGATAAGTTGGACCCCTGCAACAGTAAACAGCAGAACATGATTATCTCAGATCGTGTGCACTACTAAAGGGAAGGTTTCAACCTGACACATATTTTAGGCAGAGCTGTTAACTACTCAGTGGCCCATGGGTAGGTACTTGGCACTCGTTGCCTTCTCTAGTGCCTAGACGATAATGGTTTTTTTATATTTGGGCCACTAGATCACAGACGAGCTGTTCGATACGGATGATATTCGTGACTCGAGTACAAACATTCATGTTTATCACACAAATGTCTGCTCCTACCGGGGTTCGAACCCGCAATCTTTAGCTTCATGGTCAGGTTCACTGACGACCGGTAAGAAACTCAATGAAGTATCATGTTTTAAAAAACAAAGTACGAATATACGAGTCGGTCGGGATAATTTCCAACCTCAAGTTAGGTTCAGTGCGTCCGTTACGTGGCGTCTCCTTGCCGCGCTGCCGCTGCCGCTGCCCGCATGCCCGAGCCCGCGTGCGCTGATCCTGCCGCACCGCACGCCGCAATCTAAAACAAATTATCTTTTGACTCTGGTAGCTTGATACTTCTTAAGTGCCAGTTTTTGCATTAACGGTAAATCATGACGAGATAATTTTTCTGAATATGATCCCTTCAGTATTTGGTTCATGGTCTTACACCAATTATGAATTTGGACACGACAAACGAGAATGATAAAACTTTCCAATAAGTCCTTATGATGCAGTTCACACCCCAGCCAACTGACATCTGCGGTCTGCAAAAAATCGGTTCTAATAGTTTTTGTTATACACTGTGTATGACAGTGGGCGTCCAGGTTTGCGTTAATGACTTTAATTAAATCCCTGAACAGTATAACAAAGCGCGACGTGGGATACTTTAGGTTAGAACCTTTTAAGAGAGTTCTTTCTCGCGCAGCTATCCACGAGTGAATATCGCCATGCTGGCTAGTTAATATCGCGTTTTTGCAAGACTGGCACTTAGTTTTTTGTAATAGTTTCCTGGATACAAATCCTGCAGTGAACGCTGATGAATGCACGTTGATTCTTTCTTTCCGAGTCTGCAGCAGCAGTGAGGGGGCTGCCGCGCCGTGTGCGACGGCGGCGGAACGGCTCGGCGCGGGGACGGCTGCCGGCTGGGCTCTGCTAGTGCCTGCAACAGGAGACCATGTATCGGCAGCATTTTGAGCGTTGCCTGTTTCAGAATTTAATGGTATTGCCACCAATAATTCTGAAGTCAAAAGCGTCTCGCCTACGTCATCCTCACAGTTAGAGCCGGAGGAATGAGGGCCTAAAACATCACTGATCATTAAAGATTTGAAGGAACACGTGAAGGTGTACGGATCAGGTCTATTATTGCGATGATTGAGGGCTCTGATGCGACCAAAAAAATTTTCCAATGGGTCCTGATTTAGGTTTCGAGTGTAAAAGAATTTTATATCAATATCTTTGAGGTCAGTCCAGATTTTGATGAAACTTTCCAAAGTTGTTATCCAGTTGTCAATAGTCTGGATGCGTTTATTGACAGGGTGACCGCGTCTCAAAGCATCTTTACTAGACGAATCTATGAAATATATATCTTTTAAAATTTTGATGGCATCCTTCCAAAACGATACATGTTTGGAAGTGCCGTTAACTTCCTTAACCGGTCCTCTCATCTTGCCGGGGGCGGCGCCGCTGCGAGACCCGTTGACGCTGTCGAACAGCCGGTCGAAGAAAAGGACCGCTTCCGATGTATTCTTGAGAGTCTCGCTGACGGCCGTGCCGTCGACGTATGTAGCTGAAACATTATAATTAACAGCTCACTCAGAGATGTTGTGTTTTTTATTTATTTATGCCGTGGTCTTCTTTAAATTCGCGTGTCGTATAGCGTAGACGTCTATTTCCCGAGATAATTTGTTTTGTTTCGGCGTGACCACCGGCTAAACGCAATAATATAAAAGTTACATTTTTAATATTAGGTCACACACCGTAGTTGGTTGATGGTTGCAGTGAGTGCATTGCCATACAAAAAGGCATGCCCTAGTTGCAGTGCGGTGACCAGGTCACCTGCTTACTCTTTAGTCTATCTACCTTTTAAATACCTTGTCATTTGACCGACAGTACGCTTTGCACACTTTGTACAGCAAGTTTTATTTTCACAACAACGTAAGTACCGTGCTCAAACTGTTACATATAAGTACACAAGTTACATGTGATTTAAGGCTAGGTTAGACTTGAGGCCACAAGAAAATTAAAATGCTACGGCGGGGAGTAAATATTTCCAAACGAAAATTTGTAAAATAATATTTCGTAAACAAATTGTTTGCCAAATGATGTGTCCTGGGTTTGGGACTAGTTCAATGGGCCACCACTATTAACATACATAATTTCCATTAAATTTAGTCCAGCAGTTTTGTCTTGATAAGCTAACAAACAAACAGACTTTCGGTTACCATTATAATGACTGATATTATATTACAAATAATATAACAAACAGTAATATCAGTCACAGTCATAGTATAGATATAATGTGTCTATATACTTAAAATTACCATATTTCGATGTGTAGTTTAGCAATCCTGCTGTCTTCTCGCTGAGAACTTGCGTGCAGTTCTTAACTTTCATCTTCTTAATTTTCGCTGGGATGACATGTTCATCTGTTAAATTTATAAACCAATGTGAGAATCCTTAAAAAAGCATCTAGAAATCTTTATCTTACGATTTATACACTGTGTTTTTTTGAATTCCAAGAATTTTAAGGAAGTATTCCTTAGGTCAGATAAAGTTATTTTCTATAAGACACTTGTATTCTAGTTAGCACTATTTATGAGATTTTGAATATTTCATTTTAATCACCTAACTTCTGGTTAACTCTAAAGGTCCTTCGGAATGACCGTTCATGTAGGATTTAATTATTTTGATTGGACGAGAAAAATATTTTTTTTTTGTTATTTTGAAAAACTATTTTACTACTTTGTTTATTTAACTATACAAAGCCATATGCCGAAGTTGTCGGAATTAAAAAAAAAACACGGTGTGTACATAAAAATGCTGCTGCCCGGTGATAACAAAGGGTAAAAAAATTATAAATACCAGTTACACACCCGTTAATTTTGGGAGCATACGTATTTCTCCGACTTCACAATCATTTTTGTAGACCTAAAATAAAATAAAGTAATAAAATAAATAATAATAATCACTATCAATACATAGCATAAAACAAAGTCGCTTTCTCTGTCCCCATGTCCCTATATCCGTGGTCGTCATATAGCGGCCCGCGGGCCGCAGGCGTTATTTCTGCGGCCCGGCAAAGTGGTTTAAGCGTAGAGAGGTAACATACAGACAGACAGAGACACTTTCGTATTTATAAGAGTGTGCAAAGGCTCTTGAAGCTCCTTCACATACTCTGCGGCCCGGCCCTGGTACCCACATTGTCATTTGTGGCCCTTGGCTAGTAAAGTGTGACGACCGCTGCCCTATATCCTTATGTCCCTATGTATGCTTATATCTTCAAAACTACACAACGGATTTTGATGCGGTTTTTTTTAAAAGATAGAGTGATTCAAGAGGAAGGTTTTTATGTATAATTCTACGCAGACGAAGTCGCGGGCAGAAGCTAGTATAGTATAAAATAATCGAATATTAACCACACTGCACATTTTCCACGTTTTTGTTGGTTTCACAAAAACTATTTATATCAATCAATCAATCATTTATTAATTTGTAAACATAGGTACAAAAACAGATATACAACAATAGTATATATATACATACATACATACATACATAGATATCACGTCTTTATCCCTTGCGGGGTAGACAGAGCCTAAGGTAACAAAACCTTAAGGCCACGTTCAGCATGATTAAGGGCGTATAGATGGAAAGGGAAATCAAAATAGTGATGGGTTGCTAACCGCATCGCCTATAACATGATTCCTACGACTTTCGCCCATTCCCTCGATGGGCTATTGCCATCTACGCGGGAAGAGAAGCAACTGGTAAATTCTATGTTTTTTCTTCACTCCCAGCCCAGCATGGAAGAATATTAATCTTGAAAATCAAAAAAATCGGCAGACGTGATTGAAGTCTCCATCATCAATCAGTATCTATTTACCAAATTATGCTTCCATAGAGAAAGTGTGTGTATATATCGCTATATGTTTGTACATATTTTGACTCGACTGAGCTAAATGAGATCAATCTGGAAATATACCCCTTCAAAAAATCTAATCGCTTCATAGGTGACGGAGTTCTGAGGTAACAAAAATACGCGTCGAATTGAGAACTACTTTTTACTGACTGAATCTAAGATAACATAGGGGCTGTAGCACCATTCTTACCTCGATAATATCAGTCCATTTAGTAACTTTTCCTTTAAATACCATGTCTTTAGTTAACATGTTATTTCTTACACATTTTATCAGGTGGGGTGGGTCGTAAAACATGTAGAGCTTGTGGTTTTTGATTAGGAGAGAATTCTCTAGAACAATAAAATTATAATTGTATCACGAACTTGCAACCAACGTCCTGCCGACCTCATTGGCACCTTTAAAGGACACGAGCGACGGAGGTGGCGAGGATGTAAACATATCGGTCGAATATCTGTACCTACTTTCATCGAAATATTGCACTACTACACAAAATAGGGAATGTGCATTCATAATACTGGCACTCCACTTGGCGTATTTATTCAAATATTTGCGTGAGTGAAGGGGATGCACTGTTGGTTAAGGACTGCGCGCGCAACGTTGGTTGACACCAACGTTGCGCACCAAAGTCGACACTTGAACTCGCCAAGGAAAAGACGTTATATCTGAATGTTATAATTTTAAATTGTTTAAAAAAACTATTGACAAGAAGTTTGGTGTTTTGTTACCGCCTAAAATCCAGTGCACAAGAATATCCTGTAACTGCTAAGGTTGGACTAAACCTGAGCTAAAGCTGCAGCCGGACCGCCGTTGCTTGCAATCCGGGTCTTGCTGAGATAAGGCCAGTGTCTTTGGGAATTAATTAGAAACTAAGAAGGCAGTGATTTTCAGCCTATGTTTTATTCTAAGGTACCAGCTATCTTCATTCCAAATTTTGTCCAAATCCGTCCAGTAATTTTAGCGTGAAGAAGGAACAAACATACACACTCACAAACTTTCGCATTTATAACATTAGTAGGATTGTGTTCCAAAAAATATATTTACATTTCAATAAGTTTACACACACTATGACAAATACTTGCAAAGCATGTGACAGTTTCATCTTTTCACTCAATGCTCCATGGTTATGTTTGCAACCTTTCTTTCATAGAATCATTGTCACACATATATTTGTGAGCTGTATTAACTGTAGTATACCTGTTTGCGCGTTCTGGACCATGTGACTTCTTGTTTCTTGTTGTATTTCTTTGATGCAACGCTGAAACGTGCCCCCCTGGTCACATATTAAGGCTTTTGGAATTAGCCCCGTATCTGCTACAGCTTCCACAATATCCTGTAACAATTTGTTTGTTTGTAAAAATAAAATAGCATAGTTGGTGCTCGCGTGGCCAGGAGGTGGACTCATGATCACTGTAGAAACCAACGGGCTTACGGTGTCAGGTGTCAACATTGTGAGAAAACATGCACAATTATACAAGAAATAATAATCACGTTTCCCTGGCATAGGTGTTACAGAGGTCAGGCAGATGACAGTCGCTTCAATAACCTGACCTGCCAAATCTGGAATCATGGTCAAAAGACCCTTTCCAGTAATCCGAATAACATACAAAATATAAAAAATAATAAGAAACTGGAAAATGAGACTGATGAATCTAATATTTTTGTGATATTTAATTATTCATTACCTTAAGAATATGTTTCAGCGTCGATGCTGGGGTAGCACCTTCACATAGATAAAATGCTATGCTTTGCCGCCAAGCTGAACAAATTCCTCGGATCATGAAGACGAGGGCGTGGTCACACAGTTTTTTTTCGGCTTGTTGGCCGAAATTCACGAAGCCGTCAATGTGGTCTTCACACTCCACAAATGTCAAATGTGGCATTAGTTGCACCTCATCAAAAACGATAGAGCAAAATTTCCTTTTTAGGTCCCATGTTTTTACTCTTTCTTTCAAAGAAGCCATAACATTCTTGTTTATTCCAGGTTTTACAATTATATGTTGACAAAAGGTATTTAAAGTCCTTCTAGTTGGGAGTATAAACATCTTTTGTAATAGTTTATAACCCTTCGGACTACGCTTTAATAAAGACAAAGCCATCATTTTCTCCACAGTGGAAAATCGCCGTTTTTTTACATGCTTATTCGCATTATTTGCTTGGATTGCAAACAATTTTTGGGCACAAGGTGTCATACGTTCTACTACAGCTTTAAATGAATTACTTTCAGCAAGTCGTTCAGCTTTTTCAATTCTATCTGCGTAGTCAAAAATAATGCGACGCTTCGATTTTAATATTTTGGTGCATTTTGAATACATTTTTCTGCACTTGGGTGTCAATTTCTCAATACTCCTCACAATTCGTTGCCCTGAAATATATAACATTTATACACTATTTATAACTCGAGAACGGCTGAATCGATTTGGCTGGAAATTGGTAGGGAGGTAGCTTAGAACCAGGAGACGGACATAGGATACTTTTTATCCCGATTTTCCCACGGGATTGGAAAATTCCGAAATGTTGTACTAATAAAGCTACAGACATTAAATTTAGCATGCCTACACATTATTCCTTGATTAGTATAAAGATGCACTTACAAAGGATTTTTTCAAATTTAAGGCGGAACAAAGTTTGCCGGGTCAGCTAGTTATACATAAATTACCAATTGTGCCGTTTCGGGCAAATGGGTTACTGCGTCCCCGTTTACCCTCTCAGAAACCATCTTGGGCGTGGACACAACTACACACCAAAGTTTAATCGCAATCAAATGGTTTAGGAATACGAATTGCCGCCCTCTCGTCGTGCCACTTGCATGTTTATCTACTCGGAACCCATCGTGGGAGATTGCAACAACTCACAAAAATTTAATTGCAATCGGATGAGTACCTAGTTGAGGAGTGCATAGCGGACGAACAAATGAACAAATTTGAATTTGTATCAATCGACATTCACACAACAAAATATAATCAACAAGTTAATTTCAGCTCTGGTGAATTCTTTTTTCACAATAAACAATAATTTTACTACAAATAAAATTAACGGTTAAACTTCACGGTTATAAGTCGGTAACAGTCGCCCGAATTTTAATAGGGACAGTGGATGGGATTGCCACCGACGTGGAGGCCGGTTGTGCCAAGTGTGGTAACGTGTGCGTCTCAAGCAGGGTTCGAGGACACAGATAGTGCCTGCTGCTTGCCGTCGATTGGTGCGGGCGACTCGGCGTCACATACAGAGACCACCGTGACATCGATGACGAAGTACCACGATCTACCCTTGTCGCGTCGGAGTGAGAAAAACGCGAGCGGCGCCGGGCAGTGAGGTGAGCGCCGCCGTCGTGAACGCATTCAACCCTGATGAAGATCTTCCGAAAAGATTTCGCGGGTGGTAGGACCTTGTGCGAGGTCCGTCCGGATCGCTACCACCATCTTACTCGCTAATCCTGCCGCTAAGTAGCAATGCTTGCACTGCTGTGTTCCGGTGTGGAGAGTAAGACATCCGGGGAAATTATTTAATTAAATTAATTAATTAATTTAATTAAATCTTAGTCCTCTAGGTTTGCAACGCATCTGCAATCCCTCCGGGGTTGCGGGTGTCTATTGGCAGTGGTGATCACTTACCATCAGGTGACCCACTTGCTCGTTTGCCTTCCTATTCATATAAAAAAAAAAAAAAAGATGGACTGTTCCCGACTTATAATCGTGATTTAACCGTTAATTGTATTTGTATTATAATGTCTCACGAAAAGTTAAATAATAATTTTACTATCAAGGATCAAATGATTCTGTGCGATCAATTTAATATTGAAGGGGATATTAAGATTACTTAGTCACTGGTGTCAAGCTACCAACGTATAATATTTTTAAATTCGTCGTTTAAAAGCAACTTACTGGGGCGATTAGTTGCCTCCTGGGTCACAACTGGTGCTCCAGATGCGTCGGGGGCGGGGGCAGGGCCTGGGAGTCCCGGTCCCGGCGGGGCCGCCTCGCGCTCCCGCTCTGCAGCGGCTGCCCCGGACGCAGCGGCGCCACCCAGTGTTACTTCTGGCTCAATTGTGTTGGAAGGACCTGCAATTGCAAATTTATATTTTTGGTGACTAAAGTTCAGATGGAAACATGTTCAATTTGGGCTAAGGAAATGAATGTTTTGTCTTTTATTCAAAATCTCTACTTCAGATAAATCCCATTTATTCCCTATCCCGTAGGAATATCGAAAAATCCCTTCTTAGTGCACCTCTAGGATACTCCAGGTATATATGTCTGCCAAATTTCAAGTCTCTAGGCCCATCGGTTTGGGCTGTGCGTTGTCCGTCAGTGACTCAGTAACGAGTAAGAGTTTTATATATATTGAATTGATGATTGATGATAAAATTAATTATATTTTTGAAGCTCGAAATATGAACCAATGGCCAATAATACATACCAAGATTTTCTGCAGAAATTCTTGATCCACCAACTTCAAATCCAGTGCTAGTTGGAATTTCTGAAAGATATTTACAAAACTCTAAATGAAGATTCTGTAAAAATGATCCAGATAAATCTAAATATTGCTCATCGCACTACAAAGTACTGGCTAATAAGCGAAAAAAAAGTTCATTTAAATATTTTAACAAGCTCACTATATACAGGCTGGGGCAAAAGTAATCAATTTTGCTGTAATTTATTTAGGAATGAAAAATTTTGGTTCTACTTGAGGAATATATTTATTTAATGAATTAGAATTTTTATCATCAAGTCGAGAAAATGATATCGGTCAAGTGGCGCCAACAGCATTGATGACCATACGCGCTCGTTTTATGGCATTTTTCAGCACTTCTGGCGATAGGTTCTCGCATTCCTGTCGAATTTTCACTTTAAGGGCTTCAACATTTTTATTATTCCGCGTTCTTGAGGAGTAATAGCTTTCCACTGCTTATTGACGTGTATTCTGCATCTATTTACTTCACAAATATCAAAACAGAATTAACGTTCGCCGCCATTTGCAAAAGTTATAGCGTCTTCCAACAGGATGATTATTTTTGCTCCACCCTCTGTATTTACCTTCTTAGGCATTTATTACTACAACAATTCTAAAAAACTACCAGGCATACTGCAAAATCTACAATAATACGTATTATTATTATTTATATTATTAGATAGGGGGAGGGGGGGGGGGGGGCAATATTCTTAAATAAATAAAAACTTCGAAACTATTTTATAATTATAAAAAAAAATTGAGATGCTCACAATGAGCAAAACTTTTATTTTTTATTTTCTAATTTAGGTAACCCCAAAAGCAGCCCCTATGTTTAAAATTCATTTATTTGCGTTACATGTCCGCCTATGGGTCACAGAATTATATGCATGTTTTTAGGGCTCCGTTGCCAAATGACAAAAAAGTCTACAAACTATATTCCAAATTACATGAAAAATAAAAGTGCGCAGGCAATCTCTAAATATTTTATATCTATCTAAGTCTAAATTAATTTCCTACTAATTTGACCAAGATTACCAGATTGAATAGAAAGTTTCATGGTTTTGTTGGGATTAAACGCATAACTGTGGTCATGATTTATGCTTTTTACATTGACTGCTATCTCAGCTGCAAAGGTAATTAAAAATATTAAAGTAGTATCATTAAAATGGGACTAACATAGTTATTATACAATGAGTCATTATACTATACATTATAAGCATGACTGTTCAGTTCAGCTCCGCATTTAAGATTAAATAAATAGCGACGCTTGCTACCACACAATAAAGCGCAATTTCGGTCGCACAGCGCCAAACACGTAGTAACAATTATCTAATCTGTGGCACAGCGCTAATTTACCGGCAGCTCTAGTTGCCTCTCTTTCTATCGCCTATCTCTCGACTCTTCTGCGAGTCCAATTGATAGGTGTTGTACGACGCCGAAAACCGGTTGGTAGCTTTTAATGGGTTTGCAGAGAGAAGCTTCTGTACGTTATTACTATTATTTATTCTGTGATACATATAAGGGAGATTTTTCCTTTGAGTTTTGGGAGTTCTGTTGATTCCTTCAAAGATCCCATCATCAGATCTTGAACAATCTTGATCTTTACCACCTCAAAAACCATCAACAAATAACCAAAGTTTCATATCAAACAGATTGGTTTAGGGACAAACCAATTGCTGCCCTACTGCTATTCTGCTTGCCTGTTTCTTTCCACACAGAAACTATTGTGAGAGTACTCACAACAACTTCCAAAAGTTTCATCGCAATTAGATCAGTAGTTTAAGAGGAGCACATAGCAGACGAACAAACCAAGTTAAAATTTTTATGTCGTTGATACTAGATTTATATATGTACCTACTAGTACTAGCTGTGCCAGGCATGCAATGCTATGATTTTATTGCTCGCCTTTTTTTTAAGTCTGTCTGTGCAAAAGTTATTTACTGTAATTATTAGTAGGTATTAATTGTAAAATGAAATAAACCTACCGTTTGCCTTGGACCATTTTATTTTTTGGTGTACTAAGTCTGCATTTGTCTGTACTGCAACAGCGTATGAGTGATCTGTTACTGTCTGGACTGCTGAAATGTATTAAAAATACTCTTTAAATCCTATCTTACAGATATAATATATAGACACTGATTTGTGTGTGTGTGTGTAAATTATTGTTGTGGTATATTTACAATGCTGTGAGACCTTGCTTCTTGGCATCTGTTCGTCGCACAAAGCAGAGTGGCAACCATTTTAGATGTGTAATTTTCATGTGTATTAGTATTTAATTTTTGTGAGCTAAATAAACAATTCTCATTTTCATTCTCTCATTCTCAAAATATGTGGCATGAATAAATTTTATAAATTTTATAAATAAATCAATATTGTGGGACACTTTACACCAATTGATCTAGTCCCAAACTAAGCAAATACTACTATGGGTACTAGACAACAGATAAACATACATATATGACCAGACATAGGAATCCAGGGGGGCAAAATTTCATGACAGGTTATATAAAATTTTAGGACTAGTATACATATAGAACAAGCATCGATAATTGGGAATGGATGATTATTTTTCTATTGATAGGAATAACCATCTTTAGCTAAGGAAAAATCTGTAACTTTTTTCCATAGCTAAGGTTGGTTATTCCTATCAATAGAAAAATCACCAAGCACTTTTAAAATAATTATCCATTCCCAATTGAGTTTCTCAATATAGGAAATTTCCGACCTGTCATAAAATGTTGCCCCCTGGATTCCTATGTCTGTATATGACTCAGGTACAAACATTCATATTTATCATACAAATGAATGCCCCTACTGGGATTCCAACCCAGAACCTCTAGCTTCATAGTCACTAACCACTAGGCTATATGGTCGTCTAAATGGAGCATAAACAGCCATATCTTTTGATTGTGTTGATACCTTCATGTTTTCCTGAGAAAAAGAGTTTTGACAGACAGACAGACGAACAACAAAGTGATCTTATATGGGTTCTTTGGTCTTTCAGTTCAGTTACATGAATGTGCAGGTGTTACCCTCACACAGTACTGAGATAATATTCATAAGTTGCAAAAAGTGTTAAGTACATGGTGACAGACTTTTGTCATTTCAAGTTCTCAATTAATTTACAATAAATTTCCACACCAATTTTTTCCATTTGTATACATGCTGTACAAGCACTTAAATTCAGGATCAAGTTCAAAGAATAAATACTTACAGACAGTAACAGGAACCGTGGGCTTCCGAGTCAAAATTTCCTCTTCGGTGAATAAGGTAGGCCATGAAAATGGAACTCTCTTTTCACCGTTGAAGAATTTCTCCTCAAAATGAAGTTTGCAAACCTGAAATTTACAAAGATTTTGTATGTAGTGTCAACCTTAGAACAGGTTGTACTAAACATGGTAAACACATACAGTCAGCTGCGAAGTAACCTTTGTTGCATGAAAGTTTAAAAACAACAGACTTTACATTTCTCTGCTGCTTACCGACGCTTAGCGACGAAGGTCGCTCCTATGGATCAAATAACAAATAACTCACACAAAAATTGTGATCAGCGCGGTCCCGGTGTATAAGCGACGACGTTAATCTTGAGCTGCGAGGCGCCAAAAGGTCGATCCACACTCGTTCCAGTTGCTTGCTGCGGGGCCACCAGCACACGCTTGCTGTTCCCGACGTGGATGCGCAGCCGTTGACGAGGCACTTTCTTACAGGAGACATGCCTGAAACCACAAAAACAAACACACAAAGCACAAACAGAAATTAATTAAATACACTTCGCAACGTAAGCAGCCAGTCGCTTGTTGTTTCTGGTTCTGCAACAAAATAATGATTCGTTAGTATTTTTTCGCAGTAAAGTAAATATTTCTCTCACGAAGCGCAAAAGAAACATTCAACTAGAAAATGAAATGTCAAATTCAAATACTTATTCAAAAGTGAACCGAAAATTAACGGTTTTTTATCGATCGTTCGATTCTAAAATTGTGATATCTCTATAGCCTGTGGTGATTTAAAAAAAAACTTTCTGTCATGGCCTACGCGCTCAACAACCTTTCAAACTACTAAGAACTCTATGCCAAGTGCATAAGTTTGATATTTCATTTGTCAAAAATATGGCATCTCTACGGTCGGTACAAATGTATGGCTGTTTCCACCCCGTGGTCCCTATATTTTGTACGCCATTAATTACGTGTCGAGCCGAATCTTACTAAATCTCACTTGGGGGAGACTGGGTCTTGGCAAATATCACGTATTTTTTTTTAGCAGAAAATGGTATAAAACTGCGTGAAAATCAAGTTAAATTAAAGTTGAATGAAAAGAAAAAACTTATCTTGAATAAAATATGTCGAAATCTGACATTTGCATTTGTCATGTTCATAGACATTAATATACTAGCGTAATAGACACAGGGAGTGTGCAAGCGAGAACGCTGACTCTTAAGGCACTAATACGAGTGCGAAAGGGACAGCGAATGAAAAGCCGTTAGAACCGATTTGAGAGATCGTAGCGTCACTTAGCGGCACACTGCGGATACCGTCCTTCAGTATATTAATTATTTTTCGAAGAATCCTATAAAAATAAATAAAAGTAGTGCTAGAAATAACAATGGTGTGTTGTTCGGTGCCAGATTACGCTAGTATATTAATGTCTATGGTCATGTTTGTCCGAACGCCACAGAGCAGCACAGTAGCTCTTCGATTGTTTAACCGCTATTGATCAGCCGTATCCACGCGCGCCTCAAAGATCATTGCAGCGTATTTTTTTTAAATAAATCTAATACTTTTATACCGTTTTGAAAAATCTCACGTGAGATTGGGGTAGGGGGGAGGGGGTCGAGAAAAATCTTACATCTCACCAAGGGGCGAGGGGGGTCAAAAAGCCTTAAAAATGCCGCACGTAATTAATGGACGCCCCCTTTCGGGTACAAGAAAAAAAAATTGATCAGATTCCATTTTTCATGAGCCAAAACTAAAAAAAAGCTAAAGCTATGGGGTAAATATGGGAAAATAAACGACGTAAATTCCTTTCTCGGAGATATTTATTACGTAACTAACTGTTACTTCAATGAATCAGTGAACAAATACATCTCTGATTATTTCACATTTTAACCTAATTTATATAAATCTAGGACAAATCTGGTATTGAGTAAATTTAATCTGTTTTATAGAGTTAAAAATTAAAACGGATACATATGGAAATAAAGTATAGCCAGACCATTACTATACATTTTTTTATGAGGGCACTTCTTTTGAGATTTAATAGAAAAGTAAACCCGGACAAGTCTCATTGAAATCTGTCTATCTTTATAACAGTTACATTCGTTCTACCAACTCAAGATTAAAACATTTCGATGATTACGAGAATTGCCACCGTGTCTGTTTTGTTCACACATTTTACTGCGAATTGCGAATCTTCCACTTATTTTTCATGTACATGTCGTCATCATCACTTTCATCTACATGTCGCAGGCGGATTATAGTAATCCACCATATTATAAAGTGCCTAGCCGTTTTGCAATGCGGCTGAATGAAAATCGATCGGAATGTTTTCGGCGCCATACGTTCTTGAACACGGCTACTCGTAATGTAATACAGCGAGCCATTAGCCGCCGCTTTGACAGTTTTTAATTCAGTCGACGGAGCTCCGCTTCGCTTCGCTATTTCCGCTCAGTTTAAGCTATCCACTAAAAAATCTATCTTTATTTCTTATTTGGTGATACTAAACGCAGGCCGTCTTGTTGAAGAATGACAATCCGGGTAATCGTTGAAAATTAGTTTCAACGCTGCATTGCAAATTAGTTTCAACGACATTACTGTACTAAAGCAATGGTCAGGCTTTACAAGGGAAATTTACAGAAACATTGGTTTACTTATTTCGTCAGGGATCACTAAAATCTTAGCATGAAGTGAAATCCTATTTAAAATATACAAATATTATACAAGAAATATTTTAACAGGCCTTCAACAGCCTTTTAAAATCAGTCGGAATAAAGTACTTATAGATTATGAAACCTTATAATCCTAATACGGTCTCTGGCGATCTCGGCCTCTGTAATAAAAAAATAGAAATTCGTTAAACGGTTATATATAAATAAAGTAATAATCTCAACCGCACAAATCAAATGGTTTCCTTTAATAATAATGTATTATTGCATTATTAATGCCTTTGCTCAGCAACATATTACTAACGCGTGACATTTTATAAAAAGCTAAGAAAAAATATTAAGTGCCTGGTGCCTGAATCGTCACAAGTTACCTACCTAACATAATTACTTGCTGGAAAAATTTAATCTCGATATAGTAGACCTGTTTTAAGCTTGACAGTTTCATGCATATTTACACTAGTAAATTGCGTGTTTAACACTAAATTGAGATTTATTTTTTCCAGCAACTGGCTATTAACGAGAGTCGGACACGCGTACCAATTAACTATATAACGTGACTGTTTTCTAGAAATAACTCATGCACTAAGGCTATCAAAAGATCGCGTTCATCTAGAAACTTACTGTTTTTTTCCACCTTTTAAAAAACCTGTGAGAAATAATCGTGACAGACAACGAAATGAGCTGTAAGGGTTTCCTTTTTAAATTCCATTCCAACTCTAAAAACGTGATAATGGGACAAAATAATGGTGAGATTACCCTCCGTCTCCTCTCATGGCACCGCCGCTGTTCCGGTCGCCGCCACCGCCGCCGCCGTAGCCGCGCCGGTCGCCGCCGCGGTCGCCGCCCCGGTCGCTGCTGCGGTCTCCCCCGCGGTCGCCGCGGCCGCCCCAGCCGCCGCCGCCGCGCCCGCCGCCGCCGCCCCGGCCCCCGCGAGGGGGAGGCCCGCCCCCGCGGCCGCCGGAGGGCGGGCCGTCGCTGCCGCCGCCGCCCGGCTTCTCCTCGTTGCAGCGGTTGCAGGCCTTGCGCCACGAGAAGTTGGTGTTCCCGCAGCTGGGGTTGGGGCAGCGCCAGTCGCCCTCGCGGTTTCCGGAGGGCGGGCCGCCGCCGCCGCCGCCGCGGCCGCCGCCCCCGCCCCCGCGTCCTCCGCCGCCGCGGCCCCCGCGGAAGCCACCGCCGCCGCCTCCGCCTCCGCCGCCGCCTCGCCCGCCGCCGCCGCCCCAGGTGTTCTGTCTCTGAGCGAGGGACACCTTGATTATGGAGCCGTTGAAATCTTTGTCGTTGAACCACTCGATGGCCGAGGAGGCGGCGTTGGAATCTTCGTAGGTAACGGTGGCTTCGCCTTTAGGCGCGCCGGTCGCTTTATCTTTGTACATCCACACTTTAGGCCTTTGGGTCTTTTTATCGATCTGGAAACAAACATGGATGGAAATAAACATCAGATACTACCTATTGGTACCTTTATTGAATGAAACTAAAGTGACTAAAAGGAGGAGTAACTGAGACTAAATATTTGCTGACACGCATGATCGAACGGAACTTATTATAGACATTTTAAATACAGTAATTTACCTTAATTATGCCTATAGCTCCGAAATGAGTGCACAATTCATCCTCAGACGTGCTGGGGTCCATGCCTTGGATGAATATAGTGTCCTCCTGAGTGACCATATCACCCCCGCCCCCGCCACGGTCCCCGCCAAAGCCTCCACCGCCACCTACAAGAAATTAATGTTCAATTTATGATGCATTACATTTGCTGCGTGACGATATAAAACTCCTCTTTTGATGTCTATTCAAGTTTGTGTATGACCATTTATGAAACAGCGTCTTACAGAATGTAGATTCAGAAATACGAATAAATATTTAGGCACAGTTTCCTCTCTGAAATGTTTTATAAACCAGATCCGTGAACAGCTTATCCTTTTATGTAATCTGTAGAATGCTAAGGGCGAACCAGCCTTTAAACCAACATTAATTTTATTGCAGTATTTTTCCAGTTGCCGTCAAATCACATGCGTATAATGTAATGAGTCTTTCTGAACTATAATCAATAAAAAAATTCGTTTTTTTAAATCTCATTTTGCCTTAAATGAGTTTTTGACCAAAAATATACTAACCTACTTGAGGTATTTACACGTAGATACAAGTTTCGAGATAAAACTTTTAAAAAACATGGTTTTATGTTTAGTCGTCCTTACTACGCTACGGGATTCATTAAAATTAGATTTTCACTTTTCGGGTTTATTGAACATGTTTCATAAATGTTCACATTATTTAGAGCCTTGTCTTTTCCCATCGGTATGTAAGAAAATAAGTTACGAGGCGACAAAACTACACACTTAAACACAAAATGTTTATACTGTAAGTACTTGTAAACTATCAAGACCTAAAACGTGATGTATATGACCACACAGAAATCTTTTAGTCGCTCAGTACCTAAAACGCAGTCTGACTAAATCGCGTTATGGCTAGACCTAACAAGAGATCGGCATATTGATATTTAGACCCATTGCGAACTAGTTCATGGATGGTTAACTGCGTATTAGTTCAAGGGAGAGGTAGGTTGATAAAGCTTTTCATGAGCGAAGTAGGCGAATTGCGAGCCTATTTGGAGTATTATTCCATTCCATAGATGCATTTCATTTTTGTGTACCAAGAAACATTGGTAGGTTTCGGTTATGTTAAGTTGTCATCGGCCCGAGGGGCCAAAAGCAAGCACAAGTAGGAGCTCCGTCCGGAGCGTCAGCGGAGCTCCGTCGATAGCAAGTGTACAAAAACAGTGTCGACGGAGCTCCGCCCCAGCGGAGCTCCTTTTTTTGCGTGCTTTTGGCCCTTCGGGCCGATTACGATAACCTAAACCTACCTTCTGTTTCCTTTGTCTAGACCTATTGCGACACAGTCGTATCGGTAAATGGGCAATACGAGGATTAGACCTATTGCGGCATAGTCGTATCTCTAAATGGACAATACGAGGATTAGACCTATTGCGACATAGACAAAAACGTATTTAGTCGAAACGCTTATATTAAATGACACTTCGGCATAACGCGAAATTGGCAGACTGCGTTTTAGGTACTCAGCGACTAAAGGACAGAAATCTTCGTGCAAACTTTTTAATCCTTATTATTTTCGATCACTTCAGACGTTTACTGCTACAGCGTCCCAATTATACAGAATCTGAAGTACTCCTTGTTGTTCTAAGATTGCCCCTTCTGGTTACCTACCTTAGCTTTGACCATTATTTTATTATTGACCCAAGCCCTATGTTTTGCTTTGTCCTATTAAGCCTCTTTTTACCTTTATACCATTTATTTATCTGCGATTCGACACTTAGGTACATCCGGAATCCGCCTATGATGCTCTTCTTAATTACTTTTTACCTTAACATTATTTTATCTGCTCGTATAACCCTTGTCATCTGTGTCATAACATAATAACCCCTACACGCGGCGTCATAATTCCAATACTTATGTACCTGTACTTACGCATTTAGAATACAAAGTAATATTTGTGTTACCAAATTTAGTACCCATTCAAACTTTTTTTTTATATAATCAACTGTTGGCACTGCAGCTGTATGTCATTACATCGACGACTGCGTGTCGAGCCAATACTCAATAACTTGTGAGGAATACCTTGGTTATAATATAAACTCTTCCAAGTCAATACCATCAATGTCCTTTGTTATGTAGCATAAGTTATGCTACATAACTCATGCTAAAATAATCCCACTCAACCACCTTCTCGCGACCTATTTAATTTCTCTTCGCGGAGCATTAACGCTGTATATAAGCACATTAATGACGATTTCAGTATGCGATACGAGGTAGAACTTTGGTGAAGTACTAACGTAAAATAAACAAGTTTTCCATTTTCTTGCCTCATATCCTGAAATGTTCGAGTTAAATAGCATTTAACTAAGTCCAAGTGTAGTCTTTAGATTCCAAATTAAAAACGAAAATTACTTTTAGGATGAATAAGCCAATTCAGAAAATACAAATAGGTTTATCATTTACTGTCATACAAAATAATCATACAATGTACCTATTTGCAAATATTTTCTGCGTATGGGAAGCAGGAATGTAGCTTTAATTCGTGGGTCATCTCTTTTTCTGATCCCTTGTCCTCTTTATAAAGTGTATATGCCGAAAAAAATCGTAACTTATTTATCCAAATTAAGCTATTCTTCTATAGTTGAGACTTTACACTCAGAAGAATAATTCTTTAGAAAATAAGCAGTATAAAAAATAGAACTACTTTGTAGCCAGAGTCTATAATTAATTGAAAACAGTCAATATTGAAGGGAATAAATATTAAGTTTAATATAAGTTGAATCTTATTGACGCCTTGACTACAGTTATTTTCATTAAACCTTGGTATAATCACTCTGGAAAAATAACTCAAATCATTTAGCAATTCTTCTGACATAAAATGGCTAATTCCTTTTACGAAACTCCTTCAACCCATATTTCTTAACCGTGAACGTATTAATTAGATACCGACGCAACTTAATACTAAAATACTCATTTGATAACACATTCAAACCATAGACAGGGCTGCCAAAACAATATACAGAGTTTCTAGTATCACATCAGTCATAATTTTAGGAGTTGAAATCATGCATGATAGTCAAGTTTTCACTGTTGTAAGGCATTTACATGATAATTTACAACAGTTTACTGAGTTTAAGATATGAGTATCATGGGTACAAGCAGCCTGAAAGTAAGACTCGATCGCGAAACTCTGTATATTCTACTCTTTTCTGTTGAGACCTGACTTCTTGGGATTCCTGTTTACACACTGAACAAGACTGCTGACAACAAAACGACGATTATTTTAAATATGTATGTTGTAAATAATAATCATGCTCACCCAGACTACATTTTTCTTGTTGTGTGAATAATCTCCACTAAAGCATAAAATCTGGCACTGACAGATCCAAAATTAACCAAAGTAGTACATCAAACCCCGCAACCTTAAAACACCTTATTAGCCTAGAACTCTTAACCTGATGAGAAAATAACGAAGCAGCAATTTGTCAACAGCCAAGTAGTGGACACACCAGTAGAATGTCGTAAGTAATTTGGCAGCCCTTGTGTGATTACGAATTAAAAATATTACAACAGCACCACTCGCTCATCGCGAGGAGCTTTACCTTTATTAAAACCACCCCCCCTGCCGCCGCCACTAAAACAATAAGAAGAGCGTTTAGTACACTTGGGCTGGCGGGCTGGGGTCACTGGCGAGCACGCAGATTGATTCACACCTAGGATCACTTTAACCGGTGACCTTACTCGTGACGGTCCTTTTCGTTACCACTATGTATAAACCTTGATACCTTGAAAACCTTAGAACAACAGTTGGTGACAAGTATTATACGATTAATGTAGATGTAACATAATTGCCGGAACATGCACACCCAAAACAATACCTTAAATTATTTAGAAGTGTTATCAGTAGTCAGTAGTGTACCCATTCTGTAATGAATACTTGCAGTTAGCAATCTAAATTTTGGCTGTTCTCTGTGTATTTTGAACAAAACATTTACATTTAGTGCAAAACAAAAGAAGGGACGAAAAAGTACATTTAAAGCGTTCAATTCAATGTACCTACCACCTTAGCTTTCTTTTCAGTTTAATTGAAGTTATTTTAATCATTCATAAACATTTAAAAAAATGGAAATGTGGCCATATAGACACATACATTTTCGGTGTTACTATTATTTTGTATTTCACAATAATAGGAAGATTTTAGACCAACACCTCTTTTTATACTTTATTTCATATTTTTTACATATAGAACATCCACCCTTTTCTGATAGCAAGTATTGAGTACAACAAGATTGTACAAAGGACAAAATTTTACGACAGTATATTATGTTGAAATGGGAACACTACTGAAGTTCTTGAAGCTTTCATTTATAACTCTATTTTATTCCCTATCACAACTTCGATACAGAGAACAAGAATACCCGACTTTTTTGTTCAAATATCAAGTACCCATTGCATTAAGAAATTAAGAAAAAACCAGTCTATTCTTTTAGGCTCTCTTGCAGAAAAAAAAATCTAGTTTAAGTTGCTCAATGTAAATATAGTATTTAGTATACAATTGAGAAACTTCAACAGGATTTATGAAAATGTATGAAAAACAAACATTAACATGTGCATATCTTTAAAATAAAATTGCAATTAAAAATTAATTGATGGCATTTAGTGTCAAATTTGGCTATGAAGAATCTATATTCTATCTATATTCTTAAGGCTGCTATCAGTCTTCAAAATGTTATTTAGGCACTTGTGAGCCCAGTTGTAAGAAAATACCAGATTCACTAAGACACATGGTGAGATTTGTTTTATTTTCTTGAAGTGTGAACCATGAAATCAGGCAACTTGGTAAAATTTGCAATAAAAATATTAAATTGTTTTTGTGATTACTACAGGAAACACATCCATCCTATTTTGGCTTGAAACCATGACCAACTTCATACAAAGTTACCTGCGGAATGTGCCAAATTTCATGGATACCTAAAAGAACAAACTGATGCTATATTTCAATTCTTAATAAATAAAATGGTACATTACTAAAGTATGAACTTTTAATTTACTAACTTTCTAACTGAATTGTTTGATGGTTGGGTCTAGCACACCAAACTACCTATTTACTCAGTAGTAATTCATTGTAAAAAAAAACATTAAGTTATGTAAGTCAATGTCACTGTCATCAATGTTGATGAGGACTGCGACTATGCGACTAAATTGCAAAAAGTGGTTGTCAACCAAAAGCAACTGGTTGCCATTATACAAAAAGTTAAAGTTGAAGTTAAATTGCAAAACCTATACTTGCAAGCAGACTAATTTATTAACAATGATTAGGTAGAATCTGCTTATGACCATGACTAATGCAATAATGTTAAATTTTCATATTAATAAAACAATGGAAACATAGTTATGTACCATTTTATTACTGAAACACGAAAAGTCAATAAACAATTAACAACCCTTACTTCATAAAATAACCATGACCTCATGCCCAATGGGGGCATGCTTGTTTAATACCGTCCGAAGTACCATTACTTTCAAATCAACCAATTTATTATACTCGAAACATCTGGAATCTTTAACACGCAGTATGAACTATGACAAATGCATAATTATGGCAGTAATGCACAAAATCTACTTTCATCCTGGCATGGTTCACACAGTCCAGTAAACAGACTTGAGCATTGTTTGGCACAATTCATTGTGACTATCGACTACCCGGGAACAGTATTTGATAACAAATCCTATCTGAACAGTTAATAACATAAGATGTTGCCAGAAATATATTGTATGTGCTGATGTAAGAAGGGTATAATATTCCTTAATTCTCCTTGATATCTTTGACCGAGTTGGTGCATGTCTACAACATAAAAAAAACTAAGCAGATAAAAACAATAACTTACCCATATCCTCCATCTCTACTTCCACCGTCTCTATTGTAGCTGGGTCTGTCACCTCCGCCGTATCCACCCCGGTCTCCACCAGAGTATCCACTGCCGCCGCGGTCCCCGCCGCCATAGTTCGAGCCGCCTCGGTCGCCACCGCCGTACCCACTCCCCCCACGGTCTCCACCGCTCACGTTGTATCCACCGCCGTTGTTACGGTCATATCCCCCGCCGCCACTACCACCACCCCCTGCTCCGCCTCCATAACTGGAGTTGTAACTCTGGCCATAGTTATTCCCTGCAGCTGGTGTGCCATAACTATTACCACCTAAAACAAGGAATTTAGTTTAATACTAGACTTATGTTAGAAATTGTGTCACTGTCATTAAACACATGAACAAAAGCTTGCAAGCGACATGACGCTTACGCCGCGCGTGTGACTAAAAGTGATAAATTCTAACCTGTGTTCTGCTGGCCCCAATCTTGGCTTGGGTTCGGAGCGGCATAACTGGCTTGATTGTAGCCTCCCTGTTGTCCAGCGCCATAATTAGTATCACCTGAAGACAAATTTGGTGGTGGTACAGAATATTGAGCGGAATATCCTCCGCCGCTGTAATCGCCAGAGGCGTAATCTAAAAGAAAATATTAAAGTTTGAAATTGACTAAGAAATTAACTTTTCTAACTAAGATTACATAGCAAATACTCACGGTCGCCCATATTTATGTGTTAACGATGCTGAAAGGCTCTAATTCCACTAAAACTACGTCTCGGCGAACTCTTTCATTCACGATGGAGATGTTCAAGATTTCAAGATGGAGGTGAGGTCTGTCTAGCTAGCATAGCATAGTAAAGTAAAGCAATGCATCAATGTTTTCAACGTTGCCAACCCAACAATACAATATAACTAAATCAAAATGGCGGCAACGGCAACCAGTAAGCGAAGCGGCCAGGTGGCCACCAACGCCAAGTCTTGGCGTAGTCTTAAACTACCAAATTAGAAAGTCGATTCTAGCCATTTCCCTCAGACTTATTCTTTTTTAACGTTAGAGTGAAAGAGACGGTATGGTACGAACTAATGGTAGACTTCCAGGCAGGAAGAGGTGGGTAACCCTAGAGTAGATTTTATTGATTTATTAGAGATTTCAGATTTTAGTTTCTTTCATGGCGCTCCTACAACACTTCAAGCTTCAAGTTTGAACTGTCAAAAAGTCTATGCTAGTATGTAAGCAAATATGTACAAAAATAAAGAATCATGAATCTGTAATCGAGTTTATTATACTTCGCATGGAGAAGACATCGTTTTGAAATTGATTTAATGTGAAGTCATGTACAGTGTGAAATCCATCTTCAACTGAAATTTTGGACAGTTGCACACTGCAGCTTTATTAATATGAACCGATATTCGTAATTTACGGCCCTTGTGGAAATTTACTTTTGGCTTTCCATAAACATTTATTCATACATATTACTGAACACAGAATCGTAGGTCTGGGAGCTACTTTATTCCTTTCAAACACATTTGTCATAGACTTCTTCCAGTGTCTGTGTTTGACGCTAGCCATACACCATCCTTCCTATTGGCATGACGCAGTGATGCTTTTTTTTTTTTAATTTATTTCTGGCGCTGGGTGCATAGCCCTTCAGCCGGATTGGATCAGTCAGTTAAAGTGTGGTAGTTGTCTTGAGAATTCACTCCCACACACGTTCAGTTGTAACTGATTCAATCGGCAGCGTAATGCCGATTGGACAATAGGAAGGATGGTGTATGGCCAGAATGAGTTGGTCGGTAGTTAGATCCAATTCAATTTATACATCATGGGCAGAGTCCGTGTACAGCAGAAGCAAGGCCTATTATCCCTTTGAGAGGAACCAGTACTTGAGTTTAATACATTTAATTTGTTCTTGAGAATCAAAACACATGAACAGGAATAAATAAAACTTTATTTACATCTAAAAGAAAATCAAATACTATGTATTTTAGCTGCAGTAAGCAAATGTCTTTGGTGTGAGATGTTCTAAATCTTGAATGAAAATAGAATAGGTACTTTTGAATACAATGATAAGGGAATCCCCTACTAGACCTAATAAAGATATTCCTTTGTTACAGTTTGATTTAATCATTTATTTCCAAAATTAACCGAGTGTCCAGAACCTGATGGAAGCAAGATCATGTTTGATGTTTAAGTTTATAATATTTCCAAAGGTTGAAAAATAATTGTTAGGTCTATATAATGATTAGGGCAAACCATAAATTGGGATTTTTATTATTTAATGCTAAGGTTGGTAAAGTTTAAGGTCACCAATTAAAGGTGGAACAAAGACAAAATGCCAGTTTTGGAAAGGGATGCCGAAATTGCCGATAGCAAATACTGAACTAGATATCCATCCTTTTCGACTATTGCTACCACTTAATTTATTTTATTTATGATTTGATGCCGTTGGCCATCAAACTTTGTCGAAGATAATAGTGATCTTAATCTCTGTCTCCATCTTTAATCATAAGTCGAATCAAACTTTGCGCGTAAAAGAATGACAGCAGAATTATCGTTTTTGAAAGTTAAATATCTTAATTAGCACCAGCCCCATGACCGTGGCTGCGGCGACGCCGATGCCTGCCTTCCACCACGACGAGTTGTCTCCCGCGAAACTCGTGAAGTGCTTCAGGTGTCTGTTGACATGAAATAACAATAAATTAAGTTTAAAAATTAAATTATATCCTTTATTTTTATACAGTGGGTTGGATATTAGGAACACGGCAACAATCAATATTTTTGTCGGAAATTTTTCATATTTGTTTATTATTTTTTATTAATGTCATTTTGCTTGAGATCCTGTACTCCACTTTAAATATTTGTTTTTTATGTAATTACAAATCGTGTTATAAGTTACAGGGTTAATGCAATGATGTTTTTTTATTAAATTACCGTGCCCACGGACATTCAAGTAGTGTTTAAGTGAGACTAACCTAGCTGTCTAAAATTGCAATTAATACCTACTACTTAAACTTACTCAATCTTACCTGTGTTTGCTGAATAAAATCCAAGCAGCTTGAAATTGACTGACAAAGACAATTAAAATAACAGTCTGATCAATTTTTTGTATAGTCATTAGGCAATATAATATATAATTAATTCTATAGGTATGTAATAATATGCTCTACAAGTATTAAATAGTACGAGCTGTTGCGCGCGACTTCGTCCGCGCAAAATAAAATACAAGTATATAACTTATGTTCATCAGGAACACTATAATTCTAATGGTGAAAGAATTTTTCAAATCGGTCCAATAGTTTCGAAGGCTATTATTCAATGTTAACAGTCAAATCTTTCCTCTTTATAATAATAGTGTAAACCAGTTTCTTAACCTTTTTTCAGCCACAGACCCCTAGGTAAAGTAGCACCATTTTTAAGGACTCCTAATTAAAAAATAGATCGAGCTGTTATGAGACTTTTGGTGGTATTTATTTATTGTTGTCAAGTGGTCCAAATATAAGACTGTGGACTCCCATACCTATACTCACGCACGGACCCCCAGGGGTCCGCGGGCCACAGGTTAAGAAACGTTGGTGTAGACTTATTTATTACTATGTTTGGATACATTAAGGTTAGACGTATCGGCGCGGCGTCTGCTCTACTAACACAACTGTCGCAAAATTACAATCAAAGGTATCTACTGTAACTGTGTTTCGGATCAGGGGTGTTGTATCCTATTTTATTACAGTAAGAACTGAAAATCCGCTACCAGAAAACTGGAACTAAACTGATATTATTATACAAATGCCAAAAGAAGATGGTGCAATCTTAAATAAAAATGTGTAAATTTACAATTTATTGTTTTGCGCTTTAGTGCGAGGAGGGAGGCGGACTGAAAACCAGCGCTGCTCAACCTGGCACTCGCAACAAATTAATGTTGAGTCCGCTTCTTTTGCCACACCTATATGAGATTTAATGTACTACTAACCATTTTATGGACTCAGTCTGAAATAAATCATTATTATTATTATTATTATTATTATTATTATTATATACTTTTTTTTAATATCAAATTTGTCTCTAGTGTGGCAATAAATGTTTTTCTTTCTTTCTTTTATTTTCATATAAGTAATAGAAAAGCATATGTACAATCTATACTTATATCTACTTTTCGAAATATATTAATTGTATTAGTGTGCAATTGGCTGCATGACGGAAACCTATTTATTCAGTCATTTCATTACCTTTTTAGTGGTCAGTAGTAAATTGTAGTTGTATGTAATTGTTCAATTCAACTAAGAGCGCCTCAGCTGTATAAATAGGTGAACAAAATTTTAACTCTCACTAAACGAAGGAAATGGGTATACTTACGGAAAGGCGGCCATGGTGGCTAGCTTGATGAACACGTCGTGCCTGTTCTCGCGAATATGGAAGGCTTGCGGCGGTAGAAGCTGGTACTTGCTGCAAAACACTTCCGGTTGCAGAATGTACTCCTGGCGCGCCATCAGCGCGTCGCATTTGGTGCCCACAATCAACACTGGGATGTGACTTTCAGCGAAGTATTTCTGAAATTATTAACGCGCTTATTTGCAGTGTGCAGAATAGCATAAATGCAAGTTTTGGCTGCTTTGCCACTAGAGATGTGCGGAGATGCAGAGAACTTTGACCAGAAAATAACAGAACACCCACTAAATGCACTTTTATTTTATGGAAACCCACATCAAATGATAACTTACCTAACCTAAATGGTACCTACATAATAACTCCGGTAGGTATTAAATAACTTCGCGACTTTCGCAATGTTGGTGACTTTTCTATGGATCCCACTTTGGAGGTGGTGTAGGTGATTGATTCGTCACACAGAGAGTTAAAAAATAACAGACCAAGTGTGAGTCGGATTAGCCACAAAAAGGGTACCGCCGCATCAAAAAAAAACTTTCCTTGTACATAACATGAAGACCCCCTTTAACTTTCTTTTATTTTTGTTATTTTTTGTTATAATGACAACGACTGTGAATGACTCCCAAGTATCTACTTACTCATAGCCATTGGGCCTAAAAGCTGGAATGCTTACGATATAAATTCTCGCGATGTATTCGAAAGAGCGGGAGGCGGAGACGTCGTAGACGAGACAGGCGACGTCGCAGTTGACCTCGTGTGGCTCCAACGGGTCCGAGACGCGTGTAATCGGGATCTCCTTCAGCACAAGACTCTTCTCCTGCCCATACACTTGCACGGTATTGATGCAGCAGTTCTCTGTGCAGTCACCGCCGCCGCGTTCGTGTGTGCTTGGCTTTATTTTCTGAAATGTAATCGTCGTTTTGAACTTCGTGATATGTATAGTTAGTTACCCTAACATGACATTGGACATTGTACAAAAGAATGTCTGTCTGTAATTTAAATAGAGCCGCGGATAGCATCCGGATCAAACCAGTTTAACAAGGGTGGTAAAGATTTTTTGAAATTTACGTGAAATTCTTAATAAAGTAATTTGAAGTAGAGTTGGATAAGTCGGATTCAATGCATTTTGGCGACAAAGTCGTGAATCACCAACGATGTGATCATTACATTTATCAAACAATCGCATAATTATCACTTCGAAATCTAAACCAAATCAATCACAGTGGGAAAGAAATCATTGAGTACCTATATGTATATGAAAGACAAGATAATGTAGCTATGTGTTACAATACAATAATCTGAATAATGGTTTCGTGTGCATTGTTTTAATTCTAATTTTAAAGTTATTTATTAGTGACATGTCACCTTCTGGGCTATGCCGAGAAAGCTTCTACAAATGGAAGTCTTCCCACATGACCGGGGCCCGATCACGTGGCATTGATACACGTTGCGGCTCGACTGTTTCTTAGCGATGTCTACTTTCTTCTCACGGGTTACTGAAACCAAATAAATAGATGATTTAAGATTAGTTTATCCTTGACGTGGGCAATTCAGCTGAGGTCCTTTGGCGGACCCTGATCAATGACCATAGCGTAATAATAACAATGGCGAGTGGACTCGGGTATCTGGGGGGTGACGTGTGGGTTCCCCAACGCTAATTCTCAGGCCCCAATAAGATTGACTGTCAGGGGGCGCCGGGACTTAGCCGACTGTATGAAGTCAGGCTGATGTAAAGAAGTACGCCAACTATCATAATATTACTAAGCTATGACCACTAAGCTTGCGAGGCCGTATGTAGCAGCCCATGTCGCCGTAGCCTCACGCCGATTCTTAGGTAAAATATTCAGTTTGTCGTGTTTATCTTGAGAGCAATTGTACATTTTTATATACTAGATGAGTGACTGAAACATTACGCCAATTCTAACTCTGGATGTTGTGTTGTACAACATCCGGTGGCTGGTGCCGACCTGCCGATACACTCGCGTTCGGTGCTTCATTAATAATTCTGAATTGTATTCTGCCGACTAGAACATTACCGGTTTACATACAGCCAAAATTACGTTAAAAACTACCATGTTTACTAGGCATCCCTAGTACGAGTATATTCCATTTCATCTTGGTGATTCAAGTGTTTTAAAACAATTAGTTGATATAATTTCATACATGTGACCTTGCGCCATGTTAGGAGTTTGACACATTAGAATTTGAATTAGTTACAATACACACTTAATGCCGAAACAAAATGTACACATTGTTTAAAAGTTGTGAAAAGAATTGATTAATGTTATTGTTTGCTTGGCATTCCACAACATAGTCATAGTATTGAAATGTTGCCTATAATTTTGTTGATATATCACTGGCTAATATCAACATTGAGGTATACATATAACTCTGATCTAATGACGAGATGTTGCTTGTAAACAGTAATAATACTTGGTTAAATTTAAGAGTCGGAACAATGTGGAAATGGGAAACCACAAACAATGCACAATGGCGAAAAATTTCGGTTGATACACTACTTGGCAATTTTTAATCACTTATAGGCGGACTTTATTTAATTACACCGTAAACTGCTAACCCAGGATTAATCACTGTCTAAATTTATGGAACTAAACCCACATCTACTTATTTTTAAAATTCTAGACCACACCAGCGGCATTTAGAACTTTTGTAGCCAGTGGCGTAACTATAACGTCTGGGACCCGCGGCAAATTCGCGTCAGATGGGTTCTGGGTTCCTTCCTCAATATAAAGAAATGCATCAGCGTCCCTTCTGTGCTCTAAACCAAGCCAGTTCGGGGCCCCGTAGAGCTAGGGGCCCCTGGCATTTTGCCACCCCTGCCACCCTATAGTTACGCCACTGTTTGTAGCAAAAAATTAACCCAGTTTAATTTATTAAACCTTGAATAGCGTTGACATATGTTTAAGAGCGTGCAAATGGGCCTTAAGGGCACAAATATGCGCTTTTAAAGTGGAGTAATATAGTAAGTAATAAAATTCTTACTATGTACAGCAGCTTTTTGTGACTCATTTTCAAGGAAGTTAAAGCCAAGATATGCTAAATAGGCACTTGTGTTCTGTAGGTCCAGCAGTGTCATTAGAGTCCATCGACACATCCACCCCTGGAGTGTTAGGTATCCCTGGGAAAGTAAATATTGTTCCATCAAAATATGAAATAATTCAGTTTATTATTTAAAATTTACGATGTGTTATTTTACTAATAGTATCGTGTAAAATCATAAAATTCCACATTGTTAAAAGGGTCTACTAGAAAAGGTAGTAGTAGTGATTCCAAATGGAAAATGTACCCACCTTTTCATTAGTAGGTACAGTGTAACGCAAATTGTGCCAAGGGATCCGTGGGCAGCTGGAGAACACATTTTTCAGTTCCGTGGGGTTGAGCATGCCATCCTTGTCGCGGTCATACTTTTCAAACACTTGTGTGAGAAACTGTTGACCTTTGTATGAAAGCTCTGAGGAACAGCCAGCAGGTACCTTGATGCTGCAAAAAATATGAACATATTTTCTAAACAGATGCAACTGTGGATTGTTTAAGAACAAAAATTCGTAGGTTGGCACATTTATCTTACTTTGCATATAAGTAGCTGTGCATTAATTCTAAGGACTCATCATATCCAAACTTGCGAAGGACTGTCCATGTGGTTTCATTCCTTCCTCTTTGGATAAACAGACAGTGCAAAAAAATGAATCCCTTCATTGTGATGCAATCATTTTCTATTCCTCCTGCTATATTCTGTGCAATTACAGATTTTACTTCATCTAAAACCTAGAAAAAATAAGTATTGCTCACACATACACACATAAATCATGTCTTTATCCTTGTTTTAACCCAGAACAAAATATATCATGATATACCTGTAATTGGAGAGGAGTGTCAAAACATTTCTTTTGGAAAATTGTTATTTCATAGTCATCCATAAGCCCATCGCCATCCAGATCACAGATTCTAAATATTCTAGAAAGGGCCTTTTTACACTTTTCTGTCAGCTGAAAACAAACAAATGGTTGTTGGCAATGAAAGTGATAATTGACCTGTTTTAGATATATGGCTGTTACTAATTGAACTAAAAATAAATATGATGATATTGCTGGCGACTCTGTTTTAAAACGAATGGACCAAGTGCTGCTACTATTATAACAAAGCTGAAAATAATTATTCCTCACCTCTTGATCTTCAATACAATATATGGGTGTGATAGGGTGTAGCACTGCTTTCTGAGCATTGTAAAACATTTCCGAGACATTTGTCAGTGTTTTTGCAGAACATTCTATGCAACGGTCCACTTCTGGATATTCTTCTGCTATATCCCAAATATTCTGTAAGATACAAAACAAATTAATTGAATGCTATGTTTATTTTTTAAATAACATGTTGATAATCAAAGAACTGGAGGAAAACTTACATCAATCACAGAGTAGTCAATCAAGTCTATCTTGTTTCCAACAAGAATCACAGGCTTCCTGTGGTCATCTGGGCAATTTTCCCTTACAAAAGGCAGCCAATATGAGGCAATTTTATTAAGGGTTTCTTGTTTTTCAACAGAAAACACTATACATATAACATGAGCTTTTTCAATTTCTTCTCCCACTTGTTCTAGTGATTGTTCTACCACTAAAATTATAACATACATTTTATGAATTAATATGAAATTTTTAAACAATTAATTTAGTCCTATAAATTAAAAGTACTTACTGCAGATGTCTACGATATTGGTTGGCACTTGCTCCGGGGTAACATCAGCAGGAATAGTGATTTCTTCAGCTTTAGGCGGCACATGATCTGAAAACTCCTCAGTCACCAAGGAAAGAATTAGCGAAGTTTTGCCTACTCCAGGTTCTCCGAGAAGAAGAATGCGAACTGTGCGAGGAACTGACTCAAATACCATCGTGACGCAATGCTATTAAACGTTAACAACCATTTTCATTTGTTTCACGTGATGGTCAATAATATTATGTAAACAATATTTTAATTTACTTTATTTCAACCGGAATCACAATCCTCTGACCTTTCCAGAGATCTTGACATAACCACAGATAAAACAGTTTACAAAACCAAAATCAAAATCATAGTTTTATATAGTGCAGAATATCCACAGATAGCGCAATAGCAAGCAACTTGTCATTATTTATTTTCTTTTTGAAATAAATGAATGCAGTGCATCCAATACAACAACAACATACTAAACTTACAAGATAGGACAGTGAGTTGATACCTTAATCAGCTTGCTTCAGCTGTGAATATAAACGCTCTAATAGTATCGTGGTTTTAACTACGAAAAGCGGCGTTCGTTTTGCGTCACTTCGCTCACACTAATGATAACTAATTTGAGAGTGAGTGGAATGGCATGATTATGAACTTCGAATTTCGAAGTAGCCCGTCCAGCCCAGAGTAGCCCCCATGTTTATAAGTAACCACACGTGCTGTCAGCTGTCATCTGTCGTCATTTCATTTGTCTAATCTGTCAGTTCAGTCCCCAGTTCCCAGTTCCAGTGTCAGCTGTCAGTGTTATACTACTCTTGCTTGAGTTCAGTAGTGCAGTGTGGTGAGGTTGAATTAGGCACAGCTGCGACTGCATGCGATGCATTTAAATTGATTATACATTAATTGAATAATATAATTTACTAGCAATGGAAAATAGCCGACATAGTAATTCCAACATTACTCTGCGATAGCTCAACGTGTGTAAAAATGGGCGAGTTAGGTCCTGAATGGGATAAAGGCCAGAGGGAGCCGGTAAAAACTTTAGAGGTTAGTGTGAATCTTAATATTTACTACTTAATACTTCTGGCCGTAATAATACTATTTGTTTTATTAAATAAATAGTACCGAATACTCTAATTTAGATAGTACTGCCCGGGTGTCTATTATCTAAAAAATTCACGTGTTATTTATTTACGTGATGCAATGTTTATGTACCTAATACGTTATTTGTTTCAGGAAAAATGGAAGCTAGTACCTTCTTTCCTACAAGTTAAAGGTCTTGTGAAGCAACATATTGACTCCTTTAACTATTTCATTAATGTGGAAATCAAGAAAATAGTCCAGGCCAATGAAAAAGTGTTTTGTGATTCTGACCCCTTGTTTTATGTCAAATATCTCAATGCCTATGTTGGGACACCAGACTTGGAGGAAGGTTTTAATGTAACAAAGCCGACAACTCCCCATGAGTGTAGGCTCAGGGACATGACCTACTCTGCCCCAATAACTGTGGATATTGAATATATTAGGGGCAACCAAAGAGTTATCAAAAACAAACAGCTAATTGGCAGGTAAAAAATAACTTCAAACTTCTGCATCTTAATAAGTGATTTAGTTGCCAAAAATTATATTTATGTAAATCAAAATATATGGATATTGTGGCACTAAAGACATCATGAAAGTGTTTATTGTTTTTCTAGTGATATTATTTATTTTCATCGTTTTTATTCCAGAATGCCGCTCATGTTGAGGTCATCAAATTGTGTGTTAACAAATAAGTCTGATAATGAATTAGCACATCTGAATGAATGCCCTCATGATCCAGGCGGTTACTTCATTATTAGAGGTATCATTAAAATAAGTATTATTCACACTTAGTAGTCAATTAGGCACTGGCTTTTCCAGGAAATAATGATAATAAGACATGACTATTATTGGCATCACTTTGCTATGCAATGCCTCTTTGCCATTAAATACAAGGTGTTAGTCACATGTGATTTAATTATATTTAATGTGGTTTGTCTTTATCTACTAATTTTATACTACTAATGATAGATAGATAGATAAAAACTTTAATCACCACAAAAACATACATGGCCCAAAACAGCATTGGTAATGCTTATTGCTTATTAATTATTTACTTAATAATTCAGTTGTAACTGTCTACTTCCACTTTTCTTATATTACATTGGATTTTAAAATTTAATTCTTGCATTCATAGGACAAGAAAAAGTGATATTAATTCAAGAACAGTTATCTAGAAACAGAATGATTGTGGATGAGTTCAAAGGAGCCATACAGTGTCAAGTTACGAGCTCTACCCATGAGAAGAAAACCAGAACCATTGTCATTTTGAAAAATTCCAAATATGTTCTCAGACACAATGCATTATCAGATGTAAGTAAGATATACATAATTATATTATGTTAGTGTCCAACATTACCCCACTGGTAAACTCCAAATACTTATGATTAATTTTTATGTCTTTCAGGATATCCCCATTGCAGTGGCTTTCAAAGCCATGGGCATTTGCAGTGATCAAGAGATAATGCAACTTGTTGGCACCGATGATGCCACTGTCAAGAAAATGGCTCCTTGCATCGTAGATTGCCACAATCTAAAGATATTTACTCAAAACCAAGCACTGGCTTACGTAGGCAGTAAATTAAAAGTCAAAAGGTAAGATCTTTTAAATACAGAATCATAGAAACAATACCATAATTACCAACAGCTACAGTTCTTTATGCAAGGTGGTTGCAACATGATTAAAATGTAAAAATAAATGAGACCATAAACACAATTACTATGTAATAAACTAGCTTCTGCTGGCGACTTCGTCTGCGTTGAATTATATGTATAAACCTTCCTCTTAAATCACTCTATCTATTTAAAAAAACCGCATCCAAATGCGTTGCGTAGTTTTAAAGATATAAGCATACATAGGGACTGACAGACAGCGGAAAGCATCCTTGTTTTATAATATGTAGTGATTATAATGGTCATTAGTGTGTTTAAATTATGAAAATGAGCTGGTTTCCTATTTCAGGTTTCAAACTGCAAATTCGAAATCCCGGACACCAGTTGATGAGGCTCGCGACTTATTAGCCACCACCATTTTAGCCCATGTAACTGTTGAAAATTTTAACTTTTATGTCAAAGCCATTTATTTGGCAATAATGGTAAAGAGAGTCATTGAGGCAGAGACCAACAAAGCTGCCATAGACGACCCTGATTACTACGGGAACAAAAGGCTTGAGTTAGCAGGTTCCTTACTTGCACTCATGTTTGAAGACCTTTTCAAAAGATTCAATTGGGAATTGAAGTCCATTGCTGACAAAATAATACCAAAAGTCAAAGCTGCTCCGTTTGATGTAGTGAAACACATGAGGCCAGATTTGATAGCCAATGGCTTATTTACTGCTATTTCTTCTGTAAGTATCCTCTTAAAATTCCAATTAAACCACATAATATTCCAACATAATTATCTAAATCAAAACTTAACAAATATTCCAATTTTTTTAGGGTAATTGGACAATCAAAAGATTTAAAATGGAAAGACATGGTGTAACTCAGGTTTTAAGTCGTCTCAGTTACATATCAGCATTGGGTATGATGACAAGAGTGAACTCCCAATTTGAAAAAACAAGGAAAGTCTCCGGACCTCGGTCATTGCAACCCTCTCAATGGGGCATGTTGTGTCCATCTGACACGCCTGAAGGTGAAGCTTGTGGGCTGGTGAAGAATCTGGCTCTGATGACACATATCACCACTGAATGTTCTGAGCACCCCATTGCGAGGCTGGCTTGCAATGCTGGTGTTGAAGATGTGAGGCTCCTAGGTGGTGAGGAAATAAATCATCCGGCTGTGTATATGGTGTTCCTTAATGGTTAGTATTAGTATGTTAAAAGGGACTTAGTAACTTTTTTAACCGACTTCAAAAAAAGGAGGAGGTTCTCAATTCGTCTGTATTTTTGACATCACGTCTTGACAGGCAGAAGAATTAAGTAATTTTTTTTGTTTCAGGTAACATACTAGGGGTTTCAAGGCAATATAAAAAACTGATCAGAGTGTTCAGAATGTTTAGAAGACGTGGTCTGATCTCGGCATTCGTTTCCATTTACCCCAACCACAATCAGAGGACAGTCTACATATGCAGTGATGGCGGCCGGCTGTGCCGCCCTTATATTATTGTAGAGAAAGGCCACCCTCTGGTGCAACAACACCACATAAATGAGCTGAACCGAGGCATACGCAAATTTCAAGATTTCTTAAACGACGGCCTCATTGAATACTTAGACGTGAATGAAGAAAATGACAGTCATATCGCAACGGAAGAGATCGAAATTGATCCGTATGTCACTACGCATTTGGAAATAGAGCCATTTACTATTCTGGGCGTCTGTGCCGGCCTCGTGCCGTATCCGCACCACAACCAGAGTCCGAGAAATACATACCAGTGTGCCATGGGAAAACAAGCTATGGGTATGTGTTTTGGTAAAACAAATTTTTGTGGGTATTTATTTATGATGACATTGTTTTTTCACGTTTCAATTAAATTTCAGGCACAATTGGTTACAATCAGAAAAATAGAATAGATACCCTCATGTACAATTTGGTGTATCCACAATGCCCCATGGTGAAGACGAAGACAATTGAGTTGACAAACTTTGACAAGCTGCCCGCCGGCCAGAACGCCACCGTGGCTGTGATGAGCTACAGCGGCTACGATATCGAAGACGCCCTGATCCTCAACAAAGCCTCTATCGACAGGGGTTACGGCCGCTGCCTCGTATACAAAAGCGCTAAGACAACCATGAAGAGGTACAGTAACCAGACGTCAGATAGGATATTGGGCCCATCGAGAGACGCAACATCTGGTAAAGTCATCAGAGCACACGAAGTTCTCGATTCCGACGGCATCGCCTCACCAGGAGAGATGGTGGAAAACAGACAAGTCTTAATCAACAAACAAATGCCTCCAGCTACCATCAACCCTGTGAATCAGGGACAGCCACAGCAGGTGGAATACAAGGATGTTCCTATAACCTACAAGGGACCTGTCGAATCTTACGTTGAAAAAGTGATGGTATCCTCGAACTCGGAAGATGCTTTTCTAATTAAAATATTGCTTCGGCAAACGCGCATTCCTGAGATTGGGGACAAGTTTAGTTCCCGACACGGGCAGAAGGGCGTGACTGGCCTGATTGTGCAGCAGGAAGACATGCCTTTCAACGACAGAGGCATTTGTCCCGACATGATCATGAACCCTCATGGTTTTCCTTCAAGAATGACGGTTGGGAAAACCATAGAATTGTTAGCAGGAAAAGCAGGGCTTATGGAAGGCAAATTTCATTATGGTTCGTAAAAAAATAATACTTTCATTTATATACCTAATTTTCTCTATGTTTTACTTATTTTAGTTGTTATATTTACAGGCACTGCTTTTGGAGGTTCTAAAGTTCGCGATGTATGTCAGGAACTAGAGAAACATGGATTCAACTATCACGGGAAGGACATATTCTATTCCGGCTTGACTGGGGAACCTCTCGAAGCTTACATATATTCAGGACCGGTAAGTTCTTATTTAGTACCTATTTCTTCCCGGAACTAAAAATGGCAGGTCATGCGTGGAATTCAATTTCAAGGGAAGTGACGAAAAAAATAATAAAAATAGTTTTCTTCCCGACGCTTATAACATGAATAAACTATGTAAAGTTCTTATAAATAGGTACACCAGTAGTTATTCCTAATTATCTTAAATGTACAGTTTTTTTTCTCAGCTTGTTTCATATTTTTAAAAGATTGAGTGCAATTCACCCAGAGGTATAAAATGTTAGTTAGTTCTACTAATCTCTAACGTTCTGTATGCATAGGCTAATTGACTAACGCGCGGGCGTTCGCGATCACATTTGGCATGTCTTTCTATTTACACAATGTTTTAAGATGGAGGTAAAAAGAGAATATAGTTTGGTTACGCTGTATAAAATCAATTTCGCTACTTAAGCTGAAACGCAAAATCAACTATATACCAGTAAACCAACCACGAATTTGATGGCAGGTGTACTACCAAAAGCTGAAGCATATGGTGCAGGACAAGATGCACGCGCGCGCGCGCGGGCCGCGGGCCGTGCTCACGCGCCAGCCCACGGAGGGCCGCTCGCGCGACGGCGGCCTGCGCCTCGGCGAGATGGAGCGCGACTGCCTCATCGGCTACGGCGCCAGGTAACATGCACGGCCCTAGCTGGGATTTGATGACCAATGTGCTCATTGACTGCCATATTTTACGCGGTAGAGCGGAAAGAGGGCGCTACGATCAGCTTTAATGAGTGCTTTATAATTTTTCATCACTCAAGCTCTGAAAGTAGGTTGCATTTAACTTGAAATCCGATTTGTAAATTCGATTTACATCCTTAGGGATATAAGTAAATTTAAAAATCGAATGGTGCTCCTTTGTATTCACGAACTGGTAAACAAGGAGATTGTAATGCGTAATACTTACCTCCAAACCTCCATGCTGGCATAATGCTGCTGCCCAGTGCTGGCTGAATGTGCCAAAGGCAAAGAGCGCGAGGCCATTAAAAAAAAAACAAAAGACGGTTTGGCGCGATACATTTTCTTCCGCTCTATTACAAATTGCGTATTTTTTTTAACAATAATGACGAGTTCAAGTGACGATTTGGATTTTCCTCGCATTTGTGAAGAAAAGTAGTGTTCAACTCGAGTGTAAATGATCAATAACACCCGCGAACTGTAAGCACCCTCGCTCGCTTTGCTCGCTCGTGCGCCTAAATATCTTGGGTGTAATTGATCACTTACAACCCTTGTTAATCAATCTACTATTAAGTAAAGTTTATGTATTTTAACATAACAATTTCCAACTTGCAAGTAGATTTAACATGAGCCTTGTCCCCAGCATGCTGCTAATGGAGCGGCTGATGCTGGCTTCTGACGCGTTCTCGGCGGACATTTGCGGCACTTGCGGGCGGCTGGCGGCGCGCGCGTGGTGCCACGCCTGCCGCTCCTCCGCCGCCGTCTCCACCGTCGAAATGCCTTACGCCTGCAAACTGCTGTTCCAGGAGCTCGCCTCCATGAACATCGTGCCTAAACTCACGCTCAAGAAGTATTGTTGATGGGATTACCACTTGTGTAATAATCGGTTCTTCTTCAATTCAACCTCACCACTGCCATTCTCAAAACTTTTGTTCTTAAACTATGAAAATAAGTGTATTAACCTCTGGTATGCTTAGACACGGATCATTGCCAAGGCTATAGATTTCGGTTGTCATAAAGAATGATATTATTTATGACAACCGAGACTAGAACGCCGTTTTTTTTTACTTTCCGCATGTGAGGTGGCACGTTCAGAGGCAAAAAACTAACTGCTCATGCTCATGAGTCTGACAAGACGGTAAAGTGTCGATTGCTATTCGGCAGTGTAAATATTATTGTAATAATATATTTGAGTAAGAATAAATTAAATGTTATGTTAAGGGGGCACCGAGTTTTTGGTTATGCGCTCCGTTTATGTGCGTGTGGTAATTCTTTGCTACGTTTCGAAATCAGTCGTAAACTCTAGCCACTAAGCTCACTTCGACGGCCGTAGCGAATTTAGGCATTTTCTTCGTATTAATTAAAACAATACAGATTTTGAAAATGTAAGACGTATAAGTATATGTTATCTAGACAACATCTCGTTATGTTATTATTAAAAAACTGATGATTTTCCGTGATCTCGAGGAAACTACAAGTAATCGTGTTTCTAAAGCGTATGTATTATACAATTGGCATTGTTCATTTTTTTAAGCTATGGTTTTAACACCTTTATTTCATATAATGGACTATTTCAAGCAACTAATTTGAATAATATGCTTTTACGTGCCTTTGTTTATAATAAATAATTTTTCGCTGTTTGATAATCTGATAAGTTTGGCACGATCCCAATCGCCTTCGTTCAGTAATAAAAAAAAACCGGTTTTGTCTATACGTCAACGTCATAGATCTGTGAATGTGTGTGTGATGTCAACGTCAATGTGTTCGAATCGTTCCGTCCGTTGGTGTTGTTATTGTTTTCAGTGCTGTTTTTGCTTTTCTCGTTTGACCACAGAATAAAACGTTTGATCCCTGTACATCTTTCCCGACTCCTACTTACATTAAAATGGTATTCGCAACAATATATCGTGTAAACTTTGAAATATTCCACATTAGCTTGCGTACACCATTCCTTCCGCAAATGTTCTCTTTTTCTCCTCTTCGATTTTATTTGGCTATTGTTCGAATCATTGTTGCACCCCAGCACAAAACATTTTTCATTAATATCCTTTGTGTATTTCACAGTTTTATACTGTAAATTTGCTTTTATTTCTAACGTTTGTAGATTGTATAGGCAAGCATTTAATGCTCGATTCTGCGAAAGAACCGGGTCATTAGGTCGAACAAAGGTCAAAAATACTTTTACAAAAATATCTGCAATATTAAAGTATTTTTGAAATAGGACAAGATAAATCGTATAATTGGTTGTTTTCCTCCAATGGTTTTCGAATTGGAGCATACTAAAAAAAGTGAACAATGCCAATAGTGAATCCTTAAATATCTTACGTATTGATTGTATAACTAAATCGTAATAACGACACAGCATGGAATCAAACCAACGCTATTTTTTTTAAATCACCTCAGCGCCCCCTTAAGTTGTTTTGTTTTGACAATTAATAGGTTGCCCTGAACTAATAAGTTAGTCGGTTAATTTTGAACAGTATATCTGTACGTTTTTAGTATCGTAAGAATAAAACAAATTTATAAAAACATACTATTTTATAATTCATCCTTTTATCTTACACTCATGACATGATTCGCAACATTTTACTCGACGCCTTCGTAAAAACGAACAACGCCCACATTACAAAAAGCATGAAAATATAAAACAGACCTCCGCAAGAGAAGAACATTCTTAGGATTATATAACCGATAAAAAGCCAACCGACGAAAGCGTGGGAGCCAAGCCGTCGCAAAGAAAGTCGCGGCGGCAAGTTCTGAGCCACAATGCTTTGCTGGTTCGACGCGTCTCTCATGTAAGTTTGGATGGTGCATGGCTTCTGCAATATTTCGCGCGCAACGTAACCCCAAAAGTCATTCCTGTTCCAA
Organism: Pandemis cinnamomeana; assembly: GCA_932294345.1. Taxonomy (NCBI): domain Eukaryota; kingdom Metazoa; phylum Arthropoda; class Insecta; order Lepidoptera; family Tortricidae; genus Pandemis; species Pandemis cinnamomeana. The sequence goes on along the minus strand of OW028705.1, from coordinate 8,011,920 downwards.
AGGCTTGAAAACTCGTCTTGATACTGAAATGTGGAAAAATACAAACTGTACTTGCTGCTAATCGTGAACCATAATGAATATAACCAATAGAGTAGAAATTTCATGAAGTTTGTTTAAAAAAACATCCGCCGATTGCTGCATGCCGATTGACAATAATATCGATGGTTAAAGTTTAGACATTATGTGCAATTGTGAATAACACTCGTTTGGAAAAAATGTACAGTATTTGTGACAAACAAATCACTAATGAGTTTTGGGATTGGATAGCCTCTTTCAAAAGCTAAGAGAAGAAAGAAAAAAATAATGTAAAGACTTACCAATTCATTTAGTCTAGTTGCAATTTGATAGAACATCCTCACTAGGATAGTGCTTTCGTATGTTGTTATAGGCATCAGGTCGGGATCGCCTAGGTAGCGAATACTTCTAGATTTGTCACGTAGCTGAAATAAAACCATGATGAAGTTAGACAGAGGATCGATTTAATGGTGGATCGAACTTGGTTCAAGTATGTAATTACGGAATAGGCAGACCTAAGCATATGGTTTGGATTGTTTACTGATTGTTCAGGCATTCAAGACGTTTTGTTGTGTAAATGTGCACTCGAGATCATTGACGTACAATAAACAACTAGACTCCCGATCACGCTCAAAAACTGTCGGAAGCAAAAGTCTGCACGACGCGTCTATTGTGCAGAGTTTTGGTTCAGTTGTGTTTCGACCGCGCTTTGATAACAATGTACCCGTATGTCTCTTTCGCACCGTAATCTCAAACTCTTGAGAACAAAAGAGACTGACAGGTTTCCAGCGCGCGGCGTCTTGACTTTACTTCTCACGATCGTATGGAATTGACATAAAACATTATTGTCACGAAATAAGGTGTTAATTTGAACGAATATGTTAATTTTATCTGTATAAGATGATGTGCTGACACACAACACAGACAGCGCCGCTCGGACGTTTCTTGAGGAACTTTTGTTTACGATTGGGTGTCTAGTTGTTTATTGAACGTCAATGCTTAAGATACAAAAAACAGAGTTTATGTTATTATCCTACTCCTCATGACATGATTCGCAACATTTTACTCACTCCCTTGTTAAAAACGAACAACGCCCACTAAGTTAAAGTTGTAAACAATCTTCCCGCGTAAAGTTGAAATCAATCTTACCCTGTTAGTAATAGACAGAGGAAATTGTGTAGAATTTCCAAACGATGAATGTTCGGAAATATCTTCCGCGACCGGTTCGAGAGGCTGCAGTGATGCTTCCTGTAACTGAAATAAGACAAATATCTATTTTTGCACTTTAAGTGGTTACTAGGCATATAATATTAGTTTTTATTTCTTTGTATGGAGAGGTAATCTCTGGATTGATTCCAGAATTACTTTCACTTATAATATTGTTTATCCCGGTAAATTCGTAGGGGATAGAGAAGTAATTGTGGGTAAAATGATTAGCTTAGGCTTACCCCAAATATATCTGCGAAGAAATGAATTGTAGCATTCAGATATGTTGGAACCTTCTTGGATTCTTCCAAAGCCTGTTCATCTTCAATGCTACCACCAAGCATAAGCCAGTGTTTGATTCCTGCCCAAACTCCTGTAAAATTGATATTCAGATAAAAAATCTAGATCAGGGTCAAAACATAGTTAATTGTATTTAAATTTTGTATACTTGAGTTTAAGAACAAACCTCGATGTTGCTGATGGATTTTCTTGGTGAGCTGTTCTATGTTTTTCTCACTGCCTAATTTAGCTGAAATAATCTTTTTAACAAATTCTTCTGATCTGTGCTTGTTATTTTCACCCCATATTGGGTCGTATTCGAAATTGGTTGATAAATTCAGTTCAGAAACTGCTTGTTTGGCTATGGCAACCCATTTATGTAGTGCCATTCCGTTATAGGTATAACTGAAAATAAAAATCAATAAAAAAAAAAACATATAGATTAAGACCAAAAGTCTGTTTAGTGACACTTTCAATAATAACATTTTCATATCATTAATTTTTACTAAATTAATACTCAGAATTTGACTCTTAATTTCAATAGTCCACTAACCTTTGGTCAAGTGTAGAAGTATTGAAACTTGTGTCAGGGCTACTGTAGAAGCTTGAACTATTCAATGTTATTACCTTTTCCAGGCCTTTCAATATAGGAACTAACTGCTGTTGGGAGAATACCTAAAAATACCAATAGAAACTAAATTATACATATTAATACCACACTAACAGAACTACAACTAGAAACAAGTTACTATTACAATATTATAGTACTGCACTGAACAACGAGAAGGTAATACAATTACATACGCAACTTATTAGGGACTCGCAATCCCAGAAGGCTCTTAGGTCTGTTATCTCTTAGTGTGTAAACCATAGCAAAAAATGAAATCTAGAGATATATAATACCTTTCCTAACCGAAACAGCATTACCGCATTTTTATAAGAGGTTAAATCCAACATGTTGAATCTAGGCAATACTAGCTGAAAGATGCATGTGTATGCAGGATAGTTTTCAGCAATGAATTGCATAAAGCTAGCGTCCAAGATTGTGCCGCTACCTTCCTCTTGATTGTTGTTTGTGTTAGGGAATCTGAAAATATATGCCAGTTTTAATATAGTTTGAGTTAAAAAAAATGCCATCTTATGCAGTACTATACAAAACTTTTGGGTGAATTTACAACCTTTCTTGATTTATGGTGTTGTTAGTGTATCTCCAGGGCTGAATGAGACTTAACCAGAGCTCCATGACGAGTCTGAAGGACGCGTCCAAAGGCCATGTCGTGACCAAGTGTTTGATATAATGGTAGGCCCGTGCGCACATTATTTGTCGCGCGTATTTTCTTAGTGCCGAGGACCGTGATTCTGGGTCTGACAAGTGTTTTGCAGAGAAGGTATGTATGTGTTTCACAAGCACCCTTACAGTCCTCACTCGTTCTGGACTGGAGTTGGCGATGGCATAATTCCTTTGGTACATCTGTAAGACCAAGTTGCTGATGAGGTGAAACATAAAATAGTGTGAAATCACAATAATTTTTTTTTTGGATGTGGTGCCTGACCTGACACAAGCTATGATAGGATATTAAAAAACTTATTTAAATTGTTGTTTGCATACTTACTTCCACACTTCTTGCATTAAACTGTTCAACACTCATCCAAATGTCTATAAACACTTGCAACACTGTTTCAGAACGCCACACCTCATTTCGTGACTGGTTTTGTGTTGGGGTGTGCTGATTACTTATGCCTGGGAGATCTGGTATTATAAGCAGAGATGGTGTATGCTGGCTGAAAGGCCTGTAAAAAAAGTTGATAAGATCTAAAGTGTGTTCTTACAGCCAGTAACAACTTTCAAATGTAAGGGTGCGGCTCCACTGAGGCGGAGACGAGCGGAGCGGAGAGGAGACGTGTGGGGATCGACCAATCATATTACATGAAATCCACATCGCGTCTCCGCCACGTCTACGCGATGTGGATTTCATGTAATATGATTGGTCGATCCCCACACGTCTCCTCTCCGCTCCGCTCGTCTCCGCCTCAGTGGAGCCGCACCCTAAGTCTATTTGTTCACCACAAACCTGTTAGCAGTCTGTAATGGTGCCACCATATGGACTTTTCCAGTATAATTTGGAATATGAGGCAGAACAGGCACATTAGGGTCTGAGGGTAGGAAGTGCATCAAGTAATCACAGGCCAGGGCAAAGTATGCACTGTTCCAGTTCTCCCAGGAACTCTTATTTTGACTGTAGCTTACCAAATGAAGTGCAAAATTGAATATGTAAAAATCAAATGGATCTGAATTCAACTGTTAAGGAAACACTAGTAGTTAATTTTGAATGACATGGTGTTTCTGATTTTTTATGCAAAGGAATTTCAATAGGAATTTTGATTGCAATAGCATGAAAAAAAATTGAGTATAACTTTTTAAAACTAAGGTAGCAAAATATTAGGTAAACATTCTTTGTTTGTATGTTTGTTTTTGCCTGTAGGTAGGGTTTAATCTTAGGGACTATTGAATGAACTCTTTAAATTATTTTGCTAATAAAAAGATTCACTATAGTGACTCGGTCCATTATAATATATGTGTTTGTATATAAACAAGTCCCCCCAAGTTAATATAAAATTTAAATACAATAATCATAGTATAATTATTATAAAATGTCATGAGATATCAAGTGTGAAATGATCCTTCAACATTCCGGTGGATATGATGCTAATTGCATACAATGCCTGATTGTGTCGGAATTTAGATGAAATTGGTTTGTTTACTAACTCATATAAAATAGATCGAAACACACTATCCCTGATATACATAGGTTATTTTAATCATGGAAAGTACTAGTTCTTGTTGGCTAGAGTGAAGTTGCAGGACACATTCAGTAAGTAGGAAAGTAATGCTAAAAAAGGATACTTAGAGCTAGAGCCACAACGTTAAGTGACTGTGAGTCTGTTGTCAACATATCAGTGTAGAACTGGGAGGTCCTTCCTCTCTCCAAGATCATCTGAAGATCCATCTAAAACATTACAGTTATCATAAATAACATTGAATGATGTTTTATCTCATTGATTGCTTGATTGCTGTATTACAGATAGGTAATTTTTGCATATTAATTGTAAGTGAATCCACTATGGGTCTCTATATGGACCACTAGGATAGGAAGCTTGCATACATATCACATATCCATTAAAGATACAAAAAAAGCAAAATTGTCTTTTGTTTGCTTGATAAGGCATACATGAAATGGAAGGTGCAGGTGCCTTAGATTTTATATTACACTTATCAGCCTCTTCAGCAAGCAGAACAAAATTGCTTTTTAATAAGTAATCACTTACCGGTAAATTATTCATAGGCAAGTTGTATTTCAATTGAGGATCTGATAGAAGTTTGTAACATAAACGAAACATTGGGCCCTGCGGCTCAAGGAAACTGATCAACAGTTCATATTCATATCTGTTCAGATCACCAGTAATAGTTCGCAGTCCCCAGCCATTTGAGAACGATGAAGCAAATATATTATTTATCAACTGGGGAAACAATGCCTGTAAGTCTTTGTTAGGGCTTGATTGGTCTATAATATTTGTGAGCGCCCTAAGCTTTTCATGCAACGGGTAGTTCAAGCAGGTGTAGAACTGGCTCTGAAATAAATGTAGATTACGTAGGTGGCAGTCTTTCAGAAGTCAACAGGTAGCAAGTAAATTGGTCAAACTTCGACTAAACGGGTTTATGGGTATCAAATAAATTATGTGATGATGAATCCACATACCATAATGTCGTGTGCCATTTTCAAGTGCTTTTATGACGGTAAAGTTCAGTCGTTTTTTAATTGATTAAATATCTTATTTTTACATAAAACTTGCAAATCTATACACAATACCGCTCTTTAACCGGCCTGCCACAGACAGACCAACCAACCAAAAACCAAGGCAAACTTTGACAATGACAATCGGAACATCATAGCTCTCCACAGACTGTGTTAAATAATTAATGCAACTGTAAGGTATTGTATTGTAAAGCATGCAAATGCAAGTACAGCCGATCGTGCGATCGTACCGTAAAGATATCGCTTATATGAAAAAATAATAGCAGCAGTTTGACCAAGCAGCATTTTCTCAGTCTGTGGACCGATTAATTGACAAATCAATTCGACAATTTCGACATTCGTTCCATTATATATACATTCGATTCTTTCGACACAAAGCAGGAATAGTGGACTTATAGTACAACAATATTAAATTACACGTCTTGTGAAACATTGTCATTGTTTACGATTGCGCCTCAGTTTTCTGACTAAGCAAAACAATGGATAAAGAAGAAGGAGAAATGAGTGATGACCCTATGCTTGGTAGTGATGATAAGGATAGTATTCCGAAAGATGTAAAACCCACTTTGGTATGTAGCAATCAGTGGTTACATGATGGATTGGAAATTACGATTTATCTTGTCCTGTAACTCGTTGGTTAATTTATGTGTATAACTTATTTTCAGGTTTATAAAGCAGAAAAAGATGGATTGGTTATCAAACAACTAGAAAAAATTGATGCAGAAAAATTTGAAGAAAGAGCAAAAAGATTTGGTTTAAATCTCTCAGGAAGCAGGGTGGTAACACAAAAACAAATTGACGAACTTTACAGTAACTTTGGCATAGAAAGTGGTAATGAAAGACATTTTCGATTTGACGCTTTGCATTTGAATGGAGTTGCTGGGCTCAGCACAAAAGAGATTTTCGAGTACCTTGAAGATTATAGGCCAGTGAGTCTCGAGTGGATTGATGATGTCTCATGTAAGTTGAAACCTTAACCCAATTCTGATAATACTTGCTGGCACTAATACTTGCATGCTGGCATGTAAAGTTACAATGTTAATGAATAGGGATTTATTACATGTTTAGTATGCATGATACTAGTAATTACTTCAAGCTTCTGGATAATTGTATATGAAAAAAAAACAACATGATGTCATTAAATTACCAATTGATATATGTTGTTATAGCATGTGTCATTTATTTTATATAGAAAGGAAAGTATAAGAATGTAGATTATGTTAACAAAGTAAAAGTTCAAAGCATTGATTCTAAATGGAAACTATTTACATCAGAGATTTAATGCCTACTGATGTGCTAATGACAAACTGATACTTTTAGTAAATCACATAAAATTTTTGCAAGGTTTTGGTATGAAATGCTACTACTAGGTGATAGGTTGAAAAAATAATATGTTATTTTTTTGTTAACAGGCAATATTGTTTGTCAGGATCACATTTCGGCAGCATTGGCATTGTTATTACACTCTCGTGAAATTAAAAATGAAGAGCTTAAGAACATGATTGATCGGGAATCCTCACATCATTGGAGGGAAGGAGTTCCTCATCCAAAGAATGATTTAATATTAATGCGTTTTGCTACAAATGGTGACAAGAAAATGCCAAAGAAGAAACCAGAAACACATAGAGAAACAGATGGGTATTATGATGAGAGTATGGAACCACCCACTAAAAATCCATGGGGTGACTTGTGTAAATCTTGGGGGGTATATGATCATCAAGAAGTGTTCAACAGAAGATTGCCTAAAAATGACTATGAAGATGAAATAGAGGAACCTTATGAAAGAGTACAAATAAAAAATAAGAGATTAGCTATGCGTCTTGGTAAAAGGCCTCGGGATGACCATTCTGAAGAAAGCAACTCTGATTCTGAGTGGAAAAAAAAATCAAAGACTCCAAGAATGAGGATGCATGCAGATGATGAAGAATCAAAGCAAAATAAAAAGAAACAAAAGGCTTTCATAGAATCATCTAAAGCCATAGAAAAGGATATTTATTCTCCATTGTCAATAGAAGTAGTTAATTCAAGAGGTACATACACACCAAGAGAAAGTACAAAAATATCGGATAAATTTAGATTTCATAACAGAAAAGGTAGTTCACATAAGGTACCCATGAATAATATACAGTCCAGGCTGGGTGCAAAGGTAGTGCCTACAAGGGCTGCTAGTGTGCATTCATCATCAGATGAATATTCTTCTGACGAATCTGACCACAACACTATGAGCAGAGTTCAGAAAATATCTGCTACAAAAGGTGCTAGTGTATGGTCGAGACTAGAATCTAAGGCTACAAATTCTAAAGATCACAATGACTTAAGACAAGTCCTAAAATCAAAGAAGCAGACAAAGTCAGATGATTTGAGAGACAGAATCAGTAAATCAAAAAAGACTGGTTTACGAATTGAAATAGATAATAATTAATGTAAAATTATTTCGTTAATGAAAAAAACAAACTGCTCAGATGTTTACAGGGCCTAGCATGCTAGACTTTGCTGGAAACATGAAGCTTAAATATTATTTTCCTAAGCAGTTGGATGTGTGAAAGAAATGCATGCTTTGTCTGCATTGACATACAATAAACAACTAGACTCCCAATCACGCTCAAAAACTGTTGAAAGCAAAAGTCTGCACAACGCGTCTATTGTGCAGAATTTTGGTTCAGTCATATGTATAAATAAGTTGATGTGTTGAGACAACACAAGACAACACCACTCAAGGAACCTTTATTTGTGATTGGGAGTCTAGTTGTTTATTGTAAGTCAATGTTTGTCTGCTACAAAGTTAGTGCGTTATTGGTGCAGATGTAGTCTATAAAAAAATTAGATCAATATTTAGCTTTATGAAAAAGCATGTGTTGGAATAATTGCCAGGCTAGTTACTTCTACTGACTTTTTTTTGTCTAGGTAAATTCATGTTTAGTTTTGATATGAAGAATAATCAATTGTACATTTACATTCATGTAATCATAAATAAAAATCTTTTTTTTACACTAGCCGAAAAGTTGTCATGATATTCTCCTTGTTTCCCATATCTTTCAAATAATTCATATTACTCGGGAGCAAAGAAACTGAGTCAGTTTTCATACAACTTACTAAACGAAGTGACCCGGTTTCTTTGCTCCCGAGTAGGTATTTATATACAAGCTTTTATAAGCATGAACAAAATCAGATAATGTGAGCAGGATGGATGCAATTACCAATTTCATAAAGTCGAATGTAAGTAGGATAGTTGGTAACTAGGTTAATGACGATATGCGAGATGATGCATATTGAGAGGGAGCATAGAGCGTTGGCTGTGAGAGCGAATATGACTGCGCGTAGATTCAGCCCGTGTACAGCGCAAGTTAAAATAACTTTGTTTCGAGCGTATTAAAGATCGATGTATGTAGCCTGTGGAACAAGTAGACGCAACGGTCGCTCAGCGCTCTGCGCGTCCAGTACAATGATGCGTTCAGGATTCAGTTGCGGTTGTCGAGATACTGCAGGGGGGCTACTCTGAAATTCGATTTCCAAACTTCGTATCATACCATCCCTCTCACTCTCAATTCAACGCCTATTGTGAGCGGGATAGCGTGACACGACCTTCGAAAATCGAATTTCGGAGTGAAAGGCCAGTGCGTCGGGAATGTTCGCGGACGCAAGCGTGGACGGCTTCCGCGACGCACCATAGGGAACTTAACAGGCGCCACAACCTTCTGGCTGCCGTAGCCGAGACGACGGACAGTGGCCTTGCCAAGCACTGGTCCTCTTCATTTGAAGTGACTTTGAAGTGAAATTCGACGAAGTGAGTGTCAACAATTGGATGATAAACCGATGTATATATATTATATTTATTTTAACCATTTGACTTTAGGTGCACCATCCTCTTGCCCCTCCTGAATCTGCTGTCAATTTAAATAGATATTTTGTAAGTTTTAATCATAAAGATAAATTATTGTCAACGACCGGCCGACTTGGGGTCGCATGGTTAGTCCATCATGACTAGTATATAGAGATAATTCAGTTACACAGAGATTAGTAAATAAATCTTTATTCTGTCTATTTCAATGAAGTGCACTGATAGCAAGATAATAATATGATACAATGATATGCAAAAAATATTTTTTTAATTGTCCACCCAGTTGAGTCTTGCTCACTTGCTCGCCACATGCTTTAACCATAAATAAATTCAATTTATATATAAATTATATAAATAACAAAATAAACAATTCGGAAGACAAGAGTATTTTGTTTTTCACAAAGATCTGCAATATTACAATAGACAGCTAAGGTTACCCATAGGAATTACAAAACATAAATACAAATGAAAAAATCTGTGTCAGTATGAAATTATGAAACAGGCATTTAACGTAACATTTGGTCAAGTACTTAACTTGTAATGCACATAAAATAACTACTAGAATGGAGAGGTGATTGTTCCCTAGACTTGATATTTGTTACAACATTTAGATATAGTTAACCAAAACATTATTTCAACAAAACGCTATGAAAAATATTGGGTTTACACATTGGGTGCAATGAAATTTTAAAGGCCCAATTTTATCACACAGACAATAGTAATTTATAACAGTCAGTAAAAAATAACCAAATAATAATAAGTCTGGTGACATCGTGAGGAATCGCCCGGGGACGCTGTATCGTTACGGTCATGTGGTCAAATACCTATAACAGAACACGCTCTTACTCCCTTGACTTACAGGCTACAGGTGTGTCCCGATATATTTGGAGACTGACCCTAACGATACGATATATCTGATAGCGACTGAACTACGTGTATATTCTTGTGTGTATTGCTGATTCTTTTCAATTATAATTTATACTTTTATTCGAGTTCACTCCAATAATCGAGTTTTGACTTAAATGTCATACTAGTAAAGGCCAAACATTAAAATAATGGAAAGGATGAATATTCGAGCTTCTGAAAAACTTAGTTTCGGATTTCGGGATCAAAGCTTTGTTTCGTGGATTATAAAAGTAAAGATGATAAATATTGGTGTCAGCATATGGTAGTTTGTTCTGATTAAAAAAAAGGACAAAATGTACGGAATGTGTAAAGACATACTAATATCTAAATATGATCATTTAAAATTAAGACTCAAATACTTATAATATCGTTATTAAGTATATTCCAGGTTTTTTTCTACTAGTTTAAATAAATAACCGAATGTGCACGTAATAGTGGAGTGATTTCGAATTTTTTATTATATCATAAGCGTAAGTAGGTTGTGAAACTTATCGAGGTAGGTAGTTGAATTTCTCAACTCAAAATGAGTTAAATTTTTATTTATATGCTTATACATAATGTTATGGTTGGATAAAAAACAACACTATTAAATTAACGTTATTACAATTTAAGTAATAACGTAGATCTTCTTTACGTAGGTATAATCGTCTTGTGCTTGTGCTTGTGCATTTGGGTGACGAAATGCCTTATAATCCAGCCTAAATAATATTGTGCCGGTATTATGTCATATTGTGTAGAGTGCGGTCGTGAATTAACATCAACAACTTACGACGTATAAAGTATTAAAATAGCGTGGCACAATGTTCATGACTAATTTTCATTATCCTTTGCCAAGAGAATAAATAGTTCCACCCATTGGTATAGGTCAGTTAACAAGAGCTGGTGAGAATGGATATTAGGATGTTATATTTTTGTCCATCCTAATAGTGACCGCTTCCATAATGGTATGGTTAAGTTATAACAGTATGCAATTTTCGTAAATCTATATAAAACTGAATGTTGCTAAGCGCAAAACTCGAGAAGCTCCTGAAATTCTACAGAATGTTTTATGGAGAAAAAAAACAACAAAAATAAAATAATTTAGAACGGGAATCATACCATGACACACGTGAAACTAAATTCGTTCATTCCATCCGCGTCAGCATTTGTTAAGCGACCCAATCGGTTCATCATCGTAAAAACTAATAGAGGCACATTTAAACATAAAATGGCGCCAACCAAACTCTGGCACAATACTGTCAGTTGCAGGTTAGGAGCGACGGCGCATTATAAGATTTATCTGCCAGAAATTTCTTATAATGTGCGGTCGCTCATTAGGGACAAAACTCCATAAACTGCCGAACGGCCACAAACATAAACTTTAGTAAAAAAATATCTAAGCGTATTCCATTACCGATATAGGCACGACACCTGGTGGAAAATAAATTATATTTAATACCTATGACACAATGATCCAATGTTTTATTTTAAGTAGTCGAATAAATTTCGTCAGTGGAATGTATCAGTCTTGCTTAAGTACTTCGAGTACGCCACGCCACATAACTACGTAAACTATAAATAGTAAAAAAACTTCTTTTACGATCCCTTAATTGACAACAAGCAAAAGTTGCGTGCCTGATCCAAGATGGCAAAAGCTTTTATTAATTTAAACTATTCGAGATTGTGTTCACTATAGAATTAGCTAATAGTAAATATCGTGTTCTTAGTAGCACTAAACTTGATTTTTTTATATTCTAACAGCATGTTAATACTTACAGCAGTGTATACTAAATAATGGTCTAAGCGTGTTTAGTAAATAAATACTCATGATATTTAAAACTTACACTTACTCAATCCTCTGTGGGGCTCCAATATCGAATTTTTACTATGTACCTTAATGCATTGACTTGTCTTAAGGACCGTTATATGTTTTTAAGCGATAATACGCTGCTTGTCAGTTTTAATCATACCAATGCAATCGATCGCGCATAGAACCTTTATACACAAACATTTTTATAACAGCAATAATTAATAATAATAATAATAATAATATCTTGGGACAATTGACACCAATTGACCTAGCCCCAAACTAAGCAAAGCTTGTAATATGGGCACTAGACAACGGATAAACATACTTATATAGATAAATACATACTTAAATACATATTAAACATCCAAGACTCGAGAACAAACATTCGTATTTCTCATACAAATATCTGCCCCGACCGGGGATCGAACCCGGGACCTCAAGCTTCATTGTCAGGTTCACTAACCACTGGGCCATCCGGTCGTCAACATAATGTATCACTTTCAAGTTTTCATCTTACAAATCGATATAAATTTACCAATAATTAGTTGGACTTCTTTTCCTTTTCACATTTTTCTTCTTTTTTTCCTGAATCATCTTTCTTTTTAGGAATGAGACTGTGTTTAGCTTTTTTAAACTGCTTTTTAACTTTGTCCTTCACTTTATTCTTTTTAGGCGTTGGTAATTCTGCCGATTTCATAGACGAGCTGTTCGACTCACTGCTTCTCTGGGCTGAAACGCGAACAAATTGTTTTATTTATTTGCTAACAGTCATAAAGTATTTAGAATACTGATTGGATTATAAACACGGAATTACCAAAAACTTAATATAGTTTAGTAAATTAAATACATCCAACGCAAAATAAAACAAACATTTAAAAAGATTGATAGCTACTGGAGTGGACTGTATAAAGAGTTAATGGAGGATGATGGAAACACCTTAGAATGTATCAATATATAATTACTCAAGCAATAACACAACATGTACATAAGATGGCACAAGGCAGACTGACATAGAAATATTGACATTATACAGGGTGTTTGGTAGCCAGATACAAAGCTTTAAGGGGATGATAGCAGAGGTATTTTTGAGCATTTTTAGCTATATATGTCTTAGCCGAAATTTGATATTTTTTTTTAAATTGAAGATTTAGAAATTTTAGGAAAATACCCAGAATTTGATAGTCACTAGTCAATATTGCCCCAATGAGCGTTAATTTGGAAACAAAATCTTTTATTTCGGATAGTTTAATGTGTGTAGGACCAAATGAAATAATTTTTAAGTGTCTTTCTTGCCAGAAAAACAAAATGGAAGCTTTCGAAATTACTAAAAATGTCTCAGGTTGGAACAGAGTAATTTTTCTGTGCTATAAAAAAAAATTAAAAAAAAATCCTTGAAATGTTCAAACATTTTTAGAAACATGCCTGTTTATTGTCCTTTCTTTTAAGGTATCACTCATTCACATTGCTTGCTAAATCTGAGATAAAAAGTAAAAACCAAACTCAGGGAGCACTCGCTAAGAATGCACTAGTCTTGAAATTTTACTAGTGAATTTAGTGACATAAACAAAGATAAAATTAATGTAAAAAAAAATTGTAAAATTAATTAATTTAATATTCAAATCACAACAAACCGAAGATTAATGATTTAAGTTTAATCTTTTTTTCATGTAATTTACTAGTTAAGTACCTTTAACGTGAAATTCCAAGACTAGTACATTCTCTTAGCGAGTGCTCCCTGAGTTTGGTTTTTACTTTTTATCTCAGATTTAGCAAGCAATGTGAATGACTGATACCTTAAAAGAAAGAACAATAAACAGGCATGTTTCTAAAAATGTTTGAACATTTCAAGGATTTTTTTTTAATTTTTTTTATAGCACAGAAAAATGACTTTGTTCCAACCTAAGACATTTTTAGTAATTTCGAATGCCTCCATTTTGTTTTTGTGGCAAGAAAGACACTTAAAAATTATTTAATTTGGTCCAATACACATTAAACTATCCGAAATAAAAGATTTTGTTTCTAAATTAACGCTCATTGGGGCAATATTGACTAGTGACTATCAAATTCTGGGTATTTTCCTAAAATTTCTAAATCTTCAATTTAAAAAAAAAATATCAAATTTCGGCTAAGACATATATGGCTAAAAATGTTCAAAAATATCTCGGCTATCATCCCCTTAAAGCTTTGTATCTAGCTACCAAACACCCTGTATAAAAAGGGTAAAAATAGGCCGCAAACCAGCCAGTAGCCAACAAAGATCATGACCTTGAAACGGCTAAACCAAATTCATAAAACATGTCTAGCACCGCTAGAAAACCTGGTTCGGTTAAAAACGAGGTGAAATGACTATCATTTTGCAAAGTTAGCTAGAAGTGATATTACTGGCACATGGGGTATTCCGTCTTTGCCTTCGAGGCTGGCAATGAATCTGCAATCCTGTAGTGTTGAGGGTGTCCATGGGTGGTGGTGCTCATACTCCCTCACCATCAGGTGACCCACTTTCTTGTCGTATAAAAAAAGTTGTGAAAACAAAAAACAACAGCAATCAATTAAAATGTTGGGAGTCTTTGTTCAACAGCTAGCTTCCTCAGCACGGCTAGAGCAAGTGCGAACGATAGCGTCGCGAGCGAGACGGAACTACCCATCTTTTTCTTACTGTTCGTTCTAGAAAGAGACTTGTAGTCTATCTCGCTCACACAGGTCTCGCGCGCACTTGTGCTGCAAGCCGTGCAGCGACATGGACTCTTGTGAGTTGTGATGTGAGTGACCTCGCTTTAGGGATGATCGATATGTTTTACTGGAAAACATCGATGTTTTAACATCGATGGGTTGACTTCGATATCATCGAAACATCGATGTTACTAGAATAAAAGTATCGAAACGTCAATTATTCTTTTGGGCGCCGTCTAGCGTGCATTAGGTGTGTTAATTTTTTTACAGTGTCCCTAAAAATACTGGGAATGTTAATTTTTCTTATTATTTGTGATTTCTAGGTGTCTCAGGAAGAGTGGGCTTTTTAATTTTAATGTAATTTTCTAATAATTATAAATATAACAGACAGTTTTATTTGTTTCTAAAAACATCGATGTTTTAGACATATCGATGTTTTTCTATCGATATTTATCGTACATCGGTACTTTTGATTCGATGTTAACATCGATGTCAACATCGATGTTTTTCTAATATCGATCATCCGTACCTCGCTTGGTGGCTATGGAGGCGGCGATGGCGAGGTCCTCCTGGCGCTCGCGGCGGCGCTCCGCGTCCAGCTGCTGCACCAGCTCGTCGCGCAGGCGCACCACGTGCACCAGCCGCGCCACCAGCTGCTCCTCGCGAGCCTGCAAACGTAACACAACACGATTTATTCTACACTTCATTGTATTTATAACTCTTTCCCTACAATTTATTTTTATAAACTAAACGTCATGATGCTGTGGCACATGAAACAATAGACGATCGCTTTGCAGGCCAAGGCCTGCCATTTCGTATGAAAATCCATTACATACCACTTGTCTAACCGCGCCCGCGACGTGATACGTCCCGGTCTATTATTTGGAACGTAAGGTTAACATTTCATTGCATCTTTGAGAAATAACTATTCTCACACATCATTTATTATTTATTACTTATTATGGGTTTTCCTATTTTTAGGGTTTCGTACCTCAAAAGGCAAAAACGGTACCCTAATAAGACTATTTTGTTGTCCATCCGCTTTGGAAATACTTTAATTTTTATTGTTTTTTCTTTTCTTTTCTTAAATGGCACATTTTTAGAAAGCCCGTAAATCAACCTGTAAATAGGTTAGATACTTCATGCTACCAAGAAGAATATTTTGTGGTTGTTTTATGAAATTATTTAAACATTTACACTAAAATTTCTAAACGACACTGAAAATTAGAACAGCAAAATCCGAAAAGTAAAGCTACGGCCGGGAATCGAACCTGGATCCTTATTGCGTAATGCGTGCTATATAGTGCGTGCCATAGCAGGCGAGTAAGCCTTTGAATTTTTCTATCTACAATTTTAAGCATAAAAAAGCAAGAAGTAAAATTATGGATTCATTTGATAGTACATTTACTCTATATCAGGAAAACGAATCCCAGAGCTCAATCGCACAAAGCTCTATAATTTTTGAAAGTGAGAATCACACGTGTTCGTAATATAATCATTATCATCTATAGGTCAACCTGAGGTTATTATTATTTAACACAAGAAATAAAAATAGCAACATTTGTGTTTCAATTTAATATTTACATATTTTATTGAATCAGGCGTTACTTAGCGGAGGTCCATTTCAATGAACAAAAAATTTACCTTGCTACTCCGCTACTCACATGCAAGATAACCAAGCCTGTGTGAAATATATATGTTTTTCATGCAATCCCTCCCTCCACTGCTGCCAATACAACACATAAATTCCACAAACTTAATTATCCCTTACACCACACAAACACTGACGCGTTTCGATCCCTCTACGGGATCATTATCAAAATTTAATGAACACAACTGTTACACATGCAAACCAACGTCGTACTAATTCGAAACCGTATATATAAGCACAATGTACCTACATTCATATATTTTCCCAAACTACCCTATTATTTATGATTTTTACATAATACATAACCCTATTTGTTTTTACTGTAGTCGGATTTTTTTTTTAAGGTAGTTGTTAGTGTATAATAAAAATCGCGTCAGTGTTTGTGTGGTGTAAGGGATAATTAAGTTTGTGGGATTTATATGTGTTTTATTGGCAGCAGTGGAGGGAGGGATTGCATGAAAAACATATATATATTTCACACAGGCTTGGTTATCTTGCACGTGAGTAGCGGAGCAGCAAGGTAAATTTTTTGTTTATTATTTATTACCTTATCTGCATCAATGCGATTAACTGCGGGCCTCGATTGTATCACCCGGATTTCGTGTTCGATATCCGCCTGCTCTTGTTCCAACCGCTGTTGTCGACGTCTAAAACAACAGAAAGGTAAGTTCACATTGAGAAGGTCACAAATGGACGTGGTTAGGGGAAGGGTGAAGGGCAAGGGCGGGCATAGAAGAAAGAGAAAAGTGGACGTGGCATGTGAACGAGAGACGCGTGCCACCTTTATGCGGAAAATCGCACGTATAAAGGTCAAATTGAATTTGACGGTTCGAGTAGCAGAATCATTCTGTCAGAATCAGACTTCCTCGAGTGTTCCGCTGTCATCATTTGACTTTCAATCACGTAAACCTAAACCCCATTCAGCAAAGTTCATTTTGCAACGCAGTTATTTTAACGACATCTGTTGTGCAATGGCAAAACTATTATTTAGACAACTGACATTTTCAGACTGTTATCTTTTGGGTACTTCACGCTAGATAGTGTTTATATACCCGTGCAAGGGATTATAATTCCGATTATAACTTATTACATTTTTATAATAGAAAAGATACGACCGATAATTGCCAAGATTTCAAAGTAGGAGTAAACTGTCGACGTGAGAGTTTGGCGACACCGGTTTCCCTAGCGAATGTTATTTATCGCACTTCTATTTTCTCTTTGTTCTGTGCCTCTCTCTAGAAGTCTAGACTATAGATAATATTTTCCGCTACACCAGTGGTGGTCAGATCAGTTAGCCTTATATGTAAGTACATATATGTAGACATACTCATGATCAAAAAACCTTTCACGAATAAATTTCAAATCGATTATTGTGCGGTAAACTATTGTTTCATAAAAATAAAGTTTTTGATTATTTTAGTCACAGCGCAGTTGTAATCTAAGCTAACATACATTTTGGTAGCAATTCGATTCTATTGGAGTCGAAGTTCTAAACAATAAACAAAATTTATTGTGCGGGATTCATGTAGGTATGTCAATGCTTTCAAAGAAGAGCTAAGAAATGTAGGTGCCAAATTAAGCAGGCATTAGGGGTCAGATAAACGGGACTGCGGAATTCTGAGGATAATAAATAAATTACTATTAAATATTAACTGAAATGAAAGCAATTCTTGTAGCGCAAAAATACGGTAACATCTAGATTAACCGGACGATGGATGACTCTAGTCTGATAGGCCAATCTGATCACATTTTAAGAAATAGTGAAATTGGCATAAATAACTTCACCCATAGCAAATAGCGCTTTAAGTATTTTATCTCGTAAGATAGCAATTCACAAAGAAAAAGTTTGATTACCTATTTTTATAGGTAATACTGATTACATTAGATACTAAAGACGAATTAAGTGTTACTGATTCCTAGAAATATTTTTAATGCGTTCATAAAGTCGCAACATCAGATAATTTCGCTTTTTAGGGTTCCGGTCATCTACAGGTATAATGGAACCTCTTATGGACTTCGTCCGCGAAGGAGACCATTATAAACGCTGTTACCAAGATTTTAGTGTTATATAGTTATATCATATGTGAGATCTGTGTGGGTACCAACACACCTAATTGATTTTTCCGTAATTGTTTTGCGATTATTTGTAAAGTTAAAAAACAATGAGCGTTCATAGTATTATGTTCTAACAAAAAACACTAAATAATGCAGCTTTTTCCATTTCACACTCAAAAAAACTCTACAAGCTCTGCCTAAAGTACAAAATTATCAACTTGTTACACCACCCACTGAAAACCTGATAACAGTTTGTTCAAAATCAAAAGTAGAATCGATTACACCATATTTTAAAACAGATTGTTTTTTTCCTTTTTTTATCGTGTCCAGCCTAAATGTTACAACTGCTACATTCAACACATTTATTATCTTTAGCAATAATACACGGATTTAAAAATAAACTTTAGACTAATATTCAGAAGAATATAAATCAGTTAGGGTGTTTGAGTTTTGCTTCCATGCCGATCTGGTAGCAAAGAAAAAACAGAATGTACCAGTTGCTTCTCGTCCCGCGCAGATGGTAAAAGCCCATCGAGGGAAGGGGCGAAAATCGTAGAAATCATGTTATAGGCGATGCGGCTAGCAATCCATCACTATTTTGATTCCCCTTTCCACCCATACAATCATGCTAAACGTGGCCTGTCTTGTTATTAATTTAAATTCCGAAAAACTTATTGGTATCTCTTTAACTTAAAGAATTCATCTAAATTTATCCACACACGGCCATTTTTGTTTACTCGAAGAGCTACATAATAGTACTAAAGTACTCAAAATTCATTTATTTTCGATTACGAGTTTAGTCGATTAAATATGTCCAACTCGCTTTTGCTCGCAACTGTCCCAAGGAAACTTTGCACTTTCCCGATATAAAACAGGCATAAAGATAATATAAACCCGGCGACAGTTTCACGAAGCTGAAAGTTACAATTTTACAAGTGCAAACTAGTATGTCAAAAACTTAACCATTGATTGGTTAGTATTTGATTGGATTCGTTTTGGGATTGGAAATTTGTAACTTGTAGCTTCGTGAAACGGATCACAGCAGTACCTAGCTTAAATTCATTCATATTTCTTTGTTATATAATTATAGAGTAGGTACATGTAGAATAACCAAACAAATACTTCAACCTGGTCATTGGCGAAACTATCGATAGTATCGATATAGCTATACTCTCATACATATATTAGAATTGTATAGACAATAAACTCGTACCGAAGAAAAATCAGTTGATTGCAGTGTAGCATAAATGTAAGTGTTCTATTTAGTGTGGGTTTCTTCGAGTAGGTATCAGATTTTCTGGTCGCGTCCCACGTGACGCTGACATCATAATTACATACATAATTATAACATGTTTGACAGATAATTAGGCGTGAAAACCGGGGATTAGATACTTACATATACACATGACAACATTACATAGTAGATTAAGTTTAATCGGCACTTTCGATTCGAAGAATAGCGCCAATAATAGACAATGACACAAAACAGACAGTAATAAATTGTGATAAGATCGTTATAAAATGATTATCCTGCTTACCAACACGATCAAAAATGCCCAGTAATGTTGATTTTTACCTACACGGGTGTGTGTCTATTAAAATTAAAAACATGATTGAAAAAAAAAACTTCCTAATTGGATAGATAGGTACTGTAATGAAATTTTAAATAATATATGAAATTAAAAAGTCTATTTAGGTACATACATAGTTCTTTTTGTGCATTTGTGTTTGTATTCATCTTTTTCATGTGTTTTATGTACAATAAAGAGACATACATACATATACAATTTTGTAGATAAAGTTATAATTTATTATACATAATAAAACAATAAATCAGACCGTAAACTAAGAAGGAAAGTACATAATATCAATATATTTCCAAGACAAAATTGACATCCTTCGCTTTTCTGTATTTAATATATTGCAATTATTTTCTGTGTCCAATCTGTAAAATCACCACTATTTACTTGTTTTTTTTTAATAAAACACAAACTAATGTACCTATGGTTTATAGTAACAAAGTCTCAAGCCACATTGCATACCTACCTATTAACATTCTCCATCGTAGGTAGGCATTTAAAAAAAAGAGAAATGACTGACTTACATGTACATTAGTTCCGTTTGTTTCCGGAACAAGTCATTTTTCTCATTGACCAGTTCGCAAAGTTGAATGACCAAGTCCTCGACTTCTTCTTGCGGAGCCGGGGTCGCATCCTCGCCTGTGCACAACCAAAATAACGTATACAATACCACACATGATATAATACTATTCTGTCTATTCTATCTAGTACAGATGCTTCTAATCGTCGGTTGACGACAGCAAATTACCTTACAGCTGTAGTGAATAAAGTTTTTCAATGACATTTCGTTGGATTCTATCCGGTTTTCAATTTTAATAACACGTTATTAAGTTGTGTATACAATGCAGTTGTCAGATTAAATTGTTTTATAAATAAGAACCTTTTTTGGATGTTGTTAAAGTTGAAAACCGCATAGGATTCACTGAAATGACATGGAAAAACTTTATTCACTACACTTGTACATTACATCGATAAAAAAATGCACGGCAATTTGTATGGAAGATAGAGAAACGCAAAATCAAAATCAAAATCAAAAATCAAAATTCATTCAAAATTAAGTTCATTTTGCAACGCAGTTATTTTAACGACATCTGTTGTGCAATGGCAAAACTATTATTTAGACAACTGACATTTTCAGACTGTTATCTTTTGGGTACTTCACGCTAGATAGTGTTTATATACCCGTGCAAGGGATTATAATTCCGATTATAACTTATTACATTTTTATGCCCTCTCTGGGCAACGGTAAAACTATTATTTAGACAACTGACATTTTCAGACTATCTTTTGGTATTTCACGGTAGATGGACTGGACTTAAAGAAATATTCTGCGGGTGGAAAGTTCCAATTATAATACCGATTCAGAACTTATTAAGTACATTTTTATACCTAATAGAAAAGCTACGACCAATAATTGACCAGATTTCCAAGTAGGAGTAAACTGTCGATGTGAGAGTTTGGCGACACCGGTTTCCCTACCGCATGTGACTTATCGCACTTCTATTTTCTCTTTGTTCTGTGGTATGGAAACACTTATCTAATGACTATCTTTTGAGCTTGAATATAAAACAAACAAATAATAGGAATGCCCAATTATTAATAAGTTTGTGAACTGTGCATTGGAACGCCTATGATAACCAGTTAACCGAATAATTACGATAACAATATCTGCCAGCCACGTGATAAATTTTTAGATAGGGATCTACCAAGAGACAATGGATTATTTATCAATAGTGACAAATAATCTATACAACTGTTTTATGTTTTGACACTTAGCCTTAGTTTTAAGTTTTAGCTTTAAGTTTTGTAACTGTTCTGTTTTTTGTGATATTTATTGTTTTCATTAATTAAATCCTTTGCCTTAAACTTAAATACCTAGTTATCTCTACATTATACTCGTGCTTCATCCTCTAGATTAGTAACTTACAATATTATTTAACACAATGTAGTAACGCATAAGTGATACCACTTCAGCACTATAGTTGAGGAAATTTGTGTGCCTGCACTGGCCACACTATTTCTTTTTTTTTTTTTTTTTATTCCGTTGGGCTGTTGGGCTCGATGCCGGCGCCACTTCATTCGCATTTTAGTGCTCAACCGCTTCACACGTATTAAAAATAAAGTTCGCGATTTCGCCATGCCTGAGCGCGGTAACGAGGACAACATGGAGTTTATTGCCAAGAGGTTTAAAAAGTTGTGAAAACTAATGAAACGGTCACGCCGCCGAAAGCGTAGCCCTGGTGTTCCTTCATCGTCCTCTTCGAGCTCCAGTTCGTCGTCACCTTCGTCCTCTTCTTCGAGAAACACGTCGCCAGCTCCAGATAACCAATATGGTTAGTAAATCCTACCCACATTTTTTCGAAAATGTTAACCTGTATAATGAATGCAATCAGATTAGTCTGCGGGACTATTTCGCTGCGTTCAAATTATACATACATGGAATCAGATCAGTCTGCGGGACTGTTTCGCCCCATGTACTTTTTCATGACGTACTCAGAGCTGTCTGTGGGACAGTTTCGACACGTTCATGCCCGTTATTTAGTAGTCTACCAGACTAACTAAATCGAAACGAATTCAAAAAAGCGTTATATTTTTGAATTTTAACGGACTATCTCGCAATTGCAGACCAATATGCAACCATGCGTGCTATCCAACACGGCCAACTGGATGAACCAGGGGAAAACCACCAACGCCCTGGTATTGTGGTTCCGCCTCCGTCAACCGGGGTGCCACCGAGCACGATGCCACCCCCCCTTGGTCGACAAATCACTCGCTACTGAACCCCCACTGGTTTCTGTGTCATCATTGACCATTGAATCAACCAGCATGGGAACTGATGCGGCAGTTATAGCTGCGAATATAGAAGATTATATTCCACCAGATTTATTGGAGATTCTGGGTACAGGTCCTACGCGGACGCAGGAATTGATGTACAAATAAATATCTCGCTACGTCCGGCTTGGACAAGGACGTAAGGAAGGAAACTGTTGGAAAAGTACTTGGTCCCTTCTAATGCAAAGCATGTGTCCGCCCCTCAGCTGAATGCTGAAATCAAAGCAGCTCTTAGGGAGCCCGTTATTAAGCGAGACAAAGCGATCGAAGTTCGACAGAAGAAAATCGCACTGGCCATCACAAGTATCGGCCAAATTTTGTCAAATTAAATAAATTTGAAAGAAAAGAGGACAACGCCCTTTTTTGAAACAGCTTATGGATTCTGCCCGCATCCTCTGCGACATGCAACACGGCGAGTCAGTAGCTAAAAGAAACTTTGCTTCATACTCGTTAACGAAAGAAGTAAAAGAGCAATTTCTAAACACAAAAATCGATAAACATTTATTCGGTGTAGATCTACCCGAAACTTTAAAAGTAGCCAAGGCGTTCTCAAAGTCCGTTACCGACTTAAAGACAAATACTGCGAAGAATTTAAACTGGAGGGCGGAGCCCTCTGTTCGCAAGCAGCGGATGGGTCCGCCGCACAAACAATAGCCTGCAGCTCGGAGCAATCAGCAGCGCGCGCGGGCGTCGCACAGATCGTCGCATCGGCAGAAGCAGGCGCGCCGCCGTTAACTTCGGTATGTTATGCTGGTCGACTTTATCAATTCGCTGCACAATGGTCACTTATAACATGCGACCGAGCTGTTCTCTCTTGGATAGATGGGTACAAGATTAAATTCAACGGACCTGTCTATCAGTCTGCTGAACCTTGTCAAACAAGCTATTCTAGTTCAGGAAAAAGCTTCTTTACTGAATCCACAGGGAACTTGTTAGCAATAGGAGCTATCTCCGAATGTGAACCCTATATTGGTCAATTCGTCTCACGAGTGTTTCTTGCGCCAAGCCGAATGGGAAGATGAGATTTATCCTTAATTTAAAAGAATTAAATAAATTCATACCTACCCAACATTTTAAGTTGGAGGATTTACGCACTGCTCTTAAACTTATCTCTCCAAAATGTATAATGGCCACATTAGATTTGAAAGACGCTTATTTATAAACGTTCACCCTGAATCGCGCAAATATCTCCGATTCGGATTGGATGGTAAATTGTACGAATTTAACGTTCTCCCGTTCGGCCTTTGCACAGCTCCCTATTTTTCACCAAATTATTGAAACCTCTCGTAAAGTTGTTGCGATCCTGTGGTTTCCTATCATCAATTTATTTGACTTTTGATTGGTGACACATACAGAATGTCGAAATAATCTAGAGACATCTGAGGCATTATTAAAAAATGTAGGCTTTATTGTAAACGAACACAAAAGTGTTCGCTTGCCTTCTAACTCTTGCAAGTACTTAGGCTTCATTATAGATTCACATAGATAAGAAGTAAGATTGCCCACAGAAAAGAGATCTCGTATTAAAGCCGAATTAGAAAAAATTAAACGCCTCGATCGTTGTAAAATACGAAGGTTTGCGCAGTTAATAGGTCTTTTGATATCCGCTTGTCCAGCGATTGAATATATGGGTGGTTTGGTTATACACCAAACAATTAGAGCGCGTTAAATTTCTTAACCTGCAAGCTCATCAAAATTACGACTTATATATATGAATAATACCACAGTCCATTTTACCAGATACTAACTGGTCAACATCGTCATCATCATCTCAGCCATTACAAGTCCACTGCTGCCACTAACTGGTGGATTAGCGTTATTGACGAATCTGTGCACCGTATCAAGGATGACAACTTCGTATGCGAAATATTTTCTGACGCCTCAACAACGGGGTGGGGCGGAAGCATGTGACGGGGAAACGGCTAGTGGACAATGGCCACAAACCGAGAGTACCCTACACATTAACTGCCTCGAACTGTTAGCAGCCTTCTTTGTCCTTAAGATATTTGCTAACAATTTTTACAATTGCCAAATTCTCTTACGAGTCGATAATACTACTGCTGTATCGTACATAAACCATATGGGAGGAATTCAATACCCTCACCTAACTAAAGTTACAACAGATTTATGGCAGTGGTGTGAAGCTCGCAAGATATTTGTAGTAGCATCATATATCAAATCTTCAGAGAATGTGATCGCAGATAAAGAATCCAGACGGTCTCACCCAGATACAGAATGGGAACTCTCTGCGCTAGGATACAGAAAATTGACAGCTGAATATGGAATTCCAGAAGTAGACCTTTTCGCTACTCGCATTAACAAAAAATGCGACGTGTATGTATCCTGTCACGAGATCCTGATGCATTTGCCCTTGACGCATTCACATTAGACTGAGCAAAATTTTTCTTTTACGCCTTTCCCCCGCTATATACTCAAAGCCATAGACATCATGTTGGCGTCGATGTCAGACAACACATTGAAGCAGTACGATGTCTGCCTAAAACGGTGGTATTTATTTTGCATCCAAAATAAGATTTACATGTACGCGCCCTCTGTACCAATAATAATAGACTAACTTACAATTCCGGGGCAAATTATGGTACCATAAATAGCCATATATCGGCCCTTTCTTTAATTCTTGGTACGCTTTCAGATGATGGTCGGATAGCTAAATTTTGCAAAGGCGTTTACAGATTAAGACCGCCATGTCCATGCTATAATACAACTAGGGATGTATCCAAAGTTCTAAATCATTTAGGTACATTGTTTCCAAACGAGATATTATCTCTGGAAAAAATTGCAAATAAATGTGTAACCTTACTCGCCCTTGTGACAGCGCACAGGGTACAGACTATATCTAAGGTTAAGATAAATAATATTGTTATGCTTAAGGACCAAATAATTATAAAGATTAGTGAACTAATCAAAACTTCGGAAACTGGTACTACACAGCCAACTTTGTACTTACCTTTCTTTAATGATCGTCCCGAAATATGCCCTGCGAAAACATTAATTGCGTATATTGGAAAATCAAGATCTTTACGCAGGTCAGATGAGGTTTTTATTGGAATGTTGCCTTCCTATTCATGTAAAAAAAAAAAAAAAAAAAAAAATAATAATAACCTGACCTGAGATAAAAATAAATATACAGAAATAATAATTAAAAAACCTCATAACAGCATCACGGCACAAACTCATAGCCGTTGGATAAAAGCTACCTTAAAAGATAGTGGTATCGACGTCTCAATCTTTTCGTCCCACAACACGCTGCTACATCTATGGCGTATAAAATGGGAGTCAGCCTCGACGTTATAAGAATAACAGCAGGTTGGAGCGGCGATTCCACTACCTTTGCTAAATTTTGTAAGAGGACGATTATGGACGTTAACAACATGGCCCTTGCTAGATCAATAGCTAAAGTTTGAATTAGAAAATGATCGTAAGTAGGTAAGGCATCACCTACCTAAACAACATATAAGATTTAAGAATGTTATACTTATAACAGCTAAATTAATGAAGAACATGTGTATCGATTATTAAATTTTAATTATGATTGTAACAGTAAAATTGTGAACATTTCTTGTTCTTAGCATTTAATTAATTGTTTTTTGTTTAAACAAGATTTATTAATTAATGCTCAAGTTGATTGTTTCCACGTCTTACTCTCAAAATCTACATTGTGTTAAATAATATTGTAAGTTACTAATCTAGAGGATGAAGCACGAGTATAATTGATGATTAAACGAACTTACCTGTAAGTGAAGTTCTATCAAAATTATACGAAGTGCTTCATCCGAAGAGATTAGTAACGACATCCCACCCGCCCGCCCGGATCTTACAATCCCAGGGTTATCGTGGAAAAATCAAAAAGCTCTAAACTTAATGAAGTGGCGCCGGCATCGAGCCCAACAGCCCAACGGAATAAAAAAAAAAAAAAAAAGAAATAGTGTGGCCAGTGCAGGCACACAAATTTCCTCAACTATAGTGCTGAAGTGGTATCACTTATGCGTTACTACATTGTGTTAAATAATATTGTAAGTTACTAATCTCTTCGGATGAAGCACTTCGTATAATTTTGATAGAACTTCACTTACAGGTAAGTTCGTTTAATCATCAATTATATTACCTATAACTAGAAAGCGAAAATATAACACTATTGTTTAAAACGCACTCGGTTTCAAGGTGTATCATCGACTGTATTGAGTATTTCACAGAGTACTTTTAATATAATGAGTAGTTTACGTACTATACTAACAACTACACCAAATTTGCAAATTTGGAACCTTCCCTTACCAATAGAAAGAAAACCGTTGAAACGATTTTTATCAAATACCTAAGGCTGAAAATTAGCTTCAGAGCAGTTTCGGGGTGGTAGGGCCTTGTGCAAGGTCCGTCCGGATCGCTACCACCATCTTACTCGCTAATCCTGCCGCTAAGTTTAAGGAAATTACGGGCACAAGAGACATTTCATCTTAGTCCTCTAGGTTGGCAACGCATCTGCAATCCCTCCGGGGTTGCGGGTGTCTATGGGCAGGGGTGATCACTTACCATCAGGTGACCCACTTGCTCGTTTGCCTTCCTATTCATATTAAAAAAAAAGTACGAAAATAGCGCCTTGAAATGTAGATTAAGATTAGCCCTTTAGATAACACTAGCTTCTGCCCGCGACTTCGTCTGCGTAGAATTATACATGTAAACCTTCCTCTTGAATCACTCTATGTATTAAGAAAACCGCATGAAAAGCCGTTGCGTAGTTTTAAAGATCTAATCATACATAGGGACAGACAGACAGCGGAAAGCGACATTGTTTTATACCTTCACACTTGTCGCGTATCATCTGCTCGATGAGCACGCCCTGCCGCTCCAAGCCCAGCTGCTGCGTCTCCAGCATGTCCAGTTGCACCTGCAGCTCCTCGGGCGACATCTGCATCTTGACATACATAGGGACAGACAGACAGCGGCAAGCGACATTGTTTTATACCTTCACACTTGTCGCGTATCATCTGCTCGATGAGCACGCCCTGCCGCTCCAAGCCCAGCTGCTGCGTCTCCAGCATGTCCAGTTGCACCTGCAGCTCCTCGGGCGACATCTGCATCTTGACATACATAGGGACAGACAGACAGCGGCAAGCGACATTGTTTTATACCTTCACACTTGTCGCGTATCATCTGCTCGATGAGCACGCCCTGCCGCTCCAAGCCCAGCTGCTGCGTCTCCAGCATGTCCAGTTGCACCTGCAGCTCCTCGGGCGACATCTGCATCTTGACATACATAGGGACAGACAGACAGCGGCAAGCGACATTGTTTTATACCTTCACACTTGTCGCGTATCATCTGCTCGATGAGCACGCCCTGCCGCTCCAAGCCCAGCTGCTGCGTCTCCAGCATGTCCAGTTGCACCTGCAGCTCCTCGGGCGACATCTGCATCTTGACATACATAGGGACAGACAGACAGCGGCAAGCGACATTGTTTTATACCTTCACACTTGTCGCGTATCATCTGCTCGATGAGCACGCCCTGCCGCTCCAAGCCCAGCTGCTGCGTCTCCAGCATGTCCAGTTGCACCTGCAGCTCCTCGGGCGACATCTGCATCTTGACCTCGCGACGCTCGGGCAGCGGCAGACCCGGCGCGGGGCCCTTCAGACGCCGACCAGCTGTCAAACATGATAGATTAGATTAGATTTATTTATCACCCTTTTAAAAGAACACAATACAATACAATACAATACAAATACTCTTTATTGAACACCACAAATCAGTACAAAACAATACAGAAACAAAGAACAAAGTAGACAATAGGCGGTCTTATCGCTTAATAGCGATCTCTTCCAGACAACCAATGCAAGAAACAATTAAATGTCAAACATAAGTAATTCACAAAGGGATCGTCCATTGAACTAAAATAGTAATAATAATAATAATAGTCAGGAGGTTCCTTTCTCTGTCGCCCTGACCACCGGTAGCTTAGGCCTTGCCTCGCTGCCGGCGGCACCCTAGGTTAGGTTTTTATAATGTTTTTATATTTTGTATTAATATTGTTTTATTACTTTTTATATTAATATTGTAAAAACCTAACTTAAGATAAAAATAAATACACAGAATAATAATAATAATAACTGAAATCAAATTAAAACAAAATTGCAACAAACAAAAATAAAGCTTAATGAAATGTCAATGTAGATTCACAAAAGGATCGTCATGGGTACATAAAAATGAGAAAATAATAATAATTAAAATAAAACCTATTTTAAAATCAATTTAAAATGTCAAATAGTAAATATAAAATCACAAAATGTGAAAATATTGTCAAAACACTAAATAACAAAAATAATAATAAATGAGGTACTAGATACATAACACATATAATCTACTAGTCTAGTACAGCATTGATTACAATTTGTTTTGCGTAAACACGTGATAGTGTTAATAACAGCGCGGCTAGGACGAGAGCGCGCGAGAGCTGAGTCGCGCGAGATGGACTACCCGTATGCATCTTACTGTTCGTTCGAGAATTGTTGGGCTACTCGCTGCGCAGTTTGAATGATAAGCAAAATTTTACGAATCACTTTTGTTTGATATTGACAAAAAAATCAAAGTGATGATAATGGACGGCCAATTCAAATTTCCTGAACTATACTCGACTGTATCTAGACAAAATTATTTTCGAAAGATCGAGTCACGATATGGCCCACTTCTGTGGTGGGTCACTGAGATGAGTCATGTCATGAATAGGTTTTTTAGAACGCTCTCGCAGTAAATGTTACAATTCAATATAATGCCACTATACGACATTGTCTTTGTAATGGGGCCACATAGGTAAGGAATGAGTTAAGTTCGATAGTACATGTATACCTCAACAAATAAGAAGAGAATTACTTATTGATGTACTGGACTCATTAACGCTTAACCAAGCAGATAAGGAATAAGAACGGATTTTGCGAAATTCCGGGCACAAGCTATGTTCCATTACACGTACCTAGGGGAACTGACTGGAGAAGAAAACATAAGTTATTTTTTTGTGACATACTTCGATCACTAATAAAAACTATATACATATACCATCACTCAAATGAACACCTACCCCTGAGTGCACAGATGCCATAAATATGCCAAAACGTGGCTTCAGTAAAAACAACGCATTTAGATCATTTATAGGTAGGTATTAGTGACTAGCAGTTGTTTGATGTTCCAGTTTTTTTTTAAATATTGTTTTATAAAAACCAAAGACAAAATGTTATTTTATGCAGTCGTTCTCAGATCATGGCGTGACCAAGGAAAATAGAGATTCATACATATATGAAGTTCGAAAGTGCTTCACCCGTTAAAACAATATATATTTTCTGTGTGTCGATTTTAGGTAACCACAATACTAAGTAAAACCGAATCGAGATAGTTTTAAGGCCTTTCTAACGTTAGTGTAAAGAAACAAACAAAAAAAACTAAAAAAACATTGTTATGGGTTGTAATGCGCTAATAAGGATCCAGTACAGTAAAAAAACTCAAATATTTTCCTCATACCTAGTTATAGTTGAATTATATGCATCGACAGATATATGTTCCAATTGCTACGATCCTGACATACTTCTTTCGCTTCATCCACATTCATCAATCTCTTCATATATGCTCGTCGGTGCAATGTAGTCTCTGCCTAACCCTGTGGGAAAGAAGCGTGACGGTATGTATGTATGTATGTACAGATATATGTCGGTATAGATATAGATATCATTAACCACAAATATATGGAATTGGGTAATTGAGCCCAGATTGGGTCAAAATATGACTAATTATGATAAAAGTAATTGAAGATGTAGATAGAGCGATTAACTTGATCCGCGGACGCGAACAAACAAGATGGTGTCATTAGTTTATCAGGTATAATAAGTAAATAAGTGCTTGTATTAATTCTTGAATCGATTTTCAGTAATCCGGTGTCGCGATCTACAAAGGATATGTGGGAGAACAGGATGACATCAATGCTTACGCTATCGTATTATTATTATAGTCTAAGAGTAAGGCCTGAGTGGCGAACGTCCAGCGGAGCGGTCAGCGGGGCGGGCAGCGGGGCGGGCAGCGGGGCGGGCAGTGGCAGAGGGCTCTATCCAGCGTGCAGGACGCTCACACATATCAGCTTGTGTTTAACATGAACGCCGCACGCCCCGCTGCACGCTGCGCTCGAGCCTCCATTCAAGGCGTACAGTATGAGTAAAGAATCAAATTCCTTTAAGTTAATAAAGAAAAAACACTCACATAACCGTTAATTGGGGGCTTAGTTATCTGTAAGTTCTGCATTTGCATTGAAAAATGCGATCACTTTCATAAATTTTGTCGATTACGTCATTGGTTTTATCGTTGAAGCCATTAGGCAGTACCTAGAGCTTAATTTTTCATTATCAGGATTATCGCTGAACTGACACAGAAATTAATCAACAAGCAATACCAGAGAATTATATTTGTTCTTAAATATCCAAAATGTTACGTACAACAAATATCCAAAAAAAAACGGATAGGTTCTAGGACAGAATACAAAATGTCGTAATCACCATCAGAGTTGTTGCGAATGTCGGATGTGTCGTCGCCTTTCTCTGATGAGCCACATCCAGACCTTGTGGACATGCTATCGGGTGGCGTCGGCGCTATTCGTTTTTTCTTCAGCTTAGGCGTCACCGTTCCATATGATTTCTAGAACAAAATCAAGTTGTTAAGTCATAAATTTCTAGGCGCAAAGGTCTCATTTAAGTACGTACATGATTTTTTAAATCTCCGTACGCTTACCAAGAATATCATCAGAGAAGAGGAATGCGCCGCATAACAGTTGGCAGAAAGTAATAAAAAAAAAACTTAATCAAAAGACACCAAAACAAGTAGGTAAATATCAAAGGACCCAAGGGCTTCCTAAAAGTTAATATAACATTTAAAAGGGTCTGACTTGTGCACTAAGGCTTTGATTAAATCTAATAATTTACTTTAAAAAGGTATTTACTTGATCAGAATGCACAGTAGAAGCGTAGGAGCTAAGCGAGGATATGCTGGCAACGTCGTCCATGGAAGTGGACGGGGGGTGCGGGGCTTCGGTGACGGTGAGCGACGGCGGCGGCGGCGGCGCCCGGACCTTCTTGCGCCGAGGCGTGCCGCTTGGCAGGTTCGGCGTGCTGGCTGCCAGGGACGACTGATACATGCTCGAACTGGAATGCCGAGAAGGTAAGAGCTTAACAATATCTGCACTCAATTAGCTATTTATGTATATCCCCTGGGCCATACTATGCATCTCGATCTCGCACTGTTTCTCGCTCTGATCATCGCCGCTGCGACGATGTGCGGGCCAAATACTGCCGTCTTGCTCAACTCCTTAACTCTCTCTGATTAAACACTGGATATTACGAGTAACAAACTACCCAAAATAGTAGCTCTAGTATTAGTTTTCTCGCCACTTTTGGTGCCACTCGTCGAGCGTGTGGCGCACGTATTTGATCGTACTTAAACTAAAGCTAATAGTAATATGTATTTACCTTCCTGTGTGAGATTCATCATCGGTAGAAGGCTCTTCGCCGTCAGACCAAAAAGGATTGGCGGCTATAAGTCTTTTCCTATAAAAATAGTTTCGTATTAACAGATGGTATCGGCATAACATTAATATTAGCATAGATATGACGACTCTGCCAACTCATCGACTGCAATTTTTTTCTACTTTTCATAAATACGTACACAGGCGTTGAGGTGTTCTCTGGTGGTATTCTCGGGGGTGGATGGATCGGCGGCACTTCGTCATCCTCTTCGTCGCTGCTACCGAACGGATTCGTGCTGGTATGCTCAGTTACCTCTTTGGTAGCGTCGTCCTGAAATATAAGCTATTCAGGCTTATCTGTCAACTCAAAAGCTTTAACGAATCTCGATAAGCAGGTACACATACCTCGTCATCATCCGAAAACGGGTTTAAATGGTCAGGATATAGTTTAGTGCCAACTTTTTTCTTTACATTTGCCTTATTATCTGATTCTGATTTTGTGCCTTGCACCAGGTTTTTTTTCTTCCGCGGAGGGACACTTATAGCTATTTGTGGTTCAATAATACTTGATTCTGATGTCAATAAAGGAGGGCAATCAATTGGAGTTACTGTATTGGTTTGACTACTCGCTATTCTAATATCATCAGTCACATTACTCTCTGTTTTATGCAAACTTCCATGAGAATCAGATTTTCCATCTAAAACTGAATCAGTTATTGGTTTATCATTATCCAAAGATACATCTTTCTCTTGTGGACTTGCAGTGATGTTTATATTATCAGAGACATCTTTAATATCTTCATTATTTCCTGTTAACTGAGTTTGTAAGAAATTGAATTTGTTCAAATTGCTTTTATACACCTTTTCTGGGCTTTGTTGACTAAATAAATTTGTGTTTTCTTTAGTATCAACACTGTCCAAATTTACTTCCATTTTGTCCATTGATAGAATATGTGACTTATTTGTTTTATTTAAAACACTAGATGAACTGAATTCTTTATTTTTACTATCTAAATTATCTGTTATTGATATATTTGCTACTTTGTCTTCTAAATTGACTTCTTTTTCTGCACCTTTTTCAAACATGTTTATTTTCTCTGTAAGAAATGACAAGTTTATCTAGACTATTTTTACTTTCACCCACTCATAAAAGCAACAATGTAGGTCAAATTCATTCATTCATTGGTATCCTATATTCTAAAGTAATACAAATACTGTGATTTTTCGGACTACATATGGCAGATGTTTTTTTTAAAGTAGATCAGTGTTATGCTTACTGAGAAAAAAATCGCAGTATGTGTAGCAACAACTTTATAATCCTCATCTTAGTGGTGCTGGTGTTCAATGATGTTAGTTAAATAAATTCATTGGATTAGTGTTAATGTATAAAGTGTAATAACACGTCATAAAGTGCACCCACATTTCAATTTTAGCAACCAACATAAATCCTTTAAGAGTAGTGTTACTACAGTGAATAATATTGTTTTGACTGTGAAATGTTAAAACAAAATTCTACAATACTTACTAGATTTTTTTTGTTAGTTCCCTGACCAGCAGATTCAGTTTGTCTTAACCAAAAGAGCGCGTGCGAACCCTCGGCCTTAAAAGGGCCCCAGATTCCAAAACTAAGATTTTGATGTTTTATTTTCATTTCTTTGCTTACTTTAATCTTTATGGGACCACAAACCCTTGCATTATTTAAGACAATCTTAAATGGCTAATTCATGTAACAACAATACATACAAATCAAGTGATATCTAAACTCAGTCAAACTATATGAATACTATTGTAAAAATTTACCTTTGTTTGTTGTTAAAATAAAATCCAAATTTGTGCCAACACAGCGTAATGTAAAATGTAACTCATGTGATGCTGCTCACCTTCATTCATTGCAAATGCAATTTATGCCATAACAAGACATTTATTTCAAAAAATATTAGTAGTCAAATGCATTATAATTAACCATTGTTCTCATTCTATGCAGGGTAAAAACATACACATGACAAACACAGAAGCTAGTACTCAAGAAAGATGAATAGAGATAAGAAAAGTCTTTGATAGTTACTCACCTAAAATCGATTGAGGTCTTGTCTTATGTTTCGGAACAATTGGCTCTTCATTATGGAGCTCTGATTTTGTCTTAGGCAAGTCCTCATCAAATGCTAACATTCCTATTTGGTCATTATTATTAAGAAATTTAGGCAGTGCCTTTTCATTTTTGCAGCTATCACAACAAAACTCAGATCCTTCAATAAGTTGATAATTCTTGGGGTTCAAGTGGCCCGAACACTTGGAGCAACGGAAACACCGTCTATGATAGAGCTTGTGCGAGACAATGAGACGCTGTGCGAGGTAAACAGGCAGGCCGCATGCAGCACACTTGTCTAGACCTGTCTTTCCAAATTTGATTGGTGCCTATAAGTGAAAATATAATCAAGCATAGGTTTAAGAAAGCGAGAAACAATCATACAGTGAAAATGGAAGATTTTTAAGAAATTAAATAATAACTAATATGTTTATAGCCTTTTTAGTCAAAACTCATAACTATCTACAACCTTAATAAGTGCATAGCAACAGTACTTTCCCTAATAAAATAATAATTCCTAGGATTTATAAATTATAATAGCAATATTACATGTTGACAAGATCTAGAAAAATTTAGTCTTAGTAGTTATATGAACATAAACAGAATATCCCAGTAACTTGAAAGAAGACTATAAATTGAAAGACTTTAAAGAAGAATAACAAAGTGCTGCAAACATGAAGAGACATAACATTAAAGTGTGGCTACAACTAAATACCAACCATCACAGTAGATGATGAAGATGACTCTGGAACACTTTTTGACTCACTTTCAGAAACTTTTGTATTCACTGAAAAGTTGTAAAATTTAATTATTCTCTCATCAAATTTTTTATAAAAGCATGGTCAGTTCCCCAATATAAGTATCCACTTTATCATATTTATTTTATACTATGTAGTGAAGTCTTATCACATAGAAAACTGGACATACTTTAGTTAGGAAACCAACCGTATTATGTTAGAACAGCCAAGTTTATTCAATAATTGAATTTGATTTAATTCAAGTACCTGTGTGACCCAGTCTTTGATAAAATTGAGACAAGTATGTAAGAATTGATAATCTGTCTGGCACTTCATTTTCTACCATATCCTCGGGATCTAGCAATGAAGGAATACCTAAATGCTTTTCTGCAATACTAAATGCTTGCTGATTGTTTTCATAGACATTTTCAGGCTTCAATGTGGTTACATCTCTGAAAATGAGAGGTAGTACATGGTAAATCCAGTAACAGCAAAGACGAATAAAAAGTTTGGCGAAACTCTACTTACATCAAATCTGGCCTGAAGTGATGAACTAGTGCACAGAAAGCTATGCCATTTCTCCAAGATGTGGTCATATTATCTATCTGTACATTTGGACAGTCTTTGATCAAGCGTTTACACCATAACTCTAAGGCCTTCGTCCCTTTTACTTCCGACATTTTCGAGTATTATAACAATTAACAGTAAAAGTAAGCCACAACACTCATCATCTGCATCATGACTCATATAAGTTTCGGGGCATCTTCGGTTGCTGTTGTGCTTAAATTCATGCTGTGTCACGGTTTTCACTTTAACGAAATTATTACTAGAACAAAGCGATAATTATTTAAAAGTTTATGAAAAGTGATTGTTGGGTTGGCATTTTAACGCAACTCTCAACCAACTCGCGATTTAATGACGTTTCATATGTCAGTCAGTTCAATGTTAACAAGGTGACAGTTGTGTTCCTATTAGCATTATAGATCAAATCACCCAAAAAAGAAAAAGTAACCAAGTAATTCATTTTTTTTCTTTAAACATATATAATTATTTTATTGAATCAGGCGTTACTTTGCGGAGGTGCATTTCAATGAACAAAAAATTTTTACCTTGCTACTCCGCTACTCACGTGCAAAATAACCAAGCCTGTGTGAAATATATATGTTTTTCATGCAATCCCTCCCTCCACTGCTGCCAATAAAACACATATAAATCCCACCAACTTAATTATCCCTTACACCACACAAACACTGACGCGTTTCAATCCCTCTACGAGATCATTATCAAAGTTTACACACAACCGTTACACATGCATGGTGGAGGGAGGGATTGCATGAAAAACATATATATTTCACACAGGCTTGGTTATTTTGCACGTGAGTAGCGGAGTAGCAAGGTAAAAATTTTTTGTTCATATATAATTATGTAAAAAACAATTATGTCGGTGCTTCAATTTATATTATTAAGAATAATAATATTAAGACTGATTGAGATTATTAGTTTACTATACTCACGAGCAAAAATAACGGGGCACTTTTCATACAAATTTGTGTAGGAAGTGACCGTTATTTTTGCTCGTCAGTATATTTTCATAGATCCATAAATTATGCATGTTGTTAATCGAAATTGTCGTCGTTGTCAAAAGAACACTCGATGAGTTAAGCATCAAGACAGGAGTTGTCATTATGAGATGTTTACGTTATGTTGATATTCGTCAGCTTAAATGAAACAAACTACCTATACCTATACAATTTATATTGTATACCTACATTGTACATATAGGTAGGTACTTATCTACTTAATTGTAACGGGCGCATCGAGGCGCAAACTTTGAATAGTTACCTACTTACTTAACATTAAATACAAAACGTAGCTACCTACATAACGTCAATTTCACGCATTAGTTGTTGTCGTTATTATGAGGATGAGAGAACTTCATTGAAATAGTAAACACAATGATGTTGACGAATGTGCCCACCTATGTTAAAGTTAGCTATGTTTTATAGATACCTACATGAGCATGTCCATAAATATGATTTGGCCATAAATAGAGATACACTTAATTAAATATGTACCTACAATCGAAGGCATAAATATCGATACAGCCAAACACGTCGCAAATATAATAAATAAGTAGGTACGTTAAGTGTAAATAGTGTCATAAATAAATAAATAAATGTGTACCTATCACCGACCTTATTGTTTGTGGCATAAAGGTGAAAGAGGTATTTATGTACCTAGATGCTTTTGACGTCTTGGTAACGTACATAATTATTATATTTATTTATGCCCTTGACTGTACTTAACTTAACTTTACTGTAGTTCTGAACCACACATGAACACGAAAAAATGGGAACCATGTAATCAGTTCGTCGACCATCTGTCTTGGTTTGTCTCTTTGGCTGGCTGACTGGTTTCATACAAAAACCGTGGATATCATAATCTGTAGATGGTAGCTGCATATTTGCATCTCAATGACGATGAAATAGAAATATGAAATTTGGTAATAAGTATAAGACTTATGCGCATCATTGCACATAATAATAATATAGGTAAAAGAAAAATCTAAACATCACAGATTTCCAACTCTAATGATGTGAGTAACATTTTATTCGTGGCATAAGTATAGAGTTACATAGGCAACCGGTGAAATTACTGGCAAATTACTTAACATGAAACACCTACCTATTCTATCTTGCTTACTGCCACTCAGGAGGATCTGTTTTATTGCCCGTTTTCCATCCGATTTCATAAAAAAAAACAAGTATGAAAAGATGAAGTAGAAGGTCGTCAATAAAATGCCACATCAATCATAGTCATGTCACTATTTCACTGCTCACAAAAAAGAGTTCGAGAATACTTCGATATTGCGCTGCGCGTCTTAGTTGCTAAACACCTGTTACTAAACTGTCTAACGCCGGAGATATATAATTTTAGGTAAACATCACGTACAGTTACTACCTAGATATAGGTACTTACATACATTGCTTACATACCTACTTAAAGTACCTTACTTCCGGTCACACATGTCAGTTATTGTTTTGTTTCAGATAATAAATACCTATCTAAGTACTAGTTATCATTGTAATGCAAACAAATTCCTTTTCGTGATAATACCTACCTACGCATTCACTGACTATCAAAACAGTTCTTAATCAAATGTCTCAAAACTAATATGTAGGTATCTATATTTGGAACAATATAACGGCTTCAGAAGAAGCTAGAATAGACAGGATCGAAATAAATAAAATATTCGTTAACTGAAAGCAAAAATTTCGCTATCCAGGTACGTTTGGAATTTAACGAATTACAGTATTTTTGCTTTCAATCAACGATTGTTACAGTTTGTAGATTGATAAATTTTATTATAATGGGATATTTAGGAGTATCTACCAAGAATAGGATTTGATCAAGTTTGCAGGCTTATCTTAGACGGAAAATATTTCGCGGCACACTCCAAGGGCGTCTGGTTTGTAACCAGCAGGGCACTGGTTAGGCACGCTGATAACGTTCTTCGGTACGACGGCGTCGTCCTCAACTTGCATGGCCTCTGTGGCGGTTTCAACTTCTTGTCCCTTTTCAAGAGCGGAAAATTGTTTCAGAGTCCCGACGATTTTATCCAGGAAAGATCTGAAAATAAAAACTTCTATGATTATTCAGTGGAAATTGGATTCTACTACCTTTGCGCATGATACGCCCAACAGAAGGTTCAACAACATTCGTCTGATTAATTAAACTCAATTTGATTGAGTTTAATCTAGTTGAGTCCATCAAGCATTTTTAAGATTGTTTCTTTTAAGCGTTAAGTTTTTTAATTAAAAATTCTGCGAATAGAAGCGCTTATAAAGATAAAAATAATCGATCCAATCACTTTGAATAGGTACGTAGATATCTATAGCTAGATACATTTTCCCACTTCGCAATCAATTTCATACCTGTTAAGTTCTTCTAAACAAAAGAAAACTATTAGCCACTTGTTATTTATTTATTGATTATTATTAAACAAACTTACAATGATTACATATTACATATATTAAGCGACACGATGAAAAGAATAGGTAGAAAATTCTAAATGCAAAGTGCCTTTTCTCTACAAGCTTCAATTAGCAAATGCGTAGAAATTCTTGTACCTATACAAGTACGTCAAAGGCTTTCTTGCGGTTTCTAACTGTATCACTATGAAATAAGATCTTTGTCAGATGCCAATAAAATAGGGCACCCAACCTACAATATGCTCGTAATAATCATAAAATTTCCTACCACCTATCTTCGTCACCGGGCGTCATCTAAGTACTTACTTTAAATCATCTTTTATCCACACATCACGGCATTGACCATTGATGAGTTGTTGACCTGGAGGACAGTTTATAGGCACTGTTATTACGTTGAAAGGAGCAGGAGTGACTGCAGCCTCATCTGCAAGATGTAGTCTCCACACATCGCGGCATTGCCCATTAATTAATTGCTGGCCGTCAGGACAGTTGGTCGGCACCGTTATGACGTTCAAGGGAGCTGCAGTTACAGCTTGAGCTGTCTCATCGACGAGAGGTAGCCTCCACACATCGCGGCATTCCCCATTAATTAGTTGCTGACCATCAGGACAATTGACTGGCACCGTAATCACGTTTAACGGAGCAGCAGTTACAGCTTGAGCTGTCTCATCGACGAGAGGTAGCCTCCACACATCGCGGCATTGCCCATTAATCAATTGCTGACCAGGGGGACAGTTAGTTGGCACCGTTATCACGTTAAGCGGAGCAGCGGTTACAGCTTGAGCAGTCTCATCTCCAAGAGGTAGCTTCCACACATCGCGGCATTGCCCATTAATCAATTGCTGACCGGGAGGACAGTTGATTGGCACCGTTATCACGTTAAATGGGGCTGCTGTTACGCCTTGAGCGAAGTCATCTACAAGAGGTAGCCTCCACACATCACGGCATTGCCCATTGATCAACTGTTGGCCAGCGGGACAGTTGGGTGGCACGACGATCACGTTGTTGACTTCAAAATCCAGCGAAGGTCGCGCCGTGCAACTCGCTGCTAGAGCGAGAAAAATAATCAGAAACATTTTTAACTAGT
Source organism: Pandemis cinnamomeana (assembly GCA_932294345.1). NCBI lineage: Eukaryota > Metazoa > Arthropoda > Insecta > Lepidoptera > Tortricidae > Pandemis > Pandemis cinnamomeana. The sequence continues at coordinate 7,971,878 of OW028705.1, read as the reverse complement.
ACTTAGAGACGTTAGTTTAGTTGTTTGAGATTGGTGAGCAGCTGAGAACTTACTGGTCAATCAAGCAATGTAAATGGCTTTTAATTATATTATCAAATCAGGCATGACGTGTATGATAATACAATCTATATCTTAAACAAAACACTTGTCCTTATGACTGATAAGCACGACTCTACCAGTATAGTTGACAGATTCTGATCTGATTGCATTTTCCGACGTACATTGCAATTATCTACCAATACTGGCATCTCATTCATTACGTACCTACACGTTTTCCTTAAATTAAATTAAATTTCTAAGCGACGCTGAAAACTAGAACACATAAAAAATCCGAAAAGTAATATGCCCAGGAACCTCGAACCCGGATCCTCCTCACACCGTGATAAGTGCTAATACTCCTACACCACACCGCAGGGACCCTACGGTACCTTAAGGTACCTTACGGGTAAAGTTTTTAAAAGCTTTGAACGTCACATTTATTATAATCAAAAGCCTAAAAATAAAATTTCAAGCTTCTATCTTCAAAAATGCCGAACTTCTCATACAAATGTTCATCCCTTACTTTAACCCCTTCGAGCCTTTTTTTTCAAATTAAAAAGTAACATATACCCTTTCTTAGGATTTAGTCTACAAAGTCTACATCTCTGTACCAAATTTCATTACAATCGGTTCAGTGGTTTAAGCGTGAAAGCGTAACGGACAGACAGAGTTACCTTCGCGTTTATAATATTAGTGTGGAGCTAAGATTTATTTCAAGGATTTTGGAAGTTGGCTATGAACGGGTTTTTGGGGCCAAACAATCGATCTACGTCATGGACCTCTAGGACTCATCTTCGGAAAAGGCGTATTTCCGAGATACGTACTACATAGATTAAGTGTGGTGTATTTATATTCTTACTATACCAAATAAATACAGTTGTTAGTGAATAAAATTTTCCCATGGCATTTCGTTGAATTCTATCCGGTTTTCAACTTTAACAACATGTTATGCAGTTGTCAGATTATGGGACTCAACGAAATTTCATGGGAAAACTTTATTCACTACCTACTCCTGTACTTAGGCCTAAGGCCCCATAAAGCTGTGAAAAATCAACTCTCTAAGTGAACTCAATCAATAGATCAAACATTTTCCATACAAATTGCCGTATCTACTACCAAAAAATAGAGGATTCTTGCAGTTGTCCTAGAAATTCGACATTTGGTGTGAAGGTAGTAGGCTTAACCAATATAAACTAACCTCATACTGCCTACATTTTGCTAAGGAGCAGGGCTCTGTTAACACTGGATTTTGCATTCAATTGCCGAATTAGTACGGAATCCTCTGTGCTCGAGTCCGACTCGTACTCGGCCATTTTTTATTTCAGAAGAACGGTAGATTAAGTTCCTCTGTTTAGAAAAAAATCTACGACTTTCTGTCTCTAACCACATAACAACACCTATTGATAAATTATGTGCCATGATCGGATCGTAGCTTTAACTCATTCGGTCGTAATTTATTAGACCAGTGGTTGTACTTTACTAGATACCTAGAAGTAAATTAATAGGTTAATATAAAAATAGTTCTCGCTGACCGGATGCGTAAGTAGCTTCGTGTAACGTGTGTCACTACAATGAGTCGAGACACCACATTATTTGTACTCGGCTGGAGATGACCGTGAGGATAGTGCCGATACGCATTTTTATACTTTTGTACCCGTCACAGGGTACAAAGTGCCTTAAACCAATCCTCTGGGAATATAATGATGTTTATCCTGTTAAGGTACTGTGTCAAAGTACGTCTTCAGTCAATTGATAAATGGATTGATGCCCGTAACTACCTACGTATTGCGAGAACATTCTCGTGAACTGAAAGTGATAGGTACTTAGGTGGTACTTAGACATGGGCTGCAAAGTACCCTATCCAGAGGCAATGAGAGGTCCTATTCGCAAACTCATGAAAACCCATTTCGATTGTGACAGGTTCTGAGGTACCTACCTTATTACAATTTAAATACAAATTCACAGCAGAGATTAATCTCGATCATGTTCAAAATGAATTACGTCCTGTAGGTATCCTTTTATTTCAAATCTCATAGGATTAATATATGATATAATCTGCTTTCATCCACTCAAAGGTTGACTGGAAGAGATCCCTTAAAGGGACAAGCCCGTCTTTGTGCATGTATCTCAGTGTTTGTCAATTGTATTTTTCTTATGTTTATTTTGCACAATAAAGTTTTCATACATAACTACATACATATTAAATACAAAACTGCAAATGTACCTATGTATTTCATAATAGTAAAGCTTACGTTGGCATTGTATCTAGAGGCAGCACTCACTAAATAATAGTTTACCTACCTACTACATAATAATTAAGTTATTTCTTTAAAGTGTACAAACAACACATGCCTTCTTACTTAATTTGTTTAACTTCAGCTCCTGAAAATAAGAGTAGACATTATATCCCCAGCATAATATTTACACAACTGCTAGTAGGTGCCTAAGTATGTTATTGGCTACTAAGAATTCCGAGCATTTGTCACTTGTCTGCGTGGGTTCCACTTACATTGGCCCATACATACACAAGTAGTAGGTACCTACGTATTGACGTAGTTAGGTCGATAGCGCGCGGTGTTGTGGACAACTACCAAGTGCCAACGAATGACCTCTCAGTCATAACGATCGAAATACAGATTGAACGAGACCATTGCTTCGTGTAACCGCGTGTTGTGCAGTCTACAGTGACACTAAGCTTACACAAGATAGTTCGTTAAAATTGAATCCAAATGAACAATTTGATACCAAAATGAACAAAACAATAATATTCACGTTGTTAGTGGTATTTCTTCTGTTATGTGTCGAGGGGAGAAAAACAGCTAAAAGTCGAAGCTCATCGGGGAAAAGTTCATCGAGAGGGAAGCAGAGTAACTCTCAGCCAGCGCCTACTTCGTTTAGTAATCCGCAACCTTCGGCCCCCAAACCATCAAATTTCGGGTGGCAGGAAAAACCTGCTCAACGTAAGCAGACGCCTTCGAGTCAATCTAACCCCACTGGCAGCAAAACTCATTCGTATCCATCAAGTCAAACTGGCCTGTCCGGAAGCAACAATTATCAATCGAAGCCGGCGACGAGTAATCAAGAAAGTATTCAGAAAAGCCACGCAACGCAACAGGCGAACAATAACCCAAACCACGGCTACCCGGCTAATAATGGACAGTCAGGTAATAGTGGTTATCCCTCTTCTAATGGAATGTCGGGTAATAGTGCGGCATCAGGTCACGGGTATCCCGCGCAAGAAAACATCCAGAGAAGCAATACAGCGCAACAAGTGAACCAGCAGCCGGGTAAGGGATATCCGGCTAGCACTGGGCTATCAGGTAGCGGTGGCTACCCTCCATCCAACGGACTTTCTGGTAACAACGCGGCGTCAGGCCACGGGTATCCTGCGCAAGGAAGTGGATACAACTCTGGAGCAGCACCTCCACCATATTCCGCTGCTGGAGGCGTACAACATTCATATCCTGGTTCGGGAGGAGCTCCACCTCCATACTCGGCTGCTGGTTACAAGCCCGGAGGAGGTTATGGAAACTATCACCACCCACCACCACCACCAGGTTATTCAAATTCTGGTCCTCATTATGGTGGTTATGGAGGACCAGGGTTCAACGGATATGGTTCACAATCGCCCGGCTATTTTGGAGGTTATGGGAATAGAGGTTTCGGTGGTGGAAGCCGCACAAGCACTGCACTCAAAGGCGTGGGTATTGCCGGCGCTGGTGTGGGAACACTTTTAACTGGCTTAGCGTTATGGAATTTAGCGCGGTCGACTGGGAATCGCCACCATACTGTCATTTACGACAACAGAGGTCAACCTGTGGCAGTAGCGCCGAATAATAGCACAGAACCAGTAGTCGACCCTATCCTAGGAGACTTAGTTAATTGCACTTTAACTATAAGTAGCCCTAATGCAACAGAAATACTTGGTATTCCTTGTTCAATTGCTACCTCTTTTACACCCGAAGCTGACGTCAAGGAAAATTCACAAGACACAAATGCCACTGATAAAACAGAATGCATTATTACAGTTGTAACAAAATTGGGAAAGGAATTTATGACTACAATCCCATGTTCCATTCTTCTTAAAACGGCTGCGGAAAATAATGTAACGGAGCCTCCTGAACTTCCCATTAATAATAATGGGACCGACATTGTCAACGAAAATGTCACTCTTGCGAATCAACCTTCGGCATTAATGCTTTCCAGTACCACTAATGACCCTAAAAATGGCGGTTTAAATTGTACACTGGAACCAGGCGACGTTCGGGATCCCATTAACCCTTGCTTTTCTGTAACGCACAATTTAACAGTGATTCCCCTAGATCCCAGTAATGAGTTTCTCTCAACCCCCAGTGTTGCGTAATCAATCAATCAGTGTGAATGGCGCGTAAAAGTTGTAACTGATTATTTTGGGTGTACCTATTGTATGTTTTTATTTCAAACAAAAATAAATATTTTATTGTGTATTTTTTTTTCACGTAAGAATTTTCTGTACAGATGAGAGGATAACAAATATTCGTTCGTCAATTAGTTTCCGCATTCTTTGCTAGATAAAATTATTTGCCAGTGAATATATACATATATACCTACCAAATCTTTATCTATCGCTCATTATCAGTTTAAAAATATCTTTAGGTACTTATCAAAGTTCAAATTTCTAAAAAAGAATGGACCTCAAAAAGTAAAATATCAGGCCATAAACTCCAAAATTCACGTTATAATGTATCGTGCTATGTGATACGAACTTTGAATTTCGAATTTCGGAGCTAATATTGTATTCCACTTGTCATCAATACATAACCTACACAACGCAAATGTAAAATCATTATGAATTATGAGGTAAATAAGTCCTCTAATATTTTCGTCAAACCGGCACTGGTTATAATATATGCAAGAAGCTTATAAAATATGTGTAAGCCTTTGGATAAAAGCTTGTGGGATTATAATGTCACAGGTTATCATATTGCGCTACCTAGAACTTTTTCACAATGAACGTTCCATGTCCATGCATCAGGCAAATAAAGGTAAACCATAATAATGACTATTGTCAAGAGGACACTATTTATATGTTATGCGAGTGTAAGATCCTAGTTCCAAAAAATGGGTTATGTAATTGTAAGTAACCCAAGTAGCCCATGGACACCCGCAACACCATAGGATTGCGGATGTGTTGGCAGCCTAGAGGGCTAAGATGGAATATCTCATGCACAGCCAGCTGCAGAGAAAGGTCACCCCCCCCCCCCCTATCTCCCTTAATAGCGGCTCCATTACTCTGCAACTGACAGTACCATTAATTTCACCTTTAGTTTATGACGCTTAGTTAATTCCAATGAATTTCCGCAATACTTACCGTAATTAATCAGTAAGGCTCTAAGAACCATGATAATACATTGTTCGTGTATAATTTACGGAACAATTAGGTATATTGATGAAGACGGTGGCAGAGAAGCACCGGATCGCTGACTTCACTGAAATCGCTGAGTAAAGTTGGAGTAAAGCCTTCAAAACTTTCGACTCTCCCGCCTGTTGAGAAAAACAGAAAAACCTCAGAGGAAAACGAATTAGAATATCGTTTAATAAGAAACTGGAAGTGTGTGGCATTATGTTCGTGCAATCTCAGTTACTCACTTCACCAATGAAAAAGGCTTGCTGTCAGTTGGTTGTCACAGTCACGCACTACGCTGTCACTGTCAAAATACTCTGATTTGTACTTTATGCCTTTACAACTTCAAATTTGAAGACTTCTGTGACTCAGGACTTGGCCTCGGCCTTACAAAAAACTACTATGAAGAGAGATATAATAATGAAAACTTGGCTGTATGGTGCAAAATCTTCGTCTTTTCCCTTGCGGAATGAATTTAAAAAAAACAACAAACAGCTGTCACTGTCAGAAATGTCAGACTCGGTTACAGACAGACAGTGCGACGGCAAGTAAGCCGGACGGAATCTATTAAGTTAAGCTGGGCCTTGTTTAAAAGTTTTAGTTCGTATAAAAAGTTTAATGAAATCTTTTTTTTGCTGAATGAAAAATTACCATGTCTGATCCTACAATCCAAACTTTTTGTTGTCATCATTCTGGTAACAAAGAAGACATGGCAGTAAGAATAATGAACGAGTTTAACACCGACTCTTATAACATAGTTTGTTTGGTTTCTTCTACAGTCGGCATTTTAGGTGCTTTGTTTCAGGTATTTTCAGTAGATTATTATTATTATTATTTTTTTTTTCTAAGGTTACTAAGCTTTTACAGTTTAATTAACATGCGTGGTGTTTATAAAATACATATTTAAAAGACAACCACGATTATAGATAATTACGCGTTAATTCAGGCGATAAACTTTCGTAGTTAAATAAATGCAAGATCTAAACTGCAGACTATTGTATGTTTTTCGTATGGAGAAAGCATAAAATAAACTCATAACGGTACATAGTAGATCATATTACATCCAGGATCTAGGACAGTTCCTATTTTACTATTAACTGATCTTTTTTTTAATTCTAGATAATGCCACATTTGTTAAGAAACAGAGAAAAAGGATTTAGTAGAATATCATGCAGTCGTGGGCAAATTATTGTAATGTGGTTGGCTGTTGCAGATTTACTAGCATCTTCAGGTAATAATATTTGTTTTTGTGAGTTTTGACCTTGTTGAATGCTTATTATGACTTTTAACATTTTAAAACTTGTTCCATTAACATTCAAATTTTCTAGGTGTCCTAATTAGATCTTCATTATGGTTGAAATACAAAACTATTATGCCTATGCCAGACGATGGATTTAGTGTGATATTCTGCAGCATTACTTCAGTAAGCAAACATTTTTAGTCTGGATTATTTCTACACATGTTTTGTTTCAATGTTCCATCTTGATAGTTTTTTTTATTTTTTCACCTACAGGCTTGGACTCAATATTTCTATACAGCTACCTGGTTTTGGACTTTATTCTATGCAATTGATACTTGGCTTACAATCAAAGGTAGAGATTCACATCTAACGGTATACCACTCTGTGGCCTGGGGTTTGCCGGCGATTACAACAGGAGTGGGATTATCTATCCTCTATATTCCTGATGCAACGTGAGTTTCACTCCTCTACATTACAACTTCTTTTTTTCCTAAAAGTTACTACAGTTGTTTGTGGAGTGCAATATGAGAGGCTGTTCCTACTACACCTACTAATGTTGTATCACCATCATAGACAAGGTTAATGAAATATAAAATAAAAAAAACCTAATTTACCCCCTATAAGTACAAGAGGGAATATTTTTCAATTTTCTTTTTCATGTAGGCCAGGGGTTCCCAAACTTATTCATTACGCGCCCCCTCTCTAAAAAGATAAAACTCTGTGCCCCCCCTATTTCAGCCGTAGGCTGTTAGGCATAAACACAAGGATTTTGTTAATAAGGTTCTATAAGGTCCTGTATCGTAGCCCATGCCCCCCTTTGCAGGTCACTGCGCCCCCCACTTTGAAAATCACTGATGTAGGCTCAGCAACCAGTGGACTCATGCCAGGGTAGATAGTTGGTACAGTTACCAACCCTCTTAGCTAACCATTTTATGAACTTGTGAATTTACCTATGTCAGAAGAGTTCTTTTTTTGATAACTCCAATTTACTTGACTTACTGTACTTATTTTAGGTGTCATAATTTAACATCCGTCACAAGTGCACTGTTGAAAATACTGCCAAATTATTGCGCAACTTATGTGCCCATAGCTCTAGTGATGGTAGTTAACCCAATCATCTATATGCTGGCTGGGAAGGATGTTGAAATGGCAGTTGCACTACCCTTGGCTCAGGTATTTCACCACTATTTAATTTTTTTTTCCTATTTGGAAGAATACTTTTACTTGTATTCTAATCTTGGACTTATAATTATATCTATACTAAGAAATCATAAGTGTGGTTGGTTATTGTGCAATGAAAAACAATCAAATTTGATTATTTTTGCTGATAACAACTGTTAAAGCAAAGTACTAGAGTAGCACTCAAGGTTACGAAGCCTCAGTCTATGGGTTCTCCATTTATGCCACAGGTGTGAGGATCCCATCTACCCCAAACTCACTGCAACCTGTCTATTCATGAATACTAATTAAATTAATCTCATTGTTAACACATAATGTAACTAATTATTCCAGTTTACCATCATATCATCAAATCTTTGTCTTGGTCTTTGTAATAGATCATTATGTTTTATAACATTTTCAGTTTACCAGTAAAGAGAGGAAGGTGGTTGATGCTTTACGAATCAAATTCTTCCTCATAAATGCGGTATTCTACATTTGCTGGCTCCCGAATTTGGTAAATGGAATACTTCTGTGGACTATGTGGTTTAATATGCCAGTCAAAGTCATAATAACTATTTGGTATATAATGGTAAGTAGAGATAAATGGAGACTTCTTTCTTTAATAACATGTGACGGATTATTTTGCAAAATAGATCACAAATGAAAGACCATGGCCACCTAATTTCCAATGCTGTATCGCCGCGATGTCTTTGTTATAATTACAGTGTAGGACCTACACTATAATTATATCAAGGGTTGTCGTGATTTTTCTACCATTGGAGGCATAAGTTCTGTGATTGTCTGCCATAGTTTAACATTTCGTCTAAAATACCTACCTATTTAATTTCAATTTAGTTTCTCTTCCATGTTGGTATGGGAGTAAAGAAAAAACATAGAAAATACTAGTTGCTTCTCTTCCCGCGCAGATGGTAAAACGAAAGCCCATCAAAGGAATGGGCGAAAATCTTAGGACTGTTTTAGGCGATGCGGCAAGCAACCCATCACTATTTTGATTCTCTTTTCCACCTATACGCCCACAATCATGTTAAACGTGGCTTGTAGGTCTTAGGCTCTGTCTACTCCGTAAGGGATAAAGACGTGATTTATGTATGTATGTATGTACTATTTAGTTTCGCGCTTTGGTCGCAAGTTTGTGTTTTATCGTACGATTGTCTCAAACACCTGCCTAACTAATGATTTACATACTACAATTGTGTTAAGTATTTGAATAGCACAAATACAATAAACAATAGGTAAAACAATTAATTGTAAATTTATCTGACATAAAGTGTTAACTATTTTATGATCATTGATAACATATTAAATTAAAACAACTACAGTATAAGATTTAAGATATTGGTATTTTAGTTGTCTTTTATTGACAACCTTATTTTGAAGTTCGGGACACGCTTGGCGCGGATGCGGAGTAATTCAATTGCAGCATTTGCAGCAATAGTGGTCGATTTTGCTTGGTCGTGCGCAGTTAGTGAGTTAGTAATAATTATTGCCGGTGGGTGACTGTATAATAATTTATTTTTTATTTATTATTATGTAAATTTCGTTGCAGGCGTTGATGAACCCTATGCAAGCATTATTCAACGCAATGGTGTACCGCAAATGGAACTTAAATAGGTACCGTATGGTGCCAACAGCGTCCAGTGCCACTCCAAAAGGTTTCCAGTTCAGTGACGAGCAATCCCCGCTTCTGGGCTCGGAACCCGCTCGGCTGCATTTGGACCCCATGCCATCGAGTATCAACAATTACTCAACCCTGTGATCTCAATATTTTACTATGTACTTAATGCCATTGCATTTACCTGCCGGAGTGAGCACACTAGATTAGTACTCGGTAGAGCTTTTGGACTCCCAGGAGTAGAAATTAAATGGGGGTGCCACTTTCTTTGCAACTGTCATTGTTGTGTGTGCTGTGCAATGTGCTGAATCTTTCATAACGTCCCACACTATTTTCAACTTAACCGAATATACTTAGCGATTTTCGGTTTCAGTATTCACCAGTGTGTTCCTGCTACTAAAATGCACATTGTTTTTTGCTGTGTTAATGTTGTTCCTAATATACATATAATGTTCAGTAGCGATAGTAATTAGCAATAAATAATTATTTATAAGTTATTGTGATTAGATACCTCTACAATTACGGTACATTTTGAGATGAGTTGATTGTTTTAATATTTATATGATATTTTTGAATATAGGTATTTTTATATTTTGAATAGCACAATAGTTTTATTGAGCTCCTTTTAATAATGTAGCTTTTCCCTCTCTACTAATTATTTAAACCCCGATAGGGTTCGTGGGTCTATTTAGTCTTCTGTAGTGTTAGAATTTGAACTGTCACATTGGACGTTAATGATGTGATGATTGTGATATTTGTAACTCTTCACTAGCATGCCTAATAATATTTTTTTGATAGTAATATGCGTGATACTTGATCATATTTGCGATGTTTTTCTGCCAGAGATCTATGAATATTCCAAATTATCACAGACGTGCAAGTGAAAGAATATTTTGTTTACTATGCCTCTTAACTAAAATTTTTAGAAATGGCTTAACGAGACAATTTACTGACCTTCTATTCTAACTCCGTTGTTGGTACATATACCATACACTGTTTAAACGCGACTTCATCTATGCCGAAATAAAATTCTTCCATCGAACAAAGTACAAACCAGCTAAGTGCGAGTCGAACTCCCGCACCAAATGTTCCGTATCATAGAAAATGCATAGTTTCCGCGGAATAACGATAAACTAATTATTCGCAAACGATGGTGCGGGCTACAGTTATGCTAATATAAATTTAATCTGACTAATGAGTCTAATGGTACAAAAATAATTATACCTATACGTAACTATATCAGCACGCAAGAGTATGATCCAAATTTTAGTGATTTCGCTTTTCCAGCCGAAGCCGATACGTAAATCGGTGCAGGTCACTAGGCGTTGAGTGTAATCTTTAACGATAAGATTCATATGACTAGCATTTTTATCTTTACGTGTATTCCGGCAACTCTTGTTTTTATCAAAAAGTGGGAAGTTAACACAAAAATATGGATATATATATTCATTCTTTATTTAATAGTATTCTATACATAATCATTTACAAAATATACTTTTAACGAAATAACTATCACAAGTTCATACATCATCACGTTCATTGTCTGGTGGGGCCATAGTCAAGTCTGTCACATCCTTTACAATCATATGAGCAATTTGCCAAGCCATTTCCTCATCAACTTTGGATGTGTTTCTTGGCACAAAGCGACTCACCATTTTCTTTAACACTGAACTATCTTTTTTGTCTGGATCTGGTTCAAATTTTGATTCAAATCGACCTAAACTGTTCACCCTGCCAAGGATCAAACCATCATACCTCTTTCTTTGCCATAATGCATCTGCATTGTAAAGCTGGTTTGAGTCTATTGTCATGTCAGGTACGGAATGGTTACGTTTCTTTTTTCGGAAGATCGGGTCACCCATTGCTAGTAGAGTATTTTGAGTGCTAATACTAAAATCACTGCTACAATCTGAATGTGATTTATGATTAGCAGACCACATATTATCAACAGAGTGGATCATTTCAGACAGATACTTATAGTATAATTCTGACTCTAAAAATGTTTTTACATAGCGACTCACTGTTTTAAATATTATTTGAATAGGTAAATCAAAACACATAGGAAGCGGTCCACCTTCTCTGCATATATCACTCTCAATTGTAGCCCTGATGTTTGTGGGGAAGCCAATTGGACTTGTAGCTTGGAGAGAAAAATACTTCTCATACAGAACAATAGCATCAGTCTGTGCTTGATCTGGACTCACCATATTAGCATTCATGAGATTATCTCGGAAATGCATAACAGCCATCAGAAATTCTAAGAAAATATTACATGATTCTTGCTCTAAGTATTCCATAAAGTAAAATAATATTGTTTCATTATACAAAATGTCTTCCAAGTTGAGAGAGCCACTGGTCAGAATGTCTATTTGTGCTTTAATATACAACGGACTGCTCTGGAAATCCTTATAATATTTCTGTTCAATTTGATTAAACAGTATATCTTCAACTGGCTTAAAACAATCATCTCTTATTTGCCCTTCAGGGTGGCATATATTTGATATAACAGTTTTCCTTACAGTATCTGGTAAATCTAACTGGTGTGGTGCTTCCAGTGCCACATATTTTTTGAATAAACTTATTGCTTCTTCTGTTGGGTTGCAGTGGTTGTTTTTGCAAACATTGGTATTTTCTAAGGTGGAGTGTTCTGCCAAGTTTCCAAGGGAACTTGTCGAACATTCTTGCATACTTTGTTTGAACAACTGGGCACTATCTGCTGTCCAGCTGAATCTCTGTGTTGAATGCACTGCTGCTTCCCTGTTGTGTGCATTGCTCTGTAGATCGAAACTCTTAGCTCTACTCAGTTTCCAATGATTGTCAATTTCAGTGTGTGAGTTATTGTGCAACATTAGAGCTTTAAAGCTGTCAAAGTCTAACCAACATTTAACCAGAACATGCTGTCCAATTGTTTCCATAAACTGAATAAAGTACTTTATCGCTATTTTCTCTACAAGTATGTCATGTATGCTTATATTTAATTTGGATTTTTTTACGAATATTCGAGAACTATCTGTGAAATACGAAAAAATGCATTAGAATTGGGTAATTTATCTTATGTCCGATTCTTTTTCTAATTAATTATATGTAAAGAAATCATGTTTAGTAAGTAATTTTAATAATACTCAAGAATAAAAACAATTGCGCATACAGTAAACAGACAAAAAAGTACCTTTCTGCAGGTCGTCTATATTCGTGTCTAAAGGAATTTTGATATTAGTACTGGTGATTGAGCTAGCTTCAGGTGGCCGGACAGGGCAACCAGTTTTACCTTTTGCTGAAACAATAGCCACGATAAACCACGGTTATTACAACACCACCAAATATAAACTTTACGTGACAAGTTTCACTTTACTATGTTTACCTGCGCTCTTCCAAAACTTGATCATTTTGTAGAATCCAGCAAGTTATATGTGGTTGCACCAGTCCAGCGTAAAGAAACTGAATTCCTCATAAGTGGGCTTTATATCGTAGAGTAGACGTAAACAATAATAACGAAACGAAAACAATTATTATTTTCTACTTTTGACTGATTTACTCGACGGACGATGAATGTGTAGGTGTTGCCAGCGGTTAAAGTTTAATATCACATGTCGCGGAGAAAAAAATATTGTAGTAAAATGTTCATTATGTATATATTTTAAAAGCAACAACAATAACGCAGTCGAAGCGAAAATACTTTTTTATACGAAAATCATTATAACTTCCTCACCTACCAAACGTCATTTTTGGATTCTGAAATTGAAACGAAGTATTAATGTATTAGGGACATTAGGCTAGTCGCACAATATGAGGAATTTCTGTTAAAAAAAGGAAATAAGATATTTTCTAAAAATAAATTAGGCAGTAAACTGCGCATTCATCTTTGTTTATTATATTTTGCTGTCACAGGACCAATCGGTCGGTCAATTAATTACATAGTAAATAATAATTCAGTATGCATAATATTAATGAGGAGTATGAGTACAATGAAGTGAATGTCAATATGTTTTGCAGTGTTGCCGTTTGGTTCCGAAAGTTCCGTTTTGCGGAACTTTTGACACCCCCGCGGAACTTGGGAGGAACTTTTTATTTTGGTACATTTTTCGGAACTTTTGGGGTCTCGGCATAAAGATACGTGGTAATAAAACTTTAAATACACACTAAAAAATACAGGCTATTTTTTTTTGTTATTAACACAAATATTATTCCTAATTATCTGCATAGCATTGTTTTTTTTTTTTTAATTTTATGGCCTGGTTTCTGGACCTTTACCACTTACTACATTGTTGCCATGTTTATTCATTTTATGCCAAAAATGTGATAGTTACTAAATATTACGCAAGTAACTTATCTTCTAGTGGCGCCCTCATTTAATTTCTGCCCTCTATTTTCGTCCTACCATGAATGAAGAGATCATGCATTACAGGGCTCTGAAAATTTTTGTAAGGAAAACTCTCTGCAGTTTAGTAGACGCTTAGATACACCGTTTTCCTTTGCTATCGGGTTAGTTAAAAAGCTGAGCGAAAATCCTCGTGCCGGGCCAGTACGAGGGCCTAGCGTGCTGGTGCTGGCTCATTAGTTTTGGTTCTTCTACGAACAAATTCTGTTTACTTTTGTATTTACTTATTTAGTACTCTTTTTACGTATTTAGTTTATTCATAGTTTCTCATTCATCTGAAAGCTTAGGGCGCCTTCACAATGTGTCGAAAGCAGCGCGGTAGCATCAGATGTCTGTAGCAGCAAGTGCCACAATGATGTTTCCTCGTTGGAATCCATTATTGGAAATATTGGAATACGCCACTCTAATTGAAACCAGTCGCGCAGCTGTAGATAGTTCTAATATGAGAAGTCTGGCTGTTGTCGCGCTGCTGACGAGTGCGACCTAATGTGAAGGCGCCATTAGTGGATAACAAACGTCTCGAACGCGCTAAATACTGAAAAACTAGTTTGTTGTTGATACGTGTCGCTAGAATGCGCTGGCAGTTAGATGTCTGAGGATGGAGGCGAGGTGCCTAAACGAATTTTGTGATCCCGACTGACATGTGATCCGAGAAATTGCAAACGATTTGTACAAAGGCACCAGGGTTGCCAACTTTTACGGTACGGACTTACAAAAAAGAGTATCATATCACTATTACTATCACTATCGTCACTACATATCACTTCACTATCACTATCACTTCACTACATAGTATAAAATAAAGTCGCTTTTTCTGTCCTCATGTCCGTATGTATGCTTATATCTTCAAAACTACACAACGGATTTTGATGCGGTTTTTTTTAATAGATAAGAGTGATTCAAGAGGAAGGTTTATATGTATAATACATGCATAATATACCGTGCGAAGCCGGGGCGGGTCGCTAGTACTAACATAATATCTTATAGAGGTAGGTAATAATAATGGGTACCTACCTCCCATTTGTTCTATGGAACTGTGACGTCAAAGAACTGTTAACATTTTTCTTTCCGAGCAGTTACATGGTAGAACAATTGAAACAAAAAATGTGCTATTTGTTTTATAGACTTATGTAAGTTCATTCATTAATTCTACTTAAGCACTATCGTTAAGTTACAGAATTTGCGGTTGAATGATTTTGATCGTGCATGTGGTGAGCCTTTATGATTTCGTTATTTCAGCTTGTCAATGTATTCATCTGTTTATTCATTTATCTATTACAAGGAGAGAATGCAAACTTACGAGAGCCGTGCGGGCCACTATAATATTAATCTCACGAAGTGCACCTAATTTGCATACAGACGACGTGACTATATCTTCAGTAGTAACGCAGATTATATTATAACGTCCTGTCCCCGACAGGTTACATTGACTATGTCCGTTCGCCAGTCGATAGTAGATTCTAAATACCTATATATGCAAACTTTGAAACAAGTTTTACACTATATAATTCCATGTTTCTGATGTTAATCGAAGACTGTACTTACCTACCTAAACTGGAAACAGTAGAATGGGAACTTACCATACATAACTTACGCTGCTAAAGGATTTATATTATAATAGGTTATTGTATACTAGGTATAATCTTTCGAGATTTTCTTTTACTCATAATTACAAACTATGTAGCATGTGTAATAAATCCATCGAAATTGGCATGTAAAAAGAGGTATTAACAAGGTACCTAGTATCCTTATCAGGTACCTATGTATACATATTAGGTCTCATGAATAATGGAACGATATTTGACTACCTACCTACACAAAATAAGTAGGTAGGTACCTATTATTATTCAGATCCTTTCGAGACCTTAATTAAGACAAATTTCGCTCGCCTGTCTAATATTTTTTTTTAATACGGCTTGAATGTAGATTTTTCCTCATTAAACAGAGTAGGTAATAAAACCGAGGACTAAGTTGGTTTACTGCCCCAGGCCGGGTTTAGTACGGCACTGTAAAAATTACCAATGTACCTATTCCTTTGAAACACTAAAACGAATTTGTTAAGATATTAATATACCTATCCGTAGGTACAAACTCGTCCAATACCTTTTCCTAGTGAGAAGCCGTCTTGTAGAACTTCTGTTAGATTTAACGGTTAATCGGGCGAATTATCCACGGTCCTTACGCAATCCGAGGACGCAGTGCACTAGAGGCTATCGACCTTCCCACGATTACTTGAAAGAACTGTTATGTTGTTGGAAATAACTTGGTGTCCAGAAGCGCTGAGGGCGCGCTGCCAGTCGCGATCGCGGGACTCTCTCGCAACCATCACTCTATCAGAACTTCATTACATAAAAACTTATAAAATGTGTTTAAAAAATATTTTGTTGGTGTATTGTCTTTTGACAAGCTACGCGGAATCGGCGTCCTATGACCAGAGGCAAACGGGCAACCTAAACGTTCAGGTTGATTTAAAGGACATTCACATCATAGCTTTGATGAAAGGTGGAAAGGAGGAATATGTGGTAAGCTTGAATTTTATGATCCAATTATTTTTAGTACAGTCAATCACTTGAAAATGACCGTTTAATTTTGCAAACGGAATCATTAAAAATTCAAAATAACTTCACCGCTACCTACCTAATTTAATTTCAAGTCATAAACTAGATAAGGAGCTTAATTTACTGCTTATGCCTCGTTAAGAATATACCTATACTATATACCTAGGTATACCTAATATCATAGCATTTTATGCATGTGCCTGCATTCGTTGAAGAGGCAATGAAATTAGTTTGGCAGCATATATTATTTAGATGATGCTAAAATTAAATAGTGTCTTTTATTATTTTGAAAAGCACTGCTTCCTCTTGCGCTTTTAAAACGCAAGGAAGATAAGATATCACATTTTTGGAAATGGTTGGAACTACGGATTAACGATTGGAGTATGAGCGACCGGTATAATTATGCTATACTCGGGGTAACGCGTTTTCCCAGAGACGAGACCTAGCTACACGAGTTTACTATTTTCTTAAAGTGAACAAACAATTTTACCTTGCTACTCCGCTACTCACGAGCAAAATAACCAAGCCTGTGTGAAATATATGTGTTTTTCATGCAATCCCTCCCTCCACTGCTGCCAATAAAACACATATAAATCCCACAAACTTAATTATATCCTAGCACGACACAAACACTGACGCGTTTCGATCCCTCTACGGGATCATTATCAAAGTTTAATGAACACAACTGTTACACATGCAAACCAACGTCGTACTGAATCTAAACTGTATAATATAAGCATAATGTACCTACATTCATATGTTTTCCCAAAGTACCCTATTATTTATGATTTTTATTATCCATTAACAACTACCTTCAAAAAAAATTCCCGAAAAGTCGAAAAAAAAGTCGGGAGTCGGGAAAATTTTTTGAAGGTAGTTGTTAATGGAGAGAGAGAAGATTTTCACCCAGTTTAAAGATATAAAATAATAATTACAATGGGATATACATTACTTACAAATGCTTGTTCCGTCGAGCTTACATTAGAATATCCCCGCTAGCGCGGCCAAAAACATTTCTTTAAAACCTCCTGAATTCTTGATATATTCATTCAGCAAACTTTTCTCTCAGCTAAATCATAAATCAGAATGTGTTTTCGATCACTCCACCCCATGTTCATTTATACATATAACTTCATTAAATTTTATCTTGACGTTGGGCGCACAAACAAAGTAGGTACCTAGTTATAAGTATGGAACTGGAAGCTTATAGGCTAACTTGAAGTCTATGCAGATACGGCACGTCTTATAGCCTGCTTGTAGAGTAAACAGTAGGTACCTATCATAGGTTTAGACAATGTATTATGTACTTAGGTACAGTCGAGGGCATAAAATATCGATACAGACATCATGTCAAATATGTGTCACCAGCCTTATTGTTCATGGCATAAAGGTATCTAGATGTTTTTGACATCTTGGTAACATACATACATTTATGCTCTTGACTGAACATATAGAAAATAATGTTTTTAGGTATCGTTAATTTTAAAACGCGTTACAATTATTCTTCCATGCTGGTCTGGTAGTAAAGAAAAAACAGAATTTACCAGTTGCTTCTCTTCCCGCGCGAGGAAATGGGTGTCTTAGGAATCATGTTATAGGCGATGCGGCTAGCAACCCATCACATGATTTCCCTTTCCACCTATACGCCCTTGATCATGGTTAACGTGGCCTTAAGGTTTTGTTACCTTAGGCTCTGTCAACCCCGTAAGGGATAAAGACGTGATGTACAAATATTACTTTGTTATATTTTACATCCAATATTCGCTTTTATTTATTGTATACAGTGCAGTTAACAATTTGTTATGATTGGTAGATACGAGAACAAAGTACCTACAGTAAAACGATTTTCCGTGAAATACGGCGGTCCTTGAAAACTTTAATGGTAGCTACCCAAGTAGGTATGATATTATTTCCCAATTAAGACGCGTTTTTTGCCCGGTCCCTTTCGAATCGTCTTAGTGGGGTTTTTGGTATATGGAAACTGGAAACTCATTAGGAACTTTGAGAAGAGATTAATAATTTGCAAGTAGGTGCGTAATAAGCATGGCGATCCGTAACCCGCCAAATTACAAATGAGGAAAAAGGAGGGGTCAGCTTTGTGGGATTCAATACATCATTGACCTTAATCCCCATCGACTTAATATGAGATAATAATTCTTAACGTAAGCTTTATCTTTACATTTCAGGATTACGACTACGCTTACGATTACTCAGAGATGACGATAAAACCACAGAACGGTTCCACAACACCAAAACCGTTAAATGTGACTACTGATGCTGAAAATGATAATGCGACAATGGCAACGACTCTGTTCATGGAACAGACGACGGAGCCGATAAAAAATGATTCGTGGTCTCTTCAGAGCATGGAGCCGCTAGCTAACCTGTCCTCAGACACGTTCTCTACAGAAAAAAACACGGTTGAAGCTACTACGATAGCATCAATCTCGTCAATTTCGACGAACGATAAAAATGTTACAGTAATTTCGTCGGTTTCTAATAGCACCGATTGTAGAAAAGGCTTTGTTCTGAACCACAAAGGCGATTGCGAACTCAAATTGCAAGGCACCGGCAATGCGTAAGTACCTAATACCTAAACCGGGATGAGGACGACTTTTAACCTCTTGACCTTTTGAAATAGTTTCAAAGTAAATTTATTAATTAACCTTTTGTGGGTTTCCTGATTTTCAAAAAGCAGATTTATAAGGACAATTAAATTTTAATATTAACCAATATCGTAAGTGCAAATGTGCTCAAGCATAATGTACAACTTAGATCATATCCTATACTGAAGGAGGTATCTCTTTTTGGTTACGAATATGAATTTGTTAACAATCCTATAAACTGAAGCCGTGCGAATAATTGAAGAAAAAAAAATGAAATTTATCAATGCAGTAAAATGAAGAGCTCAATTTGCGAGCGTTGTTTATTAGCCAGGCATCCAATTGACTTAACCGAGCGACTAAAGATTACCGTTATCAACGCTGTTTATACCTACTTCACCCATGAAGCCAAATCGACAAAAAATAATAAGTAGTACTATAAAAATTAACGTAATAAAAAATACATATATATCTCAGTAGATTTTCCTTTAATTTTGGTCATAAAACTTTACCACATTGTGTCATCATCATTGCAGTATATTGCTATTATTAAGTACCTAGTGGACAAACGTTGGTCCACTGAGCCCATCGGTTCACAGTCACAGTACAGTCAGTAGTAGAAGATAAGCCTTACTTTGATATTTAAGACTAACCTTCGCATAATTTCTTTACAGATTGCTGAAATTAGTTAAATTATCACAAAGATTGAAATTAAAAAGAGAAAACAGAAGAAATCAAAGTGAGCCCGTATAAGTTTGGACTGCATGTTAGTATAGTAAAATTTGTATGTAAAAGTGTGTGTTGTGTATTTTGTGTCAGTACATATGTAGTAATAAAGACTGTAATAATAAAAGTAATGAACATATTGAGTTACAAGTTTGATCTCATCTGCCCATGGTAAAACATATTTATTTATTACAGTAAATAAGAAAATAAAGAGTAGCATACAAAATCAGTTTGCTGGCATTGTCCCCCTTGACGTCTAAAGTTCGAGGTCATCTCAATAGGAGCCCGTTTGGCATGCTAAGTTAAGAATGATCTTGTCCAGCGGTGTATTTTGCATTTCACCCTTTCAACCAAACCAAAACAAAAACCAGCAGGGGGTTACAGCGACAAAACGCTCGAAATAAAAAAAAGTAGTCATTAAAGATTTAAAAACGGATGAAAGATAAACTATAAGTACTTATAGCTTTCAAGGCATTAACGTTAAAAGTGTCAGATACAAAGAAAGTGGTGCACTGTATGGAATTAATAGTAGACATGGCCAGCAGAAATCTGTATTTACAATCATTTATCCAATGAGTTGTTTATGGAAACTCTGAAAAAAAAGCACAAGTCATAAAATTATTTTGTCCCTGATTGACATCCCTTTTTTCCCCTGAGAGAGTGCAATGTGTCCCACAAGATGCAGACAATGTATTGGGCAACAGTATATGAGAATATATAAAGCATTATAAATTTATAAATGAGTTTAAGCTCACTCACAAGTTTTTATCAAGAGCCACTTGGACTCACCTTCAATTATCTAAACATAAATGTACTGCTGACTGTAGTAACCAAGCGAAGATCATAATTGTACCACTATCATATCTTGCATAGCCAGTTTAGGATAAGCTAATCAAGCACACTGTTAATCATGATAATAGCCAAGGTAAATTTTAGTGGATACTTTTCATATCCACCATAAAACAAATAAAAAGTACCTTAGGGCTTTCCAAGTAAAAAGAACTTCACTTGTAGACTTCGGAACATTTGGTGGTAGTTTTAAGTGTAGTGAAGCAAACCTTTCAAATAAGAAAAAGAATAAGAAATTAACGACTGATTAACTACCATACATAAAGGGTATGACATAATTAATATTGCTATTAAGTGACAATTTCGCTTACAAGATTTTTAAAGCAGATTTCAGTTTCTGTAAAACATACAATGGATGTAATAAAATGATTAATAATTGACATGTTTGATCATCTCTACCAAATAGTCTCCCGCAACTTCATCTGCAGCACAATGTGCACTATCCATGCCAGCGGTCAAACCCGAGACTTCATTAAGTGCTGTAAACACAAATGTGCATTAAAATTGTTGCAGATTTGTGAGTAGCACTGGGCAAATTCACAAAACACATTTATGTTCTGCCAGCATTGAATGTGTAGAGCAATGCAAATTTGTTTTTAAAAACATCCTCAATAATAATGTATACAACCAGTAGTCTTATAAACATTCAGGACACTTATGCTTTGTCAGTTAACAATCATTGGTACATAAAAAAAACTTCCATTAACGCAAAATTATTTATTTACATAATTTTTATGCACCATCATTTAAGCTTCAACAACTATGCAATTTCATGCCCCTTATTTAGTTCTATTTTGATAAATACTTTTAGGACGGGCAAATGTTATCATTCACATGATTTTGTACTATTTAGGGATTTAAAATTCATACATCATCTAGAATTCATATTATTTAATGCACATCAAATTATGTAAAATAATAATTGGCAATAAATTAACCCATACAACACACTCCATGTTTCAACAATGATCATAATTTAAAGTATTCCTAGTGACATAGATTGAACATAGGACACAATAGAGAGATTACAGTTTGCAAAGACAGAAAAGGAGCGGGACGAAGGCTCCAATAGTGATAAACACAGGAATTAGGACAGAGCTTTCATCCATAGAGTAAGGGTCGGGCTGCTTGGGCCCGCTAGCTCTTCGTGACTGTGTGTTCTTTTCTTCAACCTCATCTCTAGTTTCTTCTGTCTCATTCTCTGGCCACACTAAAGGCGAGAGCTTAGGAACTTCATCTATGGTACCTCTCATTACATACAATGCATTAATTTTTGGATTATCTCGGTAACCTTTAATGAATTCTACTTTAATTTTTCCTCCTCTAATGTCAGATTCTTCCTCATTGTAGTACAGTTTGCCATTTTTGATAGAATATGGTACATATTCGTCATGGGCTACACCACGTCCGACTTTGTCAAAGATGTCGAGGTCTGCGACGATCGTGTGGTCTCCATTGAGTACGACGTCGAACACTTTCATGTTGGGCGCGTTGAAATACACTTCGCTGAACTTGAGCACGAGCACGTAGTCTCCGTCCCGGGACGCGGGTATGTCGTACCCGAACGTGCTATGGTGATATCGCTCCGTCTGATATAGGATTTCGTCCTTAGGACTTGCACGCCCGATCATCACCAACTGCTTGCCGTAATCAGACGCGGTCCCGACTCTACCTTGCAAAGGATCCTTCTCATAGTGAATGCCGTAAATGTCAGTATGCGCTGGTCCACCGGCGTTAATCGCATAAATTATCTCACCAAGACCTGTAGCGTTTCTTATCAACGAAAAAAGGCACAGGAGCAAATAAATTCCGAACATCATTTTTGATGACGAGTCACACATTTTTATGTTAAAATAAATGGTACACTTAGTTTCCCACTTGCGTAAATAATCCTTGAAATTAACACTACTGTATCAACATATCATGTCTCATTTTACACTTGAAAATCGCATTGTTAAAGGTAAATAGTCGAGCCGGCAATTTCTGCAGCAGAACCAATTCAACCATGCAAAATGCAAATGCCAAACCTCTAATCTAAACCAGCCAACCAATCCCAAGTCATTGGTAATTTGGTATTGCTAGTTGAGAACAAATTTTCCTGGACTTAACTGTCATGTGTCAAGTTTATGTTCATGGTAGTAAAATAAATATCCTGATGCGAAAATTAAGGAAATAAGTTGATTATATTAAATGATATGGTTTTGCCTTCCTTAACTTACCTTTTGACAAAAAAGGGTTTTATTTGTATAAATAATCATTATTTCTTCATTGTATTAGGTATATGGTCATTATTTAATCCTCTTACTGATTAGATATTTCTATCAGTGTTTTGATCTTGCGAATTAAGATAACCCTTGACTTTGTTGCAATTTTAATAACTAGCGTCAACAAAATCACTTATTAAGTTTTTCTTGTATTTAGGGGAAAAAAAAACTGGTAACACTGACTTTTTTTTTATAAATAATTTCCTTAAGAGGCAAAGACACAAAGCTGAAAGGCACAAAGTAACATTTTATCATAAAATCCCACTCATATTGCTAAGGTTAGCAGGAAAAACTTTGCGAACCCTGTCCAAAATTATTTAATGCCACTATTTCAGGGGTTTGCGTGATTTATTTATGTCTGCATGTTGGCCAACTTGCTTCTGCTTACCTTTTATTTAACCGACTACATTTATCTCAAACAGATACAAAAAAAGAGTTGCTTGCTCATTGTAGGTACCTAGGCCGCCATCCAATTCAAAAAAATATTTTAACTCTAATTTTATTTCTTAATTATTTGTTAGCCCGATTCTAGTAAGTGTCATACTTATATAAGTCATCTTGACCCAGTAATAGCAGACCAGAGAGTGCAGCAATCACCGCGCTGCAGTGGTTTGGCAGTTTTTTTTAAACCAATTTATGTATGATGTTTCTGCTCTAGATTTGAAAGAAAGAAAGAAGAAGGAAGATGACTTAGTTTAACCCGTACTGTTCGTACCGTCCGTTCGTCCGTCCGTCTGTAATGAAATTTTGCATGCATATTGCATGATAATGTAATATTATGATGGTATGGAGCTGGTCTGATGATAGAGCTGGAAGGTGGTCATAGGAACCTTGTAATGAAACGACGCAACCCTTTTGAATTTGGGCTCGTTTGATTCGTCTTGACGAGTGTTTTGGTCCTAGATAATTTATCTATCGAGCTAATTTAATTTTTTTGGTAAGTTTCTTAAAATGAAACCCAGCTAGATCGATTTAATGCCCCCGAAACCCCCTGCATACCAAATTTCATGAAAATCGTTGGAGCCGCTTCCGAGATTTCAAGGTAGGTATTACAATATAGATATGCAACCCCATTAGATTTGGGAAAATAAGTTCGTTCCGTTTGCTATGAATGAAGTTTGATTAGATGGATGACCCAATGCCAAGTTCAAATAACAAAACGTTTAGAAAAAACCGGCTAAGTGCGAGTCGGACTAGCGCACCGAGGGTCCTGTACAAGTTCTGCAAATGAATATACAATCCAGTGTTAGCAGAGCACAGCTCCTTAGCAAAATGTATGACAATATGTGGTCGTTTCATATTGATTACCTACTTATACAGACGGACAGACAAAAAAAAGATGCAGACCGTAGGTTTCTTGGAACGAGCAGCCAAGCGAATTTCTGGGGAATAGACAGATGAAATCAGTACATCACGCTACATTTTCTTTAAGAATTTGAGGTTAATGAGTGGAAACCGGAAATATTCTCGTGCGCCTGTCTTGTTGCCACAGCACACGAGTCTCCAAGAACTTCGTCGTACCCTGACAAAAGGGCACGAAATAATAATGGCAGATTGCAATTTATCCACTTAAAGCTAATGCGCAGCAGACGTAAAGTAATAACAAAATGGGCGAGAAAATAAAACGTAATGAAAAAACCGCGACGAACATTGCGTGGCGTGTACGTAAGGCTGCGTTCATTAATGAACAAGAATATGTCGAAGTTACGCTTTCTCTCTGTCATGTTAACGTAGAAAACAAGGACAGCATGTGTGTGCTTTCTATTTTACGGTTGCGGATTAAGGCGGAAATGTCTAACTGACCATGTGGCTATCGGCGAGAGCCAACGCTCGTAAAGCGCCTTAATTATACCGTTAAGGGACGGGCCGTTTACACGCTGGGCTTTGTTTCAAGTCAATATTATACAGGTGTATTTCATTTGACCCCAAAGAAGCGTTAATTAACGTCACACTCACGCATTGGTTCAGGTTAGGATTCTCTTTACCAACTATAGAAAGAAGTTACTTCATATCATCACTACATAGTATAAAATAAAGTCGCTTTTTCTGTCCCCGTGTCCGAATGTATGCTTATATCTTCAAAACTACACAACGGATTTTGATGCGGTTTTTTTAATAGATAGAGTGATTCAAGGGGAATGTTTGTATGTATAATACATGCATAACATACCGTGCGAAGCCGGGGCGGGTCGCTAGTAATTAATAAATCAGTGGGTACCAACTGTCAACTGTTGTGTATTCAGGGGTTCTATTTTTGAAAGCTCATCATTCGAAAGTGGTAAAAATCAAAACTACAACGTAATTTTCTTACCTTACTCATATTTCGAGCACAATGGAAACCTACTACAAAAAATCGAGTCCCAGGTTCTTTCACGGGTGGTATCCACTCCAATTAATAAATCATTCATTTTGCGCCGCTCTGTCGTCTATTCTTCGGGTCGGGCTTCCGGTAAAGCTGACGTCATCAAACACACATCCTTCTTTACGAGAGAAGTTTTTTTTATATCTATGATAGGGGGAAACGATTGTTGCCTTTCTATACAACAAGCACAAGCGCAACTCCACTAATTAAAGAAAGCGAGTGAATGTATCAATATTATATATTATTAAAATGACCACTACCTAATACATAGGTAGTTAGTCTACGCATTAATATCGATACGAAGTACTTATGTAGGTACTATCGAACAATTTGATTGGTGACCCATGGTAGAACGTTCTTACAGCAAACGTCACAATGATTTTTCTTACCAGTTCAACGTAACGTTACTATAACATTTACTGTGAGATGGTCCTCAGTGGAATAGGGATCACTTTGCTCGATAAGACTATAGATAGGTACATAGGTTAACCAAATACATTATATTTCTGTTGCATATTATATACTTACTTAAATATTAAATGTTTCTTGTAAATTTTCAAGTAAGTGCTCGTACCTATCTATCGGTATTAATAAAAATAATAGCTAAAGTATGTTACCTTTATGCAGAAACTTGATAATATTATTACGATGTGCTATGCCCTTTTTAGTGAGCACGTATTTATTTAGGCTCTCTTGAAATTATAATTTTGCTATAACGACCAATTTTAGCCTTTCAATTACTACTTTATAGACTTTTGATGTGGGTACAATGTAAATACGGTAGATAAATAAATTTTGTCTCTTGGACACCTACAGGTTGTAGAGCATCGGTCATTAGAAGAAATAAAAGTCAGTAGGTTGCCGATGACCATTGTTAAAAAAGAACAACGTGATTTTTTTACCACCTGTGACTTTAAATCTCTTATATCTAATCATTTTCATTTAAACTATTTTTTTAAATACCTATAAACAAATCTTGGAAAACAATTTAATCTGACTAATTATCCGAAACTTAAAGTAAGTAAATAAAATAAACATTAACTAAAATCATAAGCTATTTCGTACTATAGGTATGTAAAAGTGCCTTTCAATATTCAAAGTGCACTAGAGCGTATGACACCCAATTTACCTTTTCTATGAATCGTTTTCGCATTTTACTTTGACGCATCAATAAAATTATAATAACAACTCTATTGTGAAAGCGAATAAAAGAGAATCTTTTGAATTGCCTGGGTATGCTTCAACGTTCGATACACTAATTAAAAAATATGTTTGCTTGTTTAGGTACGAGTAACGTATGTTTATAAATAATTTTCATGATTGGTAAATTAATTAACATAATCGGCTGGCTTTCGACTATAGATGCGAAGGTCGTTGTGATGTTAGGTACTGCTAATTAAATTAACCAATCAGACTACTCCTTTCTTCATCCTCGAACAGCGCTGTGATCCCGTTGGTCAATATTTTCCTTACCGCTTCCTCGCACATCACCAAAAGAAGGACCTCTTTAACTCTTCCAAACATAGCCTGAATTTTCCTCACACACCAAAGGCTAAGTGGATACTTATCGTAGTCGTAAATCACCAATGATTGATGAATCATGGTAAGCGTTCGCTTATCTTTGTTCTAAAACTGTCAAAGGGCCGTCGAGTTTGCACCTCCGCAGCACCGGAATTATTGGCCCATGAATAAATTATGGTTTACCTTGTGTACTGTGTAAAACGTTGTGACGGATTCTAGCTGCTACAATTTGCATGTTGCTCTTAGTACTGCATATTGCCCAAGTAGCAGTTTTAGCAAGGTTCTCCAGAACAATTATTATCTTATCAGGTACCTATACTAAAATAGCTTGGGTGTAGATGTTGAAGCAACATTAGGCACTGCCATTCTTTACATTAATTAACCAGCTGAGAGATATTTTTTATCCTTAAGTATAAGAAATAAGAAATGTAATTATTACGAAATTAAAATGAAAACTATGAGAGCTAAGTACTTAGGTACGGTGCTCATAGTTCCTTAATGTCTCCCGGCCAACTTCGTGTTTCGTCAGTTTAGACGTCAGTCATAATATGAACAACGAAGATTGCTAAGAGACATTGAGAACATACAAGCACTTTATATACGCTTGACAAGTTAGTGATTAATAGCCGATCAAAATTTAAAAATTAAAGTCGGGCAACTAAAAAAAAAAAAAAAACTGAATACCCTACAATGCACACAACCCGATGCGTTCTTGATTCTTAATTTGAAACGGGTCCTTTTAAACACAGCGTTGTGTTATGGTTCGCCTTCTTTCTGCTGAGTGGGGTCCACTTTGTACTGTTACACACCATTTTAATTGATTTTTTAAATCGTTTTTATCGATTTCGGTCGTTAATTTTGATAGTTGCACGTTTTAATATTTTGTAATCTAGGTAGGTACTGTTTTTCTTTCTGTGAGTGTCGAATGTGTTAATGATAGTGTCCGACCGACACACGATTTTCAGCCAAAACCGAAACCGAAACCGAATATTCGGTTTTTTTCTGATTTCGGCCGAAACCGAAATTTTTGAAGACGTATCAAAATATTCAAAATTACTGTACAAATCGTAAGGAAAAGGTTATTGCAAGGATTTCTTATTTGAGAACGTTTCTTTTTTTGTTAAACGTTTATTTTTAATGAAAATAGATATAGGTACATGAAACTACCGTGAGACTTTAATCATAATTAGGTACATAAACGGATAACTCACGTATAAAAAGTCGAGTGATGCTCGACATGTTTCGGACTATTTTGTAGTCCTTCCTGGAGCTTAGAGTACATATTTCAATTTGTACTTTTACTTTACGCGCCCGAATTAAGCCGAATGCTCCCGATGCGAGAGCCGCGAGAGGGAGCGAAGTAATTTCGGCCCGGCCGAAGGTTTCGGCCGGATTCTGGCCGAAACCGAAACTTCGGCCGAAATCGCTTTTTTGGCCGAAATTGGCCGAAACCGAAACCGAAACCGAAACTTCGGTCGGACACTAGTTAATGAATGCCTCTACCGCACTCAATGAAAATTAAAAAAGTATTATTACTCAGAGTATTAACACTGACTTGGCAGGGGGGAAATGTCTCCCTCGAAAACTAATCTAGGCCAGCACAGGGGATAATGTCGTCCATAGCCAATAAGTACTGTTCAGATAAAAGAACCGCAAACCACAACCCGGCTCCGGATCAACGAAAACTCTGCAAACTCTGCTTTCTTAGCCTTCAACGAAAATTCGTAGCACTCGAAGCAGATAAATGCCGTAGGCGTTATTTAGCTACGACGTAGATCAATTTTGCTACGCTTTATTATCAACGGGCCTTATAAAGCCTTCGATAGAAAGCAAATGTGATTGAAGTAAGTATGTTCAGTATAATATAATTTATACCCCTTCCTCTCGCTTCTTTTAAGATGATGAAACGACATCATCCCGCACCTCGCATGTCTATAGAAACTGTAGGAGAAGTTTGTCTGTAGGTACGGGACAAAACGATACAAAAGTAGAAATCGATTATTGTTAAAAATTGTAGTTGCATTCATGCAAGACAAATGCCTAAGTAAATGTCTTTTCTATATCTTAAATATACTATTAGGTACTATGTCTAGTTACAATTGGAATGCATGAGGTTTGTTAGAACATATATAGCAAAATTAATTATTTCATTTAATTTAATTCATATCGCTAAAGTATGGCAATGCTAAAAAGAGCAAACGATGGATGTCTATATGAATTTGATTTAAGTTCTATCTAAAGGTTTTTTAAATGTGGCTTAGTAATGATCATGAACAGACGATAGCCGTAATCAGTTTTTTAAATATAAGAATACTAAAACAGAGATAAAAATAAATACATATACTATTACTTAGGTAAAGCGTTTGTGTTGACAGACAATTTATCCAAAGTTGACTAAATCTTTTGCCGTTTAGTTTAGGGTGTAAACCGCTATCACCGTTTGTAACTTAATAATAATAGGTATTATGAACAGCCGGGACTATACAATCCACTTAGGGATTGAATTAGAGCATTCGTACGCTCGTCATTATAGATGGTAACACATCATTTCCTTGAGTGCTTATATTTAAATAATATCAATATAAAGCAGACACCCCCGTGGACAGAGTCGCAGGCAAAAGCTATAGCCATTATTTATGTTATCAAGGGTGCCGATCGACGAGTAATGTATAAGGTTAAGTATTGAAGTCTCTCATGTTAAAATTTGCATGATGAAGATATCTAAATTATAATGTTCTCCTACAGTAATGCGGAGTTTTTTGAAGGAAATTGTACTTATATTTTTTCATGTTATTACAATTAAGTCAGATGGAAAAATAAAATAATTTTTACTGCCACATTAAGTAATTCAATGCAAAAATAACCTTGTAGCACGTAGGTAGTTTGTTTCTCAATTATTTTTCGTACAGAGCTTGAACATGATGGTGGTGATAATTAATAATTTAAATATATTAATTATGTTACCGATTAAATTATCGAAGTGAATCATGAGCAATTAAATCGTTCTGGAGTCGATAATATAAAGTGTCGCGATGCTCGCGGGCTGGGCAGGTGGGTGTTACAGACCATACGCAGATTTATGCCAGTACATATTTATGTAAATCAAATTCATATTTATCGATTTTTCAAAATACCTATCCGGTGAACTTCGTGAATAATTCAACACTTATTAACATTTTGCTTGTCACTTTGGGAATATCAGGCAGGTAATGTGTGGAGTAAGCACAAGTAACTTTCTTATACGAAATCTTGAACCAGCATTTAATATTTATTGATGTGAAATAATTATGAAATATTTAAATATTATTAAAATACTTAATTTTGAATATTGCCTAGAGTTCTACGATTTAAGAAGCTTTTTGGAAGTCTATAATTTTCAGTTATATTTGTTTTATCCTGGTACGATACGCGTTTATAAATTCAAATTTAATATGTTGTACAAATCAAACAAATGTACGCTTTAACGAATATCTACTCTATTTAAGTCCATACTACATCTAATAATAGAACAAATATTTTCTCAGAAAAAACTTTTTTTCACAATACATTCCTGTAGACAAATACATATTATCCTTTTCCCTTTCGCGGCCGTTGTTATGAGGCGAAAACTGACAAAGATCAGAATTAATCTTTCTTTCCTATTTTAGATGCGTAGTCTTTCGTAAAATACGAGGTATTTGGAAGAAAGGTTTTATTTAGGTAACTTATTCGACAGATTTTTCGAAATTTAATAATGAAATTGATAGCAAGACGAATATTGACATGCCACTATACATATCTGACTTTTTGGAGGCACAAAATGGATTTGGATAGAGGAGATTAGGCGCCACATCAAATCCCTTCTCATCTGAGCTGTCTACCCGACATTGCTAGTAAATCATGTTCAGATTCAACCAATCACCGGAACGGCGATGAACCCTCGCAAGGCGTCAGCACAATTGGAGTAGATTGTTCACTAATTTGAGGCAGTAAGATCCCAGACAGTTTGGGCACACGTTTTTATTCAATACAAGCTTCTGCCCGCGACTTCGTCTGCGTAGAATTATACATAAACCTTCCTCTTGAATCACTCTATCAATTAAAAACGCATCAATTTTGCGTGCGTTGCGTAGTTTTAAAGAACACATAGAGACAGATAGACAGCAGAAAGCGACTTTGTTTTATACATACACGTACATGCATCACGTCTTTATCCCTTACGGGGTAGACAGAGCCTAAGGCAATAAAACCTTAAGGTCACGTTTAGCATGATTAAGAGCGTATAGGTGGAAAAGGAAATCAAAATAATTATGAGTTGCTAGCCGCATCACCTATACCATGATTCCTAAGACTTTGGCCCATTCCCTTGATGGGCCTTTACCATCTGCGCGGGAAGAGAAGGAACTGGAAAATACTATGTTTTTTCTTTACTCCCAGACCAGCATGGAAGAAACTTTGTTTTATACTACGTAGTTATAAAGACTACTACCTACTTACGCTTACGAAGTGCCTAACGCTTGTGATGTGAAAAATACGTATATAAGTACAAAGCATTGAAGTACTGAACAACACATGTTACTAACAAGGAATTACAAAGTCAATATTAATAAAATTATGCTGAACCTGAGTGTATGCAGATAGGCAATTAGACGAAAGAGCAAAATACGCCCTCACCTAATTGAATGTTTCAGTTTGAGGCGCTGTCAGGTGATTGTCATTCGGGCGACACGCCGAGCCTCCGACCGATTGGGCAATGCGAAAACAGAAAACAGGCACGGATAAAATCCGACAAAGTGTACTGCTCATCCAGTGATAGCAAGATTGATGTTCGCCCAACAAGGATAAAGACCTACCTCTTAAAGGTAGGCATTCGGAATGTACCTCAATTCCATGGATTTATTTCCTGATCGTCTTTTGATTAAATATTAATATCAAGAAGTTTCGAGATGCTCAAAATTTAAAAATGGAACACGTCTGTGTTATATGTTTTTAAAAAGCAAATTTATTTTAAATAACCTAACCTAGTAATTTCATTTTTGATACAAGCTTTTTTGCTGACTGTACTTGCATTGCCATCCGTCCGACATGTGTGTACCAAATCTCAAGTCAATTTAACCAACCGTTGAAGAGTTTACTCCTGCGGAGACGGTCCTGACTGAGCCACCAGAATTCTACTACCAGATTACTGTATTGTCATCTGATTTCCACAAGTATACAAAATTTCAGCTTAATCGGTTGAAGGCAATGCTTCAAAATTGAGTTGCAAGATTCCACCCAGACAAACATACCTACTTACATACATACGTTGCAAGTTACTAAAAAGCTTGTAATAACTTGTACAAATAGAACGCAATAAGTCTCAATTACTAAACGTAAACTCTGGAACCAGCTTTTTAGTATTATTTCGATAATAGTCCGCGTTATCCTGATCGCGCAAAAATCCAAAATTTCCGCGGAACGTAAACAAAGTTGCAGGCAACAGTCAGCTTTTAATACACTTTCCCATCACTTTACTTTATGTGTTTAGTGTAAAATGCACTACAGTCACTCATCGGCTATCTAACATTTTGGGACGAGAAAGATCGTGCAAATGTATTCTAAGTAGTTTTCAGAGCCGGCGCTAGCAGATTGCAAACGAAAGACAAGCAGGGGCGGACAGATGTTTGAACGGGTGAAGCGGATCAGGCAACTTCGACTGCGTAAAGTCCACTCAAGAAAAAGTTTCTGTCAATCCCGGCGCCAGTAGAGTTACTCTACTGGTACTTTTATTAACATACTACGACTTCATTCGTCGCTCTATTTAAAGAGAGTGATGAATTTCTAGTTGTTTTTTTACATGACAACATATTTTCTTCCTGACACACGATTTGGATTAGGTATATAATAACGCCATGTCAGTCCAGATTACGTTTAACGTACCCTAAAGATCACTCTGAAAATCCGTTCCGCAGTTTATTAGCGTGAACAAACAGAGATGCAGATATTCCAGAATTCTAAAAACCATTGAAATGTATTCATGTTAATGTTTTTAACATGGCTCCCAGAGTATCTATAATAACGTTTTTTACTGTTACACATTGGAAACGTTTTTTGTGTCAAAAACTTACAAATGGAGGTTCTGACAATTAAAGGGATGGCGTTACAGCTGTGGGAGGACTCAAAGCCTAATTATAATAAATGTATCTACACGTACAAAAGGGTATTTGTGCTTATAATTGCTACCGATTAATAATAATGAGAGCTTAATGAGAAGCTGCTGCACGTTACGTACTTGTAACTGGTAATTAATTAATAACATTATGGATCTTCCCCGCTGGTCTGGGAGCAAAGAAAAACATACAGCTATTTTCATTACATATTGAAATAAAACCTATAATGAAAGTAGATCGAAGAAACCTTCAAATATCACATCTCTTTTTCTGCCGGTGGAAATCCAGGTAAAATTGGAACGATGCCGTGATATTAATGATTTTCCCTGATTTTGTAATGTGCGTTTAAATTCGGCCTCATTGGAGGACGCTTATTTGATTCGGCAGGCAAGCGCGGCCGCGGGGTACGGGTAAGACCGATTACATCTCATAAATCTCGGAATGGGACACGTTACACATATGTTATGTATTCGACACGGTTCGAATGATATTGCGGCGATGAGGTAGCGGTATTTGTACCTATCACAGATACCTAAATACAGTTAATTTGTGGTAAGGTCAGGGAAAATAAATTTTAAATGTACCTACTGCAGCCTGGAAGATTTTTTTGAAAACTTAACGAAGGAAAAGATGTACGTTGTGGTGCACAAAAGAGGCAACACTTGTGTCATTGGTCTTTCTTGACTGAGCGTCTGAAGGCTAAGAGTCGCGGTCGTGGAAACCATTAATTCGTCAAGAGCTAGTCATCCGTTTGGGAGGAAAACTATCTTGCATTTAGAAGAAACTGCACCAACAAAAATTCGAGCTTGTTTTGTCTTTAAAATATTGAATTAGCATGTCTCCCGAGAGTAAGATCCAAATCTCGTTTTCACGTCGCTGCTGTATCACGCAGATGTTGTTGAATAGCAGCCGGTCTCGTTGCATATTACATTTCTGTTTCGCGGGCTAACCTCGCGGAATATTCTAATACACAAAAGAACGTGTGTTTTGTAAGCTTGCGGAATAATAAAAGGTATTGCCACAATAGGCGACGGTTAGTCGCGAGTAAACGGACGTAAAGTGTTGAATGGCGGACAAGTTGCCAAGTCAGTGTGAGTTTTTCAGACGTTTAAATGTAAGTTAATCCGTTACAATGTCCATTTTAAAAGTAATAAAATGTAGTAAAAGGTTTTCTTGTTGATTAATGAGGAAACTTTTGAAATCGCTGTCAGATGAAACCAATTCAATAATAGGTACGTAGGTACCTAAGTAACCTAACCTTGGATATTGCATTTGTTACTGTACTATTCTCAGTAAACCAATGCAAGTGTTGGAGTTGGATTCTAGATTTACCTTACAAGAATGTAAAAACAGTTCCCGAGACCATTAATACATTTTATATCTTTGTTTATTCTAGTAACCGTGGTAGCCTAGCTAGGGTCTTGGGTTCGAGCCCGGGCTCGCACCTATGAGTTTTTCCGAATTTATGTTTCGGAAAACATCGTGAGGAAACGTGCACACATCTGCGAAGCAATTCAATGGTTCCAATCCGCACTGAGCCCGCATTCAGCTCATTCTGCGAGGAGGCCTGTGCCCAGCAGTGGGACGGATAGTACAGGTTGGAGATGATGATGATTAATACATTTTAATCAGGGGTCACTTTGAATAGATTGTAAAGTTTTATTGTGTAGAGCAAGTACCTACCAGGAAAGTTTAATAGAAAAAGTACCTAATGTAACGAACGATACCATATTATTATAATTAAACTTGTTTGTTTAGTTTGGGCAACCATCACAAGGGACTGCATCTCAAATAGTCATATCGTAGTAGATCAAACCCTATAGGAATTTTGCTATATAATTAACATCAAATTAAATATCTGTCAAACTGAACACGATGGCGATTGCGAGCGAGTTAGGTAATAAGCCTACTGAACATAATAAAATAATACAAGTTACTTATTTTTATCGGAAATTAGGTTTTGTTTAACTTAAATCAAAGAAGTATTTAGTATAGTAGAAACCAGACTGAGCACAAAGCTGTAGACAATAATTTAAAGTTCAGCTTAAGGTGAGCTTGAGCTATTTTTAATCCATCTCTACGCTAAAAGCACGAAGGGCCGGAGCAGGAATGTAGCCTTTACGAATTAATCCCATTATTGCTTGCGCGTTATTGCTGTCGTAATTGATCTCAGAAGCACTTAGTTAAGTATGAAAAGGACAGTTGCACTATTAAGTAAGTAGTCAACGGTATTAGTAAATGAGGAAAAACGAGGTTCCATGTTATACGCATGCCGTGAAATATTTGCGTGTTTCTGGGAAAAACATATTTAGTCCTAAACAAAATTAACTAAGTACCATGTTTGGGTAATATCTAATTTCTGTTTTCTGGTTTTCATGTTCATCATTTCCTTCTTGATTGTTTTACCAATTTTATAGTATTTAAAAGAAAGAAGCACGCATTGCATGAAATTAGGTACTTAATTATTGAATTACTGAATTCAGGGCCTTTATTCGGCGCTGACACGCCTAAGCTAACCAACCACTTGCCTAACGTTTAATTTGTTATTCGGCGTCGCCAAAATGACAGTTTGCCGAACACAATCCGATGAGAACGCGATGAGTTCTCAGTGCGTTTTTTTTGCATTATATTGATATCATTCGTTCTTTTAAAGCATTGTAGTAATTTGCAAACGCCTTTGAACGCATTCACTGTCGGCTGTCATAGGTACGCGGCTCTTTTTCACGTGGTGGAAACACATCTGTGCGTTCGATTCGAGTGGCACTAGACGAAAGTCACGAAAACGCATGTTTGCGTTGCTAGCAGTGATTGATGGTGTTAGCGCTTCGTTAATAACGCGTACCAAAGGTTGGCTGGAAGAGATCCCTTACAGTGATAAATACACCTTTGTGGATATATCTCAGTGTCTGTCAGTTGTATTTGTTTTGTTTATTTTGCACATTAAAGAGTTTACATACATACATACATACATATGTGTACCATGTAATACAGCTCCAGATGAGATTCAATCTCTGGGGCCCTACTAATTCTAGCTCAGTTCAGGTTTTACCTTTCATTTTTAGTATGGATCTGACAGCGAGCGAACCTAAACAGAATAGGAATTGAATCGCATTAAGACGTCATGGTAACCCCCGTGTAGACTTCAAAGGGTATTCATTGATTCTGTAAGTTCCCAAAATTTAGATGAATAGCTAAAACATTGGACTGACATTATAATTCTACAGCCATTGTGGATTTCCCCGGCGGCCCACGCTTATTACGCCTCGTCCATACAAAATGTTTCGTCTCCCTAAAGTCATTATGGTTATCGACGCGAAGATCATTTTACTACGTAATTTAGAACCTAATAAAGTGAAAAATCATTTTGCAGTTTATTTTCAGATTTCCAGACAGAAAATTGGAACCTAGTCGTTTCGTTGTCGCAAATTCAAATACTCAGTAGAAAATGGCAACAAGTACAGACAAACATTTATTTTGAATCTCAATAAGGTTAAAACACTTGAGTACGAGTAGTTCTATGAGTTTAACCTAAGTTGGAACTCCGCATTGTTATAAGTATTTGATAATCCATGCAAAAATAACAACCCATGAATTATTTTATTATTTCTAACAACGGAACCCAAGTTGGTTGTCTTAATTATATTTCTACGATTAAAATACGTACTAAATTAAAGACAGTGACATAGGCACTACCCATTTGTAACATTGACCATTAAAAAAATATGACATGCGCCCATCTTATATAAGTAAGAGAACGTAGGTAAAAGTTTTAAACTCATGGCCCGATAACAGCTTTGATTTGAAGTTCTTGTGATTTGAAGTAAATTGTACACCACCGTAAGTGTACTTACTTTAACACCAATTATGTTTTGCAACAAAATGACAGTGTTTTAGAATTTACGTCAATAATTGTCGTAGGCACTACCTTTTTTAAAATTTGTTTTAAATTTAGATTTTTTTTTTTTAATATTTTGTTAGGCAAGATTTCATACTGGGATTAAAAGAAACTTTAAACGAGAGACATTGTTTTCCGCACAATAATTATGAGAGACAGATTGTGTTCTCAGTACAGTTGTTCATGTTAAGAAATAAAGCCTACCTACCCAAAAGTCTGTCTACAATGACTACATCTTATACAATGATAACATCTACAAAGATCGACGACCAAAACATTATACTTTTATAAATAAATAAGCATGTAAGTACAAGCTTTTTCTGCTAACTATACTTTTTGTTGAGAGTGGGTAGGTACGTACTTGCCATTCAATCTACACAAGTATAGCCAAATTCTCGACAATCTGACTAAGTACTTAAACTTACATACGAAGAGAGCATGTTGAAAACCGTTGTACTATTTAATAACTACTTTATGGCAAATGCAAACTTATCTAGAGCACAATTTATGAATGCGACTTTTACAAACGTAGCTTTATGAAATGCGACTGGATATGAAGCACATTGTAAAATTTATGATAGGTAGGTTGACATAAAAATGCGAGGCTTTCAGGATTGTGCATGTCTGCCCTGGGCACAATCTCAGGGTATGCGAGCTCATTTGAATTCTAGACTCGACGCTAGAGAATTCTAAATTTCAAACGGCAAACGGAAGTCCATTACACACCTACCCACTTTATTTTCTTGCTCAATCTTTTATTCATGGCCAGCATTAATTTTACTAGCTTCCCTTTCATGAGCACACCCTACATTTTGTAATTTGCAAAAATGTAGCGACAAACCGTAGAAAAAATTACAAAGTATATATTGTTACGCTCTGAGGATTTTCTTGTTATCACAGCTATAACCGTGATGATAAATATCACCCAAAATTGTGTTGGAAATCTTGTAGCTTTACATTAAAGATAAAAGTTAAACTAAAAAGAAAATCTAAGAATGTGTTCGTGCCTAAGTAACAATAGGCTTATGATCACGTAGTGTGCACGTGTGTTATGCAGGAAATGTCAAAGCAAAGTTTCCTCGAGCTCGGCGAAGTCGGCGAAGACACGGCCGCCTGGTAGCAGATTGAAGATGCCAGTTAAATTGAGTTGAATGTACATTCCTGTCGGTCGTGCCATTCCTTAAAGACTTTTCCTGCTTAACTGTTTATCCGTCTGAGAGATTTATACCATTTTAAATGAGTTCTTGCTTTTGTGGGAGGAGATGATAATGATACTTTTTCACAACAACTTTATTTTTGTTTAGTCTCGTTTAGAGGCAATTTGGGCAATATGAGGGACTTGAAAGAAATACATCACCAGCTAATGGTGTGGGCAGAAACAAACAAATGATCTGGTCAAAACCTCCATTTAACCTCTGTATGAAAATGCGAGTGTTTTTCATGTAAAATTTATGACATCAAAATAAATCTCGTGTATGATATTGATGACTTTTGTTATCATTTTTGGGTAGGTATTTTGGAAAAATTATGGGTATTTCCCAATAGGGGCCGTCGGAAATGGACTTGAGGTGTGTGATATATTTCGCGGCGGCAACGCGCCTGTGCCTGATCGGATGTGAATTGTGATAGCATGCCAGCCTCATGAAATACGACGTGGTATTTCGGGACTTTTTCACCGATCTGCGGCCTCGGAGCGGCTGATCTGTGAAAAAAACATAAACACCAACCAACCAAATTCTAATAAGGATAAGCAGAAAAATAATGACCGGTACCCAGAATTGACACCTTTGTTAGTTTGTATTAGTAGTTGCATTGTAATGTTATATTTACAAAAGTTTAGTTCGTTCATAAACACTGTGATACCTTATTTGAATAATTGTGACTTTGGCGCCAATGCTAGTTTAGGTACGCACATGAATAAACGTTTCGTACAAGTCTATTAACAGAATCACCCACCTATAAGTACCTAGTGGACAAATGCTTAGCAAATGAATTACTATTTATGAGTAGGTACCTAAAAGAAAGTTATCGCACTGAAGTGGACGTTAAGAATTGTTATCTGTTATTAGTTAGACATATTTTCAAAACTAGCTTCTGCCCACGACTTCGTCCGCGTAGAATGAGCAATTCGTTTACAATTTATATATTCTGTTACGTAGACCTATGCGACAATTAAAGTATATTCAACTATAAACTAAAATTTTCAACGTAAGTTAGTTATGTATCGTGCTATTCCCATTTACTTTATTTTTGTGAGCTGGTTGTGTATATTCTGAGAAAGTTTTTTGACAAAAAACATCAAACGTGAGTCGGGTTTAAGTGTTGAAATGGCTAATTCCTGTAGGTACTATTGACTCGATTGTGATGAATTTTTTGTAAGCTGTCGCGTGTATGCCTAATTATGATTCTAATAAAACGGTCAAGTATAAATAAGCGATCGCTTTTCTAGATCCTCAGATATCAATTTTGAAAAAAATCGGCCTAAAAACTAAAGATTTCAAATGGCGGCCTCTTTTTCATTTTTGATAACGGATACGTGGTTGGGGACCACTCGGATCCTCAGGTATCGATTTTGAAAACAATCTATCCAAAAACTAAAGATTTCAAAATGGCGGCCGTTTTTTCCATGTTTGATAACGGCTTCGTGTTTGGGGACCACTCGGATCCTCAGATATCGATTGTGAAAGCAATCGGTTGAAAAACTAAAGATTTCAAAATGGCAGCCAGTTTTTTCATTCTTGATAAGGGATTCGTGTTTAGGGACCAGACGAACCCTGAGATATCGATTTTGAAAGCAATCGGCAGAAAAACTAAAATTACAAAATGGCAGCCACTTTTTCCGTTTCTGATAACGGATTTATGTTTGGAGACGACTTGGACCCTAGTATAATATTGAAAGCAATTGGTGAAAAAAGTATACTTATTCTGTGCCTATGCCGCAGAAAGAAAAAGAGAGAAAGCAAAACTTAACTTCCACACTCAGAGACAGCCAACTAAGATAACAACGATATACAAATTTATATCTCTGAGCGAGGCAACGATGACAACCTTAAACGTGAACGCAACCGAGAGAAATCAAAACTTAACTTTCACACTCAGAAATACCAATTAACATAATTAAGGACCTTTGATTCTCTGAGTGCGGCAGGGATG
The DNA here is from genome assembly GCA_932294345.1 of Pandemis cinnamomeana. Taxonomy (NCBI): domain Eukaryota; kingdom Metazoa; phylum Arthropoda; class Insecta; order Lepidoptera; family Tortricidae; genus Pandemis; species Pandemis cinnamomeana. The sequence goes on along the minus strand of OW028705.1, from coordinate 7,931,985 downwards.
ATTACTTCAAAATTTAACTTGGTCCGTGAACACGGTAAAACAATACTGAATTTCCACCGTCAGTCAATACAACCATGCGGCGTTTAAAGTTATCTTTCACACTCAGAGACGTCGTTTAAGTTCATATATATAATCATAATATTAACTGACGTCTCTGAAAACAGCAAACGAACAAGTTTTGTTATATTCCGCAATAATGATTTACGCTGCGACTCTAGGCAGCTACGACCTTTGACATATTTACTATCTCCATCCAGCGGGAACTATGGAATCTTCCGGGTTAAAAACTAGCCTACATGTTAATCTAGGGTACCAGCTATCTCCCTTATAAATTTTACAAAAATCCGTCCTGTTGTTTCAGCGTGAAGAAAGAACAAACATACACACTATATCGTCACATCCACATCCATCCATCCTCACAAACTTTCGCATTTATAATATTAGTAGGATAATAATGGAAACACTTCTTTTATTTCTCGCTAGCTCTTTCTGAAACAGCGGATTAAATTTATGCTATTACGACGACACTCGAAAACTCGCGCGAAACGATAAATCTGAATTATAAAACTTTTAGGCATCTAAATCTTGATTAAATTGCTTCGGGAACTATTTCATATTTTATTCCGGAACGACCCTTTTTTCTGCGTTCATTAAATGAATTGGGTTTCGCTTCGTTAGGAATGGTTGTCTAATATTGGTACGATAATATTATACATTTAGTAAGTGATTGATAATATACCAAATTTATTTGATACTGTTAAGCTTATTGGTAGCAAAGTTTTACAATATTAAATGCCAATCCAAGTCCAGTTAATGTAGAACTGGAAAAATAATATTTATTTGTCAAAATAGGTTTACAAAAGTAGTATACAATAATTATAATAAAAGTAGTATATAATTACGAGTTCCAATGTGCTCTGCGCCTATTGGCAGACAAACATAGTGCAATACAACATGCAGCGTGCTTTTTACATATAGGCAAATATAATGTTAAGATTATGAATACCAAATTGCATTTTTGCTGGATTACATTTATGTAAGTAAGTAAGTAAGTAAGTAAGTAAATGCTTTATTGTACAAATATAAAGAAACAGATACAATTCACAAAAAAAATAAAAAACATTAATATATGCACAAAGGCGAACTTATCCCTATAAGGGATCTCTACCAGTTAACCTTTGAGTAGATGAGAGGAGCATTAAACGAGGGACCGACAAAGTGAAGGTTTAAAATTCCAGATAGTGAAAGCCACAATAGAGCGTACTTATCTAAGCACAATAAACAAAACATAAAAAAAAAAAAAATTTAAAAAACTACTAAATATCACATTACACACATGCATACATACAAAATACAATAAGAGTACACACAATATCTAAGGAGATGGTGTGAGCCATATCTTCCTCAAGCCTTCCCTGAACGACGCCACGGAGGCAGACTGCCTGATGGAGGTCGGTAACCGATTCCACAGCCTAGCAGAGTGAACTGTGAAGGATTTGGAGTAAGTTTTGGAAAATGAAGGAGGACAGCCGCGGTTATGCTATGCTATGGTTAGCGGTTATGTTAGCCGGAACTAAACTAAAAATTGTAACTTTAAATGAAACCATTAAAACTCTTCAACGTTGAATGAGTAGAAGTAAAGCAATACAATATTTGTAGTAATTGATAAATTTTCTTAAGCGTGTAGTTTTAAATTCTTCCAATAGCCGGCGCTGGTCACGGGTTTACGGTTTACGGATTGTTGTTGCTGGCCAACGCTAACAAGTTCCCCGTTTGTTTGCTCTGTTTAAGCCTGGAAGCAGACGATAGTTAGAAGAGCAGTTAGTTAACTGCAAGTTAGCCTGATTGTTTTAACTTAGAGCCCCTTAATATCATCAAACATTAAACAAAAGCATCGGTAAACAGGAAGCACAAGCGTGCTGATTAACGACCTCGGGCCAAGGCCATAGTCCGGCGCCCTAGAGACATGAGGAACCAAACTCGTAATTAAATAAGCACGTAGTTATTACAGGTACATTTTACGAACTAAAAATTTCATAATGAATTTAAGTCTTATTTGAAAGCCTATTGGCTTCTTCAAGTTTTTAATCTCTTCTTCTTCAATATTAATAATTTAACAGTCACCAGGACGTTGAACTTAAGCATCGTTTTTCTATTTTTAATATTGTTTTAGCCAAAGCTTCACATAGATCGTCTCTGAGGGCTGGCTACGCCGATGTCGGTATTAGCTGCTGCAATATTCATGCAAAACAAACAAGTTTATTTTGAATCTGTAGTATCGGTTAAGTTAGGTTAGCTAAGATAGCAAGGTTTTACGAAGTAGCGTGGAAAGGCAAGTTCTCGTTATCCCCTCCTTAAGCTAAAAGCCATCGTCTGCAGGGTTAACTCGACGTTATTGCGTTGACTTATCTATTTATAGACACTTGGAAAACAATCAGTAATTGCGGCCAACTTCCACTACACAATTTACTTGCGCACGACCCTCTTCTAAGTTTCGTAGTTGAAGTCAAATTGTTATTGTTCGTAACGTGGACCGCATGCAGCAACAGCAGTGCTTCAGTATCGTGTATTTTGTTATGAATAAATGTGCTTTTTAATAGTACGAGTTTAATATTCATTAGACAAAAGATAGGCAGTCTTAAAAAAAGTATTATTAAATTTGAGGTCGTCTCCTAAAGGGTACCGTGAAACTACCCACCTATAGTCCAGTGCTATAACTAACTCCATAACTTCAAGACGACTTTAGTATCCATGTCAACATTCCTTTTTGTTTTGTTCAAGTTTTTCCCTCCGTTTAATTTAATAAACATATATAACCATTGAACTTCCTCGTTCTAGTAAAAGTCACACCTAAACGAAAATATTTGAGTCAGATTTGGACCATAGTTGGGAGCTTTTGGACTATTAGTTGTGTAGTTTTACGGTAGTCAAAAAACAAAATATGAAAAATTATGCATCGCAAATTCCGCTAATCTACTTAATTAAGTGCTCACAATATTTTCATGACATCCGGTTAACATGTAAATAAAAAAGTTTCCGAAAGAGATGCCAGCCTACATTGTTTTATTATGTTAACAGTGTAAACATTATTAAAACTTACCCTTTGGGTAATATGGGTACTGAGCGTCTAGTGTAAGTTTTCGCGTATAAAAACGTCTCGGACGCATTCAGGCAAACGTCTCAATTACTATGGAATAATTGGCAGCGCCACTTGCGGATCGAAACGGCATCAAACTGTTCTCATAGTATTTGACATTTTAACGCAATCGCGTTCGAGACGTACCTACTTTGTGACCGAAAACCTACACTAAGCATAAAGGTTTAGGCAAGTCTAAACGAACGTTAACATGAGCAAATTTTATTAATTTGACAGCAATCGGGCGTGATGTCAATTCCCTCGTATATACTAAATGTAAATCTAAAAGCTACCCGTACATTAACTGGCGTGTCGGTAAAAACGAAGTTTTATTTAATTTGCCAGCCGCATGTCCGAGTCACCCGCAATTTAACCAATTGCATGGAATGACACAGGGGGATATTATGTTTACACGTAAGTATATGTAGGTATAGGTGCACTGGCTAGTATGTCGCTTCCATGCTCAAGTAAAAAATCTCAAGTAGAAACGGAAAATCTAGAGCCAAAAACTGATAAAATATGAACTAAAATGTACTCAAACAATGTTGTTGCTATAATAAAAGCGTTTTAATTTAAATTGTGGCGCCTTCTCTTAATTTCTATTCTTTAGAATCGTACTCCTCAATCCATTGTTACCGTTATTCCTACGTAAATTTCTACTTGGTGTACCTAAGTAAATAGTTGAAACCGAAGTCAAAAAATATTACACTGCGTCTTTATAATATAACGTAGCTATAAAGAGAAAAATGTAACGGATAATCTGGTACAAAAGTTTCCGGCCAAATAGAAAAGGACGAATCTTTACAATACCTACAAGGATGACGGCATCTTGTACCTGCCCGTTCTGATTTTGTTTTCGAATATTCTCCGAATTCAGGATTACTCTTTGTATTCATATTCCTAACATATAAGCACGGTATCACCACAGGTGAGAATTCGTTCTTTTTATTTGGTCACCCAGTAATTTGCGTGCGTTGTCATGCTTATATGTATAGGCGGGGCGGGTAGGGATGGGTCCTCTTCCGTTATCCTCCCTAAGTGACTCGAACCTTCCAGTTTTCGGGGTAAGCCTTCTGTTTTCATATTATATTAAAACTAATGGATTTGTAATTCTGAAAAAACCTTAGTAGGTTGCCGTGTAAAATGTTTCTGTATATTATGTGACTAGCTTTTGCCCGCGACTTCGTCCGCGCAGGTAACGTCAAAGTCCAATCATTTCTTCAAATATTCTCGTAAGAAATTAGCAAAATTTCTGCTAAACCTTTAAATAATAAGTCATTATTTCCTATCCCGTCCTTTTATCTCGTGAGAAATTTGCAAAATCCCTTCTAAATGCTCCTTTTTGATCCTCAAGGAACATATCGGCCAAATACCAAGGATCTAAATCATGATGATCTTTTTTATTTCTAATCCCAGGGGAATTTCGCAAATAACAGAAATTTTTCAGATATCATAATTACCTATTGGTATTCCAAGTTTAAAAATTATAGTAATAATAGTTACGGAGATAGGACCATTAAATTCCTTTTCACCCTTTTCACGGGAATTTCGGAAAGTCCTGAAATTATTTTTTTGCAGTTATGATTCCTTGCTTTTGTGTCAAGTTTCAAGACTCTAGTAATTATAGTTACGAAAGATAGAGCGCCTTAGCAGTGGATTTATAAACCCCATTTATTCCATCCCGAGGAATTTCCTAAAAATCGCATGACCTCTCTAAAGTGTAAAAACTTGACTCTGTTTAGAAACCTTCAAAATGCGGTTCTAATACAAAACTTTGACTTTCAAGGCATTCCAACTTGAAAGAGTATTTGCCTTGTAGGTGCCTACCAAGCTTTTATGTGAGTTCAACCTTCACTACATAGTATAAAACAAAGTCGCTTTCCGCTCTCTGACCCTATGTAGGCTTGGATCTTTAAAACATACGCAACGGATTTTGATGCGATTTTTTTTAATAGATAGAGTATGATTCAAGAGGAAGGTATATACGTATAATTCTACGCAGACAAAGTCGCGGGCAGAAGCTGGTTTTTGAATAAAACCGGATTGAGTTTTCTAACATGACTGTCAAAATAAAATGTAATTCAAATCAAAAACACTAAGGAGTATTGATATTAACTTCGAAGCAAATCACCCTCAAAACAATTTTCTACCCCTTTTTAACCGCGTTAGGAGATGAATTTCAAGAAAGTTCGAAATATTATCTACCATCAATTCTGTTAAAGAGTGTTTATGCAAAATTTGAAGTAGATCGAACCAAGGGATCATGTTGTCTCATACAAACTTAGCCCCCTTAGAGATAGAATTTCGAAAATCCTTTCTTATCGGATGCCTACGTCATACAAAAATAACACACTCGATCTCCAAGTTTCAGGTCTCTACGATCAGTGCATTGATTCGTCAGTAAGTCAGTCAGTCACACAATCAGGACAAATCATTTTATATGTATAATAACGAACAGGGTGACCGTGTCGTGGCTTATGTATGGTCAATTATATGGAAGGAATAGATAGTAAATTATAATGTATTTCGTTTCGTTGATTTCGTAAATATCAACGTCACTTTACTGTTTTAATTTCACAATTTTACTTCGTTTCAAAGTCAAAGTCAAAGTTTTTACTTGCTCGAATCATGGTACAAAGCTGTTAGGCATAAATCAATGTGGACCAACACAATTCACCATACACTGGCATCCAAAATTTTATAATTAAATTATATTTTAAATAATAGTAATAATAATAATCATAATAAGCACATTTCATCATTTCGTTGTGTTAATTAATATATGTCAAGATTGATACGTTGAAGATGAAGTAAAAAATCTGAAACGAGACCTCCTATTAATGAGTAATGCATTTACAAGCCATTGCCAATGTTTTTTTGATTTCATACTAAATAGGTTTTCTAGAGAACTGTTTTAATAATGGATGAATGATTATTGCGTTGTCGTGGAGGAAGTCGTTTGTTTTCCTGGGAAACGGTTTTGCTCGGTTTAGACGGTATACTCGTAGCTTTGGGAAGGTATTCATATAGAGTTCCAAATGTGTGGTATTAGTGATGTGGAAGCGGAGGAGACCGTGTTTTGCATGAAGACATGTACAGTCGAGGGCATAAATGTCGAAACAGCTTTCAAATATATGTGTCACCGACCTTATTGTTTGTGGCACAAAGGTGTATAGATATATTTGCCGTCTTGGTAACGTACATATATTAATGCCCTTGACCGTATGTGTCGCAGACGTAGCTCTCTGTATTGCTCGCGTCATCGCCGTACTTTCAAATAAAATTAGTTTTCACTACATAGTGTAAATAAAAGTTCTTCTTCTTCTGATCTTTAAAACTATACTTACGAAATGGATTTTGATGCGGGTTATTTTAAAAAAAATGGTGTGATTCAAGAGGAAGTTTTATATGTATAATTCTAAATAGACGAAGTCGTAGGCAGAAGCTAATAATTAAATATAATCATAATTATTGTTATGTCTGACTTCACATTGGTCATCATTGAGCTACTTTGTACGAAAAAGTTAAAAAAGAAGCATATACATACATGAATAACAAAGCGTAAGAAAAATAAATATAAAGTAAGCCAGATGATATAATTCGGTTATTTCCATGAAGTTTTATTACAAATGGGACACGAACAAATTGTGCCTCTTATTTTTTGTCCGACTCACATCGTCGGTGTGGCGATAAATTGTGTCGAGACACGGTCGAGGGACTAGGAGAGATCCTCCAAATCCCGATATCGAATTTATGGACTTTTTACACTCATTGATAGGGCGTTGCTTTCACGCGACCAGTGGCGGTTTTCCTTTCATTTTTTTGTAACAAATCACTAACTTTTTTGTATGTCGAAAACTTATTAGTAGAAGTGGATAACAATATCCCAATTAAGTTCTAAGTAATGGTAATTTGATTGCTATTGGCTGGATTTAAAGCTTGCCCAGAGACTATCCAGGAGGAGGATTTAAAGGCGTGGCACGTAATTAGGCCTACAGTTTTTGCATCGTAAATAACACTGCCTCGTCACTACCAATAATTAAAAAGTTTTGTGGATTTTCTTAAATTTCATCGCTGAAAATGTTCGTTTCAAAATGAAAAAGCAACGTTGCAAAACCATTAAGTAGGTAAGTATTTACGCACGTAGTGGATTTTTCTCGAGATAAGTGAAGATAATATTACTATTTCGTGGGTATGTGTGCTTTTAATATATGTACTTAATTTTACCGAGAGATTCAGACATTATTTAGTAGGTAACTACTAACTTGGCAGTATTCCACTTTCGTTCTTAAGTGGTCCGCTTATCTTCCGACATCTTTTTTCTTGGAAGTACAGTTTTTAAGTCTTTATTAATTTAGGCAGGCAACCAAAAAGTAATAAGAAATTCAGTTATATAACAAAACAAGATGTCATATATGGAGAATAAAAGAATGTTAATATGTCCTTATATATTATGCGCATGTGTAAAATATTATGGTGCCATTAGAATACCGTAAGAAGCGAATTTGTTCTCCTTATCGCATCAGTATGTGGTGCACGAACTAGTAAGAAGCAAATAGTAAGGAACCTGAGATGAGAACAGGATAACGGTTTCATTTAAGTCCACAACCCGAGATAAGCTATACAGCAGATACTCTAGAGTCGTTTAACACAAATCTAAATCTAATTGTGCATTCCGTTACAACCTTTAGCAGTACTCGATAGTTACTCGAGTTAGTTGGAGTTGCCCCTATATTAATTAAGTAATATTAGTTATAGACGTGAGGAACTATCCGGGAAAGGTAATTGGATAACAGTTGTAAACTCGCTAAGCCCGAGCGGCATGAAGTTGTCGACGCCTGTAAGGAACTTGGCACATACCGGCGGCGACCATTTATTACGATTGGGTTTGACTAGGCGGAGAATTATAGCCATGTCGAATTAATGGACTGTCTTTGTCTTTTAAAAAGTTTTAGAATACCTACTTAGAAAATTACAGAATTATTATTGCTTTTAGTTGAAACTGTAAATATTATCGGCTAAGCACGCAGCAGTCAGAACCAAGAATCCAGGCAGATAGAATACATACATACCTATACTATTTATTCGGGTCTTAACTAAGTACCTACTGACAATAATATTAGAAAATTACACTAGCCACCACCATGTGCTCAAAATGGTTAACAGTTGTGTGTCGTTGCATTTAAGGAGGAAATGTTGAGCGTGGGCTGGCAGCTGGCTGGGTGGCAGTGAGTAGTGGGTAGTGGGTTCAACCGGCGCGGCGCGCGGGCCGCCGTGCCGCCGAGCGCCGGCGGGCCAAGCCGCTCCACAGTCGCTCCACTATGACATCGGTCGCCGCGCGGCTCGCCCGCTCCGTCGCAAACTCTACTCGCGCCGCGTGAAAAATTCTGGACACGACACTCACGCGCCAACAAAGTTAGGAAATGCTGTTGCCTACCCGACTTCATCCCAGTAGCCTCGTTAACATTCGAAGCGAGATTTTCGAATAAACAAGAGAAAATTAACTTTTGCTAATGCTGATATTAATGTCCATGTTCAGTTTGTGATCGTAGTGATAAAAACAGTTTCAGTGATGTTAACGTTTTGATAACGCGCCTGTCCACGCTGCTAATTGAAAGTAAGTATGTTCAAAAATAAAGTTAACAAGTCACGCCAACTTTTAAATTATAAGAAAAACTACGTCACTTTGTTTCAGTTTCTATTTTCGAGCCTATTTACTGTAGATACATAGGTACTTACTAGGTTATTTGTGGCCGTCTTCACCGAAAAAATGTTAGCTGAAAGCAAATAATAGAAGGTCGCTATTTATTATTCCAGTAGCCGTAATAGTCAGATAACGGAGACTGGTACCTATCAAGTATCTACTCTGCATTAGTAATCGGCGATATCATTTTTCAAATGAAAAATAAACTTTTCATGGAAATGCTTACATAAAAGCCTTTGCCTCTAAGCTAAAGAAATTGACAAGACGTTTTCACCTTTCTATTTTGTTGGCTTTCAAAGGTAGTGGATAGACCGATATCTCGGCTGTCATCGCCCAATCCACTTACCTTTAATATTTTACTGGAGGTAAAGCCTATTCATGAACTTGTCTCGTCAAAGTGTACTCATGTGGCTAATGCTACTCGACTAGGTTTTTGATCGAAATGGTAAACAGAGATCCGGCCGGAGTTGTCATTCCTCTAATCATAAATGCAATGTCGTCGTGATTTTGAGTAAATACTTCAGTGCATTTTGTAGCTACATTTTTAAGTTCGCGATTCGGTAAAAATAAACGGATTCATTGTCATCCTCCGCCGGTCATTTAAATGCCTAGGCAAGAATATTGTTAGCCAATTTTCTGGCGTAGTAGGTACCTGGCGACCGAGTTGATTTAAATCCCCAGATATTTAGCAATAGCTAGCAATTTTTCGCCCCAAAACATCTTAGTTAATAGAAAAATTTGTCAGGAATTAAAAACTACAAATATTACTCGTTTATTAGTATAGATAGGTAGGTTAGATTGATAAAATAAATATTTGAAGAGTCAAGACAATAATATTTTATCTTGAAAGGCCTAACTTCTTTTTAATGCATATCTAGGATCCTGTCGTTGTGAAATGTTGCTGGCTGTAAAAGGTTTCTTATTGTGAACATAATTATATCTATACCCACCATCTTACTCGCTAATCCTGCCGCTAAGTAGCAGTGCTTGCACTGCTGTGTTCCGGTGTGGAGAGTAAGACAGCCGGGGAAATTACGGGCACAAGAGGCATTTCATCTTAGTCCTCTAGGTTGGCAACGCATCTGCAATCCCTCCGGGGTTGCTGGTGTCTATGGGCAGTGGTGATCACTTACCATCAGGTGACCCACTTGCTCGTTTTCCTCCCTATTCATATAAAAAAAAAAAAAAAAAAAAAATACAAACTTGGTTTTTTATTTTTTTGTAAAAAACATACTACTTAACATACAGATATACGGTGTAATTACAGTTTATTTATCACTACATAGTATAAAATAAAGTCGCTTTCTCTCTCCCTATGTATGCTTATATCTTCAAAACTACACAATGGATTTTGATGCGGTTTTTTAATAGATAGAGTGATTTAAGAGGAAGGTTTATATGTATAATTCTACGCAGACGAAGTCGTGGGCAGAAGCTAGTAAATTACAAATATGAACCGTATTAAGTACAAGTGAGGTCTAAACATTCTTGTGACAAACTTAGCGATACTGTACTGTCTAATTATTAAGAAAAGCTTTGTGGTTCCTTATTATTTTCTCCTAAGAGTATTTCATAGAAAATACGGAAATGAAAGTAAAACATGGGCTATATCATTCTTCTTTACTTAATTAGTTCCTTCTTTAATAAATTGCACATCATTTGCAACTACTCGGAGTCCAGCTAAACAGGAGCTTCTTGCATGGGAATATTCCAGTCGGACCGTGTTCCGTAACACGGAGTCAAAAAAAGTTCGGGTAAATAATACCTAGTATATTGCTAACTCAATTTATGGCAGAAGTTTTAAATAACATAACACAGATAGATTATCACACAGGACTGCTACTATAAGGGTCTCGAGTCTCCTTTAAAGGTCTGGAAACCTATAAAACGCAGACGAACTCCTTAAAAATAGACAAAAACCGTTCCATACTATTTGAGTAATACCTACAGTAGTATTTGTAATTTATGTACCTAATTTGCATGACGATTAGGCTGCCACACTTTTTTTTTTCCAGCCACCGTGCCCACCTGAGTACTGTAAACTCACAATAGGTACCTTCTCACAAAATATTTAAATTTCAACGTAGCTTCTACAAAATTTACCGACGGTGGGTAAAATATTATCAGATGAATAATTGATTATTGTCTACCCTACCACTTCGTTGATGGGAGTGTAGATATTGTCCAGGCATAACATACATAGATAGGTAGGTGATTGGATATTCGTATACGTGCTTATTTTTCAATAGGTAATTTAGATAAATTTTCTAGTCAGAATTCATTTTTTCAATTCATTTATAGGCGTAGTCAGTGGTCGATAATAAAGATTAAATACAGGAATAACGAAAAATACGAACTTCTGTTCTTTTCGGTGATTAAAAAATCAGTCATCGTGGTTTTATTGGTTCCTGAAAAAGAGAAACCAGCTTTTTGTTACATTCATATCTTAGGTTCTGACCTTGACATGATTGTTATGCTATAAACCTTTCGGTGAATAAAAATCTCTTTTTGAATACAATATTTTTGGTAAAATGAAGAGATCCTGAATGCAAAGCGCGGACGCGGCTTCCGCCCAGTTCAGCAAGATGGAATACCCTTTAAGTACATTTCTCAGGGAGATACCTAGTTAACAAATGCAAAGCGGCGGCTCAGCCCTTTCAAATTACTCAACTAATCGCGTTAAAATCCAGACTTTACGCGGGTTTTTCGGACTGTCCGAAATTCACCCCTTGGCCTTACATTTAAATTTGGTCCTTGACATTTTCTGTTATTATTTTTTTACCCTTTATATAACGAACATTTCAAAGAAAACAATCTTTTGTCCAAGGACTTATTTTCAACATTAGGGATTTTCTGCGAATGTCGACATACCCAGTTCATAAAAGCCAATTATGCGGGTTTTTTCAGGGATAAACAGTGAAATTATCATATAACTTTGGCCTTAGTTAGCTATTCCTAATCGAATATACAATCCAATGTCATTGAACTGTTTATTTGCTACAAACTATACGCGATGGAAAAATACCAATAAAGGAATAAACAATCTATCTGTCTATACATCTATAAAGCTGAAGAGGGTCAAAAGTCTGTACCTACATGGAAGATATTAAAAAAAAAATGGCTGGGGACATTTATAGACTACAGGCCCACATACAAAAAATGTGGGTCATATGAACCACCAGGTGACGTATATAGGACGATATAAGAGCATAAAATAATAAGATTCAGCACTATGCCGTCACTTGTAAGCTGTCCAACTGGGTGCTGGTGAGAATTCAAAAGTGCAACCCTCGATTTTTTCCCCTTGTCGCATGATTTTTGTACGGCGTTGCGGAATAATGAATTAGAAGCTGTATTGAAACAGTATGAAACTGATGCCGTACAAAATGGTGCGCCACAAAGTCGGTAATTTTTTTGATTTTCTGACCATTTCCAGGGTAAATTTGGTCATTTGATTCTGTACGGCATCAGTTTCATACTGTTTCAATACAGCTTCTAATCCATTATTCCGCAACGCCGTACAAAAATCATGCGACAAGGGGAAAAAATCGAGGGTTGCACTTTTGAATTCTCACCAGCACCCAGTTGGACAGCTTACAAGTGACGGCATAGTGCTGAATCTTATTATTTTATGCTCTTATATCGTCCTATATACGTCACCTGGTGGTTCATATGACCCACATTTTTTGTACGTGGGCCTGTAGTCTATTAGAATCGATACTAGAACACGTTCCAACAGTTTTTAGAATTTTTGTCTGTCTGTCTGTTTATCTGTTTGTCTTTATATTTGTGAGAAAATCACAAGAAAACGGCTGAACGAATTTTGATACAAACTTTACTAATCTATAGAGAAAATCACTACTCACATACACTACAGACATATTCCTTAATGATTAAAGAGACTCACTACAAAGGGATTTTTCGAATTTCCCACAGTACAAAAGGATGGGATAAAAAATTATGGAAGTGGGTGTCCATGCAAGAAACGGGTTTATTTCATTGAGGTAGGTATAGGTAGTACAAAATCCTTGGTGCTAAAGTACGACTCGCAGTTGGCTGGTTTTTGTACATTTTCAACGAGGGAGAGGAAGAAGTTTAAGCACAATTTTTTATTATGCGCGGACAAAGTCGCGGGCAAAAGCTAGTTTAAAATATATTTTGGCGAATCTTCTTTACACAGTACTTTACTTATACGCTTGAATCTTTTAAACTTTGTAACGGTTTTTATGCGCTTTTCATCAATGTCTATAGAGTGGTTCGAGAGTAAGGTGTACAGATATAGTTAAATAACCTATGCGAAGCTAGTTACGCTAGTTGTGTTCAAATGCGATTCCTGTTGTGCCCAATTTTTCTGCCTGCAGTTGTCTGCTGTGAACCGCAGCGCTGTTTTTCAGCGGGGTTAACGATACACTCAAACCTGACCACACAAACAACTCTATGCACTACGACAACACGAATGCTTTTGGGAAACAATACTCGGTATGTTGTTCGTGTTAAATAAAATAACCGTCAAATATTAATTTTCCATTAGATATATGCGTAAACACGCCTGAAACAGAAGCAGGAGATATGAAATCACCTATTGTTTTATCTGATGTATCACTAACCATCGATCTTGCCAGCCGCCCAGTCCAGCTCCGCGCAGCCTGTCACGCCCAGGCCTTTGGCCACTCCTTTTGGGTGCCATTTGGCACGATCCATAAATTTATGTTCCAATTACGACTGTTACCTTCTCGAAGTTTTAATTAAAAAAATTCGCCTTTCAATGAGCTGTCAATGTACATTTTATATATATTTGAATCGGTTTATTACCACCTTCTTATCTGGAAGTTTTCTATGAGCAAGGTACACTCTCTTTAACTGTCAAATAAAAGCACTGGAGTAGAAAAAATAACATAAATATTAATTATATCCTTAACTTAAAGAAAGAATGCTCTGGAGGTACCATGGGTTTCAGAGGACTCTATGAGATTAGTCTACATATAAAATTTGGCAACTCTATCATACAGGAACAGTATACTTCGCAAAGTACCTACCAATCTACGCCGTGACAAAATGTTTTTAAATATTATTTAATCAATAATATATCCTTTTTAGCGCTAATTGACAGGGAAAAGGAATATAAAAGCCATGGATTTTTTTTTGATTTAGCTTTGTAACTAGCTTTTAAACCTGTCTTTGTAATTTTCAAAGTTAAAACTATACGAAGAAAATGTTTCCGACAATATCCGTTAGAAAGTTGCACTACGAAATTGAGGCATACTTGCATGTAGGTAGGTATTTATTAGAGTTTCATTCTCAGGCTACCTTTATGTAGATAGTTATGTCCTTTCATTTATAAACCGAATGACTTGTACGGTAAAAGTGTCAAAAACAAACTCTACTTTAGATCTTATGCAAGCTTGAAAACCATTTTTAACCGACATCATTCCAAACTGTGGAACATCGAACTAGTACTGGTACATAAAATGAGAGCAATGAAATGGAATTGCATTTTGATCTTGTGCATCTTTATAGCATGTTTAAATCGAACTTTGCACTGAAATAGTCTTAGATAATAAACTGCTTAGTTATTTACATAAATTCGGTAAAATGAGTGTCACGTTTGTCGTGTTTTTGTTTTGTGCCGAAACGGTTAAAACGGAGCCTTATTGCTCTTGCTAATGCGTACGTTCGTCTGTCTGTCCCTCCGCTACAAGAGACTCAACAAACCTTCTCGAACGCGGTCACGTGTACGTCTTAATTATGCAACATAACGACAACAATCTGTTCTCACTGTAGGTACCTATATATATGTACTATATGTGTAAAGGGTCTAAACTGTGGTCAGTGATGCCAAGAGCACTCGGAATCTTACGCTATTGTGTAAACGTTATCACTGCTCTGTATGTTGAAAGTTGTTATCAAACGTCCAATTTTACCTACAAAGATAAAGATAACAAAAGCTAAATCCTTACTTGTCGTGGGTTTAAGACTTAAAAAAAACAGCAATGCTCCGGAGTGCCCACCAGTCAAAATGGAAAAAAAATTCAGTTCAAGCATTTTATTAAACTGGCTTTTTACCGTGTAAGTAGGTAAGTAAAGTACCTTATTCATCCTTGTGTGGCACCGACACCTCGATCCTCTCCTCGCTCTCTGTTGATAGTTAGGGCGCGGTCAAAGGCTGGAGGCACTCACTTGATGGACGGTCGTGCTCTGAAGGTTTGTTACTTTTTATCCCGATCAAGCCCTTCCTTAGATAAATGTTTCGGGTCCCGTCCCATCCTGTAAAAACCTATTACTTAAGTGATTCCTTCATCCTCTTCTAAAGAATTGTGGGAAATTTTATAAATTGTTGTGCGAGGTTCTTAAGCGATTTACTACTACTGTTACATTGACTTCAAATCGTTCAATAATAAGAAATTAAAGAGGCAGTTTTGGAATGAAAAAGAACATAAAAATACGTTGACGGACAAAATTGAAGGTAATTCAGAAACCATTAGGAAAAATAGATTTCCTGAATCGTTTCCAATCGTTTTATTCGAGTTCAAAGCTTGCCGTTAGGTATCAGAAATAATAAATTTGATTGAAAAAACTAATAAACATTCACATTTTATTCTCAAATATAAGCGACTGTTTCTGTAATTCCTGGTTGAGTACAGTCAGCAGCAGAAGTACTCCAAGAGCTCAAAATAATTTACACACTTTCAAGACCTCCGCGATGTCAGCATCGCTTGTCAAAGCTTGACGGAAGTGGTACGCTATTTTTTGCAAATTTTTGACAAATTGCAAAAAATTAGAAAAATTACGATTTCTCACTAACAATATTGTGTTGCTCTAAAACTATTTATCTACTTTTGCTGCCAACTTTGCGACTATAAAAAATAGGAATGAAAATTGGTTAGTAAAATTTTTATTCATATCTGTTCCGTATTTTAGACTCTTTGCTCAGGCTTCACTCACTTGGGTGTTGTTTTGACTTTCAATGTTAATAATGTAATAAAATATCGTAAAAACAACATTCCATTAAATAATTCTGAAAAACAACAAGAGCTTTTGCCTTCCCGTTGATGAGCCCTATATATGCGGTTAACCATTATACTTATTTCAGTTTCATTTTCCGCCGGCGTCATTCATTCCGCCAGCACAACACGCGTCGACAATTCACGATACTCGTTTTTGGGTTTACGCACACTCATCGTGAATATTCGCAGATTCTCTGATAAATTAACCTCTCTATAGAGCCACAGGATGTGACAAACAGACGGATAGAATGTAATTACAAAAGTTCCTGGTAGTTTAATTACGAAACGGTGAAACCTCTTCAAAGTGAACGGCATAATGTGTGGGTTCCATCAAAGTATATCTGCTATAGGTTCAACGGAAAGTTAAAGTATTTTCACGTACGCGTAAACAGGATAATTATTCACACGTTCCGATTTTGTGTTAATTTGTACTTGAAATAACAATACATGTAGTGTTATTTATGGTTTTCACAGATAGTTGTAACAGATTTATTGCGATAAAATGACAAGCGACAAGCAAACAAGTGCACATTTTTTTTAAATTGCACGATTTTAAAGATATTTTCATTACCAGCACCAATCAAATAAGACCATTTTACGACACAACATAGTAAACAATGTGCATCGAAGCATTGCTAATTACGCACAATGGGTACATTTTTAGCGTCAATGCGTCAAATAATTCATAAGTTTACACGTTAACAATTCGTTAAATTCAAGCGTGCAATTTCATTCATTGTCACTAAACTTAGTATCGAGTACCTACAATTACTAACTACGTATACAAAAACAATAGTATGACAAATATCATATGCAAGAAAGGTCGATACCACATAAACGTGACAGATATTTGATGCACTTTAGTTCATGTTTTATAGTTTACAGCTCTTTAGAGACTACTTAACTCACGATACACTGGCACGAAGGGTTGCCAGACATCCCTCGCGAATATTAACTAGCTCGTGATATAGGTACTATGTGTTGGTATGAAATAGACGATTGTTTATTTACAAGCATGTGTAATACCTAATAGCAGACAAGCAGATACAAAAAATTAAAATAAAAAGGGAGGAAATAGCGAGTCAGCGGGGTTTACCCGTGAAAAATATGCGTCGCGACGTTAATGTGACGCCCATTGCGTCTTGTTTTACCTTGTGTGTCTTATCAGAGTCTTGCGATCCGTCAAGTTTGATATAAACCAAGCCCTACCATTCGATTTTGAGCTGTAAAGTATTCAATTGAGATGTTGTCTATCATCAGTGAGGAAAGGTATTTGGATGATTAATTATGTGAATCAAAATGTGTAGTGTATAAATTTCCTGAGAATTCTATGACACTACAATAATTCTGAATGAACTCGATGAAAAACATTTATAGGCGACAGGTAAGTCAATTTTTCATACAACTTAAAATTACGGCGGCATGCTACTTCATATTTTCCCAAAAAACTCTATTTTCCATCGATGTAAAGTTTAATTCAACTACTGCTTTAACTATTTTCTAAATTGAAAACTATTACCAATCGGACCAATAAACGGACTTCATTGTTACTCTAGTTGCGTTCAGGCGGCAACGGTCCTGATAATAATTGGGACTTGAAATACTTCTACTTACTTTATTTACTCTCTTCTGTGAGTAAACGAAATATTAAAGGTAAAATTGTTGGATAAAATATTGAATATATAAGTATATAAAGTTTTCAGCTCCCAGTTAGACAAAATATTTAGCGGGTGTCCATGGTTGCTGGTGCTCGCGTACCATCAGGTAACCCCTGGCTCGTTTGCCATCCTTTGTCGTATAAGTTAGACTTGTGTAGGTACTTGCCTACCTACGCTAGTCTAAGAAATAAAGACCAAAGTAAATAAAATGAATTCTCCGTATTGGATGCGGCGAAATTAAGTTCAGTAGGTGTTTCACGAACCCGAGTACCCAGAATAAGAGTAATCCAATTACCAATCACGCTTTTTCAATATTGTGTCTTTGCGTTTTCCTCACCTAGCGTAGAGAGCGCTTTCAAAACCCACCCACGCGGGGCCGGGCCGTTATGAAAAACGAATTGGATGGTAATAGCGGTGCTTAAGCACCCAATGGGAAATATACTTCTTCAAAAAATCGTATTACTTATATCTACGCTCGAATAATGTTAGAGAATATTCAATAAAATGATGTACATTACGTATTTCACTTCATAAAGAAAATATTCACCACTCGGTCCAAGTCAAAATAGGGGGCGGGTTTTCTGAACTAACAGCGGTTGCTTGTATACTATTTTATAATCAGCTAATTATGTGGTCTGCCACCCTAAGGTTGAAAATACTTTGCACGTCATACAATATAATGTCCATAAGACGTGGCTACCAACTTGAAAGTTCGACTTATAAACCATTTATTTAGCCAACCGTACCTCCTACTCGTGCTATCTGTTACCAAATATCGCGCTATCTGTTACCAAATAGATGAACTTTCAATCATTCGTTTCATCATTGTTTACCTATAAATAATACGTAATAAAAATATGAAAATACAAACATTTTAGTACCTACCTATAAATTATAATTCAGTGTAATGTAACATTATTGTTTCATGGGTGGGTGTACCGCAATATCATGTTGAGTAGAGCCCTATTTACTCTGTACAGTACAATCGTAATACAATTTTCGTTGTATTTTTAAAGTGTTTTTCATCTGTGTGTGTGAATGTGAATAAATATCAGTTTAACTAGTTTATATAACAGATACCTATTTCTAAGTAAAAAAGTACCAGTGAACAAACCGAATTCACTGTTGCGGACTAAGCACCTTATTCATAAATTATACAATCCTGTTACGGTGTGTTTTGGCAGTGTTTGGCGAAACGACAGAAAACTAAAATTTAGTCAACATAGGCTTAACTAACAAGCGTTTATAACAAGTTTAAGGGAGTCTGAGTCGGATACTTCTCTAGAATTACGGTTCCTCCTGGCATAAGGACTAATTACGGGGGTGGGGGGGAGGGGGATGAGCAATGTTTGCGCTGGTGCACTCGGGGCAACAATATGTTACTAATGTATTTGAAAATTAGTTAGCCGTTGGCTTCCAACTGGAAGGATACATATTTTAAGCGCATAATATTTTGTACTCGTCTTTAACTCGACATGGGTGACATTGTCCACCTAGTTGGACAGTTGCAAAGCGTTTATGAATAAAGGGGAAGTTAGTCACTGGCAAAAGCTAATCCTGTACCTGAATAAATTATAGTGGCGCACGCAGTGTCGCGTGCAGCCTGGCATTCAGCACGGCCAGACGGTGCAGTGGTTTTGCGCACATTTCCTCATGCACATGTAAATGGGCAACCAGATAATTTTCAGGTCCCAAGTACGAAGCAAATTGTCTCTTTTAGTGCAGGCTAGTGTTATTAGCACGGCGTTTAGCTTTATCGGGTATACGTATTATGATGTCAAGACATGCATTGCTGTAGAAGTTCAATGCTCTCTTTGGTTGCGAGTTAACTAATGCGATAAAGACAGACTGTAAATATTTTCATTGCAATTTTATTGCAAAAGTAATATTGTCAGATATACCAAAAGTAGAATTGTTAGAAATGTTTTTCTTCCTCCGGTCTTTCGGTTAGTGGTTGGTTCTTCGCCCGTGGTTCACATTACCTACGTATTTATGATATTTAAACTAAAACGAATTAATAGTAATCTTCAAAAAACTTTAATTTTCATTGGTCATAATATTATTTGCTACTCATATTTTTTCCATAAAACGTGAAATCGTGCATTTTTCAGGAATTTTGAGGAAATTATCAGAATATAGTAGGTTAGATTAGTACCTATAGTTTGCTATCAATAAAAAAAACGTACCTACTGTTTCAGAAATAAAATGCTTGTGACCGAGTAACGAAAATGATGACAAACTACATATGGAATTTCAGTTTTATGGGACAAAATATAGCCACGGTAAATACATATAACGTAAGCCACAACCCGGAACACTGCACGGTTCCCTAAGGACTGCTGAAAATGAAAAATGAATGAAACTCGTACCTAATACGCTGCTTGATATTCACTAAAAATACCTAAGAATATGATATCAGATTTCAGTTTTATAGGCTCTTATGCAACGTAAAATCATTTGACCTGCCCTCTCTTTCCCTCTTCTATAACGACAATCTTGATTGGCTGTCGCATTGTCAGCAAGTACCTACTACACAATCCTAGCTTTTATTTACTACATAAAGTCGAACCGGAATTGCGATATCGAGATGATGTTAAGTCTCAGCGGAGAAGAGGTTGGGTTTGTTGAAGTGGGCACGAGGGATTTACGTAGCCTTCGAAACAAACAACCGGCCGAGTGATTATTTGGCTTTATGAAGTGTCGCGCGATTATGAACGCGTGTAAATAGATTTCAGATTGCCGTCACGTACTTGCCCTGTATTTACCTACAAAACACGTAAATTTCCGGCTCAGTCTTTTACTCGAACATAAATGTAATCTCTTTTATTTTCTGTTCCCTTCTTCTAATCAAATTTTGGATTCCACCAAGTCGCATAGCTTTTAATTTAGGGGTATTAAAGTAATTGAATAGCAAATGCGAGCGCATTCGCGGATTTAACGTTTCATCGAGTATCATTCGTTAGGATTAGGAAGGCAGTAAGTAGTACGAAACGATAAAAGAGCTTTGAGCCCTTGAACCGTAAAGTGAAAAGACAATGACCAGTCGTAAGGGTTTTTATGCGGAGTCTCTTTGTTACCGCTTTTATCGTTCATCTCTATAAATTCTTGGCGGATCGTGCTGAACAATGCCCCAGACTGCGACATTTAACCCCGGACAGGATTGAGATGTAATTTTGTTTACGTTGTGGTAAAGGTCCATTAGAATAGGACTGGGTCAGTTTTTTCAGGATCGTGCATTGAATAGGTATACTTATTGTTATGATGTACCTATTATAAAAACTTAAAAACTATTCAATAATGCAAGTTAAAAATTTACGGCACACGCTATGCAGCCTTTTGGAGTAGGTGTGTACCTACCTACGTTACGTTAGAAAGAGAGATTACTATTATTACTTAGATACTACCATGCTTTTCTAGAAAACTTATGACATGTTCTTTTCTTGTCAATTCAATAACTTTAATTGTAACTCTGCTTCGTTCTAACCTCAACATTTTCAATGTCCATCGTGTTTGGACCTGATTGGACCTTCTGAAATATTACGTATCACTGCATGCAGGTATTATTTGTTCAATAATATTAAATAAAAGATTACTTTGTTGATCTCAAAGATATAATGTCTTTGTTTTTGGAACTTCATTTATATTCCTTGTGCAATTGGTAATATTGGACTGTATTCGCAATGGCACCGAGCGGGAGAGTTGCATTCTATGAATAAATTGGTTTTGTACACAAACAATGTAAAATAAACCTGTTCCTTTGTGAAGTCCGGGGTGCAATATTGATTATTATACGTACCTATACAAAGTATTGGAAACGCTACGTGATTAAATTGAATTTCTATTTACTAGAGCAGTCTGCAGATTCAGCAGTAAAGGTATGCTTGTTCAAATTTCTCATGAGACCAGTTACTGAAACCAGTCTTAATTTTTTTCACATCAGCTCGCTAGCCACGTACAACTAATAAATTATTTATATGGAATGGAACACTTACCAGTTACGTAAAATTTCAATGTTGTCCCAGTTTCCGACCTAAAATTATGTGCTAGTGCAATTTATCATGTTAAGTTTCGTAATGGTACTCGTTAAACGGAGCTCTGTTAAAACTATTATTTTTTTACATCAAATATTGAGTGAGGTAACATTCTTTAAATGAGTATTAAAGTACTCATTTATAAGAAGTTTGAAGTAAGGACTTGGGTATATTAACTACTGACTCATAATTACTATGGCTCCCCAAAAGTCAAACATGTAAAAATGCTTAAAATCTCTAAATTTCGGCCGCGTTCCAGATAATATGGGCAAAATGTCGAGTTAATTTTAAAGACATTTTTACGTGATTAAGTTCAGAAAGTCATAGTAATAATGAATGAAAATCGCGAAAGTTTACAGCATTATAATATTGAAATGGAAAATGTTGTAGTAGCTTTCTTCATTCTACAGATTTACTACTAGTTAGTACGATCAGTAGTGCACCTTGTTTTGTGTCTTAAATTAAAATTTCTACACTAATTCAATTTTTGTATCATACAATTTCGTAACGTTTTATAATGTTAGGTATTGTATGTTTTTTATTTATTATTATTATTGTAACTTTGGCTTTCACAGTTATATCAAAAATCGAATTAATCTGTAACTGTCGAGATGTTTATTTATTTATAGATCCAAAAATATAAAAGTACATTCACAAAAGTGTTTTAAAAGACATTTTTAGGGTTCCGTACCTCAAAAGGAAAAAACGGAACCCTTATAGGATCACTTTGTTGTCCGTCCGTCCGTCTGTCAAGACCCTTTTTCTCAGGAACGCGTGGAGGTATGAAGCTGAAATTTATATCAATTACTCAGGTTTACTGTCCCTTGAAGCTGTGAAAAAATCAAACTTCTAAGCCAACGCAATCAAAAGATACAGCCGTTTATGCCGCAAATTTCCGCAAATTTTCAACTCTCAAGGGAATCAAAACCTACAAGGTAGTTCCCGTGAACGCAGAATCTTGAAATTTGGTATGAAGGTAGGTCTTATAGCACAGATTAAAGAATAATTGCGAAAACCGTAAATGTGTATGTATGTCTGTATATAGCAGTGACCAATATAAATTAACCCCACACTGCGTACATTTTGCTTTGGAACAGGGCTCTGCTTACACTGGTTTTAGATATTTATAGATAATGATACGGAACCCTCGGTGCGCGAGTCCGACTCGCACTTGACCGGTTTTTTATAAACAAAACAAGTCTCCTAAGCTACAGTTAGATATTATGTAAGCAAACATCTTTAAACTATAAATTTTCATTTTGCTGGTCGGCAATTACCTATTAAATTAAATTTGCAACACTTGTATTTACCCTCTCACGTCCGAACGCTTTGTCGCCTTTTGGTCACGGGATCACTCGGTCAAAGTCTTTGACATTTGAATTCTAGCTGCCAACCTTAAGGAACCACTCACTTTTAGTATGATAAAAGCGTTTTAATTAAAGCAGTCAGATCGTTTAACACAACCCAGTAGGTAGGTAGCGACTTTTTTGTTCAAATTTTCTGTTAATCAGCCAATCAAAAATCATTTAAAAAACGCTGCCGTTCGAAACAAGCACTAGCTGCTTAGACATCACCATCCGACTATCACCTTTGTATCAGTAGTACATTACTTAGGTGTTTTATTGAATCAGGCGTTACTTTGCGGAGGTCCATTTCAATGAACAAAAAATTTTACCTTGCTTCTCCGCTACTCACGTGCAACGTCACGTGGAGTAGCAAGGTAAACTTTTTTGTTCATTACTTAGGTGGTCTGAAAATATTTATTTAGACAGGTAATAAACGCAGCAATCAAGTCGTGAAACTTCTATTTAACGCTCAAAATTGTTTTACAATTCGTGTAAATTTGATCTTTCCATAACACTTCACTTACTAATGACTGATTTAGTTAAAATTAACTTATTATGTAAGGACGCCTTTCTTTGTACGTAGGTACACGTTACTATCCCTTTAGGTTAAGGTAGGTATGGGTAAGTTCGCATTTGAACAGTTTTCTGTACTCTGTAACATTTCTCTGTTTCAATTACCAATCATACCATACATACAAACATACATGATATTAAGTATGTAGGTACGTTTATTCTCATGAGCAACAAGTTGGCGTCATGATTGTAAAAAAATGATAAAAGGATAGATAAATATGTTGGTAGTGAAATAAATTGTATTCCGTTACCGTTACCACATATCATGCTACTAAGAGATCTTAAAGATTCAATTTTCTGCTTACCCAACTCGTTTTATTTTATTTTATTGTAATTTAATACAAATGTCCTCTTAAGATTGAGTTTTAAGGTTAAGTGGAGCAAGGGGACTACGGGAAAGGGAAACTTTACTGTGAAAATCGGTAAATAAGTATAGACTGCGGTCCTATTGTTGCTTAGCAAATAAAACGACTTAGGATTGGTTCCAAAGTAAAAGCTATGTCTGTGTGACATGTCATAATGGCAGAGATAAAAAAAACGACTAAGTGTATTCGTTATTCGTTGGTTGAGTTAGTTGGTCGCTATAGAGATGAAATGAAGTGGAAATGTTAGAACATTGACATACGTACATAAATCAAGCCTTACGGGGTAGACAGAGCCTAAGGTAACAAGACCAAAGGCCACGTTTAGCATAATTGTGGGCGCATAGGTGGAAAGGGGAATCAAAATAGTGATGGGTTGCTAGCCGCATCGCCTATAACATGATCCCTAAGATTTTCGCCCACTTTTTTGTAGTCGACTGTAGTACCCAAAAACATTTTTATTCCACCACTTTATCGGCCTGATTATTATGTACACCTGTGGCAAATTACAACTATCTAGTACGTGCTAAGAATCTTTGAGCTAAGTCGCCGACAGACAGCCAGACTGACACGGGGAAACTATAAGGAGCCCATAAAAAACACTCGTTTGCTTTACTTGTGTCATCCACTTGATTATTAGGTCCGCGGATGAAACGATTCGCATTTAGCAACCAGCTGAGATTGACCGATCTGAACAATGCAAAGGTTTATTGAATCAGGTGTTATTTTGCACAGGTCTGGATCCATTCATTGAAACCAATTACGTTGCTGCTCGCCAACTATGGGGTGGTTGCGGTTAAACAAGGCACTTGATTGGATTTCGTTCATGGGGTAATATCCAAAAACGAAATCCGCCAAACCTCCGCAAAGTGAAGCCAATATTTTTTCTAATTTATTTTTGTATTCATATTTATTTACTAGGTACACACAGCAAAATAATGCGGTTAGCACAGCCACGCACACGTCTATGCGTGTTGAGTATCGACATGAACGTTAAGTAGAATCTATGACATGTGAATGTGTGAGTGAGTTCGATCATAAAATCTACCCCCTAAGTACAGATTTTTTAGCAACAAGATGAATGAGCAATGTCACTGTAAATTACCTGTTTATTGAATAAACAACAACTAACTATAAAATAACAATGAAGAAAGTTACAACTATTTAAGTTAGTTTATAATAAATTAAGTAAAAAATAATTACAAATTAAATGAAAATAATCCCCGCCGGTATCGTGTCACACTCAAAGGCTGAAAATGCAATATCTCCGGTTTCAGTTACTTCTACAAAAATAATGTAAAAGTATTTTTTTTATTTAGACTGTCCTAAAAATATTTTACCTAATCTTACGATATTGTCATCCCCAGTGTAAGCGAGAGAACCGAATCGAAGCTTCCTTCGACCTTTAATCTTCAAATTAATGCAATCCCACGCATTGAACTATTATTACTAGCGAAGAGTAGTTACCATCTCACTGATGCGACGATGTTATATTATTATTTCTCAACAAGTCTGAGATTCCAATTCCAAAGCAATATTCCTCACAACCAGCACGGCCATCGAAATAACATCCAAAAATGTCATTTTATTATTACTATTTTATATTCCGTTTTCTTCGGATACGAACCCGGTTCACTAAAGCAGAAGTCAAATCTTCGACCTGTCTTTGACCGCTAGGCCACCGAGGTATGCAAGTTACATGGTGAATGTATGAATTATGTTCAATCTGCGACTACTGTATTGCAATTTGTGTAAATAGCTGTTTTATGAGCTTTGAAATAAGGTTGAAATTATAATTTATTTTTTTCCGTAACTATTTAATTTTATGGTGGTTGCAGTCTATTGTATGTTTAATTTTACTCTTATATAATATGTTAAAAACGCAAACGCATTGTGTTTTCTTTTAATATAATTATTAATAGGTATGACTCTTTTTACTGGAGTTTAAAAGTTGCTAGCTGATGGCTATTTTGGTCGTTATCGTCTTAAACAATATAAAGTGTTTTCTACCCTCAAATTTCTAATAATATGATTTTGTGAACAAACAACTGTCACGGCTGGCAGCCATTATTAGCTGCGGGATGAACCGTGTGTTATACTTACGAACTGTTTAATTTTGCCTTTCGAATACCTTGTGATTTGCAAAACATGGATTTTCATTTATCTTTGTTGAAAAGAGCAAAACAATATAACTATTTATATAAGGAATCGCTAGGCGTTTTTTGATATGGGTAAGTAGACAAACGGTGTTAAAAACAATGACTTATTATTTTATCGGTAATGTTTTAAACAACTTTCTTTGACGAAAAATGTTTTTATTTAAACTTCATTTATTTTGCAGCGGAAGACTAAGCCATTATGGATTCACCCTTACGCAGACTTCGGACACGATAAAAATATTCGTTCTGGGCCTAAACCTGAAGCCTCATCTCCTGCCATTTGATTTGGACATTATGTAGTTGCCGCACCCGCTAGTGACCCATTTCACAGCAACAAGACACAATGCTATGTTGCAACCTGTGCGAAACCATCTGCATGCTGCAGGATTGCATTGCCGTAGACCAGCAAAAAACATGCTTTAACGGACCAGCATAGAAGAAACTTTGAAGAAGCTTTGCTCGTGAATATCTTGACTTTGATTATTACATCAATCAAAGTCAAATGTAGTGATTTTTAGTGATGAAGACGAAATATATTAACTTAATTAAATATATAAACACAGTAATGTTTTACAGTGCAGAACGAGTGGCAGTGTTACTTTAGGCTATGGGGTTGGATCTCATCGATGGGCCCTGGTGTCCAAATCCAAACCAAATCGAGATAGGTAGCTTAGTCGCTTCAAAGTGGAGATTATAACCCAGTGTGAAATGATGTTATTGTTAATGGCTGTCATTTAACATGTCTATTCATTTCACCACTGACTTACACGTCCGCAAATAAAACGTTTCGTTCATCTTTATCAGACTTAAACCTAATAAACCAGAATTTAAGATATTAATTATGTGTCATCTTAAAAATAGCCCTATTATGGTTGTGTATTCAATTTGCAAGATAATTATTATGTTAGTGACATAAGACTTTTTAGTAAACATAAAATCATACTGGCCTCTAAAGTGTGTGTTATTTTATGAATATTATTCTATAAGGAAAAGTGTGCAGTTTTATTTAGCTAATTTAATTACTTTTGGTAATAATAATAATAACACAAATAGAGGCTAATACAATAAAAATTAAATGTTGCAATAAACAATTTGAACCAATAATTGCATTTTATTGTTTTATTCTTATACGTCCTTTTTTTCTTGTTTTAGGTAAACATGAGTTTATTTTGAGATTAGTAATTTAAAATTGAAAACAAAAAAGATACACTTGTGCAGGATTCGAACCCGGTTCTTTAGGTTTCATAACCCTAGGTCAATACACCTGAGCCACCACGCTTATAATACTGGTGGCAAAATTATGCTTCCATTGAACAAAATACCAGCAGGTTTGAATAACTATGCGTGAAGGTAGTCAGAAAACACAATTAGCACAGATAGGGCATTTTGTTGTGTGCGTAATAAGGCAGCGGATAAGTGCGGATGTGTGTATAGAATGACACACATGGATAACTAGGGTGCTCACCGATTCGCTTTGCTGTGTGTACATAGCTCCGCGAATTTGTTCGCGCGGACTTCTCTTTAGAAGAGTGTCAAATTTCAAATTGTTCCTGAAGTTTTAATGAAATAAACAAGTTTCCTAAAGGTAGGTACATTCTTCATCGCACAGTTTCGGTACCCAGCACAGCTCTAGTGGATGCGCAGCCTAACTCTTAAGCCTAAGTAATTACGACAAGTAACTAAGCTGACGACAACAATATACGTGAAAGCTATGCAACAATTATAAATTCCAGACCACTTAGACCAGCACCAGACAAAGGGGAAGGTAGTTAATTCTCGCATTGAAATAATTAATTTACTTGCAAATCGTACCTGTCCGGGACCGGCCGTGGGATAAGTGCTCCTCCTTTAATGCTATCCGTTACTGGTTATCTAAAGGTGGCATTGGTAATTAATCCCAGTTAAAGCTCGGAACAAGGGGTTGCCTTACCGTCTTGTTTATGTAAATGTCTGCGCAGGATCAACCGCTATAAAGTGTTAACTAACACCCATTCAATTTATGGGGTTCTGATGATGTCCTCCTTCTATAACGTATAGATAGGTAAAGGTACATTTTCATAAATTGATGACTGGATGATACACATGGTATAATGTGTAACATGGTATATGTGTCATAAATCTTAGGGTATCAGAGTCGAGAGTCGGAAGCGTTTAACTCTGTATTAAAAGTTTAAGAAATAAAAATGTGTTTTGGTGCTCTTAATACATTCAGAAGAGCTTACGCATTCGTCTCGATCGAAAAGTTGTAGTGACAGGGATTTAAATTGACTTAAGCCCGTTTGGGTAAAATGTAGGCCTCTACCAGCAGGCCGGAGCCACTCGCGCTTCAGCTAACATTGCCCTCCCGGGGTGGGAGGCTGAAAAGGCACGCATAAGGCATCTTGGAACTCGCTGATTAGAACGAGGAGGGGGTGCCGTTGGGAATTCCTACTGTACCTAACATTGACCTCGTTCACCACGTCTGATCAATGTCCCCGGAATAACTCAGAACAAGCGGATTAAGAACAGAAACAAAACAATGTATTGCTCTCGCCAAATTTAAAACATACCTTTTTTGAAATTTGTCGTCCGTTTCACTAACATGGACTTACGTAAATTACAATTTAAAATGTTTTTACTCGTTAGATAGAAACTAGATGACTAAGTTGCGATAACCTCATAAGCAATCCTTTTAATTTTAAACTATGGAATATCACGATCCGGTGGAATCCCGAGTTATATCCGATCTAGGCAGTTGTTTAATTGTTCTTTCCCATTCCGACTGGTTTTGTACAACTTAAAATGTCTTCAAAAGGTTCACCAGCACGCAGCGTGATCGACCGTAAAAACGTAATCGCCTTGTTCCGGTCCTTTAACAAATTTAAGCAAATAACTTGTCTAATGGAAATTCCTACTAGGGCGCATTAAAATTTAAAAAGTCTGTTAACAGCATCAATTCTCTCTTAAGCCGTGTTTTATTTACGTTCCCGATATAGATCGGGCTAAGAAGATACTTATATTTATTCAGCGAAGAAAACAAACGGGATTTTCTTATCCACCTACGAAGAAAGCGTTCTGAACCTGAAACTTATTTATTATAAAACACCATCCAGTAGTTTTGATTCACCTCGATACTGAAATTAAAGGAATCGAGAAAAAAAACGGAGGAAAATAAAAATAGTCCTAAAGGCGTTTCCGTTTGACGAACCAGATAATGTAATTGGATTTGAGATACATCCATTTATGTTTGAGGTGTCTTTGATTTGACCACGGACAGTATAAGTAAACAGAAAAATAAATAACATAGAAAGTTAATCAAAGGTAGTGATACGACGGTATGACAAGTTACTAGCTGCTTATAAAAGGACTTAGCGACCCGCCCCAGGCTCGTACGGGTGCAATGTAGATATTTCACGGCGTTGCCATAATTACTATAGTCGTATTTCAACCAATTTACGAAAAAACATTGATAACTATTATGTATATTTTAAACCTTCTTCATGAGTCACTCTATCTATTGGTGAAAAACGCATGAAGATCCATTCAGTAGGTCGTTTTTGTGTTTCTCGCGAAAAGACAGTCAGACTCATGATTCGAGTTGTGATTTTTTTTCACTAAAGCTGTCTTACCTAGTGGCATTTGGAGTGAAACCTAAGTTCTCAAATTTCTAGTTGTCTAGTGGATTCAAATTTAATTAAAGTTAGGTATATTTATTTCCCAGAGTGTCTGGTCCGAAACATTTGTACCCATATCAGCACGAGTACTTGTGTATTACTTTAGGTTTTGTTTATTGGGAGGAACCCACTGCCAATAAGCTTTTGGGTCGTCATTTGAAGGCGGGTAGTTTATGTTGAGCCATTAATTAAATATGAATTAAAGTGTTTTATTTGATTTATTTCCACGCCCAAACTATCACGCTAATTGCTACGAACAGCGCGAACATAGCGATGGCGATATTTGATGGGAGACAATAAAGCCCATTTTTCAAATTGTGTTCCGAGGAAATGCGAGGTTTCTAGAAATGTTTGGAGTCGAAGGTAACCATCAGTATGATTAATCGATTCATGCTTTTAGGAGGACCATATGCGTGCACTAAAACTAGTAGATAGGTATAACTAACTATATGAGTAAGAAGGTAGTTGTCAATTTTAAAATTTACTATTGGTACCTACCATGTAAGAAACTATTTTGACGGACTTCAAAAAAAGGAGGAGGTTCTCAATTCGAATGTTTTTTTAAATGTTTGTTTAGAACTCCGTCAGTTGTGAATCGATTTGGATTTTTATTTGTTGGAAAGGGAATACTTCCAGTTTAGTCCCATTAACACCAAATCAGAATCGGATGACGAGATCTTGGAGAAACTGAAGGAACTTTTTAAATCTTATAGGGATCGCGACACACTAATATAAATTTTGATTTCAATTATCTCTTGTGTCGTAATTAATACAATTTAGTGTGCAATTTATAAATTTTGGTTATTTGTCGGTTTTTTACGGCGGTTTTTTTTTCTAGTTAGTAAAAATACCAAAAAATATTTACCTTGCTACTCCGCTACTCACATGCAAGATATAACCAAGCCTGTGCGAAATATAGATGTTTTTCATGCACTTCATGCATTCCACTACTGCCACACAAAACACATACATTTATTGCAATGGACCTCCGCAAAGTTACGCCTGATTCAATAGTTAGTAAACCTTCAAAAACGCCCTCAAATTTCCCTGGCTCCCGGACGATTAGGTGGGAAGGCATACTTGTGGTTCAGAGTTTGGTCGTTATGAGGCTAGGTTACGTGTGTCTACAAGAGACCTCTTTGTGTTACAGTCAGCATACAAGTACCTCTCATTAGTGAACATATTTATTAACATTAAATACCCACACTATAACTTGTTAGACGCACTAATTAAACAGAACATTAAATTAATGGCGTTTGATAACTAGTGTAGTGGTTTGCAGATAGTTGAACATAATTTGCCACTCTAAAATGCGCACTAAACGAAGTTTCAATAACTGTTGAACATTAGGGTGAATTTCTGAACGGGACGTTTTTTGGTAATTTTCGTGGTGTAACCCCCCCAATGAAACTCTTAATACTAGTGTTTTTTTAACCCTTAATTTAACCTAACCACTTAAATCTTAAATAACCTAATTAATTAAACCATAATTAAAATAATCTAACACCTTGGCCTGGTGATTCGTCTAGCGTTTGTAGGACCTACATTGTGATAAACCGTACAGTAAGTAACCCAAAGAACTTTAAGTGAAAAGCAAGAATGAATCCTAACATTTGATAACACTAAAAATACTTAAGAATACCTAATGAATTTACTACCTAGTTGTACTATTCTTAGACTATAAATGTATCAGTATTGTAGAGAGTACCGGGGCCACAATGGCCCCGGGTGGAACTCCATCCTTCCCCTATTTCCACCCCTACGCCACCAGCTAACAAAATAATCCTTTGTGAAGAATCATGTTGCTGAAAATCTAAGCACTAACAATGGTGCTAATTAAAGTTCTATAATACTGACACAGTTTCTACTCTACTGTACTCTACTTTCAATAACTATTTGATTTATTATCCTCTATGGATATTATGACTCTATTAATTCTATTAATCAGATTTTACCATACTTTATTATTATTAAGATGATAACGGGTCCTTGACCTCATTTTGATGTCAATGACAGTTCTCTTATAACTAAAATTTACTATTCCTTACTTTCTGTTAATAATTTATAACGGGAATGAAACATAAAGAGTTCTTAACGAAAGTGGTTATACTTATAAATATCTACTATTATTTCTAACAGTCTAAGAATATTATACTGCAGAATGGTTATCTCAAAGTCCTGAACATTAGAAGGTATGGCATTATAGTAGTATTTCTATAATAGACAGAATAAAAACATTTCTTGTTTTATTTATGAAAATAAAGACAATTCAAGTAACTACAGCTTATGTTGGATATTCCCCCTCGTGGTGTAGAATTCTCAACGGAGTTCACTGTAGTCACTGGTTTAATATTACTTCCTTTTATGCGGAATCTGAATTTTTATAATTTACTCCATCTATTATTTTATAAGATGTTTTGAATAACTGATTATATTAGATACTCAGTCAAATTATTATTTTAAAATCGACCTTGTGCTAGCAGTCAAGTATTGAAACAACCATCCTTACATTGAATTTTATAATAAACTAACTTAACCAAACTACAACTTAACTATTTATTAAGCTGGAAATATTTCCAAATATATTAGGTGTGTATGACTCTATTCTAAACTAGCTCTGTGATGAAAATCAATCTGGAGGATTGGCCTCATATTTAGATTAATCATGTGGTGAGTATTCAGAGATCATCCGGTGTAAGAATCACTCTGCTAACTAAGCCCTAAAACAAGGTCCCTGCCTACTTCCCTAACATTCCTACATTGTACTTTAAGCTTGTCCGAGACCCCTAGCTCTGTAGGTAAAACAACTCTAGGGAACGACCCTTATTTACATTTAGTGTAATGTTAGATTTGCGAGGTGCAATGCAAATCTCCTAATCTCCTAACAGCAAAAGATGGTGTGTTCCTACGGGTCCCTAACACGTCGGCCTAAATGTTGCTAGTTCCCTGGCAATATAGCCCCTAAGAAGAGGGAACCAGCGGAAATGATACTTAACATTGTGTATAAATAATTATATAAATAATGAAACGACTTTCTGATAACTTTCACGCCTGAAAAGATGCGTCTTGCGACAACCCAAATCCATGGTACAAATATCAGACGCAGTCCATCAGAAAACCGTGTGAGTATGTAAACTTGACCCTGCCTAGACAGGATCAAATCCTGCAAGCTCACCCTTGCAGCGAAGACTCGCATATCGCATTCTGACGTTGGCACCGTTGGGTTTCGAAATGCGAATTATCAGGGATATCAAACTGCTTTGGCTCTGGACGAGAAATTATCGCCAGATTACGGCCAAAGTCTTACTTTAAATTAAATCCCTGACACTGCGAGTTTGAAGAGGTGGGAATGACACAGAAAATAATGGGTTAGTACAAATAGCGTAAGATAATAATCCACTTCCTACAGAGGTAGCGAATCACAATCCCACAGAAACTTAGTTCCCCTAGAAGGAACTTGACTTAAATATTTCAATAATAAATTACACTAGAAAATAATTCACTACTATGAAAATAGCAAACTATTCTCCACCTGAAGTCCTGAAGAATAAAACTATTAGACAATACTCACTCTGCAAATAATATAAAATTACGATAAAATACTAAAATACAATCCCCAAAATAACTCTTGTAAATTGATTTGTTTTATATGGAAATTTACAGAATTACCAGCAACTCAAAATAACCCGAATTGAAATCAAATATGAATATCCCAATATAAAAATGACCGTATCATGAATTTAATTGACTCTACTCTCTAATAATCAGTAATTTGGTGAACGTACCTCTTTAAAAATCTAATATTAATTCAACCTTACTCTACAAAATCGAGTATCAAAATGCGCCCCGTTTAAATTTCCCGCTCCCTTTTATAACCTTGGTCAGTCATTCTGAACATTCTAAGCACATTGGGAACATTAGACACATGAAGCACATTGGGTACACCCGCCATTTTCCACCACCACTCTCGTTTCATGACTTTTAATAAACTTTTAATTATCTCCTTACTTTAATAATGCTTTCTAATCAATCCATTCTAATTTCTATTTATTTTAATTCGCAAATCCCTGTTTCCCGTATTTTTTTATGTGCAAGTTTCAGTCCACAATTACCACAATTATGGTATCTTTACTCTCTAATTACTAATTAAGCTTTGTACCAATATTGATGAAATATTTACAGAATGTACTTAATACTATACTCTATTTGTTTCCGATTCTGTTTTCCTTGCGTTTTCGATAATTTCCTCATAATAAATACAAATGTTTATCATTCAAACTCTCGTTTTCTGAGCCCTACATAGATTATTTGTGGATAATATTTTGATTACATAATAATGTTGGCACTAGCATTCTCTTTACTTATATAATTACTAATTTTCTATCTAATTTCTATTATAATTAAATAGTTATGTATTTTGTATAACCAATAACGCCCTCTATTTCTTAAAATTGTACTACTAACTCGGTTTGCTAGCATCAGATTTTCGCTCACCATCAATAGTGGTTCGCCGCGATTACCCTAGATGGCGCTCTCCGTAACTAAGTGTATTTGAGACTAATTAATTATTTCTAAATTCCTTAACAAATTCATTCGCTTTGACAGGTTCTAGTTAATGTTGACTTGAGACTGTTTCAATCACCCCTTAACTTTTATTA
Organism: Pandemis cinnamomeana; assembly: GCA_932294345.1. Classification (NCBI taxonomy): domain Eukaryota; kingdom Metazoa; phylum Arthropoda; class Insecta; order Lepidoptera; family Tortricidae; genus Pandemis; species Pandemis cinnamomeana. Next base: position 7,897,701 of record OW028705.1, on the reverse strand, counting down.
CTGCGGCTAATTTCTTTGAAATCTAGCTAAAGTGGGAAAAGTTACTAAATATTTTTTTTTTTTAATTTTTTTTTATTTTTTTATAAAGCGAATGTATTATTTTTGTTATTTTACTGATATTTATAATAGACGTGTAGTTGTTGTGTGTTTTTATACCAAATCTGGTTGCTATCTGCCCCCTACCGAAGTCTCTAGACCAATAATGTCAATTATAATGATGGAATTTCCACAATGCCAGATCGTCAATCTTAGCAAGAATCCACTGGTTGTGAGGCAGCAGAACCCATAATGGGTGCAGCTATACATCATTTATGCCCATTCTAACATGAAATGCCATATAACTGGTTCCTTCCAAAAAAGAGCAATCCTTGAACATGCTTTATTTTTGCGCATGGCTTAATCGCTTAGCAAGAGTGCAGCATTCCCCATTAAACCTCCATCTACCCTAGAGTTCCAGTCTGACACAAACAACATCCAAATTTGGCGCATGTGCAGTGTAAATTCTTAGTTCTTTCCAACGAGTAGAGTAAAGTAACCATTTGTTCAGTCAATCACAACCTTAGATATTTTGAAGAAATATCCCTTTTGGTTTTAAACCTAACACCTACTAACAAATAGTCCTTTTGCCAGTGTGCTGTTTCTAGAATAACTATCAGTAAATGGTTCGTTCTTAACTTTTAGACATGATAATATTATTGACCTTTTCTTACTTTTGAACACTCTTCTTCTGACACTGCGCGCATCACTATCATACTTCTGTTATTATACCATCCTTTATCCATCTCCTAACTTCGAGTTACACTCCGGTCGACTAAAACATCATTTCTCTAAGTAGAACGAACATCTTTTCTTTCTAACTTATTTACTTAAAGAGCTCTTTGCCTTTAAAAGTCAATACACAGAGTTTTGGTGAAACTAGCCATCTTAAATTCACAATTATTTTCACTTTATTACATACTCCTTCTAATGCTAACATGCCTCTCTCTCTCTAACTTAAATAAGAGATAATCGAATATCAAAATCTTTAATCAATATTCATATGAAACCGTTATGTTTCACCCCCGTCATATTAAACTACTACCTAACTAAATCTCAATCTTAATATAACTACATCAAAACTTCTTTTCTCCTATACTGTCATTGGCAACAATATACTATTTTTTTTCCCAAGGCATTATTAAATCTGTTTTAATGTTCCCTAATTTTGTCCTAATATAGTAACACTCATAAACTCACCCCTAATTTTCTTAATTAATATTATAACTGAAGAATGCCTATTTTCTTTTAATCACTCTTAACTAAGTTTCCTAATTAAAATTACATCTACCTAACTTATTTAAGTCAACATATTTTTTTTTTTTTTATATACCATACTTACTTGACTTAAATTTTATTAATCTATTTGCTTATTATTAAAATTAGCAATTATTAATCCTACCCCTTATTCAATTAACATTTATTTTCTATTAATAGGTACTAATGTTCTATAACACCCCTTCGTTCCTCGAACATTTATTGTCAATTTCTAAATGTAAGTGAAAATTAGAACACAGAAAAATACGAAAGTAAAGCCATGGCCGGGAATCGAACCCAGATCCTCAGGATTTATTGTCAAACAACTCTTTGCTGTTTTCAGTTGTCTCACTAACTCTACAAGTCTACCTTTATTAATCCAAACACACAAACAAACAAACACATATCTCGTCTCCATCCCCCACGGGATAGACAGACTCTAAAGCAACAAGACAAAACTATGCAAGTAAAGCTTAGCAAGACTGTGGTTGCACAGATGAAAAGCGGAACCAAAACAGCGATGGGCTGCTAGCCGCATCGCCCATAACGTAATTTCTATGATTTTATTAATCCGGTTTTAATAAATGTATTTTCATCCCATTCAGATAGAATGCACTGACCTGACTGACTAATCAACTGTGGGACAGACCTTAATAATTCTCTACTTAACTATATATAAATTGTCATTCTATTTAGCTTAGAATTTTTAAGAATCTGTGATAATTTATTGATAAACAATTTAATCACATGGCCCTCAGTATTCCTAACATAGACATACCTATTAAAATCTGTTCGATTAATACAATACAATACACACCTCACATCAATAATAATTTTCTTTGACCTTACCCTTAAAATCCCTCAACCGAGAATACTTCAAAACTTATTTATTACTTAATCAATTCAATGTTTTTTAGTACATACTTTTTCTTCCTATTCCTATCCGTGGCACACAGCGACGACAACTTCGCCAATATCAAAATAACAAAGATATACCTAATTAAAAATCCTGTGACAAAACCTCCGCAACGTTGTACGGTAATACGGTCAATGATATCCCTCAAAACTGCCTGGAATTACTTACTTATTTTATTACACTCGTATTTAATTTATTTACATTTTACTGGTTGATTAAACGTTTGAACTGTCATACACGATCACTCTACTGTCAACGCTATTTAAGACAACGCTAAAACATGTCATAAAAATATTACTACAGCCTTTCACCCCTTTTTTTTTTCAACGAATTTATTCCAGAGTCGTGCAGCAATACTTAAAATTCGTGCCCATACCTCAGCTACTAATCTGTTTAAACGGTGTGTCACCTCCTTAACTTCTCAGTGTTACTTGACTATTCTGTAACCTAGTTTCCAAAACTTAACTTCCGATTTTATTTGTCCTGACTAATCTATATCTGCCCTATAAAATGAGTCCGTACCTCAATCACAATGCATTGAATCAATTATTAAATGTAACTTAATCCTCTTTCTTCAACTCAACTATGTTTAATACATTACTGCAATACAGGGAAAAAAAATATGACCAGCACTAATTATTTTATCCAACCTTAAATTCATCAATGTATTTTCCTTACTAACTTTTTGTTCAAAATTTATTCTCCGAATTTCCAAGTTTTGTTTTAACGACTCTCACTATACTTGCCAGTTACCAAATTCTTTGTGTCAACTTTTGACGTCTTGTCAATTTCTTTTCTTCTTTGTTCCCGCTCTACCCGAATAACCCAACCCAAATACAATTAGTCTACTTTTTGTTTTGCCTTGTCCTCCCGTCTCCTAGCTTTCCTATTCTTTTATTTTCCTATTATGTCTATTTTCAATGACCTGATCCTTCCTCATCCTTGCCTTTGGCTTCCTTCCGATATAAATTTCCACGATTACTCAATTAAAAAACTGGCCCGTGAAACCCTACTCCAACTCTGTAATCAATACTCTTCTGTTCCTATCACTATGCCTGATTTACTCCGGAAAATCAGAGCTTATCGCGTAAAGGTTCGTATATTTTTCCTATATTTGCATCTTGTTCTTATAACCTAATGTTAACTATCTAATTTTCTTTGATATTCTAGGTGTCTCGTCGTACCAAACGTCAGAACGTTTCATCTCAACATGTTAATTCTCCTGTTCCTCTTCCATTCAAGGTAATATCTTATACAATTTCCTTTTACATTTCTTCTCTTACTTAAGTGATCTTTACAGCCTGTGTTGTTCACTCATTAATTAATACCATCAAAATAACTTTCATCTGGTGTTCTCAATTCCGTTTTATTTCAAAATTGACATTGTTCTTTGTTTCTGTATTGTTTTGTACTGATTTGTGGTGTTCAATAAAGAGTATTTGTATTGTAGTCACTAGGTATACTCCTTCCATCAACTTTAGAATTACGTGTACTAAACGGACTTATCTCTTCCAGACAACCTTTGAATGAAATAATCTTAACAACATTCTTGGTTTACTAATGCTCAATGATTCTGTGTATTCTTTCTCCCTTATTTTTATGACCTTCCTATTATACTAAACTAGTATTTTTTTTTCATTTCAGACTCCTGTTCCGCCATCTGAAGCTCTTCCTTTTGATCCAGTTCTCTCCATGGCTCCCCCCTTGAGCAACATTCAAATTGAATCCATCAGCCATTCCTCCTTTTATGTACTTGTACCTAACTTTCTCTTCCTTTTGTTTTGCATCTCTATTTGTGTCAAAGTTTTAAACTTTGCTATTAACGATTTACCCAATACTCCATCATAAATCCAATCCTTCCTTTTATTTGTCCACGGTATCCGTGCTGTAGATGATCTAGAACTTAACTACTTAGATCCTGACTAGTTTTACTATCATGATAATGCCATTTGTGTGTATATTCCATTTTAACCATATCCTCTTGTTTCTCCTTTTTTTTTCAGTTTGAACTTCCTTTTGATTTCAACCTCATCACCACTCCATAGTAAGTTATTTCCATTCCTGCCTTGTCCTTATTTGTCACATAACTACATGCATAATCCTCTGTTATCTTTCCTTTTCAGATGCCGTCTATCCTGGACCTTATAAACGTCCTTTTTCCTTTTTTTTTTATGTTGTTTCTTGTTTCGTCTCTTTTCTTTTCCTAATAAATTTTTTCCTTTTGTGTTCTAATGTTTAGCTTTTCTTTTCCTTTACATTTCCTATTCAATAGGCCTTTAGCTAACCAACCTTACTTACTCTTCAAAATTTAACTACTCCTCTCCACACAATTTCTATTCCCTTTAGCATTCTCCTTTTATTTTTATTTAATTTTTTTTTTTTTTACATTTTTAGTCAATAAGGTTTCTCTTTTTATATAAAAAAAATTTTTTTTTTTTTTTTTTTTAGAAGGCCGCCACACCCCTCCGTCCAGACTGGTTAAATGTCAACGTCCATGGATTAAAATCATATTGCAAGAGTTAATGTTTAAAATCATTAGTTACTTTATTTATTTTGTTAATTTAATATCATGAACATTTGAACTTATAAAACACTGAACGAGCCTTCCCCGTTGCCCAACGGGATTCTATACAAAGCAACAAACCTTTATTGAAACTCTTAATACTATCACTTAGTCTAACAATAGTAATATCATTAACCTAGGTACATATATTTTTTTTTTGTTTTTGTTTTTTTTTTTTTTTTTTACAGTTCTGTTGGCTCAATAAAGATTCCCTTACATTTTTTTTTATAGGCCTCCAGCTTCCCCTCCGACCAAACTGTTTGAAATCTTACATTCTACATTTAGATGAAACATTTTTTTTTTTTTTTTTTTTACAGCTCTAGCCAAGCCTTACCCATTGCCCCACAATTTTATATATAAAGCAATCAAATAATCTTTATTGAAACTTATATCTATCACTTAACCTAACTATGTTAGTATTTATTAACTAATTACACACCCTTTTTTCTGTTTTTTTTTTTCTTTACCAGTTCATCCATTTCCTATTATTAATTTATAATTACATTTTCTATAAAATTACTCTATGTTAAAAATTTTCCTCATGTAGCCTTCATTACTTTAACTGTTATTATGTAACAAAATTTCCCCTTATGTTCCCAAATCAACCTCAGTTATAAGTACCCTTTTATTTTTTTAATTTGTTATAAGAATCATTTGTAATACCTAGACAGGTGTATGGTGTTATACTTCCCTCTTATTTTATTCGTGTATGGGTCTACCAATACATAAACATTTTGAAAAGGCTTTATAGCTATAACATATGGTCCCTCATATAGTGGTTCGAATTTCTTTGTAATCTTTTTTTGTGCATCCGACTTATTCATTTTAGCTAACTTTACCCAATCTCCTACCTGATATTCTATTATTCTATATTTCTGGTTAAATTTCAACTTTCGTTTTTCCCCCGCTCTTTTTAAATTTTCCCTAGCCTTTTCTCGTATTGTGTGCAAATCTTGTCTCAAATCTATTTCTTTCAACGCATTATCTAATGTTAATTTGGTAGGCTCCCCGTACAATATCTCGCAGGGTGTGTAACCCGTGCTCCCATGATATGTGTTATTATACAACTCTTCTATCTTCGGTAACACTGTTACCCACCCCTTATGATTTGTCCCACAATAAGTTCTAAATAACCTTCCAATCTCTCTATTTATTCTTTCGACCTGATTTGGGCGTGGATTTCGGACTGTAGTATATATTGGTTTAACTTTACTTTCTAGCATGAACTTCTTATACGCTTTGGATGAAAATTGTGAACCATGATCTGACAAAATCACTTTTGGTTTTATTATTTCAAAGAACTTTCTCAATCTACCTATTACTGACCTTGCTGAAGCTTCTCTTAACTCATAAAATTTAGCAAATTTACTGAATGTATCCTGTACTACTAATATATACTTCATTCCGAATGTTCCTGGGGGTAATGGACCATATAAATCTACCATAGCCATCTCTCCAATCTCTCCTGTAATTATTGGTTGACTAGGTCCTACACCTTTTACTGTATTACTCTTAGTGACTTGACAATCGTGACATCTCTTGATTAAATATTTAACTGACTTTGTTATATTTCTCCAATAAAACCGATCTCTAATGTATTTAATTACTTTGAACGCCCCTTGGTGACCCATCTCTAAATGAACCTGCTTAATTATATGTTCTATCAATATCTCAGGTAAATAAACTACCTTTTGTCCAGAATTACCAGGTAAATAATATAATATATTATCAATTAACCTACACCGATCTATAATTTTTCCATCTCTACCTTGTTGCTTGTTGCTCCCATTTCTAATTCTATCTATAATCCCCTTAATCCATTTATCTTTCCCTTGCAATTCTTCTATATTTTCCAGATCCTTTATTATTTTTTTATTTACCCCGCTCTCAGTATAAAGTATATTTGGCAATTTCCTCTTTTCTTCCTGTAACATTTCCCCCTCTGGCAAATATCTAGATAATATATCTGCTGCTATATTATCTGTCCCCTTAATATGTCTTATTTCATAATCAAATTGTTCTAAATAATTTATCCACCTAGTAACTCTGGCATTGTATAATTTCCAGTTTTTTACAAATTCTAATGCTTTGTGATCAGTCAAAATTATTACTTTGGTCCCTCGCAAATATGTTTCAAACTTTGTCAAACAATTTATCACTGAGAAAAACTCTTGTTCGGTCACTGTCCAATTTAATTGTGCACCCCTTAACGCTTTGCTATGGAAACCTAATACTCTCATTTGTCCATTCTCGTCTAGCTGATATAATACCCCTGCCATCCCTATGCCCGAACTGTCTGTTTGTAAATAATAAGGTTGACTAAAATCAGGGTGTTGCAATTGTATTGTGTCAATAAACAAGGATTTAATCTTTATAAATGCAGTCTGTTCTTGTTCTCCCCATTCCCATTTAATATTTTTCTTTAATAAATTGCAAATAGGTTGTATGTGTAGACTATAATTTGGAATAAACCTTCTATAAAAATTACACAAACCCAAAAATGCCCTTACTTGCTTTAATTTTCTTGGTATTGGAAAGTTTTTAATTGCCTCAACCTTTTCTGTGTCAGTTTTAATTCCCTCTGTTGATATTATGAACCCCAACATTTTAACTTCCTTACATAGAAACTCGCACTTCTTTATATTACATGTTAATCCCGCCTTGTTTAATCGACCCAATACTATATCCAAATGTTCTATATGTTGATCTAACGTTCCTGTGGTAATTATGGCCAGATCATCCAAATAATTAACACAAAACTCTCGCACATTGTTACCCAGTATCTGATCTATGGCTCTACTAAAACTTCCTACAGATGTCTTTAACCCTTGGGGTAGTACATTGTATACATAAGACTTCCCATTTACGGTAAAACCTGTGTACTTTTTGCTAGCTTCCGATATTGGTATTTGGAAATATGCATTGTTTAGATCTATCACACTAATAAATTTTGCTCCATGGAATGAGTTTAATACATCAATTTGAACGGGAGGTTTTTCAGTTTCTGCCACCATGAATTTATTTATCTCTCTAGCGTCTAAGAGTACGCGGATCGACCCATCGCGCTTTAAGGTAAATGTAAGCGGGCTACAATATGGAGTTGACGCTCTACTTATAATTCCTAATCGTTCCATTTCATTTAACTTCTCGTCAACTTTGTCTCTATATGCATATGGCACTGGGTATGTCTTTCTTACATATGTAGGATGGTTCTCCATTTTAATTTCGTGTTCATAACAATTAGCTCTCCCTAATGACTCAGTAAAAGTGCTTTTATATTTCTCTAATAAATTTTCTAATTTTAATCCCTCCTCTTGTGTCAACTTTACTCCTACCTTTATTTCGCTCAATGGACTTTCTTTATTTTCCATACTTCTGTCATAACTTAAATTTTGTACTTTAACGTTATAGTCATCTGTGGGATCATAAAATGATATTAACTCCCTTTCACCATTTTCATTTATCCAAATTCCTCTGTCTTTATTCATAGCCATTGTTACCTTATTTAATTTCATCCAGTCAAACCCTAAAATAACTGCCCTAGCCAATTTAGGTACTATCACCACTCCCACATCCTTTGTATGCTTTCCTATCTTTATTGGTAAAAGTCCCATCCTACGTATATCTATACTCTTATGTCCTACAGCTGTTAATATTTGAAAAGGTTTGATTGGGAGTTCGGGTAAATAGGGAATTTTGCTCTTTAAAGCCTTCCAAAACTCCTCTGAGATACATGTTATGTCACTACCTGTGTCTAATAAAACCAACATTTCCGAGCCCAAAATCTCTACCTTTATTTCAGACTTAAAATTAATGTCATTACAACTTTCATCTTTCTCTTCTTCAAACACTGAAAATATCTGCTGACTGTCATTTGTCTCTAAAGACTGTTCAGCTTTTAATTTTATAACATCCACAATTTTTTCTTTTATGTGTAACTCCATCACTTGGTCCGGCCTATATCCTACTCCTTCTCTCTTATCATGTCTTAACAGACTACCTACAATTGGTCTCTTTAAACCTTTATTATTCAACCCCAACACCTGTCCAGGTACCCATCCCATATTTCTCATCATGTTTTACTTTGTTCCCTATATCCGAGGTTGATTCGGGAACCCCTTTTTCAACCTCGTTTAGTTTAAACCTATCTCATTCCCTTCTTCATTATAAGAGCCTTCAATAATTTCATTTACTACATTAAGTTGCCTAGCCGTGTTCTGAGTTGATTCAGGTCGCCGCCACATACGCCTCCCTTGTTCATGGTTTGGTTTTATGTTTCTAAAGGTGTTGTTCCTTGGTTGACTCCGTTGACCGGTTGTTGTATAAACATGAGGGTCTTGCTTATTTATATTGTCCATTCTTGTCAAGAACTCAGCCATTTCGACTACATTATTAATTTTAGATGTAGTCCAAAGTTGTTGTATATTTCTTGGGTAGTGTCCAATTATTTCAGTTACCATTTGTTTTTCTGACATAGGATAGGTGAGCATCTGTGCTTTTCCAACCAATTTCAAAAAATGGCTTAACATTGATGGTGACTTCTGTCTATCCCATGTATTGTAACCTATGTTCTGTCTTAAAATATTCTGTTCCGATTCTCCCCAATATGTTCGTAAAAAGTCCTTTTTAAAGTCATCCAATCCTGCCCATCTTGGTCTGTATATCCGAGCCCAATCTCGTGCATCACCTACTAAGCATTCCTGAATTAAATCTAGTTGTTGCCCTTCATTAGCAGTTCTCTTTAAATAGCTTTCTAAATCTTCTAGAAAGGTTATTGGATGCGTTTCAGTCTTGTCTCCAAACTTCGGTTTCTCCGTGTTTACATTTCTCACATTATATATCACAGTCTTGTGCTCTTCACTCTTTGAGTTTAATTCATTAGTTTCCTTCACATGTTCTACTCTTGACTGTTCCACTAACTCTAAAGACCTTCCACTAACTTGAATATCTTCGTTTTGTCTTTCTACATTTTCTACCGTATTCTCCTTTGTTTTAGTCAATGCCTCTTTCACTTCCGCTCTTATTGTTTGTATCTTATTATCTAAATCTCCTATTGTTCTCCGCATCATACGATAAATGACTGCCATTCCGTTTCCATTTTTATTTTGCGATTGTTGTATCTTTCGTCTTTTAGCCTGACTGACAACATGACTGTCAGAAACGGAGTTGTCAATGACAGATGGTCTATGGTTCGACTCCTCACCCTCTCGAGTTCCTACTACACGTGTCAATGGACCAGATCTACTATCTATTTCTTGTTGTTCGATAACTTTCTTTGCAGGCGCTCGTTTCCGCGAGCTCTTTCTACAATTCATTTTCTTAACATTAATAATAATTTTCCCTTAAAATTCTCTTGTGCTTTATTTTTTCCTGTGAACAGTAGGAAATTATATTTTAATTAACTTACTGGCTATCCTACAACTTTATTGTATAGATGCAAACCACTTTGCTTTTATACTCGCGACCAACTGTCATAAATTTTAAAAAAAAGTTTCTAGTCCTAGCGTATCTGTCTATGCCATTCCGCGCATTAAACGTTATTGATTTGATCGATAAATATTTCGTTTCGAATCATTTTATTTTAAATTGATAATGGAAAATTGTGGACAAAACCAATATGAGAAAGTACCCAGTAATATGCGAGTCGATATCTCATATTCAATCAAAATGTTTTATAAATAATTGTCGGCATCATGAACTAAATCAACTACTATCCTTTGTTGTATAAGTTGTATTACAGGTTAGTACCGGTTATTCATCTATTTTATTATTTATTTTCTGAATATACATTTCCTCAGTCATTCTTAGTTCTACTTTAGTAACTGGGACACTTTATTTCGTTTCGAAATGGACTGTATTTAACTACTGGTGTCCCTGTCACTTATTAATCAATAATTGTTCGTTTCTATTTCCAGATTGCAATCAAGATACTAAAATGTGCCAAAGTGAATTCTAACGTGAACAACAAGGATACAATTGGCCTTCACACCCCTTGAACTGTGTCATTTGTTTACAAATGCTAAATATACTAAGGATCTTAGGTTGACAACCGAACTTAAATGAAACCTGTAGATATCCAATCTACTGAACTCCTACAGTAAGTTTCCTTAACCAATAATCTATTTTTATTATTTATAGCCATATAATATCTATTTTGTAACATGGTAAACTATGTTAGACATGTAGCAAATGGTATAAAGTAGTTTCTGTTCTCCCCTACGGAAATTAAGGCTTGATGGTATGTATATAGAGTAAACATCTGCTAGCCCTACTGATTGTTCATTATATTTATGACTCCGTTCAAGTTGAAATTTAGCAGTTATAATAAAATAAGTAAATTTAAATTAAAACAGATTAAACTTTTATGCCAGGAACTAACATACTTGTGTGTAGTTATGACAATGTCACATGTTATCACTAGTTGCATTCAAATCATTACTATTCATAGATGTTTGTTACTATTTCATTGATTATCTTGTCAGACTTCAATAGTGGTTATATATAACTTTGGCTGTGTGGAATTTAATATAGCCTATGTTTATCGAGGATAATGTAGGATTCTAATGGTGAATGAATTATTCAAATCGGTCCAGTACTGAATCAGTACCAGATCCAGTTTCGCAGTCTATTCAATGTAAACAAACAAAGATATCTTTCCTCTATATAACTCTGTAAAACTAATGTGTAGCTAGCCTATTTGCTCTAAGAATTTTTCATGAACAGTTATCTAGGTTGTAATTTCCTTCATATAAAAAAAATCTCACTATAACCTAATATAACTATAATAATCTATGATATTGAACTTGGCAATTTATTTTCTGTACCTCGTCTGTCTGTTGTATGTTGTATATAAAAGAAAATAACATTTATTTTGTTTACAGATACTCCAACTGTCTGGAATTCGAACAGTATTGTTGAGTTATAAATTCAATCATTCAAACATGCCCGGATGCGAGCAACACACAAAATGCACAGACGGAGTGGCGAAAAGTTACGACCACATACCCGTGAAGTTCTCAAGATCTGTACAGTCACTGCTTGTTGTTTACCTGCGGCCTTTATGCAACTATCTTATTTCAAAGTAAAATTAATATTTCAGCATGCTCTCCAATAAAATATTGAGTATGGGAACAACAATTAACAACCATTACTGTAACTAATAAAGCTTCTTTGTGAGTTATTTCATGTTACCTCTTATTGCATTAAACATACTATACTTTACCTACTGAATCTGCCTACTTATCTTATCTGTATTATTATTCTTAATTCAAGTCTCTTATTTACTTTTGTCAATCGGGTCCAACCTCATACTGCATAATTCAAAAATAATTTTTACTCTTTCTAGTTTGATTCTTTATTACTTTATTAGGATAAATTAACGATATCAAACAATTATGTTAAACTTAAATGTCTTTCTTGACTAGTTTTCGTTTTGTATATTTTAATTCAAAATTTCTACTTGCCAAATCCAAAATGACTAACATACTAAACTATCAGAATGCTGCAAACTGACAGACTTATTTACATTTCTATGTCTGCTTGTCCATGCTTAGAGAATGCCATTGAAAAAAGCTAAACCGATTTTTGATATAGTTTGTTTTGATATTCATGAAAATACTTCACTTATTATGCACGGTTTGCGCTTGAATGCATACATAAATAGTTTAACTTTATAAAACTCTAAACATCTGATTAACCGTTTTGCCTATTTACTATCACACGTTTTAACGCTTAAACTTGTGTTGAGCTATGGTACCTCTCTTAACGTTTTAAACAAATGAAATGCCTGCCTACTGCAACTAGTTTTAAAAGCATCAGTTCATTCCATGGATTGATTTGGTTGTTTTAGTAACAATCAATTTCCAATATCTATCATGACCAGTCATTCAGTTTTCCCATGTGATAATAAAATGAACTAATTATTTTTTTCAGTACTTTCCAACAAAATATATGAAGGACCCTTTTCTTAGCTTAATTTATCAAATAATAATTTGCTATCAGTCCGCAGAACAGATCCACTTAATACCTTTCACACATAACCTCAACGCTATTGGTTATCTTATCAATTATCTTATCAGACCATTATCACTCTTATCAGATTTCTCCTACTAAAATGCGACTATGGCGCCATCTGACTACAACTGCTACAACATTCTTATCAGTTTCCAATACTCGAGCGATCGATGCTATTGGTCAATTTGGACGCCATCTTTGACTTTTACTTCAAATCACAGATTAGAGAGGTGCTTCAAATGTCACGTGACTCGGAATCGTCGCCTATTGATATCATTACTCTACTTTTGACAAAATGGCGGCTGACTAAATTGCTTGTCCATCTTAATTCTGTTTTCTTTCATATTTTAATTAGTTGGACTTCAAGAAACTAATTTGGAACAACAGATAATTGTAAATACGATCTAAGTGATCATATGAAGCGTCTACAACCATGGATTGCAAAAGAACCACCGCACATTGATAGTTCTACGAGAAGCCAGTCAAGACTCAACTTTTTTTTGTTTCCAGAATGGATTACAGTGATATAAAGTGAAAGTGACTCTTCAGTGAAGTGCTATATAAAAGATTCCTCAGCCTACCTAGTGAAAACCTGTATACCTATTCCTAATAAAGTCCTTATTACTTAGTACAATGTTAAAATTTAATTGTGTTCATCGTCCTATTTATTCATATTCATTCTTACTTCACCTCCATTTCACGAACAGCAAATTGTGGTTGCTTAACAGAAAACAACCACTCAGCCTAACCAAGATAAGACTTAAAGTCTAGACTAACCTATCATACTATTTGCCAACTAACATTAATAACTAGTTGGACTATTTTAGTTAACTAAAATCGAATAGTGCTCAGACCAGTTCCAGTGAAACTTAAGTAGTTATTCTAGTCTTATACACATACATACTCATTTTAACCTCAAAACACATCTAAATGAATCTAAATACCTATGACTTCCTAATTATCTTACACTAAGTTCTAGTAATGCTATTCATATCCTATTATTGCTATTCACATCCTGGTCACGGCACCAAATTGTAACCCCCCCAATGAAACTCTTAATACTAGTGTTTTTTTAACCCTTAATTTAACCTAACCACTTAAATCTTAAATAACCTAATTAATTAAACCATAATTAAAATAATCTAACACCTTGGCCTGGTGATTCGTCTAGCGTTTGTAGGACCTACATTGTGATAAACCGTACAGTAAGTAACCCAAAGAACTTTAAGTGAAAAGCAAGAATGAATCCTAACATTTGATAACACTAAAAATACTTAAGAATACCTAATGAATTTACTACCTAGTTGTACTATTCTTAGACTATAAATGTATCAGTATTGTAGAGAGTACCGGGGCCACAATGGCCCCGGGTGGAACTCCATCCTTCCCCTATTTCCACCCCTACGCCACCAGCTAACAAAATAATCCTTTGTGAAGAATCATGTTGCTGAAAATCTAAGCACTAACAATGGTGCTAATTAAAGTTCTATAATACTGACACAGTTTCTACTCTACTGTACTCTACTTTCAATAACTATTTGATTTATTATCCTCTATGGATATTATGACTCTATTAATTCTATTAATCAGATTTTACCATACTTTATTATTATTAAGATGATAACGGGTCCTTGACCTCATTTTGATGTCAATGACAGTTCTCTTATAACTAAAATTTACTATTCCTTACTTTCTGTTAATAATTTATAACGGGAATGAAACATAAAGAGTTCTTAACGAAAGTGGTTATACTTATAAATATCTACTATTATTTCTAACAGTCTAAGAATATTATACTGCAGAATGGTTATCTCAAAGTCCTGAACATTAGAAGGTATGGCATTATAGTAGTATTTCTATAATAGACAGAATAAAAACATTTCTTGTTTTATTTATGAAAATAAAGACAATTCAAGTAACTACAGCTTATGTTGGATATTCCCCCTCGTGGTGTAGAATTCTCAACGGAGTTCACTGTAGTCACTGGTTTAATATTACTTCCTTTTATGCGGAATCTGAATTTTTATAATTTACTCCATCTATTATTTTATAAGATGTTTTGAATAACTGATTATATTAGATACTCAGTCAAATTATTATTTTAAAATCGACCTTGTGCTAGCAGTCAAGTATTGAAACAACCATCCTTACATTGAATTTTATAATAAACTAACTTAACCAAACTACAACTTAACTATTTATTAAGCTGGAAATATTTCCAAATATATTAGGTGTGTATGACTCTATTCTAAACTAGCTCTGTGATGAAAATCAATCTGGAGGATTGGCCTCATATTTAGATTAATCATGTGGTGAGTATTCAGAGATCATCCGGTGTAAGAATCACTCTGCTAACTAAGCCCTAAAACAAGGTCCCTGCCTACTTCCCTAACATTCCTACATTGTACTTTAAGCTTGTCCGAGACCCCTAGCTCTGTAGGTAAAACAACTCTAGGGAACGACCCTTATTTACATTTAGTGTAATGTTAGATTTGCGAGGTGCAATGCAAATCTCCTAATCTCCTAACAGCAAAAGATGGTGTGTTCCTACGGGTCCCTAACACGTCGGCCTAAATGTTGCTAGTTCCCTGGCAATATAGCCCCTAAGAAGAGGGAACCAGCGGAAATGATACTTAACATTGTGTATAAATAATTATATAAATAATGAAACGACTTTCTGATAACTTTCACGCCTGAAAAGATGCGTCTTGCGACAACCCAAATCCATGGTACAAATATCAGACGCAGTCCATCAGAAAACCGTGTGAGTATGTAAACTTGACCCTGCCTAGACAGGATCAAATCCTGCAAGCTCACCCTTGCAGCGAAGACTCGCATATCGCATTCTGACGTTGGCACCGTTGGGTTTCGAAATGCGAATTATCAGGGATATCAAACTGCTTTGGCTCTGGACGAGAAATTATCGCCAGATTACGGCCAAAGTCTTACTTTAAATTAAATCCCTGACACTGCGAGTTTGAAGAGGTGGGAATGACACAGAAAATAATGGGTTAGTACAAATAGCGTAAGATAATAATCCACTTCCTACAGAGGTAGCGAATCACAATCCCACAGAAACTTAGTTCCCCTAGAAGGAACTTGACTTAAATATTTCAATAATAAATTACACTAGAAAATAATTCACTACTATGAAAATAGCAAACTATTCTCCACCTGAAGTCCTGAAGAATAAAACTATTAGACAATACTCACTCTGCAAATAATATAAAATTACGATAAAATACTAAAATACAATCCCCAAAATAACTCTTGTAAATTGATTTGTTTTATATGGAAATTTACAGAATTACCAGCAACTCAAAATAACCCGAATTGAAATCAAATATGAATATCCCAATATAAAAATGACCGTATCATGAATTTAATTGACTCTACTCTCTAATAATCAGTAATTTGGTGAACGTACCTCTTTAAAAATCTAATATTAATTCAACCTTACTCTACAAAATCGAGTATCAAAATGCGCCCCGTTTAAATTTCCCGCTCCCTTTTATAACCTTGGTCAGTCATTCTGAACATTCTAAGCACATTGGGAACATTAGACACATGAAGCACATTGGGTACACCCGCCATTTTCCACCACCACTCTCGTTTCATGACTTTTAATTAACTTTTAATTATCTCCTTACTTTAATAATGCTTTCTAATCAATCCATTCTAATTTCTATTTATTTTAATTCGCAAATCCCTGTTTCCCGTATTTTTTTATGTGCAAGTTTCAGTCCACAATTACCACAATTATGGTATCTTTACTCTCTAATTACTAATTAAGCTTTGTACCAATATTGATGAAATATTTACAGAATGTACTTAATACTATACTCTATTTGTTTCCGATTCTGTTTTCCTTGCGTTTTCGATAATTTCCTCATAATAAATACAAATGTTTATCATTCAAACTCTCGTTTTCTGAGCCCTACATAGATTATTTGTGGATAATATTTTGATTACATAATAATGTTGGCACTAGCATTCTCTTTACTTATATAATTACTAATTTTCTATCTAATTTCTATTATAATTAAATAGTTATGTATTTTGTATAACCAATAACGCCCTCTATTTCTTAAAATTGTACTACTAACTCGGTTTGCTAGCATCAGATTTTCGCTCACCATCAATAGTGGTTCGCCGCGATTACCCTAGATGGCGCTCTCCGTAACTAAGTGTATTTGAGACTAATTAATTATTTCTAAATTCCTTAACAAATTCATTCGCTTTGACAGGTTCTAGTTAATGTTGACTTGAGACTGTTTCAGTGGCGCGTTTTTTTTTTCTTTTATTTTATATTTTGATAATAGATTATGGTAGAGATTGGAATGATGAACAAAACGCAAAAAGAGGCACTCTTCTGTGTTGAATAGTTTAGCTAAAATTCGATGGCGAAAAAATTCATGCCACACAAATTACATTGTTGCCACGAAAATTACATTTTTAATTTTTTACTATCAATTTGCTAAATAAAACTAAACTTTTTGATTTTCCGATTTATTCATAAAAACAGAAAATGACACTTTCTAAACAAATCAGTCTTAAGGTTGTTAATAAAAAAAAATTAAAAATCACACTGCGTTTCTACAGACTAATTCAACAGTCATTTGATTTTTCTCTCTCTTTTCATTTGATGATATTTCTCTCTTTTTTCTCTTTTATATTTTTCGTAATTTTCTGCATCGTTTTTAATTTTCTGTCTCCTTTTTCTCTCCGCCAATTTCTTTTTCTCGAGTCTATCCTCTTTTTTTGACGCATTTTGAAATACCTTAAACAGAAAAGGTATAAATCAGAAACTAAAAGCAAGTTGTAATTAAACTAAACGTCAATTACAAAATTAAACAGTATCATAGATACTTACGTAAGTTGTTCAAAAATAATAAATTAAAAAATACAACGTAAAATAATAGAAAGTATTGTAATTGTATTTACGTTGTTTTTTTTAAAGATAGCAAATGTTATTAACCATCATAAAATGCTCATTTTATTGAAATAAGACATAAAATGTAATTTGTGTGGCGCGTTTGTAATTTGCGTGGGCAAAAGTGACACACAAATTACGCCACACAAATTACGGCAAAAGTGTATTTATTTTTTTCTGTCGAAAGTATAAGCTTTAGGTAAATGACAATAGGACTGTTCATTCTCGATGTTCTAAACTATAAAACACTTAAATAGACATATCGATAAAGTAGTTGAACATGCAATATTTACTAGCCACACAAATTACCTTATAGGCTGACCAAAAGTATCGTGTCACAAACTTACCTATTTTTAAAAATCACAGCGCAGACTACGCGTCCGCTTTGCTCGGTAATCGAACGCGAACTAGCATGTCTTCGACGTAATAACTTAAAAATGGCGTTACATAGCTCAACCAATCAGTAACCAGCAGGTATTTGCGAGTCATCGAAAGACGCTCTCGCGCGGGACAAACACATTCCTATCCCTGTATTTTTAAATTATGAGATTTTTGCATTGTTTTTTGTTTTATAATATAGACCAGGAAGAGCTCTTTAAAATGCTTTTTACAGAAATAAATTACGACAATTATAGACGAAGTTGTATTTATTTTTCTGAGCTAAACTTGGCGTGTGACATACCTCACAGCTATGCTAATCGTGGATTTTCGAACTTTCAATATTTTTTTTCGGGGATTGGTAGCTCATCATCATTTATTCAAGGCTTTGCCTCGTCATAAATGATTGCAAAGAATACGATCATATTTTTTTTTGGTACATATATGTCATAGTTTTTTTTTTGGTAGCGTGGGACAGTCAGAAAACTCGGTTTTGAAATTCACCCATTATCTATGTTGTAGTATGTCGTTTATTTAATACAAACAGTTTTAGACATCTTTTAAGCACTTACGTCTTAAAGCCTATAACTCACGTCAGGAAACTAAGCTTAAAACAAATGAACCGTTTAATGTATTAAATTGCCTTAATTTTTCACGTTCCATTTTGTAGCGAGTTGTAACGTGACTTTGACTGAACAAATTGTATTTGTGCTTCATTTAAATATGGTGTCGATGTCAACTCTCCATTTCGTTTTAGGAAATTAAATAAATTTGTGTCTCAAGTTACCGTGATTTACATGGCAGGGTGAAATTGAAAATTTAATTTAGGTAAACGTATTTAAATGTTGTGTCTTTTCGGCGGTTATAATTAACTTGGAAACCGAGTCATATTGTTGGCACGGATAACTTTTCTGACAAGACAGTTTCGCAAAGTAAGTTTAATATTCATTTTTTTTTTCATACGAAGCTGTAACTTATTCGTCTTCGATATATTCGTTGGTAGCTTTTGTTGCTATGCACAGTACTTAATATTTTTGCATGTTGGATTATTTCTAACGTTAAACGTATACAATGTACGCCCACAGTCTTGCTTAACGTGGCCTGTATGTAGGTCTTGTTACGTTTGGGTCTGCCTAACCCGTAAGGGATAAAGACGTGATTTGTGTGAGTGTGTGTGTGTGTGTGGAACGGAGATAGCTGGTATCCTAGATTAACACATAAAACACTACTCTCTACTTCTCTATATTTGTACAATAAAGCATTTACTTACTTACTTCCTTACTTACTTAAAACATGTCAAAGGTCGTAGCTGCATAATGTAAGTCTAATTCTACGCAGACGAAGTAGCGGGCAGCAGGGTAGTCTTACATACTTTAGAAAATGGGAACTGTAATTTATTATTTCAACGATGAAGTCCCGAGCTTTACATTTAACACAATTTGAGGATACCCGGAACATAATAATTATTCTATTAGGTATGATAAAATATTCTTTGCCGTCAGGTTGAGGAAGGCGTTTGAGCAAGTTAGGATTACAGCTGAAGATTACGATCAAAAGAAGTGATGTGATGTGTATCTCTATGAGCGTTCTATTGCATGATAGTTCTGTTGGTGTCAAGTAACCGAGTCAGTAACTATAGGTGAAAAACTCAAGTAAATGACCTGTTGTATGTGTGAGTAATGTGTTCGAATAGACAAATTGACGTTCCAAATTAGGAAAATGACCTAAGTCCCATATCAGTTCTGTACTCTACTACATACAACAGGTCGTTTACTTAACTTTTTCACCTATACTTACGCTATATTTTTAGCTAATCAAAGCTAGGTTTCGTTATGGTTTAATATCAGCGTACCAAGTGAATGAAACAATAAACCAAGAAAACAAAGGTTTAAAGATTCAGATGTTGCGTTCAGCGAGGTGTTTTTAAAATCACATTTGTGGAAATTCAATTCAAAAGTGCTAAAATAAGCATGTTTTGTTGCGAAGCAACGGCTTGTATGATAGTTTGGACTAGTTGACACAATGATGTAGAGAGAGAGAAAGAGTATTTCAAATTTTACACAAGACAAATTTTCACAGGTTTTTTGAAATTTTAAAACTCTGTCCTGTATGTCATAATCAAATGTGGAGAAATACCTCAACTGGGAATCTGACAACTGTAAGGGGTAAATAATAAAAATTAAGATTTTCATAATACCTAATAATTAACCATCTTGAACACTTGCCACTAACACATTAATGCTACATAGCATAGGCATTTATTGCGGCGAACCCGCAACCGACCCTTTCTGTTAATACCTATGGTTACGCCATTTCCCACAACTCGGACTTGCAAGTTAACTTCTCTCCTTACCGAAATCTTACTTGTCTGATTTAATCAACTGATGAGGGTTTTTCTAGAAAGGAATGAATGTATGTAGATATATAAGTAGGTAAGATAATATCAGTTTAGATAGTACGTACTAGAGTGTACATACACGAATGCTGCGCTCGTTTATCTTTTTGTTTTATGAACAAAAGGTTTCATCATAGTAGCGGATCCCTCCTTAAAACGACCTTCTTCGAGCTGGTTAATGGATGAAATGTATTTTATATTCAATTAAATATGTCAGTATATTGCAAATGGGTTGTCCAAAAAATTTCAGTCCTGAATATATTTTTAAAAATATATTTATTTTTATAACATTACACTGTTTTATTAATAGAAAAATTCCATACCAATCGAAAGTATGAAGCCCATAGAATATGCAAATGTTAGGCTGACAATTTTTTTCCCGTCACAACTCTTGGGTAGGCAAGTATTAACAGGTAAATCGATACTATAGTAACTTGCACCGATCTGGTTAATGAATTGAAGTTAAATTAAAATAAATATTATTTAATTACGAACACGGTGGCATAGTCTGAGAAAAATCACTCCTGAATTCCGGTTGTCAAGTTTTAAAAAGTGAAATATGTGGTCGTTAATGAAATATTCTTTATTTTAATTTAACTTTAAGACATTAACCAGACCGGTGCAAGTTACTATAGTATCGATTTACCTGTTTACACTTGCCTACCCAAGAGTTGCGACGGGAAAAAAATAGTCAACCTATCGATTGGTATGGAATTTGTCCTTTTACCAAATCAGTGAAATATAAAAAAAAAAAATTAATCATATTCATATGACTGTTTTTAGACAACCCATTTCCAGTATATTTGTTGACATATTCAATTTCATAAAAAATACTTTTCATCCATTAACCAGCTCGTTTTATGGAGGGATCTTAGACTATCACAGCAACACTGTTTTTGACGCTTCGCAGCGAAATAATGCCGATGGTTACACTCCACGACAATGAGATTGTATAATGTTAATTCCATGTCGTTTGAAATATCATAAGGCCACGTTCATAGCTATTTACATTGTATGCTTTTGTTAGCCGACGAGGCGAAACTGTTACTTTAGAGCCGATGCAAATTAGAGGAATTGTTTGTAATCGGATAACAATTACGTAGTCTTACTGCGAGACTGCGGCGCCGCCGTCGGCGTAGGCCTCTGTTTTTGAAACAGCGACACGTGATTCGAATATATTAAAGCTTCTCTGTCAGAGAACCGCTGACCTAGATCAGTGCCAGTAGCCAGGTGACCTCTTTCCTTGTAAGAGTCCATACCTAACGGTACAAAGTGGCTTTCAGAAGTTAATACTTAATCCATTTCTAATTAAGCGCGGCGAGCAAAATCTGTTACACTCAACTTTGCCTTTTCACTGTTTTTTTTTCAGAAATTATTGTTCGTATAAAAATAGTATCTACAACCGAAACCGAAACCGAAATATACTTCGAGGGCGATTCTTATGTAACTTGCGTTCATTTTAGCTGTTGTAAATGTATATTTGTGTTCAAAGGAGCATTTATTATTAAAAAATTGTTTGTTCTGAGGAATGTGAGAGAAATTTTCTATTTTTTTAAAAATGTCGAATGGCTGGACCACTGTGCCGATTGCTAGCGCACGCAGCAGGAGAGTCCACGAGCACAGTTTTGAATTCGATCCCAGTTTCGGAAGATTCTTTGCCTAAATCAAGACTTAAGTTTAATGCCACGACCTAAATCAAATTTTCACCAAAAAATATTTTTTTGCACACTTGCCGCCTTTATAATATTTCTTTACTTTTTAATAATGTGAATGCGATGTGTTGGACGAAGTATTTTGTAAGAGTACAGTAATTAAAAAAAATGTTTGGACCATTCTACATGTTTTATGGTAATTGTGTGGTGTATGTGAACCCAAGAAGGTGCTTGCTTATACTATTGACAGTAATGTTCGTAATATTGTTATTTAACACACGGAAAAGAACCAGCTCGCTAAGCCAATTTTGTGATAGCGCGTACACAAATAAACTAAGTTATCTTGGGGTTCCATACACCCCGAGGTATCTCTATCTGTTTGATCAGGGAGCCTGGTGTGTGCTTTAAGAGTGGGTTTAGGTCGGTAATTTAAGTCGCGGGGTCATATAATTTCATTACTAAGGCATTCACTCTGGTACTATGACTTCTTCTTAATACCCTTTCCATTTAGATTCGTCTGTGCTATTTACGTTTTCAATAACGAGGAATAAAACAATGTTAATGAAAGCCGCTTTAAGTAGGAATTGATCAAGTTTATCGGTCAAACGCGAACAAAAAGGGAAACCTTATACTTTCTAATGAATTTCAGATGAGCGTTGTATCTCCCAACTCAAGAGAATTTGTTTAATTGGAAAATTAATAATTCCAACGTAATTATCGTTAAATATTTTTCGGCAGGGTTTTTAAAAATGTATCAAAGTTTTATTTAAAATTTAATTAACATGCTGCGGTTGGATGCTAATGAGGTTTAATGGATAATATTAATTGGATTGGGCCGGCATTGCTATAAGTTATGCGTGACCAGTTCTCATACTGTTATATAGCGACAGTGTTATCCACCAATACCACTTCACTTGACGCAGTCATTTATGCGAGTTAATCTTTTTCGCAACCGTTTACCTACGTACCTATGTAAGTGCAGCGAAGATATCCAGCTTAGCTTTTTGCGGGATTCAGTTCGCTCGATTAAAGACTGACTTTCTATACTAGGTACTACATACCACGTCTTGTGCGATTGTCCGACATTCTTCGATAGTGCTACTTCAAATAACATAACGTTTCCAGAGCTTTAGCTAAGAGATAAGGCAACTATAATGTGGTATAATTTAATGCGGTTGGTTAGTGACCTAGACTCAGGATCCTAAACTGACTGAGTGAATCTAAGTAACACAGTGACATGCTCCACTACTCAGTATGGATCGCAATGATGTTCGATGTAGCAGCTGGGTCGATTCCCGCGTAGATCAGTTCATGATGGATATAATAGGAGTGTTTCTACTTGAGTCGTGGTTGTTATTCTTATTAATTTAAGTTTTTAGGTAATTGCTCACCATTGAGGAATAATCTAAAGAGGAAACTCCTCTATGATTTTCACATAAGTACTTGCAAATGAAGACGAGATAAAAAAACATCACAACAATGTTCCGTTCATTGTTTCACAAGACTGAGCTCTTTGTAAGCTGTCATTGCTAGGTAGTAGGTACCTACGTCACTGCAAATAGGTACATCCATGCAAAATAACGGCTCATAAAGGAGTCCTCTCTTTTTAGTCCCATTCCAAGCGGGTAGCCGGTAACGTCAAATGAAGATACTTAAATTTAACGCAACAGTTAAGGTCCCGGAACGGACCCAGTTTACCGGAATAACTCGATTTGTCTGAGAAGAGTGTCGTTAAAACACAAAAATGTCTGAACCGTCAGCGTTGACTTACGTTAACAAAGGGTGCGTCAACCATTCTTCCCTTTGTGCACAAGCATTAATAATGTGTTATCTTATTGCGCTTTTTATAAAACACGAAGTTGTTAGCGGCGTAATTGTTACGATCGGGCGGGGGCGGGGGGCGGATGAAAACATGACAACTTCCAGAAAGTAAAGTGCCCTTCGGCCGTCTACCATTAAATGTAGCCCTTTCAAGGAACGTCATTTCTGTTAAATTTTTACAAAGTTTTTTGGTAAAGCTAGGGCAGATTAAAATCTTGTTGAAGAAATAAATTGTTTTGCTGGTGTTACATTTGTTTTTTAATTTGAATCTAAAAGTTGAAATTATAATGAAGAGAGATAAATCTTTATTTCCATTTTTATTATTTCTTAGTCTAAGTAAAAAACAGAAGCCTAATCCTCTTATTCTTGAATGGTCTTGCCACAAAAACTTAAGCACGTCTTAGACGAGCCTAAAATGACAGTTTTATGTAGTTTACATAAAACTGTCATTTTAGGCTTTCACGATAACAAGGATAACTTTCTACAATGGGAACCATATAACTAATAATAAGAGGAATAGAAGTGTCGCGCGAGGTAAAAACCCTGTAATGTTAATGTCGTACGTAAATAAATAAATATTTAGTAGTCTGATAAAATACATCTATTTTACATTTATTTTCCCAGTTCAGTCCGTAACGAAGTAAAACGTTTAAGAAAAAATTGCAGATATTGTGGTTCAAAAAGGAGTATAGGTATTTAACTGATGAGTGCTGTATTTTAGTAAGCATTGATTTTGAAAATTTGGAAATTAAATGATGACATTTCTAGAATGGATTTGTTTTTTGTTAAATCGGATAGTACATATTCACGACCGCCCCTTTTTGTCAACTTCTACTGATGCGATCCATGAGAAAGTACCAAAAATCCCTACATGGAAGTCTCTTAACCAAGAAAAGTTACAGCGAACTGCTTTTAGTCCAAAAAGGAACGCGGCAGTGATTAAATAGGAAACATACCTATATACAGGGACTAAGAAAACGTTTACAAACGGAAAGCTGGTGACTAAGTTACAGGTGCAGGATTATACGGAGCTGCAGTGAGCGCTACGCCGTGCCGTGAAACCACCCCAGTCGCACGTAATGTAATTGTAATGGAGTGAACACCTCAGACGGTGACAATGGAAGGAACATTCTCACGTTACTAAGTATGGCGCACGTTGGAAACAGAATTGCAGATTAACTCATACGAAGACGAGACATATTTCAACCTAACCAGCTCCTTCGTCTCAGATATAACAGCGTATTTCCATGCTATCTTTTTGTGTTCTAAATTCGGAATACATTTATCTTGTAATTAGTCAAGTAGATGCCTGGTTTTCTAACGTAGAAGCAAATTATACCTACAATATAAATGCTGAAACAACATACGTCAATTAATTCGTTAAAACCAGGTTAAACAAACAATTGCTTTCGTTTACCCAACTTTACGTCTTCAGTATAGTTTAATTAATTTAACGTACCCTATAATGTTACGAACATTTTAATGTTTTAAAAACAATCTACATTGTTAGAATTCGAGGAAATAATGTAAATCCCGATCGACTCAAAATCGAATATACCTTGGAAAGTTCACATCTAGCCTACGGCACGTTTTCTACGTATGAAACCTAAAAAGTACTTGCCAGAAAATCTTCATTTGGAAAATATCAAATTTGCACTCATTACAAGTATAAGATTTAGTTTCCTAACCTAGAAATGGTGACCCGATAATACGATATCCTTAAACTAAGCCAGCAAGGTCTCGTATCAAAGGCCTAAAATGTTTCGCTTCACAAAGGGCACTATCTATAGCCCTTACCTTCTCTTCGGTGTCTACTAAAAGCACGCCCAAAACAAGTTTGCTAACTCGAGATTACGCAGTTGGCTAACTTAGTATAATTAATTTAGTCAGCAAGTCGCTTAGGATAATTCGCCTCTGCCTTTAGTTGATTTGCTCTGAGACCTCTACAAAATATTGTTCATATCGATACTTTTAGAGTTTGCGTTCTACGTCCAACAAGACGAATTTTTAGATGCAAAAGCTTTTGAAATGTGGCCGTTTTGCATTCGATGAGCGATTACGGTTTTTATTTAGATCATTAAAAGGTGTTATGGTTTTTGTTTTCTGCCGATGATTTAGTGTTTTTTTAAACAAACTCTTTCGTACGTAGGTACATTATTAATGTATTAAGAGAAAAAAATAAGTGTTGAGGTCCCATGATTTACGTGAAGATCTTGAAGTTACTTTCTTCCCTGTACTGTGTTTGAGTACCTAAATATAGGGAGACAATCACTGTGTTATCGAAAGATTTTTACTAATTAGACACATGCCCCTTTACCCCTAATGTACATTTGTTAGCATTGCAGTGCCAATTATACCGAAACAACCGTAATATGCAATATAATTAATTGCACAACTATATTCACGGCCATGATAATTGAGCATAATCGGCGTTCCAGTTCCACACGGGCCGGTAATATAGCAACGGTGTCCTGTTTACACATTTTCGAGCACACCTAAACCTTTAGGGGTGGACCTAATACTGTGACTTAATTCTGCGGAGTTAGCACACCTTCATTTATGTTTGCTAATTAGAATTAGATTGGATACACTCCGTTTTCTAATGAGTTCGTTTTATGGAGCGAAACATTCTCAAATTACCTGTTTATATCAAGAACTAGCCTTGACTCTACCTACAAAATGTTGTTTTGCTCTTTGTTTTTACACAATTTAACGAAGTTTGGAAAATAAGTGTACGTTTTTTCTTAGCAGCTAAATAGCCCTATACTAACGTAAACAAATCCTTAGTAAAAATACTGAACATGACTTCAGTATGCCGTGCAATATGATTATCAAAGATAGAGAAAGAATCCGCAGAGTTTACCCGCCAATTAATCATTCTGTCACGCTGATTTTGTACAAAGCGTAAAACAATCCTCAGCGGAAAAACCAGCAACACCGCTGAAAAAACGTGTAGGTAAGTATCTGACGATCGTGTGTCGTCCGAGCGTGAACGCGTGCGTGGAAACGTATTTCATTGTTTGACGGACGGCTATTGTAGCCAAAAATATGAGGGAAACGAAATTATTCAAAAACATATATCGTGTTTTATTTGGGGCAATTATCATACCTGTGTAGTACTACTACTACTGTAAATGCGTATGTGTGTGCTGTGTATGTGTGTGTGCTTGTGTGTGTGTGTGGATGTGTAGGTGTTTGTGGCTGTAAGATGTCTCTGTCTGTTTAATTTCTAGATTGGCTGTTGCCCGCGACATTGTCCGCGCAGAATTAAAATTTGTTTTCCAGGCAGCTGAATTTTCCCGACGCTTCTAACAATTTATCGTTATATATCAATAAATTTTCGCAAAACTTCGACATATTATGTACCTAAAACCTTCCACGTGAGTCACTTTATCTACTAATGTAAAATGCATGAAAATCCCTTCAGTACATTTTGAATTTATCGCGATTAGATAGACAGACAGACAGATGCGGCAGAAGACTTTCCCGTTCTAGCTTCAATCTTTTTTCTCATCCATTTTCATCAAACCTTGTCAACAAAAACGAACAAAAAAAATTAAAAAAAATTGGTGCCGTTGATCGGAAGTTATGCGCGTATACATTTCAGTGATTCATTTTTATTTATATCGATGAATTTGAAGACACTACGTCAGAATATTCATTACATAAATATGAAAACCGCAACTTTATCTGGCTTCGTCGGCTTTTCTTAGGAACGGTCTGAAATATATGTAACATCGCGATGTTTCTTTATCAGCAAAGACCCTAGCCATGTGTCATTCAGCTTCAATATAATGGCGTAAAGGCCTGAATAATAGCCGACAAGAATGATAATGTCCGCACATTTCCCAGCGAACCCTAGCAGTGTGACTCTATTCGCATATAAAGTTGAGTCTAAGAAATAATTGAGGGTCCTTTGGTGGCCTTGCAGACAGTGCTGTGGATTATGCTGTTACATAATAATTAATGTATTATATACAGTAAGAAACATAGAGCATAGGGTTTTTAGTGTTTCAAATTTCGTTGTAATCTTGTAATATTAAAATGTTTTACTTTTTATTGAATCAGGTGTTACTTTGCGGATGTCCATTTCAATGAACAAAAATATTTACCTAGCTACTCCGCTACTTAAAAACAATTATATTTCGCACAGGCTTGGTTATCTGTACACGTACTTTAGCGGAGTAGCTAGGTAAATATTTTTTGTTCGTGTTTTACTTTGTTGATAAAAAAGTACTATGCGAGCTGTTACCAGTTGGTATTTGATTTTAAAATATTAGGCCGCTAGATCAAAAAGATGTAATACGACCTTGGCTCTATGAAAAAATTCTGAAAACTCCTAATCGGGAGTCGGATTTGTATCAATGGCAAGATTTAGTCGGCAAGTTACAGGAATTACAATAGTGCTTACGGCGCACATTGTATTATCTGATTCTAATTGGTTTTTCTTTTTTTTCAGATCTCAAATAACGCGCATGGACGAATAAGAAATAAGTATTTGCGGCTCAAAGCGACACAGACTTCTTCAGGATGTCGAGCGAAGGCGGCGGAGACGGCAGCGAGGACCTTATGTCGCTGGCGTACTGCTACCCCTGGGGGATGGGGTTCCGGGACGTCTTCGCACAGATCCACGGATACATCGCGCTGGTCATATGTGTGCTTGGCTCCGTCGCCAACTCCGTGAACATAGCCGTGCTCAGCCGTAAAGAGATGGCCTCTTCTACCAACTCCATCCTCACCGGTCTCGCTGTTGCTGACCTCCTCGTCATGATCGACTATATCCCATTCGCATGCCTCATATATGTCAAAATTGGTTCTGAACAAAGCAGAAACTCTTACGCCTCCGCAGTGTTTGTGTACTTCCATTCGATATTCAGTCAGACATTCCACACCATCTCTATCTGGCTGACGATCACGCTCGCGATATGGAGATACATCGCGATTAAGTTTCCACAGATGAATAGAACGTTCTGTGGTAAAAGAAATACTAATATAGCTATTACTTTAGCGTATGTCGTGTGTCCAGTGTTGTGTCTTCCTATTTACTTTGCTATGAATATTACGGAAGTCCTGATCTCCAGCGCAAGTAGTACTAATGAGACAATTAATAATATCACTAGTGCGGTGAACGTGGCGTCCAGTGCGGCGCCGAAGTACGCCATTACTATGACCAGTAATAAAACGTTATTGACTGCGATATTTTGGATTTACAGTGTATTTATAAAACTTATACCTTGTTTAGTGTTATCAATTCTGAGTGTGTGTCTGATTATAAAAATGAAGTCGAGTGACAGAAGACGGCAGAAACTCTTGAAAAAGTCGGCGATCACGACGAATGAGGTAAATTAAAAATTTGAATGTAAGTTTCATGATAAAAACACCATTTAGAATCGCCTTTTTTCATAAAATATTATTTCGTATTTCACCCGCGAATCATGTTTTAATAATACATTTATATCTATTGATTTGATAAAATGTTCTGTATTTCATGAACTGGCTTTACGAGGTTCACATGCAAAATTTTTAGAAAGATCAATTAGGTCAATCAAATTTCCTTCGACAATACAGAATACTCAAACAACGTGTATTTTAATTCCGAACGCTTCTACTGGCTATTGGCGTACTATATTTTGCCCTTTTACTTCAATATCTAAAATGTATTACATAGACATTTTTGCGATGATTTATCTCACGTTATTAAGATGATTTATCATTTTGAATCGGAGAGCAAAGGCGTCCCAAAATTTATGCTCTCTAGGGTTGCCCAGAATCGCACCCAATTAAACAAGCCAGTTGTATCGACAAGACGTCAAAGGGATCAAAATAGATTGAAAACCGAGATTTCTTGTGCTTGCTTGCACATGCAGTGCAATCACTATAGTTTGCATGTCTGTTTATTATATCAAAAACACTAGAAGGCACAAGTAAAATTAATACGAATGCATGTATGTATGTATGTATAACTCTTTATTGTGCATAAAACACAAGAAAAAAATGAATACAGGACAACACACTTGCACAAAGGCGAACTTATCCCTAAAAGGGATCTCTTCCAGTTAACCTTTGAACGATTGACAGGACATGAGTATTAAGCAAGAGTAAATTCACATCATCAAATTTTTTGCCATCCAATATGTTTATATAGGAAGTATGCAAGAGTCAAAGTAAAGGTCTTAATGCTCCATACAACTGTAAGCATCTCATGTTGGCATATTATGAAAGTATATTTTGCAGATAGGGAACCACATATTTGCAATTGAAATGTTACCGAAGCTTTTGGCAAATCATATGCGGCCGAATGAGGCGGTGGACTGCTGCTGTAGGTATAGAAGAATTGGAAATACCTACATGTGAACCCAGTACCTAGCACTTGTATCATGTAAAATTATGTAGATGTACACCTAAAAATAAATTCGTAGGGTGAAAAGGCGCGTTTGAACGAGGATGGAGGGAAGCGCGGCGGCGGCGGCGGCGGGCGCACTGACCGCACCACCCGCATGCTGTTGGCCCTGCTTGGCCTGTTCCTGGCCACCGAGCTACCTCAAGCGCTGTTCGGGCTCCTCACGGCACTTGCGCCGCAGCTGTTCCAAGTTTGCTACTATACATTCGGTAAGTATCTTCTCATTGGACTTAATGTTTCATATGTTTCCTTTCGAAAGTAACACATAAAAGTTTCTAGTTTTTGAACATGCACACTTCTTTGCAATCTTGTTCGAGAGAAAGTGCTTGATTGTAATGATTGATGGTCAATTGTGTATTCATTATTCTTATTCTCGATAACGACTTATGGTATGTTCAAAATTTTGACATGGATTGAAGGATGGTTTACCGAAGGGTAAAGGCGGCTTTTCATATGTGCGTGACTTGGAGTATCTACCGACAAATCGAATAAGATGGAAGCATGGACATTGCTATCCCGTTTTATAAAAACATGCGTCTCAGGCCGCGCAGGTAGATACGTGAAGTCACGCACGTTGGAAGTCTACTTAGTGAGACCAAACCAAATATTTTAGTGAGATTCGTGAGCTTTTAAGATACTATCTAGGGTTGCCAACTTTTATTAGAAGAAATAGATTTCTAAAGAGATAAATAAAGACTACGGACTTACAAAAAAGGATCATATATTTTATAGGTATATTTATAATGAGTTTGCATAATATTACATGACTGGCACTAGTACCTATATTAAACATTGTGTAAAAAGAGTATTTTAGCACACTCTCTTAGTTTTGTATTTTTTTTTTTTTTTTTTTATGTGAATAGGAAGGCAAACGAGCAAGTAGGTCACCTGATGGTAAGTGATCACCACTGCCCATAGACACCCGCAGCCCCGGAGGGATTGCAGATGCGTTGCCAACCTAGAGGACTAAGATGAAATGCCTCTTGTGCCCGTAATTTCCCCGGCTGTCTTACTCTCCATACCGGAACACAGCAGTGCAAGCACTGCTACTTAGCGGCAGGATTAGCGAGTAAGATGGTGGTAGCGATCCGGACGGACCTTGCACAAGGCCCTACCACCCGACTGTTGTATATTATAAAGTACGCCTACATGAAATAGAATAAATACTCTATTTAGAGTACGGTTGGCAACCCTAATAAAATCCGTAACACTTGTACTTAAGTGGCTGGGTTTTTAGTTTAATTGCCTTAACAAGCACTTTTAAGTTTTTGCTGCCAACAGTTACCAACAATATTTAGATAGTTACCTATCTAAGATAGTATAAAAATGTTGCTAAGGAAAACAATCAACAATGCCGTGAGACCACATCGCAGAACTAATGAACTATCTAAGTTATATAGAATACGTGATCCAAGTATTGGTACGTAACGTAACTGCGATCAGATTATCCGTAATTAAATATGTCGTAACATAGTACGGCGGCGAGCGGGTGGTATCACAGTTATTATTTCCACTAATAAGGACTTTAATAACATCTCATACTAGGTAAACATAAGTATAACTACCATATATTATTAAAGTGTACAATTTATAGAATATAATATACTTAATAAGTTTGCTTTTTGTACCAAGCTGGATGAAAAATTAGAATTTTATTATTGTAATAAAGTCAACCCACAATAACTCTGCAATGAACTGACAAAAAACAGACAACATTAGAAATGAAAAGTTTGTTGATGGCAATATTAATTTATAGTCAAACAACACGTTTTGATCCAGGATAATTATTATTCTATCATTATTCATTATCATCATCATCAGTACTAGCCTGTATACTTACCACTACTGGGCACAGGCATCCTCTCACAATGATAGGACTTACGCTGCCTATGGATACACCATATCATTATTATGAATTTGTAACAAGGTACCTACGCATAATAGCGTGGGGTACTCGTAATAAAGTATATCGTATCGCATAAAGTATAATGTATTTAAGTTCAGTATTATACTTACTTTTTAAATTAATTCAGATAAATACATACTCAAGGAAATAAAACGTAAATAATTTTATGATGTATTTTTATTCACTAAATGACACATCTGAGTCTAAAAATTCCACTTCTTCATACAATTCGTCCTGTACCTCAACTTCTGAGTCTTACAACATCTTACCAGTCATTAGACTATTTTTTTTAATGTAAAAATCCTCTGACCTAACGTTCAATTTGCCAGTTCTTTGATATTATTGTCTACAGAACTTGTGATTATAGTCTGAACAGCTTCAGATAATTCACCTTGAAACAATGAATATACAAGTTAAAACATAATAGGTACTATAACTTCGTTTCACCCTAATCCTACTTTAATTATATTATTTAATAAAAATAAAAATTAAAGATACAAATATAATAGTAATTAAATCAAATATCACGACTTGCTCTTAGAGTTTAGAATTTCATGTAAACATTGCTCTTTTAGCTAACGGGCGGACTCCATTTTCCTTTTACATTTTGGAATTGAGTAATCATCTTGAATATAAGTTCTCGAACTCCACTATTAATAGTTATAACCATTTTTAAAGTAAGATTCACTAAAAGATTGCAAGCTTGTGGGCGTATAAATGGCAAAAAAACAATCTTGCTAATCGTGGCCTAGATCTTGCCACCTTAGGCTCTGTCTACCCCGTAAGGGATAAAGACGTGATTTGTGTATGTATATTGTATGTATGTATGTGTATTCACTAAAAACACCGACAAAATATTCATGAAATTCGAATAAGTCATTTTTGAGTGACGTGAAAAAAGTGTTACCAAAGCGTGATTTTTCTGGTTTGCCAATTAATATCTTGTGCAGAGTTATCGTGGGACGATTCTATTATTTTCTGTATAGTGGTATTTCACTGGGGCACAGATAATATAATACAAGTAACTCGGGGCTATTTTCTTACTAACATCGCCATAGCAACACATAAATGTTTGACTATTTCAAATTCTTACGTATTTTATTCTAATTGACTGTTACTCCGAATATAAATACCATTAAGACGAACGTAAACAAGGCATAAATATTTACACTTCGTTTTATATAGGTACGTCATAGTGAAAGGCAACTCTCGAATGATTGAACGATATCAGGTAAAAGTCAATTAGTTTCTATGTAATTATTGATATCATGAGGTAGTTAGGTAAGTTAGGTAAATAAACCCGCTTATATAGATCCTGTATACTAATTTGATTCTTAGAGACCACCACAAATCCTCGTCGTAATGACATTTACGTCATTTGATGAGTA
Source organism: Pandemis cinnamomeana (assembly GCA_932294345.1). NCBI lineage: Eukaryota > Metazoa > Arthropoda > Insecta > Lepidoptera > Tortricidae > Pandemis > Pandemis cinnamomeana. The sequence goes on along the minus strand of OW028705.1, from coordinate 7,864,043 downwards.
CCTATTGTAATAGTCTTTTTTTACTATTTAAATATATATGTATATACCTATATTATTATTATTATATATTTGAATATATTGCAAGGTTCTAAGGTAGCTAAGGAATGAAATTGGTTGACTATATATACAGAGACTTAGTATTTTTTTCATAATCATGTTGACATTCAAAGACGCAAACTAAAACAATGTACTTAATTGAAAAAATAGTGACACGGGTGGAATATTGTAAATCTCTCCTCGATTCCACTTTAGGTAAGCGCCTTATACTAGAGAGGATTTCTTATAGTTCTACACGACCGAAGAGGCTGTCAGACGCAAACGTGGGAACTAATCGTTTTGTCATCTCATCCCGTGTAGGTACTAAGTATACCAAGACACTAGACTAACCTGCCACTTCTCACTACCGCATTCTACGATTTTTCTTACATAACTTCGAAGTAAAGCCTTTTATATACACGGTTCGAGAACTATTGCACGAGTTGCGATACTTGCAATACATTGTGTGTGTGATCATAGACTTCTAAGCGATCGATCTTTGAGGCACATAAAACAAGTCATATTTCTAAATAACACAAATCATTAGCGTGATAAAAAGACCCTAAGAAGCGCTTGGTGTAAGTTTTTTGTTTCAACGAACACCTCGAACGCTTTTGCGTCGAAGAAAGAGTCAAACACTGTGACATTATTTTGATACTGTTTCGTGCTGCTAGTGGAGCTGACGATTTGCCGTGGTAATTGATAAATTTACGCGAAAGCGTTCTAGACGATTTTTGTGTGAAAAAGGAACACTAGAGGTTCTGAACTCCACTTATTTAATAACTAAAGAATTTATGTTCGGCAAAAACGTAATCTGCGATGATTAGGTACACTGCAAAGATGGCGTATGTCAGTCACTAGAGAATACGCCAACGCCGCTTTCACAGTCGGTCGTCGCTGTAGCTGAATTCGGCTGAGAGTTTATTAGACTACGGTAATCTTTCCTCGATGCTGGAAAAAATATTACTTTAGTAGGCCTCGAAAGTTTTGACCAGAGTAAATTAAATTTGGTATCAACGTCGAATTTAATTTTCCACTCTTAAAAGTCAAGGTTTGTGCTAACGAGGCCGTCAAACTTTGCTTGTACCTACCATTTAACAGTAAAAGTTAATAAGTTACGGTTTTATTCAGGAAAACAGTGTTTAATGATTTATAACATGATATTCAGTCAAGCAATAAGCCTTTAATTCCTGTAAATTTGGTATCAAGTGGTAGCTCATCCCTCCTTATTCAGTTATTTGTGGTACAGGAGGGGATACTCCAAATGAGAGATTAATGAAATGAAATAATTAAATGCTTAACAACAATTATTTTATGGTCTACTGTAGCAACTTGGAAGAGATTGGAGACATGCAATTAAAAAGTTAAAATAAAAAGCTAGTACACTATCCTTATCATACTATTATTGCGCGACGCAGACAAAGTTGTGGGCAGAAATTATATTAAAGTGTCAATTAAATAGGTATCTTTACTACGTCGGTGAATTTATTCATAAATGATTATGTATTTGTTTTAAGAAAACTACTAGAGGCTCAGCAGCATCTACCTAAAATGCCAATAGCTTGTACCTCTGTCACACTGAACGTGTGCATAAAGATAAGTTACAATTCATTTAATTATAGCGCTCAGATGTATAGTTGTAACAGTGTGACTTAATTATATTAGAACAGATGGCTCTCTTTCAACTTTGTATTAAGTTCTTTAGTGTGATTATATTGAGTTGAAGATTATTTAATCAAGTTGACTTTCAAAGCGTTTTGAGCCAAATCATAGTTCGGGAACAAGTGTTACAGTTTTTAAGTCATGAGCAAGGAAAACAAAATAAAATTATTAAATGTTGTGAAAACCTCTTCGTTTTAACAACGTGTTATTTTTGACTAGATACCTACTGTTATTTGCGCTCAGTTCAGTGGCAAGTGGTTGGCAAATTAGAAATTCAAAGTTTGTATCATACCATCTGTGTCACTCTCCTATTCCTAAGCTATTCCTAATATTCTAAAAAACCTTCAAGTAAATGTGAGCGGAGCTGCACGAGACGAACTTCGAATATCTAACTTCGGAGTATAAGGCTTATTTCACATTATCTTTTGACATCGAGATCGCGACGGAAACCTTTTCTCAGCAGCGTAACCATCTGCGGCGGACATAACACGATTGCACTTAGACAATGTTGTGTCGCTCAGCGAAAACGACTAAATTTACCGACACGCTTTTGCTACAAGTAAATTGAGTATTATTAAGATATACAGCGACCCTTCTCTCTATTAGTTTATTTTATAGTTTTCCGCCTCATTTACGCCGTTAAGGTAGTTTATTCAAGTAGGGAGCAACCCAGCGGATGAAGGAAACTTAACTTTTTTAGAGAAATTTTCAAGACACTTTCTTGATCGTAGATTTTGTCTCAATGTTAAGTTTTTGATTGGTATCTAGAACGAAACTTGGGCAATTAAGCAAGCTTTCTTCAGAGTTTAGCTTAAGTAATTAATCAAATTAATTTTACCGAACTTTTGACCTCATGTTGTGTAAAATGATATTTTAGACCTTGGGTGAGTAATCTCCGCGAAGGTTTCGACTTAGTTTCCTGAATTTTATCTTTTACCTACTGTATCGACTTAAGTAATACAATGCTTATCAAATTTCATATAGTAAGGGATTAAACCTCGAATAAGTATAAGAATAAGATGGTTCAATTTCGCCACCAAAGCTATATTAAATAAAAAAAATGTTGACCAGACACAGAGTTACGGGAGCCCATATATCTAGAGCTGTCGCGGAAGCGACCCGCGCCTAAAACAAATGTTGGCGTATGTCTATACGACTTTAGTTGATGCGGCTACATCTACATTTCAAAGTTCTTATTTGGTTCCAAACGAAAAGGTTATTAACAGGATTATTAAGGCTTCGTGAGTCTGCTTGTCACAGCGCTTTATATTTAAAACGTTACGCAGTGCAAGTGAACGAAAATGAAAGCAAGTAGTACCTATGCTAAAAAATACAAAAATACAATTATTTTTTCTTGCAGGTGAGGTAATGGACTTGATGGCGCTGGTAGGTTCCGCGATCAACTTCGTGCTGTACTGCAGCATGAGCCGGCAGTTCCGCAGTACTTTCACGAGGCTGGCCCGGAAGGTGCTGCCGCTGCCGCTGCCGCTGCCTGGCCAGCAAGGCTCGGAGCAACTCACCACCGCCACCAAAGCGTAGCATACACGGGCCGCGTCCTCCTCCGTCGCGTACCTATGATAACTTCATAAAAGACTTACAAAACCCCGCAAAGAACACACATATCTCGTGGAATCGAATCGTGAAATCAAAGAGTATGAAAATATTGTTTCTTGTTGCTCGTGATTGGATCGATGGACCATGGGGAATTAAAGTGTAGTTAGTGGTTGTTTTTGCGCGTTATTCTGTGTGGAGAAGTACCCGTGCGATACTGTCTGCAGGCAGCTGGTGGCTAGCCACCGCTCGTGACTATGATTCCTAGTAAAGTAGTCAGAGGACCATTGAAACTTAGAACCAAATTTTTTAATACAGCATATTTCGTAAGTTAAGATACCTACTACATAAGAAGTATTAAATTTTGCTACCCCTAAAGTACTTATATCTAGTATATATATAGTATCAACGAATGTATGAATAAAAATCAAGTAAATCAAATTCTTTTTACGTAGCATTTAAACGTGTTGCTATAAAGCAGTGTGTTTGTTTATTTAAATTTGTATTAAATTTTATTAGATTAAGAGATATGTTTCCAAAGTGGGATTAGCAGAGTTAGTAAGCTTCATGTAGATGTGTGTAAGTTTACCCATTGTAAATGAATCGTCAGGGTAAAGACAAACAGTATGCTATCACGCGCTCAAAGTAAACGAAAACAGCAGTGTCGTTGGCGACGAACGTGCGATTGTAAATTGCCTCATAATATTATTTCGTTCATGCATACCCTTCAAACAATTTAAACTTTAATTCTCAATCAATTGTTTTGTTTGAATTCCAGCAACACTTGGCGCCGTACAACTTTAGTTTTGCAAGCACATTGAAGTGTGGTACACGCTTTTAATGACCGAAGCTTTGTTGTAAATAGAGAAAGTATTAATAGGCGTATGTATTATTAATGTGAGTGATGTGTCTTCAAATTCAAGTTAAACGTCAAATAGAATATTGATTAAATTGCAGAAAAGGCCAATTATAAGAAACAGACAAATCAGACAGTATGAGTGCAATAGCAGTTTGTATTATAACTAAGTTTTTAAACGTCGCACGGCAAAACCATCCCATTACCTGTTATAGTAGACCCTAGTATTTGTCATAAATATTAACCTTTTCATCTCCTCACTTCTCGTATTCATCTAAATGTGACCAATAAGCTCTACTTACTCTAAATGTCCACTAATAAATGTGCCTATAGACCAATAAATGTTTCACGTCCACTTCAATAAAACTTTGTATACGACTTTAAGTGTACCCATTTATATCTGTATGTATGAGCAGTAACAAGACAACGGGGCCCTTCCTACTATATTGATTATAACTACCACTGAAACAACTGTAGTAGCGATAAAAATAATTTCTACGAAAAATAGATTCAGACGTCGTGTCACGTATAAGAAAATTGATATCGACATCTGGAACCTTGAACTTGGGATATTGTTCGGCAAAAAAGTAGTTGCTTTACATTATTATGATAAAAGTCACTGTGAATTTACACAGCCAAAAAACAGAATTATATAGAGGCAAACTCACTCAAACTTGTAAATTAGTTTATTTAGAAAGTTGTAGAGTTTTGTCTCTAAACATCGAAAACATTTTATTTATTTATTTTTGACGTTAGGCATAACGATGTTCTTGTTATTATATTCGTTACGACTTAGTACTTCGGTTCAAGTTATTGGAATGTAACGTTTACCCACACGCCTACAAATGAATAGTACTTAATTTAACCTATTTCAATCATAAATGTCATAGTAAGCTAGTGTTCCAGATTCCTTATGTATTCAATAAAAATTAAGTAATTAAACTTACTTCACGTAAATAATTTAAAAAGAAATGAAATGAATAGGAACCCGGTAAAGCATCCATTACTCGGTGACACCGCTCAATAAAATATTTTCTGGATTGAATGTGACTTGATTTTACTGTTTCTGGTCACGGCTCACGTCGCATTTACGTATCCAAACTGGAGTAGGACCCAAAAGTTTGCTTGACAAATGCTCCATCTCGGATAAAGCCTATCACCACCCAACATTAAAATAAAAGTTGGTGCGTCGCTGCCTCATTCAATTTACCAATCAGAAGGAAAAATGTTTTAGCTAGTTAATTTTGAAAGACATTCAATATTCTTCAAAGTTTCTTTGGCAGTCGTACGCTCGTATGGTGCAAGTGTATCTACGTGTTGTAAGTCAATTAAAATCGAGGATAATATTCATTGTAGAACTCACGAACAATTTTAATATTCATAACGATTTCAGTCACCTGTTTTTTGAATACGAATTGGAATGAAAATAAGGGGTTGACTTTAGTAATTGTCGGGTATGGGCGAACCAGGCATAATTTTGATTACGTGGTCCTTTTTAAAACATGTGGAATATTTATGAGTTTTGGTTTCGGTTCACGAGCCTAAAGCTGAAAGCTATTACCGAGGATATGTCGCCGGCATTAAGCTGCATTTCAGTAGATACGTGCAGGTGAGTTGACATACCTTCTTGTAAATATTTGTTACTATAGTACTAACTTGTATAAATCTGGAAATAAGACGTAATAGTGAAATGTATTAGATTGTAATATACTTCTACTTATAGTTAATCCGGGTGTTTTGCTAAAAGCTCAGTTGGAGTCTGTAATTTCATACGAACATTGTAAATTTCTTAGTATTAGATTAGTTATTAAATGGATCAGTACGTACCTATGTCTGTCTAGTCGCCGATATTATCATAATATTAACATTATATTTTTCGCATAAAACAAAGCATGTCAGTAAAGAAATTAATTATTAGTCGTTATTTTATTTTGCTAACTCCGAATGAAACGAATACACTATACTGAAAACCGTGACAAAGATAAATATAAGTTTTTTATGCGTTAGATTTACAATTAGGCTACCAGCCAATTTTGCCACCATCGCTTTACACAAGCGCGAGATAAAATACTTTGAGATGATACTGAATAAAAGCAAATAAGCATGTCTATATGTCACAAAAACATGGTTGAACTGTACCGATACCGTTATATAGCTATGTATGATACGAGCACGATATATTAACATGACTAGATAGTCAACTAGACTAATCTATATACCTATCCCACCTAGCTACAGACTAGACTTAATTACTTTCAACATGAAACACTACAATCAGACAAAACCCGTCATATATCAGTGCCGAATCTCTCTACTTCTAGCCATCGCTACAAGACTTGAGATTTCGGAGTCGATTGAATAACGCTAAGTCAGATACGCAGAATAAGACTATCAAAGTGCACAATTAGTGCTCGTTCAATGCACTAAGGCACCCTCTCATCTACCCACCCCTTGGTCCGATGGATCGGAGAACCGCTATGATTGGAAATAGGGAGATGCAGTTCCTGATAACGACACAGTGCACCCTGGGCATCGGTTAACGATTTCCTGGCAGATTCTGAAGGATATCGTTATCCGTTGGCTAAGAGCCCGACAGGGGGGAGGGGGATCCTTCGACCGTGTTCTATCGGACAACGTTGCCGACATTTTTGTCACAATATTTTTGAATACAGTATCCATTACTTTGACATTGGCGAAATCATCGCATCGATCGATGGGGTCATATTAAAGAAGAAGAAGACCTAGCTGCGTTCAGACTTTTGACAAGTGCCTGGTTGTCTCGCCACTGGAAGTGGATTGCTTGACCGCCGAGTCAACACTACTTTTACGGGGACAAGCCGTACAGACTCTAGCCCAGGGACATATATTACTAGACATAAGGATAGTCAATGTCACATTGCTTGACCCCCCTTAAACAGTTTTAGCCCAATCGACGATGAGGTTCGCCGGAGTGTGGCCACTTTGTGCTGACAGCTACTTGGAGCCACTGATGAGAGGATTGTAGGCCATCAATATAAAGAAATAGCCATGGGGTAGGATCGAGCGAACAAAGCAAACGAGATCAAGGATGCGGAGCAGATCTGACATTCATGATACTATATTACGGCAAATAGTTATGCCTCTAGCGATACAACTATATCACAGTTACAACCATTTTATACTAAATTTAATGTACTGTACTGTACCTACATATTTCAGCACAGCTATATAATCAACTGATATCTTCAAGTCATTATAAAGTAAATCGATTGTAGAACGTAGACATCTTAAGCGGAAAGTGATACATCGCTGTTTGGAAATAAAATTGTCGATCCGGTCCCAAGGCGGCGACTCCGGCTCGAGTCGCGGCAATCGACGGCTCTGACATAAACATAATAAGAAATCCACTTTGTATCATCGATGGTCCAAAGTCCCTTCCATCCGTCCTTCCCGTTTATTCCGTGTTATAATAATTAATGAAAGGAGAAGAAACAGTTTTAGACAATTTACCTCAAGGAGTCAGATTTCAGTTTAATGAATGTTAAATGAAGGCATGTTTCTAGGGAGCTCTTTGTGTTGAAGATTTTGAACACAATCCTCCTTAAATCTCAGGATTTAATTATCATTAACTTATCGGTTTTATCACAGAGCAGACTTGAGAGTTTTTTGTTCAAACAGTGGAACGTGAGTCCCCGAGTCCCTATTATTGCGGTTTAAATGTCATGAAGGCTTATTGTCATTTGTTTTGTGTGTACATGACGACTTTAATAGTTTAAATATATTTGATAAATAGATTCCAGTTTAATAGTTTTTAGTGTTTTAGCTATTTCAATGGCCCCCTGCAAGTATTTATTTTTAATGCAGTACCTACCTAGTTTGCAACGTTCCCCCTTCGCAACTTTATTATAAGTTTATATTCAACGAAGCAATATGAAAGAAATAAAACATATAAATCTTCTGTGTCGTTTAAATCGCTCGAGGATCGTTACTCGAGTTTTCCAACCATAAACTTTTTACTAACTTACTTTAATTCAATGGACCCAGTCTCTAGAGGCCCATATTAAATCTCGAGGAGGTAAATTTCATCCGAAATCTAATCATAGAAACCGTCAATAGCGAAGAAGTGGGAGATGAACTTTTTCTATGAAATATTATTGTAGGTACTTACTCCTTAAACTTCATTTTGTTTCCCTTGACGACATTGCGCCGATCTAGTCTGAATAAACTGTTTTTACATAAACAGTTCACAACATAAATTGAGTAAGAATTTCAGAAAAATGTATGTGCAATCTATCTTCCAGTTCAGGAAGTCAAAGCTACCTACCTATTTCAGGAAATTTACGAGTAAAGTGCATAATCAAAATAAAAGAAAAGGGACATAGAAAGAACAAGACAAGTGATTCCTAAATTGGATAACGATGTACGCGACATGCCAGACTGTGGGCAATATGGCCGTCTTATTGACCTACTTTTTAAGAATGCGATCCCTCAAAAGGAAAGGGACACCGAACCCTCATGTTGAGGACCTGCCGCTCTTCTGAAAAGGAGACTTAAAAATGAGTTTGAAAAACATAGGATTAATTAAAAAAAAAAACACAAGCACAATCATACGTGATTATTGTTTTTAAAACCAGCAAATTGATTCGAACTTTTGAATATTTCTTCGGTATTATCAGATTATCACAGCATTATGCTGAGTCGCAACCTTTTTGACGTTGGACAGCGACACACTAATTGTTATTTTTCCTTTTTTTGTTCTGTTTATTTTTAGTTGGGGCTGTTGTCCTATGCGTCAAATAAATGTATTTTCTTTTTCTTTTCTGTATTATCACCTGCCCGGCTAGCACGAGAGCGGGCGAGAGTCACAATCGCGACGCGCGCGAGATAGACTACCCGTCTATTTCTAGAACGAACAGGAAGAAAAAGACGGGCAAGCTATATCGCGCGCGACGCGACTCTTGGGCGCCTTCGTGCTAGACGTGCTGCTGACTTAAGGTCCGTCCACACCGGTGCGTAAAAGATGTTGACGGTGCTTTTACGCAACAAAATGTATGAAAAAACGTGACGCCTACGACACGTCATTGCGTATACGTGGCGGTGTGGTCGCTCCTTTAATAAGAAAATAGCTAACGTATCTCACACTCATTTCATGAAACATATTTTCATAGTTTTATAGTAACAGTAGGTTGGTATGAAATTCCATTGACTACGAAATTCAAATATTATTATTATATACTCACGAGCAAAAATAACGGGTCATTTTTCATATTATTACCTATGTATGGGAAGTGACCCGTTATTTTTGCTCATAAGTGTATTTTAATCGAGTCGACACACGAGTAATGTTTGAACGATGTTTTTTAAATTATTAATTCTTTGAAGATAAACCTAGAAAAATATAGGTGAAATAAGATCTTGTTTGTAGGCTCCATTGTAAATAGTTAGTTATTGATTTGTCTCTAAAATATTTCAAAAAAAATACCTAGTCATGAATTCAATGCCGATAGTTTCATTAATCAAAGACCAGAGTGTTGTGAACAGCGTTTTTATTGAAACAAATGTGCAATATGTTCTTATGAAGCACAAGCATAATTCTCTTTTATAATTACCCACTCTTCAGTGAGACAAAAAGAAATCACTCCCGGGGAATCGTTAGCATTACAAAAGCGAAACGGTAAGTACCGGATTATTGTGAAAATGTCAGAGGCAAATTTTTGTGGTTTTTCAAAAAGAAATAGCTCGAGCATTCGATTTAGCTTTAAAGTAGACAGAATTGAGTATGTAGGTACTAAACGTTAAACGTTTATAATGGAATTCATTAAACTTTATAATGCCAGGAAAAACATTAACAATAATTAAATTCACATATAAATAATTTGTAGTATTTTTGAACATTTCCGAATAGGTACATCTGGATATTTATGTTACAAGTGCTCTTGTTTTCCCTATGCATACAAATATTACCATTATTTTGTAAAGAGGGTCAATATACTTACGATTATTAGATAGCAGCGAGGTGAATAGTGTTTCAAATGTTGTGTGCGCTAGCGCGTTCGCATGATAGGTTAACAGAAAAATAAAGAAAAATATCGCAGGACCATTTACGCCAATTGATCAAGTCAAAAAGTTTCCAAAAATATTCGACTTTCTAACAAATACTTGAACAGTGGCGTTCCGTAACACAGTCCTACCGTATTTATATTTATAAAAAAAATACGTCAAAAATACACTGTATAGTAGACAAACGTTGGTACTAGGTATAACGACATGTAAATAAATTTGCCACCACGTAAATCCTTAAGGCAAACACGAGAAGTTAAAATGTTTTATCACATTATAATTTTGTAGAACATGTCACCCTAAGTAGGAGTTTCCGGTTTTTCCTTATAATTTATTTCGGCTATTATTCCTTGGTTTATTCCCCGGATTTGCAGGGCCCTTACGCGGCGGCCGTGCTTGTTGTCCCTAATGCCTCCCTCATACGGCTCCCGGACCGAATGACTTTCGGCGGACCATATCTTAATTTTATACAAAATATATTTTTAGTCGCGCCAATTCATCTCTGTGGCTTGTGGGTTGAAGAAAAAATGAACGCGACTGTGAATTGAAGATAATAGATAAAAGAAAAAGGAAGGTTTCAAACGCAACTTCGACAGTAATAAACACCTAGGTATTTATTGTGGTTGGGGATTTATTGTTGGGGATACCCAGTACTTTGTCTGATTTTTGTTATATGTACACCTACATGATTATGCAGATTATGACCTACTAACTATTTACCAATTTAGGTACTCTTTTGTTTAATTATAGTAGGTAAAAAATTACCTTCTCGTATGATCTGACTAATGTTAGCAATTAAAATACAGTTCAAATTGCTGATGTATTTAGACACACGTATTTCAATTAATACACATGATCGTCGAATAACACGCTTGTAAACAATTTAAACAAAGAGCCATAAACTTAAGACAGAGAAACGAAAGTGCGTAACCGTTTAATTGTTGGCCTAAGCTTTAAATCCTTTTGATGTAGTTTAATACTTTGAAATGTGCTTAAAAGCCTATTAAGCTCTTTGAGTGGATAGTTAAGTTCATGTCTAGTAGATAACGCACGCAAACACAATTAGACATATAATTAAGTTAGCACCAGATCTGGCTGTCAAGTTACTATGTACTTAGTAAGGAAGATAAATTCACTAACACAGCCAGATCAGATCAATACACTTAACTGCGTGTTTGGTGCTTGTCTCGTCTGTTCAGATGGTGCATTACTATTTCAAAAGGTACCTACAGATGTGAACTAACTCATAATTTCATTCATTGAAATTAAGTACCTATTTGATTATTCGTTATTGCATAAGTTAGTAGTTCATGAAGTAGTGTCTACTGTCCTGAGCGGAAATTTCTCCAGTAACAGTTCGCGGTAAGTACTCCGTTTTCCAATACATAAAATTAAATGCATTTCCCGATTCACAAGATGGATGGGGCGCACTCCCGACGTTCCGGCAGTTGTGAAATAAAAGGCACGCTTCATCGATAAATTTATCTCATAACAGTGTCAGAGCTCCGACGACTTACCCGTTCCCGATATCTGGAAAATCGAAGTTCTTTGAATTTGGAATGCTAGTGCTGAAATTATTTGCGTGTCGCAAATAATAATGTGAAAATGATTGTGATTGAGCTTACGTTTGATTTTAACTTAACTTTTTTCCAATTATACCTATACAAAATTAGCAACAAATCCGTATCGATGCTCGCTTGTAAATGTTTTTCAGGTTTCTTTCATTCTAATTGACAAACGTTTCAAAATGTACGCCGTCAAGGGAGAGATTTAATTTTAAAACAAAACTTACGATGAAAAACTCTCAGAAGAATGTGCATTCAAAGAAACTCGATTACCTGCTGAAAATAGGCCAGATATTTAAGCTATTATGTCGTCATTTTGTGTATGTTTGCAAAATAAGAAATCTGTCCATTTAAATTTGAGAAACTAATCAGAGAGCAGTGAAACAGAACCTATGCCAAGTAGATGAAAACAAAAAAGAGCTACTTTGCTACTTCGCAACGACCAGTGAAACACAGCTATTTCATATAAATCAACACAGTCATGTCACACAGGTCCGACTATCAGCAACACTACACAAGATATTGTACTGTTCCCGGACCCCAGGCCGAGTCAGAAACTTTTATTATTTATTCTAATAATTATTTATTTTAATAATTATTTGTTTTAGCCGTTTATTGTGATCGTTAGTAGTATAGGACCCTCTTGTTTGCGTGACCGTCTTTAGGATAACCCTAGTTCAACTTAGGTGGATCATTAGTGAGGGCACAAGCCAGAGTAAGGGTATCTAGGGGGTAGTAGCTGTGAAGGGCAATTGGAGTCTTAAATGGGAAACTAAAACCCATAATTGTCCTGATTCTAGGATATAGCTCATACATGAGGTAGTTTCAGGCAAGGGTAGAGCCCACACCCCGCTCTAACCGATAGGGCTCGTCACCTGACTGGTCACCCTCCTCCCTGCCTGCTTCGAGCCTTTAGGGATCTTTGTTTAAGGTCTTAGTCTAGTCTATTTGTTCTTTGTCTGCAAATGACAAGAGGGTAACGCAAGTTATAGTCACTCTGGAAGCAGGATTTATAAACCTCTCCAATTTATGCAGAGTGACCCCTAGCCTAGTGGAAGCCCTTCTAACCTCCCATATACGTCGTTATGGGGAAGCAACTCTAAGAGTGTATGTGTGATTACAGGATACTCCATAATGTTATCTACAACCAAAAGGAAGTGCCTTCCTTCCCTCCCCATATGCCCTGCTATGATCGTCTTCATCACGCGTGCTGTATCTTTCAACATACACTTAACCATAACCATTCTTATGGACAGAGGTGAGGAACACTCGTAGCGAACCACATATACTTTGGAGGCACTCGCCCCAAGCACAATTTAGAGCATTACTACAGACCCCAATATGGAACATGGGCTGTAATAGATCTGAGAAGTCTGTAAGGGTACTTTGTTTAGTCTATTGCGAGCAATAATGACCATTAATACTCAATCAACTAGACTGGTACTCGTATCTGTGGCACACTAGTTCCATTCGATAGATCAACCGGGTACAATAGTCACTATAGGAGTGCGGAATTGCCTCCCGTAACGATTGTATATCCAGCACTAATACTTGGTCACATCGTAGAATAAAACTCCTATTGGCTTCCACTATACATATTGCCCCTCACTAGAGCCGGAATATGTCGTCAGGTTTAGGCCAGAAATATCGATGGGTAATTTGGAATATGTTGTACATTCGACTAGAATCATGTCCGATCTCCATAAAGTTCAACACTAGGATAACTGGGAGTTGTCGTAACCCATCGAAGACTCCAAGAGCACTCGGCAAAATTAATCAATTTACTTCGGTATTAATGTCGAAATAGAATTCTATTTCTAGGAATATAAAATCTAATCAGATTTAAAATATTAAATAAACTGTTGACAAAATAACAAACTGGAATTACCTTGATACTATAACACACTCGTCCGTAAGCGCACTCCGCGTTTAACAATTAACGAAATTAAATTCACGACTGTTCAGTCAAGCAGCAGCCTTTCAACTCTTGTTATATTCCCGGATTTATTTTGGTTTGGTTTAAAGTATTTGAAAATATTTAAAATTAGAATTGTCCGATTTTATAAAAAAATTATAAAAGATATTTAAATAAACTTGTAAATCTACTCGGAATCGCGTCTGTTTTTCAAATGACCAGTTTTCATTCATCCGACATTTGGTTTCCTTTTGTGTTCCTAAAAATTTAAATTTAAATCTTCCCGCCTGTCATCAACGTCACGAATGCTTGCGAGTATTGTAATGTCTAGTTAAATTTCACAATGACGGCTTTTTAAAATGTGAAAAATGTAAAGCGCTTCGCGCTTCTGCGAAATATAGAAAAGCGGCCACTTATCTCAGGAACTGAGGTTCCACTACCCAATCGACGCTCGAAGCTCAGCCTCAGCACCCCACCAGCCCGATGACAGCTGACGTGCAGTTCTTCGAAGGTGTTCCTCCGCAGTCGTACTCCCTCATAAATTAGAGTTAATTTAATAGCTGAAGATGGCTTGTTAGGAGGTTTAGTCGGGATAATAGGGCAGTCTTATATTCATTCTCAATCGACTTAAATCACTAGTCTAGCGCCTTGTGAGTCCTAGCACTACTTAACTTATATAGGGTCCTCTTCGCCTCTCACTCCCTCGCCTCCCGTCGTAGGTATTCCGCGGTGACGTGCGATGTCACTCTCAGCGTATCCCTCCATACAGCCATATTTCCCCTGGAAAGTATAATAAACAGCAATACCATGGACTTACGGCAATATTCCATACACTTTCACTATTTACGCTAAACTACACTTTCGATTACACTAAGGTCAACCACACAATATCGACACAAACACTTGTTATGATAAAGTTAGTGTTGTTAGTCCGTGTCACTGGGGGTTTAGGTAGGTCTATTTGTGGGGTTTCCCGAGGGATTGATAACCGATATGACACAGATTCCCCTTTCAAGTATTATTTCTACTGATGTCCCAATCTGGGCATGGGCGTGAAACGTCGCCGTCCTCCTAGTAAGGGGCTTTGGAAATACCAGTTCTAACCCGCTTTCTGTCACCCGTTCAATCTTTTGGTTAGCTATCGTAATCCCAAAATAATGTATGGCGCTCCTCAATCATGGGCTCGTCTATCCGTGTATTGCAATACAACTCTCGTCGCTAGGGCCCTCTTGGAATTCCTGTATATTTTTCTGTCCTCAAACAATTTTCTTTAATCCATCTTTCTTCCTTGACAGCCCCCGTCTCCGTCCTTTCTATTCTTTTTAAAAACTGACACTTACACTGTTAAACGTAAAGAGGTTTCCTATAGTTATTTACCTTAATTTAATACGAAACTTTTAATACCTGACCTCTTGGATCAGTACAATTCCCCCCTTAAATCTTGGTATGTTACACCAAAACAAGATTTAAACTTAATCCTGTACTATTCAAAACCTTCCAAAACCTAACTTCAACTTAAGTCCCATCATCCCTACATCCTCTAAATACATCACCCTTTAGACAATCCCAAAATTTAAAGGTCCCTCCTTGTTAAAATGAGCCCCCTATAATCGAAAATCGAATCTATACTTTAAGGTTCCCCCCTTAACCATAATCCCTCAAACTATACCCCTCCCTAACTTACATACTTTATTTGCCCATCTATAATTTACGGCCTTAGTGTTCTACGCTGTCTCAGAATCAAACAACCAGTTTAAAAATATAAATATATTATCGAACAATTCCAATGCAAAATAAACATAAAACAAACACTTGTCTTCTATCAATTATAACTGTAATTACACGTAAACAGAAAGCTCACGTTGAAATTATAACCGTTTTGCTATTTTGTACCAATTATAATTTTAACCCTGACAAACAAGAAGATAAATCAATCAAATCACACCACTTATCGCCCATCATGATATAACTACTAACCGGCAGAGCTCTAACCAATCTCACTATCCACCTTGTCCCAACGACAACCCATAACCGATCTCAACCACTGGTACCAACACCTTTACACTATACGGAGCTTTGGTCATACTACTCAAATAGATCAATAGCATTAACTATAGTACCGAGCTAAATGCACTGCATTGAACAACCCCTTTTCCTGCAGCGTTTCAGGGTGAACCAACACATATACGTTATCATATTGTCTAGCTGCAATCCTATACGGACCGTCATAAATCAAGTCAAACTTCTTTGTAGTTCCACTCATAGAGTCAGACTTATTCAACCTACGAATTTTCACTAGATCTCCTATTTGGTACTGAATCAATTTGTGAGTCAGATCAAACCTAGTCCGCCGTTGTTGGCTAGCCGCGTGTAGATTAATTCTAGCCTGCTCTCGAATTTCAGAAACTGACCTATTCTTCACATAGCACGGTATATGGTTATCTATTGACACCTTAATCGCGTTACCGAAAAGGACCTCATTAGGCGTAAAACCAGTACTCAAATGTAGAGTATTGTTATATAGTTCCTCGATCCTCTTTAACCAGACTCCCCAGCTTCTATGTTGTTCATGACAATAAATCCTAAAGAATTTCCCTAACTGTTTATTGACGCATTCTGCTGTATTGGGTCTCGGATTTCGAATAGTTGTATATATTGTCTTAACCCCAATGTCCCGTAACCCCTGTTTCCAAACATTCCCTATAAACTGCCTGCCATTATCCGTCATAACAACTTTAGGTTTTATTGTCAGTGCAAAATCCTGTATTCCCCTCAGCACCCCTTTTGCAGAAGCAACCCTTAAAGCGTACAGTCTTATGAACTTAGTGAAGGAGTCTTGAATGACAAATATATGAGTTGTCCCCCCTCGTGAAGTAGGTAAAGGCCCATACAGGTCCGCCATAACTAAGTCACCTGGGTTATCAGTTACAATGGACCTGCAAGCTCCCACATATTTAACGTTATCAGTTTTGGGCAACTGGCAGATATGGCAACTCCTCACTACATTCATAACCGTCTCCTTCATCTTCATCCAATAGAATCTATCCTTAAGGTACTTCAACATTTTGTATATCCCCAAATGTCCTAATTCTAAGTGAACCTGCCGACACACCTCTGCTTGTAAAGCCTCAGGTAGGTATAGTGTTTTATCAGTACTACCCTGCTTTTTAAAATATAGGATTCCATCAAAAATTTCACATCGGCTTGCTATTTGACCTAATCTATCACTTTCCCCCCTCAACTCTTGTCCTAATAATCTCCTCTTAATACCCCGAACCGTGTTATCACTATCCTGAAACTGAACCATCTGTTTTAACTTAGCAGTTAACTCATTATTGGTCTGCACACCCATATACATTACAGTAGGGTACCAAATTTTCCCTTCTTGGATTTCCTCTCCCCCTGGAAATCTAGACAGAATATCTACCCCTACATTTTCTGTTCCTTTAACATGCTCTATGGTATAATCAAACTGTTCTAAATACAAGATCCACCTAGTAATTCGACTATTATATAACTTCATATTCCTAACGAATACTAAAGCTTTGTGATCTGTCCGAATAACTAATCTCGCTCCGCGCAAATAAGTTTCAAATTTCTTTAGACCGTATATTATAGCCCAAAACTCCTGCTCGGTAACCGTCCACCTTAATTCTGAACCGCGTAATGACCTACTACAGAGACTTAAAATCCGCATATTGCCCTCATCATCGTACTGGTACAACACTCCTGCTATCCCTATTCCTGAACTGTCTGTTTGTAAATAGTAACATCTATGCACATCCGGGTGAGATAACATAATCGTTGTCGAGAATTCTTGTTTTAAACCCCAAAACGCCTTGTCTAATTCCTCATCCCAGTACCAAGGTTGGTCCTTTCTCAATAGTTTACTCAATGGGCTCGTTAAGCTACTGTAGTTGGGAATAAACCTACGGTAGTAATTGCACAATCCTAAGAAGGCCCTAATATGTTTCGTTTTCTTAGGCGTGGGAAAACCTCGTATCGATTCGACCTTAGCCGGGTCTGTCTTAATCCCCTCAGTAGTTACTATATGTCCTAACATTTTCACTTCTTTACAAGCGAACTTACATTTCCCCAGATTACAAGTCATCCCGGCCCTTTCTAGCCGATCTAACACTAAGTCTAGTTGCTCTAAATGGTCCTCCCAATCTCCATCAGTCAGTATGGCTAGATCGTCTAAGTAGTTTACGCAAAATCCTCTAACATCTACACCTAGTATTACATCCATAGCTCGACTAAAGCTTCCTACCGACGTCTTTAATCCCTGTGGCAATACGTTATACATGTAGGATTTTCCGTTCACTGTGAATCCGGTGTATTGTTTACTCTTCTCTGATATGGGGATTTGAAAATAAGCATTGTTCAAGTCTATGATAGTTATATACTTAACCCCATGAAAGGCATTCAAAATGTCTATTTGCATAGGTGGGGCCTCTGATTCTGCTATCATATACTTATTAATCTCCCTGGCATCTAATAAAATCCGAATGGACCCGTCCGCCTTAGACGTAAACGTTAAAGGACTACTATAAGGAGTTGAACCTCTCGAAATAATCCCCATGTCCACCATTTCGAGTAACTTTTCTTCCACCTTACTTCTGTGAGCATAAGGGATCGGGTAAGACCTATTAATCCTAGGAACATGCCCCTGCATTTCGATATGATGAACATAGCAATTCGCCCTTCCAAGCCGTTTAGTAAACACTACCTGGTGTCTCCTTAACACTAGTTTAAGCATATCTTTCATCCTATCAGATAACTCGCTACCAATCGTAACATCATTTAAGGTAGTTCCTTCTTGGGGTGTAGGTTCTACGTTACCATTTCTTTCAACGGTTACTTGTCTGACAGCGACAATTCCTAAATCCTCTCCAATGAACGGCACTACAAGCTTCTCCTTTCCAATCACCACGCTTAAGGACCTTTGGTTGTGTAATGTAATGGTAGCGTTGTTAGTTAGCAACCAATCAAATCCTAAGATTATCGGGACCGTTAGTCTAGGCACAACCAACAACCCCACATCAACATTAACCCCCTGAATCGCCACCTCAACTGAAGCTAATTGTTGGATCCTAAGGCTCTTTTGTCCTACTGCGCCTCTTATCTGTATAGGTTTTACTGGAAGTGAGGGGAACCTTGTATCCCCTTTTAATTGTAGTGATTCAAATAATTCTTCTGAAATGCAACTCACCTCACTTCCAGTATCTATCAAACAACGGACCTCGCTTCCAGGAATCTCTATATTAATTTCAGCCTTAACCTTGCCTTCAATCTTGTCAAAGGATACTTCCTCATCAAACAAAGATGCAGTAACGAACTCTTGTATATTTTCAACAATTACACCCTTTCCCATTTGCCTCGGCGAAAGGTTTGGAAAAACATCATCATTGCCTACCCTAAGCTGCCTAATAGAACTGTCAGCAGTATAACCAACTCCTAGCCTATCGAGTTTAGGGCTGGCCTCATCGGCTGAAATCGGATATAGTTTGCCATTTTTAAATTTCCCTAACCCTTCTCCTGGTGACCACCCAACCTTTAACATGTTCCTTAATGCAAACTTAAAGAATCTGCCCCTACAACTATAAGCTAACTCCGGAGCATTACAGTCAGCTTCCGTTAGTTTAAATTCTTACCGCCAACTTCCTCTTCATCATGGCCTTCGCTATCCTCTAGTTCGAGGCTAGCGACCACTCTAGGCTTCTTGGCCCCAACCTTAGATCCCATAGTTGTAAGCGTAGGTCGCTTTGTCCCAACCATGTTGTTGTTTGTTCTTTCTCCAGCATAGCGGTTTTGTTCTTCCACATCATCTAACTCCCGTAGAAACTCGGTACCTTCTATTATTGTAGTCCCTTTTTTCAGTCTCCAAGCATACTGTACCTCTCGAGGGAAATGATGCATCAAATCGCTCACTAATTGGCTCTCAAGTAGCGGTGTACTCAACATTTTGGCCTGTCCCGCTAGCGACACAAAATAACCCATCATGGTTTTATGAGTACTCTTTTCCCATACCCCACATACTATGTTCCTCCTTAGCAAATTTTGCTCAGGTTCTCCCCAATATGTGTCCATAAAATCAACCTTGAAGTCCTCTACAGTGCGCCAGCGATCCTTATAGATTCTCGCCCATTTTCTGGCATCACCTTCCAAGCACCCTATTATGTGGTCAATCACATTCTCTCTGGTCGGGAACCTTCTGAGGTAGGAATAGAGGTCCTCTATGAACGATACTGGGTGAATATCATTTCTCCCAGGGTATTTGGGCCTGTCCAACCTGCTATCAATAATTGAACATACTACTGGTGGTGGGTGCTTCTCTACTGGCGGAAGATTCTTTTCATTCGACCCTGTCGCCGATTGGCCTCCCCGTACCTGATCTTGGAGCTCCGCTACTTTCAGGTTTAACCTGCCGATAGTACTTCGCATATTTCTCATCAACATCATCATTGCCGTCAACGGTTGAGTCGCAGGCTTCGTTGGCTTGCCCATACCCGATGCAGTCCTGGTGTTCCCTGATTGAGGTCGTCCCTGTACATTAGCCCGACGCATCTTGCTCAATTGCACTTCTGAAATAAAAGGTAGAGCCTTGGTAATGAATCCCATTAACTTATTTTCATTATTGAAGGTTGATCTCCTCTTCTATCATTTTATACTGCCTCACTATCTCCTCAGGCGGACAGTCCCCGTTAATCACTCGTAGATTCTGGAAAGATCCCTTCCAAGATGGACTCATAAGCCACTCTTCATGTTTCTCATGAACCCGAGTTATATACTCAACAGTAATGGATTTCTCCTCTAACCGCCCCCTAGTTCTAACACGATGAATCGCAACCTCCGGGGAAGTCCTTATATAAATGCCTAAGTCAACGGAAGCTAGTGACTTCTCTTTCACGAAGTCAACCCAATCAGCAAAGACTTGTACTTCGGCTGGGTGTACTATGCCACTCTCATGTAACAATTTCATGAAACAGTGCTTCGCACTAAATATTGACCTCTCCAAAATCTTAATCGGTGTATCGACCGGCAAAGCGCAATTCTCTAATAAAGTAACGGCAACATAAGTCTGGAAAACATTTGCCCATCTCCTAGGTTCATCTACCATCATTCGAAAAAGATTAACTCCATTTATATCCTGCCATCTTCGAATTGGTTCAGGCAATACCGTTGTTAAATCGGACTCTCTTATTGTTTCTAATAGGGTAGACTTCCCTGACCCAATATTGCCTTCTATCGCTATAGTAAATGCCTTATTTCCTCTCCTCAACATGTTAAAATTTTTCCCACCTGCAATTTACATTTTATGATAAGAGCGTACCTTCTTTGTCTTCTACCCTCATTTTAATGATCGCTTGAAACCAAGTATCCTGGTCACGGCACCAAACTGTACTGTTCCCGGACCCCAGGCCGAGTCAGAAACTTTTATTATTTATTCTAATAATTATTTATTTTAATAATTATTTGTTTTAGCCGTTTATTGTGATCGTTAGTAGTATAGGACCCTCTTGTTTGCGTGACCGTCTTTAGGATAACCCTAGTTCAACTTAGGTGGATCATTAGTGAGGGCACAAGCCAGAGTAAGGGTATCTAGGGGGTAGTAGCTGTGAAGGGCAATTGGAGTCTTAAATGGGAAACTAAAACCCATAATTGTCCTGATTCTAGGATATAGCTCATACATGAGGTAGTTTCAGGCAAGGGTAGAGCCCACACCCCGCTCTAACCGATAGGGCTCGTCACCTGACTGGTCACCCTCCTCCCTGCCTGCTTCGAGCCTTTAGGGATCTTTGTTTAAGGTCTTAGTCTAGTCTATTTGTTCTTTGTCTGCAAATGACAAGAGGGTAACGCAAGTTATAGTCACTCTGGAAGCAGGATTTATAAACCTCTCCAATTTATGCAGAGTGACCCCTAGCCTAGTGGAAGCCCTTCTAACCTCCCATATACGTCGTTATGGGGAAGCAACTCTAAGAGTGTATGTGTGATTACAGGATACTCCATAATGTTATCTACAACCAAAAGGAAGTGCCTTCCTTCCCTCCCCATATGCCCTGCTATGATCGTCTTCATCACGCGTGCTGTATCTTTCAACATACACTTAACCATAACCATTCTTATGGACAGAGGTGAGGAACACTCGTAGCGAACCACATATACTTTGGAGGCACTCGCCCCAAGCACAATTTAGAGCATTACTACAGACCCCAATATGGAACATGGGCTGTAATAGATCTGAGAAGTCTGTAAGGGTACTTTGTTTAGTCTATTGCGAGCAATAATGACCATTAATACTCAATCAACTAGACTGGTACTCGTATCTGTGGCACACTAGTTCCATTCGATAGATCAACCGGGTACAATAGTCACTATAGGAGTGCGGAATTGCCTCCCGTAACGATTGTATATCCAGCACTAATACTTGGTCACATCGTAGAATAAAACTCCTATTGGCTTCCACTATACATATTGCCCCTCACTAGAGCCGGAATATGTCGTCAGGTTTAGGCCAGAAATATCGATGGGTAATTTGGAATATGTTGTACATTCGACTAGAATCATGTCCGATCTCCATAAAGTTCAACACTAGGATAACTGGGAGTTGTCGTAACCCATCGAAGACTCCAAGAGCACTCGGCAAAATTAATCAATTTACTTCGGTATTAATGTCGAAATAGAATTCTATTTCTAGGAATATAAAATCTAATCAGATTTAAAATATTAAATAAACTGTTGACAAAATAACAAACTGGAATTACCTTGATACTATAACACACTCGTCCGTAAGCGCACTCCGCGTTTAACAATTAACGAAATTAAATTCACGACTGTTCAGTCAAGCAGCAGCCTTTCAACTCTTGTTATATTCCCGGATTTATTTTGGTTTGGTTTAAAGTATTTGAAAATATTTAAAATTAGAATTGTCCGATTTTATAAAAAAATTATAAAAGATATTTAAATAAACTTGTAAATCTACTCGGAATCGCGTCTGTTTTTCAAATGACCAGTTTTCATTCATCCGACATTTGGTTTCCTTTTGTGTTCCTAAAAATTTAAATTTAAATCTTCCCGCCTGTCATCAACGTCACGAATGCTTGCGAGTATTGTAATGCCTAGTTAAATTTCACAATGACGGCTTTTTAAAATGTCAAAAATGTAAAGCGCTTCGCGCTTCTGCGAAATATAGAAAAGCGGCCACTTATCTCAGGAACTGAGGTTCCACTACCCAATCGACGCTCGAAGCTCAGCCTCAGCACCCCACCAGCCCGATGACAGCTGACGTGCAGTTCTTCGAAGGTGTTCCTCCGCAGTCGTACTCCCTCATAAATTAGAGTTAATTTAATAGCTGAAGATGGCTTGTTAGGAGGTTTAGTCGGGATAATAGGGCAGTCTTATATTCATTCTCAATCGACTTAAATCACTAGTCTAGCGCCTTGTGAGTCCTAGCACTACTTAACTTATATAGGGTCCTCTTCGCCTCTCACTCCCTCGCCTCCCGTCGTAGGTATTCCGCGGTGACGTGCGATGTCACTCTCAGCGTATCCCTCCATACAGCCATATTTCCCCTGGAAAGTATAATAAACAGCAATACCATGGACTTACGGCAATATTCCATACACTTTCACTATTTACGCTAAACTACACTTTCGATTACACTAAGGTCAACCACACAATATCGACACAAACACTTGTTATGATAAAGTTAGTGTTGTTAGTCCGTGTCACTGGGGGTTTAGGTAGGTCTATTTGTGGGGTTTCCCGAGGGATTGATAACCGATATGACACAGATTCCCCTTTCAAGTATTATTTCTACTGATGTCCCAATCTGGGCATGGGCGTGAAACGTCGCCGTCCTCCTAGTAAGGGGCTTTGGAAATACCAGTTCTAACCCGCTTTCTGTCACCCGTTCAATCTTTTGGTTAGCTATCGTAATCCCAAAATAATGTATGGCGCTCCTCAATCATGGGCTCGTCTATCCGTGTATTGCAATACAACTCTCGTCGCTAGGGCCCTCTTGGAATTCCTGTATATTTTTCTGTCCTCAAACAATTTTCTTTAATCCATCTTTCTTCCTTGACAGCCCCCGTCTCCGTCCTTTCTATTCTTTTTAAAAACTGACACTTACACTGTTAAACGTAAAGAGGTTTCCTATAGTTATTTACCTTAATTTAATACGAAACTTTTAATACCTGACCTCTTGGATCAGTACAATATCTACTACTTAACGCGTATAGAACTCTGTACAAGTTGATTTTTACAGCTACTAAATATGAGTACACTGTTTAGTCTACATAGCACAACAACCAACCAACGAGGTAACTAGTAACTAAATAACATTCAAAGAAACCCTTAATTAACCGCTTTTGTTTCTGTGTTTATTTCTTTAAACAATAAAGTACAATGTCATGCAAAATCCTTTCCCATCGTATTATCTCGGAAATGTTCGCATTTGTATGGTAGGTAGGTATTTGTCATGCTACTTCAGTCAGACTCATATGTAGACACGTCGGCATCATTCGGAAGTAATCGTATGTTCACGATGAGAAAGGATTATTTACTACGTCTGTATTTACTTACACTTGCTTATTGTTCCTAAACGACAAGCAATTTTTTTCCAATAACTAGCATCTAAAACCATTTCGTCATTTAGTTGGACAACTCCGTCATACAAGTAGTTTTCTGAAAGTAGGTTATGCATTATTGTTGGTTCAATTATTTTCCATTTTTGTAACTATTAAATAAGAAATAAGAAATAAGAAATAAGAAACGTTTATTGTATAAAACCGTGTACAATTGTGATAACATGATTTTTATAAGTTTCAACAGTTTATCCATTTCGGACGTACAATATTATTATAGCAAGGTCTAATCCTGACGTTGGTCCTTAAATAAATTATAAGTAATTTATTCACGACTAGGTCCTGCATTAGGCAACGCCACGAACTTTATTTTGAAACTATTGCCTCTTTGCACAGATCAAATAACTTTGAAGTTGCTCCGAACGGTTTCGAAGGACCTATTTTAACTTGACGTACACCTACTTAAAAAGTACTCAAAGTCTTGACTATATCGCCCGTCAAATGACTGAAAATTACTCAAGACCGAGGTTTTGGTATGCACGCAAAGCTAGTGCTGTTTTGAGCGTAAAATATTACTGTAAACTTCCTGAAACGTTTCAGTAAACATCCAGAATTAGTCATTGAGATTAGTAAATGTAGTAATAGGTGCAATTCGATTCGAATATATTCTCTTATCTTCCGTTAAAAACTATTGTAATGTAATGCGGTAATAATCTATACATATTGTTACGCCCATGGAGTAGTGCTGACACTTTGATCGTGTTTTTCCATGCTTTGGAGACGTTTTCAGCAGGCTGAAATAACGTTTCAGGCCGTTTCAGAGGGTGCTCTGTCACATATTAGTTTATCGAAATTTTGCCCAAGTTGCCGTTGTTTTCAGGCGCCTGAAACATGTTTTCAGTCCGTTTCAGGCCACCCTCTATCCGATGACGCCATAACCTGAAAACCCGTTTTCAGGCGTTTTCAGGACCCCTTATGGGCCCTTGAAGTACATTTCAGTATATGGCGAAATTTCCAGTAGGAGTGAAAGAGATAGCATGATTAGACAGAGACAGCTATACTGAGAACATCCCAGAAGGGTGTGACAGAGACGACACGATCAAAGACAAAGATAGCGGTACGTCGAACATTCGAGAAAAGAGTGAGCGAGACATACTGAGAACATTCCAGAAGGGTGTGACAGAGATAGCAGTATGTCGAACATTCGAGAAAAGAGTGAGCGAGACATACTGAGAACATTCCAGAAGAGTGTGACAGAGATAGCAGTATGTCGAACATTCGAGAAAAGAGTGAGCGAGACCGCCTTAGGAAGGTTCCCGAACGATCTCGTACCTTCCACGGCCGCTCTCGCTCGAACATTCGGGAATCCTTCGCGCCCAATATAAAACGCGTGGCCGACCGGCGCAAGAGAGTTCTAGTTCAGAGAGCGACGAGTGAAGAAGGAATAACTGCGACTGGAAGCGATCGAGTGCGAAATTATCAAGTGCGAAGTACTGTGTGCTGATTTGTGTAGTGTTTTGACTAGTGTTAAGTAAAGCTAAAGTGTGGAAATAAATCCTACTCTTATTCATCGGTGTTAATAGTGCTTTTCAATCACGAACCCACCCCTAGAACGTAACAATATAATAAAGCTGAAGAGGGTCAAAAGTCTGCACATGGAAGATATTAAATAGAATCGATAACTGAACACGTTCCAACAGTTTTTAGAATTTTTGACTGTTTATCTGTTTGTCTGTTTATCTGTTTATCTGTTTGTCTGTATATTTGCGAGCGCATCACGTGAAAACGGCTGAACGAATTTTAGTGCAAACTTTACTAATCTGTTGAGAAAATCACCGGCTAGGTTATAGACTACTTTTTATCCCGGAAAATTGCACAGTTCCCGCGGGATAGCATTAATGATGGCCAAAGTCGCGGCTGCCTAGAGCCGTAACGTAAATAAATATTTCTTCAGTATCAATAGAGAAGAGAAGAGATTTTTAAAAATTCTCACGGGATAGGCAATTAATGAGGTTTATAAGTTCACTGAAAAGGGAGCTTATCTCCATAACTATAATTACTAGACTAGAGTCTTGAAATTTGGCACACACGTAGGGAATCCTAAATGCTGAAAATTAATTTTAAAGTCTTTGAAATTCCCACGGCATAGGTCTCCCTAAAAGGGATTTATATTATTATTATTACTTCGAAATGTTCTTATCTCCGTAAACATTATTACTGGAATCTTTAAATTTGGCATACTAGTAGGTAATTATGATACCTGAAAACTGATTTCAGGATTTTGCTAATTCCCGTGGGATAAGAAAAAAGTATAACGACGTGCTAATAGAGTTTCTTGGTATTTAGCAGACATGTTCCTTGATGATCAAAGTGGTGCACTTCAAAGGGATTTTCCAATTTTCCCACGGGATAAAAAGACGGTATAGAAAATACAGACTTTGTATTTAATAGAAATAATGTTCTTTGAAGACCACGTAGGTGTCCATAAGAATAGATTTTTAGGATAAAAAATAATGGAAATAGGTGTCCATGCAACAAACTGGCTAATTTCGTTGAGGTAGGAGGAGGAGGTTTTTGTACACTTTCGATGGGAGGGAGGAAGTAGTTTTGGTGCAAATTTTGATTCTGCGCCGACGAAGTCGCGGGCAAAAGCACACATAAAATACAAACGAATTGAGAACCATCTCCTTTTTTTCGAAGTCGGTTAAAAAGTAGACACAGTAACTGAACAGGACAGGTCGACAAGTTTAAAATAATGACATTGAGGTGGTAAGTACGTAAAATGTTCAGTTATTTTTTAACAGAACTGTATGTTGACATTTACAACTTCTAGGGACGTTATGAATAGAACTCAGTTTTTTCCATGACAGATGAAAATTTCAAATTGTTTTATCGCGACCATTGCTGACAGCTCTAGCTTCGGAAATAAATCTCGCTATTGATTCCAGTGTCTGCAATAAATAGTAAAGTGTCCTTTATTTAGATTTATTCTATCGTTCTCCTCTTCTTACATGGCAACCCAAAATTAGAACTTTATAAACTCAAAATCAATTTGTTTGAGTGTCAAAGGCGTGTGTAATTATTTTAGTAGGAAGCACTGTTATAATTGTCTTCGTAAATAATTGAAGTCTTTATTACGAATGTTAAGCTCGTGCATCTGTCGGCTGACAGTGATGTTCAAGAGCAGTTTATCTGCTTCACGTAAGAATGAAACGCGTAAAAAACAATACTTGGGAGAACGGGTCGGAACTATTTTTGTAGTACTATCCGTCTGCGCCGACCGGCGAGCATTCTAAAATCACAAGATAGAAATATTGAGAGATCTCACTAGATTCCATTCCATTCCATTACTCAGGCACGGGTGTTACACTTCACAAGAGCCACAACACATTTTTCTATTTCAGTGGGTGTTGGAGTCTATTCAGTTTAATAGATTCTATGGTTATCTAACGAACATTTATTCGAGTAGTAGATATTGCGTATGCGTACCAATATTGGCATAAAATATGACCAAAGAGTTGGAATAGAACTATGAAACAAGCTAGCGCCCGCAGCTCTTATGCGAGTTCAACCTTTTTTGATCGAAATTGGATTTGGTTTTCAAACATGACTATGTCAAAATAAAATGTAAATTAAATCAAGAGCTCTAAGGAGTATTGATATCAACTTCGAAGCAAATCACCCCCAAAACAACTTTCTACCCCTTAACTCTGTTAGGGGATTAATTTCAAGAAATTACGAAACACGTGTTCCATTAATTCTATTAACTAAGTTTATGCAAAATTTGAAGTATATCGGACCAAGGAATCACGTTGTCCCATATAAACTTAGCCCCCCTTTGTCACGCCCTGAGAGGTAGAATTTCGAAAACTCCTTTCTTTTCGGTTGGCTACGTCATACAAAGAATACACCCTCCAAGTTTCAGGTCTCTACAATGAGCGGTTTAGCATTTTTAATTATGTATCTGTAGATAGAATAGATTAAAAAAATGTTTTACGCTTGATTTTAATGTTATAAATGTATAGTTTAATAGCTCTAACAAAATGAGTAAGCATCTATTCTATTTGATGTGGAATTAATCACTGTATAGATACGACGTCGATTGTTCCTAAATACCGCACGGAAGTCCATAATCCCAATTTAGGTTTAAGTCCTAGTTTCAGCAGGTGTTATGCTGACCAAAACTAAACGAAACCTAATCCCCTATTCAACCCCGATACTAAACTAAAATCATTCAAACAGGAGAGAGAGATCTATTCCAGCTAACCAAGATAGTGTGTATAAGCACGACCCGATCTAAAAAGAACAAACAAAATCTTTCCACATTGTGTTTCAAACCAACCGGTAATAAGTGAACGGTACGGAGTGGCAGTGATTGACAGCCAGAGAGTTTTATTATTATCTTAGACGGAACATCAGGTAAGGAGAGAGGTGAAACGAAGAGGCGTTAGTGGCTAAAAGAAGCTTATGTTCCGAAAACCACATAAATGACGGCTCGAAATGTAAAAAATATTCAATTTTTCGGGTAAGTCTCGATCTCCGAAAGATAGACAGACAGATCAAAATATGGATCATAAGGAATAACAAAGTTCCGAAGGCTGTCGCCACGCACGTCACGATTATCGACAGTGTCACAAAGGTAACCAAGGAACTACATATTATTCAAAATAGTGGTAAGTAAACAACCCACAAAATAGGGAAACAGTTTTAAAATCTTACTTATTGCAACTAAGGTAATCAGAGTAGATCAAACTGATGAACATTGCTTACTTACCTACCATCCATTTCATCCAATTCTTATCTTTCGTCTAAGATTTTAAACGTGTTTTGTTTACATAAAAGAGAAAAGTTTATTTGCAAACGTTACTCAGCGATACAAAGCATTTAACTAACTTGTCCATTAGTGGCGCAGAAGGTGTTGTTTCGCGAACATTTTCTTGAAGTTCCTTGTGTGGTCTGACGTCTATGTCCTTCTCTTAAGAAGTTTGCGGTGAGCTCTAGAGTTCTGCCAACAACACAGCTGGCTTAGATATATTAAATTTGTTATCATAGAGTTATTATTATTAAGCAAAGAAACATTATAAAGTGCTTCTCTCGCTAATAGTAGGTGTCATTATTACTGGGGCGGCAAATGCGGCCCAAAGTTTCACAAACATACTCAACAGGCGTCCGGCATACGTACTTTACTTTACGTAATCAGTCAGATATATGATTTAAGTGTCATGTTAATAAAGTTGATAACGATATTCAATATTATTTCACGCAGGCCAAACAAGCCCGTCGTCCCAACTAATTAATGGATGTTTATTCAAACTACATAATATTATTATGAAAGTGTTGATCTATTTGCCCGAGCATTGGTGGTCATGGTCACTCTTGATTAAACACGACTCTATTTTATTATTAGAATCAGTAATATAATAAATAAAATAATGTAATTTGTTAAAGAAGTAAATATATCAGGGGTAATCTTTATGAGTTATTTTCGAACTAAACGTAGAAACTACTAAAAGTAGAACATGAATGAAAGCATGGCTCGGCTGTTATAAAGAATATTCTTGGTGAGCCGGGTGAAATGATTAGAAACTGAGATAGTATTGCATGTATATCTAAATTGGCCGCTATTTATTTGTTGTTATTACTTTGGTACTTTGCAATGCTTGTTATACGTGTGAAAATAAATTACGGATTAAATTTAATGTTTGCTCTATAAAGGTTAAAAATAGGTATATCAGATAAATCAGCAAGCGGTATAGGGAAATGGAGACCCTCGGTACCATACGTAGCCAGTGCCAGCCACCCATGAATTGGGAATAATTCGATTCGCTTCGTTAGTTGCTCTTTCACGGTTCGAATAAAGTCAAATATGTAAGTCAAATTGATGTCATATCATGGCACAGATCCTCTAATTTCATGACAATTGTTTGTCAATAAGTAATGACAGAGGGTACATATTTTTTCCTTTTTAAAAGCGCTGTGTCTCTTAGAATAGATAGAATAGAATCGAATACAAACAAATATTACATGCGCCTTCAGTCATTCATAATACCGACTAAAATTCTGAAATATTTGTTGATGTGTAACTAATAATGGACCATACCTCAAAAACTCCCTCTCAATTTGAGAGGAAGCCTACACCCAGCAGTGAGAGGTTCATAGGCCTGTGATAACGACTTATAAACTTGCTTATTTCTTGAAAACTACGACTTACCTATAACTTTTACACGCTGCGGGAAATACCAACTTTTATCAAGATAACATTCTCAATTTACTTTCAAGACTAGTGAATCAGCAGTATTATAATAGAATTTGTAACTTAAGAAAATTACTGTTCAGAAATTGTTTTCTGAATCCGAGTAGAGGTGTAAGGATGAAGCTATTCTCAAAAACTTACACGGGGCGTCATTATACCTGGGACCTTTTAAACCACCTATCATTTCTGCGTGTGAATATCAAAGCCTTTGTGTAATGTGAACCTATTGAAAATTTCGGTTAAGCAAGTGTTAGACAAAAATTTGAAACAAATTCGCAATAAGAATGTTGATTCTAAACATAAGTAATTTTTTTTAACTTAGTATTTTCGCGAATTCCTGCTTTGGATACTTGACGAATTCTGAAAAAGATTGCCCGTATGCTTCAATATTATTTATTGAAATATTCATACGAAAGCGGCCGGCCTGCTAACTGAAAATTCCTTTTTGTAGCGCTTTAAAGAAGAACATTGTAGTCTAAGATTCATTCTAAGAAATTCATTCATATTTTTGACGAACCGAAACATTTTTTCGAATGCTTAAATAATAAAGAACAAGGGTATGTTATGCATAAACAAGTAGTTTTTGTTTTGAAAATATTTTTTCTGTTTACACAGATATAAACTGGGAATGAATTATTAGACATATCATATCATCGTATCAAAACAACAAATGTGAAATATGAAAAACATGAGGAATATTTTCAGGAGGCAATAAAAATGAAAGTGTGTGATCTGTCTGTCTTTGTTATTTTACAAACGAGGGTGGTATCCGGTTGTCTGCAATGATCAATCGTATTTGGTTGAACCTTATTACTTAGAGGTTGAGAAACAGAAACGTTGTATAGGAGGACTGACTAAATTACCAGCACTAATGTTATCCAAGCAATTCATAGTTAACGAACAGTGAATCCCGTGGAGTGATTATGAGAGGGTATTTCTTAGTAGGTAGGTATGAAAATATAGGTACAATATATATGTGTGTATACCTGGATAATATTCACTACGTTGCTGCTATAACGGATATAACGATGCCGGACAAATCCCGTCGGTATTGTTTAATAATGCGAGAATTTAATAACTAGTACTGTGAAACAATGGTTTCCATTTGTGTTTGCTACAACACAGCGCGGATTGAGTATTTTTGCAGAGCAGAGATTAGGTACATTAAAACTCGCATATTTTTAGCTTTTGGCTTTTTCCGTGGATGCGCCGGGGCGGTGGCAGAGGACAGCATGATGTCGGAGTTATTGTTTCTATTAGCTATTGTGTATACTGTGTACTAGCAGTGGGACGTATATAGGCTAGGAGATAATGGTGATGATGTTGTGATGTGGTACTTAACTGTAATTAAATGTTACATACAGATTCTTATTTCAAGTACTTCTGTAGTGTC
The DNA here is from genome assembly GCA_932294345.1 of Pandemis cinnamomeana. NCBI lineage: Eukaryota > Metazoa > Arthropoda > Insecta > Lepidoptera > Tortricidae > Pandemis > Pandemis cinnamomeana. The sequence continues at coordinate 7,832,187 of OW028705.1, read as the reverse complement.
ATCGGTCTCCTATAATTAATTATAATTTTGAACGAAAGTAAGTCCATTTTATAAGTGTATTGACGTATTGACTTCGCTGTAGTTTTAACTTTGCGAAATAGGTGTACAAGCTTTTACGCTTAAAATAACAATTAGTAGAAACAAACAAAAATTTATGGACAAAAAGAAATATGATGGCACAATTATTGAAACATTTTTAACAGAAATACTTAATTAAAATCATACATCAAAGAATTATAAAAGCAGACAACATAATTTATAATTAAGTACTGACTGAACTTTTAACAATGTACGTTTTAGGAATATAATTTAACTAACGACGAGTGGTCACTACCTGATAACGAAACTCAGGTTCCGGGTTCGATACCCGGTTCGAAAAGATTTTCACGGAGTAATTCTTATTTTGTTTAAAAAAAACAACAAAACCAAAAGTAGTACACATAGGTAGATAAGTGTTTTTTGTATTTATGTACCCACCTGTATAATTTTAAAACAAGTTCAAGTCAAACAACAAATGTGTTAAATTGGAAAGCATAATTTACCTAAGTTTAATAACGTACCTATTCAGAAAAACCCGCTGGTAATAAAAGAAGAGAACCCGAAACCCGCAAGGTCTAATAGTTAACTACAGCCATGTAATGAACATTATTTCGTACTATTAACGTTTCGTACTATTAATGTGTAATTAATGAGAAAACAACTACATAAAAATGTACAAGAAAAAAAGAAAAAATATAAAAGAAATAATAATTAAACTAGAACTGCAACCCATATTAGTTATACATATAATACGTCCCTTCAGTCTATGTTAGTAATATATCTAAATACAACAAATTCCGACAGATAAAACTATAAATAAAAAAGTTGCCCTAAATCTTAAAGTACTACTTAGTAGGGTGTTGAAATTATGTTCAGGTTGTATTTTCATGTTGGTCTACTCAATGCCGTCTATAGATATGAAAATAATATGCTCTATGGTTAAAATACGATCTCATAAAACATTTTATATTCATGTAAGAATGTTTTTCTCCATTTTATGGGAAACAGATTTTATAGATCACTTTATGTGCTTCAGTTTTACACGGTCTGGTTTAATATTCAGTTTTACTACTTATAAACACATATTCATGACATCAGAAATTTTAAATTACTCCCGTTAAGCTATATATTTATCCCGTCTTCTATGACGTCTACTTTATTTTTTGAATCAGTTAGGAGAGCTACCGGTACAATTTTTAACACTTTTTACCGAAACACAGAAATTACCTTTTCCTGCGCAGATAATGTAGAGAAAAACATGTATTGTATTTATTAAATACGTCAAGCTAGAGCTAGGGGTATTGTTTTATATCTTACTAGGTGTTGCTCGCAATTTCGTATATATCTCTCTCGAGAACAGCGATACCAATCGGGCCCAAAACTATCTTCACTTTGAAGCTGGTACCAACCACTTATTCACAAAATGTAATTAACGTCGATTGGGTAATTAACGAGATTAAGATTACCACGAAGTGCACGAAGCGCGAGGTGTTGTTTACATATTATAACATAAGATTTTTAGTGAACAAACTTTCTTCTGTAAATATCTATTACCATAATTTCTTGGCTCGTTGTAATAACATATTTGCAACATCTTTCTTAATCTATCATAAAAATTCCAAACAAAATTTAGTCTTTCTGTCAACATAAGTTGGGTAATAAATCATTTCGCTCAACTTTACAGTGCTTTACTAAACCATCGCAACGAATTAGGTCACCCGAAATAAAACTCATTTAACTTATTGGCTGTTTTCCTACGAATGAATTGCTATTTTCCGCATAAGTGTTTTCCTGGAATAATGCCGGACAATTATAGATAGGTAGTTGCGTATTGCTACACCACAAAGGGCTCTTATCGCTTAGCACTCAATTTTTAGGTCAGAACCCCACAAAAGCAACAAACAATTCCAAAAGTGGCGATTCCTTTTGTGGCTTACTAAAAGCTAAACGATTTGTGGCTGTTACCTATCGTAGATTTTGTTTTGCTTCTTAGTAATGACAGTGAGCTGGCAAGCACTACGCTTGTGTGAACCCTGAGGAGTAATGAACTGGTGAAAAAATCCACAAGTTTTCATTAAAGGCGATTGAAACGAACGGTTGTTCCTGTGATTGTCAATCGCTTTTGTTACGCCTAAACATTTTTGGACGTCATGCTCAATAACTGTTGAATTCCCATCAAGTTTTTTTAGTAAACTTCATTTCAGTCAATGCATTTGATGTCATTCGTCATGATAATGCTTCAACATTGTATAAGACTGGAGTTAGATTGGACGGCAATACATTTAAAACTATGAATATCACCACAACTTGGAAATTACTGTGCTTGACACGAAAAGTACTGATGGTGCGCTATAGAAAATTTTGCAAAGATGTAGAAAAGATATGCGTATGGGCGCAATGTGTTTGTAAACGAAGGCGACGAAGGGTAAGGAGGCGGCAACAACGTCTTTACAGGGGGCTCTTACTGACTACGACTGCAAAAAGCGCCTTTCACATGGTAATGCTCTATTCCCTATATCGACGGGCATATTGAACCAAATTTACGGCACATAAGTACATTTGCACGTTTTAGTTTCTTGTAAATGAATATTCTGAACCTGAATGTACCGTATTATCTAGCGATACCTACAGGAAATATACTGACACTGTCAAAAAATAGTAATGGTTCACATATATTCCACGCTACTGTAAAATTCTAGTAAAATAAAATTCATTAGCTCCCTTAGTATCAAAACTTCACGAAATCAGTGGTATGCAAGTGCCCCAGTGTTATTTTAGTATAAGAGCTCAGCGGTCAATACTTAGATTTTCTTTCGCGAGACAAACACCAAGCAATATTTTTCATGAAGCTGCCACTTTGTTATCAATTTACTGCCATTAGCGCCACGCCCGAGAGCTTTTCGGAGAAAGAACAAGAGGCAGAACTGTTAAAATAATATTAGGAGCAGTTAAACTTTCAGGGCCTAAAAATGTACCTCAATCACCGTAATTGTATTAGATGTCTTAGGTCAATTGATATATTAAGGGATAAGCTCCGTGTTAAGCTGTTGAGGTCTTCCAAACGATGAAGAGCATCCGTGGGTGCTTAAATGCACATAATAACACTAAGTTTCTCGCAGGGTCGTTTTACTAATATTCAAAATTGGCGGTAATTTCAAAACCACTCAGGCCAGGCGAGAAACAAGCTTATTTCTGACTGACAGTAGGTATACAAAAACACAGCCACAGCAATACAATTTGCCTGCACAATTACTGACGGACAATAAATAATTATGGTTATGTAGTGAGAATATGTCGTAAATGTTATTGCTGCCGTAATACACCAATTAGCGACTCCAAGTAGTCGAAAATCGGGACATACTCGGTTTTTTACTGTGTACGAGTATCCTCCGGTTTAGGTAGGAAAATGATGTCGGTGAATACGTCCTAGTTCTCTAGCATTGTCCCAGGACCTTAGTGTGCAAGTGGTGTAGAGACGACGCCGCCTAATGAAATTGAGACCCTTTACGGGCTTCGGGGTCAAGGCGCGGACAGAGGGTTGGACATGCGATCTCACTACAGATTTCTGTTCACTATTAAACAAGTTTATTTGACACGTTTATTCGCATAAAGACTAAGGATTTCAGAGAATTAAGGATTTAACTTACTTGAAAGGCTAGGGGATCCCTGATTATTGATATTGAAACAATCAAAGTAAGTTAAGTTTTTGTCACGTTTCACGCACGGAACTCCACTCTTGGTCTCCGTCATGTATTTGGCCGGTTTTATCGTTTTTATTGTGTTTATTACGAGTTTGGCCTCTTTATGTTTAAGTGTTACTTGAAAAAAGCATAAAAATAAAGAAAATTGACAAACAGATGGCGTAACCTTACAGATCGGATGATGAATTTCCGTCTGGGGTCCTTAAATCTTAATTTCAACACGTTGACCGTGTAGGTAATTCTCATACGTAAGTATATACTACGTTACGGGGCAGAGTACGGATTCTGCGGTACATTATCGGAGAATGAAGCCTTTATAATACACGTTACACAGAACAACAGCGAACATAATTATACCATTTTCGCGATTAAATACATTCCCATTCTCAGTACTGCACAGGTAGATGCATAAATTTCCCCCCCGGAATTGTTTACCATCAACAGCTCGTGGGACGTAAAAACTTAAATTTTTCTTACATTGTGAGCTACCGTTGATTAGTCATATTGTAAAGTTACCGAGTTTACAAATCGTTGCAAGTATTTACATTTACACACCGCAGCCGCCACCTACGTTAGGTGGCTCGTATTTTTATTTCCGCCTCCCACTCTTTTGCGTATTTCTCGCCATGAATTACTCTAAAAACACTTACATTTAGTTGCTACGTATTTGCGAATGAGTTGGAATAATACGCGTAATGGTTGCGAATGGGGCTTCCGTTTTCTTTCTTCTTGATAATGCAATTTCGAGTAGGTATAGAAAAAAATCATAGGTTAGGAGTCGATATTGTGTCAATTTGTTGCGGTTAGTCAATATTTCAGTTTTATTTTCATTTAAATCAGTTTACTTATACTATCAAATTAATCAAGAATTTTACTCTTCTTGATTTTTATTATTATTTTTACGGTTGTTTTACCCGTTTTAAACGACACTGAAAATTAGGACGCTAATTAGAAGCTATGGTCTTCAAGCATCACATATCAAGCTTTACTTTTCGGATTTTTCTATGTAGGTATTCTAATTTTTAGTGTCGATTAGAAATTTCGGTTTATACTTTTCAGTTTGAGCATCTTGCTGCTAACCCCTTCTTGGTCAACGGTTTTCTGTTCGCATTTTAAGTTTTGGTTTTCTATACATATTTTTTGGGCAAAGACTGAAGACGAGGGTTTACCATGAAGACGACAGGTACCCCCAAACAGCGGGAGCTTGAAATGTAAAGTCGTCGAAGGATAATGGTTTCCTCGCTATTGAAATTGAATTGTCGCTATCCAATCTGAATAAAACATTTTGGAAAACGTGGAAGCGTTAGAGGACCTCTGTTTGTCTAGTGACTTTTGTCGCACGTGGTTTTGAAAGGATTCGGTCTTCATTTTATAAAAATTGTAAAGCCTGTTTTTATTCCTGTTGTTAACATTTTTTGTACTGGAAAAAAAATCGTGTACGTATAATTTACCTTGCATAATTTAATATTTATATTTACGTATATTTAGGTTTACACCTTTGCGTGTTTGTTTATATTCAATTTTCTGAAGTCAGTCCTTACGGGTCAATTCCTACATCAAGTTGAATATTTTCCTTTATGAACAATACTAGGTAGGTATACATAATATATAAAATTTAAATATGGACGGAATTAATTATATTCCAGAACCATGGAACGTTTCTGAAATATAATTTACTTGGTCCTTCGAAACACGTTTTAATATGAAGAGCTCACCTGACCGACATCGGCGTACAAACCAGCATAGGCATGATGAAGTTTTTTATTCGTAATGAAACCGGTTGGTTGCGTTTATGACATTCTTTCGTTTACTTGAAGCGTTTGAAGAGATGAAAGTGAGTAAACTTTTCCCTCAGCAGCTGGAATATATAAAACAAGATTATCGTTCGTCGGGCTAATATTCCCGACGAAATGACAATCCCTCAAAAATATTTCCCAGTGGTCGTATTTTTAACAGACTTTTAATAATACACCGGCCCGCTGAAGAAAGATGTTTAGAATACTTTAAAATTGTAATCTTCTTTATTGCGAATAAATGTCGAAACGATAATAATAAATTATGCATATAAAATGTAGTTCTGTTATTAGATCGTAAACTCGAAGGTGGTGCTTGATTTTGAAAATTATGTGTTAATAAAGTTGATATTATTATCCTAGCCCCGAAAGATAATATGAAACTACGAAAAATAGCTCGCAGTAGTTTCGGATCCTTTTTGTGTTTATTGGTAGTTGCCACGTGCATGTTAACTATCTGCGCGGGGTGTCAAGAACCTTCTAGCGAAGGCAGCGGGGGGTAAAAGCTCCTCCTCGGCATCTTAAACAATGATTAATGAAACCGAACTGCGCTTCATGGGGGTCTGCAACCGTAGAATGAAGTGGGACAGCATGTTGCCACGTTAATACCGCTGGAGAGAGACTGCTGTTTGACGTGGGTCCCTCGTTAGGGTGGCTCTGATGAGTTGAATGCCGACTTCACTTCCGCCGCATAACAAACGACAGAAAGTCACATAAGCGCCTATACATAAGTAATACTCCACAGAGGCGTATCTCAACTTGTTATCATATCTTCCTATTCGCGTACCTAAACCAGTTTAACTATGAAAGTTTGATGAACGGACAGGAAGCAAATTATCTACGTCAATAATTTTAACCATAAAATATCAAGATGAAAGGAACGTTGTTAATGCTTACAAAGCAATTAATTACTCAAATATTTTCTTTGAAACGGATCAAATACAAGCGAGTAAAACAAAAACAATCTTTCACGAAAAAGATTTTTCATTTAAAACGAAGTTCACTGAGCATTTTATAAGAAGCAAACAAAGCGAATACGTAATTCAGTCAGTATCTTATTCAAAAGAGTGCAGACACTACAAAACGGCGCGATAATAGAATACAGCGCTGAAAAGGTTTGGTGGAGCGAGAGATCTTAACGTAATTTCCCGGTAGAAAAGTTACAGAACCTGCTAAGAGGCATTTCGAGGAACCGTTCCCTAAAACCGCGGTCCATTTAAGGTAGGCATTTTGTTATGAGAGAATGACATAAGTACACGAGGAAACAGGGTGAAATGCTCTGGCAGTTGAATTAAATCTAGTAAGAACTCGACACATTCGTTCAAAGACCAAATAGAATTTGGAAGCAAAAACGTCGGTTCTAGTGTGAAGCTTAGTTTATTTTGTTTGGGTGTGTTGGATCGAGCTCTCAGCTTAGTACACTTTGCGGTCGGTTGGCTTATCCGCTCTAAATTTTCTTACCACTAAACTACTTTAATTAGTCTAATACACCTTTTCGTCCTCCACACATGTGATTGTTATTTAAGTTAGTTTGAATTATACCAACTGACATCTTATATGTAAATATGAAAATAGGTATATTTATATATGTTTGGTAAATCATCTTGATCTTTTTTTTTATCTCAAAAAAGCATCTAGTCTTCACAAAATATGGTCCCAAATAAGCTTTCTGCTTAGTTATTAGTGACGTTGAAAATCCAAGTCCAGTCATCATACCCACACAATAATCATACCCATTAAAATTTACTCATCTCATTTTGAACCTATATACGTTATACTGCTGGGCTCAGGCCTCCTCTCATATTGAGAGGATTTAGACTTAAGTTCCCACGCGGGCCTAGTATGGTTTGGGAACTTCACACACACCATGCGCAGCCTTCGACTTTCCTCACGATGTTGTCCAGACCTTCACCAAAATGCTCATGATAAATTTCAAATCAGATTCCGTACAGAAATTCACAGGCGCCAGCCTGAGCTCCAACACTCTGCTTGAGAGGTCATAGGTGAAACCTTTAGGCTATTTAGGTCTGCTACATTTAGGTTAATTCCAATCTTAGTAACGATATAATTGCTAAGAGGTTTTCCCAGTACTCCTACAAATTGGTAGGAATAGTGGGAAATGGGTATTCCTTGAGATTAATTGCCGCGCTTATCATCTTCTAAAAACGTTTATAGGGGACCACTACGTACGATCACGATCGTAAAATTGCTCTATGTTAAAGTGGTAGGTAATTATGTAAAACTAATTTAAATTGAACAAGAATCCGTATCCCCACCCCGCTACTCAATCTCACCTATCCCAAGTAAACAAGAATGTGCAATAAAGTTTTAAGTTTAATCAGTCGAGTAGGTACCTGAGATAAATAAAGGATGTTTCTCGACTCTCATAAAGTTACAAGAACAATCACGTTCCTGGAAACTCTACCACCATTTTTCCACGCAAAAGCTACTTATGTAGGCACGTTCCTTAATACCACAATAACACAAAAGCATTAAGATTTTATAACATCTAAACATCCCTGGAATACCAAATACCCACATATTTTTTCACATACAGGGTTTCAACAGAGAACGCTGATGTTGTTTAAAGAAAATCTAATAAAGTAATAAAATGTTTCGTTTTCTTAACGAGCCTATTAATAAGCAAAGAAACCTTTCCACCTTCTCTCATTTTATAACTCAAAGGTTCAATTACGTAAATTCGTCGTATCAAATTTGGCTATTGCCTTAATGTAGGTAGACGTATTGTAGGTATCTAATAGCTGCAAAACATAAAACCTATATTATTTAAATTTATGTTCTAAAATCAATACATTACGATTCAATTATTTAAATTAGTGTACCTACAAAAACAAAATAAGTAAAATGAAATAAATAATTATACGTTCATTCAAAACTCGTTGCTTTATTTCTATAATTTCTACGCTTTAAAGTCAGAACTTCATTAAAATTTATATCCTCTAAACTTGCGGATCGGTACAATCTTAATATTTGTTTGTTGTTGCTTCGGTTTTCATTGGGCAAGCTCGGAATTTTAGTCAACGTAAAAAAATCAAGAGTTTTCAATAGCTTGTCCTTCAACTCCGCAATTTTGCTAGGTTTTTTTGATTCATTTATGGTTACTTTGATCGCGGGCCATTGTTTGAGTGTGGCGTAGGCGTGACGGTGTTTTCTACAAACCTTCTTTACTCCGGGATTGGTGACGGCATCTTTTTTAGCCACAACTGGGATAGCTTCAGTATATCGATCAACAAGTTGCATCTGCTGCACACTCGTAGGTCTGCTTATCTTTTTATAGAATGACTGCGGGCATTGGATTGATACTTGACGTCGCCCCACGATTATTTCATTTCCCGCTTGAACGTACTGCGACTGGAATGTTTTTTCACTCGAGTTTATCTTGCACGAAGCGTTGTCTGAAATCTGAATCAGGTCACTGGGTTCAGTGCGACTGCAAGAACCCTGATTAGCTTCCGTAGCAGCGTCTGTATTCGTCACCGAACGGGGTTCTTGATCTAGTACATGCCGCTTGAATACATCTATCAGGTGTGATGATGGATCATTGATCAGCTGACCTATACCCCAAAGATACCTTGCCATAACTACGACGTCTGTAATTTATTTGGCACTTAGTAATGTCATGTTATTCATTGGTTTTCATATCCGTATCACGAATTAATGAACTGCTTGTTTTATTCTCGTGAAGAGTACCTACTGCACGCGGTGCAATTATTAGTTAATTTAATTGTAAAATAAGTATGTACTTTGAACATAAAAATTACTCAATCAATTGTGACATCTGCCACTCTGACATTTGAAAATGTATTTTTAACCGACTTAAAAAAAAGGAAGAGGTTCTCAATTCAGTTGTATTTTTTTTTTGTTTGTTACCTCAGAACTTCGTCAGTCGTGGACCGATTCGGAAAATTATTTTTTTGTTGGAAAGGGAATATTTCCAGTTCGGTCCCATTAACACCAAATCAGGATCTGATGGTGAGATCTTGGAGAAACTGAAAGAACTCTTCAAATCTTATAGGCATAGCAATAGCTATATTTTAGTGTAACTTATGTATGCTAAACGTGGTCTTTAGGTCTTGTCACCTTAGGCTCTGTCTACCCCGTAAGGGATCAAGACGTGATTTATGTAAGTATGTATGTAACTTATGTATTTGCCCTCGGAAAGCACTATGTGATGAATTGGAACTGATTATGAAGATGGTCATCGGATTTAATACAAGTAATTCAGGGACTGCGATTCGATTACTGTAATACGAGTAGGTATATGCATGCTAAACACGTCATACTCGTAAAATAGATACATTTAACATATTACCATATTTATATGTATGGTATGAAGCTGATGAAGGAAGTACAGCTACAAAGAAAATTCTTCCGTAAGTGACTAAGATTTTTTCGTCGAGAAAAGTTATATTTAGTAAAAAGTGATGAACAGTTTGCATTAGAGCGTATTACACGTGGTCCCACTGTTATATGTGTTAGGTTAGGTACCTTCAAATTCCCGAAGGGCAAACCGCACAGAAATAGGAGCCCCGCGAAAGCGGGAGACTAATTCGACATCTTTATAACAGTGGGACCACGAGTCCGTAGCGGGTATTAGGCATTATAAGCTGGATAAATTACAAAAAAATAATAGAATCGCCTTCAAATGTAGTCTAAATCCGCCTATAGATTAAAAAAAAAACACCAAATAAATATATTTTTATTAGCCAATCATAATAGAAGCGCGTATAATTTTGTCCTTGTTTAATAGCTCATGCAGGGCTCGTTATTTTTATCACTGAAGATAATTAAACCGCGGGGAATAAAATGAGCATGCTCTTATATAAGGGATAAATACATCGAAATAAAAAATGGAATTCACACTGTACATTATATTTCGTATTCGCTCAAACAGATTCGTATAATTTTACTGTGGAAGCTCATTGATTGAGTAACGAAGATCGAGCCTGGAAAGTCAACTTTAAGGGCCCTAACACACAAGCGATTTGTCCGGCGATTTCTCAGTGTTAGGGTAACTTAACCTATTTTTTATGGCAACGTATGGTACGCGCCTCCAGACGAATAATGGTTTGTTCATTGCGCTTGTGCTGCCATGTGAACAGTTCATAAAAAAACATCCTCAGCTTTCCGCCTTCTACTCCGTACTATAATTTGATCGGTGATTTTTATAAGAAAACCAATATTCAGTCGCAGTTGTCTAGAGGTGACAGTTGTATGCTATCAACTACCCTATTTCAAAAACTATTCAGATAGGCGTATGTATTGATTTTTGATATGACAAAAAAATGCTTTCATTGGTTTTGCCACACTTTTTTCCAGAGGATTTGCCAACCATCTTCCCTTTCTTCCTCGAAACTAACAAGATTGTCAACGACGATATACGTCAAGAAAGACATTATCAATCATCATTGCGCCCCTTTTGCAAAAAGCGGACACGATATTCGGTAACGGAATAGACAACTTATGAATACTCCCACGAACATAAACCAATGAAACGAAAACGGAAATAAGAAAGAGCGCTTGTTTATATTTTGTTAAATTTCCGGAACATAATATTGAATATTCAGCAGCACAACCAGTTCAGGAATCGTTTTAATATCAAAGATGGCTTGTTTTCAGCTGTTGCCGTTAAGTTTCGGTAAGAACACGCTACATAACCTGCAACGTTCGTTTTATTTATCCACGAAGCAACCGAAGCTTTTCATTTTATGACGATGAGTTAAGGAAATAAAAAATCGGTGTAACTCCTACGGCGGTTTTGTGTTCACTTTTTACTGTTGTTAATATTAAGCATTGTGATTTACGTTTACGATGAGGTTGGAGTTACGGCTGGGATAAATTAATTACAGCCTGAATATTTAACGAAGTTTGTGCTAAGTTCTTTTGTTGCTACTACAACACAAGTAGGTAATTTAAGTATTTTTTGCGGGCGGCACGACCTTATGCGATCCTTGCATAAGGTCGTCCAGATAGCTACCACCATCTCACTCACTTATTCTGTCGTCAAGCAGCAGTTCTTGCGCTGCTGTGTTTCGGCCAGGAGAGTAAGATAGCCGGTGAAATTACTGGCATACGAGGCATTCCATTTTAGGTGTCTAGTATTGCAACGCGCCTGCAATCCTTTTGTGTCGCGGGTGTTCATGGGTGGTGTTGATCACTAACCATCAGATGATACACTTGCTTGTTTGCCACCCTGTTAAAAATTATGCGCTCCAAACCGTTATTTCAGAGCGACTATATCTTTTAACTCGATCTCATTATTAGAATGCAAATACAAATGCATTCCTTTATGCAAAAGTTTAACTTTCTTATAGTGGAATGCAACAATTCTACAAAAGCGTAGAAAAATTATGATGTTACGATAAATTAGCTGTTAAAAAAGTAGATCGATGCTAATGTCGATTTCATTTATTTTCATTAGCCAATGACTGTAAACGCGTTTACACGTTTACACGTTACGCGTGAGTTGAAATTATATTATATTTAATTTGTTTGGTCAAGTGTTAAACTTCTCTGAACTTTATATTATTATCATGTTATTAACATTCTTTTTAATGAGCCGACATTCGAACTTGAGCAGTGTTTTTTAATCAAAGGATGAACTTCCAACTCCAAAGTGGCCCCAAGGATTTTTTTGACGTATCTGATCATGAAAACTTCGAATTCATACAGGAACTTCACTGCTTAAAATCTGATTATTCTTGAAAAATGTTAAGAATACTAGTGATTAAAATACCTAATAATTATACGTATAGCCTGCGGTGTTGGTAACACGAAACTGACATAAAGTGACTTAATCTAATTAACGTCAGAAGTATTTATTTCCTTGCTCAATAGATTTATAAATTAAGGTTTATGTGAAATTACCATTTCACTAAATACAATTTACGTATTCACAAATTGCAAATCTATGCAAAAGTTGCGCTTAAATTATAACAAATCACAAGCATACAAACGTCGACATTATTCGGGCGGAATCATCGCGCTCTCTTATTGAAACTCGTCGAAGTTTGTTTCAAAGCTGAAACCGATTTTCCTTGACTGGTCGCTATTAATTCAAATGCCCGTAAAATGTTAGAACCTGTACTTTCATGGGAGTTGAAATATAGAATACAAATGATGCTAGCAAAATGTTTTAGGTACAGTCCAGTGTAATAATATGTATCTAGTCAAAGTTTCAAAAATAAGTAGGTATCATGCGCTCTTATACCGGCGTAATAAAGTCGTGGGACATATTTTTGAGAAGTTCATATCGATACTTATTTTTGCACTTGACCGTACTTGCTTACAATGGAATAAAATTATTGAAGCCGACTGTTATTCGTTTTAACACTTAAAACGAAATTATAAAACCACTGTTTTATAATTTCGCCATGTTTATGATGGGTAAAATGATTCATCGAATGTTTTTTTTGGACACTATGTATCTACCATTCCTCGCTGGTAATAATTACTAGCTCATCGATTGGGAGTACGGATTTACCTGAAGTTGTTTGGTGGATCCAGAACCTTAATCTATTTACGAATGCACAGAATTTGAATTTGGTACGTATCATTCCAGTCCGCTCCTAAAATAGCAAATCGTGCGATCACTTCCCACAGGGTGTAGCCCACCTGGGCTTGTGTGCGAAGGGCCTCAATGTTTTGATTGTACAAATTTCTAACTCGTTCATGATTCGCGGTGAGTTCGTTAGCATTTGTAAACAACTTTATGTAAACGAAACGTGCTACAGTGCCTGTATTTGTTTAACAATTTCTCGAAAATGTTATTACGGATTGTAATAAATTTTATATCAAAACAAAGAAATGAATAAACAAAGTTACAATTGTTAAATTAAGTGCACCGGTCCTTATTATGATTGCCACCGCAGACCTGTGACGCTGTTACTTTGTTTGCGGTAAATAAATTATTCATTTCGTGGGAACTTTTATTTCCCTCTGGATTAAGGTAGCAAAATCACTTTCTTCCTTAATGAATTTTAGTTTCAGAGAATCCAGACATTTCAAGCGGAATATTTGAAATATCAAAAACGTGATACCCAAGTATTATTTCATTTTCCTTAAAAAAAATCTAACACAATAGGTACTCTTACGCTCGCTTTATTGTAAACCAACACTCAATAACTAAGCATTTCAATTTCATGAGTACGTGTATAAACATTTTTATTAATATCCATAAGTTTATGTCTTGCATTGATCCATATCGAAACGTAAACGCAAATAAAAACAAACTTTCTGCTGCGTCTGAATTTAGTACGAAACAAACTTTGAGTTTCATTAAAATGTGTTTACGTCGTATAAGCTCTTGCAATATACTGCAAAGCCCTTGAATCAAAGTTCCTTGAACAAAATTTACAATCTCATAAATTTTTAAAATATTTGGTGTGTTTTGTAATCCCAATATTTAGAATCTGGGTTAGCAAGTGCGAGAACAACGAAAACAAGGAGATGTGGACTCCTAACATGCATTCCGCAGAACTATGATCGCGGTTCGTTTAATTTCCATGTATCGAGATAAAAGGAACACAATTTTCATAAGTACATTTATGCTAGAAATTGCAAAGTTAAGTTGGCTATTTGATGATACCTTTAGATTGGTTTAGTTTTATCATCTCTCGTTGCCGGTGTCTAGACTACATTAATCTTATTTATAGTCTACTTGAAATCATCTACAAGACGTTTACCGGCTGCATTAGGTTACTATTCAAATCAATTGTTTCGTTTTACTATTAAGTAAACCAAATCAGGTAAAATAGATTTCGATGTAGCAGCAACAAAAAAATCTAAATCCAATTTTAGGAACCCTTACAGCCCCTGTTGTCATGACCCGTCATGTCCATCTGCTTGCTTGACGTCACCTGTGGCTTTCCTCCGAGACACGTGTTACTAGAAAGTTCTAACTTGACATGAGTAACAGAAATAAATCAATCCGTCAAAATACTAAATTAAATTATAGTACAGACGAGTTCTCCAATGTCTATACAGCCGACCGATCAAAAATATTTTTACAGAGACCTTATTTTCAGTTACATGAGAAGCGTGTTTAGATATTTTTGAACAGTTGTCTGCATAGATATTGGAGAACTCGACCGTACCTAATGCTTTTTTTGGGTATCTCCCCTAACTTATAGTGGGAATGGTTTTTCGCGCCTATGCTATGGCGTGGATAGGTTCTTAAATAATATTATGGTTGGAAACAAACCATTTTTTGAATCAGAAATCGACTTGTGGTGTATAAAGCTTTAAAATGGTATTTTTTGTTTAAGTCCCCCTATAAGCCAATTCAATGGTGGTTTTTGAAGATAAAAAAAGAAGATTTTCGCCATTCCGGAACCACAGCGGAAAGCGACTATGGTTTATACCTACTACGTAGTGATATGACATGTGTTTCTTGTTTATTGCCTCAAATATTTGGTCCTGAACAACTGAATGGTTTTCGACCTTAGGCTGTCTGAATGGACAAATAAAAAAAAATTCATTGACAGTAAAAATTTTACCTAAGTCTGGCAGTCTAGGTATGGCTTCCAAACGAATGATGAAACACTTTAAGGGTTAATATATATGAATCACAGATACATAGTACAGGAGTAGAAAAAAATATTATCTTTGATATAAAATACACTACTATTCATTCGGTTATCATATCTCTGATCGATGATTATGTCGATCATTCAAGACGATTGCATAAAACTTACTCTTAGTGGTATGGAATCTTGTATTCAAAATTTTGTATTTAATGCTGTACTCGTAGATGTTGACGGTCAGATCCCAAGTAGCAAAGTACTCCTATAGTAAGACTAATACCTCTTATATCAGTTTTATAAAAGTTTTTTCAAATCTGCTGTAGGAAAATTCTTATAGTTGTATTATAAAGCTCCTGATTAAGAGTAATAGTTTTATATCTGCATCTTATAAGACGATTTAAGCTATAAGATACTTTACTCCTATTACATTGACTACAAAACGTTTATAGGATAACTTTGTACGACTCTTTTCAGACACATAGTCTTTTAAGTGCATTTTATAATGCTTTTATTAGAGTATGTGATTTTGATCCTATAAGCGCATTTTGTAAGACGTTTACTCCTATTAGTGTCATGGTTAATGCTCCAATAGGTGTTTTAGTCTTACAAATATCATAGAAACAGTACATATAGGATGAATCGTTGTAGGATTGATTGGACTTAATCCTTGCTTCTGTAAGATTACTTGCACTATATCAGCAAGCTGTAAGAACTTTATAAGTATGTTTTTACTTTGAATTGTCTTATGCATTCTGTTATAAGAATCCCTGTGTTGCGCAGCCATCACAGCCATTTTGTTTGCTGTTTGTTATCCTATAAAAGCACTATCTAAGAGCTGAATTTCTATAATGGTTTTGACTAAGTATGTTTTGTAAAAATCATTTATTTAAATAATAAATTACTATAAAAATTACAATTAAAATAGGGGGCATGAAAGTATATTGTATAAAATCGAGAACATTATCGATACAATTAATTTACCAAGTTGATTTCGTGTACGTAACTAATAAATGCACACACCTTCGTAAATTACTTATATTCTGCAAATAGTATTTTAATTGTTTCATACTACAAACAGCATACCATTATAACACAGGACACTATCGGAAAAAAAGGTACGCGACTCTTAGTAGGGCATTAAGTTCATCGCTGTAAAATTAGATACTCCTACAGCACCATAACAACAGATCGCTGTAGGACCAAATACTCCTACAGCACCATACAACAGATCGCTGTAGGACTAAATGAGCTTACATAATGCATTTGTAGGAGTTACATAGGATCATTTAATCCTACAAGCACGGGTTGAAATTCCATTGTAAGATTAAAGCGCACTTCATAGGATAATAATAAGTAGACTGTAAGACTAAATCCTCCTATAAAGTGCGCCCAAATGTGGTATTACAATGGTATATAGGAGTTTTATAAGACATAATCTTAGAATAGCTACAAGAGTAAATTTTGCTAC
Source organism: Pandemis cinnamomeana (assembly GCA_932294345.1). Lineage (NCBI taxonomy): Eukaryota > Metazoa > Arthropoda > Insecta > Lepidoptera > Tortricidae > Pandemis > Pandemis cinnamomeana. The sequence continues at coordinate 7,815,641 of OW028705.1, read as the reverse complement.
TTGGGATGAGATGATGATAGTTGTTTCAATTGTGCAAATTGATATACTTACTTGTACTCGAAACTAAAGGCAAAAATAAAGGTTGAAAATATAGCAGCACGGTACAAAAAAATGCTATTTGATATGCATCGATTATGTCGATAGCGAATTAGTTAACCGGCCTCCATTAAACTGTTTCAGTAACTTTATTGCTTTCACGTAAACATTGTATTTTATTTGCACAAAAACAGAATGTTTTCATCAAAATATAGGTCGGTTGAACAGAATTGGGCCATATTTTAGGTGAAACATGTTGCGTGTCTCAACACTGACAAGGTGGTTTTACGTGGATGTTTCCATGATGCTATTTTCCGTCTCTGTTCTAGGAAAATATTACCAGTGTTCCAGGGTTGTGAATACCGGGAGACGCTTTCACGTGTGAGGATGAAAAGTATGTAATAAGTGCCAATGCGAAATTGTGCGTGTTGTTAGGTTTTCATATCCCAAAAGGTAAAAAGGATAAGATCATTTTGGTATTCGTGTACATTTATCTGTCTGTCTGTCTGTCAAGATCCTTTTTCTCAGGAACGTGTGGAGGAATCGAGTTCAGTGGTACTCAGGGGTATGGTTTCTTGCAACTGAAAAAAAAATAAGTTCGTAAAATACAACCTTCTGAAGGTGTATTTTCATACAAAAACGGGGAATCAATACCTATAGGCTACTTCCCGTTTACTTGCATACAGTTAGGAAATTGAAAAACAAACTGAAAGTTACTGATTTCTACTTAATTATAATATAATGAGAATAACAAATAATCGTGTTTTATTCGACATTTTATTAGTTCGTGGTAACAAGAAAAAAAAAATATCATTAGGTATATTTTTCAGGAGTGCGTGACTCCGATTCTCACTTGACCGGCTTTTTACGACCTTTTTTTAATAATGATCTTTACAAATTTTGTGGCACGTTACACAGCGTGAGAGATTGAAGTACGAAATAATTTTGAAGAGAGGTTTCCGTTACACTTCATTTTGGAGAAAATTTACTGAAATTGTTTATTTTACCGTAACGGGCGAAGGGAAATTAGTTAACAGGTACTCATCTGAACGTCGTCGGATAATAAAATGGCCATTTCAGAAAATCTGGGGGCATGATAATGCGAAAGTCGAGCCAAGAAAGACGCAATTGGCTTTTTTTTTCTTTGAAAGGTTACAATATGACGATGGGATCTTAGAAATCGATGGAACTTGTCAAATGTTACAGGCACACCTATGGAAAGTTTGGTGATTTTTTATAGTGATTTGTGCATTTGCTTTCAAAAATAACCATTTGGTGAACTGAATCTAATGATAAAGACCAGAGATAGCCTGCGAAGCCACTTAATAATAAAACCTTAATTTATGTTGAAATTAGGTACGCAATGTAACATAGATAAATTAGAAATAACTGAAAAGAGGGTAGTAACAGAAGTCTGAATACATGCCTTACCACGTCATAGCATAGATATGTTCATGGGTCCAACGTGTATACATACCTACATACATACATATATCACGTTTTTATCCCTTACGGGGTAGACAGAGCCTAAGGTAACATGGGCTGTATGGGCTAATCTAAATCATTCTAGATAGGGTAGTCTAAATTCTTTTTTGTTATACTTACGCTAGCATTTATTTGTATTTTTTTCATGGATTGGCCCTTATACGTAGGATCCATCGATGTATCATTATTATTTTTTACGTAATAATTGTAGAAGTAGACCCAGTAGATCTGGTTTTTATTTTACTTTCTTATCACCTAAATGACGTCGAATTGACGCCCGGAGGCTTATACACGGGACCTTTAAAAGATTTGTTTGCTGAGCATTGTTTTGGGCAAGTTTTAGACTGGATCCAATTTTTCTTAGCAGCTAAATTAAGAAGTTTCTGGTCGTATTCACGAAAACGCGACAAAGACAAATGTATACCGTAAAATAAAGGTCCTTTGTAACCGCTGTTTTATAGGAGTTTCAATCTTAAGTAGACGAGTCTAGATTGTTACTATTGTAATAAGAAAACTTGAACTATCGCAATTTGTAAATGATTAAACAAAATCTTATTCGTACAAATCATTTTTATTCGATTATGTAATAATTGTAATAATTTATTTAAGACGCCAATTAGCTGTCATATACAACTACAATATTTTAATATAAGTCTAGAGATACTATGAAATCGTGCTCTAAGTAACATAATATAAATAGAGCATGAGACCTTACGTCTAGATTTTTTGATAAGCGCGTTCCAGCTAACGTACTAGAAAAGAGACGAATCGAGCGTGAAAATAGCCCAAGCATCTAGTCCGTTTACCCCTTCTAGTCATAACGGGCACTTACAAGCTGAATCGCTCAAGACACGAGTGACATTTTGTTGTATTTAGGCACTTTAAATTACACATACCATACAATGGAAGTTGGTGGCGTACTTACACGCTTGTCAACCATGGACGTGAACAGTAGGTACTTATCTGGAGGCACGGCAGAGCCCCCGCCAAGGCGAGTAAAACAAAGGTACAGCCGTACCATAGATACTTTTCTTAAGGCCATTCAAGCCATTTTCAACCCCTTGTAATTTTGCTTTTCAGTGCCATATTATAGAGCATAATAAGATTTAAATATATTCTCAATAACGTTCAATTAGGTAGATCGTAATAATATGTGATCGTGTGTAAAATATGTTCCTCACGGTTTTAAAATAGACAAGTCTGGCTAAAGTAACCAAGTGGTTTAACATTCACTATGTCTCAAAACTTTTTTGTACTAGTATAAAAAAAATGCGTTGCGAGACTTACAAATATTTTTTGATGAATGTACATTACTGCAGAGACCAGTAAGTAAGCCATCCTGGACAAGTACGAGTTTGAAACCCGAGCCGGAACGGCGACGGTTTTAATAGTACGAGTCCGGGTTGGCTATTATGGTCGAAGCAAATATAGTTTTCAAATATGCTTTTCTTAAAAATGAAACGAAAAGATTTAGTAAAATAAAAGTATATTAAAAAAAATTAAGAAAATATTGAATGTGATGTTATTCATGTTAGGGCAATTGTCTATTGTTATTGAGATTAAAATAGTTTTATTTCGTTTCCTAAATAAATAAATCTCACTTATATCGTTTGACTTGATACTGATTTTTAATTTCATTACATCCACTTTCCGCCACTATTTGCTTGACTGTTACTGTTAAAATAGTTTTATGCAGTTTGTGTCAATTTGTTTATTTACGAAAAGGATAATAGATTCGGCGCTTATACAACTATGGAATGGATAATGGATGCTCTATTTTCTGTGCAAATAAAACTTAAGTTTACAGTGCACTTATCACGAACAACTATCAAATAACGGAAATTGTGGGAGTGCAACGACAACTGACAACAAAATGAAACTTTCAGCGAGTCCTAAGTGCGGTAGCGATAGTTTATTTATCCAATTGTTTGTTCCCGTACAAAATAAACTGAGAAAAGTTAGTAGTAATCTCAATGTAAAAGCATATTTGAGGTGACCCCAAGTGTCTAGGTAACAGTATACTAATTTTTTGACGACACATCTAATAACACAGTATTCATTATTGTTACCTAATGATCGTTAGAATCACTTTCAGGCCGGTAAGTACTATTCTCTCCCATACTTACTTGCGTACCCATACAAGCTAGCCGGACCGACTTGTACAAGAACCTATTTCAAAATCATTGGATCGGTATTAACAACAAAACCCGTTTACTAATTTTCTTTAATCATAGTAGGACCAAATTTTGCCTTCATGTTCACGGAATCCATACCTTTCGCGAGGACTACGTTCCGCAATCAAAGAAATATATTCAAGTGTTTTTCATAAACTGTAAAATCAAATACTCATTTCCAATATCCGGTATCTACTTTCCTGGCGTCCATGCATCCGATCTTTGAAACAAAAGTCCCTTCAACATACAAGAAAATATCTCTAGATTCGTATCAATACAAAACAAAACAAGAAATGTTTCATCCATTGTTTGATAGAGTGGGTAGAACTGAGAGCTTCATTGTATCTGTATCGGATCGGATATTTCGAACAGGTAGTTTCTATTTCAATGCCATGATGTCACTGCAGCGACGTGTTGGTGTGGTTTTATTCAGTGGTAGAATTTGCAGACTGGATGATGGAATACGGTCGGTCAAATAAGTGGTCTATCACTTTTCACCTAACTTCCTACCAAATGAATATGTCGTTAAAGTCGAATTTTCAAGTTGATAGCCACGTCTTACCTACATTATTTATTATTTTAAGCAATAGAAAGGGTACAAACCTTACATTACATAAATACAAACCTTAGGGTGGCAGACTACATATTTGGCCGATGGCCCGTTGTTAGGTACCTCACGCCAGACTCATCCATGTAAAATTTATTTTAATGGCTAATTTATAATAATTAATTAATTAATTAGTCTTTTATACTGGTCTGGGAGTAAAGAAAAAACATAGAATGTACCAGTTGCTTTTCTTCCCGCGCAGATGGTAAAAGCCCATCGAGGGAATGGGCGAAAACCTTAGGAATCATGTTATAGGCGATGTGGCTAGCAACCCATCATTATTTTTGATACCCCTTTCCACCTATACGCCCACAAACATGCTAAACGTGGCCTTTAGGTCTCGTTACCTTAGGCTCTGTCTATCCCGTAAGGGATAAATACGTGATTTGTGTATGTATGTATGTAATTAATGGTCATAGTTAATAGACCATGGACATCTATGTTGATTTTGGTGACGAAGAAAATACAGCGACTGAAACTCTTCCGTCATTCTACCCAGATATTTTTTAGACTCTACAAGAAATAAATTAAATATTCAAGAAATAAATCTGCGGATTAGAAATCAGGAAATGCAGTTTTTTGCACTGGGTTGCAGTAGGTTGCCGTTGCCTGACGCTTTTTACGTGAATACACAGAGTTTTTTCCTAAAATGAAGTTATCCATGGCTACTGACGCCTGGTAGATGCGGATAAAACTAAATGAGTTCAGAGAGGCGTGCTTCCGGAACCGACTCGTTTTAAGTCACGACTTGAGGCAACTCGTTCGTGAATTCCGAGTCATTTTGCATAACTGTTGGACGAAACATTAAATGCTGCTTGCGTCATAACATTATGGCATCTTATGACGCGAAAGTACCCATGTTTAAAAGGGTACGGTATTAAAATGATCCATTGAGTTAAAGTAAAGCTAAATGGAAAAATATGTTACTTCATTTCGCGTCCACAAACCACAACAATAGCCATCCGATTACATATTTATGGGAAATCGTCATTAACTCCGGGGTCACAACCAAAAAATATATGAAAACATAGGTAATAACATTAGTCATTTTGTCTAACCATTTTACCCCCTTAGTCTAGTAATGCTACTCATGCGGACCATATTGGTCGAGGTTGTCGTGAAGCTACAATGAAAAGATACTTAGCTAAAACTAAATTAAAAAAGGGATATTAATACATTTAAACTTTATTTACAAGAAAATATATGATCTGGAATTCCGAAACGAGAGGCCGAGATAAGCCTGGAAATACTATTTTGATGAATGAGAACGAATGGTGAGTAGTCTAGTTGTCTAATAGTAATTGTCGCTACTTGTGGAAAGCAAAGAAATAACATCTAGGTACCAAACGGCTGTATGAATAAGTTGTATCCGATATTATGTATGTATATAAAAAGTCCAGTTGACTACCCCAGCAGGCAATTTTTTAAAGCCGGTCGCGACGTCGTGTCGACATACAAATTGCGACTAGATTTCCATCTAGAATAAATACAAAGCGTGGCTAATTGCGGTCGACTTCGCTAGCAGGATTAAGGATACATGAATTTTTTTATCTCTCATTTGCATGTTGATATTTATGTTGCGCTACGTACACATTATGTAAATTCTTTTAAATGTATATTTATGGGAAACATGAGAGACGAATGACGTGAAACATAAACGTATATCTTTATGTCCTGAATTATTCAAATATTTTCGATCAGGGTTTCATGATTGTGTGCGGGGCCATCGACTTTGAGATGGCCGCTCTAATTTTTTAGGAATCTTCAAAGATAAAAATAAGGAACGCGGGCACTTATTGCTGGAATCATAATAACAATGTAGGTACCTACGTTTCTGTTATTCTAACCTACATGAGCTGCTCGAGCGATCATCATTGAAACGTTATACGTATGGATTTAAAAATAGAAAAATAAGAGGCTATTCCACCGCCTTTTGTACTCATCAATATATACTTAGTCTAACATTTTATAAAATTGATAGACAGTTTTTTCTTTTGTTTATAATGCTAACAAAAACCTTTCATTTGTTGCGACGGCTTTGTTACCATTGTGTCGAAATTATAAAGGCTTACTTTATTCAGAGCTTTTTGTCATGGGGTTCTGTTGTGAAATATGTTACCAATGTAAAAAATCCAGTTAATAATATTACTGGTTTCGTCCACATCAACAAAAAATTTTAGCAAACCTCATACTGTCCCATTGAAATACACTTATATTAGGTAGTTAAACTTTCAGTCATGTTAATTATTTTTATAACATTCTACTTTTTTCACATTTTATAGAAAGGATTACACGAATAGTTGTAGTTTTTTTTTAATTGGTACAATTTAATTGGTACAATCTTATTGTCGTCCGGGCGAGGTTTCGTTTATAGTCCGGGTTTGATTTTTTTTAGTCAAAAAGATAACTAAAAAAAATTAAGATTGTTAAATCCAAAGTAATACTACATAGGTAATTTTGTTTTGAAAGGTTTCTCAGATTGAATTAAAAAAATGTAGACGTGTCCGGGTTTCGAGCTCCAAAATCCGAGGATTTTACGCTTTTGTCCTGATTGACAATTTTTTGAGATATCTGCCGTACTCCGGCCACGTGTGTCTACATCGACGTACTTTTAATGCATGATAAGTGATTTATGCTATTTTTGTTTAGTTTTTTTGTATCGTTGCATAACGGGTCTTTCTCCGCTAGTTGCTGTTTGTTTCTATCCAAGTATGACGGGTTAAAACTCTACTGTTACCCTAATGTCGTAAAAGTATCGGTTTCATATAGTATACTTATCTAAAAGAGCATATAACATGGAAAAACCTTTGGTGTAATTGTAATAAGTACATACATAAATCTGTATCCCTTATCGAGTAGATAGAATAAGGTAACAAGTCCTAATAAAGGTCACGTTTAGCATGAGTGTGAGAGGTGGAATCAAAATAGTGACGGGTTGCTAGCCGCATCGCCTATAACATATGATTCCTAAGATTTTTGCCCATTCCCTTGAATGATAATAATAATGTAATAGGTAAGAAGTCTATAAATATCATGATTGATGGGATGGTTCTTACTTAATTAGTTTTAGAAAATTTTAATTTTAAGGAAATATTACCCACAACTAACTGTAACTGTAACTGAAACTTCTAGCCTTTTCGTGGCTGTGCCGTGTTGTATAATACATATACATACATTAATGTAGGTAGATTATGCTTGTAATTTTTTTAACGTATCTGTGTATCTATCTATTACTGTTTTGCTGTGCCTAAATTTACAGGGTAATTGTTGAAATTTTACGAAATAGTTTAAGCTCTTCATTACAATATTTAACGTAGAAAAGAGTTTGAGGTTATACTTACTGAAAATTGAATAAAACCCTTCGAGCTGTTTTTTAACTATAGACGCGCGGCGCAGGGCGAGGGCTCATTTAAGCGGTCGGTGTATAGTCGTCATGTAATCAAGATACATTTACCGTTCGTTTAAAAGGTATTTCACCTTAATTCGCGTCCGCGCCGCGCCTCCTGAAATATGGTACCCATCCGTCACAATAGCTTCAATGGAGCTCCATAATCCATGTAATTCCTGCTAAACCAACTTTAGCTCGTTTATTTGAGAACTGTCGAATGTTTTAATTGATTACTGTTATTGAGAGAATTTCTTTATGGAATAACTGAGTGGGACTTAGAGCAAATTACTTTCAGTTATTTGAGCGTATATGATCGATGATGTGCACTCGACTGATGAAACTTCGGCTGAGAACACTTGGCTGGAAAGTTAAGGATAGTTCGAGTTGCCATGACGTCAAAATGTTAACAATAAATAATTTTCCAACGATATTCAATGACGTCAATGAAAATTCTGAAAATGAATATTCATTAGAAAATATTAACTTCAAAGATTGAAATTCAGCCCGCAATGGTTAAAAATGAACAAAGGTACAATAAAATTACTAAATTAGGCAGGGAATTATAACATCGCGGAAATGTTGGAATAGATACAAGGAAATTATTATTGTTGGCAGAAGTCGGGGCGGACGTGTAAAACGTACCGTAATTAAGCCAATGGTGGGCATATGGCAAGACGCACTCGTAATTACTTGTAATGGGTGGATACTACGTGACTTACCACTCTCCAAACTTTACAGGCAAAGGTTCTTGCGCCTGGTTTCATTAGTGCCAAAATAATGCTTAAAACGGGTTGTGTACTTGTTTGCCTATAGGTACTTATTTTCGATAAAGTCAATGTTTTGGGTTAAGCATTAAAAAATGTTTGCCGCCGAATAGTGTCCACATCTTCGATTTGTTAACACCTACTTTCTAAGCCATATTTTTTTCCGTAGTACACATGATAATAACTTGTAATTTATAGATATACCCATACTCCAGTTAGTTTCTAACAGTGTTATTAAATATGAGCGTTTTATTTTTCTTATGTATTTGTGATACGGAGCGAACCAACTAAGTTTTCATTGAGTGAGATTATTCGCTTCGAACTGTCTCATTATTATCGGTAATGCGATTAGCCTCTTTGTTTCTCGGAAATACATAGAGATTATATCTACCCAGTGTAAATAGGTTCTTGTGTGAGTAGGTATATCTGACTTAGCTCAAGTAGAAGCAAGTTTCCCAAGCAAATAAGGTTTAGCAGTGGAACACTGAAGTTTAACATCAGTAGGATAGGATCTGGATAGAATCTTTGGAACGTGCACACAAGGGTGCTAACTGCTGACCTCATCAGTTTATGTGTGGGTACATAATATGAACACAGCGAAAGTTAGAGATGCACTGACAGAGGCTGTACATAGAATAAGTGAAATAATTACCTAGTAGTACGTAGTTGGTTTGCATGCTAGATAGTTATGCTTGCAGTACCCAGAGTTCAGTCTTATGTGGGAGCAGAGGAGGGACACGGCTTGGCTGTCTTACGGGTGTGGTAGCGGAGTAGCATGTTGTTTGTACATTGATATGGACCTCCGCAAAGTAACGCCCGATTCGATGAACTAAGTAACTCTAATTTCGTTTGGCATGAAAAAAAATCTGGCTTAAAGCTTGATAGTTGCAATAAATCTAATTCATGTGAAGAGAGATTTTCAAAATCAATGCAGTTAAGCTATCGTCAGATTTTATTTTTAATTAGTTTACCTACTGTTATTTATTACTACACGTTCTCCGCTCAATCAACCCAGGTATACCATATTACCTTGACTTACTTGACATTAATGTCCAATGTAGCCTGCATGGATAAGGCGTCCACAATACCAACGTCGCCATTTTGAACGGTCTTGAGCTTCGCGCTTACTACTTCAGCGAATAAAAATTACTGGTTTTCACAATAGTATTAATTAGTGTTAATTACGGTTAAACATGACTTCAATATATCACGTGAATATGATAATTTAGCGTGACATTAAGTTCTTCACAACTAGTATTTTTGTTACGCAGAAACGTGGGGAGACAGCCCAGATGATGGGCCGATGACCTCATTCAAATAGCGGGGAAGGACTGGATGCGGAAAACCCAAGACCGCAGCAATTGGAGGGCTATGGAAGAGACCTTTACTCAGCATTGGGTAGAAAGAGGTTGAAGGAGGAGGATAGCACGCGTAGTAAAAGCTTAATAAGCTGGTATGCGAAGCGGTGGCCGCGTTGTGAATTTCTAATACGCCACCAGGAGGCCGAAGCGGCCAACACTACATTTCTAGTTAACGGAGCTGTCGAGTTTCGCGCCCCAACTCGTGACTACTTAGTCTTTAGTACTACTGACGGAGCTAAACTTGGGTTTCCTAACTCCCACTACGGGTAAATTTAAACAAAAGTATCAAACAAAGCATTCACACACAACGCGCAGAGCCTTAATGGTAAGTCAGAGCTCGAGGTTGGAATATAATTACGTTTCTAGTATTGATTAAATGATTACCACAGTTTATCTTATCTTAATGAAAAAAGTGATATTCGTTGCTTATTCATAATAATATCATTCTTATCAATTGGTCTGTTTCTCGTTTGATTAACTTCCCTGTGAGGCTCTTTCCTGTAAGGCTGAAGGAAAAACCGGCACTAATTGATAATAGTACAATGTAGTATCTGATTTTTGGAAAAAGCTAATAATGTGTGTTCGCTTTGCTTTAAAATATAAACATTAATATCGCAAAAAAGCAAATCTGATACACAATGTAAACACGTTTCAGCTTTGAATATTAATGGTTCTGCGAAGCTCTAAACACACGTCTTCTAATGTAAGTATCACCTCCATATACATCGATGTAGCTACTTATATTCGTACATAAGTTCGTCAGTTATGTTAATATGGAAGTAAGAACTGCGTGATGTATAATAAGTACTTGCATCTAAGTATCTTTCCCAAGGATCTTGATATTTTAACTCTCCGTAGGTAATTTAGTGAAATGGATAGTCCGGTGGAAGCAGGTGGCTAGTTGTCGTTCATTGTGGCGTTCTAAGGGGGGTGCTTTTGCTCAACAGTGGACGTCTTCTGGCTGATGATGATGATGATGAATTTAGTGAAACAGTTATAACATTTTTTCATTAATTTATAAAAGGTGGCGCTAAGTTTTCCAGAATGTATCCATAGTGGTTTGGTTAGTATACCTAAACACCCTAAAATTTGTCGACCATGATTCAATAAAACTAAAAAACATTTACAGGGCTATTAAGACCAATTAACTTAACATCCTGCTGGAATATTCCCGAATATTTTTTTAGACATCTTGTAGATGTTAGTAACTGATAAATATAGTCTACTTATTAACCCAGTAAAGTGCAAAAACTTTCTACGGGAGGCAGACCAAGTTCCGCACAGTATTTCTGTATAATCGCACGATATGACCCATATGCACTACATATAGCGTGTATGTAATGGGCAATTCCCTGAATTCTCGTGTCGCTGCCTCTGTAGTCAATTTGCTGGGAGTGCCCGCAGAACTGATTTGATGATTCGAAAGTTCCTACGTCAAACAATATCTAAACTAATTGTATATTTATGTATAGGTATACTCGTAAATTCATGTAAGAAAGCTAAAGAGTTTGTTCGTTTGAGCGCGTCAATCTTAGGTTCAAGATACATATAAATATATGTATCATTTTATATTAAATGAAACTGCAAGCTGATCCTGAAGCAAATAATGGTTATTTGTTATGCTAACCTGCAAAGTTTTTGTTTGGAGCGAGTGGCTGTATTGAAACCCGAGCAACCTCAGGATCCTGGGCGTCGCGAGGCACTAAACAACTTTACTTTGCTGCGGAGCGACTTTACAGCAGGAAAAATGTTGGATGGAGAAAAAACAGTTGAATTAATAGTACTCGTAATTCTGTTTTTTATTTAGCAACGAACGGTAGCAATGGTTGCGTTTCTGAAAGTGACATTTTTTTAATTGAATGAACAAGTTAGGTGGTCTGTTAACAAGTTCTACATGTGAAGATTGTGAAGTTCGTATTAGTCCGTCCCTCTCACTCACCTAATTAAATACTATTCGTGTAAGCGGAACGACAACATAATAAGTTCAAATTTCAAATTCTCAATAAATGTATAACATAGATATTTAGTTTATAAGTTCTATGTATTCATTCTCTTTTCTTGTTATATAATTAGCATGTGTGGCTTGTCTGTAAGTGTTAATTATGAGATTAAATAAATAAATAAATAAATAAATAAATAAATAAAATTTCTGAGTATATTATGACTCAATGGACAATTGTGGTCATCGTCGGGATTGAATTTCAAAAACCCTTTCCACACAACGGGGGAAAATACACTTTGCCACGCAGATTTGGAAGGAGAAAGACAGCTTTTCGAGCAAGCGAGGTGGAAAAAATATTGCTGATTGTGTTGCTAAGCGCGAAACTTGACTCGGGTGGACCGATTTGGATGAACCATTTTTCAAATAATTCGTTGAAGTCTCAAGAAGATTATTATGGAGAGACAGATTGGAAAAATAAGACAGAAAAACGTAATGCTGCTTTTGACCAGAACGCCTCTCAGATTAGCGAGTAAGAATTAGAAATAATTATCAAACATCATCATACACTATTGTAATGGGCCACCTCATCTAGTATTGAGAGACGAAAGAATGTTTCGACTCTTGTACGTGTCAGGAATCAGCACGAAAACAAAGTTATAATTCAGTGCAAACAACTTGTCCTAGTGGTTTTAGGGGAGATTCCCTGCTATTATCTACCGTACTGCTCAGATGATTTACCATTAACGAGTAAATAAGCCGAACTAACTTCTATTTACCTTAGCTGTTAGAGACGCAGCGAAATCGGTTTGCGTAGCGAACTGACTTATTGACAACGAATAATATAGATACATACAGCTGGGCTTTATAGCAAAGTCGTTCGGAGATCCAAGGGGAGGCTAGAAAGTTTTGAAATTACTTTAACATTTCATCAAAATACTTCGACTAGTTATTAAATTATTCAACCAGCAATAAACGTTTGGCAAGATACCAATAGCGGTTCTCGTTCACTATCACTATCGCTCATCGTCAGTGGCATTGAATAGCTTCGTGCTTAGGCACTATTGAATTGTCATCTTGATTAAAGATGTCTCGGCAATATCTCCTATGAAATCTAGATTATCAAATCAACAGTAAATAACTAAAGCAAAGGATTAGAATATGGAAATGAATAGCTTTACAACGTACTATCAACATAGGTTCGAAGACTTTCGGGATCGACAATTTATTTGCGCCAATTCCTCTTTAAGAGAAGGAGAATTAAAGCGTAAATCATTTGAGTGAGAATCATTTTACCTAAATGTGTGTTGAAACAATTATTAATAACAGTGTTTTGAGCTTGGGATATTGCTAAAACAAATGGCAATAATCTGGAGCTAAATCCCAGTTTAGGATCATACTGAAAACCAGCCACTAGCCGTGGGCCGCGGTATTATGCTGAATGTGCCTCTTTATGATGCTGTTTGTCACTGGCCACTTTTTTCTTTTTTGAATGTTAGGTCGTTTGTTTCCCACGGCAAACTTTTCTGTAACGTTTTTTTCTCGTGTTACATCGACACAAAGGTCTGGTTATTGTAATGAAGTTTTTTCGCCTTTGTACTTTCGACTTACCCAGTAAATAGACTGTGACCAGCAACGGATCATAATATAAAAGCCGGATTATCATAACTAGCTGTAGGCTACGAACCTGTATTTAAGGATAAAGCGAGTGGACTAGAGCTATCTTGTTTGTTATAAAAACATCCTAACTTTGTCAAAGTTGAGTTTGCCCAAACCAGCCGGCGTCTCGTTTTATGCGGTGGTTACGTTTAAAACAAACGAAAAAAGGTGAATTATGCGAATCTGAGTTTCAAATGCAGGCAGCAGACCGAATGTAGATATTTTACTCTGAAATGTGTTGACAACGTATTCAAAAATGTACAGTTTCACGATTAGGTCGCTCGATTATCTACATGTCACCATATTAAGTATTTTAAGTGAATAATACATACCTATATCACGTCTTTATCTCTTACGGGGTAGACAGAGCCTAAGGTAACAAAACCTTAAGTCCACGATTAGCATAATTAAGGGCGTATAGCTGGAAATGGAAATCAAAATAGTGATGGGTTGCTAGCCACGTCGCCTATAACATGATTCCTTAAGACTTTCGCCCAATCCCTCGGTGGGCTTTTACCATCTAATATAACTCATCTAATAATAGTAAATAATGACTCACTTCAAAATAGGTCCATGCTTCATAATGCTTACAAGATAAGAAGAGCCGCTCTCTCTAACCCTCTTGTCTCTATGTGAGAAATAGAATTTATACGTCGTTCCTTTATCACGTAAAATAAGGATAAACAAAATTACTCTGGCTATATCTTTAAAAGCAATAAATACGTCGTTGTTTAGTCCAACAATGCTTTGGATGAACGTGATTGGTGATTGACATTTGGACCGTTTGACATTTTGCATACAATGAAGTGATATTCCACAATGAAGACGGACTAGTTATATTTCTGCCTGCGTTATTCAGAAGCCTAGTGGCTTCGTATTCCAGGCGGATTTGTTTCCACGTTACGTACTTGTTTGCTTAAGCGCTCGTGCATATAGATTATGAATACGTACCTACTTGTTTGTCTATTAGGCTGAGCAGGTATTATTGTGGCGTTAGTTTCGTGAGCACTCACTGAAATTAACTGCGGCGCGTGTGTGCCGGCGCTAATGCGTAGGTATTGCCTAAATATACTTAATCCAAGTTAATATTACTAGGCATTTGAATGCGCGGCGTAATGAACTGGATGTAGCTGAACATTTTCCTAATGAAGCACCGAAGTAGCAAGTGCTTATTAAATTATATAAACAGTGTATTAAATTATAACATTCGGTTGGCAACTCGTGATCGCGAGTAAAATAAACTTGATGGGATTTATGTTATAAATTAATTCAAAAAACGATTGAGCGCAACTTCAACCGAAAAATCCAAGCCTACGGACACTACAGATAGCTTTCGTATGAAAAAAACGAGCGCAAGAACCCCCTCTTAAGCGTAGCGATGCATGTCATTTCCTCCTTTTTTTCTGTTCCATGGTAGTAGTGCTATAATAGTTAGTTATGTAAGCGAGAGAACACGTATACCACGTTTGAACATTGAAATTTACGCGATCATTTTTGTTATTTTGTAATGATTAGTGTTTGTTGACAGCGTTTATTCGTTGATCAGAATTGTCATTGTAAATTCTGATCGCATTTATTATCATGAGATTACTTCAGCGTGCAAGCTTACATAAAAATGTCGCATGTCCTGATTAAAAACAATAAATAACGAAAATAAGCATTCATATTAAAACATATAAAATATGTTCGCATAAATGTGTATTTGGGCCAAAAACATCATGATTCATCCTCGATTTTATTCACGGGATTTCCGATTAGATCTTTGGCACTATAGAAAATAGATTTGAAGAAAGTGCCATCCGGTCTACGAAGATGTTAGTTTTACTTAAATATAATTTCAAAAAAATATACATACATACATACATACATACCATCACGTCTCTTTCCCACAGGGGTAGGCAGAGACTACTTTGTTCCACTTGCTACGATCCTGACATACTTCTTTCGCTTCATCCACATTCATCAATCTCTTCATAAATGCTCGTCGGTTTCGGGTACTCCTGACCTGACCTTTTTCCAAAACGTCTCCTATTTGGTCTCGAAACGTCCGTCTAGGCCTTCCCCTCCCAAAAAAATATATAACTCTATTTTAGTAGTTGACAACGTACGGTGACGTATTTAAACAAAAGTCCTCTAAATCGTCGTATAAAATGACAGCAATTCTACAATATCTGGGTCCAAAATTGAAAAATGTGACTACAAGTTACAATTCCTGCTTCATCTTTTCTGCTTTAATTACGACTAGTATCTGTGAATAGAAACAAAGTAGAGAACAAGCAAAAATGTTTTATAATTAGCCGCGCGAAATCGTTATAAAGTTTCCTTTTGTTCCACACTTTGTTTGCGAGGACATCCGCCTCCGGAGGCTCTGATGGGCCCGTGATTGATTGTTATAGTAATTACTTCCGGTGGTATCTACTACTCTCAAAATTCCGACCTCCCGAAACCGACAGCTACGAGTTCAAATCAATTTCCTGATGGAAATTAATTTTATTGACACATTTTGGAGCGGAACGATATTTCAGTATAACTTGATTATCAGAATCGTATTGGGTTTGTTCTGCTAGCGTGCACTCTGCAATACACGCCTACGCCTACATAATATGTCGAAGAAAAAAACAAGTAGAGTCATTCGGGGTAACAGCACGCGGTGGGTAAAAGTACGCGGTGGTCCGATCTCCGACAGGGGTGGGGGGGCCGAGGTCTGTGTTTGTAAAACAGGGTGGCGCTACTGTCGCCGTTTAGGAGCCACGAGCCGCGCCGACGCAATCTAAGTACTGGTCGCGACACGTCGCCGAATACTTGTAGCACGCTTATTTCGTTTAATTTTTGAGCCACGGAAAAGTGTGCTGTAGTTAAATGGATAGCTCTGTGCCAGTAAGTATACTATATTTCTATTGTTCATTTAATGTAGTTTTTATGTAAGTTTATCATATTCGTAAAAAGTATTTAACGTGTGTGTTGTGACTGATTATTTGGTATATTTGCCGATTGGGGTAAGAGTACGAGATTAATAGTACGCACGCGTACGTTACCCCCGTTGCGTACTTATACCCCAAATGAAATAAAAATATCAAAAATTGTTCAATCTTTCAGAATACACCAAAATGCCGATAAATTACATAAGGAAGGCCCCTCAGCGGACCCTCATCTCAGATGACCAAATAATGAAGGCGAACACATCGGGTCAAGAGTACGCATTGGAAAAGTTTTCAGTTAAGCCTATGTAGGGCTAAAACTAATTAATCTTGATGGAAAATTTTCTTAAATAGTGAAAATTTATTGAATATTCTACAGATTTAATATCATAACATGCCAATTATATAATTCTTTATAGGTCTGGGAGGCCATCAAAAAAAAAATGCGTGCTCTTGACCCGAATGACTGCGTACGCTTACCCCGCGTGCGTAACTTTACCCTAAGACTTGCGTAATTTTACCCACACATCGGGTCAAGAGTACGCATTGGAAAAGTTTCCAGTTAAGCCCTTGTAGGGCTAAAACTAATTAATCTTGATGGAAAATTTACTTAAATAGTGAAAATTTATTGAATATTCTACAGATTTAATATCATAACATGCCAATTATATAATTCTTTATAGGTCTGGGAGGCCATCAAAAAAAAAGTGCGTGCTCTTGACCCGAATGACTCTACCTATGCAATATGTTATGTGTATAGTGTAGTTTGCTTTATCTAAATGGGACGGTGCCGGGAAAATAGAATCCTACCCGAGATTTGATCCCGTCAGCTTTCCTTAAAACAGTCTGAAATTATTTTATTGCTATATAGAACACCTACTTACGTACTTCTCTTTTTAAACATAAATCAAAGAAGGTATTTAACTGTCTACCTTTTAAATAAACGTTGCCAAAAAATACCGTTCTCGTTATCACTATTTTCTTAGAATGATTCGAGAACATACCCCTTCTGATGACTCACTAAGATACCCTTATCAACTCATCATCACCAATTGTATTGTAAGAAGAGTTGAATTCACTAGCATGCTTTTTAAAAATAAAGCCAAAATACATTAAATACATTAAAAACATTGTATTGTTATACATGTGCACATAGGCATTGTTGAAAATATGTATACCCAAGTACGTCTTTGAGAAGATAAGCATAAAATTAGTAAAATGTAGCCTTTTACGGACGAATACTAAAAGCATCTATTTTTTTCTGAACAAAAGTCTTAAGATTCTGCGGAAGATTTTTTCATTTCCATTCGTATTTGTTCGAAATGTTACAAATGATAGGCACTATGAAAGGACAGGCACAATAGCTGGTCTCAGGTGGAGTGGTTATTACGACTTCCACGTCAGTTCTAGTCGGAAAAGGCTGCTAGTCGTTAGCTTTACCAGTTGTATTAATACAAAATTTCTTATAAAAAACAGTTTTGAAAGAAATTTTAGACGTTCCAGTGTCATGTTGAAATATTTTGTACCAGTTAACGCTCTTTACATGCAGAACTCATTTATAACAGACTGAAAATAAATAATTGGTGATTTGGCCCGAAGATAAGCTCGAGTATTACTTTTTAAGGCTGGTGTAAAAGCATATCTTTGTCTATAGTAAGAAAGCGATGTAAAAGACAAAATATACAACGAATGATTAATAACTGGGCTCAACCCGCACGCGAGCGGGTCGTTGAAGGTGTCATAAACAAACTAAGCCCATAAATGTTATGGGAAAAGTTACGCGCCCATTAACATTAGTCGATTAATAAAAGCGCCAAGATAATTGCTATATTTTGTATATCAAACAAGATGAAACGTTACCACTTCGCTCATTAGTGTTCTTTTAATGACTAACTCTTTTGATGTTTTCGCGTACGTAGTATACTGAAATTAAACTAATTTAATTGAGTAACTTAAGATGATGTTTAATTAACTTTTAAGTCTCGAGTCTCTTTAGAGATAATATCACCTTTGATAGTTTTCTAGCAACAATAGCAATTCCCCACGTCTTGCAGGTGGCCCTGGGCGATGGTGCTCACTTTCCATCAGGTGACCCGTCTGCTCCTTTGCCTCTTATATAAAAAAGATACACCAAGGCGTCTGCAAAGCTCTGGAAAGTAAAGAGTAGTTACCTACTTTAACCAAACTTCAACGTGTCGTGGATTTAAAACGTTATTATACATAATTACACCACTACAGCTGTTGAAATACCTCAAAATGATTGATGTATTTACATGAGAAAATATTTACTTAAGTATATACTTATATGGTTTTCTGTGATAAGACCAATTTGAATTATAAATGACGAGATTGATGAGAGTCGATATGTTTTTGTTCTGTAGGTTATATTTACATAGTATTTTACTAATTAGACTTATGTGTAATATAATCAACTTATTCACTCATCTAAAATATTTAGACTAATAGTTAAGTAGGTATATAAAAGATTCCATTGAAGTAACTGTGACAAAAATATCCTATTAGTTTTATGTCACTCCAAGCTTAATTTCTCTCGTAGGAAATATCATGCCTAATATTCCTGCATAAGTCGACACATGAAAAGAAACGTTATGTGCGCAAAATGATGGTGTTAATAGCGACATTAATACGGTTTTTCCTGTCCATAGATACTAAATAGTGGTGAGAGATGTTGACTTCGCTCTGCTGATTACGGGTCACGGTCAGAATAATACCAGCAAAAGTCAGTCCGAACTTTCTTTACAAATTTACCGCTAACCAGAAAATCAATTCAGATTTTAAGGAGATCTTAAGATTGTATTGTTTCAGATCGGGATTGAAAAGGTACGCCCTTCATCAAGTTTTGCTTTTGCTTTGCATATTTGAAAATGTATAATTCCGGGAAACCGTTTACAAAGGGAAGGTATCTACTTTGTGTGCCGCAGTAGCTATGAATGTTTTAGTATTTGGAAATTAATTACACAATGTTGGAGTAGGTGCAATGCAAATATGTTTGTTACAACATTGTTTTGGTATTGTTCGCGTAATCGATTGTATTGCTAGCTCGGGGTGGATTCGGGGTAAATTAATGATTGAGTGCGACCACGCTGACTCTTAATAGCCTCTTTTGGATTTCAATTACGGTTGTTTGTCTCGACAAGGCGCTGTAACGATCCCTGTTTGAAAGATTAATTACTTGCTACCTGTCTGGGTGACTTTATAAGATCAATCTCTCAGGAGATCCTGTAGCGAGACACGTGTTGTAATTAAATCAGATAGGTACAAGTCCAGACCTACCTACAGAAGTTCATTATGCTACCATAATGAATCCCATTGACAAAGACTGGTTTTAATTACAAAGAGGCGGTTAGCTACCTGACAGGATAAAAATTGCTTCTGGGCGGTATTCGTTTAGGGCAAGGTAACGCAGCCTCCGACGACCAACAATTATTTACTTACTTTTACGATATAACTCTCCCGTTTTGAACTACGAGCGTTTAACGTAGTTAAACTAAACAGAGATGGTGTTTTTGACCGTTTTTTTAAGGTTGTTAAAATACAAACGTAAGTAACTTGTACTAAGTAAATAGGTCTGAATTCAAAATGACAGCTCTATAAAATGTCGCTATGTAGGTATATTTTGATAGCCATTTTCTGTTGTTGCTGGAGGTGTAATAAAATTTGACATTTCAGACATTTCGTTACATTTAACAGCCCGTTTTGGGTTTACAATAGATAAGGAAATAATAATTTTAGATCATAAACATCATTTTATGTTCGAAGTTATGGAGCCAGAGACTCATTAAGTCTAGACTTTCATTCAATATCAATTAAACAGGAACATACGACAGTTTTACCCTTTTACCTATACTAGAGTTTATTTTGAGAGTTTCAGATTTTGGGTGAAAGGAAACATCGAGAGAAAACCTACAAACACCTGAGAAGCACTAAAGGCGTGTGTGAAGTTTATAAACCGCACTAAAGTAAAGACAGTGATAAAAGAGTTATTTAAAAAGCATGACAATAATAACATTCTTATAAAATATCTATTAAATAAAAGTTTTGTACCTATTTTATCTAATTTTTACTAATTATCAAACAAGTAAAGTCAAATATTATGATGATAGAATGGACACTTAATGGTCCCCCACAACAGTCGCTCAATAGCCATTCAATCGTAAGCTGAACCATTAACAATGAATAACAATTAAATTGGAGATAAAACAACGGTTCTCATACTCCTTACTTTTTCTTACAGATAAAATCTACCGTGTTCTTTTCACAGAAAAGCTTGCAATAAAAAAACTACTTTCTAGTTGAGTAGTTTCTATTGTATGAATGTCCACGACCAAATCGCTTTGCGGTTGGAAAAATTGAAAAATATCTACTTCCAATTTTGCGAAAAAGTTCGACGTGAGAACATAATTTTCAGACATCAGTAGGGCACGCACTTAGAAGATCATGTGAACAAAAATGAGAAAAAAAACATAGCAAACTTTCTGTACCTAAATGTTGTTTTCAAATACATTATGGCCAGTTATGGGAAAAAAATCTGATGAAATGTTGATCATCATAATTTATATTGAAGGCCATTTTCAATTTGACGATCGGTAAAATAGCAATCTGTCCCAAAACGGACTTGGTGGAAAATTAAATTAAATTCCAGAGGGTGAGACATTGACAATGTCCGAAAACTGTATTTCACCGAAATATTGAAAACAATTGAACCGGGTTATAGTATCGTGGGCCAGGTCGCCATTTCTATGCCATTTTCGAAACTGTGCTAAACACAAAATGTCTTAAAACAAAGTTTTTCGTGAATATCTACATAATGGAAAGTTTATACTAGCCATGTTTTTCGCATAAAGCCCTCTGCCTGTTTTTATTTCCATATAAAACGACAGGATTACGGTTTTGGTCGTGGGCTTCCTTTTACTACCACTACAAAACTAGTTTTCATTACTTTTACAATTTGGGAAACTCAACCGTTGCTACATCTATCTACAACGTTGGGATTTACAGGGCAGTAGTATCAGTGAGCTAAATACGTTGCAAGAGGCCAAACACTTACTGAGGGCGGGCGCCGCCGCCAACTACGTAGATCGTATTGTAACCGCTAGATGGCGCCAGCTGTATCATTTCATGACAACAACCTAAGCTCGCAGAAAACGGAAATATCTGTGCAAAGTTGGTTTTCAGCTATCAAAATAGTAGATTACAAGAAGTTGAATATAATTATTATCTTTAGTGGAGCTGAAACAATTTATATGTACAAAACAGGTTCGGAAAAATAAACAAAACTGATTTGGTGCTAAAAAATCACAAACGGACAGACAAGCAGAACCTGGAACCTTTATACTACATTTTAGCCTCATCCCCTTTTATGTTAGAATAACGTGTTATCAAAAGGTTAAATTGAACAGGATGTACCTACTTAGTAAGGCTAAAGGAAATCAAAGGGTTGGAGTTCGAAAAATTGGACATTGTTAACCGGTAGTTAACCATCCAAAGGACTGACTCGAAAAGTTCGGTTGTTCCACATCCGTCGCACAATCGAATTAGTCGAACTATTTTTAACTATCGGTGTTAAGTGCCCAACTTTTTAAACTCCACCACCCTGTTAGTAGGACTTTGTTTCCCGTTTGTAAAAAAAACTAACAAAGCGCCGAGAGGTCACGAGGGCTTACGGATCATTTTATTTAAAGTACCTATATCTTGTACCTGACACGTAATTGAAGGCATAATTTTCCGTTTGAGTGCCTAGTATAACGATACCATTTACGTGTAAAATAAAAATGTTGTAAAAGTGCTCACAAGACATGGAAAACTCCAACTTAATAAACAAGCTAGGTAAGTTTAAGCTAGGTAGGAAACTAAAACCTAAAGCCCAACTATTCTGAAATGCTCTGAGGTACCTAAGTAGGTACATATACTTATACAACTTTAAGCAGCTTCGAAATCTCGTCTAACATTACCCTACTTAAACCTAAAAGCTGCTACTAAACCCTGTAACAGTTTAACGCAAGTAGACCTATAGACATTCTATGTCACCCACATCGACTTCTTAAATCATAGACCTTCCTTTTGGATTTGCCGTAATCGAGTAAAATGACAAATACAGATATTTTGCATGCCAAATATATTATATCCTTAATCAATACAGAGAACCCTGTGAGTGGGTTCATTGATAAATGGAAAATTAAATCTTTCATGAGCTTGCTCTGACAAAAGCATTCGATGAATACGGAATTGTGAGACGTTATTTTCTTGCTGCCACGCCATTCATGAATTGAATATGTGTAAATGGAATTTACTCTACCGTATTGCCTTATGCAGAATGGATTTAAATCGCAATTCTAATCTTGGCCAATTAGTAAAATGTTTGGTTTATGTAATTTTATTTAGGTAAACTGCGAGGCAAATTTTATAACAAGAGTCCCATAAAAATAAAAGTGAAATTTCATAATAAAAAAAAATTATAGTTTAATGCAAAAATGACCGTAATTGTGTTAAAAGATCCAAGATAAAAACCCAAGGACTCCGATGCAAACTCCGATGGCTGAATTGTTGTTTGTTGTGTCATGATACATATTTGGTTGATGGTAAGGGTAAGGAAACTTTAACACTATTAAATGGCGTTGGGTGGACAGATACTCTTCTTTAGCGACGCAAAATAATGGCTATTAACTATATAAACTGAAAGAAACCCAATTAGGAAACACTGAAAACACTGCAAGGAAATATCGTGGTCATTATACTAACTATTCATACCGCTCAAACAAGTTAAAGTTAGATGATTTAATGAAACATTTTTAATACAAGCCTTTGTTGTCTGAGTGTGCTTTTGGTTCATTATACATTACATTGTCTTCGAATTTCATTCACCAAATTTCAAGTCAATCCAGAAGTTAGATTGATAATGGCTGCAATTCAAATATTTATACCTACATAGTAAGATTTGAACCCAATACGGTTAAAAAAAAAACAAACTAACAACACAAGCTAAACACATTTTGTGAGGTACTTAGTAAAAAAACAATTTTCGGCATTTACATAAATAAACGGCGGACGCACAACGAAACTATAAAAGTTCCACGGAGACCTAAACCATTCACACAATAATTTACGCCTAAAAGTTTTTACCCACAATATCAGTGTTTTGTTTGCCGGCGTCAATCCGTCGGCTTTCCCGCGGGACCTCTCCACCGGGTTCAATTACCATAAGGGCTCGGCGTCACACAAACATCTTATGTTTACATGACAACCCACATACTTCACTACCGAGTTAGGGTTTCCTCTACGCGTGTATTAACTCCAAAGCAAATCCAGCAACTAAATCGCTATCGTAATCCAATTGGAAGTTAATTCATGACGTCTACAACTCTAATGCGACATTGACATTTCAATTTAGCCTTCAGCAAAATGCTACGGCCTTTTCAGAAATCGTAAGAATGGTAGATTGGCTTTTCGATAAAACATCCTGAATATCTAGCTCATAAGATGGCTACATAAAAGGCATTGGCAAGCAAAACCGCAGTTCTGAAATGCTCATGGTAGGTACCTACTTAATGTTTTTGCATTTTTTTATTGCATGGCTTCGAGTTTCGAGCCGGTCTGGGTACGATTTTTCAAAGCACGTCACTCAAAAGAATTATTCGAAAGTGATGAAAAATTGTACTAAATTTTAAATACAAGTAGAGTAGAAGAAAATTGCAGTACCTAATCAATCTTGTTGACTACTCGAATAAATTATTCGAGCTATATTTATTTTTATAGCAATATATTCCTTAAGAGAAGTACAAAATTTGTTAATGGCTTATAAGTGACTGTCAAGTTAAGACGTGAAACTGTCAAACTGGTTGTATGAAACGAACTTTCTTTAACTTTTTTTTATGAACGCTCGAAACAGTAATCGCGGTAGCCAGCACGGAATCACTATTTAGTGTTACATTTTTATTTTAAGTCTATGTGAATAAAATAATTACTTAGTCTAATTATATGCAAATTATATTGAAATCGCCTTTGTACTCGTAAACTTACCTATTTATTTTATTTTAAGTAAGATCAGGCGGAGGAAGTCATTTGAACAAAATTTATTATTCATGAACCATTGTTACCTTGTATCTGGAAACCTTCTTAAATTCAATTGATTGTAACGGACAGGAAAAATACCTGCTACTGAAATGAAAGGTTTGAAAATGGCAAAATTGTTTCTCCCTAGCGATTCACTCCTTGAAATTCGAAGGATTTTTTCGATTAACGTCAAAATGAGAAACAAATTTTGCTACAAAATATCCTGACACGTTTGTTTCGTTGAACGTTATCAAATAACTGTTGTAGACAATCCTACTAGGGAGATGTTGAGATAAATTTGACTGTTGTGCACAATCTAGACCACTTCGTGAAAAGTCCGCTCAGATAGTTTCACTATTACCTCAATTTTATCACTATAGTCCTACCAGCTTGCACTGGTGTGTTCGGAATCTCTTGGTTAGACAACTAGAGTGACAACTGAGACGATAGGTAGGCATTATTTATGTAGCATCTCAGCGTTCGAGTTACTACAGTGCATAACATTTCATAATACGGCTTGTCATCATTTGCTAAACAACTTTCACAAATGCATTATTTCACAAACTCCACTATGGAACCCTGCACGCAACTACGCAACCCTTTTTTTTTTTTTTTTTTTTTTTTAACGTGTGGAAAATGCGCCTTATGCATCTCCGCGCTCGGGGCAGCACGAACGGAGGTATGACGGGTTCTCCATCCCGCCGCTGCCTTCCCTATGGAAGGAGGGGAGAGGCCTACCGTCTAAAAACACACACGTTCCCTCCAGGCCTTGAACTGCGGGCGTTGCGGGCGAACACCGTGACCACCGCAACGTCCACTGGCCGCCCCGGGATGGGGCAGGTGGCGACGGCACCGTTGAATGCGGGTTCCGGATTCCCCGCCCTCCCCCGCCGGTGACCGTCTGTTTTTTTAAAGAGGTTGACTCCTCGTAGCCCCCTCAGCGGCCCACGTTCCCAGCGCCAGCGGGCCGGGGTTACGTGACGGCCGACATGACCGAGATCACGCCGCCCTGTTGATTTTTATAGAGGTTTACTCCTCGCGGCCCCCCTATCTTGAAAAAGACGAGGCGGCCCACGGTCCCGGCCCTGCGGACCAGGTTTACGTGGCGTCCGACCGTGACCGAGGTCACGTCGCTCCTCTGGATTTTTATAGAGGTTTTCTCCTCGCGGCCCCCTTATCTTGATAAAGACGAGGCGGCCCACGGTCCCGGCCCTACGGACCAGGTTACGTGCCGACCGAAAATGACCGAGGTCACTCCGCTCCGCGATCGCGTCCCTTGCGGAACGCACCGCTTCGACGGCAGGCTTTCGCCCGCCGCCAGCATGAGGCTCGCCCTTCCGTTCCCCGCCCGGGGCGAACAGCAGGTACAAGGTTGGACTCGCCCCCGTCCCTCCCCGTACGAGGCGTTTGGCGCCTCCAGGTTTGGTGCAGAGCTGCGCTACCTTTCAACCTCCTGGCACCGTCCCACGGCACCAGTGGCTACTCGGCCGCAGATGCAGAGCAGCTCCCCGGCAGCTACCGCACGCCCCGTCCCCCCCTAGGCTCCCCCCCTCAGAGAACGAAAGGCCTGCCGGTAATTAACCGCAAAGCAATACCTACTTTTCGCCAGCTCCAGGCCGAGTGACCAGCTCGGCGGGAGGGGCTACTCAGTAGGCAGCTCAGCTCGGCCCGACAGTACCCAACGCTTCTGTCCCTCGTCTCCCCAAGGCTCCCCTTCCCCCCCAAAAGGCGTTTGGTGCCTTCAGGCCTGGTGCAGAGCTACGCCTCCTTTCACCATCTGGCACTGGCCCCCCGACCTGCACCAGTGGCTACTCGGCCGCAGATGCAGAGCAGCTTCCCGTCAGCTACCGCCCGCCTTTCCCCACCTAATCTCGATCCCTCCCTTGATAAAAAGGGGCTTTCGCCCCGGCCCTCGCCAAAAAATAGATACATAAACATAATAGTTCGCCCCGCCCTACCCCCCCACCCCCCCAGGTCGGATATTTGCCACCAGCTAACTAATCCCCGAGGGGTTTAATCAGCCGTTGTTGCCCAGGGTGCACCGGCCTAAGCGTTACCCTTCCCCCCCCATGGGACCAAAGTCCCTGATAGAAGGGAACTGTAACGCTAGAGCTCTCGGGGAGGTTTCCGACATAGCACCCCAACTACGCAACCCTACACGTGCGTGGCCCGACACGCACTTGGCCGGTTTTAACTATGATTATGACTTTTATTTAATGTATATATCACGTCGTTGGCAAACAAGGGGTACGGTCCGCCTATTAAGTATATAGTATCCAGATTATTAGCCATCTGAGCAGAAGTCGATATCTAGTGAGGCAGAGCTAGGCTATTAGAAAGGCCATTAGACTCATAATAAATTACATTTATTTACCAGCGTTTAACCACTAAAGGCGGGTTCTATCCACTTCTATACATCCGACTTTGGAATGTAATATTCGGAGTGAGATTACTATCAACACTTCAAAAAAAAACTTCCATAAACAATCGAATTCCTCATACAACTGCGGATAGTAACCCACTTAACACTTCATGCGTATAAAGTGTCTTCATCCGATTCAGAAAATGTATTGGAGACTTGCCTATTAAGTTACTATATTAATAACATCAAAGGAAAAGACATCCATGCAACCCTATTAAAAGTTTTACATTGTCGGAATAGTCGATGCGTGAGTCGTGAAAAAGCAAGTGAAAAGGTCCCCTTGAGGTAGTGAAGGTCCTATTATAAATATATCGTGAAATGTCTTTGATGTTGTGATCTTGAAGATAAAAGAAAACCGCTAGGTAGCTAGCACGCACGATTGATATTAAAATTAACTCGTCGCCTTAGGCGAGGATGACACATCGGTTGCCAGGAAAATTGATTTTTAATTCTGTTTGGAAATGTTTAGGTCGACGTGTATGCTGAGGAAATTAATTTTCCCTAGCACGTTGCAATATTTTTGCTTCAAATAGTTTTGAGCAAAGCACATGCATAGGTTATACCTAAAGTTTTACAAGCTACACAACAAAATGAAAAATTATTAATTATAAAATGTAAATCGGAACATAGTAAAGAGAATGCTCATTCCTCGAAGCATTTCAGGTTACCAGGCCAGCTTTGTGAACGACACCCGTGTCTATTTGTTTACCGTCTGTAGCACAATGATTGAATGAAAGGATGGACACATGAGATTGAGATTACGCGTGGCCGTTGACACGTATAATGGTCACAATAAAGATCGGACGATGACCATTTGATTGCTGCACATTGAAATGATTCAATGAAGTGGTCAACGACATTTGCGACATATTCATTCTATAACTGTCATGAAAATTTTGGTAAGTATTAAAATAACAAAATGTCGAATTGAATAAATATCACTGAGCCCTATAAATATAAGTAGCTGCCTAATAAACTAATAAATGTCTCGGCAATTTTAGTTTGAATGTAGTTTTGTGCAGCAGCTGTCATCGGGATTGTCCTTTTGTTGCTGCAGGAATGACATGATGAATTAATTAGCTCCCAAGGAAGTCATTGACCTGCTCTGTTGCCAGTTAAAAATAACTTTAATTTCCGTATGACAAAAGTGAAGGGATTACAAGTCTATTTACCATATCTTTAAACGAGCTATTCAGAGATCACAGAAGCGGCTCTAGCTTTTTCGATGTGCTAGTAGTAGTTTTTGGCGGCAAAAACCAAATGATTTCCTTGTTCTGATGGGCTTGCATTAAGCGAGTAAAAATTCTGGTGTAATAACATTTAAAAGCTTGGGTGATTCTTCAAAACGAGATGACTTACCCTAATTGTGCGCCAATATTATAACCAATTTCAACCGACAATGTTTTGAAATTATTCCCGATCGTCTCATTTGTTTTATGTGCCACATTTTGTTTCCCTTATTTTTGCCACTGAAGACTTTCTTGTTAACGTTAAATGGACTCCAGAGTGCGATTTCTATGAACGAAACCATTTTACGGCAAATTAAATCTATACAGAGAATCATCAGGTTGCTTCCAACGAAAAAGTCTGACGGTAACAATAGGCCGGAAAACCGTAACGATAAGACAGCCCCCGTTAAAACTTTTCAACTTGTTATTTTCATTTACTTAATGCTAAAAGGTTTTGTCTGTTAAAAGTTAAACAGTTGCCATGACATTTCTGTTTCACAATGATTATCAAAACGGATATTAATCCATATAAAGTTTTTGACGGCTTACTTTCAAATTTGTATTAACGATTTCGGTTCAAGGAAATTCGGATGATAACCCAGTACACTTAGAGCATGTTCAGGATCCTCAGATGGGCAACAAGTTAGTAAAGTATTGAAACATAAAGTGCATATTGACAGTCTTGACCATATTTGTAGGGCAATCAATTTGTTACAGTCATTATCCTTGATATGAAAATGTTTGCATCCATTAATCGGATCGGCGGAGGTCGCTCATAGATCACGAGTAAAACCTAGTCAAGTTGACGCTTTCTTCGTGACGATTGCATTCGCTATTATAGCGAAAGTAAGTTATTAGTTGCAAAATCATCCGTGGAAACCATGACGACATTATGACGACTATTCTTGCTCTTATTGTTTATCCGTGAGACAATGCAGTTGATTTAATGAGTTCAGTGACGGTGTATCTCCCACGCGCACTGCTATGACAATTGCGGTGATAAAACGTTATAAAATGTTTGACATTTATTGCGATTCCGGGTACTCACGAACCTGAATGTTCCGATAGTGGCTTAATTAGTTCGAGCCTTAATTACTGACTTGGCTTAGTGAAGAGATGAGCGCCGAAGCGAAACCTAGGTCCATGTTTATTTTGCTGGACCCGCCTTTTGGTGCGGGTGTTAGGCTTTCTAATGAAAACTCTACTTAAGTGAGATCTGTTTAGAAACTAGAAGTTTACCCTTGCACAAAGTCTGGATATAAAGGTATGTTTGAGAAGAATATTCTACTTTTAAGTAAAGAAACCTATCTCGTACTTATAGACTACAGGCCCACGTACAAAAAATGTGGGTCATATGAACCACCAGGTGACGTATATAGGACGATATAAGAGCATAAAATAATAAGATTCAGCACTATGCCGTCACTTGTAAGCTGTCCAACTGGGTGCTGGTGAGAATTCAAAAGTGCAGGTAGAGTGAGTACATTTTGGTCATATGATCATGTACGGCATTTTTACCATCGATAGATCCATGAAAAATAATAAGAAAGCGCGCAGTGCCGTAAAAAAATGGTGAGCCACAAAGTCGATATTTTCTTTTGATTTTCTGACAATTTCGAGGGTAAATTTGGTCATTTGATTCTGTACGGCATCAGTTTCATACTGTTTCAATATAGCTTCTAATCCATTATCCCGCAACGCCGTACAAAAATTGTGCGACAAGGGGACAAAATCGAGGGTTGCAACCCCCTCTTTTTCCGTGGTCCGGGGGGTGATTTGATACAACATAAAATTAATTTATTTTGAAAGTATTTTATGCATAGATAATATTTTTTTACATGCCGTACATTTTCGTCGGTCCAAAGGTTTGTAGGGAAAAAACACTCAAGGAACGAACCCATAGAACGAAATGTATGAAAAAAATGGTCTGCATTAAAATGTACGGCATAATTTTTTCCTAATTTATTTATCTTAATACTATATAAAACAAGGGAAAAATTTAGAAAATTGCTATGTTCTATTAATCTATGAATATTTAAACTTTTGCAAATTCACTTTTTGTATTTCTCTATAATCTTTTTTAGAACCGTTTCTTTTGAACGGCACTACTATATAACAGTAGTATTTTACAATATCATGTTAAAAAAAAAGTTGCCGTACAGAGTCAAATGATTTTACAGCTTTATAAATCAAGTATACCATGAAATTAAGATAATCATTCAAATGAACAATAATTTTTTGACGGCATTATTTGTAATAGTACTTTTGAGTGCTAGATAATGTTTTGGAACCGAAGCCGTACTGTTTCAAATCACCCCCCGGACCACCGAAAAAGAGGGGGTTGCAACCCTCGATTTTGTCCCCTTGTCGCACAATTTTTGTACGGCGTTGCGGAATAATGGATTGGAAGCTGTATTGAAACAGTATGAAACTGATGCCGTACAGAATCAAATGACCAAATTTACCCTCGAAATTGTCAGAAAATCAAAAGAAAATATCGACTTTGTGGCTCACCATTTTTTTACGGCACTGCGCGCTTTCTTATTATTTTTCATGGATCTATCGATGGTAAAAATGCCGTACATGATCATATGACCAAAATGTACTCACTCTACCTGCACTTTTGAATTCTCACCAGCACCCAGTTGGACAGCTTACAAGTGACGGCATAGTGTTGAATCTTATTATTTTATGCTCTTATATCGTCCTATATACGTCACCTGGTGGTTCATATGACCCACATTTTTTGTACGTGGGCCTGTAGTCTATTAGTACCTACTGATGTACTGGTATTTATAATTAGAATAAGCCATTATATTTTCATCAACAAATTTACCATTGGGAACAGGTTTTGAACAAAAACATTTTTATGGTATTTTACCATTATTATTTGTTTAGGTTCCTAATGATATTACAAACATCAAACAACACAAAAGAAAACACAGCTCGGGTTGGGACTATTTTCGTCTGGATATTTTTCATCGCGTTTGATCTTGGTAGCTAAGTAATGATTGTAATATCAGGGTAATTAATTTGAAATTGAGGCAGGTATCTTATCAGATAGCATACGTACATAAATCACGTTTTTATCCCTTACGGGGTAGACAGAGCCTAAGGTAACAAGACCTAAAGGCCACGTTTAGCAATATTGTGAGCGTATAGTATAGGTGGAAAGTGGAATCAAAAATCTTATCTTAATCTTAGAAATTGTATCTTACAATTATGATAGTATAACATATGCATAAACGTGTCTAAGTATCTTGCCAAACAGAAAAAATTGAATTTATTTGAATTGTTTATTTATTTTCTACGTTATTTTTGACGTAGTCTTGGGAAAAAAGTTATACTTACTAGGGGTAGGTAAGACCAAGCAATGGTTACACATACTTATTTGAAAAAAAAATACCAACTTAAATGCTGATCAAACATCCAAGGCTCGAAAGTAAACATTCGTATTGTTCATAATAATATATTTTCTTTATTGTTTTCTCTTTGTCTGCTACAAAGGGCTTGTAACGTATATCCATATTGTATATCTTACTTCGTCTCAAACAAATTTTTGGGTGAAAGAAACATATTTATATACTTACATATACTTATTAAATATTTACTTCGATTCAAATTACTTTAATTTTATAATCATCTTAATTCGCTCTGCCAGATGCTCACATAAGTTAAGAATTCTCAGTTTTACCTGCTACAGAAAGTTTCAAAGTTGATTTTTAATTACATTTCTGCTAGTCGCAGCTTAAACGTACCTAGCTTGCAATTAGAAGCACGACAAGTGTGAAGCAGTAGCAAAGGACCTTTCACTAAATTGCAAGTTTTCTAAAACCTTCTTCCTCGTTATTGCATCTTGTTTATATTATTAAAAATAGAGGCTAGACACTCGTACATTTATGATTACAATGGAAAAAGTGGATTAAAATGTATTATACCTACTTACAATTTATGTATTATTAAAAACTTACTCAACATAATAATAATACAACAGTTTACAGCAAAGCACTGAGTAAGATAAAACAAACAGGAGACACAGAAATATAAAAAGACGAGTACAAATAAGAAAACGAACTGCTTTATATATATATAGAAAAAATAGAAACAGAAAACACTATTACTGTACAGAGATTTTTACATAACAAAATTTGTTAATGCTGCCAATCCTGCAATGCTGGTTCATGACTTGCTAAGCCATATTAATATTCCTCCAAATCGATTAATGTGGATGCATCAATCTACTTTTCGTACAGCTGTTGTTTTAGAATCTATAACACACCTTATGTAACCTAAAGTAGGTAAACAAGTAATTGAACAGTCTTTCCGTTATTTCAATATTTTATAGGATTCATTGAATCAGTTGGGTTTTTCTTGCTCCAAATATTTCTAAACATCTTTGTTGCTGGCGACTAGTGAGAGCGAGTGAGATACAG
Source organism: Pandemis cinnamomeana (assembly GCA_932294345.1). Classification (NCBI taxonomy): domain Eukaryota; kingdom Metazoa; phylum Arthropoda; class Insecta; order Lepidoptera; family Tortricidae; genus Pandemis; species Pandemis cinnamomeana. The sequence continues at coordinate 7,783,156 of OW028705.1, read as the reverse complement.
CGAGATTGTGGACGTCATCATTATCATTGTGGACAAACAGTCAGCATCATAGTTATGTACCTACACAACTTTCATCCTTATTCCTCAGACATAAATTCCCGAATGTATATATATACTTGTCTATAGCTGCTGACTGTACCCACGTGATCAAACCGTGCGTCTGCTAGCGAACTCGATATTTGCGATAATATCAAATATCAGTTATAAAAATCATAAGTATACTTACTTACCGGCTTGCTAGGGTCTTTTGAATAGGAATTCAAGTAAGTAAGTATACTTATGATTTTTATAAAGTAAATCGTGTATTTGTATATATAAGTTTCAAGTTTCAAGCCACATTGCGTTCTAACATTTTCCAACATTTTTGTTTTTGGGTACTTATCACGAAAGTTGAAGTCTATCCGGGGAGAGCTCGAGAGTGTTTCGATTGATTTGAGTTTTTCATTTTACGTCTAAAAGACTTATCAATAGGAATGGAATAATTATTTTGTTTTATTGGATGGTTTAAGCCACGGTTCGCCATCAAGAACCTAATCGATTACAGCTTTACAACTCATAAGATATTGACTACCTCAATACCTATGTTATATCGGGTCCTACTGAAAGCAGCGTTGCGGCATGCCGCAACATTATGCTGAGTAGGGCCCATTTTACACCATATCGGTACTATTTCTAAGTATATTGTATTTCTTCCTATTATAATTCTACGTGTATCGAATGTGTGTAAATAAATGTTTCTCTCTCTCTCTCTCTTATACAACTCTGTGTTCAGTTATCGTAGCCTTTCTATTAAAACTTATCTTTTGATTTATCTTGATTACAGAAATAGGCATTGATATTAGTCTTTACTTGCCTTCTTATTATAACTTTCTTGTAAAGTCACCTTCATTAAATTCTAAATTAAATTTAGTTTCCAATTTATTCTTAGCGAGGCGGGAATCTCTTAATTGATGGGCGTGATATAATGAATTACTCAAATAATACGATACGTATAGTGGTTGATTCTGATTGCAAATTTTAAGGCTTTGGATTCAATCCCCGGTCGGGACAGATAAAATAATGTATGATGAGCACCTATATTAAGTAGGTATGTTATTTGTAATTTTTGTAATTATAAATATATTATTATTTATAAATAAACGTTATTAAAGTAAATTTTAATATACCTATCCATATTATAAATATAATAAGTTTGTGAGTTTGCATGTAGAATTGTAGAAGGTAATCGAAACCGCTCATTTGATTAAAAAATTCTGTCACCAGAAGAATTGTACATTTTCACGGAGTGACATTGGCTACTTTTATTCCAACAAAGTGCAAAAATTCCAATTTAGCCAGATAAAGACGCGGGCAACAGCTAGTATCGAAGAATGTGGAATGGAATCACGAATAAATAATAATTGCCGTTGAAACTTGAGTCGAACCCCTATAGGCATGTGTAATTGCGAACAAATCTGAAGATAATTAATATCTCAGTTAATTATTCTTTAGGCAGTATTACACGGTGCCTGGTTTGAAGCTCTATTTATGGAATACATTTTAGCGTCACCCTCTCACATTGTACCTACTCGCTGAGATCATATTACACTTCAACTTAATTATGTCTCAAATAATTCTTTTAATTGGCTCACTTCGAGCTTAATTTTCTTAAAATTTACCCTCTTTATTCGATATTTTAAATCTTCTTTCTACGTAGAAGCAAGATGAGCAGGAAAAAGAACTGAGTGATTCGAGAGAAAGGTTTATATGTATAATACATGCATAATATACCGTGCGAAGCCAGGATGGGTCACTAGTATTGTCTAATGTACTGCCTGCAATCGTATTCACCATCTATTTCTACCCATATCCTATAAAAAGAAATGAAACCGAAATAATTTAAGTGAGTTAGACATAATAGCCTCAGGTTAGACTAGTTGTTCTTTTTTTAACCTAACGATGAAATGTTTAAAAATGTGTAACTTCTTTGGATTTTTACTATGTCTAAAATTATTTGATTCATAAAAAAACTGTTAAAGCTACTTTATTTAGTTAAATCCTAAGTGGTTTGTTATTTAATTACCTACTAAAACTTGTCTTCGGTCAGGCCGCACAACGTTTTCTTTTCTTTATTGCTAAGCCGTGATAAAATTCACCTCAGCATTTTCTTTTCTGGTCTAGCCTGGAAGGGGTTGCAATTTAAGCGAGAAATCCGTTTCTATTCTAATACAATTGATGATAAACTTTTAACGGTGGCAACCGGCTACAGTTCAAGGATTCGGTACATGGGTTTCAGAAAACTTTTCTGAGGAACAAACAAAATAATCTTTAGACCGCAACCCATAAAGATAAATAAAATGTAAATGATCTGTGAGTAAATAGAGAAATAAAGAGGACATTTAAGTACTGTTGGGGATAATTATTGTTCAATTAGATTCTGGACGTTTAAAAATAATGTAACAATACATTATGCGTTCCTAACGTTCATAAGTTACGAATTGGTGATATAACATTATTTTCTAAGAGTGTTGTTAAACAGTGCAAAAATGCATTTTAATACGATTCATATCTTTCGATTGCATACCCAAGTTTAATTTTTATTAAAATGCAAACATACTTTAAGAAATTTGTGTGTTTTGCTGTATTAAAGCACCACGAGTGACATAAAAACGGCTATATAATTACAATTGATAATCTGCCATTCAGTGATATCATTTTATGATCAGAGACAAATGGAACTTTCATTACAGAAATAAAAGACGTTGTCATTAACACGACTCCTGTTCAAAGAAAGCAAAATAAACAAGAGAAGAGATAAATTACGTTTTCGAAGACAAATAATGATAATGTGTTAATGTTAAAACAAACCTTGATTCAACATCAATATTCGATTTAAGAGGAGATTTGATTTGAGTTCGCGCCTTAGGCCACTTTTATTGGGTGATAACACCAATAAATAGATAGATAAGACAAGTTTTCACAAAGGTGCACTTTTAGGTATTAACTCATTGTTTAAAAATAATTAAAATTCTACAAAGTGTCTTCAAATTTATTCTGAAATTTTTGTCTGGTATGTACTCGTAGGTTAATTTCATGGAACATCCGTTTGATGCCGTCCATTTCGAAGATCAACTAATGGATGGAAAACATTTGTCCGCCAAAATGAAAAATCCTGTACTTAAAACATTTAAGTACAGTGGCGGTCAAATAAGTTAACCCGTCGACCTTAGTATTCCAGATTATCAAGACGCAGCACAGTGTATACATACTACTATGAAACTTTCAAATATTTTTTAAAACTCAAATTTTAAAGAACGCGTATAAAAACATACATCGCTTGAGGTGACTTTATTATAGGTAGGAAGTCAATCCGGCCAAGCTTAGTATGAAAACCCCTTTAATCCCGATATGATCTCAAAATGTTTCTAGAAAGCGCTGAGAAAGACGCAGATGGCCCAAATTGCCGTCATGATATCAAACTGGCATAAAAGTGCTAAAGAGATAACGCAACAGCAAAAAGTTATCCAGGAAAATGGGAACCAAATGCGTGAATATAACCCGACACTATTTTACATAGAGTACTGTCGAAATAGAGATTTGGATAACACCTTTAGTACCTAACCAAGCAGAATATTTCGTCTATGTCATTTAATATTTTTTAACCCGCCACTCACCTCTGCTTCAGAATTGAGTTGCAAGATTAAACCCGGACAAACATACTTACATATATACATCCATATATTGCAAGTTAATAAAAAGCTTGTAAAAAGCATCACAGCGGACCGTGAACGAGCTTCTTTATAGTTTCATTTTAACCCGTAGCGGTGGCCATAAAGCGATCATTTTGCCGCTTTCACTCCGTCAGGATCATAAGATTATGCTTTAAACAGTCTAATTAAGAGTAACAGCTCGCTTTAAAAGCAATCCGCGAAATAAAATTAAGCTTTAACGGTCCTTAACCCATTACCGTCGAAGGAAGCACTTATCAGTAGGTACCTATTTTTAATGGATTCTACAAAGCGATCGATTTAACCTAACTTTGGCATTTGTGTTCTTAATTGAGCATGAAGCATCAATGTGCCTTCTCGTGGTTTCGTCCTAGATTCAAATTTAATTAATTTGAGCCTTTTGTTATTCTGTTGAAAGACGACTTAATATCTTGGGTAAAGTTTGTAATAATATTTAGGTAAATAAAATTCTACGAAAACCGCAAACCTGATTTAGGTGTAGTAACGGTTTATAATATTTTATCAGGGAATTAAAAAACAGGGTATAACTGCACTGTTCTTATAGCTTCAAAATTTACTAAAAACATTTGGACCATTCATTGTCTTGAAAGTTGTGCCATAGTACCTACCTATGATATGTATGTAAGATTTTAGCTTCAAAATTTGCAAAGAACATTTGGACCGTTTATTGTCTTGAAAGTTGTGCCAAAGTATGTACCATAAATTATTATTTAACAAAAACATATTTTTGTAGTTGCAGTAACGTTATTTGAAACATCTGGAGCACAAACTGAGACGTACCGAACCATACGAAGGTTTTCATGCAATGAAAAATCAATTATCGAAATACCGTCTAAATCGAGAGCCTACAAACTTTGTTGGTTTAAGCCATGACCGGCTTCGTTGCGCGAAAATATTAACACACTCCGTTAGATCACAATAAAGGACATTTAGATTCATTCAAATTATAAATTAAATTAGTACGTAGGCGTCAGAGTAGTTATTTGAATGGGTAAGCAACCGCTAGAAACTGAACTAATTAAGAATGTAGACATGAATTTGTGAGGCATGAAAATGTACATATTAATGATTTCAATATGCGGTATCGATTGTGTTCTAATATTTTTCAAACATTTTGAATAACAAACAATTTTTAGAATATTCAGCCGTTTTAGCTGTTTAGGTGCGTGTAAAGGTGGTTGATTGGTTCTAGTCCATTGCCACGCGCCGCGGCACCAAATAAGAGAAGAAAAAGGCGGCAGTCAAAAATTGTTTTATGATTTTGTCTGTGCACGGCTCGGTATTGACGGTATTTTACTTGAATACATGTCATGTTCGAACTATTGTCAAAGCGAATCAATGTAAAGTGTTTGATGTGATAGTGTAATTAGTGTATACAGTGGGTATCCATATCCAATACAAGCAAATAATTAAACCAGACATAGGGTTTAGTGGCGTAATCATTAATTATCGGCATATTTTAAGTTACACTTAATTGAAACCCAGTAATTAGTTTTTGAAAAATTACCGAGGAACCATGACGTAACTATCAAAACAGGAGATTGAAACAGCTGACAAGTAACTGTCAAAAAGGGTTACTGAACATAAATATTAACTTTACATTACTTATTATTATGTACGGCGAATTTTCACGTTGTAATTTTAAATAAAAATTATCTAGGTAAATATACTTCTTAGGTCCTGTACTAACCACCATTTAAATATTTGCTGGAATTGGATTTACACGCTGTATAGCATTACGGATGTTCTTTTCAGGTGTCTAGTCTAGACATTGACTTAGCAGCCGCCGCTGACTATTAAAGACTAGGTACGGATACGGATTCTACGCTACGTTGTTCGAATCCGGCTGGTTTGGGGCTTATGATTCTTAAAATTGATTGACTGCATAATAACTTAATAACTCAACATGCAAACTTACAGACTAAACGGCTTATATAAATCTAATAAACGTTTTGACTTTGACCACTTACAACAGCATCTTACAAGTCGATTTCAGCTACAAAAAACCTTGCAATCCCACAACGTAGTCTCATAAACGTTTACATCATCATTTGTAAAAGAAAGGTAACGTAAGGGAGGGATAAAAGGCATGTTCTTTATTTTGGATCCTTTATCTTAACGGCAAAAATGGAAAACTGATGGTTTTTAAGCGACTAAGATGTTGTGTTAAATTCAATCAGCTCTAATTTAATTAGGTTTAAGCCATAGTGTTGGTAACAACCACTATCCATCTATTTAGTCCCAAATATTATTTCCTGATAGCTAAGTTATGCTCATTAGTATGTATTAATAATAAGAAAGTAGACTAGGTAAATACTTAGTTGTATTTATTCTAATTTTTATTTATAATTGTTAGGTAGGTTCGCTTTTTCCAAAGAGTTCAAAAGGACCCTCAACCGGTAGCCCTTGTACAAAATGACATCCGACGAGACTACTGCCGCCGGTCACAGAATCATTAAAAAGGACAAAGTTCGAGGGGCTTACAACGGGAAAATAATCTAAACCAGAATCACAGATGGAACGAAAATAAGAATTTTAGAACAATTTGAGAAATTAAACACGTAGTTTTCCTGATTTTTTCTAAAATAACGCCGTCTTGAAGAAAAAAAGTAGACATTATGACTAGGTACTTCTTATGAAACTTCCATACATAGTCAAAATGTATGGAAGTTCTACTGGCCCTTTCAATATTTGGCTCACACGAATGCAAGCCGAAGGGAATTTAACTAGCCTTTTCCTCTAATTCTGCACAATAAAGAGCCCAAAGGAAAGCCGGTGGGAATCGAGTGTTATGGACGCCACGCCACTGGCACACACAGACATTGGTGCCCTAAAAAGAACGTAACACCTCATGTAAACAATGGGCCATGCACGGCCATAGCTACATCACTATTGCGTGCCATGATCCATTGCCCGCCAGCAATTGTCCGCTATCATGCGCCATTGCCCCCTGTACACAATGGCGATGGCCTGTAGAGGGCTATTGTGGCCCATTGCGTACCTTTGAACGTTTGTCTATGTCGCTACTACAGAATACGCTACTAAGCTACGACAGAATAGCCCAGAATAAAACTGATCGAACATCGACAAAGAATTGCCAGTCGTACTTAAAACCGCAAAATCGTATTAAAACAGGTGTCATGGTTATCAAATCACTACTGCGGAGTAGCCAGTGATAAATCGCCGAGCCCATTTTTTCGTTATATCGTTAAGTCAAACAAACGTCATAAAACTTTACGGTTTCATCACTCAAAACGCTACTGAATTTTAGATTTCCTATGACCTGTCCTAGTTTCAGTTGGACAGGCGTACCTGTGAATGTCGGAATCTAATCTAACCGAGATTTATTACATCATTGTGTTTTGAAGGGGACGGATCCTATCCCGAATCTGCCGAATTCTGTAGGCACTCATAGGTATAGGTACACTTTGCTAGCAATTGGTAAATTTGGCTGAAAAATCTCCTTGAACAAACACATTTAACAGTACTGTACCTATTGTATTGTGATAAACAGAAACATTTTAGACGGATACAGCTGTTGATATATTAGGTATCTATCTGAGGCACCGATATTAATATCTGCAAGATACTCTAGCGGTTAACCTTACGTGACCAAACACCTCGAGAGAACAACCTTATTATAAGGGTTCATCGATCCGCTGTCACGTGGGCGTCAGTTCGCACATCGACGAGAACTAATAGCTGTACGTCCCAATTGCCCCAAATCCTGCCAATTAAGGCTTTCCATACGGGCCTGTTGCAGTAACTCATGAATGATTGACGATTTTAATCTAGCGGCAAGAGACGCGCGGATTATTAGCTCTGCGACATAATAAATATATAACATTTAACACGTATTATTTTGAAATACACGTATTTTTTGCTAGCTTTTTTTTAGGTCTGCTCGTTGACATGACAGCACTTGAGTTCATTAAAGCTCTTTTCCCTGCTCGGTCCACCGATACAATATAAAACATAAATTCAGCATACATAGTACAAGTACCTATGGATTTAATATTTACATACAACTTTGTTCTGATAAGATCCAATGCCGCCTTGTGCACGCTGCTTAGGAATGTTGTGATGAAATTTCAACGTCACTGAATTAAGCTAGATAATGTAGTATGTACCTACTTAGGTTTTATTTTTAGGGTTCCGAAAATTATGAAGGAATTACAAAACCCCTAATAGGATCACTCGTGCCTGCCTGCGGATTTGCTCTGAATTAACTAAAGCAGTTTGACCAGTTTTTTTCCTTACCTTCAATACAATTGGCAGTGTATCCAGTAAATGTTTGTGCAAACTCCAATCAACTAATTTATTTTAAGCGTATAAACTCGTGATTTATTCTATCGTTCCTTTTTTGCTTCGTTTGATTTCACTTTGACTTGAATACACTCCATTGTTTCTTATTATTTTCAGTAAGTACATAATAGATATTTGGTAAACGAAGACAAAAGTGTTTCTGTAGTTTCTCAAGATTTAGAAAGATAGTGAACATTTCACGTAATGTCAAATGTAACCACTCCTTAATCACTACATAAAATAAAATAAAGTCGCACTCTCTGTCCCTATGTCCCTATGTCCCTATGCCCCTATGCCCCTATGTATGATTATATCTTCAAAACTACACAACTGATTTTGATGCGGTTTTTAAATAGATAGAGTGATTCAAGAGGAAGGTTTTTACGTATAATTCTACGCAGACAAAGTCGCGGGCAGAAGCTAGTAGGATATATTGTAGGGAAAGATCGAAAAGTTTGGAAAAAAACAGTCTTTTATGCTCAAATCACTACTAGTATAAAATAAAGTCGCTTTCTCTGTCCCTATGTCCCTATGTCCCTATTTATGCTTATATCTTCAATACTACAAAACGGATTTTGATGCGGTTTTTTTAATAGATAGAGTGATTTAAGAGGAAGGTTTTTATGTATAATTCTACGTAGACGAAGTCGCGGGCAGAAGCTAGTTGTGAATAAAAAATAGCGGTCCATTTTTCCCCTGCAGATAACGCTAGCGGTAAAGGACGGGGTATGACCTCCGGTGTAAGCCTTCCGCGGTCCCGCGGTGGGCAAGACCTTGATGCGGGCAAACTAAATTTTGGCTTGGCCCTATGGTCTTGGCAGATTTTATACGTTTATTTCATTTATGTCAAAATAACTTCATTTAGCCTTCGAGTCGCAAGGCCAGCGAACCAGGCAGCGGTCTACGTTACCCTCACGTTATCCCATTTTAAGTTCTTAAAATTACTAAAACCGTAAGTTTTTAGTAATACTCATTTTCAACCCCGACGCAAAAAGAAGGGTGTTATAAGTTTGACGTCTGTCTCATGAAAGCCAGTATCTTTGCGGCGGTTCTTAGCCATGTTTAATTAAAATCGGCCCAGTAGTTTGGAGAGTATCAACTTTTTTCATAATGATGTAAGTAAGGCATTCTTGGCATTAAATAGAACATTTTTTATTAATGCGTGAGTATTTAATTTTTTTAATTCAACGATTATGTAACTGCTAAAGCCAACAAACGGAGAAGCGATTCATTTGATATTAAGAGATTTCCATCACCCATTGACAATTGTAACCGCTGATGCTTTTCAATCAAAATTTTGAACAAAGGCAAGAAACACCGCTTTAATCTTAAAATTACATCATTGAATAACACCAAGCACGTACTTAGTTAACTTAATAATTGTAAGTGCTTTAAAGAAATATTTAGGTTGCTTCGAATTTTGGCGGAATACGCAAAGTTACGCTGGTATAAAACTTATTGTAAATTATGTTATGCTAAAATTTTAATTATTTAGTATTGTACACAGTTTTTCTATTAATCGCCAAATTTAAGTTTTAAAAATATGTTCAAAAAGAGAAAGGAAACACTAATGAAAAAAGTATCGTCTCAGTGAATTTATTTTCTTTTATACCCGTCGCGACACCGCAGACTAGGTAGGTAGAGAGAAATAATAATGCTATTTTTGGGTCTCATATTAATATAACTTGCGTGATAAGCATTCCCTTGGCGCATTCTCATTCTACTTGCACCTAACTAAGCTACCCTTGAGGCTTATAACCAGAAATTATTTTTGACAAAGAATACGGCATTGCGGTTTCCTTGACAGACAAAATGATAGAATGAATAGAATATAATGAATATATGGCATGTAGTATCGACAAGTCCGTATGACATCATAATACTTGTTACCATAGATAAAAACCTATCTGGATACTAATGTCATCTAGCGATACTCTTATTTTGTCTGTCAGATAACCCTAATAGATATACTCATTAGGAACTTCGGCCTCCTCGCACTACTTCTACTTCCACGCACACAAGTGCAACTAAACTTCGACAAATAACTAATTGCTACGCACACACGCGGGCTTGAGGCGAGACACTCGTAGTTTAAATCGGTCTCACTTAGCCGTTCACAGACCTCCGTTTGGTCTGAAATATAGACTATAAAAAAGCATGGGTTACTTTGTCATGAAATCTAATTAATGCCAGAGGTCATTCATTGGATACCTACCTCAAGGAAATAAATGCCAGGGTATATTCAAGGTTTAAAGAAGACCTTGGTTCTAGCCTTGCAAACATATCCGTGTTACGCAATTAATAGGAAATTTTATTTGCCTATCAGTTTTTACCCGCGTCTTCGCTCTCCTTAACCATAAGTAAAAAAGCAAGCATTGCAAGGTTTTATTTCAAATACAATGAATAATTTGTAAGTTACACGTTGCGGTCAAAATTCCGATATATTTTTCAGAAATCCCGTGGAATGAAAAAAAACAATGAGAATTTCCAAAGTACATAATGGTGGTATTCATTTTTATTTTTACGGTTCTAAACTATGCAGTCGAAATTCCGGTATTTTTACAGAAACTCGTTTGACAAAAAGAAAAGTAATTTCCAAACAAAATACACGTCGTGATTTATTTAAGGCAAGATGATGCTAATGGACTTGGAGTTTAAGAGTACCCTGTGTTTTACTGTCGACATTTTTAGGATTTTCATGCTTAAATACCGATCCCTTGAAAATATCAGGATAAGAGTAGAGCCTATATGTTTATACAATTTCATTAAATTCCGTCATGAACCGTTTCAGTGTGAATCAGTCACAAACATAATAGGTACGCAGACAAACTTATGCTTTTATGATAAACTAGGTTCTGCCCGCGACTTTGTCTCCGTAGAATGATGCATACAAACCTTCCTCTTGCATCCTATCTATTAAAAAAACCGCATCAAAATCCGTTGCGTAGTTTTAAAGATCTAAGCGTACATAGGGACAGACAGCGGAAAGCGACTTTATTTTATATTTATTGATAGTAGTCGGACTGCGTCAGCATAATAAAAAAAATGTATAAACTCCTAACAAATAAATTTAACTAAACTATATGAATAAATAGGTCGTCATAAGTTGAGTAGTCCACAATGTTATAAAATTGATTTCCTCATCTAAGCCGGTTACGATGATTTCCCATGAGACATAATTTTCAAGTAGCAGTAGTTTGAAGAAAATTAGACTCCCACTCTAATCCAGAGGCCAGATTGTCTAACGCCCACGGAATCACATTCCCATCCACCATTTTTTCTGTCAAATGATAGGCTGAGATATAGATGGTAAAAGTGACTTCGAGCGCTCGCTGTTTAGACGATACGACGTCAGCACTCAGGAGCCACATATAATCGGCATATTTATTAAGCCATTTGTATTCGCGTCTCACTTCACTTATCCAGAAAAAATTGCTCACCTAGATACCCGCATTGGATTGCCGGAAAACCAATTTTATCTCATGATAAATAGGAGAATGCTCTACAGCATTATACGTAGTCCATTTCTTTATTAATGGGCCAATTATTTATACAACTTTTACATTTACTATCGCATGCTTGTAATGATACAATTACTCATTCACGCCGCGCGTGAAGTTCAATACAAACACTTTGAAAACATATCATGAATTCATGAAACTATGCCCATTACATTGTTTGTTAGACCAACATAACCACGCCGACTTGGTGAAATACATTGCCTAAATGCCTAAATTGTGTGTAGAGGTAGAGGGAGTTTGTAACTTGTACCTATCAAAATACCAAATACTTATTATATTTCTATGTGGCGGGAAGAAAGGCCCATTTTTGGTCAACAGAGAACACATAGACATAACAAAAGTTTCATTGTAGGTACAATGTTTTGGAGGTAGAAACGGTTAAAAGGTTGCCACTATTTTTGGTATTCCTAGTCAGGCAATGTGGTGTTAATATGACACTATTCGTGCATAGGTACCATAGTGGCTCGTGAAACAATTGTTTCGTTCGTACATAACCAACTCTTGAATCTATCTCCTTGGTGTCACCAAACAGCTCATCATCAACTCATTTCTTATCTTATTTTCCCCGTTGTCAAATTGATAAAGACCAAAAGGCAAATGAAAGTTTAGTTCGGTTTTGTTACAGACGTCAAGATTTTCCTACTTTTCATTTAAAGTAAATTACCTAACGCCAAAATATCTCGTATTTTGCATGTTTTCCAGACTGATACAGAATATAAATTAAAACCAAGAAATTGAAGCCCATTGGAACCTTTTATCGAGCTTTGAAATAGAATTCGTTCATTTCTGTATCTTGAAAAATACACCGTTAAGGAGACTTTGTCCTGGGAATAAAGGATGTAAATAGTCTTGACTTTAGCCGTATTATTTACACGTTTACAACAGGCGTCGGTATTGTTAAGTGCTTACTGAGATTCTCCTTGATCCTGACTGTATGAATCGGTATTTTGTTCATGACAGTTTTTTGTTTGTGATAGTAAAATGAATTTACTAGACTAATCGTCGTTCCTCGTTTAATGCTCCTCTCATCTACTCAAAGGTTAACTGGTAGATATTCCTTATAGGGATCAGTTCGCCTTTGTGCATATATTAATGGTATTTTTATTTTTTTGTTAATTGCATCTGTTTCTTTATATTTGTACATTAAAGCATTAACTTGCTTACTTACTTACTAATAAAGCTGATTGAAACCTCGCCGCTATGGGTCCACATAACTGCTACCTACTTTGAAAGTAAAGCAGAATATTGATTTCAAACCATGCATCGTCTACAGATGTGGATATTGTGGACAATGCTAACAAAGCCTTTTAGCCATCTGTGCAGAATTTGGTATGCTTAAATCGGAGTATCTAAGCATGCGGCGGCTTAGCGATTTTATCATCGTACTTTGGATAGATATATCCAAATGTGATCATTGGCATAGGCACAGGCACACGTTCATTTTAGTACTCGTATCTCCATCAGACTATACCAAAAAGATGCAAAACCATTTTTTTTTATATCAGATCATAGGTACCTACTTATTTAGTATTTTTACGGCACGGACTGATTCAGTTTTATGTTGTGGGCTTGGACTTTAATTAACGAGATTTCACATTTTCGAAGCACAACTTTTACGTCTTTTAGGCACCAAGAGAAGTCACAACGGGCTTTTATCTTTTGTATTTTATCTCGCCGATGATAACTGGAATATACATTAAACAATACAACAAACAGTTATCTGCTCAGGACAGTCAAGAAAACTTTCCTTGCAATACAAGTTAGTAAAGTAATTTACTAAATAAATTAAAAGCAGAATATCTGCATGGAGATCGTTGTTGTGTGGGAAAGTTTTTAAGATTATCTCTGTGAAGGTAGAGAATATACATACGTGAGTGTGGAAGAGTGAGGAGGTGAGTTGCTTATTGTTTACGCTTGCGCTGTGTCCTTTGTTTTCTCTGCCGCATTTTAGCTTAGCTAGACCGCAGCCGCCCACCCGCATTCTTGTCTACCGGTAACTATCCAAGTTTTATCACAAAAACTACCTTTAAACAGATTTACTTTATACGATACAGGTTCCGATGGATATTTATACACGGTCTTTTAAAATTGTTCCGGAATATTTCAGTTGGTGATTTGGTTAATTTGACACATCCCTACAAAGATTCATTTAAATATTTGATTCAAAATTGAGTCCCCGACCACGACTGAGTGACTTGAACATGAATCAATGTGTGGAAACATTTTGTCGACCATGATTAAAAAATCCTGAATTTTTTGTACAGGTCTATTAAGTCAAACTAACACACCATCACCAACTTGCTGAAATATTACGGAACAATTTTAAGAGACCTTTTATAGGTATTGACATCAAAATATCTCAGTTACCTATTGAATTATAAAGAGTTGAATATTTGAAGAGTTCACTGTTAGGTCACTTGAATGTCGGATATTATTATTTATTATACTAATATACCTACTCCTAAATTGAAGATATCAAATAACATTTTGTTAGGGTTTGAAATAAAGGATTATTAGAAAGTTATGAAAACTGCAAAATTATTACTTACAAATACATAATATGCTTAGGTTGAATATTAGTAGGTACCTACCTATTGATGTTAAGCTCAACGAGCAAAATATAACCAAGGAATTATTTTACTCATTCGTCACACGAGTCACACGTTAATTAGCCTGGACACCTCGACAGCAAAAGGATCTTCTTTGTAATTTGTCCATGATCATATAAGTGATTAATGGCATTTTAATGTTATTCGATACCTTTCAGAGCTCATACCCACCGTCTCTTGTTTGAAACTTAATTAACAAGATGAAAGCACGTGAACAACTGATTTAACAAATTGTCACAAATAGCTTACAAAGGACCTTTGATCTTGCGTGAAACCATTACATTATGCAAACATCATTCTCTTAATGAATCCTTAACAGTGGACCTTGTCAGAAAGCCGCAGTGACGTAAGAGTTACGAGACAAAGTGCCAGCATAATGCCAATGCACAGAAGATCTTACCACAGTCTGAGACGTAGCTACATTGACATTGACTACAGGTCGTACTGTCTTCTTCATAGAGAAATGTTTTATGCAGTTGTTACCGAGTGTGTAACCGAGTAAACTAGGTAGGTATGAACTAGATTGGACTTGCGGTTAAAGTATGTGGTGCGTTCGCTGGGATACAAGTACTGATAACAAAAAAGTATCGACTGATGCCTCGACGACTCTATAAAAATCAGTTCATTTAAGTACTATGCTAGTGTTAAAATCTAATTCTTTATTTTATAAAGAAGCCACAAACAATTGGCTCTTTTACATGTCTTTTGTTATTGTACCAGCGCTTTCGGAAATACCATCAATGTCACAAGAAAGCGCCGGGAGAAACTTGACAGAAAACTCATTCTTGACAGTTATGTCTGACGAATACTAATAATTGACACCCTAGTAAAATAATGACCTAATGAATGAATTATAGGTTAACATCTTTAGAGTAATCTATCGACATCTAATGGAGAGTCCAGTGAATGTATGGTGCCGTTCGATATAATGGATTCAATTCAACATTAACACGTCAACAACGTTAACAGCCATCTAATGTAAAAAAAAATCTAATTCATGTTAAGTTAGCAAACGTTAAGTTTATGGATTTCGAAAGGCAAGCCTACGCCTACCTCCCCCAATGTTAAGCTCTCACACACACGTATCTGCTCGGAAGGCGGAGCGGCAAGAGCATTGTATTGTTTTCGTCCCCATGGACACCCTATATGGAAAAAGGATAGTTCTACCAGCGTTTCAACCGCTATCAGTATTCTGTCACATTATATTGACGAAAAGGCAATACTATTTATTACTTAACTCAAGGACTCTCAAATCGACCTCTGTAACGTTCAAAGCTGGTGATCTTCTTGACTGCAACATATTTTATATATTTTTTTGGATTTTCTGACTGGATCTGATATTGGAAGTTTAGTGTACCTATAAGCTGAGAGCCCATAGTGCTCATGTTTACAGATAAGACTCTCATGCTCCGCGCAATCAAAAATATTCAAGAGAACGTAGAATATCATTTTCAAAATGATGAATGAAGTAATTTATTAGTATTGACGTAAAGCAACTTTTGGCTGAGTATGATTTTCTCAATCACTTTACTTAGCACCAAAATCATAGATATCAGACGATTATTTCTAAGATCACATTTGCTACCAAACTTAAACAAAGGAATAAGTTCATTAGATTTCATTAAATCCGAGAAAACACAGTCATCCAAGCATTTATTCCAGATGACGTGTTGACATGGCGACGTGAATGACTCATTATTATATTCGTCCCTTATTGTTAAAACCTGTCCCTAGTCTCCCGATATAGGCCCTGAGTCCAGTGCGGAGGCTGCCGAACAAACACATTGTAACCTTTTGCATATTATAACTAAATACTTTTACTTTTTTTATGTATGTATGTATGTGTACTTAGTACGTGCCTAATGCCGATTTCATTTCGTGCAGTGTTTCTTTAGTTGTAGATGTTTGTATGCTTCTTCTGTGCAAAGTGATTATGGAAGTTCAGAAGCGATCAGTCGATTGATGCGGTTCTCACGCGCCTGTATAGCTTGTAATAACCACCGAACTTTTTACCCAAATTCTCTCGATGGACTGGTTATCCCCGAAATGTTTGGTAAAACCCAAATTGCTTAACGCTACCTAATTCTAGTCAAGATATTTTTTTTTATAATTTTGGTACTTATATTATGTTGTATGTATGAGTAATGTGTTCGAATAGACAAATTGAAGGTCCAAATTAGAAAAATAACTTAAGTCCCACATCAGTTCTGTGAACTACTACATACAACCGGTCATTTATTTAAGTTTTTCACCTATAACTTACATGTTCTCAACCTAAATGTCCCCAGAATGTCGGTCGTAACAGAAAGTACAAAAACAGACTGATGGTGAAAATCATTCTCGAAAATATCCCTTAAAAGCTGACCCTCTTTTCACTTTTAAATACATTTTACTTTCTTGCAAGTCCGTAAAATTTGCAATTAGCTCCATCGGTCCTTTACAGACGGTCTGGCATCTCGGGCACCTATTTATTGTAATTTGTGCCTTTTAGTCCGTTGTTAACAAAATGTGCTTTGACATTTGCTACTGGTTCGACTTTAAGCCAGCCTTAAACTCGACTCGCACGTGTAAATATAGATGTAGGAGAAAAATTATACTGATTATACTAAGCTCGGATGTTCAGACGATGTCAGTTATAACATCTATTTATAATTTATCTATTTATAGTTAGACTTGTTAAAGTCGAATGTAATAAATTGCTTAATGTGAACAAGCCTACACGAATGACTACTTATACATTTTATTGGAAACTATGATACATATTTATTAGTAATGATAGAAGAAAGTAGTCAAAATAGTTATATTAACCTAAATAGCGCCCACGTAAATATGTAACTTTTAGGAGATGCTTATAAATTAAACTAGGATATTAATATTACTTCGCTAATTTAATCAAATAAGCTACAGGATTATTTAATAACCAAGAAATTCACAATTCTAGGAATCTTTAATTTCCCCTTCTCCTAAAATTTTAAGCGTATGCTGAATTTTAATCTGTTTCATTTTGATACCCTATTTAATTAAAAAAATCCTATAAAGTTCATTTTGCTGAATATGAATAAAGCTAATTAGCAAATTTAGCTACTTTCGGAAATGTATAAATATTTTTCAATTTGCTGAAAATTTTATTGGTGCACCATACTTACGGAAATAAGAGTTTCATGTGTATGTAACTGAACACGAATAACCTTTATAAAAGAAAATGCAATGACTACATCGTGTCTTTATCATGCTTTACTCCGCTCACTCGGTCTCACGACATTTGCTAAGCTCCCTGCCAGATATAGTCAGTTGTGTTTTCCTTGGGTACCTCAAAGAGAATAAATCACGTATTGAGGCTTAATGTGATCGC
This sequence comes from Pandemis cinnamomeana, assembly GCA_932294345.1. NCBI lineage: Eukaryota > Metazoa > Arthropoda > Insecta > Lepidoptera > Tortricidae > Pandemis > Pandemis cinnamomeana. Next base: position 7,765,641 of record OW028705.1, on the reverse strand, counting down.
GTAATGGGCCACTTAATTTGTACCTACTCCATTCCGTTTGACAGAATGTTTTTTCGATATTGCTGCAATATCACTAAGCCTCGTGATACTGTTTAATTTTCAATGCCTACCGAATTATTGCAGTTTATCTTTAGTAAATCTTGCTACGAGTAGTGGCAAGCTTCATCTTTACTCGTAATTAAAGTCTCTTGTTTCAGAATAGCATTTTAATGGATACCTCGGATCTGAAATTTCATAAAATGCAAAAGGTAAGTAAGAACATTTCAAATAGCTCCAGAGCAAGTCCTCGAACAAGTGAAACTTTAAATTAGAAATCTAGTCTTCCAACGAACGGACAATCCTTTGTCGACACAGTTCAGCACTTTTATCTTTTATTAGTAGATTTTGAACAAAGATTTTCTGGCTGCTACCTGAGAAGTCCGCTTAAATTTAACATTCGAAGAACAATCTAGCCCCGCCCCATTCGATAAAAGCCAGTTTTTAGTTTTGTAGTCACTTAAAAGTTTTACTTTTGTTATCTTGTTTTAGTAGAAGTTTTATTTTTAAGTTATATCACCAAAGAAAGAAGGTGAATACATAGGTTTGCAAATTTTGACAAACTATCGAAATAAAATGTGCCACAATAAAATTGAGCACCAGACCCAAACACATCTTTCCTTTTCAATCCATTTACACTCACGGCTGTGTTGTGTGCGTTCAAGTATTCGTAATGGATTTTAAATTGCGACGGTTCCGTTTCTGTATTAAGCATTGGTGGCACAGTGGGCTATTCAATTCGATATTACAGATTGGTGATTTGTGAATTCGTTTTCTACGACGTACAAAGCACAAACATTCACCCCCAAATGTATTTTTTACTACTTTTTATGTAGGTTCTTACGTAAACATTTTGCCAACAGCATCGAAACTTTACTTATTTCCTTGTTTACAGCTGAGCAAAAACATTGGAAATTTTAAACAAAAGGAAAAGGGAACAACTGAACATCCCTCGGAATAAATATTCCTCTAGCTAGTCAAACAGTGAGCATTTTTAAACAGACGAATGTACAATGATTAGCTTGTGATCTAGGTTAATTCAAATGTTAGACGTACCTAGACAAAGTATTTTGGATCCTTCAATAGGTATACGTTGAATACACAAAACTCAATCCAAGCCAAGTCCAAAGTTTAGTTCAATTTTGTGAAATTGCACTTCCAAAAGGTTTAGAATTACTGATCTAGTTAAAATTGGAGAATGCTTTAAAATGTAGTTACTTATACATATATAAACTTCATTTACGTTTGTGTAAGCTGGTATTCAAATAATTTATCAACTACTGAACTTTGCAAGTGCCTAAGGTACTTGAATTGTGAAAGTTTCACTTTACTATGAGCGGAGTTCTTGACAGCCTGACTATAACTAAGATAAAGCGTGGGGCGGATCTTGGTAGATCGATGGTTTTACGTTTACTTACTTGCATCCAACAATATGAATATACTTTTATTCCGATTCAAACGTAAAAGTTTATTTTGAAGACAATAATGTCACACAGTATCCATTTGTAGATAAACCCACGGATAGACATCACATCAGATTCCAAACAAGTCACGTATATCTGTTAGAATTTGAAGTTTCTCGTAATCTTTATCTGGTTATTAATACCTATTTACCGACGCTGATTTATACATCATATTGTCATGTTCACAGGATGTAGGACAGGTGGATATCGAGAGGCATTTTTGGGACAAATGTGAACTTTGAAGGGTCGGGCACGAAGTACCTATGAGTACCTACCTATGTATAACAACAATTGAGCTTATCGGGATGAGAATGAGAAAAGAATGGCAAAACTGTAATGATTATAGTATCAATATCAACTAGCTGTTGCCCGCGACTTCATTCGTGCAGAATTTGTATCCCAGGCAAAGGTTAACCAATTTACACAAAACCTTGACAAATTATATACCTACATGCTTGCCTTTTTGTTGTCAACTATTCCTTTCTGTAGCAGGTTAGCTGGAAGAGTTCCCTTCTTAGGGATAAGTTCGCCTTTGTACTTTTTCTCTGTATTTTTAAAATTTTTATGTGCAATAAAGAGTTTACATACATACATACATCTTTATCTTTTGGTAAAAACCACAATAACAAGCGTCCAGAAGTTTATCCTGAACAAACAAACAGACAGACGCAACGAAGGACTTCTATTTGTAATTTTAGTGCGAGGATAATAATATATTGCCGGTCGCTACCATTCCTACGAATATTTCCTAATTTCGTATATGCATGTATGCTGCACCTAATTGTTAACTTTACAGCATATACCATTCCACTCTCTTAGTATTCTCTTAGTGGAATGGTTTACAGTATTGTATCGTTCGTCGGTAAACAAAATGTTACTAATGAAATGAGTAATTTATTACCAGTTTCACGCGTCGCTGAGTGGATTAGTATGTAAATATGGGTTTGTTCTACGCAAAATTACGATCAGGCTTTTCTTATCGTGTCGCTTCTGTTTCCGTTAGTTAATTACTTACCGCTAGTGCATATATCAAATATTCCTTTTTCGTTGGGACAAACATCAACTAAGGCGGAATATTATTCTCAAATATAAGACTAACTATTAGACTATTAGTAAACTATTTCCTTTCTGTGTCAGGTTAACTGGAAGAAATCCCTTCTTAGGGATAAGTTCGCCTTTGTACTATTTTCTGTGTATTTTTGTATTTTTTTAATTTTTATGTGCAATAAAGAGAGTTTACATTACATTATTCTGATCGCAGTCGAGCAATTCGACGAAATAGGTCGCTTCCAAGATATCCAGCTGGATAGTAGGTTGTTTATTAATAATGATCATTAACCTTTATTAAAACATGATATAGATATTACTAATTAACAGTGCTTAACAAGAGCTAGCTCGCTACTGTACCGTAAACATAATGGTATTCCTCTAATTATTGTAACAATGAATAAATGTTATTTATAAACCGTAGGCCTTTATCGGTTTCATAGTGAATGCCTTCAAAAACATTGCTATATTTAAGTGAAGTAACTGTGAGAAATGTTGCCAATTCAGACATAATACACACACATACCTTGTAGCGTCCAATGAGCTCTTAGCCATTTTGTGAGTTTCGTTTACCGCATCGATTTAGCTTGTTTAAGGGATTCGTGGAATTTAAGTGACTAGTTTTTCCTTTGACTCTTTGCAAAAATACACATATTTTCGTTTGTTGGATAGCTGACGGGTAATATCTTAATTGAAGTTATGTTTAGTAATTGATAAGGATAAAGATCGCGTTGAACTGCTGACAAGAAAATAAAAACTGTATACTTAATAATAATAATAAATCACTATCAAAATATCTAGTTTTTAATATACTTATTGATAAATTTGAAAACTGAGACTGCCATAAAAAAATGTAGGTAACGAAACAAATCAATTCCAATAGGTGGATACGAATCGATCGAATATTCATCCAGTGAATTACTTCAGCTCAGCAAAGCTCTTGTTTCAGCTTTTTCAAAACAAGGACTTATTTTCTTCGCCGTGCGTGCGAAGAATCAACGCCGTGAGCGGTGTCGCGCGGTGCCCCTTGAGCGCTAACAACAAGTGGTGCGATTGGACATAATTATTAACGTTTTCATTCAAAAATATGATATTTAATGAATTATATTAAATATTAGTTTTTGTTTGTTTCTGGTGTCTGATCGCGCAACCACGCGGCTTTGGCACGCGGCAGTGCGCGCTCAAACCGCGACGGCGCAACACGCCTGACGCCCGGGCCGACGTCACGCGAACTCGTTGCCGCTACTGATATAATAAGTGGTCGTTATTATCTATACTTTGGTAAGTTTAGTAACATATGTATTAAAAACGTGAAAAAATCATCATTAGATTTAAAATTAAAATTGTTTATTTTTTAATACTAACACCAAAATGTAAATAGTATTTGTTGCGTTATGTTTGATTAAATTTGAAAATAATATTAAATTAAACACAAAACAAACTTGTTGACAACTACGGGCGCAGACGCTCCGGTATTTATAGAGAGAATGACATTTTTTATTTACGCACGGACATGTTTTTAAACGGTCTTAAAATAAAATAGCGGAGGAGAAGACGCCGAGAAATAAATCTTTAACAGCTTTTTAATCAGAGCCGTGTGGGCGACGGAACAATTTAATTAAAAGCAGTATTACAATACATGGTAGGTATTGTTTTTAGTGAAGTGGTAAGGAGAACAAAATCATTAAAATAAAATGGGCGAACAAAGTAGGTACCTACGGAACGAAATAACAGCTACCTAAATTGCGATGTACATAGATACGTAAAAATCATGACCACAGCGTCATGGTTATTATAATTTTAAATTTAACTAGCGACCCGCCGCGGCTTCACACGGTATTATTATGCATGTATTATACATATAAACCTTCCTCTTCCTCTTTTACGGTTTATTAAAAACCGCATCAAAATCCGTTGCGTACTTTTAAAGATAGCGAGAAGATAGAAAGAAGCGGCTTTGTTTTATATTATGTAGTGATAAAAGCAGTACTGAAAAAAAGCAGTCAGCTAAAATTAATCAATATGGTAGATCGCGCAAATAGCCAGCCTACTTTTATTAAGCTCTTCCCCTTTCAAATAAATCACTGATAGATACTCATAACCTTCTAACAAAATTTGGCGTTGATCGCGATTATGACTCGAGCAGTTTTTTTTGTTGTCATTAAAATCGTGCCAAATTAAAAATGTTTACGATAATCAATCTAGCGCAAGCTTCAAGAAGTCAGTCAATCAAATATTATACACAGTGACAAATGGCGTACCTAATTGAAGATGTACCTACTGTATGAAAAAACAATCTAAGGAAAGAAAAACAAATGACTGCTGAGAGATTCATTTCATGCTCTGTAAGCGTAGCCGCAGAAAATACATGTTACGTTGTAACGCACGTTATTTAATGAGCCCCGCAACAAAACAAACGACAATATGTGTAAAAAACTCATAACATGCGCCGCAGTACATGAAATTACCAAGCAAAATAGTCGTTTAATTTTGAGGGCGAAAATGTTCTCTTGTTTACCTAGTCCTTAAATAGTTCTTGATAACATATCGCATAAAGTCCTTTGGGTTCCAATGGGTATAAAACTAGGATGGTGTCAAATGGCTTTCGACATTTGAGTAGTTACTAAATTGTTGAAATTTTTGAGCTTAACTTGAAAACGCTTGTAGACAACTTGGTAACAGTAGGACAGAGAGGTATCTCTCTGTTAACCAAAACAGGCGACCTCATTACAAACTTTTACTCCCCTCATTAAAGGAATGAGTTGGGAAGATAAAACAAAGGTACCTAAGTAAATGTTGTTATTCCTCAGTAAGTAAACGTTAGCCTCCCCTTAGACTTAAAGGCGTCCAATACCCATACAATTTCAATTGCGTATGCAAAGTAAATGTATGTACTGGGTCATTACCTACCTACGAAATTGCCGTTTTGCCTAACCAACCAACGTGAACTGGCGGCTATTTTAAAGTTAAGGACCCATTAATGATTTAGAACCTCATTCGAGGAAGAAGCGATTAGCTGATTGCATTGTTAAAACGACAGCTAGCACACGACGTGTTTTATATTCTCGTTTGTCGTTCAATGAGTTATTCTCATACTGAGTTGGCCAGAAAATGTCGCCATGATGCCATTCTCCAGAGCTTAGCAAAGCGGCGACAGCTTGTAATGACAATTTAAGTTATAACAAATCGCTAACATTACGCCTTATTCAAGTGACACCGTCGCAAACTGATGAGTTCGTTGATTATTCATTTTGATTTGCAAAATCTTATATTTGAGAACAACAGCAGAACTTTAAAGTATACTTCGACTTGGCTAGTTCAAATTATTTGTAATCTTAAGCATAGACAAGGTTGCTCCTAGCAAGAAAGGGTTAAAGGAACAGGGCAGACAGTGAAATCTACAACACAAAAGAAAACAAACACACACACAATACACTTTTACAAAATAATATGTGGATTGGTACATAGTATAATATCTTGGAGTAATACATTAGAAAGTCAGCTATAAGACTCATGAGACATATGACTTAAAAGATAGGTGTTGGCTACTGGCTGGTTTGCGGCCTACTTTTTACCCTTTTTTGATACATGCCAATATTTAAGAATGTCAGTCTGCCTTGTGCCATCTTATCTACACGTTGTGTTATTGCTTAAGTTATTAAATACTGATACATTCTAAGGTGTTTCCATCATCCTCATTAACTCTTTATACAGTCCACTCCAGTAGCTATCATTTTGGTCCATTCTCGCCGTAAATTTCATACCATCAACCGCAAACATACGCAAGCTGTCAAAATTTTTTTCACGTAAGTCATTGTAAATTTTCATCGCTTGTTTACATACATTTATAGATAATCATTATCATTTTTCATCATGATGGAAACACGTAGCAAGGCAAAGGCAGACCAGGCGGCTACGGAGGCCGACCGGGTGCAGCGCGAACGCCGCGAACGTTCACCGCGCGGCGCCCGGCCGGGCTCAGCCGCCACCGACGAGGGTGTTTCGACATTGCCAAGCGCAGTTAATTCGAGCATACGTAAAGTGGACAACAACCCAAGCGGCTTAACACAACCTGGTTCCGCCGCTGATTGTTCAAATGCTCGAGCTAGCTGGCATAGCGACAAAAATGTCAAAGCACCGCTAAAAAGCACAGCTAGTGTTCTCAGCGAACAGCCATGCAGTGAGCGCACCCAATCATCGCGTTCCTCAGCGACGGTTCGCGCTCAGAGGCTTGCTCTCGAAGCCGAGGCACTACGGCGCAAAGTACAGCGCGAGCGCGAGCTCGCTCGTCGCGAGGCGGAAGCGGAGGAAGCGGAGCTACAAGCGAAACTCGCGGCAATCGAAGCTAAGTCTTCTTCCCATTCCATTTGCTCAGCAAAACGAACGGCATCGTGGGTTTGTGCACAAAACGCAAACACAGCCGCGGAGGCACTCGCATTTAGCCCTGGCGGGGCACCGACTGCCACTTTGGGTCACAACACCCAAGGACACCCTCTGCAGTCGGTTATCCCCACCAACACGGTCAACTATGCAGCCCCGGACGGCAACCGTGCAACCTGTGCGGAACCCACTCATGCACACGCTAGTGAGCGACACACGGATCCAATTGCCCAACTGGCTCACGCCATCACCGCCCTTTCTGACCGCCCCAGAAAGCCGGAATTATTTCCTTTTTCAGGTGACATTACCCAGTGGATTGCGTTCAAATCAGTGTACAATCGCACTAAAACTATGTTTTCCGCAGCAGAAAATCTAACGCGACTCAGTAACGCGATTCGCGGACCTGCATACCAGTCCGTGGCTTCGCTGCTGTGGACGGCGCTCGACCCCCAGGACGTCATCGACGCCCTGGAGCAGACCTACGGCCGACCCGAACCTCTGGTGGCCCGCGAGGTCGCCGAGCTACGCAAGTTAAGCACTTCCGAATCTCTTAACACACTTGCGAACAAATTGCGAAACTTTGTCACTACGATCAAAATGCTAAATCAGAAAGATTACTTATATTCTCCCGAACTATATCGCTGCATTCTCCTGAAACTAACCGAACACACTAGGGCTCGTTTCACGGATTTCGCTGCTATTCATATGCCCATCGAACAGAACGTTCCAAAACTGGAAATGTTGCCACGGTTCCTACTCGTTGAGGCTGACAAACAGCTTAAATACAGTTTTGTATCTGACGGCACGATGAAACAGCTTAATTCTTTTGTTTTTTCGAAACCTTTTACAAAACAGGAAACCGTACATGCAACCACTTCTGGCAACAAACCCCCAGAATGCACGTACTGTAAACAAGGAACTCACTGCATAAAAACATGTAAAAAGTTTCTGAGTCTTAGCGCAGACGATAGATGGCGTTGGTCTCGAGAAGCCAAGGCGTGCTATCGCTGCCTAAAGTCGAACCCGCATACATGGAGCAAATGTCGAGTCAAACTTTGCGGAGTTAACGGATGTACCAGACGTCATAATTCATTATTACATGGAGCGTCAACTACTGAAACTCAAGTTAACTCCACCTCAGCAACTCATTACGACACCAACGCTCAATCGCCTTCTAATAACGACGCTACTACCTCTCTGAACGCCGGCAACTGTAATGCCGAGACTTCCGTCAAAATTACGAACACCGCTGACATATTATTAAATCTGACAGGATCATCCAAGCGCCCACGTGGCTTGCTTAAAGTACTCCCGATCGTACTCGAGGGTCCCGACGGCGAGTTCGAGACGACAGCGCTTCTCGACGAGGGCAGCACAGCGACGCTGATCGACGGCGAGGTAGCGGCGCGCATCGGCGCGAAATCTATGCATAAGGAGCGTCTTCGCATTGAAGGTGTCAGTGGTATGGCCAAGGATATCGACGTGAGTTACGTTGATTTTTATATTCGTGGCCGCGACCGACCTGATCGTTACCTGGTTAAGCACGCGCGTGCTATGACGCCCCTAGGGCTTCGCGCGCAGTATCCGGATACGATTAACCTCATGGATTTCGACCACCTATCTGACTTATCCAACGAACTGTCATATACCGACGCTTCTCCCACCGTTCTTATCGGCGCGCCTGATTGGCACTTATCATTAAGTCGCGAAGTGCGGTGCGGTAAAAAGAGCGAACCTGTTGCCTCCAGAACCTTATTAGGTTGGATACTCCATGGCGCATATTCCGTGTCATCAAAGCCACTTGAGTTCATTCATCATGTTTCGGAAGATTTGGATACCCTCATAAAAAGCCAGTATGATATCGACGCTTTAGGAATCACGAAGCGGACTCCTCGCCTAAACGATAACGATCAACGAGCTGTAGACATTATCGAATCTTCGGCTCACCAACTCACAAATGGCCATTTCGAAGTTGGGTTGCCTTGGAAGAAGGATCTTCCGAGGGTCATACCCGACAGTTATCCGCAGGCACTGTCACGATCCAAGGCACTAGAGCGACAAATGGCAAAGGATCAAGCGTTCGCTGCAGCTTTTCAACAATTTATAAACGACGTCATCAGCAAGGGCTACGCCGAAGAGTGTGACCCGAAGACCTATTATAGACGACCTACGCCAAACACCTCTTGCGTGAACACAGATGGCTCTATCAATTGGTACCTGCCTATCTTCGGTGTCTTTCACCCACAAAAGAAGAAGCTGAGAGTGGTTCACGACGCAGCCGCAGCAACGAAAGGCATAAGCCTCAACAGCCTACTTCTTCAAGGCCCGGACTTACTGTCGCCCCTTCTCGACATCTTGTTCCGCTTCCGAGAAGGTGCCGTGGCCTTAAATGGTGACATTAAAGAGATGTTCCCCCAGGTTAAGATCATCCCAAAAGACAGAGACGCTCAGCGCTTCCTCTGGCGCGGCGCGGATGGTGACCTTAAAGAGTACCGCATGTCATCAATGATTTTTGGCGCAGTGTCGAGCCCCTTCACTGCACTCCACATAAAAAATAAAAACGCGAAGATGCTAGAAGCTGACTACCCGGCTGCCTGTAGAGCTATTATCGACGACCACTATATGGACGACTATTTGGGCAGCCACAGCGACGTCACTGATGCGGCTCAACTGGCCGCCGATGTGGTCACGGTGCACAAGGCTTGCGGCTTCGAAATGCGCGCGTGGACGTCAAACCATCCAGAAGCACTGTCACTCGTCCCGAAGGAACTTAGGAGCGACGCTACTTCTGACGTATACCTGCCCCCCAGTAACGATGTTGGCGTCTTAGGCGTCAAGTGGAATCCGCGCCAAGACTCATTAGGGTTTCGCGCCGTGCCCCACATGCCGACCGACACGCTAACCAAACGTAACCTGCTGTCTAATGTTATGAAAGTTTACGATCCTCTCGGTTTATTGATGCCAGTCGTCATCTGGGGCCGTATTCTGATTCAGAGACTATGGCGGGCAGGTGTTGGTTGGGATGAACGTTTACCAGACGTGTATGTGAATGAGGCAGAGGCTTGGTTCGCACAGTTGCAGGTAGCAGCCGACACAAAAATCCCTCGTTGGTACATGAGTAGGTCTGACGTAGCAGACATTCAGCTGCACGTTATAGCCGACGGCGGCGAGCAAGCCTACGCCTGCGTCGCGTATTGGCGTTTTTGTTACAGCGACGACTCCGTCTCCACGTCACTCATCGGTAGCAAAGCACGCGTCTCGCCTCTCAAACCGGTCTCGATTCCTCGCTTAGAACTACAAGCTGCTCTTATAGCATCGCGTTTCGCTCAAACGATCCTACAAGCTCATCGCTTCGCGCCCTCCGCAACCACTTTTTGGACAGATTCGACTACCGTTCTCAAGTGGATACGGAGTGACGCGCGCGCGTTTAAACCTTTCGTGGCACACAGGTTGGGAGAGGTATTGGAAACCACCAACCCGTCTAATTGGAGGTGGATTCCTACCTCTCTCAACGTTGCTGACGACGCGACAAAACCCAAAAAAATAAATCTTACGGCTCACCATCGGTGGTTTTCCGGCCCGCAATTTCTTAATGAACCGCAATGCACTTGGCCGACCGAGCGCACTAACGACGAGGAAGAGATCTCACCAGATCCCGAGTTAAAATCAGATCTGGTGGTTCTGCTCCTCGACACACCGCCCGCGAGTTCAATACCTGACCCGACGCGTTTTAGTTCCTGGCTGCGTTTATTACGCGCCACCGCCCGCGTTCTTCAGGGCGCGCGACTGTTTCGACTAAAACTGTCTCGGCCTATAGACCCAAATTCCAAATTATACTTAGACAGCACCACGTCTCCCTACCAACTTCACGCGGCTGACATAGTAGAAGCAGAGAAGATGATGGTCCGTCAAGCACAATTGGAGAGTTTCCCCGAGGAATTCACAGCCTTGCGGTCTTCAAAGCCAGTGCCGAAGAACAGTAAACTGAAGAAACTTGCGCCAACACTAGACAACGAAGGCCTACTAAGACTAGACTCGCGCATAAGGTCCGCACCAGGAGTAAGCGAGAACATGAAGACGCCGATGATCCTCGATGGCCGTCATTACGTCACCAGACTTTTAATCCTTCATGAACACATCAATGCCTTACACCAATTTAATGAGTTCGTGTTGAATGAACTACGCCAGAGGTATTGGATCCTAAGAGCCAGGGGAACTATTCGAAGCATAGCGAATACCTGCGTAAAGTGCAGAAGGTGGAAAAAGCAACCTATCCAACCTCAGATCGGTGACTTACCAATGGAGCGTCTTGACCACCACAAGAGACCGTTCACACACGTAGGCCTTGACTACTTCGGCCCTATCCTCGTGACCCTATATCGACGTAGCGAAAAACGATACGTGGCGTTGTACACATGCCTGTCAACTAGAGCACTACATCTAGAAATTGTCAACTCTTTGACCTCAGGTGCTGCTATAATGAGTCTCAGGCGCTTCATCGCCCGCCGAGGGTCGCCCACCACCATATTTTCTGACAATGGGACGAACTTTGTGGGAGCCTCCCGCGAGCTACGTTCCCTACATGATGACTCTGTGGTTGAATATGCAACAAACCACAAGATCAACTGGCGCTTCATCCCTCCTGCATCACCATTCATGGGCGGCGCGTGGGAGCGGCTCGTGCGTACTGTCAAGACAGCCCTCAGATCCTGCCTCACAAACCAACCACTGAAAGAAGAGGTCCTAATAACGCTGTTACTCGAGGCAGAGGCAATAGTGAATTCCAGACCACTCACCTACATTCCATCTTCCTCAGACGCACCAGAAGCGTTAACACCATTTCACTTCATTCTGGGCTCCTCATCGATTGTACCGTGGACGTCATCGCTAACAGATGCAGATCTATCCCGACGATGTGACTGGCGGAGAACTCTGCGCCTTGCAGACATGTTTTGGGCACGATGGCTACGCGAATACCTCCCTACGCTTCGACCGAGAGGACCAACTAACGACGCTGTAAATCTCAGTGAGGGTGACGTGGTGTTGATTGCAGATCCTACCCTCCCTCGTGGCTTGTGGCCACTAGGAAGGATAGCTAAGGTCTATTCAGGACCCGACGGGGCGGTCCGCGTGGCAGATGTCCATACCCGAGGCGGCACGCTGCGCAGACCGGCCCGCAAACTTATTTTTATGGAAGCCGCATCTCAGCCAGCAGCCACCAGTTGTTAGTGTTCCACTGGGGTCCGGAATGTTGGCTACTGGCTGGTTTGCGGCCTACTTTTTACCCTTTTTTGATACATGCCAATATTTAAGAATGTCAGTCTGCCTTGTGCCATCTTATCTACACGTTGTGTTATTGCTTAAGTTATTAAATACTGATACATTCTAAGGTGTTTCCATCATCCTCATTAACTCTTTATACAGTCCACTCCAGTAGCTATCAATAGGCAAGATTCCTAAGTCGACTTACGTAAGTTGTCGGTAGTCTGAGATGCATTGAAGCATATTGTGGATATCGACAAAGGCGGACGAAGGTAGCATCTCAAATGCTCGGGTTGGGTCCTTTTTATCTGTCAATAATCCAATATACCTATTTTTTTGGGTTCATTCTGAATAACCACCTAACCTTATTGGTACTGATTGTAGGTGTTTTCATTTCATAATAGTGTATTCTGAAGGGTTTGGTTCTAGAACACTCAAAGTAGTCAGTTTATTCATGTTTATACTCGTATTGAAAAGGTTTTCTTAGAAGTAAATGAGGTTTTATGGCTCTTTGAAAATTGTTGCGTAGGCAAAAAAGTACTCTCGTTTCCTGTCTTCGCAATACCGTAGTCTCGGCAACGATATTTAAGTCGTCGCAACTTATTTAACCTGCAGTAATTGATGATGTAAGTAGGCACCTCTAGGCTATATTTATAAATATACCTCTAATAATTAGAATAGAATAGAATAGAATCGTTTATTGCAAATCACAGTACAGTATAAAGGTGGAAATCATAATCATAAAGTAGTACAGATGTGACACCCTGCAAGGGCATAGCAACAAAAATATTTTAAATCTAGAGCTTCATGTTATACAATTTGAATTAAGCATACTACAAAAAATACTGAATTATACATTTAATAATATTACTGTACTAACAATCTTCGTCAAAAAACTCGTTCAAACTATAGTAGCATTTATTCACTAGGAAAGCTTTCAACTGTTTATGAAACGAATTATATTCCGACAGGTCTTTTAGGGAATTCGGTAGATGATTATAAATTTTGATAGTCATATAGAGAGGGCTGCAGGTAACAAGCCTCAATGTGGAGAATGGCATTTTAAGTTTATTTAAGTTACGATTATTATTTAGGGAGACGTTTGATGTTGAATGAAATGTGTTAGATTATTTATAAAACGTTCAAACTTTGATGAAATTACTATAAATTCATTCGATGTAGAGTCGCAGCAACTGTATCACATACAAAGCTAGATTTATTCTTTTGCAGATGAATGATTATGTATGTGAAAATGATAATATTTCACAGTGGGATGGAGTTCGGGTATTCACCCGAAACTCCACATCTCCACATCCACATCTTGAACGTCATTTAAAGATTAAGGTCTTTATAGCCAATCTATCTACACAATATAAATATAAATGAATCCCTGTTTGCTTAAGTCACGGCATCACACGTGAACGGCTGGACCAATTTCGCAAATTATTTTTTATTGTGTTCATTGTATTTTTTGTCAAGAAAAAAAATTGGAATCCGGCGACAGCCAGTATTTTAATATTTTTGAGGTACGAGTTATACCATTGTACCTACCGTACCTAACCTAGGTTAAGAATGATTCTGAAGTTTTTAACTTTCGTTCACGAAAAACACAACATTTATTAGGTTAGGTACCAATTGCTTACCACTATGGGTGGAATCTTTTCACTGCTGATGTAATGTATGTCAATATCAATATACCTATATCATCAGAACCATGCGAATTCGTCGGTCAAAAAAATTCATAGAGATCGCGGTTCGACTAGGTATATACTTAGGTAGGTACTTATGAAAATTTAACAGAATCAATGAAATTTCTGAATAGGCCTAATGCGTGTTTACGTTGTATTTTCAGCTACGTTCTGGGAATTTATTTCCACGAATGATGGATGGAAATATATTTTCGTATCAGTGTAGCAACAAAAACAAACAATGATATTTCTTAACACGTATGAATAATGTATTTTAACATCCACCCGCAACACAATTGACAGCACCTGTTTATTCGTATTTATATGGTGCTAGGTCATTCGATGTAAAAATATGCTTATTATAAAAACCTGTAGTCAATTTATCATGTTTTCAATAGTCTGTGTTATGTTCACGGTCATAACTACTTTATCCTAAAAATAGATACCTACCTACTTCTTTCCATAATTCAATTCGTGGTACTGATTTTCCATTTCCATTGCAATTTCCACATTCATGACGAAGACATCCGATTGCGGTCACAAACTATCAAATCAAAAAGACGTATAACCAAAACTTTGCCTCTATTGCTAAAACTTGACTTGTATTAAGGTCGGAAGTTTATAGCCACTTTAAATACCTTAAGCAAGTTAGTCTTCTTGTAATATTAAAATTTTCCTTTCCTCGAGCTTGGTTATAGAAAGCTTAATAGCTTGTATTATAAAACGTTTCTGGACTAAAGTGAACTTCCTTTGTTTTCCTTGAAATACAGAATCAATGAAATATGCCAGATGCGAACGAATTATGCTATACTTATATTTATTTTCGCATGCGTGTTATTTCATGTTATATTTTGTGAGAAGAAACAGTTAAGTTAATACGAAGTTACTGCCTCATTTCCTATGTCACTCGAGAGTGGTGCGAATGTGTTGACAGGGGCTCTACCCACTTTTACTCATTTGTTGCAGTGAAGTATTTTATTAGAGCGTTATTTGACATTTATTTTCTTTTTCTTTTTCCGTTATACTCTGGGTTGAATAGCTATGGATGTCAAATATTACGAATCATGCTGTCATTGGTGATCGCATTTGCCTTTATCAAAAACTGTATCTATATAGAAGAACCTATTCTGTGTTTATAATCTAGCTTTGAAGCGGCTTGGCCACGACTTCACGAGAACAGCGGTAGCAGCAGCTGATCTTACGATGGAGTCAGGAGTAGGATAGTGGGAGCCTTTTATAGCTACTTGTAGTTAAGTATGATTTGTTTCAAAACAACAAACACATTACCTACTCTTGTATCATTGCTTTAGGTCTGATGATGGTTAGTGGAACTATTCAATGCCGTCGACTTTAACCTACTTCTAATGTCGTAACAAATAGAACTTTGTCTGGTAAATCAGATGACAACACAATGATTTGCAAGCTGATCTGTTGATGTAGTTAGGGGGTGCGAGTCGGGTTACCTCCACGTGTGGTTAAGAGCTGCGGTTCCTTTTTGGATCCGTCCGGAGGGAAGAGCAGTGCTTGATCCGGTGCACCCTGGGCATCGGCTAATGATTTCCTGGCAGTTTCTGAGGGATATCATTGAACGTTGGCTAAGAGCCCGACAGGGGGGGAGGGGGCGGGTCTTTGACCATTCTGCCGTGATTCTTTAAAAGGCAGTCTTCTGACAATTCACCAATTTTGAGTAATATAGTTGGTCGTACTCAGGAAAAAAAATACGCGCCGACCTATTTTACCCGTTTTTCTGTACCTTTTTTAGTTTTCGAGAACGACTGAATTATAATAAAAAACCCTAAAGAAAGACTGCTATTGCGTTTTTCTCAAAAATTACTTTTGTCAGAAGACTGCCTTTTAAAGAATGACGGCAGCATTACCGTACAACGTTGCCGACATTTTGTCACAAGATTTTTTAATTATATTTTTGTTACTTTGACATTGGCGAAGTTGTCGTCGCTATAACGACTTGAAACGCCACAAATAAGAAGAAGAAGAAGAAGAAGATGTAGTTAGGAGTGGATGGAAGGACTTTTCAAAGGCTTCGATTTGTTTATTGCGCTCATCACAATTTGCCCCTCGCTAAGAGCGGAATCATGGATGAAGATTTTTAATTTTAAAATAAATTTTAAAATAAATTATTTCGTTGTCTCTTCTCCTGGCGCACGCTTGGTATTATGCTAATTTGTTTCAAAATGTGTTTTATTTTTATTCCTGTCTCTACACTGTAGGTATGCCTACTTGCGGTTCCCTAACAAAATGTAATATAGACACAGGTATGGGAAGTAGATAGTGATGCATTATATAACATACTACAATACTACTTAAATAATTTCTGAATCGTTCATCATTCTGTTTGATCAAGTATTTTGATGGATCGAGGACTAATGAAAAATTCCGCGATTCGGGCACTCATACCTGAGATTGAGAACATAATTAATATAAATTAAAAATCTTCCTCTTTAATGAATACTTCCACACAAGAGAGTTGAAAATGAATTAATGAGGAACTAAATATTTGCATACAAAATTGTTACCGTAATCAAAATTGTGCCAGTTACGTAGAAAGTTACGCCTTCATTTATATTCTACTGTTTTATGCGGGAGTCTATCATGCCAACAAAATTTTCCAATTATGTTGGACTAATAATTCTTTATGTCGAAGAGTGGTCCGATATATTTTACCACTTTGGTTGCTAGAAGATGACACTAAATGTACTAAATGCGTTGCGGCTTGCCGGAACGTTATGCTGAGTGGCGTCCATTTTACACCATATCGGTACTATTCCTTAGTATATTGTATTTGTCCTTGTTTTATATCTACGTGTATCGAATGTGTGTAAATAAATGTTTCTCTTTCTTTCTTTCTTTAAATACAAAAACAAAAATGTCAGAAAATGTCACACTAACCTCTGTTAAATAATAATTAGAACGTAGGTACATGCAGCTTATGCGGCAACGTATTCTTAATATTATAACAGGTTTCTAACTTTTATTACAAATGGGTATAATGGCCAAGTACGTTATTTTTATGAAAAATTAATGGACAAGTTTCCAAATAAATAATGAAATAAAGTTTCACCTAAAAAATACACATGCAACACCTGCAATACATGTTCGTTCTTCGAATAAAAATAATAAAGAACTAAATCAGTAAACTACATCACAACCTTTAAAACAAAATAGAGTTAGCACAACAAACAACCCCTACTTACATAAATTGAAACAGATAGGTACAAACACATGCAAAGATTCCGTCCGTGTCATAAAAAGTCTTATTGTCTAATGCACGGAAAATCAGTTAATCAAATTCACCATTATTTTGTTTTTCTCGAATGATGTAAGATGGTGAATGCAATTATCACAGCGCGCGTGTTCAGGACTTAGGTTGCTAGTCAGGGACTGACAGACACATTGTATATGTCCAAATAAAAATAGAACCTTGGGAGGCTATTATTTAAATCAGATTTTAAAGTTCCTGGTGCCTGTATTTCAAAAAACAATGGTAAATGGTATGTTTGGTTTATATTGAGATTAGATGGCTTTAATGTTAAAACAAAGCTGCATTAACTCAAGAAAGGTAAGAGGTAAGATATCCAGCTTTTGATTTGCATTTGTATTTGATCAGCTTAATCTTGTTTTGTTTTAGAGTGGCAAGTGGTTTCAAATCTTTATTTTTAACCGACCTTAAAAAGAAGGAAAATCTTCATTCGACTGTTTTTTTTGTCGTCTGTGAATGTAAATTGATTATACCTACTGTTCCAAAGACATACATACATACATACCGTCACACCTCTTTCCCACAGGGGTAGGCAGATACTACTTTGTTCCACTTGCTACGATCCTGACATACTTCTTTCGCTTCATCCACATTCATCAATCTCTTCATACATGCTCGTCGGTTTCGGGTACCTACTCCAGACCTGACCTTTTTCCAAAATGTCTCCTGTTTGGGCTCGGAACGTCAGTCCAGGCCTTCCCCTCCTGACGCAATCATTTACACTCCCCATTTAGATCTGTTTAGTTAGTCCACTTTCATCCATCCGCTCTACGTGACCAAACCAACTAAGCATACTTTTTTCTATCCTAGTCACTATATCCTCTTTCACACCCGCACGTTCCCTTATTCCAAAGACATGATTATCTGTAATTATCTATTATTCATGTTTAATTGTTATATTTTGTGCAATAACAGTAACAACGTATTACATAATATTCCTAGCCCAAAGAAGGCGTTGTCTCCCAGACGACACGCCATAATTCGTCTGTAATAGACGCAAAGGCCGTATCCAAAATTAAATTGTTAAGTGAAACAGTTTATAGAGGTCCTTTAGGTAGCAGACAACGGATGTACATGCCCATAGAGATAAATACTTGTACCTTTTTACTAATAATAATATTATATTATTATACTAAATTATAAATGAACTTAGCTATTCGGTCATCCAATAATTTGGTTTTGAAAGTTTCTTTGTCCTTAGAACTTTTGAAAATTGTAGGTATCTACACACTTTTTAATTTTTTGTGGCGAGCAACAGTGAAAAACAGATTCCATCCTCGAAACAATTCAGTGTTGCTGAGCGACTCTCTAACAAGAATACCCACACTTTTACCCACTCGAAATTCATTACGAAACTTGATGAGTTTCCGAAGTGTTGATGGAGTTGATTTTAGTTCAAAATTGCACAAAATTGGCTCCCGGCCTTCATCAAAAAGTTTGAAATGTTAGAAAAATCGAGCCACTACAAACATCGATTGATCACTAAAAGCTTTTGGACGCTCTCCTACACCGATAGTTCATAATTCATAAAATAATTTCACTTTATGACATTGCAAATCATAACATTTCAAAATGCTCTTAGATCATATTTTATTCAACAACGTCAATTATATTTACTGTAGGTACGTGAATTCAAAGTAGCTTACATGTTTTTTCAAGTGTACCTAATTTTTTTTTATTATTAATTCAAATGGCAAAGGGAGGTGGTTTAAACCACTCTTGGCCGTGCACGCACACAATGCGTGGCGTAGTTTAAATCAGCCTCACTTTGCCAATCGCGAAACTCCGTCTTAACTTTTTATCATGCCTTTTCTATCTCACATAATTCATTATGTAATTTTTCTTTTATAAAGTGGTTAGTATTGTTTATTTGGTAAAAATAAACTGACAAAAGTCGCGAAGTCGATACTTTTTATTTATTCTTCGTGATTCTAATGTAAACTTTGAAAGGAGTAGAAACTAAAGCGCTTGATCCTTTAGGACGGGTTTACGTTTGGTACGTAGGTACCTGCAGTTAACCAATTTGATTCATAGGCCACATAACCTTGTCATATGACATTTACGTCATTCGATAAGCACAGTCATATAAAAATTATAAAGCTCTATGGTGGCCTAGGAATCAAATTGGTTTATTGTACAGTATCAGAGTAAAAAAAGGCGCGAATACGAAGTCCTTCGTTTAGTTCTTGTCTATCTGATTTACGGTAGTGAACAGAAGGTCAACGGTCTAGGATTGTTTAAATTTTTTCGTCATGTGAGGTCATGAATGAACGGTCACGCGCCACTAGCGGACGAACTGGTGATAACATTATCACCCTCAAACATTATTGAGTTAGTTATCCATTCTTTATACCTACAACCATAAAATGTACCTATATACCTATCTAAGATATGGAAAACGTTTTAAAATCGTCAATCAATTTCTGCTCCGGCTTCGCCCCACCTGGTGCGGTGCACCGTGCTCAGATTATAAATGACAATTCATAAATTGTATCCATAAATCTTGATCACTTTGCATTTATTTTAATGGAATCAATTAGATAGATTATAAATCAAAATACCCCGTACGGTATAAAGACGTGATTTGTGTATGTATGTATGTATAAATTCCTATTCTTGTATGTATTTCTACTTAATAAATATAATACACGTTAAAAAAAGCAGGTAAATACAAATTAAAATGTCTAACCTTATAGAGGGATTATAAAAATATCAGTAAGTGATTAACATTTTTATTTTGACAACAAACTATTTCAAGCTTTCAAAAATATTATAAAACATTGATCATGCTCTTAGTTAAAAATTTTACTTAACAACTTGTGTATTTGCAGAAAACTATCACATAAAGCTCTCGAGCCTGATTTTACCACTTCTGATAAATTGCTGATATCATTAAATATCTGACAGATATAATAACGGGAACTTAACTGAGAGTGGTGAAACAAGTTATAAGTGTAGAGGTAATAAATATCACATGGAGCAATCGATGTCCTTCAGCAAATAGGTCGTTATGTTTGTCGAAAAAATAATCGTGCCAAAATCTACTTTTGTGAACGAAGGTAATATAAAGTAGGCGTATAGCGTGTGCATGTGGGAGTGTGGCAGCGTTTACGGATAACGAAGGCAATTTTGCCAACATGAAGTAGGCCCTTGTTTAACAAGCGACAAGTAAACACAACGTATACTACGCTTGAGGCGTTACTGCTGTACCCTTTTCGGCTGAACCCCGTGAAGTTAAACATTTTAATAAATATAAAGTTATACAACTACGTGTAACTACGCATTGATACAAAATCTATTCGCGCCCTCAACAAAAAATATTTGCTTCAAATGCTAACCTAACAAATGAGTTCTGACAATGGAAAAGCGCTAGACGATTTAGTTTCAAAGGGCTTTTTCAGCATAAAATATTATTATGATAACTTGAAACTGCTGATCAGGTATAAGTATCTATATCGATGCGATGGCAAAATTGGCTATGAACTATACTTATACTGTTATGTTTCATTTTCTGATAGGTTCAGGATCGCTTGAGTCAATTCTTATTCCAAAGCACTCTGCGGAGATTGCAGCGCTGAGAATGACATTGCGTCGTCGTTCTATCTACAAAGTCATGTGTAAAGTTCGTCATAATGTTGACAATACCTACTGAAATTATTTTAAAACCTTTAAATAAAACAGATAAATCGAATAACATACATACACATACACATATCACGTCTAGACAGAACCAATGGTAACAAAACCTAAAGGCTACGGTTAGCACAATTCGAAAAAAAAGCGATAAAATCGAATAAGGCGGGTATAATAAATCCAAACACAAATTACGAACCAACGGCAACGTAATTGTTCATGAATATAAACGTGTTTTGGTATGAAAATGAATTAATTATCATTATTTATCTGTGCCTAATAATTCTTTTAACATTGTGTAAAATATTTGTACGTGTATTATAATAAAATCCGTTTGTAATCGGTTCCTATTAACTGACCCCAATTAGTACTATTGTAAAGTATTAATAGGTCGCTTAACTGATTATAATTATGAGCGTCAGAATCGCAAATACCTAATTAATCAATTAGCAGGTACTAAAATACTTTAGTCATACTCATACCTTCATAATAGTAAGTAATTTATTAATGAAAAATAGTTTAAAAAAACTTTGAATATGAAAGGTTAATAAAGATTTAAAATTTTAAGAGTATTAATTTGGATCCAGCATTATGTTTGGGGCTTTTTACGAAGAAAAATAATTACATGATAAAATTCGTATTAAGAATAAAGTGGGTATTGAGAGGGAGCTCCAAACGCGCAGCCCTCACTGTTACCACAGTATATAATATACTAGCGACCCGCCCCGGCTTCGCACGGTATATTATGCATGTATTATACATATAAACCTTCCTCTTGAATCATTTTATCTATTAAAAAAACCGCATCAAAATCCGTTGACTGGTTTTGAAGATATAAGCATACATACGGACACGGGGACAGAAAAAGCGACTTTATTTTATACTATGTAGTGATAGTGAAGCTAAAGCAGTAAGGAAACTACGAACAAAACGGTTGAAACGGACGCACACATAGACGCGCGCTACTAAGCGGATCTGGCGTGAGGCCTTACTAGCTGAGATAGCGCTAATTAAACAAAAAGGTTTTCAATTTTACAAAGATTAAATCGACAACCCTAACGCTCTATTGGAGCTAAAAAAAAGACTAGTTTCCATACTGTTCTATTTATTTATGGTACCTACTGCTACCATGGTTAATTTTAATTTTAATTACCTCTAGATGATTAATTTCTTAACAGTTATTAATGTTATTTAGCACAAGCAAAAAAAAGCGTGCTCCAGCGTGAAATACCTACACTGACGCGAAAAAACAACTTGTTACTTTCTATCACCTTTCTATACAAAGTTGTATAAAAAATAATCCGTTATTTGTGCTTGACAGATAAATTAAATTAAATTCATTTATTTCAGACCTCATTGATCCATAATTTGTTAGTTACAAATGTCTTAGACTAGTGTACACACGTATTCGGTGTGGGTAGGAATAGTAATTTTCAATTTTCTGTTTTGATACAGTTTGATTAGATAAAGTTATAAAGTTTCAGATAGATGGGCGAAAGTCTTAGGAATCATGTTATAGGCGATGCGGCTAGCAACCCATCACTATTTTGATTCCCCTTTTCACCTATACGCCCGCAATCATACCGCTCCTACATTAGGTAGGTACTTCAAGTTTCATGTTTAAAAAAAAACGTGTGCATCTCGGGACGCCCGACAGAAATGAAAACTTAAACTAATCTAAGTTAAACAGTATATGTCTATCGCACACTAAACACTGAGTAGAGAGAGGGGAAAGCGCCTCTCTGAAATACGACTAGCGCTGTCGGTTAGAGTGAGAGAGGAAGAGGCAGCCTACCGCTAGTACCGCTGTCGTATGCGTCAGAGAAAGGGAAGTCAGACAGACTGGCGCCGTAATGCGTTACGTTACGAAGCGGTTTACCCTCCTATAAGAAGTTATCACTTCAAAAATGACGTTTGGTGAATGAGGAACGGGGTGAGATGAGGTAGGCGTGGGTACATTTGTGAAGTAGTGAAGGAGCGGCATCAATCATCATGCTAAATGTGGCCTTTAGGTCTTGTTACCTTAGGCTGTGTCTACCGCGTAAGTAAGGGAGACGTGATTTGTGTATGTATGTTCAGATACACAGTCACATCACAATATAGAACTAAATACCTACACAGAAGTTTCTGTATAGATAGATAGGTATAAACGTACGTAGTACGTAGATACGTCTCTGAACGTAGCAAATACGAAAAATGCCTAATTATTATAAACTTCTTTAAATGAACATACCAGTACTAGTACATGTACATGTACCAGTTGCTTCTCTACCCGCGCAGATGGTAAAAGCCCATCGAGGGAATGGGCGATTATAATAGGAATCATGTTATAGGCGATGAGGCTAGCAACCCATCACTATTTTGATTCCATTTTCCACCTATACGCCCACAATCTTGCTAAATGTGGCCTGTAGGTACCTGTCACCATAGGCTCTGTCTACCCCGTAAGGGATGAAGACGTGATTTTTGTGTGTTGTGTGTGTGTCTTTAAATGAAATTGATGTCAAGCCGCCTGTTTTAACCTTAACCGCCCACAATTTATTCGCACGTTCCGCTCGCCGCAAATTATAAATCGTTAGTTACGGTTTTATCGACGAAGCTTCGCGTCACATTTAATTAGTTTTTCAATACTGTATCTATACAGTTATCGCATGGAACTTGACAGGCGTTAATTAAAGTTGAGGTAAAGTAATTAGGTAGGCTGTGGTAGATAAATGCGGGATTAACAGCGATGAGACCAATTGAGACCTTAATCCTTATAACCCACGATTTTAACGCTATTGCCACTTCATATTTTGAGAGAGCGTTCATTTTAGCGTCTGTTGTAGGAAGATAAGGCGTCAACATGTTGTATAATGCCTTATAAGTGTTAACATTACATCGTTCAGAGTAAGACTGAGGCCAGCTTGCCGTCTTTACGTGATTCAGCTGATTTGGTTTTGAATGCGAAGCAGATGTTGTCTGACCTCAAACGACCCTGCTACGTGATTTTAAAATCGGTAGTCTTTTGCATGCTGCAGACACGTTAGGCACAATAAATGCTCAAAAATATAACCGTATTGCACTTATACAGTTATAAACACAGAACAAATACATAAACATTTTTTTTTCAAAGTCAAGGAAATAGCGTTATTTGCTTGTGACATCTGGCCACAAGTCAGGCATTTTTTTACGAGCGTAACAAATATTTTAACACAAAATTACAAGTTTACATAATTTTTATCCATATTTATATAAATTATAATAAAACGCTATTAGGGGCAGCCGTGTTTGTGCTTTTTGTTATTTAATTTTTCCACAAATATGTACATTAAACCGGAAAACCTTTTTCCAACCTAAGAGCTTTTTCACGCTTGTTTGAATTTTGTACTTACCTTTTTACAGCCCGTTATAAATTCTGACTAGGGATTGTTTATAGAGTCGTGAAAACTGTTCCCTGCGTACCTACTCGTTGCTACGTCGTCGCCAGAGCTCACAAATATAACCCGGTGCATAAAATATATGCAGAGTACAAAAGGTTATTTGTAAAAGTAGGCGAGTATGCGATGGTGGCACTGCAGTGCATTTCACTGAGTGCATAACGTGTAATTTAAATTTTAGTGTCACATTGTTGCTAATGTACTTTAGCTACAACCTTAAATTATATATGTACCTATAGATTTTAAGTTTTATTCTGATAGATGCTAGAAAGAGGAGAGGGTGGCTTTCGCTCAGCGGTGAGAAATAAAATAAATAGTACGTACTTATTGACACCCAGTACAACAACAATAGTACCAGTTCAAGTACTGAAAATGACATCTTTAATTGCCTCCAAAATTTCACTGTTCAACAAGTGAGAGAAATGTTTCAGTAACGTTGGCCGTAATGGAATTTATTATGACTTGTTCTAGACACTCTGCTTTAATTACCTTTCTCAACAACCGCTGATGGTCCAACTTTACGATGGCCTGATAGCTAAGTTTCTAGGTATAGTTGACAACTGAACTTGGACGCATTGCAAATCTTAATAAAATATGTTGCTTCTGAGAGACTATCGTCATACATAGAATGTGTTAACATACTTGGTACAATAATCTGCAGTATGTTATTGACGTGTGCTGATAGAGCTAAGATTGTACCACGCATGATTATGTCACAGTACGCGCCTTATATATATTGCATAAAAACAATTGACGATCCAATAGCCTAATGGTTCGAAAACCTAACTATTAATCGTGGGGTCCCGGGCTTGATCCCCATCAGGAAAAGTTTTTAAATGCCATAGCTTCGCCCCCGTACTAGTTTTTTTTAAATATTGTTACATAAGAACCTTGTATTATTTAGATTATTTATTCATTCAATAAAAATGACATCATAAATTGTACATTGTCAAGTTAGGAGAATTTAGATTGAAATCGTCAAGAGTTAATAAAATAAAATAAAATAATGTAATAGATTTAATTTTTCTCTGCTTAAGAATCTTCGTGAGGCTTCAACGAATACTTTTAAAAAAGTTTATCCAAATCAGCCCTTTTTTCTCGGGTTTAGCTCTCAGCAACCATTAGACGACTCATTTTTATTTCCGTAGATTTCACTTCATACCTGTAAGTAGGTGTTACGTTTTATCCCAAGCTCACATTGCACGATGTGGCTGTAGCGGTCAGATGAAGCCAGTGGGCCGCCAATGGGGTCGTGACGTCCCACTATGGGCAATAGGAAACGCGTGCAGTTCTTAGGTGTCCGAATAGTACTTGGCCGGTTTTTTCTTCCTTCAAGCCTGATTGCTTTGTTTCAAAAACTTCTTGTAACTGTCTGGTCCTCGGAGGCCAATTTTTTGACCTAACCGCAGTCGTTTAATCTTGAACAGAATTCTTTGTAACAAAGCGTGTAAGAAATAGAACACCCGAACCAGTCAAGTAGGCTCCTTTGAATAGGTACTAATAGCTGCCGTCAGCTTGAATTTTATGTTATATTTTGTTTTCTTCGGTAACGACAGCTTTACTATAAAACTGATAAATTTGTCGAGGAATGTCTGGGACTTTAGGACTTTCATCTTACTTCAATAGACGTGAAATGCTCTTTTTTATTTTTATTATTGTGACCATCGCACAGTCTTATTATAACTCTTAAGTACCAGAGTTTATTTTATGAGTACCTAAATGTAGTCTGTAAACAAGTTGCATGGTTCTCAGGTCGTGAACGCTGCCCGTCTGACATAATCAACTTGTTTTTAGCTCTGCACAAAAACAAGTTCAAGTAGCTTTCAGCTATTATAGACGATAAGTTCGTTAAGTATATCATTAAGTGTATCATTTTTAGTATTCGCTTAGTTGAGTACAAATTCGACTATTCATTTTATTATTAGACTATCTGTTGCCCGCGATTTCGTCTGCAAAGAATCTACGCAATATGGAAATGTCGGTCGGCGTGCTGTTAACGCATAGTACCTTGCTCAGGTCGAAGTCTATGTTTGTCCTGACTGCTCGATGGTGTAGCGGCTGCTGAGGCCTGAAGTTGTTCCCGAGCGGCGCCTTCGGGTGTTTCGTGTCGCCTTGCATCAGTCGCCTCAGACCGTGCAACTGTTGAACAATACAAACTTCTAATTCCTGCCCGACTTGTGTAAGTCGAGATTGAGTAACGAGCACGCCCTGTAGTTTATACATCGATCGTTTATATATTCTATTATCGCTATCCCGCAGGAAATACGCAATTTTCCGGGATAGAAACTATATTTTGTCCTTCCCCAGGACTCAAACTATTTGTATAGCAAATTTCGACTATGTCGGTCCATCGGTTTAAGTGTAAAAAGATAACAGACCGGCAGACGGTTTCGCATTTATAATATTACTAGCTTCTGCCCGCAACTTTGTCTGCGTAGAATTATACATATAAACCTTCCTCTTGAATCACTCTATCTATTAGAAAAACCGCATCAAAATCCGTTGCGTAGTTTTAAAGATCTAAGCATACATAGGGATACATACAGGCATCCGTAAGCGACTTTGTTTTAGGTATACTATGTAGTGAAGTAGGGTAAAGGGTATAAGTAAATCAAATTGATCTTTTCGGGATAAAAATAGCTCTCGGTTTTTTTGTGTACCCTAACTTCGTAAAAAATATGGGTTACAGCTAGTACATTTACCTTGATTTAAATGAACCGCTTTCTGAATAATGTCATTCGTCAGTCTTGGCTTTTGATCGTATTTTGTTTTTAAAAATGATTGTTTTAACATTTTCAATTATATGAGTACAGGTTTTTTAACATCGTTTTTTGTTAGCGACATTGAAATCGGTTGATATTTACGTTATAACGAGACAAGCATAAAAACCTGCCATTCACATTGTATGGAATGTAGCAGGGCTTTTTTTGGAGAAAAGTGTTGTTTACTTTACAAAATACATATATCGCATATTTAGGTAATTCTAATACACGCGCTAC
Organism: Pandemis cinnamomeana; assembly: GCA_932294345.1. Classification (NCBI taxonomy): domain Eukaryota; kingdom Metazoa; phylum Arthropoda; class Insecta; order Lepidoptera; family Tortricidae; genus Pandemis; species Pandemis cinnamomeana. The sequence continues at coordinate 7,738,437 of OW028705.1, read as the reverse complement.
CCGCCGGAAATACGAAATGTCGTTCGTAATTCATTCAATCCGAATAAAGACATCCAAAATATTATGTTCAATGAAGTGCTTAGGCGGCGCCATGAAGTAGAAAAGTGAACGAAACGAATCATTTGTATGCAAAATTGACATTCACTGATTCAATTTCTATATTGCGTGAGTGTTACGCGTATGAGGTCTGAATCACATATGTATTAACCAAAGTTATGCGGGCGTCGAAATAACTTTCTATCACTATTTTTGGCTCACCGAATTCCTTTCAAAGACCATATGCCTAAAACAACCCTGGCTGAAAACAAAATAAAATAAACCGCATTGATCTATTGACCATGAAAAGAAAATGTTATATCATATTTTGGAAAAATTTTGGAGCGTAATAATAATGGTGGAAATCCATATTGATAAAACAAACTTGATAGCTTTTTATTTTTATCAAATTATTGTGTATTCAGATATGAATTGACTAAACGCCTTTCAGCGATGTAATATCAATTAGTGACTGGCAGGCTATTAGATACAAACGCAGCGGGTTTATGCCGTAAGCCGTAATACGCTCAATATAGGCAGTAGTAGATTATATTGTACTTTGATGCCCATTAATGTAACATACAATATAAATACAGAACACAAGTATGTAAAAATAGCCTAACAACATATCAAACGTTATCATTGAGATATTATAATGGCACTAACAGCTTCACTGTGACGATTTTCCTGGTAACCATGGAATAGATCCCTTGAAAGGCAAAAGTTCGCCTTTGTACGCTTCGGCTTTAGTGAATTCAGTAAGATTCGAGTTCCAAAGAATGTGGGACTACTTACAATTTGAAAGAGATTCAATGTATAGGAATAGATAATGCTTAGGTTCGAAACGAGCCCACTAGTTAATAATAAATTAAGGTTAATAAAGCTAGAGTTTTAACTACACCTACGATTTCATATGCTCACTTAAAAAACATTATACCCGGTAATTCAATATTTCAGAAACATTTTTTTTAAAGTAGTGCTCAGCGAAAATCTTTGGTGTAGGTGCGTGGCCGTTTTACTTATAAACAAATAAGCATTCAGATAGTTAATTATAATAAATACAAAACAAGAGTTGAAGAGGTAATTTCACATTGGCATTACGAAAATTGCAGAAGAGCACAAGATAAAATCATATAACATATAAAACGTTTACAACGCATCACTATTTTTTTACTATTTAATGTGAAAAAACGCCTTGAAAAACATGACAACTATCCTATTATCCTTGGGGCCACCTTAATGTCAGGGGAGTAAAGTTTCAAAGCCATTTTGTCACGAGTTGCATTCATTTTTCATCGTACTTTGCAATTTCGTCGTGGAAAACTGCGAAAACTGCGATCAATACAGAAAGTCAATCAAGGTAACAAATTACCTGGACGAATGTTTGTTCTTGGGATTACCTACATACATTTTTTTAAGTGACAAGTGTCTACTTTCCACATCTGGCCAAACGGTTGGTTTTGGATACGGAAAAAAAACCCAGCAGCTTCAGAGCTGTAAATATAACGAAATTAAAAGCTTTAAGGAATTAGAGCCCACACGTATTGGACCATTTTTAGAAATTAAATTGATCTTAGTTCTACTATCTTGTTCTGTAAAATAGACGTTTACATACTTACATCCATAATATATGGGTATGTATTGTATAAACATCAGTGACTAACATTCGTTTTCATTCATTTATGTTTCACACCCATTGAATGTCATTGTAAAATTTGTATTATGTACATAATATGTTATCATCCGCAGAAAATGCTCGTATGTTTACAAAATTAAGATAATGTAGCCTTGGACAACTTTATGATAAAGCCATTGTGTAACAATTATCCAAAATGAAATAATAACAATGACGATTGGAATTTAGTAAATTAAAAATACTTTATGGGATAGCAAAAATACAATAGGTGCGTGATTTAAGTCAATTCGACACACACATACAAATTTCGTTTTTTAATATTAGTGGGATTAACGTGTACATTGAAATAAATTTCACAGCCCGCAGGGTATAATGAAGATACCTCTTTCGTGCATTTAATGTTTTGTAGCTATCATAAGACCTTCAGCGAATTTAATTATTGAAGGATTGGATAATTGCTGACGCCTAGATACTAATAATATTTGGTAACTATGCCACTAATTGCCCAAAGACAAATCAAATTATACGCCTCGTCAGTATCAACCGCTGCGTAAGATTGAATAAATTTTAATAATGAAAAATCCGACGATGGTCAAAATGAATTGACAGAGAATGAACTCGTGTTATTGCGTGGTAATTATTACGTATGTGAACTTATACATTATCTACCTATTTACAGGCGATATTCTACGTAGATTTTTTTAAACGATGTCTAAAATACTGGGTAATTCTATTAAGCCTATTTTTTTTATTATTAAACAGGAACTAACATTTTATACTATTTGTTGCTATTTTCTAATATTTTAAGTCATAACAACACACAAACAGTTACGAAGAAAGTGGTACCTACCCTCGTTAAATTTCTGGTCTTCGTCATACTTGAGTCAATAGCCAGAATGATATTGTTCGAGTTTGGAGTTTCATTATGGGTGGAGTTCAAAAAGTTGTACATTGTTAACCGGTTAACTATACAAAACAACTGACTCGAAAAAGTTCCGTCGCATCATGATACAGATGTTAACCATTAATTTTCTGAACATTTTCGAATTAATTTGAACTAACTAAGTACCGACTTACTTGAGTGGATTTAAAATTCAGAATGTTTCATTTTCCTACAATTAGGTAAAATGGCACAGGACCGGGCAAAGCGGCGTAAAAATGAAGAGGCCTTTAGGTACTCGGCAGTGGGCGGATGTGGGCTGATTAGATAGATAGCTGGGTAGGTAAAATAGTGATCGTAGAATATTTTAAATCATGAAACCTTCCAGTTACCCGAACTATTGGTTGCTTATTTGGTAACTTCGGTTCACTCGTTTTTTTTAGGAAACAAAAAACTATAAAAGATAGTGCGAGTCGAACTCGCACGTGAAAAGTTTCACAACACCGACATTTGCCCGAAAAAACATCAATCATTTAATCAGTACAGAACAGAACTCTAAAAGCAACTATGCATGGTACGATGCATGGTCGTAAAAACTCATTAAAAACAACAACGGGAACTGACGACAGTTTTTGAAACGCATCGTTTTGAAATTTGGGAGTTTTTCCTGATTTATCTAATACGTAGATATGTGGAATAGCCATTGCAACTGGTTCACAATTTATTGTTAACTCTTGAAACCTCATAGTTTCTGATGAAACTGTTTTATAAATAAACATTTTTGTACTTGAAAACGATTTTAGACATGTTTTCTGTATAAGACAAATTTGCACACGTGTGACCCACATGACCGCCTGTATGTATCAACATTTTACGCACAATAGTCCCACCGGCCGCCGTCGGCCTTGACGCTATTCCGAGACTTATCAACTCTTAGAAAATGTTTACCACATTTTAAAACGCAGCCAACGACTCGAATGAGCACCCGCCACACCACAATAATTTTCTTCCTTCTATTTGCGAATAAGTTTATTGATTAAAGACGATTTATTTAGACGTTAATCACAAATTACTACGTACTTTAATCTAGGACCTAAAAAAAGTCGAGACGGCGTTCTGCGAACGGCAAAGCAAGGTTAGGTAAGTTTAAACTATGCCTTGCCGCGTGCAAGTGTGCGTGTCTCAAACTGTTGCTTGGCAAAGTCGGGTTGCGCTTGTGAGCGTTCAACCATGTGCACACGTTCGCAGGACTGCGTCTTGATTTATCATTTGGTCTGAGACTTCGATATGTACATTTGTTTGATTATAAAGGTCGTTCTGTTTTATTCCAGGTGTGATGACGGGTCGTTTCGCAAGGGAGGTTGGCATATGGACGAGCCTCGTCTCGCCGGTTCCCCAGGCTCGATGACAAGGCGTGCCGGAGCGCAACCAGACTTTAACCATGGCGAACGTAACAGACGCGTTCTGCGTGTCGGGCGCCACCAACTTCAACAAGGCCTACAGCCGACTACACGGCTACATCGCGCTGGTTATCTGCATCGTTGGCTCCGCTACGAACTCCATCAACATTGCCGTGCTCAGCCGACGGGAAATGAACAGCTCCACGAACTCTATCCTCACCGGTCTCGCTGTCGCCGATCTTCTCGTCATGCTAGAATACATACCGTACGCCATCCACATGAACATAAAAATCGGCCCACAGATCAATCAGAATTCCTACACCTGGGCCGTATTCGTCTACTTCCACTCCATATTCAGCCAAACCTTCCACACAATATCCATCTGGCTAACGGTCACGCTGGCAGTGTGGCGCTATGTCGCCATCGCCTACCCTCAGAAAAACAGAACTTGGTGCAATAAGAGAAATACAACAGCGGCTATTGTGAGCGCGTATTTGATATGTCCGTTTTTGTGTCTTCCTATTTATTTCGCGATGAATATAGTGCCGAGCGAAGTGACGCATTTAAACAATTCCGAGTTCGCCGAGGACTTGGAACTGCCGAATAATCGGACCGTTTACGTTTTAGAAATGTCTAAGAACGTAGAATTAGTGACAGCTATAATGTGGATTTACAGTGTAATATTAAAACTGGTTCCGAGCATTGCGCTATCAGTGCTAAGTTCGTGTCTAATATCAAAGTTGACTATGACTGAAAGAAGAAGACAGATACTTTTGAAACGTTCTACGGTGGGACCAAACGAGGTGAGTATTTAAACATTGTAACGATTTTTGTACTTTAAAAAAGAACGAAAAGCATGATATAAAACACATCATTAGCGAATCGGACCATGAAAAAGATAATCAAATCCATTTTATAGTAAGTTTGTTTATTAAAGTCATGTCTGAACACATTTTATATACAAAAAGCTCAGCAAACGATTTCAAGACATGCATACTGGATTCGTTATTAAGTTCCGTGGGGCGGTATTTAAAGTACTGCTAACTAGCAAGTAAATTTGCAAGTAAACTTCAATTTAGTTTTAAATACGGTGTGAAATTTTTTAATGCCTGGAATTCAAAATAGCATGGAATAAGTTTACTTTAATTTATTTTCAAGTGAAACCAACTAGCCTTTTATGGAACTCGCTCATGAGTACCTATGACACGTCTTGTCTCGTCTCCTTCATATTTAAATTTAAGTCTTCTTCATTTTAATAAGGACTTTATAATTTGGACACTTTCACAACTGCCTATTAAATATTTGAGTATAAAATTATGCTGAAAGTAGTTTTATGTACTGCTCAATTTTATTAATGAAGAAGAAAATTTTATTGTAAATAATCCAGCACAAACTTATTTGTAATGTGAAAAGGCTCATAAATCAATTTTAATAACCCAAATTATTGACTAATTCGTAGAACTGTTATTAGCAGTACCTATGGAATTAGTTAGTCGTCTACCTCATAAACATTGTATTTATTATATTATTTTTTAGTCAATGCCACTTCACTATACATATAAATTATTATGCTCCTAAATACTCACTTTAGTTCATAATGAAATTAATTATGTTTCGTCGTTTAACTGACTGAGGGGAACTAAGCAAAAAATTATAATCTACTTTTTATTTCGATATCCGCAGAATCTTTGCAAGTACTAATGAGCCTGTAGTTGTTATTTCATGTGACTTTCTGCTGCCTTCAGCCATATGTATTAATTAATTTAAATTACGAAGGCTTCCTTTCCAATAGTTTATTAGGAGAATCATGGTTAATATGCCATTAAATATCAATAGACTTGTGTGCGGCTCTAAATGCTGTATAAAATAATGAGTTTTCTCGTAGGTTAAGCTTAGTATTGATTTGGGTGGCTTAACTAACCACAGGGGTTAATGAGTACTCGGCGTCAACTTTTCAAAAGCTGATGCTAACTGTTATTCTGTTATTCAACCTTCGAGGCATCATGTTTAGGTTCAAATGTAAAAGTAGTAGCCAATCTACGTTTCACGGTATACCACTTTTTTATACCTTGATCGAGACCTGAAATTGTTTATTGTGAAAAGAAATACCGCTTGAAATATGCGAAACTTTATGGGACAAAAGCTAATTGAAATTCTGGTCTCGTCTCTCGATGGTCCTTTGATTGTCACATCAAAGAGCGGAATTGAAGAGTAGGTTTCATTTCAAGTAACTTGTCCATTCGAGATTATACACAGTTTGTACCTAGTGCTCTTGCGAGTATTGTACCGTCCTGCTACCAGTCGTCTGTAATATTAGTGTAATCCCTAATAAATAGTATGTTTGAAGAGTGCTGCAATTCGGAGGAATGTTTAGTCTTTTCGTTTTTAATATGGTATGTGAGTGCATATAGATATTATGTTACTATTATGTATTAGAATCCATGTATTCTATTTAATATTCCACATTATAAGGAAACGCAGCGTGCTATCAAAAGGTTTATTCAAGAAGACAAAACGGTTGCTAAGATACACAACTACACATATACATGACAGTTACTTTATTTTAATAAACTTTAGATGCAACTTTTTTAGCCTGCTGTAATTTTTGTCAACTGTACCTTCAATGTCATTCCATAAAAAGTGGTCGAAAAACGGTTTGCGAATTTTGAAGACGACTTACTTAGGTAGTAAATACAAACATTGCAACAGATAAAAAAAATTGAGAAAATAAATAGGTACCTACTTTATAAACATAAAAACAAAATTAACATCATCGAAATATCAGTACGACAGTAACAATTGTGTGAATAATTTCCACTGATGTCATTCTAAATGTTTTCCGTTTGATTAATATATCAATGATGATGGTTTGATGTCAATATATGTTTAACTATCCTTGCAATATATGTTTAAAGCAACGCTGCGCATTGACGTTTGTTGCCGTCACAATGTGGTTTGGCGGTTCGCGGTTCATTTTACCATAATGTTTGTTATAGTTAATCATTGTCCTTTTATTTGTCTCTCTTGTCAGGTAGGGCCAACCAAAGCCAACAATTTTTTTACTCGTTTAAAATTCATCCCTTGTGGGATGAGTAAAGGAATTATGGCCCATGCAGCCAGGCTAAAGGTTTGCCGGTTTCACATTTCACATTTTTAATATACGTATTTTTTTAATATGTGCTTAGTTAGCACTTGATGGTCCCATCGGAAGACCAGCGCTAGCTGCAAGGCCAGCATTATGCTGAGATGGGACCATTTCTTGATGTATGTACTGATTTTTTTGTTTTTTTTTATTTATACATTTATACATATATCACGAATAAATGTTTTCTTTCTTTCTTTCTTTCTTTCTTTCATTAATATATATGAAATAGTCAACCCAAGCTTCTAAAGTAAAGCTTTTCAACATGGGAATGTCGTCTCTGAAGTGTTTTTTATCAATCTTAAGCTAAGCCTAGGCCACTAAGCCTCTTACAGATACTTCTTTGCCGAAGAATTTAACCATCTTGAAATTCTTGCAGAATTTACTATCGATCACTTTAGAATCGCTGACAAGCTTAAATTGTTTATTTTCAGGTAAGAAAAAATTACTAACAGTTACTATTAACGTAACGTCAACTTGTGTAAAAAAATGTTAACCGTCTTGTAAGATCGGTCTTGTTTGTCCTAATTGGAAAGTTTGTAATGCTCATGAATGTAGGTGTAATTATTATTTTAACATGATTCAATTTAACTGGCAATAAAGTATATTGTCATTTTTAAATCTAGCAGGTGTTTTAAACCACTGAAAACGGTAAGATTGACTTAAGATTTGGCCGGTTAAAATACAATTAGGCATTATCCAGCGTTATCCCCATCGAAAAAGCATAGATTAAAAATATTTTTTAGCTAAAAACTTACTGCGTTGAACTATGAAATTAATAATATACTTACATAATGTATTTACCGTTTCAGATGGTATATCTTTACCTAGGTACCTACATTTTTGTTCTTCCCTTAAAACATATTAGTTACGCCACACCCACTACAAGAACCAAGTAAAATAGCGCCAAGATATTTACATTTAAATTAGTCATTTACGTAAAAATACCATTTGCGGTGAGTTACGATTTTAAATAAATCTCCAATGCAATTTTATTCAGCTTTGTAATTATCTAAATGGTATACTATACTTTATATACCATTGAAAGCTTTGCTTTTACAGTATTTTATGCAACAGTTGTATTTTAGAAGGGTCAAAAAAGGCGAGTGGTGTTGGTTACGATGTGAGCGTAGCGAACATCGTAAGAAATACGCCACGAGCTTTTTGACTTGCTTATACAACGTTGCATACAATACTTTTTCTACGACTAAGTAGGTACTTAATAAAGTGAAAGTAATACGTTCTCCGAAAATGAAGGAGTTCGGTGTTCCAGTCTCCACGCCATAAAAATCTCATAGCTTTTATCATTGCCGTGATTTTCTATAGGCAACAAATTTTCCATCACTTCCTAGGGCGCCGCAGATATTTCTTCGATATAGATTTAATTTCGTTTTCATCCATGCTTTTTAATGATACGTTGTTCGGAATTACAACCATTTTTTTTCAATTCAACTCGTTTTGTTGCTTAAAATTATCTCTATAAATTAACGGATGCAAAAATAATGCATTTTATCCATTTTAGACATAATTTTTCGTAGTAACATTTCTCCTACACAATCGATATCTAAATAGAAAATAGTGTTAGTTTTACTTTTCAAAACATCCGGGTGCGATATACGACGTGAGTACAATTTTTTTTAATCTATGAATTCATACATTAAAAAAAACTTGTAGGTACTTACTTTTTTATGTATTCTTGTTACTTAAATCGGTGACATGATTCCCAAGAACAGATCTTCGTGTCTTATAGTTTCAGACTTTCCCGTACTGATCGATCTAAATGTTACATCCTGTATACTAGAGTTGGGTGTAATCAATTACTTTTGGAATTAATTATACGATTCCATTACAGTAATCGTGATTCTTCAGTAATCGATATCTTGGATAATCAAAATTACTGTAATACTGTACTATGATTACATTTGGTAATCCATCCCTTTGGAATCAGTTTTGTAAACCACTACTGTAATCTTAGGTTAACTTTATTGGTAAATCCAACATAATTAAAATATAAACTTAAGCTACCTTAAAATAACTTAGAAAAATGAAACTTATGCTAAAAATTAAAATAAATTTGGAGGTAAGGGTAGGTAGGGTCCCCATCACGCAGGCAGCATTCCCGCGTTGTATCGCAATTGCGAGTCTTTGTGCGAGAAAGCTGCCCGCGCGAGGGTCGTCTGTTGCCTCCCTCAGGCGTTTGCTGAGGTCTTTGTAGAGCCCACGTGCGCCCTTGCCCCACGGACCAAGTGTCTCGACGCCAAATGCGACAAATTCGTATTGGGCGCCGAGACACTGGTATTTTGTCATTTTTACCCGCTCCCGGGTGTCCGCCGCCGCGCCGGCATGCCTGCACGTCATTGGAAGGTAGGACGCAGCCATGGTGTCGGCGCAGGTAGCGTCCCACACCAGCGCACGTCCGTACCTCCATGGAATCAATGACATCCCATCAGGGCGCTTGCCATCGCTCCGTGCGATCTGGGGCTCCAGAGCAGCAGGAACGTTGGCACTGACGAGCGCCCTTCTGAGGATGTCATTCAAAGCGGCATGACGGGAGAGGCGGCCGGCACCCGAGGAGCAGGCGAGCCCGTGGTGGCCGAGGCGATTTACGGGGGCCCCACAAGAGGCACAATTGTGGTCCACGCAAACCTCAGCACCCAGTCGGAGACCGACGGCTATGCGGAGGGTAATTGGGTCTATGTGGGTGCCGGTATTCGGTGAGGGATAGGCATGGAGCCAGTGGCCTGATTCTACTCTGGAGACCGCCAAAAGTCTGGCGCGGTCTCCACCTGTCGCGGTGTCAATGAGTGAATGTAAGGTAGGCATGCGTTCTTAGTACATACTAACAATACTCAATCGTCCACATTTCCTTCGTCAGAAAATACGTGACGTCTGGTGGCCCTGGGATCTTACTCTATTATGTCATTCCAGCATTTCACTTCCACATTTAATTTAGGTGTTGAATCCGTTGATAAGTAATCAATTAAAGAATTCCAGTAATTTGAAAGCGACATTGATTCCCAATGATGATTCCTTAATATGTAATCGTAATTCACCGTTTCACTTGATTACATTATAAGTAATCTGAAACCCAGTAGTGGATTACAAAGTAGAATCAAGTAATCGTGTAATCAGGAATCGATTACGAAATGCCCATCTCTGCTGTATACACACACAGACCGATCCATTTTTAAGTAGATGGACAGATTTAAAAAAAATAGAGTCTTCTTCTTCTTATGGTGCCTCTCTAACTAGTGAAGGTTGGCAGTCAGCTCCGCATACTTTACACGGTCCCTGGCCAGGTTGAAAAGCTCCGATGCACTTGTGATTCCAGTCCATTCCCGGATATTTCGCAGCCAAGATTTCTTCCTGCGCCCAACAGCTCTTTTTCCAGCCCTTTTGCCCATGATTATAAGCTGTAAAAGCTCGTATCTTGTGTGCCTAAGCACATGTCCCAGATAAGCAACCTTTCTTCTTTTGATAGTCTGCATCAGTTCACACTCCTTTCCAACCCGACGCAGGACCTCAACATTGGTCACGCGATCCGTCCATCTTATGGCCAATATGCCCACATTTCAAATGCTTCTAAAAATAGAGTAATTTATACAAATAAAATAAATTTATAGGGTCGGGTTGAGAAATCTGAATTCTACAAACTCAGTTCAAATGTCGAGCGTTTTTTTTCAAACTCCTCAATTCGGATGCAGATGGCGAAAGTTTATAATGAGAGGACACCTGTATCTGGATCTAACGTGTGCTTAAGCTGGACTGCTATACACCTGTAGCTTCATTATTAATTATTCACCTGTAGGTTTCCAGCACCAACCTACCTAAGGAGTCTTGTATAAGTGCTTAGGTAAGGCCATAACTAATTCTGATTTTCATTAATTAACAAACGATGAGGATCTTTCTCCTTCAGGGGATTTGTTAACATAAACTTTAAGTCTACCCTAATTCGGTAAGGAACGGTAACTTTACTCTATGGAGCGATTTTAAGGATTTTCTTTAATTCATTAATTAATTTTTGTAAAACATACGCTTACTTTATAAAAAAATACGCCCGTGGGAATTTATGAAATGGAAGTGTACTTCCATTTCTACGACTTTAGCTAAATGTTCGTTCGTTAAATCATAGGTAGTTCAATCTCAGTTGTTTAATTATGAGATTTTTAAATGTTTTCATAATTTTTCGCTCAAAGCAGATATATTATTAAATTACTTAATAGCACCTAATCCAAACATCTCAAATGTTTTTCATCTACTCAAAGATTAACTGGCATCTTTTATAGGGATAAGTTCGCCTGTGTACGTACATATGTCTCATCTTTTTTATTGTGTTTGTTTCTTTATCTTTATACAATAAAGCATTTACTTACTTAATACCCTTCGGGTCTCACCTTAACATAAAACTGTTTACTATGACAGTAAACTGCGTAGAAAGATTATTACAGTGCTAACAATCTGTCGTAAATTACGTTTGAACTTGAGATCGTTTAATTAATTCAGCTTTTTTGGTGTAATTTAGTTTTTAAACCTCGAAACATTTTCATTCGTCGTTTTTAATTGGACTGTTTCAGTGCTTTTGTTACAGATCCTTAAAAATATTTTCTTAAGAATTGCTGGTGTAATTTGAATATTTTCCTCGATTAAATTATTTTCGTTACTAGAAGAGAGGTAAATAACTTACTTTGTCAACGTTTTTGTTTTCTTGTAACGTTCCATGAGAAATTTGTATGAAAGTGGTGTTCATTAAAAATACCAGTATCTATATAATACATTTTATCGTAGTACGTCTTACTTTTATTCACAGTAGGTAAGTACAAGAGCCAATGTTCACAAAATCGATATACCTATATACATATTTGTGTAACCATTAGTAGATATACTTTTTTTTTACTATTTACTAGATTTCTAAACTTACTACAGTCGGGCAAAAAGCCCTAATCAAACAAATGCTCTAACCTTTTCTTACTCAAACTCAAACTTTTTGGAAACTTTTAAAAGATCGTCGTTCAAGGTAAGGTTTGTGACATTCTTGAAATGGAATGGAAAAATCCTTTAAGATAACGGCAAACTATAATTTTGTTACTTGGGGGAAATGAAGGGGAACGTCATGTATAATGTATATTATAGTTATTATGTAAATACCTCTCCTGACAACCGAGTTTGTATTATGCATCCCATCCCGCTCAGTGTCAATGTAATGGTTTAGGGTAGCTCCACTTAGACTTATCTCTATACGAAATTGAAACGTTGTTCTATGTAAACCTAAAATGCTCGTTTAGAGCTCAAAGCTTATGCAAATGAAAATTTAGAGGTAAGGATGCCGTGACTGATGAATAGGATAGATTGTGCTACGCCTGAAAGCCTGTAATTACCCAAATGTCCTGGGATTTAGCTCTGAATTAGAACAATAGGTAATTACAGTAGCACAAAAAGAACACACTGAACTGCCATACAGAAGGAATGAAAGGAAAAATCACAGAGCGAAAAAGTATTGTAATATTTTCTTGAAGATTGTTGGTAGGTACTCTAGTTCCAATCTTGATGAAGTGATGAATGGTTGTTGATATTGATTGAGCTCAGCGTTCGGCGGTATCAATGCAAAGACGGTCAGTTTGATACTCAAGTCGCGTGCCACGATATATTCGGGGTATGATTTTTCCCCGGATATTACCTACGGATTTATATGGCTAGTTAGAGCTGTCCGAAACTTAATTATGTTTACTTCTTTGCGTTAGAAAAATAAGCATTTTAGTAACTACAGAGTTCATTAAATTTCATGATTTTACAAACGAAATAACTATACCTGTGATCTGCTTAAAAGAAAATTGTCTTTGTAACTTAGAATGATATCTCGCAGTAATAAAAGTTTTCTGCTTACGAGATTTACGTAAACCTTGCCTCGTTATTTTTAACCGACTTCATTGACATAACATAATGTATGCAACTATTGATAGAGGTACAAAGTGTAGGTGTTTTTTTTTTTCAAGTATATTTCATTGAAATATCAAAATATGAAAGCTATTAGTTTTTTTTTTTATGTGATTATGAAGGCAAACGAACAAATTGGTCAACTGATGGTAAGTGATCACCACTTCCCATAGACACCCGCAACCCCGGAGGGATTGCAGATGCGTTGCCAACCTAGAGGACTAAGATAAAATGCCTCTAGTGTCCGTAATTTCACATACGAGTTTCAGAATTTTCTATGTAAGCCCGTCTTTTTTTTTATTTATTTCTGGCGCTGGGTAAGCCCGTGTCTATCACGAGTATCGCGTAAAATTAATGTCCAGAAGTGTGCTAAGACTGATACACGAGGTATGATATTAACTAATTTATCTACTGAAAAGGCGCATTGTAAGAAGCAAAGAGATTTTGATGTTTACCATCAACTGTAAAGTAGTGGTTCTGTAAGATAAGCATCAAACTTTTTTTTTTACAGATTAGATACTTTCCTTGTATTTTTCTCAATATTTAGTGCCTTAGTTAAGCCTTCATTTTAAAACTATTTGCAAAACTTGCGTTTCATATCAGATAAATTGGAAAAAGACAAATTATCCAAGGTCAGCGCACTGTCGTTTGCTGTCTCGTATGTTTGTCGCACAGCTGTTCATTTCACATACGAGTATTTATTTGATATCAGGCTGACTCAGGCTGAGTCAATAACCAAATATATGAAAATACAAGGTATACCTATATTTTTTTTTATAAGATATCAACATCATCTTGGAGGAGAACAACCGAGAAATTATCGTTAGGGGTGCGAGTCGGGTTACCTCCACGTCTGGTCTAGAGCTGCGGTTCGTTTTTGGATCCGTCCGGGGGGGAAGAGCAGTGTGCTTGCTCCGGTGCACACTGGACATCGGCTAATGATTTCCTGGCAGTTTCTGAGGGATATCATTAATCGTTGGCTAAGAGCCCGACAGGGGGTAGGGGGTCTTTGACCATTACCGTACAACGTTGCCGACATTTTTTTCACAAGATTTTTCAATTATATTTTTGTTACTTTGACATTGGCGAAGTTGTCGTTGATACACCACGAATAAGAAGAAGAAGAATGATCGTTATTTTAGAGTACCTACGTATATGTGCTTGAACGCTGGATAGGTAGGTACTAATAATTGTAATGAATTAGGTGTATCTCTGGTTAAACTACATGCTTGCTTCTCAATTAAATTCACAAAACTATGTGTATGACTACACGATACCCATTCTACGTCGTTTGTTCCGATAATAATCATTAAATAATGTATTTCAGCTGCGTAGGTACTTTAGTAATGTACGTTTTTGTCAAGGCATCGCTTCAGTGATTTACCCGCATCAATGTTAGTAAACAAAACAAAACAATTACTCTCTTTCTTCTCGAAGCCAGTCTAGGTAAGTGATTTGTTAGGAAACATAAATACCGAAATGAGCTTACGTTGTTATATTATTTAAATTTTTAATGGTTGACATTTTTTTTTTGAGCTGCCGATTTCTATATAAGTTATTTAAGTGATGATGTAATTTTATATTGAATGATGAAATAAACATGAACATAACATTCAAATGTTCCCCAACGGACCCTTATATATGGAGCGAAACCAAGACATAGTAACCGAAATTGACAGCTGGTGGCGATGGGTTGCTAATATAACTGAATCCAATTATGCATGGTACGCAGGGGCGATTGGCCCTCTTACCAGCCTGACGGAAGGTTTAATAATTCACAAGCCCGCTCCAACTCCACTAATCGAATTTAAAATCTGGTGGTCCCTCGGGAGTTCCTTCAGGGCGTCGTTAGAGACACTAGAAAAGAATTTCGTCTCATTAGCCAAATCCTATATAAAAAGATCCTTTAAAAATGTTAAGTTTTCCCTGTAGGTGGTTCGATCGCTTGGTCCTTCCTCGATTTTCTCTAACGGCAGTTCCCAATTTCTCGAGCCTGATGAGATTAGGTTGAATTGTTTCACGCGCTTATTCGAATAGAAATTTCTTGATTGACGTCGATTATGAGGAAAAAGGCAAGTCAGGAGTTAATTCGACGCTTGACTTTTTCATTGCTGCTTCGCTTTAGTTACTTAACTTTTTTGCCTCAAACTTTGCGTTAATATAAAACGAATTAACAAGATAAACTCCACCTTAATTGGTTTTTAACATCGTATCAAAGTGTTAGTAATCAGGACAGGCTACCCTTTAATAATGTTATTTACATCAGAGAGCACTAACGTATAATTAACTTAATTAAAATACAATGGAAAGATACTTGAAATGTTTAAACAAAAATTCGCAATCATTCAAGATTCGTAACCTACACAATGCTCTATAGGGAACATTCCAAACCTAACCTACCCGTTTTAACCATTGGTTGGACACATTCAATTTATTTTACCCGAGTGGCACATTATCAAATCTGTACCTAAGATTTTGATGTAACTTCACCGTCAAAGCTGCTATAGCTCAACGTTGTTTTGGCAGCATTCATTGCGTCAATGAGGCTGTAACGGTACATAGCGTATTTTACCGTTAATTTCACAAATATATGATTGGGCGATGCCCATATTGCCCATAGTCAATTAATAATATTGGAATTATCCAATTAATATATTAAGAGGGACCTTTTCTAAGATAGAATAAATAATAATTAAGCTGGGAATTCTGTACGAGGGCAATAGGAACATGATCAAATAGATTGCGCAGGAAGGTACTAAACTGTGTGAAGGTCGAGTAAACTACAGCTTTACATATACTACATGTAGTATATGACACCAAAATGTTTGATAATAAAATTGCATAGTCAGCACCATCCGTGCTTCCTCATCACTAGAATGAATTAACTTTCATTGATCGTGTTGTTTCATGTTGTTCGTATCTGCGGTGCATTCTATCTCTTTCACACGCTAGCCTAACCACAAAACAGGTGTGTATGTTGTTGTATGTATACGATGCGGGACTCACAGGGAATAGCGTAATTCGACCTTATTGGGTTGAGCGTAAGGATCGTTTTGGTTTGACGACGTTCAAATGATGCACGAGACGCACGAGATGCATGAGAAGCTCGAGACGCTCGGGTCGCCGGAGAGGCTTGAGACGCATGAGATGCCGGAGTTGCACGAGACGCACGAGATGCACGAGATGCAGATAATGGGTATAAATAGAACGGTTCTTCAAGGAATCGGGATTAGTTGTTTTCGGAATTTCTTCAAGCGAGGTCTTGCTGCTGTAAGCGATATCGGTTCGCAGTTTATTTACTTTGACAAAGTTTATTTATTTAATTTAATTATTTAACTTAGTTTAATCGTTTAATTATTTATTGTGCTTCGCAATCAGTGTTCGTGAACCAATTACCATACCAACCTCACCAATATCCTTGATCCTTCCCTCATCCGATTTCTCTGTGGCCAGGACACCTTTAGCCGTCAGTATCATGATCGGTACCCTGAGTCCGGGGTATTGGCAGAGAAATTACCGCCATCATCGTCATTGCCATGACGTTTGATTATTGGCCATGAATTCTGATTGTGTGTTCTAATTCTGTCACGCTTGAAGTAGGGACTTTACGGGACGAGGTTCCCGGCCCCAAGGCAACCTTGCGGTGTTAACAAAGCTTGGGGTTTAACGTCTTTCGGGACGGAGTCAGGCGTTGGGGATCGACCTGGCGTTCGTCTGCCGTATGGAGTCGAGAAATTCCCCCTAGCGTTATCAGGCTCTGGGTATCTGCTGGGTTCCTGATTTACGCAGCTGCCACAGAAGAAATACTGAGTGAGTGATTTCTTTTGTTTTGTGTTACTTTGTTTGTGATATGTGAGCTTAGGCTGATTTTATGCAGTGTCATTTATTCATTATGTCTGTATTCAACGGTCATATGAATTACTTACTTTTGAATCATTTACTTTCAATAATTATTGTTGAATTTGCCTTGGCTGGATTGTTTTGAGGGTAGATTAATCAACACCTCATTTGAAACCAATTTTACATCATCAAGACTCGCATGTAGTTGTTTTACCTAGACCGGGAAGCACTACAAATGCATTGAGAGTCATCACCATCAATATCATCTGAATTATGATCAATTAATAGTGGAAATGGAATCTGCTATCATCATCACAAGATTAATTTACCTTGTAAAACTATTCTCTGCCATCGCAAAGTTACTACAATAACAGTGTACATGTTATTTATTAGACTTGTGAATTAAAGTCTTTATTAAAGTGAGTAATTTCATATCACTATTGAATCATGGACGGGGAGACCATACCTCATCCGGTAGCGCATTGGTTTGGCTAGTTGCCTATATTGAAGTACAGCGTGAAGTCATACAGTAGTGAAGGATTACTGCTCGAAATCAAACTCAGACTTGCTGTTCTCTATTGAAGGGAACCCAAACTCATGCCTATGAAGGTCTACTGTGACGGTCGGGGATAAGGGGGGGAAATAATTAATATATCACATATCTTTTATAACTGTGTTTATAATGTGCATTTCTATTTTCCATTGACAATCTGATTTGTGTACATACTTATTTTCTAGCAGCGGACTTCTTTAAGTTGGTCATAAGTTGATCAATATTTTAGCATAACATGTAATAGACTAATTTACAGGTTCTTTACATTACATTCCATAGATCTCCATGAAACTTTAATCATAATGTGTTTCCTTGCTACGCTATTAGCCATCGACTTGCTTACTTTTCCGTATACTACTATTATGACGAACTTCATAATTTATTAAATAATGGTTGACTTGTTTCCATACTTGCCCAAATGACCACTTAACTATTATACTTTATGCTTCATTAACTTTACATAAAATACCTTCCAATCAGAAGGCTTAATCGCTATTTTCTTTAGTTAGCGCAAACAAAATCCTTAGGTAATGTGTTGCTAGCCGTCGCGTATGTATGTTAGTTTTAATTTGTAGGTAGATCAATCTTTACTCGTCACTAAACGTTCCCAGGGTTACGTAGGATGCGGACACAACGAAGGGTATTTAATTTAATTACTAGACGATTCACGCACTAGACGATCACATGGCCATATCTACAATATATCACGTATCACGACCAGAATAGTTTGTTAGGCTTTCACGACATATATAAATTATTAGTAGGCGTCTTTATTTACCTCCTATATTAAGTACGCGTTGGATTGAGCTATGTAGTTTAGGTACGTTAGGCGTGTTAGTCGAAATTATTTGAACTAATTTACAGTTTTTTTTAAATATATTTTAACCTCTTAAGAAAATATAGAGTAAGGGGGGGGGGGACGTTTTGTTACAGTGGTGCCGTGACCAGGATTTAGGAGTATCTTAGGTCCTGGTGTATTTAGGTTATATATCAATACTTGTTAGCTAATAATACATAGCTCAATTCAGGTTGTTTATAATTTTTTATCGTAATAGGATGATACTTTTAGCTCGTATTTTATAAGTCTGGTTGTCTCTTAAACTTTTATCATAGGTAGGTTACCTAGGAATTGTCCAACAGTTGCTTTTTTATAAAAGTAATTGTTGGACACAGTGTTGCCGTGTAATGGAAAAGTGAGAGTAAGGATTGGTATCTTCTATAGGTTACTAAAATATAATATTAGTTGGATATAGTTCAATAAAACAGTCACCTTTAGAATAAAATTTTAATATTGATCTTTACATAATTTTCTGAATTATTACTGAAGCATTATTTTCGCGACACTTATTATATTATGCACTCATAGTTCAAGTTCTGTAACGATATTTAATAGTCACGTTTTGTCACCTTGTTCACTTTGCACTTAATATTACCTTAGCATTATTGTCGTAAACTTTCATTGGTCCACTTCACTCCATAGTTCCGTTGGTTCATGATTCCGTTCATTCACGGCGTCCCGTGAAGATTTTTGCAAATTCTTATCCACTTCGCACCCTTACTTCTAGAATATACAACATCCGATGTAGGTAGGATACCGCTAGCTAACTAACAGCCATTTTTGCACTTTACGTTGTAAACTCTGCTCCTTTTAGCTAAAATCGTTCAGTCCACTCGTAGTAGATGTAATCACTTGTATATTACGTTCGGTCATTATTGTTGTAAATTTAATTTATCCACTTGCACTCTTACTTTAATCGACGTCCGTTGTAGATAGGATACAGCTAGCTAACTGACAAAAAAAATCTAGCACTTTACTTGGTAGGATTATATTTTAAGGAGCAATTACACTGTTGCGTTCGCTTTATTGAGTCGCCGAACTTGTCTCACACTAGGTTAATCAACTAAAGTTTTGTTAGGTACCATTTTTGCGCCTACGTTACTTTAACTTTATCTAATCTTGATCTAGGGGTCCCTACTGATACACTTCGACCCATGCGTGGATCTTTTTGTGTAATTATTGTAGGTTTATTCCTATTAGGATAGGTGCTTTCGATCTTTTAGGTTGTGGTTTTTTTTTACTTTCATAGCATATTATGGTATTTTAATGTCTCTTTTCTAATGTTGTTATAGGCTCTGGTTACCCCGTAGTGGTATAGACGTGTTTTGCAATATGTGTATGTAATGATTTTACGCTGCAAGACGTATGCAGAGATAGGCTTAGTGTATTTGCCCCTTCATTGGAAATTATAAGTATTAGCCGGTCAAATACAGATCGACTTCTCGAATTGTCGATTCGTTTAGGGTAGATTTCGGTTTGGTTAATGTGATACCTACCTTCATTATGAAAGTTGATTTAGGATTCCTGGTGTAGATGAATATTTTTGTGACTTAAGAACGTGTTAGAATATTTAACTAGTTTGTAAACGAATTGCTATTTTAGATGCATTATTAAATTAAAACTGATTGTTCATTTGACTATAGGTAGATTTATGATTATAATGTTTTGTATATCCAGATAGGGAATCTTAATCTGATACTTTTATAGGTAACATTGCTTATAATGTACGCTAAATTTATAAAATTGTAAAGTCGGGGGGGTGCATAGTTATTTTAGAATGATTTCCGTTAGGTTGAGAATACTAGTAAGGTTTTAAAGATTGCAAGGTCGGGGGGGTGTAATAAATGTACTTTTAATTACGGTGATATTACTAAGCTAGCGAATGGGGTAGTCTTCTTGTGGGGTAAAATTTATAATTTTAATAGGCTTTTAGGGTAGTTCGTGCCTGGGGCTTGATATTGAGGAACCCTTGCTTTGTTTGTTAGGAAACGTTACTACTAAGGCATGCTCGTGTGCTAGGGCATATAGGGTAGACAGAGACTTAAGAGTATGTATTCGCCGTGATAGCAAATGGAATTAAGTTTTCAAACGGTAGTAATGACTAGTATGTATGTCATGTCTACATAATTAAAATTGGAATGTTATAAAAATTGTGTTCGGAAATAGGTGATGTTGAAATTACAGCTATTGCTGTGAGAGTTTTATGTTTAGTGACAGTTGTACCTATCTCGGAGCATTAGATTGGTTTACTATATTAGTGAATGTACTCTTGTTCATTTTGATTTCTCATTACGGTTGTATGAGCTTTGTAGGTACCTGTGTATACTTGACGATAGTTAGTTGTGTGTTATGTATATGGGGGTATTTTAGTCAAAACATAGAAGTCATTTCATGCGGTTAATTAGGGTGCATTATTTTATTAGGTACATTGCGTAATAGTTGTGAGTATGTATTGAGTGAGTTATAGTTTGTTATTCTTAGACCTCCCAATAAAGACTGAGGATGTCTAGAGCTTTTACCATCTTTAGTTTAATATAGCTCACAAAAGTGGTACCTATGATATCATTAGGGAGGGGTATCAACTGGTGACAAAGTTATATAATAGATTGATTCTGTTTAGTGTAGCTAGGTGATGCAATATGTGGAGGCAGGATGACTAACGTTGGTCGTAGGGTTGTCTTTCTCAAATTTTGACTTAAAACTGTAGTGTATGTATATAAGTATAGTCCAGTTAGTGTTTCTCTGTAGGAGGTGTCGGCTGATAGGACACGATCATGTCATTGTTTATTCTGAAATACTATTAATTATACATTAAATTTTTATTCTAGAAATTTGGACTAAGGCGGACCTTTAGGTAAATTTACCTATAGCTGGTATTGAATTGCTTTCTTGTCCGTCATCGATGCTTTCCTTTATTATTTTATGCTGTAGGTATCATTAAGAAATACACTGACTCTAAGCTTGTATGTATTATGGTTGTTTCAAAGGTTGATTTTACTAAGAACTTGATAGATACTCATAAGATCAGTAAATTAGGTAACAATAAGGTGGGTAGGCCCGTTCAGGTGCCTTGGTAGGCGTCCTCTCATTCGGACAGGGGTTCTGTGCCCAGCGGTGGGACGTGTGTGGGCTGATGATGATATGATGACGTTAGTTGTTAGATAATGATGATGATGATAGTGATAATGATGGTAGGTAGGTCTGTTTAGGAATGTGTATTACCTACGTTCTTATAAAAGTTTACTTATTGCGCAAGCTTTTAATCTTGCAATCTTCATAAATGTTTGTTTGTTTGTTGGGTAGAATAGGTCGTGGCTCGTTCACTTCAGGTACTTTGTATTTATAATGTACGTATGTTTGTGTGTAAATGAGTTGATTACACAAGTTATAGCCAAGTGAAGTATAATTACTGTCGGAATAAGAAGCTTCTATTAAAAATGTAGCATCTTATTAGTTAATCCTACCGCCAAGCAGCAGTACTAGCGCTGCTGTGTTCAGGCGTAGGATAGTCAATGGAATTACTGGCATAACACATCAGGTATTTTATCCTGACTCACTGAACCGGTAACGCATCTGCAAATGCTCCGGTGTTGCGATGTCCATGAGCAGTGATGGTTGCTTACCTACTATCGAGTAACCCACCTATTAGTTTGTTTCCCTTGTTGTACATTTTAAGTAGATGCCGAAAACACTAGCTGCATCTTGCGACTTTGTCTGCAAACAGGTTGTGTGTCACCAACCCGCAAGAATTACGTAGGTTTAGGGATAAAAGGCACGCGTTATTTCAGTCTATAGTTTATCATTATGCTAAATTTCATTCACATCTATTCAGCCGTACTGACGTGGAAATAGTAGCATGTTACATTCATTCATACAATTATACCACCCATGCATCAATACCAACTATACACCCATACCACCAATGCACACATACATCCTCACAAACTTTAGAATTTATATTTTTATTAGTAGGATAGTAGAATAAAATAAGATAGGGTAGGATTACATTTTGAAGTGATTATATCAATTGACTAATGATTCACGTTTCTACCTTCTTTCCAAAAGTTCGATTAATAGGAGATTTCGCTTTGGTTTTAAATACGCAGCGGCTACTCATACTGTCTGTAGGTAGGGAAGGTAATTTATATCTATCTATCTAGTAGTGTACTTACAGGTAGCTCCAGAGGTATTGATATTGACAAGAATAAGTTATGTATATTCATTAGTATGCAGGGGTGTCATATAATGTATCAGTTAAATTTT
The DNA here is from genome assembly GCA_932294345.1 of Pandemis cinnamomeana. NCBI lineage: Eukaryota > Metazoa > Arthropoda > Insecta > Lepidoptera > Tortricidae > Pandemis > Pandemis cinnamomeana. Next base: position 7,715,918 of record OW028705.1, on the reverse strand, counting down.
AAACTCATTAATGTGCATTTGTTATGGCTTTTCCAGATTACATACAATTCTATATTTAATGAATATCATTGAAGTTGGTTCAGCAGTAATTACTAGGTACTTCAAAAATTTTAAATGCTTACATCATGACTTTGATAATACGTACGTATCATCACGCCTCTTTCTCATAGGGGGTAGATAAGACTTGCAAAGATATGCCTTGTTTCACTTGCACAATCCTGGCAAGATGATAATAATAATTTTGAGCTTTAGCTCAATAGAATGTAGAAATCCCTGTCTTTTGTAATTAGTACAAGCATGCTCTGTTTTGTTATTGTGAATTTGTCATATAATGTTAAACATTTTCGGAGCTGATTATATTTCATGAAAAAATAGGTTCCGTACATAATTGTAAGTATGTAATTCTGAGTACCTATGTATGTATGTATGCAGTTAGGCTAGTGAATATATCAATCCAGTGTTATTAGGGCTCGGTTCCTAAACAAATGAAGCTAGTGTGCGGTCGTTTTATATTTGTACATTACGAAGACAGATATATAGACATGGAAACGTGGCTAGTGCAAGTTTATAGGTATGCAGGTACATGGTTAGTCTGGTATCTAGTGTTCACTATGATCAGTCGTATTTATGATAGTCCAGTGACAAAAGAGCCCTATCCTTAAGCAGAATGTACGTGATGTGGATTCATATTATGTTGGTAATGGCATGTAAACTCGGTTGGGGATCTGAAAGGTCGCTGCAGTCAGTCTCAGGTTTTGTTCTCTCTTCTCTTTTCTCTATCAATTCCTGCCTATATTTAGGTCTAGTGCAACGCAGGGCAGAATTACTGGTTTTTGATATTTTTAACTATAATTTTATTGTGTCCGTTACGATACTAAGGTGGTAAGCGAATGCTTGTCCTGAGGGAATGACTCGATATAAATATATACAAAAACGTAAAACTAATCGATAGGTGGCAGCACTAGTATAGCACGGTCCGGCGCAGTTTCAAGAGGCGCTTAGAGCTTTCTTGAAACTATGCTCGGTGTTATGTTTGACAGTTCGGGTGACGTTCGCTAGGTGGCGCCGCGGTGCGCGAGCACATGTTTTAACAAATTATTTATACTACGCAAATTTTAAAACTTTTCTAGATTTTCCTGTAATCGATAATTTTAAAAACATTTCTAGATTTTCCTATAATCGAGAAATAGAATAGTTACGGTGTGACCAATTGACGGACAGACACACTAAGAACTCGTAAAACTCAACACTAGGGTTGACTTTTAAATTTTGTTGTTTTCTTTCGTGTAGAAATTTCATTCCCACTTATCTTTTGATTTCAGAAATAATTCTAAGCATTTTACTGTCGTTCAATTCTTATCTACTATTGCGATTGTTACATAATAGTTTACCAAGTTAGCCTTACTATAGCGTAGACATTCACAGTTATAACATGCGAATAGACGTAGTAGCTGATTACGCAGATTTTCCTTTGAGGTATAGATTATAGTACGGAACACTATATAAAAAAAAAAAAAAAAAAATGAACACACTTAGTAGGAGTCTACCACTCGCATTCAACTTTAAGGTGTTTGCTACCTTTGCATATTGTGATTCAATTCACATTTATTTTTATCATTTAATTCTTGAGATAATTTTCTCTTTGATAATATTGCGGCAGTTACTTTAACAATATATCAAGTTTGCTTTTGCTATAGTGTAGTCGTTCACAAATACAACAAGCGAACAGATTTAGTAACCCAGTGTGTCAATTACATAAGGTCGAGTTTTGTCTAACAAGTATTGACTCTACACCGTGGCAGAGCGCTCGCATAAAAAAAGGGAAGGGTAGTTTGATCAAACTGGCACGGTACAGCGCCTGCTTACCCATATTTTAAATGATTACTATTGGATTGTAATTGCGTTTCGTTATGTCTTTCAATTGGTAACTTACGTTAGGCTAATTTTAAACAAAATTAAAATAATTGTTTATTTTAAACGTACTTTTCATGGTAAGGAAAATAATTACATATTTTGAAAGTTATTCTTATGAAAAGGTTCGATACGCATCAACGTTAATTGCTGTAGTTTTGTTCATAACGCCCTCTAGTGAGCATAGTTGATTATAGTGTAAACTCGGTTGGCGGTAACCTGAGTAGAAGGTATTTTGAATATTTTAGATAGATCGCTGCGTTGACTGATTATCACAATATTATCCATTTGGAAAAATACATGAATTTGTGTCAACTCTAGGGAAGTAATGATTATTTTGACGTAAGAGGTACTTGCATAAGTGTTACACTCACTTGTTTTTTGTTCTGTTCTAAATCTTATTCGTAAGTGCGTACACCATATGCACGCATTACCTATCGGTTTCATACGTTATCTACCTAGAGTCTATCTGAAGTTTTATGATTGAGTTGGTGGTTATTTGGGTATAGTACCTAGAGTATTTTAAATGTGTTTGTTCTGAAATTAATTAGGTACCTTATTACTGGAAATGTAGGTAAGTACGGATGTCGTGATCTTAGCGATTATCTTTTCTGGATATTTTACATTAACATTTTCAGGATTAAATCTTTTTCTTAGTATTTAGTTAAGTTTATTTGACTGTTCAACGTCAACAGTCTAGTTTCTGCGCGGGCTTTGTGTGGGTTGGAGACTTCACCTATTAATTTGCTCCGCGGGTTTTCTCACGTTACCCTGTTTGAATTCTGGAAGACTCTGGGGGGTGCGAACCCTGCCACGAGTTGGGTCGCAGGCTTAGAACACTGAGCTACCACGGGTTTAGTCTAGTTATAAGTCTTAGCTTTAAGATCATAGAATTAATCCATTTAGTTTACCATAAGGTTATGTTATGCTAATTATAGGATAGAGTAGATATAAATGCGGGAAAGTAATTTAAAGTTAGTAGATTTAACTAGTGCAGGTGGAAAGCGATAGGCTCTTACAAATAAGTAGGATGGATAGATAAATTATTAAATTAAGTTAATTTGATTTATTTAGGATAGAAACGGTTGCCTTGCTACTCCGTAACATAGGGTGCCGGACGGCTTTGCCTGCGTGTTTTATATTTTCAATTTTCAAGTTGCGTGTCAGTGCGCATATTGCACAGACAAGGTTGTTTTGCACTTGTTGCGAAATGTGGTGATGTAATTGTTTTTGTCCATTTGTATGAACCTTCGAAAGATAACGACTGATTCAGTCCGTTATATATATTCCACTTACGTCTAAGTTACCTAATGAAATTGCTGATTTGGTGTAGCTAGGTATGAAATTGCGATTGGAATGGGGAAGGAAGAACAAGGTTGTGTATTGATGCTATGTTGACTTCTTGACGAGGCTAAAAAAAAAAAAAATGTCGTTATGCTATAGTATGAGGGGCTGCAGCAACTTAGCAATTTTGGGGTTAATAAGGACGGTTTATTGGCATTCAACCCCTGAACAGCACACTACAAATGATTTTCCAGTGCGAATGGAGTTAGGTTAAGTCAAATTGACATCAGCTATGAGGCTGGCACTAGATAATCATTACTCTACATGCGGTGCAACCAAGCAGAAGCTAGGATGCGATGCTTAAATCTTCACACACTACACACTCACCGAAAGAATAGCGATTATTGTATTGAAGGGGCCTTTCGAATGAGACTATTGATTAACGGATGGTTATGGCCCAATATCTATTAACGTACTCTAGTTTTGGAAGGGATTTTTCCGGAATTTCCATATTCGGTCGATATGCAGGAGCAAGACTGGTATGGCGGGACTGGTAAAACGTGCTACTAGAGCCGGGGATTGTTCTCACAAAACAGTTTCCCTATCTAAGACTAGATTGCCTTGTGAGGGTGATATTCGTTCATAATTATTTAGTCGTGAACTTGATGGGTTCAGTTGTTACCTTAGTTACTACCTTTCGGTCTAAAAACACACCACACATTCCAAATACACTCATGGGAAAAATGCAAATAAATTAAAAGTGATCAATTTTGAAGGTTCATATATTTGTGAAAACATGAGATTTTAACTGTTTACTTCAGTTTATCAGCTTGTCAGCTTTCCACTTGCGCAAACATTGGGGGGTGGTTGTAACGGTACATAGCGTATTTTACCGTTAATTTCACAAATATATGATTGGGCGATGCCCATATTGCCCATAGTCAATTAATAATATTGGAATTATCCAATTAATATATTAAGAGGGACCTTTTCTAAGATAGAATAAATAATAATTAAGCTGGGAATTCTGTACGAGGGCAATAGGAACATGATCAAATAGATTGCGCAGGAAGGTACTAAACTGTGTGAAGGTCGAGTAAACTACAGCTTTACATATACTACATGTAGTATATGACACCAAAATGTTTGATAATAAAATTGCATAGTCAGCACCATCCGTGCTTCCTCATCACTAGAATGAATTAACTTTCATTGATCGTGTTGTTTCATGTTGTTCGTATCTGCGGTGCATTCTATCTCTTTCACACGCTAGCCTAACCACAAAACAGGTGTGTATGTTGTTGTATGTATACGATGCGGGACTCACAGGGAATAGCGTAATTCGACCTTATTGGGTTGAGCGTAAGGATCGTTTTGGTTTGACGACGTTCAAATGATGCACGAGACGCACGAGATGCATGAGAAGCTCGAGACGCTCGGGTCGCCGGAGAGGCTTGAGACGCATGAGATGCCGGAGTTGCACGAGACGCACGAGATGCACGAGATGCAGATAATGGGTATAAATAGAACGGTTCTTCAAGGAATCGGGATTAGTTGTTTTCGGAATTTCTTCAAGCGAGGTCTTGCTGCTGTAAGCGATATCGGTTCGCAGTTTATTTACTTTGACAAAGTTTATTTATTTAATTTAATTATTTAACTTAGTTTAATCGTTTAATTATTTATTGTGCTTCGCAATCAGTGTTCGTGAACCAATTACCATACCAACCTCACCAATATCCTTGATCCTTCCCTCATCCGATTTCTCTGTGGCCAGGACACCTTTAGCCGTCAGTATCATGATCGGTACCAGGGTACCGATACCCCGGACCTTCAGCAGCAGTGACTTGAGGGAAGAGCTGCCTTAATTCTACCTCACTCGTTGAAGCAATACGCACGGACAGCTATTGTGGATATTGTACGGGACGCCGGGTCCCTCTCTACGGGCTGAAACAATGCCTCTTACGGAGCACACGCTCATACAAGTAGTGCTAGGGTCAACTCCCTAGGCTATTCGGCGCAAGTTCGCAACTAACATCGTGCATGGAGCAAGCATCGCATGCAGAAAGAGTTACTTTTAAATTCAACCCCCCATCCGCCCCCCACTTTGGCGGGGTGTGGGAAATTCAAATAAAAGCCGCTAAATCTCATTTATATCGTATCGTTGGCAACCAAACTTTAACTTTCGAAGAGCTCACCACGCTCTTCACTCAAATCGAAGCAATTTTGAACTCTAGACCTTTATGTCCATTAAGCTCAGACCCTAATGACCTAACCGTTCTAACTCCGGGTCATTTCCTCACGCTGGAACCGCTGACAAGTATTCCAGATGATGACCACACAGCAGTCAACATTAACCGATTAAATCGTTGGCAGCTTATCCAATCATTTCAACAGCAATTCTGGAAACGTTGGAAAAATGAGTACTTACATTCGTTAACCCAGCGGGCGAAATGGACCCAAGACTCAACATCGTTAAAGATAAATTCAATCGTGCTTATTAAGGACGACAACCGACCTCCTCTTCAATGGCCACTAGGACGGGTTGTTTCTCTACATCCTGGGCCTGACGGAGTAGTTCGGGTGGCTACCGTTACAACTGGTAGAGATCATCAGATCAAAAGGCCTCTGGTCAAACTATGCCCTTTACCAATCGAATAATATTTGTAAAAAAAAAAAAAAAATTCCTTAACGTCCCTAGTCTTAAGATTAATCTCGCATATTCAACGCTAACGTAATAATAACCATTCTGACCGATTCTCTCCTTACTGTTTGAAAATCCCTTTGGTATTTTGGTGGGCGGAATGTTCGGTTCTTAACGTTTCGTTTATTTTATACTATGTCAATTATCCGCGCTCACTACAAGTATTAACAATGCACTGTCAAAACGCAACTCCGAGCGGTTAAACCTCGAAATTCCAACCAATGAGAGCGCTCGGTCAAGACCGCTGCGCATGCGCAGCACCAACCAGCGCGGACGTTAGCGCCGCCGCCAACGGAACGAGCGTTAGACTTACGAGAGCTTCGAGACGTACACCCGTGTCTCCCGGTTGGCCGGTCGACCGTTATTTTAAGTTACTACCGCTCCATCCATCGAGACCACCGTGCTGCCGACGCTGACCACCTGGGTAAGTGCTGTGCATTATCTCTTGTTGGTGGATGATCTGTTTTACCGTTCTTAACCGGCGAGTCTCTATTTGAGCTCGATCCAGATGGCAATTTGACTGCATTGTTAATTTTGTTACCGTATTTTATCGTTCAATAACGTTAATTTGCTACATCTTTTTGATGAAACGACGTAAGGCCGCGATGAATCCGTCAGTCGACAAAGTAGACACCACTTCGAGGTGCACTGCCTTTGTGCTTAGACATACAAACAAGCACAGGTATGCCTTGTCGATTTTCGCACCGCGATGGCGTCCCAACTTTATTCGGAAGGGCCCTCCGAAGTCTACTCCTACCTCCGAGAATGGTTTAGCTTGGTTCACACGAAATGCGGGAAGGTCGCTCATGAACGGTTGCAATGCGGTTGGATTTAGGCGGTAGCATCGAATGCAGCTTGAAAGATGATGTCGTATTGCACGTTTAGCCGCGAGGATCCAGAATTGTTGCAGAATCAAATAGTGGGTGGTGTTTAGACCAGGGTGAAGATGTTTACGGTGGATTGAATCTATTACGGCTGATGTGAGTGCACATGTTTTTGGCAATAATGCGGGGTGCTTATGATCAAATTCTAACCCAGAGCGACAAAGCCGTCCGCCCACCCTGAGAACACCCTGATGATCTAGGAACGGGTTTAGTTTTCGTAAACTTCGAGGGAGTTGTTTGAGCGATTGCAGCTGTGATATTGCGTCGGAGAAGTAACGTTCTTGGAAGTGCTTGACGATCATTATTAATGCGTGGTGACGTTCAATTTCCGAGATGAAAAGACTGAAGATCCCCCTCCCTCAGACTCAGGAGTCCGGGGTATTGGCAGAGAAATTACCGCCATCATCGTCATTGCCATGACGTTTGATTATTGGCCATGAATTCTGATTGTGTGTTCTAATTCTGTCACGCTTGAAGTAGGGACTTTACGGGACGAGGTTCCCGGCCCCAAGGCAACCTTGCGGTGTTAACAAAGCTTGGGGTTTAACGTCTTTCGGGACGGAGTCAGGCGTTGGGGATCGACCTGGCGTTCGTCTGCCGTATGGAGTCGAGAAATTCCCCCTAGCGTTATCAGGCTCTGGGTATCTGCTGGGTTCCTGATTTACGCAGCTGCCACAGAAGAAATACTGAGTGAGTGATTTCTTTTGTTTTGTGTTACTTTGTTTGTGATATGTGAGCTTAGGCTGATTTTATGCAGTGTCATTTATTCATTATGTCTGTATTCAACGGTCATATGAATTACTTACTTTTGAATCATTTACTTTCAATAATTATTGTTGAATTTGCCTTGGCTGGATTGTTTTGAGGGTAGATTAATCAACACCTCATTTGAAACCAATTTTACATCATCAAGACTCGCATGTAGTTGTTTTACCTAGACCGGGAAGCACTACAAATGCATTGAGAGTCATCACCATCAATATCATCTGAATTATGATCAATTAATAGTGGAAATGGAATCTGCTATCATCATCACAAGATTAATTTACCTTGTAAAACTATTCTCTGCCATCGCAAAGTTACTACAATAACAGTGTACATGTTATTTATTAGACTTGTGAATTAAAGTCTTTATTAAAGTGAGTAATTTCATATCACTATTGAATCATGGACGGGGAGACCATACCTCATCCGGTAGCGCATTGGTTTGGCTAGTTGCCTATATTGAAGTACAGCGTGAAGTCATACAGTAGTGAAGGATTACTGCTCGAAATCAAACTCAGACTTGCTGTTCTCTATTGAAGGGAACCCAAACTCATGCCTATGAAGGTCTACTGTGACGGTCGGGGATAAGGGGGGGAAATAATTAATATATCACATATCTTTTATAACTGTGTTTATAATGTGCATTTCTATTTTCCATTGACAATCTGATTTGTGTACATACTTATTTTCTAGCAGCGGACTTCTTTAAGTTGGTCATAAGTTGATCAATATTTTAGCATAACATGTAATAGACTAATTTACAGGTTCTTTACATTACATTCCATAGATCTCCATGAAACTTTAATCATAATGTGTTTCCTTGCTACGCTATTAGCCATCGACTTGCTTACTTTTCCGTATACTACTATTATGACGAACTTCATAATTTATTAAATAATGGTTGACTTGTTTCCATACTTGCCCAAATGACCACTTAACTATTATACTTTATGCTTCATTAACTTTACATAAAATACCTTCCAATCAGAAGGCTTAATCGCTATTTTCTTTAGTTAGCGCAAACAAAATCCTTAGGTAATGTGTTGCTAGCCGTCGCGTATGTATGTTAGTTTTAATTTGTAGGTAGATCAATCTTTACTCGTCACTAAACGTTCCCAGGGTTACGTAGGATGCGGACACAACGAAGGGTATTTAATTTAATTACTAGACGATTCACGCACTAGACGATCACATGGCCATATCTACAATATATCACGTATCACGACCAGAATAGTTTGTTAGGCTTTCACGACATATATAAATTATTAGTAGGCGTCTTTATTTACCTCCTATATTAAGTACGCGTTGGATTGAGCTATGTAGTTTAGGTACGTTAGGCGTGTTAGTCGAAATTATTTGAACTAATTTACAGTTTTTTTTAAATATATTTTAACCTCTTAAGAAAATATAGAGTAAGGGGGGGGGGACGTTTTGTTACAAGGCGATAACGAACAGATGCCTCATCAAATCAAAATCGACGTTGTTTGAACATCGTTACCTAGTCGTTTATACATTTAACGTGCACTGCACTTGCAAGTATATATGGTGCTTCAAATGCTCCACTTCAATTTCAGCGACTATAAATCTAGTACAGCATGTCTTGTCTCGTGCGTAAGTTCTGAACTACATGACGTTTAACAGGTTGGTTTCACTAAACTTCACACCGATGCTATGCCGATATGAACATCGTATAGTTGATATTTCATTATTTCTTCTGAAACTATTTAAATCTAACCTTTTTATATCGAACAGTTGCCAGTGTTTGTGATCAAAGAGCTGGCAGCTCCCACTGTTAGCGAAACACTGTTGCATGTTTTATTAATGTTGGACGTGTCAACCAGCCTATTTGGCACCATGTCACGCAGGATCATGATTAAATATAAAAAACATAACTTTTATCCGACAGTGATCTATGGACACAATAGTTTTTTAAAACATGCTTTTTTACAGCCAGAGAAGCAGTGCCTTGCGGAGGAGACGTGCGCGCGGCGGTCGAGTCGCACGGACCGGACCACGCGCATGCTGCTCGCCGTCCTCGGTCTCTTCCTCTCAACGGAAGTCCCACAAGGCCTATTGGGCCTCGTTAGCGCACTCGCGCCCGACTTCTTCACCCACTGCTACAGCATGTTCGGTAAATAGTTTTGTTAATCAGCACGAAATTATGGTACAATTACACCATTCAGATTATGCATTTGTATACGGTGAGACTAGATCAGTTTGATACTGATGCGTTTGACGTATTACATGAAACCTGGACAGTTTACAGGTTAGAAACCCGTGTCTGGTCAACCTCGCCTTATAAATCAGACCCTTCTAGTACTAGTTCTTTCTACTGTGCCTGCAAGACGTTCGTCTTCTGGATACAATACCAGCCGACACTCGCATTTATCCTACCCCCATAAAACATTTACGGCAGACCGCCCAGTGCTCTCTCGTCTTTGATTATTCGGCATTACAAAAAGTAAGAGTTAATAAATTGTCTTTACTTCATGAAGCATTCAATGAAAGATTTTACTCTACGATCGTAAACGCGTAGCGTTTATGAAAAAGATAATAAATGGGTTAACTGGTAAATTTTACGATGCACGAAAATATAAAAGATATTATGGTTGAATAATATGAGCTAATGTTTTAAGAAATAAAACAGAACATCTCTCATTTGTGTAAACAACGTTACATAAATATGTACGTCAATATTAGGCTTCAACTAATAAGCACTGCAAATTGTGTACAACGTTACATGTTTGTACATTTGTAAATGATATCTCGCAGTGACAGTGGGTAGTTTTTGTGAGAACCTATTTAAAAACTGTATAGATTTAGGAGTTACTTTGCGGAGGTCCATGTCAGAAAATAAATGGATAACTTTACTTTGCTACTCCGCGATATAGTGAGATCTAATCATGCAAAACACTCACGTTCCTGCCAAATCCTAATCATGCAGTCAATGATTAGGAAAATAATGAAAACACACATGCGTAACCCCTTTTCACACATACATGATTGCATTCCGGTCCATCATTCCATACCAGATTGAACTGTTTTTCTTTTAGAACCTATTTACATTATTTAGTAGGTACGTAGCTGCTCTCTTGTAAGCATTATTATGTCTCTTTATTTTTCTAGGGTCACAAAAGATATTTCTTATTAGGATACTAATGTTAATGCAATTCACGGACACAGAAAGTAGGTTTGAGTTAAAGTAGACAGATATCCGATTTATTACCTTTACCTTCGGTACCTAGTAAATAGGTAAGTAGGTATACATCATTTTTACTATTGTCTTTTGGAAATAGTATCAATGTTGATTGTAATTGCAAAACATGTAAGCTTTGACAGATTGATTAGGTACACACACGTACACTAATTAGAATTTATTACAATTATATTTTTCTACCTTGTAACACTTTTGCTTATCATAAATTGCATCCTTACAAAAGTAAGTCTGTTAACATTCAAAACTATCTTAGAAGAACTACCTATGTATAAAAGTAATTAAGCTGGGAAAAATGTAATGAAATGTAACACCAATGACTTAAGCCCAGAAAGAAACAAATGTCACAGAACCGCAATATAGTCCGCAAATTAAGTCCTGTAATGAATTACTCGCCGCCGACCAAATCTTTCATTTGATGCTCACTTGAGCTTCATTAACTTTTTGTTATTTATTACAGACAGTCGCAATTGAAAAGGCTTATAAGATTATCTAAAAGCAAATGAAACGGTGCAAAAATACTCATAAAATACGTATTTCGAGGTATAAAACTTCCAAATTGCTCGTTTTTGCAAATAAATCAATTCCCATTCTAAAACCCTGCATTAGTCCCCATCCCCAGTCCATTCATGGAACAAACTTCCATGAGGGAGCATTCGCTTGCCGGAAAAAGTTTGCCTAACTTTAAACCGAGTGACGCAATTATCCCTTGAAAATTTTACTTCAATATGTATAAGGTAATCTAACATATGATTCACGGTCTGGCAATATGCTGATGGGGAGCTTCAATTACCATATATTTGTGCGAGATCAAAGAAGTCAAAAAGGCGTAAGTTGATCCAACTCCGCGTCCCTCGTATCGTTATACCGCATCGCTCTCTGCGGGAGTTTATGCCCAAATTTGTCAACACCGCGACGGGAACTTCCGTTGTGTGCGTTCTTTTCCTATATTTAACTTGATTACCAAGTACTTTGCTGTCCTGCAGCTACAAATCAGAATAGGTACCTTCTAAACAAAGGTAAGTTTAGATTGCTCCGAACTTATCTGACTATTATCCGACACAAGAAAGCAATTAGTCTATCCTGCAATGCCTGAGTATTCACTAAGCTCTTATCAACATGCCTTGATTAATTCTACTAGGTAGGGGCTTCGTATCACTATGAAAATAGGTACGTTAGGAGTCTTTTATGTCAGTGATAAAAGAAGCCAGAGCCTGATTAAAGTTAATTTGATTTACTCCTCTCACATCACATATTTTGCTCACTATAGGCATTCTAGCTGCGAGCGCGACCCGAATATAATATCACCAAAAATATGCCCTCCCTAAAAAAATATGTTTATTCCGTGTGATATTACGCTTGCAAATAGGCCAACTTTGCGGAATACGATGCACACCTGGCACAGTAAGACCAGGTAATTCTGAGTGCGTGTATAAAGTTACCGATAACAATTTCGGAAAGCCAGAATTGAGTTTCGAGACAAAGTTTCACGGCTGGGTTGTGCCTTTTGGGCCGCGGGGCGGTACAAAATGTAAACTTGGGTGAAGTGGATTGGGGTTGATGTAGGTAGTCAGCTAAGTTTTCTTTACTCGATACAACAGTGAAAGAAGCCGACTTACTGTAATGTGATTGCCCAGTAGGTTCTCTTAATAAGACCACATTATACCTACCTATTGTATGTCTTGTGCTTGTGCTTCATTTATTTCGCATACACTTAATTATCTATTTAGAGTCTAGAGTTAGCAGACAGTGATTCAAAAGTCTACATTTTAGACTTTTGAATCACTGTCTGCTAATACCTAAACGTTGTTTTGAAAGGAATAATTAGAGCTAAGCAAATAAGTCGTTCCAATTTTTGTTTCGCGGTTCTAGATGAAAATGTAGGATCGCTAGGGGAACACATTTGCACATAGGCAGGTACTTTGTTAAATACAGATAAATATTTAATCACTTTCAACGCTCGTCAACAAACACAGCGCGTAATAAAACCACTGTTCCACTTATAATTTATAATTTTCAACGGCAATACTGAAGAAAATGTGAAACTGGTATTAACATTGGCTTTATTTGACCGTCTAGGTGACCTAATGGACGTGCTGGCGCTGTTCACATCCTCGGTGAACTTCGTCCTGTACTGCAGCATGAGCCGGCAGTTTCGCAGCACGTTCGCGCGACTCGCGCGCAGGATGCTCTCCACGCCCGATGAACCCACCAAGTTCGCTACCAAGCTAGAACCCACCACGCAGGTATCCCCTTATACTTCAGATGGTGACGTTGTCGTCATAGTTGATATTCTAAATTCTAGAAGGACGAAATTACAAATCATACGCATTGTTAATTAGCTATTAGCAGTAGCTGATCCTCATTAGATAATTATGTAGGGATCAAAGCTTACTGAAGTAAATGAGTCACTTGATAATTAAAATGAATTTGGTATGCTTTTTAAGGATGTTGATTGGGGAAGTTTATCGGTCATGACAATGTATGGTTAACATCTGTGTTAGAAATACATATTCAACTGTTACTTTTTACGTAGTGTTACACTCCGTGAGCTCCTACAACAACATTCGGGTTTCGGGTACGATTGTCCGATTCAGGTACTAAAGCCATAAGAGTGACTGAGACAGAAAGACAGACCCGAAGGTCTTTTTAAATACTATCGCACTGTACGTAGTTACGTATTTCGCTAGCTATGTTTGACGGTCCGCTGATGGAAAATCGTCGTGCTCCTGTGGGAGCAGTAAACGACAAATCCTTTTACGGGAGCAGACGAGTGAATTTACCCTAGCCAACCGCTACGAGTGAAGTAATTATATCCCAAATTACGTACTTAACTGAAAATGAAGCTGTTACGCTAGCCTATAATTATAGTACGGTTGGTTAAAGTTTGTGACCGTCCATGTTCAGGTCAATGAACTTAAACACAATTACTCTTGTCATATTTCAAAAATAATGAAAAGTAATGCTTAACCAGATCAGATATATTATTCCATTGATAATAAAATAATGAAAGAGAGAAAAAGTTTCTTTGTGACCATACTATAAAAATTACAAACCGAAAAAGTACTAGACAGAATAATCCTAAGCACATTGAAAGGCCCTTCGAAGCCCCAATGCCCAATGCCCGTAATCTAATGATGACTAATGAAGTGATTTGTCCCGCACAGGTGACCGGGCCGCTATAACGACAAAGTCCCGCCCTTATAAGGGTGGTGGAGGAGAGTGTTATCTAGACTCTGATATAGGTAAGCCAATTATTTACTCTATTGTATTCATATGCACTTAAGAGCCGGTATTTTCGTCATACGGATGAGTTATTGTGCGTTCAACAACGCCCCGCCCACGCATTGTGTTGTGGTCCACTATTGGCAGCCGCTAAGTGCCGACAACACTTGCCGCTACCTTGCGTGTAGCAGATTCTATTCGTTTTTTGAAGTGCGCATATTTTATTTTAATTGAGATATAACTAGCTACTTATACCTAAAAATTACCATAAGATTAGTTTACCTACGTAACTAAGTAGGTATATGTACTTTTCTTCTGGTTATTTTGTCCTGTTCTCTAATTCCCATTGTCTAGCACCCTTATAAAACTGCCGGTAAAAACATTTCCTCCGAAATTTGGACGTATCGACCCTAAATTGAAATTTACAAGAACATTTTTGCCAACGTCTAGACGCGATTCCATTTTGCATGTAGGTAAGTATTTGGGTACTTATTATAAGAATGTATTCGGTTACTGTTGTTGACAGGAAAAGTATGTTCCTGGAAAAACATGAAAGCTTTGAACTTGTGGTGACATAAAGGCCGGCTTTTCCTTGCGCAAACATGTGTCTCGCTGCCGGTTGCACTCTAGGAGTTGAACTTGAGAAGTGTATTTACTAATGCAACACAATGCACCTAGTATTTACATGTCACAGACGTCACAGTATTTACGTTTAATGTTTTTTAAAGATATAACGAATTTTTTAAATGTGTATTTCGTACTTATGTTAATTTATCAAGCTTTTTTTCCAAGTACTCTGTCCCAAAATCTTTCCTACTCGTATTCACTAAAATAAGGCATGAAAGGGACGACTACTCTAGTAGAGCAAATATATTTAGGTATTCGAGCAAAGGTAAATACGGATTGTCGAATTTAAATCGTTTCCTCGGCTTAAAACAACATGACCGTACCTTTGAAACAATATGAACCAACCTTTGAAGCGAACATCGACCGCATTACATGAATGACATAGAATTTAATTAATAAAGCCCACTCCCAAGTTACAGTTTATAAATAGCTTTGTACGAAATTATGAAAAAATGTACAAACGTGTCACTTTTAAATTGACAATATGCTAGAGCCGCTGTCATCGATCTATCTAGGTCTTATATCAGGAAAACGGATTTTTTTGGCTTTGGCTTTTCAAACACCAACACAAACTGGATCGCATTCACAGATAGGTGCTAATTTATGTACAAATTAACCGCATTTTTGTGCAGCACTTGTAACAGTAGTATTTACTTTAGGCGATGCTTTATTGTTATACGTACACTGCTTGATGTGTTCTAATAGAATTTCGCTTAACTCAAAGTCAATATTGTTTAACTCGACCCTAAAACACAAGCAAGTTTTCCCCGTATTAGTGCGGCATGCGTATAATCGTTCTCCACTAAACTTTGGGGTTAGATGCCACCAACAACTGAAGTTTAAATTAACTGCTGGCGAGTGGTTACATATATTGTTATTAATACGGCTTTCAGATTAGCGTCTAATAAAAAAAAAATTAGTTCAAATATGATCATATTAAAATTTTTGAAAAATAGTAGTATGAATGTCTTTGTGATGTTAAGTACCTACCGCGCACATTTTAATACAAAGTACTATCAACTGCACAAATAAAACATAATTACATCTGCTATTTGTGTTATAACTAGTTCAAGCAAAAATGTCAAGCAAAGATATTTTTTTATATTGAAGTCGTCAAGAATTTAAGAAAAATAGGAATAGGTACTAAATAATCTCACAAAAATAAAGAATAGGTAAAAATACAGTAAAAATAGAATATCAAATGTCACATAATCATGTAACAATAAAAATTACCTGTCAACTAAAGTAAACATTTCATTTTTAACGATTGGTTCTCCACTAGCGATTGTCGGAAGAAAATCAATTCAAAATAAAATCGCTAAAAATGTCAATAACTATGAATAAATAATATTTAAAAAAATATAAAAATAAAGTGTTAATAAAATATACCAAGGTAAATAAAAGTACATTGTGTATTAAGGGCGGTAAGTAAAGAATTACGATCGAGGCTCTAGTAGAAGCCTGAGGGCTTTCGGAAGTTCGTAATTCCCGTAACGCCCGTGAAACATACATACAAAGATTTTCATCACATTTGTGAGTAAATAAATAAAATTATAGGGCAGAAAAACCGGCACGTGCCAGAGACGCGGCGTTTGGGCAGGCGGGGGCCGCGGGGGTTGGGGGAGGGGGTTGTCGTGGCGGTGTTGGGCTGCTGCGCGGGAGTCGCGGGCGCGGGCATTACTTACCGCCTTAGGGTTTCATAGCAAGAAAAAAGCCCGATGGTTTTATATAGGGTATTACGGCCAAATTAACCTGTATGTTTTGATACTATTTACGTGTAAGTGTGATGAAAAAGAAATTATACTAAGTATATGGCGTAAATAATAACTATTATGGAGTCATTGTATTCATTTATTAATCTAATTTGTGGTAAACGTTGGCCAACCGAGTCATGCTAAAATAACGAACGCGTAGCGTAGGTGTTTAGGTACCTAACTTACAAGTCATGATTATTGCAAAAACGGTGAAAAACATTTTCTATTCATTATAATACGCCTAAGCTAGTTATTATTCTTGCCCTATCATCATTCTATGTAGACATTCATTCGATTTTTAGAGTTTCGACAGCAAAGCGAACGTAGTCTTGTAATACTATTCGAATTAGTTAAGGTACCATGAAAAGGATCTCATTATTTCACCAACCCATGTATCTGATCATCTGAGTGCAAAACCTGCAAAATAATCACTGACATCGATTTTTGAACTCCAAACTTTACTTACCTAGGCTGCGCCTGCTCGCCGTTTTTACGAGCGTTCCCGTTTACCGTCAGAGCTTTCAATCGTAAAACGTTATACTTCTATAGCTCGAAGACCTACAAGTGTATACGACGATAAAACATGGAACACTTAAGCTGCAACGGTTGCACTAAAACGCACAATGGTATTTTAAGAGCCACGCGAACCGCGCACGTCTGACGTTCCTGCTTAGAATGACTAACGAATTTCTTAACATTTTCGTACTAGCTAAATTATTGTTGTGATTTTTAAATCGTCCTGCGTGGTTTGCTTGCCATAACCTTGCATATCTTTGCTTTTTTGTATGAAATACCATTTTTTCATATTATTGGCAGTCAAACAAATAAACCAATTACCTAATTTAGAATTCAAGCGATTTGTACCAAAGTTGAGTAGAATATTGCCTATTATAACATTTTTACTCAAATCAAACAACGAACGGATCCTAGAATTGATAGGTATCGGATTTAATTAAAAATACCTACTGCTAAGTTGCAGCGTTTCTCAGTAAAAAATTACGCATCATTTTTACATTCCCTGATTTCCATCACAAAGCTCCGACCATTCTGCTCATCAACGTACGAGGCACACATAAATAAATAAACTCGTAGTTTTTTCTGAAAAATTTGACTTCCAATATCATAACATTTATTTTTTGTGCCTACGATTATTATTTAATTCATAATGAATACTTATTAAATAGGCATGTCTAGGCTTAAGCATTAATCGGATGTGGCTCACTATTAGATCATTAAAACATACCTACTATAAACTTTTTGCCCCTACTTATCGGTCAAACCTTTATATTAAAAAAAAAAGATCATGTTGGTAGATATATATTTTAGTCACAACCTTCAGTAAATAATATCCCAAGAAAGAAATAAACATACATAATTCTCCTTGCTAATTAATGAAGATCCCCTACTCATTTACTAATTCATAAAGTAATAAACTCGTGTCATTTCTTTTTCAGACGAAGATGCTCTCTGTCGAAGAAATACGATTAGATATTTATTAGTCCTGATAATATCATCAATTATTTTGTACAAAAATATAAACAATGTAGATATAGTTTTGAACAATTGTAAGTAAGTACCTATCTCTATTTTAATTATCGTGTTACATATTGTAAATAGATACGGATATGCTAATAGTCTTCACGTCTTTTGAGCCATGACGTGAGGACTATAGAAATTAAATGTAGGTAGATAAATTTAACCTACACCTATATCAAATTAGTGTACCTATGTTAAGATATTTTTATTATGTAAACCTAGTTGTTAGTCTTGTAATGCTCATAAGAGTTCGTTAGATAAGCTGTCTTGTTGATATTTTATATTTATAGTATCGTTGTGTTAATTATAGGGTCCAAATGTCACTACAGAAATTGTTTACGAATTTAAGTCAGTAAATTTACTCGTAGAACTTTATAATTTTGACGACTTCTCTTGTATAGTAGTAATCTTAGTTCACTTACAAAATGACAAGTTAAACTAACATTTGTAAGAAAACTTGTACTTGAAACGCCACTTCGATTAATTTAAAATATTGCCACTAGAATTTTGTAAATAATTGTAATCATCTAGATAGTTTTTTTTTAATTAGATCCTAGTGACGTTTTGAGTAAGACAGTGTAATTATAGTCATATTTCCCTTAATTTTATTTAAATTTAAACTATTTTTATAACTTTTTATACCTGCCTCAATATCGCGTTTGTTCTGTATAACACTGTGTTATGCGTTTGATGTATCTGAAACTTCAACGACACCAAATAAATTGTACCAAATATATGTGTTCACTGTCTGTGTGATTTATATTCAAAGGTCCTTTAACCCCAACTTTCCAGTGTCAGGTCTTGTATTCATTTGCATTTAAAATTGGAATTCTTAAAAATTGAATTACGAAGTTTTTCAATAAACAGACTTGAATTTAAAGAAGATGAATACTTTTATACATGATATCCATCAGATTGATTGGCTTTCTTGGTGTGATATAATAATATCAACCTTACTTACTACCTATACTCACTGTTATTGTTTTCAAAGAAAGTGTACCTACCTACATGATTTTTTCCAGAATTCAATTTGGTCTTTTGGGTTTTTCTTACTAAAAATAGTTAACCCTATCGATCGTCATAGAAGAAAAATTGTGTTGCAAATTTCACTATGGAAATTTACTATGGTAATGATTACTTAAATAAAACTTTCTCTGATGCAGCTAAATACGCAACAATATGAAACCGCATTTTCATGTGGTTGCTACAGTGCTGTAGTATAAAAACTGAATATTTATAAAATGAGACATTGTTACATACGGTGAGCTCTTAGAATGCCATTCGGGTTTTGGGTAACATCGGCAGATTCAAGTATCAAACCCATAAGAGTGAGTGAGACAACA
Source organism: Pandemis cinnamomeana (assembly GCA_932294345.1). Lineage (NCBI taxonomy): Eukaryota > Metazoa > Arthropoda > Insecta > Lepidoptera > Tortricidae > Pandemis > Pandemis cinnamomeana. The sequence continues at coordinate 7,696,674 of OW028705.1, read as the reverse complement.
AGATAAGCCCGAATGGCATTCTAAGAGGTCACGGACTGTAACTTGTAGATACCTAACTTGTGTCATAATAAAGTGACTTGTTAAACCTACGAGAGTGAGCTATAAGATAACGAAATTGGAACTGCAGTTAACGATCGATTTTCTATTTTTAGCAGCGTGCTCTGAATTGCTGGCACGAAAAAAGGTAAATTCATTTAGATCCCGTGGCTTGCCCACGCGGCCATAAAACTACTAGAAAATTAAGCATTTACGGAGTGGCAACGGGGTTTCAAATTTTTACTGGCTTTTTTAGAGTTCCGTACCTCGAAAGGAAAAAAGGAACCCTTATAAGATCACGTCGTCCGTCTGTCTGCTCGTCAAGACCATTTTTCTTAGGAGCCCGTGGAGGTCCCTAAAATTGAGATGAATTTCAAATACTAAGGTCTGCTGCGGTGCTTTTGAGAGCTGTGAAAAAAACATCTACGCAATCAAGACGTTTCCATACAAATTGACGTCATATGAAAACCTGTGGGGTAATTCCATAGAACGGGGATAGTTGGTCAGTTTCACGGTGCATCGTCCTAGACAATTATAATTTGCCAGCAGTTTTATATAAGGAACCTTGCCTCATTAGAGTGGAAACTTTTGTACCGGTGAGATTTATACTATGTAGTAGTATGACTCAGCATCAAGAGATGAAGTGTAAAAAGTCGTAATGTCAAAATTAAGAGCTTTGTTTCAGAAGCTTAATGTTACTGAAACTGGGTATCCAATTTCATTTTGTCGGTGAAAAGTTTTTGGATAGTTCGAAATACCTACCAAGATCTTTACTAACAAGAGGCACTTTCCTTCCCATTTATTTTTACGCCACAGACTTTCTTTTTGTGGTGTCGCCATTACAAATTTTTACTTCAAAGTATGCACTTCGTCGTTTACAGACTTGTCAATTATTTTTTATTAAGTGTCATAATAAAATTTCCTCTCGTTAGACCACGATAACGAGGAGAGTTTTAGACATAAGTTCATCTTTGTACTACTCTCTGCTTCTTATTTTTAACAGACTTCAAAAAAAGGAGGAGGTTCTCAATTCGTCTGTATGTTTTTTTTTATTCTTATTTATTATATCAATTATTTTTACGTGCAATAAAGGGTCCGTACATGTATTAGAGTGCCCATGGTTTGCTTTATAACATTTAGTGCTCTTTGCACATCAGTTACAATATCGAGCACGTTTTAGTAATTTCTAAAAGACTCAGATCCGATTTCACGACAAAATTTATTCACAGAATCTTCTTTACGATCGTGTTTGGAGACGAGGCTTAACTTAACTAATTGCTGAGCTGTTATAATTACCATTTCAATAGCAGCGAATCCTCTGGTGTAACATTACGGAATGCCGCGCTGAAATAAGGGACCTTAATAATTGCGTGGCACGTACAATAGGGCGGCTAATTGTTGGGGTGAAGCCACCGGCACACCCTGGTTTCGTTGTTAATTTGTTACATGACGCGACCAGAGACCAAAGAGTTACTTCTTTAGTAGAACCCTCAGGTGCTTCTACCGCTTACGATAAGTACACGCGGTACTACTGAATGTGCGTGACCTCTCCGACCGGGATTTTGTCTTATAACACTCAAGTATTGACACGGAATCAGAAAAATACCTATTATTCATTTATACTCATTTTGACACATACAAAATAAAAATAGAAGAAAAGGAAATTCCTTATAAAATAGGTTTGAAAGGAAAAAATAGGAAATTGCGCTGAATAGTGCAAAAGGGAGTCCCTTTTAGAATAATGTTGTGACCAGCTGCAACGCTGTTTATACACCGCCTCTGCCAGAAAAAACCGCTGTCCATTTGGGCGCTTAGTGTAAGTTTTTTGTCACAATCAAAGTCTCATACGTTGAAGTTCAAATACTATGAGATTCGTTTATTGCTGTTACGTGCCGCTATAGTGGCGCTACCAATTTTTAGTAAGTACCAACCTACTTCATACTTTTACATGTATGAAAAAACGCTAGGGCTTCGCTCTGCTAGTGGACACGATATCTTACAGTCACGCACACCAGTAGATACAGGTAGAGTGACAGTTTAAATCTTTGTCTTGGAGAATTTACTCCATATCGAGGCAGCAACGTTCTTTGTTTTCTATATTGTAGTGATTATAAAGATCTTTCGATATTGAGTCAATTCAATCACTTATTCTTATTTTTCAGAATATTAAGCACCAACAAAGTGAAGCTGGGTAAAACTAAGCCTCGGCATGCGTATATACGGTGACGCACACAAACACATGCAAATAAACCACACCTAAACCGCCTGATTATTTTAGACTAAATAAAATGGTAAAATCGGAAGCTGCGACAGTTGGAAGTTTAATAATGATAGTCATAATTATCATCTATATCCGCAGATATCCAATACATACGCTTTTTTTGTGGAAACTTGGAAGCTTCGGGAAAAGAACACTGGCATGCAGCAAGATTTTATGTTTACAGTATCTCATTGACTCGGCGTGGAGATTAAACACCGTTACTGATTTTTATTTTCTATCAACTCTACTGTAATATTCTACGTAGACCAGTGTTGGTAGTATCCAAACTAGATTGGATTAATTTAGATTATCTATGAAGATGAATTGAGCAATCTATGGTAGACAAATAAAGATGGCCGCCATATTTATGCTGTTTGACTGCTTGCGGCTGGATTTCCCGTGTATGGAAACAAATTGACGGTTACGATTATATCGTTGGTAAAGATGATGCTGGGTAGTTATTTTTGAACACACATCATATATGTAGAAATACATCTCGAACAAAATACGAGTAAGCATGTTTGTATTGTTACGAAACTACCACTCGAGTAAAATATTTTAGACTGAAATTTACTAGTATAGATAAAATTATGTAGACCATTTTCTACTGCTCTACTCGTATTTCAAATCCAGAGTAAATTTTAACTACTTAAATAAAAAAATACTTAGATAAAAAAAATGGTTTCTAAGATTATACATAAAACATAAAATCGGCAAAACGACGAAAATGAACATGATATCGACGAATATGGCCTATAGGTAGTCTCTAAGTGTATAAGCCATATCATTTTAGTTATTTAAGCAACTAGCATGGTTCATTGCACCAGAAATCAGAACCAATTACAAATGTCTATGAATAAAAAATGCTAATGAACAAACAAAAATTGAAAAAACCTCCCTCAGCTAATTTGTAGCTTCAAAGAAAAAAACAAATCGTTACGCTTACGTTAGGTTAGTTTTACAAATTATTCTGAAAGCTGATTATAATAGCAGACTATAAAGGTTTACCACACGTTGAGTTTTTGAAATGTTTTTTTACGAAATGATGATAAACGCAAGTACCGTCTGCCGGCAGCCGTGGCTAGGGTCCCCAGGTAAGTGCCTCCTCAAAACCACACAAACAAGGTTAAGCCTGTGTTCTGAAATAATTTAACAATTTGCTAAGCGCTTCCTTTACGTCGAGCCACGTATTAAGTAAGTGAAACTTTACAGCATAAAGAATTTCTACGTTGGTTTCGGTAGCGAACTCCCTCCGGGAAGTTTCTCTTAGAAAAAAGGTCAGTATTTAATGTTCCCGCCCTCGTAAAAGAAAGTGATTAACAACATTATAACAGTTTCAATTTCAGTTCTGTTTGCGGAGGAGTGTAACTTGGGATTTGTTTTTTTTTTTACTTCGTGTTTGTGTAGTTACGCTTGGTTGGCACTGCCAAATAAAATTTACGCCAAATGTAACGAAGTGATGGGTACTACACAGAATTTTTTCTTGGTCGTCCCTAAAATTAATGAGCTTGAACCGAATTATAAGAAAACCTGTCGGAAGAAGAGTAGAAGGAAAGACGAATATATAAATTAGAAGTACCCGCAATGTAACATAATTAAAAAATTTTTTGCTCAACCTCAGCCACTCTGGCGAAGTACCTAACAAGAAAGGGGATAAGTACAGAGAAATTCAGAGAAACTCTTTCTTTGGTCGAAATCGTATAAATGTACGGTATGTTAAAAGGAATCAAGTGCTTTAAGCAGTTCGTTACGGGTGTAATTCAATTCAATTACTTACCTTCCCGGGATTCCCTTGAATCTCAGAAAATCACTTGCTCAAATATTTTAAAACCTTTCGTGTAAAAACCACAAATAACCTTAAAACGAAGCAGAAAACTGCAATGAGACGGAAGGAAATCCTATAGGCTTGCTTTGATCTAGTTGAGCTACGAGGGCATTCGCTTCCCAAGAATGTGCATGTTTGCAATTCAACTTGTTCCTTTTTGTTTTCAAGAAAACATTTTGTTGGAAATGAAACTCTTGAAGAATTTAGGCTTGCTATATTTGAGATGACCTTGTTTACTGCAAATTTTGCAAAGTTTTCAAATAGTATGTGCCTACAAAATGTAGTTTATTAAGATTCAGCCTATGGCAGACATGCTATTTTAGATTTATTACCTAATCCGCCATTAAAGTCGGGTACCTACTCATCTACGAGGTGTAACCGTAACTGTTGCACGTTAGAAAGAAATGAAAGAAAGAAGACACTTATTCTCTTTTGAAAGACACACAAATAGAGCATGAAACATAAAACACAGACATGAAAATAGATCATCAATGTAGGTACCTATTTATGAGGTGTAACCGTAACTGTTGCACGTTAGAAAGAAATGAAAGAAAGAAGACACTTATTCTCTTTTGAAAGACACACAAATAGAGCATGAAACATAAAACACAGACATGAAAATAGATCATCAATGTAGGTACCTATTTATGAGCGTGTCTTCGCAAAAGTGATACGGTCGCTGACACTGATTTTGCCAGAACAATCTGGGACTCACGGAACAGTTCTGCCGTTCGACACTAGGGTTCTTGCTTACTGTAACGTGCAACGTTACGGTTGCAGCTCGCAGGTGAGTAGCCGGATTACAAGAGCTAAGTAACATAACAAATACAATGTACCTAAATAGATAATGTATTTGGGTCTTAACTCTTCTTTATTTCTGAATTTCACCTTGACACTCGCTGTAATGATGTAAACCCAGGTATCATGCTTAATAAAATATTGTAGCGTTTAGAATAATTTGGTAGTTAAGATATTGATTTATTGAACGTTAAAGAAAATTGAAATCGTGAATATTTTGCGTATACAATATGAGAAAACAATGCCGTCGTTCGTTTTTTGGGCGAGCTTCTTTTGTTTTATTCCAGACACGTAAATGTTCTTATTACGAAGTATTTTGCGACTATTTATGGGTGTTTTGCCTTTGTATTACAATTAGAGAATTGCCAGTATAAAATGTTTTTCGAGTTACTTAGATAAGGAATTTTAAAATAAAAGATCGGTTAAAAGTACTTTAAGTAATTTCATATCACAATAATGAAAAATCTGTAGTGTCAAGTCAAACCAATACATTTTCATAGAAAGTTAAATTGTAGACATGATTTTCGAGATATGTTGAAAAGTACAAAAAAGTCCTACCAATGAGAAGTGGGTGAAACTCAAACATCTAAAGTACCTTACCTAACCTATAGGAATCCGTATCTGAACAGATACTAGTTAGCTATGATGACACGTCAAAAATACTAATTATTATTTTAGGTGTATGTTACACGACACACATTTTCAGTAGGTATAGTTTCTAAAAAAATAGGTCTAAAAGTTCCGACCTTAAAACACAGACGAACGGCTTTCTTATACTTACGACACATACTCAAGAGTTCTCCTTCCGTCGATTTTAATCAGAACTGAGGCAGTCAGTTGATTCCGCCATCTCAGCTCATTGTCAATCCCACAGGAAGAACGAGCAAATAAGTCGTTTCAGCTAATTTCCGAATCAGCCATTTACTTGACCGCTGCCGGGTGTTTTGACGGCAAACGGCCGTAACTGCTTGTTTAGGCCGAACAACCTAGTTTGATTTGTGCCCTGAGGGCCACAGTGAGATTAGAAAAGCCGTATTTAATGTTTATCTAAACCTCCGATCATAGCCTGAATGGTTAGTTGAAATGTAATGTTTAAAAATTTCACGATTTTCACGCATAATTACAACTAGTTCCGTCTGGGATTAAATCGTGTAAACCAATCCACCCGTGACCACGGCCGCTGCTTTGTGACCGAAATGTGGAGGTAGCTTTAAAGACATTTTTACATGATTGCGTCCTGTGAGTAGTGCTAGGACTTCGTTCATGGTCTGTCCGGATCGCTGCCACCATCTTACTCGCTAATCCTATCCCCAAGCAGCTGTGCCTGCGCTCCTGTGTTCCAGCGGCGTGGAGAATAAGATAACCGGTGATTTCACTAGTACAGGGTCTACAGGAACATGAGGTATTATATCTTAGCCCTTTGGGGAACGCGTCTGCAAACCTCTGGAGTTGCGGGTGCCTACGGGTGATGGTGACACTTACCATCAGGTGATCACTTGCTCGTTTACCTTTCTTGTCGAATAAAAAAAATGTGTTTGCTAAGATTAACCTTTGGCTTAGCTTCTACTAATGTAAAGTGTAAGCATTACAGTTTAATTAAAATACTGCGTACAGTAAAAACTCACAAACCCACATTGTTGTGGTTAGATAAATCCTCAAAACACTTGAAGCTGAGCCTTTCCTCGAAAAGGGGTTCGCTTTGCGACCGCAATCTGAATCCACGTAGGTACGAGTGAGTAATTTGTATTTAAATAGTCATGAACTTTGGAAGGTAGGTACGTTTTTAATTTAACTGCGAATACGAAAATGGACTCCATTAATGCTTCCTTTCTCCACCAATCATTATGCAAAATAGTAAAAAAATAATTCAATCAGTCGATATCACTTGTAGTACGAGAGCCCACGACCAAAATTTTTGTCTCATAGCAATACGGCCAAAACCGCATCAAATCGATAGATACGATTATCCTGAACTCGAAAATACCAATATCTGACCGAATTTTTAAAATTGTCAAAGAATTTTACCGAACTGCATCATAGCAATATGTCTGATTTGCAGACTGTTGAATGATAGTTCTGAGATACCAGAAACATATTTTTCAGACGTTAGTGGTGTAGCGCAAACCTGTAAAATCACTTAAAAAAATTCAAAATGAGACAAAAAAAATGTCTCATAGCAATACGTCTGAAAATCTTTTTTATTAGTAAATTTTGGTTATTTGATGCGAACAAAACAATTTTCAGACGGAAATGTGAACGCATTAAATTTTGAGACCGTTTTGAAAATGTTAACAAATTTTACCGATCGGTATCATAGCAATATGTCTGAAAATTGTTGGACATGATAAAATAAGTTGTCCACATGTGCAAAAAATTTATATCAGACAAATTAAGTGTAGCACCTTCTCTATCAGACAACTTTTCGATACTCAGATATCATTTAAAAATCGTATTGAGGCATCTTGAATTCTCTGTTACAAACCAATGAATACGTTGCGACCCTGAATTTATTAGATGATAATTAACAAAGAATTTACCCGAAACCGTAACATTTAACAGAGGCGTCGGCCAGGGGACTCCGAAACGTTATTTTCGTTTTTGGGAGTATATGCTACACTTAAAGTGTCTGAAAACAGGTTTTTGGTAATCCTGGCAGCAATACGAAAAGTTAAATTTTTTTTTTATCCGTATTGCTATGATACAGGTCGGCTAAATTTGTTGACATTTTCAAAAATGCGCTCAGGCTATATGCTACGCGCAAAATGTCTGAAAACAAACTTTTTCGTAATACAATTATAAAATCTATGTACATTTTCACTATCAGACGTATTGCTATAATACCGACTGCCTTTTTTTTTGACACAGCAGAAATGGCCTCCCACGCTGTTGCTACACTTTCGACCGTTACTACACACCTAGTCGGGTTCAGAATCATACAATCTAACGATTTTATAGGGTTTTTGCCGTATTGCTATGAGACATGGTATTGCTATGAGACATGGTTTTGGTCGTGGGCTCTAGAACTACTGGTTTGAGTTTTTAACGTTAGATTGTTTACAGACTACTTCACTCGAAAAGAAAGCGAGCTGAGCCCCTAATTCTACTAAGTAGGTATTTATAAATAAATGGCTAGGCAACTATGAATAAAACGTTCACGATGGGTCATTTACGTAAACGAAGGGAAATTAGTTCTTACTATTACACTTTCAACATGAAACTACCGTGAGACTCACTACTACTATTACAGTTTTGCGCCGAACTACAACGAATTGCAACGAAAGTTTTGCACCTGATTCTATCTAGTCTTACGTTTAGGCAATGGAAACTAATCAATATTGTTTTTAATTTTGGCTATGGCAAATAAAAAAATGTGTAGGTAATAAAGTATGAGCCTGAGCCTTACAAATATAAAATTCCAATCATTCTTCATTCTAATACACACGCCTAGCATAGCCTCACACATTCACACCTCGCACATCTCCCAAAAATGGCTCTGTTCTTCGCTTTTCAAACGACTGCTATTACACTGTGTAGCCACGCGTGTGATGTAACTCGACAAGAAAATAAATGAAACGAATAGTGAGCCGTCGCATCACACGCTACCCGACACAGACCATCGAATGTTTTCATTACTTCGGCCATCGGCTAATCCCTTCGAAATCGAGTTACATAATGCCCTTTTTCGGACTAATTTCCGCGATATTCGTTTCACTATTGGCACCAAACTAAATCTTACAAAATTACAAGATTGGGCCTATAAGTGTTAACGGCAGTTATGTCATTAGAGATAAATGATTGCCAGAGCAAGAAATATCAACTTCAAAGAGAATATTTCTTTGCCAGTGAGTTCCACAAAGAAAGCCTAACTTAGGATTTTTCTTTGAATCGGAAGCAGCGAAGATTATTCCAAGTCTGCCGACTCAGTTTTTATTTGCCGGTCGACTTTAGTATTAATTGGAGTGTTGTTTTCCGAAAGTCCTGTTTTTATCCGTGATTTCAATTTGATTTCGAATTACTTTCCGTTTTAACTACGTCTATAAAACTAATGACCGTTGGATGTTGGATGTAGGTATTCTGTAGTCATTTCGAACTTCTTGCCTGTTCAAATTTATAGTGACGAGCAATAATAACTGCTCACTTGCCATACAATTTTGCATCACATAAATAATTCAGTTCTTGTTTAGTTAATTTATTCATTCAATTTTAAAAATACATTTAGTAATTTACATAAAATATCAAGTGAAGAGAATTTATAGGTACCTACTGAAGTCCTCAGAGTTTCTTTATAAGCATAAATAAAGTATAACATGTAAAATAGAATTCTAAATGTCACAAAATAACAAATAAGAATACAATAACATTGACAATTGGATTGGTTCTCTGCTAGGGTCGTCATAACTAAAACACAATTAAAAACAAACAAACTACCTCTCAACCCAAACGCATATACCTACCTTCTCCGTTCCGTCGTCATCTTGCAACAAATTATTTGTTAAAAAACTGTGATTTGGTCAAACAATGTTGAACTTAAAAAAAGCGACAAGCATAAATTAATGATAAGAATATTTAACACAATACACAGAAAATAAAGTTTGTTATTTTAAAATCAATATTTATGTCAAATAACAATGACAAAGTTTTATGAAATGACTCTATTGTCTGAAAAATGTTGTCAAATGAATAGTGTAATGAAAGATTGGTTATAATTACAAAGTAACAAATTGTGTGTGTGTTTTGGTCAAACATAGTAAACGAAATGTTCCATTGACATGCGAGCTAAATAGTGCTATTAACCATTTATGGGCTTTCTGTTCCAAAAAAAAAAGATTATTATTAAAGACAATGAAGCCAGAATAATGGTTCAAGTATTCGTAAGTTCAGTTGGCAAATACTCTGGACAAATTTGCGATCCTACGCCATCGCTAAACATTAAACGTTTTTCAAACAGGAAATTTAATAAAATCGTTTCGTGTATTTGGCAGAAAAATCAATTCCACATTAAAATCTAAATTTATTCTGAAAGCATCCAAATGAACCGTTTTATCCTGGTGCGGGCCAGGGCGGATCGATACTTATTCATAATACAATCACGGCACCCAAATTGCATCGCACACCAATCAGTGGAGACGAATTCTTGAATCACACCGTACCATTCAGGATTCCAATTGTTCTGTTATATCAATGTTCCTGGCGATAGATACGTTTGTTTATTGATTCACTATATGTACCTATCGCCTATTATTTGTGTTGTATTTCAAAGGGATAGCAGATGTGCACTGCATTCCTAGATTTCCGAGTTACAACCATTCTTAATAAAAAATTCCATTACACGAGTGGTAGAATTCCACAAACAAGTTTGTTTTGCTTTGTTTGTATAATACAAGCAGAAATACGAAGTCAGTCCGTGAGCTCTTAGGACGGCATTCAGGTTTTGGGTACCATCGGCCGATTCAAATAGGTATGAAATCCATAAATTTGGGTGAGACAACAAGACAGACCCGAAGGACTCGATAAACTATCGCACTGTAGGTACATTTGAAGTACCTAATCCAGTCATGTAAGCTATAGCTAAATAATATAGCTATAGCTAGAATTTCAGATATATACTAGACCCCCCCCCTCATTTCTCAAAAAGTTAAGGGGCAGTATATACATAAATATGTATGATTAAATAATGTTTTTTTGTGATGACCCTTGCTATAATTTACCCATAAATTATTACGTTTTGGCTATCTGTGTATGTTAAAACCAAATTTATTTTGCCTTTATATTTGAAATACTTATACAAAAGATTATTAAAGTACCTAATAAAAGTATTTTTTTTCTATGGACAAAGAAAATATTCAGTAAGTTATCTATAGAAAAAAACTATGCGCGATTGTTAGGTATATTGGATATACCATTATTCCCAGACTTAGCTCTTTCACGAGTGTGGAGTTCCATTACGTGACAATATTTATTGGCGGTTTATTGCTAGCATGTGGAAGCGTTAAACGAATTTGGTTTGGAGTGAAATTAGATAGGTAGTTACCAACCACCAAAAAACATTACTTAAAACGGTTTCGTTTTTGCGGATAGAAGGACCTTGAGGGAAATTTATGTGAATCGCTACTACCAACTTACCTACTGTGTAATCCTGCCACCAAGCATCAGTGCCTGCGCTGTTGTATTCCGGTGTGGAGAGTTAGACATAGGTACATAGGTACGATATAGGAGTTTTCTTTTATTTTATTTTGTGTAATATATTTTTCTTTTTGTACGTCAATACTTTTTGTACAAAAACGTAACTACTTAAGTAGTTAATTTCTTACTTCAAATTATGTTAGTATTAAAAGCAACATTGTAAAATAAATAGGAGGGTCAAAACCACTCTGTACACATATAGACCTCGTCCCAAAAGACGAATGTTTACAATTTTCATTACGTTAAAAGGGTGGAAGACAAATGTATGTCACTATATAATAATAGTAAACAAAACACAAACAATCGTCCCGTCTGCACAGTTTTGGACGCCGCATTCAGGAAATATCTAGGATAGTTTCTAATAAAAACAGTCAAAATAATTAATTCTCAGAAATAATTACCCTAAAAAAAACACTCTCCTTCCAACGCCAATTAATCATACAACCTACCGTAGTCTGCGCGTAAAACAATCTACAAGTAATTCATCACGATTTTTTTTCTAATAATTTAAAAGTTTTTTTAATTGAATGCAACACAACAATGAAATATGATCTGTTTGTACTTCAACTTCATATGCCAGCTTTAAGTAATCCGCAAACCCGCGACACGAAAACCAACAGCTGTCATTTTATGTTAAAAGATTTCTCGGGTGATTCGGAAATAGGAATAATCCACCCCATACACATATATGATTATTCGTACTTATGTCTATGTCCAGCGGCCTCCTCTTACGATGTAAAGGAGTTCAAGGGACTAGGTCAAAGTCCCGAGCCTATGATGGATTGGGGACTTCACGATCACACACATCGATGAATTGCTTCGCAAATGTGTGTTTTGCATTACATAATAAATTAACAATGAAAGGAGTTAGTCGACAAGATTTGATCGCTCGGCAGACAAAGGTTGTTATTCGAAAACAAATATGAATAACACCAATTATTCTACAATTAATTTCGAACGACGGAGTTGCAGATGCCGCTAATGAGAAAGGTGAATAATTATTTATTAAATTAAATTTAGGCTAATTACGAATTTCGGCCGTTTTGATCCGATTTAAAATTGTTTTTTCGAAAGTTTCCCCAACATTAAATTATATAGAGGATTATAGCGTCAATCGTTGAAAAATATCTTAATATTTACTTAACTAGCAAGCGCCAACGGCTGCGCTCTTGTTGCTGAATACTCTATCCCGTACAAATTCAAAAAAACTCGCAAAAGTTGTCACTATTCCTAATCAAAATCATAAATGGGATGGTGGTTTAGGCAAGGCTTTGATTAATCAGTCCGTAGGGATTTCTCTTTTTATAAATATACCTACCTAATTTTAAATCATGCTAGGCTTTTAGATATTGTTACCTTAGGCTCTGTCTACCCCGTAAGCGATTAAAACGTGATTTATGTAAGTATGTAATTTTAAAAAGTACCTACCTACAAAATATTGTTTTTTGCTCAAAATTAGTGCATGGCATGAACTTTACGTTTTTAATTTTATTAACCCCATACGTTATAAATCATTAACTTAATTAGACAATTAAGTTAAATCAATTTCCTAGTAGCTAGAGATGTTGTCAACACTATTAGATTACAATTCTAGCGAATGTTGTCAGCCTAAGCCAAAGGGGTTGATTTGAATAGGCACCCTCATTCCTGGAAGGCACCGGACTTTGTTCGTCGTTTTATTCTGAAGCGTTTTCATGTCAGTAATCAAGAAGTTAAATTCTCCGAACCCTTCCTAATAGTGTCTGCGTCTTGTGTCGTTGTAAAGGTATTGTATTCTCCCAACATTCACTTTCTAATAATGGTTAAAGCTCGTCTTAGCAGTTCATTTTGCATAATACATAAGTTTGAAGTCTAGGTTAAAGAATAACGTGGGAAACCGTTCCCCTACAGCACATGCAAAACAGCTATTAGACTTACGTCAGCATAAAGCGACATGACATCCCATTATGAACCTGTCATCGTAATTTTATTTCTTACTAGCTTTTGCTCGCAACTTTGTCCGCGCAGAATTAAGAATTATATCAAGAATTTATGGCAAATTTCAAGAGCCCAGTAATTACAATAACGGGGATAGAACCCCCTTGCAACGAACATATATAAATAATGAAGTAGCTTTTGTGGCTTTGCCTGTGCGTTGTCTGTCAGAGTGTCAGTCAGTCACGTCAACTTTTTATAGGTATCTAGAGATGAAAAATACTTATGTAAGTACAAAATATTGACTTACATTCCCGTAACAACAGAAAAGGTTAGCGTACTTCTTATTCATAAGCATTTCTTAAGTTATTGTTAACTTTATAATATTAATTTGTCTCTATTCGTCACTGACATTTGCTCTTGCCAGAGAGAAAAAACATAACCTTTTGTAACGAGTTCATAACTTTTAATGAATGGGGGGTTGAGTTGCTGGATTTAAAGTAAATCTGCATAATGTACTTGCCGCGAAATTTTGTATACTACCGTAATTTTGAGCTACTTAATGATTAGATTAATGGCTTAGTAAAATTAATTAAGACCAGCTAAGGATATTTAAGTGGAAGATTTTCCATCTGGCCACAAAAGAATACAATACAATACAATACAATAACTCTTTATTGAACACCACATATAACAACCAATACAGAAAAAAGTATACAGAATATTACAAGGTAACAATAGGCGGCCTTATCTTAGAATATAATTTAACAACGATATTAATCCCGAGAAATTTCTTCTCATTTAGAAACGAGCACGCTATGCGTCCCTTTATGGAGTCCCATAGGGTTCATGAAGGTCCCACTGATGAAGTAAACATTGCCCCGGACAAAAAAATCTATTTGGACCGGAAAAACCCAGAGGAATATCGCAGGCCTCATAATCCCGGTAAGATCTCGAAATAACTAAGCCACCGAGAGCTTAACCCCAAAGTACCGTAATTCAATAAGTAACACCGTATTACAGACGAAACAAGAATATTTTTAATTAATATAATTTTTGTTCAACTGTAGGTACGCATCGACACAAACAATCTAGCTTCATACTTCTGATAAGTACATCTTGATCTGAGGGGTATTGATGATCTATTATATTATTTAATACTAAAAATCGTATAAAATATATCATACTATAAACCCATGGAAATAAATTCAGTTCTACCTATTATTATGCTTATGTAGGTACTGAAAACGAGCAAGATTATCCTGCACACTCGCCGCAAGGCAGAAAGGTTTTTTGTTCTTAGTATGAATTTAGTTCAGCCATAAAGGAAGCGATAGCGCACTAAACCACTAGCTAGGAAATATTATGACCATATTTTCTGCGATTTATTTCCAACTTTAAATCTGCTGCTGCTATGCACTTAAGAAAACTAGTAAATTACAAACTTGGGTTGAAAAACGACTCAAATCAATACTATACTCGTATTGCTCTTAACTACATCTAAGATTTATTACAAGTAAATGAAAACTCGCAAAGAGGTAACCAAGCTATAGGAAAATCCCAGTATTGTGTTACGAAGAATATAAGTAGGTACCTAATTAATCATAATATTTATACTTAGATCGAATATGGTGTTTCGGAAGTTGAGAAACAGGATTTTTTAAACCACTTCCCAAAAGATACCACCTTAATTGACGAGAACACTGGTCTTACCCTGACGTCTTAATGCGATTAAATTCCGATTCAGTTTAGGTTCGCTCGCTGTCAGATCCATCCTAAAAATGACAGCTAAAACCTGAACTCAGTCTGAATTGAATAGCATTACGTAAGATGTCACGGTAAGGCCCCTGGAGGCTGGTACATTTTTAAAGCTTGGAGACTGCATTTTTGAAACGGTTCTCGCATATAAAAAAACATTTTTGCTATTAAATTAGGTATATCTCGTTTTTTGGTATTATACGAGTATTTTAATGGGTAATTAAGACCAAATGAGTGAATTAAATGGTTTTAGATCAAAATCCTATCCTAAAGTTTGTGAGTATTTATGGATGTTTGTTATTCTTTCACGCCAGAACCGCTGAATAAATCTAGATGAAATATGGCACAAAGATAAACTATAGTCTGAAATACCACGTAAGCTACTTTATATCCCGAAAAATTTCGTCGTTCCAACGGGATAGAGAATTCTTCACAGACAGTTATTTACACTTTTAACTGGAATCTAATTGCTTGCTATAGCAAACCATTTACTATTATACTAACAAACAAATTATTACCTTTGATTATGCAACCTTTTCATCCAACTAACAGGCGGGTGAAGTTCAGAGAAAACACATCTTTCATACACAAATTCAAACCCCGTCGGGAGTTTTCAAACGAGTTCACTAGCAAAATTGAATTTCAGTTAGTAAATTAAAATTCCTTTTCTAGCTGTAAAACAGTACCCGTATCTCTATACTGCGATGGGAGTATGCGACTCGCTCAAAGGAAATTTAAGTGCAAGTAAACTAACAAGGAGCCTGCTAGAGGGAGATTACATTTTGCAAGCATAGCCTTAGTTACTTATACACAAGCTTTTGCCCGCGACTTCGCGCAGAATCAAAATTTGTGCTACAACTTCTTCAACTCTCCCAACGAAAATGTACGAAAACCAGTCAAATGGGAGTCGTACTTTAGCTCGAAAAATGTTGTACCACCTACCTACCTCAACGAAAAAACCAGTTTCTTGCATGCACCCCACTCGATTATTTTTATCTCATCCTTTTGTTTTGTGTGATATTCGAAAAATCTAATCTTATGACACCTACGTGATCTTCAAAGAAAATGTCTACTAAATGCAGTCTTTATTTTCTATGCCGTCATTTTATCCTGTAGAAAAATTGGATAATGGCTTTGTCATCAATTTACTATTTTTTCTTACCCCACGGGAATTTCGGGAAATCCTGAAATCAGTTTTCAAATATCATAATTATCTACTGGTATGCCAAACTTAAAGATTCTAGTAATAATATTTACGGAGATAAAAACATTTCAAAGTAATGATATAAATTCCTGTTTCTCCCTATCCCATGAGAATTTCGAAAAGTCTTAAAATAGATTTTCAGCAGTTATGATTCCCTACTTGTGTGCCAAATTTCATGACTCTAGTACCTAATTATAGTTATGGAGATAGGCTTCCTTTTCAGTGGACTTATAAACCCCATTTATTCCCTATCCCGTGGTTATTTCGGCAAATCCCTCCGTAGTGCACCACTATGACACGGAAGCAATATTTATTTACGTGGCGACTCTAGGCAGCTGCGACTTTTGACATGTTCATCGCTATTCCGCGAGAATTATACGCGACACGCGATTCATTTAAAGCAGACTAAGTCACGGGCGAACATTTGTTATTGTTAGGTACGTATGGGTAAGCAAGTACTAGTAAATTCTGTATTGCACCGACACTAGTTTCCGGTTCGGCAATAGATATTTAGACGCGTTCAAACGTCTGTACCTCCCTATTCCAAATGGCTGAGCTCAGAAAGCCAACTGAAATGGCATAAACTTGATGAAAGCCACTAATATCTTGATCACATGGTGGATATCCATAAGCCTTAGTGTGCAATGTGTTGAAAACTAAACTAGCCTTGACCGACCGTAGAGCTGTAAAGTTAGTAAAAGCTGATATAACGTCATCATCATCATTGTTATACCAGCCAAAACGTCCAGTGCTGGATATAAGCCAACCTCAAAGATTTTCGAGTCAACAATATCAGACAATAACTAGCCACAATAGTTGCCAGATTGTTAGTCCACCTTACAAGAGGTACCACTCCAACACTTCTCACTCTGGCTTGCGTTCGCCACTCCAGAACGATACGGCCACAAGCAATGTACGAAGACCACTGACTCGTAAGGTGTGCATTTGCTGAGCTGTGTTGGTACTTTTAATTCTTCTTCAGACTTTAATCTAAGTAGGTAGTATAATCTCGCAGAGATCAAGATCTTTCCTTTGCCCCTTGAGTGATTTTGAGCTTTCTAGTTTAACCCATTGTTGGTAACCACGTCATTTCAAGTCAGAAAATCTTAATTCAATTCTAAGTCAAAGTATTCACTTCACTAGGTTATGCCTGCCTGCAGCTTCGCCCTTGTCTGTGGTAGAATAAAAACTATTTCTTACTTTAGTTTCTTAAGGTGCGAATTTCGAAATCTCACTTCTTCCGATACTCAAGTCTGTTAAATTGGAAGTCTTCTCGCTTGACCACTGCTTTTATGCTGTCCATTGCTGTCAATCACTCAGTCACATTACTGTTTTATCACTATCACTACATAGTATATCGCTACTTCGGGGCTCAATTGTCGTATAAGCCAAAAGTCGATTTTTCAGGAGAGCCAAAAAACTAAAAAGAAAAACAAAAAAAAATTGTAACTCTTTTGTTTTAACTGTTATAAAGAAGCTTCGTAGGATGAAAGTTCTTAAAATTATGAGTAGAATAATATGAATTCATAATATTTAAGATAGAACCCAAAACAAAGAAAATAGATGGCTTATACGCTTCTTAAAAGCAAACAGAATGACGTTTATGACCCAAAATAATTGTTGCTGTACATGCTACTTAGGACGTATAAGTCAGCTATTACGATTTTTGAAAAAATCAAAGGTATTAGTCACCGGTTTTCTTTTTTTGGTTAGGTACTTTACTGTAAAAAAATAAATCATGTATATACCCCCAAACTACTTTACTGCGATAATGATGATATAGTAGGTATAAACCAAATCAGTTGAAGAATCGTATTTAACTTTCAAAGTCCATTCATATTAAAAAGGTTTGAGGGTTTGGTAAATAACAAAAAAATCGTATAGAAAAAATATATATTGCTGAAGGTAAAACATCAATGCCAACGAAAAAAAACACAAATTACGTTGTTATTATTAAAAAGATTGTTCAAGTACCACATAAAACGATAAAAATGAAAAGTAGCAACAAGAATATAGCATTTAATACTTCTAATCTCTTTCAATTAAAAACAATCTTTTTTATAAAAGTTATGTGTTTAACGCCGTTTTTACTCCAAATTTATTTTTTGTTGGCGTTTATTGCCATGAAATGAAATGCTACTGCAGGCCGTACACCAAACTTTATTCTGATATTGGAAATAATTCAGGTCGTATTCACCAAATTGGTTTAGTGGTGGCTTATACATCTTAAAAATGAAACGTAATGGCAGGTTGTATAATAAACTTTGTTCAATTTTCAGAAATCGTTAAGGTCGTATACGCCAAGTTTGATAAGCAATGTCCTTTATGCCAATTATAAATCTTGATTTAGGGTCAATAATACCTTTGCCTTTTTCACACTCTGAGTAGCTGGCTTTTATAGCTCGTTTTTTTTAAATTTCCTGTTTAGAGTTACAGAAAATGGAGGTTGTATTCGATATTTTTTTGGGATTTGGAGAATTTTAAATACACAGATCGATAGAGAAAAAAAAACTGAGCAACACTGCATTCAAATCTCATTTTCGTCATAATGGCTTATACGACAATTGAGCCCCGAGGTAGCGATATTTTCTCTGTCCGCATGTCCCTATGTCCCTATGTCCCTATGTATGCTTATATCTTCAAAACTACACAACGGATTTTAATGCGGTTTTTTTAATATATAGAGTGATTCATGAGGAAGGTTTTTATGTATAATTCTACGCAGACGAAGTCGCGGGCAGAAGCTAGTAGAATATAAATAAAGAAGATTAGATGATATGAAGGCAACTTGCACGCAGGCGGCGCAAGTCTCTTGGGTGTCGGTTTCCGCGCAAACGAGGTTATCTTGTGCTCAGAGCTCATGAACACGTCAAATTTCCTTAGAGACGAGCCCTGCAAATAAAAAAATACACTTCAAATATTGGCATTAATCTGAAGTAGCCTTTATTCTGCGTAATCTTGGTTTTGTAGCCCGGCGGCGCAAATAGCTGCTATAACTTATACGGGAACGACTTGGGGACACTTTGATAAAAACTACTTAGGACATATTAAAGAAATATTTTAGTATCTTCGTAGTTTCTGTGGGCGAAACCAGCACCAACGCTTTCACAGATATAGGCAGGATAATGGTAGATTTCATATCGAGAACTATAATGAGAGATATTAAAACCGTGGTGGCTGGACCATGCAGGGCTTCGTAAATCCGAGACTTGTTTTATGGTGAAATTTTCCCTCAAAATGCTTTGATTGCAAGAAAATACAACGAAGCTCAAAAATACAATTAACTATTATCAAATACATATGTATCTGGTAGGGTAGGGTAGGGCAGAGTAGGTACAGTCAGCTGCAGAGGAAAGGACCCCCTCAGTATGGTTCCCGCTATTACGGGAGATACCCCTATCTCCCCCCGGATCACCTTTCTCTGCAGCTGACTGTACGTTATATACCAAAATAGAATAAAATATATCAAAACGGCACAACTCGGTTGCCATTTTAACCGACCATCTATCCTCGTCTAAACTCTTCAGTATATTCCTACTTCAGATAGGCAACATCATAATGTGAATAACTTGAGCCAATGATCTTCAAAAAATATTGAAGGACTAGTTGCTTTCGGTGTTTGTAGAGTTGCTGGCTGCGCAGCGAACTCGGAAAACTTAGGAAATTCAGTAAATCAATCTACTGCGAGAAACATTGCAACAAGATTTGCTAACTACCTAACTGATTCTGTCTAGAACAGAAAATATTCGACATGTTTATACCTACGCTACCTACTTATCTCTCGAGGTCTATTGGGATGACAATGAGGAATCGGGATCAATTCCAAGCCTCAGGTTTATTTTTATTCTATATGCAGAGTGTTCTCGTCTCAGAAGGTATTGAAAAAAAATGGTTTCGAGCGAGAAAAACCGTAAAAATAACAAATATCGAAGCGTACAATTTTCGATAGGTAAGACTTTTTAGAATAGGCATCTAAATCCCTGACTACATCATTTCTAACGTGTTTGCTGAGTAACTATTGTTTAATATTCCAATTCAAGTAAGGAATTGACAAAAGAATTACTGTTTCGGCACTTACATCTTTGGTAAGTGCTGATATTACACACGAGCCGCCGAGAACAATAGCTTGAAGCTTTGAGAGGCTGACATGGGTCTTAAAGTTATGGGACCATTGGAGAACTGTTTTTGAGTTAATAATTATTAGAGAAACGCTATCACTGCGTGTTTGTAATCCAAGAAACTCGGAATGAGGTTTACGGATTACGAGTACCTGATACAAACTTAAATATCTACTCGCTCTGATCAAATAAAAAGTAAAGACCGAGTTTTGTGAATTGCAAAGTGAGATACACGTGCACGAGGCGAGGCGTAGTTTTACTTTTCTTTACTTTGTTATTTGCAGAGATCTGCTTTATTTCTTACTAGCTGTAACTCGTTCTACGTAGAATTCACTTATCGCTACGGCTTAACAATGGCACGTTTCACCAGTCAGTTAAGGCTTTGATATTAAATACATACACAAATCACGTCTTTATCCCTTACGGGTAGACAGAGCCTAAAGTAACAAGACCTAAGACTGTGGGCGTGTAGGTGGAAAATGGAATCAAAATAGTGATGGGTTGCTAGCCGCATTGCCTATAACATAATTCGTATGATTTACGCCCATTCCCTCGATGGGCTTTTACCATCTACGCAGGAGGAGAAGGGACTGATGCATTCTATGTTTTTCTTTGCTCCTAGATCAGCGGAAGTGATTTGATATTTTAAGTGCCAGTTATCTATGATGTCGTCTCTGTCTGTTTCATAGTAAGAAATTGAGAGAGAATCATAGATAACTGACACTTATCAGCAACTTTACAGTAAGTGGTAAAACAGGCTTTAAGACTCTTTAGATCTCTTTAGGTAACTATTTAGTAGCTGTAAACTATGAAAATGCCTTTTTCTTAGTGTCCGACCGAAGCTTCTTTTTCGGTTTCGGTTTTGGCCGGTATCGGAATAAAAATTATGTTCCGGCCAAAGGTTCGGTTTCGGCCAAAAAGCAGCCGAACCTTTCACCAAAACTGACAAATATCGCGCTTTCTTGTCAAATTTTCCCTATTTAGAATAGTTTAATTTAGATCCAGTATCAATTATCACTATGATAATGTTGAAATTTCAATCCGAGAAAAGTGAAATGTTGACCCTTGTAATATTGGGCCAGCGAGAACTTTAATTATTCAAATATCTGGAAAGAACGGCTCACTGACGTTTTATTCAACGTTTTAATCACATTTATAAAAGGTTCGACTCCGATTTCGGTTTCGGCCGAAACTATAATCAAAACCGAACTCTCGGATTTGGTTTCGGTTTCGCCAAAAAAATATGTTTCGGTCGGACACATTTTTTTTCTAACTCAAGCTAGAGTGCTCTTAAGTGAATTACTTTAAAATTAATGCATTAAATAGCAATAGAAAGAAATATACCACAACATGTTTCTGACACATAACTGTCGCGAATTGTACAAAAGTGAAACAAAGAAGTTGAACAGATTGCGAGCACCGACCCATACCCAAAAAATCCGTATAATGCCTAGGCTTTCACCAAGCCAGAAAGCCCTACTTGTCCGTGTATTGTAATTTGTGTGGGGACAGCAGGGTTCCACGTCATAGCAAAAACAGTAAGAAATATAAGAAATGTATGTACCTAAGCACAATGTTCATTTAATCTATACATATAAAATGCTTTGTCCTGAATCACTGACACATCAACACACAGCCTAAACCACTGATCGTAAAGGCCTGAAACTTGAAGGGTGTGTTCTTTATATAACGTAGTCATCCGATAAGAAATAATTTTCCGAAATTCAACCTCCCAAGGGGGTGAAAAAGGGGGGGGGGGAAAGTAAGGGACGACGTGATTCCTTGGTCCGATCTACTTCAATTTTGCATAAACATTCTTTAACCGAATTGATGGAACACGTGTTTCGTATTTTCTTGAAATTCATCCTCTAACGGGGTTTAAAAGGGGTAGAAAGTCGTTTTGGGGGTGATTTGCTTCGATGTTGATGTCAATTCTCCTAAGTGCTTTTGATTAAAATTACATTTTATTTTGACACCAGAAACTGTTTTCCAATGGCAATACGGATATTTAACAAGCTGCCAAGGAACATAGCTGAGTTGCCCCAAAGCAAATTCCGATTTAAATTATTTCAATGGCTTAAGGACAAAGCATTTTATTCAATCAAAGAGTACCTAAACTAAATAACTGCAATACTAATAATTTATAGTAATATTCATATTTTATTTTTTGTTTAATAAAAATGAAAACTTTGTAAAATGCGCTAATTTTAAATACCAAAAACCACTTTAGAAAATAAGTAAATGTTTGCATGCCAATTTATTTGGTTAGACGTGTCGCCGGACATCAACACTAAATACTAGATCATTTTTTAACCATGTCTAAAGCAAAATAAATTATTTCATTTCATTTCATTTCATCATGTTTGAAAACTCAATCCGATTTTATTCAAAAAAGGTTGAACTCGCATAAAAGCCTGGTACAAGGCAAGTACTCGTTAAAGTTGGGATGTCTCGAAAGACGCCGTATTATATTAGTACCTACCGCATTTTGAAGCTTTATAAACTTACGAGAGGTCATGCGATTTTTAGAAATACCCTCGGGATAGGGAATAAGTATATACAAAGCTACAAAGGCGCCCTATCTCCGTAGCTATAATTACTAGTCTTCAAATTTGGCTTACAAGTAAGGTATCATAACAGCTAAAAAATAATGGGATAAGAAGTAAAAAGGTTCATTATATTATTTATATCCTCAGTATTTGGCTGACATTGTTCCTTGAGGAATCAAAAAGGAGCATTTAGCAAGGATTATTGAATTTTTCACAAGAAAATAGGACGGGATAGTATTTGAAGAAATTATTGGTATGTCACTTTGACGTTACCGGCGCGGACGAAGTCGCGGGCAAAAGCTAGTTTATACTTATGCATGGACACAAATGACATGTATAAAAATAATCTCTATCTGTCTTCAGTCATAATCGAAAATGAAAGGAAAATAAACAAAGTTATGGACATAATTATAAATTTAGAGTACATGATTAACTCTCATATACTTATTTTCATTTAATTCTTATAGTTCTGACTGAATAGCTGGGGTTTGAATCACATTTTGGTAAAATTGCACAAGTGTCGAATGGATTTTCGAATATCTCGGATACAGCGTTATATCTCGGTAGACGCTAGATTATAATTATCTGCTCTTTCGAGTGAGACCCGGCGACAATAGTATAATATACGTATACGTATTTAATTATCTCATGCACATAACGAACGGTTTGCGTGTAATAATTGTCGTTTTATTTGTAAACCTACTGAGTTTACATTGACTGTGCCCACACTGGCTCTATTTGCCGGCTTAATCTCGTTTATTACCTAATTTGTCGGCCAGGTTAAAAGGTGTTGTGCGTAACACATTAACAACAATAAACACCTTTCATGCCCACCTAGCATCAAATAAAACTTTTCAATTATTTAGGGAATCGGAAAGATTGAGGATAAAGCAAAACGAGAACGGCAAGTATTATTTTTATTTTACGACAGGCTAATCCGTTCTTTTTGTCTCCCGTTTCACGAATTACAAATACAAGTTCAAATTGCCGAAAGATAAATTAAAAGTATAATAAAAAATTAAAGGTAAAGTACAATACTGTACATAAGTCCCCCCTGACTGTGCTGTATCCAGTTCTAGAACAAGACGAACCTATTCCTTCCCATGGGTGTCGTAAACTGCGACACCTTTAAATATGTGAAAGTGGGCAGCTGCGCGCTTTACCGCCAACTGCGAACTCCACACAGAGGTGTAGAGACTACCACTGTATTATAAATAGGTAGGTATATGTATAAAGCTTCAGTTGTTCAGGCCCTCAATTACGACTATGCCCACTCTGACAAACGTGTATCGACTTAGAAGAAGTACGCGACTTACTGCGAATGTCCAAAATATTACATAAAGTTATCTAAGTGAGTTGTTATAAGTACTTAAATGTTTTCATTCATCTTGTCCGGCGAGCAAATAAGCCGTCTCCCAGTAACATTTTTTCGTGTTATTATAACGTCGGTCAAAATAATAGCCTACAGTGATACACCCACGCTCCTCGAAGTATTTAACCCACCTGTGTCGACACGAGCGCTTTGCGAAGCCTACTAAAAGCAAAGTAGGCGTTAACCAAGAACAACTAAAGTAACTGCTAAACCAGTAATTATTTAATGCGACTTTAATTTTGCATTCAAATCTTGGGCCAAAACTAAGCAGCAAAAACAAGCAGCGTACTTGTGTAAGGTGTGTTCTTTGTTCGGATTGCTGCTATGCCACGTCATTAGCCAATACTGCCTTCAAGCAGGAATACAATACCTACTCTGATATTACATTGAAATATTTACATGAAAATTGAATATCTACTAATGTTCGTAGCTCATCTAGCTTTCAAATGGTTTTTGTTTTCTTAAAATTCGGCCCAAAGTTTAATTTCTTAAACAATTTTATTGTGTATGAAAAGTGTCAATACGAAATGATTGACACCCCCAATCACAAAAAGTTTACGTCATTTCGACTCTACATTTTTTACACTAATTAGAATACTAATAAGAAATACATAATATCATGGAAAAATTACACCAATTGACCTAGTCCCAATCTTGTACGATAGGCGCTAGGCAGCAGATGACATACCTTTATGGCTAAGTATATTACTTAAATACATATTAAACATTCAAGACTGGAGAAAAATATGGTATATTTGCCCTGAGTGAGAGTCCAACCCAAGGACCCTATTTTGAAAGCACAAATGTGAAAATACCACTCGAAACTGGTGAAAATGCTGAATTTGAAACAGAAGCTTATAAAAAAAAGCTCTCATTAATCTTGTGAACTAGTTAATAATTATATTCGAGCTGTAGTTTTGAAGATATAAACAGATTTGTACCACTTTTGAGAGATGTGCTTTAAAAAATCGGGCCTCAAAAGCTGAAGAACGTCGTATCATGTTGAGAGCCACTTGCCGACGCGATCGTCAAAATACAGTTTCTTTTTACTAGACATTTCTACAATTAAAACATCCCCAAATTGTAATAATAATAATTTAATTAATGGCGGCCGTAAGGCTTGGGCCAATGTCAGTTGATATGACAAGTGTGCGATCAAATTGTATGTTTTGTCTGTATCTGGCGACAATGAGAAGCGTTTGAATAAAAAGGTAAGTACCTAACTGTATGATAGATCAACTAGTTTTCAAATTAAACTATGACGAGTCACGTAAGAATTACCTAACTGTATGATAGATCAACTAGGTTTCAAAACTATGACGACCCACGTAAGAACCCTCTCGAGAAAATTAGATATATTAAAAGGGGAAATAAAAGACAAAGAAAACAACATGGGCTCAGGAAGATTGGTTGAAATGCGAATTTATATTGTGCAGTGTTTTCCCGAGGATCGGCTTCAGGTAATAGCTTTCTTCATCTTTTGATGAGGTATATCTGCCGCGGACTGAGCTCTCGGCTGGAGCATGACACGAATATTCGCGGAACTCCCTACGAATTACGGAGGCGGGACATGACTTGCACGAATTAGGCCTGAATACAGAACGCTCATTTAGTGTAGCTTAATTCTGCTGTATATCGACGAACGAATATGAAGGTAACATGATGTTGTTCTGAGAGGAGGCCTGTGCCCAGCAATGGGACGTATATAGGCTGGAGATGACATGAGATGAGATTATTATTAGCCCTACCATATACCTACATACACATGTGTACAATACCTAATAATAATTTAGTGTAGCAATTTATAGGTCATGGTTTAATGCAAATTTCCCAATCTTATAATTACAAACCAGCCTCGCGTCTTGTTCAAATTTACTATGCTCGTTTACTAATTATTACCTACGTTTAATTTCGTCCACGAACCTTACAATTATAAGATATTTTAATTGTTCGATCTACGAAATATAAATAGATTAGGCTTATTTTATGTGCCACCAAATTTTGTATTACGGACGGTACACGCCTACCTGGCATTGGCATATATTGCAGTCCCCGATCGTGTGTACTTACCTTGTATTTAAACGCTGAAAGCAATTAAGCCCACGAATCTAATATTTAATGATCAATGGAAAACTTTGTATTTTTGTTTTAATTAATCATCGTTGTACTTATTGTTGCTTGGAAACAAAATGTCGACTTTTTTTTGTTCTTTTTAAGCTTTCGCACACCACAAACATTGCTCTCTGTGACAAAATTAGGTGGACCTGCAGCTTACTGTCCGGAGGCGATTTGGGTGTTTTTATCTCGAAAAGTGCTAGCACGTTGCCTTTTATAGATAGGAGGGCAGTATCTGTGAGAAATACACTAAAAGATAGGACTACGAACGACGGAAAAATATTTGCGGGGTTTGCAGAGAAAGGCTAGGTCATAATATATAACGTTATAGGTATAACTAAAGATCAAGAGTGCTGCATCGATAGGGTCGCATTTGAGTCCAAGCATGTTTGAGTGGTATTTTTGGTAGATACTTTCAATGAGATAGCAAATATGACCCGTATTTACGAAAGCCGGCATCAAATTTGGACAAGGAAGAAAAATACTCGGTTTAATGACTGTCATATTCGTGTCTTCGCCGTTATGAAAGTAAACGGTGCATACGTGACGGGATTTTTCGTGGAATGTAAAACAAACAAGTGATGTTATTACCATTTAGGAGAGGCATGGATACATTTCTTTTTATTGCGTATGAGCTTCGCTTCGACTCAAGTACTCAGCTCAGTTTAATGTGAAATTTGGCATACACTCGAATGTTCCAAAAATATTTTACCCGCCTTTATATCACGCCAGTATAAAACGTGTGGTACCAACTAATTATTGAGGCGTTGAAACGACGTATAATTTTAACTTGATATAGGTAGTCTGTCATACTATTATTCGATTCTTTGCGTTTGGCGAGTATTTCCTAAAAAATAAGAGAGATGCTAACTAACGTTTTTCAAGTGAAAGATGAACATGAACCGCACTGATGCAACAGTGGAAACACGAATATAAAATACGAAATGACGAGCTACCATTTTGATTCAAATCGTTTTATATTACAAACAAGAATAGAATACGCCGACAGGCTCTAAGTAAAAACTAATTAAAGCGACGATTTAATTAAATTTTCTCAATACTTCGTCACGCCCTTCATTTCCGACCGGCCATTTCATTTCAGTAATTGTTACGCGTGTTTTTTATTAACAAGGCAGGTTCATTTCCCTGAGAGCCAACTCCACCTCGACAAAACAAAGCGTCTGATTTTTAACCGATTTAAAAAACGAAGGCATTTTTTGTTGCATTTGTTATTAATACGAGTAGAGGAAGTTATTGAAAATTACTGCTTAATTTTATCATCTATAGTCATTATTGTAAGCCAAGCGGTAATATTTCTACAACGCACGAATTTTTACCACTTTCGGGTAGTATTTTCGCAGATGTGATTTCAAAAAGCCGGCTTTTGTTACTAAATTGTCCAAAAAATTCAACATCAAACTGTAAGTTACGTTTTAGAAATGGATATCTAGTACAAAAGGTCCGTTCTATTATAATCCTTGAATAAAACACAATGTTACAGCAAACCGAACGTACAATACAATTCTCATATTATTGTTGCTTTGGATTATTATATCCCAGAGATTTCCAGTTTCTGGTGTCAAAAAGTGAATAAAACAATACAAGGCAAGATCAATTCACATGGGTAACCGAGTACAAGTAAGGGAAACTATGTCAGCAACTCTTTAAACTTCTGCAACATGACTTAAGTTCGTCACGAAACTAGACGTAAGTAGTTGTGCGCTATACTTTGTCTGATACGTATTGATGTTGCGAGGAAGCTACAGGGCCCATTCATTGGTTGTCTCCGGGAGACTTCATTACGCCGTCCTTGCGCTGGGACAGAGGCGGCCGATCCGCACCAACCTTCAAACAGCCATAAATCTTGTTCTACATTAAACACTATTGACACTCTTCTAAATAAATCGTTATAAGAAAAGAAAACACAAAGTTTACCAAGAAACCGAATGAGTGATCGAAACGTAAGTAATTCGTAAAAGGAGAACTTTCTTTGAAGATATTTCGCGTGTTTAAGTAACTTATTTATAAGTAAATGTTTTTACCTTACCGAAGTCAATTCTTAATGGTTTAGAAATGCTTTTCATAATAAATATTAGGAAAGAAAAGTACTAAGTTGTTTATTTGACGACCAGAAAGCATAGTGGTTAGTGGCCCTGACTATGAAGTAGAGGTTCCGGGTTCGAATCCCGGTAGGGGCAGACAGTTTGTATGATGAATACGAATGTCTGTGCCCAAGTCATGGATGTTGTATGTATTTATCTAAATTATATTATAAGTATGTTTATCCGTTGCCTGTTACCCACAATACAAGCTTTGCTTAGTTTGGGACTGGGTCAATTGGTGTACCTAATGTGTTATTTATTTACTGAAGCCTCGGTTGGTAATTCAGTATGTAAAGTAAAAGGGGGTAGCATCGAACATGTTTTAGTTTTCCGGTCAACATTTATGCCTACCCTCCGTGATTACGTATGGATATAAAAGATTGTTAAGTCACAAAATAACGTTATTTTTATAAACTTTCTACCTAAGCTAAAGGTAGGGAAATGTTCAGAACGTGTACCCTTCGTTTTGTTTAAGTAATTGTTTTTACTCTCATTAGGCACATAATTATTCGTAATAGATTAAGACAAGTATCCTACCATATTCAAATTAGTAGTTGAACTTTGCCTATCTATTCTTTAGTTAGAATGTAAAAATCCATTAACCGGGACTTTAATAATTTTGGGGCTACTTTGATCGTTTTAAAATTGCTATAAAATCGATATTGTGCATATGTGGTGAATGTTTGGCATGTAGACGCAAAGGCGATCGATAAAGACATCGATTGTTAACAGTAAACGCAAATAAAAAATATTGATTTTGTTATTATAACTAATTTAAAGTCACCTCGTAAATCAAAGTCACTCCAGTTTACGGTAGTCTGTTTTATTCGAATTGTCATTCTAATATTTCATTTTACCATCAAAAAACGCAAAATACACTTCCCAATTCCACCGTGCTCTTTATAAAGGGTGATCGTGGCCCCTAACTGGTGTGGCGGATATGACTAGGTAGATCGGACGACTTGATACTTGATCACCTTCATTAGGGACTTAGTCTCGTATGATTACTAAGTTAGGCTATAAGGGTTCTAAGGGAATTGTGTAGCGTATTGGATCGTCGTTCGTTTGATTTTTTTTTTACATTAAGTAGGACTGTAGCTCACAGTGGGACACCAAACAGGATACCTATCTAAAAAAAAAAACAGTACAAATTGGCCAATGTAGTACCTAGGTAAAAAATATAATCTAATCTAATCTAACCCCAATCCGATCAGCCAACGGATAGTCCATCGTTTTTGTTCGAATGCACCAGCACAAACGAACGGTACCTACTCCTAAGGCTCTCTGCCAGGGAAACAAACCCAAGATTTGTAGATATTATTATTATTATTATAGCCTTTTTATTCCGAATTCGCTACAATTTCAGTAAGTATGTTTGATTTGTAGATATACTCGTATACAACCGGCTTGAAATATTGGCATTGTGAAAAATATGGGTCAATTATATTTCGTCAACCTAACCTCGGGCAAGAAGAACGGGCGTAGTTAACAAAAACTTGAATGTTTGAAGAGGAAACGCCTGAGAATGAAGGCCGACAAATAACATTAAGGAAAATTCGAAATAAACTGTCCTAGCGGATTGTTTCGGCATTTTTTGCACAAATACGGCCGAAATATTTATCTCGCTTGTGATCGTGAAAATAAGAAATCGTTTGTAAGTAGCATGTACTTTAGGTATTGTATAATTGTTATTTATGTAGATGATGCATGTGTAACGAATACTCGTAAATACTTAATCCCTAATCAAGTATGTATACAGTCGCATACATAACTTTATATACATGTATAAGTTTTCTATAGTATACGTTTTCACAGCAAAATACATATAGAACATTCCAATCCATTTTAACGCTTCTGTAAACAAACAAGTCTCCCTCAAGTTCATTATAAAACCCATTTGGGTTTTACCTATTTAGGTAGGGTACAGGCTGCTAGAAAATCAGATGCGGATATTTTGAGGATCGATTGTTTGCATAGTTATGTTAGTCAGTTTAAAGCGTACTTAATTAATTAGTGTCTAATGCAAGGATGATTTTCTTTGGCGAGTAACGGTAATTTTTATTTTAGTATTAATAAAAAAAATACCACACAATACTTAAATAATTTATGATTTTTACTGATTCTTAGGTTATTAATTGAAAATATCCCCCTGAAAATATCCGCACTTCATTTTCTAGCACTATACTAGAGATTCAAGAAAAATGTATAGAACAAGAATTTTACATGGAATGAAATGAGGTACAAATCGACTAAATAATCTGATTATCACGACCAAATAATGTTCTTTGTTTTTAAGAATTTTAGAAGAAACCATCTGCGTCAGGGTTCCAAGCTCAAAACCATCCGAACTCTTTTTCCATATAAGTGGATTTTATAGATGGTCTGATTAAGTAAGTAACAAACTTTTAAATGAATGTATTTACGACTTTTCTTAACTCTCTCCTGTTTTCATGAGTCAAACGATAATCTCCTGATCAGCCTCATTAACGGGGCACTCGCCATTTAATTGCGTTTAACTTTCATGTTTGGTTCGGCTCTTAACCTACATTCTAAAGGGTAGATTTGCGTAATAGCAATAACGATGGTAACATATAGCACGTACATAGACGGATATTTATTTCGATCGTCAGATGACAGCCGCCCGAAGCGACGTAGGTAAATGAGTTTCAGACATTTAATACGAAGGGCGCTGACTGTGAAATGATTAATCGGTATTAACACAATTTTTGACTTTTAACGAGTTCCTTTATTTGTATCTGTAGCCAGATTTGAATTCAATTATCAGTGAAAGAAACGAGATACTGCACAATGTAAAATTTTACGAAATTATTCTTTGTTTTACGACGATGGTTTTATTTTATTCCGTCGTACTTTGTTAATGTACTCACCTACATAAAACCGTCACAACAGATTTAACTTTTAACGAATAGTTTCTGCTTCTTCTTTTTTATTATGGCCCCATCGACGGATGCGATAATTTCGCCAATGTCAAAGGTATAAATACAATATTCAAAAATCGTGTGACAAAAATGACAGCAACGTTGTACGGTAGAACACGGTCAAAAGACCCCTCCCCCTCCCTCTGCCAGACTCTTAGCCAACGTATAATGATATCCCTCAGAATCTTCCAGGAAATCATTAACCGATGCCCAGGATGCACAAGACCAAACACTGCTCTTCCCTCCCTAACTCAAAAATCGTCGACACGTAACGGAAGTCTGCTAAAAATAATTGGAATAACTTTCTAAATCATACTGTAAAATTTTAACATTCACATTAGCCTTCACGTCACCCTATACATAATAAGTGCCTAATTCAGTTTTGAAATAGCTTTTAAAACAACAGAAACCATTAATGAAGCTAAAAACATAAACGTGGGAAGATGTTTACAAGTTCAAGTTTACTGAATGGATTCGTTTGTGGTGGGCGGGCGTTGGTCGTCGCCGTGTATTATTATCAGTACGTTCTTTTAGAATTACAACGAGTGGGTTTTGTGAAGATAGGTGTAAGAAAATTCCAGTGGCACCTGGAGCGTCAGGGGTGCTAGGTTAATGCCCTTAGGTGCTCCTTACACGATACAAATTGCACTGTCGGGTTATTCAACTACGAGTAGGTACATAATAAAAAATAATTCACGTCCTTCATAACTCAGCAAAATCAGTCCCAGTTCATTGCTCTTGGCTCTAGTTGGGATTCCTTCGTATGGTCGAATAATTGTTTTTGGGCTAACGTACTTTTTGGTCAAATGATCAATTGGTCTAAAGTTTCTCCAGCTGCAACTGAAAAGGTTAGGTTAGATTCTTTTATACACACACACATACCACACATAAATCACGTCTTTATACTTTACGGGGTAGGCAGAGCCCAAGGTAACAAGACCTAAAGGCCACGTTAAGCATGATTGTGGGCGTATAGATCGAAAGGGGAATCAAAATAGTTATGGGTTGCGAGCCGCATCGCCTATAACACGATTCCTGTGCTCATTCCCTCGATGGGCTTTTATCATCTGCGTGGTACTGTTAAGCAACTGGTACATTCTATGTTTTTCCTTTACTCTCAGACCAGGATGGAAGACTCTTTCTTATAATTTTCCTGAAAAGTCGATGGTTTCAGTATAAATTCAGTTTAGACCACAGGATCATTCGATCAAAGAATTATTCGACCGTCCGATGCCTTTATAGACTCGCTCTAGTCATTTCTTCTGAGCTTCTTGTTTAAATTTTGACACAATAACGTCTTGAACGCTATCGCTTTAATAGCTCTCAATTAGGTATTACAGGAAAATTAGCAGCGCCACTAGCGACGTGTTTGACATCATCGTTTGCTCAACAATCTCTCAACAATTTGACAATCCTACTACGTGAACGTTTGTAAGTATGAATGGATGGATGGATATTTGTTACTCTTTCACGCCAGAACGGCTGGATAGATCTGGATGAAATTTGGAGCATAAATAGATTATAGTCTGGAATAACACATAAGCTACTTTTTATCCTGGAAAATTGCGTAATTCCTGCGGGATAGCGATAAACGAATTCTATGCAGACGAAGTTGCGGGCAACAGCTAGTATAAAAATATTTTAGATTAGATAGAATTTGGCCGCCATCGACCTTTTAATTGCTTTTAAGTGCTTCAATAGACATAGACAAAAAATACAGATCCTGTTGGTATAGTTCAGATTCAGAGCACTGGCTAGGAGCCCTAGCTGATACAAAACAAGAACCAGTGACTGACGGCATATTTATGTCCACTCATTTATATGAGTATACATTATGTAAATAACTGACGTATTATTAATTTAATCCTAGAACTATTGAACTGAAATAACAGTTTGGTCATAGGTACATAATTATCTCTAAACTAACAATACCAAAGTCGAAAAGTCATCACAACATAGTAATTTACATTGTCGCGTTATTCCCTATCGAATTGCAAATTAACGAGGAAACAATTGTGTAACAGAAGGCCAACAAACCTAGCCTCAACCTAATTAACGTTAGTTCAAATGACAAGCGTTCATCACCACCCTTCTACAACAAAAATAAACACTACGTGGCTACGGCGTAATTATCAGAATACTTACTCCCATGCACACATAAATACAGACATGTACACTTACCCACACCACACATAATATTGTGGTCTCATAAAATCCCGTTTTGAGTTCTCTCGTTTTGAAGTACCAGTGGGTACGGAACTGGAGGGTTAAGGACACCCAGGACGGCTGTAAAAAAGCATTTCATACGTAATTGTGCTTTAACAGGGTGCTGACATTTAACTCTTGAAAATTTATGGAAATGTTTTTCACACGTTTATGTGGACCCAGGCCAGACCATAAAGCTGAAAGAAGGGTCTTATACTTAACCATAAATAATAATGTTGCAAGCTACCATTGGACCGGACAATGTATCTGTGAAAAGGTTACGTTGTAAAATCTTTCCGAGAGTACTCCTTAATTATACATGTTTAAACGTGTTCCAATATAATGATATACCTCAATAATACATTATCTGAAATGTATTTATTTAGTTTTTAATTAATTAGTACTTACAAAATTTACCGAAAAGGTGCGTGACGCGCTAGTTACTAAGAATTTTTAGATATTTAATGTTTTTTTCTTTCACCCACTTTTGCCCTTGGAAATAAAATGGTTTTCATTAAGTATTGAGATCCGCAATCTGTAACGGTAATGTGCGACTGCGATTGTTAATATAAGGCACCAGGAAACACTGTCATATCAAGATAACTTGTTCCTAAACAATCGCAAGTAGTATCTTGCTATGACAAGACAAGGGTCTATTATAGGCTTTTCAACCTTCAACTCATTACTGAAAATCCCTCATGTCACTATTTCACTGAACTCTAGATGACCAATGTCTCTGGTGGTTTATTACTACTTTGCTGCCACCAAACCTAGCTTGGAATCTCAAGATCGTTTCACAAATTGGGATGGACAATGATACGTGCTTAGCTCGCCGACATTTTCTTTTTACTCCAATAAACCGCCAAAGAGAGGCTATTTTGGAGGATATGTAAGGCTGATTTACTGTCACTACTTTATATGTTTCCGCTTTATAGATGCTGCAGATGATGATATATCATTCGCCACAGAGCAGTAACAAAACAGTAAACAGATTCTTGCGACTCGATGCTGTTATTTGCAGGTATTTAAACCAATAATAATCTAGACAAGTTTATGTTTTTGCGGGTGGTAGGGCCTTGTGCAAGGTCCGTCCGGATCGCTACCACCATCTTACTCGCTAATCCTGCCGCTAAGTAGCAGTGCTTGCACTGCTGTGTTTCGGTGTGGAGAGTAAGACAGCCGGAGAAATTACGGGCACAAGAGGCATTGCATCTTAGTCCTCTAGGTTGGCAACGCATCTGCAATCCCTCCGGGGTTGCGGGTGTCTATGGGCAGTGGTGATCACTTACCATCAGGTGACACACTTGCTCGTTTGCCTTTCTATTCATATAAAAAAGAAAAAAAAATGTTTAGTCTAGTAAGTATGTTAAAAAGCCCAGTTTCAAAAATTAATCGTATCAAGCTTGTAAGGAACGTTGATGTTTTGATGTATTCCCGATTTGATTGAAAAAGTATGGAAAATAATACTAAATTTTATTTATCACTTTGTTTTTTTTACACCATAATAACAGAAAAACTTGTTAACAATCCACTGGAGTGGCACTCTCATTATACGATTTGAAAGCAGCTAAAAACTTGGCACACTCAAAGAAGCGTGCACGGCGGTGGCCAGAATCCTCCTCTAAGCACCCTTAAAAGGCGAGGCCACGCAATTTCTGCTCCTTGTCACCACTCGAGTGCCTTCTTCGTATTTGTATTGTAGCAGTCAATCTATAGGCGCAACAAAATATCGGAAATTGCAAAAAATGCCAAGAGCCCGCTCGCCTGCTAAGTACCTACAAAATTTAACATCTAATGGACTTTAAAAAATTCAGCGAAAGTTTAAGCGAAAATGTAAATCCAACAATAGAATTGATAAGCTCCGAAACAGTACTAAAAAAATTGTGCGATAAAAAGGTACTTTCGCATTAAATAAAAAATCTTTCCTCGCAACAATGTGAAATATTTAGAACGTGACCGAACCTTCATACCTTGTTATGAAATTGTTATGCTGAGAAGCGCGTTTAATAAAACATTTTCAACTTTGTCTTAATAAATTTACATACTACGTAAACTTTACAGGTGAAAAGTCTGATATTGTCATAAACACTTTAGAAACAAGAAAAAACATTTATTACAAAAAATTACGCACGAGTAGATACTTACTCTGATTGTTGCAGACTCCTCAACTAATTAAAAAGTCGCCAGCGAGATTATTTATCGCCTGATGTTAAAACTTCTTACAAAGCGGCCTATATCAAAGTAATGAAGATGAAAATAATTCAATTTAACAAGACTTTGCTTTGATTTTGCTCAATCCGGAATTAAGAAAACAAGCCGGGGTAAATATCCAGTTACCGGATTACGAATGAATGAAGTGAAATTATTTGGAAATTAAAATTGAAAGGATCAACCTGACGCCTTATTAGCATTTTGAAGTAAGTGTAATTTAATTAAAAAGCCTTTTCGCTCTAAAATTTGAAATTATTAGTCTATTTCCAGTTTAATGTGTATTCAGGTTCAAACCACGAAGCATCGCCGAATTAGGTAGGTATATATAGATTATACTAGCTTTTGGCCGCGACTTCGTCGTGGAATTAGCATTTTGGGTAGGATATTTTTAGTGGTAAACGTTCAAATAGAGCACAAATTATATTACCCTTCGGGTATTGCATCTTCGTAGTAAATTTCATCCCCCTTTTCACATCCGTAAAAGATGATACCTACAATCAAAAACTATTTTATGTTCTTGCCCGGGACCATATTTATACATCCGTATCAAATTTCATTAAAATCGGTTGAGCGGATTAAGCGTGAAGAAGTAATCAGACAGGCGTACTTTCAGATAATAACTATATAATATTAGCGTGGATTCACATAAACCTCTCCAATATTCAACTTCATATTAATGCATCAGGTATCTAGTAAGTAATTTTTCAAGATTTTATTTACTCCCATGTACCTACAGACATCGACCTGTTACAGTTTTATTAAAACTTCCTGAAACTGGTTTACATATTTAATCTGAACATGAAGGAAACCTGAACACTGCTATAACAATGCAACGCAAGTCCCGGACATGGTCGTTGTTCTACGTAAATGAGGTCCGGAAATTTGACCACTTCCGGTTAAAATAGGCGCTTTTGTTTATGACGGCCGAAACAAACGTCCGCTTGAGGTAACTAATTCTATACAGATACAAAATTATGTTCTCGCTGTCGTAATATTTGTTGAAAGCGGTAGGACACCAATATTTAATTGAATATCCGTTAGCAAATTGCT
This sequence comes from Pandemis cinnamomeana, assembly GCA_932294345.1. NCBI lineage: Eukaryota > Metazoa > Arthropoda > Insecta > Lepidoptera > Tortricidae > Pandemis > Pandemis cinnamomeana. The sequence goes on along the minus strand of OW028705.1, from coordinate 7,660,035 downwards.
CTATATAATTATATAGGTTTTTTTTATATGAACCTCCCGTAACGCCTCACATACGACCGAATAGGGAATCCGTGTGGTTTTTAGTGTGTATGCCTGCCGTTGCGGGAGAGCCTCACTTACCCTTGGTAATCCCGTACCGGGCGGAAGCATAGGGCGCATTTTCCACACCATAAAAAAGGCAGATAATACCAAAATCCAGAAGTGATATTAAAGCTATAGAAATGTGAAGCCACTATGACTAAGTAAACAATTAGGTACCTATAATTGGAGAACTATATGGCTTTAAGAAATTTCACAAAGATTTAGGGTTGTTTCACAATTACAACAACCACACCAAGTCGCAGCGTTAAAATGCGGTCAAGCAGTGGTTGGGTACGTGTGAATAGTGTCGCTGCAGCATTTTGCAGTTGCGTTGTGGTGTCTACAAAATGTGGTTGTCGCTAGTAGTTGCGATGTGGTTACGTGTGAATCGCTGCGACGTGGTGTGGTTGTGGTACGTGTGAAACAACCCATAAAATATTGAAATTGACATCAATGAGCAATATTAAGTACCTAAAGTTGTAGTGATTAAAGTGGTCCCATGGCATTTCGTTGAATTCTATCCGGTTTTCAACTTTAACATGTTATTAAAGTTGTGTATACAATGCAGTTGTCAGATTAAATAGCTTTATAAATAAAAACCTTATGCAAATGTTGTTAAAGTTGAAAACTTCATAGGATTCAACGAAATGTTATGGAAAAGCTTTATTCACTAGTACACTTGTACTAGATCCAAACCTCGTCTTAATTTTGAATACTTTAAATTCTGTTTCGGTTAATCGTTGGTGACATTTCTATCCTAAAATTCTATCGTAAATTAAGACTCTTTTGTCATGTGTAAGGTGTTTAAATTATGCACAATAAAAACAAGTTCCGATGAGCGAATCAGAACTTCATCCGCAGATCGAACTGATCGAGAAATATGAATTGTAACAATACAAAGATGAGGGTTAACTACCTACTGACCTATAGAGTAGAATTTTCAAAATTAAATTTTGCTACAAAAAAATTGTACAATTTATCGACAATGGATACGCACCATTAGTAAGCTTTAAAACTAAATACAAGTTGCCAATTAAAAAAAAATTAAGTGGCAATTTTTCAAAAATCTTTGAATGTCAACATGTTGTTACCCTTCTCTTGAGCGACAAATAAACCATTGAAACCTAAATTGAAAGTATTTTTTCAGCGACTTTATAACCATTTAAGACTCAGTTATTTTGCGTTTTCATCTACTTTATTTACTAACATGTACTTTATATTCAGGATTAAACATATTCACATATTCCCGACGTAAATCCGCGAGAGTCGTTCAAGCCACCTGTGATCTGGTAAATTCTAGTCACATTTTATCCGACATTCTGCAATAGGTATGTGTACTGTACTATGGGTGGAGTTAGACCAAACGAACGAATGCTCATTCTATCAAATTTATTGTGTACATCAAAAATAACGGTTCACTCTCCATACAAATTTGTATGAAAAGCGACCCGTTATTTTTGCTGGACTCTAACCGAGTTCTAACCGAGTACCTACTTCTATTTGGTTTAAATGTAACGAGAGTTTGGCACCTGCTGCATACTGGCTGCAAAGCAAAAACATCGGTTGAGGACGGATTTGTCTAAAGTAAGGACTGCACGATGACGTCAAAAATTAAAATGGTGTAAACAGTGAAGGAATATAACCAGGTGTATTCACACCTTTTTTAATTTTTCCGAGTAACATTATTATTTAATAATGTTACTCGGAAAAATTAAGCAATGTAAAAGGGGACCTTTGTTAAATGAGTTCATTTTGTACAAAGTTAACTCGGCTAACGTAGGTGTGCGTTTTGCATTAATACTGCTCAATTATAAAAAATATCTTGTTTTCCTTTTTCTCCGCCATAGGACTGAACTCGCTGGCAGCCCTTTTTCCGCGATATTATGCAGTCAATTTAAATTAGCAATTTGTTTTTGACTTGGCTTACAACGGGCTCGTTTATACCTAATAAAACAGAGCCGTAAAACGGTGACTTAGCATATTCCCTTACGTTTCCCCGACTAATATGTTACACGTAGCTGGCTTTTTACAGCCTGGAAAATCGTAACTTACACTTTTATAAGGATGTAACTTTGTACGTTGAGGATATTAAAAATAATACGCTTCGGAATTTACGGGGGCCAGATTGCAAAGCAAAATTTAAATAGATCATATCTTTCCTAAAGTTTAATTAAATTTTATCTACATCCATATCATAACTTTCCTACAATATGTTCAAGAACAATTAGGAAATGGCCTACATTGAGAAAACTGTATTTGTGGTTGTTTTATTATGTTAACATTAGAGTATCAATATCGATACTCTAATGTGTGGTTGTGGTAGTATTATAATGTTTACATTATAGGTTCTTCGTTTCGTTTCATAAAACCCCACTCGTATTTTAATGCCTCTTATTATGCACCAGCCACATAAATAACTATTACCCATCGCTGTCTCCAAATGTAATTTAGTCTGATGACAAATTAGGTACAAACGCCTGAAGGCAATCCTAACTTGCACTTCATTTACTTAAGTAGCAATGTAGATAACATGCCAATTTAAGTCACCAAAAATAAAGTGCTCTCTCTCTCTCTCTATTCAGCGTCAAATTGTCACTTAACTTCTAAGTCGACGCCTTATCGCGCATTTCTTCTTAACTTGCAAAGTTACGCAAGTAAACTTGCTATTTTAAACTGAAGTTTAAATTGAGCTTTAAAAAGTGATAAGTATTATGCAGGGCTTATTGTTCGTAAAACAGGCACCTAATGTTTTGTATTGTGGCTACCTTTAATTAACAAAACAGTAACCGAAATTAGGACAATACCTGTGACGGATTACGTCATAATTTTTTATTTAACTGAACATTTCAAAATGATAATGGTTCAAAATGCGTTTTTCGGAGACGTTGGAGTATTACTGTTGATGGTGAAGACCAAAAATAACGGCTCATTTTTCATACAAGTTTTTAAGTAAAGGGACCTGATATTTTTGCTCGTCAGTGTATTAATTAGTTAAAATGTGCTCTACAGCCTCTACATAATAACGCCAAAGTTGATGAGCTAAAATCCTGTTCAAAGTGACTTAATTAAGATTTTTTCGTAACCTTTTAAATAAAGATTTAGTCAATATTATGCATTGAAATTATAATCAAACATTCATCATAAAAACTTTTTCATTCATTTTACTTTTTCCGTCAAATTGAGTTTTGGAACTTATGATGTTGACGGATAGACCTTATGGAATAGAACTGCCGCCATTAAATAAGTAAATTTAAAGTAAACACTGTTAAATCACAAAATAAAACAGTGTTTTACTTTAAAAATGTAGACACTACTTACCTACTCCGATGCCCCGACCAAACTAACCTCTAATCCTTCGTCGAAAACGTAAGGGCTGTTTGTGAGAGGTAATGATCACAGTGGCTTTGCTTAAATACAATGTCACTGCTTCAATCCTTTTAAATTTAAAGCTTACGAAAAATACAATTCAAGTGGGTTTCGAAATTGTTTGTAGGTAGGTACATAACGACTGTATAATTTCAATGTAGAAAAATTGTAACCTCATGAATAATTCATAAAGTACTATAAAAATAAATTCAAATTTACTCTTAATCACATTTTTGTTGATTAGGGCAGAAAATAACATTTCAGAGTAACGATATTTAAAAAATAAGTAATTAGGTAAAGAAAATAACATATTTATACCTCTCTATTGTAACAAGTTATCTTTCTATATAAAACCAACAATAAAAATATTTTATTCCAACATTTTATTCCTATTATTCATCTGTTTAATAACTGGAAGTAATTAAATTCCGGACCAATCATATTTTCAAGCAAGACCTCGTTCACAAAGAATTTGCGGTTCGAACGTAAATATTAGGCGTCTATATCGGTATCAATCCCCGGATCTGTTCAATATAAAAGATGGGATAAGCAATTTGCGGGATTAATTGCTATTCGTCCGTCCATAAAACTTGAACACGAGGACGCGACGCGGCCGCCATACATCAGGCCGTGGGCTGACCGACGTTATTTGTCTTCGCAGTCGGGGCCGGATGAAAAATTGATTCAAATTGTCATACGTGGCCCATGCGGGCATTGTTAATGTTTTGGTTGCGTTAGGTACTACCGTTTTATTTGCTATTTGACAAGTTAAATGGACTCTTGGGTTGTTACTTTTTCTATTTTCTACATAAAAAGAGGGGGATGAGCTATCTAAAGTTTATTTCCAGAGAGCCTATGCTATGTAAATCATAATATATCCTTTATAATCATATAACATTTAATCATAGACCCTATCTTTTGCCTAAGATACAGGGTACTTTCGTAAGTATCCTAGTTTAGGCATTTAATTTAATTACTCTACGCACAGTTTATAATATACTTTCGTGGTAAGCGCAGGCGCACTTGTTTTATGTCGAGTCATTAGTTTAGTTCTTAACTTTGTTGTGTACTTACTAATACGTAGATAGACATAATATAGTGCTTACTAACCATTTATAATTTATTTGTACAATTGATTATTTTAATAAATAAAATTTGAATTTGAATTTGAATTTGAATCGTCCCGCTCCGGGTCACAGACCTCCTTAATGGATAGTTAGTTAATATTCAAGTTTAATTATCGAATTAATAAACAAAACGGATACATACTAAATCCGTTACGCAAATTGTTAACCAACAATTGGTTCTCTGCTCGTATCATAAGATTATCTTCTCGGCTGTACCGTCTGAATAAACAAAAGAAGTTAAAAAGAAACCTTCGCTTATTTACCTCGTCGTTAGAGATAAACGGTTTATTAGATTAAAGAAATCATTTATTGGGCCCAAGAGAGTTCCATTAGGCTTGAAAGAGATTGTTACGCTACCTTAATAAGATATTTAATTCAATTGATATTGGAATTCGGCATACAATGAATTTACTCTTTGCAGCGCCATACCCAGAAAACATCAATTTTATTAACTTTACTTTGTTTCATAATTATGTAACTATGTTCATTAGAGTACTGAGAATGAACATTCAAATTGTAGGTAGGTAAATCAGAGGGCTTAGTCTCTAAGTACTGCTTTTAAAATCTTACGCTATAATTCAAAAATAAACTACTCTCATTACACCTCAAAGTAGGTACTCCTCCTTTCAATGGGGCCTATCATTTCTTTGCTCACCAGTTGTCGCCACTGTTGACTATAAGGTCCATAGCTGTCAAAGACGACTTTATAAGATCGGCGCCGAAACAAAGTTTTAAATCTTGAATGTCATTAAGTTTATTAATTATAAATAACTATCATCATTTCGTGTAGCTATGCCACAATGCTGTACAGTTCCGTTTTTTGCGGGAAAAAACTGCTTTCAAAGCGTTCACATACCTACCTACTTCGCCAAATAATCCATATTTGCGATAATTTCACGAAGGAGATCACTTTTCAACAGGTAATAATGAAAGAAATTATAATTTATGTCACGAAGCCCGCCGAAACCAGTGAAAAGTGAATGCTATTGGACCTCACGCGATACTAGCACCTCTAGTGGCAAATTCACACGCGATAGCCCCCATTATTAAGTGTCATGCGCTTAGACTCACAGCGTGTTAGGTAACTATCTATGACCTGCGGCCTTACCATGACGTCTTAATTCGATTAAATTCCGAATCAGTTTAGGTTCGTTTGCTGTCAGATCCATACTAAAAATGACATCTAAAACCTGAACTGAGTCGGAATTGAATCGCATTAAGACGTCATGGTAAGGGCCCTGGGCGTCTTTTGTGTATGCCATAGAGATTTTTTCGCGATAAAGCTTATCCAAATTAACTTGGCGGAAGAAAAAGTATGTACAAGCTTTACTACTTTTTATCCAAATGCGTTTAACATCAAAATTAAAATCATATGCGTAATTTAAAAAAAAAGAAAAGACAAGCTGCCAGACCGGTTGCTAGCCCCTACTAAAACCTCCTATCCTTCGTCGAAAACGTTAGAGTTGTTTGTGAGAGATATGATCACGGTGGCTTTGCTTGCATACGGTTGGTCACGATCCAATCCTTTTAAATTTAAATTATCAATACGCTTCTGAATAATGCTCACGATAAATACAATTCCAGTGGGTTCCGAAATTGTTTGCACATAACGACTTTATAATTTCAACGTAGGAAAATTGTAAAATCCTGAATAATTCATACTACAAAATAAATTCAAAATTACTCGTAATCCCATTTTTGTTGTTTAAGGCAGAAAATAGCATTTCAGAGTAACGATTTTAAAAAAATAAGTAAGTACGTAAAATACTGGCACACTAGGAAATGGCATATTTATACCACTCTATTATAGAGGTTGGTGCGATGAATGGAAATACAGGTGTGTGATTCTCTAAAATGAATGTTCCCGCGAAGCTATCGCTGCCCTTGAAATACAATCATAACGTGACCCGTTCTATGGCAAGCATTATCAGGAGTCAGGAGTCTTATGTTGTTGGTCGTCTATAACCAGTTGACTCGGGACTCCGTTAGAACCTACGAGAGAACGGTCAAATTATGATTGCATGTCAAGCACACCCCAGGTAAGGCAACCACGACTGCGAAGTTTAGTATGAGTACGCAAACATCTACACAATTTGTGATACTATTTCCTATTTGATCAGTGCTTACCCGACTGGGATTTAAGGTGAATCCTGTTTTGCAGCAACACCAGTGCTTTGGGCGAAATTTTCACAAAATTTGATGCTTGCAGTAGCCAAACACTATGCCGTATTAGCCGTATTCCCGTGTCCCGCTTCCTATCTTAGGTTGTGAAAATATAGCGAAGTGGTGTGCGTCATCCAGATCATAAGACAAAAAAGACATGTAAAAGAGCCCTTAGCGGCCAATTTGCAAAATAAATTATCTTATCTTATCTTATCTTATCATAGAAATAAATTTAATAAAATATAGTAGTCTAATTTAAGATATTTAATAAACACTCCTTTCGGACTAAAGTATAATAGTTGGTAGTAGCAAATCAACAGGTATATAGGTAGGTATCGAGATGGTAGTGCCAAGTTTTCGGACGGTGAAAAGAAAAGTTGCTAGTTACTTATACAAGTACTCTAGCGGTTTTACTCTACTAAGGCGAAAACAGTTGAGTCGCCCGACGACGACTTTTCCAGGAACCAAATACCTACTAAAGTTTCTTAGTTAACAGAACTATTCTCATTATTCTAGTTAGATTCGTCTGGAATGAGTAACGTTTTTGTGGCAATTTGTCTTGGTGAATAGAGTCAAACATAAATCATAGCCTTTACTCGCTCGTTGACTTTGCCTGTTCGTATTTGGGGTTTCGTAGTTGTCTTTGAATGTTTAAATTTTAAATTAATTTCATACTCTTTAAGATGTTCATATATTTTACACCACCTATACACGAGTATACCAGGCTGATTGGCACAGATAGGTAAGTATAAGTATATTTTATAAGTAATTATTGAGGCGAATGGGGTTGAGGGAGTTTTTTCACACCTTGTGTACCTACTCTATAAATCAGGGGCTCGTGGAAAAGATGCTTAGAAACGTTAATGAGCTCAACACGTCGCCAGCCAAATTCTATCTGGCTCTTACTCGTAAAGCTTTTAAGAGGGCGATAAAAAATAGCTCGTGGCGCCCATTGTTTACCTACTATGGACACTTGTACAGAATTTACAAGATACAGCGAATTATCTGCTGACCTATAAGTAGGCATCTCTACATTTTATTCCATCTAAAAAAAGACAGCATGCCTCGCCGTATTTTACTTCCAACACCAAAATAAGTTCAATAATTTGTGAAAGAACCAGAGCGAAAAAAGTTAAACGTTTTCCTCATTGGAAAGGCCGTCCATCAGTCAGTTGAAAATAAAATAAAATAAAGATGAACTCCGTTTCCTTGAAAATGACCCGCAAAGATCTTCAAACCCAGTTACTTGGTAGGTATATCTACTTACCTACTTATTTACGTAACTGCTTTCTAATATATTTCAGCTCCGACGTGTCTGATGGCGATTATAATGTGTATAAACACAGGTTGGATGGGCAAAAAAATGCTTCGTTCCTGATATTTCATCCTAAAAGCATATTCTACGAGGTCCTCCATGTCAGAACAGCGGCCGCCTTGAAATGAGTTTCACACATACGTTTTGGGGTCCTGCGAAACGTCCAACCAAGCTGCGTTAGTTTTTTAGAATTTTTGATTTTGTATGCGCCTACACAATCCTAGAATATGTTTAATTTTTTCATCATACGTTGTCAAGTCGTCTGAGTTAAATTAATGCCATATTAATTCGTTGTGCCTACCTACGTGAAAACTTTTTTACATTTTAGTAAAAGTAGGGCTGAAATGTGAAGAGAACCTTATCAAATTCATTTCAAAGCGCTTAAGTAGGTACTTAGGTACCTACTAACACAAGTAAATGGAAAACAAAGCATCCTCTCAACCAAAAGTATTCTTTCAACTTAAATCAGGAATTCAAATTAATCAAGCAAAGTTAGGAAAATCAAACTTGAAAGTGGATTAAATGAGTCGTCTTACACTGTATCGGTTCAGGCGATGCAAAGTTGCCAGCTTTGCCAGTCAATTTGAGGCGAGATTGCGCATTGCTAACTTTATGGGTAAATTCTCGCGTCTGCATGGATAATTTGGAAGAGAAATGACGTGAACGTTGTAGATACGGGAGTACTACATGGCCAATATATTGAAATTGACGTGAGCAGCTGAGCAGCGCTCGTGTTCTAGACACTAAATACACTATTCCGAACTGCAGTGCAGTGCAATGGGAAATTTGACAGAGCTTGTAGCTTGTACCTGTTCGTATCGTATATGATGTAAACACAGATTGTTTAATACCTACTACACTATTGGCCTATACGGTATAAGCATGCATGCATAGCATTTATAAGAGGTTGGTTAACATTTGGTTTTTTACGTAACACCTTGCTATTGGGTAGGTAGGTACTCTGGCTACTAAGTCCTTATTCTATAAACGTGACAGGCGAAAAGTGCCTATGACGATTCAAAATACATTGCCGGCTTGAGAAGTTCCGTGTTAAAATGGGTTTCACGTCGTCACCTACGAAATGTGTACCTGTCACGCTCATGAAATAGAGGCCAGGACTATGTAAATGCCGGCTCTTTAGGTATTTTTTCTACATACCTACATACATAAGTCACGTCTTTATTCGTTACGTATTAGATAGAGCCTAAGGTAACAAAACCTAAAGGCCACATTTTAGCATGGTTGTGGTCGTATCGGTAGAAAGGGGAATCGAAATTGAGATTGTTAGCCGCATCGCCTAATACATGATTCCACACAGACGGTAGTAAGATTGAGGGCCGGGTTGGAGCAGCACTATCCATTTGGAATGGTGCTGCAGAAACCAAGGCCCTCAAGCTCACATTGCCGTCTTACTGTACCGTCTACCAGGCGGAGCTCCTAGCAATGTGTAGAGCGACCGACGTCGCCCTAAAGCGCAGGGAAACAAATTTTGGCATCTACAGCGACTCTCGAGCGGCGTTGCAGACCATAACAAACTCCGATTCCCCTCATCCCCTGGCAGTCGAGGCTAGAGCCAACATCGGACGCAGTAGATCCCAAGGCAAGGTTGTATCACTGTACTGGATTAAGGCACATGCGGGACTGGCAGGGAATGAGAGGGCCGACGAGCTCGCGAAGGAAGCGGCTCTAAAGTCGAAAAAGAGGCCGGAGTACGATCTGTGCCCCATCTCATTCATCAGACGCTGCATTCGTGCAGAGACGGCTGAGGAATGGGACAGGAGATACCGAACGGAAGAAACGGCCTCTGGAACAAAGTTGTTCTTCCCAGACGTGGTGACGGCGCATAAACTAGTGCGAAAAATAAAATTTAATGGCCAGATAACCCAGCTTCTCACGGGGCACGGTGGATTCTCCTCGTACTTGAACCGCTTCAAGTGCAAGGAGAGCCCATCGTGTATCTGTGAACCGGAGGCGGAAGAAACGGTGGAGCATCTCATAATTGATTGCCCTGTCTTCGCCAGAGATAGATATGATGTTGAGCACCTCCTAGATGTCAAGCTGAGAGCAGAAATCCTACCACACATCATGAGAAGCAAAAGCAGAGCAATATTTTTTAGTTATTGCACGAAAATTGTCAAAATAGTTAATAATAGAAATAGGGTAGACTAAGCAAAGTATGATATACTGATATACTGAGTTATATGGGCAATATCATACAGAACTTGAATAGAAGTAAGATAAAATAAGAATATTACATGTAAGAGCAAATAAAAATTATAGCAAATAAGTTCTGGACCCAAATGCGATAGGGTAATAAAAAATTATTGAGCTGTTACTGTTATTCCCCCCAACCCCAAGCATGAAATTGAACAAAAGATGAAGAATGACAAAGAGGACAGCTTAAATGATGGAAAGAATGATAAAGAGAACAGAATGAACGTAATAAATAAATATAAGATAGGCAATAAGTTAGTAAGCAAAGATTAGAACAAAGCGAGAATGATGCATAGTGAAAGAAAGAACAAGTATGCAGAATGGCAGTACGAGCAGAAGCAAAAGCGGGAACTAGTATGAGAGTGTAGAATAGGGAAAATTGTTAAAATAGGCTCCGACTACGTTGGAGGTATTTACTAGGAAAAAAAAAAAAAAAAAAAAAAAAAAAAAAAAAAAAAAAAAAAAACATGATTCCTACGATTTTCACTCATTCCCTCTGTGGGCTTTTACCATCTAGGTACGCGGGAAGAGAAGCATATATGTTTTTTCTTTGGTCCCAGACCTAGGGTAGGGTAGGGTACGTAATGTAAGTCTAGCATGAAGTTCTGACTAGAAGCATAGCTAGGTCCCTAACACATGCGACCATGAATTAAGTAGGTATGCATAGTTTAAATATTCAAGCACGCTATAGGTGTAGGTATACATACGTAAGTAGGTTGACGGTTGTTGGAAGTTGTTAGTTGTTATTTACCAACTAATATTTAAGAGGTACCGAACTAGGTCAGTAGAATTTATTTTGTAATTACATTGTTTCTTCTATTAATGCTGATTTCGTGACGATAGGTCAACTGTGACAATTCAAATAAAAACAGGCGCTGGGTTAATTATGTACAATGTAAATACACTCACAGTAAAGGATAGAAATCACAGTTGTATTTAATTGGTAATAATTATTTTATTATTTATTACGTTTACGTACCACTGTTCCTTCAGATGACAATTTAAACAGTCAACTGTGAGTAGGGTATTTAATCCTGGGATGTATACTTAGGTATACCGGGATTCCGGGATCCCGATCCTTTTTCAGTACAAACCAATCCCGGGATTGAATGCCCTAACTGTGAGTGAACTAAGGAAGCATTAAAGAAAAGATCGAGGTGTTGATATTTATCTCAAAGACGGCCTCCCGAAATCTTGTCTTGTATTTACGTCATCAAAAAGGGTTGAGAGCTTAGAGAAAGACCTATTTCAACATTCATGTATCTCCATATCTCCATAGAGTCCTAAGCTAGCCTATTTATCTCGCAAGATACATCTCCATTGTGAAACACGATTTAAACACGCACGTTTACCCCCGCCCGCCACATGTTGTGTATTACGTCGGCACTCACGCTGTGTTCGTGTTTAATTTAATATCGTTACCAGAAAACAGGTAGGTATTAAAGACAAATATTTGTCTTAAGAGATGTTACATTACCTATAACGTCACATGACATTATATTCTATATCGTTTGAGACAGTGCAATACCGCGTAACTACCACTGGTAAATACCTAGGTACTGCTTATCTATACCTACATACTTCATTTAATTTAGAATGACAAACCACAACAAAATTATATTGCGTCTGGCCAACTATTTCTTACCTAGCAAAAAAGTGCAATGTCCGGGAGCTGCAAAATGAAATTGTTATAATGTCAGTTTATTTTCGGGTCGTTTACTATTACATAATTACTCTATTGAAAAGACACTTCAAGAGCCGCAATAGGAATAATGTTATTGTGGTTTCTCATTCTAAATGAAATGAAGTAACTATACCCATAGTGCAAAACCACGTAACTAGCACTAGTAAATACTGCGTATCTTCACAGCCCAACTTTATACCGGTTTGATCTGGTATATTCTAATCAGGATTTTACGTTCATTGGCGGGAAATCTTAATTTGGCTACTTTGGTTTGATACGCATTTTCCCTATGGGTTGCTCTGTGGGCACTGGTCCCACCGCAGTAGTTTAGGTACCGACGATAGAAACCGACCACATTTGATACTCGTAATCTACTAGCTGTTGCTTGCATGCAACTAATAAGTACCTATAGCGCAAATTAGCCTACGATAGTCAAAGATATAGTAAAAATGAATGCAGCTTTAAGTAGGTATACTGGGCATAAGTACTTTTACCCCATACAGTTATAACACCACTTATACACTTAAACCACAAATATTACCTATTCATTATTATTGTCTGCACTATTCCGTACTTACTAGCTATTATAAATGCGAAAGTAAAGTCTGTCTGTCTGTTACCTTTTCACGATTAAACCACTGTATGTAGGTATACAGATATTTTTAGTCCTGGGGAAGGACATAGCCTAGTTTTTATCTCGGAAAATAGGATAGTTCCCATGGGATAACGATAAGCAAATTCTGCGCAGACATTATCCCTGACGAGCATAAACCACATTTAAGTCGCAAACAATAGACTAGTTGTTGTCTGCGCAGAATTAAATGTGGCCTGTGTTCGTCGGGGATAATGTAGGATTCTAATGGCGAAAGAATTTTTCAAATCGGTCCAGTAGTTTTGGAGTCTCTCCAATGCTAACAATCAAATCTTTCCTTTTTATAATGTTTCTAGTCGTTGCCTGCGACTCTGTCTGAGTTAAATTTGCTAATCGCTACCCCACGGGAACACTATCCTATTTTCAGGAATATTAACTACCCTATCTCCTTCCCCATGACTCAAACTATCTGTATACCAAATACCAGCTGAATCGGTTGTGGTTTTATCGTGAAAAGGTAACAGACATTGTTACTTTCGCTATATAAATATACTAAGTATATTTTAAAGGGATATAAATGGCAAGATTAAATGAAACAACCCGTAGATTAAAATGTTAAGAGTATAATATAAAATACTTTTACCAACTGAGACATAATCCTAGGGAATCTACAGCGATATTTACATCAAAACTGATCAAACTATTGAGCGAGTAACGATCGATATCACCGTGTATTATATTAAAATTTATATACTCACTAACAATAATCTCGACTCATTATTCGCCCAAATAGATTTAAGAACGCGATTAAACCGCCGACGGGTGAGTTCCGTAAACAATTTCATTGTCCTAGAATTCTATTACTTTGTGATATAATGACAACGATAACTAACACCTGCTTTAATACGATACACACTTAAAAACGGCTCCAGTTCAACATATCCGTACTCAAAATGCTATGGAATAAACGGTACACACCTATGAAATAGCTATACCGCCATGAAGGCGATTAGAGGGGCTGGGAGAGTCCACTTGCTTATCGGAAAAATAATATAATTAATTGTGCTTTCACTTTCCAAAGAACCAGAGGTCAGCGTTAGGCGGGGGAAAACCTCTGTCTCGCCAGCGCTAGGGGTTCTCTGACACGGACGACTTTTTAATCAATTCCAGTCAGTCAGATGTAGAGGTTTATAAATTTTAGTAACAATTTCAGGATGTTTTACTATACATATATCTGGTGTGTCAAGGCTACATGTATCTCGCGTAACATAATTTTGATAAAACGGAGGTTAGTTTTTTCAGTACTTCGGAGGGATTAAAAACACAGCAAAAAAAAATTGTTAAATAGATTTGCGATAAGATGACGAAGGTTTTAATTGTTTTGTATATTTATTGAGAAATGAGTCGGTATGTTACATTTAAAATATTTAAATTTATGGGATGACAAAACACATCGTAAAAATGGGTAAATCCTGTCTGGCTGTTACGCGTAACTCACGTAACTTAAGATAAATGACATAAGCCTAACACGACAGATATAATAACTTCACTAAACAAGGTTAGTCCTTACATCGCAATCAAGTAATACTAATCAATCGCCCGTGTAAGAACACCCCAACAAGGTAAAGCCACGTTCTCATGGAGCGATTAAGCCACTCAACTTTTAGTTTATCGAGAAAATTCGAAAACTAATTAATCGCTTTCTCACACTCGCAGCACCGATTATCTGAAAGGGCAGAGTCGCTGCAAAACATTGTCCAGCAAGACTCAACTCGCACGGGGACGTCATAAAATTAAAACTACTACTCGCATACATTTCAAACTTGACAGGAATCGACTTCTCGCTATTCAATAAAATTTGAGCATCTTTTATTGAAAATGTGTTCTCATGATACGATTGCCAATCGATTCAATAACCGATCGAAGTCGAATAATCAAAATCGCCTCGCGAGAACCCGAATCGAGCCGAGCGCTCGCCAGCGAGCCGCAATCGTAACTGTGAAGATCCCGGAACCGTACGTGGTTCTACGGAACTAGCTTCACACGTACTCGCTCGAAACTCGTCGCAGTATCCGTTCGGTCACGGTCAGTCAGCTGCGAGTAACCCAGTCGGTGCGAGATGTGGTCAGCCACGCCGCAAGCGGCACTGCTGGCTCCGAACGGTGGCCGAAGCGCAGCTCAATCGTCGTGCAATCGCGGCTCGGGGAAGCCGCGGGCGCTGAGCGGGTCGGGCGCGGGCGAGGCGTGCGGCGCGGGGGACGCGGCCGGCGACGCGGCGGGGGACGCGCTGCCCAGCGGGGACGGCAGCGTGGCGTACACCGTGGGCCGCGGCGGCTGGTACGACGGCGCGTACGAGTCGCTGCGCGGGTTGTAGAAGGGCGAGTCGTCCGCGCTCGGGTCGAGGTTCGGCGAGAAGGGCGTGGCGGCGCCGCACGAGGGCGCGTCGTCGCTGGGCCGGTAGGCGGGCGCCACGGGCGCGTACACGGGCCGCCGCGCCGGCGACGCCTCCGGCCGGTGGTGGGACGACGGCGCGTGCGCGTCCGACCAGCACGCCTGCAGGGAACAAACGATCGCGTGTTTTTTAATTATTCTTTCCCGATTGTGCCGTACAGTCCGCGAGCTCTCAGAATGCCGTTCAAGTATCAGGTGCCATCGGCCGACATGAGAGTGAATGAGACGGCGAGACGAACCCGAATGGCATTCTAAGAGCGCACGGTCTGTACAATACTTTCGTTCCTTAAATTATAAAGTATTGGCAAACAGTCTTGCTTTAATTGGGACTACTATCTCATTTTGCTGGAACATCTGTCAGTTCTTACGCTCTTCGGTCTATAGCTAGAAACATGAATTTTTGCATGCAACTTATGAAAATTCTCATTGAGTTTTTGTGGAATGGAAATTATGCAAAATAACGACAAAAACCCTGGTTCAAAATAAGAATGTGTTCATACCTTGCTTGGCGTGAAGTCCCCTTTGACGTACAACTGGATTGGGCGGCGGAAACCCTTGCTCGCGTGCTGTGGCACCCCAAGCACGCGGCACTTACTGAACCCTACTTCTGGGGACAGTAAAAACTCGCGAAACTTGTTCGGGAACAGCTCGATCGAGTTGAAGTTCTCGTAGATCGTTGGCTGTAAACATATACAGAAAAAAATACTGTAAATTATTGACTCAAATTCAATTATTTAGTATTACGCAATACATATTTATATGCGTTTTAGTAACTTTTCGCCCTGTGCCACTGTGGCATTTGCACGCAAATAAGCATATGAGGGGCAAGAGCTTTGCTTACTTTTGCTGACAATGCGCGAGGACGGGTAAAAAGAAAAAGTAAAAGTACTAAAATATAACATACATGCTAACTCGAAAGGCGCGAAATCATAAACCCAACGAATTTGTGGCGATCTAAAATAACAGTTCATATTGACAGACGTACGAGTCTGTTTTTTAATATTTTTCCTGCACACTACCTATATTTCAAATCCGTGGTACTCTCTAGTGGTTTGACTTATGGCCTCTCAAGTAGAGGGTCGTGGGAATCCGGACTAGAACCTCTGAAGTTTTCAGAATGTATGTGCGAAATTACTTTTAAAATTTACCATAAACTTTGCGGCGAAGGAAAACGTCTTGAGGAAACCAACCACATCTAATATGCAATTCAATGGTGTCAACTTCCCAATTCGCACTGAGCTCGCGTGGAAACCGTAGCCCACTCTCTCATTCTGAAAGGACGCCCGTGCCCAACAGTAACCGCAGTGACAGCACCACTGGAGAGATATGAACAGCAGGGACAAAGGGCTCGAAGTAGGGACTTCCATACAACGAGATCCTGTGCTCTGGTTTCAAGGTCTTGCCAGCTGTAACCAACTGAGATCTCTTTCTCGACCGACCGTCTCCAGTGGTTCGAGGCGGTCTTAGCCTCCTACTACCAGAAGCTCGTCATTTTAGCATTTGCTTGGAGATGGGTTTCGGGTCTCCGCAACACGTGTCCAATATCTACGCCAATTGGCATTGTTCATTTTTTTTAGTATGCTCCAATTCGAAAACCATTTCGAGGAAAACCATCATTTATCCGATCTATCTTGTCCGATTTCAAAAATACTTTATGATTGCAGATATTTTTGTAAAAGTACCTTTGTTTGACCGAACGACCCGGTTTTTAGACAGAATCCAGCATCGAATGTTTGCCACAAAAATGAAAAAAAAAAGTTTAGCTATGGCAACTGTCGTGTGTCACTGTCAAATCGACAAAACCATAGACAAAGCCGTTTTTTTTTATAGCCAGCCGAACGAAGGCGATTGGGATTCTGTCTAAATTCACGAATTATCAAACAGCGAAAAAACATTTATTATTAATTAACAAAGCTACGTAAAAGCATAATATTCAAATTAGTTGCTTGAAATAGTCCATTTTATCAAATAAAGGTGTTAAAAGCACAGCTTAAAAAAAATGAACAATGCCAATTGGCTTTTGAAATTTTGATGAACTATGCTTACCGTTAAACGCTTCTTCTTCTTGTAGCTAGCCCAGTTCTGCGCTTCGATGACAAGCTTGCCCCCGGGGCGCAGGTCAGCGAACATGCGGCGGAAGGCGCGCTTGAGGCCTGCGTCGCCCCAATTGAGGTGCAGCCACTTGGTGGTCGACAGACACAGGATCAGGTCGAACTGCGGGCAGTCGCCGGACCCCACCGGCATGTCTTCGGGAGGCACGAAGTTACCCTGCGAATTTATGATCAAATTATACATTCAGCCAATTATTTTATAGCATTACAATTAGTTCCATGAATGTTTGGGAGCAAAGAAAAGGTACCAATTACTTCTCTTCCTGGGTAGATGGTAAAAGCCCATCAAGGCAATGGGTAAAATCTTAGGAATCATGTTATAGGCGATGCGGCTCCTCATCATTATTTTGATTCCCCTTTCCACCCATGCGCTCGCAATCAAGCTACATGTGGCATTAAGATCTTTGTTACGTTGGGCTCTGTCTACCCCATAAGGTATAAAGACGTGATTAAATATGTTATGTAAATTTTAATAAATCCGTAGGCATAAAATTATTAAGGAATCAGAGTTCAAATAAATGAGATATAGATTCTTATAAGTGTAATGAACAAAATATGAGTTCTTGTTTCTTACCTGTTTAAATTTAACATTATGCGGGAAGGCTGGCGGCGTGGGCTCCGCGGGGTTGTACAGCGGGCCGTAAAGCATCGACATGGACATCGGGAAGTAGCACTGCCCCGTCTCCTGCTTCACAACCGCCTTTCTATTCTTGCGCGGCCTCCGCAATTTCCTCGCGGGCAGCTTCTTCGAGTCATCGCCCTGTTTTTGGGTTGTTGTGCCACAATCCTCACACTTCTCCTCTGTGCATTTATCGCAGTCACCTTTTTTATCTTCTTCCACTTCCGGTTTCTTATCGACTTCCGTCTTCGGCTCCGCGGGAATGGGTACGAATGAACGCAGGTTTTTCCTAGCTCTACCTGGAATGTAGAAATGTACACAGTTGAAATAATGGTATTAAATGAGATCTACATACATTATCCCATACCCTTGTACGCCTACGTCTATGACACTCATTGATGCATTGCTCAATGTCACGTCACAAAGAGGTATTCTTGCGCAATACTCATAGATACTAAGAACTAGCTTCTGCCCGCATAGAATTAGACTTAAGAACTGATGTTGATTGTATATCCTACTTCCCACTAACTAATATTATAAACGCGAAAGTTTGTAAGTATGGACAGAAGGATGTTTGTTACTCTTTCATGCCAAAACGGCTGGACAGATCTGGATGATATTTGGAACATAGATAGATTATAGTCTGGAATAACACATGGGCCACATTTTATCCCAGAAAATTGCGTAATTTTTGCGGGATAGCGATAAACGAATTCAATGCAGACGTAGTTGCGGGCAACAGCTAGTTCTGTAATAATTATTAACGTCGCGAGTCTAGTCAACTATGACCTTTGACATGTTTCTCGCTATCCCGCGGGAGCTATGCAATTGTCCGGGATAAAAAGTAGTGTTCCATATTTTATGCAAATCCGTCCAGTTGTTTCAGTGGGAAGAAGGAACAAAGATACACACTCACATCGTCACATCCATCCATCCATCCATCCTCACAAATTTTCACATTTATATTATTAGTAGGATAGAGTGAAAATTACATTTATTTTATTTGGTAATAAAAAAAAAACATAGTTGGGCAAGATATCATTTTCGACTTAAATAGATATTCAAGTATGTCAGATGTCAGACATGATCAAAATAAGCTAAAAACTCACAAAATATTCAACATTTTGCAGTATCCAGTCTCACCACAAGTAAATAAAGACTGTGAATCCAAACACTTTCTGACCTTGAAGAGTCAGCGGATTGAAAATAATGAAAAGCATTCTAAAATGAAAACTTGAGTTCTGGTTCTGATACACAATGAATATTAATAAGGAATATTTCAGAACGAAGTTATGCCCAGAAAAAAACTTACCAATTAAAATTGGGTCAATGTCTATTCCAACGACAGACCTAGCACCCAAAGTTCGGGCAACAGCAATTGAGATATGGCCAACATTACAGCCAATGTCCAAGACATCCTTATTGTGGAAAAGATGCCGGTGCATCTCAAATACTTGCAGACGAACATCCATTTGTGCATTCAGGTTGCGGTAGCCATAATACCTGGAAGATGAGCAAATTTCAAAATGATAACTTAACACTTTTTTTTATACTAGATTATGAAGTTAATATTTTTAACACAAACAGACAGAACAAAATTACCTATTTGCTATGGATCCCCAGTTCAAATAAGAACAAAATTTATTGTCCTTAAAAAGGATTACATGTCTTACAACACTAGCAAAAACATCACTAAAATAAATTTCCCACAATACTAGGCATGAAGCATATTTAATGGCTTACTATAATATAATTGACCTCCTTGTAACTGACTGTAACAACATAAATCTCAAGTAAATGTATATATAAGGACTTACCTATCATAGTTTCCATACTGATATTTCGAGTTTTTAGCATGAAATGTAGGCAACTTTAGTTCACCTTCAGTCTTACTCTGTTTGTGAGGCGAGATGGGGCGTTCGGGCGGAGCCTTGCGGGGCTGCGGCCGCGCGCGCATCCACGACCCTGGCTGCGGCACTACAGGGCTCACTATCTTATCCAAAGAATCCATCCGACGCAGCTTCTTACAATCTTTGCCTTTCTGAGCATTCTCACTCTCACTACAAGATCTCTTTCTAGACTTAGATGTGGATGGCTCTGGTGGAAGCGGCTCTTTAATACCTTCTGGGTTCTCAACTTTAACCTTAACATCGACTTGAGCGTTGTCTACATTCTCAGTGGTGCGTCGCCTCAATCTAGGTTTTTTACGAGGCCTACGCTGTTGCATTTCAAGACGCTTCTCATACTCGTCATTATCCAATGGCTCCATGAGATTCAGAGGATCTCTGATATTAGGCGGAATAATAACATCTATTTTGGCTTTGTGCCGAGGCGGTGTAGGCAGTGGAGATGATTCAGGAGTGACTGCATTCATTGCCCTGTTTATATCTTCATCTTGCAGACTATTCAGATTCAGAGGATCAGATATGTTGCCTCCTAGCAGAAACTTAGTAGGTGGAATGAATGCCTCTTTGCGAGGTCTATTGTATGGAAGAAAGAACTTTGATATGGTAGGGAAACTTTGTGCTCTTTTCCTGCCCTGTTTAAATTTTGTGCCAGCGTAGTGTACTCTACGCACTGCGCTCCGATCGGAGTTGTCTTTGGAGGGCACATGGCCCTTCTTGCCATGTCGGAATTTTTTCTTCCCCTTTTTACCGACTCCAGCAGGGGTATCTCCATCTTTTACAATGTTAGTGTCGGAAACAGACTGGTTCGCAGAAATATTCACTGAGGACTCTGTGGTATCCACGGCTTCACTTTCCGATATTTCACCAGCCGGTTCATTTTCCGCGCTCTCAACTTCACATTCGCTCTCAAGAGCAACAGTACTTTCTTTATTACTATCCATCGCACGTTAACGGAAAATTATCATCAACTTACATGTTAAAATAGAGATATATCAAAACTTAAATTTACCGCCATTGGGGTTCTCTGCAGAATGTGCAAGGCCTCCCATCCGTCACTGTTATAAACAGGTTAACAATGCCGTTTGTTATTGTTAACAGAATCGGATTTTAAGAGTTTTGAAATGTAATACTTATTAAATCAGATTCTAAGAAGTATTTTACTAAATAATACGCACTCACAACAGCGACACGTTAAAAACAACACACACTTCCAATTATTTCGCACCACACGCAAACCAGCAGAAATGACAATTAGACAATTTATTTCGACGATTTGTTCGCGTTTTCATCAGACGTTTCATGTCTATGCTCTTTTTAGTAAACGTGTGTCATTGGTCAGAAAGTGACATATTGATCAAAATAAACCAATGGTAGCTTAAGCTTATTCAGGTTTTACTAACAGAGAACGCAATGAGCTAATCATAATGTTACCAGAGCGATGATACAAGGAATTTGTGGAGAATATTAAAATATATGAATGCCAGTAAATTATTTTCAAAATGTCACGACATTTGCACTTTTCCGTGATTAAGATGAAGATGAACAAAACATAATGGACAAAAATTTTAGAACCCGGGATTGTAACGGGAGTTAGTTTAATCGTTTTATTATACATTGCATTGTGTTATTCAGCGTATATTTTTTATTATATGCTTAGGTTCTTACATAGTAACATCATAATCATAAGCCTCGTTTTATTTATTTTTACTTTAGGGTAGTCATTTTATTTGTTTTTTCCTCAGTAAAGTAGATAACCCATAGTCAACCCCTTAACTGGCAACACTAATTAAGCGTCACGTTTGAATTTGAAAAGAAAACGTCCATCCGTTGTAATAATTCACGAAGTTGAACAACAATCGTTTGTTTGACGGGATAATAAAATCGGTTTTATGTAATTTTCAAGTGAGTATTCAGTAAATTTCTGTGTATAAAGTCTGCATAACCATCAGTATATATAATATGTAGTAGTTTTGGTTCATAATATAGAATTGTGAGTGATAGCCCAGAAGTGGATTTTTATGATTTCAGTGCTTATGCATTAATTGAATAAAATTAAAACAGTAGAACTTAATTTAGACTAAATAAGAGTGTAATATTCTATTACTGTTTTTATACACTTACATGGCCTATTGAAGTTTGGTATTTTTTTTTCTGTGATGTTATACAAACAGACTTTGACCAATCGTTCCTGAAATTAGTCTGTTCCTGCACTTTTATTCCAAGATTTTCTTGCAACTATTTATAGCGATGAATTCGGACTCGTGTCGGATGCTGCAGGCGCTTCTTAGCACCACCAAACCATATAAATTAATGGCGTCTTGGTTTTGTTTCCAGGGATATCGTGATAGCAACTTCTACTCTTCTTGCTGACAAATTGTTTACAAAGGTAATTTTGTAAAACTATTACTTAACTTGTATTTGTTTGTTGAAAACTTGTCTACATTTTGATAATATATAATTCATTTAACATGCACAAATTTATTTCAGATGTCAAGAATACCAAAGTTACCAGCAAAAGAAAATAAACCTGGTCTTCTTAACAGGCGTCCAATATCAAGATCAATAGTCAATGGGCTTAGTGATGCTGACAAAAAGAATTTATTGCTGCAACACACCAAAACTAGTGAGGCTGATAAAAAGATTTTATTACAAAGTAACATCAAACCAGCTGTCCTCAATGGGCCATCATCTTCAATAACTGGTGCTCGCCTCAAAAGGACAGCATCTGCTCCTGCACCTGTCACCGCTCCTGCTAAAATTAACAAAGTTGAAAGAAAACCTACAGTAGCTCCTAAGATTCCACCATATGACTATAAGGCAAGATTCAATGACTTGTTGGAGAAACATAGAGTTATTAAAAATGAATTGAATGACCTGAAAGATAAGCATATAGAAGTTACTGATGACTATGATAAGGTCAAAGAATCTGGTGAGAACAGTGCACGAGAGAGAGACATGTTAAAAGACAAATTACTAAATACTCTGAACGACTTAAGAGAGAGGACAACTGCATTAGAAAGCATTAAACTTGACTATGAAATACAGAAACGGGAGAATGAAGAATTGTTACATAAAACAAAAGTTCTAGCCGAAGTGACTTCCAACTTAAATAAGAAGACATCTGAGTTTGATACTCTTGAAACAGAATTCAAAGATCTGACCAGGCGTCACAATGCTCTCCAGGAAGAGAGCAAAGTGCTCAAAGCACAGTCTGAAAAACTTGCAACCTTATCTGTAGATTATGATAAACTGACAGTTGACTATGAAGAAGCGAAAAATAAAATACTCAAGTATGAAACTGATGTGGAAAAGTTACAAAACATTTTAGCTGGCATGTATCAGGGTCAAAGAGACCTGAGAAATACTATCCAGGATCTGAAGGGAAATATTAGGGTGTATTGCAGAGTAAGGCCACCCCTAGATTCAGAAACAGCAAGGCCATTGTTCAATCTCAATGTTGTTGATGCCTGTACAATAGAAGTTGAAAAAGTGGAATTGAACTCCCTGTCTCAGTCAACAAGAAAAGGAAAATTGCAGCACACCTTCAGCTTTGATGGCATATTTACACCCCATTCCTTACAGGAAACAGTATTCAATGAAGTTTCTAACATGATCCAGTCAGCACTTGATGGATACAATGTATGTATCTTTGCATATGGTCAAACTGGCTCAGGAAAAACTTACACCATGGAAGGTGGTTGTGGATCTGAGCAGTATGGTATAATACCACGAGCTTTCAACTTCATGTTCACTTGCATGGAAGACTTAAAAAGAATGGGCTGGCAGTTAAGCATAACAGCTTCTTTTCTAGAAATCTACAATGAAGTAATTTATGACTTGCTGAACTCTTGCAAGGATCAGTTAAGTCACGACATTAAAATGGTTAACTCCAAGGGCACAGACCTTTATGTTTCAAATCTAAAAGAGGAAGAGGTGAAGAGCTCACATGAATTTATCAAATTGATGATATTTGCCCAACGTAACAGACAGACGGCTGCCACGCTGAACAACGAGCGCAGTTCTAGGTCTCACTCAGTCACCCAAATAAAAATTTCTGCAATCAATGAGAAACGAAAAGAGAAATATACAAGCCACTTGAACTTGGTAGACTTGGCTGGATCTGAGAGTGGGAAGACCACTCAGAGAATGGATGAGACAAAACATATAAACAGATCTTTGTCAGAGTTGTCCAAAGTTATACTGTCATTACAGACTAACCAGTCTCATATCCCGTACAGAAATTCAAAGCTGACTCATCTGTTGATGCCTAGCCTCGGCGGCAATTCCAAAACGCTCATGTTGGTCAATATCAACCAATTCGATGATTGCTTTGGTGAGACTCTGAATTCACTTCGCTTTGCCACAAAGGTGAACAGTTGCCGAACAGTCAAAGCTAAAAAGAATTTAACCATGGTTGACACATAATTTTTGTTAGTTTTACTCATTGACATTTTATTGTATGTAATTTTAATACTTTAATATGGGTCTATTGCATTTGAAACTTATCCTTTATTGTATAAGAGGCATTTTGACCCCATAGTTTGTAGAAGAGGTTTTAACTTTTATTGTTGATTGGGCATCAGATACATCTGAACACGATTATTTATTGATAGACGCGAAATGGTATATTAAAAACGTACTTGAAAATATTATCATCTTAACTGTGTTGTCGCTGCTAACAAATAAATAAAGTATAGTCTATGTATCTAATGCTGATTGTGCTAGAATTTTTGCTTTAGTTGTCTAAACACTTTATCTGCTAAACACGAATAATAATTATGTCGTTTCTGTAATCATCTTTTTATTAATGTTAATATAATGTATTGATAAATAGTATTTGTTTCATTGGATGTCATATATATTCATTTTAATACTGTATCAGAAACCGCTGTACCGTTTTTACCAGCGAGGCAGGGTACCGCAGCGCAGGGGTACCGTGCCTTCAGCCCAATATGTAGTCAGCCAGCACACGATTGAAAATCCTTTGCACGTCATAATATACAATGACGATAAAACGTGGCTTTCAACATATCACTAACTACATAGTATAAAATAAAGTCGCTTTCTCTGTCCCTATGTCCCTATGTATGCTTATATCTTCAAAAGTACACAACGGATTTTGATGCGGTTTTTTTTAATAGAGTGATTCAAGAGGAAGGTTTTTATGTATAATTCTACGCAGACGAAGTCGCGGGCAGAAGCTAGTTATTAATAATTTGATAAAAAGTTAGATGACAAGTGATAAACCACTTATTTGGCCGACCGTTCCATACATTAGTTCGGGTTAAACCTACGTAGTAATATTATCACTCAAATAAAATCACCCGAAAGTAGTATAATACATACATAAATCAAGTCTTCATCCCTTTTACGGGGTAGAGGTGGAAAGGGAAATAAAAATAGTGATGGGTTGCTAGCCACATGACCTATAACTGGATTCCTAAGATTTTCGCCCGTTCCCTCGATGGGATTTTACCATCTGCGCGGGAAGAGAAGGAACTGGTACATTCTATGTTTTTATTTGCTCCCAGACCAGCATGGAAGCTCAAAACTACAGATCTAATCAAATTTTTTACTAGTTCACAAGATTATTGAGAGCTATGTACATTGTCTGCTATGCTACTCGTATTTCAAATTCAGCACAATTTTTCACCCCTTCCGAATGGTATTTCTCAATCATGTAAATTATCAAAAATCGAGCTCCTGATCAGGTATTCAAAACTGGACTGCCGCAACCATACCAATCTCCAACAATCAGACGACTGTGGCGAAACCCTCGTGTAGCCCTCAAAAGGTAGGTCCAAAAAGTGTAGAAAACGGATAAAAGGATTACTAGCTACGAAGTGGAACAATTTACGGCGTTGGCAATCTATGTACAGTCATACAAAAATAAGTATAGATACGAACTTCTTAATACTTAATATGTCTCACGACCTTATTCCGCCGGTGTAAGAAATAATTTCATTTTTGAAACTTTGACTAGACGCAATTATTAAACATGACTGTACAGTACAGTCGCTAATAGATACATACATAGTAGTGCTCAAAACATCTAAACTCAAAATAAATGGACAATACGGCTGTGTTCAAATAATTTAGCGCCTATTGTTTAATAGCGACTGTACTTGGGTACACAAAATAATAGGGCATAATACATCATTCGTTCATTGTATTAACCATAATAATACCTATATGTAATACATTTTTTCTATTTGTGATCGATTCCATTCCCGGTGTCAGCGCCATCTAGCGGCCTTTGATTTACTTACATGGTAAGCTGCGTAGCAGAGAGCAATTAAGTTCCAAGTGAACACACTTACCCAGTTTCATCCGTTGAGTCGTAAATTGCTGCTCTATTTATAGATGGCGCTACTAGTCTTAAACAATTTATGCTCAAGTCGTCAAGATCAACTTTACTTCCCGACGGTGGACAGTCGCTCTCAATATAATTAATAGTTATGTATTATGTTTGACAGCTGTTTCTTACGAACGTTAGGTAATCGCCGATGCTAAACGATTTGCCAGATAGTTTTTGCGTGAAAGATCAACAAACATCCGTACTTAGACAAATCTATCCATTCATTATCACAAATTTAGTCATTTGTAGTAGGTATTAGTGAGTAACATTACCTAGAGGTACCTACTGGTATAACAATAATACAAAGATAAAGTAAATTGCATACTTAAAAATAAACTATTTATGGATGAAAATGCATTATTTTTAGCTATCTGTTTTCTTGGTCAGGTACATAGTTAGTTTTATTTATGTTCATTTCATATTTTAATAAGGAATAATGAAACAACGGAATAAAAGTTATGTTTTTTATTAGTACAAAATAGGACTAGATCAAACAGTAATCGCAATTCTCTCAATTCACAAATAGCATAGAGTTTTGTGTACATCTCGTTGCGGCATCTTGGGCGCTCGGAGACAGCTCGGGGTGAGCAGCGACGGCGTCGCGGGGCGAATCCAGGGTCCTTCGGAGCGTCGTTCAGCGCGACACGTCGGGCTCCGCCGCAGCGGGCGCGAGGCTAGCCGTCTCCATTATGTCTATCAGTCTATCCAATCCGTAAAGAAAACCTTCTTCGTGGTTGCCTTGCTGCCAAGGCGCGCGGTGGGTCACTTCAGCCTCTTCCGGTACTCTCCTAGTTTTGGCGAAGTCTATCAGCCAAGCTCCGGCTCGCTCCTCATCATAAATTATGAAAATGCTGCTCCCGACAATCTCATGTTTCTTGAAGAAATCAGAGCGTTCAAACAAGTCTCTGATTTCGCGGAGGCGAGCGGTGATCTCGCGCCGGGCGCGATCGTTAATACCGAGGAAGCGGGCCACCGTGGATGCAAGCTGATGCGGCTCGCGCACGTTCTGGAGATCCGTCAGAGGAGGTTCGCCCGGGAGCTTGACAGCCTCGATGCGGAATCCCTGCTCGGCCGAAGAAGAGCGTTGCTCGCGGAACTGCATATAGCGAAGCTTGGTGATAGCGCGAGCGGCGTGCTCGGCTTCAGTTGGCGCGTTGGGATCGAGACGCACCATCTTCTCGTACAAGTCGCCGCGGGCACGCGCGTTGCTGACCTCGTCCTCGAGGAACGTGCGGGTCCCCATCTTAATGTCCATAACGTGGGGGTCACGGAAGCCGTGGAGCAAGTCCTGGAGCTCTATGAAGCTCTCGCCGCCATACTCGAGCTCGCGGTAGTAGCGCGGGATGGCAGCGCGCATGTGCGGGCAGGCGGCCAGGGCTTCGTAGGCATCGCGCTCGGGGTTGTGGCGCGGGTGGTCGCCGGCGGCGCGCCGCTTCCACACGGTGCCAGGGCCGGCGGGGGCCAGCGAGCCCGGGTGGCCCGCCAGCTGGAACCATTCCGAAGAACGGGACTTCAGCAAAGCGTCAGACGCTGGCGCTGATAACTCTAGCGCATTCTGCGAAAAAGGAAAACAAGGGTTAAAAGACTGTTCCAAATGCGCCCTGCACGCCTGCATTTTTGATAATGAATATAAAAAATAAATATCTACTTAAGAAAACTTCCGCCATTATAAAATTAATGGCATTACCCATTCAATTATTAATTACGGGTGCACTAATACTTTGCTAATGGGTTCGCTAATCGTAAAAAATCATATGTTCCAACTACAGAAATGAATTTAAATGTTCAACGGAAATAAATAAACAATACTTACAATAGCTAGGAACTTGAGCAACTCCGAAGGCTGCGCCGGCGAGGCCGGGGGAGCGGCGGTCTCGGGTGCGGAACGGCGCCAGCGTTTGAACAGGACGCCGTCCTCCTTGCCACGCCAGCGGTCATCATCCTTGCCAGGCACAGCGACCTGTGGACAACCAAACACACACGTTCAAACACCAATTCAATTTCACAAAACACTTTTGCACAATTTTCAGGTATCACTGCAGAAAATCCACACATGAGTGAAACGTACCGCAATAATTTTATTTGCGGCGTAAAGTAGGCCACCGGGGCCAAAGCGGCTCAGCACCGATTGGCGGGAAACGCTGTTCATCTTGCTGGTGACAGTCATGGCGTGCGTGGGCGGTGAAGGCGCGAACACGAGTGAGCGATTAGTTATGCGAGTACAACGGCGGGCAGCGAGCAACGTGAGCGAGCGACTGCTGGCCTGCGAGTGATGCTCGGTGGGAGCGCCTGCGCGTATTTATAGGACCTCGGCTTTCTCGTGACGTAGGACGCTCCTCCGCCCGCGCTTCGCCTCAAGAGTTTTCCTGGCGCCTCGTATTTTTCACGAATACCTACTACGAGTACATACCTCACACTGCATTAATTGGCCCGCCTCCGATTCGGACACTCGTTAGATTGTCTCTTAAGATTTTGCCTACGGGTACGTTTTTAGCAATGGGGAAGTTAAGCTTGGTACACAGGCTTTGGGCTATTGTAAACAACAGTTTTAGTACCTAATTCTTTATCTTTTCATTTGCATAGCAAACATATATGGATTAAGAGCTGTATATGAACTATTTTTAAAAAAGGCTCTTGAATTAGCTTGCGATAACAAGTTTTTTATGCTTTTTAGGTAGATAGGGATCGTTATCAATGGGTTAGTTCTTTTTTTATTTTAAACAATTTTAGTTCGGATTTTTTAGCAAAAAACAATTCAAATGCTAATCGAATTAGGTATAAATAAATAAGTTAGACAGCAAAAAATAAGTAAGTCATTTTTTAGATACTATTGTGTCATAAGGTCTAACTTCTTGCCTTTCATTGTTTTATTTCAACCGAAAGTGCCTCTACTCGTTCCTGACAAAAAAGGTTTCGATATACCTAAGCACGGAGAGTGATAACGAAGTGATCATGTAAGGATTCCTTTCCTTTTGAAGTATGACCCTAAAAAATATAGTGTTTATTACTTAGGTACTCGCATTTAGATACTTACGCACAGTATTAAAATTGTTTAAAAAAATAGATATGTGGAAATATTTCTTCCTAAAATATAAGTATAGGTATCAATAATTCAATATGGATAAGAAAAACTTTCAAAGTAAATTTAGGTACTCTCACTGTTTAACGAGGTCACTCAAAGCTTTCTACCTACCCTTTGCATTAGTACCCACCTGCCGCAGGTATCTACCTCATCGATTACTTACGAGCGGTATAGGTATGTTGGTCTCCAACCTATCATATACAATAATTTTCCTCCTAAATTATGTATGAATAAAATTATTCACACAAGCGATAACTAGGTACCTACTGGGTTTTTCAATAAAGCTATGGACGACAATGACAAACGCAGAATGGAGCGAGGCAACAGGAACTAAAGGGATATCGTGAATGAAAAATATCCAATTAGTATTATAATATAACCCACTTATTCTACGCTCAATCAACTAAGATATCGGACCTGGTTGAGCGAGCAAAAGTTTTTGTTTGCAAGTCTCGGAAAAACACATTTTCCTCAAAAAGAATATCGATTTTTCGCCATCAAACACCCCCTAAATTAAATTTTCGGCTAGTCAACTAGATCTGCAGTCAAGCATGCTGTTTGAGAAATGCCTTTGCCTAACAGAAGACGTCCTTTTACTGATAGTTACAATGACTCGCTTTGCCATACCATACAACAAGGAAAACTAATTTTATTCAAGGGGCATAAATCCTTTTTTGCAGCAGCCACCCACAATATTCTCGGTACGGCAAGTAATAAAGTTACTATAGCTCGTAAAGTTGTTCTAGAAGCGACGAGTGATACTAATGACAATAATGTGCTGCTATGTATAGACCGCACCTAGGGTTACCTTAAGTACCTATTTGTCTTGACTTTTCATGCTCCCGACTGAACTGCCGTAATTTGATACTCTCTGGATTTTTTACTTAGTAACGAGCGTGTGGTGACTGCCTTATTTTTGTTGTATATAATATTGTAAATAGTCTTAAGTAAGTTTTTCATTGACTTCCAATTCCGGTTTCAGTGGAATAATCGGGAGTTTGACAAAACTCGCGCATGCGCGTTTTCTCTTCTGGTTACGCTGGCTTGTAAGCTGGTATGCGTGTAACTGCATTATATACCTATATCGCTCCGTCTTAATGTAATTGTTTGTGTAAGTAATATACCTAGTGAATTGTGTGATTTTTAACCGTCTACAAGCAGCGTGCAGGTACGTGAGGTGCGAAATGCGCTTGGAAATGTTTCCACGGAAGTCAGACTTTTTTAGCATTTCTTAATATGATTGTCGATCGAGTAACTCTCCCCGCACCCGGTGTGTGACGTCATAGTAGGACTTGATCCACGTCGCGGCGCGGGCGCAGCCGTGACGCCGCCAGGGCTGACGCGAGCACGAACTGGCTCAGTACAGACACAATACGAGTACTGTCACTTAGGGATATGACGTAGACAAAATCGTGTAACGTAAATACATTATCTTGAGTAACTAATCACTCTTTAATAGCACTCACGCCTTTGTATTGCTTTTAATACGGGAACATTCAGTCCGATAGTCAGTGTTCTAGTACCTAGCTTGTATTGTATTGCAACATTGCCTAAAATAAACATGGATCGCATGCTAACCTAACCGCGAGAATTTTTGCAAAATCGCAATTCGTTCGTTTGGTGAAGATACCTACCTAGCTACAGCTACTTAGCTTCTTTTCTATTCCTCCCTGGTTAATTGCGATGTTGGTAGGTGGACGCGAAAATGTGGTTCATTCATGTGCCGACTTATTTTCCTATTAACTGACGCCATCATTCATGAAAATCTCATTTTCCTGTCCACCTTAGGAAACTAACAGCCGGGACTAATTTATGACTTGTCAAATTTATTGTTAAGTGCGGCGTGATAAGAATACAATTAGATCGAAGTAAATTGAAATATTGGAGGCAAATAAGCCGAAGGCGTAAATGATTATGATCTTGACTTATTTCTTGGTTGTCTGGAAGAGATCGCTATTAAGCGATAAGACCGCCTATTGTCTACTTTGTTCATTGTTTCTGTATTGTTTTGTACTGATTTGTGGTGTTCAATAAAGAGTATTTGTATTGTATTGTATTGTTAAACGGGTAAGTACCTACCTAAATAAAATATCACCGTGAATTAAGAAAATCCACACCAATAGTTACAGTTTCCAGATAGGTAATGCTTATGGTTTGTTTTTAAGTTAGGTACAGAAGTAAATTTCAAATTTCATTTCATAATACTTTATTTTATTAAAGCTATCTCTAAGTACGTTCAACTTTAATCGCGTACCTATACGGATGACGTAAACTATCAAATGAAAGAAACATTAAATAAAAAGGAGCATCTCACATTGCTTTTATTAATGGGACTACATTCTTTGTCACTTCTCAATTAAAGCATCCCATAGACCGTGGTCCTTTCTTATCTCGCTACCATAGGAACGAGAAATTCCTAATTTTATTTCAACCTTTATCCATAAAACATAAAAAGAGGAATGCAGGAGACAAATAAACCTCACTTTACTTGTCCGAATGCTATAACCAGTGATTGGTCATAAATGTAAACTTAGTGTATCGTACATGGACAACACACATAGAGTCTAATGTGTGAGCTGATAAGGAGAGATATCAACTTAATCCGCGATAGGAGAATAGCCAGTGGTCAAAATATTGTTTGCCCGCGAATCGCTCTGTTTTCGTTTCCTAGGTAAAAAAAACACGATAAATTAAACATACAGGAACATAATATTACATGCATAGCAAAATTTAGATTCCCCCTTGCCGTTGCATAGGACGGGTCAGGGTCAAAGTGGTTAAGATGCAGTTCTTTGATACTTTAGTTCATAGAGAAAATAGCTAATGCTTTAGTTACATGCGTATGATTGAAAGCTTTGAGTCAAATTTGACAAACAAAAGTATAGTGAATACACATATTTTTCACACGCGTAAGTGTAGATATTATAATAATTGTAGAACTAAGTTGAGCTAATAAATGTTTTCTACACTAAGGGGCTGTTTCACCACTCTCTGTTGATTTCCAGTTACCAATGATTCCGTCTCTATATATTACTACGCAACAGACAGAGACGTCATTATAGATAACTGACACTTAAGATAACTAGAACTTAACAGAGAGTGGTGAATCAGGCCCTTAACGTCGTTTGTTAGTTTCGGCGTATTATCTTTGTGATCAAAAGTAGTAAAATACATTCCTTGCACACCTACTTTGGCAAGGGTAAATGAATAATGAAGATATTGAATTCTTAATTTGTGACATCAATTGCCATGAATCCCAATTTATGATTTATTTTGAGTTAATGGCTTGGCAATTTTAGAATCAGCATACTTTGGCAACCATGGGTGTTTGCGTAACTCGGAGAAACATGGTTTCCTAAATACGTAACCTAGCTAGAATGCTAGATTGATGTTAGGCCCCTAAAACCGCTGTATTACTAGCAAACTCAAATTGAGATATGTTTAAATAAAGGCTCGCCTTGTAGCGTAGCTCATTTAGTTTCCTTGCCAAAGTTTGGTTGCATTTGTGTGCGCGCAACTTTATGCACTTGACAAGGCGTAGTTTTCTGTAGGTAGAGCTTGGTCTCGCGTGAGCTTTTGTTTTCTTAATGTTTTCGGCAATCATCGTTTTTCATTATGTCTGAACTATAGAAACACGAAGGTTGCCGAGTGACATTGAGAGAAGCACTATCCATACTTTTTGTTTGGTCTGAGGATTTACAATTAAGCAAAACTCCGCCAAGCCTTCTAGAACTTATATTTTCTCAAAATAATGTGAATATTGTGATTAAATGAAATTATGTAATTTATTCATCATTTTATACTACCGAAAGACAAACCTTGTCCCTTCTGACCATGATAGTGTCAGGCTATATTATCCAACACTTTCAATTTCTATGAAGTAGTTATTCCCTTAAGAAAGTGCAGTCGCCGTATCTAGTGCATTATGCACAGACTGCGCGTGGCTTTAATGTACGTCTCGAGGCCAGGCGGTGCATACAAGCACCTTACTCTCGGTATGCATCGACCAAAATTATGCACTAAATTGCATCGCATAATCATTTATCGTTGTCGAATAAGACAGTCCCAAAGAAAAAAAAAACTAGGGTTCGAAATAAAATTCTCACCTTCAGGATTGACTTTAATGGTTTTGTTAAGGACTATGTGTTGAACTGAGTAATTTCAATTCTGTAGGTGCGCTCTGTTTTTGCAGAATAACAGGGTTGGATTTAAAAGTACGAATTAAAAAACGGCTGCAGTTGAACAAAATTTGTTTTGTAGCAAAGAATAAGAAAGGCTGACACGCTGCCGCGTGTCTAGACAGTAGGTATATCGTTGCCATAGAGGTTAAAGTTAACTAGCCTTTTACCTCACACATCAAGAACAAAGGGGCAACAAAAACATGTCAATAGGGACTATCGTTTCGTTGCTCACCATTTGGCGCCACTGCTGACTAAGGCCCAGAGGTATAGCTGTCAAAGACGACTTTAAAAGATCGGCGCCGAAACAAAGTTCTAAATCTTGAATTTCATTAAGTTTATTAATTACAAATAGCTATCATCATATCGAGTAGCTATGCCGCAATATTGTGCAGTTCCGTTTTGTTCGTAAAAAATCCGCTTTCAAAGCGTTCACATTCATCGCCAAATAATCCACATTTGCAATAATTTCTCGAAGGAGATCACTTTTACAACAAGTAAATGAAAGAAATTATAATTTATGTGACGAAGCCCGCCAAAACCAGTGAAAAGTGAATGTTATTGGACCTCATGCGCCACTTGCGCCTCTAGTGGCAAATTCACACGCGATAGCCCCCATTGCAATACCTGCAGCTATTCTAACCCATTGCCAACAAAAAAAAACTTTGGACATTCAAAATTAGAACCTATAGGATAGATGTTACCCTAGAAGAGAGCCTTCTTCGGTTAGTCATCACGTGACGCCGATTAATGGGCCGCACGTGACAGGAGACAGCAAATCGTGAACTTTCCATTTGAATATAATTTTCATTTCTTTTATGTACAACTTTTCCTCGTATTTGGATATATTTTAAATTATAACTATGACTTTAAACGGAAATGATTTGAGTACCCATTGAAAATCAATGTTATGTCACACTTTGGCATAAGTAGGCAGGTCAAAGACACTTAAATCAAAAATAAGAATTAATGCTAAGAAGCTGCTTTATTCCATTACAAGATATCCTCAGATTTCTATTAGCTTTTCGAATGTTAGATAACATTGTTACGCTGTATAATAGATTGATTTATCGGAGGGTTACCTCACATTAAAATAAATGTCAATGTCACGGTCAATGAATGCGTCCACGAAAATCGCGCACTATGTACATTAGCGTAGCTTTTCGCGTGAGACATAGTGTATTTAGATGTAGCCAAATCTATTGCAATTTTAATGGAACTTAGACACAGTGAGCAACTGCTGTCTCCATCAATGAAATAACTGCGAAATTAATATGTGATGAAAATGGTTCTACTGCAGGTGACATACCGACTGATAGTATAGCCATTTTTCGGCGTATCAATCGCTATGATATCCATGGCCTCTGCCTTGACCACTTACTGTTAAGTACTTGTAAGTACCTGTGATTTAAAATATCGGGCCACGGAAGTCACTCATGGTTTATATCCAAGGAAAATGCTTTGGGCTCGTATTGATAGACTGAGAAATAAATCTAAAAATCTATTTTTTTGCGAATAGAGTAATATGAGTAATTTTTATTGTAAAATTATTATTATGTCTGAGGCGGAATATTTTGACGACTTATTTATTTTATAGTTTTATTATAAGTAGTAGTTTTAGTTTTATTATTAGTGTGTTTTTAAATAATTATCTTTATTTATTTTATAATAAAAATCTATTTTTATATCCTGTGTGTAAGTATAGCTTAAAAATTCAAAATTTCTTTTTTCAAATTGGCTGGAAAGGGCTCTTTTACATGTCTTTTTTGACACTACCAGCGCATTCGGAAAGACGATCATTGCCAAGAAGACTGCGCCGCAAGAAACTTGGCAGAAAGTCATTTTTTCAAAATAATTCTAATTAAGTTAAATAAATTTATAAAATTAATGTATAAGGTCCCTGAGCCTTGAATTATATTACTCTATAGTAGTAATAAATATATAAACATGTATAATGTACATATAGGTAGTAGTGTAAATTAAGTCTCTACTAGTCAACCAATGTAAAATGACCTCACACTATCTACATTTTGCTTAGTAGCACGGCTCTGCTAATGCTGGATTTTATATGAATTTGCCGAATATGTATTGAACCCTCCGTGCGCAAGTCCGACTTGGTCGGTTTTTGAATATGTGGAAGTTGAAAAACCACTTTCCGTTTTTAAGCCATTGTTCGATAGAAAATGTTAAGTTAAGGAAGTGCTTAAGTCCGCGTGCATCGGCTGAAACGCTACAGCTTATTGAAGAACCATATCACTCGGTCGGAGGAGGTTATTCGACACACACCCTCAAACTGGCTTACTTGATGTCTCATTGGAAGCTAAAATTTACACGAAACGATTCCTCACATATACCGCCAAGAGCAGCAGTTTAAACTTTATCATAATAGTCCCTTATGAGTATTATCAGTGGATTGCATTGTTGTTGTCGAGAGTGCTGTACTTTTCCAGTATTAGCTAAGCTACGTAGCGGCGCTACATGCGACGTGCTTATGAACAGATCAAACATCGTTAACAGCAGCTAATAAATTACGCTGAGTTTGCTCTCGCCGGCTCGTGTACTGTCTGGATAGTGGATTTTAGAAACGGCACACCTTACGGTAGGTAAATACCAACGAATAACAAAAACAATTTTGGTCGGTGGAATACGACTGAAAAATTTCATGTAACTATGAACGCCCAACAGCGAACTGTTTGTTGGACGAAGTGTGTGAAAGAGAAAACACTCGAAAAGTAGATTGGTTTCACCCTACTATTAGGTACGGGTAAAGGGTATCCTAAGACATTTTTTACCCTCAAGTTTTCATTTACGGAAAACCTAAATGTATCAAACGACTGAATAGAACAGAATAGATGTCTAATTAATTATACGATTTAACAATCGCATTTATTCGAGTTACAAAGAGCCATTGCTCCATAAATAGGCAGCAGCGAACCGAAAGAGGATCCACTATTCAAACAAAGACTCATTACATTACCTGTTACATTTGAATTTATGATAGATCGGTTTAAAAATAGGAATCAGCGTCTTGTGGGGTAAGCGACAAGTAAGTACTTAGGGCCTGTAGAAGAACACTTTGGAGGTACAACCTGCAACCAGTTAGATGATATTACAAATAAATAATGAGTGTATAGGAATGTATCGATACATGTTCCAATCAGCCAACGAGCTGAATAAAATCGTGGTTAATTTTGTAATGGTGGATCTTCGTGTGAGTGAAATTGTATATCACACAAATTATTATATTATGACAGTTGCGTTGCGTAGGTATATATAGCTACCGTAGATTACAAGTCGAGTCGCCAAGATGTCAATATGCAGCCTAAAAGTTGCAGACTGATTAAAAACTGAAATTCAACAACGGCCGGTGTTGCAGCCCTTTAGATAGCGCATGGTCCTAGGTGAGTATCTATCTTCCAATGAGTAAATATTTCTTTCGAATCCATCACGTACACCTATTAGGTATTTTTGAGTTATAAAATTCGTTTGTAAAAACCCATGCGCACGCAGTGTTACCAAACCTTTGAACTCTCGTTGAATAGGTACGAACAGCGGTAAAATTGACTAATTTATCATAAAAATACCCATTGATAATTTCACATGTCGATGACATTCCCCGGAGTTCACTGGGTGGGATAAAATAGTAATTAGGCACCCGCGAAATCGAACCATTTAATCCATTCATTAACAAATGAAATAGCGTCATTAATGTTCGGTGTAAAAGCTGCGGTGAATAATAGTATTGCTTAATGACAGTGGTAATGTTATTCAATGTTCGGTGTTGTGTTTTATCGAATTAGCCACATGACGCAGGGCGGTGTTTGCCGAGCGCAGGTGGCGGCTGTTTGCGCAGCTGCACGGGCGCCTGCTCAGCAGTCCAGCGCCGCAATGTTTCCCATTTTAACACCAAAAATTCAGACTCAAGCGTGACTCACACTGCACCCTACAGCGCGCTCTTGGTATAATATTTAATGTTACACATTAAGTGTTTACTTCAAATTTATTTTCCTTGTTACTATGCGTTGAACCTTCGTTTCTGACGTGGAGGAGGTTAAATAAATATTACTTGAAATTTAATAAATGTCACATAATATTCATGACGTCAATCAGTAAAACAATGTAACTACTTTGGTCTTTCGGAGAGTCAGAGACATCAAATCGTAAGGTAGTCAGTACATCGCAGTGGTGACTGCTATGCCAGGCTGTTTCGCAAAAGGGATCACCGAGATCGTTACAATGGGCAGTTAGCGGACAGGAAGCGACGATGCAGCAATGTTGACATGCCGAGTTTGGGCGCCCCATACTATTTAGTCTTCGCTGTCCTTTGCGGTTAAAACTTAGAAGGTAACAAGAATGAGGCAAACGAAATCTTTTCTTGGGATTTAAGTCAATCTTCGTGGTAAATTGGGTTGTATTTTACCAAAAACATGACTTATTTGCATTTTCTTTGTTACTAAACGCGCCAAAAAAACAACACAGATGACGAAGTCGCCAACTTGTCGGTGATGGGACTAGGTATAAAAGCCGGTATTTTTATTGACAACAAATTGTATTAAATATACATAGATAGTATGGTCACTTGCTGACTACAAATAGAGAGTTTTTAAATTCAAAGTAGATTCGCCTAGATAAAATACAAATGTTACACGTTATTTACCATGCTCACGTTGAAAGTCATGTGCAAAATTTTCACGGAGTTGATAAGTATATGAAGTCGAGTTGAACAAAATGAGGCAAGCAGATGTTGGTGCTGCGCTACTCTCGCGCTCGACGAGGGAGACAGTCGCTTGCGAGATTAATTTAGTATGATGAGCGTATTTTAAAGTCTGCTCTATCAGTTCGGGGTCAGATGTTAATAATATCGGCAAGCGGAAACCTGCAACGCGAATACAAAATGAAGCTTGTGTTCTGTGGACATACCGGAACTATGTGCGCGCGAGGCATGCACCATGCTTTGAGGATAACGCGCGGATCAGGGTCAAGGCAATCTAGTTAAGGTAAATTTGAACGCGTGTCCTTATATGACACAGGACCTTCGACTTAACACCGTTTGCTTAGAACAGTCAATTTCAGCAGAGAAAGAATTTCTAACGGTCATTTTCTATTAGGTCTCACCTCGCATCATCACATCGTAAGTGAAGTTCCGATATGTCCTTAGTTTAGTATTCTGGACGCTTGATCCTAGCTAGTAATTGCACGATAGGGTCGTAAATATTTTGTGCTAATAATTGAAATAATTAAAATTCAGACTACACCACGGAAGTGGGAAGTGGCACCAGGCAGAAGCATGTCTGGAATCTTCATCGTCAGGATTCGTCACCAACTCAATTTGAAGTATGGAATTTTGTAGAAAATTTATCTCCACACTTGTTTAAAAATGTGACGGATAACTTAACAGAAAACATTTCATTTTATAATTGTACCAATGCTCTGCAATGACTGTAGTGGAGCTGGAGTTGTTGACTCGTCTATTCGAGGTGGAGTTTGTCAGATGGACCTTATTTGCCCCAGCTTGAGACTTATCTAAAAGTAAAATCTACATTATCCTAAACTGTAGAATGCCCTTCCGACCCGGTCCAACCCTATTATAGTGGACGTACAAACTACAAAGATAAAAAAATGATTTCTGGATTCAGGAGTATTAACTTTACCTGCTCTTTATTTAAACTTTCTGAATAAATATCGTTGGAACTGCATAAACTACAAAAGTTGTTGTTGCGATCCTACAGGAAAATTATCTTTATCCTGAAGTGGGCAATACGAATTGAGTTGAATCTGATTTCCATGAGTATGACTTTCCTCGTGGGCAAGTACCTAGGTACTTGTAATTTGTCGTTACCCACGCCGATTATGAAATAGGGCGCATCTTGCATCTCGCCTCTCACTCGCAAGGCTATAATGTGCGTCACATTTGAAATTATTCACGAATCGTTTCAACATTATCATGTACCAAGTTTATTGACTTCTGGACCTATTAAATATGTATTCATTTTTTATCCAATAGAATAACTATTGACGCCGGCAAATACATTCGGATACTCTTGTATTTTTGCTTAGGTACAGTGGATTTAAGAATAAAACACAAAGATTGTTTTTAGTACTAGTTTTACGGTCTCATGGAAATAAAAATGAATGTGATATGGTTGAAAAACTATAGTACAAAATCACTACGAAAGTCAAAATCGTATTTGCTACAAAAACTACCTTACGTATCTACTTATTGCAGTACAGGAAATTTAGTAGAAATGTTCTGAAAATTGGCTGAAAAGTCTTGTTGTGGGCTTATCGTAAACATAGCCAGCAAACAGAAATATGACCAGTGAAGTGGTGGCAGTGGTCAGGCAACCTGCCCGAGCAATGCCAGCCGTGCATGATGTCGGGTGCTCCGTCGGGCGGGAGTCCGTGCAGCACTTGCGTAAGAGACGATACTAAAATGGTATTATTATGGAAACGCCTTGATTTTAAATGAAGCATCCCAAGACAGATTGTTTTTTCTTGAAAAAAACATGTCAAAATTTCAATTGGAGACGCTAAGCTCCTCGTGGCGTATATATTATGTTATTGATTGTGTAACACGTCCACTTGTTGCGCCGCACCACTTCTGCTTTAATGTGTTGTGAAAAACAAGATGAAAACTTGTTTACTCTTAAACTTTACAGAACTTTTATTGCGAATAAAATTAACATATGTTTTGTTGCTTTGATAATCAATAAATAATCAGGCAACCATACACAAAATTATACAATGTAAATAACATTAAATTCGAGTCAATTTTAAACGAGTTATATCCAACAAGTCTTTGGAACTGGCGGAAAGCAGTATTTTAAGTCTCTGGAAAGCACTTCATAAATATGGATGGACGCATGTCTTCTATAACTAGTATAACTAGAGTATAACTCTAATTAGAGATTAAACTTTTTTTAAATTAATGTTGGAGAAAGTAAATGCCGAAAACTTTAATATTAAAGATTGATGTCTTTACGATCACGTAATTATTTCACAATTATTAAATAATTATACAGACGTCACAAATGGCAAAATATTTTGACTTTGTCAGCTGAATACCAATGACGGCTTTAAAATTTGCTGTAATCAGCATGTGTTATTTGTAATTCAAGATGGTTCGCTACGTAATAGGAAGTCTCACACTAGTTGAGTCATGCGAACTTCACGAACTACAAACTCAGCGCAAGCGCAGCATGTGATTCTACGACTAAAAGTTTACGCGAACTCGTGACGCGCGCTAACATTTACGAAGGACCACCAAAAAACGCGAACTATGACGTATCATACGACCTATACACGCATTGACTACAATAACGTGATTTTAACTGTACTAGAGCAAGCCTTATACGCAATACCAGTGACGTATTTATATTTTCAATAAATATTTTGAATATTAGGGACGAAGTAATGTCGAAACTGTGGTGGTTAAAAAAATTTACACAAAGACAATTTGCTTTGTTGCCTATCATGAAATTACTTAAGCTTTAGGAAACTAAAATCAAAACTAACGAAAAAAATCTAGCGTTAGGTTAGGATAAATTAAATTAAGAACGCGTTGGATGTTTCCAGAGGTCAATAAACCATAAGACACCGCAAATTCACGAAAGAGGATAATAGTGTCCACATTTTTTCCCAACAAGGCAGAGATTAAATGTACCTAAAATAAAATGATTCGTCCGTTTTCCGTTAGGGTTGCCATCCCCACTGACTCACTCGGCTTAAGGCCGTTTCACCACTCTCTTGAGTGTCAGTTATCCATGATGACGTCTCTGTCTATTTCGTAGTTATAAATAGAGACAGAATCATATATAACTTACACTTAAGATAACTGGAACTTAACAGAGAGTGGTGAAACAGGCCCTTAATAAAGTTTATGAAACAGTACCAATGGCCGCAACTCGGTCTTGTGGCAACAATAGCTGCGGTAAGTAAGTGTAAATTAGATAGTTTAAGATTATAATAAATAAACCAATCACTGATTATAATTTAATAAAATGTGTCGGTTACAATAACGGCTCTATTATTTTCGAAATATTTAACACTGCAATTTTCTCAGAAAATGGCAACAGGATTGATGCAAAATAACCTAAACCAATCTGTAGATAATGGGATCAAAAGAGTTTCACCGAAAATCGCATTATATTTTGCCCGATTACATGCATTTCAAACTGTGTTTTTTGACCCACACCTGAATTAACTAACTATCACTACATAGTATAAAACTTATATCTTATATCTTTTAAACAACGCGACGGATTTTGATGCGGTTTTTTTAATACATAGAATGATTCAAGAGGATTTTTTATATAATGTATCTATAATTCTACGCAGACGAAATCGCGGGCAGAAGCTAGTGTCATATAATTTAATGCCCCCAAAAAAAATGAAATACTATAGTTTGTCTCAAAGAAGTAACCCTATTCACTGCAGACGAGTGGGTAGACTGTATTGTCGGAATCACGGGCCACCGCCGATGACGTCCCTCACGACTTTAACGACCTAAATGAACGCATCCGCCGGCTGTTCTAGGCTTCGGTCATTTATAAAAACATACTGTATATGGCTACAATAATACCATAGAGAACATGCTATATATGGCTATTGCCCGCATTTCAGTTGCTAAGAATCGTTTACCACTATACCACAGAAATTAAAGTCTATCTGCAATAGGTACTCGTCGTGTGAAAATGTTACCTCTTCCCTTTAACTTCTAAACCGTGGCATTAAAAAAATATGAAAAAGGTCAAACAAGTGGGTGCGTAAAGAAAAAAATATTTTGAAGAATGTACTCGTAGTTCTTATAGTTCCAGAGGCACGTAGTATCGTCAAAAAATGTATTTTTTATACCTCTACGTGCTGGCCATGATTTTAGTACAAATATGACACAATTTTGAGTTAATGGCGCAGCGATCGTCTTGGTAATCAATTTCCCTTTAATAAGAATACGAAACCCTACTTTATACTACTTGGCTGTTTTTTTTTTCATACAAGGCGTATCTACAAGAATTAATAATACTAGTCACACTGCTAATTGAAAAAGTTTTTATTATATGGTAATATCATTAATTTGCATGTGACTTTGTAATAAATTAAAATATAATAAACCTTAATTAATAGGCTGCGCATCTACCAGAGCCGTGCGCGGTAGTTAAGCAGTGTGCGTCTAGCACGAAAGCGTCCAAAAGTCGCGTCGCGCGCGAGTCAAATTGCCCGTCTTTTTCTTACTATTCGTTTTAGAAAGAGATGGGTAAACTATCTCGCGCGCGACGCGACTTTCGTATGCTTTCGTGCTAGGCATACTGGTGGGAAACAATCCGCCGGTGGGATTATTTCACTTCCCTAGCCTCGGTCAGAGCAGCAAGCAATGAGACTAAAACGAGATCTAATGCAAATTTAGCACAAAAAATAGCACTAAAAACTTTGATGACTAACAACTACGAGCTTAGATGAATGGCGGTGTGATGATAGCTTATATCTTGAATTAACGTGTATTTTACCATTCAGTCAAAAAACTTTAATAAAATATAAAAATATAAATATTAGGGACCAATTCACATAAACTGACCTAGTCCCGAAATAAGCGCTAGTAAGGCTTGTGTTGTGTTAAAGGTATTAGACAGCGATATACATACTTAATTATATATTATATAGAGAAGTATCCCTTCAGACCTACCATACCCCTGGCACTACCCCTGGGGTAGGGTGGGACTGAGCCATACGACCATAGTAGGTAGTACTGGGATTTGAGAAATTGAAAAAAAAATGGAATAGCTCAGTCCCATCCTACCCCCAGAAGTACCAGGGGAATGGTGGGTCTTAACCTAGAAATACATACTTAAATAGATAGAGACATCCATGACTCAGGAACAAATGTTCGTGCTCATCACACAAATATATTATGTCCTTACTAGGATTCGAACCCGGGACGCTTTCGCAGGCAGGGTCACTACCAACTAGGCCAAACGCGTCGTCATAAATTCGTTGTTTATGAATTGCTAATTCTTCGCGGACGAAGTCGCGGGCGGGAGCTCGTGTTACATAAATCTTACCCAAGGACCATTTGAATTTATTGCGAGTTAAATGTTGTGAAACGACAAAATCACCTGTTTGACCGATTACTCGCATAAATGAGGCTACAAAAACTCATATATTAAATATTCACTGATTTATTAAACCGTTGTAATGTGACTTTATTGATGTTACGTCGCAAAATCAAGTTTGTTCGTCTACAGTAGTATACATATACATAGATCGTTTACCATATCATTAACCTTTTATTACGATAATATAGATGTCAAGGAGGAAGTGCAGTCACGACGGACATGTCATGACTTCCGCTCGTCTGCAGCTTCGGTAATCTCTAGATCTTGACAACCGCTGAGCGTTGACAGACCTTGCGCGTCATACTTAAAATATTTATCGATAGATTAGACCGGCTCTGTAATAACTGAGACTGGCTGGAGCCATATTTCCCTAAATTCGAATTGCATTGATTGAATAACTGTGACCAGTATGCTTAGTGTAGGTTTTCGGTCACAAAGTACGTTTCGAACGCGTTTGCGTTAAAATGTCAAATACTATGAGAACAGTTTGATGCCGTTTCGATCCGCAAGTGGCGCTGCCAATTATTCCATAGTAATTGAGACGTTTACCTGAACGCGTCCGAGACGTTTTTATATGCGAAAACTTACACTAGAGGCTCAGACATTTGAAAGCTGTCACCACTCGCGTTAGCTCTAAAAGTTTTATAACCTAGCTATGTATATGTAAAGAATGAAAATAAGATAATCAAATCAAATTTGTTATTACCTACCTATAGGTACAAATGTGTTTACTGGGTATATTAGTACAATATAAAAGAAAATAAAAAGTCCAGTGACATTATGTAAATTTTCAAACTGGGCGGTGATAATCATCAAATAAAAGTTAGTGTTAAGATTAAGTATTTTTTTGTTCAAGCATTATATTATTATTGTTCAACAAGGGACTAAAACAAGCCATAATGACACGAGATGTTTAGCCACCCAAGCTCATCGAGCGAGGGTGGCTATATAGTTAGTGTCATTATGGGTGTTTAGTCTCGCGTTAAACACTCTACTTTTCACTTTGAATGCGAGGAAAAAACCAAC
The DNA here is from genome assembly GCA_932294345.1 of Pandemis cinnamomeana. Lineage (NCBI taxonomy): Eukaryota > Metazoa > Arthropoda > Insecta > Lepidoptera > Tortricidae > Pandemis > Pandemis cinnamomeana. The sequence goes on along the minus strand of OW028705.1, from coordinate 7,615,652 downwards.
GTTCTATACAACATTACAATATTTATTATAACAAAGTTTCTTACAATTATGTAAATTAGAATCGTTCGCACAATTATTTAATTCGTTCATTCTTCTCTACTAAGATGATGATGACGATATTTTTGGTCCGTAATTTATAAAGTTGCAGAATTAGTTGGTGAAATACCTATTACTTTTTTTACAACGTACGCTCAATACGAGTAATGGACATAGGAGGTATTTGTATGATAAAACCTTCGATGGACGAGTAGTCTAGCAACCAATTCCAGAGCCACAAACCTTGAGTAAGCCGGCTTCGACCAACGCTATTGTTATTTAAACTTATTAATTGACACCAAACACTATTTACATCAATTCATTTCACAAGTTCCGAATAAAAAACCTAAATAGCCGTGCACGTGCACCAACAATTTTTAAGAACAACTGGCAGCCCTTTTTAATTCATCACACTTGCTCGTAAACGGTATCAAAACATACAGGTTATCTTGGCCGTAGTGCTCCATATAAAACCCTCGGGCTTTTTTCTAAGGCAGTACCTAAGTAACGCCCGCGCCCGCCACGACGGCAGCGGCCCCCCGCCGCCCGCGCAGCAGCCCACCACCACCACGACAACAGCCGCCCACCCCCCGACACCGCGCGCCGCCGCCCCCCGCGCCCCCCCCCCCCCTGGCCAAACGGTGCGTCTCCGGCACGCGGTTTTTCTGCCTTATAATTTTATTTATTTACTCGCAAATGTGATGAAAAACATTGTATGTTTCACGGGCGGTACTGGAATTAGGATCCTCGACTCAGAAAGCCCTCTGTCTTCGACTGCGGGCTTCTACTAGAACCTCGATCGTAATTCCTTAATTACAGCTCTTAATACACAATGTACCATTACTCGGCGCTGAGGACTAATTGGGATTGTCTAAAAAAAAATACCTATCCTTTTTATATTTTTTTTGTGCAGAATAGTCAATTATAAGAAACCAATTTCAATATTTTCTCATATAACTCGGTATTTTTTTCACTATTAATTATTGAAAGTATTTTGGTTGATGACGTCAGAGTTTCCATTGCCGGTGCCACACATCTGCTTATTGGATAAATTGATCATAAAACGTATGTGAAGCGCCGCCATTAACGTCTTTTCTATCTGTGGTGAAGTTGGCAAACTGTCATTAGTATCAATGTCAACATGATTCAACAATAACACAGGAAGATTCACGCGATCTTCTCCTAGGAATTTTATATTTTTACAACCGTTACACATACCATAACATTCTGCGCGAAGCAGAAAGGTCCATAAACACATACCAGGTATGATCGAGACAAAACAGGACCTGGAAATAAGTCAGTAAACTCGGTAGGCGAAAGTAAATCGAAGAACGTAATATTTTCGCTCTTCATTAAAATATTTAGCGGATAATCATGTGAGCGAAGCACATCGTTGTGCGGTTACACTCTTGCCTAATTATCTACCGAAAGTGCTTCTAAATCTAAACTATAATACAACAATATGAAAGTAAACAGTGGAAAGAACAAGAATGACAGTAACAAGATTGCCCATTTGCTTGTCATTTGACATAAGATGAATGAAATGTCAGATTGCGGGTCCAAATTGAACTCCGTAGTATAATCCACGCGTAAATAGCATAGAATTTGTAACCTTTGCAAATAAAGTACATTTTGGACCGTCTACGCCATGTCTGGGAATGTCAAATGAAGGTCATTGCTTATTTTTCATGTAATAAATTCATTATAGTAAAATAAAATAAAGTAAATACAGAAAACGATTTAAAAAGCATTTATCTCGAAATGGTTTTCGATTTACTATACATTGTAAAAAAATAGACAATCCCAATTGGACCATGCATAATAAAATGAATTCATCCTTAATGTAATTAAATAGATGCATATTCGTAATCATGAATCGGGCGTCACAAAATTAAATCGATATTTTTAATATTTTTGTACAACAAAGAACATAAAGCTACGTCCAGTCAGCATCATATAGTATTCGAAACATCCAAAGTGACCAAAAAGTTCGACACACCATATTATGTCTATATATGTAGGTATATTGTACATAGTTATTACATAAATTAACTTTTAACCAAAAGCAAGAAATATTATGTAAATGGAACGACTATTGACGTACTATAAAATGATTAATTGTCCATTGAAGAGCATGACTAACGTAACCTATAAGTTAATAATAATTAGGCGTTTAACTATATCGATTAGTACATAAGGATTGACGTCATTTAGTTTTTAAAACGAATAAAATAGATTGAACCTAAAAATGTATGATTCAGTAGCGAACCCGCAGTTAGATAGGTATTTATTTATTTGATTTATTAGAAAGAAAGAAATAGATATTTGAGAAAACTCACCAAATAGGATATTTTCTAGAAAGCCAGAAAACATTTAAATGGTTTTCGGAATTTTATACACGGTCTCAGATCAAATAAAAAGTAAAGATAGAGCGCGGTGAACAGCCGAGTGAAGCCGGTTTTATAAACATGTGTGCGTAGGCCGGTGTTGCTATAATAATTATTAATACCCCGATACTGCAAAAATATATAATGGAATGCGCTTTGGAAATCTGAAAAAATACATAAAGTAGTATGTATTTTAGGTTGCGTGTCACGTTCTCACGTTTTAAGCCGTGCTAATAAAGAATAGAATTTAAAATGAAAAAGAAAAGGTTGTATTACAGAGGCGGCATTCACCATTGGGTGAATAATAGGGTAACTAAAATATTATAATGGCAACACTATTGTTGACGTATTGTCAGAAGCAAAATTATTTCGATTTTTATTGAAAATATTGGTTTACGAGTTTACTAACGTGTGATAAGTAATTCCGTCCTGCTTTTTATTTTTAGACGAATAGTTTTTACACCCTTTCACTATGCAATTTGGCATTATTACTGTATTTGTCCAATTTCAAAATACGTTGTGCTCCACGGGAATGCGTAGCTCAAATAATAAGGTTTTGGTATAGTTTGGTTGCAAGTGTGTGCGTGTCACTGTGTAAGCACACGGATTGGTGCAGTTTGACCGGCTTCACTCGGCTGTTCACCGCGCTCTATCTATACTTTTTATTTGATCTGAGTACACGGTACTGTAGAACTAGGTAGGATAGGTCTTCGGGCTGGCTGGTAAGAGGCTACTCTCGAAGTTCATAAATCGAACATTCGTCAATGTCGATTTGAAATTTGATTCTTTTTCAAAAACTCGGTGACGGGCCGCAGATCAGGCCCCTATTTCGCCAACGCGACAATTGTCTGTGACATGTGACAATTTTGTACACATTACAAAATCGACGAGAATATACGCCGGTTGGCTTCATATTGAATACGTATTGCATTTCGAATTGTCACTGGTCACCGACAATTGTCAAGTTGGTTAAATAGGGGCCCGCTTGAACCCGGAAGGAAATCACATCCCATGATATATAATTAGGTATTGTATTTCAAATGATTGAATAAAATAAATTTACTTGTATGAAAGTTTGGTTAGGAAAACAATAACGAACCCCGTACAAATAAAAGTGCCTCCTCAAGGCAGCTCTACAGTACCTACATAAGTAATATTGAAAACTATTGAATCGTGTTTTGACAAGTAAATCAAGCAAGGCCCTTTTTGATCAAAGTCTGAGATCTGAATAAAAATAAATGATCATTATAAATTTAAAAACAATTTAACATTCGTTATTCTAAAAAAACTAACTCTAAAAACGCGGGCGCCGGCCAGAAACTTAAATTCAAATTTGTCGATGAAAAAACATGATAAAGCACGCGCTACCTAAAGTAAAACAACAAAGATAGTGATTTTAATATTATAAACAGATTTATCGTAAAAGTGACAAATATGCTAAAGCTTGCGAACTGATAACTTCTCAAGTCTCCATAAATACAGGTTCCATAGATTAAAATTATTTGGTTGTTTTCAAGCGGTTCGACTGCCAACAGTATCTTGTCGCATAATTATATAAGAAAGGAACAACTGCAGCAAGCAATTTTACTCCTTTTCAGGAAAATTACCCTCAATCTAAAAATTCGTCCTTCATTATCTCTAGATAAGATAGCTTGTTTTATCCCGACGAAGTGCGGAATTCCCATGATACCGCAGACAAAGATGCGGGTTAACCTATTACTTCTTAAAAAAATGTATAAATTTGTAGCCGGTAAAGAAATCTATATACCTACCTAACATCGAAGAGCTGGGACCGACTAGGTTCACAAAAAAATGTTTGCAATGTTATTTTAAAATTTACCAACGCCACCCCAAATCGAAATAAAAAACTTTGTTTTTTAACCTACAAAAGCACAAATTGGGAATTTGCACAATGGTCTTTTTTTGGTAGAATCATCGGACATTGAACTTCATTTCCGCTGCTTAATGATCGATGTTGTGCATCCTTATTGCCCGCCCACAAATATTTAGACGAATACAGCGAATAGAAAAACAACGAACTCCAAATTTCAGAGTAAAAGCGCGTCCGGACATGCGGGACTCGCCGAGTGCGGAGACGATTATTCGCCGAATAGCTAAACAATAGTGTGGATGAGAGCTAGCAAATCGCCGAGCAACGACTATCAGTGCTCGGCTAACTGTCAGTAACAGGTATGTTCTCGGACAAGTCGTGGATATGTATAGACAAAATTATACTTCGGGAAAATCCATAAAAACCTTCATTAGCGCTTATCGGACGTTAGTTCTTATTCAGACTGTTGTTAAACAGGGGTTATCTAACTCTTAACAATCTCAAGAAACAGTCTATTTTGGAGCGCCCCGCCCCTGCTTATCACTGACCGTATCAACACGCGTCAACGAATCGCCTGACATTATTATTGTTCCATTGCTGATGAAATAATTCGTCAGCACCGACAAGATGGGTTGTCGTTTCAGTACCTTAAACCTAGTCTAAACCTAAGGTCTCCTTTCATGCCGGTCTGGGTGTACAGAAAAAACATAGAATGTACCAGCTGCTTCTCTTCCCGCGTAGGTGGTAAATGTCGGAATGGGCGAAAATCTTAGGAATCATGTTATATTTAGGCATCGCCTAGCATGCAGCTAGCAACCCATCACTATTTTGTATGCCCTTTCCATTCCACCTACACATACGCCCACCATCATGCTACACTTGGCCTTTAGGTCTTCTTACCTTACCATAGGCTCTGTCTACACCTTCAGAAAAAAAGGCGTTGTTTGTTTGTTAAGCGTTAAATGTTAAGCCTACGGCTAAACTGTGGAATCAACTAGCGGCACCAATTTTTCCGGAGAAGTAAAACTTAGGGATCCTCAAGAAAAGGGCCCTATTCCGTTTTTAACGGGCCGGCAACGCTCCCGTAACCCTGTAACTACTTCTCATTAGGTGACCCGCATGTTCGTTTGCCTCCAAATTTTCCGTTTGTATCGCAGTGAAGGTTCGATCCAGGGACGGTCATTGGACCGTCTGTCAGTATGGCCAAATGGGAACGCATGTGGTTTTAGTGGGTACCTATGCCCATATTTGGAAAGCCCTGCCAACCCTCTGTTGCCTCGAACAGAGGGACGCATAAGATGTAAGACAAATTATCCACAAGTTAAGAAAAAGGCATGATATCGTCCAGAATTATTCGGCGCCATAACCCGTAACCGAAAAAACTGCTTAAATCCAATATTATACATTATTCGACACATGAAGCTTATCCTTTTCTGGAATACATACGTCTGGACTCTGGGAGTCATAACCATAACACGTGCTCGTAAACAAGTCTAGTTCACGTGCCCAAATTGTGGATTTAAAGTATGCGCCTAGCAATGTAGTGGGAAGCGAAAATTGTGCAGCTCTTTCTTGCGTGCCAACCTTGAATATTAAGCACGGAATGTATAAATTTCACACGTGGATATTAATTAAATATGTCACCTAGGACCGGTCGACGCACGCAAGGAGCTACACTTTGGCCAAAACATCTTTGTTTAAATAGTGACAGAGCTGCTACACTATACATCAATCATTTTTTACGCATAGTCAACCAAGTATTGGCTTCACCAATTTTGTTACCCTCATATTAGTTTCAATTATCTAAGTACAAACAACGTACTTACCTAATCAAATATTGCCACTTGTTTTTTGTATCTGCTATCCAATGGTGATTGCCTTGAAATTTGTTAGGTAGGTACTGTATATGTACCTACAAATCTAAGATGTCAAAAAGAATGTATTAAAAAACAGGCATAAGAAACAATAACAAAACTGTCATTCATACAAACAAACAACAAACATGTCACTTGTCACATTGGCTTGCTTGTTGTATAATTAAAAATAGTCTATAATGTTTAAATCTGTACAAGTGAAATTAACCCTAAAGGAGCGACCACACCGCTGAGTATACGCAGTGACGTGTCGCATGCGTCACGTTCTCTCACCGTTTCTTCATACATTTAGTTGCGTAAATTCACCGTCGACGTATTTTACGCACTGGTGGGGCTGGACCCTAATTAGGGTGGCAAAAAAATCCTTGGTTGACTATAAACTCACTCAAAGCAGATGTTGAAGTCAAGACTCTAGTGAAAGTCCAGTGTTGGAACTCGTTTTGTAGATTAACCAAGTTAGCTTTTATTTCAAACAAAAGGCAGTCAATGTAGATATGTACCTACTTTATGTCGATAACAATGAGAGAAAGTTGAAGAATTAACCGATTATCGCCGTATCATAATTCAAGGTTAGAAAAAGTGAACTGGTAAAGAAAGTGAACTCTGCTCCGAAAGTACTTATATCATTCCATGACTAATCTGACGGATAAGCGGAGGCCTTTGTGCTTTATTTACAAATTTACTATAGGTACAAAGTAATTTACTTAGGTACGTAAGCTTTAGTTTGAAAATTAAGCGGCGTTTGACGGTCAAAACGTTAAAGGGGATAAGAATAAAGACAAAATAAAAACGTCAACGGTTTTTGTCAGGTGTTTTGACGCCAGCGAAACATTAACGTTCTACTCTGCCTGTTTGAAGCTTGGGTAAAAATTAGTGTCCGACCGAAGTTTCGGTTTCGGTTTCGGTTTCGGCCAATTTCGGCCAAAAAAGTGATTTCGGCCGAAGTTTCGGTTTCGGCCAGAATCCGGCCGAAACCTTCGGCCGGGCCGAAATTACTTCGCGGCCTCTCGCATCGGGAGCATTCGGCTTAATTCGGGCGCGTAAAGTAAAAGTACAAATTGAAATATGCACTCTAAGCTCCAGGAAGAAGGAAGGACTACAAAATAGTCCGAAACATGTTGAGCATCACTCGACTTTTTATACTTGAGTTATCCGTTTGTGTAATTATGATTAAAGTCTCACGGTAGTATCATTTACCTATATCTATTTTCATTAAAAATAAACGTTTTTTATTTTGTTTAACAAAAAAAGAAACGTTCTCAAATAAGAAATCTTTGCAATATCCTTTTCCTTACGATTTGTACAGTTATTTTGAATATTTTGATACGTCTTCAAAAATTTCGGTTTCGGTTTCGGTTTCGGCCGAAATCAGAAAAAAACCGAATATTCGGTTTCGGTTTCGGTTTCGGCTAAAAATCGTGTTTCGGTCGGACACTAGTAAAAATGCTTTCGTATGTCCGGCTGACCGTATCTACTCCTCTGCAGATCGCATATCTCAATGAAAATTTGTGAACAGGTTCAATATACGTTTTGGCAATTTCTCAAAATGGTGGTGCAGTGGGTGTTGAAAACAAAAAATAATATTATACCTAATTGAACAAAAAGCAGACACGCACGAGGTATCTGACAGAGCCCCTCGTGTGAAAAAATGGTTATAGAGTTTGAAACGCGGCAGCGTCTTATGCGGGACCGTCGGGGTCAGCAATTAGGCAATAGAACGAAAATATATCATAGATTACTTAATATACTGCGTCAATTGATGCACACTGGTTGATAATGAGTTAATCTAATGATTGTTCACAAATATCAAAGATATAGTAATATGTACTATTTGTTTATTTAATGAGTTATTCCTTTAAATATGCTGCAAAGTTAAAAATAGAAGTATGAAATAATAATATGGCTAAAGCATTCATAATTTAGACGGTGAAACAAAGGTGAGTATTTATGAGCATGCCGGAGGTCTGTCAGAGAAAGTGGAACGAATACAGATTTCCTTTGTATAAAAGCCGGTTTACATACAATGGGAATTAGTATTACAGACGTATGAGCTTACTTAATAGTCGGCCGAGGTCCGACATTGCAATTCTGACGTAGATATATGTAGATGATGAATAGAGAATTGGGTAACTATTTGCACGTTTAAAAAAGATTTATTCTTTAGCATTGGATATAAATTCTTCACGTCATTTCTAAAATAAAAGGCTATAAATAGTAAATTTAACTCTTAATTAATAAGTACCTATGTTCCTCTGTTTTATGTTATTTTATTTGCTTCAAAATGTCTCGTGCACAGATCTGTTGAAGAAGATGTATGGTGTCAAATTGTTGATTGTTGCCGCGTGAGAACAGATATATAGGTAGACAGAGCCTAAGGTAAGCAGACCTAAAAGACGCGTGAAATTAAAGTTTGACTAAAACCAAAGTTGAACGTATCTGAGACCGTCATCTTAATCGTCCTTCATGTAATATTAATACGGTTGCGTGGTCAACTGACTCATTATAATGAATAAAAGAAAATAATAAGAAAAGCGATTTCGTACTGATTGCAATACTAAATAAGTAAATAGCTAATGCTAAAGCTTGAACTTGCTTTATACTCGTACTCATACAAAGGTTATTATACTATCGTACTGGCCAGATTCATATCAGATTTAAATTTCATGGTCAAACATATATTTTTAGTCACTATTAGACTTCTGCCGGAAAAAAAAACGTGGAAATACGTAAGTAATGTAGCACAACTTGAATTTTTATTAGCTGACGTGGGTAAATTGAATTAGATAATACTTACCTACTTACTTAACATGAACAAACGAATTAAATAAATTACAGTAGTACTCAGCGTTTGATATGAATGTATACTAATCACCAATAGGAAGTTACAACGTACTACAGAAAGGACGAATTTAAATTAGCGTCTAATTAACTACTTCACGCAAGATACGTCAGAATGCACGAAAAAGCAGGGAAGTTGAAAGTCAACTTTTTTTTCTCTGACCTTGGCATTGGCACTGCTATGTAGGTACAAGTTGCAGAACATTCCCAAACCGTGGGAACATTCCCTACAATGTTTTCGTAACAATTTTGCAACACGAAAGTTATTATAGAAAATAACAAATTCCCAGAGAAAAAAAAACAGGGAAATCAAAATCAATTTGTTCTTAATAATATCTCAATATAAGCCAAACTGATATTATCACTCTTGTTCTTGTGTCACAAGGAGTGCGTAGGTACCTACTAAATCACTACTTTATGAAGATGCCCGGGGCATCGAACCCATTCCAGTTCTTTTTCAAAATTTCGTTTTATACAAACCTGATAATAACGAGTACAACAAAAAAAATAATTATTAACTTGGTGCAGTCGATTGGAAGTTAGCTTACATACATGACGATTAATTTTTATTTATATAGATTAGCTATTGTTCACGACTTCGCCCCCGTTCCCCTAATTATTTTATCAAAATTGTATTTTATTCAAACACTGAATAGATAGTAAAAAAATATCCAACTTGGTGCAGCCGTTTGGAAGTTATGCGCGTACGTGGTAAATATGTAAAGCACAAAGTCGCTTCCCGCCATGTCCGTCCCTCTTTACCTACTGTATGTCTTACGATTAGGTCTCTTACTGGGCTCCTACGCTATTTCAAGTTTCAAGTCGATACCTTTAGGGTCAATTGGCGTAAAGGACAAAATGCTACTTTTCAGGAGAAGCAAAAAACGTTTTTTTTATTTTTAAATCTCTTGTATTTTTTTTATTTGTGGACCTATATCTTCGATGTTTATGACAAAAGTGCTTAGAATTCTTTCCTTTTTGCGGTAGAATGGTAAGCATAACGATAAATAGCATATTTTAGAAGTTAAGGGTCCTTTACACCCCGGAAAATAGCGTTAGTAGTCCTTTACGCAACTAACTTTTTAAAGAAATCTTAAGTTTTGAGGTTGTAAAGGTCAGTTTTATATAAAATTATACAATTTTCGGGTGTATAGCTCAGTATAATTTACACGTTTTTGGTTATTTTCCTTACATAACTGTAATTAAAGGAATCAATTATGCAAAATGTTTCGTTATTTGCTAAAATTTAACTTTTGGGAATATTATATTTTTATATTATTGCTTATGAATCATTCAAATGTCATTAAAGACGCTGTACACCAGTAAGTTATATTCGTGAACTGCTATTTTTGTAGTGGAAACATGTAGATTATCCAAGGTAGGAATAATGTAAATGAAAGAATGAATTATAGGTAATAATTGTAACAAAATGTTTATCAATTTAAATATTAAATCAGATATCATAAACGTTAAGTAAGTACGTCACTTATTCATCATTTAAAGGAGCGACCACACCGCTTCGTAGTCGCATGCGTCATTGTTCTCTCACCGTTTCTTCATAGATTTTGTTGCGTAAACGCACCGTCGACGTCTTTTACGCATTGGTGTGCCCGGACCTTAACGCAACTATACACAAAATGAGATTGTTTAAAAGTTACATTTTATACCATTAAGTATTTTTGTGTTTTTGGTTTTATATCGGTAGCAAACAAACATTACTTTCAACATACATACAGGCATAAGTCATGTCTTTATCCCTTACGGAGAAGACAGATCCTGAGGTAACAAGACCTAAAGCCACGTTTTGCATGAGCATGATTGTGGGGGCTTTCAAAATTGGTTTTATTTCTGGTAACAGTAATCTTATTCTTCTAGGAACGTAATGATTTCAGTTCTTGTGAGTTTCAAAACTTCCAATTTAAATCAACAAGTATTCTAACAAACAAAAATCTTACACGTTACGTGACTGAATGAAAGTATTTGGTCTGGCAACAGCCATATCTTGTATTTCTTTTTACTGTTCAGTATTGGAAGATTTCATGTACCATTTGTCATTAATTATTGCTCACAAAAACTGAAATCATTAAGTACCATCAAGTATAAAAATAGGTATACCTAATGGGACTGACTTTGAAAGCAATGTTCGTTTGTTAGCAATATTTAACAAAAAAGCACCAAAATACTTAATACTTAATTCTACTTATAGTTTTATCACAATGTGTTTTATAATTAGTAGGTTTTAGTTTTAGTATCTGCATGTATTATATATTTAAAGGTAAATGATACAAAATTTAACTAATAAAGATCTGATTTTGTACGTACTTAGTTGGATTGAATAATTAATAAGTGACGTGCTTAGTGTTTGTGAGCTCTGAGGTACTTAATTTAACATAATTATATTGATATTTGGACATTTTGTTACCATTATGACTATTGAGCTTTCATTTACTACGTAGTTCTGCGCTGGTAAATCTACGTGTTTTTATTACAATAACAATCGTTTACGAATATAACTAAACTGTGTAAAATGAAATTTCAATTCTGTATAATTAACAACATATTAAAATTACGATTGCTAACGTTTAACTTTAGCCATTTTCAGCATAATTGTGGGCGTATAGGTGGAAAGGGGACTCAGCAATTACAGTTATAGTGAACTATACACCCCAAAATTGTACTATTTCATGTGAAACTGACCTTTACAGCCTCAAATAATTTTAATTCTTTCAAATTTTATGGGCGTAAGGGACTACCGGCGCTTTTTTTCAGGGTGTAAAGAAGACCTAACTTTTTAAATATGCTATTTTTCGTTGTGGTTACCATACCACTGTGTAAAGACAAGAATTCTACGCATTTTTGTCATAGACATTGAAAATATAGGTCCACAAATAAAAAAAATATTTAGCTTAAAAAAATATATTTTGCTTCTCCTGAAAAGTAGCATTTTTGTCCTTTACACCAATTTTATTGAACCTTAAATTGTTGAATTTATAGAGATACACTTACCTTCTCATCAAAATTAGACCTAAGTATTTATATTTGTGTCTTAGCCAGGTCGTATAAGCAAAGAAATAAATATCCATTCGTATAAACGTCCTTTACGCCGTAGTTTCAATTTGGTATTAAGGTATAATGTATAGAAGTAAAGGTCGTAAAGGGCAAATAAGTAAATTAAGTCCTTTACAAGCAGGTATTAAAGGACAATATAGGTAAATTTAGCACTATACGTCGTTGTTTATACTTCATGATTTCCTTTACGTTCCATGTGATTTTAGGCTTGTTACTTACACCCACAAAAAAAGCCAAAAATATGGGGCGTAAAGGTCCTATTTTACGAGATATCAAAATTTCGAGTATACAGTTCGATAGAGCTTGAAATTCTGAACAAAACTGTATATTTAACTCATTTTCGGCATTTTGTCCTTTACGCCAATTGACCCTAAAGGTATCGAAGTGTCAAAAATGACGTTTGGGTGAGGAGGTGCGGCGAGGTAGGTGGGGGTGACTTTTTGAAACTTTTGAAGTGGTGTAGAAGCGCTATTAAGCTACGCACCGGATTTTAATGTGGTTTTCAAAAATGGACACAGTAATTCAAGAGGAATGTTCATCACTACATAGTATAAAATAAAGTCGCTTTCTCTGTCCCTATGTCCCTATGTATGCTTATATCTTCAAAAGTACACAACGGATTTTGATGCGGTTTTTTTTAATAAAGAGAGTGATTTAAGAGAAAGGTTTTTATGTATAATTCTACGCAGACGAAGTCGCGGGCAGAAGTTAGTTATGTATAATTTAATAGCGTATCGTGTAAATTTGTCGAAAATGTGACGATATTTTTTTAAGATGTCGGAAGAAATCAACCCGACGGAGCTGTCATCGAAAATGCTGTCTTATTGATACTACATTAGTGCAAAGCCGGGACAGGTCCTATTCAATATTTAATAGCTATGTACAATCGAACCATTTTCCTGACCCACCGTAGAACGCTATCACAGTAAACGTCACATGATTTTCCTTGTCAATGTAATGTAACGTCACTATGACATTTACTGTACGAGGGTTCCACAGTGCATAGATATCTACGAATTATTGTAACTTGTTTCGGTTCGTTTTTTTTAAACGCCTATTATCTGAAACCGAAAAATAAGAAATCACCCGTTCACCGTATCCGCTATCCGAGAGAAATACAAAACATATTTTTAGTCACAAATTAGCGACTAATATTGTGATATTACTATTGATTATAAAGATTGAAACAATTAAGTTTTTGCTAACTGAATTAATTAGTCTGAAATTACTTTTTTCAACCTTTTTCTCAATCTTTTCGTAGTTATATAGTACCTAATAAATTCATTTCCCGGTATGCTCAGAAGTAATTTAAGGTTGTTAGCGGAACTTAAAATTTGTATTAGTATTAGTATTGATACTAGTAATTGCAATCTCTAATAGCATGGCATATTAAGTAAGCGGTATCTTTTGCGCTATATGACCCCCAGCGTCGATTTAACGAACAAGCAATTCATCAGCGGAACGTCTGTTCACACGCTATCAGTTTTTTCCAATAATAGGCATATAGTATTTAATTCAGTTATATATAAGGCATTCGACGCATTACTGCGCGTCCTGCATTGTGTGCGGAAGTGTCTAATCGCGACTTGATAATAGACAGGTTCTAACCACATTAAAAGTTTACAAGAACTATCAACTCTATTAGGTGCTCTCATAGGATTCAGATTGAGAGTACAAAAATGTTAAATAGAACCTTTTTATTCTCAGGTCGCCTAATGCCGGGCGCGGGCCAGGAAGTGGCGAGGCGGAAAGACCCGACTTATTAACTGACCCGAGATTCAAACATGCTACCTTCTACCGTAAAAGGTACAGTCGTGACACCAAATTTAACATAGTTTACGAAAATTATACCGCAAAATATATGAAAGCAAAAAAGCTCCGAGTAACATTATGTAGAGACTGAATTTGCGTCTGCCTCGAACTGCTATGAATAAAGCATTGAAATTTTAACTTACCTACGTTAATAGTTTTTAGCTTGTTTTTTTTTTGGACGAAGAGGCCGTATTTAGGTGTTTCAGAAGAAGATACCATAAAGTTTATCTAAAGTCTAGAGCATTCTGTATAGATTTCTTCGAATAACTAATTATTATGCTTATCTTTTTTGTTTAACCTACAGGGCCTATTTTATGTACTAAATACCTGACCGTCCGAGGGAAATAACGAATGTACAATGCCTACAAATAATAAATTTCGTACAAAAACTGTACTTGGACCATTGCTTGACCTTCCAGACTTGGTTGGATGTAATTCGATACATTAACCGCACATCGGAGCTTCAAGTATATCAACTAAGCACGAGTACTCTTAGTGATATGTAATGATGGATAGTCTTACAAAACTCAAACCAATACCAATTTCATGCTACTCCAGGACCACATGTGCAAGATAGCTAGTGCTACCGTGTATCACTCGACCATCACCAATTTTTGTGCGTCAATCGTTAAGATAAGAAACGACCGTGCACGGGGTTTCCCAACATTTTAATATAACGAGACCGTACAAAGTGGAAAGCGCAATACCCCTTTGTGTGACGTTGGTGATAGTTGGGAATTTTGTAACGTAGGTATGTGTAGCAACAGTAGGTTAGTGTCACACATATACGCAGTTATTTTGTTTGGACTAGCGAAGTAATTGGTTTCGTTCGCTAATTAACCTCCAGAAATTATTATGCCATCCCAAAAATTATGCGAAAGTTAAAGCACTAGAAGTCCACGTTTCTCAAAGTACTTAAGCAACCTTTACACAGCTTTAAATAGCGAAGACCTTCAGTCGATTGCCCCCACGGATTTAACTCGTACTAAATAAATAGTTAATAGCCGTTACCAATCACGAGAGAACCGCGCCGCGGGCCTGATGCAGCCTTGATTCAACTATTATATCCAAGTTTTATAACAGCTTTGTACAACGTACCAGTTTCAAGTTCTATTTTTAGCTCACAATGATACGCACTTACAGCCCGTAAAACCAATTAGGGAACAAAGCGTGTCTTTAGCGTTATTTAATTGTATTGCGTTGCGTTAAAGATTATGTGTTTGACTAGATTATACTTAAGATTCATGTATTTACCTCTTCAGTATGAGTTTGTATTAATTATAACATGCTCTGCTGACTATCGTCTGATAAACAATTGAGCCACTTAGTTTTGACACAACAAAAAGTCTTTCACGCATATTACTATGGGAAATTGGCAGCGCAACTAGCGGCACGTAACAGCAACTACTGTCATAGTATTTAACACTAACGCGAATGCGTCTAGACATTTGTTGTGACAAAAACATACACTAGAGGCTCCATTAGCGGACACACACTGTGAATACAGATGAAACTATTCAACTTGTATTGAGTTACTTGTTTTTATTACCATTGAATGTATGCATATCTTCATGTTATATTGGAACGTCTATATTCGTCTAATTTTAGTGACATCATGTGCATGCGTTGCACATGCAATGAGCCATCAATTTGCAACAACTCTGGTTGGAATTTGGTTACAGTCACACTCTGAAAAATAAAACACATCGCGTTTTTAACCGGTGTAACTCATTCATTTATCCGTAAAAATTTAGTAGTAAATGTAACTTGAATTCAGTTTTTTAATAAATGTTTTTCGGAGTTTTAAGCTTAGAATATGGCAACTCCGTCGGTACGTATTCAACATTCACCTATCTCACCTTAGCTACTTATGTAGACAACCCAATGATTAAGCAACAATGGCTGTCGGATCGGCGGATTTGTTATAAACAGACAATATACTTGACTTATGCCTACTTGCTGAAAAAATATCCTAAATTTACTTGGAGTCGTTAAAATTGGCCTAAGATTTATAGTTCAACACTACCAAACTGAGCTTAACACTAAGTAGAACGAGTATTTTTTTTCAAGCAAGTGACCATTACTCTGTTTTTACTTAGATGTCTTCTATCTCTATCGTAACGTTTTTATATAATAAAGTACTTATAAACGTGGTTCAAAAAAACGTCATGGCATGGTCTCCGAACAAGCTTCCTTCAAGTTGACAGGTCTAGGCGATAATCCCACGCAAGCAACATGCTAGTAACCTCGTAGTACGCACACACCCTCAACTGGCATCGGTGTGCGTCAGCTAACCTCATAATGGTATCACTTCATGACTTGATATAGCGGAATTCAAAATAAGTTTAGGTACAAACATTGTTTCACATGTACACTGTACACAAACAACTGCCAGAAAACAAAAAGGTCGATGCGCCCGCTCATAATTTGCGGGCCGGGCCTACGATCAGTCTTAATAAGATTTAGAATAAACCTGTTTGTCTTCTTTCTAGGAATAAAGAGAGGCCCTGCCCGTAGTCGAAATTATAATTATGTACACACCTAACTCAGAAATTCAAGGTTTAGTTTGATGAAGTAACTAAATACTACATAATAATATATGTATTGGACACTGTGAGCTGTCGATGGCGAGACTGTCTTTTATATATTTTTATAATGGTTGTTTTTTTATGTTTTCAAACCCTTGCTACGCATTACAAAAAAATCCAAAAGCTAAATCAACGAAAAGAAACCACATAACTAGCGAATCTGCTCACAAAATTTTACAAGAATCGGGTGAGAAATGCAACTGGTAGAGGAGAACAGACAGCCGGAAAACCGGACATAAGAAAGCCCAAGCTGAACCAAAGACTCTTCGCTCGCGGTAGTGCTCAGCTCAGCCAATTAAAGACCAAGGACCTCAGGTAGCATAAGGTGTAAGATATACCGCTGCTAACTGGGTTAAGGTCATCAAGTGCTTGTCGATGTGAGAATTAAATATGGGATTCACTCACAAAGAACTTAATGAAGGCTTGCTATTCCTCTGCCAAAAATATGACAGGCAATTAACACATTTTTAATGGGAAATGTCTTGGCGTGTTTCGCATTTGCGACTGTTTTATTTTGGGTATGAACGAGTTTGCAGATTGTAACAAAATTTGACATTTTAGTGTGTCTTGTAAGTGTGTCTTCGCACCCTACAAAAAATGGCAAAAAAACTACTTCGTGCACAGATAAGCTAGAAGCAAGCCCCGTCACATGGCTCTATGAATCCGTACTTACTTTAAAATTTTAAATTCCAATTTATAAACAATTTCTACATTGTATCGATTTATCAAGTTAATTTGATGTGATAATTATGTGTTCACTTGCCTTCAAAGTATCAATTAGTCGACTTTGATCAACACCGTTTCTTACGGAACATTGTGACATTAAGGCACATCTTACTTAATTATTCTTTAATTGACCATAATGACCAATAATTAGTGCGTAATCAAAACACAATTATGCATAATACTTGTTGTACCACTACTAGTTACTAATGATACTTGTAAGCACCAATCAAACCCTGCCCTGCACGAAATTAAACCTGATTAATTAATTAATATAAATATTTATATAAGTTCTTTATAATTATATATACCTATGAATTTATCTCACCGTAAATAATATGACCATTACCCCACCGCGCTATAGCAACTGCGATAAAAAATCAAATGTATCTATCTATAAGAGTTTTTATCGATATGTTTCACCAAGGTTAGGTTATGCAAACATCACTATGTTTAAGTATTTAATCAGTAGGTACTTATGTTCAGTAACAGTGATTTAGCTTACCCGTGGAAGCTTGTGCTTGCGCCGTATGACATCAATTGAACATAAACCAATTGTTTGTTTGTAGATATGTCTCAATATTTTTAACAATCAATTCTCATAATTATACTTTAACGGCCTCATGACTGCAGTAATGATGATTATGACATTACATTAGTGTAAATAATTATGGTGAAATATGTATAGGCGGCAGCACGAATTAACAATTATTAAAGTAATTAAGTAACAAAAACTGCAATGCGTGCAATTTTTTTAATTTATAAATTACCAACATTGTTACATTTTTAAAGAATGTACTAATCGCACTTAAATCCATATTTCAAATAAGTAATTTAAAACTCTTCAAAGTTTGGACGTTATTCTGTACCAGATTACTATTAGGTACTGTACCAATAGTTAACGTAGCTACTAATCTATTCAGTGTTCTTTAGCATTTATCAAATCTATGCTGCAACTGTTTACACTCTGCATGGCGACGCGCTGCGCGCAACGCGTACAAAAAAGAGGCCTGATGGTGCGTAGACTTACTTTGTCTTTGAGCGTGAGTCGCCTGAGATCGAGCAGCTTTTGGTACTGCCGCAGCGCCCGGAGGTACAGCCTCACGGGCAGCTCGGTGGGAAGGGAGGTCTCCCGGGACCGGGACGCAACCCCCGCCCCGCTCATGGCTCCGGCACACAGCACTTGTACTTTTTAACACCCAAGTCAAACCGGCATGGAGTCGAGCGCTAAGCGCGTCCGAAGTGAACGTCGGCCCCACGCAACACTGACGTATCGCGCGCCCCCCGCACATGCGCACCAGATACGCTCGCAAAGGAAACCACAACCACGCACCAGCGGCTTTCCTTGCACCAAGACGATCCGACCTGACCTGCTTTTGCTTTAAACCTCGGTATGCCAGACTAGAGGCTTCCACTCGGACCGAGTGGTCGTACTGTGCAAATATTACAGACACGCACCGCGACGAAAATTGCTGCTCTGTTTGCTATCGATTCTGTTGACTGGCTCGGCCAAGTCAATGAACTGCTGGCATGCCTTGCCGTGGCTTCATTAAGCGCCCCTTAATCTTGTAATCTGTTGCAAGTGTACATTTTTTACTGCTTAGAAATAAGGAAGTAACCTTATTGCCACGCTATCATGATACGCGCTATCTTTAAGCCTTTTTGATCCACACCCTTTTCTCAAAAAAATGTATTAAATACTACAGCAAACAAAACGCCAGAGGCACATGTAAATCATAATAGAATAAATGACTATTAAACTAATAATTAATTCGTCTCTACATACCCATTCTACCATAACGTAACCTGCGCGTTTGGAATTTACTATGCCTTTATTACCATCACTTGTAATGAAATTTTGCAATACTTACTTCCCGTTGACTTTGAATTAGGCAGGTAAATGTATGTAGGTCCGATAACAATGTAATTTAGTACACTACCGTCAGAAAAACAACGTGTATTAAGAATACGCCATTACCAAGACCACGTACCACCAAATCATTTCCAAATCATGCTAGATCCTGAATTCCTCCATTGCGGAACGTTTTGTATAAAACGTAATAAACGTGCAACATCTTCCGTGTGATATTTTTCCTGGCAGATTGAATGAACGAACTCTATAAGAACGGAATATTGTTCGGCGGTGTTTACGAAGAACTAACTTATGACAGGAAGCCGCCGGTTATACACCTCTGTCTTAATTTAGCCTCCGATTTCCGGTCCTATATAAAATCCTCATCGGCTAAAAATATGTTTGAATAAGATTACAATTAGTTTGGTATTTTCAACCAAATGGGTTACAACAGAATAACAGAACGGATACTACTAGCATACATAAGAATTACTACCGAACAAAAAATTATACTATTTTAACTGTCATCACACGCTTACAAACGAATTATTATTTTTTTATTTATGAAATATAATCAGTACCTACAAAATGACTAGCAGCTACCCGCAATTTCGTCCACGCGGAATTCTGTCATTTTCCCTTTTAGAAAATAGTTTTTTTATGAATAATCGCACGTAGTTTCTCACTGTCAGATATATAAAAATAAAACAGACTTTTACGCGAAGTTTTTTCTATGTAGGTAGGTACCAAGCAAACAGACAGAGACAGAGCTACTCGTACTTTAACAGTTACAGTACCTAATAAGTGTGGATTCAAATAAACTTTTTTTTTGTTATGTTAGTTTATGCTTATTCCGGAAAAAATCACTGTCTTACGTTATCATAATTATAGCTATTGTGTTCAGGCCTTAACACAAATAAAAGTTCCAATTGAATTATTAATATTTATTATTAATGCGCAGTGTCTAAGACATTAGGTTTAAAGGCCAAATGACGTTGTTAGTGACGTAAGTACGTACGAAAATTTATTAACCTATCTGACTAAAATTCATTTAATAAAACAATCGCTAATAAAGGTCATATATTATCATTAAATCTGCCGATTAAAAAAAACACTTAGTAATGGAGATAAGAAACTGGGTAACGTTTTATTTTTTCATTTTAATAACTGCAACTTTGGCAATTCATGCATAGTTGATGCAGAGATAACACCTAAGCGGCAGTGGGCGAGATAGTGTAGTATCTCGCTCATCGCTATGGTGTGTGAGTAGGACAGTGCATATCCCTGCTCCCAGTACGATAGGTTAGACAAGTAAAGACCTTAGTGAGAGTATTTACATAGCCGAGTGAGATGGAGTGATGAGCATAAGGGTACCTACATAAATATTGTGAAAAAATATCAGATTGCATATAAAGGTATACTCGTTATTACAATTAATATTGAGCACAGACAAGAAAAACATTTTTAAAGAAATGCCTGCCTAATTTTTCAAGAAAAATATTTATAATAAACGAGTCCGGGTTAGCGGTTATAAGCGGTTGAGCGTATTTGAAATGAGAATCAAACCGAGAAACATCAAAACTCTGACATGAAAAATGACTTGATGCCCTTTTATTTAGTTTTTTGTAACGCGAATTACATTAAATTTAACTACCACAGTTGTATCTATATTACATATAAGTTAACCCAAAGACGTTGGAGTTTTTAGGTAAGCGTTCCCTTGCCAGAATATGTAATTGTTCCCCCGTTTAATGGATACCCATGATTTTCAAAATTTCCCAAATTTTGAATTTACCCCAACGCATAACAGTATGTATTAGATAATAATGCAAGCTTGCATTCAAAATAAATGTTAATACGAAAAGTTGTTTCATCTTCATAGACAGTATACTATAGATTATTTACCTAGTGAATTAACATATTGATACTTGATTTTAATCTATTGCTGGTTTTATTGCCTCACAGCGTGGCCTACGTGACGTCTGTACGTCATCGGCTACTCTTCCTTTCTTGGACAAGTTTTATAATGAGCATAATAAGTAACGGACGACTCGATGCCCACCGATGGCATTGTTTGTTACCTTGTGTATTTAGACACCAAATATTGTTTTTGACGTTAAAACAATATTTGCCTTTGGAAAATGACTTGTATTATTTAAAGCACATTTATTACATTTTTTAATGTTTATACCAAATTACATGAAGATTATGACCAAATTTATTTTAGCTCCAATTTATTTATTTTTGCATTTCGAAACCACAATTATACTAATGTATTATTTGTCGTACTAAGCCAAAATTTGACAGGTCTACTACGTAGACCCGATGACATTGCAATAAAAATAAAGACCGCCAATAAAATACGGGTGCAGCAAAATAAAATCTTTGTCAAATCGAATGATTTTTTGCCAAATGATTTATTCTATATTTTGGCAGAATGTATACAAACTTAATTTAATGTAATGAATTCGTATTTATTATAAGATATTTAGGACTGTCATGTATTAATTACATAATTAGTTTTATTTGAATATTTGCATGCCAGTGTTATTGGTGAACTAAATGTTCATGTTCATTATCTTTTTTAAGTGTAACACCTGTACTATAAAGTACTATAGTTTTTAGACATAAATTTGAGTAATTTGATTTCGAAAAAACTTACTCACACTAAATTAATCTTGGCCGCATCTAGAACGTTAGGTAAACCTCTGATCTCTACGTACAGAATAAATTGATTGAAATCAAATGCTTACGATACAACGCAATTATCGACTTACCCATCCCTATACCTCATAACTTTTTGAGAAGTGAAAGCCATGGTTGAATCGGGTTAAGACCCACCGTATACCCCTGGCAGTACCCCTGGGAGTAAGGTGGGACTGTGCTATACCACCGTAGTGCTGTAAACTACCAGTATTCGTTAGGTCAGGTTAGTTAGGTTGGTACTTATGCCCGAAAGGCAAACCACCCAGGAACAGTCGTTTTTTTTCAATTTCTTAAATCCCAGCTCTACTATGGTGGTATGGTTCAGTCCCACCCTACCCCCAGGAGTAGTGCCACGGGTATGGTGGGTCTGAAGGGGTTGAATCACATTTAAATCTTCTACTCTATTTGAGAACTTTACATACGTAACATAGATTAAGTAACGATTTCAATACCAATGGTCTGCATTGCATCAAGTTCAACAAGTTTAGGTAACGAACTTGCTTGAATACTTAAAAAACTCGACTAAACATAAAACTCACGCAATACTCACACGCATAAAAAACTCCTGCTTTGTCAACATAACCTCACACTTTCAACACCGCACTCACTAGTAGGTACTTGAACAGTCAATGAAAATTTACTCTTGTACAACGTAACGTCCATTCACTAATCATAATTTCCATGTAGCTTTTAATGTTTGAATGATTTGAATATAATCTTGCATAGAAAGGGATTAAGCTCGCAGCGTGCGCGAGAGTCGACTCCGTGGACCCCATTCCCCCGCCGCGGCGCGCCGCAAAGCACGGTTATTCTTATTATAGGCCAGGCACGCTTCGCACGGCGGGAGACCACCACCAACCACACCAAAAGATACCTTCACGAACCACTCTTAAGATCCACAATAAAACGACAAGCCAAACTGCAATCTTTAACCCGTGCATGTTTACAGTTCAACATGTTAATTTAATAAAACAAAAGCGGTCGTGATAATATTCTGTTTTAAATATAGTTATAAATACGTCATGACACGACGTACCTATCTAAAAAGAAGGTGAGGTTTAAGCTTTAACGTCGGTCAATTAACTTCATTGTCAGTTAAGATAGGTCGCGACTGGAGACATTTGGAGAAAGTGAAGGCAGGTCGTTAAGATTAGTTTTTCGAGGTAAATGAAAGTAGGAGTGTCTAATGATGGCTAGGCAATTAAAAAGTAATACACTGTCTCCTCATTACGGTAATGAAAACAAGCGCTTTCTTTTACGAAAGTAAACGTTTTCTAGTCTGACTTTATTGACTCTTACGACGATAAATTGAAAATGCGTGTTTTGTCTGTACTTTACAAAAACAAAAGTCAAAAGTGACAGATAAAGACATACGAATGTGAAGTTAACGTAAGTAAGATAAACAAGAGCCTTTAATTGTTTTATGAATATGGAGGTTTACCTTACTATAAAGGCTGAAAATTATTGAAATAACTGTCAAAATTTACAGATTTTTAATAACACTATACCGTTTATAATCCAAGCAAGTACGTTAATCAAACAGTTAGGCGTACCGACAGCGATTATGGTATTTATTAAAAAATTACACATTATGGCTCTGCCTTTACATAGTGGAACAAAAAACAAGGAATAAAAACTTTAATTATGATGTTATCGTTTTGTCTCAAAACAATTCCAACATTATTTTTATAAGACGGGGACCTTAATGCATACTTTAAATAAGATAGAGCCCTTACATACAGCATCGCTTTAATTTTTATTATTTTGAAATATTTATAGATATCTTTTTTGCATCGGTAGTCCACGTCCGACCGCACAGAAAACAACTCTCAAAGTGACTTTAAGAACTGTTTTGTCACCACACTTTCGAGCAGATGCTGTTAAAACATGAGTATACAAATGATGGATTAAATGAATCATTTTAAGCGGTCTATTGGCAGCATAAAGTTCATGGTCTACGGCCTTAATCTCCGCATTATCTATACTTAATTTGACACGCCAGCGAACGTCAAAGTCGCCAAACAATGGCTTAGCTACGTATATAGCAGATAGACAACGTTGAAGCACGAAGCAATGTTAATCGAAGGCGGCCCGCGGGCAAGGTGACTGAAACTTCGATGTTTTGGATAAAAGGCGGCTTGAGTCACGAATTCGGCATTTGGTGGCATTGACTTACAAAAAAATAATGTCTGTAGGTACCTAGCCGGTATTTGTCAATAAACTTAAATAAATTGATTGATCCCATTTTTAAACAAATGAATGTTTCTGAATTACGATGTAGGTATGACTAACGATCTAGCACGCAAGTCTTTCATTTTGTAGATGTGCATAATGCAATACAGTACTTCACTTAGCTTAGGTTAAATAACAAAATATCGATCCTTTTTTTTATCTATTTCTTAGAAAAATTATGATAAGGTTGAATTTCTAAAGAAATAATCCTACTAAAATTATAAATGCGAATGTTTGTGAGAATAGATGTATTGGACGACTGTCGAAACATAAAAAAGACATAAATGTTATCACAATTGTACACGGTTTAAACAATAAACTCAATAATCCAAACAATTTTCAGTAAAAACTTATTCAAGAATAGAACACGCCTACTCGCCTAAGACTTACTTAATCAAATTTGTTAGCCGCGCGAATCAGCGGAACTTTCCGCGAATAGAATATTACAATTATCGAATCAAGATTATTGGAGCAATCTATAATAGATATGTGAAAAAAGCGAGCCTTGTGTTACTAACCCGTCGATCAAATTAGCTACAAATATCTATGACGAAATACGAAACATCTTGTCGTTGTTATTTTAACTTTATTTAAAGCTGCAGCAATTTGATAATTATAGCAACTAAACTATTAAAAAAATGCAATTAAACTGACGTGCGTACATTATTATTTATTGGCTATAACAGTTCGCTTAAGCTCTAATTTAAGAAAACCGGCGGGAAGCGAGATCTACTAGCGACAGATGGTCCCGTACGAAGTTGAGATTTACTCAAAAAGATTTCGAAATATTTACTAAATTGAATAGCATGGGTACTAGGTATCAAATTCATAAAAACTAGTTATAGTTTCTATTTTTGCACTAATCTATAAATCTATTTTTAAACAGCTATAAATGTGAAAGTTTGTGAAATCGTCGGGTGGTTTGTTAAGCATCAAGCGTAAACAGTACATTTATTTTGGATAAACATTTAAGTAGACTATTGTATCATTTATTTCAAGTAAATTTATGTAGCAGGTTTTGTTAATATTTTACATTTGTATTGTAACTTTCAGGAAAACGTTAATTTTGGCAAGCATAAAATAATTCAGTCAAATATAGGCTGATAACGCCTATGTGCCCACAATCATGCTAAACATGGCCTTTAAGTATCGTTACTTTAGGCTCCGTCTATCCCGTCAGGGATCAAGACGTGATTTACATATCTATACATATAAAATTCAAAGTCCTGACTGACTGACTGACTGACTGACTGACTGACTTAACTATATATCAACGCACAGCCCAAACCACTGGACTTAGAGACTTGAAATTTTGCACATAGATACCTTATACAATGTAGGCATCCACTAAGGAAGGATTTTTGGAAACTCCCACGGGATAAGGAAAAAACGGGAATTATATATTCGATTCTTTGTAATGGCTGAGATGATGATGATGATGATGATGATATATTCGATTCCGAGTGACGCTATCTCAGTAACTATAATAACTAGACTCTTCAAATTTGATACATAAGTAGGTGATTACAAAACTAAGAAACTAATTTCAGGATTTTTGGAAATTTCCACGGGATAAGGAATAAAACGGGATTTATATATTCAGTTCTACGGGATCGATTTTTCGTTTTACTGGTCGTATAAAACTGAAATTTGGCCTTCAAGTTCTCTTGGGGAGTGTAGGGGAGCACTACAAAAGGATTTCCCGAAATTCCCACGGGAACGGAAACACCGGGACTTTTCGTTTTACTGGTTGCAGAAAGCTGAAATTCGGCATGTAGGTTGCTTCGGGAGTGTAGAGGAGCATTAAGAGAGTACTTTCCAAAATTCCCACGGAAACGGGAAAAAAACAGGATTTTTCGTTTTACTGGTCGTAGAAAGCTGAAATTTTGCAAGTGGGTTCCTTGGGGAGTGTAGGAGTTCCCGTAAGAATTTCGGGAATTGGTCTATTTGGCGAAATTCAAAACTCAAAATTCAAAAATTACGGGAACGGGAAAAACGGAACGCGGGGGAAAAGTTGAAATTTGTCACGTAGGTATATTCGGGAGTGTAGGGGAACACTAAGAAAGGATTTTCCGAAACGCCCACAGGGACGGGAAAAAACGGGATTTTACGTTTCCAGACGAAACAGCGGAAGAAAGAGACAACATTTATAACGTGTGTTTCTTTAAAGGCTTTAAGTGTACTCCGAAAGCACTCCCCAAAATTTCCACGGGAACGGGAAAAAACGTATTTTTTCGTTTTACATCATAGCGCGTACGAAGTCGCGGGAAAAAGCTATTTAGGGTATATTTTAGGACAGCCCTATAGGTTAGGTTAGGTTTGTTTTATAAAAATCCTGCAATATTTACAGTTTCAGAAAAATCAAGGTAGCGGGGCAATGCGGGGGCTTGCTTGCATGCTTGCTTGAGTGCTTGCTTTGCATGCTTGATTGCATACTTGCTTTCATGCATGCTTGCATGCTTGCTTGAATGCATGCATGCTTGCGTGCTTACTTGCATGCATGCTTGCTTGCACGCTTGCTTGCATGCTTGCATGCCTGCTTGCATGCCTGCTTGCATACTTACATGCTTGCATGCATGCTTGAAAGCTTGCAGGTTTGGTTGTTCGCTAGCTTGATTGCTAGCTTCTTTGAAATACTCATGGTTCACGCGTGCGAAGCCGCGGGCAAAAGCTAGTTTATGCATATATATAGGCTGATGAAGGGCAATTTTCTTTAAAAGGAAGCTTGTGAACGTACTTCCATTTGACACATACGGCGCTGAAACTTGGTCTATGATGGCAAGGAACGGAGCGCAGCAAGCTACTTAGGTTTAAAACCAGTGGACCACTACTGCGCATCTTGAGTCAATTCACAGATGTGGTTCGAAAAGCAGCGCAACTGAAGTGGCACTGGGCTGGTTATGTTGACCGTACAGGTTATGGGCTAGGATAACCTACTAGTGGTGTCAAACTCCTGGCCTAACATTCCTAGATGACTAATGAGACTTTTATCTTATAGGACTGGCCACTCGTTGCAATATACTGAGACCAGAGGAAGCGTTCTGAAGATAGAAGTAGGGTCATTGTGACACACTGGGGCTCTGAATAATCCTTACTTAATATTATAAATGCGAAAGTAACTCTGTCTGTCTGTCTGTCTGTCTGTCTGTTACCTTTTCACGCTTAAACCGCTGGGCCGATTTAGTTGAAATTTGGTATACAGATAGTTTGAGTCCCGGGAAAGGACATAGGATAGTTTTTATCCCGGAAAATTGCATAGTTCCCGCGGGATAGCACAGCCCAAACCACTGGAATTTTTCAAAGTAATTAATATAGATACATTTTTAAACGCATGTCTCGCACATATCCCTAAAAACGGTTTTTTTGGGATTATCGCTATTTTTAGAGTGGTTTTTAAATTAAAGACGGCTTATTTTATGACCTGTTCCCCGGCCCGCGGACCGTTGACGTCAACGCCTGATCCACCTCGCTCGATAAGCGCGTACGCACGTGAGCAGTATTTCTTGATTCGCCAACAACAATGTAACACTGATTGATTATTTATTGAGTATCTATTCTATATCATTAAATTTGTACAGCAAATTTTTCGACTACGCAGTTACAACTAAATAAATTGTTACTTTATTAGTCAGCTTACTTTTTTTTTCAGAAATTTACGTAAAATACGTAGTCCAAGAAGAATTTTAATCTAAAGTATAATTCATTAAAAAAATGTTGCGCAATATGTTTAATAGAATTTACCTAACGTCTACGTATAGTTTTTGGCGTTGTAGAGTTTACACAATTCTTAAACAGTTAGGGGCAACATATATATTTTTTTTACAAAAATACCTAGTAAAAAAATGTGTTAAAATTGAGACGAGGAATGTAGCAAAAAGTGCATCATTGGGTCAACCAGCTGAAAATTTAATTTGATCATTGCTTTTATAGCACCACGACAATTTGATTTCGAAAATCAGCCCCTGATTTGAAAGTTCCGAAAAAAACCCACTAAATTTCATACATACCTAATGTTTTAGTGCCGTTGGTTAATCACCTATCACAAATCGGTACGCACAACACAATTTCACACAAAATTACATGTTTTATCTACAATTCCCAGCTAACGAAACATTGTAAAAACTGGCACACGCACATACCGGTTGGTCACGTTCGTCGGATACTGACTTGGACGGCAAAAAGTATTTTTTTTGTAACAAATGTAGGTAGTAGCTAAAGACAGTGATAAATACGTTCGCAGACTCGATAAATTAGTCATGAGGCTGCGTTCGAACTTTGAGCGAATACTTGTAGAGACTATAGTCTTACAGGACATCAACAATTAAAAAAATATCCTTAACCTCCTCATTCTTATCCTTAGTTGGGACGGGACTACTTGGGACCGTTTTGTGACCATTTATTTATCTCTGTTGTTTTAATATGTGTCATAAATAAACTTTTTTCTTTCTTTTTGTCTTTTACAAATATCGCGTACATTACTTCAAATTATATTTGTGACGTCAAATAATAGTCGAAATCGATCTAATAAGCGTGTACATATTTGATTGTATCAATTTCTTCCTACTCAATACATAGGAATTGAAAGAATTAGAAATTATACTTTATAATTTTGTAAGTTCACGTGATCAAAAGATGCAAACCTTATACTTAAATTCATAATTCCATGTAAAAAGACAGTTGACATAAAACCAATAGACTACTTCCGGTAGAGATATAATTGTAAAATTTCGCAAGATGAGGACTTCAAACTTAAACATAGGAAAAGTACGAAAATCATTGATCTGCGAAAAATGTAAATATATATTATTTGTTAGTCATAAAAATGCTATGAACTACAAACTTATTTTACAGTAGCTTTTAAATTTGTTCGGAACCTTCAGTGCACTTGACTGATATATTTTTATTTTTGGAAAAAATATTATATGTAAGTATCTATTCATTGGCGTCCTTTACCTTGAGCAACACCCCGGTTACCAACCAGACAGAACAAATTTCATCAGAACATTTTAAAATGTATGACATTGACAGACCCCTGTCATACCCGGCTCAAGTAACAAAAAAATATAAACGCAAGAGCTTGCATGTAAATAAAACGGTATCAAAACGGGAACAATATTACGCAACCCACGATATCACATCATGCCACAATGATGCGCTGTTGTACATATATATATATATGTATGTGCAACAGACCAATATCAACGCTAGTACTCGATCTGTTGTAACATATAAACAGGCGAGTTTATTTACAAATATAAAACCTCTAATACAGCACGATTTGCATAAACGTGAATGTTATAATAATAGTATTTACTTACGTCATCAGATAACCACGCTATATAATTATCAATTTATTATGTTATAAAGTGGGCTGCAATTAGTTGTATAGTTATCGGAGAGGCGGTTTGAACTAGATCGCGGAGCTCGGATATCGGCCGTCTGAGCTAGCGCCGCCCCGCCCTGACCCGGTGCAGCGTTTCCCATCCCAAGAAAATAACATTACTATGACTAAACATATATACTTCATAACCCATAACGGAATAATCAACAAACAGTTTATCTATAATTATGGCTTTAAAATCGAAAATAGAGGTGTATTTTATCGTGAATCGTTACTAACAGCGGTGGATAAGAGTACCTAATCCAAAAAACGTGTTTATTAGAAAAAAAAACTAAAGATCGGTAAAGCACGATTTATTTAATTAGCATCATACTAAGGTAATAATCTTATTATAAGTTTGTACTCGGTTGTCATTTATGATTTCAACGTTTCTATAGTTTTAATACATGAAACCACTGCTTTACAAAGCAATGCCTTAACGAGTTTTAGACGGCTGCCAAGTTAACACTTCTGTCCGATTCACTTTGGTCCTCCAATTCTTCCACTGTTTGCAAATTCTAATACACATCTGAGCTTAAAGAGATCTCCTGAATACATAACATAAATATCCAAAAAAAAATCGTCGAACCCAAAAACAGGGTCAACCCTAGTAAACTGTCATGTCAGTCAAACAAAATTGGCATTAGTAGAGTAATTTAATATGGGGTGTTTGAACAGTCAGCTTCATGTAGTTTGAAGCATCCAAATCGCCCAAATAGTTCGGTACACCATAGAAATAGTATGGTGTGTCGAACTCTTTGGTCACCCTGGATGTTTCATACTAATATGACGCTGGAATAATAATCAGTATTAACAATTTTCCCATTTTGCACTTAAACAACTTAAACTAAATAGGAAGTCACCCTCCGTACCGCATGAACTAGTGACTTACACCATCAATGCTGCAGATTTAACAGATGATATTTATTTTATTCAATACTAGCCTTCCGTCCGCAGCTTCGCCCGCGATAAATTAATTTTCCCGTAGGAAAAGGTATTTACCCGCGGTAAAAAGTAGCCTATGTCACTCAGTGATAATGTAGCTTTCTAACGGCAAAAGAATTTTTGAAATCCGTCCAGTAGTTTCGGAGCCTATTCAATTCAAACAAACAATCAAATTTTTCCTCTTTATAATATTAGTATAGATTTTTGTATGTTAATACTGATGTTAATATGGTGCCATACTACAGTTTTTATTTCTCAATTGACACTACAAGGTACCGTTGAACCCCCTTTTCACTCCAGGGGTATTTTTATCGCGCCTAATAATATTTACGAATATAACAAAAAAGTTCATTTGAATTATTGAGATGCTGTCAAATTTTGCATATATTTAGCTAAGCGTATTGACGTACATGATATAAGTCTAACGAGCAAGATGCCGTTTAGGAATTTTCCTACATGGAACCTGACAAGTAGTTATGATCAGAATACTAATTGGTCCAAATTTATTTTTAACTCTGCAAAGTAAACAGTGGACATGGGTATCTTTTGTTGCCTTTCTATTTTTGTCATTCGTTAACAAATTGCCAGCGTAATGGCAAAACGTGCTCGCAACTCCGTTTGAAATCGTGATGCCAATCTTAAGCACCACTTAAATTGTTTTGTATGTTTTTTTCTTATTTAATCTGGTCCCAAAATAGAAGGTCTACGTACTCCTGCGTGTAGTGTACACTTCACACCTTCATTATGAAATTAGAGCCAGTAACTATTAATACAAAAAAGTTATTTGAACCAAACCGTAAATTGTACCACTTCCTTTATAGTTGGCCAGATAATTGTAGAGAAATGTGGCTATAAAATAGATTCTTTTTAAATCTCACTTGGAAAAAAACTTTGTCTCTCTCGACCTAACTTTCAGTTTACGTTGAACACTTTAGCTCAAGTGCGCGATATTTTAATATTGAAATTATCAATGATGCAACTGACCTGTAGAGCACATCACTTAAAAACCACGCTGTACAAATTGTTGTACTTAATAGTATATTGTGCACCGAGGGCTTTTAATGACTAGTTTGTAATCCTCTTACTGCCCGTGATACACTCAATGTTTTTCACCACATTTGTGAGAAAATAAAAAATAGACAAAAAACAAGCTCAAAATTACCCAACTTCGACACCCATCAACTTTTTTGGTGCCAAGAGTGTCAAAATGTGTTCCGCCATCTTGGATCCTAAGCAGTAAATGTCTTATTGAAAATTGTATAAAATTATTTCGTAGCCATTTTTTGTAGATATTAAGTAAACCTGGCTGATTAATCTGAAATGACGTACAATGAGTTCTTAATTTTAAAACTAAACTTTTTCATCAGAGGGAATTCTGAAAATCCATACAAAAGTAATTCCCTCGGGAGTAAAATATCTAAAATTCTCGTGGGAAGTAAATCAGCTACTATGGCTCTATACGCCTGCGTGTAATAACACCCTATACGAGCAAGTGTGATGAAAAAAAATAACCTTCAATCTATAATTGCGCCCGATAAAAAAGTGGGTAAGATTAATTACGTATTATTTTTGTCCCATTCAACTACCTTTGCCGTGATTATCATTCAGCGTGGCTGGACCGAGTTGACTTTGCCCTCGGTAAATGCGTGTAAACAGATAAACTACATTTTAATTAGGTAGGCGTTAACGCACTTTTTATGTGACTTTTGACGCTCTCATTGAACCGCGGAAAAAAACAGAACTCTTCCTGAATCTGAACAATCGCTTCCGATTTCTCTGGGTTACATTATGTTGATTTGCATGTCCTTATCATGTTAGTAAAGCAATAATGTGCAGCGAGGGTCGTTAGGGTCGAACACTACGCCCGTCCCGTTTAAATAAAAAAGTTTAGTACTGCAGCCCGCATTTTACAGCCGCATGACGCCTGACAGTAGAACGACGCATGCCTCGGGTTATCGCACACTGCTGTCGGTTCTTTCCACTGAAACACGCTCCAATGGTATGATATTCCGTACCTACTAAAATCCGAATCGATCAAGTCAACAATTTACAGCGGAACAACGTGACTTTGAAAGCTGTAAGTCAGCGGTTATACGTAGCGCGTCGTAGATGGTCTACGAATTTACGTTCGCAAGACACAAAATGTTTCAAAGTTGGTTATATCTTTTTGAATATTGTTTTCTAAGCGTAAATTCACTCAAATGGTGCCCTGTAACATGATATCAACTAGTCAATCAAATTAGCCCATATGGGCTCTATGTACCTACTTAGCTACTAGCCCACTTTTAGGGTCAAGGTCGGACTGGGCCGGAATAACGAAATATACGGAATGGATGGTTCTTCACAGACCTGGGATAATGATAGATTATGCACAATAATGTCTACTGAGATAGAAGTTATGGACAACTTTCTAGCTAGTCATTCGCTGATATTTTCTCCATTAATTATCGCACAAATCTTCAAACACCACAAAATCACGCGATTAAATCCAAATAAATTAAGTAAATTATGAGATTTATTAAAATTACAAAACATAACTAAAAGTTTCATCAATTTTAGTTTAAATACTTAGTAATTTCTATCTGTAGGCTAAGTCGCAAGTCAGGGGGCAGTTTGGGGAAAACGCCACCTTAACTATGCCGGGTTACTTTTCATGCAATATTGTGGTCCGTTATTCTTGCTCGTCAGCGCATACATAATTGTATTATGTTCAGTCCGATACCTGCTGCTTAAAGAAAGACTTGCTAATTTTCTCACCACTCTGCCTCTGCCACTCATAGATTACCTTGCCCACTGCCCAGCAGGCCGTCAGTTCTAGATGTCAATCTGACCATAACCAACGGGCCGTGGTATCATATTATAAAGGTCAGATTTACAACAAGATTAGAGTACGTTTAGTTTAGTACGAAATAGATAAGGAAACTAATCGCTTGTGCCTTTAAATGTCGTGATTAGAACTTTATTACCTTAATGTAATAAATGCCGCGCTATTAATTAGTCGTAAGGTTATCACTTACCCACTATGGCCAGAACTGTACGAAACATGACAATTATGACCCCAAGGGGGCAGAAGAGATAGAGTTTATCAAACAATTAAGTGGAGTTTTTTGCAGACTATGTGGAATCGCAAACCTGTAACAGATAGGAGAGGGTAACCAGTTTTCACCAAGCAAGTATCAATTAAGTTAATCTAATTTTGTCTCCAGACATGTCTACGCGTACTTTCAACGCGATAAATATACATATAAGCAAAATTAAAAATAACTTAGATTTTGAATTAGAGAATAGCCAGTGACGACGAGGCAGACCAAGAAGGACATGGGGGAACGATTTGGACGCATTATATGGATGACTGGTCAGTCATCACGACGGACCGGGGAGTTGTGGAGGTCGACATGACTTAATTAAAAGTTTAAACTAATTAAAACCACCAGTACGATACAATATTGTAATGTGACAAGGTATGAAGTATATCTGTGGCTTTGATAAACTCTACGTGGTGCAAATCAAGTTAAAAAGTCTCTAGCCGGTAGAAGAATGATGCTATACGAAAGCAGGTAATTTTCCAGTACTGAGTTGAATGATTGATGATTGTCATTTGCCTTTGACAACTAGGTAACAGGACAGGCGTAGGTACTTGTCAAACACGAAGGCGTAGAAACTTCTTTCGAGCTGTTTACAGTAAATTTTTCCGTCGTTATATTGATGGGACAAACAATGAAACGTAAAACAGACGCAGTAAACCACAAGGTAACGTGTAGTGAACGGTAATTGACCGTTCAAGCAACGGATTGTGTTTCAAAACTATTAGCAGGTATAATTAGAAACACATAATTTATGTTTAAAATTAGACAGCCATTGAAGAATCCTATTTCAGGCCGATTTTTGGTTATTGCGATACGTATCCGATGAATAAATTCTGATTTCGGTGTAGCTTAAAACCACTAAGGTCTTTAAAGGACTTCTATTACATTATTATAGTTAGAAGAAATTTAATTTAGGATCATTTATTTACGGAAACATGTAGCCAACCTTAAATTACAGAACTTACATTACAGAGAATTATAATACTTTTTATCTACGCACATATTATTAGTGTTCTATAATGCATTCAGAAACCGTGGGAAATTACCAGCATTATTACACCCTTAAAAAATCTGTACTGTAATAACATAACAGTTCAAAATCTGTACTGTTATAGTTATATATAACAGTACCTACAGATACCTACAGATTTAGCGGTCGCCGGCTCCAGCACCGCCCGGACGCCCCGCTCGGCCTCCACAGCCCCGCTACCGCTGTCGCGCCCGCCCTCGTTCTCGATGCTCGCTTGGGCGTAAATGAGGCCCAAGCCCTGTTATTGAGCACAATGATATGTGTGTAGATAAAGTAATGTATGCAACTGTACAACATTAATCCCTATCCTTACTTCCTTACTAATATTATAAATGCGAAAGTAACTCTGTCTGTCTGTCTGTCTGTTACCTTTTCACGCTTAAACCGCTGGGCCGATTTAGTTGAAATTTGGTATATAGATAGTTTGAGTCCCGGGAAAGGACAAAGGATAGTTTTTATCCCGGAAAATTGCATAGTTCCCGCGGGATAGCACAGCCCAAACCACTGGAATTTTTCAAATTTAAGGCGGAACAAAGTTCGCCGGGTCAGCTAGTTTCCTATATATTTATAATTAATTACCGTAGAAATTGATTATCGATCAATTAACAATATATTGACGCACAATATCGTATTGGGGCAACACCTTCGCCTATTGAAAATATTGCCTCTTTTTTAAGTAAGTACCTACCTAACCTTTTTTTAATAATTTCCTTGTATTCATCCGTTTTTGTTTAGTTTAGTGGAAAGTAAGGGTCCGAGCAATAACACCTAGAATTAAAATAATACATACAATGATTTTTAAAATAAAATTTGTCTATTCCACAAGAATATACTCGACTCCTATAACTGCACACAGCAGCACGTTGTTCAAGGTGATTCTTTGTATCGCCAAATAGCAGGACAATAATTTCCAAACATTATCAATGGGCCCTTCCCACCTAAAGTATAAGCAGTAAAAACCTCATAATTACACATTACAAAACCATTATTAGTAAAAACCTCGTTTAAAAATATACAAATATGCACGCCCACTTTAGTGAAGGTTCTTCTTTGTTCGCGATATTTCCGAACCGTAGGAAAATTACAAGTTCGTAATATTTTTATCAATTTTTTATTTTAAAAATTTAAGTCGCCACGGGAGTTTTTCTTCTTCAGTCCGAGTAGCCCATAAACCACCAACTTAAAACTTACCAACTACAATATTCTTAACCGAAATACGGCACAGGATCTTCGTCAACAATCTCATTTCGGTATCCTCAGCGTACTCGTACAATCTCTTTGTCACCTTCCCACCTCTTCTTAAGTTGTTTCCCTTTCAGACCCACCATACCCCTGGCACTACCCTTGGGAGTAGGGTGAGACTGAACCATGCCACCATACATGCTAAGATATGAGAAATTGGAAAAAAAGACGACTATTCCTGGGAGGTTTGCCCTTCGGGCATAAGGAGCTACCTAAATAAGGTTATTTAGTTAGGTTAGGTAACCTACCTAATACCCGTAGCTTACAGCACTACGGTGATATGGTTCAGTCCCCACCTACCCCCAGGGGTAATGCCAGGGGTATGGTGGGTCTTAACCCCACGTTTCTATACGATCCACGGTAGTAACTCTTCCACAGTCCTAACTTGTCCACATCTATTGACCCAGTCCCAAGCTGAGCAAAGCTTGTAATATGGGTACTAGACAACGGATAAACATACTAATATAGATAAATACATACATAAACATATATTAAACAGCCAAGACTCAAGAACAAACGTTCGTGTTTTTTATACAAATATCTGCCCCTAGCCCCGACCGGGGATCGAACCCGGGACCTTAAGCTTCATAGTCAGGTTTTCTAACCATTGTGCTATCCGGTCATCACAGACTATTTTTTATATTATTAAGCTTTTATAATAAATTTCACTATAAAGTCCAGTTTAAAAAGCTTTAACGATACCAAGAATGGGAAAAGTCAGCCTCAGAATCCGAGACGTAGACGATATAGAAAAATGGAGGTGCTGCAAACTTTATCAACTTAGTAAATGTTAACAAGCCGGAACAGCGGACAATACGAGGGTGGACGGATTTGAAAGGTGACGAAATAGGAATATGGACGAGGTCTTTCTTTAATTCAATTGTAGTGACTAGAATCTAGTCATAATCATAATACTATATTTCTCGCTAAGCCGCAGACGCCAGACCAGACCAGTCAGTTAAGTACATTTATTGCTG
The DNA here is from genome assembly GCA_932294345.1 of Pandemis cinnamomeana. NCBI lineage: Eukaryota > Metazoa > Arthropoda > Insecta > Lepidoptera > Tortricidae > Pandemis > Pandemis cinnamomeana. The sequence goes on along the minus strand of OW028705.1, from coordinate 7,579,044 downwards.
TAAGCTGACCTACATGTGTGTATAAAACATTGTTAACACAATACAATAGGTCTCGCTCTGAATACTGACTGTAGCGGCGCATTGTCACATCAACAATAAACTTTCTCACGGCGGTGACGGAGGCGATCCCCGTTCACACGCCATCTCATATTCTCATCAACAAGAACCATACACAATTACTATCGGGTAATGTCGGTGTATAATAGTGAAATTAATGAAATGTATGTGTTGATACAGTCTATGATAAATAGAAACATGATTAAACGGTTAAAAATATTTACAAGCCAACAGTCGTCACAACGTGTGACGTGTTGAGACTAGCTGTTAAACTTGACGAAAACAAGAATATAATGTGATAAATACTACCTAGATATAATGTTGATTTAAAAAAAACCGTACATGTTTAGGCAAAAAAAAATAGTTTTCACGAAATTTAGTAGGTAAAGGTGATGAAATAAAATAATTTACTATTGCTTGACGTATCGAACTGTGAATAACGAATACCCAAAAAAGACAAAGTCAAAGTTGCTAAAAATAGTTCAATTGTCACATTCAGGTCATTGATCATTTAAACCCTGAGAACCGTTTCGATTAACGTAAAAAATCGTGCCTGTTAATCGCCTTAGAGGACGGACCAACATCGAAACGAACAATGGAATGAATTATACGCTAGGTCCGTCACGGTGACAAGGGAAATAGAACATAATTCAGAACTCATTAGGCACATTACTCGATCGTTTTGATGATGCCAATGACACTAGACACAACATGAAAAGGAAATATAGATGTTGGCTAGTTATTTTTTTTTACAAAACTTTTAATTCTCGAACAGCCAGATACGAGAGAAGTTATGGTCAAATATTTACGTGAACTTATATATAACTCCGAGCTTACTGCGAACCCAGGGTTGAGTAGTGTCAGAAATGTAGACTAGACCTAGACCGTGAAACCTTACCCAAAGTAGAGCAAAACATTCGTAGCCGATACTTGAGTAAATAAATGTACGACCTTTAATCGTTTAACGACTTCTACACGGTGAACGAATATAACTATGGAAGCAGTCTCTTCATACAACCTACCGTTCATTATTAGCCCAAAAACTCACACAGATAGGTTTGAAGTACACACACACAAGCAAAGTAAATAAAAATTATCAATGCATTTAAGAAAATAGGTTATTGCTAATGAATCTAGGTCGGTATTAGAATGTGCTTCGCTAGTTGCGACTTTTTGAAAATAAGTACGTAAAAGCTCAACGATTTGAGAAGCGTCGGGTCACATGTCGCGATTGGTTCTCGGCGTGACAGATTTACGCTAATTGGTTCGCGGCTTCGATGCAATGTCAGCAGATTGTCAGTGTGTCTTCGAAGCACGGACGATGTTATGCAGAAGGGGACCAGTCAGATTCAAAGCAGCCCAATGCACAAAGGTATGAAATCAGTAAGCCAAATTTTCACTCGCTTTCGCCCACTTCGTCAGCGCGCTTGACTACCTAGTTCGATAAGTGTATTAATAGTAGTTTACATATTTATTTATTTTTGTATTACAAGGAAGGCAAGCGAGCAAGTGGGTTACCTGATGGTAAGTAATCACCGCCGCTCATGGACTCCGCAACACAGAAGTATTGTAGATGCGTTGCCGGCTTAGAGTACTATGTGCCAGTAATTCCACCGGCTGTTTTACTCTCCACTTCGAAACACAGTAGCCTAAGATGTTGGTAGCGATTCGGACGGACCCTGCTCGTGTGGTTCTACCACCCGCAACGAATGATATTACGTAGATACGGTTTCTAAACGTATTATATAGGTGGGTGTAGATAAAAATAATAAAAGAAATATCAGTAGATAATTTATTATAATGACAATTTGGACGTTTTTGGGGACTTTCCTGAGAAGTTTCCGGAATATTTTCTTTGTTTTTAATTTTTATTAATACTGGTTTTTCACTCGAAAACACCATCTGAAAATGTAGGTACATGTCTATTATACAATCGTACAAAGTAGCACTACATTAACTAAAACGTGATCATTCAAACCAAATAAATCCGCACAGTACAAATTGGTATTGCGCTTTTAGAAGGCATTATGTGTCCCTTCTTCAATACATAAAAATCTTCATCTTTAAAATAAACTGAACATATTTTTGAATTCTTGCTCGGTGTCCAGTCATTTTCCTTTCTCTCTAATTGAACAGCTTTTTTCCATCGATTTCTACGACTCGGGTCTTGTGGGAACCTAAATTAAAATTAAAATTAAGCATAATGAGAAACGACTTCGACTTGTTAATCCGATGAAAAACCGAAATTAAAACCCAAATCTGTATGTAACTTAAGAATAAATATTATGTCCGATAAAATAGCTATATTAAAATGTACTACTACATTATGCATAATGACATCCCTCTAGTGAAAAGGCAATTTTGGATTTTTTGAGTAAACAGTGTACTTACACGTGAAAAGTGATTCCAGTACTCTTGGGACAATATTCCTGTTGATTCCTGCACCACCTCACCACACATAAAGGCATTTTTTAATGGATAAGTTAATTTTATATAATAAAAAACCCGTGTGACACGACTGACAGGCGTGCGCCTTGCGCACTGATCGCGTTGCCGCACTAGTTTTCAAGCCCCGCCCGCCGCGAACTAGTTTACGTTGGGTCATTTTGGAGCGTCAGAAATGCTTCCATAGTTATATTCGTTCACTGCTTCTACACGTTAAGAGTTTGATTCTACGAACTAAGACCATAATATAACTGCCACTGTTCATGCGTTCTTACGCAATCCGTAACGAACGAGCAACTGATACCTCTTTTTTAAATAAGATGTTGTATTACTTCAATATATAGTTTGTTTAGGTCAGATGTCACATTCATAGACAATCGCCGTGGACTATATCTGCTAGACGTCTGATGTCTGGCGACCGTGACATAGTTCGTCTGGCGCCTCTTCCCAACCGTTGAAGAAAAGTTATCTCAGAGTTCATCCTGATAATTGGTTACTCTTGTTGTCTTTTATGTTTCGACACAAAAAAGAAAACGACCATAAACCACAAACTTAAACATTCTTAGTAAAATTACAAATGTGAAAGTTTGTTGTTGTTGAGTATAAATTACTGTAGGTATGTATGACTAGTTGTTGTTGGCTGGAAATTGGTAGGTACCTAGATGGGTCTCTGGAATACACGTAGGCTACTTTTTTAGTATACCGATATTCTCGAGGGATTGGCGTAAAAAATCTCGAAATCACAACCGCTAAATCTACCCACATTTTGCAAGGGTGTTCTTCACGGTAAGAAAATGAAATCCAAATTTTAGGAGTTCTCATGGAAATTCAGTAAAATAGCGGAGCCGCGAGTGAAAGCTAGCAAGCATGTTTAACATAAAAGTAACTATTTTTAGAATAAGCGCTGTTCATGCTGTTATATGACAGTTGAGATTCCTTTTACATATATATAAATAAACATAAATTGTGGTAATGTATGTACGCGTATAACTTCCAAACGACTGCACCGAATTGGATAATTCTTTTTAAGTTGTGTTTATTAGGTACTGTCTGGACAAGGTTTGTATAATATACAATTTTACATTAAAAAATTGCAGCGGGGGCAATTGTAACTAAAAAATATTTACCTATTAATTAAAACCTCTTCCTATTTTTAACGCGAAAGTTTAAGAGTGTATATCGTATGACTTATACCGTGAAGTACCAAATAGGTTACTTTAATGGAAAAAAAAACTTTGACGAGTTACTAATTCAATGCGGACGAAATCGCGGGCAGAAGCTAGTAGCTAAATTAAAATTTAATTAAAATATCTCATAACTTTCTGTGACCGACATTATACACTAAATAGTATTAAAATTGATCCTAAATATTTTAGCAGGTGGTTGGGTTGGTTTGACTGAACACCCCGTAAATATTTTTCAGGAAATTTTGTTTTTGATTGACAATCGTTTCCATTCGTATAAAAAAAATACAATCAATGTTCAAAGTGTATCAAAGAGGTGGTTTAATTTTCAATCCAAAATTATGATGGAAAACCTTAACCAATGGAGTAATCAAACTAATCCAACTACACGCACCTTGTTATAGTAAAGGCCATGCAACTAATATATTTCTGCCTATATGCATGGAGCGAAATTATACAAATAATTGTAAACTACCCATCTTATTAAATCTACAATCTGAACAAAACATTTTTACCTTGCTACTCCGCTACGCTACGCTTGAGTAGCGGAGTAGCAAGGTAAAAATTTTTTGTTCATTGAAATGAACCTCCGCAAATTAAACGCCTGGATTCAATAAAATCCACAATCTGCGCAATTATTGTATGTGTGTAGCGCTAGCGATTTTGTTTGTCATTTGGTAGCGCTTTCGACAAACAACGTGACGCTAGTAAATGAAATGAGTCATAAGAAGGTGTGTGTTGCAGGAATTTCAGAAATTTGTAAACAATAGATGAACCCCAAACGTCGCGACCTTAACACATCGTACGAGTTGAGGTATTTATAACGCTCCAAATAAATATAATTAGCCGTACATAACAAGCCGCTTTTTTAGTTGGTAGAAGCTTCTCGACTTTCATGTTTTCATGTATGAGCGGTTTTTTGTACTTGCACTATATGTAGCTCTGCAACTCTATTGCATCTCCTGTGATAGGGTGTTTAAAACCTAGTTCGGTCTAGTGAGTCACATGCTTATGATAGAAAATTGTAAATAATTGTTATAGGTACGTAATTATTATGTGTAATTGTTATTTTTTAGTAGTCAGATGACTATATACAACTAAATTAAAACTTCTTTCAAACACAATGCTAACTGACGTATATAGGTTCCATAAATGAAATAAAAATCCAAATTACTAGCTTCTGCCCGTGACTACGTCTCCGTACAATTATACATATAAACCTGCCTCTTGAATCACGCTACCCATTAAAAAACCGCATCAAAATCCGTTGCGTAGTTTTAAAGATTTAAGCATACATAAGGGCAGACAGCGGAAAGCGACTTTGCTTTATACTATCTAGCGATGATAAATAGGTATGCTCCATTAACTAAAATACTGTGCTATAGCCGGTTTTAGAATAGGACGGACTTATCTTTTCCAAAGAACCTGATGCGAGAGTGGGCAGCAGCGTCCTGTATTGCCAACTTAGAATTCCAGACTTCTAACGCACTGCGGTGTGTAAGATAAAAGCATACCACGCTACTACTTTCACTGTCTTACAATCAACCAACTAAATGATGGATATCTTTATGGATGATATGGTAGGTATACCCAAAATAAAAACTCTCCGGCGTTGCCTCAATTCGGTGTGATGGGGGCGCAGTGGAATACTACTAGTGTTTCACCACAAACGCCCCCCCAGTGGCCCCGGCTTCCGCCAGGACTGCACCAAGAAGGGGAGGGCCCGTACGCTGGGCCAGTCTTCCCTTAGACAATGAGACCGTGCAATGCAGGTAGGTGAGAGCAGTGCCTACCTATACTGGCTCTTGTCGACACCAATCAGTAGTTTTTTAGGTTTCCGTACCTCAACAAGGATTCGTTTCACCCTTCGGTCCACGACTTTTAGTACTTTTATTGACAGGAAGCTGTAATTTGACGTGGATAGATTAATCACGCTGATAGAGTGACAAAATAAAAAGAATTCCCAATAAATGAGAGCGTTGTGATTATGAATCCCATCATGATATAAGCAAGAGTATCAGTAGGTATATGACCTAGTAATTTTTTTGGTAAAAGTTTGATCAGTTGTTTAAACATGCACCTTGTTAAAACTGTTGACGACTGAATGCGATGGATCTATGGCCAGATAGATATAGATAGTTTATCATATTTGTATAGTTTTGGCTAACAACTAAAAATCACTTAGCTGTCTGCTGCACATGACGTCACCAGTGCTGTAAAGGGAGTTGGTTAGCGGCACACTTAGCACCCGCCGAATAAACTAGAATCCGGCAAAGGAGAACGACTCATTACTTATTGTAATTATGTCGATCGATGTGCGTCATACGATAGAAAATGTTTTTACGAAACAGTTTATTTATTGCTGCTATACCTACATTGTAAAGTTTTAAAATTATGTTCATTTATGCATGACTCACTTTAATTACAAAACAGTTACCTGCACATTTATTGACAAAAACGTCGTAACAACGGTATCAGAATTCATTGATCAAAAGTGTAACTCTATATTTAAGTACATCGTTAACTCGCTTAGGTATTCTATGAAATTTTTCGGTTAAGGATTTAGTGTGCGTTGTAAATTTTCTGCAACTACCCGTAAATAATCTAAATTCCCGCTTAAAAACCACGAACAAAGCACTCACACGTTGCACCTAGTTTTGGATTTAACACGTACCTATGGCTGAGATGTTCTTCGATGGAGCAGGACAAAATGAATAATTACTCACGTTTGTCTCAATAAATATGTATGTGGTGATTGACGTCAACGGCCCCCGTGGTGCAGGCAGGGCGGCGCGCCTGCGACCCGACGCCCTGGCGCTCCGACCCTGCCGCAGGGCGTTTACCCCCCTAATGTACTGCATACTAACAACGGATATCACCCATTCTAGATAATTCCCAGACGGCTTTGATGTTACGCATGTTGAACAGAATTGATATAAAAGCGTAGGTAGTAGGAGCATTGGTTTTCTATAATAAAAAACTGAATGATATAATCCCAACTCTGAGCGTGATGCTTTAAACATGATATTTTAATCTGAGGTTAAGAGAGTATAGGTAATAGTTTTTATAAAGATTTTTTCTATATTAGCAATGTAAACTTTACTTTGTGGATAGTTTTGTATATCTTAAAAGTTCGACACGCGTACGCATAAATAAAATACTAAAGTTTTTCTCTTAGTTTTCATAAATAAGCAAAGAAGCTGGAAAACACATGCTTTGCAAATATTAACATTTTGTAAATTCGTATTCGGGGAAGTCTGTTGCAAAACACGCAGCTTATAATACGTGTTAGCAAAACAATACGTGTTAGGGTATTTCCGGATGCCGTTCAATTATGTTTAAATACAAATACATTAACCGTATATACATATTTCCCATTAGTACTTTTTTTCGACTATTACTTGGAAAGAAGCGATGAGCGACTGAATTTCCCAAGACAAATTCGTCACCTTCATATTACCCGCTTATTTACCTACTCGTAACTCAAACTGTAAAATTAATTGGGTAATGAAAGTTTATTTTTGTAGGGTGTTTAGCTATAAATGGATTACGAGCAATTTGGGAACTGGTGATATAAATACTATAGGTAGGTACATACATACATTGCTATTGCTGCTCCGTTATATTATATGTAGAAGTAGATAAATGGAATGACGAAGCGCTAAACAAACTACTAGGACAATAATTAGGAAGTGTCAACCCCTTCGTCCGGTCAGCTAGTTTCTCAGTCTTTTTCACCTAAAATTTCGAAATCAATCGCACTTCATAAAAAATGGTTTTATAGGAAAAACCGATCCGCATGCCCCTTACCCTCAGTTGATTGAACATTTCAATAGATCACGTCCTGTATATAACTAGAACTTGTTATTTCTTTGGTTAAATGTTACGTTAGAAAAACTTGGCGCAAAAATCTTATCACACTATTATCCTCCTGCTGATCATAAATTTCTGCTCTAATACTTGATGATAACCCGGCGTGAAGTACCTAAATGTCCTAAAATCAATCTAAATTGCTGGAGAGTAAATAAATGGCTTTGTCTTTGTACAACTAAGCTATTTGCTTTGTTTCGTAACATGGAATCAAGAAGAAAAAACATCCTGCAAAGATTGACAAGCTAGTACATTATGCAACGAAGATTCAGCAAAAAATGGCGACAGAAAATAATTTGTTGTAATGTAATGTAATTAATTATCTAATGTTGTTAACTTTTTAACACCCTTGTCCATTTGTAGAGCGAGCCTCTGTCGTGCACGTTCCCACTGTCGATCGGCCCCTACTTAATAATTAACGCGATTTTTACAATTTGGTACCCTTAAAGAGCTCCAATAGTAATGCTATAATTAATTAATTTTTGCAGCGTTCAAAATAATCGAAAAACACAGATGCCAAAACAAACGCGATTTACGTCATAATATTATTAATATGCTGATGCTGATGTAAATTTGCATCACAATCAAAAATACAAATATAACATACGTATGTAGTATGGAACAGTAAATGCTATGCATGAATCGAAGAAGTGCTTATGTAATGTCCACATTCTCAGAACAGAAACTGAAAATAATGCAAAAATACACAGAAAAAACCCCGCTCGCTTTTTGTTTGAAGTTTTCCCTCGAACTCACATAACTAATAGCAGGAAATAAATATATTTTTTCCCAGAGAATCTATAGATGGAGACAGGGCAAAAAATCAATATTGAGACATCATTGTATTTTACTAAGATTTAACAGCTCGGCGACGACAATGCGCTACAATGTGCGGCGTGCGATTTTTCAGCTCACTACGCAGATAAAACTCTCTCACAACAAGCGCAGCATAAAATATAATAAGTATATAGTGCTCGTTAAGGAAATCTACGGTTAAATACTAGAGATTGAACGCAGTACCCAAGACCTTATTCCGTGACAATATTGTAACCTACGTGAAACTACCAAAAGCTCCGGAAACTCCAGGCGCAGCCTTCTTTGCATCTACGCAAGCGATACTAATCATACGTCATATTTATCGACGACTTCAAGGGAGGACTTGGTAGACGTCATTTGTTTATCTAAGACACTTATAGACGACACTGGTAAAGACATCTGTAGTTGTCAACAAGCATGAAAACTTGTTCCTTGGTACACCGTAACCTATAGAACACACGGTTGTCATACAGAAACATGATTTAAATATAAGAGTACCTTTTTTTTAGATTAGTATTGGAGTCAAACCATACTTAAACAAAATAGACACCGACTATAAAAATAGATTCGTCTAGCTACAACTGGACTAGCTGTCAAAAACGAATTCAAAGTGGATAAAGTAAAGATAAAGCCGCTGTCAAATGTTAATTAGTATACTAATACCAAATGTCAATCAACGCGTTATCTACAGATGTCTTCACCAGAGCTAACGCGGCGATTTCCAAAGTGCGTGCTCAAGCGCAGCGTGATTATGAAACGCTCATCGTTTGACGTCAGTGACGCGCCACCCTACACTTTCTCCGGCTGGCCTGTCCACGAACGTGAGGTTTGCGGTCAGCATTAAATGTTTACGAACGACTTCGTTGCGATATGGTTTTCTCTTTATCGATTTTACTGATAAATCGAAATAGCTATCGAATAGCTTGTGCCTGCGGCAGCGGCATCGTCCTAATAAAGAGTCAAAATCGGCCAGTTCCTTGTCTCAAAGTAATTTCAAAAAATCCCTTCTTATGCATCTGATAGTTAAGAGATATTTCTCCCAAGTATCAAGTCTCTGGACCTCCCGTCTCGTGATTGGTTTACGTAGGTGTTACGGATAATTACAGGGTTTTTTTTTACGAATAGTGGCTCACGTTTCGGTTTTCTACACGCTACATTACTGAGAGCGTGTGTCCGATCTGCATTAATTTATTCCACCCCATCCTTTCTTACATAGGCTAACCACAAGTAAGCAGGGCCAAAACTCTTACGTAAGTAAGTAAGTAAATGCTTTATTGTAACAAGTAAGAAACACTTTCAGTTTCTGTAAAATTCACATTCACTAAACGTTTTCGCTCGTCCTTTATTATTTGGACAGCTGAGGAGCGGAATTCCCAGCCTCTGTCTGTGTTCCCTGAACTTAAGAATCTGGCGTCTTCGGGTTAGTATGCATCTACTAGGCAAACGTACTTCATCTTACATATCATATCTTCGATTACCATCACGCATGATTGTGGTCGAACGCATGGCTATTATGTAAAAAGATCTTTGATTTAAAAAGCTTCTGCGAGTCATGAATATGTAAATCTGTGAGGAATTTAAATCGCTAACCTACTAGACCTATGTATACATAAGTATTTATAAATAGAATCAAATTCAAGGAAACAAACAAAAGTATAAAGCGAAGCTGTTTGGCGATGATGGTGCTGCCCTACCACACTCCGACTGACAGACTGACTTGACAATTTTTTCATAGTCAATTAATTTATTAGTCTTCCATTTTTATTTGTTATTACTTTGTAATGTATCTTTCTATGTATAGTTTATACAATATGTGTAAATAAATTATTATTTTCCAAAAAAAAGGAGAAAGAAAACATAGTGTTTTATAGGTTGGCATGATATTGCAAATATGGAAGAACTCTACTTGCGCACTTCATATAAGTCACACCTATTTCCGTAGCCGACCATAGGTATTATACGGAAAACATAATATTAATACGGTAATAGACAGTGAAAGTCATCTTTATGTAGTATTTTTGTACCTCAAACGGGCATGTATAAACGCGATTTCTTTGAACATGTTTCAGGTACTTTAGATAGGACTCGGTATTAGTACCTATGTAAATACATAACTAAATTGTACACGACTCAAAAAGCGATATTCGTGCAGTACTTTTACTTTCTTAATGTAGCTATTTGTCAGTTGCAATGTTTCGAATAAACATGAATGAAAAAGTAAATTTTTGGGGACGAGAGCGAGTAGTTTGGACAGAGTGATGCTCGATGCAGCTATGCACTTGCTCTTGATCTTCACAACATTATTTCTCATTCAAGTTGAAACTAGAAGCACTGTACTTGCAACTGCGTAAGTTTGCTTCCCCGTTAAATAGGTTACGTATTTCATTTTTGGTAAATAGTTATGTCAAATACACGAATTCATATTTATCTTAACTGGATTTTACTGGACAAAACCGGATAGTGAATAAAGTCTAATTCATTAAACAATAAGGCTTTATGTCGAGCAGTTGCTCGCAATGTTTGCACTCTGAACTCTTACGCATCTACGGAACCTCGAAAACATCATCACACCCTGTTCAAATAGACACGACCGCGAGATATCTGCATTTTTTCACCAATCTACAAGCTCTGGCTGATTTTTTATTATTTTCAAGGGCTTACCTTAGGCTTACCTACATAACATGAAAAGACATGAAGTAAACAAGTATCTACTAAGGACTTTCCAATATAAAGTGCGTAGGAAATATAATAATATACATATTTAAACAGGGAGTTACGTGACCAGTGTCTCGCTACAGTAGCAAAACATTGTCTATGTATATTTATTCAAACTTTATCTACCTTCTCGCTCACACTCTGTCTTGACGTCAATATAGAGCTTTTACAAAAAAATGCTCATACATAATGTTTTTACTACGAAAATGCACTACGCCATTCACGGAATGTTATTTACGGTGCGAAAATTACGCGTCATTTAAGCATGTTCACGCAACAATATAAAATGAGTCACGTTTACAGGTAAACGTAAAGCGCAGTCGTGACCAATGATTGCTGGGCGTTTCAGCCGCCCGCTGAAACCTCTCAAAAGAAAAAGAGAATATAATGGGGTTGTCAGTCGTCAACAGATGACGAATCTAGTAATGACTGTTGTATTGTGATGAGATAGTAGTAGGTAGGTTTACTTATCATATAGAAAAGGCATGTGGTTGTTCGTCCGCATTTGTTTATTCGTTATAACTTGGTTTGGAGCCGTTTACATCGACGGGGTCAGAACCCTCTGCTATTTGGTAAAACTATGACATTGAACCAAACAGCTAAAGGAGAACACACAAAACAAAAAATTGCTAAGTAATGTTGCTCAGTTAATAGTATGCAGCTGTGATTATGATTAACATAACACGAACGAATCTTAAAAGTTGAAATTATTTTAACAGGGTTTGTATCTCCATATAAAGTTCTAATAACATGGGTGTTATAAAAAATATCTTGTTTCAAAGAATACCATATCTAGTTTGCATTTGCCACCGTTGAGAACAGTTCTGAATGAGAGAATTTGGGCTATAGTCCCACCTTCATACAAGTCGAGGTCGGATTGGGAACTTCACACGTGCCATTGAACAGTGTGTGCAAGTTTCCTCGTCTCGGAAAAGCTCATTGTAAGTTTCAAATGAAATATCGCACATAAGAAAGAACTCAAAGGTGCGTGTCCGGGTTCTATTCGAACTCACGATCATCTGCTTGAGGAGCCATAGGTCAAGCCACCAGGCTACCTCGGCTTTCTTTCTATCGTGGAAAGTATACCTATTCACATTTCTAGAATATTTAGCTAAACTTACTTCCGCGTATAGATTTATGATTACTCTAAGTCAGATAACGACCAAGTTCACCTACTCACCTTTTAACTGCACTGTTTTCGTTCCAAACACTCTCACGCTCGATGTAGGTAAGTAGGCACGAGTACAGTCGCATGTTTGCTGTAGGTAGTTACTTGCGAACCAGCCAGCGTGTAGCCGTTCATTCCTCTTACTGTGATTCATCCGCTGACCACGTCATTTCCGCAGCTTTATAACATCATCCTCGTTGCAGCTAGCGTAATACATTTGCCAAGCGTCTTTTGTTTAGCAGAACTATACGAAAAGAAGAAGTAAAATGTCTAGAACTGAATTTTTGAAGCTTATTAAAATGTGACGATTACTATGGACTTCTAACGGCTACAAGATTTCAAACAATTTTCTACAGAGCGTAAAGCTACACGTTTCTGATGCAGTATTAATGGGTCGCAAATAATTTATAGGTATTTCATTGCTGGTTTTTCCGTTCAGCGACAAAAGTTATAAATACGATATGTACAGTTAATGTATAGTTTGAGTATTTTCAAAGAGTTATGTATCTAGGTAGGCTCTCGCGTGAATCACGTATACTTGTCTTGTACGCAATGAGCTGTTCAACTCACGTTCATTCACGAGATGACTAATGTGTTATCATTTTCTCTCTGCGAATTTGGAGAAAACTATTATTACATGTGGACCGGAATTTGAAACTTAACCTGAAACCCGAGTATCGGTGTCACCGGGTAATGATAATGATAAAAATCATGCAATCACGATGGATCTCGATGGTGTCATATAAAATAGCGACACACCGACACCTAGCCAACCAAGTGGATCCTGCTATGAGTCACCATCGTTCGACCAAGTCATTAGGTATCTAAAGTTCAACCATATCCTTGTTATGACCAACTAACCAAGAATTTGAGACGGTTTCTCGTTAATTGAACGCATCAATTTTTTCATCTTTTTAATTATTTTTTTTGTTTTTAAACGTCAAACTCGATAATGTTTCGATAGCTGACTGCAGCTTGGAGTCGCGAGGGGCTTGTTTTAACCTGGTATGCAACTTTAGAGAAGCTGGGTAATGTTTATGCGGAGTAACAATCATTCTGTGATTAATATACTCGTATGTAGGTACGTACATACGTGCTCTTAAAAGTATAATTACCAGTATATCTATGGAGAGGTAAGTAATCAATTTTTCATGCAGTGTTGTTATTATTTGGCAGCTTGACTTTATGATTCCGGCATAATTAAATTACTTACGAAAAACAAATAACGATTCAAGTTTATCGTAGCCATCATAGTGTTTCAAGCAGAAGTGCAAAACCAAGTTATGCCGGACGTCGCCGTATTTTATACTAAGCTTTCAAAAATATAATATACTTATTTGTCTTGCCAGAAAAAAAAAGAGTTAGTATTCCAAAGAGCAACATGGGTGGGCGAGAAGACAGCTACTGATCAGTATTCACGAGACACTGTTGGATCGTAACAATATGAATTTTATGACAGCCACCAAATAGGGAATGCCACGTGTTTGATTTAGAGGAATTGTCCTGTTCAATAACTGTTGAATGATTCATGTCAGTACTCTCGCAACGACGTATGCTCTAAACTGATTTTGAATAAAAACACCAAAAATACCATTTTGCACATCAATATATTCCGGTGGCCCCCGTCTCATTTTGTTTTTTACTCGTTCATAGCAGGTTCATGATCATTGGTCATGCATAGTACAGTGTCTTCAACCTTGCCTAAATGAAATTGATTACTCGTCACACTAACTCCAGAAACGATGGCGTCATGTTTCAAATTAATATCGTTTGATCCGGGCACAACAAAACAGGGCTTGTTAAGGAACTCTGTTGATTAACTCAGTCCAATTATTTGGTCAGAAGTTTGAATGAAAGTCTGGAATAGGGAGTCTGTAATTAACTAATAAACTTTATTAACTCAAATAAACGTATAAGAGGGTAAAACCTAAATAATCCTAATCAGTGAGGACTAGGAATGAGTTAATAGTTGGACACTGTTCATAAAGTTCACTTTCATGTTTCTACGTTGTGGCTAGTTTTACAAGCGGTGTTTTTTTGATAAAGAAAGGGAACTCACCAGTTTTTGCAGATAGTTTCGAGGCTGCCATGGATTTCGAAAAAGGATTAAAATAAGTTTGTAAAGATTCGAATAATTTTGTAATCTTAAGTAGGTTTTACCTGTGAAATGTTTTAAGCATGCATGAGGATGTAGAGAAATCCAAGAGATTACTATTTATATAAGCAATCCGATACGTGGTCGGTGGACGTGGCATTTCTCATTGTCTGTTGGCTGGTCAAAAACCAATAGGTCAACGTTGGGAGACGTATTACAATAATTTGGTATGTATTATATGCTACGTGGCACTTGGGGCAGTGAGATACATGAGTGGTAGTTGAGGTGGAGATTCGTTGAACCCGCGGGGCCACGCGCCGCGCCCGCGCTGTTGACCGGTCCATGGCCGAGGCCGCGCTGAATATGCAGCATCACACTTTAATATTAATGGACATCTATTTAGAATGTGTCTCGGAGGAAGCATAATGAACATATTAAATCGTCGGTCAAGTATCTCTATGCATTCCTGCAGTAACGCGCGCGGGTCTTATAAATCTTAAGCAGCAAATTAACAGCGCGATATCGCTAGTGAGAAGGCTGAGAATTTACAAGATCGATAAGCATGTTTTCGTGTCCAACCCGTAATACTCGTACTGGGCTAAGGCGGGGCACTTAGCGACGTGCGGATGCAATGCAGTCACACAGTCCTATTTCCATCAGCTTCCAATTCTCCGGATCATTATGTACCTGTTTATTGCATTTAACGAAAGAACGTCCGTTCCGTGCGCAAGATACAAGCACAAGCCGCTAGTCTGTGCCGGAGTGCCGCAATTGAGTCGCGCGACTCGCGCGTAAATAAAGCACGGGCGCTGCACGCCGCCGAGTTAACGCTGATTGATCAAGTAGAGTTGATGCTGCCGCGCGACGCTCACAAAACCATCCTGGCTAAGTATTTTTAAAATTAGGTACCTACTTATTTATATTAACAATAATCCAGGGTAGTTTTGAATTCAATCCACAATTTTACACACCACTTTTAAACCAATTATATTTTTAAAGATAAGTACAAATTTTTACTCGCGCAAAACTGAAATTATTGCTATAATAGGAATACGCACTCGATAAGCATTAATGTACTAATAGACTTAGTAATCTGATCCAATTATATTAAAGTACGATCTATCTAATTATAACTGATTAAGCTCACTTTCCTATTACCTACTACATTAATGGGTTTATCGGTTCAACACCGTCGTAAACGGCAGTGCGCGGTCGGCCGTACGGCGCACGCGCCCGGCTCGTGCCGAGATGCGCGTCTATAAAGGACTCTGTCACGCCCAATTACGATTTAACCTCAATTGTCTAGTGATTTATTTTCGCACGACTCGATTCCGTGGGCTAATTCGAGAATTTATCGAAGCGCGTGATTTGGCTATAGCTTTAAGAAGGCTACCCAAATGCGGATCATAAAGTTTAAATACTCGAGATTCGAACCTATATTACGTATTTTAAACAATATACATTGTCGGTAGACCCCGTTTCAAGCAATAGAAGTTAAGAGTTGGTCAAGATACCAAAAGGATTGATTGATACCCAATAAGTTTGCCGACATCACACCTAGCTCTATCTACTGGGCGTAAAACCTATTTGCAAATTAATGGCCATAAAATATCCACCTCACTGTAGCTAACTTTAATTATAGTGCTGCGTACATTTATGTTTCGAAGATAACTGTGGTCGTCATGCAATGCCTCTAGCTGTGCCTATAGTAGATTGCTTAGCTACACAGCACGAGGTGGTTCGCAGGACTACAAATTATTTCATGACGTAAAGCGGCACTTGCGGGGTTGAACGCGCTACGATATATACATTCACGTTTATGGTTGTTCGAGAACACGCATGCATATTTTGAAAACCACTTTACAACGCAAATTTTTGCTACGGCTGATGTCGAGTATTGTCGAAGATCATAAAAGGCTTTGACACGAGATATCTGACAAAAAGTTCAAAGATATCGACAATTCTAAGAATAGATATATATAGTTTTTAAACGGCTTGACCAAGCGACGATAGATAGTTCAACCTTACATGAAATATTTTGGGTGGACGATCTGAGCAAAGAACAAACAAGGGACGAAACAATTGTCAACCATTTGTGTCTCTTCCCATACCTAACTTACAAAATATTATTACAGGGCATACTGAGGCTGTAGATGAAATCTATCCACTTGCTTGTTTTGAGACAAGAATTATTGTGTTTATACACAAATGAAGTTGCCACCGGACCTCTTCAACAATTAAAACTTAACCATTAGACATAACGTCGTATAAAACAAAAGGTTAATACCCCTTCACGTACTTAAAATACGCTTCAGTTATATTTAATGTCTTGAACATCGGACCCAGAAAGACTCTGGACAGTCAAATATAAACAGCAAGCCACGTAGATACGTCAAAACATTATTAATATTACCGAGAATTATGTTCCCCAGCCCTGGCGGAGTAAACAAGTAGCCGTAGGAATATTACGCACTGGCCACGATAAACAAAAGGAAACAGGAAGCGGCCCGCCTACCCGAAAGATAATGATAATGACAGCACATAGGCGGTAAGTAGGCACCAACTGCGCGGTTTTTAGCGATATCAATTGAACATACCTACGAATGTTGGTATCTAAGTACTGTGAATTATACATAGAGATTAAGTAAAAATGTAGGCGTCTTTATTAAAGACGCTGACAAGCACGAATGTTGAGGAGCTCCACTCTTTACACGTACTATCGGTTTTCTTGAAACTGAAAGAGACAACGATGTCGAAAGCGCGTCTGTACTCGTACAAAAGAACCACAAAATCATTATAAAATACCACGATTAAAAATTTAATTAGTTAAGGTTTTTTTATTAATTATGTTATACCTATCTATTTGAAAAAGTTATGAAGTATTTTCTGTTCGAGATTATAGCAAGAGATCACTGTGGCGCCAATTTTTTTATAACCAAGTTTACATAATTACGTTTTGGAACCATTACTTTTCATTTCCACAAAATACTTCTACTGTATGATTCTCTTAGGAGACCTCGTCTGTGAAGGAGGCAGGATATCATATATCAGTGACAGACGCAGAGTCAGGTATCTAGTTGTCAACGTCGACGCGCGGCCTACGTCACGTCAAGAGACCTAAAGACACCTATTTAATTCTGTATAATCCGTGCCTCCTGACCACGGCAATTACACTACACAGACGAGGTTCGTTTTGAGAATCACACCCCACTTCGTAGTGTCATCTAACTCATATGAAAAATATTAAGGAATATGAACAGGAAAAATACGATAAGTATTTTTATTTTCCTCAAATCCTTCCCCCTTTGTTTTCACTACCTATCAACTTTGCAAGTCGTCCGTCAATCCTGATGAAAGCAAATGAAAACAGCTCGTCACCTCAACGATGCAGGGCTGAATAATGCATAGTCTCCGGCAGTGCGTTTACCCCTACGTCTGCAGCTCGCGAAGGATACGTTGCCCTTTGTCCTGCGCCGGCGCAGCGCAACCACCTCACTCGTAGACTCTAGAAATGCTATGGAGATAGAATCGTTTGGGAGAAGGGAAGTGCGTCTCATATTGTACTTAAATTTCCAGTGAGATTAACTGGGTGGTCAGTTGTGACACTCTGCCAGAGAAAGGCTTGGATGTAGTTCATTGACAGATGAATAGTTAAAAAATTAAAAAAATGGCAAAAATACCTCTCTCTTTTTAAAATAGACATTAACTGTCATCAAATGTACATGAACTTTGAATTAGTCTAGGTACCGAGTTTGATAGATTTATATTGGACAACCTATGAAATATATCCTATCGCATAAAAAAGAATTATCGGTTCTCATGCGTCGAAGATATCGAAGGGCATTCATGTGCAAAAAAAAAGATACAGTGAAATTGACAATCTCTACCATCTTTTGCAGTCGCTTAAAAATGGCTATTGAAAAGGTTTAGCCAAAAAGAGAGTACTCTATGCCAATTTGATAAACAGGAAAGGAAACGAATAAGGAAAATTGACTCTAAATATCTTTAAACCAATTAAATAGCGATTACTCTGAAGAAACCCCGCGGTCGCCAAACTCACATTCTCTGATTAACGATGTGACACACTTCGTCCTGTCACGTAGGCTTCTCTAAATCACACGAGATATGTGTTTATAACTAATAACCATTAAGTTTTAACGAGAGTATCTATCAATAAAAAAAATGGCCCAAATCGGTTGGCAATTTTGATCGTATTAAGGACCAACAACTAATACGATGTCGTTAGCCGATAACGACGCACGAGACGCGGATAGTGTTATGTAGTAACGATGCTTCTCGTTCAATACTAATGTTCTAGAATAGCAAAGAAGTATTCATAATTGTACAAAGCAATTATATAAGCCTTAACTGAATACTTGTTATTTTGAGGTTAAGGTGGGCGTGAACCAGTTGACGGAAAGACCACACCCCTCTATGAAGATGACATAATTACAAATAGGTTTTCATTATCAACTATTCAAAATTAGAAGTTGACTGATTCAATTATTATAAAATCAAAAGCAAGTTGTTATTGGCAATCACTATGATCCGCATAACGGCCACTAGCGAATTATATGAGGTATTTTATTTAGCGTGGAAATGCTAAAATCACGCAAACAATAGACGTAAATTATTCGTAAGTCTAATCATGTTAACCAACTGTGACGGATATGCTACAAATTAGCTTACGTTTTGTGAATTATGCAGTAAATTTTAAAAATAATGTACTTTAAAGGTGCAAAGCGGTTGTACGTCATGGTGAGAAACGACAATTTCTAAATGAAAAGACTCACGCACGAATTGTAAAGACAACCAAAGGAAAGCGCCGTGGAAGTCGCTGAGTATCGAGAGCTCGTCGTGGAACCGTTTGCTCTTAGCTCTCTTAAATAAAAGATTTACCGTCTACCCTACCATGTATTAGGCTTGCTGGATTAGTCCTACTGCATAAAGCCGGCAACGATTAGAGGCCGAGGGCACGCGCCGCGTCACCACAACGATACTACGTGACTGCTCGCAGGGCGCCCGGCCCAGCTACATTATGCTAGCCTAATTACACCTAATAAAATCTACCACTGAATCCGTTACCAATTTTTATTCAAACTAATTACCTTCGAAATATCATATTATTACTTAATTTTCACTCTTCTATCTACGCATCGCATCTCAAAAAGTTGCTAATTTATGTTAACTAAGTAATACATTAGGTAGGTATGCTAACTGTTATGCGAATTTATGATCAATCTAAAACACAAAATATTTGCAATACTATGTTTTTCTCGCATACAGGTTTTTAATGCATTATTAGGCAATTAAATGAATCTTGACGTCACTGAGACGCAGAATAATAATTAAGATTTTGCAATGATCATGTCAATGCTAAAATAAATAGTTTGTTTATCTATGAAGTAATTATTTTTATTGTTTCGTTATACATATTAATATCTTTTCTTGGATACTTTTCTTATGCAAAATAACCAATGTTTTCCTTACAAAGCACTGCCATAAAAAAATTTAGGAATTATTCGAATCTTCAAGACACGATTTTGATGGTTATAGTTTGTAGTTAGGTAGGTACCTAATTCCCACTAGACTGCATAAAACTTCTGTACATTATCACAACCGACCGTAAAGAAGGTACAAAATTATCATAACACAAACATCAAAAACAGAATCAAAGACTCCACTCTATTACAAGAATTTTTGAGGTCAGTCGTTCTCATACATACATTTTATAGAAAATTAACTACTAATATTTATATAAATAGTTTCCTATAATATTTATTAATCCTACCTACCCCAAATACCATTCTATTCTATTCTATTCTATTCTAAAATTACTAATTTTTCCCCTGGCATTTTTGGGCAAATTAAATTTCCAGGGCTTTCACGATTAAGCTCATTAGAAATTTGGTATTATCTATTCCATTAGCTTTCTCAGATTTTCTCTTTAAATTCTTATTTGTTTATGTTTTTCAGAGCAACGCCTGCCGTTTCGAAATGTGCAAAGTAGCGTTTTATTAACGCGCCCGAGGCTTAAATGATACATTGTTGCCACTGTACGACTGATAGGCGCCGATTGAAGTGTACTCTTTCCATCTACTAAAAATGTTAACTCTTTGCATTTATTACGATTGAAGCAAAAGCAACTCTGTATGTTACCTCTTCACAGTAAAACGGCAGAAAAAAACAAAAATCATTTTACGAAAGTATTATGGAATGACAGATCTTTGAAACCAATTCTGGCCTCGGTCTAGTAATTAATACTTATTAGATGTGATGAGACTAGGAAATGTTATGCTATGACCCTATGACTAAAGAGTTTTGTATTTATTGGGCACAGCAGGAGCAGGTTCGAAAACCGGCCAAGCGCGAGTCTGATTCGCATTCGAATAAATTTTGTGTTTTATTTAGTTTGAAATATAAAATGAACATAGGTGGGTAAGGACCAAACAGTTCCACACCGTTAAAGTTGCGTTAAAATTTCCATTAACTTTTTCCATTGTGACACGAAAATTAGTCGTATATTTGTATGGATAACTTTCGTGTCACAATGGAATAAGTTAGTGGAAATTTTAACGCCACTTTAACGGTGTGTAACTTTTTGGTCTTCACCCAGGTACGCAAAACGCAAAGACTTTTACAATTTTATTCACATTGCTCGTTATTATTATCTTTACACGATTCCCCCAAGAAATAATATTGTTTTTGCCTTTGACTGTAACTAACTGATCTCTTAATTATGAAAATAATTACTTATTCTCATAACATGCATTGCTTGGCACGCTCTCACGGCCAATACAATTACTTATGCATGTTTAAAAACAAGACTTAAATACTTTATTGTACCAGACAGACCGCTATTAAAATAACTATCTGCCAGGTGATACGTATACCTCTACGGACACGTAGCCTAAATAACATGGTCTCCCAGATGTCAAATTTATTAGGGACATTTTGGGAGACTATGTTATTAAGGCTCAGTTTCGTTGACTTAACCTATTTGCAATTATTTTTTTGCAAATCGGAGTCGCTATTAAAATGTAGAAACTGAAAATTTTATTCCATAAACAAAACATAGGATAATAGAAGGTCGATGGTATAAGAATAGCACGTAAGTATTGTCCTTCGCCTAGTACAGGATCTAAGAGCTATATTATACATAGATACCACTTACACAATAAAGAAAAGAAAAACTAAAATAACATTTTCTGCCTATTGGGCTTGGCATAGACTTTGAAACCGATCAGTAGGTAGGTAGCGCATATGTAAATACGTTTTGTAAATGTACAGATTTTAATTGCTTTTCTTTTTTAAAGTTGAACACAATCGACTTTAAATATTCTCCCTTTCTGAGGTCGATTAAAATTAAAATATATATTACTAGCTGTTGCCCGCGACTTCGTCCGCGTGTGTTTTTGTGATACTTACGGCTTTTCTCGATATCAAAATTATTATTATTATGACTATTAACTTCGTCACATGAACCACTGAAAGTGTGTACGAAACTATACTTTAGAATTACGTCATGAAAATAATAATTTGTGACACGGAATCTTGAAAAAAAAAACAGGTGTGAACTGGTTAATGACTCATCACACTTATTTTACAAAATAGTTTAATTTATAGTTTTGTTTCTAGTTTCTTTATTCAAAAAAAGCTAAGTACAGTTTTAGTTACCTACATCACTATTAATTTCGCCGAACTATGACGCTTATTGGCGAATACTGCGCTCACTTTAACGATATTTTGTACCCTGATTAATTTAAAAAAATAAATATATTCTAATCAAATAATAGGTACATAAATGTTGACCTGTTTTTACCTTACGACTAACAATTCATTTACTAATCCGTTTTAATTAATATTTTGCGACTCAATTTTTTCTAGCAGAAGTTTTTTTATTTATTTTCTTGGTTTAAGTAGGTAGCTACAGATTATTAACACTTATTATCTTTATCTACAAATTAATTACCTACAGAGGCCTTACCATGCCGTCGTAATGCGATTCAGTTAAGGTTCGCTCGCTGTCATATTCATACTAAAAGCACAAACTTTTTTCACAATAAAATTCTGACATGTTCGTAGCGCAGACGTAAACGCGCCTTTTGATTTTGATTTTTTTAGGCAAAGATATTAAGAGCATACAGCCAAGCGTTTCACGCTGCCCTCATAATATATCAGGTTTTCAAATAAGAGTGCGTTCAAAAACCGAACGCGTTGTGAATAATAGCACATAAATAAAAACAAAGTAACGGTATTGCATATTGAACTTTAGGTGTTAGGTAAAGAACACAATTTAGGACGCCAATTTAGGTTGATTTAGGTTTGACGAAAATGTCTTCGTTGAAAAATACCTTACATTTTATTAGGTAATGTTTTTCACAATTGACACAGTTTTCCGGCTTTATGTTTTATGTACATTCGTATCTATATATTTTCTCTGTAGTATTATTTTGTTTGTAATTATTACCAACTACTTATACCGAGGAAAGCTGATTTTCTTGAGTTCCGCTATTTTGTGCGTAATCACCTCAAAAATTAAATTTCAAGAAAACTGAGAAATTATATTTACCTGTATTAAATTGGAAGTATTATTTAGCAATTTTAAAAGGTTACACTTCATTGGTTTTTATTGTATAGGTGTATCAAGTTAATTAATTTTAAACACAAAACCCTCTTTTTTGCGCCTCTGGGTGAGATTAAAAAAAATGCTAAAACAGGTATTTCCTTATTTTTATTACTTAGTATTTATTCTGAGTTTCATGATTCTAGAACAATCTAATTATATTTTTTCATACAAACTTTAACCCCCCTTTTCACCCCCTTTTTCCAAAAAATTCCAAAATTTCTGTAGCCTATATCCTATTCTGAATTTATTGAAATAGATTTGTGAAAATTTCAACAATATCCGTTCAGTAGTTTTTACGTGATGCTCAGTCAAACAAACAAACAAACAAACAAACAAACAAACAAAAATTTTAAAAATTGTTTTAATATGTTCAGTTACCGATTTTAAGTCACCCTGGTCGGTTTTTTTTTTTAATCTTCAATGTACAGATTTTTTGGTCTCAACGATTTTATTATATGTATAGATGTATAGATATTCAGAGTTTCTTTAGACGAATCACCTGATACAATGATAATCGAGTTTCTTCTCGTGGGTACTTAGTTGTGAAAAGATTTGAGAGTGTATTTTTAGTATCTCATAATGGTTTAATTGAAGTCATTTGGATCAGAGTATTTAAGAGGGTTACACATGAATTTGAACAGTTAATAGCTATTTTTAGAACAATTAAAATTAAATAGCATAACACATGCGTGGAGGCGGCCGTCAGGATGCGCGGGCGCATTGTTGCGTTGTTGTACCGCGCTAGGGTTGCCGGCGCATGTCCAACTTACGTTTACCTAGTTTTTTTTCAAAGGTATTTACACAAAAAAAAACTCTATTAACTAACAATCATTATTTTTTACTATCTAATGTTTTCCGCTTCTTTTCATAACAGTTATTTGGCAATTTTTTCATTTTGTATTTTACTTCACCTGCAAATAAACTTCAGATAGGTACCTACGTAATTTTCTCAAATACGTTTTTTGCTAAAACTTATTCAAATGAAGTTAAGTAACGCGCAAGTATTTATTTTTATCCGCTTATTATGACAACTTTAATTTTACACTTTGTGAAAAATCGTTGTTATTTTTTCCATACAGTTACGTAGACAAGGACAGGTATATTTATACCTAGTAACTGTTCTATTCCGCAGCTTCGTACATACAGATAGTACAGCAATACAAAATGTACATATAATTGTGTATAGAAAACTAGGGTTTTTCAAACACACGCCATCAATACCACTGTCCCCGAGCAGGAAGCTCTCGCTTGGCAACCCTGTCCGGAGCCTACCCACGTGACTCATTGACGTCAATACTGACCTCTGGCAACGCTGCCTCAGCCTGCTTATCTCTTAGTCCACATACAGCGAGCATATAAATTGACTACTTCGCGTTTAACATGCTCAATAACACCGTGGGCGCTAGTTGCCGTCTATTTGTATTCAGAAGAGACGTGCTCAAACATGTAATGGGATGGTTATGATATTTTTATTATTTGCCAAAAAATTTATTATCATGGCAACTTTTAATTTCATGAATAAAGTTATATCACTAATATTAAATTATTACTTACACGCTTCTCAAAAGAAATTTATCTGGGTGACTGCGAACCTAGAATCCGTGATTGTAAAACTTTTCTCGTAAATTATAAAGCAAAGAAAAAACTTAGAATGTACCAGCTGCTTCTATTATCCCGCTTAAGATTATTTGCCCATCGAGGAAATGGGCAATAATCTTAAGAATCATATTATAGGCGATGTGGCTAGTAAAATTAGATGAACTTATTTTACTATTCGATATTTTATTTTGCTCTGGGTTGGGTGGTTAAACTCAAAATTGTTCCTTAGGAGTAGGTATATACTCCTGACAATGACATTTAAAAAATTGTACGATAAAGATCCATTTTTCCTTCTGCCTATTCTATCCTGAATGGAGCATAGATCGATTTTACCCTTTTAGCAAATGTCAACGAAATGGTTAGAGTCGTTTCAGAGATTCTGGAAATGAATAAATAAATGTACAAGAATTGTCGTACAGACACATCATTCAAACAGATGACGCCTAGCGACAAAAATTCGCATAGTAACAAGGTCACGTGACAGCTAGTAACAGATGGAAAAATTGGAATGCTTACCCCCCTGCTATGGATGGTGTAGGGGTATAGCATAGCACGCGTCACGGAATGACGAGGATCCAGGTTCGATTCCCGGCCATAGCTTTACTTTTCGGATTTTTCTGTGTTCAAATTTTCAGTGTCGTTTAGAAATTTTACAAGATGTCAATATATTCTGATGTATGTCTCTAATGAAAACTTATAAAATAAGCAACCAAAAAATAGAAAATTATATATTTCATTACATTAAATGCGCCCTGGTAAAAATACCAACATATTTTTTATTTTCAAAATGTGTATAGGTAGATATAAATGAAACTCGAGTGCCTTTATTTTTTTTCGAGTACGATTTGGTTTAAAAAAGGCTATGCCACGAAAAATTTAAATTGAGTCACCATGATATTTTCTCAAAAAAAAGTGAGAGTGCAAATTCCATCCAAGGAAGTCAGTAGGTATGTCATTAATTGCGTAAAAGTTCCACGACCGCTGAACACTTATTTTTAGCATACTTTGAAAAAGAAGGTACTTACTCAGTTCGTCAGCATATTTTTTTTTTGTGTGAAATACCGGACCCATAATTATGTAGGTACACAGTAAGCGGACTATCTTATTCTACTATAGAGATTAAAGTTAATTAGGTTCGTTCAGTCCATAGCAATTTTATCAAATCATTCATGCACCTCGTCAAGTCGTGGGAGGGTTTGTTAACCCTCAGTTAAGTCATAGCAATAGTAAGTATTAATACAGTACCTACGGTTTTAGTTCAAACAATCTGACCATTATGAAATAAAGGCTATAGCTACTAAATAGTCGTAATTGAATAGAAGTCATTGAAAACATTCAAGTACCTATCTATGAAATGAATGGGCGTAGTGACTAACTAATTTACTTTCCTCTTACCCTCATAAAATGATAGATGGGAAAACCTAAGCAAATACCAGCGTCGTTGGAGCAGTTTCAGAGAATTTATTGAATCAGGCGTTACTTTGCAGAGGTCCGTTTCAATGAACAAAAAATTTTTACCTTGCTACTTCTCGCTACTCAAGTAGCAAGGTAAAATTTTTTTGTTCAGTTTCAGAGATTCAAATTGTACAAGAGTATACAAGAATTGCTCGTTTAAAGGTATTAGATTACATAGATATGTATATTCTAGGTATATCTTTTTGCTGACAGCTGACAGTACTGCCCTTAGATCTATGGAAAGCACACAAACATTTAACAAATCGTTTTTTCATGGTCTACATTTGTAAAATAAGTACTAATTTTCCCTTGTATGTTTTATGACGATTTAAATTTTATTCGCATTTTTAAAAACAAAATACATAGGTATCTTTGACCGTCGTTGAATGTATAGGCAATACACCGCCTTACAGTTTACTTACGCATAATAAAAGCGCCCAAGGGTTAATTAGGTATGAATAGCGGCTTTGATCATCAAATATTCAGTTCCTTTTACTCCTGAAGACTGATTCCTTCACCAATAACGTCAGTGGTCAACGGTCAGTCTGTTGAGGAACAGTTAGGACACGTTGCCCGGCAAGGAACAAAGGTAGAGATCACCAGATTGATCGCATTTATTAACGTATGTTTAATTTAAATAATATGGTAACGTAGTCTACTGGACAGATCACGTTTCCATTATAATAGTTTTACTGACTGCATACATTCTATCCTAATTCCTAACTAATAATACAAATGCGAATGTGACTTAGTTTATTTGTTACACCTTTACGCGCAAACTACGCAATTGATCGTGGTAAAATATGGTATTGAGATAATTTAAGACTCTGGGAAGGACAAAGGATAGTTTTCATCTCGGAAAATTGCATAGTTCCCGCGGGCTCGCGATAAACGAATCATCCGCAGACAAGCCAAAGGCATCTAATCTTCTACTCGTAGGTATACCTACATGTCATAAAACAAAAGACAAAAAAAGCCAGTTCCAAGGTTTCAGAAATTAAGTCGGTTTCTTATTCACGCTAATCTTGGCTACTTTAAACAAATTTTCATGGCGCTTTGACATTTAGAATAAGCTTAGCCTAGAGCAATATATATTTTCTTTTTTAATAAAGTCTTAAGTCGAGGAAAAAAATACGTCATAAATAGTTAAAAAAGTAGCCTACAATAATCAGGCATAATGTAACTTTCTATTAACGAATGAACTTTTTACACAGAGATACCCGTACATACGGTAGAGGTAGACGACGAATTGTAAGATTTGCCGCAGCGTAGAATCCTGTATGGACTACAGTTTTTATATCGCTTAAAACAAGCAAAGCTGGGAGTATAGTAGTAAGCTAGAGGGATGGCATACGTGACATTGCCCAGCTGAATGAGAAAGGCACGTGAGGCTGGCATCCCGACGGACGCCCGGTCACTCACCGGACCCGGGCATCGACGTGAGCATATGTAAACACTCTCCTCTTTTTCTATGCATACATACGTGAAAGGGTATTTAAATGACATGGGTTCCTTTGTAAGAAACTTTATTACAATCTAACGTTTGCTACATATTTTTTAAGTATACCTGCTCTAGGGACGTGACGACCTTCATTTTTTCAACGGATACAGGTATGCTGTTAGACAATATTTTGTGGAAATTAAGAAAAGGCTAAAGGTTTCTTTTCTTCTCCTTCGGGAAGATGGCGTGAATACATTTCTAATGCTTAGACTGCCTTAGATCCTTTTTGTCGACTGTACTGATTACAGCATTGTTACATTGTCAGCTCTGTACCTACATGTGACAAATTTCAAATCAATCGGATTGGAAGCAGGTATCGAATTAAAGATTTGATTAGGTACATTCTTTGTTACTTAGTTATAAGTGAAACTAACATGAAAGGTTTTAAAATAAGACCGATTGTAAAGAGGCTCTATAGATAGTATCGGTCTGGTGAAAACTGCCAGGGGGTAAGTAAGTATATCTATCGGCAAAATAGTGACTAAAATCGAGGGCGTACTTTCTAGAAGGCCAGGTTATGACATCAAAAAATATGAAGTAAAATAATAGAAACATAGAAACGCGATTAAGACCCGTTTAGTTAAAATATATATTTATTAAATACAAACGAATTGAGAAACTCCTCCTTTTTTGAAGTGGATTAAAAATTTGTGCAAATCATGAAAGTTTAAATCAGTTAATTAAGAATTATGGCCAAATATTAAAAATTACATTTCATACATAGTTACGTACAAATATTGCTTAATAGTACACAAGGATTTGTAATTTGGGTTGATTACTTGGACCACTTTTACTTTACAGTTTACTCTCCATTTTTGAGTGACTTAAACATGTAAGCTAATAAAATTGATTCGCAACTTTAGTTGGATGTTGATTTAGGTTATCGAGATGATACTGGAGACCCACATAACTATTATCAAATAATTCCAGGATTCAAGACGCGGACGTCAATGCGATTCTTGAGATAACACTTCAGACTAAACAACAAACTGACAAATATATGTATTCACTTCAAAGTACGATAATTGCTTACATTAGCATTGCATGTGATGCAATAAATTGAGACATGTTACTATTACCTAAGATCGGTTAAAAGTCGACTTTAATCAGACTTAAAAATACGCCCCATTCTTCTTACACGACTCGGTATAACTTGATATTCATTATCCTCCACAGGGCTCTAGCAATTATGGGAAAACTTCAGGTATCTGTGAATATTAATCGAAAACTGAAGAAATTTGCATCAATATGGTTTAATACCCTACAGATTGTGTGGTAGCGTATAAGGTTTGATTTAGTTTCCTGTTATCTTTCAAGGCTACACTCTCGTATATATGTCAAGGAACGATTTAGAGTTCATTTACTACATAACAAACCAGGAATTGGGAATTACCCACATTTAAATAATCAAACAATCCAAAAAATGTGAAATTCCATGTCGTCTTTGAACAAATTATAAATATCGAACAAACACTTGTCGATGTACGTAGATGATTCGGATTTGTTCCACCGCAAGTCGTGATATAATATTTATAGTAAATAATTTTATGCATTCTAGGCTCGCAATTCCGATTGCGTGAACCAAATTTAGTCACTGTACAATAATTTAACAGCAAGTTAAGAAACTTAGGAAAGAAATATTACTGACTAACAGATGAACAGAGAATGGCCGGACTAAATTAATGAAGCTAGAGACTTTAAATTTGGCAGGAATATTACTTATCTTGCTTTAGTATCGTAGAGGTGCACAATGAAAATATTAGAATAGGGGTGGAAGTTTAAAAACAACTCCCGTAACTTCGAAGCCAAAAAAAAACAAAAAGTAGAAAGTTATATTTTTTCTATTGAAAAAGTTAAGGTGTGTAAAATAGACGATTTTTTTTAACATTATTCGGAGCTTAAGCTAGTTCAAATATGAAGATATAACTAAGTGCATATATTTTACTATCCAGTCAAGAAGCTGGTTATCAAAACGTAGATAGCCGAAAAGAACCTACGTAAAAGATAAAGTAATTATAATAATTAATAAATGTCACAATCTTTTTAACATCACACAATGTATCTGAAAAAGGTGTGAAAACGTATAAATATTTAGCAAGCTGTGAGCGTTGACCTCCACTTTGAGCCGAGTACCGATTACCAATTTAAAAATTTGAGCCGATTTTATTGAGAACACTGTCACTATGTACAAAGGTAAACCCTTAAACAATGCAAGATCTAAAACCAAATAAAAACCCATATTCTAATACTCGCTTTGTGCGCAATAACATAAATAAGTAAACCCTTTTCTACATCTACATATTCTTGGTATAGAAACTGGGAATCGATTATGAAATGTTTTCCTACAGAGTTCAATTTGGCGCATTTATTGTAGGTCTTTTCGCATGCACTTGAATTATAAAAAATATGTAAAGAAGCCCTTGGAATGATGAACTTATTACTCGTAGTACCCAAAATTAGCTTTGGATTTTGATACGCAAGAGGTTGATTTTGTATTGTCTACAAATAGAAACTAAAATTACATATACACGGAGATCATGTTCAGAGTTAGATCGAAAGATAATATATCAGAAGAGATCATAGCAGTACCTAAATATATATCGTATCAGATGGCCTTCGAATCAACACCTCCAGCTAGAGCTGTAAGCCGCTAAATTCAAACGCAACTCTAATGAAAGTTTTTCATTTAAATGTGTACAAACGTGTAGTTAGGGTACGAGTTCAGCCATTATCAGAAGTTGGTAAACAGTCGAAGAGTTCAAAATGAACTACACACGCGCCGAGGTAATAAGAGGGTGTGTAGATCATTTTGAGATGTTCGACTACTTATCAACTCCTAATACTGACTGTACAAAGTAATTGAAACCTTAATGATCTGCGTGTTTAATACAATAACGCATTCAGGATGTTGATGGGGCTGCCGCGTCACTGTAGTGACTCGGCAATGTCTGCGGAGGCTTCGCGGCTATTATGCGAAAACGGTGCGCCTTCCTACCACAGTATATTTACTGTGTCCCTACTGAGCCGCCGGCGCGCCAACCCTGGCAGCATCCTGGCTTCGCTATCTGACGGGTGGGACTAGCTCTTGCTTCAGCGATGGACGAAGCTCCACGCTCCTTTATTGTAACTGTGTGAAATGTACCTAATTAATGTAAAAGAATACGAACTAACATTATATTATAAGCTTATTTTCACTGTTTTGTACACTAAACCCTATGGATTCTGTCCGAAATAAATGGTTTATTATATATAAATTATTATTATTAATGCGAACGCGTTTGAGACGTTTGCTGCAATGATAAACCTACACTAAAGGCACAGTTACTTTATCTATCTTATCTATAAGTGACCGACGTGCTTTAGAATGATTTAGTATCATCAACCATACAAGCGGCAAATATTGGTATTTGTGGGAAATCCCAACATTTTCGTAGATATTTACCCAATGCCAGCCCGAGTGCCGGTTAATTACATACGCAGTCTAACAAACAGGCACATGCCACGCCACAGCTCAAAGTGATTCATTGATTTTTAAACAAGTGCTTGCAAATATTTGCCGAATTATAATATATAATTCACGTTCCTCGAATCATGTCGCCTCATAGCAATTGACTCGGAACAACACCAAGAGTTCCGTTAATTACAAGTGAATGAAGTTATCTTAACGAATAACTGTAATATTATAGACATAGTAGGTAAGTTTCATTACCTTGTTTTTCGCCTCGCTTTTGTTTTTACGGATGCCTTTGATTCGTTTCGGGATCTGGAAAGATGCGTGAGAACTTATGAATATTGCGGTAAAATTCATATAAACTAATGAATGTAACCTAACCAAATAGAGCACGTATTTATTGCGTACAACAATAGCTCCAAATGCCTTGCAAATCTTTATCTCTCACATTGATTGAGATAGAGGCCTAAAAATACAAATTCACTAATTATTCAAAAGTTTTTCTAAAAGTTGTGCGTCTCTCTGAAGTTACTTGTGTTAGGTATACCTACAGTCGAGTCGTACAGAATATATACATATGTACCACCGACCTTATTTTGTTTGTGTCATAAACGTGTATAGATGTTTTTGACGTCTTGGTAACGTACATATATTTATGCCCTTGACTGTACTATGTAAATACGACCCATATTTAGTATTTGGTGCCCATAACCGGTTAAGTAAATTATTAAGTCGACTATGAACTTTAACAAAAGAGGTTACTAAGTAACCTAAGTAAGTACCTACGCAAGTAGGTATTCTTACTTAGTAACCTTTTTTATTAAAGTTCGTAGTAGACTTATAATTTTGACATTGTGCCAGTGATTTAGCGCACGGAGTGATTGTTACACCCTGGCGTTATAGGTACCTACCTACTCCGAAAGTCTATTTTCGAAGTTAGTTTCGTGCCGTACCGCTCACATTAATAGTCATTAATTTGAGAGTGAGACGGACAATAGATACGAACTACGAAAATGGAATTTTGGGATAGCCCCCTGTTTATACTCTGTTGAATATTATTATGAAGTGCAAAAAAGTCGAAGAAATTCCAGGCAGTCTAGGTTGCCTCTGGTACTTATTATAGGTTATGGGAAGCCGTTATTATTGCTTCGGACCGGTGTCCCATTTTTGCGCCTGGCTTCCTTATTGTTTACATATAAAAGGCATATTACTATCGTAATGAGCATAACAGGAAAACCCAATAGATATTAGTACCGTCATCAGTTTGAAATGCGATGATTTTTTTAAGGTTTGTCGCTTGTAAATCGAATACCTTTATGGATATCGCTATTCTCCATTCCAATCCACTGTCACCTTTGTAAACAAACCAATTTCATCTCAATTTCCACACATTGTATGCAATTAGCATCGCATCCACCGGAATGTTGAAGGAGTAGATATCTCAAGACACATAATACAATACAATACAATACAATAACTCTTTATGGAACACCACATATAACAACCAAAACAGAAAATAGTTATTTGTTATGCAAGGCTGCAAAGTGTTTGTTTGGCGCGAGTGCCTGAATTGAAACCCGAGCAAGCGAAGGATTCTAGGATTGAACCACGAGCGAAGCGAGTGGTTCAAAAGAAGAATCCTGAGCGTCGCGAGAGTTTCAAGGCACGAGATACTAAACAACTTTGCTGCCGAGCGAAACACACAATTTTTCACCTCACTACAGCGAGAAAAATGGTGGATGAAAGAAAAACAGTCTAATAGTAAATCAGTTTTTTTATTCTAAATAAGAAAGGTAAAAGGATCTAAGCCCATACAGCCTAGTCTAATAATCTAATAAGTAAATCTATTTTTTCTGATTGTTCCATCACATTAATTTCTTGTGTATTATACTCTTTTATCACAAACCAAACAACAATTTCGGACAACTTTTCGGTTTCCCGACGAGCAATCTCTAAAAACTTTTTTTTTTCTAATCATAGATATATTTTTAAAAAGAAAGTTAAAAAATCGCACTAACTAGACTGAATTAAAAAAAATGGGGCGCGTTCTGAATTTGCATCATAATATTTGTTTTTTCCTGCTTGGTTGCTATTTTTGTGGTTAACCACAAATTAAAATAATTAATAAAAACCAATATCGTTTTTTCTTTTAGCAACGAAAGTTAGCAAATCTTGAAAATAACTTGCAGTAACGGATTTTAAAATAAATTAATAATGAATACCGGATCGCGTTTCTGAACGTGACATTATGTTTTTTTTTATCGGATGAAAAAGTTAGGGGTCTGATAACAAGTTCGATATTTGAAGTTCGTATTATTCCGTCCTTCTCATTCACATAATTAAGTACTATTCGTATAAGCGAGACGACAACATACAAAGTTCAAATTCTAATTTCTGAGTATATGAGTAGGTGGGCAATGGTGGTCATCGTTACGTTCGAATTTCAAAAACCTTTTAAACCACGCAATTACATCACACTAACAGGTGGCTATTCTCTTGTTGTGGGAATTGCGACGTGCGCATATTTTGTACCGACAGCGGAATTTCCCTTACAAGTTATCTCGCACTCATCTCATAAGGTGTATTACAATACAGGGGGAAAAAGCACTTTTCCACGCAGATTTTGAAGGAGAAAGTCAGCCTTTTCGAGCAAGTGAGGTGAAAAAGATATTATCATAGAGAATATTGTAATATTACCTTGTAAGGTAACAATAGGCGGCCTTATCGCTACAGAGCGATCTCTACCAATCAATTATACTATACTAATTATAAATTATACTATGATTATTTTATTTAAATTTTATGGGGACTACAGTTTGTTTACAAAAGCGTTAAAATTGGTTGGATGGACTATACAGCTACTCATTACAAAAATCAGTAAATTATTTTAATAACTATTAAGAAGGCTTTTAAACCCCTCTTCCCTCTCTTTTTATTCGTGTTCCTTACCGCGCACTGGAAGCATCCGAACAACGCCTTGCTGGTGCCTGCGCGGGAGTGCGGCGAGCCGGGCTCCGTGCCAGAGTCATTGGCGCTGCGCGGCAACACAGGCGTTCCGGACACACCCTGCCAATACAATACAACACACTTTAGAACACAACATACATACACATACACAAATCACGTCTTTATCCCTTACGGGGTAGACAGAGCCTAAGGCAGCAAGACCTAAAGGCCACGTCCAGCGTGACCGTGGCGTATAGGTGGAAAGGGGAATCAAAATAGTGATCGGTTGATAGCCGCATCGCCTATAATGTGATTCCTATGCCCATTCCCTCGATGGACTTTTACCATCTGCGCGGGAGGAGAAGCAACTGGTACATTCTATGTTTTTTCTCTACTCCCAGAACAGCATGGAAGCACAAAATATGATTTTGCATATGTATACTTGAAATTTGCTTGTTTGTTAAAGAACACAATGAGTATTTTACAAAGAAAAGTGACTTAAAGAAAAACTTACTGTGCATAGTTCGACCTTCTAGCTAGCCATATACTTAAAAAGAGCCCCTTTTGTAAACGGTATAAAGATTTCATTTGCCCAGAGTATGTAAAATCTTTAGATGGTACTAAATTTAAAAATAAACTTAAGGATTTTTTACTTTATATGTGCTTTTATAAAAATGAATAATTTTGTACGAATTATTGAATATAGATAGAAATTATTTATAATAATTACTAGGTACCCTACCTAAATATTGTACGTCCGACATGGACAAACTGTTGAAACTTATAAAAATCATGTTATCACAATTGTACACAGTTTTATACAATAAACGTTTCTTATTTCTTATTTCATTGAATTGGACCTCCGCAAATAACGCCTGATTCAATAAAATATGATTTGTTATTAAAAAACCGGCCAAATGAGAGTCCGACTCGCACACCTATGATTCCGTACAGAATCGGCAAGAGAATTATATTATCCAGTGTTAGCAGAACTTTGCTCCTAAGCAAAATGTAAGCTGTGTCAGGTCATTTTACATTGGTTACTTATGTAGCCAGACATACGAAAATTTCTAGACTCATTTCATTAGGTTGTGTTATAAAAGCTTTCACGCCAAATTTCAAATTTGTAGGACAATTGGAAGTATTCCCTATTTTTTTTAAAACAAGGTAATTTGTGTGGAACCACACCTTTACCAATTAATGTTTGAGTTATGATTGAGTTAACTTAAGAGCTAGTTCACACGAGCGTTTAAAAAGCTTCGCGTTAAAACCCGACGTTGGAAGTTCCGTATGTTCAATTCGATTCAACGTCCAACGCCCAACGTCGAAAATCGAACAGTGCTCGATAAAAAAGCACCGCGCTTTAAAACCGCCTTCGTGTGAATAAATATATGGTTTCCAATTTGTTTTATTTAAACGTTTTTTAACGCCCGTTGAAAAAACGCTCGTGCGAACCAGCTCTAAGTCCGATTCAAATCTTTCTACTTTGCCTATGTCTACCCTCATTTAAAGGGGAAAACAAAACGGCTGGTATTTACGGGTAGGTTACCAAAAGACAGATGCTGCGTCGAAGATATCAGACAGCTGTCAGAATTAACAGTCTCTGTTTGCAGCAAGGTGATTGCTCGAGTTCACATCAGAGTTTAATTGTCCAAAAAAATTGATCTTCGTGAAATTACAGTGTTCAGATAAAGCTCGACAATGGAATCGAAAGAAATTAAACTACCCAGTTTTTTACCTACTGATCCTGAGTTATGGTTTAATTCAGTGGAATTGTTACTTTCCATCGAAAATATGGACGGTAATAAGAAATATGACTGTATCAAGTCACTGCTGCCTAACCACGAATACTACCTTGAGAACTATGAGGAAGATTCAGAAGACGAAAATAAATACCCGGGACTGCGTACGTATATGATAGATCGAATAAATCATGAAAAACTAGAGAATATAAAATTACTAGCTCTCTATTCGTGCTGTGATCTAAAACCGTCTGTTTTCCTAACACATTTGTCCGTGCTTATGAACGATGTTATACCCACGTCTTTGAAACGAACATTTTGGCTGGCGAGGTTGCCGCGAAGGATTCAAAAAATAGTTATGGCTGCAATATTAAAAGACCCGGTCCCGATGGAAGACAGGAGCCTCGAAGCGTTAGCGGCGCTAGCAGACGGCGTAGCAGCCTATGAAAAATATTATTCCTGGTCCTCACTGCCAGAAAACGAAGCGATTTCTGTACCAACCTATAATGGAAATGATCTCGAACTATGGTTTTATTTACTAGATGAAGCATTCTCTTCAAAAGATATAACGGATGATGAAGTGAAATTTATATCAGCTGCGAGAGTGTTGCGTTCCAGCGACCTGTTTGCTGCATCCATGTTTTTAACAGAGTTACCTAATGAACAAGTAGATAATCAATATGGAAACTTACAAGAGAGAGTAATTAAAACTGCAGAGGTTATAAAAAGAGACATTATATATCGTATAGTGTTTCAAAACATAGAAGATTTAATACCTTCAAAATTTTATCATTTTTTAAATGGGTTAGCTTCGAAAAGCCATAAAATAATACCGCAGCTCGTGGTCAGAACACTATGGATAATGCAACTTCCCATGAAAACACAGGCCATCCTATTTGAACACCTTGTTACATCCCGAGAACACTTGCAAGATATGAACATAGACGTCTTGTGTTTGCTTGCGGATAATGCAGCAAAATCAAAAAAGACCATGGAAAAATTATCTGGATGTTTACAAGGTGCAGACCTTAAAGACGATGAGGTGGATGCGGACGAATTACAAACTGAATTAGAAGAAGCAAAAACGCTTCAACAAAAAATTGCTGTTGGTATTCGGTACTGCGATTATATGTACAGATTTTACTATGAGAAAAGCCCATCGGAAAAGATAAATAGTTGCACAGTTTACGACGAGGAGCATTTTGATGACGATTTGGACGCGGCGGATTACTTCTCGCGCGGGTGCACCTGCTATTACCATCACAATTACGGGGCACAGGCTTATAACTGCGTGCAGGTCCAAGCGAGGCGCAATCAATGAAGTGATCAAGAACAGATTTAAATAAGTAATTTTATAAGTAGGTCATTTTCATTTTTATTAAATAAATGATGTTTTTTTATTATGTTTACTAACGTTGGTTACTTATAGTGTATGAAAAGTTACGATGAGCAATTAAATTATCTTTTTACTGAGTATAATAAATATTACCTAACTTTCACAGATATTCATTTATTTTCATTTATCTTAAGTTTACCCCACACCTACGTATTTACAATTTGTTACCTATTGACTACCTGGCTTTCTTACCGTTGTTTTTGGAATTACTGCATCTTAAGTATTTGAGTTTACTTGAGAGTAGGTAGGTGGGTATTACATTAACATTTTATACCTTCAATAGTCCTGTCTTTAAACTGATACAACCAAATCCTTTAAAAGGTAACCTGAAGTACTTAGCTCCACAAAAAACGGCGGCTCTAATATACTAGGTACTCGGCGGCAAAAAATGTGGCCCTCATATATGTACTTACGCAATATAAGTAATTTTGTATGGAGACTGAGCCAAATGTTGCGCCGCTGAGTAAGTATATCTTAAATGTGACATTGGTCTCGCCGTTTCGGTGGACAGTTACAAAATTGCTTTAACAAGATAAACAAAAACAGCCTATTAGCATGTTAGTGCGAGCAATTTACTAAATGGTCCTCGTCATATTTCCTACGAAAAACTTAGCGTAATACTTGAGCCGTACAATAACACAACCGAAGTATAGATAGTTAACCTTGGCTAAACAAAAGAACAAAGCAGATGTGGCTCCCGGCCGCGGTGCGTGCTCTATACGCTAAACGAGCACGCCTTACTTTAATCGGATTATTGCAAAACACGTAACAAATCAAGCCTTATTTTTTGTCCCACCAAAATGATTGTCAAGTGCGTACCTACTTGCCTATAACAACAAAATTATATAAGTTACAACTTCGCTTTGAATGGCACGCCGTTGTAGGTCGTGTCGCGTCATCAGTTTCATTAAAGTACGACTACCTAGGTACCCATACAATATTTATTTACGACGAAAAATAGTACCGGAAATAGGTAAGTCAGGTACAAAATTAAATTACCCCTGGCCCTGGGCTCGATGTTACCTTAGGACGTTATTAGTGTTTATGTATGTAGGTACCTAGTTAGAAATAAACATAACATCGGTATGTATGGAATCGGTGCTTTGGATTGCATGTTTATCGGATCGGAAGGCATCGCAAGTGGACAAGCAGCTAAGCACGGAATACAAGCGCCGGTAATGATCGCGTAAATATTGATCCCGGTCGAGTTGAATGCACCGCGGCGGTACGCGGCGCGGCGCCGCGACCTTGCCCGCGCCGGCGCAGATAGTGCGCCAGTCGCCGCTCGCCGCCGGTAACTACTCACGTTAGCATTACTCTTTCCGTCGACGTAAACAGCCGAGTAGCTCTCCGGCGGGAAACTGAACCCCGGCAATGACATCCCAGTCGTGGCACACACTCGCGGGTCAGGGCGCGCTCGCGGGCCGGTCGCGGTCGCCCTGCCGATTCATTGTTCCTTATTGATCGTTTGGCGAAGACGGCGCGCGCGCGGGCGCGGCGGGTAGGGGCAACGCGGCCGCACTGACGCGACGCCGGCGCCCGCACACGAGGATTATCGCTTTACGCGACCGATAATGAGCAAACCAAACTTCCCCGTGCGACGCAGCACAGGCCTCGCGGTCGAGCGCTCCCCGCTAGCCTTATCGTGAGATACTGCAAGATTAATCAAGAGACGCGAGGTTGCGGACGGCTCCCGGCGAACAATACCCATGCCCGCTCGAAGGGTACGAAGCGCATTCGTTTATTTATAGGCTTACCTACGTAAACTATAAAATAAATCATCGGCAATAATGCAAACTGTATGAGCAGCGAATGCACAATAGAATGCCGATGTTTATATTTGCATCAAATGAGTTGAAGTGCGTCTGACTTGCTCTTTATTCGTAATTGACGTGCCGCCGCCTATGGGTTCATGCTTAAGTAGGTATAAGCATCAGTCCATAAATCTATTTTACTCGTAGTTATTGTTATTAGTAACATCTATTTTTTGTTGAATTCGCGTTACTAGGTAGGTACCTAGGTACTCCAAAAACCCGCGTAGTAGATGAATAAGCCAGTCCTGATACCTCCACACCTGATAGCCAAGTCTCGGAGGAATAAGACTTATCTAATAAAAACTTGAGCTTTTAGCGCTTTTACAGAAACAAACCTCAACGCCCGTTAAATTACAAGCTCATATGTTTTATGCCAATAAAGTGGCCGCACCTCATTTATGGTGCCTAACGGCCAAGCTTTACCTACTCGTGACCACATAATACTTTTATGACAGTGACTACGTCATAACACATGCATTTGAATTCTACAATTATAAGATTTAAGTAAGGTACCTATAAGCCGTAAGCCTACTTATTCAGATAGAAAGCCTTCACGAGTAGGTACGTACAGTGGGACCGTATGAGCCTGGAGATGGTGCTGATAATCAAATCTATGCCTTAACCAGATATATTTCTACATAGTATTAATAACTTTTCTATATAGTCAAACTATGTCAAGGTAATGGTGATTACTGATTGCATGGTGTTAGAAAGATAGTCGCTTAGCAATCAGAGCCTATTATATTACACCAAGTTCAGATACAGGCAGACTAGTAAACTAGTGACTAGGCAAAGGGCCTTCACCAGTGTATAGTAGAAAATACAATTTCGAATTTTACTCCATACAGATTAAATACGTTCGCCATCCTTCGAACATTTAGATAGGTACATACCTACTCTGAGAATTGTTTTGCCGGCAGTTTCGATCGGCTGTCCCTACAATCTTGGTGAAATCATGGTGAAATATAATTTGCATATTTGAGTAAACAAGTGCGTGCATTTCATTTGGGAAAAACTATGAAAGATTGGGACGAAATATGAAACGCTGAAGACATTTCGTCGCTAAACATGTAGTCCACTCAGGTGTTCTTCGAAGTAGCACCGCATTTTCGTTTTCTTGAGGTGCTGGAATTTCATATGAAACTCAATGGAAAAAAAATCACAATTTCACTATTACAATGACCCGACTTACTGACACTGACTGTAAAACGTCTGTAAAACAACAAATACTTCAAAACAGTTTTCTTTTTTTATTTTATTATAAGCCATGGGTGCCATATCTGGCGTAATTTTTAATGTCCGAAACATAATTAGGCGTTACAGGTTTCACATAATTTTTGAGCGCCGAAACTTCGTTAGGCACAATTCGTTATTAGCCGAATGGTTGTTTACGCCGAATTTTATTATGCCCGAAAAAACAATTTAAGTAAATACCTGACAGGGGATGCACCGGTACTTCAAATATAATTCAGACCTAGAGCCATATCTCCTTTAGCAAAGATTCCTAATGTCTTCCCCAGGGGGTTGACCAGGGGAGACACGGGTCTGAGAAAAAGGTTATTGTCGGACAGACAGACGAACAACAAAATAACCTTGCAAGGTATCCTTCTTTCCTTTCTAGGTACGGAACCCTAAAAATATTGAGGCACTAGTCATTTCTATTAAATGAAAAAATAAACACTTTTATGTTCACACACTTTTATTTCACTTAATATTTTATCGTACAAATAGTAGGTTCCAAATTGTTCGGCTGAGTGGACCTCGCACTTGAAACCGAATCAATAATACAAATATTGCCGTAAGTCACATTACAATTTCAACAATACTGGAGTGGTGTTTACTGCACACACATTGCATAATTACGCAGCTTAGGGCGGTTGTAGATTAGGCTGCCATAGTTGTATGCACCATAGACTAAGAATCTACAACTGTAAAGACTGGCGGAGCAAGAGCGAGATACCCCCCCTTGAGTTTTTGTCACCCCGCTATCCAATTTCAACCTACAAGCTTCTAAACTTATGACTTTAACATACTTATTAATTACACACAAACTATTTCAGGGTGCACCTAGGAAGTACCTAGTCGCTTGCTAAAAGGTTGTACATACCTGTGCGCGTGCAACTGTACGTACTCGGCAAGCCGTACTCCTCGAGCTCTTCG
The DNA here is from genome assembly GCA_932294345.1 of Pandemis cinnamomeana. Lineage (NCBI taxonomy): Eukaryota > Metazoa > Arthropoda > Insecta > Lepidoptera > Tortricidae > Pandemis > Pandemis cinnamomeana. The sequence continues at coordinate 7,538,001 of OW028705.1, read as the reverse complement.
AGTCAGCAATATATTTCTAATCGTCATAGTCACTTTTCGCCATTCTGCTTGTATATGACATAGATATAGTAAACGCTAACCATAGATAGTGGCATCCACGAAGACGCGTGGATTTATCAAAATTAACTTTTATGTTCATACTGAACCACATAAATTGTTAGACGGCGTAAGAAAAATGGTCTAGTTTGTCTACGTCGCGTATCATATCGCTCTTTTCCTTACGTTGCCGATCTATTCCTATCTATATCTATGGTTTAACGAATAGACGCCGGGCAGTCGCTGTCACAGTTGATCTATTCTTTAGCTTTAGCACTGCTATACGAAATACGTCATGAGAAAATAAAACTTGAAATGATAATACACAGACGCATGGTATTATCGCACATTTGTACGATAGGCCACATGAAATTTTGCAGTTTAACAAACTAGAAAAATTACTCAAAATATTAACAAAATAAATAATGATATAAAATGTCACATATTTTAATTTGTAGGTTTGACGTAGGTTATGCACCATAGAGTAAGTAATCAATTATTATTTGAGCTGGATTTTTCTCAATCAATTTATGACAAGTAAAAAACTTGAATTTCCTTGGCAGTTGATTTATTAAAAAGTGAACGATCCTTTATCAAAATTTGATGCTATTTGTCGAATCTGCGCAACAGCTGGGTTTGGGATGATAATCTGCAAACAAACAAATAAAACATTATCAAATTTTTAAACACTTTTTTTTATATACATATACACAAATCACGTATTTACCCCTTGCGGGGTAGACAGAGCCCAAAGTGGCAAGACCTACAGGCCACGTTTAGCAAGATTACTGTATTAGTTTACTTTTTTTTCGAGCAAATAAATATTATTTTCGCAAAAGGCGACAATGCATCATTAATTCCATTTGTATTGTGTTATAGGTGTGCAAGCGCGGCGATGATTGCTTACTATCAGGCGACCTACTCATTTTCCCTTACCACATACATGTACCTACCTACATAATAAAAACGAGTATTCGGATTTTCAACTGCCAGATAATGTATCACGTGAGCAGACCGTAGTTAATATCCTGTGACACTGAAGTGTTCAACAGCCAAGACAGTTTTTGTTGGCTAATGTTTTAGCAAGCACAAATTTTGCTGATTTAATTAAGAATACAAAAAGATACAATCCAATCCTCTAGTTTGCAGGTCCATGAGTGGTGGTGCTCGCTTACCATCAGGTGACCCACTTGCTTGTTTCCTTTCCTTGTTGTAAAAAAAATGTGTCTTATATATACGGTGAGTTAAATGCAAAGTTCACTACATTATTTTGTGGTGTCAATAGAGAGTATTGTATCTGTGTTGTAAATATAATATTAAAAAAAAATAAGACTAAAGAAAATTTTATTTGTGCTGGTATACCTGGTGTGACGTCACGTCTGCAACACTGTAAGCGTGTAGGCGAGCAGTTCGCGCGCGCGCGCCGCTGCCGGCTCCGCGCTGCGTTGCGCGCGCTGATGCGCGGACGCCACCGCCGCAGGCATTCGCGCGCTTCTCAACAGGAGTTTTGCCTAAAATAAGGACATCAATCAACAACAAGAACAAAGCTTCAAGTACAGTTGCCTTTTTTTTCATTTTCTCCAATTCCATGCTCACCCGGATTCACGAGATCGAGCTCTTTTCTATAGAGGAATATTTTATTTTTCTTTCAATATTTCTTAAAAGTTTTGATGTCTTTGAAGGTGTAGGAAAATCGTAAACATAGGAAAAAAACTGAGGCATTTTTGTCCAATTGGAACCGAAAGAGCTTGTGATTCTATAAGCAGGAATAATATAAAATTGGTAGATAATGATAACAATTTTAAAGAGTAGCGTTTTTTTTTTTGGTAAATTCTTAACTATCTGAACACAGCCGCAATGTTGAATACGTAAATGCGTTTTCGCAACTTGGAAAGTAACACTTAATTAGGTAAAGCCTTTTTTCACAGGCGGAGCTTACGAAAATCGAATTTAGTTATTCTATAAAATCATAAATCGACATTTTCATGTGTGTGTGTTTTTGTGTTGTAGTAGGACCATTTTTTAAACAATCGATGGACGTATGAGAGTGGTTACAATAGATGCACACATCAAATTATACATACATCAATGCAGTTCAATTTAATTTTAAGCTAGTTGTCACTAAATAACTGACATGAATTACGAGTGTGCCAGTTGAGGATATACCGACCGCAATTTACATAAAAAACAAACTATGAAATCTAAAACATGTCACTATTTCAACAATAACAACTTAATTGCTTTGTGAGACTAATGAAGTCAACAGTATATACGTGCGAATTGGTTCCGCCAGAGCGCCTCATTTATAACTGCCCCTACAGGCATTAATCACGCATGACGCGGTATGATGTCAGATCGTACTGAGATCATTCAAATCATATTTTATATCATCATTTCCTTGCCCTCATAAGTTTTAAAAGGTAACTAATCCAGGACCCTTTACACTATAAAATTAGCAATAAGATGCCAAAAGAATCAGTTTAGCAAAGGTAAAATAATTAAATAAATATTCCCCGTTTTTTTTATGAATTTGATGTATAGCATAGCAACTATTAAATAGTTAATTATGTCATATATGCTGTGTACATTCGTCATATTTATTCGCCAAATGTTGGCCTCATTGTTTCTAGAAATATTTTATTACTTATACAGGTTAAAGAAAACCGCAAGAAGTATTCAGCTCCTACGTCAGTGTAAACATCGCGGTGAAATAAAATACCATTCGAGCCGCTTGATAAAAAAATGTAATTTAAATAGCTTTGGCTTCCACCGAAGTTATAGTAAGTCACTTGTGTTCTTTTCAGGTAGACCTTGAATAATTACTTAACTTATGTTCTACTCATACTAATACTGTATATAATTATATTTGTAAAAAGCGGATGTAATTAAACGTAGACGTTTTTTTGTGTTCCAATTGGGATTGTCTATTTTTTTACAATGTATAGTAAATCGAAAACCATTTCGAGATAAATGCTTTTTAAATCGTTTTCTGTATTTACTTTATTTTATTTTACTATAATGAATTTATTACATGAAAAATAAGCAATGACCTTCATTTGACATTCCCAGACATGATGTAGACGGTCCAAAATGTACTTTATTTGCAAAGGTTACAAATTCTATGCTATTTACGCGTGGATTATACTACGTAGTTCAATTTGGACCCGCAATCTGACATTTCATTCATCTTATGACAGATGACAAGCAAATGGGCAATCTTGTTACTGTCATTCTTGTTTTTTCCACTGTTTACTTTCATATTGTTGTATTATAGTTTAGATTTAGAAGCACTTTCGGTAGATAATTAGGCAAGAGTGTAACCACACAGCGATGTGCTTCGCTCACATGAAAGATTTTCCGCTAAATATTTTAATGAAGAGCGAAAATATTACGTTTTCAGTTTACTTTCGCCTACTGAGTTTACTGACTTATTTCCGGGTCCTGTTTTGTCTCGATCATACCTGGTATGTGTTTATGGACCTTTCTGCTTCGCGCAGAATGTTATGGTATGTGTAACGGTTGTGAAAATATAAAATTCATAGGAGAAGATCGCGTGAATGTTCCTGTGTTATTGTTGAATCATGTTGACATTGATACTGATGACAGTTTGCCAACTTCACCACAGATAGAAAAGACGTTAATGGCGGCGCTTCACATACGTTTTATGACCAATTTATCCAATAAGCAGATGTGTGATACCGGCAATGGAAACTCTGACGTCATCAACCAAAATACTTTCAATAATTAATAGTGAAAAAAATACCGAGTTATATGAGAAAATATTGAAATTGGTTTCTTATAATTGACTATTCTGCACAAAAAAAATATAAAAAGGATAGGTACTTTTTTTTAGACAATCCCAATTGTTTTCCTAATCAAATTAGTGTTCACTCGTTTAACTTAAAACCAATGGGAACTGTCAAACTGTTTCACGTACCTTACAGTACCTACTGTTTTATATCAGAACTTTCACTTCCCGATTTTTGATTTCGCCATCACAAATCATACATAAATGATGAATAGCGACGAAAAATGACAAAGTAATTTCAAATAAATGTATTAAAGTAAATTGTAGAAAATTCCGTCGTGTATAGTAATCGTTCGAGTTAGTGAGGCACGAATCACGTAATGACTAGGAGCTCGGTTCGATTCCCAGCCTCATTTTTTGATATTTGTTTATGCTCTCGTTTCAATAAAATAAAAATAATACCTTATGGTTGTTAGCAGCTAAGGCCCACACTGCGCGCGCGGCTGCAACTAATTCTTCGGTGTCCCCAGTTAGTAAACTACCAGACAGAATCTCCAGTAGCTCAGCTAGAATAGGTAAACCCAAAATTACAAACATGTCATGCTTATGGATTGATGTTAAATGTTTATTACCCAACCTAGGTATTTACGTTCAAACTGTTGTTTGTTGGATTGGGAACTTCACACACACCTTTGAATTTCACAGTATGTGATTTTTTTTACAATGTTTGTTTTCTACACATTAAAGCTGGTAAAGTTCAAATGCAAAGAACCCGGGCTTGAGCGACATCTGCTTGAGAGGGTACCGTGGCTTTTTTTACTTAAAATCTGGTAACGTATTCATTTATATATAAATCTTTTGCTGAAGGGAAGTATCAATCATTCTCGACTTCACCGCAAAATGTCAAGGAAATCACAACAATACACGCCAGTTAAGTGTCTCGACAACTACACATCGCCATTATTCAATTATCATATAGTGGTAATAACTCTTGTCATTTACGTATTTTTGCTCTCGATTGTGTACCTGCATTCAAGTTAAGCTCATAAATAAGTGTTAAAAATATATTTTTAACCGTCGTTTCAAGCTGTTGCCATGCAGAGCGCAGACATGTTTCATTCTTATTTAACAATAACAAAATGTCGTTTAGAAGTCGGCTGCTTAAACAAATATACACTTCACGAGTGACTGCAAAGAAGTGACACTGACAAGTTTGCCGGCTAATGGCTGTGTGCATTGTAGCCATCGTAGTTGTCCATATTGTGGACATACGTTAAGAATCTTAACTAATCGAGCACTCACTACAATATCACACTCGGTAACAGCTACTTATTTTGTTTTGTCGCGGCATGAATATTGTTCCCAAAATAACTGACGTACAATGAATCTGCATATTTTTACCCATGACGCATTTTCTTTGTTTAAGGACTGGTTTTGGAGGTCAAGATGGGACGCAGTCCGAGGGTATGTTACAGGTTGGTTCCCTAACTCGCAAGGGAGTAACATGATGCTCACGCGAGGTCAGGAAGGCAGCGCGATGCTGCGCGTGGTGCGCGGCGTTGGCCACGGCGGGCAGCAGCGCGCCGCACGGCCGCGGCCGCAGCGCCAGCAGCGCGCCGGCGCCGTCCGCGTGGCGCGCCAACTGGCACGCTAGCGCCGCCCATTCGCGGGCTAGCTCGCTGCCGCGCTCGCGTGTGCGCAGCTTGTGCAACGCGGCTAGGGCATCGCTCTGAAAAATTACACCTATATGATAACATACCACTTAAATGAGGATCATCTAACGGCCATTAATAGTACATTACTGCAGAGGCCGTGAAGTAAGGGATTGCTGGACGAGTTTGGGGTAGGTGGCCGAGTCGAAGACGAGGCCAGATAGAACGAGTCCTGCAATCCCTGTTCCGGCCAAAGCTTGTATAGTGCTTTTCTCAAACAATGTGAGGAAATATTAAAATTAAAATAACTACTAGACAATCAAGTAAATCATAGTTTATTATAGGGAAAATCTCTTTACTTTTTTCCGGTAGCATATTTTGCATAGCTAAATTTGCCTCCTCTTTTAAATGAGGCGGAGTACAGTTCATAAGTTCCCCGTCACTTTCATCACTAGAAGTCATTTTTATTTCTGTTAAATTATAATAACAATCACTACGAAATACGCATAAGCAGAAAAAAAGATTTTCGATTTGCCACCTTTTTTATTTTTTAAATGTACTAATTTGATCCAGCTATTTGAGCACCATGTTTAACCGCACATAAATATAGTACCATAGATTTTTTTTTTATGTCGCAATTATGCTTAGGTACAGATTGTGGTGGTGGTTGGCTGTATGTAATTTTTTCCTTTGCCAATTTAATTTTAGTATAGAAATTTAAAAAATTAGAGCAGCGGACAAAAATGGATTTTCATACTAACTTTTGTGGCCTAAGCCAAGAAGTAATGTAGGGAGCCATAAACGAGAAACTTCATGTCCTCATATCGGGACATTAACGCATACATTTCCGAGCATGTTTGAGAAATAGTACATTACTGCAGAGGCCGTGAAGTAAGGGATTGCTGGACGAGTTTGGGGTAGGTGGCCGAGTCGAAGACGAGGCCAGATAGAACGAGTCCTGCAATCCCTGTTCCGGCCAAAGCTTGTATAGTGCTTTTCTCAAACAATGTGAGGAAATATTAAAATTAAAATAACTACTAGACAATCAAGTAAATCATAGTTTATTATAGGGAAAATCTCTTTACTTTTTTCCGGTAGCATATTTTGCATAGCTAAATTTGCCTCCTCTTTTAAATGAGGCGGAGTACAGTTCATAAGTTCCCCGTCACTTTCATCACTAGAAGTCATTTTTATTTCTGTTAAATTATAATAACAATCACTACGAAATACGCATAAGCAGAAAAAAAGATTTTCGATTTGCCACCTTTTTATTTTTTAAATGTACTAATTTGATCCAGCTATTTGAGCACCATGTTTAACCGCACATAAATATAGTACCATAGATTTTTTTTTTATGTCGCAATTATGCTTAGGTACAGATTGTGGTGGTGGTTGGCTGTATGTAATTTTTTCCTTTGCCAATTTAATTTTAGTATAGAAATTTAAAAAATTAGAGCAGCGGACAAAAATGGATTTTCATACTAACTTTTGTGGCCTAAGCCAAGAAGTAATGTAGGGAGCCATAAACGAGAAACTTCATGTCCTCATATCGGGACATTAACGCATACATTTCCGAGCATGTTTGAGAAATAGTACATTACTGCAGAGGCCGTGAAGTAAGGGATTGCTGGACGAGTTTGGGGTAGGTGGCCGAGTCGAAGACGAGGCCAGATAGAACGAGTCCTGCAATCCCTGTTCCGGCCAAAGCTTGTATAGTGCTTTTCTCAAACAATGTGAGGAAATATTAAAATTAAAATAACTACTAGACAATCAAGTAAATCATAGTTTATTATAGGGAAAATCTCTTTACTTTTTTCCGGTAGCATATTTTGCATAGCTAAATTTGCCTCCTCTTTTAAATGAGGCGGAGTACAGTTCATAAGTTCCCCGTCACTTTCATCACTAGAAGTCATTTTTATTTCTGTTAAATTATAATAACAATCACTACGAAATACGCATAAGCAGAAAAAAAGATTTTCGATTTGCCACCTTTTTTATTTTTTAAATGTACTAATTTGATCCAGCTATTTGAGCACCATGTTTAACCGCACATAAATATAGTACCATAGATTTTTTTTTTATGTCGCAATTATGCTTAGGTACAGATTGTGGTGGTGGTTGGCTGTATGTAATTTTTTCCTTTGCCAATTTAATTTTAGTATAGAAATTTAAAAAATTAGAGCAGCGGACAAAAATGGATTTTCATACTAACTTTTGTGGCCTAAGCCAAGAAGTAATGTAGGGAGCCATAAACGAGAAACTTCATGTCCTCATATCGGGACATTAACGCATACATTTCCGAGCATGTTTGAGAAAAATAACTTTAATCAATATTTCCATGGTACTGTGACTTGACCTCTTATAATTAATATTTTACGACATCGGAATAACCACCTTAGGTGCACGGTCTAAAGTAGTTATTTCGATTTCATAAAACTTCATACACGAGGTCGAGTCACAGTATCTCATTACTTTTATTTCATTTTTAAATACACAATGTTTGTTATTTTTACGTTTAGTTTCTCTAGAAATGAAACTTTAATTTCTTGGACGTTTTTAAATTATTTCATTGTATGTTCGAGACAAGCACTATACATGCCTCGGTGGGGAAAGGGGTTGCCAGCCTCAAACTATCCAGCCTCGCTCGCGCTCGGCCGTCTGTATTTTATGTTTTCGGCCAGCAACCGCGTACTTTCCGGCCTCTGTAATAATGTACAACTGTTGTTACCTTTATGATGAGTGCGCGGCAGTGGTGATGTTCCGTAGTGCGGCGCAGTACGCGCACGCCGGCGGGCAGCAGCGCGGCGGCGCGCGCGCGCGGCAGCAGCGTGGCCGAGCGCGCCAGCAGCGCGCACGTCTCCACCAGCAAGCTGCGCCCGCCCACGCACACGCACATCGCGGAACACGCTGATACATACATTTGCATACGTTTAACCGACTTCAAAAAAGGTAGAGGTACTCAATTTAATATTTAATTTAACATTTAATATATCAAAATAAAATAAATACACCAAAGGAACGCTAAGTTAAAATATTAAAATAAAATTAAAAATATAATTATAAAATAAATAAGTCTACAACGATTTTAATGTCAACCTAATAATAATCATAACAGTTAACCGTAAAAAAAAGCAAATCGATTTTTTTTAAACAGCGCCATCTCCCGTATCAGGTGAGCAGTACGTGTTCTACGTGAGTTTGTCTTGGTGTCGTATTGACACATAATTTAAATAGATGGCGCTTTACCACAACATTCACTTAGTAATTTCAAATACTGTAACTAATCCGGATTCGATTTCCGGACAGTTTTACTTTTTAGAAATATACCTTTGGGACAGTTGTTAGTGAATGTGACGAGTAACTTGACAACAGCTTCTCTCAGCTGATCGGTCAGCATGCACCACGGCCACAGCCGACACAGACTCAACGCAATGTTGTCGCACGCCAGACTCTCCTTGGCCGAAGGACACTCCACCATCAGGCAGGTGATGACAGTCAGCAGCCAGTATAATGTGTGCAGGGTCGGATTCTGATGGAATAAATAAAATGATGCTTACTCACGATTTTTTGGAGCGAAACGGCATCGATACTCCGGTTCTTTGAAGTATTTGTGTTGAGTCTTTTTTTAACAACCTAATGTTTACATGTCTTATCTATAACCAACTATATAACAAACAGTAATTAAATCTTTATTTTTAACAACTTTGAATGGTCTAATTATTTTGAAATTCAGTGCATATTTACAGCTCCCCGATTTCAACGCAATACAAGCCTCATTTGGATATACCAATGTTTTGGAGGGTCATCACTCTATATTAAAATAAATCCGGAATACTTGAAGCAGTGGTTGGATTAATTTAATTAAAATTATTTCTCAGAATTCTTTAATTATGGCTGACAGAAGTGTTCAATCAACCCAACCACCTGCCGAAATATACTAGATTTTTAGACATCTTGCATAAAGTCAATGTGGGATATCCCAGCTCAGGATCGAAATAAAGTATCTTGTCTAAGTCGCTATTAGCCTACCTACACAATCATCATCTCCAGCCTATATTCGTCCCTCTACTGGGCACAGGCCTCCTCTCAGAACGAAAGGACTTGGGATATAGTTACCAAGCGGGCCCAGTGCGGACTGGGAACTTCACACACACCAAAAGCACACTAAAATTTCGCACATAAATTCTGAAAAACTCAGAGATGCGAGCCACTGGTCAAACCATTAGGCTACCACAGCTTTTTACCTACACCGTCTTTTACTCACGTTGTGGGCATTCCTGATGACTTCAACAGGTTGCCCGACCAGAGACAGCTGGTCGCGTACAGCCTGTAACACTGCCAGCAGAGCACGCGGGAACTGCCTGTGCGTGCAGTACAGACGGCCGCGCGCGCTCACAGCCACCACGGAAGACAGACAAGAGCATAGTTCGCACCAACGCGTGTCTGAATCAAACGTGTAATGTTCAAGTTTCAAATAGAAGGTTTCCGAATTAAAATGAACTGACGTCCCGTCGCATCGTTTTCGAAGCAGCAAGTTACAATTTTACAAGTCCTAGTAACATTGTAGTATAGTCGAATTACGGAAAAGTATGGAAGTAATTCGTGTAGTCGTGTTTTTTTTGTGGAATCGTTAAAGGGCACGACTAGATGGTTTCCCTCGGTTTGCACCTTTCTATCATGTACGGAACACTTTAAAATATTAGGTATAAACTTCAAATACCGTTATTTTGGAGTATGATAAAAGGTATTAGGCGCAAGTTTAGCCACGTGAAGGGTCCCGTTTGGTACATAATGTATATTAATTAAAAAGGTGTACGATGTATAGAATCTTGGTAAAATATTTTTTTCTGATTGCGGCTCGAGGATAATTCAGACGGTTGGTGCAAACTTACATTAAGCTTTTTAAAGTATTATAAACACCCAGGTAACTTTGCACCCCCGTGCAAAGTATGGAACATGTTTTTTTCACTCTTTTTTAGATTGTACTTCGGGGGAAATTAAGATAGTCGTGAAAATTTATAAATAACACATATTTAAAAGATACTACATTCGCACTCAATAAAAAAAAGAAAATTTTAACTGGAAGTTCAGTAAACATAGTTCTATCTAAACGCAAGGAATAGCAGCGAACGCTAGGTAGCGGGTAGTATTACAGAACCGCATGTTCCGTGTAGAAATGTCAATTTTTTATGGGGTGCGAATGTAAATCAAACCAAGTTAAGACGATTGTGACGATTTTTATTAATTTCAAAATTTCCCCCGAAGTACAAAGACAGTAAAACATAGAAAACTACTTTCCGGGTGTCGCACCTTGGTGCAAATTTGGTATTGTGTTTTGATATATTTTCTCATCATTTCCTCAATTTGCACCGCGTTCTGTATTTTCCCCGGGGCCGCAATGCCAAGAAGTATATTTTTAGTTATATGATTTTTTTTTGTATGTTCCGTGGCTTGAATTGAGCTAAATAACGGGTGCAAATATAGATTAAGATGTAATAAAACGTATGGAAAATTGCACAGACTACACCTATTTTTTCTTCTTAGTTATTACTATTACACCATTTTCAACCAATTCCACCCCTTTCCGGGGGGGTGAATATATCAAATGCTGTATTAGGTTCCATTTCTAACCCATACAAATCAAAAACAATCGTTTTTATCAGTTCTTAGAATTATTTCCTGACTTAAGTGAAATTTCACGTATTTTGCCTCCACTATTGGTCGAATCTTGACCACTGATTGGTTGATTGCGCCAATGTTTCTGGTTAACACATGTAAAACTGTAACTTGTGGCTTTGAGAAACGGGCACAGGCAATTCAATGTTCGCTACGAATGATGAATTTGCAAAATTTTAAAAAAAAATAGTTACATTTTATAATGATGCATGATTTAGAAAAAAAACGGCAAATTACTCATGATGTTGTAATTTCATAATAATCTTGAATTAGTGTATGACCTAAATGTGAACTGTTTTGATCGATCTATAATTCCAGAGCGATTGTCTAAGTTTTTGTCGGAACACGAACAAACTCCTCATGGGCACCGGTAATAACCACGATTTATAAAGTAAGACAAATTCAGTATTCATTCAAACATTGACAAAAATGATAAATGAGCAGTCATTGCATCGATTGGGCTATCATGAAAGGCTCGTATGTATGTATGTATGTATGTAAACTCTTTACTGTGCAAAATAAACAAGACAAATACAATTGACACCAGTGATATATGCAGGCGGACTTATCCCTTTAAGGGATCTCTTCCAGTCAACCTTTGAGTGGATGAAAGGAGTATGAACTGACAGATTGGTAAATGTAGGGTATTCGCGTCAAATAGCACTTTGTTCTTACCCTGGCCAGCATCCTGCAAGTTTTCTTGTTGCGACATATCCTGAAACAACTGCATCAGCATTTTACACAGCTCCTCCACTAAGTACTCTGGCTGGCAATCGTTGTCTTTGTCACACACGCCGCCTCCGTCATCTCTAAAATCGGGTGACTTAAGATTGTCCAGATATTCGATACAGGATTCATCTTTTGTTTTATCTGGATGCTTTCTGTTGGCAGCCGATTGTGCTAGCTGTGTGAGGCAGTATATGCCTGCGTCTTGAAATGCTGGAAAAATTAGAGTACACTTTTTTTTATAACAGCTAACTTTAAATAACAACTATGCATATATTAAATGCGATAGTAGGTGGTACGATACACACTTCCTCGTATTGTATTTCGTGTTGACTAAAAAACATTTTAAAAGGCTCTATTTCAGGAATTGTTATGCTGTTGTTAATAGTCTGACTGGAATATGTCAATAAGTGATTTTCTACATATTTTATTGAATCAGGCGTTACTTTGCGGAGGTCCATTTCAATTAACAAAAAAAAATACCTTGCTACTCCGCTGCTCACGTGCAAGATAACCAAGCCTGTGTGAAATATATATGTTTTTCATGAAACCCCTCCCTCCACTGCTGCCAATAAAACACATATAAATCCCACAAACTTAATTATCCCTTACACCACACAAACACTGACGTGTTTCGATCCCTCTACGGGATCATTATCAAAGTTTAATGAGCACAACTGTTAAACACATGCAAACCCAACATGGTTGCCGTGTTATGTTATTGGCAGCAGTGGAGGGAGGGTTGCATGAAAAACATATATATTTCACACAGGCTTGGTTATCTTGCACGTGAGTAGCGGAGTAGCGAGGTAACATTTTTTATTCATTGATTTTCTACATCTCTTAAAACGAATAGCAACGAAAAGTATCTGAATTTTGCTCAAACACTTTTATCAGACACTACATGACCTGGCCAAAATTTTAATCACAGTAAATTTGACTTTGACCACTTTTCAGTCTGCTCTAAAAATTATTAGTGTGGCTCTTAATTAATAAATAAGCTCTGGGGATTCTTATTTATGAAATATATATATATATATATGCTGCGCTATTTATTCGATGGGGAATCATGACCAATAAACTACTTACACAAGTATGTATGCAATCTCATTTCACTATTTTCTCAAACCTATTTCATAACTTTTTAATCTTCGTTAATCTGTTAATTAGCGCAATCAAATCGCAAACTAAATGAACTTTGTCCGACAACATTCGATCCAGCTATCATACAACTTAGTCATAATCGTAACAGATGGTAGCATCAATAGGTAACCACGGCATAGCAACAACGCCAACAACCTACATTAAAGTGGATGACATAAATATTGTGAAATCTATGAGAACTGCGCGTATTAATTTTCGATTACGATATGGGCACTATTCAGTCGTATTACTCACATCCGCATAATCCACTTTCAACGTATCTTTTCTTCATATTCCAAGCAAAAGACGCATTTAGTGGACAAACTATAATCATAACTGTGTGTAGACTAGACTGTGTTACCTGACGCATCGCTCTCCAAACATTGAAGTAACAGAGAAAAGAATGGCGTTGCAGGTTTCTCCCGCAGCTGCCTCCAAACACAGTCGGCGGCTGACCGGTCCGAGAGCAAAGACCCAAGAAGGAACAAAGCCTGCGTGCGGGCAGACAAGGCGTCTGGGTTCCACTCGTCTAAAAAACAAAAGTTAAGGCCCATTTTAGACACATGCAAGAATTGTATGCCATTATAGTTACATTGCGGAGTTTGACAGATCGGTTGAATTCGGTTTACCCCGGCAACCTGCAATGTAATGAAACTTGCATGCAATTCTTGCATGTCTAAATGGGCCTTAAGAGGCAAAGTTACGTATATATGTATTTTAAGACAGTCGACGAAGTCTCCACGGAGATAGCTTTTATACCGAAATTCTGTTATTTGATAGCGGTTTAATACTGTCCTGAGAGTAGGCACTAAGAGTATAGCCCTGATACGAGCACGATCTAGAAATATAAAATAAGAAGAAAAAACTAAAAAATTGGTCGATATAACTCGCTTGATCCCGCCCGCTACATTGCTCTAGAAAAGTTAATTATATCACTAGATCGTGCTGTTATAATGTTTTTAGGACATTTTTTTCCTTTTTCTTCCTCTTGGCTGATACTTTGTGAAATTGTTCCCCTCCCGGGCTAATTCATTTTCGGTTTATAAAAAATATTCCCTAATTTTTTTAGTGCCTCCCCATATCCCAAAAGCCTCTTCGTGCGTCACGTAGTATTCAATTTGGAGTGTCCAGTGATCGGTTAAGAGAAGGAATCACTTCTGAGATGCGGAAATTTGCACAGCATTGACATGTCACTATTATCTTATCACCATGACATTGCACCGCGTCATTAGTTCCTATAATGTCATTTTTGATAACAATGATAAAATGCCTGTAGAATATTTCATCACGACAGTGACGTCATTTAACGGAACTTACATCAAAAGTATAACTTATACCAAGAAGTATCAACTACTACGTCTATAAAAATAATGAGAAAGCAAATATCAAATCCAGATTATTTTTCCTTATCTCATTCAACAATTAACGATCTTAAACATTATCTTTATCAGTGTAGTCTTATATATAATCGCTGAAGAATGTTAATGATAATTACACCAATGATTAAATTTAAATGCTGACTTGCCCGCATGACCATCCGGAATCATTCGCGTAGCAAAAAATACATTAGTCACTGAATAAAAATTGTTTCAAGAACTGCAGTGGACCGAGAAATATTTAACAAGATCGGTATCTTACATATCGCGTTACGATGAAATTGTTATAGTTCCCCAAACAAAGTACCTACTACTAATAAAATCGTGTGCAAAACATTTGCGTATTTTCCCCTGGGTAATCTACTATATAAAAATAAGTCGGGCTTTCCTTCCTGACGCTATAACTCCAGAACGCACGAACCGATTTCCACGGTTTTGCATTCGTTGGAAAGGTCTCGGGCTCCGTGCGGTTTATAGCAAAGAAAATTCAGGAAAAATTTCAACAGAAAACACACGCGGACGAAGTCGCGAGCAACAGCTAGTTTTCTTATAAAACTGAACAGTTAAATCATAGATAAGACTTTGTATGAACTAGTTAGTAATGAATGGAGAAATCGCTATAATGTTTATATACATGTATTTATAACACTTTATTGTACATAAACACAAGAAATTTATAGGTCACAGAACAAACAAACGTACAAAGGCGAACTCAATGTCAAGCTGTCCATTTCTTTTAGAATTCCGTACCTCTAAAGGAAAAAAGGAACCCTTATATGATCATTTTTAAATACATTTATGACATGAGCTGGCTTTAGTTTAGGTCGGTAATCTGATTATCTTGACAAATAAATATTAGCGAATTTAATTTGCAAGTTAACGAACCCCGAAAACATATAATTTTCAAAACGAATAAATCATTTTCTCTACAACCACAGACTTAACCACACTACACCGAAGTAACCTTACCGTCTTCCAAAGGCGTGAGTGTCATCAGTAAATTGTGCAAGCAATCCATAGTGGCGGAGAGGGCTGCGCGTACGCAGCGGTGCGGCAGCGCGGCCACGAGCGCGCGGCACGAGGCTGCGCGCACGCGGCTGGTGGCCAGCCCGCTGCTACACCACGACGCACACCTACAATGTTGGACGAAAATTGTGAATGACTACTTACTATGTTAGTACTCTAAGGTGTGACATAAGTGGGGGGTCGTCAGGGTAAGCAGTGCATAAAAATTGTAGAGCGCCACCCTCCCACTGCCTACTCAAAACTACACACACACACACACACACAAATCACGTATTTACAGGGTAGACAGAGCCTAAGGTAACAAGACCTACAGGCTACGTTTAGCAAGACTGTGGGCGTATAGGTGAAAAGTGGAATCAAAATAGTGATGGGTTGCTAGCCGCATCACCTATAACATGATTCCTATGATTTTCGCTCATTCCCTCGCAACTAGGTACTTATTATTATGTGTGTGCAGTCATTTTTCAAAAAGTAATGGCTAAGTTAACCAGGATTTGTAGAGCAACTGAAACTAACAATACAACTCAGTAAGAAGAAAACTGTTCATAGATTCCTTTATTACGAAATTACCAGGTTGAGACAACTTTTTCGCTAACTGTATCCTTTGTTCATTTTACTTTCACTCTGGTGGTGCTCTAGTCGTCCATAGAGCGAAGATAACAGAAACCAAAACAGCATTAATTAAGTTCATAGTTACATCTTATTTAGGAAAGTAATCATGCCATGCCAGCAAGTAGGTAGCTCGCAAAGCAGTCAATTGAATCTCACCTAAACTACTGACCCATAGACATTTCAACACCTAAACAGAAGTCTATAAAGTTCCACACAGCAACAACAAGCAGCGACTTTGAGTAAAACAACATTAACTAGTGCTAAGGATACCCTTTCCTGTCAATACCTGAACAATAGTCTATAGAGTCCTTGTTCATTCCAAGCGGGTACTGGGCAGCGTTTGAAAGCAGCGACGTTGTGCAGGACATCGGCGAGTGCGGTGACGAGTGCCGCGGTGGGAGCGCGTCGTGCGCATGCGCCGGCCGACGGTGAGACGCGCACATCGCCGCATTTCTCTGCGCGCACCTCTAACTCGGAACGGCGCTCGAGGATGGACAGCGGGATGTTTGGTTCTGGAATTATTAGAAGTTTTCTTTTAACGTCCCTATATGTGAGATACCAATCAATTTCAGCTTTTTAAATTAGATGCATGACTTTGTGAAACACGCCGTAATGTGGTTGAGAAGGTTATATTGTAATGGAACTTTTTGACTGTGTGTAATTTTAGTTATTTTAGTTGATAAATAGATAGACAGACGAACAGAGCAACTAACAGAGAGACGGTTAACAAAGTGATCATATATAAGCATTGTGTTCTCTTTTTCCTTTTGAGGTACGGAACCTCGGACTTTTTTTCTGTTAATCAAACGCTGCACTATGTCAACCGGTGACTCGAAAAGGCCATGCATGCTATTTACAGATTATCAAATTATTAATAAGTATAAACTTTCCTCTAGAATCACTCTATCTATTGATGAAAATCGTATTAAAATCTATAGCTTGGTTTGAAAGATCTAAGTGTACGTACAGACGAGATGGAGAGATTTCGTTTTATACTATGTAAAGATAAAACATTATCATTAGAATCATTTGACGAACATGTGTATAGTCACTCTCCTAAATCGTTCCATTTTCATTGACAAATATAAGAACACAAGTTACTGAGTTAGTCTATCTATTTAATGGTGAACAACATAAAAACAGCTGTGCGACTTCACTGACGATAGCCATACCGATAGTTTTGAGCTAAGTAAAATAAAGTACAAGGTATAAAATATACCTACTGTCTTTATATTTTTGGGATCACACGTCACCCACGGTTTAAGCTAGGACCTAGCATAACTTTTTTTAAACAAACGAAAATTTACGAAAGTTTGCTTAAAAATTACCAAAATTACCTCCTTGATCAGCCTGTAAAATATCTTCATCGACTTTAGGTTCCCCTGTATTTAAACATCTAAAAGTATCACGCACATGTGATGTTGCGCAAAAGATGACAACAGAGTAATTTTCACATTACAATGTAACTGTCATAGATAATTAAGTTACGTGAAGTGAACATAAATATTTTAATCCGTTTAATCATTCGACAAAGTCTAGTGCTGATATTTAGTTTGTTTTATAACTAGCCAGCTGTTACTATCAAATGAATCAAGAATTGATTTTTTATGTTTACTTTCACGGTTTTACCCTTTAAAAATTTAATATTCCTGCTATAGGTGATGTAGCGGTATAGCGCGCGTCACGGAATTACCACTGCAAAAGTTACTAATCGAATTATGAGACCGGTATTGTCGATCGGAAAACATTTTACGTCCCCAAAGCATATTTCTTCATACACCTACATTTCGACGTTGTAGAGTGTTATCAAATAGAGATATATCTCGATTGATTGTTCTCACGTAGCCATCGACCGATTAGGTAGAACCACGGTTACTAGGTACTGCCACAAATGATAGCTCGATACGAGATATGAGACATTCTGAGATGACACTGTATCTGCAGTAAAAATATAAACGAAGTGTTATTTTAAAATGGTGTCTTTGAAGTGTTAGATTGTTATGGCCCCAAAAAAATAGCCAATTTATCTTTGTAATCAACAAAGATCTGGAGATTATGTCACATGTCATAAAAACCGATATTAAATTTAATATCACAATTGCGCGTCGGATAAAAGATATAATGCAGTTGAGTGGCCCCGAATTGTTATTGCACCAAATAGCTTAGGTACTTACCGAAACTATTATCGCTGTCTTTTTCATTGCAAAAGTCCACTAATATGTCGATGCAGATCTCTAAAAAGTTATTTTCCTGTAGCTGTTCTAAGATTTCACGCTCCAATACCTGAAATTTCGAGAAAAAAAATATTGAAATTGAAATCGCACAAAACATAAGTGTACTTAGAAATTTATAAAAATTACCTTTATTGCTACTGTTTAATGTTGATCTGAAGACTACAACAAGTAAAACGAGCGAATCTGAATTCAAGTTTTAATAAAATTGAGATTAACAAAACTGACATAAATACATTTAATTTTAGCTACAGCTACACTTAATTTGAAATCCGAGAGTTCAGGTTATCAATATTTCTAGTAGCAGTTAAGTACACACTTATACAATCTATAGGTACCAATCGAGTGGTAGGTAGAATATCAACATTTCAGTATAATATATGATAGCTTTTCTGATAATCTATCAACTTTATTTGTAAGACAAAGAAAGCTAATTTCTTCGTATTACTCACATCACACTATGATAAAATAGCTAAACCATCCGATTAGAAAATTTGCACAAATAAATCAACTTAAAAGTACCTAGACTAAACCCAACTTTACAACTACGAAAGGTGACTCATTTTAAAGCAGAATAATCGTGAAAATTATGACATGACGTCAAACTATGAATAGTTTCTAATTTCCTTTAATCGTAAAATAAATATAAAATGAACTTAAGTACAAAATTATTTAAATTATAACTACAGACCATGGAAATTATACCCGCGAGTAATCGCAGTCTATAAAAAGCCCTGTAATCGCACTGCAGAAAATTATTTATGTTAAGGTAGGTACCTATTGTTATTCATCGCTCGGAACGAGATTCATGATACTGCCCTTTTTTGTACCCGCAGAACAGGGATGAATGAGTAATGTTAACTATCTCGTTTAACGGCCGGGTAAAACCACAGCTTGCTCTGTTAAGAAAATAACTTTATCTTATCATATCCCAGAACAAAAACACTATGACAACACTACACGTATCAGACTATCAACGTCTTTATTGTAAAGCTTTAAATCTTAGATGTATTCCGCCCTTATTTTTCAGCATGACGCTTCTTGGGTCGTATTCAATTTGGGATGTAGTGAGAGCACAGGGTTCTACTTCCATTTTGCTGAGCATGGCCGCTAGTCCCGCAACCACCGTCAACTGGGCGAAACGACCACCTGAAAGTTTATTTATAAAAACAGTAAGTAAAAACTTAAGTTTAGGTACTTCAAATACCAAAAATATGATCGATCCTCTTTTTAAAACGAAAGAGATTGTTACAAAGACACACGTCATTTTAATTCCCATCTATAATTTTGTAAAACATTGACCACAAAGGAGCGAATCTAGACCGCATGTGTAATACTTGGTTCAGTCTTATTTTGCACACAATAAGTCCATTTGTTATTTATGTGTATTAAAACTCGTTAATTCAAAAATATTGACCGTCATGATGACTCTTACCACAATGTTTACCTATGTACATTTGTTGAATCATTTTTCTAAACAATGGTAACAATGTAACATTATTTTTAAAATATCTATTAACTGTTCGAACAAAGGATGTTTAGAAGAAAATTAAATCTATGTCACAACTATGCGGTTTGCATTGTTCTTTAGACTACAAGTCTTACCTGGACAACTCCTGGGGCCCTCGCCGAAAGCAATGAACCCTGGCGGATGAGCGCCGTCCTTGAACCGATCCGGATCGAACTTTTCTGGGTCCGGAAAGTAACGCGGATCTCGTTGAATGCATTGGAGTGGCACCAGGACTGGATCTTTAGGTTTTAGCTTCAGCTCTGTGCCGGAGAGGACGCAAGGCGCCGTGCAGAGGCGAGTCGTAAACGGCGTCGGCGGATGCAACCGTAGGGTCTCCATACAAGCCTGGCTCGTCAGTTTCATGCTGCACACAGCATCATAATTCAAACCTCCATGACGGTCCATACATTCCAATACCTCTGCCCTCACCAGATCTTGTATTTCCTTGTGCTTAGCTAACTCGTACAAACAAAAAGACATGGTAGTCGATGAAGTCTCCAACCCGGCTAGCATAAAAATAAACGAATTGGATGTTATCAGTGCATCGGTCATGGGGAATCCCGTTTCAGTCTTCTGAACATTCAACATCAATTGGAGAAAATCATGCCTCTCGACACCGGTATTACGTCTAACGTCGAGAACCTGGCTTATGGTGGACGTGAAGAACGCTTCAACGTCCGGAGAATAACTTCTCAAATTCAACCACCTGAATAACCTGGGGGTAAACGTGCGAAGGTAGCGTTTGAACAAGGTCGCCCGGTCAATTTTGAACATTCGTCTAGACATTTTCAGGAAAGGTGAGTCGGGATCTTTCATTGATCCGGGGTCGACGCCAAAAGCGCAGCTTCCTATGACGTCCGTCGTGTACCGACACATGAGATCGGGAACGTCGACGTCGCCTAAAGATGCCATCAGGGTGTTCCTGAGAGTGAAAGCGCACTCGGCTATCAGGGGGAACATCGCTTTCATCTTAGCCGAGGAAAACGTCGGAGTGACGATATGCCTCATAGCCTTCCACTCGGCGCCGCTCATGTTTGCCAGATTTCTCAACAAAGGCTCGCGCTGCGTATCCGTCGACACGGAGATGCGGTCACTGAACGCAGCGAAATCCTTCGAAAATATATTCTTTACGATATCCAAATCCAGCACCATAAGCGTCGGCCTGCGAGCTTGAAATATTCCAACATACTTTTCGTGCTTGAAACTATGATAGAAGTATTGCAGCATTTTCGCATAGCTCAGCCTCATCGTCAGAGTCGCTCCGAAGTTACCGAATATAGGGCACGGCTCCCGATACGGCACTTTCTTGGAATGCCAGTATTTTCTTCCTTTAGATGCATAATGAAAAACGGCAAGTAAAACCGTGAGCGAGAGTATAATCACAAGTAGAATAACACTGAGCCACATTTTGCACTGGTTTTAATGAACAGGTTTATATTAACATAAATGTTAGATTAATTGTTTGTGGTTTGGTTGCGTGTTTCGCATGCCGGCTTTTGGAGTGTGAGTAAACAAACGATGCGTGTG
Organism: Pandemis cinnamomeana; assembly: GCA_932294345.1. Classification (NCBI taxonomy): domain Eukaryota; kingdom Metazoa; phylum Arthropoda; class Insecta; order Lepidoptera; family Tortricidae; genus Pandemis; species Pandemis cinnamomeana. Next base: position 7,516,738 of record OW028705.1, on the reverse strand, counting down.
TCGCGGCGCGGCCTGCGCTGGAGTGCGGGCCGGCGCGCCGCGCGGCCAGATAAGCCCCACGCGCCCGCACCCGCGCCCGCGCCGCCCCAAGGCCGCCTCTGTTGACGTACCCAGCCCGTGACTCGCATATACTCAACACTCTACTACGCTGACCATTGTATGCTGAATACTAAATCAAACGCGAACGTATTATGCATTCTTTTTGCCGGTCAGTCAACGCACTGTGATGGCGATCTCGCCAAAAATAATCCGCGATCTGTACGCGTTTGCAATAGTAAACTCTGACGTGTTTATTATTAGCGACCTCAGTAAGACTACTTGTACCACTCGTTTGTAACGAAAGTTATTACAAAGTACTTAATGAATGTTCATCAAGGCAATTAATTAAGTGCTGTAGTTGTTGGTAGTTCTCTAGACCACCATAATTATAGATTATCAAAAAGCAAAAACTAATCAATGGCAGTTGGATTAATAGAATTTAATGCAAACGTGATCTTTTAGCACACTTTTTAAACAAATAATACTTCAATACCTGGTTACATTTTTAAAAACTTTTTGTGACGTCCAATCCCAATAATACAGTACATTTCTCAATATTAAGAAAAAAACATAGACATACAGTCAATTCTGAACTCATTTCTTCCATGGTAGTCTGGGATCAAAAAAAAGACATAGTACCAGGTGCTTCTCTTCCCGCGCAGATCGTAACCCATCGAGAAAATGAGCGAAAACCTTAAGAATCATGTCATAGGCGATGGTGAGGCTAGTAACCCATCACTACTTTGATTCCCCTTTCCACCTATACGCCGAGAATCACGTTAAACGTGGGGCCGCTTGTTACCCTAGGAGCTGTCTATCCTGTTAAGGATAAGGGCGTGATTAATATGTACAAAGGTGTATTGTAAAAAAAGGCTAAAATCAACTCCATCAACCACAATCAATATTCGCCATTCTTCCAGTCATGATTTCAATTGTTTTTTTTTTAAGTTATGAATTCTAAACAAAGGCCCAAGACAATGTAATTTAATTTTATCACAATTCCAATCGTTATTCTTAATGGAAAATTAAATAACGCAAGTATAATATATACATTTAAAAAGTGAGATTTATTTCCGTACGCCCGATACGTGTTTTGCAAACAATGGACAATTTGTTGAGACTAAATGTAATTGAAGTGTTGCATGCGACCATTCTCGCACCATTCAGAAGCGTCTTGCAAAACAAGCATAAGTCAATCAAGCATAAGAATAACAAATTCGCAACTCTCATCGCGTGCGTCGTTGGTGGTCTTCCATTCGTCATTATCTAATGGCTTTTCAGCCCGGTGGTCATTCGGGGACAATCGCACATCAACTGATTCAACTGCTCAATGTAACGGTCCAACGCGGTAGGTAATCCGGGCGCCATGAGATAATCACACTAATATTATAAATGCGAAAGTTTGTGTGTGTGTGTTTGTTACTTTTTTGATTAACACAATTTCAATCAAACTAACACAACCACCCGCCGAAATACTCCGGAACGATAAAACTCTAACGGCCTGTTTCACCGCTCTCTTTCTTCTTTTTATTTGTGGCGTATCAAGTCGTTATAGCGACGACAACTTCGCCAATGTCAACGTAACAAAAATATAATTACAAAACGTTGTGACAAAATGTCGGCAACGTTGTACGGTAACGGTCAAAGACCCCCCTCCCACTGTCGGGATCTTATTCAACGGTCAATGATATCCCTCAGAAACTGCCAGGAAATCATTAGCCGATGCCCAGGGTGCACCGGACTGCTATTCCCCCCGGACGGATCCAAAAACGAACCGCAGCTCTTAACCACGCGTAGAGGTAACCCGACTCGCACCCCAGACCACTCTCTTTTAAGTTGTCAGTTGTCAGTTGTTTATGATTCCATCCCTATTTATTACTACGAAACAGATAGAGACGTCATCATAGACAACTGCACTTAAGGTAACTGGAACATAAAAGAGTGGTGGAACAGGCCTTTACACATCCTGTATACTTGGGTATAAAGGAAAAGAATAAAAGATTATCAAGATTTACTTCACAATGTGTCCTACCCTACAAAATGTATAAACAGAAAATAAAAATGTTTCCTCCGTTTCATAGTAAATTTAGAATTTTACTACAGCACTGGTAAGATAATGTAGTCTCGTTTCCTTTCAATTTCAAAATCGTACAGTCAGCGGCACATATATCGTTACAGGCAAAGCGTCCAAATATATCGGTACACGCTTGTATGTCAAGGGAGTAAGAGTGTTCTGGTGTATGTGACCACTTAGAACGTAACGATATATATGACGCCGACTGTACCTGTATCATTTTCCTTGACGGTGACACAAGCAGGATTAAAAGGTACTTGTATACATCATATATTATACTTTAAATGTAGGTATGTAACTTTCCTCGAAGCGCAAACCAAGTAGAACTAACATGACGAATGTATGCTTTGCTAAAGTCAATAGTAATGTAAATGGGTTTTCAGATAGCAAGAGCCATTAAACATAAGTACTTAGGTCGATGAATGCAACTAATTTATATGCTATCGTTTTCTATGCAGTGATTATATACGTGAACATAAATTGAAAAGCTTGTATGGTATGATTGTCCTCCTTTTTGTCAGATTACTCCGATTCTCAACTAAATGTAGGTTACAGTAATCGTGAAAAGTTAACCATCAACGTTTCGCCCTCATCGCACAATAATTAAAACAGAAAAATTAATAACCATATCACTGTTCTCTTTGCCCATCGAGGGAAATCTTAGGAATCATGTTATAGGCGATGCAGCCAACCCACCACTACTACTACTACTATTACTACTATTACTACTACTACTACTACTACCTACTACTATTAGTACTATTTTGTTTCCCCTTTCCACCTATACGCCCACAATCATGTTAAACGTGGCCTTTAGGCCTGTCTACCCCGTAAGAGATATATACGTGATTTGTGTATGTGTATGGATATTACTGTTTATACAAGGTGTCTCAGAATTGTTCTGGAACATTTAAGCTTAAGGTTGGCTTAGTTTGATTAAACACTCCTCCTACTGTTAAAGTTTTTCATCATACAGAAATAAAGTTAAGGCGCCCCCATGAAAATATTCGTCAACCACAACCAAAAAATCTTCTAAAACTTTTACATGGGTTTAGTTGAACTAATTCAACCACAGCAAATTAATTCATTAAATCAGAACCATCCGATGATGTCATAAATTGAAATATTTATTGTAATTTCCTCGGAACAAAATGATAAAACTCTTCAGACATAAGATCTACGAGTCCATCCGCATCATAACTCAGCAAGAGTTCTCGGAAGTATTTCGCTAATACATTTCGAGTGCCGAGAACGTTTCAACTTTAGTAATAACACCAAAATAAGCTCGATTCACGGAATACTCGCCCTATTTAGCTAACTATTTACGTTAATCCACATTCCGATGCACAGATTGCGCTAGATAAGGGCCAATAATCAACGGGTGACAGAACCTCGACGTAAACAACGATGATTCCATTAAGTGGGCCACTTAAAGATACACAAGTTTGATAAGTAATTTAAACAAGCACAGGTTTTAAGACAAGTAGCCGATGTAAATTAATATAATGCATTTAACGTGACTCTATAATCATTTCATTGTATTAAATAAGTACGTCCGGCACGTGAGTGGACAAAAGAATAAGTTAAATAGTCATGTGAACTATCAACAAAGTGGTATCAATTTATAAGTTTAGTTACGTTTAAAAAATATGTATACATATTTATTATACACAGTTTTTATCAAATAAAAGTACACAGTTTATGCCGGTCGTTTCGCCCCCGTTAAAAGAATGAAAAATTCCGAGGGAATTTCGAAAAATGTCTTTTTAATGCTCTACAATTCTCAAAGAATGTGTTTGTCAAATAATAAGTTTTCATTATGTAATAAATAATACAATAAATAAGCCGGTCAGCTAAACAGGAATAATCATTTAATTTCGTGCAAATTTCAGAAAATCGTGAAAACAGTTTGTAGTTGTTATAACTATTATTCTCTATTCCGTGGTAATTTTAACAAAATTGTTGGTTGGTAAGAATCGAATGAACAATTATGTATTCATGTGTAACTTCGTACTGAACGCGCCTAGTATTCCTCCAGTGAATAATATTAAAACATTCCCTCTATCAATTTATTGAACGACAATGAGTCCCCAATTCAAGAGATCAATAACCACATTAGACTTATTATAACTTATTGGACTACGTGACAGAAGTAAGTTATCTGAGCTGTCGTGCTGTGAAAAACATGCCAAGCGATGGGATTTCCGCTAAAGATTTTTTGTAATCATACAAGTTTCAGACTTTCCCAATTATGATCGTCTTTGCAATGCTCTAAAATAAAATGCCAATAGTTTGTTTGAATTGCATCAATGTTCAAATATTTTATTCAATCAGGCGTTACTTTGCGGAGCTCCATTTCAATGAACAAAAAAAATTTACCTTGCTACTTCGCTACTCACGTGCAAGATAACCAAGCCTGTGTGAAATAAATATGTTTTTCATGCAACCCTCTCTCCACTACTGCCAATAAAACACATAAATCCCACTAACTTAATATCCCTTACACCACACAAACACTGACGCGTTTCGATCCCTCTACGTGAGTACGACGTTGGTCTGCATGAACAGTTGTTCATCAATGTTTAGTAAAATAATTAATTCACACAGCGTTTGTAATTTTTAATGATCCGTTTCATACTTGTGTCAACAGTTTTTTTTTAATTCAGCGTGTGCGTGTATTGTTGTTTTATTATTGTGAGCTAAGTTGGTGTGTTTTTGAAAAGTAAAATCATTTCGGTTATTTGCGTTAAAGATTTTCGGAACAAACGTCGATTTTGGACGAGCTTCGTAAAATGCTGCCACGTTGCCACAATAAAATTCTCTAAACTATCGACAAACACACGTCCCCACAAGGCTTCATCACTCAACAAGTTCAACAATGCACTGTTGTTGACTTAACCACATCAATAATTTAAAACCGTTGTTACCCAATGTTCGATTTGGAACGACAGAAAAAACCAACATAGTCATTTCAAATTTTTTTTTATATGTATACCTACTCAATCTACACTGCATGCTCGTAAGTTGCTCGATGGCAGCACTAGGTTAGTCAAATCTATATGTATGCTAATATTATAAAGAGGAAAGATTTGATTGTTTGTTTGAATTGAATAGGCTCCGAAACTACTGGACCGATTTCAAAAAATCTTTTGCCGTTAGAAAGCTACATTATCACGGAGTGACATAGGCTACTTCCAACGGGAAAATTAATTTATCGCGGGCGAAGCTGCGGACGGAAGGCTATCCTATATAAAAGGCTACCTAAGTATTTCCTACACTTACATCAGAATGCGGGGACGGCCGGGCAGCCACGGTGGCCAGTAGGGCGGCGGCGGCGGCGCGGACGGCGTTGGCTTCCCTCGCCGAAGACAGTATACCCACGGCGTATTGTGCCAGCGAGTCTGACGGTATTGCTGTTAGATGGAATACAAAATAAATGCCACGCGAACTTTAGCAAGTTACCATTTTGTAACCAATCTGTATCGGAATAGCGAACATCTAGCTTAACTTTCTTCTTAACATTTTGTACGTTTATTTCTTATTCCAATGACAGTTTTTGACATAACAAATATTTAGAGATCGAACTAGTAATCGTAATCGCAAAACAACTTCAATATTTAAATAGAACAAGATGCAGTACTTTTTTCTATCTTCTTAGAAATTATTCTAAAGCAATTTTGCATACATAATTGCTTTTTCACGAAATTTCTGAAACTCCTTCATTTTACAACGATGGTCAAAACAAAAATAAAGTAATTCATTGAGTTTCGCGTAAATCTCAAACTATCGCTCCCAAAGATTTATTACTAATACACATAATGAGAGTCCATCACATTTTATTATATTTCCATAGTAAGGTTGTATTGCAATTTGCTTCAGAGCTCTGCAAATAATTTACCGATAAAACAACACAAAGTCACATAACACAAAAATTTATTGTTGACGGTGATTACAATTTTTTACAACTGAAACCTGTAGTACTCGTAGGTATGAAATTGTAAGCCGTTGCATAAGAGTCCCATCGAACGTACCTTGCAACAGTTGCGGCGTGAGTTGCGCGTAGCGCGCGAAATGCGCGGCGACGCGTAGGGCCGCGGCGCGCAACGCGGCGCGCGCGGCCTGCGCACACACCACCACGCAACCCGCTACATCCTCGCACGCTTCACTCCAACGCTAACAAATAAATATTTCAAGTAGCAGATCGTGACAATCAAAAATAGAAGAAATAGGTTGGAAAGGCTTGGTGGGTGTGATTAAACTGGTTGCTAGAAATTTCTGCGCCAAGCATATATGCCATACAAGCAAACATGTGGTATCCCAAGTTGTAAATTATGAAAATAAACTCTCTCTCTCTCTCTCTCTCTCTCTCTCTCTCTCTCTCTCTCTCTCTCTCTCTCTCTCTCTCTCGCTCCCTCGCTCTCTATCTATCGCTATCTCTATATATATTTTTTATAATAATACCTAGGCATTCGAAAAAAAAAACAAAAAAATTATGACCCTTAGTAAAAGTAAATCATTATTAAATGACTATTGTCAAAAGGATGTAATTTTACTAATTTAGGTACAACGATTTGCCAGTGTAAGATATCAGTTCTAATGAAATTCTACATAAATACATACATATATCACGTCTTTATCCCTTACGGGGTAGACAGAGCCAAAGGATTCCTACGATTTTCGCCCATTCCCTCGATGGGCTTTTACCATTTTGCAGACCAGCATGGAAGAAATTCTACAACACTGCGCATTGTCAACATGAAACTACCGTGAGACTCAATCATAATTACACATAAACGGATGACTCACGTATAAAAACTAAAAACTCGACTTTTTCTACGTGAGTTATCCGTTTATGTGTAATTACTGCGCATTGTCATTAATTTTAGCTTTACATCACAATAAAAAAAATAAAAAATAGTAAAGTTCGAGTTTCTAACACATAAGAAAAGAACTGGCGCAATAAGCGCTTGCGACGCATTCACAAGTTGGCCCATCAGTTCAACGATTATACGCGAATAAGTGTTCGTATAGTGACCTGCACCGGCAGTTGTTCGTCGTGAGCTTGCCGCAGCGTGGCCAGCAGCGCCAGCATGGCGTCCAGCCGGCAGGCCTGCCCCTTGCGGCCGCCGCCCGCCGCGCAGCCGCCCAACGTGCGCGTCACCAGCTTAAGGCATTCCACCAGCGTGCTCTCCGACAGCTTGCAGTACCGCGAGTTAAGCGCGTAACGAATACATCGCATTAACTCGTTAAGGTAACCTGATGGAGTAATGAATTCTTAAACATTGTATTATTAATACGCTCTTAAGTACTACTGCATTGATATTCGCTTTACACGAGTACCCAATCAAGTTAATGTGAGCATTGAAAGAGGTAAAAATCGAGTTAGATTGATTACATAGTTTGTTCAAATTAGAAATCAACAGTTGGGTTACACCCATTCAATTTACACACTAGCTTTTGGCCGCGACGTCGTCCATCGGTTACAGCGTATTAAGTCATAAACATACACACAGACCAACTGACAACCTTTAACATTTCTAAAATTAGAAGAATAACCTACAATTTTTTCATACATTTGCTACTTTTGCCTAACAAACCAGGATTTATCAGTTACAGTTTAAATCTTCTAGACAAAAGTAAAACAAAAATACTTCACACACACATCATTCAAACAGATGACGCTTAGCGACAAAAATTCGCATAGTAACAAGGTCACTTCACAGCTATTAACAGGTAGAAAAATTCGAAGACTAACCACCTGCTATGGGTGGTGTAGGGGTATAGCACGCGTCACGGAATGACGAGGATCCGGGTTCGATTCCCGGCCATAGCTTTACTTTTCAGATTTTTCTGTCCTAATTTTCAGTGACATTTCGAAATTTAAAAATAGGTACTCCTTCTAAAAACTTACCTACATACACATACACATACACAAATCACGTCTTTATCCCTTACGGGGTAGACAGAGCCTAAGGTAACAAGACCTAGAGGCCACGTTTAGCAAGACACTGAGGGCGTAAAGGTGGAAAGTGGAATCAAAATAGTGATGGGTTGCTAGCCGCATCGCCTATAACATGATTCCTATGATTTTCGCCCATTCCCTCGATGGGTTTTTACCATTTGCGCGGGAAGAGAAGCAACTGGTACATTCTATGTTTTTTCTTTGCTCCCAGACCAGCATGGTAGTAAAACTTACCTAGCATATGAAAATTTCTCAAATCAACCTTCTCCAGACAGGCCAGCAGTATCTTAACAAGGCTCTCAAGCCTGCCGCTATCAAAGTCATCATATGTCTCCTGCAGTGTCACGCAACGGAGCAAAACCTTCACTATATGTATGTGCAGTTGAGTCACTTCTGTGGCATCCTGGGTGGTTTGCTGTGGGAACAGGCGCTCGCGACTCAGGAGCGATATGATGGAAGCGTCTTTGCCAATAAAGCAGGATTTTATCCAAGCGTGAGCGCCATCTAAGAGACAAAGTATTGATACATTACATTAGAGATATTGTTGATTACTTGAGCCTAATAGAAGCTGCTTGAATACAGCTAAAACTTTAAAACCCAACTTTTCAATGCCAGTTGGATTTTAATGAATTGACAAAAAATAAAAGCGTATTTTGCTCTCTTTCAGAACTTTATTTTTAATCAATTTTACTGAATCTGGCGTTACTTCACGGAGGTAAATAAATGAACTAGAACCAGTTGAATTGAAAAGAATCGTAATCGGTTGTAGTTTATATTTAAATGTTGATAAGCTGATTATATTCCGTCTGTTCAGAACTTAACAAACAATAATTTGGAGACGACTCTGATCACCTCCTCGTATGCTCGAGTAATATGGTACTCTAAGTGGGGAGCGTTTGGGCCGCTACACCCTAGGCAACAACGATTACCTGGTTCATTCAAAAATTTGTTAGCCGCCGGCTATCTGACTGAGAAGGTAGGTTTATGTATAAAACCTTTACTAGTCTAACTTTTACGACTTATGACGTTACGACAACATCTTGCATAGAACTTACCATCATGAGGTACGTTGTCCATGTAAGCGACGATGAACTGTAGCAGAGCTATCAAAAGTGCGGTATCTCTGGGTGACGCAGGCGGCGCGCATAAAAACCGTTTCATGTGTTGCCATGGCAACGAACCAAAATCGCCGCACTCCCGCGATAACTTCACTAGGTGGGTGTAACTGTAGGTAATCAATTTCTAATTAATTTATCGATTTATATGAAGGGGCAAAATTAAACTCGCCACTCTTTGTGGAAAAAGATCTGCCATGGGACTCTTCAGAGGTAAAAGCTGGTAACATTGGGATCGTGCAACAAATACTGCCTGCCTCTGACTCACCTTTCCAGCATATTCAGCGCTTCACTAACTTGTCTATGCGACGTAGCGTTCTCCAACGCCAAAAGCGCTTTAGTAGCTGAATGCGTCGGCGCACCCGCTTGTAGCAACGACAGGTCGCGCGCAGTGGGGCGGAGGGCTAGGGGCGCGGGCGGCAAGGGAGCTCCCTTCAAAGGGGAATACAATGTTAGCTAACACAAAAAATACATCCTTTTTTGGAAGTCAAGGCAAAGAATTACAGTTGAAATGAGCTAATATTTAAAGTATAAGTTCGCCTCTGTACAACTGTTTATCTTATTACTTGTAAAATTATTGTTTTTTGTAATTTTTTTACATACCGTCACGCCTCTTTCCCATAGTAGACAGTAACTACTTTGTTCCACTTGTTACGATCCTGACATACCTCTTTCGCTTCATCCACATTCATCAATGTCTTCATACATGCTCGTCGGTTTCCGGGTACTTTTGACCTGACCTTTGTCCAAAACGTCCCCAATTTGGTCACGGAACGTCCGTTTAGGCCTTCCCCTTTCAACGCACATTCCAATTTTTCGTAGTGTCCAATAAATGGACATCAAGAAACAACATATTTCTAGAGTTTGGTTTATGGGAGACATTTTCCAAAATCGCTCAAAATTAATCTATCTGCAATGGTCCCGATGACTAGGTACCGTCAGATCTTAACTAACTTTCATGACACGAGGCGCAGTTTCCCAAGCGCACCACCAGCGAAGACGAATTGACGCTCGCCAGTCTTCGTCCGATAGAAGCCATTCTACAGCGGAAATAAAAGGATTAAGCATGATTTTACCAAAGCATAAAGTAATGCTATTTTCGGTGAAAATATTAGGTACAGTCTAGCTAGACGAACTTTTTTGACAGTATAATTTACAGATTGGTTTAGGTTAGGATTAATTTCTGAGATGATATATTTTGAACCAACATTTTGACATTTTATGCATTTTTTTAATTTTATGTGACGTGATACTTAGCCGTTTTATAGTCATAGTTTATGAGAAGTGATCACAATTTTATATTCTACTTACCCACAGTCGAATGCTCAGCGTTAGGACTAATGCTCCAATAGCTGTTAGCATTGAAAGGCAAACAGGTTCGCTGAACCACACTCAGAGGCAGGGCTGGCACCTGACATCGATTGGCATCCAACTCCTGCAGTGTGAACCCTGACCACGCAATCAGTGCTAGCACTTGCGCAGACATCAGCACCGCAGAGTCGTTTGCAGGGAATACTAGAATTACTGAAAATAAACAGAGGTTTTTGACCCGCAGGGCTACTCCGAAATTCGATTTTCGAAGTTGGTATCCACCGTCCCTCTCACTTTCAATTTAATGACTGTTGGTGAGAGCGGAACGAACTACAAAAAACTAATTTCGGAGTATAAGAGCCAGCCGCCCTCAACCTGCGGCTCGCGGAGCTTCTAAGAGCGGCCAACTCGAGCTAATTTTTAATCATTTTTCCATACGGACAACCTAAATAGATGCACGCTGCAGCTCACTGCACATTTGTGGCTCATACAATAAAAGTGGTAGTTAAAATCGAAATAATGGTATCCCGTGCTTTCATAGAGATATAAGATTGGAATTACCCCTTAACAGAAGTGAGGGTAAATCCTGTATTTTAGCCAAAGCGTGCCGGCTCGCGAAGCAAACGCTGTTCAGTACAGACACGCAACTAATCGCGCACTCGGGAAATGCCAAGTAGTCATCCACCATTAGAGACAATCTGAAATAGAAAAAATATATATATTGGCTACCAGTTCTAGGTGTGAAAGTTGAACTTCTAAAGAGCCATACTAAGCAGAAATCGAGTAAAAAGCACGCCTGTCAATGTTACTATGGTTGTAGAGAATAATAATCTCGTAAGTAGTATTATAAAATGAAAATAAGGTCTCACACGAGTGGGCATTAACACATCAATCATTTAATGTGATAATTTATTGACACTTCATGAGTACTTGTTGTATCCGAGATCACCCGAAGGGAAATAATTATTTAACTACATTTATTTGTAGCTGTCTCGAAAGCTTGTTATAAATACATCGCGACTTCGATACTTTAAGTCTAAGCCATAACCGGCAAAACGGTAATGTGTCGATTGTCTTTTGTTTCAAAATTACAATTACCTGAGTATAGTCACGATAACTTTCAACCCATCGCACTGCAGGAACGTCTCGTGGTTGTCTTGTTGCCTCATCATCACAGACAGCTGCTGCAGCGTGCTTCTCCGCAGAGAGGGCTCCAGCGTGGGCTGTATGGAGGCGCGCGTCACGTACTCTGAACCGTGCTCATCCAGTATTATGTCTTGCTTGAGCACGTCCAGAATCTGTATGAGGCCTGTTGACTGAAAATAACTTTTTTTTAAGCAGAAATGCTAGCAGACTTCAAATCATACATCCAGTGGCGGACTAACAGGGGGGCGGAAGGGGCGGCCCGCCCCGGGCCCCCGGTCTTTGGGGGGCCCCAAATGCCTCCGCGTTCTCCTGATCAAATCCTAAACAAGACTTTAAAAATGTGCTTAGTAGTTAGTACCTACATATTTTTTTAAGTTGGGGGGGCCTCATTTAGTTTTGTCGCCCCGGGCCTCTGACGGGCTTAGTCCGCCACTGCATACATCCCACAAGTTTGTTCAGGCTTCCTCAGGGTTCTAGTTCCTACTACCATTTCCATCCATTTCCATTTCCATTTAGTTCCTATTACCATGGAACTACTTCGCAAATTATGTGTAGGATCGGAAATCATCGCAAATCACCACGATTTTTCCCTTCACCGAAAATCTCAAGATATTTCGCGCATAAAGTCGATGATGATAAAGTTTTAACAGTACCTGTTGATTTTTAAATGAGGACCTGTTCGAATCAACATTGAAGTTCTGTGGTTGCACTCTTCTTAAAGCATTTAATAGTATGTCTGTTCGTAAAGAATCTCTCGGCGGCAGATATCTGTGGTCACCTGCAACATTCATTATAATAAAACTATGTGACACATTTTGTTTTTTGTCTCAAATTTGTGTATAATTAATTTTCTTTCCTTTTTCATTCTTTCTTTCTCACCTAGTAGCCTGCTGAGTCCGTGGGCAGCCTCCATCCTCACAGCGATGCATTGCACGAACAACAGCCTCACAAGACCCATCACTGTTTCCGATGCACCAATACCCATACATTCCGCTATATCGGGCTCCAGAGATTTGCATATGGCTTGGCCTGAAATAACGCAGAAAATAAAGTTTCACCGCACATTGGAAAACACTTGATTAGAGGTAACTCGATCGCTCTCTGAAAATCGCGTCATGCAAGAAGTAACTAGCTTTAGCACAGACTTTGGTCTTCTAAGGTTGGATCAGTCTTCGGTCTTTCAACGTTTGTTTGAACCAGTATCTAAAGCGGCTGAAGCTCATACTTAGTGAAGTGTAAGATATTGAATGACTAAATAAAACAAATTCCAGGGCAAATTAACTTCGGCTCTAATAAGAGCTGGTATGTGGTACCTACATACAAACTAGTTTCCCTTGCTAAGACCTGAAAAAAGAACATAAAGTCATAAGGGAGTCACAAAACAAATTTGTACTTGGCCATCCAAGTATAAACTTGTTTTTAAAAGTCTCATTGTTGTCGTAATAATTTTGACGCAGGACGTCCTGGGATTTCACTGAATTCCCATGAGAATGTCTAAAAATTGTTTACTTTTCATGAAAAATACCCCACGCAAAATGCATTTTAGCATGAAAGAGTAACAAAAATTGTCAGACACAGAAACTTTCGCATTTCTAATATTAGTAGATTGTAGTCTTCATTATAATTTGTACCATTACAAACACATTATCTCATTAACCTCGCCGCCACACTATAATTAAATGAAGTGACGGGCTCTGTACGCCACGGAAAAAACAAATGAACATAGCTTGATTTTTAAATCCATTATTTGATTAATTTTTAGTTGGTGTCACCGAGAGGTTAACATTACCTATCTCCGTTTCATGTGCCGCATACACCTGCAGCAGTGGAAAGACAGGCAGCATGCTGGCGAGGAGTCGCCACCAGCACCCTTCACTCAACACCAGTCGGCCGCGGAGCAAGTAAAGCATGATATCCGAAGCGCTGTTTTGTACCTGCGAGAAGGAGGTTCCCTTCCAAGTTAAGTTCATGGTAATTTAAGTTTCTGGCAAAAAAAAAACATTATTAATACAATCTTTTTTTGCATTGTCATCCGACCTCAAGAAACCGGGTCACTTCCCGTAGAAATTTGTATGAAAAGTGACCCGGTTTCTTTTCTCCTGATTACATATCTATACTTAACTCAAGGAATACATAAGTACCAAAACAAAGTTTACCAATGAAATAAGACTATGACTTATCACCAAGAAGTGTCAAATAAAACAAATGCTCCACTCACCTCTTTCACATTAGAAGATAATCCGTGACAACAAATCTCTGTTAATATGCTGACGTCACACAACAATGCAAGACCTTTATCATTCTCAGCCTGATTCATTTCGTCTCCCACCAGCACTGACTTTACTAACTCTGCCATCTGTTTGTAAAACTTAGCGCGTATCCATGCAACATTATGAGCCATGAGACTCAACGCTATGCTTCGAACCAGAGACCAATCATCATTGGTCAAATCCATATGTTTCATCTTCTGTAGAAGAACATCAGCTACTTCGTTTAAATAGGCTTCGCTCAAATGCAGTTCTGTGGCTGGCAAGGACTTTTTTATACAAGTCAACACTTGCTTGGAATCGCGGCAAGAGTTACGGTTTTTCATAAATTTCACAGCCTCATCCATGCTTTGAACTAATCTGGCCAGTTCCCGATATTTCGTTTTGTACTCGGTGTCCACAGATATTTTTGCAGTCTGAAAGAAAAATATTACCAGGTTAAATTAATTTCTATATCTTGACTACTGTGCTTTTCCCTTTGCCACTTATAACATATTACCTATACCTGTAGAACATCCCGGATGTTCTTGTTCAGAGTAGGGTAGAACAGTTCCAAGGCGGGATCCAACAGCGCTGCCTGCAAAGCGACCACCAGCGAAGACGGTGGGAGGGCGGAGTGCCGCGCCCAATGCATCAGCTTCTCTGCTGAGGACGCGAGGCGAAACCACGCCACTCTATGGTGAGCTTTATCCGGATATTCGGTGAAGGATTTTCTGCAAGAGAGATTAAATTCTGCTTTTGGGCTCCAAGATTCTTTGTCGTTATTGACAACAATTTTGGAGGTATAGTCGACCAATAAATTGCTTTGCCGCCCTAAAGGTCTTCGCACATTAGACCAACTCCACGCCAATCCGACACCAACTCAACTCACACTCTCGATGAGTAGTCAATTAGTTGATCCATCCAATGGTCACTCGAGGGCAATGCGTTGTCAACGAGTGGACAACGCGGTGTCAACGAGTGGACGAACGCAGTCAACGAACAGTCAACGCAGTCAACGAACGCATAGTCGTTGCGTGGACAACGTGTGGTCGTTGCGTGGACGACGTGTGGTCATTGCGTGACAAACGTGTCGGGGTTGACCTTTAGTGTACGATGCGTAGGCCACTCGTTGTACACTACTTTATAATCATTTTTTGAAATTAAACCTAGAACATATGACACAGGGCTTAAATTTCAATGTCTAGCATAGTCGAGTCGCCGTTGAGTTGTTTTAATGTGCGAAGACCTTAAGGTTGTCACTTGAGCGGCTTAAAATATCAAGGACCAGGAACTGTGTAAGAAAGTGGTAAAGCACTTAGTGGACCATACAAGCTCTCAATAGAATGGATCGATTTGAATGCGGTGTCTTTCATTCGAAAGTCAGTTTCCTTGCGGTGCTTTGAATAGTCTCCGCTTGTCCAAAATGAATTCTCTCTGAACTGCTATTCTTAGCTCGAGAGAGATAAGCGCCAGCCAGCACTAAACGTATTGTCAAATTGATACTTACTTGTATTTCATCAATAAATCGCCAAGCAGGCGCATGACCATGCAGCTCTTATGAGCAATGTCCCTGTGCGTTTTGGAGGCATGATCTATGGACCAGAAGCGATCACTGACGCATTCCAATAACAACTGGATGAGAGAATCCACCAGACATAGGCATATGTTCAATGTTTTCTAAAACAAAAATCAGCTTTTTAAATATCTAGATCTACATGTTAACATAATTATTCCTCATTTCGGTCCAATTTCTCTAACTTGTAATATGGCTAAGGGCAACACATAAAAGTTGGATCTAAAAGGGAAAAAAGTATAGTAATCTCTTTTTAAAGAAACTTTTGTAACACTGTTTCTGAGGCTGGAACATGCAGAACGACCTGTGCTAACTAAGCCAAGCTAAAAAAAGTGCTAAGCGACGAGTAGGGAAGTAGCTGCTGCTGCCGTCAACTGACTAGCTTATTTAAATAGACACGCACAGAGCGACATAAAAGAAAAAATTGCAAAGTAGTAGTTACTCTTAACATTGAAATTAACTTTAAACGATTTTTTTTTTTTTTTTATATGAATAGGAAGGCAAACGAACAAGTGGGTCACCTGATGGTAAGTGATCACCACTGCCCATAGACACCCGCAACCCCGGAGGGATTTCAGATGCGTTGCAATACAAACTAACAAAAAACGATTACCATATCTACGACTTCATTTTGGTCTTCAGCGTCAACCAAGATAATGCTTCTGGCCATTGTGGTGAGTACTGTATGAAGTGTTTCCAGGGCATACAGAGGAGCTGGCCACTGCCGCAAAGCAGCCAGGGTTTCGTCCTGCCACTGCAAGTCAGGGGAGTTGTCTCCGGCCAGTTCTCGGAGCTCCAAGTTTACGCCATCGTCAGATTCCTTACTGTCCGTAACCTATATCAAACGTGCAAAATATACCTATATTGCTGTACATCATGAAGAATCTGGTTATGAAATCGTGTATTTATAGTACCAGTTCAGTCATTAATACTCAAAATATAACGTCAGCCGCTTCAAAGTGCGTGGGACTTAATGCCGCTTGCGTGGACTACCGATGCGAAACTTCATGTCTCACAATATTTAAAGATAGGTAATAAAATTGTCGGTAATTTAAAATTCATACTTCATACAACATCATTGAAATCATTTAATGATCGTAAAGCTCAGTCTGTAAGTCGCCGCTCGAGTTAATTGCGCAAAAGAATGCATCAATTGTACACTTGAGTTCTCCAATATCTTACAGTGAACCGTTCAAAACTATCTACACATAGTTATTGCTTTCAGTTGCATAGGGTAGTTGTTTAGATATTTTTGAATGGTATGCTGTAGCTATAAACATAGGTGAACTTGACTGTACTTCAAAAAGGATTTTATTTCACTGATAACATGTGCGTATTTATATTCCTCTTATTATTATAGCTCAGTGGTTTTATTCTCTGGTGAATGTTCAGTCGACTGCAAAGAAAAGGTATAGGGGGTACCTTTTCTTTGCAGTTGACTGTATCACTGAATTAAATAGAAAATGGGTACCTTGTCGGCGTCATTGCTCAGATCAATTGAAGACAATTCTAATATGCTCTTGCATAATGCCCGCGATATGCAAAGCAGGACCAACAATACCTCGGCAGGACGCCCTGCCTTCCCTGTGTCTGACAGAAGCAGCAAATTCTAAAATAATTAGTTTTATATTAGACTAGCCTTCCGTCCGCAGCTTCGCCGGCGGTAAATTAATTTTCCCGTAGGAAAAGGTATTTTCCCGCGGTAAAAAGTAGCCTATGTCACTCAGTGATAATGTAGCTTTCTAACGGCAAAAGAATTTTTGAAATCTGTCCAGTAGTTTCGGAGCCTATTCAATGCAAACAAACAAACAATCAAATTTTTCCTCTTTATAATATTAGTATAGATTATAGTATAGACAATGAAATTTAACACCTCTCCACTACTTCAGATGCTTCGTAATATACAGTAGAATCCGTTTATTATGACTTCGAAAGGAATTGACAAACACGTCATAATAAGCGGACGTCATATAAAGCGTTATGTGAAATGAAAAACTTTTTTTATGTAAATATGTATGTTTGAGATTGTCGAATGACCCACGCCAAATTCCTTTGCGAGACATGAGTTAGATTCCCCATTTTCTAATCTGCATAATTATTGCACCTTTCTCCTCAATTGTAAATGCTTTACGTCGTTGAGATGACATTTTTTTCACAGTAACAAACGAAAAACAATGCGTGACCTTCAACCGTCAATTACTCACTGAGAATCAAAACAAAAAAAAGCCACGTGCCGAACGTCGTCGGGAATCAACGAACAATACCGAAGGTGTAAAGAATCATGTCGGTCATTATAACCGGACATAATTTATTAAAAATGGGTCATAATAAGCGACATGTCACTGTAAGGGAAGTCATTATATCCGACTTTATTATAAAGAATTTTATATGAAAACCAAACTTCGTAGTGCAATTACGTCATAATAACCGGCTGGTCAATATAGACGGAGTCATAATAAACGGATTCTACTGTAGTAATTGATGGATTAGAATAAGGTTCAAATTGCTTTTTTTACCATAGTAAATAGGATTAGAATGCTTCTCTAACCTAGTAAATATTTACTAACAGAGCGAGCGTGAAGCTTCTTCGTTTCAACTTGGGTAAAAGTGATTTTGTATGTCTGTATGTATGTTCTACTCTGAAAGTCGCAATTCTCAACCAATTCTCGTGAAATTTTGAAGATTTAGGTGGAAATGAGGTGTTCAGCTCAGCAGCTACTAGCATGTTATTATGTCACATTACACAGTTAAGTAAGTAAATGCTTTATTGTACAAACATAAAGAAACAGAGACAAATCACAAAAAAATACCTTAAATATATGCACAAAGGCGAACTTGTCCCTATAAGGGATCTCTACCAGTTAAGCTTTGAATAAATGAGAGGAGCATTAAGCGAGAGACCGACAAAGTGTTTACCTACTATTACAGATCTAGTATTTTAAATACTAGATGAAAAAAATTACATTTAGGATTATTTTAGGTTTCGATCTGTTCTTTTACTTTTTCTGTGTGTCTACTCTTGCTTAATACTCATGTCCTGTCAATCGTTCAAAGGTTAACTGGAAGAGATCCCTTTTAGGGATAACTTCGCCTTTGTGCATGTGTGTTGTCCTGTATTCATCTTTTTCTTGTGTTTTATGAACAATAAAGAGTTATACATACATACATACATACATACAAACATACATTTCTTAACTACCTGAACAATGGAAGGCCTGTTTAAAAATATTCCAGGAGGAAAATCCCGCAGGAATACGTCACAAATGAAACGGCAGCACCTCCTGGTTGATTTGAGCAACTTCAGTGCGTCTTCTACCAAGAACAGTGTCTTAGCGTCTGACCGGGATAGGTGAACCCACGGGAATAGCAGTAGTCTGATGCCATCTGTGCCTTTTGATCTGAAATCATAAGTAAAACAAATATCATCATCATCAGCCTATGTTAGTCAACTCCTGGACATAGGCCACCCCTAATGAGCGCCATAGCGCCCTGTTTTTAGCTTGACGCTTCCAGCATCTCCCTGCAGTCTTTCGCAGATCGTCATCCCACCTGGCCGGAGGGAGGGGAGGGGGGAAACAAATATACGGCTATAGAATAGACGGAGTACAAAAGCTTGTGGGCAGAGGTCACTCACATGTGGAGAGAGATATCTCGCCAGGTACATGTTTTATGCCTAGGTGCAGTCCAAAAGAAGAGACATTTAAGTTAAGAAGATTTGATAACGCGACAAAGAACACGGATAGTCACCAGCGCTAGCTAGTCGTGAGTCGCAGCAATGTATGTAGTCGTTAACTAGGTGGCGCTAGTAACTACAAGTTTAATTCATTTAGCGCCTTTTTTACACAGACTGTGTTATACACCAGACCACAGTCATGAAACTGAATCATACATAAATACATAGATAAATCATGTCTTGTGGGGTAGATAGAGCCTAAAGCAACAAAACCATGTTTAGCATGAATGTGATCGTATAGGTGGAAGGGGGGAAACAAAATAGTGATGGGTTGCCAGCCGCATCCCCTATACCTTTAACATGATTACTCAGACTTTAATACATTCCCTCCATGGGTTTTTACCATCTACGCGGGATGAGAAGCAACAAGTACATTCTATGCTTTTTCTTTACTCCCAGACCAGCATGGAAGACATTAATTGGACCATTCCCTACTTATAATCATGAGTTAGTCATTTCAATTACAGTTGATACCTCAGTATTTTCTCAATTATATTCAACATCAATAAGGAGATAAAATACTTATGGGAAGTCATGTAAGGATTAAAAGTAACAAGGTAATAGGCCTGCAGCATTGCAGAATATTTAAGCAGTGCCGGCGTTAGGGGGGGGCGCGATGGGGTGACGGCCCAGGGCGCCAAATTTGGGGGGTGCTGAGGTCTGGGGCCTCGGCCTCCTGGCTCACCGGCTGTGTACCCTCAATACTGTCCTTGAGTGGGCGCCTAAATATTACTGCCCGGGGTGTCAGTGGCCCTAACGCCACTGCTGTATTTAAGACACTGATGTGTGGGCAGAAGTTTAGCATGTGGCTTCAGCTGTGCTGTGGAGACCAAAATATGTAAGATCTGCAGATAACTTACACCTCACACAAGTCTAAATTGACAGCTCCATCATTAGAAGTGGATGTTTCTTTAGACGACTCATAATCATTCCTTAATCCTGTTAAGTAGTCCCGGTTTGAATCTCTGTCACTTTCAGAACTGGAAAACAGATAAAAACATAGGTATAGAAAAAATATTGCTATTTTTCTTAAAGTAAATCTATGTATCGATTTAAATAAGAATTAAGCATGCACTACCTACCTAAATATACACACATATGCACAAAAAATCACACCTGTATCCCTCAAGGTAGACAGAGACTGAGGTAACAAGACCAAGGACATGTTTAGCATGTACTGGAGGCATATAGGTGGTAGGGGACTCTAAAAATACCTTTGCAAAATTAGTGGCAAGTGAAATAGGCCTGTAATATTTCCTTATTTCAGATTGTAAACGAAATAGATACATCTATCCTTGTTCTTTCCTTGTTGTTTCATTTCTTTTGATGACCGGATGGCCCAGTGGTTAGAGAACCTGACTATGAAGCTTGAGGTCCCGGGTTCGATCCCCAGTTGGTGCAGATATTTGTATAAAAAATACGAATGTTTGTTCTCGAGTCTTGGATGTTTAATATGTATTTAAGTATGTATTTATCTATATAAGTATGTTTATCCGTTGTCTAGTGCCCATATTACAAGCTTTGCTTAGTTTGGGGCTAGGTCAATTGGTGTCAATTGCCCCAAGATATTATTATTATTATTATATTATTATAATAAGGAAAGAAAAAGTCTTTATTTTTCCAACACTAATATTGATTAATATAAACTAACATAAATCATTCAGTTGCGGCTCTAAGCAACTACTAATAAAACTTACCTGGTAACAGAAGGAATAGCAAGCCGAGGAACGTTGACGTTGGTCTCCGACTCTACCGAATTCATGAACTGAATTGTCTCTATTAGGTCTTGAAATACATCATATGCATCTGTATCAATCTTTTGCTTCACACCGTTCAGAATAGTCAGAAGTTCCTTCACCCCATACTCCTTCACTATGTAATTACCTGCTTTAGTCTGTAAAACAAAAATTTTAACTGCCATTGAGAGAGAGATGGAGCAAAGTCCTTCCACATTATCAATATAAAATTGGTGTTAAAATTTATATTAAGTCATAGCCATACTTGACCAACATACAATTTAATGTTTACTAGCGCCCCCCCCCCCCCAGCTTCGCACGGTATATTATGCATGTATTATATACATATAAACCTATTAAAAAAAACCGCATTAAAATCCGTTGTGTAGTTTTGAAGATATAAGCATACATCGGGACATGGGGACAGAGAAAGCGACTTTATTTTATACTATGTAGTGATAACACTCTTTGGGACAGTATCCTCTGACCTATTTTATAAAATTTTGCAATTTGTACAAAATAAAGTGAACCCGTCAGGCACAGATTTGAAGTCATATCTGTAGCAATAAACACCATCGCATACTGAGATAAAGTAGTTCCGAGACTGACAAGATATATTTATTTGTATGTAATTGTATAAAAACATTCATAAAAAGTTAGGGTTTACTAAAATGAGAATTTTATATATTTTTTTAAATAGCCTGTTTGGTTTCCCTCTGCTGTTTCTTTCCACACATCTCTGTCCTATGTGTGGCTTACCCAGTCCAGTTCAGAAAGCTCCAAATCGTCCCGCCATCTCCCATTTTGGTCTGCCTCTGCTCCAATGCCAGTTTATATATACAAATAGTACAAAAATAAAACTTACGGTAACAGTACTAAGTAAGAGCTGGAGAGCATCTCGTTGTAAAGTGGGTTCCTGAACGTGGAACCAAGCCAGCAGAGCCTCCAAAAGTTCGCGCGCTCCAGACAGTTCATCGTCGATTTCCCAGCCCAATCGCAACTTAGCTACCAGCAACTGTAACGAACGCTCGCGAATTTCTTTTATGGGGTGACCTGAAACAATATGTATGATAAAAATATAGGCGTCAACGACGGACGATAATAAACAGAAAACTGTGGTGAACTTACTCAGTTTTTTCACGTAGTTGGAAAAATATTGGGTAGATGTCATGATATAAATGAAGTATAACTATTAGTGAACAGAGATTAATCGTAGTCATGTAATAAATATATAAAATACTAATAAAATACTAAATCGTCTGATTGTTTACATTTTTGAAAACAACGTAACTTGAACCTGCTTGTCACAAGCAATTGTCATATTGACAGCATAGAAAGTTACGATTATCTTTATCTGTGGACTACCATAAAAGTTCAGTGAATTTGACGATTTTGTAGGGAAAAAAGTTGATATGAGGCAAAATTTATAATTCGAACGCTGGGCTACGTTCAGTAACTAAAGTGTCAGTGTGATTATCGTCGGGTGAAAATCGTCCGATCATGAACACACTTACTGAACGACTTGGGGCGTTCTTCTGTCAAAAGTGTCAATTGAAGTATGATTTCGTATTCGTAATAATAAGTTTATATCCCCAGGGGTGCGTTCAGTTTGATCACCCGACGACGCCCGACGACGCACTGGCCCGTTCAGTAAGTCAGTGCGATCATCGGACGATCACACCAAATCGTTCAGTAACATCGTCGGGCGTCGTCGGGCGATCGCACCGGTCACCCCATAAAATAGATGGGTAAAAAACGCACAGACGTCACTTTGACAGTTGATATGAGGCAAAATTTATAATTCGAACGCTGGGGATATAAACTTATTATTACGAATACGAAATCATACTTCAATTGACACTTTTGACAGAAGAACGTCCCAAGTCGTTCAGTAAGTGTGTTTATGATCGGACGATTTTCACCCGGCGATAATCACACTGACACTTTAGTTACTGAACGTAGCCCAGCGTTCGAATTATAAATTTTGCCTCATATCAACTGTCAAAGTGACGTCTGTGCGTTTTTTACCCATCTATTTTACGGTGTGACCGGTGCGATCGCCCGACGACGCCCGACGATGTTACTGAACGACTTGGTGTGATCGTCCGATGATCGCACTGACTTACTGAACGGGCCAGTGCGTCGTCGGGCGTCATCGGGTGATCAAACTGAACGCACCCATGTATACATACCATGCCAAACCAGGGGGCACACTTCAAAATATCACCCATTTCTATTGAAAACAGCGGCCTCTGAATAAGTGTAGATGAAATACAGCAGTCAAAAAGTTTTCGTAAACGGTATTCGTCTTAACCGTTTAACTATATGGTTTCCGCTTGTAATGAACAACGGCTAAGAGATGTATCTTCTCCAGCAGGGATGTCGGCAGATTGTCGATCGTATCAATGGAATTTTACCGTACAAAGTTCAATTAGTTTGTAGTGACACATTTTTCTATGGGATGTAGATCCTATAGAAACTACATCTAATAATTACATGAACGGTGAATAATGTAAAACTGTTATTGAATTTATTTAAGTGAAAATTCTTGAATTTCGTGATTTATTAAACCTAACTTATTGAACATTTTATACTGTCATGTCTCAATGTACCGGTTATAATAAAGCGCCCAAGCTTAGCAATGCAACATTTTCGGACCAATGAAACCGTTATTCGACACCACTAAAAATAGTAAAGAATTAGTTTGCCTATAGTACTCCAGCTGGCAGCACTTTCCATACATGCAAGTTTAATCATTAACCTGCCAACTTTATCACTGTCATGTACGATATTTTATAATCTGTCAAATTTCATGCATAATGTCAAGCTCACTCGGCGAAGCAGCTGGTATTAGATTTTATTGTTCTTTATGAAATCTTATTTCTGTTCATAAACGACAGGAAATAGTAAAGAGCAGATTTTAGGGTTGAAATGAAAATATTGGGAAGGTAATTTAAAATTCGCATACATACAAACCAAATATTTTTTGTTATTGATAAAAGATAACCTACGCTGCACAGCGTATTTATATTTATATCGGATAAAACATAGCTGCATTTACATTGTTTTTATTACTTTGTTTCATGGCTTGACTCTAAATTTACAGATGGCTGATGTTAAGACTTTGTTAAAAGAAGCAAGAAAGCTAATTGATGAAAACAACTACAAAGATGCTCAAGAATGTTGCAAAAACATACTTCGGAAGGACAAGGAGAACTATATGGCGTTAGTTCTTCTAGGGAAGTCATTTCAGGACGCTAGCCAAGCTCCATTGGCCTATCAAAAAGCAATATCAAGTAAACCAGAGCATCCACTAGCCTGGCTGGGCCTAGCGAGCTATTACGAGCGAAATGAAGATAATTCTTTAAAAACGAAACTGTTCCCAATTTACAACGAGGTATTGAAATTGCAAATTGAGGAGGATAAAGCTCTAGAAATCATAACTAAAGTCGGCCAACTTGGGTGCAGTTTAAAAAACAGTGATGCCATCACTACTATCATTCAGCAATTTGGTCAAGATCCTGCAACCAAATCAAAAGCAGCCGAGACCCAACTGTTGGAGCTCCTGAAAAAAGAAGTGCCTTGCAATGAAAATGATATACCATCCATTTTAAAGATTCTTGATCAACTCTATGTAAATGATCCAAGTAGCAACCTAGAGTTGCTCTATGCCAAAGTGTTACTACAAAAAAGTAATTATGCACAAGCAGTGGATGAAATTGTCCATCTGAAATTCTTCTCACATAATGTTGTACTACGTGAATTAATCTGCAAACATATATGCAGCAAATATGTTGAAGAAGATTCCTTTTGTGATATACCAATCGATGAGTATGTAGAAAAAATAACTGATGGTATTGAGAATTCAAAATTTCCTGGCTTACTAAGATGCATGATTAACTTTGACAAATCAGAATATTTAGAAGCTTACAGGCAGTGTGTCCCGCTGATAAATTATCAACAAGCAGATATCACTGAAGCAACATTCATAATTAAATGTGCTATGATGTTAAAAAAATGGCCTGTTGTACAAAAGCTCGCTTCCAACTTTCTTATCAAAGCAAAGGAAACAAGTTTCATTTTAAAACTGAGAAAGTTCCTATTTTTGTCTCTTGCTAAACAAAAAAAGTGGAAACATGCCATTTCTGTTGCATCAGACATACCGTTAGAATCTTTACCAAGCAGCGAACAAGCTCTTCTCGCTGAATGTCATATAGAAACTGATGAACCTGCTGATGAAATAATAGAAAACTTGAAATCAACAGAATACTATCTTCAGCTCAGTGCCTTATCATTATTAAAATGCAAAAAATATGAAGAGACCACAAAACTACTACAAAAAGCAACAGACTCCTTAAATTTGTTCTACTTGGGCAAAGCATTTTGGAAACTGAAGGAATATGAAAAAAGCCAAATAAATTTACTCAAAGCTGCCAAATTGAACCCACATCACCCTGAAACTTTTCTGTACTTGGGAAATTTCTATTCCGAATACAAACAGGATTTAGAAAAAGCTAAAAAATGCTATGAAAAGGCACACAGTTTAGACAACATGAGTATAAAAATAACTAAAAGGCTAAGTGAAATATATGTTAAATTGGAACTCAGTGAAGCTGACTTTGAGCTGCTTAGTGCTGCAGAAAAAATCATGCAGAGCCAAGAGTCTTGGTTAAGTTTCAGATTGGGCCTGCACTACATGAAGAAAAAATTGTGGGAGAATGCTGTTGTACAATTCCGCAATGTTATTAAAGGTGATCAAAGCAACATAACTGCCTTGGAATGTTTGGCAGACGCTTACTACTCTCGGGGATCTTACACCTCAGCATTGAGGGCTTATAATAAAGTAATGCTTGCCATTCCTAATAAGAGTTCACACTGTTTGACTAAAATAGGAAATATACATTCTCTCTTAACACAGTATGATGATGCAATAGCCACATATGACAAGGTGTTACAAATTGATCCTTATTCTATGCTTGCTCTGAAAGGAATATCTGAGACATGGATAAGAATTGCCAAGAAAAAAGGAACAGCTAAAGTTTACGGCAGTGCAAGAGACTGTGCTCAGAAAGCTGTAGATTACCTACTAAAAGCACTACAGAAAGAAAAGCAATTTGTTTGTCTTTGGAAACTTTTAGCAGACACTTTAATGTTTATCACAAATTTACCAAATAAGTATGCATTTGTGTACATGAAAGATTTGATTACAGTATCTAATGAAGAAATTTTGAAAAAAGAGAAAATTGATATATATTCAATAGCAATCGCCTGTTACTCAATTGTAGCTAAGAAGAATCAGCAATCTGCTTCCTATGAGCTGGCATCTACATATTTTGCGTTTTATCAAGAAACTAAGAAACTTGCTAACTGCCACATTGCTTATAACTTGACACTCAAATGCATCAAAGAGAAACCTAATCATTGGAGGAATTGGAATTTGCTGGGGAAAATATGTCTATTTATCAAAAAATATGATCTTGCGCAGCATTGTTTCATTAAAGCTTTGCAAGTAACCCGGAAGTGGTCAGTAGCCAAAATATGGTGCAATTTGGGGACTCTGTATCTTAACTTGAAACTTTATAAATTATCCAACTACTGCTTTTGGCGTGGGCAATCGACTCTGCCGTCATACCCCCTTAGCTGGATCGGCCAGGCGTTGATAGCTGAAGTAATTCGCGAAGAAGAAGCAATGGACCTTTTCAGACACGCATCTCGGCTTGGCTACCACCCTGAAAGTGTACTTGGATATGCTGATTGGGTGTGCCGTACTTTGAAAAAGACTATTAACTATAAAGAAAATCCAGAATACAAGTATGTCATAGATGGTCTTCATGCAATACCTTATGCCATCGACCTGATTGAGTGGTATTCTAGTTTTAAACCAAATGATGCGTGTGCATGCACCATGCTTGGGATTCTGCAAGAAAGGTTTGGTCTCATAGGAGCTGCATTTAAATCATATGAAAAGGCATTGCTGTATACAGATGATGATAATAAAAATATCCCTCTTTTAAATATGGGAAGAATATTAATGAGGATGGATAAATATGATGAAGCAGTAAAAGTATATCAAGCAATAACTGAAGCAAGTCTGAATTCAACATGTGGATTAGCTCTTGCTCTGTATAAAAAAGGCCTTTATGAAGAATCATACTCTGCTTATGATACAGCACTTCACTGGTTGAGCAATGAAGATAATGAAAAAGCTGACATTCTCGTTGCAATGGCTGGAATTGTGTACATGTTCAAAGGAGCGGATGATGCGAAAACCTTATTATTCCATAGCATTCAAGTATCTCAGAAGAAACCGACGCCTTACAGCTTGTTTGCTATTTGTTCTTTAGGGCTTATTCATTCTGATCAAAGCCTTTCTAAGCTTGCTGTTAGTGAGATGCAAAAATATGACATGGATAGTAACTTTGGATTTGATATAGGCTTTCTTAAATCCTATGTCCTCCTGTGCAACGAAAATATTGATGGTGCTATTAAGTTGCTAAGTGACTCCCTTCATGATCATCCAAGTAACACTCTGTTATGGTTCTGTATGGCGCAATATTGTCTCAGAGAGTCGAACAAACGCGCCAGATTAGCGAGTACTTGCGCACAGAGGGCTTTATGTCTTGCTCGCTATGGAGAATGTCAATGCAACCCAGCCGAAATTATCTCCACAGCCAGTATTGCTGAACATTTTGCAGGAAATCCTACTCGAGCTTTGTTATTGGCCAAGGAGGGCTTGCATATGTATCCTAATCAATCAGAGATATGGGCTGCTCTCTTATTCTCACTCTTACCGCACAAACAATGGGGCGAAAGAAAGGACTGGTTATTAGGCGCTGCTGGACATATGCGTCGGCATTTGAATATCTCACGCCCTCTAAGTAGATGGGTTAACCTTTTGGAAAAAAGGCTTGGAAGGCAATAAATAAAGCACATTCTGTGCTCATTTATATTATAATCTACCGGTTCAGCATGAATATAGTTTAATTATCAATCTTTGTCTCTTAATGAACTAGTAAAAGAAATGAATTAATGTTGAAGTTAAAAAGCATATTTTAAACACGTTTTTATGAAAATAGTTTTAACTTAATTGTGATGTGCTTTTTATTACTTGGTTTGTTTTGAGCCCTCTCCAAAAGTTATAGATTTTGGATATTTTTGTGAAGCAGATTTTAAGCTATTTCACTTTCCATCTATACGCCCACAATCATGCTAAACATGGTCTGTAGGTCTTGTTACCTTAGGCTCTGTCTACCCCATAAGGGATAAAGACGTGAATTACGTGTATGTATGTAGATATTAAGCCTTGATTATCAATTTTTAGCATCTGTAAACAATGGTGCTATAGTTACAATTATTTAAATTTTATTTTCATACTATTTTTTACGCCGAATTTATGCTATGCAATAAAGGAAATCAAATGAAATGTTTTTATCTTATTTAATTTTTTTTATTTGTGTTATTGGATCTGGAATTCTTCTGAATACTGCCAGGAACTTATCCCCATTATTGCGTGTTACTTTTTGTCCTTCTTCAGTGCTCTCATAAAGTTTTTCTACAATTGGATCGCTTTTCTGTAATGAAACAAAATACTTTAAATAATAACCCTCACTATTGGGCTTCACCGCAGTCAGGTAAAAACAGGCAGTTATGGCAAATTAAAAATAAGAGATACTTACTAATTCTTCCTCAGTTATTTCTTCAAACAATGGATGGTCCTTAAAATGAGCAACCATCCACTCATGTAAGTCTTTTACATCTGTGATGGTATAAATAATACCCTGAAAAATGTAATAATTATACAAAATGTATTAAATAATTAATTATCATCATCTTGTCAACCAGAAAGCATCCTTTGCTGTACACATCCTCGAGGACCTCCACAATAATTAGTTTTTAGTACACAATCTGTTGTACTTACTTGTTCAGCAAGTATATAGGCATACTCAGACAGTAACCACTTATTGATAATTCTCCACTTATGTTTAGCCTTCTTGAAATGGGGATCAGGATATAAGAAAAACATTTTTTTAAGCTGAAACAAAAATATGTACCTAACTAATACTATAAGGGTAAATTTATCATGGCATATACACAAAATAATTAAATGTGAAAAACAATTTTATTATATTTTTAGGCCTTTTAAACACCAACATTGGTTATATCCGGCACAGAAAAGAAGCGTAAAACAAAGGTGTAAAAGTGCATGAAAATCATGCAAAGGCATAGTTTCTAACTAGGCACCAGCTGCACTAAGCTAGCTTTAGCTAAGACTGGTGTTCAAAGGGTTAAATATTAGTACTGACATACCAATTACTCTGCACCAAATTTCACACATAGTATGAAAGTGGATGCCATATCCTTTTCATTGAGTTTATATAGTGTATATAAAGTTTAGTCTTAGTTACCTGTCCTTTATGAAAGAAGTTGGGCAAATATTTCATGGCATTAGTCCTCAAAACAGCAACATTTTGGTATTGTTCAGGATGTTGTATCCTTAGGGCTTTAATTCTATCATTGACATAATCAGACACTTTAACTCTTATTTCCAATCCAAGCATGTAATTATTGGGAAACATTGGTGATAATGTCACTGAAAAATTATAAATGTTAGAACAATCAAGTGTGGTATGATAACACAACAATAACTTGTACTTTCTGATTTCATTGAGTATCATTTTGGACATAATTAAAATAATAATCAGAATCTAACCCAAAAGTCCTCCATATCCGCAGCCGACATCTAAAAATTCCACCTTGCTTGTATTTTCATTACTTTTCAGGGATGGGTACAACACCGACCAGTCATAATCATCCGGGTGAGCTGGACTAAAACAGTAAATTCATTAAGTACAGTAACTATGCAGTCTGCATTTAAATTTGCTTTCATTTTAATTTACTTACTATTCAAAACAATGATCTGCAATGGGGTTAGAATGAGCACGCTGCCTGTAATATTTCTTTTGGGGAAGAGCCATTTCCTGAAAGATGTTTTAATTTTAAATTATTATATAGAAAATAAAACGTACTAACAGTTTTATTAATTAATGATTGTACTCCAAATTATATTAAATTCCAATGTTTACCTTCGAGTACGGTGATTGAATCACTGATTGACATTTGACAGTTTCGAGTTTGAGCGCGACGCGAATGAATGAGTGCGTTGTTGAAATTGTCAATGTATAATTAAAATTATTAGAGCGGTTAAAATTAGAGACGAAACAGTTTTAGGGTTGCCATGACTTTATTTCCCTTAAGTAAGGGAAAATAAGGCATCGTATTGACTCTGTGCGTGCATGAAGAGCGGATTTTTTACACTGTTGGTCTTGCATGCATAAACATAATAATTAATAAAAATGGTAATGGAAGCAAAGCCCTGCGTGCAGAGCTTGAAATAGGCTAATTGAAGATTATTTGAGGGTAATATAGCGATATTTATCTGGCCACTTTGTAATGCGCACCTGTCATTGTATGACACTGACAGATTAAAGTGACAATCTAAATAAAGTTAATGTTACGCCGAAGGAGAGCCGTAAATTTGATCGAATTATGTATTTATATTAATCACACTCTGTTTTAAAACAGTCAGCAATATGATAATGTAGTAAAAAGGAAGCAGTGATCTTCATCTTTATTTATACTCCAGGTAAGCGAATCTTTCATACAGCTTGAGCGCTATTTTATTCATAATTCGTAAAAAATGTTACCTATTGCAAAACCAATTTTACAATCGTTTGATATAATCGTATCTATTTTTTAAATAATGTACGGAATCACTTAAATATACATAGATATATTGAACATTCCTTGGATGGTGTACAGCTGCAATATAATAACATTTACCATTGTTAATAAAATTAGCGACATCGGCAAATTTTTAATTACTTTACCATATTTTTAGCCTGCCTTTGGGTCGCAGAAATGTACGCGTATATTAAATTCCAACATTAATTGGTTCAGTTTATGAGATGCATCATACATGCATATCGAAGGAACCCTCAGTGCTCGAGTCCGACTCGCGCTTGACCAGATATTTTATATTTCTTACACCATTGTTATAATAAACGTTAACGAAATTCAGAAGCTGTATTTTCCATCTAAGACTCATGACTCTAGCTAGAGCTCTTAACAGAAGATGATATGAGTAATGAACTAACATAATGTTTCTTTGTTCACTAATTGATCTATAATTATCATTGTTATTTATCATCTATTTTGTACAATAATTAATGGTTGCATATTGAACTATTTATCCAGCTGAACAGGCTTATAGGTTGTCAGGACTGTTTTTATTATTGTTCTGCTTTCTAATGTTACATATTTTTGAGTGTCAGGTGTACAAATTATCATATAGGTATTCTGTCATAATAAAGTAGGGTTAAATGTACATGTAGGTACATATTGCTAGGTGTCCGGATTTGCACAAGGTGCCACCATTTTTAGTCTTACCTTCTTGGTTTGGACGCCAAATGTCTGGATTTTTCATTAACCTCCGTAGTCTGTATATCTTTTACATCAATAATGTTGATAATAAAAACAAATTCACTCAATATTAATTCACTAAGCCCTTGTCAAGCAACTGAAAGTAATGTAAGTGTTATGTTATGCTGGTTGAAAAAAGTGTTAGTACGACAAAACAATTTGTCATGTAGACCTGTATTTTTTGGGAGCTCATATTTTTTAAAATTATTCCTTTAAACTACATTATGTGTTGTGTAGTAAAAATTGTTTAGCTGTGTGAGACTATTCTGTTATACTCTATGATACACACAATGCACAAAGCTTCTATTAAACTCTTTAGAACTTTAGGTATGCATCTTTATGCTAAATAGTGTTGGCACTATCTTTATAGTGCCAACACTATTTAGCTTTATAGAGTTTGTTCTGTGACCACAGACAATAAGCAGGTACTAATTGAAAGAAAATTGCAATTTAGTTAAAAGAATACAGCTTTCTCAATGTAGACAATTACATTATTTATTGTCTATGTATAAGGCTGTTGTAAAAATATATAATTTTATTTTACTTAAAAATTGCAATGAACGAAAAATTTTACCTTGCTACTCCGCTACTCACATGCAAGATAACCAAGCCTGTGTGAAATATATATGTTTTCATGCATATATATATATGTTACACATATAAATCCTACAAACTTAATTATCCCTTACACCACACAAACACTGACGCGTTTCGATCCCTCTACGGGATCATTATCAAAGTTTAATGAGCACAACTATTACATTGGGTTTGCATCAGGGAAGGGGCGAAAATATTAGGAATCATGTTATTGGCGATGAGGCTAGCAACCCATCACTATTTTGATTCCATTTTCCACCTATACGCCCACAATCTCTTGCTAAATGTGGCCTGTATGTACCTATTACCTTAGGCTCTGTCTACCCCGTAAGGGATAAAGACGTGATTTGTGTATGTGTATGTTGTGTGGTGTAAGGGATAATAAAGTTTGTGGGATTTAGATGTGTTTTATTGGCAGCAGTGGAGGGAGGGATTGCATGAAAAACATATATATTTCACACAGGCTTGGTTATCTTGCACGTGAGTAGCGGAGTAGCAAGGTAAAATTTATTGTTCATTGAAATGGACCTCCGCAAAGTAACGCCTGATTCAATAAAATACAAATTGCAGTTAAAGTCATTTTGTTTATTACCTAAACATTTTATATGTTTTATAGACACCAAATTCAAATGCATAATCCTAATATGATAACTCAGCTGTAGGTCTGTACAAAAGTACATGCAGTAACGTTTTGCTTTAAATTAAATGTGATTAATGTTAGTAGAAACAGTAGCATCTACAACTCAATAAGACCAACAGGTATTTCTTTTATCTAAGATCTCAAGTATGTTACTAATGTTATCAAAGAATTGGGGTTACATAATCTAATGTTAAATATTAATTTGCTAGCAAGGCATGTCTGAAGTCTGAAATGACTCTATGGTATTATGGGAGTTTAACATTGGCTCATTGTTAATCATACTAACATAAAGAATTAAAATACATGAATTTATTTTCTCAAGCTCTTTTCAAAATAGGCCTTGTTGGTTTACCTGACATGTTATATACAAAGGTACTCATAATGTCATAATAAATCATTAGATTAGACAAATCAATTAAATTAGCAATAAAATTCTCTTTTAGCATATAATAACATTAATTAGAATGGCTTGTTTTGCGCATAATTCCATTTGTTATCATGAAAAGGCCACTTGAACAGGTCACTTGTAGCGAGATAAAGATAATAGGTATGCACACAGGAATTCCCTCTAATCATACTCAAACTACAATTTTTTAAACAATTTTTTTGTTTTATACTGCGTTCGTTAATTAACGAAACATATGAAAAAACGATGTTATTTCGTCTGATATTAGTCAGAAGCTTCAGAAGCACTCTTTAATATCGTTGTGGAATAATTCGCGGTCACCAGCTGGTCGAGTAACCGGGTAACCGGCCGGTGGTCGCACAAGTCTTTGTTTTGACGTCGTCGGTTCGTGGCGCCCACGTGCCGCCGGCCGCCGCGCCGCAGTCTGTTCTGTCCTGTCTCCGCTCGGGCGCCGGCCGCGCCGCACGTGCCACGCACCGCGATGTTACCAATCGGAATAGTTAACGTTACAAGTGAATTACAAAAAACACCATGAAGAAACAGGATTCTCAGTGTAGTTTGGGACGGGGAAGGGGCGCGAGGAGCTCGCGGCTGATCTCCGACAGCATATCGTCCGATGAGGGCCCGGAGACAGAGCGTCTGCTGGCCGCGCAACTGCCGGCGGTCGTGGTCGCCGCCGGCCCTCGCCGCCAGTCTCTCACGGCTCCTCCATCGCCGACAGACTCCCGCAAAAAAGTTGTTGCGCGACCCCACAACTATATGAACCATCTGCACCACCTCATCCACTGGAGAGACATCTGGGGAGGAGAACCTCACAAAGGTCAAGAGGTACAGAGGTTAATGCACTTTCCAACTGTTCAGTCAACTCGTGACAACGCCTGATGCCCGTTTGCATGGTCTTGTTGTACCTGAGTACACATTGTTGTTTTTGGTTTTGATATCGAGTTGACATAATATCGTTTGTTACTCCGCTCGTTGTAGTTACCTGCTCCGCCACCTAAAAACGTGTTGTTCTCTTTGCTCCAACCGTCATTAAATCATAGTTGGTTTTTCATCATGCCTTGTGTTTATTTTAAAATTACACTTGATACGGCAAGGCTCTTAATTTCTTGTAGCAAAACATGGGTAGGTTTTTACGAGTATATCGTATTAAGTTCTCGTTGTAGGTATTTACTCAACTGAGTGACTGTCTTGCCTCTTGTCCTTGGCTTCGTTCCACGTTGATAATAATGTCAAAAAAAGCGGGGTCAATCTCGATGATTATCTACTGTAAGATTTCTCTCTGACCTTGCGACATAAATTTCATGCAATTAGATAGATTCGACGCGTGTGTATGGTTTCTATTTCGAGATCCCAAAACAATGAGCTGCTACTTTGAGAACCCTTCCGTCTTAGGCAGGTATACGTCACAATGCCGATTGCACTTCGCACTACATTGTTTGTAACTTGCGATTTGAAACGGCATTTTGGAGCGTACCTACTGTACCTACCCAAGATAACAAATGAAATACGCTAGAGAAGCTTCTTAAATCATAAAACCTGTCTTTGCTTTATTACTGAATCGAGACTAAACAAAGAAAAATCATGAACATCATTCCACTTAACTGTCATGTTTTCCCTGCTGCATCACTTCTTTCAAAAGTAAACAGCTAAGTCTTAACATCGCCATTATTATCATTATCTTCTTACTGCAGTTTTGCAGACTGTAGGTTAGTGTAGGTCCTTGAATGAGTTCTGTGTTAGGTGCTATTCACCCGACAGTTTATGATTGAAAATCTGTGTCGCATTACTCATTAGGCGCGGAGATCCACAACTTCTGCGGATGTGTGGCCGTTTAACCGGATATTTTTACACCACACGCAAACAATCATTGTAGTTTCAGTGGCAGTTATTAAAATGTACGGATGTGTTCGTAGTTAAATGTGGTTACATATTAGCGTGCGGCATCATTGACCCGCATGGTTAATGCTAGGGTACGAGCGTTGCGTGGCGTAATCGCATGCAGCTGTGCTGCTCGACAAACGTATGACACGAGACTAACCAATTACAAGAATAAGCTGCGGGTATACAATTTAATTCTGCCAATTTAAACCGATGCGGTAGCGCGTAACGCTTGAAGAGGCGCTCCTTTATATTGTCATAAAGTCGGCATATAAAATGCTGTTTAATTCCTTTTTGTTAGATCTCCGCGTATTAGTTCCTGTTTATTATTGTAGTTCTTTAAGATGAACAAAAAATATTTACCTTGCTACTCCGCTACTCACGTGCACGACAACCGAGCCTGTGCGAAATATATGTTTTTCATGCAATCCCTCCCTCCACAAAACAAGCATCATGCTAAACGTGGCATTAAGGTTTTGTTACCTTAGGCTCTGTCTACCCCGTAAGGGATAAAGACGTGATATATGTATGTTTATATGCCTCCCTCCACTACGTACGACGTTGGTTTGCATGTGTAATAGTTGTGCTCTCTAAACTTTGAAAACGATCCCGTAGAGGGACCGAAACGCGCCAGTGTTTGTGTTGTTTATTAAGGGATAATTTTATTAAGTTTATGGGATTTATATGTGTTTTATGTGGGAGTAGTGGAAGGAGGGACTGCATGAAAAACATATATATTTCGCACAGGCTTGGTTATCTTGCATGTTAGTAGCGGAGTAGCGAGGTAAATATTTTTTGTTCAACGAAATGGACCTCCGCAAAGTAACGTCTGATTCAATAAAATAGTTCTTTAAGATGTCGTAGGTAAATGTCGACTGATAGTTAAATAAAATGTCACAGCATTGGGCTTCAAAGGTCGAAATTTTAGCGGCGATTCTGCAATTAAAAAGAATAAAGATGTGTACCTAAATATAGAGTAAGCGGCTTAGAGAAAATACAGCATCCCACGCTACCAAAAAAAACCTAGGTACCTAACTATATAAAATCTATTTGAAACGAAGGAGGGCGAATCTGTTTTAACCACAAATGTCATCGCTGTTTTTGTGAGCAAAGAAAATTCTGTTAATGAAAACATGAATTTAATTTTCATCCCGATCTGAGAAGCTTCCTTTTTAAGTTTTAATGCAGTTTGGGAGAACGACATTCTTTAGAGCTTCCGCGAAGTCAGTGATGATGTAACGTAATATATGTAGTCCCATTCTCTATTAACTCGTGGAATGTGTAATACTCCAGACTTTATTGCACACTTGAGACTTGGAATTACTCGGAACTATAGACGCATGCGTACTAATATTTTTATTACTTAGCATTGTCATTACAGCCATAATAAATTGCGTTAGTACACTCGCGGACACCTTGGCTTCGTTGCGTTGCAACTTTCCATCGATACGCGCTACATTTTTATCTAGGGCTAGGTATTCCAATGACAAGTGGTTGGTACTGAACTGGAAACTGCCAGCAACCACTTGTATTAATAGTGTTATTGGTCGACGCCTGACGTTGATGCCTTTAATGAGAGTAGGTTTTTTGCTGCCAATATCAATTACAAAATACATGACATGGAACTTATACTTATATTAAACCATAATGAACAACCCGATCCTCAAGGGTTAGTTAGACCGACTAGTAGATGCATTTAGAGCAATTTATTAGTGGCCATACCTACTAGTGGTCACTCGCATCTTCGTCCAAGTCGTATTTTTTTTCGAAAAAAATTATAAGAACTGTCTATTTCCTGGTTTGAATGTGAAATGCAAGTTTTAATTTTAAGACAGTTGTTCGTCTGCTAACTAATGTTGTAGTAAACATGTATAAATATGTATAGGTTCATTCACAGGCTTATATCGTATACGAGGATCATTTGGTATTAGTAAGATCACTGGTATATTCTTGCAAGCTACTGTCATGTTTTAATTATGTTGATCGTTACACCATCTCAAAATGTTTGCCAAATGTATTGGCACGTTGTTAAAGTCGATATAGTATTCGATCGATCACTCAAACAGAACATATCATCGCCTTGTTAACTATTGTAATGAAACAATGACTACGTGCATTAATTATAGATGACTTGCTTTAATCAAATGCTATATCATGAGCATGCAAGGTTACAGTAATCTGGAAACTAAAAGGTTGTGATTGTGATGTCACTGAGATGAAGTTTTATTGGTACAATACAATACAATACAATACAAATACTCTTTATTGAACACCACAAATCAGTACAAAACAATACAGAAACAAAGACCACCTACCTACCTACCTATTTACCTGCCTATTTTTTTTTATGGTACCTATTTTATAGTTCAAAAAACAAAAATAAATCATGCTAAACATGGCCTTTAGGCCTTGTTATCAATACCGTCTTCGCCATAAGGGCACACGGGGCCCGTGCCCAGGGCGCCCATTTTCAGAGGGCCCCGAAGGACCGACAATTTCTCTCACACATTTATTCTCAAAACATTCATACTTAGTAAAATAATGTTATTATGATTCGCTTTTTTTACTTTCCAAAAGGGCCCCAAATTCTTGTTACCCTAGGCTCTGTCTACCCCGTAAGGGATAAAGACGTGATTATTGTATAGTCTGAAAAGTACATTTGACATCCTCAAATTCATCCAATAGAGATTCTTTACTTTTAACTTTACGCCACCAAAAGTTTGACTCTTGTTACGAGTCGGTGCCTCTATAGTGTGTGTTTTCACACGAAAGAAATCTAGAACGCGTTCATATTAACTTCTCAACTATTATAAAAAAATTGGCAGCGCCACAAGCGGATTGAAACGGCAACAAAGTATTCTCATAGTATTCGTTCAAGACGTATTTTGTGACCGAAAACTTACACTAAACATACTGATTTAATAATACGATCACTAAAAGATGAAAGTTAAATTAAATCTTGAGGAGATAATCATTGCAGATGGTAAACAAGCTGGTTACATTTTTTACATTCCTTTCAATCGTTTCGATTAGCACTTATTCAAAGAAAACCGGCCAAGTGCGAGTCGGAATCGCACACAAAAGATTCCGTACCGCTTTACCGAAAAACATGTTTCTTGTAAGAGGGCCCCGTTTGTTTTTCAACTTATTTTATTTTTATTATTTGTTGTTATAGACTCTATAACTATTCTATAGTACATAAAGAGGCCATTGAAATAAACACCACTCTGTGAAAATTTTAAGTTTCTATCTATTACTGTTCAACAAATACAACCCTGTGACAGGACGGACGGACAGCGGAAATTTTAGTCATTTTGATACGGAACCCTAAAAGATGTCGATTGGAATTCTAGATATCCTTGACTTTTGACCTTTGCCCATTAAGCGTTGCCCGTTGATATTATTTAGGAATTGTAATAAAAATTCTGAAAGCTTTTAGCGCACTTAAACATACCGCTGGTAAATGGTTATAGTGTTGGTATTGTTACTTAGTACTCTTTGTTTCGGGCGATGTGATTCACATAATACAAGCTCACAAAACGACGATAATTGGCTGTCATGATAACACTATTTATAAAGTAATAAAAAGCAGTCAAGTGCGTGTTGGGCTACGCAAAGTATAAGGCTTTCCTAGATAAAAACTTATATTTTCTTCCCAGAGATTCAAACAACCTCCATACACCCATGCCAAATTAGAGCGCTCACATCAGTAGGCTTATTATGTAACTCCCTCGCAATCGCCATCGTGTTCATTTTGACAGTTCATGTATGGGCTGACAATTGGCATCGGAAACAGCTAGCTGTCACATTCATACAAGAACTGACAAAATGAACAACGATGGCGATTGCAGGTCGCAAGTAATGCGGGCAGCAGGATCAACAATGATGTTTCCTCGTTGCAATCCATTATTGCTCCACCCAAATCGAAACAAGTCATTCGCTTGTAGTTGTAATAAGGCATCTGCTGCTGCTGCTGCAAGGCTGGCACGTGTGCCAGCGAGAGCTGTAACGCGTCGCGAGCGAGATAGACTACCCGCCTTTTTCTTACTGTTCGTTCTAAAAAGAGAAGGATAGTCTAACGCTTTTAAAGCTTGCGATCTGAATGTGAAGGCGCCCTAACAGCTTTCTACTACTAAGTGTCCCTTAGCCTTAGAGCTTAGCCGCAGACAGACAGGCGGACATGGCATTACTGTAAGGGTAAAAAGGGTAAGCGTGTTTGCACTTTTAATTACGGAACCCTAAAAGCATAATCTTCTCATTTTTTATTTACTCTTATCTATTTATTGCGGAGCTCTGTGTAATCTCCGACTGTGAATTTTGTTAACTACGAGGCCGGGTTAGGTATTAATTAGCGTGAATGTTGAGTGGTGGTTGTTTGATGAACGCTCCGTCCAAGGCCAAGGCTCTGTTGCTTAGACAAATTTACAATGTGACTCAAACCGTCTCCCTATGGGGTGGAAACCCATTAATTTCTCCCGCAGTTGTGTAAAAAAGCGAAGCGAGGCTAACCAATGAGATCGTTCCTCGTCGTCCTCACGCGGCACAAGGATTTTTTGCAATATTTAGCACCTGTCTCGGTGGTGTGTCTGTATCTGTAATCAAATGTTACAAGTGAACATGGACTCCCTTCTAGTGGTCGGATTAACTTGAAATTTGATATGCTTACAATAATTTAAGAGGAATGACACAGCAGTACAGTCAATACGAAAGCCCAAGCCGCCGAGTACCTATTCCAAATATTTTTTTACAAAAGCTTATTTTTCGCACAAAGCTCCGCAACTACATAAGCTTTGGTAAACAATCTAAATTTGGTGAATCCTCGCACTATAACTGTGTGTTTAAGGATCCATTCGTAATGGTACAGAGGAAGAATCGCCTACAATTTTGTTTTTCTAAAGTTCTGTGGGCGTTCTGTGTTCTGTGGGAGTGTGTGTTCAGGAGTTCTGTGGGCGAGTTGTTGTGGTTCCTTAAATTAAGTACATAATCATATAAAACTAGGTGTTGCCCGCAACTTCGTCTGCATAGAATTCGTTTATCGCTATCCCGCAGGAATTACGCAATTTTCCGGGATAAAAAGTAGCCTATGTGTTATTATTATAATCTACTAGCGACCCGCCCCGGCTTCGCACGGTATATTATGCATGTATTATACATATAAACCTTCCTCTTGAATCACTCTATCTATTAAAAAAAACCGCATCAAAATCCGTTGACTGGTTTTGAAGATATAAGCATACACACGGACACGGGGACAGAAAAAGCGACTTTATTTTATACTATGTAGTGATTTATGTCCAAATTTTATCCAGATCTGTCCAGCCGTTCTGGACAATGTATGTTTATACTCACAAACTTTCACATTTATAATATTAGTAGGATTTTAATAGAAGGTGAACCATCCGTAAAGGATGAAATTTCTTTATTCTCTCAATAATAGTGCATTGTGAAGAGGGTGGCGAGGAGGTCAAGAGTTGAAAGTTAGCGAACCCCCAGTTACTACAAATCAGCTCTACCTAACAATGTTGTGCAGTTTGTTTCTTAATATAGACTGTTTCTACTTACTTATTAATTAGTGGTTTTTTCCCGCATGCGGAAAAGTTCGTAA
The DNA here is from genome assembly GCA_932294345.1 of Pandemis cinnamomeana. Taxonomy (NCBI): domain Eukaryota; kingdom Metazoa; phylum Arthropoda; class Insecta; order Lepidoptera; family Tortricidae; genus Pandemis; species Pandemis cinnamomeana. The sequence continues at coordinate 7,476,192 of OW028705.1, read as the reverse complement.
AAATAACTTGATTTATGTTAATATGTATATCCTTAAAATCATAGTATTCATAATCCCGGACGCGATTCGAATAATATGAAATGACTCATTGAGCAATGCTATTTTTGCTATAATTTTAACCAGTGCCGAAACCTTGTGTACCGTTTAATGACAAAAATAATCGTGCATCAATAAAAACGTTAAACTTAAACGTTTTTCCACTGTCGAACGATAAGACCTATTGCTCCACAGAGATGATAGATCACAGAGACGTGCAATACCTACATCCTCTTCGTGATAGATAACGTCTGTCGAAGTTTCATTCCACTTCCTATTGACTATCGATCTGTTGGCATACGAAAGCTGATGTGTATGTGAACGTCGTTTCAAACGCCAGGCACGCTTCAAGGTTCCTCGCCACAGTATTATGTCAGTTATTTTTTATCAGATGCACCTACTCGTCAATTAGGCGGTCGTAATTCTTTGTTTGCCTGAAAGGTGACGTGTTCACGTGACCACTAGGCATACTCGTAATTCGGAGAAATAGGCGCGCTGTTATTCGTCATCAAACTCTTCGCATTAGTTACTCGTAAAAGTAACGACCGTGAATGTAATCATAAATGCTTAACATCCTAATACCGTGATTTATTGCATCTCGTTCACAAACATTTGCTTTCAAAATTAAGGGCAAACAATTAGATATTAAGCATTTAGCACAATACTTGCTTTGTAATGAAACCTTAAGCTCAGTTAGGCCATGTCCAGTGATCGTGATTCTATTTATCATTGGTATGCAGAGTATGCACTTTGCACCCGACCCTAGGGCATAATTTCACATACCGTGGGTAGTGGGTATGCACAAATAAAACTGATATGCGATACAGCTAGAATTTTCGTTCTTTAGTTTGGGAATCGACTGTGTCGGCACCAAGCCATTGACAAATGATTTCTTTAAATAGATAAGATAACAAAACACAGCAACGTGTAACTTTTGATCATGTTTGAGTTCTGAGAAATTCAAATTTGTTCAATCCTTTTCGATTCCATGGTCCCTGTATGAAAAAATAAACCAATGACTTATCTAATGTATTTGTGCTGTTAATAGAAGTCAATCAAAAGGCGAATTCTATCAGTCACGCGCTGAAGACTCAATCGATCAATTGTATACGACGGAATGAATCTCCATTAAGATTTGTGTCAGCATTATGTAAGGATAACATAGTTATCAATATTATCTCGTATTACGATGCCTTATATGACTGCAAGGAGTTTCAAAATGAATCTGGATTAACGGAATAATTCAGCCACTGGTTCAGATTGATTGTTTACCGGAAAAATTCATACAAAATGACATCACCTTGTTACCGCAAATGGTACATTTGTGTTACAGAATGTACTGAAACATTTGTCAACCTCAATTAATATAAATAAACATTTATGTTTGTACCATTGAAGCGCAAAGCAAAGCTGTGTTCAATCCACATTAATAACTTTAAAAATCAGTCTGTCTAACTTATCCATGGAATCACTGACTGTACATATTATTTATGGTAATTAGAATAGTGTTTTTAAAGTGATTATTAGGTGATTTGGTTTGGTCGTATTACCCACTACATCCTTCAGCAAGAATTGCGAATATAATCTGACCCTAAGTAAACAGTATCTCAAAGGAGCGTTTAGTGTGATACAAAACAGATATTTTAATATCCATATTTCTTGTTGTAATATTTGTAACAGGCTACGGGGGTTAAGTGTTGACATTTACTTAATTGTTATTATTCCGTAGAGATGGAGAATGACTAATTGGTCTGGTAACCAAGGATGTGTCTGCATCAAATGATATGTGGGTTTCAGTAGTTCATATTCGCAGTCACACTAAATTACGATTATTAATTGATGTTTGAGAAATGTATCTCATACTAAGGCATAATAAAAAGTGGAGGAATAAATAGTAGTTTTCCTGTTAACTTTGTATTTACCATTGACCTCGTTTGCAAAGGTTTGTTGGTCAATTAGGTGGCTAACCTAACCTAACCCATTCTACATTCATCACGCAAACAAGTTAGGGTACCGTTCTGAGTTCACCTTTTTCAAAATTCAAATCCTTATCTTTTCCAAGTTTTGCAAATTTAACCAAAGGTAAATTATTGAATGTGACAGAGTTTGGCCTCGTAGTATTATGTCTTCAATAAATTCTATTTTCCGCAATACCATTTAGCATTAGCATAACAATAAATTTTAAACCATGCAGTTTTTATGGTGGTACGTGTCTTCGTAACTTGTGTGTGATGTTCTCGGTTTCTCGACAACAGCAACGTTTTATCACACTTGGCATTCAATTATGAAGTCCGTGACTCAGTAATTAGCAATGAATTGTTTAAGTTTTAATTGTCACTTACCATATGCAGCCACTGCAATGTCTCCCACAATATAACTTTTTCATGTCGTTCAAGTAGGACGAGCAGCTATACAAAATATTAAGTGGAAAATTTCGCCACGTTTTAGCTAAAATCGTATTTCCCTCGGAAGATGTTAGACACCGGTGGTCCATCTGGAATTTCGTATTATAAAATTAAGTGTGTAAACTGATTAGCTACACTTTTAAATACGCTGTCGGTCGGTTACACATTCTTGGTAGCATAGTGGTTACATCGACACTATGTCGTTGGACTAAGCATAACTAATTAATCCTGCTGTCTGTCTTCTAAAATTGCTATCTGACTCTAAATTCTTTCGATAGAAGAAGAATTAAAAAGTAACATTTTAAAGTTTTTTCTCACACCATATCACGAGTTTATTTATAAAATATTTTTGTTTGCATTCTGATCGCGGTCTCGCTGTAGTTATTTCATTACATTTTTTTTTCGCATAGCAATATTGTTTCACACGTTCATGGCGAACACAAATTTATTAACTAAAGGCTTTGCAGCAGTATTTTTAGATCTCTGACCCTTCACGACTAGGCTGGCACGGACGGCTGCCTCTCATAACTAGGGATGCCCCATCTATTAATTTACATCGATGTTTTGGACCTCAATTAGCTCAATAAATGTAGCCTTTTCAATCTCTTATATTCGATTTGTCTTGCTGTTTCACTCACTCTTATGGGTTTGATACTTGAACCGGCCGAGTGAGGGAGATGGCAAGACAAATCTGAATGGCATTGTAACATCTCACGGATTGTAAGCGTGAATCGAATTTGCAAATCTGATCTTATTCATATGAAGTGGAAAATTAATACTCTGATCTTGTTTCCAAGAATAAATAAACATTTCTTATGCTCTAAATTACAGTCAAAGCTTTATTTTCGTATTAGGTTTATCCCTTAGCTTTGTCGACATAAATAAAATATTGTCTACGTTTAATGTATCATGAAACTCATGAATATATCTATGCACGGTTAGTACTTATGTGATTTCCCTGGCAACATAAATCTAGGTGAGGATCGCGTGTCTGTCATTTATTAATTGATAATTAATTGAAATGAAAAACAGGGAGCGTACGGAAAAAGATCGATTCAAATCGGACATCCCTACTCATGACCTCACACAGTTGCGAAACGCTTTGTCCACGTCCTTCTAGCCATCCCTTCTTTGGAAAACCCAGTTATATCTAGACATAGATGGCAACAGCTTGTTTGTCAAATATCTGTGGCCTCGGTATGGGATTATAAGGCTTTTATTGGTTTAGTTTAGAGTCTGCGTTTGGAAGGTACCGTTAGTGTACTTTTCCTGTCATGCTATAAGTACAATTATATATGGAGACAACTACATTTCCTATGTGCAAATTCTTTCTGCGTTTGTGGCATGAGCTAGCGTGTTTACAATCGCAAATGACAATATAATTAGTTACAAAATGTTGCATGAAAGTAGCTATACTTATTTATTAATTTTTTTCGCCAATGTCAAAGTAATAAATACAGTAGGTATTCAAAAATCCTACTCTTAGCCAACGGATAATGATATCCCTCAGAATCTGCCAGGAAATCATTAACTGATGCCCAGGGTGCACCGGACCAAGCACTGCTCTTCCCCTCGGACGGATCCAAAAACGAACCGCAGCTCTTGACCACACGCGGACGTAACCCGACTCGCACCCTTGATAGGTTAATTTCGTGAATCTTATAGGAATTAGCGGACTGATTAATGAAACTGACAGGTGTTTACGTGCTTAATAATGATGAATTTTGCTTTAGTTGCAAACAAACACCTGCTAGGTAATTTATTTTTGTCTTTTCGTCGGTAAAAAGAAGTCTTACTTAATTATATTCTTGTTAAACAAGTAGGTGTTAACCTAGTTAGTTTATACTGAATTAGCCATTAAATTATTGTATTTTTTTCGTGTTCCACATAAAAAGTTTCGCTCGAACGAAGATTATGTAGAAACTGGAGCTCTTCTACCACTTGTTCCTTAATGGATTCGTCTTGCTTTCTACAATTTTACTTCAAAAGCACTCGACTATTAAGTACGCGACCACCATGACCATTAGACGGTACGCGTTTTTTTCTCTCCATTTATGCATGTTGACCTGACTGCCATCTATATGTTGTGTATAAAATTACGGTAGTCACATAAAAGTCGAGATCTGTGTTTACCTTGCGCCAACGCACGCCGCAGCTAACTCTCCATCCTCAGCAGTTTGCAATATTTTCATAAGATGGCGCTAGTAGTTTCATGTGCAATTGTGTCTGTCTATTTAGTTACCACTAGCTTTTGCCCACGGCTTCGTCCGCGTAGAATTATAGATATAAACCTTCATCTTGAATCACTCTATCTATTAAAAAAATCCGCATCAAAATCCGTTGCGTAGTTTTAAAGATCTACATACATACATAAGGACAGACAGCGGTAAGCGACTTTGTTTCATACTACGTAGTGACGTAGTGATGATAATATGTTAGCTTATGAAAATATTCATTTTATAAAATCAGGCCTTTAGGTCTTGTTACCTTAGGCTCTGTCTACCCCGTAAGGGATAAAGACGTGATTTATGTATCTATGTAAAATGATACTAATTAATTAATATGAAAACTTCTTATAATCACATAAATACTTAACCAAATATAACAATGGTCAACTTTATTATTTTTATACTTATTTCTAGACACTTTTCTTCACGACGTGAACGGTGACAGTTGGTATCGAACGATCGTAAACAACAAAGTAGCGTAGCGTGGAGCTCCACAAACAGACCGATAACTCAGATAAGGACTTAACATTATTTAATATCCTTTACTTCCATCACACCTTATCAATAAACTCAGTCCAGCGTAGATTTCACTCGAGGTAGACTTCTCTTTGTTCTTTTATTTACACTTTTTAAATGAAAAATCTACCCGCGTTTGACAGCTTCATTTCTGATCGCGCGTATCGTTTAGTCGTAAAACTCTAAGGAGCTGTGTAATTAAAGACTAATGCTGTTATGGCGTACCATGTGTTGTAAAATTGTTATAAGACCTCAAAGTACTGTGGGGAATGTGGTGAAAGGGGATCAAGTGTGCTACTATCATGTCTTCCAACACTCAAAGTTCCGAAGAGCCCCGTCAGTCCAGCTCCAGGGCGCCGGCGGAGCGCCGGCCTCTCATGATTACCCTCGGAATCCCGCGGACTTATGGCAGCATGTTCCCATACTACAAGTTCCTTAAGGATACTCTCAGCGAGTCTGTGTTTAGCGATCAGGTATTAACTAAGTTGTCTATTAGCGTTATTGGTTCAAGCTTATTTGAGTAGGGGCTAGCGTCGCGTAAATAGGTAGAAAGGTTAACTGAACGTGCCTTGTGTGTGCGTTATTAACATAGTTATGATTAGTTCAAAATAAACACTGTCACAAACAATACAGTAGGTATAGTTCAGCCAAGATGTGGTTGCTACGCTTTTAACCGATTTCAAAACATCGAAGCAGACAATTTTTTCATGTGTCACATTTGTAGTGTCATTTCGCATTTCACATCGGTATTGTATCTCTATAAATCGGCTGGTTGATTAATTCTTGTGGTTTGTACAGACATATTTTATCTATTATCTTAAATCTGGGGTCCTAGTGAAAAGGCGGATAAGTCGGATATAAATGAAAAACCATTTTCTATTCTATTGTAAAAGGGGTTAAGTCTAAAATAGCTACGTAGAAAATTCAGAATTATACCCCTTTTCACTAGGACCCCAGAAATATCCCCAATTATTTTTAGTATACTATTTATTGAAAGATTTTCCCGGTTTGCCTTGATTATACTTCTAAGTAGGTATACGTGGGACTATTCATATTAAACCGGTGACATGTATATACGGATTCTTGGCTCTGGGTCGACTTGCACAATTGCGATCCACACTTCGTCTGAATAGTGAAGACAGGATAGATGGACTCATTGATTGATTGATCGTTGAAAAGTACGCCTTAAATATTAGCAGTGTCTGTTTAGTTCAATTGCTTTGCCACTCGATTCTTAGTTCAACAATCAGTAGGTACAGTCAACAGCATAAGAAACTGATGAATTAGGGTCCCAAAGAGTTATATAAACATTAACTTAAGTCAAATATTACTGACTATTGTAGTTTATTAGAAGTAAATGAACATATAATGTACTAGCTGTGGCCCGCAACTCCGTCTGCATAGAATTCGTTTATCGCTATCCCGCAGGAATTGCGTAATTTTCCGGGATAAAAAGTAGCCTATGTGTTATTCCAGACTGTAATCTATCTATGTTCCAAATTTTATCTAGATCTGTCCAGCCGTTGTGGCGTGAAAGAGTAACAAACATCCATACTCACAAACTTTCACATTTATAATATTAGTAGGAAGTGATCACATTTATTTCGATCCTGGGAAACTAAGTGACATGCCATTCAAACAATTAAATGCATTGTTGAGTGTTATGAATTAAAATGATTATCTATAAAATACGGGTTTATGGGACACTTCGGAGTACAAGTCAGATGTTCGGTTTATATCGGTTAAATTCGTGAGACCAACATGCGAAACGACTATAACACCTCTCATGTCCGCCAAAGTTTTGAAATAAGGTCTTATTTTATTACAACAACTTGATTGTTAGTTGAATTTAAAATAACTCCTTTTTTTATCGAGCTTTCATTCCGACATTTCCGACAATTCGTAATCTTGTTTTTCTTTTGTTATCTACTTGACACATGCATAGTTATGACATCGCGTTATTATTTTACTAGCTGACCCGGCGAACTTTGTTCCGCCTTAAATTTGAAAAAATCCAGTGGTTTGGGCTGTGCTATCCCGCGGGAACTATGCAATTTTCCGGGATAAAAACTATCCTATGTTCTTTCCCGGGTGGGCTGTGCTATCCCGCGGGAACTATGCAATTTTCCGGGATAAAAACTATCCTATGTTCTTTCCCGGGACTCAAACTATCTGTATACCAAATTTCAACTAAATCGGCCCAGCGGTTTAAGCGTGAAAAGGTAACAGACAGACAGAGTTACTTTCGCATTTATAATATTGGTAAGGATTAGTAAGGATTAGTAAGGATATTAGTAAGGATTTTGAAACATTGATTGGTCACTTCATGTCTGTCTCCGTGTTGTTGTTTAGGATCACTTTCTTTTGACTAATTAAAACTTCATTTAAACTGACACTTTTGGTATGACTCCCGCCATGCTAGAACATAATTTTGAAACGTTGGTTTTGATCACTTACTTTTGACGTTGACTGTACCTTAGTTAGAACTTTGCACTGCGTTTTTTTAGTAATAAATATATTTCCTTATTTATTTTTCATCGCGATGAAACGTGGGTGTCTAGATTAAATTGGAAGCCAAAATTTGTTACAGCGGTTTCCGAGAGACGAAGCCAAGACAAAAAAATACATATTTAGGTACAAGAAATGATCGTTTAATGCACATCTTTTTAGGTTTATTTGTGTTCTTTGAAAGTATTCAGAAGACAGTACACGAGCACCTATAAACGCATAAAATAGGTAATAAAAAGTTTAATGTTCAATTCCTATTTTCATAATGACCTAAGCGTACAACAGACCTTGATAGTTTTAGCCACTGCGAGTACATGTTTCTAACGGCAAATGTAAATTTCTTTATCATTTCCACAGTTTATAGTGCATGGTGTAACATTGGCACAAAATCGTAATTCTCGCGTTATCTAGCAAATCTTTTTGTTTATAGAACAACGGCATTATCCTAATATTAACCGAGAGAAGTTAATCTTTAATACACAGTACGCACCTAATATATAAGAGAGTAACTCAGGTAGCGGGTAATCATTAATTTGAAAGATCGTAGAACGATTAGTTAAATTTCGAATAGTATTCTTTTAGTCGAATCTGATGGTGAATTGTGGAGATGCTACGGGCTGCGTCGTTTATAAGGGCCTATGGCCAGGTATGCTGTGGAACTAGAAATTTTAATTTTTTATAGTGTTTGTGTTATTTACTTTATACGAAGTTTACAAGCCTATGTGTACGTCTACCTATCAGGTAGGTTAGATACATTCTCTTTCGTCGGTGAGGCCGCACGGCCCGGCGTGAGCTCGACTGGAAGGAATCCTGTAACCCCCGTTATTCTTTTTGCTCTCATTATGTTGCGGATCTTCACCTGAGCTTAGCCAAGGTTATTAATAACCTTATTATTAGTGTTCGTCAAGTTTCTGTTTTGGTTTTGGTCTAAAAATTATGTTTCGGCCAAAAAAGCGCCAAACTTTTCGCTCGCGCCGAACTTACAATATTGCACTTTCGTGTTAAATTTTCCCTTTTTCTTCTTCTGGTGCTATTTTTTTGTTCTATTGAAAGTTGGCGATCATTACGAGGACTTGAACTTTCGACACAACAGCTCTGAACAAAGATTGGGAGCTTTTATTGTACCACTATCATAGATTTTTAAGCCAAGATGTTTTTCTTCCTGGGCTTAATCTACCTTGGATTTTACCCTGCTTGATAAGTTGTAACATCTTTTACTGTGAGCCCCGCATGATATGGCCCAATTACTCCAGCTTCCCAAATACCCCACCTTTCCCCTTTTGGGGTAGTTTAATTTAGATCCACTATCGCTATGATAATGTAAAAAAAAATCTGAGAAAATCGAAACGTAGAACCTTGTTATATTGGAACAGGCAGAAGTTTAACTAATCATTATATCTGGAAAGAACTGTTCACTGACATTTTATTCAACGTTTTAATCACGTTTATAAAAGGTTCTGTTTCGGTTTCGGGAAAAAAACATGTTTCGGTCGGACACTACTACTTATTATTGAGTTAACAAACCACAAGTGTCAACGTTACTGGTATGTGTTATAATTAAAATCTAAGGAAAATCCCTTATTCTCGATATGCGGTGTTTACATTATCAATGATCGATCTGGTTTTTTGCGTACGTAACCACTCTTCCTTACAACTACAAAAATCCTTGAGTGAGTGGTAATTTTGTTCATGGCTAAGGATAAATGCGACACTTGTTCCTAAGTTGTTACGTTGGTCAAATACGTCATAAATACTAATGACTGAACGTGAGATACGGTTTTAAGAATGCGTTAGTTAGGCGGCGGGGAGCGGCGAGCCCGGCGCGGCTCGGGCGCCGGCCGCAGCACACAGTCCTCCCGGCCGCCGCGCGACATGTTGCCCCCCGAGCGCTCGGCGCATCGCACCGCCTCCGCGATCATCAAGCGACTCTCCTTACGCACTTACAGCACCTATTCCTTAGTACGTATGCTCTTGCATTCATTCATCGCAGCCGCCTACCGCGCGCCGCCCGCCCTGCACCACGCCGCGACGCAAATAGTGACCGCCCCCTCTCGCGTCACGCGTGCTCCTCGTAACGCGGCCCAGTCACCACTCTCACGCATTTGTCACAGGAGGCCGTGAACACTCGTCTTATTATGCTGGGCGAGACATCATGTCCCATCCGCCGCGCCTTCCGTTCTCCAAGACCGGTGATAACGAGTACGTCCACATACGAAGTCTCGTCGCGAACATACACAAACCGAAGAATGTGTCGAGACCGCCCGTGGGGCCGGTCATATCGGTCGAGACGGAATCGAAACTGGCTGTGGTCCGACAGTCTCCGGTGTCGTCGGATTCTGATCGGAGCAGAGCTGGCTCGGAGAAGTCTGATGTTGTTTCCGAAGAGGTGACGCCGACGCAGCGCGTAAAAAGCAACAGTATAGCTGCGTTGGGGGCTACGCTGGTTCCGCCGGAGCCAAAGCGACGTCGCGCGTCTTTCCTGCACCTGCACATCGGCGGGCACGGCGGGCACAACGAGCACGCCGGCCCGCTCTCGGCCGGCGCGCACCTCAGCGTGCCGCGCTTCACGGTCACGGCGCCGCCCGGCGAGCAGCGCCGCGTCAGCCACGGCTTCCCAGCATTCCACGGTTTCGCTCTTCGTCGACATTCTAACACGGTCTGCGTATGCTTGCAAGTGTGAATGCAGCAAAGACACCTAACTCGAGTGTTGTTTACCACATGCCAGTTTTAGGAAGCCACTGGTACCCGCACCCTAACCGAGTGCATGATTGTTTTGGTTGTTATAATATAAGTGTCTGTTAACATGATGCATGAAGTTATCCATACAGGTGTCAGATATTGTTATTATTCTTCAATCAAAAAACTTGAAAAAATAACAAAAGAAATGTATTACTTTTGCAAATTGAGGCAGAATACAGGCGTGCATGCATAATGTAATGTCAATTGTCATATTTGTCATCCTCAGAAGTAACAAATGTGTAAATAATGTCGAGTGGGTAGGTATCTTAGAGTGGCATCAGGATTCCAGTAGGCTCGCTTAGATTTATCTATCATATAGTAGATGTTAATAATGGACCCAACGTGTTAATAAGAACGTTACAATACTTTAACGCTGTTACCCGAGTCACCATGTTTACAGTAATTTACGATACACGATCTATCCGGTGTAGAGGAATACAAGATTTTATTTATAATCTTTAGTAGTAGTCTTACCGTATACCTACTCCATATTGTATTCGACTACCTTGTGATATCATTCTTTATCATTATATCTATAGTGTTTATGAGCAGGCATCTATTAAACTGTGCAATCGTCGGCTAGCTGCTGTGTGAACAGAGTCTGTGCATTTTTGATTCCAATTTAAATATAACAAATAATGGTGCGCTGGTCATCACATCAAAGTGAGGTTGACTTTGTTCCTTGTGTTTTTATTTAATAAATGTACATAACGTATGATTATTGATTGGTTTCACTAACATGCTCACACTGCATTTGCGTTGTTTTCGTTTGTCTATTGTGGTACTAACTAATAAATTAACGCACTTTCTTAAATTAGCGTTATTGTTGCAACTGTTACACAATGTTTATTTCTCTTGTTAAATTACCAATGTTTAATTATATGAATATATTTATTAGTACCTACTTGGTAGAAATCTTGTTTGAAATGTCAAATGCCAGTTCAAAAGCAGTTTATACTGCGTTTAAAAAAATATCTGATAATAATTAGTGATCATTTTTTAAACTGATCCTACAGTTTTGTCCTATTCTTAATGCTAAGTGGAAGGCCATTTCTTATTTCTATGGAAGGAACAGATAATTTTTCCTTACAATTTTCAGTATTTTAGTAGCACTTACATTTTAGAGCCGCCAACGTTCTAAAGTGCTCCGTAAGGCTGGCTTCCATTTGTTAAGAAAACACGAGCTACTTGATCCGTTTTTGACGTAGTATTCTTTATATTTCGTTTAACACTAATTTGTTTTTTTTATAATATTACCTGTACCCTACTTCACCAACATGACAATTATCGGTGACAAGTGACAATTCTCTTTACATTACAAACTCGACGAGAATTTATGCCGGTTGGCTTCGTATTGAATACGTATTGCATTTCGTTTGTCAATGGTCACCGACAATTGTCGAGTTGGTGAAATAGGGGCCTGATATCATTCTTCCCATGGGAATCTTTTTTTTGTTAGTATTACTGGCCAGTTCGTTACAAAATGCTAACGTTTTCTTTTATTCTACAGAGCCTTCACCGCAGCGAGTCGATGTTGTCTGTGGCGTGCTTTAAGACGCTCTCACAGCTGGCAAACAGTGATAACCCTAGTGAGCTTCAGCAGTACATCGCCTCGAACTCCAACATCAACCTCGACGATAAAGATGAGGTAAGGATTATAGTTCTGATAAAAGCACACCAAAATAGAAAGCGAGGAGAGACTCGCACTTCGCGAAAATGGTGAAGCGACGATCTGGTGGACGTTGCGGGAGAATATGGTATATGTAGTCTGAAAAAAAAGTTTATGTAATCTTTGCGGAAATAAATAATGAAACAAATTGCCTTTCTCACGCGATACAAAAGGACGTACTTAGCCGGCGTATTTTTCTTTTAAAAACACGCTTTTTTTGTGATAAGTACCGGCTTAGCGATGTTTGTGGCAATGATTTTAACTTCTGTCGACTACAGAAACCTTCATTATGCGTGCCGGTTTTTATAACGAGACAAAGCATTTCTATACGCCAAAACTCGATTTGCACTCGTGTCCCTATTTAGGTGTTTTTAGGTGTTTTATTTAGCAAGAACGGCATCCGGGATCTCAAGCTTCGCCGTCAGATTCTCTCACCACTAGACTAGACTATCCAGTCAATTTTTTTTACAGCTATAGATACCCGATTATATTTGGGGTGCTTCGCGACGTTTTCTCAGCTGTTGTTACAATAACTAAACTAGGTCAGTGCTGGACACTTGTCAAATTTGGACGGTTTCCACAATTCTGGCATCCAGACAGACTGTATTATTTCACTACGAGATTTACGATTACGAGTGAGTTGATAAATATAGAGTTGTCCTCGAACTCGGTAATAGTTCAAGTACTGGAAATTTAAATATTCTAAAAACATAATAATGTAAATATCTATTACGACCCATAACCTGCAAGTTAAGCCGCGTAAATTTGTTATTTGCCCCGCGTAAAATTCAAATATGTGTATCTATTTTGCAATATTCAATTTATTAAGCTGATTACATAGAGGTTATACAACCCTATTGTTAATACATTTTGTTACTATCCCTGTTTTACATAAAACATACTTAGTTCGTACATTAACGGCTTCTGTAAAAAAACATAAAAATGACATTAGCTATAAGGTTTACCTCTAAATATGTATAATTTTCAAGCGGAAAACTATATTAGTAACGAAAAATTTTCATTGCCGCCTGTCACTATACCACATTATAGTAATATAGTAAACAGAAACTTTTTGCTATAATAAAATCTTTTTTAACACAATCTTTATTACATTGCTGCATATTTACAATAACAGTATTCATTTCGCTTTCCAATATTTCCAAATAAAACAAAAATGAAACTACAGAATGACAATTGACAAACGCCTAGCAAATGTACCGTTGCATTCTAATATTTATTTTGCGTTATTCACTTTTTTTTCTTTACAGAATGGCACTACAGCGCTCATGTGCGCGTCGGAGCACGGACGCACGGCTGCGGTGCGTCTGTTGCTCGCGAGCGGCGCGGACGCGTGCGCGGCCGACAACGACGGATGGACGCCGCTCGCGTTCGCCGCGCGCGGCGGCCACGTACCGGTAGTCCGCGAGCTGTTGGACGCAGGCGCTCGCGTAGACGCCAGGGACTGCGTAAGTTAATGTAGAACTAGTACACGTTCTATATAGGACCCGTTTCGCAAAATCATTTGAATTGTCGTACGAAATGACAGCGCAACCTTAAATGGGTCCTAAATTAAAGAACATGACTGTATATATATACTAGGAGGAATAAATTATCGAAGTATGTTGTAAACATGAACAAAGGCGAAACTATCTCTGTAACTGTTACAGTGTAACGGATCTGTTCCAATCAACATAGTAATGAAATAACTGTTGAATTCCGAATAGCTATGGGGCTATGACTGTGTAGGGTTAAGGCACGCATCACGGGTTGATCGCATCTTTAGATTTTTTATGTGTTTAAGTTCTCAGTACCCACTAGTAGAAGTACCAAGAGGCGGGGAACAGTAAGCCTTACTGTGGGTACTGGTTGCGATCAACCCGTGATGCGTGCCTTAACCCTACACAGTCATAGCCCCATAGCTGTTCGGAATTCAACAGTTATTAGTAAGCATAGCATCTAACATTCACATGATAACAATCGCGATCACCATCCCTTGCATTGGATGCGGGGATTGCATTAGTATTTTGACTGAGACAAATAGGTACATACATACATAAATTACGTCTTTATCCCTTACGCGACAGATACAGTGGTCCCCTGAGTCGCGGACGCATTCAGAAAACTGACGTATGTCTATTGGATAGTATTATGGATGGCAATTTTCTACTCGAAAGATTATGTACACTCAAGTGCAAAAATAAGTATCAATACGAACTTGTTAAAAATATGTCCCACGACCTTATCACGCCGGTGTAAGAGCGTATGGTATTTATTTTCGAAACTTACTAGATACATACTATTACACTTGACTGTACTATGTATGACTCAAATCTAGCTTTCTTTATTCCTTCTATAATGTAGGTAGATGCCTTGGTGTTAGGTGGGTAATTATATTTAAATTTCAGACTTCTTTATTTTTGAAATCAGTTTTAATGCATACATATTTTCTGATGTCTCGATTATAAATCTAAAAATGTATCTTTTTAAAACTTGTTTTGTCTTCCCGGCGTATGAAATCCGTGACTTTTCTTTGGAGCCTTTTTATTTTTTATACGTGACGCATGTTTCTATAATGTGTTATTGTTGAATTGTGACATACGCGTCTGCACGACAGACGTTTCTATAAAATAAAAAAACAGCCGCCGTACCAGAAATAACACATGCTGTGTACATTATGCGAAATATTTCTCAGTTGACAACTAATTAGTTGTTGCGGCCAGACTATTATAGCTCTGGGTAAAACTTGATGTTGAATTCTCGGAATTGCAAAATTGTGTATTATTAAAATAATGAATCATATTTGTCTCACAGTAGAAAGTGGTTTGTGATGATATCTTATTATTTCTTTGCGGCAATTATGTCTTATGAATGATCAAACACATGCAACAATGCACATGCATATGCGTCCTCAATTATTGAAATAGAGCGCTAAAATGTATTCTGGACCATGCATTTAAAATTAGTATATTTATACTTCAGATGGAGCCCTGCCAAGATGTCACTGACATTCACTATACATTATTAAATCTGGTTAAAGACGGTCAACCGTGACTATTATCATCTTGTTCCGTAGTATTTTTTTATTTCATCGGTCATTAAGGCTTTTAATTTATTTTACAGACAATTTTATTACTCTAGTAGCGTTTAGATTACGATTACATTAGAAGACTGCTTGTAAACATATACTCCCACATAAAAAAGTAATAATCCATGAGATTTCCACTTTCTATATGTATATGCGTAAATTATTGATGTATGTAATACTTGAAAAGGCAATAATTTTATATCCAAATATTTAGTTCCTATTTGACACCCTTTTCTACTTTTTTGTGTGGGAATATACCTATATTAATATTGTATACTATTGTATTCAAGTCGAAGCGTTACGACTGAGTATACAAATTATAAAGTCCTTTACTGTCTGGATGGACAAACAAACGCGTCAAATTTCTGATTCATTAAATCTTAGTTTAACAAAAATATTTCGAAGGACAAACAGAGCAGTACTTTTTTCGGATTAAATTTTCCGCCATTTCTTTATTTTCGGTTTCACGAACATCACAGAATGTCGCACAAACAACGATACCCCAAGGCATACACGAATGTTTGTAGTATTAATATTTGGGTTTGTGGAAGCAAACCCCTCGAGCATTGGCTTTATAATAAAACTGTGTAACATACATTCCATGAAAACTTTCCGTGGGAACGGTTCACTACGAAAATTGTTAATAAAGTTATTCTACTAGTATTCCAAGGTGTTTTTTGAGTCTTGCCTTATTTGCGATAGTAATAAATAAAAATACGAAGTCTTATTTTAATGTTTAGATTTTGACGACGGTTGTACGTGATTTAACTTTTTGAAACGTCCTCGGGGAGTTACTTCGTTTTATACAAAGTCAGTCTCTGTAGTTGCCAACTTATTGTTATGGCATCCAAATGCGTGACCTAGATGCTATTAGGCCAAGCGGTCAGACATTTCGGCGGCTTTTGGCTAGGACTATGACTTGCGACTCGCATTCTTCCCTTGATTTATTGTATGAGGCGTTTCTTCGTGGAAGCTCTCTTACAAATGAATTATCTTATCTTTGCAGGGTGGTTGGTCTTCTCTGATGTGGGCTTCCTACAAGGGACACGAGGAAATAGTGGCAATACTACTGGAGAATGGAGCTGACGTGCATGCTCATGGAAATTATAACATCAAGTATGTGTCAAAGCTGATCTATTTAGTTTTATGTGGAAAAGTTGGAAATTAAAGAATCTTCACAATCAAAACGTTACTCCAACCTAAGTCAGTGAGCTCTTAAATTGCCATTCGGGTTTGTCTTGCTGTCTCACTCACTCTTATTGAATTTGACATACATTTGACTGTACATTGCAAAATTACAAATTAAGATCGTTATTATCTTATTTTATTTGTCTTTGAATTGAAGGTTTGATCCTTTTCGTAGTAAAAAATTCCTAGATCCTTACGGGTGGAGTAGTGGTTAAAACCTGTTTAGTATCACCAATACATTAGCAAAAATAACCAAAGCTAAGAATGACACCAATAGGTAACAATGTTTACAATAAAATTAAACAGCTCTATTAGTGACGAGCGAGCGGTTGTATTATATCGATATTGGTCGCCTTAAGAGCACAATGAGACAGTAACTCATTTTTACCATAAGTGGTTCTGAAATTCAAGGTCACTTGGACAGTATGGTTTTACGAGCTATGTTTAAACGTGACAAAACAGTGCCTATTATTTCATATTATAAAATAGTAAAAGTAGTTTCTTAAACAGTTTCTGAATGAATGAGAATGTTAACTAGATGATCTAGCTGTGTGTCATCACGGAGAAAACGAGTTTAGAGTCTTACTCTGTCACCCTGGTACTTCATATTGTCTACACTGCGATAGTATTTAAAAAACCTTCGGCTGTCATGTTGTCTCATTCACTCTTATGGGTTTCATAAGAAGTTCACAGACTATAGACTGACCGCTTAAAAGAGATCTCGCCCCCGCGGCACAGGGGCGCGGGGTAAGATGACAAAGGGTACCTCTTTCAGTGCGGGCGGGTAGTGCTTCTGCCGCCCGCACCTCTCTCGGCCCCCTTTGTCGACCTACCCCGCGCCCCTGTGCCGCGCGGGCGAGGATTCATTTAAGACAGGGGTTCCCAAACTTATTTTGTCTACTGCCCACTTTGAGAATAAATTCTTTTTTAGCGCCCCCATTTTTTCATCTACTTAAAAACCACTATACTACACAACACCCCCATTTTTTTTCTGAGTCTCTTACCGCCCCCTTTTAGGCTTGCAGCGCCCACAAGGGGGCGTTATCGCCCACTTTGGGAAAGGCTGATTTAAGAGGTCGGTCTACTCTATACACATGCATTATAACAGGACTAGCACATTCTCTCTGACCTCTGGTGCTGAATCTCAGAACATTCCACGCGGTCTTCTAAGATGAGAATTTGTTTGCTACAATCCTACATCATTGTTTTAGTTCGCTAGTATGGGCAGCGGGCCGCCGGCACAGCGGCGTCGTGGTCCGCTTGCTCGCGGCCGGCGCGCGCGCCAACTCCGGGGACAAGTACGCCACGTCCGCTCTGACGTGGGCCGCGCGGGCCGGCGATGTCGTCTCCTGCACCGCGTTGCTCCGCGCCGGCGCAGACCCCAACACCGCCGGCATGTACTGCTGGACACCGCTCTTACAGGCCACTCATGGTAAGACTGCTAATTGTCTTTTAGGAACCCTTATATGATCTCTTATAACATATATCAAACCCTATTAATATCTTGGAAGTTTCAAAAGAAGAAGAATTACAAATTTCTTGCGATGTTGAGATTAAGGCGTCGTTACATCAATCTCTGAAAAGTTCTTGACAACGTAACTCCGTAAAATATCCGTCGATATTTAAGATAGGCCATCTCTTTTTAGTCCAAGAATAAATAAAAATTGTTATAAAGAGATATAGAGATTGGCTAAATAGAGCCTAAGAATCTGATAAGAATGCGTGAATCCTCTTTCATGGAATTACATTAAAGGATTAAAAAAATCCAAATCAAACAGGTGTTAGATTATGACACGAAATGAATACTTTGGCTTTAGTTCGTCCATCAGGTGTTAAAATGTCATGCGCTCCATTAACGTTACGATGTGTGATCTGTCGCAGGGAATCATTTGGAGATCGTCCAGATGATATTAGAGCACAAGCCGAACGTGAATGCGTTAGACAAGGACGGCTATACGGCGCTCGCTATCGCCTGCAAAGAGGGCTACTACGATATCGCCGTAGCGCTCATTAACTCTGGTGCTTATATCAATGTGCAAGTGAGTAGACAATAGCTATAAGAAATTATATACTGATTTTAATACGATGAATGGGTAAAGAATGAACGTGTAACGGCTATGATAAAAACCACATGGTAAATCTTGCTAATGTTAGAAATGCGAAAGTCGAAATGGTTGTATGGATGTTTGATGCGGAAACTACTGGATGATATTTTTATGCCGAATATAGTTCCGTAGGTCATTACGAAACAATTAGCCTTCTACTCATTGACGTTTTGGTAGAGGTTTGAGGAAGCCTTCATTGATTAAAAATTATTGACACAAGCTTCTATTTTCCAAACATTACTGAATCGATATGTAACATTCCTGGAAAATGTCTGAGTAATTTTTTTATATATTAGCTTCTTATAGCGTCACACAGCTGTGCAAAAGCCTCTCCTCTCGCCCTTTAAATTAATATTGAATTACCAATAATCATTATATTCACTAAATTTCTCCAAAATTTTCCAGGATCATTCCAAAGACACGCCTTTAATTCACGCAGTGAAAGGCGGCCACAAGAGCATCGTCGAGTCTTTACTAAAGAAACACGTGGACGTGGATTTGGCGGGCAAAGAGAAGAAATCCCCCGTCTACAACGCCGTAGAAAAGGGACACGTCGCTATTGTGAAGCTGCTGTTGGCTTCCAACCCTGACCTAGAACATTGTACCAGTGTAAGTTGGTGTTATTTTAATTAACAACCAGTAAAATGACTGGCATATGACGTACCTATTCCATTTTAACCCTCCAAGCTGCTAACGCATCTGCAATCTTTTGGTGTTGTGGGTCTCAGTAGGAGATGCTGACTTACCATCAATTGACCCGACTAGATGGTTTCCCGCCATATTTAATAATTAAAAAAAAGCATGGACCATTTATAAAGTGGGTGACGTAAGGACGATAAAATGTATAAGAACCGAGCGTGTCAATTTTTAATAATAGGTACGTCGTCTAACATTCGGCCACCGCGTGGTAACATGCGAGACTGGCTGGTTTAGGCAAACTGTACTTGGTCAAAGAATAAAGTTTAAACCTCTATTACATATACAAGATATTCAGGTCGACTTATATCATCCGTTTGGATACATTTCTTTTGCTTCCAAGGGTCTTCCAAGCAGACGGTATTATTAATTATTATAACGAGCCTGCTGTCACACAGCTGAGCAAAGGCCTCCCCCAACGCTTACACAGCCCTTGGTCTGCTGCAGTAAGTGGTCAGGCAATAATGTACTATT
This sequence comes from Pandemis cinnamomeana, assembly GCA_932294345.1. Classification (NCBI taxonomy): domain Eukaryota; kingdom Metazoa; phylum Arthropoda; class Insecta; order Lepidoptera; family Tortricidae; genus Pandemis; species Pandemis cinnamomeana. The sequence continues at coordinate 7,456,543 of OW028705.1, read as the reverse complement.
ATTTCTTTTAGAGTGGGGATACTCCGCTATTGCGAGCAGTGCGGTCGCGAAACGCTGAAATGGTGCAAATGCTTTTGGAGAGGAAAGTTCGCGTCAACGTCGCCGACAACCGCGGGGACACCGCGCTGCACATCGCGATGAGAGCGCGCTCCAAGGTAAACTTGAGCCCCCGACAACTCTGGGGTTTTAGTGAAAAGGGGGATAAGTCTGATATAAATGAAAAACCATTTTCTATTCTATTGTAAAAGGGGTTAAGTCTAAAATAGCTACGTAGAAAATTCAGAATTATACCCCTTTTCACTAGGACCCCAGAACTTTACTGTTGTAAATACGACAGTTTGAATGGATCGATATTTTGTTTCGCTATTATGCCAGGACGATGCAATTTGGTATTGATATAGAATACCACATAGGTAACATTTTATCCCGGGAGATTACATAGTTCCCGTGTGATGGCAGATTCTTTGCAGACGAAGTCGCTGGCAACAGCTGGTCTTATAAGTGAACAAATCAGTTTTGGCTTAAATACGTCTCAAATGTTTAATAAATTTGTCATGATTCAATTGCCGTGGCTATAAAATTATTTGGTTTAAATTTTTCATCACGTTCCATTGCAATCCCCAAAAAATGACATTTATCATTTCGATACGCGTTTAAGCGGACAGCTAATAATATTCCAAGCAACGTAGTTTGGTTACGCGCGTTGAACCCAATAATCTAATTCAAAACAATATTAAGCTCCGATTAGACTAAGTCGTTCGGCGCATACTGAATGCGGCGAATGCAAAAGTGGAAAGAACACGGTAGTCGGCCGCAATTGACGAGCGACAGCGACCACCGCCTAATTAGGCGACTAGTAGGCGGTTCAGACTAATGTGAGTGCGACGTTCGTTGGCCTAAGTAGTTTGAAACAAGTTCGGCGACCGCGTTAGATGTACGACTCAGTGTAATCGCCGCTTTAAACAACCTCATACAAAATTATTATTTTTTCAGCAAATAGTTGAAATCCTCCTCCGCAACCCAAAGAACAGCCAGCTCCTCTACAAGCCGAATAAGCTGAACGAAACGCCGTACAACATCGACATGTCATACAACAAGACTATCCTGGGCCAGATATTCGGCGCCCGCAAACTGAACACCAACGAAGACAATGAAAACATGTTGGGCTACGAGCTGTATAGCGCGGCCTTAGCGGACATGTTGTCTGAACCGAGCCTGTCCGTGCCCATCACGGTGGGGTTGTACGCTCGATGGGGCTCGGGGAAGTCGTTCCTGCTTGGTAAACTAAAAGGTAATTCGATTATGGAACATGGAAACAGAATAGTAGATTGTACACCGAGGGGATAAAGCACTGTATTATGTCACGGGCGCGATATTGAATCCTGAGCGCAGCAAAGGACTCTAAATTTAACTCCCGAGCGTAGCGAGGGTGTTATGAGTTAATTCCTGAGCGTAGCGAGGGAATTAAGATTGAGTCCTGAGTGGAGCGAAGAATTTAAGCGCACCCAAGACGTATAATATTTTACTCGTATGCGGAAAAAAAGGGGTTCTCATTTCGTTTGTTTCAAATAATGTCAGTTCTCGTTATTTTTCCAAATAAATTACGCTACTATACTAAGGTATATCTACACTCTGTCTGAGGGTTGATAAACAAAGCAATTGTTAAATTAAACGCATTTGTTAATAACATTATCACTTCTTTGCGGCTTTGTTCAATCTTTTTAGAATACGCAACCCTTTACGAATTAAAAAAAATCTATTGACCCCTTAGCTAAGTTTGACTAGAGTCAATTGAAAAGCAAAATATTTAAACCTAAAAACTAACATTCCTTTAACCCGTGACCCAATGAATGAGGCGTCTTTGTCAACCTAGGGGTCGTACTCAAAGTTCAAAAAACACTGTTACTAGGAATCGATAAGCGGTCGAACCGCACTCGTTCCCTAGCAAACCGACTTTTGCCACCGCAGGCATTGAGTATTTGTCAGTAAGTGTATATATACAGTAGTTTAATCGAAACTATTGTCTGTGTTCCCCAGAGGAGATGAAGAACTTCGCCCGTCAGTGGAGCGAGTCCGGCTGGGCGTGGTCGTGGGCGGTGTCGTGGGGGGCGTGGCACGTGGCGCTGTCGGCCGGCGCGTGCGCAGCGTTCGCCGGCGCGCCCGCCTACGTCGCCGTGGCGCTCTGCTTCGCCCTGTTCGCCGCCATATACCTGGCGCTCTACATGATGTGGCATCTGGGGAACAAGTTAGTACTGCCCATGGTTACTTCTATATAAAACCACGTCATCATCATTGCATCTTGTGATGCTTGGGGATATCTCAGCATATTTTTCCACTCGGGACGATCCTACGCCGCGACCTGTAGGTCTTGCCGGCTCATGTCCTGTCTAAATCTTAGTGCTTGATTTTTTTATATAGCTATTACTACATTGTTTAAACCGCAGTTAAAGTAGTCGGGACACCAAAAAAAAGTACATGCATCAAAGCACATTCTATTGAATGTCTTCTATTTTCATTTTCTTACATCGATTGTATGGTCAGTAGGCATTAAGTTTCAAATTAATCTCATTTATCCATCTTGCACTTATTTCACGGTCTCGCTATATTTTTCTTAAGCCAAATACTAAAGGAAATAGTCATTCGATGCATACATCGAATTCCATAGAATTAAGTATGAGTAAAGTAGCCTATTTGTTAAAACCTGCAAAGAATAAGTTGAGCTACGACCTTCGACAGTTAATTGTTATCCCGCGGGAACTATGCAATTTTCCGGGATAATAAGTAGCCTATGTTTTAATCTAGGGTACCAAGCTATCTCCATTTCAAATTTGAACCAAATCCGTCCAGTCGTTTCAGCGTGAAGAATGAACAAACAATCACACTCAGTCACATCGTTCCAAACTTTCGCATTTATTACTAGAATCATTTGAAATGTTAGATGAAAGGCGAACGTCTTAAACTCAGAGAAGAATATGTGAGAATCACGGGCAATGTATTGTATCACAGGTACGAGTGGTGGTGGGCGGGCGGCGTGCTGTCGGCGTTGGGGCGCCGGTTCAGTTCCCTGCTGCTCGTGCTGCAGGTCGTGTTCTGCCACCCGCCCGGGCCCAACGACCCGAGGGCTCTACCCGCGACGCCTATAAGGTATGTACGAGTGGTGGTGGGCGGGCGGCGTGCTGTCGGCGTTGGGGCGCCGGTTCAGTTCCCTGCTGCTCGTGCTGCAGGTCGTGTTCTGCCACCCGCCCGGGCCCAACGACCCGAGGGCTCTACCCGCGACGCCTATAAGGTATGTACGAGTGGTGGTGGGCGGGCGGCGTGCTGTCGGCGTTGGGGCGCCGGTTCAGTTCCCTGCTGCTCGTGCTGCAGGTCGTGTTCTGCCACCCGCCCGGGCCCAACGACCCGAGGGCTCTACCCGCGACGCCTATAAGGTATGTTGATTAAGGAAAATCCCGCACTAATTCAAAGTTTAACGTGGTTCTGAATAGTTCACATTTTCAAGGGTGACTTTTTGATTTAGGTAGCGAATCCCAGCAGGTGACCCGTCTGCTCTTTTGCCCCCTCTTATATATAAAAAAAAAATGTATCGTATAAGTTCCCGTGAAATTAGTTCGCCACTACCGTCACTGTACCGTCACGTAGAATGAGATGAAGGAGCCGAAGTAACGTTATATGCATGTTATTTGCTTGTACACGTCCGTAATGACTCGAATGCGAGCGTCGACATTCCGACTACTGAAATATCGAGTAGTTGGTGCGACTGCTAGAACCCAACAAGGTCTTGTTGAACTGGATCACGGAGATCTGCCGCGATGGACACACGATCGCCGATACGTCATTTTTCCGAAATTCGTCAACTCATTTCAAAATCCCATAAATTCATTGAATGGCTCAGTGACGGCAACAGTGAACAAAGGCTATATCATCAAAGAAACAACTCTAGCGATGCGTGATCGTAACAAGCTATCCTGTATGGTTGACATTGAAATTTTGAACGCATTCGAAACTTTCGTAAAGAAAAACCTTTTATGGTGGCATTTCACTTGGTTTCGCGTGTCCGCGCTGCGTATTCGCGATGTTTGTCTTAATATTCGTATGAATTCCTAACATCACAAACACGACATCCACACTTGCGATGATAACAGAAAATATATCAAATGCGCAAATGGTCTAAAACTCAGCGAGCGAGCCATGTGTAGACGGTGAACGTAAATATTTGCCATATTTGTGTCCTTTGATGTGTGACCAAAAACCGACAGGCGGGCGGATACGCGTGTATCGCGTTATTCGTGCAAATATGGCAAATATAGACGAATAAATCCTGCGGAGGACATGGTCGTTTTTGGCCGACACGTAACGCCAAGTGAAGTGCCACTACTAAGGCGACGTGTTTGTTCTTAACAGATTCCACTTCACGGAAGGCATGAAGAGCGGCAGCCAGGAAGGCGAGGCGATGGTGGTGCAGATGATCGCGAGCTTAGCGGAAGCGCTGGAGTGCCAATACGGACGAGTGTGCACGCGGCTCGCGAGAGCATTCCGGCCCAAGCCCGTGTCTTCTACATCGGGGTGGAGGTGAGGACTTAGGGCCGTTAAATCGTTCAGGGATGATAGTTCCATACTAATAATAATAATACTAACCCTGGATTTAAGGTTATTCTAGAGGTAAATAGCTAACCAAGGTCCCGGCGGACTTACGGATATTGATTTTCATTTTCTACGTCAGCACACAATAGCTGGTAGTAGCTACTATACAGAAGATTGCTCTTACAACAAAGTCTAGTTTAGATGTAACTTAGCCGATTGCCAAACAAGTATGCGTTAGATATCATGGACGAGTTTGGCACTGTGACCCGTCGTCTGAGACAGTTACATTATGAAGTCGGAACTGACGGCGGACTTCTGTGGATCCGACACCTGGACCAGCTGCTTCCTGCTCCTCGTATCCATGGAATCACGGCGGTGGTGTGTCACATATTTGACTCAGTATCCTAGTTACCGTTTGTTATGATTTTGACAGACATTCGTAATATAATATTTCCTCAATAAAGAATTGCCTATTTTAATTATTTAACAAGAAAAATAAACGATTTCATTTATTTTTCCCATGACTTGGATGGAAGTATGTTCAAGAAAGAAATGCATAATATAGTAGATAAACACTGATTGCACCCGTGCGAAGCCTAGTTAAAAATATAAAATACAAAAACGCTAAGAACTAGTGCGCTTAATTTGGCTGCCTTTTCAATTTGACCTACCTAAACTGGAATGAGACCCAAAGTAGCCACTGATTTCAGCGTCGGTTCTTCAGGGCTATATTGACGTTTACAGATGGCGACGCATGTGCTGCGTGCCTTATATCATTACGTTCGAGGTCTGCTTCACGTGCATGCTGGTGGGGCTGTGCATACTCGCCATGTACCTGACAGACTCCGGCGCCGATCAGCAGTAAGTTAGAGGTTTACATGTTTATGGCGTGACGTAGGGAAGTAATGATGAAGGATAGTGCGACTATGGTGACTATTTAGGGAAGCGAAGTATGTATACCTAAAATGTAAGTGATTTAGCATAAAGCAGTCTTGTTAAAAAAAAACCCATCGTTAAAAAGCCCATCGAGGGAATGGGCATAAGAATCAAGTTGTAGGCGATGCGGCTAGCAACCCATCACTATTTTGATTGTCCTTTCCACCTAAAGATCATGCTAAATGTGGCTTTTGGGTCTTGTTGCCTTAGGCTCTGTCTACCCCGTAAGGGATAAAGACGTGATTTATATGTATGTATGTATGTATGTTATTTATACCATTTATAGATCAAGAACGGCTAAACTGATTTTTATATTCTTTGATAGGTAGGAGTTAGGCGGTCTCGAGTAGCAGAATAATTACATTAAAAATTCTTGAGAAAATTCGCGTATTCCATGTTTGTTCATATACATATTTTTCGTACCTATGTCGCGCCATCTCTGGTGACATGACAGAAAATTATTCTAAGGCGAGATAAAGTTTGCCAGGCCTAGTAGGGAATATAAGGGAAGCTCGTTAATTACGTGAGACGAAGAGCAAAGGTGGAGCAAATCCTCACTACATTATACGTGAAAAGAGGAGTGATCTCGACAAATATTACGTTTTGTTTTCCTCGAATTTTTTGTACATTTTGTTCTTAGTTTTTAGTAGTTTTGAATTCTTTAATTAAATCGTCGTCTCGCATAATTAATGAACGTCCTCCATTAATTGGTTTAAGCTTATTTGGATGCTTGCATTGTGATATGATTTGAATTTTTTATAAATCGGCATTAGTGCCTCGCTTACAACTGTAATTGCCTTGAAAATTTCGTCAACAAGCCATTGAGAATTGTTAGATGAATTATGTTACAAAATAAGCGTTAAACCGACGGCTCAGTGAGATTGGGTCGTCGTCGATCAGGCGGCGTGAAATCCAACAGGGGCTGATGATCTTCGCGTGCGCCGTCGCCGGCGCCGTCCTGCTGGCCAACCTGTACACGTGGGGGCGCGTGCTGGCCGCGCTGGTGCTGCCGCCGCGCGCCCGCCTCGCCCGCGCGCTGCGGAGGGACGCGCCCACGCTGGCCCTGCGCCCCGAGGTGCAGACCCTCACGCACATGGTGAGTGCCTGTACACGTGGGGGCGCGTGCTGGCCGCGCTGGTGCTGCCGCCGCGCGCCCGCCTCGCCCGCGCGCTGCGGAGGGACGCGCCCACGCTGGCCCTGCGCCCCGAGGTGCAGACCCTCACGCACATGGTGAGTGCCTGTACACGGGGGGGCGCGTGCTGGCCGCGCTGGTGCTGCCGCCGCGCGCCCGCCTCGCCCGCGCGCTGCGGAGGGACGCGCCCACGCTGGCCCTGCGCCCCGAGGTGCAGACCCTCACGCACATGGTGAGTGCCTGTACACGGGGGGGGCGCGTGCTGGCCGCGCTGGTGCTGCCGCCGCGCGCCCGCCTCGCCCGCGCGCTGCGGAGGGACGCGCCCACGCTGGCCCTGCGCCCCGAGGTGCAGACCCTCACGCACATGGTGAGTGCCTGTACACGTGGGGGCGCGTGCTGGCCGCGCTGGTGCTGCCGCCGCGCGCCCGCCTCGCCCGCGCGCTGCGGAGGGACGCGCCCACGCTGGCCCTGCGCCCCGAGGTGCAGACCCTCACGCACATGGTGAGTGCCTGTACACGGGGGGGCGCGTGCTGGCCGCGCTGGTGCTGCCGCCGCGCGCCCGCCTCGCCCGCGCGCTGCGGAGGGACGCGCCCACGCTGGCCCTGCGCCCCGAGGTGCAGACCCTCACGCACATGGTGAGTGCCTGTACACGGGGGGGCGCGTGCTGGCCGCGCTGGTGCTGCCGCCGCGCGCCCGCCTCGCCCGCGCGCTGCGGAGGGACGCGCCCACGCTGGCCCTGCGCCCCGAGGTGCAGACCCTCACGCACATGGTGAGTGCCTGTACACGGGGGGGCGCGTGCTGGCCGCGCTGGTGCTGCCGCCGCGCGCCCGCCTCGCCCGCGCGCTGCGGAGGGACGCGCCCACGCTGGCCCTGCGCCCCGAGGTGCAGACCCTCACGCACATGGTGAGTGCCTGTACACGGGGGGGCGCGTGCTGGCCGCGCTGGTGCTGCCGCCGCGCGCCCGCCTCGCCCGCGCGCTGCGGAGGGACGCGCCCACGCTGGCCCTGCGCCCCGAGGTGCAGACCCTCACGCACATGGTGAGTGCCTGTACACGGGGGGGCGCGTGCTGGCCGCGCTGGTGCTGCCGCCGCGCGCCCGCCTCGCCCGCGCGCTGCGGAGGGACGCGCCCACGCTGGCCCTGCGCCCCGAGGTGCAGACCCTCACGCACATGGTGAGTGCCTGTACACGTGGGGGCGCGTGCTGGCCGCGCTGGTGCTGCCGCCGCGCGCCCGCCTCGCCCGCGCGCTGCGGAGGGACGCGCCCACGCTGGCCCTGCGCCCCGAGGTGCAGACCCTCACGCACATGGTGAGTGCCTGTACACGGGGGGGCGCGTGCTGGCCGCGCTGGTGCTGCCGCCGCGCGCCCGCCTCGCCCGCGCGCTGCGGAGGGACGCGCCCACGCTGGCCCTGCGCCCCGAGGTGCAGACCCTCACGCACATGGTGAGTGCCTGTACACGTGGGGGCGCGTGCTGGCCGCGCTGGTGCTGCCGCCGCGCGCCCGCCTCGCCCGCGCGCTGCGGAGGGACGCGCCCACGCTGGCCCTGCGCCCCGAGGTGCAGACCCTCACGCACATGGTGAGTGCCTGTACACGGGGGGGCGCGTGCTGGCCGCGCTGGTGCTGCCGCCGCGCGCCCGCCTCGCCCGCGCGCTGCGGAGGGACGCGCCCACGCTGGCCCTGCGCCCCGAGGTGCAGACCCTCACGCACATGGTGAGTGCCTGTACACGGGGGGACTGCAGGGGGAGGCGCCTATTAAAACAAAAATGAATTCTGATCCGACTACAATTGTCGAAGTTATCGGTGAAGATTTAATACGTGTAATAAAGTACTAAAACCTTTTTTGAAGTCGATTAAAACAATCATAACGCTTCCACCAGGTGTCGTGCCTCGACGCATTCACGGGACAGCAGACTCGTCTTGTGGTGGTCGTAGACGCACTCGACAGCTGCGAACAGGAGAAAGTCCTCGCATTACTGAACGCGGTGTACGCGCTGTGTTCCGACCCGAAAAGCCCCTTCATTCTGCTTCTGGCCATTGACCCGCATATCATCAGCAAAGTAAGTGTTGGCTCACTTTAAAACAGTTGAAACATTGACCTTGTAGTTAGGTTTGAAAGTTATTGGCCAGTTAGTACGGAAACCTTAGGTATAAAGTTTTAGAGCTGCCTTCTCATTTCATGACTCATGACATGACACGCCGAATATTTCGCACTACCTGCACTATCTTACACAACAAACTTCTTTGCTTATTATAACAGATGCGTTGCGTGCTAGAACAACCAGCCTAAGGAAATTAGAAATTACGGATTAGAACATTATTTTTTTGTGTTATACCAAATGATAACGGCTCGTTATTTGCGTTTTAATTCACTCTATAGTCTATAGATTTTCCAAGCTGCCATTGTCTATTGTCGTTATTAAGTAGCTCCTCTGAGAATTGCCTACCTTGATGAACTAAACTCACATGCTTAAATGGAAATCGTGGACTATGTAATTAAATCATTTAGCCGTTAGCCGATGTACTCGTATCTCCATGATATTTATACATACTCTTTAAATATTGATAAATACAAATAATAGCTATATACTAGTTGATTGCCCTAAGTCACTTAATACCATTGCATACATACAAGTAGAGATTAAATCCCACTGTACGCCTCAAGTAATTATATTCAAGTTAAATGAAGTAAACTTTAAAAGTACTTCCATACTGGTCTGGGAGTAAAGAAAAAGCATAGAATTGAACAGTTGCTTCTCTTCCCGTGCAGATGGTAAAAGCCCATCGAGGGAATGTTATATGCAATGTGGCAACCCATCACTATTTTGATTTCCCTTTCCACCTATACGCCCATAATCATGCTAAATGTGGCCTTAAGGTTTTGTTACCTTAGGCTCTGTCTACTCCGTAAGGGATAAAGACGTGATATATGCATGTATGTAAAAAGTACTTTCATAGTCTCCTATAGTATGACAATAGGAATTGACCACGTGAAAAAAAACAATTATTACACATAAATAGGTATAATATAGGCATGTAGAAGTAATTTACCACTCAATGTATAATTTGTCGTCTTTGTGTTAAGCTAATCGGATGTGATAGTAACAATTTGCAAAGACAACAAAAATATAAAGTATTGTGTCCTCTTCATTCCTTAAGCCCAAATATTACTACTTTACCGTAAATATTAGGCAGTCATCGATAAACTAGGCTTATTCTTATATCAGTTTTGGATCCTTGCAGACTACACACGCATGCTCTCTCTAGTACTAAAATGCCCTAATTTTAACCGCTTCACGTATGTGCAGGTTGCTTGGATGGAGGTTAGTTACGCGCCCCGACTTGACTTGGTGTATTTGTTGAGCTTTGTTGGATTTCGATGTTGTGCGAGACCCTTTGGTTTTCTGCATGATGTTGGTTCGATCCTTCGTCATACCCATACTACAACCCCTGGCAAAAAAACGGACACCCATGGTTTTTGTACTTTATGTGCATAAAGGCTTACTTTCTAAGCTTTATTGCCTAAAAATCTGAAAAACCATAGGTTACCGATTTTTTGCGAGGGGTGTATAACTAGTACATGGCAGTTCTATGTAAACGTATGACTGTTTTCTGTTCCATCCCATTTTTCATGTTCATTTGATTCGTATTATTGAAGAATTCATAAATTGGGACGGGAGGTGATCTTAAAAAAATATCATCATTTCTGATGTTGCATGCTATTACGTTTACAAGTTATTACTTTGTTAAATAATTACTTGTATTAAGGGTTCCGTGAAGAGGTTCTCAAAAATATGTCAAGTTCTGACTTTAAAAAACCTCGAGGAGAAAAATAAAATCTTGTCCATCTCAATCATTCGCATCTTTTATGGAAGATCAATAAATCTCTTTCTTATAACTACAACATCTATTGAAAGTCCTCGTCATGCCATTTTTTCAATGTAGTCTTGGTTAAGGCTTTTGATGGTTAGTCATCTGTCGACCACATCGGCAGATAAATTGATAAGTCTGCTTCCAATCCGTGTACAGAAATCCGTTTCAGGAAGTTTCAAGTTACAATTTAGCAACCAGTACTTGTGTATAATTTTTAATAATCCGATGCAAACATTTAGAAGACAACTTTATACACTGGCATATATTTTTCTGGCAACGTATCTTTCAGTTGTAACTCGTAGCTTCATGAAATAAGTCTTAAGAGTTAACTCAACTGGGGATTCCCACTAAATCGCACAAACTACCGTCACCTCTAGGCAGTAGAAGTCAACAGTCGCCGAGCGTTCTCGGAGAGCAACATCGGCGGCTGGGATTACCTCCGGAATATGGTGCAGCTCCCGTTCTACCTTCAAAACTCTGCGCTGAGGCGAGTGAAGACAGCGCAACAGACCGCCGCGAAACGGATGCAGACCATCGCCAGTGACGATTTTTCGGCGTCGATGCAGAGATCTGTAAGTAATAAAAAAACGGACGGGTTGCACTCCGGGAGTGCCGGCAGGAGTGAAAACTACACACACACACGCAAACTCGCGCAAGAAAAAGAAAAAAAAAACTACACGAGATTTGAACCGCGGTCCCCGGAACGAACACACTGTTATTCCGCACCTTTACCACTAGGCCAAACGTTGCTTACGAGTGAGTGACGATATCAATGTACGTATTATCGTCACGTGACCGTCAGACCTGACGCGAGTTTAACATTTTTTACCCATCCCAAAAGAGTGCATAGCGCCGCTAAAGAAGTTTTCACTTAAACGTAATCTATGCAAACTCCATATCATTCATTTCATGACAATTAATTAACATTTCGGTTTTTGTGAAATCAGATGATATACTAAAATTTAAAGCAAAAACAAATTAACTTCTACCAGCCGCGGTGGACGTTTACTTAAATACTCAAGCCACTTCAATATTAATATGAATTTTATGATGAGTTTTTAAATTTATGTAACGTCAGTTTTTATGTAACCGCAACTCAGGTATCAGCTCGTAGGCTGTCGTCAACGTCGGAGCTAATGTCGAGCCAGGAGCGCATCAAGAACCAGCCGGCTAAGGAGCTGAGCGCCGCGGCCGCCGCGCGCGCTCGCCGCCTCAGGCCCTCCGAGTCTGTGGCATCATCAGGTAAACCCTAGAAAGAAAGAAAAAGAAAGAAAGAACAATTTATTGCCACAAAAACAGATTTACAACAACTACAAATTAAGTATGTATCTAAACGGTTTGTGACAAAAGTTCTCGGCGTCAGCATAAGCTGCTGGTGCCGGTCCCGAGGGCGACGCCCGCAGCGCTGGTTTTACTCTATATCTTGATAATTATTAAAGTCTAACTTGGATCCGCAGGTTCGCTCCCGCTGCAGAACTCATGACACGCCTTTACGCCCCAAAGGAAACCTTCGGTCCGAATTTCTAATTTCTACATACATTCAAGGGGCCACGCTTAGCATGATTGTGGGCGCAAAGTTACGATGAAAATTCCTAACAGGAGTTTCAATCAAACGAACTGACACTGACTAAAACGCGTGTATACTTAGCTGCAAATAATGTGGCCCTCATATGTGTGCGATATAGGTAATTTGGTGTGAAGACTCGGCCAAATTTTGCGCGGCTCATATTCAACAACGTAGTATAAGAACTGCATTGGGCGTTTCCGTGGATGGCACTGATATAGTATGTGTTGCAGTGGCGTCGGGGCTGCACCGCGCGGCGGCGCCCACGGCCACGGCGGCCGACCTGGGCCGCGTGCTCCTGACCGACGATTACTTCAGTGACGTCAACCCGAGGAGCATGAGGCGGCTCATGAACGTGCTCTACGTCACCGGTGAGTCCGTGGACCCCTGGGGATCTGTGAGTGAACTTATGAGGGTCCACAGTCCCAGCTGTGGACCATTTGACAATATAAATGAATGCCAGCAAAAATGTTGTAATCGATACTCTTTGATTTATTCTTTACTAGCGACCCGCCCCGGCTTCGCACGGTATTTTATGCATGTATTATACATATAAACCTTCCTCTTGAATCACTCTATCTATTAAAAAAAACCGAATCTAAATCCGTTGTGTAGTTTTAAAGATTTAAGCATACATAGGGACATGGGGACAGAGAAAGCGACTTTATTTTAAACTATGTAGTGATTGTACTTGATTTCCTTGGGGACTGAAAAAGGTGTAGAATCACTGGCTAAAGGTAGTGTAGGCTGTGGTCGACCATTATTTGTGAAATAGAACGTTGTGCAGGGCTTGAGAGAGAGAAAGCTTGCATTACTAGGAGATTGCCTTGATAGTAGATTGCATTGATAGGAGGAGGCGACATCTGGTGAATTACTATTACACGTAAGGTATTTTAACTTACCCCTTAAGCCTGGCAATGCAATGATGTTGCGGATTTCCATGGGCAGTGGTGATAGCTTACCCACAGATAACCTACTTTCTCGCTTTCCTTTCTTGTTGTATTATAAAAACTTGTAACGTTTAATTCTTATCCTTACTATCCTTACTTAATGTTATAAATTTTAAAGTAACTCTTTCTCTCGATCTGTGTTTGCTACGCGTTAACCGATCACGATGTAACTTGGCAAGATGATACTGTGAAAATTAAGCATATTTTCCGCGAGATAGCGATTGAATAATTCTTTACATATGAAATTGCGCGGCAACAGCTAGTAATTTATTTTTCTCAAACATGCTCGGAAATGTATGCGTTAATGTCCCGATATGAGGACATGAAGTTTCTCGTTTATGGCTCCCTACATTACTTCTTGGCTTAGGCCACAAAGGTTAGTATGAAAATCCATTTTTGTCCGCTGCTCTAATTTTTTAAATTTCTATACTAAAATTAAATTGGCAAAGGAAAAAATTACATACAGCCAACCACCACCACAATCTGTACCTAAGCATAATTGCGACATAAAAAAAAAATCTATGGTACTATATTTATGTGCGGTTAAACATGGTGCTCAAATAGCTGGATCAAATTAGTACATTTGAAAAATAAAAAAGGTGGCAAATCGAAAATCTTTTTTCCCTATAATAAACTATGATTTACTTGATTGTCTAGTAGTTATTTTAATTTTAATATTTCCTCACATTGTTTGAGAAAAGCACTATACAAGCTTTGGCCGGAACAGGGATTGCAGGACTCGTTCTATCTGGCCTCGTCTTCGACTCGGCCACCTAACCCAAACTCGTCCAGCAATCCCTTACTTCACGGCCTCTGCAGTAATGTACTATTTTTGGAGGTCCCTGAACTTCTATAAAAACTCTGTTTCTTTCCAGGGCGTCTGCTGAAAGCGTTCCAGATCGAGTTCAACTGGTACCAGCTCGCGTCGTGGGTCAACCTCACGGAGCAGTGGCCCTTCCGCACCTCCTGGATCATCTACCACCACGAGACGTATGAGGAACACATCGATGATTCCAAGTCGCTCAAGCATATTTATGAAAAGTGAGCATTTGCTGATCTATTTCAGGAAAATATAGGGAATTGTAGGAGCCAGTTAAACTTCTACACTTCTTTGTAGTTATAGTTAGTTCTTGGAGTGCAAAGAAAGAACTTTAGTTGAGTTCTTATAGTTTAATGAAAGTTATGTAAAGTTTACACTAAAACTGCGGTTGGCGATTCTTTCTCTTGACGTGTATCGAACACGAGTTAGTTGTGCACTCTGACTCAAGTGTAAACGCGCGGCCCGAAAGTAGGTCGCAGCGTCAACAGAAAAATGTACGGTAATAGACCGTACATATTGGCAACCCTTAAAGAGATGACAGAATTATCTAAGAAGTTTCAAGAGAAAGAAGACCTTTACAAATTACAAAATTTAAAAAAAAATGGATTGAACGATATTGATATTCTTGAGATTTTGTTTCATCAGGCTAGAGTTTTTTAAGAGCTTTGTGGCGACCGTGGTTGGTTCATAATACTTAAGGTTTTGAAAAGCTTGGTTACATTTTGTTCGTTATAAAAGAGTTTGCATTATAATTTGGTCTGTTTTACATCTGTTTGTCGATTGACCTAGTGTATAACCTTCCCAGGGTGAAGCCTCACTTGAGCGGTCTGCGGGAATCCAGCTCCCTCATGGAGTTAGATCGGGACGAGCGCAAGCTGGAGGTGTTCTTGAGTTTCCACCGCGCCACGCTCACTGCCGCCGATCTCAAGATATTCCTGCCCTTTACCATCAACCTGGACCCTTACATCAAGAAGGTTATCAAAGGTGAGTTCTCATCTGAACAGTCTTTGACTTAGATCAGTACTCTTCGCTATTCTAGTGAGTGAGGGGTTAGTTTATATAAATAGTACATTACTGTCTAGGCCAGGAAGTAGGCAATTGCTGGCTGAGTATTGGTTTGAACGGACGAGCTTGCGAGTCCGGTTAATAATACGAAGCCAGCAATGCTATTCTGGCCGAGGCAAGTATAGTGCTTTTCTCAAAAATCGATAATAAAACAACAACAAAAATAAATGAAAATAAAATAGTGAAAATTGTTTTGCTTTGCCGCCTTTTTCTATCAATGGCATTTGAAGAGTGTATTTTTCTACCCAGAACACCTAAAGCTATTTCCGACACAGATAAACACGTTGTCGTACTAGTTTTTTTATTTTTTTTATGTGATGTTTTAAGTCTTGAGCTTTTATTTTATAATGGTGATTTGCATTTTTAAAAAGTTAATAACTAGACAGTAATGGAATTTGTATGCAACCAAAAATATAATATTCCTTTCATCCACTCAAAGGTTGACTGGAAGAGATCCCTTAAAGGGATAAGTCCGCCTTTGTGCATGTATCTCAGTGTTTGTCAATTGTATTTTGTCGTGTTTATTTTGCACAATAAAGAGTTTACATACATACATACATACAACATTACTGTCGAGTTTAGCGCAACAGTAATGTTTTTTTTTTTAATTTTGTACTGACCGGCAACAATTAACTTCCTGTTCTGATATGTAGTTAACAATGACGACTTTAACGTCCATTTTTGAGAAAAGTGTATTCCTGTTACTCTACTGAAGACTACTCCCTTATCCATAAACGCTCTGTGTGCTTCTGCTAACTTAGCAATCGTTTGTCCTTATCTGTCACTTTGACATTTACCTTTCACAGATAAGGACAAACGATTGCTAAGTTAGCAGAAGCTTATAGAGCGTTTATATATCACTAACCTAAAGACTGGGATTTGCAGAGGGTCTTAACAATAATGGTATGCGAAAGAGTACAATGGTTTAGGCAGCGTTGAATTAAAGGCTTTGCGTATCAATTAGTGTGCTTATGCTTTGTATTTTTTTACAAATATACTTGAATATTCAAACAATTTTATAACTTAACCTAACTTACAAGTATTGCAAAAGTTTTTAAAGCATCCATAATCCCACTGTTTCCCTGATTTCCTACCGCATTTTTCAATTTCCTTGCCCCACATCCACAAATAACAAAAAAACATTAAATATATGTACAAAGGCGAACTTATCCCTATAAGGGATCTCTACTAGTTAACCTTAGTGTAGATGAGAGGAGCATTAAGCGAGGGACCGACAAAGAGCGAGTTTAAATTATCCATGTAGTGAAAGCCACAATAAAGCGTACATCTCAAAATACAATCCTATCTCTACCTACCTTGGCTTAGTGCTCAGAAGGGACAATGATGGGCTTCCTTATGATGAATTCATTGACTTACAATAAACAACTAGACTCTCAGTCGCTAACAAAGGTTCCTCAAGAAACGTCCGAGTTGCTTTGTCTATGTGTTGTGTGTGTCAACACATCGACTTAGACAGATAACATTAACATATTCGTTCAAATTGACACCTTATTTCGTGGCAGTAATGTTTAATATCAATGGCGTAAGATCGTGAGAAGTAATGACACGACGCCACGCGCTGGAAACCTGCCTGTCTCTTTTGTTCTCAATAGTAAGATTACGGTGCGAAAGAGACATATACATTGTTATCAAAGCGCGGTCGAAACACAACTGAACCAAAACTCTGAACTATAGACGCGTCGTTCAGACTTTTGCTTCGGACAGTTTTTGAGCGTGATTGGGAGTCTAGTTGTTTATTGTACGTCAATGGATGAATTTGAATTTATGCCACTGGCAGCCTCCCTGGTTATAAAGGTGTTGTTTGTAAACAGAGGAGCACCTGCAGTCGGGAGCGGACGAGGACGCCGCCGGCGCCGCGGGGCTCTCGCCGTGGGGCGCCTCGCACGCCCGCCACACACATTCCAAGCTGTTCCCAAGGAAACATGTACGTACTTTACATAGATTCTCGAAAGTGGAATGTTTAGAATGTAGGTATATTAGTGGTGTGTTGTTCTAACTCGATTCCCACTGGATTCCAAGTTTCTCTCACGCTCTTTCTTCTCTCTGAAATAACTGAGCGATACCAAACATTTTTGACAGCCGGATAGTTTAGCGTTTTGGCCGGATCTAACGTCTTTATTACGTCGTCGATTATTACTACAGTTAAAGGATAAGTCGCAACAATTTTGATCAAAGTAAGCCAATCATCAGTTACCAATATTTACCAATGTTTCCACACCTGTTACCGATAATTGGGAATGGATGATTATTTTGAAAGTGCTTGGTGATTTTTCTATTGATAGGAATAACCATCCTTAGCTACGGAAAAAGTTTCAGATTTTTCCGTCGAGCCATGTATTTTATAAAAATAAAAACATTTTACTCAGTCACTCGGCGAGCCCTATACGGAAGTAAGCAGTACGCCAATGACATAATCAAATTAAAAAAAAAAATGCTGCTTGAATTTGTGGTACACGATGGCATTTGTAACTAAGAAAAGCAACGGCTAAGTGGCGCCGTCTGTAGATTGTTCGTGTTACTAACCAAACATGGGGAATTTCAATAAAAATGACCTTAATATACATTTTTTTCTCAGATTTTGGAATTATTTGGTTATTTCTACTCCGAATCAAAAACACTACTGAAAGTTATATGAGAAATGTATGGTAATTTTAATGAAATCCCAAATAGGTGGTTTAGTACCAACAACAATCTACAGACGGCGCCACTTAGCCGTTTCTTTTGCTTGTTTTAGCTTCCGAGTGCGGTGCTATCAATCAATGTCAGTGACAAATGTCATTGTGTACCACAGATTCAAGCAGCATTTTTTTTTTAATTTGATTATGTCATTGGCGGTACTGCTTACTTCCGTATAGGGGCCGCCGAGTGACTGAGTAAAATGTTTTTATTTTTATAAAATATATGGCTCGACGGAAAAATCTGAAACTTTTTTCCGTAGCTAAGGATGGTTATTCCTATCAATAGAAAAATCACCAAGCACTTTTAAAATAATCATCCATTCCCAATTCCACAACGTAGTACTGTCAGCGTTATATGTATAGTATGAAACATCCAAAGTGACCAAAAAGTTCGACACACCATATTATTTCTATGGTGTACCAAGCTATTTGGCAGACTCGAATGCTTCAATCTATATGATGCTGATTGCGATTGCGTTTGCAGCGCGTGTCCCCGCCGAGCCAGGCGGCGGCCCCGGGCCAGCCCCCGCTGTGGGTGGGCTGGGCCAACACGGGCGCGGGCTTCATGCCGCAGCCGCTGCCGCACTTCCCGCAGCCCGCCGCGCCCGCCGCGCACGCGCCGCCGCAGCCCGACCACAACCCCTACAACCTGCTGCGCAGCGCCTTCCCCGGCCTGGTGAGTGATGCCAACACGGCGCGGGCTTCATGCCGCAGCCGCTGCCGCACTTCCCGCAGCCCGCCGCGCCCGCCGCGCACGCGCCGCCGCAGCCCGACCACAACCCCTACAACCTGCTGCGCAGCGCCTTCCCCGGCCTGGTGAGTGATGCCAACACGGCGCGGGCTTCATGCCGCAGCCGCTGCCGCACTTCCCGCAGCCCGCCGCGCCCGCCGCGCACGCGCCGCCGCAGCCCGACCACAACCCCTACAACCTGCTGCGCAGCGCCTTCCCCGGCCTGGTGAGTGATGCCAACACGGCGCGGGCTTCATGCCGCAGCCGCTGCCGCACTTCCCGCAGCCCGCCGCGCCCGCCGCGCACGCGCCGCCGCAGCCCGACCACAACCCCTACAACCTGCTGCGCAGCGCCTTCCCCGGCCTGGTGAGTGATGCCAACACGGCGCGGGCTTCATGCCGCAGCCGCTGCCGCACTTCCCGCAGCCCGCCATTAACTTTTTGGATTTTACCGATATTAATCGAGTTTCACTAGCTATGCCACCATGACGATTAAACCATTGACTGTCCTTGTTGATCTGATCATTATAGCTGCTCGCTCAACTCTAGTGACCTGTTTCTCTAATAGGATGTTTGCTCTATGTGTACTCGTTACGTTCAGGGTGAGATATCCAACCTGCGGCTGTCGACGCTGTCCGTGGAGCGCGTGTGCGGCGTGGTGAGCGCGGCGCTCGGGCCGGCGGCGGCGGCGGGCGGCGCCGCGCTGCACAAGCAACGCGTCTGCGGGCTCGCGCTGCGGCACTGCCAGCTCGATGATCTCAAGCCTGTGAGTACACAAACAATTAGATCCATAAATAAAAATAGCTGTTACCTGCTACTTTCGTCAACGAAAAATCTAAATTTTAATTTGCCGCTACTCCGCGGAAATTGTCCAATGTTACGGGAAATATGTTATTCTAGACTATATTGTATCACTGTGTCAAATTTCATTCAGATCTGTAGGCTTATAATCTAACTCGCTTGCAATTGCCATCGTGTTCACTTTGACAGTTCATATATGGGCTGACAATTGGCATCGGAATTATCTAGCTGTCACATTCATAGAAGAACTGTCAAAATGATCACAATGGCGATTGCGAGCATGTTAGACAATAAGCCTACAGGTTTTCAGGTGCAGTGTGGTTGAATAACAAACATCTATCTATCACTAATGTTAAAAAAAATACAAAACTGCCGGCTTGCGTCACCATTCTGTTAAGTTTTTGACATCTAAATGTCAGATCAACTAAGACGCCGTCTCTGTTAATTTTTTAGTATATTACGACCACAGACAACCAACACCTAAGGTATTGAAAACTTAACAGAAAATTATTAGACAAGCCTGTACTTTTTGTTTAACAGATAATGGACCTGCCGTTCGGAGACTGGGAATTATTCAAAATGCTCATCATCAACCTGCGTGAGTTGGAAGCTAACATGCCCATGAGCGCGCCTGCTGTCACGGGTAAGTTGCAACGTATTAAAGACCTATTTTACATCTAAGTTGCGAACTGTCACGTTTGTTCTCCCCGCACGCCCAAATACTTATGACGGCAACTGCACTTTTTTGCCACTTCTGATGCACATTGTTCATTATATTAATGTGTTTTTAATTTGACAGTGATAACTGAAAAGGCAGTGGAGATAGAGCCGGAACCTGTGAAACCGAGGCCGATTGAAACTCAACGCAGCCGTCCGTCCAATGTTGAAAAGCAGGTAATTAATTGATAATATATTTTTATTATTATGCCGAATACAGTTAAAATAAACAGAAACGAGTGAAAAAAAGGAATATTCGAATAATCGCGACGTAACGTAACACCCTAACTGACGGTAAAACAGATCAAAAGGGTTAAAAAAAACTTTGTAAGTTCCACAATCTAATAAGCTAAAAAAATTAAGTATGATGTTTCATTAAAATTTACTATATTTTGCAGCCTTACGCGGAGTATCAGGTGATTATTAGTTTAACAAGCCCCTTAAATATAGCCTATTTTATACCATGCATGGTGAATGTAGAAACACCACCAAAAATTATACTTTCTGTTACACGGATATTACCGACTTTCCAATTTGTAAGGCAACTAAGGAAATTTGCCGAGTAGTAAAAGTATTGTTTTAAAATGAATCAGAAATTTGTGGGCATTCAGTGCTATAACGTTGGGCACTGTCTACGTTTGTGCCTGTTTTGTGATTTAATACTTATTTCTTTAGTCCTTAAGAATTTTATTTTTAGTTAATGGTATGTGCTATCGCAAATACACACTTGACGCATGAGTAGATTGCACAATATGTACTGCTGTATAATTTATGCCGTTAAAAATTATGCAGGAAAAGCATGTTAAAAGTTGCAACTGTGAAAAGGCATGTTTAAAGTAGGAAGGAAACAACTATTATATAAAGCAACAACCGATTCTTGAAGCAAATCTGGTTGCCGTACTACTTTCCCAGGCGTCTTTGCTACCTTGATTGTGTTAAGATAGATACGATTAAAAAATGTTCAGCATATTGAAACTCATTTTATTATGGGATTTTAATACTATCCAAAAGCTATCGAAGCTCAGTTAAATTAAAAATTTGTATTGATTGATGAATATTATTATTCGTATTTTTTTTTTGTAATATTTGTTGTTTATAAATTTAAAGTTAAACTTTCAGTTCTAGTGTAACAATGTGATTTCGATTATGTAATATTTTAATGTTGAATTGTGGAAACGGTACAATTTTATTTAATGTGATTCAGTTTTACGTAATGTGATGATAGTATTAATGATCACGCAATCCTAACGCACGCGCAGTCCGGGATTATGACAAGATTGTAAAATTTAGTGTCACGCGCAGTTATAAAAAGCCGGTTCCCCTGTGGTGACACTACGTAACAGATATTACTTCTAATATTGTTTACTAACTGTCATCCGCGACTCCGTCTGCGCAGAATTCCCTTATCGCTATCCCGCGGGAACTATGCTATTTTCCAGGATGTATATCCTATTTATGTCCTTCCATGGGACTAAAACTGTCTTTTTTTTTTTTTTTTATTTGAATAGGAAGGCAAACGAGCAAGTGGGTCACCTGATGGTAAGTGATCACCACTGCCCATAGACACCCGCAACCCCGGAGGGATTGCAGATGCGTTGCCAACCTAGAGGACTAAGATGAAATGCCTCTTGTGCCCGTAATTTCCCCGGCTGTCTTACTCTCCACACCGGAACACCAAATTTGTACCAAATTTGAACTAAATCAGTTCACCGGTATAAGCGCAGAGATAAATCCTTCGTTTCCCCCGCAGGTGACCCTCGAGGAACAGATGATATGCGGCGCCCTCCAAACCTTAAACGAGGAGGCCATGGAGGACGTGCTGCAGTCGGAGCCCGCGTCGCACCCAGGTGAGCCCCTCCGCACCATCAGCGAGCTCGCGCGCGCCGCGCCCGGCCCGCAGGACTCCGACGACGAACAGCTCAACCACGTCATCATACATCTGCCCGACGCAGACGACGTCTTCATGTGAACGATCGATTTATCGACCGAGCGACCGCTTCGCCGAACTAAAAATAAGTGTAAGTCTTCCAACATTATTTATTTGTTAAATGCGAGTCGCTTGACAACTATTTACGTTAAATTGTCGTCGAAACTGTTGAAGCTCTCGCTCGGTCGATTTTATATTAAGGATGCCCAGTGTCATTACAGCATGCCTATACGTAATAGTATAGTACTTGATTATACGTACACATTGCCAAGCGATTCTAAAGCGTCTGTCTATTGCACTTTGTAAGCACGTTCCAAACCGTGACAGTGAACCAAAAAATAACTTCTACGCATTTGTTAGTATGATATTGAACGCGTCTGGCATCTGACACCTACATCGCCATAGCATTATTAGTTGGATGTGTTCAGAAGTTCATATCGTCTATGTACTTATAGTAACATACATGTAAGCTTATATTAACTTCGTTTCATAGCATGCTCGATGTTGTTATCCATTTTTTAAAGAACGGATGTAATTGGGCTGTCGTCAATTATTAAAAGTGACCATTTAAGGTAACGTGTAACATAAACTGCTATTGAAATCGAATATATTATGTGAAGAATTATAGACGGGGTAGGTAGGTCACATGAGATGTTTAATTAGTACATGAACACTTGATTTATACAATATTATGTAGCAAACATTCGAATAACATTTTGTTAATAGTTCATATTCAACGACATACTTTAGTTACACCAATTCCAATTAGTTATTTTTCAGTATTATGAAATGATTTGTGATAACAATATTTATATAATTGTAAGAATAATTTAGCACAAAAAAACATTAAGTATTTAAAAAGTTATCAATTATAACATTCCAGCACAAATTTTTCGAGTATTGTTGTCCTACATTGTTTTAATGATAAAATAATATTCAACGGTATTAGGGAATTTCGAAAATTGGACATGATAATTGTGCCTGTACCTACTTCTAAGTGTTGTGGATATTTCCGAAGCAATATGTGCAAATGTTAGGATATACTGAACTAGAACAATAAATTGAATATGTAGAAGAATATCGTGGATGATATTACACGAATTTCATTAGTAGATTAGGTAGGTAAAAATGTGATTTTAGTACATGATGTATATTCAAAATGCCAGTTTCAATCTAAGTGTCATAGCGAGTGCAGCCATATTGTACACTGTACGTTTTGAGAGAAGTGTATTTATTATGTCTAATTTAAATGATTATCGCACTGAAAATGATCTACTCGTCGTATATTCCATATGTCATTGTAATGTAAACTCGTTTACTACATATCCTCTGCCCGCAACCTAAAGACTCGTACATCATTCCTGTGTACTTATGTGATAGTGATAGATGTCGTTGTTATATTTGTATTAATGTTAGATCGTTACGTAGATTTTTTTAACATCTCTTCGGCGGTACGGGAACCTCCGCGTACCGATGATTCTGCGACTCTATTCCGGAATTGTGAACCTCGAATCATAACATAATCTAGCGCAGAGAACATTCGAAACTATCATTCCTGAGGTATTTTACCTAGATAATAAATATACACAAGTTGTCGAACCTTGTTTGATTTCATTCCCGTAACATCAGTCCGTCCTAGGTCTCGGCGGCGGGCGGCCAGCAGGTGAACGCGTCTCCCGCGGCCCGTCGCCGCCCTCCGGTCGAGTACAGCGGCCTTCGTTTGTTGCAGACTGCGAGCTGCGGCTGGCGGCCAGCGGCGCGTCCTGGAGCGGCAGCGCGCCCGCCTCGCCCGCCGCGCCGCGCCGCCAGCCCTCCAGCCTGCGCGGCCGCGCGCGCCGCCTGCAGCCCGACCCGCCCAACGTCACCTTCAACGTCGAGAACGAGGACGACGACGACGGACACATCACCTTCAGCGCGCGCCCGCGCCCCGCCTCGCTGCTCGTGGAGCGCGAGCCCGCCGCGCCCGACCCCAAGCTGGCCGGCCTGCGGCGCACCGCCGACATGCTCAAGCGGGTCAGCTCGGCCGAGGCGCTCACGCGGCTCAAGGACAAGATGATGGCGCGCGGCGGCGGCTCGCGCGACCGCAGCCCGCCGCGCGACGAGCCCGCCAGCGACAGCGAGTCCGCGCCGCTCGTGGGCTCCGGCCCGGGCTCGGCGGCCGGCTCGCCGCCCCCGATCCGCGTCGAGTGCGGCCCGCTCGACGCGTCCGGCTCGGACTTCTCGCCGCGCTCGGACGTCACGGAGCTGGAGTCGCCGCGCGAGGGCGCGACCGCCTTCGACCTGCTGCCCGAGGGCAAGGGCGAGGCGGAGCGCGGCGCCGCGAGGCTGGCGCGCGAGGACAGCGCCGCCTCGCTGGGCAACATGGTGGAGCCCTACAACATGCGGCTGCTGGCGCGCGGCGCGTCGGACGCGCGCGCGCTGTGGCGACAGGACGCGCTGGACTCGGGCCCGCCGTGGCCGTGGGACGAGCCCGACTCGGCCGTCTGAGTCCGCGGCTCGCGCGCCTCGTTGCGGAGTCAACTTGACGACGTCCTCGCCGATGCGAGGCACGGAAACCTCCCTCCTGCGACATGCAGCTTATTCCATTAGAAGTTACGTGTGCAGCGTAGTCGATTGATATTAATTAATTTTAGTAAACGAGCACGTCCCGATTTCGGAAGAGTACTTAATGAATGTCACAAACCTAGACACGATACGAATTATATCGCATTTAAATGTAATGACAATGACTACCCAGAATTGTGATATTATAATCATAAGAATATTAAGAATATATTTGCTTTCAATCGAGGTCTCGTTTTCGTTACCGATGATCCCGTTCTGAAGGAGAGTAATTGAAAGATACTGGTACCATTTTTAATAATTTAATTTCATAAACGAGTCACAACTATGAAACAAAAAAGGTATTTGTATAGTTCTGAAGTATACATGGCGCACAGAAAAAAAGCGTTTAAAATCAATTTGATTCCTATTCGCTCTCGCAACACTTACATTACTTTTACTTTTATAAAGTAGAGAGCCTCATAGGTGATTTTACTTACAAATGATTAACATAAAAGCGAAATGAAATAAAAATCAAAAATAATAAATTAATAGCATCTTAATATTATTTATTTCGAATTCACCGTAACATTATTACACACCGACGTCTAAAATAATAATCTATTACAATATCAACAACATACTAAAACTATCAGTGTTTTTAGAGATCACAAGTCGTATCAAAGTTTGAAGTACCAGTAATTATTATCAACAATTTCACAATACCTTATCTGAGATATTAAAAAAATAACATTTTAATAGATACCGCCATTTTTATTGATCAATTATTACTGATGAATCACCTAATGTTTATTTATCTACCTGGGGTGTCTAAGCATGGCCAAACTGATGGTCACTATTACGATAAAATGATTATTCAGATATCTTGTGCATAAATATTCGTGCGTGTTCGAAAATCACATTGCGCTTACTGTACATGGAAAGCAGCTGTTCGTGCGAAAATATGATGAGAACACAAGACGAATTGATTTGCACAGTCTGCAGCCAATTGCAATAAAAACGAGTACATACATCGCAATTCAAGCTACAAGTTACATAATTTAGCAGCTCTTAACTCAAAATTGAAAAGTAAATTATAGCTTAACAATTTGAGTTAAGTGCTGGTTTCAGTTTAGCTGCCATTTCCTCGGTCAAATAGTCCGCTTATGTGTCTATGAGTAAATCACGTTAAATATAATTAAATACGATATCACTGTAAAAACTCTAACACAAACTGATGACCAGATACTCGTAACTGCTACATGAAAAGTTTTATTTACAATTATTATAAGATCTATTTCGACAACTAGTTCTATAAATGAAGCATCACAATGTTCCCATACAAACGCGACCACGCACAATGAAGCCCAGCCAATGATCACATTTAGCTGGAGTATACTGAAAGGTGCTTGTACAGCAAGGTGGCTCCCGTTCTATACTTATTCAACCTCAAATCATACGAACGAGAGGTAAGCAACGCGTGAGGGGTTGGTTCACGTCGTTTTTAATACATAGACGCCACGGACCCTATTCTTTTGTATGAGACGGTAAATCATCAATCAAAGATAGAATCTCCCTTAATGACTTAGAATTGCTAATATAAGTAATTGAAAAACAATCTGCCAACGAAGACTGTATTTCCAGAGATGAAGATGATTTTTTCTTAGCCTCTATGATTTGAGTTACAAACCACTGAACATTTTAAATCACTTGTATCTTGTTCATGGTATTGGCAGTTTCGTCTATAGACTTATCAGGAGGATCGGGATTCGGAGTGTCGGAGTCTTCTTTTCTATTGTCAGTGATCTCGAGAACATCTTCCGCGTCCGAGGCGGACTTATCGTCGGCGGGCGCGGGCGCAGGAGCCGTAAGCGACGTCCACCAGCCAGAAAGAGCTCCGCGGGCCTGCGATAGGGCGCCGCCGACAGCTCTAGACGTCGTGGCGACGGCTCGCCCTGTGCTCGCCACGGCTGCTGTGACTTTCCGCCCGCCTTCACTTGTTGACATAGTACTGAAAGCAAATTGTAGGCTTCGATCAACTGTCCCCGTCATCAATCATTTCATATTCCACTAGCTGTTACCCGCGGCTTCGCCCCGGTACCATATAATAACGAACATAACAAAGAAGAATTTGCGAAATCGGTCCAGCCGCTCACGCGTGCCATGACCAAGGGAAATACGGATTATTTTTTACTTATATATAGATGAGCATTTTTATGATCGATGAAATATGAGTTACTAGCTGTTGCCCGCGGCTTCGCACGCGTGAACCATGAGCATTTCAAAGAAGCAAGCAATCAAGCAAGCAAGCAAGCGAAACTGCAAGCTTTCAAGCAAGCATGCAAGCATGTAAGTATGCAAGCAGGCATGCAAGCAGGCATGCAAGCAAGCATGCAAGCATGTAAGTATGCAAGCAGGCATGCAAGCAGGCATGCAAGCAGGCATGAAAGCAGGCAAAGCAAGCATGCAAGCAAGCATGCAAGCAAGCGTGCAAGCAAGCACTCAGCGAGAATGCATGAAAGCATGACATGCAAGCGTGCAAGCAAGCACGCAGTGAGCATGCAAGTAAGCATGCCAAGCAAGCGTGCAAGCAAGCATGCATGCAAGTAAGCAAGCGAACCATGAGCATTTCAAAGAAGCAAGCAATCGAGCAAGCATGTAAGTATGCAAGCAGGCATGCAAGCAGGCATGCAAGCAGGCATGCAAGCAAGCATGCAAGCATCTAAATATGCAAGCAGGCATGCAAGCAAGCAAGCAAGCAAACCTGCAAGCTTTCAAGCAAGCATGCAAGCATGTAAGTATGCAAGCAGGCATGCCAACAGGCATGCAAGCATGTAAGTATGCAAGCAAGCATGCAAGCAGGAATGCAAGCAGGCATGAAAGCAGGCAAAGCAAGCATGCAAGCAAGCATGCAAGCAAGCGTGCAAGCAAGCACGCAGTGAGCATGCAAGTAAGCATGCCAAGCAAGCTTGCAAGCAAGCATGCATGCAAGTAAGCTCGCAAGCAAGCATGCATGAAAGCAAGTATGCAATCAAGCATGCAAAGCAAGGACTCAAGCAAGCATGCAAGCAAGCCCCCGCATTGCCCCGCTGCCTTAATTTTTCTGAAACTGTAAATATTGCAGGATTTTTATAAAACAAACCTAACCTAACCTATAGGGCTGTCCTAAAATATATCCTAAATAGCTTTTGCCCACGACTTCGTACGCGCTAAGATGTAAAACGAAAAAATAAGTTTTTCCCGTTCCCGTGGAAATTTTGGGGAGTGCTTTCGGAGTTCACTTAAAGCCTTTAAAGAAACACACGTTATAAATGTTAAGTCTCTTTCTTCCGCTGTTTCGTCTCGAAACGTAAAATCCCGTTTTTTCTCGTCCCTGTGGGCGTTTCGGAAAATCCTTTCTTAGTGTTCCCTTACACTCCCGAATAAACCTACGTGACAAATTTCAACTTTCTGCTGTTCCCGTTTTTCCCGTTCCCGTAAGAACTGAATATATAAATCCCGATTTTTCCTTATCCCGTGGGAATCTCCAAACATCCTGAAATTAGTTTCTTAGTTTTGTAATCACTTACTTTTGTATCAAATTTGAAGAGTCTAGTTATTATAGTTACTGAGATAGCGTCACTCGGAATCGAATATAATAATTCCCGTTTTTTCCTTATCAGTGCGTCCTACCCGTCATGACCTACGGAGCTGAGACGTGGACACTCACGGTAGGGTTGGTCCACCAGTTCAAAGTCGCTCAGCGAGCTATGGAAAGAGCTATGCTCGGAGTCTCTCTGAAGGACAGGATTCGTAACGAATACATCCGACAGAGAACCAGAGTTACCGACATAGCTCAAAGAATTAGTAAGCTGAAGTGGCAGTAGGCCGGCCATATCTCGCGAAGAACCGACAACCGCTGGGGGAAACGTGTTCTTGAGTGGAGACCGCGACTTGGCAAACGTAGTGTAGGACGCCCTCCGGCCAGGTGGGATGACGATCTGCGAAAGACTGCAGGCAGATGCTGGATGCTTCAAAGTAAAGACAGGGCGCTGTGGCGCTCATTAGGGAAGGCCTATGTCCAGCAGTGGACTAACATAGGCTGATGATGATGATGATGATGATGAGATATACCCACACATTTATAAAAAAATAATTTTCCCGTAGGAAAAGGTATTTTCCCGCGGTAAAAAGTAGCCTATGTCACTCAGTGATAATGTAGCTTTCTAACGGCAAAAGAATTTTTGAAATCGGTCCAGTAGTTTCGGAGCCTATTCAATTCAAACAAACAAACAATCAAATCTTTCCTCTTTATAATATTAGTATAGAGTATAGATTACATGTGTAACGGTTTTGGCAGCGCACGCCAGAATAGCTCGCAGATGGTTGATTTACTTTTTATCCCGGAAAAATGAACGGTTCCCGAGGGATATATTTGTTTTTGTTTTTTTCGCTATTTACTATTACTATAATTACTATTACTACATCGCGACGTAATAGTAGTAATAGTACCCACTTAGTAGTAATATATTCATCACCATCATCATCATCATATATCCCTCGGGAACCGTTCATTTTTCCGGGATAAAAACTATCCTATGTCCTTTCCCGGGACTCAAACTATCTGTATACCAAATTTCAACTAAATCGGCCCAGCGGTTTAAGCGTGAAAAGGTAACAGACAGACAGACAGACAGACAGACAGACAGAGTTACTTTCGCATTTATAATATTAGTAAGGATAACGACCCGCCCCAGCTTCGCACGGGTGAAATCAGTGTTTCTCTACCTATATTATGCATGTATATTATACTATAAACCTTCCTCTTCAAAATCTTCTTAAAAACCGCATCATAGTGTTAAAGATCCCTTGCATAGTTTTAAAGATCTAAGCATACATAGGGACAGACAGACAGCGGATAGCTACTTTGTTTTATACTATGTACTGAAGAGTACATCAATTCATTGAATAGTGAGTGTTCTCACACCAATGTTTATTTCGTTTGTATCAATTAAACACATTACGTTCACTTAAACGAAGTAATAGTCATACGGCACTGACCTATCCGTATCCAAAGCAAAGCGTAATTCTTCTAATAGTGGGCATTTTTTTGTGCTATCGGCCTACAATTGGCACGCAATGAACACACAAGTTGTTATTATTCTGCTATTCCCAGTTACACGTTACGAATATGGCGGAAAGCACAAATAGGTTAGTAGTGAAACCTAAAAAACTTACTGCGCTAATTTTAATTTCATGTCGGCCACTGACAGTTGGCCAGCAAATGGGTGTATCGGCGCGAGGTTGCCGAATGCTTCTATGTCACCGTTGTTGGTCGTTCGCAGCCACTGCTGGTACGCCGGCGACGCTTTGAACGCCGACATGAACTGAGCGTTGAACGGCTCAATTTCTCGACTACCATCTGCGACAAAATTAGTACACCTACTATAAAACTTGTGTCTGCCGAATTTCCATCACGAGAAATCTAGCTTGATACAAGCAAGCTAATCGTTAATTACCGTTAATTACCTGGTAGCAACGACGTCCTTAAAAGGTAAATTAGATAACTGGCAAATTGGTCTCTGATCCACGCGTCGCCTTGCGTCGCTCCGTGCCGCACCACATGGTCCGCGAATCTGAGGTCCTCTGTCCCCAGAGCCAACTGCCTCCTCAAAAGCAAATCGCCAGTCTCTATTCTCATTTCGTTGAGCTCCACTAACACATCAAACAACTGTCGTTTTTGCTTAAATAACACATTCGATGCACCAACTACGAAACCCTGCACGGCTGCGTCAGATAAAAGGTCTAAGTACTGGAGAGATAAGTACGGTAAACAGAGATAACCATCCTCGAATAGGGGCAAGGGAAATCCGCATTCTGCTTGGTCTATCTGCCCTGTCAGGTTGTACAAGCCATCTACACTCATGTCTCGAGCCATGGTGGGGCTTTGCTGAGCTTCGACTAGTGGTTTCTGTATTTTGTATTTTTCGCCGACGCTGTGACATTTGTCCCTTCCGGCTGATAAATCCTGCCTGTCCACTTCAGCTAGTAACGTCTCGTCAAAGCTCTGTCGGCTCACTCTGTCTTTTTCTTCCATTAAATTCCCTGTTTCTTTAGGAGTAAGTTCGTCATCCAACTGATTCGAGCCGTTTACGTAATACTTCAGGTCGGTTTCGTTAACAATGTCCGTAGCAGAGTCAACAACATCATCAGTTTTATTGTCTGGCGCCAGTGGGATAGGAGATAAGGGCCTGGATAATCTGCAATGATTAGAATCGCAATTATTCAACTGAGAAAACATTAAAGTAATGTAAATATGTTTGTAAAGAAATGTTCAGAGAATGCGCGCAGCCGAGCTTGATTGGTTTTATTACTAAAAATTCCATAAACATTTGTGTTCAAGTCATTAATTACGTAATAAAACATTGCACACTAGCCAAAGACAATTTCAACTAGTAGGTGTAATAAGCACCACTCATTATTGGACCACCTGACAATCCGATTTCGAAGCAAGCAAGTTGCGATGCATTTACAACTGCAATCCTTTTTGTCTTATGTTAAATAGACCCCCCAAATATAGCAGTGATCAACTTACACGACATTAGCAGACTTAGAGAGTCCCTCTTCTAAGCACCTTGGGAGCAAGGAGACCAGCGTGAGGAGCGCCGCTGACAGCGGGCCCGCCGGCGACCCGTACACGAGCACCCGGCGTCGCAGCAGCATCAGCTTGAACAGCAGCAGGGCTTTGTGCCGCCAGCTCTCCACTAACCTCAGAACTGACAAACCTACAAACATTTTTAATCACAATCAGCAGTGTCCGAATAGCTACTGCCACTATCCTGCCCCTTAGCAGTAGTGCTTGCAGTCCTGTGTGTGTTATAGTGTGGATAGTAAGACAGCTGGGGAAATTACTGGCATATAGTGTGGTGTTCTATCAGCCCTCTACCAAATAGTCAAAACATACAAAATGCTAAATCAAATTTGAAACTTTTTATGAATAAGGCTAGTCCAGTTAACTTTTCATATAGACTATACTAGAAAGGTTTAGGTAATTAACTAAATGTAAACCGTCTTGACATGTCTTTGATGAAATAACAATGTAATTTCTTAGTTAATTTGTAAAGTGTAAAGATTTAGATTTTTAAAGTGTATATTTCAATAAAAAGACATGTCAAGATTGTTCACCTTTAGTTAACTACCTAAGACTTTCTAGTATAATACAATTTATTTATTATTAAATTTATTTATAAAACAAATACTATTACAATATGGATGGTTAAATATCACTAGTTTGTTTAGATAAGATGATAAAAGTATTAAGCAAATTAAAAACATGCCTGTAAGGTGGCAACATTAGGAAACAAAATTAGTCACCACTTCCTTAACACAGATAGCATGTATGATTCATTAAACTAAATAAAAAACTCATAAACCATGTATTTGTTCTTTTTGCAAGTACACTTCTGGACAAGACAATCCGATTGGGGCCCTTAGTGTATCAAATGTGTAGAACATAATCACTACTGACAAAACTTTAAGTATGGGCTAAGTAGGGCTACAAGAAACACTTCAACCTTGGGTAAAATTTGTGGCTATGGGTCATGGTCGACCTACAGTTTGTCCACCTGGTTTACGACAGACCTCTGCCTGAGGGTGGAGGCCCTTTTTCTGGGTATTATGCCCTTCGGGCAAATAAAGACACCTGACTAACCTAACCAACCTATTTTTGTATTAAATTAATAATCAGTGATGTTATAATGGCAACATTTTTTCCAGCCGGACCAGATTAGTTGGGCTACAACCCATAGCCTAAAATGTAGTGCCACAGTGCACTATCAAAGTACCTATATATATTTTATGCACATCAAGTAGGTAAAACTAATATGAATATGAGCTGCATACCTTCCAGGGTCTGATCTAACTGAACAGGGCAGCTGTTAAGGTGGTTATAAGCATCTTCCAGCAGTTTGGTCTGGGAGAAGTCCCCCTGCAGGAACCAGGCTCGCACCACCAACTCCATTTTGACTGCGAGCCTCCCAAAAAGAGGGGACCGACACACAACACACACACTCTTTTGAACAGAACTTCTAGTCATATCTTCTGTTTTTTGGACCACTTGCTGAAAATTATTGAAATTGCTTATCACAAATCAACATTAACAGTAGTTAATAAACAACTCCTTGAGAGTCTGTAAGGTGTACTTCAACATGGTATTATTATCATTGCGGGTGGTAGGGCCTTGTGCAAGGTCCGTCCGGATCGCTACCACCATCTTACTCGCTAATTCTGCCGCTAAGTAGCAGTGCTTGCACTGCTGTGTTCCGGTGTGGAGAGTAAGACAGCCGGGGAAATTACGGGCACAAGAGGCATTGCATCTTAGTCCTCTAGGTTGGCAACGCATCTGCAATCCCTTCGGGGTTGCGGGTGTCTATGGGCAGTGGTGATCACTTACCATCAGGTGACCCACTTGCTCGTTTGCCTTCCTATTCATATAAAAAAAAAAAAAAAAAAAAAAAAAATGTTGAAGTATACCTTACTAAATACTTATACATATTAAATACTTATGTATTTAGCCATTTATAGTAATTAGTATCATGTTTAATTAAAATATTTGCTTACCTCGATAGGAATTTGACGGAAACAGGATATAGCATAGACTGTGTGGGCCGGCTCAGTAAGCCCGGGCAGATGAAAGAATATTGTGTCTGATAGGTAATTGTGAGAGCCATCAGGCAAGGCTAGAGCCGGCAGGTGCCGCCACGCCGAAGGCAGCTCCGCGGGCCGCCCAGGAACTAGCTCAGGATAACAATGCTCCACCTGAATAAAAATTTTAAAAAATATATTTTAAAATAAGACCCATATTTAGATTAATGATGGTTTGGTTTTGAAAAGATTTATAACTTGTTATATTATAACCAATGGGTTTCAATAAATTTAATTAGAAATTACAGTTCTACATGGGACAGGTTACTGGCCTTAGTGGTAGAAAATGAGAAAGTTGAACGTTTTGAACATTTGTCACAAAAGTAATAGTGGTTGCATATATTAAAAAAATCAGAACATTTCGGCGAATGGCAACAGTACCAGTTTTAAGCTTCCCAATTAAGCTAAATTTCGTGGACACAAGTTACGAGTTGTTCGTGAGGACACAAGTCTTGAACTGCTTATATTTTTACGTACGCAAAGTACTCATCACTAAAAACATTATTGATTAATGAACCCTTGACGCCTACACTTACCTGGCAGCCTTTTTTATGGTGAAAACCCACCACTATTATATTGAGAACTGGCTCATTTATAGAAGACATCATTTTTGATTTTGTTTTAACCTTTTGAATTAGGAGATCAGGACATTTTAAGACGTTTATTTTTTACAAAAACAATGAAAACGGGACATCACAGCGTACAATCGAAACAAGTGACATTTATGACTATGACGGCCACAGATTACTAATGTGTAGTGTAGCGTAGCTAGCTGACGTTAGTATGACGGCTAGTCGAGTTAGTGTAGCCAGATCAGATCAGATTTAATCCCAAAATTAAGATGTAAAGTTTTTATCACAGGCAGGCACAATACGAACTTTCAATTTCAAACTCCAGGGTCTGCAAATATTTTCTTGATAGCCCTTCACATCCGTTCCCGCCCTGATAACCATTTATCTGGATCGCTACCACTATCTTTCTCAATCGTAACAGCAGCAACGTGGGGAAGAGAACATCGGTTGAAATTAGTAGCACATGAAATATTTCATCTTAATCCTCGAAGCTCGCAACGAATCTGCAATTCTGGTATTTTGGTGGATAGTGGTGCTCACTATTCATCAGGTGATCCACTTGCTCAGATGCCACCATAATTATTTTATTGAAAAAAAAACATGCACGGAAAGGTTTAAAGAATCAACGAAATATAAGCGCATATATATATTATGTGTCTCGTTCAATCTTAATGTACGTAGAGCGTAATAAAACTTCATTTATTTTATTCAGTACGATAGTGTTATGGTCTGAATTTTTAAGAAGTACTGGTTTTTTGTATTGTATGGTATGCCTGGCAATGCTGATGCCCAATCCCGCCACACTCAGGAATTACTGTCTAATGAAGTTTATTTTTATACCATTTATAAATTTATATTAAACTCAGTGGAGAAAATTTGATTAAATTTAGATTTAAGGAATTTTGTATTCATAGGTTAGTGTAAGTTAAGATTTGTTTTACATTGTGAACATTCATTTTTCTGTATTCGGCTGAAGGGCTATGCACCCAGCGCCAGAAATAAATTAAAAAAAGAAAAAAAAATGATGCATTCTTTTTTTTAGATTTATGCCTTGGATATTGTTGTATTTGCCATAGATCAAGAGTGTTGCCTTTGACAAAAAATTAACAGCTTCCACCTTGAAGCTTTCTTCCTATTAACTAAAAGGTTTATTATAATTGTTATGTGTTTTTGTCAATTAATTGAATTGGGTTTAATCACTACAGGTGCTTCATTTACTTTAGGTGATTTCATTTCCAAGAATCTCAGGGAAAATTTGATTTAGTGAGATTTTTCAAAATTAAAAATATAGATGGCAGCAGCAGTAAAATGGAAGCTTAGTTAGGGCTTCCGGTATTAGCACCGCGAAACGAAAGGCTACGTGTAGTACATTAAAAAAAATTGCAGTGTATTTGCTTACAGAAATAAACGTAAGGCAATGCTGAAAGAAAACAAGTTTATAAATAAGTTTATATAGCCTCGTACGCCGAAATTAGAAATTAGTATTTTGCTATTCCGTTTACACTAAACAGTGTTTAGAGAGAAAACGAGAAAGATAGTAAAATACGAACTCTGAGTTTTCAAGTTCATAGTAGACCTCTTGGATTAGTTGGCTTCGTTAAAAAAGTTCCTGGCAACACTCAAGCATACCCACCTCTGAAACGATCCCTTACCACCTAAAAATCGTTCCAAAATTGAATTTTATAAAGACCAAATAAAACCAATGGTATTGTAATAATTGCTTGGCCTAATTTTATTTTCTGTTCTGAATTTTCAAATTGATCTTTGCAAGTTTTTCTGAAACTTACAGTAGATTTTTCTTAGGATTGTTCACCTCTTTGGTTGTTTATTGTCAATTTACACAGGAACTGTCAAGAGGTCGCATTAACCTATTATGTTGTCTATTGTGAATTTTCGGTTGTACGCTGAGTACCTACGATTACGATTCATTATATCAGACTATTGCTATTGACTAATCTGCTGTTTCTGTTATTTTATTATAAGTCTAAATTTAGCACAGAATCTATTATTATTTTATTTTAACCGCATTATAAAGTACTTTAGTGTAATAATGTTATTGATAATCTGACTTATCGCAAGTTGATGTTTATTTGTTACGTCGAAGTGTTTATATGGTAGTGTAACTGAGGAAAGTTTACTAAATGAAAATTGACCATTTCGTCGCCATTTTCGCACGTAATGCGCTGAAAGTTTAATGATTTAGTGATAGTAGGCGTAAATTGTTGGTGGAACTTATTGACAATAGGAATTTCAAGAGGACTGTATTCTGAATTTTAAGGTTAGTTCAGTAAAATAATTATGTATTACTTTATTAGTTATGTTTTCCTTTTCACTACGCTTATTTTTCTCTGTCTTGAAAAATCAAGCGGCGTGCTTGAATGAACGTTTTGCCTAACACCATCTCAGGGAAAAATAATCTACTATCCATATTTATTTGATCAGTGTTTATTAGTAAAAGATGTCTAACATACATTCGGTTAAATTTTTTTCATTTTGGATTAATTATGGAATGCATTACCTACTTTACTTGCACTCCAAACTCAGTCCTCACATACCTAGCAGGTTTTGACAGGTTGAGGTTGAGATTTACATGGGCTTAATTTTAATGGATTCTGGTAATTCTCAATTCACATCAATACACGGCTTATGTTGTGTATGCGTAATAAATAGGCACTAATTGTCGGAAATGGCTGGATGATATCATGTTCAGTTGTTTTAGTCACACTTGCTACCATTTAGTGTCAGTTTGCTACAAAATTATTGCTAGTAAATGATGAGCAGAAGTAAGTTAGAAACTATTTGTTTTAACTCTTTATCCTGTTAAATAGACAAGTTTGATTTTATGTGTTGTGAAATAATGTGAAGATACATATTATATTATATATAAGCCTATTCTGGCCCACCACTGAGCAAAGGCCTCCCCCAAGATTCATTATATCCAAGTTATGTCAGTAAACCCAACTTCTGCCAGCTGTCTGAACCTAAATGATGTCAGATGGCAGCCAAACCTGTGTTCAAATGGCTTGTGTGAAAGGAACTCACAGGTAGTTCATAAAAAGCAGATTTATGAAGTTAAATGAGAACCATAGTCATATAAGTTACTTAGTTCTTAACAAGTTCTATTTTTGCAGTACTTAATCACTGGTTTCAAGTTCAAACCTCACCAATCTGTTTTTAATAAAATTATCAATGATTTATTTTTATATTGCTGTCTTAATACACATCTATTTTTTTTTATCAAGAATATTAACAGATTATGTATACATTTTCACCTTATTGTATTGTAGTACATAACGAAAGTGATTTGGCAGGTTTGTTCTCTGAAATGATGATTTGATTGTTAAGTTGTGTGTTTTCATCCCATGGGAAATTCCCAGTTCCAGTCAGAAGCAGTGATTTATTATGTATCCAGTTGTACACTTTAACCCTTTAATGCCTTGACTTTTTGTGACTTGCACAATGCTACTGCCATAATATTGCAGCCATTTTAACACTCAAGCATTGCTGCCACCTGACAAAGTTTTGGTCCTGACAGCTGGCAGCAATTGTTTACTGATATAACTTGGATACAATAATACTTGGCAATCACTGGGTTTGCATACCTTACCTTTATATAGTGAAGCTATATGTCAGTCACTAACCATTATGTAACAGAGACCACTGCTAATAAGCAAAGTGGTGGATTAAAGAATCATGCCATTTCTAATTTTTTTTTGAAGTTGACAACAGTGCTTAAGCTGTTGTACACTGCTTATTTTGTAGAAATGTTTTCATGAGATATGTAGTGTAGGTTGATCCAGTCAAAATTCATACATATTAGCTAGAAGTACCTACCTAATGTATGATGTAAGAATGTGAACTTTGACTTAATTATTCAGTAGTATGTATTATTATCCTATGTAAATAAGATATAATGTGGTTGTGGTGTCAAACTAAATTATATGTGGTACATTTGAAATGGTCACAAAATAGTCTTAACAAATTCAACCAGATTATTTATTATCTTATCTGAGATTTCATGGTCTCTTGACGGACTTATGATTGATCAGTATAAAATGATCTTAATAGTATGACTCCACTCCTTTCTCACAAGACCAACAACACACATTTGATTTTTCATTCCATCTTATGAGCTTCAACATTAAATGCTTGTTTATACTCTTAAATTATCATAATTTTCTCTATATTTTATGACAGCACCTCTTGTAGTGTAGTCCCGTTTTAACGGCTAGCAGATTGACTATTGTTTAGCTAGTCGCTCAATACATCTGCTGCTTTAGTAAGAAAGGGATGCAACAAGCTACAAACCAAGCACGGCCTAGTGTCGCAAGCGATAGCCGTCGAAGATGGAGACGTGTGTAGTTCAGCCCCTGGCAGCTTACGACGAGGACATAAACAATCATAAAGTAATACCTTTCTAATTGGCAATAGTGCGAAAGAGACGGATGATTTGCATCCGTTTTAAAACGCCAATAAACTATTGCTTGTCTGTTGTTACTAGTCCTGACATTATTCGATTTGTGTTTGTTTAAATATAATGCAGTGAATTCATATAAGTATGCGTAATTGACACGATGACACGCCACGTAGCTCGTAGTTACAACAAACAGTTCGCGTCACACGCTTATCCACATCGTCGTCTTAAATTGACCTTCAAAAACTCACATAGTTAATACGCGACGGTTTATTTGTGCACACGATCGTTTATACCTGCGCAGTTCCGTTATTCCGTAGGGGCGGGTAGGTTTGTCCTTTGCTCCCCCCTCCCTTCTTAAGGCCCAACACGTAATTTGCGGACCGCAGGTGCACTCGACAAAAC
The DNA here is from genome assembly GCA_932294345.1 of Pandemis cinnamomeana. NCBI lineage: Eukaryota > Metazoa > Arthropoda > Insecta > Lepidoptera > Tortricidae > Pandemis > Pandemis cinnamomeana. Next base: position 7,418,141 of record OW028705.1, on the reverse strand, counting down.
ATTCGCAAACTAAATTTAAATAATTTCTGCAGGCATCACTAGTATTGGTCTCTATAGGTACCTATACAGCTAGCTTGGTAGTTTATATTGTTATAAAGTTTTATTTTTTACATTGTTCTCCACAAAAACTTGTTCTTTGTTCACAGGATTCAATGGAGAGCTTGTTAGATCCGCAGGCATGACGGAGAAAGTATTATACCCAGGTGAGTTCTTGTGCATAAAATCATGTCGTATTAAAGTGGACGGTCCGACCTTAGGCGGGACTTAGGAGGGACGCATGTTGCATGTGGAAGAGAAAAGTATAACTTTTATTTCGCTTCGGTCGGTCTGTTGTATAGACGTCGGTACTCGGTACTCTGGGAAGCCACTTACCCTTGCTTGCTGCCATAGATTTTAATACCGAAAAATAAACTGTAAACTTTATGGATTAAGATTGTTATTTGATTGGACTGCTTAAACGTCGGCCGGCGTCTACGGCATTACCATGCTGGGGATTTTTACTCCTCAATGTTATTGTTATGAGTCACTCAAAAATTTTCCTCGCAACTCTTGGCTCTCTGTAGTTTTTACTAGCTTAGTTAATTACAATTATTTTTACTTATCTGTGGGGATTGAAAACACAATCATGTATCATTGATACGCTAAAACAGATGCATACAAAGAATTTCATAGTTGAAGTTTTGAATACTGCACTGTTGCCGATCACATACAAAATACAATAAACACTTAACATCTGTTTACATGAGAACGTATAACGTTACAGCGTCGTTTTTTCCCCTCTAGGCCGCGTCGAAATTATTTTTATCGATCAGGCTTGTATAGAGTTGTGTGCAGTGCTTCATGAACTGCGTAGGCGTCGTAATTCTGTGTTAGTACCTAGCGGCCATGTTAGAGCACGGTCGGTGAGCGTGACGTCACAGACGGGCCGTCACCAGATCAATAGGGATTCGAGGTCAGTCCAACCCGACACGACGAATCTGCCTCGCCTGATGGAGTTTAGGCTCTCCCCCGCGCTTTACCTCTCACCTCCGCCCGCTTTGATTATATGCCACGCAAGCTCTGCCTCTGCCAACAAATATGTTTTTTCCCCTGAACAATGCCCGGCTACCCTATTTAAAACGTAGTATTATTCGGAAACTTGTGCTCGAGTCGTGAATTTAATTTATGCTACTGATTTTACGACAAATTAAGTTACATTAGTTTTTTTATTACTGTTTTCGTCTACAGCACTCTTATAGTAAATGTTGCGAACAAGATCCAATTAATAAAAACCTGTTATAGTTCCACTCTATTTGTAGAGTTTCTAACGCTAAAATGTGTCAATTATAACGATAATAACAAGGCCCTGGCTGAATAGACATTGTCCACCTCGACTGCCCATGTAGAGGCTAGCCAATGTAATGAATAATGAAGTGTTTGTTCGGACATGGATCCAAGGGCTAAATCGTCTATATTACGATCAAATTGCACCCAATTCATGCCTACTTGTTTCTTCAATCTATTCCCCCAGCTGCCCGCTTGGGATAATCTCTCGCGACGGGCGGCCCCAAAGCCAGCCCTCCTTCCTCTACGAATACCTACATATTGCGGTATACATTCGAGGCGACGGAGAGCACAGAAGCGTGGGTGACAACCGTAAAAATCTATGTATCTGCTAATGCTCAGACAACCGATACAACTAGCATCAGCATCATATGTGAAAAAGTAAATTGAATACACACTCAAGTGCCTTAAATTAAATATCCGTGCTCATCGTTCTCATCCCCTTACGGCAATGAAACGATACGCGTAATAATAAACTTGTTTTGAAAAGGTCATCGTTTCAAGGTTAGGGTAGAGCGACTTATAAAGAGATTGTCTGAATAGCGCCCCCGAATGTACGTATATGTCGGTGGAGCGCTGCATGTGCATCGGTTGACGCATCGCGGTTGAATCTCCACATAGCGCGGGCGGCAGTATGTATGTAAAGCGCGTAAGTACATAAGACACGGATCGATGCCGGAGTCGACACCCGTCCCGTTCCCGTGCCCACCTCTTAGTCTTTTGATAATAATACCAAAAACGAAAACAAAGAGGTACAACTTGTTATAACAAGAATTTATTTATGGAAATAGACAGTGCTACGGCTCATTTCTGTACTGCTCTACTTTGTTTCATGTAATTAATCTGGTTAAATGTGTTAAGTTCGACACAACATGAAGTATCAATGTTGATAAAAACAGATGCATTATTCAAGTCGTAGGTATGGTCTAGCAAAAACGCGTGCCATCTTTTAATTTCATTTTATGAGATGAGTAGATAAATGCTGTCATCATTTAGAGATTAAATTAACTCTGAATTCATCGTTTAACCGATTGTTAAGTAGGAATATACTTTCGTTGCGTGTCTCGCAAACTTAACCGTTTTGGTATATTTCGGGAATAAAACTTGTGTGGGTTTACCAATCACACCAATGTGTCATATTGATAAGTTTCCTATTTATCACACGAGAGTAAAATTTTAGAATAGTTGAATTCGTTACTAATTGGAATGATATGTGAACGTGAGATTTTAAAACATACACAATCATCATTTTAAAATCTGAAATTCATTACTGCCGCGAGAATTTCAGAAAGATAATGACAGTGTTATACGAAGTTGAATGTATTCGGGTCCAACATATTTCCAGTCGATGTCAGTGGCTTACTAGGAATGTGTTGATAGTGTTTATATTAGAACTGGGCGAGCGCGGCGAGCTGACAGTGGGTGCCACAGTCGTGGCCGGCGACTGCGTTGTTGCCACGTTTACGTACTAAGTATGTGCGTTCAGGCAATTGATTCGCATTGTGGATTGCGCTGGCGCTATGCAGAACTGGGCGCTGCTCTACGTCGAGTGAAACCCGGCCCGCTCGAGGTCAACGAACTGTTCATGTTCATTTCGCTGCATCCGTTGCAAATACGCGGCGCATCGCTGCCACCACCAATTCTAATCATTCAAAGCACCACTTTTTTACCCAGCGGGTTGGAGAAAATAAAACTTTCAAAAAAGCAGACCGACTTCAAAAGAAATAAAAATAGCGTAAATAACTGAAATCAATTTTTCTGTGCAATCATATTTTTTATATAATTTCGTTGTTTTCGTCGCCTTTTCAGTTTCTATTGAAGTCGGTTAAGTTTTTTGTTTGTATATTGTAAGCGTATTTACGTAGTGTATGTGTTTTGTGTAGGTTACTACCGAGAGACAGTTTCTTTTAAAGTACCTAGGTAATTCGGTCTACTCTCTCTCGGTACATTCGTGCCATCAATATTTGTTAGTTGTTATCTGCCGAGGATTTCCATCCATTGAATCTTCATAAATTCACATCAACATAACTACATTTTTTCCAAATGAACTGCGATGACTAGCATTTGACATTCCCGAACAAACCTCATTGTTATCTACGTAGTTTGGTCTTCATCATGAGTTCTGCTTCACCAGCTTATGCTTTCGTACGATATACAATTTGAGGATATCTCTCGATCCCGTGAGATCTCTTCGTTAGATCCTGATGGTGAAAATGGGACCAAAATTTGAGAGTTATGACATCCAATCATACAAAAATCATTCAGCCGAATTGAGAGCCTCCTCCTTGTATTGAAGTCAGTTAAAAGTGGTCCGCACTGTAGAGAAACTACCAGCGAGGTTGACTTAGCAATAGAAAGTTTACATGCATCATAATGAATGCGTTCAATATAAAGTTGCTTAACGTCACAATCTAACGGAATGGAGGGAAATCGTGTCCGATACAGCTTTATTACCTTAAAATAATATTTTTTGTTGGTTTTGTGCTAGAGACCGCCTCCATTGTGCGGGTGACGCTGATGTTGTTACACAATCCGGTTTGTTCGTGGGCAAGTAAAGAAGATGTGCGGTAACTGCGGCATTTTTCGCGGACGCTATCGATCGAACGCGCCGGATCGCAATTCGCAACCCTTTGTGGTGGTAGCCTCACCTCACCCACCCTTGCCTCACTTATTCAAGAGCACCGCTAATGATCCCGACATCTCGACTAAACCACGCCTCTACAATCGACTTTTCTCTAAGTAATCAAGATTCCTTATTTCCACTTTGTGATACCCACCCGCAGTCGCCAGCGTTTCTTATAGCAATCCTACGTAATTGCAAGGAGATCTGTTACTTATCTATCAGATTGTTGTAACATTGTATTTGTCTTCCAAGTTTCAGCCTCTTTATAAGCTGCAGCTTTCGCGACGAGTGATAAACTTAATAATAAACCGAAACGTAGCACTTGTTGCAATGACTTTCGTTCGAATGTTTATTATCTTACGATGATGTTAAAATCAAGTTTTTATTGTCATTTTAACAAATCCCCGCGTGGTTTATTTCGTTTAGAAGGGTTTGTAATGAGCATCGAGCCGGGTTAGCACACAGCGCCCACAACGAGGCAGCTAAGAGCGGCCCTATCCTCCGCCGCGGTAATAGACTCCATTCGCCCGCGGAAACTGGTTTGACGACGCGTTTTTTTGTCAACTTGCTACTGCAAAAATATAAAAGAGCGCGGGTTTAGTAAATCTCTTGGCAAATCTTGGTAAAATAAGTAATGATTTGGTATTTTAGCGAAACTTGGGTTTTGAAAACAAACTCTGTTGATAATAATGTAGGCGAAGTGATGTTTCTAACAAGCTAGGGAAAGGAGGGGTAGAAAAATCCTTTAGTGTCGACATCGGGTCGGGGGAGGAGCTGAGTGTTTAGGGGGTGAGCGGGGTGGTGGGAGGAAGTTATATAGTGACGCGATCACGTGTACATTTTGCAGCCTGTATTGATCGTGTCGTCTTTTTCTTGTTGTTAAATGCGGTAGCCCTGCGTGATTCCCGACAATTTACAGACCACTCTGTTATTTATCCGATTGTTGCAGTAATACATATTACTTTAAAAAATTGGAGCCACTTCACCTGAGCAGGGTTCGTTCAGTTTGCGACTCGGAATTGAAATTAGTTTTTCAGATCCATTATTATATTATATCAAATATTAGGTAATAAACAGACTGATGCCGTAATAGGACCCTCGGCTCAAAATTCGTCGTAATATGTTTTCTTTAGTTAGACTGACTTATTTACCAGATCCACTTCGACATAAAAAATCTTCTTTACGTGCCTTATTTGTCTCGTTAGTTACTCCTACGCTTTACTCAATTTGGTGATATATTTCGGTTACTACTTAGGTAGGTTAGGTATTAGGTAAACGAGTTGAGCGACATCAGACATCAGGATGATAATAGAGATCATACTTCTACGTGTGTGATTTGTAAAATATTTTAGTTTTGCCTGAATCTTTATGAATCCTACAAGAAACTTTGGATCGCATTCTAGCGGTGGTATGTATGTACCGTTATAATATCGTTAAGTTAACAATCGCAGCAGAGTACCATTAGAATGTCGCCATTAGTTAGGGTCTTGGGAACGAGTGATAAGTGCGAGAGCGGCGTTCACACGACCGGGGCCGACTCGGACTGCCAGAAAAACAGCGGAGAGAGTTTAGTATGGTTTAGTGGATGTGAACGAGATGTGTGATGTAGTATGTGCGCGCTCTATTTCGGTCGCGGTGGCGCACTCGGCGGCTAATCGGCGCGTCACGTGACGAGCTCCGGAAGGACGGGGGGGTGAGGGTTCGTGAGCCGCGCGGGGGGGAGGGGCGCTGTTGGAATGCAGTCACCACCGCCCGGTGCAGAGCTCTGCTCGACGATTGATCGTCAACCTGCTCCGACTCCGATTCCATGCTCTACGATTAAAACATGGGTTACTATTACCCACCGAATTGTATCTACATGCCAAATTCGCTATAACTTAAACAGAAAAAGTTTTGAACCTCAGGCAAATTTTAACGAATGATAATGATATCCGTATCCTATTACATGTGAACATAATTGGTTCAAATTTAACTTGATGACATAGATAGTGGCTATGCATATCAACAAGCAAAATTGAAAAAAATAAGTCTACACGATTGCCTGAAACTTTGGTCAATGGCCGAATAGATAGTAATATCGGTAACAATTTATTTGCAATAGATTATGAAAGTTATAATATTTATAAATTTTCATGATTGAAATAGGTATTCAAGCAATAGATAGGGAAGGAAAACCGAAGAAGAAAATGCTTATGTAAAGTTGGCAACAGCTAGAGGCTCAGCAAACATATTTGGCCGGGGCTTGTTCATATTATTTAATTTTCATCCGAGTTAGGATGTAATCGTCGGCGGCTACAGGCACAGGCAGTAATTGCAGCGCGCGGATTGCAGGCCGCCCCGCGCCCCGCTACCCGCGCTCGAGCGCCGTAAGTAAACAGTCTGGTGTTTATCCGCGTCTCGCTCGCACCGACCGCGTCGCGTCGCGCCTCTGAGCCACTCTGAGGTGCACTCGCTGTTCCTATTATTTTCGTGACGGGTATTGCGCCGAAGCCGATTCCCGCATCCTCGCCCCGAGACGCGAGGTCCGGTCTCGCGCGGAGGCGGCGACGGCGGCCGTTCGCATCGCGCGCCAGTCCGCGCCCGAGGTCGACCGTCGGTTCGCGCCTATCAAACGTTTTGTTTGCTCGTCGTCGGTTCGTTGAAAACGAAAATGCGACACGTTCCAGCGAACGTAACGAGAGCGGATCGCGGAGGTTGACTATCACGCGGCGGTACTCGTTTGTCGGAACGGTGACGTGTTGGTGACAGTGAGCGGATTGTGTTTTGGCGTGCCGATGCTACACGTGAATGTGGATGCGGTGCGGAGCGGTGTCGGAAGATGCATTTCAAGGAGGCATTCACGATGAGCGATCGTCCGAGCGAGCGCGGCCGCCGCAACTCCCGCTGCAAGGGTGGGTGTCCGCAGCGGCGACCGCGGCCCGTCTGCTTGCTGCCTGCACGCGTGCACAACACACGCTTCGCAAACATACACACATGCACACCCGGCCGCCCGTCATCGCAATAAACACCTTGCGCGCGTTGCTTATTTGTAACCATGCGTGCCCATACTCATCATTTATCAGACCTTCGATACTGAACGAAAGCTTATAAAGTTTTTTATTGGTCTCTATGCTTTGATCAATGTGTGTGAATGGCGGCCGGTATAAAAGTTTCCAACTGAATAAACATGCTGTGCGATCAGCTGTTCAGTCTGAGACAGCAGATATTTATTACGCCGTTTGTTTTGCTATTAGACACCTTGACGTGCACAACACGACAAACAATAATAGATGCATAACTAACTAATGCATTATATACTATCCTAACCTGTTCTCAGAAATGATCAAAATGCTCTTTTGAACTTTTTTAAATGTTTCAAGTGGATTTAATGTTGCTATAGAATTAACTTACTCTGTAATTTATACTTGTGTCTCCGAAGGTAAATAAACAAATAAATGTAGGTAATTTTATATACCGCATTTGCACAATTCTAAAGTACAGTCGAGGGCTTAAATATCGATACAGCTATCATGTCAAATACCTATATGTGTTATCGGCCTTATTGTTTATGGCATAAAGGTGTATAAGTCGATGTTTTTGACGTCTTTGTAACGTACATGTATTTATGCCCTTGACTGTGAGGACAATTTTTTTGAAGTTAGTTTAATGTGGAAATATTAAATTAAATTTTGTTATTAAAAAATGAGACACAGGTTTGATATTTTTGTCGAAAATTTACTTCAGACGGAGTAAATAGGGAAGAAAAACTTATATGGGACCATATTTTTAAAGTTAAAAGCTGGAATTGGTAGATTAGGTGGGTCTAAAAGGTATTGGTTGGCAATTTGTTTGAGGGTGTAAAATAAGGTTTAATCATTAAGACATTAAAGTTTAATGTCTTGAAATAACACAGATCATGCTTTTGAACTTAGTAACGTCACATTAAAAAAAATATTTTGCAAAAAGGCCGTCAAGGGCTCTTATAGGTAGGATCTACGGAACTTTTTAAGAAACTTGGCCGTCCAAGTAAGTCAATGGTCAACTCTTGAGTTTCAAATTTAGGGGTAGTTAATTGACCACCCCTAAATGCGTATGAGCCAGAACATATTTTGAAGTTAGCAATAATTAAAGATAACCTATAATGTAGGCATAGAGTAGGAAGTACGAGGGGGAGGGCCTTTACCCAGCACAATGTGACACAGTAACAGGGCCAACATTAAATAAGTTAGTGATTAAAAATAATCTAACATTTTAAAATTAGGTGGGGTCTATGGGCTTGTAATCGGGTAAATTCAATAAGTATTAAAGTAAAAAGCACCAAAAATATTCTTTTAACTAGGCTGACAAACCGTTACAAATAAACAATATCGATTGTCATCCTAATATATGTGATACAAGAGACAAGATAGGGTAATTGAAGACTTGAAGAGGAAGGGAAACGAGGCATGCACTTTTACCCGTCTTTCACGAAAAAAAATCTGTTTGTGTTTTAAATGCTCGTTTGCTTATACGATGTTTTTGGCTAAACAATTCAATGGATTGGAGTGCAATGTGAAGGATCATCACTTTGAAATTAGACAATATAATAATAATAATATAATTATGCTTATCTTAAGCTATCATTATTTCCACCCTATTAAACGTCCCACAACTGAACACAGGACTCCTTTTAAATAAATGCACCACGGTGACCTAGAATCGTCATAAAAATATTTTCATCATCAAAAACTCAGACCCGGGGGCCCGCGATCCTTTGCTTGAATTTGAGACGCCATAGGTGCAAGCATTTTTTTTGTAAACCCTTAATGGTGTCTTGTTGCAAATGCCTCTCCCATGGATTTCCAACTCGCCCTGTCAATTTCCTTCTGAAATATAAATAAAAAATTAACTAATTTGCTTGTACGGTCTACTATTTTTGGTGTTCATTTAGGTATTACTGATGGTATTAATTCATTGATGATAAATATTATATGTATTTCTTACGTTGGTGGTAGACCTAAACATTATTTAAGGACTGTCCGAAATCGAAAATCACCCTAAATCTATACGTATAATAATACAAATAAACATCAAAAACAAGATGATCTGATAACTATGACTAATGATGACATCATATTCAGTTAGTGTTACCCGCTCAATTTGCACTATTCATTTGATGTTGACCTGTTTTTGCGAGTCTTATCTTAACTATAAATTATTAGTAGGTATAGTAGATTGTACACCGAGGGGATAAAACACTGTATTATGTCACGGGCGCGTTATTGAATCCTGAGCGCAGCAAAGGACTCTAGATTTAACTCCCGAGCGTAGCGAGGGTGTTATGAGTTAATTCCTGAGCGTAGCGAGGGAATTAAGAATGAGTCCTGAGTGGAGCGAAGGATTTAAGCGCGCCCAAGACATATACAGTTTTATCTCCGAGGAGTATACTCTACTTTTCTCACCTTTTGCGAGACAATAAAAACCAAGGTGACTAGAAAAATACATACATACACATACACAAATCACGTCTTTATCCCTTACGGGGTAGACAGAGCCTAAGGTAGCAGGTACCTACAGGCCACATTTAGCAAGATTGTGGGCATATAGGTGGAAAATGGAATCAAAAAACGGTATGTCTATGATTCCGTGGAGAGTGGGTCGTGTGCTGGTGTGGGATGCAACGTGCGTAGACACACTAGCCTCGTCTCACCTTCGCGGAACCACGAGTAGAGCAGGCGCGGCTGCAGAAGCGGCCGAATCAGGCAAGATAAATAAATATAGGGGTCTCAGCACCGAATACAACTTTGTCCCTTTCGGTGTTGAGACCCTTGGTCCGTGGGGCCCTAGCGCTATTGGCCTCTTCAAAGATATTTCGAAGAGGCTAATAGTCGCTACGGGTGACCGCAGAGCTGGCAACTTCCTTGGACAGCGTATTAGTATCGCTGTCCAAAGGGGGAATGTTGCCAGTGTCTGTGGAACTATGCCACGGGGGCCCCTCCTTTTATAATTATTTTATTTTAAGATTAGTTTTAGTTTCGTTTTTAATTTAATAGTTTAATTTGTATTAATTTCATTTATGTAATTTTTATTTACCTACTTACTTTAAATTCAATTTCTTTTTAATGTTGACTTTTTACATACCTGATGCCATGAATAAACGAACATACTTACCTACTATTAAAAAACTAGAAAAATAATTTAATTAAAACAACAGTAAAACAAAATTAAAAGTAAAAATTTAAGTTTGAGAAATTAGTCCAGTTGTGTACGTAATGATATACATACAGCAATATTTTTATTTGGAATCTTAGCAGTTCTATGCGTGTAACATTACAACGTCGACAAACACTGGCAGCTTTTGTTTTATTTGAAATTTGTTTCATTCGTTCGAAATTCGAACGCCGCTTGCCGTGGCGTGGCCGTCTCGATTTTCGGAGCTGTGCAATTTTTACGAAATTGGACTTTAAGAGTATAGGAATACGAACTATGAAATTGAGAATCATATTACTAACCTACGGGTTATAATGAATTTCAGTACAATATTACTACCCGGCGAAAGCCAAGGGCTATAATGACTTACTTTGAGTAAGGTTTACATGATATGTAATTAGCCATTGTCGAGCAGGTGGTGTGAAAAATATATTACCTACCGTTATTTTTTGCTTCTAATGGTAATAATAAATCAGTGGTCCGTCTCCCTTGGGCGTAATAACCCGCATCCCCGTATTCACCAGAAATTACATACATGCATATAATAATTTATAATATATGCAATGATTTTTGGTAAAGGAAACTGGCAAGACATCTTATTAGAAGTAGGTATGCATTTACTCATGGCATGATAGGTATAATCTCACGTACGCTAAAATACTTCTTGTTGGAATAGTAGGTAGAGACAGTGAAACAATTTTATTGTCAACAGACGTTGCATTTTATAGTTTTATTTTACGAATAATCAATTAACTCGAGGGCTTTTCAATTTCAACAATTCCGGGGTTTGTATCGACACGAATGTAACCCACATAACCGGCTCAATAAAGCAAACGTATTGATTTCTCAAACATGTTATAAAGTTACGTGTCACGCGATCTGCACTTCGATAACAGTATTTGGATACATATAATACCAGTATAATATGCTTTATAATAATAGTTTATTAATTACCTACGTCTTACAAGGCTACAACATAACATGTCACGGTAGTTATTGTACTAAGGTAAATTTATTTAAGACAAAAAAAGAGAAGTAGTGATACTAAAAATTTCCGCGTTTGAAAGAAAACGTTTAAAAACAGTTAAAACATCACCATGTTTCTTCTGTGGAGTTAGGTAGGTACTTGGGCCACTTTGCTGACCGCCCCTCAATTATGATAAACTAGCTGACTAGGCAAATTTCTTTTCGCCTTAGAATGAGTTTCTATCATGTCATAAGAGATGGCGTTGCATACAAAATAATTATTTTATATTTTTTTGTATTTTTTTAGTTATTCTTCTATTCAGTGTGGAGACAAAATAGAAATCAACGATCCTAAAAATTGGTGCAGCTAGTCTTGACCTATTAAAATGGTGTAAATAACCTGACTTAGTTTTATGTACCTATGTAAAACTAACGGTTGCCCGATATTCTGTGGGAACTATGCGATTTTCCGGGATAAAACTATCCTATATCCTTCCCCGGGACTGAAACTATTTTCTGTTCCAAATTTCATAAAAATCTGTGTAAGTAATGTAAGTAAGTGTAAGATTCGCTAATGCATTACTTTTATTACTAGATAGGTTACGGGTAACAACTTAACTGTAGCTAATAGTTATATCAAAATATTAAACCTGACCTACTGAGCATCGATCCCAAAGCTCCAAGAAACCCCTTGAGAAACAAGATATGCTCCGTTCCGCTTTATCACGCTTTCATCTGCAACCCTTATTCCAAACTTAAAGTTAGCTTTTTACTCTGACAGAGCGCTTAAAAAACACTTTTAATTAGATTTGTTTGAGTAAATGTAATTTTCTATATTTTTCTTTTTCTTCTAAAATAGGAGCCAGTCGTATTTCTACTATCTCTCATTTAAAATAGGATTTAGTTCTTACAATGCACCATTATAGTTACAATAGTAGATTGTACAACAAGAGCATAAAACAAACCAGAGGGTGGATAGACACGTCGAGGGGAAAATGAGTTTAATGCTCTTTAGCACTTACACTTACTTTACACTCTTTTCACTTCGATTGCAAGAATATCAAACAAACTCGTAGACAATGTTGATTAATTTTACAAACTTTCAACCACACGACAACAAATCGGTTAGTTTAGAAAATAATTAGTTCCCACTACAAAATTTTATTTTATTTTTTGAGGTTGTCATATTTGACCAAGTCAAAGATCCGTAATGCCAAGTTACAAAATAAATATTAGTTTTTTTATCGTATGTATGTACAGTCATGTGTAATAATATGTATCTAGACAAAGTTTCAAAAATAAGTACCATACGCTCTTACGCCAGCGTAATAAGGTCGTGGGACATATTTTTGAGAAGTTCCTATCGATACTTATTTTTGCACTTGACCGTACCTACATAATATATATTTACGCTTATTAATCTTAAATTTGTATTTAGATATTCCTAAGATATTTTTTTGAATAAATTAAGATATAACTAAAACTATCTAGGTAGCTATATATAAATAAAAATAAAAATCGTCGAAATGTATGTACGCGTAATAAAATTTTGAAAAAAAAACGAATGGAGGCGAAGCCGCGGGCAACAGCTAGTAGGCTATATGTATTTAATTCTGCGCGGACGAAGTCTTGAGCAACAGCTGTTTGGTTTAAATGTACAGAGCTCCGATGACAACGGCATTATCAAGTACCGTCATCAAAAAATCTTGTGCTGAAAATAAAACTAGTTGCATAAAACTTTCTTATATCACACACAGTCACTTGTCTTCAGTGGTGTCTAAATTCCAGTTTAATTATGTATCCTTTTTTTAATACACCAATAGTATACAGCACGGATAGGTAGTTATTGCCTGTGCTCGCTTTTACTGCTTAAGCGTTATTTTTAGTGTAAAAGTCTGAGATTCTCAGTGCTTGACGACGACAACCATTCGTTGCTGTCTAAGGCATAGGCTTCTGAGGGATGCGGTAGGGCAAGGGGGTGAGGGGGAGGGAGCGCAGAGGATGGAGGTGAGATCATAGTGGCGAGTGGCCCGGGGAGGCGATCGATATGTACATTGAACATACATACGTATACCTACATAATCGTAGGTACCTACCTAACTTCTCTCAACTCGACTGTCTGCTCCAGATACTGCGCCAAAACCCCGGTCCCCTCCCCCTCCTGCCCCGCAACCCGTGTTCGCAATTCTTTCTTTACATTATTTTACTATGGGATTATTTGACCAAGGAACCTCATATAGCCCCGTAGATTTGCTAATCTTCATAAATATTTATTTACAAATCTAAATTTTATTAATAGCAGAATCGACGCAAAATTAGATTCAGTTATAAATGTTTTTTGCCCTGTAAGAGGAAACATAATTTTTATAATAATTTGTAGATATTTACAAAAACAGTTGACGTCAAAGAGCGCTAAGACATTTCTTGCTATTCGTCCAAACAGCACAAATTATTATATAAACACAACGAAACATCATCGTTATCGAAGTTATGCAACCTTACGTGACATTACTTACCTAATAGTCAAATCGTGCGAAGTTAGCGTCAAAATGTGCAAAGGTACCCGAGTTTCCCTCATGAAATGTTATATTATTTCAATGTCATCTTCATTTCGTCAGAGATCCACCCTTCTATTACAGCTAAGCAGAACCATGTGTTGTTATTGCGTGCTATATATAAGTTAATTTACTCTAGGTTTCCCAGCCCTCTAATTTAAGCAGTCTAAAAATTGACGTTAAAGATAAAAAAGTTCTTTTAAATCACTTATCAGTCTCATCACTGCTTAAAATCTTCCTAATTACCAATAGACCAATAATTGAAACATTGACGGAGACTCCCTTTTAACCGTGGTAAACTAATGTAACAGCGGTTACAAAAATGATATTTTAATTTACCCTACATACATAGCGCTTTGAGTGACTTACATTACAGCGGAGTGTATTACTCTAGTAAGCTTCCAAGTTTCAGCTCTATATACCATCACAGAACACATTGCTTAAACATCCGACGTTTGAGGTTGAGAGACCCGTTTCGCTTTGAGTACGTTGGAAAGCTTACAGAAAACTCCCAAACCTAGTTGGATGCGATAATCTATTTCGTGACTTCGTCTGCTCTTCGCGAGACTCAGTCTGGTCCAGGTCCAGGTAGATGTATTCCGATACTCTCTTGGTTAGGCGACCACGTGCACTTGCACACATTATTTTGGTATTAGCGGCGTTAACATTTTCAGACCGACACTGAGGGACGCGTCATACAGGCTCCTCCATTACGGTTTGTTAGTCCATGGTGTTGTCACCAAACGGGGTATCTGCAAAGCGAAGGAGTGACGGGTTTCCTCGGTTTATTTTCAAGAAGCTTAAATATGGCCTCAAACACCATTCCTAATGGGTGGGTACAAGCTTTGTTAGGTCGTGCAGTTTTACGTGTAGAGATCATCTTTGTTTATTTCTTCCTCATCTGTTTGTACACACACATTCCACGACTTGCTGAAATTTTTGAATGTGGTCAACTTATGAGAAGCCGTTCCTAAAATTGCCTGCTCCACTGGGTGTGCTGTGTAGAGCCTAAGCTGCAACATAATTACATTGGTCAACTTATAAACATGACTAAGCAATGAAATGGGCCGAAATTTTTCTAGATCGGTTATATCACGATTACATTACATCCCCTTATTTGTGAAGTAGAATTGTGACCGCATTTATTCAAGTCTTCGGTACTATTCCCTCAAAAAGTGGCTTGTCACGCAGGAGCTGAAACTGTGTCAGTACTCAGTACTGAGAGACCAGCTGTTCTTGCGATGTTCCTTCTTCATCAGGGCTTGCTTTATCTCATACAAACTACTTCTGTTCTAACTGTGTTTTAGGTTAGAATTGACATAGAAGTGACAGGGTCCAAATCCAAAATCCAAAAATTTTCACGGGATCCATACATACAAGTTATCGAATAAACAGCAAATCATCATGAAAATAATTGACGAGATCCCAGGATTATTACAGCCACCTAACGGCTGTACTTTAATCTTATTTTTGGTACTAAGTGTTTTCACAATGTTCATCTAATTTCGGCTAGAACTAAATAAACCGACAGACCAGATGACAGTAATGTGACCATTTTTTTTTGTATCAGTACTTAATTGTAGTGAAGGTGCCAACTTAAAAAAAATATTAAATTAATTACATAATAATTTAAAACGTCAAGTTTTTAAACTAGAATGGAGTTTGTTCTCTAATTTGAGGGTTTCGTGACGTAGGTTTCCACGGGATGGCTGGTGACGTTTTAGTGAAATACTTATTCAGTCCGTCACGCAGTTCCGTACATTTCGGTACAGTATTTTGCTATTTTTTTTTGTCTAATCTTGTTTGTAAGAAAATATAAAAACATGACCAAAAATGCACCAGTGCTTTTAGTGTTAAGTTTTCGATCACAAAAGACGTCTCGATCGCGTTTGCGTTATAATGTCGAAGACTGTGAAAACATTTTGATGTCATTTCAGTCCACTAGTGGCGCTGCAAAATTTTCCATAGTAATTGAGACGTAAAAATGCGAACGCGTTCGAGCCGTTTTTCGTGTTTAAAACATGAACTAGAGGTTCTGAAAAGTTGATAATTAGCTTCTCACTTTGTAAGTGAGTGGCACATCTTTTTTTACGACAACTTCGAATGTCTGTAAAATCATAATATAACATACTAACTTATAATTTCATACATTTTAAGTTTTTAACATCCTTCATACTCGTTTAGAATCCTATCATTTCGATGTGTTCATATTGTTCATAGAGACAGGTTTCATGATCGTATGTTTTATTTTAGGTGTTGGCGTCAAGATGGAGCACTTCCAGGCGGCGCTGGATCCTCGCAAGCAGGAGCTGCTGGAAGCGCGCTTCCTAGGCGCCAAGGTCAGAACTATAACTTTACGTTAATCTTAGACCATCTCGTGCGATAACGATACGATACGAACACATAATATTAAATGTCTAAACGTTGAAGAGTAAGAGTTGGGACAACTATGTGCCTATAATCTACTTTATCGCAGCTAGGTATCTGATTTCACGATTACTTCTGCCATCTAGTTTGTAATTCGTTACTAACAAAGTGAAGGCATTCTACTGTTTGAGAGAGACGTCACTCGATCATGGCAGACTCGCGCTACGTGTTATAAAAGAACATGGCCGCGATTCAATGCGACAACAAAACGAATACGGTCGGGGAGAACGCAAATGTTTATTATTCTTGTTATAGTCACTTAAAGGGTATTACGTCAAGCATTATCGTTGGGGAAAAGCTAAATTCATGTAAAGTTACAAATATGTATTATAAAATTGTTTCGAATAACGGCAAGCGTGGTGAGTCAGGCTATAAATAGGCAAAGTAAAAACACGTTTCAGTATCGCCGCTCTCAGAAACAAGCATGCGAATGAATTATAACAATGATTTGTAGTTGATGCTACTATGATGATTTAATCCTGGCACGTGATCTCAATCAAATCTAAATTTCGTGATTTAGTTTATCCAACTGGCTGCAACACACCACACACGTGTGAATGAAGCGTTCCTCGCTGTATGTATGCGCAAATCCTTGTAGCCTGGGCTTGTGATGTGGTAGATAAGTAATTCCATTATGTCTCACCTCCGTCCTTCCACCCGCCAATTCCCCTCTTTCGGCCTGTGAGGCGACACTTGGCACCGCCGGGCTATGTCAGGCTATCGGATTGTTACTACGCGCAAACTTAATTATTTTGTTATTTAAATGATCTTCGTTATTGATCAAATCTTTTGTTTGGTAGTTTGTGTAGCATAAAATCATTTAAGTGCCTACCTAGATAATTCACAGTCAAATAAATCATGATTAGATATGATGTACATATTATATTATATTATAACATACCAGTCGATACACATTGGATTCGTATTAATCATGCGTCGCTGCATTGCAAGCTGCGAGCATGTGAAACTAGGACTTCGTCATTCTACGACAAGATGGCGGCAGACATAAATAGTCTGCCAGCTAATATGCTCGTTTCTGACTTATCGACCTACAAAAAAATCTTTTTCCGGAACCACCATAAGAGCTTGTTGTCCAATTATACTTAAACCGTGATAAAGTTCTTTAAAATATGTTGAAGTCGTTCTAGATACATAATTATTGTTAATTAGATAGTAATAACGAGTTAATTAAACTGTGTATTAAAATGAAAATTACTTTCATAATATATGGTGCGATAGCTTGACTAACTATTCTGGTGGCCGACCCACCCATATAATGCATTTCGCATACACCCATTGAGCGCATTGATCGCGTGTTTTGCAGGTGAGCGCAAGAGAGATACTAGTAGAAACCCATCGGGCCCCCGATTACAAGGCGGTGAGTTTATCTATTTACATATCTCCAGCACAGTGATAGCGGTAGGTGAAGTTCGGTTTTTCAAAGCTTTCATTGAACAGGACCTACACCTTTAGTGAATATGTACACCACTTAATTTTCACTGTGACGATTTAGGCTACTAGCGCCTTAATTATTTCATGGTATTTTTGGTTCACGATGAAAGCTAATTTAGTTATCTTAATCACAATGTTTACTTACTAATTATTATCAAATTTACCTATGTTATCTGATATTATGTCACACAATCCACTGTCGATTGTGTTTTTATAAAAGCAATACTTACCTGCGTCATTGTGATGCCGTGCTTCGATCGTGATACAGAGCCACTTTTACAGCTCCACTCACCTTGATATCGATTAGACTTTCGTCGGTGAACACGAGTGTCAGGCGGTAGTCTTCTACATACCTACTCTTATACAATATATGTCGGAGTTCATATTGATTTATTGCGTTGCTTTGATTTGGGACGTTACCCGTGTCTGTATCTTTAATGATCGTGTATTATTTGTGATTACATATAAAATTTTAACTATCAGTATTTATTTGTCAACCTTTAAATCAGTTTATACCTACTTTATTTTATTTTACTCAGTTGCGTTCAACGCTGTGTGTTCGGTACAAGAGCCCGAAGCATTCAATAATCTATAAATAACGCGTACCTACGGATCGGAGTTATATTAATTATCGTCGAATGTAGGTATTTGTAGCCACGTTGTGTTCACTATCGCCTATTAACACGTCGCGTTCCCGTTTGTAGATTTCGGTACCGCATAATTATCTGGTAAGTCGTATATCCCGATTTCTGGTACAAAGTACCGGTTTATGACTTAATCGCACACTAAGTTTAGTATCTTTACCATGCCGATAAGTTACTATGTAGTTGTATGATTGATCACTATTTAAAAGCGTTTGTGAATGTTTAAGGACAACGTATCGTTGTGGGTTCCGATATAGATATCAGAGATTTAATGTAACATAGTTTACTGTGCCGATATTCCGTGTTCAGAACCGTTTTAATTTACGACATGAAAGTTGAAACTTTATCGTAAAACTTACCTTACGTAATTTTGCTGTTTATTAACGGTATAATAAAGGTACAAGCAGAATGATCTGTAATAAGCAGTGACACTTTGTGCGCATCATTGTCATTATGCAGTGGGAACGACGACAGTTGTTGGAACTTTGGAACGCAGAAGTGTACCAGTCGGTACAGAGTTGGAGTGTTCGTAGCGGGGCGGGGTCACTGACACCGGCGCGGGCGGTGGTGCTGCCACTCGGAATCGGCTTTTATCTATTACACGCACTACCTAAATAGGCCCCATACACAATTGGTAGCCGACTAGCCGTAGGTAGGCGAAAGTTTGGTAAGAATAGGAATCACGTGCCTGCTAATCGTAACGCGATATTGCTTTCGCTCTGCTACGCTTATACATATTATAAAGGTATCATAAAAAGTGCACACACAGTAATTAGTTAAGTAGTGTAAATTAAATTTCAATTAATTAATTGCCTAGTTTTACCCGACTGCTAAGAAGGGCGAGTTGTGTTTTTCGCGAGAACTTATTTATTTATCTTTCTCTCTCTGTGCGTATGTGTCTCTCCGTCTTCATTACGTAGTCTCATCCAAACAGCTGGACACATTTTAATCAGGTTTCCTTAGATACCTACATCAATCTAGACAACTCAAGTGTCCTATTCTATGATAGGTGACGTGAAAAAAAAGTCGAACTTAGGTGCCATTATGAAAGCCTGTAGGGGTATCAAAGTAAAGACTTCAATTTTACTAGATTATAGAATATGTCAAATTGTATGTCTCCATTTTTTCTCAAAACAAAATCAAGAAGCATGGTTGCCTTAGGTAAGAAAATGCAATAAAAAAATAAATGCTATAAACATTTCAAACCACACAAAAAAAATTAATTCTTTCGATCGTATTATACATAGATTGATTAATTAATTAATTTTGGTGTTCAGTGTTATCCTTGTGTCTTATTTTGTTCGCTATAATCTAGATATATTCTTTAAAATAATCAGATTCGTCGTTCGTAGTCGTAGGTATAAAATCGGTGACAAAATCCATCCATGCTTGTGAAACTTCAAAAATCTGTATTACCGACACCTCAACTTTCATTCAATTATTCCTATCAATCACTAAACAAATTCACTGTTACTAAGTGGTGTCGGCGGGGTAGTGTTTAAGGTCGAGCCTAGCGCATAGCGACCCGGTGATAAGTTCGAGTTCCACAGAGGAAGACGGCTTGTCTCTCACAGGCGGCATGCTTATTGCGCATTGAGAGAAAGAGAAGTAGGCACAGCGCAGTGTTCAGTCAGTCGGTTTGCACATTCGACGCTAAGGGAAATTATAATATGGCGCACACGGCCTCGCCCCGCCTCGGCTACAATGTGCCGTCAAACCTCATTCCACCGCTTAGCCGCCCAGTTCCGCAGTTATTTTTACACAGCCCGACCTTTCGCACCGGTCGTCACTACACTCCAATTATATTGAAATCAGCGCACGGCACACTCACTTAAAACTATTGATCTGGATCGTTCACAATACACATTAGGCGACGTCCCGCTGGTACATGCTTACGTTACGTTCGTATTTAGTAACGTGAATGTTGTTATGTGTTGGATGGCAGCAACATGCGAGCCGTCCGTTCATATCGGCCGCCGCGGAGGCAATGAACGCGGGCCGGCGCGACGGGCGACGGCGGCGGGCGGCCAGTCAGCTGAGCGTCACGCCGCCGCGACATTGCAAGGTCCGCTCGAACCGCCTGCCGCGCCAGCCTGACCCACTGCGCCTGCCGGCACTCCACCCTATGCTAAACAACATAACACAACACTAATGCCTATGCTGATTATCCAATTGTCATCAACATCTCTAGTTAGGCACTAGTTAGGTACATTTTTGATGTGATAAGAACCAATGAACGGCGGTGGTAGATAAGCTCTACGGTGCGCGACACGTTGTGAATGGAGTGCTGCGCATGCCCGCGATACAGCGCTCTGTTAACTTTATTTCGTTTACTTGCTGCCATTAATTTTTCATTACGCCGTAACGTAAAGTACCATAAATGAGGACATTATTCTGATATTCAGCTGCTGTCATTCGTTGTTGTTTGTTTTGATGCACTCACTTTATTGCGATGGGTTTACTTTTCACGCTTTTAACCCTAGAAATAACTAAGTATGTAGGCTTACTGTAAGTATATTATGTTATTAGATTTTTTATACAAATAGGTAGGTACGCCTACATTTTTTTGTTCAGTTGAAGTAGTATCCAAGGTCTACAGTTGCCCAATCGTGGTAGTAGGCTATTAGCCACGGTAGAGAAAGTGCGCGGCCGAAAGCAAACATGATCTAAGTACGAATTTATAAATATTTCGTTATTTGCATTTAACATTAAACTGCAAATAACTAAATATTTATAAATTCGTACGAATACGAAGTACCTATATCTTAAACAAAAAAGATAAATTTAATACAACATGACAATGTTAAGTTACGCCACAGCACCATGTTTTTACAATAATGTAAGTAAAAAGAAAAACTTAACGTAAAATTCTTTCGACTCGAGAATACTTAACACTGGGTTACCTATAAAAATGTTAATGTCCTTTATACATGACCGAACTTAAAACATGCTACTAAAAATGATTACGTTATAATACGTAACAGTTTAAAACGAGTACTTAGCTTAGTTGAGTAGTAAACACGTAATTTATGTAGGTTAAGTAGATAAAACAGTAATTTCGTGAATATTAAATATAATGTTGTGCGAATATCTAGGACTGGATTGCCTTTGTATCGGTTTGACCTTTTGCATTCGATAGGTTAAACAAGTAAAGTTGGCCGGGGAAGGCGTTGTCGCCACTAGGAATAATCAATATTGCAGGCTAAGGGTTTGAATCTCGCGGCACGTCGACGGCGCTGCATGCTTGCGGCTGAAGTTGCGCTGACCCCTCCCCTCGCACCTCGCGCCCTCCACCCCTCGTACTAGAAAATTAGGTTAAACAGCACGCGGCTGCCGCTGCCGGCTGCACACCGCGCCGGAAGAGGGGATTTTGGGCGTCCGCGGAACTGCGCTTCCAACGAATGCGGGACGGAGATGTGACTGAGTATTGATTGTCCTTCGAACCAAAAGCAAGTTTAACGCGACGCAATACTCTGCGTACTGCAGCTTTCCAAGCTACCTTATACAATGTAGTGGCGTTTATAATACGAAGCACTATCGTTAAACCTACTTACCTATTTTCTATTATCATTACTTAAAAGGTATAATGATTTTTATAATAGCATTAAGTAATTAAACTATTTCCACTGTGGAAATTTTGTAATGTGTATTTTTCTAACGATACATAATATTCAAAACTGATTCTTTGGGTCATACATAATCTATTTAAACTGCATTAAGGACTTACTAAAGTCAAGGGTCTGATGTGATTCTGACTCGTAGCAAAGAAGACTAAGACTCCATTTTTCTCCGTGTTGAAAAGAGCACAGAGTGAACAAAAAAGGTCTTATCCACCGTCTCTTTGATCACTTAGTACTGCGCAATTTATTATCATAATCATTGGTTTCCTTTATACCAACGACGCTTGTTGAGTAATATAGACTGAGATATTTGTGTTGTCAAGATCAAGTTTCATCATTATTTCTCAGCTAAATGCTTTTTTTAAACTTACCCTGGTTAGGAGAACGCGTATTAGGTCTTCAAAAGATTTCATAGGAAAAACCTTTGTATCATTTAAATATAGTAGGTACATAAAAGAAAAAAACAAAAGGCCGAAGAAATATTTGCTAGCGATTAACGTAATAATACTGGGCCGGATAACACTCGCATCGATCCATGATTCGATGTTAAACATAATATGTACATACTTGACTGCATATCTACCTACCTGGCTAGCGTTCGTAGGTTGCCAACTCGCTAACTTTCCATTCGTCGGATGCTAGGTGGGTACGCTAAAAATAAACGCGACACAATAAGCAAGCATTGCGCCGGCTAATCATTGGTTGATTTGTGCGGTGGGCAAGATTCTCTACACAATAAAATGTTTTAGTTACTACTTTTTTTGTCTTCAATGACATGTTTTCTCATGAGTTAAGTTGCGGTTTGGTAGGTATTTATCTACATAATGATTATTATCTATCTACTGTCTGGAAATGGAACAAACATTACGTCAGCTAACCTTGTCAGCAATTGGTAATGCTTCTAAGCATGTACATATTAAAATTGGCCGTGTAGGAATCACGTGATCATCTAATTTTCAAGCAGTTGTTTAATCCGGTGTGAATACTTCACTCCCAGAAAATTCTTTGTTACGGGATGAATGCAGGCAGTTCGACATATATACACGCTAAGGAGGGCCAGGTAATGGGGCTCCGAAGGGAGAACAGCGTTAGCTTTTATCTGCATGAATGAAGTCCTGGCCCTGCCCACACATATCTACTTCGTTTTAAATGGAATCGTAACTCGTGATTTCTATTTTAACCGCCATTTTAATACCGCTATCGCCTTTTACTGATATTCTATAGATACCAATTTCCAATCAGGCGTTTAGGAATAAAAAGGCCAAAATCCTGCTCTCTTGATACATAATATCTGAAAGCAAGAAAGGAACAAGTTTTTGTAGTGTTTTTTATGACATTAGAAGTTATATATCTTTGAACTTTAAATTCGTATGTAAATTCTACATTGAAGTGAATTAGATAGCAACCATTGTTTCCGTCAAAGCCTGCGTTGCGTCACACAGCAATGTTTGAAAACAAAATACTTCAATAAGGTGGACCAAGGACCAGAACAGAGCATGATAAATGAAATTATAGCCTATTTATTTTTTTGGTATTTTAAGAATGTATTTTGCTATTATTTAGTCCGATCAATTACTATTTAATTTTATAATAAAATTGTATCAACTCAATAAATCGGTGTACCTACCAAGAAATCTATTCATTGCACCACAGACAACTTCTAGGTAACTCATGTCCAAGATTGAATATAAAATATTCAGTGTTGCCTTGCCTGCTCGGCGTAGGTACATACACGAGTTTATCGCGCGCGATGCTTGGTTGTATACCTACCTAAGTTGTGCGTACATATATCTGTGTTTATATGTTCACCGCCGACGCCTACCTACGTAACACGTCCAGTAAGCAGTTTGTTGTGGGGCACGAGCGCCGATATCACGTTCTCGTTCGCCGCAGGTCGGTGGCATGCCGCTCGCCACCTCTCTGCGGGAATAATCGGTCAACTCAATTTCGTCTTAAGTAATAAAGTATAAACCATACGTATACCTACGTCAAACTTAAATCTTAACCAAAACCCAAAAAATCAGTATATACACTTTACCTTCTGACCCTTTCTCATTTTGCGCAAAAATCACATTGGTCAACAGCGAGCACCGATCGCAATCGCAACCGCGGGATTCGCGGGCTGTTGACCTGCCGCCGCGCCGCTTAGTTCTCTACAAGCAAAACGTTCTATCGAATCAAACAGCTTGCGAAATTCCGAGCTGCCGATCGTTGTGCCTATTTTTGTGATCAATGTTCAGGCAAATATTATTTTTTAGTGGGGTAACAATTCTTTTGGCCTTGTATCCTTGTAAAATGGCGCCTCGCCCGTCGTTATTATTATTACCGGAGCAAACTTCGTGACGGTCCGCACCCCCTCGCCTCACCCCGCGGATGCGTATCCGTCCGTTCCGTTGGATTGTCGCGACTGGAGTTTACGACGACTTGTCAAACTAGTTAGGTTATTTTATTTGTACTATTAAAGTGAAAATGTATTAAATACCATTACAATGGGTGTATTATTTAAAAGATAATTAGTGAGTATCTGTGTTTGTGTGAAGTTAGTGGAAACACTGTGTACGTGAACGTAATTGAAGTTAACTGGGCGAGTCATATGTAAAGACGCCATCTTTCTTTACAGATGTCAGCTGGGGCACAAATTCAAATGGCACCACAAACTACTGTCAACACGGGGCAGCCACTACACAATCAGGACTCCAATATGAGCACAGGTAAATTGTGATTTAGTGCTTCGTGTTCAGTGAAAAGTTGTGATGCGACAGTGCTCCCAGTGTTTACTTTTTGCCGGTCTGCCCCTCAGTGGATAACCTTTAGTAACGAACTTATGAGGGCTGAAACAAATAATTGTGGAAAACCGCGATGGAATGAAAGACTGTGACGTCACTTTGCTGTGTATTATGCCGGACAGAAACCGAGAAAGTGTCGTTTTTCCTTCCGAGATCCAAGACTGCTGTGTGCCAAAATGCATGACTATAAAAGTGGAGCTATCATTAACCACGTCGGCCTACTGAGCTCCTTGTCAAAAAGTGAGTTCACCTGCCACCTAACCAGTTTCTGTTCAATGTTTATTGAAATAATTATATGCTTGCATTAGCAATGTTTTGTGAACAGGAGTACAGAAATTTGTTTATGTTCATTTAATTGGTACAAGAAAATATTACATCAAAGTTGGTTTTTTCTTAGTCAAATAAGCTGATAATGAGAATTATTGCAAGCAAATTTACATTTTTAAACTAGTAACCTCGATAAACAGAAATAAATTTGCTCTTGTTCAATTAAAATAGGCCAGGCATGTGTTGTGGCAAGAAGTCATAATTTTAATAAATGCTAGGTACTATCAAATGAATCAAGAATTTAACTTCTTGATTTTTTATGTTTACTTTTTCAGTTTTACCCGTTAGAAATTGAATTTCTAAATGACATTTAATAAATGCTATTTTTCAGGGTCATCATATAGTGATAAAGAAATTGATGCATTAACTCCCGAGAAATCGGTAGCTATGCGAGGCTCAGCTGTAGGAGCAGGCGTAGCGCTGGTCCCACCGAGTGGTGCCACACCAACAATAGCTGTGCCCGACCGGAAAAGGAAACGAAAAGGTTGGTTTACCTTACTTTCACATTAGAAGCCATATCAGAACTAGATTTAGTTATAGAGTATTAGATAAAAACACTTTAAAGTGTTGTTAATAGTTTGAACTATGTGAAATCTGTTTACTTGAGGTTGTTGACAGAAAAAACCAGTACTAGTTACACTAAAATTGGCTTTGCGAATGTGTGTACAAAACTACTAAACAGTGGCTCTCAGATCTCAGAGCTTGTTTTACGTTGAGCTATCACAAGTGGTAATTAATTTACCTATTTTCTTTGGTAAACGTAAATTACTAGATTAATAGCAGCAGAGTCAGCATAGACTATCTCAAATGTAATCTCCCATTGTGTTTGAGTTGGTGCTCTGGTTGTTGTCCGTTTTAGCATTGCCGACTATGACTACAGCAAATCCCTAGATAGAAAATGTTTCTGGTCTGAGACCACTATAGCTTCTGTTTTTATAAACAGGTGTGAACTCATGAATGTTGTTTTGAGGAATTGTCTTGTTTCTTGTGTAAGTTTTTCTATAACAAAGACCACAATTCTCTTAATTAAATTTTTGATGATTAAATAAAGAACATGCTTCAAAAATTATAAATTTTTAGAAATTCTAAATGATCATTGAATGAAAAATTTCAGGAGAAGAAGGCGTCGGTGGTGGAGGAGGCGTGGGCGGAAAGCAGAGGCACAACTCATCGGACAAGAGCATCCGGGATCACCTCTCCAAGCACCCCTCCTCGAGCCCCGTGCGGCTCACTGGCGCCAAATCTCCTTCGCCCCAGGGCGGAAACTACCCCATGGTGAGTTGCTTCTTCGTTTTTCTAAAGTCATTATTTTATGAACTAATACAATAATAATAAAACACATCAAACCGCGTAAACCTACCGAGGAATGCAAACTTATCTTAAAAATGCTTAGTATCGGTAGGATCAAGATAAGACACATATTCAGAGGCTGTTAAATGATTTTATCTAGATGTAAGCGCAATTAATTAACTTGTTAATAGAATGGGACAGTGGTGATGCCCAGTGTATCTCAAGTTGTGTCTCTCTGACAGTACCCACCGTCACCCTCATCATTGCTGCCTTCGGGAGCGGACTTTTTACGTTCCACCTCTCAGCAGCGGCCTCACACATCTGTCAAACAGGTTAATAATAACACATTACAAACATAATGCTATGATATTAAATCCATATACTAATTCCAACTCAGTTTGATATAGACCCTTGAAATCCTTGAATGTGATTCTTATTTGTCTTAGGTTCAAACTGAACTGACATGCCAGAGGATACAAGAGTTAGAAACTCAAGCATCATCTGACTTAGAAGTAAGGAATAATAGAATAGATGAATTAACAAGGACTAATGAAGAACTGAAGCATCAAGTGCAAGCACAGAGCAAGGTAAGCATTTGGGATACACACAGTTTGACACTCATGTAACTTTTTAATGCTTAAAGTATAAACTGCTAGTAACAACAATCAATGTTTCAGGTAATAGAGCAACACAAATCACACATAAATAAGTGTATAGATGTTGTGAAGAAACTACTAAACGAGAAAAGCACTATAGAAAAGAAGGAAGCTCGTCAAAGGTGTATGCAAAACCGGCTACGGCTGGGCCAGTTTGTAACGCAACGTGTGGGAGCAACGTTTCAGGAGAATTGGACTGATGGATATGCTTTCCAAGAACTAACTAGGTGATTTATTGCTTATTTTAAATCCTCAACTAAATGCAGTAAGTTATCAACATCATTTCTAGTTGCTGCTGGGAACAGGCTGCTCACCATGAGAGGCCTTGGGCTGTAGGACCTCATGATATTTTTCTTCATGGAAAAGCTTAACTGTAAATTTGATATATACATATTTCACCGAAATGTCGTAAGACTCCAAGCCCTCCCCGGGTTCGAAACAAAAATCTTTAACTCAATTTACGATTACGACCTAATGATTATATCTGGTCTAAGTGACCTATTATTTATCACCTGTTAGTGCGTTTGCTTGTTTATGGAAGAATAATGGAAGAAATGACAATGATTTTATGATAATTTGGTTCAAGATACTTTAAATTTGTCCAGTGATTCATTCAAATGCTGCATGGGACTAAAATTGCCTATATCAACAAGTATTATTGCAGTCTGTCTGTCACTGATCATACAAGCACAAATAAAACACCATGAAGTCATACTGAAGCAGCTCGCTCGGTCAGTCTTTCCGTAGGATATAATAATAATAATAATATAGACTCGCACTCGATACTTCGATCCAGCAGCGTACGTCATCACGGGTAGTCTTTATTAACGGTGTATCATTTAAACACGTTAATTTTGTTACTGTCAATAGGCGGCAAGAAGAAATCACAGCGGAAAAAGAAGAAATAGATCGTCAAAAGAAGCTTCTCCTAAAGAAGCGACCTTCAAACAACGAGGGCGGCGGCGGGCGCGGCAAGCGCACGGCCAGCGCCGCGCCCGCCACGCCGCAGCCGCCGCCGCTGCACAACGGCACCGACGCGCCCACCTTCCTCAAGCCCGACCCGCTGCCCAGCATGACTTGGCAGGAGTACTACGAGGCTGATGAGATACTGAAGGTGAGCCCGCTGACCTTACAGCTTGACCCTTTCGATTGCCTAGTGGATGTCTACGGATTGTGGTTACCCATACCACTAACCATCAGGAAACCTCGCTTGTTTTATTAGAATAATAAATAAACATCGATATGAGTATTGTGGTATTGCTACAGTCGACAGCGAAAGAAACTGATGAATTAGGGTTCCAAAATAATATAAACATTAAGTCAAATGTTACTGACTGTTGTGGTTTATTAAAAGTAAATGAACACAAAATGTGTCATAAGTAGGTGATCACATTTAATTCTATCCTTGAAAACTTATGTGACATGCCATTCATACAGTTAAAGTGATCATCTATCAAATCATCATTCTATAAAATATGGGTTTATGGGACACCTGAGAGTACTAGTCAGATGTTAGGATTATATCCGTTATATTCGTGAGACAAACATATGAAGCGACTATAACACCTCTCATGTTCGCCAAAGTTTGAAATGAGGTCTTATTACATCAACTTGCACTTAGGTTGTATTTAAAATAAATCTTTTGTATCCAGCTTTTTCATTCAGATATTTCCGACAATTTGAAATGTTGTTTTTCTTTTGTATACTTGACACATTCATAATTATGACATTGTGTATTATTATTTTATTTTGAAACATTGATTTGTCCATTCATTTCTGTGTCGGTGTTGTTATTTATGATCATTTTCTTTTGACTAAATAAAACTTAATTTGAAACTGACACTATGGTATGACTTGTTAATTCTGGCACATCATGCTAGATGTTTTGAAACATTGATTTTGATCACTTACTTTTGACGTTGACTGTACTATAAAAAAATTACTTAGAGATGCCAACAAACATGTACATTTATTGCAATTTCATATCAGACATGCACTTGCAGCTTTCTACTCTGGGCCTCAAACTAGTTTATCATGACAGGCCGCCTACAAGCTAAACTAATTTAAATGAATAGGCATTATTAGTAGTATTGCAGTGTCTAAAAATTCCCTCAATCCTTTTTATTCGGAATCTCATGGTCACAAAAGGTCCTACAAGCACATGATACTAATTAATTGTATTTGTGTCAAAATTGTGAACCTGATTCTACAATTTTCTTCAAGTTGTATGTCAAACAACTTGACTAAAACATTGCTCAATGTTTGAGTCTTGTAACTTTACCATCCACAGTTAAGGCAGAGTGCACTCAAAAAGGAAGACGCAGACTTGCAGCTAGAGATGGAAAAGTTAGAACGGGAGCGGAATCTACACATTAGGGAGCTAAAGCGAATACATAATGAGGACCAGAGCCGATTCTCGCAGCATCCTGTATTATCAGAACGGTAAGTTAATTGTCCTAACTATATGCGGAGTTCACGAGACGTTGTACTATACTCTGGCAGATAGAACACTGCATTAAAATGACACATTCAGTGTTGTCAGTTTTTGGCGAATATTAAATAGTTATGTGACTTAGTGCGTGAAAGAATGAACGATGTAATGAAATTAATTTGCGTCATTTATGAGTAGTTTTCAAAAAAAAAATTACATAGTTAAGGGCTTAATTACAACAAAAGTTAATTGATTCCTTTGTGTTACGACATATTCAACCTTTATTTCATTGCAATAAGGGTGAATGCCATAAATAAAACAACAAATATTATTCTACCTCTGTAAACATGACTTAAAAACTTAAATTATATGGATCATTTTCTCTGCTGCTGTCATTCATAAAATATATCGTTTATTCTATAATCAAAGCATTCATTACGTGACCTTAGTCGAGCACTAGCGAAATAAATGTGGTATGATTACTTCGTAAAATGACATTTGGAGGTGTCACCTGGCTGCAGTAATTTATTTGCCAGACTATACGCGGTTGGTTATGAGCAATGGCCACAGAAAATAAAGTGGCGCCACTGAATGGAGAATTATTGCATACGCAGAAGTACATGTGCAGTAAGGATGTACACGTATTGCCGTGTGAAATCTGTAATTCCGTGGGAATATATTAAATAGAAGATTCTTTGTTTGTTTTTAAGTGAACGACTTATGAAGCAACACTTGTAGGTAGCAATGTTCATTGCTGATAATAATGAAACCTCGAAAAGTTTTGCGCTGGTTTGCATTTAATATTTGAGGTGTAGATAGCAGTATCCTTGAATGCCGATATGCGGTTGTTTGATAAGGAGAACATTGCACTGTCTATATTATAGGAATATCTAGTCCATTTACAAACAATGTTGTTCCTGCTCTTGATTGATAGTGTGTAAAACTGGATATGAACAAATTGAAAATGATTGTCTTTTGTGTACACATATTTATTTATAAGTAGACTTTTTTGGTTATAAGTTACAATTCAATTCATTACACGGAAGTTGAAAAAGCACTGGGCAGCCAAAGAGTCTGAGTTTTTCTTTTTTTTTAAATCACGTCTGTGTCCCTTACGGGGTAGACAGAGCCTAAGGTAATGGGACCTAAATGCCACATTTAGCTAGATTGTGGACGTATAGGTGGAAAGGGGAATCAAAGTATTAATGAATTGCTAGCCACATCGCTTATAATTGATTCCTATGATTTTATATGAGATTTTTTTGTCCTCCCAAATGTTCATGCTTAGCCTATCATGTTAAGGTCGGGTTAAAATTAATTAACCAAATCAGTTGCACGTGCAAACGTGGGGTTGTAGAGTAGCAAGCCTACATCACCAAAGTGATGTCAATTATCCAAATATCCTGTTGGCAATTGGCGCTCTAGATATGACATTTCAGCTGTTAATCTGTGGTGTTTAACTGTTCACAAACAGGTACCTGTTGCTAATGCTGCTGGGCAAGGGTGGGTTCAGCGAGGTGCACAAAGCCTTCGACCTGCGCGAGCAGCGCTACACGGCCTGCAAGGTGCATCAGCTGAACAAAGACTGGAAGGAGGACAAGAAGGCCAACTATATTAAGTGAGTCCGTATGCACACACGTCTACATTCCTCTCATATCCCTCAAAGTAGTTAGTTTATATGTTAATCCTGGAAAGCAAGCTCACTGTATAAGGTGATTATTATGAGAGGAGAGGAACGAAATGCGTAGTCAATATCACGCACTTTTTTTAATGTTTTTTATGTCATGTAAAGTTTAAAGGATGTTTATGACGAGTAGGAATGTGTTGGCAAGTAAAAATATCAAGTTCCGCCCACCTCTAATTTGGGGAAAAGGGGCGTATTGGCTCTGTGCACGACAGTAGCGCCATCTCGCAAACGCAAATGGCAGTTTGTCAAATAGTGAATGACAAGTCCTTATTACTTTATATAAAATTAAGTCGATAAATCACTACATATTATAAAACAAAGTCGTTTTCCGCTGTCTGTCTGTCTGTCCCTATGTATGCTTAAATCTTTAAAACTACGCAACGGATTTTGATGCGGATTTTTAAATAAATATAGTAATTCAAGGCAAAGGTTTATATGTATAATTCTACGCAAACGAAGTCGCGGGCAGAAGCTAGTAATATAAAAAGCAGCTAGTAAAGGCAGTGAATAGTATTTTTAAAGGCATTTGTTACAAACAGTAATAGGAAAAATGGTTTTAGCAGAACTCGTTAGGAATGTAGAAAAACAAAGAACTAATGGCAAACATCGGTGACCTTTACACCCTATAAAAAAAAGGTTAATAACTTGTCATTTTCAAAGCAACATTGACAAGTTCTCCCTATAGTTGCACATTTCTGCCACGGCATGTGGGGTCACATGGTTGTGGTTAAGTGATAAGAAGTTATAATTTGATTTTGATAATAACATACAGTGGTCCACCTAGGTCCTGGACCTGATTTTTATTCAAATCAATAGCTCAAAACAGTTATGACAAGGGTGTAGCTAATATCATGGAAGTTTACTACTGTGTGCTAAAGCGTTGAACGCTACACGCAGACATATCTCACTCTACCTGTAAGACCTATACGTACTGGCTTTCTTTTACTGAGACGCCATCAGACACCTTGAAGGTATAACAGTATCAGTCTTGTCTAAAACCTTATTGTATCCCACCCAAACCCATCCCGGATGTAATGTCGTAACGCTCTGTGTTTGCGCAGACACGCGCTGCGGGAGTACAACATCCACAAGGCGCTGGACCACCCGCGCATCGTGAAGCTCTACGACGTGTTCGAGATTGATGGCAACTCCTTCTGCACCGTGCTCGAGTACTGCAATGGACACGATCTGGACTTCTATCTCAAACAGGTAAACAAAATGGCGGAACTCGATTACTTGTGTAGCAAACTCGAGTCAAACGATAAGTGCTGCTAGACTAGACACAGGTGGGAAAGTACGCTATAATGTTTCAGAAAACTATGTTAAGGCAGGTCCCCAAAGATAGATTCCGTCTTTTTGCTGCGACAATACCGTTAAACCCAGTTTAGACTTGAATAATAATTATGCTAGTTTCTTCATTACATTACCAGGCCGTGTTGCGAACGGGTTAGAAGTGGTCGATCCATTGCCGCAATGTAATGCATGCAATTGTAAACTGGGATTTACGCTCAATTTGAATGGAGAAAGCGTAATTGTAATTGCTTACGTTGGGTAATTTTTATTGACGTGTTATACAGAATTTGACAGTGCTCTTTTAAAAACAAAAGATTTGGCATGGCATTCACTTCAAACAGTGTTATGCAGTTTCTAATTTGATGTATTTGGGAAAGAATTTTACTTTCGTTAAAGCCTTTGTGTGTATCTACAAATACTATTAGTTTGCTACTTTAAGTACCTATTTATCTATAGATGACTCGCTTGATAAACAATCTCCTGCTAGCGGTATCTACCGCTATTTAATTGATCACAGACCAGATTAAAGTATACCGCCAAGATTCGAACCACTGGATTCCATTCTCTTGCATCTGACTTAATCCTGAAGGAGTCAAGAATATTAAAATTAACCAATTGTTGATAATTGTAGCACAAGACGATCCCAGAGCGCGAGGCACGCTCAATCGTGATGCAAGTGGTATCAGCGCTGAAGTATCTGAACGAGATCAAGCCGCCGGTCATCCACTACGACCTGAAGCCTGGCAACATTCTGCTCACTGAGGGCAACGTGTGCGGCGAGATCAAGATCACAGATTTCGGCCTGTCCAAGGTCATGGATGAGGAGAACTACAACCCCGACCACGGCATGGACCTCACCAGCCAGGGCGCCGGCACTTACTGGTACGCAACATGCATACAAGCTAAAGTCTGTCTCGATTTCTTTTTATACGCATTTGTAAACAAACAAGTCGCCCCAAGTTCTAAAATCGAAATTTAATAATCATAGTGTAATTTTAAAATGTTCTGAGATATCAAGTATGATCCTATTGATCATCATTCCGGAGGATGTGATGCTAATTACTGTGATGTGGTTGTGATTGCGTAGGAATTTAGATGAAATTGGGTTGTTTACAAACGCGTATAAAATGGATCGAAACATGATATGGCATATGGCTAACTTTTACCCGCGGCTTAGGTCGCGTGAACCATCATCTGGCATTTGAATGAGTCATGGAAATATAAAAAATCCTATTGTGGTCTTGATGGATTAAAGGCAGTGAATTAACATTAGTCTGTTCCTGTTGTGTCGCGTGTAATGTTGTCTGAATAAGGATTTTAATATTATCCTTATAACCTTTTTTCAGTGACTATCGCAGTGTTTTGTTCCTTGTTCTTAGTTTAAACTTATAAACCTTCAATACATTCTGTTTCAAAACACTACACGTTTGTACATACAAACACATATATCACGTCTTTATCCCTTACGGGGTAGACAGACAGACCCTAAGGTAACAAAACCTTTAGGCCAGGTTTAGCATGATTAAGGGCAAGAAAAGCAACTGGCAGATTCTATGTTTTTTCTTTACTCCCAGACGAGCATGGAAGAAACACTTTCGTCAGGGCAATTGATTAAAATGATCTAACATTTTCGCATTAAGTGTTGTGCCTTTTAACGTCAGGGTTTTATATGTATTAAGTGATTTCAAGAAATTAATACTCGGTTATTGTCCAGGTATTTACCACCGGAGTGCTTTGTGGTCGGCAAGAACCCACCAAAGATCAGCAGCAAGGTGGACGTGTGGAGCGTGGGCGTGATCTTCTACCAGTGCCTGTACGGCAAGAAGCCTTTCGGCCACAACCAGAGCCAGGCTACGATCCTAGAGGAGAACACCATCCTCAAAGCCACCGAGGTGCAGTTCGCCAACAAACCCACTGTCAGCAACGAGGCTAAGGTAGGCATAGTTTTTTTATGTATTAGTAATCCCTTGCTTCCCTGTTGTAAAAGGAAGTTTGTATTCAGCAGAAGGTGTTATGATAAGTGTTTAAAGGTGTACTTTAGGTATTATGCCGTAACTAAGCCAGGTCATGATTTGTATAATAGTTCTGACGCAGTGTCTTTCAGTGCGTCACAGATGCCTCTCGCGATAGTCCATTTAGACCTTATATAAATATTCCCTTTTACTCAACGTAGAAGTCTGAAATACTTGCAAATTTGTTAATCCGTTTTTATTCTTCTTATTTGTGGCGTATCAAGTCGTTATAGCGACGACAACTTCGCCCCGTTTGTATTCTGCCTTAAATATGTTAGTTTAATCGTTCGACAATAATCGACAGTACAGTGACAAGAATCGTGTTGTGTGTGTTCAGAGTTTCATCCGCGCGTGCCTGGCGTACCGCAAGGAGGAGCGCATCGACGTGTTCGGGCTGGCGCGGCACGAGTACCTGCAGCCGCCCGTGCCGCGGCCGCGCGGGGCGGGCGCGGGCGCGGGCGCGGGAGCGGCGGCGGGCGGCGCGGCGGCGGGCGGCGCGGGGCTGGCGGGCGCGCCGGCGTCGTTCAGCGCCGCCAACATGTTCGCGGCCGGCTCCTCCTCCTAGCCGCGCCGCCGCCGCCCCCGCCACCCGGCGGCGCAGTGACCGCCGACGCGCGAGAGCCCCGGGCCCGGTGCGCTTGTACATAGCTGCCGCGCAGGACCCTCAGTGCCCGCAGTGCCCGCAGTGCCCGCAGTGCCCGTTGTGCTCGCAGTGCCCGTGCCCGCACCCACCGGTGGGCGCGCAGTGTCGGCCCTGGACGTTTGATAGACTTTACTTTTTAGTTTTGAACTTTGACAGTTAATATTCAGAGTTGTAAAATGACTAAATATCATTTACAGATTAAATTGTTTAAGAATTATGCTTACTGTTGACTGTATTTATTGAGCAGGTGATAAAATGTGATTCTCCATTTATGAATGGGTTTGTCCTTTTATCACTAGAGAAGAAGAAACCTTGGGACTATCCCTTGCATATTATATAAGTTATCCCTATTAAAAAAGTTAAAAATACTCGCAAGAATTTTATTTACCTCATATCACAATACAGTTGACTAACTAAAATGTTCGCATCAAATGAGGTTATCAGAGGTCGCGAGACAGTTTCTTGGTTGACCATGTCATTTTAAATAGCGACTAATTCTAATATTCATAAGTGAAATTTTATGAGCATGTATGGCTGTCCAGCGTTTTTTATTCTTAAGCCAAAACGGTAGACCAAATTTTGATTAAATTTAGTTTGTAGATATCTGAAACTCTGGAATAATTCAAAGTCTACTTCTTCCGAAATTTCATCGATTTCAATATAGTGTCAAAATGTCATCCGCCACCTTGAATGCAAAAAAAATATGCCAAATTCGGGTTCAGAACCACCAAATTACTCGAAAACGATACCCATCAACATTTTTATATAGGTCTTTTACCCTCGGCTCTGCCTACTCCGAAAGGATAATGACGTGATTAATATGTATATGTAGGATGGACGAAGTCGGTAAAATTTGCATTATGCAACCGTTACATAATGAGGATCCTTTAAACAAGAGTCTTGACGAGTTTCAAAATAAGATCACACGAGTGTTATGGCCTAAAGTCGTCGCAAAATAAAAGGCCCGTTTTGACATTTGTCTTCGCGACGTAACTAGTGATTAACCATACGACTCGGTACTCGATACTCACGATAAATCGATTCAAGTTTGCATGAGTACTTGATCGATTTGAATATATATTGTAAAAAAAGTGCATTGGATTAAAGTTCTGTTTAGAAAATTTTACTTACACTGATGTTGTAGATTTTGAAATGATACAATGTTACAAGCTCATAATTTTCAGTAAAGATCACTACACAGCTGGTGAAAGTCAGTAATTAATTGATTGATGAACACTAGTATTTAATTAAATAAAACCGGCCAAGCGCGAGTCGGCCTTAAAAAAATATCTTGATCGATTTATTTTTTTCTTTAACCGATTATTATTAGTCTGTGGACAATATGAAAAAATCGTTATGCACAGCACTTAGCCGAGTGGGCGGTACCCATCAATGAAAAATATAATTACCTTCAGAACATTTCGTTCGGTAAAAAATAGAGAACTTCATAGGCGTGAACTGTCAAAACGGGCCTTTTATTTTGCGACGAGTTTAGCTATGTACAGTTGCATACATTACTTTATCTATACAAATAATCATAACATAAGTACTCTAAATTATACAACCAATTATTCTAGGTTCTGCCTACCCCGTTAGGGATAAAGTGATTTATGTAAGTACTAGGGTACTAAGGTAGGTAAAATCTGTACTTTAATATTATTACTGTATAGATTTTTGTAAGGTTAGATTTGTGTACTGTAATGTTATTACAGTAAGTAGGTATAGATATTTTTAAGGGTGTAATAATGCTGGTCATTTCCTACGGTTTCTGAACGCATTATAGAGCACTAATGATATGTGTATAGATAAAACTGTATTAGCTATTCAGCCATTACGTGAAATTAAACTGGCCTAAGCAAAGTTCAACCTCTCGTGCTGCCATCTATTGGGTATTTTACTCGTCTGGCAAACAAGTCGCACTGTATAATTCACAAGGATGAACCATGTAGTAGAATGTAGCACATACAGATGGCAGTAAACGTGAAACGAATGCCTTAAGTTTTGTGTCCTAGTTTCTGAACTGTACGTTATGTGTCGCTACTGTGACGCGACGGAACAAGCTGCATTTGTTTGAATTAGTTTTCAATTAGTTTTGTATGCACCGCCATTGCTCTTATTATTCGGTCACTTTAGAGGGTTCCGACGAAAGTCAGTGCATTAAAGAGGATTTTTCTTAACTTCCATGGAATAGGGAATACCTATTGTTTAAATGTGGATTTATATTTTTGTTCCAAAGTTGCCCCTTGTCGAGCTCTACACACTCGTATTTCCGTAACTATACAAACATATTATAAACATACACCAATCACGTCTTTATCCCTTACGGGGTAGACAGAGCCCAAGGGGACAAGACCTACACGAAGCAACGTTTAGCAATATTAATTTCGTAACTGGGTGAGGACCAAAAAGTTACACACCGTTAAAGTTGCGTTAAAATTTCCACTAACTTTTTCTAATAAACTTTCATGTCGCAATGGAAAAAGTTAATGTAAATTTTAACGCAACTTTAACGGTGTGTAACTTTTTCGTCCTCACCAAATTATAATTTTAATTATACAGCAGCTTCCATGATTTTATGCCAAGTCTGGCGTGCCTTTACAGATCTGGTACAAGTTACCTGCTTGCTGTTACTACCCACCTTAAACCTACGAAGACATGCTGAATGACCAAACTTAATGCCTTTTTTGTATGCAAAATTTTATTCAATGGTCGCTGTGGCCATTAGTGAGTAATTCTCAATCGTAGCAGGATTCTCAATTAATTAACAGTTTAATTAGTTCCTTAATTATACTCGGCTTACATAATTATACTGTAATATGCATTGGGGCCTCAGAAAAACAGGAATGTTCGTGCGCCGCGTGGAATCTGGTGCATGGTGAGTGCAATTGATCTGGATCAAGAAAAATGTGACGGCTAATTAGTTTTATTATGTACAGTCGACCAAGGAAGTGCTATCATTAAAAAAAAACAAGTACGTGAGGCTAATTGTCACATTGACTTGTAAGAGTTGTGATAACAGTCTAATATTTAAATTTTAAGCCATACAACTGACATGACATTGAACTTTTCCTTAGGGTGATTAAGGAATTCCTTGGTTGGTCGGCTATACTTAAGTACGTAGACTAACCCGCAGTATACAGTCGTATCTGATCCAAACTCTAGCCGCTAGTTCCGAAAACTGCCAGAACTCGCAAGAACCGAGACTTAATCCCGCAAATAATCCTAGCAGTGAATAATAGCGGTGCGGATTGTTAAATTGCAGATATTCTGAACTCGGTCTGGAAAGTCTCTCTAATTGGAATCAGCCAGACGGGGTCACGGAGACCTGCAATGAATTCTAGGCAAAGTCAGCTAATTATAAAAATCTAATTCGAGTCTTGATTATTTTCGCTAGGAATGCGACATTTATTATTTGCATTTAAATACGTCGTGATTTCTATGTACTTATACAAGGCGTCTACTTTTAGTAGGTATGCTCGGGGTGCGAGTCGGGTTACCTTCACGTGTGGTCAAGAGCTGCGGTTCCTTTTTGGATCCGTCCGGGGGAAGAGCAGTGCTTGATCCGGTGCACCCTGGGCAACGGCTAATGATTTCCTGGCAGTTTCTGAGGGATATCATTGACCGTTGGCTAATAAGAGCCCAACGAGTACAACGTTGCCGACATTTTGTCACAAGATTTTTTAATCATACTTTTGTTCCTTTGACATTGGCGAAGTTGTCGTCGCTATAACGACTTGAAACGCCACAAATAAGAAGACGAAGAAGAAGAAAGTATGCTCGAATATTCCAGCAGGTAATTAGGTCGGTTTCATTGAATAGGTACTCCCGTAAATTGCCATTCTACACGTTGAAAATCGACCAATGTATTGAAACGTGTCAGCCACAGCTAAAAACTCCTGTAAAACATTCAGGGTGTTCAAAACTAACTCTGCTGATGTATTCTAGATTAATTTTAAGACACAACGTACTCGTGTATACGTACATTGGAGCTTATTTGTGTGGGTAGGCATAGGCAACTAGGCTAGTATAGTCGGGTAGTTAATTAAATCCGTGGCCACGTGAAGTGGCTCCTTCTGCCGCTGTGATTTACAAGGTAAACTCTCGTGAACTAGCCGCTCGCCGCGTCGTTCGTTAGAGAATTAAATGAAACGGCGATAAAGGCTGTAAAGGAGTTAGCGATGAGCTGATAATTTTAATTAATTTCCTTCGCTATATGCAATGATGACAAAGAGAAAAACTGGCATAACAAAAAAAAAGCTTGCAAGAAAATATTGAACCCAACCATGAGCTTGGATATCTCGTGAACTAGGTAACAGATAAAGTAAAGGCTGATTATCGTACCTATATGTATACACCTTTCGGTCCCTCGTTTAATACCTACTCCTCTCATCTACTCAAAGGTTAACAGGTAGAGATCCCTTATAGGGATAAATTCGCCTTTTTGCATATATTAAGTTATTTTTATTTCTTTGTGAATTGTAGGTATTTGTTTCTTTATATTTGTACAATAAAGCATTTACTTACTTACCTACTTACTTACTTACTTATCTACAATATAAGTGTTATATAAGAAAATCTCTTCCATGCTGGTCTGGGAGTAACGAAAAAACATAGAATGTATCAGTTGCTTCTCTTCCGACGCAGATGGTAAAAGTCCATTGAGGCAAAATCGAGTGAGCGAAAATCATAGGAATCATGTTATAGGCGATGCGGCTTTCATCACTATTTTGATTCCCGTTTCCACCTATACACCCACAATCGTGCTAAACGTAGCCTTTAGGTCTTGTTACCTTAGGCTCTGTCTACCCCGTAAGGGATAAAGGCGTGATTTATGTATGTATGTATAAGAAAATCAGCCTTTAATTGTGTCTCAGTTATTTCTATCTACAGCATATCTATTGTAATCTACGATCATACATTTACACGAGTCGTGTCCTTGCACCCTTGGTAGGAAACTATATAGATCAATTTTTTGTGTCCATTATTCAGCTTTCAGCTAATAACTAGCTAAACATTGCTCGTTCAGTATCTACGTATAGGCTACCTTTCCTGAGCCTTTATGATTTGTCTTCCCCCGGCATTACTTACGCGTTTGCTCAGCTGCAAATGTACCACAAATGGTCCGTTGCAGCAGCACTGTTCCACCAATTAGTAGTTGAAAACTAGGTCTCGCTTACAGCTACAGCTATTGATTTACGCTTGTACTCTAATTGGTTTCCTGAAACGCTGTCTGCGTGGCCGTTGCTCCGCGCTGGCTCACAGGCGCTGCCGGTTATCCCACGCTACTATTCTGAAGCGTTCAGGTGAAGACAATTAAGAAAGTGATATTCCCTTCGTAGGTATAGGAAAAAATAATGGACGAAAATTGACCTCACATTAACATTGTGTAGCATCCAAATAAGGATATACATACATTCACATACACAAATCACGTCTGTATCCCTTACGGGGTAGACAGAGCCTATGGTAACAGGTACCTACAGGCCACATTAAGCAAGATTGTGGGCGTATAAGTGGAAAATGGAATCAAAATAGTGATGCTAGCCTCATCGATAAGGATATGGTCTCAATATATATTTATTTGGGAAATTACATACATACATCATACATAAATCACGTCTTTATCCCTTACGTATAGACAGAGCCTAAGGTAACAAGACCTAAAGGCCATGTTTAGCATAATTGTGGGCATATAGGCGGAAAAGGGGAATCAAGATTCAAGATATCTTTATATTTTTTTATATTATAATTTTGGGAAATTAATATGTATTAGCGAAATGTCTACTCTAACGCTCGTCATGTCTGATTGTCCTTTAAGTTTTCTTAAATGTGAAATCCTAAATTCATAGGCCCATTTGGCTGAATTTACTTATCACCCACGTGAATAATGCATGTTATTTTGTTACTAGAGTTTTCTTCTAGTATTTTTTTTTATTTATTTTTTATTATTATCAATTTAATGATTTAATTTTGGCATTGACAAACCTTCACGAAGACAAGCAATGATTTAGTTTGCCCGAAGAGAAGTCGAATTACATCCTACCTACCTCCGCCAAACAGTAAGCGTCCAGAGGGCTGGCTACACCTAAATTTGAAATTTAAAGTTTCGTATCATATCCCATCTCACTCTCATTTTAATGACTATTTAGCCGCTATTAGAGCGAGCGGAACAGCACGAACGAATTTCGAATGTCTAACTTCGGTGTAGGTCTGCAGTGTCGCTCTTTGGTTTAAAGGATGATTCCGAATAGCTCCTAGGAGCCTTTTCATCCCCCTCAATAGTTTTCCGAGCCCCGGGCGTCAGTGCAGACGCAACTTTCACGATCGTTAGCGCAGGATTGTTATTGTTTCAGCGTATATAGGTAACTGGAGAAGTAGACGCTGAACTGTACCGGCTCCGTAAATATGTACAATGACCGCTTTATTTGTTTGTAACTGTGCCGATGCGGTGAAATTAATTCTGCTTTTATTTAAGTTGTTAACTTTTACTCGTACGCTTGGGTGCGGCGATTTGGTAGCGTAGCGTTGTACGCCTACGGTAGGTATTTCGTGTCTTTTACCTAAAACTAACGAAGGGAACTCGAACATGCCGAATATTTAAAGTTTAACATTAACGTAGAGATAGTAGAGTTCAAAATAACGAACTTTAATCGTTTAGTCAACATCAATAACCCATCTATTACAAGAGTTCTACCCAAGATCAATTCAATAAAATTGTAATTTTAAGGCATAGCTATTAGCTACATATGTCTTCATTTTTAGTGCCACAAAAAATGACAGTATATTTAACAAAGTAACAGAGCGGCCACGGCACACAAAAGCACCTGTCACACGTTCTATCGCCCTTTACAAAAGGGTTTATTTACAAATTTTTGAGCTTATTTTATTTTGAGTCCTTTCTGTAGGACACTACGTACCTAAATGTAATCCACTTAGCAGTGCTGAGCTCCTAGTTCGCACCGCATGCAATACGCAAGTGTTTTGTTTTCATAGTCTGCAGGTGCGGAAAGGAGCCGCTTTGTTCCACATGAATGACTCTCGTGGAAAAGCTCGGGCGAGCCCCCTCGTGGCAGCCACGTTTTCCACGTTGCATTGCATTACATTTGTGCAACGGCCGCGAAGTGCAGTTCTATTGTAGATAGTAGTAAGAACTTCGTTTCGCGCTCTACATGTTTCAAAGTGCGAATTCAAACAGAGGAAATAAAATAGGACTGATGAGGATTACTCTCACCAATCACGATTTTTTTGTCACAGTTACAGAC
The DNA here is from genome assembly GCA_932294345.1 of Pandemis cinnamomeana. Lineage (NCBI taxonomy): Eukaryota > Metazoa > Arthropoda > Insecta > Lepidoptera > Tortricidae > Pandemis > Pandemis cinnamomeana. The sequence goes on along the minus strand of OW028705.1, from coordinate 7,375,976 downwards.
AGTTAGTTATTAGTGTTTGTCTTTGTCTTGCTGTCTCACTCACTCTTATGAGTTTGATACATGAATCGACCAATGGTACCCGAAGCCCGAATGGCATTCTAAGACTGGACTGTAAGTATTTTTTTTTGCAGAAGGGAAGTTTTAAATGTACCAGGTACTCTTTTTCTCATAAATTTGTAAAGGTTTTTCGGCTGAGAATGACAAGTACCGCGATTCTCATCCGAGTAATGTGTCCCAAAATTTACACTTTTTTCGCTATCAGATATGTAACTACGAATAGTTAGTGTAACGTACCTGTATTCATGTGTAATGCACTTATATTCTTTGCCAAATAACAAAACTGATCAGAGTACGATTTTTAGGGTTCCGTACCTCAAAAGGAAAAAACGGAACCCTTATAGGATCACTTTGTTGTCCGTCTGTCCGTCCGTCTGTCAAGACCCTTTTTCTCAGGAACGCGTGGAGGTATGAAGCTGAAATTTATATCAATTACTCAGGTCTACTGTCTCTTGAAGCTGTGAAAAAATCAAACTTCTAAGCCAACGCAATCAAAAGATACAGCCGTTTATGCCGCAAATTTCCGCAAATTTTCAACTCTCAAGGGAATCAAAACCTACAAGGTAGTTCCCGTGAACGCAGAATCTTGAAATTTGGTATGAAGGTAGGTCTTATAGCACAGATTAAAGAATAATTGCGAAAACCGTAAATGTGTATGTATGTCTGTATATAGCAGTGACCAATATAAAGAAACCCCACACTGCGTACATTTTGCTTTGGAACAGGGCTCTGCTTACACTGGTTTTAGATATTTATAGATAATGATACGGAACCCTCGGTGCGCGAGTCCGACTCGCACTTGACCGGTTTTTTTTACGTACGAGAATATTAACAGAATAGAGCTATCAAAGACTGGCGACTCATTAAGATGGGAATAGGTCGTATAATTATTTGTTAAAAACATTAAATTGTAGGTATGCGTTGTACGTGTACATGCCATCCTGTTAAGTAACGTGAACACATATTTTATTGTGAAAATATGTTAAAAGTTAAAATAGAGTTAAATCATCAAACCGACAGCTTCTAATATATTTGAAATACAAACAAACAACTTGAGTGTTTATAATATAAACAACCATTGTGCGCTTAAAAGCGTTTCATAAAAAACAATAGGTATGTAAGAGTATATCTTGTTTCTCACTTATAAATAGCTAATCACGAGTCGATAGGTGTTTCGAGGAGTGAAGGGCTGGTGCGATGGACCGCGAAATGAAAAGGGGTGCCGTTACAGTGACAAGCTGAACGTAGCAGCTCGAGGAAGCGCTCCGAGAGATCTCCACGTCACGGGATTTACTGGTCACTATATATCTACAGGGTAAGAGAGCAAATACGTTTGACCCAATTCCGCGGACTGCTGACACAATGTTAGGGAATTGGTGCATTAAGCTTTGGACTGTTTGGATTAGACAATTTCTTCCGTGCTCCGGGAATTAATTGTGTTTGTATAATTTCGAGTAAAATACAATGTTGGTGTGCGTATAAAGTGTCGCGCTAATTAAAAGATTTAGGGACGCTGAAACGTACCTTAAGCACGTTTGGACCAATATTAGACGAACAACCAAGTGGTTACAGTACAAGTAAACCTTTATTTTGTCTAGGTGAATTGCATTTAGTACTAGCTGTTCCCCGAGGCTTCGCTCCCGTTCTATATTGTTTATATTTTTTTATTTCATGTTTTTTTTCTTATTAAAAACATTCCGGAACTTCAGGAACATATAAAAAAGAAAATGGCCATACACTTTTACGATTGTCACTATTATTTGGAAGTCCGATAATACAGGGAGATATATAAAAAATAGGCGCACTGTAACTGAAGTATGTGTAGTTCAAATGAAACATGAAACTAACAAAGAATTAACAAACTGCAATATTGGTTGCGGGTGGGAGTAGTAAATTTCTAATACATCATTTTCGTCTTGCTATTAAAATAATGTTTTGTTTTTGTACTTTGGTCATTATATATTTGTAGCGTAGTGGATTTTCTACTACGATCGTGGATGCCACTTAATGTGCCCCGGGTATTCCCTTCTAAAGTTAGCTGTTCATGTGCTTACGATGGAAAGGATTAGCTAGGCCCCAGGGAGACAGCAGTGCACTACAATGTTGCATAAATATTAACAACGCTCCTCGCGGTGTATCCCGCAAGTAATTTGCTATGCAAGTTGAATGCCGTATTTGCATAGTTCTAGTAAACAATGAGTAATCATTCATTTGCTGGTACTAGACAATTACGCGTCGGTACGGTATGGACGTGTGTTGAAATTTGCCCTTCAAGTGATATTGCAAACGAGTTCCTAATAGATTCTTTTCAGATTTCTTTTCTATAATATCTTGGGGTTTTATATAGGTAGTTATAGTGTAGAGCCCGTATGGATTCTCGTATTCATTTGATTTAAACCATCACACGTACATTACTTTGAAAAATTCTTAAAAGGGATTTATTGGTAGTAAGTTTGGTATAGTAAGAAAACATTTTCTATCGTTTATATATTTTTGTTAGTGGAAAATTAGGTTTTCCGACGAAATTCGGCAACATGCCGACGTTCAAATAGAGACGTCAATTTCTGGCAAAATAAAATTGACGACTAAATTGAATTGATTTGTTTGGTAAACGGATTGAAAGCGCCGGCTTAATGGAGGGAAATCGCCTAAAGACGAGTGAGAAATGAGATTCGGAAGCGAAGATGACGATTAAATCCTGACAAGAGGTGCCAAGCAATCAAACGCAGAATTTCAAATAGGTACACAAGCCGTTCGTTTAGTTTAGTTTTCTATGAAGATCAATCCAAAATATTCTAATGATAACCGGCAATTGATAGACTCTGAAACGAGTTATGTTATTTTTCATAATTCTTTACTCTAGTTGTGCGGCCTTTCATATAATGACCGAAACTAAAATTAATCTTCCATCCATCCTGTAATTGGTGTAACGGATTGGTTGGAATTAGGTCAGCGGTGAGTGATATATTTTAATTCCACTGTTGTGTGTTTTAATTACACTGTTCAAATAGAAGTTATTAAATATCGGAAAATTGAAATGGAGCGAACATTGACGGAACGTAACCAATTTTCCAATTAGGTTTTAGGTTATTGTGTGCGGTGCTTTTGTTACTTGGCTGTGATATTACGGTCTTATTGGGTGAGTAGACTTTGTGGTTAAATACATTTGTACAAATTGACGTATTATTTTAATTAAGGTGTGAAAGTATTTCAATGTTAAAGAAAACTATAGTTACGGTGTTCTTTTACCGTATAGATAAGTATACACCCGTGGCTCCCGTAGGCGAAAAACTTCCACAAAAACCAGCAAAGCAGCGTGACAATTACTGGGCATCGCACGCTCGCGGTATCATGCCCATTAGCGGTAACGGTCCAAACCCATGGGAATGACCCAATTAATTACTGCCTACTCACAACTTTTCAACTCCTGCATAATTACACCCTCGATCACAATAGATATTGTAGAAGTAGGTTGGTTTACAAAAGATTTCCCAGTGTTTTATGGCAGACGCTATCAACCTTCGAATTCGTTTTTGTTTTGTTTTTGTACCCGAGCTATAATACATATTTACCTATAGTCGCCAATTGTGGTGCACCTTGCACGATATAACTAAATCAAGAATGACATACGTCATAGAATAGAAGGGGTATGTACTTCCGTTTACTCACTTATTTTAATGCATTCCTACACGCTTACTGTCATGTCGCTTGATAGATTACCTATCACAAATGTTAACACTTCCCAATTTTTCATCCTTATAACCTCCGACAACACATTTTGCTAGAACCGTGCGTTGCAACTCTTGATAATCAATCACAGTCTACGTACCTAAGTAGGTACTATACTTACACGCAATTTTCTCAATAGTAATTTCACCAACAATCCCATTAATAAGTATTATCCCTACACGAAATTTTGTGAGCGTGAGCCTGTAGGCATGTTTGTTACTGTAAACATACATCTCTTGCAGGGTAGACACAGCCTTTATTCTTTTTTAACGGAAAGGAAATCTTTATGGATGCCCTATAGGCACAGGGATGCCTAGGGTTATGTGAGACTCCCTCCGAAGGGGTATACCCGAACTAAAAAGTCTCCGGTGTTGCCTCAGTCCGGTGTGATGGGGACGCAGTGGGATGCCACTAGGGTTTCACCACAAACGCCCATCTTCCCTTAGACGATGAGACCGTGCAATGCAGGTAGGTAATGCCCCGTTTCCGTGCCCGCTGGCCTCAAGGGATCGGGTGACGGTGCAAGCATCGAGTTCGCCTTCTCCCCCCCTCGTCTGCGCAAGGTACGGTTGCACGTTGAAACGAGGTCAACGTGAGTCCTCCCTCGAACCTCTTACGAGGACCTCCCGAGGAATAGTGCCCAACCGACGGCCTCGCCGGCCCCGTTGCCTCCTCCTCGTGGCTTAGGGCGCATCCAGGTATGCCTCCCATCAGCTTCCCCTCCCCCCGAACCCTCATAAGAGGCACGGCATTCCTCCAGGCCGCCACCCCCTTCGAAATCTCGTACCTCTTCCCCTCTCTCAGGGCGTGAGGCGCATCCGGGATAGGGAAATACTGCCGCACTTTTCGCCACCTCCAGGCCGTGTGGGGGAACGGCGGCAGAGGCTACTTCGTGGGCAGCTGCAGAGCTAAGGGTAGACAGAGCCTAAGGTAACTAGACCTAAAGGGCACGTTTAGCATGATTGTGGGCGTATAAGGTGGAAAGGGGAATCAAAACTACTCCTAAGTACTATTTTTTACGCAAAAACGACTGGACGGATTTGAATAAAATTTGGTAGGAATGTGGATAGCTGGGTTTACTTTATATCCTAATATTCCCTCAGAATACAGAGACACATACCCACACACACACATTTCCACAGAGTTACTCGGGCAAAATACTAAAATCTTAAACTTTGAGTCTAGAGACGTGAAATTTTGCACAATACACTTTATTGTAACGCTACAGAAATTCAGTAAAATCCTAGAAACATGTACTTACCGTAAGTAATGGGTTTTAGTATGGGAGTCTGGGGTTAAAAGTTAAAACTAAAAAGCTAATACTCGTAAGCCAATAAATACTACATTTTTTATTATTATTTATTTCTGGCGCTGGGTGCATAGCCCTTCAGCCGAATACAGAAAAAATAAATACTTTTTTTTTATTTTTTATTATAGCCTTTTTATTCCGAATTCGCTACAATTTCAGTAAGTATGTTGTTTGTTGTTATTATTATTATTAAATTGTCGCCTAATTCGGCGTGCCTCATGGCATAGGCCTCCTCCGTGTATTGGAGGGTTTGGGCTATAGTTCCCACGCGCGCCCAGTGCGGATTGGGAACTTAACACACACCATTGAATTTCTTCGCAGATGTGTGCAGGTTTCCTCACGATGTTTTCCTTCACCGAAAAGCTCATGGCAAATTGCAAATGTAAAAATAAATACTACATGAACATGAAGTTTGCCAGTTGCCAGCATGACCAAAATCAAGACTAATTTGGCGCCGGTGGACAACCAAAAAGCTGAGCATCTAATAAATCTAGTCACAAATGAGTGCATACATATATTTAGAAGGCGGTCGGCAGAGCGAGTGGTCCCGCGGAGGCAGTCGAGGGGGCTAATTTGCGCAGCTTTGATGTGTCTGGGCGGCCTTGGGCGGCAGAGCGTGCGCCGCTGAGCACCTGCCCGTCGGCAGCCAAGAACTTGACCTTTATATGCCTTGCAAATGCCTCGCCGGTTAGGCCGTTGAGCCTCGTCGACCTAAAATTCACGTAAAGTGCACCCTTTGTTTGTTTGACGGTGTTTTTTATGGCCTGACAGCCAGTTCCATTTGATGAGGGATTGCAATTGTTTTTGTACGAGTCTCAATGATAATTTGGATAATGAGGTTTATTTTGTTAAAATCACGATTGGATTTAATAAGTCAGAAAAGTTTGTGCTTTGTGAAGCTGATGAAATATATTTAAGTAGGGAGGACGATATAGTGACTAGGTATTTCTACTTTTGACTAAGATAGCCTATTGCTAATTTTATTGAGTCTGACGGTTAACATTGGTACCAACTAATTTAAAGTGACATTAGAGGGTCCCTAGATCTAATCTGTAACAGAATCTGTGTCGCGGCTCGTAGTCCTCACTATACTTACTTACATTGCTTACATTAGTAACTAATTCGGCTAAAGTATAATGCATGATGCCACATAAATAAGTACATTAGAACGAAATTCATTTTTTTTTCTTCTCTAGCTAACTCAGCAAGACATGGTGAACAATAAACTTCTTAATAAGAGCACCTCCTGCATACCTACTTAGTGCGAAGTTTTTTTTTGCGTTAAGTACGAGTATGGCTCGTATAGTAGCGGTGCAAGCGTCACTCCAATACCATTAGGACTTTCGATTATCTGTCTTCTATTCAGTGGTCGCGATTCACCAATAAAAGTAATGTAGGGGAGACAGAGATGAGCTGATACAAAGCCGATTTCTTTTGCACCTATGACAGTTAGCGAGGTCACAACTTCACACAGACTGTGGAGTGTAGAAAGAGCAACGAATTAGCGAAGTTACCAGCCCGATAAACTGTCAAAGTAGCAGGTACTTAAGTTATTTCGCATTCAAATATTCAATACGATCCCATTTAAACTATTTCCCCTATTGGCACATATTCCATCTTACCTAATTTCATTTCACACACCCAGCATTTAACCTTACTATCAGGCCAAACAGCAGTCCATGGTAATGATGCCAAATTAGGTCGATTTATGGGAAGTATCTACTGCTCGATCTAGCCTCGTTCGTCGTGTAATGCTGTACATAAATCTGGATTGAGCTCCGTTTCGCGTCGGCCTCCAAAATTGACTGATCGCGTGCAATAACCACCTGCCCCCCGACCTTTCTTATATATCCACAATGTCAATGTTATCAGATTCGCTTTGGGCGCAGCGCGATGAAAGTTCACTTTATTACGGCACTCGCAACGCCAGCGCCATGCTTAGCCTTGGACGCTTTTACCGGAGAGGTTAGATTGAAACTGTACGGCAAACACCACTTCAATTGGATCTTTATCGGTGCAATTTTGGAATTTATACACAAGGTCATTGTAATTTGTATCGAACTGTTTCGTTTTCATTTTGCTTATCAAACCCTTGTGAATAGATCGAGTTGGAAATAATCCTATAATAACTTCTAGTCTCTGTAACGATTCAACTTATCTTATGTGCATATGTAAGATTTCCTAGAAAGTTTAATAGATTCCAACCAGTTCGCATTTACCCTGGGGTGTACTTATTTCGTGGCGGCTAGCACTTATTGGCTGTTAACGGGTTATGGACAACCTGTATATATCTAATATTATAGACACCTTGATCTGATATGCGTTGGATATTTATTAACAAGCTAAAAGTGCTGAAACAAAGTGTAGGGAAACTCAAACAAACGCCGAGAAAGGTCGTCGTCCCTGTTATGCGTCGTTGGAGTGACCTAGGTGAAATTCCTTCGAAAAAGTTACTCGGCCGTCTAATATATTTAGAGCCAGACAAGTTTTCAATAAAGGTTCGCCGCCATTCGTCTAAGTCAGCGTTTCCGAAAGCTTTTGTCGAACATTCTTCATGATCAGGGTCAGGGGACGTAGTGCTATAGGTACTTCTAGTACTGCAGTAGTCGCAATAAGAATTGACGATTTACGTATACTGACCTAGGAAACATAAAATAATTATATTTTAGTTATTTCTTGTTAGTTAGTGAGGGCGTGTGTTTATGATAAGAGCGACATTATTGTCTCAGGTTGGGTTGAAACCAGATTAAATTGAAAATATTGCCATCCTGTAAGTTTTATCGCCATCAGTTAATAATATCTACCGTTTCGGAATGTACCAACAATACAATACACCCAGTGGCGGATTTACCATAAGGCTGAAAAGGCTCGAGCCTAGGGCGGCAGATTTTGGGGGCGGCAAATTTGGGATTTTGGGGGCGGCAAATTTGGGGCACGAGCTTTTTTTTTACCTCATAGAAATAAAAAAAAAAAACTCAGAAGTCTGCAACAAATTTTGTAAGGGCGGCAAAAATTCAGCCAATACCTTGAAAATTTGTAAATCCGCCACTGAATACACCCAGTATTACAAATGCGTAACGCGAAATAGGCTGTAACCAGGGGGCTCCGTGTCCATCCATCGATTACCTTTTGGAAATTACTTAGTAGGTAATTATGTCCCTTTCGAAAAAAACTCGTTAAAAAAGGGATGCCAACGGCAAAGCTGCTCACTCTTATGAGGGTTTCCTGCCCTGTGGCCGTTGGCCGTCCTCAACAGTATCGATGCCTGGATTTCGAGTCGCATGAAAAACGCATTATGCTCGTTAATATTTGATTCGGTGTCCCTACGCTTCTATTTCTGTCACACAACGAATGGGTTTGGATTTTATTTTTTACTAATTTCTGCCCGCGACTTCGCTCGCGTAGAATTAGATTTAAGAACTGATGTTGATAGTTATATTCTGCAGTTGCGACTCTAGGCAGCTATGACCTTTGACATGTTTATCGCTATCCCGCGGGAACTATGCAATTTTCCGGGATAAAAAGTAGTGTATGTGTTAATCTAGGGTACCACCGATCTCCATTCCATTTATCCAAATCCGTCCAGCCGTTTGCGCGTGAAGAAGTAACAAACACACACACACAAACTTTCGCCTTTATAATATTAGTGTGATGATCAGTCAGGTGATGCTGGTGATCGTTCATGAAATTGGCTATTAATATGTACGTACCTAGCCGTAAACATTAGGTTTCTAAGATAGGGACGAGAATAGCGACATTAAGAGTAGTCAACCAGGGATTTTCTTTACTTCATTGAGGGTAAATATAATTTGTACCAACGGGTTCAAATACATCAAGACTACTTTCACTAACCCTTTAGCATAACCGTCGTACATTTCCGTGCTTTGTAGGGATTCAGACTCCTATAATCCAACGTTATGGTTTCAAAGCAATCAGGTTAATAGTTAATGCTTTCCCCGGCTCATTTGCATATGGAATGAGAATTCATTGTTTGAAATTAGGAATGAAATAGCAACGTGTTTGATTTAGAAGTCCGATTCCCTGGTTAAAACATTTTTACGCGTGATTGGAAGTAAATGATTTTGTAATAGGTAGGTAGAGTACTATTAGAAAGTAAACGATTTAAGATTCAGTAAATATTTTATTTTTATACAGTTCTCCATGAAATATGAAATGGGCAAAGTTTTAGGCGAGGCAGATTCAAGTTTATGCTCTCGATACGACCCATAATCGCTCCCCTCCCCCGGGCTCTACAAGCTACAACTCAAAATAAAATCGGGAATACACATAAATGTCGCATAAAAAATGTAAGACACAACAAAACTCTTTTCACTCGGTGTTATTGAAGCTAAAGGGGGGTTTGCTAAACAAACTTTTCTATCTCATGAATATTCGAGCCCAATCATCTTTCAACCATGACATCTGATAACGTAATACCTCCTGATTGCAGCTCCGACACGCTGACGTGAATAATAATTGCTTTCATGTAAAATTGGTTTTGGGAATCGGTTGTTTTTGGATAAGTAATTCAATAATTAAACTTTGAAGTTCAGACAGAGTTCGGGGTTTAGACAAAATAACATTCGATTTTCAGTATTTTATACTTCATCAATTGTTTGGGATGAGTTTTCAATATTACTCATTACGATTATAAGATCGAAGGTGAGTTTGGACATTCTCAATATTACACCTACTGCATCGCTGCTGTCTACCAAACTAGATAAATAACACTCTGCTAAAAATAATCATTAATAGTGAAAACATGAGTTACCTACTCGCATGATTTAATCTAGATAACCCATTTTTTTTTTTATTTTTCAAGGTGGCATAGGCAAACGAGATTCAGCGTACTTGCAGCACGGCTACTCGGCGCGGGCGTAAGTGGCGTAAGTGGTAAAGAACCACCCTCTCTTTCATAACAATTAAGTAGTACTAACGTTTATTATGTAAGTACACTAAAAACTAATTGATTAACTACATAAATTAAATGAAAACCATTTTTAAATGTGCATACTTATTTGCTTACGAGTATTATTAAAAATTAACTTAATTTAGTATCTAACAGATTCTAAATGCGTGTTCCATTCAGACGATGTTCAGTTTTACCTAATAACAGTTTCTATTCCGCAGAATAAAGAGTACAATCGACTTTTCCTGCAAACAAATTGGCTGTTAGTTCGACGGAGTGCGTGGCACGGCCGGTGGGAGGGGGCGCTAGTCCTCGCGCACATTAACCGAACATTACCCGATCGGCTAGCAAGGGAATTCTACGTGATTCTACCACTATCGGTTTTTCCTAAGACAATAAAACGCTTTGTGTGTTACCAGATTGCCAATGATTCGAATCTAGGGAACAGTGAACATTCCGTCATCCGTCTTAATTACTTTGAATGTACGTGCTACTTATTCATTGTCTTACGTAGGAGTCGTAAGTTTTACCTATATTATATTAAGCCCCAGATCTGGCTTAAGTCCTGACAGAAGTTATTCGGCGACGTTGCTCAGGCGCGCCCTTCTGATTGGCAATTACGTAGGCACGTCCAACTAACTCCCAACTAATAATGCTGGGTTGCTCCCTGACTGAAGAAATTCTAAAAGAAATGTATGGGATGTTCAAGAAAAGTTGCACGAAAAAGGATGGATCCATCAAAAGGGTTAAAGTTCTGCTAGATTCAGGCAAACGAAGTTTTTCTTGTTCAGTGAATAACTTGACTTTTATTCAAGGTTCCATGGCAAAGTGACAAAAACGGAACTATGGTTTTGTCCTGTACGTCTGCTGGTCTGTCGCTCTATTTGTCCGTGTGTCACATCATTGAACTCGGAAATTTAATTGTGTATATTTAGTCAAAATATAAAAAACCGTATAATAAATGATTCAAATAAACAATATTTAAGGTAAATAATGCAGGTCTAACAATTTTGGGCGATGTCGTAAGAATAACCCTTAAGGTAGGTACACAACAAGAAAGAACGGCGCGGCGACCATTGACCATCTATAAAGAATACCTACACACTACACTCTTTTGCGTAAACAATTATTGGCTTAGCGATGACTATTTTAACTTCCTGTCGACTTTGCAATCCTTCGATACGCGTGGCTCGACGCACACTTGACCCGTTTTTATCGGGATTTTTATTAGGACTGTGTTGAATTCTCAATTCGATAATATGACGCAGCTAATTTACTTTTAGCGGTTGCCTGAGTAATTTGCATCAACCAAACAAAACAAGCCACTGCGTAATCCAGTACACGCGTCATTCACATTCATTAGTGAATGAACCTAGGTCAGCCATGAGCAACGGATAATCTAACAGCGTTGATGTGCAGATCTAGACGGATTTCCCGAAAAATAAAACCTAACCAGATTTTGCTACTCCGTTTATTTTATTCTGGATGTTTGAGCCTGCTTAGTAAAAGTCGCTTCCTATTATCCGGCAGAAAATATCGGACGGGTCTCAAGGCGCTCTTAGTGTTCACCGGTATCTGGGAACTGATGCGAGTTTCATTGTTTCGGGATCCATCCTAATGCTCCCCGACACGCCACCGCTTGTTCTGGAACTCGGAAGAGGTATTGTTTATCTTGATAGGCTTATAGACTTTAATCGCGAGGTGCGAATTCTAACTGGGTATCTTAAAATACAAAATCTAAATGGAAATCGTATTTAGCAGCAAATCAAATGCATGAAATTCAACATCAAAGGCGGGCATTTACAGAAAAAAGCCTCACTATACTCGTGTTGCTGAAGAAAAATACGAGCTCTCTGTTAGAAAAATGTCAACTGACCTAGTTTTCAGGCCGTTTGATAAAATTATACGTGTCCTGATATGTGTGAAATGTGTCTCCGAGTGAGGCGGGAGCCTGCACGGCTGGCCTCCCGTGTCCCGTACGTAGCTAAAACAGCCGCTGCCCACTGCCTGCCAATTTCGCAGCATGGCAATAGACTTTAGTTCAATTGGTACATTCACAATTGTAATTGATAGCGCAGGTATAGGATATTAAGTGGTTAACTGTGTATTAAGATTTTCGTTTCTTTCTTTTCATTCCTTGCCATTATTTATTCCCTTTACTACGCCTGCTTTCTTCTAATTTCTTTTATTCCTGTCTGTTGGATTGGAAAATGTGTATTTGTTCATTTGTGTTTCGTTGTGTTGCCTTACTTCCACTTTGATAATACCTCTCTATACCGCGCCGTAGTAGATGTATGTAATGTACCTGCACCCAATTTTGATTTTTTGTCGATATAGCTTTCAAGTTCTCAGTTTGATCTCTGTCTTTGGCTGCGGTTCGCACAGATTCGTTCGTCGTCCTTGGGGAAGGCCTAGATGATAATGATTACGTATAGTAAAGGAAAATGACACGTTATACGAAGAACACACCCTCCAAGTTTCAGATCTCTAAGATCAGCGGTTTAGGCTGTGCGTTGATCACCCAGTCAGTCAGTCAGTCAGTCAGTCAGCTAGTCAGTCAGTCATCCAGGACAAAGCGTTTTATATGTATAGAAGATACACATGTGAGTAAAATGCCACTTAGAGTCTAAATTTTTTACCGAATATACCTAGAAATTCTCTAAGGACTTACTTGATAGGTACCTAATAATTACTTACTTATTATGCGCTTTATGAACTGACATTTATAGTTTTACAACATAATTTACTTATGTTTCGATTACATTGTAATACCTACGAAAGTATTTCATAAAGTACCTACCGCAAGTTAAGCGAACTATGCGTATGCGTACCTAAATAGTATTACAATGTTTTAGATACTGGCTTCTAAATCTTTTGTTTCAGTGAATTTGATCTATTGCCCGTAAAATAATTCAATCATTTTGTACATTTCGACAAATTAGGCTCTCAGTGTTTTGCTTTTTACAATTTAGCTTGCGTAGGAGGGTTCATTTTACGGAAGGGTCGGCAGCAAAAACCATAATATCTGGCTGAGAGCCTTTTCCCCTTTATAACACTTTCGAACTTTTTACAACACAGATTAGGGTTTGCTTACTTACTACGTAAGTACTTTCTAATAATTAAGTTTAGTTAAAGCATTGTTTAAAGGTAAACGTATGAAAAGTTATTAAAAACAGTGCCTTCTAGATTAACATACACTAACGACTGGCAGATAGACGATAGAAATAACATTTCATATTGGTACATACACATACACATACCTACATACACAAATCACGTCTTTATCCCTTACGGGGTAGACAGAGCTAAAGGTAACAAGACCTAGAGGCCACGTTTAGCAAGACACTGAGGGCGTAAAGGTGGAAAGTGGAATCAAAATAGTGATGGGTTGCTAGCCGCATCGCCTATAACATGATTCCTATGATTTTCGCCCATTCCCTCGATGGGTATATTGGTAATATTGATATTAATAATTACATTACAATCAGTTGATTTCCTGTTTGTCTAAATGTCAAAGAAAAGACAGTAGACGATTTGAGGGACGGTGGGTGACTGTATGGTTAAACCATGGCGTGTTTTGAGTGCAACATGCTACACGCAAAAGGGTGTGTTCCATAGAGTGCGGTTATTATTTTAGACAAAGTGGATTACCTAAATATAGAGGAGCTAACTAAGACAGCAGGAGGAAAAAATGTATTATGAACAAAAACTACGTTTAAATTATTTGGAAATATTGTTATCAAGAGCTACGATAGAACTACGATTATTATCAAATTAAAAATAACGTAATTTTATTGTGTTTGCTTATGAACTTGATTTTGTGACATTTACTATTATTTTTTATTAATTCTCTGGCGACTTCAATATGAATTATCTTTGCATGATATTTTATTGTATACTAATGTATTTTTTGCATTGAATGAATAATAAAGTAAACTTAACTATATGTCATTGTATCAAAAGTTTTACTTTGCCATTTTTTTTGATGTTGAAATGTGTAGATAATAATAACAAATGACAAAGTCAAAACTCCGCTGCGTACAAGTAAATTATTGTAGATATTAATTGTCATCTAACTAAGAAATCCATACCAAATTTCAAGACATTCTTAACCACTTTAAGCGGATCAAATTATGCTAAAAAGTTATAACGGTCAATAATCCACCCTTTTACGGCTATCCGTATCGGTTAGATAGGTATTATATTTTTAAACCGTAGGTACTGAAAATATTTGAAATTCCGATATGACCGGGAGCATTTCTGAAGTAAAATAAAATATACCTACACTTTACCTTAGTTACGGGTACACGCGGTTTCTAAGTAAATATGAAATCTGAAACAGAAATGAATAAGGTAAGCTCAATACTAAGCACGTCAAAGAGAAATTCTCTTTTTACATTTCCCGACTTGACCTAATAAAAATACGGGCGAGTGTTCACTAGGTGGGCTCCATCCGAGCGTTGATATTGGCGATCCCAGCTCTCACGGCTCAAGTGATTTCGCTTTCACTGCTTTACATGCACTAATACCTTAATCTTCAGCATAGAATGTCTAAAAATATCTACTACTTGCAGATTGGTCACAATCTACCCAACTCTACGTTATCAGCTTTTCAATGTATTTTGGGGGAAGCTAGTCGGGCTCGAGCTCCTTTACGCACACGCACGCAATTTAGTTTACAAGTCTACTCATTGTCTGCCAAGAAAGTAGGTACTCGATGGAATTCACGTGTCTAAAAATCCTATGATTATAAAAATCAAGTCTCTCTGTTAGAGTACATGTCATAACAACTGGAGATTTTTGCACACAAATGTTTGGGTGAGATAAGTGGTGTTTATGTCTACCGAGCGATTATAGACACGGACACAAGAACGTAAGTATTTCATTTGGTGTTTGTGTCATTTTAATAAATGGAATATTATAAAATATTACATTTCCTGCCATACACCCTGCGCCTAGTTGCCATTATACAGAGACTAAAAGCTTACAAATATATCTCTACTTCATTTCAATTTTGAGTTTTTTAAATTGTCTAAATGGATCTAGGGCCAATTTAATAACAATAAAAAACATGGTAAGATCGTAAGAAACATTGAGACTGGTGCCCTTCATCATACATAACGTGACCATTATTTTTTTGCCAGAGAGGGATATCAAAGGTTTACAAGTTTTTTCTTATAGAAAATAGAATAACACAAAAACTAGTGTCCGACCGAAGTTTCGGTTTCGGTTTCGGTTTCGGCCAATTTCGGCCAAAAAAGTGATTTCGGCCGAAGTTTCGGTTTCGGCCAGAATCCGGCCGAAACCTTCGGCCGGGCCGAAATTACTTCGCGGCCTCTCGCGGCTCTCGCATCGGGAGCATTCGGCTTAATTCGGGCGCGTAAAGTAAAAGAACAAATTAAAATATGTACTCTAAGCTCCAGGAAGAAGGACTACAAAATAGTCCGAAACATGTCGAGCATCACTCGACTTTTTATACGTGAGT
This sequence comes from Pandemis cinnamomeana, assembly GCA_932294345.1. Classification (NCBI taxonomy): domain Eukaryota; kingdom Metazoa; phylum Arthropoda; class Insecta; order Lepidoptera; family Tortricidae; genus Pandemis; species Pandemis cinnamomeana. The sequence continues at coordinate 7,360,487 of OW028705.1, read as the reverse complement.
TATCCATTTGTGTAATTATGATTAAAGTCTCACGGTAGTTTCATGTACCTATATCTATTTTCATTAAAAATAAACGCTCAAATAAGAAATCCTTGCAATAACCTTTTCCTTACGATTTGTACAGTAATTTTGAATATTTTGATACGTCTTCAAAAATTTCGGTTTCGGTTTCGGTTTCGGCCGAAATCAGAAAAAAACCGAATATTCGGTTTCGGTTTCGGTTTCGGCTAAGAATCGTGTTTCGGTCGGACACTAACAAAAACAAACAAAGCACTTAACACAATAGTAACGTAGGAACGGCTTACTAAGCCCGAGCAGGTGGCGTGACTTCTAAGTCGTGTTTTTGTATTTGTCAGCTGAAAAAAAACTTTCAAAACCACGCATTTCGAGCGGGAAAAGTACATTTGAAATTATCGTTTGGCCTATTTGTTAAAGCGGGACTATGTCGGCCTCGCTGGGGACACCGGGACAGACTGCCTGAAAGCGGGACTGTCGTACCCAAAGCGGGACGTATGGTCACGTTAACCATACCGAATGGCAGGCTAATTTTTAAATAAATATTAAGACACAAATAAATATTGGTGGCAGGTGGAGCACCAGTACTGAAGATGCTGCAGAAGGTATTTAAGGCCGTCGTAATCAAGTATGGTACAGAAATGTGTAAGTGCTCTTCTTCGAAAAGGGTAAATACACAAGAACATAGACCCATCGCACTTGCTACCTACGTAGTAAAGTCAGCTACAGAGAAAAGGTACCCTCCGTAATATCGGTGATTATACGGGTACCTTTACTGATTGTCATTTATTTTATCTTGGCGTGTTCTAGCTTATCGTAGGTACATATTTTTCATTATTACTCGCTCTAAGAAGCGACGCCGCTACTTACTTACACTTACTTTTTAAGAAATTTTAACTCGGTCATGGAACTTCCTGTGATCTGCAACTTCGTGAAAATAATTCAAATTGCCTTATTGAGATAAGCAGCTTTGGAAGATTATGTTTTCACATTCCTGAGTGGAGGATGGTTTTTTATTCGTATTAACCATAAACAAAATAATGATTTTGGAAACAAGTCTCTTATTTGTCAACAGTTAAAATTAGTTAATTAAAGCGGGTTTTAATAGCACAATAGGTACAACTCAACTTCTTAAAATTTGCGAATCACTATAAGAATGTGTTTTTTAATCATCGCATTAAAATTGCTGTTTTTAACGATTCGGGTTATTGATTTCATCGGTATTCGGCTGTCATAACTACTCTTTCAATGGATGTTTATAAATTAGAAGTTATTAGCGAAAATTAATGTTCCCTGTACATAATACGACGGTGAGATTCGAAATAAAAGTATCTAAGTTATGATAGTCTATGAACTCCTGGATTTAATATGACGACATTTCACGAATATTTATTTTCCCGTCGCTTTAAATTACTTACGTGAAATAGAGCATAAAAGATGATTAATTATTTCAGCAATTTTAAAATTATCATCTTGTGAGGAGGTTATAAGTGACCACGGCAGCTGCATCGCAGCCGAAACGTGCAGGAATTTAATAATAATGAAAAGAGAAATAATAATGTTATAGCTGAAACAACTGTTTGAAGTAGATGCTAGAGAAAAAACTAATGTTTCTACGGTAAAAGTGAGACAACAGCAGTTGTTTTCCCGAATTGGATAGTCCGTTTATTGTTTAACTAGCTGTTGCCCGCGACTTCGTCCGCGTGTGTTTTTGTGATACTTACGGCTTTTCTCGATATCAAAATTATTATTATTATGACTATTAACGTATTAACTTCGTCACGTGAACCACTGAAAGTGTGTACGAAACTATACTTTTAGAATTACGTCATGAAAATAATAATTTGTGACACGGAATCTTGAAAAAAAAACAGGTGTGAACTGGTTAATGACTCATCACATTTATTTATACCTTATTTTACAAAATAGTTTAATTTATAGTTTTGTTTATAGTTTCTTTATTCAAAAAAAGCTAAGTACAGTTTTTGTTACCTACACCACTATTAATTTCGCCGAACTATGAGGCTTATTGGCGAATACTGCGCTCACTTTAACGATATTTGTACCTACCCTGATTAATTTAAAAAAATAAATATATTCTAATCAAATAATAGGTACATAAATGTTTACCTGTTTTTACCTTACGACTAACAATTTATTTACTAATCCGTTTTAATTAATATATTGCGACTCAATTTTTTCTAGCAGAAGTTTTTTTATTTATTTTCTTGGTTTAAGTAGGTAGCTACAGATTATTAACACTTATTATCTTTATCTACAAATTAATTACCTACAGAGGCCTTATACCATGACGTCGTAATGCGATTCAGTTAAGGTTCGCTCGCTGTCAGATTCATACTAAAAGCACAAACTTTTTCACAATAAAATTCTGACATGTTCGTAGCGCAGACGTAAACGCGCCTTTTGATTTTGATTTTTTTAGGCAAAGATATTAAGAACATACAGCCAAGCGTTTCACGCCGCCCTCATAATATATCAGGTTTTCAAATAAGAGTGCGTTCAAAAACCGAACGCGTTGTGAATAATAGCACATAAATAAAAACAAAGTAACGGTATTGCATATTGAACTTTAGGTGTTAGGTAAAGAACACAATTTAGGACGCCAATTTAGGTTGATTTAGGTTTGACGAAAATGTCTTCGTTGAAAAATACCTGTACAGCATGTAATTATTTTATTAATGTTTTTTCACAATTGACACAGTTTTCCAGCTTTATGTCTTATGTACATTCGTATCTATTTATTTTCTCCGTAGTATTATTTTGTTTGTAATTATTACCAACTACTTATACCGAGGAAAGCTGATTTTCTTGAGTTCCGCTATTTTGTGCGTAATCACCTCAAAAATTAAATTTCAAGAAAACTGAGAAATTATATTTACCTGTATTAACTTGGAAGTATTATTTAGCAACTAGCTGTTGCCCGCGACTTCGTCCGCGTGTGTTTTTGTGATACTTACGGCTTTTCTCGATATCAAAATTATTATTATTATGACTATTAACGTATTAACTTCGTCACGTGAACCACTGAAAGTGTGTACGAAACTATACTTTTAGAATTACGTCATGAAAATAATAATTTGTGACACGGAATCTTGAAAAAAAAACAGGTGTGAACTGGTTAATGACTCATCACATTTATTTATACCTTATTTTACAAAATAGTTTAATTTATAGTTTTGTTTATAGTTTCTTTATTCAAAAAAAGCTAAGTACAGTTTTTGTTACCTACACCACTATTAATTTCGCCGAACTATGAGGCTTATTGGCGAATACTGCGCTCACTTTAACGATATTTGTACCTACCCTGATTAATTTAAAAAAATAAATATATTCTAATCAAATAATAGGTACATAAATGTTTACCTGTTTTTACCTTACGACTAACAATTTATTTACTAATCCGTTTTAATTAATATATTGCGACTCAATTTTTTCTAGCAGAAGTTTTTTTATTTATTTTCTTGGTTTAAGTAGGTAGCTACAGATTATTAACACTTATTATCTTTATCTACAAATTAATTACCTACAGAGGCCTTATACCATGACGTCGTAATGCGATTCAGTTAAGGTTCGCTCGCTGTCAGATTCATACTAAAAGCACAATCTTTTTTCACAATAAAATTCTGACATGTTCGTAGCGCAGACGTAAACGCGCCTTTTGATTTTGATTTTTTTAGGCAAAGATATTAAGAACATACAGCCAAGCGTTTCACGCCGCCCTCATAATATATCAGGTTTTCAAATAAGAGTGCGTTCAAAAACCGAACGCGTTGTGAATAATAGCACATAAATAAAAACAAAGTAACGGTATTGCATATTGAACTTTAGGTGTTAGGTAAAGAACACAATTTAGGACGCCAATTTAGGTTGATTTAGGTTTGACGAAAATGTCTTCGTTGAAAAATACCTGTACAGCATGTAATTATTTTATTAATGTTTTTTCACAATTGACACAGTTTTCCAGCTTTATGTCTTATGTACATTCGTATCTATTTATTTTCTCCGTAGTATTATTTTGTTTGTAATTATTACCAACTACTTATACCGAGGAAAGCTGATTTTCTTGAGTTCCGCTATTTTGTGCGTAATCACCTCAAAAATTAAATTTCAAGAAAACTGAGAAATTATATTTACCTGTATTAACTTGGAAGTATTATTTAGCAATTTTAAAAGGTTACACTTCATTGGTTTTTATTATATAGGTGTATGAAGTTAATTAATTTTAAACACAAAACCCTCTTTTTTGCGCCTCTGGGTGAGATTTAAAAAAAATGCTAAAATAGGTGTTTCTTTATTTTTATTACTTAGTATTTATTCTGAGTTTCATGATTCTAGAACAATCTAATTTTATTTTTTCATACAAACTTTAACCCCCCTTTTCACCCCCTTTTTCCAAAAAAGTCCAAAATTTCTGTAGCCTATATCCTATTCTGAATTTATTGAAATAGATTTGTGAACATTTCAACAATATCCGTTCAGTAGTTTTTACTTGATGCTCAGTCAAACAAACAAACAAACAAACAAACAAACAAACGAAAATTTTAAAAATGGTTTTAATATGTTCAGTTACCGATTTCAAGTCACCCTGGTCGGTTTTTTTTTTTAAATCTTCAATGTACAGATTTTTTGGTCTCAACGATTTTATTATATGTATAGATTTTAAAAGGTTACACTTCATTGGTTTTTATTATATAGGTGTATGAAGTTAATTAATTTTAAACACAAAACCCTCTTTTTTGCGCCTCTGGGTGAGATTTAAAAAAAATGCTAAAATAGGTGTTTCTTTATTTTTATTACTTAGTATTTATTCTGAGTTTCATGATTCTAGAACAATCTAATTTTATTTTTTCATACAAACTTTAACCCCCCTTTTCACCCCCTTTTTCCAAAAAAATCCAAAATTTCTGTAGCCTATATCCTATTCTGAATTTATTGAAATAGATTTGTGAACATTTCAACAATATCCGTTCAGTAGTTTTTACGTGATGCTCAGTCAAACAAACAAACAAACAAACAAACAAACAAACAAAAATTTTAAAAATGGTTTTAATATGTTCAGTTACCGATTTCAAGTCACCCTGGTCGGTTTTTTTTTTTAAATCTTCAATGTACAGATTTTTTGGTCTCAACGATTTTATTATATGTATAGATTCCACTATGCCTGTAATGTAACTTAAGCAACGCCACAACCTACATACGATACGAGTACGATCCGGGTAGCCAATTTACTCAGGAACCACAGGAGAACAGCAGAACTTGCGTTGAATTTAAAACTAGGTACACCTCATAAAGGATTCTTGAATAAAATTTATAAACAAGAGGACAAAAGGTCGAATAAATATTAATATTTTTGTCTGCCTGCCAAATGTATTCAGTGCGAGCGAAGTGTTATTTGCGATATTTTTGTTATTGTTACGATTGGTAAAAACTTTGCCGCTATTTTTCATGTTGCATTTTATTTAAGCCTCGGCGATTCCCTACAGAAAACCTTTTTAGGGAGGCTCAGGTTTTGAGCGTTCGGAGGCTGTACATTTTGCGTGTCACAGTATTTATGCATAAACAAACAATCAGTCTTGCAACTTACTGTGATATGTTAAAAAAGAGAATTTTTAAGGTCCCCAAACCTGTCGTCAAAACTAAATTTGCCAAACGCTTTAAACATTTCTTATTCCCCCATATTTACAATGGAATTGTTAAAGAGTGCGACATAAGACATTGCAGACTTCCTGAGGCAAGAAAACGTTTACTGAGTCTATTGCTGACCTGGAGCTATGACGACTCTGAGCAAGTGTTAAGTGTTGTGAGTTAACACACTTTCACACACACATATACATACATACACACATACATATACACACACACACACACACACACACACACACACACACACACACACACACACACACATTTGCAGCTATCTATCTATTTATTTTTACTATTTTTTAATTTCTAGTTGGTATTTGGGTTCCCATGAGCAAATTATTGTTTTGATTTTATTTTTTCTATTTTTACCTCCTTTTTTTTGTTAATCAGACCGCTTCATAATTAATGGTAACCGTTATTTTTTTTTTTTGATATTTCTTGGCTGCCACGATACAGGCTGTGCCTAGTGTGGAGTCATTGAACTTCCTAACATTATGTATTTCGTGTCTATTTTGGAAAATAAATTTTACTTTTTTACTTTTTTTTTTTTTTTTTTATTTACTAATAATATTCCATGGTTCTTTAAAAATATGCAACCTGGCCCGATATAGTTTTGCTGACACGAATGAGGACTTAATACCGACTTTGCTTAGTAATGGAAGGCCACTGCAATTCGAATAAGGTAAGTAGTAATGCTTCGAGAAGAAAGACAAAAACTGAAAATTACTTAAATGTTGAGATTAGAGAGAGAGTGGGCTGCATTACAATGTTCTAGTTTTTCTTTATGCAAGGATGTTTTTGTTGAAGCCCAGTCATATTAATGCACTGCATTATAAATGTACGCCCGAGCTGACTTACGCTTAGTTAAAAGAACCGGTCAAGTGCGAGTTAGACTGGCGCCGACCAAAGGTTCCGTGGACCAGTCTAAAGGTGTGTATATGGTGTTAAGGGTACCTATAATCATATTGGTATGAACTTGCCTAATACTGAAAGTAACGAAGGCTCAAATTTATTTTTGTAAATTTTTATAATTAATTTATTATTTAAGTAAGTAAGTAAATTCTTTATTGTACAAATACAAAGGAACAGAGACAAATCACAAAAAAGACATTAAATATATGCGCAAAGGCGAACTTATCCCTATATGGGATTTCTACCAGTTAACATTTGAGTAAATGAGAGGAGCATTAAGCGAGAGACCGAGAAAGAGTGAGTTTAAAATATCCATATAGTGAAAGCCACAATAGGGCGTACATCTCAAAATACAACAACCAATTCATAAATAAACTACTATATATCATTACACACATTCATATATACACACTACATACAATAGGAGTACACACATACAATATTTAAGGAGATGGTGTGAGCCACTTTTCCTCAAGTTATTTAGGAAAATAATAAACCAAACCTTACCTTACGTTAGGCTCTGTCTACGCCGTAACGGATAAAGACGTTATTTATGTGTGTGTATAAGCCAAATTATTTTAAGATACAGGATACAATATACACAAACCAATTTTTATTTTATTCATAAAGTTTAGTTTTTCTTTGCGTTCTAAAATACTCACACAATACAACACAACTCGCATATGACAGCTTCTACCTGTACAGGGCAGTAAGCTCAATACAAATCCACTGGCAGATACATGTTCGCGCAGAGGAGCACGGGGCTGTTCATTCAGCGTCCGGTGTGTCCGCTCCGCGCTGCACTGCGCAGCTTGCTTCCGCCAAGGTCGATATCGCACCCGGCAGGATAAGCTGCAGCATGACCTCGATTGCCAGGATACAGATACGGAGGTCAGGGGCCCGATTTTTGAAAGCACATCACTCGAAAGTACCACTCGAAAGTGGTATAAATCTGTTTATATCTTCAAAACTACAGCTCTAATCAAATTTTTGACTAGGTCACAAGATTAATGAGAGCCTTAAGTATCTTCTATGCTACTCGTATTCAAAATTCAGCACAATTTTTCACCACTTTCGAGTGGCATTTTCACACATGTGCTTTCAAAAATCGGGCCCCTGGCTTCGGCGTGGGCACAATTTAGACGGCAGGTCACTGACAGGCTGGCCTAGTGACGCCGGACAGGAAGACATGGGTTGGGGATTTATTGGACCCCGCCTGTCAATGCGGCGTATAAATGTTTGCATTTGTCTCGAGGGTGTTTTGTTTGCAAGGCAATCGAATCGATGCGTGATACTTATTCAAATTTGGAAGTTCTTAATTCGGCATTTTTAATATTAAACCTCATACTTTTTGACACTACTGAAATCAAGTTTAACACTAAATTTAACTCCGTCCAGCAAAATGGCATAAGAGTAGAATTATAGTAACGTCAGCTAAAGTAATGTATTGGCAAGTTTAAAAAGTTTGTGGGCACGTAAAAAGTTGCCGTAATGGTAATTGAACGGAAACTTTAGACTCGCTTAAAAGGATTACGAAGAATGCTGGTACACGTGAAAAGAAAAAATGCTGGAAAAATATTTGAATAGGGTGGGAGCGAAAATGTTTGGAACTCGGATCATTTAGGTTATGATGATGAAAAAGCCTGTAGCGGGGTGTTATTATAATTAACGTAACATTTGCTTCTTTGACGCCAAATAAAGCTAAGTAAGTTTTTTGTAACTACGATTTCTCTTAAGAACTTTCGCTAACATGATATAGCAATTAAAGAGAACATAATTTAGAGAAATAACTTCTTAAGTATCACATAAAATACAGATTGTTCTTACTACCTATAAAAAATCAACAAACCAAGTAAAAAAGTGGTGCTATAGGTACTTTAGATTAATAGTTACGAATTACAACGATCATTCCGCGCTACGTCGTAGCCGTAGCACATTTGCTTGTGTCAGGCTCACAAGGTGAGATAAGTGATGAAATGTATTCATTGAACTTTAAGCGCGACTCGATGTCGATAAAATAGTAGATTGTTCAACAAGGGACTAAAACAAGCCATAACGACACGAGATGCTTAGCTTCCCGAGCTCATCGAATACTACAATAGAATTCTTAGAATTATGTAATTAGAACCGTTCGTAAAATATGTAATTCGTTAATTCTTCTTCACCGTATGATGATGGTGACATTTATGGTCCATAATTTATAAACTATAAAATATTATTACAATCCAAAACACTTGCACAATATTCAAATGGCAAAAAATCTGCGGTTTTTTTTTGTAAAGTGAAGCTTTGAATTCTTGCATATTTAGCCACATATTCAAACTTGAAAACTATTTTACACTAATTGGACCATGCATAATAAAATTAATTAATCCTTAATGTAATTAAATAGATGCATATTCGTAATCATGAATCGTATTTTTGCACAGTTGTCATTTAGAGGTTATTTCCACGCTCTAAAATTTGTCTATACTTAGGGAACATACCCAAACTACGTGACCGATTTAGGGGGGGGGAGGGGGGTCTTCAAAGTACCACTCATGGTCACCGGGGGGAGGGGGGGGGGGTTTGGTTTCTTGTCACGTAGTCAATAATTTTTTTTTAAGAACGCCACGTTTTTATTACCCCATCAATAAAACTTGTCCAGTATCGCCACATCACTATAAAATCTTTTTTAACGGCCCGTACATATACATTGTGCAATGTACTATTTTTTCTTGATATATTTTTTACTAAACACAATTACAACCGTATGCAATTATAGGTACGCATTCTCAAAGTACGCACTTTTAGGGGCCGTATAAGAAAATACAAACAAAAGCCATTATTTTGTAACTTTACGCAAAAAATATTGATAAAATATACTACGTGAAAACTAGGGGGGGGGGGAGGGGGTCTGGGCATATACTACGCTTGGTCACCGAGGGGGGGGAGGGGGTCAAAAAACACGAAAAAAAGGGTCACGTAGTTTGGGTATGTTCCCTTACTCAATCATAAACATCATGACTGACTATTTAGGGGTTTCCAAAGTAAATTAAAAAAATATACTTTAATCCCTAGAGATTAAAAAGCAGCTTTAGCCACGATTTGCAGAAACAGTTTAGTTACATTTTAAGAGCATGAGAAGTGAAAAGAGTATTTGTCTCCGTAATGACACCTGGCAGACACGTGAATGTCGCCGATTTAGTTGTGCAATTGTTTGTAAATAATAAAGTTACTGTCGAAATTGTGTTAAACTTAACTTACTTGACTAATGAAATGAACAGTATTTTATTTTACTAGGCTATTTTAAGAGAAGCGTCACCGTTAAAAATATTCTGCAATGTCCGTCATAATCAATGCCTTCGCACTCCAGTCGATTACGTTCGTTGAGGTGTCCAGCGTCAAAGAAATGCGTCATTCGGTGACATTTGTGACCTTGCCTTATGGTATGGACCATAATATTATATTATGTCCGACGCGAGGGGAACTGTTGCAGGTAGGTACAAGTTTGTTATACTGCTAGATGCGTCACTACACTGCGAACTGAGTGGTTATTTTTAGACTAAACCTTTGAACAAAACAGTAGAGAAATTGAATTGGACTTTTAAGGTATCGTTATTCCTAATGTTAATCGGTCTCCTGAAAACTAACCGACCCTCCCACAAACGAGATGCATCATAATAGACGTGGATAAACGGGTACCTATTCAAAGAGAGTATATCGCTAATAGTCTCTACCCCTTCAAACGGAAACTCTCGTGTCTTTGTCCTAAGCTCGAATGGCTTCAAAGGCGCCGATTCCCAGAATAACAAACATAGAAACACACGTCGAGATCACAATTTAAGACGCACTTAGACTTTGTAGAGGACGTTCACGTCCTTACTAAACATCCGTTTTCCAAGCTGCAGTTTTTTTGCTCATGGCAGATGGAATTTATGTGTCGCAAAATAATTTACAAACGTTAAACATTTGAAAAAGCTGAATCGTATTATAAAATTCTGGGTTTTATTTGATCATTATTGAATTAATCAAATTGATTACACGTGCTCTGTTTAAAACAATTATTAGGTACTAGCTTTTGCCCGCGACTTCGTCTGCGTAGAATTATACATAAAACCTTCCTCTTGAATCACTCTATCTATTAAAAAAACCGCATCAAAATCCGTCGTGTAGTTTTGAAGATATAAGCATAAATAGGGACATAGGGACATAGGGACAGAGAAAGCGACTTTATTTTATACTATGTAGTGATGATGTAGTGATAGTGATGTTGTATTTCTCAAACAACAAACGCTTGATCGCACGGTAGGCGATGATAAAATAACTGCAATTTCTCTTAGCGGATCGTTTTCCTCCAATTCTGACCTACATAGATTTTGTCGTATAATGTGTGAATTATTGAGGAAGCTGGCTGTGGCCATTGGAGATACGACAGTACACAGCATTCTTTCTCGGGATAATTACCTAAATTAATTTTTATTAGGTACGGATTGTTTTATCACTGTATACAATTAGAAGTAAGTAATTTTATCTTGTTCTTTATTGAAACTTATAGAGTAAGATCCCAGAGCGATCAGACATAACTTATTTTCAGACGAATGAAACCTTAAGTTTTCAGTAGCGTCTCGTGTGCCTTGAATACCTACGCGCTTGTGAAAACTTGCCGAGTGACACCTGGGCAGGTACCAGGTGAGAAAGGTAACTAAAAATAAGAGTTATTTAACTTAAATTCAGATGGCTGATTTTTATATATATCATGTAGAATATTATTTTAAAGTAATATCATAAGTGTCAGACACTTTTGATGGACCAGAGCTTTTGTCAGACGCTTTTAAGCTAGGTACCCAAAAAATAAATGAACTTTACTTATTTTTACATGTCTGATTTTTGAATATGTTATTGAAGTATTTATTTAAAAGTTATATTCAATCAGTCAGACAAACTAGAGTGACCAAACATCCCCTAAGACAAATATTGTTCAGCCAGAAGTATGAGGGCGAGAGCACTATTGCGCATGCGCCTCAAAGTAAAAAATTTAAATGTGTTAAGAATACTTACTGTTTTCGATCTGAGATTTTTGCATCTTTGTTTCAACAAAATTAACTTTAACAGGAATACTATAAATTTCACAGAATTTTTGTCTTAGGGGATGTTTGGTCACTCTAGTTTGTCTGACTGATTGAATATAACTTTTAAATAAATACTTAAATAACATATTCAAAAATCAGACATGTAAAAATAAGTAAAGTTTATTTATTTTTTGGGTACCTAGCTTAAAAGCGTCTGACAAAAGCTCTGGTCCATCAAAAGTGTCTGACACTTATGATATTACTTTAAAATAATATTCTATATGATATATATAAAAATCAGCCATCTGAATTTAAGTTAAATAACTCTTATTTTTAGTTACCTTTCTCACCTGGTACCTGCCCAGGTGTCACTCGGCAAGTTTTCACAAGCGCGTAGGTATTCAAGGCACACGAGACGCTACTGAAAACTTAAGGTTTCATTCGTCTGAAAATAAGTTATGTCTGATCGCTCTGGGATCTTGGACTATTATGACATTCCCGGACAATTGTTGCATTTTGCCGCAATTGGCGTCAATTTATCCGGCAGCAACCGGGTCAACGGATACCGTAGGTACTATTATTAAACAAAATGCAAACGACCGCTCGCGCTCGCTGAAGTGTTTTGTGCAGCGACTGCAGCGTGTAATGCATGTTGTATCGAATAAATCACCCGCCTGCATCTCACGTCTCGTAACGTAATCTGCTGTTTGACAGTAACCAGTCAAACCGAGACGCAAATAGTCAGCACCGACGTCATGCGCGGACAACGACCTCCTTAACAGACATAATATTAATAAATAAATAATAGATACGATGTTGGCACGATTTTGTCAAGGGGATGACTGGGATAAGACTTTCTCCGCGACAGTTCAACGATCGTTCGATAGTATTCTATTCTTACTTTTGAAATTGAATTGTTTATAATAATAAGTGTCTAGTATGGTATACCTATACCGTGATCGTGGGAGTAAATCTATTTATTATACTGTTTGGTTTGAAATAATTTTCCAAAAAATGACTTCAAATTAAATAAAGCGGCTCTTGATCCCATCAAAGTACCACCTGTTCGTGACCGCAGACGCTGCAATAAGTACTTATTATATAGGTACTCGTATAGGAATGACCACAACATCGTGTTAAATGTATGAAAAGTGTGCCTAGCCTACACGAATCATCAATTCCAGTGTAACTAACTATCTAAGTGGTAATCGCAAAAGTTGAAGATAGAATACCTAGATACAAACAAGTAGTAGTTCGTACAGAACCCTCATAATTACGTGAACACATTTGAATCGATGGCATCTTCGGAAACGCCGTAGTCGTCTATTAATTAATGATAAAATCTGGACGAAAAATTTCTCCATGACGGAGGTCGCGTTCGGAATGTTGGATAAAGTCCAGACCTTCGCTGATTTTCGGGCTAAATGCAGCCGCTGAGACATTCATTCCGTCGAATATTACACGCTGACAACGTTTAATATAGTTACCGCGTAGTTTCCGGATATATCATTACTCGTAATTTATTCATAGCGTACCCGTATTTTTAGAAGGATCTGTGTCGCGACGGGAGCTGCTAAGATATGCTATTAGGCGCAGGTGGAGGCTGCGGCTGGAGATCAGACGCGCGATACGGACGCCGCCGCCGCTCCCGCGCCTGCTACAATCCAATTTTCCAACAGCCGCCGTCAATAATTCCCTATCGAGGTTACGTTACGAGTCACGGTACGTGCCGAAAAATGATCACTTTTAGCAGACAACGTGGTTTATTAGACATAAATTTACAGTAATACACTTGGTTCCGAGGCCCCAGGCCAGTACACTTAAGTTAATTTTATCTCATTCTCAGTTGATTCAACCATGTGAGAAGAGTGTCTGTTAGTCACAGCTATTGCTACATAGGTATTGTATCTAACCTAACGCTTTAATCAACCCGACGAGTAGGTATAAGCGCGACTAAAGGAAAATGTGTGCCTACTTTTCCGGTGTTAATGAAATTCAAACAGTGACAATAGTAAGTCGGGTCCGATCCATAAATATCAGTGAGTGAGCACTGAGCAGGCTAGCCTCGACCGTATCGTATGTGGTGTCTATATCCGTCCACGGTGCTTGGGTTGAATGCTGATTGGCATCATTATACGACGGAAACAATCGCCTCCCCGAAACTGTTGGCGAGTCACAAGACATGTCGTATGGTCTCGCACTTATGATACTTTTTTTTTTGAGTAGGCCACTTTTTCACATGATTCCAGAGCTGTTTCATTTGCGTTTCCTTATTGTTCAAGGTCTGCGTTATGTCACAATCATCTAGCCAATTCCACGCGCAATTATCTACTTAACTAGTTATGGATTTTTCTGTAACTTTGCAATCAAATGTGGTAGTGCAGTGGAATACTCATGTGTTACTATTGTGGCGTTTAGTTCAAGGTACCTAACTAATTGCAACGGTCTTTAATACAATTATATATACAGTCAGGGGCATAAATATATGTACGCGTACATTACCAAGACGTCAAAAATATCTATACACCTTTATGCCAGAAACAATAAGGTCGGTTGACACATATATTTGAACACTAGCTTTTGATCGCGACTTCGTCCGCGCAGAAACAAAATTCACGCTAAAACTTCTTCGCCTCTCCCATCGAAAATGTACAAAAACCAGCCAAATGCGAGTCGTACTTTAGCACGAAGGATTTCATACTACCTACTTACCTCTACGACAGAAACCATTTCTTGCATGGACACCCACTTCCATTATTTTTATCCCATCCTTTTGTCCTGTGGGAAATTCGAAAATCACTTCTTATGGCGTGATCTTCAAAGAATGTCTATATTATTATTTTCTATACCGTCCTTTTATCCTGTGGGAAAATTGGAAAATGAGTCTCCTTTCGTCATTAAAGAATACGTCTGCCAAAAAACTATAATAGCAATACAAAGCAAAGCAAGCAAATTTAAAGATTCTAGTAATAATAGCTACGGAGATAAGAATATTTCAAAATAATATAAATCCCTTTTTTCTTCCTATCCCGCGGGAATTTCGAAAAGTCCGCGTTTTCAGCACATGGTTGTGTGCCAAATTTTAAGACTAGTAATTGTAGTTATGGAGATAGGCTCCCTTTTCAGATGACATACAAACCCCATTTATTCTCTATCTCATGGGAATTTTGTAAAATCCCTTCTTAGTGCACCTCTATGATACTAAAGCAATATTTATTTACGTTGCGACTCTAGGCAGCTGCGACCCAAAGTTGCACCATGATTCAAATCATGATTTTCTCAACAGATTAGTAAAGTTTGCATCAAAACCCGGTCAGCCGGTTTCACGTGATGCGCTCGCAAATATACAGACAGAGAAACAGAGAAACAGATAAACAGACAAACAGACAAAAATTAAAAAAAACTGATGGAAAGTGTTCTGTTATCGATTCTAAGTACCCCCCACCCATTTTTTTTAAAACATCTTCCATTTAAGATATTCGACCCTATTCGCTTTATTATATGTATTTGCCCTATAGATGAGGGCTGTATCGATATGTATGCCCTCAACTCGACTGTAGATGTAATGAATACTCACTTACAAATTAAACAGTTGGATAGTTGTATAACTTAGTTAATTAACTATTCATCATTAGGTAATCCTTAGTTTAATAAGTTATAAAAATGCTGATTTCTAACTTTGTACAGAAAATAATAGTCCCAGTATCAATTAATATTTAATCATGGACCCTATTTTTTGCCTAAGATACAGGGTACTTTCGTATCCTAGTTTAGGCATTTAATTTAATTATTCCGCACAGCTTATAATATACTTTCGTTGTAAGCGCAGGCGCACTTGTTTTATGTCGAGTCATTAGTTTAGTTCTTAACTTTGTTGTGTACTTATTAATACATAGATAGATAGACATAATATAGTGCTTACTAACCATTTATAATTTATTTGTACAATTGATTATTTTAATAAATAATTTGAATTTGAATTTGAACAAGGAATGTTTTCTCATCTTAAATGTACCTCTTTAACGTTTCTAGATAGCGTTTTAACGTGTTAATGTTCAAATTTAATAGTGTTATAATAAGGTCATCGGCGGTTGACCTCACAGCCGTGTTTCCCGCATCGCCCGGTGCCGACGCCTGCTGCATCACAGATGATCGGCGGCATTGGCTCTGCTGCTCGCCGCATGCTAATGACTTGCTCTAAACATCCTTTTCGGTTTCTTTTGCCTTAAATTTGGGACTTGCGTGGTTTGTTTCCGTAGTAACAGGTTTTTTTACTTGTAGGTATAAATGCTGTTGAATAATTTACCAACGTTGTTTCTAGCTAGAGTGACTCTTTTATGTTTTTTTTTGTAATTTTCTAATTTCACTCTTTTTTCTTATTCGAATTTGTGTCCGACCAAACCCAGTAGGTATACATAATGTATAACCTAAGCCGATACCGAATTTCAGTTTCAAATTCTGTTTTAACCGTCCCGAATCGACCTAAGATATCCCCGTAATTCAGAAAATTCCCACAATTCTGGCAAACCTGTTAGATTTACTAATTGGATTAAATTTAAATATTTGTACTTGGAATGATCGTAAATTTTGGATTAACGAAATAATATTCAAAGCAAAACATTACAAGGTTTGTTACAAACGCGTTACGATTTAGTAGACATCATTGCGCTGGTGATAAATCGCGAAAAACATATTCGCCGGATGCTGACAAGTGGACAAGGTAAATGTTTTATGGTTTGCTAAAATTGAACGGAGTAAAAATACAGCAGCTGCTTTTTATGACGTCATTTGTGCCATTAGCAATACAAACAATGATAATTTTGAACTTACTTTACACAGGGCAAGGTTAGAAGTTTAAGATATCTTGTATATAGGCGTTAAAATAATGTGTCAGGTATTGTTTTCGATGTTTGCTATTAGCGTATTAGTATCGCTGTCCAAAGGGGGAATGCTGCCAGCGTCTATGGAAGTATGGCACGAGGCCCTTTCCTTTTTTATTATTTTATTTTAAGATTAGTTTTAGTTTCGTTTTTAATTCGTTTTTAATTTAATAGTTTAATTTGTTTTAATTCCCCTTGTATATGAAATAAATAAATAACATGTAAGTTAGCTACTTACATCAATAGAGAATATGTATGAAAAACCACATTTCTTAATAAAATAGAAAATATCGTAAAAGAGATGACTAAAAATAATATCGGTCAAGATATACGGAAAATATAAGAGTTTTAAACTACTAGTATAAATAGTAAGTCAAGCGTGGGTTCGAATCCTGGATTCGGACCTCTGAGTTTTTCGGAATTGATGTGCGAAATTACATTCGAAATTTGCCATGAGCTTTTCGGTGAAGCAAAACATCGTGAGGAAACCTGCACACATCTGCGAAGCAATTCAATGGTGTGTGTGAAGTTCCCAATCCGCACTGGGCCCGAGTGGGAACAATAGCCCAAACCCTCCAATAAATGGAGGAGGCCTATGCCATGAGGCACGAAGATTTACGGATAATTTATATATAGGTACAATGATAACCTACATATACACATACATACATGCCTGCATACATAAATCACGTATTTATCCTTTATGGGGTAGATAAAGCCTAAGGTATATAACAAGACCTAAAGGCCATTGCATTTAGCATAATTGTGGGCGTAGATATAGATGGAAAGGGGAATCAAAATAGTGATGGGTTGCTAGCCGCATCGCCTATTAAATGATTCCTAAGATTTTTGCCCATTCCGTCGATGGAGTTTTACCATCTCCGCAGGAAGAAAAGCAACTGGTAGGTACATTCTATATTACCTTTTCGACGCCAACGACACGTATATCAGCATCGTAGGTTCAACGCCAACGACCTATATAGGTATACGTCCATTACTGCAATGCAAAAGCAACCTTCGGTCAAATGAGTTTAGGTTCCACTTAGCGCATCGCAATAAAGAAGTCTGGCGTATGGGTGACGTCTCTTGTATTTGACGTGGCGGCGAAAAGGTTAATTTTCATTTCATTTTCTTTGCGGACGATTTTTTCGCTGACTGTACATTTTATCAAAAATCTGTGAATGTCGATTGTCATCACTCAAAAAGTTAGTAAAGGTCTCCTAAGAGCATTTTCGCGTAGCAGCAAGGGATCTAGTAGCTGCCCTTACTGCCCCATTTCAACTTTCCACCCTGTAGGTATATGCATATAAGTTATCTATTTATTTACTGTGCCCTACCTACTCGTAGCTTGTTAGTGAATGGTGTTAGGTGGTGATGGTGACGCAACTGTAGTGTGACAATAGTGTGTTAACTGTTACCTAATATCATCGCTGTCAACCCCTATTCTTTGTATTGACAATGTTTTTTAATGAACGGCGAATAAGGAAAAGTAATTATTTAAAACTGGGCAAGTGTGAGTCGGATCAGATCGAGATTGTTTTAGCAAGATCGAGCGAAAAACACGTTTCTCGAAAGAGATCCACTTTTTTACGGTTTAAAATATGCACGCCTGGAACAGCCAAACAGAATAGAGGAAGCGTGGCCTTAGTACTACTTACGTACCTAGGTCTCGTTGGCCACCATTGGGGATGGAACTTTAAAAAGTGGGAGCCTAGGTGATAAGTCCTCATTTAAATTGCATTGCAATGCTTATGTTGACATTTCATTGATTATCTTATCTATTGTTTATTGGGTGTTCGGCAAGACAAAGTGGCTGTGACAATACTACCATTGAGAGAAGGGCGCTTCCCCGCCTGGCGCCTCACCCTCCACCCGGCGAGTTCGAGTAGACCAACGCAGCGTCGCGCGGCGCCCCCCGCGGCAGAGAGCGCATCGCACACTCGCACAGCCAGCCAGCCAACCAGTCATTGAGCGGCGGTCTGCCGTCGCGCTTGTGCCGAACGCTAGTGCGATAACAATTTACGGCTAAAGTGACATGCGCGTTTACTTGCCCTAATTCTTAAATAAAAACAAACGAACCGATTGGATTACAGTGATCGAACAAAGTGACAGTGCTGTGTTAACACTCATACTCATAATATAGTCTTATTCCGCGTTTCTTACTCCGCCAGTGCAGTGTTTATGTTGGGAGCGCGGCACCCGCTCCGTCCAGCGTGCCGGAGGGACGTCGCCCTCGAGGATTTCTTAAAAAGGTGAAGAGTTTTAATATTGAGGTTTTGTTAACGATTGTTTAAAGGTGCATTGCATTTGCATTACAGTAATTCTGAAAGATTGTCTAAACTTAAAACTTTGTTTCGTACGAGCAAGGATGCGTTTGTTTTTATAGTGTCATCATAAATATTAGAATCCGGTTTTGAAGAACTCATTTTCGTTACCTATTGTTTAAACTTGTTTTATAATCATGTTAATTTGTTCGTTTCTTGTTTGACGGCTGTTGATTTTTTACGCGGGTAGGTTATTTTTTGTTTAATGTACCTAATAAAAGTTGCGGAATCGAATGGCTGCTGCTCGGCATAAACACCGTAAAAAACCATGAGATGCTCTTATACTACCAAATAAGTTTATTCATCTTCAAGGATCTTAGTAGGCATTTTGGCGCTACACACCTCGCGAAGCGTTAATTCCGCTTCACACCACAAAGATTATGTTGAGTATCGTCTTTCGACGATTTATGTATTAACCTACCTGACTAACCTACCTACAAGATGATAGAGTACCCTGCCTGCTTACTTGAACTAAGTAAGTAAATAAATGTTACCTACTATGGGCTATGTTGCCATTAACTGCGCGAACCGATCCGCACAGATAGATCGCAACAATAATTTTGATGGCTAGAGGACCTGACCTATGCTTGTGCTGTCGTTGATCACCCACCACAGTACTTAAACAGTATAGGCAGGTACCTATTCGTAATCTAAAATTCATAACGGTTCCAAATTCTATCACGAATCTTCATCATAAATTTTTAGGCATAACATTTTATTAGGTCACTGCATTTATAACTAGATAGGTAAGTACTACATTCTACTTCTGAGCAGGTTTAGTGCCCAGGTAGGTAGGTTAGGTACCTTTTTATGTAGGTAGGTACAGTTTTTCAAATCATGCACGGTCACGTATAAATTCCTGATCTACATCCGGAGATAATGAGCCGAGCAGGCCGGCAGGCAAAACTGCCAAGACTTAGAAATCTACATGGGTAGCTACTTCTACAAATAAATAGAAAGGTAAAAATATATCTACGTATAACCTATCAAGTATTAATTAGATAATATCCTGAATATTCATGATAAATAAACATAGGTAAACCTAGTTGGTACTTACCTAGGTAGGTACGTATTGCACCACTATGTAGGTCGTAGGTACGTAATTAACTCACCTTAATTCCAAAAAATTCAAAGATTTTGCGAAGTGTGAAATGAATTTCATACATAGAACTAGCGACCTGTCTGGTGCAACACAAATATCTATGTAGGTGTATGTACCTACCTAAGTTGATTTTCATGATCCAATCGATTCGTCGACGCTAGTGTCGCGTGCAGTTTTACCAAATTACTGACATCGCATCGCATCGCAGTTTCGCAGTATCAATAATATCGATATTCGATGTACAGGTGCAATTAACATAATCGACAAGCATTGGATTACAGTTGATAGCCTACTTTCGTTTGGCAATATGGGAATGGGATATTTTTATAATAATATTGCTAATTGCTGCCTACCGCTGTCTAGGAATAAGAAAGGCAAAGTTCGAACGCGGGCAAGGTTATGCAATGTCTCTTCTCTGTCGTGGAGCGCGCCGGCAGGCACCTTTCTCATTGAAAACACGGGAAAAAATATTGCACCAGCTAAGTAAGAATACTTTCGTGAAAATTGAGTCTAGCAAATTTAAAGAACGAACAACCTCAGGTAGCCTAAGTTAAGCAAAGGCAAAAGGCACCTGTTACTATTATATACACCTACTACATATTGTATCTATCTACTATTGATATAATACTATCAGTAACTATCTTCTTGTGGTTAGAAAATTATATTGAACGTTCGTAAAGACGCTGATAAAATTGAGCAAGGGCTTAACATTTAATTTGTCGAACTAAACAACGAACACAACAATTTAGCATAGAGCTTAATTGTCCCTACGAACATCTTCGCGATCATTCTAGCGAACGCTTTAGTATATGCTTGTCAAGAAGACAGTGCGAAAGAATGTTCGTAAGAATGGTCACTATTTTGAACGCTCCAGAGAATGCGCGCTTGAACGTTTCTGACAATTTTGTGCCTCGTATTGGAATTGGAACAATCGCTAGAATACTCAGGTTCGGCAGCACCGGCTACCTGTTTGTACTAGAGTGACCAGTTAGCATTAGCAGTTAACTAATTGGACAGTAATTCAAATAGGCGTTATATGTCAATATGTGAAGGTCCTAGAATGCATACATTTTACTCAATAAATAGCATCGAGGGTGCGGAACCGGTTGTAAAGAGGCAAGTTCAAGTAAAAGGGTGTAAGACTAGGACGAGCTTACGTAGAGGAACCCGTTGAAGTAGTTTCGAAGACTGTTCGGTACAATCTATGAATACACATCTAGAAGAATCAAGTAGTAAGCCGTCTTAAAAGACGGATGACTTTCTATTGTTGTTTTGATTTATTGTGGTGGTGTTACGGGCATGGTGCACACAAAATAGTCACAGTACAAGACGCAATTAGAAACAAACATGAAAATTTGATATGAAATTTTGCTGGTAATTATTCTGTGTTTTTATGAATGTCCCCAAAATGACACAATCGACTACACTACAGTGAATTTGTGACGATGAAACTAGTTTTTTTTCGTTTACTGGATTTAACACTAAACAACAATAATGTAAACACCCTACTCTTCCTGAATCACAATTCATCATGGTCAAAACAATTCTTGAATCATTCGAAAACAAATTAAGGAAAAGACAATATTTTGACCTAACCTATGACTGTGACGGCTCTATTGCTTGTTATTGCAACAACAATGATTCCTTAATCTTCTGACAAGGTAAGGCTGCTTTTCCCTCCAGGATGTGCGAGTTGCTTTCCGTTTTCATCAGTATTGGGTTAAGCTACGAAAACGGAGATTCTAGAAAGCTGGAAAAGCAATCTACGGCCTTAAAATCGAATGAAACACAAGTCTTGGTTCCAAGAGAGCTCCGTATCATAGCACGTGTTTCTGATAGAAGGCACAGCTGGTCGCTGCCTGCGACAGCCGATTACTCGGGTGCGTGACCTACTTCCTAGGGTCGCGCTGGTCCCGGCGAACTCGGCACAATTCGCTAGTGGATATAACACTTAAAAGTTACGACTTTCGCATGCTAATATCGCTAATATTAGTCGACTAAACATCGAGTTTAATTTGTACTATTTAGAACTACAGGGGTCTTACCATGACGTCTTAATGCGATTCAACTCCGATTGGAACGCTGGTGAATAAGTAAGGACAAAATTATTACGATAGGTAATAACCAAAACATGCATTCAACCAAGACATATGTTGCTTTCTACTTTATGTTTTCGGGAAAACGGACGAGTACATACGTAATTCTGAATCAGTTCAGTAGACCACACGATGACCCCCTACATAACAACAAACAAACGACAAAGTTTTCCTCTTTATTGTGTTAGTAGGTATAGGTATAGGATAGATTACAAACGTATGTCCTAGATAGGTAAGATGCCCAGAAGACTGCCTGTTTGATGGCATTCCGTTTGCTTGAAGTATTTATCAACTGAATATAATATCAATGAGGCGTAAATTTTCTTTGGCGTTAGATCCTCGCGGTCCCAAAGTTTCCACTCTGTAGGGCGTAAATAAATATGTAACCTTTTGCAAAAGTTAAACACTTGAGATAGGTATGCCTATTGGTATAAACTAGAATCAGTGTGTATTTTTTATATTTATTAACATTTCTGCAAATGTAATTTTTATTTCAAAGCTTCATAAAATTGAACCTTGTTGCGTTGACTACACATATTGTGCAGACCGAAATCGCGGCATTGTCGTCTTATCTACGCTAACGTCTATTCGAGCTAAGTAAACTGTTTTTTTCATTTTTTCATTTAGGTTGAAACGGCACTTTAAATGGGCCTATACAAGTAGACTTGGTGAAACTTGCAGACGAATCGGTAGTAATGCTAATACCGTAATGGTTTTTAAAGCCCCACGGATGTTCGGATATTTCTGACAGCGACACTGCTAACCGTAAGGTAAACGAGCACTCTAAACATATTATTGATTTTTCCAATTTTATTCTTATCAATCAGTTCCATCTAACGCGCGTAGGGTCGCATGAACGAGTTTCATATTACCTACAGGAACTTACCGAGCATTCCTTTAATTTATTTATGAAAAGTCAGAATGTGGCGTGGGTACACAAATTTCAACCTAGGACGGGTCTACACAGGTCTGCCTAGCCTAGCAACCCGTATAATCAGATCAGAGGCATAATGTTCAAACTGAAAATCAAAAATATTTCGCTCGCGATCAGGCTAACATAACGCAATTAAAGAAAGTAGGATATAACTTTATCAAGAACCGGCAAATCCTTTTGATGATGTGATACAAACGAAGCTTTTGCTAATACATTAAGTCAGATCAAATTTCTAGGTTCAAATAACACACTCGAGCACAGTATTTATATCCATAAGTTTTGTTACAAAACCATGCATAAAATGTCTAAGTTAGTAGACACTTAATTTCATCTTGATACTACTTAAAAATTGGTAAGTTATGTCATAAAAGCTCAAGTCAGTCATCAAATAGTTTACGAGAGCGAAGTTAGAGGAGGCATACATTTCGACTTTGATGTTTTGTGTGCGAATAAAAGTATGACCGCACCGGCATTACCACATGTATACCAAATTCCAACTAAATTGGTTCAGTGGTTTAAGCATGAAGAGGTAATAGACGGACACACGCACTTTCGCGTTTGGTATATTAGTATGGATTTCATCTCGTTTTGTTTAATGATACAATATTTTTTTGTAAATTTTAAGTTCATCCGATCAATGAAATAGTTCCACCAAATTTGTAGAAATAAAACCTGTCCCGAGTGTGCCCAAGTCTCGGCTTACGAATCTATAACATTAATATTGATAGGTACTACTGCTCAGTTCAGAAGAAAAGCGCTAACACAGCGCAGATTACAAAGCAAAATGCAAGCTTTTTGTTTTCTACTGAGTCGTCTAGTGAATTGAATTTTTCATTGATATAGGTACATAAATACGTGTTTCTTGTTTCTGAATGTGTTTGACAGTTGCCGTGTTTGCCATGAGGGCAGTTTGGACAGAATAATGCTCGATGCAGTAGTTGTACTTGCTCTCGATTTTAACAACATCATTTTTGATTCATGTTTATTCAGTACACGGCAACTGTCACACATTTAAAAAGTAGAAACACTTTACTTTATACAATCAACTTTCCTATAGTTCTTCCAATCATTAAGTTTCTCGATGACAGCTCCCGTAGAATGTAACTGCGCTTTTTACGCAAAAATTAACTTTTAAATGCGAGGTATAAAAAATATGACAACTGCCTAATTTTGTTCCTTGATCTCATATAATATTCATCTAAGACAAATTGAGTCCATATATGCAGTGATATTTTTTTAAAGTGCGATAAACAATAAACATTTTCATAAAGTTACATTCTATGGGATTAATCATTGTAATTGTAATGCCGATGAGCAGACACCTACTGGAAGTTATAGAATTCGGACCTCTGAAGTCACAGTATACTTTAACTAATTAACTATTATCCTGCCCGCGTCAAGACACCAGAGTGTAACTATTAATTTTCCACTCCTACTTGAATTCTGAATGACAGTTGTAAATTAGGCGACGCGGGGTCTGACTGGCTATAAATTATGGCTTATTAAATTTCGAATAGACATGCGAAGATTATTGTTTTTTATTTTGCGTCTAACCATGAGCAATGTTAACAACGTTAACTGAGTACATAGTACATACAGGTTATTGTTAAAGGAGGTCACCCGTGCCAGTGTTTGATCGCAGAAAAGCAAAGAATCTTAGCGGAGTCAATTTAGTAGTGATTTAATCATGCTTGCACAGTGTCCAAGATGAGCTCACCCTCGTAGTACCTACCTGATCGCCTTGAACACTAGCTAGTAGGAACTTCAATTATTAACCAATTGTCTGTTCAAAACTGCCAAGGGTATGGAAAAAGCTCTTCTCTTTTGTTGTTGCTGGTGCACCATTTGACTTTAGCTGATTTGCGTAGTTAATAGTCATCATAGGTTTCTTAAATAGCCTGCCCCTTGCTAAAGATACGCTGACTAAATAAGGCATAATGTGACTTATGACTTATGATGATGTAGAAATTAAAATTATTTCGATGACTGCAATAATGACACAATGTGGTAACTAATCCTGGATTTTCACTGGTAATGGAGAATCCGCTATAGTTACTTGTGCATGAATGAGTCATACGGTATGGGTGTTCGAGTTGTGGGTAGCCTTCCAATGAGGTCGTACGTTTTATTAATATTTATGAAATTCATAACATTTAACTTGCATTTACATTTGGAATGGGTAAATGTTGCGAATAAGTTGCAAACCGTGCTCTATAAATGGGTTCTTGTAGCATCTTGATTAGAACTTTTCCTTTTATAGTCTGATTTCATAAATAATAATTATGTGTAATCTGTTAAATTTTATTATTATGTATCAATTTCAGTGGGTATAAACTTATAAAGAATAACTGATGTATGACAACATTGAGTTTTAACTTCCCCTAAAACTAATCAATTGGTTGCCATTGCGATACTCGTACTTATCAAATGTTGTACACTTGAAGCTTTTGTAAATTAACGTATCGGGCTCGGAATAGGTACATTCAAGGTCACCAATATTTATGTACACGTACACCACAACGTCGCAAAAATATGTATACATAACATGCGTTATTATTGTCACGATATGGTTGACGTATGCATATTTTTGCAACTTTGTGCAGATCTATATTGGTGACATTCACTGTACCAATAAAAGTGGTCGTCCCTTACATTTTGGCTCAATTATTACGGGGAAAAAGACTTCCAAGCCAAGTTTAACTTGTGACTGGATGTCACATGGAGATTCGAATGAACAAGACAAGCGGTGGTCCCGCGGGCCTCGACACTCGATTACGGTCGCCGAGCGGCCGCGGCAACGATTATCGTTTTAAGGGCTGTGAAGTTTATAAAGTCTCGTACACTGTTATGGTATTTGCTGAAACGTATATCTCCACGGATTGCAGTGTAAAGAAAGCTGAGTGGGGCTGATTTTTGAAAGTCAGAACTCGAAAGTGGTGAAAAATTGTGCAAATATAGTTCACGAATTTTCAGACAGGAGTGCTGGCGAGACTACGAAAGATGCTATAAACTTTATGTAACCCAATTTTGAATCTGCGGGAAAATTACCTCTAAAGGGGTAAATTTTTGTTATTGAAGGGTAAAAGGTAAGTCACATTCCAGTTAAGCCACACTTGTTATTGTGGGGCAAAGGACAACTTTAGTTTCAAAAAAGTTTGGAAAACACTCTCTGCACCCTTGCCTTTTTTAGAACTGAATTCGATTACTGATTACTATGATTCATAGTAAATAATAAGTACTTACTCACTGCAACACAATGATAAGCTGGATTTATATGTTATTTTACTAGGCACGATTATTTACATTTTGACCAGTTTAATGATTGAATGACAAGACAGAAAATGATACATTTTGTAAATTAAATATAGGAATTCTGTTTCGAATATAGTTAAAACTGTATGAGGTAAGAAAATGGCCATCAAACATGTTCCATGAGTCATGTAACACACGAACCCTGGAGGGCAAAGTATCTGCAATTCTCTGATGTTGCGTGCGTCCATGGTTGTGACGGCGCTCACATACCATCACGTAACTCACTTGTTCGTTAGCCACCCAATTTGGAAAAAAAACCTTTTACAGTTCCAAATTCTGCTGCAGAAGGAAAACACCAACTTTATGTATATTTGTCCTGTTGATGAGTATGCTACATATAATATGTAACAATTAGCTTGGTAATTTTACAGTGTAAAATTTGACTCACCCCTTTAAGTATATGTATTTGTTTTCAGTATTTTACAAGTCTCCGATTTTTTCCACCTCCTTCTCTTGCCACGCAGATGGTAGAAGCCCATTAGGGAATTGGCGAAAATCTTAGGAATCCTGTTATAAGCGATGCGACTAGCATCCCATAACTATTTTGATTCCCTTTTTTTCTACATATACGTCCACAATCATGCTAAACGTGACCAGGTCTTGTTCCCTCAGGTTCAGTCTACCCCGTTAGTGATTAAGTCGAGATTTATGACCAATCCACTTTCTACGTTGCTATTTAAGTAACGTATACAAAAAAAGTAAAATATAAAAGGGGAATAGTGGAAATAAAATGTTTTCGAGGAACGGTAAAAAAAGCAATTCAATTTATGTGATGAACAAACAGCCTGTACAATACCATATCTAAGTTGTTACGAATAGTAGATACGTGATACTAGCTTGATTTATGGCAGATACGTGCGCGAAAGACGTCAGGACGTTCGCTATGGGAGTCATCAGGCTTGAGGACGGAACCTGCTATCAGACGCATGACATCAGGCTCACTTTTACTGTCGCTTTTATTGCAACCGCATTGTACCCCACTTCCAAAAACCAGTTATTTTTATGACTTTAATTTACCCCATTCCGTACGAGCTAACAAGAACAGAAGAACTATACACACGTAAAGTTAGGAAAATAATTGTTGAAACAAATGACATTCTTAAATAGTTTGTACTTGTTACGACAATTTAAGTTCTGTCAAAAGATGCCTTATTGGTGTTTAATGAAATTAAACAAAATAATTTTGCACAATATTTTTTTTCAGTGTTATGCAGTTGTCAATCTGAAATGATAGTTATTTATGTTGCTAAGCAAGTGATTTTTTTTATATCTTTTGCTGCTTCCTGCGCTGACCTCCTAAATAAAAAGCTTCTTAAATATGGTTTGTGTAATGCAGCTTCAAACTATGTAACTTTATTATTTCATCCTACTTCCCGAAGGTATTGTCATTGGGCATTTGGTCGCCAGGCTTTGAGTCTACAGAATCACATTTGTTCCCAATAAAGGAAAATAGTATACACATTTTTCGTGTATCTAAATTTGCGGTGACGGCTGGAAAAGAAAGAACTAAGAAAATAAAACTTTCTCATGGTCGAACAATTCTCCAGAGCGTAGTTTTATTTATGTTTTCATTGTTGAAATTCTTTAGTCGCGCTTCATTTCTTTCTTTTCGTCACTTATTTATCCAGCAAAATAAGGATTCGCCGCTGGTGTCATTGAAATGAGAACAGCTCCTTTTACTCTCATAATAGTAAATAAATTCCGTAGAGGAGTAGGTAGCTAGAGTAGGGAAACAATACACCAAACGCCGAGTGGATAACTTAACTTATAGGCGTAGGTTAGTTATTTCAACGTGTAGATATACATACTCTTCTTATGTTTTAACAAATGTTTACACTAGATAAGCTTTGTTTGTTTTGATTTCCTGTTGAAACGGATGTTTTCATTCTTATCTCAGGATTTCGTGTCAAAATAATTTGATAAAAATTTTTACAATGTCATCATTCGATTTGCATCAGTTCTGTGTACAAGACAAGCTAAACTTGTTTTGTTTTCCGTTAAGCTCTCAAAAAATTTTTTTTCTTTGAATATAGGCAGTTTTTCCAAGAGCTTAATGAAATGCATTCTTAAATATATCTTCTGTACCGGATAGCTATCTTACAAACACGCTCCTCTTGCATTACAAAAGCTCGACGTTTTTAAAGAAAAATAAGTAGGTATAAAGCGCGAAATATAGCCGTGCGAAGCGGAGGCAGGTCATTAAGTTTATTTTATTATGCGTGTAGATGTTGGCGACGAGGAAGATCGATAAGAATGAAAGTAAATGCATGTTAGAATACGGCGGCCTTGGCCGCGGCCGCCGCTTCCGCCGCTTTTGACTTGCGGCCAAACACAACAGTTGACACGTCGGCCACCGCACGCCATCAAAATATACTTTACTACCATTCAAGCTATTTAAAAATATTATGTAACGTTTATTTATAAACAGAATCGACGAAGAGCAATTTATTGCGCTGTTTTACAGCCCACTTGTAAATAAATTAAAACGTAATGAATGATAAGTATTCGGGGTCATAAATCTTTTCAGTTTAATTAATTTCTTTCGTGACATGCTTCAATACGTCTTACAACAAAAGGACTTGTTTTGCTGGCATATTCGACGGACTGACTACCAAAAAGTATAGGATGCAGCCCCAAAGAGAATTAAGAATAGGATCGAACTGTTATGAACCAAACGGAGGCCAATCTAATTGACCCCCTTGATTTAAGTCTTGATTTTTGGATCCGAATACCTGCTCAGTTGGACTTTTGAAATTATTTCCTGGTCGGCGTACCAATCACTTCGAATACGTAGTTACAAGTAGCTATACACGACAGGTTAGTTGGATGTAAATAGATTTACTTCGAGGTAAGAGTCTATTTTTGCATCGTTCGCGCCGAGAGGCGAGTATTGGACTTTCTAAGTTGTTACAAAAACACCTCGACGTTCAGAACGTGGCCTTTAGGTCTTGTTACTTTAGGCTCTGTCTACCCCGTAAGGGATATAGACGTGATTTGTGTATGTATGTGTGCGTCTAACCGCCATTGTCATTATGCGAAGCCGAGCTACTCGTAACTTCAGATGCTACTTCTACTTAAATGTACCACGCAATGCATACCAACTGCTCCAGATTTTGCAAAAGTCATTTTGCGATTTTATAGGCCATTCTTCGTTTACGTACGCTATTCAAAGTGCATGCGAAACGTGTTGATGATAAATGCATCCTATTAGATGAAACGAGCTCGCCCGTTGTCATTAAATGGCCGCTTTTGGGGCGCCTCGCTCATTTGCGGCTCGCGAACTTTACGCCGCGGCATTTGCGTGCGGAATCTACGAGTATTCCCATCATAAACGTTAAGAATTCCATAAACAAATATATTACTTCGATTTATGATGGCGTGTGTCATAAAAGTACGGAATATTTAAACCGAAATCCGGCCTGAGGTTGATATGATCATAACATAACCTAAGTAAGTACCTTACTCATTGAAATGCATGCAGATTTGCAAAATGAGATACTTTTATACAATTTCATTCCATGGTAGCTCACGACGCCTGAAATTGAGTCTCGTTACTTTATTTTGTTAAATATGGCTAAAACGACTGACAAACCGTACTTTGTTATAATCTAATTACAAAAAGCGGAATGAAATTACACTGGCGATGCGATGCGTAGCGAGTTGGCGAGGAATATTTAGATTTTAGACTTTTTCTTATTTGATTAAGATATGGTGATTTTTATTTGCGATTAACTGCATTCAAAGTTGTATAGGTTGTTAGACCTCGAGCTGGGTACCATCATCTTATAGCTTACTTAGCAGCAATTTGCGCTGCTGTGTTGCGATGTGGAGGATAAGATAACCAATACAATTCAAAAAATACCTAATAGACAATAGTAGCCACTATTGACAATAGTGGCTGCAATAGACAATAGTGGCTGCAACGTAGGATTTAGTATTAAGCTAGTGTCCTCTAGATTGACAACGCTTCGGCAATCTTGTGATCTTGCGGGTGTCCATATTTTATAAAAAAATACTACTTGTTTCTTTACTTGTTACTTTGTTTCTGTATTGTTTTTGTACTGATTTGTGGTGTTCAATAAAGAATATTTGTATTGTATTGTTGTACTCTATTAATCCAATTATAACTTTTAATTACTGCATTGTAAATCTAAAACGTTTTTCCCTACCAATTAATTACAATCGTAATTGTTTGTAAGGTTGTTATGATTGTTAGACGCGTGAGAGCCGCTGATACGCTACGAGAATCTTTTTCGATTTATAAAAGTAAAGTTTAATTTCGTTTTGGCGAAACACTACCGTGCCCCCAGATTAAAAAAATAGGCGCGCTTTATAAATATAAAACACTTGCCCAATTCGAACACAATCACACGGATACGTTACTCTGATCATGGCCGTATAACGTATAATTATATTGTCATCGATTGCAGCACAATGAGCTCATTACGGTTCGTGCGTTATTGTGTTACCGCTCTATGGTCGTGCTGATGTGATAACCATTCCGATTAGCCGCTGGACAAAGTCGCTATTACCGAGCGCAAGTAACTGGCTGTGACTAACAGACCAACAGTCAGCATCAAAGGACGGCGAGAAGCGGTAACTAGCTGCGATTGCTCTTATATTTTGACTTTAGACCTTGTTTAAACACTCAAACTGAAATAAAATTTGAGGTTACCGTCATAAAAACGATGTGCCGTCCTCGCAGTGGCGTAGCTACCAGGGACCAGGCCGGGCAGTGCCCCGGGGCCCTCAAGCTCAGAGGGCCCTCGAATCCTTACCAGAAAATCTCGATCGAACTGTTATTATTAAAACGTAACCAGTTACTATCTATAGTAGTGGGGCCCCATTTTTTTATTTGCACCAGGGCCCTCGGTTACCTAGCTACGCCACTGCGTCCTCGCCGTATCATGGTTATTGATAAACATTTAATTCTTCCATGCTGGTTCGGGAGTAAAGAAAAAACATAGAATTTACCAGTTGCTTGTCTTCCCGCGCAGAAAGTCTTAGAAATCATGTTATAGGCGATGTGGCTAGCAACCCATCACTATTTTGATTTCCCCTTCCACCTATACGCCCACAGTCATGCTAAACGATATATATATTGTAGCTTGTATGTATGTTTAAATTAAAAAAGATAGTAAAAATCGTTTTTAATCGAGAAACCCGCTTAATGTAAGCAAATTGTGCCACCGTGGGTATTAAAAAAGCTCGAGCCTTCGTACTGGCGTTGCGGTTGCGTTTATGATAATAACGAGCGCAAAGCCTTTGACAGTGGCTGGTTTACAGAGGTGCAATTTCAACTTCGGCAGACCGTTATCCCGTGTGATTCAGAACTCGAAATCGCAATAATGGTGTGTTTGTCTGCAGTCTGCCTTCCATTCACTGAATTTCATAGGAACGGCGAGCCGAGCCCACGGCGGCGCCGCGGCGCTCTTTGCGGCTCGTCTGCTGTGCCTGCCGGGGTTATTGACCCGGCGACCGTGACCCCCCCCTCTGCTCCTCTTTCTACATTTTCGCAACTTACTGCCGCAGGGATACGGAGTCATTTATTTGTTTTGGATATTTGCTCTATTCGTTCCAGATTACCCGTGCCTCAAATTGGTATGCTATTGCTGTAACCCGAATAACCTCTCAGTCATGTGTATCACGCTATATAAATTTAAATTGCTCAAATACCTATTGTATTGAGTGGATTTTGTCATTTGTTGCGTAATTCCTTAACTAAGTTGTGCTCTGTCAGTCCTGATTAATTAAGGGGACGTGCTATAAGTTTGGAACTATGTCTGGGTTTCCATTCGCAGCTTAGTTGCGCTATTTAGTAGCGATATGCTTCGCTTTGAGCTATGTTATGTATACGAGTCATTTGTTGCTAGGTGAAGATAGAGCTGCCAAATTGCGCTACTAAATCACTAATGAGTAACTAGTCTAACCCACCCACCCACTTTACGTTCAGTTACCATTATGTACACAGTACGAGGGTAATAAACGCACTACCAAGGTAAATAGCTATAGCTGGTGACGTCATTCTGCAGTTTGCGAGGGATTGGTGCTATTAAACAAATATTTGGCACCCATAAAGCAATATTAAAGCTAAAGTATACGGAACAAACATTGACTCGGTTTTGGTCTATTTCTGGTAGGTACTAATTCGTTATTTAGAAGCTTGAACTTACTGGATTGTTGTTTTTTTACCTCTGCATACATTTAAATTTACTTTACAAAAGTAGTAAAACATTTAACTATTCTTTAAAAGTAATGAATATTTTACGAGTGGAATTGAATCGAGAATTCTTCTGTGGTCGAGGTTTATTACCGAAACACTTACAGTTGCCGTACCGCCTATTAGGCAGAGTCAGGCGAACGTGGGGGCGGACAAAACGAAGCACGTACCGGTTTAATATTTAAAAGTAAATGCAAAAGTGTAACGAAGTAATATCACAGAGAGAAGCCACCTAGAGGTACAATAAGGCAACTAACTCATCATCTCTTCATTATTGAACCGGGATTAAGGTAAGCGGTTACGGTGTTTTATGGATTGAACCTATTCGATTTGGTTTTGCGAATAATCTTTTTGCCTTTGAGTTGGTCGCTTGAATTCTTTGTTACGGTCGTTCACAGACATAAGAAAGTGAATAAGGCGTCTTTGGAAAGCTATAGAAATTGTAGATTACGTACCTACCCGACATAACTAGGTTTATCTCATTTTTCACCCAAATAAATTGAAGTCAAAGGCAATCGTTCAACTTTCACAGGAAAATTTTGCGGCAAAAGTTAGTACATTATTTTGAAAGTTCAGGCAGTTTTAAATCTGTAAATGTGTGTTCTATTTTTCTTAATTTGCACAGGTTTCTCTTGAGCCGCCTAAATTATTCAGCCATTCGTCGTGCGTCCGTTACAGTAGTGAAAATCGATGCCCGGAGACTAGGTTACAGGAGATTTATGCGGCGTGTCAGGCTCACTCTGTGCTGTGAATGAAACCAAAGTTGACTGCAGCGTCCAATTTTATGTCGCTGGTGTTTTAAAAACGTATTTTGTATAAACTTATATTTCTTTTTAAACTTAATGATGAAATAAATCTACTTAAGTAGCTAAAACTAAAATGAACTAATGGTAAAAAAAATCCCAAATCCCCGCCATGGATGCCCAGAAGTATGGCAGTTTTGCCGTGCAAATTTAGCGAAGTATTGGGTAGTCCTCTGATCACAGTTTTAATTGGTACCGCTTAACTAATATCAGATAAACCGCGGCCCCGTTTGTCTTTAGTATAACAAAACATTTTATTAACACAAAGTTCTTGTATGAACTGTACTTTTTGTTGACTGTATCTGCATAGTCATCTTTCCGACATACGTAGATATACTTTAAGAGTGTTTCTCAAATTTACCTAGCAAGATTTAGCTCAAACCAACATACAAATACATATTAACACAGCAAGATAAATAACAGCATGTAAAGGAAAATAATGTTAGAACTGTAGTGAATACTTAGTACACTGGAATACTACAGTTATACTCGAAGAGGTTATATTTGGAAACACTGTACTAGTAGCCGTGTGATTTAATTTGTTATTCGTCGGCAGGTACGGCAGGTCAACTGGGTCGCAAAGCTACTTACCTATTTAGGAATTTTGTAAGCAGTTTTGCGGTAAATTTTGTTGTTTGCGTTTATTTATTGCGTATTGTAGAGTCGGCCGTGGCACCTTTTTTGCTTTTCGAATGTAAAATGTATATTTTTTACGAATGCCTACAAAGTAGTATGATTTCAACGAATAAAGCTGGAATGGTCCAGAATTTTTATTTATTATTTATTTAATGCAATTCATAGGTATTATAAATTGAAAAACAGCGTTGCGGCTTGCCGCAACATTATGCTGAGTGGGGCCCATTTTACACCATATCGGTACTATTCCTAAGTACATTGTATTTCTTCCTATTATATATCTACGTGTATCGAATGTGTGTAAATAAATGTTTCTCTATCTCTATCTCTATGTCTATCTCAAATTATCATCATGTTGAAAAGTGTGTACTTTGTGTGTACGAGTGTTCGTCTTGACCAGGTTTGTCTGTCGCCTTTCGGCAGTAGGTACTTAGATTCTGATGAAGTGCTGCTGTGTCTAACATGGTTGTTATTTTACGCGAAAGACCCGGCTTTTTGGAAGCCTGCTTCGATATAGTTTGTGAGCATAAAGAACATTAGCACCTTGGCTAAACTTGTCACTTTTGGCTTAGAGTAACATCACTCTCCTGATTACATTTATAAAGCTTCTAAGTTCTAAGTAGTTAGTAAGTTGGTATTCCTAAGGAAGCCAAAACCGTTATTTGGTTACCGAACCAGTGATAAATTAGTCTTAGCTTAGTATAACTTAAACTTAGTTTTGGTAGACTTGGAATTTTACCTTTGTAAATTGTTGCAGATGAAGCGACGGTGGGTGGCGGTGGTGGCGAGGTGAGCGGCGGCGGCATGGACCACGCGGTGAAGGCGATGTCGGTGCGCGGGCCGGTGGCGCGGCTGCTGGCGCGGCGCCGCTTCGAGTCGGCCGAGCTCGAGGAGTTGTACGCGCGCTACGCGTGCAAACTGCAGCGCGGCTCGGTCGGCTCCGCGCTCGCCCTGTGGGCCGCGCTCGCCACCGCGCTCGCCGCTGTCGACGCCACCAGGGGCTGGCGAAGAGCGCCCCAGGTATGCATAATTCAGCGCTTGCAATTGCATACGTTATTTTAGGAAGCTCCTAGTTGGCGAAAAACAACCCAAACCAGGGGTTGACAACGAGAGCTACTGCCAATTTAGGACATTGGCAAAGAAGCAATATTATCAATTTATTATTCAAAATTGCAAGCAGGTATGTTTCGGCATTTTACGTGGACCCGGCGCTATGTGAGCCTCTAACTACGACGGTGTTAAAGAAACGGAGGGCTAATCACTAATTCCAAGTTCGTATCACACCGTCGGTCGGTCTGTCCCTCTCTCTCTCTCTCTGACTGAAGAATATGAGCGGAACGGCACGAAACCTATTTGGAATTTTGTCTTCGGATTAGGCCTGTTGAATCACGCACCAATGTACATACTACACACAACTTTTTCACTGCAAATGTCATATTGACATATCATCTGCCAAAGAAATTACTATGAAATCACATGTGAAATGTTTGTGAAAGGGATCCACAGGGGTATGAGATTCAGTTTCTTCATCCGCTTAAGCGAAGAATAAAATATTCATTCATTTGGCCAATGTCTTTGTATGTATCTGAATAGGGTGCTCACGGGTCATCGGGTGCTCACATGTCCGCAATGCGCGCGAACTTTTATAAAAAAGATTGGCTACATAAGTTACATGCGAGCACATGGTCGTACTCTAGGAAGGAGTTGAGGCGGTCGCGATGGTCGGAAACGGCCGGGAGCACATCATCATGTATCTGAATCTTTCTATATCTACGGTTGACTGCGTTTTGAGCGTGAAGCTGATTTTGGCCTCCGTGGTGTTCGCACTTACGCAGTACGATATTGAACCTACAATACAGCGTGGTGGCCGATGACGCAACTTGAGACTTCGGAAGCGGAGGTATAACTGAGGAACCAAGGTGCTCGAGAAATCGGAACACGCGATTTATTTTGGCCGATAAGGCTGATTTAGAACGGGTAAATATTTTTAAGTACCCTGTTTGATGGAGCGAAATTCATATTGCACACTTAAAATGTTTCACTCTAACCGCACTCATTGACATCGCCTGCAATGTATTCTTGCATTACAAGTGAGTTGTATTTGTTTACGTGCATGCAATCTCATGTACCTTCCTAACTGAAACGAGATTTTATAAATGAAATGTAAAAATAAAATGTAAATAAGTTTTACTGTTGTTACTTTTAGGTCTTTTTCTATTGTGAGAAAATTTCGTAAAAAAACTTGAGGTGCTTTGCTGAGCTTTATCAGAGATCAAACTAATTAGTTTGGTAATTATAATAAGCTCGAGAACGGTACAGCGTATAGCGATGCGATAATTATTATTTATGTCAAATTTTATGTAAGCTCTTACTTACAAGGGTTAATATTTTAAAAATTGCACACGTTTCTTGTAGACTAGTTTGGTTGACACACAAATATACAATCAAAAGGAGAAGATCACTAAAAATGTTTCTGTCATCCCTCTTCAATCTTAATCTTAATGTTGCATTCGCCAACGCTAGTCTCGATATTGGCAAAACAATCTAGTCTAATAAAAAAATACAATCCTACTTAATTGGGCGCTCAAACCTATTTATTCTCGCCTTTAAATAATGTCAGTCTAATACAACAAATTTGATCAGAACTTATGCGTAAATAAACCTGTTTACTTCGTGTGTACCTATTATATTAAAAGAAGACCCAGGCGTAATCCCTTTTGGGCAATTCGTGTTTTATTTCTCGTCCGTCCTGTCTGCAGTAATGGTCAGTTTGAAACACGCTTCACTGATTAAATATTAAAAACTATTAACTATATTGTAACTGTTGTAGGTATATGACAAAAATAACCAACTTGACTCAACTTTGTCGGACGATGGGGAAAGGTTTACATGTAAAATCCTAAGGCGTTGTATGATCCATCAACTGTTATAATTGCAGGTGGGCGTTCTTGGCGCGCACGCGATGCTTTGTGGCGGGCTGGCGTGGTGGTGCGGGCGCGCGGGGGGCGCGGCGCCCGAGCGGCGGCTGCCGCGCGCCTGCTGGCTGGCACTGGCGGGCGGCGGCGCAGCCCTGGCCGCCACGCTGCCCGCTTGGAGCCCCGGTGCCGCCGCCGAGGGCGCCGCTCACGTCGTGTGGGCTGTCTTCGCCGCCTACGCCCTTCTACCCGTCGGCGCCCCCGTCGCTGCAGCCTTCGGAATCCTTCTACCCACCGTGCATACCATCGCGGCCGCGCTCGTGGCACACCGCTTCCCTTACCACATCTGGCAACAGGTCAGTTACCTCGGCTCGTATTAAAGATCCGACGCGCTCTGTTGTTAACATGCAGCCACTCTATTTAATTGCTTCGTTTTTTTATATGAATTACTTTTAGTTCGAATCACTTGAAACTTGATGTTGTGTGATCACGCCTTATGGGTGTATGTGGCTCGAATTTAATTTTAGCATTAAGTGGGAGTTACGACTTAATCCATCTACGAAATTAAAATGTACGTTATTTGCAATTACAAAAATAAAATTAAGCTTAATGTAACTTTTTAATGTTACTATTAGCTGGTGTTTTCAGTACGTATGTATTAGGTATCGTAAATGGAGAAAAATGGCTCAATGCCTACGCCAAAATATGGCCTCCGAGCTCTCTTTTCTGTGAGCTTGAGCATAACCTTAGCGGAGGCCGCAACCTCGCCCTTGGCTCCAGTTGGCGCCCGCCGTGGGGCGCACCGCCTCGCTCAGCGCTCAGTAATAACACTGGTTCGCGTGATGTCGTTGCGTCATCCACCAACCACTGTATTTAAATGGCCAGAAAATGCCCTTCAGTTTTTGCCAGTAAAAGAGTGGCTTTCACTATAATCCCTACTAATATTATAAATGTGAAAGTAACTCTGTCTGTCTGTTACGCTTTCATGCTTCAACCACTGAACCGATTTTAATGAAATTTGGTACAGATATAGTTTTAGTGCCGGGGAAGGACATAGGAAAGAAAGAAAGAAGACATTTATTCCTTTTTGCAAGACACACAAATATATACACAATTTTATAGAAAATAAACAAGGTAAAACAAAAAAAAAAAACATACGAAATAAAAAATAGATCATCAGCGTTGTGTGTCTTCGCAAAAGTGAAACGGTCGCTGGCTCAGCATTACGCTGAGGTGTTAGACCAGGGTTTCTTAAAGTGTGGTCCACGGACCCCTTAGGGGTCCGTGGCATGTCTATCAGGGATCCGCAGTAGGTCAGTTAAATGTAATCATATTTATTAGGAAATTGTGTCGTAAACTTGACGAGACGCATCGTCGCACCTTTGGGTAGTGAAATTATCGAATGTTAAACTAAATAGGTACATAAATAACAACAGAAAACAAAAAGGTAACTATATATATAAGCGAAACTAGCAATAAAAGATCTTTTTTTTTATTTAAATAAGGTTTTTTATTATTTCCCTAAAATATTTTTGAGAGGGGTCCGTGAAGTTGTTTAAATTGTGAAAGTGGTCCGTGACTGCAAAAAGTTTAAGAAACCCTGTGTTAGACACCTGCAGCACTGATTTTCAGCCAGAACAGAACATAGGATAGTTTTTATCTCGGA
The DNA here is from genome assembly GCA_932294345.1 of Pandemis cinnamomeana. Taxonomy (NCBI): domain Eukaryota; kingdom Metazoa; phylum Arthropoda; class Insecta; order Lepidoptera; family Tortricidae; genus Pandemis; species Pandemis cinnamomeana. Next base: position 7,321,957 of record OW028705.1, on the reverse strand, counting down.
AAATCGCAAAGTTCCCGCGGGATTGCGATAAGCGAATTCTACGAAGACGGAGTCGCGGGCAACCGCTAGTAAGCAAAATGTAACATTTGTGTATGTACTTTATATAAGTCTTTTGTTATTAACTGCGAATCATTCAACCTGTTGATGTTTTTAATAAGTCTTTAAAAGATTAGCTGTAAACCTTTGACTAGGCAAATCCTAATATGAGTTTTTTTAAACAACAGTCGGAAGTCTTTTCAAAACAAAGCAACAAATCCGTCAAACAACTATGTATGTTCTGTTGTTCTGCTCCTAAATGAATGATGTCGCCACCCCGTTACCTAACGTCGCCAACATTTCCGTTTTAACGACTGATCAATAGCGCTCGTATATCTTTACTACGCGTACTTGACTAAATCCTTCAGGAAGCATAAACGTTCTCATTTATTTTCTTTGAAAGCAACACAACGTACGCGTCCATTAAAATCACAAACAATAAAAACGAAGTAAAGACCACGCGTTTACTTTCTTTGCGATAGGCACAATAAAAATCGACCTCGAGATAGGTATACCGATTATAATGCTATACGCGAGAACATGCACGCGTAGTCGATCGATTTCTGATGCCTTTAGATTCCTATAGCATTTTACGCAGTTTTAGTTTTTTTCTCTGTACTTTTTCGCTATCTTTTACCCACGATTTAAAACTGAATGCAGTTTGTGCAAAAAATATAAAGTATAAAAATATATTATAGCAAAGTCTACCTGCTGCTGCAATGCATTAGAAACGTTAATATTGTGTATATAGATACAATGCTATTGATTTCTGTTAGCAATATCGTTCAGCATTAATCAATGTAACATCTGGTTAGCATAAACCGACCGTTTGGGCATTACTTTCATTCCCTGTACATTTACAAACACGCGGCACGAGGAGAAATTTATTTCTCATCGGGAACGGCCGGCAACTTGTTACAACTTCCATCGAGATGAGAAATCGGAAGAATTTATCTGTTGAATGATCGATATCAGCTGTTGGACTTATTTTAGTTCCGTTAAAGGAACGATATTATTTACGCGAGTATTTATTTCGTTCGACGTAACTATTAACAAGCTTCTGAGCTTGTTTAGTTTATTTTGGCCCTTGGTAGCTACGAAGATATATAAAAGCTTGATCCTACAAGAGCTTTTCGCAATGTTTTGATTGAGTTTTCTCTGCTAATCAAAATTTATGATGTTATGCTAACAATAAATCTCTTTTGCTAACATTTCGTGCCGTTTCATCAAACATATCTTCACACAAAGAAATCTATCTAAACATCTATAATCTATCTATATCTAAACATGTCTTTGTTCATTTATTTTTGGTATATTTAGTTATATCAAAATTTTGTCCCCGTTGTCAAAAAATGATGATTCAACGTTATGTAGAGTTGCATTTATGTGTCAGGTACACCTACCGGTTTTCCAGATCGCAAGGCAAGGCCGTCTGCAACCAGATTTTATCATTATGTCAGAAACAAATGATCAGTATATGTATTTATCTCACGGAATCAGCCTTTGCCAGTATTCCGCAATATTTTCATTTAGGTATTTCCTTCACTATTTACGTAAAAAAATATGTCTGGATAGGGACACTTATTTGACATCGATGATATTGTTTATTGACATATTTAGACGAGTTGCCGTTAGGATTATCAATGTTTTGAAATTACCTTAATGTATTTCGATCATTACGCCTAACTCTAAACTACTTTCCATTTATGAGAGGTGGCGGCGTAGGTGGTCTCTATTTGTTCTATAGCTTTCATTCGGTCATCGTTATGAATTGAAATATCTATAATAATTAAACTTATATTGCCGTCGACAACATCAGCTAAGCGCGGCACAGCTTTTAACAAGCATTATATTCCACACGCTTTGTGAATACGAATGAGTTAATGAGATTTTATCTTTCGTAAGACATAAATTAAATACCTTTTACCGCAGAGGTAGAAGTCTAAACGGATTATACGACGATAAGAGTATTCCGGCGCGAGTTTCTTACATTTCCATATCCCATAATAATTTTGAGAGATACACGACGATGTGTGTGAAATTGAAATTTATTCTAAGTTCCTCGTTATTTACCCGTTGAAGGGTCGTCAAAAGTCGCTCTACGATGAATAATGGCCCCCCTGCCCCATACGTTGCGTATTTCACAAAGTTTTCTGACTGTATTTGTTGTCGTTTCGTCTATTTGTTATTCATCACTTACAGTTACTAAATGTTTGGGTGACTTTAAGTAAGGCCGTTATAGCTTCAAAAGTGTGTTGTAGTCAGCCAGTTGTATTTTTATTTTAAACTAACTGCTGCCCGCGCCTTCGCTCCCCACACCCCACCCGCTACAGTTTCTTTTAAAATTTTGTTTCATAAAAACCTTGCCCTGACAACAACAAACACAACAAAAATATAATTATCCAATTTGGTGCTGTCGTTCGGAAGTTAAGTATTAGCGTACATAGATTTCGATGATCCGTTTTTAATTTGGCATATAAAAATTAGATTGATTGGTTGAAAAAAAAAATGTATTACCTGTAAGATACCTCAACCTGTAAGATAAGTTTTCTTTCATACTTGGTGAATCATAGACACTATATCAAATTGAAAGCACTATTGTGCCCCTGAATATTTTACATGGACTTCTCTTTTCATTCTACTCCAAAAGCAGCCTTTCGCTTCAATACAATTTCATATCGAGATCATTTGAAAATATTGAAAATCTATTCGCCAGCGAGCAGTACTTTGATATCGGATGCGAGCTGAGATAAAATAGGCGGGATGCTGCCATTTATTTTTATGGTAATATTAATAATGCTTGTTTTATCATGGCGGGTTTGGACGCGGAGCGAATGCGTAATTTAGGGATTCGAGTTGTAAGACAACTTCGTACCAGCCTCGCGAGACAACTTTGTGATTGTTGTCGAAAACTGTACCCAACTTTACAATTACTGCTGTTCTTGATGTTCTTCATAATTTACGCTCCCTAAATTAGACAAACCTGTTACTTGGCACCTGTTCGCCTATCGTCAAGTACATCATGTTGAGAGCGTGGACTGTAGGAGCTATTGTGGGTCTAATAAAGCTTTGCTGTTTCACCACTGAGTTTATTATAATTAAGACACCTTAACACACACGATTATTACAACAAGACAAGAAGGGTTCAAGACACCATTAAACCATGGAAATCGCCATGATGGAACGGAAGTAGAGTAGGGAGGCAGGCTTTGCCAACATATTAATCCTAACTTTGTGTTGCCAGCAACATACTGCGGCCCAGGAAAACTATATATTACTCAATCTTTTAAGAAAAATCAATATAACGAAATATTAACAACAAGGAGGAACTGAACGCTCGCTAGTCTATAACATAACTTATGGCACATAAGAACAAATCTATGGTCTGAACATTCTACAGGTAACATGAAAATAAACTAAGTTAAAGCAAACACTTGTATTAATTTACCTAACTTCTATCAGTCCCTATGTGTGAGTAACATAAAATTTAAAATAACATCTTAAATTTAAAATAACATCTTAAATTCTTAATATCATTCATGGATTACAGACATTATACTTTTAATTATTTCAATTTGTACTAATAATTTTGACAAACTAATTAAGAAAGGATCACTCTTATCCTATGAACAATAGTGCAATAAAAACAACTATAATATTGCTATTACAAATATTACAATAGGTAGTAAGTACACTTATACCTTGCAACGACCTAGGTACACAATTTACCATCAGCTGTTTTGAGCTGAAAGGCTAAAATTAAAAAACAGTACACATAACATTTTAAATTACTATTCAACAGGCATTACACTTATACCTATGACCTTATGACCTAGTTTACAATTTACCATCAGCTGTTTTGAGCTGAAAGGCTAAAATAAAGCACAGTAGGTAGGTACACATGAAACAAAATTATTATTCAATGGGCAGTACACTTATACTTTGCAATGACCTATTATACAGTTTACCATCAGCTGTTTTCAGCTGAAAGGCTCTCACCTTATCATCTTTGCCGGGAAATACCTTTACAACCCGTGCCATGGGCCACACCAAAGGTGGAGCGTTAGGCTCCCTCATGAGAACCAGTTTACCTACAGTAACGTTAGGCACAGAATCACACCATTTAGGCCTATTTTGCAGTGTATTTAAATAGTACTTGTACCAAGCCTTCCAAAATCGTTGCTGTAACTGAGTACATTGTTGCCAGTAATCTAATCTATTGACTTTACTGTCGGAAATGTCTCTCTCAGGGTACATAGTTAATGATGTGCCTACTAAAAAGTGCCCTGGAGTAAGGTAGCAGTAGTCATTTATGTCCTCAGACAAAGGCAAAATTGGGCGTGAGTTTAATACAGCCTCTATTTGACAGAGTACCGTACTAAGCTGCTCATAGGTAAGTACAGCATTTAAAACAATTCTTTTTAAATGATACTTCATACTTTTCACAGTCGATTCTGCAAGTCCCGCAAAGACAGGAGCGTAGCTAGGTGTAAAATGGAATTTGATTCCTTCTTTAGCAGAATATGCTTGCACAATCGCCTGGTGATCAGCAGAGTTATTTAGCTTGTATAGCTCAACTAGCTGGTTCCTTGCCCCACGGAAGCATCCACCGTTATCGCAAAATACGTCGCTGGGCAATCCACGCCTACTTATAAATCTTTTAAAGGACGCTAGAAAGGCATCTGTAGTGAGATCTGAAGTCAGCTCAAAGTGAACTGCCTTCGTAACAAAGCAAACATAAACACAAACATATCCTTTGCTTTCTAAGGACTTTCGTACTCTCGAATTCTTGACGCGGACTGGCCCAGCGAAGTCTATCCCTATCTTTTGAAAGGGTCTGGCTGACGTTACGCGGTCACGAGGCAAGGACCCCATCAGCTGTTTCGCTGCACTAGCTTTGAGCCTGAAACAAACCAAGCATTTATGAGTCACTTTTTTGACTTGTCGAATACCGTTTATCAACCAGTATTTTTGATTTAAATTCGATAACAGCGACTTAGGCCCTGCGTGCAATAGCCTAATGTGCTCACTCTCTATAATGAGAGTCGTTATACGGGAATTTTTAGGCAGAATTATAGGATGTTTTTGTGACAGTGGTATATCTGAGTTATCTAGCCGCCCGCCTACTCTTAGCAATCCAGCCTCATCTAAAAATGGATGTAGGCCTTTCATGGGCCCTCGCATGACATTGCCTTTTCGTAGTGACTCTACCTCAACACTGTAATGAATAGATTGTTCATTTTTTATTATTAAATGCAACGCATGTTGTAACTCATTAGGACTAAGTACCTCATCCTTTACCTTATTGACATTCTTTAAATTGTGACAAAATCTAAGAACATAGGCTATTACACGTGTCATTTTTCCTATATCAGAATACCTATTTAGGATTTGAAAGAAGTCATTGCATGTAACTGTTGTAAGTACCACCTTGGATTGATCAGCTTTCATTTCAGGTAAGTTAGCAGGTAAGTCAACACCTTTATTATCAAACTTATAATCCCCTTGTAGGAACTTCGGCCCCTTCCACCAGAGGGCGCAGTTGGGAAGCTCCTGAGGACTAATGCCCCTGCTAATTAGGTCAGCAGGGTTGTCAGCCGATGGTACATACAGCCAGGTCCATGTGTTCGTTTTTTGCTGAATCACAGCTACTCTGTTAGATACATATGCTTGTAGGCGAGTAGTTTCTGAATTTATCCATGCTAAAGCTATCTGTGAGTCAGTGAATAAGTACACATTATCAATGTGTACAGTCTTGGACAATGTGTCATATACCCTTTCCACTAAAATTGACAAAAGCAAGGCAGCATTAAGTTCTAACCTAGGAATTGTTAGTGGCTTCGCACGTGGGTTAACTCGCGACTTTGAACAGAGTAGGTGTAATTCAGCCATACCTGCCTCGTCGACCACGCGTAGGTATATACAGCACCCGTACCCTGTCGTACTGGATGCGTCAGCAAATCCGATCAGCTGTACAGCTCTCGCACTGTTGGTAGGAATGTGTCGCCTTATACTAATAGGATGCATGATAGCCAAACCGTTAGCAAATTCCAACCACTCATTAGCAAGGTCACTCGGTATGCGATCATCCCAGCCAACATTGTGAGACCAGATTTTTTGTATAATACTTTTGGCCTTTATAACAATTGGACTGGCAAATCCCATAGGATCATAAAATTTTGATATATAGCTAAGGATTGCCCGCTTTGTTAGTATATTTTTATCAAAAGCCTCTGGACTGTTAATAGTGAAGCAGTCCTTTTTTACATCAAGTGTTAGACCTAAAGCCTTCATACTAAAATTATCTTTTTGAAAATCAAGCTCACTGAATTGTTGTTCAGCTTCGGGTATGTCAGATAAAATGGCAGGTGTATTCGATGCCCACTTATGTAAACTAAAGCTCCCATAGCTTAACAATTCACATATTTGTCTTTTAGCTTCAAGCAATTTGTGCATATCAGAACACGAATATAAAATATCATCAACATATGTGCAATTTTTGATGATATAGGATGCAAGTGGCAATTCAGTCTCATACCTTTGTGCAAGTTCCCATAAGCAGCGTGTTGCCAAATAGCTTGAAGATTTCATACCGTATGTGACAGTATCAAGACGAATGCATTTTATAGTGTGACCGGGATCGTCACGCCATAAAATGTTTTGTAGTGATGTATGTTCGGGGTTTACTAACACATTGCGAAACATTTTCTTTATATCAGAGCTCAAAGAAAACTCTCCAAATCTGAACAGCAAGACAATATCGAACAGTTCCTTTTGTACTGTGGGCCCATTTAATAAAATATCGTTCAATGAGACCTTTTTATTAGTTCTCATAGAAGCATCATATACCACTCGCGTACGTGTGCTTTTACTATGCTCGTTTATGACAGCATGATGTGGCATAAAATAAATAGGGTCTTCATTGAAATTATATGAACCAATATCTACATAGTGCCCATGTCCGAGCTGAACATATTCGTGGACAAAATTTTGATAGTCAGTGAGCAGATTCACATTTTTTTGCAGCCTTCGCTCAAGGCTGAGAAATCTGTGCAAGGCTAGGTCAAATGAATTTCCTAAAGTTTCATTAATTTTGCTTGTCTCAACTTTGATAGGCAAATCCACTTGAAATTTATTATTTTCTAATTTTACAGAATTAACAAAAATATTTTCAGCTAATTCTTGCTCTGAATCCCTCTCTATTAATAGCTCTGGAACGCGCTCTACTTCCCAAAGTCGTTTGATACTGTCACTAACATCTGAATCACATTTAGCACAAACAAGTGATACAACCTGATTTTTTATTATGTCTGATACCAGCGCTCCGGCGACGACATGGCCGAACTTGGTGTTGAGGATACACGGTGATGAAGGTTGAGGCTGTTTATCTAGGTCGTTGCGCAGGTTGTGTGCTCCTTCAAGCGGCAGGGCCGGCAGGAGAACCTGGAAAAAGACATCGGCCCCAATCAACATATTTATCTCCGATGGCTGGTTAAACGTTGTATCAGCTAGTGTGACTCCAGCAGGAATATTTATTCCCTCCATGCTGATCGGTGTTTGTGGTAATTCACATGTTATTTTATCTACCACATGACAGTTCACTAGTACCTTAAATTGGGATGTCAAAGAATGTACTTGTAGGGGAATGCAATAACTAATTTTGCTCTGGTTTGCTGTCACGCCAATGAGGTTAATATCAGATCGCTCAGGTGTAAGCCCTAAGACCTCAATGGCTTTTGTGGTTATCAGTGACACTTGTGAACCAGAATCTAAGATACACTTAACGTGCACCTCCCTACCATTTTCAGCATATAATTTTACTCTTGCTGTTGGAATTAAAACATTGCTTGCGGAGGCTCCTGATAGGAGCACCACCGAGTTGCTTTCTCCCTCCGGGTGCAGCAAAGTGTGGTGAGTCTTTTTGCATATACCGCACCGGAAGTGGAATCTACATTTACCTACATGTGAGTTCAAACAAGTAGTACATAAGTTACTTTTCTTCGCAAAGGACACTCTTTCCTTTGAAGGCAACAATTTAAATTTAGGACAAGAATATAATTTGTGATCAAAACACTTACAGTGGATACATTCCATGGGGGCCTTGGCTGCAGCTGTTAGTGCTACCTTACTCTTGTTGAACGGCATTGAAGTCGGCTGGCCTTTACCTGGGCCAGCATACTCCGGTTGGTTGTCCGTGTTCTCCAATGCAAGCGCCCGCTTGTCCATGTATGCTAAAAACTCGTCCACTGTTGGCTCCTGCTTTTGATCACGCTCCAGCTGGAACGCGCGCGCGCTGTACATGTCGATCTTACGCGTCAAAATACCCAGGAGCATAGGATCCCAGTAGTCGACCGCAGCATCCAAATTTTTAAGTGCTGCTAAGGTCTGCCGCACTACTGAAACCAAATTCCGTATGTCATTAGCAATAGGATATTTAGGCAATTTACCTAAATCCAGCAGAGTATTTACATACTCTGAAACGATTTTATACTTATTATAAAACCTGTCGTTTAACAATTTCATTGCCTGATCATAGCTCTCACTTACAAGTGGGAGATTTTTTATCAACTCGTATGGCTGATCTTTGAGGAACGATCGCAGATAATATAATTTTTGTACATTATCCAGTCCCTTGTCGTTGTGAATTACTGATGTAAATATCTGTATGAAGGCTACATAATCCGAATATTTGCCCGTAAAGGTCGGTATGTTTATGTTAGGTAACTTGGCTCTAGGTTTACTACTGCAACCTGACTCCGAGGCACTTTGTTCAGCTACAGAACTGCTCTGTTGTTTAATTGTAATACTAATACACTCGTTAAACACTGCTAAACAATGAAAGTATTTGTTTTCTACCTCAGAATAATCCTCTTTGTCCTCCGAATCTAATGACAAGATTTGCTTGTTGTAGTCCTCGTACTCTGCAAATGAATCGCGTAATCTATCGCGTTTTGCGATTAAAGCCTCGGGACGGCAAGACTTTACATTAGATTCGTCGGACACAAACGAAAACAATCTAGTAATTGTACCTTTAACATAACCGCGTCTAGCGATTATTTCTTTTGCCTCCATTTTAGTATACTTATACCAGCTTTTTATAACAATTAAATGCTAATTATCGCACAACTATTACACAGTCAATGAAATTTTAAAGCCCGCGACACAAAATGGCGTAACAGGAATCTTTGTTGTGTTGTGTTGTAGCCTCACGCGCCGACCGGGAGGGGACGCGACGCCGTCAGTGATGCCAACATTGCAAACGCGCTCGACGAACCAATCACATGAAAGCCTACTATTTTCTGACTTGAAACTGGAACGTATTTCCGCTGGCGTTCTTCTTTCTTGACAATTGATGAACTTTTTATTCTCGCACCAACTAATTTTTTGTAGATGATGAATGAAATTTATGATTTTTTCTCGCAGCGCTTACTCTTCCTTTAATTAGTCGTAGGAATTTTCGGAGTAAGTATTTATGCTGAAATCCTTTTCTTCGCTTCGAATCTGAGATGCAATAACAACAATTGCCGTATCGCTTGCACTTGTTTGCAAGTTGCAGATTCACTTTCTTCGTGGTGTTTTTGTTCTTGTTCCCGTCTGAAATTTGAGACGCAGTATCGCTTGCAAGTTGTAGATTTTCGCCGTGTTGAGTTAGGGTGTGGTTCGCTCGGTGAAATATGTATCGCAGCAAATCTTGACGGTGAGAATGGACCAATGTTGAGAGCGTGGACTGTAGGAGCTATTGTGGGTCTAATAAAGCTTTGCTGTTTCACCACTGAGTTTATTATAATTAAGACACCTTAACACACACGATTATTACAACAAGACAAGAAGGGTTCAAGACACCATTAAACCATGGAAATCGCCATGATGGAACGGAAGTAGAGTAGGGAGGCAGGCTTTGCCAACATATTAATCCTAACTTTGTGTTGCCAGCAACACATCAGAAGTTAGAACACGCAGTTCTGAGCACCAGGCTTACGCTACGCGTGACATGTGCCATTAAGGATTTCAAGTTTATGTTGAACAACTGAATTGGACACTGTCTTTTAATAACAGTAGTACATGTGTAATTTTATGTTACTGTTAAAAATGTTCTTCAGTTCTGTATGTTATCTTGTTTATTGTCAACGAAATTGTTTTCAGCACGAGAGCATTGGACCATATAAGATGTTAGGTCATTGGAATTCGACATAAAAGCGGCGACAAGTAAACTTGCGGGGGCGCTGCAGCGCGAGCGCCGCGGGCGGCCCACTTATCAATTTGCATAGCCGAGATAATGTCCGCCTTAACAGTTTACACGCAATAACTTACTCATTACTGTATTTATTCTATCTCTATGATAACTAAAACAATTGATGCCGCTCGAAACATTTTACAAAAAGTATCTTTATAATCGCTCTTGCTCGCTATAGGTACTTAGTACTTAGAGTGCCGTCTTTGACGTACCTAGTAGTACTGGACAGCTAAATGATAGGAACCTTTTGCAGCCGTAAAAAGCACATGCCATTTACTTCGCATGGTTTTTCTTTGTGCAAAGTTTTAGCTCTTTAGAGCGTGATTGAGTTACCGATTTTAACTTCATTTACAACAAATAGTACGATTCAAAATTTTGCCTGACAGTGTTCTGAAGTTCCGTAATTCATTAATGTAATAACCTAATCCAAATGAAATCTCAACTCTGTGCAAAGAAACTCTTATCATCATTACACTGTCTTTATTCGCGTCTGAATGTCCTTTTTAACGAATCCATTTAATCAAAACGTAGGTAGGCCCCACCGCTTAATTACAGTAATGAGATTTCACAAGTGGCTCGCTCATTTGCTAGGTTTTTGTTTCAAAATGGAAGCACTCGAGTGGGGCCGTCCCCTCCGCTAGTGTTAGGCTAAAGGTGGAGTGTTTTAGTGCATATTTAATTGAATACCTGTTTTAACGCGAGCTGTAATATACATTTTGTATGTTTCGTTCCCGATTTAAAATAACATTGTCGTGCAATATTTATTTGCAGAGAGATTTATTTGCTTCATTTATGTGTATCGACCGATAATTTCTTTCACAATAACATACGCTGAAATGACGCTGAAGCAGTTACTACGTATGACAGATTACTCGAGCGCAGCATTGATTGATAGCGTTCCATTTGCCGAAGCATATTGTGTCGATCCATTTATGAAAATCGTTTTGCGTTTACACTAATAGCGCTACTTCTGTATAAAAATATTGGAGAAAATATCGAATAAATAATGTAAGATGCTGTAGGAAAATTGAGTTTGGATAAGTAATTAGTCTCTTCTAATAAGCCAAGCGCGACTATGTTGCTTCTTTCCTTATTAAACTTTTGCTCTGAACTGAATTCTGATAAAATTATAACAACTATGTGAGCTTTGATGACTTACAGGAGGCCATAATTGTCTAACGCAATCGGAATCACAATTACAACTATGTAAAACCGAGGGTAGAAAGAATTATGAATGTGATTGCGAGCGACAGCGCGTTAGACAATGTCGCCTCTATTCTGCATACATACATAAATCGCATCTTTATCCCTTACGGGGTAGACAGAGGCTAAGGTAACAAGGCCTAAAGGCCACGTTTAGCATGATTGTGGGCGTATGGTTGCAAAGGGAAATCAAAATGGTTATGGGTTGCTAGCCGCATCGCCTATAACATGATTCCTAAGATCTTCGCCCATTCCCTCGATGGGCTTTTACTATCTGCGCGGGAAAAGAAGCAACTGGTACATTCTGTGTTTTTTCTTTACTCCCAGACCAGCATGGAAGCAATCTGTTCTGTTCTATGCTTATTCGATCGACCGACCGATTAAACCCTGGTGAAAACAGATATGAAAATCACCGTTGCATTTTCAGTGATGTTTCACTGTTGGCACTGTCAAGGACGTGCTTGTAGAAAAGCGCTTGTAGGGATATTGAACATTCTGCATTCTGTTGCACCACAATTGACTGGCTCGTTCTAGCGAAAATATGTGTTTTCAACATTATTTTCAGCATATCGAAGCAATGCTTCAAAACCATTGGCATCGTTGTCAAGTTTGATCTAGTTTTTGAACCTACTTTATACTAAACTGATATTTGTACTTATAGTACATGTAAACAGCCGCAATGCGATAGGTGCTCTTAAATATCTGAAGACGACCGTCTTTCAATCGCGTTAGTGTGCACTTGGAAGTTTTCGGGTACCTACTCGTAGACAGCTCCGATGTAGCTAATTACAATAGTAAATAATAAACCACTAAATAGTTTTTACTTGACCATTTACGAAAAATACTGCGTGGTCCTTAAAAATACAATCGAAGCTCAACACCGTCCCACACAGCTACATCCTATAGCCTTTCTTAATTCCGCTTTGTTTGCGATAATCACCCGAGATAGCAGCCGCAGCGTAAACATTCTACAAATAGTACATCGTAGGGTTGGCAGCCCTCCTGTTTAATATTTAATGAAGTATCAAGCGGAAGCATCCTATTATACCATGACATGGGCTTGTCGTTGATAAAAATGCGATACTATTATATTTTGATGATAGACATCACGCAATAAGAATTTTCTGTTAAATGTTACATGAACTTGGTGTAACATGGATAATGTATTGATGGATTAAACATGAATGTTAAATTTCTAAGTCGTTTAGACGACACTGCATATACATACCTAATCATGTGTAGTCAAGTCAACGTGATAAGGAAACATTAAAAGTAAAAAAAAAACACACACTTCTCCCACTGGCAATGACTGTTAGATATTACATAGTTCGATAATCCTAGAGCAGAGATCATATAATGACGGACTGCGTTCCGTATTCAAACTGCTAACCTATTTGTGCGGACTATCTCATAAACCTTAAGATTATTTGTAACCTGACATTTCATTTTGGTATAACTAATTTAAAATAAACGGAGTGCGACGTACTTCTTCTATTAGTGGATTTTGGATGTTTAAATATTCATTTACGATTCGCTACATAAATACGAAGCCCTTAAAACTACCTATGTAGAGATATGTCTAATGGTAACTCTTCGTTTATGCAGATGGTGGGCAACGTGGTTGTGTTTGTGTGCGTGAACGTGGTCGGGGCTCTCATGCACTCTCTGATGGAGACGGCGCAGCGGCGCGCGTTCCTCGACACCCGGAATTGCATCGCGGCGCGGCTCGACATGGAGGACGAGAACGAGAAACTGGTAACGACATCATTACCATCATAATCATCATCATCATCCTCAACCTTTGTAGCCGTAACTAACAGCGTCTGCCATTAGCAAAATTCTAAACATGACACTGATCAGGATTACTTTCTGTACCATCATTGGTGACCAATCTGCGCTGGTGTAGATAGGGCTATGCAGCAGGATAACTCGCGACTGCATCGGAAAATTAGAAACATATGACGTTATTTACTCTGATCATCATTATGATGGTTGGCGAGTGTCGAAGCGTGGTGATGACAGACTTACAACACTAGCCACCTTGTTGAAATATGCTTACTAAGAATGTTTTCATCCTGAGTGTATCTTTTTTTGGTCATCACGTCGGCTAGATGCTCCGATAAATCTTAGGAGTCCATTACACGTTGATTTCTTTACTTAACATATAAAATACATCGCCGATCGTGCCTAGTTTACTAAGTAACGGTTTACATGCATTGATCCGCTTTTACAGTCTGTCTGGCGCATTTCAATTTAATTGCAGTGTCTTCATAAGAAGACTTTTTTAAACGCTTGCGTTTAAGCGGCTTATTAAAAAGCTAAGCGTAGGTACTTGTAAAATCGCAAAATTGCAGCTTAATCGTTAACATGGGATAGTTTTTAATTGGCTGCTCTTATGAAATCTAGGAACGTTTTCTGGCATCGCGCCAGAATCCTTTTACCCGTAACTGCACCACGCGTTCTTTAGCCGGAGAATGAAACGAATTGCTGCAAAGTATACTAATGAAGAGAAGACTAGCTCCGTCTGTGGCCTTCGTGTTTGAAAATTCAAGTAAGCAGAGCTTGCCGGTTTATTCGTTTACTCCACGGCTAAAAGCTTGAAAGAAAAACAAAAATACAGCGTGACCATAGTTTTGTTTGTAACAAACAAAATAATTTGACAACCAGCCAAAGCGATGAATGTTTGACACACCACTACATCAATCAAAACGATTTAAGCGTTTCAAATCACAGAACACGATATTTGTAGGGCTATTGAGATTCAAAGTTTGACATTTACAGCTTACAATGGCAACATTGTGGGTCGGACTCGCTTGTTTCAGCGCTCTCTACTTTTAACATGGATTGAGTACCCTTATTTATCTTGATTTGTGAAAAAAGTAGTAGTTTTTTATACGCGAAACTTTTACTAACTCTAACACCGATGTCCTATTAGGATTGTCGCTGATATTCTGAATAAAATATATATATAACACGTTCTCTATGTACCTACTTAGTGCGTTATGGGCAAATATTTAGTTGTTTTATATTGTAATAGATAAAATCTGCAAAGATAAGACCTTAAATCTTAATTCTTGCTTGATTATTATGTTTTATACGAGACATAAATGCGAAATCCGCATTGTCAATGACCACAATTATAAACCCATTATTTTGTCAACAGGAACGATTACTGCTGTCAGTACTACCACAACACGTCGCCATGGAGATGAAAAACGACATAATATCGCCTGTGGAGGGCCAGTTTCATAAGATCTACATACAAAAGCACGAACAAGTCAGGTTGGTATCAACATTTACGTAGGAGGAAATATTAATAATAGATCATCGTAGGTATTCCAGATAAAATTAGTCTTTAACATTAAATAAGCTACGTTTCTTTTTATAAATAGGTAACTACAACCATTTAAATAATTTTCAAATGCTGTTGAAAACTGCCGAAAAGCTACTTAACCTAAATCAAATGTTTTGTGTTTAACCGAACTAAGATTACAAAATTTTATAGCCACTACACCTAATAGGTAGAGCTAAGCCTGGAGAGTAACTGCGTAGTGCATCAAGAATGTAGGATGTTGCATTTTACGCTTGGGGAAGAGCTAACAGCCGCAACGTAAACACACGTTTTGATGCGGTTATGCACGAGCCATGAATTCTTATTGTTAAACATTGTAAGTGGTTGGATTTGGAGAATCAATTTCCAAATAATTGATCGCTTAGTGATCGGAACTCGTCACTTATGAATTATAATCATTAGAAATACTCGAACTACCTTATTCAATTCTAACAATAAATAGCGTATTGTGTGTGTACTTTGTTTGCTCTGTTTTATTCAAAACTGTTTATAAACTTGTGACAAGCCAACACAACACCCAACCCGACTCAACCTAAGGATCTATACCTAGTCGTCTACTTCTAAGTACATTAGGCATGAATATATCTGGCCAGTCGTATAAATTTTGTTATAAGGCTTCTGAAAGCAATTACGTATGTCTGTATACCAAATCGTCTATGTATAAGGCCCGTTTAGTACTTAACTAGGTGTCGTATAGTGCCTACTTTCGGATTTATTGTAGTAGTAGAGTGTCTTGAACAGTGCAGCTTTGGCCGTGTTCCAAATTGAACTAGTCTAGTAGAAGCGATTCTCTTCAATTGAATAGACACTAGACTTACGACATTTAAGTATCAGATATTATTGAACCCGTCTTTAGTGACCAACCAGGAATAGACAAATAGCGTAATCGATTTACTTGCTACCGTTTCTAGCAGGATTAAGTTGCAAATTAGGATTAATAAAAAATCAGGTCTATCAGCTTCATTTAAATTGAAAATTGATTCAATTTGGTCGCGGGCCGAGCTGCTTCGTTTACAAATGAAAGCTCTTTATTGTACCCGTTTTGGCACTACCGCTGCGCCCACACAAGACTTAATAAAATATTATGCCTACCTGTTTTATAAATATTGTTGACCATTTTATGCTTCAGGGTTAATTGTTTCCAGTTTAAAGCACCTTAAAAGTCAAAAATAATGTCTTCTATTCAACTGTTTGTTAATATTACTTACTTTATTTCGGGTTGTTTATTTTAAACTCATGGCTGTTCACAAGATATTACGTGGTGTTTTCTTGTAATTTTGTACGTTTAGTAAAGGAACGGCGCCAAAACGCCGCCATTGGCTCAGCCGTTAACGTTTGAGGTTATCCGTAACGTTTCCCAAACTTATTGTTACTGTTACATTATCGGCGGCAGCCACCGTAAGCGATGTGCTAGTTAAGATTAAAACCCTTATCATCCACTAATTACGTGCCTGCTTGCCTCTTGATAAAGAGAACTTGTTTTATAATATGTAGAAATATGATGATTCAGTGCATATCCTGCATAGTGTTTGTATATGAATTCCTTTCATGCTTGGGAGCAAATAAAAAATATAGAATGTACCAGTTGCTTCTCTTCCCGCGCCGATGGTCATCAAGGGAATAGGCGAAAATCTAAGGAATCGTATTATACCTACGCGATGCGGCGAACAACCCATCACTTTTTAGATTCCCCTTTTCACCTATACGCCCAGAATCGTGCTAAACTTGGTCTTTAGGTCTTGTTACCTTACGCTCTGTCAACCCCGTAAGGGATAAAGACGTGATTTATATATGTACGTATTTAAATTCTCACTTAACTGCTAGGTAGTTAGTCACTTTTGCATTCCAATAAACAATGAAGTAAGGAAATTATGTAAAAATCCTGGCCGCAATATCTAATATGTTCACACGATATATGTTTAAAACTACACCGCAAATAGAACAAAAAAAGTATATATGTACACTATGTGTCTGTTTGTTTGTTCCGGGTTGCGCCACGACGACTGATCCAATGTTAACGAACCTTGGACGAGTTTGGCGAGCGACGGGCGTCCATCACTAGTATCACAATACACATCATTTGTGATTTCCATCTGAATAGTTCAGACGATATTCAGTAAAAATATGTGATTTGATTTCGGACAAATCAACGTATGCGGATCATTGACCCGTGTCGCCGGCTGACTTTGTGCCTTGCGAGACACCGATAAACGTCAAATTATCGCTTATTAATAGACGTTCATGACCATTTATTACTTTTGTGACTTGAATTATGTGTTGGCATTATTATTTAACGCAATACCGAACAAATTTCGAAGATTGTTTTTCCGATTTTTCATAAAATGCCAGATAATTCACTGGATGAATTAATGTATGCCTATTAATCTTGGTATAAAGTTTTGTAATATTTTTTATTTTTTTATTTCTACAAGCATGAGCAAATTACTAATTTTAACGCCATTAACATGCCAATAGCAACGATGTGGCTAGGACGTGACACCATTAATTTCCTGCAGTCGCATTCGTCGGAATTGGTCTGCTCAAGCCGTCCTTCCGCCTTAGACCATTAAAAGATACTGATTGTTCGATGTGATGAAGTTTCATTTTCTCATCATTAGTTTATGTGCACGCTATAGTTTTGACTATGTACATTGTTAACTTCACTCGGTTCTCACACGACTCGAAGAACAATTTTTAATTCAATCACCCGCATGTCTCAGATTGACTTTATATAATTTTACGATTCATTGTTTCTTGATCTATCACATTGTTTTCGTAACAAGGTTGTTAATAGACTATTCTTGATGTTTTATTGTATTGTGCAAATCACTCTTTAAATCATGTGTTAAATGAAGTAATGATGAACACGCGTCAAATTCTTTCATATAGGCTCGACTGACTAGAAAAAACTCAAAAACTCTTTGGCAGCCACGTTCAAATGTACATTTGCCAAGAAAGTCGTAATACTTGACAAGTTGTTGTGAAGTTTCCTCGATATAACTGCCAACTGATCGCCGTGCCGAATGTAGCAGAGGGTGTGACGTAAATACCGAAATCGTTTTGTACGAAGAAAGGTTTTCATTTGATCGGACAAACCGAATAGAAACGATTAAGGACAAGAATAAGGAAACGGTGAGTTTTCTCCAGATTAAAATGTCATTCTGACATTTTGGTTATAATCAACTTGACGGGGACTTAATTACACAATTTATTTTTTAAGTTATTGTTGGATGTTTTTGACAACTTTATGTAACGTTGTTCCAAGTAACTCATTTTAGTAATGGAAAATCTGCATTGTCCCGATGTATTAACTAATTTTCTTTTTGGACGTTTAGTCATCCTGTCGGAACTGGCGTATGTTTAGATCTGCGCTTTTCAATACAAAGATCTGCGATGCGCCAAGCATGCGTCTCAGCTGATTCATAGCGCTTATTTAGCCTCAAGCCTATTTGCTCACTACATTGTTTAGAAGTGAGGTGATGTGATGATGAACGGAACACATTTGGTACTGTATAAACAGTTGAATGAATAAAATTTATCGTACTTTATCCTCCATTAATTACCTATTTAAGAATTAGATTTATAATGTCATATCGTTGCTTCTGCGTCTTTCTCTTGTTTTGCTGCAAATGCGAGCAAACGGCAAGGCGCTTTAGTGCAGTCTGCACTGTGATTAGTTTTGCGCGATTTCTCATTTCTACCCTTTCTACTATGCTGTGTCCGTCATGTCAGCATGTTGCGGGCGTGTGTTTTGCGCACCGGCGGTAGACGGCTCAAGTGCAACGATCCTTTGTTCGGAGTCGTTAGCGCCTTCTCTCGCTCGCGTATTCAGGCATTGGCGCATGACAAAACTACAACTTTAAATATGGAGGCTAAGATATCATTTTTCCTTGTCCTAGTCACTGTAATGATCAGTTGAGAACGTCTATTCCTACAAATCAATTTCCGCATGGTTAAAAACTGTTTTATGATCGTCACTGTTGACTAACACCAAAAATCTTTTACATTTCTATTTTGGATGATATGAATTGAATATGCCTTACGCTTTCACACTTCCAACAGAGAGAAATGTTTGAAAGCTGTGTGTCTGAAATTAATGATGTTGCTTTATAAATATATTCCATCACATTTGTGTGGGAGTTGATGGTTTTTACGAGACCGGTATCGCATGCAATTAGAAAATACCGACAGATGACAAACGAAACCTCTGGCATCATCTCATAACGGTATAGTCTGTCTTTCACAAAATGTATAGGTACTTTAAAGAAATATCAAGCTTGTATCGTGACAAAGTTGTAAGATTTTTGAACGCTTATATCAAACGGTCTTCGTAACTATGTTTGCAGAAGACGATGAATAATCAAACAAGTAACTAATGATGTGTGTTCATAGATTAAGTACTTAACTCTGTAAAATGTAAATGCTAAGTAAATATTTATTCGGGTTTAAATGGAAGTGATTCACCTGCGGTTGGCTGAGTTCCAAATTATGGAGAAGTGTGTAGAATACAATATTTTGATTTCTGTCTGTACCGTAAAGTACATAAACATGTTAACTAAATATAACTCACTGAGTAAAAATGCAGAATTGAATAATTTTGCGCACTTAAAACGCCAGCTCCATAAATCTCAGGTAATTGCGCTGTATACATTTTTCTTACTTTTACGTGTTGGCTAGTTGACTTACCGCGTTTATCCGATGCTCATAAAATCGGTTACTAACCAGTATCGGACGCAAACAATACGTGCTAATTGCTGTTAGCTGGAACTAGACGGTCTTTGTAGCTCATTGTTCAGTTTTAAGAAACGTATCAGTCTTCGCAATCCAACGGATTTCACGGCCACTGCAGAGTTAACAAGTCAATAAACTTATTTTATTACGTGATCCTAAAGTTTTGAGTAGTATTTTCATATGTTCAACGTTGTCTTGGTTTGTGTAAGTACATACGGTTTACACCGATCTAAAACTGTTTGTCCATTGTCCTAGCTTCATAAACTATACCGTTTACGACGTAATATACAAATTAGTTATCTCATAACTTCTCAAATGTATCCAGCTATTAACCTGATGCTGATGTTTAGAGCACAGAATTTCTTTGTCTCTAGAAACAAGGTTAACTCGTTTTCATTTTAGTTTATTCTTGGGATCCGACCGCTATGAATGTCGAGATAATAACAGGGTGTTTTATCAGGGGACCGGGGCTATTTGCATAAGAAGGAAAGGAAAAAGATTTTCTTGACAAGTAGATAAGTAGTAAAGACCTCAACGCTGAATAACACATTTTTATATTCATCGATAAAAACAACATGTCAATCAAGTGGTTCCGACAGCGAGTCAAGGTTAGAATAGAGGTTAATAGATCCATGAATATATCAGGCGATAAATCAGGATGTTGGATATGAGCACGTGTCTAAGGGTGGCAGACGTGTCCGGTCAGCTCCCGGCGACGGCAGCCTGAGCCCCGAATTACTGTCACGTCATATTACCGGGGCGGCCGGAGAAACCCTTCACTACCCATTAGGCGCCTCCAATCGATGTGACTGACGTGATGCCTTTTGTTCATCATATTACCGACCACTCCATCCATCACAAGTTGGCTTGGCCGTTGGACAGATTTGCCGAGGCATTCATGTAATCAATGAACTATGTCTGTCCGTGTCGCATGTGGTTCCAAGGCGGAATGAACATTGAAACATGCTCGGTCGACTCTAAC
Source organism: Pandemis cinnamomeana (assembly GCA_932294345.1). Lineage (NCBI taxonomy): Eukaryota > Metazoa > Arthropoda > Insecta > Lepidoptera > Tortricidae > Pandemis > Pandemis cinnamomeana. The sequence goes on along the minus strand of OW028705.1, from coordinate 7,301,419 downwards.
ACTGGCTATCTGCCACATCTCAAAAATGCTGCTCTCGTTGGAAAGACAAGACCAAACTGGGTGCTTGTTGTGATACTTGTGATTTAGCAAATCGTCCGTAACTGTCTGTATACAGTTGCAAGAAATCAACCATGAACTTAACTAAAAGGAAATTCCATGGCAATTATGCCATTAGGTACATACTCAGTCACAAAAAATATATTAACTAATAAGAATCGCGGTTTTGTCCAAGATGATAAAATCTTGTAAAATGAGAGGAACGTCTTAGTTATACTGAACCAGAGGTTGTGTCCCGGCACAAGTATTATAAAATCTGAGACAGGTCTACCGACATAATAGACCGCAAATAAGAATGTCCCGATTTCTCTCTAGGGGCATGTTGGGTAAGAATTTTTCTTGTCAGGATTTAGACCCACAAAGTAAGTGTATGTAACGCAACGTGTCCTAAACTGAATTAGTTTGGGGTATTTTATGATGCAGCTACAAGTTTACTATAAACAAAGTTATCCTATTTTTGGAGAATAAATATGGTGTATTTGATAACAATATTGAGGCAAAAATTGCAATCGGTGTTCATACAGCCAAATAAATTGGAAGCAGGAAATGTACATTTTCGCCATTCTTTTTAAATTTCCTATTGTGATCGTTTGATCGTTCAATATGAATGAAACATTCCAGCAGTCGAATTAAGTGAAAAAAAAAGTAAAGGTGTAGCGTGATCAGAGTTCCGACAGGCCAATAAGCCTGGGTATTCTGAAAGCTTATTATTCTAATGCAATTAGTATTGTTTCCGTTCACGGCTTGCTGTATATGGTGGTCTGTCACCCAAAGGGTGCGGTGCTGACGTCACGGCGGGTCGCCGTATTACCGCACTTGATCCGTTTAGCCTAAACGGATATTCTGCTGATAGGATTGCCTGTCTGACTACTGTCTGGGTTCGCGTCCTTTGTATTTTATTGTCCAAATGCGAACGATGAGACAGCGAAAACAATGGTTCCTTTGAGTTTTTACGGCTCTTTCCGGACAGTAATTGACTAATGGCCGATAGCTTAACGCTTATGAGTTCGGATAATCGTCTTTTTGCTCATACGATACGGCTTTAGATACGACTGCTATAATCAGTATCTATAAAAATAAAAATGAATAGTTAAATATGTTGCTAGGCGCAAAGCTCGCGAACGACTGGATGAAATTAGATAATTATTTGTAGGTTGTGTTCGTTATTGTCAGGGTAAAATTTATATGAGACAATATTATAAACAAAAAAAGAAAAACAGGAACGGGGCTACAAGCAACGGCTGCTAAAGATTAAAAAATAGGCTAATTTCCTATCTCCTGAGAATTAAAAAAAACCTTCACTTAAAAGCACATCCATAATTTATGATCTTCGATAAATGTGGTTTATTTAATATAACGATACCTATATCTGATTACACAAATAAATCACGTTTTTATCCCTTACGGGGTAGACAGAGCCTGATTTCTGATTAAACAACAACTAATTACAATAAAATACGAAATTGGGAAAATAAATACGTATTTACTTGTGCTTGTGTCAACACCGGCTTAGTTACGCATACGCACAAGACGGCGCAGCGCACGTTACAAAGGGAAGGCTGTGTGGGAACTAAGCCGAGCTTCGCAGAACTTAACTATGCAGAACAATTTGATTAAACATCGCAGTCCTTTGAGGAAAATAACAGATTGATGTACATCGCTACGATACGCGTATCATCGGTCCTGCCTGCCAAAGCCGGCATCTTTTCATTGCGGATTATATGCGAAACCACTTTGGGGCTCACATCCCTGGACATAAGAGGATTATCATATAACTTTTCACAACATTAATGTATCGCGAAACGACCAAAACAGAATTATGCTTTTATGTTTTGGAACGTGGTGGAAATACGTGTCGGAGCTTTGTAACGGCGCGCGGTGTTTATAGAGAACAAAGATGACGGGCGCGAGATGCCTATTGTTAATACCGCTGTTCTGTTCTGTGTTAATGTTGAAAAGTAAAAGGGATCAAAGTGACTAAACAATAGAGGCGCCTGATTGTAAGAATCACGAAAGCTATTTGTGATTGTTCAAACTGTATAAAGCCAAAGGTCAGGGGAGCGTTGTCAAAGCAACAAAGAATCGCTGGGACAGTGAATTTTTTCATTACTTAACTCAGTGTTATAGCCGTTTTTTATCATTTTATTACGGTCTTTATGGAATAAATTACTAAGCTGTCCGCACAGTTCCGCGTATTTTAAACGTTGCCACAGGCGAAATAATTTAGCTTAATCGTTATTAATGTTAGTCGTCATAAATCTTGGACTGGTGAAACTTAGTACTCCTTTTAACTGAGACTAAATGCTACCATGACGTAGTATATACATGGTATATTAAACTAATGATTTTGTTTCAGTATCCTCTTCGCGGACATAGTGGGCTTCACGGTGCTCGCATCGCAGTGCAGTGCGCAGGAGTTGGTGCGGTTACTCAACGAACTCTTTGGCAGATTTGATCAACTCGCCAGCGTCAGTATACAAATCTAATACTTACTATAATTAATTTGACCTTATGACTGCGAACAAGATGGCAAATAATTGGACAATTATTATGATACAGCACAGGGTGTCCTGCAGACAACCGTGTTCGAGTTCCTGGTCCCAAAATATTTTAGGTACATGCTACAAATCTTGATATTGATCCTCCCAACCAACCACTATCTTTTCATGTCGAATCTAACAAGTAGTAGCAATAAGTTGAAAAGTTGACGCCTTTCCTATTTGTACGTACTTTTTATTTATCCTTAGTAATCAGATTTGTGAGCTAATTAAAAACAGAGTAGTCCTAATTACGGTCTCGACATGCCGCTTGTATCCCAGAACATTTAAAAGCTTTCAAAAAAGCCGACACCGCAACGCCATTAGGAGATTGAATTATTGAATCGAAGGCAGCATCCATCACAAAAATTGATACTGATATAAATATCAGAGTTCAAGCTTCAGATGCACGATGCCGACGCAATAGCATTGGATTACTTTGTAATGAAAATGCTAAGGGTTGTCGAACCTAGAATTAAATAAAGAAATAAAGTATGGAATTTTGTGAAGTGTGAATATTGAATGCAATTTTAGTCGTATTACTTAACTACCTATTTAAAATTTACTAGACAACACAATCTAAGTATTTTAAGAAATTCACTGAAATGGGTTTTATGAAGGTTGTAGGTACTATTGTTTGTTCTCTCACGGGAGCGAAGCCGCGGACATAAACTAGTTTTATATAAACAATTAAGTCTTAATTTAGTCTAGTCGTCAGCCAACCCGTGTCCTAGAAACTTGCGAAGTGCTCGGAATGTTGGGACTTTTATAAGTTATTAAAGCTATATTTTTAATAAATTCACCAGCCTTCGGAATATTAATATTTAGGTACAGTATTGACGTATGATTGACGTAAAATTGGCTACCTTAGAAACGCCGTCCACCGGAAATATGAAAATCCAATCATCACAACAAGAGGGCATTCGAGTACGTAACACGTTCGGGGCGAAACCGCTCGGCTCATGAATTTTATACAACGAATACATTGTAGATATCAGCCTTCTATTCGAGATGTGCTTTCATAAATAACTTATACGTCGAAATTGGTTAATGGCTGTTGTGGCAGAAAACATTCGCTTATAATAAAGAGCTGAAATTTGGTATGAACTTAAGGTTCATTGAGAAGTATAGCCATATAATGGTATATTGATTTTCGCATTTTATGAAAGCTTCACTGCCAGCTCCATTCTTCTTTTGATGATGCTAAAAGTCAGACCATACTTCAGTTTGGATTAGACATTTTTAAACTAAGCATCAGAACACTTTTAAACGACAGCAGTTTACTTTATGCCTATGATATCATTTGAATTTGATTCTTCAACACAATGTTTGTACTGCAGACAGTGCACACTGGAAGGTAAGAGGTTTGAACGCAGCACTGTCTGACTCAGAGAAGAGACGCCAGGGCTTTTTAGCATAACTAACTGTTCATAATCATTGTAATGATATACGTATTCTTTGATGTATAATATTCAAAGTAGGCACTTAACTAAAAATGTTCTGTGTGTGTAACGTGTTTTTAAATCCAATCTCATCTCGCTTTATTGGTTCCGATCACAGAACCAATAATAAGAATAGAAATGTCACGCGAGCTAAATACAGAGACGCCGGCCGGCATGCATAAAAGACCTTTTTATTTCTCCATTTCAATCTATAACGAATTTAATTGGTAGGTACTTCTATATTTATTTTTACGGTTTTACCCGTAAAAAATTAAATTTAACGAATTTAATTGTTTAAAAAGTGGGAAACTTAAGTGGTTCTGATACCTAATATTTAGTATAACCTATTTACTCAATTGCATCTTAAGAAAAGACGTGTCAAAAAGTATTAAATAACTATTCTTCCCCAGGTCCTCACCGACTCATATGTCACATATAAAGTCTTCTATATTTCCATTTTCCATCTTACGTCCCAATTAATCGTTTGCTCATCTCATTTAGTGCCAGATGAAGTCTGGTTTGTAACTCTCCTGAAAAGTTTAATTAAGATGATAGAAAGATGTATTTTGTCTTTACCAGGATAACCATTGCCTCCGCATCAAGATCCTGGGTGACTGTTACTACTGCGTGTCCGGGCTGCCAGAGCCGCGCTCCGACCATGCGCGCTGCACCGTCGAGATGGGACTCGACATGATCGATGCTATCGCGTAAGTCATTCCAAATTGTATGTAGAAACATGCACGTGTCGCGCCGACTCAGGCATCAGGCAAGTTTCATCGCGGAATACCAAGGCATGCAAGACAATCAAGGCGGAAAATGGAAGAACGGTAGATTTGTCGCAAACTGTCTTTTCTCGCAAAAAAAAAATTCTTTCAAAGAGTGTAGTCATATTCGCAATCATGTTCATTTTACGAAATTTCCATTTCAATTATTTTATGCTATGGTCACGATCACGATGTAACCGTTCGTCCTCTTTCTCTATTTTATTATCAGTGTGACTGAATATGTGAAAGTTTAACACATCCTCCATGTTAAGCGTAAACGGTAGGTATCTTCACCAAGACTTCACCATAAAATTACGTACCTACAACCCGTAGTCGGTACTCTCATGATGGATATTCTTTTTGCTAATTGCATAAATTGCAATATGTAGTTCGCTAATGAAAATGAAAGATACGTATCTTTTATTTTTCGATATTGGCTGTCACGCTATGACGTCACTAGCGCCAACACTCGCAGTGCTCTGTTGTGACGTGCGTACGTTTGTTCTCATCACCCCATTCTACTTCGCAATGATGAGGTAAAGTAATGAGGACTGAAATAATCCGTTATTATCCACTACACAATATTTGGAGAGGAAAAGTTATTAATTGCAGTGACATACATAACAATAATATAAATATGTTTAACGAAAAAGCCAAAAAGCTTTACCAGGACTATGGGATTGGTCTTTGTGAAATGGACTGTTTTGTTCATAGAGAACTGCCTTCCAGAGGAAAAGTCCATCGAGGTAGAATTAGTAGTTATAAAAGCTTTAATACAAGCGGTAATAGCTTACATGTTCAACTAATTTATTAAATTACTACCTATAATAACAGGTAAAAGGGCACTTAGAGTAATTGCTAGTAACCCTATCAATTACATCATTTTATCGTTCGTTTCATACTATCGGTCAATAGGTAGGTATGCAGGTATGAATGTAGCGCGATATAAACCGCGTATAGGTAGGTACCTTCGGTCTTTGAACTCATTAGAAGCATTTATCAAAAAAAAAATAATTAAAGCTGTATAGACGTTGAGCTGAACATTACAAGGCTCACAAACGAGCTTTTGTCTGTGGGGACGGCCCTTAATAGATATTATACGAGTTTTTAACGATTAGGCGTGTATTCAAACAAATATATACAATGCTGTCGCATGTCACATGCAGCATTGAGTTATGCCAACGTTACATTACATAATACACATTGTATAAAACAAAAGGCTTTATTATGCCTACTGGGAGCCTCGGTGAATTTATATAATCAGAGTTAATCAGTAACAGTTAGATTAACACCTAACTATTACACTGAGATGTTTCCCTACTATATCTGAAATCGTTATTAGTATCGTTTTTGTGCGTAATTGGGATTGTCTATTTTTTTACAATGTATAGTAAATCGAAAACCATTTCGAGATAAATGCTTTTTAAATCGTTTTCTGTTGTTACTTTATTTTATTTTGCTATAATGAATTTATTACATGAAAAATAAGCAATGACCTTCATTTGACATTCCCAGACATGACGTAGACGGTCCAAAATGTACTTTATTTGCAAAGGTTACAAATTCTATGCTATTTACGCATGTATTATACTACGGAGTTCAATTTGGACCCGCAATCTGACATTTCATTCACCTTATGACAGATGACAAGCAAATGGGCAATCTTGTTAGTTGTTACTGTCATTCTTGTTTTTTCCACTGTTTACTTTCATATTGTTGTATTATAGTTTAGATTTAGAAGCACTTTCGGTAGATAATTAGGCAAGAGTGTAAGCGTACAGCGATGTGCTTCGCTCACATGAAAGATTTTCCGCTAAATATTTTAATGGAGAGCGAAAATATTACGTTTTTCGGTTTACTTTCGCCTACTGAGTTTACTGTCTTATTTCCGGGTCCTGTTTTGTCTCGATCATACCTGGTATGTATATGGACCTTTCTGCTTCGCGCAGAATGTTATGGTATGTGTAACGATTGTGAAAATATAAAATTCATAGGAGAAGATCGCGTAAATCTTCCTGTGTTATTGTTGAATCATGTTGACATTGATACTAATGATAGTTTGCCAACTACACCACAGATAGAAAAGACGTTAATGGCGGCGCTTCACATACGTTTTATGATCAATTTATCCAATAAGCAGATGTGTGACACCGGCAATGGAAACTCTGACGTCATCAACCAAAATACTTTCAATAATTAATAGTGAAAAAAATACCGAGTTATATGAGAAAATATTGAAATTGGTTTCTTATAATTGACTATTCTGCACAAAAAAAATATAAAAAGGATAGGTATTTTTTTTTAGACAATCCCAATTCGTAATAACAATAATTAACCCAAGCCTAGGTTCCGTACCATGACATTTGCCACTTACATTACATTCGAGCAGAAATAGATTCGTTGATGTCTACTTTATTTTTTTGTTGAAGTGCTCATTTTCATTCATTCATCAATTTAGCTTCAAGCGTAATTAACAAAAAAACTGCTAGATAAATACTAGCCGCAAGTTGTTTGAGAGCACTTGACTTGTTTGACTGAGAGACGCAGATTAAATGAATCCGACCGATTTCGGTCACGGCGCCGCGACCGCTTCGAATCCTTTTCATTGCGGCGCTGGTGCAGCCGGAGTCGGCCAAAGTAGCTAATTCTAGCGTTAACCTTCACGTGTACTTTGGACACGTAAAGGAACCGCCCAAGTAGTCGTAGAGGATGGCTACAAGGGCGGTAGTGATCAGGTCTTTACCTAGTCTTGTTTGGCATTTAGCTTTTTGTTAAGTTTCGAAGTTGCTAACCTGACGCGAGACCATGAACCTGAGCCCTCTAGCCAAGATTCCTGTCAATTCTTCCCAAAAGGCTGGCTTCAGTTGGCAGGTTGCTAAGCTGGTGTCAAAGGGACGACCTTTTTGTTTCTATGCTGCTTTATAAGTGTAGGCAATGCAGAAAAATCGTTATTACCGTGTTTTTTTTCGGAAACATTTTTGAGGTTTCGCTAGTATTTTCTGGATATTTTATAAATAATCCAGTAGGGCGCGGTGCAGAGCGGCCGACCGTACGCCGGAGCCGTGCCTATCAGCGCGTGCTCATCAAAGGAGCGCTAAATATACTCCAGCGAGTCCTGGGTGGGCTGAAGGTTAATAGGCCACCACGAGGCCCACTGTTGCACTTATTGACTGCCTATAAAACAGTTTCTTCACCGTTATTACTTTTTTGATATCATTCCGATTGGTATTTATGCTGTTGTTAAACGAAAATTCCGGTTTTTCGTAATGTACCCGACTACAGCGAAGAAAAAGAAAGGGTTTTTAAAGTATTGTATATGTATGAGTAGGCATACGTATCTTTTTACCGACGCGTTCCAATGTAGCGCTGAAACTTCCCGTCCCGTAAATTCGTTATTTTATTATGCTTGGCGCTACTAAATCTAAAAGTTGTCAAAATTGTCTAGTTCGAATTCCGAACCGTTTTTGATTTTCTGAACTATTTTTTTCCTGAACTTGCTTGGATTTTTAGTTCTTTGATATATGTTAATTGGTACCTATCAAATACCTATCTCGTTTGGATCATAATTATGTGTCGTACATTCCTTTCTAATAATCTGATAATATGAGTAAACTGTATAAAGATTTATTCAGTGCACTTTAAAACTAAAAAGCAAACGTTCTATAATCATAATATATATAACACAGAATTGGAATTCACTCTGCGTAATGTCGAGGCATTGCTTTCTTTCCGTTACAAGTAGGTGAATATGCAACTGTGTTGTGTTTCCGTGGTAAACATAGGTAAATTGTGGAGCTTTATTCCAGTATGCTGTCGACAGAAAGTAAAAATATCTGTGGTCGGCAATCAACACCGTGCGACCGCCGCCGCAAACCTCAAGCCGGGATGGCATTTCAGACGCCTGTCCGCTCTCAGCCGCTGTACCCTTGTTTACAAATACTTCCATGTAGCCCACGCAAAAATATAATAAAGAGATTATTTATTGCGAGCCGTCTAGCGACGTTTTTGTTGTAAATCTTAATTTACTACACTGACGTCTAACAAGGTTAATGTGATGGTCACTTGCTCTTTCTCAGCCCGCGTTCCGAGGACCTTCAAAGTCACCATTTGATTTATGTATTGATCTCAATTTTTGTTAAAGATTTCTATTGCACGTTTAGTATTTTGAAAATATGAATATAAGTCGTCTACTTTAAATTCGTTAGTTCACTTGGGCTCCTTGTATTCTAAAATCTTTCGCGCTTTAACATGTTTGTATTGGATAGTAGGCACTTATTGTGTTTGAGTTTCAATGTATGATAAGCTTTAACAATAAACATTCGGTCTTGACCCATATAGTTTCCCCTGACATAACGTCCATCGTAAACTTGTCAGACGCACCATTTGGACTGTATAGTAACTTCTCGCACGTGATGCGCCAAGTGACTATGCGTATCGTTAATCAAGCAAACAAGCATCAATTAACACTGGCCGTTGTTCACAAAACGGGCATATAAATAGATTAGTGGCGTCAACATATGTCCGCTTCACGCTTGCTGGCGCCTATTGAAGCACGATATCGTATTAGGACGATATAACGCCCCCACGAAAATGATTAAGTAGCTGCAATATCGTGCAGCAGATGTAGCCCAGTACCGCAAACAATGCTGACACGAGTGTTGACTGTAGATTATGGAACGATTACCGGTATGAGCCGCGAAGCCTTGCCCTGCGCCGTTAGATAAGAGAACGGCTTAGCTGAAATAATCCAGATCAGCTGGACGCATTCATGTGTTATGTGAGTGTAAGCGACTACCTATTGTCGGCGACTTGTTAGGCGTAGATATTACTTTTTAGTTATTTGAACAAATTGAAAGCTCCAATAGTAGTACCAATATACCTATAGAATTCTGGGACGTATCTAACGTGGGAACCAAATTATACTTGCAGAAAATAAATAAAAAGGCAAATTAGTGGTAACAAACTTACTAGCAAGTCCTTGATTGTGTTAAAAAATGTAACTCTGCTTGATGAAAAATTGTTTGTTAATTTTCTTGCGAAAAACCCGCGTCTTGATCTTTTATTGGAAACGGAAAATTAGTGATCGCCGACGGATGGAGTATCTACAATGTGTTGTGAGCAGTAATTCATTTTAATGTATGCGTGCCGTACTTAATATAGAGCTTAGCCAGAATTTATTTACGTCAAAAGACGCAGGCGGAACGCATCCGCTCATGGATTTCACGAACACTCACAGTTCCCGGATAATTTACACCGTTTACTAAAATATCTCGCTCACGTTTATATTCTCCAATACGATTTCAATGTTACTACACAATTCAAGTTTATTCATGTGTATTAATAATTTACGGCTTTCGGTGTTTCTGTTATTAATAACGTTTATTTCATAAATCGACATCAAAGAATGTGGAGCAGTGTATAAACAAGTTTTCCTTTCGTCCCAGAAGCCAGTGATCCGAGTAATTCCATATTCAAGGGCTGGTCCGCGCGTCTGACATGTGTCGGGAGGCGGGAGTCCTGGCGGGAGGCGGATGGAGGCGCGCAAAGAGACAACCCAATATCGCTCCATGTGATCACTGTTTTGATGCTCACTTCCCTTTCGCTCATCATATTAAAACACAAAATGAAACAAATTTCGTGCAAAACAAAAGCGTGTCTTGGAGACTGACGAAAGGCGAAGTGAAAAAGGGGTTCCGTAATTGACTTCCGTTTAATCCTCGCTAAGCCGAAACATCTGTTTCTCGACACAACCTTGCAAGCTTTTAGTCGCAGTTATGATTATGACAAAGCAAGATTAACATATCATAATTGAGTTAGGCGTCCTCGCCTCGGGTTTGCCTCTCATCTGCCTACGCTGAGTTAGGCTCGGATTATAATTTAATTTGGTTTGGCACATCAGTGCGCTTCCGACTAAATGAACGCAAATTACTTATCAATCGCAATTGTTTACTTACATTAGGCCCATGTGGCGGTAAATTCATTAGTCAGACTTAGTTAAACACAAATTCAAAAAATACTATGTAGAAGAAATAGCTACATAGCAGAAATCAGAATTTGATATTGTGGCGGGTGGACTGTTTTATAAAATATTTGCTTATGTTTCAACACTAAAGGAAACCATATTTATTGAAAATTTAATTATGACCTTTGTTATTAATGATTAATGAAATCACATTATAAATTATTGTCTTTGAAAATTTTTCCATGATTATTTGCTCTATTTCGTTGGCGGGTTTCAGTTAGCTGTTAGCTGGGTCGTCGCCATTGACAGGGAGCCGCTGGAGCGGAATACAGCTGTCTTGTAGGTTAATAATACTTGTTGACCTACTTCAGCGATATTCCAACACAATAGCCAATTAGCTCGTTTCACAATCAATTTGTTAAACAATTTTATCGTTTACCGATTCCTGAAACGATACCTTCAAATATGGCACTGGTGTTTAATTCAACAGACATTTCACTCGGCTTGTAACAGACTCGTAACTTTTTAAAAGGGTAGTTAAAGGTAAAATAAAGCTAGCTTACTTCGGGAGTTCTAATTTCGCTCGTGCCAATTTGACGTCGGCAGTTAATGAAAAATTATACAAGCGTTGTCTGCCGACTTGATTAATTTATGTTACATCCATTGCTCAGCTAGGTACTTGAAGAGCTTACAACGTATTGTTTCCAGTAGGTTTAATAAAAAACACATAAGCCACCGTATGACAGGCAGTGTGCCGATTAATAACAGACTTCCGATGTGCACTTTTCATGAATCAAAACGGTCGTAAAAATGCTATAACCCCGTTTAATTTGTCGCAGTAAACCCTGTTGTGGTTGTAAAAAGACGCAGTAAAATTAACTGAAGCTAATTTATCATCAAAATGTAACATAAATAAGTGAACACGGTGGCTTCTTGGTTTATTTGTTTACCTTTTAATTAGTAAGCCATCGGTATATTAATAGGTCAACCTTACACCGGAAGTTTTTGTAACCTTGCGGCACAAAAAGGGAAGTCATTATATTAAGTGACAATAAACAACTCATAATTTTGTAGGCGCCCATCGAAGTTATGCCATCAAACGCAACGGGTATTAGACAGACTTAACAAAGCATAACATAATTTATATCCGTCTATCTGGATAGGTAATAAAGCTACATCCATTAGCAACGATGACTCCGCTTACAGTTCTGTACAACGGTCATTATAAATTTGTATACGGCTTTGAATGAACCCGGGAATATAATTTGGTAAGTAATTGATTTCGAGTCTTCGCCGTGTACCGTGTTTACAGTTATCATAGGATACGTAACTACAAACAGTACCTATACGCACACTACGCACGTATGTCGACAGCATAATGAGCATGAGATTTTATGAGGTTTCTGGCTTTCGGGTTATGTCAGCATGCGTGCGTCAGCCGACGGTCAAGGCCACGGTCACAAAATGAAATTGGAAGTGCTTCTACAGATACTGTTTCCACCTACTTCACTTATATTAATACATACATACATACACGTCACGTCTTTATCCCTTACGGGGTAGACAGAGCCCAAGATCAAGACGCTAAAGGCTACGTTATAATAATCTAATAACATTATAACATAAATATTTCAGATTAATCTTCCGTAAGTCTTTCTAGACTGTATTTGAGCTTCCATACTGATTTTAATTCAGCGTACTGTGTATTCCGGTCCGTCGATGCCAGAATCCGAGCGATTTGTCTTGCGGCGCGTTCAATACCGAGTCGAACTCTGAAGAATTACAGAACAACGTTCTGTTTGAAATGCACTGATTTACACCGCAGGAAATTCGCCAGATGATAACACTTTTTGTTTAACTTGTTATTCGTTGATTTAAATTAAATCTTATTTTTCACGTCGAAACGATGTTGTAATAAATGCAATGCAATCCACCTACACGTAAACGAAACATCTGCGTTTCGTGTTTACCTTCTGTTTGTTAATTTTACAGTTGAAGTGTTTGACTAAGTAGTAAAACTTTTAGTGGATACCACTTCGGAACAAACAGTTTAGTTCTAATAAAGCAAAATACTTTGCTCATGACCTTTCGCTTTCTTTTTAGTTGGACAAGACTGACTTCTGTGCGAAGTACATTTAATATTCAGGCCATCTATTTCAAGGTCTAATGTAAAACATTGTAGTAAATGTTTCGATCGTAGTTAATTAACTAAGTTTGACGCGAAATAATTGATTTGCGATTGTCATGGATTGATAGTCAAGAAAATCTGTTTAGATACGGCCAAGTCACGGGAAGGAATCTCACAGCCGCATCCTTCTACGAGTGTTACATTTCTTAGCATTTTTTTTCCCAGATAAATGCATTAAAAATACGTCAGCTAACACCCCACTTTCACAAAACACAATTTAGACTAAAGACAAGAAAAGACGTAATGTTAAAGTAACACCAAAGTCATATTAATTTGATCTTCCGTGTGATCCTGCAAACGAACCTTGGCTGTGATTTTATCTCCCGTGAGATTATCATAACTTGACCCTTTTGTTCGTAGGTATCACGCGGAGTCAGGTGCCTTGTTGTCGATGTCAACGCACGACCTAAATATACTGCGTTACTGCTAACTACCTAAACCATGCCTGCGTTTTACTTATCAATTATTGTTACAGTTCTGTGGTGGAAGCAACGGATGTGCAGCTGAACATGCGCGTGGGCATCCACACAGGCCGCGTGCTGTGCGGAGTGCTCGGCCTGCGCAAGTGGCAGTACGATGTCTGGTCCAATGACGTCACACTCGCCAACAACATGGAGGCGGGGGGCGAGCCAGGGTATGTTTTTTTATTCTTCAATGAAGAAGCAATTGATTCTAGAAGGGAAGGATTGTAGATCCTTTGCCAACACAACTACAGACAGGTTGTCTATTCAATAAAGACGTTGAGATGTCATTAGAGGATCTGCGGTATAATGCAAGTAGTTCTAAGAAACAAAAAACAAAGTAATCTTAATCAAATCATACAATGCAAATAAGTAAGAAAAGTCATTCACCGAAACGTTAGGATATCCATTATTATTCAGAATATATTTTAATAACAAAGACCTGAAATTATAGGTAGGTACTTAAATTGGCTCGCAATGCTCAAGAGTGGAATGATCTCGGATGTAATAACCGACCATCTTATTATCGCCGACTGTCTGCAGTTCAAGGACTGTTTGCATTACTCATTGCCTCGTTTTTATTTGAGAAGGAGACTTCGTGATCGCAAAGTAGACGGTGCGCTTTACTTTCCCTTTAATGTAGATTGAGTCTTGACAAACGCAATTCTCCTTTGTGAACGATCTCGTATGTTTCTCTTCTTTATAAAAGAAGCGAAATGCGACGACATTGAAGTTGCTGTAATGTTTTTTGATAAAAGCAGCAAGATTAAACACAAGCTTCTTAAAAATCGATAACCTTTATATCCGTGTTTCACAAAGCTCTACTCGAAATTTCAGAGAAAACCCATCTCACTTACTAATCTTATTTCAAAACTGATATTGTAAAGTACCACTAAGAGACAAATGAACAAATAGCTTTTCTAGTTCGAATCTATCCAAATACAACATGCCTGCGTCAGTATGTTTGAAATTTCGCCGGGCTCCTTTTTTCCGTATTTATGTGCGGAATTTAATTTGTCATGTGGTTTCCGGTGACGGGAAAACATCTGCGCACTTCCTAAACATTTTTATGAAATAGTTCTTCGATATTGGCGATGGACACGATCGGCACTATACATATACAACTTTTTGAGTGATCTAACAAAAATAGTCAAATATTTTTCGTTGGTCCTATTGGTGTCCGCGAGAGTATCCCTGCGTCATAACCAGGAATTCCGTTTTCAGCAATTTATTAAGTACTTAGTTTCTTCCAGTCGGGTGCATGTGACGCAGGCGACACTCGAATGCCTCGGCGGCGCCTACGAAGTGGAGCCCGGCCACGGAGCCTCCCGGAACGCCTATCTGCGCGACCACTCTATACAGACCTACTTCATCATTCCACCGCCGCGTCGGAGAAAAGTTAGTGCCACTGTTAAACTTACTGATAAATCAGAATGAGGTGTTCTCAGGTCACAGAAAGGAAGAGGAATATCATAACTTGTAATTGTAGGGTCTTGGAGTGAAGAAGTATCTATTTGTGATGCCCTATTTGCCTTTGTATAACTTACACTGGTTATTACGTGATTCCCATAATGATGCTCCTTTTGATTGATACCTAATTTAGCTGGCGTCTTAACCTTAAAAAATGGGAAAGTATCCTTTTCTCTGATCTGAGAAATAATGTAAAGCGTATTGTCCGTGGTTTAATGAAGGGGTTCTTCAAAAGCTAGTTATGTTTGGATAGAAACCCTTGTTAAAAACATGCCCAATATGATGTGTGAGTGAGTGTAACAAATAATTGCAATTAAAAAAGTATTGCAACAGCCACTGAACGCAAGTACACGCGCTCACTTATACAGACGTTGTTAATGTATCATTCTGATTTATCTGTACCTGGATCTACGATATTTTATAATAACCTGCTCAATGTAATAAAAATATATCCTTGAAGATTCCCATCGGGAACTCCCCAGAGGTGTGTGGCATTAAGCCCGTGAATAGTAATATTTCGTTCACTGTACAGTCTCAGATTTACTTAATAGAACGAAATGAAAATTTGATTTATGAAATGTCAGAGATGCCCAGACTTTATTATTTTCGCTAATGTATTTTATTGAAATATGTATTGCCCCCAAATCTACAACGAAACATGCAGCCGCTGCTGTCTTTACGCTTTGTATACTCGAAGGTGAATATCGCACAATGTTTTTTTGAATACAGTCTAGAACATAGGTTTTCTGATTCTATACAGTATATGTAAATCGGCATGACATCCTTGCGTGTGTCCTACATGTTTAAGTGTGTCGGAATGTTCCACTGTCCTCGCCCGGTGTCATTTTTGTGTTCGCCTCAAGTACCCCGGTCCAGTATGCGACACCTGAGAAAGTCGCTCGCTGCTGTAACTCAGCATAAGTTGCATGATATTCCTGGGCTCAAAAGGTAGCACATGCTGGGCTTTAACTTGAATTCTTAGCCTTAAAGCTCGTGCGATGGTCGCTGTATATAAATGCGTGTGGTTATGTGTTAGAGTAAGGAAGCATTTTGTCTATTTCCAGATGTGTTTGTCGAAGGGAGTGGGGCTCGGTTCGGCTTCGCGGCGCAAGCTCTCCTTCAAGAACGTATCCAACGTGGTGGTGCAACTGCTGCACTCCATCAAATTCAACGTGGACGTACCTTTTTCCAACATGGCCGCCTCGCCGCAGGAGCTCAAAGCTAACGCAGCTAGAAAGGTATTTCTTTCTTCAACACTTCACTACATACCTACTTACTACCAATTTTTTCTGCTGTCTTACAGTTTTATTGATCTAAAGATTGCGGCAGACCGCAGAAAAAGTTTGTAAATTAATTAATTACAACTTTTTATTTCTTGCACATTAACGTTTATAAGTTTCGAACGCACTTTACTGGACACGGCTGAACAGTACGACGCCGGTGTCCGCGGCTTTCCTTACCCTTCAGATTTTTTCAATTGAGTGATAAGATTTCTCGCTTCGGAGGTTCACTTCTGAGTCTTAAAAGGTAAGTTGCCTTTGTATTCTAAATTTATTTTTATGTTATGACATTTAGTTTCTTTGGGAATTTCAAGAAACAATGTCTTTGAAGGCAAGAAACATACAAATTGTGCAATAACTGCTTTATGTTTTATGGATATGACCTTACTATTATGGGCAGTAGTTTCAATAATCACATCAGGTGGTGGGTCCCATGTGAAGTCATTAAAATTAATGCCAAACAAAGAAATGGTTGAAGTTATTGATTGAACCCCTGTTCAACTTGCACTCATCAATTATATCAATGGACCATTAGTGTCAAGCGTAGGTACTTCTCCATATTTATTGATCTACTTACAAGGTAGTCAATCTTTATTGTGGGACTGTCACGGAACCTATCACCTCACATAACGTTGACGCGGTGTGGTAGAAAGAGCATCGCGACATTTCCCTAGTCGTAGAAATATTTACTAGTATTTTGATAGCTTTTTTTAAAAAGTATTTTGAGGTTTTTACCACTCGCTTTTTAAAATGCACATTGCCTTAACGCGTTAGAATATTTTGGTGGTTAGAATATGTCGTGCTATCGTGCTTTAGGCTTGAACAATTTTCGTCAAGAAATCATTAATACTTACGAGTAAATTGGCATTTTTAAATAGATATGTACAATGTTCGCTTTAGGGAAGACGGTTGGAATGCTCTTTCTCTCATGTATCTATCAATGAAATTTACGCCACGAGCTAAAGGGAGGCTTATTGAACAATAGCTTGAGGCTATACAGGGTAATTTTTTAATAGGTGCACAAATTTTAATATTTGCTTCGTTATTGTTAATCAATAACACATGTTGTGTTATTTTTACTCTAGCTTAAAAAATACTAGAGATATTGCCGATTTAATGATTCCACTAACTTAACGATATTCATGGACACTCTAATGCGCGAGCGAGAGAGGCGTGTTGTTTGACAAAGTCAATTTCGAATATCAACTCCTCGGCTGTTATAAAGTTGCCGTAGCAACGTCAGCCCCATTGGTCGGCAGAGTTCGACCAAAGTCGTGGTGGCCGGATTTTCCCGATGTCATCCTCGACGTCAACCTCCAAAGAAATCGCGGTCAGCCATTGGTTAACCATTTTTGTTATAACGTAACTGTAGCAACGTCAGCCTCATTGGCCAGTAGAGTTCGGCAAAAGTCGTGGTCGCCGAGTTGTCCCGATGTCATCCTCGACGTCAGCTTCCAAAGAAATCGCGGTCAGCCATTGGTTAACCATCTTTGTTATAACGTAACCGTAGCAACGTCAGCCTCATTGGTCAGCAGAGTTCGGCAAGTCGTAGTTGCCGAGTCATCCCGAAGCACTCCTCGCACGAGTCCGGACCCTTGGCTGGCATATACGGCCAAGTTGCAAACAACGGCAATTAACTCAATATTTCCGTGTGGGGACTGTACATAACTTATGTTGCGTTCATAATTTGTTTGAAATAATAACTAGCAGCGAAATAAATTATTATTTATTTAAAATACATAAATACAAAACTAAACATACTTTAACAATTGCTCAAAATGACCTCCGTTATTTTCTAAGCAAAGCTGTGCACGCTTTAGCAAGTTGCTTTTTAGTTTGTCTAAAATACGAGTGTCGTGTTTAACAGCATCGAACGCTGTCATAACTTTCAATTTAAAATCGTCGAAACTTTGTGCTTCTTCAACGTACACTCGTCGTTTGACTTCACCCCATAAGAAAAAGTCACAAGGCGTGAGGTCCGTGCTCCTGGCAGGCCAAGGCACCTGAGGTGCTCCACGCCCTATCCAGTTGTCTTGTTGCCAGCTATTTAGGTAGTTTCGCACTGTTGTCGCGTAGTGGGGTGGAGCACCGTCGTGCTCGTAGTAACAATCTCGTAGGCTAGCGGCACATCTTCCATCAATTCGCTCACTACGCCTTGCAACATTTCCAGGCAGGTTCCTCCGGTCAGTCGTTGGCACTAAACCTTACTTGGTGATGATTTTCTGTAACTTTATGTGGATTACTGTATGACCACCATCTTGAGCTTCTAACGCCAAATGAGGTCTACCACGTCCATCAGCGTGCCGGGGGGTAGTAAATTGGCCGTAATCCAATAATCTGTTATTGGCGGCTAATATCGTTCGCATGTTGGGTACCTACTGGTATACGTATCCTTAGCTACGAAGTCGAGAACTTTCGTCTCGGTACATCCTCTGAGCCTCTCTTAAACTTTCACCGCTCAGAATGTACATACGGATCATTTCGTAATACTCAACATTAGAATATTCGTAAAAATCGCGTGAGATTTTGTTCCAGTTGAAAACAATCTTAACTGTAAAAATTGTAGTGACATGACGCTGTCAGCTGAAGTTTCGCTATTCGAAAAAAACTAGTTTATTTATAAAAAAGGTTCTTACTGTTGAGGTTTTCAAAAATGATTTTCTAGTGTGACTTGGTGTCCACACGAGAAGGTAAAAGTAGGATAATTAACAAAAAAAAATTTTTTTTTTAATGAGCTGATTTAACTGTCGTAATATACTATATTAACGATACAAAATCACATGTTAAAATTTGTGCACTGATAAAAAAATTACCCTGTATATTGAAAGCAGCTAAATAAAATCGTTCGATGTTGTGAGCAACGTTGTTGGCTTTTGACGTTGTTTTGTATAATAAATGTGTGGCTCAATGTATTTTTTTACAAATGCATCGAAGCAAAAGCAGATCTTGGTTGTAGCATATTCATTTTTGTATAGCGACATAATAAATATATCTGTAGTTCTAGAACAGTTTTCACTTGGCTGCTTATATTCAGTCCAACTTTTGAACATCATTTCTGGAGGCATTCTCAATAGTTGCAAAGAAATAGTATAATGGGATTTGTCACCGGTGTAATATGATAACAAGCAATATTACTTTTCTCACAAACATGGATCATGTAGATAGGTGTAAATGTAACCAATATATATGTAGATATCGCATACATTTCGGTGTGTTTGTAGCAGGACCATTTTTTTTATACAATCGATGGACGTATGAGAGTGGTCTAAATAGTTCGTCGAAATCCATCATAATGTGTTATTTTTACCACTGACTTAGAGACGAAACGCTTCTCATGTGTGATACTTGGACATTTCGAATTTCGCCAATTTTCGTCGATCGTTTAGCCATCGAGACGCACTCAGTAGCCCGTAGGAATGTTTTATTAAAGGAAATTCGGGTGTGTAATATGACAGGTGAGCCGAGGTAGTTCTATTACTGTTTCTAACAACGAAGTTAGGTCAAAGTCCCTCAGGTGTCGCTCACTGTACTAGTTAAGTCATGGCCTGTACTTCAGTCTACTCGTGACTGTAATGAGGCTGAAACGTCTAGAATATTCCAAAGATATTTTTATGTGAGTAAGCTCAGCAAAATGAAGCTGCGCTAGAGTAGGGTCGCTCCATCGCTGGTCGACTGACGAAGGCCCATAGTAACTAGGGTGCAGTCCAGGGTTGTAGTTGTAGCGGGTGTGATCTGGCAGGTGCTGGACCTGCGGCGCGCGCTGCACGCGGAGCCGGGCTCGGCGGAGGCGCTGCGGCTGGCGGCGCTGCGCGCGGAAGACGTGAGCGCGCCGCGGGACCCCTCGCACCACACCTTCGACGCCGTCATGCACCCAGCCCTGCGCACGCACCCCACGGTCCACGCCCCATCATACATTACACGCTTATCTGTGCGACACACAGCACCCGTTCTTAGACGTTTGAAACGAGACTGACCGGGCTAGTCGACCCACGTTTTGGTGCCTTATTCAAATGCCGATAATGTGATTACATGAAGCAATATTTACTTAATGTTTTAAACTCACAGCCGTTTTCAATCGTTCAGCACGTGTGAAATCACGCGTGTTTTGTTTATGAATGAATTCAGGCGCATTTGTTAGTCGTAGTTGGAGCAGTCTCGGTTTAAACTATCGCGTATTGTAAAGAAAATACAGTCACCTTTAACTGTAATAACTTACTTTACACGTTAAATGTTTTCTGAGAGTTAAAGCACAGATAAGCTTGCAAACACTGCATACATCGCACGGAACGCACACACATGCAAATGTTTTACCGATACTTGTGCGTGGCGTGCGTTCCGCACTTGCACTTAGGGGCTGTTCTAGAAATGGTTCGCAATAGGTATAGTTTAGGTAACACGGAGACCTTATGCTACTCCTGTTGCGGTTTATGATTTCCCGCTTGAGGATAATTATACGCATTAACGAGACTTGACGATTGCACCGCGTTCTTGTGTGTCGAATCATAACTTCGCTTTATGGTTTCCTTGTAGTTAGTTTGGTTTTTGACTGATGGATTTTAAGGAATTGAAGCTGCTTTTATATAAATACTTCAACGTTCGCACTTCAGCTTTTTTTCGAGTCTTGCAGAGAAATATGTACCTTTCCTTGAACATAATTTTATGATAAGTGGCTTTGCATCAAAATAAAATATGCTTTTGAACATCCGACGCTGATCAGAAAGGTTTTACGGAAAGTCCCAGATTTTTTGAGTTTTATAAACCCCTATCTCACTTAGTTCCCAAACTGCACCTACAAAACGAAGTATTAGGTGTTGAGAATTCCATCGTTTTGTTTTTCTGAATGTGAGCACAGCACAGACGTTATCTACTTGTCTTCCCTTCGTTTCCCTGTTAAGTTGCTGGTGTGTTCAAGCTTTGACGTGTACTACTTACTGTTTTACTTTATGCGCACAGATCAGAAATAATATATCAACAGTCAAACAAAATTGTTTAAGAAAATCTTCTAATCTTTAATTGGCCTAATAAAAATCTAAATAAATCCCATTAGTGTAATGATTCTTTGATTTTGGAACTAATTGGCAAAATAAAAATGATTTAAATTGAACAGAGTTGTTGAAAGTTATGGATATACCAGCAACTAACCTGGTACGTCTGCTCGTTGTTTTTCAGATATTCCGCCCTTGGACATTAGTTCCACTACTGATACTCGCTGAAACAGTAAGCGCAAACTGTTGTCTGTGTACCGCTGTGTCCCACCGCCACTGGGCGACGCACACTTACTTTCCAGATATTTTGATATTGACCTAAGTAATGTGTTCGCACTGTACGGGATAGTCTATTGAGGGAGATGAGGCAATACAAACGACGAGAGCACTCAAAATCATTCACTTCACCATCCCCATTGGGCCTATTTTCTTTCAAAATTGTCTAATTATTATGTGTATTTCAGATAAGTTATGTTCAGTTTTGTTTGAGAATAAAGCCAAGCGCACTGAACTGTGTTTCACTCGCTGCCCCGACTAGTCACCTCGAGCACTAGAGCATGGCATGAATCCTAACTGTCGATTAAATGCATGGAGTGACGCCCCCCCTAGTACCTATTAATATTTTCTAACAATAAGTATTTGTACTATGTGTTTGATTATTTCTTCATTTTTTTTCAAGTTTGATACATTTTTAAAAATATTTTCAAATCTATTAAACTTTTAGTTGGGAGAAATGATCAAACACCAATAATTAGTTTTAAGATGTGTTTCTGTTTTTGTTATATATGTAATATATATAACAAGTCATGACTTTCACATTGGGCTGCCCTATTTGTCTATGAAAAAAGTCAACCTAAACATTTTCAAAATCCTAGCTAATCAACGCAAACATTAAGGAAACTGTATTTTGTAAATGTGTGTACATATTATCACTTCTATTCTAATAATGCTATGCCGCTTCGGAGTCCGGAACTTTTTCATTCAAAGGTCAGTCTGAACAATTAGAACGAAGCATCTTGTCGGCATGCGGTGACCTGTGTACCCCGGCATTCACGACCATTACCCCGCCTCGTAACTGTTGAATGTTTACAGAGCCCCACCCGAAGCCCTTCATGCTGCATCATCACGTTCCAATGTGTGTTAATCAGGCGGTGGCGACCTAGGTGCGTGAAGGATGGAACAAGCAAGGATTTCGACAAATCCTTTCAACTCATATTAACGCCTGAAGAGTTCAAAAAGGACATTTCAACCAATAAATAAAAGACGAACGACAGTCTGAGCTAATCGCGCTTCTGATCGTTCCATTCACGTACCCGAGCCGCCGCCGATTCAGGGTGTTAGCAGTAGTAGAACGTCGCGCCGAGGCAGTCGGGTTGAACTGTACTGTTTCCACAGAACAAAGTGACGGAGAAGTTCAAGCGGCCGCTGAAAAAGCGTCACTCGTCCGTATACCACCAGCCCACCAACCGCGTCAACAAGTTCCTGGCGCAGGCCATCGACGCGCGCTCCGTGCATCGGGAAAAGGCCACACACGTGCATCTGCTCACGCTCTGCTTTAAAGATCAGGCTAAAGAAGCGCAGGTACGGATTTAAACTAAGCTTATACCTGCCGTTCCAGTGAGTGAGAGAGTTCACCGCCCTAAAATCATACCGAGCAAGTGAGTGAAGCGCTGCATTCTCTCGCTGTCTTTTCAGTTGTCAACTTCGAGTCGATAAAAAATATGGATAACTTATTTTCGTTACACATGCAAATGTAAATGTAGTAACGTCAAACAAATATTGCTTGTTTACCAACAATATTATAATTTTTAATGAACAGGTTGTCTTGACACATTTTTCTGTAGGTATGTTTTATAATATAATGTAGCTTAGGAGACTCCCATGTCCAGTTGTTTTTGATACGGAAGTTTGTATCCGACGTCATAAATCGAGAACTAATTAAAAGCCTATTTTAATTTCTCAATTGATTCTCTATTTCAACTTTCGTGTAAAGTAAATTCCCGATAGTAAAATCTTGTGTATACCTATATGTACTTAGATATGTCATTACGAAGCGAAACACGTTCCGGTATTTTGATTCGTGTTTGTGGCGCATTAGCAGAATTAAAAGCCAATAATGCTGCCGGCGGCATGCGAACTGGGGTATTATTCAAGGACTACATTTCTCCGAAACACTACTTAGAATCTTAGATGCATCATACATAGCTATTTGCACAATTTTTTGTTAGCATTTTAACTTAAATACATATGTTCTTCAAGGCGGTATGCGTGAGGAATAAACAGTTTTTACGAAGCATAAAAAAGTAGGAGGTTCCCAATACGACTGTATGATTTTGTATACGTTCATCCGTCGATTTCAATAGTTATATTTTTGTTCTCAGAGATGATCCCATATCCATTTCATTACAATCGGTTCATTAAGCATGTATTTTTTATATAGGAATTATTAATATTTGTGAAAAAACGTCGCTTACCAACGAAGTTAATTTAAATGTTTCAGTATGCGGTAGTTAATCTCGGTTTGGCAATGATTTCCAGTATCGTGCATCAACGGACGGCGGCTGGGCGGGCTCCCTCAGCGCCGCGCTGGGCGCCGTGGCCGCCGCCGGCGCGCTGCAAGCCGCCATCCTCCCCCGCACCACCATACTCCTCCTCCTCTTCGTGACCGCCTTCGCTTGGTCCGCGGCTGTGCTTGCCCTGACATTGGCCGCTCGCCTACGGCTCATACCCTGTGATGTGTCTCGTCCCTTCGCCTTGAGAAATGCTATCACGACGTTTACAATAGTCCTGGGGTATGCTGTGGGGCAGGTTAACGTGGTAAGTGTTTTGAGTTTCAATGCAATTTATTTTGTTTTCAAAGATATCTTTAACTAGCTTCTGCCCGTGACTTCCTCCGCGTAAAATTAGCAATTGACGTGTTTATTGCTGTCCCGCGGTAACTTTGAAATTTTCCGGGATAAAAAGTAGCCAATGTTTTAATCCAGGGTACCAGCTACCCCCGTACCAAATTTGATCATAATCCGTCTAGTTGTTTCAGCTTTAAGAAGGAACAAACTTACACAATCACTCACTCGCATCGTCACAAACTTTCGCATTTATATTATTAGTAGGATGTTTTGGTTTGAAGGAAATTATGGTCTTTCCAAAAGCGATAATTTCAAAAAAGACATGTAAAGAGCCTTTTGCGACCTATTTGGAAAATAAACTTCGGTTTTTTTTACCTTAAATTAATACCTTACTATAATGGATTTTTAACCTATTCAGGACAATAATTGGATAGGAACTTTAAATTTTGACTTTGATTGGTAAAATAACTCGACCACCGATTATTTTATTTCAGGTGACATGCAGGGAGATGAACGTGTGCCGCAACTTAACTGAGAACGTAACGATGGCTGACATCCGGGCCTATTCGGGCGAGGTGGCAGCGCTGTGGAGCGCCAACGACCACCGCGCGTGCCCCGTGCCCCTGTACATCACGCTCGGCTGCTGTCTCAGCATGCTAGCCGTGGCGGTTTTTCTAAGGCTGCCTATTCTGATAAAAGGAGTACTCCTGGCGTGTATGACGGCTGGATACATGGCTGTCATAATGGCGTATCATAAGGACTTGTTTGACTGCTACGATCTTATGACTGAGTGAGTAACTAAACGTTATTTAAACGATAACAGGTTTTTTTTGGAAGAAACGGTTGCTGAATAACGTTATTATAAAAGTTAGTTATAAATAACGTTAACTTCGTCGATTCAAATCGATAGGCCCAGATAAGAGAAAAAGTACAGTGAAATAATCAGTATGATAATAATCAGAGAAATAATAATAAACCTATATGTAGTAAGATGCTGGTTTAGGTTTTGATTTTTTTCCGTATTTCCGCATTTTTTGGCAAAATGAGTAATTTTCTAAAGACCATAATAAAAGTCTCCGTTTTTTTGTAAACGGGTTATTGTACAGGTGTTAGGTAATGAGTGGATAATCCTTGAACTATGGATAGAGGTCACTTAGGACGTTATAATAAAGCTAAAATAGGTTTAGTAAAAGTTGCACGGTTTCCGAGATATTCGGACTTTTAGGTTTTTTTCGAAAATGAACACCTTTGTTCAATGTTTTGATCAGAGCACCATTTTAAGCTAACTTTTTAAATTTTTTATTTTTGCTTAATATTCTTGAGTAGTTGTATTTTCAGATAAGCATTACTATTTTTGTGAGACTACGTGGCATTTTAAAAAAAAAAATCGCAAACTTAATTTTTGCCTCCCCCAGGGCCGGCGTGGTGGGGTCCGCCACGGCGGCGTGCGCGTGGGCGCTGGCGCTGGCGCTGGCGGTGCTGCTGCACGCGCGGCAGACCGAGTGGACGGCGCGCCTGGACTTCCTGTGGCAGGCGCAGGCGCGCGACGAGAAGCGGGACATGGACGCGCTGCAGGTACGCCGCTATACCAATACAACGGTTACAACAACAACAACGACAACAACACGATTAGAGTGCTCAAGCAGTTTCAGGTTTACCTCTAAGGGGGGAAGAGTAACGTTTTGGCCTGTGCACCCTAGGCAACAAAAATACACATCGTCATTTCTGACTGACTTTTATAACTTGACTTTCTGACTTTTCTAACCTGAATAAAACTTTAACATTATTTAAAAGATTTTAAGCACCAATACCTTGAATATTGACAATATTTACTCGCACTCCTCAATTTATGTTTGTTATTTTGAATTACAGGCATCAAATAGAAGAATATTGTTTAATTTATTGCCGGCTCACGTGGCTACTCACTTCTTGGACAATCAGTTCAGAACCAATATGGTAAGTATTATTTTAAATGCACAAAGTACGCACTTCATCAATTTGGAATAAGCTTATTTTAAGTTTTCGTATCTGTTTAATCTTGATCAAGAGTATATATGACTCAGTTATGTTTAAACGTTAGCAACTAGAAGCCGGGGCTGGTTTTGTATTTTGTGTCCCTTTCTGTTTAACACAATGAGAAAGAGAGCAGTCCCCTGCAGACCTCGAGACGAGCTCACGAATAAGGGGCATTAAGATATTTGCATTCAGTATTATGACTTAACTAATCACAAAACCTATTCAATATAATGATTTGAGTAACCATTATGTAGTCTTAGAGTCTAGAAGTATACTTGAAGAAGTTCAAAATACTCAATAAGGTTATACACATACCGCACTTACTTCGCCCTCTATTCGTGAAAGCTTGCCGAACTGAAGGGGTTTATATAATTGATATAATAATATGTAGTGTATATAATTGATCAAGATTTTTGTTGTTCACGATTTATATCACCACACACTGATCTCGTGTCTTAATTCAAACCAATAGTAATACTATTAAAGTTTTTGATAACCGTAGTATAAAAAGTAATAGAGTTGGAAGTTTGTGGTGCTTATAAAAATATTTTCATATTGTGCTTGAATGCTTTCTAACTGTGGTTTGTGGCTTTGCTGGTGTGAGGTGTTAGAGATTAACCCCCTTATCCATAAACGCTGTGCAGGCTTCTGTTAACTTAGCAATCGTTTGTCCTTATCTGTCGCTTTGACATTTACCTTTCACAGATAAGGACGAACGATTGCTAAGTTAGCAGAAGCCTATAGAGTGGTTATGAATAAGGCGGTAAATATCTGCATGAATCATTCGCTTGTCAGTTTTCACGCCATTTATCGACTAACTTGTCAATAGCACACACATTATCATCATTTTACACTATCAATGTCAATGTTAGCTTTATCTCGTGTTGCCATTTGAACAAAGTTTAAATAGGGACAAGTGACATATCTGTTAGGGACCACGCTAAATTAAATACACGAAGTACTCTTGTTACGTTATTAAAATAGACATAAAACATAACACATTAGTCTTAATATATCGGGATATTTAAATTGAAAGCTGACAACCACAGCTTCAAAGCCTGACACCGACGATCCGTTTTTCTACCTGGCCAAGAGAGATGCTGCTTTATATTAGAGTGAGAAGTAAACATTAGTAGCGAGACACTCGGCTAACTCGAGTATTAAAAAAAAAGTGACTATGCATTTTGTATGTAACTAATAACACACAAGGCGAACATTTTTTTTAAATTGTGCTTAGCACACAAAACGTTCAAAAAGCCACAAATTTAAAACGGTAGGTATAAGTATCAGTACAACATAAAGCGCCTCTAGCCACTCAGTCAAACGGATCTACTAGAACCCAACGTTGTAATGCCTGGTCGCTTGAATGAGTATGTCACTGCCCCGCTGCCGCCATACTGACCCAGCGGCGTCGGCAGGACCTCTACCACCAGTCGTACCAGCGCGCGGGCGTCGTGTTCGCCTCCATCACCAACTACCACGAGTTCTACATGGAGCTCGACGGGAACAACCAGGGCATGGAGTGCCTCAGGCTACTCAACGAGATCATTGCTGATTTTGATGAGGTAAGTTATAAAGTCGTCATTTTGTTTTGTAAAGGTAATCTAACTATACGCCCCAAACTGATGAGCAGTTATGGAGATTGATAAATTATTGTACAATATTTTCAGGGTATGTATTAAGAACCTAAGAATCAATAAAAACATAAATTAATTAAGTATTGTATGGTAATATATTTTTTGTTTCATACAAAAATAATAATTATCATTACCGGCCAAAGATAACCATCCTTGCATTAGATACTGTAAATAATCGATCCTCAAAATATCCGCATCTGATTTTCTGGCACCTTGTATAAAAGGCAGAGATTACTTTGTTCCACTTGCTATGCTGTGATCCTGACATACCACTATCGCTTCGTCCGCATTCATCAATCTCCATACATGCTCGTTGGTTTAGACTCTAAAGCAACTAGTTAGACTCTCTAGAGCAACTAGTTAGATTACCTTTATAATATATAGCCCTCCTGGCCGATTCCGGCTATGGCGACTGTTTCTGCTTATATGGTCACCATGAAGAATCTAAAACAATTTAATGTCAAAAAATACTTAGTTAATCCTTCAGCATCATCATGCAGTTACTCAGACCTTTAGTACCAATAATATATTAAGATTAAAACAAAAGATCAGTCAGTCACAACCTTTTTGAATTATATCACTAGAGACTAACAAAGGAAATCGAGGTCTGAATGTATAATTAGACTCTTCTTAGTATTTGTTTGACTCACTAACGTCACACTTCCATATGAGATACCGAAACTTCGTACAGGCTGAATCACGTAACGTTGTCATTCAAATTCTTTGGGTCGAGTTGGCTTGAATCATATGATGATGAATCAAGGTCAAGAAAAAAAAATAGCAATATTACACGGGACACAAAAATAAGTAACCAATTTGGCTCACACATTTTCACAGGTGTGTACTTATTCTTTTTGCTCAATCTTGTTTTAAAAATATCATTCTCCAGCCCATGAAGCTTAAGTAAAACTTTTTCTTTCACTTAACTTTTTTTTCACAGCTCCTAGGCGATGATCGCTTCAGTGCCATAGATAAGATCAAGACCGTGGGTTCCACTTACATGGCCGCCGTGGGCCTCATTCCCGACAAAAAGATGCTCGACGATGCAAGCACCAAGAAACACATGGCTACGTTGGTCGAATTCGTGTTCGCCATGAGGGACAAACTGAAGGACATCAATGACAACTCTTACAACAACTTTATGTTGCGCGTCGGTAAGTTATTTGAAGAGTGTTTAAATAATTTTAGGTTTTTGCCATCAGAGCACTTGTTAGAACAATTCCATTTTTTGAGTTTATCTAATATCTAAATATCTTGGGACAACTCACAACAATTTTGACCTAGTCCCAAACTAAACAAAGCTTGTAATATGGGTACTAGACAAGTTTGGTGGCACTTTAAAGTGTATCGCTTTGTTTTCAGGTTTAAATGTAGGTCCAGTCGTGGCAGGAGTTATCGGTGCCCGAAAGCCGCAGTACGATATCTGGGGTAACACGGTCAATGTGGCTTCGCGGATGGACTCCACGGGACTCCCGAATCACACGCAAGTCACGGAGGAGGTCCACCACTATCTCAAGGACCTGCCGTACCAGTTCGTCTGCAGGGGAAAAGTGAAAGTCAAGGGAAAGGGTGAGATGACCACGTATTTTTTAACCGATCGAGCGGCGTCGACCACCAGCGTGAACAATCCCAACGGCCAGCCGCAGAACCCGCCCACCGCGTACGGGGGAGTCCCCACCCCGCTGGCCATGCTGCAGAACTCGGCCAGGAGGGCCGCCCAGCCGAACAGGCTGCCCCCCCTGAGGGAGACGTCCGTCGCCGAAAACGAGCCGCTGCTGCCGACCAACGGCCACCAGAGCAACGGCAACAACCACAAGGGCAGCAAGGGCCGCCGGAGCAAGGAGCAGGAGGAGGCGCCGCCGCCGCCGCCGCCGCACGCGGGCGCCGCCAACCCGCGCTGGCCGCCGCCGCGCGCGCTCGTGCCGCCCTGGCCGCGCCCGCAGGAGCCGCGCCCGCCCGCGCCGCACAAGCGCCGCGCCCCGGCGCGCCTGCCGCGCCCGCGCTCCAGCGAGAGCCTGCCGCTGGCCCGCAGCCCGCGCGTGCACTCGTCCGCCGACGAGCTCAGCTCGCTCACGCGCTCGCCCAGCCTCAGCTCGTCCGACGAGAGCTACTCGCGCACCACGGACGCGTCGCCCTCGCCGCCGCGCGCCGCGCCGCGCCTGCCCGCCGCGCGCCCGCGCCGCACGGACCCGAGCCCCGCCTACGACTACCCGCCCGTGCGCTCCACCAAGCTGCCCGCCAACGGCGTCCCGGACCCGTACGCGAAGCGCGACAAGCCGACCAAGAAGCCGTCGCTCGACGACAAGTTCGTCGACGGGAGCGTCGACTTCGAGAAGGAGGAGGAGAAGCTCCAGAGGAGCATAATCGGCATGCTCGCGTCGGCGAAGCGGGACGGGTGCAGCCAGACGGACAAGAAGGACGTCGGGCGCGGCGCGGGCTCGTTCTCGAGCTCGGGCTCGCGGCCCGCCAACCCGAAGCACC
Organism: Pandemis cinnamomeana; assembly: GCA_932294345.1. NCBI lineage: Eukaryota > Metazoa > Arthropoda > Insecta > Lepidoptera > Tortricidae > Pandemis > Pandemis cinnamomeana. The sequence continues at coordinate 7,271,293 of OW028705.1, read as the reverse complement.
TGACGCACGAGCGGCCCGCGCTCGCCAAGCGCTCGCCGACCGACGTCGCCTGCGTGCCGCCCTTCGAGAGGGAGATACAGAGGCTGCTCGACGACAAGAGTCTCATCAAGGCCGATCCGCCCAGAGCGGAGCGGAAGGAGCTGAAGTTGGAATTGAGGTAAGTCTCGAGACGATACGCGGTCGAAGAATCCGTGCTCGCATCATGTCAAAACGATCGACCGTAGCGTTTATCGCAGGGCGCAGAACCCGGGCCTGGCGGAGCCGGCGCGCGCGCTCACCAACAACAGCAGCCCGCTGCACGCCGTGGGGCTGGCGGCCATCGCGCAGCTGGCGCGCCAGGAGCCCAGCCCGGCGCGCCAGCACTTCCCCGGCGTGCTGCCCACCGACGTGGTCGTGCAGCTGCCCGAGCTGCCCGAGCCCGCGCACTACAGGTGACGCAGCTGCTGCCGTATGCCGATCGCTAGTCTAATATGGGTATACAGATGTGTACCTGTTCTAGATACTGTCGAACGCGTTTATCTAGTTTCATTGCTATACACGAATACTTAAGTTTGACATCTGTGGTTAATTTCTACTTTTGCTTATAGTCCACCGAGTGAAAGGAAGCTGCCGTTAGACAGTGAAGCTCTGAAAGAAAAACAAGAAAATGAGATTCAAGAGCGATTGCATAATCGGGTAAGTTCTAAAGTTTCATCTTTTCCCCGCCATTATATACGAAGTCGGTACATGCGGTGTAAAATGCGCCTTCATTTGATAAGATTTGATTTGATTTGTAATTTTGTGAATATTAATGTTTTGTTTATGTACTGTTGGCATGTCTAAATAAATAAATATATAAAGTTAACAGTTGCGAGTGACACAAGAGGTGCTTGTCGATGAAAATATTGAGTAGAGTAACATTGTTTTAAAAACAAAAATCGCATGACTGGCGGCTAATAACGCCTGAATAAAAACTGTTAGCGTCTTATTTCACAACGACGTTGGCGACATCGTCGATTACGAATATCAATGTCGCCATATTAAAAATGCGAAGGGGGTAGACCGCCGTAAGCTCAATACCCCAGCGTAAAGTTACATCATATTTGTAATGCGTGCGCGCAGTGTGCGGCCATGGCGGGGCTGTACGGCGAGAGCCAGTCGGAGTGGAGCTCGTCGTGCTCGGAGGGCGAGGCCGACGCCGCCCAGCCCGAGTCCACCGGCTACACCACCGACGACCCGGCGCTCGAGAACGTCTCCATGCTCAACGAGGTAGCTCACCAGCCTACGATACATACATACATACATACATACCGTCACGCCTCTTTCCCATAGGTAGGGGTAGGCAGAGACTACTTTGTTCCACTTGCTACGATCCTGACATATTTCTTTCGCTTCATCCAAAGTCATCAATCTCTTCATACATGCTCGTCGGTTTCGGGTACTCCTGACCTGACCCTTTTCCAAAACGTCTCCTATTTGGTCTCGGAACTTCCGTCTAGGCCTTCCCCTCCCAACGTAACCAGCCTACGATCCTACCTAATAATTCTGCACCCATAGTCGAGTAGATGCCATTCACGTTGACGCCTACTACAGTACTTATTACTACGTTGTTCTAGATTAATTTTGATAATTCTACGCGTCTTCGTGTATCACTATCTATAGGTATATTTGTCATTTGATCGATATGTAACTTATTAAGATTACTGCGCGACGGGGTTGCTTGAATCTTGCAGCATTTGATACCAGTAGTAAAATTACTCTTGACACTTATGTACTCATTTGTTTGGAAAGCAAATAAAGTGTCGTAGAAGAGATACGATTCAAATAACTGGAAAAAGTCTGGTTACCTTCTCACTGTTTGACGCAAATCTTGGGTTGCCAAGTACTAAGATTACTTGCAACGTTTTTGATCTTTTGTTAATTAATTATACCTAACAATTAATCTATGTTAATTTTACATCCTAAAACGGTTGGATGGATCCATTTAATACGTGATACATTTATTCCGAAATTTTGCGTAGTTCTCACGGGATAGCGCTATCGGGCGACTAATATGTTGCACAAAAATATATTTATATTGTTCAAATGACAATAATTCACGCGGGACTGATCCCTAGACACTTGATTTATATATAGTATCGTATCGAACTGAATTAATTCTAAAACAAAGATTCTCATATGCAGGCGGGGCTGACTGACGCGGAGGCGGCGCTGAGCGACGTGAACTCCTGCTACTTCGACCGCGACGACGACGTGTCGTCGCGCGCCTCCTCGCGCCTGCTCGACTCCGAGGCCCTCGTGTCGCTGGAGTCCCTTAGCGCGATATACGACTCCGACGAACCCGCGCACAGGTCACTTTACACACAGTTGATAGACTGATAACTAACTCTCTTATTCATAGAGCAAAATGTATGTTAAGTATAGGTGTTTGACGAAGGTGCGTTAGGGAAAGAAAAAGCTTAACAAGCGTTTATGACTAAGGTGATAAGTCTGGGTCAGTTAGGAATTGGATTCAGCTTGTATACGCTGGCGATAGCGCAATGGGGTGGAGCTTGTAGCCGAAGGTGTTAAGAAATGTGAAATGTGATTGTCGTTGTGTAAAATGAAAAAAAGGGTTCTTTAATGAATTTTCAACATGCTACAGTTAAAACTAAATTCGGGAAATCCACTAGAAGCTTACTAATTGACAATTCGTGTATTTAGCTTGAACTTTGTTGATTTGTTCACAGGTACCTGGCCAACATCCGCACAGTGAGCGAGTGCATCACTCGGAACTTCGGGCAGCCGACGCACGTGACCGACGGCGAGAGCGACGTGTGATCCTCGCAGCCACAGCTGAGGCTCAGGATCCAACCCACGAGCATCACCAGATGCGACTCGCGTGGCCTTTGGGGCGAACGATGACATTACTCTGCTCTCTAACGAAAAGTGCTAATTATTTGAATACTCAATTTCGTGAAATGATATATCACTCATAGTCTTTAGATGAACGCCGAATTCGGATGTCACCTTCTAAGTATATTGCTGACGTGCCTGTTTTAAAATAATATGTATTCGATGTGTATACATTGTCAGTGATACTTGAACTCGATGTGCTGTAATATATCGAGTGAGCTGGCGGGTGCCATGAGATGGCGTCGTATGGAGGATGCGATGATCTCTACAATTATGAGGTGCTCTGACTTAGTATAATGTACCTTACTATGATCTGTCTTGTGATACGTGGTTTAGGAATTTGACTCGGATCGACCAATCTCTGTTAAAGTCGGTGTTTTAGACAGCGGGCTGGACCCTGACTGTAGTGTAAGTCTCTCTGTCGGTCGCTCTCTGAGGCTAGGTTGACCTGTTAATGTGCTTAATGTTTAAGGTAATTATATATTTTGCATTTCAATTTCTAATTTTATTATGTGTAGATATTGTTAATGTTACCATAGGCTGGAGAACTTATTTTTTCTACAATGTTGACTCGGATCGGAATATCAATGTAGACATCATGGATAGTGCCATTTACCCATCACAATTAACTTGACCTCTCGTTCATTAGGTTCAGGGTGAAATCTGTCGCCGCCATCAGAACCTCACAAACTGCTAGTAAGTATTTCAAACAATATATTATACATTTTCGGTGGCAGAATTGGCAATTGACTGAAATTGTTTGATTGTTTTGTCCTTGGCTTGTTGAAGTCGGAGAAACGATCTGCAGCCGCGCGGACGAGAGAGGGATCCTAAGTAGAGGTAGCTATGTAAGTGAAAGAATCGTGTGACTTGAAAGTACAACCTATATATAACACCACTAGTGAATATTTGTTGTAGAATATTCTCGAGAGGAATCAATTACCTGTTATTTAACTGTAAGATTTCAGTGTCAATTCGTGTAACGATTGTTAATGACTACTTAGTGTAACACTGTAACCGATTGCAATATAAAATTATTATGTATATGTTGAGCTAAGTATAAACATTCATTTTAATCGCTTTCTTGGCTAAGAGTGTACTTAAATAATAACGGGCAAGTAACTGCAATATATGGTAGATTCCGATTGAGATGCATCAGTCGTGGCACTGGTATCAGTGACTGCGGTTCTGTTGCCTCTACTCCTGCTTGTATCAAGCACCAGCCTCTCACATGCTGACCTTTGACCTTGCGTGTATTCCTTTTTGAGGGAAGGCGAGTTGGAATGCAATGAGTGGCCATCTGCGGCTGCGGGCTGCAGTCGTAGTCGCGAGGCGGAACATTGTGTCGATTTTGTAAATAAGGGAGCATGCTGGCTCCGGAGTCTCGTGAGTTGTTATACTTTGTAAATATTGTTAATCGTCTATGAAGTGCTATTCCACTTTAAATAATGTAAGTGATCCGTATTTTTTGCTATTTATAACCTCAGTATTTTGTGATTAGTATTTTTCTTTGTTGTTTACATAGTGCCAAAATATATTTTTTTGTAGTTGCTTCTCACTTTATATTTTTATTTATTATCCCATTGCTTGACTGTTTCAATGATTTTTCAATCGATGATAAAGAATATAAGTAAAAACCCAATTTTGTCTTTGTAATTCAAAATCCATGAATAAATCCGATGTTTAGCTCATGTCTTAGAAGTAGCTGGATCAAGGTTAACTTTACTGCATGCAGTTTCTCTCCAAAATTATGGAAACAGTTACAGGTAGGTACTTAATAAAGAGAAAATGAATCACATTTACAAAATATATATTTCCAGATCTTGCTCGACATAGTATTCAGATTAAAGCTATATCCTAATTGATAGTAGATAATTCGTAATTTCAATCGTAAAAGACCTAAATTTTGTATACATACTGAAAAATATCTTCGCGCACAATTTGTATATGCCCTCGACATCTACATTATTAAGCTTTAATGTGAATAATATTAAACAACAGTAAAAAGATTTAAATGTAACTCATAGCAAAGTATTTGGTAACTTTTGTGATTTAGTTGTCATTCGATTTTGCCTTACGTAGGAAAATGTATTGTGTATTTGTTTCACTTCAATTAAGCAATATTAATTACTGGAATTAAAGTGGTTTACATAACCGGTACTTCATTTTATTTGTTATCAGTATTTCATCCTTCTGAATGACCTACCAATGAATTGCATATACAATACAATACAAGGACTATTAAACACCAAACACCACACAACGATTATACAGAAAACACTTACATAGAGAAAATTACAAGGTAACCAATACTGCCTTCCTAATTCAAAAGGACACGCATATCGACGGGGAAGAACTAAAATCTCCTATCTTACAAATTTTAATTATTGTAGTTTGAATTCTATTGAGAGAACCAATAGCTCCTATCTTACATTAATCCGAACTTTCAAGATAGGAGGTCTTGGTTCTTCCCCGTCGATATCTGTTTCATAGGTTTTATGAAAATTTTGATGACTAAATTGATGAAAAATGTAAAAAAAACTAAATTTGTTTTTTTGGACACGCGTCCGTTTGAATTAGGACGGCAGAATAGGAGGCCTTATTTCTTTAGAGCGATCTGTTCTAAAGAAGAAACGATTATAGCAGGTGGTGCAATTAACAATGAATAAAAATAAAACTATACCTACATACAATACCCACAAGTTGATAGCTACGTAGATATCTAATAAATAAATAATATTCAGGCTTTCTTCTCTCAGTACTCACCCAAAAATAGATACTTAGCACCATAAGCAAAGTGTTTTTCATTTATATCAAAAGAAGATCCGGTAGATTATTTGGGATTAGCCAGTATATCAGAAACAATAGACTTGTTTTATAGACAACATGATTCTTATTTCAAACCGAAGTCTGTTCATGAATCATGTAAAGCTACAGATAATTGATTTGATTTCTCCGTTTTCCCAATAGAAGGTAAGGTTATTTCACAATAGAGACAACAGTAGCTCATTACGACAAGGTTCTAATGGTTAAGATTACTTTACAGTAGCTCTTAGAATGTCATTCGGGTTTGTCGTGCTGTCTCACTTACTCTTATGTTTGATATTTGAATCTGCCGATGGTACCCGAAACCCATGGCATTCTAAGAGCTCACAGATTGTACTATGAAGTATCATGCAGAGCCCAGACGATCAATAATCAAAGCATTGTACTTGTTTTGTATGCTGGAGAGCCAATACAGATCGGTTGCAGATATCTAGATATAGCTTTGGTTTTTGTTACGTTGTGATATAAGGTATAACATAGGTTTGCGGGTCAGGTACGGACGGTTGGCGCGATGCCTGCCGCATACTGATTGTTTTGAACCTTAGCACGCCATAGAAGTGAGAATATCGCGGATGTCATAAACATTTTTTTTTCTGTCTTAACACGTGGGCTTATCGACGTTACACAGTCAATGTGTAGAATTTTTAGAATCATAACATAAGGGGTTCCACAGTAATTCAAATGTCGCATGAAAAGTATTATGTTCTGATAAAATAAGGAAGCAAATAGCTTTGTTGTATGTCTGTTTACTTTCTTAGTTTTATTTGTCACGCTACGAGGTTTAAGCACGAGTGGATGCGAGTCGGTTTGTCGCTGAGTTAGTCTTTTTCTGACTGACTGACTAGCTAACTTTCTGCAGTAAGCTTTAAGGAGACACATTAACTTATTCAAAAATCTCATTTATCATTAGGTAGGTAAGTCAAGCAGGGGGATCAACTGATGGAAAGCAATCACCACCGCCCATAGACGTCGATAATTGAAGAGATATTACGGATACGTCGCCGGCCCTTTGAGAAAAGTAAACTCATTTCTTGGAGATCCCTAAGTGTCCGGTTTGGGAATATTGGCGCTGCATGCTGATTCCAGGGTTTTACCGAACGTGACAAGACGACAAGACAAAATTGCGGACAACAGCTAATTTAAATAGGTGTTGAGATAGAGCGATCGTGTCTTGCTTGCTTTTACCACAGCTTTTAGAACATAGGGTAGCCTAAACTTTTTTGTAGTTATATGGAATGCACAGCAGAAGGATTACATTAAATTGAAATCGTAAGATCGTGACTGAATCCCGGTTGTGATTTTTTTACTGTTAATTTTGAGCGTTAATTACAAACTTAGAGGCAGTTTTTTATTTCGAGTCAGTTAGTGTTCTATGTATACCAATTACCGTGATCATTGTCTAGTGGTAGGGACCTATGTAGATTGTGCGTTATGGTTGCTGTTGGCGTATCTGCAGCGGTGGTTGGCATGGTGATATTGATTAACATGTTTGTGACATCTTCAAGGACTAAGCTGATGTAAAGCTCCAGATAGAAATGAAGTACCTTGTTTCAGAGGTAGGTAGATAGGTGCACGTCTAGTGGCACTCACCAAATTTTTGTTGAATGTCTGCAGCTGTGTGGGTGCCGTAGTGATAGGAAATTCCAACGCACACAGTATAAGCGGTTGAATGTGTGACGGTAGGACCAACTTGAGTGGTACCGGTCAGTATGGCGGCTGGTATGGGACCTAACACGATTTTCTGCGAGTCATGAGTCAATGCTGCCGTAATCAGGTACAGTTTCATTCAAAATAATGTGAAATAATATGTATGTGAGTAAAATAATACGTGTGGATGACGCGGCACGCGGCGGTCACCACCACAGGCGCACAGCTGCCTGTCTGACGCCGTCGCCCATTGGCTGGCGGAACCGGTCGCGCCCTCCCCGCCGCCGCACACCCCTCCCGCGCCCGCCACAACTTACAAACGAATTCTTATTCATATCCCTTGCTACAACCGTTGCTGCCGTTGACAGAGCACCGTACGCCCGTATTTCGCGTAATCTTATCGAAATGTGCCCAGTGTTGAATGTGATTCGTGTATTCTATAAGTGAATTCTAAATTACCACACAATCTAAGCGATTCGAGTGCACCGCCCCGAGGTTTTTCTAGCTCTGCGCTATGAAAACACACGGACTGGCCAGTGTTTTTGTACTTTTTGTGTCGTCGGTGGTCGATGAGCGGCTTCGGTGCAGGGTTACCTTTACCATGTGCGTCAGGTAGTGTTTTGCTCGTATTAGTTTGTCGACAAACTAATAATGTTGGCGCGTAGATACAGTGGGCAGTGAGCGGTGAGGCTAGGCGTGGTGATTTGGTGATTCATAGTGGTGTGGTGGAGTGGAGTGGATATGAAGGTGACGGTGTGCTTCGGCAGCGTGCGGGTGCTGGTGCCGTGCGGCGCCGGCGACCTGCTGGTCAGGGACCTGGTGCGGGAAGCCACGCTCCGCTACAAGAAAGCGACGGGGCAGGTCAGTAGCGCTTTGCAACTCCTACAACTCGTTTACTTTTTATCATGCGACGTGTTTTCGCGCGTTTTCCCTCCTTTTGTATTGGCCCGCGTTGGACCGCCGCCGATTTATGCGTGACTCAAAACGCCACGGTAAACAATGCGGGTAGACTTGAAAGTTTCAACGTAATTTTTAACAAATCGCGCATATGAAAAGGATGACTTATAAGCATCTGCATTATAATAGTCCAACTAGACTATATTTTAATACACCAAAATATGGACCTCAATGCTCATAATACACATCTATTGATGTTCATATCTTACATTTACAAACAGGATTTCTAGCGGAGTTATGGTTAGGTTTTGCCGTCATCTGGACCACTCTGTTTTTGCTTTGCGTAATGATCATTTGGCTCTGGAATGCTGGTCGTGTCGACAAGAGTCACTTTCGCGACAATATCTATTATAGTTATACCTATTCTAAATGATGACTGACTACAAAACGAGATAACTATGGCGATGTGGTCAAACTAGATTGCTGACTTTGTGTCTAGTGCATTTGTAAGACTTTTCATGAGTAGGTGGTTTTATATTTCATAATAACATTGTAGATGGCCTGCGATGGCACAGTTTTGGACAAGTCGTTATATTCTTGTTATGGATGCATACGATTAGTTTATAAACTCACGAATCTAGTATTATGACCGTGTTAGTGTAGTTGTGATACTAATCCGGCTTGCAGGACCAATTTGGTCCTTAGAACCGGATTTGTATATTTTTATTAAAAGTTAACTTGTAGAACTTACAGGAATTAACATATCGAATTTGCAACCTCCTGTTGCTATTGCTAAAAGATAATTAAAATAAGTATTTCCTCTTCCGATAAGTTTCCAGGCGGAATTAAGGAAAACCGCCCTCGGCGAAACAACGCATTGAGCAACGCGTTCCGAGACCGGTCATGCGTGAAGCCTAGTAGTGTAAGTTAAGTGAAGTGGCTAAGCGCGAGTTTAACTTAGTTAACTGAAAACGTAATGACATATCTAAACAAACCAGCTAGGAATAATACAGGTGCCAGTAACTTCAAACTTCAAAGGTCCACACCTTGTGCAGGTTCAGTTTGTGTACTGTTTTGTTTCGACGTGGAGCTTAGGGCAGGTGGTAAAGTTACTGGCACATGATGTAGCTACCTAGTTTTAGCCCTCTAGTCTGACACTCATTTGTAATACTCCAGTGCCGTTTGCCTTCCTTTTGGTACATAAAACATCCTGTTTACTTATATGTAGAATTTAGAACCCACTCCTCTAAAAATGATCAAGTAAGTAAGTAAGTAAGTAAGTAAATGCTTTATTGTACAAATATAAAGAAACAGATACAATTCACAAAAAAAGAAAAAACATTAATATATGCACAAAGGCGAACTTATCCCTATCAAGTCTTCGTTCAAATGTGTAACATTACGTAGCTATGGTTGTGAGACCTTTATTTATCTTCATTAGCAATAGACATTCACTTGCAGCGCACCTGCGCCAGCGCAGCCGTCGCTATGCGACTCGTAGGAAGCGACCGACCTTGCGATACCTTCACATATACCATATAATTAAGCTTATTTTATTTATGTAATCATTCTCTGCGCACTGTTCAATTTTAAGCACGATTGTAACTATCTCAATGTAACCATAAAAGATGTTGTTTTAACTAGGAAGTTACATTTTAATATTATGTAACTTAGATATCGCAAGCAGGTACATTTAATATCATTCGACCCTTTGGTTTAGTATTAATCAGTATTTATTATATTATCATTATGGATCCTTAACTGTCTAGGTAGATAGTTGATAAGTAGGTTGTTGCCAAACACGTAAAAACGGAGCCTGTAAAAAATGCATAACAACCGACGTTGCGGTGTAAAATTTCCATAATTACCATCATGTATTCGTACCAGTGAATTGTGCGGTATTGCGCAAAGTGTGTAGAATAGTTTAGTTTTGGCAAACGTAGCACTCGCGGTTCTGCATGATTGGTTGCCGCGTTGCACAAGTGGGGTCGCGGGCCGACTCAACGACCGGCAAAACTGTTGCCTGCCGGTGCATTGGCGGAACAATGTGATCAAATCGACATGCTTCGCGTAGCTTAGGAATGCTCGAGTTAATATTGATAACAAGACGCAGTGTCAGGTGCTGTGGAAGTGACTATGAACAATCTGAAACGTTTTGTAGCCACTTGTAGAAATACCATTCGAAAATGATGAAAATTCGTGTAGATTAGTAGAAAATGACAGCTCTAACTCATTTGGTCAACTGGAAAAAAAATACTTCGTAGGATTATTTTTTATCAATAATTAATTACCTTAAGTAAGAAAAAGGTTTAAATACCTTCCGTTTTAGTATTTTGATAGGTGTTTTTCCAAAAATCGCCATCCATTTTAAAATTATTGTTTTTAAACAGCGGCAATATTTTGCAGCGTTTACTTTAAGCTCACGTACGATTTGGATCGAAGGGTTTCCCAGACCATTTGGTACGGCCAAAAACCAAAATATTAAGGTATAGACAAAACAATGGTGAGCCGCGCCGGTAAACCCTGCGGCAGGTATGCGCGGGCGCCGCGCGGGTATTGTACGGGCACGGATCGCGACCGGTTCTCGGAAATATGACAGCCGTACGAAACACGAACGCGTTTCAGTTTGGATAATCCATCGCGTTATGACGAACATCCGATCCCGTAGCATCAAATTTTACTGACACGCCGTCAGAATTCCAAGAAAGCTCTGACAAGAGTCTATTGTTGTTGTTACTGTTTCTTAAAACGGTTGTAAAATTCGATGGGGTCGTTATGATTTTTATTGATTCATAAAGTTAATAGTTAGTTAGTTATTCCTCTAGGAACGATCAGGGTGGCCACCCTACTTTAAACAACTGTTTGTATTCACTGCTTTGGAAAAGTAAAACACAGTTCAACATCAAAAAGAATCTTTAAATTATACTCCAGTAGTTACTTAGATATCAAGCTGTAATAAATCTCGACAAGTCATGAGAAAAAAAAGCTTCTGCCTTCCCGAGCGCCATATGTCTGGCTTCCTGTCAGGTCATCAAGTGGATAGATGGCAGGTCTTTGGCCGACAGAAACTCTCGATTTTTTTCAACGTATGCCGGGCTAAAACCATTATCCGTATAACATTAATGGCATGCGGTAAAATAGCCCCTACAGCTATCGTAATAAAATATAATTTGATGGTAATTATTTATTCCGCTTCGACCGGTGTACGTTGATAATGGTTTCCACATGTTGCTGTTGTCGGTATATTTTTATTTAAGTGATTTTAAATAGCCACAGGCGAGACTGAAGCTATTCCAGATTTGTGTTTTAAAAAAAAGACGTTTATCTTATAGCCAAAATGTCTTCATCTTTATGGAAGTAAAGAGAGTTATTTTTAAACGAGACTCCGTGAACGCGATAAGGTCACTGTACGATAATTAAAGAAGTGGAGGCCATTGATTAATCCTTCAGTTAACTTATCAGATGTGGTTCTTGACTTAACACTTAAGTAATTAGGTTCGATGTGTTTCAACGCATCAAGAATGGTTTTCAGATGAATTGCATAACTAAGCGAAATTTAAAACTATGCAATGTTACTATAGGTTTTACTTTACAATTCCCTAGTTTACTTAAGATTGGAAGGGAATTTTTTCCCTGTAAACTGCAACAAATTATCATGGCATGGCAACATCTTACTCGGCCTCGTTTCAAAGGACAACGGGCTCCTAGCCGTATGCGTCTTGTCCGATCGCTTGACCCACAGGATGTTCCGACCGCACAAAAACCGATACACAGACGCTGATGCAATTAGTGCAACGATATATTAAAGTCGTTCAGGCCTCTATTTAACTCTGTTTGATAATTTCATAACCTCCTTCTTTATTAACAATAAAATATATACCTACTTAATTTAAACTTGATATGGGTACATAATTTTTATTATGATTAATTTGTGCTGCTGAACTACGAAAGGCAACTTTTTGAAAGCACACATGTGTGAAAATACCACTCGAAAGTGGTACAAATCTGTTTATATCTTCAAAACTACAGCTCTAATCAAAGTTTTGACTACCTAGTTCACAAGATTAATAAGAGCTGAGATTGAGATTAATAAGAGAGAGATTCTATGCTACCTACTCGTATTTCGAATTCAGCACAATTTTTCACCACTTTCGAGTGGTATTTTCACACATGCGCTTTCAAAAATCAGAAGTTTTTGGTTCAAATCAACATCTGCCCCACTGCAACTATTTCTTTGGCACTATCATGTCCTGGCTTTGAATTGATCTGAAGCTGTCTGGACTGCAAACCTCGATCTCTTCCTTTCCTTAGAGTGAGGGTGAGGCCTCACTGGTGGCGTCATCGCATCGTATGAATATTTCCGTAGAAGATGCTCTGAAGATCATACAATACGACGTACCTAACGCAACGAGTGGGGCCTCACTCTTAATGTTTCACGATTCATTCTTCCTTGTCATTTTTACCTTGGCTTTACATACGATAGCTATATTACGTCCCAGTGATAGCTATGTAAAGATACTCAAGTAGGCGTCATACATAAGCAGCGTAGGAGCGTGGTCTCCGGAACAACTGAGTCACGCGCACGTGTAATGCCACCGAGTCAGCAGCGTCAAAGACACCGTCGCCCGCGCATTCTTATCAATGCAATGCGATCCATCTATGTAACTCTTATGTATGACTGAGCTATAAGTACTTAATAAGAAATTCTTGAGAGTAGTTCGTGGCACATAACTAGGTACCTATGTACCTAGATGATTTGTTAGGCAGTGTAGAGTCGTTTTACAAGATGCAATGAATTTGTCGATTTTGTCGTCACTGCGACATTTACTAACATTGCTGTTTTAGCCATATTATATGCAAACCTAGACAAACAGCCAGTAACCATTGGTCACAAGATGCTAATAATGGAATAGGTAGTCATACTAAACACCAAAGTTTTTCTTTTATTTAAAATTGCATTTTGATTCCCCGGTCGACCCATACGCCTACAATCATGATAACGTGGTATTTTATGTCCTGTTACCTTAGGCTCTGTCTACCATGTAAGGGATAAAGATGTTATATGTGTATGTAAGTTAAAATTGCAATGCATGTGCAAAGATCTAAAATTGATTACAACCAAACTAACCAAAGTCCTGTTTAACCTATGTAATAACGAAGTATGTACGTCGTTAGTCTTCGGTACTACTCTTCTTTAAATTTGGTCAGGTACTTATGTTTAACAAAACTAGCTGGTCAATATACTTAAGCTGGGCTTTGTCATTCAACGTGTCATTAAATAACTTCATAATGATGAGTAAAACAGTGATTATTAGTGATTCATAGTGACAAATTCACGGCGCTAAGGAAAAAACTGTTATTATTCCAACCTCGTATTTATTATTCAAAGCGCAGAGACTACACAGCCACGAAGTTCATGTCTATATTGTGTTGGTACTACCACGCAAATCGTTTTAGTGTTCATAAATCTATTGTGATCCTGTTTAGAAGTTTACACTAAGCTTACACCATTAAATACCATTTTTCATTGCGGTGCCTTTGAGCCTGAAGCGTTTATCTGTTGTATCGGATTGATAGCACTGAGCACATAAACCCTAATGCAATAAATTCCGAGTTACGCTTTACCATCAATTTTTACTTTAATCTTTATTCGTATCGGTTGTTGATTTATTGCGCTGCGAAAGCTAACAAGCAGCCAGTAACTTCTATTTATTTTATTTATCTATGTTAACTTACTTATTATTTTTGTTCTTGGTATTAATATACCTATCGATATAGATTCAGCACTTAATAATTAAAATGTTAAATTCTTACACTTTATATCTTACCGATAAAAAAAAATAACTGGATAGGTATCTAATATGTTGAAATTACTGGCGTTCTCTTACTAAACAACTAAGTAATCGAAAAGTTTTTAGTTTCCGCGAATAATCTCGCAGATGACCAAACAGTAGTAACAGATACGTATCTCAAAATTCTCAGACACCTAAAAAAAGCAGCAACAATGGGCAATAAAATGAACAAATATCAACAAGAGGCCACCATTGTTCGTTGAGTGGTTTCCTAAAATATAACACAGAAACACAGTTTTGTCTGAAATCGCGTTTAAGTTCCCAAGGCCACTTTGTTACTCTATTTGTCAGCAAGTACTCTACTTGTATGCTTAATGAATTAAGGAACCCACAGAGCTATATTACCAATGCTTTTTCGCTTGTAATTTAAGTTCTCGTTTATTTTTAAACGTCAAGGAATGGTTCAGGTAGATAGTAAGTAACACAATGCACAGTTGTAATATAGACCGACCGCTTAAAGGGGTGCTCGCCCGCGCGGTGCAGGGGCGCGGGGTGGGACGGCCGCGGAGGCCGAGAGAGGTGCGGGCGGCAGGCGCACTACCCGCCCGCGCCTCTCTTGGCCCCCTTGCACTATGGGGGCAAGGACCCATTTAAGCGGTCGGTCTATAATAGTTGTTAGTTGGTTTGTACCTGACTTTCTCAGGTAGTGAAATTAAGGCTTTCAAATCACGCATCTTCGTTAGCGGCCGTTTCTTGGTGAACCTTTTCTCGTATCTTAATACGTTTTTTGTGTTTCAAAGCTTGATTGCTACGAAAAAAGGTTTTTTCAACTGCTTCCCGGGTACGTTTAACTCTTGATTTCCAGGAAGAATTGAATAGTTGAAAGAAAGGCAGTTAGAAAGGTACGCACGTACATTGCTTTGGTAGTGTACCTACACTACACCTTAACAAAACTCCTAACGAAGCGATCCGCTGTATACGACCTGTATATAGATAGCCTGGAAATACCTACTGGACTAAGAGTTTCTAACAGTAGCAAGTTAGATACGGGTTCGATACGATACCTACTGTATATGTATGAATTGTAATTATTCGTAACTTACTTTTTATCAAATAAAACACGGTGTGCGTGAGCATTGCGAGAGATTTGAACAGTGTATTCCTGAGGTTATAAGGAGTAAAAAATATTATATGAACCTAAGTCTAATTATGCGTTTTTAAAATTTAAAAACGCATAATTCGAATTATGTTCAACATTTTTTACTCCTTTTGACCTCAGGAATACACTGTTTAAATCTCTCGCAATGCTCACGCACACCGTGTAGAATATCCGGACGGCTTTTAGATCTATCAGACCTGGCAGACAACAGCCGTCTTAATACTTTCACGACCAACTAAGTAGTCCCATCCCATTATCATAATTAAAATACGTAAGACTAATAACATACAGTCTTCTTGATAAACCCGAGCCTGTCTGTCAGCGCGCGGTGTGGGAGTGGTTCAAGATTCAAGGCCGCTACATGCGCGTGGGCACATCCTCGGACCAATTACGACCAAGAACTGACGCTAATCCTTTGGTCTCCGTTGTACCACAATTGTTTTGGCACTGAGTCACATGTAAGACCTTTAGCTTTAGTACTGATACGGTTATGCTTCAGAAAAGTTATAGTTTAGGTAATGTATATTATATCCCACCTAGCCATTTTCGGCTACGGTGACTTGACTTTTTTTTATTTTATGAAGAATTTAGGAGCTTGGATGTTTTGCCCTTAGATGGCTGATGTAGCCGATCTTTGCAGTAAAAGTTTTGCTGCAAACAGCGCACGTCAGGGTACCATCAACATAGTTGTATGCACAGTAGATGTCAGACAAAGCCCGGCGATACATCTGCGCCGAACCACTCTACTTCCACCCATCGCCACAGGACTTGAGATCTCGGAGTCCATTGAGTAAAGCCAAGTCAGGTCACGTTAATTCACGCGTCAAGTTAGGTCACGCTATGAAAATGTTAGTCATAGCTATAGAACCCTTTCTTAGTTAGGAGTCAGTGTGTGAAGCGAGCCTTGTAACCTTAGGTATTTTAAACCCATGCTAATAATCATAAATTTAAAGAATTTGCATATCTAAAGAAACGATGATTATATTTCGATTAAATACGTACCGTTTATTTTAGCTAATGCTTATTCTATTGGGTATCTGCTGTTGATTTCTTAATCTTAATCCTCATCAATAATTTTAAGTGCCTCGAACATGTCTAATCCTTAATTATATTTCTAACTAGCTTTTGCCCGCGACTTCGTCTGCGTGGAATTAGCATTTTGAGTAGGTTATATTTAGTGGCAAACATTCAATTAATTTAGAGCTAGCTACAAAACCCTGAAAATAGACAATTCATTTAGTTAGCCTTAGGAAAAAATGCCATTCATAAAGCGACATCTATTAACAGATAACGGAACTAATTAACCGATAGTAAACTTTCTTATTCTTCTGTTTCTATTGTAATATATTACATGTAGGTACTACATTTTGGAACTCAGGACTTTTTCCTCTTTCATTTGATACCTATCCCAATAAGAGATGTATCGAAAAATATTTTTGGTGGACCCTCCGTTTTTCTTTTATAACTCGACTTTAAAATTAATGTGGAATTCAGAAAAAACCGAAACATGACATTTTAAATTAGGTCTCTAGCAATACATTTTAAAAAACCGCATTCAGTACGGTGCAGGAGTATTTGCATAGCGCGGTAATTAAAATTCTAAAAATGATATTTTTGGCTTCTGTACCGCTTATAGAGCCCCTTAATTTATTTTTTCTTTAATAATATCTCCCATGTACAGACATCGACCTGTTACAATTTTATTATATCTATAGGTAGATTAATGTACTGATAATAAATACATTAGTTCCTTTTGATAATCAGTCTATTTATTTAGGTAGGCACCTAAATTTTCCTGTAATATCGCTAGGTATGTTTATACGGTTTTTTTGGAATGGAGATTTATATAAGTTTTGATCATTCCAAAAAAACTAGATACAGTAGGTACCTGGCCATAAAGATTAGGTACACTTAGTACTTTGGAAAGAGACAATTGGCGTCACCCAAGTTAGAGCGAGACAACGCTCTGCGAATCCGAAAATAGCCAAGAAGACCGATATACAATCTTTATGGCCGGGTACTGTATTTGTTTTTATTAAACTAGAATTTCCTGGAATTATAATTATTACTATATTATTAACTATTCAAGCTAGCTATAGAACAATGACTAACTACGAGTAAAATATACTTCGTGTAGTGTACATAGTTAATCCACGGTTTCGTTTATGATTCAGGAACAAAGCGCAATGTTTCAAAACAATGTGGAACAGTAAGTTAGCGCTGCGCACACGCACGCGCCCTATTGTTCGGAGTCCTGCGCCGCGACCGGCAGGGCCCACACCAACTGCACAACCTTGCACTACTCTAAACCCACCTTAAAAATCTTAAAATCCAAGGTGATTTATATTGATCGAGCTGTTCCGTACGGTTGGTGTGGGCCCACCTGCATGGTCTAACTCGGTTCCGCGAGCCTGCGTGACCTCTTATCGCCATCTTAACTACGTGCTACAAGTCAAAGGGTTGCCAAGAATGCTTTTATCTTATCGTATCATTGTCTAGAGGTTCACACCAGATAACAATTTCGAGCAGCAATTTTGTAGCTAATTAGATAACGGAGGATGAGCCGTTTTCTGATTAAAAGAAACTACCTGCTATCCGTTAGTCCGGATTTTTTATCAATTGGGACACCACTTGCACCACTATAATAATCCTTGTCGTTTATTGATTTTTTGTAGTTATCATGGAATGTTTGGATTGTCCTACTTTTGCTTTGGCCGATAAGAAAAAATACATTAATAATTGCGAAGTCTGCTATCTATTAATAATATTTAACGTAAACTCTTATATGCGTAGGATGGCCAATTGATAAAAACGTATTACGCACAACATAGGTACCTACTTATGTAATCAAAAAATGAATTTGTAAATACCTGAAACTAAATATAAGCTAGGCATCTAGAAACTTCGTCATTTTATTGCTGTGTTTTCATTTTCAGGGATCAAAAATTTAAATAAAAGCCGAATGTTAAGTTGGACGGGAACCAGCGCAAGCATAACATCTTCATGGCTGTTGTGAGAAGCTTTGTAAACGTTACAATAATAACTAGCGATAATTACAACAATTCGTGATGCTAAGAGAACACAACGAAAGAAATGAGCGTTCTTTATCGTGGATCGTCTAGTTCTCACTCTCGTTTTCTCCCACGAGCGTCACCCTCTGCTGCCCACCCCGCTAAATAAATTCACGTGAAATAAAATACCGGCGGCGATGAACGCAACAATTACCTACTTTCCGGTGCACAGCAACGAAAGTGGTCGAGAACATGTGCTTCATTTACATCAGCAAGACCCGAAGATAATTTGTCTTTATTTTATACTCGGTTACAGCGGTCAACGGCTCTTATCTACTAGTCTTGAAACTACAGAAGTTTATCTACTACTACAGAAGTTTTCATAACCTACTTAATAAAATATTTATATGAATTTAAATATTGTCTCTATCTTCAGAAGGTTATTGGTTAATTTCAAACATGCGCCTCAAGGACTGTAGCCCAACCGCGGACGAGGATTCATACAATACAATAACTCTTTATTGAACACCACGCATATAACAACCAAACAGAAAAAAGGTAGGTATACAGAATATTACGAGGTAACACATTTAAGCGGTCGGTCTATAAGCCTGACTGCCTGTCCTTAGATTTTAAGCCAAGTGGAGGCTTGCTTAATTTTCTAACCGCTCGTCTGTCCTCTTTGCCCGAAAAGGCTTGGTGAGAGCAAGGCAATTTGAACTGCATATTTATGCATATCATACCCGCGTAGCATGCTTGTTATTCCAATAGGCATTTCTGCCGGACAGCAAGCAAGAAAGCAGAGTCATTTGTTACCGTTGCGTTGCGGAATCGTAACAAGTTTTCATGACAACCATGTTTCTGCCGATTTCATAATAATATACATACATAGGTATTAAGTATAAAACTTCCGCAGGCTGGCCTTAGATAGTCGGAATATATGCCTTTCTGTTTTCAGAAACGGAACCTGGCAATGCAGAACCTAATTTATGTGAGTCTGATTTCCGACTACTTGCCTTTCTTGCGTGTTTAAAAAGTATTCAAACTAAAATTGAAGTAAAGCTGATATAAGAGACACGTTTTGATTAAGCTTTAGTACAAACTAAGCTTTAATGCTCTTTGTGAATTTCTGTGAAGGGATGAAGTCAATCTTACTGCCGCAATTAACGCAACACCCACAGGCAGGGTTTCCCTAACTTATTTGCACAGTTGCCATCAGATATTTCGGAGCGGCCAAGGTTATTAAAAATATCGAAACATGAACTCTAATACCTTAATAATAGAGAGCATGTGCCGATATTTTTGACCACCTTGGCCGCTCTGAAATATCTGATGGCAACTGTACAATGACGCCCTTGGGACTTTGCCTTTTTTTTACGACGCCTCTCAACCGAGGCCTCAAAAATACTTACCAATTTTAGTATTAGCCTAGTCTAACAGGTTATCAGTAAAACACTATTTGAACTTTTATATATTTTATTAAAATATAAGAACGAAATAAAATCGACACGCGACGCCCCTGGGACAATGTCGCGGGCGTCGCGACGCACAGTTTGGGAAGCTCTGACATATCTAGCCGATAACTTCCTTCGAAATTATAATTAAGTTGTTGCTCAAACGATAAATGTAAATTACGACAATTTAATCTAGGCATACTTTAGGGAGTCTGATAGACTGCAATGTAAAGTAAAAACAATTGTTAAATGATACTTTTTCTCCGACAGTTTCGACTGTGACGATGAGCTAACCTTGGCGAGTGGTATTTTGTTGTACCGAAGTTTAATAGCCCAGCACTTCCTGACGATAGCGATGGTAATACGTAACAGAGCGACGTGACGTGAATGTGAGATCTCAGGGTCACGGAGTATTGGGATGTCGCTATTGTTGTACGAAGATCAGGGTTGACAAATTGGTTCCCCCTGCACAGACCAGGTATGGGATCTACGTTTAGATTAGTATGACATGCTTAGGTAAGTCATGGGTAATTTGCATTGGATCTACGATGGACAACTGTTGGTAATGATTTAGTTACCTTGATGTAATGTGATATAATCTTGATTATGTAACAATCGCATTGTTAATTGAAGTTAAGAAAGACTCGTATACCGCATGAATGGCAAAGTCACCGTGAACGCTTTTCTAATTCTTGTACTTAATTTTAGTTTTTATTGTGTGAAAGCTTAATAGGAACGGTGTAAACTATGAACGTTATGATAATATTTCATGGAACTATCTCCCATTGTTCCGGAGCGGAATTGATGGGAAATTAGTTTCTAATTACTCTTGTAAATCGTGGAAAACATGAACAATATCCACATAAAAGCACAACAAACTGACGAAGCACCCACCTACACAATCACGCAGGAATTCCAATTCAAGCTTGACTTGCTCTTTCGTGATTTTGCAATACTATAAAAGGTCGACGACCTCATTACCCGTATGTAGATCACGATTTTGGCTGTCCGTAGAAATTTATGTTAATGATGCAGTCGGCGTAAAATACGGAATCGATATCTTTACATGCCGTAGTAAGGCTACGCACACACGTGCGCTGTGTGGCAGGGCAGCGTGTGGACTAATCCCGTAAAAGGATTTTTCCAATAAGACCGAGCACTTGCGTGGCTTCTGGAGATTGACTTTGTAAGTGAATTAGTCTACTCTTTGATTAGAAAGACGCTTTGGGCTTTTAGACAATTAACAGCTAATCCAGGATCCAAGAGGAACATAAATGCTACCATACTGCCGTGGTAAGCGCAAAAGCGATATCTCAAAAAAAAAACGAAAATTTGATTTTTATGACATCGGATAGCTTAAAGAATTACGCATCCGATGAACTAAGCCAAATAGCGGTATCTTGTTTAAAACATATTAAAACCCTTAACAAGGTTTATCCCTATCTCAGTTTTACCTAAAATCACGAAGAGAATTAGAGGTATATCAATAATACGTAGGCGAATAGCCGTATATTTAGATGCCGCCGAAACATTTAAAACAGCAACAGATTTTCATTGCAATATTTCTAAGCCAATAGTATTGTAAAGTATAAAAAAATCCATTTTCACAAAACTGCGATTTTCTCGAAACTTGCTCTCAGTGAGATACCGCTTTTGCGCTTAGC
Source organism: Pandemis cinnamomeana (assembly GCA_932294345.1). Classification (NCBI taxonomy): domain Eukaryota; kingdom Metazoa; phylum Arthropoda; class Insecta; order Lepidoptera; family Tortricidae; genus Pandemis; species Pandemis cinnamomeana. The sequence goes on along the minus strand of OW028705.1, from coordinate 7,249,969 downwards.
ACGGCAGCATAGGTAGGTACTAATATAACAGCAAATTTTATTAGTTGCAGCACTTAGTAGAAACCTTGTAGACCTTGAAAACTGCAATGACAAAGACATAGCGAGTTCAACGCGGCGACGGTTACAGCTCAGTTAACATGTGGTGCAGGTGCTGAGGTCTGATAAGCCTGTGTGGCAACGCACCCCTGTTTCCCCTCACATAATTTTAGTGGAATGTTGTAACTTGTGAATAAAGGCCAGTTTACATTATGTAAGTAATTTAGTGCTACTAGCATTACATTACTCGGCCGATAATCTAACGGGAATCGTACCCGGTCATAGCTTTACTTTTCGGATTTTTCAACGTGTTCTAATTTTCAGTGTCGTTTAGAAATCTACATAACATAATTATGTTTTAAACAATAGCGAGACATTGGTACTCATGTTCAAAACTCGTACACGGCGTTGACGTGTTAACTTAAGGTTGTCCTATTTTTAAAATAAATGAGAAGATTTTTTTGCGAGAGAATACATTCAGCCATTTGCAAATTGGCAAGAAGACAGTGTTGCTATTCTAAAAAGATGTAAAAAGGGTTGCCAACACCAATGATACTTTTGCACTGAGTACCGTAATTTTGTGGTGTCGGACATGGACGTGACACAAAAACTACACACAAATTTTATGTTGCTCATTAATTGCTGTAAAATTTCCCAAAATAACAAACATTATTCGGAAAAATACATTTGATTTCGTGACATTTTGGACTTGAATGTTTATTTTTACATCTTTTAATTTTTTGTATGTCAAAAATTATATTTACAAATAAGCGTAATTTGCTATGTGAATTAATACACAGGTTACTGATTTTCATAAAAAATATACTCAATGTTTACCTACAACTCGCACAAAAAATCGTAAGAATAAGAAATGCTCTAATGCTAGTTGCACGAAATTACTTGCATAGTGTAAACTGGGCTTAAGTGACAGCAATGCATTGTGAGGTGAGGACTAAACTAAGTTTGACGGCAGTGAGATTTTTGACTTACAGTGACATCTATTGCCTGCCACGTATTTGGCCTAATTGTATGTCCGCGGTAAATGTAATTAAGTTTAAGTTATGTTTAGTTAATCTCGTTAGTGAAATTTCTTGTTTATTTTTAATACTTCATAAATATTTCAAAAACATTTTATTCGTAGTTAACATAGTCAACACAGCACACTTGCACCCACCGTAGACATTCATTTCTCAACGTTAGTACTCACGAGCGGCTTAGCTAAGTAACTGACCTTGTAATGCATGCTCTTTCAGATAGATGGCGTTAAGATGCACATATTCCATTTCTTGGGTAGTCACAATGGCGTATTAGTTTTCTTTAGACTTTTTCACATTGGAAATATATTAGTATCCTAGTTTTATAAGCATTTCGAACTATAAAACCGTAAGGTTTTTTATTCAACCATTCAAGAGTTTTGATAAATTGAGCTGAATTTGAAATACGATTGGAAAAAATGACAGCTCCGATTAGCGCCCTGTTAATTGGTCAATAACTTAATTTAATTTGAAGTTTTGTAACAATATACAGATGTTTGCCACTTTCGAATGGTATGTTCGTCTAATTCTTAGGGAGTCTTGTCTTGACCCGGTATTGAGTTGTCCCCGAACATAGGGGGTACCTACCTACTTTAATTAAATGTTTTGATATCATTGTAATGACAACTCTAGTTTACTAAATATCAGCCGTTTCAAAAGATGTACAAGTACCTATGACCAACCCCGCTTTGAGTGCAATCCAAATACGTTAAGCACTAGAATCGCTTTTGTGTTTGTGAGATCTTCGCTTGGGAGGTAGGTACAGTACGTCATATAGGCTAGGGTGCCTAGGGCCTACTTTATCAACGACGAAGACCAGCCGTAAGGCTGGCAAATAGAGGTAAGTGGGAAAAAAATGGCACCAAACTAACACGGATCAAAAGTTATTCCCCGTGATCTCACCATTTACTTTAACTCGCCAGACCAGGGTAAGTTTGGGTGATGGCGAAGGCACCCCGCCAGCGTTCCGGCGGCTGCGCCCGCGTCGTCACGCGCTGCCGCGATTGGACCCCTGTCTCGGTCTTCCGTTCACCATTTTAAACTAAAATTTTATGGAATGTAATTACCGGCCATGACATTTTAAATAGTTTCCGCCCGGAGCTTCCTTTTGTTTTTCTGTTTTTCGAACCATGATTTGATCAGTCTCTAAACATCATCAGGTTACAGGACGTGTCGTGTTTATTACTTACAGTGGAGCAGGCATGACTGACTATTTCTTTTTTATTGCATCGTTCTTCTTCATGCAGAACAGTGCCTAATGTTAATTAGTTTTCTTCTTACGATACTTATTAGTTACCCACAACAAAATAATATAAACATTAGCAACGTGCACGCTACCTAGCAACTGGTCGCGAGCGTTACGTTTTGCGGAGGCAGTAAGGTGACACAGGTGTAATGATTGTTTACATGGCATTCGAGCATTCTGAATGGTTCGGTTGGCTACCTCTGGGGGGACTGGAGAGGGGGGGTTGCGACCTGTTGCCCCCTCCCCCTGCCCCCTGTACCACGCCGGCGCACGCGCAACACTCCGCACCAGCCAGTTGCTTGCCGCGCAGCCTCCAGTTTGTTTACATCGATTACAAATTCGTGTCGTTTCACCATTGTGCAAATTGTAATTAACATATTGACTGTCAGTACCTATCGAGTGGAAAAGTGGGATCGTCACTGGTACGGTTCGGTTTAAAGCTGTGTTAAAGGTTGACTATAAACTCTATAAAATGACCCCCACTTAGTTCAGGCATCGTCGCGATTCTGCTTTTGTTGGACTACATTTGCATAAAGTTTGCACGGAACCGGGCGCGAGCGTGCCACTGATGGACGAGCTATGTCGGGATTTGTGCAATTGATCCATTTAGGGACCTACCCTAAAAACAGTAGTAAATGCTACACCAATAATGGTACGTCAAATAGAACAATCAGGAAGTTTGCACTTTAACAATTGCTGTTTATTTATTTTAGTAGAATTAACATATCAAGAGCTTCCGCGTTGGATTGTTTGTTGTGAGAAATAACTTCAAAAATCTTTGGTTTTAAATGTTAAATCTCAACTCGCGGCTGGCGTGCTCGGTGTTGCATGACTGCACGCAAGTCCAATGCTCCTTCGTCTGACCCTAATGAATATTGCAATATTCTATAACCTCGGCATTACTTCGATCTCCTTTGTTCAGGCCTCGAACTTCCACAATACAATACCACAAGACTAATGCCCAACCAGAATGATGACGATATTTTATTTCCCTGACTAATATCATTGGGCGACACAGATTGGTACAAGAGCAGAAAGTAAAGTATACTTGTGTTACCTGACAAAATGTGGTCGATACGGAATTTCGCAGCTGTTGTCATTACCTTTCTTCCTAATAAGTATCATTGCCGGCATTGCCGCGGTTGGGTCTGCTATGACATTGTTTTACTAGAGTAAGTAAGATAATAGCAGTAGTGGCACCGATCTAGATACCCATATCTCTTGGTAGAAAGCCGCTTCGTGGGACCCTCTTTTACATTCGCCTTTTGTGGGAAATATCGCTCAGTAAAATGTGAAACGCGGCTTTTCTCTAAATATCTCTTCAGCTTCTGTTGGTACTGCAACTTCGTCGGCAACAGATAAATTTGATTACCTTTCGTTGAATAGAGCCAGTTAGGTAACGCAGAGTCGCAGAGTGTTAATCGTCAATTGTTTCGTTTGTTACATTGAATTCGTCCCATCGTTGGAGGTAAAACCTGTGAGTTTAAATATTGCCCCATTGTCATTGCAGTCTAATGACGCCGGGTTTGTATCTTAATGTATAATTTTACCCTTTAGAGCCTCATTAATTATTACCGACACGAGAGTTGCAACGTATGTGCACTTATTTCCATAAAATATTCTTGTGGCGCTTTTGATCGGGTGTGTATTATTATGTCGCGTGTAATCTTGAGACAATGCCAAGTATCAGGCTGCCAGGCCCATGATTAACATAGCTGGATTTCCAAACGGCCTGCCGCTCCTTCATTAGGCTAGCCGACGTTTCGCGAATTCGCGGGCTATTCAATGCGTGTGTTGTGCACTAATGTGCTACAAACGGCAATTACATCTCTATGATGCAAGTCCCTATAACGGCCAGGCTTTTCTTGTTTGAAGTTTTTTTTTCAACCGCGATTAATGGCACCGCCGCCAATTGATTTTAGCATAACTCTTTTCACCAAAATATTTATACGGTGTCACTGGCACTGCCCACATTTAAAGAATTAAATAGTGATTTCACTTTTTGTCTTCGATTTCTACTGCTTTTTAACGACCTTATTTGTTTGGCTTATGAATTGCGATTTTAATAGAATTAAGGTCAGTAGATTTTACGATAAGATAAAATGACTATCCGTCAGTTAGTGCGGGACAAACATGACAAAAGATCGACAGGAAGCTTGCAACTAGGCTTTCTTTGTGCCACATGTTCACTGACCATGTGTGACATGTCCACTCTAATATGTCCACTCCACTCTAATTGGTCGCTTTTGTTTTAACTCGAAGTTAAATTCATGTTGCTGTTGTGGAACAGTTATTTACTGCTTTATGCTACGAAATGTTCGAAGAGACAAACACTTTCTACCTAAGTATGATGTACTTGCCTGACTAGTGGTCTTTGGCAGCTCTGATATTTTGACACCAACAACATGCCTAGAGAACGTGGCGTTGTGATAAAGAGTTACAGTTAATCTAAACTAAATAAATTATACTAAATGGTAATTAAAATTGTGTACGATTTTCGCTGCCACCGCTCTCTCCTTCGATGACCATGTAAATAAGTATTGAGCCAATCTGGCCATAATGAAGGAGTCTGCATGCTAGCTAAGCATCAGCGAAACAATCATTACATCACTCGAGTGCACGCGTGCTTATAGCGATATTTAAACACGATAACGCTGCCGCTGAGAATCCCGCGCACGTTGCATTTTGATCGAAGATAGATAAAGCATGCAGGCATTCAGGTACTACCTACCGACTACCCAGTAGGTACTGTCTAGTCAGTGACGGAGTGAGGGGGGCTTAGATAACGATGTTGGCGATAACGCCGGGCGGAGGCCGCGGAGAGTGCGCCTGTCGCTCGCTCGCAGCAGACATGGATTTTTTACCACTTTTTGCGCGTCTAACTGCAAGTGTTAGCGGTATCGCGGTGTGCCGTGTCATAGTGTAGGAGTGTACCGGTGCCGATATCAAGATCAAGATCTAGTCAGTTCCGTACACGTCGTTGCCCCTTGCGGGCATGTGAACACCTTCGTATTAATTATTCTTAAATTCTAAATTAACGATTTTATTGGTATTTTTCTGGGTCGATCGTCTCGAAAGTGAATAGCGTGTCTATTTTCAGTGTAACCTTCCCACTTTTCACTATCAGTAAAAGTAAACATGACGACGTGCGAAGTGTAATCACAACATATGTCGTAGGATTTTGGTGATGATTAAGTGTCAGTGAGTGTGGTAGGATGAAGGACTCGCCGAGGTGCGAGGATGTGGCGGACAAGCTGGTGCGACTGTTCGGGTGGCGACAGACCTATCCGGTTCAGAAGCTGCAGAGGAACATCCTGCCGAAGGCTAATGAAAGGGTAAGAATGGTTGAATTAAAGAGCTAGGAATTTTTCACAGGACTTTACTAGATAGATAGGCGACTACATTTCGAATACTTTGATAAGTCGAAGTATAACTTTAGCCATAAAATAACCCAAAAATGTTAATGATTCTCCACACTCTTTGCGTTTACGGTAAATGATAAATTAAGATTAATGCCCCCAACGCCCGGTATACCCACGTGATGAGTTTATAATTTTCACTAATTACTAATAATGTAGGTACTTATTCGTGAAAATTGTGTGAACTCTACAGCATATCACGCAAAAGTGAGAATTTATATCGAATTCGTTTGAGGTAATTTAAATGCATTCGAATTTATTTCATAGACCTCTGTTGTGAATTATGTTAAAATGTGTGTAAAGGCCTTAAGAAGCCACTGTGTGTAGGGGGGCTAAATTTGGTTGTCATGGGAATCAGCTGTCATCTCTCGTGGACTGTTTTGTAAAATGATGCTAATTAATATGTTTAACCACAATAGAACCGTAAAAATACAGTGAGTGAGTTTTATTTATGAACAGTAGTGGATGTGAGGTTTGCATCCCCCACAAGTGGCGACCGTGACAGGACTGAGTAGTAGTCTAGATAAACGTAGTGATTATATTCTCTTTGAGATCTAGAATCCTATAGACTTCGGTGACGATCGTTACTAAAAGTTTACTTACATAAAGCATATCTACTATTAAATATTAAATAGTTTATATTTAAATTATGAGTCGTTGGTTATAAACATGACACTGAAAAAAACTTATGCAAGTAAGTTATTTTTTATAATTTATGCATTTAGCAAACCGCTTCGGGTTAAGGACACGTCATATGAATAAGTAAATAGTATCAAAAAGAACTTAGAGCAAAGAATCGCACATAAATAAATAGAAATACCGGTGTCACCTCAAATCAAGGCCTGAATAATTACTGTATAAAATTGTTTCAGAGTGGTTTCATGATACAATTTCTAGCATGTAAACAGTCAAAATCAAAAGGAATCTCTTGTACCTACCTTCCGTCATGTGAAAGATTTACCGACAACGTTATTTACTTGTTAATCAACACTAAACAACACTGACAAATATCAAGGAAGATACTTCACTGAGTAGGGTTGCCAAGTTTTATGTTTTAAAATTAAACAAAAGTGCAGTGCTACTAATTAGGTGCGTTCATACTGACAAGTGACACGGAATTGCAAATCAAAATATTTTTTGCGTACTTTTAGGGAGGGATAAATAGCATAAAAAGCAGTAAAGCATTTGGCCATATGCTTTTTGTCGTGATTCCTTTATTAATGATGGAGCTTATTGCGGATCCTAAATTTGTTTTTTTTTGGCCAAACCTGTTGGCGATTTTCGATCTTGCAATGACGAAGCGTGTTGCAGATAGGTATGTATTATGTTCACCTGACAAAACCTCTGGCTGTGGATTAGGTTTGTAGTGTGCCTATCCGTTTTTCTTCTAAATCATAATGTAGGCAGCTCGTGTTTATGGTATGTTATGTAGATACAATAAAGATCAGTCTAACGCTAAACAGAGGGTTGGCAACCCTGTCCTATGTGACGCCGGTATATACGCACTTGCTCACGCGTCCGCAAGTTCCCAACTTCCCATTGTTATGTTCACTTTCACGTCTGATCTGAAAGTGTTGGAAAGCCCGCATTAATTCAGCGCGGGCGCAATTATGTTGTCGATGGCATATACACGCGAGACGGTCATTGAACTCGCATTATTCTGATTGTACTCTTTTTGTTCGAAGCCAGCGTCTCGATCGGCTTGCCTTAAGTGGTTGGGTATTTTACGAGTGTTAGTATACATCGAATATCTTGACCAATCTTGTTCTATCACGCAAAATACACCTGACTCCGTATAAACAGGACGGGTGAATCCATGGTAGAGGTTTGTTTAGATAATAACACAGGTGTAATACCTACAAATGCCGAGCAAATTAGAGATCTTAGTGTTGTCCTGGAGGTCTATTTTTGAAAGCACTTCTCCAAAATACTTACGCACGCGGTGAAAAATTGTGCTTACTGAAATTCGAGTAGAGTAGGTGTATTTTACTTTTCATGCCACCAATAACTAAGTGCCCTTGTTGGAGTAATCTCTTACATTCCAAAGCGATATGCTGCCCTATTACAAGAATTTCCTAATAGCTGTGAAGTAACTTTGTGAATGTTCGAACGAAATAAATCTTAACCGCGTTTTTGTATATTTATTATTACTATACCTAAATCGTATCATCCTTCTCCAGCCTATAAACCCCACCCACTGCTAGGCATCCTCTCAGAATTAGATGGCTTCGTATACTTACAAGCGAAGTTATTAGTACACCTAGAACCCAGCTATAACCTGTTAGGAACTAAATATCCAAGTATTTAGAATGTAGTGTGTGCTGTAAAATTTACTAAGTGAGGAAAAAATCTTAAGAAGTCATTACGTAAATTTAACTCAGTTTCAATGTGCGAAACATGGTCATGTGCACGTCAACTAGTTAATATGCAGATTACGTCTATTGCAATAGTAGCTAGAACATAGAGTATTATAGTGAACAAGTCCATCTTTTGGTTGGTTGGGTAATCTACACCAAAATGTTTGCGAAACCATTATTTGTTTCAAACGTCTTTTATTATTGGAATTCAAGGAGTCTTTATTAGAAATAATGGTGTTTTTTGTTGTCTTAAGTATATGTACCTATATATTCTGTATGTTCCCTTCAAACGTTACCTCTTCAGTTCCTAGTTTCGACATTATTGTAGTTGTGTGTCGTTTTGTATTGCTGTTTCCCGGTGTCAATGTCTACTTAAATGCCGATAAACATCACGATATGTTTCCGACTCAGACTCAGTAATTTGCATCGAGAAAAGGTAGGTATAGGTGAAAAACTTAAATAAATGACCTGTTGTATGTGAGTAATGTGTGTGAGTAATAGTCAAATTGACGTTCCAAATTAGAAAAATGACCTAAGTCCCATATCAGTTCTATACAAATACATACAACAGTTCATTTACCTAAGTTTTTCACCTATAGTGCACAGCCTTCTTTTTTTCCAGATACTAGAGTGTGCTAAATAAATCAGAAAAGGAACATCTAGTTAATCCCCGGTTGCTAGTAGTCATGTTGACTGCCATCACCACTTCGCCCATTGTTGCGCGTAACCTTCGGTGTTCGATGCTCGCCCGGCCTGCCATCCGATCTCCTATTGTTCGTCCCACAAAACCGCTTCCGCCGTATTTATCATAGTTAGTGCGACTTCACAGATAGCTCATTAAACTTATTGATGGAAACCGGCCGTAAAATACGCTTACAAAGAATATTTAGACTGGTTACATCATTACAGAACACCAACATGAAGCGACAGCCTAGAACTCCCCTATTTCTTCCACTGGTCGTTCAATTTACGTACCAGTGTATACATGTATATAACATAAAGATGCCAATAAGTAGGTACCTGAGTATCTGTATAAAATAGCTTATTTACTTATCCCCACCCTCGAGGACTAAGGGTCATTAGTAAATATACTAACATATTTATTAGGACACAATAAGCAAGTAAACCGATCAAACATATAAAAAATACGCGATCTTTTCGGACTCTTCACTACCTTTGGCTAATCTCAAGAAGTGATGTGTACTAAGTAGCGAAGCGACTATTGTCATCAAAACTGTTAATGTCAATGACAGGTTATTTGAATATTAAACATGTAGAAATGCAACTGCTCAGTTCCATCAAGATAAAGACATCTAAATTGATGGTTGATAGTTTTGTATCGAATAAATAAAATAATTACTTAACTACAAAGTACTAGGTACAATATCAGAAAATCATAAGCCATAATTTGCTAATGTAATTTCTTGCCGATATCGTTTTAGTAGATTGTGAAGAACCAATATTTTGTTAATAATCCTTTGATTGAAATATTTCACACTGAGGATATAAAATATTAGCCTTTGTTAAAAGTGTTAAATCAGCTCTATGTGGCTCTACGTCGTACATGAACGGTTTGATTATGTTTAATCATTGCGTTTAACGGTTGTTTTATCTGTTTTTTATCACTTTGATAAATTTATCTAAAGAATTCGATTTTTCCGACCTTTCTTTGTGATATTGCTAGACGTGGTTGGCTATTCTAACCAATATGTGAGTATAGTCTAACTCGGTTCCATAACTTCTATAAGTCTACTTTGGTTTCAATTATGCTAAGCTATGCCTACAGTAGGTATTCATATTTGGACATCAGCGCCATATTTGTTTTACACACTTGTCCCACTTAAGATTTCGTTCATCCATTTGAATGTAAGCACTAGTCATTAAATGGATATCAACAGCCGTTCGTAGGCAGCCATTTCCATGTTTTAACGGTTTCGCTTGCCTTGTGGCTTCTCTATTTTGTTTGTTCTCATTTATCTTAGTCTCAGTTTGTGATTGCAATTTTCCTTATCAGTCATTGCCATCTTTATAGATATTTTCAGATTTAGTTTGTTGATTGTATTATGTTGCATTGCGTTTGTGCCATTTGTGATGTTATCTAGTTGTTGACTAAATCTGGTTAGTAGTATGCAAAGGGAGCCCTATGTTGGTTGGTTTCACCAGACATGAAGGTCACGTGAAGTAAACATGGCTATTAAGACTGCACGTGTTTCCGTGTGTATTAAATTTACGAGTTAGTAATTAGTGTGAAATTAACTCCGAATCTCTATGCACTTTTAGAAACCGCTACATGAAAGGCCGTATCGATGAATGTTCAAAACAAATTATTAGCCACAAAAAAATTACTTCATGCTTTGAGTTTTGATCCAGCCAAAGTCTCTGGAGAAACATGAACTAGAGTTATTATTCCTTGTTTTTTTATAACTGCACAAAGGTATTTCAGTGACGAAACAGCATTGATGCCAGCTTCGCTTCATTCATGTTTCGCATGGTTCACAAGCCTTGAATTGGAGAAAAAAAGAACCTCAGCAGTAATCGTTTATTTGCATTGTGCGATCTTTCTAATGCCGGCTTCGCTTCAGTTCTGCTTGAACCGCGCGCGGAGCCGGCTGAGTTACACGGCTTACTCGACTTTTCTCGTCAACGAATATAAAAGTGCGTCGGAATAAGTGTGTTGAATAGTTAATAAAATATTCCTATGTACTGTCAATCATTAATACTGGATCTGCAGTAAATTTAGTCATGTTATAATTTATTTTAGTCTAATCGTTCATTAAGTTATCTCTAGTTAGGTAGGTACTTATTCGTTTTGAAATTGGCTTGTTGCAAAAACTTCAGCAAAAAAGTTCCGTAACCACACGTTATATTATCTTTTGGCAGTGATGTGTTGGTACTAACCAGTGCTATTATATCGAAAAACAGAGCGCAAATCATTACCTGGACAGTTATTATCACACGAATGCTGGTCAAGCTTTAATGATTTTCAAAACAGTTTTGCAACGCGAGGAGCGAACGCGGCTGCATTAGAGATAAAACAGATATTTGCATAACAATTTCACAGCAACGGCCTCAGGCGCGGCCGCTTGCGCTTCAAGCACAACATTCTGAAAATAAGCAACGTGTGACAGAGATTGATTGTCATTAGGTACCCTCGTGTAAATTGTCCCACAGTCCTATTGCCAAAGGTGTACCGTTATTTAATGTTGCAATTACGTCGCTGTCCTACATTATGATATGATTAAAAAAACGTACAGCCATCTGTTGTGATGAACGTGTAATTTCATATTACCTATCTATGCGACAGATCTGTTACCCCGATTATACCTGTTTATAACAACGTAAAAATCTACGTGGTAATTCAAATATTTGAGTTCTTACCCGTAACGTAAACGTTAGTTATGATTATGCCATTGGTTTCCAAGTTCAACACAATGCATAATAGATTCCTTATTTAAACTGGATCATTATGGAAGCCAGCATTGACGCATGGCCGGCCGCTTGGCATTCAAGTCATATCGCAGACCATAATAGTTGCATTTCCGTCGCTCTACTCGGATTAGGACACGGACAAATTGCAGCCCTTGAATGAACATGAACTAAAATAGAAAATTATTCCAGATGATTTTCTGTAGGGAGGTACAAATATTGAACAGGTATATGAAGGAAAGGAAGTGAAATATAAGTTAACGTTGAAGAGACTTCTGAGAAAGCAAGTGGATCGCGTGCGTCTACGCAGCTGGCTGCTGCAGCGGAATGGCCACGTTCGTGGAACGGAATCTCGAGTTGCATGAACGCTGCGCTAGCGTGTCGAAAACAGTTTATTTCATTTTATCGCCCGTAGACTAGATAAACTGTACAACTTGTTTTACGTAAACTGGAACGTTTAAATCACTGTAGGTACTTTTAATGCTTTGTAATCTTGAACTAAATAATAACAGTGTAGAGGTAGGTCAGGTGATCGCGTATAACAATTATTTCATAGAAACGCTTTTGTTGCAAGGTCCGTACCGTAATAACGTACTAGGCTTAACCTTCCCAATTCTTTAGAAGCCTATGACTACGTAACAAGTACCTAGGTTCAGTGAAGTGGACAGGATATGATGATATGGAACAGACCCTCTTGAAAGAAGCGAGCCATCTGTAGGAACTGATTGACATGGTGCAGTGATGCGCGAAGGCCAAGGCCTCATCCGCACCAGTACCTGCACTGGTTGCAAATTATACGAGGTTGAGGTTAAACAAAACATTTAAGGTTAGGGTAGGACTAAACAGGAAATTAGAGTTATTGTATCATTTGACGCTAGGGCGCGTCACAAACTTGTATTCGGAGACTATGTTTGAAATTAGCTCAAAGTTTATTTATTTATTTTGCAATTCAATAACCTTACCTAACACTGGTTCCAAGCAGATTCGATCATGTACCTATTACGATCGTTTCACAACTTTGGCAAAAGTGAGTGAAAACGACTTGTGAAAATTGCGCAACTTCACGCGGTAGTCGGCGAGTGCGATAGACGATGTGAGTGCGATGCAGGAAATGCCGGTGCCGGTGCCTCCGCCGAGGTTCAAGAAGATCGCGCGACAGGCCGTCTCGCAGGAGCGAGACAAACGAAGAACTGTCACTTGGGTACTTTAACTTGCTTTAGTTTTTTTTAATTAATGATGTTCAACTTCATGGACCATGACATCATCGTTAAAAATGACAAACATTGCTATTAAGAATAGAAGCTTGGCTAAGTAAATGCCAAGACATGAGCTGCCTTTGGCTGGAAATAGGAGTAGGTTAAGTACCTATCTATGTTTTAAAAACCCTAACTTCCTCTTCGTACCTTTTCGTATTATGAAGAGGGCTTGACAAAAGCGATTCCAATCCGAAGTATAAAATTCAAAACATCTCGTGATCTCGCGAAACAATGCATTATAAAGCATCCTCGATGGCGCACGGCAGTTCTTTTCAATTTTATTCATACATTCGCGTAGGAGATTTATGTTTTGAAATCCACCTTTAGAGATCATTCGTCGCGATCACGCAGACAACCGGACAAAGAGTGACGAGTCTAGACAAAACGCTCGGCACAATGAGCCCGTACAATCCACTGAACAGACAAGATGCCGAGTGCGTGGGAACATTTTCATGTTCCTGTTTTACTACCTGAATAAGTACAGAAATTCGCTAATCCGTCTAACGATGTGAGTGTTTTCGCACATTGTTAACTGTTGCTGTGATTCGACGCATTATGCCGGCCACCGTTATGTGTGACGGTTGCACTTCGATCATGCGACGTCATGCCAAGTCACAGTATTTATTTGTAATTAATGATACTAGTGTGTAATCCCCTTCATATTCAATGTCAGCTTAGCACGCCTTCGTATTAAAAGGAGGTTACCTATCCTATCATTCTTTAGGTACCTACATCCACGTACGTCCTTAGAGGGTACATCATACCCGTAGGAAAGTAATGCTGCGAAGTATATCTTTTTCTTGCTTCTTCGCCTTCGATATCATCAACATCTTTTTTTCTTATTTAAGAGTAGGTACCTAATAAATGTAAGCAAAGTCCAAAATCGACTTTAATTAAATATGTCCCTTTCTTTCCAGGGCCCCGAGACATGGGTGGGAGTGCGAGCGCTGCGCGCAAGTTCAGGGGGCATCCTAGACCCGGACGACCGCGTGCGCGATGTGGCGGACGACCGCGAGACGCTGACGGCGGAGTGCTCGGCGCAGGCGCAGCCGCGCGCGGCGCAGGCCGACGGTGCGAGCGGCTCCAGCGCCGGCACCGCCTCCCCGGACATGTTTCGAGTGAGTTAGACTAACACTTAACCTAGACTTATTCAATTAAGGGTCAGTTCCACCGCTCTCTGGATATCTCAGGATATGCCGTTTATTTTTTTTGTCAGTCAGGTCAGTCAAAAAAAAAAAAAGTTTGTTCTTACATTTTGTTACCGCTAAGTGTTGATATATTATCGAATTTAAAGAACATTTTTTAATCAAATATTTTACTGTACTATTGAAATAAAAATTATACTATTAATAAAAAATTATAAATTAATATAAAATAATACTATTATATACTACCTACCAAAAATAAAAATCAAATGAATCATTTAACATTAAACTTAAAATGATGCACAAAAACGCGCGTTTATTAAACACAGTGCGTATACCACACCTGGCTGTGTAGAGTAAACCTTTGCTTCCCTGTAAAAGAAAAAATAATTTGGCGGGCTCTAGAACGAACGCGCGAGCACATGAAAATTATCCTGTTCAAACTTGTTAATGTAAAGTTTTCTTGCGAAGGAAACGTTCATTCTTTATAATGTCTAGTAGAAGAAAAGGCTGCACGTTATCGTTTTGTTGTGAAGTCGATATGGGTTTGTGTTATTCCGGTTGTGTTAGTGGGCGTAAACCTAAAAAGGTGAGTTTTATTGTAATTTAACTTAAGTAATCTTTAAAAATCTAATGATAAAATCTCGAATAAAACTTGCTTACTTATTGTGTAGAATTTATCATGAACACGAATTCCTCTAGCATGTTTGTTAATCTGTTTTCGCAAATCATTTCGCAGTTTTATACTTAACTTAGATTATCTATATTTACTTTTACGACTAGGCAAATAGCTCAGCTTATCAGCTCCATATTATTTTCTAGTCGCTGTGAGTCACAAAAGGCATGGTTAATCATAACGGACTTAGTTGAAAATAAAAACCTAGTACTAAACTTAGGTATTGGTTTTTGTTCATTCATTACATTTTACGAGTATCTACCTATTTAGTGTAAATGCCCATTTAATGCTGGATGTGCGGCGTTAGTTGTAGTAAAACTGTAGATAAAATTAAGTAGGGTAACAGGATTACGACGAGTTCGCAGCTGGCTGGTTCTAAGTTCTAAGCTCATATAATTATCGTATCGTATTGTTGTTGAAGTGTATATCAACTGTCTTTAAATACTATTGAATGCTATTCTACCGTTATACGAGTGGATGTCTCAATTTAATGAAATGAGAAAAAATGGGACAATCTCAACTTCATAAAAAAGTAGATATTGTCATAGAGTTGGTAGAGATGTTCTGTTTCAATCTAACCAAGCCAAGAGTTGATAGGTACTTACTTAATTGGATAGGTTTATGTATAGACGACGTTTGAGTGTGTAGTAATAGGTAAAGCAAGGTTTTTAAATTAGGTAGACATTTGCGTCGATTTATACAGTAGGCTACAGATACGATATCACTTACTTATGTATGAGAAACACGCAGGATTTCCTGTGTAGTTAAGTCAGCAAGTTTTGACTTGATTAGTAATTTAAAATCAATTTTTCACATCGAGGGCGATTAATCAATGTAACAGTGTAGTGTTTATTGACCTCGAGTATATCTTACCGCCTACGGGTCACTAGTTTCAAAAGAAGTCATTGTCGCAAAACCCACTGACACCTTAATGTCTCCTGCCTACTTTTAAATCGACCTCACACTTGTTAGCTATTCTATTAGGTATTGCGAGATTCGTACATTTTTGGGTAATTCTAGTTAGACACATAACTTACCTACACATATTAGTCTCTGACTTAATTAACAGTCAAGACTGAGTCCTGCAAAAAGCGAAGTAAGGACGCTTTAAACAACGACATAGCGTGTGCAAGAGCAACCTAACTTTGCGAAACAAAGCAAACTGATTGAGACACGCGCACGCAGCAAGCCGTAGTATATACCAACTCCACTTTACCTACCGTTCACAGAAACTTAATCTTGTCTTTTTATTTAGCCTGAAGTTACAATGTGCGATTGGTATTTGTTCCCACTATTTTTTCTACCTAATCGTATTTACTTATATGTACACGTAGGTAGATATTTAACTTCCAAGATTTGAGAATAAAAATTTGCTCCTGATTATCATATTAGTTAACCCTGACTAGGGATGACTCGGGATCTCAAGCTTCGTAGTCAATATCTCTAACCACTATTTGGACGTCTGAAGTGCTAGCATAACATCGTGTTCTTTTCAATTCCTCAGGGTTGCGGCGGCGTAGGCGGCAGCATGCGTGTGCCCAACTCGGAGTCGTGTGTGGAGGTGGGCGCCGCAGACCTGGACGGTGGCAGCGGGCTGCAGGTGCGGCGCGGGAGCGAGCCCACGCTGCACCAGGATACCCTGCCGCCGCAGAGAACGGTGAGTGCTAGTTGGTGGCTTTTGTTTGAGAGTAGTGTCGCACATGTTTCAGTAAACTCGGACATTGTCACCCTTTTAGGTTCAGAGAACTTTAATGTAAAGTAACAGAGGTAGTTATCGAGTTTCCGTGAAATCTGTAGTTCCTAATCTTCCTCTTTACATTTTACTACCTTGCATTGATTACTTACAATCTTGCTTTCACTCTGTATCTACCTAATGTTGAAATAGGTCTTTCTGGGTTTAAAAACCAGGGAAATATCAGAGGGTGGTCACTTCGATTGCTTCACTGGGCCCATGCATTATTTTTATGCATTACTAGCTGTTGCTCGTGGATTCATCTACGAAGAATTCATTTTTCGCTACCGCGCGGAAACTACCCAATTTCAGAGATACAAATCCTGTATCCTCTTAAAATTTCGTATCTTTAGTTAAGAATACAATGTTCCAGGCTACCGAGCAGACGAAGCGCTGGTCTGCGGCGGTAGTTTGCCGGGACGACAATCGGTCGCAGAAACCGCCGCCTCCCGACGGCCGGCCGCCGGACCCGGCCGAGCGCCTAAACCCCTTGCACTTCCAACGGCAGACCAACCGGCTCTCTATGCAGTTCTCAGGACCTGGGTAACAAATTTTTAAATTATTAAAATTAAACCATTTTCATGACTGTGAGCAATATGCTGTCAAAATGTACCTTTGTAGTGAGGGGACTTACTTACCTATTACTAATTTGTTTTAAGGAGCGGCGTATGGCTAGATGCAGCTGACAGAGTTCAAAGCTATGGCAGCAAGAGTCTTCCCCGGGACGCGAGGAGGGAACCCTTAGGGCAAGACACCACCACCGAGCCTACCAACCACCGCGTAGAAGATATGCTGCGGTGGGTCTCCGGCGTCAACAACGTAGCCAGCGTGCCTCCTGTGCAAGAACGACCACTAGATCTCTTACCTGAAGGTAAGTCAAAAATTTGTCCTAAATTCTAGAATGACATCTTTCAAAATCTATACATATATAGGTACTAATCTATACTTAATATTATAAAGAGGAAAAATTTGATTGTTTGTTTGTTTGCATTGAATAGGCTCCGAAACTACTGGACCGATTTCAAAAATTCTTTTGCCGTTATAAAGCTACATTATCACTGAGTGACATAGGCTACTTTTTACCGCGGGAAAATACCTTTTCCTATACTAGCCAGTATTGAATAATTTTGGCAGGGCAACAGCTCTTCTCTCAAGAGAAGTTATAAATGTCAACAGTTTTATGATCAACGCAATAAGTTTTTTAAAGGTTACAAATTTTAAGACCCGTTATGATATTTCCGATACATGATACTGCATTTAATCTAAAGACCATTTATAAAACAGTTCAATTAAGAAAAATATTAACATCAAATCAATTATTAACCTGCAGTGTAATGTAACAAAACATTAGAACGATTAATTCGTAACATTAGGCAGAGACAACTCCGTTTGATTTAAAATCGAGGGAGATTGGCCGGTCAGATGGCTAAAAGTTCTATCGCTGAGCAAAGACTTGCGTTCTTCTCCCAGTTTTTGTTTATTTCGGAACCATCAACTTATTTCATTATGTACATTTCAGTGGGAAGCACAGAGCGCGCAATATCAGGCCAAGAAGTCCCAGTGAGCCCTAGTACCAAACCGACGCATGCGACGCAACCCGTTGCAGTGACGCTGGTTAAAGGCGAGAAAGGTCTCGGCTTTACCATCACCACTCGTGACAACCCCACCGGAGGGCACTGCCCTATCTACATCAAAAACATACTTCCCAAGGTCAGTAACCACTTGAATCTCCGCTGTTGAAAAACAAGTCCTAAGCCCGAGTCCCAGTGAAGATAACGTAATCATTATTGAAGGGGTAACAGCCTCAAATTCTCCATCTACACTATTGATAGCCTCATCGGCGAATCCTATCAGCATTAAGAATATACTTCTCTCAATTAATGACCACATCAGCTTTATTCCATAGCTGGAAGAGGTCTAGCTTTAGACCGACCGCTTACATGTGTCCTCGCCCGCGCGGCACAGGGGCGTGGGGTGGGACGACAAAGGGGACCGAGAGAGATGCGGGCGGGTAGTGCGCCTGCTGCTCGCTCCTCTCTCGGCCCCCTCGGTCGGTCTATAGCAGGGGTGGCCAACTTGATTAGACCCAAGATCTCCTGTTTACTAACGAATCCTTGTGCGATCTACCAATTACATACTTCATGAAACCTTAAATCAGCAATTGGTGATTACGTTGCGCAGTCTGGTCCACATATTTATATTTTTTGCCTTGCCGCGATCGACTGGACTAACAGTCGCGATAGACCGGTCGATCGCGATCGACCTGTTGGCCACCCCTGGTCTATAGGCTATAGACTATAGCCCAAATTCTAACAGTAAACTGGTGCATGCGTTACAACCCAAATCCTTGATGAAAACATTCGAGTTACATAGTGGTGTGTCGATTCATATTTGTCAAAGAAAAACTTCAGCTCTATCAATTTGATTGGCGGCTGATCTGTAGGCAATGCGTGTGGCCCACTAAACGACCGAATGAGCAAGACTGTAATTAATGAAGTTATTCCTTTACCGATTACTGTAACTGTAATTCGATCTTTCTTTATACAACAGCGGCATATGAACAAATGATGTCTGTTCTGAAATTTCGTCATGATAGCACAACCATATCACAAATAGTCAAATAGCAAAGAGCTAATATTTCTTCGTAATTCTCATATTTTCGACGAATGATCAAACTTGGTTATGGAAAAGGGGCGTCCGTAATCACTAAGCACGTGATATTAGAAAGATTTCGGAAAAAAATCACTAAACATCGCATGGGCAGAGAGGAGTATGAGTGAAACAGAATATTTTGATTCTCTAGACATAAATGTTTTCATATTCTCAAAATCTTAAACCTCGCAAAATTTCGGCACCAGAGGCGCTACTACCAGTTTTTATTGAAATGGGTATAGGTATATATGCCTTTTTAACGTAGTGAATACTCACTTACGAGTATCACCGACGGTTACGTGGGGCTCTCTCCCCCGACTTCTTTTCCTGCGGAAAGAGGAGGGGGAAGCATATCCACTAAAAACACTATGGTGTTGCCCGCTCGCCCGGCTTAGGAAGGCCCCGTGGGATTCCGGGGATTCGAGCCGACAAATAGGTATATGCCTACCGTACCTACTTCAATTTCCAATAATCTGAAATGTAGTTATCCTTTAAGGGAGACCGAGGCAAGTTGAGACAGAGGTGAGTTGATACAAAGCCTTTTTTTCTGCACCTATGACAGTTAGCGAGGTCACAATTTCACACAAACTGTGGAGTGTAGAAAGAGCAACGAATTAGCGAAGTTACCAGCCCGATAAACTGTCACAGTTCAGAGAAATCGGCTTTGTATCAATTTACCTCTGTCTCAACTCGCCTCGGTCTCCCCTACTAGTTACTTTCATAAAATGATGACATTTTGTTCCAGGGCGCGGCGGTGACGGACGGGCGGCTGCGCGCGGGCGACCGGCTGGTGTCCGTGAACGGCGCGGGCGTGGCGGGGCGCTCGCAGCAGCAGGTGGTGGCGCTGCTGCGGAACACGCCCCCCGACTCCAGCGTCGACATCCTGGTGGAGCGCTCCGTGCCCAACAGGACTCAGGTCTGCATGAACAACCGAACTTGTTACGATCGTTTTGCTTCTGCAGTAGAGGCCTCGTGATAGAATCAGTTTATGAACTTCCCAAGGATCGTCATCTTTGAAAGTGGTAAGACAGCAAAGTCGCCTGGATTGCTGTCACCGTCTTCCCCGTTAGTTGCGAGTGTAGTAGGTACAGCTTTGGATGAGATACATGCAAAAAGGAGCACTTATTTAAGGGATCTCTTCCAGTCAACCTTTGAGCTCTACTTTTTGCTTTGATATGGCGTAGAGAGTAAGACGGTCTGTAAAATTACTGGCACGTGAAGTATTCTGTCTTAGCCCTCTAGACTGCCAAAGATTGATGTCCATTGATTGATGTATTTTCTATTTCATAAAAAAAGAAACGATCTGTAGATATTTCGTAACTTACTGCACTCCTTCCATCTTCAGATAGTAAGAAAGATTTTAGAAGCATATATTTTTTTCCTTTTTTACAGAGAGTTGAACCACAACAAAGTCCAACGAAGTACACGGAAAAAGCAATAGGCATTCCCAACGGACACTCCAAACCCGTGGACGTGGAAAACGGGCGCGTGTCCAGCATAGTGAACGTGCTCAACCAGAATGCGAGCAGTTCCATGCGCGGCCGCATACCGAAGAGTTCTTCCAAGGATGACCTGATCAAGGATCAGTCGCAGGACAGTGCGCTGCAAGAGGCTTTAAATTCCAGTTCTAGTTCCGTAAGTTGCTTGATGGATGGTTTACCCAGATTTACTTCAGTGAGGTAGACGCCCTTTAATTATAATCGAAGGGGTTCAATACAATACAAATACTCTTTATTGAACACTACAAATCAGTACAAAACAATACAGAATCAAGGAACAAAGTTCTATGTTTCTATGTGGGTTTCTATGTT
The DNA here is from genome assembly GCA_932294345.1 of Pandemis cinnamomeana. Lineage (NCBI taxonomy): Eukaryota > Metazoa > Arthropoda > Insecta > Lepidoptera > Tortricidae > Pandemis > Pandemis cinnamomeana. The sequence goes on along the minus strand of OW028705.1, from coordinate 7,229,179 downwards.
TTGATTATTTTCTTATCTTTCTTTTTTGTTTAAAGGCATTAAGTCTCCGTAATCGCCTGATTCTGCGGCTGGACGTTCCCGTTCACGACTCGGAAAAAGCGGGTCTTGGCATCAGCGTCAAAGGCAAAGTGACCGTCGGCGCTGACCCTCAAGACCTGGGCATCTTCATCAAGTCCGTGCTGCACGGCGGCGCCGCCTCCCGGGACGGCAGGTCTGCACACCATGTTTAATTTTAAATCAACATGTTTCAGGCCAGTTTGTGGTCCTTGCTCATGACTCGGGGTTGTGGTTCACCAAACGCCGAGTTCTTACAGAACTATTAGAAATTTGTCATGGCTTATGTTGGATAATATTTGAGTTGTAGGGTCTGTTCCACCACTCCCTATTCCCTATTAAACAACATACCTGCCAGAAATTAAACCAGCTTATCAAAGATCAGGTCCTAAATCTTTTCGATTCGTTGGCAGAAAATGCGGCGGTAACTACATTTTTCATATGCCCAAGTTCCCTTAATATTTCTCTGGATTGAAATTCAATGTCTGTAAACAGGTTACACACCAACGACCAGCTGCTCAGTGTTAACGGCGTGTCCTTAGTGGGACAGTCGAACGCGGAAGCCATGGAGACGTTACGGCGTGCTCTGCTGCATTCGCGGCCGAGTGTACACGGCAGCATATCCCTCACCATCGCTAGAAGAACAGGTATGTGGAGAAAGTAATTTAGTAGCCAGTCCTGAGTGAGCCTCCTCGCCGCTGCCATGAGACATGATTTCGTTTGACACATCGAACTGTAAATGTCTGCCCCCCATGGCACCTAGGTGGCTCATACATGACCTGTATATTGATTCGCCTGATGAGAGCATGTATAATAACATACTAAAGGTAATGCTATTCAAAACGACACTGAGAATCGCTGTCGGCAGCTGGAAACTGCGCATCTAACTACCAGAACTGTGCTAGGTATAAACCGATCGCTTAAATGAGTCCTCGCCCACGCGGTGCGTTGATAATTTTTTTCCTCTCACATAACTCTGTTCAATGCGAAACCCAACTGCCCACTTTCGCAGGCTAGTTAGAAGTACATGAGAAATGTAATGAAAGTTACTCATTTGGGTATTTATTGTTACAGACAGTATGGACAGTCTGGCGCGGTGGAAAGACGACACGCCACCCAACGGTAACGACTCGACCACCTCCACCGACAACAATAGCTCACAGACCTTCAACACCGTCATTTACAACACAGACAAAGAGAACAAACCTCTAGACCACAACCAGAACAAATACGAAACCCACCAGAAAGAACGAAGCATAGACAACGACACACGAGTAACAAAGAAACACGCTTCCATTATCACCATAAACAATAACACCAGTTGGGTGTCCAATCAATCAGACGACAGCAAAGGTTACCTAGAAAGAGACAAAGATACGGTCCCTCATGATCCGAAGAGAGATAGCTTCGAGTGGAGTCGCCTTGACGGCTGGAACCCTGTGATAGATCGACTGACTGGCCTAAGGAACGAGAGTTACTACATGGCTACCCAAATAGAAGCGCCTGCGACGAACGGACACCATTACAGACCGAACCTAGGACACGTGCATATGTCGAGGTCGCCGCCTGCACATCATAATGTCATTATTGAAGAAGACTATACCACGACTCCGAGGTAAGTCACTTTTAAATCTAGTTAGTGTTATATGGTAAAATGGTTAACACACGCAATATTTTTAAACGAACTAACCCCCTTATTCATAAAGGCTCTGTAGGCTTCTGATAACTAACCAATCGTTTGTCCTTATCTGTGAAAGGTAAATGTCAAAGTGACAGATAAGGACAAAACGGTTGCTATGCTAAGTTAGCAGAAGCATGTAGAGCGTTTGTGAATAAGGGGGTAAGTATCAACCGATAACCCAAGATTTTTTTTTTACATTTTATCGGAGTGATTAATACGTAAATGCGAGCCAATTTAAAGCTTTCTAAAACTGTGTCAATGCTAATTCGCGGACAGTTCCTTCTAGAATCCTAAAAAAGAACATTCAGAAATCCACAAAAAAATGGTAACAACAATTGCAGTAACAAAAAAAAATTCTGAAAATGCGCATTAGCGACAAATGACACGAAAACGGGCACAATCTCTGTGACAATAAGCCAAAAATTTCAATACATTTTTTTTTGTTTGCAGAGGCAGTACTGCCGGCACCGGCACCGGCGGCGAGTCCGGCAGCGAGAGCGGCGCCGGCTTCAGCCGCGACGCCGTCGGCCGCCGCAGCATGTCCGAGAAGCGGCATGCGGCCATGGACGCCAAGGCCACCGGCACCTATAAGAAGATCAAGGAGATAAAGGCACAGCATTGTAAGTATTTTTAGGATACATGGTGTATATACTGCAAGGCGTGAGGGGTGTAGCCAGGTCTACTCTGCACTTGGGAAACTCCTGGATAAACGAGCATGTACGGGATCACGTTCACGTGGTTAATTCAATGAAGCCGCAAAGATCTTTATGAGGATTTATTCACTTTAGAGACTTAACATATTATCATCAAAAAATATCTATGCCTTCGGAGGCAGCTGTCCAGGTAATGCCCTGGGGAAACACTTTGTTTCTTTATTCTATTAAAATTCTAAATTTAAATTACAAATAATTGCATTACCTGCCAGCTCGTTGGTTTATTTGTACAAATCTTTGTACAAACAAACTCAAGTTCCTACATTACCTCTCCCTCTCTCTCAGGGAGGGGAGAGCCCTAAGCATCCTGCCTAAGTCTGGAGTCCCCCCCTAAGCAGGTCACTTATGACTAGTCCATCATTAACCCTGTCAACTATGATAGGACCTAAATGTCAACTTGGACACAACAACTTTGACAAAGTTAGTGATGACTTCCGGTTGCCTAAAACCAGACGAAAACGGCTACCAACTGCTTGGCCCACATTTGCGAAGCTAAAACTAAATTATGCCTTATGCAGCCAGACATAGCCATACGATAGTCTCAAAAGACTCATATGTCTACAGCCTGTCATTCACTGGCAACCCCTATTTGAATTGCAGGAATGTTTACCAATAGGGTTTACCATGTCTTAGATTAAATTTGCATTTACAAAAGGAAATTTGCCATACCAGGCTCAAGCGCAAATTTACTTCCTCGACTCTAGATACACCGGACCACAGTAATTGGCCAGAAGTATCTATAAAGGCTTCCAACATGCCATGAGCTCATGCCCTACCTCTAGGTGCCATGAACGCTCAAGCTGTATTAGATGCGTTTGGAAATTTCAACCCCCACGTGTGGGTGCGAAGGAACTTCCAGCCACATCTAGAAAATTGTGGATTCTTTTTTTATTATATATATCTTAAAGCTATCAACTTAACTAACATAGTTTGTATTGGAATAAACGAGCTTAAGCGCCTATCCTGCCGTTGGATGGTCAAGCCCGGACCCTGGGCTCACCCTCGTTCCTCGATGACTGAAGATGTTCAATCAGCAATTTTTCGGTCATCTTTTTCTATATAGTGGTCAAGCCCGGAACCTGGGCTCACCCTCGTTCCTCGATGACTGAAGATATTCAATCAGCAAATCTTCGGTCATCTTTTTCTATATAGTGTGTGGGCGCTTTCTTTGATGGCACCGCCATCTCTGACTGCAAGCGCGATCGTAGCACGTGGGATCCTCCCACAGGCAGCACTCTCACCGCATCGCGATGACTTGTTTTGATCGAACATGACCAATCACAAGTGTGCCCCTGTAGTTGGCTCCATGCTAAGATAAGGCACATATTAGTATTTACACACCCGCACACTAATTATTGCAGCAGGAAATTATAAACATTCATTAGCTTTCATTTTCTAAGTTATATTAGTTTACTTGCACAAACATATGTTTATAAATATAAAATCTTTACACATGTTTCACAAAATCAACACTATTGTTTATTAACCAATTTATTGATTAACAATCACTTTAAAATCATTACTTCCAATTAACTCATTACACAGCTAATCATATGATTTATTATATTAAATATTATCATATAATCAACACATGACTTTGATCATAACACACTTAAGAGATCACAATAAAAACATCACAATAATACAAGGAGTCAACAACAAATAATACAACAAAATCCACGCAATGTACAAAAACATCCAAGGGCTATTTGGACACATTTACTCACTCGCTTCAATGCAGTACTAACTGATGCGCTGCTAACTAAAAAATATGCAAGTTAACTTAACTCAGCGCGATCCTGCACAAGCTCCTGCATACATACGAACCAACGACTTTTCCTCTGCATTTGCAGCCATCTCTCAACAAAAGTTCTCAGCGTGGACATCATTATGAAAAATTAAGATTTACACATTACCACAAAACAACAATACAATACAAAACAAGCCAATTACAAATGATTACAAATGGCAACTATCAAAGTTTGACATAAATGACGAAGTTTTTTTTTCTTAAAACCTGCCATGAAATAACGCTCGCGACCTTTCGAAAAACATTCAGATGGACCATAGTCCCAAACTGTCGCCTGACAATCATCACTCTCGCTCACACACCGCTGCCGTAACATACCTTTCATTTTAAAGGGAAAACTCTCAGAATTTTCCCGCCTTTTCAATAGAAATCTCAAACCATCGCCCTTCAAATCTCGCCTCTTTTCGCACTCTGGAAACCTTTCTTTTACCATCACTTCAACATTCGCATCCTTTTGATACACATCGTCTGAAACAGAATCAATAACATTACAACATTCTAATTCAAAACCGTCCGAACTCGACTGCTCCTTTACGGTCGACAAATTTGAATCGAGGAATCGAACCTCGTCCTTTTCGATTTCTTTCTCTATATTTATCCTTTGCGCAGCAGAACCTGTAACATACTCACAATCAACCTTACTCGGTTGCGATACTTCGCAGTCATTCAAGTTTGACGGCACTGACTTTTTGAAAGAAACACAGTTGTCAGATACTGTTGATATGAACGGTACAATAAATCTGCCTTTTAGAATCACTTTCTTTGAACCAAAATCTATCACTGCCTGGTTTCTTTCTAAAAAGTCGCGGCCTAATATTAACGTTTCGGGACTTTCGTTTATGACAATCAGATTTATTTTACAGTAGAAGTAATCTACCAAACATGAAGCAGTAACGGAACCCAATGGCTGAAGTTTATAGCCACCCGCCACTCTCAATGGAGCACTACTCGATTGTTGCCATTTCAGCTGCAACTTTTCTGCAAAAGATTCTGAGATTACGGAGACAGAGGCTCCTGTATCGATTAATGCGTCGCATTTCTTGCTATTTATTTCTATCGGAATGCAAGAATCTACCTTCTTGTGATTAAGAGTATACATATCAACTACATTTAATCTTGGAACTTCTTGAGCCCGACGCTGTTGTATATTTGAAGACGAAGTGCTCGTCTGCGCTGCCTGACGTTGCTCCTGAGGCTGTGATCCTCGACGATAATCACGTGGACGTAAATTATAACCACCATATGTAGATGACGCTGGTTGCGGCACCCTACGTGGTTCGATGGATGTGGTTGGAGTTGTCGGTGTTCCGTAGTTCGACCACGGCGAACGTACCGAAACATCAACCCCAAAATCCCCCTGTGCTGGACGATTGAAGTATTTTTCTTCTGAATAAAATAATGGCAACACTAATTCTTTTCTTTCACTTTTGGGGCAACAAACTTCTTCTAACTGCATGATTGATCTCCTGAGCTCCTCTCTCGAGCCAAAGAGTCTTGCTGCAAACAACATCTGATATTGTGTGCCGAGTGATTTGATGAAATGCCTCACAAATCTCGCATCGTCTGTTATCTGTGCCTTCTGCGCTAATCTATCCAAGCTATGATAATATGTAAGTAAAGACTCTTGCGCCTGTTGTCTTGTACCGTAGAACTTCGCTACGTAGTCTTCCTGGGCGGGGAAGTTCTCCAATAACTTCTGCTCTAGCAATTCATAAGTGGCTAGATTGGAATAGTTTGCCTTGTACCAGGCCAATGCGGGTCCCTCTAAATATATTGCAATGGCGGCTCTTTTCTGTGGGTCCGTCCACCCCTTTATTATAGCCACCTGGCCAAACTGCTCTACGAAATCCGCGCAGTCCGTCATGCCATTAAATTTCTCCATTTTTTCCACGCTTTTCCACTTGGATTCGCACAATCACTTTTTATTTATATTAAATAGGTAATTTTTTTACTTACGTTTTCTATCTTCTTATATATTTATATGGCACATACCAGAGCCTTTTTACCATGCAATTCCCTTTTCATTTGTATGGGAATGCGGTTTATATAATTTATCATTGGATTTTTATGCGGTGCCTTCATGCGGCAACGCGGACACTGGAATCATAAAGCAAACCGGCGGTATCGAAAGATTACGCGAACGCGCCCTCCACCACTTGCAAGGCGTGAGGGGTGTAGCCAGGTCTACTCTGCACTTGGGAAACTCCTGGATAAACGAGCATGTACGGGATCACGTTCACGTGGTTAATTCAATGAAGCCGCAAAGATCTTTATGAGGATTTATTCACTTTAGAGACTTAACATATTATCATCAAAAAATATCTATGCCTTCGGAGGCAGCTGTCCAGGTAATGCCCTGGGGAAACACTTTGTTTCTTTATTCTATTAAAATTCTAAATTTAAATTACAAATAATTGCATTACCTGCCAGCTCGTTGGTTTATTTGTACAAATCTTTGTACAAACAAACTCAAGTTCCTACAATACTCATACACACAGAGGCTATAGTCAGAATAAAACCTAACAGTCTTAAGAATTAACTGTTCTTTTGTAAATGGGCAAGTGGGACACCTGATGAAGGTAAGATCTTACTCTAGATGCACCATCACACTTGAATACCCGTGTGCCAGTAATTTCACCGGTTTTCTTACTCTCTATGCCGTAATACAGCAACGCGAGCTGCTGCTTGGTGACAGAATTAACTAGTATGATGGCGGTAACAATCCGGACGGACCTTGCACAAGGTCTTATCACCCGCAATATTTTCTCGGGGAAATGTATTCTTTTCATCAAGATCAGCTACTTATTTTATTGAAGCAATACTTAAGTTACCAGTGAGGCAGTATATCCTAAAACTGTTGGATGTTGATATGGTATTGATTTTTTTAGCGACACAAGTGGGGCCGTCACTTGGAATGCGGAAATCGTCCAGTTTAGAATCTCTCCAAACAGCGATACAAGAAAACCAAAGGAATCCACGCAATGAACCCATTTATGCGCGAGCGCATCCACGTAAGCGAATTTTCATTTATAATATTGAATAATTTCAAAAAAAAAGTAAAAATTGAAGTACACACTTGATAAATCTGGTTATCTTGTTGCCAGGCCGCTACATCTAAAAACGCATTTTTTTAACATTATGAACATATTTTTATTTTGGTTGTTATTTTAGCGCTGAAGCATTGGCTAACGGATGGCAACCACGCACCAGACGGCATGGTGCGAGGCTCGCCGCAGCAATCCTCCCTGTCACACAAGAAGCCCTCTCTACTCAAGTCTCTTTCCACCATGTTCCGGTCAGTAATCTTTAAATTACACTATTATTTACTATTCCTGTAATCCAGGACCCTAGGCCATACTGTAGGTATCTCATATTGTGTCGCATGCAGTATCTCCTTCTACATCTTGCACCGCAGGTCTAACTAAATAACAATCGTATACAAATACGCACCTCTGTGTGAACATCGTCTTGAACAAAGAAGGCGCCGACATCCAGTGTTGCCGTCGATAAGACGCCGCTACAAAACTACCTACCTACTAATAAAACAACGATTTTAAAGGAATATTTTGTTGCAGAATCGGCAAGCCTCACAAAAAACCGGAGACGGAAATATACGGAAGATCTCAACCCGGACGAGCCTCAGAGAAGTCATTGTCGCGGGAGGCGTTGGAACGACACAACCGAGACGAACGGATAGAAGAGAACTCGCACAAGTAAGGCCATCACATATAGGAATTATGCTCAATACAACGAAAAATTACATTTAATTATTTTGCAAAAATTTACTGCCAAATTGTTGCAAACTGATTGGCTGGCCCAAGGTTATCTATGATGCTAAAGCTGGGCTAGGAGATATTATTTATCGATATCGTTGGTCAACGTGAAGCAACCTGAAGAAACAATTGTAACACTTTATAAAATTAATTTAAAATAAATTTTATTCATTGATTTCCGTTCCTCGAGTTTAAAACCGATTGTTTAATGTAGGGAATAAAGGGGAAATTATCGCGAAATCTGAGACAAGTCGGTAGGTAAGCATTAAGAATTGGATAGGTTAAGAATATTAGTGTTATGAACTCTTTGCCTTTTTTATGTTATTTATGTATTTTTCTAATTTGATTTTGACTTTGATATGTCTATTGTCAGTTGAAGTATTTTGCTTGTCGATATTACATCAAGTCTGAGCTGAGGAACTGCATTTTCATTGAGATAGGTTTTTAACTACAGTCCACTTACTTTTATCCGCTTCAATTAGCTCGAGTGTCCCTAAATCCCAAGTTTTTGTGTTTTTATTAAAGCCGTTGTTTATTTGGTTAGGCCGGAGATATCGCACACGCGGCAAAGCAGCGGCGAGAGGTCGGAAAAGTCTTCGCGAGCACCGCCGTACCGCGCGCCGCCCGCCAGGACTGCGCCCGCGCCGCACCAGGTACTGTATCATAATCAACATGGCGCAGTCGGTAGGTTACGAAACTACGCCCAAAAAGGGAATTTGATTCCCACTTACTCACACGACTCACTCAGCAGAGCAGTGGCGAGCGATCGGAGCAGTCTGCGCAATAGTTTATAGGTACAGTGTAAAAAAATCTATTGAAAATGACAACTTCAAATTAAAATAAAAAATTCAACATGCCAGTACTTTCCCAGTAAACCTCTGTTCCGCAACAAGTTAGACCCCCGTACCAATGTACGCCTGGAACCAAACAATAGCGATACTGATGCCTACACTTATCGATATACCTTGAAACCCGTAAGATTCTGCGAAATCAAAATTGTAAAGTTATTTTAACTTAATTAAGTACACGTGAAAGTTATAACTAATGCAACTTTGAAAAATACCGGTAAAACGCTGTATAACACTAAACAAAGGAAAAATTAATAATATTGTTATCGATGACTGAAGACTTGCGTGTACTTTGCTCAATTAATTTTAACTGAATTCTTCCTAGCACTCGGGATGAATATCTTGAACGCCCTCGCCTTTGATAGGGCTTTTAGCTACCTTTTAATATAATCATCTATTTTTAGACACAGCGATGCTTGAAAGGCAAAATGTTATTTAAGAGTTCATTGACGATAATAAGCTTTCATTTACCTACCCACATTATTGTTTGTTGTAGGGAATGGATAGCGCGTGGGGTCCCACCGGTCATTACGTCAACTACGACGAAATACAACAAAACCTCAAGTAAGTATTCAACTTTATTTGTATTTTCCAGACTCAAAAGATACTCCTATGATAGAAAGAGTTTAAAGAATAATTTATAAATATATACATAAGTATAAAATTTTATTTTTGTGAGGGTATTGCCGTGCATATAACTTTATCACGGCTTCACCAAAAATATACACGTTAAATGGAATGCTGCGATTAAATATTTGGATAAACTCTATTCCACTTCATCTGGATGATATCAAAACCTTAGTAAGTAAAGATTTAACATTCGCCTGAATAAACCTGCAAGAAAATACTATTTATACAAAGTTTTGTTGACATTTAAAAAAAGTTAAACAGTCTTGAATTGTCTATATTAGCAAATTACAATTTTAAACCCCTGAAATGTGATTTGTTTTGTTATGGTTTTGTATGTTTCACTTACAGATTTTTAAAATGTGTTTTCAGTAAAAAGACACATCAAGATTGTTTATCTTTTTAATATGTCAAAAAACGAAGTATAAGTACCTTTCTTTCTCGTCCGACCGCTAAAAGGTGAACACATTCGCCAACATTTCTTTCTAACACCTTTATTTACCCTACAAAAGTAAATAGTATTAAGAAAGCCCTAAGCGCCACGCTGCCTCATTTGAATCTTATTTTATTACTATAAATACCTGTTCGCTTCTTGTGGGGATATTTTCCATATAATATCAAATTACTAAGGGACAAAGGGTGTTGAGGGTAATCGTGTATGATACTAATGGAAATAGTTTTCCATTATTTATTAATTGCGTTCAAGCTATTATCTTCATATATAATGAATTACAATCCAACAATAACAACAATATCAATATCTGAGAGCGTCTACCAAATCAATATTACCTTATATTGTCCACTCCAAATATAGCGCGCTGCAAACGCTACCTATTCTAGATGTTATATTTAGGATCCCGTACCTACGTAAGACGTGCCAACGGTAGGTACGCTATTTATTATTAAGGCTCTGTTGCCTGTCTTTCAATCTGTCTGGACCTTAATAAAATGCAGTTGTATGGTACCCACAAACCCTTCTTTTTAGTATACTTTTAGCTGTCTTTAATCTGACTAGACTACGCAAATTTGAAGTTTGTTTCATGCTGTTCCACTTGCACTAATCACTACATAGTATAAAACAAAGTCGCTTTCCGCTATCTGGTCTGTCTGTCCCAATGTATGCTTAGATCTTTAAAACTATGCCACGGATTTTGAAGCGGTTTTTTTAAATAGATAGTGATTCAAGAGGAAGGTTTATACGTATAATTCTACGCAGACGAAGTCGCGCGCAGAAGCAAGTAGTGAATAAAAGAGAATGACAGAGACGGAATGATAAAAAAAAATCCGTGTAGCACCCTTGGGTCGGTGAACACAAAAGGGCCTACGTTTTAGATCTTAGATCTTTTTCACATCGTGATGGACGACTAATTTGTGTTTTGTTCGCAGCGCGCGTCGGGAAAAGCTGAGCGAAGTGCAAATAGGGCAGATGAGGCGGCAGGTGCACGCGCAAAGAGCCAAAGTTGAGGAGGAGAGGTAAATATTAGACCCGTTGTTCGAAGAAGAAAAAATAAAAATGTCCACCACGACATGTGAGATGATTATGGACAGTAAATAGTAGAAACACCTCTTGTACAGTCAAGGGCGTAAATGTACGTTACCATGACTTTAAAAACATCTATATACACCTTTAAGTATAATAAGGTCGCTTACACATAATATTTGACATGATGTCTGTATCAATATTTAATGCCTCGATTGTACCATATCTATACAACATTTAAATTATTCTAATTTGCCTCTGTATTCTTTTTATTAGGTTAAATAATTTTTAATCGAAGGCATCGAAAGCTAAGAAGGGATTTGCGGCTTCGCGTAACGTTTTTGTGTTTTCGTACATAATTTACCCTAAACTGTTGTATAGGTATCCAAATCGTTTCGTTTTTACTTATTATATCTATACATATATACATTTTCTTTTATTAACTTCGAGTCTCATTGTTTATTTTTATTCGGTCGTTTGAGGAAGTAATTGAGTTGAATTCCAACATCTATTATTGTTTCTTCCAAGAAACGAAGAATAATTCTTAGTAGAATTGCTCGTATATCTTTAGAAATAGCATTTTATTTCAGAGAAGGTAGTTATTGACACGTCTTGAAACTACCTCAAAAATTAGGTACTGTACAAGTTGCGGGTTTATATAGTTACTGCAATGTAATTAGTAATTAATAATTACCTTTTAGTTTTTTGCGTTTATCTGCGCGTACAAAGGTGCTATGCTATATTAATGTCATCTACATTAATTGGCATGGTGTTGTTTTACTACGATTATGATTTAATTACAACCTTGCAGTAAAGTTAGTTGCTGTAATCAGGCCTTAGATCTTGAAAAACACGAAACGTATACATAATAAATACTTGGTTTAGAAATACCTTGAGCATGCAAACAGACACAAACAAACAAAGCTCTTTATTAATATTAGTATTGATTCTTTTAAATTCGTAGGTAGGTATTTACTTATTTTCAAGAGACATCGTTACACTATCTTATTTTTCTTTGGCTTATTTTGTACTTACATTAAGAATTCTGATGTGGATTTAAATATAAGTGAATAGGTAGGTACACTAATGTATCGAAACTTACTTTTTTCGGGTATGATCTGGTATAACCGGTCTGCAAAGCGAGCAAAAGTTTAATCATGATACGTGAACTCGCAGTTTTTACGTATGCACGTTCAGTAAAAAATAGATAGCAAGGAAATAATACCAAGGCGCAGTCTTACAATGTATAGTGTACCTAATTAAGTTTTTTTATTTTTACTTTCCGCCTACCATTTGACTATTGACTCGGTAAGCTGCACATGCTTTGTAATGCTATAGACAGATTCTTGTTAGACAATTATAAAATATTTACACTTAATGCAAATACTACCTAACGCTTATGCTTAATACATACGAAACAATTATAATAATTATCATTCATTTGTTACCATTTGTTGGTTTAATGTTATTCTATAAAAGTCGAATGCCAGACAAGCTTTTTATAATTTTGTAATAAAATATTTATGCCTACCTGTTATTTTAAGTAAACATGATACCTAGATGTCGTTCATTACGAATCAGATTAAGTCACGGTCGTAATAAATTTAAATGTAAATAAAATTGGCGCTAGTATAATAAATAAGTTATAATTGTAACGATTTTTCTATATTAGGCAAAGGTCACGTAAAAAAGATAAATTCCATGTAGTCGTAATGTTTAAAAATATAAATAATTTGCATTTTTTTTTCTCGTCTGGAGCTCTCTTTATTACATTTATTCCATTTAGATGTTAATAATTCTCAGAACACTTTGTCTAGCACTTTTAAAATAAACCCAACCGGCTTACTACACATTTGAAGTAGGTAACATAAAACATACGTGGACATGTAGGTATTTTTTTAACAAAAACATGTTTCACAATGTATTACTCATACTATTGCGCTGAAAATTCAAGTATAAATAATAAAGAAACAAATCTACAGCAAAACTACCTAATGATATTTGATATCTTTTTATATGTACCTACCTATACAAAAAGTAAAAGCAAATAAAAAGTGAGTCCAGATAAAATTACGCCTCGCATCGCATTGTGCTTGTACACGTACAAAGTTCATCTAGTTTGCTTGCACATGTGAGCGTGCGCGTATGCACACGGTGCGAGGTGTAGTTGTATCGGCCTCACTTTGCTATTCGCAGAGCTCCTTTGTTACGGCATATTTACCTTCTCGTATAATTAATTGCCCATGGTCATAGTAATCATAAAACGAGTAAATATCGGTTCCTGCTAACGTTTGAATTCGTGTAATTGTTGCGCTTGACACGTGCTTATGATGGAAACATGATTAACAAGCTTTATGTCCTGTGGCTATTGTTTGCTTAGTTTATTGCGGTTGCTGTTAAAGATATGCTTATAACTTTTATTATTATCATTATTATACACTGACAAGCAGAAATAACGAGTCACTTTCCACACAAAGTTGTATGAAAAATTACACGTTATTTATGCTCGTTAGAATATAGCAGGTGGGTAACTAGGTAGTTACTAGTTAATATAGTAATTACTATCCGCATTTAGTAGTAGTACCTTTATTGCACAGATCGGATAATAGTAACTTGGCTACTCAGGTGAGTCCGGGTCAAATGTGACAACAGGTTCAATGCGACTTATTGGTTCAAGTACAAGCTTGCTTTAGCTCTGATTATGGGTTAGTGCATAATTTATGTTTAATTAGATATCATATGTTATTATTCAAAAGTTACAGTAATTACTTAATCGGTTTTATCCCATGTGATCCAGAGGTTATATTGTTTTAACATATCCGCGCTCGTAACGTTCACTACCTTTTTGCCCCGGAACTGCGGCCAGATTAGACGAAAATTTCAGCTCTAATTAATCTAGTCAACTAATCGAAAATTCAATTTGAGCAGAAGTTTTGTTACGCAGATTCACTTTCACGACGCACTTTCCAGTGATGTTCTTTCAAAAATCTTTTCAAATCGCATGTGTAAAAATACGTACGAAAGTGGTAAAAATTGTGCTGAATTTGAAATACGAGATGGCATAGGAGACAATTACAGCTCTCATTAATCTTGTGAACAAGTCCAAAATTTGATTAGAGTTGTAATTTTGAAGATATAAATAGATATTTATACCACTTTTGAGTGATGTGATTTCAAAAATCGGGCCCTGTTCCTTTTGACTCAAAGTAAATGATGAACGCGATTTCTATTTCGAGCACGATGGACAATATTGTCTTATTTAACTTGGACGTTGTGTAAAGTTTTTAATAAATCCAAAGCCCTATTTAACTTTAGTGCAAAGTTTAAATTACTTTGGTAGCTTCGGTGACGCAGAGAATCTTATGAAAATTGCGATGGAAGCAAACTATGCAACTAAGTAAGATTGCTACTGCATAACTTATTATACTTACGCTATGTTTATGCAATTAAGTGCTATTTGTCACATTACATGTGCATAATGACATGCTAGACTCCATCACCTATACATTTTTCAAGTACTTAAGTAACTAAAATCATTCACCTGTTGAACTTAACAGGACGACGAGCCGAAGTGTTTGCCATTTAAAGTTTTGTTGGAAAAACGTTGGCGTTCATCCTTAACTGTGATGAAAGAGATAATATCAAAAATAAGCACGTTAAGTACACGATACCTATCTAAATTTAAGTACTAACCAGTATGGTCAACATTAAATAAGAGCTATAGAAAAAACTTACTAGTGTTGTTGCTATTCACTCATTTTTCACCTCACTTTGACTTTGGAAACCTCATTTGAATGTGTTGATTTGTGATGAATTTGAAATGCGGCTGAGCAGAAAAAATAATAGCTCTAATTTTACGTGGTAGATTTTAATCGAAAACCAGGTGCTTATAGAATCCCTTGCGCTAGTTTGTAGTAGATATTAGAAGCCGAATTTTGAAATCACCTGTAATTTTCAACTACGTGTACTGTTTCATGTATTGTTTTAAAAATCGGCCCTTAGTATAATACTCGTAATTCCGTGTTTCCGTGACACCAGAGGGAGGTCCTTAGGCAAAACCCCTATCGTAAACCCTTTAGTCGGACCCTAAGTCTATCTCTCTTTTATACAAGTTATACCTACCTACGCGGAATACAATCTCGCTTACGACATGTAGCGTTTACGAAGGGCGTCTTGGCCTGAGATTCTGTTACGCCCTCTATCATCACTGAAAATATTATCGTACGCAATGTTGTATCTAGAGCACAAATAATCGTAGTATTGTGCTCATAATAATGTCCGACTGTCATAAATGCTCTATAGCTAACTTAGCTAACGCTAACTTAGCAATCGTTTGTCCTTATATGTCATTTTGCCATTTACCTTTCACAGATAAGGACAAACGACTGCTAAGTTAGCAGAAGCCTATAGCACGTTTATGAATAAGGGGGTAAGAGGGCAATTAGCCGACGTTCGCACAACATGAGCCGGCATTGTATCAAATTTACAGACATGTCAAAAGTGTAATTGTTTGTCGGCAGTCGTCGGGGAGGCGCGGCTGGCTACCACTCGCAGCGCTCCTGTAGGGACCCGCCGGCGGTCCGGCCGCAGTCCAACTACTACGAGTACGAGAGCGCGCCCCCCAAGCGGCCCGGCAAGCTGTCGCACTACCACTGAACCACCGACATACTTTAAAATACTGTGACACAAAAATGTTTCAATTATCGCGCTGTTCAAGGCGATAAAGGCGTTACGAATGTGAAGTTGATAAAATAATTGGACACCAGCCGATTATCATAGGCGTTAGAGCGTGGTCAGATAGTTCTGAGCCTATTGATATCAGATGGCGACATAGAGTATTTTACTGCACTTATAGACGTCAATTTACTGAAGATCGTAAACACGTTTGTTTTTAAAGTTATGTCATTGTGTTGTAAAATCTTGCTCACAATAGTTAATTAATGAAAAGCCGACTAAGGAGACATATTTTTCATTAGCTTTAACGATGTTTAAGTTTGTCGTTGATCACGTACAGTATTGTCATTGTAACCGTACTTATTTTTATCGGGTTGTGCGCTTAATTATGAAAAACGTATAGTTTATTGAAGTAATACAAGATAATGCTCTACATTTTATTCTTCGAAATAGTCTCAACATAGCGTCAGAACCCGATCTCCTTGAAAAGCTCCGACCTAGGATGTCGTGACACCGTCACACCCACGCGTTCAATTCAATAGGTTTTCCTGGCTTTGGTCTATTATTAAAATCTTGATTATCATAGTGTATTGAATAAATTGTGTCTAAACCTGACTGAATAAGGTACCTAGTTACATAATTGCTGTGGGGCGAAGCTGACGCGATTCGTCGTAATCGTAAGATATTGCCAGTGCCGGAACTAGGGGCTCTGCTATCAGTGCCGTGACAGGGTGCGAGATCATTTGAAGTTGGTCACACCGGCCGATATAAAAGCCATTTCTAATATTTCTAATAAACAGTAATATATTTGGAGGTTTCTTAAAAAAACGTGCCTTTGTCTATCTATGTAGAAAGTTCTTTTTATTTAACCGTAGTTACGGTTGCAGTTACGAATTTACAGTCCGAGAGCTCTTAGAATGACATTCTGATTTCGGTTACCATTGGCCGGTTCATATATCAAACCCATAAGAGTGAGGGAGACAAAGACAAACCCGAATGTCGTTCTAGGAGATCACGGACTGTACTTCTTTTTACAAAACCTCAGCAAAGTTTGTCTCGACATTTTCTGTCACGGCTGGTGCCTCGATTTTTATTATACTGTACGTACGGGTGAAAAGGATCCACAATTATTCAACACTAGCTGTTGCCCGCGGCTTCGCACCCGTTCCAGTGTTTATTTTCAAAATTTTATTTTATACAAACCTTGTCCAAACAGTAACATACACAACTAAAAAAGAATTATCCAATTCGGTGCAGTCGTTTGGAAGTTATGCGCGTATATAATACATTTCCACGATTCATTTTTATTTATATAGATTAACTTTGTCACCTTTTACATAACTTTGTGGTTTGCAAGACACCCTGTGTAATTAAAAATAATATTTTTCCTGTTTTAAAATTAACGACGCGGTCGTAAAAGCCTGTGGACATAAATATGTTATTACCCTGATCTTTACAATGGTCACGCTTGTAGGTCGAATAAGGTGCGGGGATACACATAAGTGCCTTCCGGTTCGAGATAAGACGTCAGTGATCTTTTTTTTTCGGCGATATCCTATAGTATATGACCTATACGATCTGTTTTATGGCAGTGATTTTCATTTAGAAACTACATACAATAATTGTTCTAGCATAAATTTACTTTAAAAAGACCGTAATTCCATTGCTGCTTACATTCCTAGTTAAATTTATTTTTATTTCATCTATTTGTGCAAGTATGACGTTTTGAATAGTGAAAGAGAATTTTTCAGTTTCAATCAATGTACCCACTCATAGATAAGCAATTTATATTGAGTTGTAGTCTACATTAAGTTAAGGTTTATCAAGAAGCTTTAAATTCCAGATTAGTCGTATAACTTTAGATAAGTCTTTAACTTAATCTAAAACTAAACAGATACATTACATTTGTATGACTGAATAATTTATTTATTTAACTCATATTCCATCGCATTCCATTGATGTGTGGTGTCGAGGTGCGACCTGCCCCTTAGTACTCACGGTAGGCATCTTGAGACATGCTACTTGTGCGTTCTTTATTTAGTACATCGCCCTGAAACGGAGTCACGTTTTCCCTGTTTTTGTGATATCTTATATTATGTAAATGTAATAATTATAGTTCTAAAATAGATAGGCCTTAATGAATACGATGGAAGCTAGACAATTATATATTCTTAGTGTTGTAAATATTTATGATTTTTATACTGAGATTAAATTGTAAAGAATGTTTAAATATATTGAGAAACGTGACTTGTAATCGTGTAAAAATATATTTTGTATGAATGCGAACAAACGACAGAGATTAGTGTTATAGCAATGTATTTGCATCGAAGTGCCCATAATTTTGTACATAAAGTAAAACACATGTTCTTCGCGTGTTTGTACTATAGGCGATATAAGTTTGTATATAAAGTTTAGGTACATAGCTATTTAGACATATCAGTTTATAAATTGGCCATCTTGTACCCTAAATAAAACAATTTACTATCGTGAATACTTTGGTTTTTTATTTACTTATCGGAGCACCCCGTCGGTTATCAAGAGGATTGTGGTAGGCACGTTCATACGAACAGCGGTAGATATGTGACGCTGCCTGTACATCCCGGTGACAGACAGACGGACAGTGGAGTCTTAGTAATAGGGTCTCGTTTTTACTCTGGGTTACGGATACCTAAAAACGAAAAGTACCAACCTTGATTTCGTTTTAACTTGATAAATGACATCGTTTGTATGAAAAACTGGGTTCAGTCTGACACCATGCTTTTTGACGCGTAAAATAAAAATATGGCTGGATTATGTGCCATCTTTACCTCATCGTAAGTATAGAATCGAAGAATTTCGTGCTGCACTGCACACACTGATGTTGACGTTTGTACCTCGTCTAACGGTAGAGTTAGACCAAACGAGCGAATGCTTGGAGCGACCTACATTCTTAAAATGTTACTATCTGCTATCTGTTTCGGTGGGTTTCATACATTAAATAGCCTTCAGTGATTCCAGAGAAAGCTTTAGGTACCTACTCATATTAAGAAGGACAACGCCAACAAAATAAGCTTAAGACACTTTTACGGGCGTATGAAGCATGCAGCGGGCTCCTCGACATCCTATATCTTGGATTAAAAGCACCTATTCTTTCTAACTGAGAGAGACGGCTGCTATGTCCGTGATAGACGCTAGCTAGAGTTCTCAGGTAAGTTCAATCTGGTTATAAGGCGTTCGAATAAATCCCACCCCAAAACAGAACTATACCTAATCTGATTTCCTTAAGGGTCGCATCGTCCTCGACACGAATGTACCGTAATATGCTGTATTTTCTTGCCGTTTATCTTGACAATGCTAAGCCATCGGTCGTTAAGGGCAAGGTCGAGTGTCGCGTGCCTGCTACAGTTTATCGCAAATTGTTTTAGTAGCCCCTATCTGCCCTTTGACGCGACCTTGTTACAGGGATCGCGCCGTCCGCTGTCTACCTGAAATTGTTTTACTGTATGTGTCCCTAATTTAATGCCATTTGGGATAAACATTTCGACATGCTTCGAATACCTTACTTGAGGCAGCCTTAATCTACATGGTTCAAAAAAGGCTTACCCATTAGTGAAGATATTTTGTTTTTTTTTAAAGACAGGATCCGAACTCGTCGTGAAATAGAGTGATGAATGAAAGAAAATACTTACTTAAGTATTTCTCGCAAAGTGCAAAAGAATTTGCCTATTGGATATTCCCCTAGCGATCACGTATTCAGAGAACGACTTCGAAAGAAGCGGCACTATAAAAACTTTTGAATTAAGCTATTATTTGAAGATTTATATAACTCACGAAAACTTAAGAAACTTCACAAAATTTAGAGATTTGGTACTGAATTTCCGTTCTCTTTTTCCTTATGTAGACATATATACCGTAAAGAATTGTCACACATGTCAATTCATATCTGAGTAGGTACTTGCTTATTCAAATGCCGAAAAGTTGGTTCCTTAACATCATTAACCTGCTTCTAACCTGGGAGCTCTTAACAAACATGTTTGTTTGTAATTAAGTAGGTATGTAAGGTACAGAAAAATGCGATAATTATGTCTTATCGAGATACAGCGAAATTAATGTTGTTAAGCAAAAACCCCCATGACGTCAATACGTCGCTTGAGAACCGCAAGCCGCAAAGCCAGATAATCAAGATTAACATTGAGTCAAAGCATCGAACTCTTCTTACGTAGGCAGCAAAGTGAGGACATTAGCTGAGCAGACCAGACGCCATTTATTTTTTGCAATGCCCACGTCACGAGCCAACCCGCAAAATTTATTACGGTTTGCAAAATTTGACGAATACCGGTAATATAGCCTAATGCTGTTCTACGCCGCCTCGTCCGCAGAAATATATTTCGCCGTGGCTCAATTTTACGAAAAGCTCTTTCCTACCAGTTCACATGGTAGGTAGTGTTAGGACATTACGTTGAAATTAATACACTTTCTCAATACATTTCTTTGACACCGAAGACAATAATGGCCTCTGACGTTTGAAATACTCAATTGAGAGAAACACTTAAATAGGTAATCATAATCATAATACCATCTTGACTGAGTAGCAACTGATAGCTCCACATCTGCCTTTGATTTACCGTTTTATCGCCTACGAGTAATCTTATAAGGTATATTCAAGCGTTTTGACGATCGGTGACAGGATAAAGTTCGTTGAACGCTGAATATTGACTCTATAGCCTTACTCACGTGCAGTTTTTTCACTTATTTGTGGCTCAGTGCTTTTTCCGCGAACGGACTTTTGCGGTTAGCCTCTGAGGCCTGTTACAGTTTTCCAGGTAGAGGGCGAGGCTGTTAAGGAAACCACGCAAAAAATTACTTAGCGGACTTGACGGAAACTTGACCCGACTTCGGAACTTGGAAACTAAAGGAGACATCGCAATTAATCGTAGGTATTTTTCAAGCACGTTTCAAAATGATTTAGGTAATTAGAGACTGAGAAGAAACGACAAGAAACTAAATGTACATATTTCTTTTCTAAGATAGAAGGGTTGCAAATGATCGCTCTTTTGTTTACGATAATACATAATTGTATAATCAAATTAAGTATTATATCTAGTTTTCGTATGTATTATTTCGTTTATTGAAATAAATAAAACAGAAGCTGAGTAGGTATACTCAGTGGGTTTATTTTTTTAGAGTGACAAAGTCAACTAGATATAACTTGAATATATAGCCAGGATGATCTATTAACTAAGACATGTACCTAAAAAGGTTCAACACCTCCCCGTAATGGAGCATCCTGCATCAAGAAAATACCAATACAAAATTAGCAACCTGCATACCTATACAATATAAGTTGG
The DNA here is from genome assembly GCA_932294345.1 of Pandemis cinnamomeana. NCBI lineage: Eukaryota > Metazoa > Arthropoda > Insecta > Lepidoptera > Tortricidae > Pandemis > Pandemis cinnamomeana. Next base: position 7,208,192 of record OW028705.1, on the reverse strand, counting down.
TACAAAAAAATAACAGCCTGTATATTACATTTGTTGATACAAAAGGTATAAAATTTGCTAACTACTTACTTTGAAACTAGACCTAATAAATTGATAAATCTACAATGTTTGATTTTTGTGAGAGTCTTAGTAAATATGTCAGTTGACATGTGAGATTTCCCTAATAAAAGAACGTCTTATGTCGATGCGCTAGGTGCGACTGTGAAAATTGTCATTTCGAGTGAGTTTGTTGGAGCTTTGGTTGTTTGAATTAACGGTGATGGCCTGAATGACGTCGAAAACTTCATTAATGAGTGATCTCATGTAGATAGCTTCCTTGCAGGTTCGGCTCCATATATTCAGCCTCGGTGGTGGAGAGTACAGGTGTGCGCTGCTTGCACGACTCCCACGATACGCACTCACCACTCATTTTGAAGGCGTACCCTGTACATGACCGTCTGTCTAGGACATTGCTGCCGTACTCAGCGTCTACATATCCGACTGGGTAAATTTGTCCATTTTGGAAACAGAGTTTCAGGTCCTTGGTTGCCTTGAGATACCTGAGTACCCGTTTGGCAGCTTTCCAATGCACATAGGACGTATTTTAGTTACTGGGCCATAACCTATTATTTCGTTTATAGAAATAAATAAAGCAGGAGCTTAATATAGTCAACTACTAGACAGTATTTAATTTGTATACATAGCCAGGATGATCTATTAACTATGACATGTACCTAAAAAGGTTCAACGGTATGTTTGGCCAAACTGCTATATTATAGTCATCGTTGTTCTAGTTCGAAGAAACTTATTTTTTTTGTACAGAAAGTTACTGACAGGGGAGGTCGCGACCTAAATAAACAATCTTAGCGACAAAACACAAATTGAAAACAAAACTAGCTATTTATTAAGATACATAATGATAATGATGTTCTGTGATTGGTAGCTTGAATCGCAGTCGCAGGACCGTTTCCACAAGGCCAAGCACGCGAAGTTTTGTCGCGGATATTTAAGGCCGTACCGGGTGTACGATGCCGTCACGGACGACGGATGGACTTAAGATAATTTTTTCTTTATTATAAGCTACAAATTATTCAAGCATACCTATATTTATTCATTTGATTTTGAAAGATTTGTTGCTTTGTTTTAATTATTATTATTCTCTATTTATTATTATTATTCTCTGTATATTTATTTGCATTAAAAAAGAAAACTTCCAAAAAAGGAGGAGGTTTTATTATGTTCTCTGGTATGCGTTCTATTTGTATTGTATTTTACTGTTTGTATGTGTTTTTTTTTAATAAATAAAGAACTTATTACAGGTACTAGCTTTTGACCGCTACTTCGCCTGCAAATATGGCATCTTCATAGTAAATTTCAATCCTATTTTCCTTGCTGCGCGGTAACAAATATACAGACAGAAAGACAAAAATTCTAAAAATGTTAATTTTGGCTTATAGCGCTCATCAGGCCCCTCAATCTATTTTTTCTTTAATATCTCCCATATAAAAATCTTAAGAATGATGTCATAGGCGATGCGGCTAGCAACCCATCACTATTTTGATTCCCCATTTCCACCTATGCGCCCATAATCATGCTAAACGTGGCCTTTAGGTCTTGTAATCTTGGGCTCTGTCTACCTCATAAGGGACAAAGACGTGATTTATGTATGTATCTCCCATGTAGGTACAGACATCGACCTGTCACAGTTTTATTATATGTATAGATAGAACAGCAGAGGAAAAAATGTAAGTAAATGAATACTGACAACTACATTATATATCACGAAGTTGTTTCGAACTCTACGAAGTGTCTAGTTTCTTGTTGGTAAGGGAAAATTGAGACTATCGCGTCTGGAGAATGTTAAGTTTCTAGTTATACCTACTGCACTCGGTCCATAACTAGGGGATTAAATGTGTGTCAGGGATGAAACGTCTCGAATAGCTTGGTTTTTAACATAATCTATGGATGCGAGTCGAGTTACCTCCGCGTGTGGTCAAGAGCTGCGGTTCGTTTTTGGATCCGTCCGAGGGCAAGAGCAGTGCTTGGTCCGGTGCACCCTGGGCATCGGTTAATGATTTCCTGGCAGATTCTTAGAGATATCGTTATCCGTTGGCTGAGAGCCCGACAGAGGGGGGGGGGAGGGGTCTTTTGACCGTGTTCTACCGCACAACGTTGCCGACATTTTGCCCCAAGATTTTTGAATAGGTAGGTACTGTATTTATTACTTTGACATTGGCGAAACCATCGCATCGATCTACGGGACCATATTAACAAAGAAGAAGTAATATGTCTATTTTGATTAAAAATAAATAGGTTTCTATAGCGTTTAACGGATTATTTTATTTTAATTAAAACCTCAGTTAATTTAAATACTTTTTTAATGAAGGTTGTTTGCCATGAAATACCTACCATACAAAAGGGTTGACTTAATCTTCTTTACTGATGAGTTGCAAGAGACTCGAATCATAGAAACTTACTTAATTCATCTAAAATAGTGATCTATATTGTAAATAACAAACACAAAGCAGTGATCATTCAATTTGATATTCAGCTCTTATTTAAGACTAGTGGAACCAGCACGTGTACTTGTGTGAAATCTGCAAGTTCTGCTGAATTGGCCTAATGGAAACGTCCTTGAACGTCGTCTATAAACACCACTGGCCGTGGTTATAAGTACGAACGTCTTTGATGGTCTGTGTTGTTTGTTAACTTAAAAATACAGATTCAGTCATTTTACTAAGCCACAATATAATGCTCTCACATAGGTATGTCAGGACAAGCTAAGAAAGAGAAAGTACAACAAGATTGTTGTATGGCTAAATAGAGGACAAAAGAAGTGTCATCTCATGTCGAAGCAAAAGCGAGCAGCTCTATGATCAATTATTGGTATAGTTTATTTTTAAACTTGTATCGCCATGTAGAGCCTTCCACTGATGGTTTTTTACAAGTTACAGCTTGAGACGGAAGTAAATATAATTTTTACTTAAAAATGTAAAATTGTCATAGAATGTGTGACATCTTAATGCGATTTAATTCCGACTCAGTTCAGGTTTTAGCTGTCATTTTTAGTATGGATCTGACAGCGAGCAAACCTAAACTGAATCGGAATTGAATCGCATTAAGACGTCATGGTAAGGCCCCTGAACAGTATAATTATCGTGTCAGAAACCTTGATAGCCCCAAAATAATTATATTTGACAACTTTTCATCGCTCAATCTCTCTTAATCGTAATAATTAAACTCGTCAAAGTTTGTACTACTAGTTGTATTATTTTGTCCCATAAAATTTAAGTTCCGAATGTAAATTTTCGTAAGTCATAAACGTTTCTGAAATAGTGGGTAGGTAGCTAAGTATATAGCTATTGTTACCTTGTAATATTCTGTATACCTTTTTTCTGTTTTGGTTGTTTGTTATACGTGGTGTTCAATAAAGAGTTATTGTATTGTATTGTATATCTTTTAAAATTTTTAGTCAACTAACCTACTACATTATGACGACTTTTTCAAAATTTCTGAAAAATGCACGATTTCATGTATCATGAAGAAAATTCATGACCAATGAATGTTATGGGTCAAAAAGGGACTCAGTTATCTTACATAGAGGAAAAAGCAGCTCCTAATAAAATGGGACATGAGACAGCGAAAGTGAGCTACGAGTACGGCCGCACCGGCCATTTCTAGGGCGTCCATCAATATGTCTGTTTTGGTTGGTGCAAACGCGAGAACGTCGACTTCGCGCCCACCTCAGCGCGGCGCCGGCGGCGATGGCGCGACCGCTCAGTGTTGCATCGTCACGCGATCGCGATCGTCCACAACGTACGACCGACCAACAAAAGAATAAACCCGCGTTTGGCTACCACGCGCTTACTACTAAAACGAAAACAAGACCTTCAAATTATAAAAAACAACACCGGCCTACATATTCAGTGCTCTCCAATTACACATACGCGGTCAGCGAATAACCCCCAGTGAGTCGAGTGATCCCCGGAGCGGCGAGAGGCTGTGCTGCAGTTTGCACACCAGGCGAAAGCGGTCAAGCGGGCCGTGTTAACTCCGGCTTCGGAATTTGGCTGTGTAGGTGTTTTCCTTGTGGTGTGTCGCAATGGAAATAAGTGTTAAAATGTCGAAATCTGGTTTATGAGGAGCTCGGTGAACGTGCATATACGGCAGTTAAAAAACGGGCACACATGCTTATGTAAGCCTGATTCCGCGAATTAGACAAGTGAGTATTAGTGTTTATGACTATCTAATTAGCCTCTATGTTGACATGACTAAGTACTGATGGCTGTTTGGTCAACCGTGCCATGGCCCATGGTGGTGGAGATTGATAAACGGTTTGCATCAATTAGGACAGGTACCTTTATCCGGTTTGTGTCGTGTTGTGTTGACCTATACCTACCATAATATCATGAAAACGACTCTATAGTTAAAGGCATTAGTCAGAGTTTACTATAATTAAGCAGATTTCTGCTGCTGTAGAACATACTTCGAGTCGGTTTTAGTATTTCTGAACGTAGATTCTTAACTCTTTCAGGAGCAATCCGTCAGAACATAATTACATTATAATTGGCTATAAGCTAAGCTTTCAAGTGTATAAAAAGCTTTCTTGTGGCCGTCGGGTAGTAATGAACAGTAAGTAGGTACCTATTGTAAATTATTTTTATACCCATCTTTGAAGTTAACTTAGCGCAAACTTGTTATTTAAATCAAAAAATAAACGGTTTGTTTTGTATAGTGTATATAAACTGTGTGAATTTTTAACTCTCCCTAGGACAGGGATGGCGAACCAATGGCACGCGTGCCACTGTTGGCACGCTTCAAAATAAGTTTGGCACGCCAATAATAAAAAAGGTTTATTTTTGTCCATTAAATCACCAACTTAAGATTCTTTCATTATGAAATAGGGCGGAAAACGGGCAATGTGGGCATACTCGTATGATGGTAAAATAACAACACACTCTTAAGAAAACCGGGTCTCTGATGACAGGTCAGAGCCAAATATTACTTTATTTGTGAAAAAATGGTACGTCCACCAAAAAAGGTTCGCCACCCCTGCCCTAGGATAACTGTTGTTGGCAACGTGCCGAGCTGTCACGCCGCGTTGTGTTTGTTTACAAATATTGCACGCGTTTCAGTCTAGCTGGGACTGGGACACATTCACGTTATTACCTACTTCAGTGCCGTCTTCAAAGAGGCTGTAAAACGCCGCGTCTGCTCCGAGTGCCCTCGCTGGCCGGCGCTTACGGGGATCGTTAAACTTCGCGAATTTTACGAGAGTGATTTAACATTCGGCTTCCAGTTGCCACTGGATTTTATTTGAAGGCCGGTAAATATTTATGGAGCTTCAGTTTGAAAAAGTACAACGATCCGTACAAACTACGACTCGGGCTCGTAAAATTGATTCGGTTAACGACAAGGCTTTGACAGCGGGGCGTCTGCGAAATAGGCAGTGAACGAATATAACTATGGAAGCATTTCTGACGCTCAAAAATGACCCAACGTAAACTAGTTCGCGGCGGGCGGGGCTTGAAAACTAGTGCGGCAACGCGATCAGTGCGCAAGGCGCACGCCTGTCAGTCGTGTCACACTGGTTTTTTATTATATAAAATCAACGTATCCATTAAAAAATGCCTTCATGTGTGGTGAGGTGGTGCAGGAATCAACAGGAATATTGTCCCAAGAGTACTGGAATCACCTTTCACGTGTAAGTACACTGTTTACTCAAAAAATCCAAAATCGCCTTTTTACTAGAGGGATGTCATTATGCATAATGTAGTACCTAGTACATTTTAATATTTTATAGCTATTTTTAAAGGACATAATATTTATTATTAAGTTGCATACAGATTTGGGTTTTAATTTCGGTTTTTCATCGGATTAACAAGTCGAAGTCGTTTCTCATATTTCGGCTAATTTTAATTTTAATTTAGATTCCCACAAGACCCGAGTCCTAGAAATCGATGGAAAAAATCTGTTCAATTGGAGAGACAGGAAAATGACTGGACACCGAGCAAGAATCCAAAAATATGTTCAATTTATTTTAAAGATGAAGATTTTTATGTATCGAAGAAGGGACACATAATGCCTTCTAAAAGCGCAGTACCAATTTGTACTGTGCATATTTATTTGGTTTGAATGATCACGTTTTAGTTAATGTAGTGCTACTTTGTATGATTGTTTAATAGACATGTATTTTCAGATGGTGTTTTCGAGTGAAAAACCAGTATTAATAAAAATTAAAAACAAAGAAAATATTCCGGAAACTTCACAGGAAAGTCCTCAAAAACGTCCAAATTGACATTATAATAAATTATCTACTGATATTTCTTTTATTATTTTTATCTACACCCACCTATATAATACGTTTAGAAACCGTATCTACGTAATATCATTCGTTGCGGGTGGTAGAACCACGAGCAGGGTCCGTCCGAATCGCTACCAACATTTTAGCCTACTGTGTTTCGAAGTGGAGAGTAAAACAGCCGGTGGAATTACTGGCACATAGGTATACTATCTTAGTACTCTAAGCCGGCAACGCATCTACAGTACTTCTGTGTTGCAGATGTCCATGAGCGGCGGTGATTACTTACCATCAGGTAACCCACTTGCTCGCTTGCCTTCCTTGTAATACAAAAATAAATAAATATGTAAACTACCAATAATACACTTATCGAACTAGGAGTCAAGCGCGCTGACGAAGTAGGCGAAAGCGAGTGAAAATTTGGCTTACTGATTTCATACCTTTGTGCATTGGGCTGCTTTGAATCTGACTGGTCCCCTTCTGCATAACATTGTCCGTGCTTCGAAGGCACACTGACAATCTGCTGACATTGCATCGAAGCCGCGAACCAATTAGCGTAAATCTGTCACGCCGAGAACCAATTGCGACATGTGACCCGACGCTTCTCAAATCGTTGAGCTTTTACGTACTTATTTTCAAAAAGTCGCAACTAGCGAAGCACATTCTAATACCGACCTAGATTCATTAGCAATAACCTATTTTCTTAAATGCATTGATAATTTTTATTTACTTTGCTTGTGTGTGTGTACCTCAAACCTATCTGTGTGAGTTTTTGGGCTAATAATGAACGGTAGGTTGTATGAAGAGACTGCTTCCATAGTTATATTCGTTCACCGGAAATAGGCCGTTAATTTTATATTCCCATTCGAGCGTCTCTATTAACTCTTTCGTTGGATAAAAAAGATCGTTCCATATTCAACTTGACATACTTAGTTATTTTTAGTAGAATCGCTGTATTTGGTAATATTAAGGCACTACACGGGTAATTTATGTTAAAACTATAGCTTCTGCCTGCGACTTCGTCTGCGTAGAATGAGCAATTCGTTTACAATTTATAATATATTCTGTTACGTTAGGTCATGCGACAATTAAACTATAATATAAACTGAACTTTTCAACGTAAGTTAGTAATGTATCGTGTATAGCATTACCATTTACTTTATTTTTGTGAGCTGGTTGTGTATTGTGAGAAAAATTTGTTGACAAAGAAATGTCAAACGTGAGTCGGATTTAAGTGTTGAATTGTCTAATTCATGTCTAGTAGGTACTGGCTTGATTGCGATGAAATTTTTGTAAGCTGTTGCGTGTATACCAAACTATAATTCTAATAAAACGGTCAAGTCAATCAATTTCAAAATCAATTTAAAAAGCAATGCTTCAAATAACTAAAATTTTCTTGCTTACACTTATTTGAAAATGAGAAATGAAACTTTTATTTTTTTGCAAATTGGCCGCCAAGGGCTCTTTTACATGTCTTTTTGAAACTACCAGCGCATTCGGAAAGACCATCATTGCCAAGAAAATTTCTTCATATTCTGACAACTTGGAGACTAACCCGACCCTCAGATATCGATTTTGAAAGCAATCGGTCGAAAAACTATAGATTTCAAAAAGGCAGCCATTTTTTCCGTTTCTGATAAGGGATTTATGTTTGGAGACGACTTGGACCCTAATATATGGATTTTGAAAGCAATTGGTAAAAAAGTATACTTATTCTGTGCCTATACCGCAGAAAGTAAAAGTAGTGCAAAAAGTAACCTATATGTTTTTTATTTTTTATTTATTTATTTATTATTATTGGGAAACAAACAGCTTAAAATTAAAAAAATGTTACAATAGGATACCAGCTACCTCCCTTCAAAATTTTATCGAAATCCGTCTAATCGTTTCAGCTTGAAGAAGGAACACACATACATACTCACATCGTCACATCCATCCATCCGTCCTAACAAACTTTCGTATTTAGAGGTATTATATTAGTAGGATTACATTTTAAGCGAAACAACCTTTGAGCTTTAACTTCATAAAGGCATGCGCGCAGTCTAGGCATCGCACGAATAATTTCCCTGCGAGAAAGCTCTGTGTGGTGGCCTCAAAGGAAACTACAAAGTACCGCAACCCGTGGCGGGTCTCTGACGCCCGCTTGTGGTCGTATGAAAAATAGCGAATAAAATATTAAATGCCTCATTTTTCTCGTCGCCTATTTCCACATGTTCACTTGAGAATTTCGTAATCTTTTCAGAATACAGGCTTTTGAAATAAATTGGCAGTCAATAAAATGGATCGAATTAGCTTCGTTGTCCGTCGGTCTGTTGAAACTCTTTTTCTTTGAAACGCGTAGAAGCATTTATTATACATAGTTGAAATTAATACAATACCATAAAATATTCTGGGTGCGTTGTTGACATAAGAAAATTAAATTAGTCAACAAGTAACACCCACACCAGACAAGTAAAGCATAAATGGGAATAGGAAATCAATGATATATAGTATACCATTTTCTCTTGTACATCTCTACTTACATAAATAACTTTGTTTTTCAAAGGAATACCGCATGATTTTAATGAAAAACAATGTTATTATGTTTTCCATTAAAACTTTCTACGGAACCCTCAGTCCGTCTTAGACTTGACCGGGTTTTATTACATTATTGACTTAAAATTACTTCATTGTATTTACTTACTTATGCTTACAAGTACATTCTTATTTAAAATAAGCGGCAATGACGTGACATGCGCAAATATATGGCTTATTCATTTATGATGAACTCGAACTTTGGCCGGGTGTTGTAACGTACGAATAAGGTGATTCTGTCTGCTGAGAAATTATAAAGGCTGTAAATAAGCCACAATAACAATAATAAATGTTATTCATTCAAGCAATATTAAGTTAAGGTACATCAACTATATAGTTTAGTGAACTAAACTTTAGTCTATACGTAGGTTATTATTAAATTTAATAACTATTGTAACCTAGAAATTGGATGGCTACATTAGATGGCTTGAAAATTTGGAGAAGATTAAGTAATATTTTTTTGTGAAATCGGCAAGGGTGACCCTAAAAGCCTTACGTAAAGACATTTCACAAACTACCTACCTGTCACGGCAGTCGGTCTAAATATCCCTGCAAAGTTTTGCATCATAGATTTAATTATTGAACTTCTAGCTAACGAACATTTGATTACATGCATTTCAAATTATGTTCTCAGTGTGATCCACATGTGATCATTATTATATTTCTTTTCTTCATCTCCAGCCTATATATGTCCCACTACTGGGCACAGGCCTCCTTTGACAATGAGAGGGCTCGGGCTATTAGTTCCCACGCAAGACCTAGATTCGAACCCACGACCCTCTGCTTTAGAGGCCACAGGTTAAACCACTGGGCTACTACGGCTTTTTTATTTATTTTCTTTTTGTTTGCTAATTAGACTACGAAGCTTTGTAGGGCCGACATTGTGAAATATCGTTTATGCTATTTGTGACATTATACGAATATATATAGGTATATGTCACTTATTGCCCCAAAATGAATAACTTGAAAACGTCAATATTTATACGTCCCTATGGCGAAGTAAAAAATACGCAACGTGGCCATTGTAAGCGATTTATAAGGCCAAGAATAATGGCATCGTAAGGAAGCGATGTAACGAGGAAAACCCTAAGGTTAGGAAATTAGCTGGAGGTTGCGACAGCACGCCACTTAGGTATAACCTTCAGGTCATTTCGATCTAGAATAAAACCAAGCTTGGCACTTGCTAACTCGCTTTGCGTAAAGACCTGCTACCGTATCGTTATTATACTATCAGCCATCGAACCGTGGTGCTTTGACATGAATCGACCAAAGTAAGGAACGCCATGCTATTGAAGTAGAAGTATAGACCGACCGCTTAAATGAGTCCTCCCCCGCGCGGGGTGGGACGACCGCGGGGGTCGAGAGTCGGTCCCCTTTGTCGTCTTCCCCGCGCCCCTGTGCCGCGCGGGCGAGGACACATTTAAGCGGTCGGTCTATAGTTACCCAGGAGTTGGCATCATGAAAAAGTGTCCATATACAAATCCAATATTTCCGATGGATGTAGTGTCTAGAGAGGATATGTGTATCGCACTCGGCATCACATCGCATTTCACTATTTATTTCTGGCCAAAGGGTATAGAGAAGCATAACTGAAAAAGATGATTAATACAACTATAACAGAAAAATATCGCATCTGGTTTCAGCTTAAGTCCATGCTGCGTTACAGATTATAAGCATGTGAACCTAGGGATACAAGGTTGGGTCTTACCTTACTGAAATAATCAAGGCACATGACAAGCCTACACCAAAGGCTAGTGGTACGAGCTTCCTTTCAAGTATCAAGTATCGCTTCCTATTTGTTTCAGACGTTTTAACCCAATTAGGAAGCGATACTTAGAATCTAAGCATACCTACTTTTAAGAACAGTGTAGGAAATTGTCCTTCACTGGCACTTGACCTTTCTTCCCTTTGTCTTTAAATTGAGGAAGTAAAGGACCCCACACGGAACGTAGGGGAAAAAAGATCGGTAAATTTTGACGGTGTCTTGATGAACGAAAATCGAAGCATAAAATGAAAAACATCGAAGGACGTGTACTTTATTCGTATACCTCTGTAGTCACCATTTAGTTAAGTGTATTGAGAATTGAGGGAAAATTATTTCTTTAGGAAACTTAAGTACTATTGTTTTTTTTTTGTTACTTTAACCTACGAGAACTTGCTTCAGTAAAACAAAAACTGTAGTAATTAATTGTTAGGTAGTAGTTCATTGACGCGCTTGAACTCTATTAGCAATTCAAAAGATAAAATTTTGTTTTGTTACAAAAAAATCAACGGTTTAACCTCCTGTTAAGTTATTCGGTGTATTACCTTCACTGGTGGTGACAAGGATTTTTGTAATGACAAACACAGGGTACCGTTAAAAAAAATCTTCTACGCAAATGTCATAGGTACGAGCAGGTACAGACAGCAGCAGGAGCGGTTTTAGAGCTCGAAACGAAATGCGCACGACTGTAATGCCTAGGTAGTAAGAGTTAATATGATTGGATCTTTAGTACTATTTCTAGCCTGGTGGCCAGTGTAGGTAGGTACGTAAGCTTCTGGCACTGTAATTTTTTGCTATGTTTAAGAATTTTCATTTAAAATTGGACTAAAAAAAGTAATATAAACATTGCTGGATAAAGCCTAATTTTCGAGATTTTAAATTGTTTCAGTAATTCACAAGTTGATAAATCTCAAGGTCTTCTAACGTCTAACTTCGAACGTCTCGTTGTCGTCGTCGTACCGTCTTTATAATGTGACGTAATCACACACACGCACACACACGCAATTCGGGTCTAATAACAAACTAACCTGCCATCTGCCATAATTTTGGAGTACTCGAATAACTTTTTATTAAAAGTTAAGTTTTAACACCAAAAAGTTCTTTGGACTTTTTTACCACTTTTTTTGTTGAAAACGTACTGGCCGTAAATCAAATTTAAAATGTCACTAGAAATTACTAAAATAGTACATTGTGTATTAAGGGCGGTAAGTACGGAATTACAACCGAGGCTCTAGTAGAACCCCGAAGTCGACGACTGAGGGCTTTTTGAGACGAGGTTCGTAATTCCAGTACCACTCGTGAAACATACAATGTTTTTCATCACATTTGCGAGTAAATAAATAAAATTATGGGGCAGAAAAACCGCGTGCCGGAGACGCAGTGTTTGTCCAGGCGGGGGCCGCGGGGGGCGGCGGCGCGCGGATGCCGGGGGGGCTGTTGTCGAGGCAGTGGTGGGCTGCTGTGCGGGCTGCGGGGTAACGGGCGCGGGCCTTACTTACCGCCCTAGGGTTTCATGGCAAGAAAAAAGCCCGAGGGTTTTATATGGGGCATTACGGCCAAGTTACCCTGTATGTTTTGATACCGTTTACGAGCAAGCGTGATGAAAAATCATAAACCATCGTCACCTAAGTCAAATTGAATAGCGCTACTCGTTTCTAAGGTTTCGTTCACAAGAAAATACCATCGTTAATTGATTATTTTGTTACAAAAATTAAGAACGTTAATTTGACAGTTTTGGACCCATGCTGATATGACTCGCAATACCACCAGGAATCAACAGTTATAATTTTTCGCATAACTCGTTCCCACAGTGTAATTATTATGTATTACTCTCGTCTAGTAGATATTTAGTACTTATTAGGTGAGCAAGTAAGTATGCCCCCCCCCCCCAAGCTTTAGTCTTAAACACCTTACAAACTATACCAATTAAAATTATCTTTATTTGCCTGTGGTTTAGATACCACTTAAGATATACCTCCTTTTATGGCAATCGACAGGTAAATCAAGGGTTGGGACGTGCTCTCAAGGTGTCTCTCGAACCCTTATCCTAGCTATTGTTCCCGTATCTATCGCTTCCTAGCTTTGAATAGTTTGAATACATATTGATGACTTCAAGATACGTATTTAGGTAATACAATACCTGTGGTGTTGTGATTTCTACTCGTACATATTTTTGCCTTACACACACACACACACACTGTAATTTCAATTTGTCAATCAAGAAACGGTTGCAATCAACCCGTGAAGAATGCTTATTCAGCCAATATCTCCTAAAAGTTAAATTAAATCTTAAATCCACTTCCACGCTGGTCTTAACTGCTTCACCACTACTTAACCACTGCTTCTCATCCCGCGCAGATGGTAAAAGCCCATCGAGGGAATGGGTGAAAATCTTGGGAATCATGCTATAGTCGATGCGGCTAGCAACCCATCACTACATTTGATTCCCCTTTCTTCCTGTACGCCCACAATCATGCTAAAAGTGGCCTTTAGGTCTCGTTACATGAGGCTCTATCTACCCTGTAAGGGATAAAGACATGATTTATGTATGTATGTAAATCTTAAATCTTTTTCTTTTTCAATTATATTAAATTTGGACCCTTAGGTAGGGTCCCCATCACGCAGACAGTATTCCCACGTTGTATCGCAATTGCGAGTCTTTGTTCGAGTATTTACATGATATTTAAGATATCACGTAGTAATTGACATTACTCAAGTCAAGTCTTCGTTAACTAAGGTTATTAAAGTTGACACTGGTTATAGTAACTTTAATCTATATTTGCCCTTCATACGTATTAAATGGATACCAGAAGTTGGACTGTAAGTATGTAGAGTCGTAATTGTCCGTACATAGTCCGTACGCCATTATAGTTACATCAAGAGTAATCTATACATATAATAAAATCGTTGAGACCAAAAAATCTGTACATTGAAGATTAAAAAAAAAAAACCGACCAGGGTGACTTAAAATCGGTAACTGAACATAATAAAACAATTTTTAAAATTTTTGTTTGTTTGTTTGTTTGTTTGACTGAGCATCACGTAAAAACTACTGAACGGATATTGTTAAAATGTTCACAAATCTATTTCAATAAATTCAGAATAGGATATAGGCTACAGAAATTTTGGATTTTTTTGGAAAAAGGGGGTGAAAAGGGGGGTTAAAGTTTGTATGAAAAAATAAAATTAGATTGTTCTAGAATCATGAAACTCAGAATAAATACTTAGTAATAAAAATAAGGAAATACCTGTTTTAGCATTTTTTTTAAATCTCACCCAGAGGCGCAAAAAAGAGGGTTTTGTGTTTAAAATTAATTAACTTCATACACCTATACAATAAAAACCAATGAAGTGTAACCTTTTAAAATTGCTAAATAATACTTCCAATTTAATACAGGTAAATATAATTTCTCAGTTTTCTTGAAATTTAATTTTTGAGGTGATTACGCACAAAATAACGGAACTCAAGAAAATCAGCTTTCCTCGGTATAGGTAGTTGGTAATAATTACAAACAAAATAATACTACGGAGAAAATAGATAGATACGAATGTACATAAGACATAAAGCCGGAAAACTGTGTCAATTGTGAAAAAACATTAATAAAATAATTACATGCTGTACAGGTATTTTTCAACGAAGACATTTTCGTCAAACCTAAATCAACCTAAATTGGCGTCCTAAATTGTGTTCTTTACCTAACACCTAAAGTTCAATATGCAATACCGTTACTTTGTTTTTATTTATGTGCTATTATTCACAACGCGTTCGGTTTATGAACTTCCTATTCATATAAAAAAAAAAAAAAACTTAACTATTTGAAAACCTGATATATTATGAGGGCGGCGTGAAACGCTTGGCTGTATGCTCTTAATATCTTTGCCTAAATAAAACAAAATCAAAAGGCGCGTTTACGTATGCGCTACGAACATGTCAGAATTTTATTGTGAAAAAAGTTTGTGCTTTTAGTATGAATCTGCCAGCGAGCGAACCTTAACTGAATCGCATTACGACGTCATGGTAAGAGGCCTCTGTAGGTAATTAATTTGTAGATAAAGATAATAAGTGTTAATAATCTGTAGCTACCTACTTAAACCGAGAAAATAAATAAAAAAACTTCTGCTAGAAAAAATTTAGTCGCAAAATATTAATTAAAACGGATTAGTAAATGAATTGTTAGTCGTAAGGTAAAAACAGGTAAACATTTATGTACCTATTATTTGATTAGAATATATATATATTTTAATTAATCAGGGTACAAATATCGTTAAAGTGAGCCAAGTATTCGCCAATAAGCGTCATAGTTCGGCGAAATTAATAGTGATGTAGGTAACTAAAACCGTACTTAGCTTTTTTGAATAAAGAAACTATAAACAAAACTATAAATTAAACTATTTTGTAAAATAAGGTATAAATAAATGTGATGAGTCATTAACCAGTTCACACCTGTTTTTTTTTTAAGCTTCCGTGTCACAAATTATTATTTTCATGACGTAATTCTAAAAGTACCTATAGTTTCGTACACACTTTCAGTAGTTCACGTGACGAAGTTAATAGTCATAATAATAATAATTTTGATATCGAGAAAAGCCGTAAGTATCACAAAAACACACGCGGACGAAGTCGCGGGCAACAGCTAGTATTCCAATATTCCCGACAATTGGTTAAGAAACTTTTAGCTTCTAGTTCCGTTGCATCTTCAGAGAAAACCGATTTATATTAAAGCGAATTCAAGCAAAGAGCGAATATAACTACTTTTCATTCAAAACTGAGAGCCGTCAACTTTTCAATTAACTATCTCTAGTTCTAATTTTAAACAGAGGGCGAGAGAAATCTATGTTTTAAAAATAAAGTAAGACGCATAAGCGTCTTTTAAAATTGCTATGTTTTTGAAAATTTCAAAGTAGTTTAAATTTATTGTCTTCAATTTTAACAAGAATGTAAACAAGACATGGTTTATTTAAAATTCCAATAGTTTATCCATTTCCGACGAACTATGTATTATTAACTCTATACTCGTTTTATATTCTTTCACGGTAATATCCTTTTGAATTTTGTACCATTCACTGATTTTTTTCTTCCAATCCCTCCCTCCACTACTGCCACATACAACACATATAAATCCCTGAAACTTAATTACTTATCCCTAAAAAAATATGAATATTTTAAACTTTAATCGGGTTAACATAGATGCTCTTTTTGAGTAAGTAGCTGTAACACGTAAAACGTTAAAACGGTAAAACGTTATGCTGTCCAAGATCACGTAGAAATTTGACTTAAAAGCCTGAAGCCTTTGCCTCAACCGCATTTTGGTAGAGCAAGCAAAAAAATTGTGTTTTTTCTCAGTAACTTACCTACAAAAATATGAATTAAGTATTGATGTCTCAATAGCCACCGTGTTCTTAAATTCGCTATTGGTGTTTTGATTTTGAACTTCGAATGACAATTATGATCCCATAGGTCCTTATCCTGTAGTACATAGGACTTGGATAAGGATTTGTTTTTTGCTTAAAGTATGGAACCCCAAAACGGTTCCTAATTATGTTATATGTTAATAGATAAGTATTCAAACCCTTCGATGCTGACGCTACGTCCCTACTTCCATATCTTTCCACGCTGCGGGTTAGGATGTGTACGGGAATCGATTGCTATTAAGGCTAATGTATCGAGGAAGGAAGGTATACAATAAAGTTACCCGACGCACGTATGGAATTTTGGAATGGAATTTTCTCTTACTTTTTTGCCATCCAATATTCAACTTTAATATAGTAAAAGTTAAAATAAATTTATCGAACGCTAGGTTTAAATACTAGATGGGTCAGTATTCTGCGCTGGTGCGGTGGCTTTTTTCGTCTTTTCGTAATATTGTTAAAACAAAACACGCCCAAGCTAACTTTTTACGAAAACGAAAGACAGTACAGACAGGTTTTGAAGCTGGGATTGTGTAATAGTTGTTGCCGACTTGCCCTTCGGTGTTACCGCGGCAAAACGAACAAATATTTATTTACCCAAAATGCGTTTTAATTAACATTTAGAACGTTAGCAAAAGAATAATGATATCCTGCTGACTTCAAATAATCACCGCCTAATGGAGCCGTTATCAACATTTATGGCTAGATAATAAACCAGATGAACTTTGAAAACTATATGTAATAACATTCTGTTTCTTTGGTACTTTGGCTAAATCCTTGTAACTCTTCGATATAAAACCAACATAATACACCTATATTAAATTACACATATACTAAGTAAGAACTTAGAAGTAGAAATTTACGGCTTGTTGAGCCAAGTAACAGGTTTTAAGATCATCTGCATAATGTTTTCAACAAGACCTCTGGCTGATGATTATGACGTCTAACGAATGACGTTTTTAGAGAGGTAGTTGTTGATTGGTTTCGCTGGTACGAGTTTTGCCGTTGCCTACTTTACTTTACGATACAGTGTAAATTCTGCGTTTCGTTCGTAAATATTTTGTTGTATTCTTTAAATTATACGTAAGCTTAATGATGTTTTAAAAATGACTCATTCAGCGAAACGTTAAAAATAAATAAACACGTAGTAATAGAAGGTAGAGAGTTCAGAGATTGTTTTTTAATCGCAGATTCCTTCGCTATGTTTATTTACACCTCGGGTTGGTACCTATAGTAAATTCATTGATAATAAGTAAAGGTTATAGTATTGACCTAAAATTATACATCACAATGAAGCCAACAATTTAACAGTTTATTTGGTAGCTACGAGTCTTTTTTTCGTTTTGCCTGAATGACAGTTAACATTGAAGTGTCTTGATGAAGTATCTTGAACGAGCAAATCTTCATGCCTACGCATTGCTATGTTTTCATTAGTATTACCTATATCTTTTATGGCTATGATAATATGCAACCTATAATAAACTACCGTGTTAACCGGTATAATTGAGTAATCTACATACTTCACACTTGATATATTTACATTAGCATTTGACGTAAAGTATCAAATGAACGCAGACTAAAAAAATATATTTTTCACTTCTCATGCTCTAAAAGTAGGTCAATATAGCCTTACGAGGCGGGGCTAAAGTGAATACTTAGTCCCTAGGGAGTAAAAGTAATATTTTTTTTAATTTACTTTGAGTGACTTAGATAAACTCAAACAGCCAGTACTTGCTTAGTTTTTGGCATTAAGTAAATTTTCAATAAGTGAAGGAATTTCATTACCACTCTTTAAACCACATTTAAAAATTATCACACGAAACGATGATAAAAATAATTTAACAATCACAATAAATAAACTTACAGATCGTTGTAATGCGGAAACAAAATAAAAAAAGTATGCTTGTGTGTGGACCATTTTCATGACGGAAATGTTACGTTCTTAGTCTACGTGGACTTAGTTCTATGCTTTTTCCGCATAGAAGGTGGCGCCATTCTATTTCTTTCAGTTTGTGTATGGACCATTTCGCCGATGCGATTTTGTTATATCTGTGTCTGGTTGGAAAAAAAAATACCGCGAAAACTTTGGAATTGTTGTAGAGCGTAAATCGTAAACGATTAAAATAAATTGATTATTCTCACAATGTCATCAAGTGATAGTGAAAATTATGATGTCGAGCAAAGAGCAAAAGACATAATTGATAATTTATTTTTTATTAAATCTTTTTGTACTAAACTGACTATTTTTTCTCGCAATTGAAGTGAAAAATAGAGTTTTCACCTCGAGACTAAAAGCCAATATAAACCCTCGGATAAATAGACACCCTCGCTGACGCTCGGGTGGCTAACCACCTCGGGTATATATTGGCTTAGTTTAGTCCCTCGATAAAAAATATACTATATTCTGAGAAGATGGTAGATTTCCTTTACCTTGTTAAAAACAAACAGGAAAATGAGTTTTTGTAAGATAATATTTAAAATAAGCTTTTAAGATTACCGCATTTTATTTGTATGTGCTTATTTGGGAACGTTGCGAAAGCACACATTTTCAGAAAATCTCTTCCAACTTACGGGTCTTGGTTTTTCCTTGAGCACCACAAGAAGATTATGTGACATAATATTTATGTGGGATTATCATCCCATAAAAGGGAACGAAAAATGATTTTCAAATTTTTATAACCTTTTATATATGATGTTACATGCAAAACATTGTATGAGCAATAAAAGGCTCGTTTCAGTTCTTTGGTTGGTTTGATTTGAATAAGCTGCGAATGTTGATTCGAAGTATTTTTTTCAGTAGGTCTTGATACTCTTGGTCATTCAATGAATGCTATAAAAGAACTTGTCATTCGAAAATACATTACAGATATTAGAAATACTTTAGAAAATACTTCCATGCTGGTCTGGGAGCAAAGAAAAAACATAGAATGTACCAGTTGCTTCTCTTCCCGCGCAAATGGTAAAAATCCATCGAGGGAATGGGCGAAAATCATAGGAATCATGTTATAGGCGATGCGGCTAGCAACCCATCACTATTTTGATTCCACTTTCCATCTCTACGCCCTCAGTGTCTTGCTAAACGTGGCCTCTAGGTCTTGTTACCTTAGGCGCTGTCTACCCCGTAAGGGATAAAGACGTGATTTGTGTATGTGTATGTAGAAAATACTATTAGAGCTCTGTTTGATGCCGGTTAGTCAGTAAGAATAACGAAATTACTGTTATTGGCTGGAACAGGGCTTGATCGTTGAATGCAGCGTTTATTACTCCACAATAGGAATGGGCCAGCACAATGCGGCAATCAAGGGCAATCAGGCGACAGCGGATTAAGCGGTCAGCGGGTCTGCCAATTGTTTTGACAACGGCTCACTGTTGCAGAAAACAATAACAAAACTATAATAGAATCGATCGTAGAGCAAAAATACGTTTAACACCAGAATATTTCGTTTGAATTACCGTCTAGAGCAAAACTTTCCTTTTAAAAAGTAAATAAAACTGAAACTAACTGCATATTGTTAAAAGATAATAATAAAGACGTATCTAAAAGAGTGTCCATCGCAGACAGTTACAGAGGTATAATGCGAGGGCATTTGCGATCATGATTTTTTTGCTATCATTTCCTTATCGATCATGATATATATGTTTACACGATTTCAAAGTTCGACATTGTTCTACTTTGTGAGATAATATGTAGTCATACTTGTGTAACACAGTAATACGTAAATCCGGATCTTGATAGAGGCGTTCTCGAATATACTTATTTGAATATACGTATTAGATAAGTCCAGATCCTAAGAGATAATAATGACTACAATAAAATAATCAATCATTTAAAACACATTTAATACGATTATGATAACGTGTTAGATACATACTTTACGTGCAAAACATTTAACGTAACCAATGTAAGCCCACTGCGTACCTAAGCACGGAGCATTATCTTTTCCAATTGGATATTGAACCTACATCATAACATTGCATGCCTACATCTAGCGCCAATTAGTGTGTAATTGCTTTTTAATTCAATATAAACTAAAACAAAAATAGGGACTCTACTTTAAGTTTTAAATAGGCCACTCATTCCCCTCTCCGTTCCTAACTAGCTTTCACTTACAGGGGTTGAATATCTCATAGAATAAATATAAGCGCTTCGCTACTTTACTCTACTACTATCAGTTAGCCTTCTTCTAGACCTTCGATTAATACTTTTCTTTGAGAAGCAGTGCGTTCACTGTAGATATGTAAACGAATCGCAAGAACGAATGAGAGATTGTAGAGCCCCCGAGTAGCTGCAATCGGGCGGTGTCGGTTCACTTCGGTATATTCAGCAGTAGTATAGTCGGCAGGGAGCTTGGCGCGGCTCGCTCGGTTGCCAGTATGCTGTCAGTCGGCCGCTCGCGTTGGCACTCGGCAGCGCTCTCCCCGCGCCGCCGATAAACGACTCCGACACTCACGATTGTTCAATGAAAACGACTCTAAGCAACGATAATTAAAACACCGGCATTAACCTAAAATTGCAGCTGTCATAAACACCTTAATCTAGGCGGCCGGTATGACTTTAGGAAAGTAACGTCAGGTGTTTTGGTGCCGTTCGGAGTGAAAGGAGTTCTTTTGTATAAATGTGATACTGAAGTGCTGTGTAACTGTGCCGTGCTCGGCTGATTATTGGCAGTAAGTGGAACAGCCCGGCACGCTCCTCGGACGGCGATGATGAGTGCCCGGCTCCATCGGAACTCGATCACTGGACTAGTAATTGACTGCTGTTTGTCAATCAAAGCACTTTGCTGCATTTAATCATTCCTGGTTGATGCCCGTATGAATTGAAGCGTGAGTATATATTTTATATCAAGCTATTTTTTTTAAACTTGTTAGGTGTAGGTACTTAATTATTTTTTGAAGAGAAAACTTCAAGCAAAAAGTTTGAATACTTACTTACTATGTGTAAGTAACTGCATAAACATTAGGCTGGGTTAAAGTGCAATAGCCAAAATTCATATTGAATCGCAAATCTTTAGATAACGAGGGAAGGATGAATAAGATTTTTTATAAAAAAACTCCATAATATTTATAAACATATCGCCAATGGGCATTGTTCTGCTTTGAGTACTATAATTAAAAATACTATAATTTCAGATGAGTAGCTAATGTGATAAGTGACCTACAAAAATACTACGCGTGTTTAGATAACACAATAATGAAGGAAACTCATCTCATTTTTTATCAAACAAATGAAAATCATTTCTCCATAATAATAAACAAGATGCCGGTGTGCACTTCATTATTAAATAAGTATCTCCCGATCATAAAGTTGTCTGAGATATAATTGTAAATTTCACACTACTAAGTGTATAATTAACGACAACAAGATAGAACTGCTTTTACAACTCAATAAAAATATATTGATCGGTGCTCTCAATAGATATAAATAATATAAGTACACTAAATATCATTAATTGAAACGAAGTAGGTACTCTAGCATGAGCACTAAAGACTCAAATAGCCGTTTAAGTACACACTAAATAAGTAACAATACCTAATAGCCGATTAGTCTCAAGTTAATCGTCGCTTAATGAAACTTATCAGCCAACTTCAATGTAGGAGATAGACGGTGTAGGTACCTATTGACATGAATGGCGAACCGACAGAATAGATCCTGATACATCGTGAATGGCCGTCCTCCGAGCGCCTGTCACAAATAGATCATAAGAACTATTTCATATAGTATGTCTAGTGCACGTTTGTTGCGAACCTCCATAGGCTTCGAATACCTTGTGTTGGCTACGACAGCTACCATATTGAATTCTGCAAATTTGCGTGTTAGGTTTGACATGTATCGACATGCCTTCTTTGTTTGCTTTACATCTTGCATACCTATGGATTTTGTCCGATTTCCAGTAGGTACTTAATTCTATTGTACATGTATAAAGATTCGATGACGAAGTAATAAAAATAACCGTCAGCAAAAAATATCTATTTAATTTTTATTACGAAACTACGACAAAAAAACTTGGGTATTTACTTTTAAACATGCAAAAACTCTATGGATCAGTACTAATCTAATACATTTAAACGTGAATCTCGAAAACAGTTCCATTGATTTTCATGAAATTCGGTGCGCAGGGAGTTTTGGGGGCGATAAATGATTCACTTAAATGCAGAATTAAATACAGAACTCAAGAATAAGGAATGAACTAAAGGACGGTTAAAACTTAGCTAGAATGCCAAGAAATGACGTACTGTGCAGGTCAAACGTAGAGCGACGTATTACTTGTTATATTACGCATAATTATTTAACGAAAAACGGCTAAAATTACAAAATATTATTTTTAAAGAGACAAAATAGGTAGGTAGGTACTTAAAGTATTCTAATGCCTCTATTACTCCGAGGAAACGTAATAACATGGATCGCTTGATTTGAAGACAGTGGTAATAATTACTACGAAAGTACCCAGAAGATATCGTCGATCCAATCGAAATCAACATCACAAATAAACAAACTTTACTCATCAACAAACGTAGTCGGATTATTGTCAAAGTTTACGGTGGGTATAAGATGTATGTTAACGTCGAGTCCATATGGCGGGCTCGGCAAGCCGGCAGTTGGTAGGGACACCTCACAAGTCGGACTAAAGTTCGATATAACGGAAACTATTCATCCCCCTGGGGCAGATATGGAGTTACTTTACCATATGGCTTAGAGATAATGGGTTTGCAACAATTGACCTTTTCAAAACCGAAATAAAGAAGTCAAAGGCCAGCATTGAGGGGAGAGAGAAGTAAAAACGCTCTGGAATTACGACACTAGTAGTAGTCGATAAATGATAATCCATGATATTTTTGAAATAAATAAATTAAGCTGTTTGGTAGCTACATGGTAGCTAGGTGCAAAGTTTAAAAAATGACAAAATTCGTCTAAAACATACAATATAATACAATACAATAACTCTTTATTGAACACCACATATAACAACCAAAACAGAAAAAAGGTATACAGAATATTACAAGGTAACAATAGGCGGCCTTATCGCTACAGAGCGATCTCTTCCAGGCAACCATAATGAACTGGAGAACAGAACAGATCTGAGCAGGTGGTGCAATTTAGAATATATATTAATATTTACATATATGGCTAAAAATGTTAAAGAATACCTCGTCTATCACCCCCTTACCCAGACACCCTGTATAGAAACAAAACAAGTACCTATAAAATATACAAGTATATACTTATGGTGTAAGTACTCACGAGTACGTAGGAGGGTAAAGGGGTCAACTATGTAGCCGTTAGCATTGTCTACTTCGAAATTACAGTACACTCAAAGTTAGCTGCTACCTACTAGTTTCGTGTCGCGGGGGATTAAACCACTTACAATTTGATGGATTAATAGATAGCCGACGATGTTAATCGGCTAAATTACAGTACTATACGTCGACATGATATTGTGGTTCAGTCGTTTAAGCACTCGGGCAACTGGCTACAAAATATCATTGCCTAGCCTTATTCCATGACTTTGTACCGCTTGTTCCCCATATTAAGCCAAGACAAAACAGCATCTGCCTCATTCCTCTATCTTAAGCTTCTTCCATGCTGGTCTGGGAGCAAAGAAAAACAGAATGTACCAGTTGCTTTTCTTCCCGCGCAGAAGGTAAAAACCCCATCGAGGGAAGGGGTGAAAATCATAGGAATCATGTTACAGGTGATGCGGCTAGCAACCTATCACTATTTTGATTCCACTTTCCACCTATACGCCCACAGTCTTGCTAAACGTGGCCGGTAGGTATTCGTACCTTAAACTCTGTCTACCCCGTAAGGGAGATAAAGACGTAATTTGTGTTTGTTTGTTTATTGTTTTAAGGAATCGAACAACTGTTTCCTTTAGTAAACCGACGTCACTGATTCCTTTCAGAAGCTCACGTTGAAACTTGGTACAAGTTACCCTTCCTGTTCTGAGGGGAGTAACCAGGCCCTATTTCACCAACTCGACAACTGTCGGTGACCATTGACAATTGGAAATGCAATGCGTATTTAATATGAAGCCAACCGGCATAGATTCTCGTCGAGTTTGCAATGAAAACAGAATTGTCACTTGTCGCCGACAATTGTCGGGTTGGTGAAATACGGACCTGTTATTATAGAATAGAATATCTAATTAACGCGTCACTTAAGCAGAAAAAAGCGTCGATCGAATTTGGATAATCATAGACAAACGAAGGTGAGCGTTTTCCAAAAAAAGCCAAAATGAACATTTTTTCCAGAATTTAACTATTTTGCGTTTTTTACTCAGAATAGTTTAACCTATCGATCCTCATACAAGAAAAAATGTGTCCCAAAATTTCCATTCCAGTTCGTCACTTTTTTTAATGTACCTAATGTATGAACGTGACGAAGAGAAAAAAAAGATTTAAAAAAATTCTGGGACACTTTTTTTTTGGTATGAGAATCGATAGGTGTGGAGGTTTAGGTTTTAGGTTTTTTATATTATTTTCACACCACCTGCTCGACAATGACTAATTATATATCATGTAAACCTTACTCAAAGTAAGTCATTATAGCCCTTTGGCTTTCGCCGGGTAGTAATATTGTACTGAAATTCATTATAACCCGTAGGTTAGTAATATGATTCTCAATTTCATAGTTCTTATTCCTATACCCTTAAAGTCCAATTTCGTAAAAATCGCACAGCTCCGAAAATCGAGACGGCCACGCCACGGCAAGCGGCGTTCGAATTTCAAACGAATGAAACAAATTTCAAATAAAACAAAAGCTGCCAGTGTTAGCCGACGTTGTAATATTACACGCATAGAACTGCTAAGATTCCAAATAAAAATATTGCTGTATCATTAGGTACACAACTGGACTAATTTCTCAAACTTAAATTTTTACTTTTAATTTGGTTTTACTGTTGTTTTAATTAAATTATTTTTCTAGTTTTTTGATCCCATTTTCCACCTATACGCCCACAATCTTGCTAAATGTGGCCTGTAGGTACCTGTTACCTTAGGCTCTGTCTACCCCGTAAGGGATAAAGACGTGATTTGTGTATGTGTATGTATGTATTTTTCTAGTCACCTTGGTTTTTATTGTCTCGCAAAAGGTGAGAAAAGTAGAGTATACTCCTCGGAGATAAAACTGTATATGTCTTGGGTGCGCTTAAATCCTTCGCTCCACTCAGGACTCAATCTTAATTCCCTCGCTACGCTCAGGAATTAACTCATAACACCCTCGCTACGCTCGGGAGTTAAATCTAGAGTCCTTTGCTGCGCTCAGGATTCAATATCGCGCCCGTGACATAATACAGTGTTTTATCCCCTCGGTGTACAATCTACTATTATGTTTAGTTTGCTCTATGGTCTTGTGACGGTATAAGTTTTTTCACACCACCTGCTCGACAATGACTAATTATATATCATGTAAACCTTACTCAAAGTAAGTCATTATAGCCCTTTGGCTTTCGCCGGGTAGTAATATTGTACTGAAATTCATTATAACCCGTAGGTTAGTAATATGATTCTCAATTTCATAGTTCTTATTCCTATACCCTTAAAGTCCAATTTCGTAAAAATCGCACAGCTCCGAAAATCGAGACGGCCACGCCACGGCAAGCGGCGTTCGAATTTCAAACGAATGAAACAAATTTCAAATAAAACAAAAGCTGCCAGTGTTAGCCGACGTTGTAATATTACACGCATAGAACTGCTAAGATTCCAAATAAAAATATTGCTGTATCATTAGGTACACAACTGGACTAATTTCTCAAACTTAAATTTTTACTTTTAATTTGGTTTTACTGTTGTTTTAATTAAATTATTTTTCTAGTTTTTTGATCCCATTTTCCACCTATACGCCCACAATCTTGCTAAATGTGGCCTGTAGGTACCTGTTACCTTAGGCTCTGTCTACCCCGTAAGGGATAAAGACGTGATTTGTGTATGTGTATGTATGTATTTTTCTAGTCACCTTGGTTTTTATTGTCTCGCAAAAGGTGAGAAAAGTAGAGTATACTCCTCGGAGATAAAACTGTATATGTCTTGGGTGCGCTTAAATCCTTCGCTCCACTCAGGACTCAATCTTAATTCCCTCGCTACGCTCAGGAATTAACTCATAACACCCTCGCTACGCTCGGGAGTTAAATCTAGAGTCCTTTGCTGCGCTCAGGATTCAATATCGCGCCCGTGACATAATACAGTGTTTTATCCCCTCGGTGTACAATCTACTATTGTTTTACTTGACATTACATTAAGATTTTGCCCAAAGCAGTCGCATTATTATTTTATACAGTCCAATCCACTATAATAGGGTAAACGATTCTGAGTAAGAAAAACCCAAAATATTTCAATTCTCGAAAAAATGTTCATGTGGTTTTTGGAAACAGAAGTTTAGCAATTGTTTATGATGAATATAAAGGGTTAGACTTCGCTTTTTGCTCAAATCTGTAAAATGGTCACGTCCGCCGACAGAGCTCGGGAATCACAAACAATCACGTGGTGATCTAGTCTAGACTGCCAAACGACGTTTTATAACTTTTTAAACAAAAGTCGCTGCTGGAAAAATAACTTTGCAACATAATTAGGTAAAATTGTGCACTTAGGTTATTAGGTACTTATTCTACTTAGTTTTCTAAGTAGATTGCAAACCATAGTTTTCCATTATTATTAGATAACTATATACTTTACTCAGTCAATTATAATAAGAAAATAAATTAAAAAGCCGTGGTAGCCCAGTGGTTTAACCCGTGGCCTCTCAAGTTCGAATCCAGTAGGCTTTAATCCAGTAGGTTCGAATCCAGTAGGCTTATTACCTAACTCGCTCGCAATCGCCGTCGTGTTCATTTTGACAGTTCATGTATGGGCTGACAATTGACATCGGAATCAGCTAGCTGTCACATTCATACAAGAACTGTCAAAATGAACACGATGGCGATTGAGAGCGAGTTAGGTGATAAGCTTTGTCTGTATGTATGGTATCTCATTAGAAATTTTTTTGAAGCTTTTCGGTGAAGGAAAATATCTTGAACCTGCACACAACTGCGACGCAATTCAATGGTGTGTGTGAAGACCCAATCCGCACCGGGCACGCGTGGGAACTATAGCTCAAGCCCTCTCATTGTGAGAGGAGGCCTGTGCCCAGCAGTGGGACGTATATAGGCTGGAGATGATGATATACTTATTATTTCAATATCCACTCGGGGAACTAAGCGATAGAGGTTAGGATCCATTTTAGCCATTTTAGCTAAAGAACTGTGAACCCTAATAACGTTCATTCAATCTTAGAACCTCCTTTTTCAAGGCTTCCGTCTACGCGGAGAGCTCATTTGTCAAAGGCGCACTTAAGGGCGGTTTTAAATCACTGCGTTGAAAATTCCATTTCAGGTATTTCTCGAGTGCAAAGAATTATTGAGCATATTGCCTAAGCTAACACTTGTATTTTTTTAACCTGCGACTTTCTTCTGACGCATAGAAATTAATGCTTAAAGTCATGCAGTGGCGTAGCTACCTAGGGACTAGGCGGGGCAGTGCCCCGGGGCCCTCAAGCTCAGAGGGCCCTCGAATCCTTACCAGAAAATCTCGATCGAACTATTATTATTAAAACGTAATCAGTTTAGATAGTAGTGGGGCCTCATTTTTTTATTTGCACCAGGGCCCTTGGTTACCTAGCTACGCCACTGGAAGTCATGTCTAAAAGGTATTCCGTATCATCGTACCGAAAAAAAACAAAAGGGTCGGGACCCCTTTAATTTATACTTTGTTGTTCATTATTTTATTGTTATAGCATCCATAGTAATATGTATCTACTATGAGAAATTTTCATGTCTATTACCTACAATAAAATTAAGATCGAGCAAGAAACGCTGAAATAACACGCCTGATTTTTGACAGCACAACATTTGAAAGTCGTAAAAATCAATGTTTTGCTATAAAACTACAATACATTTTTTTTTATTAGTGGACTAAACTATTTACATATATAACTTTCATTCACTCTACTCGTATTTTAAATTCAGTTGTTTCAGTCATTTTGAGTTAAGTACCTCCCTACCTACCCCACAAATTCAAGAAGCTACTTACGTCTGAGCACAGGGCTTTTATATACGGTGGGTCTTAGAGTATTCCTTCCTTACACCTGCTCACCGCAAGTACTTACCTTGACTCGGTTTATTTTACGAGGCAGATATTACGAACGGTTTTATGCCACAATTACACTGCGACTACTTGGACCTTGACTCTTCTTGATATCGTTTAGCTACTGCCAGTTACAAGTGGCACTTTTACTTAGTTTTCTCAGATCAGTTAACCATCGGTGGCGTTCAGATCTAATTGGATCCGAAAACAACTTGATTAAACAATAACTTGAACCAGCTCTAACATAAAAATATTTTAAAATTCAAAAAGTATTTGTTTGCCACTATATTTACTT
This sequence comes from Pandemis cinnamomeana, assembly GCA_932294345.1. NCBI lineage: Eukaryota > Metazoa > Arthropoda > Insecta > Lepidoptera > Tortricidae > Pandemis > Pandemis cinnamomeana. The sequence goes on along the minus strand of OW028705.1, from coordinate 7,179,758 downwards.
CAATACCCGTCTTATAAAGGCACCCTCAATAAATAGGTATATCCTTCAAAGAGACTAGAAAATGTAACTGAATACGCAGCTGTGTTTTTTAAGTACTTTGTTTGCTTTTCGATGCTTAGATAAATACAGCTACTGAAGATCACAAGCTACAAGTATTTATGTAACACTTAATTAACTCGACTCCATAATTTTAAATCACTTAACTCGAAACAATACCTACTATTGTTGTAAACAGCGACCTCACAACAACAATGGCACACACCATTTAGCGTCGTGAAATATTTTCACACAAAAGATAAAAAGTAAACGGCTCATTTCTCATGTTAAACACTAGACATTAAGCATTTATGGCTGGTAACGATGAACGCATGTCATGTAGCTATACATATATTTTATCTATTTATGTAGTCGGACCGGTTTAAAATTATACTCAGCGGCACAAAATTAAATTTGGCCCCAGTCTCCATATATACAAGTTAGGCCGCATTTGGAGTACTGTTCTCATCTCTGGGCTGGGGCACCCAAGTACCAAATCCTTCCATTTGACCGCATCCAACGCAGAGCTGCTCGACTTGTCGATCACCAGGCACTCTCTGGTCGGCTCGATTCTCTGGATGACTCTACTACTGCTTTTGCCGACTAACCGACTACCCTCATAGTCGAATGCTAAGTAGCAATTGGCAGAGTGCAAAGCGGGTGGAGGGGGTAGCCTAAACGATCACAGCGCTCGCTACGGCTAAAATTGTCATTTTTGTCGCTGACTTGAGCTGTCAAATCCATATTGCAGTAAACATTTTCTAATCGTTTTTGAGATAAAAATATGGTCCTGGTAAGATGTTGTTGTGAATTGTAATAACACCAAGAAGAATAGCGACTGTAAATTTTACCAAATTCCAAGACCATGGTGGAAACGAGACCAAAGAAATAAGTGGATATTTGCCGTAAGAAAAAAAAGTAAGTTACCTAACCTCTAAAATTTCACTGAAAACAACAATTTTAATATTATTGGCAATAATGTTACTGACTACCATTGTCCAAAATTGTGTAATATAGTAAAATAACACAAGATTTCATTAATATTTTTCACAATATTTACTTACTTCTTGTTTGGCAGCGGTGACAATATTGTCCATAATGGCCGCCTATCACGTGGCGCTGTCGTCGCGCTCGGTCCCAATAGTGCTACTTATTATTAGTGTCCGACCGAAGTTTCGGTTTCGGTTTCGGTTTCGGCCAATTTCGGCCAAAAAAGTGATTTCGGCCGAAGTTTCGGTTTCGGCCAAAATCCGGCCGAAACCTTCGGCCGGGCCGAAATTACTTCGCGGCCTCTCGCGGCTCTCGATCGGGGCTTAATTCGGGCGTTCTCGACCGGGTAGGTATAGGTAATGCATCGGCGGCCGGTCCAGCTGGGACCAGCGACAATAGTATGCATGCAGTTTGTGATGTTTGTTTGTGAACCACGTAGCCCGCGACAAAATATGGTGAATGTTGTCTATTTATTAAATTATTATTTACTTTTTAGAATCTGTTACTGCATTTTATGCTGAGATTAATGAACAATACGTTTGATATTAGGATTGTGAATTTATTTAGTTTAGACGTGATAAGAATAGGTTGTTTGTTTTGAATAATATAATACCTATGCCGCGAATTAGTGAAGTCTTGATAACAGCAGTAAAAGAATACCTTATTAACCCTATTACTATCCCTTACACATGTAGGTAGGTATGTTATTTTAAATAACAAGTAAATAACTTAACTAACAAAGTTATAAATAGCAGATATATAACTTATTTATTTGCCGCAATGAATTGAAGACCTACTCTTACCAAGTAATACCTACCTTTTGACAGAAAAGTAAAATTTGTCAGTTATGCTAGGGTTTGTAAACAGAAAAAAAAGTTAATAGGTACTCTAAAAACAATAATTAGATCGAATTTTAGTAAGTTTTTTTCTGTTCGTAAATAAATAATAACTTGTTAAGTTTGAATTCGATAAAATTGTTCAGATGTGTGATTTATGCAAAAGTTGATTTATGTTTAAGCTGTGATTTATCTTGCAATTGACTTTGTCCAGGTATTATATTAATTAGCTAACTTTGTTTAAAAGTTAAAAGATTTGTTTTTATTTGGTTTAAAATTTCATATTTTACCTCTAATTATACAATACAATACAATAACTCTTTATTGAACACCACATACCTATAACAACCAAAACAGAAAAAAGGTATACAGAATATTACAAGGTAACAATAGGCGGCCTTATCGCTACAGAGCGATCTCTTCCAGGCAACCATACCTATTTCATATTTTCTATTTTATATCTATTTTCATTACAAATAAACGTTTTTTATTTTGTTTAACAAAAAAATAAACTGTTCTCATATAAGAAATCATTGTAAATAACCTTTTCCTTATGATTTGTAGAGTAATTTTGAATATTTTGATACGTCTTCAAAAATTTCGGTTTCGGTTTCGGTTTCGGCCGAAATCAGAAATAAACCGAATATTCGGTTTCGGTTTCGGTTTCGGCTAAAAATCGTGTTTCGGTCGGACACTACTTATTATGTTTCGTTTTTGTAGCCATTCTTACAAATTTACAGCTCTCGCACGTATTTGTGAGTAAATATCATCATCATCGCGGAATAGCAAAGTAAAGTTATCCATTTATTTTTTGACATGGACCTCCGCAAAGTAACGCCTGAGTCTATACAGTTTTTAAATATTTTAAGTACATACAGCATATAGCGCCGTAGGTACTACTCGTAGATAATCGTATTTTTTGCCGAATAGTTGCTGAGTGCCGACTAATCGCCGACAACAAAACCTGCCCAACGGTCTTTCGGTTTCACCGACTGAGTAGTTGGCAAATAGATGGCCCATCCCTAATGCGAACAATGGTATTCGTGTCTATTGGAGTTCTCATTAACTATGCGGTTGACCTTTATCAGTGAAAATTAATAACACAGCTGCAGGACTTTGCAACTATTCATTTACTTTTTCTAAAGACCTAGGCTGGTATACTTATTCACCTTTTATTTTATTACGAATACTCAATGACGTACTGAATGATTCATTTTATGTAGTTTCGAAATTAGGTGTCTAGTTGTATTATAATTTTAATGCAACATTGTGTGTCATTGTGCTATATTCAACAGCGTAGGTACACGAAATTACGTATTTTTGAACTGTTTGCGTTATTTTACTACAAAGTTGGTACGCGTTTAGTTAGTAGGTAGAAACTTGTATTTTAAAAACAAACAACGTACCAAATGTTTGTTCAAATGTTGCACGGAAAGCACACTCACCAACTGGATACACAACAATGGAAAATTGTTATTGTTTTAAAGCAGACAATGTAAATCAGCGACCATGGTTATCAATGATATTATAACATTATGCATTGAGTTATCATTGAATGTCTCGGTCTACTGTATAATTGACATACTGGCATGTAATGACTGACTAAAATGCTAAGGTAACGATTTCTGCCATATCTAATTTATGAACGAATTGGGAAAGGTTTGAATAAAAATGTACCTACAAAAAATAATTATAAGGTAGCTCAAAATATATACGCAATTACGTGCGTGCAAGTAGGTCTCTAACCTACACAGACTACACCCATTACTTTATTTTGAAAATGTGTTAGTTATCCTAGAAGTATAACTGTAGTATCGGTTATGGAGATACAGCCTAGGAGTAAGGAATCGTAATAATAAACTATTTAACTAAAACTATTTTATAATCGCAAATGTCGTGGTAGGAGGTGGTTAATCTTTACAAAAACGTTAATATGTCGTTTATTTACCTACTATGTAGACAGATAAGTAAGTAGGTATAGGTACACGTGACTTTAAATTTGGAAACAAAATGTATTCGCTTCCGGAATAAGACGTGTCCTTAAGCACATGCCGTTTTATCTCATGAGATAACTTTTTGCAAGTGTCTCTACATGTAACAATGTAGTGATAATTTGTGATGTATTTATTTATGTATTATACAACGTGTTACGAAATACCCCGTAAAAAACCGATTGTCTGCAAACTCAGTTTACGAACGATAGTTTTACATTTTTTCATAAAGAAACATATTCGAACTGCTAGCTTTGACGTCACGCGAGAAGATCATGCCTCCATCGCTTCTTCCGCGCTCTCGCCTACACACTCTGACGTCACGCGGAACGTAACGCAATGAGTCATGCTTTTTCGTGAGTGCAGCCGGCGTTCATCGATTTATAAGACGTTATCACGACAAAATATAATTAAATATCAAAGCTAAAAATATTGTTAACCCTAGTAAACTGTCATGTCAGGGAACCAGATTATTTTAACAGATCGCACCCTTCGTGGAAGAAAGACGTAAGTCCCATGTTAAGTCAATAGGACTTACGTCTTTCTTCCACGAAGGGTGCGAGATAGACCTAACTACCTATTTCAATAATTGTGCCTATTTTAATTGTGCTTCCTTGACAAAATGTTTACTACCTCAATACAAGGACGTCATTATGCTCAAGTACATGGCTTCAAAAAACGTTAAGGCGGAAAAAATATTACGTTGCCAATCTCTAATCTTTTAATCGACATACTACGATTTTATTGTTTCCTGTTTTTTCCGTTTTTTTTCTAAAATAACTATGGTTTTCTAAACTCGGAACATTACGTTGTTTCGGTCCGATTACGATTAGGTTGTTTCGTTAAGCAAGCTCTTTTAAAATCTTCCAAAACTCGACTTGCAATTTCAATCTAATCTAATTGTAGGTACCTACATTTTGTTATTATGTCTCTATCGTACTGCGAGTTAAGAAGAACTGTAAGTACATTCTGCTTAGTTTATTCTTTGATTTTACTGTAATAGGGTTTGCACATCAATGAAAGATTTTTTTTTTCTTTTTGGGGTAAGTTATACGCGATACTCCGGTTCTTGGTTGATGGACTTAATATAAGGCCACATTTAACGTCCTTTCGGCTTTACGCGTAGTTTTGTACAGTTTGGGAGAAATTTATTTTGCTTTTTTTTTCGCAACATGCCATCGCTACATGCCAACGTTTCGTCGAATGATTTAAATGTTGAAGTTTGTTTAGTCGAAATTGTTTTACATTATATTGTTTGGTCGAAAAATAGTTTTAACAAAAAAAAATTAGATCATCCGAACGGCACTCTGTACATTAAAAACCAAAGAGTAAGTATAGCAAAAGGAACGCCAAGTTAATACAACTGAGCAAAAGTCAGCTATATAACCACACTCTGGGTATTTTTTGTGATGATTTCCTTTCCAGCTTTTTCTAGTCCACCCAACTGCGCTAGCAATCGTAGACCATCAATTATCCAACTTAGATTGCTACCTAGCTATAGACATCTCAAAAGGAGTTATTGACTTGCGTGTCATTTGAAATTTAGACCTAATAAACCCACGCGTTAAGTTAAAGTTAAAGTATCAGCGCAATCGACATGAGCCTTTTTAAAAACTTCTTCTTCAATAGGTATTTCCAAGGCATTGTGACGCAGGCAGCGCGTTCGAATCTCAAGTGAATTGAGTTTGCTCTACCATTCGGGTCACGGATGAATCATGACTAATTACCTATCCGCATTAGCCTTACTCCCTTATTCATAAACGCTTCTCAAGCTTATGTTAACTTAACGTTCGTTTGAGTTTATCTATCACGTTTGCCTAAGTCAGACAAAGACTAATCATACCTACATTTAGCTAAAACTGGTTTGTTGCTAAGAACAACATTAATACTTAATGCTGTTAAAAAGACTGCATTGTTTTAATACGCCTACATAATATAACCCTACTTCACTCTTCTTCTTCTCCAACTAGCGAAGGTTGGCAGTCAGTTCTGAATATTTCTCCCTGTCACTAAATATCACTCAGGCCAGTAAATTTTAGCTGAATGTTTTTTTTTATTATTGAATACGCGATAGTACAACGAAAGCGATTTTATTAGTAGAAAAGTTTTATTAACTTGCATTCTCTCTGAGTACACACTGCGAATGACAAAGTGAGGCAGGTTTGACATTTACCGTGTGCGACAGTTGTATGCACGCATATGCAACCAAAATTTGAAAACAAACTGAGGCACACGCCACGCACACGCGGCAAGGTATAGTTTAAAGTGGCCATGCTTTGCAGTTCGCAAAACTCCGTCTTTACTTTTTATTTCGTCTGAGGATACATTTAATATCTGGAAGTAAATAAAAGTTTTTGTGCGTATTTCGAATCCGATAGCCCCTCCTACGTGCTTCCCAACGAGATTAATTCTCTTCAAGTGAATAACAGACTTATTTTGTATACAACGCTTTGGAATAGGGATGCGTAGCGTAATAAGTCTGAAAATATGACGATTTACGTTTTATACGCTATTTTTAAAAAGTTAATACAGTTTCTATCCTGGTACGTGGTATTTATAATCCACAACAAATCTATTAGATGTAACACGTACCTACATACCATAATTAAGCAATATTGCGGACCGATGCTCTCATTTAATTTTTATTTGAAAATTTTGAAAGATTATCTCAAATGTGTAAGTAATTACAGCACCAATATATTTCAGAGTAATGAAAAAATACAATATGTTGTTATGAAGTACCGGCTTATTATTCGTCAAAGTATGTAGTCAAAACTTCAGGAATATAAAAACTTTTATTCGTATTCCTAGAAGTATCGGCAAATCCGAAACTCCCGCCAGACATAAACAAATACTTTCTGAGATATTACAAAGGCTAATTTCAAAATGTTTCTCTTCATTTTATATTTATGAACTCCGAATGTATAAGTTGCCTTTATCATACTTAGTTGGCATTAAAGCACTAGACTAACTGGCGTACATCCACCTCCAAACCTACCTATGAGATATATTAGATATAGATATTAAAGAGAGTATTATCTCAACCTGCCATTGTGATGTTTGGCTTTAAGATAATGCTAAAATATTATTTAAAGACAACCGAGCCTTATTAATTTTAATAAATAATGGAAGTAGAATTGGGAAATCAGATTTTAAATGAGTTTTAATCGCGCCTTCAAAGCTGAGTCATGGGGTTTAGAAAAGGAATAAATTTGCATGGTACAAATGCGTCAAAATGGATACGGACAGGCAAATTGAGAGTCTCCTCCTTTTTAAGTTGGTTAAAAATAAAATCAATTGCATTCTGAGCAAAATCAGCTATTATAGTAAAGGAACCCCTGCTCGCATTTCCTATTTATTATGCGGACAAAATTAACGGCCGCTTGTTGAGGCGAGAGTCGATCCCTACCCAGGTTTATATTTCAACAAACTTGCGAAAACCAAAAGTTCATCAAGAGAGTTCGCTGAATGGACGCACTTACATGCTTTAGTGAGAAGCAGCTACAGTATCTAAACCACAAATAAAACCAACTGCAGAGATACTCGATATCTATCGAGTAAGATACCCATCCCTACTCGCTGCGTAGGCGGTTTTGTTTACTTACAGAACAACTCCAGGGAGGTTACCATGACGTCTTAATGCGATTCAATTCCGATTCAGTTTAGGTTCGCTCGCTGTCAGATCCATACTAAAAATGATAGCTAAAACCTGAACTGAGTCGGAATTTTATCGCATTGAGAATCTGAGACGTCATTGTAATTGTGGTGAGGCCCTAGTTCTTTCTTATGAGACTAGTTGGTAGGATATGAGAGACATTCTTATTTCAAATTCAATTAAGTACTGGCTGGTGCATGGTTAAGGCAGAACCATATTCTTCTTCACTACCGTACTTTTTGTTGTTTCATGTGTCAAATTAGTGTTAATGTAGATTGCGTTACCAGTTTTATGTGCTTTATATGTATACTATAGGTATAATTGTACCTGCCTACTCATCAAGTGAAATGTTATTTCTTTTGAGAATTATAAAAAATCTGTAACCCGAAATTAGTTAATGGTAAAAAGGCACTAATTGGCTTGCGCCACTTTAAAGACTGAACCTTTCATTGCAAACTTGAGGTCTTCAACACCATGATGGGCCTGATTTTTGAAGGCTCATTACTCGAACGAAAGTACCATCAGAAAAATATAGCAAGAAAAGTACTTCTAAGTAGAAGAAAAACCCGTCCACGATTTAACTGTTTTTAGGTTTTTTTTTATCTATTGAAGTTGAATGTAGGTATCGTGTTTCGACCAATTTAAGGAATCAAACGTTTCTTTATTACACAACATATTATTTTTACCCTATCAGAAAGAATATTGGAATATGGTATAAACAGTTGAACCAAAAATTGGTGGAGTTAAGATAAACGCAGGTCTTAAACGGTTTAGCTTCAAAGTATCCTGATTTACTAGTTTTTGTTCCATTTACAATGTTCGTTTGTTTGTAAATTGTCAGTCTGAAAGTTTACAAACAATTTTTTAACCATTTCCAGTGGTCGGTTTGAGTTATTTAATACGCGAATGCAGACTCGACTGTCATCCCTAATACAGCTAGTTAAGCTAATAAAAACTCCTTTATTTAGACAGTCAGGAGGGATTTTCTCTCTTTGATGTTCTCAAACGACATCCACAATTAAATTTAATTAAAAGCTGTCAGTAATAACTGGGCCGTAAGTACAGTCTTTGGAAAAACGTTTTCACCTGTTTGTTAGTGTAATATACTAATGTAATTAAATTAGTATAGTATTTATCTTGTAAACCTTCGCTTCGTTCTACTTACTAAGATCATTTACTAAAGTTGACTATACCTAAGTACATCAAATGCCGTCTGCATTGGGACGTCAAATTATTCTTCGTTCTTGTCGTTTGTATTTTTATTCTGCTTTTTCGGTTTGACTTCCGAGCTTTGTGGAAAAGGATTTCGCTGGAGTTACTTATTTATTGGTGGGCGACGATTATTCAGCGCGTACCTAAATATCGTGTAATGTAAAAGAGCGCTGACGTCACGAGTGAGGAGCAATTAATCGACGGGACAGTGATTTTGACGTCATTCCTTAAAGCAAACTTTAAGCTATTTAAGAAATACACTTACATTACAAAAATAATTTTCGTAATGATGTTTCTGAACTCTAAGTGAGGAAAAAATAAGAAAATATTTATTTTGAATATCAACAAGATCATGCAGCATTACAGACTAAAATCTGCTTTAAATATTAATTCTGACACTAAGGTAATCAAACATAATTAATACCCTGTTAAAAATTATATTATAATTATGTCATCAATCTATTATTATATGGTCAAAATTTCGCTTTAATCTTATAGATTTTATAGTACGTATCTGTAAACGAACAGACATGCAGAACTGTTAATTGAATTTTGACAATTGTTAATTGTCAAAATTGTTAATAGAACACATTTTTGAAATTATTAAATAGGACTAAAATACTCTAGCTACTCGTATTTCTAATTCAGCGCAAAACATATATTTTTCAACACATTTGGATTGTATTTTTGAGTGATGCACTTTCAGAATCGGGTCCCAGTTTATCATACCGATTTGCAAATTATCAAGATTGTCGCCTCGTCACGAAGTTTCCTACCAATTAAACTTAATACTCGCTGAAATATTAATGAAATTGTCTCGACACCTTACTTAAGGAATGACCGTAGTAGGTTTACTTATCATCAACTTCAAAAACAATTAGTAAAATAATAAATTAAACTCATCTAACAGGTGATAACAATATAACATTTGAAATCAAGTTGTTTTTTCATTCTCAAATGAAAAATGTTTATCACGTCTATCTACAAGTGAAGCTGTGGACAAATCATATATTAATTAATAATTGTCAATGAACATCATAAATTAATACGTTCCATTCCACCGTCTCAAATGAAATGAAAATTGCTTTCATGTATAACATTTTATCGTGCCGCGTTAATTGACGTCGTTGTCAAACGAAATAATTTATTCCTTCGGATTCACGTGTACCTTTTACACGTACTTACAAGGTATAAGGTATATATTTAATTGCATGAAAGTGCCTTTACATGAATTGCTTAGTAACCCAAAAAAAATGATTCTACGCAGACGAGATTCTACGCAAAAGCTAATAAAAGTAATAAACCAAAGCTAATAAACTAAGCATTAAAGTTATTTTCGGGTTTTTATGGAGAAAATCGTCGATATTACATAAAATAATCTCAATCACGGCCACCCACGCCGAGCACGAGTAGGTGAATAATCTGGCGAAATTGATACGAAACCTAATACGTAACGTTTGATTACCGCTGCCGATACCCAGCCACGACCGTTTCCAAGAAGCTCCGGGGATTTTAGGCAGGGCTGTCAATTCATAAGACGAAAATATCATAAGGGGGACTTATATTAAACGCCGGACCATTTTAGCTCACACGCCATTGTTCTGATGTCGCTTAACGCTTGTTGCCAATCGATCAACTCGGAAAAAGTGCCTCTGACTGACTCACTGTAATCACTCGCACTAAGCATCCGGAGTAAGCAGTGTGGTTTGAATTAGTTTTCGGATTAAGTACCATAAAAGAGCGCCGATCAGATCAGGCTACTTATACAAGGATTGTAAACATGTGAAGGATTGTAAACAACTACAAAATAGACCTTCACGATCAAATATTACTTATAGCGGCTACAGAAAAGTCGACACCCAACCCTAATTTAGCGTTTCATGCTTGAAATTACTTCTCGTAATTACCTTCAGATCTGCAACTAAGTCGATGAAATTGATGAACATAAGAGAATGTATGTAACTAGTTTTATTGCCTCATCTACTCTTATAGCAGTAGAATGTTTTAACTTCAGTCTAAATTCTAATATAACACTTTTATTAACGACTAGCTTCTGCCCGCGACTTCGTCTGCGTTAAATTATACATATAAACCTTCCTCTCGAATCACTATATCTACTCAAAAAAACCGCATCAAAATCCGTTGCGTAGTTTTAAAGGTCTAAGCATAATCATATATATGGACAAACAGCGGAAAGCTTTTTTTATACTATGTAGTAAAGAACGTAAACATTAGGCTTTTTTGTAAATACACATGACAAACATGTTTTCTTTGATATTTATGATACTGGGGATTCATTTAAGTTTCGGAGATGTAAGATAAACAGAACTATTCATTAATGTTAAGACGTACACGATATGAAAACAAGAAAAACAAAGTAAAGTTGGATTTCCGTAAAACATAAGATCAGAGGGGATTGAGACCGAAAAGATACTACCAACAGCATCCTTAGAAAACAAATAAAAAGTACCGACCTCAGAAAATGGTCCCAGTATTTTCCCTGCTTTCTCCAAAAACGTGACACATCTAATCCTTAACCTGAAGCACAGGTGAATCTACGTTGTCAAGATCATGAACATATAAATTTAACTTAGATAAATTTGAGTGTGGACGCCTGCCGCATCCCAACCGCAGAGGAACGTATTGATTTTTAATTACCCTCCACTTTATCCGGCATTGGTTTGTAACAAAATGCATAATATTTTCGGAGATTCAGGCCAACCGGTCTGGCTTGATGACCTTAAAAGCCCAGACAAGAATGACGTTGGTTGCATTCATTTGCCATTTTGAATGCAAGATTAAAAATAACGGGAACCGGTAAATAACCTAGTGCGGAACTTGAGTATCATCATCACTATCACTATCACTACATAGTATAAAACAAAGTCGCTTTCTCTGTCCCTATATCCCTATGTATGCTTAAATCTTTAAAATTACGCAACGGATTTTGATGCGGTTTTTTTAGTAGATAGAGTGATTCAAGAGGAAGGTTTTATGTATAATACTACGCAGACGAAGTCGCGGGCAGAAGCTAGTCAAGCTATAAAACAAATATTTAGCACACGAAAGAAAAAAAGGGCTAATTAATAAAAAGAACTCTTGCTCAATTTAAATAGCAAATATTTCTGCAGATTCTGTTCTGTGATAATTAAATGTCATTAGGTTGATCATGCCCATTGCCATTAGTTCTGTTCTATATACCTAGAACGCATGACCGACAACGATATTGTACGTTACGCTTGCCCACCTTAAAAGTATCTACATACCTATGCATTTTACGCATCAATTGCCTTTTGCAAAAACGGATGAATTATACTCGATTGCTTAAAGACATTTCAAAATTCAGTGATTGGAGACGATTGTGAGGGAACGGTAACCAGCAGTGTAATCGGCAAATACCATTATTTCGCGATTAATTGCTGCAACTCACGTAAGTGACGTCAATGAAACAACGCCACTCTGTTCCGTACATAAATCAACTAGAGTAAAGTTATAAATTAAATCAAATATGTATTTCAATGTTAAATACTTCAACCTGTTTGCTACCGAACACAGGTTTTCTGGAACGGCATACAAGTCTCTAAGTATACGAATGAAGAAGATTTGAGAATTTACTTACCTACGCTGTTTTCGGCAGGTTCTCGAGTAGGTACTTTTAAGAATCCGTCTTCCATTGAACTGACTGAAATAATACTTACCTTCATCGTACATACAGATGTAATTAATACAATCAGTTTTCTTACTTCCTTCAAAAACTTTTATCTTTCTAATTTTAGAAAGGCTTACACAACTCTGGTACATCTTACACCAGGGAATATTTTGAATTCAATGTCACCTGTGATGTCGTAAATGAAGTGAAACATTAACACGTGCTTGATTAAACGGCAAAGGTCACCGCACACGTCGAGCTCGCGAGGTACGAATGCCAAATTTTCGCGAAATTGGGAAACTTAATTTTCTGTACAGCCAGCTTCGAAGGTAAATGCGAGGAGTAATTTCTGTCTATGGTCAATGTTAATAAAACTAGCCGTAACAAAACAAGTTATAAATAATACTTACGAAACATTACAAGGCATACAACACCCTTCACTACATATAAAACAAAGTCGCTTTCCGCTGTCAGTCCCTTTGTATGCTTAGATCTTGAAAAGTACGCATCGGATTTTGATGCGGTTTTTTTATAGATAGAGTTAATCAAGAGGAAGGTTTATATGTATAATTCTACGCAGACGAAGTCGCGGGCAGAAGCTAATATATTTTAATTGATACTTAAGAACAATTCAAATTAAATCACTTAGTATCGCATTCGGGGTCATACCGGGTTCGTCATCACTACATATTATAAAACAAAGTCGCTTTTTCTGTCCCCAAATCCGTATGTATGCTTATATCTTCAAAACTACGCAACGGATTTTGATGAGGTTTTTTTTAATAGATAGAGTGATTCAAGAGGAAGGTTTATAATGTATAATACATGCATGATATACCGTGCGAAGCCGGGGCGGGTTGCTAGTAAACTGATAAAATTAGACTGAATAAAAAAAACACGTTTGTCTGTCCTATATTGAAACTTTTTGCACGATATGTTTGCTCATTTCGTTTTTTTTGCTAACTGTCCATTCATAACACAGGGATATGTGTAGCTCTAGCTAGGTCTGACGTGTGATGAATTCGGTGGCGCCGCAAATTGGGGCTCCAGGTTTTATCCCCTCCACGGTTATAATCGTTTCATTTATTCTCAATGCCCCTTCATTGTTTCTCGTTAATCGGACCGCCGTGTCGGATTACCATTTAATCCCTTGTTTTTGTTCTAAATGCTTATTCCGCATATTTTTCTCTTTTTATCACGTGATATTTTATTTGAAATCGGATAAAGCAGACTTAAGACAAAGTACCGTAAGAAAGGATGAGAAGGGATTGCGGGGAGAGCAGGGATATAACTACTAGGATTGAGTTTAGAAAACATTCACTTGCTAAGTACTTAAAATTTCTGGCTCAGCTTGCTCTAGAAGTAGTTTAGTTATATATATCCCATTTTCCTCCTAGTTCCTATCTTTTCTGACCCCACTACGGGGTGAGCTGGGATTTGCCTATATTTTAGTGTTTATTGTTTTAACTATTAAGCTAAACGACAGATAATCTTAATCAGTCGAATTTCTTTTAACCCTTTACTGTGCATTCGACTAGGCTGTGGAATCGCTTACCACCCTCCATCAGGCAATCTCCCTCCGTAGTGTCGTTCAGGGAAGGCTTGAAGAAGACGTGGCTCGCGCCATCTTCTTAAGTGTAAATTTCCTTGGTGGTTGTGCTCTTTATTTATTTTATGTATTGATATAATAATATATTATAGGTACAGTAGTTTATTGTCTAGTAGGTAATACGTAAACTCATAAAGATACCCGGTATTTGTAATTTTTAAACTCACTCGACCGTCCCTAATAGGTACAACACTCCTCTCATCCACTCAAAGGTTGACAGGAAGAGATCCCTTAAAGGGATAAGTCCGCATTTGTGCATGTATCTCAGCGTTTGTCAATTGTATTTATTCTATGTTCATTTTTCAGAATAAAGAGTTTACATATATAGGTACATAATCATTATTAAACTAAATTTTTATCTCCATTTTTTGTTTTACTCCCTACTCACCCCGTTTTACGACAACGATTGGTTAAAATAATTAATTCATGAATTATATAAACCCTTTAATGTTGTCACTAGAAAAAGCAAAGATTCCATTAATATTACACATGCTCAGTGTACATTGGGACTAGGGACCCAATACTGTGACCCACCCACACAGTGTTATGGCGTGCGCGCTCCACAGAAGGGTTAATTGGGTTGCCAAACTTTTTCACTGCATATATATTTCTCCTATTCAATGACCGACGGCAGGATCATATTAATAAACTATCCATAACGTGTATTCGAAAAAAATGTACTTACTTTTGGGTGGTGTTTTGTAATAAGACTTCCATTTGTTTTGTTGCTGTTCCAAATTATTGGTTATTTGAGACATATTAAGCATATAAGCATTGTTTTGCTTTACTTGAAACGATATTTAGTATTTTTACGATTATATCTGAAACCAATAAAATAAACAGATTTATTGAATTACTGTCCGATTCGCAGAATCATAACAAATAATGTTCTACGCAGCGTAACACTTCAGTATCCAAGCGATTAATTACATATTGCTACGAGCCCTGGATCAATACTGTCTAAATAAATACAAGTATTACAACCGCAACGCTATAGCGCTATAGCACACAGGGTAGGTAATATTAATGTGTTATATATTTACCTAGAAAAACTCAGCCTGATTTTTAATGATTATATTTACAAAAGTATTAGGTGACTCAAAAAGTGGTCGTTGACATAGTTTATAAAAGTTCAACTATTTGCCTCAAAGCTTTGAAACAGCTGGCATAATACAAAAAACATGACGAAACTAAGACCAGTTCAACGTATTAAAATGTTAAGTATTAAAATTAGTAATGCGTTTAAAATTCAAGGCATCTCGTGACACGCGACCTCTCGGGATGATGTCACTAAATCCAAGAATTTAGAACTCCGAAAATACTTTGACACACCAATAACGTACGTAATTAAGGATTCTATGTGATTAATATTATTTAGCTCAAAAACGCAAAAGTAGACGTAGGTATAGTGTGTGCTAATAGGCAAATACCAAAAAAAGTAATTCAGAAAAGAACTGCCTTTCGTTCCCCATGTGCAGATATTATGAAATTATAATATCTAAAATAGGGTTTTAATTTAATATGCTATACTAATTTTCGCCGCTATTGTTATTGGTTTAAATTAAATTTGACTGTGTGCCTCGAGGCTGTTAAATTATGCAAGGCAATCGGATTAGGCGCGGGCCCGGCTGGCCACGGCAAACGATATTATGAATTTTATAACGCCTTTGCCGTCTGACGTTTTCTGTTCTCTTTGTACAAAATTCGCGGTAAAACATTGTACAAACACAGCAACTTAGTAAATAACAACTGGTTTTATTTCTCCTGGGCGGCCGCGACGGCCATACTGCTTTTAATCGTCGAGGTTAATGGCTAACAAACGAGCCTCTTGACTTTCACATTATTTTCATAATTATAAAGCGTAATTTAGCAGTGAAAAACAAAACCCTTGTAGCCCTTAACTTAATATATTGCTTGACCACGTTCGTCCCTTGTTTCATTTTGTGTTAATTAATTAACGCCTTAATTATATCAAAAACGCGCTCTTTTTCTCGGGTTTGCTAGACACTAGCGAAAATATAACCCTTGCAGTTATATTACATTAATCTTTACATATCTACGTTTACAAATCCGTATTTTGGCACCCAATTTTAAAGAATGAAATGGTTGTAGCTATCACAAGGTGGATCGCGAGTCATAATAAACACCTTCTTTATTTAGTGGTTATTAAAAGTCTAATTTCGAAAACATAAACTTTTTTTCTCACCCCATTGCTGAGTAATGTGATATAAATATCGATATGTCTGTTATTTAAATACCTTGCTAGTGAACTTAACTAAGTTTTCTTCACATTAAATTTAGAATGCCCTTTAAGCCAATACTGTCTTACATGACCGCCACGCCGCCAATTGTGTGCCTAATTACTGTCTTTTCTACTTATTTACTACTATTGTCACCAACACAGTGGCGAAACTATAACCTATAACCACGGCCAACTCATCAGATTGCTCATGATGGACGTTCTTCATCAATGTAAAGAAGTACATCTGTGTCCTTCCTGTCCTATTTTCTAGACTCACCAGTTCCGTCCATCCTTCCCCTATTGTTCGCCACCGAACCGACAACATAGAAACATACGTTATTAATTAAAAATACAATTGTGCATAAAACTACAAAAACAAAGCTATCCCCTGGATTTTCCTCGAGATAAGTAATCCCTGGATAGAGGCAATAAAAGTATACACTTCATCCTGATATTGATGCCGCCGGGAACAAAGTTGGAGTTAGCGTAACTTTCACTCAGCGAAAGTCACAACTCACAGCTCGGGACCGACTTATGTTTGGAAAAAGTGCTTAAGTGAAATACGAAGTGAATTTTACTACTTTTTGTCCTGATATGTGTACGATTAGGAGAAGTGATTGAAGTGATAGGAGAAGAAATGATTATTTTACTTGGCTGGTTTCTGAAATTGACTTAAAATTTTAATGATACATAAAAATATTTTATTTACCCGTGTCTACAATAAAGGCCCATTTAGACACATGCAAGAATTGTATGCCGTTATAGTTACATTGCGGAGTTTGATAGATCGGTTGAATTCGGTTAACCCCTCGCACCCGCAATGTAATGACACATGTACCTATGTCTAAATGGGCCTTAAATGAATGAGTTACGTTACACTTACACAACTCCTTTTTTGAAGATTTTCGAGATAAGATAAAGTCAACAAAATAAGTGAGGATCGAATCTCGCATCGCACTACTTTTGATGTAATCATATTGTTTATTAGTTTCCTTCGTATTACATTCCAAACTGCTCTGCGATCCCGAGAACAATTAATCTGTATCTTCGACACCCCCCTACCCTACGTAATAGAGCAGTTGTCAGAATAGTACGTATTTGTGTGCCGCCTAATAAGTATTATAATATCAAAGGAAATACGATCGGTGCTCATCCAATTTCACGTAGGCATTATACGCTACTGCAATAAGATTAGGAATTGACATTGAGTATTCCGTTGACAGAGTGATATACTGTAATAATATGTTATCTTCTACAGTAGCAGGTAGATATCTATTGGAAATCTAATGGACTCCTATTGGAAAGGATGTGAGTACGTAAGAGACACCCACCCAGTCCTATTTAGTAAAAAGCCGGCCACGTGCGGGATGGACTTTCGCAATGAGGGTTCCGTATGATAAGCTCGTCACATAATTTTCAGCTATTTGAAATTTATTCGACTTGATACCCCTGGGCCCTGTACCTACCCTAGGTCCTTTTTTCTTACAAGGTACGGAACTCATCAAAAATTTGTTGACTAGCGGAGTGTGTCGCTGTTTCGTCCGCTCCGCATTGGATAACTCGCGAACAAGTTTTGCAACAGATAACCTAGTGCGCTTCGAGCCAATGTTAACGTGTAAACGCACTGGCGTAAATCGGTTTCATCATGGCCGCGCTTCTAACTCCAAAGCAAATGAAACGAACAAGTTTTGTGACCAGATATAATTCCCCCATGGCCATCGAATCGCAGCCAAGGTCAAAATTACCTAATAACAAACATAAATTTATCACACCGACCACAGTCCGATGTTTTAAAGATCGTACCGTGAAATACCTCGAGTAATACCTATTCGTCTCGAGTGCATAGTTAAATGCAGCAAACTCGGCCGTTGAACCTGCGACGTGACGTCAATCGGGATGCTGCATCTCTTGTGCTTGCCGAGATCGTAATCTCGCGTCTAGCTGTACGTCCGATTTACTGTTACTGCCTTCGAGAGCTCTTCGCACTCGAACTAAAATAACTGAGATACGGTACTTTCCGTCGGAAGTGACCAAAGAAAGTAATAATATAAACTCCATTGTGAATTTTATTAACCAAGGTGTTAAATTTTATTTGGATGTGAGCACGGCAATGTTAGCGCGTCTTCAAATCAAATTTTGTCAGTAGGTAATGATGTTCAGAAAAAGACGCTTAGCTTTATAAATCATTAACTTTGATAAATCTCGCAGTCAACATCCTGATGACTAACCCGTTGCGATTTATATCAGTAAATAAAACTGATTTCAAAACCAAACAAAAAGACTACTACGGATGTTATTGACCTTTGATAACGTTAATTGTAGATAGGGCGATAAAGCGCGAGTGCTGTAAACGTGAATCCCAAGACGATAAGTTAACAAATTATCCGTGAATCGGTGGTTATTCTCAGTAAGGGAAATTAATGTCTCATCGTTTATTGAGTCGTCAGCTCGGCCAGAAAGCCCTGCGCCAATAAATCTGATTCGACTTTATAGATAGGTAGACACTTAAAACTTGAACTTTATTTTGTCGACTTAGCACAGAACAGCTCATGAATGTTTGAAACGCAGAAGTATCTAGGTAACTGGAAAATAACAATGTTATAAATACATTCCCTACTGACCGAGCTCAGTTTTAGGGGAATTCGAGTAAACATAGTCCACAATGCTGAATGCGTTTCGCTCCCGAAATACACGATCCGGGTTCAGTGGCCGGGGAAGTGGACCAGCAAGACGGAACTGAGACGACAACCGCTGCCGCTGCTCGTGCGCAGATAAATACGGGTTACGTAAACCATGATCGCTATTGTTGATCGTTGCATTGCATGCGGGTACGACGCAGCGACGTATTGGAAACTTGTTTAATTCATATGCCTCAATACGAAGTGACGTTTCAATTAAGGATCTGTTAAGAGTATAACATTGCCCCACCAGGGTTGTTTACAATCTTGTTCTTGTTTGTCTAACCGCTCATCCAACAAGTTTGCGGGGTGGATCCCTTATATTTGTATTCATTAAAGGGCACAAGACTACCCCGCTTACTACGCAGTTGTACACAACTCGCAATCTATCAACAGCACAAATAGGTTTGTTTGCGGTAGAAACACTCCACTCCCGTACTCGCCTGTCGCAAATACTTTCATTTCGTAAAGCATAACACGCTCCACTAACTAACCAGACGATTGAGTTTCCGTCGAGTGACTCGGATTCCCGCTAAATATATCACGTTAGTCATAAACGAGTATCATCTAGTATTAGTAATCATGCGCTACGAGAATATCTATCGCGAATACTAAGAGCTAAACATCTGCTTCTGTGCGTTCAAAGTTACCCCTTTTGTGGCTTGCAAAGTCCTTTGCTAGGGCCGTAAGATTATTAAACTGCCACATTATACAAAGCAATTAGGTGGAGGTGTCAGGCTGTCCCTAAATTAACAACTTAGTTTATTCATGAACTTTCGACTTTGAGCAGTAGTGGTAAAGTCGGTTTTGTGTTGTTGCAGAATGCCGGCGCTCCGGCTGCTGGGGAGAAAATGGCTGGCCGCCTCGGACGATCTTGTTTTTCCGAGCATCTTTGAGCTACTGTTTCGCTTTGTATGGTAAGTAGTTTTACTGCGCATTGTGTTAAGCTCTACAGTAGGTAATTACTGATAACGGATTACTTAACACCAGATTAATTTTAAGAGTACCTACGAATACATTACGTGTAACATGGAATTCATTCATGTCAATGTTGCAGTATTCTACGCATAAAGCCATGGAAATATGTTTTACTGTTAGTGTAGTCTCATAAGAATCTTGAATCTTGGTGAGCTTTTCGGCGAAAGATAACTTCGTGAAGAAACCTGCACCACGTAAACCGGGATGGGGTGACTTTGATTTACGGGGTCACTTTAAAAAGTAGTTACAATGACAAAAGCATTCATTTTTATCTGCGTACTGCTTCCAGTCGATGTCTTCTTCGCCTTTGCATTTACATGCAACATGATAAACGTTCACCGCATATGGACAATATCGATTTTATAGCAATTTTAAAACGGTCAATGTAGCCTCAAAATTAACAAAGTCACCCCGGTATGAATTCAGCCAATCAGCGGAGTAGTTTAAAAATTCTAATCCGCTCTGGACCTGCATGGGAACTACAGCCTATGCCCTCTCATTCTGACATACATATGATGGAGATGTTGATGATAATCATATAAGTATAAGGCTTCCGTACTTCCCTTTGTATGTTGCTATGCTTAGATTTATTTTCATA
Source organism: Pandemis cinnamomeana (assembly GCA_932294345.1). Lineage (NCBI taxonomy): Eukaryota > Metazoa > Arthropoda > Insecta > Lepidoptera > Tortricidae > Pandemis > Pandemis cinnamomeana. The sequence goes on along the minus strand of OW028705.1, from coordinate 7,159,284 downwards.
CAGCTTTTGATCAAGGTAAGCCCAACAAACAACGTGAATCTACCTCATTAATCATGCCGTCAGTTTCACTAATCTCTTATCGCGTATTTGGGGGAATGTTTAAATGCTTCGGTAGCGCCATGGCAGCGGCGTCACCACCCACGCGAAATTGATGATGTGATCTCTAAAGCTCTGGAAATACCAACTCATCGCTTTAATTGAACGGAATAAAAAATCTATACACTTTTAATCGACTTCAAAAAGGGAGGAAGTCATTAGTTTGCGTTTATTTTTTTTTTAAAGTATACGCTTTTTGAAAATCTGTTTTACGTAAAAAGGAATACCTAACCAATGGACAGCCATCTGGGCGCTCGTGATTGTATTAGTTAGAGCGTTTTCCAAAAAAAGTTCACCTGAACATTTTTTTCCACAATTTAACTATTTAGGGGTTTTCTTACAAAGAATCGTTTACCTTATCGATTCTTATACAAGAAAAAATATGTCCCAAAATTTCCATTCCAGTTCGTGACTTTTTTAATATAGGTACCTAGGTATGGAACGTCACGAACAGACACTTTTTTTCTTGTATGAGAATCGGCAAAAATTGGAAAAAATGTTCATGTGGACTTTTTTTGGAAAACGCTCAATAGCCAACTCTTTCTACCCTCATCTTTTACAGTTTGACAGAAAGAAACGGTGAATCCAAATGTGATTCCGAGTGCGTCAGAGAATAAAGGCAATGTAGTTAAAATAAAACTACTACTACTTAAAAGTTTTATCAGTAGTACGGTTTTGCATTGAATGGTTTAGTTTATTATGCTTTATTATCTAACGATGAGTAACGCTATTGAGCCGAGCTACCGAGTGATTGCTGATCTATTTATACATTTATTACCACAGCATCAAGGTTAAGAGTAGAAAAGGAACAGTGATTGTAATAATACATACATACGTTAATCACGATTATACCCCTTACGGGGTAGACGGAGCCTACCTAGTAGACCACGTTTAGCATAATTGTGGGCTTATGGATGGAAAGGGGAATCAAAATAGTGATGGGTTGCTAGCCACATCGCCTATAACATGGTCCCTAAGATTTTCGCCCATTGTAATAATGCTTAATCATGCTAAACGTGGCCTTAAGGTTTTGTTATCTTAGGCTCTGTTTACCCTATAAGGGATAAAGACGTGAAATATATGTACGTATGTAATAATGCACTTCTTTAATGTTGCCACGCAATGTAAGATGTAACCTGGTAAAAAATACAAATACGTACTTACCTATCAAAAAGCCAACAATTAATCTGTCTGCAGCTATTCATAAACCTGGCCACTTACGTTTTTAAAAATAAAATAAAAAATCTAATTACATACAAGTTTAGTCTTTAGTTTTACTAAAAATAGGATAGTTTTACTACATTGATAATCGTATTATCACATTTTTTGAGGTGATTAATTTCATTGATGGTAAGTTTTTTAACCAGCCGACACCTCTTGCGCCATCTCAACGCCCACTAATTTAATTCTTCTTCTCATTGATGGATGCTCGTCCGTCCTCTTGTATATAATTTTTCTATTTGTTTTTTTAAATTTTTGTATTTTTGCTATTTTGTCTTACTTAGTGCCATAGTCATTCTGTTATACTTTGTAAGTTTTTGTTAATAAATAAATAAATAAATTCTACGCTGTAATGCTGTAGTGTAGAGCAACCTCTAAGAATCTTCTTGTATGTAGACTGGGAAGTGTAACTCTTGCGACCGACACACCACACACCCAAGTCGCTGTTACCAGGCTACTCGCCGCAACTTAACCCCTTCGGGCTCGCCAATGTTCAGATATGCCGTTCAATAACGGGGAATAATAAATTTCCATTTTCTCGTTTCAAATATTTATAAACGGTAAGATATTGCAGGGTCCTATAACGCGATACGAATGCTGTTATTGCTTCAAGAAAAGATCAAGGAAGTAAAATAAACCGAAAAAGACCGATTGTTTTAAAAGGGAATAATACAACAAATGAGTGCGTAACTTCAATATTAATCCACATTACTCTATGTTCTTATAAATACAACAACGTATAATTTACTGTGTGTTGTGATTAAATGACATCAAATTTAAATCATTAATAACCTTTATAGATAGAGGAAAGAGTTTTACTTCTTAAGTACCGCGTACAACTCTGCGCCAGATGCCTAACGCAATTACTCGTATGAGCGCCGCGGCTGGTAACCGAAAGTTAGACGGTTTAAAAACAATTAAAACTGTCTTATTATTAGATCTCATATGACTCACATGAGAAATGTTTAATATAAGTGGCACAAGTATTAGCATTAGCCCAAATCGACAATGATCAAACGAGAAACGTTAAGAATGTCAGTCAGGTGTATTTTTAATTAAGTTAAGAAAAGTTATCTTTAAGAGATTGCAATAATTAAGATAAGTATGCCCCTAGGTACTTAAAGAAAAGGCATTACGATTACCTACTTAATGCTATTTCTAGGCTTTGGTATAAAACTCTTGAAACGGATTTAGATTAGTTACAATTTAAGGATGTCTATCTACTAGCAAATAAAATTGAGAGTTTTATGGCTACTTAAAGACAGAATTCTATACAAATTTAAACTATTAAACTGATCGTAAAACTAAATCTAGACTTATTTTGTCCAGAGAGTGCAAGCAAATCTAAATAGTATCGTATTTTACGTTGAATTTACTTATTTAAAAAATTGCCGGACTCTAGAAGTTTCCAAAAACTAATTTCTTGTAGAGATTTGTGATATACCAATTCGACAAAGGTGCGCGACTTGCGAGAGCAAAAAATAAGCACGTATAAAATTGCTCCCAGCCAACCTCAACTACATAGCCACAAAAAACATGATTATGGTCATAGGAGCTTTTTGCGCACGGTATCCTGTCTGGTGTTACAAAATGGTACGATTTGTAAAAAACAAAGTAGGTATTAACAACTACGTATTTGAATAACCTGTGATATTTATACAACTATTGCTCTACAAGTTCAAATAAACAGTGCCTAAACTGTTACATATTTCGGACATCTAAGTACACTTATTTAGGTGCCGTAGTTGTAAGCCTTCTGCGGAGTGCGAATATCGTGCCCGTGAACAAAGCCACCCATGACCATGACACTTGAAAGGGGTCGAAACGGAATCGAAACGAGTAAACACTATACTACATACCTATATTTATTTGATTTAACCACGTGATGCCTGCGGCTTATTAAAATGAAATTTAGCTTGTGCACTGTCTGGCTTTATAGAGTAGGTACCTGCCTACCAATATTCCGCCGCATAAAATATATCTTTGGGTCTTGTCATGTTAGGCTCTGTCTACCCCGTAAGGGATACAGACGTGATTCATGTATGTCTGTATAAAACATATCACAATGCACTTACCGTACCTACTCGGAAGCCCCAATTTCGTAAACTCAACTCGTATAACTTTTCTTTCGCCCGCTCCGCTGTGGGTAATAAATTGGGCTTCTTTTAATGTGTTTTATTTTCATCACTTACCCCTGATGATTTTTTAACGCTTTTCTTGAAGTTACAATATTAATAGTGTCTTGTGCGTTCCTAGTTATATACATTATACATGCTAATTCATTTACAATAAAGAGGTAATCATAACACTTCTAACCATACAATGATTAAACTTTACTTATGTTCTCAAAAAAACTAGAATCATGTTACTCAATGTTTTACGCAGACATTATTTGCTTATTTATTGCCAATACCGAGCCTTGTCCTATTGACTACAAGTACGTGGCCTTGTTGAACTTTTATTTGGATTCATAGAAATTTTATTCTGCCATGTTGTGCCCTTTCACATTTTTCGTTCGACTGGAGATACTTAAGCGTGCTTTACTTTGCCTTTGCCGCGAGCTACGATTGCTACGAATGAGCCTCGACAATATTGGAATTATCGGAGCGAGTGACGGCCTTCGCACTCCGAAGATTTGTTGAAATATAAAAGAGAATAAATAGAAATACGAAAGATCGGCAGACGAGATTGCTGAAAAGTTATTTCCGAATTTCCTATTATATATGAAAACGGTTAATGTTATAAAATGAAATGTTAGAGTAGAAAATATATTTTCTGAGGTTAGCGCGATTATTACGCGTTGGAACGAAGTAATTTAGTTAGTTGGCCTGTGCCACCACGACGTGCCCATTTACTTAAAACCAAAAAAGTGATAATTTTACTTATGTAGGTACTCCATTTTTATTCCAAAAGCGTTTAATATGTGAGATGCTTTAAGTATTTATGACCTGGTTGGAAGAACAAGTCCTTTCGTTGGCGCTTTGTGAGAGCAGATGCAGAAAATGTAGATATTGTAGGTTTTCGCAGATAGCACGTTGCCTGACGTCCCTCAGGAATTCCTGAAGCGTTCAACCAAAGTGAAACTACAACTCACTCCTCCGGGAAATTCAAGCGGTCCACGTTTAAACGGTTTGCTCTTCGTATGAGTATAACAAAACTTCTCCTTACCTGCTGATATCTTAAGGTACACGAGTAAACTACACCATTTTATTGCGCTGATTTGTTTCCTCGTCTAATAAGTGTTCTATAAATTGTACAATGTTTATTCGCTCTGTACAACCTATAATATGACGAGGTCTCATCTGTTTATGGTATTCACTAGTATACTTATGGGTTTTATTGATGCTAATTTTTAATCTTAATTGACACTCCATTTATTCTTCACTATATTTCCAAGGATTTGAGTTTCCGAACATTACTAGCCATATCCATATGCGAAAGTAACTACGTATATTACTTTTCTGTGTGTCGGTTTGCTAAATAATTTTGATTCAATAATTAAGTGGTCTTCTCATAAATATTCGTTACTGAAGATTGTTCGAAACTGTCAATGATAAAGAGGACTAGACAGGTAATGTTCAATATAACATGTTATATATAATATGTTAAACGAATGAAGCGCGGAAAGTCGCCGGGTCATGACGGATTAAGTATTGAGCACATTTTGTATGGTGGTCCAATGCTACATCAAAAGATGTCATTATTTTTTAATCTTTGCCTGTCACATGGGTTTCTGCCAGCTGAGTTAATGAAAACGTGCGTGGTGCCTATTGTTAAGAATAAAACGGGTGATTTCAGTGATCCGGCTAACTACCGACCTATCTCACTTGCCACGATCTTTTCAAAGATTCTAGAAAGACTAATTAACCCTGCCCTAACTAAGCAAATACGACTAAACGATGCTCAATTTGGATTTCGCCCTGGTCTCTCGACAGACATGGCTATATTCTGTCTCAAAAACACAGTAAGAAAATATCTCAAAAGAAATACATCAGTGTATGGATGTTTTCTAGACCTCAGTAAAGCTTTTGATACCATTAATTACGAATTGCTATGGAAAAAAATGTCAGAACAGGGAGTACCAAAACAAATAGCCTGTTTGTTGGGATATTGGTACGGAAACCAAATAAATCAAGTCAAATGGGGAGAATCCCACTCCGACCCCTATAGGTTGAGTTGCGGGGTGAGGCAGGGCGGCCTGACCTCGCCGGTGCTGTTCAACCTGTATATCAACGAGCTGTTGGAGGAGCTCAGCAGGTCCGCCGTCGGGTGTCACGTGGCCGGCGTGTGCGCTAACAATCTAAGCTACGCTGATGACATGGTGCTGCTGAGCCCCTCGATCACTGGTCTGCGAACACTTCTGTCGATTTGTGAACGGTACGCTGCGTCACATGGCCTTAACTATAATGTAAAAAAGACTGAGCTAATGGTGTTTAGGTATGGTAAAGGACCGGATGTATGTATGTATGTATGTAAACTCTTTATTGTGCAAAATAAACAAGACAAAATACAATTGACAAACACTGAGATACATGCACAAAGGCGGACTTATCCCTTTAAGGGATCTCTTCCAGTCAACCTTTGAGTGGATGAAAGGAGTATTATATTAGGTATTTAGGATGCTATCCCGACTGTAAAGTTAAATGGAACAGTGTTAAAGATTGTATCGAGTTTTAAGTACCTAGGACATATACTTACCGACAGACTTAAAGACGATGAGGATCTTGAGAGACAAAGACGAGCCATCGCCATGAGAAGTAACATGTTGGCGCGCCGATTTGCTCACTGCTCGGACCAAGTCAAAATAACTCTGTTCGGGGCTTATTGTCAGGCGTTCTACACGAGTCATCTGTGGTATCAGTACACTAAAAAATCCTTCAGTCGACTCAGAGTACAGTACAATAACGCGTTCCGTACGATACTACGCTTGCCGTGGCGGTGTAGTGCGTCTGGCATGTTCGCCGACAAAAGAGTAGACAGCTTCTTCGCGGTCATAAGAAAGAGGCACTGGTCTTTTGTTGCGAGGGTGAGCGAATCGGTAAATAGTATAGTGAAGGCGGTAAGCGCGACATGTTACTTTAACAGCGAAATCTCGATCCTGCGCGTATAGGCTCGATTGTTTTAGGTTAAGTGATAGGTTAAGATTTAATTTAATTTAATTTAATTTAATTTGTAATGATATGGGTTCAATTAATGCCTAAATAAATAAATACATTATTATTATTATTATTATAACTCCATTTCCTTCAGTTTATAGCGACAGGTAAAAAATATTTTCATTCGCCTTCACGAAGCGATATTCTCTACTAGGTACCTCAGTACTCGATTAAATACTGCCTTCTAAATACATTTGAATATCTTCATACATTTGAATATGTTCATAGAAGACCTATGATAATTGATAGCGCCTACATTCCTCCATATTCATTGAGCTGAGAAAATCGCGATTTGTTTTCGTATTTCATTACGCAATACGTCTATTTCTATGTAACAAAGGGCAGCCAAACGTTTCTCGGACGTGTCTCCCAGGGTATTACGTCAGCGAGCCACTTCCCCGGATGGAATTGGCTAATTAGATCGCTCCCATCCGGGCGTTAGTGGATTATGTGACATGCATCCCTAGACAGATACATGGTTATTTGCGTTTGCGGCCATTTATATTTACATTAAAGCGTGGCCAACGGGGCTATAATAGCGGCTTCTAGATGCAACGCAAAGAAACATGGTAGGTACTGTTCTGGTACAAAGCTCTGGTAATGAAAAATAAGTAGCTACCTACTCGTCCTGAACCTGGATGGTTTTATATCTAAATGTCATAAATTATTGGTTTTATTTTTTCACAGAAAGAAAGAAATTCTTTGTGGTCACATTTATCCCTTTATACAAATTTGGATGATAAAATATGATACCGTACTTGACTTTATGTCAAGCTTTATATGCCTGTGGAACTAGTTCATAGACCCAAGATACAAGACCACAAGGCCCAGTTTTGGGCCGTTAAGGGTGATGTTATTATAGAAGGCTCTAAACGACCCATTGGGCACTCGCTTGCCTGAAAATATCCAACGAGACCTTGACCGCTTTGCTCCATTGCGCTCGTGCGAGTCTATTAAACTCACATCAGAATGTACACGGATTTAGTAACTGCTGTACCACTTATTTTATACTCCAACGAAGTCAGTGTACCTACTCTCGGGAATATTTTTCTGCAGATAATGTGAGCGCGCCTCAATAATCCCTCGCGGCTTAAATCTGACACGCACGCCTCAGTCACGATAAGCCCGCTTTACACCCTCGCCTGGAAGAACATAACATAATAAGCAAATCGCATGATAAATGGCAGTTTTGTATTTTCATAAGTACTTTTTCGTTTCAATTTTTGTTTCGGAATTTTATGGCCTATCTATCACATTCATTACTCTGTAAGAGTTCATTCTTACTATACCTACATAAGCCCCAAGAAGAATAAATAAGAGTAAGAACAATGTGTTTTACGGTTTTCAGCTCTGTCAAATGAGCTCCGCCAAACCTACGACATAGACAATTTATCTTATGTACACTACTTTTTTATTTTTGTGAATGAAACATTCTGTGAACTGTGTCACTCAAATCTATTCTTAGTTTTTGCATATTATTTTATATCTTTGCCTACATAAGTACCTTTTTGTTTAAAACTAGTTGACAAAAAACTCCCGTTGCATTGAGCCGTGATGACATGTGATACCGACTACTTATTTATATGCTTTTCACTTTATTGTATTGCGATCTCTCTTTACTGTCGATTGTTTCACACTACGCGCTCAATCGATTGAGTGGTTTCTTGCACTCGGCGGTCTCCTTCTATCGATCGATACGCATTAATAACAATAGATCGGGAGTTGGCGGTTACTTTAAATATGTGAATTTGTGGATAATTTACAATTGAAATCAAGCATTTCGATTAGTACGATCATTATTAACATTATTTAATATGCCACAAAGAACTAAGAAAATATCAATAGGTACGTGTTTATTAAATTTAAAGTTTTATACTTCCGCCATTTTAACTCTTAACTACACTCACAACTCGGGACTTAAGCGTGTTACTTAAAGATTTTTCTCGAATTAAGTATATATACTTCAACTTTTTGACACCGATGCAGTAGCCATGGTCAAGAGTCCACTCGTCCCGACTTGTGGTGACTAGTTTCCAATGCGGCTTAAGTCCGGAGGAAAATTTGTTTAGGATCTATGTGTATGTCTACAACTATGCAAGCTACTTCATTTAGTAGCTCTCGTTCTACCTAAGCTAGACAAAGTAGACAAGCCCTGTAATAACATTACGCGAGTGTCGTGCGACCTTACTCCGAGCAATTTAAAAGGAATCCGCATCGCATATACCTAGCCTTCAATAAGCAGTTACGCGAACCCTTGTACCCTAGAGTCTACACCACGGGTACGAACAAGAATGCTCACAATTTCTTAATACAAACGTTGGCTGGGGCGATTTTCTCCAAAGGGACCAAATATTTTACCAAATTTATGTGCCACTCAACGAGCGGTACAACAATGCCTGTAAAAACAAAACGCGCGATCCGATTACAGAATACGATCCTTCAATAGCTGCTCCTGTAATTACGTTGTAACCACCTCAAGCTGACGTCTCGTTTTGTGTATAAATCTTGTTTATGATTTCTATGATAGCGATGTCGATTATACTGTAACTAATCTACCATCACCATAATATAGTGTATTATAAAAATATACAAGTCGTTCATCGGCGTCATAATTAAACGGTAACGTATCTCAATCGATTCGAAGAATTTTATCCTGCGAAGCCTATTCTGATTCAAATAGATATTCAATAGTTATGTAGGTATATTGTATGTAGCGCGGTGAGCCTAATACGAGTACACTTGTTGCGCGGTACATAAAATATGAATGAGCTTTCTATATCGATTAACGCTTTCGGGAGCGTGGTGGTCGCCGCCGGCCGACGGCGGGCGGCGGCGCCGGCTCCCGTCCCCGTGTCCGGTCCGCTCCCGCCGACCTTCGCCTCTTCAGCGTGATTGCTTCCTAATGGACTTTAAATTGTAGCGACATCGGTTTAATTGACTCTATTGCTTCTCCATAAATTAAATAAACCTTTACCATTCAACGCCCGCTAAAAAACAAATTCTATTTTCGTCTCACAACTTTATAACATCATAAATTCTATTTTCATACTTGTCGGAACAAAAACAAAACTTTTAGGAGTCATTGAGAATTCCTAACTGAATTTACATATCATTTAGCACGTTCCATTGGAGCTCCATTCATTTTCGAATCTAGATAATAACGCCGGCGCCCGCGCCGTGGGCGTCGTGGCCGCCGAAGCGTGGTATAACACCTTATAATCTTCTATCAGGTTAAATTATGATTAAATTTTAGCGCCTGCGGCCCCTTTACCTATATTTAGTTTTTAATTGAACCTTTTTTCTTTGTTCCCAGGCTGGTATTAATAGCTCTAGTGGTTGAAGTGATATTCCCCGTGACATGGCAGTGCCAGTCGGAGGGTTGGCACGGAGGCGCGTTCGTGCGGCTGTATCTGTGCGGGACGCTGTCCCTGCAGGCGGCGCTGATGCTGCTGCTGGCGGCGCTTGCGCAGCAGTCCGCGCGCGGCACCATCACTGAGGTCGACATCAGGAAACTCGTGTCGCCGCTACTCCTCATGAAGTTAGTAACTGCCTTAACTTTGTTCCGAAAGTACTTAATCAAGTTGAATGGAATCGACCCGCGAGATAAATCAAATCTGGCGTCGTAAAGGAGAGTTCGTAAACGTGTCGCGTTCGGGTAGAAGTTGAAGAGCAAGACATTGCAACTGCGAGTAACATTGAAAAAGTTTTTTTTTTGTACGAGAACTCGTGCGTTAAATTCGATTAATATTAATTTAATTTCACTCAACAAACGTTTCAATTTAATATTTTCCGCGTAAATTATTTTCCAATCTAGGTAGGTACCTACTTGTATTCTTAATCAAATTAACTTTCGGAACAATTTCGTAAGCGCTTTCTAATTTACTTGGATTATTGGATTCGTATTACAAAGATTGAAAATCTACAATATTCCGCGGGCCTGTCGGTTTCTAAACAGATAACATCCGCTATACGCGCTGAATTTCTTTTGCGTCACTGGGAAAATCGCACATATGGCGCAAAAACAACACAACACTGTTTAACACGTTGTATAGGATTTAGATCCAGTAAGGCCGCTGTTTAATTCTTTGTTTATATTTTTCCAATTAGTTTTTATTGTTTTGTTGATACTATCCTTGTTCAAAGAAAAAAATGGATATATTATTAAAAACAAGACAACGGAATCTCAGTACCTACCTCAGTCAAATTTAGAATTTTTGTGTAGTTTTAGTACTTTTAATAGCTTGTCAAGAAATCAAATTATTATTGTGTGCGATCATACTAATAATATACCTAATAAATAGAAACTTTTCAGGAAACTCTTCAGACCTGCTTTATTTAATTACCAATAAAGAAACTTTATTTGTTTCTACTGAAGTAGTTAACTTCAATAATTGACGTGATCGTAGATTGGATTCGTGCCAAAAAGAACAAATCCAGTAAGATGAAGAGTATAAACATACGTTTAACTGGTAGTTACTTACGAAACAAAGAAACAATTCACTAAAACAACTAAACTACCAACCCAACAATTGTTTTATTTTAAACAATTTATATTTTATTAAATGTTGTCACTTTTTAGTGCAGACGTTATAAGAGGTTTAATGAAAATGATCGGTTAAATTATTGATCAAAGAGTTATTGAATAGTGTGCTCGATAGGTTTAATAACAAAATTACAACAATGTACTCAATAAATAGCGTTAATTACCTTGCTTCTCAGACTTCCATTCGTGCCGTTTGTTAATGCCATCTTTCATCTATTTTCATGCACATAACAACCTAATTAAATTTAATTCAACCGCGTACTCTACACTGCCCACGTCCACGTATTGAAAAGGTTAGTAGTAATGGAGAACTACCCATGGTCTGAGGCAATAATGGACTTATAAAATTAAATAATGTAAGGTCACAGGAACTAAAATGAAACTGTATAAAAGGTGAGATCGTTAGATAACAATTTTACTGTAAAATTTAGCCTCCCCTCCAAACCCTGATAATTATTGGTTTTCAATCGGATGCCGACTCTCTCGATCATCACTGAGGGCTTGATGCTAATAAGCTGGATCCAATAATTGCTTATCCAATTATCGGTTACAGTCAGGCATGGACGGTATTATTTCATTTATTTCTTAAACTCGTAAGAAGTGTTATCTTGAAAATTATGTTTTAAAACTTGCAAAATTGAATAAAGCATTTAAAAAATATAAGACGAATTAATTAATAAATTAGGAAAATGTAAGAAAGATCAAGATTTTGTGCGTATATGAATTTAAAAATAACTCAGTTGAAATTTAAATATTGTAAGTAAAATGGGTACCTATTCACAGATGTGATCTTAAATGTAAAAAATTCTGCTTCACATTTTATCCCTGCTAGGTAAAAAAAAAACAAATCTCAATGTTTACAACTAATATCGAAAATTCCAATTTAAGAAACGTTGAAATGTTGCCCGCTCAGATAAATAAGAAAGCGTGGATCGGCGTCCCTGTAATTGTGATTTATTGCGTGTTTTTGCCGCCGAGAAAAATGTACCTTCTGCAGATTTTCCTCAATAATTCGGGAATCGGTATGTATTTTGAAAGACCACAAATGCGTAATTCGGGAAGACTGTAAACCGACTCTTATTCTGTGAATACTTCGACCTTGGACTTTGGTTTAGTAAATAAGTAAAGACCACGTGAAGTTTTAAAGTGAAAGAGACAGCCTTGGAGTCTTCATTAAAAGTCATAGTTATATTAAATAATCAGAGATATTTGTCGAAATAAACGATATTATAAATTTCTGCATAGATATACGTTACTACTTTTCATACAAAGCCCTATGAAAAGCGACCCGTTATTTTTGCTCGTGGGTATAGTTTAAGTAAAATTAAGCTAAAATTATTAGATATCACACACAGTCGCTTATTTCTTATTTTATGTATTTTTACGACCGCTTGTCTATGAATCCACAAACGAGCGAACTATTTTTTACGCTTCACAAAACACCATTTTCGTGCCATTACGAAGAATTAGGTCGTTTACGGGACGCTTTTCGTTTCATGTTCTATGAAAAGAAAAAAATAGAACTCGATAATTCCACGAAATATTAAGATGGGACTAAAACTAGCCTTTATGTCTTATTTCCTTTGGCTCTTTCGACCCCGTAAGGGATAAAGACGTGATTTGTGTATGTATGTATGTAAAACTAGATAGTACAAAGTAAACAGAGCTTTTGCGGCCTTGACCTGCTCTCAGTGGTAAGTATCCCTTTGATAAGATAAGTCAAATGACGGATTAGCCGTCAAGTTGCCGGGGACCCGAGCGTCGGCGATAAAGTTCGACACTACATCACAGTCTACGTCGTTGTCCGCAGCTTCTCGTTGAAAACAAACACTATTCTTAAACTTCCCGGATCCTCACAATCCCCGTAAGTGGATGACGCGTTTGCTCTTATCCGTAGACTTATTTACGATTCTATTATTGAGCGCATAACCTTTATAATTTACAACGTTCACACGTCTGCGTTCAACCACAGATCCGGATTGTGAATGGTATAAGTTTCCTTCCACCTATGGAAACTTTTCTCTTAGTCAGAATTAAAAGCATATTTAAGCTACATCATCTTGGTAATTTTAGCTAGATCCATTTATTTTAACTTGTTTTGTACTTACCCTAACTTTGATTTTAGAGATATTTTTAAAGCACTGATAGTCACTTTTAAGAGTTGATATTTGTTGATCGCACCAGGTACATTATTGAACATTGCCGATTGCCAATAATACTTATGTAACTCCAAAAATGGATAAAGTAATACGCAATAATGGCGCGATATTTGCTATTAAAGTCAATATGGCAAAGGTCTTTTCCATTGACTTACCATACGCAAACACATTCGAGTACCTTTCAATGAGAATGTAGATAAGTAGATACCTGTTGAGGTTTCTCTTTCCGTAATACATACAGTTTAATTAAGTACCTACTTCATTATAAACGGGCACTTTTGGTGCTGTTATTTACTTAAGCCGGAGGTTTTAGTATTTTAGCACTCTAAAAGATTATAGAAATAAACTTCGTTTAAAAGAAATACTAAATCTCTTTGCTTTCCGGACAAGGCTTAATTTTTTTTAAAGTATTCGCGGAAACTCAGATAGATTAAAGAATTCTTGTTTAAAGTACTCAGTTTTTATCATAAGCACTGAGGTGGTGAGCCTGCGATTTGACCAAACCTCTCTTAATTTCATCGTAAACATGGATCGCTGGGAAAGCGATAATACCGCTATAAATATTGGTCGAATCTATTTACACAACCGCCGAAACCTGGGCAAACAAGATTAGGCAATATCAGTGTCCACTGGCCGTAGAAAATCTTTTGGCACCCATTTAGCACATGATCGTACACGTAAGAGGTTTTAGTCACGTTCTGTAAATACCTGGGCTCTGTTTCATGAAGTTTTTTTTTTATAAATTTACAATACAATGACTTTTTATTGAACACGGCATTATAAACTATACAGCAAATAGTTACACAAAGAAAATTAGAAGGTGAGCAATAAGCGGCCTTATCGCTTCAGAGCCTTCGTAGAGAAATATGAGAATTAAGTCTGCAGCACACTTTGTGTTGTCACTTTTGACTGATTGAGTTGTATCTTTGTGGATTTTCTTTTCAGAGGAGAAAAACCAATGGCTTAGAGTCTTATATCGAACGTTTTCATAAGGAATCATATGAAGGAACCAACATCAAGTTTTGTTACGGTCAAATGCGAATATCGATAGCTGTCAATCAACCACTTCTACATCTATACTATCTATACTAATATAATAAAGAGGAAAAATTTGATTGTTTGTTTGTTTGTTTGCGTTGAATAGGCTCCGAAACTACTGGACAGGTATCAAACATTCTTTTGCCGTTAGAAAGCTACATTATCACTGAGTGACATAGGCTACTTTTTACCGCGGGAAAATACCTTTTCCTACGGGAAAATTAATTTACCGCGGGCGAAGCTGCGGACGGAAGGCTATATATATAGATACATAGTTACTAATAATATCTTGTCACGGATATTTATAGCTCAATAATTGCACGAATCAGATATTTTTATACTGTGGGGCTACAATTAGTACATAATTGTGATGGCTTTTAGCTATCGTAAAATAATTTATAATACCTATTGAATAACATAGGATGCCCGGTCTACTGACCACCATTGTTCAACGGCCCGGTTAGTTCAACTAGCTATGTGTTTTGAAATAAAAATAATAAAACGGTTATTTATCGCGTATTTTGAAACTAATTAAAGCTCTATAGATTATTCGGATACAATGGTAAACGTGTTAGTCATTTGAGTTTTGGCTCTTATTCTTAGAACTGAATATAAGTAGCGAAAACATGATACCTGCTGTATAATATGCATGTATACAATGAGAAAAACATGTAAGTGTAACGCTTGGGTGGACGCTCGAAGCGGAGCGTTTTGCGGGGCGTGCAGCGTGGTCGGCAGTGGCAAATGCACTGTGCAGCGTCCACTTAGGACTATAGTATGAGTTTCATTTGTTTAAAATGCCCGCCGCACACAACTCAAGCGTCTACTCAGGCCTACCTTGAGATCTATTGTAATTTGTCCTCGTCGTTTCAGAGTGATTCTGGTGCTGCCCGAGATCGCGCTGAACGTGATGGGCACCATGTGGATGTTCTGTGACGTCATCGAATGCTCCGTCTCCGACACGTTCTCCAGCGTAGTCATCCAGAGTAAGTCGCTCGTTAACACAAGTTTTACAACCCTGGACATGCTCTAGAAGCAAAACAAATCCAGCATTTGAGTTCTCGGTGTAATCGAAAATCTCTTATGAGAGTAGAGACTACTGTAGTACTGAATGGAGAGTATGTACAGGGGGGTTATCCCAATGGCGTAAAGCGTGCAAAGTTCTATTCAGCGTAAGGGACACACTTATGCAGCCATATATAGGTCGTCGTTTACGCTGAATAGAACATGGCACGCCCATAGGGGCGTATAGACACAGAGTAGAACTTCTTGTACATCGTAGAACGTTCTCACTGTCAATATCACAATGGACTGGTACGACTTTTCTTAAGATCGCGTGCCTCTATGACTCAACCCCAGCGGTCTCTTCAGGATTATAAAATGACCGTCGTGAATGATTGTCCCTGGTTTTGGTTTGTCTACTGTATCACCTGGTATTGCTAAGGACTTGTTTACTAATAAGTGTAAATTCGTAAACTCGCCTGCTAAGTCGCACGCTGATCAAATTGCAAGATAAAATGAAAAAGAGGTTTCATCATTACACATAGTCTGGAAAATAAATGTATTGGGTATTTACCTACTTACATGTAGATATTGTAGGGCTAACTGTATTTTTTACTCACATAATCGTGCTATTTTTGGATTCAATAACAGGATGCCCCACGAGAGTTTAAATACGTAGTTAGTTAGGTATTTAGGACCATTTATTAAAACAACACAATGATCATACGAAATACCCACTTATTTAAAATCGGTTTACAAACGTAAAAGTAAATATACATACATATAATCAATAATATTTGTGTAAAACAGAACGGCGATAAAAATAATTAATAGAAATGGAATAAAATATAAGCTATATTTTTGACCTCGTGACGGTTCTCATACATAATTCATAAGGTCGCAACTGAAATCAAATGGGATGATAAATAATCTCTGTCACGTGTTTGTTCGGATTTAGATGTTAATTAAACACTATTAAGTCCAAAACGCCTGCCGCTAATTTCCATTTGTATACAGGAGCCTTCGGTTTGTCGTACCTAACTATATTTCAAATTAATTACATTAGAGGTAGGTACCTAGACTAGCATTAGGTAGAGTCAAAGTCAAAATATACCTCTTTGTAAAATTTTTAGGTAATAAAGAGTAACGAAAGTCGCAAATTTTACCGTTGGTTTAAAAACTATATGTGCTCTGAAAATCTGAAAAATAGCGCGGTAATTGTTATAATTAAACATGGTCTAAAATACCTCCTTACACGGCTTATCATTGTTAATTAACCCGTGGTTTATGTTTCAAACTTTCTGCCATATAATTATTCTCGTATGCGTTCTGCTCACTGGTCAACCGGTGGCTTAATTGTAGCATGTGCGGCCATGACGAAGAACCTTCATGTTGGCAACCTGCGCGCTGGCCACTAATAAAAAAATATAATAATATTCTTAATTTTAAAGTTTACGATTGTGTTTTGTTCGCCTGCAGCTTCATATCGACGAGCTAATAGCGTATTTTGTTTTACATTTAATACCATAACAATACAGATATAGATTCCATTGTCAAATGTAACGAAATATAAGACACGAGGTGTCTACTTTTTCAGTAATACTAAATAAATAACATTAAAATAGTTGTTCGTGATAAGCGTAGTTGTACATTCTAAGATAATAATATATCTTACTAAATCTTCGGTATTTTACAAGGGCGAGCTGGGTAAGCACAACAAGAGCATTCCACGGAAAAAGTATCGTACCTACGTAATGCGGTCGCGGTTTACCATGATTGCTTCAAGTAGACTTTTCCCCCGGCCATAAAAATACGGTGAGCGTATATATCGCAGCAACAAAAGCCTAGGAATTTTAACCAATCACTGGAAACTGCCAACGAATGTGAATAATAATGATCCCAATATCCATACTTATAAAATCGTTTGTATTCAGTCTGGCTGACTGGTCTCAACGCACAGCCAAAACAGTTGACGATAGTGAGTTAAAAGCGTACATACTAAGAACAGAGCTGATCGGAAATTCTCACGGGATATAATACAATTTGATAACGGGAGCGAAGTCGGAGGCAGTCTAGTTTTTTACTTCAAAACCACTTAATCATCTTCTTAATTTTCAGGTATAGTTCTATTCAACTGGGTACAACTGGGGCTAACAGTGTTCGGTCTGTTCATGGTATTCGACCCCCTGGGATCTGTGAACTATGGGGACATGCAAGACACGCCCAACCAGGTGCGGCATCACAGGAAGGTGACGGGGCTATGGTCCCGGAGATTCCGATGGGCTTTCTGTTGGCTGAAGCGCGACGAACACGGGAAGGAAGCTTTTCAGCAGGTCGCAGGTGAATATTTCAACTACAAAAAACTATCATCACATTTTTTCTTACATTTGCTTGCTTAAATTGTTAAGTACTGTCTTCCTTCCTTCCTTCTCTTTAACCTTTTTCTACCCAATGCTGAGTAAAGGTCTCTTCCATAGCCCTCCAATTGCTGCGGTCTTGGGTTTTCCGCATCCAGTCCTTCCCCGCTATTTGAATGAGGTCATCGGCCCATCTTCTGGGCTGTCTCCCCACGTTTCTGCGCCCAGTCCTTGGCCTCCACTCCAGCACTTTCCTACCCCATCTTCCATCAGATCTGCGGCATATGTGGCCGCACGTACTGTCTGTTTAAACCTTAAACCTGGAAGAAAATTATAGGTAGGTAGTGGCAATGTTCTCGCAGCTTATTTATGTAATCTTCCATTTCAGCCCTTCTGAGCGCCCTGTTCAGATCCACGGACCTGGTTCCCTCGGACGTCGTGGCAGGCTGCGTACTCCTCAGGGTCAGGCAGAAGCGGGAAACAAGAGAAATGCGCCGCATCCAAATGCTGAATGACGAGGAACCGATATACACTACGGACGTCAACAAGATATTTTCGGAGACGCCGCCTTGGATGAACCTGAAAGATGCCCTGCACTATCTGAGATTGTCGATAGCGGCCTACGGCTGGCCATACGTGCTCTATCGACATTGCTTCACTGGCTTCTGCAAATTGGCGCGACATTTGACGTGCTGCTGTTGTCGGTGAGATGTTGTGCATTTTTATGTGAAGATAAAGATAACTAAAGCACAATAGCTTTTGTCTCTTAGACAAAAACAGCTTGTAGATGTTCCTAATCTTCTATAGATTTTGTGAGAGACAGAAGAGATATAAGCGTGGTCGCTGCGATGCCTCAGTTGTGAACGTCACCTGTGGTGGACAGGTTTTTTAGTTCGTATATGAAAACGTTAGTTACACCATTGAACGTGGAAAGCTGAATTTTTGTATAGACTTATTTCCATCATTAGACAAGAAATGAGGACGGATTAGGGAACTGTAACCAGGCAAAGCCGCGGGAGCAAACTAGTTTAATATATATTTAATATATATTTAGTATATAACGAAAACCTTTCGTATCACGACCCACGACGCACCTAATAAGAGCTTCTCAGGAGACGAGGTCGCAGTTAATATTCAACTTACATACTTACGTAGATATGTGTATATACAGCCTCACAACAGCAACTATTTAATAGTCGGTCGTAAAATAAATTATTGAATTAATGTAAACGCAATAAATATAATTACACGATACGCAAAACACGTGTACCTGTGACTTAACTAAAGTCATAATAAACTTCGAGTGCCCTTATCATTGTAATCTGGGCTTTATTAATACTTATTGGTTAACAGATCCTTATCAGATACGGAGATACCGGCCCTTACGTTATCTCCCCACTCACTAATTGCCGTAATATTGGTGTATTGTCCTTAACTATTTTCACTCGAGTGGTTTTATTGTTATTTTCCTGTTATCGTGTTGTTTCATTTCTCGGCTACCGGATCCGATCAAAGTAATGTAATTAGGATGGTTAGCTGCTTAAGCGTATAATATCTGAGTAGACGCCCCTCCTTGTAAAATTTAACAATTTAAACAAGGGTGCAGACATGATCAACTCTCGCTCTATAGTTACCTACAGCTACTTACTTAACTTGTCACCACTGTGAAACAAAGGTTCGTCAGTGGTGACTTCTCTCTTAAAGTACGCTTCTCTTTTCCTGACCTTAGGCCGCCTTTACACCTGTAAGTTACTTGCGTAATATTTACATAATTTACTTACAGTTGCATTTACACTTGCAATAAATACTTATAACGTAAATAATGCTTACGTAAGTTGTGTAAGTTTAAACTTGGAGAAATTATTACACGCCCATTTACATGCTTCCCAAATCAGTAATAAAAATGCCTTCTCACAGTCGTCACGTTCAAGCAGCTGCTGCATACATAATTTTATCAAATAGTCGAAAGCAAAAGAAAAGAAAATGCTGGATAAAACCATGGCTAGAAAGAAGAATGGCAAAAGGTGCATTTGAAAATCTTTTAACGGAGTTAAGAATGGAGTGGTGTGGTGCTAAATATCTCACTAAGTTCAATATGTAACAAATTTGTTTTTACGCGGTTTTTGTACTCCTTATTTTTGTAGTCCCATAGTATGGGACGTGCCTCAAGAGCAGTAATGAAAGTTTCCACCTCGTCAGATGACCAGCTTTTATTTTGTTTTTGTTTTGAACCGGACATTGTAGCGTAATTTCTCAACTTATCAATTTAGTTCGATAAGCTGTGAGTCGCTTCCGTAAACAAACTCGAACGTGTTTAGACCTGTAATTTTCCAACTTACGTAAGCTGTGAGAAATTACAATAAGTCACTTACAAAAACTATTTACACTTGAAAAATTATCGTAAGTCGCTTACGTAAGTGACTTCCGTAAGTAAAACTTACAGGTGTAAAGGCGGCCTTAGAGACCGATTATCGCTGACAAATCGCATTCACCATCTTTTTTATCCTCATCCTTTTACCGTTTGACAGAAAGAAATGGTTCTGAGTGCGTTACGGAAAATTGCCTCAATCATGGCCGCTTAAGGTTTTTAGTGTTGGATGAATAAGGGTCCATAAAATCAGATGGAATCATATGAGTAAATTCAGCGTGTGCTTAACTTACAGCATTTTTTTTTTCAGTCCTAAAAACTCAATAGTGACGGATGACAACTGCTGCATGTGCCACTTCGCCGGCGTCAAGTACATGTCCAAGTTAGAAGCAGATGACATCATATTTGCGTCCTTCAACAATCACGTGTTTGAGGTGAGCACCTACTTCATTTTTTATTTCTATTTAGGTATATGCTCGTATTAGAGTTTGTTCCCGGGAATTCTCGTCCCGGGAATTCCCGGGAAATCGGTCGGTCTCGTACCCGGGAAATTCAGCTCGAGAAAAGTCGAGACATCGAGAAGTTTAAATAAACATTTTTACGCTTAGCTTTCTTTGTAAATGCGAGGCGGCAGCGGCATCCTTTGACAGCACGGTGAGATTAGTGAGATTAGTGAGTGATCTTATACGTGATATAGTGAGATTAGTGAGTGATCTTTAGTTATGATGAGAAAAATTATGATTGTTTTTAGTTAAGATGTTTATTTTAAGCTGATTGTTAATGTTAACAGAGATTTTGTTTTTTATTAAAGATTAGTGAGATTAGTTATAATAAGAAGAAGTATGATTGTTTTTAGTTAAGATGTTTGTTTTAAGCTGATTGTTAACAGAGATTTTGTTTTTTATTACAGATTAGTGAGATGAGAATTGAGATTAGTTATGATACGGAGAAGAAGTATGATTGTTTTTAGTTAGCAATTTTGTTTTGAGCTGATTTTTTATTGAGAACTTGTTTTTTTTGTTAAAAATTATGTTGATTTTTTTCATGTAAAATAAACACAGTTAAATTAAAGACTCTTTTTATTAATTAAACAAAAATTTAGACGTATTTTATTTTTTCTCGACAACCCGAGAAGACCCGAGAAATCAGGCTCGAGAAGTCTCGACACCCGAGAACTAAAAAACCTCGAGAAATCGGAAACCCTAGCTCGTATAGAGCAGTTGCATGACGTTAATAATTTTCTTTGTTTTGATTGAATAAATTAGATGCAATTTCTGTTCTTCCGCTCTCATCACTACATAGAAAACAAAGTCGCTTTCCGCAGTTTGTCTGTCCCTGTGTAAACTTTGATCTTTAAAACTACGCAACGGATTTTAATGCGGTTTTTTTTAATTCATAGAGTATTTCAAGAGGAATGTTCTAGGTATAATACATGCATAGTATACCGTGCGAAGCCGGGGCGTGTCGCTAGTGTCAAATAAAAGTTAAAACGGAGTAAACGTTAAACTGCGCCTCGCTGTGTACAATTTCAACAAAACTTCGCCAAGCATTTAATTGAGCTACACACACACAAGAAGGCGTTTTTAGGCTTCAAAAACCGGCCTCACTTTGCCACGCACCATCAACTAAATACATCTTTATTTTTTATTCGGTCTGAGTTTGAGATAAGTTAACATAATAGTAGGTATCATTTGATTAAATTATCCTAATGATCCTAATCATTTTAATAATTTTATCTTTACTGATTTATTTCTATTTCCACTCAGCTCTTACCGTGAGAATATTGTAATTTTCACTCATATCTACAAACAGGTACTAAAATATTTCGAGAGGTCAAATCGCATGTGGTTGTTGCCGCGTGACGTCGCAGCCGTAAACAATTTGTTTTGATCGAAACCAACGAATTCCGGTTTTTAAAAGGCAATGCGACAAGTTTTCTTCACCAAACGTGATGTTGTTAGCAAGTCTGGTGGTGATGACGTATTTACACGTGAATCTAAGAATCTTAGTAACCAATTTATAGCACGCGTGTATAGGTTTCGGTGTCACGTTCTTTATAGAACATACTTAAGGTTGAATAGGTACCTTTCATCAAGTATGGCGATTCAAAGGTTTTTTTCACAATGGGTCCCTTTATTAATGATCGTGACTGTGCACGTCGTAACAGAGCTCCCAAACCTTTTTTGTCCACTTAGGCAAATAAGTATTTTCCAACAGTCACCGTGTTTTTACTGCATGAAACTAAAATATTATCTGTAAAGTATTTCGACAACAAAATCGCGCAAGTAATAAAAACTCTTAAGAGCCTCTATAAAATACGTTTGTTTCTTTCATAAATTTATTCATTGCGCACTTGCAAGCTTCTACACTCGGTTATTAAGTGATTGAAACCATTTTGCGAGGTCCAAAAGTAGGTATTCTACAGGCAGCGGCCGATAGCAAAACGTTTCCATCACAACGCGCAACAACAGTCGTAAACAGCGGAGATGCTTTGATAACAAAAGAAGGAAAACGTAAAGGAAAACTTTTCTGGCGCCACTCAGTTTACCTCGAGTTGTCGTACCGTATACTTATAAAGCTGAATCAATCTCGCGAGATAGAACACCGATTGCTTAGTTGTGCATTACTTTGAAACAAATTACGGTAATCAAAGCGGTTAAGAAATAAACAAGTAGATACCTATACTATATATCTACACGTGTTGAGTGACTTTATCGTATCTAACTAATTGTTCTTTGTGACCTTTGACGTATACAAGGGGTCAAACAATTTGAATAGATATGGTGTTTTTAATACGATAATGAGCAAGTGATTACCTGACGGTAGGAAATCACCACTGCTCGTAGACATTCCCGACACCGGAGCATTGCAAGCGCGTTGCCAATCTACTAGGATAAGATAAAATATCTAGAGCCAGTAATTTCACCGACTGTCTTACTCTCCACGCTGAAAACGGCAACACAAGCACTGCTGCTTGGCGAAAGTATTAGCGAGTAAGATGATGGTATCAATTCAAAACGACCCAACACACAAACCCACCATACAGCCATAGTATACTCGTAACTAGTCTATAGATACAAAAAAATATTTTTTTTTGCGTGGAATTAGAAAAACTGAAAAAATTGAGGAAAATTGCACCTTGTACGAATCGCTAGAAATAACCAGTGTAATTTAAACTTGGTCACGGCATCACGCGTGAACTGCTGGACAGATTTCACTAAAAAGAAAGAAAAAAAGAAAGAAAGAAGAAATTTATTCGTTTTTGCAAGACACACAAATATAAGATAAATATAGGTACACAATTTTATAGAAAATAAACAAGGTAAAACAAAAAAAAACATAGACATAAAAAATAGACTAGTTATTTTTTGGCTGTTCGTTGTTGTCAGGGGTAGCAATATTTAGAAAAAAAATACTGGATGGGGCCGAAGCCGCGGGGAACACCTAGTACTAGATAACATTTTATAGTTCCACGCGTTAAATTAATGAACTTGGATCGTTGATATGTTAAACACTGAAGTGTGTGCTCCAGACAGTTTACTAACAAGTTCGGTAGTTAAGGTATTCTATTATTAGTTACCTATAATAATTTGTCAGCAGTGTAAATAGCAAATGACGATTAACTAGTACATAAACATGTAAAAACATTGAATGCAGGAAACTTTGTTGAAAATCACATAAAATCATAATTACAATATGAAACTTACATAATACATAACATAAATAATATTATGAAACTTACTGACTGAGATCCTAAAGCTTACCGTTTTCACAAAAAGTTAGCAGCAAGTTTTATTTTTGTTTGTTTCAAATTTGTTCAAACTCTAATCTACAGAAAAAAAAGTAAAACGTCTATATAATGTGTTTTCTTTCTATAATCAATAATTAACAAAGATTCCAATGCTATGCGGCGGAAATATTTTGAAGAAAGTTGAAACGTGAATGTGTAAATACTTACTCTAGGTCTGACTTTGACCCATAAAATTAACACTAACCAACTTTCTTATTTGGACAGTTCTCGCTAAAAATTACTAGTGCAATTTCAGTCATGACCTAGAAATAAAACGCTTTTAACATTTAACCCTCTCAGTGCGACGGACATTAGCTAGCGTTTTGCATAAAATATAGAGATAGGTACCTACGTATGCGCGCCATAAAGTGGTACGTGTTGAGTAGGTTAACACAGAAATACTTTTAGCTCAGAGGCATAGTTACCAGGACCGGACCGTGAGTTTAGGGGGCCCTGGGCTAATACTTTAGGGGCCCACCTAATTACTCAAAGTATAAGAAAAAAAAAATTGACTGACTTGACTTAGGGGCCCATTGAATTCACGGGGCCCTGGGCTGAAGCCCAAAAAGCCATATGGTAGATCCGGCCCTGATAGTTACACGACTATAGTAACTTGAGATAATTGATGCTTTAAATAAGGTTTTGGCAACTTAACAATGCTTTTAAAAGTAAGTAAGTTAGGTACCTACGTATTAATAAAGACGACATTGTAAGCGTAAAATTAAGTAGGCACGTACAGTCGCCATCCAATACATCGTAGCTGCGTAGGTGCTCAAAAATACTCGTATCTAAACACAATACGGCAACAACAATACGGCAATAGTTCGTCAACACGGTCGTAACTTAAGGTGTTACGGGAAGGGACTGTTTTTCCGTCTAAGTAGCGTGAAGGTAGATATTATACAACCGAAATAAAATATTATACGCGTTTATTGTTACATTTTGGTACCTGCTATACATCTACTTGATTTACTTTTACGATCGTCGGATAATGGGAATGTACGGTCGTGAATTTGATGGATGAGACGAGATGAGCCTGAAAGATGCTTTCTAATTTGGCCCCTTACAAGTAGACCTCATTATTCACCATCACATAGATACTTACCTACATGACAAAGAGCTGAGCGTTTTTCGCTTTATTACCTTACTAGCGACCCGCCCCGGCGTCGCACGGTATATTATGCATGTTTTATACATATAAACCTTCCTCTTGAATCACTCTATCTATTAAAAAAAACCGCATTAAAATCTGTTGTGTAGTTTTGAAGATATAAGCATATCTACATATGGACAAAGGGACAGAAAAAGCGACTTTATTTTATAGTATGTAGTGATGATACAGTACAGATTATTCAACTTTGCAATAATTTTATGTACCTATGTATGTGCCTTCAAAATTTGTAAACCATTTCTCGATCACTTTTAGTGGTCTGTTATTCATTTGAAATTTGATATAATATACCTATCTACTTATATGCAGATTGGCTGACAACGCAAGTACGGTAGAAGAAATTGGAATCGCGTACCTCTGTGGAACCTTTTCATAAACAATATGACAATCATTTCTTTGGCTTATTTGTGTACAGTATGTCAATATGATGATGATGATGACAAGGTTCCGTAGTGGTATGCAATTTCAGTTTCTTTGACTGTACAATCAATAAAAAGTACTGTCAGCAAAAAATAACTCTTATTAGTAGGTATTACTTATTTTAATACTAAGGCCCGATTTTTCAACCCTCAGATAAGCACTTAACTGACAGATACCCATAGAGTTGTTCGTCGAATAGGTCCTATCTGACGATTGAAAAATCGACCCTAAGTAACATAGAGTAAAGCTACCAACATTTTTACAGAGCGTTTATCCTTACTGAGCTGGCAACGTCGCATTTTTGGTCTTTTTACGATTATTTCACAAAAAAAAATACAGACGAATTGAGAACCTCCTCCTTTTTTGAAGTCGGTTAAAAATGAATGAAAGTTAAAAATGCGACGTTGCCAGCTCAGTGGGAATAAACCCTCTTAAGTAACTGCATCCGCTCCACTTTAGACAGTTTATTGCAAATGATAGGTGTACCAGCAACTTATTTTTTTGTAAGATTCCATACGCACGATTCTTCGAAGGCATTTTTTCATAACGTCATGTCCAAAACCTTGTTGGCTTTGGTTAGTTGCAACATTCAATATGCAATCGCCGTACACGCAGGATAAAATAACCAACCATCGTTTTGCTGCAGCTCCCGTTCTGCGTGATCGCGGACCACGAGCGAGAGAGCGTCGTTGTGGCGGTGCGGGGCTCCATCTCGCTACGGGACATCTTCACCGACTTCACCGCAGGCTCTGAGCGCTTCGAGGCTGATGGTAAGTCTTTCGACTCTACTTAGGGCCTGTCTCACCCTCCCTGTAAAGTTCCTGTTATTAAGTGTCAGTTATCTATGATTCCATCTCTATTTCTTACCTACAACAGACAGAGACGACATCATACCTGACACTTATGATAACAGGAATTTTACAGAGAGTGGTGAGACAGGCTCCTCCTTATTCATAAACGCTATGTAGGATTCTGCTGACTTAGCAATCGTTTGTCCTTATCTGTTACTTTGACATTTACCTTTCATTCACAGATTGCAAACGATTGCTAAGTTAGCAGAAGCCTATAGAGCGTTTATGAATAGGTAAAGGGGTTATTAGTCTATCACGACATCCTCCTCATTGTCATCCTCGTACATTGAGAGCTCTAGCATGGCAATTATGGCTTAGAGATGATAGCGTTAATGCAAGTGGTATAATACGCCTGCCTCACAGCGTCTGCTATATTGGCGAAGATTTTCACCTTAATTGTCAGCAAAACCATCTTGTTAGA
This sequence comes from Pandemis cinnamomeana, assembly GCA_932294345.1. NCBI lineage: Eukaryota > Metazoa > Arthropoda > Insecta > Lepidoptera > Tortricidae > Pandemis > Pandemis cinnamomeana. Next base: position 7,132,691 of record OW028705.1, on the reverse strand, counting down.
ATGCTGCCGCCAAGCACCAGTGCGTTTGATATATACATTCAGGCGTGTAGAGTAAGGCAGCCGGTGACACATGAAATATTCTATCACAGCCCTCAAGGCTGACAGTGCGTCTGTAACTCTGGAGGATGTTATCTGACGCACACTCTTGGGTATGTAAGCTTTATATCATGTTAATATTTTATGCCGTGTTCTCAGGTTTGCCGGAAGGCACGGCAGCTCACAAAGGCATGTCGATGGGCGCGGCCAAGATGCTTAAGAGGCTCATGCCGGTCCTGGACCGCGCGTTCCAGCAGTACCCGCACTACGACCTCGTGCTCACAGGTACCACTCGGAACACCCCCACAGTACAAGCCCCTACTCTATACCTCGAAGTTCGAAGTTCGTATGTACCGTCCCTTTCACTCTTATTATTAATGACAATTAATGAGCGGAACGGCGAACTTCACATTTCGGCAGCAAATAAATTTCCTTTTCGATCATGAAAAAAAGCAGACATCAAGAATACACCCGTCTGTGTAGCGTCATTACTTGAGTGCAGAAGGTCCTAACTAAAATACGCTGCAAGGGTACTACGAGTCTTTAGCACGAGTGTAATAAGTATAAGTTCTTTTTACATTATTGATATTTTTGATGCGTAAAAAGTCTTTGTCTTTGTTCGTTTGAAATTTCACTTCACCCAGTTGTTGGGATGCCCTTGACCTGATTTTGATTGTACTTGTATTGTTCCAGGTCACAGTCTCGGCGCCGGAGTAGCAGTATTAGTAGCGTTAAAGTTAAGGCCGAGGTATCCACACCTGAAAGTATTCGCGTTTTCTACGCCTGGTAAGTTCTCCTACCCAGATAAATAAGTATTTACGGATAGTCTGATACATAAATCACGTCTTCCCTTACATGGTAGGCAGAGCCTAAGGCAACAAGACCTATAGGCCACGTTTAGCATGACTGTGGGCGTATCTATAGGTGGAAAGGGGAATCAAAATAGTGATGGGTTGCTGGCCGCATCGCCTATAATATGATTCCTAAGATTTTCGCCCTTTCCCTTGATGAACTTTTACCATCTAAGCGGAAAGAGAAGCAAGTGGTACATTTTATGTTTCTTCTTTACTCCCAGACCAGGATGGAAGCAATATCTCTATATAATGTCTATATATGTCTATATACCTACTTACTGAGATATATACAGAATGCCAAGTAGATAGGTAGCTACTAGGTATTATTCTACAAGTTGAAGTAGTCGCCATGGCCGAAATCGGTCGGAAGGATCATCATCCTTATATTGCTCATCTTTGTTTGAGTGAAATAATCTACTTAGTTTTTTATCTCAATCCCTACTAATATTATAAATTCGAAAGTAACTCTATCTGTTTGCCTGTCTGTTTGTTACCTTTTCACGCTTAAACCGCTGGCCCGATTTAGTTGAAATTTGGTATACAGATAGTTAGAGTACCGGGGAAAGACACAGGATAGTTTCTACCCCGGAAAATTGCATAGTTTCCGCGTGATAGCGATTCTGCTCAGACGAAGTTGCGAGTAAACGCGGGTATATTTAGGTACCTACCTACCTCAATCTCTACCTCCACTAGAGCCACTAACCGTAGCGGTATCTTTATTCTAGCTGGTTTAATAAGCCGGGAAGCAGCCCGGTACACGGAGAGCTTCGTGCTGACGGTCGGTGTAGGGGACGACCTGGTCATGCGCCTCAGCGTGCACAGCATAGAGAACCTCCGCACCAAGGTCATACAGACCATACACGCCACTAAGCTGCCGAAGGTGAGTCTCAGTCTTCTTTTGATATCAGCTCTCATCTCCCCATCGGTTTCTGTATAGAAATCATTGCTAAGTGATCTCTAGATGACTGGATATCTACACACCACTTTATTGAACTTCTTCGTTTTGATCTAGCATTTTTAAGATATAATAAAAACTGCTATGAAACCAGCTTCTCCGTATGCCAAAGATGCAGGACTTTTTAGAGAACTAAGAGGAATACCTACCACGTAAAGTTGCTGACGCAGCTGTTTTGGCTGCATCATTGAAATACTATACTAGATTAGGCTCAAATGGCCCGGTGTTAAGTCATTAGGTACTGTTTCCCTTTTGTCGCTCTGTTTTTCAAATGGAATATGCGGTTAGTAATGATATTCAATCATTATGACACTGGTTCTATTACAAACATCGCAAGGCTACTTTTACTTGATTCACGATCATCTACCTCTACCTCTTACTAAATTTCTTTCAGTATCGGATAATGCTGAACGGCTTCGGCTACGCGCTCTTCGGCGTGCCAGCGCGCGACCTGGAGTCCACGTGGCGGAGGCCCGAAGACCTGGAGGCGAACCACTCGGACGACTCCGCGGACGCACTGCTCGTCCCCGGCGTCTCCACCGTGAGTGCTGTCAGTGAGCCCTTTATACAGGTCTACGCGCTTGTGTGACGTCACGGGATCAGCTTGGTTTTGTTTCGACGCTGTTTTGTTTTTGTTATCAATGTTGTCGTACTTATAGATTTTTGGATTCGAAATTTAAAATAGGTAGTCAACGACTAACGTAAGGGGCCTAGCTGTTTTTTTTTCAAAGCTCTCCACGATTTCTGCCCTGTAAAAAATATAATTACATTTCTTTTTCGATTCTGTCATCCCGAAACGCACAGCAAATTTCGAAATCACTGTAAAAATGGAAAATGGAATCCTAGTAAAACTACCTTCTCATTCTATTTGTGATCAATTTTGGGTTCAATTTTAGATGAGAAAATCGTCGAGATTGAGTCTTCGAGTTTCGCTCGATTTATTCACAATATTCGCGAGAGCTGTTTGTCATTATCGCATAGAATTTGGGGGCCGAATCAATTGATGAAAAGGCACAATTTTTCTAATACTAAGTACTACTACTACTTGTTAGTCTGTTGTTTACATTTTGATCTTGAATTTCGAAACTAATTACAGCTTTATAATTTATGTATATTTTATTTTATTCATTATATCAAATTGGATAAGAATACAGAAGTTAATATTCTCGATTGCAAAATCGCGTCGAGATTCTATAAAAAATGCATAGATTTTTTTTGGATGTAACACTTACTACACTCTAAGGCAAACTGTTGCAGCTATTTTAGTCAACCCACTTGTCAACTTGTCGGTAACCCACATTTTGGATAGCGTGTCGCACGCAGGTAAGTAGCTGTGTCTAACTGTCACGTGTGCTTGCACCTAGTTGTGGGTGCAATTACCTTTTAACCGCAACTCATATCAAGTCCGAGGTTTTCGGTCATAAGGTTACTTTAGCACTGGTTATGGTACCTAACGATAGACAATAAGATCATTCATTATTTTTGTTAGCCATTTTGTTGATGTGATGTGATTTTGCACAATTTATGTTTTAGATTAGTCATTATTAGTCGTTAGTCTAATTCCTTTAATTTAAGTACTTAAACAAGTACCTAACTATAAAGTATTTCGGTACCTACCTAATCAAAGAGAAGTTTTCTATAAATTCTCTTTCTCATTCTCTTGAACCAGGATAGTATATTTTGTATCGGCTGGCTATGTCATTTTGTTACGATGAAATTACTAATATTCTTTAAACAGATGAAACGAGACGACTTGAGAAACAAATTGTAGCGATTCCTACTGCCATTTAGTTTCAAATAGTAGAACACACGTTCACGTGACTCCTGAAATGATTTCCTCACGCTAATGCGCTAAAACGTCAATATTCCGCTTTGGATTTCAGTCTACAGGCATAATACCTCTATCCTCTATCAAGGGGTAGAGTAGAAATATATTTGGAATCTCCACAATTATTTGCTTTATTAGCTGTATAGTGTACAAGGAGTATAGTCAATCCACATAAGACCAAGAGGCGTGATGAAGTCGGTTGTCCCATTGCAGGACGCAGCGCTAGTGTCATGGGTAGAGTAGAAATCTATTTGGAATCTCCACAATGATTTGCTGGATTGGCTGTCTACAAAGAGCTAGTCAATCCACATAAGACCAAGAGGCGTGATGAAGTCGGTTGTCCCATTGCAGGACGCAGCGCTAGTGTCATGGGTAGAGTAGAAATCTATTTGGAATCTCCACAATGATTTGCTGGATTGGCTGTCTACAAAGAGCTAGTCAATCCACATAAGACCAAGAGGCGTGATGAAGTCGGTTGTCCCATTGCAGGACGCAGCGCTAGTGTCATGGGTAGAGTAGAAATCTATTTGGAATCTCCACAATGATTTGCTGGATTGGCTGTCTACAAAGAGCTAGTCAATCCACATAAGACCAAGAGGCGTGATGAAGTCGGTTGTCGCATTCCAGGAGGCAGCGCTAGTGTCTCGCAACGTGTTCGTGCGGCGATTCTCGACGGCGCGTCTGTTCACTGCGGGCCGCATACTGCACATCGTGCGGCGCAAGCGCATGGGCATTGAGAAGTAAGTGCAAACATGTTAACAAAGTTATAATTAGATAGTATTCTTTGAAGTAAGTTTTCTCGCTTACTGCTCGGTGCCCTTCCCACCCGGGTCATAGATAATGTACATATTAAACTAATACATTTGATACGAGAGAGCATAATTTCTTTGTTGCTCAGTTATTTTAATAACTAAACACTGCAATAATCTCATCACTTAATTGCACTCCACTGTAAAAAGCTTGTGCTGAGGATTTGACTGTATAATACGCTGCACTGTTATTAGCATTAAAAGTAAGTTAGGGCTAATGGTGGAAATGGACCAATGTTTTACAATAACAGGACAAGTCCATTTCAGGTTTTGAAAGTATCATGTTAATATTTTGTTATTTACGTTTTTGACGCACAAAGTGTTGCCTTATTATTTGTTCGTCACTAATGTCACTATACCTGATACCGAGGGTCGCAAATTATCCGATTGAAATTCATTTTAATCATGTAATTTTTATTGATTCATTCAATGGATAATTTTCGGCATCTCATTCTCATCTTGGTATAGCTGACATTATTGTAGAGAAATGTAAGTACTAATTTGCCATGCAAGAATTAACGCATTCAATAATGTTGCACAAAAGGTCGGAGGAGCCGGAGAATGTTTCAAACCAAGCCAATAAAACGAATTTTCTTATGCGCATGTCTTGTCAAAGCAATGTGGATGAGGATGACAATGACAGGTAAAACATAACATTGACGTGATCTGGTTTTACATGGGAACAACTTAATGCATGACAGACAATACGGTTATGGTAAAGATCACATAACTGATTTTCTTTTTTGTATTACATACTTTATTCTTCATTGATCATGAGACGAAATGACGAAACAAATTGATAAATAATAGAAATAACTAAGTTAAGTTACTGCATGTCAATACTTTAGTCTACTCCCACGGTTGGTGACGGCTCTTCGGTAATTTGGGTCAGTTGACAATGAAATGCATGAAACTCTTAATTAATGAAACACACCAAAAGGCCTGAATTTTCTTTAAAAGAGAGCTCAGCAGCGCTGGAGTTGGCTTCAAACTCGAAAAAACTGTTAACTATGAAATTCCTGCTCGAACCATTCCACTAAATACAACGGTTAAAACTGTTTGAAGACGTGCATTGCATGTTTCTAAGATCTTACGAGATCACTTAGAAGGTACGGGGTAGGTAGAGGTTATGGTAAAGGCATTTTTGGAACTTATAATAACTCAGATGACTTATGATTAATTCACTCTAGTGAAACCTTTTCTACATTCCAACCACGACGATGTGATGATAATTGATCCCTTCGAAATATCCTAATCATAGTTTACATAAGTACCTATCAATTATTTTTAGAAATACCGCTTTTAAGCGAAGTATTTACTGAACCTTACTATTTTGATTTCCCTTTCCACCTATACGCCCACAATCATGCTAAACGTGCCGTTTAAAGCCGCCGGATAAAGTCGTGATTTATGTATGTTTGTACTGAAGACCCGTTCGTTGTACAGGAAAGTGCGCACCCAAGAGCCAACGTACGAGATGCGATGGGCGTGCCCTGAGGACTTCATGGAACTGCAAGTGATGCCGCGGATGCTTCTCGACCATTTGCCGGAGAACGTCCACCGCACCATACAAACAGTGCTGGAGGAGAGGCACACGTACCGCGTCACACAACATCTTTAAACCCTCGAATAATAAGCGTCACTCGGGATGCCTTCCCATGAGATATAAGACGTGAAGACGTTCACTACTGGGGACGTGGGCTACGAATAGACGCATGGAAGAATTGACCTACGTGTTATCGGCTGTGCGAGTAATAACGATGGTATAAAAAACCGTACAAAGAGGCTCATTTAAGGAGATCCTAGCGCTCTACTCTAAGCACTGCTTCCAGAGCATTGTCAGCAGTGCTTTGAATAGGTTTAACGCTTTAGAATCTCATTAACTTCTTTGTAGCTCTAGTGGGTCTCACGTTCGTTATTCGAATAGAAACTGTGGTGGTTCAATTAATTGTGTTAGGATTTGGTACTTAATGTAAGTAAGGGAATCTGAGGAATAGCCTGCGTGTAGTAGACCTGCATCTTTTCAGTTGTAGATAACTGAAGTGATTTTAACAATTTACACGCGTGGTTGATACCCCAATCTATTTGGGCGTAAGGAGTAAGTATAATTTCCAGTTTGGAACAGTGAACGTGGGTGATCGTATAATCGACGATGACGTTTGAAAAGATTACGTACAACGTGACGTATAAGAGAGGCACTTGGGAACCTACCCTCACCTCGTGAAAAATGCAATCCTTGCCAGTGAGCAAAGACATGTGTCAAATCTAAGAACAATGAAACCAGTCTTATGTGTAAGCCAAGTTAACAAACCTTTTGCTTGCTCTGAACAAAGGCACAGTAATTTATTTTTCATCCAAGACTTACACGTAAATATGAATCTTTTTATGCACAAGTAGGCAGCAATCTCATTTTGATATTTTATTTAATAAGAATAAATGATACTGTCAAATCATAATTAGGTACGACAAAATATTAATACTAAATACTGTAATGTGAATCTCATGAATGACTTTATACGCTTCGTAGGCACTCCGTTTTTGAGCACATTCATGACACGAAAAATGCATTTCGTTCCTAAAACTAACTGAGAGATAGAACATGACTCGTAAACGATATGAACAATTTCTATGAAAGTTTTGTATATATTTTTTCACAATTTACATTGACGAACCAGTGTCAAAATGTTTGTAATTATGAAAAGAGGTTAGGATAAGTAATGTGAGAAGACTGTGATGATGTTAGAATGCAAATATTGTTAAAATGTAGATAAGTGAAAGGGTTAGGTGTATCTCGGATTGTTTGTACCGTAGGGTTAAGGAAGCGGCGCCGCGGCGCGCCGGCTCATTAGGTGCATAACATATCAACGTTCAAAACGTTCTCATTTCATCGGTCGGTTGGCCATACAACTTTTCGGCACTTTCCCTCCATCAAACAACTTCAAGCCAAAGACAGAAAACAGAGAACTACTATCTGGCCACTTTAACTGACTCCACTTTAGTTGTTATTTGATTACTTTGCTCAAACTAATAAGCAATTTGTCTGTCAATGTGGTGTGTCAATACTCTAAAGGCAATGTTTGCTTCAATTTGAATAAATACCTTAATTATTAAGTAAGACTTGCAAAGCTACCACTAAGTACAATAACTAGATGATAGATAGCGCGTTACCGGAGTCAATTAATGAAATTAATAAAATGCTACATAATGTTGCATTGGTGTAAAATATAGGTAGGTACACAGTGCTGGGAAGTTCAAAACATTTCAATTAACTACCTATACATATACACACCAAGTAACATACTTATACAGTCACTACTTAATTAATTGTTTAGACTCTTTAGACTAATTGTACGAGTGGCCAAGTCCCGTTTCGGATATCTAGGTCCACTGTAAACCTCACTACTCACTTGTGAACATCAAAAAATACTTTCACGCATTTCTACAGTTTCAACAATTCTCATAACCACGGGAACAAGATCTTGATATGACTACATTTACTACCTAATATAGAGTTTATAAGCGATTTATATGTACATAAAATAGCATTTATCTAAAATTATAATACATTCCAATTTGTATTGAAGTTAGCCCTCAGTCCCTTGCCAGAGTGTCGGTTGTGATTTGGAAGCGACAGAGTGAGGTGCCTTTCCTTAGTTACCTGCTTTACATCAAATCTCTAGCTAGCTCAGAGTAACTCAGATAAATTATTCCTTACGTTGATTTACTACTTTACTTTTAATATCCAATCACGCGTAACAATTAAATTGTACGAAATATAATTATTAGAATACATATTTCGATTGGATACACAAAACATAATTATATGAAATGTTCGATCACCCCGGAGAGCACGAGATAGCCTACCCGTCTCTTTCTAGCCCGAGCAGTAACAAAATGGCGGGCAATCTGTTTCGCGCGCGACGCGACTCTTGTGCGCTCTCGTGGTAGACGTGCTGATAATTATTGACAGTAAATACTTTTAAAGACATAAACAAACGACGAATGCCTAAGTTTCTACAATCAACATTGTTTTTGTATCTTTTACGCATTTTTTTCTTGTTATTGATATATGGACATTGTGGAGTGAATCAAGTTAAGTTTTATACAGTATACTATTTTATTGAATCCACGTTTTGTTTGTTTATTATAGTACTTTGAGTACCTATACGTATATGTAATGTTGAGTCTTTTTGGTTGATTGTTTCTTTTTTACAGTGATACTGAACAAATACTGTTCAAGTATTAGAAGGACTGAGGTTCTTTTCATTTGTACCCTAAATTAGGGCTCTATAATCTGTCACTTAAAGTAGTGCTAGGATAGCCAATGTCTTGTGTTGGGTTTGTGTTAATTTATATTAAAATATATTTTAAGTAAAAAATTGTCTTATTATTATTATGTGACTCATTAATTAACGGTAGTTTAATCATTTTATGCATTCATCACATTTTATCACGTTAAATACGCTCAAAATCGAGCTTGATTTTGAAAAACAAATAAATAGATTCCTATGTAGGCGAACATTGACACACTTTTAACAATGCGTTACCGTAAAAAAAATGCATTTTTATAAATCGATTATACATTTATTCCATTACAAATATAATAAAATCTTATAATCAGTCAAGAAAATATCACAGTAAAGACTAACTTTCTTTAAAAACTAGCTTGTTAAACATGATTACAATATTACTGTTTGATTAATATGCCTTTACAAGGAACGGACATTCGTCTCATAATATTTAATATCTAAATTTTGGTAAGATTAGTTACATTGCCACAACTACATGTAGGTACCTACTAAACTTGGCTAGCGTGTAGGGATTAAATTAATTCAATTTATTTATACATATTTCAATATTCTTCGTTTTTCGTAAGATTATAATCAAAAGATAATAATCGGTCATCATCCCCAATAATTTTATAAGTCCACCACTTACAGTCATAACAGTTTATACTTCATGTCTTATATCATGCTTCAGAACCAAATAAAAACATAAGGTTTCTTCTTACTCTTCAAATTGCATGCAAATGCAAAGTCCTTAGCGTAGAGTCAAAAATACAGAAAATCGAGCACTTGTTCTTTTTTATCGAAACAATATCGATTTTAAATAGATTTCGCGTAAAATACTACCAAAGCGAAAAGCAGATGTTGATTTACAGATGTTTTGTTGTTGATATGAAACTTTATTAGAGCTAAAATAGGAAGAGCTGCTAGCTTGTTTGCTTGCACAGACATGCTCGTAAAGGGGCGCTTATCCCGTAAATGCATGAATTTTATTTTTCGTTATAACAAATATATATATGTGTAACTTACCTAATGGAACTAACAATTAACATTTTTCAAAAAAATCAAGTTTTTTTGTTTATGTAGGCTCTATCCTACACCATGCATTTAAGGGTTAAGCTATATTTTAAATCTCCATTATCAATCTGTAAAGCATTTACTTGGATACATATCACCTGCACAGGTTGCGAAGCTCTGTCATGGCAGCTTGCGATACAGCTGTCTTATTTTTCTCCGTCTTATACCTGAAGTCAATAAAAATCTATATTAAAACATAATAAATAAACAGTGCCAATAAAATTTATGCAGCGGGAGATTACTGGAAATGTAATTAATTAATTGCCAATTGTAACGTCTTGTTTGTTAGCATAGACCGACTAAAATCGGTCTCGAAAAATAAAAATAAGGTCTATTTTGGCTGGTAAGTTTTTTCGTGAGACAAAAATGGCATGACATCGCCATTCTATCCATGATAATATTATAAATGCGGAATAACGCATACCGCCGTCTTTCTCTGTCTCTCTGTTGCCTCTTCACTGCCTAGTTGTTGACCCGATGTAGACGAAATTCGGCAAGAAGTAAGTGGAATAAAATATGCCATTTTGTATACGGAGACGCAGAGTTCTCACGGTATAATTGTTCGTGTAAGCGTATCAGCTAGTCGGTTATATGATGACGTGCTGGGTACGTGTTGTCAGTATGGAGGTCACCGACCTGGCGAGGAAGTCGTGCGCGACGTCGGGGCGGTAGGCGGCGCAGTCCCGCAGGTAGGCCTGGTCGTTGGCCAGCGCGCGCCGGTACGCCAGCTCGCGCCACGCCGCGCCGCCGCGCCCCGCCAGCAGCACCAGGCCTTCCATGAAACTGTCACAAAAACGGTCAAGTGAGAGACGGATTTGCGCACAGACGGGAATCACTACATAGTATAAAATAAAGTCGCTTTCTCTATCCCTATGTCCCTTTGTATGCTTATATCTTCAAAAATACCAAACGGATTTCGATGCGGTTTTTTTTAATAGATAGAGTGATTCAAGAGGAAGGTTTTTTATGTATAAAACATGCATAATATACCGTGCGAAGCCGGGGCGGGTCGCTAGTAAGGAATATATTGAAGGGGATTTTGATTTGAGCCAAACTTGCGATGAAAATCCTTCAAGTCGCTTTGCATTGCTGGTTCGACTGTCTACTTCTAACTCGTTCACATCACGGCGCAGCAGTGCAATGATAATGAAACTTGCATATTTTTTTCCTTGCTTGTATAAATAGGGAATATTCATGTTTTTTTAATTGCTGTAATAAAAGCTAGTTTACATCAAACAATATAAAAATATATATTTTTCAAGTAACTAGGAAAATAACCGACAGATTAGCTATGACACATTTGTCTACATCTGTTTCTAGAAAAACAGTATTTAATGACTTAATGAGTTCAAATGGGCGTAGTGTTTTTGACGTCACATGACACGTCGAATCTCTCTTTCTAATCGCTGTCTAATTAGTAGTTTCAAATTGCTACATTTTTCTTATTTCTTGACCGATGTGACGAATGCAATAAAAAACCACCTACTCGTAATTCTCGCCCCATGTTGCATTAAATCCAAACCACCTTGGAAAGCTAGCTTAAAATGTCTTTTTACCTAAGATACTCCGCGACCAGTTTGTACGTCTGCTCAGTGGTCTTGTTGAGCACGAGGCGTGTAGGAGAGGCGTTCAGCAGCGACATCTGCAGCGCCACGTTCTGCGCGAGCGCCGCCATCTCGCCAGCGAACCCTGTGCAACCACCCTGTAGGTACAGCTCCGCAGCATCCGTGCTGTGGTTCAGAGCTGATTCCAGCATGGATCTGGGAAAATAAAAATGCAGATAAACAAGAATTTAAAATGTTAGTTGCCATATTAAAAATGCGGCGATTTTTTTTTGTTAAGGCGCCATCGTGATAGTAGTGTGACAAGCTACAGTGAAATAAAGGATTGTTTTATACAATGGGCGCTTTCGCGTGTGAATTTGCCACTAGAACATTCAGTTTCCACTGGTTTTGGCGGGCTTCGTGACATAAATTAAAATTTCTTTCAATTACCCGTTGAAAAATGAAATCCTTAGTGAAATTATCGCAAATATCAATTATTTGGCGATGAATGTGAACGCTTTGAATGCGGAATTAAGAAAAAGAGGCGCAAAAATAAGCGGTCTCAAGCACAAACTTTTTTTTTGCCAAAAGTATGCTTGTTTGCCGAGGTAACAACTATGTTTTTTCTAGCTATACCTTAGTCAACAGTTGCGCCAACTGGTGAGCAAAGAAACGATAGTCCCCATTGCAAAATAAATTTAATCTTAACTTTACTTCTTTATTTATTCGTTTACCGTTGGAGATTGTTAGTTAATATCTGCACGAAGAATCTTATTAAAGTAACACAATAATTTAACATACGAAATTGTTGCCAGATGGCAGAAGGTAATTTAAGTCAAAAATGTAACAGTTACGAAGAAAATGGCGGCTCTATTCTTTCGACCCTCACATTTTAAAGACACTAGTACACTATGATAAACCAAAGCTTAGCTACTCTGCGACCACACGATCAAGACAGCTTCATATTTGCGACGCATGCATATTACTTCTTTTGTTTGTGTGACCTTGGTTCGTACCTTGTCACGACATTGTCGTGTATCTGCACCCACTCCGGCTGGCTCGGCTTCCTCGCCGAGCCCCTCGGGGCCGACTCTATGGCGAGCTTCTCTAGATCGCTGATAAGGGCCAGTGCTTGCTTCCGCTTGACATTCGCCGCCTCAGCGTACATGTTGAAGTGTAAAGCCACCATTATGTACGTGTCCGTGTCGCCTGGACAGTGGGTTTTAAGGTAATCTAGCAGACCCTAAAACAAAAGATTTTAATGGAATTTTATAATAATAAAATGCACAAACATTACAAAGCTCCTTGTAATCTATATTTAACGGTTTTTGTTTTATTAACGGACGGACGTTCCGAGACCAAATAGGAGACGTTTTGGAAAAAGGTCAGGTCAGGAGTACCCGAAACCAACGAGCATGTATGAAGAGATTGATGACTGTGGATGAAGCGAAAGAAATATGTCAGGATCGTAGCAAGTGGAACAAAGTAGTCTCTGCCTACCCCTACGGGAAAGAGGCGTGACGGTATGTATGTATGTATGTATGTATGTTTTATCAAAATATCATAGATACAAAGGTTTGTCTGTTTAGGGTTTCCTTTTCGTTTGTTACTATTTCACAATTTCTACCTGTGTTTTAGAATTGAGTTTCACTCTTTTTCGCAATCAAAATTTGAATCGCCAAGAATGCATACACAACGTGTAAAAATTTAATACGAACATTACATTTACAAAAATGCGCACAAAATAAACAAATCACTCACCTGTTTAAACTCCGTAATCTTATCCGACTGCTGGCCCAGCATGAAGTCAAACTGTCCCAAAAGGAACTCGAACTGGTGGTTGTCCCTCAAGGCTTGGAACACGTACGCCATCTCGGTGTACCTGGCGAGGCCGGTCAGCAGCCGCACCATGAGGCGCCACGACCGCGCCGCCAGCAGCTGGGCAGTCAGCGCCTGCGCAGACCGCAGGACCACGGCCACGCCCTCCGTGTCGCACGCGCATGAGAAACACTCGTGCGCGAGGACCAACAGCTCAATGGATATTATGTTTACCTGAAATTTGAAAGTTTTTCAAATGTTACCTTAAGCCCAAGTTGAAAAAATGAGCAAAAAAGTCAATAAAATATTTAAACGCAAGTTGTTGCTGACTGTACTCGATTATTGCATTGTCATCGGAGCTCTATACAAGTATCAAATTGTGAGTCGATTGAACCACCGGTCATAATCATAACTACATAATAATGGTAAATCAAAAATTTTACTTGCCTAATTAATAACTGACAAGCGGCTGGCATAGAATTAATAAAAAAAATTGTTTCATTACAACTTAGCACATTTAACATTACATAACGTTTTAAAAATAAGCATAAAAAATAATGAAGATTGGTATAATATAACCATAACCCAATTTTTCCACTTCACAAAGCCGAGAAACTGTATAAAATCATCAGCTAACCTAACCTACCTGTTTCGTCGACAGTTTAGCCCCTTTAGTAATCTTCCTGATATTCGACTTGACCTCATAGCGTATGTGAATATTGCTTCTCGATATCACATCGAACAGATTCCTCCTCGTGTCCCGTGTCAGCTTGCTGCCAACTGTGTACACGGTGGACACGGCCGAATACACCGACCCAGTCTCCGCAGAGTTCAGCGTCCCTCCGTCAGTTATAGCCGACTCTACCTCATCACCTTCCACGTTAGAATACTCTTCGTCTATCAAAGTCTCCAGATCGAAACAGCTATCGTCCAATGTATTCTCTGGCACAGAAACGGTGTTAGACTTATAGATCTTTCTAAAAGCCATCAAGTGGTCGAGGATCAGCCTTCCGACGTGGCTGCAGCAGTCCGGACGCATGTTTAGGAACATTTCTATATCTGAACTAAGGACGTAGCCCCATAGTGTGTATTGGAAATGCTCTTTCTGACGGAATGTCGACGTCTTAACTAAATGCGGGCATATGATCGCTGCTACAATTTCCCGGCAAAGGTATTCGGCAATCTGAAAAGGTAAGAAAATACCAATTCAACCTGGTCAAAAGAAAATTGCAATATACATTAAAAATATTTCAGCAACAAAGATTATACATACCTGTTTGGACGGAATGTTGAAAGTTCTGAACACAAGATTCGCAAGCGACATACGAGTGCGACCGCTGACTAGATTTATAAAATCTACTGACAACCCCCTATACTTCAACACAGTGGTGTATTGCCAGCCTATATGCAGCGCTATTCGGTAATACGAGGCTATATGCTTGGCGATGGTAAGGCCACTTCTGGCTGCTAACGCCTCTAAAGCGGTGAGCCTGTCTGCGTCCTCTCTGCCAGCCAGTTGGCAACTGGCTTCTGACACATTCTCTTGTTTCTCTTGAATAAGAACCAGCTCCTCGAAACTGGCGTCTGATATACCTGACGCTAAAAACAAATCATTATTTCAATTGTTGGTATTAAGAAACAAGTATTAACCTAACTTCATGAAGCAATAGATGAGATTTAAATCTCTTCAGTGTCTTAAATTACCTCCAGGGTAAGGCCGCCAAGCGTCAAAACGGCCCATTTTTATGTTACTAAAATTGGCATATATTATAGATTAGAAGCAATTACCTTGCGACAGAGACAACCGCACACTCTTGTCGCGAAGTAGAGAGATACTTAATTGATTTTACTAGATAAAATCTCAAATTTTGGTAACATAAAGATAAGGCAGTTGCAACGATTTGCGGCCTTACCCTCCAAAGTTTTGAGTAACATCCAGTTTTGAGTAACAGGTTGAATATCCAGTGTTCAATCTCAATATCATTAGCTTCCTAACAAATCTAGAATTGAACTATATTCAATAGAGGCACGGTTACGTAAACATTAGTACGCTACCTAAACTATTGTAGTAAGCCACTTACTGTTCAGTTTGTTTTGCAAGAATGGTGATGAGATTACCAATCTGAGTTCTTGTGGTAGCTCGTACGGGGAGCAAGTGCCTTCTGCCAACTTGATACAAGTCCTAATAATCTGCACGGGACACGGCGGGCTCCTATACATGTGCTCAGAAGGAGTTTTAAACAAGGCCGACAGGCGGAAAGCATCCACAAGCAATTTCAACTCGAGGAGGAGGTTAATGACCTTCCTCCAATTCTCCACCGCCTCCGATTCTTCCAACAAGACGATATCTTCAATATTACCAACGTCTGACTCCACTTCGATCTCTCGCAGTTCCATAGAGAAAGGTTTCTCCGTGTCGACGACCCCTACTTTCCTGGACATTGCCGGATCCTTCTGTCCGTTCAATATGAAGTGTAAAGTGCTCTGATAGCTGTTCAGAAATATTTCGTTTTGGAACTCGCACTTGAAATACGCGTCCCACATGAGATGCTCTAAGCGCTCTCTTTTCCTACCGTACTCTAGATTTTCTTCGAACCAGCTCATTATGACTCTGTACGCGTAGAACTTTTGAGTCGAGTCATGGATCTCATTTACATAATAGATAAGGAAGTCTGTAGCATCGCTGAACGTGACCGCCGCCTTCTTGAACGCCTCGCTGCAGCGCGCTACAAAAAGAGTCCATTCCTTGTCGTCGACGCCGTCGTCTTTCATCAACAGTGTTTCGTGTTTGTGCGCCCACTCAGCCATTAAAATGTCGTTGACCGGCACGCTGGCTAGCTTAGCTATTTTGAGCGCAACGTCGTAGTTTCTGTTGCTCGTATATGTTTCCACGCACTGCAGTAAGTATTGCCCCGAATCGTCCTGCAGCATTTTAGATACGTTCACGACTGACGACGTCTCCATCGATATTTGCAGGATCTCGTGTAGTGTCACGAAGTTTGGAGACGGGACTGGAATAGGTATAATTGTTGTGATAATGAATCCATTCTGCGCACACATTGGTGAATTAATTTACAGTGCTCTCCCATTCCACTGGCCAAGTGGCTATACCTACTTCGTTTTTTTTGACATTTAAAAAAAGGTACACAATCTTAACTTGCCTTTTTATTGAAAACACTTTAAAAAAATAGCAGTAGGTTACAATTTTAAGCCCCTGAAATGTCGTGATTTTGTATGTTTCAGTTGCCGATTTATAAAAAGGTTTTTCAGTTAAAAGACTGGTTAAAAGATATGTCAAGATTGACTGTTGCTAGAACGACTTGGTTTTATGATTGCCGTTGTATGTATAGAATATGTAGATAAAGATATATTTATGCACCTACATAGAAGATCAGAAAAAGGTCAAAATCAAATTACCAGAAAATCCTTTGCCGAACTGAGCGACGGCCAGACACTTGAGGAACTCCTTCTGATGAAACGCGCTATCGAAGCCCTGGCTGAGGGCGATCTTGACCAGCGCAGTGGCGATCTTCTGATAGGCCTCCTTGGACAGGCGGCTAGATAACCCCGTGGCGTCGACGCTGTAGCGCCGCTGACAGTGTTGTAGGAAACTTGCGAGCTGCTTGCTCGTCTGCGCGTCGAATATCCGCTGGTTTAAACAGCGACTCAGGAACGCTGTCAGCAACGCGAGCGGACTTTCCTAGGGATAAACAACCGCTTTAGATTGAAAGGATCTTCAACTAAAAACAACCAAACATCGCAGTAACTAATCATGTTCTCATTTCATTACTTTAATCGGAAACTTCACTTAGATGTCTAGTCTTCTTCTATAGAACGACCGCTTAATTGAGTAATCGCCCGCGCGGCACAGGGGCGCGGGGTGGGACGACAAAGGGGACCTAGAGAGGTACGGGCGGGTAGTGCGCTCACCTCTCGGCCCCCGCGGTCGTCCAACACCGCGCGGGCGACTACTCATTTAAGCGTCGGTCTTTAAACAGCACATACCGGCATGAATATGAGCATGGACTCGTGCAGCGTGGTGACGTATCCGCGGCGCAGGCACAGCTCGGCCACGTGCAGGAACTGCGCGGCCGCGCCCGGCGCCTGCGCAGCCGCCGCCGCGCCGCGCACGCCCGCCGCCACCCACTGCGCCCACAGCGCCTCCACTGCGTTTGGCTGCACACCAAGCATGCATATTCAAGGCCAGTTTAAAGTAGGCCTTAGCGTGTGCGTGCGTACATAAACGCAATTAAACTTCGCCAAACAAATTGGTTAAGACACGGAAACCCTTACGCGACAAGGGGTAGTTTAACTGGCCGCACTTTGCCGTTCGCGGAACTCTGGCTCCGTCTTGACATCGTAAAATAAATGTAATGTAAAAAAAACCTGTTTTGCTGTCAAGACGATGCAAATTTCATATTAACGGGGTCATTAGACCTAGGCCAAAAACGAGTTGCAAAGCAAGATTGTTTTTGTATTTTTCTTAGTGTGAAAGTGAACCTGATATAAGATCATTCGTAACGTACGTAGTGAGAACGTAGTACCTACCTAATAATAGCCGCCTGTTTTAACACTAAATTATACGCGTGACCCGAAACCCGATGCGGGAAAATTTCAGAATAATGAATTTTACAAAATTATCACAACGCATCTCCTTACCAGTTTTTGTCTCCAGCACCTTAAGTCGAAATATGTAAGTATCCGAGCTAGTAACGTGAATTAATAACACTGGAGAAAATCGCACTGCCTAGCGACAATCGCGTAACGTTACTTTCGTTTCGTACTCAACCCTTGAACTACAGGATTCAAATCACTACATAGTATAAAACAAAGTCGCTTTCTCTGTCCCCATGTCCCTATGTATGCTTATATCTTCAAAACTACACAACGGATTTTGATGCGGTTTCTTTTAATAGATAGAGTGATTCAAGAGGAAGGTTTATATGTATAATACAAGCATAATATACCGTGCGAAGCCGGGGCGGGTCGCTAGTATTTAATAAAATCAGCTGCAGCCTACGACAATAACCCCGTCATCGAACTGACCTCGTAGCAGCTGGCCAGCAGCACGAGCAGCGGCTCCCCGGCGGCGTGCGCGGCGCGGGCCAGCGCGGCGGGCGGGTCCTCGGGCCCGTGGCAGGCCGCCGCCGCCTCCCACAGCTCGCGCGGCCCGCCGCCCCGCCACGGGAACTCGAACACGCCGCTGCCCACCGGACTCTGCGCCGAATCACACCATTACTACTCACAACAGACCGACACTAAGTCAGACAAAGGGGTGCGACTAATGTACCGCCTCGATGGAATGGGAAACACGAATTATCAAGTTGTTGAATTAATATCAGACATTAACTTACCATGTCAGAGGAGCTCAATCTGGTCGGTCTTCTCTGTCCATTACTAGAGTTTGTTTTAGCATCCTTCTCTGACCCATCTTCAGCATTTTTGTTCATCATGATATACTTCAGATGTTCGGCGTAAGATTTCTTTTCAAATTCCTGTGACAGCTTCAGCATTTGGGTCAATGGGTAGCGAAAGACGTCACCGAACAGAAGGAAATTGAACCAAGATCCTCTCTTCACAAATTCTCTGAGTATAGTTTCAGGTAGCGGCAAATTATGCAGCACCGCGAACTTCACCATTGTCTGTGATTCGAACAGTACTACCGACATCTCTACGTCGCCATCTTCATTTTGCTTGCTTTTCAAAGTATGCACAGTAATCTCTTCAAGATTCTCAAGAATATCCTTTGCAGCGTCGTCGCTGCTTTGTATGAGTTTGGACATGTAATCATTCACTGTTTTGGTCGCTTTATCGGCACTCCATCCTTTCTGGTACATCAAATATTGTTTCATCATTCTAGCTGCTGTCATGTGCACTCTGCATCTCGTGGGGTTGCAGCCGATCATGGCCACGAAAGATACGGCGCACGCGACCATCGCGGGATCGTCCCAATTCTGCAGAGCTATGGCGTGAGCTTCACAGCAGGCGCTCTTTATACTCTTATCTTGAAGCCGGTTGTACATTTGATATTGCTGGACAACAAACGCCTGGCTCGCATTACACGGACGGTACTGCTTCAGATAATAAATATGACTCAGTTTTGCGACATAGCCGTATCTTTTCATCAGTTTCTCATTCGCAAAATCTGGCATATCAACAGACTTTTGTGACAAAGCCTTGACGCAGCTGGCATTGACTTGCATATCGTTGGCCAATAGGCTACCTAAACTACGTCTATCGGACTTCTCGCAAACTACCGTGGAAGTACTTTGATTGATCAATTGGAATTCAAATATTTTCGAAACATCAAGCCCTCGATAACCAGAGAGCAAGTGATACACATTCACATCTCTCGATTCGTTAAATGGATTTGTGTCCAAGTACTTTTTGTAAACATTGTGTAAATGTGGAAGCTTTTCTTTGTATCCTTTATTTGGCAATTTAAAGTCTTTGAAATTAATGAATTCATCTTTCGAAAATATATCAAATAAATTGGCGCCATCTTCGAGTAGAATCATTCCAAGGACGAGATGCGGGTTAGAGCAAATATAGTTGTCAATGTCGTCCTTAGCAATTTGCTGGCAAGTTTTGTACACAGGCACTACATGGCTCTGTTTGTCCGAAGTCTGTTCAATGCTTTTAAACAACAACCAAAGGTTGATGCAGTCTTTTGCTTCCTGTTCCACATTGGACAGATCTGTATCTAATATGTTACCCTCAACGCACATGGTCAACATTTTATACAACTTATTTTTTACACAATATTTTGCTAATTCTACATAGAAATCTTGTTTAGTTATGTTAGAGCAAGATTCTGTGAATATGTCATCAATGAGTTTAAGATTCTGAGTTCGAGCTAATCTAGCTATTATTTTGTTCAAGTTAGAGGCTTCATTTTCATTAACTATACCATATGAACACAGAGTGTCATAAATACACATTTTAGTGTACTCAAAACAACTGCTATTTGTTATGTGGGCAATCATCTCGCTGGTGATGGTCCATTTGCGGAAGATCTCATCCAAAGTATCAAGAACCTCATCTGGGAATCCCTGGGTGTCTACATTCAGAAGTTTCTTTACAAAGCTTTCATTGTTGAAGAAGTTATAACGAGCATTCATGTCCCTCACCACCTCTGACATCTGCAGGTTTATCCAACGAATTAAAATCATTGCTTTGTTTTGTTCTACCAAATGATTCCACATCTCTAAAGGTGTTGAGAAGTCCAACAAAGAAAATTCTGCAAAAAAAATAATTATAAAAAAAGGGACATATCGTCAGTATTTTGAAAAAATCTCATATCATAAATGAATATTCAAACAAAACTGAACCTTAAAGATAAAGATAAAGTTCACTCTGTAAGATTAGTAGTTATATTTTGAGATATTAGATTTTTCAAAGTATAATATGACTATATTCATATGCAAACTCAGTTAGCTTTCTTATCAGTTCATTACAATATGAAATATATCATTCAATTAGGGCAAACTAATTACAGAGCAATTAGATAGTAAACAAATAAATAGTCAGTACCAAATGAATCCAGAAACAGTGCAGAGGCAATTTTACTCTTCCACTGAGCAGAATAGTTCTGTATTTTTTCAATAGTCAATGCTTTAATTTCACTCTCAGTAACGAACACTCTGTCCTTGCTAGAGCCAAAAACTTTGTTTTGCTTAAATGTGCCTTCGCATTCAAATGCTTTCTCTAAGTATCTCAGCAAGTTCCAATGCCTTTTAAAGTCATGCCACTTTGTGACAGTGTCTCCTTTCATGTCTGTGGACAGTTTTTCTAAGTGCTGAAGTATAAAATCTCTGTATTCTATCTCTGGAGAGGAAGCGGCAAGGGTCATAAGATGTTCTGCTGGATTTATCTCCACTTTATTAAGAACATGAAGTACTTTAAATATCTGTTTACGCATCAATAGTTGGATTGTCCAGGCTCTGACCTAAATGCAACAAATTGTGGTGTGGTTATCTGTATTGTAAAACTGTTTTACTAAATTATTAATAAACATTAAACATTTTTGTCACTAGTTGAATGCAGCTTTGTTTACAAAAAAGGATTAGCAACCAATAAAAAATATTAAGATAAATTTTTGGACAGTTCCAGAATTTTAGAATGGGCCTCACTGTGGAATATTTTTACAATTAACAAATTTCTTTAGACGTAAGCTGACTTCTCTGACCTGACATTGGCTACCTTATCATAGTTGATACTGTGATATATTTGTATTTACAGTAACAGCTCACATTTTTCTTGTGATGTGTTATAGTTTTGAATTGGAGTTCCTTCTATAACATTTATTAAAAAAATATATAAACAAATTTCAATAAACCAGTCAGTTACCAAATACCAAAATAATACTTACCTTCACAACAATTTCCCCTGAGTTAGAAGAGGATACAAACAATAGGTAATATAACAAAATACTAAAACTAAAACAACAAGAAACAGAATGGTGACTGTATAGACTTTGATTCTTTTGTATATGGCTTGGAGGGATGAAGAAATATAAAACAGGAACGAAAAAATATTACTCACTTCTGCCATGAACCAATCCCTGGCTGTGGTCTCATTCCATGAGTTTTTATGCATCAAGTATTTTACAGCCAGATTAATGTGGCTGCCTTTAGCGGCTGCTTCCCGAACGACATCACGAGACGATTTCTCTTCCCAAACCGACCAAATTATCCTCTCATTTTGAGTCAAACCTTCCATTTTCACAATTATCTATTTTGATGTAACATTAGATCACAAAAATCTGACTCATTCCAAATTACTTAAACAGAAAAAACTACAAATTCAGACTTGTTGTGTGCGAGTATAACAAAAACAACTTCACAATAGAATAAACCAACATCAGTAACCGAACAATACCAATTTCATTTCATTTTATTTATCTTTTCTTATGTCAACGTCAACGTCAAAACGATTGTGTTGCCAAGTCACTGTAAAAAAATAGCTAAATATTCCAAGGGCTACAAACAAATCTATCTTTTACACCTTGCTAAAATACAACAAGGGTGAAAGATATAAAAATAACTTATAAGATAATTTTATTTAAGGATATAACGGAAACAATCTCAAAATGTATGCCCTGGAATACGCGACTAAACAATCTACGCCCAGGAACTTAACAGAGAGTGGTGAAACAGGGCCTAAATGTCTTGTTTTAAATTTAAACTCCCGAATCATAAAATAAATAAAAAATATATAAAATATATTCATTCATCTATTATGGACTAATGAGACTAAATAAAAAACTTAAGAAATAGTTCTGGTCTCTGGTCTGGTCATGGTCTAGTACGTCTGGTTGCTATGCAATATGTATTTACATGTTACACACACCACAACATTTGAACATTGTATCAGCATTGACAAATTTTATTGTCTAAAGTATTTTACTGAGCTCTATAAAAATATAATAATGGCAGAGGAATTGCAAAAAGCCCACCTCTACTATGATGATATCAACAAAATTAGAGTGATGGAACCTTCTGTCCTGAAAGAGACTGAAGACGTGAGAGATACCTGTAAAGATTACGAATCAAGTGAGTTTGGTCGCTACTAATACTCACAAAACTGGTTTACTTAACTCACAAACGAACGAGTTATCAATTGAACTTTTTTCAGAGATTCAAGACTTCGGGAAAATAATTAACTCTCTCTTGACTATGCTAACAGAACTTGGTGATAATGTAGAAAAACAGAAAATGGCTGCTATTGGTTCAATGAATCTCCTCAATTCAGTTGCCAAAGAACGAGAATCTGAACAAGCGAAATTACAAGTAATTTAGGACTTCTTTGAAATAGGCAACAGAAATGTTATGTATATTGTCTTGTATTTTATGGTAACATTGGATATTAAAAATTTTCAGGCACAGATGAATGAAAAAACAATCAGTCTCGAACAATTGGATAGTGAATATGACGCACTTCAGATCCTAGAAGCGACGCAAATGGAAACTATAGAGTATTTAACACAGTTGCGATAGTTCTATCAACTTACTGCTAGCTAACATAAATAAAACTAAAAAACAGTCTGTAAAAATGTATTTTCCTCCAAACACACATGAAATGAGAACAGTGTAGCATTAATAGGGTTTACAACATAATTATAATCCTGCTTCATAAATTAATAAACAGTAATTGTTACAATGTGATATTTATAACATTACCCAGACTATCTAACATACTAATCAGTCATTAGATACACCAGCTAACTTTATTGTAATAAAACAGAAAATATTATGATTATACACCATTATGGAATAAATGGTACACCAACTAGCCATACATAGTGCCTAAAATGTTGTTTATAAACACCTGTGATTACAAAAATATACCTACTTATTATATAAAGCAATTAACAAAGGCAATTTAATTAGATTTCGATCGAATTCTTTTGTATCCATAATTTATCAATCCTAACCCCATAACATTAACACTTTCTTTTTTTCAACAAATGTTTTAAATTGCTAATGTATACCGACTTTCACAGTAACTTGCGCTTTTATTAATACAAATACGCCACCATCATGTCAATCTATCTCATTTATATGTATTTTAATTAAAAAAATCCTCCTCTAGCAACAAAAAGTCATCATAAAGAAAATATGATTTGTCAATGAACTAATGTAATTGATGATTATTAAGTTATAGATTGAAACACTACTTCTGTAACTTACGTTATCTTATCACCTTACAGACTACCTGCAATTGTCAAAAATGACTATAAAGATCTTGAATGGCTCCCTCCTATTCAAATTAAGAACACAATTACCACACGAAAATAATAGTTATGCACTGGAGAAGATGTGCTATAAAAAAATCACAAAAATAAAGTTTCTAATGTAATTAAACCACAAATAAAGCACCCCTATATTAAACACAGATCCAGATAGCTGAATTGGGAATGGATGATTATTTTGAAAGTGCTTGGTGATTTTTCTATTGATAGGAATAACCATCCTTAGCTACGGAAAAAAGTTTCAGATTTTTCCGTCGAGCCATATATTTTATAAAAATAAAAACATTTTACTAAGTCACTCGGCGGCCCCTATACGGAAGTAAGCAGTACGCCAATGACATAATCAAATTTAAAAAAAAAAAGCTGCTTGAATCTGTGGTACACGATGGCATTTGTAGCTAAGAAAAGCAACGGCAAAGTGGCGCCGTCTGTAGATTGTTCGTGTTACTAGCCAAACATGGGGAATTTCAATAAAAATGACCATAATATACATTTTTTTTCTCAGATTTTGGAATTATTGGGTTATTTCTACTCCGAATCAAAAACACTACTGAAAGTTATATGAGAAATGTATGGTAATTTTAATGAAATCCCAAATAGGTGGTTTAGTACCAACAACAATCTACAGACGGCGCCACTTAGCCGTTTCTTTTGCTTGTTTTAGCTTCCGAGTGCGGTGCTATCAATCAATGTCAGTGACAAATGTCATTGTGTACCACAGATTCAAGCAGCATTTTTTTTTTAAATTTGATTATGTCATTGGCGTACTGCTTACTTCCGTATAGGGGCCGCCGAGTGACTGAGTAAAATGTTTTTATTTTTATAAAATATATGGCTCGACGGAAAAATCTGAAACTTTTTTTCGTAGCTAAGGATGGTTATTCCTATCAATAGAAAAATCACCAAGCACTTTTAAAATAATCATCCATTCCCAATTATATACATATCCGGAAAAGACAACTTAAAACGTTCATGCCACTTTAATTAAATTATATCTTAACTATAGGCTTATGCAGACCAATATTTGAAGTCAAGAAAAGAAGGCCACTATTTGAAGTGAAGAAACTCAATCATTCCTTTAACAAGTTCGTCTATTACGGCTAGGTCTGCGATAAATACTGCTAATTGGGGTGCTTTAACATATGTAATAACGATTTTAATTAATCGTAAAAGAATGTATCAGTTGCTTTGATCAGGGACTGACTAGCGATAATATACTAACAAGGCGTCGGCAATGCACCCGACGCAGCTGCCAGCAGCGGCACGCAAGGCGCGCAAGTATCTCGGACCCCATAAGAGAAAGAAAAATATACCTATTTATTTAAATATTAATACCAATACTCAGGTAACTATCAAATAAACATTAATATTGTTTATTCGCGTAGATCCTCGTGGTAGAGATAACGTAGTCACTATTATACGTACGCATCTTATATCAGCTATTCAGTCCCTGGCTTGGATAAAATTAATGCTGACCGACAATTTTCTGTTCCACCATAAAAATAAGAAATTAAATAGGTCCATCAAACCTTACAAAGGGCATCCTGTCCAAAGTCAATTTACAGTCTCAACCAAACATATCACAATACTATGTGTAGCTTGAACACTTTGTCCTTATGTTAAGAAAGTCTTACACACTCGACGTGACCTGCGAACTCGAGAGGGGGTCGTCGATCTTTAGCCGCTTGGATTCCTGTTGGTCCTCGCTGAGTTCATCGGCGGAGCGTTTCTTTGCACCGTCGGCGGAGACCTGCGCCACCTCAGACACGAGCCCGTCCTTGAACCGCACGATGATGGCGGTCATATTGTCGCAACCGGTGCCGTCGCCCATCGTGCCCGGCGCCAGACAATGGTCGAACACCTGCCGTAATCAAAATTATCTATTATGTACTTCGTCTCATACATTGTAGTCATCAGTTCATCTGATATAGTACTTGAACATGCTTTACATGACCTGCCAAAACGCAAATTTTGTATGGGAATAGCAAACTCACATATTTTTAAATTCAATTAACAACTACACTCATGAGTAGCAAGTGATTTTTTGTTGGTAAAATTAAATTGGGGTACTTTTGTTAATGTTATTTTTTTAGTTACAATTTTGTCTTGTGGTATTACCGGAATGACAACTGCCCTTTTTGATATCAAATTAAAAACATTTGGACTGAAAACAAAACCCACCTCTTCACAGATCTGTGACAGCCTTTCCCTTCCTTCAGCGAGCCGCGGCAATATGAAATCGCAGACGTCTTGACTAGACATGAAGTTCCATATGCCGTCGCAAGCTAGCACCATGAACTGGTCCTTAGTGGGGTCTATAGTCAGCGTTTTTACATCCGGCAAAGCCGTGACCATTTGCTCTTTGGCGTCCAAATCTTTGTTTTGCTTGTAGGAGTGGTCGCCGATGGCACGGGAGAGGTTGAGGCCGCCGTTGATGCGGCCGTCGTTCGAGACTTTGCCACCCGCCTTCGTGATTCGCTCTAGTTCGGGAGCATCCTCTGGCTTGTGATCGATTGACATGTCAATGGCTTTGCCTTCTCTGCATATGATGCAACGAGAGTCGCCTGCGTTCGCTACGTACAGATGGGTACCTGTAATCACAAAAGCACGTCAGAAACATCAGTTATGTTTAAAATATTTTAATTACGAGCTGGGAATTGATGCCTTTAGCAGGTATTCATATAAAGAAGTGTTATTCTCTGTTAGAATTAGTTTCACTTTAATCTACATTGATTTTAGTAAATTTTGTAAACCATATATTAAAAAAGCCTCTGTTTAACATACCTTTCAGCAACGCTACAACTGCAGTGCAGCCACTGTCGTTGCCGGGTTCCTCTGTCATAGAGAGGTCATCTTCCGCATCGTCATCACTGGACTCTGCCTCATAATCCTCCTCTTCGTCCTCCTCCTCGCCTATTCAAAAGAATAAATTTAATTTTTTCTTTCAATACTATTGACTAATTAAAAGAAATAATCGCCGCTTGTACCACCAAATCTATTTATCAAGCAAACATTTCTGCAGGAATGAGATGTACCAATCGGCTATTTTCATATTGTGTGTTCGCATCCGCGTGTGGACGTGTGAAAATCAACTCACCTTCATTAGAAGAATCTTCGACTCCATTGACATTTTCCTCATCAGAAGAGTTGATCTCCCCACCCTCAAACGTCTCGTCGTTGGAGTCGCTCTCATCATCATCCTCCTCGGCTGCCTGTCGCAACAGGGTTTCGTAGACAGCGGCGGCCGCGCGACGGAGTTTCGATTTTTTTGGCCTTTCAGGAACTGGCTTGTCTATGCTGGGTGCTGGCCATAACTTGGCTGTAAAGGTATGAATTGATATTTAATTATTTATGATTTACGATTGTGATAGTACAAAACAACAATCCAGCTTGCAATAAATATCGTGACAGTTCGATGTAGTATTACATTTTATGAAATTTTAATTAGATTGAGACCAATATCAGTCTGTTTAGAAAATCTGCGGTTAAGGTCGATTTAGACGAAGACTATTTACAGCCGCCTAAATTACGGCGCCTAAAAAAGGCACCGTATAAACACTTTCGGCGCCATTTTTTCGCGGCATGCCAGCGCTGGCACGGAATAGAACACGGTTTATACGGTGCCTTTTTTAGGCGGCTATAAATAGTCTTCGTCTAAATCGACCATTAGGGTATGATGCAGTCAAACCAAAGTATATTTCATGCCTACAATAAAATAATGTAGCCTTCACATTACGATACAACATTTTACATCAGTTACTTAGTAAAACAACAAGTACTGTTATTACATAAGTGTGACCTACTCACCCCTGTTCTTGCCCTTCACAGGTGACACTGATCCGTTAGAAGACGTGATGTTACTCTCTTCGCCAACACTTTGTTTAGAATCTGTGACTTCACCGTTGCAGGCGTCACCAGAGCCGTTGCTGGCAACAGAAGGTTTAGCGTCTTCACTTTGGTTGGGTTGGGTGCAGTTGTCGCCGGAACTGTCCGGTGCTGTGGATTTGTCCACTTCCATGGGCTCTTTTGCAGCCTCTTGTGGCTCGCTCGTGGAAACCTAGGTTGCAGCAAATTACAATATTAATTAAATTTTATTTGACTGTTACATTTTTAGCATGATTATTAGGTGGCCGGTCAAGATTCGAAAATAAAGCAGAAAACTGTAGGCAGTGAGTATTATTGACAACGCTTCGATTGACTTTTCTCATCCCAATAACTTTTTTCTACTGTCTGGCTCTGTCTACCCCGTAAGGGATAAAGACGTGATCTGTGTATGTATGTATGTAATAACTTTTTTCCGAGTTCAGCTAGGCTGGGAACTCGAGTTATTTTTTTCCATTAATCAGGTCAATGTAAGTTATTTAGTTATTTTACTCTAATATTTGTTTTATACTCAGAGGCATCATCTTATCATGTATTATGTCTTATTTCCTTGATAAAGGTATAGACAATTGTCCCTTATCTTAACAAAATTATCAAAAGAATTTTTAATAAGTATTTGTAAATATTAATGTGACTGACAAAAATTTAATAGACTGGTGTAATTACCTCTGCATTAATATCTTTATCTTGGTCATTATTGGTCGACGACACACCTCCTGTATCCTCATCAGGTTTGGCATCATTAGAGTTGGAACAGGATGGGCTGTCCTCCGGGAGAACATCATTATCTCCACTTGAACCGGATGCAGAGGCGACGGCAGAGCTGGAACTCGATGCTCCAATGCCTATGTGAAACAAACCTAATAGGTACTATCAAATAAATCAAGAATTTTTCCTTCTTGATTTTATGTTTACTTTTATGTTAGAAATAAAATTTCTAAACAACACTGAAAATTAGAACACAGAAAAATCCGAAAAGTAAAGGTATGGCCGGGAATCTAACCCGGATCCTCATAATTCCGTTACGCACGCCTTACCCCTACATCAACCATAGCAGGTGGGTAAGCCTTCGAATTTTTCTATCATTTGGTTTTTGGTATCATGGGTTTGATTCCCGGCCATAGCTTTACTTTTCGGATTTTTCTGTGTTCTAATTTTCATTGTTGTTTAGAAATTTAACCTTAATAGGTACAAAGAAAAGTCCTGACCCACTGGTCTACGTCTTGTCTATGTATAACCATTCGGTATAGTGTGTTTAAGAAAACTTTTTTTTTTTTTTTTATATGAATAGGAAGGCAAACGAGCAAGTGGGTCACCTGATGGTAAGTGATCACCACTGCCCATAGACACCCGCAACCCCGGAGGGATTGCAGATGCGTTGCCAACCTAGAGGACTAAGATGAAGGCCTCTTGTGCCCGTAATTTCCCCGGCTGTCTTACTCTCCACACCGGAACACAGCAGTGCAAGCACTGCTACTTAGCGGCAGGATTAGCGAGTAAGTAACTAAACTTGTCATATAGCTGGCTTACCTGAGCCACCAGCTTCATCTGGATTTTTCTTCGCTCGCAGGCAAGGAGACATAGGGGTTGCTGAGTCTCCAAGTCGGGCGCGGTGGAGACTACCGAGTTTATTTTCGTATTTAGCTAACACCTCCTGTAGTACAAAAATAATCTTTTAATATCCTGGTCAAATAAAAAATAAAACCGGTCAAGTGCGAGTCGGACTCGCGCACCGAGGGTTCCGTATCATTATCTATAAATATCTAAAACCAGTGTAAGCAGAGCCCTGTTCCAAAGCAAAATGTACGCAGTGTGGGGTTACTTTATATTGGTCACTGCTATATACAGACATACATACACATTTACGGTTTTCGCAATTATTCTTTAATCTGTGCTATAAGACCATACCAAATTTCAAGATTCTGCGTTCACGGGAACTACCTTGTAGGTTTTGATTCCCTTGAGAGTTGAAAATTTGCGGAAATTTGCGGCATAAACGGCTGTATCTTTTGATTGCGTTGGCTTAGAAGTTTGATTTTTTCACAGCTTCAAGGGACAGTAGACCTGAGTAATTGATATAAATTTCAGCTTCATACCTCCACGCGTTCCTGAGAAAAAGGGTCTTGACAGACGGACGGACGGACGGACAGACAGACAACAAAGTGATCCTATAAGGGTTCCGTTTTTTCCTTTTGAGGTACGGAACCCTAAAAACACATAAATACCTAGCTGCTTTCTCTCTTAACCTTTTAGCCGCTAAATAAATTACTGGAACATGCAAGTATCTATCACTGAGTGTCAAAAAAGATATGATATAGGAATTGTATTATTATAAGACTACAGCGAAATGAGCTGGATGTTGTGTCTCAGATTTCTACCTAAAAACCAGTTTTCTATGATTGTCCAACATTTCATTACTTAATTTTATGAACTTTTAACAGCCGTTTTTGAAAAAAAACAAAGTGTGAGGTGTAAAACATTTACGCACACACAGTAAGTTCAACTTCTAATGTTGAATCACATGAATTTTGGCAGTAAAAGATTAATATTTGTATACCTGGAGAGGGAGATGTGCTTCTTGATACAGGTTGCTAACATTTTCATCTTCCGACTCCGACTCTTCATTGTCGCTGGGGCCTGGTGGGTGGTTTATTTCACCTTAAACAAATACACATAACATATAAATTATCAGATAAATTGCATTGTACTAAAAAGACTTCATTATTTGAAGTGAGCTACTC
This sequence comes from Pandemis cinnamomeana, assembly GCA_932294345.1. Lineage (NCBI taxonomy): Eukaryota > Metazoa > Arthropoda > Insecta > Lepidoptera > Tortricidae > Pandemis > Pandemis cinnamomeana. Next base: position 7,102,108 of record OW028705.1, on the reverse strand, counting down.
CCATCACCAGATTATACTGAGCAGAAGGTACTTACAAAAGAAGGGCTACAAACTACATTTAATGTACGGTCAAGTGCAAAAATAAGTATCGATAGGAACTTCTCAAAAATATGTCCCACGACCTTATTACGCTGGCGTAAGAGCGTATGGTACTTATTTTTGAAACTTTGTCTAGATACATATTATTACACTTGACTGTACATAGAATTATCAAATCTACTTTCTTGAACAGCAGATTACAAAAGTACTATTAATAGAAATGTTCATAGTTTACTTTCCATTTCACTATTGCACATATTTTTCCAGTGATGGGACACACTTAGTTCAAATCATTAAACTATAATTGCAGTAAATCTTTGCATAGTCCTTACACTTATCACATCCTAGTGATCTTGCTAGTCAAAATCAAAACAGCTAGTCTGCCTTACCTGCTAATTCTTTCAATACAGCCATAACCTCTTTCGTAGCAATCTTTGCATCAAATCCCAAGAAAGCATCTTCCAATGCTTTAGCCAGGTCTCCATTTTTGTAAGCCTCAGTGTTCTTAATGTAGTCTGGGAGGTTGTTGGAGCAATACATCGCGACCTCTGCGCCTCCGTGCCCATCGTAAACCGCAAACAGTGATGTTTCCTCGTCAAAATCTAACACAGTGTTGTGTGCATCCTACAAAAAACATCTCAGAATTACAAAGTATCATTTGACGAGATGCAATTAAATTATTTATAATATCGATATTGAATTAGAGTCGAAAAATACATCACATCACAATAATCTTTGACATCTATTCATTGACTTGTAAGGTTATAATTATTAGAAGGAACAATAGACGCTTCGAAACGCTTCTGCAGATTTACAACCAAAATGACATGGGATATGAATATTTAAATGGAAACTTTAATGAATAAAGTGCAAGTGGATGCGCGGATATATAGTAACTCGAATCAATGAAACAATTACATATGATATCGTACCTCCTGATTGACACGCCACCCTTGCATGGAGCTTGACCCGCACTCAAGTTTACTGTTTGATTCATCGCTGGATAATTTTTCAGTAACCGGTTCTGATAAATAAGCACCCATTTTGAAATGTCACATGAAATGGAATATAAAACATAAAATAGAGGAGGCGCGAAAATCTTCAGAAATCGCGCAGGCGGCAAGCTCTCAAGCCGAGTCAATTCCAATCAACCAACCGCTAAGAATAGTGTTGCTAGAAAAGAAATAAATTTACCCCCAAATCATTATTAAAAAAATGAAAAGTATTAAGCCATATTTTTGCCCAGAGACAGTACATACAATACAATACAATACAAATACTCTTTATTGAACACCACAAATCAGTACAAAACAATACAGAAACAAAGAACAAAGTAGACAATACATAATATTGGGTAATAATATGTAAAAGAACATAATTAACACCTGTCAATTTCAGTGATATGTGGGTTTTAACTACGTGCTAGTTAAATTCCATTTAAAGGAGTTTTAAAGAAATTATACAATACTTTTGTATCAGGAATATAAAACATTTATGACTTTAAGAAGTTTCAACCGCTCGTCCGTTTCGGTGTAGTTAAATATTATTTAGTTTAATTTGAATAATTCTTGCAAAAGAATTCGTTATAAAAAAATTCATTGTAAAAAAATTACCAAGTTAGGTTTTGATTTAGTAAAAAAGAAAGAAAGACCATCTAGTGTTGTTATATAATATCATCATATACATCATAAGTATTAGAAAAAAAGGAGTTGCAAATACCCCATCAATATCCAATAGTCCTAACTGCCACAACTAAATAAATAGAAGAGTATAAATAATAACCAAGAGGTTGAAAATCAGTTGAGAAATATTACATACCTACCCATTTCATTTCAATGAAGCGAACAATGTTAATCTTTTATATATTATTATGTTGAATTCTACCTTATTCTTAAGCAAAAACTAAAGATAAAACAAAAAATTTAGAACACTAATAAAAAGGTCAGTAGTATTTACATGTTTGAGTATGTACCATGACATGTAGATAAGTTCTTTGTTATTTACACGTGCAACTGATACTGAAACACACTATAAAAAGTATAGTAAGTTTATTTCATTATGCTATGTATAGTCAGATGCAGTGAAAATTAACCTTCCCGTTACAATCGCGATCTTACTCTAGAAGTATTAATTTAATACCCTCGGGGAACTTGCGGCTTCTTTTTAATGTTTTTATAAATATATCCTTCACATCTAATTTTGATTAAACAAAGGCTGCTGCTGAAGGATGCTGCTGTGTCCAGGCTAAGCTTAATATACTAAAAACACAATCAAAATTCATTAAATGAATTTATTTTTGCCATCTGCCCACAATTTTGCTAAACGTGGCCTGTAGGTCTTGCCATCTTAGGCTCTGTCTTCCCCGTAAGGAATAAAGACGTGATTTGTGTGTATGTAAAATTCATTAAAAATATTCCAAGGTTAACTTTAAGAAACAGACGGACAAAACCATATCATAGTTTTATGAAATATATCTAAACAATGTGCAAAGTAGAAGTTTTCTCTCTTTTATTATACGTAAACTAGCTTATGCCCGCGACTTCGTCCGCGTAGAATCAGCAATTGCCATGTAAAACTCGATCCCGTAGAACTGAATATCCCGTTCTTTTCCTTCTCCCGTGGGAATTTCCAAAAATCCTGAAATTAGTTTCTTAGTTTTGTAATCACCTACTTTTGTATCAAATTTGAAGAGTCTAGTTATTATAGTTACTGAGATAGCGTCACTCGGAGTCGAATATATAATTCCCGTTTTCTCCTTATCCCGTGGGAATTTCCAAAAATCCTTCCTTAGTGGATGCCTACATTGTATAAGGTATCTATGTGCAAAATTTCAAGTCTCTCAGTTCAGTGGTTCGGGCTGTGCGTTGATATATAGTTAAGTCAGTCAGTCAGTCAGTCAGTCAGTCAGTCAGTCAGGACTTTGAATTTTATATGTATAGATTACTGAGATAGCGTCACTCGGAGTCGAATATATAATTCCCGTTTTCTCCTTATCCCGTGGGAATTTCCAAAAATCCTTCCTTAGTGGATGCCTACATTGTATAAGGTATCTATGTGCAAAATTTCAAGTCTCTCAGTTCAGTGGTTCGGGCTGTGCGTTGATATATAGTTAAGTCAGTCAGTCAGTCAGTCAGTCAGTCAGTCAGTCAGGACTTTGAATTTTATATGTATAGATATTAGACCCGTATTATTAATTACCTCATATGGTTCGTCCCGCACTGGATTCACGTATTTTTATAAGTAAATCTTACTACTGATACTCTTACTATTCATATTTTTAGTGCTGCTTTAAAAGGCCCATGTACATTAAGCAAAACTTTTCACTCAAGTCAGTAAGATCGGTCATTAGAGTAACATTAATTCTTTTGTATTTCTTCTTTTAATGAGTCGAACGGATCTTTTTACTTACCTAAATAGCGATAAAGACAGTCCAAATATGCTTAACTTGTTTGATAAACGAGATGTGTATCTGCTAATGTTACGGCATTACAAACTAATGCTTCAGTTGTAGCATATCTTTTGATACTTTAACTGGTTAGGTTAATAGTTTTTTGAAGAACATTTGAAGAAGTCATGGACTCTATATATGACCGTGCTCTGGTAGAAGTTGGGGATAATGGTTATTTTCAAAAAATGTTTGACGTGATTTACAATTGTGTACTTCCTCTTCTCTGGATTATGGCATATCTAAACATAATTCTTGTTCTCGCTGTTATTCCACACACATGTGATGTCGCAAACAGACCCGCAAATATGAGTGTGTCCTCGTGGAAAACAAAGTATATTCCCAGGTGTGCTACGATTTGTGTTTTTGTTTATGCTTTATATTTCATTAAGTTATTTATTGTGGCTAAGCTTAAGTCCGCCTTTGTGCATGCACCTCAGTGTGTCAATTGTATTCGTTTTATATTTATTTCTTACAATAAAGAGTGTATGTACACACATACATTACGTATAAGGTTGAACTGAAAATATGTTTTATTTTCGTTTATCGACAGATCTGAAGAAATTAGAGGAGAGTTAAAATTTGATGACTGTTTAATGTATGTAAATCCTGAAGTAAACAACGAGACTAAGAGTAAGTAAGCCTACTTGCAACATACATTAATTTATGTGGGAAATATTATTTAGAAAACATTTTATGTTTATTTTTACAGGTTGCGAGAAATATGACTACGATAAGACGTGGTATGAATCAACAGTCCCATCAGACAACAATTGGGTTTGTAACGACGAGCTCTATGTAGCTAATGTGTTTGCGTACAGTAGAGCTGGAGAAATAGCTGGATCTCTTTTTTTCGGATGGTTTGGAGATATGTAAGTAAAACCATCGAAACCTGCGGCATGTTTAACTCATTAAATACTATTATATTTGGGAAATTATTATTTTCAGGTATGGTCGTCGTTTAACGTACATCATCTCTATGGCTTTCATTGTGCTCGGTAGAATTGTTTCAATTCTTGGTAGCCATTCCTTCGTTTTATTTGTGAGTGGTTGTATAGTCACGTGTCTAGCATCATGGTTTGTGGTGCAAAGTACATTGGTTATATCCATGGAAATATCGTCACCGAGCCGACGGGCCGGTGTTGCGACTGTGCGTAACGCATCGTCGAGCTGTGGTATGTGCATCATGCCGTTATTGTACTGGTGGCTAAGAGACTGGAAGCTATTTATGATAATTACCACGGCATCACAAATATTCTTTCTTCTATTTTCTTGGTGAGTTTACAAGGAACAAATTGGAAGAAGGAACTTGACAATTAACTTATCATTAATTACTAAGCATACTCTTGCGCATATTTCAGGCGTATTTTGGAATCTCCACGTTGGCTTTGGATTGTGGGCAAACCAGATGAGTGTATTAAAGAGTTGAAGCGCATTGCCGTCGTAAATAAAACAAAGTTAAGTACAGAAATAGAAGAAGAGATCAGAATAACGCCATCAGTTGGACAAACACAGACACTCGGTGTTTTTGCGCTTTTTTCGACCTGTGCTCTAGCAATTAATACTATTTTTCAGTTAATAATATCGTAAGTGATATTTGCTAAGCATAGTGTGTTAAAAATTACTCGTTATTGTTTTAGTTCAGTGGGTAAAAGTCTTTAATCTCACGTTTTATTTCATTTGCAGTATGTGTGTTACCGTAATATACACAACACTTCTGATGAGTCCTGGAGAAAAATCGGACAGCAATCCATTTCTTGAAACCACTTGGCAGGCTATAGCCGAACTGCCAGGGTATTTTGTTGGTGCTTGGCTAGCTCAAACCATTGGCCGGCGCCGCACAAACGCTGGCTCGTTTGTAGTATTAACTTTACTATGGATAATAGTCGCATTTAGAGAACATAGTAAGATTTATTATATATGAGATGTTATTACTTAGTTGTTTTTATTAATTCAAGCAACGGCGTATAATATTTTTGATTTGTTGTAGGTGCAAATGAATGGATTCGACTGCATTGGGTTGGAACTACATTGTCTTTTACTAGCCGATTACTTGTAACCATTGTATATTACACAATAAGTCTGTTAAATATGGAACTTTATCCGACTTGTCTGAGGCAATCTGGAATGTCATTTGGGAACGTGTTATCAAGCGGAGGTGCAGCTATTGCTCCTTACATTTTATACCTTGTAAGATTTTTCAAAATATTTTGTAACTAAGTTGGGACACTAGATACTGGCAGCGTAAATGCAAATCCTGGCTAAACGTGTTCCCATTATTACTCAAAAATCAATAGAAAATCGTTTAACAACGTATCACATGAATTGGTCTCGTATTTATCATACACGCTTAATTCACTTTACAGGGACGACGTGTGGACTCTAGGCTACCTGGTGTTATTTTGAGTGGAGTATCTTTTATGGGAATAATTTCTTCGCTATTGCTTCCGGAAACATTAAATGCAAAACTCCCAGAAACTTTAGAAGATGCACAAAATTTTGGTAGAGGATATTCCTTAGTTCCAAAACAGCAAAAGCGTGAACAACCAGATGCAGCTGCTGAATAAAAAAAATGACATACCTACTTAATAAGTATAAAAATGCTCAAAAAATTAGGTATGCCTTTATTTTATTCCGCGTATCTAATTACCTTAAACTGATTTGTAATAGGTAAATGACCAATGTAAAATATTGTAGAGATGATGCCGCCACTCTAGAACTGACCAAATACATATAAAAAATCAAAGACGTAATCCGTTTGCTCCGTATGGTGGAAAATAATAATAAATAAATATTTAAAATAGTAATGTTCGTTTACGTGTAAAATTTAATTTAAAATAAAACAATTATAGCTCATTTTTATTAAAATTAAAATTTGGTTAGCTTTTTGGTGCTGCCAGTTTTCATATTTATTATTTATTATTTACCCTTTAACTGGGGTAAATAGCATCATTGTCAAAATATGATTGACAGTAATGTACATATATAAGTTTAAATGAGTTTGTACTGTGTATTTGTATATATGACAAAGTTTTAATGAGATTGTGTAGTTTTTTTTATAAATTCTCAGTATCATAACAGTTTATTTAATCAATCAATTATTTCCCTGGGTCAGCCAACAATCCAAAGAAATAAAAAAAAAAACATAATTGAATGTGTTAGTGTGAGCATGGCTTAACTCGTCGATTTTAATTTTTATTGTTTGTACATCACTATTAAACTTTAACAATGATATATATTAGATAATAGGTTAAAATTTGGATTTGGTGAATATAAAAAGGGTGAAAATAAATAAGATATCAACATAGATTGTGTATAAAAAGTTAATAGACAAGATAAAATTGCGCAAATCAAATCAAATGTCAAAGTGATAGCGTTGACGTCTGTACTGTACCTGCAAATTAATTATTTAATAAAACTATTATTCATATAAAATATTGCGATCAAATCTTACTCCGAATCTAAAAGTTGACTATAAATTTACGTCGTATAAAATACATCAAAGTTATGTTATTTTAGACAATATTACTGTACGTGAAAAGGACTTCAGGAGTTTTGTGGGAAACTCCTCAAATCGCGCTCGTCGTTTTCAGTCCAAATAGGTTTTAAATCGTCTCACTTTGTCTCCACTGGATCCCGACCCGACGGCGAATATGTCGGGTGACCACAAGACCCTAATAAAGGGGAGTCCTTCACAATATGTGAAGCTCAATGTTGGCGGGACGCTTTTTTACACCACTATTGGCACCCTCACCAAGAGTGACAACATGCTGAGGACTATGTTTAGTGGCAGAATGGAAGTTCTCACTGATTCGGAGGGTGAGAGCATATTTTCAGTTTATGATTAGTAATGAAACAGTATGACTGTGAGTGTTCACTTTATGAGATAAGATTAAGACTGAATTCTTTGACTATTAGTCGGCCTAATCTGAGACGTCAATGTATTTGAACAATAATTCATCTGTTATTTTTCAATTTGCCTGATTAATAACACTTGGATCAAGGAATTGTTCTTGTAATGAGTCATGTTGCCCTCTTGACATGAGCAGCAACTCTTTCGTTTGCAATAGCTGTTGGCTCCCTGTGAATTAAGCTAAGGTTTTAAAAAGCACAGCTTTAGTTACTAATACATACATAAAACACATCTTTATCCTTTACGGGGTAGACAGAAACCAAGGTAACAAAACCTAAAGGCTACTAATCAACAATCTAACAGCTGCAATGGCCAGGCTATGTGACCTAAGCTGCAATATGTTGGAATCCTCAATTGGTTGTAAACCATCTTGTAGACATGTTTTTTCTTTTGTAATATTTAATTTAAATTTACAGGTTGGATATTGATCGACCGCTGTGGAAAACATTTTGGTACAATACTGAATTACCTACGTGATGGCACAGTGGCACTCCCAGACACTTACCGTGAAATCATGGAGCTTTTAGCAGAAGCAAAATATTTCTTGATAGAAGAGTTGACGGACTCATGCCAGCAAGCATTGACTAAGAAGGAAAGGGAAGCTGAGCCCATTTGCAGAGTACCTCTTATCACATCCCACAAGGAAGAACAACTGCTTATTATGTCTACATCAAAGGTTGGTGTTGCGCTCACAGTGCTTGGTTTCTCCAGATCGACAATTTCGGATTAATGTAAGATAGGAGCTATTGGTTCTCTCAATAGAATTCAAACTACAATAATTAAAATTTGTAAGATAAGAGATCTTGGTTCTTCCTGTCAATATGTAGAGTTTTTGAGGCAATATTGTTATTAGCCAGTAACAGTTGTGAGAGGACCATCATCTTTTTGACTAAATCTCAATCAAGTTTAAGAGTAATCACAACTGATTAATGTAAGTGATATAGGACATATAGGTAATTAATACAGTCAATGTTCCCTATTGACTGTATGATTTTATCGAATTTTTTTGTATTCATGTATGCTTTAATTTCGGAAAGGTTGAAACAGATTAGAAAAATTATAGCAATATGTTTTGTATTTCTAAACTGTGTATATTTTATTTTCAGCCTGTGGTAAAACTGCTTATAAATCGACACAACAACAAGTATTCTTACACCAATACCTCTGATGACAACCTGCTCAAGAACATTGAACTTTTTGACAAGCTCTCCCTGCGCTTCAGTGGACGGGTCCTCTTCATCAAAGATGTTATTGGCTCCAATGAAATATGCTGCTGGTCTTTCTTTGGACATGGCAAGAAGTGTGCCGAAGTCTGCTGCACATCCATTGTTTATGCTACAGACAAAAAGCATACGAAAGTAGAGTTTCCTGAGGCCCGAATTTATGAAGAAACCCTAGGCATTTTGTTGTATGAGAGTAGGAATGGACCAGATCAGGACTTGATTCAAGCCACATCGTCACGCGGCGCCGTGGGCGGCTTGTCCTGTACAAGTGACGAAGAGGAGGAGCGCTCTGGGCTGGCCCGTCTCCGCTCGAACAAACAGAATAACCAATCTTAGCGGTTACAGTCAGGCTTGGCGCGCCTTCGTAGCTCTAAACGGACAAATGTCTGATACCAAGCCGGCTACTTCTTGCCTTTTTGCTGGCTGCCGTGCTTTGGTCTTTAGAATGAAAGTTGTAAGCTGTGCCCCTCATCTTGTGGGCCCTTTCTACATCTTCGAGCTCTCTTGGTAGTGAATGCAGTGGGAAGGAATGGTTCTAGCAAACAAGGCAATTATGATATTCCAAATAAACTGGTACTTATTTGATGGACAACTTTATGATGTTATGTGTCTTCATGTCTATTTTGTGTTATGTGGACATTATGCATGAAGTATAAGAAAATAGAAGGTGTTGAATATGATGACATAGTGCAAAAAGTGACATAGACTATTTTATTGTTATAAAGTCCATACCTAAAATAGTAAATAATAGTTAGTATTGTATACGATTGAAATAATTATAATTATCAAATCTATGTACCTATATGTTGTATGCTTAAGTGTGCATGTTGTAATGTAGGGACACCTTTTCCATTTTCACTGTAGGTGTTTAATAGAGATGCTTATGTCTAGATGTGAGAGAAATAATTGTGTTAGGGCATGTAAAATTTTGTGAACGGGCATTGAGTACATACCTTAATATAACAGTATAAAATATGTAATGCTTTGACACATGCAGCTCAAAAATATTGCCAAATGGATGTTCTGTAGATGCTAGGTAAAAATTATGAATAATATTTTTCTCTTTTCGAGAACAGAATGTGTGTGCTACGACTTGGCAATAAATAGGCTTACACACAACACATACACACCATATTAATTAAAAAAGTTGTGTATCTAGGCCAATTATTGTCTCTTGTTAATTACATAAATATAATTTACTGTCACAAGACTGATTTCCGTTTGTTGACAAGAGCCAAAATATTACCGCGCCACTTATTGTACCAGAATCCTGCCAATTTATATTATATTCAATCAATTGATATGCACATTTAAAAAAGTGCCACAGCACTAAAACACAGATGGTGTATTTATGATGATCGTATCGTAAGGCGCAATATAGCTTAGTTAATTACCGATATTTCTTGTTGCAATCTAGTCGACTTTTGTGTTCTACACTTTCAAAAAATATAATTTATTAAATAGCTAGAAACAGATTGGAATGTTATCCACTATAATGGAATTAGCAAGCTGTGTATCAGCTGAATGGAATTAAAAGTAATAAATTAAGAATGCATCTGCCTACTCTGGTATTAGGCATAGTATTTTAATAATTGTGGATTCCCTAGATGAAAGCCATTAATTAAGCAGGTTAAGTGACTTGGTAAAGTGGAGCTTTCATTTAGATGGTAATCCCTACTATTGTATAATCTATGTTATTCTATTGGTGTATTTAATTGGAGTATTGTATAAAATCAGTTCTATTTAAATCTTGTCTAATTTTTATGAAGTAATTATATGCTCACTATTTAGCTGTCTTTTGGCTTTTTATTAAGACATATGTAAACAATCATGCTAAACATGGTCTTTAGGTCTTGTCACCTAAGGCTCTGTCTACCCCGTAAGGCAGGGTTTCTTAAACTTTTTGCAGTCACGGACCACTTTCACAATTTAAACAACTTCACGGACCCCTCTCAAAAAATATTTTAGGGAAATAATAAAAAACCTTATTTAAATAAAAAAAATATTTTATTGCTAGTTTCGCTTATATATATAGTTACCTTTTTGTTTTCTGTTGTTATTTTGTCAAGTTTACGACACATTTTCCTAATAAATATGATTACATTTAACTGACCTACTGCGGACCCCTGATAGACATGCCACGGACCCCTAAGGGGTCCGTGGACCACACTTTAAGAAACCCTGCCGTAAGGGATAAAGACGTGATTTATGTATGTATGTGTATGTATGTAAAGGATATGGAGCGGTAAATGCCCCCAGGATATTTATGCAGCAGTCCCAAATCAATTTCATCTAATAAGCAAGGTAAAGTTATCTTAAACTCAAGATATCAAGTACAATAGAGAATTGTGGAACAAACTCTTGGAAGTTTAATATATTACTCTCAGTACTATCACACAGTCATCCTTCCGCCACTCACAAACTAGACTTTGGTATTCAATTAAAATAAAAAAAACTGTGATTACATTGTTACTTCAGCGAGATTTTTATTATAACATTCTAGGCTGCAAAGTGGAGTGCCGGTTTTGGAGCAATTATATTTTTTAATATTATCACAGCCACTGACTCCACACTTGATGGCTTTTGGTGCTTCTCGTGGGAGCATAGCTTTCAGAGGAAAGGGCAGTCCTGGTGGTAGAGACAAAGATATTTCGGTGACAGTATTCTTATAAACCATGGTGGGTTCTAGCCGTTTTGCTGGACGGCCTCTTTGGGCATTCTTTAAATTTTTCGAATCTTGTTTCTTAAGGAGTCGATCCATGGTTTTTTTCTTGTCTTTTTCACGTTTTTCGTCAGCTAGTTGTTTGCGTTTTTGCGACTTGATTGCTGCTTTTTGTATGGCTTCAGCAGTCATTACTTTTTCTTTGTAGCCTGATGGGAGAGCGAGCAGGACTTCACCTCCTGGTATACTGTCTTTATCGGTTCCTCTCTCGTACATAGCTCTTTGTCTAGCAGTCATCATTTTTGGATCTTTCGGTTTTATTTTCTTCAGTTCTTCATCAACCTATACAAATAAAAAAGCCAATGTAAGTTATTAATATTATTTTACACTTATTGTTTCTAAAAGTATAAGTCCAGGCCAGTGAAAAAAAAAAATTACCATCCATCTTCAACCTGTCATGTTGCAAAATTTCAACTAAATCAGTTTCATGGTATCCTTGTGACATACTGAGTTATTTCCTTATTTATAATGTACCTATCTAGTCTCTTGTACGTTGAAAGTGAAAAAAAGGTGTTCTAGTTTCGTTTGTCTCAAATAATATCAATCTTACTGATAATAATTGAAATAGAAAAAGATTCCCTCACTTTGATACGCATCCATATTATCCATGAAATTTAATTACAATCTCCCAACTAAGATGAAAAGACAGATGTTGGTGAACAACATAACCTTTTGGGATCTGCGGGATCTGCTACAGGAGGGTAAAGATATGTACAAAAATATTACCTCTTCCAGTTTACCCGATTTGATTGCATCCAGCCATCTCTCTTCTTCACTAGAGGTGCCACTTTCCCGTCCTTTTTTCTTTTTTTTTGCTACCACCTTAGGAGGAGTACTTGATGATGAGCCCGGCATGGATCTCCTAGAGTCTGAAGAAGATTTCATGGTCTGGGCTTTCAGGATATCCGCCGCTGAGGTTCCAGGTAAGTCTTTGCCGACCTTCAGTTTGGTTTTAAAGGGTTTATCCATCGCATCCTCGTAGGAAACATCGATGGAAGTATCGCTGTCATATTCATTTTCCAACTTTCTTCTCTTATGCTTTTTGTGTTTATGCTTCTTATGTTTTTTCTGTGGTGGTGTATCTGAAAATGTTTAATTGATGTATCTGAATTTGGGGCCCGCATCTGGTAATTAAAATTGTTATATATACTTAGGTTTGTTTTTACCTATAACTATTTCATCTTCTGTAGTACTTTGCTCACGCAATCGCCGAACCATTATTTAACAAGTGATTTTGCTACTTTGCTTGTAATAACAGTGTTTTATATTGATATTTAAAATTGAAGAAAATATTGCGTTTAGACGAACAAAACAAATTTTCTTTAAATCAAGTTAGCTGTCAAACAGACAGTGACAGATCTGGCGAATACGTTTGAGCTACGGTTATAAAAGCTGTATACATAGCAAAATATAACTTCTGAACGAAATTATTCATTTACTATAGTTCATCCAATCATTTATTTTCTCGATGACAGCTCCCGTAGAATGTAACTGCGCTTTTTACGCAAAAATTAACTTTTAAATGCGATGTATAAAAAATATGACAACTGCCTAATTTTGTTCCTTGATCTCATATAATATTCATCTAAGACAAATTGGGTCCATATATGCAGTGATATTTTTTTAAAGTGCGATAAACAATAAACATTTTCATAAAGTTACATTCTATGGGATCAATCATTGTAATTGTAATCCCATTGGAGCTGTCATCGAGAAAATAAATGATTGGATGAACTATAATTTGTTATTTTTATGAACCTATTTCTATTTACGAGACGCAGTAGAACTTTTGGTAATAATATTAGGTTCTATGTAAGACCTGGAGGGCAACTCCTTGGCTACTGCCAAATTCAAAGTAACAGGTTTTTCGTTATAAGTTCAAGCGGGATAGTATTGGTACCTTCTAAATTCGAATTCCTAAATTTGGTGTTAAGAGGGCACATAGAAGGTGTTTATAACTAGAGAAGAAATATCATTGATAAACTATTATGTATTATACTAATAGTTGAGCGTTGCCGACTACCTACTTACTACCTGCCAATGTCAGTGCAGTTCACTGAGCAACATTATAAAAGGTCTGCGAGCCTGAAACGTTTGCCGGCACCTAATTGAATGGAAATCGCTCGCAGAAAGACAGATTCCCTAAAAGGTGGTTAACTATATCTACATACATTGCGACAAATCTGCAAACAGTTTATCGGAGCGAATGAGATGTTTGTAGTTCATGCAGTTATTCGTACTTGTTGCATCCGAGTTCCTTCGCAGGGGATTGATACATTTTAAAAAACATTGCAAGTATCTCTCTAAATACTTACCTTTTCCTTAGTGAAAAATAAAAATTTCAAGACAATTTCACAAGGAGAGATTTATATTAACCGTTGTGGTGCGAGTCGGGTTACCTCCTTACCTCCACGTGTGGTCAAGAGCTGCGGTTCCTTTTTGGATCCGTCCGAGGGGAAGAGCAGTGCTTGATCCGGTGCACCCTGGGCTTCGGCTAATGATTTCCTGGCAGTTTCTGAGGGATATCATTGACCGTTGGCTAAGAGCCCGACAGGGGGGGGAGGGGGGTCTTTGACCATTACCGTACAACGTTGCCGACATTTTTGTCTCAAGATTATTTAATTATATTTTTGTTACTTTGACATTGGCGAAGTTGTCGTCGCTATAACGACTTGAAACGCCACAAATAAGAAGAAGAAGTATTAACCGTTGAAAAAAACACTTGTTTTCTCTTTTTTTTGTGTGTGTGTGTGTGTGTGTGTGTGTGTGTGTGTGTGTGTGTGTGTGTGTGCGGGTGTGATAAGTTTTAAAAGTTGACATACGCCGACTTCCGTCGAGGCGTAATTTTAATTGTACTTTATTGTTGTTCGATTATTACACAGTCATCTTGCGAGTATTTAGAATTTCTCTGGCCAGAGCGCCGGGGGGTATTCCGAAATTTTAAGTTTGTAGTTGTCACGCTGCCCCAGCCTCTCACTCGTTTTTTTTTTGGAGAATATGGTTTGGTAGCTGGATCTCTCGTATTTAATGACTAACTATTAGTATGATTAGTATGAGAGGAACAGTAATAGGTATCAACTAGGACGTTTTGTTTTGAAATAATTAGGCTCCTCTCTTTGGACCGCCACAAAACTATTCGTGCTATTTGACTTGCGCGGAGTTTGTGGAATAATTTAAGCAAAGTTTAAAAGTTAAAGTTTGGACAGACTAATCTCCATAACGGAGTTACTTTTTATTGAATGAAATATGGATGGAACATTCTTTCGCTTTTAATTCCTTTTGTTATTATAATTTCGCCATTAAAAAGTCAGAAAGTTATAATTATGCATTGAGCTATCGTTACAAGTTGAAATGTCATAAAATCAATTATTCATTTCTCGCGCAATAAAAAAAAACTTTTAATAGGAAGCCTTGTCTCTCTCTCTGGTAAAGGAAATTAATTAAATTAAAAAATAATAATGCATCGTTTTAATACAAAAAAAACGTGAATTTGATAGATCGCAGTTGCGTTTGCGGCGATGCCGAAAAGTAAACAAGCCTAGGTATTTCAAAGATAAGAATACTTAGTGCGTATCCAGGCACACTCTATGCCAAAGTGCAGGCTTTGCTTTTCTTATAATATCGGAGGTATGTTGAACAAACACTGCACTAGACTGCATTTTGGGATTGCTAGCTTTATCAACAACTTTATTAATAACCAGAGATCGGACAAATTTGCGTCATTGCTCGCAATAATGTGGACATGACTCCAAAATTAATCAAATATGTCAAAATACATATATTAAGAATAAGTATATCCACGGAGGTTTTATACCTATAGAACTAGAAAACTTTTTTGTCAGAAATAATAATCATATTTATTTAGCAGGATCGTGATTTCTTTATTATATAAAAGATTTACGAGAACGACAACTGCCACTTTAATTAACATTTTGCTAATAATTTTATGCACGTGTAAATTTTTATCTCCGGGAGTTCAAATTTTATTTCGAGAAATTAATTAAATGATTAATTATTTGATTAATTTTTGAGTCATGTCCACTTTATTGCGAACGATGACACAAATCTGTCCGATCTCTGTTAATAACTCACAATGTAAATCGTTAAAAGATAACTTTTTTCAGACGTGACATCCGTCAGCAAAGATCGGGTTAAGGTTGAACATCCAGCTTGCCCTTGGAGTATTAAACAAACCAGAAACGTTCACAGCGGGCCTACTAGGTACCCTGTAAATTTATAATTTCCCGAATTCGAAATAACAATATACAATATTAGAGAGAGAGGGGTGATGTGATACGAACTATGAATCTCGGAATTGGAAGTAGGTACCTAGACCTCCTGGTGTGTGTGCATGTGGAATAGAAAAGTTATCGTGTACTTGGTATATGTAAGTATAACATATGGCTCAGTGCAACAAAATTTCTACCGATATCGTAATCTATTTAGTTTCTCCATTTCATTGTCTGCCTATTTTGCGACTTGTTCAATAACTTGTTCAATAATATTAGTATTTAATTTATATGCGCAGGTACGGCTCACTCCGGCAGTGTCAAATTTTGTATGGCATGACGTCTCCAGTTGCTTCAGTGCTCCAAGCGCTCCCCGGAACGGGGTAAACGACTCCCTCCTCCCCATTCGGCCGACTTTGTTTATGTAGCGAATAAACGCGAATGTTGTTCGTACAAATTTTCGCGGTGTAAATGTACGGAGTAACTTGACCCGTACCGGCGCATTAATCTCTAGGGATTTAGGAGTTCGCTGTCACACAGGTAGGTACATTACGAAGTACCTACCTATTATAAATATGTATACAGTTAGGTTTGGTTGAGGTCGCTATTCACGGCGTGGCCAACTTGAGTGCTTCAGTGCTTCTGCAATTCTGCATGGAGTAATGCAAACCAAACGGACACGCGTACAAAATTGACAGGATTTTTGTCGCTGATGAACATGAACGTTTTGGAAGAAGGCTGATGCCGTCAGGGGTCACGGCTTTTGGCCGGATGGAAGCATCGTCCGCAATCTTTAGTTAGCGCGCATTAAAAAAGAGTAAAATTTGGGTTATTAGGTTCATCAAAACTATATGTCAGGAAAAAAAAATATTGCCAATAAGTTATAAAAAAACAATTTAAAATTCATCACTCACCTAACAGTTTTACTTTTTATTTACAAGCTTTATTGCAACGTGTGTATGTATGTATGTTTGTCCGGGTGGAATCTTGCGACTCAATTTTAAAGCAGATATCTTCATCCGATTGAGTTGAAATTTTGCATACTTGTGTAACTCAGATGACAATACAATAATCTGGTAGTAGAATTCTGGTGGTTCACCCAGGACCGTCTCCGCAGGAGCGAACTCTTCAACGGTAAGTTAAATTTACTTGAAATTTGGTTCACATAATGTAGGACTGGTGCCAATGCAAGTACAGTCAGCAAGAAAGCTTGTATCTAAAATGAAATTTTTAGGTTAGGTTATTGCGAACGAAGTAGCGTAATATAGGTAGGTATAGGCTTATGCATACCTTGTAGGGTTGTAAAAAACTTATTAGCAATTTGTAGCCGTACCGGCCCCCCTTAAAAGGTTCGATCTTATCGCACCCCTGAACAATGCAACCACGAAAATGCTTTTGTTGAATGCCTATTTTCCTTTGTAAAACACCTTATAAAAGAAATCAGCGAATTAAATGATAATAATAGCTGCTAGAATGAGGCGCAAGTGTTAATAGAAATTACCCTATAGCGCAAAAAGGTTGCCGTGCATAGGATGAATTTTCACCGCACAATGTAGGCAAGGCGTCTAGGGTTGCCATGTAGCTTTGAAAAATTCCCATAAGGGAATCGTCCTACTTTATTCTATGATTTTTATTAAAGGTGGGTAAGTGACAGTGTCAGCGATCAATCTGATCTCAAATTAGCTTGTATTATGAGTAGCACTCGACAATGAATAAACTTAAATGTATACATAAATACATACCTACTTAAATACATATTATGCACCTTTGCAAAGTACCTACCGCTTGATTTTTAAAAATTGCACCGTCGGCACCTCGACGTTTGATATCGACGACATCGTTAATGGGGCATTATCAAAGATTTAAACGCAGTGTTGACAGGCCTCTCACTAGGTGGACCGACGGCATCGAGATAGGTGGCGAGTGGTCGTTCATTCTGGTGTCCTAAGGGAGAGGCCTTTGTTCAACAGTGGCTTATTCAGGCTGATGATGATGGTGAAAGATTTAACCTTTTCGACGCCAACGACACATATAATACGTCCATTACTTCAATGCAAAAGCAGCCTTCGTCTGGGTTTAGGTTCAACTTAAGTCATCGCAATAAAGAAGTCTGGCGTAGATATAGGTGACGTCTGACGTCTCTTGTATTTGACGTGGCGGCGAAAAGATTAAATAAATATCTTGGCCTCTACCGCGGGCTTGTCAAGTGTCCCAGTGTATCAAGCAGCCCTATGTGCATAACATGTCGTGATTATATGAGCTCACGGCTCTCGAGCGGAGTTCCTTTAATTAACTCTACGCCGATCGCGCCTTGCATGGTAGGTATAGTCGGCTTCAAAAGTAGCGGATAAAGTTAAGCGACAAGGTGCAAAAGTGTGCAGCTTTGTTGCTGGCTGTGTTCTTGTTTAGTGATTTCTACATACATTCATTTCTACATGCAGAAATCACGTCCAATCCTTTACGGGTAGACGAGCCTACGGTAACAAGACCTAAAGACTACGTTTAGCATGATTGTGGGCGTATGGATGGAAAGAGGAATCAAAACAGTACTTAATTGCATATTTTTTTTTCTTGGTATGTAAACTACACACTTTTTATAGTTAGTGAGATTCAAAACTCTATTGCGAAACATCGTTGTAGCTGGCAACAATCCGTGAGCTCAGAATGCCATTCGGGACTTGAGTACCATCGGCCGATTCAAATATCAAACACATAAGAGTAAGTGAGACAGCAAGGCGAACCCGAATAGCATTCTAAAGGGTCACGGACTTGGACGAAATCAAATAAATCGATCACCAAAGCGGTAAATTTTTTTTGAAGTGAAATCTTCTTTAGCGACGTTGTGCACTTTTTTTGGGATGAGCAAAATGTTAAACTCGCGTCAGGGTCAGTTGATCCTGATCGAAAATGCGTAGAAGGGCGCAGGGCGCTTGCGCGATTGTGCGTGTGTGTAGTTTTTTTTCATAAAGTAGCAGGATCGCAGCTTCTATATGAGCTTATTTTGAAATACGAATGAAGCTAGAGTCGCGTTCTTTTTTTGTGAAGTCGCGGAGAATAAGTACCAGGACATCAGCACATTGTTAGAAGTCTGTCCATATTGAGAGTGTTGGAGGTTTTGTGTTCCGAGCTTCTTTGAATGGGCTTCTCAAATTTGAATTGAATTTATTTAAATTTGGAACACCACCCACGTTTTCAATAAAGAATGATCGCTTCGTAAAAGATAAGTAGGTACCAGGAAAGCAGCCTATAGTAAGAGGTTTATCCAAATAGAGTGTGCGTGTGTGTAGTTTTCACTTCTGCCGGCACTCCCGGAGTGCAACCCGTTCTTTTTTTGTTTTGAGAGAGTATCATTCAGCCGCGCGAGTCGAGAGCAAACAACAATCATCAAATTCTGCAAGGATTCTGTCCGATTCAGCATGTGGTTTCAAGGTGGTCTATCCGAATGTCACGAATACGGGTGATATGAAGAAGAAGAGAACTTTGTTATTATTTTATTCCATCAACATTGCCTCATTCCAGTAATAATACCTTAAGTAGAACGGGATTTGTTACGGGAAAAGTAATTATGAACGTAATCATGACGAAATAAGCTATCGTGCAAGAACTCGGCTCTGCACGACATGGCGGCGGACATCCTGCAGACAGAGTGTACAGTCTCCAAGAATAAACAATAAATCTATAGCAGGTATAATATGAAACTATGTAACATAAGCGTTCTTTTTAGGCTGTCGTATTTGATCTTTTATTGGGACCGAGCGCGACGACAGCGCCACGTGACAGGCGGCCATTATGGACAATATTGTCACCGCTGTCAAACAAGAAGTAAGTAAATATTGTGAAAAATATTAATGAAATCTTGTTATTTTACTATATTACACAATTTTGGACAGTGGTAGTCAGTAACATGTACCTATCAAATGATAACGTACTTTAAGTAAAATTTTAGAGGTTAGGTAACTTACTTTTTTTTTCTTACGGCAAATATCCACTTATTTCTTTGGTCTCGTTTCCACCATGGTCTTGGAAATTGGTAAAATTTACAGTCGCTATTCTTCTTGGTGCTATTACAATTCATAACAACACATCTTACCAGTACCATATTTTTATCTCAAAAACGATTAGAAAATGTTTACTGCAATATGGATTTGACAGCTCAAGTCAGCGACAAAAATGACAATTTTAGCCGTAGCGAGCGCTGTGATCGTTTAGGCTACCCCCTCCACCCGCTTCGCACTCTGCGAATACGCTAGATAAAATAATAATAAAAATAAATCATTCATTTCACACCACATATAAATTGTTGTTGTCCATCTCATCTAACCTAAAATAATCTGGTAGTTCGTCTAGCTAATACTTTCATCGGTAATAATATTATATATTTTAACCGATATATGTTTTGACCTTACTTCCATATTGGTCTGGGAGAGAAAGAAAAACATAGAATGTACCAGTTGCCTCTCGTCCCGCGCAGATGGTAAAAGCCCATCGAGGGAATGGGCGAGTCTTAGGAGTCATGTTATACCTAGGCGATGCGGCTAGCAACCCATCACTATTTTGATTCCTCTTTCCACTTATACGCCTACAATCATGCTAAATGTAGCCCTTAGGTCTTGTTACCTCAGGCTCTGTCTACCCCGTATGGGATATAGACGTGATTTATGCGTGTGTGTGTTTTGACCTGCACCTGTTCTACCGGCATGCACACGGCTGATATTAGGTATATCTTGAGCATGTTCGTGAGTTATGTAGTCCGGCTCTTGTAGTTTAGTCATGCCCGTCTGTCTGTACTGACGAAGTAGTATTTTTTAACCATGTATATAATGTACTAGCTTTTGCCCGCGGCTTCGCACGCGTGAACCATGAGTATTTCAAAGAAGCTAGCAATCAAGCAAGCGAACAACCAAACCTGCAAGCTTTCAAGCATGCATGCAAGCATGTAAGTATGCAAGCAGGCATGAAAGCATGCAAGCAAGCGTGCAAGCAAGCATGCATGCAAGTAAGCACGCAAGCATGCATGCATGCAAGCAAGCATGCAAGCAAGCATGCATGAAAGCAAGTATGCAATCAAGCATGCAAAGCAAGACTGTAAATATTGCTGGATTTTTATAAAACAAACCTAACCTAACCTATAGGGCTGTCCTAAAATATACCCTAAATAGCTTTTTCCCGCGACTTCGTACGCGCTAAGATGTAAAACGAAAAAATACGTTTTTTCCCGTTCCCGTGGAAATTTTGGGGAGTGCTTTCGGAGTACACTTAAAGCCTTTAAAGAAACACACGTATTAAATGTTAAGTCTCTTTCTTCCGCTGTTTCGTCTGGAAACGTAAAATCCCGTTTTTTCCCGTCCCTGTGGGCCCCTACACTCCCGAATAAACCTACGTGACAAATTTCAACTTTCCCCTGCTTCCCGTTTTTCCCGTCCCCGTAAGAATTTCGCCAAATAGAGCATTTCCCGAAATTCTTACGGTAACAAAGAAGAAGAATTTTGGGAAATTATCTCATAATGCTCCCCTACACTCCCCAAGGAACCCACTTGCAAAATTTCAGCTTTCTACGACCAGTAAAACGAAAAATCCTGTTTTTTTCCGTTTCCGTGGGAATTTTGGAAAGTACTCTCTTAATGCTCCTCTACACTCCCGAAGCAACCTACATGCCGAATTTCAGCTTTCTGTAACCAGTAAAACGAAAAGTCCCGGTGTTTCCGTTCCCGTGGGAATTTCGGGAAATCCTTTTGTAGTGCTCCCCTACACTCCCCAAAGGAACTTGAAGGCCAAATTTCAGTTTTATACGACCAGTAAAACGAAAAATCGATCCCGCAGAACTGAATATATAAATCCCGTGGAAATTTCCAAAAATCCTGAAATTAGTTTCTTAGTTTTGTAATCACCTACTTTTGTATCAAATTTGAAGAGTCTAGTTATTATAGTTACTGAGATAGCGTCACTCGGAATCGAATATATCATCATCATCATCATCATCTCAGCCATTACAAAGAATCGAATATATAATTCCCGTTTTTTCCTTATCCCGTGGGAGTTTCCAAAAATCCTTCCTTAGTGGATGCCTACATTGTATAAGGTATCTATGTGCAAAATTTCAAGTCTCTAAGTCTAGTGGTTTGGGCTGTGCGTTGATATATAGTTAAGTCAGTCAGTCAGTCAGTCAGTCAGGACTTTGAATTTTATATGTGTATATAATATAATGTATAAATCTCAAAGTCCTATATATTTTTGAGCTTGACTGTACCTATAATTACAGACTGTGTCTGCGTTGGACGTTAATGAAACAAAAGCCGATCGTGCAGCGGCAACAAAAATAATCAAATAATGCTACGGCGATATGAAAAAAAAAATCGTGTGAACTTTTTGTACAGTCATCATCATCATTATCATCTCCAGTACGTTTAGTGTAAGCATTCTGTCAAAAATACGTATTCCACGCGTTTGGGTCGAAATATTAAGTTTAATATATATGGGAATAGTTTATTGCCATTTCGTATACGAAATCTAGATAATTTTCCGTACTATGTAAACAGACAAAACTAATCTAGATAATCTGCGTTGTTCCAAAGCAAACTGTATTATTTCTGTAAAACTAATAACTGAAACCGTTCACCGAGAGTGAATATTGCGGCCATGTGATTTTAACCAGCTAATTCGTAATATCTGTCTACAATCTAGTTTTAGACCTAGTGGACGGTGAATGGCGGCCTACGGGCTGGATCCCCGGATGAAGAACCCTTTTTTATAAAAATAATATATGGTATCTTGGTTGTCAGTCATCTTTACATCTTTATCCCTTACGGAGTAGACAGAGCCTAAGGTAACAAGACCTAAAGGCCACGTTTAACATGATTGTGGGCTTATAGGCCAGTCAGTGAGTAGCAAATTGTGCGTAAGACTAAAAAGTTTTTAAGAGGGGTGCGAGTCGGGTTACCTCCACGTGTGGTCAAGAGCTGCGGTTCCTTTTTGGATTCGTCCGGGGGGAAGAGCAGTGCTTGATCCGGTGCACCCTGGGCTTCGGCTAATGATTTCCTGGCAGTTTCTGAGGGATATCATTGACCGTTGGCTAAGAGCCCGACAGGGGGGGAGGGGGGTCTTTGACCATTATCGTACAACGTTGCCGACATTTTGTCACAAGATTTTAATCATATTTTTGTTACTTTGACATTGGCGAAGTTGTCGTCGCTATAACGACTTGAAACGCCACAAATAAGAAGAAGAAGAAGAAGAAGAAGTTTTTAAGCCACAGTTACAGCTCTACATAGAGTAGGATCAGGGGCCTTACCATGACGGTCTTAATGCGATTCTATTCTAACGCAGTTCAGGTTTTACCTGCCATTTTTAGTATGGATCTGACAGCGAGCGAACCTAAACTGAATCGCATTAAGACGTCATGGTAGCCACCCAGGACGTAGATGCTCTATGGCTGAGAATGTTTCTCTGACTCAGTTTGCGAAGTTTCCTTTGGCTTGTATGATAAATGGGTTAGCACAGCTCTCAGGAAGTTTTCGCGCCTCCCATTTTAAAAATGCATAGCTTCGGCACCTCAAAAATCATGCGAATAGAAATGATTGAAAAAAAGTTTGTCTCCTGTGAGTTACTCCGCCGACCCGACACGACACGACGTCTGATGAATAAATTAGAAGTCTCTTTAGCTTCTATTACGGATGGTGTTGTAGAGGGAATATCGAGGGTCGCGCAAATAGCTAGTGTGTGCCCGGTGATTACGCCCTAGCCTTAACTAAGCTTAATCATAGCGTAATCATAACTAGAGAGGCTAGAGAGGTAACTCAGCCGTCAAGTCCGGGCATCTAGGCGGTGTAGTCCGTGCGGCACGGGGGAGTGCCACAACCCCCACCCCCAATATTAATTCTCAGCTCAGACTCCAGTGCGTCCGACCTTAGGGCCGATTGAAAGCACATGAAACTAGCAATTGAAAGTGATGGTTTGATTGTAAGCCAAATGCGACCAGAATTAGAAATTACGCTATGTTATAGCACCTAATACTTATCGTGGTTTTCAAGAATTGTAATTGTGGCTAGCAAGTAAATGTGGAGGCTCTCTATAAATCTCTACAACCTAGTTAGCCCAACAGAAGCTAAACATGTTTACGGATTGATACACGCCATTCGGAACCCCGTCTCGGTCTGTTTCAAGCATTAACATACCAAAACATCCATGTTGCAAATTGAGAACTTAACATGTACTAATTTATGTTGTTCGACAGTCATCGAGGAATAATACAAACAAGCTAAATAGGGAATACTGTCCAAAATGTTAAGTGATTGGTTCCGAAAATACGCCTTTGTATTTGGACGCGCGGGGAATATTTTGTTTCACTACTCTGTGGCTAAATTAGTTCTATTCGTAGATATAAAAAGGCGAGTCGGACTAGACCAACGAACGTTCCATCATAGAAAATACACTTAAACTTTTTAATTTCAATGATCAACATGCGCAAAATACATTTGTTCTTGATAGAAATACCGTGGTGTTACTTTGAAAACTAAAGTTTTTTGTATAAAATTGTACTCATATACTGTAATCGTTGGCAGTTTAGGGCCCGGTTTATGAAAGCATACATTTGAAAGTACCATTCGAAAATGATATATTAAATCTGTGTATTGGTAGGTACAAAACTACACTTTAAACTAAATTTTCAAGTCAGTAGACCAGATTAATTAAAGAGCTGTAATATTTCCTAATCTACTCGTATTACAAAGTACAAGTTTTCACCACTGTCGAGTGTTATTTTCACACATGTATTCAAAAATCGGGCCCCAATGCATTAAATACGTACGTTTTCTTGTATCACAACTTAGAATAGAGGCTCAGACTGAATCTTTTGTGTAACTTTTCAGAGGCAACAGGCGTTCGCGCTCAACATCTCAATATCTAAGACAAATCGGTGGCTCTTCTATAGTCCGACCGCTTAAATGAGTCCTCGCCCGCGCGGGTAAAGGGCGCGGGGTAGGACGACAAAGGGGACTAAGAGCGGTACGGACGGGTAGTGCGCCTGCCGCCCGCACCTCTCTCGGCCCCCTTCTATAGCTACGGCTCGTATTTAAAAAACACTGTCATAGCATTTGATGCTATCACGAACACGCCAACACGGTTGAAATGGCACAAACTTAAGCAAAGGGCCACCAGAACCACGAACTATCCGTCAACATTAGCGTCCTCGTTAGCGGGCTGCGCCCACGCACTGTTGCCACACGTGTAATAAGTAAATCTGTCCGCTACACCGGCCGTAATCTAATTGCAAATATTCAGGCATACGGGCGCGGGCCGAATCCCAAATTAACGTTGCAGGGAGGTAGTGTTGTGACGGTTATTCACATCCGCATTCGTGTTCGTTTTTCCTTCACTTACCTCATTTGCGTTCCTGACGATTATGAGTAGAATAATGTCGGTTAGTAAGTGTAGGCTGCAACGTATTATGCCTCCTCCATTCCTTCGCTCCCATATAGGAGGGAAGGAATGAAGGAGGAGAGTCCCATACACCCCGCCGTGTCGTCCCAACGGCCCGGTGGATAGTGCGTAACAGCATTTTTCCTCCGTTTAAAAAAAAAAGGCTGCAACGTATGGCGTAGCAATGTGATGCTATTATCTAAAAAAGTTTTAGATTCTGGGCTAAAGTTAGTAGATATAAACCATGTCCGCCCGTTAAAACCCTTTTTTAGGAATTAGAGGAGGTATCAGGTTCAAATTAATTTGAAATAGTGAAAACTATGCTATGGTTCATTGCAAGGTTCTATTTTCACTTGATCAAAAAGATGCAATTAGCTTTTTAAGAATGTGTTTTCATAAAAAATCGTGGGAATTAAAACCAATTTCAACCAATTTTCACATAGAATTATCTTTGGCAAGAAGCCTCACAACACTAAAGAAGTAAAATAAAATTATTGGAACGTACCTACGGTGGAAATGTTAAGATATGCATAAGCAGTGTAGTACTGTAGTGGCGACAGCCTTTTAAAACTCTGAAAAGAGTACCTAGGTTATTTATTAAGTTTCAACTGTAATACCTAACAATTTAATTTCTTGTTAGCCTTAGCGGATGTGAATAATTTTCCATCAGTATCATCGTTTGTGTTTTGAAATAGTATGCTTAGTGTAAGTTTAAGTCACAAAACACGTCTCGAAAATGTCAAATACTATGAGAACAGTTTGTTGCCGTTTCGATCCGCAAGTGGCGCTGCCAATTTTCCCATAGTAATTGAGACGTTTACGTGAACGCGTTTGAGACGTTTTTATATGCGAAAACTTACACTAGAAGCTCAGGCGTTCGTCACGTCACTAGGCGGGGAGTGCCCGGTGCCCACTCGTATTTCAAGAGGGATGCCGTTCGATGTGATTTTGTTAAGCCGGTTTTATGTTACGTGCTGTACACTGGTCCTTAATTGCACATATTCGAATTACATTTGCATCGGATTAGTTAATTACATAATGACATTGTTCATCCACTTGTTTAATTCGCTGTTGCTCTATGGATTAATATGACAAAATGTACGAAGCCAGGGTTTTTTGGACTAATGTGACAAAATGTACGAGTGTTTTTTTTAAAAGCAGTGGATTACTGCTTTTGACAGAAGCTCGAAAATGCATTTCGATTTCGAGCTACCATACTGGACGTGATAGATGGGTATAGAAATTTTAATTGTAATTTGTTTTTATATAAATTACTATTATTTTCTCTTTTTTATGTACTCATGACGATCTTTTTGTGAATCATCTGAATTGTCATTTTATTAAGTTGTATTTTTGTTTTATTTTAATTCCAATTATTGTTATTTTCTTTTTCTTATCCCAATTGACTTTCCATTTGAGAATTAGTTTGGTATATTTGTCATTTAAAAGTTTTTTTTTTAAATAGGTGACAAATAAATTTATCTATACCTACTTGATTGAAAAACCCGTGGAAAAAAATAAAATAAAATCTTTCTACGATTTTCGGTTTTGTGTCGCGTACACTGATGAGCAAAAATAACGGGTCACTTTTCATACAAAGTTCTATGATAAGCGACTAGTTATTTTTGCTCGTGTGTATATTACCGCTTCGGAAAAAGACCTGCTTTGGTAGAAAGCGGGAAAACCTCAACAAAATTATAGGTCTTTTTGATAAAAAAAAAGATGCTAGGTTCTCTCCATCATGCAATTAAATTAAAGGGTATCTTGCATTAGAAAGCAGTCGGGATATAGAGGTTTTATGATTTTGTGAAAATCATTGGAGTATTCTATTTATTTTGCAACCCCTTCTAAGTAATATTAATTAATTTGAACTGAAATTACCCGGGAGTCTCCGCCATCCCCTACAGAATGTTTCAAGACTAATTGATTTTAAATATTCTCTCCTTATAGATTAAGATATCGTAAATTCCGTTTTCTCATTAAGGCCCCTTTTAATGATTTCTCCGAAGCGTGTAGAGAAAAAATAAGAAACATTTAAAGAACAAAGATTTTCCGCTTGGATTCTTGAAAAGAAAATGTGAATGAAATTTAACTTTTATTAATAGATAGGTACTCTAAGAAAACTCGACTTAACTAAATGAGTCCATATTTAGTGTTTTGTAATTATAAACAACAGACTGCACCAAATTGCGAGAAGGAATTTGCAGCACAAATATTTAGACGATAGTAGGTACTTGTAGAACTCAAAATCTCCATACACCCCTATCATAAATGTATACAAATATACAAATGTATTTTTGAGCTCTTCAACTTTCTATCTAGTATCGCGAAAATCCAAGTCCGCGTCCAAGAGAACCGAGTAAATAGACCATTTGGCGAGATGAGTATAAGAATAATGAATGCAGCAATGCGTGAAAGCTTTTCGAGGTTCACAATCCTGCGAAATGAATGGACATACCAAGTTGTGCTGTGTTATTTACTGGTGCACCAGAATAAAGCTGCAGTTCCCGCTTCCCCGAACACTTTAAAATGCTGTTAGGTAGATTTGCGTGTGTCGGCTACACTACGGCCAGCCGTTCCCGTGTCAATTTTTTTGGGGACTTCCAACCGAGCACAAATGGTAACAACTAACAGTGATACACTCTAAAGTGATATATCACACGGCTCTTGTTATTTAATAGTTTTTAAAGCGATTCTTTCATCATTTAGGTCATCCACGCATTAACAGCTAGTTTTCCTTTGGGAATTAATGAATTAATAATAACAATATAAGGCATATTTGACTCCATTTGAAACGTTTTGGAAAAGGAAATGAAAGCCAGCTCAGTTTCTATAGTGTGTCTTTATCCTTGTCAATTATGACTCATATGAATGTTTTTCATATAATAATCATGCTTAACTGTATACTATACAACGTAGAGCTAATTTAGCATAAAAACTCCCCCAAAGGGTTGCTCGTAAGAGTTTTGTGACGACGCGCCACGAACTACCTACTAGTCGAAATCTTATGTAAATTAAGTGCATCAAGAGAATCAAGACTTACATTAGTTATTCACTAGTGTGTAAGTGTGCTAATTAAATTAATGGTATTTGCAGTTGAGAGCTAACGACCCTCTAGATGGCACTCTGGTAGCATAAGTTTCAACGGTTGCTTGCAAAATGTTAGATGAAGTATTTGCTTAGTCAAATCAGAGGTCAAGCGAACTTATGCGCCAAACAGAAGTGCTTGCAGTGTACAGTCAGCGTCAAATAGTTCATGACGCCCAAAGTGGCCAAAAAGTTAGCAACACGACCTTATTTCAACTGTAACAGTGACGTGTTGCGAAGTATTTGGCTACTTTGAGTGTCACGAACTATTTGACGCTGACTGTACAGTAAGACTGTCGGTGAAATTACTAGCACATGAGGTATTCTATCTTCGTCTTTTTAGGCTGGCAACGAGTCTGCAACCCAAGTGTTGCAGGCGTCTATGATAAGTGGTGCTCACTTAACATCGTGAAACCCATTTGCTCGGTTGCCTTCGTTGTTACATAAAAAAAGGAAACCAAAACTTAATAACCCAACTTTTGTGTACTAAGTACAAGAAACACTCAACTGACGAAATGTGAAATAAGAACTAAATATTGCAAAGAGTGGAAGTATTAAACTATATATGACGTATACAAAGAACGAACTGAAACTTGTGTCTCTTTCAGCTAGCTTCAAGTTATTTTAGGATGGAGCAGACGAGCTAAAATATTGAGCAACGGCTATCTGCCGTTTTAAAGTATAGTCCGGCTAATTTTAGTTGTTGTAGATAGCGGAAAAATCTGGAACGAAAAAGAATGTCTTCTTTTTAAGCGACTTGATAAAACACGGGGTTTCAATTCTGCTGTGAAATTAATTAGTGATGTATATCTTACGTACTTCAGAATTGTACTTACACCTTAGTCAGTAAAATGCTTTATTGTACAAAAATAATGATACAAACACAATTGTCAAAAAACCAGACAACAAGAACACAAATACCAAATACCGTACAAATTCAGCAAGTGAATACAAAATTCAGTGTTAGTAGAGCCCTGGGGTCTTACCATGACGTCTTGAAGCGATTCAATTCCAATTCAGTTTAGGTTCGCGCGCAGTCAGATCCATACTGAAAATGACTAAAACCCGAACTGAGTCTGAATTGAATCGCATTAAGACGTCATGATACGGACAAACATAAAAAAATGCAACCTTCATACCAAATTTCAAATTCCTAGGACAGTGGAAGTACGCCATATTTCTTTCGTGCTTCTGAACTTTTTTTGTATCTACCTAACATTCTATTGTACGCCAACGATAGTACTCACTCAAACAAAACTTTAGTCGATAGGTAGTCAGCTTCACCTCACTAGTCTAGGCAAACTATCTGAAGCCTCCGTTATTAAAACGAGCGTACCTCCTATCAGAGGTAAAGTTGGAGCTCTATCAGTTGTCTAAACTTTCCGTAGCCGCGCAGCTATAAACACCCGCTCCAGTAAACCAATTTAAATTAATCCCTACTGGCGTACTGGGCCCATACATCTGCAGGTCTTGGTGTTCTTGTACCTGGCGCTTGGGTTATCGCTTTATCACACCTAAAAACATGTTTTTGAAGCTGAAACATCGCCGGAAGACTTCAATTACATACTTCTATTGGACACTGCAAAGGTCAAGCTTTATAGCGGCCACCGGTCGCTTTGGGATGGTTTAAAGTATGATTAATGTTTAATGTTTCCCCATTTACTTTTATATGAAGTAGGGAATGAAAACTTTAACTTGTCCAAGAGGTAAATTAATAGCTTCCCTGTTAAAAGTGTTACCGTGAACATTTATGCCCCAATTTAAAAGTAGACTATTAAGTTAACAAGAAATATCGGCCAAATGCGTGTCGGGCCACGCACAATAGGTATTGGGTTCTAAAAATATTCAATAACAGGAAATAACAAAATTACAGGAAAAAAATGTTAGAAATGGCTTCGAGAAAAGGATGGGTACGGCCGTGCCTTTGTTTTGCTTGACTTATCGGAGGCACTGCCGTGCCCCCAGATGTTAAGTTTCGACCGCCTATAACTTACATATTAATTTGCAAAGTCTAAAGCTTTGATAGGTTTAGTTTTAAATTTACATTACTTTGATCTTCGAGTTGCACAACACAGCTAAGCTAAAATGGGAAAATGTAAAATATTGGCAGGATTTAGCGCGGTTTTACTTGTTTTCTGCAATTTTGGAATAGAGAGCTTGAAAAATTGTGTAAGAGAGCAACCTGTTGTGATGGCATATAAAAGGTTCTCTGTGGCACACTGCTCGAGTGTTTGAACCGCCACCACCAAGTAAATAAATAGAGAAGCATTGGCAATGACAACTTCAGTTTGACTACTGCTCCCACTTTAGACACGTAGGTATTATTAACTATCCAGAACTTCGTAATCGGGGTGCGAGTCGGGTTACCTCCGCGTGTGATCAAGTGCTGCGGTTCGTTTTTGGATCCGTCCGAGGGGAAGTGCAGTGCTTGTTCCGGTGCACCCTGGGCAACGGTTAATGATGTCTCGTAGTTATCGTTATCCGTTGGCTAAGAGCCCGACAGGGGGGAGGGGGGTTTTTGACCATTACCGTACAACGTTGCCGACATTTTTGTCACAAGATTTTTGAATTATATTTTTACCACACTGACATTGGCCCAAGCCTTACGGCCGCCATTAAGGAGAGAAGAAGAACTTCGTAATCTTAAGTATTACGCAGCAAGTGATGCTGGGCTCAGTACATGGGCTCTCAGAGTGACACGAGCGTAATTAAGTCATGTTTGCGTTATTAATAGGATTAAGTAACGTAAACATGTTTGCGGTTGCTACGCCGGACATTTATACGGTTACATTAACTTCAGAAACGTTATACTCTCGACACTCTTTGAGTAACAAAACAAAGCGACGCAAGAGCTACTTTGGATCTTAACCTGAAAAGACCAGCCACTCTCAAGTCAAATGAAATTCTACTAGATATAAGTAGGTACTCGTATATTATTAATGCGAAAGATTAAGCTGCTTATTAAAGGTGAGGTTAGATTAATAAATAATTTTCTTGAACAGTCGACTGTTTCAGCACAATTTCTATTAGATAAAACGATTATTCGACGAAAAATTACATTAAGACAAACAAACGACCACGATATAGGCCCGTGTCTTACTGCACAGGTCTTACACTAACTGCAATTTGGCCGATATCCTGTGTTTAATACTTGCCGTGATCGAAAATGGTTAGCTTGAACTTTGCCGAACAAGTTCGCTTTGTTTGCCCAGACCTTTCCCGTAGAGTAGTAGCAAACTTGTTAAAATTAATATTACGTTATATCATGATCGTCTTAACCCGTTAAAACTAGGCTAAACGTTAATAACAAGCTAATGCAGGGAAATTTACTTGCAACGTAGTAGATTCACGTTATTGTAAAACACGGAAGGCTTACTCGTAGCAGCCTAAGGGAATGTATTTTTGCATAAAATAATATTCAATGTTTACCCGATTGCCGAGAAGGGCAGTGTTTTTCGCGCGTGCCTGCCTATGTACTTATACGGGTTCGTAGTATTCGTAATTAAGTGGGTATTCTATTACCCTGTATCATCGGTTCTTTGAATTTGTCTGCGCAAACACGAGTGTCCCAGGATAGGTGACATCGCAGAAAATTTCAATAACAGCGAACAAAGTTGGTTTTGCTTGGACTTGTAGAAATAAATAATATTTTAGTTTGAGTCCGATTTATTCTCGACCAGCTTTTTTTTCTTTTTAACTACATAATTACGTTTGTGTAGCCCGTTTATTTGTTTGTAAATAATTTGGTTTGCTTTAAAAGTAAAGAAGCACGATGTTGCAATGACAAATTGACAATATTGGATATCATCATAGTTACGCGAAAACAATTCTTTTGAAGTTGTCAGATAAAAAAATTGCTAAATAAATCTTTGGCTTTGATATATATTCATTGTTCACTCTATGCATAAACGTTTTCCTAGGAGGTTTTATTTCGACCTGTGTTCGCTCGGTTTCCAAAATTATTGGATTAACTGGCATGGCGGTCTCGTTGTTGGTAATACTCTCTGTGGTTGATAAATACGTTAATTTAGATTTGCATGTCGAAAGGGATCATAATGTTGAAATGTTGCTTGGATGAAAGCCTTGAAGCGGTAAAAGCTCTTTATTTACATAGTTAAATAAACAGTACTAATTCAAGAGCCTTTTTTTGTTTATCTTTTTTTTTATATATATATTAAAACCGACAAACGGGCATGCGGTGCACCTGATGGTAAGTGATCACCGCCGCCCATGGACAACTACAGCACCAATGGGACTGCTAGCGCGTTGCCGGCCTTGCAAGAAATCTTCAACATTTTTCAATTTTAATACTTCTGTTAATGGAGTCCTATAGCAAAATGTGTAAACTTAGGTAAGTTTTGGCCTCACTACCGGAATGATTAAAAGAAAAAATATTTTGATTCACAATAATTCGTGCGAAGCCGTCTATCACAGTTTCACAGTAGAGTCATTCGGGTCAAGAGCACGCACTTTTTTTTTGATGGCCTCCCAGACCTATAAAGAATTATATAATTGGCATGTTATGATATTAAATCTGTAGAATATTCAATAAATTTTCACTATTTAAGAAAATTTTCCATCAAGATTAATTAGTTTTAGCCCTACATAGGCTTAACTGGAAACTTTTCCAATGCGTACTCTTGACCCGATGTGTGGGTAAAATTACGCAAGTCTTAGGGTAAAGTTACGCACGCGGGGTAAACGTACGCAGTCATTCGGGTCAAGAGCACGCATTTTTTTTTTGATGGCCTCCCAGACCTATAAAGAATTATATAATTGGCATGTTATGATATTAAATCTGTAGAATATTCAATAAATTTTCACTATTTAAGAAAATTTTCCATCAAGATTAATTAGTTTTAGCCCTACATAGGCTTAACTGAAAACTTTTCCAATGCGTACTCTTGACCCGATGTGTTCGCCTTCATTATTTGGTCATCTGAGATGAGGGTCCGCTGAGGGGCCTTCCTTATGTAATTTCTCGGCATTTTGGTGTATTCTGAAAGATTGAACAATTTTTGATATTTTTATTTCATTTGGGGTATAAGTACGCAACGGGGGTAACGTACGCGTGCGTACTATTAATCTCGTACTCTTACCCCAATCGGCAAATATACCAAATAATCAGTCACAACACACACGTTAAATACTTTTTACGAATATGATAAACTTACATAAAAACTACATTAAATGAACAATAGAAATATAGTATACTTACTGGCACAGAGCTATCTATTTAACTACAGCACACTTTTCCGTGGCTCAAAAATTAAACGAAATAAGCGTGCTACAAGTATTCGGCGACGTGTCGCGACCAGTACTTAGATTGCGTCGGCGCGGCCCGTGGCTCCAAGACGGCGACAGTAGCGCCACTCTGTTTTACAAACACAGACCTCGGCCCCCCCACCCCTGTCGGAGATCAGACCACCGCGTACTTTTACCCACCGCGTGCTGTTACCCCGAATGACTCTATATACTTATCTATATAAAACCCTTTTTCTAATATTTTTGATGAATTTAGAACACACAAGCCAGCAATTAACATATTAATTGTATTTTTAGGGTTCCGTACAGGCTTTGGCGGTTCGGCACTCTTATAGGATTACTTGTGTATCCATCCCTGACAGTAAATTTGTTCCGAACTTAATGGACCAATAAAGCTGGATTTTTAAAATGTATTTCTTCTGTTTTAATTAAATACTTTTAAGTAAAAAAGCGTAAGTTCCTTAGGTTCCTCGACTCAATATAGGTACCACAAATGTTCAATATTCATTTCTGGTCGGCTACTATTATACTTGTTGACTTGTTCAGCCTAGCTGTAATAGTTTTCCTTTTGAACTAGTTATATTAAAATACTGGAGGCGTTTAACATCTCCACTGAACTTCAATTACATATTTTTAATCGTTTTTTTTTCTCATTCTTTCTTTCTTTGCATACTTTAACAAGTAAAGACTTTGTACACCTCTACTATAGACCAATATAAATTAAGGCTTGGGGACCTTATACATCCCTTTTATGTTAAATGTATTTAATTTAAGTAGAATTTAAGTATTGTAGTAGCTTAATGTATTTTATTTTGAAAAAAATACTTTCTGCCAAGTTTCGCATTAATTCTTCTTGGCAATAAGGGTCTTTCCGAATGCGTTCAAAAAAGACATGTAAAAGAGCCCTTGGCGGCCAATTTGCACAAATAAATTAGTTATTTCTTTTACGTGTGAAAACGTGCCGTCAGCGAGAAATTGTACTTTAAAATTTTATATTTATCAGACTGATAAAAACTTGATATATAACAATAGTCCACTCGATGCGATTTCAACTCGCACTTGTCCGATTTTTCGCTTCTAATGGCAAAATTGTTAGTGATTTTATATCAAAGAGAACCGCATAAAACAATCCTGGCATTTCCCGCGAATCGGGCGCGACTCAAAAACATGACGTGCCTGCAAAACCTCGCAAATAAAAATTCGAAAATTTTCCCCGCAGCTGTCCTCCCTCGCATAGTCCAGGTTTAAAATTTTAGACTCCCGCATACATGAAACTGAATGAGCCGACACAATTCTAGTGACGTTATCGTGTTTGTCCCCATCCCACCTGGGGGCCTGGGGTGTGGGCGACTTGTTTTGCTCGCAATTTGCGAATGGGATATTGAATTTTTATAACTGCATCCGTTACGTATGTGACGGATTCACGGCGGAAGGCGTTATAGTCCCTGGTTTACGCGACGTCAAATCCCAGTGTGAAATATTTTTAATACCAACCCAGCACAGGATAAAATACGGTAAGCGTATTATTATGATAATACTTCACTTTGTACTTCTTAAGTTAGCTACGATAAAGGATCCAACTTCCAAAATAAAATCTACACTTAGCAATGTACATAGATTGAATTTTAATTCTCAGTGTGTTTTAGGCATTTAAACGCTTGTATGACTAGCTAGTGGTATTGGTAGCAGGTAGCGTGGCTAGTGGTTTAGCATGTTATACTATGTAGATAAGGTCGTTTTCGGTAGGATGTGGTAGGTAATGAGAACATTTGTTATCTCATAAAATTTATCCGGTTTCCTTCAGAAGCAGTCACAAAGGTTTTCAATTCCAGTTCCGCGTGATGATGAAGGTAGCACGTCATGCTTTTTACGGGAAGTAAAAGCTGCTTTTACTTTTTTATTGTCACATACGAGAACGGCACACAAAGTGTAATAGAGATAAAACACTTTTCCTCGCACGACCGTACGTAACAGATGTCATGTACCCTCAGATACGTTATTGTTCTATTATTGCTCATAGTAAGGATACAAAAGATATTGTGGCGAGTTTTATATTATACAAACTGTGTTTGTGGAGCACGGCCTTAAAGTGTTGTTGAACTAATGATCTGATCGCAGCGCTGTTTGCGTCATCTCGAGGGATAACGATTCAACTTGTTCTGTACTTTTGCCGATGTTTAAGTTTATGATTTTATAGGCATACTATCCTATATTATTGAATGAGAAATATTTGCATGTATTTGTTTGCGTGTACGCCTTTGAAATGTGCTACTGGGTAAAGTAAGCACGTAGGTATTTCCGATTTCGCAAACATGGAACAAACTTTTGTCGCCTACGTATTGATACGTAATATTTGAATTTGAGAAAAGAAATGCTGTACTAGTAAGTATTCATACGTCACAGTCTTAGACACGGATCTAAGCTGACCATTTAATATGATTACCAAAATACACAGCAGAAATTTGCAGTTTGAAACATTTTAACTATAATTATTATAGTACAATTATCTAATGAGGGATAATTAATTATAATGTATATCACATCTGAAGCGCTGGTACATGAGCTAAGCAAAAAAGGGGCATGAAGGCCCTCATACTTCAATGTAATTGATATTTACCGCAAAAATCGCAAAAATATAACATGCTTTTCATTACAATTTTAAACTCAAAATAAATTGAAAAACGAAACCGTAAAAAAGATGGGTACGAGGGTCCGAACCTTTCTATTAAGCATAATAAAATGTAATTATTTTTTATCTGGCCAGTAACATGTGAATATGAACGGAACTGTTTCACATAAATCCGGCTCGACACTCGTGCGTACCAAATGCATGTGATTAGGTGGTTATTAACTAGGTAGGGGAAAGTGGTCACCCTTCGTACACTTTTTTGGATTTTATTTTTTACTTTATGATTAATTGTCGAATTTATCTAGTTTATGTTCCTAAGTGTAACAAATATATTGTAGTTTGTTATAAAAAAGTTCGAAACTATTATGTCAAAAGATTAAAGGGTTATATCCATTTTTCTGGGATAAGATTTTTGTACGAAAGTACCCCACGTATGGGGTACGTTCGTACAGTAGGTGGGGTACTTTCGTACGCCATGGGGTAGATTCATACAGGGTAATTAAAAAGCCTATTAAATTCGTTATTTTTTATTAATTATCATAAAAATATTCATTTATCAAAGAACCAACTTAATTAGTTTAATAAACCAAAAGTTTATACAGTTACTCAATAATGTAGTACCAACTTAATAGTATTTGACTTATAGTCAATAAATCTTTCTTTGCGAAAATAACAAAAATAAAATCGTTCCTCCTTAAGTTACTTATTGATAATTCTAAGCTTTACAATCAGTCTAGATGAGATCTACCATCATTTTGTATGGGATCGTTGAACAGTCTTTGACATTTTAAACTTAAAATAGATAGGTAATTGAACATTTGGTTGTTACTTAGAACCTTATTGCACATTATATTTGCTTAAATTAACTGCAAAAGTAATAAGTCTAGTCATTCCAGCAGTACAGCCCACTCGTGGTTGAGGATCAGAGAGGATCATGGTGACATCGTCCTTGTATAACATCACCAATTGCTAAATTAATGGACTCTTCATCGACTTCTTGAGTAGGTACGCGTACCATTCTTTTTATATTTTCGCACCATGATTCTGCAATAAAATATTAAATATAACGTTAACTCAACAAAAATATTTCATTCTCTTAGAATTAGAATACTTCATAAGAGGAAAAATGTTATTGAGCTGTATTAACGATAATTTTAAAAAGTTAAACCTATATTTTATTTCATAAAAATATAATTTTGGTGTACTGGTGGTTAATAAATTCCAAAGGGGACAATTCGTACGCGTACGAATGTGCCCCCTGTCAGGCTGTCCGAATGCACCCCATATCTTGTTCAAAATTAAAATTCTACTTTATACAAATTCAGAATTTAATTGGAGAAATATAACAATTAAAATTTAAAGTAAACAATGTTAACATTAATCATAACCATGTTGCTAAAACATAACAATTCTACTCACAATTACGAAATAAAGTTATGTAAAAAATTTACTCACCGCGCGCGAAAGCACGTTATGTCATGTCAGTTGATGCACAATAGCGCGACTAGCGCGACACTCCGCGAGCAACATGGTGGCCGGTATGTCTATGCACACAAGCAAAGGCGTGTTTGTGTAGTGTTTAGTTTTTCTGTTATGCTTCGCGTACGAATGTGCCCCGCGTACGAATGGTGACCACTTTCCCCTACCTATCTTAATTTAGGTCAATAAACATCTAAGCAACATTGATAATAATCTTTTGTCAAAGGCGTTACTTTGAGGAGGTTCATAATTAAAGAACAAAAAAAAAACCCGATTAAGGTCGGTCCAAATCGCTAACACTATTTTCTTTGTTAATTCTGCCGCCAAGTATCAAGTGATTGCGCTGCTGTGTCTCGACGAGAAGAGTAAGATAGCCGGTGAAGTTAGCGGCATACTTAGCCCTCTAGTCTGACAACGTAGGGCTGGCGTTGGTGCCCTAGGTGGTGGCAATCACCAACTATCAAGCGACCCATTTGCTCGCTAGCCACACTATTTTATACATATAGGAGAAACAGTAAATCATAAAAATGTTTACCCTTTGTTGTGCATTCGCGTTTAGGTATAAAATCGTTGTCGTTAACTCATTAAAATTTTTGACTGGATTTAGCTAAAAGAAGGTAAAAATATATCTCGATGGAAAAAAATAACCATCTTCTTTTTAGTGTGCTCTTGTTAATGTCATGTAACACATTATTATTCTAGTTAGGTACGCTAAACACATAAGAGCAGCGTTGTGAAATATTCAAGACGAAGGATCTGAAATATGAGGATATTGTTCAATTCCGCACCGCCGTTTGTATTGAGTCCGCGTCTATTTGAATTCATGTCTCGAGCGCCCGTTCCGCGTCTAAATCACACAGACAGCTCCGCATCCATTATATGTATGTATAGCGCAAATAACACTTGTAATTTCTTAAGGAAATAGCCGGTAAGCTATGCTTTACGGTTGTATATGTTCGTTATCTCGCCCGCGTAAAGTGCGAGAACTTGCACCGTTACGTGGTTAAAAGCTATAAAGATGTCCTTGAACTTTAAATGCGCACTAAAGTGTACACAATGTAAACAAACAATATCGCCGTTAGCCGATATTTCTCTATGAATTACCAACTTTTCACACTAACTCTTCAAATAGTGCTATATTCGCATGATATTCAATTTTTAGTCACAAACCACATATAAATCCGGATATGACTGGATAATAAGTAGAATTAAGTAAGGATTTGAGTTATTACCTTTTTCTATTTTGGCAAGTTAAGTGAATAATAAATTTGAATTTAAAAAAGTATCACTGCTTATTACTTTTTCCACTAGGCAACGGCCAAGATAATAACGTTATCACTGGTAGGACGCCTATTGTTTTCTTAGTAATTTTCTTTACGAGTAGGATGTTTGACCTCAATTTATGTACCTGTATTATGTATTGATAATTATGTAAAATTAAAAGTGACCAGTAGAATCTGTAGAGTATTGTTTAATAGAAACCCCGTTTAGGAAGTAATAATTCCAGCCTTAACAGCGAATATATCATAAAATAAGCTTGTCCCACGGCGCCGCGGGCGCAGTGTACCACAAACTCCAAACTACTGGAAACATTTGTTACAGACTTCACTAACTTTATGCTCGTATACTAATAAAATGACGAACAAAAACGCACCCTCATTTGTTACAAGAACAACATCATAAGGCTGAAAAGACGCTATGTATTGTAAAAGGAGAAAAGAGC
Source organism: Pandemis cinnamomeana (assembly GCA_932294345.1). Lineage (NCBI taxonomy): Eukaryota > Metazoa > Arthropoda > Insecta > Lepidoptera > Tortricidae > Pandemis > Pandemis cinnamomeana. Next base: position 7,062,940 of record OW028705.1, on the reverse strand, counting down.
AATGTCTGTCTCTTCCCGTCACAGACGACCAATTTATGCTTTACAAGTCTTTGTGCTCTCCGTACAAGCCACAGCCAACCTTCAAAAGCCCGATATTTGTAACAGAAAAAGGCTTCTGTTCTTGGCCTGTTCCTATTTCTGTCATTTTTTTTTTTCATATACCTAGTTCTTATATAAATATCAGAAATCCGGGGCGAGGGAAATACTGATAGATAGGTAGCCAGAGTTTAGTGTTTTCGCATAATTATAGTCATTAATATTCATCAATACCTTACTAGGCCTATGAGCCCCATAACGCACCAGTGGAGAGTTTAAGTAGCAGGCCATTCGGCCTTTTAACACACTGTACAAAAACCGCTAGTTTTGATCCCGCAGCGAACGTGTTAAAATAATAATATCTAGATGTCTTAGTTTTAGACTTCTTCAAAAGTAGGAGGAAGTTCTCTATTCGTTTGTTTTTTTTGTACGTATCTGTGTCCGTCGTTGTCTTTGCCTGTTGTGTGCTGTTTCTGTTTTAAGAATAATAATTAAGTGCATATTATTAAGCAATAATATTAATAAGAATGCCACAATTAAAATGATTTGCCTGAAAGCTACTTGACACGAAGCAGAAGCATATTTTTTCGGAAAATGTACAAAAACAACGGTGATCCGGATCGAGAGTGAGTTAATTTATTCTTTTGTGGAAAGGGTTAATTTAATTTTACCCTTATATAATTATTCTGAATTTCAAGTAGTTCGGGGAAAAGGTGGTCGAGTGGGAGACACGGCTAAAGATTGTTGATAATTGTAAATCTGAAGCTGTACTCATAAGGAGAAACAGTAAATCAATAGTTAATTTTATGAGTATTGGGTACCAGTCCAAATTAAATTGAAAGAGTATTTTTTGCTTAAATATTTTCTCTGTAAATACTACATTTTTCACCTTGTGATTGAGTTCTTACCTCCTTATTGCGTTTTGTTTTCTGGAAGAAAATTTTCGAGATTTACATGGCTAGAGTTGATACTTGATTCTTTCCTTTCTTAACCGTAATAAACTAACAAGTAAAAAATAAACAAATAACCCATAATAAAAATGAGATTCAAGTGAGGATGAATTAAAATTTTGCCACTTAGAAGTAAATACCTATTTGGTACCAAGACGGCAATATTTTTAATGAATACATAATAGCTTTCGTTGATTAAAACTCTATAATCGTTGCACGGACGTTGCGGCCGTACCGCGTCGGTTTCGTGCACAAAATTCATAATAAATTAACGACGAGAAAATGCAAATAAGTAAAAAAATAACGTCATAAAATGGCAACCGTCCAGATTCGTACGTGATCAATTTGGGATCTAGTGGAAAAATATGTAAGGCACTGTTTACACGTTGCCAGTAACATTGTGCCAGTAGCATTAAATTACGAGACAGCGGGGCTAAGTTTTAAGTGATCGATCGAGAGCCGTAGTGTTCTACTGGCTCGATTTTACTAGCACTGCGTAAACAGGACCTAAGTTTAGTAAATGCAAAGCTCGAGAGACTTGACCTGGTGGAATGAAATGAGTTCGCATTGTGTTGGCAACGGCTTCTGTTTCAGAGATCATCTGGTGTCCTGTGTTTAGCGTCCATAAATTAAGTTCCCCTGTGGCTAACAAACAAATAACAATGTAAACAAATCCTACGACTATTTATTTATGCCATCCGATTGCCTTGAAATTTGGCATGTTTATGTGTGTGTATGGAAATTCGATGACAATACAATAATAAAGTGGCGCTAACAAAAGGAAAAAAAATAATCACAAAATTTTACAGTCAATGTGGTTATTATGGAATGCTCAGGTAACATTTGTTAAAATCCTCCCTTACATCCAATGAAACTCGGGTTAGTAGCGCACATCGTTTTATTCACTTGGTCAACAACACAGAGTACATTGAGCTAGTTCAGTATGACCCTCCGCGGGAAGAACTAGCAAGAAACCTCACGGGCATAGTATTTTCTTATTGATCACTACGTCTTCTATTACCATTAATACAGATTACACTTCGAACGTATCACTAAACATATCAGCATCTCAGTCTGAATGACAATACAAACTCCGCGTCTCTTCTAGAGCGCTTCGCGCCAAAACGTGCCGTTGACATCTGTCAGCTGTCAACGTCACTGTGAGTGTTCTCTTTAATAAAGCCTGTTCTCATTTACCATAACGAAGGATCAGTTTTGAATTCTTAACAGTCGGCCGTCCTGACCTGTGCCTGACCTCAGGCAACACCTAACAAGATTAGTGGTACCCAGCACTGATCCTGAACGGCTATAATAGTACAGCAGAAAAGTATCAATGCACGTTCCCATGCTGAGTATCACAAATCAGGCCACTGGTGTCCGAGACAGAGGTAAATGAAAATAGACTAATTAAAGATAATACACAACAAAACGAGAAATTTTTCAAATGTAAGTACAATCATTTTCGGCAAGTAGTTATGCATATCAAGTTATTATTTTGACACAAATCGTGGTATGAAAATTATCAATTACAATACTGTATGTTGTACTCAACTCTACATCTATTCGATTACACTCTACGAATAACAAGAATGTTATTTTTTTCACATAAGTATTCAATTTAAGCTGTTCTAATTTATTTACATAAAATCATAAACACCAGCACGAACAAAAAAAAACTAATTCCTTACTTTGATATCAGTATCACTTCTCTAACACTTATAATATGAACAAGTATAAGCTTGCATATCTCAGCGAATTAAATGAATTCGTATTTCCATAATATCTGCTGCGGCCATCCCATCTCTCATGAATGACCTCATTCATGTATGACATCCAAATAAGCAATCAATTTCAACCAAATTATCGCTTTCTAATCGATAGACAACAAAATAAGGACTTCATAAAATATTAACATCGTCCTCACTTCAGTGTTTTTTTTTAAATTATTTGTGGCCAATATCTATAAATTTAAATACTTCCATTACTGATATGTTGTGGTGAATTGAATTCAAAATTATTATACTTTCAAACATTTTACGCGCATCATAAATTACTTGCACAAGGTCTCCAATATATACATTTCTTGTAGGTACATTTACATCTATGAGTACTGAACTTTTTTTTTTTTTTTACACTATAATTGAAATGTCTGTTACGTATGTACTAATTACCACACTAGCACTCTGTTGCAATCAGTATCATAAGTTTTGTATCAATCAGTACCTATCGTGAGCAGTGCTATAAGCTTTGTCAATAAACACCTTTCTTTGTTTTGTTAGTAACAGTATAGTGGGCAGTGGGGTGGATCTACTGAATCCAGGAGGATTCAGTAGATCCATAACATACAAATTTCACTAGATTACGTAGATCGACTCTAAAAGAAACTGGGTTTTTTTCAGTTGCTAGCGCGTGTCAAGGAAAAAGGAACATAACTTATTTCAATTGAGCGTCAGTGGTTTCACTTAGGCTCGCAGCGTGTCAGAAACATGGTCTCGTCTATCGTGTTATCTCTCCTTGACATTCGCGTATTACATTTCTCTCTCTCTCACTTTCATTTGCGTTGCCAGTCTAACACCAATTATATTCTATGTCTAATATGGCAATAGTGTTCTTGATTCACATCCATTTCAATACCCATATCGAACAAAACAACCAGTCCAAATCAAGAAGGTACAAGTCTATGCAACAAGTAAGATATCACAAGGTATCTACATAATATTTCTATCTACATTATCAACATTTTCTCGGTGAAGTGGGTCGGTACAAAATATGGTCAAAATAAAAGCATTTGGTGCCCATCACAACTCGCACGTCACAGCAAGCCTACCTATATTAATTATAGTAGGTAAGTATAATATATAATATTATATACATGTCAAACCCCTCACCCCACCAATTCTTAATAAAGTACAATTGAAGTAAGCATTATTAAGACACCGAAACAGATCATTATAAGTCCAGTCGACGATATTGTCAGCGGTTCATTTTCTTTAAATTTATCATTATTGCTTCAGAATTGACTCAATGATGATGTCACTGCAATTAATTGCTTCTGATCACTCATTCCGTTCAGTTACTCGTAAACGTACGAGTATATTATAAATATTATAATTATAACAATTGACACTAGAATAAAATGAGAGCTTTAATCTTTGCTTGACTTCATGTCTGCCTTAACGCAACAACATCATGGATCAAACTAGCAATTTATATATATCCTGCTCAGTTATCAATAGAGTAACATTGAATCGTCCATCAATCGTCAGTCCTGGGTTCCTAATGTAACGAAACTAGTACTTATGCACTAATTAATTCATCAATTCATACAAATATTGAGATATACAAACATAACTTAAGTTGCAGTATAATTTCATCTTTTAGAACAGCATTAATATTTGATCCATTTTATTTATTTCGCTACTGCAACTCCCATTAAAAGTTTGTCACTTCAGAATCACTAAAATCAAATTGTTTAAAATACAAACAAATGCGAACAATAACAATATCTTATCTCTCGCTTAATGCTCCTCTCAGTTACTCAAAGGTTAACTGGTAGAGATCCCTTATAGGGATAAGTTCGCCTTTGTGCATATATTTAAGGTCTTTTTTGTGATTTGTCTCTACTTCTCTGTATTTGTACAATAAAGCATTTACTTACTTACTTACTTACTTTTAAGCGATACAACCGCCTACTGTCTAACATTCATTGCGTTTAACAATCGCTGAAAATCATTATCGTAGCTGTAAGTCTTCTGGATATTTTCTGATGTATTGTATTTATTACTAAATAGTGTCTACTCCTAACGGCTTAATAATATTACATACTAGCTGTTGCTCATCCTCAGATTTACATTTAAATTGTAACTCACTAGTAACGTTCTCTTTACTTGTACTCAAAAGGACCAATAAAGAAATACTCATGTTACTGAATCTTAGCAAACCAATATCACAATTTCGTAGATATAAATGTAGGTACCAAGCGAGAACCCCAGAATATCGTTATTAAGAGCGATGGCAATCCCTTGAAATCATGCCGGTCCTTGTATATAATATCTGCCACACTCAAATACTGGACTTTAAACGTAAGAAATAAATGTACTGTGTGACGCTCTGGTTGCACAAAGTAAAAAGACCGTTTCACATGATAATGAATTACTTAAGCGAATATAATAAATATTTGCAATTTGTCATTATAAATAGCGCAGTCATTAGCCATTGCCATAATCACTTCCATAGCCACCGCTTGCACATGCGTGCTTCGGTATCAGTCTATGCATCACTTGTGGTCACCGCTTAGATATTCTCTTGATTGTTTGAAGTGAATAAAATAACTAAGCTTCTCTGAATGTGAATTGTTTTTTTTTCATTAGACGATTATTACGATTACGAGTCGCGGTATTATTTCTTTTTATTCTATGAACATATTGACATGGATTTTAGAGCTATAATTACCATAAACAAAAATGGCTTATATTCGGTGACGTGATGAGATGGTTATGAATTGGGGCATATATATATATATCAAAATTCAACAAGAACATTCTGACTAATAAATTCTAAGTACAAGTAAATACTATCTATGTATTTATTCACTTCAATCATCAAATCTTTCGGTATCATCCACTGCCCATTTTGTGGTCACCGTTAATTCGGTATCATCCGGGCTCACTGTCCTGGTCACTGTTCGTGTTCAGTATCATCCAGGTGCCGTTGGGGTACGGCTTCATCCCTTGTTTATTAGAAAATAAACGGCTTATGACTTATGACATACGACTTTGTCACTTACCAACTGGTCCATCCGATGCAATGGCAATCCAGTCATCTCTCGTCACAGAATAATCAGCGTACAATATCGCTGAAACATTCAGAAGTCTATTATCATCATCACACATCACTATTTCACTTCCCACATAATTTTTAATTTCGTGTTACTGACACAATATGAACTCACGTGTCATAATTTATATTATTATTATAAGTACCTACTCTGTATTTATCTCTTAGTCATTAAAATATTAGATTCGACTTCATTACTTTACTTTGCTTCACTTAAAATTTTGCAAGGACATTAATCTCGAATCACTATTCTGACTTCTCTACTCTTTGTATGTATTGTATGTTGTATATTTGATGTTGCGTTCATGTATACATGTGTTATGTTGAGTTATTCATATGTGTGGTCTTCACTGTTTGAAATCATCCACCCACTGTTTATTGGTTCTCAACTAGCTCCTCTCAACTACCCATGTCCAACACACAATTGGTAGAGATCTCTTTGAGGGACTAGCTTGCTTTTGTATGTGTACATCTTTTAGTGACTGTCAATATTATCAGCCCCTTTATTTTGTACAGTAAAATGTTCACACACATGCGTGTAAGTGTGAGTTGACACTCATCACAATATCTAATTTACTTTTATAGGCACCTACCTATCATGTCATATTTTAATTGCGTTCATACAAATTCTCTATCTTATGAAAATCTTGTAACCATCTATTACAGTAATGTTTCCTGTTGTGTGTGTAAACTGTTATACAAATCGCACTATCAATAAAGTGCCTGTCTACTCTCTCTACAGATTTGATGGTGAGCAAATGGAAATCGGATTTCTTAAGGCAATCACTCACCTAAAAATAAAATACTCAAAGGGTAGTTACCCCTGAGTCTCTATTCATGGGTTTATGCACTATGTGGCTCTACCAAGTACAGTAATAATATTAGCAGTAATCAACTGACTATCCATCAAAAAAATCAGAGATTTGTCTATTCAATTTCGGTTGACCACCGATGGCCCAATGGTTAGAGGGCTGACCCAGACCATGAAACTATAAGTTCAGAGTCTGTCACCAGTCAGGGCAGACATTATGTATAAACACAAAAAAATTACTATTCGCTCTCGAATGCTTTATATGTTTTCTAGTATGTATTAATCTGTATAAGTATGTTTACTCAAAGCACAGGCTTTCCTTAGTTTAGAAAAAAAAGAGGTCACTTGATTGTCCTTGATCGGTATTTGATATATTTATTAAATAACTCTAGATTAATTAATCTTATCATGACTGTCTTGAATTGCATTCACTATAATACACAACACTAGAAGGGCATATTGAATATTTTCCGAAAGTTGATGTGTATTTTCCAATCTATCTATTACTAAGTCTCTGTTATGCTCATGCAACAAAAGGTTTTTTTTTTTTTTTTAATATATAATATATCTCTTAGGTTCACTATCATTTGCAGTCCAATTGTTGACTCATAACCTATTTATATATAAACTTATCCAAAAGAATACTATACATGTATAATATGTATAGGTGTCTCCTGTTTTGATGTATCTCTTAGTTGCCAGTACATAGTTAAACCCAACATCACTACCAAATTGATTTTGAAGTCACTTGATAAGTTTGGCATGTGAAGTGAATCACTACACTTAAACATTTACTATGTAAGGTATTTAATTTTCCCTCATATTTGTTATTTTCTTTCAAAGATAGTAAAGTACCATTCATTCAACAGGTACCAATGCCATGGCACACTATCTTATCTGCACTAGGTATATGCCTGAAGAAGTATGTTCAAAATAATTAAGGTACTTATTAGACTCTGGTTTTTTTTTGTTAGTACCTACATACTTTTCATAATTTTACTTCTCTTCATTATAATAAATCTATTCATTAGAATCCTCCACATCATGTACTTACTTTAAAAGTGACAAAACCAGAGTTCCTAACCCTGTAATTTCGTCGCATAAGTTTCTACATTATGCCTATCTATTGTGGATAATGAAGAATGCAATTGATATAAACACTATTAATCATGATTGGTACTCTGTATCCTCACATATCACCAGTGAAATCAACCATTTATCCACTTATTTGCAAGAACTTTGTCACCTATTATTTTTTTGTTCTAGTAGGTATAATCTTTAACATCATCTCATCATCTCAATAACTAAACTTGCAGAACACTTAACCAACGCTTCAAATTTAATCCCATAGAAATATATCACAGTGTCATCATATTATTTTATTTAATAATACATTTGACTTGCAGATTTTTCTTTTTACATTTTAATTTATGCTCTTTATCACTTTTCAAAATCATCACTCTTTTGAAAACTCCTTGATGGAAAACAATAAATAAATATTATATGATTGGATGATCGGTACTAATACAACTATTAACAATAAAATAAAATAATCCTTGTATGCAGTGGTTAATTATTGTCGAGTATCCTTGCAGTGTCATGGACCGACAAATCACTTGTAACATCTTGTAATGTATGTTCTTTGCATTACAATGTAATAAATAAGTTAATATAAATCCCTAGAAACATATTGTTTATGTATTCATATCACATACTTGCCTTTAAATTTACTTTTCCATACATGAGTAAGTACTATATACTTACTGATAGTATATGTCACTTAATATCTCTTAACTTTTCTCTTTATTTTATAATATTACTAACGCATGAATATTTTCAATCCCAGGACTACCTAGTTAGTGAAGTCATCTCAGAAGAGTCACGTCCAGACAATGTGTGACAATTGGTGTAGTGTAGTGTTTGTATGTGTATGTGTCAGTATTGTACATTTTCTATTGGTGTACGAATAATTATTCTCATTCTCTTCTGTTATAAATTATTTCACAAAATTATCAAGAAGTCTAATCTAAATAAAAATCACTCGTAGGTATACTACATCACTTTAAAAATAAATAAGATAGATCTAAACTTTAAATCCATCTCAAACCACTATAATGGATGTTATACAATCCATCACAATAAAACCTCTTCTATGTCTTGTTATTCCCACATAAACATACAGAATACTAGAAGTAAAACTATCTCACTAGCAGTGGTGATCACTTACCATCGGGTAGACTACTCACTTGTTTGCCTTCCTAGTTGTAGGTAAGCGTTTAAGTGATCAACCATCTGATTCAGGTGAAGTATCTCTGTGGATCATTAACTATCCTTATTGATCATTAAGTTAGTCATTCAAAATATGTCAGGAACAGTTCACTTAATAGTTGTGAATGAATCTTGTATGTACCTGCTTCATGCAATGTAAATCAAAATAGTTTATGACCTCAAGCTGGTCATCTCATACCCATATGAAGCAGAACCTACATTTTTTCAACTCACTTTAAGCAGTATTTTATATTCAATAAGTACTCACGGGATTTTGTAAGACGCCGGTTCACATAATAGTTATCACTTACCAAATTTAGTTCTAATACCATACCCTTTTATATGGCTTTCCTTCCTATGTCATGGGGCGTGTTTCATCGCGCTTCTGACTTGTTAAAATCCTCCCTTACATCCAATGAAACTCGGGTTAGTAGCGCACATCGTTTTATTCACTTGGTCAACAACACAGAGTACATTGAGCTAGTTCAGTATGACCCTCCGCGGGAAGAACTAGCAAGAAACCTCACGGGCATAGTATTTTCTTATTGATCACTACGTCTTCTATTACCATTAATACAGATTACACTTCGAACGTATCACTAAACATATCAGCATCTCAGTCTGAATGACAATACAAACTCCGCGTCTCTTCTAGAGCGCTTCGCGCCAAAACGTGCCGTTGACATCTGTCAGCTGTCAACGTCACTGTGAGTGTTCTCTTTAATAAAGCCTGTTCTCATTTACCATAACGAAGGATCAGTTTTGAATTCTTAACACATTGAACGCTTTGAAAATGAATACCTACAGAATGTTTGAATAATTCGTAATTAATTCATGATAATTTATGAAATAAAGGTTAAATATAATAATGCGTAAATATTGCAAGAAATGATTTGTGAATTCGAGTATTTAGGTAAAGTCTGTTATGGCTGTATTTAATTCAAGCCGAAAAATATTTAGGTATACTCAATCTCGTTTTCCCATTTTACACACCATTAACAAACAAAACACTGCAACTAACAACAAAATAAAAGCACGCAAGTTAGACAGTGCTCATTTGTTTTACTGGAGCGCTCGGTCGGCGGCACAGCTCTTCCGACGCTGGATTTTGACTAAATTTACTCAACTTTCTCAAATTGACGGTATTTCTTTAAACTGAACTGTAGCCGACCGTCTGCGAAGTGTGGAAGCGTCATCAATAAAGGGGGAGGTATCAATTACTTGCACCGCACGTCGCCGCGTCGGTGATAGATGCTTCTTGCTCCCGTTCATCACCTTATTTGTTTCCCTCTCTCGCTGCAACCGCTAAGTTATTTCTTTATAGCTTAACCTACTTCAGGGGCGTGCATAGACATTTTCGAGGTGTAAGCATAATCTCTTGCCTGTTTACCACCCCATTAAAAAAAAAAAAAAAACTTTCCAGTACACTGGAGTTTTATTTTCACTTAAATTTACCTTATTATTTCAGTCGTTTACTTAGTATTACTTGTTACTGCAATGTACGTTACTACTCTGACGTTAATTAATTAAAACAAAAAAAAAAGGAAAAAGATTTAAAAACATCGGAATCGAACGCGGGTCACCAGCTTCGCAGTCGGCTTTCTTACCGCCGAGCTATCATGATGGACGCTGGGGCGCGCGAAATTTTGCTACACTACAACTAACCGTAAACAATAAGAAAACAAAATTTATTAACTTAAATTTAAATCATTGGTGAGTGAATTTGAAACACTCATCAATGATTATTCAGGAAAAGCGGGCCTGTTACTTGTGCATTCGACGGAAAGAACTCACAGTAAAATATTATGCAAAGGACAAATCAAGTTGTCAATAAAAATTAGTACGGCTATTCAACTAAGTTTAACGTGAAATTGTCGAGTTGCAGTTTGTTGCCAACTAAAAGTTAAGTAGGTACAGCTACTTTTAATTACTTTTAATGTGTAATCTAACTAATCTACCAAAAATACTCAGATATACATACCACTTTCGCCACGAACTAACTTTCACAAACACACAACACAAGGACAAGGCCATTCCATGAGTTAGTACCTACTTAAAGCACACAATATTTAGTAAATTGGAACGCTAATTAATTCATGAGCTAAGCAAATATCATAAGAAGCTTTAACAGAATGAAAATATTAAAACATATGATCACGATCAAACAAAAGAAATCAACAAAAAACTTCACCAATCAAATACTCCGAACAATACGAGTTTTAGCAAATGAAATCCTAAAATGGCCGCATTTCACCCTATAATACGAGGTCTTTTCGCGCATGCGTAAAGTGCTGCATGGTGATTGGCTGAAACGAAATTCCCTTTGGAGGCAATCATAACTTGACCCGTTCTGTCCTAAATAGTCATATAGGGTTAGGTGTCTTGACGTTTGGTCAATTTAGGGTCAACGCACGTAGACCGACCAGTACGAGACACCTGACTCCGTATACTGTCTACGACCGAACGGTTCATGAATGCTAGGTACTGCGGCAGGAGTTGCATGCATGTGTTGTACACAAAATACGTCCGTAACATGTAAGTGTACTGTTTGCGTCGCGTGTTGGACGCTAGATTACATACGCAAATTGTGTTCACACATGCATGACTTTAGGCGGCGGGATGAAGTGCCTAAGCTGTCGTAGTATGAACCTTTCGTCAGTTTTAGCGCAGGAGCGGAGTGCGCGTAAATTTAAATTGCTCCGCATTCTGAACTATTGTCACCATTTTGTTTTTATTAAAATATTAATGAATGTTAAATTATAATTTAAGAAGCCATTAGTATGTATTATGACCTGGAAGCAAAGAACAAGCTCTGCTTATATGCCTGTAAGGGATGAACGCGTCTGACCTACTTATTCTAAAAAGTTGCAAACCTAGCGTCGACTAGTTGAAAGGATTAATTAGACCTATAAGGTCCAGCTATAGCTGCAAATTCTCTTCTATTGTGCTTCAGATTCAGCACAATTTTGTTTGATGATAACAAGCCATGCTTATTGATACCCGCGATATGGTCAGGGTGTGTGAGAGTATGAACTCTACACCGAAACGCTAAAGTGCTGTTTAACGTTAGGATTAGGGAGTAAGATGGTGCTAGGAATCCTGACAACTTGCGAAGAGTCTTATCGCCCACAAATTGTAAGGAAAGTAACCGTTACTATCTTGTCAAGCATTTATACACAAAACTCGAACTGTTTCTTGCCACACTACAGCTGCAGCCTACGTAGTACGCGTGACACGACTGCAAGTATGTATAGTAATGTAGTTAGTCACCCATTGCGGGATACGGATGCAGGTTACCCGCAGATATAAGCATCTTATAGCGCAGTTTAGCAGGCTTCCACATGGAATATTAACGCCTATTTGCGAAGGGTCTAACCACACCGCACGAGCCGTATGTATAGTGTCATATATGCGGCATACACCAAGGTGTGTAATAGATAGGGTTCAATTTCGACGCGGCGCGGTTGATGACACCTCGGGCTGTGACAGGTGACGGATGGCAGTGCGTAATTTAATGTGCGTCCCTCACTTTGTTACAGGTCGGAGTAATTTCAATGACAAAGCAGTATCCACCTGTCATTAGGTACCTCCTGCTCAGAGTGTGGGTGGTCTCAACGCAAAGAACAAGGGAAATTTCAAGCATCATTTGCTCCTTTCATCAGTCAGCGTTTCGTTTGTTCCGAATAAATCACGGATTGTTTTCAAGCGTCTAATTGGACGAATTAATCCTAGTGTCGCTTTGCGAGAGTACTGTTAATGTTTTCGTTAAAGATCTAGAATGTTGTGCAAATTATAGCTACTTGAATTAAATAATTGCTACAGATTAGTACCTTCACTTAATTGGAATGAGTCTAGACTAAACAGAGGTTAGTTAAAACAAAATCATCACAACTAATCATGGCAAACGGATAAATATAACAACAAAAATAAACAATTATGGCCTGGTTTATATTATACTAAGGCAGTAGTTCTACTGCAAGATACAGGTTTTAACTACTTCTGACTGGTACAATCGATTGATGTGCTGTCAAATTAAGTCATACACACACACACACACACACACACACACACATATACACACACACACACACGTACACACAAATCACGTCTTGATCCCTTACGAGGTAGACAGAGCCTAAGCTAACAGGTACCTACAGGCCACATTTGGTAAGATATTTTTACGGCAGATTTGAGAATATAAATCAATCTCAAAAACAACGCCCTCATGAGATACACATTTACTGACCCGGCTAAACTCGTAGCTCTAACTAAAGCAATCAGCAATCACAAAAATGTTAGCTTTAGTTTTAAGAGATCTTCAACTTGTTGAAAGTAACTCATTAGGGCACGCATTTTTTAAAGTTGTCTGGCTGTCGCAAGTTGGCCGGTGTCCGAGGCACGTAGCACCTTCCTGAGGGTGCTCCAGTTAAACTGCTGCGATAACAGCCGAACTTGCGCCTAACTGCTCTTCCCTCGAGTGCCCGCCGTCTTGCCGCTATGCCTCTACAGATTTGGCTTTTGTGCAACGCTCGAGAACTACGTTGAAGTGTTTGCTATATTGTATGCGTTGTTGGTATTGTTGTTGTCGACGACATTATAATAGGTTAGAGTTCAACAGAACTCTCCTTCACTGGAAACAGAGTTTAACTTATATCGTAAATAGTAACTATAAATTGATGGAGGCTTGAAAAAAAATGGCAAAGTTTATTGTTATTCTCGATCTTCTTTTTATCTATTTAAGTGGCCTTAAGGTTTTAATACCTTAGGCTCTGTCTACCCGTAAGACATAAAGACGTGATATATGTATGTATAAAGATTCACATCATGAAGAAGCTTTAACAGTTGGTTATACGAGTATTTATAGTCTTTATATTTCCATGATTTTACGAGTACCTACAAACATTTGAACCTACGAATAAAGGTCACATCAAGATTTCTGAATTGAATGTAATAAAAGAGGAAATAAGTGGGCGCTGTGAATGCGAAGGAATAGTTAGACGTATCGGGTAGTTCACAATGGCCGGCGGTAACAAGCTGGCGTGTCAGGACTTCTGTCACAACATGGCTAACTGACAGTGAAGATGATTAAATAACTATACCAGACCTCTTAAAATTATTCCGGAAAACATCAGGTAGAGTTGGATCAGTCTGATTGATCGCATTTTCACTCCAAGAATTAAAAAGCAAAAAACATGTACATATATGGACCTCCGCAAATTAACGTTTGATTAAATAAAATATGTACAATTACAATTGCATTGTCAATTTCTTCCTTTTTTTAATCATTTAAAACCGGAGGTTCTCAATTTGGTTGTAGTTTTGGGTCACTCTACTTTTTAGCACATAATAATCATTGGTGAAATTAAAGGCATTTTTAGACATTTTTTTTAACGTAAATTTGACTTATATTGAAACTAGAACAACTAAATTTAATAGTTCAAAACAAAACACTTTAAATTTATTGATATTTTCTCAGGAAAAGTTGGTAACACAGCGGTAAATACACTTTTTCCATACAAATGGCGGGGACATGCGTGACCACTATGTTACCTACTTTAAAGTTAATTATAGTGACTTTCTAAATGTAAGCTAAGTTGTGTAACTATTTCAATATTAAATTACAAAACCGAGCACTTTAACGTTTTTATAAAAATATTATTTGACGAGCACTTGTCAAAAAATCGACCTGCGCTTAAAAGTAGAATGACCCTTTTGCGGTTCTATACTTTTCAATTCTAAGCAACCTTTGTTTATCCATTTTCCCTTCCCATACTGTTTACTTGCAACTGTGACATCAGAGTTCGATTAGCTCTAGATTTTTCCTTCACCGCCAGTACGTGTTGCTTCCTCCATTGTGTTACGTATTTAACGTCGTATTTTGTTACTAAGGCTCTTTCATTACATGTTTCAATAGTTACTCGAGATGAATAAAGCAAAATTCAGGATAGAAACTTGGTCAACTGCCCTTTGGAAGTTTGGTAGGTTTTGGGAGTCTAAGCTTTTATATAAGCAGGTATAGCATATGAGTCTTCATCACATATACTATCAAAGATATAAACGTATGCGCTCACACTTAATAAATAAATCTAAATTTCAAACTGCTTCAAGTGCCAGTCCGGTTTCTTTAATAAAAAAATCTTAAACTCTGTCAAGAAAGCATCAAAATATCAATTATTTTCTTACCTAAGTATATTGATTCCTTTGATATAGACTATTAACGAAGTTGTTTCTAAGCTAAACCATTAAAAAAAACTTGAATTTTTATACAACGCATTTGCCAGCCAATTACCTAAAAATCGACAGCTCAAAGCTCTGCTTCAGAGATCCAACGTCAAGTGCAAGTATCAATCAATTCCCTCGTTTGAATCGGCGCCTGCGACCTCATTAAGCCCCAATGAATCACGATGGCCGCCGGCGATCCGCGATTTTACTTTTAATTGGTTTGGTACACTGATTCCTTGTCTGCCACCGTTTGTTCTGACAACAGGTTTGTTATGTTTTAATTTAATTACTCTTTAAATATAACCGAGTTATCATCATCATAAGTGAAATTATGTTTAAGATCGTCCGCAGTTTTATAAGCAACAAACACAACGCAAATATGATACACTTTTTTGAAATAAAGAAAAAAACAATTGAACAATATCGTATCAAACTTGCAAACTGCCTAACTGTCGATGTTAAGTACCTTTTATTTCAGTTGAACTTTTCCCAATGCTCATAAATTCGCAAGATTCGAGGGAATTTAATCCAACATTCGCTATACATAAGGCGTATATCAGTAGTTACACTAGAATGACGTGAACTGAAGTAACAACATCTCGCCAAGATGTCAAGGGCCTTCGAAATGACAATAGTTTCATGAAATGTCGACCAAATATAGCGAAGCATTAATGTTTAATACACCACAGCTGTATGTAGGATACTAAATCGCTGTTGTAGATAAACATATAATGTATGTATGTAAATCATAAATAAATAAAAGGAACGGGAAAAGAAAATTCTA
This sequence comes from Pandemis cinnamomeana, assembly GCA_932294345.1. Taxonomy (NCBI): domain Eukaryota; kingdom Metazoa; phylum Arthropoda; class Insecta; order Lepidoptera; family Tortricidae; genus Pandemis; species Pandemis cinnamomeana. The sequence continues at coordinate 7,047,033 of OW028705.1, read as the reverse complement.
CGCATCTTTTCAGCTTGCTTGAGAAACTCGAGTTCCTCAAGTCGGTAGAAAAGTTTTCTTTAGTAGGCTTACAACTCGGAACCCACTGATCAGATTTACATTTCTTTTATCATTTATACCGACGTCTGTTTCTAACCAGATAACAGTAGGTATTTCTTTCAAGAAGTGATATTAATCCGATTAAGCGCCTATTCCTTTTTAACACTGTACGCCATTATTTGAAGAATCGTAGCTACCACATGGGTTCCACTATAAAAAATAAAGTCATATTATCAAACTTAGAAAGAACGACTAAATTAAATTGGTAAAAATCATTACCCAGACATAGTTTTTCCCGTGTTTGATACTGAATAGAAGTATATTCGGAACCCATTGAATAAGCAAAAACATCAATATAGGTGCACTATCCTCCTTACATAGCCCAAACTGACAAACATAAAAAAAATATTGAAATTTAATACATTAGCATTTGATTAATTTTTTCATCCTGCTCGAACAATAAAAGAAAACTTTGCGACAGGTAGAATGAAATTTAAAATGCATAGGTACGTACAAAAAGAATACAATGTTGATAGATTAGGAAATCTAGTCGAATAGTTGTACATCACATTAGACACCTAGTAAGTACACTGAGGTTGCTCCACCCTTGTGCCCGGCTCTTATTTTTATTAATATTAAGATATAAAGCTCGGCTTAAGTGCTCTCGGCTTTAAGCTTTAACGGGAGCTGTCTCGTGGCCGCGCCACTCTGCTAAATGTCACTGCATCAGCTAATGCAACTGAGACGTTTAACTTCTGGACCGTATAAAAAAACTTTAACTTTCACTCTTAAAGATGCCAAAAACGAATAAAAACGCCACTTACGAGTTTATGATCCATCGCAATTAATTTAGCTAAAGCTTTTTATCTAATTGGCATTCTAACTTTTTTCGCTTTCGAAAAATTAAAAAATAACGAAATCGGACGCGAGTGGCCCAGGAGAGTTGCGTTTGTGTATTAAAATTTTACTGTACCCATCGGTAGGTATGGTATGCCACACTGGTGTTTAAAACTAAATTGGTCAGAAAAGCAAGTGTGGCTTTAATTTTCTGGTGCATGTTTCTTTCTCGATATATTTCTAATGATATTTAAACAGGTAGAAACCTGTTTTAAATATTCACCGGAGGATATACTGAAAAAATTACATTTGCTGCGAAGGACTTTATTTAAATGGCCCCTGTTTTTATTGTAAATACGAATAAATTAAGGTTGCATTGATGTTAGGGTTCGTTGTGATGTTGAAGCAAAAACGAAGTATACGTTCTGTTTGTGCAATGCTTGCTTGTATAAAGTGAGTAAGTAGTGTTTAAAACGATACACTAACAGTATCTGGCGCATGCATATTGCTCTCACTACCAAAATCGGTATGAAATCTTGAACAAAAGTACGGGGAAGCCGCTACTTTTCTCATTTTCCGAGAATATAATTTCCTTTTCTGACAAATTTAGTACGTTGTTATTTTAATACCTGCGCTAGAGAGAGAAACTCCGAGACGACGTTTCTCAGGAACAATCTGGAACAATATTCATATTTTTCCAAGACTGTTATCGGAAACCGTTGACCTCGTACCTACTGTTATCATAACGAGAAAGAAAATTTACAAGTCAATTATTTCCAATTGGTATCGTATCATGAATAATTATTTGGTAACTTTAGCTAGTGAAAGGTAATACGAAAGATAAAGATTAGGTTCGTTTCACATTAGTCCGCTTGCCGGCTTGCCGTTCGTGTGAGCGCGTCGTTAAAGAGAGTGACTTCATTTAGCGCGATTTAGCACATACTTACCTAAACAATCTCACCAACATTACTGCAGCTAATGTAAGGTTTACCGTTCTGTTAAATGTCGGTGTTACAATTGTTTTGTTGCTCACGTGTAATAACATCTGGGTTTAGGCAACATCGGAAATGATACGTTAAGAAATTTAAATTTAAAAATTTAATAATTTTAAAAGTTTTTTTAATCCGAAAGACTGGGGTCGAGAATTGTACTAAATTTAATGCTATGAAGACCATTGGAAATATATAATTTCACAAACGGATAACTCGCGTATAAAAGTCGAGGGATGCTTGGCATGTTTCGGATTAGCTCGTAGTCCTTCCTCTTGGAGCGCTCGCCCCGGGTGGCAGCGAAACGAACACCATTAGAAATGTGTAAAACCGAGTTACAAGATTTGATTGCATTGCTATTTAGTTGATAACAAGTAAAAGTAACCTAAAGTCCCGAATAAACTACGACACAAGTTGCGTCACAAAGTGTCACACACATAAGAAGATGTTATATAACGCAGGCGCAGGTAGCACAGTGGCGTTCAAACTTAGATACTCGAGTGTCTGATTGACTGTATACACCAAAGTGTCGCAGTCTAAACCTACTTCAAAGATGTTAAAAGAGCGTGCCATTTTCTTAGTATCTTTAAGTAGTTTTTCATTGGCATTGTACAATTGGATTAGCGTAGTCTGTGGCACTACCAGATTAACGCAATTATCTGCCAGGAGTAACTTCTGCACGTCTCTGTACTCAAAATAGCAATTATTTTAGCTATAATTACATTGAAGCCAGCTGCTCAGGCTGCAAAATTAAGCCAAACTAAACATAGCATGGCGTGGCTTTGAGAAGATGGTACATAGCTACGAACGAAATTCAAATACATTTACGCTTCACTTCACAGCTAAAATTTATTAAAGTACTAGCTTCTGCCCGCGACTTCGTCTGCGTAGAATTATACATAAAAACCTTCCTCTTGAATCACTCTATCTATTAAAAAAAACCGCGTCAAAATCCGTTGTGTAGTTTTGAAGATATAAGCATACATAGGGACATAGGGACAGAGAAAGCGACTTTATTTTATACTATGTAGTGAAGTGATGATCATGAAGTGGCGAGGTAATTCATTAGTTTTATGCAAAACAACCTTTGATTCAGTCTGTCTCAAACAGCGACGTGAATGGCCGATTGACTGCGATTCACACACTTTATATAAAACACTATTGCTGTCATATCTTTAAACTTGACAGATGCACACACGGCAATGGCGATAACATAAGACTTGTATCACTATGTTCGTTTGTTTTCTGTGGCTTAGATGATTTTATTATAACCAACAATATCTGATTTTATTGATTGGCCGCTCACAAATAACGGCAATTTTGTAACTAAAAAGATTTAATTTAAAACGTGTACCGAAGTTATTCACTAACTAATACTTTTTACTAATTTTGCCACTAACAATATTAGCTACTTATCTCCAGCATTTATTCGTCCTTCAGCTGGGCACACAGCCTCTTCTTATAATTAGAGGGCTTCTTATAGTTAGTTTCCACGCGGGCCCAGCGCGGATTGGGAGCTTCAGACACTATTGAATTGAAATTTCTAAATGTCAGTGAAAATTAGAACACATAGAAAAATCCGAAGAGTAAAGCTATGGCCGGGAATTGAACCCTATACCACCCATAGCAGGTGGGTAGTCTTCGATTTTTTCTACCTGTTACTAGATGTCACGTGACCTTTGTTACTATGCGAATTTTGGTCGCTAAGCGTCATCTGTTTGAAAGATGTGTCTGTACGACACAATTACAAACTCCCGTGGAACTTCTACTGCTCACCAGGGACGAGAGAAGGCGCTGTTTTTCAAATGATAGGTACTATCAAATGAGTCATGAATTTTTATTTCTTGATTTCGTGACCATTGAATTGCCTCGTATGTGTATGCGTATTGTCTTAAAATGCTTTCCTTCATCGAAAAGCTTACAATAAATTTCAAATGACGTTCTCGCATATATTCAGAAAAACTCAGAGGTGCGAGCCCGGGTTTGAACCCACGACCCGATACTACTTATGCGCTTGCATTCTTAACAGTGACCATCAATCAACGGGACAAAATAATGTGACGGTGCATTCGCTTTACATATAAATTGAAGATAACATACGCCCCTGGACGCCGGACTGACCTACTTCGTTTACTATGTTAACGGGAACTGTAAAATTTGAGTCCAAAAAGTTTAAATCAACGCTACGTGAGGTCGCTGCATATTCAGTCTGAAACTCGGAACTAACGCGGGTGTGAATCCTAGGGAACCACAGTATTTTAATCAGGACGTAGCATACCTAAGCGTTGTAGGCGACGCACCTATTTAAGCAGCTACCTTTTTATTAAACTATTATATTTTGGCACTGGCCACAAATAAAGTTAATTGCACGCAGCGCTAAAAGAAAACAAAAACAAAAGATAGTCGGGTCATTGCTCTTGTCAGCGCTGCGTGATGAATTTTTACTATAATTTAAATTGTTTTATTTATTAGTTTCTACAGTCTACAAGCGTAAATAAATAAGCGCCACTGAAACGTTTTTACATCGAATCATAATGTAGCACTAAGTCTTTCTTTGTCTAAAATTCTTGCTCTAAGATCCTATCTAAGAGCGCCTATCACTGATTTGATAATTTATTATTTTATAGAAAAGCCATAATACATATTATTAACAAACAAAATAATGATAAAAAAAACACAATGAGCATCGTGTGTATATTTTCATATTATAATATAAATTTATTGTATGTTTGTTATATATGTGACAATTATTGTGTAAAATAAATAAATATTCTATTCTATTCTAGTATAGAATAATCAGAATTAATTTAAAATAAAAAAATAACTAACATATTATTGTATAATGCAAGACTAGATAGATGCCCAGCGGGCTGGCAACTATTTTGGGCAAAGAATTAGCCTCGCGATTCAACGCGGCAATGCTGCCAGCCTTCTGGGTACCATGAGCAGTGACAGTGACCTGGGAGGAGTGTTTTATTTGTAGTTTAAGTTAGGCTAGGTAGGCTAGTAGATAGGTAGATTATTTTGTACATAGTATTTACGTAATTTTTTATTGTTTAATTTACAGATTTCATGTAAATTTTGTTTAATATTTTTTTTGTTTTTTTGTTGAATAAAAAATACTCATTATGTGAAACTTTCACATCGAAAAGTATTTTTAACCGACAGCTACTCCATGGATCATGGATCATGGCAGGATGAATCAGGGCGTGCTTACAAATTTCCTAGCTCTATCAATGATTCAGTTTGAAGGGTTTTTTTTGTCGGAACGACCAAAACACTGGCATTGGCTGACGAATCGGCGGCAAAGTAAAGCGATTTGAGCGCTCCCCTGCCGATTGAAGTTTTCGCTTTAGCCCGTGTCTCTCAAAGGACCGACTGTCACTACTGGAATACGAAGGACTTTGAGACAAATTGGCAAATATTTCCATGGACAACTAATCCGACTTAACGCGTTGGCTATTCTTGGAGTATCAATGATCTTAACGAAAACGAATTAGACCCATATTTTTTTGAATTTTATCCATGGAACTATAGGGGAGACCATGGGCTTGTGGCGTACATTCAGTGTAGGTCACTAACTTTTGGCTTAATTTAGTTAAATTAGTCCACTTTTACTGAATGTTATTAAATAAGTCAATTACAAAATATTTCAATGGCATGTTTAAAATAATAATGAAACAATAATAAATAATAGTAATCAACCATAATAATAATCTAATCCTAATAATCTAATTTACATTGTTAATAAATAATCATAATAATAATAACTAATAATAACAATTAATAATAATATCTAATAATAATATCTAATAATAATTTACAAATTGCATAATGCATCTACTTATGTTAAATCATAAATCTTAATTTGCATTATATAAATTAATCTCAAACATTTTGTCTGTTGACGCGGACACGCGCAATGTTTTTGTTATTAGTTAAGAAGCGCGGCTGGCGACCGCCTACGTCACAGATATACCTGCCCGGCGCGATGCGCTTGCGCAGGCGTCCGCGGCGCGGCGGCCGCCACCAGTCCGCTATCCTATACGACGCGAGACGCACGATCATTTGCTCCGCGACTTTTGTAGTAATTATTTACGCATTGTATGCGCGTAAATAATATTAGCCGCTGTACCTTTCGCTTCTCTTCCGTATTCTCCTTCTGTAAAATTTTTGTGTTGCTATTTTTGCTGTGTGCTTTGCTTTCTGTGCCGGCAATAAAAAACAATAAGTTGAGTGCTTACGACTTTCATTCGCAACCACAGGCTTTTCAAAATATATTTTTAAGGAAAATAATAAATGACAAGAAATATGGGGGGGGGGGGGGGGGGGGGTTGTGTAAAATTTTGGATGATTTTCATTCTCATATATCTCTCTTTGTAATAGAACGAAAGTAAAATAAATTACACAGCTGACATGATGATGATGCGATGGCAACACTGCTTTTCTTTTGACTCGCTGGACTTTTTGGCGGGAAGTCGAACAATTTCCTGCTATCAAAAATTATATTCCTGTGTATATAATTGTTAATATTGGTTGTAAATATACTGTTTGCATAAAGTGTATATAGTGTAATTAATAATGGGTGAAAACAGTGCCGGGGGCGAGCCCCCCGACAAAGAACGGAAAAAAAGAAAATTAGACGCGAGTGCGAGTTGTGACTATAAGATGTTTACCAAGACAAATTACAAAAGACAATTTCCCGAGAATCATAGCACGGATTGTGTTGTTTTCGTGGAATCTCAAGATGACGAAAAACTTGGTAATAGAAATCCTATTACCTTGACAAAACTTTTTACTGAGCAAGTGAAAGGTATTGTAGGCGTTCATCGGATTAGTGCTTACAAAATTGGCATCACATTTAAGAAACCAGCGCCAGCTAATGATTTTTTAAAAATGGACCAGTTCTTAATCAGGAACAAGCTTAAAGCTTTTGTTCCTGCTTATTTAACAGAGACGACAGGGGTATTACGATACGTACCCAAATAATTGAAAAATGAAGAGATATATAAGAGTATAACATGCGACGCCGAAATAATATCTATTAAACGTTTCATGCGAAAAGTTGATGGAAAGCTTGTTCCTTTGGGGACAATAGCTGTAACTTTCGCAACAACTGCATTACCACAGTACGCGTACCTAAACATGTTCAGATACAAAGTGCACACATATATTCCACCACTGCTACAATGCTACAAATGTCTGAAATTCAATCATTCAGCAAAAGTTTGTCGCGGAGAACAAATGTGTTCCTCGTGTTCCGGCAACCACTCATATAAAGAATGTGATGTAGAAGAGATAGTATGCATTAATTGTAATGGCAACCATTTGGCCATTTCAAGAGATTGTCCTGTTAAGCGGAAAAAAATGGAGGAAAAAAAAATGAAGTATGAGAAGTTCCAGCAAAGTTATGCCACTGTGGTGAGTACTCCGCCTGTAATCAATGACCCAAAAGTATTTCCGAATATGCAGAAACCCAGAACAAATGTAATAAGTCCTCTAAATGCCGAACAGATCTCAAATAACGAAATAATTATGAATGCCTTAGTGAAATCATTATTTACCTTGGCCAATGACAAAAATGACATTCCTATTACTAATAAAAGAATCAAAGATATAGTTTTAGCTAATTTATTTAATTAAATAATGGACACGTTTTTACACATAGCACAATTTAACATTCAAAGTTTACTGAGTAAGAGAGCCTTATTAAATACATTTCTTTCAGAACAAAATATAGATATTTGTTTATTAAATGAAACCTGGCTTAACCAAACTAGTAAAATCCCTAACTTTACACCTTACAATTTTGTACACAAAGTTTCTAAAAATTCAAAAAATGGAGTAGGTATACTTATTAAACAAAACTTACATTATAATATTGTGAACACAACTTTTTATGAATCTATTCAGAATGTCTGTATATCAATAGACACCTCAATGGGTAAATTGTACATTCTTTGTGTATATTGTCCTCCTAATGGTAGTAGATTTGACTCATAAAATGGAAAAGGTGTTGAATGAATGCCCTAAGCCATGTCTCATCATGGGAGATATGAACGCACATCACATTTTGTTTGGTTGTCATTCAAATAACAGTAGAGGAAATAGTTTATACAATCTTATTGATAAATTTGACTTGTGTATTTTAAATGATGGTAGCTCAACTACTGTACAGTATCCAAATAGAAATCCCTCAGCAATAGACATTAGTTTAGTCAGTCCCTCTATAGCTCCACTTTGCGAATGGTGTGTTCATAACGATCCAATGGGCAGTTATCATTATCCGACTCAAGTCTCCATAAATGTGAAGCCCTCTATATATGAAGTTCAACCTGTGGAAGAAAAATATATCGCACCCTCGCACCCTGAAAATCAAACCGTCACTAACCAAAAAACGCATTTTTTGGCAACGGACGTTTTAAAATCCAAAAATCAAGACACATTTTTAAATTGGTTATTTCAAATAAAAATACGAGTTTATTCATTTTATTAGCTACTTTTATGTACTAGCTTTCTACTAGAAATTATTTGGGTCTAATCTATGTATTAAATACTGTAAAGAATCGAAATGAAAAAAATATAGTGTCATTTTTCCGTTTATTTTCACTAAACGCCAGTTTTCTGCTAATTTTACCAGTTTGTATTATTTGTGTTGGGAGTAAAAATGACACTATAGTTGTTTATTTTGGATGTCTTCATGGGAAAACTGATTATTTTAGCAAGTAATTGTAAACAAAAGATCTTATTAAATTTTAGAGAATATTTATTAAGTCTTGGTAACACATTCAGTAAAAATAATTCCACCAAAGTTTAAAAAGTAACAGTTTATGAAGTAAAAAAATAGCAAAAAATAATAATTTAGACGCGAACTTCTAGTGTATTCATAGTTACTATTTATGAAGAATTGTCATTGTAATTGTACCGTAAACTTACAATATGCCTTTTTATTAATGAAAATCGAACTTAAATAACCCTTTGAGCCTCAAAAAAATTAAAATAGCAACAATATCTCCTTAAAAAATTAAGAATCTAAAAAAAAATTACAATTGTTTCTTTTCAAAGTAACTTAAATTAAAATCACATAATGTAGCTTCATCAGTCTCATACTTTAGCAGTCTCAGTAAAAATTATATTTTATAAAAATTGTAAAGCACTTTCTCTGCCGACTATAAATACTTAATAACATAGTTTTCTTCTAACAGACGCTCTTGGCCTCACGCAAGACAAGGGGCAGCGAGGAGTAAACCTCTATAAAAATCCAAAGGGTCGCACCCCCGGGTGCTTTTGGTGACGGTCGCGATCATGCCTTCGGTACCGCTCTGCCTTCAGAGTAGTGCTCGAGGGTGTGAGAGCTGACGTGAGGGTCGGCGGGTATAAGCCTGCCGTCGGAGCGGTGCGCCCCATAAGGGACGCGATGGCGGAGCGGCGTGTCTTCGGCCACTGTCGGTCAACACGTAACCCGGCCCATGGGGTCGCAACGTGGGCCGCTGTCTTTTTCAAGACGAGGGCCACGAGGAGACAACCTCTATAAAAAATCCAAGCGGCACCAGCGGGGGAGGGCGGGATTTCCCAAACCTGCATTGCACAGGTGCCGCGAAGAGGGAACCCCACCCCGGGGTGGTCGTGGGGAGTCGCGGTGACACCGAGTGCTCCCGTAACGCCTCACATACGACTGAATAGGGAATCCGTGTGATTTTTAGTGGGTGTGCCTGCCGTCTCGGGAGAGCCCCACATACACCACGGTAAACCCGTATCAGGCGGATGCATAAGGCACATTTTCCACACCATAAAAAAAGGCGAAAGCTTCTAAAGATATTGATTTACGCAGGCCATATGGAGCTAGACTGGAACTGGAAAGACGTATCTTGAAAATTTTCAGCAATTTCCGGCATATGTTTTTCTTTAGACGATGATGTTTAGTTTACCTTGAAGAAAAAAACGGATTAATACGTGTACGAACAAAATTACCTTGCTATTCCGCTACACAAGTGCAAGATAGCCAAGCCTGTGCAAAATATACATGTTTTTATATACAATCCCTTCCTCCTCTACTGCTACATAAAACATAGGTACATAAAGTCCACAAACTCAACTAGGTACCCCTACAGCACACAAGCGAAGCGATTCAATCCCTCTACTAATAATAATTGTGAAATCTGCGACAGAATATACCTTCACCTCCTTAGCTTCTGCAGTTGTGGTTGCATTAATTTATTTAATGATTGCCCTACATTTCTGCAGTCTTGAGTTCCGTTGCAACGTTTTTAACTGAAAAAAGAGATTTATACACCCTTTAAAGTTGAACTCTAATAAGGAGAAATGACATTAAACGATAAAAACATTGTTGCATTTAGTTACTCAAACAATGAATCAACGCAAATTTAAATTAACTTTTCATTTGAACCTTGCTGACATAAAGATCAAGAGTCAAATTCAAATGTACTGCTTTGTAAAATCGGCGAGAATTTAAGAATACTGGCATTATTCTCAAAATAACAAGTTTAATAAGATAAAACGGCCATTATGACGGAATATATTGAAGCAAAATTGTCATTAAACCATTAGAAACGTTTTATTTCGTTGCTATCTTTCCCAAATACTAGACGAAAATTGTCTTTAAACGTAAAAATTCAAAAAAACATTGAACGGAGACCGCATTATGGTACTGAATTAAACGCAAAAATGTTATTAAGCACATTATCCCACTTTACTTTCAACTAAAAGTAACAAATACTTGCGAAAAACTGGCTCTAAAATGAAAATAACACTGTTGCTTTGAGTAAAATCTTTGTTATGATACTAGATTAAAAAATGAAAATGACACATTATTGATAGAAACATTACTCCATTTAGGAATATTATCAAATACTAAAGGAAAAACGTTACGAAACAAAAAAATACGCTATTCCTTTAAGTTAAACCATCATGTTGAGTCTGAATTATAAATCAAGAGTGACACGTTATTCATAGATACATTATTCCGTAAATTAAAATCGTACTTACCGATCAATTTCATCGAAAATCGTCGCTAAACCAAAAATGACAGACTTCCGCGTAATTCTCGGTGTATTACGTTTAGCATCCCCGCCACTAATGACAAAATGTCGCTGTTCCCATGCCGCACTCGCGCATCCCCTCCAATATCCTAAACGACACTAGTGCCCTCTGTGGCAGCTAATGGACTTAGAACGACGGGTGTCTTTGCATTGCACGCTCTGTAACTTGAATGGCTAGATGGCGTTGATAACTCAAAATATCGAAATTTCGTTTAGTGACGGTTTGATTTTCAAGGTGCGATAATATTTATAGTAAAGCTGACTGGTCTAAATATCATGATTTATCAGAAACCCTTTTTTCTCATTTGGATATATATGGCATGGAACCACTTGATTTATATAATAATTTTGTAAACATTTTATATGATCTCAGATCTCAAACAGTTCCAAAAAAAGAATCAAGGCAAACCATGAAAGTCATGAAGAAACCTGTTCCCTGGTGGAACCAAACATGTATTGATGCAGTTCAAAAGTCTAAAGAAGCCTTAAAGCAGTACAGAACATCACCTAGTATTCCTAACTTCATAAATTACAAAAAATTGGATGCTCAAAAGAAAAGAATATTAAAGGAAGAAAGAACAAACTCATGGCATGACTTATGTAGTAGTTTCAATAGAATGACACCGGTTTCTCGGATATGGAATTACATTAAAAGGTTTAAAAGGATTGGATCTTCACATAATAGATATCTAAATGATGAATGGGTACCGAATTTTTTAGATAAAATATCAGACTCATCTCAGTATAACCAAAACAATGTGAATATTGAATGTCTTATCCGTGTATTACACACTTTAGACTTACCAGCTAAAATATTGAATTGGATTTTTGGTTTTTTATCTAATAGGACTGTATTTGTTAGATTCAATAACAAATTATATGGACCCAGAGTTGCTAATAAGGGAACAATGCAAGGTGCAACCTTGTCACCCTTATTATACAACCTGTACACTTCTCAAATCCTCCATTTTGTAGATACATCACATGTTAAGATATTGCAATTTGCTGATGACTTGCTTTTGTACAGTGAAAATCAAAATTTAAACATAGCTGTTAATAACATGAACACTGCTTTAGCTCAATTACAAAACTATTATACCAACATTTTGAAACTAGAAATTAGCCCTGAGAAAAGTAAAGTATTAGTATTTAGTAGAGACCCATTTGCACAATTCCTAGTAAATATTAGTTACAATAATAATCATATTCCTATTGTTGAAAGTCACAAATTCCTAGGTGTTGTTATAGACAACAAATTAAAATTTGATAAACATATAAATTACATTAGTCAGAATGCCATGAAAAGCATAAATGTTATGAGAAGCTTAGCAGGAACATTCTGGGGTTCTGACCCTAGAACACTTAATATGCTGTACAAGAGCATAGTCAGAAGCCATTTTGACTATAGCTCGTTAGCTTATATGAATGCTAATAGCACTTTATTACGAAAGCTAGATGTCATACAAAACATGGGATTGAGAGTGATAAGTGGAGCCATGCGCACCACCCCTATAAATTCTATGGAAGTTGAAAATTGTATACCTCCATTGTCTTTGAGACGTTTGCAGCTGGCAGAAAGATTTTGTCTAAAAGAATTATCTTGTAATAATACTGTTGTCCTAGATACAATTTTACACCCTGTAGAAATCCTTCAGGCAGCTGCAACTCCCAATGTCACAGCCAATACTTTGATATCAGGCTCATTACCTGAAATATTAACCATAATGACATACACAAAAAACCTTTCAAGAAACATGTACACCAGTCACAAGTGGCCAATTTACAACTGCCCATATAACACTATTCTGAATTACCTTGACACCAAATGTTATTTAGACTCTGTTAGAAGTAAATTTGATTTTTTAGAGTTCTTAAATATAAAATCTGATTTCTACACTGTATATACTGATGGCTCCAAAAGTGAATGTGTTACAGCAGCTTATTATGACCCACAAGGAAAAATAACAAACTGTATCAAAATACATAATAGCTGCAGCATATTCACTGCTGAAGCTTGGGCAATTCTGGAGGCATTAACATATGTAAATAATAATGTACATAATACAAATATTCTTATTGTAAGTGACTCTAAAAGTGTATTATCTGCTTTGTGTAATAGTTCTTTAGGATACAAGTATAACTATATTATATATCAGATCAAAGATATAATATGTAAGATAGGTAAAAATATAGAATTTGTTTGGGTTCCTTCCCACAGTGGCATAACTGGAAACGAGGTTGTGGATCACGCGACTCGTCAAGACCATAACCTGGACCTAAGTGAAACATTTAAAGTACCATTTACTGATTATTATCACCACATCAAATGTAAATTTAAGATAATGTGGAACGAATATTGGGCCTACGTTACAGGAGTAGAGGATAAAGGGAAATGGTACAAAGAAATACAGCATGACTTACCGACAACACCATGGTATAATCATATTAAATACTCCAGCAGGAAATTTATAACAACAATAAATCGGCTGCGTTGCGGTCACTGCTTGGCTCCTGCGCATCTTAAGAGAAAGAACATAATCACCGATGACACATGCATATATTGTGCGAAGGAAAGTGCGGATATCGAACATATAATTTTCAAGTGTGAACAATTTACAATTCAACGGTTGTTACTTGTCAGTGCCATCTGTGACATTGCCGAAGAATACTCGTTAAGTGTTCCCCGCCGCGTCCAAGACTTATTAGCAAACCCCGTTTATTACACACCCTTATTTAAATTTATCTTAAATACAATAGAAACAATTTAATTCAAATATTAGTAATAATAATTAGTAATAGTAATTTGTATTGTATTGTATTGTAATAATTATTTAAATAATCTAGATACGATTTAATGTCAACTAACCAAAAAATGTTAATTCATAAATTAGTTCATTGTTGTATAATAAATAAAGTCTCCGACTGAAGGACTTAGGATCCAAAAGTCACGTAAAAAATTAAAAAAAAAAAAAAAAAAAAATTTGACTCGCTCTTCACTATTAACCTGTTGCTCATAATGAATGTACCTGTACAACCAAATGGAGAAGGACACAAAATTTGAAATTTGTCAGATGTAACCTTATTGGTTACCATTGTATTATCCTAAAATTTGCATCTTGCCTTGCGCTTAGTATGTACCTAGGTCACATCAGTATGCTTAGTGTAAGTTTTTGGTCACAAAATACGTCTCGTACGCGTTTGCGTCAAAATGTCAAATACTATGAGAACAGTTTGTTGCCATTTCGATCCGCAAGTGGCGCTGGCAATTATTCCATGTAATTGAGAGGTTTACGTGAACGCGTTCGAGACGTTTTGAATGCGAAAACTTACTAAAGGCTCCGTTATAAAAAGAGATTCAACAAAGAAAATCCGAAGGACACCTTGTCACACTCAAGTTAAAAATGATACAAATGTCAATAGCACGAACAAACAAACGGGAAGCCCTATAAACCGGCGAGTAAAAGGACTCGAGAGCAAGTGTTAATAAAACGGCTGTATCGGCTCTCAGGCGCGCCGTAACGTTGTTTGTGAAGATGGATCCCGTTAGTTTACTCCTCGTAATGGCCAGCTGGAGTCGAAGTATTAAATTAGAGGGGTTTGAGCGCCTATTCGTCACATTATGTCATACGAGCCCCGAGGGCCCCATTCCCTTGTTTTGGCGCTGTGATTGCGCCCTTATCCCAACCCGGTGGTAACTAAAAACGACGTAAGTTCAACGGGGCATCAAACACTTACGACTTTCTTCCCGAGTGGGTCAATAATCTCCGGCACTCCGCGTTTAGAAACGTACTCGACAATGTTGTATTTAAATTTCGTTGCTTATTACGTTATTTAACGTAATAAGGATTTATTTTGTTTGAAGAGTGTTTTAAGGGTGTACATATGAGCTATTTCATTTTGCTTTTAAGGCTCGGAATTAGTTGTAAAACTGAACACTAATTTAACATGTAGAATATCGTGCTGATTCTCATCAGGGACAGGGACTTATTCAATCGAATAACAATTCCTTTTCCACAAATTTCGCGAAGCATTGACCCAGTTTTATAAATATCAATTTATTAAATAACATAAGAAAATGTTATTTACTGAGAAATTTCGTTATTGCAAAACGTTCGCTACATAAAAACCTTATTTCGCTGTTGGTGGGCGGCCGGTATGAAACGATATTTCGTTGTTTTCTCTCGCTCACAAATGTTTTGTTTCTAAATAAAAGGAAAATACCAAATGGACATCGTTCTAACTCGTTATTTGTTCGCCCACGCGCCAATAAAGGGCTGTGACATTTAGTAAAGAGGAAATTGGAGGTTATTTCCTATTCTGTCTGAGTAAAGACGACGTTCGACGTGGCCTTCCTAATTACCGTTGTCTGGCAAACTAAGGGAACACAGTGTATTGTGTGACTCTAGCTACCTAAATTATTTGACACAAAAAACGTCACGAACGCGTGAAAAACCTGTGCTTACATGAAAAAAATATACCTAATATATATTTAGAATTTCCATATTTTGTTGTTTTAGGAGGTTTTTAAATGATTAAGTACGATTTGGAGGAATGAGGGAGGTCGTGTCCCCCGTGATCCTCTTCGGACCGACACTGACTATACCTACTCATTGAGTCTCGTCTCATTGTGTCCTGAGGTGGTAAATTGCACTTCAAAGATTTTACGTAGCATAATTTACCTATATAAAACTTGACATTATCTCGAAATTCCTGAAATTCTCGAAATTCAATACGATTCTGGGGCCGAGCGTACGCTATAGAAATCCCAGCATGATCGCTTTAATGCTGACCTTTGAACTTTGCGGGTATTTGCGACAGTAACCGGGCTAGCACGACGCGCTGTTCCACTTTAGTCGTGCGTCCCTTTCCCACGAGACCGGTTGAAAGGGGACGTATTAGTAACAAACGGCATGTTATGACAAGGAAATGGAAGGGAAATATTTTTCACGGATAAAAGAATCTCCCGTAAAAATATTCCTTCAGTTATATTATAACGCTATCGTCGCGTTTTGCAGAGTAATGTTATGTTACGTGACTTGTAAGTTAGAATATTTCCGTGTTTCAGTTGAGTTGAGACATATTTATATGATAAATGCGATCAAAGTGTTGTCATAGGCCTAAGGCATCTATGTGGACTTAAAATAGTTTCTGGTAAGTTTGTATATACAAATGTCTCCTCTAGACACTTTGATGAAGACATTTATTTGAATGACTTGTTTAACTTCTTATGCTTTTGCTAAAAAATCTTTTAATGTTATGTAAATATTTATTAAAATATTCTCACAACATCAAACACGTTCTGTTCAAATAAGTAAACTGACAAGAAAAAACTAACGGGTCATTCCTTAGATTATATACAATACAATACAATACAATACAATAACTCTTTATTGAACACCACATATAACAACCAAATCAGAAAAAAGGTATACAGAATATTACAAGGTAACAATAGGCGGCCTTATCGCTACAGAGCGATCACCGTACATTACAAAAAAATGCTCAGTATTACAGTATTATCGAGTTAGATCTTTCACGTACAGCTTTCCCGCCACAACTTTAATCATCCAAAAAGAGCACCAGCCTTATGTAAAACCGGTGGTTTTTTATAATTTACATATTATGTGTTTAGGTGGGCGTGCGCCGGGCAGGGTCGCAAGATAAACTAGACGAGCCGAGCCGTAAATCTGACAAGATTGATGATCCGCCTGACCTTTGCGAGCGCCTTCTTGCCTGCCGCGAGGCTGGGGCAAGAAACTGCGCTGATATTCAACTTTGGATAGGCGAGTTGGCTTACTAAAACGTTCTGTTGGAAAGGGAAAGAAAATAAAGGACAAACAAAGATTTTGTCTAAAAAGTAGAGTCTGAAGAGGTGGATGTTGCTGTAAAAGTGAGGGAGCAGACTTGACTGTATAATATACATTTATATCCACGACCTGCAAAGTATGCGCTGAGTTCCGATAGTTTATGAAGAATCCGAATTTGATGTCTAGATTTACTTGCAAATTCCATCAATTAATACGTTCAAATGTGTGGTTATGTCAATTTGGTAGCGTTACCGAAAGTAACTGTGCGAATCATGGTTTCAGTTTATTGTAACTGAGTGCTATTTTTTTATTGATAGAAAGTAATTTTATCTTTTGTTGATGTTTAATATTCATAACAGCAGCATTAAATTTCATTTATTTTCTAAATGATTACAAAAGTATTTGATACAAATATTATAAAGACTAAAGCTACCTTAAAAATATAAAATTTAACTTACTAAAAAACCCTATCTAAGTTTTATTTTTATTAAGTTATTTTTAAGGTAGCTTTAGTCTATATTATATTTGTATCAATACTTTTGTAATCATTTACAAAATAAAGCATTATAATTGCCTTGTCTTCTTTTAGTTTATTCATGAAATTAATCTATTTTCAATTCCACCTTCGTGTTGATCTAGTAATTCAATCAGTAAACCTTTGTGAAAAATCTGTATGCGTCTTCACTTTAATTTCGCTGCGTACTTATCCTTAACATTTACACTTTAGCGTTGGTTTGGCAATCCTGTTCAACATATAAATGGCAGTATGCTGCAGTTCTTTTGGCATTGATCTCATTTGGGGTGTAAATTAATTTGGGATTACCATGTTGATTAAAGCGTTTCATTACCAAGTTTCGGGTCCTTAGAGGCGGTAAGTGCGCAATACGAGCCCCATCGGCTTCGTCATATTCCTGATTGAATCACACAGTTAACGAGGCATCTGGATGAAGTGTGGGTTGTCTTAAATTTTATCCAAAGAGAGAGTTAAAATACAATACATACACTGTTTCTTGAAATTATCCCGGAATAATTCAGCATATGATTGATTGAACACCCCTGTAACTTAATACATACATACATATATCACGTCTTTATCCCTTACGGGGTAGACAGAGCCTAAGGTAACAACACCTTAAAGCTACATTTAGCATTATTAAATGAGTATAGCTGAAAAGGGAAATAAAAATAGTGATGGTTTGCTAACCGCATCGCCTATAACATGATTCCTAAGACTTTCGCCCATTCCCTCGATGGCCTTTTAACATTTGCGCGGGAAGAGAAGCAACTGGTAAATTCTATGTTTTTTCTTTACTCCCAGACCAGCATGGATGAACTGTTTTTTTTAAAGCCGTTGACAAAACTTTTCGCATGGTCGATGTTGGTCGATTATACATACAGTAGCAATCGGAAAGCAACGTGCGAAGCTGAAGTTTGACGGGACATTAACAAAATAGAAAATAATGTCTCTTAGCTAAGCCGCTGTCAGACTGATATTGGTTTTGTTTTTGCCATTTTGACTACGGAACCCAAATTTATGAATAAAACTATGCGTGCCTGTGTATGTAAAGCGTTTAGGTTAGGACGTGTGGGCGACACCGAGTACATTACGTCGTTACGCCTACGATGCGATAAAAATACTTAAGTGTTTTTCTACCCCTATCATAAAAAATAGGCTGCCGTGTTACGGTACGTGGAAAGTAATTGAAGTCGACTTAACACATTTTTTTACAAGTTTTTGTTGCGTAGTCATCATCATCGTCACCTGTATCATCCTATTGCTGGGTTGAGGGGATTGGTCACTTCATACACACCATTGAATTTCGCAGATGTGTTTCCTCGGCCAGTTTGCCTTCACTGAAAATTTCGAATACGTTCGTACGATTCTGGAAATATCAGAAGTGCGAGAGGTTTTAACTAACACCATCCTCTCTCCACCATCTGTTTGAGAGTCCGTAAGTTGAACCAGCCCAACGAGCTATGGAGAGGGCTATGCTGGGAGTCTCTCTGCGAGATCGAATCAGAAATGAGGAGATCCGTAGAAGAACCAAGGTTACTGACATAGCCCAGCGAATTAGCAAGTTGAAATGGCAGTGGGCAGGGCACATAGCACGGAGGACGGATGACCGATGGGGTCGAAAGGTCCTCGAGTGGAGACCACGTACCGGCAAGCGCAGCGTGGGACGTCCACCCACAAGGTGGACCGATGACCTCATTAAGATCGGAGGACCGCGCTGGATGCAAGCCGCTTCCAACCGGTCTTATTGGAGATCTAAAGGAGAGGCCTATGTCCAGCAGTGGACTTGTAATGGCTGAGATGATGATGATGATGATGAGGTCGAACCAACCACGGGTTCTATTCAGTATTTTTATTCGGTAGTTGATAAAATTAATAACAAATGAAGTTCGCCCGTCCTTAATATAAATAGAGACGATCCTCTCATCCACTCAAAGGTTGATTGAACTTAAAGGGATAAGTCCGCCTTTGTGCATGTATGTTTTTATGTTTATTTTGCACAATAAAGAGTTTACATACATTCTTAAAAAAAGTTTAGTAATAAGGGTTGTCAATATAAAACCTTCAAAGTTGTACAAATAGTTATGTTTATAACTTTACTTTTGTTTACTTTGTTTGTTTTATTTGTATTTGGTGTACTGGCGTTTGCCAGTAACCTGGGCAATGACAGGTTCAATAAAAATATCAAAGAAATAATTTATTAGTTGTCTAACTTTCATCGTACACCAAACTTTTTAATTAATTACTAAAGTTTAAGTTCAGTCATGTGGTGCGCCGGTGAAGCTTGGAGTACCACAGGGTTCAATATTGGACCCTTTTCTATTTCTGCCTTATATCAATGACCTGCCCCGCCTACTGGAAAACAAATGTGACATAGTTTTGTTTGCTGATGACACCTCTCTGATTTTCAAGGTAGACAGGCAACAGGAAGATCAAAGTCATATCTACTGCTGTTCAAGCCTTATCAATTTCCGTCCAACTCCTTTTACCGTAATCGTAAAACTAAAACCGATCCCTATTAAAATAACGTTTCCAGTTAATTGGTTTTCTTATGAATTCCAAACTGTGATCGAATGAATCACGTAGGTACGCGGGGAAGAGCCAGGGGGGTTCGTAGCACCCGTCGTAGCGGCGTAGCGCGTGGGCGTAGCGCGTAGGCGGCCATTCATCCCGCTACGTCTGTGACCGCGCGGAATAATTTGATACTTTAGCATTTGAAGCTTTAATTTGTTCTTATTGATGATGTCGATTGTAACGGTTGTTAGTTACCGTTTGATGCTTGCTCAGTCTCGCCTTCTTTTATTTTACCACTAGGAAAGTAAGGCTAGCCAGGAGAAATTCCTGGTACTTTGGCAATAATGATTCTGTTATGCGAACAGTTTTAGATACTTAGCTTGTTGTTAATAATAATAATAATATATTTATTTACTTAGGCATTAATCCCATTACAATTATAATTATCAAAATTAATTGACTAAAAATAATAATAATAATAATTAAATGACATAAAATTATATAAAACAAAAACTGCTCTGTAGGCTTCTGTTAACTTAGCAATCGTTTGTCCTTATCTGTCACTTAGACTTACCTTTCACAAATAAGGACAAACGATTACTAAGTTAGCAGAAGCCTATAGAGCGTTTATGAATAAGGGGGATAGACTGCAGTGATTTACAAAATCGGCGGCTTACCTAGATCATTTTGCAAATGTATACTCTAAATGAACCTCATCAGATAATCGTAACAAATGTGGCACACAGTAATTAACTGGGTTTAATGTACAGGATAACTTTTATCCCCGGAAATCGGATAGTCCCCGCTGGATAATTAAAAATGAATTCTTCAGAAATGAAGTCGCGGTCAAAGGTTACTACATAAATAACATCGAACCTTGTGTCTGTCAATTCGGTCATTAAACTCCAATATCTGCTGAGGAAATTGTAAAAAAGTTCAATGTGAAATTGAAATCGTGCAACCTCGTGCTTTCTCGCAAATCCGTCTGAGAACTCGATACTTCGCATTTTCTTGCGATGAAAAAATAGTATTAGTTCATCGTCATCATCATCAGCCCGTGTTCGTCCACTGCTGTATGCCTAGCACAAAAGCATACGAAAATCGCGTCGCGCGCGAGTTAGATTACCCGTCTCTTTCTTGAACGAATAGTAAGAAAAAGACGGGCAATCTATTTCGCGCGCGACGCGAATTTTGTACGCTTTCGTGCTAGACGTACTGGACATAGTATTTAGTTAATCGAGGGTAATGTAAATTTCAATTCGAAATCATTTCAGCATATATATTATATAATTTCAGCATTTGTATAAGAAAGAAAACAAAGAAAGAGAAACATTTATTTACACACATTCGAATACACGTAGATATAAAACAAGGAGGAATACCATATACTAAGGAATAGTACCGATATGGTGTAAAATGGACCCCACTCAGCATAATGTTGCGGCAAGCCGCAACGCTGTTTTGTTTTTATGAAACACAAATATGAAAATATAACGGTCTAGTTTGTTAATTGAATTGAATGTGAATTTGAAAAATCTTTAAAAGAGTGTTCAATCAAACTAAAACAAACATCTGCTACAATATTCTAGAATCATTTTAAGACACCTTAATTAGATTTCTAAACAATACTGATAACTAGAACACAGGGAAACATCCGAAAATTAAAGCTACGAACGGGAATCGAATCAATCTGTGATGCGTGCTTTTACCCCTACACCACCCATAGCAGGTGAGTATTTAAGTGGTCGAATCTTTCCATATCTACATGTAACCAGCAAAAACTACATTTAACCAGCAAAAAACCAACCAGTAAAATTACATGACAGCTGGTTACAGATGGAAAATTGACGAAGGACATATAAAAAAATCGGGAAGTAAAATTCTCGATTTTTGATAGATCCACCTTAATTAGAATAATTAGGTTATTCAAAATGTAATGTTTTGTCGCGTGATAGATAAATACAAACGAGAGTTAAGTTAGATACGGTTATCAGGCGTTTGTGAATAAGTAGGTAAATAAGTACCTAAATAGTTTGAGTGGAAATGGTAATAACATGGCTTTAGCGCTAATGATTAAATTGAAAGCTTCGCTGAATGTGGTTTACCCTGTGTAGTAGCATTGACGAGTTGATACTGATAACATTATTGAGTGATTTAGTAACAATCTCATTAGTGACAAGCTAATTCTCGGTGTGAATTTGCGCGTGTTCATTTGTTTTAATTGATTAGCAAACATCTTAGAGTATTAGGCTAACCGGAGCGGTCATGCACGCTAATTTTTGTGCAAAAAATATAATATTATAATTTACGACTATTTTATTTACTAATAATTCGTTGCGTGGTCACGTCGCCATGCTAGAAAACAACTGATTTTTTAAAACTACATAAGTTTTATTTACACAATCACATTCGGACGTAACGGATATGACAGTTATATTACCCACTTTTGGCAGACTCTTCGTTGTTATCAATTCAGCTTAGAGACCATAATTATATATCCCTGAAAAAGTGGATCTCCTTACCTACCTAATGCTTTAATATATTTTTGTTGCTGTTAGAGTTTACAATTTGTATTTGTATTTTATTTTAAGATTGTCGCATTTTTTTAGCAATGATGATCTTTCTAAATGCGTGTAAAATGTGTTGAGAGCGTGGACTGTAGGAGCTATTGTTGGTTGAATAAAACTTGCTGTTTCACCACTGAGTTTATTATAATTAAGACACCTTAACACACACGATTATTACAACAAGACAAGAAGGGTTCAAGACACCATTAACCATGGAATCGCCATGATGGAACGGAAGTAGAGTGGGGAGGCAGGCTTTGCCAACATATTAATCCTAACTTTGTGTTGCCAGCAACATACTGCGGCCCAGGAAAACTATATATTACTCAATCTTTTAAGAAAAAATCAATATAACGAAATATTAACAACCAGGAGGAACTGAACGCTCGCTAGTCTATAACATAACTTATGGCACATAAGAACAAATCTATACTCTGAACATTCTACAGGTAACATGAAATAAACTAAGTTAAAGCAAACACTTGTATTAATTTACCTATCTTCTATCAGTCCCTATGTGAGAGTAACATAAAATTTAAAATAACATCTTTAAGATAACATCTTAAATTTAAAATAACATCTTCTTAATATCATTCATGGATTACAGACATTATACTTTTAATTATTTCAATTTGTACTAATAATTTTTACAAACTAATTAAGAAAGGATCACTCTTATCCTATGAACAATAGCGCAATAAAAACAAGTATAATATTGCTATTACAAATACTACAATAGGTATTAAGTACACTTATCCCTTGCAACGACCTAGGTACACAATTTACCATCAGCTGTTTTGAGCTGAAAAGCTAAAAATAAAAAACAGTACACATAACATTTTAAATTACTATTCAACAGGCATTACACTTATACCTATGACCTTATGACCTAGTATACCATTTACCATCAGCTGCTTTATAAGCTGAAAGGCTAAAATAAAGACAAGTAGGTACACATACAATTATGAAATTATTATTCAATGGGCAGTACACTTATACTTTGCAATGACCTATTATACAGTTTACCATCAGCTGTTTTCAGCTGAAAGGCTCTCACCTTATCATCTTTGCCGGGAAATACCTTTACAACCCGTGCCATGGGCCACACCAAAGGTGGAGCATTAGGCTCCCTCATGAGAACCAGTTTACCTACAGTAACGTTAGGCACAGAATCACACCATTTAGGCCTATTTTGCAGTGTATTTAAATAGTACTTGTACCAAGCCTTCCAAAATCGTTGCTGTAACTGAGTACATTGTTGCCAGTAATCTAATCTATTGACTTTACTGTCGGAAATGTCTCTCTCAGGGTACATAGTTAATGATGTGCCTACTAAAAAGTGCCCTGGAGTAAGGTAGCAGTAGTCATTTATGTCCTCAGACAGAGGCAAAATTGGGCGTGAGTTTAATACAGCCTCTATTTGACAGAGTACAGTACTAAGCTGCTCATAGGTAAGTACAGCATTTAAAACAATTCTTTTTAAATGATACTTCATGCTTTTCACAGTCGATTCTGCAAGTCCCGCAAAGACAGGAGCGTAGCTAGGTGTAAAATGGAATTTAATTCCTTCTTTAGCAGAATATGCTTGCACAATCGCCTGGTGATCAGCAGAGTTATTTAGCTTGTATAGCTCAACTAGCTGGTTCCTTGCCCCACGGAAGCATCCACCGTTATCGCAAAATACGTCGCTGGGCAATCCACGCCTACTTATAAATCTTTTAAAGGACGCTAGAAAGGCATCTGTAGTGAGATCTGAAGTCAGCTCAAAGTGAACTGCCTTCGTAACAAAGCAAACATAAATACAAACATATCCTTTGCTCTCTAAGGACCTTCGTACTCTCGCATTCTTGACGCGGACTGGCCCAGCGAAGTCTATCCCTATCTTTTGAAAGGGTCTGGCTGACGTTACGCGGTCACGAGGCAAGGACCCCATCAGCTGTTTCGCTGCACTAGCTTTGAGCCTGAAACAAACCAAGCATTTATGAGTCCCTTTTTTGACTTGTCGAATACCGTTTATCAACCAGTATTTTTGATTTAAATTCGATAACAGCGACTTAGGCCCTGCGTGCAATAGCCTAATGTGCTCACTCTCTATTATAAGAGTCGTTATACGGGAATTTTTAGGAAGAATAATAGGATGTTTTTGTGACAGTGGTATATCTGAGTTATCTAGCCGCCCGCCTACTCTTAGCAATCCAGCCTCATCTAAAAATGGATGTAGGCCTTTCATGGGCCCTCGCATGACATTGCCTTTTCGCAGTGACTCTACCTCGCCACTGTAATGAATAGATTGTTCATTTTTTATTATTAAATGCAACGCATGTTGTAACTCATCAGGACTAAGTACCTCATCCTTTACCTTATTGACATTCTTTAAATTGTGACAAAATCTAAGAACATAGGCTATTACACGTGTCATTTTTCCTATATCAGAATACCTATTTAGGACTTGAAAGAAGTCATTGCATGTAACTGTTGTAAGTACCACCTTGGATTGATCAGCTTTCATTTCAGGTAAGTTAGCAGGTAAGTCAACACCTTTATTATCAAACTTATAATCCCCTTGTAGGAACTTCGGCCCCTTCCACCAGAGGGCGCAGTTGGGAAGCTCCTGAGGACTAATGCCCCTGCTAATTAGGTCAGCAGGGTTGTCAGCCGATGGTACATACAGCCAGGTCCATGTGTTCGTTTTTTGCTGAATCACAGCTACTCTGTTAGATACATATGCTTGTAGGCGAGTAGTTTCTGAATTTATCCATGCTAAAGCTATCTGTGAGTCAGTGAATAAGTACACATTATCAATGTGTACAGTCTTGGACAATGTGTCATATACCCTTTCCACTAAAATTGACAAAAGCAAGGCAGCATTAAGTTCTAACCTAGGAATTGTTAGTGGCTTCGCACGTGGGTTTACTCGCGACTTTGAACAGAGTAGGTGTAATTCAGCCATACCTGCCTCGTCGACCACGCGTAGGTATATACAGCACCCGTACCCTGTCGTACTGGATGCGTCAGCAAATCCGATCAGCTGTACAGCTCTCGCACTGTTGGTAGGAATGTGTCGCCTTATACTAATAGGATGCATGATAGCCAAACCGTTAGCAAATTCCAACCACTCATTAGCAAGGTCACTCGGTATGCGATCATCCCAGCCAACATTGTGAGACCAGATTTTTTGTATAATACTTTTGGCTCTTATAACAATTGGACTGGCGAATCCCATAGGATCATAAAATTTTGATATATAGCTAAGGATTGCCCGCTTTGTTAGTATATTTTTATTAAAAGCCTCTGGACTGTTAATAGTGAAGCAGTCCTTTTTTACATCAAGTGTTAGACCTAAAGCCTTCATACTAAAATTATCTTTTTGAAAATCAAGCTCACTGAATTGTTGTTCAGCTTCGGGTATGTCAGATAAAATGGCAGGTGTATTCGATGCCCACTTATGTAAACTAAAGCTCCCATAGCTTAACAATTCACATATTTGTCTTTTAGCTTCAAGCAATTTGTGCATATCAGAACACGAATATAAAATATCATCAACATATGTGCAATTTTTGATGATATAGGATGCAAGTGGCAATTCAGTCTCATACCTTTGTGCAAGTTCCCATAAGCAGCGTGTTGCCAAATAGCTTGAAGATTTCATACCGTATGTGACAGTATCAAGACGAATACATTTTATAGTTTGACCGGGATCGTCACGCCATAAAATGTTTTGTAGTGATGTATGTTCGGGATTTACTAAAACATTGCGAAACATTTTCTTTATATCAGAGCTCAAAGAAACTTCTCCAAATCTGAACAGCAAGACAATATCGAACAGTTCTTTTTGTACTGTGGGCCCATTTAATAAAATATCGTTCAATGAAACCTTTTTATTAGTTCTCATAGAAGCATCATATACCACTCGCATACGTGTGCTTTTACTATGCTCGTTTATGACAGCATGATGTGGCATAAAATAAATAGGGTCTTCATTGAAATTATATGAACCAATATCTACATAGTGCCCATGTCCAAGCTGAACATATTCGTGGACAAAATTTTGATAGTCAGTGAGCAGATTCACATTTTTTTGCAGCCTTCGTTCAAGGCTGAGAAATCTGTGCAAGGCTAGGTCAAATGAATTTCCTAAAGTTTCATTAATTTTGCTTGTCTCAACTTTGA
This sequence comes from Pandemis cinnamomeana, assembly GCA_932294345.1. Lineage (NCBI taxonomy): Eukaryota > Metazoa > Arthropoda > Insecta > Lepidoptera > Tortricidae > Pandemis > Pandemis cinnamomeana. The sequence goes on along the minus strand of OW028705.1, from coordinate 7,020,537 downwards.
TAGGCAAATCCACTTGAAATTTATTATTTTCTAATTTTACAGAATTAACAAAAATATTTTCAGCTAATTCTTGCTCTGAATCCCTCTCTATTAATAGCTCTGGAACGCGCTCTACCTCCCAAAGTCGTTTGATACTGTCACTTACATCTGAATCACACTTAGCACAAACAAGTGATACAACCTGATTTTTTATTATGTCTGATACCAGCGCTCCGGCGACGACATGGCCGAACTTGGTGTTGAGGATACACGGTGATGAAGGTTGAGGCTGTTTATGTAGGTCATTGCGCAGGTTGTGTGCTCCTTCAAGCGGCAGGGCCGGCAGGAGAACCTGGAAAAAGACATCGGCCCCAATCAACATATTTATCTCCGATGGCTGGTTAAACGTTGTATCAGCTAGTGTGACTCCAGCAGGAATATTTATTCCCTCCATGCTGATTGGTGTTTGTGGTAATTCACATGTTATTTTATCTACCACATGACAGTTCACTAGTACCTTAAATTGGGATGTCAAAGAATGTACTTGTAGGGGAATGCAATAACTAATTTTGCTCTGGTTTGCTGTCACACCAATGAGGTTAATATCAGATCGCTCAGGTGTAAGCCCTAAGACCTCAATGGCTTTTGTGGTTATCAATGACACTTGTGAACCAGAATCCAAGATACACTTGACGTGCACCTCCCTACCATTTTGAGCATATAATTTTACTCTTGCTGTGGGTATCAAAACATTGCTTGCGGAGGCTCCTGATAGGAGCACCACCGAGTTGCTTTCTCCCTCCGGATGCAGCAAAGTGTGGTGAGGCTTTTTGCATATACCACACCGGAAGTGGAATCTACATTTACCTACATGTGAGTTCAAACAAGTAGTACATAAGTTACTTTTCTTCGCAAAGGACACTCTTTCCTTTGAAGGCAACAATTTAAATTTAGGACAAGAATATAATTTGTGATCAAAACACTTACAGTGGATACATTCCATGGGGGCCTTGGCTGCAGCTGTTAGTGCTACCTTACTCTTGTTGAACGGCATTGAAGTCGGCTGGCCTTTACCTGGGCCAGCATACTCCGGTTGGTTGTCCGTGTTCTCCAATGCAAGAGCCCGCTTGTCCATGTATGCTAAAAACTCGTCCACTGTTGGCTCCTGCTTTTGATCCCGCTCCAGCTGGAATGCGCGCGCGCTGTACATGTCGATCTTACGCGTCAAAATACCCAGGAGCATAGGATCCCAGTAGTCGACCGCTGCATCCAAATTTTTAAGTGCTGCTAAGGTCTGCCGCACTACTGAAACCAAATTCCGTATGTCATTAGCAATGGGATATTTAGGCAATTTACCTAAATCCAGCAGAGTATTTACATACTCTGAAACGATTTTATACTTGTTATAAAACCTGTCGTTTAACAATTGCATTGCCTGATCATAGCTCTCACTTACAAGTGGGAGATTTTTTATCAACTCGTATGGCTGATCTTTGAGGAACGATCGCAGATAATATAATTTTTGTACATTATCCAGTCCCTTGTCGTTGTGAATTACTGAAGTAAATATCTGTATGAAGGCTACATAATCCGAATATTTGCCTGTAAAGGTCGGTATGTTTATGTTAGGTAACTTGGCTCTAGGTTTACTACTGCAACCTGACTCCGAGGCACTTTGTTCAGCTACAGTACTGCTCTGTTGTTTAATATTAATACTAATACACTCGTTAAACACTGCTAAACAATGAAAATATTTGTTTTCTACCTCAGAGTAATCCTCTTTGTCCTCCGAATCTAATGACAAGATCTGCTTGTTGTAGTCCTCGTACTCTGCAAATGAATCGCGTAATCTATCGCGTTTTGCTATTAAAGCCTCAGGACGGCAAGACTTTACACTAGATTCGTCGGACACAAACGAAAACAATCTAGTAATTGTACCTTTAACATAACCGCGTCTAGCGATTATTTCTTTTGCCTCCATTTTAGTATACTTATACCAGCTTTTTATAACAATTAAATGCTAATTATCGCACAACTATTACACAGTCAATGAAATTTTAAAGCCCGCGACACAAACAAAATGGCGTAACAGGAATCCTTGTTGTTGTAGCCTCACGCGCCGACCGGGAGGGGACGCGACGCCGTCAGTGATGCCAACATTGCAAACGCGCTCGACGAACCAATCACATCGAACTCTACTATTTTCTGACTTGAAACTGGAACGTATTTCCGCTGGCGTTCTTCTTTCTTGACAATTGATGAACTTTTTATTTTCGCACCAACTAATTATTGTAGATGATGAAATTTATGATTTTTCTCGCAGCACTTACTCTTCCTTGAATGAGTAGTAGGAATTTTCGGAGTAAGTATTTATGCTGAAATCCTTTTCTTCGCTTCGAATCTGAGATGCAATAACAATAATTGCCGTATCGCTTGCACTTGTTTGCAAGTTGCAGATTCACTTTCTTCTTGGTGTAATTTGTTCTTTTCCCGTCTCAAATTTGAGACGCAGTATCGCTTGCAAGTTGTAGATTTTCGCCGTGTTGAGTTAGGGTGTGGTTCGCTCGGTGAAATTATGTATCGCAGCAAATCTTGACGGTGAGAATGGACCAATGTTGAGAGCGTGGACTGTAGGAGCTATTGTTGGTTGAATAAAACTTGCTGTTTCACCACTGAGTTTATTATAATTAAGACACCTTAACACACACGATTATTACAACAAGACAAGAAGGGTTCAAGACACCATTAACCATGGAATCGCCATGATGGAACGGAAGTAGAGTGGGGAGGCAGGCTTTGCCAACATATTAATCCTAACTTTGTGTTGCCAGCAACAAAATGAACATCTTATTAATATCTGCAATAAGGCTCTCTCGTTGGTTTAATACTCTAAGGCAAACATCAACCATAAATGTAACAAGCTGATTATGATTTTCGATTCGGCATGAAGCACGGCAAATCGTGTTGTCAAATAGTTCTGCTTATTATAATTTTGTGTAATCACCGGATTAACGCTTGGTTGCCAATCAATTTAATTTGAAAATTGTATAGAATTGCTTCGGTTTGATATTATGTTGGATGCGGGCCCTAGGATGAAATGGTTGATTAGTGGGAATTTAATTTCGTATGCATAACTACATAGATCATGGTTAATTATAGTAATGTCAAAACTAAGTTTTATATTTATGATTAGGTGAATCTACCTAATCAACCCACATCCACCCACTGCTGACTAAAAGCCTCTTCATTTCCTCACCACTTTGCCAGGTCTTACTTTTCATGCCGGAACAAAGCAACGCAACCACTGCAGCTTTGCGGTCAGATGAGCGAGCATGATGGTGACCTTACTCGAGATCCTACCATTCGAACTAGCAACCGCATACTTTTAGTTTCAACCTAATTTCTTGCTAATTCTTGATGTGACACTTAAACACAAATACTAATAAATATCAAGCTTTTATCTCATGTCACCGAAATTTTATACCGCTTCAGATATTTTGAATTACTGGGAAATTCGGAGACTACTTTGGTGAATAGGTACTCCCGCGAGACAACGTTTTATTATTACACTCCGCTCAATTCAGGATGCCTTACGATCCATTATCTCATAAAATTGTTTCAGTATTTACTCTGCGTGACGACCTTAAAAAGTAACGTAAGCGTACTTGTAATGTTTGGATTAAGGCTTAGATTAGGTCGGCTTCCAAACCAAACCAGGGGCCATTTATTTAAACCAACTAATATAAAGGTACGTGTCTTTACACAACACATAGGAAGTATGAACGCATTAACTTTAGCATCAACTACAAATTTCGCTTTAAGTTTTTATTGTACGTAGTTAAATTCACTATTTCAACATTTCATAAAACGACGTAATGTTTACTTGGCTAAGTTAGTGCATTACCATGTTTATGACATTTTTTACATCAGAAAAAACTATAAAGTTAAAGTGTGAGTCTGATAACTTAATATTGTTTTTTAGAGCATGACGGTTGACAAGTTTTTTTTGAACTATCGTTTGAGCATTTTTTCCAGAATATTTTGGGTTTTTCTTACTCCAGGATCGCTTACCCTATCGATTCTCTTACAAGAAAAAGTGTGTCCCAGATTTAACTATGGAATTTATTTTCCTGTTCGTCACGTTCCATACATATTTTAAAAAGTGACGAACTGGATTGGACATTTTGGGACCCATTTTTTCTTGTATAAGGATCCATAGGGTAAACGATACTGAGTAAGAAAAACTCAAAATACTTAAATTCTGGAAAAAAAGGTTCACGTGGACTTTTTTGGAAAACACTCGTTTACTCTTCGGTGATGTTAGCCATAATATGAAGCCATATATCATGCTGATTATGACATTAGGCTTCTTAGTCTCAATTTTTTTAAGCTGTACGGTACGGTACGTACGACATAAAATCCTAGGATGGCAAAGCAATTTCTGCAATTTCGCAAATTTCAATAATTGCCAAAATTGGTTATGAGTGCAATGGTATAATTTATAGCGAGTTCTTATCTGCCGTTAGTGATAATGCGGACTCTGGGGTCGGCGGGATTCTGCGGGCTGCGATGAGCCCCAAATCAGTATTTCATTCAAATGGACCTGCATACTGGATTGAACCCACGTTTCACATTTGTCCCACGTACATATGATATATGAAAGACGGTCTTTGATTATGAAGAAGTGAGTATACCTGGTTAAATTAAATAGGCTTATTACAGACTGAAATTGACTACAGCAACTTCAAACTTACCAGTATTGAATTTAAGACGAACTGTAGTTGAGCTGTGTGGTATATTACCGTTAAGTAACTACGCCAGCCCGCCTTTTCTCTAAAGCCAGGTTGGGGGAGTTCGCCCGGTGCATAAAGCATTGGACACCGGCGCCATTGTTTTAGCTTGATTGCATTGCTTTCCGCAAATGGTTAATGACATAATTAAGCTTGGATGCTGTAGATTTAGCGGAATTGTGCTGCGGCAGTTGTCTTGCAGTTTTATATACGAGCCAGTAAAAAATAGTAACTGACTTGTTCCATTAAAGTTTGTTTCTTGGTGTGTTATTATGGAGCCATTAAAGAATTGCGGAGAATTTATTGCAAAAACTGATTGCCGTCTTTGGGTGCGGTGAAGTTAAAAGACGAACCAAAGTGAGACGATTAAACGAAACGAGTTTAAAATTTCATAGCTTTTAAATACTTTGGTAACGAAGTTGCTAAAACTAGCTAGCTCGCAAATTAAGTTGCCTCATAGTTTCCCAAAGCCTCAAACCGCTTCAAGTTCCCATTCTGAAAATTTCAAGCGATCTAAACTTGATACAAACTTTTTATCTCAAAGAAAATCACGTAACTGCGTCGCAAACCCCGAGCAGGTAAAAGTTGCATGGCGTTACGTGGTCAGAATACAGCTAGCGCTAACTTGCATTCCTTTGTCTGTAGAATACATTGTTTCATTAGGGCGGGCGTATAATGAATATTGTATGCGGCTAGGACAAAGTGCCACCTCTTGTATAATGACGGGCAATCAGAGCCTTTAGCCGACACCGTCCATGAGATTTATCTTGTACTTACATGTAACTCGTAATATGCAAGAATGAACTGTGCGTGTAGACAAAAGGCTTGCACTTTTGTGTAAGAGAGGGATAGAAATCCACTAGCGACTTGAAGCTTTTGTAATCCACACTCAATGTTAGTTAAGACACGTTGTAAACTTAAGTTAGAGTGCGATGAAAATAATTGGTACCTACTCACTTTAAAATCTGTTTTCTTATATAACTTGTAGTATATAATTGCGTTCCTCAGTTGGTGAAGACATTGGGTAACGTGTAGGTGTAGGTAGAGCAGGCCTTGTAATCTAGGATGCGTCTTGTTTAGCCAGGGTGTCTGTTTTGGACGCATTGCTTGACCGATGTTGAATAGTAGAAGACGGCTATTGTCGCAAGATGAAGTGAAAAGCCTATGAAGAGACCTTAAAATATTGATAAGAGTAAAAGAGACATCGTGCTTCTCGCCTGTAACGTCTTTTGCCTTTTGCATAGCATCATGATATTCGATATGATATTTTCTGTTCCATCACGTTTATGAGAAATATGAGCTTTTATAGGATCATTTTATAAATAGATAGTAAACATTAATGCTATTAGCAAAACTTAGATTTTAATAATGGATAAGTTCTTCCGCGTGGCGCAATTCTAGCCAGAACAACAGCTAAATACTTAAGTTCATTTCTATATGCCTGAAGCTTGGTAGCGGGAATTATTAAATTTAATAGGTATTCCTTGCCAAAACTGGGTATTATAGGTTAAAACGGTGTAAGGTTCCCGCTCCACTAGCTTGTTACTAAGAAAGGCTTCCCATGTAACTTGCGTGATTCTCCAGCCGATATCCGGTTGCCGTACGTAAACTTAGTTTAGGATACCCGTAGCTCACAGGGCTGGCACAGGCGTGTCCTAAACAAAATACTCACTTTGTTTCACTCATATTTTATAAAGTACCTGTTGAATCGAAAAGGTAATTAATACTGTTCTTTTGCAGATTGGTGCAGTGGCATGAATACGCGTGCTATGAAACTGCCCCAAGCAAACTGGTTGAACAACGCACACGCGGACGAGTCGAGGCGTAGCTTTTCACGACTGCAAATTGTTATTCCCTTAATTTTGTGATTACTTTTTATTTGGTCTGAGAGACAAACAAACCTTCTATCATCACCATATCGGCTATAGGACATCCACTGTTGGACATACATGTCATTGACCTCCAGTTGCCTCGACTGGAAGTGGCTTGCTTGATGTGAAGAATATTATTATTTTTAAACTAGCTGTTGCCCGCAACTTCGTCTGCAAAATTCGTTTATCGCTATCCCGCAGGAACTACGCAATTTTCCGGGATAAAATGTAGCCTTGTTAGGTATTCCTATAATCTATTTATGTTCCAAATTTCATCCAGATCCGTGAAAGAGTAACATCCATCCATCCATACTTATAAACTTTCGCGTTTTTAATATTAGTAGGATAGTAGGATATTTTGAGGCATTGCTTCCCATCAACTGTCCACGCGCGACTGTCTGTAACCGCTCGCACATTCCAGCGGCTGATGTTATAATATATTATGAATATAAAGATCGATGCCCACGTCCAATACGCAATATCCTCATTTCAACTTACAGTCGTAATATAATTTACCCTCTTTAACAAATTGCTTCAGATGTTTATCTACAGGGTGATAAATATTGGCCCCACATTAGTTCCGAACGCGTCATTAGTGAGCAGCGCGCCTCGCTCGCCCGAATAAGAGATGAGGCCATTCCTAACTAAGTTATTGGTTGTTATTCATTATTGGTCACGTGCAGTTTATTTTAGATAGAAGTTATAATACTTTAAAGCAGATAAAAATGGATTTACAAATAGGATTTCAGTATGCGTAGTGTACATTTTCGGTAGCCAAATACCTAGTCTCGAACGCGTTTGTTGCCATTCGATACGCAGCTTCAGATTAGCTAGAAATACTAATTTTGTATCAGGCATTTATAAAATTTCACCCTGTTGATACCTAGCTACTTAAAAATAATTGTAGTGATAGGGTAATAAATACAAACAGCCTTGCTTCATATTTATTGAAGACGTACAGTTAACTTATTAACAGAAGTTTTAAAAGATATTTACAAGGAAAATGTAACTTTAAGACATGGGTAAAATAGATTTTAGTTGGTATATAACATTTTCGTTTAACCTAATGATATGTTAGTAGTTACCTTGCCGTAGAAATGCATTGTTTGTAAAATATAATATAAATGTAGGAACGCATTAAATCTGTATTAACATATTCAACATATAATAACATATTTACTAAACGAACCAAACAGTGGTACAATGCAGAAATATAGATTCACGGTCTTTTTTTAGAGAAACCAACAATTATATTTAACTTTCTAATAAATAATAAATAACTATATTTAACAGTATTACCCTAATCAAATTTAAACTACACCTTATGAACGTGCACAACATTTAACAGTGATTAAAAATATCTATCCACTAGTGAATCAATTCAAACAATTAAAATAAAACATTTAATTAATCAAATATCAACCTAGATCAGTTTTATAAAAGTGATAATTATACTTTTAAAATAACACCTTTTATAAACCTGGCCTTCAATAGAAACAATAAAATCTTATTAATATTAAAAATCTACCAATAATTAATAAGTAATTTTGATATGCTTGATATTCTTGATATCACACTTGTAGCTGAAATTGCTTCGGCTTAATGTCTCTCAGAAGTTACTTGAGCAACTTGTGATTAAATAATTTGCTAGCAGCAAGTATCTTGATCGAAAGTTGCGTTGGTTTTTGCTACAATAATTTTGTATCCTTGATATTGGTAGGTATATCGTATATCGACGTAAGATGAGATTTTTAACCTTATTGCAGGAACGCTAATCAAAATACGTGATCGTGCAAGAAATGCTCAAAACATCAACTCGCGTAGGTATTAATTAGTGCGAAACACACAGTCATCGAATCGAGCGAACGCTACGGTACGCGCGGCGATGAGGCTTTGTAGATCATATTTTCCCAAGAAAGTTGATGCTTAAATTGATGGCTTACTTTTCATGCAGCGTAACATAAACATAATCATGAAAACCTTTCACATTTTGTGGTTGTGTAAAATATCTAAAACAGTTTTTTATGCGATTAAAAACTTAAGTTCTGAACTTAAATTATACGTTCTTGGTCAGTGATATACGACAATCGGTCATACTTATTTTGTTTTGGATTAGCGTTCAGGCAAGTACGGTAATATCAAAAGTAGATACGTCTTGTCATCCTGCCGACCGAAAAAGTCGCAGCTCTATAAACAACAGCGAGAAATATATTTATTTCTCACCTTAAGAATTAGATTGTCTACCCTTTGTGGTGATCGCGTCCCTTTTGGGTGGAGGCACATACGAACCCGTTTGTAGCAGAATGTGAATGTGACTAAAACAATTTTAAATATTCGTTGATTCTGATCCGTGATTAGGAAATGAGTTTCTCTCGCTGAGTGTCGCCACTCTGAGTGCGCCGAGGCCCGCTTTGCATCCTCCGTCTGACACGTTACCTATGGACACTTTATGCTAAATATTATTTAAACTTACTCAACTAACTCTTCAGTCTTGGACGTTTCGCTTAAATAGAATACTCCTAAACCCGCGTTGAATGTATATCGATATCTCTCCACGTTTTACTATAATTTAAACCGTGTGTATATGCTACAGTGTGAACCACACCCAACAACGACTCCAGAACAACATTGAGATCAAAGAAATTTTATGTTATTTTATATTAGACACACACAGAACTGTTCGGACTAAAAATGCCAAGAGTTTCGATCTAATGAAGACAATTAGCTACTTACTTTAATTGCAAATATGAATTTGGAAAACATGGGAAATATTGTTAAGAATTTGAAAAACCACATTCACTAATAACGCAAGGACATTTACGAGTCATACGGCACGATCAAAACTTACGACATCTAAAAAGAGAAAGCGAAAAATGTACACGACATGCATTCTCATCGAATTATTATATTAAAATACATTTAGATTACTTTACGCCTCGGCTAGTGATTACTAAGAACGAACTGATCACAAACAGCTCAAAAATCCATACCTAATTGTATAAAAAACGCTGTGTAAAGGTTTGCACATAATACTTAATTAATAACTATTAATATTAAAAATATATTGCTCAGGATTCCAGTGGGTCGGTCTATCAAATCAGTGCGTAATAATAGTACAGGATCTGCCGCTGATCTAAACCAATGCCTAATAAATCGACTGCGTCTCCATACTTTCAAATTGTCAACATTTTTGTTCCCGTTTCATAGACACTGTCGAAACTAATTAATTTAATATAATATATCCAGTATAAACGATCACTTTGATTGGTACGTATAAAACCAAACACAAATAGGTATACCATATCTACATTGTCTAACTAAAGTGCAGCCAAATTTTGTATAGAAAAACATTTTCTATTAATAAATATAAATAAGATTCATTATTTTTTAGGTGTCCTATTTTTAAATTATGCTAATGTATACATATATTTTAAAAACCTTACGCGCTACTGATATGTATTATTTTGATATGTAAGAATTACATTCGATCACAACGATATGGTGCGTCCATCGCGTTAACGATTCGTTGGAAACAGCACAGCTAGCAAAACGTGTGGCTATTTTAATTTGCCTTGTCGAACTTATGTGGAAGAAAACGCATAGCATAGCAAGCCAATTTTGTCGCTGGCCGCTTCGAGTGCCGCGTTCATAGGATTGTCTTAGGAAGTGATGTGTTCGATCTTTTTGTTTGTTCATTGCATGTGCTGCTAGTTTACCACGATGCAGTATTTTGCTAGCCGTTCTGCCTACCGATGGCGCGACCGTTTAGTCCTCGGGCCAGCCGAGATCTTCTCCGACGAGGTCGTAGAACCTCTGATTGTGCTGTATAAAAAACTTGCGCAGTTTCGTTACCACCGCTGGGTCGACTCTGGGGTGCTTACGTCCTTTAGTCTCGCGCAGACACTTGTCCGTGGTGTCGTTGCGTAAGCAGTAGAAACCCTTGGTTTCGTTGAAGTAGAAGTTTCTTCTTCCTGTTTGGTAAATAATGACTTTTATAAATATTTATAAATGAAAAAAACAAAGTCTGACTTTCTCGTTTGGTGGCGATAAGATGAAAAAATTAACCCTGTCGTATTCAATCACAGAATATTGACGTCACTTAAACGCAGACCAAGTCATTCGCAAAATTAATACGAGGATTTTAAAGTTGACTAGCTGTGTCTTAAGCCAGGTTATGAACTATAAATATATATAAATAGACAAATTAAATTACACAGGGGTTTTAGCACAAAAGAATAACAAACACACATACATACACAACCACAAGCTCGTGCTTTTATAATGATTAGTAGGATTAACACAATGTCGCCTTAGCAGTATTCTGGTTGAGAGACTGTATTACATCTAATAACCTGATACCAAGTGTCTTTTTTCCTCAGACAATTACTTTAAATCAGTGGTTCTTAACCGGTGGTCCGCGGACCACTGGTGGTCCCTGGAGACACCCAAAGTGGTCCGCAGGGCCAATCTAACAAATAATTAGATAAGTGACAACCAGACACAACGCATGAAGGTGCCATTCCGTCTATTGGGGCCGATCGCAGCCATACGTTAGATATTATGTAGTTACTAGGTTAGGTGGTCCATGGCAAGACATACATTTTGTCAAATGGTCCCTCATGACTGAAAGGTTAAGAACCACTGCTTTAAATAGTTTTACATTTAGCCTTACCTATTTTATGCTCTAGTCCGAGGAACTTCTCGATGCGCCGGAGTTGCGGCACGGGATCCTCGATGAGCAGGTCCCCATTCACCACTAGGATCTGTTCCCGCGGGAACACCTCCAGCCATCGATGTAAGTACGCGTGATAGAGTGAGATAGCGATAGGCCTGCGACAAAACCTTGTGCTAAGCATTTCTCAATGAACTCAAATGTAAATTTTTCGTACCTAAGTATGTCATTTAACCAAGAGCACCAAATTTTGCAGGGGTGTTCCGACAGACTAACTCGACGAGCTCAGGAAAAATCGTTAAAGGCATATTTGACACCCGGTATAGCACATGATTTACTACATTCTTTAAATGAAATAACGCTTTTATGCGTACACTCGGCAACACTAGATGATTGCAGATGCTTTGCTAGCATACAGGATTAAGATACCTTCTTATGTGCTTATTATTCCATTGGCTGTCATACTTTCCGCTTTGGAAGACAGCAGCGCATGCACTGCTGCTTGATGCAAGATTAACGAATAATATCGTGGTACCAATCTGGATGGACCTTGCACTAGGTCCTACCATTCGCAGAAGGATTGACTGGAAGGCTGTCAGAGTTAGGTACCTGTCCTAAATATACGAGTATATCCCGCATAGATGCACGTACCTATATAGGTATAGTAAGATAGTTAATTTCATTCCTGTTTTTAATTTAAATTACTGTTCGTTTGCATGCTCGTTAAGGCCAATCTAGGAAGTCAAATCTGACCCACTTCTTGGAGGTCTGATCAACTTTTGGTATATTACTTACGTAGGATATTTATTATAACAACGAAAGTACAGCCATTAAAAAGTCGGCCAGCAACAATACTCATTTGCTTTTAGATAAAACTTTTATTTATATACGTAACATATATAAACCACGTCTTTATCCCTTACGGAGTAGACGGAGCCGAAGGTACCAGCACCTATAATAGGCCACGTTTAGCACGATTGAAACTTATTTACCTCACCATCTTATAAAGACTAACCTGTAAGCAATATTGATGGAGCCATCAGGCGATATGGCGAGGTGTTCGAACGGCTTGGCAGCGTCCGACGCGGGGTGGGAGGGCGTCAGGGCGTGCGCGGGCGCGGACGGCGTGGCGCGGCTGCGCAGCTGCGTGTAGTCCGAGATGGCTCGCGTCACCGGCTCGCGAACTATGAGGAGGAGCCGCACTGACGAGTTCATGGCACGCACGCGCTCTGGCACCTACAGGGAGAACATAGACCTTTAGTTTAGAACCTTTAGTCTAGTAGTAGGGTCTGTGTGCTGTTGCGTGTGTTGTGGTCTGTGGGTTTTGTGCTGTATGTGATTTATGTCTATTATGTTTGCTGTCATGTCAATCGTTTGAAGAATAAGTTTGCCTACGCTATTGTGTTTTGTCATGTAACCTTCTCAGTAACTTAAAAATTTATACCTACATACAAGCATACGAGTATGTATGGAAGCGGAAAAGGGTTCTTGCATGAAGACATAGAGGTATGACATAGACATGGCTGTCTTGCACGTGTGGTTGTCGGTAGCGAGGTAACCGTTTTGTTCATTATTAATTTACACCTTACGCATTTACAGCCATTCACAAGGATGTTACACCTACGTAATGTTTCGAACGAGTTGACGAGAAGTTTTAAAAGTCAGAAAAGAAAGATACGTCGTTAGCTCTTCTACGCAATGCCATTAACTTATTACGCGCGTTATATGATGTATTCCCATCAGTATGTATTATTTTAGCACATCAATATCGTTATTTTCTTTCGCAGTGTCAGCAGAACCTATAAATCATTATGACAGTAACAAGAGTATGTTGATTGTCCATTGGTTGATCATCATGTACCAACGTGAAAACTTTTGATTGATCATCGGGGTATAGTCTTGTTTATGAAAATATACACACTGTTACCTCGGTAAAAGTTCAATAAAACTGTTCAACTATAATCAAAGGTATTGTTTTCGCTCACATTATTATTATCAAGAGGTGGCAATGTATTCTCAAGCTGTGCAATTCAGCTTGTCCATTTTTGCATCTACTCAATCGATACGTTGAAACCCTGCCTATGAAAAACAGTGTCACATGCAACGCACTATTGAAACTGTTTCATAAAATTTCGGAGTTCAATCAAGTCACACTCGTGATTTTAAAAATGTCATGCGCTCGGCTCTTTGACAGTTTAATGAACTTGCTGTTCACAAAGCTACGGATAACAGTGGAGGCCAAAACCTATGTATGTATCTCAATCGTAGGTTCCCGTTCACAGAAAAAGGAAAAATATTATAACCGCTTGCCCTCCCCAGCTCTAGACAAATACGTCGTTCTATCTCACTCACCTATTGTGCAAACTACTCTTTTTCCAACAGACAACCACAATCCAATCAAGGTCTAAAAGTACTAGCTTCACCATAGAGTACAGAGTTTGGCTTCCACATTTACTGTTTTGATGTTTTCAACAAAGTCTAGGTACATGTTGTGTGTATCATTACTTACCTCAGGAGTAACGAAGTAACTAGGACTCTTCTCTATCGTAATCTGTCCCTTGAAGGACAGCGGCATTTTACTTCGGTACCACTCGAGGCCGAGCGCGTAGTTCTCATCGCGGTCAAAGAAATGGACTTCGCCAGACGCCTTTTGCACCATCGGATGGAGATACAACATCTCCAGGAGAGCTCGTGTGCCGCACTTGCGGACCCCGACTATCAGTGCCTGGAGGCAGAAGATATAGTAAGCTCATGCTCGCATGTACGGTTCGGAGTAGTGCTCGTCAAGAACCTTGTTGCACTAATGAAATACTTTAACTTTGGTATCCAATATTTCTCAAGATGTTTTGATGGTATTGTTGTATATTTGACGCACTTCCGTCTCTCAGTCGTTATTAGTGTAACACAGCTTCATCGGTTATCTCAAGCGAAGGAAACAGGCAGTGGCGTAACTATAACGTCTGGGGCCCGTGGCGAATTCGTCAGATGGGGCTCCTACCTCAATATAAAGAAGCGCATCAGCGTCCCTTCTGTGCTCTAAACCAAGCCAGTTCGGAGCCCCGTAGAGCTAGGGGTCTTTTGCCACCCCTGCCACCCTACAGTTAATTCACTGGGATCAGGATGCTTTAATATACTCGTACTCGTAGATTTGCTTATATAAGTCAAAAACAGAACTATTAATTCCCTGACGGGCTACTACACTGCAAAAAAATCAATTCATTCAGTTCCATTACCAGTAGTCGGTAGTAGGAATTTTCATCTCTCATAATTACTAATTATTTAATGTAAAGGAGAATGTTTGTGTACCTGTGGAAGCCTCTTCATAGGTCTGGGAGGTCGCGACGGTCGCGGCCTTTTCCGCAGCGCCATGGGATGGTTGATGCTCCGGCCGCCCACCTCTTGGCTGTGCGGCATCTTCCGACCCTCGCTGGCGGCTGACGCCAGACTGGCAGCCTAACAGATTTACCAGGTTGTAGAAACATGAAGATCTTTATTGGTAGGTAGAACAATATATAAATTCTACCCCATAGTTTTCGAGCTCGGCAATTTCTATGAAAGCACCTTTTCGAATGAATGTATCTTTGATTGCGTAGAATGGTTTGATTTCTTCACAGTTTTAAAGGACCTGCGACCTTAGTTTCAATTTTAATTAATTTTATATATTTTCGCGTTCCAAAGAAACATAATTATACATGAGTGGGACGAATTTGCACACTTGCAGATTGACTTGAAATTGATATAACTTAATTTTTACTAATAAACGTATGGTATCTATATGTCAGGACGGTTGATAATGAAGTTACAATCAACAAAAAGTACAGCCAGCTAAAAAGCTGGCATTAAAAAAGTTAGTTTTTTAATAAAAACCCTATTTCAAATTTAAACCGCTGTCGAAAGTTTTAGATGTCAAAAATTTTGTGCTCGTAAAACTGACACTAAAATCTTGACGGCAAACTGACGCGGCAGTATTCCACAGTCGTCAAAAATACGTTTCAGTTGATAACCGTATTTAAATTTCTACATCTGCTTTGGGCATACCGAAAAAACGACAGTGTATTTTTCTGAACCATTGCGTCCGTTGTTTAAAAACGTGGTCTGCTGACGTAGCCTCTCCGCCGGTGAGATTATTGGCATAGTCGGATCTCATTTAGATTATCCGCTGTTTCTGATCACGGGAGCATCCGCTATCGTTCCGGGATTAACAGTCAAACAATTTCCTATGTGTATATTGACTGGAAAATCTGTTATGTTCGCATGCCCATGTTGGATGCCCTTGGAGCCTGGTATTAGGGAGCCCTAAAGTTTCGTCATGTGGCACTTATTTTAGTGCGAGTTGCATCAAGTTACTTTATTAAAAACGCCGTAGTGACCTAGTGGTTTGACCTATGGCCTCTCAAGCAGAGGGTCGTGATTTCGGATCCCGGGCTCGCACCTCAGTTTTCGGAATTTATGTGCGAAATTACATTTAAAATTTGCCATGAGCTTTTCGGTGAAAAAACATCGTGAGGAAACCTGCACACATCTGCGAAGCAATTCAATGGCGTGTGTGAAGTCCCAATCCGCACTGGGCCCGCGTGGGAAATATAGCCCAAGCCCTCTCATTCTGTAGCGGGACGAATATAGGCTGGATATAATGATGACTTGAAAAATAATATTAACTAAATATACCTAACCGACGACTTTTCCTATCAACTATTTTGATTCCCCTTTCCACTTATACCCCCAAAATCATGCTAAACGTTGCCCGTAAGAGACGAAGACGTGATTTCTGTAAGTGTCTATGTATGTGTATTAATAAGCTTGATAACAACGATAATCAAAATCATTTTGGGTTCACAACATCAAAATTATTGTGCTATCGAAGATATGTGAGCTCTGTTGATCCATGTAAACATAGTTATCATAACAATACATCAACTTACTATTCACGTGTCTAATAGGACATCAAGAATGGCAGTGATTAGGCTTGCACGTCGTATTAAGGTGTCTTGAGAGAATGGAGCGCCTAATGCGGATTAATGGCTAATAACAATTGATAATGATAAGGGATTATCTTTACAAAGTCAGGTTTATTGGAGCTTAACTTTATGGTTGAAAGGGCGTGTTAGCGTGTCACCTATTCGATTATATATTAAGCTAGCTCGCTCCCGTTGTAGAATTTACCATCCCGTTCGAATTAAAAAAAATGGGTCTACCAACTTTCAAGTCATAGCTCTAGTGGTTTAGGCTGTGAGTTGTCAGCCAGTTAATCTGTTAGTGACGATTCTCTTTTATGTTTGCAATCCAGTTAAACGTTTACTCATCTATAACTTTTAGTATGATTTAATCAAGGGCTACTCATTGAAGTTAAAATCGGCGCTTAGTAAATCCCATTTCCACAGCACCTACATTCATAAACTAAAAGTTCTGATATGATTAACTTTTTTAATTAAAGTGAAACGGTATCAGGTCGTAATTAGGGAGCCGTAAAATGTAGTAGAAAGTTTAGAGCGGCAAACCCTTAGAGTTGGAACAACAGGCGTCATAAAGGAAGGGCGGTACAACGGCTTTATCTGCGAGGGAGCGCTTGCGAACATTAATTACGATTACAGCGAACGCGATAGGCACTGACTATGGCATGTAGTTGGTGCACACTGCTACTTAAGGCGTTCCTTTAATCGAACATCGAAAATAAATTGATTTATAAATCAAAATAGACGGCAGCAGGCTTTTTCGTGTAAATTTTTGTTACTATCAAACCAGTTCCTTCATTGTCTCATATCTGTCATCATCAGAGAAGATGTCATTGTCAAGAAGAATGCGCCGGCCGCTAGAAAATTGTCAGAAATCGATCTAATTTGTACAATGTTTGCAAAATCGTAAATAAGCTAGATCGTTTTTTTCCCTCCAAATAGGTACCACTGTGTATCCCTGCGTAATTTGTCATATAGCATCTATTAACACTACAGGATATGAAGCTTGAGCTCATATTCATGTTGGGTTTGGTAAATGTGAAACAAAGGTTAAAGATTCAGCATTCACATCAGAAGCGTTACTTTGGAACAAACCTCGTTTAAAACGGCCATTGTGGCGCACGAGAAAATATCCATAGTTAACCGCGTGAAATACATCGCTGGAAAAAAGCTAACCTCCTTTTGGTCACGCTTGTTAGAGTACCTTTTTTCCGTAGCCAAGTCGAGCATGGTCATGCTGAATAATTGAACATGACATATAATAAACGAGTAACACTTTTCGGCGTCACACTTTTTTCGACAACCTTTTTTATTCGAAACAGCGACTTGAGTTCGGGTTTCGAACTACTTAAAGCATTTTTTGGTAAGTACCTTAACACTGATCACCAAAGTAGAAAGTGAAAGAAATTGAATACACTCTTAAAAAAAAATCCGGCAGTTTTCAGCAGGTGGTCGGGTTCGTTTGACCGAATAGCCCTGTAAATGTTTTTCAGGATTTTTGAGTCAATTCTGACTCAGAAATTTTAATGAATCTTTGTAGTGAACAAAAAAATTACCTTGCTACTCCGCTACTCACGTGCAAGATAACCAAGCCTGTGTGAAATATATATGTTTTTCATGCAATCCCTCCCTCCACTTCTGCCAATAAAACACATATAAATCCCACAAACCTAATTATCCCTTACACCACACAAACACTGACGCGTTTCGATCCCTCAATAACATATATATTTCACACAGGCTTGGTTATCTTGCACGTGAGTAGTGGAGTAGCAAGGTAAAACATTTTTGTTCATTGAAATGGACCTCCGCAAAGTAACGCCTGATTCAATAGAATCTTTGTAGGGGTGTTTAGTCGAATTAACCCAACCTCTAGCTGAAATATTCTGGAAAAAACTAAAACGATACTTTAAGTTAACAGTGCCAGCTCCATTATTTCTACCCTGACAACTTTTTCGTTTTTATCTCAAACCAGTCGATATGATTTTCTGCCTGAAATTTGTTTATCGCCATCCCACGTAAAATCTGCCATTTTCTCCGAAATAAAGTACCTTATTCTATACCGCAATGTAGAAACTACCTCTTTACCACATCAGAAAAGTGATAACAAACACTAAAAGACAGAATTACTTTCAGGCTTACACTTATTATTGCCTAAGCCTTACATTTATGGATAGTTAGTCAAGAAGGTTATGTACGCCAACGACAACCTTCTTAACTGCCTTCTTTGTTCCGACTATTGCACAAAAAATACCAAATATCAAATACCGTGATGCCAATATACTAAACATATTGTCACGTCGATGCTGTGTCTTGAAATCAAAATGCTAATAGCTACACACATAAGCATACGTATATTTTACGGCTCAGCACGATGGTAGGTGAGTGTTGTGCAGTGTAAAGGTTGGAGTGTGACTGGTGCTGGGAAGGCTTGGTCCGGCCACGCCCTTAGAGAGCACGCACTGCCCCAGCGGAAGCCGTGAGCAGGCCTACAAATAATTAGCAAACGAACGGGTTTAACGATAAAATGGACTAGATTTTTAAGTTACTTTTTAAATGATGTCCCAAAAGTCATGGGTTACGGTTGCCCGTTCGCAAGCTGCCATTTAGCTTGCAATGCTTGTTCAGGTCAAATCAAACAAAATATAATTATATTAGAATGTAGTAACGAAAAATAAATATACATAGTCCAAGTTTAGTCAGCGAAAAAAGTTTGCAACAAAAATGTTTTTTTTAACCAGCTATTCAACTTTTAAGTTTAGGTACCTATATTTTAAAGTTTTTCTTTACGTTTCAATTGATCAAAAAAAAAACAACGGCGATCAGAGATAATATTTAAACAATTATGCTTGAGCAATACTAAAGAAATAGATTTCATAATCGTAAAAGTTTGAAGGGCGTTTTTATTTTAATATAGTATCAATTTAATACTTAAATGGCCTCGCAGCAAACAAAAAAAAACCTTGACGCGCAAAAAAGTATATCTTGTTTTTATATCAAAGCAATTATTTTAATCCAAACACAAAGTTGTTTGAAAAAGGTAAACGAGTACCAACAATTAACCGGTTAATATATTAAGGTCGTTTCATCGTTCAACCCTTGTTTAGTTAATTTAGTCGGTGCCCCTGTCTCGACTGATTTGTTGGATTGCTGTTGCTGTGTCGAGGATAAACAGACAAACAAATAGTAGCTTGTAGGCATTAAATATGCCTTTGATGTTGAATTCAAACGCAGAAAGACCGACATGTAACCTACAATTAAATAATGTTTCACCGCAGTATGAATGTAACAAAATAGGCGTTTTATCAACTTTGCCAGTTTGCCCGCCGACCGGTCCCTGGTTATGACTCAGCTACTAGCTTCCCCTATGACATTAACAATTTGGTTGGTCACCCTCATGCCATTTTGGACGTATAGCGATAAATAAAACAATATGGTCGTGTGAGGCGCTGGACGCGAGGCGCGAATTCGCAGAATGATGGCCTATTCTGTGGAATTAATGCGAACCGTGGGCCGTAGTGTCAAATTACTAGGGAAATTATAAACCGTAAAATACGCTGGTTTTCCCCAAAATTTAACGGCATACTGCTGCATCAGGTGCCACTAAATTTAACAATACATCAGTCACAACGGTTCGGACTAATTAAATTTTGTTTTGATAATTTTTGTTTTCGGCAGGCACTTGGTGGACACAAGAATGTAGGTACAAATCTGATGCAATACTAGGTAAACGATTATCTGTACCATCATAGCGTAATAATTTCTAATAATGAGCGCACTTCTTGGTGCTAACTGCCTACAATCGCTGTATAGACGGTCTAGTTATATCTGTTCGATCAAAAAACAATTTGCAGCGTCAGTGCAGCTATTGTCCGTCACATTGGGCCCAAGAATTGGACTCTTCTCACAGTAAAACACCTATAGCATACCTGCATTCTAGAGGGCGCTGTCGTAGAGCACATGGAAGGTGAGGAAGAGCGACAGCAGCGTGACGGAGAGCAGCGCCGCCGCGAGCTTGGGCCGCGACACCCCCACTACGAGCACCAGTAAATCTACAGCCCACCTGTATACTGTAGAGGGCGCTGTCGTAGAGCACATGGAAGGTGAGGAAGAGCGACAGCAGCGTGACGGAGAGCAGCGCCGCCGCGAGCTTGGGCCGCGACACCCCCACCAAGAGCACCAGTACACCTACAGCCCACCTGTATACTGTAGAGGGCGCTGTCGTAGAGCACATGGAAGGTGAGGAAGAGCGACAGCAGCGTGACGGAGAGCAGCGCCGCCGTGAGCTTGGGCCGCGACACCCCCACCAAGAGCACCAGTACACCTACAGCCCACCTGTATACTGTAGAGGGCGCTGTCGTAGAGCACATGGAAGGTGAGGAAGAGCGACAGCAGCGTGACGGAGAGCAGCGCCGCCGTGAGCTTGGGCCGCGACACCCCCACTACGAGCACCAGTACACCTACAGCCCACCTGTATACTGTAGAGGGCGCTGTCGTAGAGCACATGGAAGATGAGGAAGAGCGACAGCAGCGTGACGGAGAGCAGCGCCGCCGTGAGCTTGGGCCGCGACACCCCCACTACGAGCACCAGTACACCTACAGCCCACCTGTATACTGTAGAGGGCGCTGTCGTAGAGTACATGGAAGGTGAGGAAGAGCGACAGCAACGTGACGGAGAGCAGCGCCGCCGCGAGCTTGGGCCGCGACATCCCCACTACGAGCACCAGTAAATCTACAGCCCACCTGTATACTGTAGAGGGCGCTGTCGTAGAGCACATGGAAGGTGAGGAAGAGCGACAGCAGCGTGACGGAGAGCAGCGCCGCCGCGAGCTTGGGCCGCGACACCCCCACTACGAGCACCAGTACACCTACAGCCCACCTGTATACTGTAGAGGGCGCTGTCGTAGAGCACATGGAAGGTGAGGAAGAGCGACAGCAGCGTGACGGAGAGCAGCGCCGCCGCGAGCTTGGGCCGCGACACCCCCACTACGAGCACCAGTACACCTACAGCCCACCTGTATACTGTAGAGGGCGCTGTCGTAGAGCACATGGAAGGTGAGGAAGAGCGACAGCAGCGTGACGGAGAGCAGCGCCGCCGCGAGCTTGGGCCGCGACACCCCCACTACGAGCACCAGTACACCTACAGCCCACCTGTATACTGTAGAGGGCGCTGTCGTAGAGCACATGGAAGGTGAGGAAGAGCGACAGCAGCGTGACGGAGAGCAGCGCCGCCGCGAGCTTGGGCCGCGACACCCCCACTACGAGCACCAGTACACCTACAGCCCACCTGTATACTGTAGAGGGCGCTGTCGTAGAGCACATGGAAGGTGAGGAAGAGCGACAGCAGCGTGACGGAGAGCAGCGCCGCCGCGAGCTTGGGCCGCGACACCCCCACTACGAGCACCAGTACACCTACAGCCCACCTGTATACTGTAGAGGGCGCTGTCGTAGAGCACATGGAAGGTGAGGAAGAGCGACAGCAGCGTGACGGAGAGCAGCGCCGCCGCGAGCTTGGGCCGCGACACCCCCACTACGAGCACCAGTACACCTACAGCCCACCTGTATACTGTAGAGGGCGCTGTCGTAGAGCACATGGAAGGTGAGGAAGAGCGACAGCAGCGTGACGGAGAGCAGCGCCGCCGCGAGCTTGGGCCGCGACACCCCCACTACGAGCACGCAGTCCGCCAGCTCGCCCTCCGCCGGCCGGAACGACGACCGCGGCAACCATCTACGCACAATATTATGGTAACAACTGTTTCTTAAAATTGAACCGTATTACTTCGGCAGATAGTGTTCTGAATAAATTATTGAATACTAATAATATCACTGATTTATGGGAGTAATCTACACTCTGCACTTATATTGGTACAGTCGATTCATTAATTCCTGGCCTGAATTTGACGTAAGAAAAAAGTTCATCCTTTTGAAGCAGCTCCCTAATTTATTAGCGCTACAAAATATAGAAGATGAGTACTGCTCAGCTTGACGTATCTATGTTTAAAATGATTAGCAAGATCCACCACTTTTTACATTAAAATATACAAAACAAGACTTAGTTTAGTATAGCTAGAGTCAAAACGAGATTGATCTCTTTATATTTAGAGCGTACACAAGTATCACATGTATAAAATTTTAATAATCACAAGGTTTTTCTTTTTTATGAGTCAGTGGAATCTACTTTGCTGTAATTGTGTAGGTGATTTGGGTTTTTCTATAATAGTAGAGATCTACCTACGTAACATTACTTGATTGCCGAGTAAGTGGAAATGTTTACGAGTTTAGTTTCCAGACCGCAAGGTTGGCAAATAAAGTGAGTCATGCAGCAGATCACAACTATGACCAAATGTAGAAATACTAAATATAGATCAGACATCATTACTGTGAATTACATACATAATAATATATATACTATAACTATAGACCGGCCGCTTAAATGAGTCCTCGCCCGCGCGGTGCAGACGCGCGGGGTGGGACGACCGCGGGGCCCGAGAGAGGTGCAGGCAGCAGGCGCATTACCCGCCCGCACCGAGAGACATCCTCTTTGTCGTCCTACCCCGCGCCCCTGTGCCGCGCGGGCGAGGACTCATTTAAGCAATCGGTCTGTAGAGCTTAAATACAACAAATATGTATTATTTCAATGTAAAAATTGTAGGCAATTATTCGCATATTTTCGCCCACTCGTGATACTTAGGCCGCTGTAATCTCAAAGGATATCGTGGAAATATATACAGTTCTGCAGCAGTTTTTTGCGGTTATTTATTAGTTAAATAGTTACTATAGCTCTTCAACATTTACAAAAAGGAAGCACAGTAAAATACTTACAGAATATCGAGCGGCAGCGACTGCGAGCAACTCCTATAGGTTGCTTCAGTGCGGTGCTTGGTCGGCAGCGTGTGATACATCTGCGCACGCGGCTCCATGCGGTCCCATCGATCGCACCTACTCACAGTGGCACATCGCGTACAAGCCTACGCCATCACCCGACGCGCAACTCATCACAGTTGCTTTTATCTCTTACTCGACGATATTCGACAATATACCGCCATTGCTAATTTCTTTAAAGCGATCTGTAAAAATTACACAATAAAAAAATGCTTAGAAGAAGGAAAGGAAAAGCATTTATGGGTTATTTAGAGGCTTTCGAATAATTCAGACCCTGCAGGTTGATGCGTGTTTTCAACGTAAGTGGCCTGGAAAGGGGTACAAAGGACTTTTGTATCACGCACTTTCTTCATTAAGGCTACTGCAGGCTTTGGCTTTGCTACATCAAAAGGTGGAATGGGTTAATCCGAAACACGTTTTGAATCTTATTATTAACTCTGGCTACTTAAAGATTGCGCGCAGTGGGTTACACGTACCTTACAGAATTCATTGTGTCTTTTCCCGCACCTGAAAAGAAAAAAACTTGGTTAATCTCTTTAATACGATCGGGGAAGTTCACAACAACTTGTCTCCGTTTTCCACTTAAATCTTCACGGCAACATTGCATGGATTCCCACCCTATTATTTGCAGTAGCAAAACAACATTTTAAAACGCAACCCAAACACAAACCGCTTAGCTAGATTGACTGTCAAAATTTCTCCCCTAACTTCAAATTCCCAACTCATAACTTTATCTGAGTAGACACAATTATCTATTTTCAAAGTGAAAATTACATTTCAAAGTTGAAGCGGGGCATGGGAGTATTGTGCTGGATAAATTAAACTTAGTATTCGGTTGTAAAGTTAAAGAACACGAAGGTGGGAAATCACGGGGAGTTGCGGCGCGGGCGACACGAACGCAGCGCCGACTGTTTACGACTGTGGTGAAATAAGTTCAGTTTACACGTTTACACCTTTGTTGTTTGCCGAATACCGCGCTATCAAGTCTGCAATAACGCGCAGTTTTAATGTTGTTTCTAAGCGTGTTTATTTGGTACAGTGAGTCGTTCAGTTGATATTCTTTAAGAAAGAGAAATTCGATTACGCGCACGTATATAATAAAAACGAGAAAAATAAAGTTTAAAAAGTTACTTAACTTTTCTGTCTCATTTTTTTGTATATATGTACTTGGTTTAGATAGGTTCTATCTACCCTGTAAAGGATAAAGGCATGTATATGCTTGGTTTGACACTTTGCAAACAGTCTTTAGTTTGATTTGAATGACCGAACCAGTAGGTATGTACGAAGAGTAACGTAAATAATAAAACAAGTGCTGTCTACCATTTGACAGTCAAATTTTTGTGCATCGACTTGGCAATTTAGTGAAGTATTAAGTGTAACACGTTTACATAAATCCTGTTTTCTGGATTTCATGCTCAAGAGGATTAAATGGCTTGTCCGTCTTTCACGACAAACAACTATTACAGGAATACATAGCTACTTCAAAAGATACAACCTTTTGTAAGTATATTTCCACACAAAAAACTGTGATTTTTCCAAACCTATATTTTGGCGCCTATAACAAACTACTTACATACCTACTTTTAATTGCGTATTTTCATTAGACACTAGAATTAATTAATTAGCCAGTAGACACTAAAATTTATAGAAATATTCAACTATTACCCAATTCACACATTTTCAACGTATCAGATAACAGCTTTGAAGTATAAGGTATCCTTCTTATTCCTTGAGGCTTCCTTGGTTTTATGGCATGTACGTACAAAGCCATCATCGTCAAATAGCCTTCATATTTCTACGCCGTTTAATGTGAGTTAGTGTTTGTCACGTCGAATTGTAAAGATTTCACGTTAATATTAAGATTAAAATACATAAAAATCATCCCTTTTACAAAAAAATGTTTGCCACAGGCACGTTAAAAAATCTAGCGCCTTTGTAGTAGAATATGAAACGTCACAATAAAAACAGAAATGTAACCGAATGAGAGTGACAGTTTGAAATTGGTAAAAGTGTTTCATTTGGTTACTTATAGTAGCGTATCTAACTTGTCTATGTGTGCGGGTTGTCGTGTCCTAGGATAGGTGACCCGCGCATTGCTCCCGCCGTTCAATGCCCGCGATTTTCATTTGAACGTTCTAAAAAACTTGACGTATAATCAAAATGAGATGTTGTGCAACAATGTGTATGGGAAAAGATTAAATTACAAGAGACAAGATTATGAATCTGAATTTATATTAGGCATGTATAAGTGTACTACATCCGATATACTAGTCTTTGTGTTTACGTCTTAATGCGATTCAATTCCGATTCAGTTTAGTCACTGTCGGATTCATACTAACAATGACAGCTAAAACCTTAACTGAGTCGCTGAATTGAGGAAATCTTGATAATTTTAAAAGTTCTATATAATGGACTAGCTTCTGCCCGCGACTTCGTCTGCGTAGAATTATACATAAAAACCTTCCTCTTGAATCACTCTATCTATTAAAAAAACCGCATCAAAATCCGTTGTGTAGTTTTGAAGATATAAGCATACATAGGGACATAGGGACAGAGGGACAGAGAAATCGACTTTATTTTATACTATGTAGTGATATTGATATAGCCCATATTAGGTGGACTTTCAACATGTGTGTATGAAAAAAAGATCAATTGAGACATCGATTTGGAGTAGCGAACGCGAATAAAGATGCGTGACTTTGCTGTCAATCTATTTTTTAAAATCACTCCGGCAGTTGAAAGTGATGTATCCACGAATAGGTACGCCTCACTTTTTTAAGCTGTTTTTTGTACACTTATTTTTGAAACCATTAACAAACCAATTAAGAGTTTAATTTTTATTCATCTGCACGTAAACAAAGTCAAAGGAATTCTATAAGTTGCAGCTCCTCAAGTTTCACTACTGGCGGGTGCTTACTTTTACTACCGCGTCATAAAATCTTGCTGCGTGGAAAATTGAAGTCCATTACATTTTACATTGTAGAGGTAAAGATATATGTACAGATGGTACGGCGTAAAAGTTTTACCCGTTTGAAAATATCTGGTTTAAAACTCCTTTGTGTTTAATTGTGTCTGTAAATGTATAGTCGACTATACATTTACAGACACAATTGTTATTGTATCAAGAGAAATTGACTAGGAAGCCTACATTCCCGGGTTCGTCCCCTGATCACAGCAGATACCTATAGGTTCAATGTTCTACGAAAAGTGACCCGTTATTTTTGCTCGTGAGTATAGTTTTTCTTGTCCGACAATGCGATGCCGGTATCACCCTTTTGTATCAAAAAGTTCCACAATTGATCACGATTCAGTTAGTTCGAGAGCATTAAAAAATTACACTAGTACTTGTAAAAGGTACTCGTAGCAAAATACTAGGCCCGCTTTTCAACGGAAAGGCTCTGCATTATTTATCGCCACAGAAATAGTCAGGTATATTAATTATGTTTACAGGTAAATTATAGTAAACCAAGGATTTAAACTTTTCCTATAATTTGTATGTATGAATAAAATAGTTAGACTTTTAACAATAGGAGAAAGTCCAATCATACATAGTTACCTACACCTCCTGAGTAGGTATTATCACGAACGTTATAAGTTACAGGTCATTGCACGAAAATTTGGTATATTGTTCGACACAATCTCGCTTCTGGAATCAAATGGCAATATTTTACTACCAAGCCTATTAAATAAGTGGGCGCAAACATTGACGGGTTCGGTTAATATCTCTTCATGGCGATAAATGTACATTCGCCAAATAAAATAAAATTTTATTTTTGTTTCGTACATACATTTATGGCGGTTTTTTTGGTGTACCCATGCAGACATTCCGGTGTCCTAAATTATATAAGTGTTCTTGCTAAGTAGTACATCATAATCGTCTAAGCACGAAGAATAGTTGTTTCGAAGCACTTACATAAATAGTAATAATGGTTAATAGTAAAAGTTACACATACAATACTAAATATGCGTTTGACAACTATTGTGATGATATTATTATGAGTTCTAATTTATGATTAACAACTTTACCTAGGTACTCATAGTTTTCTTTTGGTATGGGACGGTATGGGCGTAGCAGTTTTTATATGTAATGCAAAGTAAATTAAAGACAACTCTTCATAAGTGCTTCGAACGTAGGGCAGCCTTTATAACCTTTATAATTTTATTTCGTTCTCTTTTTCCAGTGAAAGTGCAACAAAAATAAAGTATAAAAGCAGAATATAAAACTAGCTATTTTAGATACTTGGGCAACTGGAACTCAAAGTTTTATAGTAATTGCAGGGTTTGTTCTCACAACGCAGAGTTTACGTTACGTTGGTTGTGTGAGTGCACTTAATAGTTTCGTTGTTTAGACGCTTACATAAATATTAAAACTACTACAGGAACTTATACACGTTCCAGACCTTTAAAAACAACAATGTAGTGTAACTGTTGGTGTATCTATTTTATAGAAGATTGTGGCATGGGTATTGTTTTAAACGCTCTAAGGTTGAAAACATTTTTTTTTAAATCTTTTACGACAATTGTTTCTACAATCATTTTTAAACTTGTTAAAGTATTGTAATCAAATTGCAATGGAAACTTACGTAATTTTGCGAATAACTTTATTTGTTTTAAATAAAGAAATTGTTGACATCAGTCCGAGCAAAGAAAAACTTTTTTTAGTGTAACATTAAAACAGCTTAAAAATTTTAACGTTAATTAACTGCAGCAGGTGATGTCTGAATACAGGCGTCATAATTTTCCGCGCCACTGCACTCCCGCAAAAAAAACATTCGCGAAAAATTACCCACTTAAATAAATATCGCTGTGGGTGGTAATGCATTTGCCGTGCAGGGGCAGGCGAAGGGCGGGTCAAGGCTGACTGCAGTATTAATACACCCGCCAATCGCGTCACGTCTGCTATTTCCACGCAAGGCCAAACTTAGCGTATTGGATCGTGTAACATCTGACTTAATAAAGGAAAATTGCTCCGAGATCTTATCTGTGCACTTTTACGACAAAATTACTTCTATTTTTATACAGCCTTCGTTGAACGGCACGTACGTTAAAGATAATGACTGCCACTTTCAGGAGAACTGCGGAATCTTCGTGATCTGTGGCGAGATTTCCTTGGCTTTTAATAAGGCTTAGTAAGAAGCCAGTGTGCACTGAAAAGAAGTTTGCAGTTTTTATCAAAAAAAACATACCTAGGTCTCACTTGGAAACTTTTTTTGATGTTATTTTATCTGGGTAATAAGACTATGTAATAAATTTATGCTTATTGTTTTAGATCATGCAAATTGAATAATATTCAGCGTGATGTTACTAAGGTACATTTCTACTTTTTTCACGTTTTCTTATTTCATTTCTTATTTAAATTTGCTATTGTGTACCACGAAAGCCGAAGCCATGTTGATTATTAACAGCGGATTTTTCTTTAGAGATAATTGACTTCCATGCTGGTCTGGCAGCAAAGGAAAAACATATAATGCGCCAGTTGCTTCTCGTCCCGCACAGGTGGTAAAAGCCCATCAATGGGCGAAACTGTTAGGAATAATGTTATGGGCGTTGCGGCTAGCAAGCCATCACTATTTTGATTCCTTTTTCCACCTATACGCCTACAATCATGCTAAACGTAGCCTTTAGGTATTTGTTACCTCAGGCTCCGTCTACCCCGTAAGGTGATTATAGACGTGATTTGTGTATGTACAATTGAGAGTATTTATAATTATTATTGAAAACGGAGAACAAGATTCGTTGTTTTATAAACATTTCTAAAATAATAGCATTGTGGCCAGTGACGCTAACTATGAATCGGAGTCTCGAGTTCAAAATAATGTACTTGTATGATGAATATGAATTATATGATTGTTATGATTATTATTATTTATTACGTAACACGTAACGTACTATTTTTACACCGACCTCAACCCTGTGGATTACATTGATAATTAGAAAAAAAAACAGGCATCAACGCGTTACTTTTTCTACAATATACACAAAACATGTTTACTTCTCGATCTGTGCTTAAGAGGTAGTACACAATTTATTAACACTTACGTATATCAAATATATTGCTAAATGAAATTGAAACTGCCACCGAAAGTTCTAGGCAAACAAAATGTTGGTGCGCATGATTTGAGGTGCTCTGTGAAATTGAAAAGTTTCAGGTTTCATTCTACCCTTTGAGACATGGCTAGCTTTATATGTATATATACGTCTGTATAAAATGTCGACATTTTCAATTCGTGGCCGCCCCATTCAGCTGCAACCAATCTTCACTCTTTCAGACGTGTGGAGTGAAATACCCAGCTTTTACATCACGAACGTGCATAAATTGCATCGCGGGAAACTGCTTAAATTGTTGGCCGGGCACTTATTTGTTGGAACAGAAATACTAGTGTTTTTGTTTAGTTCTTTTTACGAATGCTTTTGCATACCTACTTAAAAATACAGTAGCGTAGTATGAAGAATCGTGTTCTCGAACAATGTTTTTCATGAAATGATAATTTAAATTGAAACTTGCTTCTTGTTCTAAATGTTTGCAGTTAACTTGTATTGCTCATACTTGTAATTGTTGAGTAATAAAGTGAGAAATTCTTACTGGCTGTTGAATGATGTTGTGTAGCTACCGGAAAAATAAAAAAGTTTAAAGAAAAGTACCAGTTTCAAAGGCGATCTGTGGTACTGAAATGTTAATTAAAGAATGAAATTGGCCCCTGGAGGCACTCTCTTTACGACCAATCATAAAACAGGCTTTTAGAGCACAACATAAAGTTACGCAGTAATTTTTACGTGAGCCAGACGTTTTATTCCGAAATTAAATTCTTTCAGCTTGCGGATTTGAGGCGTTTCTATCCATAAAATATTTAACGATTTTTACAAATAATAAAAGTAACCGATTAATCCTCGAAGTGCAACTTTAAGTGCGTTCTATTGGATAGTGTTTAACCTATTTTTGTTGAAAGCGATTCAAATTGAATTATCATGGCCGTGTTTGGACAATGAAAATCAAAGTCATGAAAAATATTCGTTGTTCATTAATCTTTTCAACATAGTTATAGCGACGAGCAAAAATAACGGCCTACTTTTCATACAGCCTTGTGTCCACACTTTCCAAAGTGTCACGTTTTGTTTGATCGTAAGTGTCTGGAGGTAACCGTGCTTAGAACAGACAAGACGTATATTTTAGTTCATTTACACAAAATGTAGAATCGGGACTAAGTCGAGGTTGAATATCTGTTGCTGCGTGTCTCACTTACCGTCGGCGAGAGCTGCCAGCTCTAAACGTCGCTCGGCTGATGAGAGCTTAAACGCGGTCTCAAATATTAGGCTCCCAGCTTACAAGGGGGCACGATAGTTGCCCATAATTGCTTCGTTGTCTACGAGGACATCATCCAATTAAAGTGTAAATTGAGGACAGAAATGCCAATCAAATGGAGCATTCTGACATAACCAAAAGCCTTAAATGGTTCTTTTTGGGACGATATTGAGCGTAGTTGTAAATGAACAAATAGAATGTTTTTTATTCATACCCAGTATCTGCAGTTTCTTTCTATAAGCTTAATTAAAAAAGGCCTAATTTTGATATTATTTGTAGTACGCAATTATAATCGGAAAGCCTAATTCGGTGTCCACAGTCGTATCCACTTCAAGTGCGTCTTAATTTATTAAACAGTTTCTTGAGCACCCGGTTCTGTCAACAACATTTTTTACGACCAATCGATCTTTTCAATCTGAAATCTAAAAGAATTCAACGAACTAGCATCCGACTAATGACTTGACCATCCAATTCTTAATTATGTAGCTAGATTTCACTCCAAAAGGGCAAACGATAAGTTTCGTATTAAGCACATTTCTCTTCAGCAGGTAATCCTACTATCGATTTCACCGTATTCCGTTACTCGTGTAAAATTGCAGTAACACGCTTTCATAGGTAGTTTGTCACGGCCGTTTCCTTGGCTATATTTTCATGGTAATTTTGAGCTGGTGTTTCATTAAGGCGAGCGTTTACCGGCTTGCAGCGCCGGTTTTATGCAAAACGTGCAATCCGCGATTTTCTTTGAAGGCCGGGCGTTTGTGGTAGACGGTTTTATGTTATTTACTGCTAATACAAAACAGAGGTCGATTTCTTTTGAGGCTTTTTTATATCGACACTGTGCAGTCAACTACATAGTTATGACCAAGGCCATCCATCATGCTTCTTCTATAATCGAAATATTTATTTGCATTGTAAAAGTCTACTACTTACTTATAACGTAGGTTTAATATCTATACATTATTCCGAGTGGGGCCCGTTTTACACCATAATAATATGTATATCAATAGTTGACTGTTTGTTTTCTGTATATCTTTCTTTTATATATTCACGTGTATCGAATGTGTGTAAATAACTCTCTTTCTCTCTCTCTATATAACTTTCAACATGATTAAAGCCATCAACCGCCGACATGAGGAGCGTTTTATTTATTTTTATAGTAAGTCTCAGGTGTCATTTCGACTTTAAGATAACAATACGTGTCCTTTGCAATAAAATCCAAGCCTAATCTTTAGGAGTTCACCTGAGTCTAGATACAAGGATATAAGAGATTTGTCAAGAAGCGTAACTATGCTGCCAATAGAGGTAACAAATATTCTAAATACTACCAAAATGGTTATTTAATTTAATCAAGTATACGGTTGCTGAACGCTCATTAAGTCGTCAGATTGCTAGTGTACTCGTATGTCATAATACGTGCATGCTTCATGTATATACTGACGAGCAACAGGCCACTTGTCATACAGCTTTGTATGGGAAGGGACACGTTATTTTTGCTCATTACATCAGAGTAGCAACCCACCTATTTAATTATAGTATAATAGGTACTTCTTTTTTTAAACAATACTAACAGCATTTAAAATACTTAAACAAAACCAAAAACTATTCTGAACTTAATTGAATTAATATCAGATACTCGTAGCATGCGTTGTTAACGTAAACTTGCAGTCGTGACATTTACTGGGATCGTTGTTTTGGGTGGCATTTGAAAATAATAATATTATGCATTCTTCCTAACCCTTTCGAACACAAACTAACTCGCTTTGAGATCCAGCGCCATTGTGCAGAAAAGGGCATGTTATTCAGTGAATGACAGCGGAGGGCCTGAAAGGTCGCCTCCCTACGTTGTATCTCTATTGAGGCCCGAGCCACCTTTGTACAATAACATAGTGGCGTTGCCTTTTTCACTCGCCTCGACTGATTCTCCTGAAGCACCCTTCTTTAGATAATCACGCTACTTTATTCAGGGATTTACATTTTAAAGCAGCATTTTAAGATATGCGTGGTTCCGTGCGCTTTGCTATATCTAGTCCTGAATGAAGAAGTTATCCATTATTCAGAACGTCCTTTGTCACTAAAAGCGTAAGTGTAGTGAAATACATTAAAAATAATTTGGGATAATATTTCAAAGCTCTTCTTTCCTAAGTAACTGTAGTTGAATGGATTACAATTTAATTGGATAACGAATTGCCATTTCTAAGTACGAGAATTACACAAAGAAGTTGCGTAGTTAGCAATTAGATTTATTTGGTGATTATGCGGTTGGCTGGGTTGCTTACTTTAGTTATTACAGGAGTTGAACTCTAAGCAGGGTCATTACAGAAACTTTCAAGGGTTAAATTACAAATTTGACTTTTTATCGTTATACAATGACGACATAGTACCACCTAATCCTATGGTACTATCATCACATCTCTAATGTGCATTATGCCTGTTTTATATTGTTAATGTGGATTCTTTGTGTATTTTAATACGAAAATCTCCATTCATGCGGAAACTTTCTTTATTTTTTTTTATAGAAATGAAACTTAGAAAAAAGTTAAGCTTTTGCAATGGTACAGTATCTACTTTATCATAAACCAAAATGTGTGTAGTTAAACTTTTCATACGCGTTCTATGTCTAGACACAAACTATAATACTTTACCATTATTTATTTCCTGTTATAATTATAAATGGAGCTAACCTACATTGTAAAAGACAGGTATTCATTTATAACATACAACCATTACAAACCGAGGCTGACAAAGATAGAGTATGAAATATGTACCTAGGTGCGCGGAAACTCATAGCCAATAACAAAAGCGTTCCTAGCGTCTAGAGACTCTTAAAAGGACAGTTTTTAATACGTAACTATTATGTTGTGTTCATTTCGACGCATACTGCCAGGAGCGCAAATTACCTGATACTCAGAGTACCATGATTATTTAAGCGTCTTACCATCTACGCAGAATACCAGAATTTCATTTCGGATGCTCAAACTACCAGACCAAGCCATCTACGTATAGTGCCAGAAACTTAAAGTAGGTGTACCTGATACGCATTTATTTGCTGCCAATTTCTAGACACAGAAACATAGGTAGGTTTAGGTTATGTTAAGTTTTCATCGGCCCGAAGCGCCAAAAACACACAGAAATAGGAGCTCCGAGTTAGCGGAGCTCCGTCGTCACTGTTTCAGTTCATTTGCGTATCTGGTCTATTGCCTATAAGGTACTTCACGAATGAAAGCATGGGCATGTGCGTATCAGGTAATTGGCGTTTCTGGCAGTATGCATCGAAATGGTTGTGATAATCACGACATAGAAAAAATAATCTTCTCGTATTAACTGTCATCTTCCTGAGATCGGATGTAGCTAATGCACCCGCAGCGTTCCGCGTTCATTTATAGCCGCGGCTTCCGTGTTAAGGTTTATTTAAGGCTCGAACGCGAAAAGAAAGGTTATAGCCGTATAGCAGTGTTTTACAAGAATAACGGTTATGTAAGCCATTACAGCAAATCGCTGTAATATGATCGGGAGCCCTGTATGAGCCTGCTATCTTTCAGTAATGTGTCGATTAAGGTTCGCGTTACGGGAGCAAGTAAACTTAATAACACCGCTGAAGCCTTTGCCAGCATTACCATAAAGCGAGTATGCTATAACGGAAGCCTTAGTGGAATTTAGGTACCGATACCGATACGTTGTAATAATAATAAATATCAAATTGTTAAGATAGTTTATCGGCAAAACATGGTGTAAAAGTATTTTGCATGTGTTTTCTGCTAGTCCCTGCATTGACTTGTGTTATGTCTCTAAACAAAACTTTTTGAGTAATAATCGCTGCGCTTAGCTGACCATCATAACTTGACTCGTTCGCTCGGAGAGGTTACACGGAGTCAGGTGGCTTCCGCATTTTGCCGTTGGGCGTGCAAAGACAACTGGATGCAACGACAATGCTTGGGTCAAGTTATGGTTGTCTCTGAGTGCTGAGATCATTTCCGGACAACTTTTTTTAAAGCATCACGCGACAGTAGCATTTTGAACGACAAACGAGAGCCAACGTGCAACGACGGTTGATCGGGTGCAGTTTTTTGCTTGTCACAAAGAGCTCAAACAGAACTAGTTCTGTATAGTTCTGTTTAGGACTAGAAGACCTACATAGCGCAGCAAATATCATAAATACGGTACTAACTAAGCCATTTGCTGACGAAAATGTTAGTTAGATATTGCCTACAGGCATTAAAAGAAACATCAATTTCTGCACCATAAGTAAAAGTAGTATTCAGTATATACGTATAACTTGTATATGTAAGTATGAAAGTACGTGGATATATCAAAAAGTACCGGCCAAAGGGGCCGGTCGTTTGATCATATAGATTACTAGCTTTTCAACTATTGCGTATGCAAGGGATTCTTTTCCCATGAACCCTAAGGGAATTGCGCAATTTTCCGAGATGAAAATTCCCTTATGCACGATTATTGATCGACCAAAATTGGTTTGGAAGTTTTATAGTAAACGCATATACGGGTGTTCTATTTAAAAAATAGGACGTGTGTTTTTGATTTGTATTAATAAAATTCTTAAAGGTTTGTCATGGTAAATGATATCGAATGAAGATGAACTGCATTATTCACAGTGCGTAAAAAAACAGTATAAAAATTAGATATGACTAACATAGAGCTAAGAAAATTTTCAAGTGCCTATATTTTTTGCATTACGGCAGTGAAAGCAATGTCTTTTTTTAAGTGAACAGTAATTGTTGAAGTCTCACCATTTTCAAAGTGGTAGCATTTTTACCACTTATATTTTTAAGTCACCGTCAAAGCGAAGGAAACATATCTGAATGTTACTATATTGGCTAATTGACCAGGTTGATCGATTAATTCTGACCTAGGTCGGCTGAGTAATGAAACTGAAATGAAAGAAACTAATCACGTCGGGTAAGGCCAGAATACACTTAGCTTTTGAATTGAGCTTATGAATGTTCCTCGTAAATTAATGAGGCCTTGGATTTTTGTAACATGAAAGAAATCACGAGCCCTAATGAATGTCTCATTATTAGACAGATTCGACAAGACTAGCCACCGTGGGGCAGACTGGTAAGACTGGCCAGATTTATAGTCTCCACGTTTTTGTATCGGTGATTTACTTGTGGGTGTTTAGATGGAACACTTTTTTTATCAAGTCAGACCCTCATACGGTTAAAGGCATGAGCCCAAGCCTGAATGCTTCTTCACAGCGCTTGTTTAAAGTTTAGAATAGTGTTATTTAAATATAAAACGTTGTCAGTCTAGCACAATCTTATCAGGCATTACAGTAAGTAACAAAATACTGAAGACTTACGTGCAACGTTGGGTACGAAAAGTTATAATAACCACTACCAAAATAGTTAGTCTATCATTTCTATTGAACATCTCCTTCAGGCACTCCTGTTCTTGTGAATAAATACTTTAATAATTCAGGCACTTCAGTAACTAAATAAAAGTCTACGAGCACAACAAGTATACGACT
Source organism: Pandemis cinnamomeana (assembly GCA_932294345.1). Classification (NCBI taxonomy): domain Eukaryota; kingdom Metazoa; phylum Arthropoda; class Insecta; order Lepidoptera; family Tortricidae; genus Pandemis; species Pandemis cinnamomeana. The sequence goes on along the minus strand of OW028705.1, from coordinate 6,984,606 downwards.
GGTAACATAAGACTCCGCGTACAAGAGCCGAACTCTCCTAAAAATACTAACGTATTCATAAACGCAATGAAGTATAGAATTTTCATACCGAAGTCAAAATTTTATGCCTCGCCTAAGCACGCGTCGTATACGTAATATGTATTTGTATAACTAAGTATGTGTACAAAGTGCGTTGTCTCTCGACACATGTGATTATGTGCCACGACATTGTTGAGGCGTGAAAGACATCTAGATAATCGGCTTTTCTTGTGTGCCTTGGAAACTCCATTGCTACACATCACTCATTGTGATAACAGTACGTTGTTACTCGGGTTACTTGACACATCTTAGTGCAATCCTTTGATATTTGTGTTTGTGGTTAAATTAAAGTTAAATTATACTCGAGTTATCAATGAATGGAAGGATGAAGCACAAGATGAGTGGTGAATCGGGTAAAAACTATTTTTTCTTGACTGCAGCTTGGACTTCCATTAGGGCTAATTGAAGTTCAGGTCAAAATGTTTTTAAAGGAAATACATAATACGGAAAAAACTGACATGTCAAAAGAAACTTGCTATCTAGATGATTTTTATATTTGTACAATGAAGCATTTCCTTACTTTATTTCATCATCTATCCCATGCAGCTTTTGTTGCAATCGATTCCATTTAGTCATTGACATGTCCTTCGCTTAGACTTACGTATGAAAGGAACTTACTGTTTTGAATACGAGAGCCGTGGCCTCACACTTTGTAATATGTTTTTAGAGAAATGTTTGGCTTGAGAGAAAAAGAAAAACATATAAATGGAAATTTAGTCTCGTTTGAATTTAACATTGTTTCTCTTATACAGGAAGTAAAAGTTCGAGAGCTACACGTGTACAATACAATCAGATGGGGCTGTTTTCCTTGTACATTAAGAATTCTATCTCGGCGTTAGTTAGAGCTTTCGGAAACTTGAATACGTAGTCGTTTTATTATGAGCAGAATGAACTGGCTGAATACGTGGCAAGTTTTTTTCTTGAAACGAAAAATAATCGAGTAGGCAAACATATTATTGAACCGATTATGATAAAATTTATGTCAGACGAACTAAGAAAAATTATATAACGAATAAAAAAATAATCATAGAAATCAATTCTCAGTGGTTTGACCTGTGGCCACTCAAGCAGAGGATCGCGGGTTCGAGCCCGGGCACCTCTGGAGTTTTTCGGAATGAGTGCGATATTACATTTGAAATTTACCATGAGCTTTTCGGTGAAACGTGCACACATCTGTGAAGCAATGTGTGTATGAAGTTCCCAATCCACATTGGCCCCGCATGGGAACTATAGCCCAAGCCCTGTCATTCTGAGAGGTGTCCAGCAGTGGGAAGTATATAGGCTGGAGGTGATGATTGTCAGTCAGTGAAAACGCACATTTTACAAAACATACAGTAGAATGAAGAACCTCATCTGGTTTTAATACAACCCTTAATATGATATAATTAACAAAAAACATTATTCAAACCTCATCGTAATTTAAGACCCCTAAAAATTCTGTGTTACTAAAAAATATAAAAAGATATTCTTAGACCATGTCCACTGCAGTGCACATTGTTAAAATAAGTGTCTTTTTCTTTCCAAGAAACATTAAGCCATAATTACGCGGTGCACGACATAATCGTGCATACTTACGTCACCCGCCTTGACTTAAACTCTAATAATAAAATAATAATAATAATAAAAATCTTTATTGCTAATGACAAGGTACATATTGGAACAAAAAATGACATGCTCTACGAGTATACATCGCCAATCGCGGACTACTTCAACACTTTACCCGTTAGCCGATATTTCTTATACACCCACGACGTAATGGAGACTATGCGTTTGGGGTGATCGGTAGTTTTAAAATGATCACACTCAAACTCTGCTAGATATAGATTATGTTTTGGGGTGCGAGTCGGGTTACCTCCTCGTGTGGTCAAGAGCTGCGGTTCGTTTTTGGATCCGTCCGAGGAGAAGAGCAGTGCTTGGTCCGGTGCAACTTGGGCATCGGTTAATGACTTCCTGGCAGATTCTGAGGGATATCGTTAACCGTTGGCTAAGAACCCGAAGGTGGGGACGGGTCTTTTGACCGTGTTTTACCGTACAACCTTGTCAAAGTTTTTGTCACAAGATCTTTGAATACTGTATTTATTACTTTGAAATTGGCGAAATCATCGCATCGATCGATGGGGCCATATTTAAAAAGAAGTAGATTATGGTTATAACAAGTCAGAAAATCAGGGAAAGACAAGGCCCCTATATCACCAAAGAAACAAGAGATACTACAGGAGATACTACATCCAGGTTTATTTACACAATACACAATTACTATCTGTGTAGCGGCGGTAGTATCTCGCCGAGAATATTCATCTGATAGTAAAATATAAATGAACGGATAAGGTTGAGCGCTGACTACAACAGCTCTATTACGTAAGGTCGGTCAAGGCCGAGCCCCCTCCGCGTATACAGCGGACGAAACGCTGCAACGTAACTTCTATTCTTTATGTGTTACGAGACAGCCCCTAAACACATCTAATATTAGACACGTTGGCGGTTTTGTACGGATTACTGAGGGTTAAAAATGTATACTTGTATACATTATGTAATAGGTTGGAAGTCATTATTTAAAATTTTACGTTATGCCCAAAGTTGTTAGGATAATCTTAAAAGTATTCGTCAAGCGAGTAATAATAACACTTATTTTATCCATAAAGAAAAAACATAGAATGTACCAGTTGCTTCTCTTTCTGCGCAGACGGTAAAAGCCCGTGGGCGGTAACCGGTAAGGGTAATGGGCGAAAATCTTAGGAATCATGATATAGGCGATGCGGCCAGCAACCCATCACTAATTTTATTCTACTTCCTTTACGCCCACAATCTTGTTAAGCGTAGCCTGTCTTGTTACCTTAGGCTTTGTCTACCCCGTAAGAGATAAATACGTGATATGTATGTTTGTGTGTCTGTGTGTATTAATCCAGAACTGCTTAATCGTTTCCTTGATTTGCTAACTGGTCATCAAAGTATACATTGCAATATTACCTACTTAGTTTTACTCTGTGATTAGAGTAAAACTAAGTAGGTAATATCACAGTCATTAGAGCGCTGTGACAGAAACTTGACGTATTTGTATAAATATAGGCTGTTGTGAGGTAATTAATAGGTACGTAGTACAAAAATTGCCGACAAGGGGTACCTTGTTCAAAAACATATTATATTCTACTCGGACTATTATTCCTAGTTAAATGCCAGTTTTATATTTCTTTGTGAGAAACCGTACAATAATTAAGATGCTATCTTTTCATTTTATTATAGAAACTAAACCACCGTTTACCTACATAGAAGTTTAGCCAATAATGCAGTTAAAGGGAAAGAGGATGCCATATGTTGCCACAGAGTCCATACGGAGCCGATCGGCCGGTGTTGACAGTATTGGCACATGCAGAGTTGCCACTATAGGGTTTGTTGACTCGCTTGCACAACCAGTCCGTATAATAACGACTGTTTGATATGCAGGGGATTCAGTCCAAAAATGAGGAATTGTTAGTCTAGCCGGCTGTAGCCAGTAGAATTAGTTATTTATGAGGCTATGCTAGAGTCTTTGCTCCGACGAAAAATTAAAAACAGTTCTCTATCCCGTGGGATTTTCAAAATTTCCTTCTTAATTCAACTCTGTGAAACTCAAATTTCGAATCCCCGACTCTAGTGGTTTAGGCCGTAAGTTGTCTGATAGTCAGTCAAACGTGACTCTTTTATATAAACGGTTTCATACCTATCACTTGTAGTTACATTGGACATGTTTTCCAGGGGACGAACACCGTCATTACCTTTGGTCTATCCGTGATGTCATGCCTTGCACCGAAAAATCGTTGGCTTAACTATATACTGGTATCTTGAGAAATATGTTCGATAAACAAATCTTCTTCTTCAGCGTGCCATATCCTAACGCCTGTTGGCGATCATCATATGTGAAAGCCCTCTCTGTGAGGTTAGTAAATAAGGATGAAATATTTGATTCCGAAGCGGGTTTATGAGTAATGAAAGTTACTAAATTTGTAGATCACGAGAGTAAATCGACACACTGTCATATTTTGAGGCTTTTTGTCCGTTTGTCTTACCGTGTAACCTACATTTATTACTTACTAGCTAACCCGGCGAACTTCGTACCGCCTAACAGTCGATTCTTTAATTTTTTATTTTTATTTTTTCTCTCCACAAGAACCATCCCCATAATGCAAGGAATATTGTAAAAAAAGAATTAGCGTAATCGGTTCAGCTGCTCTCGAGGTTTGCGCTTAGCAACACATTCTTCGATTCATTTTTATTTTATAGATTAAAAAAGATTATGGCAAATATATTTTTTAATGCAACACAATAAACCAATACCTTGTAAATTTGTTTTAAAAAGCACTTTTAATGTTGTCAGTGCCTAAAAAGGACCTTTTATAAAAGTAGCTGAGCCGTCTTCGAAGAAATAAAAATCTAAGTAGTAGGTACTACGCATAAAATTGTGTTCGTGGGGTGTTCCTTCAGTATATTTAATTCAGGTCATATCGGCGAACAGTGTACCGTGTACCGACCTATCATTATGTAACGAAACAAATTTCGCTGAGTAAGAGTTAAAAATTCCCAGAAGCACTTGTGTACTTTTCGGATTTTTCTATGTGTTCTAATTTTCATAGACATTTAGAAATTGAATTTCTAACGGCAAAACCGTAAAAGTAAACATAAAAATCAAGAAATAAAAATTTCTTGATTCATTTGATAGTGCCTATCATTTGAAAAACAGCGCCTTCTCTCGTCCCTGGTGAGCAGTAGATGTTCCACGGGAGTTTGTAATTGTGTCGTACAGACACATCATTCAAACAGATGACGCTTAGCGACAAAAAATTCGCATAGTAACAAAGGTCACGTGACAGTTAGTAACAGGTAGAAAAATTCGGAGACTACCCACCTGCTATGGGTGGTGTAGGGGTACAGCACGCGTCACGGAATGACGAGGATCCGGGTTCGATTCCCGGCCATAGCTTTACTTTTCGGATTTTTCTGTGTTCTAATTTTCATAGACATTTAGAAATTCACTTGTGTAAAAGTCACTAAGCGTAAAGGCTTGTTCGGAAAAGCGTCGCTTTTTTACACTTGGGAGTTTTGAAATTTAACAACACCCACATACTGCTGAAATGCTGGAAAATGTAAAACAAGTAGGTAGGCGATACTGTGAAGCGGCGGAGATCGCCGGAATCCCTCTACTTAATTATTTCTTATTAAGTAAGCTGAGCATAAAGTTAGCGCTCAAGTTTTAACAATAAAATGGGTCAAATTTAAGAGAATGAAATCATAAGTACACGTATGTCTGTGGGCTTAAGAATTGTATACAATTTCGGAGTAAAATAAATGTAATGAAGTGTTCAAACATGTTCAAAATTTCACTTGTCTCGGTGTCTGTCTAAGCTGTCTGTTATCACAACTTGCAAATCTGTAGATCACAACGTTTTAATATATCGTGTGGTCTTTTATATAGTTTAACAGGTACGTACGTATTTTTTATTATCTTATATAATTTTATGATCTCCATCTCCCAGTAAAAATTGTGAGCAATATTGTATATCTATAACCTACAAGACCTTCAAATTGTTAAGATGCCCGCCATCTTTTAAAAATTAGATCTATTGCGGATAGCACGTTGAGACGTTATTAGCCGCAACGGACCAAGATTAACAGCATCAAAGTAACATCCTACACAAGCTTAACTAAATATTCACGGGCTACATTAGTATAATAGTTGTGGCGAATACTCCGGCAAGCTTTATTATGAATGATAATTCCGCCGGCGGTCTTCCGAAATGGAGTGTCCCTAATTCAATACCGTACTCGTATAATGAAATATTGGATATGTATAATACATACTACAGGGTTGTTGCGAAGTTGTATTGAGGTAGTTGACAGGAGTCTTATCATGACGTCTTCAATTCCGACTCGCTTCAGGTTTTAGCCGTCATTTTTATAGTATGGATATGACAGCGAGCGAGCATAAACTGTATCGGAATTGAATCGCATTAAGACGTCATGGTAACCCCCCAGGACTGGGACGGGACGTTGACGTGACTTAGTTCGTTTGTAATAAATCTTTCACCCTTCGCCACGTTGGTACGTTATGAGTTTTATAATGTTGTGGCAGCGTCGGAGTATTTTAGAATCGTCGGAATAGTTACTGGTATTCAAATTGCAGAGTTAACTTCTTTAAATGTGTGACAACTTAAAATATTTGTTAGATGGCGTCTGACACTTTTTTTGTACTACAAAGAAGACAAACGAGCAAATGAGTCACGTGATGGCAAATGAAATTCACCACCCACCAATATGAAAAATTGTCTAATACCTACTTTGACATACTCACTAAATATGTATTAATGTTTATTTGAGGAAATAAGCAAATTCGTTGCGGCATGTGCACTTTTTTATTGGAGCAGCCATTTTTTAACCATATTTTACGGCATTCAGGAATAAAAATATCATTTACGAAGAACTCACCTACACGTCCAAACCGATGAATTAACCGCAGGCTCTTTTCACATGCTCTTGAATTAGAATTAGGTCAAAACCACGAAATACGTTTGGATTGAAAGAACATCCACAATTTTCGAAGCTAAAGCGTGCGCTACGTGCAAGAAAGAAGGCAGTAAAATTATGAATAGATTATTACTAAGAGCGCTCGAGAAACTTGAGTTTCTCGAAGCTATAGAAAATTCAGATCCAGATTAAAAAGTTCCGCGCGGATTCGGGTAATGCCGGCGGACGATCGCGATAATACACACTTCCCCAACTCATCCAGTATTTATACAACGTTCTTTTACATTTTTTATGCAAAAAAAGTTGACAAAGACACTTCAGTCTAGAGCTACCTGTCGGTCGATCAGTTTGGCATGTTAAACAGATTCATTGCAGTTTATCATTATTATTTTTATCTTAACCCGCACTTGTCAATATAATCCAGTCCAAACAGTATCGATAACTGCTCGGATTGGACAAGCTGAATTTTGTCTCTAGGGTTAACATAATTGTGTATTAACAAAAATACGAAAACGAAGAAGTCAGTGTTTTAGTATCATTGACGTTAAAATAAACATCCTTAGGCGGTAAACGTTAATCATTGCTATACATAACTGACATTGATTAACGACTCTATGTAGGTTGTAGGTACAGACCAATATAAAGCCTTGCTCAAACAAAGCAAGCTAATTGAAAAAACGTACTAAATACGCCTTGAATTGAAGCTTTCCATAAAATACGAAGGTCACTTGTCAAAGTGGATTATGTGTGGTGCTTTGAGCTAAAAATGGTTACGGAAAATATCATGGGAATAGTATATAGATAAGCCAGAATTAGAAACAGCCAAAATTTTTACATTACGAGTTTTTATATCTTCACTGGTAAATTTATTTTATTGTTTGAGTCAAATTTTACAAATTTATGATTCGATGTTGGAGATAGAGTAGAGCTGAGTTTAAATATGGACATATGGTAGGTACATAATTATGCATAAATGGATCCAAAGATAATGCTTTAAACAAAGCTTTGTCAATAAATAGAATGTATTTCTTTGTTTGGTCACATTATTAAGGAAATTTAAATGCGCTGTTCTTGGGCAATAATAAAAAACCTTTTAAATTCCATAGCGACGTGTTAATTTTTCGATTACAGCAATACCTTTTCCTTTTAAAGCACAAAAGTACGTGTCAATGTCGGTGTTAATCGAGGATAATTAAACAAAAGAAAAGCGTTTTTATCACAGGGTTTTAATAAGGTAATTAGAGCTTGACCAACGCAAATAAGCGTTTGGAGTCCGCACTTGAAACTACGTCAATTAAAACTAAACCGACCGCTCTCGGGAAGTTAATAGGCTGAAAGTATATAAAACTTGTTTAGAAGGCCACTGACCTAGCTTGAATAAAGGATTTGCACTTTTTAAAAAGGTTTTTATTTTACGTACGAAAGGAAGCAGGTACGCTGCATAAGATGTTCACAAAACTAGGATACAGGTGGACTTATTCATTAGGAAATAATTAATTATTTATTCCTATTTTAACTAACTATAGCATTATTATTTGTTGTTAGTATTTATTGCTAGCCTAATACGTCTAACTGCTTTCATGACAGGGCTTGTACTCCCACACAAGCCTAGTACGACTGGAAATTTCTTTCTTCCTTGTATGCTAACTTAAAAATAATTATGTAGATTATTACATTGATAAAATCTAAGATTCTATTAGCGAATGGAAACAAACACGTATTGGAATCAGGCACGCAGACACACACGAAGGAATACACAACTATTTGTTAAAGCATAACCTTCCTTGGGGTAAAAACACGATCAAAAGACAGTGGTTTCACAGTTACCCCTTTCGCTTTGAACCCCTTGATCCCGGAAATGTCTGGTCACAATGTTATTAATTAGACGGGGCGAGACCTACCCTTATTCGCATGATTAATGGTACAAACCCCAAGGACGGTGGCCGGCCTTGCAACTGGTACATTTGTCACCGGAGACGATTTAGGAGACGTTTCCGTCCTTAATCTATTTAGACGCATAACTTTGGGGTAATGTCGGAATTGCATGTTCGCTGTCTTGAAGATTGTCAAGCCTTCTTTGAGGTTGACTGAGCGAGGGGGAAACGCCTACCGTGCATGTTAGCGGAGCTATAAATAAAAGCTAATTGTGGGTGCTATGAGTAAGTGCGGTTTTTTAACGCCGGTGGAAATTCAGCACGCGCTTTGCCAAAAGGTAACAAGGTTACAGCCGTCCGGAGGCTGCAATACTAGCGATATAATAGACTAGCTGTTGCATGTAACCTCGTATGCGACCTGCGAGCGCTTTGCATTTTCCATTATAAGAAGTAACATACTCTAGATACCTTACTAGATACATTCCGAGTAAGAAAAATCCAAAATAGTTAATCTTGTGTACTTTTTTTACTTTGCAATGGTCAATATTATTGATCAAAAAACATCTGAAGGTCTATGTTTTTCATTCAATACTAGCTGTAGCCCGTAGCTTTGCCCCCGTTCCAGTATTTTTTTTTTCAAAATGTTGTTTTATACAATACCTTATCCAAAGAGAAACAAACACAACTACAAAATAATTATCCAATTCGGTGCAGCCGTTTGGAAATCATTTTTATTTATATAGATAAGCTAGCTGTTGCCCGCAACTTCGTCTGCATAGAATTCGTTTGTCGCTAGCCCGCAGAAATTCCGCAATTTTCCGGGATAAAAAGTAGCCTATGTGTTATTCCAGACTATTATCTATCTATGTTCCAAACTTCATCCAGATTTGTCCAGCCGTTCTAGCGTGAAAGAGTAACAAACATCCACCCATCCATACTTACTAACTTTCGCGTTTATAATATTAGTAGGACTAGTAGGATCTATAGACAAGATTCCTTCAAATGCTTCACCTACCACCCCGACTCATGCAAGCTGCATACAGCTGCATAACACGTATGCAGAACGACTAGTAGGTAATTTAAATATCAGGTGTACCAACGTCATAGCGCAGAGGCATACGCTCGTGATCCAAATTCAGATATCCGAACTCAATATTGTATGTTGATATTGGATATGGAGAACGTATCCTCGTTGAAATAACACTGTCTCTTTTGGAGTCTCTATGTAAAAGGAACTTAGGTAGGTAAAGACAACTCCTACGCCTGTTTTATGTTACTTTAGCATTAACTTTGTCTTTATTATCTGTATCTGTTACTTAGTCAGAAACTGAAAAAACATACCTTTTACTATCGCTGTTTTCTAAATATGTTACAATATCAATGAACGTTGCGAATACCTTTGCGAATAATGTTTAAATATTTTATTGAATCAGGCGTTACTAAAATAAACAAAAATAATAAAATAATGTTTAAATGATTATTAGTGCCACTTATCTGTAAGAAAAATTTGAAAATTTAAAGGTTTATATGTCCGTCACTATTAAATCATGGCTGTTTTCATCGTAGCAGTCTACCGATAGGGCCAATGGGGGCCATCGCGTGTGAATTTGCCACTAGAGGCACTTGTAAGTAAGTAAATTCTTTATTGTACAAATATAAAGAAGCAGAGACAAATCACAAAAAAATACCTTAAATATATGCACAAAGGCGAACTTATCCCTATAAGGGATCTCTACCAGTTAACCTTTAAGTAAATGAGAGGAGTATTAAGCGAGAGACCGACGACTTGTGTCACGTGAGGTCCAATAACATTCACTTTTCACCGGTTTTGGCGGGCTTCGTGACATAAATTATGATGTCTCTCATTTACCTGTTGAAAAGTGATCTCCTTCGTGAAATTATCGCAAATATGGATTTTTTGGCGATGAATGTGAACGCTTTGAAAGCGATTTTTTTCCAAACAAAATAAAACTGCACAACATTGCGGTATAGCTACTCGATATGATGATAGTTATTTATAATTAATAAACTAAATGAGATTCAAGATTTAAAATTTTGTTGTGGCGCCGATCTTATAAAGTCGCCTTTGACCTCTGAGCCTTAGCCAACAGTGGCGCCAACTGGTGAGCAAAGAACCGATAGTCCCAATTGTTGGGTCATAAAATAGACTATCTTTTGCTATAATAAAATAAATAAATAAATTGTGAAATCGAATTGATGATGTCTTTTGCAAAGTAACGGCCTACCCACATCGAATAAAATAAGTATTTTGTATTTTCAAGTTTAACACCAACAACAATAAAAGTATTTGACGCTTATACTACACGTTTGAGAAAGATCCAGTTAACAAAATATTATACTATTATTTTTAAAAACTTTTTACTAAAAAAAAAGTTAATTGTAATAACTTTGAATAAGAATAAAACAGATACAGGCCTGTTGCTGGTAGGAAACAGTAAAACGTTTCTGAACATAATGACAAAGAGGTGGACATGCACCTCCTAAATTAATTAAAATTGCGCAAAATAAAAAATGTACCGTCTCTTATAAACACGAAAATCCGCGAGGTAATCCAACAACTCAAAAAGACAATAAAAATGAATAAGAAAATGTATCTCTTGAAAATTACTGTGACGCCTACTTTAAGTTAGAACAATTCCTTCCTCAAAATAATTAAAAAGTTTTTAATCGCAACCTTGACGCTTGCCATCTAAATTTTCGGTACTGCAATAAATATGATATAGTACGGCCAGCTGCGACAGCATGACACTGTTTACCTTCCCCTAGAGCGGCCACGACGATTTATCTCCCCGTACACCTACTTTACAAAGCTAATAAAATGTTAAATTATACCGGGACAGGCATTTAAGTCAATGCAAATAAAGATTAATTAGCTTTGAACAAAGCCTGTTTCCTCCGATACAAAGGTTTAGTTGATTCAGCTATTAAGTTTGTTAATCGGTTCAACTTCAACGCCGTTAGTTGAAGAAGCCTAAGTTGTTCAAGCGTGAAGAGGTAAATAAGGCGCGGAACATGACACTCGGTGTGCTACGCGCCGCTACAACTCCGCTACGCCGTAGACACTTGTATCAGCTCGCTACGACCCTTTACTACGAGTAACGTACTATTGCGCTAATTACACAAAAATAGTAGTGAAATGTCAAACCGCAAGGCGTTCGAAGAGTTAATTGTAAGCAAATAACACGTTAGTACTAGCATATGCCACAAATTCCTCTTTAAGTAACGTAGCAACGTGTTTACTACAGTTAAGCACAAACGTAGTATAAAACGACAAGTTTTCAAGGCCTTGAGCTTTGACCTTGATCAGGCTTAGTATTTATCGCTACTACCGCAACGTAGTCGTTACAGTTTCATCATCTTACCGTATAAACAGCTGCCTGAAGAAATGCAACCTCAACCTTTATCACTCACATGACACAACGGATCTTTTGTTTTGTTCGTTCTCACTCGATAATGATTAGTTTATGGTATTTGTTCGTTTGTTAAGTTTTGTGATGGGACGTTGTGTTTGTTGATTATTATTGAGTTGTCGGTCGCGTGTGGTCGGAGGCAGTGCGGCGCGGCGCGGGGTGCGCGCTGTGGCGAGTGGCGGCGGCGACTGAGCCGGGCAGCGGCGCGCGCCCGCGGGCTCGGTCGATATATGCGGCAGAATAAACACGGCGTGCCGTACGGGCGCTCGGTGTTGCCAGCCCCGCGCCCGCGCCCGCGCCCGGCCCCCAGTGTTGCCGGCGACGATGTTTGCGGCGGTTTGTATCTCGAGTGCTCGCTTCACGCCCCCGCGCGATCCTTACGCGACGCGCTCCCAGACTCACAAATAGGCGTCGTTATGAAAATGATGCCAATGTATTTGTTTCCCCTTAGTGTAACGACCCGCTGCAGTTCAGTGCTGTATCTTTCATTATCACCGTTAGGTTTAATGTGAATCTGATTTCCGAACTGCGATCTCGATACGTGGGTAGTTATGATTCGGCGGTCTCGTCGCTCGGGGCAATAGTGGGACGTATAATTTACGTGTAACCTTCGCTTATCTGTACGTTGAGACGGAACAATTTCCATAATAAAACGATCTGTAGTCAGAAAGGATCATCCTGCAATTTTGTCATCGAACTATCTTTATACCTACGTACCGAGTTATCTTTATGCATCGCGATGGTATTGACTTTATTTATTGGCAGTGTTTCTTATGTATTTAAACAGCAAAAGATATCTTTTGGGCAGAAACAACATAAGCACCATGTCAAAAAAGGAATTGTGGTTAGCAAATACACCTTGCAGACGTTTGATTAAAGAATTTGAATACTCTCTTTATACTTTCACTTTATACACGAAAACGGAAATAACATTCCTGGTCTGTAGATGCAATCACAGCAGCACGAAATAAGACTTTATTTTCTGTTTTCTTCTCGAATTGCAATTTAGTTAAGACTGCGTGCACATTAGCCGGCAAATAAGATAATGTCTTTAGTATAAACAATGCCAGATTCCTTTTCATGTGATTTAGATAATGATTTATTTAAGAAAACTTATCATTAATTTAGTCCACATCCTCTGGTTTTACGTTGAGCTTTACGCTATCGGGAACTTTGTCCGGCGACCCATTTACCTAAAGGTAAAAAAGGTAACCCATGTAAATGCAGGAGCCAGACTTACTTTTATCTAACAGCACCGACTTACCATTTTAATTACACTTTAGGGTACCACTCCACTTACTTTACGAGTAAAATATCAGCGCTTATCGTTTAGATGTGGATCCTCTCCAGAGGGTTGCTATGTGGATACAATATTCATATTCATGAAGCCAGATTGAGGTTATGATAAGAATACATACCTCTAGTTACACCCATAGGTGACTATAGCGATATCACTACATAGTATAAAATAAAGTCGCTTTTTCTGTCCCCGTGTCCGTATGCTTATATCTTCAAAATCAGTCAACGGATTTTGATGCGGTTTTTTTACTAGATAGAGTGATTGAAGAGGAAGGTTTATATGTATAATACATGCATAATATACCGTGCGAAGCCGGGGCGGGTCGCTAGTTAGGATATAATGATACTCACCGCACGACAGGTTGGCATGTCTATTTTCGACAACATTTCATGTACGAAAATGTCACGGGTATTTAAGGAATTCACGGATTTAACGTTTCACGGTCGCGTTTGAATGTCGGAACAGCTGCGTAGGTATTTAGGCAACGATGTGGCTGGGAATACAGCCTAAAACTTGCACTCTAGTGTTACATATATTTATGTATGTATGTATAACTCTTTATTGTACATAAAACACAAGAAAAAGATGAATACAGGGCAACACACATGCACAAAGGCGAACTTATCCCTAAAAGGGATCTCTTCCAGTTAACCTTTAAACGATTGACAGGACATAAGTGTTAAGCATGAGTAGACACACAGAAAAAGTAAAAGAACCGATCGAAACCTAAAATAATCCTAAATGTCTAAATTTTAAATAATGTAAGATATGATAATAAACTACACATAATAGATATATACGAATAGATTTATCTATATGAAGTTTGACATACGTGTGCGTTCATTCCAATTATCATTCGTCAGTGTTAACAAACGAAATAGGTCAAGTTGAACACGAATTACATAGTGTAATTATTTAATAAAACAACCGTGGTTTTATCGTATTCATATAAATTACGGGTTTCGAGGAGTTGGTATATTATTATAAAGCGACAAAATCGATTCCTGGGCCACCATACAACCTTATCATCATCACTATCACTACATAGTATAAAACCAAGTTGCTTTCCGCTGTCTGTCCCTATGTATGCTTAATTTTTAAAAACTACGCAACGGATTTTGAAACGGTCTTTTTTAATAAATAGAGTGATTCAAGAGAAAGATTTGTATGTATAATAAATGCATAATATAGTAGAGCTAGCGCTGATTGCCCGTGCGAAGTCGGGGCGGGTCGCTAGTTGTAAATAATTCTAAAGACAATGTTCTGTGGTGGGTTAGGGATCGAATTAGTTGACTGTACATAAGATAAGCGACAGCCAATGTGCATTCAAACAGTTATTCGCGTTTGTATCCGTTTGGCTTTTGAAATTGCATCATACGCTTATTGAGATGTATCCGTCATTTGACAGGGCATAAGCCGATGTCCGTGATAAACCAAATCTTGGTAAATACAGTTGATTTACTACCTTGAAATACGGCCGGTGGTGCTCCATCCATCCGCCTATTTAGTATGGCATTCGGAAATGGTTTGTGTACTAGGATTAATACATCATGCATGAAATAAGTTAACGACAGACAATTATATTGTCTTGACGAAAAACCGAGCTAAAAATGAATTGAAAAATAATTTTCCAAATCGGTCCACAACTGACGGAGTTCTAAGGTAACAAACGTAAATAAAATACCACAGCAGACAGAGCCTGTGGCAACAAAACCTTAAGGCCACGTTTAGCATGATTAACGGCGTATAGCTGGAAAGGGAAATCAAAATAGAGGATGGGTTGCCAGCCGCATCGCCTATAACATGATTCCTAAGACTTTCGCCCATTCCCTCGATGGGATTTTACCACCTGCGCGGGAAGAGAAGCAACTGGTAAATTCTATGTTTTTTCTTTACTCCCAGACCAGCATGGCAGAAACATCATTTGAAGTCTGTTAAAAATTTATGACCTATGGAAGCAGGAAGAGCGCGGAAGCATGTTTACGACTTCACTTCGAAGTTTTTATTGTGAGCTGAATAACAGCTGTTTGTATTGTATTGTATTGTAATTATAGCATCACTTGTGCCAAATAATAATGCTTAAAGATGAAATTCTTGACTGATCCCTAAAGACTTTTAGTAGTAAAGTTCATTTTGTTGATAAGCTTTGTTCAAATACGGCAATGCCGAAAGCATCAGCCGTTTTAGCAGTCCACGTAGGTATTCGTGTGTATACTCATTTGTATTTTAAGTGTCCTAGCCCCGAGATTACTTGCTGATTTTTATTAATTGGACGTAATATTTTGTAAATTGATATATGGTTTTATGGAATGGGCAAGAATAGGCTTCATTTTATACCAATAGAATTAAGTAAATTTTTGAGAGCTTTAAAATTTGTCAACATTGTGTTTCCCTCCACATAATGAAAAAAACCCTTTAAAAGTACCTAAGCACATTTTTTTCCATAATCGATTTTTAATTTTAATAGTTAACTCAGCTCGTCATTTGTGATATAAATCCACCGTAAATTTCAACCGTGAATTTAACTATAAACGTTTTATGTCTATTAAATTTGAAATTTGCCATGAGCTTTTCGGCGAAGGGAAACATCATGAGGAAACCTCCACACTTCTGCGAAGCAATTCAATGGTGTGTGTGAAGTTCCCAATCCGCACTGGGCCCCCGTGGGAACTATAGCCTAAACCCTCCAATAAATGGAGGAGGCCTATGCCATGAGGCACGCCGAATAACGCGATTATAAAAAAGAAAAAAAGTACACAATGTAATGTACTGAAATTGTAGCGAAACGGAATAAAAAAAGACTATATTATTATTATTATGTGATTCACTCACGTACTTTTAGTCAAAGTATGCCCGACACGAGCATGTCTGATCTTTAGCAAAACCAAACCACGGTTCTTGGTCGAGATGAGCTCGAAAGGTTAGCCAAACGACTAACCCCCTGATTCATAAACGCTCTGTAGGCTTCTGCTAACTTAGCAATCGTTTGTCCTTATCTGTCACTTTGTCATTTACCTTTCACAGCCAGCGCTCTTACAACTTTACATCGGCGGTTTCCGTACAAAAAGAAAAGAGTTCAAGAGTTCACACAAACTTATGGACAAAGGCAAGTCTTTATTTCAAAATTGCCTGCAGCCCACTTATAAAAATCTCAAGCGTTAATTGTTTCGAATGAATAAGAAAGACATTCAGCAAAGCATCGCTTAATTCCTCAACAATGACTCTGAAACAAGACTTTGAACTCGGCCAACCATTGTTCATTAAATCGCATTACACAGACCGACATCTTCGGCCAACCGTTTATATTAAGCCTTCAGATTATAACAAGACAAGCATTTACTAAGCAAAGGTCGTGCATTTATCTGTCGTGATTATAAAGTCTCGCAACACTACTTGGTTTTAAAAAATATAGTTTTTTTCTAGAAATATCTTGAAATATCATACATACATACATAAATCACGTCTTTATCCCTTGCGGGGTACATCTGCGCGGGAAGAAAAGCAACTGGTACATTCTATGTTGTTTCTTTACTCCCAGACCATGTTTTTTAAATATTGCACGTCTTTTTTTCTAATAAAAAAAAATAGGTATACGTATAAGTATAGGGAGATAACCTACAAGTTTACTTGTGAAAATTTCATCTGGGGAAGAAATCGAAATTATAACTAAGAATTCATGGCTCATTTTTAAACAACAATATTTTGAACATTTTTTATCTAATATCGTTTAAGAATAAATAAATAAATAATATTTAAAGGACAATTTGCACCAATTAACCTAGTTCCAAACAAATAATTTTGTTTCCAGAAACAAGGACTACTTACTTAATATATACCTACTTACAGTCAAATTATTTCGTATCAATACAGACTGTATTTCGCATTCACAATTTTATTTTAGACAACATTGTAACTTAACTTGTCGTGACATGACACAGTTATGGGATTCGTTTCTATTTTCGGTTCGAGCGGCTTTTTTGTTAACTCGTTAAAATATTACGGCCAAACATTTGGCGGCGATTCCTGTTGGTTCGTGTGCCACCGTTAATGTGCTTATAATGAATGCCGTGGCAGGCGCCATCTGACTTTAGAGCCTGGGACACATGGCTGGATTCTTCGATTAACATTAACAAACGCGGAGTACCACATAAGAACCTTCTTTCCATCACACAACAACAGGACCAGCCTTACGGCAGAGCAAGCGGAGCAGCCGCTCTTGAACACAAATGATGAAGATATAATACATAGATGAAATTTATTTATTTATTTATTTATTTATTTCATTAAATTTCACAGTATGACAGTAACACCAAGGCACTGTGAAACTAAATCTTACAAAATTCAAAAATACATACAAAAATAAGAGAAACTTAAACTAGAATTTAACAGAAGAAGGCCGCTCATCCGTCATCTCGCAGAACTTCAAACACTCAACACACACATCCAACCATCTGCTTGCAAACACATCACAGTTTGGTGCCGACTCGAGGAGCGAATTTATGCGGTGCAAAGCTCGAACCAGAGGAGAGTTCCGGCGGGACACAGTTCGCGCAGCTGGCGCAGCCAATAAGTGACGACTACGTGGCCGAAATAAACCAACGGCCTCTCTATGAATGTAATGTCCCGCCGCATATAGGCCTATCTGTCAAAATTCGACCAGTTTAGGAGCCCACTCATAGACTTAAGGTCTATTAAGGTTTATTTAAGGTCTTTTTTGTGATTTGTCTCTGCTTCTCTATATTTGTACAATAAAGTATTTACTTATTTACTTAATTAAATTTTAGGTAGTACAGGGTAACCTCATAAAGATTTCCTCTATTTAACTTGATTAATCTTTGCTCTAGCTAGGCGCTAGATGACATCATTTCTTTTGTTAAACACAAAAATTTGTAAAAAATCAAAATACCCGCCTGCAATAACGTTTAACTGAAAATAAAATAAAAACTAAACCGCAATGCGATTGCCTTAGCTCATGTCACTTTCACAACCAAGATAAACCCAATTATTGAATCGACTTTTAGTTACTCACTCATCTTGACTATATATTAAGTATAGAATACTACTCGACTAAGCAGATGTCCTTTGTCCTAAGGTATTTCATGTTTTTCTCACCAATTTTTCGGATTTTTCTTTACATAAAAATCTCTCAAAGACTTCAACGAATAGTCAAAACAAATGTTCTCGAGTTTTGAGCTCAGCAACACATTTAGTGACATACTTAAACCACTACGAGTAGAAACTTTACTAGATATGAGCTGGGGCGTGCAGTAGAAGATCTCCAGCTCCCTATCCAAGCTTCAATGCACACCACTGGATATGAGAACGCTTTATTCCAAAATGTCTTCTCTAAATCAGCTGAAATATAATGAAAAGCATAAGTTGAGACGTGTGTCTCACAAAACTTTAGTTCGCAACGTAAGAAGTTACGGGACGGTTAGAAGTTCGCATTTATCTCTAAAGAACCCGCATTCGACCCTTTATGAATCAGAATTAATATGCCTTGATGTCATCCGAGTAAAACTTGATGTCTTATTTGACTGTATTGTACGTTGAAGGAAAGTAAGGTCACTTCTTGGGACGAGCGTTTAACGTTGCACGAAAAATTGTAAAATGTGGGAAAAAGTATGATAGTTTTATCAGAAACAGCTTGTGTTTCAGTTTGAGTACCATTAAGGATTATCTCGTCATCTTTACGAATTTTAACTCACGACTAGAAGATGGAAACTATCGCCGATGCGTTGCTCTTCCCTCAGGTCCACTTCCACATTCAAAAATCGTATTATACCGTTTCTCTCACTCTTGTATTACCGATTACTATTAAGTGTAAGCGGGATGCCACGATACGAACTTCGAATTCCTAACTTTTCGGGGTATAAGGCTAAGTATAAGGGATCGCGCGATAGTGCATGGGGCGTATTTTAGTAGCAAACGTACCCCCGTTTTTAACTGTGAGGAATACTATGTTTGAAATAAATCCAAACCCGTGTCTTCGCTCCAGCCTGCGGTACAACTTTTTCAATAACGGCTGCTATGAAATTTCACCAAAGGTGCGTGACATCCAGCGCTGGCTTATAACAGCTACACTTTTTGCCCGCGACTTTGTCTGCCTGGAATCCGTTGCGTTGTAATGATAAACCAGTATCCGCATTGTGAGACGACAATTAGCATAAGTACAGTGGTTTATAAAAACATTTATATACTTGTTTTTAACTTTAACCACATTAGACAGAGGAATAGGATTACCTTCATACATAAAAAATGCGTACTGTGGAACATAGAACTTACTCCTTGTTTGAAATTGATTAGAAACAACAGATAGGTACAATTTTTTTAGTCGACTACTTACTATAGCTATTGAAATGTGACATCTCTGAATATGACCAAAAAGTAATCGCAAGTAACACTATATTCCCGCGAAATTAATGAAATGTTCTGTGTGAAAAATTAGCCTATGTTTTAATCTGAGGTACTAGCTATCTCCGTTCTAAATTTTATCCAAATCCGACCAGTTGTTTCAGCGTGAAGGAGGAACAAACACACACACTCACATCATCACATCCATCCTCACAAACTTTCGCATTTATAATATTAGTGGGATTTGATTTAAATTCATGCAGCCATACAATACAATACAATACAAATACTCTTTATTGAACACCACAAATCAGTACAAAACAATGCAGAAACAAAGAACAAAGTAGACAATAGGCGGTCTTATACCATACACGACTGGACCACAAATAAACCAACGAACTTACAACCATTCTCTATAATATTGGTTGGATGACAGGCCGGTACAGTGGGCCAAGGTCACAACTGCTGCCAAACAGGCCTATTACGGCTAGGCACGCATCCTAGGTCTTTCGTAATGATGACTGTCTAGGCTATATTCGGTTTTCAGGGGCCATTATTATTGTAGGCGGTTTCGATGAAATTGTTTTGAAAGTTTTGCGAAGTCTACTACAGAGTTGATGGTTATGATAGGATTTACATTTGTGATCTTATAAATTTGAATAGCTCGCCGCAATGACAATGTTTGTTAAGCTTGGTGGGGAATAGATATCATTTAAATCTTTGATGACAACCGGACAATTTAATTACGTATAAAAATCGAATACTTAACTCAAGAATGCTTCTCCAAAATTAATACTAGATTCAATCCAACGCTTACCTTAAATTCTAAATCCCCTGTCCGATTTTCTGTAGTGCCTTATTTACAGTCCCCTGATTACCAGAAAAAATCGTTTAAATTAATTACGTCTAGTTTTGTCGTGAAAGGCGAACAGGCTCTCGCGTGACCCGCGTTTATACTTACACATTTCATTTTATGATCCTAAGTATTGATTTACTTTAAATACCAAGGGTAAACAAGGGAATAACGACGTTTTCAATGGTATTTGGTATTAAACCTGTATCTTAACTAATAAAGATGTTATCGCTGACGTGTATTACATCGCGAGTTGTAACTAATGGCTGCTGCTAGGGAGCTCTTTGAGTGCTATTGCGTAGAGTAGCCTTGTACAGAATATGGAGGTTAACTTTATTTGAAAAGATAGCAAGAAGCCGACGTTATCACAATGCATCTACCAACCAAGTACCTACAATATAAGTCCAGCCGTCATCAACACTGCATTGAGGGTATCATTTTAAGGGGAACAGTTAAGTAGTGTTTCTCCAAGAGAGCGCTCGTTAGACGAATTTTAACAGACGTGGCATAAGGGATTTATTATAACACTAGCCTTCCGTCCGCAGCTTCGCCCGCGATAAATTAATTTTCCCGTAGGAAAAGGTATTTTCCCGCGGTAAAAAGTAGCCTATTGTCACTCAGTGATATGTAGCTTTCTAACGGCAAAATAATTTTTGAAATCGGTCCAGTAGCTTCGGAGCCTATTCAATGCAAACAAACAAACAAATTTTTCCTCTTTATAATATTAGTATAGATTATTTTTATGTGCGCCGCCACGTTGGCTGGGAAAGCAGAAGGCTCCTTGCAATAGTACATTACACCCCGAGGGTGGCGGAATAAAGGATGTCTCCGATCGCAGGAACTTGTCGTACGAGCCAAAGACGAGGGCGATAAACATGCGACTTGAGTTTTTCTTTATCACCACCCGAATTGTGTACACAATTTTACGTCTTCCACTGGCCAGGAAGTGGACATTTCCGCTAGCGTATAGGGCCATTATACCATGTCCGTATTGAGGCATCGAGTGCACTGCATAACTGGGACCGATTTTGGATTAATAAGTAACCTTTTATAGGTCTCGTGTTGAGAGCTCTTTTCCATAATTATGTGGTGGACAGTAATTCTATTTTTGTTTTCGTTTTAGCCGTGGAAAAGATCTCCTTTTTACTCCTAAGGGTCTTAAGCACGTTTTCGTCGCTGTGGATAAAAATACAATATAATACTTTCATTTATTTAGCAGTTAGTTGCTTTGATATTGGGCATCACAGTTCATCGGATATTTTAGTACTGTCACCTTTAAAACTTTTTTATTAAGCTTCCAAAATAATACTATGAAATAAATCAAGAATTTTTACTCCTTGATGTTTTATGTCTGTTAGTTAAATTATTAAATGACACTGAAATATAGAACACAGAAAAATCCGAAAAGTAAAACTATGGCCGGGAATCAAACCAAGGTCCTCGTTATTCCGTGACGCGTGTTATACACCTACACCACCCATAGCATGTACCAAAATAAAGTTTAAATTATGTAGGTATTTAAAAAAATCGACAGAGTTGCAAAGTGTCCAGGTATTAGGCTGATCGCATGGATGGGTTAGTAAGGTACTATAGGTACTATTCGTATAGCTATAATTTTTTGTATACACAAAACTGTAGTTCATTTTAATCCATAGTTAAATTGGTTAACATTTCCAAGTAAAACAGAGCGTGCTGTAAATTAATGGGTACCTAGTAGCAACATCTAGTTCTCGGAACACTCATCCATGGGGCTCATCACAGATGCATAAGTTCCATGAATGCAGTAACATGGGACCCATCGATTGGTTCTATTCTCAGCCGCCCTTGAGCTGTCAGCCGCCTGAAATTCCTACATATTTAATCTGCACGTACCGACTTTACAAAGGAGCCCCAATTCAATGGTTTCAGTAGGTCACGGTTGCTCCAGTGTGTACGGACTAATTTCTGGAATATTAAATCATGCCTCCACTAGTTCTTAGCTGTGGCCTCGCTAGCGCGAGTCTATCCCCCTTATTCATAAACACACTATAGGCTTCTGCTAACTTAGCAATCGTTTGTCCTTATCTGTCACTTTAACATTTACCTTTCACAGATAAGGACAAACGATTGCTAAGTTAGCAGAAGCCTACAGAGCGTTTATGAATAAGGGGGTATAAATCTGGCTGTAGAAATCTCGGGATTTCATTGAATTTGAATTCAAACCTGCACACATCTGCGAAGCAATTCAATGGTGTGTGTAAAGTTCCCAATCCGCACTGGGCCCGCATGGGAACTATAGCCCAAGCCCTCTCATTCTGAGAGGAGGCTGAGGCCAGCAGTGGGAGGATGATGATGATGAATTCAAACGAGAATTTACAAAAATTCCAAAGGAATTCTGACAAACCAAGTACTTAAATTCCTACCAATGTCATCTCAATGTGTGGAGCGGTTTGTTCTAGGAATATTTAGCATAAAATAATACTAAAGTGCCCTATGACTTTTTTAATGAATGAATGACGATCTTCTTTCTGAGTCTTCTGATAAAATAAAAAATAAGTAGGTAGTTTTATTTGTAGACTAACTGTAGACCGCGACTTCGGAACTGAAACTATCCCAGCACCAAATTTCGTTAAGTTGTTCAGTTTCGTCTTCGGTTCAGTGGTTTAGGCATGAAACAGTAACAGAGAGACAGGCAGACAGACAGTTACTTTAGCATTTACAATATTTGTAGGGTTTGGATTTAAGTATTAAAATATTGTTATGGTTGTGGTTTAAGTTTGGAATAAAAACAAAAAAGTCACACACACGGACACACTCGTCGGTTCACAAACTTTTACCTTTATAATATCGGTGGGTAAGTTTATGCCTCATCGTGTTTATATTATCAGCAGAGATCGGACAGATTTGCGTCATCGTTCGCAATAAAGTGGACATGACTCACAAATTAATCAAATAATTAATCATTTAATTAATTTCTCGAAATAAAATTTGAACTCCCCGGAGATAAAAATTTACACATGCATAAAATTATTAGCAAAATGTAAATTAAAGTGGCAGTTGTCGTTCTCGTAAATATTTTTATATAATAAAGAAATCACGATCCTGCTAGATATGATTATTATTTCTGACAAAAAGTTTTCTAGTTCTAAAGGTATAAAACCTCCGTGGATATACTTATTCTTAATATAATGTATTTTGACATTATTTGATTAATTTTGGAGTCATGTCCACATTATTGCGAGCAATGACGCAAATTTGTCCGATCTCTGATTATCAGATACCCAACTGACATGATTAGAAGAGGAGGTAGTAGAGACGCGTGACCTGGACAGTTCCAGGTTTTGTGATTCCTATGGTCAAAATAAACCATTCTCGGTACAATGGCCACCAGTTCCGCTTTGCAAAGTATTATGTTGTTACATTAGAGAATCGTACAACCAAATCCGTCCAATTCTACGCTCACTATGCTTATGAGATTCAAAGTTTGATATGTATTCTAAGTCTCTTATGCATTCTAATTAGTCTAGACCCAGTTATTGGGACCGGGCCGCTATTTCTAACGCGTAGGTATATAACCGACGTAGGACGTCTCTAGTGGAATTATTACTATGGATAATTAAACTGAGGAGGTCATACATACATACACATACACATATCACGTCTTTATCCCTTACGGAGTAGACAGAGCCCAAGGTAACAAGACCTACAGGCCACGTTTCGCAAGACACTAAGACGTATAGATGGAAAGTGGAATCAAAATAGTGATGGTTTGCTAGCCGCATCGCCTATGACATGATTGCCATGATTTTCACCCATTCCCTGGATGGGTTTTTACCATCTGCGCGGGAAGAGAAGCAACTGGTACATTCTATGTTTTTTCTTTGCTCCCAGACCAGCATGGAAGTAGGAGCACCATGGAGGTCATCTAAGAAATATTTTACAAACGGCCTGTTTGACCACTCCTTGGATTTTCAAATGCCATTCTGTCGAGAACCTCTTCCTTTTTGAAGTCGGATAAGTATTACTAAACCGCTTGCAACAATAACAGATCTGTTCCAAAGATAGTTCACGTTACGGCCAATTAAAAGGCTCAACAATTCACCACCCACGTTCGAATATCAATAGCGGAATGAAATTCTTGCTATACTTTATCCATTCAAATTACATGTACATAATAGCTTTACGTGTAGCGGAAAATTGCTTCCGCGGAGTCGGGTGCGGCCTCAAAACTTTCGTTGATAACTTTACACTAAAATTGTTTCCTTACCCTACGATGTTGAATTACCCTAATTTTACAGAGCACTCGCATACATACTGTAAGCATGCGACGGCAGCGATGCAGTAGTAGTTTCGCTCGTCTAATATTAATTGTAGGAAAACGTCACGAGAAAACCCACACATCTACAAAGCACTTCAAACGTAGGTGTGTGCAATCCGTATCTGGGCCACCAATTCGACAATTATCGGTGACAAGTGACAATTCGATTTGCAATGAAGCCAACTGGCGTAGATTCCCGTCGAGTTTGTACTGTAAACAGAATTGTCACTTGTCACCGACAATTGTCGCTTTGGTGAAATAGGGGCCAGGCCTGGCTCTTATACTCCGCAATCGATTTTCGAAGCTCGTTTCGTGCCGTTCCGCTCACACTAATTCGAGTGTATGATACGAACTTCGAAAATTGAATTTCGGGTAGTCCCCTGCATAGTAACAAGGAAGGCTACAACCAGGATGATGATGACATTTATGATAAGTGAACCTGAGCAGTCGTGACAATGCTGTACCTAGCTCTAAATATTAAATTTTACATAGCTAAAAAGTTCTAAAGTTGTAAATTTATTCAGTTGCTCGAGACGCTAAAAGAAACTGAATTCTCAATGTCTGAGGTGCAAAGAATGAAAAGTGAACGAGAGAGAGAGGGTTCTTTTTGAAATTTGAAATTGCGGTGCGGATCTTTTATGTGCAGTTTCAGGACTGTATATCTGTTGAGTGATTGTAATAGTATTTTGTATTTCAATGATTGCAGTTGTATTGTGTTTAGTGATATTCGTTGAAGAATTTTTCAATAAAATGAAATGCCCACTGTGGCGATTTCTACATTCAGATTGGCAGGCGACAGGATAAAAAGTCACTAAAGTTAGAATTATGATCATGTTCACGGTCACGGCTACGTGTCATCATCATCATCACTACATAGTATAAAATAAAGTCGCTTTCTCTGTCCCTATGTCCCTATGTATGCTTATATCTTCAAAACACAACGGATTTTGATGCGGTTTTTTTTATAGATAGAGTGATTCAAGAGGAAGGTTTTTATGTATAATTCTACGCAGACGAAGTCGCGGGCAGAAGCTAGTAGTGAATAAAACTCGATTGCTTATTACAGAGAAAAAAAAATCATATTTTAATTCAAATAACTAAACTGGATTCGTTTCGTATACTTAATAAACTATACGACAAGTGAGAAATCACTAATGTTTAGCTGATCTAATTCCTCTGTCGCCTGTACCTATCCATATTACTAACCTTATTAAATTTCTTCTATTCTATTCTATTCTATTCTTATTTGAAAGATTCTTATAAATAGCTTATTTGCACGTATAATACGCTTATACCAAAGCTTTGATGAATAGCCGAATAAACCTGTATGCTTAGTGTAAGTTTTCAGTCACAAAATACGTCTCGAACGCGTATGCGTTCAAATGGCAATTACTATGAAAACGTGAACAGCGCCTCTAGCGGAAAGTTTGCACAACGAAAATTGCGAGTATATGTTTTCGTGAACGCGCTCACCGTCGAATACGCTAACACGGAACTCATCGACAGCGTTTGCGCGACGCTCTATGTAAAGTTCCGATCAGTGTTGCCAATTCTAAGGCGATTACAAAATTGTTGCAAAACTTACACTAGACGTACTGCACAGTCAAATCGATACCAAAAACAATCCGTAAATTGCATATTTTTTCTACGTTACGGACCCCTAAAAATTGCGAAGTTGTCAGAAAACTAAAGCCAGAACACCCAGAGGGTATTCAAGAGTTCTTTTATTATTAAACAGAACACGCTCTTTTGATTTTATGGCAATTATACTAAAAAATAAGACATATTTTTCAACTGTATGAAACGTAAGTCTCTACCACATTAAAATTAATGATTGAAAATTCTTTCAAAAGAGTTTATTAGTCCTTCTTGACATCCCAAAAACATCATAGTTTTCATTAAGTCCAATGGTTAATTGCTTCCTTTTGATTCCGGAGTTCTTTTTACTACGGAATAGCGATATTAAACATCTTGTTCTACGTGGATGCTGAGCAGTAGAGGATGTAGAAGTTGGTGTTACTTTATCCAAGTCAATTATTAGGTATAAGTAGCTCTGTGAGTTGTATGCCTTGCGAATTTTTAAATAATATGCTCTACCATTTCTAAAAAAATCCAGAAACTGGTTAGACAAAAAATTCGTATAATTAACAAAATTACTTACGAAATTTCACGACAATGTTACATAATTAATGATATCTGAACATTATAAACATAGAGGTACGAAAACATTTTTGGCCAAGTTGAAGCGATGTCGCTTCGCTCGCGCTTCTTAGCACTCGCTTGGTCAATAATGAATTAAAATACCTTCCAAATTGTCAAGAGTCCTAATTTAGTGGTCATCCAATCCACAAATAGCTAATCAACATAAACCACAAAGTTGATTGGTTATCAATCCGTCCCGAAAGCTGAGTACGGCGTGGCATATAAAACAACAATTAATCGAACACAATTACCCGTCTGTGTTTGAACAAAATCGTAACTGATGTCGGCACAACCCGGCGGATTTTGTTTGACGGAATCATTAGCATCGGCTGCTATGTCAACGACCTAGACTGGATGAGTTATCGTCTTTATCGACAACATTTAGAAAAATACTTCCATTAGTTAGCTAGATTTACTATGAACAAATATTTAACATGAATTTAAAAGCAAAATCAGGGATTGAATTAATTTTATAAATTGCTTATTCATGAAACAGATATGTATATGGAAAATTCTCGGTGTTGCGGATGGACCAAGTTATGTATGCCGTACACCGCCGCCGCTGCAAATTGAAAGGATCAAATTGAAAATCGGAATCTAAAATCCCATTTCACTGCTGACATCGCGTCAGTCAATTGTTTCATGAGCCGAAGTAAATGTGAATCCCGCATGTATGACATGACTGCTTTCAGAGTTTTATCTCTTTGTTCGAGCGATACGCTGGCTCGTGAATAATTCATAGTTGAGATCCGCACTTAAAATGGCAATCTGTCGCCGGACTGAGTTCATAAAACTCGATGCGGTTATAAGGAAACGAATAGCGTTACCCGAAACTACAATATCGTTTACGGAAATACTGTTACGATAGTTTTACGCGCACTGTACACACGCTTTGCGTGAAATCTACATAAACAAAAAATATTTATGTGCAGGGTACGAGCGGCAATGGCCTTGGATACCTCTCAGGCTTGGGTGAAAATATAAAATAAGGGTTTTCTTATTTCATAGTAACGTTGAGTAGGATAAATTTCTTGGCCCGAGTCTTTGTTAAAGTAGCTGCACGTTCATTGTGTTTAATTAATCCAATCAAGCGTAATCTTCCTTAAACCTCCACCGTGCCTTAAGCCGCAGCGACCCCTAATTGAATTCTTACATGCACACGCGGAAGTTTCAAAAACACGTCCCGCCCGATTTCCTGTCGCAGTAGCTAAAAATAAACATCAAACGAAATGGGAATGTAGCGAAGCCATGATGTAAGTTTGCCTTTTTCTCATGCCGTCTTGCCCCATGCAGTATACAATCCTTTATAGTACAAATAGATGTCTTTGTTCACTCGCGCGACCGCGGGGCGATCTCGTTCAAAAATGGAGAGCTCTCCAAGTGACCTCAATACTCGGTAAGACTTTCTTTTATCCTTCTTCTGACAGGTATCTTTACTCTGAAATGGATATCCTCGTATTTTATAAGTAAGTCGACGTGCTCGGTACAAAATAACGAAGGCAGAATCGAGCGAACCGAGTGGAGGGTCGTTTAGTTTTATTAACACTTTTCAGTCAAAAGACAGTGTTCTGTTTCAAGGGACAAATGGACGCCGTAAAATGAAGACCGGAGAAATGATTTAAAGGATTTCTGAGGGCGTTGGATAAAATTTCTTGCAAAAAAGAGGGGCCATTAAAAAATCAATGAATAGCATCGCAACAGAATAAAATAAATTGGCGAGGGCGATGGGACAGTGCAAAATGGCGACATTCGGTGCGGGTCCATTTAGCGTGATGGTTTTATTATGAAAATCGGCCCGCGAGGGACCAGATGGGCGGTTCGCGGCCGCCTCCGCCGGGACTGCCTCGCAGATATGCCAAAAATAAAGCTTATTACAAAAAGACTTCTGCAACAACTCATAAATTTTAAAGATCAGACGGATTCTATTGGAAAGGGAATCTCTCCGTTCACCTTCAACGCATTTATTGCCCGCCCAAGAGCATTAAACTTGAGTTATTTATATCTAAAGAAAAATCGTTTGTGTCGTTATTTTAAAATGTTAATGTAAAGTTGAATGCATATTAATAAGAGTTCAACTCAAAGCTTAATATTTCTGCAAATGGATCCTTAAAAAAAATTGCTATCGCAGTATTTTTTAACGATTAATCCAAAAACACCTTTGGGTAGACAAGAAAAAACATCCCCTCTATAAGTATATACATACACTAAAAATATTATTAATATTGAGATTTTACCACTAATACTAAAGACTCTCCGCCGAAACCGCGGACGAACCGACATACGAAAATGGTGAAACTATAAGGGTTCCTTGTTTACTACGGATCACGGAACCCAAGAAACGATCGCTGTCAACGTCTGCAACACTTGCCACAAAATTCAGCTCTCCAATACCGAAAACCTCTCAATGTTAAATTATGTGACGCAGCACTGTGTCGCTGAGTGACTAGTGGTGTTACATACGATTATACATTGATATAGACTACCACAATTGCCTTCCGTATACTCGTGTCTATCGTCTATGGCATGCATTTATAATGCTCACGCCATAGAGCAAACGACATAATAGAGTGGAAACGTCATACAATTCATTTCATCCTACAAATAAAATTATGCCAAGGCAGCATTGGCGATTACTGCACTCTGATTGGCCAGCCGAAAGTCTAAAGGGTAAATAAAGTTGAGCAAGCAGCTATTATGATCGATATGGCTTAGTCGTTATGCGGCATCACGAATAAAGCTCGATAGTGTAACATTGCTTAAATGTGTTTGTTTCATGTAAACCACGCAAGATAAAGGAAAAAATGTATGCGTTTGGTGTAAGTGGAAAAAAACTAATGTGTTACCACAATTGGATAGGTATAGTTCTTAGAGCGTTTATCCCTACTGAGCTGGCAACGACACATTTTTTGGTGTTTTTTACAATTATTTGATAGAAATTGAATGAAAGTTTAAAATGTGGTCTGTACAAGTTCTTCGTCTTTAGTGTATCAATGTGTCCAATGCAATAATTAATCGTGACGGACTTTTATTTTCGTATTAAAGGGATAAAAGAATATATCTTATTTAATAAGAAAAAAAATCCATCGCGATTAATTATTGCATTGGACACATTGATACACTAAAAATGAAGAACGTAACAACCGCAAATTTCAAACTTTGACGCAAACTTGAAAAAAACAAAAATGTGACGTTGCCAGCTGGTTAGGAATAAACCCCCTTAAGAGCATTACAATTGGTTATTTCCTCTATGGCTCACGCATTCGGTAGAATTCTGCTTGTCTAACGTGTATTTGGGATATCGGAGTGAATCAATTATTCAGACAGAAGTTGATGCTAATGGGCTGTCGCGTGTGAATTTGCCACTAGAGGCGCTAGTGTCGCGTGAGGTCCAATAACATTCACTTTTCACTGGTTTGGCGGGCTTCGTGACATCTATACTAATATTATAAAGAGGAAAGGTTTGATTGTTTGTTTGTTTGAATTGAATAGGCTCCGAAACTACTGGACCGATTTCAAAAATTATTTTGCCGTTAGAAAGCTTACATTATCCCTGAGTGACATAGGCTACTTTTTACCGCGGGAAAATACCTTTTCCTACGGGAAAATTAATTTATCGCGGGCGAAGCTGCGGACGGAAGGCTAGTAAATTATAATTTCTTCCATTTATCTGTTGAAATGTGATCTCCTTCGTGAAATTATCGCAAATATGGATTATTTGGCGATGAATATCAACGCTTTTAAAGCGAAATAAAGAAAAAGAGGCGCAAAAATAAGGGGCCTCAAAGAGCAGCTTCAGAGGTTTGTTTGTTTAATGAGATTCAAGATTGTAAATTTGTTTCGGCGCCGATCTTATAAAGTCGCCTTTGACAGCTATACCTCTGGACCTTAGGCAACAGTGGCGCTAACTGGCGAGCAAAGAAACGATACTCCCCATTGCGATGGTTGTCTTTTGATATACTACGTTACAGATATACTTCACCCTGTGGCCTTTGTCATCTACACTATAGTTGTATAGGTGTAAAGGGAAAGAGGAAATATTTGATTGTTCATTTGTTTGCATTGAACAGGATCCGAAACTACTGGTGTCTTGGCGGGACTAGCTGCTGTCCACGACTTCGTCCGCGCAAAATAAATATAGCATGACACTCACAAATAATGTGACTTTCTATTGGTAAAATAAAATCCAAATTGTTTCAGTAGATCTAGAGATTACCCGAAAAAACGATCATTTAATGCAGGCTTTACCCGCAGTTAAAGTTAGCGAACAGTATGCTAGTTTCATACTACAGTGCAGATTGTATCGTTCTATAGCGTGAATTTCCCGGCGGTAACCGGGGTGGTCAGTGATTGTCCGCTAATTGAGGGACCCGTCCCGAGCGAGCTCGTGTTTAAGCAGCGCGTAGTGTACAGAAGATTGCAGTACGACGATACAGTAACCGCGCCAATAACAAACTTTCTAAAAATAATTTTAGGAAAAAAATACCTTTTGCACAAACCAGCTTGGAACGAGTTGTTTTTAATCAACTGTATTTACAATTTAATAAATAAATTATATTTTAATTGATCACGTGTTACTGAACTGCAAGCGTAATTAAATCTAATTTATCATGACTATACCATCAATTTGGTACTTCTAATTGGTATTCAAATGATGTACAACGTGAAATAATAGAAGTATAAAGTTATTTTTTTATGATTTATGTAGTACCTATTGATATAATGAAAATAAAATATTTCGGTCCACTTTTCATAGTGTTCCATCAAACGTTACTGCACCAGTGGACTGTAGTTTGATTAAAAGGGCCTATCTTCGGCAGGTTCCGTCAGGCATAGACGAAAGCGCTCGGCCGGAACGATTTCACACTGAACGGAAATGGGTTTACCGTCGGCACGGCTATATCACAGATAATAGCGATTAGCTTTCCCACTACTGCATCTCTTTCTAATTAAACCGATTCAAAAGAGATACAGTGATAGAACATTGAGAAATAAGGCCGTGCTAGTTATTTGCTCAACGTTTAATAGGCAATCGTTGGGATGCACTGTAGCGTTAGAACCTTTGTGTGAACCTATAGTATTCATAATGTATGTATGTATGTATAACTCTTTATTGTACATAAAACACAAGAAAAAGATGAATACAGGACAACACACATGTACAAAGGCGAACTTATCCCTAAAAGGGATCTCTTCCAGTTAACCTTTGAACGATTGACAGGACATGAGTATTAAGCAAGAGTAGACACACAAAAAGTAAAAGAACCGATCGAAACCTAAAATAATCCTAAATGTCAAAATTTTAAATAATGTAAGATATAATAATAAACTACACATAATAGATAAATACGATAAACTAATAAACAATAAATAAAATATACTACATAATATATATACATGCACACACAAGTTACAAAACACTTCACATTCACTTAAGAGGATCCATAATGTGTAAAATTAAATAATTAAATTGGTATTTTAAATCGTAATGGGTTAGCTCACGACTACATTTAGAACGCATCGTTGATGCCTTAGATTACCTCTGTTTGTAGCAATGCAAAGAAACTATTGTGTAGTGTGGACTGGTTTTGTTTCACTGAGAAAAGTGGAACGAACACTACTTAAGAAAAGGAAGATTTTCAGTGAATATTTGAAATGGTACATATTTACGCAGCATTAGCTTAAAATATATGGTCAGAACAGAACAATCAGCACAGCGCATCTTAAATTAATACCGACTGACTGACTGATAGACAAAATCCCCTTTTTTTGAAGTTTGATTTCGAAGCACAGTTTTCACCAGAAGAGGGGCGGCTGCGGTCATGTGACTACTATAATAACTATAGCTCAACTAGTATAATAATATACCTTGAATCTCACACACCTCTGAATTTAGATTGAGACATTTGAAGTTAGTTGTAGCTTACTTTCCATTCATCTACTAGCTTCAGCTAAATTTTCTTATCATCTAATTTTGTTAGTCCGTAAAAAATCCATGCTTTAAATTTGCTTGAAAATTAATTCCATAGTGCTGCAATTTACCAACTCGACTCCTTTAGAATCTCGAGGAATATTCGAGCTAGAAGGATCCTTTAGCAAACTGAGATAAATCCAGCATACGAATACGACCTGTGTACCTATATATTTATATACCTATCTACTCGTGTTCTTGCTCGGTGCAGTGTTGATGAATCTGTTTGCATAATGCATACTCAAGTAACCTATTTACGATCTAAACAAATTGAGAGTAGTACTAATAACGCTACAAATTGAAATGATACAAGAAATAAGGATTGTACTATATAGGATTGTATATTTTATATTGCATTCTACCTACTTATATAGGTAAAACAAAAGTTATTAAAAGTTAGAAATGAAATGATTAAGGAATAAGAGAAATAAGGATCGACCACACCGCCGCGTATACTCAGTGACGTGTCGTAGGCGTCACGTTTTTTCACACATTCTGTTGCGTAAACGCACCGTCAACGTCTTTTACGCGCCGGTGTGGACGCACCTTTACTGTAAGCACCTACTTAAATTCACTGTTTTACACTCGTATATTTACATTAAAACGACGAGATGGCATTTCTAACTTTATTGCCGCTGTCAATCTTCTTTTAACGCTTGCCTAGCACTATGTGTCTATGTATTCGTATGTAGGAACTTGGGAACAAATGGTTTTTAGTAGTGCTATCCTAGTCCTGGGGTGTGACATTATTGCCAAATGTAAACACGACGATGTGAAAGCGATTTGCCCAAGGACACGTATTGAATCGAATAAAAACTAAAACTATAGATATCCGAGTTCAACGTACCATGTAGTTACGTTAAATGAAAGACTCAGAAAAATTTAATTTGGCTACCCTATATTCGGTAAGACTATGCAAAATAGCTGCTTGGTTTATCACACTATGTAAAGTTTCAAAGGTATTTTAACAAGGAGCAGGAAAATTTAATTACTATAGTGACGGTTAGCGTGTAAGAGACAAAGCCAAGCGTCAAACAACAAGTGGTTGATAAGCGATAATGATGTTTTTTATTCGAAACAGTTTTTAAGTTGTCACGGGCGCAGCAGTATCACCGCTCTTCGGATTTATCCTGATAAGCCATATACACCCAGCAAATAAAGATTTTAACTACCAACGTCAAAAAAATTCGTTCGTGGTTTCAGAACATACCTACGTCATCAGATCCGTTATTATTTGCTTACATTTTTACCACCTTACCACCTTTAACCTTTACCGGAATTGGGTGTACCAGCAACGACTTTCTTGTAAGGGTATTAGTATTTCAATATTAAATTTTATAGCCAAGCAAGAAACTCCGACTGGGTGCGAAGTGCGTCGATGGACTTTTATATGCTCGTATGGGTATGAAAATGTGATGACGCGAATATTAATATCGACAAAGGAAATACCTACGAAATGTTAACTACGCAAGCTGTAAAATGGACTGTTAGAGTTTCCACTTAAAATTATAAATTTCGCTTAGCGTTGCAAATGCAAATGGTGTCAGAAAATAAGTCATTTATAGTAACGACGGGATTCAAGTCACGTACGTACACGTACATTTCTATTTTCCTATTAAAAATTATGTCATCGCGTGTGGAATACTAATTCAGTGAATTCACTTATGGTGTGTTCAACTATTCGGACGAACGGCTTCATTAAAATGTGATGATGAAGGTAAGTAGCACGCACTACATTAACACCACGTGTATTATGTTTTAGTGCTTCATTTACTAGGCACCTGTGTATTTAGCTGTTTAATCAGTAAATCGAGATTGCTCTCATATAATGAAAAAATAATGTAGACCGGTTGCATAAAAAGCAAACGCAAGGTCGTCTTAAATCATAAATCATAAAGGTAATTGAGTGTTTTCCAAAAAAAAACCCACCTGAACATTTTTCCAGAATTTTTAAATTTTGGGATTTTCCTACTCAGAATCATTTACGCTATCGATTCTCATACATGAAAAAGTGTGTCCTAGATTTAACTATGGAATTTATTTTCCTGTTCGCCACGTTCCATACATAAATACGTATATTAAAAAAAGTGACGAACTAGAATGGAAATTTTGGGACACATTTTTTAGACTAGTAAACGATTCTGAGTATGAAAAACCCAAAATAGTTCAATTCTGGAAAAAATGTTCATGTGAACTTTTTTTGGAAAACGCTCAATTGCTGAATAAAAAGAACTCAAATAGCGGGAGGTGAACATTACGTCATTGAAGATATATAGAAACCAAAAGGACAGGGTTTACGAAAATATAAGACGCAAAATATCCGGCTTATTTCGCCATAGTTTTATAAATAACACAATAATTGTCATATATTTTTTGACCCTCGGCGATACTGGCATGTTCCGTATTAACCTTTTCGGCGGCTACAAGGTTAAAGGACTTCATCATAGTCATCATTAAAAGGTTTTCTTGTCACTCTTGTGGAACTGAAATTAAATGCCGTTAAAGATTAGAGAGAACAGTAGATACGTCGTCCACAACATTTAGAAGAACATCTTGAACAAATAAACAACGCACCATCAATCAGCACTCCTGAAATAAACACAACTTTGGCGAATCTCAAGCGAGAGTTTATCCCGGGATCAGAACATCAGACGTCATAATCTGGAGTCACGCAGATTTATTCTGGGAATAATTCATGCACGACGAAAAAACCACATAACGTTTTGTCTACAACAAAGTGTTTCATTTGTCTTCCGAACACCGAGTTAAGTACGGTCCGCAAGAAAGTTCGTGCGTTCGCAATTTTAACATACGGCAGACGGAAACAAGCAGATCTAGGTTATCTAAAATGAGGTCCGGTCAGACTCTGGCCATGGAAAAAAAATATATGAGTAGGTACAACTGTTATTAGGGTATTAATTAATGCAATAGACCGGGGCTATTCATACTCTGAACAGAACAGACCTGCGTTTTTATGAGATTACCGAAAACGTCCGCTATCTTTTCAGCTCTTCTAGGAAATAGTTGGTGTTTGAATGCCTTGGTTACTCTGATGTGTAGTCCACGACCAAGGTCCCAATTTAATCACCTTTCACCAACGTAATCTATTTTCGATGGAAAATTAGTGTAGGTACAGCTCCAACGACACTATTTAAAAGTATAACTAATATTTACTTTATCTTTATTCAGCTGTTGCGTCATAAATGATGCAACAAACGCTTTTCTAAAATATCACCATGACATAACAGACAAAAACAAAGTTTAGCTATCACAGTATCACAACATACGTGGTTTCGCTGCACACCGTACCTGAACGAGCTTAAGTCATAAACTTTGATCCCACGCGCGCGGGCGCCGGGCAGCACGTCTGCGAGATAAGTGAGCCCTTCCCTAGACTTATTGCCTACATTTGCCAAATAATCACCCGGCCGCACCATCCACCAGACATTGCCCAGTTTACGCCACACATTTTGCTCTAACTCACCCATTAAAAAACTCTCCTGTGCCTCCATGTGGTCAACAGTCATTAAGTCATCCGAATAATGTGACATTATATTACCACAGCACTGCTTATTACCATGGGAATGCATTATCAGGATGTAAATTATCTCATGTTTTCCTTAATTAATTCATGTTCTATTTGTCTGGCTAATTCGAATTCTGCGTAAGTATTCCTGATTTACAGTAAAATGATTTATTGTTAGTTAGTAAATAATGAAGCGCTAGCTTTCTTCTGTACCATTTCCTGCAGTTGCTTTAAGAGTCGTAATTCGAATTATCTTTTTGATACTAAATTGATATCATGACTGAATAATAAAACTGCTGCAAAATTCTTTGAGAAGCTAGTATCTATACTCACGTTAGTACTTAGTTATAATATGTAGAATGCACCAGCGACACGGCGCTGCTGCAACTTAGCTCTCCAGCACCAGTCGCATCTTAGAAGTTTCCTTCCACTTAACGACTATCAGCTACAATTCCTAAGTTATACAAGGAAAGCTTCTACATGCAATAGCAGCAATATACGACAGCAGTCAGCTTCGAAATTGATAGGAAGATCTATTTAAACCTACTTAGAATTCACATTACACAAACTACGAATTTAACTTGTATAACAAGCTTTAGTTGCCGCGGTTATTGTTTTATTCGAAATGAGTTTCACTGAAATTCTTGAATTCGTAAATGTTGTTTCTTATTTCCATTCAAATTATATCAGCATTGTTATGTCTTTGCTTTAACGAAGAACATTTCTTACATCTTATTTAATTAAAAAGCTTCTTCGCTGGGAGCTATTCGCTACTACTAAATTGCTTTCCGTAATTTCATACATTAAGGTTAGGGAGAGTTTTCTGTGTTTCTGACTGTCGCGTATTAAAGGCACTTTTAACCCAATCGTTCCCTGACCTACACGAGCCCACATTAGGTGCGCTTGTGATCTAATCTTGTAAAATTCGAAAGTTTGCCTTTTATTAGATCCATCAGCTTTATTTCTTACAAAAGAGAAATCAATATTATATAGGTGCGTATTCATCTATTCGCAGTATAATTAAAGGAAACCAACCCATTTTTCCGGGTACTATACACACGCGTGCCCCAGCCTTTTGAAACAAACAAATTTGTTGTACAAACAAGCAAATTTATATACAAGCTTCACTGTTCCCGAACACACTGAATTATAATTGTTAAGTCTAAGGCAGCGCCTCTCACGTACGCGAAGTAGTTAGTTCGCGATAAACTCTGTCCAAACTTCTATTGGACTAAGTTCTTTGCTTAGTTAACCTCAATTTAACAATTGTTTGCCGTCTTTGTTAGAAGCATTTTGTTGGGTAAGGTAAGTTCTTGAGTAAAATATTTTTGATTCATTGATTTATGAACGTAGACTTTAAAATAATACTACCGACCGTTATAAAATCAGCTCAGATATAACATTTCCTTTCTTTCTTTACAGTCATTAAGAAATCGTATCGCCAACCTGGATAAAAAAACAGACACAGAAATAGCTATACAATCAAACCGAGTTCTTATCACCTTAGACTTACCGTGTTGCCACAAAAACTTAAACGCAATAATTGTTGAACATGGGTAAACGCACGATAATTTGAATATAATTGTCGAATAATCTACAACGCGTCACCCAACGCTGTTAACGTTTTAATCTAGACTGAATTAATTATTGTTAATTGAGGAGGACGACCTATTGCACAAACAGTTATTATAATTATGTCATGGTTAACCCAGTAAATTCTGTCATATTGCTTAAATATTTTATGTTTCGTACAAATTATAAACCGCTTAATTTTACACGCGGTAACGAATAACGATGAATA
The DNA here is from genome assembly GCA_932294345.1 of Pandemis cinnamomeana. Taxonomy (NCBI): domain Eukaryota; kingdom Metazoa; phylum Arthropoda; class Insecta; order Lepidoptera; family Tortricidae; genus Pandemis; species Pandemis cinnamomeana. The sequence continues at coordinate 6,946,427 of OW028705.1, read as the reverse complement.
TTTTTTAGTTGTACCACTTCATTTTCAACAGAACTGTCGGTTTATCTAATTGAGCGCAGTCTACGAACAGGAAGAATTTCCTTCGACAATTGATATTGCTCTCATCCACGCATAGAGGTATTCAACTTAGGTATGAAAGCGCTAAGACAATGGCGGTCTTAATAAAAAAAAAACACTTCTTAGACATGCCTAAAATTGCAAATTATGTTATATATTATACATAGTATAAAATAAAGTCGCTTTCTCTGTCCCTATGTCCCTATGTATGCTTATATCTTCAAAACTACACAATGGATTTTGATGCGATTTTTTTTAATAGATAGAGTGATTCAAGAAGAAGGTTTTGATGTATAATTCTACGCAGACAAAGTCGCGGGCAGAAGCTAGTTTTCAATAATTGACCAAGTTTTCGTAGTGAATGTTTGTGAGTTCTAAATGCGAATATGAGTTTGTTTATTTGTTTGTTACGCTTTCACGCAAACTACTCAACCGATCGTGATAAAATTTGCTACGGAGACAGTTCGAGATTCGGGGAAGGACTTGTGATAGCTTTCATCCCGGAAAATTGTATAATTCTCGCGGGCGCGCGATATACGACTTCTCCGCCGACGAAGTCGAGCGAGGGCAACTCTAATAACTCTATAATATAAATATAAAAGATTGACGGTTGGATAGAAAACCGCAAGCAGAAAAATGTTATTATTAACTTATTTAATTTAATTACAATGGGATAGATGGCGGTGTAGCGCGAGGGTGAATAAAGAAGGCTGCTCATTTATTCCGGACACGTGCGTTTGCAGTTTGTAGTTGGGTCTGTTTGAACAAGGCGGCGGGGTGTTAAAAAACAGAGCGGTCAGTGGGGATAATAAACGCTAGAAATTTAACAAAACCAACGCATACATAATATGAAACGAATGAACATCCTAATGGATCATGAAACTTATTATTACCTAATTGACTTATTCTCAGTTCCAATGGTCCGATTTTATTTTGCCCATGTCTAGAGTTCCGTTGATACTATGAAATTGAAAATTATTCGTTTCACAAAAACTCATTGATCGTTAATCGATAACTTAAAAGGAAACTAAGTAAATTACAAATACTAATAATAAGTAAAGATTGTCTAGCCGCTAAGCCTATTTGTTTGTTACTGTCTAAATAGGTTTCAATCTCAATGCTTTACACTAATATAGTATAGGCAGGTACTTTCATTTTTTTGCTAAGTTCTATTTAATATTTGGATCCGTTTTTCCACCGAAAAGGCGTTCTGTTGTAATCTCTGGCACACCTATACAAACAGACGGTCGGTATTAGCAGCTGCTGACGCGGCGACCGCTGTATTTAATCAACGGATCATGGCTTCGTTACTATCAAGTACAATTATCGCCGTCATACTAATCTTCTTGTAAACTTGAGGGACATCAGACTGATTCCCTGAACGTTACAAATAACGGTGCTCAAGCAAGGGTTGGGTAAACAAAACAAAATCAAAGTCAAATATTTATCCAGTAAGGAGGCCTGCAATCTGCAATTCTGCCAGCGCTTTGGAAACACTATCGTTTCCAAGACGAATGTTTCGTAAGACAATTTGCCGAAAGTAATTTAAAAAGTCGTCAGGTCACGCGTGTAGCTTTCCATATTAATATACGACAAATATTCGATATTGTTTTGGTCGACTTTTATTCATTAATTCTAAAAACTGCTTAGCTGTGATAGTATTCCTTTTCAATTATTTATTTAATATTTTGGAAATGGTTAAAATTATACTTTAACGCTTTACAGATAAATTCTGAGTGAAAACAGTTTTCGTAAACCTGCAATAATTTTTAAAAACCCCATCGACACTCCACACCATGAAAAAATTCAATTATCAAGGGATAGTTAAAAGCAATGGTTAACAGAGCGTTTGACAATTTTAATAGTTAGTTACCAAAATAATACTACAATAAATATGACAGCATGCGGTATTGGACCAACTGTTGGTTTTCCAAAACCAAAATTCGAGTACATTATAGCAAGAACGCTAAATAAAAGACTTAAATTCTCCGAACACTTTCAAATGGTTTTTTCAAGTAACTTCGTGCTGTGGTAAAAATGGTGCTTTAACCGGACGAAAACACAAACGGGTTTTAAAGAAAATCCTCCTCGTTACATCCGAGTATTTCCAGTTTTCCACCATTTCCACCTACTTGTTCTAGGTAGCGCAGAGGCTGGATAAGAGTTATTTCTTAGTCCGCAGAGAGTTCCGTTGGTTTAGAGAAAATAATTTTCAAATTCCGGTCGTGTGCTGCTGAGTAGGGTATTGCGGAAATTATCTGGTGAATTATATTTTTTTGGAGCTCATACAGAAAAAGGTATATTTTTTAGTTACTTAAGACATATCGGTAAGTTTGAAATCATTTCCTCTGAAATTATTTGTCAAAATAAATGTTTTGGTTCATGTGGAATATTTACATATTATGTTTAACGAGTCACCACCTTTTAAAGGTTGTATCTGTAAATCCATAGACAAAGTGCTCAAGTAAAGTAGGTACTTAAAGTAATATCTTTAGATACGTTTTATGATGACGGTGAAACATTTTTAAATTAGATCGCATTACTTAAGAATAAGAACAGCTGCTTATCTCTCGTTTCCCTCATTCTATAACAGTATGGAACCCTGAATATGATACAACTCGTTAGCCAACATGGTGGCATGAAGTTCAACCGCTGTAAAACGTTCGTCCCAAGAAGTGCTTGGCATTTCAGCTTGGCGCTCGCAAATCGTGACTCAAAGCTAGATAATAAATTAGATCCGTCGAACGTCGTACTTGGTATTTAGCGGTTTATTCTTGAGACATAAAGTTGCGGGACGACTGCAGAACAATTCAGGCTATCTACGGTAGTTGGAGTGAAATGTTTTAAGCTGATTGGTTAGTTGATCTAATTCTAGTGCTAAAGAAGGTAAGAATAAAAATTGAACCTTTTTAAAAATGATGGAAATCTAAGCCCCCCATGTGTCTGTCATGCATGGATGTTCTATATTCTGCAAGTCTGAGGTAAACCTACCTAGAAAGTAAATTAGCGATTTGCACTAAGTTTTTTATTGCGGCAGTCAGCTCTCAAGGACGTGTTTATCGTTTCTTGTGTTTCGCGTAGTTAACAAATTCGTGAGCTACCAATTTAATTTCAAAAGTTATAAATAATGGTTTTGCTGGGGGTGACCTTGTGAACCGCTACTCACTCATTTTCCACCCTATTCCATAAAAAATATTTTTCGAACCAATTATCAGTCTAGTAGAATGGTTTATTTTGTTCAAGTACCTAAAATTTTTTCCTTACCATATTCGTGTAATATGAGAAAAAAAATAGTTTTAGGTTTTATTTAGGTTATCAAATAAACTAATTCCATACCACACATCCAAGAAAATGCAACAACCCCTTTAAATCCGAGTTACTTGACCTACATACTTATACATAAGTTTATTAGAATTCGGCCTTCAAATTCTGAGTACACGCCACGCGCTCTTAGAGCTCTCTCTCCCTTCATATCGCCGACCTTGTCAGTGAGATGATCACTTACCATCAGAGATTGGGCCAAGGGCAAATCCATCGAATATAAAAGAATACGTCAAGAAGGAAAGGTTTTATATATTAACCTGAGGCATTAAATATATAGGTATACGATAAGTGTGAAGAAAGGTTGACGGATATGACAAAAGTTATACACCACTTTAAAGCGGCACTAGGTTTTTCGACATTTATTTTTAATCATCTATAAGCTATAAAAACGCCGTAAATTAATAATTAGTCGTAATTCCTCACTTGTACCTGAGAAATTCCATAAATGTACCGCTCAGAAATGACGGCATAGCGCTCAGAGTTATTTTATGATATAGCAACAGCCTTCTAAGCTTCATTCACGCTGGTACATGTTTGTTTTCTATGGGCTTGTAGTCTATAGTGCAGTCTCGTTGCAGTCGCGTTGCGCCGTCTGTTCTGGGCATAAGTGTTAAAAACAAGTGTTCAAATGAAAATATATGCTTAGACCTGTATTATTTTTCTCCAGCAAAAATTTCACTATGCATTATGCAATACATGCAAATGTAATTTCACGAAAACAGTTAAAAAAGCATATTTCACATACAAAATAATATTTAATGAGTTGAATCAACAACAGACGTATTTAAACAGAGTATTGCTCCGTGGGGAACGATTTAAATTGCTTTTAGAACATTTTAAATTGCTTTCAGAGTTCACCGCGCTTGCAATCAGCGCAATGAGGGAGCGGAGGAATAATTGTTGAGACACACGATGTCATTTAGCGTAAATTATGTTACGAGATTAGTGCGGATTTACATTTAAGCGTAGCAGCGCTACTCTAGCAACTGGGGACCGTTAACAATTAACAGCTGAGTTGGAGTGATGTTCGAAGTACTACTGCAGTGAGCGTCGGACAGCTGTTTAAGGCCTTGTTCTTACTAGCATATCCGGCAGTTTCACCAATAGATATTGGGATAAAAGGGATAAAAACGGCTAATATGTAAGCTTGCGTAGAAGTTGTCATCAAGATACCTAGGTCCGTATAGCGGCTATAAGCGACAGGGTCAGATTGTGATTTTTCTTCCAGGCGGCGCAGCGATTACTTGACTAGTAGGGTTCGTTTAGAAAATCATATCGCTGGTCGTAGTACCTACTTACCATGCTTAGTCACAGTAGCTACTTCCTGATTCAGTTTAGATCCCATAGTAAGTACTTACTATATGCTTGTTTAGTAGAGGTACCTACTACTTTTACAATGTAGCCCGAGTATAGACCGAGCAGTTTATTCGATTGAAAAGTTTTCAACGTAGCTTGTAGAACATTATATTTTATCTTTTATTTATTTTCATTGGTAACTATATTTATAGTGAGAACGAAAAATTATTAGTCCTGCAAATGGATCAAAACCTCCTTTTATAGCGTCAGAAGCAGAAGAAATTATATGCATTTAGGGACAAACGTAAATGGTTAAACGTGGGCGTTATTCAGAGTTCTTCTGGAAGGCTGTACACGCGAGGCAGAAACAATGTTTCGTGTGTGACGTCAAATGACTTTGATTTTGTTTGATGTGCCTTAACGAACCCGGAGTGTACCCCGCCTTTGCCTTGCCCTGCGAACGTCGTATTCACTCTAAGGGGGTGCGTAGTTTGAACATTAATTATGAAAACAAAGCAAAAATATCAAAGAGGTTGCCTAAATGGTTGGTAAATGTGCTTGACTTCCGAGCTCGAATGTGTTATGATGATGCTATAATAGACATTAGTATCAAAATTCATTTAAAAAACCCGATTAAAATATTGAAACTATTAGGTTATATATCTTATCTTACTCAATCCAATCACTATGGCAGCTTTTCTCGAAATAAATCTTCGAAAAGTCGTAGTATATTTTTATTGTGCACCCTACTTTCTTCATGTAGCCAGTCGTTTATTAAAATCACCGATCCGATCAATGTCAAAATTTTAAATGGACAAGCGTATAAATAGCTCGAATAAAGAATTTAGTAGCCATCTAAGCCATCTTGTTGTAAAATTCGAGTAACTCTTTGGTATCCCGCTATCGGCGCTGGTTGCAACTTTGTAGTTGAACGTCTGAATTGATTACGCAAACTCTGTTACTCGATTTGCAAAGACTTGCTGTAAAATAATTTGTGAGAGAATTTCGCAGTCCTAGCTCAGATTAAATATATTACAGAGACAACTATGGCATATAAGATCCAACATTAAGGCTACGAATGCATCATGCATGATGTATGGATGGATTAATTCATTTTCGTATTAGCGTCGCCCACTGCTGCCTTCCTATTGGTTGTTATTTTCACACACCGCTCCGCTTTTTGGTCCATCGCTAGTAGATATCTGACCTCTATTTCACCAACTAGACAATTGTCGGTGACATTTCTGTTCACATTACAAATTCGACCAGAAGCTACGCCTTGCATGTCGAATTGTCATATATCGCCGACATTTGTCAAATTGGTGAAAATAGGGGCCTGAAATTGTCAAGGATTGTCCACTAGCTTAGTCGGTTTAATCCAATTTTGCTCACGGACGAACTCGTCCGAAAGAAGTTACGAGAGAACGCCGTACTTTTGTATCTACCACCTAATATTCCACTAGTGTTGTAGGTACTGAATATTCAGCACTAAAGGTAGCCGTCACCCTTATATAGAGTTATATAAGTGGTTGCATTTATAACAATAAGGTACAAAACTATGCAACTACTTTTAGCGTCAGTTGTACTGTACTATAAATAATACCATAAAGACAAATAATTATGTATATACGAAACATAAAAAATATTAGTCGCACTTATTAATATTTTAATTCCGTACACACATATACATATTTATCCCTCACGGGGTAGACAGAGCCTAAGGTAACAAAACCTTAAGGCCACGTTTAGCATGATTAAGATAAAGGTTAAGTGATTAAGTGGTTGGTTAGGTTAGGTGATTAACGTATATGTTTAGATATTTTAATTAGAACACTTTTATAGAAGAAAAGTTCATTATTATGATGGCGATGTGTCAGGCTAATAGGTAGATTTTGATCGGTTACATCAGGAACGTCACAATGGCAATGACATTAAATTTGTGAGATTGACATTTGGCCATCTCTAGTAACTTTTTGGGATTTAATCACCGCAAGGAGTATAAGTACTCACGAAACCAATACATATCGTTCCGTAGTTTTGTGAGTCGTTGTCTCCGTCGTTATTTACTCTGTGGTTCCAGCTTTCGAGTTGATATTTTAATGGGCTGCTATTTTGTCGTCTGTAACCTGATTATTGTTACTAATTGAAGACTTACGACCTAACTTGATTTGTTTCATTCCTGGAGTCCTTTGTCAACGCTGTTACTTTCGTGACCATTTTAAAGAACAGTTGAATTAAATTCTAAATTGTACTTGAACTTAATAGTACCTAATATCATAGTATTAATTAATTATCTGAATATTTAATATTAGTGTTATTAGAATATTAATGTTAAGTTTGTTTTATTTTATTGTATTTGGAGTTTCTATTAAGTCTAGTCTACAGGTATGTTTTGTAATTTTTGTAAAATTTGCAGTGCTCTTACAGGGATTGATCTTGTATTCTAGCAAATAAATGTTTGAGTTCGAGCTTAATTTTTTTTTGGAGTTTAAATTCGGCTCGATTCAATGAACTAGATACCTAATAATTCATCAACTCAACCCCTGGAATCGAATTGCCGATCGGTACCTAAGACATATTTTTTACAAAATTATTTATTGTGCACACGTTATAATGCAAGTTTTTGTAAGTGAATTAACCCAATTAGCACCAGCGTTACTTTTTCCCAGTTTTACTTTCACAGCTACGCATTTCCACTCGCTCTATTCAAAACATTACAATTCTAACAAAACAAAGTCAACAAAACATCTTGCACGTCGTCAACACTTCAAAGCAACCCAATTAACGGAATTTAATTCGCGCTCTCAGCACGTTAACGTAAAACAGACGCATGCTGAAGTGACTAAGGGAGTCAGCTCATCAAATCGCTTCGCAGCAGAACAAAGCAAAATATGCAAATGCGGTTGTTTTGAACACAAAAACTGGAATTATATTCAATTTGCAGAAATCTATTCTAGATCTGGTCAGATGCTAGCTCCAAATGCTAAATGATGAATAACCTGCATTGACTAATATGTACCTACCTTCTAACTTACCTATAAATAACGCGTATTTTTCCATTCATCATAGAAATAGTAGCGCAGTAGCAGCGGTAGGTACTCGCATTTATATGGTCAGTTTAATAATAAGCGACACTACCATTTCTTTTTGTAGTGCCATCTCCTATTTCCAGAGATCATAGCTAACCTGCCCTTGGAGACATCTGCATGGAACAGTGATCTACTGTTCATTCTGAACCGCACCCTTAGGTTTTTGATCCATAAGGTTTATCTTCTTCTAGGTTTACTTGTGCTCTGAATTTTACCCTGCATAAAGTAATGGAGTAGACTATCCGATCATCAAAAGTGTTCTCTATTTACACAAAATGAACAGTGACTTCAACCTTTTTGATTCTATGCTACTCGCTTTTGACACGACAGTAACTGAAGTATATTCTCGTTTTTTTTTCTGACGTTACGGAGCGTACTACTTTATTCAGCACTTCCCTCGAGCCCCTTTGTCACGTGCAAACATTCTGACGAAGAAAGCATTTTGCGCAGGATTTAATTACGCGACACAGTGCTTTGAGGTGGGCAATGCAGAGTAATGCATTTTAGACGGATTGTTTTCAGTTTAATCTTGTTGGAAAATTGTTTTGCGTCCCTGGAATTAAGTGGAAAGAGGTAAAATTTGTTTTTAATATACAGAAGTGGGGTTGAGTGAAGGTATGTTTGCGAAATCACGGAAAATACTCAAATCTAGACGATACGGGACACAATTTCATTTACCTACACACCCCTTATAGTTTCCGAGTAAAATACCTGTGATACAGACAGATGTACAAGACAAAGCTATAAGGGTCTCATTTTTCCTGTTCTAGTTGAGGAACTGGAGTTTTTAATGACAATTTCTTTGGCTCAGCAGAGTTATTTTAGCCTTATACTCGGAATTTCGTGTCGTTTTGTCCCGCTCACACTTACGGTGTGTAATGCGAGAGGGAGATAAGCGGTATGATACGATCTTGAGTTTAAAATTTGGGGGTAAATTCTAGAATCTTTTATTATTTGAATGTGGTGAGACAAACTTTGGCGCCGTAACGCAGTAAATAACGAACAGTGAGCAACACGAACTCAAGCACCTTAGTAATTGGCGGGCACGTTAAATATGTTTTTAAGCGAGGGCTCACCGAAGCCGGGTGTTGTTGCAAACTTTCATTTTATCGCGAATTTTCTCGACGTTGTGCTGTAAAAGTACCTTAGGCCAATTTAAGCCCGTGCTATAAAAAGTCTGCTCAGAAGGCGCAGGAAATTCTTTAATAAGAGCAAAGCACGATGGTGCTTATATAATTGGTTTTTAAATATACACAACGCGATCGCAATTTTCGAAACGAATTAGGTCCAAACTACATTGTTTTCTTGCATAATTTGTGCCTTCGGTTGGACCGGGCGATTTGGAATTCAATTGAATATGGGAGCCTCGCGCTCCACCGACGGCCGTGGATGCTTACAATCACAAATCCAATTGACTGTGATAAATAAATAGTTGAATTACAGTCGTAGATGTTTTGTTCAATGTAACAATAACATTGTGTAACCTCTTATTTGTTTCCGTTACATACTATAATATGGTCCCGGATAAGTGTTTTATAGTTCAGTAAAACCATAAAGCGCTTAGATATGTAGGTATATGATTTTGTTAAGTAAATGCAAGAGTGAAAATTGAAGCTAATAAAAAGCTTGCAATGTAGTGTGCTATATACGCCGTACTTACACCGTCACCTATGTATTCATCCTAGTAGTTAAGTATATAATGATTGTATTGTCGCTTGCATGAGGGAGAATAAATCCAGCTTTCAACCTAAACAGTTGTCTCTATTAACGCCCAACATCACATGGCGATCCTGGCAGGATCGCCATGTAGGGACGGGAGTTCGGAGTAAAATGAAAGGCTCAAGTGCGGTTCACGACTGGGGTTTATTAGGCTTTGCGTTGCTATATAATAGTTAGACAGAGGTGTGTGCGTGCACACTACAGCAATGAAAAATATAAACATGAAAAATATCCTTGTTCCCAGTTTTATAAAAAATAAAAATAATAGTTCCTCTTTCCACCTATACGCCCATTATCTCGTTAAACGTGGCGTTTAGGTCTTGTTACCCTAGGTTCTGTCTATACTCTGAAAGAGAAAAAGACGCGATTATAAATTATCTAAAATTCTGAAATCTTGTCGAAACTGTAAAACATTTGAGGCCTTAACCCAATGCTTTTTGAAACGGCTATGATCACGTCCAAATCCTATACCTATGTAGGTAATACAATTATGATCTGACATTTTTCTTAAACTAACCGCTAAATAATATCACACCCAAAAAGTACTAAAACTAAGCACTAAAATGGACGCAATCCAGACAATGCACCATTTTGTTTTTCGCAAAAAGAGTGCACGGCGCACACCGTCTGTGTCGTTTAGGTAATTCTCACCTCGTTCGCTAGCTTGATAGCCTGGTTTGTGTCACAATCCAAAAAGAACAGCCTTACTTGTTTCATTTAAAACACTTTGAAACGTCAGCACCAGAGGCCCTAGGTTGTCAAGCCGTTATGTAACGGGCTTATTTGCGACTTTGTTTGTAGGTACCTACAGGGAGGGACAGTCCGTGAGAGAGAGCCTGAAGTCCGTTTTAGTTTACGTCCGATACCGTTAAAACGAAAATAAGAACAATAATTCCCAACGAAAACAAAAGGTTTTTGTGCCAATATTGAAGCAAACTATAAGTGGAATTTTTGTTTATGTTTCATAGTGACGAGATGAAAAAAGAAGAAAGACTGTAAAACATACAAATTTAGACAAAATATAATTTAAACAACGCAAAATACATGAATAACATGAAAACGCTGCAGCCAATTCCAGAGGATTTGGCTCTTTTCTCCGTACCTTAAGTTTTTATAAAGCCAGCTCTGGCAACTCATTGCGCCGGCTTTCATCTTAAATCTCTAAAATATGAGTTTAATTTCGTCTCTTGCTACTACTCGTACAATTTCACGTGTACCTACTGGGGCCCGAAAATCTGATTTATTAAATTGAGATTGAGAACACATTTTTTGCACGTAAAGCAGCTATTCTACATAAAAAGAGGGAATTACATATTACGCCGTAGAAAAATACGTTCAAGAGCGTCTTACACAAAATCACACAGCTCTTGCGTCTAATGATGTCATTGTTCATTGAATATTGTCTACTATAATTTTGGAAGATTACAATCATTTTTAACGTTGCGCAAATATTTATAACGAGAGAATAGTAAAACTATCTAGGTACTCGATGAGCTCGAGAGACAATTATAACTTGACTCTTTCACTCGCAAACATTACACAATATCAGATGTCTTGCCATTTGACGTACCTTAAAACACGAATGACACTTGACTCCGTGTATTGTCTAAAAGCGAACGGACCAAGCTATGGTTGCCTTTCAAACGTAACCATTACTCCACGGAAGAGTTTTGTTTAGGGAATCACAGCCCTAGAATTGGTACATCACTATACTAAACGCAAAGAATCGCGGCAGTCGGTGTCACTATCGTCGTCGCCGAGATTTATTATTAGACCCAGTGACACAGTTTAATAAAATTATTTGTACACATTTGTGCGGCGATCATTCACGCGCATTTTATCGACGTTCGAGCCAGTAATCGAGTCGACAGACGAGCAGTAGTAAGCTTCTAAGTATATTGTATTTCTTCCTATAATATTATAATTCTACGTGTATCGAATGTGTGTAAATAAATGTTTCTCTCTCTCTCTCTCTCTCTCTCTTTGCGCGTGCACATCTCTATTAGCGGGCGTCACAATAATGATTTATGACCCGGACTGCCGCGAGTCTTTGCGTTTAGTAGATATAGCAGCTACTTACTATAGTTACTTATTTAAGCAAAGTGACCTCACACTCCTAGAATTAAGAAGGAAAGTTACTAAACTTAAATTGACCAAAATTGGCTCAGAAGAGCAGACACGTGATTTGTTTCTCTTTGGGAACTAAAGGCACCCCCTTTACTGTTGCTTTGCTAGAAATACTTTCATAAGTTTTAGTTTTGTCGGAAAATAAATGTTTTCGAATAACCCAGGGGTTGCACCAGACTTCAGTTTGAGCTGGAAAGCTAAGTGGGCGTGAATAACTTATGAGTTTGGTGCTTGCTTCTGACTTCAGTGCTAAAATTGTTCAAAGTATAGTGTCTCCTGCATTAAATATCTAGACATAGCATTATTACTTGAATGGCAAAGCGTACCGAGCATCTCAATTATTAGTTTCGCTGGCTAGGTATCTAGGTACAATATTTTCTTATTTCGCAAAAATAATATCTCAGGCATTGCTTGCATAATGTATGTAACTACAATATTGTAAGAATTAAAATGTAGCCAAACCCAGGATACCTACCTACAGGATACATCCGGGATTGTACTGCTAATGAAAAGTGGCAATAAGAAGTCAGTCAAAATCAAGGTTTTGTGTATCTTTTGTAATGTATTTAAATTTTATCTTTAAAAGTCCGGTTGAACAAAATTAACTTAACTCGTACTTAACAAACTACAGAACTCAATGATTAAATCATATTTTTCAATTTAATTTACCGATTTGCGAAAATAAAATCTCAAGAAATAAAAACGCTCAAAGTTTCATCTCCAAGAAGCTTCTTAATTAACACTTAATATACCAAGTGGGCCCTGCAACAGGAGCCAAAAATTAAAACACAGAGTCTGCTACTCAAATGGAACTACTTTAGTTCTGCAACTTTCAAACATTAAATAATTTTATCATTGTTTATATGTATTGTTTGTATTTTCAATGTACGGCATCCAAAAGCCTGTCGCCTGTCACATAACTAAATGACGGATTTAGCAATTATTGCTTTTCCAAATAAACTCACATACATACAACACAAATCACGTCTTTATCCCTTACGAGGTAGACGGAGCCTAAGGTAACAGGACCTAAAGGCCACGTTTAGCATGATTGTGTGCGTGTAGGTTGAAAGGATAATCAAAAGTAGGGTTAACTCACTATAATAAAAATCGCAATACAGGTTATCTTTAAAAGTTTTAAAACGAAGTTAGCTCATGATGAATACTGAAAGCTGTGCTTTAATTTTTTGCTTCTGTTACAGATCCCACCCTGTATATACAGTCGCTGAAAGAGAAAAATATATTGGTGGAATTCCAACTAAATTGGTTCAGTAGTTTAAGTGTGAAGAGTAACTGACAAACAGACAGATACACTTTCGCATTTATAATATTAGTATGGATTGTATTAATCCCGAAAATTTCGGAACTAAAATAGGACCGAGATCCCGGGATTTAATCCTCTAATAGGAATAGGACGACTTTAGTGGTAGGTAGTCTTAAAACAAAATTATAAATATCATAACACTTTCTTTAGAATTTGCCATACTTAGGTGTAAGTAAGTCGTGCAAAACCAGAAGTCTAATTATACGAGTCTCTATGCAATGCAGCCCGAAATAATACCTACTGTGCCTGTTCAATGAACTGTGCATGTATACCGATACAGAAATCCAATTCAATTGTCCGAATATCGAATATCCGGATCTCTCCGGATATTACCGGTAATATTTGAGGATCCGTATTGCAGACGTTAATGCTGCAACGGCGACACCTGCACTGGCCACGTGCTTAGAATCCCGCGTTGGATTGTTGGATATCATATTCAACGAAAAACCGGCCAAGTTCGAGTTGGACTATCGTATGAGCCGTGTAGTGTACCGTACGTATGTATCGTGTGTGTCGTATCGTATCGTAAGATGTAAGGGTTCGAAACCATAATAAAATTGCTTTAATCATAAAAAAGGGATAAAGGGATACCGTCTACCACGTAAGAGATAAACACGTCACGTGATTTATGTACCTATCTATATGTATGTAAAAAAAAATTGGTGTCGAGACAGCCATAGTAGGATTAACTGTGTGAAAATAAACAAATTTAAATATGAAAAGTGGCCTGTTATTTTTCCTCGTAAGTTCATTGTTAAAATAGCGATGACAGTACTGTTTTGTATTGATTCGTCTGTTTTGTTTATTGTGCTTTAATCAATTACTAATGCAGCGAGATTATCACGAATTGAGAACCACTTAATTTTTGAAGTCTCTTAATTGGCAGGGCAGACGGTAGGCAGTAGTTTCACATAAAAAAGCTATCCAGACCAATGCTCTTGCTTTTAAACTGTCACATAAAATAATAGAAACTGGACGAAAGAGCAAGCAAATATTTCCACACAGTTTATGTTGCTATATTTTCATGTGGGAGTCTACAATAGTCAATAAATATAATACATACATAAATCAAGTCTCTATCCCTTACGGGGGTAGACAAAGCCTAAAGTAACAAAATTAAAAAAATTTAAATGCAAAATTTATTTTTGCAAATTGGCCGCCAAGGGCTCTTTTACATGTCTTTTTTTAAACTATCAGCGCATTCGGAAATACCATCATTGACACATTTACCATGATTGTGGACGTACAGGTGGAAAAGGGAATCAAAGTAATAATAGACACAATTATTATATTCAACACCACATGGTTCGTTAATTTAACTGTATACCCACGCAATAATAATGAAGCACAGTCTACACTTAATTGAGATAATGATCATATGGTTATTTATGGAGAAGGTTCGATGATACCCGATCGGATCTCCAGAGTTGAGTACCGTATTAAGAACGCTGGCGGCACAAGTGTTCCTATGCGAGTCTGACATCAAAGCATTTCATGTGACGATGGCGATTGATTATCATGCATACTTAAGCTATCAATTGCAATATAAGCCTACGTTACGCATATACAGATACTTCTCGTCAATGTTAGTGAATAAAGCAATTAGCTAATTGTATCAGCTCTCCACCATATTCTAGTTACTGCCTATAAAACAGTACCGTGATCGACTGACTGGCAAGTAGTATAAGTAAGTGAGAATAATAGCTTTTTAAAAATTGCACGGGCCGCTCACTAACGTACGTTTAGTCCGGAGAAGATTATTATGAATAGAAAAATGGGATGAATTGATCGGTTAAACATAAGAACACTAAAATAAATGATGTGAACTCCACACGAAAGAATGATAAAATTGATTATTAAATGCAAAGATTCCTGCAAAGATAAACTCATGTAAAATCCTCGTTTGCATTAATATGCGGAAAGATCCTTCGTCTTCAAGCGCTCAGTAACTGAATAACGGGATTAAACTTCAAATTAGCTGCTGCGGCAGACTGCCGGTGCCATTTTAACGTATATTCAGAATCTACAAAATGCATTTGTTAAGTTTACGGTGGTATTATCTGTCCTTTTCTCACTCGTATTACATGAGAGAGGTAGATTTAGTTATCTAAAATAAACCTGTTAAAATAACGCTTCGGGAGTTATATGGCCGTGTACAATATCGAGACAGTTATATAACAACAGCGATGGAAAAGCGAATGTGTCTCGCTTCCGCATATTACGTTTCAGGCGTAAGAAAGAGCTGCAAATTTCGCTTCTGTGCCGCTGTTATATAACTTTGGTGATGTAGAATATAGGCCCCGCCATTACGGCTAAGTATTTTGTCGCTGCAGCGAAAACCACTAACTACGCAGAAAATTTGCGCTCTCCTTTAGCAGGGACGGCCATTTCCGCTGCAGCCACCACTTCCGTAAGCTGTCGGGTTCGGGTCGCGTCCTTAAAGTGCAACGGGACACGACAGCACAGATTAGGTAATAGTTACACGTTGGTTTTATTGAACCTTTCTGAAGAGGGTAAATTTCATTGACAGAAGGTTCGTAGCCATTACGACACAGATTAGAGAGATATAGTAGTAGTAGTGCATTACGATAGATAGGATTCAATGTGTGAAACTATATCCCTGCTGAATGAGCCACAGGCCCGTAAAAATACTGCCTATCTTGGTCTCAAGTAGAAAGGATTAGAAAAATGAATATTTTTGATAAAAATCCCAAGTTTTGAATTGAAAGGCGGGGGCGTGTTATTTCGTTGCCTTTTAATGGACGAGACGTACCAATAAAATTCCAAGGGACTTACTGTTAGTGATAATCGGGATATTTCTTCAGATTGACGCTGTTAGAGGGAAGCAGTCAGCAACCGACGAAAACAAAAGACGGCGCTAGCACGCTTGTAGTGCAGCGGCCGCAATGCACTTAATAACTTCTTCTTGCTGTTTGTTTACACTGTTAACTTATAATGTTTGAATAGTTTTTGATCACACACAACGTAAATAAACCCCGGGGCAACACATTAACACAATAATTAGATTAATTAGCGGTTCTACGATCACTCCAACAAAAATTGTACGGTCCCGTAGGAGTTCCAAGCGAAAAACTAATGTTTTTAAAAATGGCCGTCACGCGAGACCTTGGGTAGCGCCGCGGCGCAGGTTAGTTCACTTTTTCACCCTTAGATGGCATTGGTCTCGTCCTATGAACACTGCGTTTTGTTGTGCAGTATTTTCTGTGGCTTAAACATTGCCCCCAGCCTTGAAAGGTTCCCTTTCAAAATAACTAACATATAAAAAAGATAGGAAGTTAAGAAACAAAACTCAAACTTATTCTGATATGCGCAAGCATGAAAAAACATAAAATATAATAAAACCAAACAAAACCTTCTGTACTATAGTTTAATCGCTGTAATTAATTTATAGGTAGAGGACACAACTTAACTACGGGACGTTTAAAAGACCCATTTTTAGTTTTAACTAAGGCCACACGTATGGTGCCATCCTTACCAGAGTAGGTCTCTAGAATAACGCCCATTGGCCAGTGTAAAGGAGGAGCATTGTCACTCATGATGAGAACTACAGTCCCAGTGGTGACAGGTCGCGAATCAGTATTCCATTTTTGACGTGCTTGGAGAGTATGTAGATATTCCATAGACCACCGGCGCCAATATGATTGAACTAGTTGTTCTAAGAGTTGATAACGAGAAAGTAAATGAGTACATTCTTCGCCAATTTCCGCCGCAGGCAAAGATCTTAAAGGTACCGTATTCAGAAAGTGAGCAGGCGTGAGAGGAATCGGCTCGCTAGGATCTGCACTTAGTAGACCTAAGGGTCGCGAGTTCAACACGGCTTCAATCTGACATAATACTGTAAACAGTTCGTCGTAAGAGAGTATTTGACTACCGATTACGCGAAACAGATGAGTTTTGTATGATTTTACCGCCGCTTCCCAGCTCCCGCCCCAATGGGGTGCATTTGGAGGAATGAATTTCCATTTTATTTCATGGTTACGTAACTCATTCTCAAAAACTTCTGAAAATTCGTTGCTGGTTAAAAGATATCGTAAGTGCGAGCTTGCACCTGCAAAATTTGTAGCATTATCCGAATATAATGTGTCTACAGGACCTCTTCGCGAAATAAAACGCTTAAGTGAGTTTAGAAATGTATTCGTACTTAAATCTGAACAAAGTTCAATATGAGTGCCCCGCGTAGTCAGACAGATAAAGACACAAATATACATTTTCTGAGTCTTTGCACCTCGTCTACGAACCATAGTCACATTTAAAGGACCGCAAAAATCAAGACCTGTGTGCGAAAAGGGTTTTGAAATCTGAAGCCTACATTCAGGTAAATTAGCCATGACTGGTGGGGGGGCGACTTTAGGCCGAAATTTGAAACAAGGCAAACACTGTGCCACACGTGAACGCACTATTTTCCTGGCTGACAAAATCCAATACAGCTGTCTTAAAATCGAAAACAGAAGACATTCACCAGCATGACAATTTTGGCGATGAGAATTGTCTATAATGAGATTCACTATATGATCTTTACAAGGCAGAAGGTAAGGATGTTTATGATCAAAGGTAAGATTGCTATTGTCTAGTCTACCTCCGACACGCAGAGCACCATCAACAATGAACGGCCGAAGCTTTCTAATAGCCTTCGTAGAACAGTCTTCGCCTGTACGACAAGCTTCAAGATAATCAGAAAAATGAACCGTTTGTAGGTCCTTTAGGACAGTTAATTCAGCTTGATTCATGTCATCTGCAGTAATTACTCCTTTAAACTTAAGGCGCTTTGTAAAACGCAGAACATAAACCGTTACCCGAAGAAACTTAGTCCAAGATGAAAATCTTTTAGACAATCTATAAAAGAGTGGTTCCACCGGGCTAAACGTAGCTAAGGACACCGTTTTTCTTTCGGGTATTTCTGAATCAGCGCTTGATATCATAAATGGTTTGATAGGCCAACGCGTGCTATCTAACTGGGCCCATGATGGGCCTTGCAACCACAATGGATGACTCAGTATCTGCGATGGTGTAAGTCCCCGTGATAAGCAATCACTGGGGTTATCTTTCCCTGCAATATGGTAAAAGTTTTCTGCTGCCAAATTTTCTTGGATTTTTGCAACACGATTTGCAACAAAGATTTTCCAACGATGAGGACTAGAATGAATCCAGTGAAGAGTGACCGTCGAATCTGAAAAGGCGTAAACCCGAGATACGTGGATGCGATTTGCGAAATGATTAAGGACCGTTCTCACAAGCTTAGACAGCAGGTAGGCGGCACAGAGTTCTAAACGGGCCAATGTCACTGATTTAACAGGGGCAACTTTAGATTTAGCGCACAAAAAACGCACTGTTACATTCTGTTCAATAACCGTATGTAAATACAACACACATCCGTATGCCTTTTCGCTGGCGTCCGCGAAAGCCAAAAGGGAAACGTTGCTGGATTGTGCAACACCCACGTGGCGAGGAATCGTTAACTGGCACAGAAGTGGTAACTCACGCAGAAACAAAGCCCACGCATCAATGATAACCTGAGGCGGTTTTTCGTCCCAATCTATTTTTGCAAGCCACAAGGATTTAATTAAGAGCTTAGCATATAAGATTACAGGAGCTGCGAAACCGAGAACATCCCATAATCGAGCTACAACCGACAAAATATTCCTTTTGGTACAACGCTCCGGATTTGTATTGATTTCAAATGAAAACGTATCTGAACACGGATCCCACTTGACTCCTAAGACCTTTTGACCAGATCCATCATCAAACTGGACTCCGCTGGGATACAAATACTCTTCAGGTAAGACATTAAGCAGCTCAGGTGAGTTACTTGACCATTTTGTCAACTCGAAACCGCCTGCCTTGAACATATCTACCAGCTGATTCACAGTCTCAATCGCCGTGGGAAGTGACATAGTACTTGAAGCAACATCGTCCATATAAAAATCGCCGCGTTTAATCACTTCAGCAGCGTGCGGGTAGTTATCTTTTTCATCTACGGCTAGTTGCTTTATAGTTCGCAAGGCCAAATATGGACTCGCAGATAAACCGAAGCAAACTCTGCCGAACTCAAAAAGCTGCAATGGATCACTCACATTATACCTGTATAACATTCGTTGGTATTTTCTGAATTCTGGATGAACACAGATCTGAAGATACATCTGTTTAACGTCCGCACAAAATGCAATGGGAAACAATCTGAAATTCAGCAGAACCAAGAACAATTCAGATTGTAAGTTTGGGCCTGTATTTAAAATGGAGTTAAGGGAGAGGTCTGTGTCAGTCGGAGCACTGGCATCTAGAACAAGACGCAACTTAGTAGAAACTTTATCATTTCGAACGACACCATGGTGAGGTATGATATAACCCTCGTCCTTTAAATCACCCGGAACTAAGGTCAGATAATCCTTCTTAACATAATCATCTACAACGTCATTGTATGCAGACTGGAAAATCGGAGACGACGCAAATTTCCTTTCAAGCGATATGAATCGCTTTTGTGCGTTAAACAGAGATTTTCCTAGTGCTTCCGGGTTGTCTTTAAACGGTAATGCCACTGAATAACGGCCTGATGAATCACGAGTGGTCGTTTTCTCATAGTTATCCTCGCATTCCTGTTCATCGGGACTAAGAAAATTGGAAGCATTTGCTGGAACTTCTTCTATTTTAAAGAAACGCTCTATTAGTTTGTCAAGCGGAGCGCCAGTGAAAGCGCATAAAACCACCGGCTTAGACGTTGAAGGTGCGGGTTAAATAGGCGCCGATCCCATCAACAAAAACCCAAGCGTCGTTTGCACAGCATCGGGTGAGCCTGACGGACCACGAACGCGACCCGACAACAGCATAGTACCAAATAATTCCGCTCCTAGCAACATGTCGATCTCCCCAGGAATATGGTAAGTATCATCTGCCAGAGGCACACCGCCTAGATAAGATAGGCTACTCACATCAATCGGTGCAGACGGCAAACAAGCCGTGACATGGTCAACCACCAGTGGTTGAATATCGTAATTAACAGAGCTGTCGTAGCGGGACTGAATAGTCAAAGATACCTTGCCCTTTGTTTGGTTAGTGGCGCCGCCAAAACCATTTACAACAATGGGAGATTCTTCGGATGTACAACTCAAAGAAAGCCTTGTACAGCACGATGCAGTTATAAAATGATTTTGCGAACCATTATCTACTAAACAGCGTACGACGTGCGATTTTCCGAAAGCATCGACTACTATTACACGAGCTGTAGCGAGCAGTACAGTAGAGGGCGAGGGCGCAACGACATTCGCCTGTAAATAGTTATGTGACACTTGTACCGTGTCTGGTACGGCCGCTTGTAATGCGGAATCCGCAACGTAGGGAGAGCACGAGGGTGCGGGGGGCGCGGGGGCCGGCGCGAGCGGCGGCGTGTACGCTGCACTACAGCGACAACGACAGGCGTCTACGCCATCGACGGACTGAACCCCTTCGTCATTCGCACTGAAATTATCTGAACCACCCGGATATGTCGCCTGCGTCGTAGGCATTGCAGTCGTCGTGTTATCGAAAAAATGCAATAACGAATGATGAGTACTTGAATTGCAATTCTCACAAACCTGACTCGAGCGGCAGTTAGCACTTTTATGACTTCGACTAAGACATTTAACACAAGTGCCATTTTTTTTAATAAAACTATATCGTTCGCGTGGGCTTAGGTTTTTAAACGCTGTGCACTGGTAAAAATGATCGTGGATAGATTTACACAAATTGCACGGCGGCGAGACCTCGGTTGCCGAGACGAAAGCTTGAGTATGCTTCGCGGTTATAGACTTAATATTCAGCTGTTTCAGAGGGCGAGGTGCCGTATTAGAACATGCGACATTAGGGTCTCCCCTACGTTCCAGTATTTTAGCTTGTTCTTTAATAAACTTCACAAAGCTATCATAAGTAGGCAATTTTTCTGAACGCACTGAATTTTCAAACATGCGGGCAGTCTCTGGGTCAATTTTCTTCAATGCTAAGAATAGGAAAATAAATTCTTTTTTGTCTGAAATTTTCAATTTATCGAAGGCTGCAGTAGCGGTTACGAAGCAATCGATAAAATCGTTTAATCCCTTCGCGGAGGGCACTCGCAATTCTTTATAATTAAACAAATCGTTCAAATACGACGATCCCAATAACCTGACATCCTCATACTTATCCAGGAGCGTAGAATAAATTAATTGGTAATTTTCTCCGCACGGTATTATTCCTGCTATTGAGGACAAAGCCTTACCTGAAAGCTGGCCGCATAGGTAAAAAACCTTTTCAGAATTTGAAAGCGAACTATTGCGATGAACAGTACTGTTGAAACAATCAATAAAGGAAGCAAACTTCCTCTGGTCTCCATCAAAAGTCTGCAGCACGATAGGGGGCAGCTTCAAGTGAGGCCTTGAAGTAGTAGGTTGGCAAGTATCGGGATTTGGTTTGATATCTGAATATGTTTTAATTAAATGCCGAATATGCGAGTACATCTCTTCAAACGAGTCCCAAACCTGGAATGAAGGTTCATATTCCGAGTCGGCTTCCATTCTCGCGACGTTTATTTGTTCTATAATTAAATTAAACTCGGATCGCAGCGTATCTACAGTTGACGCGCGAGACATAAATTTTTGTTGCGCTTCCAAAGTTTCCAGATTTTTCGAAGCATCATAGATAAACTGCAATCTACCGAAATATGCCCTCAATTTTGCTTCTAATAACTTTATATTAGGCGCAACCTCAATCTCATTCTTATTCTTACTCATTTTTAGGTTTTACGCGGCAATACTAACCACGATACAAGAATAACAAGAAACGTCAAGAAACGTATTCCAAACCTATTCACACTACTATCTTATAAACGTAAACCTACCTAGTCATATAGTAACTATATAACTACCTATTCACCGCAAAACTACGTTAGAAAAATACGTAGTAAGTACCTACCTAAATAACACAAATACCGTTCGAAATTAAACGCAAAGTATTTAATTTATTTTATTATTAGTAAGTATACCACTCAGTTGACTCAGTACTTGTTTACGAGTTCAAATATTATTCCGAAATACTCAAGTACCGGAGTCAGCGAGTGCCGCACAATCTACCTAGATATACCTAACCATACACAAAACAAATAACGAAAGCTCACCTTCTGAATCTGTACGCACTAAAACTTAAATATCCCTGAAAACTAATTGTTCATTGATACCTAGACACTACTGAACAATAACATTTAAACGATTTTATAACACGAGGTCCATGAAATATCTACAATACGTAATAATTTTAACTGTAAGTTGTATTTGTATTAGAACCAAAATAGTAAACACGGCAAACGGATAGTAAAAGTAGCTATTATTATTACATACTCGCGCAATGCGCACACCGACTTCGCGAAGTGTCTGCCGGTTTTTAATAAGCAACAAATAATAATAGTGGGGCTTAAAAAGTTATTTTAAATACGTAAAAGTATTACAGTGAATATGAATTATAGGGCTTTATGTCCTGTAGTTAGGTATAGTATACAACTCGGACACGGAGTTTGAATGAATTTGTAAGTACGTAATTGTATCGAGTAGAAAATGGGCTTATCTAAGCGCACGTACCTACCTATCTATATGCATTATTGAGAGGGCTGGATGACCACGCAATCTTCAGCGCAGAGGTGATTTGGATTTTGGAGTAGAAATAATGAACCAACAACGTTTTAGATTACCACTGTATATTACTCAGGATATAATAGTAGCAATCTGCATTAAGATTACGATACTTAATCTAGATATTATAAAAGTAACAAACGGGGCACAAAATATCAACCGTGGCCATATCGGAAGGAAACAAGAGTAAGAGAGCTGTCAAACTCGAATGACAGATGCGCAGTGTTACATGCATACAATATTCCAATACTTCCCCTTATGCATATAACACAGCCACAATTATACAATTATACAATGCAACACTTAATTCTAGCTCTACATGCTGCTCTACATTTAGTCTCTACATGCTCTCTACATGCTGCTCTACATGCTTGCTCTACATGCTGACTCTACATGCTGCTCTATATGCTGCTCTACATGCTCTCTACATGCTGCTCTACATGCTTGCTCTACATGCTGACTCTACATGCTGCTCTACATGCTGCTCTACATGCTTGCTCTATACATTTACTAAACAATCATGTATGATCTCTAACACAGAGCTCATAAGTAAACATATTATGTTTCTTTTTGTTCAGGGGTTTAGTTAAAGCATCTGCTATCATCCTATCAGTACTTAAATATTTAATATTGACAAAATTGTTATGTACTAAATCTTTGACAAAATGATGACGCAGATCAATGTGCTTAGTGCGCTTGTGACTATACTCTTTACACTCTAACAACTTGTGTGCACTTTTGTTGTCGTTATACACAGTTATAGACTCCAAATTTAACTCACAATAAATCTCTGACAGAAAATTAGCAATGAAACGCAAATCTTTACAAACATCACTAATTGCCAGGTATTCAGCCTCTGTGCTTGAAAGTGCTACACACTTTTGTTTTCTAGACTCCCAGTTTACAATATTTGCTCCTAGTTTAATTGCAAAACCTGTATATGACTTTCTATCCAAACAATCATTAGCCCAATCGGCGTCGGTATATGCACTCAATTTTAATTGATTACTTTTTACATACAGTAAACCATAATCTATTGTTCCAGCTAAATACCGTAAGACACGTTTTGCAGCGGACCAATGAAGTTTTCCAAAACAGTTATTGTACTGGCTCAACTGACTACATGTGTATGAAATATCCGGTCTTGTACTAACAGAGAGATACATTAAACACCCTAAAAGTTGTCTATAGTTATACACTTTATCATCTAACATATCTTCTGACTTAGACAACTTACAACCTGATTGCATGGGAGTTGAGACCGGCTTACAATCTGACATACCAAAGCGCTTGAGTACACTCTTAACATAGATAGATTGGTCCAATTTTAAAATACCATTCACTCTATCTCTAGTTACTCTAATGCCCAAATAATTTTGTATAGGTCCCAAATTTTTAATACTAAATTCTTTTTCTAATAAATTTAATACATTTTTAAAAATAGGGCTATTCAACTTATATATTATATAAAAATCATCAACATAAATTGCTATTACAATTAACTCTTTGGCATTCCTTAAGTAATAGACACAGGGTTCACTTTTACTTTGCGTAAAATTATTTTTAGTTAATAAGTCATTTACCTTGCAATACCACATTCTACTTGCTTGTTTAAGCCCATAAATGCTTTTTTTTTTTTGCAGCAAACAGACTTTTTCTTTACTATTATTATTATCACAAAAACCCTGTGGCTGTTCCATATAAATAACCTCATTTAAGTTACCATTTAAAAATGCAGTATTTACATCAATATGGTCAATATTCAAATTATATTCATTTGCTAAACTAAATAATAACCTCATAGTGGAGTGGCGTACAACTGGGGAAAATGTATCGTTATAATCAACCCCTTCTTTTTGTGTAAATCCCCTTGCTACCAATCGAGCCTTGAACTGCTGGAAATTACCTGAGGCGTCGCATTTAGCCTTGAATACCCATTTACATTTGACAATATTATTATTATTAGGTCTATCTACTAATTTCCAGACGTTGTTCTCGATTAAAGCGTTGTACTCACGGTTCATAGCCTCCACCCAATCCTCACTGTTAGGACTGTTTATAGCCTCCTGGTATGTTTGTGGCTCATCCAGAAGTACATCTTGAGCAAACATAGATAAGTCATAATCATTATACCTTTTTGGTGGTACCAATCGAGTACTGCGAACCGGACGAGAACTGGCCGACGAGCCAGCCTCAGCTTCCCCTTGAACTGACGCCGCGCGCGGCGACCGCAACGGCGCTACACCTGCGCCACCCGCCGGACACTCAGCGGAGCCGTCCTCGTCGCTGCTTGTTTCACAAGCATCTGTAAAAATAGATGAATTATTATCACTATTATTTAACACAGATTTACTCAAATCAGTATCTGAATCATTATGACTGCTCATTTCATTATTAATTAAATTAGAATTCAATATGTCATTGGAATAAACTTTACCATTTAATAAATTAGGACTATTCAATAAAATAAATTCATTATTATTAATATTTACATTATTTTCAATACAATGTCCATTATTGATAAATTGCTCTTCCATAAATATGACATCACGGGATAAAATAATCTTTCTGGGATCAGAAGGATCCGCCAACCTGTAGCCTTTAGTGGTCTCAGAATAACCCACGAAAATATATGGCTTACATTTGGCATCCAATTTTTTTCTTTTTACACTAGGGACAAGTGCATATGCCTTACACCCAAACACTCTGAGATGACTAAGGTCCAATTTGGACCCGGTCCATATCTCTTCTGGTATACCTCCATTTAAAGCAACTGTGGGAGACCTATTTTTAAGATAGATGGCAGTCATCACTGCCTCTCCCCAGAAATGCTGAGCAAGACCTGACTGCTGAAGCATACTTCGCACTTTGTCCATTAATGTACGATTCAAGCGCTCAGAGACAGAGTTCTGCTGAGGACAATAGGGTACCGTAGTTTGATGCACAATCCCCTCTTTACGTAAAAACCCAGAAAAGACTTTATTTACGTACTCCTTTCCGTTGTCACTTCGAAGACATTTAATTGATAAACCCGTCTGCTTCTCTACTAAATTTTTAAAATCAATGAAACGTTCACATACCTCCGATTTATTTTTCATCACATAGCCAAAGCTCTTCCTGGAGTAATCGTCAGTGAAGGTGACAATGTAGTTCGCACCACTCAAGCTGCACACCGGCAACGGTCCGCATACATCGGAATGCACAAGCTCCAGAGTCTTGGTCGCTCGCTTCCCTCCATCTCTGGGAAAAGGTTTAGCTGCTAGCTTCCCCTCAAGGCATGGTATGCATTCCTGCAATACTTGCCCTTCCTGAAACATACAACCATCCACTCTGTCTCTAAGGACGTACATACCTTTTGTACCAAGGTGACCAAGCCATTGATGCCATAATTGTATAGATGGCAAATGAGCAGCAACTGCGGCTCTCGATGATTCCTGCCTGCATTGCAGGAACAAAGAGTGCTCCTGTTTGTGTAAACTACTGTCCCCACAGTTTCCATACAATTTATAAAGTCCATTATCATTGGACGCAGACATAACAGGTTTATTATTACTGTCATAAATAAAACAACCTCCCGAGTTGAACACCACTCTAAAGTTTAGATCAACAACAAGTTTACTTACAGAAATAAGATTAGCAGACAATTTAGGAACAAATAAAACATTACTTAAGTTAAGTACCTTGTCTTCAAGCTTCATGTGCACCACACCAACACCTTCACACTTAAGTCTGTCATCGTTTGCAACCGACACAGACGAAGAAGAAGTTTTCTTCAAAGTGGAAAAATAGTGTTCCTGATTGCACATATGAGCTGTACAGCCAGAGTCCAAAAACCAGCAACTGTCTCTAGCGAAAAATGCAGCAGCCATACACTTGTCATCGGTTCCACGCTTTTGCTTTTTATCTCGCTTTAATTTGAAGCATTTTGCCTTTACATGACCTTCTTTGTTGCAATAGTGACAAGTAACTTTTCTTCTAGTAGCATAGGCCGCTTCTTGAGGCAAATGTGAAACTGGAACATGATTGCGCGATTCTTCTTGAAGTAGGCGCGATCTCACAAGCTCGCTAGATACAGAAGTCGTCAGACACGCCGTTGACAGGTTACTCACCAGTGAGTCGAAGTCTTTCGGCAGACCACTAAGCAGCAATTCTGCAATCTCACTGTCTTCTATTATCTTTCCAATGTCCGCTAACTGTTGTACTAAATTCATGACGTAATCTATATAAGTCACCATGCTGCCAGCGTACTGCGCCTGATGAAGCTTACGCAAGAGCAGCACCCGTCGAAATAGCCCCCGATCCTCAAAAATATCAGCTAGGTTCTTCCATGCTTCTCGTGCAGTCTGTGCATTCCTAATGTACTGATACAGGCTCGGTTTCACACTAAGCGCGATGCGCGCCAGCGCGCGTTGATCACGTGCAGCGCCCAGCGCCGGTCCCGTTTGGTCATGATCGGGATCCACAGCGTCCCATAAGCCTTCTATAGTAAGCAACATGCGAGTTGAGTATTTCCAAGTATGATAGTTACCACTTCCTTCCAATTTCTCAACCGCGTGCGCATGGGCAAGCATAGGCGCGGGCGGCGCCGAATCCATTGGGCTGTTCGCGGCGTTACGTTCCTCGGTTCCATCCATTACTCCTTATATAAATCCAAACCACAATGGCCCTGGGCCCCAAAACCTATTGAGAGGGCTGGATGACCACGCAATCTTCAGCGCAGAGGTGATTTGGATTTTGGAGTAGAAATAATGAACCAACAACGTTTTAGATTACCACTGTATATTACTCAGGATATAATAGTAGCAATCTGCATTAAGATTACGATACTTAATCTAGATATTATAAAAGTAACAAACGGGGCACAAAATATCAACCGTGGCCATATCGGAAGGAAACAAGAGTAAGAGAGCTGTCAAACTCGAATGACAGATGCGCAGTGTTACATGCATACAATATTCCAATATGCATGAAGTAGTAGAAAACAGGATTATGTACTAGGACATAGGAAACTGGACATTATCCTTGGTGACGAAGGACCATTATGAATGAGCCACAGGCCCGTAAAAATACTGCCTATCTTGGTCTCAAGTAGAAAGGATTAGAAAAATGAATATTTTTGATAAAAATCCCAAGTTTTGAATTGAAAGGCGGGGGCGTGTTATTTCGTTGCCTTTTAATGGACGAGACGTACCAATAAAATTCCAAGGGACTTACTGTTAGTGATAATCGGGATATTTCTTCAGAATCTTCAGATTGACGCTGTTAGAGGGAAGCAGTCAGCAACCGACGAAAACAAAAGACGGCGCTAGCACGCTTGTAGTGCAGCGGCCGCAATGCACTTAATAACTTCTTCTTGCTGTTTGTTTACACTGTTAACTTATAATGTTTGAATAGTTTTTGATCACACACAACGTAAATAAACCCCGGGGCAACACATTAACACAATAATTAGATTAATTAGCGGTTCTACGATCACTCCAACAAAAATTGTACGGTCCCGTAGGAGTTCCAAGCGAAAAACTAATGTTTTTAAAAATGGCCGTCACGCGAGACCTTGGGTAGCGCCGCGGCGCAGGTTAGTTCACTTTTTCACCCTTAGATGGCATTGGTCTCGTCCTATGAACACTGCGTTTTGTTGTGCAGTATTTTCTGTGGCTTAAACACCTGCTTTAGAGGGATTTTGTATTTTAACTGTTGGACATGAGAGTGTAGCGTATCAATTTATGAATTATGAAAAAAGGGTCATAACATACTTAGGTACAGAACTCTAAAAAATAGAATCTGGGTAAAAATAAATACCTATAGAACGACCGCTTAACTGAGTCCTCGCCCGCGCGGCACAAGGGCGCGGGGTAGGCAACAAAGGGAGCCGAGAGAGGTGCGCTCTCGGTCCCCATTGTCGTCCTAATTTTGTAAATAACTAGCTGTCGTACCTTTGGGTGACTATCGTGACTGGGTTTAGTTGTTTGATTTTTGATATTTAAAAGAAAAATCAACCGATAATCGAAAACAACTCTATGACCGATTGAAAAGTGCTACAAAGTCGCATTCCGCTGTTTGTCTGTCGGTCCCTATGTAGGAATGCTTAGATCTTTGAAGCTACGCAACGGATTTTGTTGCAGTTTTTTAAATATATAGAGTGATTCAAGAGGAAGGTTTATAATGTATAATTCTACGCAGACAAAGTATATGTGTTGCTGCAATTAAAGTAGCTAGTTCATATACAACAAAATATAGTTATTTCACAACATTTATTGCGATAACTTTTATTACCTCAATATTAAATTCGTTTTATGAGTTTTAGATATTGGTTCTACATTTTTTTATTTCTTGCGTAGGTATAATACAAAAAAGTGTAGTTACAGTATTTATTTATTTACCATAAGACTTATTTCTGAACATATTTTTTAAATTATAATAATTCACATTCTTAAGCCATTTAATAAAACCGGCAAAAGTCATAATATTTTTGCAGCAATGATTAACTTCATCGTTTTGTTCTTCATTTTCTTCCAAATTGTGATAAATCAACGTGTGATGTCTCTGAACTCAGTTGACAACTTCCACCAAGAAAGTGACCAAATACTAGCAGTGATTGATGACATTCTAATTGCGTTGAAAATCAACAAAAACTTCAAAAAAGCTAACAACGTGGCCGACTATATGTTAATTCACAATTATGTACAAGACGCGGTGGAGAACAGGAACAAAAAATATAAGGAAATATACAACCTAACTAAAATAATGCCTTGTCGT
Source organism: Pandemis cinnamomeana (assembly GCA_932294345.1). NCBI lineage: Eukaryota > Metazoa > Arthropoda > Insecta > Lepidoptera > Tortricidae > Pandemis > Pandemis cinnamomeana. The sequence continues at coordinate 6,917,088 of OW028705.1, read as the reverse complement.
AAAGCGGCTTATTTCATTTCAAATATCAATAATGCAATTGGTGAAATGATAAGAGAGCATAAAATAAGCAAGGCTGAACTATTTTTTAACCGTTATAAGCATTCTACGCCAGCCAGTGGAGATACATTACCAGAATTCATTAGTTTAGCAAACCAATTACGTTTAAATTTAAACGCAGATAAAAGAACTAAAGCCGTTAAATGTAAGTCCAAATTCATAAATTTAAATAAAATGGCATAAACTAGATGAATTAATTTGCAAGTAATTTCAAACTAAAAGCTTCAAAAACCAATGGTCTTTTTTCACCAATTTCAACGGAATCAATTGATTTAACATTTCTAAATCTAAGTACTAGAGTCAGACAATGATGCCCCTTAAATCCAATTTCCATCATCAAACTAACCTATAAAAAATAAAAACCCCTCATAATTTATCATTTAGTAAAGGACGTTGAAACCAGAAGGATTTTCCATGGCACACTAGCTGATATCGGGGACTGGCCGTTCATCGTCAGTGTCCACATAGCCGACAAGTTCGCCTGTGCAGGCTCCATCATCAGAGAAGACTTGGTACTGTCAGCAGGATCCTGCTTCAGAAAGTAAGGAATTTCGATCTTGAGATCAATTTTAAAAACCATTTCCGTTTAATATTATCCTAAAATGTTATTTCTTTTCATAATTTAACAAACTGTTAATTGATTAAATGTTTCCAGATTGTATAAGAATGAGGTTAAAATAGAGTTGAAGGATAAAATATGGATACGAGCTGGAAGTAATTTCTTCAACAGCGGCGGTGTGACGGTGCAGGCGATTATGCTACACTTTCATCCAAAATTCAACCCTCTAGAACCATCTAATAACTTAGTTGTCATACAACTGAAACTGAAGCTCAGGATCAAGAGACGGTTAATTCTACCCATCAAAATTGCCAGAAAGAAAGCAAGGTACACAGGCATGGACGTTTTGGGATGGGGAAATAAAGAGGTTAGTAGGAACCAAAAAGGTTTCTTTTGTAATTTTCAAAACTCTGTTAATGGTTGAGTTATCGACCTGCTGCTTTACCTGATATTTATTCATGTTGTTTTTTAAAACCACGCAGACTAGACGCGACTGCTTTGTCCACAATTAGCTGCGGAACAAGGAGTTTTCTTGTACATTTCTGTTTGTTTTGTTTATCTATTTTCCAGGATGAGTCAAGTTCTGTACCACATTCGCCAGAAGTAGTTAGACTGGTAAGTTGAAAGGGTCCAAAAAAAATGAAATACCAAAGAAGATTAGTAGTGTAAATTGATATAGGTACTTAATAAATTAATTTTTACTATTACTAATTAAGTTTTTATTATTCCGTATATAGTCGATGACAGGAAGTCTAAGCTACCGGAAAAATTCAAACTATGAAGATCTAGTTGTTGAAAATCAACAACTCCAACACGGTGTATTTGACATATGCAGCATGATCGACTGCATCAGTGTCTATCAACAGTAAGTTAATTTGAAGAATCATAAATATCAATCTGTAGGTTGCTTCAATGTTCTAAGCTTCCGAAATCTGATTCTTTATTGCGAAAATATCCACTAGGTTTGTAATACATGCAATAGGCAACTGATTACATTACTCTCAGAGACACCAAATGGATTCGTCATCCAGTGGATGTATGTACCATCAAATTTGTCTCCTCACTGGTCTCATTATCTAAACATTTTAATAATGTTTCAGACACACGGTCTCCAGCAGATCTTTTTGCGCAGGGCCTTCCCTACAGGACAGTGGAGCCTGTAAGGTTGGTAAAAAATATCTTATTGCCTGCTTGTATATGATTAATAAAGAAGAATATAGGTGTTGTGTTAGTATCAGAAGGTAAATGAAAACGCGCTGTGAAGACTGAGAAGAGAACCGCACCGACAAGAGCGGTTACTCTTAAATGTTGATGATAAAGAAACCTCCGGTCTTTTGGCGAAAAAGAGACTATTCTTTTTTGCTATTAATTTAGTACCATTAAGAATAAAAAATCCACAGAGCAATAATCATCACAGTAGTGTTGATTATGTTTTCGATGAAATGAAATGAAGTGAAAATGTGCCGTTTGGCACACACTATCAAATATCCTGGGGGGTTACCTATCTACTAATAATGCAAACAAAACGAGGGTAGTTGGGATGTGCTGGGCGAGCATGCCGAGCTGGGACTGCCGTCATTACTGACGCATATTTTGCTGACACTCCTTGACAAAAGGCAATAACAGTCTGAAACATAGCGGGCACTACCTCACTCAGCGATTTGTTTACTACGGTGGATAGGCTACCGCCTTCTCACTAGATAATCTTGCCACTAAGCAACAATACTTGGCATTGTTGTGTTCTGGAGCGAAGAGTTACAAGAGGATTATTTTATGACAAAAGAGTAAATTCGTGTTAGCCCTCAAGCATCAGCAACTCCTATACGATAGCGACTTTTAATGGTTTTTTTTAAGTTCGACCTGGGCGGGCCAGGCATCATCGATAACGAGCTTCAAGGCGTGATCAGTTTCGGCCCTTCCGGTGTCTGGAGCACCCCCACCATCTTTACCAAGGTCTTCAGATACACTCGCTGGCTCAGCACGCTGTTTTGGGAGGTATGCAATAGTTTCGAAGATAATCCACCCCGAAATGTGTGATTACTTCTCCAGTCTAGGAGTGTCGACGTTTTGTTTGCCGATATACCTACAAATACGTATGAACCGGCGACTTCAAAAACAATTGATAGCTGCGCCTGATTACAACCATAGTGAGCGAAGACCTTTGTGAGTTATATTGAAATGAACTTATCTTAAGTAATAAATCAATGGGCTCGTGTTAAAGAGTAAAATAATTATGAATGTTTTGATTTCTTCTTAAATATGTAAATGGTAAATACATAGTAATACGTACGGTCAAGTGCAAAAATAAGTATCGATACGAACTTTTCAAAAATATGTCCCACGACCTTATTACGCTGGTGTAAGAGCGTATGGTACTTATTTTATTTTTGAATCTTTGATTAGATACATACACACTTGACTGTACATGACCAAACCTTTTCCGATGGTTTAAATTTTCTTATATTGTCATATTTTTTCAGATTGCAATGACTAATGACACAGTAGACGATTCTGGACAAATGGTACGTAATTTAATTTCTACATTAGCCTAACAAGCTCTGACTAGACCAAGGCTTCGAATCCCATTGAAACCAAAAGTGTATCGATATACACTTACTTACATAAATTATGTACGTTTTATCGATTAAAAAAATTTTTTTTTGTCTATATTAATATAAATGGAATCAATCCTGGGAGTGACTTTCAGTTACATTATTTCAACCAGATATTAAGTGGGAATAGGAGGAGGATTAAAAATGACGTTTATTGTGGCAATTGTTTCTTTTTAGTCAGTTATACTTATTTTCAGAATGTAATAGCGGAGCTAGAACCTGAAGGAGAAAAGATACAATACACAGACGAATCATATATCTTAAATGAAATCAAAAAAGACCTAGAAGCAGGCTATCGGAACCAATCATTTCTTGATCCACCGATTGATGAAGACTATATTCTTAGAAAAGGCAATCAAGATACTCCTCTGCTCAACAACATATATCTTGACCAAAACCTAGTAAATTCAACTGAAATTTATGAAAAAATAAAAGAAGATGCATCAACACCTGCGACATCAGAACCGGGAGACGAAACAGAACAAGTTCATAATTGGGTGCTTTATAAAGAATTCATGGCACAGATATTGAGTAATAATAGTAATAATCCGACTATAGAAGCCTATGGAACAACGGAAGGAAGTCTTGCACATAGTACTGCGGCAGAAACAGTTAGTATATTAAGTGAAATGCAAGAGGAATACGAAGCAGAATACAAAGAGCAAAATGTTGAATTCGAATATAATAAAGTCACAAGTTATGATCCTAATACCAACTCCGACCAAGCTCAAACACAAAGTATTCCTCCTAGTGATCTCAATAACAACCAAAACATAGCACAAACAGATAATTATACACCTACTATTTTCAATAACGACAAAAAAAAAGCGCAAACACACATTGTTGAATTTGAATATGAAGATATACCTAACGATTCCAATGACCTTGACAAAACACAAAAACAATACGATGCATCTGACGATCCCAATAACGACAAAGACAATCCACAAACAAAAAATGTTGAATTCGAATATGAAGATACACTAAATAAAGAAAATCCATCAAATTCTAAACAAGATTCAATTGATTTAGCAGAAATTGTTATTTCGGATTCTGGAACTACTCAAAAACTTTTGCTGAATAAGAAAGATCCTGAAGCGGTTAAACGCTTTGTTAACGAATTAAGCAGATTAAAAGATAGAATTGCTCGTACTACCGTGATATTCTACAGGGCAGAAGAGGAAAGTGAAAAATAACTACAATGTAAATTTTTGTACAATAAAGCATTTTACTTACCTAGAATGAAGATTAATTTCTTATCAGTATTTCTTGCTGTACGAACACAACACACGTTTATTGAACGTCACAAACCATTACAGTCACATTACAAAAATAATATGACTAGACAGACAATAGGCAGTCTTGTCGCTTAAAAGCGTTATTTACTACAGAACCATTTAGGTCTGTACAGAAATTAATATGAACATGCCAAAGTAGGCCAAAATGAAGTTCACACGAACGAAGTCGCGGACATAAGCTAGTCTAAAGTCAACGAGCAGTGACCTAAAATTATATGCCTTAGGGATTTGCGGCAGTCGCACTAAAGAAATCTCGTACAAGTTACAGCTCCGTAGTAACTACTATAAAGGCTGCAACCCACACACACATTGCGACACTTAAGTCCGCCTTCGCAAAAAGCCAGTAATGGCCGTATTCAAATGTATAAATGGCGTGCAATTATGGAAAAATCAGCAGCGTCATGCTGAAAACAAGAAGGCTACTTATGCATGAAAATGTAAATTCGAATTCCTACTTGCGTAGCTCAATTATTATTCACGGGAAAGGTTGCTTAAGCGCCTTTTAAAACGGAATAGCTAATAACGGAAAACTCTATATTTGTTAAAAAAAAGTTATTTGTCATGCTGCAGTTAAATAGGTATATGCAATTAGAGACTCTTTGGAAATTTAGGCTGGCCGTATGCCGATTTGCTGGTGTTTTTTAGTTTCAATTGTTGTTTTCAGGTCATTAACTTAAGCTGGTTTTAGGAGCTCTACTGCGAAATCTAATTCCACGCGCACGAAGTCGCAGGCAGTTGCTGGTATATTATAATCATGTTTAGCCATGATTCAAGTAAGAAAATGTCTCAACGTTCTTCGTCTCCAGCTTTACAAAATGAAACGATTCCTATCTCGTTATTTGATATTGTTTATCTGAAACAATTCTAGTCAGTAAGTAAAAGATCCTATGAATAATTCAGTAAGAATGCAAACTAAGACCATTTCATATTGTTGATGTAAATGGAGATCGCGAATGCAAGTTTCAAATAAAATAACGGTAACGGGAACGGAGATTGTTAAAAGCGTTTCTTGTAAAAAGCATTTATTTCTTCTACCTACAGCAAGTCCGAGGTGATGATTATAGTCTTTATGGAGCTACTCTTTTTCAACCAAAATAAAAAAATAGCTTTCTCAATTATTCAGAATCTTTTTTTGAAAATATAAATAACGCGTTAAATAGGGTTATATTTTACAAAATACCTTCAGATCTCGTCCTGACAGTAATCCAATATTTCCACAGCATCCTGTATCGTTATTTTGTCGAGAGCAGACGCAACATTGTATTGATGCCGAACTAGTCACAAGGGATGACGCAATTTTTCTATATTTTCCCGCTTTAATATTTTATTCTAGAAAATTGTGCGCCTTTGATCGTATCACAATAGAAATATCGGGAAGTTCTTATGAACCAATAAAATTTTGTTATAATGGTCAGAGTATTACGGTTTTATATTTCATAAAGGGAACAGAATTTCATTTAACGTAGTAGGTACTCGAAGAATTGTAGCAAGGAGAGCTTCGAGTACATCGTTTATTTATCGTTCGATTAACACCATTGTAGTAACATAATATAAACTAAGTAGGTACCTACCTTTATGCGCGACGCAATAAGTTGGTGTTGAATTGGTGTCTTAAAAAATGCATAGTATACGATTATTAAAGTGCGTAATTATTAAAAAAACTCTTAACATAATCCCTTAGGCGCAAGCAGTTACAATTATAAGTTTTAGAGTGGCTATTTGTATTCATTAACGCCTCGGATGGAAATTATAATAAGGCAAGTTAGTCCGCTAGATTTGACCAGACAAACTGTGGCGTACCTTAATGCAACCACGTAAAAAACGAATGAAGAATATATAAGCGAGCATACTGCAGGTATAATCATTGTATTTTAGACTGATGAAAAGAGTTAGAAATGCAGGTGATAGAGATTGACGTTGTTTGTAAGAAACACGACCAACAAAGGTCGATTGTTCTGAGAAGAACAGTTTGTGTTTTCATCGTTGTTCAACATTAACACGTTGTGCTATACGTCTCAAAAATAAGCGATCGCGTAGTTTGCGTCGGTGCGGGAGCGATTAACCTCTACCTGTCCCAACTTGCGGGAGCCATAAAAACCACAAATTTTAAAACCTGAAAGAGACAAATATATGTTTGGGCATCATTTGTCAAGTAGTACTTGAAAATACTGTTTTAAAAGTACGAATCATTTTTAATACTAACGCACTGCATCGTAATAATTTCACTTCAGTGCTATACGTATCAACTTTTATGGTTTTACTTCAGTGCTATACGTATTAGTTATAATACGTACCGCCATTTTGTTTTGGCGAATAGAAAATAGTGCCGTCGACTGTCGATAGTAATTATTTATTGAAAAGAACAAAAAAGTTATAATTACAATACTAAACGGGACTTATCACGCAATTCATATTTATATTTACCTCGACGTTGCGGCCACATTGCAGCAACCGTATTTACAACCGTAGTTAACTCGTGACCACGGTTGCTGCAATGTGGCCGAAACGTCGAGGTAATTATAAATATAAATTTTGTGATAAGTCCCGTTTAGTATTGTAATTATAACTTTTTTTTGTTCTTTTCAATAAATAATTAGATACTATCGATAGTCGATATATATTTGTTTAATTTCACTTCCCTATTCATTTATCGATAAAAAATAAATAGGTGCGGTACGAATCAATTTTAACTCGTAAAATTGGCAAATGTAGATACTCCTGTGCTATATGAATCAAATTCAATACATAACTTTGATACCTATTAACTCAGAAACTATGCTTAAGACCCTTGTGCTATGAGAATAGGATGTAGTTTGGTTTAAGAACATTCCATTTTAGCGATAAACACCTATGAATATAAGTTCTCGAAAAAAATACCGACCCGTGAAGGTAGGTCTAGTTACGTATTGAAAGTGATCCGTAACGTAGGAATGGCTAGTCAGTAATGAGTCAAATTTGATACGTACCGCATTTGTGGATAGTTTTTAATATTCAGAGCCGCATTGAACGTGTTAACAGCAATACCTTAAGCCTCGAAGTAATCATCTTCATCGTCTCCTACTACATATTCAGGTTAATAAAGGTAAAGATACTCACCTCGTCTTCCCTCCCGATAGCGAACCCGAAAGCTTTCTCCCGTTGCAGCTCTAGTCTTGTCCAAGTATATTAGAAACAATTTATTGTCACACAACACAGTATAATACTGACGATTTCATCATGAAAAACAATACTATCCGCATCAAGTAGGTATTCTATTCTATTCTCCCTTAGTGGCGGCCGTAAGGCTTGGGCCAATGTCAGTTTAAATGACAAGTGTGCGGTTGATTCTGTCCACGTCAACGAGTAGGCAGCATTCTTCTTCTTCTTCTTTTTTAATATGGCCCTCCCATAGACATTAATATACTAGCGTAATAGACGAGCAGACTCTCTATTTCCCGCGTCACCAAACCAGAAACGTCTTCGTGTGCGTGTTTTTACAAGTGTGCAATAAATTTTAGTGACGCTAGTATATTAATGTCTATGGGCCCCCCCCCATCGAACGGTGCGACGATTTCGCCATAGGCAGCATTCAAATTTTCAAGCGAGTTCAGAATGACATTGACATTACGCGCGCAGATCCAGAGCCAATAACATTTTCAGGTTGCATTGGGTTACATGTCGTTAGAGGCCGACTTAGCACAGCGCTTATGCCAATTTTAAAAACTGTAAAAAAGGCTGTATATCGAACAAAAAAACTTGGTAAAATCGGACCAGGGCCCCAATTCATTGTTATACTTTATGATTATGACTCTAATGTGGCATAGGTTACAAAGTGATTACAAGGGTATTAACTTTAGCTAGGTAGCTCCAAATTGTTAATTGTTATTGTTACTACAAGCGGCCATTAATCTGTCTATGTAGATTGTAGGGTGACGGCACCAGGCGGTATATTTTTTTTTATTTTTTTTTAATATATGAATAGGAAGGCAAACGAGCAAAGACACTAAGGCATAGTCATTTATTTTACAACAGTCAATTTAAAATCATATCATCATTAAATTAAGAATGAAGTGTCCATTACTGGTGCTAAGTAGGTCCTAATAATGTATGAGTAGGTACATACGTAAATAAAAATGAATCGCTAAAATGATGTGTTGTTTTAATAATTTGGATATTTCTTTTTTTGTTGTGTTCGTTATTGTCAGATCAAGGTTTTCAAGAAGCAATATAATGAAAAAAAGAAAAGTAACGAACAGAGAAGCCGGAGGAACGGCTAGTAATAAAAAAATATAAATACGCTTATACATTTGTATAGTAATAAGTGAATAAATAGTATAAATCTAGCAAATACCTCATTAAAGAGTCATAGCCGGCGTGCCTATGTCGATTATTTATTAGGAGCTATTATTATTATTCAACTATAAGCCTTAAGCCTTTCAATAACACAGAAAGGTTCTACATAAGGTATAATACGAACACATTGTCCGCTGGGATAGCAAAGGTCGAAATATAATGTTTCAATAACTATCGCAAGGTATTTACTGAGTATAATATTACTCCATAGTCCCGTAGGCTCTACCGCTCTAATCAAAAACCAACGTTGTAGTTGTAATAAGATATTTACTCGCTGTTGCATATTAAGTTAGTCTAACCTCAATCATTATTGGAAGGAAGTATTTATTTAGAACTAGCTTCTGCCCGCGACTTCGTCTGCGTAGAATTATACATAAAAACCTTCCTCTTGAATCACTCTATCTATTAAAAAAAACCGCATCAAAATCCGTTGCAGTAGTTTTGACGATGTAAACATACATAGGGACACAGGGACATAGGGACAGAGAAAGCGACTTTATTTTATATACTACTAGCGACCCGCCCCGGCTTCGCACGGTATATTATGCATGTATTATACAGACAAACCTTCCTCTTGAATCACTCTATCTATTAAAAAAAACCGCATCAAAATCCGTTGTGTGGTTTTGAAGATATAAGCATACATAGGGACACAGGGACAGAGCAAGCGACTTTATTTTATACTAGCCGTTGCCCGCAACTTCGTTTGCATAGAATTCGTTTATCGCTATCCCGCGGGAATCACGCAATTTTCCGGGATAAAAAGTAGCCTATGTGTTATTCCAGACTATAATCTATCTATGTTCCAAATTTCATCCAGATCGGCCCAGTACTTTTTGAGCCTATTCATTACAAACATACAAAAATAGGTACAAATCTTTCCTCTTTATAATATTAGTATAGACTATGTAGTGATAGTGATAGTGAGAGTGATGTAGTGATGATGATGCCAAAAATTGGGCAAAGAGGAACTTATCCATACATATTTTGTTTGCGTTGTGAATTAGGTAAAAAATATATGTTAAAACAATACCTTTACCTTTTTTTTTGATTCGGAGGAAAAATGCTTTTACGCACTATCCACCGTGCCGTTAGGACGACACGGCGGGGTGTATGGGAAGGAATGGAGGAGGCATACCGATTAAAAAACCTCCGGTATTCCCTCAACTGCCACACAGCGGGTGCTATGGGAGCATACTGTGAACCACGGCATCCGCTGGCCGGCCCAGCCATCCAAGCTGAACCTCCTCTCCGAGAGGGGGGGATCAGGAACACGTGATCCCTCCCTAGCACTGTGGCCCCTTAAGGCTGCTAGGGGATCTCAAGGCCCCTAACAACAAGCACCACTAGGGGCGAAGCGCGGCGAGATATTGTTGCGTCAATAACCTAACATAGGGTTGCCATCTCTAAAATTTGGAAAACAGGACAAGACGCGTGAAAACCCCGGATTTTATAGTCCGAAAGCCGGACATTAGGCCAGGGTCGATACCTTTGAAAATGATAAAAAGTAAAATATAATTATAGTAGGATGAAACCCATCAGAAAAGGTAGAGAATATTACAAAAATGAAAGGAAAAATAAATTACGGTCGATCTGAGGTCGGGAAGAGGGGGGGGGGGGAGTTTTTAAGGGTGAAAAACGGTTTATCTCGATTTCCGGCGAAACTACAAGTCTTATGAAAAAAAGTTAAATCGCAAAGTTGTAGGTAATAAAAAGATCTACAACTTTTGTTTTTACACTTTTTTCACATAACCTCAAAATTTATGAGAAAAATTCAAATTACCAAGTTTTTGGTTTTTTATTTTTATCTTTTGCAAAAATTATTATTTTTTCACGAAACTTGGTGAAAACTTACCTTTTTATGTCCCGAACATACAGTAATTTTTTTGATTTAAAAGATTCATTTATTCACATTATTTTGACTTAATATTGAAAAAGCACCCTAATTTTCCATCGAAAATTCTCACGTCAAAATATCTGCTTTTTTAAAAAAGTCGGTGCCTATTTTGTTCGCTGAAATCTCTACTTTCTGATGGTATAAAAAAATATATACATTACTATGGTAAATGTTCTCAGAAAATGCAAATAAACGAAATGAACATTATGTTCAATTTTGAGCTATTTATTAAAATTAAAACTTTAATTATTCGTTAAACGTAAGGTTTCATGTTACATTGATAAACAAAAAAAAATACGAATCCATAAAACAAAGATTGCAAAAAACTTTCGAAAATTGTTTTTTTAATATTAAAAAAAAATGGGATTTGAAGGGGATTTCATATAAAAATGTGACTGCTGCGATTTTTTTCAGTAATAAAGTTGATTTATTAAATTTTAAATACATTTATGTCATAGAAATTCTCATAATATATAAATATACATGTAAATCGTACTATTGAATTTCGATACTTTATACTGGTTACGTTATTCATTATAATTTTCTTTAATACAATAATCTTGTCATTTATAAATACCTTGTCTTGCATTCTAATCACTTCTCTGTTATAATGAATAACGTAACCAGTATAAAGTATCGAAATTCAATAGTACGATTTACATGTATATTTATATATTATGAGATTTTCTATGACATAAATGTAATTAAAATTTAATAAATCAACTTTATTACTGAAAAAAATCGCAGCAGTCACATTTTTTAGATGAAATCCCCTTCAAATCCAATTTTTTTTAATATTAAAAAAACAATTTTCGAATGTTTTTTGCAATCTTTATGTTTTATGGATTCGTATTTTTTTTGTTTATCAATGGAACATGAAATCTTACGTTTAACGAATAATTAGTTTTAATTTTAATAAATAGCTCAAAATTGAACATAATGTTCTTTTCGTTCATTTGCATATTCTGAGAACATTTACCATAGTAATGTATATATTTTTTTATACCATCAAAAAGTAGAGATTTCAACGAACAAAACAGGCACCGACTTTTTTAAAAAAGCAGATATTTTGACGTGAGAATTTTCGATTGAAAATTAGGGTGCTTTTTCGATAATAAGTCAAAATAAGGTGAAAAAATGAATCTTTTAAATCAAAAAAATTACTGTATGTTCGGGACATAAAAAGGTAAGTTTTCACCAAGTTTCGTGAAAAAATAATTATTTTTGCAAAAGATAAAAATAAAAAACCAAAAACTTGGTAATTATAATTTTTCTCATAAATTTTGAGGTTATGTGAATAAAGTGTAAAAACAAAAGTTGTAGATCTTTTTATTACCTACAACTGCGATTTAACTTTTTTTCATAAGACTTGTAGTTTCGCCGGAAATCGAGATAAACCGTTTTTCACCCTTAAATACTCCCCCCCCCCCCCCTTCCCGACCTCAGATCGACCGTAATTTATTTTTCCTTTCATTTTTGTAATATTCTCTACCTTTTCTAATGGGTTTCATCCTACTATAATTTTATTTTGTCTCAAAAATTATCGACCCTGGCCTACATGTCGACAAGATCGTGACGGGAGGGGTGGGGGAACGGTGAATATACTTGGTTCGTCGGTTGATCGTGGTGTGCGAGCATAGTGCGTGTCTCGCGGGCGGCACAATTTTTTTTTATTTATTTATATTTTAAAACCCGGTCTACAAATGAAACCTTCCCCGGACGCTCCCCGGATGCCCTCTAAACTAGGACAAATCCGGGGAAACCCGGACGGATGGCAACCTTAACCTAACACAACCAATCAAAAGAGAAAAACAAATTTATAATGGTAATCATCTCATTTATTTATTCGCTTAGGTACAAAATAAATGCAAATATAAAACTAAAATGTGTTATCCTAAACAACAGTTAGATAAAAGGTTTAGGTTTATTTAACAAGCTTGAAATCGCACGCATATGAATATTATTCGGATGGACACAAAGGTCGTGAAATTTTCTCTAATGCGGTACTGATTATCTGCCACTCTTTCCTCTGTGATAGCTTAGCTCCTTCCATGTCGTCCTCCGATCCTGTTCCAAGGATTAGTCCTGGCATTGGGGTTCCAGTTAGGGATAATAACATCACGATGTGTAGGTTTTTTTGGCAATCCAGAAATTTGAACGTCTCTCGTTTGTCTCTCATGTGACACTGGTGCAAACCCATCTTGAACCGTCAAGTCTTCAATGAAATCTAAGCTCCTTCCGTGCCGTCCTACTATTTTGTTCCAAGGATTAGTCCTGGCATTGGGGTTCCAGTTAGGAATAATAACATCACGATGTGTAGGTTTTTTTGGCAATCCGGGAATTTGAACGTCACGGGCTGTTCTCGCCAGAATAGGAATGCGAGGAGCGGGTGCCGGGAAGGTTGGGCTGGGGTATGAAGGGCGGCGTGGGTTGAGGTGCCTCGGTCTGATTTCTCTCGCGTTGCGTCTATTGTAGCCGGGGTGTGTTGGGCCGGTGTTCCTGCTTCCGCTTGAAGTCCTCGGGCTGCCACCTCCTCGTTTTGCGCTGGGGGAGTCTACACTTCGCTCAGGCCTATTCAATGACAGCTCTTGATCATGGCTAGGTGTAAGATTCACTTCTTCTTTTAGTTCCGATGTGAGATCACTTGCTTCTCGGACATAACGTAGTGTTGGTTTACTATGTGTTGGGGGTCTGTAGGTTGGTAATATAAATGTAGGTCTGTGTACATTTGGCCTGTACGTAGGCTGAATGAACTTTTGACATGACGACTCCACCACAAACACTGCTAAGACGACACTCAACGCTAGAGTCACTTTCAACATTATTTACGACCTTTCAAGTTTTGTAATAAAATAATATCTGACGTTAACGTCAATTTTATACATCAAAGATGTTGACGATCTCGATGTTCCCAATGAACTAATTATCTCAGCTCGTCGTTGCGCTTTTATACAGTGTTTAAGGAAAAGCAGGTACTTACCCGATGACATACGGCGAACGGCGGGACGGATAAAAGGGGAAGTCCTCTAGCTTGCTTGGTTCCTCAGACATCGGTATGGTGCATCGTTGGAAAAAAATGAATTATCAACTATACCTACCTAAAAAAGTTAACAAAAGCTAACACATTTCATTGAAATAAAAATGTTTTAATATTATTTTATACCACGATCATGCCTATGCACTTTAGGCAAGCCTAATAATTAGAACCTTATTGTATTTGTTTAGATATTCGTTTTATGAAACATGCAAAGCGAAAGACAGACAGACGGCGACGGCGCAACTGATACTAAGTAAGTATAAGGGATTCGCTTATTTCCTAAATTCAAATTGATTTCCAAAGTCGTAAAACTCGTAAAAGTTGGTAAAACTTCCGGCCGGACGGAGGACACGGTCACTCTCCCCGGACGCCTAACCTAGAACCGGGGCCCTATTCTATAGAAGCAAGTTTTATATTGTATGCAATCTTAGTAGACATTGATCTCGATGACAATGAGAATTAGGATAGAAAGGTCCAATGCTATCGAGATCTATTTTTATCCACGACAGTAGTGCCACTCTCACACCACACCTCACAACTCTTAATTAAGTGCGACCATAATAAGTAATTCAAAGTATCACAGTTTAATAACCATACCTACACACTTTGCTAGATTCGTTAATTTAAAATAGGTAGTAAAATTGATACTAAAATAAAAAACTGTGTTTTTTGGAATATTATCGCTTTGATCAAATATTTAATTACTCAGGTAATAAAAAAGCGACTGTATAAATATAATTTTTTGCCACCAAAATTGGTTAAAATTGCTTTTTTACATTTAAAGTATGTAAAAGAGGGTTAGGCCCCTCAATCCCGCTTGATGGAAACAAAAATCTTGGTTGAAGTAGCAAACAGTCCCGTTAATGCTTTTGAACATAAAACTATCGTGAGATTCAATCATATTGAAACTGATCCGTTATTCGACTATTAAACTTATAAATGTACCTAACGGTTAGGTACTTTATGCTAGTAGGTAGTTGCAAAAAAAAACTTTCCTATTGCTTAGCTAAAAAGCTATATTTATCCTTATCAACTAACTAACCAGCTATTAAATTATTCATTAAAATACGTCATGCCATTTTTATATTTGTACTTACCTATTTATTGACATAAAATCATTGTTTATATGAATAAAAATAGCCAATTGTGACATTCTATTCTAGTCAGTTTATTTTGACTTTTACTAATTTATTTTTTACTAGTTTTACTATGAATTTTGGTTTCATTGTTAGAAACATTATGCCAATTATTTTAATGAACTAACATGTAGCTAACAAGTAATAGTAAAAATGTTTTTTATGGAATCTTAAATGTTCTAAAAATAAAGATATTTTATTTATTTATTTATTCATGTAGATATTCGTCACTGAAATATAATCCCCGGGGTAGTAAAAACACAGACAAAACATTGGTTTGCATTAACTTTGTTTACTTTTACGACATGAGTCATCGCTGTTCCGAGATAACAAAGATCATCTAAGTTCAATACGTACACTGTCTTAGTACACATGACTTACTCTGTTAACAAAGACGCTACGGGCCTTCCCCTTTCCTCTGTATTATGCACACTTACGGGTAAGTACCTTCGTTTCCTTTAAAAATGGTATTTATACACAACTATAAACTAGGATACGTATTGGTTAGCTAAATTTGGTACACGCGAATAGCCAACATGTTAAAACTTAGGTACAATGGCTTTGGGTGTTCTTATATACGCTCTTATATCGAACCAATAGGTACTAGGTATATCGGCAACTCAAAAGTTATCCTCTAATTCGTATACGTGCCCACTTTATTTCTCACTTTTTAGTGGTTGTAGCCAAAGTGCATCTCACAACGATTCCATTAAGCCCACACACGGCTTAGTTACGTTGTTTTGTAACAGAGTTCCGTTGCCTACCTTCTGGCTTCAGCCTCAAATCAGTTCGAAAGAATCATCAATTAATCTATTCTTCTTCTTTGTCGCTTATCTATTTTAATGACAAAATCGCTATAGGTGTGTTCATAAAATTTAAGGATTGCCCTCGATTTCTCCAGGATCCCATCATCAGATCCTGATTTGGAGGCAATGGGACTCACCTGAAGCTACACTCTTTCAAAGAAAAAAAGAATTTAGAAAATCACATACCTACAGCAGAACCCCTGTCTCCTTTTTTGAAGTCTGTTAAAAATTGGCAGCACCATTTCCGGATTGAAACGGCAACAAATTGATTTCATAGTACCTAACTACTTGACATTTTAACGCAAAACACGCTCGAGGCCTACACCAAGTAAACATAGTGATAGAATAGGTACAAAACAATGACTCTTTATTGAACACCACTAAACAATACAGAAAACTAATAGGCAGGTACCTACCGTCTTTGGCGGGCAGTGCGGTCCAGCGTGAGCGGTTAGTGATTCTGTGAACACAGCCTAGCCTTAGACGGTTAGACGTAATAAATAAACGAACTAGGTATTTACATTATGTCTACTTTATTAAGATACAACCGTGAGACATGCCCTGACATAATATTATGTTCTTGGTATGTAATAAAATAAACATAAGCAATTTCGGGAACAGGAAAAAATAACAAACAGAAATAATGTATCTTCCTTTTTCTCTATAGAAATGCGTAATTACATTAGATACAATTAAGTCTACTCACTATATAAGCTTCTGTACCTTACTTTTAACTGATCAGGTAAATAATATATATATCTACTATATACAAAATTAAAGTAGGTAGGCAAGTGCATCTAGTGTGTATCATGTTCACACCTCACACCACAACACAACGTTGCAAAAATAATGTAGGTACCTACCTATAGCTTTAGGTAGGTACAAATACCAACCCTTGTCGTATCTTACGAGGATATGTCGGTGGCAAATAAAATCCCAAGAACAGCAAAATAGTTATAATTAATATAAAGAGATTGTTACTAAAACAGAGGTCGTAGGGCAAGTGAATGACACGAACAATTTTGACACTAAACTTGAGGCATTAACGCCTGGTAAAACTTGTTGGCAATAACGCGCGGCGATGATTATGCTATGTCAGTGCCGGCGTAGCGACCTAGGGGCTAGGCGGTGCAATGCCCCGGGGCCCTCGAGCTCAGGGGGCCCTGGAATCCTTACAAGAAAATCGCGATCGAACTGAACTTTCGGAAACCTAGCCCGTTGAGATAGTAGCGGGGCCTCATTTTTTATTTGCACCAGGGCCCTTGGTTAACTAACTACGCCACTGGATGCTGGGCTCCGTGATGAATGCTTTAGCCTGAACATACCTAACTTTAAGTTTGTAGTTATTATTTGGTACTAAGTGAAATAGTTATGCCAAGGGCTATTGTAATTCGCTTGTTAGTAAAACTCGGCAAAAAAAGGACGCCCAAACACTATAACTAAACAATAAACACTTAATGGGATGAATTAGATAGTCAATATTATATCATGTGATCCATATCTTCGGCGTATTGCAGTGAATTCCGGTTGTTTTGAAATCCACGATCCTATATTGACATACCTACCAGTATCACGGTGATATTGCCCGTCTAATCCATGCCAATGCGTTTTATGATTTTTGATGGAATGCAAAAAGCTGAGGTACCTACCTTGCGGTGCTTGAGGGATTTTAAATTGATACCTACTTTTATAACCAGGCCGGCAGGCCACACCTTATATTTTATCTATATGACATGAAATGAATTAATACCTAGAATATAAATTATAAACTGATTAAGTAGTTATCGGACTGTTATTAAT
This sequence comes from Pandemis cinnamomeana, assembly GCA_932294345.1. NCBI lineage: Eukaryota > Metazoa > Arthropoda > Insecta > Lepidoptera > Tortricidae > Pandemis > Pandemis cinnamomeana. Next base: position 6,899,554 of record OW028705.1, on the reverse strand, counting down.
TTTTTTTTTTTTTTTTTTTTTTTTTTATTTTTTTTTATTATTGAACTAAATATTTTTAAGGTAGAAGTTAACTTGATGTAATTGTATGTATTTGATTTGAGCACACAGAGTTTTTAAATTTGGCGCTCGAGGCTCAACTTTAGCCAAAATAATTATGTGCCTTTGCACCATGGAGGAATTTTGCACGCAAGTTACCATCAGTTAAATCTGTGGAAACAAAAAATAATAACTTATCTTGGTTGGCAACAATGAGTGACAATAATGAATAATAAAGCAAAATATAATAAGCAGTAAGGTAGATTTTGTAGGTCATCAGTTAAATAAATAAACCTTAAATTTTTGTCAACACAAGCTTTTCTCATTTCTTGTGTGTGCCAGCCTTTTTTGAGCAAATTCTTAAATTATATTTTTGAAGTTACAACCCCGATGGAGCTGTCAAAAAATAAAATGAAATTGATTTGTTGATGGTACCGACCTCGTCTCGCATAGTTTAAATTTCTGTACACAAAATAATGTGAGAAGGCGCACTGCAGCTCTAAGGAAATAATATAATTTAAAATATTCCGCAGACAAAAAAATAACAGCCATGGGTGACGTACAGAACGATCTCGGTAAGCCGTAAGACATTGTTTATTATGTCGTCGGTTTTTTGGGTGTGTTTAACAATAATAGGGGAAATAATCTCTTTATTGTGCATTGTAGAGGACAATGAGATGCTTCAAGCACTGTATAATTTCGAAGCAACATTGGCTAAAACGCTGAGCTTCACCGAGGGCGAATTTTTCTATCTTCAACAACACAACGCGAAGCAGCGAAACTGGTGGCACGTTGTTAATAGAAAAGGTCAAGTCGGCTTCGTTCCCTCCAATTACGTGGCCACAGTCAAGGTTCAACTCGTTTCTAGTTCATTTTATAATTAGAGCTCATTGAGCTCAGTCGTTCAGTTTGTGGCTTATCGTTACAGGTTGAACCGGAGTTTTTTCTGAGCTTCTTAAATAGCTGCATTAAATCGTTGAATGAGGACAATGCTATGTCAGAACAGAAGCAAGAATTATTAGCTAGATTGAGTGAGAAGAAGAAGCAGATAACATCATCAATGAGGCCTCATAACAAGAAGGCTCAGGCACCGAGGCCTCCGCCGCAACTGGATGACGCCACCCCGCCCAATGGAGTGTCTCCATCCTTCGACTTGAGGCCTGTTGTGTCGCAGCAGTATATCAATGAGGAACGAGATAGTTCTTCCCCTAAGTCTGTTATTGGTAAGTTATTGGTAATAGTTAATAATGATGAAGTGCCTGTTAAGAGTTCACTTGATTTTAATAATAGGAATCAATGTTAACTCTGAACTATGATTTGTTGTATAATTTAGTGATAATATCTTTAGTTTTTGATTTCCATTTCCACCTATATGCCCACAATCATGCTAAACATGGCCTTTACATCTATTTACCTTGGGATCTGTCTATCCGTAAGGGATAAAGACTATTTTTATCACTATAAACAGCTGATAATGTGGGTTGATCAGCTTTTTCTTGCGACTTGTTGCTATGGTTATGTACTCCTGGGTCACTATAAACTATACCTTAGTTGTTTAAAGCCCCATCCATAAGTGTTTATCAGTGTTAATCTAATGTGTCACAACATGTCTCCTAACAAGCTGTACTACTTTTGCCTTCTCGCTGACAGGACAGAGTATCAACAACATACAATCCGTGAGCGAATAGAATGCCATTCAGGTTTTGGGTACCATCGGCCGATTCGAGTATCAAACCCATAAGAGTGAGTGAGACAGCAAGACAAAGCCAAATAGCATTCTATGATCTCACGGACTGTAGTAGTTATCTATCCTAATAAATAATAAGTACAAGTAACTAACAAAAAGGGTGTAGGAATTTTGATTTTATTGTTCCACTAACTGCTTATCCTAAAGGAAAAAGTAGATACTTAAATGGAAATTGGCCAGAAAAAGCATTGATTTTCGAACTTGTAATGAGTTTAACTAGACAGTTTCCATTATTTGTGGTTGTATTAGAATTAGATGATGGGCCTAATGTGAATGTCTTACACACTCGGCTTTCAGAAAATGATGACACTAGTAAGCGAGGAGCCATCAATAAAACATCAAACCAGTTGTCATCGGACACTGACAACCAGGATGACAGCCAGGACAGTAGTGACAGCATCAAACCTAACGCTATTTACGACATAGTGCAGTCTGTGCGCAAGGAGACGCAACTGAGCCATGAGATGTCAAAAATCGCTGTTGAGACTGTTCTGGTTTCCTTAAGGGTATGTAGTATGTAATGTGGACTCCTGACTAACTAATAAGCTCTCCTTCTTTGCTCATATCAGATTTCTGCACTGACCTCACAAAAAAGTTCTTCATGACCTTTTAAAAGAGGTTGGAATTCCAGTTCCATTTTAGCTCCTATCTTGAGCCTTTTCTAAACATAAACCGTTTATACCGTTGGTGATGCACTAGAAAGAGTAGTGGAGTAGAGTTAGTGAAAGTCTAAGTAAATGAAAAAGGTTTATTTTTGCTGAAAATTTACAATAGTATGTTCTAAATCAACACAAGTTTTGATATTCAAATAACCCTGCAATTCTATAAAAGAACTTCATGACTCATGAGATCCAAGAATACTCCTGTGTATATATTGACGACCGGATAGCCTAGTGGTTAGTGACCCTGACTATGAAGCTAGAGGTCCTGGGTTCGAATCCCGGTAGGGGCAGACAGTTGTATGATGAATACGAATGTTTGTGCCCGAGTCATGGATGTTGTATGTATTTAAGTATGTATTTATCTACATTATATAAGTATGTTTATCCGTTGCCTGGTACCCATAGCACAAGCTTTGCTTAGTTTGGGGCTGGGTCAATTGGTGTAATTTGTCCCAAGATATTTATTTATTTATTTATTTATACCATACGATTTGTATTAACATTTTCTTTATTCTTACACCTTTCATTTCAGGAATTCCTACCAGGCGGCGCGGCCCGCTCAATCATCGACGCGCTCCTTCGAGAGGCCAATAGTAACATCACATGCCCCAAAAACGCAATCGACGCAGCCCCCGACGCCTTGCGGATGATGACGGCTCTCAACGCGCTGTCCAAAGCGGCTAACGACGCGCAGCAAAGAGGCTGGGCGTTGCATGATGATGCGCATGATATACAGACTCAGTTGCTTGAGCTTATTTCAGTTATGGTAAGTGTTAGAAAGCTAAGCTTTTAAGTTCGAGGCGACACGGGATCCCCAGACACTATCGCTATACATTTTTTGTTGTGTATTTTGTCTGCATACAATCGTGTAGTTAATATGTAATACGAGGTTATAATTGGTAAGGGGACCTCTTCTATTGTTCATAAATGTTGTTTCCTCTTGCTGCTAGTTGCAGGATATTACATAGTCGCTGGAATAATATGGTACGGTGTTAATGAGTCTCAACACAATGGCCAAACTGCTAACAGTTAAATTTGATATCTTTGTATGATCATCCACTCTGTATATTTGTATTTATTCTCTCTTTATTGTATATACTAACTGTGGCATTAGATCGTAAACCGTAAAATAAGAATACCTAAATGAGAGTTAATTCCTATGTTGTGATGTGAATATGGAACCTGCGAATACCGCAAAATGTTAGGGCCTAAATTTGATTTTTTTTTATAGTCAAATGCAGATGTGAACATTTCTCAACATGTGCTCAGCTGTCACAAATACGCCTACGTCACGACTCTTGTCCAATACTACCAGATGGAGACAAGATGGCCGCTGCGACAACTTCTCTTGCAGGTATGTACATAATTATTACAAGTATACAACATCTCTCTCATCATGAGGGTAGTTGACGCCGTCTAGTAAACATTGATTTCGTATATTTTTATGATTTTAAATATATAAACATAGCTGGTTCAATCTAAAAAGTTAATTATGTGAACAATGAGTAGTGATAAACAAGTGTCAATGTAGGCAACTACGGAAATTTGGTATAAAGTGCATAAATAAGACTAAAATACAAAGTGCTCTAAACTAACGAATTTTAACAATATGTAGTGCTTTTAAGTTAAGTGGAACTCATACAATATTGGAATATGAACAGTGATTCAATGATAATAAGTAGACTGTGAACATTTGGGCGTTTAAAAGCAAAGGAGTCATCATCGTCGTATGAATCTGTTCATTGTAGAAGCAGATGCGTTCTTGTCTTACCAAATTTCGCAACAACATTTAATGTGCAGAGTGGCCGGTTAGCGCGTGTGGTGGACGTTGAATCCAACGACCCGAGTTCAAATCCTAGGGAGAGTTTTTGAAGGACCCATTGTTTTTTTTGTTTTTTATTTTTATTTTTTTAATTATTCTCTAAAGCGGAATCAAACAATATCATATAACCATATTATGGCGCCAAAATGTGGAAAATGCAATAAAACAATTTCAACCAGACAATTACTAACATGCTTGACTTGCAAGGATGCATTTCACATCAATTGCACAATAGTTTCAGAAAAGCGGTATTATCTAATGACAGCAAAAAGTAGACAAAATTGGAGATGTCGAGGGTGTGTAGAACACCCGAAACCTGGAAATACTGCACAGTCACCGTGCAACTCGGTAGAAGGATCATGCACTGATATTTCCATAAGCACGCCGAAAAATAATATAACACTGCGAAAAAAAATTGTAGTGAATGTGTCCACAGAAAACTCGTTTGATTCATTTGATATAAGCAATAATTTCGATACATGTTCTCCGACGGAAAAAAGCAGCATTTTAAACAGAAGCTGTCCGGAGCTAAGGAATGTAAATGAAGAGCTGGATACTCTAAGAACAAAAAGCTCTAACTTGGAAACAAATTTACAGATAGCAGAAAATGAAATCGAATTATTGGTATCCGAAAATTATACGTTAAAAAAGCAGATTGAAGATTATAGGAATGAAATTAATAAACTAACCCTTATTTGCAAATCAACGGACAAGAAAAACATTGCAAGCACGCAAAGGAAAAGCGTACGTCAAAAAAGATTGGACTTTGTACAGTCTTCTTCAACACCTTCAACATGTAACGTAGAACATGACATCACACTGACCCAGACAAAAAGTACACAAACTTCTCCAATAATTAAACATCCAAAAATTTATAGCCGAGGTGAACAAGAAACTAAGAATATTGTTAAAAATAAAATATGCCTATTGAGTGCCAATAACCGCAATAAAATGCTGACGACCGCTCAAAGGGTACTAAGTGACAGGTTTGATATTTGCCATTACCTAACTCATGGTATAGGAGTGAGAGAACTTCTTAAAAATATAGACCGGAAATTGGTAAACTATACAGAAAAAGATTTTTGCTTAATATTTGTAGGTGAGGAAGATTTCAAAGTCTCACAAAATTATTCAGACCTGGTTTTACATATAAAGAATATACTATCAAATATAAACCATACAAATATCATAATTTGTTCTCCAATTTTCAATTGCGGACAATTTTCAAATATATATAATTGGAGAATAGAAGCTTTTAACAAGTTGTTGAACCAGGATGTTATTAAATTTGAATACGCATATCTACTAGATGGAAATCGAAATCTAAGCTATGACTATAATATGTTTTATCAATGGACTGGATACATGAACAAATATGGCCTACAAACAGTATTTCACGATGTAGACGAAATGCTGATCTTGATTGAAAATAGTAAAACAGCAAATAATACATCAACATCAAATGGGGACCAACACAATTCGACTGAGTTTTTTCGTCAGTAAGTACCTATGTGTATTACATCAAAACATAGCCGGGCTGAGAAGTAAGTCTGATCAACTTTCGGTTTGCTTGGAAGGACTGCTGGATGAAAAGATAGGGATTGACGTGCTGTGCATCACTGAACACAATATGAGCAGCACGTGTGTCACTGTTGACATTGGAAATTACCGGATGGCAACTGCTTTTTCAAGAACTAAAAATAAAGGAGGAGCATGCATATTAATAAAAAATGGTCACCAATACAAGGAAATTCCAGAAATAAAAGATTTTTCTATCTGTGGAATTTTTGAAAACTGTGCTATAGAGTTAGTGAAGCATAAATTAATAATTGTATGTATGTATAGAGTGCCAAAATCAAATCAAATGTATCTTAATTTATTTTTTGAAAGACTTGAATCTATTGCTAATTTTTTAAGGAGCAAGTATCGACATGATATTGTAATTTGTGGCGATTTTAATATTGATATTTTGAAAAGTAATAAAACCACACAGGAATTTATTAATATATTAAGGTCATGCAAGCTAAATTTACAAGTAAAGGAGGTAACAAGATTAAGTAGTGGTACTTGTATCGACAACATCGCCCATAATTTAAAAAAAAAATGTGAAATTAAAGTGTGTGAATTTGCTCTGTCTGATCACACAGCTCAGCTGTTAAAGATACCAATCAAAAGTAACTACATTATTGACAAATGGAAAATACAAAAACGTGACTATTGTTTAGATAATCTTAATAAGTTTAAATATTGTATGCAAAGTTTGACTTTTAATGACATTAAATTATCAATTGATCCGAATGAGGCATTTAATATGTTTGATGATACTTTTAGACTTTATTATGATTTGTGTTTTCCACAAAATTATGTTGAAATAAATATTAATACGAGACCTAAATGGGTCACACAAGGTATAAAGAAATGCAGTAAGATTAAAAGGAAACTTCTCTGGAACTATAGACTTCAACCAAACAAGGTCAATAGAACTAAATTTAAGCAGTATTCAATGATTTTTAAAAAAGTTACAAAAACAACACAACGCGTACAAAATATAGGTAAAATTAGGATGGCTGACAACAAAACAAAAGCTGCCTGGCAAGTCATAAATAGATCTAAATTAAGTAAGCCTAAAGAATACATTCTTAAAGTAAAGTCAAATGGTTTTCTCATAACGGACCCACAGAAAATAGCTGATGCATTTAACGACTTTTATGTTAGCAGAATTTCACGAATACAGGACAATAATGAACCTGCTGCTCAAATGTCATTTTTGCCAGCGTCAATGTTTATGTCACCATGCATGCCTGAAGATGTTAGTAAAATTATTAAAAACTTAAAAAACAAGAATAGTGTGGGTTTTGATGGAGTGTCAGTAAAGGTTGTTAAATATGTCGCAGATTGTATATCGCCTATATTAAGCTATATTGTCAACCTTTGTATAATGGAAGGTATTTTTCCAGATAGACTGAAGATAGGTGTAGTAAAACCTCTGTTCAAGAAGGATGACAATGAAGATATGAACTGTTACAGGCCGGTTACTCTTGGGTCTGTTTTTGCGAAAGTTTTCGAAAAATTTATACATGGGGAGCTGTATACATATTTTGACAAGAAATGTTTATTTGCAAAGGAACAACAAGGTTTCAGAAAAGGCAGATCAACAAATATGGCTATCTATGAGTTATTGAAAATTGTTACCGAATATGTAGATAATAGGAAGCCGGTGTGTTCTGTGTACATGGATATGACACAAGCCTTTGATCATGTTGATCATAAAATATTGTTAAATAAACTGAACGCATACGGTATACGTGGTAATATATTAAAATTATTAGAATCTTATTTATGTAACAGATTACAATGCGTTGAAATATCTAGAATTGATGCACAATCCGGAAAAGAAGTTTCTTATCTTTCAAGTAGTCGCATTATCAAATATGGCGTACCACAGGGCTCAGTTCTGGGTCCTTTGCTATTTATTGTTTATATTAACGACCTACCTAATGCTGTGAAGTATCCCATGACACTTTTTGCTGATGACAGTACAATAATTATAGAATGCAAAGATAAAAACACGTATGAAAATGATATTAATAACGCACTTCAAAAAATAATTGCTTGGCTTACGCGCAATAATCTGAAAGTCAATCTGGCAAAGACTAAGTTGATGCATTTCAGCCAACGTAAACCAGTACTGGAAGTCAATATAAATTACCAAGGAAATGTAATTGAAGCAGTAGATACAGCTAAATTTTTGGGACTAAATATTGACAGTTCACTTAAATGGAGTTCTCATGTTCAAACGATGAAAGCTAAATTGTCAAAATCTACATATGCACTTCACCAGCTCGCGGGAATCGTTAATGTTGAAACAGTAGTTATGTCTTACCACGCATTGGTTGCATCAATATTAAGATATGGGGTTATTTATTGGGGATATTCGACGGACCGCGATATTATTTTTAGGTACCAAAAGCGATGCATTAGAGCAATGTTTGGTCTTAGACCGAGAGAGAGCTGTAGGCCTTATTTTATTAAATATAGATTATTGACATTCCCCTGCTTATATATTTATGAGATAGCGGTATTTGTCAAAAGCAACCCTGATTTATTCGAGAAGAGGGCAAATGCTTGTAGTAAGCTAAGACCACGTGACGATAGTAGAATCTGTCATAAAAGGGCAAATACGGCTTTGTATAGAAGAAGTATTCTTGGCATGGCATCTGTCATTTTCAATAAGATACCCAAAGGCGTAAGGGATGACAGTGTTAATTTATTTAAGAAGAAAATTATGCAATTACTAGTCGAGAAATGTTTCTATTCAATAAATGATTTTATTAATGAGCAGTAAATAAAAATAATTATTTCAATAGTAATATCGATAAAATGTAAATGATTTGAATTGAGTAATGTAATGAATGTAACGTTTCACCACCAATGGCATGTATTAATGTTTAAGAATTGATTTTAATTGATTGAATTTAGTTTAATTTTAGACATATACTAATTTACTAAACATTGTGCAGTACTGTGTGTGCTCAGCAAAATATTGTACGCCGCAAGGCACAACGTGAAGGACTATTTTTTTTCTCTGCAACATCCCTATGTTTATACTACTCATGTTGACAAATAAAATATCTTTATCTTTATCTTTATCTCTAGACTTGGGTTTTTCATTTAGTGATGCCAAAGATTTCTTGCCTTGTACCTTATCTACATAATAATTAAAAAGAATAAGCAAGACTGAAAACCCATGTCTCATGAAAGCCCGGCAGAACCTGGGGCCTAGAATTAATCAAAAAAACACGCACTGAATGACAAAGCGAGCTCGGTAGCTCCTGTCGTGTTAGCTGTTCCATTATTACTTTGATAGAAAGTTAATGAGAAACACTAACTAATCGTTTGTGCACAAAAATGAGACAGTGGTCAAATTAGCAAATATGCTCTACTTTTTCAGGCTTTCGGAGTAATGTGCGGCCTGGAACGAACGGCGCTGGCAACTCTGGCACTGTCGCAGCTTCCGCCGGAAATAGCGCGTGATATGCGCGACAACCCTCGAGCGGTCAGCCGGCTCTCGCACTCTGCTCTTCTGTTGTCTATGGTTCTGTCTATGGGTGATAAACTGCCAGTAACACACTTCGGTAAATTACTCTTTTATAATACTATTTTATTCTTTTGTTACCACTATTATAAAGCGTGACAGAAGTGAATTGTGAATGCGATAGTAACCAAGTCATAAAACCATAATTTTAATGACTCGTATTTTGTATGTAAATTATGTTACTATTTATTTTAATTGTAATAGTACTCTATATCCTAAGGTCTTTTCTTTTGGAATTTAAATAGTTATACGATAGTTTTTTTTTTTAATTGCAGAAATACTGGGCACAGAATTCGCGGAGTTCCTTCTAGAACTGATTGAGAGCCCTCCAGAAACTGACTTGGATGAGCAAATACCGGATTTATTTCTCACTCTCCTGTTGGCTTACAACCTCCAGTTTGAAAATCCTATTGACAATCTTCTTCTGAATGCTTTGGAAAATCTAGATAATGCTAAGACGTTTTGTGAGAAAGTGCTGCTACTTCTAAACCGGGAAGGTATGTTCTTTTAATAGTGCTTTGTATCAACATATCCCCGTTCTTGTTAAATTATGAATGGAGAATATTACTTTCTAATCAGATTTTAAGATATGTATTTTCTTTTATACATACATAAATCACATCTTTATCCCTTACGGGTTAGACCGAGCTTAAGTAACAAGACTTAAAAGCGACGCTTAGCGTGATTGTGGGCGTACAAGTTGAAAGGTGAATCAAAATAGTGAAGTGTTGCTAGCCGCATCGCCTATAACATGTTTCCTAAAATTTTCGCCCATTCCTTCGATGGACTTTTGCCATCTGCGCGGGATGGATTCAACTGGTACATTCTATGTTTTTTCTTCCTAGTTCCCAGACCAGCGTGTAAGTATTTTTTTGGTATCTGATCACCATTGATTGTCGTACGGCAAAATGACGCCCCCCTCCCAGATATTGGGATAGAGCTGCGTCGGCTTTTAATACTCTTTTATTTTCTATTATATTTTTTTCTCAATTTCCAGATGATCCCGTCCACATTTTCGACCACGTGCCGGCGCCCGCGCACTCTGTCCTGAAGCTCTTGATAGATCTGTTTGCGCGCAAGAAGACTGCCGATCATTTCTACACGAACGACGTCAAGGTGGCTATCGACATCATTGTGAGGCAGCTGGCTGACCTGTCGCCAGGGGAGACGGTAATGATCGACAAAGTTGTTGTCACATTGACACTGACGACCCTAAGACACTAGAACGTCATGGCGACGTCTTCAGCTACCCTGTTTAACCGTACATACTTGTCGATATTTGGCACACTCTCTCTCACTCTCTTTCTAAAAGGAGGCCTGTGCCCAGCAGTGGAACCTATATAGGCTGGAGATGATGATGATGAAGTTAACTAGGCAATTTGAAGAAAGTAGGTAAAGGCAACGTTTTTTTTATTCTTATACTAGCTGTTACCCGCGGCTTCGCCCCGTACCAGTTTTTTTTAATATTGCTACATAAGCACCTTCTTCTGACAATTATAGTCCCAACAAAAAAAGAATTAGCGACATCGGTCCAGCCGTTCACGCGTGATGCCGTGACCAAGGGAAATAGGGACTCATTTTATAATATATATAGATGGGATAACGTCTCAAACGAGCTAGTAGGTCACCTGTATGCTTAGTGAGCAATAGCACCAATGGAGGTAATGGACACCCGTAATTAAGTAGCTAAGATAGAATACAGTGAGCCAGTAATTTCACTGGTTGTCTGGTTCCACTTTAGAATACAGCAGCGCAAATGCTGCTTGGCGGCAAGATTAATGAGTAAAATGTAGTAGCGGTTCTGATAGACCTTGCACGGTTCTGATAGTCCACCCACTTTATTCAACAAACTAGTAACATTTATGTCGTTCTTGTTGCAGCGGCGTCAAGAATACCTAAAAATCCTCCAAGGCATCATCCGTAACACCGACTACGGCTCTCATCTACACCGAAGAGACGACTTGCGTCGTTGCTTCGCCCAAATCTTCTGCGAGGAGAGTGAATCCAGTCGCGACGACCAGGCGCTAGTTCGAGCGATCTCCAACGAGTTCCCTCAATACTTCAAAGCCTAAGGTACACGTAACCCTTGTTATTGGTAATTAATGAACCATGGATGGTTACTACGCAGGGTCTATAACAGGCCTAAGTGATCTACTACGCTTTTTGCAGCAAAGATGGAGAAGCGATTCAATTGTTAGCTTATTCTTCTAGCCGAACATTCCAATTGTATTTGGCGTTAGGTGTGGATGCTTAGTTTAAAAAAAAAACGCTAGAACTAGATAGACAATTGGCGTGAAAATTATCCATTCTACAACCTATAGGTTACTAATATATCAAACTCTGGAAGTACAGAACCTATTCAAAAAATTCTCTCATTAAAAGAATTGTGCCCGCTGTCCGCTATGGACGAAGTTGCTGGTAAAAACTATTACAAATCATGGCTCCATTTATGATATTGACAAATAGTGCATTCTATAAATCAAATCCTGATATCAAAAGAGGTTTACATTAAGCTTAAAGCAACACTGCGGTATATGTTATTGTGTTGGCTATAAAGGAAATATAGTTACGTCTAAAATTTATGTCACATGTCGTCAGTCAGCCGACCAAAACGACGTGTGCAAATCCTCTTGAATCCAATTGAGAGCCAATAGCATGATGCATTGACTTACATAAATATTATATTTCAAATCAATGTTGAATTAAATGCTCTCTTGATAATGAAGAGCTTAAGACAGCCGTTAACTTACCCATTGAAGATTTATATAATGCTCTGTATAAAAATAATGTTGCTACATAACTTCAAAAGATTATTGTTCCTTCCATTCATCGGAGAAAAGTGTCTTGGAGATAGAAAAATTGTAGCCCTATTTACTGGTATTGAAATTGTCTAAATTAACATAGCTCGTTTACCTCGTTATCTCTAAAGAAATATGTCTATAATGTTATAAACGTGTGTGTGTATGTGTACGATGTGGATGGTGTGAATAATGAAAATAGATACGTAATTATTGTATTACTGGGGAATACTGTCAGCGCATTAATTTTGTTTAAATAACTCAGATTTTTTATTTTATTTGCACAAAAGCACTTGTAGCCTGATCTCATCTACTAAGGTTTCTCTTAGCTAAACTTGTTGAAATATGTCTACGCCATAATGGTCTAAGCGATCTTAAGTATCTCTGTATTCTTTTCGATAATGAATAAGGTAGTTTTATTTAGTGCCATAAATATTCACCAAATATATTTGATATTATTTTGTGATTAGCCACATTAGCAAGTCAATTAAAAGATGCTTTAAATCTACCCACATACAAACAATCCCACCCGGTAGAAACTTCATACTCATAGAATTACTACCGGCCTAAATGTACGTTAATATTTATTTCTTTTTAAGCATAACATTAGTAAGAATTGGAAAATGTGTTTTAATGAATATTATTGCAAGGATAAAGTTATAGGTAGTTCTAAAAAAATCTGGGGTTTCTTTCTACTCTCGTAGTGCAGAGAAGAGAAAGGAAACGAAGTAATTGATTGAATCAGACGTTACTTTGCGGAGGTCCATACACGACGATAATTTTATCACTCTCAGCTCGCACAGAGAATATATAATATGACTCGAAATGAGCAATATTCCGATGAGTGATTGGAGCATAGCTATATTTTTCTCTTCTCTTATGTGCACTGAATTGGTCAGCGGACATATCTGGCGCTGCCTGTACTTAAAGGTTTACATTTTTATGCATGAGACAGTACAAATTAATGTACTTAGTGTAAAAAGACAATATTTTCCTAGTCATTAATCAGTAATCACTGGTGGAGAACATATTCATTCATGATATGCTGGCGTCTGTGTTAACATAAAACTAAAGCTCTCTTTGCACTGTAAGACTCAGATATATACAAATTCAGCATAAGTCGAGTTATAAAAGATATAGTAAAAGTTAATAATGTCTGATATCTGGGTTGATCTGTTAGTCACTTCAACTGCATTTCAGTGAGTTGTGCAGGTAACAGAGTTGGTACTTATGGTAATAGGGAGAAGGTGTGATGTGTCAGCGATTGATTAATCATAATTTCACAAGAATATTTCTCAAATACATATTTTACTGACTCATTTATTAAACTTTTACTAGCTAGCTAAAATTTAATTATTTGAATAAGTTGTGGAACCAACTTAACCTAACGTGACCAGAGCCACGCATTTAAGTTTTTCAAGGTTTACGAATTAGTAGATAATGTTTGATTATGCTGTTTATTTTGCATTTATATAGTTCACCCCCGCTCTACTACCGTAAGAACCTTCTGAGTCAAGCGCTACAGCTGTAGTAGCCAGATAAGACAAGATATTTGGTTTGTAAACTTTTGTTTCTGTCTAGACGACGATTGAGTTTAAGGAAACACTAATATTACCAAAAAAGGTAGCTCAAGTAGTAAAATGCAAGCAATACAAAAATATATCGTTAAGTTTTACTCGTTTATTGACGCTCTGAATGGAGAATTTGATTTGACTGTACTTATTTAATTTACTATGTTGTTATTAATTGGTACTTCAAAAGTATCTGCATGAGAGAAAGTTACGTAAATGTTAAAGAAATCTTAAAAGTTCTAATTGTGTTCGATCACAAAATTAATCTTTGTATTCTATTGAAATCACGATATTTTAATGAAAATTTGTATATAAGGGAACCCTTTGGTTCTATTTGCTTTTTAAATTGTTATTATTTTGTGACGAGATCTTTCGAAATTTTGGGTGTGTGCTCAATTTGAAGCCAAAATATTGTAGTTTTTTTTAAGACACTGCTTCACGATGTCTGTTTTGTATCAATATTTAAATACTTACGTTTAGGATGCCGACACAGTTTCTATTTAATGTCTATCTGAATGTTATTACCGCTGATCACTTGCAAGAGCTTGTATGAAACTTAACATCTAATGTTAATGACACATGGAACTATTTAATTCTGTTGCAAAGATCTGCGTCAGTGAAAAATACGGGCTCGTGAAATAGTTGATCAGTTGTAAAGTTGAAAGTTTGTTATGTAGAGATGAATGACCAATTTTCGAGAGCTTGAATTTGTTCCAGATATTTATCTAAATCATCACATTTTATTAACGATTTACTCATAGTATTGTTAGTTTTCTTGCGCAAATTTACTAATTAAATTATATTACACTCTTATCTATTTAGGACGAAATGGTCTAATTTACGTATCTATGAAAATTTTAATAAAGACACGTTCAGTCTCGACATATGTTTTATTCAACCTCACGCCGTATCTTTTTTCAAGGATTTATATAAGCTACTTACACACATTATTAACTCTACTCACAAATACGACTTGCCACACTAAGAATCAAATTATGAATTCATATGTAGTGTTCCTTACTGTGTGAAGTCAGCCTAAAACTGAATAATTGAGTTTATGCATTTAAAAAGTTTGAATAGTGCGGATCAAATTGTGATAATTTTAATTAGTATTAATTACTTAATACTCACCCGATTCCCAATCTTCTAGATTAAGGTATACTTATGTACCGGAACTCGTCGCTCTCTCCAAAAGCAATACCATCTATTTATTTAATATTTCAGGAAATGCGGACAGGATGAATAATTGAAACATGTGTTAATACAAGTATTTAATGTACCATACGATTGCCGTATAAATATTTCAAAATGTAAAACAGTGATAAAATTCATAGTAACCAATATAACTGTCATTAACTCAACTAAGCATGCGAAATAGTTGTCACCAAATACTCAATAGTAACACTCGAATAAAATGTAGTACAAAAAAGTGACTGTTCGTCACAATGCAACTTATTAGGAAACTGATAAACAATTATAAATTCTAGTTTTACATTAATAAGCAGGTACCGTATTAATTCTCTTGGTGCGTCTCAAAATTAAAATATGTAAAAGTATTTGGAACTTGTTCTGCTGACTGTGTTAAAACTGTGCACAACAAAACCCTTGGCAGCTCTATAAACGGGGTTTCTATAACAATATCAAAACTTGGCCCCAATTTCAAAGGGATCCACAAAAACTGGAATATTTAAAATTTGTAAATACGTCTTTATCCAAGCAATAAACGATCGCAAATCCTGTAATATAATACAAGAGGACCTACTTATGAATGCAGTCTTTGTACGGATTGTATATTTTCAGAAGGAATCTCAAAAGCCCATCAAATGCTTTTACTGGAATGCAAATTTACAAAATGGAATATATAGATAAAACTTTATCTAAGTAATAGTTAAATGACTCAGTTCTCTACAAAGGAAATAACGTACCCCTCGTAAACACCTTGAGCATAATCCTACATTATTGATAAACACGCTACACGTATGTATGTGAATAGCACATTAATAATTGATTAACAAATTATATTCACCGCACATTACCACTTTACAACGAATTTGGCATCTTGGATGAACACCTTATTACACTAAGTTTTCTACCACAGCTAAGTATGGGCGCGGCGGGTTTGAAATGTCGCGCATCGAAGTATAGGTACATCATTATTACATCAATCTGCCCCTAATTCAAAAGATAAATAAATATTACAACTTAAAATACTTGTAGCCAATTATCTCCGCGGTACTGATGGATCAATAAATATTGAGACTGTAAAGTTTTACTACGAGACTACAGCTATCGAACACTCGCACATTACATTAATTAGAATAAAATTTATATACAATTACATCTAAGATATCTTAACTATTCGTTACAAAACATACCGGTATAATTAGCATGTATTTACGAAAACCTAATAGTACGTGTATGGCATCAAAAATCAAGTTGTGGAAAATTTCACTCCATCACTTTACGCTCGGAACTATTGCAACGCCAAATTGGTTAAATATACATCGATTTCATTTCATCCTTAGCAGTTACCTTACTTACACCACATTTTAACATACCTACTAACTATACTTTTCGAGTAATTAAGATAATTATTTACCACAGAACAGCGAGTACAATGGAGTTGATCGAATTTTTAAGTTTATCTTTTTCTCCTGCAGGTAAAATGGTTTTGTTTTCCGTTTCTCCAATATCATCTCACTGCGGGCCTAATGATACGGTTAATTAGATTTTCTTAAATAGTTTTGGTTATGCATCGTGTAAAAATCAGAGAAATCTAATTCCAATATCAGTCGAATTAATTTTGCCTAAAACGGAACAACTCACAATGAAGGTAAAAATTTTCACAATAGAATAACGCACAACCGCACAATAATGTCACCAACCGAGATAGAATTTGTATAACCTAAAGTCAACAAATTGAGCTAAACCAATTAATTATATTCAGGGTTTAATTTTTCGAAGTATTCAATATCATCACTGTTAAAATCGATATCATTCATATCTTATTGCTTACATAAGTTCGTAAATAGACATGTCCATTTTAAAAGTTACAAAAGGGCTATCCTTAGATCTTATTATTGGACTATGATATTATTTGTCACAATTTCTCCTCAAAGTTGTTGGTAGTTACTCTAGCTTACACGATTTACTTTTTCAGACAACTTCCCTTCTATTTATCCCTAAAAGTTCATACAGTACTTGATTAAGCATAACATCAAACTTACATACTGTTTAAAAAATTGCAATTAGAAAATTTCGTTTGGAGACAAATCGCAAAGTTTTCGTAATGGCGTTTAATTTTGAAACATCGATGTGTAAGAAAACAAACGTTGCACTGAACTACGTACAGGTTGACTCGCAAGCTCGTATGTTATTATAATTAAAATTATTTTATAAAACAAAACTTTAGTAGCAGAATCTATATTAGTTTCCGTAGGAATTTGACTTTACTTAATAGGTATTCTATACCAAATATCCTTTTTGTTTTCAGTAGGTACGCTTAGTTATGTAGGTATAGGTACCTACGTTAACATGGCACAGGTTCAGTCGTTGTCGTTCTCTGAAGCTTTGTAAATATTTTTATTTAAATGCCTGTCCCCGTTAACACAAACCACTTTTTTTGTACAAAACTATCCTTTAAAATTATCGAGCTTGCGAACCCCACCTTATAAAATCAAGCGTTTGGAAATGAATCTTGCGTCAAACTCACGTTTGTCGCCAAACGTTTATCGGTTAATGCTAGTGTGTTTAGCTCGGATGGTGGGCCGCGACCTTGCGCAGGCGATAGCCACCAGTACCACGCACGGTGTAGAGCACGACGATAGCCACAGCCACGATGGACACGCCGATCGCGTTCATCACGATAGATTCCTCCGACATTGACGCATACTTCTCGGCCCTGAGAAATCACCGCATGCCCCAGAGTTAGTACATGTCGAAACTGAAGAGTTTGAGAAAATGTGATGCTCTAGACACCACCACTACTACTGTTCTGCATTTTTTTTGTTTACTTGTAGAACTTTCTTCCATAAAAATTTTCCTTCACAGATGGATGCGATGTCTACAATATTTTATGTGAGAAAATTCTAAAATGAATATTCAGTTAGGTCGACGGCGTAGCGATTCGACTCTACCAATTAGAAAATGCTTGAATATATTTGTTGGAAAATTTAAATTCATTGTGTCAAGCAATTTCAAAATCTAAATAGGGTGCGTCATAACAATAATCGTGATAATTTTACTCCGTCTGATTATTGCGTAGTTTTTCCCACTGGTGTGATGCGTTTAATTAGACGGAGCACGCAAACTGGTGAATAATCGAGTCAATAAGTGCATAAAATGTGTTACTGTGGCTGTAATTGATGTGTTAGTTTTGTTTTAGTAACGTGCAATTATGTTTCTAAGGTAAGCACTTAATGCATCCACCACCAATGTTGTTACACCTAGTGCTAAAAACATGCATTACGAGAAAAGCAAGCATGCATGCGGGACTTTACCTTACCCGTAAAAAGCAAGCACATTAAATAAAATAACACATTTATATTTAAATGTTATGTTTTAATAATATGATTTCTAGATCTGATTGTGAACAATGATTTTCTTAAAATGTTTTAGTTGCAACTAAACAATATATATAAGTAATTATGTATTTTGGTCTGATACAGACTAAAATGTAAATAGAACTAACTTAAGAGTAGAGCCTCTTAAAATTACGTAAATTATATTCATTGTTTCTCTATTATAAGGTAGGTTTTTTTTAAATCTTTTGTAAATCAGTAAATGTAAGTACACCTATCACGTGAAAAATAATGATTGAGATTATGGTTTAAAATGTGTTAAATCTATTTTACACAAAACTCATTAGGTACAGTCATTTCATTACATAAAAAAAAAAGAAATCTGGGGGGCGATTTTTGAAAGCACATCACTCGAAAGTACCACTCGAAAGTGGTATAAATCAGCTTATATCTCCAAAACTACAGCTCTAATCAAATTTTAACTAGTGCACAAGATTAATGAGAGCTTTGATTGTCTTCTATGCTGCTCGTATTTAAAATTCAGCACAATTTTTCACCACTTTCGAGTGGTATATTCACACATGTGCTTTCAAAAATCGGGCCCCTGTAAATGCTTTCTAAAAATATCTGCCATTTAAAATATCTTAACAATACACAATTACATAGATACCTACTACTATTTCAAAAATACGTAATTCTAGTATTTAATATACAAAAAGTACGGTATCATTATTTCAGAATAATCGTTTTAAGGTAGATAGATGCCTACCTATGTAGTTACCTACATTATTTTTGATTTAAGATGTCAACCGCAATCAAATTAAATTAATTTAAATTATGTTTCTAATTTTCAAACCTAAAAGTGTAATACCTAACTACAGTATTTTTTAAACCTAATAATGCTTCAAAAACAACAAGTGTTTGAGTGAACGAAAAAGTTTAAACTTTTATATATTTTTCCAGAGGAAGTCATAGCAAAATAACACTCGGCTGACTGTCAATTGTTAAAAGTTCCAAATAAATCAACACAAAATATTATTTCCCCTGATTCTGTATCTTTCTTCTATATGTAAAATGTTATCTCAACCATACATCTCATGTAAAAAAAGATTTTATATTGTAAATAATAATAACAAGCGCGACTCGTGGTGTTCAGTAGTCACCTAAAGAAACCATCTGTGCGGATTTATTTGGATCTATGAAGTAAATACCTACATGTGTATGCTTAACAACTTTACCTTTAGGCGCATTCTAAACATCTACATCAGTTGAATTCTCTTACAGTGACATAGGTACCTAATCACGTTCTATCGCGTCGACCTTTACCGCACTGCTCGATGCTCACTGAATCCATTTTAACTAGCCAAGTGAAAAAAAACGGATGCTTCTAGCCCTACAGTAAACGCTAGCAGTCAGGCAACACACTGGGCTATTTTTGGCGGTGAATAGTGTCTGCCATGGTGAGTAAAGTTTGCCACAAATTAGACCCAGTGGTGAGTCTCTACCAGTGTAGAGACTAGTGGCCTTTGAGTACGGCCCAACCATCCCCACAGCTTATGGCCCGGATGCGGCGTAATTTCGCTCTGTTTGCTTCGATGACATGTAAAATGCGTCGATAATCTCGCGCGCATCTTGTGGCAACCACTAGATGTCGCCTCTGGAAGCCTAGTGCGCAGTTGCATATAACTAAGTTTACAAATCAACGGACGCCCTAATTAGCCCGTCTCGATTCTCAGGAGCTCGGAACTTGTCTCTCGATGCGATATACATTACGGTGGCCAGTATGGCGACGAGAGCTGCTCCGATGGCGTTCACGATGATCCCCTCATCCGGCATACTGCTGTATCTCTCCGCACTGTGGATACGGACACA
This sequence comes from Pandemis cinnamomeana, assembly GCA_932294345.1. Classification (NCBI taxonomy): domain Eukaryota; kingdom Metazoa; phylum Arthropoda; class Insecta; order Lepidoptera; family Tortricidae; genus Pandemis; species Pandemis cinnamomeana. The sequence continues at coordinate 6,879,431 of OW028705.1, read as the reverse complement.
TAAGCGACGGACACAAGCAAACATGCGCTACGTGCAACATTCACGATCGCTAACGTAAAGTGCTTTCGAACGACCATGACGCTGATAAATATACATACATACACATACCACGTCTATATCCCTTGTGGGGTAGACAGCGCTTATGGTAACAAGACCTGATAAATATACCATTTAAATATTGAGCAAACACAAAGATGGTACGGGTCACTGACCGCGTTTGTCTTTTGTTATGCTTCTGATGGGTATAGGGTTGAGTTTACTTGTGATTGTGACGCATGGAACTGATGTACATAGAGAGATTGAGAACTAGTAACTGGTCGTTGTCAGTCAGGTAGCAAACATAGAAATTCTGCTCAAGCGCCACGGTCGTAGCTAGCAACATCCAAGTTAAATAATTGCAACTACAAGACAACAATATAGGGAGAAAAAGTTAATAGTTTCTAATAAGTAACCATATTTTTTATCTACCTACAGTACAGTACAACCTAGTTCAGCTTGCATTTCATTGATTGGCGAACTCGAAGTAAAATTAGAAGATTAATTACCTATATATAAATGTTAACAAATAACGACTCCATAGATGCTAGAATCACATCGTGCTGGCCTTAAAAAAAATTTAAAACCTACTCGTACCAACTGAACTTGTTTGTATTGTACCGCAATAGTTTAAGTGAATATTGCGGCAAAGAAAATGAGCCCAATGAAAGTAGCGTATTCAGTCAGTAGTTATCTAGTACCTACTTAAATCATAATGAAAAGCATTAAACGTCAATTATGATAGTGACATGAAGTGTTTCTATGAGTGAACTGAATGATTTCTACCTACATTTGTGGTAATTAGTAGTTGATAGTCAATCAACATCATTTCAGTTTTATCTGTTACTGAAAAATCTTTGTGTATCTGAGGACACGTGTGAATTAAGTAACTATAACAGGCTATCAAGTTAACTGTTTTTTTTATCCGTTACATTAGCCAACGAGCCGCTCTGAAACCTAAGAAATTGACAAAAACTAAGTAAACATGTATCAATAGAAAAACTACCGCCTCTACAGCTACCGTCTAAAGGCAACTTTCTACATAAAAATATTGCTACATACCCAATAGTGAAGAGAGCCTTCTCAGTCAGACCGGTGAGACAAGCAGCGACGCCAAGGACGAAGGTGAGGATTCCGAAGGCAGCGTGAACAGGCACCAGGGAGGCGCGGAAACCAGCTGTACCCTTGTTGCAGATCAGGAGGAGAAGGAAGCTGAAGAAGCCGACGGCGTACTGGAATTAAATAAAAGGTAAACATTACCATAAACACGTGATCGAATCCGATAAGTTGTAAAGAAAACATAAGTTTCAATGGTGATATAGTTTGAAATTGAGGAACTGGTGAATATGAAATTGGGATTCACGAAATGAATACCTACAGTACATGATTGTCTTATTGAACAGTAACACACTATTATAAAAAAAAACCGCGTAAAACCGTAAAAGTAAACATAAAAAATCAGGAAGTAAAATTCTTGATTAATTTGATAGTACCTATTATTTGAAAAACAGCGCCTTCTCTCGTCCCTGGAGAGCAGTAATGTTCCACAGGAGTTTGTACTTGTGTCGTGCAGACAAATCATTCAAACAGATGACGCATGGCGACAAAAAATACGCATAGTAACAAGGTCACGTGACAGCTAGTAACAGATAGAAAAATTCGAAGCCTTACTCATCTGCTAATGGGTGAATGAATGATATGGAATGATGAGGATCCGAATTCGATTCCATAGCTTTACTTTTCGGATTTTTCTATTGTGTTCTACTTTTCAGTGTCGTTTAGAAATTTAACATACTATTAGTTTGATTGATTGAACTGAATCTAGCTTAAATAAAATGCGCTGAACTAAAGTATGTTCCCATGAAGAAGCACGTCGAGAATTGATAAAGTAGGTAGTCTGTCATAGTGTAAGATATATTACTATATTAAAAATTGGCGTAAACTGGACAATGATTCGACACCAGTAGGTATGGTGTGAATGCATTTTGACGATGCAGCGCCACGTGTATACTAATTTGTTCCGCGTCAGCTTATTCACCTAGTTGTAGGTATCTACGTATTTCTTGGAATGCAAGTTCAAGTGTAATAAACAAAAGAATACAACGTTTGATTAGTTTATCAAAGAAAATGTCTGTTAATGTCATCTCGAAATTTCACAGAGCAACATTTTCAAACATCTTTTCTGTACCGGACATGAACAAAAATATTGTTTAGCGACTGATCTTCGGTTCTTCTGTTCAGCTAAGCTGGTTATATCATTAGAAATAATTATCTCTTGTCACGCGATGTTTAGCAAATTTTCAAACGTATTTGCCACAACTCGAGTCTATAATGGCCTGTTTTGACTGGCGATATAATTATGAGACTCGATTGGTCGCTCGTGACGGAGAAACTTCTAAAATTCCCTAGAACAGACACGTGCAAAGCTTTAACTAGGTTGTAGGTATCTAAAGTCCTGAACGATGCACTATGAGCCCGCTTAACGGCTTAAAGCTTCAAGGGAAGATGTTACATTTCATCTGTACGTTATCTTTCCTTCCCAAATGTACATTTTATAGAGAGAAGTCTAAGGTTCCTTTTTCCTTAATCTCTATAGAGGGTAACGAGGGAGGTGAAGTTAAGTACTCTTCGGTTCGAGAAAGTTGGTAATTGCTAAATTGTGTCTGCATGACGAAGCGTCATATTCGAGTATGCGGAGTCAAGATTTCAGGAAGAAAGAATTTGGTTTAGTAGGAATTCACTTAACTTCACGGATGCGTCGTAAGTTTATTTTCTGGGGTAAACTTACGCGTAGATATCAATTACTTTGTTAGTTAATTTTTACTTAGAGAGAGAGAGAGAGAGAGAGAGAGAGAGAGAGAAGATCTGTCATACCTGTATACCAAACAGTCCCATAGCGGTGAGGCCGATCCAGCTGTGCAGCGAGTAGAAGTTGTTGATGCCCTTCTTATTGTGGAAGTCCAGGACAGCGAGGAAGCCGATGACGATGCAGGGGAAAGCCAGTGCGTGGAAGATAGCGTGCAGGAGCTTCACGTAAATGCGTCGGAAGCACCGGCAGATACGGTACAGCAATACCGCTGGAATATGAAAACAAGCGAATTAAAGGTGTAGTTCTGATCAAAGCACGGCATTAGTGCCGCTATTGTGGTCGAGTAACTAAACGATGTATAGGTATGTTCACTCACAAAGGCGTTTCAAAGCGAATTATCGATGTACAGTCAGCCAAACGGAACTGTGGGCCACTGTAGAACTTTCTCATAATCAACGTCGGAATACTTTGACACAGGCACATATAACAAGCTGATCACTTATTGCGACTTGGTTGTACCGGGTTCCATTTGGTTGACCGTATAATATTTCTAAGTGTGCACCAGTGGCGTGGCGTCCATAGAACTCGATTCCCACCGGCTTGCCTATTTTAAGGCACTTTTATTGCGCAGAATTAAGAGGAAAAGGCTAGTTAAATGCCCTTCGGCTTGCCTTCTGATACTCTTGACGCCACGCCACTGGTGTGCACAGTAAATAAGGACGCGTTCGAAATACTCACACGTAGACGTGTTATACAGATACATACGACCTAACCTTTGGTTTCCTATAGTTTTGTTCTCGTGAAACACTACCGTTATAACGAAATTTTGTTCTTATTTACTCGCCTGCAGTAACTTATAACTACGTATATAGCGATTTACAGAGTAAAATTTGGGTAATAGGATATACCATAGCTACGTATAGGTAACATACGTGTGTTGACAACCATAAACAACAATTATAATTATGATTTTTCACAAAATGTATAGCTGCTTTTGAAGGTCAGGTTATTATTGATACAGAACTGCAAAATGGCCTTGTTCAAAAACTAACATCATCGATCATTGTCGGCACCGTACATTACAGTCGTGCTGTTTGGTGGCAGCTTATGGGCAAACTTAGCATTGAAAAAGCTCTACGACAGACAGCATAATTACTGAAAGCAACCTTGACTGTATAAATAATGAAGAAGACTAAAATAACTCCTACATTTGTTTAGCATGACGCTATAATTTTCAAACAACTGTGATTTTTTATATTTCATAATAAAAAACTAGCGTAGAAGCGGCTGAGGAAGAAAAAACTGAGACAAACAAGATGAATAAAATGGACAACTAAAAGTTTTCTAGCATTAATAGAAAATAGGTACATTAGTGGCGTTTGTTTTACCAGAAAAGTGAATCTAGTTTCCCCAAAATTGTGTTACTTAAATGACAAAAATAACGGTGATGAGGATTGAAAATATGAAATACTCACAGAACCCGCTGAAGGAGATGAATCCAGCAACCATGAGCGTGGGATGCAGGTTGAACTGCTTCTCGGGGACATCGTCAACCCAGGCATAACCCTCGCGGTAGAACAGAGTCCAGAAGATGGTGAGAGCCGATACGCCGATCAGCAGGATGGTCGCGAGGGTGATGACGAGTGCATACTCGCACCACTCACACGCTCCCCGCTCGTTGTCATCGGATTCGTACGAGCGGCTCCGTTGGCTGTAAAAAAGAAATATTTTAATAAGTATGATGTTCAGCAAAGTTACCGGCTTTGAGGAATAAAAAAGGTTACACAATTTGTCGGTATACAAAAGGAACCTAAGGTCTAATTATCTATAGACCGACCGCCTAAATGTGACCTCGCCCGCGCGGCACAGGGGCGCGGGGTAGGACGACATAGGGGACCGAGAGAGGTGCGGGCGGGTAGTGCGCCTGCCGCCCGCACCTCTCGGCCCCCACGGTAGTCCCACCCCTCGCCCCTGCACTGCGAGGGCGAGGACTCATTTAAGCTGTCGGTCTATATCGATCACATTTACAATATCTTTCTACCGTCATTCTTTACCGCAGAAATACAGAAATTCTGTTTCCGTGTTCATTAGACAATACGGCCTGTAGTCAGTCAAACCTGTTGTCAAACACACATTTGCAAAATCGTTAAATAATTGAGACTGCTACACTTTTAATGTTTTGGGATGTTTCAAGAGCAGCATCGTTATTGCAGACAAATGAAATACCAAATGCCAACGAAATCAGGTTCAGTTGATCGGACAAGTTGATTCAAACGAACCGTTCTCCCAATGGAAAACTAACGTCGAACTAGCAAACTGAACATAATGAAACCCGTTTGATTGAATAGATGTATCTGAGCTCTGGGAAGCGAGGCGGGAAACCGCAGCGGCTGGGATGGGCCTAGTTAGATTGTAACGTAAAACGCGTGTATAGACTACCGCACGAGGGTGTCAGGTGGCTCGAGTTGAGATCGTTGATACTGCGCCGGATGCACGGATGGAGACGCTTGTTGGAACCCCGTGTTTACACTTAAAAGTATATCTGTAGACTACAATTATTGTCGAAGATTTCAGAAATATCTTATTCACAGTTTTAATCTACCTAATGAGTAGCCATGTGTGGATGAGTGCTTAACTTTGTGTCTGTCGGAAAGATTAATTTTTGGATAGTATTAGTGGGCTCGTAGATATCTATACTAATATTATAAAGAGGAAAGATTTGTACCTATTTTTGTATGTTTGTATGTTTGTAATGAATAGGCTCAAAAAGGCTTAATCCCTATTTGTGTACTTACTTTAATGACAGAAAACAATCAAAATTTTTCGAAGTCATGAACAGATTTCCGTTTAGTTGTTTTAGAAGATTTTCCGTGTTTGGACGCCATGTTAACACGTTGCTTATTTTACGAATAAGGTCTAGTCGGCTACCTTCTCGTGTTGCGTAAACACTGCCTTAAATGTACTGTTTATGTTCACTCAAAGAAACATCGTCCTAATTTCGCACAGCCCATGAATTTGGTACGGCTCATTGATCACGATTTTTTTTTTACGTTTCCTTCTGAATGTAGATTCATTGTTGCCGATGCTTTACTACATACGTTGCTTGAATAAGAATTAGGTGAACTAGTAAACGACGTGTAGTATGTCAGCATACTTTGAACTGGTTTGTAAGCAAATGCGGTTTACAGGAAAAGACGGCGTCCAAGTCATATTTTCTGAACCAGAAAAAGACAAGAAAGAGCCCTAGGTACAGAATTTTTTAATTTTTCAAAGTATGCAACAAAACAAGTCCTTATAAAGCAATTTTTATTAGGTCGATTGGGTAAGGACTAAATTTCAATTATTTATTGAACAGTCAATTTATTATGAGCGCAATAAAGCTGCGTGTCGAATGTATCGCAATTTATCAGTGGATTCATGATTGTATTGTCCGTGAACCATTTTGCAAGGCGTCCGTTTCGGAATAAATATTTATAAGTCTTTCTAAAGCCGGAAAGGTCAGTAGAAGTTGAAGAAACAGCAACAAAAACTACTTAAACGGTTTATACTGAGTGTACCTACGTATTTCCTACTCGCGTCGCTTTCGCAAGTTCGCCTGAGTAGGTATTCGTCTATCCTATTCTATATAACGTTAGGTAGTAAACTTTTTGCTTTCTTCAGTATATTGAAATAATAATGACACGAATTGTTCAAGTACTTATCTCAAACGAAGTCATTCCAGTAGTTCTCCTCCTCAAATAATTAAAACTTCGTTCCATTATCAACGTAGGCAATTTATGATAGTTCTGCCAAGAGCACCAGAAAAAGCAATAAAAATGAAGCCGAGCACCACTCGGGGCGAGTCGCGGTTCGCTAGTTACGTGGCTCCGATAAAATACGAGGTTAAGTGGAAAGCTTTATCATATTTATTTATTTTGGATATTTGCTAACACTAAAGCGTCACATAACGCTTTAATAAGCGTGGACATGGCACACCTACGCTGAGCCATTAGTTAATTTGTAATATTAGCCACAGTTATGCAAATAAATTATTTATTTTGGTATGTCGGAAGTATGCCAGCGAATTTGCCAATTTGATACAATAAGTGACCGCCGCTCGTGATAGGTCAGCCGTGAAAGTGTATGGAACGCGGCAGCGAGACACCTTGCGCTGCGTCCGAGTATTAGTGTAGGAGAAATGTCTTTGTATTCAAATAATTTGAAATAATGCGGCATAATGCAGGGTGAGCACGGATTTATTGTTTTAAATTTATGACTGGCCAGTACCATATGGTACCAAAAGGAGGGCATCGTTGTTACTCGACTTTATTAAATTTGTGATCATCGATAGATTCATTGCGCTTTAAAAATCACTTCGTAAAGCTACCGTTATTACTCTTTATTAATTTATTAAATCGTCCATGATTTCATAAAAATGTTTGTTCGTGATTGTACCCAACGAGACTCTACACTTGAACAAATGTTGGCAATAATGTTTCCCCCTTTATTACGCACATGTAAATGATAAGAACGTACGAATATCGCCAAGTGCACGAAAATGTTGAATACAAAAACAGTTACGGGAAATCCATATTTATTTTTATATTTCAGGCGTTTGTTTTGTTGCGCTATTTTTCATTTGTTTTAGAAAAATAAGAGCTTTAGAAGCTTAATAAAATAATTAAGTAGGTATCTAAATTCTGCCAAAATTTTGTTTTGGATATGTGCTCTCTCTCATCTTTATTACCTAATTGACTTTGTAGCGAACCATTTTTTAATTTTGGATATCTTAAATTAGGCTACTAGAACGTATTTAGAAGACTTCCTAGTCCACTTATGACCGATTCGAGCTAAACATGTTTAAGTGAGGAAACGGCCAATCATTAAAACCGCATCATTGCCGAGATATAAAATGTAGATGAACGGATTACCATCGCTAACCACCAATAGACACAGTCTAAGGTTACATAAACCAAACACTATAATCATTTAAACCGTTAACTATAATGCAGTAATCATAGTAGTGTCTGATTTCACAACATTATGCTAACGTACTATTACGAACAGATAAAATGATCTCAATAACGAAATAAGTGCTTTGAACAGAAATGAACAAAATGATTGGATTGTATAACATGAAATTTTTAAAAACGTACCTACACTAAATTGTGTAAACGACGTCAAACGTGACTATTTAAAACAAAAGATATTTAACGACTTGTTGAAACCTTCTTAAGCAAAATGGTTACGAGTAAAAGCATTTTGAAACTCTCTACTAGCCATATTTTCGTAACGCTGGCGTTGAGAAAAGAATACATACAGCCATTACTTTCTCTAGCCATTCAGCCAAGATTCACACATGCTTTGAAAACGGCTATAAAGCAATTTGTGAGCCACTTTAGCTTTAGACAGGTTTTATACCTACAGTTAAATTAATCACGTATCAGAGAATACCGCCTTCGGTACTTAAAAGGTGTACATTTTTACAATTGGGGGAAGGGATTTTAAAAAAATCGCATTAAGGCTTAAAGGGCCTGGCTGGCCAGAGTTTTCTGAATCAACGCATGTAGATTCATTGATAAGGGCTTTGGTGAATGCATTTTATGGCTTCAAGTAGCGTTGCGCCAGAGTGGAGAAATGTAGTAGGACGAGGTGTAGGCAAAGGGAAAGGGGGGCCCGGTCGTCGACCCTCTCGGCCATGGTACTGCTGGCCTACTTAGGGAGTGATGGTCGACCGATCACTACCATAACTGGTATTTATAACATCCATCGAAAATGTGTACTTATATTATACTCGTAATAACAGTTTAAGTTCGAGAAAGAACAACGTACCTATACCTACCTACTCTACTTTATCGGCTGTAGTGATTTTTTGAATATTTCTTAAGTAGCATACAAACTGACAACGTTCTATAACAATAACAATGTATCCAGGAACCGTTGAATTAACCACATTCATTCGAAAAGTACTTAGAACTTTGCTTCCCCGTCTACGTCCTCCGGGTGTAATGAACCCCAAGCGATTAACGTCTTAACGGCGCAAAGAGTGCTTTACAAATAGCACTCTGCAGCAACTAATACAGAATTTGTTTTGCATTGCTGCAATTTAGCTTACTTGTTTTAATAAAGCCACTGCTTAATTAGAACAGAGTGGTTGAAAGTACAAGATTTGCAGTTGAAATATGACTTGGCTTGAGCTGAAGTGAAAGGGCCGAAGTAAAGGGGAGCAACTGTGCAAAGCTTGAAGTTTCTGCAAGAATATTGTTCACTTAAGTTAATTAGGCAATTGATAGACAAATAGATTGTATGCTTGCGTAACTTGCAACAACGAGAGAAAATAACGCTGGTCCTACGATAAATCTTCAAGTTAGCAAGTATGGTGTGGAAATTAAACAAGGCATGCGATGTCTCTCCTATCTAGTGCACTTGTAACATGCCATGGTCTCGAGAAAGCCAAGAGGATTAGTGAAACCAAGAAAAAGTATGGATTCATTCGAACTGGTTTCAAAAGCAAAACAAAATGCTCGCACACAATTTTCTTTTCACTGTAAAAATTCAGAGATCGTCCTTAAGTATAAGAAACTTCAGAAGAAGTAAATGTTACAAAGGAAGCGGGGGTGGAAAAGTAAAGCAAGGAAGCCAATAAATGTGTTGACAAATCATTAAATTTAGGTGTTCCCGACGCGAGTTCTTTTGTCTCTGCAATGCTACTGTTCAAACAGTACAAAACGTCCCCTTTAATGAGGAAATGCTCTAGAAAAACTATGTACCAATTATAGTTACGAAACGGCGCACTGTTCTGAGCGCGGTGTAATTTGAATGGTGCAGTCACTGAGATAATCTTTCTCGTATGAGCGATGCCACAATCGACGTCATTAGACATTCCCGCTACCGAAGATAACAAAGGCATACCAATTTCGTTTAGCTTCGTTTTCCGTCAAACTGTTTCATGGAATGCTTTTTAAAAACAGAGATAACATCTCTCGTGATTTCGTAGATTGTTCTCACTAAACTCGTTACAAAATAAAAGGCCCGTTTTGACATTTTGTCTTCACGATATAACTAGTATGTAAACGTACGACTCGGTACTCGATACTCACGATAAATTGATCAAAGTTTTCATGAGTATTTGATCGACTTGAATATGTATTGTGAAGTGCATTGGATTAAAGTTCTGATTAGAAAATTAAACTTAAACTGATACTGTAGGTATTTTTAAATGATACAATGTTAGAAAAAGTCAATTTTGTTTCATTTAATATTTTTGTTACAATAACATTGACTCAATCACAAAGACAAGAGTGAGATAAGCCATTCTACAGGAACCAGTGTTGCCATTATTAACGGCTTTGAGCTCCAAGCTCATAATTTTCAGTAAAGATTACTACACAGCTGGTGATATTCAGTAATTAGTATAAGTTGATCTAAACACTAGTATTTAAATAAATAAAACCGGCCAAGTGCGAGTCTCCCTTAAAAAAATATCTTGATCCATTTTTTTCCTTAACCGATTATTAATAGTCTACATATAGACAATATGAAAAAAAATCGTTATGCACAGCATTTAGCCGAGTGGGCGGTACCCATCAATGAACAATGTAATTACCTTCAGAACATTTCGATCGGTAAAAAAAAGAGAACTTCATGGGTGTGAATTGTCAAAACAGGCCTTTTATTTTGTGACCAGTTTAGAATAAACTTTTGTGCCAACATTTAGAACCGAACTTCGTGCTTTTATAATACTGAACTAGCTTCTGCCCGCGACTTCATCTGCGTAGATTTAACATATAAACCTTCCTCTGGAATCACTCTATCTATTTAAAAAAAACCGCATCAAAATCCGTTGCGTAGTTTTAAAGATCTAAGATCCCTACGTATGGACAGACAGACAGACAGACAGCGGAAAGCGACTTTGTTTTATACTATAATATATACATATAGTGATAAAGATCGTACCTAGTCCATACCATTATGGGAGAAGTTTGTGCTACCATTATTTTTGATAGCTGTTCTTACCGTGCTCCGGGAATCATAACAAGCACTTTTATTTGGTATCATTGATGCGAGAATAAACGCGTTATTGCTACAAATCGTGAGAGTAATTGAGTCATTATTGTCTGGCTCAATCATCATTATTTCATTCAGTTGTCGGCTGGATATTGAAACATGCGGGCGCACTATACTGCTTTAGTGAAAGAGGAACAATATTAGTTAATGATGCAGGACAGGAGAGAAATTAAAAAAGTAAATTGTGAAAATTAATTCTAATAATTATTATTCCAATTAATGAAATATCGTAAGATTAAGATCTTATTTATAGATCTGTGACTCTTTTATTATTGTTATTATAAGGTTGTTCTTATTTTGAGATTAGAACTATTGTTCACCTATAGCATTTGCTACCTCTTTATTGCACATAGCCAAATTAAATTAATTAAAAAAATTAACACCGTATATGGGATAGCATCGTTATCTTTATTAATATTTTTTATCGTAACAGTTTAAATAGTTACTGTAAATAAGAAATTAACAGAGAATAAAATAAGCCATATCGTATAAGATACCTAGTGTAAAATTAAGTGTAAGTAATTCAAGGTAAGACTATTTAAAGAACAAAAACAAACAAAAACAAAAATATCCGTAACGGCCGTATCTGCAGCCTTGCATTTATTTCCTTCTTCTTTAGATAACAATACTGGTGTAAATAATAGGAAGGTTTCTAATAAACGCAGCCATTAAACTTACTTTCTTTTTAATGGTGACACAGTTGTGTGCCCACCTTGATGGATATCTCTTTACGATGTGCTATAGATACGCAGGTGCGATTATAAACACTATAACGAATTTACTGTCTCCAATAAAGTTTCTTAAATTTATCAAAAATCTATTTATTGATACTTAATTTACTTGTTAGTAACGAACACTTTCGTTGAAACTACGTAATATTTCGCGCAATAAAGATCTTTATTAATTGTAGGCATGCGTGTCCGAAGTAATTATGCAAATTTGTATCTGTTTAAGTGATTGCATCTTATTGAGGAAATACCTCACTCGAAGAGATGTTTTTGTCTTATTGTATGGGATGTATGGGACATAACAAACAACCATTATAAACGTATTTACAAAAAACATGTAATTATGCAATTATATAATTATCGTGTCCGGTTAAATTGCATGCGTCATTAACAAAAAGATGCTTAAAATTCTCCGGATTAAAGCGGTACTTGATGCAGTCACGATTAATATCAAAAGTCATCTTTTGTTTTTATTGCGTCACTTCACTACGCTTCATAAACTAATCAAAAGAGCAGTAAGCACAACTTATGAATGAAGTAGCTGCTTAAGCCTTTGAAATATTAATTATAATCTCCGGCTTACATTATAAAGACCTGCCGTAACCACCCACTCACCTTTTAATTAAGATTAAGCGTTCTTGAACTTTAGGCATAACAAAGTTGTAAGTGATGTAGTGATTACCTGTCTATCTGAGGTTTTTTTCAAACCGTAACTAAACAATGTAATTTAAATCGGAAAGAATATGATCAAGAAATTTAACTTTGTTTATTACAATACAGTTATTTTTGCAACGTTATATTTTGCAGCCTAGCCCCGTTTTGTTATTTGTAGGTGCTTTCTTACGGCCACACTCGGGGACTCTATGAAACGATTCTGTTAATGTCGTTTTTCTCTTAAAAAACGGTTAGAGTTTAATATGGCATACCTAGGCGTCTAGTGGTTGTTTTATTTTTTCAAATTATAGGTTATTACTAGAGACCGGATTATATGCAACATAAAAAGCTCGTTATATGCATGCAAATATGCATGAAAAATGCTTGTAATATGCACGAAAATTGGCAAAATATGCAAAATATGCAAAATGAAATGATAAATTTTAGGAACCCAAAAAAAAGAGAAAAGTAAGCTTTAATTTTTTTAATTTAAAATTAGCATACAATTAGTAAGTTATTTTTTATAAACGACAATAGGTAGATACCTACAGTAACATTACATGTCACTAAAATTATTTATAAATTTTGTAAACGTAAACAATCAAATATTTTCCAAATTTTCAGTGGTAAGATTGTGTCGTCGATCATTCAGAATATTTTTGTATGTGGAAAAAGTTCGCTCCACATCCACTGAGGTAACTGGGCAGAATTTGAATTAAATTTGGTCGAATTCGCGATATTATCACTTTTATCGCATTTTGAAACGCAGGGTGAGTGCTCGCACTCGGAAAAATATTGTAAATGTACCGATAATATGCATCATAACTAGATTTTGGGTAAAATATGCAATTACCGCTGAGAATGCCTTCAATATGTAAATGCATATGCAAATATGCAAATGCATATAATCCGGTCTCTAGTTATTACAAACAACCGGAACATGTCGAGCATCACTCGACTTTTTATACGTGAGTTATCCGTTTATGTGTAATTATGATTGAGTCTCACGGTAGTTTCATGTTGCAAGGAATATAGGTTATTATTAAAATTACCGCAGTTTTTTTTACACTGCACTAGAAAGGTTTTACTCCGATGAATAAATCTTACCAATTTTCACCGCACCCACGCCCGGTTTTTCCCGGAACCAATGCATAATCGCACTCGAACAGACTATGAAACAAATCTGCCTTTAATACTGTTCATCTATAACAGCAAGCATGTTGTAATTTTACACTCGCACGCCACATTAAAGGCTAATGAGCAGCACAAGTGCCGAGGGCGGGACGCGTTAAATTGAATGTGCCGCCACGAACATCGATATCCCACGCTTGAACGCCTGCAAAACGGCCTAGATTGCGTGGTGTACACTTTTTTAATACGACAAACAAACATAATGCTGTTTTGTGCCCGTATATTACGATTACGTGCACTTATCGTAGAGTATTTTGGGCTGCGTTTCTGTTGGTTGACGTGCGTGCGGCAGAAACGGGACCATACGGCTCGTTTAAGAAATGTTCCCAGGTGGGAGGAACACGACTGTAGATAATTATGAGAACTTAATTTCTGAAGGGAAACTACGATGCGTACGTTACGTTAGTTTTGAAATGTTTTTGCGTCTGATCTAGGCTTGGTTTATGTTTATCCTTACTAATCCTTACTATCCTTACTAATATAAATGCGAAAGTAACTCTGTCTGTCTGTCTGTTACCTTTTCACGCTTAAACCGCTGGGCCGATTGAGTTGAAATTTGGTATACAGATAGTTTGAGTCCCGGGAAAGGACATAGGATAGTTTTTATCCCGGAAAATTGCATAGTTCCCGCGGGATAGACCAGCCCAAATCACTGGAATTTTTCAAATTTAAGGCGGAACAAAGTTCGCCGGGTCAGCTAGTTACAGAATAAAACTTATACCTACTGCTGGTACAAGTCAGTCAGTGCTTTACTATACGGATTAAGCCTTGCTGAACACTTAGTGTCATACCAGTTATATTTTATAATGATACTTTTACTGTAAACTCCAAAGGGCCGTGCCAGATGTTGTTAGTTACTTGTTTTGCCTTAACCTTCGAAAACCGCAAGCTACAGTAAGCTTCAGAAAATACAGCTTGTCTTGTCTGAGATAGCGTTTTCTGCGGTCATCCACAAAATACCACGGTTTCGCAGCCCAATCTAGAAGCTCAGTGAACAGTGAAATACAATGACAACTTCAGCTATAGGTACCTACATGTGTGGGTGAGCGTATACATTACGCATGTACTTACATGAGAGATTAACAATTATGTAGGTACAGAAATGCGTATTTCTTTGTCGGCCAGATCAATATGAGTGATATGATTTGTCGGCTTTACACTTGAGTTTTTCAAGTGGTATGACGAATATCTTCTGATCTGTTTTTGTACAGCTATTAAGATTAAAACGTTGTGTATGTATTTGCTGCTGTAGAGATACATGTTACGGCTAATTATTCATTCGCAGGTGTGCAACAAACTGCGTTGGCCTATAATTTTGGGTAAATCCCAAAACAATCGTAAAATTCAGGCCTAAGGCACGAACAAGTGGACAAATATACATCTTATTGAATAACCAACGGAACCTACTCGGCTGCATTCCAACCGGTTGCTCACTTAGAATATGAATTGGCGAGAACACGCCTGATCACATAGCATCGATACGAATACAAATCGTCATAACACGAGTGACCTTTACTTGGAGCCATTGGCCTTGCATTGGTTCCATTATTGACACAAAATAATGGTGAGAGAACAATATTTGGTACAATTGAATTGCCTGCTTATTTTAGATGAACAAAATAACATTGCTAGGATTTTAACAATAACAACTTTACCCACAGCGAAAAGCGACATTTTGACGTTAATTTTAGAGTGAAAGCATGAATGATTACGAGTTTACTGAGACAACATTAATCTTTCATAATTCACGTGTAACGTAACTTAGTGATGAACCCCGCAAAACTGGCAGAATATTAAGACGTACAATAAGTACAAGTTTCTAAGATTACCTAATCGTCTTATTTTCAACAAAACACTGCACGAATACGTTCAAGAATTATTCGTGAACCATTTCAAAAGACAATCCCATAGTTAAATGAAAATGACCGTGGGAATAAGTCTTCAGATACGTTCAAAGTGTGAGGTCGAATGCTATCTTGTTTATTATAAAGAACGCTTGATAATGATACACTTCCCGTCATTCGAAGATAAGACACAGGAACTTAAATCAATTAGAATTGGAACAACAGAGAGCAACCGACAAAATTATAATGAATTGTTTGAGACAAGATCACAAACAATAATAGAAGTGTAATTGTGGTGATAGAGGCTTTTGTTTAGATAAAAGGGCTACTTAATGGTGACAGTAGAAATAAGTACCTAAGCTATTATAATGGTCGTAGAAGATCGTTCATGCTTTCGAACATCTCTTATCAAAGAGCTCTTTATACTGGCATGACGATAATAAATAATAACAGACATAAATAGAAAAGTACGGAACGTTAAAATAGGTACATCTCATGTCGTATTAGGAATGCAAGACTACCGTAGACTTAATAATAAACAATATCTTGATTTTAACGCTGTTAAAACAATTCTATGCAAGGACAACAGTCAGAACAAATTAAGCCGAATAAATGTTGAGCTACATCAGACTTCCTCGCAAAAACCGCTTGTATTAGATCACGTAAAGGAGGTTGTATGACAAGAAGTTTACACGCAGCGGTAAGTGATAAAAAGTGACCTACTGACCAGTGGTCTTAACGGTATACGCTACGCAGTTTAACTGTGGATTTGACTATCTATTGGTTGGTGCTGATCGTCTGTAGTTACGGATAACCGAAAGGGTCACGCGTGAAGTCGTAAAAAGTACCTTTATGGCGCTTAAAGGCAGTAAAGGTTATACTTAGACGATAGAAGCTTCTGGGTACAATGATGATAGAGGTTTTTGAACTCTTAAAGGCACTTTAGATATCAATATTGCGATGGTTTATGAATAAATTGTAAACCTAAACCTAAGCAAGTACGAAGGTGTTTTCTAGTACTTTTTCAAGCTGTGACATCAATTGTTTTTACTGTCCTGATTCCTTATTGACATACATTATTACTACTTAATAAAAAGTAAATATGGACTACTTAGTTCTTTGTCGAGTAACCGTTCCAAGTAAGGCGATATAACTATGTTCCACATATGAAGTTGTCTGAAACTCTACCACGTCAGTATTAGTTAGCGTGGAAGTGGAAATTCAAAGCGCACACGAAAAGTGTTAACTGGCCGAACATAGCGGCACAAACTGTTACAAGCAAAGCCAATACACGCGTTAAAGCTTCTATGTATTCTAACTGCCCCAAATACCTACTCTTCTAGCTTCTAATAACGGGTACTTCACTTGCCCTTTTGTTAAAATAAGTGAACTTCATTTAGGTTTGAAAACACGCGAAAAGCCGAGATATTTTTAGAGGAGACGCTTTTGGTTATGATTAGATAAGCCCTATTTGGGGATGAATGAATAATTAATGAAGTTAAAAGTTTGTACTAAAGCCGAGAGAATCTGTAAACATCTATCTAAAAGGTTGAGTTTGAAGAATTTTGTTGTTATTATCAAAAGAGAACTAAGTTTCAATAACGTGAAACCTTATGAACTATAAATTAAATCATAAATAAACAAGGGCGGCTTAATTACATAAACATATCCACCTAAATAAAAGCTACCTTTTTTCTGTTTTGGTTTTTAAACGCGGTATTGTAGTAACAACAAACGAATCAGTCATCTTGATTTACATAACTGGTGTTAGTTTTTAAAATATCTAAATTATGTGTTAAAGATCGACTCAGGTCTCTACTCGTAGTACTTAGTTGTTTACTCTGAACGTTTCACGACGCAAAATAAATTCGTCCTAATCGATCAAAAACATCTCACACCATAACCCAAAACTTCCATGGCTCAAGTGATAAGGCAAGGACATACATCACACTCTGAGATTTCTCGGTTGCTGATAACATTCGAGATGATAGAGATAATTTATCGTGGCCTTCAGATGATAACGGAAACTGTATCGGGAGTATTATAGTAAAGTATCTTAGTAAAATATAAGATAAACTTGTGAAAAATCACACGGTCATGGTAAAATACGCGTGACTGGCGATGGTTTTTCCGTTTTCTATACTTTGCGACCGAATATAAAGTAGTTTAAAAACACAATATTTACGTTAGCAGTTACTGAAAAAGTTGCAGTAGCCATTTAATCAATTTTTGTTTTCTTCGAATTTCGACTTTGACTTGAAACTTATGTAGAGGTCCAATAACAGTGCAAATTATAAAGTACCATCGATCTCTATTAAACGTTAATTATAATTTTTGGAATTTATTTAACCTCACAACCTGGTTACTCGAAGTGGGCGAAATGTTCCTGACTTGTATGTAAAATTTAAGGCAAAATTGTAAATGTCAAACGTTCACGCAGAATCTACCTAGTATCTACTTAGTTTCTAACAACTGGACTCTATTGTTGCATGCGTAAAGTTTGCTTATTAAGATTACTAACTAGGTACATAAATGCGTATTTACAACACAATAGACTATGTTGCTGCAATATATTCCCAAGCTTCTAAAACGCGCTCTATATTTCATACACACACGTTATTACAAAGCTATTATTTACGCAGCATATCATCTCGTAATAAATAGTGTAATAGTAACTCAAGTGTTCCCTTAGATTGGAGCCAGATAAGATTATATCATGACCTTTTAAAGTCGAGCGTAACTACATACACTTAGCAACAAGAGTGCTTTCACCCTTTTTAAAGTGCATTCTAAAGTTTAATGTACTAGCTTTTGCTGCAAACTGTATTATTGTATCGTAAAGGCCCTACTTGAAATATGCGCGCGACAAGTGTTTTTTCTGTTCTTTGCGTGTGCTGCCAAGTAACTTACGTGCAACGTGCGTTTTGGCCGCGTAATGAACTGAAAAACCGCTTGCCGCTCGGCCTGTCGCGTGTAGTTGGCTCTCTTAATCCTTAAATTTCCTTAAGCATCGTCTAACAGAGAAAAATAGTATGTAAATAAAACCAGCTTTAGCGTGCCTAAATAACTCCGTTATAATCAGTAGGTACTTGAGGAATGTTCCCTTTCTAGGTTTTCCATTAAGTAAGGAATTCGCGGAACGCTTCAAAGTAGACTAAAATAGATAGGCATTTTCGGATTAAAGTAAAAGCTAGGACCTAATTTTGTTCAAAAACACTCTTAAAAACTTCATCATATTTTGGTTTATACTATTTTATTACATTTTCCAAAATGGACCAAAACGACCAGTCATCATCATCATCAGCCTATACTGCTGGACACTCCACTGCTGGACATAGGCCTCACCAACTACACGCCATTATGCACGATCCTTGGCTACTCTCATCCAGCCTTTGCCAGCGACCTTGCTCCATGTAGTCTAAGGGTCCTACACAACGCTTGCCGATCCGCGGTCTCCACTCAAGAACTCGTGTAGGTACCCCACCGGTTGTCAGTTCTTCGGCTAATGTGGTATCAGCCCACAGAGACCGGTGAGCTATGTCGGTGACTTTGGTTCTCTGTCGGATCACTTCATTCCAAATTCGATCCTTCCACGTACGTTCCAGTACTTACTCAAAATAGCTTTGGAAAATATTTTGTAATGTACAAGTCAGTTTTAAAGATCTTGTAATTGCAAATGGAGCAACTTGCCTAAATAGTTTCAAAGCAGAGAAACTATTTTTACAACGATAGTGATTTGTCTTAGATGTTATGTAACAGATGGCAGATAACAGATAGTCGCGGATAGCGTTGCTAACGCAATTTTGACGGCGTGACGATGTTTTCAAACCGATTTCGTTGTGGTGGCCATTTTAGAATAACTAATTGTCTTAAAATACTAGTCATTTTGAGAAAATTTACAAAACTGAGAAACTGTCCTTGCTAACGTGTACTTGTTTAGTCAGCGTCAAAATAGGTGATAATTAACTTAGTACTTTGGCGCATTAACACATTGGTCAATCTCACTGGTATGGCACGGCGCTATAAAGCGACAAGGTTAGTACCTTGTCGCTTTATAGCGCTTTTGCTACTTATAGCTTATAAGTATGCACTGCCGAGCAAAAATATCGGAAAATTTCTGTGAGTATGGTTGTACCTAACGCATGGAATTAAAAACTTTACTGTACGCCGAGTACCTATCTTAAAGACATTAAAGGTTAGGTAATTAAACAAATGCAGAGGGAACGCGGGAAAGGCAAATCAAGTTTTATATTTTCATTGTTTTTAATTTCCTGTGTAGCTAATAATCAGTAAATAACTGGCCAACTTTAAACTATGCCGTCAGTTGTTTATATTTTTTATTGGCACCTTCCACTATCACGATTATGCCACGGCCATCGCGACAACGCTGGGCGTTCCCCGTCCCTGACATATAGACTTAGGCTTTGTTCGTGAGTATGTTCGAGTAGCGTATGCGCATAAATCAGCGATCCGCGCCAGATGTCCGAATTATGAAACGTAAGGCGGTGGGAGGAATGCGAACGTTGTTGTATGACAACTTGTTGCAAGGCGAGCTGGCGGCGTAGGCGTTCCTCCTTATACTAGGTATTAGGGTTGCCAAGTTACTTCGTTGTACCTACTCGTAAAGGGGTAAAATGAACACGAAATTTTTGTAGCGAACAACACAGCAGCGTGCAGCGTGATCAAGCCTTATTTTTCAAAAGGTTGTGAAGATGCTGTTACTTTAGCATTCGTTTGTCTTTGTGTCTGGAATATGCCTTTGCCAGATAAAATAAAATAAAAAATACTCTAACAGAGCATAACATTTTTGTAGCAAAATTTACTTACGTTTCATCTATGTCCAGTAGGAACAAATGTCAAAGCATCAAATAAAGGGAAATGACCATTAGACCATTAAACAATAATAATACTTGCATAAAAGCTATGAAGATACGCTATGTGTAAAATATAATAACTGCGCGACTGGCGCTCCGTCGAGTGTAACTTACAATAAAAGATTACGAAGTTAAGCATTTTTTCAAATATACTTATACCTAAATATAACTCTAAATCGTAAATATGTGGGTGAAAAATCAACACAATGTTACTTCAGCCTAACTTTATTTACGGAAGTGTCTTAAATCTTTTGACAAATAATATTAGGCCTACTTCTTTGATTCCAATTGGCATATTCCAAAAAAACTTATCTCCATCTATCTGCAATTACCTGGTAACCCTAGATTAGGGCGGGAGCTTCGACCCCGAACGCACTTGACCGCCGACAAGTGTGTACCTAACTTTCTATTGTGATATAACGCCCCGATTTAGTGAACAAAGCTATCACTTAAGCGGCCATGTTGCACGATTGACGCACAATTGGCTGATCCATCATTTCATCGCGTGGGCACTGAGATTCGCTTCATGCACGATGTACGAGGAAGGTGAGTTTTACTATGTTGTTGTAAGTATGCCTTGAACTCGCTTAAAGTTATACAGGTGGTCCAAACTTATTCTGTTACCTGAATTTACCGTTACTCGTCTAAAAGCTAATAATTGAGACCAGTTTTATTTATTAGCCATCATTAAATCAGTGTAGAGAGAAACGAGTTTATACGACGTAGAAAATAAAGGAAGGTGACTGGACATAGTTTCCTGTACGTCGACTTTCTCGGAAGACAGGAAGCGTAGAATTTTTACAATTGGCTATAATTGACACTCAGACTGCAAATGCGCTGACAGGTATTAAACGTTATTCAACGCTTCAAAAGTGAAACCGGGAAGGCTTTTGGTTCATGGGATCGGTAATCTTTACGTAATTATGGAGTGCAACGGCCGTGGCCAGTCCGTCACCATGGCAACGCTCTGATACCCTAAGAAAGTGAAACCGGGGTCGCTGACCCCGATCTAAGAGCTACATGGTATACCAATGTGTGACTTGCAAGATGAGCTTAAGAAAATTGTATTGGCGCGACTGGTGCGACAGTAGACTGACAAATGACTGGCTCGTTCCTGGGTTAAGCGGGTGTACCTACCTATTAAAAGTAAATGTCATCGTAAAAAGGCATGAACCAACCATCATCGTTTATTACAGTGGATAAAACAAGTACAGTGAACTGTATGAGAACAGAATATGACATATTTCAAGCGAAAAATATCTATGTCTGTCGACCGCCTTCATTTGAACCTTGTACCTCATTAGGCACATAACAACACAGTCATAGGTATCCAAGATAAAATATTACGGAAAATGAAACAATCTTCAAAATGTTTATATTGAAGTTCGTCCTTTTATGAAGCCTCTATCAATTTAATCAAAGAATGACATGACCTCTTTTACAAAATAATATCTTTATGATCTCGGACTGATGTGTAATAGTACATTTTTTGTCGCAAGTCGGTGAATGGGAACCAAACAAGAGGCGAATTTGAAATAGCCAGCTACAGCAATCAACGTGTTGCAACTCTGCGCAACGTCACAAAGCGACTTGCGCGTGAGCAGTTATAATTCACTTTTCTATAACTAAGTAAAGGCATTATATGCAGTTTAGAAAAATGAAACAGCATCTGGGTACGATATATAAGAACTCTTCGAATATTTGGATAAATCAAAAGTCTAATCTCGTTTTCAGTCCAGCCCATAACTTAAAAATTGTAAAAGACTTTTTTATGTTTGATAAAAGCAAACCTGAGAAATACACCATACACCACCATACACTTTACACCATATCGGTACTGTTCCTTAGTATATTGTATTTCTCCTTGTTTTATGTCTACTTGTATCGAATGTGTGTAAATAAATGTTTCTCTCTCTCTCTCTCTCTCTCTCTCTCTCTCTCTCTCTCTCTCTCTCTAAATACGTATAACATTGTGTGACTACATACGAAGGCTTCGCGTCTCCTTTAATTATTATTTGATCGTTTCTAGATTTCTTACGTTTATAAAGCATTGTTCGCAAAACATCAGCAACCAAGGCCAATTAAACCGCACCGTTTAACAGTCTCCAGCGGTCACCCACGGGTGTTTCTTTGCCGAGATTTCTATGACCTTTAAACGTTGAGTTAAGACGTCAAATTTGCATTTAATTTCTATTACTTGAATTCTCAGTATGAGCGTCGTGTGAAAGCCGCTTTCGAATGCTTAGAATACGAATTGTTTTTAACGATAAACTTTACTTCAAAGAAATTATGAAAAAAGCGCATTCTCCCTAACGTAAGGACTAGAAATTTGCAAAATAATCAAAAAACAAGTGCGAACCAGTGAATTAAAGGAGTTCAAATGAGAAGTTTCAATTGTACGTCAGCAACATGACAAAGGAGAGTCTTATTTCTTATAACTTGCATTAAATTACTTACATTAGTAGCTAGTATCTTCTCTTATTCTGAGGAGAGCCCTGTGCTTAGCAATGGAACGTTTATAGGCTGGGGTCTCAAAAATTAAGATAAAGATTCTTACAGGCATGTATTTACTATACTATTGGTGCCTCTACAATATAAGAGCAGCTTTTGTCTTACCATTACAAGTAACCGCGAAAGCTGTTAGTTGATGAGCACATCAAAACAATACCTCATTTAAAACATAATATTCCCACATGACAGACTGTCCGTGTTTAACTTGGATTAAGTTCACAACTTTGGAAATAAAACTAACAACGGCGTTTAGTTTATGTGATTCCGTGGTTATAACTTCAGACACATTACTTTTGCTTTCACTACACCTGCAAAACCTGCTCATGAAGAAACTAGACGTAATAATTCAAATGCACCTGTGTCATGCAGATCGTTAAATATAGTTTTACGTAATCCTAGTTATTAATAACTATGAAGGCGATATTACCTCGTCGATGGTTTTTAGTAAAATATGCAAAATAAATTTTGAATACCGAAATCAAAGTGACTCTAAAGGGATTGAGTAAATAATGCACAGCCGAATTATAATGTACGTAAAAGCGGCGGCCTACGAGTATATACTTAGTATAATAAATTCAGAATATTGTAATCTCTTGCCCGGTCTCGATCCCGTAGTACAATAGTATATTATTCATAAAACCTAACCTCATACAATTTGTATAGCCGGCCGGCCTTTGCTGTGGAGAAATTTAATTTGCACTTTTAAGCTCTCTCGGGTAATAACAGCGCTGCGAGGGATATTTTCACTAAAGTGTGATTAAATTCTAACTTCATGGCTCACGTTTCAACCAGTTTCTAGTGTACATGAAGATGCAACTAAGTGTTCAAATTTGAGAAGCTGGTGTCGTACCTTATGGCACCTGTGTAGGCACAAAAATTAAAAGTTATTCATCCTCCTAGTCTCGTTAAGATGACCTGTAAAATAACCTTAACTCCTCATGAAAATTAAAGGAGTTAGATGATTTTCGCATATAAAGTTAAATTGACTACGGATGTGTAATACAAAGGACTCGGGACATGCCCCGGCGCGTCCTGCGGGGATCAAGGGTCAATCATTATTGAGTGGAGCCACGTACTCTTCAAAGAGTTAATGCTGCCCCTCGATTGACATTATACGAAGCTCTTTCATATGGACACTTTGACAAAAGATGTAAAGATGTTATTCAATTCACGGCTGAGCGCACGAGTATTATTTCGAGCATTGTGGCGTGCTAAAGCGGGTTACCTACGTCGCTCAACGCGAATTCCTGCAAACTTTTCTGGAAAGAAAATTCTCGAGGTAAAAAAGGGCTTCATCACAAAGACCTTCAAACTTTACAAACTCATTATTAAAACGTTTCAGTTTAAACATGAAACTTTTACAGTTGGCTAAAGTTACGAGTCCGCCTGTCTCGTACGAGCAAAGCTAATGTTACAAAAAGCGTTACATTTACGCGGGAACATATGAAATTGGTGCCCTGAGACGGAACATAACAGAGATTTAGGCGGGTACCTTGTGAATATTGCAACAATGTAGTGTGTAGGTAATTGCGTGTAGCTTTATCCTCGGCCGCCGTTGCAGATGCTTATTGCCCCACGCGATTAGCTATGGTCGGAGCAAACGCGTTTCAAATCTACCGTTACTATGTGAAAATGATCTTATGGCTTTAAAATTGTTTTAGCATTAGCAGATGATATTGTAATGGATATGTAAAAGCAAGTGTGGTACTTTGAAATCTATTCTATCGCTCACATTGTAACGTGGAATTCTCTTAGATTGCCTCTGCTAAAACATCTGTTGCCCGAGGCGGCTAATAAGCACAGATGCGATGGATTGCGCAATGGCTGCAGTCAATCATCACTGAAAGTGCCGGTCAGCGGCTTCTGACCTTTAAGATTTAGACATTGGCTGGAAACGGCGCACCTTGCTTATCGCTACATCGTCAAACAAGTGATTTGTTAGCCGCAGGTTACAATGCACTGTACAATTTCATGCATAATACGCGATGACTTTGTATTTTGATGCGTTGCGAAACATGAAGAACCTACGGTTCACCTACACAACAATAAATAACATGTACCTAGACTTTAGCATATTATTTTAGAAATGCAGCTACCGTCGAAGATTAATGATCCATAAAACGAAATGCTACCCAACAAGGTCTGAAGTGAGAACTGCATTCTTCCTGCCTTCACCGGACCACCTTGAGTGCGTCGCTTGTTCATAAAGGCACATTCTTACATTTCGATTAGCAGATAACTTAAAGCTTGCATTACAAATGATTTTGATGTTATCTCGCTAATGGTGTTGAAACGTTTGTCGAATCGAAAATTAATGGTACAATTACGATTGTTTAAATATAACAATTTTGTTCATACAAAACTAATTATAGACTCACGACTAAATTGTTAGTTCCGCCAACGATAACAAAGCACCCAAAGAGTTATGATTATGACAGAAACAATCGCGATTTCTCGTTAAGATGTGTGAATGTGGTACTGTAAAGTTCTGTGTGCCTCAATGGCTACTCCATTAAGACTGCCAAGTGCCGAGGGTGTAACCGAGGGGAAAAACAAACAGAAACCCGCAAACAGCACTCGTACAAAATGTACCGGGCTTATTTACAAGGTTCTTAACGAACGTTTCGGAATGAAAGAAAC
The DNA here is from genome assembly GCA_932294345.1 of Pandemis cinnamomeana. Classification (NCBI taxonomy): domain Eukaryota; kingdom Metazoa; phylum Arthropoda; class Insecta; order Lepidoptera; family Tortricidae; genus Pandemis; species Pandemis cinnamomeana. The sequence continues at coordinate 6,854,098 of OW028705.1, read as the reverse complement.
GTTAGAAAGTTCTGAGTGATTCCGTATGAATGCTCATGTTTTATAAAATATTCGGTGCTTCAAATCGCTTATTTCGCGCATTAATAGGATTCAGAAACGAATTCGTTGAAAGCAAGAGCTATGTGAGCTTGTGAATATGTAAATAATGATTAGCTATACTGATATGATACATACGAAAGGTTAAAACTAAATTTAGAACGTTGAGAGATTGGGAGACAAAGTCCTTGGAGATGAAAAGGTTGGCAATGATGATAATAAAATAAGCCTCTGAAGAAGCGAAGCAAACTAGTCTCAAGCGTAAGCATGTGATATTGACTGAGACAAATTCGAAAGAATGTTTTAGCTAGAAGGTGACTTCTTGAATAAATTACACGGTACTTTGAGACCGACACCTGTACCCACACTGACTAAGTTGGCATTGAATTCAGACTCGTTGCATTCTTAGTAAAGAAAAGTGTTTTGCGCCGTTTCTTTTAGCAGCCATGTGATATTTCATTTTTATGGCGAGAATCTATCCTTAAGTATATTTTAAGGCTAGATAAAGTACATTTTCGTAGAAAAAGCTCCCTCTTAATCTTGTGCTGGTTCGGCTTTCAACGAATACAGATTGTGCTATAATCTTGGCATCCTGAGCCATCCGCCTCTCACTCGTCAACATCAATTGCGGTTACAGCTTGTTTTTTATCTACTCGGTTCTAGTTTAGTCTTTTATTTAAACTGTAACTGTCGTAGATTTGGCCTTCATGGACCAATCAAAATATACCTGACTTTAACGTCACTTGTTAACCTGACTTGTTACTGTTGAGTTAGGTTTTTCTTGGTTTGAGGACTCAATTTTTCTGTATCAAAAAACGTCTACCTCATACACTAAAGTTTAATTATTAAGTTAATCCTTCGCAGCAGTTTATATTGTTAAAATGGTCTCATACAGCCTTCTCCTAAAACAATCATAACTTTCCTACACATTTCATACGCCAGACAACAACGATCGCAAACTTAACTATACATACATACATAAATGCAGATTTGTCTCTACATTGAAAGTATTAGAACACAGAAACAAGTACGTTATTAAAATTCTGAATGCGAAAAACTTTGTGGAGAATTCATTCATCAATATAATCCTTTCATTTCATGGCAAATGAAGTAAACATTTAAGGGGTAATTTTATAATTGGACAATATGGTTCTAATCAAAACGGTGGGTTTAGACCGAGCGAGCGAATGCTCATTCTATACCCCACTCTGGCAAAATTGTTGTGTGTACGGAACAAATTTGCCAGAGTGGGTATAAAATGACCATTCGTTCGTTTGGCCTAAACCCGCCGTAAGATGGTTGCCCAAAACAAAAAACAAAACAATAATGTCTGTTTTTGGGCTATACCAAGGCAAGTTCAAGGTACGTAATATATTGAGGAATAAGAATACTAATTTGTAAGTATTTCCTAAGGTCCTAAATATTTGTTAAATCCACCCGCACATACTAAGTAGTACCTAGTTAACGTTTTAATTGGATTTTCATTCAAAGTTTATATAGCTTCATTTCATTATAAAAACCATTTTGTTATAAGTAAGGGAAAGTTATGTGTATTTATGACATAAGTATTGGCATTTCTTCACGTCGATGTAAGTCTGGTATGAATTTCAGATTAAATATTGCAGAAGTACTTTCTAGATATTTTGTTTAACCAATGAAAATATGACTAAAAAGAAGGCAAAATAATATTAAATAATATATTTTGGTCATAGTAATGTACCCAAATAAGGAAGATTTGTGAATTTCAGCTATTTAAATTTATTTTAAATTGTAAGCAATCGGTGTCTTTATTTCGCACATTATAGAGGTAGCTAATGCATTTTCTCCTTCCCAAAAACAACATACAATATGGGTTAAATAATTATGTAACGCATGCTAATAGTAAGAAGATATATATATTACTGCTAAACGCTAAAACAGTGATATCAAAGCAAAGCTGTCCCATAAATAGTAGCTTTTTCTTGAGTGAACATCAACATTCACCATTCATCATTTCATTCTTAATTTTTCGGTTCTTTCTAACGCAATTTTTAAATCTTCTTTTTATCCAGCCAGTCTTTTTTAGTTTAAGGTTTCAAATGTAATATGGCACAATATAACAAGCGAGCATCACTCAAATACTATTTTTCTTTATTTTTTTTTATTTTTTTAATTTATTTCTGGCGCTGGGTACATATTTTTCTTTAACATCTTTTAATATGACCAGTACATTTTAGATCCTCGAATGTTCTAAATTTTAAATGCCACCATGCGGCGCATGCGGCGAAATGGAACCACGTAATGAGTCGTTCAATACGATAGCTGTGCAAATTTAAATCCAGTCGTAAATTAAACTAGAGCCGTTGCAAGAACAAGCTCCACAAGCCTTTTACCAGATGATTAACTCAATTTAAATCACGGCGTTTCCGCGTTCCCATTTTGAGGCTGGCAACAATTCAAGGAATTTTAATATATTTGTTTTGAATTAGTTTAGAAGGTAGGAATTTTGGTAGACTAATCTTAAGAAGTATTTTATACACAGGCACAATTGTGAAGGTAACGAGCTTTATTTTAAGTTTCAACGTTTTGAATAAGTACTACGATAGACGAAACAGCTGGTATCTTATAAACGACATTATCTCAAACCTGGAAATCGCGATTACGGCATCGTTCCATTGAACCATATTACCATGGTGACAGTTCTTACGACACTATTAGATCATTTAGGTGATTGTAACTGTAATAAAAGTAATAGGCAACACAAAAGAATTTTAAAGAATATGGCGTATCAATTGGCGTAACTTTATTGAACAGAACTTCCTGACGAAATTCTAACCTATCCACTAAAAATCCATCTTTATTTATTATTTGGTTATAGTAGTACGATGCAGCTAAACGTACCGTAGAACCGCCGTATTGCAAAACGGTCCTGTCAATCAAAATGGCTAGCCGAAATGTAATACGGCTGCGACGTACGTAGGTATTCACTATTATCTGTGGGTACGTTACCTTAATGAGTCATTATGTATCTTAGATTGGATAATGGCAGCGTTGTAACCTAATTAGTAGTAAATAGGCCGATAACAAGTGCATTTGCTCCAATAGTCCCATTTAATTGAGATCCATTCAACTAAGAAACAAAAATGACAGGATAACACACGTACGAGAGTTAAAATGAATAGATCCCCAGACATTTAGTATGTGCTATGGATTCAATTTTCATATAAATAAATTTATGTTTCATGTTATTTCTTATTTAGTATAAAGGGTTTATTAGAATCAAATCAAATAGAGACACTCTTTAAATTACTTACACAAAACAAAGTATTGCTTTAATTTTGAAATCCAAGTGGACTATATTTTTTCTATTTTGAGTAGGATATCAAACAGGTCTTCGTAATTAACGTTCATGAAACTTGTATGTGTAACATGAGTTTTATTAGCTCGTCTCATCATAGAGTTTAGAGTGCATAAAATAATTTAGGTAGATGCTAAAAGAACATTTAGTTTATTTTAATCCATGACACAATGACACTAAAATGATCATGATAGTCATGATAGATATTAATTCCGTACACGATCACGGAAAATACTAGATTATGCAGGCACATGTTTGTACTGCTTCTAATTATATCACGTTACGTATATACTTGTAAACACATTTTATAACTTGTATTAGGTACTTACAAGTATTTGATACACTTAGATAACAAACATTTTTTTCGGATTCTCTACCTTTTTGGCTGTCGGTGGATGATTGACGCTAGGCTGTCAAAAAAATTGGAACGCGCCGCCGCATAAAAAAAACTACAGCAGCTCACTTGAATTTTGGCTGTTGTATTGTAACTATAGTTTCAGTTTTTCTGCGATAACTAATATTCCCATTATAATATTTTAACATAACAAGTCTGTGCTCAGTCAAAGTTGGCACTTTCTCTATCTAGATGAGTAAATAATCAAAAGAGCTGTCACAAATTGATTCCACGGATTTTAAGGACGATGTATCAAAGCCCAAAGACTTGATTTTAAAAAGTCTGAATGAATAATTTTCTTTGGCATTAAATCAAAATATTGAACGAATATAAAGGGCCCTTGTTAAAAGTAAGCCCACTTGTGCATTCACCCTGACAATTCGATGGCACCAACTCAATATATTAACAAAAGACGCTCGCTTTGTTAATAACAAGTGGTTGAACGTTTTCAAGGAACCAGACGCACGCTGCTAAAAGGAAAACAGAAAGAAAATACCATAATTGGACAATACGAAGTGATACGACTCGATGTAGTTTTATTATTTTTAATCACCGTCTTTATGCCCGCAAGGGGGCGTCGGTAATTAATTGAATATCCTGCTCCTGCTGTTTTATATTTCCTGAGACAGGATGTGCATTAAACGTTGGATAATGTACTAAGGAATGATAGCGTTAAGGTATCAATTACAACAAAATCAGGTCTAACTTAACTTGTAATTAGAGAAAGAAATCGGAAAACGTTAACAGTTAAACCCGTTAAGCTACAAGTATTTAATCGGCATTTCTGGTTTTTGAACACATGTACGCCGAAAAAGTTGCATAAAAATGATATCTTCGTAGTTTCTGACGACGATGTTGATTGGTTGGTGTTTATATTACTTACATGAGTATACTAAAAGTAATCGTGTGAAATAAACACATACAATTGTTTCTACGCCATTCTTTCCATTAACCAGGTAGCTTTTCGGATGATTTTTTCACAAGTTCGTCAATCCTCGTTGTTTTAATATTAAGTGATTCATAAAATTTACTTTAAAATAAGTGACAATCCAAACTGTCTGTGCGTATTAGTCACCTAAATATTTCTAGATATTTCTTTATTCTATACTTCTTACGTCTTTCTTACACGGTACGCCTCTATATTAAAAAAAATCGGATAAAAATCCTTGGACAACCCACCCCGTTGTGAACTGGATTGTCACAACGTAATCTTTGTGCAAAAAACCATTGAAACAACCACTGCAGCCTGTAAAGTTATGAACTAGATTGCATCGTGTCACGAGCAATTAAGGCCACTCAAACCCATTTCTCATGAATATATATAGTGGACTGTATTTTCAGATATGGACCACGGACACAAAAATATCTGCCAACTGTATAGGGATTAATAGTCAATACAATAGGATTAAAATATCACTTTAACGCTTTATCATAAGCTTGTCGAGTTAGTCGGTCTATACACCCCTGTAAAATTTAAGGTTCCTGGTTAAATCATTACAAAAGTGTTCAGACCGACTATCACGACAAGCTTATGGTATGGTAAATCGTTAAGGGGATATCTCCTTGGAGGTTGTATCCACTTTAACCGTTACCGAACCAGCTCTAACATACAATAGATCAACAAACTAAACATCTTTCATTATCAGATCTTCAAGACAGCTTCCGTATTAGATATGCCTACCGTAAACATACTTAAGTGTAAGTATTTAATTTTTTACGGCTCAATCGAGATGCAAATAAATCACTGTCTTTACATTCAGTAGCGATATTAATTAGTTATAAGAATACTATTTAATCCTAAACAGCACAGAGTCAATGTGTGACTTCCTAAAGAAAAGCTCAGCTGCTTTCTAGTACGTAATCTTACCGCATATGTACCCACGTAATTATGTAAACAGGAATCAGCAACTTACCTGAAAAGAGATAAAGAATATTTTAATATTACATATTCAAGACTGGCTGCTAGAAATATTGTCTTCCAACATCGGAATCAAGTCTTACGATCATGGAATAAGATCTAAAGTAGTTGATAGAGAACGCTCGCCGGCGTCATTTCGTTTCCCAGAAACAGCGCCGTAGCAACGCATATTTTGCCGCTGTTGCTTTGATATTGAGGCGGGACAATTACCCTCTGCTTACACACTCAACGAATATTTCCGCCAAACAATGTAATATTACAAAACATCCAACATTGTACAGTCTGTGCGTCGATGACGACACTATGTACGTACCTATTTGAAGGTACGGACTTCTATATTTGTTACAGTTGCTAATCTGATCAAAACCTTGAATCTTAACGACACTTGAGAAGCATCTATCTCTGCCACATGACTTCTGGTTGATTCGTTAAATGAATGTTGTTAAACGGCTTTATTTTCAGTTTTGTGTTACGCTTTCGAGGTTATTATTGTTGAAAACATCGTAACAAAGAAGCAACTCGTATTTTTAATAGATACATCAGAGTTTAGTCTAAAAAACGGACGCGTGTGAACATTCAATTATCACTCGTCCAAATCAAGTCGCAAATGCTATAAATAATACATGTACCAAATTGATATGAACTTGATTTGGTACAACAACATGTAATGCAATAGGGGTATTTGTTTGGTACATTTCCTATAATGCCATCAGGTAATCCATTGAAACGCTGGTAAGGAATCCGATTGTTTCGGACAACTTATGCATTTTGAACACGGACATACGAAGACCTGAGTTACTTTCTATCTTTTGTATTCACTAGCTAAAGGCAATTGTGGTCACTTGGCACGAGTGAACGGCATGCCACAGATAGCAGTCCCCTGTTAAACGTCAGTCACGGACATTTTGGTCATTAGGACGTCCGTTGCACTCTGAAAAGGCTGTCACTTAAGTTCTATCAAATATATGTAAACATATACGTACAGTTTCTGTTTAATTTGATACCGCTGACGCATTGTGAAAGTTTATAGACTATAAGGCACTGTTAAATGGGTCAAGGGTCAGGCGAAATCACTACGAAACGTCAAAACGTCGGTTACGCACGGGATAACCACATAGGACGCCGGTCAACGGTCGATGCCGTCAACGCACCCGCGCCGAAGTCAAAACTTAACTGGTTGTTTAGAAAATGAGCGATAGCCTCGTAAAAGTACGAAATTGCTCGACAATTACAACAGTGAGGATGTAATTACACATTACTGCAGAACGTGTATCAGTTCGTCGGTTGGGCGCGAGACTGCGGGTGCGACGCGAGCGCCCGCGCACGCCTGGGCGCGTCGCGACATACACCGATCAATTTATGCAAATTGTCGAGGCGGGCTAGAACCACTGGATGCCTAATTGACTTCCAACTATACCGGGAACGGGCGTGCGATATGCACGTCGTTATTATGCATTCAATACTATGTTACACCAAGTCGCAGGGTGTAATGACCAGTATGTAAAATACCCAAGAATTGACAGCATGCCGTATGAAAATCATTAGTTACTGGGTTAATGGCTAATTTATGACTACGTTAATTAAATGAAATTGATGAACGTCGCTTCGAGTTTTTTAGTATAATAAAATGGAACGGGTGTAATTATTATGGGCATATAGCGTTTATGTAAATTGTTTTATCTTGAAATTTCCTATCACATTTTAAAAATGCAAGCTAGCAACAATGTTTTTGGGTGTGTGTACACTGGTATTGTTCAACGATGAGTGTCTTATCGAGTAAAATAGCTAAGTGTTGCGTACAGTATTGCGTATGATTATTTATAGTTTAGTATCAATGCGATTTGACGTCATTACCTACATTTTACTTCGCTAGCTATGCGTGCCAAACGCAAGTAATAAATTGCAGCAACAATAACTCTCTCACAATGTTGTTTTAATTTAAAATTATTTAAAAACATTGAAAGAAATAAATAAAATTATTTATATTGAATAACAATAAGTACTAATTAAGTCAACTATCATTTTGCAGGTACACAACAAACTTATGAATTTTAGAATTTATGCCGCGAAAAAGTACTTTTCTGAACAAAATTATATTATTTACAGGTTTTGATAACCCTTGATCCAAACTGGCTTACACCTACGCCTAAGTTCTCTAATTAAAGTTGTCAAATTAATTAGTTGATTACAGAAGCCATTCGCACTGTGTAACGTTTCACAATATTTCTATGCGTTAATTTATTATCTGAGTATGTTTAGTAATAACTTTACAGCTCAGTTGTTTTTTGTTAATTATCAACGTGCGTAATTAAGCAAACTTTGCGTCACCTGCCACTAGAGGATTGAGGGAATAACTAAATTACTTGACGCTTTTATCGTGACCGTTATCATCAAGTATGTCAGGGTCATCTTCCGGAGATTTACTCTGTACACCGGGTGTTAATTATGTAAATTTAAGCAAAATAGAACATTTCATATTTCCAGGTAAGCTTGCTTGTGATCTGATTCATATCAGATCTGACCTGGTCTGGTCTGATCTGGTCTGGTCTGATTCTGGTTCTGATTCTGGGCATACATTCGACGAACTCTTTTCCTAGCAGTCAAAGCCTACAGCTTTATGATTTAAAAAAAAATGTTTTATTTTTTATTGGTGCTCCATTTTTATTTAAATTGTAAATTAAAAATGACATGTAATAACTATAAGTATTATGAATAAACGAGTATGAGTATGAGTATGAGTATGAGTATGATTTTTCACCAGTGCCCTTTTTTCCGAAAACAAAACCGAAATACAAACTACGAGCATGGGATTAATTTTAATGAGTAAAAGCTCGTCAGTACAAAGCAGATATTTTAATAAAGCCAAAGAATGCCAGTGGTACGCGATAAAAATTAATTAAAACCTCCGATGAATTATTGATCAAATGACATCATTGGATATTGCAAGTTGAATTACACATCTTACGGTAATTGTCTTTATGCCAATCGCAATAATTGTTTTTTATACATAAATTTCTGAATTACGTCACATTCTCTCGTTTTTTTGTATTGCTTACATTATCCCTACTAATATTATAAATGCGAAAGTAACTGTCTGTCTGTCTGTCTGTTACCTTTTCACGCTTAAACCACTAAACCGATTTAGTTGGATTTTGGTATACAGATAGTTTCAGTCCAGGGACTCGATTTTTGAAAGCACATGTGTGAAAGTACCACTCGAAAGTGGTGAAAATTTGTGCTGAATTACGAGTAGCTTAGAAGATAATCGTAGCTCTCATTAATCTTGTGAACTAGTCAAAACTTTTATTAGAGCTGTAGTTTTTGAGATTTAAACTGATTTATACCACTTTAGAGTGATGTGCTTTCAACAATTGGGCCACTGGGGAAGGACATAGGATATATCATAGTTCCCGCAGGATAGCGATAAAGCAAATTCTGCGCAGACGGAGTTTCTTAAATACCATAATATAAAAAATATTTAATTAAATTCACGGAACTCTACATGTTCCTAATCCCCCGAAAATAACTAAGTGGTCAATAACCATCAGAAAATCCATGCTTAATAACTATATAAGCCCTTGACAACAGACTCGTGCTCATAAACACCTCAGCGGCCCCAGCCCTGACTATATACCTAGTACCTACTTAATGGTGAATGTGCTATGTGCGGTATGCAATTTGAATTGAGTGAGTAACGCTCTACACACTTCCTGTCACTCACATTATAAAAACGTGTGCAAGGTCGAACGTAATTACTACAAATAGCAAGGGAATGCACAATTACAAAGAATTAGGATGTAATCGTGATTCGGATTTAACATTAAATGTTATTATGTAGATTAAACATTAGCGCATGAATGCATATATGATTAATGAAGTGCGCGAATGCATGTTTTTATCGTTACGTCATTGCTTCCATACTGGTCTGGGAGCAAAGATAAAACATAATCTACCAGCTGCTTCTCTTCCCGCGCAGATGGTAAACGCCCATCGAATGGGGAAAAATCTTAAGAATCATGTTGTAGCCGATCACCATTCCCCCATCCCATCACTATTTTGACTCCCCATTCCACCTTTACGTCCACGTTTTAACGTGGCCTTTAGGTTTTATCACCATCGGCTCTGTCTACCTCGTAAGGAATAAAGACGTGATTATGTATGTATGTATACCAAAGCCGTCGCTGTGTTTAATCTGGTGATAGGAATCAGAGTCAGAATTAGAAGCAGAAAAATTATTAGCTGAACATAGGGTAGTTTAAGATCAGGAATGTCATCGTAACTCAATCCAAACTTATGTAAAGCAGAAAGACTACTCCGAGGTTATAAATTCGCAGTTCATTTCATACTGCTCCGCTCAGACTAACGGCTATTTATAGGAGAGAGAGAGAGAGAGAGGGGCGGTATGATATTAAGGTCTGATTTCGAATTTCAGAGAAGCCCCCCAGAATACACCTGCGTCTAGTAACTTGAAGAAAACTGATAGCAAATATTTTTGAACCGGTTAGCGAAGCCCAAACTCGTTAATACTTAAGACCTCATGCATTCTAGAGCAGCTAGTTTTTAAATTTAAATCCTTCGAATAAATTGATTTTTCATTCCTCATACCTATTCAGACAGTGAGGCAAATCATATTCAACCAGCGCACATGAAGAAAATGATACATTGGCCTATCCAAAGACTTTTTAAAGATATCTTTGTGGTCGAAATAAAAAGCAACAGAAGAAGGCGAAGTTTAACATTCCACTCGAACTACCGGCACCTCCGCTTTGCTTGGGAGCTAAAATATCTGGTATATTTAGGTATGTTTCCTACTTTGTTGATCAATCTGTACCTACTGACTTGGCAAGGGCTTGCGGTGCTAACCGTAAAAGTTGCCATTGCCTCGTCAAATAAACAAGATAAACCACAAAATGGCGTTTAACGAAATCGAAATGAGAAAACTGCCAATACCACGAGACGACCACATCAGCAGTCGGTGAGAGAAAGGTGACAATGAAAGTATTTGGCTTGGCATGGTGTCAAAGTATTCATTTAGGTCATTAAGTGACGTATTATTATCTTGTTATACAGTAACTAATGACAGTATTCCGCCACTAGGGTAAATTACCACCAATTAGGGTAAAGTCCACCTCAATTTTGTCCTTACAATCCTTTACCTCTGTCCTAATTTAGAACCTAATTTAGAACTGTTATCTTTCTTCTTGATGTGTTTGTTCTCGCACCTAGTTAATCTAGGTATATTTATTTTATGCGTAACATAATTATAAGGATATCCAGAACTGTGGCACAAAATTCATTTAGGCTGTAATATGCACAATTAAATTACATCTGCATTAGCGTATTACATTTTGCTAAAACCACCGAGAATCCCGAATGTTCATTACCCCTGCATTCATTATAAGATCCGAGCACAAATTAGCACGGCCTATTTGAATCACAAATTGAATATCCATGTAGAGTGTACGGCGTCGAAAGTAACCCGTGATGAAATGTACTATATAATATCATATTTGCAGTAGCACTAATGAACTCTTCGCTTGCACTTCTGCAATTAGCGGGAACTCGACGCAGCGGGCAATATGACTCGAATGTAAGTTTGAAATTTGTTGCTAAACTAAATATACGTAGAAAATATGTACCTAAAATCTGCAAGGAAACCTGTCGAAAAAGTTCTGAAATAGTATAGAACAGGATTTAGGTACGACAAATTTATGTAATTTTAAGAATAAGTACCTAATAAGAGAGATTGTAGTTTAATCTCTCCAATAAAAATATTGACGAATTTAATGAAAAATATAGGGTGATGCTCTATCAAAAACGACGTATGATTATGAAAACTATGAATAATGTGATTGATTACTCAAACGCGATTCTTCCTATTCGTAATAATAATATGGATTCCACACTACTGCAGTTTATTACATTCGTGATTCTACACAGCCGTTATTATAACACGATGTACACGAAACAGACATAGACACAACTTAGAGAGGTCGTACTAAACTACGCAGGTAGATATTATCAGAATTCACCCTCAGCCGTGAACCAAACTAAAAGGATGAGAGATACTCACAGCATTTATATCGATAGAGTTGAGATACCCTCAGAGAAAAGCAATGCAATATCCATTTTTCCACCCCGACTCCATTGTACGTCTGCATCGGACGTTTCGTTCGGAAAACGTCTAACCATGTCTAGGTTTTCTACCCCGTTCCACTATCCGCCAGCCACCACAGGGATGGAAATGAGGAACTTTCCGCACATTTCCACCGCCATTGTGAACGCGCACCGACAGATTTGAATATGGAATATCGCGCGGGAAGTATTCTGCTCCCAGTTTTATTTCCACTTGAGACGAGACTCTTTTGTCCCACTCGAGCTGTATTGCAAGTTACAAAAGAACGGGAACAAGCAAGGGCTCTGATGGATCGTAACTTTGTTGCTTTTTAATCCCTATCTCTTTGATTAAAATTAATCCACCTTTGAAGCCACCGGTCTGCCGGGCTAATGAATATTTCAACATAATTATGTGCCTAGTTAACCGGTTAAAGTAATTACTTGATAGATTTCAGACGTGCTTGAGTGGCTGGGGAAGTTACTGAAGCAGAAACGTGACACGTGAATATATTAAGACTGAACCGTCCTTTGACATCGTCGCTTAAATGTTAAATTTTGCTATTTTGATTACGTTGTTTATTTATTAGTTAATAGTCATTAGAAGTAAAGAATGGCCTCTTTGGATTGTTCGAAAAAAAAAACATTTTTTTCATAATCGGCCAGCGGCCTTGGTGTTTAAACTGGACAGAAACATTTTCCTCTAAAAAGGTAAGTACACGTAAAGTACATACTTACACACCGTACACCGGCAACAAGACACAGACTGCAATGTTGCATGTTAAATGGACGGCGCTCATTATCTCGGAGTTAGTTCCGCCTGGCTTTACAGCAATTGACTGACAAACTCCTTAATCTAGTCTCCAACTTTTAATGAGGATGACCTCTCAAGACCGATTGGTGTGTAATTTGGGAACCACAAAGCTAAATCAACTGTGTGCTTGTGAGCATACGGTATAGAAACTAAGTGAAAACTACGAGTAGGTATGTATTTAACTAGAACTTGTTTGAATTGCGGGAAGGAAAAATTTAGAAGCAATATCGTTAGCTTTGGCTTTTAGCGAATCCTAAATAGACAAACATACAGAAACAAATTTGACACGCCTTCATAACAATCATTAACATACTCTTTCATCTGAAAGAAGTTGGACGGAACAAAGCCCGGCGATGTTGGCGTTATAACGTAAAAAGAAAAACTTGTATCTTATAAAATATTTGCCTACAAACAGGGTTCAACACTGGCTTGTAGTTTTGTTTATAAATTACGGCGATTCCTAGAAGCCTATCGTAGTATCTTATTACACTTACAAAGTTACGAAGGCGTGATCAAAATGAACAATGTTTTTCATTAATGCTGGTAGGTAGGTATGTCGTTATTAACTATTAGTACTTAATTACTTTGTTCTTTGTTTCTGTATTGTTTTGTACTGATTTATGGTGTTCAATAAAGAGTATTTGTATTGTGTTGTATTGTATTGTACCTATTCTTTTGTCGGCTTCTTTTACTAGGTACAAATCAGAACACGGCTTACCAAAGACAACGCGATATACTCGTCTAAATAAAACGCGACCTATGTAGGTTAGCATAGAGGATGCAAAGATTGTCTTCAAGGTCTGCAATAACAGACAGATGCCTGTCTCAATCCTGCTAAGTGGAAGGGGTGGCGGATGATCTATTTGTTGAATCGAGCTATCGTTGTACAGATCTTTCAAAGCAAGGATCTGTCTGCCGCATTCCAAAGCTAAGACCATAAGCTCATTTCTTAGTAAACAGTTCAGATAACAGATGCAGTAAGCGGTTAGATTAAAAAGGAATGGACCGATCACGTATGCCACATGCCAAAAGACTATTTGGCTGAGTTCAGAAAAGAATACGCTGAAGCGCTGATTAAAATTAAATTCTTTAGTAACGTAATTGAATGCAGTTACTTCGTCTCTTTGAGTAGAATTAGTCGTTGCGGTAGATATGGACCCAATAGTATAAAGTACAAGCAATATAGTAAGTATTAGTGAATTTCAGTACCAAATCGCTAATACTATTTATTTACTTGTAGTTTATTAAGCTTAAGCATGAGTCTGGTTATAGGCAGCGAGACGAGCTTGATAGATTTTAAGCAGAGGATTGGAATTGGAAAACGTAGTATTGCAGGGGGAAGCTTGGTTTGCATGGAAAAGGTCATAGAACACAAATAATAAAAGTGAGGACATTCTAGAAGTCGTTCTTTTACCAAAACTGGGTCTAAACGTAAACTCTAAACATAATCGTATTAATACGAAAAAGATGTATCCATTCGAGTTGAAAGAAGTTTTACTCCCACTCCATATTACAATGGTCCCTGCTTATTATCATACCAAATGCTTTTACTGCGTTCCACGCATTTTACGCTAGCACTTCACATCGCGTTTTGTATTCACGTTTTGATCATTGTGTCTTCGCACACGTAAAAGAAATTTTGTCTCTTTCGTTCTCTCGCAGAACATATTGAAACAAATAATGCGCATGAGTAGTTTTAAAATGTAATGTCATGTGACTATCAGCGATCCCTATTGCATTTTATGACGCAATTTTAATTTCCTAAAAAGCTTTTAGCCCTGAACCTTTTATGGGAGCAATGACCCCGATGCTATCAGTACAACGATGTTCCTACGTGACGATTTGTCACTCGCAGGGTATTATGAACAGGGTTGCCAGGATTTGGAGAGGATTCCTCTGAAATTTAATTGAGGATTTGTCGCGGGAATTATGTAAGTGTCATGGTCAACATAACCTACTACTAAACAAGTTTAGTACCTAATCAATTATTAATGCTGGGCAACGACATCTAAAGCGATGATTATCACTGCTCTGTGGGATTTGACAACTCTCCTGAATAAAAAGTAGATTTGTGTTCAGAGGTTTCGACGTGAAGAGACAGACAGAGAGACAGAGATGCAGCGTTACCTTACAGGGATACAGACGTGATTTGCGTATGTATATGTAGGTACTTAAGTATACTTTAACATGACGGCATGATGAACTGATCGACTGGAAATATTTATGTATGTAGGTAATTAAAGCTTTCATACGCTAAGATATAAGTCTGTTTTTTGATCTTTCTGCGTTCTGTCTCAAGATATATCTTGTTTTACTAGTGTAAATTTTTCCTTTACAGTAATTTTACTTTCAATAGTTGGTAACCCTGATTACAGGACCACAGGGAACACCCCTCGTATGCATTTGTTCCCTACGTCTATGACACATATGATTACAGTTATCGTATCTAAGTACCCGGAGGGTGAGGGCTGCAAAGTTTATGGCCATCAACCTCAGGGAGCTACTCCGAAATTCGAAATTCGAACTTAGGATCAACCCTCCCTCTCACTTATTTAAAAACAATTATTAGTGTGAGCGGAATGACATGAAAAGAACTTGAATTGCATAATTTTAACGAACGAAATAGAGACAGGCAATATGAATTATTTAATTATTTATATACATCCTTAATAATGAGAACTATTCCAATTTTTATGGACATTTGTTTCGAATTATTTAAAATCGTCGTGAGACTAAAATTTCATCCGCATAACGTTTGGTACTACGTCATAGTCTGCCTTGTATTATCATGAATATTAGAACAACTGCATTCATGTAATGGTTAAAGTATCTCTATTCGCATTTTATTACAAATACAAAAGTAACTCTGTCTACGAGTATTTGTCTGTTACCAATTCGCGCTAAAACTGCTATCTCTATTTAAGCGTGTACGGAGGTAGTTTGAGTCCCTAAGAAGGACATAGGATAGTTTTTATGTAAAAATATCTCATAGCAAATATTTTAATTCATAAAATATTAAGAAGTTGCGTCCATATCTGTACAAAAACTTAAGTATGTTTGTTTGTACTAACATTGTAGTCAATTGTCTTAAATAAACGTGCGTGAAAATGTTTCCACTTTAGAAGAGAAATACCAACAAAGCAAAATAAGAAGCTTCAATCGCAATCAGAAAGTTTTAGCTCCAAATAAATCCGAAGCAGGAAACTCTGTAGGTAGATCACGTATTTTTCTACGCCTAATCTTGAGTGAGTACCCAAACTATAGCAATGCGAAGAAAATAGGGGTAATACGGCGCCCGCTGTTCTTATTGCGAAGAAACAAGTTTAGAAATAAAATCCACAAGTGTATATAAGTATTGTATAAGAGAGCTACTTTATCTAAAAAATGTAACTTCAAGTATTTAACGATGTACCACATATTCGTCATATAAAAATCTCGCTCGGTATGTGTCTAGTGCCAATTTTTTATTGCATTTTAACTCTACTGATACTAATGTCCACAGAAACATCGACCAGTTATCAAAAGACCTTAAAAATTTCATTGACGTAGCTTCAATAATGCACGTGACGAACGGACAGACGCAGACTGACAGACGTTGCACTATAAAGGACCCTTTTTTACCATATTAGAAATGGAACCCTAAAAAAACTTAACTAACTGCCTCATCCATGCCCAGGGGGCCTAGAAAGCTGAAATTTTGCATAGAGGTTCCCTTTATGATGAAGGACAGGTTTTTCGAGGTCCCCACGGAATACGAGTACGGGCAGCAGAACATTAATAATATAGTCCCGTCGGCAACTTTTGGGTACGAAATCGTAGAAAAAAAATAAGTACCTACCTAACTTCACGAAATTTAGACCCTGGCTTGAGAAAGAACCACTAGTTTTCCTTCAAAGTCATTCAGGAGAGTAAGAAAAGAATGGCGGCAATTATTATAAAAGTGACAAAATTATTTTGAAGTTTTGAAACTTTCTATCCGCTATACTTCTTCAAAAGTATCATAAATTTTTAATGTGAAGATTCATTTTAGTATACTACTAGCTAACGCCCGCATCTTCGTCCCCTTTGTAGAACTGCTTATAGATACCGTAGGAATTACGCAAAACCTATTCCACAGGACAGGGCTGTTGATAAGTGAAGCAGTCAGCATTTTTTTTTATAATAAGAACAGTCGTTGCGAACGCAATAATAAGAAAAACTAATTCAAACTACATCACTTTCGTTCACGGCCCATAACTTTCATAGGCGTACGAGTTGCTCGAAATTACCAGCAGACATGAATTATAGTACACCTGTACGTTTTGTTTTCTCTTAGGAGAGTCGATCCCGAATTTGGTAAATTATTAATTATATTGTTGGGGTGCGAGTCGGGTTACCTCCGCGTGGGATCAAGAGCTGCGGTTCGTTTTTGGATCCGTCCGAGGGGAAGTGCAGTGCTTGTTCCGGTGCACCCTGGGCACCGGTTAATGATTTCCTGGCGGTCTCCGAGGGATATCATTATCCGTTGGCTAAGAGCCCGACAGGGGGGAGGGGTCTTTTGACTGTGTTCTACCGTAAACGTTGCCGACATTTTTGTCACAAGATTTTCGAATACTGTATTTATTACTTTGACTTTGGCGAAATCATCGCATCGATCGATGGGGCCATATTAAAAAAGAGGAAGAAGAATTATATTGTTCCATCATTATTATTATCCCGTAAGGGATAAATACTTATGTATGTATTTAGTAAACAAAACACAGTCTAACGGATCCCGGGTCCCTAGAGCAGTAATTGCGGTACTTAGTCCCAGTGTCGTACTAGTACGTGGGAGATAGCGTCACGCCCCTCCCGCTTCCTCTATAAATCAGCGTAAGTGTGCTGCGCGCGCGCGGATGCCGCGGCATCTTAGCCTGCCTGTGAAAGGTACGGCCGTCAAGCGAGTTCTTAGAGCTTGGTCGTGCGTTTGTCGCGAGACGCAGCGATATCCAGTGACACATGTCATGTTAAAGAGAAAAATTCCAATTTGGTCACCAAAACAATGATCGTTGTCAAGCTAAAACGGCCCAAAACAATTTTTTTTTTAGGAACAAATTTTACGAGTTTAGTTGTCAAAAAAAGTTGAATTGACTATAAGACAAGTGTAAATGTTTACTGGTTAAAACATAGAACACACTGCATAAATTCAAGTAAAACCATCACCACAAGCCTCTAAGAATCAATCACGTGAGAAGAATTTACACACGTTTTTAAACCAAAGAGATTTTGCAGCATCTCTGTAGTTTGAGCCGACGAAAAGCTGTGCTCTTCGCTATAGGCTAGTGTCTTGTGCCGCACTAGAGTGACAACACGTTTCTCGGAGCCGTCCATGCCCCGTTGTGGAAAGTTGCGCAAAAACGAAATACGCTCGTGTCCGTCTCGTCTTCTTTTTCACAGCACTTCGCCTTTAAGGGCTTGTGAAATACATTTATACAGCCTAAGAGGCTAAGACCCTAAGAGGCTATGTATACAGTAACGATTGACAATCAATACCGGTTTCAAAGAACCCTGAAGTGAATCTGTCGAATCGTATTGTGTCGGTTTGCTATTCAATTTGATAAGCTGATATTTGCTGTAGATATTAGTTAATTATTGATCTGAAAAATAGAATCAAGGATTTTTTTATACAAAGTCAAACGCTACACAAGAGGGAAATAGATACTCGTAAAACTAAGGCTTCTTACCTTTTTAAATCGAACCAAAATTATCCTTAATTTTAAAATTAATTAACAAATACAAGAAGTGTAGTAGGTAATAGGCAATTAAGTTAAAAGGAATATTTCTATTTTATATCTCAAACCGGCAAAGTGTAATTTTAAGTTTCGAACTAAATTAACTTTAGCTGTGCGGTTGGCGCGTACGGAATGCCGCGGGCAAAAGCTAGAGTATAATTTAATGCTGCGAATTGAGCGGTCGTTGACCTGTCCTCTGCCCGGGCTAAGGGTCTCGACGACAAATCTATACGAACGTTATTATATTCTCATTTTAAAATCATTTTAACCAGCAGCTTTAGCGGTATAATTGTAGAGTCAATTCCATGGACCTCAATACAGGCCACAAAGGGAACAAATTACCGACCGATCAAATGAATCCCAATAACCTTAAGGGTATACTCTGAAAATCTAAATCTAAGTTCATATCATACCGTCCCTCTGATTCCCAAATTAATGACTACTCATGTAAGCGGAATGGCATGAAACTAATTTCGAAAATCGAATTTCGGA
The DNA here is from genome assembly GCA_932294345.1 of Pandemis cinnamomeana. Classification (NCBI taxonomy): domain Eukaryota; kingdom Metazoa; phylum Arthropoda; class Insecta; order Lepidoptera; family Tortricidae; genus Pandemis; species Pandemis cinnamomeana. Next base: position 6,835,243 of record OW028705.1, on the reverse strand, counting down.
GTATAGGCCCAGTGAGTGTTTAACTTTTTTTCGCTCGCTTTGCCTTAGCCAAGGATTGAGACCACTATGCCTCTTCTATCAATGATAGCGTGTTTTATCTTTATTAGGATTACCTAAATTAATTTAACAAACCCTTGCCTATGCTAAATGTAAAGATGCGACCATGCAGTTTTGCGGTGTAAAAGTCCATTTTGAACGCATTTCAACATCCCGGTATCTTGAAAACTTTACAACTCTGAGTTCCCGCGACCATATCAGATTAATTTAAGTTTGTATCACTATAATGTTGTCTATTGCTCCTGTGTTCCGCCTGCAAAATGCATCAGTGCTCTGGCGTTGATGCTACGAGGGATCAAGCTCTCGTGAGCTCATAGATAAACTGTCTCAATTCATCCATTTCCTGAGCGCCCCAGTCGCCCACACGGTGAATTATTGGTTTTAATAAAATAATGCGAAGGCCGCATGCGGGTTAGGGAGATGAGACTGATACTCGTATTGGTATCGCCGTATCATAACATAACGCTATGCGGATTTTGAATGATATGAAGGCATTGCAAGAGTCCTCCCATCAAAATTTTGGTGGCATTATAAGGCTAGAAAAAAGTAGGCTGACACTGGCAAGCTTTAAAATTTAATAATAAAACTTAGCAACTGCTTCCTATAGGACTACTTTTAAAAAGGATTTTAATTTGAAATTTAACTGGTGTAAATTGCAAAGTTTAAGTTTTAGTGTGTGCGTTGAAATAAAACGTAGGTATAATTGCTAACTGAGACTTCTCAGTGAGAAGTAAGCCAATATGAATTTCTGAATTCCCTATTTTGAATAATTATTGAAATCGTATGAACACTGTCCCTTTTTAAATAGTGTGTATAATGACACACAAAATGTAGGTAAACCGTGTAATTATTGTAGATAAGGCACGTTTCACCACGGCCGCGGAGTGCTTGTTTACATTAAGTAAGGTGCCTAATCATGTAGCTTCCAACGTTTACTTAGGTAACGAATTCCTAAATTAATGTTACCTTACTCATTTCAATTTACTATCTGTTAAAAAATATCTCAAGTAAACATTAATGTAGCAAAGACTTAGGTATCGCTAAGTCGTATTTAACATGGTAGTATTTTTATTTTATTTTCCGGTAGTCGTACGTAGGCCGTAAATTTTATGACTTACACTGTCATAAAGTTGCTAATAATTTGCGTAGCCTGTTACCCAGCCAATTACGTGACCAGAGACTAATTAAAGGGATAGACGTCGTGTAGTTAAACTTCTTTAACGGATGCACTTAACTTAATTGGTAGTTCAATTTACCACGTTTGAACCCGAGCTACAGTCTTATATACATACACTCAAAAAACTACTAATTAATCAATATAACATTCACTTATATTGGCCAAACCAAACTTTAACTAAATTAAAAATAAGAAAAACAAAAAATATAAAAAAAATACGTACGGTTGACTCTTAACTCTCGTCATTTTTTTAACTTGCTGCACTCACAAAAATATCACTGGCCGATAATAACACTGCACAAATCACAGTCGTTCGAAATTTTAATTCAAATTAAAAAAGTTTAGGCGGCAAGCTGTCACATGAGCATTATTCTTGCGAGTCCGTGTCGCCTCTCTCCGAGATCTCGACTCGATCCGAACGACGCAGGCGCCCTACTTCGAACTAACCACCATAACCAGTCGTTTAAGTGAGACGGAGAACACGTTATCGTCTTCCACTGATAGAAAGAGATAACATGAACTGTACTACAAACACCATTGCTGGCAATAGTTTTCGACTGTCAAATTATTCACACTTCTGCTGCAAATGTTTGATTAGTCTTATTTGATAAGAAGTTCATTTGTTTGATTTAAACTAATTTATGTTTCAGCGCGCTCTAACACAGTCGATTGCCGCGCCACCTGTTGGCAACTAACTGCACCTCGGAACTATACTAATGGACAATGATTTGAACGGCACGATGCGCCCGTTATTCGGTAGTTATACAGTTTAGTTTCACAACTAAAGTGTAGATGGGAGCACCATTCTCTTTGCAAAGTTACGATAAAGTTTAACTTGTGATACTGATAAATACTCATTTACATTGCCGATATACTTATATAGGTTTCATCTTATTCCTCCGAGGTTTCATCTCAGTGGTTTCGTCGGAATATCTGACGGTAAACCTCAAATTCACTATAGATTTACAGCATAGTTTAGAAATACTCGAGAGTTCAGAGCAGAGGCTTCGCACCCACAAAATCCACTCTACAGAAGATACGTTAAATGTAAGTATTTTAACTATACTTTACACAACAAAATTCCATGATAAATACCTATTTATCTTCATCTAATATTTGTCTACATGATTTTATCTTAAATATTTAGGGCAGTGTTTTTGAGTGATCATAATAATAGCGACATCTACTCGGTTCCATGTTTTAATGGGTTTGTTCCCATTATCTGGATTTAACATCTTTCGCAGGCCACTCTGTTTCACCAATCACTTGCGTAGTTCCTGTAGGTAGAGTGACATATCCCTCCCGACTCACTTCACTATACACCGATGGATAGTATGTTCAATGGCAAATATAATACCTACTGAGCATAACTATGGCTCTAAATCATATTTATCCAATGTGACACGTACGTTTTTTTAGGGTTCCGTACCAAGAGGACAAAAACGCGATGGGCGATGAATGTGAACGCTTTGAACGCGGAATTAAGAAAAAGAGGCGCAAAAATAAGCGGCCTCTAAGTAAAATTAAATATAGCAGTTATTTATTTATTTATAATTAATAAACTTAATGAGATTCAAGCTATAAAACTTTGTTTCGGCGCCGTCCTTGTAAAGTCGCCTTTTACAGTTATACCTCTGGACCTTAGTCAACAGTGGCGCCAACTGGTGAGCAAAGAAACAATAGTCCCCATTTGTGAAGTACATACATACGTACACACAGCAAAGCTATTCGGTAAGCAGGATAGATACGGCGCGAGCGTGCGTAGGTGCTTACCTGATTATATTGCCGTGTGTACATACATAAATCACGTCTTTATCCCTAACGTGGTAGACAGAGCTTAGCGTGACTGTGGGCTATGTCTGTTGTTGATATATTCCCGATTAACTTTAAGACACAGCGCATGTTGGAGTTCTCCGTTACAAAATGTAATTCTATACGTAAATCAGATTGCGTGCATAATCTTTAAGCAACCACTCAGTTGGTAGTGTGTGAATTATATATTTAGGACCCTCGTCTCGAGTCTGTCACGCCGTTATTGAACAAAACTGTATTTGCAGGAAAGCTACCCAGAGATGAATGGAAATTGAATCCTAGAAGTGATCCTAAGGGGGAAATATTGACTTTATTTGCTTGTACTTCATATTGTTGTTAATATGATTGTTCAACAAGGGACTAAAACAAGCCATAATGACACGAGATGTTTAGCTACCCGAGCTCATCGCGCGAGGGTGGCTATAGTTAGAGTGGCATTATGGTTGTTTAGTCTCGCGTTAAACACTACTTTTTCACTCTGAATGCGAGGAAAACACTATGTCGTGTCGTGACTAAAGTGACATTTTAAGAGCATGAGAAGTGAAATTAGTGAAAAATGTATTTGTAAATTTATTGCGAGATGTAATCGTAACATTATGTATAGGTCATATGTTATACGAGTGTGTGTGTGTGTATGTATGTTAGGTACTTCCACTTTTTAGGCTTCACCTAGTATTTCATCTAGTTTCACGGAGTGTACTTCGCAGGTGTAAAAGTTTTAAGGCTTTCGTTTCATCCAGTTAGAAAGTTTAGCACCAGCCGATATTCATTTTAATGAGCAAGAAATTGAGGTGGTACGAGAAATGTATAAGGACCATCAATAGGTTCGGAGCGTGGGCGCTGAAAACCCCATCAATTATTCAAGGCTCTGTCCAAAGAAAGGTTTACGAACTTTGTTCACTTCCGACCTGAGCCTACATAAACAGAGGTTCCTCAAGGTGAATAATCTTCAGTCATTACTACAGTATACAACTATTTGTATGTATAACTCTTTATTGTACATAAAACACAAGAAAAAGTTGAATGCAGGACAACACAAATGCTCAAAAGCGAACTTATCCCTAAAAGGGATCTCTTCCAGTTAACCTTTGAACGATTGACAGGACATAAGTATTAAGCAATAGTAGACACAGAAAAAGTAACAGAACCGATCGAAACCTAAAGTAATCCTAAATGCCCTGTGTAAGCCTTGCTGTAAATTGAATAAATACATCGGTGCCTACATACATAAATAAATACGTATTTATCCCATACGGGGTAGACAGAGCCTAAGGTAAAAATACTTAAAGGCCACGTTTAGCACGGTTGATACTTACTTATATAGATAAAGACAAAAACATCCAGGACTTGGGTACTAACTTTCATATTCATTTACAAGTGTCTGCCTCTACCGGGATTCGAACCCGGGGCCTCCAGCTTCACAGTCAGGGTCACTAACTATTAGGCCAACCGATCGACAAACCGGGCGCTGTAATAATACATACATGCATAAATCACGTCTTTATGCCTTACGGGTTAGACAGAGCCTAAGGTGACAACCTAAAGGCCACGTTTAGCATAATTGAGAGCATATAAGTGGAAAGAGGAATCAAAATATTATAGTGATGGGTTGCTAGCCACATCGCCTATATAACATAATTCTTAAGATTTTCGCCATTCCCGTAATATTGTTGAAATACATACATACATACCGTCACGCCTCTTTCCCACAGGGGTAGGCAGAGACTATTTTGTTCCACTTGGTACGATCCTGATATACTTCTTTCGCATCATCCACATTCATCGATCTCTTCATACATGCTCGTCGGTTTCGGGTACTCCTGACCTGACCTTTTCCCTTTTTTTTTGTTGAAATACGTTGTAATAATGTTGTATAAAAGAATGACGCACTTACATTTTCAGCTTCTTCCCCTCCGTCTGGCCCGAGATCGTGGCAGGAGGCGGCGGTAGGTCGTCCATTGGTACTTCTTCGTTCGGCGGCGACGGAGGCGACTTGTCGAACTCCGCAATCGGTGCCAGCTCCGGCATCGGCGACACCGAGTTGCTGTCCATCGCAGACAACTTTATAGGAGACACTTTGGCTTCTTTTAAAACCCCTCGTTAGCCTCCGGACACCGGAGGAATTACGCGACACTGAGCGAGTCACAACACTCGAAGTTCACACAATCCCCAAGTTTTCCAATAAGATGTCAACTTTCGGGATTAGCTTCGGAGCACGGGACCTGGAAACGATTAGGTTGTTTATTAAGTATTCTTCCAACTTCGCGCATTCCGTACTCTGAATGGATTTGAGTTGTATCTATTTGTTTTATGGGAGTTGTTGATTTGCTATAGTCATGCGCTGTTCGGACGGACTCCCCTTTAAAATAACCTCGATTATGGCGCGAATGTTTGTCTGTGTCGGAATCACGGGAGGCCAATGTCCTGCACCCTACCATTACGTTTCCTATCCGCTTGACGTGACACACGAAAGGGACCGACAGACAAAACCCAAATAAACGAATCACGAACATATACCACAGAAATTAAACAAAACACCGTCGTTTTACACACTTGAAAGGTCAACTCGTCACTAAACGGAAATCAATTTAGTAACTTGATAAAAATTGTTATTTTATGTAGATATTGTGAGTTTAATTAAGCCTTACTTTGGGAGCGCTTCGATATTAAGCTCCGATCGAAAGGCAGCCATTTAACCGTTTATTATAACAATTTAAAGATAAGTTTATCTTTTAACTTAAAAACAAATTTGGTAGCTGAATTATAATAATATAATAATAATAATAATATCTTGGGACAATTGACACCAATTGACCTAGCCCCAAACTAAGCAAAGCTTGTAATATGGGCACTAGACAACGGATAAACATACTTATATAGATAAATACATACTTAAATACATATTAAACATCCAAGACTCGAGAACAAACATTCGTATTTTTCATACAAATATCTGCCCCGACCGGGGATCGAACCCGGGACCTCAAGCTTCATAGTCAGGTTCTCTAACCACTGGGCTATCCGGTCGTCAAAAATTTAGTTTGAAGGTAGTCGGTAAATCTCTACTACCCTACTAACACCTCAGCAGAGTCTCGAACACCGTCGAAGAGTTGCATGTCTGTCTGTTTTTTATAGGATACATTTTGGTGAGTGTGCGCAGGAACTGCACGACCTTATAGTTCCATCTCAGTTTCGCCAACGGACTTCCAGGCGGGGGGAGCGTTTTCACCCATTTGTTGTCAACATACCATTGGCCCGCACGAGGCGGTTTGCTTCATCCTTCCTAATGCGAACTGCTAGGGAAAGGAATTCGCTCCCATCGTCTGTATTTCCGGACAGATACAACCTAGGGCTCTTCAAGGCTAGAGTGAATAGGCTATTACTGAACCAGTGAGTTACACCTTTGGCCTCATCTGCACCTTCCACCAAGTGAGATAGAGGTCAAAAAATAATAATATTATAAATGCTTTCACGCCTAAACTGCTGAACCGATGTTAATGAAATTTGGTACAGAGATAGCTTTAGTCCCGGGGAAGGACATAGGATACTTTTTATCTCGGAAAATAGCGTAGTTCCCGCGGGATAGCGTTAAACGAATTCTTTGCAGTCGAAGTCGCGGGACACAGCTAGTACTTTACTATAGGCAGCGTCACACTCACTTGACACCTAATCTTGCTTTATCAGGCAGCTGGAAATAAATAAAATAACCCGCGTAACGAATTTTTACGCGGAACCGCGGGATGTTTTGCAAACGTGAATCTGATGAAAAGAAAACATCACACGTCAGACTAGCATTAATTAGGATAAAAAGCGAGAGTTCAGGCGCTGCCAGGTTTATTCAAATTTCACACGCGTCGCGTGCAACCGACACCCAATTACAGGCTTCTCGTTTACATTCATCTGCCGTGAATCTACTATGTGCCAGACCTAGTCTAGAAGCCGTGCTACAGCTAGCAGAATTTCCCCGACTCTCTCAGCTTATATATGACAGTGATGAACAACGTTTTAAAGGGGGTGCGAGTCGGGTTACCTCCACGTGTGGTCAAGAGCTGCGGTTCGCTTTTGGACCAGTCCGGGGGGAAGAGCAGTGCTGGGTCCGGTGCACCCCGAGCATCGGCTAATGATTTCCTGGCAGTTTCTGAGGGATATCATTGACCGTTGGCTAAGAGCCCGACAGGGAGAGGGGAGGGGGGTCTTTGAGCATTACCGTACAACGGTGCCGACATTTTGCCACAAGGTTTATTAATTATTATATTTTTGACATTGGCGAAAATGTCGTCGCTATAACGACTTGATACGCCACAAATAAGAAGAAGCACGTTTTAAAGGAGATAGCGAGTTTATCTTCACTGTCACTTGCATAACGCGATTCGTACAAAATTAATTATCTCATTCCTCTTACTGTAGTTCCGAATAATTCAATAAAAACCAGATTGATAAAAAAACGCGCTTGGTAGATAATTAATCACTATCTAAGGTCCGTCTGAAATAGTCAAAAATACCGCATGATTTTTGAATGTAACAGAAACCAATACCTATTAAACTTTATAGCATACCTACTATATATACTATATTAAACTTTATAGCTTACCTAATATACTTTAATAGGTCAAGCATAGCCAGGGCTAAGCTATAAATATAAATCAGGAATGACGAGAACAACCCTAGTAAATGTCAATTTGTTGGCTTTTATCCTGTAGATAAAATGGTGGAGGAGAAACTATCATACCTACTAAAGTTACCTACTTACATTACATTACATAAGTATATACGCGACCAGCAATGTTGCCAACTTAGCGACTGTGTCGCTAGATCTAGTGACTTTTGGGATTGGGACTATGTTAGCAACTTTTTTTTCAAGCGTTTTATACATTGTAGCGACTTTTGGAAGATATTTTCTACAATCTAGCCATTTATTTTAAGTATATGCTGGCGACTTTTGCAGAAGTTGGTTGGCAACACACATATAATAACTACATTGTTTGATCATACCGACTTTTTGGTAAAAAGTTGATAATATTCGTATTTTTAAAAATTACGTCCTTATTCGAGAGTAAAAACAAAACCAAAATAAACTTAGGAAAATTTGCCGTGTGGATTAGCTGTATCTACGCAAAATTATGATAAACCGCTCCCGTAATCTCAACGTTTTATTATATTTATTAAAGTTTGTTTGTTAAACAATTAGCACAACAAAGTTTCCCCTTAGGTGGTGTCTATACGTGGGATGGGAAGCAAAATGTGTAAATTCTATTGTTAGGTATTAAAATTAATTAGAAGTGAACGCTTGAAAAGCATTATCATGAAAGTTATCGCTACTATGTGTAGCGTGCATTCATTGCAAATTTACTTTTGAGAGATGGAACTTGTCAGTTTCAGTTTAAAAAACAAGAAAAATGTCGTAATCATCTAAGTTATTTACGAACTAACATCGTTAGTCTTTGCTAGGGTGCTCCTTTCTTTCACAAAAGAGCGAGAGAGCGATATGATTCGATAGCGCATGAAAAGAGCATGGGCATGGTTTTTTTAGAAAAAAAACATTGGAAAATGAAAACGAGTTAAATACGTACCTAGTTGTGATAAATATAAAATTCGCTGTCCAATCAACATTACCTAGTCCGGTCCGTCGTCTCAAGGGAACGAGTGGTTTTCGGGAAAATAAATTACTCACCTGCCCCCATCCCGCGGGCCTACCAGTGGACATAATTAATGATCTAGTTATCTATTGTAAACTCGCACTATTGCTAGTCAAGGTTTTATTTTGACAGCTCGATTTATGATTATTTCCTTTGGATTCAATTAAAAGTTCGGCAAAAGAAAAGAAACATTTGCTGTCGGATATTTGGCAAGCTTTTGAAATCAAAGCAGTACTAGTCTTAATAACGGTACATTAAGGATAAATAAGTATCAAAACTACAATTATAACATTGATTCGTTAAGATGTCTGGTGAGTTTACAAGTTATGGAAAGCCGCGTTATGTTTACGAATTGTTTTAGTTACAAAGTTATGATAGGACTTCAAAGTTAAGGGTTATGTCATTTTGCAACTGCAGGTCAAATGAAACCAGAGCCGATTATTCAAAGAAGCTTTTATACTTTTTGTATTCCAGCGTACGGTCACCCACTGTTATCGCAATAAGTAATCGGCTTGATTTTTGTGTCTATCAGAGTCAAAGTACTTCAAAATTGATTGTGAAAAGGTTCTATAGACCTGTATACAGTGGCTACTATCTATCCCAAACCTAAGAGAGAAAATACGTATCTATATTATGTACAGACTGTCTAGTAGCGAATGACTCTGCCAAGTTTCTTGCGGCGCATTCTTCTTGGCAATGATGGTCTTACCGAATGCGCTGGTAGTTTAAGACAAGACATGTAAAAGAGCCCTTGGCGGGCTAATAGCAAAAAAAAATTGAATTTGAAAAAAAAATGGATTTGAAGCGACCATATTTTGACACATGAAATCCACATGAAGGCATGACGTACTTACTCTATCATAGTACAATATCGAACATGTTGGAATAGGTACGAGTACCTAACTACAATCTCGCATTCCACACCTAATGGGGAATAAACAAGCATCAATTCCTGAACGAAATACCGCGTATTTCAAAGATTTCCCACGGTTTTAGCTAATAAATCTCAACAGTTGCGGGAAATTTAATTAAAATGTAACCAGCAGAACGTTTCGCTACCGTAGCAGTTCGGAAATTTTATTGCAATCCACTAGAATTGGCTGCGATTTCGACTCCACAACTCGCGGCCCAGTCTTCCGTTTGAAATTTATCTTCTTTAAACTACCCTACAATCGTTAAAGAAAAGTAACACTTATAGTCTAGCCCTCAGACCAAATAAAAAGTTACGACAGATCAACAATGTGAGGCTGGATGAAACAACGCATCGTCGGGCTCGTGTGCGTGGCGCGACTAGTTTCTTGGCAAAGTTTGGTTGCGCATAAGCAAGCAATTATATACACACGACAAGACTTAGTTTAATTTTCCGTTTACATTTTTATTTGATTGGAGCCATTGCAATAAAAATAAACACTACGCTGTTTATGTCAGCTGATATGCGTGTTGACTATAGAAGAAGATACTATTGGCTGACTGGAAGATAGTTTTTATGGTAGCACGGTTGATGGACGTCGGACAAAGCTTATATATTTCTAAGCTTAAGTTAAACTTGGGAAGGTTGGTAAGTAAACACGAGTGCTTGAGGCAGATAAGTCGGAAACTCCCGAAAGAAATTAATGGGCCAACGGCTTTGAATAGCCTGCAGGGTCGCCACTTGGATGGGCTCCCTCGTCTTTAGCTTCACTCGATTGATATCCAAACCATAACAGTATTAAGTGAAAGTGTTTTCTACAATCTGTTTCCATAGACGACATAAAATTTATATGAGACAGGGGTGATAGCCAAATTTAAACTTAGGATATAAAATCATGATCGCAGATATAAAAGTAACTGTGTTATTCCGAGATGACACAAAACTTATTTTATGTCAGCGAAGTTACGCTTGGCTTGCATCGAATTATTTATTAATGAAGGTCCATATTGACACGTAAAAAACTATGGAAAAAGTTTTGTTACAGATTAAATACGCCGCATTATCAAAATGAATTGCAAGTTTCTACTAAATATTTTGATCTGACAGTACTTAAGATGATAACCCTAAACAGCTGCCTGTTCATAAATATCCGGAAAGAAATCCTGAAGTCTACCGTGTTCCGGACAAATTTACGTTATTTGTCAGTGCCTTTGTGCTCGCAAAGAGATTTGTTTACGCTTTACATATTGTTGGAGTTGGACCCCTTGTTCAGTTTCATGTTACGACGAAATAATGACTTGCTAAGCTCGTAAGAGATGCTAAAGCTTTCGTCCCAAAATTTTGGAAGAAATTTAACGATGCTAAGACAACTTGTTGTGGATAAAATATAATACTCGTCTATATAAGGCAAAAGTTGGGAAAGAAATAAATGAACTTACCGATCAGCGAGAGAAACAGAAAACATATGACGGTACTTCCAAATTTTTGAGGAAAAACTAGGTATGTTTTGCAGTGAACATCTCCAAATTGAAATAGACTGAAAATTAATTGTGGAGATATATAACAGGTACATACATATACATACATAAATCACGTCTATACCCCTTACGGGGTAGGCAGAGCCTGAGGCAACAAAACATAAAGGCTACGTTTAGCATGATTGTGGGCGTATAGGTGGAAAGGGGAATCAAAATAGTGATGGGTTGCTAGCCGCATCGCCTATAACACGATTCCTAAGATTTTCACCCATTCCCTCGATGGGCTTTTACCATCTGCGCGGGAAGAAAAACAACTGGTACATTCTATGTTTTTTCTTTACTCTCAGACCAAAATGAAAGAAATGTCTATTGAAGAATGGCGTAATATCACGTGGAAATTGTACGGTAGTTTATATATGAAAGACTTAAAAGGAAAGGGTTTAGTTGACCCAGTGATGTGTACATACTCACACTCGTATTGATTGCAGCACTTAACTAATCTAGATCAGTCACGTTACGCGCATCCCGGCCAAGTGACCTAGCTGAGCAACACGCACGTAAGCTGTGGGAACATCCAAATACCAGGCCATTTGTCACTGCTGCAGTGTCATTAGGACTAAGAGTATTATATACGAACGGACGGCTGATTTTCTGGGCCCTCGCTAACGCTTAGTAATCGACATGCCTTTAGCTCTATTCCTTTTTGTGGAAACTTTGGACTGCAAGGAAACATTACATTCTTTTCTGACTACCCATAGTTCCATAGACAAAGTTCTCAAAGCGTTAGCGCTAAACTATGCAAGCGAAAATCTTTCCCACTTTTGCAAATATGACAAGCACCAATCTTACGCCACTCTTCACGTTTACTGTTGATGTTGGTAAAAACAGTTGTGTAAAAACTAAGACTACGAAAACTCGAAATAAAACTTAAAGTAGCACAAAGTTCAAATGATTGGCTGTCTTGTTACCCTAGAGAGCTAGTATTTTAAGAGCTTATTAGCTAAGGTCGTGCTGAAAACCAAGACTAAATAGCATACCTGCCAGCTATGCACGGTTCACAATTAAAAAGGTCGCGCTGCATAAAACCTGCGTGGAGGACCATAGACAAGACAAACAAGTGAGCGCCAGAAATGAGGCCAGGACACTTCAGCCAGTGTCGAATGGAACGTGTGGGGAATAGTTCTTAAAAAAGCTTTCTTAATTCAGCACTGTGACCGACCTCGCTGAAAACGGTTCGCGTTCAGCAAATTTTAGCACTTTTTGTTGATTCAGGGGATGTATTTTATTCGTCAGTTGACCCACATTACGGAATGTATCCTTTACTGTCTTATATTTTTGTAAGGAAAATAAAATGTTTGAACGCATTCGAAATGTTGAAACGTTTTTTTAACACGAAGTTAAAGCATATAGCCACACTGGCACGTATATCCTCACGTTTCGAGGAACCATTATTATGTTATATGGTGTGACAAAGGGAGGCAGAGTCATTTACTACGTGAGGTCACATTTGTATAAAGCTTCTATCCACCGGTTTATATTTTACTTGACTATGCGGAAGGAAAGGTATCATTTTTGAAGAGTTTTAGAACAACCAAGTATATGTTACTACATACAATCGTGTGATTTTGTAGGCTTTGATACATGACACAAAAATCCTTGTGTCGTCATGTTTTTGTAAAACTTGCAGGAAACTTTTTTTGACATTGGAATAATATTATTCACGAAGCAGTCATTTCATTATGTACGGTTTGAGATCGACCGAAAAACGTTTCTTTATGCACCTTCCTTTGCCACACAATGAGCTTTCCACGGTCAATGAAGTGCTCAATTTTTAGCATTGATTGAAATAGGTAGGTAGGTAGGCCGCAATTACTAAAAATTGTTTTGTTTGTGCCATTTGTAAATATAGAGAAAGAAAGCGAATTAAATTGTTAAAGTACTTCGTTGCTGCTTATTCTTTAAGACTTGATTTGCTTCTTGATTTTAGTAGCGGTTCTTAATTGGAGTTCTCTTTTCTCCCTCGGTTAACTGCGGGTAGGTACGGATACATAAATCCAGTACATTACTAATGGGTGTACATATAATGCTGAGTCATCGTGACGTTAGCACTGATGACTGACGAGCAGGTGCAAGAAATAATAATAAGTCAGTAGAACTCGATCAAGGACTTATGAAAATTAAATTAACCGATACAAATGCCAACGGAACAACGGAGCTAATAAAGCGGAAAGCTGAATCGTGTTGAAGCCAAAATTAGGTCCGTGTCAACGATTACATTCTAAAGGTGCTTGACACGAAAATAATAGGAGTTTTGATTTATTATTCAACTTGTCCATTAATTACTGATTTCGTGGACTCATTTAGTTTATAGGGTTCCGTGTCTGAAACAGAAAAAACGACACTTATAGTATCACTTCGTTACCCGTCTGTGCATCTCTGCGTCGGTCTGTCAAGACTATTTTCTCAGGAAGGGGTTTCGATCCTCCTCTGATGGGAAGTTTAAATTAAAAGGTACGAAATACTTAAAATGGCTTATCAAAGCTGTAAAAAATGAAATTTCCTTTAAGTCTAAGCGATCAATAAATACAAGCTATTAAAAGTTTACATAATTGCACGCACAATCCGTCGTTATCAAAACACGTCGACATAGAATTATAAAATTTGGCAAAAAGTAAAGGTCTCTCAACATAAATACCATGAAATACGAACTTATTTTTGTTTTAGTCTATTTTTAAATTGGTGCCGGTCCCTCAACAAGCCCGACGTGTCGGCCACTACGCTGGTTTTTCACGATTGGGTAGGTTCACTACGACACAATAATTGTTGATCTAAATGTTGGATTTAAATAGTAATATAAGATACTCGTTATCAAATACCTACCAACTTTACTAAATGGCTCGTAGTATTACAGAAAGTTACCTTAGCGTAATATACAATATACTCTGTCGGGACTTTAGTTGTTCACAATAAAATGAACGTTAAGCTCTACCGCTACATAGAGTCAATTCATAGCTACACAAAAATATATTCCTCTACATTTGTAATTTATCGAAGCTGGTTAGGTGCTCAAAATACCTGAACATAACTGTATTGTCAATTGCGTAAATGCATATTCAAAAAAAATGCGAGCAACTGGACTACTAGCTTCAATCTATGTACTCGTATCTGATGGTGACTTTACCTTTCCAACGTATCTGATAGAAAGCGAGAATAAAATCAATTTGCTTTATTTATTTGATTACTTTAAAAACCCTCAATGTTTCACCAAAAAACCCATGCTCTACATCCCTCTCTATTCTCAAACAATTTTAATATCCAACGAGTACAAAACCACGTTTTAAGTACAACAATCTGTTCGTCCTGCTGCTTTAACTATTTCTGTTTCCCGGGGAGTCGGAACAAGTTGTTGTGTGGCTTATGTGTGAAGGAATACGAGCAATTATCCGACAGCGGCTCGGCAAGGAAGAGGACAATTTAGCGGCCTCAAATCACTCTGGCACTGGGGAGGGAGTCCTACGCTCTGGATCCGTCCCACCTCACACGGTAACTAACCAGCTATTTGTTTTATGTAACACATCATCAGAATTCTGCACGCGTTTCCGAACGTGCAACCTTGGCGAAACATCTACCCCTCAAGAGCGGCGGAGAATTTTATGCACAAAAAATATCCGCCCCGTGGTAAAATTGCAGTTCTAAAAACAGTGTGCTCTTAGCCTGTCAGAACTCTATAAAATTGTAGTGCGTGAGGATTTCTCTTTTATTTTATTTTTGTAATACAAATTCTTCGTTTTTTTATTTAGTTAGACATGTATAAAATCATAAATTTTTGGTAGCATCAGTCTCTTTAGCATTAAGCGAATCGATATCGTACCTACTATGTAGGTACGTGTTTAAAGGAGCTTGAAATAACCACCCACTATTAAATGTCCTTTGCTTAAAATTTTACGTAGGTACTCTAAATACCGGAACAGAAGTATTAGTACCTATCATACAAAGATGCCATTTCGTAGAATGAACGCATTCGTAAAGCGGCTCGTAAATTCATGGTATTTCACTTATGCGACCGCCGCGGACAAGCGGTTTGTTCGCAGTCATAAATCAAAATGACGAGACCCGACTCTGGAACCTGAATTTTACATTTCACGCAGCTTCTTTGGGCAAAGACTGCTGTATAATGATCGTCCCTCATTGTTGAATAATTAAATAGGCAATGACGGCGAAATTGTACGGCGTTAACGTAAATTGAAATACTGTTCTAACAAGTTACGAGTTCAACCTAATGGTTACAAAAGGAAAGGTTAACAATTGGAGAATGATGTAGATGTGGACATAACGTAACATAATTTGACGTTTCAATGCATTTACAATCTACCTGCTTTAGGAATAGGACACTAGAACGACTGAACGACTGTTTGAGGTTTCTTATTAGAACGACTTCAAAATATGGGGTGCGAGTCGGGTTACCTCCGCGTGTGATCAGGAGCTGCGGTTCGTTTTTGGATCGGTCCGAGGGGAAGTGCAGTGCTTGTTCCGGTGCACCCTGAGCACCGATTAATGATTTCCTAGCAGTCTCCTAGGGATATCATTATCCGTTGGCTGAGAGCCCGACAGGGGGCGGGAGGGGTCTTTTGACCGTGTTCTACCGTACAACGTTGCCGACATTTTAGTCATAAGATTTTTGAATAATGTATTTATTACTTTGACATTGGCGAAATCATCGCATCGATCGATGGGACCATATTAAAAAAGAAGAAGAAGAAGAAGAAGACTCCAAAATATAAGACAAAAACTGAACTGAAATAACATGTCAACACATTGTGTTTAAGTGATTCTAATGATATTGCTCCCAGTGATGTATTATTCACTTAGGTTTTGTATTATCGGTTAAACTTAAGAGTAAGACAAAGCGATAGGTTGGTAGGACGTCTATATCACTTAAATTGTGGTCAGACGCTTTGGACGGCAAATCGCTTTTACACTTACAATTATTCCCGGCCGTACGGGCGTGCGCCGCGCGCATTAAACTAAAACTGTTTATTATTAGTAGCAACACTTTGTAAAAGGTAAACGGAATCGCTAATAGATTCCCTCAAAAATGGCAGGAAGTGGCCTCGACACGGCAGCCTCATTAGAGAAAATGATATAGCGAAGACACTCCCGCGAAGCGTCGCAGTGTCATGTCATGTTGTGAGGGACACCGGGGAGCGCTAGCCCGGAACTGTGACAAGTCATTATACTAATTAGGCTGGGGATTAATTTAATTTGGACGGAGTTAAGTAAAACTGTCAGGGAAAGGTAAACAAACAGGTGTTTATTAAATGTTGATGCTTCAGTTGCAAAGGCATACTACTCTGTTAATGAATTTTTGGGTGATAATGTGTACCTACACGCATAATAATGCATGTAAACAGAGATATTTGTATGCCCTGGGGCACCACATAGTGATACTCAAAATGTATTCGAGATCTAAATTAATTACCTATGTTGGACAAATGAATAAATGATTATTATGATGATTATTATAGTTTTAATATCAATTTATTGGGTTTCCACTTATTCTTTGGATATAGTTTATTTATTATGTATTGAGGTAAAATTATATGACGAACGCCTTTTAGCTTTGGATTCAAGTGAGTTTTGTTTTGCTGACTTTCCCCTTTATGAACAAACAGCAGGTAATTATCTTGCAACTCTGCATTTCTTGCTCATCACTTTCGCAAACACTGTTTTTTTACGATGTTATGTACTTATTGTTATCGGATCTACATGTACGTCATCACCACTACAGGAAGTCAATGAAATTTAAAACACAAGATCAAACCTAACTTAACTTAACCAACAAACGAATATTGCAAAAAATAAATTAAAGCTCGGAAAAAACTTTCTAACTTGTAAAAGCGATTAAAATGCGTAAAGTCCTCGAGATACCGAGGGTTCGTTGGCTAAAGACTCTCAAGTCCCCACTCAAATTATATTCTATACCACTTTACCCCTTAAACGGGTAAAATTACCCTCCTACTACTGTCAGAGAAAAAGGAAGCAGGCGTTACGTGAGAAAATCTAAAGAAATGTTTAGCAATGTTAGGTGGGAAAAAGATGAAGCGAACGGCAGAATTTATAAATATTTACTTAAAAGCAATCAGTTCTTCAATGTTTGAGGCAGTTTGTCGGAGTTGTATTAACTTTGGTAGCACGTAATTGGAATGAAACGAGCTAAAAATATAGCTAAAAATGTAGGCAATATCGAACATGTTTATGTCTTACTGCATGTAATTACATAGAAGTTTTGAGGACAGTGACGAGAATTTATAAAACTAACTTATTGTAAAGGATTACATCAGAGAACACCTTTTAGGCTTTAGCGTTTTCTAAAGTCCTAACTGACTTATCAACATCAATACCCATTCAGATCTAGAAAACTATCATTATGCAGAAGTTCCCTTTGTGATATAGACAGTAGGCAAGGAAATTCTTTGTAAAGTACGCAATTTTCAAATACAAACGAGATACAATTCTTCCAAATAGGCACTCAAATTAGCAGTGCTAACTTTTACTAAGAAAAAACGTTTTGAAATGTAATGAAGCATTTTAATGCTACAACCATTCACCTGTCAGAAGCACCACACCCGCTCACTTCAAATGGATTCAAGATAAATATTTATGGCAGGCGCCATGGTGGTCCTTTAATGACCGTTATTGTTTACTTTATAAACGTTTACAGACATTTTGTTCAGAAATGGAGGGAGCAGAAAACATTGTATCCCTACTTCCCTACTAATATTATAAATGTGAAAGTAACTCTGTCTGTCTGTCTGTTACCTTTTCACGCTTAAACCGTTCGACCGATTTAGTTGAAATTTGGTATATAGATAGTTTGAGTCCCGAGGAAGGACATAGGATAGTTTCTGTCCCGGAAAATTGCATAGTTCCCGCGGGATAGCGACAAGCGAATTCTGTGCAGACGAAGTCGCGGGCAACAGCTAGTATGGCTATAATTATAGAACAACAGTCAAGACATTTTTGAAAAAATCTGTGTTTTTGTATTAGAACTTTAATGGCCATGACACTTCTTATTCGCGTCTTAGACACTATTCAAATGATAGTTTAATAGAGAAATAAACATTCCTAACGTTGAATGTCATAAAAGTTTGAAGAGTTTCTTACCTTCATTTTAAGCCAATTTAGCGCTATTCTACTGCTAATGGATACTAAAAGACACAAAAACTCTATAATAACACTTATCGCCGACATACTTTGACTAAAGCAGTTAATTTGAGATGACCCACATTTTTACAAAAGACGAATACCAACAAAAGAGAGTAATAAAGCGATGCGACGGCCTTGTGGAGGCATTTCAGGCGCTACGGTCTACGATCGTAGCAGGTCTACGGTCTACGGATCCTCTACGACACTAAAACGTGCTCGGTGCTAAGTCAGAAAATTAAATTCATTGAAATAATGTTAGAAATATGAAATACGATACGTTGGCAACGATAGAAAATTCTTTTTTTAATCAGATTTAGCGCAGATGAGTTTGTTTGGTGGAAGTGGAAAAAATGTGATCGTATTCCATTGTTAGTTTAACATTTTCAAAAAACACGATTGGGTAAAGTTGGATCGATAACCAAAGTAACCTGTTACTATACTAGTTAGTCAAACAGAAATTCTTTACCAGTTGTAAATCTTATAAATTTTTGTCTAATTAACGAATAAAACGTAATATACAAATTTATTTTCAGGTGTAATTTTTTAACATTACCTGTAGTTATTTTTAATTACCTACTTTGTGTTTATGCTGACAGAATTTCTTCTCTTTCAGTTACAGACACTAAGCTAGTGTGTGAGAAGAGTGGCCTTGCTTAGTGCGTTACGTCTCATTGCAATTGATATGGACAAATTGGCTGCGCTTTTAGCGGTACTAATACTGGCAACAAACTGAGCTTACAGTACTCGGTAATTTAATATGCACGTGTTTAAGACAACCGTTACAACATAAACTCCGAACTTTGAAATTCGAAGTTCGTATCATACCGTCCCTCGCACTCTCATATTAACGTCTCTTAGTTGTGAGCGAAAGCGAAAAGCGAACTTCGAATTTAGAATTTCAGAGTATAAGGCCTGAACCGATCATTACAAATGCTTGCTTGTATATTTAGTTGAGTGCTATCTCGTAGGTAAGCTAAGTGGGTTGCTGAATCTATTTCTGCTGCAGTCTGCGTTTATGGAAGTCGTTTCGACCTCCACTAAAGATTAAAGACTCAAGTACAGAATGTCGGAAATCTAAGATCCAAGTGTTGCTAAAGACATTATGGTACCTACCTACAGATACCTAACATTGCTAAATGTAAGAGCACAATGGTACTTTAAAAAAAACCGGTCGAGTGCGTGTGAGACACGTATACATATAGAAGAGTTCCGTAGTCTGTTTAACTAAAGGAAGTGGAAATAATAACCACAACAATCGCTGGGCCGCAATGTTAACACAAAAGATTTATTAACTATGTATTTTTGTTTGAGAAGGACAGTTTTTGGCGATGTATCCAACTAACGCCAAAACTGTACCTAAAAGGCACATTATATTTGTACTTTGTACTTGGTACATAATTTATTAAGTACGCACTATACCTTTATTTATTTCGTATTTTTGATTTCACCGTTTAAAGGTTAGAAGGATACAGAAATGTTTTGAAATTTTTCGGAGTTTATAGCTCGCGAAAATATAGATTTTAATTACTTTTTCCATTAGCTCTTTTTATAGTTTTGTTGACGTCAGCTTAACTTTTTTTTCTATCCTAAAACAGTATATTATGGAGCAAACTAACCGAAAGATCTTGTAAAATTCAACACCAATCAAACACCGGCAGAAGTATGAAAGAAAATCAATCTTCTGCAACTGGCAGCGAAACATACCTAACCCACACCTATGGTCTTTCTCCTTGCATTGGGTAAAAGCATTTTGATGTTAGAGCCATAGCTCCGCGGTCATTTACGAAATAAACTGGATTCATTCATAAGCGAAGCTACATACTTATACATAACCATTTCTACTCTACGCGTAACTATATAATGACGTCAATGACACATAACAAATAAAAAAATCGGCCAAGTGCATTCACGCGCGTGTTTCCAAAAATCTGACCCCAAGTGAAACTAAATGTAGCTCATTCGTAAGTCCCGATTCGACTAAATCGCAAATTTTCTGGAAGCGTTCCAAAAAGAGGACTGTATAGTTTCGAAAACAAAGAGCGTTAAGTTACGCCACAGAGTTGCATCTGTCCAGATGTGAATACTAATGGCGAACGAGAAATAAATTATCAATAAATGCTGCTTGCAATCGGAGCGCGCGTGCGCTGTGAAAGTAATACGCGGGGCGAATCGCTACTGCGTTGAAGAGGTCGAATACTTGCGATTTTACTTGGTCATAGGATGGGCATCGTGAATAGTTTGCGTAAACAGCGTCTTAAAACTAACCCGAAATAGTCGAAATACATGCATATACAAGTGATTAGATTATTAACTAAACATGAGCACCCTTGGAAATGTTTTACGTGATTTTTTTAATCGCGATTGTCATATTTTTTCATTATTTGGTTTTTAAAGAGTACGGCGTCAGACGTAATTTCAAATGAAAAATTACGATACAACCTTGACATGAGGTCTGAAAGATTCAGAACAATCCGAAGACAAATTAAGTACCTGGTATCGTAATTCTTAGTCATTTATTTTTTAATGTTTATTTAGTTTGTGTTACTTGTAGTAGACTATTATTAGTGGATAAGTAGAATGTAATATATTATTATGTAATACCAGCTTTTGCCCGCGACTTCGTCCGCGCGGATACTTCTTTTTTTTTAAATTTTGTTTTTTAATAAAATGTTTCCTATGTTACTTCTAATACCTCCAAGAACATGTGTACAAAACTTCATGATGATCGGTTGAGTACTTTTCGCGTGAAAGCGTAACAATCAAACTTACATTCGCATTTATAATATTAGTAGAATAATATTGTGTTAAAAAAAACTGCGCAGTTTCTTGAGTCGTATTCTTCTTGGCAATTATGGTCTTTCCGAAATTATAAATAGGTGAAAAACTTAAGTGTATGTGTACCTGTTGTATGTGTGAGTAATGTGTGCGAATAGACAAATTGACGTTCCAAATTAAACAAATGACTTAAGTCCCATATCAGTTCTGTACACTTAGATACTACATAGGTACAACAGGTCATTTACTCAAGATTTTCTCCTACACTCGTATGTGGAAAGAGCCCTTTGGAGCCTTTTGCCGAATTAAATTTCAAAACGCTGACAGTATTAAGATGTTAATAAAAGCTACAGGAAAATATAAAGGTTCAAATTGACAGCTCATATTTTTCTTTACTTCTGAATCTACTATCATAGTCCTACTAGCTTCCGCTCTAAAAACGTCTTTAAAATGAGTCAGTATAAGAAAACCATAAATAAACTACCTAGAAGTAACATTCATGAATGTCATGAGTGTGTCACCAAAAATAATTTAGGATACCTCGCCCGACAAAAGTACGGTCAAGTGCAAAAATAAGTATCGATACGAACTTTTCAAAAATATGTCCCACGGCCTTATTACGCTGGTGTAAGAGCGTATGGTACTTATTTTAGAAACTTTGACTAGATACATATTATTACACTTGACTGTACACTAGAAATTTAATGATTTAAGGTGGACACGTTTTAGAATCTCAGATCCAATTCTCGCTACCATTCTGTGCAATCTCGCTCGATTGAAAGATCCCATAGAGCTAAGTTCTTCTCCAATACGATCGCAGAACTGGGATTGATCTCTACTGCATGGAATTATGAATTGTCTTATAAATGGAACGTTTAAGGTAGGGTAGACTGGGTACGGTTGTGCCAGGGTACGGTAGTGACAGTCGTCATAACAGCAAAACTATACGGAATATGGGAAAGGGTGCAAAGGGAGAAAGAAGCGGCATGGGTGCCTAAATGCGTGTCCCCAGATTGCGTTAGCCAGCGCGCGACGCTAACGTAATCAGGAGCCTACATTGCTTTTTAACAGTCAAAAGTATTTTTTTTTGTTTATTCTTTTTTAATATTTCCTATTATTTGTATACAGATAGATTATATCATATATTTTTTTGTTATAAGTTGAATATTAGTAGTTAATTACGAGTAATTCGTTTTTACGTAGATTACTTGGCCTAGTCATGGCGATTGTTTGTTTTCGAAAGTATGCGTTGGGTACGGTTGTGACATATATTTTTTATGTCCGAACTATCCGATTTTTTCTAAGTATATCTATAAGCTCCCATTGAGGTGGTTTCTTCATTTCCTACCCCCTTCGCTCCTATCAACCTATATTTCTACGTAATCTTGGAATTCTTCACGTAATTTTCTCCGAGATATAGCTTACATATATTGTATTCATACTTTCCCGCTTTACAGTGTTTAAATTTAAAAGATTTTTTTAAATTTAAATGCTGTAAAGCGGGAAAGTATGAATACAATATATGTAAGCCATACCTCGGAGAAAATTACGTGAATCATTTAAATAAATGGGTCTGTCACTACTGACCCCGGCCACTGTCACAACTGTCCTTGGGATGTGGTCGGTTGTGACACTTTCTCTTTTTTTTTAAATTTGATGCTATAATTAATACAGCGTATTTAAGGACAAAAGTTTGGTATTTTTACGTAGACAAAAGTACAAATTAAGATTTAAATTACTTTTCTAGCAGCTAACTAGTAAATTAACAAAATTATTGGCGATCAAACCAAAATTGTCACAACCGTACCCAGTCTACCCTACTTTGGTATTTCAAATTCCGCATCCTTCAAGTACTAGTACTGGGGCCTGATTTTTGGAAAGCACATGTGTGAAAACACCACTCGAAAGTGGTGAAAAATTGTGCTGAATTTGAGATACGAGTAGCTTAGAAAATACTTAGGGCTCTCATTAATCTTGTGACCTAGTCAAAAATTTGATTAGAGCTGTAGTTTTGAAGATATAAACAGATTTATACCACTTTCGAGTGGTATTTTCATACATGTGCTTTCCAAAAATCAGGCCCCTGAAGAAAGTATAATATAACATTAAACTGATACCACAGACAGACAGAGAGAGAGAGAGAGAGAGAGAGAGAGAGAGAGAGAGAGAGAGAGAGACAGAGAGAGAGAGAGTCATCAGCGTCGATCTTATAACATCCCTCTTTTCGCGTTGGGGGGTTAAAAATGGAAGTAAACGTAAACTGACAGTGTCTAATTCGGTATAAGTACAGGCAATATACAAAACGCATAACACAATAAGTTATCCAGTTTGGTCGGGTTATGCTCAATTAAACGTAAACTATGTTAGCGCGATGTTTCAGAGATAACTCAGTAAGGGAGATCGAATTCACACCGACAAGAACGACGAACCAGCGAGTGCAAGTGATTTGTTTTAAATAAATCTTGTAAGTACAGTCGAGGGTATAAATATCGATACAGCCATAATGTCAAATATATGTATGTGTCACCGACCTGGCGTAGGTATAGATGTTTTCGTACTTGTATGTATTCGTAGGTACTTAGTACAAATAAGTTTTTATGACAATTTTCATATTCAATGCACTTTTTTTTGTTGACAGTAGATACCTTAATTAGGTATTATAAATAATTAAACGTTGGTACCAAATAAGTCATTGGGTCTACTAAATATAAATATTATTTATTGGATATTTACTTGTGAAGTGTATTTATAAAACAAGAATAAGCTGGAATGCTGTCAATCTACCTGCATCAGTATTTCGCAAACAAAGCGAAAGCTCGGGCACTCTTCATGAATTTTAATTAACCTATTTCAAATTTTAACTATTTCTTTCTGATTTAACCGCGTCAATTATAAACACATACACCACATCTGCCATACGTATTGCCCATGGTCCGTTTTGCATGACTCAAATCAGCAGTTGCGCAATTTGTGCCAGCTGTCAAACTACCGAGGTATTTCCGGTCCATGGAGGGTTTAGATGACTTATCGCTCCAAAATTGTCAACTAAAAATACCTACAGCGACCTTTCGATTGTTTAGTAATAAACCTAGCAACAACCTAGTTGAACTAATCTAACTGAACCTATTATTGTTTTGCAAAGTAAACGTAACGGTTCAGTTGTTTTTTAGTTAAACTGTATTTTAGGCGGCGGTGGTTATTACGCCTTTTTAGATATAGCTAGCAAGCGGTTCGGCACCCTTGTGCCTTTTCACTCATTTTGCCACCCTTTATTTTCTGTTTTGGCAACCCTCTTGGGTCGGCGTTCCGTTCGCTGCCATCCGTAACGGTTACGCGTTTAGGTTTAACGTTGGCTGACACGGTGTGATATACAGCCACTTACGCCGTGTAAACCAGTTATATACTTATCGAGTGCAGTGTTATGTCAGTATGATGATAATTATGTGCCTAACTGAAGAAGCGGGCGCTCGTGAAGGCACCCTTTGGTTTGTAATGTCCCTTTAAACTTGTAGGCACGAAAGTCGGTAAATTTTGATTGAGAGGTGCAGGAAATCCATTCTGTTCAACGAATGTTGTTTCCTTTTGTCATTCGATGAGGAAGAATAACGCTTAGTCGGCTCTGTACGTGCCCCCATTTCCTAAACTAAGAAACTCGTTTCTTAGTATTGTTATAGTACCTATGAATTTCTCATTGTTTGTCGAGACAGAAAGCGATCTTGATAACAGTGACTTGGGTAAACAAAACGGCTACTTTTCATAATCAGCGCACGGCTTCCGACCGTTGTCATCACGGAACGCGATTCGCGGTAAAATCTCTCCCAGGAACGTTCGGAATGTATAAACTGTAATTATATTTATTCTAGTTATATGTAGATGTAGTTAACCACGTATATATACATATACCGGCCGGCGTCAGTTATAGGTATGGCGGATGCGCGCCACAGCCTCCCGCGCTCCTCACGGGCGTAGTACGTCCTGAACAAAGCGCGTCCCGCCCTACCCCTCCCTCGGTTTCAGCGCGTCCGGTCAAACCAAATCGCACTGTTCATGTATGAAACACGTCCTCAAATTCAAAACAGAATACGGAACAGACACTTTTAAGTTATAAGGTTTAATTTTATGCACGTACAGATAATATAGATGTGGCGGGTATGTTTTGGTCGTCGGGACGTGTAGCGTCGGCAACGCGGTCCGCGGGATACTGGCGGCAGCCTCCGAGCGGGTGGGGAAGGCGCGCGGGGCTGCGCGAGCCGTTTTCATTAAGCCGCCGGGCCGGGCCGCCCGCGGCAGAGCGAGCGACGCCGCCCAGCCCAGCGAGGAAGCTCGGGGATGCCAGCTGCAGGATCCCCGACAGTCACTGAGGCTTGTGGCTCCGAGCTCCAGGTAAAAGAGCAATGAAAACAGGGTAAGACTTGTTAGTCACCGTACGACCCAACTTTTTGTAATTACTTGTATGTGTGTAGATTTGTATTCGATTCCTTTTTCTGTAGTCACATACTCGCATAGCTGTGCTATGACACTCTTTAGTCGTCTTTATGAATAATCGTTACTTTAGTACCTAGCTACCTAACTTCTTTGACTAGGACTCCGACAGTGTTTACATTTATAGGTAGTGCACCGAAAGGCGTTGATATCGACCAAGCTATCAACCATAAAAATCATTATTGTTACTTAGGTAGTTGTTCGAACACTCAATCCCGTCGTCGCGAGCATTGAAAATCTGTAAGTAGGTATATATAATTTTGCGGGGTTTTCAGGTAAAGTTCAAAGGAACTTCGTGCAGTACCCTGGCAACACAGAAGCTCCAGCCCTTTTGATTTATTCGCGGATCGTTCATCCCCACATCGCCGACTCGTGGGAAATGTTTTTATAGCGTTGTAATTCGTCTGTTTTCAGCACTACATTACGCGGTCGTGGTTCCAGGGAAGATGCGTTTATTGTATACCTAATGGAGTTTACCTGGAACTTTCTACCGAAATATATATGTACCTATAGATATTCCTGTTTATTATATCTCATGTTACAACCGAAAACTTAGGAGCCGAAAAACGGAGCGTGTAAATATCACCGAAAAAAAGTTAAGTTAAAAAAAAAAGAAATTTCTTAATCGGTCTTAGTCTCAGAGAGATAAAAGATTCGACGAATTGAGAATCCTTCGTTTTGAAATTGGTTAAAAAGGATACAACGGTTATGCCCACAACTAAAGATAGGTAGCGTGTTTCGGCTTTCAAAGAACGCTGGGTTTTATTGAGTTTTTTTTTTAATTAAAGCCTTTTTTGCTAACTGTACTTGCATTGTCCATCCTACATGAAACGGAGATAAAGCTGAAAAAGCATCGGTAGTTTAAACAAAATTGCGATTTTGCTAACTCGTCTCTATTGCATAGATGGTGGCGCCGCTGTCATGTTTCTCATCCTCTCACGGATGGAGTAGTTGTACAGATGCCATCTGATTATATCGGAGCTAGGTGGTGCTCAAAAATATCTGAACAGTCATGGAATTGATAGCCGTGTTCCGTAAATTTAGAGCAGCTAGAAAGCTCTGATGTATCTATGTTATCTGGTACCTACGGTCTATCAATTTAATTCCGAGGCTACCACAGAACTTTGTCTTAATGCCATTTACGTCATGCGATCATATTAACACGTCATAGACATAAAATTATTTATTAAGATAAGGTTCTATGTCGGCTGAGGAATGAAATGGATGACTTGATAGAGCCTGTATGCAACTGCTATTGTGTTGAATACCGAGAAACTGTACGTAAAATTATTTCATTATGCTTAATGATAATTAGCTTTTCTTCGTCAAAAAAAGCAATCAATCAAGTAATATCTTGCGAAGACACACAACGCTGATGATCTTTTTTTTGTCGTATGTTTTTTTTTGTTTTACCTTGTTTATTTTCTATAAAATTGTGTATATTATCTTATATTTGTGTCTTGCAAAAAGGAATAAATTTCTTCTTTCTTTCTTTCTTTCTTTCCATCTTATAGAACAATATAAATTGTCAATATCCCGTTGTTAAGGAATTGGTACCTACTTGATGTATAAGTAATAGCAGGGATTTTTTAGTAAAAATATGGGTCAACATTGTAGACCTTTTAAATTTTGAAAATAATGATGTAATGGTACGGTCAGCGTCAAATAGTTCGTGACATCCAAAGTACCCAAATAGTTTGCAACACGTCATTGTTACAGTTGAAATAAGGTCGTGTTGCTAACTTTTTGGCCACTTTGGGTGTCACGAACTATTTGACGCTAACTGTACTTACAGGTTGTAGGAGACATCTCTAGTGTAAATAATTACTCCAGTTAACTTTTCGCGTTCTGTAGGTTTATGTATAGATTAGGTATTAAAAGTAAATTTACGCATTAAATTAATATTATCTTTATTTGCTATAATTATAACAAAAAAAATCACGTAAATGTCACTTTCACTTAGCCTTACCCTTTTTAAAGTTCTTTTTATTTTTTTTACCTACGCCTTGTCCTTGCGGTTTATTATCAGATGCACCTTTATTAGTTTTCAGCTGTCCAATTTGCTTCTTGTTATTTTTCTTCGTTGCGTTTTTCAATTTTTTTGCTGCCGCTACTTCAATGGACTCTGTAATTTTCTTTTCGTTTTTATTTGCTATTATTGCTACTGGCTGTTGCGGATTTGCTGCAGGGCTTTTATTCTTATTTTTGTTCTTCTTTTTATTTCTCTTTTTATTTGGACTAGTCGTTTGTGGGGCGACCGTGTCGGTGCCAGCTTTGACAGGAGTGGTTTCTGTTTTAGATTTCTTCGCATCATTCTGGGCTTGCCGTGTGTCATTAGCTGGTACTGGAGTTTGGCTAGCAATTGGTTTATTCTTTTTGTTTTTCTTCTTCTTCGGTTTTTTGTCTTCATTATTCGAATTAGTGTTTTGCTGAACTGTTTCTTTTGTTTCATTGTTCTCTTTAGTTACAGAGTCATCTTTGTTTTCTGCTGCTGGTTTATTCTTCTTGTTCTTCTTTTTATTTTTCTTTTTGTTTTTATTACCAGGTTGTACAGCCGCATTATTAGTTTGAGGGCTGAAAAAAAGCACAATTAGTGTTATCTTTATTTCACTTTTAATTTAATTAGATTCATTTTATGTCTCAAATTGAGACCAGATTTTCTAAGCGAAGAATTGCACATTGACTATAAAGTTCCATCCCATCACTTTCATCCATGAATTACAATGTTTTTTTTTTATAAATTGACAAAATAAATTTGGACTATTCTTTATAACTACCTTGGTTTGGCATCATTGTCCTTATTTTTCTTGTTTTTCTTGGCCTTAGGCTCAGTGGCATTGGTAGCAGGTGCAGGCCTTTTCTTCCCGGCAGACTTTTGAACTCCATTACTAATTTTAGCTTCATCTTGCGACTGCTCTTGATTTTCGTTTGCTTCTTTACCTTCTTCTTCATCATCGTCATCTTTAAATGGTTCAGGCTGGAAAATATTAAATCTTCAATAAAAATACTTTTTTTTATTACTTCACTTTAAGTAAATTTGAATAAGTACCAATGGAACCAAAAAAGTGGGAGGACGCAATAAGTTATACTTACAATGACATTCGAGAACTTTTTAAGTTTAGCTACAAAGAATCCATCCATGTTATGAGTGTGAGGATAGAACCTTCTAGTCAATTTCAATGAAGGATGGAACCTGTGGTGCCTGTATTTGACAAAGCCTTCAGTACCAAAATCAAGGCCAGTAGGCACTAGCTTAACATTTCTCCGTTTTAGGGCATAATTCACCACCCATTCATTTTCTTCTGGTAATATAGAACATGTTGAATAAACGATGTAACCACCAGTACTGGATTTCGCATTGCAGCAGTCAATAGCAGCTAGTAAAAGCTGTCTTTGCAAGTTAAAGCACCTCTGAATGTCCTTCTGGTCCTTTGTTGTCTTGACACTCGGATCTTTAGCAATAACACCCGTGCCAGTGCATGGAGCATCTAAAAGGACTCTATCAAAACCTTTGATCACTTCTGGGAATTGACGACCATCATAATTGCAAATGACAGCATTAACAACTCCAAGTCTATGGAAATTACCAACAATAGCTTTAGTTCGTTCTTTGTTTGCGTCATTGGCGAATAACGCCCCTGTATTTTTCATAATTGCGGCAATGTGCGATGCTTTGCCACCAGGCGCTGCACACATGTCCAAAATCCTTTCTTTTTCCTGCGGAGCCAACGCCATTACTGGCAAATAACTTGATGCTCCTTGTAAAATATAATGGCCAGCCAAATATTCAGGAGTGGCTCCAACTGGAACAGTTGAACTATACACAACAAGACCCACTTTACTCCATTTTCCAACAGGATCCAAATTCACTCCCCTATTGATCAGAGCTTGAGCTAAATCTCTTCTTCTGGTCTTCAGACTGTTAGTTCTGATAGTCACTGGACGCGCTATCTCACTTGCCTCTAAAAATTCAACTAACTCTTGGACAGGGAATATTTGCATCAATATTTCCATAAGGAAATCATTGTAACTGTAATACATGCACAAGTCTTTAAGCAGCAGATCCGTATATTCACATCTAGACCTTTCCCCATCTTTAAGGCGACTGAAATCACCTAGCACATTAACAACATCCTTGATTCTCTGCAGTACATCTTGAAGATTAGTTGGATTTTGTAATTCTTCTTCAGTTGGAAATGCAAACACATCTTGTTTAGCAATGTTCAATTGCATTTCCTCATCAGCAAGTTTCTTATCCTGCTTTTGTCTTTTCTTCAATTTGATGTTAGCTTTTTCAATGGGGAGCATGTCATCATCATCATCGCCACCTTCATCATCACTGTTCTCGTCACTGGAATCTGAATTGTATTGTAATTTTGAAGAAGCATCTGCAGTTTCCTCTTCAGAATCAACATCACCATTTTCTTGGTCAGAATCTGCAAATAAGTCATCTAGTTTTCCCACCTGAAAGAAAATGGTCAATTTGAAATTGTAAGTTATTAACAAACCCAATACATTTAACATCTATTCAATAATTATGTACCTTATATTTTTCACCAGCTTTTGGTTTTTCCTCCTCATCACTTTCTTCAACATCAGAGCCTTCTTCTGAGCCCTCTTGTTCAGAGACTTCTTCTTCTGAATCCTCTTCAGAATTTTCATTTTCTGACTCTTCATCATGTCCACTATCCGAATCCTGAACTTTAGGCTTGCCCTTTGCCTTTTTCACAGGTTTGTCTGATGCCTTGTTAGCGGGTTTGACTGTAAGCTTGGCTGTTTTCTTAGGCTTCAACCATTCCTTGTTGTCATCAGTAAATCCTAGAAAAAGTAGCAAACTGCTATCAAAAATATATCAAAAGAGCTAAAATGGTTTCCTTGTTCTATGTCTGGGCATAGGAAAATATTTTCAATTTTGAAATACCAGTGTCAAAGAATTAACTTTTTGAGCACCAAGCTTAGCTATACATATAGTAAAGCTAGTTTCAAACTTATGCTGCTGTTTGAAAATTTACAAACTTCTACTTTCTTTTGGCTAAAGCCAACATGTGCATTCAAAAGGTCAATGTAATTGATGTCCTAATAAACATGAAATTACTTACCCGGTACTTCTTCTTCCCCTGACTCATCAGAATTGTCTTCCTCTACAACTTTTACTTCAGTTTGTTTGGCAACATTTTTCTTAGCTAGCTTCAACGCTTTTCTTTTTTCTGCTAACTCTAACTTCTTCTTAGCCCTCCGAGCTGCCCGCTGCTTTTGCCTGTGACTCATCTTCTTTGTTTCATTTTCATCCTCCACTGAAAGAGACAATTTTTGTATGATCACATAAAATCATTTTCTGACAAAAAGGACAAGGCAAGAATTCAAAATTAGCCAAAACTGACAGATCTTTATGTTGTCAGACATGAGTTTCCATACCCAAGGGGTAAAAAAGGGATCCAATACTAATATTCACTTGCCGCAATAGAACAAAACCCTCAGTGCGTGAGTCCAATTAGCACTTGGCCAGTTTTTCAATAATCAATAACGCGTTCACTGCCACTAAGGCATATACGCATGGTTGTTACGTCAATATAAATCATCACAAAAAGGTAAAGGACAATTAGAATTGATAGGTTTATAATATGATTAAAGAATATAAATATCAATCACCATGTTTGATTGTTCAAAGCAATATGTACCTAGTTCTAATGCGAACAAACCAATGTCAAATTAGTATGAAATCATATGAGCGGTTGACGCACTAGGTAATAGTTGGTTGAACTCGTATGTGCGTTTGAGACACACAGCAATGTGCGGCACCTGAGGAATGGCCAGGAAAAGGGCCAGGCTGGCAGTGAATGTGTTAAAACTCTGTGTAAATAATTGGTTAGATTTTAATGTAAACATAGTAATGTAATATTATAGTAGACCGTCATCAAAAACTAGATTGTAAAGTATATAAACATAGTGAGGGCTTTTAACTCAATGTAACTGTATTTCGCAATTTTATTAGCTTTTGTTTTGTCCCATGAATACAAAGCAAAGGTATTCCTTAACGTTAAGGCAGGGACTTATTTGATAAAATAGTCTCTCAACATGGGATATGGTATGGAGCCAATGTTTAGGTACAAGGCCCATATTTTTTAGGTTATGTTGTACATGCGTGGTATAGTTTATAAACGTTTACTGAAGAAATTAAGGCGCCATTAATTAAGAATACTTACACAACTCTTTCCTGAAAACTGGATCAGGTTGCTTCCTGGCTTTTCTGCCAGGCCCTTTTTTTACTTTTTTAGTCTCATCGAACTTTGCTTTACGCCCCATTATTAATTAACCTGTCGGTGTTCCAATGTCAATATCGATCTTAAAGCACTTATTTAAACTTCATTAAATATCCACGCACTCAGTTTAATACAACACGTGCTCAATTATAGCCTGCTATACCGTAAACCGCGCCGGGCGGGCCTGTCCTCTGTCTACCGTGCGTGCCGTGCCGTGCGTGCCTCGTAAACTGTCACTGTCACTGTCACTGTCACTTTCAGATTTTTATATATAATGCCTGGGAATAGCAAATGAAACAAATTTATACAGCCACAATACATTGTAATGTGGGTCTGCAATAAAAACGTATATAATATTAGAAAAATATTTTTTATCAAATTGGTATTATCGTTAGTTTTCCTGGTTCTCTTTGAGAAATTAGAACGTATTGAAATAAAATTTCTCAACAGGTAGTAATTCACATGACTGATTACTAGCAAGAAAATAACGCGTGTCAGTGTCACTCTTCACAGCTGAGTTGCCAGTCTATGCTGTTAAATGTCATGTCATGTCAAACGCATCGGAATCGGAGCGCAGGGGTCGACCAACACCACTTGATTTGACTAGTATCGAAGGAAATTTAATTCAACTAAAAGTGCAAATGGAACTCGTGTAAAATGTTTCACAGTTATTATATACCAGATAGATAAATGCTAAAGTTCAAACAGGCACAAAATGGTTCTGTTGAAATTGTATCGTGTTTCTTCTAGACTCCTACTCTCAAACCGAGATTTTTTAAGGTAAATACACTTTAGTTTACTGTGAAATCTATCTGCAATATATTTATTGTTTGAATCCAGCCAATATTGTCTAGAAATATTGAAAGAAATTATACGTAGTTTTAAGATTTTACTTCCTATAGTTTTCAGGGTCATTACATAAATAGGCGCAATGAGGAGAGTAAAAATCGTTGTCAATGTCATGGCTTCGAACGACAGACGCGTACGATCTTCACCTTCCCCAAACCCAGCCGAAGCCGCGAATATCGTGGAAGACAGTTGGTCGGGTAAGTTTATGTAGTGTAGTAAGTAATAAAATTAAAGTTTATACCTAGGCATGGCATGGCACTTTCTGTTATGATACCAAAATGCTTTCAATTTGTATAGGTCACGGAATGAAAAGTCACAGGTTTCTTTTGTGAATACAATTCAAAAACCCTTTGCTTTAGTTGAATGCGTCACAAAGTATAGAGTAGTTAAATAGTTTTATTTAAAGTAAAATAAATAACATGTATCAATAAATTTTTGTCATAAGCATGCATATAAGGAGCTAAAAAAGAAAGTATCATTTTCCTTTTGATTCCTGGAAATGAAAACTCATTAAGTACCTCATCCACCCCACACTCACATTTATTTTAAGATGTCATGACATCACCATGCTGCCATGGCAGGTGAAAGAAGTTATTAGCATAATTGCTAATTGAAATATAAAAGTCACAAACATCACAGTCCAATGATTTGGAAAATTACATATTTATTAGTCACTCCGCAAATGCCAATAGTTCATATTATTAGTATTAACTTTTACCTCTCTTGTCTTTCAGACATTCAATGGAGCAGATGTTTGAAGTGGTTTCCGATGTAGAAAATTACTACAAATTTGTACCCTGGTGCACAAAGTCCCTTATCAGAACAAAGACTCCTAACCACCTTAAGGCAGACCTGATAGTAGGGTTCCCCCCTATAAACGAAAGTTACACATCATTTGTGACCCTAGTCAAACCACATCTTGTTAAAGCAGAGTGCATGGATGGCAGGCTATTCCACCATTTGCTCACAATATGGAGATTTAGCCCTGGACTCAAAAGGGAACAACAATCCTGTGTTGTAGATTTTCATATAACATTTGAGTTTCGTTCGGCGTTCCATTCCCATTTCTCAAATTTATTCTTTGATCAAGTTGCCAAGAAAATGGAAGGTGCATTCATAGCTGAAGTTGCTAACAGATACGGATCAGCAACAATGGCCCCAAGAAATCTACTTTTAAGTGACCATACCTTAAAAAGTTGATGATACATAATACATACAATTATAGTTAAAATTTGTTACCAAGTGTAAGTGAGCTTTTTGTGATGTCTATTATAAGATTTCATTGAATGAAAATTATTTATTATATGTAGATGAGTCGGAGGCTATGCTTTCTGTTGTAACCTAGGAAAGAATAAAAAACCTAAGTATTTTGAAAATTGTTTTTATTTACATTTGGCCGCACTGTGATATTGTGACAGGTATTTTGGGTTTATTGTTGGGGCCGGTTGGTACATTTTCTATTTTTCTCATAACTAATAGTCCGTCTATGACTCGTCCGAAGACCACATGCTTATTATCTAAGAAGTTGCACTTTGCACAGGTTATGAAGAACTGGCATCCGTTAGTGTCCTTTCCAC
This sequence comes from Pandemis cinnamomeana, assembly GCA_932294345.1. Lineage (NCBI taxonomy): Eukaryota > Metazoa > Arthropoda > Insecta > Lepidoptera > Tortricidae > Pandemis > Pandemis cinnamomeana. Next base: position 6,801,024 of record OW028705.1, on the reverse strand, counting down.
TGTTGGCCATAGAAAGTAGTCCCGGTGAATCGTGTTTTAAGCCAAAGTTTTCATCTGCAAATGTGCTTCCACCATATATACTCATGACACCTGTTCCATCACCCTGTAAAAGATTTTAATATGATTATATGTTAACACTTTAGCTGTCCATGCATTATTATGTAATGCACTGAAGACTTTGCTTGATATGTCCATGCATTACCAGTAATGCACAAATGTATAGAAATCTCTAATGATTCCTGAAGAAACCTGATAAAACTGCAAATAAATAATAGTCCATAAAAACCCATTCCCAAATAGTTTCACCAAATGCTGTTGACAGGCTAAAGGAGAGGCTTATTGAAAAAATAACACCCATCTAAAGTTTTATAAAGAAGAAATAAGCCCTTATGATTTGAACCTTGATATTTTAATCTATTTTTAGAAAGCAAGAAGGGACTTTGGAACTTAAGTTTAAAGAATATGTATTTTATTGTTTTAAGCAGAATTACATTTAGGTACAGTTGAAAAAAAGAAAAATAGAATAAGCCCTTTAAAAAAAACACTGGGGGTTGTCTACTATGTTTGGTTGTAAGCATGTTTTGTGTGTATAAGGCATAGTTATACCAGCCTCGTTGATCTGTACTTAGGTGATAGGGTTTACTTACATTAACAAAATCTCCTCCCTGAATCATGAAGTCTTTAATTACTCTGTGGAAGGTAGCACCTTTGTAACCTAGAGGGACACCATCTCTTCTGTATTCGCCGGTACAAAACTCTCGGAAGTTCTCACTTGTTTTAGGAACGGCATCAGCAAATAATTCAAATATCATTCGCCCTATTTCCTGTAAGAAAATGCAAGTTCTAGAAACAGAGGTAGTCTTCTTAAGCAAACAGACTGATTCATGTTTACTGTTTTGAAAACTTACCATGGTCCCAACTGTGATGTCAAAGAACACAACTGGATTATTTGGGTGTCTCAATTGAGATTGAATTTGATTCCAGGTAGGCATAACGAAGTCTCTTTAATAGTAATGAATTAAAATAAATTATTAATCAACGATTTGTTTAATTATAAACAAATCTTTTAGGTTAGGTTACTTTACTTTTTGACATTGACAGCGTAGAGCTTGGGCAGCCGTTGTAATTGTAAGCGTAAGTAAGATGTATTTTCCTCTTTACTGTTAAAAATTAAACTGTTCAAGCCACTGTTAAAAGAACTCTTTTAATTTTAAGTAAAGCTATTAACACTCAGTATCTCCACGTGTCCTTAGTTAAGTTGTGTTTGTTTGTTTAAGGGAGAAAGACGTGATTTATGTATGTATGTATGTATGTGTTTTAAAACTTAACCAAGGGCCATGCATAGAGGCGCTTCTTCTTTTACCCCAGGTTAAAGGCTAGAGCCAGCACTAGCCCGAATTAAGCACGTTCTGATAATTCGTATAGTCACTTCGTACATTTGTTTGTTGTTTAATATAAATACTGCTCTGATTCCAGTTAACACGCAACCTGTCACGCCCTCAGATCAAATAAAAAGATCAAATAATTTCTTATTTGATCTGAGGTCACGCCCCGTTTTCCAGGTGGTTGAAAAACCATAGTAAATTATTTATTCGTCAACTCCGTCAAGATTTTTTGTAAGCAATTTATTGCCTGAATTGCAATGTGGATGTGGCAGATGTTTTATGTATCCTTTCTATCTTTTGCTTAGAAAAATACTCACCCCGTTTGCCATTCAGTGACGTTTTAAACGTCATGATCACACGTGTATTTGTTTTGTTTGGTACAAGATTTCCACGCATCATTTCGAAAAACAGAATTTAATTGTTAATTGTATTCACAAGTGATAAATAGATTATTGGTTTGATGAACAGCCAATTTTGATAATCGTGGATTAAACAGTCACGGTTTAGTATAGGCTACAAAATCCAACACACTAAATATGGCTAACAACAACACTGACACTGCAGAATTTCCTGATTATTATGAAGTTCTACATTGTGAAAGAACGGCGTCGAATGAAGAATTAAAGAAAAGTTATCAGTGTCTAGTTCTTTCTTCGCATCCAGACAAAGTTAGTTGCAGTAACGATCGATTCCTTTTAGTTCAAGAGGCATGGAACACTCTTAGAGATCCAGAATCGAGGAAGGTTTACGATGCTCAATTATCTAATTCAGAACATAGCAACACCGATTGTCTTTTATATGATGTCATAAGTTTGTCCGATATGGATATTTGTGATGGTGTATACACATATTTGTGTAGATGTGGTTCTAATTATGTGTTTGAACACAGTGATAGACCGTTAAACGAAAATAGTGTGGTTATTGACTGTGAGGAGTGCTCTTTTTCGTTAAAAGTTAATTTATGAGATCAAGCCAATGTTAACATGTAAGTTACAATATTTTAATAATTTGTTCATCATAGAATCCTATTGAAAAACTGTTATGTAGCGATAGTAAACTTCATACTAAGTAGTCCCATTTTGAATGTATTTATCAATATATTTTTCTATTGTTTAGTACCCTTGGTACAAGCTATCAATGGGTTCCACATATAAGGGTCAATCTATAAAAAAATTATGAAATAAATCAATTTCAAAACAAAGATTGCAAAGTTTCATGGTGATTTTTAGAGTACTGAACCCACCCACAACACCCATCCATCTGTCAATACCCTTTTTATCAGGAATGCATAAAGATATAAAGTTGAAATTAATGTACCAGTTGCTTCTCTTCCCGTGCAGATGGTAAAAGCCCATCGAGGGAATGGACGAAAATAGGAATCATGTTATAGGCGATGCAGCCAGCAACCCATCACTATTTTGATTCCGCTTTCCACCTATATGCCCACAGTCATGCTATACATGGCCTGTACGTCTTGTTACCTTAGGCTCTGTCTACCCCGTAAGGGATAAAGATGTGATTTATGTATGTATGTGTTGAAATTAATACCAAATACTTGGGTCTGCAATCCCTTGAAGCTGTGAGAAATGAACACTTTTAACCAACTAGTTCAAAAGTCATTAGAAAAAGTGTTTCCATGCCATACAAATTGCTGGGCTCCAAAAAAGTAGGTGCTTCCAGCTGCCTTAGAAATTTGGAATGTGGTATAAAGATTGCTCTTCTAGCACAACTAATGAAATAGGTCTAAAAGTTTATATTTTTAGTCCATCTGTTTATGTGGGTAACCAATATAAAATTATCTTGCACTGCCTACATTTTGCTAGGGAGCAGGGCAGCCTTTTTTTTTCGCCTGACTCATGTATAATATATTGGACCATGGTAATTTGATTTGGACAAATTGATTGATAAATATACTAACCAAAAACAAATGCAGAGCAGTAGCCCCTGTCAGTATTGGAAAGAATGGGAATCAAAGCCATATATTACAGTTCCAGCATAGTTGTTTCTTCAATTGGTGTTAAACACTGTATGATATTTAATTATATGAAGGGCTTCATAATTAAAAATAAAATAAGTTTTGTTGAAAATATTTTTTGATTTCTCTGCTAATGTAATAAACGAATAAACCAAGGGTGGTGGGCTGAACTGGTACCATTATCCAATCTATAGAACCTGGATACCTAAATAATAAAAAACAAGGAGTTTATTTTAATAATACCATTTATTTCACGGTTAGAGCTAGTACATAAATATATATATCATTTTTCGAGGCATATATTTATAGTAATGTTTAATTAGATGGTTAACTCATTATAATCAATGACTACATTAACAATTTAATTTAATCTAAATTAAAATTTTGTACAATTTTCAACATTATAAGGTACAAGAAAAATTGTAATAAGAGTGCTGGAGAGTTAAATAAAAGATAAAACTAGTGATTTTCATTATTTGATATAAAATAATTTCTAAAAGATCTAAGCTATCACATTATGCATATTGTAATTTTGTATAATTTGCGCATTTGACATTAACTATACTTTATTGGCAAGACACTAAAACAAGAAATAAAATATATGTCCATAAATTCATATAGTAATTTGTATAGAGAGTGAAGAGATAGAGAGATAAATTAAATAATTCATTAAGTATTGCGAGTCAGAAAACGTAAAAGCAATTTGCCATACTACAACGAATAGCAAACTGGCATAAACACAATCGCCACCTCGGGTCATGTTCTTGAAACACGGCTGGGTAGCGATCACCTGTCACATCTCACTGGTCCAATCCACCACATGCACTCAATGAGATTACAATTTCATAAATTAATTTTGCAGCCCCCAATAGTCAGCTTTTAGAGGAACAATACAATGTCACTGTCTTTATACATATACCATATTGATCCAAATAACAGCGGATTCATTGCGGGCCTGTAATTGTGTATAACTAACACAAATATAATTAGTTTTAACATCAACATACACAAATATATACACAATTGTGCACACTTTTGTACTTTAAAGTAAGAGTCACATAGATATGCGATAAGTCCAATAAGGCAGCCATAATACAGGCACACACTGCAAGCGTATCGTTTCACCGTCCGTCCACCGACCATCAACACAGTCTGACTTTGTTTACACATCTGTCCATGAAGTTTTTCTTTCTTTTCGTTTGCGTGGCAGCTTCTACAGGGGCGTGTAAGGAGTGCGATTGCTCGTCTGCGTCCAGCATCCCTTCGCAACTGCGGCAGCGACGTGACGACACCTCGGCGTCGTTAAAATCTAAGTTGTCGCTGCTTTCGGAGAGTCGCTCGGGCAAACTGTGCAGGGATTTCATAGGGGATGTGGTTTTTGATGTGTTCCCAACCGATAGTTGGTCACAGCTTAGGGAGAATACTGGCGAAGCTGTTTCTAGGGATGATTGGCGGCGTCTACGCGGTCTGTGGACAAGATAAACAGTTAAACTTTAGACTAAACTAAAAGGTTTTTTTACAAGAAAAAAACTCGACTTTCCCCTGGACATAAAACTCAAGAAAGTACAAAACTACTGCAACGCAACAATTAAAGAACTTACGTACCTAATAGGCGGCAATGTGTTAGCGGCCTCTAGTCAATCGTTCTTGTCGCTCCCTCGACTTTCGCAGGAAGCCATGCGCTGGTAGTTGGGAGGGCCGCGGCCGATTGTGGCAGTGCCTGGCGCGGACACGTCCCGCGGACGCAGGCCGTCCAAGCGGTTGGCGAGGTTCGACTTTCCACGGAGAAAACTGTTGGAAAATGGACCAATTGGTAAATAACTTAATAAGATTAAGGGCCGATTTTTCAATCGTCAGATAAGTCCTATTCGAGGAACAACTCTATGGGTATCTGTCAGTTAAGTGCTTATCTGAGGGTTGAAAAATCGGCCCTAAGAACGTATGATAGTAGTTTAAAGGCCGCTCAACAGTTTCCAATGAAACAATTTGAAGATCACGTTTCGTGTTTTTCTTCTCAATAACTTCAAGACTGTTTCGTTTGTGTAACCGACCCATTAAACCAATACTTAACACCAATTGTGTTGAGAAATTAGTTTCCTACTATTTTTACCCGACTTCGTCGGAACGAGGATTATGATATTTTGCCTAAGAGAAGCAGTGAGCGCGCAACTTTACTTAAACCTGGTTATCCAAATGGCTATCATAAATCACCGTACCTTTGAATATAGCTATTACCTTCTAGCCACTTCATAAAACTGAAAGCTCACGTGCGTTTTGAGAACTGTATTTAATAAAGTGTCAGTTACCTTTCTAGTTTCTCAACACACGCGTCTTGATAATCGTGTATCCACCGTACGGCGTTAAATTTGGACACTGCGCGCATGTCTTCTGGCAGTTCCTCGGGCTCTGGCCATGCAAAGTTGTCGATAATTGGCACGATGTTGCATTGGGACTGTAACGCGGCCACTATCTCCTGTAGACAATAATTTGGCCCATTAGTAACATTCAGAAGAAACCATTTCTAAGTAGGTACAGTCAAGGAATTTAATTTCTGACCCATCGAGGAACCTCTTCACATAAAACTTCATAGTGACATTGCATTACTTAACAAGGAAAATCGTTACGACGCTTACTATAAAAAGGTTCCATGGTGGGTTAGGAATTAAATTCCTCGACTGTCCGTACAGTGCTCGTAACGTAACGTCCTTTTTGTGTCAGTTGCAGAGGTTGTAGTTTAGTTTGTAAATTGTCCAGCGTTCTTAACCAAAGTGATTGAATGAATCATCAATGTAAATTTAGTAAAGAGAACAAACAAAATAACATGCTGCTGTTGCTTTTCCGTAATTATATTAGGGTAATACTATCTATATTAATTTATATCAGGAAAGTATCAGTGTCATGTTTTATTGAACAATCTGTCTATACCATCTAGTATTAACTCTTATCTACTATGTTACCGCAGTCATCATTATCTCAGTCTCGTTATAATTCTTTGGATTGTATGGATTTAAAAGTTTATTTCTTGGCTTACCCTATGGACCCAGTCTTTTTGTTCATTGTCGTGTTTGCATCTATCCAGCGCATGTGGCGTGAGAACCAGCAAGAAATGCTTCGCCTGCCTTATGCTCTGTAGAAGGTTGTTGTCAAACTTTCCGGCTTCTAGCCTCTCTACATCGATGAATACTGTGAAGCCTCTCAATTGAAGATGGACTTTCAACAAACTGGCCAATTGCGAGCCGTTGGAGCGCCGGTAGCTTACAAATACGTCCAAATTCTTCTCAAGGTTTTCTTCTCCTTTGCTCGGTAGTGTGCTTTCGTAAACTGAAATAATGGAGATAAAATTAAGGCTCATTAAAATTTAGGTCAATAGTGTAATTTTCTCAGGAACATCGATGTTATTGAATATGATACCCAGCTCAATATGTATATTTGGAAAGGTATTATCATTAAGTACCATAGCGATGTTCCACCCATCCCACGGCTTGCTAGATTGATTCCGCGATGATAACAGCTTTAATGCATTTTTCGTGTTAGGCTTTTAATACTGTAATCGACCTAACATTTTTGTCGTGCTTTTGATGTTCTACATGTTTTCGTCAAAATTTACAACAGAGACGATTTACGAACATAACCAGTTACTAGGAAATGAGTTTATGATATTACGACCGTCATAAAAATATCTCGTCTCGTGCATAATACAGGAAACTGTTAAAATGATTGATGACCATCTCACCTTTGATAGCATTTAAGATTTGTAGCCGGTGTATGCTATTGACAATACGGCATTCGTTTTCCAGTTGCTCGTCGCTCAGTCCTCGGATGGATTCCTTGTCGACTCCTGCGTTCAGCATGGAATATGTGTAGATAGTGTACTCCGGACCAATTCCCCCTAAGAATTCGTTAAGGCTACCCGTGTCTCTTGAGCTGTAATCTGCCATTTTCTTCAACTGCTGAAGTTCTCGTGTGAATCTAAAAAGAAATAAAAATGTTTTGTCAAAGCTTACTTTTTAAATCATTGTATCACTAGCTACAAAGAACGTCGTACATCGGGACTCTTTTTTAATGTAATAGGGGGCAACGATCATGCAGGGCGCCTGATGGAAACCAATCACCGCCGCCTATGAGAACCCATAATATAGTTACGGGTGCGTTGCCTGCCCTGCCCTTTAAGAAAAGAGTTGATTCGTTTTTTAAAGATCGCTAAGTTGTACCACGCTTACGAACATGAAACTGATAAGGGTTTACAAAGTATATTCACCTTTTCCGTTTGATTCCATTTTGCAAGCCTATGTCCTCCTTAAGATTTTCCTCGGTTAATTGTAATAATAAGTCACCATCTACTCGACTATCGAAAAAATTGTTAACATATTCTGTGAATCCTATCTGTTTCACCCATTCTCGAACATCCTCGATGGACCACAGAGGTACCTGTTGTGACAGTTTGTGGGGCACTTCCTCACCAATTAGCCGTAAGGCTTGTGCTGCGTATTTAGATGCGACTGCGTTTGGACAGCTGGCGACTTTCTTTAACGATTCTATCGCTCCTATTTCCCTAAATATTTCTGTATTTCCCTGTTGTTTTTTTATTCCAGCTTCCATGCAAAAGTGGAACGCTGCAAGATTTCTCGCTTCTTCCCTCTTCGAACTCAATACCGGAACAAGTCGTTGCAACCAGTTTTTGCTCTGTCCGTGAGCATGAGCAAGGTTTGACCGCGCGAACTCGGACGGGTTATGTGATGTAACGAAAGGCTCTACCAAGTCTAATGTACCTGATTTTAGAACAGCTGCTTCAATTTCTTTGTTTGCTACCAAAACAGCTATTGCTAAACAGGCATAGTACTTGATATTGTCGTCAGTGTGGAAAGCTAATGGGAATAGCCACATGGGAACTTTCCGTTTGATCATAGCTTCTTGGTTTTCAGCGCCTCCGTATAGTGACAAGTTTGCAAGCGCCGTGGCACAATGCCTTAAAGTTTCCACGTCGTTTTTTCTGCATTCGAATAATACAGCATCCAAGCCTCCCAGCTTGATCACGTCGCTACAGGTTCCTTCACTATGTTTAAATAGATGTTCTAAAATTCCTGTTCCTATTCTGGAGTGGTCCACCGAATTTGCGTGTTTCGTACAAACACAAGCTACGTTTACAACTTTTTCTAGGCCATAATCGACAACATGTGCTCTGTTTTCAGTAGTCAGACATTGTTCAAGAAGCTTAGCAGAAGAAAATTGCAAATCAGGGTTGCTTGTCTCCAGGCAATTAGTCATCAGAATGTCCAGGCCGCCTGAAGTTCGCAGAGTGTTGCATAGGGAATACCCTAGCTCATGGCCGTATGTGGGTACTGCCCACGCTCTTCTCACTATCTCATTTAATTTGTTAAAATGAACTGAAGCGTTTTTCATATCAATTTGGTTATTATTAATGGACGTAATAAATGCATTAATTCGCGTGGAATATTTCGTTATTGCTGATTCAACGTCTTTCTGGTTAGAATTTGCATTCAGCCTATCTAAGTCTTCAAAGGTAAGGTTTGTTAAATCTTCGTCGCCAGGCTTTACGGTTCCGTTTAGCAACTGACTCATCTGCAATCAGATGAAAAACATATCGCTTAATATTGTTTTCCCAATGGAACTTTACAAGAGATTTCAAATTATGATGCAAGATATTCCGTGAATGTAAAAAATACTGTTAGCACGCTTACCTGTGATGATAGCATTGTTTTTGCGGAGAGGTTTTTGATGGTCATGTTTGAATGAGCGACGCTGGAGTGCTCCTTGTGACTGAACATGCCGCTGGACGTCACTGTGTGCAGCGCCTGCGCAGAAGCCATGGCCTTCTTTTCAGCGCTGAAAGCCTCCGTCTGCAGTTTTGAACTCGTGGCAGACATGTTTTTCGCTTCCTGTGATGATATCTCACCCGCCTTGAGGGATCGCTGCTCCTATAACCACAAAAATGCCTGGCGTCAGTAAATTGAACCGCGTTCAACAAAAACGCTAATGACTCCCTATTAGTATTCTAATTCGACGCGGCAACAAACTTGTCGGATTTTCAATAACGTATAGTCATACTCATACAGTGAGCATTATGTATGTATTACTGGAAAATACGTCCAATTTGACCTCACTTGTAGTGATGAACTTATTATCACTGTTAAACCACTATTATGCGATGTATCTGATACAAGCACATTTTTAACGCGATGTCTCACAAAACAAATATTTGGCTTGATAGTTACACCGGTTGCGATGCGCAATTTAGGTCTCGGACGTCGCTTCGAAGACATGGTTATAGGTTGGAATGACGCTGCGACGTGCTCTAGTCCGAACGAAGACCAATTTTATATTGGAAAACAGTCCCACGTAACGACTCGGATTGTACGATCTCTATTGGAAATAGGCCAATCGCGCGGAACTGGTGGGCTTTTAGTGATTATTTTAAAGTTTGTGTACAGACGTCATGTGTTTGGAAGGTCGACAACAAGAACTATTCGGGGAAATTTCTCTCACCGAAGGATTCTGCGATTGCGGAGGGAAGCGAGACAGGACGCCGCGGTGGACTGGCCACGGGGCCGAACCCCCGCCCGCGGACATTCCGCTGCTATATATAGGTAAGCGGCCTATTCGTGTACTCTAGCGCGCATGCGCGATAATTGACTTCCGCATGCGCTCGCGCGTTCGACGGTCAGGCGCCGACTGAGCGACGAAGCGCGCGTGCTGCGTCCTCGCGATAACGCGCGGACAAATGATCTCACCGGTTCCAGTGATCCTCCGCGCAGCATCCTTTTAGCCCAGGCGACTATGCGGGCCATAATTCTACCACCCGAAAGAAAACTCGCGCCTTTCCACCAACATCTTTTTTTATTGTGTTCTCGTCACAAGAAGTCGCGCTACACTAAGCATTTCGGTGCCGCTACTGAGGCGCCGAACTAGTACAGATATCGATCGACCGCCGTCTGGCGAGGTCACGTCCTTCGGCGCGCCTTTCTGGCTCCTACTAGCAGACGCGGGAGAGACAACACTTGTACAAGTTGATGTACGTATATAACGCAAACATTGCACATGCGTGGTGCTTGTGTTGTGGACAACGCTGACACGCCACAAAGCCTTAGTTGATCGTTGGCAATTTTTTTTTCTGAATGACAAACTTACTTGATGGTACGCCGCGTTTTGTTCCGCAGCGAGTCCCTCCGCCTGCAACAGTTTTCGAGAAGCCCCGGCAGCGCTTCTTTCCGCGTACTGGATATCTCCGTGCTGCAGATGCTGCATCCGTGAGCTGTTGGCTTTCGAGTTAGAGGCGCTGTATCCGTCGGTAACTACACGAGTCGAGCTCGCTGATGACACTTGAGCAGCGCTATATTTCAGTTTATTCGCAGAGTTTAAACTCGCGTTGATAGACCCAGCGTTTGCAACAAGTAAAGGCTTCTCGCCGACAGGGGGCGGGGTATCGGATTCGGGAAAAGTGACTAGTGGGCCGTCTCCAGAGAGCTCGCACATGTCACCCATATCGCCCATATCACCCATATCACTGAGGTCTCTGATGTCGGGCAAACTGCTCTCCCCTAAATCTCCCTGGTCCACGATATTCTCCATCGAACTTCTCAGTCTGGAAAGAAGCAGCAACATTTAGTTATCAAAAATATTGACACTTAATTGAAATATTTTGAATATTTTTTACGTACATAAAACTATTATGTACTACTTAAAACAATTCGCTGGTTGGTCTCCCGAGAACCGGAGCGTTGCTATTGTTTGTCGGCGTGGAACTGCAAACACGGGGCAGGGAAACATCGGGTGGGAATTGGCGGAGGGCCAAGGTCGCTCAGGTGAGCTAACTCCAACCGGCATGTGGCAAATGCCATTAAGCGGCTTTAGTGTTAACGAGAAACCGTCTGTGTGTTGTCTTAAACGCCTATTGACAAAAACATTTTCTAAACATTGGCACGTGTTGCTACCACGGTGGTCTTGCGCAATTTTTCTGTGAGATATATATATTTCGTTGTGACTCAACTACACTAACCTTCCGAAGTTCATTGAAGCTGTGTTGCTCAAGTTCTTCATCTCGGAGATGGAGCTCTTGAGCTCTGTGAGATCTGACTTCATGGAACTCGCTTTCATTTCGGACGCGGTCCTGTGCTGGAGTCTCTGGGACGAACCCTGGAGTCGTTGACTAGATGCAGCGCTGCTAGACGTAGTGCTCGAAACCATCTGCAACAAACGTAACATTATTGTAAATAAACATCGATAATGTTATTCTGCAGTCGAGATAGTGTACCTAATAGTATTTGCGTGAACGGATAGCGCATTTGCTAGTGAACAAGAATATTGACCTCAGTAATGTGGAAAATGTAACGTTTCTCTATAAACTTGCTGTTTTTTGCTCTGCTCTACGAAAATAATGAACACTTGTGGTCTGATATTACCAGACGTCCTCCGAATTCGTTATCTAGACTACAACTGCGGGTTCAGTGCCAATGTTAGAGGAGTTTGTACGTGCAGCCGTCACGCGTCTTGGCGCACCTACGGCCGAGGAAAATAAGAGCCAGGGCTACGACAAAATAGAAATATAAAAATAACGCGCCCGTTTTCAATGTTTTGTTTCAAATATCGCTTAACAATTGACACTTGACGAGTAACGATGCCTACGTATTCGAGTAGTCACGGGCCCTCGTATATTTTTATCTCTCCCTGAAGTCCTCCGTCTGTACTAAAACGCAGCCCACGCCTATCCTTAATAAATGCAATAACGCGATATGCAAAAACTTACACGTGCTACCTAATTTGAAGGCGATCGTGACAACAAAGCCCTGAACACAAAAGATTCTATTGTACAATAATAAGTAAGTTTAGCCTTTGAAAAAATATGGCCAAGTATATTTTGGCATCGAACGCCGTAATTGTGAAGCGGATCGAATGAATCAGAACGCGTGGGTGAGATGCAACAAATGGTGGTAGGCATGCTCGAACTTTATCTCGACGAGACCTTGAACCTCGCGTCGAAAACTCGGTGGAATCCAAATGGTCACTGATGCGACTTTGAGCTTGACTTACAGTGTGGGAGAGCCCGTGTTACTTAATAAAATTTCGCATTTATGGAAATGGCTTTGTTATTTTATCAGGCATGGCATAATTTACCAGTTTGTCTTTGTCAGAATTATAACCCACATTTCCTTATTGATATTGTTAAAAAAGTCTGTCCACAGAGTAAGATAAAAACGTCTAAAATAAAATAAAAAAAGAAGAGCAGTTGAATTTTTCAACTAATAATTACCTAATGCCCTTTAAATGAATAATAACAGACACTCAGTGTTGGTGGAAAAAGCAAATATTTTAAGAGCGATAACATATTCGTGAGCGTAATTACACTGGAGTGTGAGCGGTACCTTTTACCGCCATGCCCTATGTTACGCCATGTCTCGTAGCTGTTGGCTCTGCGCCAGGCCCAGGCACCATGTCTTGCTGCGCCCGCGCCCATAAGGCGGTGGCATTAATTACTACAGAGGTATCTCACACAGACGAAGCTTTTATGTTTTATTTATGTTTCTTAAACACATGTTGGACTATATCATTACATTTGGTATGCACGTCATGAAATTTAATTATAATGACGATACAGTTGTCTAGGCGTGCTTTGCTGCGATACTGCTGCGGTTGCCAGATCTTGGTACAGATCAAACGCATGCCGAAAGGGTTACCAGATTGGAAATGCTTTTTGGTCATGTTTATGGCCTGCGCAGATGCCAATTTATCGTTCGGGTTTCCCACATTTCGGTAGAATCGTTAGGTTCAGTAATTAAAGACAGAACGGGGATTTACTTACCAAACCTAACTTGCATTACCAAAAAGACTTGTCCAGTACCTACTCGTGATTTTCCTAGCATTGAAAGACCTTTGTGTGGGTTTTTTAATTGTAAACATTTCTCTTCGGTTTTTGAAGATCTACTTTCACTAGGTCTGTCTTGAATACATACCGGATATCGTTTATTTCCGGTGTTAGTTTGAAAATACTAAACTTATTGATTTTGTATCCCATACGAGCACAACGTTAAGTTCAAACAGGCGAGTACCTAACACAATATCCTAAAGTCATTATGTATCTATTGTACATTCGACGTCTAAATTGCCGTCTAAATTGTTGCGTACGCCTATATAAGCGCCGCTCGGTAATTTGCTCTTGCTAATACTAAGACAAAGAAGTGCTAATTCTGTACAGCTGCAAATGATATGCATTTCGGTGACCTCGTCTCGGTCCGTTCCCACAATAGGCACATCCCAGTCGGCGCAGTAAGGTTGAGTTTAAATTTTATTTTAAAATTTTACCGCAAACACTACTGGTCGAATTGAAAATAAACTGGCCATTTTATGAACCAACCGAGGCCGGTGTCGAAATAACCATCTGTCTATTTATAGCAATGGTGTTTGTATGATCAAGATTTTTATCATATTGTTTATAATATGAAAACGTGGTTGTGGTTGATTAAAGTGTAACGGTTGTATCTTAGAACCTTTCTCAAAAATTGAATAGCGGCCGAAATTTTGATTCATCCGTCTAGACAGGTACATAACTTGTATATCTAGTTGAAGTTAGGGTATCATTTCGATAGTTGAAAAGGGTAGATTTTGAGTAAGGTACCGAAATCAAATATAATAAAAATCATATGTCATCAATCATATGTCAGCGCAAACTTTAGAATAAAAGACGTGCAAAGAGTAGTGCGGGCGGGTGGAATACGTTGTTTTATATTTAAACATAAAGAAAAGTCCAAACGGTCAAGAGAGTTTGGAGAAATCCTGACAGGCCCCTATTTCACCAATTTGACAATTGTCGGTGACCATTGACAATTCGAAATGTAACGCGTATTCAATATGAAGCCGACCGGCGTAGATTCTCGTCAAGTTTGTAATGTAAACAGAATTGTCACTTATCATCGACAATGTCACGTTCGTGAAATAGTGGCCTGATGTTGTTGTTCAATTGTGCAGTTTCTATACTGGATAGCAAGCCATCAGCTCCTCCTTTATCTTGTCAGGGCTCCGTTACTTCGTCAAAGGCGTGTCGTAGATTTTATAGCTCAACTAATGAATGACATCTAATTGTTTCCAATAGTGCCATTTATTCATAGTTCTGATCATATGATAGGTATATGTCGACGTTATTGTAGTACAGTCAAGTGTAATAATAGATATGTATCTAGTCAAAGTTTCAAAAATAAGTACCATCCGCTCTTACACCAGCGTAATAAGGTCGTGGGACATATTTTTGAAAAGTTCGTATCGATACTTATTTTTGCACTTGACCGTACATTACTCCCGAGGTTGTTGAGATAAAGAATGAATAGATGCTTGACTGGAAATGGACGTCGCCCACATGTATTTTATTACCTGTTGTGTGGAAGAACTGGTGACTTGCGTGTTGAGGGCCTGCTCTCGTCGAGAGAACTGGCTGGTTTTCTTCAAGTTCTCCATCACGGAAGCCAGGTCCTTGGCGCTGCCGTTGTGCTTTAGGCTGCTGCTTCCATCGAGGGAGAAATCCGGTATCTGGAAATAAATAGAAAAATACTTTCAGACTTAAAAGTCTATCTGTACCTAGATCTACTTATCTTAGGCTATTAATTAAAAAGAAGTCAAAACATTTAAGATTTCTAGGAGCCTTAATCTTGTACGTTGTTGTGTGTTGAATTACCTACAGAAGTGGAATACATAGTATATTCTCTATACTTAATTGTGATAGTTACTATTATTAACGTAAATACAGTTATTATGTAAGTTCCTATAATTATGGAAAATAATTTGTAAGAACATGTCAATATTGTTGCAGTTGTAGGCACTATCGAGTGGCTGATAATGACAATGGCTAATAGACCAATAGCGTCGTCCGTGGCACACAACGATTCACCTCACCTATCTTTATGGCTAATCAACACGATATTGCTATTTACCTCTTGACTATGGATTTTTGTAATGTTTTGATGATTTAAATAGCACAATAAATTTCTTTTACAACGTAGAAAAATCCAGAGAAGCCGAGTTAAAAAGTAATTATGGACACAGTGCTTGGAAGTGTTGTTGGTACGCAATAAAATAAATCTAAACTGTGGATGTGTGTGTGGATACGGATGAAGAGATGCAAGAAAAAATGTAATTAGCATGAAGGAAATCAGAAGAATGAACGATCTTGGTCAGTGCCAAAAAATGTAACCGGAGATTATGTGGAGTTGTATTAGAAGCAACAACTAACGCTGTAAGACACGTGAGGCTACAATTTTAGTCTAATACCATCAGCGCAAATTGTATGATAAACGACATCACACTAACGATCTACTTTGAATATGTGCAGATTTCCTTGAAGACAAGGCAGTAAAATTGATGAATAAACCTTTATTGTTATCTCCCGTCTTGATTGTTGTTCTGGGAATAATATCCATTAATATCGAATTTAGCGCAAGGACAGTGATTGCACTTATTGACTCTTTGACTAGGGTCAAAGTAACCATCAGAGTAGTTGAGTCACCGGGAACTGACACTATCAGAAATTCTGCTCATGCGCCGCTGTCGAGCGATCATTTGGCGCATGTCAATGAGCCCGCTTGTTGCTGGAAGCCTGACAATCTAATCGGTAACTTGTTGATATTCAACGTTTTTATATTTAGGATTATCTTACCTAGAAGTATAATCTCCTTTTCCAAAACGAGATTATTCTAAGATCGGTTAAAACTTTGAAAAATATCTCCCGTATGCTAAGTTATTTTTTTAAATTTTGGCGTGTAAAAGTATTGTTTATCGTAAGCTTTTTTATTCACTTTGCAGTGCAAGTAGATACTACCAACCAAATGCATTAAAGAAAAAACAACATCCGCGGGAAGGAACAAACCGCAACTTCTATTCACAAGGTTATCTTCAATGGTTTTTGTTGCTTTGCTTTCTTATTGTACCGTGGGACTTCTCTCGCCTATGACAAAATCTGAAGCCTCATAACTCATAACAGCGAGATGACTCATACAACCAGGCATTCGATTGCGAAAGCCTCACGATTCTCGATCGTCAATCTATTAGATACACTTGACTAAGCGCGCCGTTAATTTTGGTACACCCACGATCATTTACATCTATTGACAGGCTAAGATTTTCTACAAAAGTGATAGGGACATGACATGACAAAGCATCGACGGTGCATTAGTTCGAAGACCCGCGTGGGATGAGTGGTCTGTATGACGTTGACGGTGAATGATGCTGATGTCATAAACACGCCAGCCGGCGTCGCGGCGTCACGACCACGGAATTTAGTGACCCGCAATAAAAACCACAAAAACCAGCGATTACTGCAAAGAAAATCGGTTGGAACTGAACCTTCTCCTGTTTTGGCCATATTTTGATTGACCGGATACTGAGATGAGATTGGTTAGCTAATCATGCAAAAAGCGCGCCGAAATTAATATTCCGGATTGAATGCGTCATTAGAGCGAAAATTACACAAGTTTTAATTTTATAGAACTTTTGATTGGAAAGTCGTGATGGCCTGTCAGCGGCTACGTTCAGCAGTTCATTGATAACTATTATAGCATCCCAAGCGATGAGTAACGCAAACTCGGCAAAGAAAAAACTCCAGTGACATAACAGGTCGATTGTAGCCTCTGAATCATGATTCGCAGAAACATCGTCACAATCCGAACGAACTGTATCACTGTTGTGTGATTATGTTGTATTACGTCAGTGTATTAAGTGCTGGTGTAACTGATGCGTCACAGGACGTAGTTTTGCAGGTAAGCTGAGATAAAAGACACGGTTTCATTCATGATGATAATGATAACGCAAACGTATGTTGTTCAAATCGAAAAGTGGTTATCTGTCTAATTGAGGTTTTATTGGTATGACGCTCATGTTGTTAGCTGTCTTAAAAAGCTTAATAGATTGAAGTCCTCAACATTGTGATTGTAGGCAAAATAATTACTATTGGAAGTACTTCCACGTCACTCTACGTAACATTGTAGACTATTAAATTCCTTTAATTACTACAAACGTGTTGAATCACTGGTGACGCGAACAAAAGTCGGTCATCATATTACCTATCCAACCAATGCAATGAAGATTGAATCACGCTGGAAGACCCGATATGACTTAATAAGAAGCAATGACCTTTTTAAGTGGGAAACAACATATACAAAGTAACGTGCCTATCTACGTATTAGTAACGTGGTCAAAAATACCAATTCAATTCGGTTTACAGGGCCTCTTAAAATTCTTCGGAATATTTCAGGAGGTGGTTGTGTGGTCTATTTACCTACAATATTGCATATCTAATTACAATTCTAGGAAACAGGAAAACAACGATTTTACCAAATAATGACTCTGGAATAAGGATAATTATTTGCCCTATCTGTTGACTTTCAGTATTGCAGGAAACACGGAAAATAACACCGTTACGAATCGAGTAATAACAATTCTCCGCACGTCAGCGCCGCGACAACTCCTGGGAAACATGTCGTTGAAAGCTTTCACGACTCGACGTACTTATCGTCATTTCGCAAATGATTGAACTCCATTTCACAACGAGCAGGACCTTGTGTGCTTCGACAGTGTTGTTATTTTCCTGTGCGAACTCTTACATATATCCACAAACATTAAACGCGCTCCAACGTTCTTGCTATGAGACAGATGCACTGTTTGACCGTTGCATGTGATGCGCGATCAAGGCACATTGTTACCGAAGGTCAGTTTTGCATGTAAAATCGCTCTACGCATGTCGACACGCAAACAAATTAATTTTATTGCATAACACCAACGCAAAGATTTAAAACAACCATAAACGCTAAGCCGGTATATAATATTAACCTCCTAATGATCAATAAACTTATAAGTAGAAACATAATAGATAAAATAGAGATCAAACGTGATTCGTTAATTACATACGAGCCTCTGGGTTTACGAGGTAGACTCGCTGTATTAATATCAATTTACATAGTGACAGATTAAGCAATGGTAATATGCCGTACAGTGAAACCAGTAACCGGTTAAACATCATTGCACTCCGCTCAAGCAACTCCTTGTCTGCCTGGTATCACTATCATTGAATGTTTTGACTCAAAATTTTGGCGAATGCCATTTCATTTTAAGCCCCTTTTCGTTTAGACAGTGTTGATGTACAGAAAGAGAATAAAACCGGAAAGATGGCACTGACTGCGGGAAATTTAAAAATGTTGTTTTTCTCTTATGTAAAAGCTTGGCCCTAATTAACTGGGTTAACAGCGCTCGCTGATCGCCACACAATGGTAGCAGTTCAGCATTATATTTAGGAGAGCATAATAGTTTACCTTGTGTAAAGCCAACACCTTAAACTTTATAACTTTCTTAAATGTCCATCAGAACTAACTATCCGCATAACTTGTGTTTGTTTTTGAAATTGTTGAATATTGGCACTGTGGGCGCGTACTCGTGATCACACTCGAGCCGGTCGCGTGTTGTTGGGATGCTGAGCGGAGGCGGCGCGTGCCATCCGCGCGGAGCTCGCGGCGTGACTGCCGGCGCCGGTCGCGGTCGCGGTTTGTGTTCACTAGTCCCACAACCCGCAAACTTCGGACCACAATGAGTGAGCTAATTAGAATGGCGAGCGTGCGGGGTGGCGGGGTTCCACCCACGACTCGCAGTATCCGCTTCACAGCCCTCCGACCAGATAACTCTATCAACGTTTTTCCTAAAACATACGCTTCCGACTTGCGTACCTGGTAACCGAGTCTGTCTGGAAATAGAAATGCATTACATCGCAACTTTGTGATGTGTGCCAACGGGTTCGTGGGAGTGATGAACTGCGATGATCCTCGACCTTATCAGTCAAGGCGACTTCGAGGCTAAGAAAACGTTGAGCTTTGTAAGTCGTATGATACCTACTAGAAAAAGCTGAACTAGATAATCTTCCTACCGAGCACCAAAAATTTCTCAGCAATATCGTTTCTTTAGCACAGGGGTTCCCAACCTATTACCCTATGCGCCTCCCTCAAGTTTATGCTAAAATACTACGCCCCCCTTGTCCCAACTCAACTACATAGGTACTATATTAATGATTAGCGAGAACATTGTGCTTGCACTTTATTAGTAAATTTATGAATTTTAATAAATACCTAAGCCGCTCGTCGCGCCCCCCCTTGGATTACCCTACGCCCCCCAAGTGGGGCGCGCCCCACTGGTTGGGAACTCCTGCTTTAGCAGATGTTTTTAAAGCGGAGAACTTTAAAGGGAAAATAAAATAACTCAGCAGTGCTCTTCAGTTTTACGGTACGCATCCGCACACACGGGACACGAGATTAATGGGCCGTAACATAATACGTTTCTTCTGAAATACTACCCGAAGTTCTTTGTATAACAACTTATAAAGGACAAGAACCACCGAAATCTGTCGCGGCGATAAGTCAACGACCTTTCAATGTCAGCGAGATACTCGTAAAACGAATCATCGCTATTGATAATTAACTAATATTAACAACCCTGATGTTTAGCCGCAACTTTTAGCGGTAACATCGAGACATTACAAGTCATTAGTGTAACGTTTTATTTTAAGAAGCGAACGCATTGCTTCGAACGATAGCTGAAGCCGATCGGCCGTCTGGCTAAACGGAGCTGGGTGTCCTAATTACACTTCCGAGTGATGAAGTGAACAAAGAAATTCTTTGTCTATAATGCGGATTAAAAAAAGTAAACAACACAAACACGTAGAGTCAGTCTTACATTACGAAAGTAACAAAAGACGCAATATAGATTTTTTAAAGTCCTTTGAGCCTTGCTGTTTAAAATTTAATCAAATCAGCAACTTCAAACGACGAAGATAACAATGGCGCTTAATGGAATAATAACAAGTCTGAATAGATAACCATATTGGGAGTTAAGTGTCTTCATTGGAAGATAAATTCCGATGATAAATGCCACATTGTTGATACCTGGGTGAAGCATACTTACACCCACGCCGGGCCGGACTAGTTACTTACATACATACTTTACTTATACTTACGCACTGATTTAAGAGCCTACACGTGACTTCGCGTTTGCGTTGTTAGTATGGTAATTTATGCTTTATCTTCTGGAACTAGAACAAGAGTGTTTTTGCTTTGCACGCGAAAAAAACCAGATTTAAACGTAGCGCTGTGTTACGTTTTGTGTAACGATAAGTTAAATAACTTTTGTTTTATCCGAGATCTTTTTGCAATTTCATTTTTAAATATAGCCTGATGTTATGTAGTAAAGATAAATATAATTACAGTAACAAAAGCATCATTGCTCGTTTAATAAGAACACCAGTTTATTAAAAAAGCCATGACTAAAATTATTAAAGTTAACTGTAGGAAATATACTCTCAATGTTTTCAGCTTAATTGAACAAATTAAATTGAAAACCGGTGAACAAACCAGCTAAGGTGGTCAGATGAGTCACATACCTACATACAAGCGCAAGCTCAAATCAGTAAGTATGGCGAATTGAGAATTAGTCGCGAGGTCCGTTGCAAATTAAATGTTTAGTAAATAATGAGTAAGGCATTACTCATCCAGGGGTTATCACACGGTTACAGACTAACATGCATCTCTAACATAATAAACAAGTAAAACACCGACAGATGCAGTAATGTGTTCATATATTTCAGTTCATTTGTTTTGGTTTTGTGGTGGATTCAAAAAAATGTTATTGCGTCATTTCACTACTATAAAACACACGTTTTCTGTGTTATCTTTACTAAGCAATTAATTGTACAAATTGTGTCTAATTATCGTTTTTAGCTTTATCTTCTTCCGTGAATTTGACGAGTGTGTCGTCTAAGCGTACGAGCGATTCAAATGGATCGTGCATTTAGTAGTGGAATAAGAGTTTATGAAAATAGCCTAGTGCTGTGTTGTGATCTTGTGATATCTTGAATGCAAACAAACAAGTAGTTTCTATAGACTGAGTCACTGCAGCTTTTGTGCAGTTCTTCGAACGAACGAACGGTTTCGCCGAGATGTGACTAAGCGCAGCGAGTGGTTTCGTTTTCATTCATGTAACGTTTACAAGTATTCTGCCGTGAATCGTAGAAAGTTGTGTCATCCGCGATACGGTATCAATCATTACGGGCAATTATGCAGATTACAAAATAGGCTCAATATAAAAAATTACGGAACATATTTCCTTCTTTTAACTTTGTATTTTGAATGGTTTAGGTACTTTGCAGGTACCTTTTGGTTAATATTTGGATTGCGCATACGTTATTTCATTAAACACTACTAAATAAACTTCATTACCTGATGAACTAGTTTTGGTCCACGGACACATTGGACAAATAATATTAAGAGTCTAACGAACATCCTCGTAATGACTTCGTCGTCAAGGTGGAAGCAAAAATTACTACGTTTAAGTAGTCATTGTATAGTAATTTATGTGCGTTATTGTCATGCATTTATGTTTTACCTCGTTATGTTGGATGTCGCAAGTTTGGTCTTATTTATAGCAAATATGTAACGTGATTGTGAATGAATCAGACATTTTAAGACATGCACCTCTTAGAAATGTATTAGATCATCAACGTAGTTAGTTGCTTTAGTAATAGTTATGTACATGTTTTTTTCCTTATAAGGGAAGGGTATCGACTATGCAAATCAAATGGATCAAAGCTTAATTAAGGAGTCTGGCATTCAAATCTAATAATTAAATTTAATGTTTTTGGTTAGTATATATGCAGATTTGGACATTCAAATTTTAAAACAATTTTATGCTGAAACCGAATAGAGCCTAGAATCTTTAATTTATTTGTTTTCTTTGTTTGTTTTTTGTGTGATAGATACAAGCGAGGGCATACATAGATAGATATAGCGATCGTGTCACATATATGTGTCATCGACCTTATTGTTTGTGGCATAAAGATGTTTTTGACGTCTTGGTAACGTACTATTTATGCCCTTGACTACGTACGAGTACTTATGTTTGTTATTGTTCTAAGAAAGAGACGGGTTTTTTGCTATCGCATACTTTTCTTAATTAAGAATCTTTGACAGATTTTATTGCCCGATTGTTAATAGTTCATCTAATGGCTGAGTCATCGTTCATTCACGTGGCCTCTTATCATAACACATGCAAGCCATATTATTACAGCACACACTCAAACACTGATGGTACCTGCGCGTGCGACGGTTACAACTAACCATGACTCACGTACAACATCCTGTTCTACCTTCGTAGCACTTTCACGATTAGCATTCATTCTAAGTTTTTATCAATCGAGTACAAATAGTATGGAATCAATTCTTGGTAATCTATCTCGTTTCAGCCAATTCGCAAGTGTTGGAATTTCATTCCGCTTGTTATCACTGTTTTAGGTGACCATTCGTCGCGTTTAGACTTAGATTCTTTATCTTTCATTTTCTACAGATCCGGCTTTTTAATTTCCATGAATATGCCTATTGAGTAAACATTAGATAAAAACAAGAAAAAATCTTTAATTTCTAAGTGGAGCTTTCAATTTCGCTGATTACTTACAGATTGTTAACGATAAAGAGTTCGTTATTAATGTTATAATGTTATTATAATTTCATTATCTTATCCAAATACTTGAATGCGGAATCGTTTGTTTATTTACTGCAATAAGGCATAAATTAACATTCCTTTTGTGCATTCCGCTCCCGATAAACAATTATCTGTGTTGTTCAGGAGTCATGAGTCACACCGAAACCGTTTTCGATAACGATCTGACAAAATATTTCACAAAAAATGAATGATCTTCGTCATGTAACATTCGGTAACAGGGTATGTTGCAATAACGTGTCCTCGTATGTGCTGCGATAAATGTAGGTACATAAACAAGATTAAAATGCCACGCGTTAGACGAGAGGATTAAATTAAAATTTTGATTCTGCGTAATCGGCTTAGAGTTACCCATGTACCCCTTATGTAAAGCAGCGCAGCTCGTAGTAATAATGTTCTAGTCGTTTTGGGTGTCCGTCGCAGTAATCCGTAAATAACGTAGGTAGATAACGGACAATAGCAAAAAGGCTGGCGATAAATTACAACAAGTCGAGACAAGTTTAAGCGTTAGTACATTTCTGATGATCTCTTCAGGGAGAAGAGAAACAGAGCTTAGTGATAGAGACGTATCATTCTATGTATTAGACATATCTAACGATTTAAACTCAACTGTATACATTCGCGACTTGATGGATGAAACTTCTTCTGTTAGGGTAAGATAAGTGCTTTAATGTAATTTAAACAACTGTTAACGCTTTGTATTAAATCAAATACAAATGACTTCATTGAACAAGTTTCGCTTTGATGTTTGTTTTGTGTTCTCTATAGCAGTTTGTTTACTAGTCTACGATATTGACTGACTAAGCTCAGAAGGAAGACCCGAATTATGTTCTATTTACATCCGCGCGATGTGGTAAGAACGGATGTGGTTTAAGATGTTCGTTAGTATCTCGACTGATTCATTGTTTTAACAGTTAAACCATAAAATACGTAGCCTGTTTGCCTTACAAAGTTATAATTTGTATGCAAAGTTATAATGATTCGAACCTCTCACAAAAATAGAGAAATACACGATATAGGACGGAATAAATAAAGATAACAGATGTTTAAACGTTGAAGGAGATTAGTTTTATAGATATTGGCGTAAAACTTTACATAGACAAATCTATACCTACGTATATAATTCTTGCAACTCTTCGTCTTTCTTTTTTCATTCTAGAAATTTTGCAAAATAGTCAGCTCCACTCTCCATTTCTTTCTCTACTTACTTTACTAACATCTTTATCTCAAATGTGGTCAGTGTCATGATGTCCTGTATAAATTCTTACTATCTTAACATGTCTCAAGTTGTAGTATTCGTAGTTTTCTGATCTGATATGTACTCGGCGTATATGTATACGAGGTTTTGAATTGTGAGTACTGATATTTAATAGTCAAGACGAAGTGGTTATCGCGAAAATGAGCGGTGTTTAACTTCAGCCCGTAGACCTTGAACGTTTAACGCATGTGCATGTAAATCCGTTTCGGTTCTTGGAAGTGGATACACATACAGTAACAGCGATGTGAATTGTGAAGGAAAACCCGAATATTTGCATAACACACCGTTTCGGAATTCGTCTGAGGAACAATAGCAGAATTTAGCATTCTCATTGTACAATTTCATGGTGAAGGTGTTGGTGTTATGGAAAAATGGAATAAACTAAGGCCAGTAATATCCATTTACAATACAGTAGGTATACAATTAAAATAGCGAGAAAGTGCAAATTTAAAATTAAAGGTTTTAAAAATGAGACTTCGATGCTGGTCTGGGAGCAAAGAAAAAACATAAAATGTACCAGTTGCTTCTCTTCTCGCGCAGATGGTAAAAGCCCATCGAGGGAACGAGAGAAAATTATAGGAATCATGGAACGATGCGGCTAACAACCCATCACTATTTTGATTCAACTTTTTCGAATCTATACGCCCACAATTTTGCTAATCGTGGCCTAGGTCTTGCCACCTTAGGCTCTATCTACCCCGTAAGGGATAAAGACGTGATTTGTGTATGTATGTATGTAAAAATAAGACATCGTCGATAAAAACAATGAATTGCACAATTGAATGTTACTGTTATCAAGTGTTCGTGTGCTGAACACCATAGAGAGTAAGTCATACTAATGTAAACCCGTTGCTAACTACTGGACGGAACAAATCCGCTATTTTTATTACTTTCAGATTTAAAAATATTGTTAGTTTATACCCCGCGGCCACTAAAGGTAGAAACCCGTTTCATAACACGTGACTTTAAAATCAATTATGATTTTAATGTTATCGTATATAAATAAGTCAGTAACAGAACTTCAGGTTGTTTTGTGCCATAAGGCGTTGCGCCGTATGTTTTCGCAGTGACGAAGACATACCTACACAACATTGTGTACACACAGCGCACGCGGCTTTGTGAGGCAGCTAGTATGTTACTCCATAAACTTGATATATAATCTAGTGGTAAAATGACTCAATATGTGACCTAATTTTTCAAACAAACGCTTCCAACACCGGTGACCTGCTGTCTACGATTTATGATTCTCATCACAAAGTTTGTGTCATGTACACATCTGCTTCTCTTGTTTTCTTTTAGCAAAGCTTCATAGCAACAAATTAGTACTACGTACACTACATCCGATTTTGAGGAATTTGAAGAAAATGAAATAGCTATAAAACTCCAAAACACTATACGTACGTTTTATGTATGAGTATGGGTCTTTTTTGGGCATATCTCTGACAAGGGAAAAAAATCCGTGTATACCTTTGAGAGCCTCTAGCACGGAACGAGTTATGCGAAAATTTTAAACTATGGATTCCTGTTGGTATTACGAGTAAATAATATTATGTTAAATGAACATGGGTCCAAGACATTAAATTTCTTAATTTCTGTAACAAAAAAACAATTAACGATGGTATTCTTGTGAATTCGTTATTTTAGAAACGATTATCGCTATTCAACTTCTTCTTCTAATATAGTCCCATCGATAGATGCGATGATTTCGCCAATGTCAAAGTAGGTAATAAATACAGTATTCAAAAATCTTATGACAAAAATGTTGGTGTTGAAACTTAACTTAAATAAAAAAGTTATTCGAGTAGGTAGGTACTCAAAATTATGGCAGATGGCAGGCAAGTTTGTTACTAGACCCGTATTGCGTGTGTGTGCGTGTGTGATTACGTCACATTATAAAGGCGTGTTAACCTCAAGATTTATCAACTTGTGTATTACTGAACCAATTTAATATCTCTAAAATTAGGATTTATCCAGCAATATTTATAGTACTTTTTTTAGTCTAAATAGGCACTAGAATCTTTGGTTAAAATTTGTCGCATAACTTTTTCCCACGGTGTATAATACCTTAACGACAACCGTTTAGTAATTACATGCATTTACCTATGTACGCAATCTACATGCACGTGCAAATTATTTTCATTCGTTAAGTTTATTTTGCATTGATATATAAACCCAAGTTCCATTTGCGTCATACTAAAAACATTAAATGCGCTTTTAACATAGGTATTACAAAGGATTACATTTGAAAGTATCAAAGTTAGTACCATTTCAAGTTTACTTACGTAGCGTAGTTAACCCTGAAAAGAGGCGATTTTTGTGTATCAGCGTTAAATGAAATTAACAATTGTATGAGCTCTTCCTTGTTAGCCAAATTGATAGGTATTCAGAAATTGTGTTCATAGAATATAGGTATCAAATTGGTTAACTTTTTCTAGAGTGATTACTTTTAAATTTCATAAGAAAGAACATCTGATTAAGGTGCGACTAGTGTAATTTTTCTTCAATTGAATAACAGCTTCGCAAAAGCCACCAAAATGGGTGCAGAGAACGGATTTTTTTAAAGCGATTTACATTTACCAACTAATTATACTAATTACTTAGGTACCTCAAAAATCACCTCTTTTCTTATGTACTACCCGCCACCTACTATCGCAAACTCTACGTACCCATCGTGCAATTTTAGAAGACTTTTCTGGAGCGAGCAACGATTCTTCTGAACGTACCTGTAATAAAAAAAAACATAAACATATTGCCTCTAAATTGTTATTGTACGAGTATCTTAGATTATTTTGTTAGTGTCCGGTCAATTATAAGAGGTAGATATCCGATTTTATTGCTTTACGATGATAATAATAACCAATGTCATCGCTTTATCAACTGATCGACGGAATGTTGATATAATTTCCCACATAACTAGTTATTATACCGATTAAAAAACTATTTTGATTCCATTTTCCATCTATACGCCCACAATCTTGCTAAATGTGGTCTGTAGGTACCTGTTACCTTAGGTTCTGTCTACCCCATAAGGGATAAAAACGTGATTTGTGTGTGTGTGTGTGTGTGTGTAAAAAACAAAACAATTAATTATGTATGCCCACTGCCCTACTAAAACTTTTATAGGTACTGAAGGAATATTTTCTCTTTTTAATTTTAGCGATGAACCGTCATTTGGACCCTTTCAGGTACAGAATCCTTAAAACTAAGACGTCTATGTAGGTAAAACGTCTGAGCCCGGTGGGTAAAATGCTCAGAAAAAGTAAAATAAACTGGTCCCCTGAGTACTAAGTATGAGTCATCACAATAAATGCGAGTCAGTGAATCATAGTTCGTTTACCTGTCAATATTTATAGCGATAACCATGTGATTAACCAGCGAATTTCAAAACTTAAAAATTCATGAGCATTTTGATTGGCTGCTCATACATAATTTTAATTTATAGCCTTTTAAACTGTTCAACAATAACGTCGGGCAAAATTGTGGTCGGAGCATTTTTGATTTGGATGTTGCTCCGTCAACGATGTAAATTTCGCTAAAACCTGTTTATTTCCGTTAACGACTTCAAGTTATAGCTTTGATGAGACGAGACGTCTTTATACTATTAATTTGACTAGACAAGAGATATGTTCATGTATTCTCGATTAACTTTATTTTTAGTGTTCCGCACCACTAAAGAGAAAATCAAGACCATGTTTCTCAGAAAGGCTTTTTGATAAACTAATATCAAAATCCTGAAAAAAGAATCAACAAAACCAGTTTTTATCCTGTCACCGCAGTTTCCTGTATTTATTTTTACTGAACAACCGTACGTACAATGCAATGTATAAAAAAACTCAATGAAATTCAAAAACGGAACTTCGTTTGTTCTATTTTGTTATGAATTGACAACACTGTAACAAAAGTATGAGTTTATTCAGTTTGAAAAATATTAAGATTCCAATAGGTATTGTATAATGCAGATTTTATTACTCACTGGATTTACGAAGCTAGTTGCTAGATCGTTTATACATAGTTATCATGCTTGAGAGCTTGATCGGCGCCCACTATGTGTTCAGGTTGTTGCCCGCGTGATATTTACAAAGATAAGTTTAAATATTTTTTACTGCTAACTATCATTTACGCAGTGTGGAACCGCATTATGTCGTCCATATAGAGACATTTGAGACTAACTCAATGCTTAATTGTGCGGAAAAATTAAGAAAATTATCGGCGCTTTTAAACTCAGACGCATGACGAATTGACTCCGCGAAATCGGTTAACAGTTTGAACGCATATGGATGCGGCCAGTAAAAGTGCGTAGGCCGCGAACCGTATTTGGTATCATTGAATTAAAACCGTTGTTTAGCCAGCGCGGGTTCCAAGAAATGTACAAAAGATCTGCGTCGGATGAAGTTGATTGATTTTGACTTGTTTTGGGTTTAGCAACAAAAAAACGCGGTTAACGAACGAATTGTTACCTTCAAAGCACCAAACGCCAAATGATTAGCAGTTTGGTTGGCATTTACTGAAAATACTAGATGAGTTTTACTTCACAATTACAAGGATTCATTCATAATTAAAACTATCAAAAACGCATCAAGCCGCTAATCGCCGCTTATCATTCTGAATGGACGGCCCAATTGGCGCGCTCGCCGCGCAATGTTTTCAACTCGCCTGTAATTTAATTCACATTACGATTATGAGACAACGTGTGGGCAAAATGCAGCTTATAAGTGCATTGTAAACTCGATAAGCGTCGAGACGGCTGTAGGCGGGCGGAAGGGGCCAGTAGTTGACTTCCTACTTAGAGAGCGAGCTCCGACCAACGGAAACGCTATTTTTGGCGCCCACCGGGCTTCCTCTGAGGAAAGTCCACTTGATGAATACAATCACAGTAAATGCGATCAAATCAGGCCGTCTTCCTGTCTTGAAAGTAATTTGATACGCGCTTCATTGGATATTAGAGTTGCAATTACAAGCCCTGGGCGAAAATCTTCGACATCATGACGAGTAATACGATAGCATATACGATTTTCTTACTTCAGGTTTTACCAGATAATTCAACGTTTCTCTCCATTATGATCGAGCATCTGTTTATTGATAGTCAGCGTGACTAATCAAAGATATCGTGTTCACGGGAACGTCTGCACAATTTATGATGTTTGACAAGACTAGAAGCTAAATTCTCTGAATTCCGCACGCAAGACGCATTGTGTGATAAAGAACAAAGCGAGACGCGTTCTAAAAATCTTGCATTGTTAGAGGAGTGAGTGACACATGGATTTTAAACTGAGTGCATGTAAGTTGAGCAGGAAGACGGCCGCGGGCTCTCCCAGCCGCATTCTTGGACTTGTTGGCGTTCCCTTCATTGTCCACACTCGCCGTAGGAATGCGCCGGACCCTCATTCCGAGGAACACCCGGCTCAAAGTAAAGTAATTTGGTCGGTACTCGCATACTTAAGTCATGAGTCACGGGAATAACGGAGGATAATTACCAATTTGTCCTGATTTAACATTGCGTAGATTGATTGTTGTAAACAGGTATTACTATCGTAAAATAGTTGGTTACGAGTTTAATCAAGAAACTGATGATATTAATGCTTTAATGTTAATCGTGAATGTCAACAAGACACGTTTTTAAGTTTATGTCCGTTGATTCCTATCAGCTAGTTGTTCTAGAAACCATGACCTATTTTAGAGGCAATTAATTGCAAGATGTGCCTTAAATGGCGTGTGCAGAAGCTAATGTGCAACATAAAGTAGGCACGAATCGCCATGAGTGCGCAGGCGCTTGTTATCAGCACCGCGGCGCTATCAAAGGAATAAATTTGAGGAGTGATTGAACTTGTTGTTCACATGGCAACAAAGCTTAGAATTGTTTGTCGCTTTGACATCTGATATGGACACGACTGCACCCTTTAACCCGAGCGATATAAAAATGACTTCTTCAAAGTGGGTTAAGTTGAGGCAGATTTTAATAATGTCTGCGTTGGTACCTCTGTGACTGATACTCAGTATACGTAAGTTTATGCAATCAACTGTAAGTAATATACAAAGTCGGTTGTATGTACAATTAATAAATTTATCAGGTATGCAATATTCACAAATTCAGTTATCACTAGTTTTTTAGCTCTAACTGCGGCTAGATGTACCTAATACGATTTATGATGTTTTTTTATCAATGGGATGATCTGCTATTCCAAAAGCCACATTCATGACCCTCATCACGTTTACCCGATAAGATACGAATTTAAAGGCACCACTTGAACCAGTCAGATGTTTCTAGCTCTGATATAAAATAAATTACAGTAGGCCTCTTCGTCATTCAGTATTTAATGTATACTTGTTTTAATCTCACTGTAAGACGAAAAAATGTATTTGCTGTTTTACATCTTTGCCGCTTCTTGACTTGCTCCATTCATTTCTGAGATGTGAAACATTTTCAAAGTTTATTGGAGCTGTGCGAATACAAATTCTAGACTATAAATAAATAGGTAGCTAGGTACCAATGCAGCAGAAATGTTCTATTTACGTCTACTAGTTATCAACTATTTCCGGAGTTAGTGAGGCTGCCGGCTAATCAATGGGTTTTTTACTCCTTTACGTCTGTGTTGGATCTAATAAATACAGCGTTGAGAAAACCTGTATTTAGTTGGCTGTGGCTCAAAGCAGATGCTGTGTGACAGTGATAAGACGAGGTAAAACGAGGTAAATTTAACCAAACGGTTGCTATAAGCTAGGTACAAGTGAGTAATTTAAATGTTTTACAAATAGTTGGTACTCCAATCAGTGGAATCCAGTCCGTGTAAGTTGAATAAGAAGATATCATTCTTACGATGAATTCGTTACGAGTTCAAGGAGTAGGTATGAGAGGTGTTAATGAGTGAGTAGTCTTACCTTCTTTGGGTAGAAAATCTTCGGTTTTCCCGTACTGTACGTGGAATACGACGCCATGTTATCAACTTCAGTAAAAACCATAATTTGACGCAGAACACACCTAATCCTATATGAGCAGACGCGAGTTAAAATTTACAATACGCGTGTTTACTCTGTTTAAGAACTAGAAATTTCGACGATCACGTGCTCTACCGAGAGAGTATGGATAGGTGTGACTGTACAAAGAATATCGTCCGCTGCGTATCGAGATCGCCAATTTTTTGTACAGCTTGTTTTCGTCACAATAAACTTTTAATCCTTGCTCGCGCCGCCTCCACGTCACTACTGCGTTTAAGCGGTTCAACCATACACGCACCTATGTATACTTATTATTCAGCTGTCCACAATGTTCAATTATCATTAACAATATTTATTTGCACTCATACGAAACCGTGTCACATTTTATCCTCGCCGCGGCCGTTTGCGAGCGCACTACGCAACGACGCTCCGCGCTCGTTTCTTTTCAAACTGAGTTTTCATAGCGTTCAACAGTTGCTTATATGAATTCACCGGAGTCTCCCCTCCGCTTGTTGTCTCTATCGCACGTGCTAGTCTTCTGATGAGAAAAATGCGATGGCAATACGCGGAGCACACGCGCCTCGTTTGAATTACATAACTATAATATAAGTAATACATATCACAAACGTTAACTTGCCCTATGTCGGTAGAGTTCTTTGACGAGCACATTTTTAGTCGAGGATTGGAGTAGACAAACAAAACCATTGAACTCAAAATATATGATAATTGCTCATTAGGACGCGAGAAACGAAGCGCTTTAACGTGTTTTAGCCAACAAAGAGGAATAAAGTGAAGCGGATCTTGGTCTTGACATTGAACAAACTCAGATTATCATTAACTCGAGCAAACGTCTGATTACATTGTTATGACAAATTATCGCAAAGAACTTATTGGTTAGGTACTAGCTTCTGCCCACAACTTCGCGTCGAATTAGCAATTGCCATGTTTATCGCTATCCCGCGGGAACTATGCAATTTTCCAGGATAGAAAGTAGCCTATAACCTGGCCGGGGATTTTCTTGGCAGATTAGTAAAGTTTGCATTAAAATCGGTCAGTCATTTCCACGTGATGCACTCGCAAATGTACCTACAGGTAAACAGATAAACAGGCAAAAATTCTAAAACATATTGGAACGTGTACTGTTATCGATTCAAGTAACCCCAGCCAATTTGTTTTTAATATCATTCATGTTATCCATGTACAGACTTTCGACCCTCTTCAGCTTTATTATTTGTATAGATTAAATAAGTAGCCGAAATAGATTAAAGATTACAGTTCATTATACATTTGGGCGAGATTGAAGTTAAGATCAAAGCAGGTAGGTACTTACTCAGTACTTGAAGAAAATATGTGAAAGCAGGAAAAAGCCAACTTAATAAAAAGCATGAAAGTTTTTTAATACCTAACGCTGTTCAAGAAACGGATTTCATTATTAAGTCATGCACTTCCGGAAATAGCGTAATATTTCGGAAGAACGATGACATACTAGAAGTTATTTCAGCGAAACAGATAAGCCAAATTCTGATTAATTTTAAACGGTGACATGTATACCTTTGCTATTCGATTTCTAACTTTAAGTCAAAAGTGCGAATAAATCACAGGGGCAGCGTCTAATTTCAGAAGTCGAGATAAAGATCGGTTTCGACGTTCGCTGAATCACAAATAATGCAATCTAAGGGCACCTTTATTTCGTTTATTTGATGCTTTCGCTTCATTCATTGGCGCCGGTTGGAAATAGAAACAAGTGACAGTCGTGTCGCCAGTGGTGGCGCCCGACGGGTGTCGGGAGCCAGTCATCGGCGCATTATAAGTTACCTTTACACTCATCGAATACTTGGTCTCAGAAACACTTTGTTCTAACTACGTCATGTGCTACACATGCATCCAAGAGTCTAAGCTTCACATTAATTCTCAAACGCCTGTTTTCGGATAGAAGTGGATTTCTATAGAGAGGCTAACGAGTTGCAAAATCAAGATCACCTAACTCTTGCAGCGTTCCATTCTCCCAAAATTAGTTTAATTCCATAACTTACGACCTCAGGGCTAATTCAGTGGGAATGAATTAAGAGCATACCTACTAGTACCTACTTCATTTAAATATAATTAAAAGACACGAGTATAATCTGTCTTGTATGAGAGTACAGTCAAGTGTAATAATAATGTATTTAGACAAAGATTCAAAAATAACCATACGGTCTTACACCGGCGTAATAAGGTCGTGGGACATATTTTTGAGAAGATCCTATCAATACTTATTTTTGCACTTGACCGTACAATACTTAACTAACCTATTTCAATGGTCCATCCATCAATCAATACCCTACTTAGGCATGCAATTTGAAGATTATCACGGAGACAAGTAATTAGAGTTATTACATCAATACACATACGGAATGTTTCTTCTTCTTCTTCTTCTTTTTATTTGTGGCGTATCAAGTCGTTATAGCGACGACAACTTCGCCAATGTCAATGTAAAAAAAATATTATTAAAAAAATCTTGTGACAAAATGTCGGCAACGTTGTACGGTAATGGTCAAAGAAACCCCCTCCCCCCCTGTCGGGCTCTTAGCCAACGGTCAATGATATCCCTCAGAAACTGCCAGAAAATCATTAGCCGATGCCCAGGACGCACCGGACCAAGCACTGCTCTTCCCCCCGGACGGATCCAAAAAGGAACCGCAGCTCTTGATCACACGTGGAGGTAACCCGACTCGCACCCCTACGGAATGTTTTTTAATCCGAGACTATTATTACTAACTGACAAGTATGTATGTCACATATTTGAAATAGGGGGCAGATAAACAAACAGCTATGACGTTTACCTGAATTAGCCCATTCATTACAATGACTTAACGCCTGTTTCAATGAATGACGCAAATTTGTCCTTTTAATTTAATTTATTTTTATTTAATTAGCTGGTGTTTGCCGCACGGGCTAAATAGTCGGCACTGCCTTGGAGTTATTCTCAATGTTTTAAAAATACATGGTTTATAGCAATGTTGAAACGAGAATTTAAGAATGTCTGTATCAATGTGTGCGATAATGGTTCTGTAACTATTGTGTAATATTGAAGAATTCTGGGTTAAAGGAAGTGCGTTAAAGCCAAAAGTGAGACAAGAATTTCTGAGTTTCGATAGTTGTACTAGAAGAATTATGTGTAAGTAAATATGTAGATGATCGTTCAAAAGATAAAAATAAGCAGAATAAGTTAAAGCCTTTGTGTATATGATTTCTGATTGCTGATTGCCATCGGGTCTACATTTCTACGTAATACCCCAAATTTCAGCTCACTTTCACGATTTGATTTTGTTAGTTACGTACCTACTTCGTTACCTGGTTGCAGAGATGCTAAATAAACAGGTTCGCATATCTCCAGCAGTAATGAAATGGAACCTAAAATATGCATACGAATGCGGACAATTAGACGAAAACTTTATTAAAACTCCCTATCTTCGTGATACATCTTCGGTTTACGACTTCACGCTTTGTGGTATACGTGATCCGTGTTGTATCATGCATTTCACAGTCACCGCAAAGGCACACTCGCATAGTGATTCACAATTTAAAACCCATTGACTAACTCTTACAACATTACTAACTGCTCCAATCATCACGGAAAACAAGCTTAACTTTGACTTCTACATAATTTTAAGAAGCAAAGTACTTGCTAAATACCCCACTACCGGAGCTGACCGGCTAAGGTCCGGAGCAATTAGCAAGGTAAATGTTTTTCGTTTATTAATAGACACCTCCGCAAAATAACGACCCATCAATTATTTGGCAAAGAAGCTGTTTCGCAGGTAGTGGTATTTATTATATTTTTTTGTTCACGCTTTCTAAACTCAAGAGTCTTTGGGAATACAATACAAACATGTTAAGAATATAATAATATGAGTCTCTCTACGTGTAAGCCAATTTATATTAGGTAATACAGTTTCTTCATATCGTATACATAGAAAATTTTTAGTTTTGCCACAAAATTAACATCTTATTACCTGAGGCATTACTTTCGTAGAATACCTGATGAAAAAGGAATTCCCTCGGATGCAACAAGTCACTGTTTTCTTTAACTTCATGATTCACTAAAAAAATATTGTAACTTCAACTATTCGTGCACAAGTCTTACGCGCTACATATCCTCAACGACTGATTATTCGCTCATTTTACTCTAAGCAACAAGAAAAACGTTTGTTTATTTAAAATCCCAAATCAGCAGGCATCAATGTAGTCGACGCCATTTTATTCTGCACTTTGTTCGTTGTTATGCAATAAAAAGTAGCACAGATTAAAGTTAACATACGTCTGCTAACGTAAAAACAAGTTCATTCACCAAAATGTTGCATTGGATTTGACTTTGGTTTTATTTTGTCATTTTTTTACCGAAAATGCATAATTATAGACCTATAACATCTATAGAACGTAGCTAATCTGTTCGGTCAACGACTGCCAATACGGTTTCGCCTTTACAGACGCTTTTGACACCAATAAATAAAAATGCCAGCGCAGTAGTTTTGCAAACTACATACGTTCGCTTAAAAATACACGTACTCTAGAATTATAGCGGACATAAACAGGTTCCTAAAGGCCGTAACACATGGATATTTTGAAAGTAAATTTAACTTTTTGAAATAATAACATGCTGTATTTCAATTTCAAATGCATTATTGCAGTTTTGAGCTAGAACACGACTGTGTCGTTTGGTGCAGTACAAAGCATTCAGGTGCATTCGTCTTAAGTCAACAGATTCTATGATTTGCTTAGTAAGAGTTACAGTGTCTTAGATTACTTTGTTAAGCGCATCTTTCTGTTAAATTATCATTATCAATTATATTTTAATGGTTTTATGTTTATTATGAACTATACGAATAATAACCGGTCTTATTGGAGGTCTAAAGGAGAGGCCTATGTCCAGCAGTGGACTTGTAATGGCTGAGATGATGATGATGATGATGATGATAAGAATAATTAGCCGGATAATTAATCTTTGGGCGGCGGAGTAGAGTTATATTAAAATAAGAATCAAGATTATCGAGATAGTTTGTATAATGAATGCTAGTCTCGATATTCCAACATAATTCTAAGATGTGCTAACAACTAAGAACCACTAACAAACTTATAATTATAGCTCAAAATATAAACGACTTGGCTGCGCACGTGGCTTCGCCCTTGGGTCAGAACTCCCTATACAGGGTGATCTATCCAAATAGGTCAGTAGGGAGAAATCAAAAACTATAAGAATTAGGGGAATCTGTTTTTAGGAAATATAGGCATCAATTTAAGATTGATTAAAAACGGCATTCAATTTTTTATCATACTTATTTTTTTATACTGACTTTTTTTACATTTCTGTTATTGTTGATGGTGTTACTTATTATTCAGTCACAAGGAACACATTCTTAAAAGAAATTGTTAAATAATTAAAAGAAAAACTCAAAAGTTATTTCATTTAAGCAAAAGTTATTATTTTGGCCGGAATCGATTCCCGATTCTGTATGATTTTTATAAAATTAATGGCATTTTTATGTAATCTAAAATCGATCCCATGGTTCCTAAGAACAGATTCCTCTATCTCTTATTGTTTTTGACTTCTCCCTACTGAACTGACCCAATTGGATTGTTCACCCTGTTTATCGTTGGAAAACAACAACACAAAAGAATCCTTCAGTCCACGTTTCAGCTTCCTATATTCAGTAGTTTTCGCTGTGCTTAGATGATCAGTTAGTCACAAACGATTTCTTAATTATACTCGTAGATTATAATTTATAATAATCACGCAAGTAAACAGGCTCGTAAGTATTTTTTCAATAACAAGGCCTACCTCTAAACAAAGATTGCATATAATTTTGTTACCTAAATTACGAGGTTTCCACTTAAAGAATGAGATACAAATCCAACACGGAAGCAAAAACATTTAGCAGTCAACATTGAACAATAGGCGTATAATTTACACAATTAATTATTATCAACATTAATCTTTTGATAAAGGCCGTAAGAGTTGTTTAGATTGCTATCTGATGGAAATGAGCCCTTTGAGTGCAAAGAAAATGTCTGACGTAGCTTCAAGCTAATTTTGATACTCGCACTATCTTACCGGGACAGGTGCCAAGTTAATGCTTTATTTTATTATTTTCTGCGAACTTTTCAATTATGAAGCGGCACTTGTGTGCTAGAAGGAAAACTGTTCAACTGTTTGTTTTCCTCGTGATATTTATATGTGCATTCCTGAAATTACACAAAAACGGGAAAAACATGTCACAAATTATCAACTTTTGACGTGTTAATTTTTGCTTTTTTTTAATATTGCCTGGATAAAAAATCAAATCATAATGATTTTTACTTTTTTATTACACGTGTGATGTGTGTTTACAAAACAAATCACGTTCGCCGTTAGCATCAAGATGCGTAAACAAATCATTAACAAAGACATTTTATTAAAGTAAACCAGAAATCTTAGTTTAAAAGCTAAATATTATAAAACATTTTGCTATCCTCATGCCAGTATTGTAGAGCTGACAGTCAAGTCACCCAAAGAACATTATCTAACAACATGTTTTCGGTTTATCATTACCTACCACAATTTTGACTCATAATTTGGCAAACTTTTTTTATCAGCTAATACTAAATTTTATTTGAAAATGAATAAAACTAACCTAAGCTACGCGTTTAGCTTCTTTTTTTTACCTTTCCAAATTAGCAGATAATAAAGGTTTGACATTTTTTTTTGTCATGGGTTGGGATTGGATCCCGTATGTTTAAATTAAATCAAAAAGAAGACTAAACAGAACCGATTGTTTCCATGAAAGCGAAGGGAATACAGACGCAAACAAGTCTAAATTAATATTGGTTCAAGCAAGTGCAAAACTATAAACTTATTATTACTTTAGACATGTTACAATAGAAAACCGTATAATATCGCGTTGCCTTAGTAAGCACTTTTATACGCATGCAAAATATAATAATAAAGGAAATGTGATACAGCCCGTAGGCTCTTGTACGCGTGGGAACAAAGCGTTAATATCAGATTCTGTAAAACTGTGCAATATCGGTGAGATAATTTATATAGAGTTGAATGATAATAAGAAAAGGCCAGAGTTTGAGGATAAACTTTCTAAGCAAAATTCCATTCTTAGGTAACCATAGGAAATATCTTCCCTAAACACTGCA
This sequence comes from Pandemis cinnamomeana, assembly GCA_932294345.1. Classification (NCBI taxonomy): domain Eukaryota; kingdom Metazoa; phylum Arthropoda; class Insecta; order Lepidoptera; family Tortricidae; genus Pandemis; species Pandemis cinnamomeana. Next base: position 6,762,785 of record OW028705.1, on the reverse strand, counting down.
AAGCAAAGCAACACATCGCTTTCCATAAAATATGTACCTATGAAAAATGATTCGTCTATAAGTAAGAAATTGCAAAAATTGCAACAATAATTCACCCGACAACTTAAATTATTACTCTATAGAAGCTTCTCTATCCAAAATAAATCAAGGTGATATATAATTCATACCTGGAAAAGAAGCTAGTATGGCACAGGTGTCTGTGTATTTTTCAAGCTTTTGTTAACTTGCCATGTAGGTATGTATGTCCGGGTGGAACCTTGCAATTAAATTTTGAGGCAGCCTATCTTAAGCCGATTGAGCTGAAATGTTTCATACTTGTGTAAGTCGGATGATAAGACAATATTCTGGTAGTAAAACTTTAGTGAGCCGTCCAGGCCCGCCTCCGCAGGATAACTCTTCAACGGTTGGTCCGAATGACATCAAATTTGGTACACAATGATGGCAATGCAAGTACAGATAGCAAAAAAGCTTATATTCAAGATGGATCTTTAACAAAAACTTGTAATTCTGTTACGTTACGGCACAGAGTCAACTGTCTCCTAACAATGCTATGACGTTCACATCATCTCTAGCCTAAATGCGTCCCACTCCTGGGCACAGGCCTCCTCTCAGAGTGGCATATGTGACGAAATTCAAATCAATGGCTATGGTTGCAGTATCTGTCATACATTTACCTTTACCAGTAGGCTTATTACCTAACTCGCTCGCAATTGCCATCGTGTTGATTTTGACAGTTCTTGTATGAATGTGACAGCTAGCTAATTCCGATGCCAATTGTCAGCCCGTACATGAACTGTGAAAATGAACACGATGGCGATTGCGAGCGAGTTGGTAATAAGTCTACAGATCTGGCATAAATGCCCGTGTCGTAGCTAACCATCAAAATCAGACAGAATTTCGATTAAACAAACAACCTTTGTTTAAATTACAAATCTTTGAATTCAAAAAACACTAATTATACAGACACGATGCATCTGACGATTATGATGATAAACAAACACAGATAATGCTTCATAATGAATGGTTTCATTGAGGCACAGTATTAAAATTAAAATGACTCCGACTGTATTCGTAAGGATAACCAAGTGAATAATATCAAATTATAACATACACAAGAAGACAGATGTAATTCGCAAGAAACCGTTATCAGTACAGCGCGTGCCTTTAACAACAATATGGATAGTATTATTACTGTATTAAGTGTCGTAGGAAATGCTCATCAGCAGATCATAGAGCTGGTAGCACTGAAAATACTGAGCAGGCAGCCGTAAGTACGGTGTCAGTTGACTTGACAATAACCTGAGATACTTTGCGATGTGTATTAGTTTGGTAGGTGTCTAATTACATTTCATAACTGATGCCACTGTTTGTTTATTTCTGATCTTTAAAACGACTTGATTTTCTTAATTTTGTTACTAAATAATACGAGCGTGATGAGCAAATTTTAGGAAGGTTTCACCACAGAAAGTAGCCTGTAATTACTGAAACTGAACTGACGGATCACGCAAGTTTGTAGTCACTTCTTGTTACGTCCACCTGTTATGGTCGTGGTATATGAAAACGCGAGAGACCAGTGTATTTCACTGTACCTTCGAGTTTCACGTGAGTTTGTAATAAAGAGGACAAGTTATTTTCTCGGCAATAAAGGGTTTGGTTGGATTACTCTCTGTTACATTTCGTGTTTATCTTATAGGAATAAACTGAGAAATTTAAATATTAGAAACTTAACAGAGAATAGTGAGATAGGCTGAGTGTATAAAACAATCCTGTCAAATTAATAAACCTTACCAAAAAAAAATCCCGTAATTAATATCACAATGACAGTAGGTATTGCACGTTATGCGTAAATCAAATGTTTCACTAACGCATGAAACTTCCCTTAATTATTTTATTAGCCACACACACAGTGTGTATTTCAACAGCCCATGTTTTTAAGTTTATTAATACGTACGCTTGTTCAAACGTTAAACATTATACTCTACGATTGAATGAAAGGAGCAACAAATCAAAACAAATCTTACACAATCGCCCTAGCCTAGCTGTGTTTGTAAATCTAAGGAGATCTAACCAAAGCAAAGGGCGGTTACACGGTGTCTCTTCTCACGCTCATTATAAACAGTACTTAAATTGTTATTGAGATCTAGAACAAGACTTACCTACGCTTTATTAGCGCTCGGACCGATGCCTTTTTGAATAAGTTCTGCTATAGAGAAACCATACTTATTGATTACTAGCCTTCTGTCCGCAGCTTCGCCCGCGATAAATTAATTTTCCCGTAGGAAAAGGTATTTTCCCGCGGTAAAAAGTAGCCTATGCACTCAGTGATAATGTAGCTTTCTAACGGCAAAAGAATTTTTGAAATCGGTCCAGTAGTTTCGGAGCCTATTCAATTCAAACAAACAAACAATCAAATCTTTCCTCTTTATAATATTAGTATAGATTGAACGACTAACTATCGACTGAATGCCTAAGATAATGTCTACTTCACTCGATATATGTATTGCAAGTATCATTTTTATCTTATCCTCTAATTAAAAACAAAGTTTTAACAAATTTCCACAGACTATGACCTTCATCAGAGGTAGCGTTACACGGGTACGGGTGGTCTTTATTTGCCCATATGCTAAGGATACGTTGTAGAGTTGTTGTTTGTTTCTTTATATTTGTACAATAAAACATTTACTTACTTAGAGTCGTTTCTTTGTAAAGTCTCCAAAAGGTATATTAATTAGTAAGCATAAGACAAACCTATTATAAACGGGATATTACGTTTCGACGCAGTTGCATGCATCAAGAGCACGGGTAGACTATTAAGCGACGGTAATTCACTCAGCGCTATATTTTGATAAATATAATCACTTACAGCCAGTAACTGACAGAAGATGACGACGTAAACTACATGCAATTCCTGCATTTCTATAAAAACGTACCGTCTAGTATAAAAGGAAGCAAAACTGTGAATGATTTTAATACAACAGTGAAATTCAACGTAACCGCGTAATTTGTGTGCCAAAATTGATTTTAAACGGTACAAATAACTAATTTAATTGAGGCTCTACATGCGCCATTCGCGACACGTGTGGACAATGCACAAATATTTTCCATGTAACGGAATATTTATTAGAAATTTCCTTTAAACCTCCACAATAAATATGTTTAATTATGAATCTACGATTCGCGAATGAATCAACCATAACCCTAAGTATAACATTGGTTTAATAATGTTTGGCATTGCGATTTAACGCTTCCTCCTTACGTTTGTCTTTGGTATAGCCTAAATTACACCCGTCGTCGGTTGTTTTTCAGCTACAAAACACAGTGTCAAAAATGCTAGGCTGTCTGATATTGAGAGTTACTCAGCAGGACTCTGTGTAATAAGGATGGCGTCCATAGAGTCAGTTTGTTAGACAGGACATCCCAATAGAGTGGTCACACTCGTAAAGTTATTTGTTTAAGTTTAGTGCCTACCCACGTGGCACGCGTTAGAATATTGTGCTTTTATTGTGCCTCTTATTGGCCACTTCCACCGAATGATTGCTGACCTTACTTTGTGGTACATTGTTGATACTTGAGTGATACTGTTCTAGTTTTAGGGTTCCTTCCGTCGTATGGCAAAAGGACACTAAACTTGTACGATAATTTCGGTGTTCCACTGTATGTTGCTGATTTATGTCTTCTCAGTAACGCGTCGAAGTACCAAGTTGAAATCTATATGAAATACAAATTTAGGGCTACTCCGTCAAAAAAAATTAATGTATCTGCACACATAAAACTGAAGGTATCAAAATATATTATTACTAGCTGACCCGGCGAACTTTGTTCCGCCTTAAATTTGAAAAATTCCATTTGTTTGGGCTGTGCTATCCCGCGGGAACTATGCAATTTTCCGGGATAAAAACTATCCTATGTCCTTTCCCGGGACTCAAACTATCTGTATACCAAATTTCAACTAAATCGGCCCAGCGGTTTAAGCGTGAAAAGGTAACAGACAGACAGACAGACAGACAGACAGAGTTACTTTCGCATTTATAATATTAGTAAGGATTATTTGCATTTGTAATGTGTAATAAGAAAAATGTGTTGATTGATTATTTTGATTTCCTGCAAAATTCGAGGCTAGCTTTTTTTTCATCTTATAAGTACATTACTTGTGTACCCGCGGCTCCGTTTTGCCAGAATTTGCTTATGGCAACCCGTGGGAACGATGCGATTTACATAGAAAAACTATCGATGTAAAAAATTTAATTGCAATCGATTCACTGGTTTAGGCTTTAAAGCTTAACGAAAAACAGACAAAATAACTTTAGCATCCTACTAATATTATAAATGTGAAAGTTTGTGAGTTTGGATGTTTGTTACTCTTTCACGTCAGAACGGCTGGACAGATCTGGATGAAATTTGGAACATAGATAGATTATAGTCTGGAATAACACATAGGCTACTTTTTATCCCGGAAAAATGAACGGTTCCCGAGGGATATATGATGATGATGATGATGATGATGAATATATTACTACTAAGTGGGTACTATTACTACTATTACGTCGCGATGTAGTAATAGTAATTATAGTAATAGTAAATAGCGAAAAAAACAAAAACAAATATATCCCTCGGGAACCGTTCATTTTTCCGGGATAAAAAGTAAATCAACCATCTGCGAGCTATTCTGGCGTGCGCTGCCAAAACCGTTACACATGACTGTAATCTATACTAATATTACAAAGAGGAAAGATTTGATTGTTTGTTTGTTTGAATTGAATAGGCTCCGAAACTACTGGACCGATTTCAAAAATTCTTTTGCCGTTAGAAAGCTACATTATCACTGAGTGACATAGGCTACTTTTTACCGCGGGAAAATACCTTTTCCTACGGGAAAATTATTTTTTTATAAATGTGTGGGTATATCTCATCATCATCATCATCATCATCAGCCTATGTTAGTCCACTGCTGGACACAGGCCTTCCCTAATGAGCGCCACAGCGCCCTGTCTTTAGCTTGAAGCATCCAGCATCTGCCTGCAGTCTTTCGCAGATCGTCATCCCACCTGGCCGGAGGGCGTCCTACACTACGTTTGCCAAGTCGCGGTCTCCACTCAAGAACACGTTTCCCCCAGCGGTTGTCGGTTCTTCGCGAGATATGGCCGGCCCACTGCCACTTCAGCTTACTAATTCTTTGAGCTATGTCGGTAACTCTGGTTCTCTGTCGGATGTATTCGTTACGAATCCTGTCCTTCAGAGAGACTCCGAGCATAGCTCTTTCCATAGCTCGCCGAGCGACTTTGAACTGGTGGACCAACCCTACCGTGAGTGTCCACGTCTCAGCTCCGTAGGTCATGACGGGTAGGACGCACTGATAAGGAAAAAACGGGAATTATTATATTCGATTCCGAGTGACGCTATCTCAGTAACTATAATAACTAGACTCTTCAAATTTGATACAAAAGTAAGTGATTACAAAACTAAGAAACTAATTTCAGGATGTTTGGAGATTCCCACAGGATAAGGAAAAATCGGGATTTATATATTCAGTTCTTACGGGAACGGGAAAAACGGGAACAGGCAGAAAGTTGAAATTTGTCACGTAGGTTTATTCGGGAGTGTAGGGGAACACTAAGAAAGGATTTTCCGAAACGCCCACAGGGACGAGAAAAAACGGGACTTTACGTTTCGAGCCGAAACAGCTGAAGAAAGAGACAATACAATACAATACAAATACTCTTTATTGAACACCACAAATCAGTACAAAACAATACAGAAACAATGAACAAAGTAGACAATAGCAAGCAATAGTAGAAAGAGACTTAACATTTATAACGTGTGTTTCTTTAAAGGCTTTAAGTGAACTCCGAAAGCACTCCCCAAAATTTCCACGGGAACGGGAAAAACTTATTTTTTCGTTTTACATCTTAGCGCGTACGAAGTCGTGGGCAAAAGCTATTTAGGATATATTTTAGGACAGCCCTATAGGTTAGGTTAGGTTTGTTTTATAAAAATCCTGCAATATTTACAGTTTCAGAAAAATTAAGGCAGCGGGGCTATGCGGGGGCTTGCTTGCATGCTTGCTTGAGTCCTTGCTTTGCATGCTTGATTGCATACTTGCTTTCATGCATGCTTGCTTGCGAGCTTACTTGCATGCATGCTTGCTTGCACGCTTGCTTGGCATGCTTACTTGCATGCTCACTGCGTGCTTGCTTGCACGCTTGCATGTCATGCTTTCATGCATTCTCGCTGAGTGCTTGCTTGCACGCTTGCTTGCATGCATGCTTGCTTTGCCTGCTTTTATGCCTGCTTGCGTGCCTGCTTGCATACTTACATGCTTGCATGCTTGCTTGAAAGCTTGCAGTTTCGCTTGCTTGCTTGCTTGCATGCCTGCTTGCATACTTACATGCTTGCATGCTTGCTTGCATGCCTGCTTGCATACTTACATGCTTGCATGCTTGCTTGAAAGCTTGCAGTTTCGCTTGCTTGCTTGCTTGATTGCTTGCTTCTGTGAAATGCTCATGGTTCACTTGCTTACTTGCATGCATGCTTGCTTGCACGCTTGCTTGGCATGCTTACTTGCATGCTCACTGCGTGCTTGCTTGCACGCTTGCATGTCATGCTTTCATGCATTCTCGCTGAGTGCTTGCTTGCACGCTTGCTTGCATGCTTGCTTGCATGCTTGCATGCTTGCTTGCATGCTTGCATGCTTGCTTGCATGCTTGCTTTGCCTGCTTTCATGCCTGCTTGCATGCCTGCTTGCATGCCTGCTTGCATACTTACATGCTTGCATGCTTGCTTGCATGCCTGCTTGCATGCCTGCTTGCATACTTACATGCTTGCATGCTTGCTTGAAAGCTTGCAGTTTCGCTTGCTTGCTTGCTTAATTGCTTGCTTCTTTGAAATGCTCATGGTTCACGCGTGCGAAGCCGCGGGCAACAGCTAGTTTATAATATTAGTACCTAGGTATTTAAACGACATGAATACGTAATGAATGACCAGTTTATAGCACGATACCTTAATCGGGATCGGATTATCCAATGATTCAATAAGGATGATACGAATGATACGCCTCCACTTTTCTGTTAAATAATTCCACAGAATTTACTAATCGGAGCGTCGGAAGCACTCCGGACTATCAACAAAGCGCACCATTATCTAGTGCTTGAGATAATGTTAGCGGAGAACCGGAAATCGATAAAGTTTCAAAATCTTCTCGAAATGCCATAGTATACATAACATGAAAAATTGAAGAAATGATTCACTCTTTAAATAAATTGACAATGATTAGATATGCATTAAGGAAAAAAGTGAGGTTGTTCAGGTGTGTGTTGAGGTGAGGTTTTCATTGTTACTTTCTCACATTTTTTTTTTCTTAAGTTTTTTTTTTTTTTTTTTTTTACTACAAACTGACCAGTGATTGACCTCTATCAACACAGTAATACAGTAATGTAAGGTTATACAGTAATGTTATGTGTGTTATTATTATTGTCAGTATTATTTTATTTTATTTATTTAGCTATTATATTCATGTTGGTATTGTTGTTTTTATTATCCCTGCGTTTATCCTGTCTATTTGTTTCCGCCACCTACTTAAACTGTCTCCAACTCATTTCTCTGTCTTATTGGTTGTCTGGTAGAGATCGCTATTAAGCGATAAGACCACATATTGTCTACTTTGTTCTTTGATTCTGTATTGTTTTGTACTGATTTGTGGTGTTCAATAAAGAGTATTTGTATTGTTGTTTTGGATCACAATCTATTGAATTTTTGTAGTTCTCTCACAGTTTCGATTTCATCTTCATAGCCAATTATAATAGAGGTAACCGGAGTCTTTTCTTTTTCTTTTTTTTTCCTTCCATGCTTGTCTGGAAGCTGCAATGGGAGTAAAGAAAAATCATTGAATACACCAGTTGCTTCTATTCCCGCGCAGATGGTAAAAGCCCATCGAGGGAATGGGCCAAAATCTTAGGACTCCTGTTACAAGCGATGCAGCTAGCAATCCATCACTATTTCGATTCACATTCCACCTAAACGCCCACAATCATGCTAAACGTGACCTTTATGTCTTGTTACCTTAGGCTCTGTCTACACCGTAAGGGATAAAGACCTGATTTATGTATGTATGTATGTATGTATGTTTGGAAATAAAATACCGAATGAACTACCGACATATATATAAAAAATATATTCCATATAGTTTCTTTGGTCTTCCACCCGTTTCTGTCTTCTACAAGGCTTCCCCAGTTCGGATCCGAAAGCTCCGAATCGTCCCGCCATCTCGTTTTTAGTCTTCCTGGGGAACCAGTCAGTGGTGACTTTTACTCAGCGGTTCAAATGCATTCGGCAGTCATGTCCCGCCTAGTCCCACTTTGACTGTGCACTGGACATCCAAAAAGCCTGCTTAACTATAAAGTAATCGATCTTAATTATTTATTTTCGAAACAAATGCAAGATAACTTACAATTTAAGTATTCTACGTTTTCGGTTAAAAATTTCCCTGTTTTTTTTTCGGAATCGTAATTTTTTGCACTCCTGACTCATTCATACCGATAACCACGCGATGCATTTCAGAAATTCTGACCGATTTTATAGGAAAGCTAAAACGGAAATTGCTTTAGCTATCGTATGTACTGAATCATGGTGTATTAGTCAAGTATGGCGAGACGAGCCTATAAACTTGTTTGCCAAGTTACTAAGGTGCGGATAAGACTTTGAAGATTAGAAACGGAACTCAATGTATTTATGATTTGTTTGTTTAGTTAAAATGTTCTGAGAAGTTGATGAATTCAGTTATACTTTGTTCAGAAGTTTGGACGATGTCAGTCACTTACTGATGTATCATCGATCGCTGCTCTTATAAAACTTTCTTTTTCAAGTTTTCTTGTTGTCTTGTTTTGTGTACCTAATAGGTACTACCTATCTACCCATAATCATATAATCAATTCCTGTTCTAAACTCAATTTATTGAAATAGTACATTACAGACCTAGGGCGGTGAACTCGTAATTGTCTCAGATCGCAGGTATGGGCAGCCCAAATCGAAGATGAGGGCCATATATATGCAATCTGGGGCTTTACGAATTACCGCCCGTGGTTTGTATAAAGTTTTACGTTTTGCCTTAGCTAAGAAGTGAGATTTTCGGCCCGCGACGCGGGCGTAATATCCCTATTACGGCCTAGGGTGACGTAAAATAAGTTTAAATATGATTTACGAGTACACTTTTGAAATGTTGCACAACCCTGTCAGTGTCGTTATAGTCTGTTTTCAATAACGTAACTGAATAGTTATTTTATAAGGCGACCATTAAGGGGCTTAGCGCGTTTATGAGTATATATTTTATATTGCATTAATAAGGTATTGCTTAACACGACTCACGGTCAAAAGCTCTTGCCTTTATGACATACACTTATTGAGGCTTGATGTAAATATAATGTTTACAGCCGCGTCGTTCACTATGTATAAAATTATGTATAACGTTACGCAACTTAATTGTATGTTTACTTAGTTGTGTACGTCCCGTTATTGTGGGATGAAGTTGGTCATAACTTAACTTGGTTTATTGGTTTTCGAGCAGCGTTCAATCAATCAGAACATAATATTTGCTGTGTACTTACTCGTACAGCCGACGTCAAAAATCTGTGATCATTGAAAAGCCTTGTCACTGTGACAACTGTGACACATACAACTGTCGGTGTATGGTTACCGTACTACGATAAAGCATTAAAGTGATTACCCACTTTTAACTTTTACTACCTATACACACAAACTGAACCGAGGTATTAAGGTGCGAAATAAATATCATTGTTATTTACTAAGACTCAGACTATGTAAGTATAAAAAAAACGCGAAAGTAAGTATTTATCGGACCCAGTACTGGACGTGGGTATACACACTAATTATTTAAGCTTAGAATGATTATGTATTTATATCAAATGAGATTTGTACGATGTGATTAGGATGTCACTTATCCAAGTTCTTTTGTTTCATGTTTGGATTGGGAGGTGAACGCTCGTAACAGAGAAGATTAAAGGAATTTAGAGGGCACATTTCCTCCATGAACACTTTATGGGCTAAAAATTCGTGTTTCTTTTACATATTATTCGACAAAAAAAGAAGGCGGGGCACTACCTACCTTTTTTCGAGCCGTTTAAAGTTTACTTAGTAGACTTTAATTTACAAGACAACAACAGTAATGATTATCTGTAATACGATTTACGAGCTAAGTACTCCAATTGATTGAAATCGTGACATGGTCTTTACCATCGTGGTCCAAAATTATTGTTTAAATCATTTGAACTTTTAGCGCTAACAGCATTTTAGACTGTTTTAGGTTTTCCTTGAAGCGTTTTAGAAAGGACGTTTGACTCGGTTCAAGACCGACTATTTTCTCGCTTAAGAAACGAGATACACATCTCGTGTCGGTAAAAGAGACAGATTATATTTTCTATTAGCAAGGGACAGCTGGCTTATAGGTACTCCCTTCTCGCTCTACGTCGGTGGTGGGACCAGTGCCGAAAGCTGATTTATACGCGTATTAAAGCATTCCCATTTAGCTAAGCAGAACTCTAATGAAGAAAAAGTGTAATTAATTCATGTTAGTTGGTTCTACGTAGATATTATTGCGCATACATTAGTTGGCCAATTATGAAATTTCAGAAACAGGTATACTTTGAAGTTATAAGTTACAAATTCAAAGTTTGTACTGTGTGGTGTCGCTGACACCGTTAGTCATTAATAAGCGAGTCAGAGGTAGGGTAGGTATGGAACGAATTACAAAGTTGTTTTCAACTTTAAATATAAGTATAAACATGCAGAAGTGGGTCGTTATAAATTGATAAATGTCATATTGTTTTCAGGCTTAAATTTTCCTGTGGGCATATATGGAGTAGAAGGAATGTAAGCATGTTTTTAACTGTATTTGTAACCAGAAGCTATCGAATAGCTAAAATACATACATGCACAAATCACGTCTTTATCCCTTACGGAGTAGACAAAGCCTAAGGTGGCAAGCTCTAGGCCACGTTTAGCAAGATAGTGATGGGTTGCAAGCAGCTAAAATAGCTTTTAAAAATATAACGAAGCCATTACCCAAGCTGTAGGTATTTATAGTCTGGTATTCAGGACACCAAAACACAGCTATGTCTAATGTCCCGGCATCGGAGCGGGCGTGCTTGTCCGTGGTTCTGAAGATTATGATATATAAATAAACATAGGTACACACATACAATCAGCATAAAAAGCGGTGTTTTGTTGTATTAAAGGGAAAGGCATTATCTATGCAAATATTATAAAGAGGTAAAATTTGTGAGTTACACAGTTTGTGACTTTGTGAGATTGTAGGGGGTAATCTCTAGATCAACTGAACCGATTTTGAAAATTCTTTTACCAATAGAAAGCCACATTATTTGTGAATTTTACATTTGATTCATTTGATTCTGCGCGTCTTAAGCAATTTGATTCTGAAGCCGCTTAGTCTTGTGGGGTAAATATTTTAATTTACAAAATAGTTATCTTTAATTTCAAGATATAGCAAAATGTGACCGACGTTAAAAAATTTATTGATATTTTATTGAAATATAATTATAAACAGACAAAAATTAAATTGAAAATCACAAACACAAAATTTTTAATTAGCCTATCAACTACGTTACATTATTAACTCTTGATATTAAATATAAAGGGGGTTTGAAGGTTTTTCGTTCTCTGAAGAACATTTAGAGCGTAAGTGTTTAAGGATATAAATATTTTAAAACAAAGCTTTGTCCGATTGTTTTACTACTACCATTTAATTTATGTGTCGACGGTACATATTAATGGACTGGAGACCTGTTGCAATCCTGGGTTCTTTGAGATCAACAGACAGTTTCTTTGTAACGTTTTTAGACGGCAACCTATATTCTCTCCTGGTACAATATGAAATGTAAGTTACTTTGTAAAAATGCTGTGTGCTTGTACGGTCAAGTGCAAAAATAAATATTGATAGGAACTTCTCAAAAATATGTCCCACGACCTTATTACGCTGGTGTAAGAGCGTATGGTACTTATTTTTGAATCTTTGTCTAGATACATATTACTACACTTGACTGTACCTGGTCTTCGGTTTTTAAGGAGCTTGAATTTAGCCAAATCCTTATGTCAACAAAAAGCAGTCAGTACCTAACACGTTGTAATAGGTTCTTGTTTTCTATGAAAAACAGTCAGGAAAAATACAATGTTATCATTGGTCACATTGATAGGGCTCCTAAATTTAACTAAGATCGACATGACGATAGGGCGTTTAGGTAAGATAAGAGATAACAAAACACGACAATCATCTCTAGAACTGACTCACCTTTTTACGTAACATGGGAAATAACGACAAACGAAGATTAAACCCATGCCAATAAGCATAAAATAAAAGCCTATAGTGACCTCTATGGCATCTTAAGCAGAGGATCGTGGGCTCGAACTACAGATATGAAATATACCATAGATTACGCAAAGCAATGGATCTCCTTGGCGTGTCCGAAACCCAACAATGCGACATGTGTTGAAGTACTCAATCCACATAGGACCCGCGTAAGAACCACATCCCAAGTGCTCTTACTTTGAACGGAGGCCTGTTCCAAGGAGCTGTAATTGTTTCCACTCTACTCGTATTTCGGATTCAGCGCATTTTTCATCAACTTTCGAATGAACTTTCAAGACATACATACATACCGTCACGCTTCTTTCCCACAGGGGTAGCCAGAGACTACTTTGTTCCATTTGCTACGATCCTGACATACTTCTTTCGCTTCATCCACACTCATCAATCTCTTCATAAATGCTCGTCGGTATCGGGTACTCCTGACCTGACCTTTTTCCAAAACGTCTCCTATTTGGTCTCGGAACGTCCGTCTATGCCTTCCCCTCCCAACGTAACCATTCACACTATAGATCACACCCCTATATATCTGTTTAGTTTTAGTTAGTCTACTTTCATCCATCCGCTCTACGTGACCAAACCAACAAAGCATACTTTTTTCTATCCTAGTCACTATATCCTCTTTCACACCAGCACGTTCCCTTATCACACTATTCCTTATTCTATCTTTCAGTGACACACCTTCCATACTAAAGATGTGCCTACAAATATTGGGCCAGATCACAATGCTTTTTTTTTTATACGTCAAGGAAAGCAAACGAGCAAGTGGGTCACTTGATGGTAAGCGAGCGCCACCACCCACACGCGCAATACTAGAGGATTGCAGATGCCCCAGCATAGAAGGCTAGGATAGAATACCTCTTGCAGTGGCGTAACTATTAGGGTGGCAGGAGTGGCAAAATGCCACGTGCCCCTAGCTCTACGGGGTCCCGAACTGGCTTGGTTTAGAGCACAGAAGGGACGCTGATGCACTTCTTTATATTGAGGAAGGCGCCCCTGATCTGACGAATTTGCCGCGGGCCCCAGACGTTATAGTTACGCCACTGACCTCTTGTGCCGGTAATTTTACCGGCTGTCTTAGGAACGCCGCAGTGCAAGCACTAACTACTAAGGCAGTGGTTCTTAACCTTTCAGACATGAGGGACCATTTACCTATCAAAGTTTCTGTCTGGCCATGGACCACCTAGTAACTACATAATATCTAACGTATGGCTTCGATCAGTCCCAATGGACGGAATTGCACCTTCACGCGCTGAGTGTGGTTGTCACTTATCTAATTAATTTATTTGATTGGTCCCGCGTACCACTTTGGATGCTTCCAGGGACCAACAGTGGTCCGCGGACCACCGGTTAAGAACCACTGTACTAAGGCGTAAGACGGTGGTTGCGATGCGGACGGACCTTGCACGGGGCCCTGCCACCCGAAAAATTCACTTCAACGAGAAGCTCGTGTTAAAAGATGAAGTGATATTTGCCGGTATCGTGAAATATGTCCAGACGATAGCGCCCAGCCGATACCGATACGTAGGCGTCGTGTTAGTATGATAAACGTGCAAGTAAAGGAGTTTGAATGGCGGCTTGTTTCTCAGTGACAGGCGTCAGATAACTTTGGACTATGATCCCAGAATATTTAAAATGAAGCAAGTTCATTTGAATGCTTCAGCTGCATTATCACAATTTTATATGTAGTATATTTCTGACATAATATTAGTCCATAGTTTTTTTTTATATGTATTAGGGTGTACCTGTGTTGTTGTGTAAGTGTATTCTTATTATTATTATTTTAATGCTCTATTTGTTTAGATTAAGTTAGGGTCTTTGGTCTTAGTTTTTTAGTATGTCTACTCTGTACTCTGGTTTCTGTTGTCCTGTCAATCGTTCGAAGGTTAGCTGAAAGAGAAGAGAATTACAGAAGGGATTTAAGGGATAAGTTCGCCCTCGTACATCTGTTTTTCTAAATACCTGTAATATATTTTCCCTGCGTTTATCCTGTCTATTTGTTTCCGCCACCTACTTAAACTGTCTCCAACTTATTTCTTGGTTGTCTGGAAGAGATCGCTATTAAGCGATAAGACCGCCTATTGTCTACTTTGTTCATTGTTTCTGTATTGTTTTGTACTGATTTGTGGTGTTCAATAAAGAGTATTTGTATTTGTATTTGTATTGTATATTTTGTGTACAATAAAGAGTTATACATACGACACAATTATTGCCACACACATACACAAATCACGTCTTTATCCCTTACGGGGTAGACAGAGCCTAAGGTAACAGGTACCTACAGGCCACATTTAGCAACATTTGATTTTCGTAGTTCGTTTCGTCCCCTTCCGCGCACACTAATGGTCATTAATGTCAGAGTGAGAGGAATGCGAACTTCGAAAATCGTATATCTGAGTAGCCCCCCTGTTTCCAACTAAGTTACGTTTTGACGTGGTCATTACAGGAGCGCGTCGAGCTGGCGCCTGCGCACACAAGGCGCGCATTGTCTCCGCTTCGCTATTCCGGAGGCAACAAATATCACACATTGTTGCTAATTTATTGGAATTCTAAGAGCCTCCAGTTAGCTTTATCTGTCAGTTAACGAGATAATTCTAACTAAGCAAATATGTGGGTATAATCCGGCTCAAAAGTACCTACTTAAAGAGAAACTTGAAATTAGACACAATTAAAATTTGCATACATACATACATAAATAAATCACATCTGGGTAGACTTACTGGGTAGACAGAGCCTAAGGTAACAAGATCTAAAGGCCACGATTAGGATGATTGTGGGCGTATAGGTGGAAAGGGGAATCAAAATAGTGATGAGTCGATAGCCGCGTCGCCTATAAAATGATTCCTACGATTTTCAGCCGATGCCTCGATGGGCTTTTACCATTTTCGTGGGGAGAGTAGCAACTGGTACTTTCTATGTTTTATGTTTGCCCCCTGACCAGCATGGAAGTGAAATTTTTCAACTAGACTAGAGCACAAATTAAAACGATAACTTAACTACTGTATTACTGATTAGGACTTAATTGCGTTCCATGTACATGCTTTTAATTGCCTAGCTCGAGGTTTTGGACATGGCGCGACGTTCATGTTCTCGAAAGGACTCGCTAGATTAAATCGGTAATTACTAATTACTACTTCTTTACTACTATAAAAGTATATAAATAACTATCAATTGACGCATGTGTGACGGGTCAAAACGACGGTTCGTAATTGTCAGGAGATTACCTATATGATAGAAAAATTGGAGATAAAACGCGAAACGGGAGCGATATTTAAAATTATAGTCTATTGACCTCTCTGATTATTGAAGTCGTTAATTAACACAATGAAGCAATTATAAGTACAGAATCGTCATCGTTGAGCGCCTGGAGAATTATGCAAAGCAAACTGGCTGGAGTATGCTTGACAAACATTTTGCTGCACTAGGCGTGATGAATCATACTACTCTAGCCGAAGCAGAAAGTGTGGGCCAATCGTGTACCCTGTATTATACAGAAAGAATCGTTATTGAGAGATAAAAATACCTACTATTAAAACAAATTAATAGCTGCATTTAACGAAAAAATATTTTTCAATTAAATAACGATTGAGTTATGTTGTGTTATGCTTACCCTCTAATAAATGGAGGAGGCCTATGCCATGAGGCACGCCGAATTACGTGATAATTAAAAAAAAATACTACACAATGTACTGAAATTGTAGCGAAACGGAATAAAAAAGGCTATATTACTACTATTATGCTTATAGGTTTTGATGCCATGTGGTCTAGGATGGAGCATGCTTGTCTACTAAATACTCATTAAACCTAGAATTGAAAATTATAATATTTAATTATATTTTACATCTTTATGTGCTGGCAGTAGCGGCAGTAGCTATTAGTAAGTGCTCTAATTAAATCAGACCATTTTTCTGCTTCAATTAATTGAAGTAAGGCCATGCCTTTTTACCTTTGAATTAGGTACTTATTTTCCGTCTTTCTTGCTATTGTAGCTTTACGCCGATATTATTATATTAGGTAAACGTTTCAAACGGCTCTTATTCTTAGTGGCCTTTAATCTTTAAGCATATCTTCACCCACAATTATTAGTAGCAGTCAAAAGTGTGTTTTTTCATGTTACGGGGTCAATGACCGAAAGTAATTCTGAGCACTTCACGTCAACATTTCAGTGCTAGTTGACGCTATCATATTTCTTCTTTATTCAATTTTCCTGCGCAGGAGTGACATGTCCGTTGCGCGTGGGCACAAGCCGAATTAACCAGGATTAGGGCCCGGCTACGCGTGACAAACCACGCAGCGAGCGATTTCCTAATACATTGCGGGTGTTATTAGTTAGCTGTTATGCGGAGAGCGTTTCGCGCCTGCAATGAAGAGAGAAATAGTTTGGTGCGCCGCTGGTCGCGCGTAGTCACGACTGGCCTGTAACACGGATTAGGGTTGTGTGAGGAGGATTTCTTATTTTAGGTCGATTGCACAACTGTGTAAATGTGGAAGTGGGCACTAGAACTTTCTGGTCACCGGGGACCTGATTTTTGAAAGGACCATTCGAAAGATGGAATATTATGCTGAATTTGAAATACGAGTAGAGAAGAACAAAATTTTATTATAGCTCTACTTAATCTTGTCAATTTGAGCTGTGTATTGTAGACTAGCTGTTGCCCGCAACTTCGTCTGCATAGAATTCGTTTATCGCTATCCCGCAGGAATTACGCAATTTTCCGGGATAAAAAGTAGCCTATGTGCTATTCTAGAGTATAGTCTATCTATGTTCCAAATTTCATCCAGATCTGTCCAGCCGTTCTGGCGTGAAAGAGTAACAAACATCCATCCATCCATCCATACATACTTACAAACTTTCGCGTTTATAATATTAGTAGGAATAGTAGGATTAGGTACCTACATAGAAATGACCGCAAGCGTTTGTTCAACCAAAACATCGTGGTATCGATCCCATTTAAGCAATAAAGTACAACTCTATTCAAAATAAAACGGCATTAGATTAATGCCTGTTAACCAGTTAATTGATGACCATTCATGCTTTTGCTGAATTGACACCGCCGCACGCGCCGAGCCGACCTCGACTGAAATTAATAGGTGTCAGTGGGCAATCTTATTTAAACTAAGGCTGTTCACACATTGGAATAGCGCCTTTATTTAACTTAACAAGATTATACACCGCGATGTTGGCTATATGAAATATATTATTATGATGTTTTATCTCAAAGTTGTTAAAACTTTAACCTTTGAACCGGCGAATAGACGGTACAATGTAAAATACGTGAAGATTTTTGATGGATTTAAAAGGTTAAAACGGAGTCTGCGTGTAATAATTAGAATTGGGTTTAGGAAATACTTAATGCATATATTACGCTCCTAGTGTCGACAGTAATATAAAATTTTACATTTGGCAAATGAATCTGTTATCAACAATTGGCATAAAGATAAATAAATAGCTTGGAAATGTAATAAATAGATACATCAAATAAATCAATTTTACTATGCGCATTTAACAACGAGTAAACATACATGCATTATAAATACACATTACGGATTAAACATCTAAGACCAAGAACAAACATTCGTATTTTTATCTTAATATTTGCTCTGATCGCAAATTCAACCCGGGATCCCAAGCTTCGTAGGTAGGTTCTTTGACTACTATTTTAATCGATCATTAGGTGCTGGGATGGGCAGCGAATTTCATTAAAAAACAAGGGTTAACAGAGCGATATTTGATATTAATTTTAGCTTTATGTCCTCGCATGTGTTTCTGAGAAAAAGGGTCAAGACCCTTGTCTTTGTGTGTCAAGACACACAGCCGGACAATAGATTCTATAGCCCCTGTAGTATAGAGGTTCCCGTTTTTGTCAACGGTACGGAACCCTAAAAAACAGTAGCTAATTATAGGGTTTAAAACAGTATACGCTTTACGCTAAACACGACCGGACCACACATGACTAGATAATTGTAATTGACGGCTCGGCCGTATCATAACGCTCAATCGTCTGCGTGAATATAGGGCATGATGTTTTGATATGGTTATTACGAATAATAGCTTCATAGTGGACTTGAAATAGCTGTTATCGTTTAAAAGTACTGCGTGGGATTTGGGAGAAGGCAGCGCGAGAGTAAGTTTGAAACTGGTTCAAGCGTAAGAGACTGCATACGCAGAACAATCAAATTACCCTTTTTTAGTTTAGAATGTTCTTAAATCTTATATTCGTCTCAACCATCTTACTACGATACTATATGTATATACATGTGCCCGTAAACAAATTTTGTATCCTGTGGGAATTGCGAAATTTTTGTCTTTGTTTTTTTTTCTTCAATCACGCTAAAAGTGGTCTTTAGGTCTTGTTAACTTAGGGTCTGTCTACCCAGTAAGGGATAAAGACGTGATTTATGTATGTATGTATGTATGTATGTATTTAATACCAACAAGTCGATTCCATATAACATAATAACTAAAGTCAGCACCAAATACATCAGCGACCAGTGGCCAACACATTGGTACCAGCTTTTGGCAAATATTTATATAGCCTTATTCCGATATATGGACATTTGCGCCGGTAAAATATATATCACGATGTACATAAACTCCAATCATCAAGGCAAATTTTACATGGAAACAAGCCGTAAAACTAGTATAATTTTATGTAAAAGCTAAACGTTAAATTAAATGGCTCTTTCAGTGAGGAAAAACACAAAGTCGTAACTATTACAGTAACTATGAGTTCTGTTATTCTCTCGTTATTCAAAATTAATGATTACTAAGGCAGGTCGACAAGAATAGTTGGTCGTATATTATCCGATGATTGTACACTAGTTTCTTTGACTTTGTATGTTTATTTTTACAAATAATGTACCTATAAAGGTTTTTTAAAAAGAGCAGCAATTTACTTTTATTTAATACGGGCGTATATTTTAACAACTGATAATATACACACTAATTAACGTAAAAACATGTGTAAGACCAACATTAGTTGAATTTGATTTTACTACTAATTAATTTAGCAAGCAATACGTCGATTAAATTAACGTACATACCTGCGTAAACATAACACTTATGTCAAATGAAATAGTACTTGTTACATTGCTCCTAAAGGCCCAGACACACGGGCGAGTCAGTTCGCGTACTAACCGCTCGACGACGAGTAGGTACGCGAACTTACTCGCCCGTATGTCACCCACTTAAGACAAACTTTAAAAAAATAATTACGCTTCAATACGTTAATATAAAAAGTTTTGGTAATAACTAGATTTATTAATGAATCGACTCCAAAACCAATATATACGCAACTAGCGACCCGCCCCGGCTTCGCACGGTATATTTATGCATGTATTATACCTACATATAAACCTTCCTCTTGAATCACTCTATCTATTAAAAAAAACCGCATCAAAATCCGTTGCGTAGTTTTAAAGGTTTAAGCATAGGTACATAGGGATATAGAGGCAGAGAAAGCGACTTTGTTTTATACTATGTAGTGATAGTGAAGAACACGTTCGTTTTCTTCCTTAACTAATTTGCTTGTCGAATTTAACGTGCACACCGCTAGACGTATCTGCAACCGACCTCAGTTTGTACTTCGCAGTACTCCGTTTTTACTTTATATTTGGTCTGTATGCCTAGTGCAGGTTTTTGATCACAAAGTAAGTCTCGAACGCGTTTGCGTTAAAATGTCAAATAGTATGAGAACAGTTTTTTGCCGTTTCGATCCACAAGTGGCGCTGCCAATTTTTCCATAGTAATTGAGACGTTACGTGTACGCGTTCGAGAGGTTTTGTATGCGAAACCTTACACTAGAAGCCCAGATGCTGGCAGCTAGTAAAGACGGAAACCGCTATTAACACCTTTTCATTCGTGTAATTCACCGTGGGCGGCCTTTCATGCTCTGAACTCTAGCGCAGACCGTTTAGTCTAAAAATATAGCAACACTGACTCATAATTGTGATTGGATTAAAAAAATTGGTTCATCTGTTTGTTTTACACGTCATGGCGAGTCATAGGTTTTGTTGTATTTCGGGTTCCGAAAGATAACTGTTTAAAATACGGGCGAAGAAACATTTCTTTTCTTAGTTATTAATGTTATTATCGTGTTTTATGTACGCACATAAAGAAAGAAAATAATTTACGCGAAAAATGAAAAAAAAACATGGAAATTAAGAATTCACATCATAATTATAATCAAACTAACGCTAATCATGGTAAAATCCCATCGAGGAAATGGGCGAGTCTTCGGAATCATGTTATATAGGCGATGTGGCTAGCAACCCATCACTATTTTGATTTCCCTTTCCAGCTATACGCCCTTAATCATGCTAAACGTGGTCTTAAGGTTTGTTACCTTGTGCTCTGTCTACCCCGGAAGGGATAAAGACGTGATATATGTATGTATGTAAGTAACGCTATCCCAAAATAGGTAACGGTTATCAAGTCAAGTTAAAATATTGAGTAGGTAATTATTTAGATAGGTACAAATTAAATAAACTAAATTAAGTTTAATATTACGATAAAGCGAAGTTGAAATCTTAAATCCTCGCCTGCTTACGAATTCGTGATACGACGTGCATTTTTTGTGTTAAGAACCTTTTTATTATATTCCCCAAAATGGATGCCAAGTATTGCGTCTGTGAGGGTTTTTTTCAAAGGTAGGTCCCTATCTCAAATTACTTCAAAAACGCAATGACACACAGACGAAACATGCTTGACATAAGGATTAAGAATAATTTTAACAATAATTTCATCCTATTTTTAGTACACATCCATGAGATCATCTCATTACGCCACAGCAGTCACGAAATCGAAATCGCTTACAAGCAATAAGAAACGTAATAGCAATAAAGTGTTTTTGTGTTTAGCATACCCACATTATCATTAGAATATATAAACATCTTAACGTTTAGTGAACGTGCGTTTACATCTGAAAGCTGTATAATGCTGGCACTGCAATGCTCTGTGGGTGCTGTAATGTTTTGGTCTGGTTCCATACCTATACAAAATAAGTCGGCACAAAAGTTGGCTTCTTTAAAAATGTTCGAATTAACCAAAATAATGACGATATTACATTTATTTACTGTCGAATATTTTACTTTGTCAGAATTTGAAAATGTTGATTTGTTTGTTCTCAGAATCAAATCAACGATACAAGTTCTACAGATTTTTATACCTGAAAAAATTGACGCAGCTCATTTCTGGTTTTTCTTACTTTGTGCATACATACATATATGCGTACCTATGGTAACAAAACCTACAGCAAAAAATTACTATGTACGATTTTATCCTCCTATCTACGAGAATTGATATTGAGAATACAATATTTTGGTATTTTTGATTGTTAGCACAACCAGATTCATTATGCTAGTTTGCGTACTTTATTTTTTTGACAGTATTTTCTCAAGGATTACACTATTCGTAAAATGAAAAGTATTTTTCTGAAAAATGATACGTAAATTCGCCATTACATGTTCATTTTGACAATTCATTTATGGGCTGACAATTGGCATCGGAATCAGCCAGCTGTCACATTCATACAAGAACTGTCAAAATGAAGACGATGGCGATTGCGAGCGAGTTAGGTAATAAGCCTACTGGTCTCTTCAGTAATGTATGTACTATGACGTTAAGTTCAAAGAACAAAAGTGGAAAACATGGAAATCAGCTATTAGTAAAATAGAATGGCTGTAGTTATAATTAATCCGAATGATTCACAGTCTGAAACCCAGACACTATTAAGATTCAAGTATCAAGAATGGTGTAACGATCGGGGCGCGGTCGAAATCCGAACATCGTCGCAGGCGCATGTATCACGTTGAAAACGAGATTTACGCGCCAGGGTTGCCAATTGGCACATTTTTTACGTGATGACTAAGTCTGATTATGTTATGGCTGGCTCTGTGGAAGTTAAATTGTTAAAATTTTTAAACATTATATTAAGTTTGAACTTTACTGTTTGTAAGTAAATTCTAATTTGAGGGACAAAAATGTACACTGAATCTGTACATGTAAAAGGCCACTGAACGGATTGCACTGAAACTTGGCACGCACATAGTTATCATGTCGCAGGCATCCGCTAAGAAAGGATTTAGCGACAGAGCCGGATTAAGGTGGTTAAGGCTCCACTACAAAAATTCTGCGCGGACGAAGTTGTGGGCATCAGGTGTCATTTACAAATTTACCAATAAACTTTGGTCAAAACAAAAGGACAATAAAAAGTTTTTATACATACATACACATACACAAATTGTGTATTTATCCCTTACGGGTAGACAGAGCCTAAGAAAAAACCTACAGGCATTAGCAAGATTGTGGGCGTATAAATGGCAAAGAATTTAATCAAAATAGTGATGAGTTAGTAGCTGCATCGCCTATAACATGATTCCTATGATTTTCACCCATTCCCTCGGTGGGCTTTTACCATCTGCGCGGAAAGAGAAGCAACTGGTATGGTACAGACCAGCATGAAGTATAAGAACAGTTTTTAGTTTGTCAATTAAAGTTTATATCCGTAGTCCCTACCTACCTAATCTTAATATTGTTTTACTGGTTTTTCAGTAGGTAATGTATCTTATACCCAGTTGAAATATTACAAAAATCTGTGCATGCACATAAATTTGAATGGTAAGCGGGAACCCTGTGACAGAACTGTGACGTCACGCATCATTGACCTGCCGTGCCTAGTGACTAAGACACACGTGAAAAAACTTTGACAACAAGAAAACGATTATAATTACGGTCTGCGACTGAGTTAGCTTATTTAGTAAGTAGGTATTCTAGAGATTAAATAAATTCAATTCGCTGTTATAAATATTATACATATACTTAAATGAAAATTAGTCGTTGAAATGTGTTTACGCGCATAAATTGAAAAGGAAGGCGCCAAATTGGATAAGTATGTATGTGAAACACATGCAAATAGGTAATAATACGTTTATTTTGTTCTATTTGATAATGTCTTGACAAAGCCTGTATGATATACAACATCTGGAAAACAAAAGAAAAATAATATAAATAGGGAATGCCGAAGGTAGGTAGGTACCTAAGCAAATATGTATTAAATTGATGAGTTCAGTCTTAATTAATTTTAAAATTTCTAGTTTAAATTAAAATCGATACGATCTATTTTATGCCATGGTGGTACCCTTTCCACCTATACGCCTGCAACATGCTAAACGTGGCATTAAGGTCTTTTCTCCTACCCCGTAAGAGATAAAGACGTGATTTATATAAGTACTATCTATGTATTCAACAAGTGCGTTTTGACGAAAAAAAAATCAGAATATCTCCAATTTCGTGAAATAAATGTTTCAGTAAACATACTTACTTGAGCAACTACGTGGTATTTTGTCGAATGATCGATGTAAACAAATGACTATTTGATTTATACAGGATGTTGCTCGGAGGAAAAATTTACAAGTGTATATTGGTCAACAAGAAAATTATGAAGAAATAGATGTAAGGACTTACTAAAAGTAATTGTAACGAGCGCTGTCAATTTGTTTTTAACCCTTACAAAATAGTCACGTGATTAAAATGCACGGAATTTCAACAAAATAGTCACGTTTCTACTTACTCTCTATTTTTGATATAGGTATTGTGCAATTTTTGTCCAATTTGGGTACTTGATTATTTAAATTATGTTATCATTATGATTTTCACCTCATTCAGCACACAAATGATGATGATTTTGGCGTCAATGCAGTCGTTAACACACTCATTCGCTACCGTAAACCAGGGTGACTTTGATTTACGGGGTGGGGTAACTTTAAAAAGTAGTTGTAATGACGAAATCGTTGTTATTTTTGCGTTTACTACTTTAAATTGATGTCTTCATCGATCGCCTTTGCGTCTATATGCCAAACATTCACTGCGTACGGGCAATATCGATTTTATAGCAATTTTAAAACGATCAAAGTAACCCCAAAATCATCAGTCACCCCGGTTAACGGTACTTACTCCTTACACCGCTATTCAAATGCATATACTTTGGTATCTATCTTGAATTGAAGTATACACGCTGTACGCTATCCATACAGTAGATACTCCAAGGCTGTGCCATTGTGCTAAACAAGAACGCAAACACCCTTGAGTGGCTCGAATTGCGAGAAGTGCTGTTTTTGTGTCATCCTGTATCTACTGTCGTGTAATGTAATTTATGTAATGTATAATTATGAAGTAGATCACATTTTAGTGAAGCTCTCTAAAATCATACAATACAAGTTAAAACATGGCAGTTACATCCATGAGTAGGGTTACGTGTAATTGTTGGGGTTAAATTAGGTTAGGTAGCTTTTTTCCGAGTTTTTTTTACATATTCTAAGCTATTATGTATTCCAAGAATCAATTTTGATATTTTTTTTCTACAATCAGAAGGGATTCTTCCGATTCCTCCAGATCTGTAACGTTCATAATATGATCATGGGATTTATAAGATAGAGAACTTTAATTAAGAATTGAAAACAAATGAATGATGAACCAATATCTAGTTTTGAGAGGTCCGCAACGTATATCAAATTCAAATTCTCTGAGATATTTTTCAAAGGCAGAATAAGTACTTTTACCTTTGCCGATTTAATTCAAATTTCTTACAAATACGATAGTTCTGGCGTT
Organism: Pandemis cinnamomeana; assembly: GCA_932294345.1. Taxonomy (NCBI): domain Eukaryota; kingdom Metazoa; phylum Arthropoda; class Insecta; order Lepidoptera; family Tortricidae; genus Pandemis; species Pandemis cinnamomeana. The sequence continues at coordinate 6,737,790 of OW028705.1, read as the reverse complement.
TTGACCGCTAGCAATATCCTGTTGCATATATTGCAGAAATGAGGTACACTAAAAGGAAGCATCTATTTTAAAAAATCAAGGTGCTTGCGGGTACTTTAGTAAAAATTAACGCTTAGTGTAGTTTACTGTATTTTTGCACTGTGTCTGTGTGAAAACATAGGGATAGTGTAGAGCTAACCAAATAACAGGTGGATAATATAAATAACATAAATATGGATGACTGGTGCCTCACTCTGGCAACGATCTGTACTTATCTGTCATGAATTTTCTGCTCCAAATAGCACTGTCATTGCCAAGGTAACGAGATATCGAAATAAAGAGAACTTGTCGCTTTGCACAACGGTACTTTGCAGAGATGCCAATTCTTTTTTCAATTTCATCCTGATTGTAAATGATTTGTAACAAGAAACGTGCATTTAGATGATGTAAAAATTTGTTAAGTACCTATTATTTTTGGCGGTTGCACGGAACGGAACGAAGACGGTACATGCGTTTGGAGTTAAAGGTTGTTTATAGCAAAACTTTGTGGTAAAAGAATTATAACTTCATCAATCAACAACTTAGCCAAAGAGAAATGGTTTGATGTTTATGTTATGGAAACTTGTCAAAGATAGAGCGAGAAGTGTGAAGTAATCTACTATATAAAGATAAGTCGGGTTTTCCTTCCTGACGCTATAACTCCAGAACGCACGAACCGATTTCCACGGTTTTGCATTCGTTGGAAAGGTTTCGGGCTCCGTGAGGTTTACAGCAAAGAAAATTCAGGAAAACAGCATAGTTCCCGCGGGATGGCGATAAGCGAATTCTGCGCGGACGGAGTCGCGGGCAACAGCTAGTGATTTATAAAAGAGTGTGGAGCAATATCTGCATAAGAAAACGTGTATTTTAAAATATAATGCTGAAATTGGATGACTACGTAAATCTAATTAATTATGTGCTCTGTGTGTGTGGCACACGCGTTACTCGAGCTAGATCCAAAATAGCTTCCCTATTACCACGGCACGCACAATCGCGCCCATTCCCAACTTCAAACACAGTTCTGTAACATTATAAAGCGGAACCAGCTCCCTTTGCTAACCACCAATAAATTCTCGAATAATTCGGAACAGCAGTTATTTCGGGAAGTCGTCTGGACATGCTCCAAAAGCGAGCACTCGGTCACTTTCCTCAGTGAGTCAATGACACAAACTACACGATGTGAGTAACAACGCTCACTTGCTCCGTAGTGACGCCATTACGTTCAGATTCAAAGAATATTCTAATTTTATAAGTTTTATTCACTATTTTGATTTCGAGCACGATTTTCTCGAGTGAGTCATCTTTTCGTGCGATTAGTGTTCCGTGGAAGTAGGTACCGATGGGAAATGGTTTTACGTGATTTTATTGTGAGATGTGCGTTTAGGGAAAACTTACTGTGAATTGTACCTGTCATTTTACTCGCGTGAAACGCTGTCACAACCAGTTGCAGCAAAAAACATACGTATATTGACACTACTAAACAGAGCATAAAACTTAATAGAAGATGGCCTTAAAATTGAAACTCTACATTTTATGTCCTCTCTATGTTAGGTGCGATCGTAAGTGTTTGTACAGTGTAAGCACGGAAATTTACACTTTTTCTCAGAGTCAAATTAAAAAGAAAATGTCGTCAAAAGACAGTTGATCATTTATGATAAGTTATTCTTGAGATCGAAATACCTACTCAAGTGTTATTGTATGTATTTTAGCGTATAGATTCCAAAGATTCGTAAGATGTTTAAATGTTTATAGAACTACAAGCTCACCTTGGCGGTTAAGTACACATTGTCAGTATATTTAAATCCTATTTCTAATCACAAGTCTACTATAAGAGCTATGAATATGTATGTCAATATAAAACGCAATTACTTTGAACTCCCAGCAGACATCTCAGAAGTTCTAGTCTAGTCGATATAAAACAAACAATTAAAATAGATGCACGTTAAACAATTATTAACGTCGCGACTCTAGGCCGCTACGACCTTTGACATTTTTATCGCAATCCCGCGGGAACTATGCAATTTTCTGGGATAAAAAGTAGCCTATGTGTTAATCTAGGGTAACAGCTATATCCCTTCCAAATTTTATCCAAATCCGTTTATTCGTTTCAGCGTGAAGAAGGAACAAACACACACTCTCATCGTCACATACATCCATCCTCACAAACTTTCGCATTTATAATATTAGTAGGATAATAATGGGCGTATTGGGCGTTAAGAACGCTAAACTCAGGGTACATCCTTGACGACTAATTGATGCACGTTAGATCATCACCAGAACCCGTTCGGACACTATAACATTCCATATGTGCTCATGCAAAGGTAGCATTAGGAAATTGGTGATATTTTACGTTTTAAATTACTAACAAAGTTCTATCGTTGATAATATTATGATAAAGGCATGTATGCGGTTGTAGAATTCTTGGACTAGCAGTCATAATATTTAGTCTCATTATGCATGTGTGAAACACGTATATATGTATATGTACGTTTACTATTACGGTTCTCGTGAACAGAAGATCAAGTACATCATATAATTTGGTGATATAGGATATAAAATAATTTCTAAATGTCTATGAAAATTAGAACACATAGAAAAATCCGAAAAGTAAAGCTATGGCCGGGAATCGAACCCGGATCCTCGTCATTCCGTGACGCGTGCTATACCCCTACACCACCCATAGCAGGTGGGTAGTCTCCGAATTTTTCTACCCGTTACTAACTGTCACGTGACCTTTGTTACTATGCGAATTTTTTGTCGCTAAGCGTCATCTGTTTGAATGATGTGTCTGTACGACACAATTACAAACTCCCGTGGAACATCTACTGCTCACCAGGGACGAGAGAAGGCGCTGTTTTTCAAATGATATGCACTATCAAATGAATCAAGAAATTTTTATTTCTTGATTTTTATGTTTACTTTTACGGTTTTGCCGTTAGAAATTTAATTTCTAAATGTCTATGAAAATTAGAACACATAGAAAAATCCGAAAAGTAAAGCTATGGCCGGGAATCGAACCCGGATCCTCGTCATTCCGTGACGCGTGCTATACCCCTACACCACCCATAGCAGGTGGGTAGTCTCCGAATTTTTCTACCCGTTACTAACTGTCACGTGACCTTTGTTACTATGCGAATTTTTTGTCGCTAAGCGTCATCTGTTTGAATGATGTGTCTGTACGACACAATTACAAACTCCCGTGGAACATCTACTGCTCACCAGGGACGAGAGAAGGCGCTGTTTTTCAAATGATATGCACTATCAAATGAATCAAGAAATTTTTATTTCTTGATTTTTATGTTTACTTTTACGGTTTTGCCGTTAGAAATTTAATTTCTAAATGTCTATGAAAATTAGAACACATAGAAAAATCCGAAAAGTAAAGCTATGGCCGGGAATCGAACCCGGATCCTCGTCATTCCGTGACGCGTGCTATACCCCTACACCACCCATAGCAGGTGGGTAGTCTCCGAATTTTTCTACCCGTTACTAACTGTCACGTGACCTTTGTTACTATGCGAATTTTTTGTCGCTAAGCGTCATCTGTTTGAATGATGTGTCTGTACGACACAATTACAAACTCCCGTGGAACATCTACTGCTCACCAGGGACGAGAGAAGGCGCTGTTTTTCAAATGATATGCACTATCAAATGAATCAAGAAATTTTTATTTCTTGATTTTTATGTTTACTTTTACGGTTTTGCCGTTAGAAATTTAATTTCTAAATGTCTATGAAAATTAGAACACATAGAAAAATCCGAAAAGTAAAGCTATGGCCGGGAATCGAACCCGGATCCTCGTCATTCCGTGACGCGTGCTATACCCCTACACCACCCATAGCAGGTGGGTAGTCTCCGAATTTTTCTACCCGTTACTAACTGTCACGTGACCTTTGTTACTATGCGAATTTTTTGTCGCTAAGCGTCATCTGTTTGAATGATGTGTCTGTACGACACAATTACAAACTCCCGTGGAACATCTACTGCTCACCAGGGACGAGAGAAGGCGCTGTTTTTCAAATGATATGCACTATCAAATGAATCAAGAAATTTTTATTTCTTGATTTTTATGTTTACTTTTACGGTTTTGCCGTTAGAAATTTAATTTCTAAATGTCTATGAAAATTAGAACACATAGAAAAATCCGAAAAGTAAAGCTATGGCCGGGAATCGAACCCGGATCCTCGTCATTCCGTGACGCGTGCTATACCCCTACACCACCCATAGCAGGTGGGTAGTCTCCGAATTTTTCTACCCGTTACTAACTGTCACGTGACCTTTGTTACTATGCGAATTTTTTGTCGCTAAGCGTCATCTGTTTGAATGATGTGTCTGTACGACACAATTACAAACTCCCGTGGAACATCTACTGCTCACCAGGGACGAGAGAAGGCGCTGTTTTTCAAATGATATGCACTATCAAATGAATCAAGAAATTTTTATTTTTATTTTTTTTTTAATTCGGAGACTACCCACCTGCTATGGGTGGTGTAGGGGTATAGCACGCGTCACGGAATGACGAGGATCCGGGTTCGATTCCCGGCCATAGCTTTACTTTTCGGATTTTTCTATGTGTTCTAATTTTCATAGACATTTAGAAATTAAATTTCTAACGGCAAAACCGTAAAAGTAAACATAAAAATCAAGAAATAAAAATTTCTTGATTCATTTGATAGTGCATATCATTTGAAAAACAGCGCCTTCTCTCGTCCCTGGTGAGCAGTAGATGTTCCACGGGAGTTTGTAATTGTGTCGTACAGACACATCATTCAAACAGATGACGCTTAGCGACAAAAAATTCGCATAGTAACAAAGGTCACGTGACAGTTAGTAACGGGTAGAAAAATTCGGAGACTACCCACCTGCTATGGGTGGTGTAGGGGTATAGCACGCGTCACGGAATGACGAGGATCCGGGTTCGATTCCCGGCCATAGCTTTACTTTTCGGATTTTTCTATGTGTTCTAATTTTCATAGACATTTAGAAATTAAATTTCTAACGGCAAAACCGTAAAAGTAAACATAAAAATCAAGAAATAAAAATTTCTTGATTCATTTGATAGTGCATATCATTTGAAAAACAGCGCCTTCTCTCGTCCCTGGTGAGCAGTAGATGTTCCACGGGAGTTTGTAATTGTGTCGTACAGACACATCATTCAAACAGATGACGCTTAGCGACAAAAAATTCGCATAGTAACAAAGGTCACGTGACAGTTAGTAACGGGTAGAAAAATTCGGAGACTACCCACCTGCTATGGGTGGTGTAGGGGTATAGCACGCGTCACGGAATGACGAGGATCCGGGTTCGATTCCCGGCCATAGCTTTACTTTTCGGATTTTTCTATGTGTTCTAATTTTCATAGACATTTAGAAATTAAATTTCTAACGGCAAAACCGTAAAAGTAAACATAAAAATCAAGAAATAAAAATTTCTTGATTCATTTGATAGTGCATATCATTTGAAAAACAGCGCCTTCTCTCGTCCCTGGTGAGCAGTAGATGTTCCACGGGAGTTTGTAATTGTGTCGTACAGACACATCATTCAAACAGATGACGCTTAGCGACAAAAAATTCGCATAGTAACAAAGGTCACGTGACAGTTAGTAACGGGTAGAAAAATTCGGAGACTACCCACCTGCTATGGGTGGTGTAGGGGTATAGCACGCGTCACGGAATGACGAGGATCCGGGTTCGATTCCCGGCCATAGCTTTACTTTTCGGATTTTTCTATGTGTTCTAATTTTCATAGACATTTAGAAATTAAATTTCTAACGGCAAAACCGTAAAAGTAAACATAAAAATCAAGAAATAAAAATTTCTTGATTCATTTGATAGTGCATATCATTTGAAAAACAGCGCCTTCTCTCGTCCCTGGTGAGCAGTAGATGTTCCACGGGAGTTTGTAATTGTGTCGTACAGACACATCATTCAAACAGATGACGCTTAGCGACAAAAAATTCGCATAGTAACAAAGGTCACGTGACAGTTAGTAACGGGTAGAAAAATTCGGAGACTACCCACCTGCTATGGGTGGTGTAGGGGTATAGCACGCGTCACGGAATGACGAGGATCCGGGTTCGATTCCCGGCCATAGCTTTACTTTTCGGATTTTTCTATGTGTTCTAATTTTCATAGACATTTAGAAATTAAATTTCTAACGGCAAAACCGTAAAAGTAAACATAAAAATCAAGAAATAAAAATTTCTTGATTCATTTGATAGTGCATATCATTTGAAAAACAGCGCCTTCTCTCGTCCCTGGTGAGCAGTAGATGTTCCACGGGAGTTTGTAATTGTGTCGTACAGACACATCATTCAAACAGATGACGCTTAGCGACAAAAAATTCGCATAGTAACAAAGGTCACGTGACAGTTAGTAACGGGTAGAAAAATTCGGAGACTACCCACCTGCTATGGGTGGTGTAGGGGTATAGCACGCGTCACGGAATGACGAGGATCCGGGTTCGATTCCCGGCCATAGCTTTACTTTTCGGATTTTTCTATGTGTTCTAATTTTCATAGACATTTAGAAATTAAATTTCTAACGGCAAAACCGTAAAAGTAAACATAAAAATCAAGAAATAAAAATTTCTTGATTCATTTGATAGTGCATATCATTTGAAAAACAGCGCCTTCTCTCGTCCCTGGTGAGCAGTAGATGTTCCACGGGAGTTTGTAATTGTGTCGTACAGACACATCATTCAAACAGATGACGCTTAGCGACAAAAAATTCGCATAGTAACAAAGGTCACGTGACAGTTAGTAACGGGTAGAAAAATTCGGAGACTACCCACCTGCTATGGGTGGTGTAGGGGTATAGCACGCGTCACGGAATGACGAGGATCCGGGTTCGATTCCCGGCCATAGCTTTACTTTTCGGATTTTTCTATGTGTTCTAATTTTCATAGACATTTAGAAATTAAATTTCTAACGGCAAAACCGTAAAAGTAAACATAAAAATCAAGAAATAAAAATTTCTTGATTCATTTGATAGTGCATATCATTTGAAAAACAGCGCCTTCTCTCGTCCCTGGTGAGCAGTAGATGTTCCACGGGAGTTTGTAATTGTGTCGTACAGACACATCATTCAAACAGATGACGCTTAGCGACAAAAAATTCGCATAGTAACAAAGGTCACGTGACAGTTAGTAACGGGTAGAAAAATTCGGAGACTACCCACCTGCTATGGGTGGTGTAGGGGTATAGCACGCGTCACGGAATGACGAGGATCCGGGTTCGATTCCCGGCCATAGCTTTACTTTTCGGATTTTTCTATGTGTTCTAATTTTCATAGACATTTAGAAATTAAATTTCTAACGGCAAAACCGTAAAAGTAAACATAAAAATCAAGAAATAAAAATTTCTTGATTCATTTGATAGTGCATATCATTTGAAAAACAGCGCCTTCTCTCGTCCCTGGTGAGCAGTAGATGTTCCACGGGAGTTTGTAATTGTGTCGTACAGACACATCATTCAAACAGATGACGCTTAGCGACAAAAAATTCGCATAGTAACAAAGGTCACGTGACAGTTAGTAACGGGTAGAAAAATTCGGAGACTACCCACCTGCTATGGGTGGTGTAGGGGTATAGCACGCGTCACGGAATGACGAGGATCCGGGTTCGATTCCCGGCCATAGCTTTACTTTTCGGATTTTTCTATGTGTTCTAATTTTCATAGACATTTAGAAATTAAATTTCTAACGGCAAAACCGTAAAAGTAAACATAAAAATCAAGAAATAAAAATTTCTTGATTCATTTGATAGTGGATATAGGATATGTTTAGCCCACCTTTGTCCTTCTGATTGAAATCTCTTCAAAAACACAACTTGATAACTGCAGAGAGAACTTTACCTATTTAAATACGATTCTATCTATATCTAATATTTGTGTATCCTTAGCGCATATGCTAGGGTGGGTTGGATAACTATGTCAATTGATTAAAATAGTCCCAGGTGTATTTTTATGGATTGATTATTTAACGATTTCCTAACATATTCTAAAAAAACTGTATTAATTCAGTATAACACTTGATACCGGTAACGTCACATCCCTAACCGTTCCGTTGTAACTTTATGCTATCTTTTTAACCCAAAAAAGGCGAACGAGGTACGCTGAATACAAATCGCGCTATTTTTAAAACAGCTTCATTCCTTTTTGACTTTAGTTTGTGCTGTGGGTTTAATTATATTTCAACAGCTGACCGATTAAACGTTAGACACTGGGCTTACTTATCTAAAATTCCCGGTTGAAAGTAACAAATCACTTATTATAAATCGGAAGTGCCTATTACTGAACTCAGAAGATACAAGCTGTACATAATACACTTATTATGTATACTTAAGTAGGTACTACAAAATGATGAAAGTTATTCCGGTCATCAACATTTTTAACAAACTAACAATAGCCTTTGATTCCTTGAAATTCAGAATAATTGTTTCTGATCGGCTGTTGCAGGCGCTTCGTCCCCGTTCCTGTTTTATTTAATGTTTTTATCACCGTTTAAACCTTCTCTGGACTTGCACAAATGTTTCAAAATCAAAATTATTCACACCGGTACAGCCATTCCCGAGTTTTAGCGAGACATAAGAACATCAATTCACTTTTATATGTATAGATTTCTGAATGTACTTCTATAGTATTCACTAATCACTTGTCATATTACAATAATACGAACGCAAACGTTGTTTAGAGGTTAATAAGTGTAGTTGTTTTGTATGTTATTGTTTATTGGTGCTATCAAATTGCGGTAAACGTCTTATTGACATTTGCTTGTCTACTTTAGGCTTATACCTAATTGTATTGTGTGTACGTTCTTTATGTATTTATTCAATCAACAAATAACGAATAACGAAACGAAAATAAGAAAGAATATTTTTTTAATGGAAAGAGGGAGGCCGAATTGTTATTGGGTAAAGACCACAGGTAACATAATAGGTACTGGTGCAATAGTTATATTTTTTTTAAATACTGTATTGGTACTCATAACGGTAAATAATAGAAGAAATTTATGGGTGAATAACTAACGCAATTATTTAAGTTAACGTTAATGCAGCGTAACTAATGATTTATCTTTAAATTGTTTACAATACTCACCAGATTAACGATACGATCACCGGCTCGAATTAGTTTATTATTTGCGTGTTTTTGTATTAATTAATTACATTAGTAGTAAGTATAACATTGGCACACTTTCGAAGATTTACAATATTTTGCACTTTCTTCCTGAAATTAACTTATCAGTAAATAAAAAGTAAGCCATTCCTAATGGATCGGACTTGGAAACTATTTATTATTTCTAAATAATAATTATAACCACGTCAATGTGAATTTACAGTTTTACACACATAACGCTTCGCTCTACCCGACACGCGCATAATCGACTAGCAAACGTTTCAAGATAATTGTACCTATTAGTGTTTATCTCTACGAATACTCGGACGTGTTTGTAGTAAACAAGCGGCAAACATCTGTTTTATTGGCGGAGACCCTCGCGATAAGGAGCGTAAATAAACAGATAGCGTTTGAGAGCCATCAAGAACAACTCGCTGATGTAAAGCAGAACCTTTCAGACGTCGGAATGATAAAAGGATTTAATAACGCACATTGAAACGTGCCAGAAAATATTAGTGGAACATTTCAAATGGAATATGCGATGGAACATAGAGAAACATCTTGAAGTGTATAAAAATATCGAGTTGGGCTAGAATATCGCAATATTTAAGGTTGCTGACCTGAGTAAAGAATCGCTCCCTAGCTTCAGCCATGCTCTCGTTGCGTTGTCCATCGCTGTCACTGTCGGAAATTTCAGGAGGCTGGGCATTAGGCTGACCCTGCGGAGTCGGGCCATCTGGAAAGTCCTCTGCTGGTGGTGCTTGTGTGAGAGTTTCAGCGGGCACGGCCGCCGGAGCGGCTCGCTCAGAAGAATCTTCAGCCATCACTTTACGTTCGACACTCTCGTCCCCTTTACCACCACCAACACCGTTATTCTTTGCACTGGTTTTCGATTTCTCTTTCTTTTTCCCTTTCGTCTTCGGTTTCTTCGGCGGCTTGCCCTCGTGGAAGCGTTCGCTGGCGCAGCACTGCACGTTACCCATGTCGGAGCGCGCGCATGTCGCGTATCACTCGGTCGGCGGGAGTCGGTTCGGTCGGTCGGTCGTTCGATCGCGACGGCGTCGGCGCCGGCTCGCGAATGAGGATCCCTGCGTCGCGGCGCCACCCACCCGCCGGTATTTTTGACGCAAACTTCGGAATCGCGCTGACCGCCGATTACGCGGATGCCGTCGACGGAGGATCGCATCCGAAAGCCGAACCGCGTGTCGGCCGCGCTGGCGTCATCGCGCCCCGGCCCCCGCGCCGCAAGGTCAAGGCGTGATCATTGTTCCCGGCCGCTGCTGCTAGACGCGCGCCACCGCTCTGCAACGATGCCAGTCGACTAGCCAGTAAATCACGCTTCACCACCACCTGCCCAGGACGAGCGACCGCCAAGCACGCCGCAGCCCGGCACGCCACCGGTTACCGCTAATGTATCGATCACGCTTCGTAAAACTACTTCAGCTGCCACGGGAACGGCGGGTTGTTAGACACACGTTCGTTTTACTATTTCGGTTAACGATGTTCTTGTCGTGTATTTAATTAGAAACACGTTTGCCGAAGTGAAGTCAAGACATAAAACTCGTCAAAGAATAACAAAGAGTTCGGTTATGCCCTAAGCGGCCTTCGTTTATTTTATTTATTCTCCGCGCGCGAAATGTTGATAGCATGAGCGGCACGTGTTGTGGCGGCCGTTGCCGGGCGACCGCTGATAAACAGTTGGCCACGCTAAGCCCACTAACGAGAGAACAACAATGAAGGAAACAACTTATAAACATTATGGTTAATAACAAATTCGCCTATCAGCGTTGTCTGCTCCGAATGGCAGCTAAAACGGTAAACATGTAGGTATTTAGATCACAACTTCCTTCCTGTTCACTTAACATGTATGTGATGCGTGGAAGGCATCCTAATATGCTATCAAAAAAATGGTGCATCCAATTTCCCGCAACCGATTTTCGAGTCATCATTATTTCAAACCTATAAAGAGAAACAAACTTATTTGTAAATATAAGAAATTATATATATTTACTGAAGCAGATTCCATAATCCAGTGTCACCGATTCGATAAAATTATAGAACATTGTGTAGGTATTTCCCGCGATGCAAGTCCGTCGCCATATCATTAGTATTCGAGACACGAAGTTCATAAATTTAACTATTGAAATTTATTGGTATAATAACTGACACTTTGTACGTGTGTCCCATATTGTAATGGCTAGAAACTTATATCAGTAAGAAATAAATCGATAGTACTCAGAACCAGAATGCATTTTCAGTTGCGTAAAGATATTCATTGTAGGTAGTTAAAAGGAGAATTGCAAAACGGTCATGTCACGACGTTATCTTTCTTATTTAGTTTATATACGATTCATATGATAATGATGTTGATCTCGTGAATTTGTATTTGTAAATCGTAATAACATTACGGTTCAAACGTTACAGAGAGCCCTTTAAGGTGCCTAGCGCCTTCAAATGCTGTAAAAAAGGTACATTCTAAAGCCTACTTCTCGTTATGGCTAAGCCAAAATTATTTTTTTTTAAATGTATGAATTATGAACTCTTATACAACATTTGTAACATATAGGTCGTTCAGGTATCAGCAAAAGTTCGATATTTAAATAAAGTTCAACCGAATGGTGTTTTTTGGCTTGCAATCCCTACTGCTCCTCTTAAATGTAACGACTTATGAAAGTACCTATTTAAATGTTAAAAAATAAAGAATCCGATGTAATTTAAACACAACATTTGTAAATCAATAGACTTTTTCATCACGAATAACACCAAAAACATCTAAAATTCGCAAAAGTGCGTTGATTTCTACACGTAAAGAAAAAGACAAAGACAAACTTTGAAGGCGCTAGTCGCCTTAACTGCAGAAGAAGCCTGAAACGGGCATAAGCTGAGTAAGAATAATAAATTCGTGTTCTTTTTGATACGAAACAAAGACGAGAAGCATTTGTTCAAAGTTCACTGTGACCCAAACAATGGTGCGGGTGGTAGGGCCTTGTGCATGGTCCGTCCGATCGCTTCCGTCATTTTCATCGCTAATCCTCCCGCCAAGCAGCAGTGCACTGCCGTGTTCAAGCGTGGAGAGGACAGCCAGTGAAAAAGTTTCCATTTATCTTAGCCTTCTCGGCTGGCAACACATCCGTAGTTTTGGTATTGCGGTGTATTTATTTACCATCAGATAACCCGCTTGCTCGTTTGTCTACCGTATTGTTTATCAGAAAACGAAGTTCATTCATTACGTAATGTAAGCCGTAATGTAAGTGTATAGAGCAGGGGTGGCCAACTTGATTAGACCCAAGATCTCCTGTTTACTAACGAAACCCTATGCGATCTACCAATTACATACTTCATGAAACCTTAAATCAGCAGTTGGTGATTACGTTGCGCAGCCTGGTCTCCGTATTTATATTTTTGCCTTGCCACGATCGACTGGACTAACAGTCGCGATCGACCGGTCGATCGCGATCGACCTGTTGGCCACCCCTGGTATAGAGTGAGTGAGACAGTGAGACAAGCTCGAATGGCATTCTAAGAGCTCACCTATCACACATTTTCGTATATTTCTTAATTTTCTTATGGCCGACTTCCACTAAAAAAGGGTAATGAGCGGGAGCAGCGGCAACGAACTGAGCGCACCGGAATTAAATTAAATTAGTTGTGCACTTCCATTAAAAAAAAAGTTTTATTGTCTTCCACTGCCAGTCGACTTTGCAGAGCGAGAGGTTCGAGCGGAGTCTGTTCAAAACTAGAGTGAGACGGCATGACGTAGCGGACCAATTTTAACTCGCTTAATCCGCTCCGCTTACTCGCTCGCAGTGGAAGTGCTTGTAGGAAAATCAGTGTTGCGAATCGAGCAGAGTCCGCTTGTAATCCGCTCGACACTGCGAACAATTTTGCGACTCTTTGAACTCTTTTTAGTCCGCTCCGCCCACTCTTATTCAGTGGAAGCACTTCTAGACTACAAGCCCATGGACAAAAAAACATGTGAAATGAACCAGCGTGAATGAAGCTTAGAAGGCTGTTACTATATCATAAAATAACTCTGAGCGCTATGCCGTCATTTCTGAGCGGTACAGATTTGTTCTCATACATTGAAAAAAAAATTGCACTTACATCCGGCACCACCACTTTAAAGCGGCACTAGGTTTTTAGACATTAATTTTTAATTAAGCTATAAAAACGCCGTAAATTAATTATTAGTCGTAATTCCTCACTTGTACCTGAGAAATTCCATAAATGTACCGCTCAGAAATGACGGCATAGCGGTCAGAGTTATTTTATGATATAGTAACACTTCCATGCTGGTCTGGGAGCAAAGGAAAAACATAGAATGCGCCAGTTGCTTCTCGTCCCGCGCAGATGGTAAAAGCCCATCGAGGGAATGGGCGTAATTCTTAGGCATTATGTTATAGGCGATGAGGCTAGCGACCCATCACTATTTTGATTCCTTTTTCCACCTGCGCCCACAGTCTTGCTAAGTGTGGCCTGTAGGTTTCGTTACCTTTTAGGCTCTGTCTACCCCGTAAGGGATAAAGACGTGATTTGTGTATGTGTATGTATGTATGTGTAACAGCCTTCTAAGCTTCATTCACTACTATAAGCCCATCATACCAGCGTTCATTTCACATGTGCAGTGCTTGCTGTGTTCCGGTGTGGAGAGTAAGACAGCCGGGGAAATTACGGGCACAAGAGGCATTTCATCTTAGTCCTCTAGGTTGGCAACGCATCTGCAATCCCTCCAGGGTTGCGGGTGTCTATGTGCAGTGGTGATCACTTACCATCAGGTGACCCACTTGCTCGTTTGCCTTCCTATTCATATAAAAAAAAAAAAAAAAAAAAAAAATGTTTTTTTTCCATGGGCTTGTAGTCTGTAGTCTATTCTATGCAGTTTGGCGTTGCGAGTTAAACGGACTCCGTAAGGAACCCGTGGATAACGGGCATTTGATAACAATTAAGTCAGTAGTTACTTAGCGGTGAAATCTCAGTCACCTGAAACACATTAACCGACAGACTGTGACATCGCAGAATCAAATCGTGAACACGTGTGATCTGGGCCGCGACGCAATGTGTCTCGTGTCGCAATATAGGTAGTAGAGAGCAGTGTTGATAAATATAGAGACGTGGTTTACTTTAAAAAGGAACCTTTAGCTAATGCTGCAGGGATTCAATTTAGGTTGTTGCCTTGTTGTAAGCTTCTAGGGAACTTTAATGTTGGTTTTTACAATACTATTTACAATTGGCAGTATTAGATGTTGTCTTTTAGACTCCAAGTGACTGCCAAGCATCAGCAGTTCCTACATTCCGGCTAGAAAGTGTGGTGTGGTGCTCCGTTCTTTTAGGGAAGCGAATACTTTCTTTTTCTATTTGTGTTTTTTTGCCTTACAGCTTTGGCAGCTAAAGTTAATTACTAAACCGTGATGAGAAAGGGATTGAAGAATATGTCATTCCATACATATTTTGAGGTAAGTATAAAGAATACTGGTAGAAGCATGTATGTACCATCGAACAAATTGATTCATGACCCACCGCGGAACCGTCTCCAGTAAATGTCGGAGTGGCGTTACATTGAATTTACAAGGAAACTCATGTGATGTTAACTATGAGAACGTCCTACGGTACCCCAGAAATTACATGGTTCGACTGTTCAAGATAATTCAAATTGTGATAGGTACCAGAATTAGCAACGGGTTAATCAAGAAACGCAAAGGAATACCCAATTTATGGCCGTTTTAATCTAAAAATCCATAAAATACAACTAAGACGTCTCAGACAGCCAAATTACAAGTCTTGTTTCATAAATTAGTTTTATTAACTAAATCGTTTATCTCACTTGGCAGATTTGTGTGAAGCACCGCCTTACGAAAATAAATGACTATTTCTTTTCAATGAGAATGAGTCATCAGAAACCTGGTTAAATAAATATTGTTATAACTAATATTTACTGAAGTTGCGTTTGCTGGTTTCTGTTCATCAAACTGGTTTGCCCTAACGCTGTCTTTTTGGTTGTGTCAGACAATAATTCTCAGGGTTCGGTGCAGTCGCACATTAAAAACATAAATTCATGACTGATTTCACTGCTGATTATGAACGTAACATTGAATCCAAATACTTATGTCTAGGTATATTATAAATACCTGACTATCACCATTCATTTATTTTCTAGAAACATTATCAAGGTTTTGATTCAGTCATAAAAATCTTACTCTTAAAAACACATCGCTTTCTGAACTCACTTTAAAAAAATGCTTTGACTTGACACGTATTATTAAATTTCTTCAATTAAATTATTACTTTTAAATGTTTTTTTTTTTTTTAATTGTCCTACTTACTAATACTATTACTAATTATTTTTTGTATGTAACTTAACATCTATGGATTATGTCCGAAATAAATGGTTATTATTATTATGTTTCTGTATATTTATTTTTATCCCTAGTTAGGTTTTTACAATATTCATATAAAAAGTAATAAAACAATATTAATACAAAATATAAAAACATAATAAAAACCTAACCTAGGGTGCCGCCGGCAAGCGAGGCGAGGCCTAAGCTACCGGTGGTCAGGGCGACAGAGAGAGGAACCTCAAGAAACAAGTAATCAATTATTATTATTATTATTATAATCAGTAAGAGTGTCGAACTAATTCAAGCTCATTCAGCTCACGGCCCGTACTAAAATTGCACAAATTGTGAATCTATTGTTGCCTACCAGTTCAAAGTAAGTAGCTAAAGTTTAATCAACAAAATCCGCTATGAATCCAGTGTCTCATGCTTCGAAAACTTAAATCTTGCGGCTGGTAGGGCCTTGTGCAAGGTCCGTCCGGATCGCTACCACCATCTTACTCGCTAATCCTGCCGCTAAGTAGCAGTGCTTGCACTGCTGTGTTCCGGTGTGGAGAGTAAGACAGCCGGGGAAATTACGGGCACAAGAGGCATTTCATCTTAATCCTCTAGGTTGGCAACGCATCTGCAATCCCTCCGGGGTTGCGGGTGTCTATGGGCAGTGGTGATCACTTACCATCAGGTGACCCACTTGCTCGTTTGCCTTCCTATTCATATAAAAAAAAAAAAAACTTAAGTATATAGCTCACCGTGTCAGCATCGCTTTCCTCCGTAGCCATAGCCACTCCGCGCTCCAGGAGTTGTTCTGCGGAGCGCAAGTGCTGGTCCAGTTCGTCTGTGTCCAACTCTAGTTGTGGAGAAGCTTGGAGTTCCTCTTCTTGGGAAGCCTCGTGGTGGGTATCAGAGTGCGAGGCTCGTCGAGGAACCTGGAGGGTGAGCGGTCGGAAGTTGATGCGGGATGCCGCTGGAAATAAATACATTCATACATAATCAAGTCTTTATCCGTTACGGGATAGACAAAGCCTTAGGCAACAAGAGGGCTTATAAGTGGAAAGGGGAATCGAATACAGTGATGGATTGCGAGCCGCATCGCCTATACCAGATTCCTATGATTTTCGCCCATTCTTTCGATGGCTTTTACGATCTGCGCGGGAAGAGAAGCAGCTGGTACATTCTATGTTTTTTCATTGCTTTATGAAATAAGTACTAGCTCCCGCAACTTCGTCTGCGGAGAATTCGTTTATCGCTCGCCTGATGGAACTATGCAATTTTCCGGGATAAAAACTATCCTATGTCCTTACCAAGGTCTCAAACTATCACCTTACCAAGTTTAAACTCGATCAGTAGACTACGCGTGACAGCGTAACAAACAAACAAACTGACATTTGCACTTGTAGTATTAGTTACAGTGTTTTTTTGTGTCACTTTTTTGGACAGCAGCTAGAAAGTTGGAAGAAATCTATCATCTATGTTCAAGGCAATTTTTAAGGCGTACTTCAAAAGGATAAATTCCATTGCGATTCCGCGACAGTTAGGGTGGAAAATTGTATTGAACACTTTTTGTTAATCCATCCATCAATATTTATATCAGGAACAGCACGCCAACAATTATAAAGTTGTGTTAAGATTAAATACAAAGTAACCCTAGATCCTTTGATATCGCACGTGGTAACTATGGTTGCCAAAAATACATAGCTTTGCATTCCAAATTTATTCCTTAAATCAATTTGCGTTGTTTGAAATTCCATGTCAATCACATGCCAAGAAGCAACTGAGAGCAAATTCTAATCTTACCACGAGCACCAAGTACAGTCTTTTCTTTAGAGTCTAAAAATTTTAAGTCTAAATAATGATCTATAACCTACCTACGCACTGTACGCGTTGACTTGAGAACTTTCCTCACTTATTAAAAGTAAAAAATAATCTGTTCGTTCCTTTTTAATAATATAATAATCATGCTGTTGTTCGTGGAATATACATACATTTATCGTTTTCCGTTTTAGGTGAAACTGAAGCAAACAATCTTCACAACACGCTCAAATTAAAAGTTTATCTTTTCCACCAGTTATAGTTATGTTTAAGAGGATGTATGAACTATTTAATTGAATCTGCTCACTTTTCCACAATCAAAAGCTCTGTTAAAACACCAACTTGCCAAGCCACTGAGCGGCACTTGTTTTCCCTATCAATATTAAAATGCAAATATTGACCACTACCGTTTGTCGTCCAACAAATTCAATGACGTCAAAAGATAAGTGTTCGATTGAAATAAGTACATGTGGTTAATAAAATACTCTCTCACCGTGGCGAACAGAAAGAGCGCTCAATCTATATGTATAGTATATTATAAAGAGGTAATGTTTGGGAGTTACAACCGTAAGGGGTATCTCTAGCTAGATCTACTGAACCGACTTTGAGAATTCTTTTACCAATAGAAAGCTACATTATTTGTAAGTGTCATAGGCTATATTTAATACCTACCGCGCTTACAAAGTCGCGGGCAACAGCTATTAGTCACTACATAAACAAACATTTTTTACTTCATTACTGAGTTCGAAATATGCCCTTTGCAAAAAACTTTTGATATTTGAAAACTCATGCTTATGTACATATATACATACATCACGTCTTTTTCCCCCGAAGGTCGACAGAGCCTAGCTAGGTGGAAAGGGGAATAAAATTACTAGCCGCGTCGCCCATACATGATTCGTTAGATTTTAGCCTATTCCCATGATAGGCTCTTACGGGAAAATAAGTAGCTGGTAGTTGCCTTTTATGTATTTCGTTGCTCCCAGACATGGCAGAAATGTTTAGGTTATGAGAAAAAGTGCAATTATGATATACTTAGGTAAGTACCTGTATTGAACGCTGATTTATAGATATTATACTTAGTTTATTTAGGCGGACGTTAATTTAATAGACTGTACAGCAGACGTTACATACATCAATAAAAACAAAGTAGCTAATAAAATGCCCATTCGACATGTAATGAAAATCTTACCTTTTTGTTCGTTCTTTTGCAGCTCTTTCATCGCTTCTCGTGCGTTATATAATGTCTGTGTAGTACAGGACGAGACAGGTCTAATGGATATTCTTTGCAGCCCACTCCCTGGCAGCAACGTGGCCATAACACGCTTCGGCTCTTCTCTCTCAGGACTCCTTCCATACGTCCCGTAAGCATTCTGCTCTTGATCATCATCCATATCGATGAAGCTGTCCTCAAACTGCTCGAAACTTTCTAAGTCAGAGTCAAGTTCACTCCTTGAACCGTGGGCCCTTGGACGATAGAACGAATCAGAATTGCGTCGGAATTCAATCTGCTTAGGTTCAGGTGTGGAGAAGCTTCGCATAACATACCCTCTTTGAGCCGGGCGCGGTGAACCTTCCGTGTCGCTTTGAGCTGCCGGAGAAGAATAACTTCTAGGAAGTTGGCTCCTGCAGCTAGTCGGCATTTTGCGTTGCTGCTGTTGGCTGGTTCTCATTGCTATCAGACTCCTACCTCGCCCTGCGCTGGGCGCTGGCGACGGCTCTTTCCGCCGCATAATCTTTAACTACTTCTTCTTTGACTGAGGCGTGTGGTACCCAATGGGCCCCGCAACTAACTGACACAAGGAGCAGTTGGACAATCGCATGTAACTTCAATCTGTGCGCTATGCGTGTCGGGTCCTGGCAGATCAAATTATCATATCGTATAACAAGGCTGCAACTCAGATGATATATCATATGGCAAGGACCGGTGAACACGATTGACCTGGCGATAATTCTGGACCCACACAACAATTAAGATTAGTTGCGTTGATTCGGGCTACGTTTAGATCAGCGATATGTTTAAGACGTAATCAGCTGCACACGTTCTCAAGCTGGCTTGTGACAAATCCAATTTCATGGTCCCGTTTTAAGTCGTTATAAACTTAATATGGCGATATCAGATCGACACCGGTCTTATCGGACTTAGCACAATTATTTTTACAAAGAATGTTCTTGGTATTTGTGACGTTGAAAAGAGAGTTGACACTTCCGAATTCACATCGTTGCTTATACACTTCACTGTTTACACAAAATATGATAATGTAGCGGAATCGCAAGCGCATGTGCCTGAAGCTTTTTTAGCTACGTGGCTGTACTTAAAGCACAGCTGACAACACTGAGCTTTCGGCACTAAATGCGAAGCAGCTGCGCCCGAGCATCGTAGGCGGACAACTTTCTCTTCACTCATGCGCACATCATGGGCTTTAGATTAATAACTCACATTAAAATCGATGCCTCGATAAATGCGTTATCACCAAATTACATTAAAACTATCCACATTTCCATATATTAATTATGTGGGAAACTTACCAATAAGCGGTGGTATATTCCGCATGTCATGTTCGCGTTAAGAGGTGGTAAAGCGAATTATTTACGAGTCTTCGTGTGTAATTAAAAAATCAACTTCAATTTAGGCTTTCACAAGCAAGATTTAAAGTCCACAAATGACTATAATTTGGCTGGCCAACTAAGTATGTAAGTATTTTGTAAGCTTTATCATATAAGTCACAGGGTTGCAATTCTGTGGCAACACTTGACAAATGGTCTAACTTCAGCTACAAAAACTGTGAGAGTTCGGACGTTAAGCGTATCTTATTTTTTCTATGATCGAAATAACCTGCCCACTGCCACTTCTCCTAGCATGTATCCTTCGAATTATGTCGGTGACTCTAATTCTTCGGCGAATTCCATATTCCACGTTCTACCGCGCAAAGGAATTGAGCATAGCTCTCTCCATAGCTCGTTGCTATATTGGCTACAGTAACACATTGTGAAAATTTCAGTTCCAAAGATACAGCTCTATAACAAATGGCTGAACTACCAGCAGACAGGAGAGACTTAAAAAAAGGATCCCGTTAATTACTTCCTTTCTTTTCGATCTCCCGTAAATAACTTACGTCCTTATCCATTAAAATTTTCAGAAACAAACGGGCGCGGAAGGTGAAAGGGTAAAAGCGTTGAAGCGACCTCAATTGGAAGCGACAGGCTGTGTGAACTGGGATGAACAGTGAACACAATAATTGGTTGATGGCATTCAACACAGCATCTCATCCATCAATCAGGGCTGACAGGCATTCTTGTCAGAAATAGTCTTAGAAGTGAGACTTGAATGATCACTTTGTGAAATATTTTTTAACATCCTCTTTATTACGATAACGCTGATGCTTCATCATCTACTCCAGCCTATTTAAGTCCCATGCTGGGCACCGGTATCTGCTCAGAATGAGAGGGAATGGATTATAGTTCCCATATAAAATTGACATACACGATTGAACTGCTTTGCCAATGCTTCGGTAGCAACTATCGGAGTATCTAGTTAACAAGCAATTAAATCAAATCTTGCAACTCGATTGTCACTCACTTTCAACGGTCCGATTGAGTTGAAATTTATGTACATCTAAGAGCCTCGGTGACAATACGTAATAGACAGTATAGTAGGTACCTAACTTCTATAGAAAGGGTATTTTCATTAGAAGTTTATAATATGTCAAAAAAAATATTAAGCCTAACATTACATAAGTAATTCATATATTTTATGCATTATAGTTAATGCGGGTTTAAAGTTCAAAAGTATCCGAAAGTACTTAATCTAAAAAACATACATATTTTTGTGATTCTAACATCGTACCTATTATGTTAAAAGCGATAGGTACCTACTTCGTTTTTATTGGCCAGAGTGTGTAGCTGTCTTTTTCTTTCAAATAAGTAAGTTTTTGTTTGATGAATAGAGTCATCTAGTGAAATTTCCTTGAACTAATCAAAGCAATACTAACCTTGAGATTTATCAGTTGGTACCAACGTATCGTTAGTTTCTTGGTGAGTAATGTTGTATAGAAACATTTCACTAGATGGCGCTAATTTCAATGTTGGATTACAGACAGACATGGTGAAATGACAATTTGGATTTTTTTATAGATTTAAATCTTTGACCAGGACAGCCCTAATAACTAAATTAAATTTTAGAGCACGAATACTTTCTTAAATATTCTAATGTCACACCATGTGAGCACTCGTTGAATCAGGCCAATGGTTGTCTTATCTTGTTACTTACTAGAAATTAAGTGTGAAAAAGTACCATAGTACTTAGCATAACTTAAATTTCTGAATACAGGTACATTTCACGTTCAAAATCCGAAGAAACAAGATACACACCTAGGCACCTATTTAAATTCTAAAAAGGCCTATGTCCGTAGGTAAATATCATCACTACATAGTATAAAACAAAGTCGCTTTCCTGTCATTCCGTCCCTATGTATGCTTAGACCTTTAAAACTACGCAACGGATTTTGATGCGGTGTTTTTTAATAGATAGAGTGATTCAAGAGGAAGGTTTATGTTAACAATACACCTCTGCATATTTTCTTCGCCATAGTTTCTCTTTCTACATGGGTATCGACTGAGTTGAACATCCTACTAATATTATAAACGTGAAAGTTTGTGAGTATGTTTGGATGTTTGTTACTCTTTCACGCCAGAACAGCTGGATAGATCTCGATGAAATTTGGAATATAGATAGATTATAGTCTGGAATAACACATAGGCTACTTTTTATCCCGGAAAATTGCGTAATTCCTGCGGGATAGCGAGAAACGAATTCTATGCAGACGAAGTTGCGGGCAACAGCTAGTTTGTACATATACTTAGATCAATGTGGGTATCCAATCCATCTAGTACGAGCGTCGTCATTGGTTACAAGTGCAACTTTCATCAGCTTTTGTCAACATTTACATAATATGTACTTAAGTACCTTTAGCATCAAACATCTCGGTACTTGGTGCTTCACGATTTACGAAGTCCCTAGACTAATCTTTTGTTGTAACGAACATTTTGACCCAGTTTGCGTTAAACAGTGAAATACTTGGAGTGGAGACTTATTTACATACATATATCACGTCTTAATCCCTTACGGGGTAAAACGAGCCTAAGGCAACCTTAAGGCCACGTTTAGCATGATTGTGGGCTTATAGGTGTAAAGGGGAATAAAAATAGTGACGGGTTGCTTGCCGCATTGCCTATGACATACGTGACTCCTAAAATGTTTGCCCATTTCCTCGATGGGCTTTTACCATATGCGTGGGAAGAGAAGCAACTGTTACATTCTGTATAACTGTAATAACGGTGACATTTGCCCTAGTAGGCAACGTATGTCCGTATTAATTGAGACGCGACCATCGGGACGTCTCGTTGTGTAAGTTTTTAGGCGCTCAAATACTGTAAGATTAAGTATAAACTCGAGTGGAGACCACGCACCGCCAAGCGCAGCGTGGGACGTCCACCCACAAGGTGGACCGATGACCTCATTAAGATCGGAGGATCGCGCTGGATGCAAGCCGCTTCCAACCGGTCTTATTGGAGATCTAAAGGAGAGGCCTATGTCCAGCAGTGGACTTGAAATGGCTGAGATGATGATGATGATGAAGTATAAATTAAGTAATTGAAACATTTTCGCGGACGCGTTAGAGAAGTTTCGTGCGTCACAAACTTGCACTAGAAGCTCAATGGTTCGATTCTTGAAAGCAGACCACCCGAAAGTGATATAAAATTGTGTTGAATTTCAAATTACTAGTACACTAATGAGAGTAGGAGAAAATTACTGTCCTAATTAATTTCGTTAACAAATCGAGAATTATATTTTGGCTATAGCTTTGTAATAAACAGATGCTGCCAGTTACGAATGTTATTTTCGAGTGACGTGCTTAAAAGTTAGACCCTGAATTCGTATTTAAGATTTTCGCAACGTTTTTTCGTAGAAGTGAAGTGCCTCCTACCTGCGCGAGCGCAAGACAGCCGTTGTACAATCTTCGTTAGTTAGTGCATGCGATCTCGCTCGCTTAGCCGTGCTGCTAAAGTACTGACATAGTTTGCAGTAAACACCGGTAAGTTTTCACTTATTGTTAACCACGCCGCATTATTTTCGTTTTTAATAGTTTTATATTGTGCAGTGATACTTACAATTAGTTAGTTAAAAATTAAAATCCACAAACGATGAGTCTCTATAAGTGATTGAAGCGAATTTTAAACTGGTTTTGCAGCTGTCTGTGCAGTTGCGATTGCTATTTAGTATTGTGTTAAATATTTAACGTAATATTCACATTTACCTAATTTATATAGCTGAAAAATATATTAACTTTAAAAACTTAAATAATGTAGATTCAGACCAGTTCGCTCCGAAATGTTTAATACAGATAGTGAAATTGACCATGAACAGTCTTACAGTAAAGTTCAAGATTTTTAGTATTATGGATAGGTACAACGCTTTAAGTTTGATGATCAAATAATTCCACGAACACTCATGACGTTAATTGTTTATACTTTCTGTTTTCTATCTCTTTTTGTAAGAGATAAGAATGCTCTCATAAGAAAATTTGTTACATTCTTACAAGATTTTACCAAAACAAAACCATCAAAATATAAAACACATTATGCGGACATAAACTGAAATATGTTTCGGCAAAGGGTAAAGAGCACATTTCTTTATCGGTCAAAAGTGCAGCGAGGAATAGGTACTTGTAGTTCGTAAGTAGAGTCCACTATAATAAAAATTGTAAGCCGGCAATCAGGATGTGACTAGCAAAAATTAAGAAAGTGAGTACCTACTGATGTAGTTACATGTACGCCAGCAACGCAATTAGTTAGTTCAAAACAATGCATTCTTAAACCGGAATTACTACAAACGATGTACAATAGCACTATCTGAATCGCCTTGGAACTATACATATGTCTCTACACAATCAACGTCCTCAGTTCTCTCGGTCCCTTGGTAAAGCTCGGCCAGCGTAGAGTAGGAAGCTCTTCAGTTAGACGGGACGATTTGCGAACTGCAGTGGACTGCTGTAGCCCGATGTGATGATGATGAAGTCAGTGTTAATGTTAATGCTAATTAATGCCGGCGAAAGTGATTGTGATATTATCTTGCTCGGTATCGTCTCATGCGTGAATAAAATAGTATATAGATTGGAATACAAGAGAGTAACTATTCGGTAAGTAAATTGACCATTTTGGAAAATACTTTTTTGCAGATAATAAAATTTATTAAAGCAGACTTAAAGTATTGTATTGTCAGTTCCTCCGTTCCAACTCCCTCGATTACTGATTAGCAAATAATTATCCTCGTGTTTTCCGTTGTTGGGTAATGATTTTCCTGCTTATGTTACGTCGGTTACGCGCTTTGGAGCTGACGTAGTCCCTACCTAGTAGGCTGGGAAGCGTTATAACCACCGTATTTTCTTCGTGACCAAATTTAAGAAGATATTCGCCCTGTCTGTATCTGTCCGCGGCTTAGCGCAGGGATTCTTAGTACTAGATAGCTGTATTTGGCATGGGTGTACATATTTACTAACTACTCCGACCGGTGTGTACCTCTTCTTCTTCTTCTTATTTGTGGCGTTTCAAGTCGTTCTAGCGACGACAACTTCGCCAATGTCAAAGTAACAAAAATATGATTAAAAAATCTTGTGACAAAATGTCGGCAACGTTGTACGGTAATGGTCAAAGACCCCCTCCCCCCTGTCGGGCTCTTAGCCAACGGTCAATGATATCCCTCAGAAACTGCCAGGAAATCATTAGCCGAAGCCCAGGGTGCACCGGATCAAGCACTGCTCTTCCCCCCGGACGGATCCAAAAAGGAACCGCAGCTCTTCACCACACGTGGAGGTAACCCGACTCGCACCCCGGTGTGTACCTCCCCTGCAAGTAAATAGGAATGTTTTTTTTCTCGTTTAATCCCGTGGTGAGGGGTGTCGTTGGCAAGGTCTTCTAAAAGATTCAGAGATGCGTTTGGAAAATGCTAAACTTCAAAGTTCTAATTATCGTTAGAGTCAAGTGCCCTCACTAGCCAACTAAATGGTAGGTATGTATGTGAAAATGAAAAAAAAATTCTTTAAATGCAATATGTACCTAGGTATGTAAACTCTCTATAATGCAAAATAAACATAGAACAAATACAATTGTCAAACACTGAGATACATGAACAAGGGCGAACTTATCCCTTTAAGGGATCTCTTCTAGTCAACCTTGGAGTGGATGAGAGGAGTATTAAATGTCAACTGGTAGAGATCCCTTATAAGGATAAGATCGCCTCTGTGCATACCTACCTATATTTAATCTTTTTTTGTGATTTAAAGCAGTTACAGCATTAGGCATTACAGCAGTAAGCATTTACTTACATATTTTTGGACTTCACTTGACACATAATTTTGCTGGTAAATATACCTTAAATACACAGTATTTTCGCCTGTAATAGTTCGGCCTCACCGCACAAGTGATTTACGTAACTATGTCACGTTAACCAGTTTGTGTGGCAATGCACGCAGTAGGTATGCTGTTTTAAGTTCTGATCCTTTAAGATTTTCAGACAAAATTAAAAATAGACGAAATCGAGGAAAAGTGAAGCCGAGTAAAACTACGCCTCGCCTCGTGCGTGTGTGTGGATATAACGTGTGTTAGTCGTGTATGCGTGCGACTGTATGAACACGGCAAGGCGTAGTTTGATACTGCCTTTCACTATACTCCGTCTTAACTGCTTATTATAGGGTGTCTAGGGCAAAAACGGGAACCCCCTATAGTTTTGGTCAAAGTGGTAAAATACAATTTTGATAAATACTTCTCGTAAGTACTTAAGTAATACATATATAATTTTTGTAAGGGTCAAGTGCCAAGCTGAACCGTGGGTTTTGGATAGGTACGTAAAACAAAGTAATCGAGTAATTAATAAAAAGCCTACAAAAACTTACATACACACAATACCTAAAGGCCACGTTTAGCACGATTGTGGGCGTATAGGTGGAAAGGGGAATCAAAATATTGATGGGTTGCTAACCGCATCGCCTATAACATAATTCCTAAGATTGTCGCCCATTCCCTCGATGGGTTTTTACCATCTGCGCGAGAAGAGAAGCAACTGGTACATTCTATGTTTTTTCTTTACTCCCAGACCAGATGGAAGAGCAAAACTTAATTTTGAATATTTGAGATGAGATTATACTGATTAGGTATTTTTTCACCATGGCTCTTGGCAGGGAAGCAACGGTAGCTGCTTTGAAGTACCAATACTAACTCCTAAATATGCCTACGAATAACAATAGAATTTACACTCAGTCAATACTCAACCCAACGCAGAGAATTACTTTCACGCAACCGAGTCTATTCATTCCATCAAAAAATAAAACAATTCTATATCAGCAACCCCATGTTTTACTTACCGTCATTGTCTTCCCATAGCTCAGAGTTCGGCCCATCCGTCACTTGGCACAAGGGACATTCTGGTCCAAAGAAAAGTAAATGGTAGTGTTTCATTATGACTTAATTGAAGTAGTTGAAATCGATTCACTGTCGACCGTTTAGTTAAGCCATAGTTCTGAGGTGACTAAAGAAGTAGAGACTTTCATAATCTAACTATGTTTGTTAAATCGTTTTAATTTTTCAGACTACCCACATAACGAAATGTACTCAATAAACTTTTAATATGTGGGTAATTTGAAAAAGTCTAGGGACTCTTGTGGCACATCTTAATGTTTTCGTGACAGTTGTGACATTGAAATGTACATACCTACATGCACTTACAAGGACAATAACAATGAACAACAACAAAGGCAAGATATTTAATATTATTTCCGAAATTCTTGTGTAATAATTCTTGTGTAATAATCTTGAATGTACAGAAGCGAACTAAGGGTCTGGTACAAGAGATGCAGAAAATTACATGCGCAAACTGAACTAAGGTACATTACGGCTTTGAATGATCAAGAAATTTTCCGGCATTTATACAAGGTTTTAGTCATCACGATTATAGACTCGGAATGAACTTGAGCTAATAAGCAATGCAGACTGTTTGTACCTTACTTTTATGCTCTGCCATTATGTGCCCAATTATGTAGGCCACATAATATACGTACAAACATACAAGATTACTACAAATATTAGGTCTGCGGTTGCACTAAAGATCGCCGTACGCGTTGGTACCGCTTCACGTTTGCATCATTGCACGCTGCGCCGAGTTACAAAATAACATAGTGGCGGAGGAAATCGAACGCATTGCAATATTTGCAATATGGCCACGCTTTCATGTTTGCATTGCCGTAATGGTGCATCCGTAAACGAATAATCTTGAACTAAAATTCAACAAGTTAAATTAGTTTCTGAAAGGTACTAGTTAAATTAGTAGTCGTCAATTAATTATGGTTGATTTGTACTACATCAGAATAATTTTCTGCGGGATATCGGGAGTCCATGATATGCCAGTGAAATTTCTGGCAGTTGAGGATTTCCATCTGAGTCTAGACTGGCAACGTATCTGCAATCCATTGATGGTAGTGCTCATTTATCATCGGAGACCCTCTTGCTCGTTTACCGACCTAATCTATAAAATAAAGGTAATCTCGGTGCAAGTCTGATGCAGAATTAGAACTCGACACTTTGGTTTTGAGGTTAAGGTCACCACTTATTCTTAAAGGATGTCAATACCTACGGTATAGCAGGAAAATATTAAAGTATTATTTTCAATTAATAATTTATGTTGTATATGTTGGACTTACAGTATTTTGAGAATTAGACATTTCATCAATTGACGGACTGATTACATTTTTATTGTTTGACTGATTTGACTTTATAGACATAAACGTTTCATTCATAGAATTCGTTTTGGAATTGTTTTGGAGTACATTTTCATTAATTGCTTGACTTTTAGCATTCTAAATGTACCTAATCAGGAATATGATAATATCGTACTATATCTCCCCCTTCAAACAGTTTTCATTTACATTTGAACTTTGTCTTTTTGACTTAACATTATTGTCGAACTGATATTACTATTTGTAAATGTTTGACTTGACTGAGCTGACTGTGAATTTCGATTGTTATTTTTTGTGTGACTAATGTGACAACCATTTGACCGTGACAGACATGACTTAAATAACTTAATAGTTATCGCTTTTTACTATGTAGGTAAGATCTAGGAAATTTAGTCTTACACAAACCATCTTTAGACCATATTGGATCCTTATGGTTTTTTTTAAATATACTTGATCATTCAGTTGAAATTCCTGTGGTTTACCTAGCACTTTTATTGTAGTAGTTACGACTTTCTTTTTTCTTATTTTTTGCAAATCGAACATAACTTCACAGTTTCAACGTAAAGGGCATGCCAACAGGGAAACTTCTAGCATTTATCTGAGTCCTCTAACAACGCATCGTGGCGATCTTACATCAGAATGATCTAGCTCGTTTTCCTTCCTAGTCCCTAGCACTGGCTGAAATAGTCTGGATTAATTTTATTACGTCTATTCTTTATCCGCAGATCAAGATGACGTCAGAAGTCAACGAGTGGTACCGAGGCCGTAAGGTTCTAGTGACCGGTGCCTCGGGACTCATGGGAAAGGTGCTGCTAGAGAAGATACTCTACTCCGTGCCTGACATCGGCTGCGTTTACGCATTGGTGCGACCGAAGCGCGGCAAAACGCCTGAGTCGCGTATTGAGGACATGTGGAAACTGCCCGTGAGTTTCGGAGCCCCTTCTAGTAATCTGAGGCAGATGACGTTGAACATGCGGTCCCAATCGCTATCTTCAAGTTTTTATACCTACCTAAACGATCAAATGCTATAAAATAAGGCCAAGATATGTCTAAAATGCTACTAGGTCAAGCGCACTTTTTAACCTTTTCGCCGCCACGTCATAGGTATACAAGAGACGTCAACCATACGCCAGACTTCTTTATTGCGATGCGCTAAGTGGAACCTAAACTCATTTGACCGAAGGTTGCTTTTGCACTGCAGTAATGGACGTATATATAGGTCGTTGGCGTTGAACCTACGGTGCTGATATATGTGTCGTTTAAGGTTAAATATCTTCTCTTGCAAAATAACTTAAGATTCACGTCTTTGCGCTGAAGCAAAATAAAAAAAAAACTCTGTGATATTGCATATTGAAAACTAGGTAGGTACCTATTCGGATTATTTTAAGCGATTAATGTGATGCTTAGTCACGTAGGTACCTACATTGTACGGAAGTTAACGTTTCCTTGATTATTTTATGTCTGTCTTTACATAGTAGATAATGATTTTTCCAGTAGGTACCAACTTAATGATCCTAATCTAACAAGGTACACGAGATTCCGGATTAATAGTGATTTTTTTCAAATTTCCAGCTTTTCTCACGTTTAAGGGACGAGAAACCGCACATGATGCAAAAGTTAGTTCCAGTGACTGGTGACATACTTTCCGACAATCTCGGGCTTGACGACAATCTCGGGATTGACGACAATCTCCTGAAGCAACTTTGCGATGAGGTAACTACAGCTACATGGAAATATTGTAATAAGAATAGTTCTTGAAGAGAGATGTTAAATGAACCGACTGCTATGAGTTCTTGCCGTCAATAGTTTAGAAGTACTACGGAACAAATTGAGTCTTGACCTGACCCACCGTAGAAAGTTCTGGTCGCAATGATTTCCCTTGAACCTCCGTGTAACGTCACTATGACATTTATTGAGAAAAGGTTGCACACCACAATGGGACAGAAATCAATTTGTTCAATGATACATCCAATAGCTAAAAGTTTTCTGTAGTTACGTATACGTTAGTACCTTCCGTATGTACAACTGGCAAACAAATTCCAAGCTCTGCGTGAGGCTTGATTTAAGTTAATAATTCCAAAACTAAATTCGCGTGTCTGTTTCTCTAGGTATCAGTAGTGTTCCACTTCGCAGCCAGTTTGCGACTAGAAGCGCCACTCAAAGAAGGACTAGAGATGAACACCAGAGGAACCTTACGTGTGTTGAACGTAGCGAGGAAGATGAAGAACATCGCTGCCTTCGTGCACCTCTCCACAGCCTTCTGTTACCCTGAGTATGAACGCATGGCTGAGAAGGTATGATTTTACAAAAATAAGGCACTTTTGTATTTATTTGAGCTGGATGAAGTGGCGTAACTATAAGGAACTCCTCGTCTGGGGGCCGAGGCAAATTCATCAGATGGGTCCATCCTCAATATAAAGAAGTGCATCATCGTCCCTTCTGTGCTCTAGAGTCTAGACCAAGCCAGCTCGGGGCCCCGTAGAGCTAGGGGTCCGTGATATTTTGTCAATGCTGCCGCCACTGGCATGATGTATTATTTTCCTTTGCTCAACCCCGATTACTTTACTTCAACTGTTCCAATAAAATAAGATCTACTAGCACTCTTTCCAATTTTAAGGTGCATGACCCACCAGACAACCCACACGAAGTCTTGCGTGCCGCGAGCTGGTTAAGCGATGATCAGTTCAAACTGCTCTCGCCATCAATCCTTAAGATGCATCCAAACTCCTACACATACTCCAAGAGGCTGGCTGAGGCTCTGGTGCGGGAGAGTCACCCGGAACTCCCGGCTTGTGTTGTGAGACCCAGTATAGGTAAACAATTTTATAAGGTAACAATTTGAAACTCATCAGAGTTGCAGTTTACAAATATTTATTCAGGCACGTATCCTCGTCATGGTTGAAAAAAGTAAAACGAGTGACCATAGCCGTCTTACCTTATCAGCTAGACAAGAGTTCAAAGCTAGCTAAAAACAAGTCTAGTAGTAGTTCATAAATTCTTCACGTGTAGGTACACCTATACCCAAAAAAGATCAACAAACTTTCACGTTTAGCTTCCACTTAATAAGCGATTAAAACTTTGTTCTGAAGATATAAGATCCATATACTTAATTAATTTGACGGTTGGCAAGCACCACACACTAATAAATCGGTGGTAGGTATATTTTAGTCGTAAACTAAATCACAAAAGGCTGTTCTCAATTTACGCGCCTTACAATTCCAGTGACTCCCTCCCACAAAGACCCGATACCTGGCTGGGTGGACAACCTCAACGGGCCCATAGGCCTGATGATTGGTGCTGGAAAGGGCGTTATACGTTCCATGCACTGCTATGGCGAGTACCATTGTGAGGTCATCCCTGTCGACATAGCGATCAACGCAATCATCGTCATTGCGTACAAGATTGGCACGCAGACACAGAGGTTCGTGTTTCCAACTAGGTGATGTAGTATTTAGCACGACATTGTAAAAGTTGTGACACGCAATGTGAACAGGAGTAAATAATGTGTTCGCTGTTTCATGTGAAGTTTCTAATTTTTTCATCACTTATTTCATTAATTTATAAGTAGATAGCTTATTTTCAACATACGTTTTATAACGAAGATGGAATGGGAGAATGGATATTTTTTATAATTAATTACTTGGAACTATTTTTATTGATAGAGTATGAAATGGCCTTTCCAATCTCATCCAAGGATAAAATATCACATTTTCTGAAGCATCAGCAGCAAATTTTTCATGCTTTTTTACGTTAGAGAGGCCAGACAAACGAACTAGTGGGTCACCTGATGGTAAATGATCACCACTGTCCATAGACACCCGCAGCGCTTTACGCGATGCCAGTGCGTTGTCGGCCCTGCAGAAAATTGTACACTCGCCTCTTAAAGACACTCAGGTCGTAACTCGATGGGAAGACCTCAGCGGGAAGCTCGTTCCAGATTTTGCGAAATTACGGTAGTTTTAACGTTTAAGTTTTGTTCCATGGCACAGATAAAAAAACGTTATTATCGATTGGCTAATGTGACACCTAGCTGTTGAATTTACAGGCCTCCAGAACTCCCTGTCTACAATATAACCACAGGAGACGACAGGAATACAACCTGGAAACAAGTCCTGGATAACGGGAAGGCGACCATTCGCAAGTACCCATTCGAAGGTCCCTTATGGTACCCCGACGGTAACATGAGACATAACAAGTTCATCCATAGCCTCTGTGTGTTCTTTTACCATATCGTTCCAGCATATCTGATTGACTTTTTGATGCTCATATTTGGACAGAAACGATTGTGAGTTAAATTTAATTTATAATGTGTCTTATTGAGATTAATTATGATTCAAGTACACAAAAAGATCGTGCATGTACGCTTCTATCGCCAAAACCTACTGAAGTGACAATACAAAAAAGATTTTTGCATGCTTAGGTATTACGTTTCTTAGGTGTTAAAAAAACCGTGGTAGCCTGGTATGACCTGTGGCCTCTCAAGCAGAGCGTCGTGGGTTCAAATCCCGGGCGCGCACACCTCTTGAGTTTAACGGAATTTATGTGCGAAAATTACATTTGAAATTTGCCATGAACTTTTCGGTGAAGGAAAACATCTTGAGGAAACCTACACACATCTGCGAAGAAATTCAATGGTGTGTGTTAAGTTCCCAGTCCGCACTGGGCGCGCGTTGGAACTATAGCCCAAATCCTCCAATACACGGAGGAGGCCTATGCCATGAGGCACGCCGAATTACCCGACAATTTAATAGAAAGAGAGAAAAATAACAACATACTTAAGTACTGAAATTGTAGCGAATTCGGAATAAAAAGGCTATATTATATAATATTATAGGTATTAATGTAACAGTTGCAAGCGTCCATAGGCTATTACTATAACCGCTTACCATCAGATGGGGCGTGCGTACGTTGTTTTGTCATTGACGTGGTATAACAAAAACAGTAGGACATTTCACGACATAAAGATATTTTTTTACGACTGAATTTCCGATAGCAACAAACATTTTAACAATGACTAATATAATTCCTTTTACTTGCAGCATGGTTAAAATCCAAGACAGAATATCGACCGGGCTTGAAGTCCTCCAATACTTTACGACGAGAGAGTGGTGGTTCGATACCAACAATTTCAAGGCTTTGCCGGGTTCATTGAACCCTGTGGACCATAAGCTATTCCCCATGGACCTGACCATTATCGAGGATGAACCTTACATTGAGAGCTGTATGATTGGCGGGAAGTTATACTGCTTGAAGGAAAAGATGGAGAATCTCCCGAAAGCGAGGCTCCAGAACAACATGTAAGTTTAATTATTTTCAACATGCTTGTTCCAATTAACAAAATCATTTAATTTGCTACTTCGCTACACAAGCAAGGTAAATGTTTTTTGTTCATTGAAATGTACCTCTGCTAGTAACGCCTGATTCAATAAAAGTGCTTCTTGTTTTTTAGTTAATATATTGACTACTGTAGGTACTGCGATATAGAGAAATTCTGTTTTTTTTTTGTTGAGATATCATTGCTATTATTTTGCGACATTATTTTTTCATAAGCTTGCTACTTCACAAACTACGTGCAAGACATAAACAAACATAAAGTATGTGCCACACGTGTATATGTTTACGTGTACAATTCGGACTCTTTCGCTTCCACATAAATCAACATGTCACAAATCGAACTCAGCTAAACTAGCTCGCGTCTTGTGATTTTGGTGATACTACGATGCAGAGGACTGGTGTGTATGTAAACATAATATTTATACATTCATACATACATAAATCACGTCTTTATCCCTTACGGGGTAGACAACGCCAAAGGTAAAAAGACCTGAAGGCTACGTTTTGCATGATTGCGGGCGTACCTATAGGTGGAAAACTATATGTGTCTGAAAGGGGTAGCGATCTACCCCGTAAGGGATAAAGACATGATATATGTGTGTATGTACGTAAAGAGGTAGCTGTCTTGTATGTGTGGTTACGGAGAGCAAGGTACCTGATTTTGTGAGAAATAATTACACAATCAAATTATGTATAACAAAATAGTTCATCAATATCACTGAACTTTTGACTTTGTTCTGCAGGATTTCCCCGCTATCGTTATATGCATAAACTATTAATACCACTTAGATAACCCTAGTCACCCACATAATAAAATGAGGAAAACAATACTCAAATATCAATGGAAATTCAATGTTAAGATATTTATTTTTTAAAGACAGATGGTTTTGTGGGATATATTTTTTGTGGTACTGATGCAAAAAAAGACTTTCGTATTCGTAATTTTTTATCGACTTTGTTTAGTCAGCCACCCGCATTTTACTATAAAATTAAATGATTGATCTTAGTCAAAGCACAAGTAATGAAGAGCATACTTTTCCATAGCTAATTTAAGAAGAGAGCGCCTTATAGATGCCTCCCGTGACCAGAGGGCTGGCCAATATTTCGCTCAGCGAATAAGCATTGCCACACAACGTGGCAATGCTGCCAGCCTTCTGGGCACCCTCCACATTGGCGGCGATTTGGGAGTTGTTTTTTTCTTTAATTTAATAATAGTTTTAGCTAGGTTTAAGTTATTTTTAAGATTTGACTGTTTTTTGTTATGATTTATTTTATTTAAAAAGAGCATGTTAATGTCCTTTGGTACACAAAAGGAACACGATTAATAACGGTTAATTGGCGAGTTCTTCCAACAAGTTATTGGCAAAGGATAGGGAAAAATTCGAGCGCAACTACACTCACAAGTTCAATAATACCTGGGTAACTAATTTGTTATTCAATGTCTGACGATCAATTTGATACACGTGCGGGGTACAACCGTCGCTACATCACGAATTTTAAATATTACCATAGTAATTTTATTTGGGATAGCTCAATCACTACATAGTATAAAACAAAGTCGCTTTCCGCTGTCAGTCTGTCTGTATGTCTGTATCTTTAAAACTACGCAACGGACTTTAGTGCGTCTTTTTTTAATAGATAGAGTGATTCAAGAGGAAGGTTTATATGTATAAACAAAACGCTGATGAAGTCGCGGACAGAAGCTATTTATAAACAAAATTCGACAACATATCAAATGCTGATATTTTCGCGGGCTTTTGTCCGACACAGAGCCCCCTATCTAACGCACTCGGGATTACAACCCCATTCACCATTGCAAGCAATATAGGATGAGGGTCACAATCTTTCTATTCTCACCCTATACTGTTTGCCACAATAAAATGGTGAATATTATGCTGCTGCGAGCGCACGTTAGACATCAAGCTTACAGGTTTGACTGGTGAAATCGTACCTAGTAGAAAAGCTAAGTTTGCCACATTCCTCTATGGATAGAATAGAATGTTTCTCGCGTCAATAGCTTGTAAGTTTGTTGGATTTTTATCTAGCTATGTAGTGACAAATTTAATTTTATCGTAGATCGATATTTGTAGCTACTAGAATCAAAATACTCAATTTGTTGTCTATCAGTGCCTTTGCTAAGACTTCCACTGCCGAAAAGAATGAGCCGCAAGAAATTGGCCAAATTCCATATTTCATCAAAGCATGTTACAGTTTTTCGTAGGAATCTAATAATTGTTTGTTTATTACAGTCTTTGGGTTCTGGACAAACTGGTAACGGTGTTCTTCTACCTCCTCATCATATCCTGGATGGCGTATTATTTCGAACCGGTCAAAGACATCCTGTCTTATGGAGGACCCGTCGTTCAACATTTGCCCTTTGTCGGCAAGGCGGTATTTCAAGACCATTAAAAAGTAAGTTTATCGCGATCACAGACTTTACTATCGAGTTTGACAATGTGAGCGAAATATGAAGAATTAATCTCCTTTTCAAAACATCTGTTTGCTCATTTCAATCAAATGATTTGCCCGATCATTGGTATTTTGGCACGCGTTATCGGGTGTAAATTTACCTAGGTAGTCCTTTTGATTGTTTAAGATTCTTGGCAGCTAGAGGGTTGCCGCAGGATTTCATATTAGGATACTCCCGTGATCGTGTTAAAAATATCACACGCTCGGTTTTAAAACTTTCCTTCAATTAGATGCGCCAAGTAAAAGTTTTTCTCGGTAATTATGTATTGTGATCGTGGTAGACAGGAAAAAGTCGGGTATTATGTGAAATTTTCAGTGAAATATACACAATGTAGAGGATTTGGCTTAAATTAATATTGTTGTGGTTACGTAGCTTTAAATGTTTATATGTCTGTAAGCCTAAGCCATTATTGAGGTCGTTTTTTAACCGACTTCAAAAAAAGGAGGAGGTTCTCAATTCGTCTGTATTTTTTTTTTATTTTTTTTTTTATGTTTGTTACCTCATAACTTTCGACTGGGCGAAACGATTTTAATGATTCTTTTTTTATTTGAAAGCTGGTGCTTACCGTGTGGTCCCATTTCAATTTAGTCCAGTTCTGACAATGGCACCCATGAGAAAACCATATAAGTCTGAAATTAGCATTAAGTCATCATCATCATCTCAGCCATTACAAGTCCACTGCTGGACGTAGGCCTCTCCTTTAGACCTCCATTTAGCATTAAGTATGTGTGCGACAAATCGTCAGTTTCATTTAAACGGCGCTGTCATATGAGCAGCACGTTTAGTAGGTCTACCCATATTCAGAAAAAAATGTTAGTGTACTTCAGATTCACTAAAAATCAAAAAATAAACAAAAATTTTAACAAAAAAAAACCGACTTATATTATTTATAATATTTGATACATTTTTAGTGAATCTGAAGTACACTAACATTTTTTTCTAAATATGTGTAGACCTACTAAACGTGCTGCTCATATGACAGCGCCGTTTAAATGAAACGGACGATTTGTCGCACACATAGATACTTAATAATGCTAATTTCAGACTTATACGGTTTTTTCAGGGGTGCCATTGTCAGCACTGGACCAAATTGAAATGGCAGCACGTTTAGTAGGTCTACCCATATTCAGAAAAAAGTGTTAGTGTTCTTCAGATTCACTAAAAATTAAAAAAATAAACAAACATTTTAACAAAAAAAAACCGACTTCACTACGCACTAAAAAGAAAAAAATAATTGCATAATATTCTTCTACAACTTAATAATTAACTTAGGGTAGACTGGGTACGGTTGTGACAATTTTGGTTTGATCGCCAATAATTTTGTTAATTTACTAGTTAGCTGCTAGAAAAGTAATTTAAATCTTAATTTGTACTTTTGTCTACGTAAAAATACCAAACTTTTGTCCTTAAATACGCTGTATTAATTATAGGATCAAATTTAAAAAAAAAGAGAAAGTGTCACAACCGACCACATCCCAAGGACAGTTGTGACAGTGGCCGGGGTCAGTAGTGACAGACCCATTTATTTAAATGATTCACGTAATTTTCTCCGAGGTATAGCTTACATATATTGTATTCATACTTTCCCGCTTTACAGCATTTAAATTTTAAAAAATCTTTTAAATTTAAACACTGTAAAGCGGGAAAGTATGAATACAATATATGTAAGCTATATCTCGGAGAAAATTACGTGAAGAATTCCAAGATTACGTAGAAATATAGGTTGATAGGAGCGAAGGGGGTAGGAAATGAAGAAACCACCTCAATGGGAGCTTATAGATATACTTAGAAAAAATCGGATAGTTCGGACATAAAAAATATATGTCACAACCGTACCCACAACATTTGTCACAACCGTACCCAACGCATACTTTCGAAAACAAACAATCGCCATGACTAGGCCAAGTAATCTACGTAAAAACGAATTACTCGTAATTAACTACTAATATTCAACTTATAACAAAAAAATATATGATATAATCTATCTGTATACAAATAATAGGAAATATTAAAAAAGAATAAACAAAAAAAAATACTTTTGACTGTTAAAAAGCAATGTAGGCTCCTGATTACGTTAGCGTCGCGCGCTGGCTAACGCAATCTGGGGACACGCATTTAGGCACCCATGCCGCTTCTTTCTCCCTTTGCACCCTTTCCCATATTCCGTATAGTTTTGCTGTTATGACGACTGTCACTACCGTACCCTGGCACAACCGTACCCAGTCTACCCTACTTTTTCTACTTATCAATATATAGGTACGATCTAATGTTGTTACAATTATTGTTATTTTTGTAGTCGGTGTCAGCCAAGGAAACACTACAATATACCCAGCAACAATAATACGAGAATACTTTAACAAATACTTTTTCACAAATTAACTTTTATACGGGAGCGGATCGGAATACATAAAGTTTAAAATGTATAATGGGTTAAAATACATAATGGTTCAAAATGTATAACGCAATTTTCTGTAAAACTATTAGCTAAATGAACTTTTTTGATATCGTAATCTATAGATTGGTTTAGGTTAGGTTAGGTTTGTTTTATAACAATCCTTTTAATTTGTAACTTTCTGAGAAAATCGCATTATATATTATAAACCATTATGTATTTTAACCCATTATACATTTTAAACTTTATGTATTTTAATACGTACCCCTTTTATACACAAGCACATCTCACCTGTAACTATGTATGTAGTTACAAGCGTACGTTGGCTGACACCGACTCCAGAAATAACAATAATTGTAACAACATTAGATCGTACCTATATATTGATAAGTAGAAAAAGTAAGTTAATTATTAAGTTGTAGAAGAATATTATGCAATTATTTTTTTCTTTTTAGTGCGTAGTGAAGTCGGTTTTTTTTTGTTAAAATGTTTGTTTATTTAATTTAAATGTTAGCCACAGTCTAGACTTGTCAATATAGCGTCTAGAGGCACAGCCGAGCTCACCAATTATTTGTATTTTTAAGGCTATATTACGGAAAAATAAACACAATTTAACCTGATTTAAGACCGGTGTTGCTTTATTCATAGTTTTCGTTCATCCTTTATTATTCGGAGAGGTGAAGAGTGGAATTTCCTGCCTGCTTTTGTGTTTCCCGAACACCTTAAACTGGTTGTCCTCAAATCAAGGCCAAATGGAAATTTGGGAGACAAGCATACTCCACACCAAATTTTCGCTTATCATCAGGCGTGATTGCGGTAAACGCATGCTTAGATGCTCTAAAATAGAAATACGTATCGGTGACCTCCACAGAACCTGTTAGGGATATGCATGTTTGAATTAAATCAATAAGAAGCTAAAGTCACAGTAAAACCTATTTTACAATAAAATACAGCTGTAAAAACACACACTGGCGTCGGACAGCTAGAATGACATTTATTGTGAAAAAGTCTCAGCGTGCTCACGGTCGACATTACAACTTTATGTAATAGATGGTATTTTTACTTTAAGTCACAATTAATATAAGATAAAGTATATAAGTAAGTAAGTATTATGGTACTTGATGAGATAAGGTAAACCGTGGAATAAAAAAATGCTAAAAATGTAAACAGGCGTATTGAATTACATAATAATCTTAAGTAATGCCGATTAATTTTTATTTTATTAATAAAATAATTAAACCAGATATATTTATTTTATGTGTATTTTATTTAGTAAACTTGTTTCCAAAGCGTTTTTTTGGTGTTCCGTACATAGAACGGGTGCACACTGCCTTGTCCTATTGCCATCGTTCGTCCGTTCGTCTGTTCGTAAACAAATTCCTCAGATTGTGTGCCACGATCAGTTTGCGTGTAACCTTTGGCCTACATACTTTGAATAAGATTCATTATGAAACTTACTAAATGTCAACAGAGACGGTATAGGATATTTTTACTAGTGTTTCAACCGCTGTTAGTAGGTACCCTGTCGCAAATATTGAAGAAATGTGCTGTAGTTAATAACTATTAAATCTTATATTAATAGCGCACCGTTTCGTGTTATAAAATCCTTGATCTGGCGCATTTTGAATCATATGTCTTCAGTAAAAGAGACAGGATACTAATAGCGGTTGAAACGCTGGTATACTAGAAGTATTCCATAGGTAATAGTACAATACCCCCTTTCAAGTGATTTATGGATACATTCCTGCTAGGATGGCACGACATAGTGCAGGTTCAAGTCAAATTAAACAAATACAAATTTCGATTAAAAAAAATTATCGTCATCATGTAAGACAATTCAAACGTCTTTTTTGTTTACAATGTTTCCGCTCCACTAGTAGAAACACGCATGTTATTGCTCACCTATCTACGCCCTAAATTTCACTGTCTAGCGTCAAATCTCTCTTTTATATCCGACTGCAATAGTCCTATGTCATGTTCGCATATAAAGAAACAGCGCCGGTCGCAGCTGAGATCGTTGAGTCTTCCGTTGTAGAACATTGAGCCACAGACTTCGTTCTCTCCACCGTCTGGCTGCTGGTTCCCCCAGCCCGTGTAGCCGCTCTCCTCTAACGTCGTACCTGTATAAAATACCGCTGCGTTAACAAAAGTGGTCGGTAACTTATCAGTATACGACTTAGGGTGCGGCTCCACTGAGGCGGAGACGAGCGGAGCGGAGAGGAGACGTGTGGGGATCGACCAATCATATTACATTCATATTACATGAAATCCACATCACGTCTCCGATCTGTAATATGATTGGTCGATCCCCACACGTCTCCTCTCCGCTCCGCTCGTCTCCGCCTCAGTGGAGCCGCACCCTTAAGGCGGTAACGTTTTTCAAATTAGGTCCTTAATGAATCTTTTCAGAAGCACTATGTTTCAACCTGATTCCTAAGAATACCAAGATGATATTGATGTCGAGCAAAAAACGCTTAAGGTGCCTGATAATAAAGTCCTCTCTAATAGCCCATCTATAGTATTGTGTGTTAGTCACTCGCTTCACAATAGCGTGGGATTCCAGGCACGTATTGGTACTACGCATTAGGTTCAGCACAATGCAGAAACATTAAAACTGTTGATCCAAATGTTCAGATAGCCTATTACCAAATAAACCTAAGCACATACCAAACATAAGCAAAAACTTTATTGAACGTGCCCGATAATGTATGATTTAGAAAGGTGGCGTTAAACGTTTTTTGCTCTATCTTTATAGACGAAAAACGAAGCCTCGCGTATTTAACAGAATAAGCCTTTAAAAACATAGTAATAAGAACCATTGTGGACTTCACTGTAAATAGCACCTGCTATAGATTCATTCAGTTAAAACTGAACATTACTGCATGTGCATTTTTCACACAAAACTCTTCAACGTTTTGTTGGTAGGATTTTGAAAAA
This sequence comes from Pandemis cinnamomeana, assembly GCA_932294345.1. NCBI lineage: Eukaryota > Metazoa > Arthropoda > Insecta > Lepidoptera > Tortricidae > Pandemis > Pandemis cinnamomeana. The sequence goes on along the minus strand of OW028705.1, from coordinate 6,696,599 downwards.
GTTTTTGAAAATACTAGCACAAACGTACCTTTTATAGTCTTCCATCCATCATCATCCTTATTATGATAGCCCAAGTAAACCACTCCACTCAGGAAATTCCCCTTAACCTTGCTCTTAGGGGCTTCTTCAGTGATCTTGACCAGATAGTCGGCTTCAGCTTGGGTGTTGATGATGGCCAAATAAGACTGTTCCACGCTGCAAAAGGTATGAGCCTCGGTCCAGTTCATTGGAGTTAGGTGAAATTTATAGCATTTGCCTAGATACTTGTTGAAAACGTAACCTGAAATTAAAATAGGTCATTAACGTCAATTGGTTTTGATTTCATTATAATCTTATACGTGATGGTCAGAGTAAGAAGATTTGAAAAAAAAGTGATAAATATTGTTGCTTAAAGCACTAGGCAACGGGAACGGAGCACCCTTCATTTGGGTATCGATATGATGTAGAGATAAACCTCCTTATACATAAACGCTCTTTAAGCTTCTGCTAACTTAGCAATCGTTTGTCCTTATCTGTAAAAGGTAAATGTCAAAGTGACAGATAAGGACAAACGATTGCTAATTTAGTAGAAACCTACATAGCGTTTCTTAGGAATAAGGGGGATAGTATCCAGCTGAAACTAGTTACAATCGAAAACGAAACCTAAGTTCTTTTCCAGTTTCAGCCGTAACAGAAGTAGGAACCGAATCTAAATTTGAGGGCCATTTTGTAGCTTACAATTCATTTAGCTGTTTTAAATACTTATATTGGTTCATTAGAAGCGAATAAGCAATAAATATTAGTTTCGTAGGGAAGGTGAGCAAATAATTTATTCAATTTGATATAAAATGGGCCACTCGACGACGCCGATTGTTACCTAACGCCGCATGAAAGATCCTGAACCTGTTTTGGTTCAAGTCCTGGTTTAGACAGAGTTTCTGCAGAAACCGGCGTGAAGTTGAAGCCAAAACTGGCTGTAACCGAAACCCAAAATATAAGTACTTAGTTAGATACCGTCAAATCCGCCTACTGAACATGGAGCATTGGAAACTCAGAAGTCTTAGAACAAGTTGGAAGGCGATCTACAAGGCGGACTGATGTTCTTATCAAATTTAAGTGTTGGATGAGTGCCTACTAAAGGCCAGTGACCGATCATTTACGTAGTGGTCATAAACAGCATTTTTTTTCCAGATAATCACGTATATCTTTACCTTGGTCAGGCATATCACACAGGGTGTTCCATTCGAGTTCAAGCAAGCTCTTCTTACAGATGAACGGGAATTTTTTGCCGCACAAGTCATCATGAAGGGTTTTGTCGCGACGTGTGAGCACTACGCAGTCCTCTTTGCCATCATAGTCGTTGGGCTCGCCTTGCCCCCAGTTGCTGAAAACGTCCAATACTGGACGCCCTGTAAAGATATTACAAAGTAATGGCACATAATTATTTATTGTACTGATTTGTGGTGTTTTTAAGGTTCCGTACCTCTAAAAGAAAAAAAATCCTCATAAGATCACTTCGTTGTCCGTCTATCTGTCTGTCTGTCCGTCAGGACCCTTTTTCTCAGTCACGCGCAGAGATATAAAATTTAAATTGAAAAATACTGAGATCTGCGGTCCCTTGGGGCTGTGAAAAAATGAAAACTCTGAGTCAACTTAAACAAAAGATACAAAATCATCAGAAAAGGTATTTCCACACAAATTGCCGGCCGTGAAAAATCTATGGGGTTGTCACCAGGCCAGTTGCCAGAAAAGTTTTAAATTTGGTATTAAGGTACCGTCAAACACTCCAACTTTGCCCACTTTTTAGACAAAAACTGAATTTTTTCAAGTTTTTTGTATGAAACCCCGGACACATTTCTGTATCTGTGGCAACTCTGAGATCGTGTGTATGCACTGATTTATCAAAATCTAAAATTAGTAGAAGTTTTCTTTATCATATCACCAATCAAGAGGGCGGGCAAAATAATCTGGACTTTTAGCCAACATTGCCCACGTAGATTTTTAGCGAATTATGGACCTTATACAGATGACATCAACACCAATGAAAGTATTTTGGCAATGAAGGCGATCGACCTAAAAAATAATTCAATATCATTCATACTTTCCTAATAAAATGTGTGGGCAATGTTAGCCTGTCATTTTTCCTCTTCTCCATACAAACGGCATGTAACGATTTAAAAGTATTAGGGTTGTCAAATTTGGATTTAAAAAAAATAAAATTAATTAGCACAAAGTCGGTAAGTAGGTAAGTATTAAAACAGTTTCTAAGACGCAAATTTGTTTATTACATAGCGGCGTGCGGTGGATCAGTTGACATCGTTAGCCTCGCGATGTAATGCTACTGGAACAATTTTACTGGACTAATGTGAACCAGGCATAAGGTCCCATTTGCTAGGAAACTTCACATATTTCTCGGGATAAAATATTTTTTTCTACTTACCAATCTACCTACTTGAAACTTAAAAAAAAACATACTTTGTCTTGAGTACCTCCTCCTTTTTTTGAAGTCGGTTAAAAAAAAAAGAAAAGGTGCCAACCCTAAGCGTTTTTTGCTGGCGGGCAATGTTGACAAACATACAGCTAAACTTCACTGGGTAATTTTGCCCATCATGATAACTTTTGTTATATACGAGTTACAGTAACGAAACAATCATCAAAATACTCGGCACATCGTTTTGCATTACAAACAATCGATAAAATTGACTTGTGTATTCCCCATGACGCACAATTGACTACTAAATTTCGTCAGTAATTGGCCCGCAAAAATATACTCCGTACTCGACAAGCGCCAACAGGTTACTGGATGAAGTCAGGAGCGCACGCGCTACTCTGTGTTGCCACAGGTATAGTTTATTATCTACCAATGTCATGAATGTTGCCATAATTCTGTAACTTTTTTTATTATTAGTAGATTTCCTTAGATATTGTGTTTTGGGCAAAGTATACCCTGGTGGCAAAGTTGGAGTGTTTGACGGTAGCTCTTATGGCACGACTAATGAAATAAACCTAAAAGACTGATTTTTTGATGTCTGTCTGTCTATGTAGGTAAACAATATAAAATGACCTCACTCAAGAGCAGGGCTCTACTAACACTGTATTTATATTAACTTTGTACGGAACGGTCGGTTCTAATTCAACTTTTAGGCCCAGTAAAACGAGGATATCTTATGTCCTGTTCTGAGGTTGTCACAAATTAGACACAGTTACTGATTACGTATTAAGATGCGATTCGGCCTTCTGAATTAAATAAACTCTTTAGCGACGTAGGTTGGGTATACGATAAAAAATATCAGAGATTCCGTCACATTTTAATATATTCAAAAGAAAATTAACGCATTGAATCTACTTACATAATACCCACACCATGTTATAGGGAGTTCTCAAATAGCTAGGGGGCTATACTCACCGTCAATGGTTTCAAACACTCCCTTTGCCAGCAAATCGGAAATACCAACAAACACCCACGGGAACTGGGGCTGTGTTTCGGTCCATAATGCGTGGACAGCATCGGCTTCTATCTCATCCTCAGGATAGAACAAGCTCGCCCCTTCCATTTGACACCTGTTCTTGGCGTCCTGCCATGGCCTTTGTATAGTGTGAATTTTATAGAACGCCTGCGTGTCTTCCAAAAAATGGTAGTCCTTACGGAAGAAATTTTGTCGCAGCTGTCCACCTAGAACCGAAATTTGTGCCGATGTAACGATGTGCATTATTTTGCTTAGTAATTGTAATTATAGTAACGGGGTAATGTTTTAGCAAATACTTAGGTACTTACGTGAATAGTGAAACACAAGTAATAATAACACTGAAATGGCTTTTATTATGTACATTTTTAATACCAAAATTAAGTTAATGAGTCAAACACATGCGTGTAGTTTGCTAACTCTCTGGGGAATGAAGAAGACAGCATTGAAGATACTGACAATATGAAGTTACAGCTACGAAGTGGTTTAACAGGAAAATCGGTACATATACTTGTGTGCGTCTTACTAAACCGGTTAACGGGCTATTTCCAGCGGGTAATCGATGCATGTCCGAAAAAATAAAAGATGCACGGAACAATGTAAAATTGTTTTTGACCAGACGATGGAAAATCAGAAGAAAGAAAAAATATAAAAACCCGGCCCTGTGCGAGTCGGACTTGCGGACGGCGTGTGCCGTACAAATTGGCGAAGTAAATAGAAATCCAGTTTTAGCAGAACCCTGGGGCCACTTGAAAGTGGTATAAATCAGCTTATATCTCCAAAACTACAGCTCTTATCAAAGTTTTGACTAGTTCACAAGATTAATGAGAGCTGTGGTTGTCTATGCTACTCTTATTTCAAATTTAGCGCAATTTTTCACCACTTTCGAGTGGTATTTTCACACGTGTTTTCAAAACTCGCCCCCCTGCGCGTCAGCAATATGGCAGTGTGAGATCGTTTTATCTTGGTTACTTACGTGCACAGGCAGACATAATTTCTTTGATTTTTTAACAGACAGACAGATAGACGGATAGTGGAGTCTTAGTTATAGTTTCCCATTTTAGAATTTGCGCACGGAACCCGTTACTAGTACGTTTACAACGGCAACATTTAACTTTCTTTCTTTTCCATTTCATTTTCTGTCAAAAAACTTTTTGGAGCTCTCCGTAAGTCCTTCCATACCCAACCGGTGCAAACCGAGGTCCTATTGCTATCGTTCGTCTGTTCGTAAACAAATTGGCTTGTGTAAGTACCACAAACAGTTTGTTTGTATGTGTAACCTTTAGTCCAATACATACTTTTAATAACTTAATGTCAACCGATACAGATACGAGATACCAGTACGAGTTCCAACCGCTGTTAGTATCCTGTCGTATACTTGAAGTCATGAGCTTCGGTTAGTATTAAATTTTATTAATTGATATTGTATGGCACAGTGTAACGTGTTATAAAATGATTGCGCTCAATGGTGCATTTGAATCATATTTCTTCAGTATAAACGACAGGATACTGGTAGTGGTTGAATCGCTATTACCAGAAGTACTCTATCATGTAATAAGTGTGTAGAAGTGTACATTACCCTCTTTCAAGTGATTTTTGTGCGCTTTCCCATATACTAGGATGATAAGACTAGTGCGGGTTCACGTCAAATTAAACAAATACAAGTTTTGATTGAAAATATAATGCAAAATTACTTATTAAAAATAAAGGCGGGATGCTGATATGCTGAATGAATTTGAAGTAATATATTTCCTACTGAGTACACAGCTGCAGGTTGACAAGTTTACAAAATTCGAACCTTTTTACTTCAATTCAATTCAATTTTTGGGATAATATGGCCCCATCGATCGGTGCGATGATTCCGCCATTGTCGAGGTTGGATAAGATACTGCCGGGTGACTTGTTTGGTCTTGTGGGGTATCCTTTTTACTTGAAATTTTCATCAGTGAGACTTAACATTTGACAAGTCTAGGTATCTACAAAATGTGTAAATTCACACCCTAAGATTCAATGCACGGCTTAAAACATCAAATGCCGGCCTAGGCCGGCAATGTTGTATGAAATTCCATTAAAAACCTCTCGTCTAGTTGCTCCTGAAACGTGACGCTTCGTGGTCTATTGTAAGGAACACAACATAAATATTTCATTATATTATTTATTAAACAGTTACTTAGTCGATATCGTTCATTCATACTCAAGATTTATAACAGCCAGGCAAATCATATTTCAAAATATAAAAATATAGTAGAATTGTAGGCACATAAATGGTCGAAGTCGATCGACTATAGGTACAGTCAACCATTTTGATTCCTAGACCACCACAGAATACATACATACATAAATCATGTCTTTTCCCTTACGGGGCAGACAGAGCCTAAGGTAACAAGACCTAACGGGCACGTTTAGCATTGTTGTGGGCGTACAGAACCTTGACATAATGACGCTGCCATCTTTGGATGAGCAAGAGCATTGACGTACGTACCTACGTACCCACAAATATAATTGAAAATTGGTTGACTGAATACATAAGTACAATTACACTCTTTATTTTACCCACTTACGGTTCATTAACCGTCATACTAAATGATAACTCAAAAGGTTTTTTTTTGCTAAATGGGAATTAATTCCAGTTCCACTAACTGAAACACGAATGTTCCTTATTTTGGAATATCAAACTGCAACTAACAAATCTCACCTATTTTTATTTTGTGCCTGTTATCTACGCCCTAAATTTCACTGCGAATCGCCAAACCTCTCGTTAATAGATGAGCTCAGGAGTCCTATGTCATGTTCACATATAAAAAAACAGCGCTGCTGGCAGCCGAGGTCGTTGAGTCTTCCGTTGTAGAACATTGAGCCACAGGGCTCCTTCTCACCACCATCTGGCTGCTGGTTCCCCCAGCCCGTGTAGCCGCTTTCCTCCAACGTGGTACCTGAACCAAAAAAGTCATCGTGTTATCAAAACTGATCGGAGACTTAGGTACCAGTATAATGATACTCATATTGTCAGGAACGCAAAATGCCAGTTCGACGAAAAGCCAGAAACGCAGGCCAGAAAAGCAGTATTTCAGAAAAGGTTGTTAAGTTTTCTTTGCCCGAATTCTTCAGCTAAAAAATTACGTCCACCGCAAGGTCGACGGAATCCCGCTAAAGCGTTTTTAATTTCTATTCTGTTTGCCCTTCATACATAACGAACCTAACCTAATTCTGTTATCTCTAGTGAGGATGAGAATTTAGTGCTATATGTATATTGATTTTCTGGCTTTCTGCGTTTCTTTCTGGCTTTTGGTTTAAATGGCAGTTTTCGTCCTGACAAGATGCGTGTAAACGCAATAATCTAAACTTTCTTTTGAAATGTTTTGCATGAAATATGTTTTATTATTAATTACTTAAAGAATCTTTTCTCAAGCGTCATTTATTTTCACTATATTTCTGACTGATGTGTTTAATATCTCGCAAAAAATATTAAAATGCCTCTCTCCAGTCTCTGGTCTATAATTGTGTGTTAGTAATTTGTCTCAAGGCTCAAATAGCTTGGAATTCCATACACGTATTACCTAGTACTACGAATCAGGCACAACACAATGTAAAGCCAATAAAATTGTTGTTCAAAATGTTCCGATAGTCTATCAACATAAATAAAACTGAGCACATCTTTTGAAGCAGAAATTAAGATAATAAGCCCGATAGTAAGAAAAATGACGCTATGTTAGTTCAGTCTTTGAAAATACCTAGTGCGAAGATTTATCAAAATTAATTTTACGATAAAGTAATGAGAACCACGGTGGGCGTCATCGCAAATGACAACTACTATAGCGCAGTTTAAGCCAAACGTCAAGGCAGTGCAATTTATGCACAAAACTTTTCTGCGTTTTTTGGTAGGTCCTAATAATACTAAGCGTATCTTCGAAAGGAAGATCAAATACTCGCTCAAACGTACCTTTAATAGTCTTCCATCCATCATTATCCCTATTGTGATAGCCCAAGTAAACCGCTCCACTCAGGAAGTTCCCCTTAACCTTGCTCTTAGGGGCTTCTTCAGTGATCTTGACCAGATGGTCGGCTTCAGCTTGGGTGTTGATGATGGCCAGATAAGACTGTTCTACGCTGCATAATGCATGAGCATCGGTCCAGTTCATTGGAGTTAGGTGAAATTTATAGCATTTTCCAAGATCTTTGTTGAAAACATAACCTGAAATTTAAATGGGTCATTGAAGTCAATGTCATTGTGTTTTAATTTAATTATCTTTGTATGCGTAATTAATATCAGTGTAAAAAGATTTGAGAAAAAGTGATAAGCATTGTTGCTTAAAGCAAAATGTTGGCTGAGAACGGAGCATCTTGCATTTGGGTATGTTTTGGTTCAAGTCATGGTTTTGACGGAATACGTGCAGACTTAGTTACCGTTACTCCGCACACATAATTAAAGTGGAGCATTGGAAACTCAGAAGTCTTACAACTAGTTGGAAGGCGGTATGCAAGGTGGACTGATGTTCTTTATCAAAATCATAGTAGGGGATGAGTGCTTACTAGGCCCGTGACCGTTCGCTTAATTAGTGGTCATAAATGTAACAACGGATGTTTTTTTGGAAAAACACGAATATCCTACCTTGGTCAGGTAGATCACACAGGGTGTTCCAATCCAGTTCAAGTAGACTCTTTTTACAGATGAAAGGGTATTTTCTGTCGCATTTGTCATCATTAAGGGTGTTGTCACGACGCAGAATGACGCAATCCTCGTTGCCTTCGGCGTCATTGGGTTCGCCTTGCCCCCAGTTGTTGTAAACGTCCAATACTGGATGACCTGTAAGCGTACTATACTTAAAGTCAACGTCGTTATCTCCGTCTATATATGTCCCACTGCTGGTCACAGATTTCCTCTCAGAATGAGAGGTCTTGGGCTAAAGTAATGGGATAATATTTTACAGAACTGCGTAAACAATGAGCATTGCTCCCCCGTGGAACACACACGTTACACAATGGTGAAATCACTCTGATCACAGACTGACAGTCAAAGTGCATGAGTCGGTGCAATGGCTGGACAATTTCGCGTTACATTGCGGAGGTCCATTTCAATGAACAAAAAACATTTACCTTGCTACTCCGCTACTTTTTCATCAAACTATACGACATTCTGACTTAGTCAGTCATTTAATTTTCCTCTACGCGTAAAGTAGAGACTTGGTCGCTTTGGTATTTGTGAAAGGTTTCTCAGTGTGTTTGGTTTACAAATATGCTAACCTGTTTTTTAGCAAAATATTACGGTATTTTGGTCGTCACACATCGTGGTCAAATTTTCTCATGCCAAATTGAATATTTAAGCCCAATAAGACGAGAGAATCTCTTGCCCTATTCTTTCTTTATTGTGGTTATGTCACAAATTGGAAACAGTTACAAATAAAGTAGTAAAATGCGATATTTATGCACGATTCGACCTCATAAGATAATATTTAAATCTACGCTTCTATGGTATAAGTTGTGTAGGTAACCTGCCAAAAAACCCGAGATTCCGTCACACTAAGCTATCGCTTAATATAGGTATTGAATTAAAAAACTCATCATAACTACTAAATACCTATAGCATGTTGTAGGGAGTTCCCAAGGCAAATAATATGACTGTACTCACCGTCAATTGTTTCAAACACTCCCTTTGCCAGCAAATCGGAAATACCAACAAACACCCAAGCGAACTGGGGCTGCTTCTTAGTCCATAATGCCTGGACAGCATCGGCTTCTATCTCATCCTCAGGATAGAACAAGCTCGCCCCTTCCATTTGACACCTCTTCTTGGCGTCCTGCCATGTCCTATGTATAGTATGAATTTTATAGAACCCCTGCGAGTCTTCCAAAAAATCGTAGTCCTTACGGAAGAACTTTTGTCGCGGCTGTCCATCTAGAACAAGATATTTGTCGCTTTAACGAAATGCATCTGCTAAGCACGAGTATTTGGGAAAATACTTTAGCTTAGCAAATAGGTACTTACGTGAACAGTGAGACACCAGTTGAATCAATAACAACACCAAAATTGCTTTGATTGTGCACATTTTGAACTAGGTAGGTACAAACAAACAGTCACCACTGAGTCCAACACATGCGTGCAGTTCGCTCACTCGCTGAGTAATGAAAGACAGAAGTGAAGATCTACTGATAATATGACGTCGCGACCACAAAGCAGTTCAACAGGAAAATCGGTACATATATACCTACCTTATACTTGTATACTTCTTTAAACCGGTTGGAGGTAATGACATTTAGGTTAATAAAATTTACGCAGAGATTTTAGTAGTGGCATCGTGGGATATTTGTTTATCTCAAAATTTTGCTAGATGTAGTTACCTAAAATATTAATTTTAAAAGATGTTTGTAAGAGTACCTAGTTTACTTTTTTGTTTTCGATTCAATCATGCGTAGATTTAATGGGCTGCCCGAGTTTGGGTGAAATTTCCCACATTGAAAGTAGATAAACCAAACCACAGAACTGGTTCCGGTGTTTGTTTACTGTGACAAAATATGGGATACTATTCACGTATGCAGAAACATTTTAAAGTTCCCATGGTGTCCGAGGAAGGTTCTCGTAAAGACAAAGAATAAAAAATTGCACTGAAACATAAAATAGCTTTTAACACAACATGTCCGTCGGCCCAATTAGAAAATAATAAATTGATAATGACCGTCTTCAATTCAAGGGCGAATGGGCATTTACTGTGCGTTAATGAACGTGCTCCCCCCTAGATAACATCTTCGCTTACCGTTATACGTGATTGTGATCCTGTCAAGCCATAAGTATGGATTTAAAAAATATTAATAGTGGTGCCTGCGCGTTTGTAATGGCAAAATTTTACCCAGCATGGCATCTTTGATCGGCATCTTGCAGTGGCTTAATAGTTTGTTTTAAGAAAAGAAATTAAAGTAGGTATCTTTACTTACAATTAACGTTCACCGTCAGATATATCGGAGTCGGTCATTAATCACCAAAATATACATTTTTAAAAACGCAATTAGGGATTTGGTCCACGGCATGTGCCATACGTACGACTAAACAAATTTCCAGATGACATTTGCCGGAGCGGTCTTTTGCCGGAGCGGTCTTTCCAGTTATTACGCTAAACTAGCAAATTAATCTTCTACCTACAGGTCCTCGATTTACAAGAGTGCCCGAACTTCCCGACTGCCCAATGCTCTCTACTCCCCCTACATTTTTGTCTGATGTTACTGTACAGTCAGCGTCATAGTACGAAACCATACCATTTCTAAGGTGTACCGAACTATTTGCCTGACATGAATGCTTCAAACTATTATGACGCTGAATGAACAGCATGTCTCTCCAGGTAGATGTTGTGCCTGGGGAAGTCCAAAGGAAAAAGTTGGAAGTTATAATTTATTCATGCATCCGCGTTGAGAAACTTCGTTGGCTTGATGTAGAACAATGTGACAGCTGCTGCTGTCATTAGAACTGGCGCTAGGTACTTGTGCGTTCAACAGGGCGGCGTGATCTCGGTCATGTCGGCCGTCACGTAACCCCGGCCCGCAGGCGCTGGGAACGTGGGCCGCTGAGGGGGCTACGAGGAGTTAACCTCTTTAAAAAAACAGACGGTCACCGGCGGGGAGGGCGGGGAATCCGGAACCCGCATTCAACGGTGCCGTCGCCACCTGCCCCATCCCGGGGCGGCCAGTGGACGTTGCGGTGGTCACCGTGTGCGCCCGTAACGCCCGCAGTTCAAGGCCTGGAGGGAACGTGTGTGTTTTTAGACGGTAGGCCTCTCCCCTCCTTCCATAGGGAAGGCAGCGGCGAGATGGAGAGCCCGTCATACCTCCGTTCGTATGCTGCCCCGAGCGCGGAGATGCATAAGGCGCATTTTCCAGACGTTAAAAAAAAGGTACTCGTGCGTCCATTACCTACCTGCATTGCACGGTCTCATTGCCTAAGGGAAGACGGGCCCAGCGTACGGGCCCTCCCCTTCTTGGCGCGGTCCTGGCGGAAGCCGGGGCCACCGGGGGGGCGTTTGTGGTGAAACCCTAGTGGCATCCCACTGCGTCCCCGTCACACCGGATTGAGGCAACGCCGGAGAGTTTTTAGTTCGGGTATACAGGGAGTCCCACATGCATTAGGCATGCCCGTGCCTAGGGCATCCTTAAAGATTTCCTCTCCGTTTAAAAAAAAAATAGGTACTCGTTCGTCCGTGCATCGTAGTGGTTATGTAGTCGACAACTAGGTGGCGCTAGGGTCGCTACAATATTTCCCAAAACTGCATTGCACAGGTGCCGAGAAGAGGGAACCCCATCCCGGGGTGGTCGTGGGGCGTCGCGGTGACACCGAGTGCTCCCGTAACGCCTCACATAGGACCGAAAAGGGAATCCGTGTGGTTTTTAGTGGGTATGCCTGCCATCGCGCACGTACCGGGCGGATGCATAAGGCGCATTTTCAACATCATAAAAAAAGGGTCGCTACAGTGCTGACTGTACATACAGATACTGCAATTATCCTCTTTCATTGCTTTTGTTTAGAATCCCATTTAGAACTTGAGCTTCGGCACCTAGATTGTAAACTTACTGATGGGAAATACCTTCGCGGAAACCTTGAAACGGTTTGGGGATTTTCGATTTTTATTTTTATTCTTCAATTTACGTTTGGAAAATACGCGACATGATTGTGCTGTCGTTCTTCATTACGATATTATCTGGGGTAGGCCTTGATAACAAGACGCCTGACTCCCGTGCTTGCTTGCGAACGGGTCAAGTTATGATTGTCTCCCGAGCGCAACGATCACTTCACGGAAGAGGTTCGTTTAGTTTAGAGAATCACATAGCAGGTAAGCATGACAAAATGATTGTAATGTTCCGATGCTGGAGCGTTATTGGGCTAATAGTCTGTTAGAGCTAGTGTGGTGATAACACTTCGACCATTCACATGATGTTTTATTCACATTTTCCGTGAAACCCTTCAACTAGGCGGAATTAACAAGGCAGAAATAAAAAGACGAGAATATTTTTTATAATTTTTAATATATTTATCTTGAGGTGTAAGTTTATTCGCATAACAATGTTTCATACAAATTTCCTCATTTTGTACACACCTTTTCTTGGTTTGTTTTGTAGTTATTTATCTTTTATAAAAGTTGACTCTCTAAAATTTAACATATCGTCATGTCTGTTCCCTATATCTAATTCGCCCCACCACTGCATTTAAATCATACAAAACAGAGGGTAAACAATTACTAAGGCAAAGTATAACGAGGAAAAGAGTAATTATTGAGGACAGTAAGTTATGAAATAATATACGAAATTGTGTTTCGATGAACACGGAATGGGCCCTTATAGCTTACTATCAGCCTTCACATATCGTTCGACGTGGCACTAGTAGTGTGTTGGTGAGTTAGCCTTAGTGGCCGCCCGGCGCGGGCGCAGCGGGGGGGCCCGGGCCGGCCTCGGCCTGGGCCTCCGGGGCGCTCTACGCCGCCGGGCCTGAGCCCGGGCCCCGGCTGCGCGGGCGCCGGCCGCGCAGTACCCAATTGTTCTAAACGACATTGCACAATCACACTGGTATCAGTGGACTCGGAGCCCGTCCACGAGGCTGCCAGTTACACCTAATAAGACAATTCGTTACTAAATAACAACTAAATCACTTTAAAATCAATTCAAAATGTACATTATTCATCTTATACAAGTAAACAAATCTAATCTGCTACCAAAAATTAGCAAATTTAAATACAAAGATCACCTAGTCCTTCTATATAAAATTAATTACTTAAGTATTAGACAAACACAACAGTGTGAGTGAACGTTGCGAGCGCAACCCACTTGTGATACCGTATTATGCCTTCCAGTGTACATTCAACGAATGATAGCGAAAGATATTGCGTTGACACATTAAAACTAAAAATTGACTGTACATTAATATTTAATATGTAAATATTTGTACATATTGCACTCTGAAGTAACAAAAATTATTAAGAAAAATCCGTCGAAATGAAAATTAAAATTATTCTCGCAGAACAAAAATATCGCCGTAAATACAAATTAAAATAAATTTGCAATCACAATGTTCGTAGCTCGTACACTTATCTAAGTCCCTATGGCTTACAAAGCTTACAAAAGATAAATACAGAGGTCATTTACAAAAAATATACTTCTACCCAAATAATATAAAAATAACAACAGCCATCTGTACTTTCTTAGATGAATAAAATTAAACATATGTTAAACATATGACGATAGAATCTAAAGGTACCTATGTACAACATTTCAATGGAAACGACGTAAACCCCCAATAATTTAGTCCACACTTTGTATTAGACTGGATGTGCCACGTTTGGTCACTACAATACCTACTAGTCTTTCTGTAAAAAATTAATTAGTTTTTAGAAGGCAATGAAGAAGTGCAACAGGTTGCAACGGTCGAACCTTCCTGCTCCCTCGCCCAGTCTTATCGAACGCCCTCTCTGCCTCACCCCGCCGTCTGTCCCTGTCACTCCGCTGCCCATGTCTTGCTGCTCGAGTGCCGTCTCACTTTCACATTATTATCCCAATAAGCGATACAAACTTATTATCATACTAATATTTCATTACCACCTAAGACACAAATTATATTAGGGTATCTCATTACTTATTACTTTTCATGTAACATTATTACATACTTAATAAATCTATTACAATTTAGAAATTGAATAATATGTATCAAATACGACCGGCTGTGCACCGACGGAAGCCGAGAACTACGAAGCTATCAGTATGCGACTACGCGTCTGATCGAATCTTGTATGTATAACTATTACTTAACGTATGGCAGTTATATTTGTCACAGACTCGGGATGCGCTTCGTAAGGGGCTCACGCTGCTTACGGCCACATCTCAGTTATAAGGCATCGTGTCGTAGCGTAAAGATAGTTAATGACTGTCTTTTCTACATTCATAAAAACTCATAATCCAATAGAAAAAAACCAGCAAATGATCTCACGCATACATCGCACCATGAATACACGATTTTAATGGCAGTGTGTTCGTTAACAATATCGCCCCTTGTATCTACACCTAAAACACTCCAACATTTGTGCTTCGTTTGTTGACGCCTACTACTAGAAAAAATGCCGAAGATTTTGGCGGACTAGCGCGGCCCGCGGTGCAAGCCCGATCGTCTCACGCTGACGTCATACGTATATTAGAAATGCGTTTCGAAAACCACACACATGCGTGTTTGTAAATTTACAACAGTGGCATTTACTCTTTATCGTAAAGAAGACACATTCAACACGCACCTAGAGACACTAATATTATTTTACCGCACGGTGGTGCGTCGGTTAATGAAACTTATGCAACGTGAATTCTATGAACGATATCGGTGTGGTGTTTTAATGTTACATCGCCTTCGCAATACTTAAGGCTTAGAGACGGACACTGTTAGTACCTACTTACAAAACAATGAACAATACATTCAGCGAGCCACCGAAAACCATTTCGCGTTAAACGGATTGAAATAAGAATGCCCAGCAGTGTGAAATGCCTAACGTATTAACGCTTACGGGTATTGAGATCTATTATTGTTTTATTTTCTAGATATGAACTATGCTTCTTTACTTTCTCTTTATCAATGGAGGTACACGTTACAGGTACCGCGAAATAAAGCATTTCGTATGGGTGATCGCTAGAGTATGGGCAGTTTCGTTACTTCATAGTACATACTTAGTAGGTATTTGTTGTTATTTTGGGCTCTATGGCTAAAAGGTGTCAACCAGGACCCCATTACTAAACCTCCTTTAAAAGTTCTTTCAAACCGTAATAAGTAGACACTTAATAATTTTAGTTCGCATTGAAGTATTTAATTTATCTTTTTAGGCGTTTTTGCTTGATCTTAATAATGGCAATGGTACGGAACCCTTCGTCTGCGAGGTCGACTCGCACTTGGCCGACTTTTGATGACTGTACAGTTATACTAATTTACGTAGAGGCAGGTTCGGATATTTCCGCGGTTTTACACTTGCGCGTTGCGTGCATGTCGACTTTAACACTTCGTGTCTATCTTATATTGTTCCCATAGAGTAAGCTCGGCCAAATGTGTAAGTTCACTTTTTTCAAGCTACATATACAGTAAAAACTTAGCTGCCAGTTTGTACTTCGTGTATAATTAGACATGACACAATTACATGACAATCGGAATGTAGCTAATCAGGCACAACCAAATATCTAGGGATTTTTCGACCACTACCTCGCTATACACTTTCGAACCTACATAACAGCTGCCTTATACATGCACGCAATCGCATGTGTTAATTTACAAGTAGAAAAAGTTATAACATTTTAAGTATTTCAATGACGGCTGCAGCAAACAGCCAAATCTGCCCCAATAATCCTTAATTAGAAAAATAAATACGACACGTTACGTGTTTCTATAGATTTGCTTTTCGAAATATTTGTTAAACAAAACACTGACGATTATATGTTACGGTTTTCGATTACTTCTAATTATTGAGGTGTGTAGTGAGTGAGAATGTTGTACTGCGGCTAACTAATGTACCGGCTCGATAGCAAGCGCGAATGCGTGCAACACGGAGACGTTGTGAATTTAAAATCAGAAAACAATGTATATTACTGGTTAATAAGGTACCTAAACAGAGAGACGAGACTCCTAATGCTTCCATGAAAGCAACCGACGGCAGTAGAATTTTTATACGTAATAAGACGCACTTATTTCCGCCTAAGTAAGATATTTTAACATGTTATAAATGTAATCACAGCAATAAATTATAATTACTCGTGTAATCGAGGGACGCGGGCACAGGACACTGGAACTTGAATCGGAACTAAGGACAGGACACGATAACATGTCCGACATACACTAAATACAAACGGACCGGCGCAGCGGCTCGTCACAATATATATAAGTCGAAAAGGTCAATCAACGTATAGTTAATTTTGGTAAATAAACATAACTATTTAACTTTTCATCCAATAGAAACATTCTTCATATATTACTTTTTCTTTTTCTCTATAAACTCTCATAGTGTATGTACGTATGATTATTTTAGGAGGTGTACTTATTGACGAAGTCTTATTATACAGTCGTATCCGAGTGACCAACTCAGTATCCAGTCGTCAATGAAATAAGCGGCGGCGGCGACGCGCGCCGCCGCCCAACGATCAACACTAAATATATATTCTCCAAACGTTCAACAACACATATATTCACTAATCTCCCGCGCATTCGTCGTCGGTCACCGAATACGTACGAAATGGAGCGCGCTGACGCTCTTCTTAAGTGTTTTAAAATTTGCACAATCCTTATAAATACATTCATCACGTCCGACTTAAGTGTCCGTGCACTTCACTAAAACTAGCCAGTCTATGAGCGTTCTCTCCTCGGTGGCGCGGCGTCGCCGGCGGCCGCTCAGAGCAGGCCGCGGCCGGACGCGGCGTCGGCGATGCGTGCGCGAAAGGGCTAGAGATTCGTGGGGGACTCGAGGATGGGCGGCGGCTGCGCCTGGGAAACGTCGGCCACGTCCCAGATCTCCTCGAGGAAAGGCGGCAGCTTTCTGTTCTTGAGCTTGAGAGAGATGCACATGTTGGAGTTCTGCATGCCGAGCGTGCGCAGTTCGGAGAGGATGGAGAGGATCTTGCCGTAGATGACGGACGAGCGCGTCGACCCGCTCAACTGGTTCAGGATGTAGATGCGGAGCGTGTTCAGGTAGTACCGCTGGATCTCTTCCACCAGCTGCGGCTGCTCCAAGCCCGGCCGGTCTGAAAAATTAGGGAATTAACGATTAGACTATGAAATAATTGTTTCTTTTCTCGTGTCTTCTCAGTCAGGTGTAACGTCATCTTTCCAAAACGATGGTAGCATAAAAATAATTTCGAGTTACAATATCTTAAAAAAAAGCGATTTGATAAATTCATAGGTAGCTCTAAATAAGCAGTATTTATTCTAGTTTACTTTATTTGATAATGGAAGCAACGTCACATCATTGATTTCTCTGGAACACCCGTTTCGGGTGATTTCCTGCCGAAACCAAAAGTTCAGACTCTACCTAACATTCTTCAAGTAAGCTACGAGAAAAGAGCATTTCCGGCTGCGGCCTGTCGTCTGATACAAAGAATGAATCATGAAAATACGTATACAAATACGATTCTGTTTCACTCACCTGAGAAAATGACGACAGCCGTAAGCAGCGCGTAGTGGATGTTGTCTAACGCCATGGCGTACATGCACCGACAGAAGTGCAGCAGGTCCTCGATGACGTATGCCATGCCGGCCTTGCGGTAGTTATCGCGAGTGTACGCCTGGTTGTTGGCGAACAGCACGCTGTCGGAGGCCGCATCGTACCGCCGCGCGACTCGGAGCATCATTACCTCGCTTGAGCATGCCTGTGGATGACACGGATATTAATTCTTTAAAGATGTTGAATTGTAGTTGGAAGTAATTATGTTGATTAGCGATAGTACGGTGTTGTGTGACCATTGCTTTTATATATGTATAAAAGAAAAATTCACTAAGTAACGCATGACTGACTCAAGTTTCCAGCCATTACTGGATTGGAAGAAACTGATATCATTCGCTTTCAGCTTTGCTCGTTAAGGTATCTTTTTAAAATATTCTAATTTTCTACAGCATAAAAGACTAAGTAAATTGTCTATCTACATGTTATGAAAATATTCTGTAATAATACCTTAAGCAGCGTGATTTGATCAGGCTGCGAGATCTTGGCGAAACCTGGGAGTCCCTTCGCGAACTCCACGATAAGTTGGACCGTGAGGATGGTCATCTCTGTGATCTGGCGGAAGGGAGTGTCCGACTCTTCGTCTTCGTCATCAGCCTGCTGCCACGTCTGAAATGGTATAATTAATGGAACTCGTGCGAAAGGTTGACTAATCAAATATTTCAGAAGCCTGCAGAATACTAAAGTAGATGGTAAGTTGTTAACAGCCTGTATGAGGCACAAACCGTATCAAAAGTTGATACAAATTGTCATGTCAATAATCTTAAACTCTGTCACGCTAGTGATATCAGCAGTAGGCAAGTCTAGTTTTGTCAAAGATCAAAAATCAGACTTACAGGAGAATGAAGACATGGTTTTTAAGCTAGGGTCATGAAAGTTGTGAAAGTAACACATTACCTGCGTAATCCTCTTCAGGTCTTCATCAGAGGGCTGCTCGTACCCATCCTGGTACCAGATAAGCCTGGCGATGAGGAACTGCTGGTTGGGCGTCAATTGGGGGATGTTTTTCTGCCGGTTTGTCTCCAACAGCTTGTCGGAAAGAAACCTTGGGACCACTTCGTGCTGTAAAGGAATGAAATTTATGTAGAAAACGATTGTGAAAGCAAGCGGCGAAAATGTGGAGATTAACTCCAAATGAAGTGAAACCCAATCTTCAAAGAAGACTGAAGCCTCGACTAACGCGCGGATTTTGTCAAGTTTTATGAGGATATTTATAAATACGAAAATCCAAGAATAAGTCAATTTGAAAATAGTTTAAAGGGGCAACACTCAACGATTTATTGTATGCTTCTTCTAGAAACTAAGGTGACTTACAATCCTCGCTGCTTCGGGAGGAGGAGGTTCACACTGCATGATGGGCGGCATGTGATCGTCTACTGTCGTCGTGCTGACAGGCAGTTTGTCCTTCTCTTTCTGAGCTTTCTTCTCTTTCCGCTTCATTGCGCACTGGGTCTCTGGTACGACGCACTCCGGCCTCATGCCTACAGCTAAGCACTTCTTCAGCCGGCACTCTTGGCATTTCCGTCGCATGTACATATCCATTTCGCACGCGTGACCAAACTTACAAATATAAACTGCATTTTTGGTAACACTCCGTCTGAAGAAACCTGGAAAAAGAAAAAAGTAATGTTGACGCTTCATGCACGCAATCTCCTTTTTTTTGTGATAACGGTGTTTATTGCTGACGTACCTAATTGTTTTTGCACAACTTATTGTTATCATAACCTATTGGTACTTAGAAACAAATATACGTTCCTACGCAAAGGTTGGCTGAAAGGCAAGGGTCATTGACAGCGCGTGCACGGTCGTGGTTTCGGTAGCAATGATCTTATAGCTACGTGCAAGAAAATTAGAGGCCAAAGCGATATTCAAATGAATCTGATTCAGAATAAATGCCGGATACATTTTGGGACACTGACATCACAAGTCTGTGTCTCGTATGAATTTAAGTGAGTACCTACACAACACGCGTTTTTTTGTACTTTAGGTTGGAACTAACTATAACATTTGAATTCTTACTCGAAGTTATTCATGCTTTCATATTTTGATAGCTAAACTTTGAAGTGAATTCTTCTGTGTACTGTTAAATGATGATGCTGGGCTGGCGTCTGTACACCGGTGAAGGTTGGCGCCGATGCCCGATAGGCGTCAGTGAATCAAGTGGTAGACACGATGCAGACAGCTATTGTGACGTCTCGTCTCGACTATATGAATACAAAATGCACGCGCAGCTTACAACAGCCACGTCGACACAATGCGCCAATTCAGAGCTGAATTGGCACGTTCGTGGGCGCTCAAGCAGGGCAAGGACAGACAATGTAACGTCTAGCTTAGCAACAGGAGTCGAGCGCCATCGTAACAATAATGAAGGTTACACCCACGTTTATACGGAATAAGGAGTCCCTAATGGATGCGCACCATTTCATGTATGTACTTGTAAGTACGCGTAATTCTGTTATCTTACCTTTACACCCTTCACACGTGAGCGCGTTGTAGTGGTATCCGGAGGCTCTGTCTCCGCACACCAGGCATAGTTCCTCTTGCTGACGAGGCGCGGGGCCCTTCTTCTGCCGCCGTGCCTCACCATCTATACTGCACCCATTTATACTCGACGCTGGTGACAGTTCCTCGCGACCTGTAACAATGTAAAAAGATATGTTAGTAAACTAGCTTCTGCATATAAACATTCCTCTTGAATCACTCTATCTATTGAAAAAAACCGCATCAAAATCCGTAGCGTAGTTTTAAAGATCTAAGCATACATAGGGACAGACAGACAGGCAGCGGAAAGCGACTTTGTTTTATACTATGTAGCGATATTATTAATGTTGTTTACTTCGACCTGAATGCAAACTGCGCAAAAAGATTCAAGCTCGAGTCCGGTGGCCCAGCGGGGCCGATGCTGGGAATGTCTAAAATCAGACGCTATAAAATTTGCATACATTTCATGAACCATTTGTCGAGTCGGCGGGCGAGTGAAGATCGTTTATTTTTTCATTTTTACATGCGGGGCGATGTTCATTCGTCGAAGAGATGTTTGTGAAGCGAAATGCATGCAAGTGATTTTCGGCAGTCACATGGACGCTTCCTGTCCGAACAAAAGCCGGCTAGGGCGACGGCGCGCATAGTAATCAGAGACCAGGACCTTATATGTATTCAAGGCATAGACGACTCGGGTGATGGAAATGTAATGGCAATTGTCACTCAAACAGTCGGAACTCCTTATAAAGTAAGTAGAGGCAATTGAACAACATTTTAAAACGACTTGGCACATTAGTACCTATACCCTGATACAGTAGTTAATCTTATAACAAAAAAAAAACAATCTCAAAAGTAAAAGGGAAAGCGTAAAAGGATTCCTTCTCGATCGTGGGTGTCCATTGTAATTTGGTAACGTAAACAAGAGGCGAAACAGAGATGATTAAACACCCGGAGGGACAATAAGCACGTTTAAGACAGGGGAGGGGTCAATTAAAGCCCGTTGTCCCATTAATTTTATTTGCTTTTTTATTGTATCCATTAGACGTCGTCAGCCCGGGTCGGTGGCCGGCGCTGCTGTACCTGCGTTGCGCAACCGACAGAAATGGCCGCCGCCAAAAAACTAGTTCCACGTGGGATTCGAGCCGCGCTTGGAGGCCATGGCAGCCCGTTCGTCATACTCTGACCAATCTCATAAGACATTCACTCCACCGCGCAACCATCGGCAATCAACGATGTCAAGTGTTAATGTCATCGGTATTTGGTTGAATGCGTCTGACTTGAACCTAATTAGATGGCAGGCAACGAGCGGCCATGTTTGTTCAGCGATAAAAATACCTCAATAAAGAGGTCAAGAGCGACGCTTTATCGCCATTTGAGTATAGTGCCTACCATACACTGACCTGCACACAGCACGAATCATACATTGGCGCGTCAAGCGCCGCAGCCTCAAGCAAATTACACAAAGTCTTTTTTACAAATTGATACCGAATATCGCTTTGACATTATAAGGAAAACAGCCAGCCACTTTTCGTTCGTAAAATCTTAGATCTACCGATGCCACGTATCGAGGTCAAGTTGAATTTCACGATTTGGTTTACCGATAACGACTGCTCGCGGTTCAAGTCAAGAGATCAAACCATACCGGGAGATGTTTATTGAGCGCTGGTAGATTTTTTACTGTGTTATTAATAAGTGGATGATAAGAGCGGTCGTCGGCCTTTTTCGAAACACGATTACAGATTACGAGTGTTAAATAACATTTTCGTGGGTAACAATGATGCAATGGTCGAAACCGTCCGGTGAAAGTATCGAGGACAGGCCTAACTGGTTTGTCCTCGCCGACTTGTCGAAATGCTAATAAGAGGCGGAAAGCTATAAACTCTAATATATTGGTACCAAACACCGATCCGGATTCTTGATTTTGTAAGAATATTTTTATTTCATTAAATGAAAAGCGAAGCAAGTTTTTGAAAATATTATAAATACTGAGTTGTTGGTAGC
Source organism: Pandemis cinnamomeana (assembly GCA_932294345.1). NCBI lineage: Eukaryota > Metazoa > Arthropoda > Insecta > Lepidoptera > Tortricidae > Pandemis > Pandemis cinnamomeana. The sequence goes on along the minus strand of OW028705.1, from coordinate 6,674,470 downwards.
AAGTAAATAGTTACTGATTTGGTGCGAAATTAAAGTGCCGGCCGGTAGAGTTGAAATTGTATTGAATGTAAAAAAGCATACTTTCAATGAAATATCTGATGAAAAAACCATTTGCCTTATTTCATGACTAAGTAAATAGTAACTGCAATGTTTTATCAAATCAAAGTTCGTGAAAAAGAAAGCTAATCAAAAAGTTGAATGCACGGATGACCGAGTCAGTGTGTTATGTTATGCCTCAGCTGTTCAGTGTGTTGCGCTCGCGCGTCGAATGGAAGGTCTAGTTCGTGGCGCGTCGGCAACGTTCGGCCACGGTCGGGTCCTCGAGCGAGAGGCGCCGAGAGCGACAAGTGGGGCGCGAGCGTCGACCGGGGGCAGCGTGCGGCCTTGACTCTTGCGTCCCCCCTCCCCGCTCGCTTCTCCGCACCTCGCTCACCGCGCAGCCACATTATTTATCATAGCATCAGAGCTCGAAGCAAGCCCGCGATTCTCTACAGACTACTAATAATAACTCGTTTTTCCTCTCACGCGACTCTATTTTTTGCTCGAATCGCTTATTTCTTTAGACCACAATTGAGTTGGAATTAAGTAGCCATTAAAACAGGGAGCGCAGACGCCATGCCATGTTTTACAATGGTAACGTAAGCCGCTCTGCAAGGCACGTAGGCAGTAGTCGATTAAACAATACGCGAAACTTTCTACTGTGACCGACAGACAACGCAACCATTTCGCAGGCGGGCCGCGTCAGCGCCTAGTGAAAGTTGCCCAAAATATTGCACAACGAGCTTGCACACCACACGTAATTGATATTCGGGTGTGTGGCGAAAGTAAGCCTAGCACCACGTGATCGGCGGTGACATCCATCGTAAAAGTAAAACTTTCATTGCGTGCGCCACTGGAAGAACCGATTATGATTAATCTCGTTAGAAATTACGCTCGAATTCGCTTAGTGTTTTCATGCTCGAACAAGTAAGCAATGCCTTATTAACTGTATTAATTAATGTGAAAATCGAGCTGCATTCCAGTAACCGTCCATCCGCTGATCTGATTCTGATACAACGGACGGGGTAAAAACTGGTGAAAAAAGTAACGCACGTAAGCGATGCATCGACTTGGCGGAGAGTTCGACTCGCGATCTTACTTTCTACGATACTTTCTAGCAAGAGATGTGGGCCTGAGCCGGCGCAACTGGAGCGATCGGTTTCTCTATACGCCGGGAAAATTGGATTGAAATAGAAATCGCGAGGTGAAAATGGCGATTTTCACGTCGCACGCTATCGTGGAAACTGTTTTCATCTGGCTAAGATTATTCGAATAGGAGCGTGGTTGGGAGGAAGTGAGCGATAGTTGGTGGGATCTTTTAGGAGGGCGGACGCACCACGTGAAAGTGTTTACATCCGCCAGCCGCGGCACTGCAGAGCGCATCCGGAACGGGTGGGCGGCCTATTCCTGAACTGCAATCCGTACAAACCCATATCATTTGCGGGACACTAGCGGAAACTAGCAACTGACAACCGACGTATCTTTATACACAAGACGTCCGTCGCCACGTATCTAATTATTATCAACGGAGCTTCGCGCTATAAATTATAATTAAGCCATTGTCACCATCAACTAATAGCTAGTGTCATAGAGCGCCGTTAGAGTTAAAATGATTAATTGCTCGGGTACATACATAAAAATAAAACGACGTAACCTTTTTTTAATACATTTCGAATTAAATTAAGAAGCGATATTATGGAGCTGTTACAGTCGACGTGTCTCCATTAAAGCTCTCCGAATAGTTTATCTGTCGTGACACGACTATCAACGCGGCTCGAAGAATTCTTGAAATGTATTGCCCAAGTAAAATAGAAAGCGGTATTCAATCACATACTCCACGTGAACACATGGCTTCATATGACGTCTGTAATGGATACGAACCCCAACATGTTTTTTTATTGACTAAGTACAGCGCACCCTCTCTTTTACTCACGGGTGTTTTAATAGACGAAACTATGTGTTTTGTCTCAGTCTGCTCCCTAATTTAGTGAGCAGTCGTGGTGAGCCCACGCTCTGGCGCGCCTTTTTGAGTAAACATGGGAATGGTTAGGTAAATAGAAACCGAGGGAGATATAATTAGAATATGTACAGCACACTTTCCTTTCCGCTGCAAGTTTAAACTCAAGGCTTTTAAATGAGAAAGATAACTTTAAACAAGCTTTTAAATTAATTATCGTACAGATGTTCCTAAGAGGTGTTACTTAAGCACTGTTCCGTGTATTTAAGATAAAATAGAAGCGTTGGTTATAAAGTTTTACCGGGAATTCAAAGTTTATAATTCAACGTCAAAATTTTCTTAGAATACCTACCTGGCGGTGCTACACTTGGAAGCTTTGTTAAAATAGAGTTAATTTAATATGTATATACCGATAATTAGTTCGGTTACGATGGACGTGCGCTAAAAATATTTTGGAGCACCAACCCGAGTTGCAAAATAAACTGAACATACCAGTATGTTGGATGAAAACTATAGTGTATTATATATATTCTTCTTTACTCGCCTTCAAGCTATAAAGAGGTCGAAAATATATTCCGAATATCTCTGAACAGCGAGAACAGTGAAAGACCGTGTTTAGACATTTTAGAGCTTCTAGACAGCGATATTTCTGATGGCAACTATACACAAAGAAAACAGAATAAGTTGCACTGTGAAACGTTAAAAGTAAAATGCTAGAAGCCATCTTTGTCATGCCTTTATCCTTTCTTGAACGGCAGTTGTGAAAACACGCGACTAAACTTTTGTAAGGTGATAAATTAAACTAGGAGAGAAATGTATGTGAGGAGAGCAATGTATGTGCCACACGAAATATCCAAGAGATAACATCTCGCCAGCATTTTGAACTGGACACGGAAATATTGACGAGGGAGATTTGAATGCTAACAACAGATACGGAGAACTGAGAGAACTGCTGTTTAGTAAGAGAGTGCTAGTGCTACCTATTACCCCAGTTGTGCCAGCAGTGTCAAAATCGAACAGTCATATTCATATGTATATCTAACGCAGGTTTAACGATGTAACTTTTTAACCCAATATCGTGCAAGCAGCCGATAGTAAGAACTATAAACAAATCAGACTATGATTTTCTAATACTGCTCATTATATAGATGTGTGCCTAAAGTAGCATAGCATTATTAATATTTGAGCTTGGTACTGTACACTTGACCGGTTGTCCTAGAGTCGCGAACCGTGCAAAGCTATCAGTGGCCTTGCCCTGTTCCACTTGCAGCGACCTTGGCTTGGCTGCAGTTGCTGCGAAATAGAGGTGAATTGGAAAGTAGAACGAAGACTGATTAAAACAGATATGTATTAAAGTCAGCGCGTTTACTTAAAATACCCCATTCGATTGTTTCTAGTTCTAATGTTCAACGGTTACGTTGTTAGCGAAAGAAAAACGGTTTAACTCTTATTATCAACTTAACATCAAGTGTAGTGTATAATCAAACGAAAACAATTCAATTCACTGGGTAGTTACGCCAAAATGACAGAGATTTCGCAATTTCCCGTGTACAAAAATGGCCGTTTAACCTAGATTTCTAGCACAATAAACACTCTAAATAGCACGATATCGCGATTTCGCTCGAACGTTGCGATCCATCGGACAGATTCTACGAAAAACACCACAAGTGGGCCAAGGCGCCACGACGATGACGCTAGCCGTCCGTGTAATAATATGAGACTAATTTGTGGCACTACCTGGGTCAATGACTCTACTACAGCTGATAACACATTCATAGCGAATTAAGACACTAGGCTATCTAAGTAACCTCCAAATTCAGTAACGTGCGTGATTTGCGGCTAGTACTATATTACACAGGGTTGATATTTGCAAAATATTATTTTAATATTTCAGCAAATGTGTCCGTAAAAGGTTTCCCAGACCAGCGAATATTGCTTTTAATGAACGCGAATGTTAAATGTTTGTATTTTATGATGACATGCTTGTTTATGGGCTTTAGACGTAAGAGGGTACGGTCCTAAAATATTGTCGATTTTAAACCCATACAACCTAAGAAAATGTCATATTCTCAATTTTTGTTAACATTATTTATCACTGAATATTCATCCGCAATTGTACACGTAAAGTTTTAATAGCAAACAACTCATTTCGTGTTGTTCAATAGTATCTACCGATGTAGGTCATTAACATTGTGTTTCGAGGAAAAAGTTAGTATAAACAAGGAAAATCTGGTACAATCTCAAAGTAGGTCACAATACAGACAGACTCGAAGCGAGGCTGAAATAACATCGACAAAATGAGCAAATGACTAACTTTTAACATACATCGGAGATGTCTGGGTGCGCTGTAATATCTGAACAAGGCTGTGTTCAACTCCATGTGTGAGTGGACCTGAAGGTCCTGATAATAGAAGATATTAACTGAGAGTAACTTTATGGTGTACAGGTTTGCTCATCGCACTCAAATCCGAAACTGAATCCAAAAAAATCAATCTATTAAATCAAAATCTCCATCTTCAGCTGAGTCTACAAAAAAGTTTTAGAGGTTTAAATTAAATGAAAGATACTCGAAATCCATCCCTCGCTATAAATTTTAGAAGCTCTAAAACTTTTATTACAGACGTAATAGTGTCTGTCCTTTTGCCCTCCTCCTTTCCGTCAGATAAAGTTAAGATTTTATAGTTCTACTAGTGTTTCAACTGCTACCATTATCCTATCGAAAAATCGGCCACGCCCACCTGGTACAACTTTACAACATAAAGTTAAAATTTGATGATGAATGTAGCTATTTTTTTTAATATATGCGACATAATATTGATAGCTGATTGCAGTTAAAATGCTAATACTACCCCTATTCGAGTAGGATCTAACTGAACATAGGTAGGTGACGCATAATTACGTTTTAACGCAGAATAACGTATAATAAAACGAACAACAATAGAACCACCACCACCATCACTGAACTCTGTTTCGCTCCTAAACTATTCGGGGTTGATTGTGACCCTATTGTGATATTTGGTTTTCTAGTCATCTCAGAAGAATAGGTTCTCTGCCTTGATTATATTTTCAGTTTAAGCGCAGAAGACAATTGGTTTATTTTCAAAGTAAACTGCATCAAAGCACGCATCAAAATTATTGTATTTCAGCTATGACTACACAATCTTCACTTGACTGTTGACACGAAATCTCTCTTAACGTTTACGCACTTAAGCACGTTACGTGTAACAATTGTGATACTTACAGAACTGTTACGAAGTACTTAGGTACGAAATCGAGTTGGAGACTTCCGCGTAACCGTGTCATGTGAGTTACGTACAATATTATCTATTCAATGCATCACCCGTTGGTGTTTCGAATGCTGTTTAAATTTACAATTGATTAGTTAGACACAGGTATAGGTTGCCTAAGTCAACATGGTGCCATAGTCCATACATACGCGTCTGTTAATATTGCTGCTGCTGCTAGAACAAAAATATAGCAAATATTTGCTTCATAAATTTCTACAAATGGTTTTTTAAATGCGTCTATCAGTATCAATGAATGCTTTGTAAATGAAGACAAACTCAAGGAATATACCTACCTAGACGATTTTGGCAGGAAAGATTGAAGAAAGAAGGATGCTCATCTGGGTAATAGGAAAACATATTACTTTTTCAGTGTCTGCTTTTCTAGAACGCCAGTAAGTGTGTGTTCTAAACCCTAAACCTGGAAGAAAATAAAACTAAATAAATAATGCAATGCAAACATTTGCTTCGTGCGATACATATCTTTGTATTGTATAAACCGATACATACATTTCGTTTTTACATTCAATTCTAATTCTTATCGCATAGATTTTAAGTACAATTTGTAATAGAGTAAACAGGTTATTTATTTACATATTTTGTTTTCAGGTCTGTAGTGCACTGACAACGGGAACAGGGGTCGGTGACCGAGTATCAGTCGAGCGAGATAAGCCAACGACGAAAATGTTATCGCCCGAAGAATGCTTTGTTCTCGACTGATTCGGCGTCGAACCGCTGTGATTAGATTGATTGTCTTACTGGAATTAAATTATCTCAATACCTACTGACACCGTCTGTCTTTTTACGCCGCTATAAATCTATTATTTGAAAACCTGTTTAGGAAATAGGTTTCTCTTCAAGATAATGGTACGAATTTTGTATTATAATATTATAAGCGACTCCTTCGTAACAAAACCACATAAGTAGTGTATGTACTAATAAGTGTTGCTACCTATAAGGATGTACAGACGAAGTGGTTATACCACCCTGGCCTCTCCGTGACCAGAACTCTGTAACGAGCAAAAAACAAACGACATCCGAGTTGACTGAGAGAAAAAAACCAGCCGTATAACGCATACCAAACCAAAGAGAAGTTGAATTAAAACATGCATTATATACATTGTAAGTATTTAAATTAAACTTGAAATTTGGAAACGAACTGATTTTTATTTGTGAAATATTTCTGAGCTGCTAAATTGCGTAAAGTTGAAATCCTCTTATAGCTTCTTCCGAGAACTGTTTAAGTATTAAGTATTCTGAAGTAAAGAAACTCGCAAAACATGGTCTGAGAAATGTGTGTTTTGTCGGAGTGAAACAAGTTTGAAATGGAAGCAAGTCCTGTATGAAATCAAGCGGCCACTCTTAATGGCGACTCTGTAGTGCACATTTAAATTATACCTACCTACCGCTGAATAATTAGTGTTAATATGAATCGGAAAAGTATTAATAAAGTTGAAAGCCACAATACAATCTGTGATTACAATTGGAATATCAACAATACAAATGTATAAATGCACGATTGATAAATGGTATTTGTAGTCCCAATAGTATATTCCAGTAGCATATTTTTGCCACCACAGTAGTGAAGAAAGGAATGAGCGACAAACAAGATATTACCCAGACTTTGTTAGCAATCTGGCTTCAAGAGATCAATAGAAACCACACCAGATAGTGGCAACTGCCATCTAGCATTGCTAGTTTGGGAATAATCTGTTTTGTACCTAACCTGTCTAAATCGCTAAAGAGTATTTTATTTGGGTGTGTGTGTATTTAACCCTGTAGCGAAGGAGTTATAAATCCAGATGGTCCCCTTAGTGATCTGGCAGCATAATGTCGTAATTCACACGTGGAAATCCGACCGAAATAATCGTCCGCGTCTCCCGATCTGTGTCATGGGCCCGCCCACGCAACGGAAGGTCGGCCCTGCGTCCGGGACTCATTACTCAATAACGTCTGCAACTGAATACTATGAGTTTATTTATCATGAGTCCGATACTTTCATTGAAAATATGTGAATATGTTCGAAAGATGGATGCAGTTATTTTGCTTCTGTCGCGGCTGGCGAGTTGACGTTTGGTGCCAGCGGCGTATTATTGATTTGTGTCATATGGCATACTCACAGGGCTATGCTATCTTAAAGTGGTCACTTTAGCATTTATGTAAATTGTCGACGTATCGTATGTGCAATATATGTGTTGTTGTGAACCTGCACTTGTTCAGATGACTCATGTATACGGTGACCCGATTACATAATTTTTGCCGCCTCATTGTATCAAAGTATGTAATCGTCTTTTCAGCGCTATTCTGTAAAAACTTGGTCGAATCATGTTAAAGAGGCGAAATGCGTGATATGAACGTCTAGACACAATCTATAGGAACCTACACGTCAACTTATTCATTTATATAGTACACACTAAATTGTATTATGAAATTGAGTCCAGAGCCAGTCTGGCATTTACTGCAGTTTTATTATAAAAGGTGTCGGGGCAAGTGGACTTTACGATGATAAGCGACCTACACAAAGGGTTGTGAACGGAAAATAAAATGATTTGAGGCAGATCATGGTCGTTCCACGCGCTCACGTAGCGTAACAGCCAGACAGGATAATTTAGTACCTACCACAGGACTACAGTACGAAGTCGAACACAAATACAGGAAAGAACGTTAAAGTGAACGTATAATAAATTGTGGCGCGGCTAACGAGTCACTCGATCAATATTAAAAGCGTGCCTTTTAACAAGGCTTTTCTGATACTGTAATTTCAAAATCACGCTTCGATCGATCAAGCCAAGTACTATATGGGTTTAACAACCCCGTTTTAACCCTACGAATCTTGGTGAAAGGCCACGAATGTGCTATGTAGCTGGTAATAATCGGCACTGTCAGTGTGATGGATGAGCCGGCGATGACGAGGCAGTGTGTCCTAACCCACGCCCGCCCTTCCCGTTCAGCGCCATTAGTGCTCTAACGAGGAGCCTAAAGCAAACGTAATACGTTTAAGCTAGGGTACCAGATAAAAGATGTCTACTTAAGCCTGACTCAAAACTTGGACAAAGACAGGTGTCAAATCTTACAATAAGAGTCAGTGAATCTTCTAAACTGTACTGCTAAATTAGGTGGACTAATAAAAAATCGTCTACGTAAGTCATCATTGTCCACGTCTCACTAGCAAACTTTGTTCGAAATCTTGAAGCGAGCAAAGTCAATTGCAGAAAACCAATTCAATTTTCGCTTCTCTCATTCGGTTCTGTTACTTTATTCCGTCACGTTGGACGATTTAAAACGTATGTTCCTTCACTTAGGCAATTTGGTACAGCTGGCGTTTTCCTTGATATAATATTTAACAGAACTCCTCCATGACCTCAACTTAGGTCGTGAGAGTTCATTCGTTTAGGAATACAATGATAATAACTGGTTGTTATGTTGTACGCCATGGAACAACTGGTGGATAGTTACGTACCTAGTTCTAGTTAATAATGCTGATATCGGACAATGGCTATTAGTTTGTGAGAATAGCAATGCAGTTTAAACTCTACCGTTTCATTGCCCTTTTTTAGTAACACTAAGAGTTGAAACTACTATTTCAATGACATGACGTTTAAATGCAAACAGTGGAATATTCTGTTTGTTTACGTAGTTCAAATACATGCTAAAATTAAAGCTTGAATTTCCACTTTGATACATTGAGTTACTGGAACGTAAAATTTAACGATCTGACGTGTAGGTGTAAGACATCGAAGACGTGCACAGAGATCTTCCAGCCCACAAGCCGACGAGGTGGGCAATTCGTATTGACACCTATGTGGCATGTATCACACTGGGATATACGGAAATACAGGTTATTTCTTGCTTCGTGTTTGTGTTGGGTGTCAATTTATTAGTAAATCTCAAGTTTCTCATCGTACCAATACTCTATTAGAAACAGTGTACGCTAAGACTATACTCGTAGGTATAGTGCGGACTGTTAAGGGCTTAATAAAGATATAGACAACATGATTCAATTTCAATGGCACGGGATACGTCTCGTTTAAGCCAACTGGATTATTCTAGCATTGGAGAAATCTGTATTGTTATCCAAAACATGCGAAGGGAAATTTCGTATCTTGTTTGTTAGCATTTGAAGGTACTGTGGTATAGTTAGAGAGCAGAGCATTCCTCGGCGACTCAACCGGTTCCGGACGCGGGCAGTTTATGGCCGCGCTAGGCAGGCAAATATAAATAGATGCGCTGCGAACCATCCGTCTTCGTGATGCTTTACTTATAACACTGTTTCAGTTTGAAACAACGTCTCCTGACGCAGCAATGTTATTCTGTTTTTGTATGTTAGCCGGATGAGTCCAAAATTCTATTGCTTTTGTATCCTTACAAAGCATCGCGCCCTAGCTTTTACGGTTGCTAAATTTATTGATGACATATAGCTACAACCGTTATCAATGCAGGATACGCAAACGTATTTAATGGCAACTATCAGATAATAGCGTTCGTTAAAGCTGCTGTATGTTGACGGAGTTGTAAAACAATCTAATCAATGCATGCAATGCAATGCAACTCGTTTAGATATGGAGTGACGGATTGCCGCAGGACAAACTGTGTAAGAAACAAATGGCCGCGGTTAGTTTCAGATTCGTATCGCGACTCATTACTGCTCGCGTGAGTTGTTCATTGCCAACAGAAGTTGGAAATAACGAGGATAACATCAGTAAATTCTTGGCTGAAGACAGCGGCAGTTACTCTCACGAAGTGAACACGCGCTAGGTATTCACTTTCACTCTCACAGCTCAGAATCCTACCAATAGCTACATTCTGGCTGTCGGTGGTGCAATGCGCCGTTTCGGTGACCCAGTGACTGGGGGCTTGGAAAATGTTTCATTGATAGAGCCGGGGCGCACATGAGTGTTGTATAATACCAGCCACGTGGCATTAGGGGCATTGACACCGGGAAATGTCAAGTTGATATCTTGTCACTATCACGTACCTTTAACGCAGATAACGCACGGCATTTCGGTGAACGATAACGTAACTCGACATAAAAACAGCGGCGCAAACCATTTATCACGAGGGCAATCAATAAGCAAGAAATGTTTTTGCATGTAACGATCCCGTGTGGGTTATGCAATCGCGACGAGGCGCTTTTTATTCTGCGCTTGTGCTGCAGTCACCTATTGGAGTGTTGCAATGTATTGCATAAACGACCTCGTCGTGTCAAAGCGGGTCATTGGCGCGTGCCCTCGCAGGTACGCTAGCTACGGTTTAGATAATTACATCGATTGAACTCCGGTCTCCTTCGGCGTGTCTGTGACCCCGATGTAAATAACCTGAGCGCTTGTACTGTAAACAACTGACGCCTGCGTCAATGCCTGTTCGCCGGCCGCGCGGCCTCGCCCAACCATTGATGTGATCTTTGATTACTGCCCGGTGCCCCCTGTTTACTTCTATTTTTGGTTTGTATTCGTCAATCCAGAAGACGCCGCTTGTCTCGCTTGTAGCTGCAGGTTTAAAATTCAATTATATTTCTAAAAATACAATGCTTTCAACAATCTAGAAATAACAGAGCGCGAATTGTGTGCTTGGAGTTATTTGTAGCAACAAACTAATGCTGAATTGAAATCTATTCAAAACAGAGCTTATAATAAACAACATAGATTAGGTACCTACGTATTTATTAGCTGTTACAGTTTCAACTTTGAACTTTTCAGCAAGGCGAGTAATGAAAAGATAAAATAGGATGGCATTTAGAAATACATATGACGTAGTTAAACACGAAGGCCGTACAAATTATAAGATGGTCTAAGCGAAAGTTGCCAAGAAAATTACGCTATGAAATGATCATGTAAATCGTGAGAGCGATGAAAGTGCCAAGTATTTCTAGCAGTTAGTTATTTAATCGTAAGCTTGTATTAGAAGCGTTTAGATAACGTGTTGACTGGGCAGGTATAAATAAAGAGAGAAATGGGGTACATTAGTGTGGGCCGCAAGAAGCAAACCGCACCGATCGTTAACGTCCAGCAGATCGTTTAGATATAATTTGTGATCGCACAGCGATCAACTGGCCAACGGGCTCTATTGAATTTAACCAACATTAATATTCAATATTTTTATCTCAACAAATAAATACTACTTATTAGACCAATGAAAGAAACGTTTCAGAGTAATAAAATCAATACCGATTGTCATCGCGGTCGTTAATATAATGTAAGCAAGTTTATTTCCTTTAAAACTGCTTTGGAAGTCGAGTGCAGTGCCGACGCAGTGCATTATCTACAAAGTAAGGTGACCTATATGATAAGATTACTTCAATAGCTCGAGCTGCACACAAAGCACGTAATCACACACACATGGGCGTGTATACTGTCGGCTCGTAGGTACAATGACATTATCGACCTTGACTACTGGCCCGTACATCACACGAATATACCCGTTGGCGTAGGAATGTGTGCGTCATGCGTGTATTCAGAGCTGGCAAATATAATTCGTTCGAAATCAGATGTGGCCCGTTTCAGCTTTACATCTATGGTTATATTTGGATCACTTTATTTGTGGTGTTTCAGTTCAGTATGAAGTTCAACATACGATAAGGTGAATGCTAGCGCGAGGAGCGCAGATTGCAACCAAGGCCAAGTGAACTGGCGTTATCACGGACTTTAAAATGCATACGAACAAAGCAAATACGTGCCATTCCGTATAACAATGCGTTACATTTAGTTTATTTTCCGTACTAACACCTAAGCAAAATCTTGACTGAAGCGCCGAGGCAACATTACGGCCAGATTGCATGATAAGTATATTATTATAAAACTACACACGCAACTACTGACAAGTTATATTTTCTAATCAGACAGCCAAACAATGTTACATCCCTACATACTCTCAGTGTTAAGTCAAATAAGTTGGTAATTAAAGGCTTAATGCGCAATTATGACAAACACGCATTTTTAAAAGATCAATAGGAAGATACAGAAATTCCACGCTGTCTTCATTTGCAGAACAAATGTTTAATCATAAAACAGAATCTGCTGTGGATAATAGACATATTCAAATGGCATGTTAAATATCTCATAATTTTCCCTAATTCTACGGGGATAATGTCTTACAAAATGTTAAACAACTTACAATTTCTTTGTCGTGCAATTAATTATATTTCGCGAAAGCTCTCTTTTGATCTCTTAAAAGCTGTTCTCAGTCAAACGTTTAAATATATATTTCTTTGAAAGTTAATACGCATGAAGAATGTTTTGGATCTATTTGATTCATTAAAGTTAACGCTCGAATAAACATATGACAGGTGTCAATTAATTATAACACTTTTAAAATAATGTTAAGAACTAGTGAGAGGTTGTTCACCTTATCTTATCATAAGTAAACAAAATGGTGGATGCATTGTTTCAGTAGGTGATTGTTTTTATGTTAAATGTCTTTATTAGAGTTCTGTAATCAAGGCTCTAAACGCAGCACTGTTTGAAGTCAAGTTAAAAAAGAAGGTAATTTTAATAAATTATAAATCAAACTCCAAAAACCATTCCAAACCCTATGTCACGGTATTTAGTTAGATAACCTATCATAATACGTAAATTCCATAAGACGGAAAAGTATTCGTTGAAACTTTAATTAAATAAGAAATATGTAATTTTGTCTTACGTTACAATCACGCTGTTAACTCTTTCATGTTCATGTAAAATTTCACTGTGTTCGCGAACACATCGTTAGCAATTATGGAGGCGAACTTACATTCCCACGCAAAAGCGTCTAACTGGACTTACATGATCGTCATGTAATTTAGGTGTCTTTCCAGTATTTAACAGGTAATCTGCCTGCTTACTTTTTACAATAAACGGCATGTTTGTTTTTTTAGGTTAAGGAAATAAGGAACTATGTAATTCGCATCGTCAATAATTTCATGTAGGTAATCTATGTTTAAAGATGACGCGACGGTGTAACACCGTCCACTTTGATATAATCAAATGCAATTGTTACGCCAGCATTATAGTACGAGTTCGTACTGCGTGGTCACGAACTGTCACTGACATGCGAGTCCCGGTAACTGAAGCCACTTTGCGTGAAGTCATAAGAAACAATTCTTTTTTATTTCGAATGGCTACACAGATAAAAAATATTTCTAGCCAGTGACAAACAGTAAAACAGTAAAGGGTTTCGTTGTGCTTAATTTAGAACGATGTCGTTGCTTACGTGCGTAACTATAGTTTTAAAAACCGTAATAGCGGTACCCGAAATTATTTTCTAATCTTTATGAGAAATCATTGAGATCTAAGCAGCACTTGAACGTGTAATTTTGATTTATAGCTGACCTACTTTACGAACAAATTGCAGTACAGTGTACAGTTAATTCTATGTCCGACAAGATTTTTTTTCTCATCCACCGTATGCGATTTGAATATGAACCGGTTATAACTTGATCACCCCTGAGTTTTCACAATTCAAGAGGTCAAACTGCGTCTTCATTTCGCGAGCTATTATTTAATATTATGCTCGTAATATAGGTATTTTGTTGATGCTACTTTATTATGTTGTTTATATCTCGCTTGATTGGCTGGTCGCCGCTGACAGTGGCGCCAATTCCAATGTTTTTTTGCTTCCCATTCGGCGTTTGTTATTCCGCGATTTGTTTACGGCCAATCGCAGCGACACTGGCCGTTTTTTCCAATTTCAAATTTAGAACGGGTTACAATTTGATTACGAAACCCTCGTCGCGTGCAATCGTTCTTTTTTAGCACATCACAAGATGTAAACAGTCATAACAAAGAGCTCATTGACAATGCGATTCTTTAGAATATTTGTTTGGCCCGATTCGGTATTTATGATCGTAGATTGCGCGAAGAAGGATGCTATTTGGGTACAGTGCTAACTCTGTTCAGTCGTGCTTAAACCCGATCTCTCAAAAGATTGTATAGTAATGCAAAGTCACGATAACAATGAACAAATTAAGAATAATCTCTTTGATAAACCTGGAGTATGGCTTGGTTTTAGTCACTTAAAAATTTTACGACAAATAATTGAAATAAATCTAAGAAAATGTAGAAGCTTAAACGATCGAAGTTTATGCGAAGCAGCGACTTTGGTCAATTAAAAAACTACAAGTAAGAACCTTTATGGGAATTGTCTTTTCCGTAATTCCTATAACAGCATTAGAATTGTAAAGAAATCCCTTGTTTTAAGGTTAGGGTTTTTTTAAATATCTTTGATTACACAGTAACCGGCCATAAAGATTGCGCTTCGGTCTTTGGAAAGAGACAATTAGCATCACGTAAGTTAGAGCGAGACAACGCTCTAACGAAGCCGAAATTAGCCGAGAAGACCGATGTGCAATCAAAGATATCTATTAAAAAACCCGTAACCTTAAAACAAGGAAGCCACGAAGTTAATTTGCTTTCAGATTTGTTCTTCTTAGTACTGTCTATTGTTTTGTATCGGTATAATCGATTAGATTTTTCGATTTCGCGGCAAATAACCCTTTGTTTTACAATTAAAAAGAATCGATCGTGTCTTGCTTGGCTTAAAAAAAACAATAATACCGACATTATCGGCAGTCGTGATTCACGGAAGATTATCTAAGTAGATTATTGGTCTGCATGGAATGGAGACCTAGAGATTTGTCTTAAGATATTGGATCTTAAGGTGGTTAGAGTAAGCGACTCTGCTCAGATAATAGAACTAACAAGCGACGCGATGGCAGCGCGTGCGCAGCGGAGCGCGACACGCGCTCGACCGCATATCCGCTGCGATTCGTCTTCCAAGAGATCCTAGAGCACTACAATGTGAAGGTGAAGATTACTTCTCGGACTGCAAGGAATAAGGAGTGATGTAATCGGATTATAAAACTATGCTTAAATTAGTAGTAATAAACATTCGATCACAGTCATAAATATATTTATGAATACCTAAGATGTAATTTTGGAGAGCTATGGGGTATGTCAATGAACTTCGAATGTGAACAGTCGACGTAATTTGTTTTTATGTTACGTAATATATATAACAAACAGGTAGCATTTAGATTTTATATCACATCCAAGTCAATTGCTTTACGAGATCACTTAATCAATACTTCTACTTTATCCGGATGGTAGGACGGGTAGGCAACAGCGTAACCTTGATCTAATAAATAATTACCATAGCGTGTGATTAGCAATTTCGAATCAATCCTTAATTCAACGGATCGTCGCATACAATACAACGGTTTTACAAAGCAAAGTTACAAAATGAGGGGGTCAGGCAGACCATTAGATTGCTTAAAGGGTTGCCAAATCTAAACGATTTGGACCCGTTCGACTTAGCGAGGCAGCTGCTTGTTCAATGCAGATTATTATTTTAACACCATAGCCGGCTTAGGCTCAAAAGTTGTCGTTTAATAGTTGAGAAGCTGATCCGATTTGTATGGTAATTACCAGACTCCAAGTTTAACTGAAACGATCCTTAAATAGCCTAATGGCACGGCTACGAGCAGTTATAACGAGATTATCTTGTCTTTAACGCTACAGTTGTTATTGTAATCATTTGAACAGCAAATAAAGTTGCAATCGAATAAATTCGTGATTTGTTTCACAGTAATCTTGATGCTTCGTAGATAAGTTATTATAGAAACGTATTTTGTGACCTGTATTGTTTAATTTTAGTTATGAAAGTGTCCAAAAACCGGATAAACAAGCATGTAACATCCTGAAAGAGGTGGGCGACCCCAATGATGAACAATCATCAATCATGATGAACCGTGACATCGGTAGGCATCGGGTGGCACATCATATTTCACTATTGAAACTGATATAAAACCTGGCAGACGATTATTACCACATACCTACACTAGAAGCAAAAGTTTTGGAATATTTTTAACTAGCTTCTGCCCGCGACTTCGTCTGCGTAGAATTATACATAGAAACCTTCCTCTTGAATCACTCTATCTATGAAAAGAAACCGCATCAAAATCCGTTGTGTGGTTTTGAAGATATAAGCATACATAGGGACACAGGGACAGAGAAAGCGACTTTATTTTATACTATGTAGTGAAGTGATGATGATAGTGATAGTGACTATGTAGTGATAGTGATGTAGTGATTTAATCAGTGAGAAAATATCTAAACATTGGATTATTCGGATTACATTGACCGTTTAATAAATGTATTGCGCATTAAGTAACAGGTCAGGTTTCAAACATTAATCATTGACACGTTTGGCATCGTCACTGAGCCCTCCTGGTTCTCCATATCATTGTTGCTCTCGACTTGTCAAGAGATTAACAGGCTTAGTTAAACGAGGTCTATAACCCGTCTGATTAGCTATTCATAGCGAGAAACAAATAATTTCCGGCTAACTTAACCGGCAGCACACCATGAAGTAATTAGCAGTAGCCAACATGACGGCTACAGTCGGGTATTTATAAAGCGACGTGTCAAAAAACTGCGGCGACCTTGGCGCCCCCGCGCGGACTAGTCGATACATTCACCTCAGGTGGGGCCCGTAGAACTCGATTTGTACTTACATATGGTCCAATTTAAGCTTGAACATAAGTAATTGAAGCTAAAATGACAGCGGAATTCGCCCTTCGTTATCATGGGAAGAATAAGTAGGCAAATGGTTTTGGCATACGGTTGAATTATTTCAAGTCTTTACACCGTATAAAAATCAAAGTTGCTCCACGCCATTTATACGTAGATATGTATGTTATATGCTTTATACTAACTTCAAAACTGATTTTAATGCGGATTTCACCAACAGACGTTTTCGCCACTGATTTATGAGGAAGGTTTACAATTACACTTATAGTGTTACTGTGTAGGTATCTGTAGCCGTAGCAGGTCGCAAGTAAATTATAAACGATTAGAACTAAAATAAAGTAAATAAACTAAAATAATGAATAAAAAGGTAACTGACTTTGATGGATTGTTGGAGTTATACTTACTGCGTATTATACAATTATTTGGTGCCAGTTACCTCACGAAAAGGACGTTGCCTGCTGGCAGCCATAAAAATTCTCTTTTCTAATGTTTGATGTGTTGTTTTCGATAAGATCAAATAACATTATTTCTTAGAAGGTGAGATTGTTTTTCTCAGCTCAAGTTAAAATAGAATAATCAATAAACAAAAGCCAACATGTGAAATAAGCGTCAAAATGTTCAATTCAAATTTGAGACTGATTGCATTAACGTCAGTCTCTTATAAAGTAACCCGCATAGTGACTCATCCAAACGTCAACAAAACGTTTTCTAAGTCACGGTAAGCCAACGCTATGAGAGATAGAAACACATGCGGGCAAAGTTTAATAAATCAGCTATTTACTTCAATCGGTTCTTAATACGGGAATTTTATTACTATATTCCATATGGAATCATTTACTTTTAAATGCTTCAAATGGTACGAAGGTTGCATTATTTAACGCGAAACAAGCGCTCTAAATCGGTGTTTGACAAGGAAGCTAAAGTGCGGCATTGAAATCTACGAACTCGGAAGCAACCCTGAAATGGTTAAATCATTAAAGTATACATCTTTTGTACTGTACACAAAAGTGACGTCCGACCAATAGAAGGTCATTATTTTACTGGCAAATGTTGGCTCTTTGTACAGTCAGCGTCATTATGAAACATCCAAAGGTGACCAAAAAGTTCGACACCATACTATTTGGCCGATTTGGCTGCTTCAAACTATGTGATGCTATGTAATAGGCGTCTCAAAAGTAAAAGTTTGCGATTACTATGGAAGTAAAAAAGAGAATGAGAGGACCTACAAAAACGAACCGTATCGCGTGATCATGTCATGATATAACTATTCAATGTTTAATGAATAAAAAAATGTTTATGAGACATCAAAATGCGATTTCGATTGTAATGTTTATAATATCAATATTGCAATCAACCTAATTGAGGGAATTTAATTAAAGCTTTCACTGGCGCGATTATCAAGTGGTACATTAATGCCTTGCTATAAACACTGACTGCATGAGTGAAACGAAAGTTTACCGCACCAGCGCGCATAGAAATCTGCAACGTGCTATGGTGGTATTTTCACATTTCTCGACAGGATGGTGCGATTTCTATTTCATAAACATAATAGCTACTCGATAAAGATTCTGCCAAGTAAGCCAATAGCAATTAATATATAAACACGTTGCCGAAAACAAGTCAAAGTAAAAGACACGGCAGGATTGTAGTAGTGGAAAGGATCTTAGGAATCATGTTATAGGCGATGCTGCTAGCAACCCAACACTATTTAGATTCCCCTTTCAACCTATACGCCCACGATCATGCTAAACGAGGCCTTTTGGTCTTGTTATCTTAGGTTCTCTCTACCCCGTAAGGGATAAAGACGTGATTTGTGTTTAAGCCGTAACTGCTGAAATTTACACCAGCTACCCGAGATTGAAATGGTCAGTCAGTGGTTACTTTTCAATTCACCATGCACGCCTTTTGCCTGTTACATTTACAATAATGAACTGTGCAGTCATATAAATGCACATGCGTGCTTTGTCAGGCGATGCGATTTACCATCAGAAGTCAGGAGTGGTCTCTAAACCGGTCAGACCGGCCGTAGTCGCTTCGTCGAAACACCACCATCCAACTCGCTACTTACTTATATTGTTCATACTATATTACTTCGCAAATTGGAGCTGTCTAAAAAAACTCCAACTGCACGGTTTTAAGTGCCTTGTGCGATTTAATTTTCTACCGGCAACCGTAGTAGAGACAAGTGGATATGTTCAAGTTGAAACGCTCTTGGGATTTCGAGTAATACCTTATTACCCTGAACTCGAGAATTTAAGATTTCTGCTGAAAATGAATTAAGGTGGGAAGTTAGAATTGTAGCATTTAATGAATGATGAAAGCGATATTCATTGACGTTGCGAGTCTTTGCTTCTGCAACAGTATTGTAAAACCAGCTAAAAGTTTAGTAAGGACCTTTTAAATTGAGTTTTGTTGCTACTAATTCGGGAGTAGTACGTACTCAAATAGACTTCCGCTTCTAAACGTCTAACGTACAAGGGGACGCGGCCCTTCAATTTACTGCACTAACCCCTGTTCACTAAAATGCTACCTACTGTGATGTATTGGATTTTATGTTGCCTATACTCAAAGAAATGTAGTGCTTTTACATCGGCTATTAGCTTGATTTCCTATTTTCTGATCTGCGGGTAATCCAAAATTGTAAAGACGCCTTATTTCAGATACGCACGTGGTGATTTGTCATTCCTCAAGGTTGGTAAGCTACGCTTCTTGACAATACAGCTAGGTACCTATAATACATTTTCCGCAATAACCTTGTGTTCTTAGAGCTATACCGCGATAAGAATTACTCATTCCATCCGTGGTATGCCTCCTACACCGTACTTACCGAGTGGTCGCTAATCAAACATCATAGGTATGACAAGACTGATACGTGCTAGGAAATGGGTGGGACGTTCCACGGACATGTTCCGTTTCGTTCAATTCAAAGGTAGGACTATTGTTAAAAGGACTATTGTTAACTTCCCTGATCTCTCGTTAATTAAGGTATATTTGTAGACTAATTAGAATGCTAGAAACGAAATATAATAGGTTCAATTTGAGAAAGGTATTAGTATGTATGTATGTATAACTCTTTATTGTACATAAAACACAAGAAAAAAGGCGAACTTATCCCTAAAAGGGATCTCTTCCAGTTAACCTTTGAACGATTAGTTACGTTAGTTTATTAATAATATTTCAAAATTTAGTGAATAATTACAAAACAATTAATTTAATTAGAAAATTACGTGATTAAAAAAAAAGGTAGATATACCTAAATAGTTACTTTAGTACCGAAATTTTGGGCGCCAAGAGGAACAAACCTTTTTGCAGAAGGTGCATTAGTTACATTGAAAACATGCAATAGTTGTATGATGTGGGGCCCTAACTCAGTTCCAAGATTGTGGTACATTGTCAACACCTACATACTGTCTTCTTATATATATTGACTTTATTTTTAAATGGCTCGCCCACATACAATCTGTCATAGAGGTGATTACTCACATCACGTCAGCTTAGCTAGTTTCTTATTATTGGATAAAGCTGGATATGGACACCTAGTCGAGATCACCTATAAAGAAGCTGCAAATTACATAGGTTTGCATCAAGTCACCAAACAAAACTGCAGTTGTGCAGGAAGCACCTAATCGCAATAATAATTGAAACGGGAATGGCAATGACAATATCATAAACAGGTGCCTAGGCATGTAGGCATATTTGTATTACTGTTATTACTCATTCATTAATTGTATTAGGTCACGCGTAACATTTCGTTCATTAATGTTAGCGTACTGTACAGCCGTACGCAACGTGATTCCCAATAGTCTCGCTCAAAAACTAGCTACGATACCGAATGTGGGTAAACAAAATAGTGTCACTTTGTGACATAGCGCGGAGACATCGGCCCGCAGAGCGCCCGGTCAAGGTATCCAGGCCAAAGGTCGATGACAGCGACACCGGCCGCGGCCTCCGCCCGCCAAAAAACCAACAAACTTTGCCGCGCTATTCTTACTAGAAACTTCTAATCTAACCTGAAGAAATAGACTCGTTCTCAGACTTCGGCGTCGTCGGCGGCATCGGCAGCGGCATCGATGGCAGCGGCTGCGTCTGCTGCTGCTGCTGCATCGTGCACGTATTGCCCAGCAGAGACTGAGCCGTGTTGTACGTCAAGCCATCGTCGTAGCCCCAGAGCTCGAGCCCGCCGTACTCTGGCGAGGCGAGCGACTCCGGAGACATAACCATCGCTGCCGGCAGACCCAGGGCTGAGGACGACGTCACTTCGGACGAGCTCTCCTCGAGCATTCGCAGCGTCTGGAAGCCCCCGTTGTTGGACCAGCGGCGTCTCATGTCGACCAGCGCGTCACGCGCTCCGAAATCCACGATCGCCGATGGACATCCTACGCAGGCTTTCACTTCACTTTTTCCTTCACACTAATCCAACTTCAAAAACACGCAACACTTCACGCGTCTAATCTGTAGGGTTTTTCACTGTAAATAAACACTGGTAAAACTGTAGTAAACGTCTCGTCGACTTTCTTGTCGCAAGTCAATCCGTGCACGTATGTAAGAAACTAAGACTAGTCTCACTGAATTGTTTTCTATGGTACGAAGTTTGCCACACGGTTGGGAAACGAGAGGAGTACGTTGCGTCCGCGCGACCGTCGTCAACGGAGTACGTAGAGGCAGCGAGCGCGCGACGCGGCCGAGCTCTCACTGCCACGGTCGAGTGTGACGTCACGTCACGGTGCCCCGCGGCCCCCGCGCCCGCCGCACTCCTCCGCGGCCCGCGCGCGCAGCCGTGGCACAGAAAGTCGAGTCACCGGCGACATTATGTAGCGCGCCGATAAAACACCCTCAATTTTCAAAGCAACTCTATCAAAACAACTTCACTGCTTGTTATGTAACTTCTAAAAACTTATAACTAATCAGTAACTAAATTAGTATATAAAATATATTAAATGATGCAAGACGTAAATATGTACCTACTTGAATGTTTTATAAACATTTTATAAACATGTTGTTTCAAATAGGTAGTGTTTAATTTTCTATTGAAACTCGAGTCGTTCCACAGTAATTAAGTCTACAGTGTACAATTTTAGCAGCAAATCTTTGTAATCAACAATCTGCGTGTTATACTACAAGGCATAACAGATCAGGCACTTTTATTGTGCAGAATTAGAGGAAAAGGCAAGTTAAATTCCCTTCGGCTTGCCTTCTGATATAATATACTTGACGCCACGCCACTGGTACCTACTTAAGTACTTACTAGGTACTTAAATAACTTAAAAATACTTAGGTAGCTATTAAGCAGGTACAGGAGGTAAAAGCTCGTCTCTACTATCATATCTTCTAGCTAGGTAGGTAGGTACCTAAGTAGGTTTCAGAAAAGGTGTCAAAATTATGTAGGTGTTACTCTTATATTTCGATTTTTCAAGAAGACACAGGTAAGACAGTGCATAAGTATTTAGGTACATACTTAAATTGCTTACTAATAGTGTCAGGGTAAAAGCTTACACTACAAAGCCACATTAATATTTCAACTATAAATGGTTGGAATCAACAGCAAAATTGACGCGAGTTTCGGTATCAGTTCGGTTACGATGTGAACTTGTATAACCTACCACACTGTAGTACCGAGCTGCAGTAGGTCGGCGCGGGAATTTCGCAAGCCCAGTAAAAAGGTCAATGTTAAGAGGTCAGGCCACCGAACGCTTCGCTCGCAACGCAACCCAGTTAGGTATAAACCACCCATTGACACATTATTTTATCAGCCTGGTTCACAACCGACGTGTATCTGACACGAGTGACACATTTGAGGTGCGAAGCTTGTCACACTGACACAAAAATCGGCAATGTCCTCAATATCAGAGCGACGACCTGAATTTCAGGTACTTATCGCGAGTCACAAGCTCAACAAAATCTAATTACGAAGCGATCGCACCGTTAGATATACATTTCGGTTTTAGAACAGCGTGTTTCGCAACAACTTATTTTTAGCGCAGCAATGGTTGTGTTCGTTGGTTTGGTGACGAGATGTGGATAGATAAGACGCAGTGACGCGAACGCCATGATTGGTTGACTCGCGTCATCGAATCACGTGTGTAGGAGCGTTGACCGCCCGTGTTTTGGAAATGCTTATGTACAAAGTCTATATACCTACCTCACCTTACCTAACGATCGTATGCGACTCTATTATGACACAAATAGTGCCAATTTCAACGATAATGAGGCAAAACATAGAACAATACAAATTACCGCTGAAATGGATGAAACTTTATGAATTATTGACAAAGGTGTTTATTCCACCTTCTATACTCACTCAAAATTAGATTTTTTTAAGTATTAAAAAAGTACTTAACACACACATTTTTAGAAAATGTGAAAAAAAAATTAAATGCGTCACAACATATTTGTTTGGGCATTCGTGCGTGCAGGGAACTACGATTAGTTCCTGCCCTGCCCCGCCCGCCCCCGCCTCGCTCCTCTTTGCCGAATTACTTAAGCATTTAGGTAGGTATCATTCTCGAATGTTTACACGTTCCGGTACTGCTACAATATCTCTTATAAACTGAATCGAACGGATCTCACCGGATGGCCTTTCTGTTTTAAATGCTAGACAGACGATAACGAAACCATTAGCATTCGCTTTAATTAGTTCCTCAATTTACTAAATTCGGTCTATTTGTGGGGAAACAACAATTGCCTGGTCTAGTGCTACACTTTATAACATGCTAATAATAAAAAATGGCGGCTACACATTCAGAGATGGAAGAACTCTAAAAGAACGAAGTTTCCTGTACGAACAGGGGGGGCTACTCCGAAATTACTACATTCGAAGTTCGTATCATACCGTCCCTCTCACTCGCACCCTGACGACTATTAGTGTGAGCGGAACAGCACGAAACGAAATTCAAATTTTGAATTTCGGAGTTTAAGGCAAGACTCAACCTCAATGTTAACGATCGTTGACGAACTGTAGCGAAGTCTAAATGGCCTTTCCTGCAATGATTCGCCACAGCCTTGACTCCGTGTTCCCGGCTAGAATTGTCTATTAACAAATCGAGGAATTAATTCTACTTTTTGCTCAGTTTCCATTAAATGTAAATTAGAGATGAAATTAATCGAAGCCAGTCTTCTGAGCACACCATTACCGGTTTTGTGATGTCATTACGAATCGTATTTAAGTAATCTTTACCTGCCGAATCGAAGTTTATTTATTGTTCCGTGCAAGAATCGCCTCCACAACTCTTTGGATTGATGGCCATTATCTTCAGTTGGATTGGAGTGCTTTATGATTTACTGCTTCTTGCCACTAATAGCCTCTAAAAGCATTTCATTAAAACCTTGCGAATCACCAATTGGTTTTAAGTTTATTGTTTTCTTTATTAATCGTTGCGGAGCGAAAACCACTTGTCATGCGGCCGGGGGCTCCGGCTGGTAGCCGCGTTGAGATTTATGAACGACGAATTCTACATACCGAGGAATGATTAATGTAATCGAATGTTGGCTTGCAGCCATCCCGTCCTTTTGTTGCGGTTTTGGGTGAATATGGAAGTAAACAAGGTGACATGAAAGATCCTGCAGCCGCAACTACGAAATAAGTTATTGCTAAGTTACCAGTTCCGGGGTAATGCAGCATAAAGTCGGCCTTACCTGCAACAAAAAGGAATACATTATTAGAAAAGGAATGGATTACTAAGAACATGACTATAAAGAAGTGTCTGACATCTCGTTAATCAGATAAAAGTGCATATTCACTGTCATTACCACGAGCGTATCAAGTTTCCATGCTTACATTGTTATTTGTAACATATAGTACCATTATAAGATCAGAAAAAACAAGCGAATCCAAATTATCGAACGCGATCTGCAAAAGCATGACGAGGTGTAAGACGATGCTCACGAAGCTTTCTCGGTAGAGCGCACTTGATGTAAGCCGACGATTTATGGAAGTTACGGATTACCTAGGGCTTTCTTGCAGCTTTAACGTCCTTTTTAGGCGGCTGGTTGTGCGTCGTTGTCGTGTTTTTACTAGCGATGTGCAGGCGCATAAAAAACGGACGCGGCAGAATGGTCTGCGCGAGCGCAATTAAGACCAAGGTCTCCGGGTTATCAAACCCGTGTCGGCGATGCCGGCCGCGCCTCGCCGCCGAAGCAAAAAAATGTAGCGAATAATGAAGTCGATGGTATTAAAAGATAATAGCTGGACTAACACGCTGTGTCCTTAACTCGGAACACCGGTCGCCGCGGCGTAACAGGCCGAGCACAGCTAGATGCAGCCTGTCGGCTTGAAGGAACTGCCTAAGGCTCGTTTAGTTCAAGACATTGTTTACATGAGGCGTCGCCGAGTATGGAGCACATGTTTCGACCGGGACCGGAATAAACTCTTTTTATACGACAAATTCCAGAGCACCAGGTGGCGAAACGTTGCTTGTGAATTTCCGCCAGAATAAAACCAATCCCGACTTGGCAGTTTCCGAAACGTCGCAAATATCACAATCACTCTATTTTAATAAACACTCTCAAATTTAGGTTAGATCTAATAAAAAGTGACCTTAGGAAATAGAGATAAAGCTAAAAGTGGCCCAATCACGCGACCTTGCGCGGCAGTCGGCAAAATAACAATAACTTTAATCTGTGCCCTAGATATGTTTAGGCAAACCACATCACAAAAAACAAGACGAACGAGTCTTTCAAAATCACACGAGGAATTCCTAGCGTGTATTGGGTCAGTGAATGGTTCTGGCCAAGAGCCATGGACCGACAAGTCAAGGCTAGAGTCCATCCATTGCATACGCAACAAAATCCTGTTCGTTGACTTCTATGCACTTGACAGACACTGATGTCATTCGCACGATGCAATGTGACCTGCTAAGGAACCATGTTACCGTTCCTCGCAGTCACATGAACGCTTACATAATGCCTAGACAATATTATCCGATGCTAAAGTGAACGTAGCCTTTCTGCAGTGAGCTTTGGTTGCACTTTCGCTTGAACACATTTGCAGTCTTCAATCATTCGCAATCTCATACGCGAGTCGTGGGAATGATATTGAACTTTACAATTTTAGATGTAGGGTTTACATTCAGTGTTATCGTTAGGTGTTATGTCGTTTTGCAATACCAGTTGCCAATAGTATCATTTACGTGATGTAACTATTGAGTCCGAGGAGTGATATGAAATTGCGGACGCGATCGAGGGCTGCCGCGGCCGTAGATTGTATTGTAGTCCCTGAGAACCGAACTGGGAGCCAGTGGTGCGTGCCTCGCGCCAATTACTCCCAGGTGATGCTCTAATCATAGAAATAAACTTAACTGTTCTTCAAAAATACTTACCATCGCATCCGGATAGCGGTATACTTGTTCTGCAGTGGAGCGAAATTGAAAAACAAAAGGAGAGCTTCGTTGTAATTAGATTGAATTCGGAAGGATGTTTTTCTTTAGCACCGCAGCATGCCGAAGCGGATATTAATCATGATTAAAGTCAGCAAAATGTAATAATTGGGACCGGCGGTGTTTTACGAGCTTATTTACGAGTTTTCTCGCAAGACTAAGTTTTTTGAAGAAAACAAAGTTACTTAAAATATGGCTTGTTTATTTGACGCTTTATTACAGGCCTGTGCAAACAGCCGGCAAACGAAAGGCTGTTTATAAATTAATGTTAATATTGAATAACCTAGATCCCTACGTTTTGCAAAAATGAAATTCAAAATTATAGTAATTATTTATTTAGTTACTTAATTGTGTTTTATGAAATCGAGAGCGAAAATCTGTTTATTTTTAGAATATTACCAAGAACGTAACGCTAACTATTCTGTGTAAGAGAATATCTTAAAATTTCTTTGAGATTAAAATTTCAAGACTCTTCAGGATAAATGACCTGTAAGAATTACTTCAAGTACCTACTTACTTATGAGACGTAAAAACCTTACAACTGATTATATTGAGAAATTATACTTTGTCGACTTATTTAAAAAATAAAGAAAGGCCGGCCTACCTTGTCATTGTATTCACATAAAATACCCAGTTATCACTTATTTCACCAATCAATCAATTCCTAAGACTAATCGGAATTATATTGCAAATAGGTCACTACCGGACACGATGCGTCCGCGCCTCACGACCGTTGCGCACGGCGCGTGAGTCGTTTACCGAATGCATTGCATGCATAGGTTGCATAACACATTGTTCTCACTATTGCTGTATCCACCTTAACCTTTTCGCCGCCACGTCAAATACAAGAGACGTCAGTGACGTCACCCGTACGCCAGACGTTTTTTATTACGATGCCTTAATTTGAACCTTAGCTCGTTTCAACGAAGGTTGCTCTTGTTTTGAAGTAATGGACGTATATATTTATAGCTCGTTGGCGTTGAGCCTGCGGTGCTGATAAATGTCGTTGGCGTGGAAAAGGTTAAGGCTAGGTATGATGACACTACATACATACATGCATACATATATCACGACTTCATCCTTTACGAGGTAGACAGAGCCTTAGGTAACAAAACCTTAACGCCACGTGATGACACTACGATGCGTGCAATTGGGTTAGAGGGATTCTATTACCAAGCAGGCTAATGCATTGTCTTGTTGGTTATTTACTGGTTCCTCGGGTATACTCGCACCACTTAGGGGGAGCTTTTTGTTAACATTACTGATGTCATCACCAGTTTTTACGGCGTCGTCATTAGAACTCAAGATACGGTTCAAATAATGGCTCCGGTTTTAAAATAGAAGTCATTTTTATGTGTTGTGGGGTTGTGGCGTTTTTAGATAACGTAGGAGGATTTTTAAGCGGGCAAGGGATTCTTTGATGAAATCGAGTTATCTGAAACTGGTGATTAGATACTTTAATTCTAAACCAACGTAAGTTCTTAAACGATTCAAAACGAACGTTTTTCCAGTAAAACAATAAATATCTAAAGACGGTATCTTTAGACAAGCGGTCGCGTAGAGTCATTTCTCACGATCAGCCAGCCGTGGAACAATACGTCGACAAACATTTTTTATTTCCGTACACTTTACACAGACGATTCATTTCTTTGACGTGAGCCGTGTCGAGTGTCAAAGAAAACGTTGACTCCAGCTAGCACATAGGGAATTTGCCAAAAAACATGCCTTCATAGTTAAAATAGGAACAGACTGACAGCCTAAGTCGCCTCCCGCTTCCTTGCCAACTTTGCAATTAGACAAAATAATACGTTTCTTATTTTAATAAAAAACAACCACATGTGCAGAGCTACCTCGTTATTTGTGTAGTTTTTGCTCGGATTATTTAAAGATCCACGTTATTCGACGAGCCAGATGCGATTTAAGTACTCGAACCATAAGGAAGTCGCAATTTTGTTCATGTCATATTTTGTTTTATGAGAGTAATTATGTTCGGACTGAATGTTGCGTATATATTTGCAGAGGAAGCACGGGCCCTGCGTAAATAAACATCAATCGGTAATCACTAACGAGCCGGGCAGGGTTTCATTTGAAAAGTCACAATAATTACAGAGGTTGATGAGTTACGAGTTGAAGATCGGACTAGACCACTGCGAATAACATTGGTAGCGGCGCAAATTGAAGGTAATTACGGCTAATTGCAAGTCACGGTCATGGTCAACAAGCACCAATAAGCAATAACATGGGAACTGTGGACCGAAGGTCTACGTGAGACAACTGTGTTGTCGTTATTACCTGAACGACATGTCATTTATCTACGGACGAGTTAGTAAGTACACTGATACCCCAACAATAAACTGACTGGCTCGCAGAGTTTTAACACTGTACATTGTACAATTTACTTTACACCGTATCATTTTGCGTACATTTTCTTTGCACGTATTTCACAAGACATGTAGGTTTAGTAGAAATTCCACGTAACCTATTAAGGCGATTGCCAACAACGGTCTGTCGATGGACACCTACGAACGCTCGCCCTAGTTGCGCTGGACTATAGCCAACGGCTTTAGGTATTTCCAGATATCTATCTCGATTTGTTAGAGCTGATCCTTTAATGCTACGAGATAGGAGATGTGCCCCCTGAATGTTAATGTCTATTTCGATTCTGCCAATTTCCGATTAAATTTCAGCTGCTAAGCTATAGCTGCGTAATTTAATTTACCCCGCTTTGGAGCACATAAATGTTTAGATTAGGGTTTACAAATGGATATGATCAAACATCTGACAAATTTGACTGAAAACTAACCGGTGAAATAACTGAAATGGTGAAGAGTACTCAGATATTACAAAAAAGTGATGCAAGTATGAGAAAGTGACTGGATTGAAGATAACTTTGGAAGGTAGATTAATGTTTCCCGGCAATGACGTGCTGCTTACGTATTTGTTTGTTACGGAAACACATTGATAACGAGCTCTAATCAATTCACATTCACGTATCCAATACAAATCGGCTTGGTAACTGAAATTCACTTATCATTATTATTATTCATCTCAGACTGCGTCATGCAATAGTTTGGTGCAAATAAGAGACTTTGACCTCGAGTTTCGTATGATGACGGCTTGCATTACATATGTAAATGATCAGATATTTATCACATTCGAGAAGGTTTGCAGTTACAGTCGTAACCAGATACATAGTTACCTGTCTAGGTGCTCAAAATAATCTGAGATCCTAGATGACTCCGATGTATCTGATGGCAATTGTATCTATACCATTGTCGTTTCAGTATATAGCTAGTCGTCTAATGTAATGGATTGTCTTTTCGAATGGCTAAAAATCACATAATCTTATTCAAAGGTAAATTCTGCTAAGCTACCGAACCTGCAAGTATTTAATAAAGGTCTTCAATACATATAGGACGGCGGGCTAGTGTTACTGTTTTAACTCACAAACAAGTATCTAGTGTTTCATCAAAAAATGCGGCGATTATTCATCATAGACTCCATTTTTAAAGTCTCATTGTACCTATTGTTTCATGTTTTCCTGCCGACTGCTTT
Organism: Pandemis cinnamomeana; assembly: GCA_932294345.1. Taxonomy (NCBI): domain Eukaryota; kingdom Metazoa; phylum Arthropoda; class Insecta; order Lepidoptera; family Tortricidae; genus Pandemis; species Pandemis cinnamomeana. The sequence goes on along the minus strand of OW028705.1, from coordinate 6,644,763 downwards.
TGCTCGGCGTCTTTTGAGTTAAGTAAATTTTTTTTTCGTATTTTTTTATGAAAATATCATTTTTTTGACCAAATCATTGGATCAGTTTCCAATAAACCAATTACATGGACATATTAAGCTTTTAAAGTAAAATCATCATTTTCATCATCAATATCGCGAAAACAACAGAACATAAGTCTCATATATGTGACTTGAAACTATGTAAACCTTCATTTCTTTATACACAGTTGTGGAATATAAGTGTCGCCCGGGTCATGGGCACGTCTCGAGGTATTTATAGGGTCGTAACTCAGCAATGATCGAACGAAACTGGTGGTATTACCGCCCATTGTTCGGGCTAGGAATAAATGGCGCTCGGCGTCGATATGTGCACTTGTTTTAACTTCTCTTTTCATTGTTTTGCACCAAGGGTGCGGGGATAGACTCGGGATTTATGCGACAGCCAATTTAATACGTTACCTATCGATATTTCTTCTTTGATAAGTCTGCCTGTTAAAGCTCGTTTTGTCGCATTGTTATTTTCTTTAGCGAACTGATCCGCGGCAATGTTTTTTAAACGTTACATAAAAAACTCTTCAAGCAGCGGTGCGTTAACCCTGAATCCTGCAAATAGTCCGGTGTCGTATGATAGGAAGGTATCATCGCCTCTACTAAAACGGAGGAGTAGGTAACGAGGGTTTTGGGGGCGATAAATTGATCTAGCTAGGTTTCATTTTCAGAAAACGTACAAAAAAAATACCGAGAAAAGCTCGGTCATCCAGGTACTGTACCACTGATAATGTCAGATACACCAGTATTTATTTTATTGCCAAGCACATTAGCATGTTGTTCAGATATTTTTGAGCACCGATACAGCACTAAAACATGTGATATCGACTGTACCAATAAAATACTCGTAAATCGAAAAATAATAGTGTAAACAATAAATAGCACACAAGAAGTTATTACGTAATTACGGCCCGTCATAAAGAACCACCTTTTGACTTTTAATTTTATTAAACGCAAGGCACAATAGCTCGGAACTGAACCGAGTGCCCTTTAATAAGACCTTTAAATAATTTCCGAGATCCATACACTACGCGGACATTTAATGCGATATAATCAGTATAAGTTATGTCTGAGTTGGATTAAAAGTTATCAGTAGGTAATTACTTTCAAACAGCTGTGCTTACAGCCATTTTGATTCCTTGTCTGTAAAGCATAATATTGCAATTTTTTGCACGTTTAAAATACAATGTTACTATTCATAAGTACACTAGCAGTCACGTACAACTTTATGATCTATCTGCTTGTACTCGCGAGGAAAATTATCTTCTGCGTGTACTCCATGTAGACACTACATCATGTACAAGGCAACATAAATGGCCGCCGGGACAGGTCATCCATCCATAAAACTAAAATTACATTTGTATTACTAGCTCAAAGTAGGCACTCTATCTTTATGCTTGCATTGGTTGAAACAGAATACCAAAGGTATACATTGAAACATAACTTGAAAAAAAAAATAGCGTAACAATAAATTGCGGCCATATTGTCCAACGCACGCGGAACCACAGTCGCATTCACCATTTCTTTCAGTTCAACAGTACAGTATGAAAGAAGAAAGAGAAAATAATGCGATTGCTTACACATACATACATACAAAAATCACGTCTTTATCCCTTACGGGGTAGACAGAGCCTAAGGTAACAGGTACCTACAGGCCACATTTAGCTTGATTGGGGGCGCATAGATGGAAAATGGACTCAAAATAGTGATGGGTTGCTAGCCTCATCGCCTATAACATGATTCCTATGATTTTCGCCCACTCCCTCGATGGGTTTTTACCATCTGCGCGGGTAGAGAAGCAACTGTTACATTCTATGTTTTTTCTTTGCTCCCGGACCAGCCTGGAATCTACACATAATTCGAATTTTAGCCCGCTATTATTTTGCGGAGTGCCCCCGAAATTGAAAACGAAATATCTAAACGACACCGAAAATTAGAACACTGAAAAATCCGAAAAGTAAAACTATGGCCGGGAATCGAACCCGAATCCTCATCATTCCGCGCTATACCGTTACACCACCCAAAGCAGAAATGTAAAAGTTTCACAGATTTGGATCAGATACCTTCTTAGTATATTTTTAGTTTTATCTTTGAAAAATACTAACATAGCGTTCAAAAGACCATTTAAACTTTAAAAAACAATGCACGCAATTTTATATTCTATTTTTTGCAAAATGGCAACACTGCCCGCCCAGTAAAGTGGTGTTTCCCATGCACACCCAGCAAGCAACTGATCACGTACACAACACATGTGTCTGGTTTTTACTACTACATTTATACCGTACATTAAGTCTGACATTTCAACGGTCACCATCGCCTTAATTACAGCTGCCTGACTCCTGCATCCCTCTTTTTCCCGTATATACTCCACTATTTTGTCTCCTTCTACCATCTTAAGCACTAACGAACCCTACTCTGATAAATAATAATTGTGGATAAATACAGACTTATTATATCTTAGTCGTTACTTTATATAGCTTACCTAGGTATTAAGCTGTAAAGGTTGTGCATTTTTATTGTGCAGGAAACTCATTTATTATGATTTACGTGGGTACGATTACGATTTATAGAAGAGTGTTGAACCATAAAGTATCATATAACCCATACAAATGAAATTGTCGTCTCGATACATTAAACACTCCTCTATTGCCTACCTTCAGTTTTATCAGACTGGTTTCTCATTTCGAAACAGATACTATAATAGCGAAATTAGCGAACTGGTCGCTAATACAGTGGCAACACTGAAAAACTTCAACATACATTAACAGTACTTTTTGTTCTTCCTCATTCCATTTCCAGTTTCCGAAGTTCGGGTATCATCATGGCTATGCTGTCTTAAACGACATCTTTAGATTTCTAGTGATTGTTTTTTCCAGGTTTTCCAGTTCTAATTTTCAGCTGGCGAAATTCATATTTTGCGTTTTGCATTTTATCTTCGTTTCGATCATTACATGACATTATGTAGTTGCAATTGCAAACTGTTATTTTTCAGCCTGATACCGCTACAATTACGACTAGAATTATTATGATTTCGTTAATATTACCACGCGAAGTTTTCATCTGTAAAACTATCAGTACGTAATATTACTTTCGGCTTTACAGCTATTTCCATTATGATACGAATATAATATCTTTAGTTCGATGTGGCGAAAACAATTCCATATTTCGGACCCTCGGCATCCGAAGAACAATGGAACAATGGGTTAAGCTCTCCGAGTGCGAATCGACTCGACTTAAAGCTCGAAAAGCGGTGATTGAGGAGCTTTTTTATGAGCTACGTGTTAATACCCAGAGTAAGGAGTCTGATTGAAAGGTGGTAAACATGTTACGGAAGCACGGAATATGATGGATAAAGATGTTATGCAGTGAAGTGAGCCTAAATTTATGCAGTGAAGTAAACCTGCATGTGACCTGCTATGGGTGGTGTAGGGGTTTAGCACGCGTCACGGAATGACAAGGATCCGGGTTTGATTCCCGGTCGTAGCTTTACTTTTCGGATTTTTCTGTGTTCTAATTTTCAGTAACTTTTAGAAATTTAATTCCTAACGGTAAAACCGTAAAAGTAAACATTAAAAATTAAGAAGTCAAAAATTCTTGATTCATTTGATAAGTCAAATACCTTATCAATAGACTTTTCTGGAATGTATTGCTTAATACAAGCCCAGTTAAATCATTTATTTTCATACCAAAATCGTGAAGCAAAGTAAAAATAGATTTAAATGAGGTACGTACCTACCTGTGAAATGAAATTTAACTGAGGTTTACGGTACAAACTGAATGCTATTGTTAAGTTAGTAGGTGCTGTTTAAACCAACTGAGCATCAATCAACCTATTTTGTGCTAAAACAAGGTTTTAGTGAACTTCCGAGGAAATAACTCACCGGCTTTACAGCCTTGTTATTCCAAATGTAACTAGTAAAGGTACATAATAATAACAAGCATTAACTCTAAACATACAATAGCGAAATGAATTCTGAATAAAAATGCAGACAATAAAAGCCTAGCACAAAGCCGGGAATACAAAATGATGTACTGCCGACTGAAACGTAGGCGGAACGGAACAAACCATAAATATAATAAATAACGTCCACCTAAGTGAGCTACGTGTGGGTGGCGAACACAAACAAATCAACGACCTTCCGTTTAATTTTCTTTTGATTTCAATAAGTAACTATCGGTGATGTCACTGTAGGTTTCCTTGATTGCTTGTTTATTTCAATACAACATAGTAACCACTTGTTATCTATGGTATGTTAGTTTCATTGCATTGTCAGTGACGCTGCGGTTCATGCACAAGTCATTACCAACTCCTGATCGTACCTAACGACAGGAGGTGCCCTTGAAAACGCGATAAGTGTTTGTCGAGACGTTACGCAATGCACAATGCAACGATGTGAGCTCCGGTACATTCCGACTGAAGCATTTTAATCTACCACACTGTAATAGTGACGGGCAATAAAACGGTAGTAAAGTTACGACAGTAAAATTTTCGATGGACACGACCAGTTTAAAGAATGTTGAAAACTTAAGATTTGCTATAATTACTGTTTACGAAGCATTAATGCTAGCAGCGATCATGTAAACATCAAAGTGCAATTGAAGCTATTATTGAGTTTTGTGAACCAGGTCAGCGGTCAGCAATGGCCGTTTTCCGTCGCCCGCGCAGCCTTGACCTGTTCGCTGTCGCATTGAACTGACTCAGCGTGTGTCTGCTTGCCGCGTGTCATCATTTAGTTGGATGTGTCAAGTTAGTTTATATGCACCTAACGTCACTGATGCAGTCAAGTTCATAGTTCAATGAGTAGGTCATCGAGTATTTGCGCCGTAATTCAGGTAATTATCGTATGAAAATGCTAGAAGCCTCAAGAAATTAGATGATCGTCTCTACCTCACTAAAATCCTCTTCACACATGACGCCTCCTGCCAAAACAGGTATTGCTTGTCGATTTTGGAATTGAGCACTCCGGTATAGTCGATGGTCGATATAATTAATCTCCGTCTACTTATTTTCAAATTTTGGGACACCGGTTTGCATCGGCGGTCAACGCAAGACTGCATAGAAAACAGCTCTCACAGTTTGGAGAACTGTTTAGCCCATAGGTACACTTTAAAGCGGCTGAAGCATTCAATTTATAAAGTTGCTTAATATAGAACTTCAGCCAATATAAAGTGAGTTATAGAGCATCCTGCGGGTCGCAGCTAACTGGGATGCAGAAGTAGGGCAAGGCTTTGAAACATTATTCTATTACGCCGGGGAGCAGGTATATTTGAGTTGCGAGAGTTATTTCTGTGGAACGCAGGTTCTGGAAAATACACTATGTTAGCTAATTAGATGGAGAAATAAGGCCAAAGAGGGAAAATAAAGCAGAAATGCCAGCTTGAAAAGTAATTGGATGCACCTGCTAACAATATCTTCATTTCTGCAGAAAAATAACTAGAGTTGAATTTTGTAATATTATTCTTTCTACTTACATATTAAATGTGTGCGACCAATGCACGACTAGGGATATACACCACCCGCTAATTCAAAATTTATTTTTGCAAATTGGCCGCCGAGGCTCTTACAAGTCTGTTTTGAAACCACGCGCATTCGGAAAGACCATAATTGCCAAGAAGAATGCACCGCAAATGAATGATCTCATGTTTGTGTTCAAAACCAACACGAATTTATCAGGTAGTCCATTCCAGAACGAGCACACCGAGGCCGTTGGTCGCGTCAAACTAAATGATGCTTAGATCTTGGATACATATACCTATATTATGTACCAACTTAATGCTAGTGCATAAACCGCCGCATGTAAAAGTAACTAACTATAAAGAGCGGCTTATGCCCATAAAGACTAGTTTTTCCGCTGTTCTATTTTTATCCCACATGCACATGACGTTAAACCACGTCCGTGGGCTTGGTGCAAAGGGACGTAATGGAATAATGAATCAAGTTACGAACAGAGTTTGTGAAAACAAAGTTAGATTGGCGTGGAATAGCTTAGCTACAAGCGAGTTTGCATTTGCACGTGTTTTTGTTACCTTGTACATAAATGAGACCACCCCTGTGAAGGTTACCGTATTAAGAGATCAAAACTCTTTCTATTAAACTTAAATGGTTATGCCTCTAGATTCCCATCGTCAATGTTGTCGTTATTTTTGTGTCGTTGTTGACTTGAATATCTCTGTCATCAAGTATGTTTAAGCCTTAGAAAGAAATGTAGGTATAGCCGAAATTATCGCGCCTTATCTACGAGGTCAACCTTGAAGTTCCTTCGCAGCCGACATATATATTTACGGCAGTGGTTAAACTTCCAAAAAATGACAGTCTCTCGACGTGACCAAGTGATACGCCATGAGTTGCTTCTTTTATTTGGTAAAATAATATGGTAACGATTCCTTCCGCGTTTTCGAGGCCGCGATAGCGGTTATCAGTTGTGACCTTTATGGAATCAAAACAAAATGCACTGTTATCATGTGTGGCCTTCCTATTTCAGACTATTTGGATTAACCGTGTTTTGCGCTGATTGGGAATATTATCGCGCGATCGTTGAAGGGCTTTTGATGTCTGATTTAATTAGCATGTAGATACAATAACAACCGAAGACAAATAAATTTGCAAATAGTAAAATGACTTGGTCAAAGTAAATTGATGGTGAAAGAGATTTCTTCGTGGCCCACCGTAGAACGTTCCCACAGTCACAATGATTTTTCTTGACAATTCAATGTAATGTCACTATGACTTTTACTGTGAAAAGGTTTCGCAATAAGAATGAATCACAAGCAACTTACACGAACAGCGCATTCAATAAGCTTCAACGGCCCGTAATCAAAATACAGATTTTTTTATGAAAATGTTGACAATAAAATCTGTTTGATCGGCTCTCACAAGTTTATTATAGGCAGTTTTATATTTCTCTAACCCCGTCATAAACTTCAAGAATTAAATGTAATGCTTTGTTCCAATTGTTTGAACTAATCCAAACCATAAACTAAGCCATATGGCAATGGTAACTTTAAACCCCCTACGTCGATTCTGTCTGTACTTTCTATCTTCATCTGTCAATTTAACATTTTAATAACATAAAATAATTTAGCTACGGCACAGTCAGCATCAAAAGTTATCAAACAGTCGAAGAGCTCAAAATCTACACTCTATCGCGGAGGTAATAAGAGGATAGTAATATGTGTAGTCATTTTGAGCTTTAGCCTGTTTATGAACTTCTGATGCTAACTGTACAACTATAATCTTTGTTATTATTGTGGAACAAATATTTTGTGCCACTAGAGAATCAAGTGATATAGCGTCGAGTATGTTTATGCCATACATGTCAGTTTTCACGCAACGTACTAGCGCTCTAGTCATATTGGCGGCATAGTGCGACAACCTTGTGTTATCAGAGTGTACTGCCCTTGGTCCACTTACTGTCGCTATCTCGGGCACATCGGAGGCATCTGATAAAGCATTGTATCACACGGTTACTTGCACACCTTAATACGCTGCTATAAGGTCTAGTTTACTTACAAGTTGTATGTTGGTCATAGAGGCATTAGCCAACAGAGTGATAATACGAGTGCCCTAATTCTGTAACATATCAGTGACTTGATTTATATTGAGACAAAGCACTAGATTTTCGCAATAGATTTTCACACGGAACAAATACGTTTAAGACCAGGTGATTCCAACAAAGCCACCACCAACTCTTTGGAAAAAAGAAGATTATAATGTTAAGTTTATTTAAAAAATTGGTTCATATTGACTTTCACCTTGCCTTAAAAAATTAAAATTACGATTTGCTATTTGCTACAAAATGATTAAATACTGACTACTGATAACGATCAAAATATCTACTTTCCCAATTTCAGTGTCCAACTTGATCTTGGGCCGGCCAATCAGAGTGCAGCAATTGACATTGCGATCTATAAGTTTTTCGACTCTATCGGTTAATTCATCTGTTGTTGGTACATTGCTGTCAGCACGGCAGATGTTGCCGCCATTGTATACAATTTTAAATGTCAGACCATATTTATAAGCTTCTCGGTTTCTCTATCTACATCATCGTTGTGCCATCCGTTAATTTTGTCTCGTTCTATTTGAAAACTGACTTTATTACCACTTAAAAGTTTATTGATGCGTCGCACAATACAAATTGTTCTGGATGCTGAGAGAAAATCTGGCCACAAAATATAATAGGCACTCTATGATTACAAAACCGATACCTACGTGATTCGATTTTGTTTCTTGTCGTTGTTTTTTAGCGGACACTTCTGGTTTACCATTACATTCGTCACTGTCGAATGGCAGTCGCAAAAAATAGTATTCAATAATGCCACAGACCAAAACCACAGGCCATTAGGTACTCAATCGGTGAGTACCTGCCCAATTCAAATTAGTCTTCGGGTCCCAGCAAAGATCCTACGAAAGTTTGTGAGATGTTATGCTTCTTTACTGTTTCACGCCAGAACAACTAGATACCTATAGTATAGCTAATAAGATAGATTATAGACTGGAATAACACATACATCGGCAACTTTTTATCCTGGAAAATTGCGTAGTTCCTCCGGGGTAGCGATAAACGAATTTTTGAAGTGAAAACTTCTTTAGCGGCGTTGAGCACTTTTTACAATGGGTAAAGAATGTTAAACTCGCGTCAGGTAAGACGGAGGGAGAGATAAAGTACCAGGATTGCAGCTCCTCTAAGAGCTTATTTTGAAATACGAATGAAAGCCAGTCGCGTTCGAATTTTTTTTTGTTGAGTCGCGGAGTAAAATTACCATGACTTCAGCACATTGTTAGAGGTCTGTCCATATAGATAATACGTACATTGATTTCGTCTCTCACTCGTACGCTACGTTTGACCTAGTGGTATAAGGTGTGGAGTAACAGTGCGTTCGCTCCGGTGACCGCGGTTGAAATCTCGTGTAGACAAAGTTTCTTTTCTTTTTCTTTTTGAAGTGCGTTGTGCACTTATTTGGTGTTTTTTGCGCTAGTGTGCGTGTGTGTAGTTTTCGCTTCTGCCGGCACTCCCGGAGTGCAACCCGTCCGCTTTTTTGCTGACGAAGTCGCGGGCAACAGCTAGGTCAATAATAAATATTGAAGTAATCTAGTAAATAAGGAGTGATGTTTCCGAAATGCCCACGTGGTTTTCAGAAAACAAAACAAAACACAAAAGAATTCAAAGTTTTTTTTTTAGTAAAGCCAAAAGGGAAAATCACTTACGAAAAGTCACACCACATATGTTTTGTTTCACGTGATTTCCTATGTTTGGATGTTTTTATCGGAATTAACAATTTAAATTACTAGCAGACAGTGACAAAGTTCAAGATACTGAAAACCAAGGTGATGACAATGACCCAGCGGAAGCGATAGGAACAGAAGTTTAAAATAATATATTAAATTTATTCTTCTACAAAATTGACATAAAAGCAGCAATCCGTAACCTACGTTAATTTAAAGCGACATTATTTCATACCTAGAGAACACTTCACAATGTAGGTATTTGTAATGAATCATTAATTATTACCACCTTCACCTTTAATACGAAATCGAAACAATTTTTAAAGAAAAATTCTCAAATGAACACTAAATCTAATACCGTACTTCTCTTCAGGATCACGCCATATATTTTTTTTTTTTTTTTTAATTTAAGGAGCTTGGTCGACAAACGATCACGCCGCTTCATACGTTATCTTAGAGGTACAAATTAACTTAGTTTAAAGGTTACATGCAGAGTTTATACATCCTATATAGCCGTTTGGCTTCGTCTGATGTCGGATCAGCCAATGCAGTGTTACAAGCACCTATGTCGTAGGTATAGATCACGCCATATTTCAAGTTATATCACTTACAAGTAACGCAAATAGCGTTACAGCAACACCAGAACCGTGTTTTTATGCAAAGTTTACATTACTTTGCGGACAATGTGACACCTACACCTGCGTGGCTGTGGCACCTGCTCAGAATTTCTGATCAAGCCGTTTAGCCTACGCATCAACATAGCTGCTCGATACTAAAGATACACGAGGATGAGTAGGGAAACTCGTATGCAATGCACCTGGTCAGTAATTGCAAAGTTGGAACAGTAAAACGACCACTTTCAGTTATAAGAGTTCACTGCCACAATCGGAACTTTGTAGGATTCTTTCGTTGTTCATGTCTGTTTGTCTGTCTCCCTTGTCTGTCTCCCTGTCTGTTAAGACCCTTTTCCTCAGGAACGCGGGGAAAGTGTCAAGTTGATATATAATTATAAAAACTCAAATGTCTTACTTTTCTTCACGTGATCAAAATTTAGATACAACATTTTGAAGGTCGCGTACCTACCTACCTACTTTTTTGCAAAATCCTTTTTAGCCGCCACCAAACACGAGCCTTTTAGGTCCAACGAAAAATAATAGAAAACGTATGAAAAAGTCCCAATGAACATTGACATATTAAATTGTTACAATGTTCTTGAACCTTAAGTCAAAAATGTGGTAGTTGCGAAAGTCTCAAGAAACCAACTCGCTCAATTCTGGGCAAATTTAGCAAATTTCAAACGATGACTACTTATTTGTCTTGTAATCGGCCAAATACCTAACATTTTATAATTACACTTGCGTCACATTGTGTGCAAGTTGTAAACATCTTGCATTGATTGCCGGTCATGCAAGGGTTGCCGCCAGCTTCTATCACCCAGACTTTTCCACAAACACTGATTAAGACCAGAGTTCACTGAATCCTGAGCTACGACTATTATTAAGTTCTCCAATCAACAAATGAACTTCAAGATACGGCCCCACATGTTATACCGCAGCTTGTAATCATTGAAATTGATGCACATAATGACTGCTCGAACCAAGAGCAGCTAATGAACAAAGAAAATTATAACGACTGGGAAACATGCTTTTACATGGTCAAAGCAAAACCTAATTAAGAATAATTGACACTTTGATTAAGGTTAGGTACTGTTTCGAGAACATTTTTCTTAAGAATACATATGAAATACGAAACGTTTGATTTCTTGTGATCCTGGTTATCAATATCTGAAGCATCCTTAAGTTGTTTTCCACACAAGAACTTTTAATTTTAAATACTAATTACAAATATTATACAAGTTATTGTGTGGACATACATCAAAATGATGGGACAGTCTCACGGGTCGCAGTTCAAGTGATAATCAATTTGAAAACAGGTTTACGACTGTACAGAGAGATAAAATGAGTGGATTGCAAGCAAAACGTAGTGATTGTATTACTTCATTATGATGATTTATGTAAATCTTATCTAAAAGTACAATTTTCCGTTGAATACACTGTGTAAAAGCTAGAAATGGACACAATGGATGCTGATTGAACTAAACTTAGGATCATTGGATAAGTCAGGATTGTAAATAACCGGAATCACAAGGAAGGTTAAAAGTTCAAAATGTTATATTTCACCGAGATTTTCTAGAGGCAGCCTATTGCAAGCGGTCTAATAGGAGTCGGCAGTGACCCAGTAACGAGTATGTCACGAGTGGAGTCGCCAGACGGCCCCGACCCGACCTGATTGCGCACGTTTCCCGTGGGACGAAAATCAACTTAACGATACGTTACAAAACATATTTTTCTCTCAATTTCGAAATGTTCCCCGTCTTTATTATTTCCATGACAGTTTAAACCATCGATTTTGCATTACTGGCGATCCTATTTCTCATGTCGTTTTCGGAGATCCTGATGCTTGTCAATTTGTGATTTGATGGATGACTCCTTAGATCGGTAACCTCAGATTCTATACCGTGATATAAGACGCTACAGTCTTCAATAAGTAACTCGAGTGAAGTTTTTATCGTCCCAAAGGTCTGGAGGCAAAATATGCTGTATACTTTAAGTCTTATTTATTGATTGTAAATGGTAATCTACCCATATACATAACGAGACCACGTTAGGAATGTTAGTCACTCACCAAGAGGGCAATGTGTCACAAGACAACCTTATTCAATATTTACTAAACTGTTTTACAACGTTTCCATTAAAGTCAAATATTTCAAAAGATTTACCGTAAAATTACAACAGACGAACGATATGTACCGAATAAGTACAAGTTTCACAAGACGGACTAACGGTATTATCGATGAACTAACGGGGGCACTTCTTAACTAACCGGGCTAAGAGCGATTCAAAATCGTTGCGTGGCATAGATTTCGAAATAAATGGTAACAAATTGAAAGATCATCTTTAAATTGTAACAGTCCATTTAGGAATTTCTGTTAAGTAACGCCGCTCGTAAAAACTGACGAAAATTGGTTTAAATTATTAGAACTACGTATGCCAGCGTTAACTAAGTAAATTAGACCAGTTTTTAAAGCAATCAATATTCATAAACATGGCCCGTATCTTTGCATTAAATCTATAATAAAAAATACATGGGTTTTGCCAACACCACAAGTACCTATCAATCCATTAGCATCTCATGTCACAGTCGGAGTGACTATCGCACTTAGTCACAGATCAAATATTAAAAGTGCCTCAAGATGTAGTCGTATGTGCGTGACAATCTGCACCTGATCTGGAAATATGTAAGCATATTCGATAGTCTTCTACCGCTTCTACATCATCAACCACTTCCTGAACATCTACGTAAAATTACATATTCCCAAGAACAGTAAAATGGCCGTTCAAATTGGAGATGGGGAAAGATACAACGATTACTCTCACAAGTTCACCGGTTGCGCAAGCGCATGCTAGGTGACCCAATAACTCGGCGGCGTGAGTCCTCGCAGTCACGGTCCAGCGCGGCACGTGGCTTCAGAGAACCTCTTAACATGAATGCCGAAAAATTGTACGAGACTTTAGCAGTGCGTGTCGGCGGAGTAGAGAATCTCTTGGCGCAAAAGCCGTGGTTTGATACTGTAGCAGTGCCTACGTGTTAGTCGAGTTGATAAATAAACACACATAAAATATTATATTGGAATAAAGTAAAGTCACGCATTTCTATTTACTTGATGATTGCTGGATATTTTCGATATCGATGTCGTCAAATCAGTGACAAAATCAAATAGAATTCAGATAGTTGAAATCAGGAAAGAACACAATAAAAACAATTTAAATTTCAGCTTCACCAGGTTAGAGCGATTAGTAGGAACGAATATTTCAAGACAGGATTGCGCTCTATTGCAGCTAGGAAGTATGTAATAACAACATCCTCGCATTTTAACACCCGAGAATCACGCGCAAGGATATGCAAAAATCTAATTAGACGAGTGTGAATTAACGAATGTCGATTGAGGTTTGTATGGATGACTGTGTGTAAACTAGTGCGAATGTATGTGTGTTTACAGATACCGCGTCTGTTGCCCTCTCGACAACTCGGTGACATTGACGGAGCACAAATAAAGAGATAGCGACATAAATAGATACCTATAACGTTTACGCGTGTTATACGTGCCAATGATTTTATTTCACGGTGATCTGAAATATAATTGATAACAGTGTAGTTCCCTTTTCGCTATCCATTGACATCGCGGTTTAGAGGAATAAAAAAAAAAAAAAAAATACATATCTTTGTCCTGGTCACCCTGCTATGACACTTCTTTTTCGCGCATTGAAGTGACGACATCGGGGTAAATTATAATTGTTAATTTAGAAGGAAATCGTCACTAAAAGATGGAAACCGAAGAGAAATTGTTGAGAAAATTGGAATATTACTCGGGAAAAATAGAAAGACTTCGGCGAAAACACAAACGTCATCGTACAAGCAGTCGTGAACGTAGTCGAAGCTATGTGCGCAGTCCCTCTCGCTCGAGACAGCGCAGGTCCCGAAGCTCTGTACGGGCCCGAAGTCCGAGGATAACCTACCAGGATGATCCACAGGATCAAGATAAAGAAAGTAAGTAGTGATTAACAGTGTGTGTGAGAAATCTTAACCTCAAAATAAGGTTTGAAGAAGAACTATTTATTTTCCGTGTTGGTACGAGATACTTTAAACACGAAGATCAACTTTGGTACGCGATACCAACTTTGATATAACAGGTGATTTTGGTACGAGATACCAATAACACTAAACAAGTCCATACGAGATATGGTACTGTGTTTGAAAACCCATTCATTCGTATCCTTCATTTCAGATGATGTTATCTATGTTAACACGGACTTAGAAGATCCGGGTTCGAATGCAAAGGAGAACCCACAAGCAACCCCAGAGCAGCAAAAAATGGATCAACAGGTGGAAGAATCTACAGTGCCGCCACCACCTGGACCAAGCGATGAGCTACTGCAAGCACTGGGCAAAGAATACGATGAAAACAAAACATATGAAGGTCATATAAATGAGAACATTTGCAAGAGATGGAATCACATACTAACTCATGGGTTGACAAAAATAGAGAAGGACGATATAACGAAGATAATTATGTTGCCAGAAAATTGCAAATTGCTAGATGCTCCAATCCTTAATGAGGAAGTGGCAGCAGGGATCTCTGATACTGGAAGGAACAGAGACAAAGGAGTGGCCTACCAACAGAAACAAATTGGGATTGCAGTAACAATGATTGGCAAAGTGATGTCAAATATTATGGAAGATTCGCTTGATAAAATTGTCATGTTGAAATCTTTAAGCGAGGCAACAAAATTGTTAACTGACCTGCATTTTCAACTAACCAAGACAAGAAAGACCCTAGTTGCACCACAACTGGATAAGAAATTTCTACAAATGATGGAAACAACTACTAGAAATAATTTTTTATTTGGTGAAAATTTAGGAGACAAAATTAAACAGAGTAAACAAATACAGCAAAGCACCAACTCTATAAAGAAAATAGTACCGACTAAACCAACCACCTCTGCTCCAGTGAAGAACAAATATCCGTTAAACCGCAGTGGCCCACCTCAACAGATGCAACGGCAGCCAGCAAAAGCGATGGCACGAGGAGGGCCGCAGATTCGGACAGCTCAGCCATCGCAGCGCAAGCAGACTTACTCATACAACCAACAACGTTCCGAGAGAACCCGAGGTGCTCACAGCACCTACACCAACAGGAGATAAATGAGGTACATGCAGGCAATTTAAAAAATTATTATTCTTGTTGGGAAACTCTGACAAGTGACCCAATTATACTTGAGTGGGTTAAAGGATATACTATCCCTTTTATAAATTACCCTGTGCAAAATATAGTTCCTAATAACAATTTATCAGTTAGTGAAAATATCCTTATGAAGGATGCCATAAATAACCTTTTACAGTTAGGAGCTATTACTTCATGTCACCACACACAAGGGGAATTTATTTCAAAAATATTTCTAATACCTAAACCTAATGGGAAACAAAGATTTATTTTAAATCTAAAGCCCTTAAATAAATTTATAAAAACAAACCATTTCAAAATGGAAGACATTAGAACTGCCATTAGGTTAGTGGACCATAATTATTACATGTGTTCAATAGACCTCAAAGAATCATACCTGTTAGTGCCCATAGCAGAGGAGCACAGAAAATACTTACGCTTCGAGTTTGAGAACAAATTGTATGAGTTTACAGCTTTGCCATATGGTTTATGTTCCGCACCTAGTGTGTTCACTAAAATAATGAAACCGGTTGTCAGTTACTTACGAAACTTGGGTTTTCTCTCCACAATATACATAGATGATTACTTGTGTATTGGGCGTACATATAATGAGTGCTTGGAAAATATGCAAACTACAATTAATATTTTGAGGTGTTTGGGGTTCATTATTAATTTGGAAAAAAGCAATTTAGTACCCAGTAAACATTGCAAATTTCTTGGTTTTATTATTAACTCGGAATCTATGTGTCTAGAGCTACCTCAAGAAAAAAGAACTGGTATAAAAATAATGACTGAAAAATTTCTTAATCTAAAATATTGTAAAATAAGAGAATTTGCAAAATTACTGGGTACACTAGTGGCAGCTTGCCCGGCCATACCATATGGTATGGTACATACAAAGGTCATGGAAAGAAATAAATACCAAGCCCTCTTAAAATCAGGGGATAATTATGACGCTAGTATGTCTTTAACAGTTGAGATACACCCAGATCTCAAATGGTGGCACAGCCAAATAATGCACAAATGTAAACAGATTAAGCTTAGAAATATAGATACCGAAATTTATACAGACTCTTCGTTAACGGGTTGGGGTGTGCACTGTAATGGTGAAAGTGTTGGAGGGCTATGGTCACAATCGGAGCAGAACCATCACATAAACCAACTAGAGCTAACAGCAGCTTATTTTGGTCTTAAATGTTTCGCGGAGTTTAAAAGCAATTGTGACATTTTACTCCGAATTGACAACACTACTGCCATAGCATGCATTAACAAGATGGGTAGCATTCAATTTCCCCACTTAAATGCCATAAGTAAAAAAATATGGGACTGGTGTGAAGTAAGATCTATTAAGGTACAAGCATCTTATATAAAATCTAAGGAAAATTTGGCAGATGAAGAATCAAGAAATATTAATATTGACACTGAATGGGAGCTTTCAAATGTTGCATTTCAGAAAATTAAAAACCACCTAGGAAAGCCGTCTATTGATGTGTTTGCCACCAGAATTAATGCAAAATGTAAAGACTATGTTTCATGGCATAGAGACCCTTATGCTTATGAAATAGATGCTTTTACCTTAGACTGGGGAAACTATTTTTTTTATGCATTTCCACCTTTTGCTCTAATGACAAAATGTTTACAAAAGATTAAGAATGATGGAGCTAAAGGAATCATGGTATTCCCAGTATGGACCGCACAACCTTGGTACCCGTTAGCAAAAATGATGATGGTTACAAAACCATTGATATTTAAACCTAATAGTAAATTATTACTGTCTCCTTTCAGCACAGAACATCCGTTGAGCAGTCAGCTTACCCTGGCAGCGAGCATCTTTTGCGGGAAGCATTCAGACGCAGAGGTTTGCCAGAAGGCTCACTAAATATTATGCTATCTTCAATTTCATCAGGGACAATAAAGCAATATAACACCACTTATAAGACCTGGTGGTCATTTTGTCAAGAACATAGTATAAATATTTATAGAGCTTCCATACCAGATGTGATATTATATTTAACAAAGAAACACGAAATGAATGTCGGCTACAGTTCACTGAATACGGCTAGATCAGCACTTTCTTTGTTGGTTGATGAAAAAATAGGCAGCGACGACCGGGTCAAACGTTTCTTTAGGGGGCTTTATAGAATTAAACCGGCTTTACGTAGATACACAAGTACCTGGGATCCCTCTGCAGTCCTAAGATTGCTAGCCAGTTGGGGTGATAATAGTCAATTAAACTTTGAAAAATTAAGCAAGAAGCTGGTCACATTGTTAGCTATTGCTACTGCTCAACGGGTGCAAACATTATCGGTTATTAAGTTAAAAGATGTATCTCATTCACAAAGTATCATATCTATCAATATAACAGATCTCATTAAGACATCTATATCCTCTAAAACCGAAACAGTGATAAAGCTACCGTTTTTCGATCAAAACCCAGCTGTTTGCCCAGCCAGAGTTTTACAAACTTATCTAAAAGCCACATTGCTTATCAGAAATGAGGAAGAGTACTTATTGCTCACCAGTAGGCGGCCATATAAAAGAGCATCTAAGCAGACAATAAGCAGGTGGATAAAGGAGGTAATGAAGGAAAGTGGAATTGATACGGAAATATTCACTTCACACAGTACACGCCATGCAGCGACATCGTCTGCAAAACGAGCTGGTGTACCATTAGACATAATCAGGAAAACGGCAGGCTGGTCAGACAGCTCTTTAACGTTTGCTAGGTTTTATGATGTCCCAGTGAATAATAATGATCCACAAGGAAGCTTTATCAATGCTGTTTTAAATTTTGATTAGGAGTAAGGAAACAATTTATTACAACTAAGAATTCTATAAATAATAGTTGTCTTTAATGTGGTCTTAATTTGTTAGGTTGAAAATACCGTTTCAACCTTATTATAAAAGAAGACTGATTACAAATAAGGGGGAACTAAGTTCTTCGTAAATTGTTTTATTGATTATTTTAATTTTAAGGTCCAATATGGTACCGTTAAGGATAAAAATGTTTGATTTTTACGAGCGTTGAAGCATACTTATGTGCGTTTAGAATCTGTTATAAATATATTTTTATTGTGTAAATCACTAATTAAAAGCTACATCAACTTTTAAAGTTGAATAATTATGGACGAAAGCTGGTGAAATAATTTTGATCTCTATTCAGATGTGTAAATGATACCAAAATAAATATAACTGATTAAATATGGTATTTAATTTTATGTAACGGATTCATAGTAACCCTGTCGACATGGTACTCTAAACGTCTACACTGTTATCAATTATATTTCAGATCACCGTGAAATAAAATTGATTAATTAGACGAACTTACCTTAAGTGAAGTCTGATTACAATTTTATGAGCGGTGATCTGAAATATAATTACCCGCCCAGCCCAACCTATTGAGGATCAATAGGCCCTGGTCGACTGGGATCTCAGATAAATCTCTAAAAAGTGTCATAGCAGGGTGACCAGGACAAACATATGTATTTTTTTTTTTTTTTTTATTCCTCTAAACCGCGATGTCAATGGATAGCGAAAAGGGAACTACACTGTTATCAATTATATTTCAGATCACCGCTCATAAAATTGTAATCAGACTTCACTTAAGGTAAGTTCGTCTAATTAATCAATTAAACTGCGTCGCCACAATTGATATTCTGATGAATCCATTTAAGGTGTGTCTGTGACGAATTTTTGTTTTGCTAACCAGCTACATTATATTAGCTAGCTTTATATTCGTATTAAATTGTATTGGACAACATCAAAATAGCACGTACAACTAATTAGACAGAAAATGTGTCCCCTATAATTGTGTGACGGCATTTCAAAGCACACACACTTCAAGTTCCGTTGACCTTTCTCAAAGTTAGCGTAACAGCCTAATAGCGTATGATGTAGATAGTAATGTTGATGGACATTAACTGCGCAACTTAATTGAGTAGTAAAGGTCATAAAATTGTTACCATTGGCGTGAGAATTATACTCATCTTGATTCTTCTAAGTCGCTATATTCTTGAGTGTGGGCATAGTCGCTGAGAACCCGAACCCCTGCGATCTTTGGAAAATAGCAAAGCGGTATTCCCTTGTCTTCCACACTGCAATACAATAGTCTGAAGTTCGAAGTTCGAAGTTGGCAATAGAGAGCTGCTGATTATCCTCGCATCCTCAGATCCTAAGACGCCATTTACGACACGCTCGACAAGATATACATTCGTCCTATTGTAAAACGGAACACAACCCGGTATTCTTGATGGATGTGACTAATTAAATACAAGTTATAATAGCAAACGTAAAAGGTCAAAGCATGCAAAAAACTGGATTAAATTTATTCAAAATAAATGGGTTTACCTCAACATCCAAAGAAAAAAAATCATCATTACATTGAATATCATCATTGATCGACAAGTTTTATTTAACACTAACGGGCTGCATTGAAAGAGCCCACACTATGTACAAAAAATCAACAATATCTTCGAGGTGCGAGTTTTGTCTCGTTCATTTTTGTGTGAGTGGGTGAGATCGTGATCGCTTCATGACTAATGTATTTTGCCATGGTGGTGCAATGATCTCACGGTACGTCGGATCACAGCCATCATCATTATGTTTTTAGGCAACTAACGTTAACACGTTAAATTGTCCCTTCCTTATCCTACGGTTGTTTTTCAACTGCGATTGTTTCATGGTTGATGGTATTCTTAAAAGTTTTACTGATGTTTTGTTAGATTACCTTGTGACTGTCAGTTAACTACAGTTGTCAAATGTTAAGCAACGCATTTCTTTTAATTTGTAATCTGTTCGTACCAACTGTCTGCGACTTCACAACTTCTGTTCTGATGTTCGCAATATGCATTGTTTTTGGCAGCAATTAGTTTTTATTTCCAATGCTTCTATTTTTGTAATCGAAAGATGGAACAGCTTAAAGTTTTATTAAACAGCATGACAGTTCACGGCTGCCTCAAACATCCATCAACCCTGAACTTCTCCGTGTGGAATTTAAAATATGAATACCATTATAATTGTATTGATTGGATCGTTTAGCTAGATCGAAAACGTCTGTTTCCCAATAAACAAAGTATATTACGATCAGAGAACTGGCTCAGAGGCTATTCATCTAAGCGTACCAAAATACAAAAGTGACGTAATCACAAAGTTTAGTGAACGCATGCCACCGTAGAGTGCCCCAGCGCACGACGCGGACGCCGATATAAGGATACGTTTTAGGATACAACTAGCGAGCTAAAAATTGAGACGGAAAATTTCAACTAAATTTCAAAAACCGAAAACGCTGTAGATATTCATCCATGATATCAAATGGTAGGTAAGTAAATAAGCTTCAGAATTTATTTTTTTACACTGGCGGTATGACTTGTCGAAAATTTCGATAGACGAAAGCTAATAACATAAATCTAAACGTGTCACAATTTCGTAACTAAAAGTAGTTTTGCTTTGAGATGACCATCAATCGCTTGCCCAATGATGGTGCAGCAACATCGGTGCCGGAATTAATGGAAGATTGGTATGGTATGAACTTTTTGAGGTGTCCCGATCTCGTGAAAAGCCCACCTTTCGCACAAAGCCATTGTATTCTACAGTGTCGATATATTATTTTACATGTGGGTCTCTCCGCTGCTCGCTCTATCAAACGCGCGACTCAGGCTGAGCATCTCAAGGTCTGTCAGCCCGATCAAGGCCACGACAGCCGGGAAGTCATAGCTTGTATTTGTTTAGTTTATTTGCCCCGCCGTTTTTATAGCTTGCTCGGTGGAAACTTAATTCTAAAGCATTGACCGCTGGCGTTGGCTTGGCGAACAAATTCAAATCAACTTTTAATATAACTTTAAGTCAAAACTTGTTATATTCATCTGTTTCAAAAATATCTTCATATACATTTTAGGATTCGAGCCATCTCGATCAGTTTTCTCCAAATACGTGTTCTTGCATAAGTGGTGTTGAATTTTATTTATTTTGTTCAAATAATAAATATTCATCGTTAAAGACCATCGACACTTGAAACCGGTTCAGGAATTCATATAACAACGTAAGTTTGCGCAAAACTCGTGTGAAAATTATAAGATACTTGGTTAGGTATTGATTAAGTTGGGGCTCATTTATATCAAAAGTATTTCAATTTAAATCAATCAATACAAAAACATCCGAATGATCGATAATACTTTTTATGCTTCGTCTCACGTTGCATTGCGTCATGCAGATTCTAAAAGGATCAGAGTGGAAAAATATTTATGCAAATCAAGAGCCAAATACCTCGAGTGTTGTTAACCAGTACTTTGACTCTCCGATGTTTATGAAGGAAAAAAACTAAAATTACGTTCTACAATCGATTTCGGGGTGACAATTGTTTAATTAAAATCAGAAATTTGGCGAGCGCGGGATCTAATCAAATGGCAGAATGCTTCGATTAACAGAAACGTTGATTGCGTTTGGTATCTCAATCAAATTGAGGATTTGGAAGTCGCCATCGTAGTTAAAATCAACCATTAGCGAACGAGTTCCTTGAACCCGGCAGATTTTTTACGAGTTATCGAGAGAAACCTTTGCAATTACTCTCCATCGATTTCAATGACAGCAATAAGAGTAAAATTGATAGCCTCATAAACCTTGCCTGTTTGGTAAAAATAGCTTTCCCAATTTGCCATCAGCATTCGCTTTACAAAGATATTGGATAATGTATGAAGCCAATGACTTTAATTATGAAAAGGCACGTAAAATCATTATGGTTTGTAATTAATTCAGTCATGGGAAATGGGTTTGCCTTTTTGTAGTTGCGGATCTGAGCTAGGGGCCTTTTTGTTTCGAGTTCCTCACTGGAACGATGATTTCAATTAACAGTGTATGACTTCACGTGTAATGAAAGAAAAAATATATTTTCGTCTTTGTTGTCAGTATAGGTAGAAACCACTACTGAACAAAGATGGGAATACAACGAGAATAAATTGCTTCTTCTAAAATTCTAAAATGAATTAAATGATTCTTAGTTCCAAAAATGTGAGTATTCGGTAATCAATAAGAATGGGTCTTCGAATTCTTTGATACAATAGTTCATAATCTCGCTACTTAATTATTACATGATTATGATTCCTCTCATATTGTCTAGTAAACTTGGAAATATTTCGTATCGTAGTTTTTATCGGATTAACCTAATTAAGGGGACAAAAAATGTATTCCATAGAAAATTATCCAGACATTTTGCTTGTAACAGGTTTAGTTTATCGTAATGAAAATGTTAGAGCTAATTTCCTAACTAATACTAATTCAGTCGTACATGTTCGCACAGGATACCTGACGGATACGAGTACCTATATACATTCTACTTGTGATGCTAATGATCGCGCAGCCTTGAGTGATGCGAGAAATCCAGTTTATTATCCATTAAATTATAAATAAGTTTAGTGCTTTTAGTAATAAGGACGACATTTAAGGCTTTTGAACGTAGCAATTTTAATTTATTAATCGTATAGCTAGCCGGAAACAAGTTGCATACATTTTTTGTATGTCGTGTGACCCGTTCAAGCCGTTGGCCGATGTTTATCGCCAAGCTAAAGTGAGGCTCAAGTTGAGAATATTATTTAAAAAACGAGCAAAACGTATGAAAAGGTATTCCTTATCTTTAACGCCTACGGTGTCTGGCCGGCCGGGTCAGAAGCCTTATATGGCAATGGAACTGTTTGCTAAGTAAGACCATTTTTGACTTCTGCAGGGAAACTTCCGAAACGATACTAATATTGGGAATGATTTTGAAGCTCATTAAAATCTGTTTTGTGAACCTTGTCTGTCATAAATTTGTGCATGAAATATGTTTTCCTATACGTAATTGTGCCTTGTCGTGTTTCTTATTTTAAAACTGGACGTGTTGCTAAAATCTTTGTACTTGAAACTAAAAATCTCGCGGCCGGTTTCGTTTTTATTTGCTCACGGCGCTGATAGTCGATAAAAATACTCACCAATAAGCTAAAAGCCAACATTATTTTCGCATTTTGGAGTCGAATGTTTTAGCAAAGTTTATCGCCTTTGAAGATTTTATTGTATTCGATCGTACATTTTATGCTATTTTTTTACTGGGTTACTGGTTTCACTAAAAGTAAAAAATCTAAGAAAAGTTGCTTGTTGTATTTACCTATGACCATATGCAAGGATCATCCAGATCGCTACCGCACGTTTTCCTGGAACGCGAGGCATTTGCAATCCATTGTAACATGGGTAACAATATAGCTATTAATACTTTAACTTGTTTTATAATGAACAAAAAATATTTATCTTGCTACTCCGCTATATACCAATATGAACATCCACAAAATAGCGCATGCCCGATTCAATTAATTACCTGTTATATTTATATAGTTAAAAATTTTGGACCTGGTTTTATTCACTTCTAGTGCTCTGATTGTCTTGTTTATCACCTCCACATAAATATGTAGATTCGTTGGCAATAAGAGTAGTACCTAAATACCTAAGTATAAATATTTTTTCTCATTTATACAGAAACACCCTCAAACATACTTTGTGCGCATTCTTTTATGCGCACATGTACGAGTAGAGGCATTACCGGCATTCTACGACAATTATAAGATAGAAAGAGAAACACGAAACATTTTTTATACGCCCAATTAAGTCGTGCATCTCTTTCATTCCCTGAAAACGGACACGCACGAGACGAGGATATTAAATCCAGGCCGCAAATATTTAGCAACAGGTTTTACTGGCCGTTGTTTTGCTTTCAAAACGTGTCTGCTTGCAGGCGAAAAAATAAAACAAAGTTCAGTTAAGCTTCAAAGTATTATAAAATTCCTGGACGCACAATCAGTGTCAATTTGAATGAAATCTCGAGTTTGGGAATTGTTTATTTCGTCGGATGATAAAAAAACAGCGAAGTCCATTTGATTTCAACGCATGGACAGTATGACATGCTGTTTCGTGTTTTTTTTTTATATGAATAGGAACGCAAACGAGCAAGTGGGTCACCTGATGGTAAGTGATCACCACTGCCCATAGACACCCGCAACCCCGGAGGGATTGCAGATGCGTTGCCAACCTAGAGGATTAAGATTAAATGCCTCTTGTGCCCGTAATTTCCCCGGCTGTCTTACTCTCCACACCGGAACACAGCAGTGCAAGCACTGCTACTTAGCGGCAGGATTAGCGAGTAAGCTGCTACGTGCGTCCTTATTTAACAGGCTGCGAGCGAGAGAAATGCACTACAAAATTAATGGATCTCGTTGAATTTTTATAATGACATCAGAATACAGTATACAGATTCAGAAAAACTGCACTTGAAAATGAGTACATCAAATGTTCGAATAATCGATGTTATAGTTTTGTAAACTGTAGTGATCATAGTTTAAATGAGTCCGCGCACCGCATTATTATCTTGTTGTGATGCCAACTACCTAGTTGTCTGCAAAAACATAGTACATCGTAACTGACACCCAAATAAATATGATAAACAAAGTCGTCCGCAATATTATCGTGACGTAAAACTATTTTTCCTTTACCTTGGATTAAATAAAACTCGTCTAGGTTTCCATAAATAAGCCGGGTACTCATCTGCGACTTGTAACTGTTGCACTTTACAAGACCAAAAATCTCTAGAGTGGACACGTCCGCGCACACTCGCGAGCCTGCTGCGAAGGTTTAAAATAAGTACTTTGATTAAAAAAAAACCATTGAAAAAAATCTTAAATTGATGCCATGATTCCTAAGAACAGAGCTCGCTATCTCTTGTAGTTTTTGACTTCTCCCTACTACCAGTTTGGATCGATCACCCTGTATATACAAGCGGCCGTAAATTCGTAAGTTACGATTTATAATTACAACCTTTAGCACGATTTAAGGCAGATAATATTTTTGGGACGCCCTTTGCTCTTCCGTACCGTTAGGGTTTATCATGGTATACATCCGAAGACCGTTACTCTGCACCTCGGGCCAGTGGTGTTGAAACATCTTAAAAATATTCAGGTCAATCTGAACCTTTGGATGGTAATATTACATGGAATTTTCCCTCCTATTCATACAAATTAAAGTAAAAACGGTTTTTTGACAAACAAAGATTTACAGGATTGTAATCAAGTCATACCCATATAAATGTGAAAAGAAATTTGGCGAACCCCAAACTAGGCTAGTCCTGTATCTTGGGGTCCGGAAGGTGAATTACAAAATAGTAATTTCAGCTAACAAAGTAATTGTGAATATCCGTTACGGAGCTAAAACATTTTTAATTTTTACAACAATAGAGAACGTAGCATTTATTTAACATATCGAAATACAATATGTACAATACAATAGGCAACCAATAATTATTAAGGATGCATTTATTTGTGTATGTGTGTGTGTGTCTGTTAAATTATACTGTTATAGGTGAAAAACTTAAGTAAATGACCTGTAGTAAGTATGTAGTAATTTGTCTATTCGCACACATTACTCACACATACAACAGGTTATTTACTTAAGTTTTTCACATATATAAACCTGTTGAACCTGTTGATATACAGCGTGTAAATTTCATACGGGTGTATATTTTAGCCAGACAGTTTCTGACCGTGCAAATCATAATGTGTGGTACACTTAAATGTTTTATTAAATTATAAATTTATAAATAGAGAGCAATTTATTATTTTAAAGTAGGATCGAGCAGCAAAGTATACTTCATTTCATTTTTATTAGTCAGGAAAACGAATGAATGTCGTCTCGGGACTTAGACACAATGAAGTATCCGATCATTAAAAGGTGATTGTACATTGCGTATACTTTGCTTGTGTCTGGCACAGGCAAATTAAATGTCAAAGAGATTGAGAAAAACTCGTGTTAGGATAAAAGAGTTAAGCCATACCGCGAATAAGCGAGTAAATAAGAAAAAACTTCGATGAATAATGATGGAAGTTAAGTTCTTGGTTCTGCTTAGTTCGTCTTGATTTGGCATTGTCCTTTTACTTATCAAATATTTGAAGGGAACCGTAACAGACCACGTGACAAACTTTAAAATATCATTTCGAATTCAGTTGAAATATTACCGTGTTGTAATAGCTACATAAGACCACAATTACATATTGTTGAGTAATTATTATTTCCTGGTTATCATGACGTAGAATGTAAAAGTCCACAGTCAGCCTGTGCTTAGTTCTAAGAACGCGTCCTTTTCCTTTCCTGTAACGGTAAAAAGTGAAGAATTTCCGTTGAGTCACCGTCGTCCTTGCTAATGAAGTTGAATACATCAAAATTAAACATACTTAGAGCAGCTTGCAGCAAAAATTAAGTCGTTAATTCTGGTTTAAGTTCGATACTACTAAAGCCGTTTTTTCTTGCTGGAAAAATTTAATCTCGGTTTAGCCGCTAAATCTGGTAATAAGCCTGGTAGCTCCATTCATTTTGACACTACTTAAATCGAGTTTAAGAGTCCAGCAAGTCGGCCTGAATCTTATTTATGTTTTCAACTCAAATCCTAAATCAGGCTATATTTTTTGATTTTATATAAGTCTACCTTCGCAGGATTTGTTAAGGTTTCAACTCTTACTCTGGCATTTCTACCTGGCTTACCTGAAACAAGAAAAACATTTCATTAAAATACAGACTAAGCACAATAGCTGATCATGATTCACACGTTATGTTGTAAAAGTCAGACAGCATCGCGTGCTCCAATGTTTAACGTGTGCGCCGTAAGCTGCTTTACTCTCGGCTTATAACCGTGCCTTCGCACTTAGCAGCCAGACCGAAACCAAATGGTTTACACCAACCGCATAACATCTATAACACAGCATAAACTTGAACAACCCGAAAATAAAAACAGAAACTTCACAAGGCGGCAGCTTACAACGCATAAAGGGTACCTACGAACCGCTTCACGAGACTTTTGAACAAACGAGTATTAAAAATTGATATTTAGATCATTTACGTGAATCTGTGTTTGGAAAAACCAGAAGCCATAACATAGAAATTTGATATCAAAGAAATAGGATACGATTTTTCATGGTCAAACGAATCGAGGCGGTCTGGGACCTTGAACATCGTTTTAATGTGGTTCGGTTCTGGCATCCTCGACAGGCACCTGATCAAACATGTGGGGCGATAAAGGACACTTGATGTGAGACTTAACAGATAACGCCTTCTTCCTGAGTATATTTAACTCTACGACTTGAATAAATTAACGTATTAGGTAGGTATTCAAAAGTAACAGAAATAATAAAAAACAAACGAAGAAAAGCAACCTAAAATTAACATAGGATGAAAACTTCTCAAGAAAATGTCTTTTTGCGTAAAAGGAGACGCAAACTAAAGGATACAAAGGAACACAAAGCTAAAAGCAGCTTCCAGATCGTGGACTTGAGTAAAAATCAAAACATTGAAGCGTCTTCCGTTTCATATGCAAATGGACAGTGTGGCAGGGACACACACGCAACTTGAATAGCAGATATTTCAAGGACTTAAAAATCACTGACATGACAGGAGTCGCCGTGTATCACTAATAACATTAGTCTCGAGTCTGGAGAGCTACTTCGTACGTTATTTTGTGAAGTCAAACAATTCTAATCAGTTTAAATTTAGTTTATACTCATCAAAGTTATTCTACACTACGTTTCTTCCACAATGAATAAATATCATCACTACTCACTGTCGATTTTATCCTAGGTGCATTCAATTCTTTCTCATGGTTCAAGTTTTAAATTATGGCAGAGCCGGTTTAGCGTTTTCTATTCTTTGCTGTCGTGTCCAGCGAGATGCGTATGTTGTTTGCGATTCTTCGTGCTTTTATGGAAGTGCTCGTTGTTCTTTTTGCCTATGAGTGCGTCGCGTCAGGACCGACCGCTTTTTATAGCTGCTATTGTGAGGCTGCTTAGTATGCGCCGTGTCCATCGACGGAGCTGAGCAATGATACAATGTGGACACGTAAACTATACGACTGAGATAGTTAAATGTACGCCGGCAAATTTCAAGGAACGAGTCTCTGAATACTTTTGTAAAGTACAAAGATTATGTTACACGAATAGTTGCTTTGTCGAGCCTCCTCTGTCTTCCGCCAACGATCAAAGTGTTCCAAATTTGCTACGCATCATCTGTTAATATCAAACCAGCCATTATAAAAATGCGTTCTCCGATCGAAGTTCTCGTCCCTTTAATTCGGCTCGCCGAGTTGAATTGATGTCCCATTATATGCAAGTCAGGCCGCCGGACCATGGCCAAAATTTCAATAGCTCAGAGCGATTGAGCTGGCACGTGTAACTTTTTTTGCAAAATTCTTTGGAATTCTTTTATATTACTGAGGATCGGTTGGGTTGAACACTTTATTATGCAACATTTTAATAGGTTTTGGATCAATTTAAGTCGTTATGGCTATTTGATTATATGTTTGGTTTTCTGGCGCCGGTCATTCTTAAATGTTGGCAAAACATCGCGTGATAATGTGTTTAAAATTATGTGGCCTTGAACCATTTACCAATTCGTAAGATAGATAACTTTAAAACTTGTTCAAATCGGTAAGACGTTGGTTGGATTGGCAATGCCTTCTATAGACGAAGCGAAATACAGTCATCGGCGGCAGCAACTTTCTACATGACCTCGAAATGCTGCATTCACTTTCCTCGTGACTTACACCGGTTACGCAAGCGACACGACCGACATATCGCGGAGGCTGTTCGTCATCACGTCCGACATTATTTACTTGAACAACATCAAAGTACTCCGACCACTCTGACACGATCATTAACGTCCATCTTCAAATATTGTCGTCCCAGAAACTTTCTAAAATATGTTATTACATCATACGAAAAAAGAACACACAAAAGGTCTTCAAAAACAAAACGAAATAACGCGGTGGAGAACGAAGGGACGTGGAAGACTTGTAAAATAAGTTCGCGAATTATTCGAAGGGCAGATAAAAACGCCAGGTGCCTCGCCTTTTGCGTCCAAGGTCAGCGTTTCCTAGAGCTGCATTTAGGTTTCGTTTTATTCGTTGCATGTCTCTTCGCTGGAGCCGCCTCGCGTGCGGCCAAACCAGTTTTGTGTGCTATTCTCCACTTCACCCGTAAAGCGGTGTACCCATTACAATCTACGCTTTTATCTTCGCTTTGATGGGATGCCGTGGTAATTGATCTAAACATATTTTATTACACCTACACACGAGAAACGTAGATCTAACAGAAACGATGGCAACGCTTTATAAATGTTAATATTTTCATTTACTAACGGCAATATTCTTTGAACACCATAGTCAACTAGTTTAAAAAACATTATTATTTTGATTGAAACGTTTGATTCCAATAAAATAACCGACATGCCAAAAGTTGCGTGTGCAGGCGCAATGTGAACGCACCTTAGCCGACAAAAGTGGAAAAGCAAGAGCAAAACAGTAGGGGCGGGCTGCAAAATTCGGCTCTTTCTTAGAAGCCTCCGACAACTGTGAAGCGCGCCAACAGGAAGTGGGGACGGACTTAGTTTTATGTAACCTAATCACCTGCCGTGCTCGAGGCCAGTCGCAGCGATTTGGAAGAATCAAGGCCACGACACAAAATTCGAGCTCAACCCATACATATTATAACTATCCCTACCCCGTGCCTCTTATAGCAGGATGTTGCATAAGCTTTGTTGTTTTGTTATCCTCCGTGCAGAGTCCGCGTCGCATTTTAGATTAGTTTTTTGTGCAGTCGTCGCGTTGTATTTTTCTTGTTCTTATGTAGGGCATACGAAATTGAACGTTAATAATGTATACGTAGAAATGTTTGTAAGCGCGGTGGTTTCACACGTCTTCCAAGGAACGGCTTACATATTCACGTCGAAGTTGTTTGCGACGCTCGAAGTTCGTTGAGAGCATCTAACTATTCTCGTTCCCACGTCGCCGCTTCACACCTCCGATATACGATGGTATTCTCAAAAGTGTGGAAGCGAATCATTTTTCACGTAAAGTTTTCCGATTCCCGGCGAGTCATTTTGAATTTTTACCCTTTAAAGCCACAGTTGAGACCGACCGAGGTGCACGAGGGAAGGAAACTTTTAGACTAAATGGTCTGGATAGAAATTGAGATACCGCAAAGATGAGTATCTTGCGCTACTTTAAAAATACACCTCATTGGTGCTTTCAGCTATCTGGGTGCTTTCAAGAATATTTTGTTGAAGCAGCTGCAAACTTCCACGGAACTGTGTTAACCAATCTAAGTTTAAACATTCGATCATGACAGTCATTTGTCATTCAAAAATATAACAACACAGCAAACATCCGACTGGTATTCATACTGTCGTATGAGGCGATACGATCATCGAAAAAAGTTCACCGGGGGAATTCCGCGTCGAGAAATTTTGTGGGTGATCCCAAAAGGGCATCATCCCCTGCTTTGCGGGGCAGACGTTGCTAGGGGCAACGCGTGTGTTATCTATCCCTACTCTTTGTGATTCGACGGCAACGCATTGTACATTAGAGAAAAGACTTGAATAGACAATATCTAACTGCGTTTTAATTGTGCTGGCTGTTGACATTATTTGAATTATTTGGGGCTCGAGGCTGATTTATGTGGGCTAGGAGAAAAAAAATTAAAACGTCCATCATTACCTTCATACTACGGCAGAATAAAAATAAAAGGAGCGTGGACAGCGTGCGAGGGCTGCATACGACCAGTTATTTTATTCTAATGTTCACTTTTACGAGACAGATTTTAATGTCCCAGTTTATTTAAAGCCTCATAAACATGAAAGACCATTTTATGGAAACTTATGTGTGCCATGAATTAGTGTTTAGAACATTTAATTACCGAACGAAAACATTCGTAATGCAAACTAGGGTTCCTGGCTAGAACGTAGCCTACATTAATACAACATCAGTTCATAATAAGACTAATAATTTAATGTTTTAAGAAACACACTATTTGACCTTTTACCAACCAACTGACAAAACAACGGCTGCAAGAAAAACGCAGGTGTTAATAAACCGAACCGTTATTCGTCAACTCGAACACAAATTAAAAACAGGGTGACTAAGTAAATATAGCCTTCAGGACAATAAATTAAGGTAGGCAATAATGGTACTCCAGCAAAGATGGAATACCTATTTAATAAATATATTGTAGCCAACTGACGATGTGGATAGCCTTGTCTTGAAAACGCTTACCATATTTGGCATACGTTTTTTACTGAAAAACGACTCAATGCTGCAGTGGCAGCGATGCTTGAGTTTATAAAGTGCAGGGAGGGCTCACCCTCTTTAGTCATACCGGTCAAATTTGTATTTTAAAATAGCTTTTATATGCGCAGTACGGTCTATAGGTACATATGTTAATTTGGTTTTTAGGCTAGTAAAAATTGGCGTTCCGTAAGGCATCTCGTTGGGTACCAACAAGAGAAAAAAAACTGGAAAAGGAAGATAACACGTTTTTGTTAATAGTTGAGTTACTGTCTGCTGCTCTACAGCATGAAACAGATAATCTAAAATAATTTACGTAAAGTTACATCTCCAAAACAGAAGTGTCGTGAGCCATGACCTCTCTTAATTTCAACTTCGTAAATATTACTTCTGCGGTTGTATTTGTACATTGTGTTGCATTCACCGCGACAATACACTGGCAACTTTAACGTTTACCATCAGATTTAAAAGTATAATGCCCCCGCGCCGACCATGATATTTTTCAAAAGATCTCTATGAATTATTTATTTCTCACGTAGACACACCATTACAATTATTTCTTTTTCTACGAGAAACGACTTATGAATAATAAGCAGCTGGACTTGGAAAACTTTGTCGGATGCGGAAAAACATGTTTTGTCCCAATTTGAAACCGTTGTCTTTGTTAGTCACTGGCATTTATTTTTGACGTTTGAATGTTCAAGGAAGTCCGACATGAAATAACTTCTGGAATGTTAATAAAACTTTAATTTTACACAATTATCTAACGAAGTCCTTAAGTTATGTGTGGATGCAGATATCGTCTAATATCTACTTCATATTCTGTTTCGTCACATTCTAAGAATTCCGCAGCACAAAAGCCAACCTGCCAGCTACCTGCGAGTTTCGAATATCAAAACAAAAGACGCCACACTTCTGTGCTGCGAAGAGTTAAAACGTAAACAGTGGGAAGGTGAACGACCCGAGTTCAACTTGACACATTTCTGGACGGCCCAATTGTACGGGATAACCGTGCCTCGACTTGCGCAACGGGAAGCCGGTTGCGAAGGGACGGGACACGTTAAAATTCACTTTTTAAATGTAATACTCGTAAATGCCAACTGACATTGTTTATCACCGCACGGTTCCTTAGTGCAGTACAGGGAGTAAAGGTTTTGACAGTATGCTATCGCAATTTTATCTGCAATGCTATATACTGAGGCTGGTGTTGATAAAAGATTCTCTCTGAATTTAACTTTTGTCATTAATTGAGAATTTCTACGGCAGGTGATCAGACTTCAGTGTTGCTAAGTAGATATTATATGCCTACTACTACAATGCCTGAGTCTTTAGTGCTGTATTCTAACTACAGACGATTTTAATGCCTAGAATGTTCTTGCTTCCTGTGCTCTTTGGCTTTTACATAATGAAAATACATAACGGAACATGATGTATGACTATGCAAATGTGATAAGTAACTTTAACATGAACTACCTACCACATGAACTGGCTTAAATAAAACGGGCTTTGTCTTTGAAACAACAGTAATTTATTACGGGTATCCTTTTTTCAACCAAATAGGGTTACGTTGAGGAATGCAATAGATGAAATGAAAGGAATACTGTTTCTTATGGATACTTACCGCTTGCGTCACAGAGGGATGCAACAAAAAAATGCAGGTAGGGGCTCGAACATCGACCCCAAGGGTTTGGGCGTTGACGTCATCAAACAAAGATGGCTTAGCGTCGTGGGCGTTCAAAACCCCCTATGTACAAATAGGCTGATGGTTTGTGTCGGTTTGATTAAACATTATCTGCGAAACATCTATTGAAAAATTGATTTATAATAGCATAGCTAGCTTTAAGCTTTATTTCATCGAAACTATAGTTTCGCAATTCAACGCAATTTAAGGATAACGACCGAAACCTGAACACATTCGCGGTTTCGTCTTTCCCCTACATTCCGAGAATTCTTCTGACTGTGCACGCATGCGCGTCCAAATTTGAAGCAGTTTTTTGCCTTCCTTTAGTGTAACTATAGAATTTGCACTAGCTTGAAGTCATTGACCTCTTGACAGCTGTTTTATCATTGTGACGCCGCAAGCGCAAGGTAAGACGAGTTACTAAAGAATCATACCGGTACACTCTTTCATTCGATCCGTAACAAAAGAGCCGTGAATAATGACATCATTATTTTCTACACAAGCGGTCGCGATAATGAGGACGACAGAACCAGCGATAGTTGTAAAAGTTAACGTCGAACCGACCCGAAATCAAGATCAAACATCTATCACTGACCGCTACACAAATGTTTGATACCTACAACAATATACAACGCAATGAATACAACAAACCTGATCGAAAGGAGGAAGCTTTTAATGAAACACGTAGCAACTAAGGAGTGTTATTTCTTATTTAAGCGACTGAATAGAATTATAAGCAGTTTTAAGTTCAAATTTGAATGTAGGACGTTGCTGTATAGTTAAGGCAGGGGCGTGGGCCATGAGGAAGAATAAATTTAGAAGAGTCGATAGTAATAGTTAATACTGGTAACTCCACAAGCCCGCAACAGCTGTGCACGAGCGCAACACATGCGTGCACCCCTGTGACACACACACACAAGCAAATTAAACGTAGGCCTAACGTAAACAAGTGCAGGTTATGTATACCAGATGCCCCTATAGAACGAGACGCAGTTATAGACGAATAACGTGATAGAAAAGGTAGGGGAACCAAGCTACAGACGGTGGTTCGGTCTGACAACGTGTAGGGAGCTATTAATTAAGCATTGTTAAATGAAGGTCGGGAAATAATAAGAACAAATGAGTTTTTATGCGGTTAAATCAATGGATTAAACAATCTGTTTAACTTTAAATTAGAAATTAGTAAAAATTTTTGGATCGGACGGAAAATCGTGTCAATGATGAGCGCGGCGCGCTTTAAAGTCCAGAAAACAATCGTAATGAAAATAAACGTAGACCGGGCGAGGCCGTTGTTAATTAACATACAGATAGTTTAATAAAGGGCAGGAAGCAAGCAGTGAGGGGAGTAGGCAATGAAGCGGTAAAAATAGACGGGGCTACACGACAGCGTCGCAGGATCGATCGCGATGCCGCGATGCACCGACGACAGCCAATCAATAATAGATGCCACGGCCGTTCCCTGACGCCATTACTGTTTTGTATTTGGAATCGATTTTGAAAAAATACGTAACGCATTAATTTAAAATAGGCACCTCAAGTTAACCAACTTTTTTCTTCAGAAGTTAGTTCATAGTCACGGACAATAATGTTAGAGAAACAATACCGATGAAAAAAGAATAAGAAGAGTTGGATGAATGAATACCAAAAACGTACCGATTGTCTTGCCATAAACTTCTGGCTAAAAATTATTAGTACCTTTATAAGGGAACCCTAAAGACCTTCAGATGCAAGAGAAGTTATAGTCATTGGCTTCTAAGTCTCTTTATCAGATCAGATGTTGTCAATATTAAAGTATCTGGTGTCATGTTTATGAGACGCAGCTAGACGTATGTTAATGTTAAATTTACTTGTAGTATTCTCGTTATAAAACGTGTCTTAAATAAGATAAAAAGCTGTGTGTTTCTATATATCAATGAATGGATTAGTATTAGAATTTCTTCGAAATCTTCTCTCGTAACATAAAGCTATTGACATGGCCCTCATAAATATAGGGGGCATACAATAGCAAGGGATACTAATATTGTATTAAGGTCAGCAAAGATTGAATGATTTTCGATACAAATCCATTAATGACCCAAGTTACATTTTAGCATTTCACGTTAACAGGAAATGTGTAAGGTAGGTAAGTTAGCAATTCAGTGTTCAAATTGATTAAAGTGAAGCCCTGGTGAGTAATTGCGGATGTGGCCTTGCGCTTTAGGCGACATCGACGTTCGGCGCAGCTGACACCGAGTCCCCGGTTATTTTAGCAACAACCAGACTGCAGTTGCGGCAGGTCAGGCACAGGCACTGCACCGTAAACCCTAAAGCACTAGGGGAGTATGTAGGTCATGACGGGAACAACGCCTTGCGCTCGCCAGCCGGAAAACAATTTCTCTTTTTACTTTTTAAAACTGCGTTAAAGTCAGTGCAGCGAAACGGTTTATCGGGGAAAAATTAATGTTTCTTGCGAGGGGTCAGTTAAGTACAATGCACCTGCTGATAATGATACAAGCAACAATAAATTCTTTCTGTCTTTTTGCGTAATAATATTTATGGAAGAGTCGTTATCTGAAATTGAAATTAATAAAGCACCGTCTTGTACGTAAGTTATGCGCGTGTGATACCGTAAATATTGATACACTGCGATTTGTTTTTTGATCGGCTGTTTCTTTTTCTAATGCCACGGGTTCTTGATTACCAAATGAGAAAAAAACTTTTTTTTCTGTAATCGCCTGCTTGGATACGGTGGGAACGCAGCAGGAGTCCCACCGCAAGCATTATATGGCGCATCTCACTTCGCCGGAGCAAAACCGCGTCTAGACGCCGTTCTGTATAATTTAACACTTCCATTATACCCCAAACAACTAGCGTATTGGTCTTACTTTCGTTTTATTAATATTCAAACATTCTTATCTGCAAGCTTTTTGCAAATTAATCTTTATACGCGTTTCGTGTTGCACAACGGGTGGTCTTTGATTTGTTATGGAAACTGCAAGGAACAAACTATTAAGCTCCAAGTGGTTTAAGTCATGAATCATTAACTCTTTGCTTTTCCAATTATCTTATATGTTTTACGTCGTTTTACGCAGTGCCGGCTTTGTGTGAGTCAGCCGTAGGTATTTGAAGCATCAACCCTTTGTTATCGGCGGTGTAAACGACCAGCGCGGACGGACGGCGCGTCCTTCAGCCGACGAGACCTTGGATGGATTTAGACGCGGTTCGATGGACTCGCATTTGTCATTTGTTTTGCTACTGATCCCCCTAGACTCTTTTATAGCATTATCGCACAAAACAAAAGCTAATTTATATTTATTCCTTTTACAAATTTTAGGCCGGTTCAAATGCCAGAAATTTTATCCGCGCCGCTTTTGGGATTCAGTTTGGGTTCGGCAACCGCGGAGACCTTGGCCGATTTTAAACGCCGGTTCATCGATCGATGTCCGTCGATTCACCATCGTTTTACAACTTTTCCGGCCCCGGCGATAAAGCTCCTGAACTTTGTTTCTTCATGATCCGGCGTATAAATACATCGGCCAGATGCTCTGTGAAGTGTAACGGTCTTATCTTATTTAATGGCACAAAAATATTTCAACGGCTCGCTTTAGTGCCGGCATAAATTTCAGACGGTATTTAACGTTTGTAATTTCGAGAATTGCGAATTTTCTAGCTGTGCAACGCAGTGCCGTTGCAGCCAAAACTGCGAAATATATAACTGTCACAATAACAAAAAATTATTTAAAAAAATACATTCCCATTAATTTGCAAATACTATTTTGACTTTTGTCGTTGGCTGAATGGGTCTTTTGCTTAAGTCAATTTGGAATGACACCCCTTTTAAAAACTCAATTTATGGCTGCCGCGTTTGAGCAATGAAGTGTGTCAGTGCGGATTAAATTATTAAATAAAATGGTAAGTATATAATACTATCATGTGTGAAACCATTCAAAAGGTCGCCATAGATTGTATCTACGCTTGTGACAGCACTTTTACTCCGCATACGAAATTATCGTCGCATCGGCAGACCTTGGCCGAATTTAGCGGGGGTCACCGGCCGGCTGCATAGCTTTCTCCGCTCGGCGCGCGCAGTCTATGGGCGCATTTGTTTTTGTTTATTTTCGCAATACTTTTTTTGATGGTCCTTATTCTTTAATCAATCTATTTTTCTCGGATGACCTGAAACTTTTTTATACTGTGGCGACTGCTTTATTCTTGTATATATTGTAATATTGTAAATAGTCTTAAGTAAGTGTTTCATTGATTTCCGTTTCCGTTATCAGTGTATCTGGGAGTTTGACATAACTCGCGCATGCGCGTGTCTCTTCTATTTAGACTTGCGTGCATGTAGTTGCTTTCCTATGTCGCTCCGTTTTAATATTGTTATTTGTAAATATTGTGTGTAAATAAATTGTATATATAGTGTACTGTGTGATTTTCAATCTTTCACAAAACGATTCCTATAAGTGGTGACCCCTTACCGTGAGTTTTTGAACAGTTTTATATCATTTTACATACGGCGGAATAATGCAATCGTCGAACAATGACAGCAGTGAAACAGAAGACTGCGGCCGCGGCGTGTGCCGCGTGGCTGTCAAACCGCCTCCTTTCTGGCCTGACAGGCCGGCGCTGTGGTTCGCGCAATTAGACAGCCAGTTTGTTTTGGCGGGTATCAAATGCGACTCTACAAAGTTTCACTATGCCATCTCAGTGTTAGACTTTAAGCAAGCGGCTGTTGTAGAAGAGATAATTACGAACCTTCCGGAGTCAGGCAAATACGAAAAATTAAAGTTACAATTAATAACGCGGTTATCCGCTACGCGAGAGCAGCGTTTGCAGCAACTATTTTCTAAAGAAGAGCAAGGTGATAGGACGCCGACCGAGTTCCTACGCTACTGCCGTGGTTTAGCCGGCGTCGACGTTTCAGATGTGATAATGCGTACACTTTGGTCTAGCCGTCTGCCGCCATTCCTGCGGACAGTTGTGGCCATGCAGCCAGAGACTATGGTTTTAGATGAGGTGGCGCTTATGGCGGATAAGGTGTTTGAAGTAGCGCCTCGTGCAAATAGATCTCTAGTCGCTGCTGCCTCTACATCAAGTGCATCTGCTTCTAACAGGATACACGACTTAGAGCGTAAAATAGATGACCTCACGCTTAAGATTGAGGCACTGTCTTCTCAGCAAGATGTGCGTCGTCGAGGCCAAGATAAAGCGCGGTCACGCAGTCGTCGTCGTTCCCGTTCGCAGAGTCGTGCTGGGCGCGAGTGCTGGTATCACTGGAAGTTTGGTGATAAGGCAGCTAAGTGCATTCCGCCCTGCTCCTATTCAAAAAACTAGAAAAGCGGTCGCTTGATGCGGCCGATGAGTGTGCGTCGGTGACAAACCGCCTTTTCATCACGGACTCTACTTCTAAGTTACAATATTTAGTGGACACCGGGTCCGATTTATGTGTTTACCCGGTCAGTTTTTTGCGTGCACAACGCCGTCATAAGACAAATTATGAGCTTTATGCCGCAAATAACACTGTAATTGCCACATATGGTTGGCTTAGTTTGTCTTTAGATTTAGGTCTACGCCGCTCTTTTACTTGGCGTTTTGTAATTGCTGACGTGAGCAAACCTATAATAGGTGTCGACTTTTTGTCTTTTTATAGTTTGCTTGTTGACGTGCGTAATTCTCGATTGATTGATGGTACTACGTCACTCACATCAGCCGCCCTAGTTGCCTCTGCGTGTCTTAGCCCGCAAATTAAACTAATTACAGGTGACTCTCCTTATCACAAGCTTCTTGAAGAGTTTCCTGATGTAATGCGGCCTTGTGGAGATCCTTCGGAACGTAAATGTAAACATCAGACGCAGCATTACATCAAGACAACTCCAGGACCTCCCGTGTTTGCGCGACCTAGGCGGCTAGCACCTGACCGGTTAAAAATTGCGCGTCAGGAATTTGATGACATGGTTAGATCTGGAATCGCGAGACCATCTGACAGTCCTTGGTCATCCGCTTTACATTTGGTGCCTAAAAAAGATAAGGGCTGGCGTCCGTGCGGCGATTACCGCGCACTCAACGCACGCACAGTACCTGATAGATATCCAGTTCGCCACATTGCAGATTTTTCGCACAACCTTTTCGGCAAGAAAATTTTTAGTAAACTGGATTTAGTACGTGCTTATCATCAAATTCCGGTCGCGGTAGAAGATGTGGCGAAAACAGCAATCACGACTCCCTTCGGACTTTTCGAATTTCCATTCATGAGCTTCGGTTTGCGCAACGCAGCGCAAACGTTCCAGCGATTTATGGATGAAGTCCTTAGGGGTCTCGACTTCTGTTTTCCATTCATTGATGACGTTTTGGTTGCCTCCACTAATGATGAGGAGCACTTAAGACATCTCCGTATCATTTTCGAGCGTTTTAGTGAGCACGGTATTTTGCTCAATAACAGTAAATGCGTGTTTGCGGTTCCAATGGTAGAGTTTTTAGGTTATCAAGTGTCATCGCAAGGCACTAAGCCCATTGGTGACAAAGTCAAAGCTATTGAGCAGTTCCCACAACCGAAAACAATAAAAGAGCTGCGCAGATTTTTAGGTGCATTAAATTTTTATAGGCGTTTCATTACGGGCGCTGCAAAATTACAAGCCCCACTTCATGCCCTACTAGGTGGTCCGTCGGTTAAAAGCAACGACACTATTATTTGGACCGCTGCTTTAGATGAAGCTTTCAAAGCTTGTAAGGCGAGTTTGTCGCGTGCAGCACTTATAGCGCATCCAAATTCGTCAGCTCCTTTGGCAATCGTAACGGATGCAAGCGATACGTCCATTGGATCGGTTTTGCAGCAGCAGGTAGCCGGCCACTGGCAGCCGTTAGGTTTCTTCTCGAAGAAGCTAACGATCGCTCAGTCTAAATACAGCGCGTACGATCGCGAATTGTTATCCATATATGAGTCAGTCAAATATTTTCGTTATATGATCGAGACGAAACCTTTCTTTATTCTAACTGACCATAAACCAATAGTTTCCATTTTCAAAAAGTCTCTCGATGCGTGTTCTCCGCGTCAATTCAGATACATCGATTTTATATCTCAATTTACAACTGACATCCGATTTATATCTGGCGAGGACAATGTTGTTGCGGACGCGTTATCGAGGACTGACGCTATTACAGACGGACTAGACTTTGACGCTTTAACTGCATCTCAGGCTTCGGACGATGAACTTCAAACATTACTCCGTACTGGTTCATCGTTGAAATTACAAAAGGTTCAATTTTCCCGTTTTGCTTTATTTTGTGACGTTTCTGGCCCCAGTTATCGTCCGTTTATTACTGCTCAGTTTCGTAAGCAGGTTTTTGATATTTTGCACGGACTCAGCCACCCTAGTGCTAGGAATACCATTAAGTTGGTAACTGAGCGCTATGTATGGCCAGGTGTTAAAAAGGATTGTAGGACCTGGGCGCGCTCATGCGTGGCGTGTCAGAAATCCAAAGTTTCCAGACATGTTCATGCACCAGTACATCAATTTGAGATCCCTTCAGCTAGGTTCGCGCATGTACACCTAGATCTTATAGGTCCACTTCCTTTGTCCAACGGTTTTAGGTACTGTCTCACTGCGGTTGATAGATATACGCGTTGGCCTGAAGCTATTCCTTTAGTTGACATCACAGCGGAGAGTGTTGCCAAGGCTTTCATTGCAACGTGGATAGCACGATTTGGTTGCCCTGAAAAAGTGACAACTGACAGAGGTAAACAGTTTGAATCGCAACTTTTCAACCAGGTGTCAGTATTGACAGGTTCTGCGCATCTTCGGTCCACTGCGTATCACCCTGCTGCCAACGGATTGGTCGAACGTTTTCATCGCCAATTGAAAGCAGCAATTATGTGCCATGCTGATGAAAGTTGGTCTGAGGTCCTTCCACTGGTGCTGCTGGGTATACGTAGTGCATGGAAGGAAGATCTGTCGGCTTCTACGGCAGAATTAGTATATGGGGAGCCTTTGCGTCTTCCTGGTAATTTCTTTGAGCCATCCGCTGATCGTTTTCTAGATTATTCCGATTTTGCGTCGCGTTTACGTTTACGTATTAAAAACTTACAGCCTTCTTCTGTAGCCAGACACGGGTCTGAGAAAATATTTATTTTTAAAGATCTGCAAACTGCCTCTCATGTATTTATCAGACAGGATTTGGTAAGGACATCGTTACAACCTCCTTACGCTGGTCCCTTCAAAGTAGTGGAAAGGCACCCTAAATATTTTATAATTAATGTAGGAGGTAAAAGTACATCTGTATCTATAGACAGGTTAAAACCCGCGTATATATTGGCGGACAAATCTGTAGTGCCTATTCCTTCTGCTACAATTGTTCCACCAGTTGCGCCACCGGCAGTGACTCGTGCTGGTCGCCAGGTGCGTTTCCCGCAGTTTTATCGACCGTAAAGGTCTCCGGGGGGGCTGATGTGGCGACTGCTTTATTCTTGTATATATTGTAATATTGTAAATAGTCTTAAGTAAGTGTTTCATTGATTTCCGTTTCCGTTATCAGTGTATCTGGGAGTTTGACATAACTCGCGCATGCGCGTGTCTCTTCTATTTAGACTTGCGTGCATGTAGTTGCTTTCCTATGTCGCTCCGTTTTAATATTGTTATTTGTAAATATTGTGTGTAAATAAATTGTATATATAGTGTACTGTGTGATTTTCAATCTTTCACAAAACGATTCCTATAATACCATTACTTTGTTTATTTTTGAAAGTCGAGCTGGAGCTGACCCATTGGATGAAGGTAGGTCGGTATTTGGTGTTTCAATACTTTTTTTTGACTATTTAATGAAATTAAATTATGGAATGATAGAATAAGACGCCATTGTATACGTCCATGCAGCAAATTCATAGTAGTTAACATAGTAGAATTGTCATATTAGGACCCAGTCACGACCTCACGTGGTGCCCACCCCACGCCCCTGCACCGCGCGGGCGAAGACTCAACTAAGCGGTCGATCTATAATAACATAAAATTCACGAAACGTAAATTGAAGTCTGTATACATTTACTTACATGTTTTTGCGCGCCTACCGTAGTTATACATGTTTTGATGAACGACGATGATGTATTCTGTTAGAGTTCATTGACCCGATTTCCTTCCATTTCCACGAAAAAGTACACAAGTGAAGCATACGCCAGTAGATATTTTGAGCGTAACACGGTGTTTGCCGAATCAATTGCGCTGAACAAATATGCAGTACTTGTGGTTGAGATATGTCGAGTGTTTGCTCACTTATACCTAACTTCGAACTACCCCAAAAGTAAATAGCGGCAGAACGATAACGATCTCGTATTAGTTGAAATCGGATTATTTACTAAACGAACTGAAGTACAATTTTAAAACAAAACACTACTTTCGCAAAGAAAACATCGTGTTCATCAGGTGTTTATGGAAAAGAGGTTAAACTAGGTATCATCCATCTTTTATCTTGGATAAAAGTAACTGAGTATGAAAGGCTGTCTCAGTCTTCAAATTGACGTTCGGTGCGATAATCAACCTTGTCAGTAAAGGACTCGTGTTAACCGAACTGTGAAATGTCAAAAATGACAGAGACAACCTAAAAAATGGCGAAAAACATCTTACTACTTCGTTATTGTTACAGATATTAGAGCAGATGAAACTGGTGTTACTTATTTATTGCTTTAGCATTAAGTCTTTCCTTGTCTTTAGTCTGAGGTTTATATTAGTAGCTGAGAGTTTCCGCTAGTAAACAAGAGAACGTTATTCTAGCAACGTAAGTGTGTATAACTATATTAACAACAGTAACTTTATTGTTTAAACTACCCTGCTCGAACTCTAGAACTAATCGCAGACACACAAGGCCAGTTTTTAAAATTATTTTCTAAATTGATTTCTACATAAAAGCAAGGACAGCATCGAAAAGTTAGATTAAAGTTACAACAGTTTCGTTTTGTCAACAATTCAGCCGAGTTAAAATTAGTTCCGGAAGAATAAAAACCAAACTAGGATGTATCTACAAGAATCCGTTTAACCATTTCATTAGCTGGATATTTAATAGTGATATATCAACGGGTCGTTACATAACCGAGCCTAAGAAACCTTAAGACTGAAGGCCGTAACCAGATCCTTAGTCGGCTCTACTAACGCCAAGGTTAGGATGTTATCACACCAGTCTTATCACCACTCTGCATATTTGTCTAAGTAAGGCATTACACGCTCCCTTGGACCCTTTATCTGTCAAAAAACGAAGATAACGCCTAAGGAGTGCCCTTCGTCTGGTAAATGTTCTTTTACCTCGAGTTTTTTAAAAAAAAGTTTTACTTTTTTTAAATCGGTCTGTGATAAATGTTGGCCAGTTCGACTTTAAGATGTTATTATTTATAGGCGGAAATACACTCGCGTTCCAATTAAAGCGTAAATAAGTATCATTAAAATAAAATGGTAAGCAATAATATCAAGTTTAAAATTTTCTTCGAGATAGGTACGTACTTAACGAGCAGAGCAGATTACAGGTAATAAGCATCCACTTCCACATCGAATGCCTTTTTAAAAACATCGTTACTACAAGATTCTTAGATTGTTTCACTTATTTCATTATTACTGCTTATAAATGCACTTCTATCGACAAAAACAATGCAATTTTGTAATGGAGACTAAAATAAAATTTCTTGCATTCGTCCGTTATTAATCATTATGTCATGTTTTAAAATTATGTTTTATATTCCTAGCTATAATTTTAGGGACAAAAATATGTTTTATTGAATCAGTAGTTACTTTGCGGAGGTCCATTTTAATGAAGAAAAAATATTAAAGTGCTTACTCCGCTACTTAAAATAAGGTTTTTTTTTATTTAGCCTTCTCTATCTCAGCCAGTGCCTCCCTCTTGTTATTGCAGGTCTTCTTTTAAATTTATATATTTTTTTGATATTGAATTTCGCGAAAAGTTAATTTAGTTCAAACGAAGGGCCCCTCAGACGCAAACACAATTTCCAATATGAATCTAACAGCAAATACTTAAAAGGGTAAAAGTACGTGGCCGCACTCAAATTGTCGATTTCGTATACAAATATTTATACTACGGAGAGGGTTTTCCATCAAGACTTGTAATTAATAACTTTGAAATATACAATCTTGAGGATTAGATAGTTTTACGTCACTTAGAATTTTCACATGCAATTGTTTGTTCAAGTATAAACAAGTGCTGTTGTTTCTTGACAGACAGTTTTGCAGGAAATATTCAGAAATTTTACAAGAACTGTACCTACTTACTTGTCATTCTTCTAACGTAAAGTGCATAATTTTTTTTACAGACGCGATTGAACGATTCAACTATTCTCGACCGTGGAGCAAAACTTGACGATCTAAATAAAAAACCAATCCGACGTTGTAGAAATTATTACACTAATATGTTAAACTTAATAGTTATCCGTTCATTGTGTTTTTATTGCCTTGGAAGATTATATCGATGTGGGATGGAGTAAATGTCAAGGATTCATACCAGTTCTGACATTACCAGCCATGGTGTAAACTTAAACCGCCATGAGATTGTTAAGCGGGTAAATGTTTTTACATTATCATTTAATGCTCTAGTTCATTTAAACACTTTAACAACGAAATATTAACGACGGTATTTATCAATACGTTAATGATGTCTGGCCAACCTTTTTATATGTCAGTTACTGTCTGGGAACGTAAAGGCACTCCCCTTCCAGCTCGAACATTTTGAGAATTACTTTAGCTTCGGATATTACACTTTAGTTTGTATTAAGAATGTCGAATGAAGTTTGATATGTAATTCAAATTGACCGCTTCCAACTATAAAGGTTTTTGTAAACATGCATTATTT
This sequence comes from Pandemis cinnamomeana, assembly GCA_932294345.1. Taxonomy (NCBI): domain Eukaryota; kingdom Metazoa; phylum Arthropoda; class Insecta; order Lepidoptera; family Tortricidae; genus Pandemis; species Pandemis cinnamomeana. The sequence continues at coordinate 6,600,104 of OW028705.1, read as the reverse complement.
TTTTATGTTAATGTTGTATCTTCTTTGCACATATCAAATAAATTTCTCATTTGACAAGATTTCACAGTCTTTGCAAATGATACAAAAAGTATATAACTGGTTTACATAATAAGTCTAGTTAAATATGTGACACCAAGCGACACAAGAGACACATTGGCGTTGGACACAGATGCTAGTAATGTTGCATTTTCTCGGTGTAAATGTCTATTTGCAGCCGGTGTCTATTGGAATCTCTACAATGTATTTCTACATTGAAGGGATAGCGATAGACACTACCTCAATCACAAAACTATCGCCTCATTTATTTTATTTAAATATAAAAATAGTCTTACCTAATGCCGACGAGAGGGAATTACTTTTTTCTAAAAAGGTGTGTACGTGCCCAAGTTATTGCGCAGTTCTCAGTAGTTTCTGTAGTTAGTGAGACATTAAATTTAATGTTTTGTTTTATGGAGGTTTTTATTTTGGTTTTACGTGACATTATGAGGTCTGTGTATGGCAGATCAAAGCGGACTAGCCCGGAAGTCAAGAAGGTCGAAATGAATGAGCTTGAACATACTTACTTCCTGTTTGGAGAACGTACTTTTAATAAATGTGTTTTTCATGTAGATGTAGATCACAGTTCGTCAATTTGATGCCTTTGTTTCAGCAAAAAGAAAGAATTATAGGTACTATCAAATGATGAAACGATGATGTACCACCTGCTATAGGTGGTGTAGGGGTATAGCACGCATCACGGAATGACGAGGATCCGGGTTCGATTCCGGGTCATACTTTTACTTTTCGGATTTATCCGTGTTCTAATTTTCAGTGTCGTTTAGAAATTTAGAAAGAATTATTTTATTCAAAGTTTGCTAAAGATCGCATAAACTGAAGTGTAAAATTAACGCAATGTCTCATTTTATAATGTTGAATGTAAGATAATAATTATTTAATAGACTCAAATTTACAAACAGTCTACAGGGTGTCCCAAAACTCACACGTCACAGTGACACCGGAGGTAGGTCAGCTAGAGGTATCGAACCATGGTAAGATGACCAAAGTATTATTATGTCAATAGCTAATGTAAATTGTTGAAAAAACCGGGAATAATCTTCATTAAAATTATCGGCAAAACATTAATTTTGATTTGGACCACCTGACGTAAAAACCCTAGAAACAAAACGAGCAAATAACGTCGATAAATTAAGCATGTTGTGCAGATTCAGATATGGTACAATACAAGTACCTTACAACAATAACATAATAATTCCTATCACTTTTTCAATGCGCTATTGAACTCAATTAATCACTGTGGCGTGCTAGTTTTGGAACATCCTGTATATGTTGTGTAAAATGTCTATAATAAATAAGCTGTGGGAAATGCTCCGACTAAATACAAAATAAGGTGTACTGAACGTAAGATACAGAGTTTACTCAGCGACTTACTTACAAATTATATCTTCATATACTTACATTAAACCGTTCTTATGTTTCTGACATGAAGTTATTACAATAGCTGCAAAGGTTAAAGTAAAAATTGATACAGAAAACAAATAAGTTTCGCATAACCTAGGGCATATAAAATATGATGTCAGAGGCAAGCACCATTATTCCATTTTAACCATAATGCCAGCATGGAAACAAAAGGCTATTGTTGCATTCTCTTTTCGTTTTAATTGCGTTTTTAATGTGAGTCAGTTTTGCTCTCGTAGTGTTGGCGAAATTGAAGTTCAGTTAGATTTAGTTTACAAGTTCAATACATTCCTTCAGTTCGTGCGAACGTCAGGCTAAGAAAATCATTTCATTAACTTTTGCCATCGATAAATATTTATAAGCGTATAAAATACCAATGAACAATAATGAATTTCCGACGCCTTTCTATTTTTAATTTATGTAATAAGAACCAGTGACATGATAGGGGTGATAAATGATTTTCAAAAATTTGCGACTTTGAAATAGGTGGGCCAATTTCCAGTTCTATTTTAAGCAACGTTTTATGTTCTTCCGTTTCGGCTCATTAATTCTGCGTTTTTCTTGCCCTTTTTTTCCTTCACCTACTTTAGCGAGTTCAAATTCATTAGTAGGTATTATATATCTTTGATCTTAAGTGATCCTAAATTAAGTATTTCTCTTCTGTCTCCTTTTCAAAATCGTAATAGTTGACACTTAAGTATTTCATTCCGTTTAACACAACACGGCAAAATGCCGCACCTTCTTTATTGATCAGGACCGCAGGGCGTCACACCTCGCATTTGCTCAGTTTTTTACTAAATTCGATTTCGTTCCTTCATTTCGGCAAAATAAAACGCAGAAAATTTTGTTTCCAGGTAACCTGATCTTTAATGATATTTGCGTTTACATCACGGATTCAAATTAATAGGAATGAGTGTAATCGAGATTCGTTATTCGTTTGCGTTGAAAAAAATAGAACGAGTAATTATTTAACTTCGTCAACAACGGATTATTCCTACGAAGCAATGACACACACATTAAATATATAGGTATTTGCCACTCTGTGATCTGTGATGACTATGAATCTCGGATAAATTCGATAATATCGGAGGATAAATTCTGTGTAGGTGTTGCATTTATGTCTGAGTTAAACGGTAGTTTTTTGTTTCCAATAGTTTTTTTTTTAATATTTAAAAACTATGTTCCTTCGAACCCAATTTTTTGCAGTAAATTCGCGTGTATACAATTTGCCCTTCACGCAAACGCAAAATTCTGTATTTAAGGGTTGCAAACTAGATAGGTACCACGTCACCATCACTACATAGTATTAAACAAAGTCGCTTTCCGCTGTCTGTCTGCCCCTATGTATGCTTAGATCTTTAAAACTACGCAACGGATTTTGACGCGGTTTTTTTAATAGGTAGAGTGATTCAAGAGGAAGGTTTATATGTATTCTACGCAGACGAAGTCAGGCAGAAGCTAGTCGTTTATAAATATTTTCGTGTAAAACTAGTATCATTACCTGCATAACAATATACTTGTTAAGGCCCTAATTAGAGACAGACTTGACAAAGCTTCAATCGCGTGTGTCGTAATATCTATCATTAGCCGCCTCGATAACTAAATGACGCTAGGATAAGCTCATTGGCTATATATACGCTCGCGCTATCGAGGAATATTCTGGAAAGCCCAATAATGCTCTAGAAAAGAGTAGGTTATACCGGCATGAAAAAATATTGTGACAAAAACAACGGATGGTTACATAGATGATGTCATAGAAAAAAACTGCTTTAATATCAAGTTGATCTTATCAGACCCAACTGTTGTATCATGGGTAGTCAAACGAATATTTTTTTTAGTATCTTTTATAACTAGGCTTCAGAGCCTCTAGTGTAAGTTTTCGCATAATAAAAACTTCTCGAATGTAAACACATAAACCTCTCAATTACTATGGAATAGTTGACAGCGCCACTTGCGGATCGAAACGGCAACAAACTGTTCTCATAGTACATGACATTTTACCGCAAACGCGTCCGAGACGTGTTTTGTGACTGAAAACTTACACCAAGCATACTGTTGTCTATCATCTACATCAAAGTTTTTCTCCTGTAAGTTTCAAATGAAACTCTTCCTTGGGTGCTTAAAAAATCCTTATGAAACATAGACCAGCATTCGTTGGCCGTAGTTTGCAGTCATATATCAAAGGATAATAGTTGCCATTTGTCCCTCTATGTCCGTCAGTGATCTCACTGCACACAGCGTGGTGATTAATCCTTTCGTTTATAAATTATACGACGCTATCCGTCGATCTCTAATTGAGAGAATTGCCGCAATAACCAACAGCTTTTGAGCCAATGAATTGAGTAATTAGAAGCATGGCCATTTTCCCTCTCAAATTACAGGGTGCAATGCGAAACATTTGTTATTTTGATTGGACGTGTCTTGAACCATGGCTTCGATAAAGTAGTTAAAGCAAAATGATTCCGCAAGATTGGATAATTCGCGTGTGGGATGGCGGGTCGATAAATTTTAATAAAACAATTTTCTCCACTGCTTTTAACTCAATCTGTAGTTAAAAAGTGTTCATAATTACTCCTAAAACGGGATTATCCATAATTTTTGCGTTTTGTTTTTGACACGGGCAAAACATAAATTTTCTTGTAAGAGGTTTTTATTTCTTTTAAAAATGTAAGGGGGGTTTAGTCTTTATCTTTGTCAAACAACGGCTCAATATTTTTGCTTAGTAACTTGACTTAAGAGAATAAAAATACAAACAACAGCTCTCTAAAGTAAGTAATCAAATATTTATATAGTGGCCCAAAAATCTACTCGTCAATTCATCACCCAGAATGCTCACAACAATTAACCGTTTGTATCGAATAAAAAGGCAGTAAAACCAGCATGGGACACAGATAATCACCCCAGCGTTAAGTTTAATTATCAAGCTATGTACGAAAACAAGAGAATACCACTTCAAGTTCCTAATTATAACATCAATTGACCGGGCAAGCTTGCTCCCTCAATATCTAACCGCCATTTGGTCACACGAGCTCTTTCTAATCTGGATACCAGTTTTAGGTCGCCCGTGATCTTGAAGCAAAGGAAAGAACCAACAGTGATTTGTAAAAAACAATGAATCGTTAAACTATAATGACTAAAAGAAACGCAGGAACTTTTCAATTTGTTACTTTTCACAAAATAACATCTCGCTTTAAAAAGTAGTTTTGCATCTCGTTCTGAGTGAGCAAAAGATTAATATAGGTTCAATTTTATTGGTTTTTACTAATGCTCTCTTAAATCCTGTGGCATAAGACCGATATAGCGATCGTCGTGACATATAATGCATATACGACGCTCAATCACGCCTTCTCTTAATAGTGGAAATCTCCTGAATATGGCTGCTCGTAGAAGGCTTCACTTTGCTAGTCTTCTTTTTGACGTAGTACACAGCGAGATGCCGTCATACTTATTTAATAATCACAGAGTTATAAAACAATCAGGCCAGGTTTTAGTTTTGTTCTTTTATGTCCGCGTCGTCGTTCCGCGGCGTTTCGTGGCAGTTTTCGGTATCAGGCGACTAAATGTTGGAATAATTTGCCTCCTATTAGAGCTCTTCCGTCGAAATTTTCTTTTAAAAAACGTTTGAAAGCACATTATATTTCTATGCAAAAAAATATATCGTAGCGGAAACATTGTATGCCATTAATTTTTTTTGTATTTCCAACATGTCTGCCGGTGCCGGTGCCGCTGAAATTTGTTATTACTTTGTTTACTTGTGCTGTATTGTGGTTATATTTTGCTGCTGTGTGATCATTATGAGTCGTATTTCCTTCCCGTAAAGTTGAATGTTATATTAGATTACTTTTAGCTTTAGTGAGCAAGGTTGTGGCAGAATCTCCAATTCGTGAGCCTGCTTCCCTTTTTGTGTCGTTTTTATTACTGGTTAAGTTTATCATACTGCAATAATATAATAACAAATTATAGGAATAGAATAGGATATAGTAGAGGACAAAGTTGCGATAGCTCTTTAATGAATACTTGAAAAACACCTTTGTTTTAATCAGGCAAAGAACGGATACAGGCTTTTGGAAAATAAACTAATTTAATAGACAGGTGCAAGTTAGCACACTCGTTTTCTTTGCACCTTGACGATTAGAACCATAAAAATGCACATTGCAAACTAAACACAGGTTTTGAAATCGTGCAGGAAATTGCAAACCTGTCTAGAAGTTTTATGTTCATTAAGAAAACTAGCTTATGCCCCCGGTTTTGCTCCAGCGGAAGAATAAAAATTGTCTCCATCCCGTGGGAGTTACTTAAAATACCTCCTCCGTACAACTCTATGATACTGATCAATCTATATTTTTGCCAAATTTCAAGTCTCTGGTGCCAATGGTTTTAGGCTGAGCGATGTCAGTCAGTAACGGCATAGTTATGTATACTCAGGTAGTGTTTTATAGGTATAAACTGTTATAAAAATATATAGATAGGTAACTGAAACAAGTTAGAATTTTATTGTACTTGGTAATTTTATTAGTAAGTTATTTTATCTGCACTGCAGTGACATTTATTTTGAGCTTTGATGGCAAATTGCTTAACCAGACATTTGTTTTTCATTACACGCACTCTGTGTTTCCGTATAGCAAAAGCAGGTTTTGTAAACGACGAAACAAAGGCAATGTTTTAGATTAAGAAAACTCAACTTCGACGCTCAAATGCAACTTCAAATTAACTGTCAAACGAGATGATAAAAATAATTAATTGATGTTGGTGACAATGAAAACAAAACTCAATTGGAGTATCTTTTTGTAATCTGATAGGGACGATAAATTAAACCTTTTTATAACCGTTGGGACTGTCGACTGGAAAAATAAAATACAATTTAACACTGCATTGGCATCCTTAAAAAGGAAATCTTTAACAACAAACTTACAAACTTCTTAAAAATTTGAAGAAGTTGCTAACTATCACGATATCAACATTTTTTACTGTTTTAGACAGAGGTACTTTCTACGGGATCGCAATTATCTTCTTTGAGCTCACAATATATACTAACGTAGTTTAATAATAGGTATGTATCATGATCACGTGGATTGAAGAATGAAAGTAGACAGAATTCAGAATATATCTCCATCGTATCTCGGTATACCTACCTAACTACAATAAATCTAGTATGGTAACCGGTTACCGGAGTGTGTACATAATATTATGTATCTTTATACCATATTAGGTACCTATGTAAGTACATATATATTATAACAGTATTTTATTAAATGTAATTTAATCGTACAGACGTGACTACACGTAACCCGTTTCACAATTTATTATCAGGGATATCTAATTTGCATACGAGCGATTATTTCGCCACACCTCGTCCCATTAGACAAAAATGACAAAAAATACATACATACATATGTATATCACGTTTACGGGGTAGGCAGAGCCCAAGGTAATAAAATCTTAAGGCCACGTTTAGCATGATTAAGGGCGTATGTATAGGTGGAAAGGGATATCAAATTAGTGATGGGTTGCTAGCCGCATCGTAAACCATGATTCCTAAGACTTTCGCCCATTCCCTCGATCAAAAAATACATGGTCCGGTAAATCAGTTTACGCATAGGGAAAAGAAGCAGGGGCGGACACTGTTACGGTTCTGTTACTCGAATTTGTATGCACAAAGTTTAACGATAACAAAAACTATTACCGATGATTTTGACGTAGGTACATTGGACAGAAAATAAACAACGTCAAAATTTCTGGTTACGGTTATAGTAATCGTCAAAGTAACTTGGTGCAACGCTAGTGTGAGTTTTCGGTCAGAAAATGTCTCGAAGGCGTTTGCGTTAAAATGTCAAATACTTGCTACGAGAACAGTTTGTTGCCGTTTCGATCCGCAAGAGGCGCTGCCAACTTTTAGTGTCATGAAAACGTATCTACACTAAAGCCTCTGAAAGCTATAATAAAGCGTGGGAGGACCGATAGAGTTGGATTAACTTGCTGCCGCGAGGTGTCAATACAGATTTCCGTGTGTTTACCTTGAACCCAGAATGGAAAAGACCTCTGTCCGAGTCCGAGGATATAAAAATTCCAAACTACTACTCGCGCGTCTTGTTGATTTTTACGACACAAAAGTTGTAGAGGACACGCCAAGTGCAACCGATGTAGGTATCGGGATTATTTTTAAAATCTTATCTTTGTTAGTTCTCTTTAGCGGAATACAGAACTGGTGCAATGTAAAAAAGTAGCGCAATGTTGATGTTGCCACACCAATGGGCTGAAAAAACATAATATAAGTACACTGAATAAAAAAAAAACCAATCATTTACTTGATTTCTGTAATAGTAATTTTGAATGACTAGCACAAAATAAAATGGAATGGTCCCATCGTTGGCATGTACCTACCTGTCCTATACCTACACTGAAATATGCATTGTGATACGTAGGTAGGTATTTTTTGCGATTAAAACTGTATATTCATTTCAACCGAGCAAATGTCCAAAAATAAACTCAAATCAAAACATTAATAGGTAACGTCTGAGCAATAAAACTCAAAAGTCAAGTTCCGATCCAATTTGATTTTACGATGTCGTTAACGCCATCTGTTGCGCGAGACTAACATCAACAACAAATTCGAACGTACGAAAACTAACCCACACCACACCGCCATTTTATTTTAAACGACATTGTAAAAGCCCTAAACGATACTGATTTGTTAGGTAGTTATACTAATCTTTGTCTTCGAATAGTGGCAATAGCGTTAAAATAACAATAAATCAACGTCAGTGATAATTACATTAAAATACCTCAATATGCAAAAGGTTAATGCACTATCGTAGAAATGATGATGTCAGTAACGAATATAGCGTGACGTTCAGGAAAATCGTATAAAATGGTTTGTTTACCTAGGCATCCAATGTTATGTTACGTTACTAGGCGTGAGTTAGTCTGTTGTGTGTCGTGAACTCGAAGTAGCGCAGTCAAGAACGTTCGTTTACACCGCGAGCGTCACTATTGCGTGTACTAGTAGAGTGGCCCCCTCTATCGGTCAATGTCGACACGACGGTGACGCGGTCGCCGCCACGAGTGCAGCGATAACGAAACAGATGGCGCCACTAGTACACGGGCTGATAAAACCGCTGCCTGAACAATGTGAGTCGGAAGTTGTAGATACAGGCAATATTTACGAGTTTACGACTTCTATTTTAGACGTTATTTCGAAACTTTCTACGATCTTGGATTAGAATGTTTTTTTTTGTATCGTTGCATACAATGGGGACGTTTCATTATTTTTTGTCTCATCTGGCAAAGTACGGACAACCTCGTACGTAACTAGGTGAATAGGCATAGAGTGTATTGAAATGCCATTTCAGGCCAAAAATACGAACAAAGTTGCATGCAGTGTTCAGGTAGGTACTTAATTATTTTAAAATCTGCAAAAAAATACTTTGTCAAATAAAAAAATAGGTACCTATTTGACATAGGTAGGTAATGTAATCGGGATTAATAATGCTTACCTACTAAGGTATAATATTACTGTCTAATTGTAGGTACCGTAATTTTGGAAAAAGATATGAAACACCAAAAACAGTTTTCCCGGCCTGGTAATTTTCCCAAGTAATTTGGTGCATCGTAAGGAACCTATTCAGATTCACAATCATTCATTTTCTGGCAAACGATACACTCGCTAAGTACATTACACGCGTATAGGCATGAAGTGTAACGACCCTGTATTGTTGCCAGTTTCAAATTAGCAGCGTTTGAAAGTGATCTCATTGGCCGGACCATTACTCATCGGTTGTCGGAGTGGCATAGCTCAACCTATTATTGGAGCAAATGACACAAGGGAATTAGGAAATTGTACGTACTTAATGATATAAAACGAATGAAACAGTCGAAAACACTATCAAAATGTTGCCGTTGATGATTTTACTATAATGTAATAGAAGTACGTACTGTAAACCGAGGTGACTTTGATTTACGGGGTAACTTTAAAAAGTAGGTATACCTAATGACGAAATCGTTAATTTTTATTTGCGTTTACTGCTTCCAATCGATGTCTTTATCGCCTTTGCGTCGACATGCCAAACATTCACCGCATGTGGGCAATAACGATTTTATAGCAATTTTAGAATGATCAAATTAGCCCCAAAATTATCTAAGTCACGGTATGTGCTGTTTGTACTTTTCTCTAAGTGCATACATTGGTAGCTTTCATAATCGGACAACATGCTCGTTTATAATAATAATAATAATAATAATAATATCTTGGGACAATTGACACCAATTGACCTAGCCCCAAACTAAGCAAAGCTTGTAATATGGGCACTAGACAACGGATAAACATACTTATATAGATAAATACATACTTAAATACATATTAAACATCCAAGACTCGAGAACAAACATTCGTATTTTTCATACAAATATCTGCCCCGACCGGGGATCAAACCCGGCCACACCACATTTGTCGTATATTTATGCCTTGCCCAATCCCGGAATGACTTGGTTTGTATTGCTTGTCTTTGCTACATTACCTACTTAAAGCAACAACTACATGCCTTCACAGATTTGCTAATATTCGCTTGTCTCGTACTGAAGCGCTATTCGAATTCATTAACATTAAACAACTCACAGCTCTCAAAACCCCTGACTTAAGTTGTTCAGGAACTTAGAAAATCGCGAGCATCAGTACAACGATATAGTAAGTAAGCCAGAGTCCACAGTGGTTTGAAACACTTTCCCGAACGGAAATGCGACACTTTAACCTCCATTGAACATTTTAACAAAACTACAGCAACACTGCTGCAACTGACAGCCCTATTCAGCTACACAAAGTGCGCAGTCGCAGGCATTGTGTCGCCAGCGCGCGTCGCGCCCTCTATCGGCGCGACGGAGCGCGACCGATCAACAATGGGCAACTCGCAATTAGTCTCCTACAGATAATAACGTATTTTACGGTTAATTAACTTCGGCCTTCACCGATGCAATGATACGAGGCTTGAGCGTTGCAAAAATGTCGCAGAGAGCCATCTTTGGTAGAGTTCTTGAACTAGTTGGATACGTATGGGGTCAATCCCGGGAATTAGAGACTGCTGCGGTCCGATTTATTTTGTTTTGAAAAAATGACTTTCTGCCAAGTTTCTTGCGGCGCATTCTTCTTGGCAATGATAGTCTCTCCGAATGCGCTGGTAGTTTAAAAAAGGCATGTAAAAGAGCCCTTGGCGGCGTATTTGCAAAATAAAGTTTTTGAAGGTATCTATTCATGATGAAGAGGTGTGCACAATTACAATTGAAAGTTAATGGCCACAGCCTAAGAAAATTAACGTAATGGAATGGTACATCTATACGCAGCGGCACAAAATTTGGCCCAGTCTCTTTAAAAATCCTACTTCCTACTAATATTATAAAATATGTTAGTATATGGATGTACGGGCGCTTGTTACTCGTTCACGTCAGTACGACCGCATAGATCTGGCTGAAATATGTCGTACATTCATACACATAAACTTTCGCACTTCTAATATGAGTAGCAGTAGAATATGTCATACATGTGAGGGCCAAATTTTTTGCCGCTGGTTATTTAATGTACTTATTTCATAATTCAGCTTTTACGATGTAATTATTTTAAAATAAGAAAACCATACAGCACCTCAACCGATTTATCGCGAAATCTATAAAATTGTAACCCTATTGCTCTGCATATATTTATTCGTGATCCAGAGGCTTTTCCACCGATTGCAATTTCCCGTAGATAGACTATTTATTCAACCAACAACGACATCTATTGAAAGCAACAAGAACAATTAGGTAAGGCAAGAGATTGGAAAGTAATAACGAGATAAGTGCTCTCAGTTGCCTAGATTAAATAAGGGGGCGGGCGGCGGGTAACCGCAGCTTTCTACTGATTTCACTGCCTGGGACTACAGTGTTCCTAGTTTGCTAGACCTATGTTTACAGATGTTAACAAATCGTTTTAATGTTGTGTACACACAGCAAAGCTATTCGGTAAGCAGTATAGATACGGCGCGAGCGTGCGTAGGTGCTTACCTGATTATATTGCCGTGTGTACATTAATGCGGTGTAGACTACTGTGGCCATTAAGTACTTACAAACTAAGAACACAAAGTAAAATTAGACATTCTGAGTCAAGTGCGGTTTTATCAAGTCAGTTTTGTATGTAGGTTTTTTAAATGCAACACAGGCTTGCGTTTGACCACAATCTGGCTTGATGGTAAGCGATGTGGTCTAAGATGAAGCACGCTAGCGTAGGATATGCTTAAGGTCTTCGCACATTAAAACAACTCAACGGCGACTCGACTCTATGATAGACATTGAAATTTAAGCCCTGTGTCATATGTTCTAGGTTTAATTTCAAAAAATGATTATAAAGTAGTGTACAACGAGTGGCCTACGCATCGTACACTAAAGGTCAACCCCGACACGTTTGTCACGCAATGACCACACGTCGTCCACGCAACGACCACACGTTGTCCACGCAACGACTATGCGTTCGTTGACTGCGTTGACTGTTCGTTGACTGCGTTCGTCCACTCGTTGACAGCGCGTTGTCCACTCGTTGACAACGCATTGCCCACTAGTGACCATTGGGTGGATCAACTAGTTGACTACTCATCGAGAGTGTGAGTTGAGTTGGTGTCGGATTGGCGTGGAGTTGGTATAATGTGCGAAGACCTTTATTCGCACTAAATTTGAAGACTGCTGCAGACGCAGGCATGGAATTCTAATCCTATTCGAATAATGAATAATGAGCGACATCGCTTTGGGCGAATTTAAGGCACGTTGACAACATAAGAGTTTAGCACCTAGACTAGGTTTTTTGGATAAGAGCGCGCTTTCATAGCAGCAGAACTGACACAGAGACGCGCAGAAGCGACAAATCACACCCTGTTTAAAATACATGGTACATCGTCACTTAAAAAAAGGTGCAGGGCTAGGATATATTTCAATTAGCGTGATTTGTCGGCGTAATCACGTCTTACTTCGATCTGCTGCTATGAAAAGGCACCTCAGGCAAAGTCGTCTAACCCTTTCTGCAAGTTATTTTAAATTTGAGGAACACAAAATAGCGTCTTGGAAACGAGCTATAAAATGCCGCAGGACAAGGTAAACCATACAATAATAACCTGACTTACCTAGCACTCTTCTTACCTTCACTTTGTTCTCAGACAACTTAGTACTTACTACTTAGTGCTACTTACAGTAAGTAAATGTAACACGCATCTGCCCCTTAATAACGTAGAAACTCTTACCTGCAACAAAGAGAAGACATTAAGAAACTAAGATTTCAAGACAATTTGCATAAAAAGTATCTTAAAACTGGCAAAGTAAAAATAATAAAATAGCCTAAAAAATTGCTGGTAACACGTGAGGTAATAGTGTAAGGTAAAACACCCAATTACGGAATTACCATAACTAAAAGTATGTAGGTAGTAGTTAGCATATTGTGGAGAAAAACCGACAATATGGGTTTACATGAAATTAACGATTACACACGTATAATTATTATTTGTTGTATTTTGGGATGTACGCTCTATTGTGGCTTTCACTATATGAATATATTAAACTCGCGCTTTGTCGGTCTCTCGCTTAATGCTCCTCTCATTTACTCAAAGGTTAATTTGTAGAGATCCCGTATAGGGATAAGTTCGCCTTTGTGCGTATATTTAAGGTATTTTTTGTGATTTGTCTCTGTTTCTTTATATTTGTACAATAAAGCATTTACTTACACGTACATTTGACGCGGCAAGACAAATTCTTTCTTAGTTCCCTTTACATACCTACATAATTGAATGTCATTAAAGTTGCCAATGCCAATAACTGCAGTAGTTACCGACAATAAGCCAATGTATCCTAACTACTAAGAAAATTATGACGCAGAGACATACGAGTAGCTGAAGTAGGTATTTTTTATATTGCGCAATGATAAATAAATAAAGTCAGTTTTAGCTTTCAGCATTAACACTAACAAATGATACGGTATCCTTTGTGCAGCACAAACTCAATGCTTCCCAAGAGGGATTAAAGTTAACATCTAGATTTAGTACAGTGCTTCAGTACAGTGAGCTTCAAAATAAATGGTGAAAAATACCTGAACACGCGATTCCAACCGAGGCGAGTAAAAGTTGAGATTGCTCAGATATCAGTGAGTAATTTAGTGCATTCAAAAACATCAGCGTAAAACTCACGATGGCACAAAAATATATAACTATTATAAACAAATTGTGTAGTTCAGTTTCTTCCATGCTGGTCTGGGAGTAAAGAAACAACTTAGAGTTCTTCTCGCGCAGACGGTGAAAGCCCATCGAGGGAATGGGCGCAAGTCTTAGGAATCATGTTATAGGCGATGCGGCTACCAACCCATCACTATTTTGATTTCCCTTTTCACCTGTACGCCCTCATGCTAAACATGGCTTTAAGGTTTTGTTACCTTAGGCTCTGTCTAACCCGTAAGGAATAATGACGTGATATACCTATATATGTATGTGCAGTTCTTGTAAAAAGTAACATTTTATAGCTGACTGTAACTACCTACTTGAAGTGTAAAATAGAATTGAATAGAATGTACTGCAAGCCAACACGTTGCTTGCTTTGATGCTAGTGTCTAGGGACGATACATGGATACAATAGTATCTGTTCAAAAATATTTAGTTTTTTTTTGGTAGAATAACAAAGCTGCCATCTAAAAGTCAAAACGAATATCTTTAAACAGTCAAGCTTTATTTTGCATTCTGGATATTAAGTAAAAGTAAGCTAAATTAAGTATTTTAAGTGACTAACGGATGACGGTGATGGATACATAAATAATCTAGCCGCAGTGAAAGGGTTAGATATAGTTCATATTGAAATATGTCTCACAGATATACAAATTTAATTTAATTCATCTTATATTTTAGTTTGGTCATTAATTACAACCATATTAAAAAAGTAATAGACGGACTCTAATCTATCAGTGTAATTGACCAATATACCAATTACTAATATTGAAAAGTTTTTGGGTAAATCCTACAACAATAACCCTTTACAAACGGGTAATTGTGGTTAGACTATACTGCGGATGAAATTAGGCTGTGTTACAAAGCCACGAACAAAGGTAGAAAGGGAGAACACTGATTGAATACCTTCTTAGAACATCAGATAGCGTGGCACGAAACCGCAGACAAAATGACCTGGAAATTCTTAATTTAAAGTAATGTTAGGTAACATAGCATTAAGGTACCAATAAGAATACCACAGCTGCAAATTAGTATCATGTAGTATCAATGAACGGCGAGTTTCTGATACAATGGTTGGCAAACGGTGAAAACATTTTAGAATTAGTGGTTTCCAAAACGGATGTGTAAAATCGTGATCGGCGGCTACCTTTGTTACGATGGTGTCAGATGTCTTATTGTGAAGGTAAAAATGCTAACTTTAAAACACTGGCTTTAAGTAGGTTACGCATGCAATGGGACTAAACATATAGCTGGTCAACACGTATTACATTACATAACACGAGAATTGAACTTACGAGTTGTTACTATTACCCGTCTACAACTGCTTGTATTGTCATCACGGAAATGTCTAGTTCCGTGCGTGTTTCGCATTTACACGATGGCTTTGTTTTGGTATAATTTGTTAGGGACGTAACAAGTTCTGACATGATGAGTGTAGACGTGTCCTCTCCGTGGTATCTGAGTACACCTCGTCCCCAACAAAAAGTGGTGGAAATAATGTAGAGCACAAGTAAACTAAACGTAATTGTCCTGACAAGGATGCGGCGATGGATTGGACACGCGCTTCGAGAGTTGAACAAACACCTGTCAAAGCAGCCTACTGTCGGCAAACTACTGTCAGAAGGCGGCCGGAGCGTCGTCGGACCACATAGAGGCGATTTGATTAGAGGGAGGCTGGAGCAATTGGTCTTGGCTGAGAAGAGCTGGAGGAAGCCGTGCAAGATCGATCCAAACGGAAAACTCGCAGACGCCCTATTTCCCTTATGAGGGATAGCATAAATACATCATCATCATCATTGTCCGACAGACAGTCTTAAATTGGAAAACTACCGTGATCTAAAAAGTTTCAAGTTACAATTTAAAAGTAGTGTACTACTTACTTTCGTCGCATATTACCGTGTTTCATCCAGTCAGCGCTTTCATTGGCTTTCTAACAGCTTTTTCACAAATTGGTATCCGCCTACTGCAGTTTTATTATCTCCCCTTATTTCAACTGTAAGATGCTCAAAGCAATCGATAACGTTGCGAAAACAAATTCAATTTGCCAGAACATCAACACTAATATTCCCTCTTTTTTCAGAGTTGAGCCAAGTCTGTACAGGTACTCATGATCGATGCACCTTTTCTCTTTTTTCCGGTGCCAAACAAAAACGAAAATACAGTGTGCATGGTACAAGTGAACATTATCGGATGCATTGGGTCTCGAACGTTCGGCGCGCAAGCGGGCGTACGCCCTTGAATACGGATGAGGCATGCGTTATGCATGCTGCAATCGCCCTCGCTCTCTCCTCTCCGATATCCTTACGTTACATATTGGTTGATAATGAGAACGTGTTTAAAATGGGTGAATATTTCTTATATTCCACTAGCTGAACCTACCCGGCATGGCAGCCGTGCCGGAAGATCTCCAAAAGAAATCTCCGCATAAGAAATTAAGTGGCAAAATGGCCGCCGCGTGTTAGATACTTCAATCTTTTTACTTTATAGCTTTGGAAAAAATGCGGTCATTATTAGATTTTATTTACACAAAACATCAAAGAAGCGCACACTCGTATTATTAATAATACAAGTCTCGATTCGTGGCAGTTCTGGCTGCATTTCTCTTTTATTTCTAAAAAATTACTCGACAATTGTGTTAATTTACAGTGATGTTTTTGTACACATGAAATACGTTTGTTCAAACCAGACGAGCTTGAAATATCATTTTACGGTTGAAGCAATCGTAAATTTTAATTTTAAATAACTCTGCGAACTTTTCGTTGTCATACACCGCTCAAAAATGCTAAGCAAATAAACACTTATGAAAATTCATATTCAACGCATAAATAGATGCTGTGTGTGTATTTTTATGGAAATACTGTCAATAACTGAAGTAGATGACCCAGTGGATCCCAAATAATACGAAGCGCGCCTCATTTAAAAAGTTACTTCATTCATGAGTCTGATATAAATAATAGAAGGACTTTCAAGGAATATCATATTATACTGATTTTGGAACTTGCGCTTGCGGCCCACAATTTAAGCTTCACATTCATGTTGATTGAAATATTGAAACAATTGAATGATTAATTAGTTCATTCATTGCTCACTAAGCTGTATGTTGATGAGAAAAAACATTACAAATTTTACTGTGAGATCGTACGAAGGACAAGATTCGAATGGTTCGATTTTATTTTTGTAATTCGTCGAAAATTACGTTAATTACGTTGTGATTATTTAAATTGCCTATTTACTTTGTTCAGCGGACCATAATTACAAGCTAGATACGGCGAACGCATAAACCTATTTATAAACCGGTTTCATTATGGAATCGGTTATTATAAGAGCTAATCAATAATTCCGCTTGTTACGTCGTTTCTGAGATGGGTCAGTATGACGTTGCCATAGCAACGGTGTCGTTTATAGACAGCCGGTTTTCCGCGTGCCGCGTTCATTAAATATGTTGGGTTACTTAACCTATTGTTCTTTTGTGGCAGTTTGAATACTAATATGTTTCGGTACATACCTACATTTAACTGAATTGAAAGAATTTTCCAAAAATGAAACGTGTTTTTATAAAAAACTAGCTTCTGCCCGCGACTTCGTCTGCGTAGAATTATACATAAAAACTTTCCTCTTGAATCACGCTATCTATTAAAAAAAACCGCATCAAAATCCGTTGTGTAGTTTTGAAAATATAAGCATACATAGGGACATAGGGACAGAGAAAGCGACTTTATTTTATACTATGTACCTAGTGATTTAGAACGTTGTAATGGGTGTATATCATAAAGAGTAATTAATGTTCAAAACTAAAATAGAATTAACTAACATAGTTTATTAATATGCCTCGTACAGTTCGTAGCGTGGTCGTGCTGAAATATTAGAGAAACCATAATGCTTAACACTTTTAAAAATTCCGATGTCAAATTTCAGACGATCTTTCCACTGCTTTTCTTCTAAGGCTCTTGTGTACAGTATCTTACGGTGCGTATTTCAAAAGCACGCATCACAAAATGATAAGGAACCCTGTTCAATGACTAGTTTTTCATTTTATTTTATGTAATAATAATTAAAGTTAATCTTTATACTGATTCCTACAAAGGTAAATCATGCAATCAGGCTAAATGTGGCCATTCATAAAAAAACACTGGCAATAAGAACATGCCGCAAGAAACTTGGTAGAAAGTCTTTTTATAAATAGGTACATACATATATACCATAATCAAATTCTACTTAGGTCGTTACTTTAGGTCTTGTTACCTTTGGTCCTGTTTCCCCGTACCCCTACGGGAACGGATGAAGACGTGATTTATAAATGTATGTATGTATTTACAAAGGTAAACGCACAGTTGCCGGATACGGAACGCATGTCAGTTACCAGCCACTGGGCTCCCAGGCATCTGGGTTACCGGGTCGCGGTCCGACCTGATTCCGGCGAACGCGACCTGCCCCACGACCCATTTATAGCACGACTGAAATTCGGCAACGATTCATGAGACGCTTATGTCACGTAGAGATTCTGCAGTGGCTTTATATTGGCAATAAGATGATCTACTAATTTAATATAACACACTGGAACTGGAATATTTAAAACTACAATGCACAAAATGTCCGTTACACCCTTAAGCTGGTTGTCTTTGACAATCACCAAAAATAAGTGAAAACTATTTAGATTTCCTTAAGAGGGATTGATTTTTTGTTGGGCATTAGTTACTATATTACTACATAGGTTAAGCTTGGATATTATTATCGCTTAGAAACGTATAAGAATAGTATTTGTGTCACGAGGCAGCAAAATGATGTATTTACGCCGAGGGCGCTACATTGAGTCCAGAGCGTAATGAGATTCAAGTGTTAACGCCCAAGATGAAAATAATTTTGCTGCCGAGTGGCTCATACAACTTTTCACATCGAACATTAAAAAACTTGAAAAAATAATTCTCAATATAATTAAAGAGCTACCTACCAGAAAATGGCGTGGCTTTACAATTATCAACTTCAAAATATTGTATTTGCAAGCCTTGAACAGAAAAGTTGCACTCTCGACAGAGACCAAAGCTTACTTTTCTGAGTGAGAGGTGTGAAAAATATTTTTCCTTGTCTTTATTATATTAACCTTTGCTGGAGTAATTAACGGAATTCACTTTTGATTAAAAGGACAATTTCAAGCGCATAATTCAAAAACACCTACCACCTTCACTTTAAAAAATCTGAATTGACCGAAGCAAACTATGGCAAATAAGTATAAAACGTTGTGAACACCCTACAGTGGTACATGGTGTAGCTCTGACTATTTAGGTTTATTGCACTGATTATTTATCAATGAAAAGGCTTTTTAGACGTAAAAAATACTTTTAATTAGATAGTGTACAGAGAGCAAGAGCACGCGGTAAAAGTAAGAAGAAGGAAGAGGGCGCTAGTGTTGCCGCTCTTATGTTTTGTTGGTGATGCCAACACGTGGAATAATAAGTTACTACATATACAGTAAATCCTGACTAAATGGTAACATATATTCGATATACGTAAAACAATCATTACATTACGTTACATTACATTGTTTAGGGGAAACCGTGCATGAAATTAGGCGTCTGTTTGTGTGTGCTGTGTAAGCAGAAGTGCAATTGGAAATGTAAATCATAAAGACAACGAAAGGTACCTACGGTCCGTGAACATTCGAAATAGATTACTTCAGAGTAACATAAAAAAAGGATTGTAGTAGCAGAGGGTTTGATTTCAAGTTTATTATTGCATACATTCCCTTTGATTGGATGTACGGAAGCGAAAATAGTAACATAAAGAAAACTGCAGTAATTAATGCCATATTGCCGTCGCACAGGATAGTTATCATAAAGGACCAAGTAAGTGCTTTTAACTGTATCATATGTAAATACTTAGAACATGAAAAACTGCTTAAAAAGCAAGTAAGACACTAAATATGTCCAAGTGTTTTGTTTTTGTTAAAAAATATTGTAAACCTTTTGCTAATTATGTCCATGGAATTGTCATTGGACATACATACCAAATTACAAGTCAAACCGACCACTAGGGAATATTCACTATTTTATTCATGGCTTGCTATAGCAAGCCATGAATAAAATATTCTACAAAGAGATGGGGACAAATCTTTAATAGCTTACATCTCGGTTATTTTTATAGTTATTTAAAAAAACATATTTGTAGAAAAAAATAATTTTAATATGGAGTTTACATGGGCGTTGTGACAAATGACGTCATATGTCATATGGTATCTCTCTTTCTAATCGCTGACTAATTAGTAGTTTAAAACTCTTATATTTTCCGTATTTCTTTTACCGATTTTACTTTTAATTTCACTTTTCGTCATCTTTTTTACTATATTTTCATATTTTATAAGAAATGTGATAATTTTTTTCAATGGATATTCCCTATTGGGTCAAATTAGACTAAAATTTTGAAGAAAATTTACAAAGCTCTAATAAACGCTCATAACAACTACGAGGTTAGCTGTAGAATATCCTTTGTAAGAAAGAATGAAAGAAAAACTTTACTCCTGAAAATATTATAAAAATAAATAAAAAATAATTATTAACAATTTGGGTATAAATTGTCACAAACTGCCAACTCAGCATTGATGCTGGCCTTACAGCCAGCGTTGGTTTGCCGATATTCGGGATACGATCGTTCGCCTCTGTACTATTATTATGCCTAGTATTTTTATTTTATTTTATATGCAATAAAAATATTCAAAAATACACAGAAGCAGCCCATTCACTAATCAAGATGTGCTGCCGAGTGAACTTGTATAAAACCCGTAATAATATTGGCTTCGCTAACTTCCGTATTTTCCTTATACATGCCCATTTGCAATATAGGGTTATTTGCAGCGGAATAAAAGCCTTTAGCCATTTCTGAAAACTCATTTAGTTTAATAGAGTCACGATTGTTGGCAGTTAGAGAAAAAGCTATGGTGTCATTATGCCGTTCGGACATTGATCGTGACTGCAAAGACTTGTCTTCTTATTTAGAAGTTATTTTAGAGCTATTTAAAGATGTGTTTTGAGTATTATAGCACCTACATCAAGATGAGTTTTGTCGTTTGAATTTTTAACAGTTGCGAGTTCATATGTGCATGACTGTATGTTCGAGGTTTAGGAATGTTCGTGAGAAATCGAATATGACTTTACCATGGAATTATTTGTAAAGAAAAAGTATATTTCCAAATGTGCAAAGCTTGCTTGCCATGCTAATGCTTACCACGCGATAGCCTCTTTAATGGAACCGAAGGAAACCACCACTCGGGTAACGAAATGTATTATTAAAGAAGCGGAAAATTAATTTGTCTGAATAAATAAAATTTAAATAGTTAAGATCGTAAATCCAATTTGCTATTATAAAATCCTCTAACACATTCTATTTACTACACAATGGGTTCAAATAGCTGGTTTCGAATTGTTCGGGCTATTCCGCGCACGATGTCCGGTAATTGCTAGCACGCGTGCAATTTTCTCGTATACGCTTCCCTTTCACACTGGACTAGTTCAACAGGGACGCATATAGCGAAAAAGTGAGTCGTGGCAATTCCTGGGTGCAGTAATGGAGATCTGTCGGCCCCGTTTGAGGTGCGCGTGCGACCATTATTCGCGCCCCGGTCGACTGCACCAACGAAACCAAAACAACCATCCTACCTTAATTACTCACGAGAAAATAAGACAACATGAGTAAATCTCGAGGGTTTTCTGAGATCGTGAAGACGCCCACGCGAAATCCCGAGCAAAAATTCGACTTCCGCTGTTTCTTTGAGAAATAAATTACGGACAGAATGCGTGCTCGTTTACATTTAAAAATAAAGTGATGCAGGGATTTTACAATGATTCTGATGAAATTTTTGCATAAACTTTATACCTAACAAATATTTAAGTATTATATTGTCGATTTTCTGTTTATGCTTCTCATGCATTTCCGCTGCAGTGTTTTCTTATCAGCTCAACATTGTATTATAGCGATTGCAATGGCATTTACGCTGCAATTTAACTTGGATTAGGTACTAGGAACGCATACCATCTGAATACACACAAATGGACGCCACAAATTTCGAATTAACTTTATTTACTGGACTATTTTGTATCACTGGTCAGCTATTATTGTATTATAACCCCAAAATTATGGCCTCCATCTATTCACTTTATCACGCCTACTCGCCACTTAAACAAACGATTATTCAACAGCATTAAAACTAAAATTTCGTACAAACACTCGCGCCATACAAAAAAGGCTACGATTACATTAACATAAATTAAATAGTTTCAGTGAACTTTGCTGTTATCTCTAGCGATTAATGTTTAGCTGAATCTTTTAGGATTATAACACTTTACTCACGCCCACACCGTTACACATTACTGTGTTATTTGTAGCGTGAAGTCTTTTTTTGAATTTGAATCTTTTGCGGTCGGATTTTGTTTAAAATGACTCTTCCACTCAGACGAGTCGAAAGCCATGGAGTAAATAACAGTTTCTCATTGCTAAACTGGCCAGTTTCTAGTTGGATTCTTAATCCTTTGAAATACAAAAGTAATACAGCGAAGAACGAGCGATGTTCAGCATTAGACCTGCTGTTGGAATCTTGGGATGTTAGTATGTGTGTGTGCATGCGTGTACGCTTCGCCGTCACGCACCCTACGAGGCCAGTAATCAGCTTAGATACTACACGGTTGTTTCTCTTGCTATACGTATCAAGTCTACTTCTGTACATTTCACAAATTACTTCCCATTGCATAGGTACCGCATCATAATTGTTTACTTATTCAACACGTGTAATAACGCTGCCATGTCGCGAATGACTTTAAACGTAACATGCCTGTACTTATTAATTAATCAAATTCTTTCCTTCATTCATCAACATCCTTATTGAAATGAACACTATATTCGCAACTCGAACAAATCACCTAAATAAATATGCTATTTATAAGCCAAGCCCTCAAAAAGTTTGCGATTACATCATCGACGTAACTGAGGAGCAGTTCAAATATTTTTCGGGGATGAGTTAATTTTATTTCAGGAAACGTTGTTTATTATTATTACAATCCCGGAAAGTATTACGCTTGGAGAATAAAAAGTTTGGGTAAACTGTAGGCTTTCCTTCTGAGAAAACTTTGAAAGATTCTTTGATAAGTTGTGAAATCTCTTGAGACAAGAATTCTTAATTTTTTTTTGTTATAGCAAGGCAATCTAATTCATTGATCATTGTTTTTCACTAAACTTTATATCAGACAAGTAAAGAGCATGTGGCAGCAGTGAAAAGTAGAAAAATAAAGAAAGGACATATTTCAAACGTTACTTAAGTACCTACCGTAAGACTCAATGGAAATTTCAATGGTTAAATCTACAGAGGCCATTCGTCTTTTTTCTTCTCGTTGCATTAAATACTATGGAAGCCTCAATGTATTACATGAGAGTTGGTAAAGGATACCCAAAAATTAATGCTGTAGTAAATAAAACGATTGGTTTAATTACATTAGTTACATAAACAGTTACATTAGTTACGGGATCGTGGGACAGCGACACGGAAGTATCATAGCCTTGGTGGCAATTTTTCAAACGCCATTGTACATTACCATGCACACATCCTATCATTTGTGCCCCGGATCCCATAGCAAATGTGCGTGGTTCTACTTTTAACCAATATAGTATGGTCGGCATCATTAATGATCCATTTGATTTTGCTTTGGTTGATGTAAAGAAAGTTATTTCAAGATACGATAAAAAAAATAATGAATTCATTCGACGTCTAGAAATGATGATACGCTTGTTAGATTACGTAACTTACTCTTGTATTTCTTACGACATCTTATTTATGAATAGATAGAATTCAATCAGAATATGTCAATTGCACTGATCCCATTGCAATTCTTAAATGCATTGTTGTGTAACACAGATATATAAAGCGGTAAGGTCTGTTATAGCGTGGCACGCCTAATTGTCACATGCAGTCGCATTGAATCACTGAACGCACCGACAAGTGTTGTTGTTCAGTTCACTTCATTCAATGGAGCCATTTCATTCATTCTTTTAAAATGGAACTAACAAGGCGCCATATCTCTTTAAGCATATGATTATTTCCAATTTATATTTTTGCGCTCATTAGAGAGTAGATTAATTATAAGAGCCTCTTGAGCAATTCGCATAGAACAGATTATTTACATTTTTAGTGTATATTTTCAGCGTATCAGTGTGCATGACCTACAATGATGTAACACAACAAAATGCACCGTCACGTGAAACAAAGTAATATAATCGTGCATGAACGTTTGCGTTGTGAAAATACGTTTCACAATCACAAGCGCGTCGGACGCGGAAAGGTTTTCGCTGTTTTATCTTTATTTTCTGCAACTACAAATCACTATGTAGCTAAGAGCACCAGTTTCGGCTGAGATATATAGGAGAGATTGCGCCACGTCGAGTTCACACGGGTTCAGTCGCGCGATAGAGCCGGCCTTGGCCCCGGTACCCGGCCACTATAAACAATGGCGATTACGAAATCATCGATGTAACCAACAATGATCCGTAGTTCAACACAAGTTACGATTCTTAGAAAAATCGTACGAAACGACTTCTAAAAGAGAATCACTTGGCAGTTTACTCTATTACACAAAGGAATAATGTAGGTATAAACATTAACGAAGAAAATAGGTAGCTTAAATACAAAAAGGCAAGCGGAGCTTTTGATGTATATCACACAGTAGGACGCTCCGTAGCAACGCGAGATGAGAAACATTTTAGTAATTGCCCATGACGAGGAGCAAAATAATGGACGTTGATGATGATGACCCCTGTATTGAAACACAAACGAAATTGACCATTCAAACCGCCCGGGAAGCAAGAGACGGATAGCGTGTACGAAAATATACCAAATAAGATAACTTATTCCAAGAAACACGTTGCTATAATGCCATAAACTGTGCTGAGTCACAGCAACAATAATCAAAGAACCGGATTGTCAATAAAAATCGCTGGTTCTTTTATTCTCAAACTTCAGGGCGTAAATTATCTTGTTTACAATTTAGGTATTGCTTTCTGGTAAACCCGAATTGAGATGGCAGCGATAAAGCTTATGTAAAGAGTCTTTTTAATTTTACAAACAAATCAATCAAACTATTTTGCTCAATAATCTTGCGAGGTGAATCATGTTTTTTAGAAAAAAATGACCTTTGCATTGTTATTTAAACATACCTCATTTCTAGAACGTTCTAAATTAAATGGAGCAAAACTGCTAGTTGATAAATGTTCCAGTTTCTGTTTTTCTTTCCAGTAAAATGTGAATTATTCTAGATTTTATAAACCCAATCGCGTGCTGAATAGGTATGAAACGTTTGAAACAAGGCCAGCAATGCTGTAACCGGCGGCAATGGGCATAAACCATTCTCAAATGCAGTGTCGCGAGGGTGCAATGTTGCCCAAAGGCCACGGAATTGGGTGGCTATTGTGGAATCCATACCGCATCTATCTACACCATAATATAATTTAAAAATAATGCAGTGTCTCAAGAAAAAAGTTTTTAACTAGTGTGCTGCCAGTAACGACTAATGACATACGGAACTCAGACGTATAGTCTCATAAAGTTGGTCTTGTGAAAATGCTCGAGTTCACTCAATGGGAAATGGGAAGAGCTATTCATGACCCGTCGAAGAACAAAGTTATCGACATAGCTCAGTAAATTGCATTTCTTAAATGGCAGCGGGTGAGATACATTGATCGTAGTAGTAAGGCCGTTGAAGTTTTAAGGTTCTGTAGTAGCGACCGCGTATCAAAAGATGAAGCATTGGTAGAACTCCAGCAAGTATTATTGTTCTATGACGATAACAATTGTATAAAACATCGATTCTTTTGTCATTTACTTTATTCAAATATTTATTTTTAATTAAAGTAAGACATGAACAGACAGCAAAAAAGAACGAGTAATGATTTTGTGAAGTTTTAACGATTATAAATAGCTTTATTATACCAAAAACGTACAAAAATAAAATAACTGGCCAGGACGATTGCACTTTTTGCACCCAAACGTGTTCGTGAAAATAATAAAAAGATCTCAGTTAACATCGAAATAAAGCCAAGATTAATATTTGAAGACGGATAGAAATAAATATAGACAAAACAAATGAACACTCCGCTGCATGCAGCAATAATTTAGAAATAGGTATATTCATTATTTACTTCAACAATAAAGCGGCTCAATGAACCGGCGTTGCCAACTTGGCACACATCTCCGGTTGCTCCTAGAACTGTGACCTACAGCTATTTATGTACTGTCAATATGCAACCAATGTGTCTAAATACTTTAAATGTTTGAAGGTCTTTGACCGACAACTGCTATTTAAATAGTTCGACAAAAAAAACACCACCAAAGAATGCACAGAAGTAAAGTATCTAATAATTAAAGACTAATTTTTACTACAGCTTTGTTACTTTATGTAAAATATTATTCTTTGAAGACGTACAAGCTATTTTATTGACATATAAATCCATTGAGCACAGTTTGGTATGATGACAATGATATTACGTGAACAGTATAACGACAACACGACAACCCACGCTTGCTTACTACAGCTTAGAGACAGTCCACGTGCCGCGTAGGCGAAGAGAAATTTCGTAAGTAAAACTATTTTACACCGAACAAAGTAAAACGGTTATCCATATTATAATGTTATTCAGAAACTCTATGCAAGTTCATGCCAAGTTTTAAATTTTACTTGCTAATTAATAGGTTCATAAGTCGAAGTAAATTAAGATAAAGATGGTTTAAATAATACAGCACGGCAATTCAGCAAGAGGACATTATAACGAGTTATCGGCGTTGAGAGTTGCTGGCGTGAAGTTTTTATCTGAAATTTTATTTAAATTTGGACGGAATGTGATTGTTTACTGATGCCATTCCAGCATTATCATTATCACCATTCTAAATCATGTCAGTAAGCTTCAGTTTACTAACGCGAAATGCAATTGTTTTGTTTGCATTTTCTTTGTTTTTAATTATGCTTACATTATATACCTACGATTAGGTTTCTTAAAACAAATGTGATGAACAACATAATAAAACAACGGAAGTTCCATCGCTCTCGTTAGTCTGGAGTATCTCATTAGAAATATATTTTAAAGATAGTTAGGTATCTCTGAATGAAAGAGCCTTTTCCACGATCGAGTCGAGACTGGTGCCAATAATGCAAGCAGCAATAACGAACAGGGATTTTCAGAATTCTCATAACAGATCTGCAATCTGTAAATAACGTTCTTGGTAAAGGTTTTCATTTCAGTCATATTTTCAGCGGGAAATGATAATGTCAGGAACATTTATAGCAGAATTCAACCTAAAGTACATGGCAAAGTTGATATAGATGATGCGAAATAGTTAAGAAACTCTCAATGCACGTACCTAATTAATGGATGATTTTAATTCTGCTTCAGAAAACTTGTTAAACCATGGTGTCTGTCATTCAGACTGTACCATGATAAGAAACCAAAAACACTCTAAAATAGTGGCTCATTAACAATGCCAATAGTTTTAACATCTGCAAATGAAACTGTGGCGACGCTAATAACCTGCACTGCATATTTTTACCCCAGACCTTAAACGTAATTGTAGTTCAGTTTTGTTACTGAAATTTGTTTTCTAGAAGACTAATTATACTTCTAATAAAATCTCGACTCCCGTCACTCAAGCGTCAAGTTCAGTGAACAGACCGGCATAAATATTGTAGAAATATCGTCCAAGCATAAAATGGGCTTGTTACATCTGCTTCGTAGGGTTCGCCCGAAGCAACGACGCTGTAAAATAACACCACTGAAATATTTTATCGACTGAACATAAACTTCCAGAAAGTTACAGCTATTGGAAATTGGTCTTATTCCGCGCTGGACGAGATTTTACGGCGAGACAGATTGCTAAATTGATCATTTGAAAGATTGTGCTAGTGTTTTTATTTTGTACAGAATAAACTTTTATGCTCTCTGCGGTTTTCATTGCTTTGAGATAAGCGTTAAAATGCGTTTTTCAATTTAGCAAATTAATTCCCTTGTGCCGTTTCTTTTTTAAATTATATGAATGAATCACGCTAATCAGAAAACACTATATTGTACATCTCCTCGTTCTACCAAATTTCCGTTTCGTTATTTTATATTATCAAATTAGAACTCAGCTTTAAAATATCTGCTTACCACGATTACGCTTAAAAAGTACTTAAAAATGTGCTTCGTCCGTTTTTATATTTTTCATTTTTTACCCGACCATCATG
Organism: Pandemis cinnamomeana; assembly: GCA_932294345.1. Classification (NCBI taxonomy): domain Eukaryota; kingdom Metazoa; phylum Arthropoda; class Insecta; order Lepidoptera; family Tortricidae; genus Pandemis; species Pandemis cinnamomeana. The sequence continues at coordinate 6,572,194 of OW028705.1, read as the reverse complement.
GTGACTGCTAATGCAAAATATGCAACAAAAATAAAAAAATATACTGCAAAAGCTGACTGCCATATTTAATAGCCTTTAATCGGTTGATTAATCGTAGAATTACCAACCGATATCTGAATATCCATCCATTCATCGATAAAAATACTTTCGATCAAACGAGTCTGTTATTCAAGTTAAAGAAATAGCGTAATTTCAGAATCAATAGAGTCGTTCGAGAGGTAATTTTCTGAGTCGATTCAGGTGACGTTCGTGCAGAATAAATAACATCTACACTTTTTGTGAGTATCCTCACTATAATACGAGGTCAAAGTTATCGCTCTTGCAGTTTTTACACGCGTAAAATCTGCATCGCAATAATGCTGAGTAATTCTTAACGAGATATTAATGTCTGAAGTGCGCGCATAAATATTTGTGTACAAGCATCGAACGGCAAAACATTTTGGTTGGACATGTTTCCCTTAATTGATTCTCGGAATTTGACCTCGTTTTTGATATTACGCGAAATTCGTGGGCAATCTTCAAGAAATAAAAAATCAAAATAAAGAGTTAGTCATTGAATGAAAAATTACGTCACTGCTCCCGTTTGTAATTGCAAAATAAGCAACGGTATGAAAATGTTAGGTATCGAGAGGCCGACTCGGGTATATAATATTCTAAACGACCACTAGATCGTTGTGCGATCCTAAAAACAGGTTTCCATATATTCAGAACTAAGCTTTAGTTGACGTATAGACTTTCAAATTACCTGTTTTCTCATAGTTGTTAGGCGAGCAACGCGAACCCGGCCTGACCTCGCTGTATAGAGGAAATAACTAATAGAGTGGAAATGTCATACAATTAATATGAAAAACATACATACTACATAGATAGATACATACATACATAAATCACGAATTTATCCCTAACGGGGTAGACATATAATACTCCTTTCATCCACTCAAAGGTTGACTGGAAGAGATCCCTTAAAGGGATAAGTCCGCCTTTGTGCATGTATCTCAGTGTTTGTCAATTGTATTTTGTCTTGTTTATTTTGCACAATAAAGAGTTTACATACATACATACATACAGAGCCTAAGGTAACAAGACCTAAAGGCCACGTTTAGCATGATAGATTGTGGGCGTATAGGTGGAAAATGGAATTAAAAATACCTATCAGGTTGCTAGCCGCATCGTCTATTTCATGATTTCTAAGATTTTCGCCCATTCCCTCAATATTTGCTAAGCCTATATGGCGATTGCTGCACTGTGATTGACCGACTGAAGGTCAAGCAGATGAGAGTGCACGAGAAGTACTAGAGCTAGGCAAGCAGCTATTACGATTAATATGGATAATTAATGTGAATGACACTCGCTTATTTTTGTAAAAACAAAGTAAATGTATGCCTAATCAATTCTACTTCAATCCCTTTATTAGGTAGGAGATAAAAAAAAAACTTGCGATAAATTTGTGTTAGCAAATTATATTATTACTTTATTACTAATCGTGTGCATAATTGGACCGTATCGCCACTCTATTTGGTTATTTCCTCTATGGACCGCGGATAATTTGACTCAAACTGCCAGGAAATGGAAAATCTCATGCTTGACGTAAACGATGCTCAAACAATAAAATTATTCATCTACTCCTCTATGCCAGCTAATTAAGTATGTTAATGAAAGTGTCAAATCAGGTTTTTAGTTGTTCTAAATAGTTACTTTCACTATCTGCGATAGCAAAGATAGCGTTTTATCGAATGTGTTTTATTACGCTATCTAAATCACGCAATATTCGGGTCGTTGCCCCCAGCTATCGCTTTGGACGATAGCGTTTACACGGAAAAAATCCGTCCTCAATATGGCAACAGATAAAATTATCATCCGGTGTTTGTTGATCTCTCGCCCCTCTCGCCGTGGTAGCCGAAGCGGTGTACTATTAGGAAATAGGATGAAATGCCGGAGCTCTTTCACGAATGGGCGTGATGCGTTAACGATAGTGTAAATATACCGTAAATGTCCTTGGCTGCGGACGCCTAACAGAGGTCGTTTCGAGAAGGTGCTACTGCAAATATTTGGAACCACTTGAATTTCTAGTTATATTTGTAGTGATCGCGGTTAATTGTACAATAGACATGTTGAAAAGAAGTCTGCAATTCCGTTCACGCTACCGCAGCTAACGCGGACAAAATAAATTATGGTTTTCTGCGTAAATAGAAAATATAAGCAGTTTTGAAAAATTTTAAAAAGAGGAATTAGCATAATTTGTTTTATAATATCGTTTCAAAAGACACTTAGATTGCAAAATAAATCTCGAACACGAATTACCAGTTAAAGCGACTAATACATAAATAAATCATGTCTTTATCCCTTACGGGGTAAACAGAGCCTAAGGTAACAAGACCTAAAGGCCGTTGTGGGCGAATAAGTGGAAAGGGGAATCCAAAATAGTGATGGGTTGGTAGCCGCATAGCCTATAAAATCCGCCTCAGATTTTCACCTATTCCCTCGATGGGCTTTTACCATCTGCGCGGGAAGAGAAGCAACTGGTACATTCTATGTTTTTTCTTTACTCCTAGACCAGCATGGAAGCGACTAATAATGTCAGTAAATAGAACTACCCACCCAATTATTCTTTAATGTCCCATATTTAACCAAACCGTAATGACACGCGATAGTAATTAAGACAGATTTAATGACAGCTAATAAAAATGTATTAACTCTCGGAATAAGATGAAGATTACTACGAAAGTGTCCTTTCATAAGATGTTCGTCGACATTTCACGGCTACACAAAGAAATAAGAAATGGTTAAGAAGGGTGTGGTCACGAATTTTACTCTTAATTGCTGACACCTGACTCCTGGTGAAGCTATATATACCTAGTTAGGTATTTTATTTGTCGAGCGAAAGCCGTACAAGCCGTAGGTATCCCATGTTTTACGAAAATCAACGAATGTCGCCATAAACTAAGACCAATTACCTTGTGTGTGTTTGCAGAGTAGCTATGTTATTGGTATTTATGTTGTGGATAGTAGTTGAGAAACCTCGTGTAAAGAGGAAAATATTTACATATAGTTACAACTAGTGGACCCGAAAAGCTGTTATGTTTTTCCAAGCAATTTTCCATTTTTTTCTCGTCATAGAACTTTAACAAATTAAAGTACAATACCTAATCGATCCAGTCGTTTTCGAATTATGCGTTTAGTGACTCAGTAACATCCAACTACTGGGTACAGGTTTCCTCTCATGATGGAAAGGCTTGTGTTGTAATTCCCACGCAGGCCCAGGATGAATTTCCAACACTTAATTGCTTCGCTGTAAAGCTCAACAAAAATCCAAATATAGATAATTCGCTCCAAAATTCCGAAAATCCCGAACTTGAAAAATAATTGGAACACACGGTTCACTCTTTAGCTTCGGCTTGTTTTATTAGTACAATTAAATGGTAGGTATTAAACTCATAAAACAGTGGCATTGGTCCCGATCAACAATAACGGCGGTCCGTTGAGATCACCTCGTGTAGATTCACATTCATTATCACAATAGGTTGGCATTGGCAATACATACCACTATTGTGCCAGTAATACCTAATAGTTAAGCATATGCTACCGGCCCCATGGGGCGTCTATAATGAAGGCTCCAAGGAAATGGACTATTGTAGTTTCTTTGTCAACGATGTGGGTCGTGTATAATGGGGGATCATTTCATGCTCCCTACTGTTATGTTACAGCTACTGGGACGGATAAAGGTTAAAGAAGTCTGTAATTCTCTTATACTTCGGAGACCTTCGGAGCCAAGGGTAAACGATACAATGCTTGTTTACACATACATATGATAAAACAGTAGAGAGAATAGAATATATCTGTACACTAATACACTAAAGGTATCTGACAAAACTTACTCAGGGGGGAATTAGAAACGCTGACAGAGACGTTTCAATGACTTGGTTTTTATAGTCCGTATATCTTTCAATCTATTTCTTTGGTCGTGCTAATCTTTGTAACTCCGAAACGGACTTTCATGCCGTTCTTAAAGTTAGATTAAACTTAATCTGGAGCACGTATAGGCTCAGTTCCATTAACCTCTTTAAAATTTGTTACACGCATTAAGGTGAAGTCTGGTGAAAAATGAATACCTCGTTTTAGTCAAACCTTTTGAACTAAAATCACCACCCGTTGTAATTTTTACATACATTGTAACTTGAAACAAGAAATATTGTTAATAAAACTACATTGTAATACCAGGTTAAGTAGCACATAAAGTAAACAACATAAATTATAATTAGACAATTGTGACAGTTTAGAATATATCGCCCTATAAAATCACTACTGTTTTTACGACTTTGGTGGACTTGGCGTTAATTAAATATGTGATTTTATCATAAATATGTTCTGAAGTATTTTTTTAAAGTTGTAAAGGTCAAAAGATGAAATAAACAGTAAATTGGCTTAAAACGAGAGCTCCCTCTAATAGTGATGTGATCATTTAGCGTTATAGCATTAAATGACGTCGTTTGAAACCAGAAACTTTTTCTATGGAAACTAGATAGCGTAGTTCCATAGCGTATAAGATTCAGGCATCACATTATAGAGATCATTGTTAAAACAAACGGTTAAATTACTTTGTGAAATAGTGCCCTGCTGTATGCTGGTAGTCCTGCAAAGCCGCGCTTACATTGAATATTTTTAATCATGCCCGCTTCAATCGCTTTAATAGTAAATTATTTAAATGCGTATGGTCAAAAATGGGGCGTGTAGTCGCCAAAATAAATGTTTTTGCTTTACCATATTTTTGATCAGTTCCCCTACTATCACTTCACTATCACTACATAGTATAAAATAAAGTCGCTTTTTCTGTCCCTGTGTCCCCATGTATGCTTATATCTTCAAAACCACACAACGGATTTTGATGCGTTTTTTTTTAATAGATAGAGTGATTCAAGAGGAAGGTTTATATGTATAATACATGCATAATATACCGTGCGAAGCCGGGGCGGGTCGCTAGTCAGATAATAAAACAAATAAGATTGACAATATATGGACATAAGGGAAAATGGTCGGTAATTTTAAGCGGAAACCTATAAGGGATTTTCTTGGTCAACTACAGTGGAATGCAGCGGAAGGTCGCCAGAGCAGACAGGGAAAGTGATACGCTGTTTACAGTGAGGCCACCCCCACTAGACTAGGTCATCAATGATAAAATCTCACCTATTTTCCCATTCGGACTGTACGGCCCGTAGCTACCGGAGGACAGCGGCGACGAGTACCCATTGTTCGGCTGGGGTTGTGCCACCGCCCCAGGTGACGGCGAGTTGGCTCCGGCGCCGCCCGCCATCCAATCCCTGACGTGGCCGTTGACCTGGCCGTTGTGGACCCCCGGCTCGGCCTTCACCTGCCCTGGGAGCACCCCACGGTACGCCACTTCGTGTTTCAGGTCCATGCCGCTGCTACCGCATGCTGTCGCGCCGCCGCCGGCCCCGCCGCCCGCACTCCACACTTCTGGAAAAATAGTTCTAAGTTAGTTCGAAGTCTACATAAAAGGATCTATCGAAGAATAACACAATCAAAATGTAAATACATTTCCATTGTACCTACTTGGTATCACTTATATTTCGAAGCTAAGTCAATAAAGAAAAAAAGACGATACACCGGCCGTGGTTTATACTATTGCAACTTATAAAATTAGTTAGTGCAGAACGAAATTTTTCAGCCGCGGATACCCGATATTGATGATAGAAAATATAAACATTCACCATAAAAAGATAAGTAAAATTCGAAAACGTGAATTACGACTAAGAGTTCAAAAGTCGGATGAATGGATGAAACTTCCAAAACTTACGGACGAAACTTCGATCCTCGGGTATATTTGTTTGATAATACATCAAATCGGCAAGTCTTTCTATAGAGAGATGCGTTGTTAAATGATACATAATTCACTATACCCTCAAAGTAACATTTTTTACGAAGAGAATCTAGTTATGTTAAATTGACAATTCGTTTTCATGACGTTGACGTCTCACCCTATGCTCGTTCCATCGAGGTTCCATCTATGCTAAATTTTTTTGCATTCTTGCTTTTCCATATGCCAAAAATAACGGAATACAGAACAGGCCCAACTATAAATAAAATTAAAAAAAACGAGACCAATTTTAGTAGTTTGTACATTTTCTTAATTTTCCAAGTAGCACACGAAACACGAGAGTCGACATCAAACGCTTTAGTTCCATTTATCCAGCTGGCCTAACAAAGAATAATTATTTGTACTTATTATTTACGTAATCTTTGATCTCATCTTGATGTTAAAAAACGTTTAAGGAAATATATTAACCATCACTTTGATGAAAGAAGAAAGAAAGTCTGCTGAAGCTCAGAAAGTGCCGCGAATTGTTGAAGATTTCTTTGCAGCTCTAATTTTTACTAAAAGGTTATTTTTATAATACGTTTGATTACTAGTAATTCTAATTAGATTTTCAACAAGATGAAAATTCGCACTTTTAGCAAAATGTACCCACTTGTTGCAGAAAAAAAATGAAACGGTATGGGGCGCATAACTCTCTGCCAAAAAATTAACAGACGCAATCCACATTGGTCTTCGGAAATGTTTAGTTGCGTGCGTGTTACGGATTTGTGTGGCAATTTTTATATTGTGAGTTTGCAGGAACGTAAGGAAGGAGGTATCCTGTACGTGTGGGTACACACCACGCCCTCCACGAAACTGGAAGAAACGGAGTAGGTACACAAACAGCTAAAGGCAAATACCTTCATAAGTTCATTGTGGATAAAATGTATACATATGCTGAAGCGTTAACTTGAATTTGCCTCCAGGGACCTGTCACTATGCATAATAAAAAGACCGTCGTATACACGGAGTAAATTCTACAAGCCCGATCTTAAATCTAGCCGCTATCTACCATCACGCTCGTAAAGCAATGTCCCGGGATTAACCGGGACTTTATTCGAGACTTAACCAGGACTAACGTGTCCCGGTAAGCGCAAGTCCCGGATCCGAGACTGGAAATTGGTCGCGCATTGTTTGCTGCTCGTAAAAGGAGATGCGTTGGTGTTAGTTTAGAAGTGTCACTGCTATTGGTAAAGACGATGGCTGAGGAGCGCATTGAGTTGAGTTACTAATGCCATTTTGTATCTATAAAGACTATACAACATGATAGACAGGTACCAATTTTTCCAATTCCACGATGCCACGTTAAAATAGCAGTTACATCGAACCAAACTCTCATAATTTTAATTCCAAGTAATTCTCAGCCCAATAGCGAATATACATAGTCTGTAGGTAGAGTTGCATAAAAACCCACAATGGTAGGTATAATGGGAACTTGATTGCAATAAGATAGAAGTTGGCTTAATTTTTTTTGCGATACTATCAGCAGGTGACTAAAACGAAGACGAGCCTGGCCCGCTTTTTACAACCGTACTGGGCAGACATTTTTATTTAAGTAGGTAAGTCGACTATTTCTTATAAATTATTCGATCTAGCGCACGACAATTTCAGTCTTATGCCAGATGACTGAAATGGTAAATATTACTAATAAGTGTTTTTACATACATACATACCGTCACGCCTCTTTCCCTTAGGGGCAGGCAGAGACTACTTTGTTCCACTTGCTACGATCCTGACATATTTCTTTCGCTTCATCCACAGTCATCAATCTCTTCATAAATGCTCGTCGGTTTCGGGTACTCCTGACCTGACCTTTTTCCAAAACGTCTCCTTGGTCTCGGAACGTGGAAAAGTGTTTTTTTATGTTGGTAATAACCAATAAACAATGCGTGACACACTCATAGATTAAAATGTCAGGCATCCTGTCTCGAAGGCATCCTATTAGCATTGCATTCACATTCAGCATTGCAGCTTTGCAATTGCTGACACAGGGATTAACATAAAATAATCATTTATAGTGTATTGTTTGTCACATAAAACAACTATGTAATAAAGAGGCAAAAAAACCGCAGTAGAGCCAAGTGGTTTGACAGTATCTTAAGCAGATCGTGGATTCGAACTCGGGATCGCCCCTTTGAGTATTCTGGAATTTTTGTGCGAAATTACTTTTGAAACTGGGTGTTTTCTAGTGAAGGACAACATCGTGAGTCTGTGCACTTGTGAAGCAGTTCAATGGTGTGTATGAAGTTGTTAATCCACATTGACCAGTGAGTTACACCTTTGGCCTCGCACCTTCCACCAAATGAGATAGAGGTCAATCACTGGTCAGTTCGTAGAAAAAAAAAATAGTCCGCTTGGGAAGTACACCACAAGCGCTCTCATTCTCAGAGAAGGCCAGTGTGCATGTACGAGGAAGCTGAAGATGATAGCTGAAAAAGTTCACAATTCGATGTGTGATTTGTGAATATAAAATTTTCAATTTTTCTAGTGCATCTATTTTCAAAATGAAATATATTACCCAATTAAGAGGGGTCGAAGTTAAAAGTGTACATTCCATGTACATGTCTGCTTGAAGAGTTTTATGGCTACACAGTAAAGTTTCAAAGATTTTACGACGGAACGTAAAATATATGCAAAACACGCGATTTAGTTCTTACAGTACTCCATGCAGGCGATGGATGTTCATATTACATATACTATGCTCCCTTTAATGCTATGACATTTTTAAAACTGCATGCCAAATTGGCAGCTTTATGTTTATAGGACAAGTATTTCAGGGTTAAAAATGCTAATGGATGCAAAAAATGCATTCATTAGCAAGAGAAGTTTTTAGTGTTTTATAAATATATGTCCGTGGCTTGGTTTACTAATAAGTCTGAATTTTTTGATAGGGTAGGTACATTAAAATTTTACAGTCACAGTTTTCGTTTCATGACTTTTTCGTTACGTCATATGATTAATTAAACTTCTATGGTTCAGATTTATATTTTTTTATTTCGTTTTGGTCCTAGCCAGACACAGATTATTTAAACTTTTAGCACCCCTATTTGAGCAATTCTCAAAAAAATGCCCCCCCCCCCCTCCAAATTGAGAAGAGAAAAGATGTCCCGAAATTATCATATTTTTTTACGCCATACCTAGTGAATGAAAAATAGTAGGAACGTAACAAAATTGGAAAAAAAGTTTGGGAAGTTTCTTGTCCTATTACGATGCTCATTTGTTACCATTGGTTAGCCAATTCTCCAAATTAGGGCAAGGAGAAGAGCGGAGAGAAGAGAACACCTATCAGTACTACTTGACATCTTTTGGAATAAAATAAAAAAACAATTTTTCCGATTACTTTTATCACTGCTACCTAAATAAAATCCCGAAAAAATTAACATTGAATGCCTCAAAAATCCAGCAGGTCGATGCACGGGGCCATAGTGCAAGTACGACGTTGCACAACGTGCGCCAGCGCAGAGAAAGCGCGTGACGTCACGACCTCGACACGCTCACCTACTTGCGCCCCGCCCCCCTTCCACAGAAGTGGGCTGCCGACGGCCCAATGTCGCTAAGAGCTTTCTCTGGTCGTGTCGGAGCTCACATACGCCAATCGAGCAATCCAATCAGTTCGACATCTCTCCAACAGAGCCTCCAAAAACACCAACGTTACTGTAGATATTTTTATAGCAAATATCAAAGAAAAGAAATAAATAACATTTGACAAATCACATCAAATGACCTAGTCCTAAGCTAAGCAAAGCTTGTAGTAATAAATGTCAGGTTGGGTATATAGGTACTACATACTGGAGTTCCACTTTTTCAATTAACGCAAACGCAATCAAACCCACAACAGAAACGGCCACCACAGTAAATAATACTCTGATATGTGTTTCAGCGCTCTCTAAGGCATCCTCAGCAGTCGTTGACGCCCCAACTGATTGCGTTTGTGTGGATAATTTCATTTTATAAAGCGTAGTTTCTAACCCCCCACCCCTTCCCACCAATATGCCCAGTTATGCTCACCGTGGCCTTTAGGTCTTGTTACCTTGAGCTCTGTCTACCCCGTATGGGATATAGACGTGATATGTGTATGTATGTATGTAGTTTCTAACTCGGTTTGACTACATGAAAAAAAAACGCCAGCGCGGCTATTCTGCATGATGTGACCTCACTACAGTAACAAAGTAAGTATCTAAATAAAAGTTTTGTAAGGATTTCAATCCTGTAACATACAGGAGAAGACTTATTTAGAAACACAATTTGTTCTTTTTCAACTCCATTGCATGACTCACTGAGAGGTGAGGTGATTAACTAGCATCATTGTGAAGACCTTTCAGCTACTGGAACAATAGTTTTTAACACGACAAATGCTTTTTGTTTCACTTTCTGAAGGACGTTTAAAGTGTTCCACTTTTAACGACAAATGAATGTCCTTTGCTAAAGAATACTTCAAGAAAACGCGAGTGCTAAGTTTAGAGGATAATAGAAAATCTGGAGTTCGTCTTACGATGTTTGAGAAGCATTAGCAATGACCAGAAATAACAAAACCACAAAAACTTCACCATTTTACTACGATGGCACTCTAGCTAATGTTGAACATAATCATAACATTAGTCGTTAGGACTGGGTGTGAAAGCCACGGAACTGACGTCGGGTCGTTCCATTTTTTCTCCTACTACTTAACGCTTGTCAGTGTTACCACAACGTGACCTTTCAGATACTGCACTCGGTTCCGAGAAAACGATTTCATAAATGGCAGACAAGCTAGCCCTGCTTCAATTTCCACGGATCGTTTGAGCGGATCGCGACGCCTCGTCATCCGCTATTGGGACCTAGGTATGTGCTTTGTTCGCCTTCACACTCGTAACCCTCGGCAACGCCTCGCCACACAGCTGCAGCTAGACCAAACAGAAGATTCTCTTTTACGACGTTACCAATAAACTTTTATGTCTCATTACGATAACGTTAGAATGAAATACGCCGAGAGCAATCGAAAGAATGTAAGTGCAACCTCCCTCCTCACTGTACCTATCTTGTTTTCAGAAATTTATTCACCGTAGTCGCTAGCCGTCCCGATTGCGATCGTCTGATTTATGCGCGATTTTATTCTCTGTTCACGCTCAGAAAATATTCACTGCTAGAAATAAATCAGGTACGGTTCGCCAGAGTGGATGTTAAGAATCCTCGGAGCGGTCAGCGGATATTCGCTAAGATCGAATAAAGAGATTTATCGGGAGGGAATGAGTGCATAGACGCGGCGGATATCGGTGGCAGTGTCCTGGGAATGTTCTGGAATGCATTGAGCGCCGCCGCGGTGGCTTGTGATGTGTCGTAGTGCGCGTGGCGCGCCATAAGTATCTGACCGGTGCACATTTCTAATCTAAATGCAAAGCTATGGGGCTCCCTGTCGGCTACTGTCGCTGCTGTACCATTATGAGTTGTCGATGACGCGGAAATGGAATTTACGATTGGCGCGACCCCGAGTGCACTGCTTACTCGATAAATTGAGTGAGGTCAGCGCCTTGCTGTTATGCACAGTGTTGCGTCATCAATGGCCCAGACTTTAGACCAGAATTTAGAGCATACCACAGAGATTGTTAGGACAGACCTCTGGGTTCGTTTACCTGGCGAGCTGGGATTTAACAGCCTATTAGTGGTGATTAGAGAACCGGTTCTATTTAAGCCTAGCCTTCTGAATTATTAAGTGTTGAACAACGTAGCGTATATAGTTTCAAATGTGATTGCCGGCAATTGCCAGAGTTCCCACGGGACTTACGCGGAGCGGAGAGCTATTTACATAATCTTAGTTATGCTTGGGTCATAACATTAATTAAGTTAATAACGTAACACAATTATTTATGTTATACATTAAGCTATGGTTCTTTACGTCTAATTGACATGATACAGGCAATCGTGTGAGATTGCGTGTGCCGATCGATCTTGCAACTCATTAGCTAATTCAATATCATGATTCTGAAAGTACAAGCTAAGGCTTGTAACTAATGTTAACATGGTCTTCGTGCTGGTAACGAATGATTGCGGAGTGAGGGGCTAACATGCTGTAAATGATCGATTGGCACACAGAATCTGACATTATGTTTCCCACACAATGTCAATAAGGAATAAGGACCTAAGCTTAATGTCTGTCAGATAAACTAGTAGGTAATTAAAATGGTTAAAAATTCGAAGTTTGTTGCATTTAGTGCCGTTCCGCTCACACTATTAGTAATTTAAAGGAGAGTGAGAGGAACGGAATGATACCAACTTCGAATTTTGAATTTCGGAGTAGCACCTTGGCTAAATGTTGCCGACATGCGTCGTCAAGTTCATGAGCGGAAGCGACTGCATCGTGTTCGGGAGATCCTTACTACTTCTTCTGTCTCTATTTGCAATGCTCCTCTGAAATTGGAAGTCCCTTTCACTCTCATATTGATGACTATTAACGCGAGTGGAACGGGTTATACGAACTACGAATTTCGGATTCGTGCTATTCTTTCACCCACATTAGATTGACTCCTACTCGTATCTAAGCCGCCTATTAACCTATAATACTCGTAATTTACTTTATGTATCCGGTTGTAGTTTTTCGTATAAGTGCCAGACAAATTAAACAAAGTTTTTTTTAACTAAGGCTGATTATTGTATGGTACTTCGCTGAAGAGTGCAAAATGTCATGCTGCAGACGAGATCGTTCACCCTAAGATTGCTGTTTATCTCGCTCACTCTTAGTCAGCGCTACTTGTTATTAGTGAACGATACTGAAGTACTGCACACAACGGGCGGCCGACTCGAAGAAGGAAACACAAGACAATTTTATGCATAGCCATTTCTAACTTTAGTTTCGTGTCTGTCTAGCAGTTTGGCAGCATACTATTCCTATCATGCTTGCTTCACGATTAGAAATATTACTAGCTTTTGCCCGCGGCTTCGCACGCGTGAACCATGAGTATTTCAAAGAAGCTAGCAATCAAGCAAGCGAACAACCAAACCTGCAAGCTTTCAAGCATGCATGCAAGCATGTAAGTATGCAAGCAGGCATGCAAGCGTGCAAGCAAGCGTGCAAGCAAGCATGCATGCAAGTAAGCACGCAAGCATGCATGAAAGCAAGTATGCAATCAAGCATGCAAAGCAAGGACTCAAGCAAGCCCCCGCATTGCCCCGCTACCTTGATTTTTCTAAAACTGTAAATATTGCAGGATTTTTATAAAACAAACCTAACCTAACCTATAGGGCTGTCCTAAAATATACCCTAAATAGCTTTTTCCCGCGACTTCGTAGGGTAGACGCGCTAAGATGTAAAACGAAAAAAATACGTTTTTTCCCGTTCCCGTGGAAATTTTGGGGAGTGCTTTCGGAGTACACTTAAAGCCTTTAAAGAAACACACGTATTAAATGTTAAGTCTCTTTCTTCCGCTGTTTCGTCTGGAAACGTAAAATCCCGTTTTTTCCCGTCCCTGTGGGCCCCTACACTCCCGAATAAACCTACGTGACAAACTTCAACTTTCCCCTGCTTCCCGTTTTTCCCGTCCCCGTAAGAATTTCGCCAAATAGAGCATTTCCCGAAATTCTTACGGTAACAAAGAAGAAGAATTTTGGGAAATTATCTCATAATGCTCTCCTACACTCCCCAAGGAACCCACTTGCAAAATTTCAGCTTTCTACGACCAGTAAAACGAAAAATCCTGTTTTTTTCCCGTTTCCGTGGGAATTTTGGAAAGTACTCTCTTAATGCTCCTCTACACTCCCGAAGCAACCTACATGCCGAATTTCAGCTTTCTGCAACCAGTAAAACGAAAAGTCCCGGTGTTTCCGTTCCCGTGGGAATTTCGGGAAATCCTTTTGTAGTGCTCCCCTACACTCCCCAAAGGAACTTGAAGGCCAAATTTCAGTTTTATACGACCAGTAAAACGAAAAATCGATGCCGTAGAACTGAATATATAAATCCTGTTTTTTTCCTTACATACATACATACACATATCACGTCTTTATCCCTTACGGGGTAGACAGAGCCTAAGGTAACAGGTTTTTTCTTATCCCGTGGAAATTTCCAAAAATCCTGAAATTAGTTTCTTAGTTTTGTAATCACCTACTTTTGTATCAAATTTGAAGAGTCTAGTTATTATAGTTACTGAGATAGCGTCACTCGGAATCGAATATATCATCATCATCATCATCATCTCAGCCATTACAAAGAATCGAATATATAATTCCCGTTTTTTCCTTATCCCGTGGGAGTTTCCAAAAATCCTTTCTTAGTGGATGCCTACATTGTATAAGGTATCTATGTGCAAAATTTCAAGTCTCTAAGTCCAGTGGTTTGGGCTGTGCGTTGATATATAGTTAAGTCAGTCAGTCAGTCAGTCAGTCAGGACTTTGAATTTTATATGTATAGATTTGTAAGTAACGGCGTCTATATAATTGTGCCATAAAATTGTCATGTTATAGGCGATGCGGCTAGCAACACATCATATTTCGTTTTCTCTTTCCACCTATACGCCCTTGATCATGCTAAACGTGGCCTTAAGGTTATAAGGGATAAAGACGTTATATATGTATAAAATTTAAGTTCTGAATGTATAGTAGTTTGTCAATTTTCGTTGGTCATAAAGCATTTGTGAGTGTTTTTTTTAATTGCTAGTAAAGCAACTAAACCTAATCTAACCTATCAATTAATGACATTTCCAAAATTCCTGAAAATGTACGACTTCATTTTGACCAATAAAAATTATAGGACACAAAGAGACCCGAAGTAACTGCTAATAGATAAGTTAGAATATCACAACAATTACTATACTATAATTTCCTTAAAATACTCGTAAGCAGTTAATATAGGTATAAAAGTAATCGTGTTGAAAACCCGACTACGTACGTTAGTTCTAGGACATTGTCACCCAGTGACATAAATAAACATCGTATGCAAATGGTTCACTAATGTCATAGCTCTGAGCCTCCAAGTCAATGACACGGTTTGAACAAAATTGTTTGTTAAATAAAGTAAGAGCTCACAGCACGGCAAGGTGACCGCGACCGGTCATTTTAACGTATTTTTTACGAAAATAAACAGCATTATTCTCCGAGACCAATTTGTCAAATAAAATATTACGAACACACACTTTATCATCATAAACTGGTGTTCAGGTAGGTTTTAAAATTACCTACACATCTGGTCAAAAAACAGCGCGGTGATGTTCTAATGCGATAATTAATTGATATGATACGTACTAAAACGTGTTGGTATTGTTACATAATTTTCACATTCTGCTATCTGTCTTACCTAATACATACTCGTATTAATTACCTATTTGACTTTTTCCTTTTACTATTGCATTAATTATGTTATTTATTTTGTTATTACTGTAATTTGATTTTTTTTTTCTTATCTGCCGTAGTAGTAGAGAATTTATTTTAAGAACTGATTATTGTACTTGTAGCATGTATTTTTGAATTAAAAAAACAAAGGGACAGTTATGGTAATATCTAAACACAGAATTACATTACATGTACTCTAAATTACATGACAACACAAAAGTTATTCAGTACCAATGCAAATTCAGCAAAGCTCTGTATGCTTCCCAGTGTTGTTTATAGTGTCGCCCATAAAATTGAATGCAAACTAGCAAGACTCGAAAGCTAAAATAATTTAGATGGTGCGCTATGAAATATAGTAATAGCGGTGTAAAATTTTATGGCCTTCCAAGGTATAGTTCGATAGTTTGTTAGAAGAAAACAGAGCCATTCACGACTGAATAAGTAATATCGGAGGTAAGCATTTGATATCGTATTATTCGCGATTCGTTCCACATTGAATGCTATATTATTTTCCTGTTGTCGTTGGAATTGGCATTTTTATGAAAAGGCGATATCGCGTCCTCGCTTAAGTTGAAATTGCGTCCGAGACCTTTTGTGAAAAAGGGGAATAAAATTTGTGATAAGGTTTTCAATACCATCTGACATAACTTTTTGAAATATTTTTCTCCTGTTTGTGATTTATCTGATTTATGTTTTATGGGATAAAGTAAATAATCTCAATAAAAAATGTCGAGTGACTAATTGGAACGCGCCTAAACGAAATTGTAGAAATGCAAGTCGGAATCGCTCACAAATGATATTTTCATAACACATAAAAAAAACTGCGCAAAAACACGTTTCTGAATTGGATTCCCCTTAAATTTCATTTTATTTTTATTATTTGTTACCTTAAGTGCTGAATGTGAAGTCTCTACCCATTTCGATTCAAAAGATACAGCCCTGCGACACAAGGGCGGACGGATAGCGTTGGTGTTTCAATGCTGCGCGAGTTGTCAAGGCTGTGATCCTTAGTTATAAGGTCCTTGGGTGAGAAACTCTGTAAACTGAAGATCATCGATGACTAATGTTTAGTCCGAGAATCGGCTAAAACGTGTGCCAGCAGAATGTCTAACACTAAGAAATCAGGCGTATTACGACCATTAATATCGGTCACAGATTTATTATACGTAAGAACTTTCGCAATAATAAACGAGGTGTCAAACAAAATCAAACCGGTCTTCGCCTTATAACAAATCGTGGCCGTATTTGTTATTGTGCTCTCATAAAAGAATTGTATAGAGTTGAGCAATTTGTTATGGCGCAATGGAATCAAGCAAATCATCCGGCACATCTCATTGTGCCCTTCGGCATAATGCGGACCATTTAGGGAGTCTACCATTTGTTTTAGTATTTTTACTGCGTTAGATAACTCAGATAATTGTAGAGGTGCGCGTTGCATAATTTGCTGATGTTGATTCTCCTAAACAAGAAAGACAAGGCCTGAAGAGCTGTTAATTTAAAAATTTACGGCTGAATTATTCTAAAATTATGTTAAGTACTTACTTAAGTTACCAAAATTAATAAAACTTTGTTAACATTATTCCTCCTATTTCTCGCTACGCTACGTTAACGACTAAACGTGTCTCTATAAGTTTGAAACATATTCCCTACATTGGCAGACCATCAGTCTTCCTCTGTGGGCCGATAAAATACGAACGTGATGTCCCTGAACCGATTCCTGCAATCTTTTCATCTGTCCCTCCATCCCTAGACTGAAGTCTAGATTCTTCTAAACAGTAACACTGGCTGTCATCTGGTAGATCCAATTTTACATTCAGAACATGCCTGGAAATCGCATTACTGAAGCACTCCCCTGTGGGTACCAAAGCTTCGCTGGTAATGTCGAATGTCTCGAAAATCGACTTCGTGTTTCGGCTGGTAATAGCCGTCGAGATTTAGCACGAGATGGAATGTCCATAGGTGTCGTTGGGAATTTACGTAGCACATCGTTGTGTAACAGAAAATAAGTCATTTTTTAATCTTTAAGACTTTATTTCTAATTTTTCACTACCTTATAGTTATGATATTTACTCATCTAATTTATTATACTTTTTTTTTTTTTTTTATATGAATAGGAAGGCAAACGAGCAAGTGGGTCACCTGATGGTAAGTGATCACCACTGCCCATAGACACCCGCAACCCCGGAGGGATTACAGATGCGTTGCCAACCAAGAGGACTAAGATGAAATGCCTCTTGTGCCCGTAATTTCCCCGGCTGTCTTACTCTCCACACCGGAACACAACAGTGCAAGCACTGCTACACTTATCATCACATTCACTTATTATTACATTCTTTAATTCAGTAAAATTATCAAATCTTTAGCAGCGCGGCCTTGCCGACGGGAACTTTTATTTTCGTCCAAAAAACTTGTGCTGGAAGACATAAAAACTTGTAACGTTACTTTCATTTTGCATCTCTTGCGGAAAATTAATGAAATTTTTAAAATTCAAGCTATTCACGTACGACACCCCCGGTGTTGGTAAGTTCTCGAATTTTCCTCGGGCGCTCGTGATATTCCTGAAGTTGAGTCGTAAAGAAGTTGCGAGCTTCAACTCGCAAGTGGGACCGCTCGCGTAATAGTTTTATTGTTATTTCATGTTTCAATACATTTTTATGTGAATGCATCGCGCTCAGGTGCGAAAGATGCAAATATTAGTGATATGTAAGTTTTAGAAGTGTTTATGCGTTAGAGATTCCGCTGTTGCTTGTTTTAGAAGACTTTCAATACATTGTGATGTCGTATTCAAGATTAACATGACATCCTACATGACGCACAAAAAAAAGTAAAAGCAAAGTCATATCGGTTTGAAAACTACGTGAGTGGGTATCTAGCAATTATAACTTAATTTATACAGGATACAGTTACACTAACAACACTGGATTTGTCTAGTCTAGGTGCTCAAAATATGTATCTGAACACGATCAAATTGCGTACAAGCCTGTTCAATAGATATTGATGTATACACTTGATGGCGACTGCGCAAATCTTTTATGGACTATAAATTACCGCCTACTCCCGTTGATTTATTACTGAGAAAATTAATTGGGAGAGACTTTGATGAGATATGATAGCTCCCACGTTTAACCAGCGTCGAGGTGGAAAATGTAATAATTTTACCAAAAATGTATCAATGTATCATTGTTTAATGCCGACAAAAGAATTGTTTTTTTCCCCGCACATTTGGTAAGTTTACAGTAGATTACTAGAAACAATGACATAACTATACTCAGTTCTCTAAGTTTTATATGAACCACAGTATCTACAAACGAAATTCTGGTTATTGACATCATGGTTTCGTTAGGCTACCTAATAAATGTCGGTTAAAAAACTACATTGAAGTAACTAATATCATTAAATTAAAATTAAAATAGTGTACGGGCAGGAAGCTACCAGTCTGAAAGAAGAAAAAATTGTGCTAAGAAACCAGTCCCAGCAATCGGGAAGAGCGACACTTACTCGTAAAGTGGCGGACTCACACGAACGCAGTTTGTATTTAAATGTGTCCCAGCTTACCTAGACTTAGTTACAGTACACCAGTGCCACGATAGAAGCCCTAGACTAGATTAGTGCCACAATGCAAGTCGCTGAAGCGCGCTGCGATAAAATCGAATGGGGGTAATCTAGCTGCAGCAAAATAATGACGTCTTCGTCGGGATTTTAACGTTTTTTACGATTTTAGTGCACAGGATGCTCAATTTTTATAGTTAAATGAGCACAGAATATAATATGGCTTTAAAAATTTATTTAAATACCTACATAAAAAGTAAAATGATGTCGAGCACGATACGTTATTAAGCACAAGAAGTTGTCCGCCGTTTGAAATAAAATGTTCCGATCAGTTACTTTCATCGGATAGTAATTTTATTTCACATTGATACTTAAATATTAATGTTGTATAAAACTTATTAAACCAGCTATTAATAGATTTTAATACCATTATCAGCTCCAACAATACTAATAAATAGGCAAAGCATAGTTTCTGTTCTCAAAGCTCATCGTTAACCTGTGCAGCTCCGCCAATAAATAAGGCCAACCAACCGTAAAGTAAATAACGAAGAACAAATAAAATGATAAATCTTTAAATATCTATAAAACAATAAAGACGAACAAAGGATGATATTCCAAGGCAATATAGACTGTTTGCAGAAGTATTCGCGCCGGAAACACTAAATCTGGGAACGCTTTGGTTTTACGAGTGACTTTCAATTTCCGAACACGTTATTCTAACTTCGAATGTTTTTATTCCGTCTTGGATTTTTCAAGGAATCATTTTAATCCAGTTTTCATTATTTAGCAGAACACTATCGACTAACGCACATATTTAAATATCACTGAAAGGGCTTACCCTCTAGAGAGTTCCCTATTTTCATTGACCTACCCTCGTTTGAGTTAAATATGTCGCGAAGCGCGAATCAGGAAAGGGTAAAAATATCGTGAAATTCTAAGTTAATTTCTTAATTAAATACGCTTTATGATTTTTTATCATGGTTTAATAAAAATACCCTATCTGTATTGGTGTATTCTTCGATAAGCTACCCACTCTCGCCTTCGAAGTATTTGTACAATAATTTTGCCCTGTAAAAGCTTTGTTAACATTGATAAACGAATCAAACGCCTCGTGATGCGAACGTACTGATTTCCGACCTTTAACTTTTTCTTTGTTTTACACATCTTTGTACCTGTTGTCTTGCTAAAAATAACTATGTAAATTGCAATATTTTAAATAGAAAACCACAAACAAGTAAGACGGATACTTAATAAGATATAATCACAATTCTTACTAATGCTTATCTTTTATTCGTTTATGCCCGTGGCTTCGTCGCGTGAACTCCTACTTTCTTCACGAACTTTTCTCTCATAAAAAAACTCAAGGTAAATTTCAAATGTAATTTTGTACATAAATTCCGAAAAATCCAAAGGTGTGAGCCTGCGGATTCGAACCCACAAATTGTCTGTTTGATCATTAAGTTACCATTGCAATTTATCCCAAACTAAAAAACAGAGAAGAGATTGATGACTGTGGATGAAGCGAAAGAAATATGTCAGGATCGTAGCAAGTGGACCAAAGTAGTCTCTGCCTACCCCTATGAGAAAGAGGCGTGACGGTATGTATGTATGTATGTATGTAAAAAACAGTGGGCAATAATTGCAACAAACAAAATTTACATCAATTTGTTATTGTCAGTCTTACACATTCAATGTAGATTACACACAACAGTGTTTATATTATTTTTCTCGTTAATGAATTATGTAATCCGCCTACAGAAATGAGAACTGAGTCGACAAATGGGAGTAAAGTCGAAAATAATAATTCTCGTTACGTTGTAAGACTATGAGTATTTCGTTGAGCTTATGTTCACCACAGAATCATTGACAGATCCGTTCAATACTTATAAAAAAATAGTTAGTCTCTTAATTTTTGCTTAAACGAAATTCTCGATTAAACGTCGGATAATATTTCGATAGTTGTCTTTCCCGCGCAGTAATTCGTAACTCCTTGACTAAGGAATCTTGGATAAATTAGAAACTGTCGGACAATTATGCGACTTTAATACGAAACCGGTTTAGTATTGCATTCCGAAATACAGAGTGTAACTGCAGATATAGCTGATTTATTCATTTAATAAAAACACTAGATACATACATCACAAATGGTATAATGCCATGTAAAGAGAATTTAGATTGAAGACGTCAAGAGTAAGTAAACTGATTATTACATACAGACATACATACATACATAAACCTCGTCTTCATCCCTTACGGGGTAGACAGAGCCTAAGGTAACAAGACCCAAAGGCCACGGTTAGCATTAGGGCGTATAGGTGAAACGGCGACTCAAATATATTTCAAGAATTTGAAAATAAATAAAAAAAACGAATAAAACAATAAATTCATTTGCCGCTAGAGATCGTCACTGTTTTAACAAAATAATAATAACCAATAAAAGTATAGGTAGTAAATAATTATCTATTTAAAACGAGAGATGCAACATATTGAACACGGTTATTATTATTAAGCAACCTTTGTTTACAACTGAGAGAATCGATTTAGTGCGTCTCACTTAGACTTTACATAGAAGGTAAATATGTTTACTAAACATTAGCTATCCTTGTCTCATATAAGAAGTGGAGCCAAACCATCTTAGGTTACTATAGGCGGTCTAATGTTGAAGTGGGCCTGGCTGAGACAGAGTGAATGAATTGGCCCGCAGTGCGCGTGTTGTGCCCCGTCTGGTACTATCGATCTGGCGCCCTCGATTCAGATTCCAGCCTACTAGGTATGCCCAAAAGAGGGCCTGGATGTGCCAGCGCGTAAACTCTAAATTATTGCCTGTAAGTTAAGTTCTTAGGACGCCCTTGATTTTAGGCAACGACGCATTTTCTCTTCAGCAAAATGTAAATTGAATTTGGCATCAGCTGAAAAGCTGGGTTGCGGGATCGAGATCTTGTTAATACTAAAGTAGTGGCGTGCCTTCTATGAAAATGAGCTTACCGAATGTGTGACCGGTCCTCTTAGAGGATGGCTGCCGATTTATTAAGTTTATTAGCAAAATAAAATGTGACAGCCGACGCCGTACTGCTTTCGCGTGGTTCTAAACTCAATTTCAAGAATTTATGAAGTACCTACCTACACATACACAAATATATAGTCTCCTTCTCTTGGGTTGTAGATCAAGAATCTAAAAAATCTCATTTCACTGCATTTCCATAACGCATACAACGAGCTTTGTTTAAATAGTAGAGATTAGAACAATAGATAGGTACTCCGCTAACTAGTATGCTACCAACTCTTGCAAGTGTTTTCCAAATTTCTTTCTATACGAGTAACTCTGGTCAGAAATTTGGAATCAAAAGCCATTAATACTTCCCTAAAAATCTTTGATCGTAGAGAACACATTAGGTATTACTCTAATTTTTCGAAAACTCTGCTACAATTAAATACTAATCCCCCTACTACTAGACTTAGTAACCATACGAGTATATCGGCTTGTTACCACGGATTGATATTACGATACCTACGTCACCCATTTCATGAAACTTCATCATTCAATCCATTATAGACCGTCAACAAACAGAATCATACATATTATTTTAATTTATGCAAATTAGACATGCAATTTTGCTATTCTTACAGTTCTTACCACGTGCAAATAAATATCGGCAAAACTGGCCGATTATATATTATTATGTGAAAATAGTTGAATTACTTTAAGACGATGTTAAATTTTAAGCCCTAAGGAAAGTATGAAATGTGTCGATCTTTCTATTTTCAGATTAATTATTTGTCTAGATTCGGTATTTTTCCGAAGAAAACCATCTTGACTTTTTAAACATTAAAGAAGTACCTAAACAATGTTTAATTAAGAAACGGTACTAATAACTTCAAAGTAACTTTAGCTATAAAAGAATGGAAATCCTTGTTATTATTCGCGAAAGACTCTCTTTAAGCTTGAAAAGAAATTACAATGTTAACAAATTAGAAGAAAGTCTAGCATTCGGAGAAAATAAGTTCAGACAAGCTAATAACGAGAGTCCACAGACGAAAGATGATACTTTGATGTAGATTCATATTTACTACTAAGCCTAAGATTATAAATTTTAAGTGTACCTAATACCCGTGTAGATGATCAGAATACAATTCTGGATATTTTCGCGGCGCATTTTTAATACTAACTACTGTGACCAGGACATAAAACGAACCCTTTAATGAGTAGAAGAATCAACGGAATGTTCTTAAATTTTGTAAGAATGGTGATGATGATACAGTTGCGCCTACAGAAGGATCTGAAGGGTTTTAAGTTACGTTGTTCACCTAACAAAACACAGAAAGGGATCATCCCATCATGACGTTGGCCTATAAAGTAAGTAAAATATTTTTTACTGTAAGCACAGCTTCGATTTTCGCCAGCAGGCTCATTGAAGAACGTAAATAGTTCCTCGATTGAGGTCCCAAGACCATTCATGGAAGCATCGTACCATTCATAGATCTAATAAATGTTTGCGTAAGTCCTCTACCGCTATCGGCAGCACTGAAACCAATTTTAAATTAAGCGATGATACAATCTCTTTATACTGTTTTGATTGAATCGGAAATGAGTTAGAGATTCAATCGTTAGCAAGTTGTAACGAGGTACAAAGTAGATTTTAACTATTAAAGCTTAAGTGGCTTACAGAGTTAAAATTAGGAGTTCACGTAGGTACGGTGAGTCTACCTAATCCGATTGACCTCCACAAAATGATAGTCAAATTAAATAAACCTAGAAGCTTAACTTATTTAATGAACGAATTTGGATCAATGATGACAATGATGACTCGGTCTGTTAGGATGAGAGAAGCACACCAAAACGTGAAAACCGAGGTATCTTTTGAATCGCGAATTTCGACTCCATACGCGAGGTTAGTGCTAGATGACAGAATAAGTGGATTCTGTTAAGAGGTATTTTGGAGGAGCGGATTTTTGAAATTATCATTAAAAAAATAATAAAGTAATTCGAAGAAAACTCCCCAAATATACCTTTATAAATCCAATAAACATCAGTATCATAATATTATTACATTTTCCACTCGATTTTTTCTCAAGATGAAACTTGATAATCGAGATCCTGAGGCTTAATACGTACTTGTAACTTGGAGAATGCTTCGAGTCCTGCGATTTCTATTTCCTTTACAATTCCTATCTGGACTGGCATCCAATTTCCGACGAAATATTATTTGTATTTATACAATTTTAAACGAATAAAAATATAAAATCTCCACAGAATTATAACGTTTAGTCACTATATAAAATTTTCATTTGTAGAAAGTTCGTTATATATTTTGGAAATAATCAGTGGCGTTAATTGAATATTTCTTTCTTGCTTATTTCCCATGTACATTTTCAAAATGATCATCTATTAGTAAAAAAATTGGATGTGATTTCAATGATTTATAGTACCTTATAGTATCTGATGTCTGGAGTTTATCAGCATCCGAGAGCCGAGGCATGCGGATAATCTCATTACGGGAATATTGTGGGCACTTAGCTAATTTTTCGAGATAATCATGTTTAGTCTTATTCGAAGTGGCCTAAAGTGGTAGCGATACGATGAGAAGTCATGTAAAAACATTGGCTAGGTATATATAATTGGTAACTTACAACAAAGGAAAGGAAAGTTCTCAGTATGTCTTTATTGGTTAATGTTTGTCATTTTTGATTAGGTTTTATCTTTACGAACAACCAATTACGCCACTGAGCAAATAGTCACCTGTCTTAAGTCATTTTTTGATATACCTTTTACTGTAAAATTTTCATTGTTCTTCAATAAATATATCATGTACTGCTTTTTTATTTCTTACAACCCCATCCTTATCCTGATTCCTGACATTACCAAGACATTGTTCTTGAAATAACAACAATGCAAGCGTCATAACTCACGACCGCTTCCGTACCGTTCTATTTCAGTGCGCTCCATCTGTTGATTAGTTCTCAGCACCACTATTTACGTTAAACCTATAAATTTCTCCTTTGTACTGTGCAAAACAGAAACCATTTCCCTAATTGAATTTGTGTTGTTTTTGCTCTTGTGGAAAATTGGTTGCATTCAATGCGGAGCGAGCGTGAGAAAGTGCATAACTTTACTTAGCTCCAGCTTACTCGGCTAGTTTATATTTATCCCTGGCTCTTTGTATCCTATTTGAATAAAGATGTCTATTTTGATTGGCTATTTCTGCAAGTCGTAAACGGGGTTTGTCGTAAAAATATTTGGGTTTCAATCAAGAAATCCATTGTTGATAAAACGAGCGACAGATTATTAAATCGTTGGTTTTGAATATTCTTTGAAGATTCGGTGCACAAATCGTGTCCAGAAGTATATCAATGTATTTTAACTAGACTTAAATGATGGAACCACGGTTTATTATCATTGCCCTGATTGTTACAACAACTTGTAGTTGTAGAGTCGTAACTCAGTAGAATACCGCTCAAGTGTCAACTTCGGAGTCAAAACTTTCTAGAAATTAATCGAGCTGAGATATACTTTAATTCTAACTACTTCTTCATACCATATTCGTTGTAATGTTAGCTTGATCGTATTTTTAGGTGCTTATTGAATTAACGTTCGGATAGAGTTAATCAAGTATTTAAGATTTGTAATGAGCGCTTTTAACACTACCTACTTTAATTGTGGTTCGAGAAGTTTGTTTTCTTATGCCACGTTTAGAGGCAACTCAATAATAATGGCAATACCCTACTTAAACTACTACCTACCTACACAAACTGACTACTACTGACAAAAGGGTTACAAAGAATTTTCAAGAACACCAACCCAAGACGAGCAGAGTCCGTGATGGTCAATTTCATTTTGTAAAGCTATTGTTCACCTGATTTGCATAATTATATGCTCAAGCCTTGCACCTGAATAGCTAACGTTGTGCCAGGTAGTCTGCATACTGAAATTAACAATATTTATGTCCACAGCTTCTTGCTACGCTACATTTTGTTTTCTTCGGTACTCTTCTTTTTTGAGTTCTCGGGTAGGTCTTGTTAAAATTGGTTTTACTATCAAGTTGACATAAACTGATTCCTTGTGGTAACTTTTAGTTACTAAAATAATTAGGAATTCACCCAGACTTAAACGGTATTTGGTGCTGTCCGTTACCAAATTCATAGGTCAAGGTAATGTCAGGCCGCAAGCGTTACGATACCGAAGAATATTCCATACCGCTAATGTGTAAAAAATCGTTTGTTTGCAATGATTTTTCAACGCATAGTCAACTTACTAGTTATTGCCTACGTAGATGCTTAAGGATCATTTCGCAAATAAAATTAGCTATATTAAAAGAGTTTGCTGCGCCACGGCGTAAATAGCAAGGATATTGGCCCAGCAACGAAAGAGATGAGTATACAAATACAGGATGCACAGGGCATGTTCATCTTGTAAAATTTATGGTCCAACATTGCCCGGCGATTCAAATTAACTGCCGTCTTGTGGTCACCAGTCCCACACACTATTTACGGGTCTGACCGTAATTTTACAATCTATTTTTACAGCCACAAGGGGCGCTTCTCCTTGAGAAGGTGAACAGGGAGGACTATTTACGCTGGAAGGCTGGGCGCCCGACCTACCCACGACCTTTGACCCGCGTCTGACCTACATAGAGATAATGCCTTACGCAACCCAAATTGAAATATTTTATACGACCTCTGCTATGTTAATTCAGTTTTAGCTTTATCACCGAAAAAGGTCCACACATTCAGAAGTAAATTAAGAAGAAAAACCTTTTTTTTTGTAATTGAACACGTAACCGCCTAAAAATGACATGTTTATTTAATTAACAACGTAATTGCTTGCTTGTGTAAGAAGTTTGCGTTTTTAAAATAAACTATTTGAAAACTGAAGAGGCGGAATTAAACCTTAATGACTTTAGCTAAACCGTAGTCATAATCATTTCAAAATAAGGCCGTAATCGGATGTGATATATTAAACTGCGCGTGTTCCAGTTTTGCTTTTGCGGCCGTAACTTAACACTGTCTTTGAATCATGAAATCGTGTGGCGTGACAGCATAGTAATTACAATACTATGTAATGTACCTTTACCTTTAGTAACACTGTTTGTTTTCATCTTGGCACACATGTCAGTTAATCATGATCAATGGCGCAGCGGCAATCCTACTGATATTATAAATACGAAAGTATGTGAGTGAGTGAATGATCGTATGTTTGTTCCTGGAAAATTACATCGTTCCCGCGGGATAGCGATAAGCCTGTCAAAGGTAATAGCTGTCTAGAGTCGCAACGTTAATTATACATACACATACATACACAAATCACGTCTTTATCCCTTACGGGGTAGACAGAGCCCAAGGTGACGAGACCTATAGGCCACGTTTAGCAAGATTATGGGCGTATAGATGGAAAATGGAAGCAAAATAGTGATGGGTTGCAAGCCACATCGCCTGTAACATGATTCCTATTATAATCGCCCGAACGTTAATTATTATTGCAGAATATACTATCATCATCACTTTCTTAACTCTAGTTCTACGTGGACGAAGTCGCGGGCAGAAGCTAAGTTATCATTATAAAGCAGAAATAAATAAACTGCAATTCATCAATAGGGATGGCATCATAAAACACAAACATAGGATTATAAGTAGGTTCGGTATTACTTGTAACCCAAGAATACTTCACGCAGAATTACGTACAACGCGCTACCACTCCACGCAGTGTCAAAATTCCCAGCAAAATCTTCGAGCCTTAAAGTGTTAGGAACAGGATCACAAGTCGTGTAGCGGGCGGCGAGGCTGTCGCGACCGGGTCACGCCCTGCACTTGAACTGATTCCGCACTTTCGGTTTCTGCGGGCCGGGATTGCCTGACCTACCCGAAGGAACCAGCGCACCGGGGTCTGGAAGCATATTGTGAGCTAGAGAGAGAGAGCTAACACTTGGTAATGCTGAGCTGATACTGCGGGCTTAAGAAAAGGTAGCATGCGGTCTACTTCAAGTAAATTGTTTCATACCTACTGATATTTTTTTATTTATCTCTTGTTTGTCAGTACTCGCACTTTACAGAGGCTTGTTTAACCCAACTTCGGCAGCGTTTAATACAGTTTTTGACGTTCGTCAAAAACGAATTAACGTGAATATTGTGACAGCGTCAGAAGGAATTCGTGTGGAATTTAAAAACAAAATTTTGGTCCCTTTAGCCTTGGGGTCAGTAGGTTACTTACTTAGCCTAAAACTACAATTTTCTCAGCCAACACAAATTAGCTTCTGAGATGTTGCTGGATGATAAGGTGTTTCTTGGATAGTTACGCCTTTATTATTTAAAATGTACCTACATTAAATTACATTATTGTTACGAATGTTTTGAGCATTTGAGCTATGATACAGAAAAGTTAAAATCACACCTCGGAGAATATGTAGATATTATTTTAGTAGGAAACCCAACATTATGGCCATTTTCAAAAAACAAGGTGATGTACAAAAAGAAATGAACAAATTGGTTACATAGAAAAAGAATTTGCAAAAACAATCTTTTCCTTGAATTCAGACCGCACGTGTCCTTCATTTGCAAAGGGAAATATTCTTTTCCGTAAACACGGGTTCGATATTAAATTAAGGTACGATTTTATTTTCGTCCTTGTAATTTGTACATTTGTCACTTTTGTGTAGCTGGGGAAAGAACAAACAATATCTCTTACGCGAATAGGAAAATACTATCAGAACATTAATTCATCTTTCTTGCTTTCAACGCTTTGGATCGTTTGTTATAACTTTATCCGTATTTCTTATTTCAATACAGGTCGATCTATATTGGTCAACGTGGGGAATTCTGAACCTAATAATAGCGTCTTGTAATAATGAAAAATACTCCTAACGCTACTAGGCTCTAATGTGTTATCAAATCAACGCTTACTTGAGTCACCTCGCCAACGTATAGAAAAACAGTCGGCTTATATCCTCGCCATTACTTTAAGGGTAATGAAAACACCCATATCACATTACAAAATCTCTGCAACCCTTATCCATTAGCGTGAAAAACATGTATAATCTTACGTGGGGTGAATGACCTCTTGATGGAGCCCGTCTCTTGTTTCAAAAAACCAACACCATATTATCCTTTTTTACTTCGCCATTATCGTGTCATGCTGAAATGACACACCAAAGAGTATTTGTCTTTGTCTATAATTATATTATTAGTCTTTAGATGAGATATTCTTTACAGGGTTAAGGTAATATTATATTGAGGCTACACTTATACTTACTATTGGTTTCACACACGTCTACACATTGGCACGATATTAAAAAGAAAAACTTACTAATACAATTTCCATTAGATTGTAAATTCAATACAATAGTCGGCAATATTGTGTAGAACAAACTGTTATAAATTCTCATCAACGTTAAATAAAGATCATCTTATGTTTACTTGGTTGCTTTAATATTTTACTTACCTACATTGACTTAGGTAACCAACTTATGACTATTTTTAACAGACTCGAGATTAAATGAATCACCGCTTATTTACAAGATTAATTTCCTATGTAACCGGATGCATAAATAACGTCTATACATTTATGTATTTAGATCCCGTGATAAGACTGTTTACAGCACCGTCCGCTTAGTTGCAATAGTACATTGTGTGTTAAGGGCAGTAAGAAGGAATTACGATCGAGGATCTAGTAAAACAATGCGTGTTTCACGGGCGGTACGGGAATTACGAACCTCGGCTCAGAAAGCCTTCAGTCTTCGACTTCGGGCTTCTACTAGACTAGAGCCTCGATCGTAATTACTTACTTACCACCCTTATACACAATGTACTATTAAATATTTTATTGAATCAGGCGTTACTTTGCGGAGGTACATTTCAATGAACAAAAAAAAATACCTTGCTACTCTGCTACTCAAAAATGTACTATTACATAAAAAAAAATCCTCACTTAAAAACGTATTTCGGAGACAGTAACTAAAAAACGAAAAATATCGACCAAAAACATAAACAAGAGGGAAGCCATTAGTACATTCCGAAAGATGAAGACTGTAAAGGAAAGATTATTTATGGAGATTCACACAAGTTGGCGGATGATAAATGGGACTGCTCTCTCGGCGGACTCGCTAATGCGTTACGTGGTGATAACAAAGCGCGGTGTATCTCCACTCGAGTGTTCGGTTAATGCGCCAAACAGTACCCCATTACTCACAAAGTACTCTCAACTACCTCTGTAGCTTGAGCGTCTGCGATTCTGTTTTACTATTTGAAAAAAAAAATCTACTCCTGCATCTATCCTTCCTTCAATTTCAAGTAATTCGGTCAATCCTTTAACACCTTATAAATGTAAATATTCTGTTTGCTTTTGCGCTATTTACCTACTGTTTACGTAGGTAATTAACTTCTCCCAGCGAATTTCTCTGGCTGTACAGAGAGGTAATGCCGCCAGTGTGTTGGGGTCTATGCCGAAGGAGGGCCTTTTAGCCGGAGTTTTCTTTTTATAGTTAGGTATATTTAGTTTGTTTTAAGTATTGTATATTTAGTTAACTTTTAGATCTCGTAAATATATTTGTTTTTTTATTAACTATTAAACAAAGTAATTATTCATTAACTTAATTGAAATGTATTACTTGATTTTTATTCCCCATTTCAAGCTATAAATCGGCTTACACTTAGTGTTTCATTTACTCGATCATAATTAAACGATTAGCTTCTCAAACGTTTTCGCAATTGGCGTTTCATTATTTTCCTTGGCACCGGCGTTACTATAAAAAACATTGGAAAACTCATTCTTATTTTCCTTCAAAGTGTAATGGTCTGGAATAAATGGTTAATCATCTGCGCACGTCCACGTCGAGTGTTATTCAAGCCGAATGATCTTGCAAGCTATTGACGCAAGTTCGTCTTATTATAATGTATTCAATAAATACATTCATGCCAGACAAATCTTTATTTAACGCGATCGCGCTCACGTACGGCTACCAAACAAGTTGCCGTTTCGATCTGTGAACTGCTACTATTGCTTCTCGATCTATATTTCCCGATGCAGTTTTCGAGGCAACACAGTATGGACAACGGTACATTGTCGATATTTTCAAAGTCAAATCTTGAAGGCGGATGGCTGCATGAATTATTGAATATACTAAGGTGTCGGATGTTAAAGGGATGAGTGATTTCTGATTTCCATCAACTATACGGAGCTAATGTTTATTCTAGAATGGTGTAGCGCACTGACAAACAAGATAACTGTAAAATAGTACGTTTAATATTTATTTATAGCCTTCCTTTGAAGTAATGTGAGCACGTCACGTCTTGAACAGAATTTGATGTTCTGTTTCCATAAGTGAAACGGTACATGGAAAATTACAATTCGAAAGTGATAAAAAGTTGTGTTGAATTTGTAATACAAAAAATAGAGAAGGAAATGAACTCTTATTTTTTTTTTATTAATGGTGTAAACGGTGCAAGACTCAAATTTAATTTGAGAGGAAGTTTATTCACCGATTTTTACTCTTTTAATAGCTGCATTATAATTATTTGGCTGCGTAAATGAGCAAGTTGTTATAGCCTGTTCTATCTCAGTGCGTCTCCTTACTACTAGACTGGTTAGATAGAAACGCAAATAAAGAAAAAGTCGTCGAGACCACGTGTATTAGCCGTGCGTTGAAGATTTCTCTTTAGCATGTTGAGAAAAAACGCAAGCGCATTCCATGTGAGACGCGTCGAGGAAACCGCATTTTATTATGATTGGAGAATAGTTTTTTATACTCGGTAAGGATTTGACTATTACTTTTCCATGCAGCATAATCTTGCCTAATTGGTACAGTTACAGTTTATAGATGTAAATCTTCAGCTTTTAGCCGTGTGTTTACTGAAGAACAAATAATAAGCAACGTCACAGTTCTGCGAACGACAAACTGAGGACGGTTTAATTAAACTACCCCTCGCCGAATGCATGCAGTTTCTCGCACATAAGTTTAACCAAATTCACTAAAAAACTAATTCAGGGCACACACGGCGAAGCGTAGTTTAACCTAGCCTCACTTTACGATCGCAGCAGGTCTTTACTTTTTTTTCTGAGGCGGCAATACGGCCAGTTTTATTAATTCGTCGGAATTTGTTTCGAAACCAACGAATACTTCAATGAATCGAATCGTTCCACTTCCCGAGTCGGTCCGACCGAGTTGTGTGCACGAAGGTGAAACCGGCCTACAAGCCCACTGCACTGCGGTTGTGACGCGACGCGGACGATAACAGTTGCGAATCGATTAACAATCTTAACTCGACTGATCCTCTAGTATGTCAATCTATACATAGAATACATAGAATCAAACAGTAGAGAGAATCTTTACATTGTTTTTAATTGAGCGAAGTAAAATTATTCTGGTTTTTAGAATTTGTGTGTACACGGGTATCTTGGAAACTTCCTTGGATTTCTATGGTGTTGTCGCAGGTATATTAAAAGATCACTGGCTTTCTCAGAAACCTTGAGGTTTATGAAGGTGCAGTAACCGACTTTTCGAAACTACTACAGAACAGAAAACTAGTATATTTTTTAAATCTTCCATATAGGGGCGAAGCTTTAGGCACGGATTTGTTTTGTCATACGGCCTTAGACACTGCAGTCGGTGTTCATCATTCATAACTTTATCTGTGGTTTGCTTCTTACCAAATAAATTTCACACTGTAAAATAAAATACCTATTAACCGTAATTCGTTACCATTACAGAGCAGAACGAATCCTGACCCATTTTTCGGATAAATTCGGTATGTTTTATGACTGAGTGGAGTTGTTTTAGAGCGCACGGAAGTATGTAGGACGCTCGTGTCGGGGTCTGCGATAAGTTATCTTTCTGGGTTAACAACCTATGGCTGAGTATCGCTGCAATCACTACTATCGGTCACCTCTCTAGACCTCTGATTGGCTGTTCGGGGTATTAATTGCAATCTTAATTGAAGTCAGCCAAGTAAAGAGCATTGCGGGATGACACGTAGGTACATTACGAACAGGGTTCTTATTGTCTAAAGTACTTGGAATGAAAATCAAACGGTAAAGGAGGGTAGAAAAAGATAGCTAATGTGGTCGCAAACGCCCTCTGGCCTCTGTTCCGATATGGCTATTAAAAAAAGCCTAATTCCGGGCCTCCCGTTCTTATAAAAGAATACTCTTTGATTTGACCCACTCCGGTGAAAAAGACCGACCTAAATACTTTCCAGGTCGGATCGGAACACAGTAGGGCAGTAATGCTGCTGCGCCATGGTGACAGGATTATATGAGATTTAGATTATTTTTAAGATAAAGATGGTAGTAGCAGTCCGAAAAGACCATGTACAAGGTCCTACCACCTGCAGTAGATACTTGTTAGTTAAAGGAACATAAAGTTACATAATAATATCAAGTTCTTTTAATAAGTACGTAGGTAAGTTGTTAAGTAAGCAGTTACTGTTGTGTTGTAATTTATCCAAACAAAACTTTAACAAAATTTATGCATATTGGATCATAAAGTTAAGTTATGTTTTTATTGCGGGCGTAAAAACAATAATTTTCACTGAAAAAACAGCTCAAGTACTTATAAACTTTATTATCACATTATTTCAAGTTGATTGGTTAAAAGCCTAAAATGAGAAGTTTAGCGCGGTTCAGTCACGCTATTGGCTGGCTCTATATTTGGTACACCTAGATTATTATCTGTGGTAAAAAAAAAGCTGTTTAAAAAAAATAAACTTACCACTGGAGGCGTTTTCCGAGGCGAACAGCGGGGCGGCGTTGTAATCTGAAAAGAAAAATACGCCTGTTAAAAAAGGGATTCTTTAAATTTTTTAGTATGTAAGATTTTTGTCGAAAAACATTTGAACGCGAGTTTTTCTCTTGACGGTAGTTGATCTTTGCATTTCCATCAACTCTTTGCCAAGTTGCAAGTACATTGTAATCTGACTTTATTAGATAGAGGTGGATCCCAAATATTTCTTTTTTTAGACAATTTTTAATATTTTTATTTGTTATTCTGCTAGACAAATCCAACGAATCAATAATCATACAATGGTGTAAATTTATATAGATTTACCCAAGTAGACGTCATTTCATTGCATGCAAATGGCAGCGCCTGCAATCTACGTACCATGTATCTAAGCTCTGGCTTCTCAGAAAATGCACCAACTTTTGAGAACGGTGTACTATCAAATACACGACAGACCTCGCGATAAGGCTGTTGAGTCTCGTCACGTTTACCACTAAAGTGGAACGGATGGCTGTTGGCGCGTAAAGCGGGAAGCGTGGCGAAGGCCGCGAGGTAAACGACACGGCGACGCTTACGCAACCACCGTACTATGGAACCGAGTACTATGGCGTTTCAGCCTGAACGACGCCTTGGCAATGACGTCTCTTTTTAACTCTTCAGATTTGAAAGAGATGGCAATGTGCCCAAGTTGCAGCGACATCTCTACATGACGCGAATATTTTTTTGCATACTATTCTCATGTGCGAAGATAGAGTTTAAGAGATGGATTCATGCATCAGCGCTTGAGCTTATATGCGTCTTTGATGAAGGGTCAGGACGATAAACAAGTAAGTGTAGTAAGAGTGACTTCGTACTAAGCAGATGTTTTACATTTTATTGGTGTACTAGCGACCCGCCCCGGCTTCGCACGGTATATCATGCATGTATTATACATTATAAACCTTCCTCTTGAATCACTCTATCTATTAAAAAAAAACCGCATCAAAATCCGTTGTGTAGTTTTGAAGATATAAGCATACATACGGATTTGGGGACAGAAAAAGCGACTTTGTTTTATACTATGTAGTGATAATCGCCCAATATTTGATCTATTAAAATTGATAGGTAACAATCGTTACTGATTGACGTATATACTTGCTATTGAAAATGAAAATAGACCTGGACCAGGCTATAAGTATCATCATCAATGTTTTAAAAATAATGCACATGAAGACTGAAAAATAATACCACAATAACGAGTACATAACCTTCGCTTATTTTAACTCAAAAAGTTAATTAGAGATGTTATCTTTAAGAAAATACGTTTTTACAAAGTCACCACTCAAAGTAATGAAACCATAAACGTGTTGTGTTAGTACACAATAGCAAGCCCGTATTGTTGTGCTATTAACATACCGCCCACGAGGATTAGGGCGAGCCCTGCGCATGCGTGGATTCTGAATGAATGACAATGCTGCCATTGATTAGAAATTTAGAGGTACATACATACATACATACATAAATCACGTCTTTATCCCTTACGGGGTAGACAGAGCCTAAGGTGACAAGACCTAAAGACCACGTTTAGCATGAGGAGGTACATGGTATATAATCTGTTTTTGGCATTTATTCTACTTTCATGCTTCTTTTGCCATACCCAACTTTCGCTACCGTACATTAGTTAAATACATTTTCAAACGTCATAAGTATTTATATTACGTTTGCGCTCTTATTACAACTCCCCACATTCCATCTGGCCATAAATAGGTAACGTACTGTAGAGTTAGGTAGCATAGGTTTTCGGGCTGGCTGGTAAGAGAGAGCTACACACGAAGTTCATAAATCGAACGTTTGTTCGATTTGACTTTGATAGTTTTTTTAAGAACTCGGAGACGGGCCTCGACCAGCTTAAACCGGGAACGAAATCACATCCCATGATTTATATAATGGGGACTATCGTTTCTTTGCTCACCAGTTGGCGCCACCGTTGACTAAGGTGCAGAGGTATAGCTGTCAAAGGCGACATTATAAGATCGGCGCAGAAACAAAGTCGTAAACCGTGAATCTCAATAAGTTTATTAATTTTTTATTGAATGAGGCGCTACTTTGTGGCAAATGAAAGGAATCATAATTTATGTCACGAAGCCCGCCAAAACCAGTGAAAAGTGAATGTTATTGGACCTCACGCGACACTAGCGCCTGTAGTAGCAAATTCACACTCAATAGCCCCCATTGTTTAATTTCAAATGATTGAATAAAAGAAAGTAATATGCTTTAATTTTTATTTTTTATTTTTATGTTTTAATTGTTTTAATTATCGGCCCTCAGCCACCACAAGTCTGGTTAGGAAATCAAATACGAACCCCGCACAAATAAAAGTGCCTCCTCAAGTCAGCTCTACAATACCGAGAGATAATCACGAGGCAGACGAAAACAATTTAAGACTGGTCACTTTCCGAAATTTCCATTCCACAAAGTGTGAGACTGACACACTGATCGCGTATTCAGTGAATCGCGTACGATAATGCTGGCAACATGTACTGCATGCAAATATCCGTCTACGCACACAGCGACAACTCATATGTATGATTGCCGAGCATAAATTATTCACGCACACACGCAGCACTTACATGTGAGTTCGCGGCCTCCTGCACACCTACAAACTTAGCTAACTAAACGATTTATGTAGAAGGCGAGTTATTCTCGGTGTTAGTAACAGTTTTTGTTCGGATTTCGTAATGTATTGTCTTGAGGAATTACCTACAGTTGGAGTAGCTTATGAGGCACATCTCTATAAAAATATAAACTAAGTAGGTAAGTATGTGTATGTAAGCAAAGCAAAGATAAAACCGCGAATCCTTACCTAAAAAGTACAAATAACATTTTCAGAAAAAAAGATACGTAATCGTTCCAAAAAATAAAACTTATCTAGCACGTTATTTACATAATTTCAAGTTTAAAATAAAACTTCATAATTTGGAACTTGAATGAAAATGTCTGACAGGTACAAAGCCACGCATACGTAGATTTAGCAAAAAAGGAAAAACGCAAAACTAAAAAAAGGATTCAACGAACAGGGAACATTCTTATTTTGAAGTCGGTTATACGCAAGGTAAACCAACCGATAGCCACAGCAGGCTTTGGTTCATAAAAGTTTGGTTCACAAATAAGTAATAAAAAAAAATATTATTAAATTGACATCGTCAAGCTAAAGACAACGAGTCAGTAACAAGCCAAGTGATGAACATAATTTAAGGAAAATTACTTCAATTCTTTATATTTATCCTTAATGATAATTGGCATTGCTCAATTAACCTATTCTGATTTTAGATGGATCCATCGAATATAATTAATTTATTATATCTCCATCCAATGTTTAATTTTAAAATTCGCTTTATACGACAGAACCACATCCCTCACTACCATAGACTACTAAAGGCCCATTTAGTTTCAGTAGTGGTTCTAAGTCCCATTCTCAGATTGCACTTCTTCGTCGATTCTGACGATTTTAGTGCAGAATTCTCGGTAGATTAAATTTAAGAAATCTGTATCGAACAAAGTACAGAAGTCGAAATCATAGTAGCTACTACGAGGCTGACTCATTCCTCGGATTACTGCAGCATAGCTATATAGCGGGGAAATGCATTGATTACGAGCACCCCAATGGCAACGATGTGGGCGACCATCGTGCATTACATAAAGTTTAGGTGTAGGCTAAGTTAGCTTTAGTTTTCTTTATAGTTTACTAGCGACCCGCCCCGGCTTCGCACGGTATATCATGCATGTATTATACATTATAAACCTTCCTCTTGAATCACTCTATCTATTAAAAAAAACCGCATCAAAATCCGTTGTGTAGTTTTGAAAATATAAGCATACATACGGATTTGGGGACAGAAAAAGCGACTTTGTTTTATACTATGTAGTGATAGTGATTCGCGAGAGGCAGTGGCGCCCACAATTCTTTGAGCATTGATAATAGACTTTAGTTTGATAAGAAAAACGATGAATGCATTTTATTTTCATGATAGTTAGGATTTTTTTTCATTCGGATGCCTATTCAGTTAAAACTGTATAGCCGTTGGATGGTATTTTTGTTTTTGTAACAATTACAAATCAACCGGCATAACGCGATAACCTTCAAGTTTCACTGATAAAGAATACGATTATGCTTATATGGAAAGGCGTTTTAAAGGAACAGTATAAGTAATTCTACGTTGTCAGTGTCAATTATTGAAAGAATGTGTAAAATGTTTTTTTATTATTAACAGAGTAAGCACACCACACGTCATGTTTATATTGATCCGTCTGATAGATTGTATCAATCGTGTAGGTGTACTATTGATTATATTTCGAGGGGGAAAGTTTACTTATCTTAAGATCTTGAATCATTTTGTGCTTTGTTCATTAAGCATTTGTGCATTTGTTTTTTTTATTTTTATTTTATATTTATGATAACTATTTATTTATCTGTAAAAGTTACACTGTTGAATTTTTTTAATTCCTGACCTATGCTTTACGCACAGAAATGCCCGAGTGACCGAACCGCGCAGACTTAGCGTTGCATATGCGGCTGGCTGCATATTACGCATGCATGTTATGTGCATAATACCCATGCACGCAAGCTCCCTTAGGTACCTCTCCCACTTTATGTAAAATGCCAGGGCTGTCGCGTCGGCGGGACGTAGACAAACCGCAGTTTAAATGATTCGACAAACGCAACAAAATAGGCACTCTGTAGCGGGGCCACCCCGAAATTCGAAGTTCGTATCGCACCGTCCCTCTGACTCTCAAAGTAATGGCTGTTAGTGTGAGACGAATGGCGAAACGAAATTCGAAAATCAAATTACGGAGTATCAGGCTAGATTCAAGTTTGACCCTAGATGTCGACTTATTAATCGCTTTAGCACCCTACGGGCTCATTTAGTAGTTTAATGTTCTTTCATCATCATAAAAGTTTATTGCGGCTCCGAAGTCAAACTGACTTGATAATCTTGATATTCTCGATAGCCTTAGTGAAACTCTCATTATATCCATTTGCGGGTTTACAATAAAAATAGTACCTAAGGATTTGATGAAAAGAACTACAATTATTATAATTTAAAATATTGTGGCCATACTCAAAGACTGATACGAAGATAATATCGCATTTATTTAGTCCGCCTGCAGCTACAAAGAAGATGCAATCAAATTTAATTCATTAGACAGTAAGGATACACCCTAAATTAGACAAAGAGAAAAGATCTGCAACCGCAACGTGTCAAAAACTTAACAAATCGATACCTTGGAACTAACCTTCCCTCACTACATTGCACGCACTCATTACGCGTAAAATGCAGCCTGCCTCAACGCATCGTATAGTGCGCCTTGTGACCTAGGTACCCTGGCAACCCCCCTCTCCGCACGGGAGAGGGGGGGAGTCCTGACCACGCACAACGCTTCCCTGTACAGAGCTATATTTAGCGGTGCATTTCACCGGGAATCGAGGCGGGATTTTAAGTACCTTTTGGTTTATGACAGTTTTGTTTTCGCGTATGATTTCACGTTTTAAAATTTACGTTTGCATATTTAAATTATTGTACAGTCCGTGAACTCTTAGGGCCTGTTTTACCTATGATGTCGTCTCTGTCTGTTTAATTGTAAGAAATAGAGAGGGAATCATAGATAACTGACACTTAAGATAATCGGAACTTTACAGAGAGTGGTGAGACAGGCCCTTAGAATGCCGTTCGGGTTTCGGGTACCATCGGCCGATTCAAGTATCAAACCCTTAAGAGTGAGTGAGGCAGCAAGACAAAATTTCTCGGTCCCCTTTGTCATACTACCCCGTACCCCAGCACCGCGCGGGCGGTCGGTCTATAGGCATTGGTTCGCCAGTAGTACTTGGCAATGTAAGGTAGGTATTACAAAAAAAAATCTAACAACTTGTCAGCTACAATAGGCACTTGTTCAGCAGTGTGAACGATAAAAAACCTGTAATTTAAAAAATAACATGCCAAAGAGCTACGAACAAAGCGGCCGATCCTGATTACATGTTGCCCATGTAAATATTCTTGTGATACTCCCTTTGAACACGCCATGGGACTCAGAAACCGAACGCACCCGAACCGTGAAATGAAATATCATTTGAGCAATAAAGTTAAATTGCTATTTTGACGGTGGTCTCTTGGCGGTTCAACAAAGCCCGGGCATAACATGATGCTAGGGAAAAACGAGCATGTGTTATTACGCCATTGTTGTGGTAACATTGTATTTGCAGAAAATTGTGACACTGAACTGTGAGAATAATAAACGTTTCCTTAGGGAGGAGGGACTTGCTCCGCTATTGTTAGCAGTTCGGTTAAATATTTACACTTTGTGCATGGTTCTCAACTTATTCTTGTAGCCGTTGCTGGGCAGTGGTTCTCAGTTTAAAAACATATTTGTTTCTTATGAAAATATGAGAACAAGATACTTTTAACTGTGAGCGATGATCGATAACATATCAACGAAACTAGTTATGATTAAAGTCCAAGTAAAGAAGTGAAATCAGAGCAGAGCTTACTACCTATACTTTCAACCATCGTTTATAAATGGATTTTTAAACAAATTTGCTGGAACATCACATTCCGTAGTGCATATGTCATTTATAGGTTTGTAGGTTGTTGGTTGTATAGGTGTCGTCGTGCGTGTTTGCGTCAATCGCCTCCCCCCTATCCCTTTACCCCCACAAGCCTACTACACGAGAAGCCCGGGGCGGTCATATAGACTACACGTGTACGTAACCACTATGCCATTTCAATTCGACACTACGATTTGCTAAACCCTGTCAGTTTTAAGACAATGCATGCCTCCCACTTAGGTCAAAGATAAGTAAGCATTAGTTGTATTTCGAGTGTGGATGTCCTGATGCCCGAATTATGAGTTAAAATGTAGTCTAGATAATAAGCTCGCAAAGTTAGCAGCCTCGCCGGAACAATAACAAGTGAAACGCGCATCATACTTTCAAATGAGAAGTTTCACTTATATAAGCTTTCTGCGAAAGAGAAACCGGATCGCAACGCGGCGGAAAATCAAGAAAAACTTGTACGTGAAGTTGAAGTGTAGGATGTCGCAGCACGGCAGCGCAGCGCACACCAGTAAATCGATAATAGGAAGCCCTCAGACTAGTTCAGCAGTGCGTGCGAGCGACCTATACACCTACTACAAGCCGCGACGGCCGCATGCAATGCGGGCTATATATAAAAGGTACAAAATCCGCTGCGTTCCTGCTTGCACCGCACTGAACGGAACTTATGGCGCAACGACAACGTCTACAATTGCTTGTTCGGAGAAAATAACCGGTTACGACACCACGCCAGTCCATTCTCAGTCTTAAATCCATAGAACCAAGTCGGAAATTGAACGGGGGGGCGTTTCGTCGTAGGCCGTTTGCGACCGGATTGGCAGCTTAATAACACAGCTAGGTGCATTCTCGCTGCAATTTCGCTCTCGGTCGGGCTGTGTGTTTGTGGCGCGCTGAAGATCAGGGCTAACGATCGGCGTGCATTTTCCATCTCGCTCGCTCCCGTGGCCGCGCCAGGCGTCAGTCTAGCTTGTCTAGCAAAAGAAACTCTACGACTTTATCCGACAGCGACGCCGAGAGGCTTTTGTGCGTTTTCCATGTTTATGTTTATAGGAGAACACGTACAAGGGTTGCTTTGAATGCCGGTTGCTACAGCACTGAAAGAGGTGCATCGTCGCAGAATTATAAACATGATACTCGGCGATGTGGTTATTACACAGGCTGTTATTGTGAAAGGAATGTTACTTTAAGTATGGCTATGATTATCAACTTGAAGATGTTGTTGAATAAAACGCGCTGTTTTTCTCTGGTTTGTTGTTCAAGAGTTAGAAGCTAGTTAATTCTTCCCCAAAACATTTCGCCTGGCGTGTTCCAAATGGGCCATCACAATCTCGTAAATTAACAAGTGCCAAGTTTAGAGCGTCAGTGATAAATAGAGCCCAGTCAGCCACATCGTTGTGTTAATATTATTACGCAATTTTTTGATGTTGTGGAATGATCATGGGAATAATTATGAAAAATGAATACGTACATGTATATACATACATAATCACGTCTTTATCCCTTACGGGGTAGTCACAGCCTAAATTAACAAAACAAGTCCACGTTTAGCATGATTGTGGGCGTAAAAGTGGAAAAGGGAATGACTTATCATACACAAATAATATGATAGGATAGGAATTTGTAAGCTTCCCAAAGATATATATATCATCGTAATTTTATTTGTCATAACATAAACACGTAAAGGATATTTAAAGTTACCAGCAGTATCAAAGACCTGTTTAAACAAGATTATATCCAAAAATAGCTCTGTCGTGTATTTTTTTTCGTAAGACTTTCTACTAGGTTTTGCATTATTTACAAGCAGAGCTTACAACTTCTAATGTAATTTACAACAAATAGAACTCTCACTCACCTACTTAAGGTAGCGAGAACGTGGAAAATACATACTTCATTGATATAAATAAACTTGCTGCTATTTAGCTAGTGTTGGAGCAAAGAAAAACATAGAATGTACAGGTCGATTCACAAGAGCTGGCACGAATGGATTGAACGAAGTAATGTCACTTGTCACTGTGTGAGTGACGATCCTGTACAGGCGCCACCTAATATTTTGTAAACAAGTACATAATACTCAAGAAAAAAAATAAACCTCAACCTGTATTCAATCATTTTGTTATACACACATAGTATTATCATTCACTCATGCAATCCATTCGTGCCAGCTCTTATGAATCGACCTGTACCTACAGCTGCTTCTCTTCCCGCGCAAATGGTTAAACAGAAGTAAATGGTAATGGTAAGGAGGGAATGGGCGGAAATCATAGGAATCATAGCAACCCATCGCTATTTTGATTCCCACATTCATTCGCCCACAATCATGCTAAACGAGGTCTTGTTACCTAGGCTCTTCTACCCCGTAAGAGTAGACGTGATTTTGATTTTCTTTGTATGTTAAAATGCGGAGCCCCCAGACGATAGCGAAGCTATTTTTACTCACGGCACCTTGAATACGGAGGCGTAGCAGAAAACGTAAACGGTACGACAAAAAATAACAGGAATTTGGCCAAGTTTACTTCAGAAAGTTACATAACTCCATGGCTTCATTATTACATCGTCCTTATTAGACAGTTGAGCGATTATGCCTATACGTATAAGAGCTCGTAATTTTGACACAATTGTTGAAATTGTTAACTTATTCGTGTTTCGTACATTAGTATTCTTGGTAAATTTAAAATTTTGCTAAAGCTTAACGTGATTAGCTGTTTAATTAGTGATGATGCTAACATATAATAATGTAACACTAGAAAAGTGTGATATTGAAATAACAACTAAAAATCCGTGTGCTATTTTCCTGTTATATTTATTTTCGTTGTATTTGCCATGACAGGAATATAAAGTCACGAACAAGGGAATTAAAATTATCGAATCATCATCTCCCGGTGCCCATGAAATTCCTAGAGAAATTGAATCGCTAAAATGGCGCATGATTCGAACACGCGCGAAAGCAAAACATGGCCTTAAGTTGTTGCTGGTGTCGAAAAAATGTAACTGTTTTCATATTTGTACAATCGCACTTAACCGCCAAACGAATTAGTTGAAGCATTGGATGAGCATCGAAGCTATGGGCTAGACGGACGGCACGCGTCGCGCTGATATCATGAGTCAGCCATTACGTTCCGTGATTTAAGAAATCCGAATGACGCGCGAATTTGGCTGGCGTATTACAACGCGATGTCGTAACGGGTAATACTATATTTACCTTCAGGCACGTGTTTCTAGCTGAATGGGGGCAGGCCTTGCCCTTGAACTCGGGACGAGGGGAACGCACGGGCCGCGGCACGCACCGCCCAAACGGCCGCACCTCTCGCGGCCTCAGGGTTGGAGCGGGTTCCCCGGGTGAGTCTACAGGCCTAACCTTAGCCGATACCTCATTAGGAGGTGAAGAAGATTCCTCTGACAAACTGGTACGTGATGGAATGCGGACTATGAACTTGTAAAAGTAACTTCGCTGGTAAACGCTTGAGCTGAAGTGTCGACGGTAATAAACAAATCCGGTCACATTTCAATTAGATTTCAGTGTAAATTACAACGAAAGAATTTTCCGATTGTTTTAATGAAATGATGTGACCTTTGTAAAGGTAAAGAAAGTACCTAAATATTTTAAGAGTCTTGGAAATTGGCAAGGAAATAGATCTTAATCTTAAGTGGGCTGGGCAATGTCAAAGGTTCGTCAAGTTTTTGGCGTGGGTCAGTTTGGCAGCCCTAGGCGCCCCTCCCCCTGCCCTACTTCCCGCGCCCCTGCGCCCTGATCAATAGCTTCCTACTTACACAGTTTCCGGCTTACACGTGCCTATATTCGCCGACGTCGGCTTGACAAAATTGTTCTTACCCTACCAAACTTTTACGTAATCCAGAGCGTTCGGAATAAACGTCTTATTTCAAATTTGGCGACACAGATGCCGAGTTATATATTCACAGAAACTTCGGGATATGTTCTGAAATCTCGACACATCCAAATTTACTTTCGTTAAGAACTTGTATAATTGAAATCAAAACGGATTTACTATCTGTTTTTTTGATACGTGCGTATCAAATCCTGATATAATATCATTATGAACTCTTGTTTTACTAGAACTTTAACTATAATAACTTAAATCAACCATTGTAACACCCCTCACAGGTCATACGCACACTCATCGTCGAGCAACATTACGTTTTATGGATATCGTAGAATAGGAAAATTATGTTCTTTAATAAAATATAGACGTAAGTAAAATTCTCTAAAGAAATTAAATGTAATAGGCCATCTATTTACCAATTTGCATTTTCCTTCGTAAAGCATTTCGCGCCACATTCCCACGGGTTTGATAAGGCTTTTTTGCATGTGTTTATGATTAAAAAAAACTATATCCGTTGTTTCAATTCAGCATAAAGAGTGCGATGTCACGCGATCCGGGTATTGTGTTGGTTTGAATTACGTAACGTGAAATAGTAATAGTGTAGTCCTTCCAACGTTGGCCAGCGATCAATAGTTTGCCTCCTACGCTACGTTTGGTGTAAATA
Organism: Pandemis cinnamomeana; assembly: GCA_932294345.1. Classification (NCBI taxonomy): domain Eukaryota; kingdom Metazoa; phylum Arthropoda; class Insecta; order Lepidoptera; family Tortricidae; genus Pandemis; species Pandemis cinnamomeana. The sequence goes on along the minus strand of OW028705.1, from coordinate 6,527,688 downwards.
ATGTGTAGACACAGTGTGCAATGTTGTTAGTTGCTCAGGTGTTAGTAGCACGGCATAATAAGTAGGGTGGGCGACAGTCATGCTAGATGGAAAGCAGACGATGCATTGTGACACCGTGTCTGCACCGCTTCCGATGAGCGACGTGCGTCTAGGTCGGTTATAGCAGCTTAGGACATTGCACCTCCTTTTTACGTCAAGACACTTTCAATGGTTTGTAGTTTACATCGTAATTGTACTAAAATTTGGTGTTTCATTTACCAGTAATCGAGCTCAAAATTTGAATGTTTCTTCTTATTCGTAAGTTACAGTAGAACTAACGTAATAAATCATAATAAACTTCGGCGTGTAATAAGATTCTATAAAGCCACGCAAGCTGGCAATAAAACCGAGCCCTCTTCTATTTTGCCATAAAAAGTACAATCGCAAGTTTCTCGTCTGTGAAGAATATTTTTTCAAAAGACTTGATTATGTATTACATCGTCTTATTGTAGATCAGATCTATTGACATTGTAGCAAGAACGTGAGAATAGATCGTCGCGGGCATTTATAACCTAAAATCACCTTGGCCGGTTTTCACATCTGCCAGTGCCGGTTCGTCGGGCAAGTGGAACGAGCAGCACTGCCCATTGTCAATCACGTCGACTTTGCAATCTGTTATGCTTTTGTTTCTCAATTCAAAGTTTCCTTTGACTCGCGTCAACTGTCACTACGCTATGTTCCATCTTTAATTTTGAAGACGCAGTTAATTACTCTGGCTGCTCCAGTGTTTAAGAAAACTCTAAGAGAACAATCACTTATATTAAGAAGTAAGTCTTTACTATTAAGTGCAAGTTTAACAGTATATGGAAACAAAAACTTTAATTTCCAATAAGAATCTTATAAGAATGATAAGGATGACGCACATTTTGTTAGTATGTCAATTACTATTCTAATTAAAAAGTAAATATGTTCCAACTCTAAACCTTTATTGTCGTATAATTAAATAAATATTATACTCTAAACCCATTATCTGACCTAACCTGATTTCCTATCGAAATTCGGAACATTGGAAAATGAGCAGGTTTCTGTAAAGATGAATAAAATAATACCGGTTCTAATCAAATGTAAATATCTTCAACTGTTTCGTATACGAGTATTATCTGGATCACAGTAAGTGTAACCTTACATCCAAGCGTTCGAGTTCCCAATTCCTTAGTGACTCGGTCCTTTTATGTTTTATTTTTATTTCGGTCAACGGCCGTACGGCCCCATTGAGCGTTCCATTGACATCAATCTATAGGTTTAAACCTAATCGTCCTGAATAGGACTAAATTCTCCATTTACTATTGAAGCCGCACGTGCAAAAGCCACCTATTTATGGAATAAAGTCTTTTGAATATGCCTCGCGAAACTGCTTAGGGACTCGTGGTAATTGAAACGCGGGCTGATGTTCAATTTTAATATTCTCAAAAACCCTTTGTTGCCTTCAATTATACGTTAGCATTAGACGAGGGTTCATATTTTCTAAATACATCTAGCTTTGTACGCAATGGTTTTTGTTACATAGTAAGTATGCACACTATGCATAGTAACAAAGAAGGTGACTATGAATAAGCAAATGGCTGGTTTTATTGACATCACCGTCCTTTTAGTGGTCAAGCCATTAATCTTGTCAGATATAATAATAAGCTAAGAACAGAGGTTACGCGATAATACAATGTTGCTACCAGTATTACACCTAGCACCCACCCAAATCGTTTACAGCAACACGCGGCTGTGTTTGGTCTAGGCATTCGATCGGCGTATGTTGACCGGGCGATTCACCTTGAGACCGCGCCTCGCCAACCAGTATCGCCTCCTATAACCCTACCAAGAAAAGTTACTCCGCCTAGTTCTTGACTTATACATCGCAACAAACGTATCAAAATTGGAAGCGTATTCACGTTTCGTACAATGCTCAAGACCGGTCCATTCCGTTGTGGGTGAGCGAGTTGTGGAATGCATGGGACGGACCGGCACGATTTGAAACTGTGCAGCGTTTTCGGTTACCCATTTAGGAGTACCTATTCGATACTTAGATTTTATAGCGGTAAAATTGACTGTCTAATTTCATGTTTCGATCCCCATTTAAATATTGCGATCGCAATTATAATTTTCTGAGCGTGGGTTCAAAGTTTTTGCTCATTCAATTTCGGACGCACCGGCAATTGTTTGGCAATTCAAAATTAGTTCCTGCAATCATTTGCTGTAATTTTTATGGTCGTGCCCCATTATAATGGGTTAGGTGGTCTTGTATTATGATTACTGTCTAGATATAATCAAATTATCATACGTAATGCGTAGAGAAAAAAATTAAACGTGTCATTATTGCGGTTTAGCAATTAAATGTTCTGCATAGTGTTCTAATCAAGTTTGGGGTGATTAAGTTGGAATAACTATTTTGTTTTTATTTAAGACCAAATCCACTTTTAAAAATTAAAAAGATCCTAACAGTTTCATAGCGCATTCGATTCGTCGGCTAACTACGCAGCTCCTTGGTCCGCGCATGCCGTAGTGGTCTTCTTTTTTTTCGGGTCACTGACTTCAAATTTTACTCGTAAACCCTTACTTAATGTGTTTTTTGACCACATCTAATTTTGGGCTCCCAAATTAAAATACGTTGCATCATCTCGGCGGTTGCATGAACTACTTTCCGAGTTCATTATTAAGAATCTCCAGTTTTTAGCTTGTTGTTTTTGTAATTGTACATGTTATTTTTAATATACCTACATACACAAATCGCGTCTATATCCCTTACAGGGTACACAGAGCCTGAGGTAACAAGATCTAAAGGCCACGTTTAGCATTATTGTAGGCGTACCTATAGGTTGAAAAGGGAATCAAAATAGTGATGGGTTGCTCCGCATCGCACGGAGAGAAATGAATTAGCCGTGATAGCTAAGCTCCCTTTGCTGAAATTTTCTTTGCTGTGGCATACAATTTGTTTGCAACTGTAACAAGGCCATGTCTATAGCAACTAAAACCAGTTAGCTACCACTGATAACGATATTTAGCTAAACGAATTTAAAATAATTTGCTAACAGTACTAATTGATTAGCAACTATAGCTAATTTATCAACAAAATAATTTAGTAATTGCTGTTAGTTGTAACCGTTAATAATTCTTAGTTATAGTGGATAAAAATTTCGTTACTATTACTAATTTTACATGTGTTAGACAGCAGATAATATCTTTGATACGTTTGATAAATACATTTTGCAATCACTAATAACATTTTTGCAACGGCTGCTAATTTTTTTCTGATTCATCTACTAATATATCCTTCGCTAATGTTGCTAAGAATCTTAGTCGCACCAACAAATTTACTTTGCAATGAACAGCAATATTATATTAGCAGTCGTAGCAAATCAGACTTATGTGTGGCAGCCAAGAACTTTTTGCAGCTTTGACTAACTTATTCACAAACTGTAGCTAATATTATTTGCTGCAACTGCTAAATATTTTTTTGCTAATGTTGCTAAGAATCTTAGTCGCACCAACAAATTTAGTTTGCAATGAGCAGCAATATTATATTAGCAGTCGTAGCAAATCAGACTTAAGTGTGGCAGCCAAGAACTTTTTGCAGCTTTGACTAACTTATTCACAAACTGTAGCTAATATTCTTTGCTGCATCTGCTAAATAATTTTTTGCTAATGTTGCTAAGAATCTTAGCCGCACCAACAAATTTACTTTGCAATGAACAGCAATATTATATTAGCAGTCGTAGCAAATCAGACTTAAGTGTTGCAGCCAAGAACTTTTTGCAGCTTTGACTAACTTATTCACAAACTGTAGCTAATATTATTTGCTGCAACTGCTAAATATTTTTTTGCTAATGTTGCTAAGAATCTTAGTCGCACCAACAAATTTACTTTGCAATGAACAGCAATATTATATTAGCAGTCGTAGCAAATCAGACTTAAGTGTGGCAGTCAAGAACTTTTTGCAGCTTTGACTAACTTATTCACAAACTGTAGCTAATATTATTTGCTGCAACTGCTAAATATTTTTTTGCTAATGTTGCTAAGAATCTTAGTCGCACCAACGAATTTACTTTACAATGAACAGCAATATTATATTAGCAGTCGTAGCAAATCAGACTTAAGTGTGGCAGTCAAGAACTTTTTGCAGCTTTGACTAACTTATTCACAAACTGTAGCTAATATTATTTGCTGCAACTGCTAAATATTTTTTTGCTAATGTTGCTAAGAATCTTAGTCGCACCAACAAATTTACTTTGCAATGAACAGCAATATTATATTAGCAGTCGTAGCAAATCAGACTTAAGTGTGGCAGCCAAGAACTTTTTGCAGCTTTGAGTATAAGTAACGATAAGTATTAAGGCCAACAGCAACTGAGCTTACGAAATACGCCAACAGATGGCGCTGCGCGCAAGTTACATCGCGCTATCGTTTGGTTGACCGAGCGTCCATATATACCCGAGATGATTTTGAATGATTATCTTGTAACAGACACAGGAAGCGAGTCTGAGTAGCCTAGTGTGCACGTTACTGCTTCTAATTTGTTAGGACGTTAACGGGCCCGGTCTATCAGACTTTGCAGGTGTGTGCACGGGTTGCCGTATCGCAGTGGCGGTCGCTTCCTCGGGCCACAAATTGATAAGACTCTTGGTAACTGTAACAAACTTAATTAGCAGCTTCAGCTAACCTGATTACATCTCACAACTAAGACTCTTAGTTACAGTAACAAACCCAATTAGCACTTATAGCTAAACAGATTACATCCCACAACTAAGACTCTTAGTTAAAGTAACAAACCCAATTAGAGGCTACAGCTAAATTGATTACATCCCACAACTATGACTCTTGGTTACAGTAACAAACCCAATTAGTACTTACAGCCAAACTGATTACATCCCACAACTAAGACTCTTAGTAACTGTAACAAACTTAATTAGCAGCTACAACTAACTTGATTACATCTCACAACTAAGTCTTTCTTATAGTAACAAACCCTTTTAGCAGCTGCAGCTAAACTCGTTGTCGAATACCGCTAAAGAAATGCGATAGAGTATCAAACTAACTTAGTTGCTACAGCCAACACTTTCGCCGATGCAACGAATTATTTTGACTGTCACATCTAAAGTAATTAGCAGCTACGGCAAATTTGTTTGCAGCTACCGCTAAATATTGCTAATTAAATTAGCTGTCACTGCTAAATATAGCTAATATACTTAGCAGCCACAACTAATTTTAGCTAATATGATTAGCAGTCACTGCTAAGTTTCCCAAACTTCAAAGTGATCACAACTAAGAATATTTGCTATCACAGCCAAATTTCGGTAGCGAAAAACTCTTTGCAACGATAGCTAAATACTTCGATGTCCCTATAGTTTCGAAGGAATTTAGCTGCGCCAACTAATTCCTAGTTACCACAGCTAAGTTTTTTTTTCCGTGCGCCTATAACATGATTCCTAAGAATTTCACCTATTTCCTCGATGAGCTTTTACCATCTGCGCGGGACGAGAAGCAACTGGAACATTCCATGTTTTTACTTTGCTCCCAGACCAGCACGGAAGTACAGCGTGGTATTTTTAATGATGTCTAATAAAGGATTTTACAGTTTTGTGACGTTCTGTTCATCGTTCATCAAAAACATCGTTAACTGTTGAGTCATCTGAAGACCGCGAAATTAAATATTGACAAAGTAAAGTGTCAAATGTCATGACTAGGTGTCACGAACGCACCCACTGAGACCTTGTATTAAGAAACGAAACTGACTTTTAAGTAGCCTCCTCAAAATACGACTATATTTCTGATACTTTATGCTTGTGTCATTAATCATAAATAAGTGTTCTTGTTTTTAACATTTTCAAATCCTATTCCTGTCATATAACCTGTATTTGGGATACCGTACTTGGGGTTACTTTGACCAATTTTAGACTTTGATACTATTTTCTAACGATCCTAATATAAAATAAAAAATATGCACTGATATTTAAGAAAATAAAAAATAAAAATGACACGATCAAAGTTATATTTAGAAATGGGTTACTTTGAAATCACTACTTTTTCAGTAACAATCTAAAGTAACCCCACTAAAACGGCTGTAAAAAATAAAAAAATAAAAATCGGTTAAGTATTTTTTAAGTTATACCTACATAGTTTTAGCGTGTGGGGTTACTATTGTGTACCAAATGTATTTTATATTGAATACCGTTTAAATATTTATTTTATTAGTATTTAACTAGCGACCCGCCCCGGCTTCGCACGGTATATTGTGCATGTACTATACATATAAACCTTCCTCTTGAATCACTCTATCTATTAAAAAAACCCGCATCAAAATCCGTTGTGTAGTTTTGAAGATATACGCATACATAGGGACAAAGGGACAGAGAAAGCGACTTTATTTTATACTATCTAGTGAAGTGTTCATGAAACCAATGGAAGCTTAAAAGTTACTTTGATTCTTTGATAAATTTCGCCACGTGTATCGATCAAAGACACCCCGACTCATGGATACCCCGGTAACGTGCGCAAGTATATATGTTGTCGAATTGGGAGTTATTTATTTTTAACTCACGAATAAACACTATTTCACGTATGAAACATAAAATACACATGTGTTTATTATTGTCAAAAGTACAGTCAAAGTATTATAGCCAATAAAATCAGAACGAAAAGCGAACTTATAATTTTTTACATTGTAAGGCACTCTTTAATATTGTAGTATTAAAATATGGAACGTTTGCAAAATGGCTGTGTCACCTTTTAATTAGCAGCAGCATATTATATCAGAATGATCACCTACATTCAGTGTGTATTTGCTTTGTAAGGGTGTCATGTTCCGGTATCGGTGATATTAATAACCTGCGTTACAAGCCTATTTCTTACATTCGCATTATAATATCAATTTAGCAGGATAAAACTGTGCAATTGACCCAAATGGCTTCGAATTACAAGTAAACTGTCAAGGTTGTTGGCTGAGGGTAAAAAAGTTGGGTTACCATTTGTTCAGCACTTCAGAAGTTATTGGTTGATTTCGAACAAAAGTTCAAATTCAATAAAAACGGCGTTTTTTCGACTCAATTTTACAGTCCAATTCAATAGCTCGCCAAAAAGCAATTTGTCACGTCGCACCGTGGCCGTGTCATCAAGTTGGCCATAACGCCCACCGTAGTGAACTGGCATCTATTGGTTTAAAAATCCGCCCACTCAGGTGAGGAGCTAGCTATTTGTTATCATCTTCTGCGGCTCGGAAACCCCGATGTTAACGGGACGCCCCAATTCAGGCCCCGAAATAAACCGCGATCTGTCCCAGTTTCGAGGCCCCCGCGTGCCCCGCGCCTAGCGGGCTCCCGCTAGAATCGTACACGGTGAAGGTGACCCGGTGCCACGTGGAACGTGGAATTGACAATGAAACAGCCCGTGACAATAAAAACAATTCACAAGATAAATTAGATGCTACAAAGGATCAAGTAGCGACAGACAAAGTAAAAATAAGTGGCGATTATAACAACACTCGCTTTACCCTTAAAATTGTTAACAATAACCCGCCTAATTCCCTAATGAATGTGCGTACCCACATGGACGGACATAATGATATTTTGAAGCCGGCACGTGACGCCCCATCCGTCGGGTCTAATAGAACGCGCTATAGCTATGGTGCTATAGAAACTTAGGGTGTTGTATAGTGTAGCCAAATATCGGAGGCGGAGTGGGTGAATGACCTGAGTTGGTTCGCAGGCACCTGCGTCGCCTCTGTTGACACAAGCAACTGACACGCGTGGATACGACTCTAAGTGATAATGACAGTCGGTGCAACGTACTAGCGCTGTCAGCTCAATATTAAAATTTTCATATGGATTTTTGTTATTTATTGGACACGTTGATTTGAGGTATGCGGGAATTAGGTTGTCATGGTTTTAATTTTGAGGCAACGGACGTTATTTATGGGCGGTGGAATAGGATTTATTAACAAGTACAGGTTGGATGGATGTTGATGAATTAAGGCAACATTTTTTTTTTGATATCAATATTTTTTTTGTCAAAGACTACAGATATCAATAGGCCAAAACAAGAGTGAGATTGAAAGATTCATCAGCATATAGCTCGCTTTTAATTATGATGTAAAATCAAATTAACCCATGTCATGCTTTAATGAATTTATGAAAACAGTAACTGGTGCTGTTGTATCAAATTACGTAGACAGCAGTTTATTAGAGTTAGCGTAGTCCTCAGCTTTCCGCGCGGGATCGGGGCCGCGGCCTTGCCCTATTTCTCAAGATTGGCACTTTTTATTTGCTCTTTGAACTACGGCCAACGGACTAGGGTTTTGTGTGATTGATGGTAGATTTGAAGTCTCAAGAGATTGCTGATGAAACAAATTGTGGATTGTTGAAGTAAGCTGCAGAGGTCGTGAGATTTGCAAGATTTTTTGCTTGCGAATTCCAAATAATAGGGCAAAATAGCATCATAGGAAAGATGACAAAAGAAAGAAAGACGTTGAAGTAGTTGGATCTAAAGCACCTTAAGAAAATGAATGTCAAAAGAAAGACATTTAGCTAGTTAAATTTAGTAAGAAATTACAGGTAGGTCTACTTACCATTAGTTTGTTTGTAAACGAAAACATAAACAGTAAGGAAACTCGCATTCGTATCAAACGGTGTTTGAAGTTACTAATCCTATCTAACACAGAGAGACGACATAAATAAGACGGTGACGATAATAATAAATAACGTTGTTATGATTACTAAATACGGATAACCCCGATAAGCAGTCATCATGCTTTAATTTCTCGCAACGAACTTGTTCTAGGAATAGATACAAATTATGTTGTCACAAATCAATCAGCTGTGAGAAATGTACCGATAAAAGTTGAAGACGAAGGTATTTATTGCTTGAGATAGGCGCTAAGTGTGTTTGCAACAAAAACAGAAGCCAAACAGGCAGAACCAGTCGCATTTATCGATGACAACAATTACTTCCATTCCGCACTAAATGAGCTGGTAAGTATTTCAAACATTACGTCGAGTAAAAAGCATTTGATGTAATGACTCTTCAAATATCTACAAATTATACTAGTGCTTTAATAGAACTAGAAACGTAAACTAAAACTATATAAAATTTAAAGTATCATTATAAGAGTTTTAAGTGTGCAACATTATTAAGCAATAAAGTGTACGCAATCAGTTAATTGGATATGTACATGGATCGTGGTACGGAGATTAAAAGGATTTGCATTGTTTATGAAATATGACAGGTTCCATTATTAAGTTGGCAATATTCTTAGCCAAGTTAATTGGGAGAGATCTGGCAAAAGCCGACACGGTAATTTAAACAAAGAATTTGAAAGCAAAGTTAAAGCTTTGCTGTGAAAGAAAGAATTTAATAATAGTTTTCATCTTAAACAAAAAAGGGTTGGTTCCCTTTGAGACAGTTAAGACAATATCTAGTCTACTCATAAAACTGTAATTAAATTAGTAATTAGTAAACAAAAACTGTTTTGTCAGCTCATCAGACTTTCGTCACTCTATTTTTACAAATGGCCACTCTACATGCATTCCAATGAGTTATAGATGATGTAGACTTTTGGAAGTAGATCTTCGATCCTCACGTATCCAGTTAATTATTTGTTTGTAAGCTGGTAATCGGCTACAGAATACTAGCTTAATGGTATTGAAGATAACTCGCTCTAATTCAATTTAGTAAAGCTAAGGCTAAGCCGGCGTACTGTGGGGTAGGCATCGGTTGATGAACTTAATGCAATAAAAGATCCAAGGATATGTTGAAATAGTTTTTATGAATATAGGCTCTTCAGTGACCATGACCATACTAACAATGAAGTACAATGTATAACTGACAATGAAGATTAGCATAAAGCACTATGGCTTAGTGGTAGGAAAGGTAATTTTAAAAATCAAATGATTTTGCTGAAAATTTGTGTCCCTATCAAACCCGGACAAAGTTCGCGTGGCGTCGAGTTCGGAGGAAAAAGAGCGCGAATACAAAATAAAGCTTAAAGGCTGATAAAAGGGTAGAAAAAGAAGACAATTCTTTTACTTTTGAAGAAATGTTTAAATGTAGTTTAAGATTTTATTTAAGATCAAAAGAAGTTATTGCATTTTAAGTCGGCATTAGTACCTACTTTAAAAGTTAAGTGGATTTGTTGCATAGGTATTTGTTATTTGTTTTTTGCAGTACAGGCTTTTTGGGTGTAAACACTTCGTGCTAGGTCCCTCCGGATTGCTGCCACCGACTTACTCGCTAATCCTACCGCTAAGCAGCAGTGCTCGCGCTGCTGTGTTCCGTTATGGAGAGAAATGCAGCCGGTGAAATTACTGGCACATGACGCATTCTATCTTAGCCCTCTGATCTAGCAACACGTCAGAATTTTTTTAGTGTTGCGGGTGTCCATGGGCAGTGGTTTTCACTTACCATCAGTTGACCACTTGCTCGTTTACCTTCCTTTTCGAAAAAGAGGGTCGTGGTTTAAAATATAAATGGTTTATCGATTCTATTATTTTTGTGTTTATTACTCTCTTTTAACTGTAAAATCTGTTTGTAGCGTTAGCATCGAAAATAAAGTTTCACAACTGGACCTAAATTTTGTGAACGTGTGGCGGAATATTTCTTTCGAGACATATTTAAATAAGTACCATAATAAATACTGAGATTTATGACATAAAGTTTGTAGTGAGTGATCAGCTGTGCTGTCGCTTGTCAGCGAGCGCCAGCGTCCGGCGCGCAGCCCCCATACCGGCCGACAAGTGACACTTTCCAACTTGCTATAAATATTCAACGGCAACTCTGCCAGCAGCCGCTCTCACCGACGCTGCCTCGGCGCCGACCACCAGTCTCCTAACGATACCCACCTAGATACAGTTTGGGCTCAATTTTGACGGCCCACTCTCGCACTCAGCCAGAAATACAGTCGACTCGGCGCGGGCGGTCCGGCCATACAAACGCGCCTCTGTCTATTCATCCATCACTGCACATCCGCACGATACGGCTAGACTCACGATTTCACTGTCACAGCACGCGGCGGCCGACCGGCCGGAGTCACGGCACACCACAGATGTTTTTGACAGTACGAATATTAAAGGGTCGCGAGCATCAGTCCACGCCGAGGTGAAACCGCGCGTGGCCGACCTGCACACTCGAGGGCCGTCGAAGCCTGAACAGAACAGGTGTGCGGCTGCAGCTAATGCAAGAGAGTAGGACGAGACGCCGCGCGCGACTCGCCGCCGTCGACTGACGGGGCGCGCCGCGACGAGCCTAGGCCGCACCAACACACGCGCACTCGCGCACACTCGCGCCCGCGGCCCTCCCCCGCGCGCCGCCGTCACAACGCTACCACCGCCGTCACTCCACGCCTCTCGACTTGGAGATTCGATGATATTTTAAACCTAATTTGACTTTAAAATGATACCAGATACGCCACAAGACGTAGCCGTTGGACAGAAATATTTACTGAAACTGAAGTTAGAGGTAACGCAGACAAATTTAATTAGTTGCGCATTGAATGGACGGCGCGTGTAGAAGCGATGAGAGCGCATGCGCCACGCACACAAGGTAACTGAACGTCTACTAGAAATTCGAACACTTGTGTCTATGCGAGGCCAAAATGGGACATGCAAAATAAGTCTTAATAACTAACGTAATATGAAAACTTTTCAGACTGAGCTGTACCTACAATGAAAAACAAACTAAAACGCGAGGCCAAGTTTCAATTTGTTGATGAAGGTGACACCATTGATAGAATACATGCCATAGCTAGGATGACCACAGCGATGCTGCACACAGTATAATCAGTAGTAAGTGGTGCTACGTAACTCATGTTGAAGAAGAGTATAAGTTCACCAGTGTTATAGTCGCTATGTTACAAATTGCGCAAATAGATGTTCTAATGTACCAATGAACTCGTTTAATAATAGCGGGCGTAGCGCGGGCGTCACTGAAGAGATACTAGTGGCGTAGGAAGTGATGTCGACTACAAACACTACTCGAATCGCGGCTGCCGCGCAAAACGCGTAAAAGTTGGCCAGGACACGTAGATAGACGAATAGCACAAACAAAAAACGTAACCACGTTTCCGCATGAATGAGGATGATCACGTAACATCCAACTACATGTACCTACAGCATAATCAACAGAACAGCAAAAACGGTAAATAACCATCAAGACGTAAGGGGACGATGTAGTCAAACGATACTCTGATAAATAAATAATCTGATTACAACCCCAACCGATGAATAGCGTAATGCATATTATGCGTAATTAAAAAAGTAGATTTTTTCCCAGAAAACCATTTTGAAATATAAGTTAAGTTCCGATAACGTGTTGCTAATAAAATATTTTAATGTAAGGAGCATCTCTTGTTCTTTCTGGCCAATAACAAAGAAAAAATGCGTCGGCACCAATAAAGGTTTAACAGACTTGACCAGGATATTTTGATTCAAACTCCTCCTACACGTAAGATTAATAATCATTTATCAACGCAATAAATAACAATATCAGACTAAAAGTTTGAATTTATAACTAGCTAAACAAGTGTAATAAATCAAAGTAGGTATATCTACTTAAATTTTTTAACGCCCAGAGCAACAACGGAAGGATTTGCATTAAAACAGCAAGTTTATTTTAAATAGTTTATAAACGCAGAGTTTGAAAGGAGCACTAATTTTAAGATGGAGATAAAAGGCATAATAGGAATGATATTCAGCCTTAAAATAAATTACATAGTAAACCTAAAGAAGTGATTCAGAAATCCGGTTGTTAAAGTCTCTCCTTTATTGTCAACTTGAGATGTTAAAGGACACGGTGATGGCTACAGACAAGCTTGGCCTGTTCGCGAGAGGTGGTCGTTCGGGATACCAATCGGAGCTTCCGCCGGCGTCGGATCATTGCCAGATACACTTAAAGCAAAAAACAAGTAACCTCGAAGCACTCCAGCAACATGCACACACTAAACTGTTCGCATTAAGAAAACAATTTAACGTGGGACGCAAAAAGCACGGCGACGGATATTTCAAAAACAATAATACTTAACAGCATGCCGGGAGCCAAGATCGTTATCGAAGTAGGAATTTGTTAAATTTTTATTGAGATCACGTGGGTTGGTGTGCCAATATTGCCGTGAAATTATTTTGATATTTTGAAATCATTCGCTTTATGGTGAACATTAGTTTTGCATTTACTTAAAACTGGAGTCTGATTACGATCTGTGAGATATGGTAATGCAGTGTAGGTTGATTAGAAACTTAGTAGCGATTAGTTTTGCAAGACGACATTTTCAATTGGCATTGTTCACTTTTTGTAGTATGCTCCAATTCGAAAACCATTTGGAGGAAAACAACCAATTATACGATTTATCTTGTCCTATTTCAAAAATACTTTACGATTGCAGATATTTTTGTAAAAGTATTTTTGACCTTTGCTCGACCTAACGACCCGGTTCTTTCGCAGAATCGAGCATTAAATGCTAGCCACAAAAATGAAAAAAAAAGTTAAGCTACGGTAATTGTCAGGCTGTCACTGTCTCATCTACATCATAAGCTTACATTCCTACACAATCTACAAGCGATAGAAATAAAAGCAAATTTACAGTATAAAACTGTGAAATACACAGAGGATATTAATGAAAAATGTTTTGTGCTGGGGTGCAACAATGATTCGAACAATATAGCCAAATAAAATCGAAGAGGAGAAAAAGAGAAAAGAGAACATTTTGCGGAAGGAATGGTGTACGCAAGCTAATGTGGAATATTTCAAAGTTTACACGATATATTGATGCGAATACCATTTTAATGTAAGTAGGAGTCGGGAAAGATGTACAGGGATCAAACGTTTTATTCTGTGGTCATACGAGAAAAGCAAAAACAGCACTGAAAACAATAACAACACCAACGGACGGAACGATTCGAACACATTGACGTTGACATCACACACACATTCACAGATCTATGACGTTGACGTATAGACAAAACCGTTTTTTTTTTTAATTACTGAACGAAGGCGATTGGGATCGTGCCAAACTTATCAGATTATCAAACAGCGAAAAAATATTTATTATTAATAAACAAAGCCACGTAAAAGCATATTATTCAAATTAGTTCCTTGAAATAGTCCATTTTATCAAATAAAGGTGTTAAAAGCATAGCTTAAAAAAATGAACAATGCCAATTGCTAAATAATGCGATTTCATATATTTATAGCTTCCATGCTAGTTTGGGAGTAAAGAAAAAACATAGAATGTACCAGTTGCTTCTCTTCCCGTGCACGTGGTAAAAGCCTATTGAGGGAATGGGAGCAATCTTAGGAATCAAGTCATAGGCGATGCGGCTAGCAAGCCATCACTATTTTGATTTCCCTTTCCACATATACGCCTACAACCATGCTAAACGTAACCTTAAGGTTTTGATACCTTAGGCTCTGTCTACCTCGTAAGAGACAAAGACGTGATATGTGTATGTATGAGTTATAACAAAAGCAAACTATCTAACTGTAGAGTAAGAGTAGCAGTGCAAAAAAGTAAATCGGTGTTAAAAAAAGAAATCTTATTGCCACTAAAAACTGGAAATGCGACGGAACTAACGAGACAAAAATAACGTGTCAAATAGCAAGTGATGCCCGTGAAACTTTCAGTGTCGGGGTGCGCTGGCGCAGGGGACTCGTGAAATTCCTGACAACTCATTAGCTCTGCGCAGTGGCAGTGACAGTCCAAGCAACCGCGAACAATTCATTTTCCATTTTCCCCTGTTCCAGTGACGTACGACATCTTCAATTTTTAACAGCTATTTTGAGACACAAAAACAAATTACTTTGCCGGCGACGCGAATTTTATCGGTTTATTTTATAGACGGAATTATTGCTTAATTCGCTTAATTAGTTACACTCGCGTTGTATACCTACCTATATCGTTTTCTTGGATATGTTACGGAATTTCACTTCTGGCAGGTGTTTTCATTTTTTTTAAGCTTAAGCTCTGTCTACCCCGTAAGGGATAAAGACGTGATTTATGTATGTATGTATGTGGTAGCGTCGCAGAGTGAATACTTTCTTTTATATGTAAGTTCTCTTTGGACTGGCGGCTTCCGTCAAAATTTATTATGTGTATTGTTTAAAAAAGAAGAAGACTATCTAACGTAAAAGTCAATTGAAAACGTATGTATCTCATAAAATTATAATAATTAAATATATATAAAGTAAAGAAAAAACAAAGTTTAGGTACGATCCAAAGGAGAGCCCCCGAGTGCAAGAACCACTGGCAACAAATCGCAAGTAAGTCTTATATTTATTTCCTGGCACTTGGAAGTCGCCCCCTTTAAATTTAATATTTCCAAAATTAACCATTTATTCTCCCTGCGGCCCAACTAGTATGTATGTTGTTTTTATTCATGGTCCTTAATACTGTTCATACTTATAAAGTGAAAATAATGAATATTATTACTAGTAGATAAAAAATACTTACATTCAATACACCTCGTTACAAAGACAACAGAAAAATAGTAGAAGTCCTTTACACTTGTGTCCCGCAGCCAACAACATGCAGTTTTATAGAATTTAGAGATGGTTCTATAAAGCTGCCGACTGCACAGACTCCTCTGATTGCCATGAATGTATCAGCGGTGGACAATGCAACATAAACATTCAGATATTTTCAGTTGCGCTTACGCCTCAAAGAAGCGTTTTCGCGATTCGTACAAACATAAACGTGCTAACAAATAGTCGTAAATGAGTACAAACAAGCTATTACCGTTGAAGTACAAGACGCAATGGGAAGAGTTCGCACGATTCTGCTAGGGGATATTATTTGGAAGTACAGTGTAGTAAAGTTTTTCCGTGAAGCTATGGAGTGTGTCGATAAAGTTTGAATTTTACAAACACCCTTTCGTTGAACACATTACAATACAATACAATACAAATATCCTTTATTGAACTTTATGAATATAATAAAAAGAAATCTTCCATGTTGGTCTGGGAGTAAAGAAAAAACATAGAACGCAGTTGCTTTTCTTCCCGCGCTGATGGTAAAAATCCATCGAGGGAAAATCGAGTGAGCGCAAATCTAAGGAATCATGTTACAGGCGATGCGGCTGGCAACCCGTCACTGTTTTGATTCCCCTTTCCACCTATAGGCCCACAATCATGCTAAACGTGGCTTTTAGGTCTTGTTACCTTAGGCTCTTTCTACCCCGTAAGGGATAAAGACGTGATTTATGTATGTAAGTATAAAAAGGCAGATAATAGGCGGTCTTATCGCTTGAAATCCAGACAACCATTTACGATACAGAAAATAAATTGAATTGCTTAGTAGGTAGCGGAAACAAAAATAGTCAGGATCGACGTAACGTGTATAAATCAATAATATTAACTAAGATAATAATATAACCATATTATTAAGTTCTAAAAAGATAATAGCAAGTTTAACTGCTGCTTCAGTACAATACATAATGTGGCGGACATATATACATTTTGGACTTGGAAAAACACACCACTATCATTTCTCTTAACCCTGTATGTACATCTTCTTCTTACACAAAATAGCTGTATGACAGTTTTAATGATTCTTCATTCTGTTTATGACGGTTCAAAGAAGAGAATTTTTAGTAATATTTATGAGACGAGAGTTACGTACTGTCAAATGAATCAAGAATTTTTACTTCTTGATTTTTTATGTTTACTTATTCGGTTTTACCGTTAGAAATTAAATTTCTAAACGACACTGAAAATTAGAACACATACAAAAATCCGAAAAGTAGACCTATGGCCGGGAATAGCTTTACTTTTCGGATTTTTCAGTGTCGTTTAGATTTCTTTTTAATACTTTTTTTTTTCTAGCTGTACATTTCGTTGACTGTACGGTTGCAGTATATTTTCATCCAATTTAAATATGCATACCAAATCTCGTATCATTCCCAACCCAACACAACAAATTAAGTAATTAGAATCGTCCGTACAACACGAAATTAAAACTATATTTTTTAATATTTTTGCACAGTTGTAATTTTGAAATTATTTCCACGCCCTAAAGTTTGTCTATACTTACACAATCACATACATCATGACTGGCTGTTAAGTGGTTTCCAAAGAAAATTAAGAAAAAAATACTTTAATCCCAAGAGATCAAAAAGGAGCTTTACTCACGATTATGCAGAGACTAAAGTAACATTTGAAATGCACGAGAAGTGAAAATCTTTTAAATTAACGATCTACCTTTTCATCTGTTTCCAATTTTTTCTTTATCTTTTGTTTTCCTTTTTTTTCTGCACAGGTTATATAATAAATTATTATTATTTTAAGTGGTAGGTACTGATGGTGACGGTATCAAATAATTTTGACGTCCACATTTCCATAAACGTGATCGGGCCTCGTTAGCCGATTTTTCGGGCTTGAGTCATGATTATATGATATTAAATTAACTTTTATGCATCTCATAAATATTTTACTGTATGAGATGTGCGGTTAGGTACATTAAGTGTAGAAAATATTTACGTTGATACTTTGAGTCATGCGTGATTGAAGTATTTAAAAAACAAAATACTTATAAATGCTATATTAAACTGTGCATTTTAATGTTTGAATTAATGTAGATTAAAGATAGGTAGTAACGTCAAGACAGGGTTGTTTTATTTATGCCTTACAGCTTCTCGTAAATTTAATTATCTACACACCTACCCTACTTATCTCAACATTCAAAATTACATCCCTGTAAAACAAAATGCAAATTAGCTGTCAGCTAAAAAGGCAGATGCTCAACACATCCAACGACGCGAGATTCTATCGCAGAGTTCAAGAAGCCGCACTAGTCGTGTTTAGCGGCAGGTCGGTACAAGGTTTGCAATTAACACCTGCAGAGGTCGCTTCCTCTAACGAACGTCCCGCGGCGCCTGTGCGCCCACGCGCCGCCCACCATGCCCACGCGCAACCAATGTCACTCGCTAAAATCAGATAAATCAAAACACCCAAATGAATACGTACCATTGATTGTATAATTATGAACTCGTGATTTATATCCCGATATTCATTTCACAGCGGGCCTTGCAATAAAAAATCAGAGGGATGAGCCGGACGCCATCTTTGGGTGTGATCGATCGGACACGAGATTTCGAATGTTCGACGTTTTGATATCCGGCGAAATGATAAATTGAATTCACGGCCCAGGTGCGGGGTTTACGCCTACTCGCTGAGAAATTTCACAATTGATACCATGAATCATAATATTAAACCCCATAATCTAAAGTGATACCTAAGTTTTGTTTAAAGCGGTAAAGTAATTCAAAAAGAATAAAGGAGTTAACAGCAAAACAAACAAGTTACCTATCTGATACACGCAGATATTTTAGTTAAAGTTCGTCAACAGAAAGCATAGCACAAGATTATGCCAGCCTTCCAGAATGTTACACACTTTGATGACATTTATACTCTGAGTGCATTTAATTTAAATGGTTGTAATCGTAAATGCGCTAGACTCGCGTATCGGTTGCGCGGGCGCAAGTAGGATTTCCTTTTTAGACCACACTCGTCCATCATTAGGTCAGTGTGCGAGCAACAGGGCGAATGTGCGGCAAAACAAATATTTATGTTTCATGCCAAGGGTCGTTTGATCACTGTCAGGAAAATTAGCGATAAAAAAAATTTGGAGCTAGCTTTTATGACAATCACTAGCTAGCTTGAATAAGATACAGTTTTGAACAAAACTTGTAGGAGGTGCGATAAAAACTAACATGAAGTCGGATATTGTTATAACACATGGTGCACCGGAATCCATCGCTGCTCTTGCCCTCCTTAAAGCTCTCTGTCAAAGGGGAAACTGCATTCCTTTTTCAAGTCAACTTCTAAGAAAATATGCATCGCTGTTTCGAAAGCAGCAAAATAATAATGTCTTCCTAGCAGTCCTTAATGAGGCAGGCAAAAAAAAACAGTTCCTGTGTCATTGCTAAAGTAAATAATCGTTATGAAAATATATCCATGAAAAGTGGCCCACAAAATAAAATTAGTTGTTTGCTCCAGCCTTTTTAAACGTCAAATATGAACCAAACCAGACCACGACCTAGAGAGGTGAACAAACGGCCGATATTCGAGTTCAACGTGGTTCAACCCAAATTTTTGACCCGATTCGATGTAAAAACCCGCGCATCGAGGGCGAACGACCGCCAGACGTAATATAGATAGACAAACAAAACGACGCGGAATGCATGGAGCCAGTTTTTAGGAGATCCCGGGCAACGCAAGCTGGTTTTGTAAAGACGGAACCGTCATTGGAGCCTTCGCACTTCAGGCACCATGCGATCGAAAGATTGTAGGTCAGGTAGGTATTGTAGAATGTGGATGATTAAATTCTGAGCTTTGTTCTCTTGTTCCAGGAAGGACCTTTGTAAAAATAAACAGTAACTATGTCTTATGCCCAACTTATTATGTAGATGTTGGTATATATGTAGATGTAGAGAACAGCTGGCAAAGCTTCCCTAAGGATAAAATGCGGATGGGGGAAAGGAAATCACAAAAAATTGGGGTTTCGCGATACTTACAACTACGGCAGATTCTTGTAGATAAGTCCTTCCATAATTATGACAAGGTGAGAGAAAGTGGAATAGGTATTTTCGCTTTCCTGTTACTTCCCGTTCAAATATAATCAAGAACAATATGAACAGGTCGGATTCCTCAGAGAGTAATTCATAATCCGTCCCGTTTCCACGTCTCTTGTGTATCTTCAGCACCAATATGCTGTCACACCGTTACTCACTGAGTTTGCAACCAAAGATAATCCGATGGTCCATGTTTACTGCGTAATAAATTATAATAAAATTTGTTATATTTATTATTACGCTTGGTTGTGCCCATTCGTGGGGAGTCGCGCTTGACCTGTTCGGAAGTTTCTCGAAGCCTCTTAACGGTACTGGGCGAGTTTGGGCTGCATTGTGGTACGGAGGGAGGGGGGGGGGGGGGGGGGCTGATCAGCACAGTAACATCCATGACCCAGGGAAACAACGTAGATTGCCTTAAATATTAGTTCCGTCCATATTGCAACGGTAATCCCCACCGATTGCCTTAAGCATGGACACTTTTTATTTCTGTAGTTAGCATCTCTTATCCCTTTTCATTTGTATTCTCTTTTTAATTAAGTTACTCAGTTTTGTTTGTAGTAGGGCTAGGTAAGTTTTAAACTGTCATGTTTTTTTTGGGATATTCGTGCGATTCTTCTTGGCAACGAAAGTGTTTCCAAAAGTACTGTTGGTGGAATGAAATGAATAAAAAGAGAAGTCAAAGAGCCTTTTGCGGTATATTTACACACGTCTGCATTTTGGCAATCTACTTACTTCATACTTGCCAATTTGTTCTGGATATCTACCTACAGTCACTTAAAAAAGTTTGGTTAGGTTAGCATTCACCTATAACATTCCCCAAAATACGTTACCAGCGGAAAATCACAAAATAAGTGGATATAACTTCGAGAAATTCTTAGATTCGAAGACGCTATCCTTTATAAGGCTTTAAAACCTTGCACAAAATAAAAAAAACCTTCGCTTTAGCGATCAAAGCCCTTTACAATGGTGCACATTAAATATCTAAGGAAGATCGTAATGTCCAGACACTTTTAAGGCTTTGCCGGCTGTCGGTGCCTCTAGTTTGTTTATGGTTAGGCAAAGAGGCCGCCAGCCACGACCACAGTGTCTGTAATTTATGCGCGGGCACAGGACAGTCCGGACCTCGGCGATCCTCGATACAGCCGGGAATAGTGCGATGTAGATTAACAAGTAATTAGCGCCTAAATGGACACTTTTCTTGGGCAGCCTGCCGGTTTAGAACTGAAGCGTAATGTAATGAGTGCCTTAGGACGCTTTTTAAGATGAAATGTTCTTGCAATTTAGTGGTCTGAATAAGTATTATGCCTTGAAAAAAAACCGGCTAAGTGAGAGTCTGACTCGTATACCAAGGGCTTCGTACAAATTCGGAATGTGAATATAAAATCTCTTACTCAAAATGTAGGCAGTGAGAGATCAGTTTATATTGGTTATTTACATAGACAGACAGACATAAAAATATTATTATGTTTTCAGTATTGGTGAAAATTTCAACTGTTTAGCTATCACGGTTCCTGAGATACAGCCTGGTGACAGACAGAAGGACAGTGGAGTCCTCGTGGAGTCTTAGTAACGTTTTAGGAATTTGAGTGCGGACACACTAAAAATGCGCGGTTACAACATCTAAAAGCTCTTAGTATATTATTCAAATAAATTATTAATTTCATCGTTGTTATTGCCATAAAGATGAAACCAAACTACCAGTATTTTAGTTTACTCATTGCATTTCATATGTATTTAATTTGCATTTAACCCCTAATGCTGCACTCGCAGTGCCAGTGGGCTGTCGGATTACTGCCGTGGTAAGATCGAGGGCACTAAAATGCTCAAGAAAACCACTCCTTTTGAGTGCTGCATACCCACAGCTCTGTGCAAAGCGCGTGACAATGACAGGAGCGTAAGAAGTACACTCGAGGACTTTAACTATTGAATATACATGGAACGCTGTCATAGTGAAGCAAGTGTCAACAAACAATTTCAATAATATTTCGAAGTTGGTATTTTGCAACAAGGGTCTATCGTGGCTCAAATTGAAGCTGAATGTAATCGGACTAATATTTGTGTTACACGTAAGGTAGGTGTACTTCAAATTATATTGATTTACTTCGAGATCTACATAAATTATCGAACTATTAATAAACATCAGAAATAAAAATTTAAATAAATGCCAAATCTATTTAAAGAATAAAGAAAATATAATGTAAATCGTCCGATCTTGATCCGCAGAAGCCTTATGTATTTTCTAATCATAAACAAAAACATCTGCTGCAAAATTCAAATACGGCTAATGAATAATTCAGATATTTCATTCCAGTTTTATACGCAAACTTTCCTTGAAATATTGAAGTGCGAAGTAAAATGGGTTAAAAATTGCCTATTTTTAAATTTATCTCCGTATAAATTTGAGCGCGAAGATATGTTGGGAAATAACTGTGTAAATTGAAAAGTCAAGGCTAACCTTACCTTGGTTTATAATTATTCAGTATTTCAGACTGAATTGCCTTTTATTTACAACGCTATTAAGGCTTCGAAGGCAATAACCAAGACTTTTATCAACGAAATATTGACAGCGATTAAGTATTCTAAAGAAATATGAAAATAAAGCGATTCGTAATCGTAAGGCATTTAATGCAATTAACATTGAATCACTTGAAACTGTTATGAAACTTCAAATTTACAATGAATAAATGAACCATTTCTGAAAAAGACACAGCACAATCCAATCACAGCACAAAAACGCGAAAGTTTGTAAGCATGGATGGAGGATGGATGTTTGTTACTCTTTCACGTAAAAACTGCTGAATGAATTTCGATAAAATTTAGAACGGAGATAGCTGATACCCTAGATTAACGCATAGGCTATTTTTTATCTCGGAAAATTGCATAGTTCCTGTCGCGAATTTGTGTTCGGCTTAAGTTGCTTGGCGATGGTTGTTAGAAAAAATCTCTTTTAGAATTTGATGGAATGGAGAAAAGCTAATAGACGTTTTTCTTAAACTCAATCCGTTTCGTCATTTTTTCACATGGCGACCGTGACAGGCGGGATAGCGAAAAACAATCTTTTTTCAGACGAAGTCGCGGACAGCAGCTAGTACAACATTAATACCTAATACTCTTTATTGACACCACGAAACAATACAGTTACACACACACGCTAGACAACATTGGGAACTTGTTGCAAAATCTTTTACCGTTATTTTTAGTTACTCCCACAAGTCTACTAATGTGTTATGTTCTTTATATAATCCTAACTTAATAGCTACCCAATCGCTGCTGTGGAAAATTCCCAACCTCGTTATTCGAACAACAAAGCAACCTCCAAAAGTTCCAAAGTTATTGATATCGCCAATTACAATAAGCATTTTGCGTAAGTGAAAATTAGTTATAATTTCAATAGGGAACTATTTAGTCAACGACTGAAACCAAGAAAATGCCATACAAAATGAAGGGACAAAGGAGCGCTTAATTTTCCACACCATAAGCTGAAGAAGTAAAGCTGTTTCTGAAAAGTAAAAGTGCTCAGAAACCCCTCTATTATTTACTAGAAACAATGTAACATCAATGTTTTTTTTTTAAGACTAGGGACGCTGGTTACTAGAGTGTGGTCTGGACTCCCTTTCGGGGTCACTCCTGGTAGGTACACACGGCAATATAATCAGGTAAGCACCTACGCACGCTCGCGCCGTATCTATCCTGCTTACCGAATAGCTTTGCTGTGTGTCCAAAGATTATCCATCGTCATTCAACGCGGCGAGCGTGATGGGCACCTTTGCGCCCGGAATGATGCGGGGCGGGTTGTTTAGTTAGTTTGGTAGGTAATGTAAGGTAGCTGATAGGTATTTTCAAATTTTGATTGTATTTTTTTTTAATTTAACTTTGTTTATTGTTTTACAAATCACAGGTAGGTACGTAATTAAAAGATTAGATAATTAATTAATTTATTAATATTTTAATTTATTCTAAGTTGCACCACCTGCTCAGATCTGTTCTGTTCTCCAGTCCATTATGGTTGCCTGGAAGAGATCGCTCTGTAGCGATAAGGCCGCCTATTGTTACCTTGTAATATTCTGTATACCTTTTTTCTGTTTTGGTTGTTATATGTGGTGTTCAATAAAGAGTTATTGTATTGTATTGTATTGTATAATCTAATAATTTACACTAACAGACAAGCCACGCATGCTAATGGCACGGTAATGATATTGATGCAATGAATATTTCAATTTATATTTACACTTTGAACTGTTGTTTATCAACAAAAGGGCAGATAACTTCAGATAATTATCTTCCATCTCATTTCGTGTAGCTTGCAAGATTAATGAAATATAGACAGATGAATCAATATCTATTACTAACGACTCCATTGGGGATTTGGGAGTAGCGTTTGCATTATAAATAATTTAAATTCGAGTAGGTATACTTATCGAATCTTGAGTTCAATGTTTAAAATTATTTAGGCGTCTGAGACGTACAAAAGTACGCATCGAATGTATGAAACATACTAAAACAAAACGCGACACATTTGACACAGACATTTATCTAACTATAAGTACCTATACAACTAGCTGCTGGCCCCGACTTTGTCCGCGCAGAATTAAAATGTGTATCTCAGGCGGCTTGATTTTTCCCGAAACTTCCAATAATTATCGCTATATTTCAACCAATTTACACGAATCTTAACAAATTTATACTAAACCTTCTTCGTGAATCACTCTATCGATTAGTATTTATTTAGCAGTTTATTTTATGAATTGTTTGTTGTATTTAGAGATTACGCTCTATTGTGGCTTTCACTACCTGGAATTTTAACTTATCTGTCGGTCCCTCGTTTAATGCTCCTCTCATCAACTCAAAGGTTAACTGGTAGAGATCCCTTATATTTAATGTTTTTTTTTGTGGTTTGTGTCTGTTTCTTTATAACTGTACTATAAAAGCATTTACTTACTTAGACTTTCAACTTTGTTTTGTAATAGTAGTGAAGAAGCAGAAAAAAAATACAGTCGAATATAGACTCCTCCTTTTTTTGAAGTCGGTTAAAAATGAACGCGAAACGAATCGCATGAAACACTCAACAGGCTAACTTTGATGGTTTCGCTGACCCGCTTCGGATGTAGTTTGTTTTCACGAAATTAGGGCGCAAACATTTCATTTCTGTCTGGGTTGCGGCTCTATTGTCACTTGTTTAATTTACTTAAGAATTGCAAGTTATTCAGACCGAACCAATATTTAACCACGCACAGGCCATATTGAAAGTGCAAGCGCTCTAAGAAATTCATTCCTACTGCTTGCGACTGGGCCACTATTCGATCAATAACAAAAGGAAACAAACGCAAACCCAGTATTTCAAACATGGACTATGTCATGCTGAATATTGTGAATATTCTCCCTTGCCTGGCGTTGTGTTATGCCGTTTCGGATGCCGCGAATAACTACTATTTATAGAAAGACGTGTAAAACCTGTAGAGCAGGATAGTGAGCATAATTAGTGAAGCGAACTTGGTTTACCAACCTAAAGTTAACTTTAACGCTGATTTTGTTGGTTAACTGCGTAAATTTTATTTACTTTGTACTGGCGTGGCATTTCTTTTATTTTGGCATAGTATTCTATGAACCATTGCCATCAATATGTTGGAATATAGAGGCAGTACATAATTACAGACAATCCTTGTGTTGAGGGTGTGCGATAAGGATGGTGAAGCCCTACATACTTTTATTTCTAACTAGCTTCTGCCCACGACTTCGTCTGCGTAGAATTACACATAAAAACCTTCCTCTTGAATCACTCTATCTATTAAAAAAACCGCATCAAAATTCATTGTGTAGTCTTAAAGATATAAGCATACATAGGGACATAGGGACATAGGGATAGAGAAAGTGACTTTATTTTATACTATGTAGTGATATTTGCCAGTTTTACCAACAAATAGCAAGAAATACTCGACACATTGCAAATAAGATAGTTTTGTGGATTGCATTTATGTTGCGTGGACTTGATTCATCCAATCTAGATCGATAACAAAGTTTTAAGTAGATTCGACAAATAATATGGATGCAACTGCCATGGTTTATCCCGAATATATTACAGTTGAAAGTAAACAAAAGCTCGTTAGAATAGTCACAGGAATCGTGTCAGTAGGTAATCCAATTATGCGACAAATAGAATATTCAAACGCCTGACCAAGACAAAGCACTAGACATAAAATATGTAAAGTGTAAAATGCGCCAGCTGTAAAATATCACCAGTCACATATCAGTGTCTTTAAAAAAATCGCTTTAATTTTAACTCTTACAAATATGAAAATAGGTCAGAAAACTGAAGGACAGAGGAGCTAGATTTTTCGGTGGAACGATTTGACATAAGCATAGTGCTGCGTTTGTATCAAGGCAAGCCTGTGGGGTCATTGACCGATGAAGGGCCAGTCTCCTTTCGATACAGTAAACAAGTAGCTCTTATAATGCAGCAAAAACGCGGGCAAGTGCGAGTTCGGGCGACCAGGCGGAGATTCACGAAGATTCCCGAAGCTGCTTTTATCATGTACGTTCATGAATCTCATAATTTAGAAGAATGGAACTATGAGAAAGAATAAGAAGTAAGAACTAACGTTGTTGAGCGTGATTTATCGACTTTTCTACCGGTCTGAACTAGTAATGCAAGTGCTTGTAAGTAAGTTTAAAATCATTTGGAGTGTATAAAAATAGACCAAAAATGATACAAAAACGAATCTAGCTAGAAGAAACATTACATCCAAAAAAACATTATCCTCATTTGCTATTCGTAGTACCTAATAAGCATAATTATCATATTTTTATTTATTTATTAAAGTTGTAATTAATCTATTTGTTTGTCTTTATCTGTCACTTTGACATTTGGTTTTGTCAGACTAAGGGCCTGTTTCACCACTCTCTATAAGTTCCTGATATCTTAAGTGTCAGTTATCTATGATTCCCTCTATTTATCACCACGACACAGACAGAGACGACATCATAGATAACTTACAGCTAAAATATCAGGGTCTTAACTGAGAGTGGTGAAACGGACCCTTAATAACTTTTCTGCAACTGGCACTCAGCTACTTTTTAACAATAAGGGGTTAGATAAAAAATATCTTGCGAGAAAGCCAGTCGAGTGGCCAAGTGAATACAGTCAGTAAGATAATTTACAGGCGGTCAATAAGCGATTTATCATCTTTAGCCCCGAGGCTATGTAGATGCAAGCTTGTTGTTGAGCATTAATTATATACCACTTTTGTATATGACTACAGTTGAGGCCAACTCGCATATATTTTTACTTTTTGCAACGCGAGATGCCGAAAAATGTATATTTTGTCCTTCAGTGTATTGCGATGCACAGATTAATACAGCGATGTCGGATGTAAATTAAACGCCTGTTTTATTGTAATAAACAAACGTATAAAACATTTGAAACGAAACGATTTACAATACAATACAAAAACAGAAAAAAGTCTAGTGGTAAATATTTATTTATTTACTGACTGACGGACTTCCAAGCAGATAATTGTGAACTACCCTCCGGCGTCTCTCAGTTTTTCGAATTTTTGTGAGTGACAAAATACGTATGAAATTTGTGCCGTTAACTCAGGAAAATATTGTGTGAAAAACAACACTTACCTACATAGTAGTTAAAAATCAATCCACCCTCCTCCGGGGGTGCGGACGTCTATGGGCAGTGGTGATCACTTACCATCAGGTGACCCACTTGCTCGTTTGCCTTCCTATTCATATAAAAAAAATATGGTGAAAGAGGGGTTCTCAATCTGCTCTAGCCCTGTCCTACATAGGAACTACTACTACCTAGCACTTGTATTCTAAGAGACTTAGCAGTTGGACGTATGATGTCGTATAGATCGGCGATGGAGTACGGAAATAAACCAAAAAACAAACTGTTTTTGTGTAAACGACTCCTCTGTTTATTGTGCTGTGCCACGCCGCAGCTGCAATACCTCACAGCGAGTCCACCGGAATAATTGTGATCTACGAGGTCAGCCCGCATCCCGCCAAGGCTACGCGCCAATTCAGAAATAATAGAAATTAGTTCGATTCTACGTCATGCTGAGCAGCACGCGATCAATTATTAGGTACTGGAAATAAGAGGTTACACGCCTAGGCTGGTAAAGTTAATAATGGACTCAAAATACTTTCTGCTGTGGTTAAAAAAGGTTTCACTACACAAAAATGGGCCTATTTTTTTTAAGTTGTTCAATAGTGTAATGTTTATATTTTTTACTTTTTCAATTCTGTTTCATACAAGTTTGTACGGAATCAAACGAAAATTCAGGTCACAACATGTATAGAAATTTTGGGAGGCTTTTTCCCGGTCAATGCTTTACTTCTCGGATTTTTCGGTGTTCTAATTTAGAGTGTCGTTTAGAAATTAAATTTTTAACGGTAGAACCGTAAAAGTAAACATAAAAAATCAAGAAGTAAAAATTCTTGATTCATTTCAAAGTATCTATCATTTGAAAAACAGCGCCTTCTCTCGTCCCTGGTGAGCAGTAGATGTTCCACGGGAGTTTGTAATTGTGTCGTACAGACACATCATTCAAACAGATGACGCTTAGCGACAAAAAATCGCATAGTAACAACCAGTAGTGACCACGTGACAGCTAGTAACAGATGGAAAAATTCGATGGCTTACCCACCGGCTATGGGCGGTGTAGGGGTATAGCACACGTCACGGAATGACGAGGACGTTTCCCGGCCATAGCTTTACTTTTCGGATTTTGCTAGTGTTCTAATTTTCAGTGTCGTTTAGAAATTCGCTTTTTCTCCTAATAAAAACGATTGTGCTCGTGATTCTGAGTGGAAACCCGAAAGCAAAATCCAGTAAAATAGTTGAGTGAGCAACTTCAAAAAATTGGCCCAAATATAAATATTATGAACTGACAGAGCAACTGACGGAAAATTGCTCTGTCAGTGAATGATCGAGCCAGTTTTAAATCTAGAACTAATCCAAACAGAGCTATAGACAATGAGTAGCAGCCAGCGAGCCCCAACAGTATCAGGCATTTATTATTGTACGTACGTCTGCCCGTGACTCCGTCTGCCCAGAATTCGCTTATCTCTATCCCGCATGAATAGTATTATCGGGATAAAAACTATTCTTGGTCCTTCGCCGGAACTGAAACTATCTCTATTTCAAATAGAATGGAATCGGTTCAGTGTTTAGGTGTGAAAGCGTAACATACAGACAGAGCTACTTTCACATAAATAATATTATTAGGGATACTAATATTTTTCATCACGACCAGGGTTCTAATTGCTACTACAAAGTCCTACAAAGTCCTACAAAGTGTCGTCCTTTGTAGTGAGTCTTGTTCTATCGACAAACAGTGGCATTGCAAAGAAAAGTACCAGTTTCTATTTTATTCCTGTTCTATTTTCAAAAATAACGTAGCAATAGCAACACACTGCTTCTGCCGATGAGGTCATACTGCACTATCATTTGTTCCTGCAGCCGTGACCGTAGGGTGCGCGGGCGCAATTGGCGCCGCAGACGGCGCGTCGGATGTTGCAATTGTGCTACACCCAAACACAGATGCACTATATTTTCATACAAACGTATATCAGAAATGTGACTTTCATGCCGGTCTGGGAGCAAAGAAAAAACATAGTATGTTATGTACTAGTTGCTCTTTTCCCGAGCACATGGTGAAAGCCCATCGAGGAAATGGGCGAAATCTTAGAAATCATGTTATTTAGATCTTCTTACCTTAAGATCTGTCTACCCTGTAAGGGTAAGACTTGATTTGACTATGTACCTATGTATATCAGAATGTGGTGTTAGAAAGAGGCCTCTAAACAGCATGGTTGCATTCCGTTGAAAGAGAATTCCAATTCTTGAGCAGTAGTTGGCAAGAGCTGGATATTGCGGCACAGGGTCGTATCAAATGAAAAAATATGCTTAACTAGATCCCTGTGTTCCTAATCAGGGATTACAGGATGCAACGATAATGATGATATTATTATACATGTACCATATAATTATGTACCCACACCAATTACCATTAAGTAGCCCACGTAAAGCCAATCAATAACGTTTTAAAATTGAACACCTTCTAACATGTTATTTACCAGCAGAAAGTGACTACCTAATTTTCTTTCGCTGAAATACAATCTCTATGTCTCTAAGACATACTGTCTCACTCACTCTTATGAGTTTGGTATTTGAATAAACCCAGTGAGAGACAGCAAGACAACCCGAATGACATTCTAAGAGCTCACAGACTGTAAAGAATTATGATTGGCGTTCGGGTAAACTAAAACCACGAGTACTTCAATTGAGTGGGACTTGTCTTCGTGGATAGTCGTTTCCGAGTTTATGCGGTGGCAAATCATAATTTACTATATGTTGCATTATTGGAGTGGCCAACAAAACAGAAGCACTATTACGATTGCGTGACTGATCGCTGTAATTTCGGGGTAATTAACTAAAACGTTCGTACCGATTCAACGCAAGGTCGGTCGTCAACCCCCGCCCCATGGACCGTCATTAGTAGTAGCCCGTGAATTATGAACGAATGCTACTTTTGTGTTATTGATGGCACTAACCTAACTAAGGAATACCTAGTCAATCAATCCTTCATAAATGGAAAATTCCCTATGAGACTAAAACATTCCATTGTAAAGCCCCTTTTCAAAAAAGGGGATATTAATGAATTAGAAAATCACCGACCAATAACGCTTATCTCAAATTTTTCAAAAATCTTTGAAAGGGCTCTACATATAAGACTCACACATTTTCTTGAAAAACATAATGTCATCGTTATGGAACAGAATGGATTTCAGAAGGGCAAATCCACAACATTAGCAGGTTACTCCTTAATAAAAACAATTACTGAGAAAATAGATAAAAAGCAATCAGTAACAGGACTTTTCTTTGACATGAGCAAGGCCTTCGACTGTGTTAGACACCAAACCTTACTCAATAAATGCGAGAGATATGGCATTAGAGGCACGGCTTTGTCATGGCTTGAAAGTTACCTCACGAAACGCACTCAATGTGTAGAGATAACGAAAATTGACGAAAACGCGACTGTCAGAAAGTACTTTTCCTCCCAAAAGACAAACATGGCCGGTGTTCCACAAGGCAGTGTGTTAGGTCCATTGCTCTTTATAATCTACATTAACGACCTGCCGGCAATTTGTTCCGAGAAAATGATATTGTTTGCAGATGACATTTCAGTTATTGTTTCTAATGACATAATAAATAGTACATATATTGATAAGATAAATACTACTGTTGATATAATAAGTAACTGGTTGGAATGTAATAATTTATCAGTAAATGTCTCCAAAACCAAATGTATACAGTTTAGCAATCAGATAGTACAAAGACCAAAGCTGAACATTAAATATAAAGAACAAGCAATCGAAGAAGTAGATGAAATTAAATTCTTAGGCTTTGTCGTTGATCGCTTCTGCAATTGGAAACCCCACATTAAAAGTTTATGCTCCAGACTGGAAAAATACACGTATGCCTTAAGACGATTGAGACGTATAGCTGGTGAGAAGGCAGCACTTACAGCTTACCATGGATACGTGGCCTCAATTATTAGATATGGCGTAATTATATGGGGAAACTGCACTGATATACAGCAAGCGCTAATTAGTCAAAAGAAATGTGTCAGAGCTCTTTGCGATGTCGGTCCTCTGGAACCGTGTCGGCCTCTCTTCAAGAGGCTACATTTGTTGACTTTGCCCTGCATTTACATCCTGGAGACATGTGTATTTGTAGCTACCTATTCTCAATGGTTCAGGAAACCTATTGCAAACCCAACGCTAAGACCAAGGGATCCTACGAAAATAATTATACCAACATGCAAAACTGCATTGTACTCCAGGAACTGTTATGTAATGTCCATAAAAATATTCAATCATTTACCACTACGCTTGAGACAAACCACTACCCCGATTATTAAATTTAGACAAGAGTTGAAACAGTGGTTAACAAACATGTGTTTTTATTCAGTGAGAGATTATTTTAACTATGACACAATATTGATAATTTAAATATTGCTTTCCTCATTGAATTGTTTTAATTTTAATCATTATTATTCGTGGACATAATATCTATTCATAAGACGGACATTAATAATCATAATAAAATTTCTAGATTGTAAGTTTTATATTTTGCATGCTATTATAGATAGCTAAGTGTATGTACATTTTAATGCCTAACATAAGACCATTGTAACCAACACTTAATGCAAATAAATATTCTATATTCTATATTCTATAACCCGCGACATTGAAGAATTAACGTGTATAACCCCTTTATCGGTCATCTACTACGTGCATTTACTAGTAAAATCGAACTGTCTGGAGGACTATTAGTACGCATAAGCATTCAGCAAACCCAACTACAATGTAGCGTGTAACGGCGAACATTGGACATATTTGAAAAAGGAATAAAGAACACGCTTTAGAATACTGGCAGCTTTATTGCGAACGCGAATAAAAATAAAAAGTTTGAGTTTCCGATTTTAAAACTTTTTGAATATCACTGGCTGGTTAGTTCAGTTTCTTTTTTCCATAAGGTGAGGTTTAATTTGTCGTGCCAAAGAATGCGAGTTGTTATCGTAAACAAAGTAATCAATTCGAAACAGGCTGTGGCTGGAAAATGGAGCTATAAATCCGCAGCTGCCACAAACCGACCTTAGGCACATATTTAGATTCTATGGGGGTAATAAAATTAGTGGCACATTGTATCGTCGATGAATAGAGGACGAGAATGAGCAATGTTTTTGCTGGCCCAGAATTCTTCTAGCGAATATTCGACTGCGGACTGGGCCAATCAAGGTAATACTTTTATCATAAGTCCCTTGTCCGTTAATTTATTTGTAAGGCTGGTCAACTAATTCTTGCAAATTAAATGTCGTCGAAATCATTTGACAGCATCCAGGATGACCAACGGTCGACACTTTATGGCGAAGAAACGATGCTGTACACTTACGTCGATGCATGTCATTTGCATCCTGATAGGCCGTTTTTCCATCGCAGCAGTCAGTGAAGCGTCCCCAAGAATAAGATGACGGTGACGAAGTAGCCACATGCACATTTACTATGGCCGCCTGTCCACTACGAATTACAACTCAGCCCGAGATTTTGACGAAACAATATGACGGTATCACAGAACATTTAATCTGTCTGGACCACACTACCTTCACTACGCCGTTCGCCCGGTTTTTGCTTTGTCACTATGGACACAAAATCGCCGTCGCGTTATCATAAAATCGGTCCGAAATAATCTCTCTGACGGCTCGGTGAAGGCATTGGTGGATAATGGCCCCAATCTAGCGTGGGTTTTACAATAAAAAGTAATGTCCTATAAGTGGAATTCTCATCGATCATTAATATTACAAATCAGAAGAAACAAAACAGGCTCGACACACTGTCAATCATTTTTCTGATTAATACTCAACAACCTCAAAGAATGCCTGCGCTTATTATTTCACTCTGCCCACCACCCACATGGTTTAGTGCGTGAAACACGTAAATGATTAACATATCTAGGTGCAATGACATAAGGCGAATTTAATATTATATTGACGTCGCGTGCGCACGGCAATGACACGAAATCATTGAGCTAAAGTTTCCTATTGATGACGAATGTTGAGGGTTCTGCCGCCGAGGTCCATTTCAATTGCGAGATTATTTTTCAGTGTAGACATGTTTAACGTAACACAATAAGGTTGCAATTTTTGATTTAATCCTTGATATGGATAGTTGGAAGTACACCACTGTGATTTCTTCTATATTTTCCACGCACATCTGTACAACGGAAACTAGCACATCAGAATCCTACAGCCAATTCGTTTCTCCAAGTGAACTGGATAATAACGAGACTTGTGCCAAACTACTACGACAAGGAGCTTGAAATTTTCAAAGGGACTTTTATTATCTTTGCCAGCCAGAACTCGGGGCGGGTTTCGTGAAATTTCCACAGGATAGAGTCATCTAATATTTAAGTAACGTTTTTACGCAACTTGTTGAGGGACCCTAAAAGTTTGAGCGAAAATCTGCCCGCGCAAGGGTAAGGTATGATTAATGGCACATCAATATTCAACGCGGCTACTTCAGATTAACTGCCCACCTCCGTCAGACGTGTCTTTCCAATTGAGTGAAACCTCTGTCGATGCCCTATCTGTGAGCAAGTTGTTTTTGATTTCGGTTAAGGATGCGTACACACTATGATAAAACTAGCAAAGGGTAGAATTGGAGAGTTTGTAATTGTGTCGTACAGACACATTACTGAAACAGATGACGCTTGGCAACAGAGATTCGCAAGGTCACGTGACAGCTAGTAACAGATAGAAAAATGCGAAGGCTTACCCACCTGCTATGGGTGGTGTAGGGGTATAGCACGCGTCACGGAATGACGAGGATCTGGGTTCGATTGTCGGCCATAGCTTTAGGTACTTTGCGTACTTAAATATGAAGTACCTAGTAGTTTCGATTCGCTTTAACACATTCATGCTTATGATTCGTCCAATTAAAATTATAGCTGAAAATTTATGACATTTGACATTCCGACTTCTAATTTTTTCAGCCCAGACTATGAAGAAAATTAGACCCACGTATAGTTACATATTGTCAATAGATAGCCACCTTACAACACGGGTAAACAACACGTGGAGGCATGCGAAGCATAGTTAATTATTTCAGTTGTTGTGATTTTTGTGTGAGACGCACCAAGTTTCCTCAAAGTAAATCTGATATGACTCAGCTTCATCGAAGAGGCAATAAAAGCATGACGTCAGTAACTTTTGACAATGAGAGAGAGAGAGGTCTATAGTTATCATTACTCGTATCAGACTATATTCTGAAAAAATGCTGGCCATAAACAATTTTGGTAATGACTAATGACTGTTACGCCCGTTGAATGGCACATTTTAAAATGTTTTTTTAAGCAAATGACTTAAGACTTCTTTTACCTGCCAATAAACTTGAATTCCCATTTGATCGCATTTGACACCTGTCACATTTGAAATGCCTGACCTAACCTAAAACCACGGAATTGTATGTTACTGCTGAATAGAAACTTTAGGTTTTACCGGCAGGCATTTAAAAGTCAAAGAAATATAACTCGGCGGGTGGTCGTAATCGCATTCACCATCTCACTTTCCACCCTCATCTTACACCGTTTGACAGACAGAGATAAATGCAATTGTGATTTCGACTGCGTCAGATAATAATATAATAATGACAATCGGGTCTGATATCACTGACTCTGTAACTGCATAACTGCATTGAACTTACATTGTTTCGTTCTTAAAAAATAAAACCTGACTTCACTAATTAAAAGAAAAATTTAGGGAATGCAGATCTGAACACATCTCAGATTCATTTACATACATAAAGCACATCTTTGTCGCTTACTGGGTAGACAGAGCCTAAGGTAACAAGACCTAAAGGCCACGTATAGCATGTTAGGTGGAAAGATTCACACCTATTCAAAATATTGGTTAGTGTTGTGAAATTCCATGCTGGTCTGGGAGTAATGAAAAAACATAGAATGTACCAGTTGCTTCTTTTCCCGCGCATTATAGTAAAAGCCCATCGAGGGAATGGGCAAAATCATAGGAATCATGTTATAGCTGATGCGGCTAGCAACCCATCACTATTTTGATTCTACTTGCCCACCTACACGCCCATCTTGCTAAACGAGGCCTGTGGGTCTTGTTACCTTTGCCTCTGTCTACCCCGTAAGGGATAAAGACGTGATTTATTTGTATGTATGTATGTTGTGAAACTGCCATAGTTTTACAGACTAGTCACATTCATGGACACGTAAACTATCACCAGTCCATTGACTAACGTAACTGCAGTTTTAATCAACATTGCACCAACTGGTGACATAGTGTTTATTCGACATTTTTAGCTTTGCATCGCATCAAAATGTGCCAAATAAAAGGGGTTACTACATTTCACAGTTGACAAACAAGATCGACAGACGGCCGCCTACGCCCCAGCGCGTTGCCAAAATATATAAAAAACGCCAAATAAATATGGCGCTAATTTATAAACGTATACAGCGCGTTAAGAAAAATATTTTAGCTCTTGTTTTTTTTCCTTTGTTTTTATGTATAGAAGTTTGGAATAAGAAGATTTGAGACAAAAACTTACATTAGAGGTTCAAATGTTGTCTATCACTCTCTCTCATCCAATACAAGATTAAATTCGTTTAATTTTAATTAAATTAAAATCCTTTAGACCGGAAACATTAATTAAGACAAAATAATAATGAATTAAGTTTTTTTGGTTTTTAAATGAGGTAAAAAAAAACATAGTGGTTAACGGGAACCGTAGCCACTGTAACTGTAGTCACTGTAACTGTAGCCACTGTAACGGTAGCCACTGTAACTGTAGCCACTGTAACTGTAGCCACTGTAACTGTAGCCACTGTAACTGTAGCCACTGTAACTGTAGCCACTGTAACTGTAGCCACTGTAACTGTAGCCACTGTAACTGTAGCCACTGAAACTGTAGCCACTGTAACTGTAGCCACTGTAACTGTAGCCACTGAAACTGTAGCCACTGTAACTGTAGCCACTGAAACTGTAGCCACTGAAACTGTAGCCACTGTAACTGTAGCCACTGTAACTGTAGCCACTGTAACTGTAGCCACTGTAACTGTAGCCACTGTAACTGTAGCCACTGTAACTGTAGCCACTGTAACTGTAGCCACTGTAACTGTAGCCACTGTAACTGTAGCCACTGTAACTGTAGCCACTGTAACTGTAGCCACTGTAACTGTAGCCACTGTAACTGTAGTCACTGTAACCTTAGCCACTGTAACTGTAGCCACTGTAAAATGAATTGTTGAAATCATTGTTAGTCGACAAAAAAGTCAAATATAATAAACCTACCTAAGTAGGTACTACACGTAAAAATACGCCTGGGTTATTTAATTGACAAATAATATTTGTGGGCATCTGTATAGACATTATACTAGTGAAGAGATAAATTGAAAAATGTGCATCTGAACAGTAGGCTTATTATCTAACTCGCTCGCAATCGCCATCATGTTCATTTTGACAGTTCATAATATGGGCTGACAATTGGCATCGAATCAGCTAGCTGTCACATTCATACAAGATATGACAAAATGAATACGATGGCGATTGCGAGCGAGTTAGACAATAAGCATACAGGTTTAATTGTTTTCGGTTCAAAATTAGATACATTTTCCAATATATTCGTAGACTGTGATAAATACTTTTAATTGCTGGTAAAATTTCTAAACGTTTTCATTAACGTTTTTGCTAGGTCGTAAAATAAAAAAGTTACTGCCCTGCAATGTAGCGCTTGGTCTATTTCAATCTCCAGTTCAACATTCCTTTACTATCGTGATTTAAATCAGGAATAAGGGCTTGGATACACGCGATTAATTCAGTCAAACATAGCTATAATCAACAAAGTGTCATTGAAACCACAACAAATCGGTCGGCCATCACTGTTCATATTGAAAGGTTTGTTCCAGTTTCTACCCGCATTATAAAATTTTACTCAATATTGCCCGAGTTCGTAGAACCTATAAACTTTTCTTTGACTTGCTGTCTTAGATGTGCGAATCAAATCCTGTAAGTCAAATTTGATCTAAGTTTTAATTGAAGTTTGGTAAGTATGGATGGATAAATGCATTAAAAAAGCCAGCAAGAAGGCTTGGAAGTTTAAAAATTTCGATTGTGGCAGTTGTTTTGTAGGTTGTTTTAAACTTGGGGGGGGGGGGGGGCAGGTTATTTACGTTTTCGGGATACATCGATTTATAATTTAAATTTAATCTCTTCTTTTTCACTTTATTCAAGTTTTGGACTCTCTTAATCGATAATTGAGCCGTTTCGTTTAATCTGAAGTCGAAATCAACTAAATTATAATATTTTCAGTTGATCTAAAATATATTTACAATAATGAACTACTTGACAGAATCTGCTTATAAATAATTCTAGAGTAGACCACAAAAAATAACCAAAACAAAACATTATTATGTACCCTCCACATAATACAGCACCATCGAATCATCATAAAACTCATAAACTTTCAACTCCACCGTTTGATGCATGGCCGCGTGAAACTATTGAAGCTCGGTCGAGTGAGGCACCGTCCTTTTTCGGGAGGTCATTGTACGACGGTGACGTCACCAGTGACCTTGAAGCCTCCTGCACGCGTGAAAAATAACGCCGTCAATGTGCCAGTACGCGTACGGATTTTAACACTACAATTTGCATGTTTGAAAAAAGAGCTTCCATTTTTAATTGTTTCTCGATTTGTTGAGTTGTAGTTTTTTTAATCTTTGGAATGTTGGGACTTGGCTGAAATAAAAATTGTTTAATTCTAAGTAGCTACTGATTGAAGTTTATGATGGTACCCTCGTGTGAATAAAGTAAAAAAAAGAAAAAGTAAAAATGATTTATTGACAAACAATGATTTAGAGAATTATTATCAAGTCATACCCAATATAAATATGAAATGAAAACAAACAAAGAAAATATCTGGCGAACCCCAAACTAGGCTAGGCCCGTATCTTGAGGTCCAGCAATAATTGTACATTTCAAAAATTCCAGTTGTCACAGCATAAAATAGGTTTTTAAATAAATTCAGAGTCAGTAAGAGACACCTGTCACTTCTTTAGATTTTGAATACCCGCCACGCCAGCTTTTACTTTTTCATTAAAATTTATTTGTTTCAGCGTTCCGGTGTGTTCGAGCAAAGAATACTGAAAATTATAAAAGTTAGCATTAAAAATAGTCTTGAACACCTCCCATTAAATAACCGCATCGATCTTGCATTGTATCTTTAACAGGCCTCCGAGTAACGAAGTAAGATACTTCTAAAAATAATTAT
The DNA here is from genome assembly GCA_932294345.1 of Pandemis cinnamomeana. Taxonomy (NCBI): domain Eukaryota; kingdom Metazoa; phylum Arthropoda; class Insecta; order Lepidoptera; family Tortricidae; genus Pandemis; species Pandemis cinnamomeana. Next base: position 6,489,259 of record OW028705.1, on the reverse strand, counting down.
GACAGCATAAACATTCGTAGGTAGGTACCTAAATAATTAAATTGAATAAGTTTCCTAACCACGTCTTATGCTGTGAATTTGGCCTTTCTGGTGTGAACTGGGACGATGTTATTAGGGTTTTAAAATACCGCGAAACGGTTCGAGAAAAGGTAGGTAATGCCTCGCCTTTTTTGGCAATACAATACAAGTCTACAATACTAAGTAATTTTGAGTTTAACGACACATTTTGTTAGCTAGAAAGTCAACAATTGAAATATAAAAAATTGGCAGGGGTTACACGAGTATGACTGTGATATATCGATGATTTTTGTTACACCCTGGCTGCAATTTGAATACCACACTTTTTTAGAACGTTGCACAACCGCCTTTATCCGAGTTAATGTCGGCGTGCATTTACAATGTTATGAAAACAAGGAACGTTTCATCAGAGCAGTAGGGTGCATGTAGGGTTGACAACACAAATGGTGTTACTCAAAGATAAAGATTACCTTGTAATTTTCTCTATACCTTTCTCTACCTTTCTCTATATTTTCCTATCTTTTTTATAGTCCATCAAGGCAATGAGCGAAAATCATAGGTATCATAGGCGATGCGGCTAACAACCCATTACTATTTTGATTCCTCTTACCACTTATACACCACCATCATCCTAAACGTGGTCTTTAGGTCTTGTTACCTTAGGCCCTACCCCTTGAGGGATAAAGACGTGATTTAAATGCGGTGTTCAATAAAGCGCCATTGTATTGGAACGAGTAGGAGTAATTTCAGTGGTTTTATTCTTTGAACAAATTGACAATCGTAACTTGAGCCGTCCCCTCGTAGGCACTTTATGGAGACGGTGTTTAATCATTGGTTAACGCTAACTGACGACCACAATGACAACACAATTTTTTCATACAGATGTTTAACAGATTTGACATTAAATAAATTGAGTCTTTATTATAATCATTGACTGGTCAATCAATCTGTAGGGGCTTCTTTTTCTAGAGACACTGGAGATTCTTGGAGAAGGCATATGTCTTGCAGTGAAAGAAAGAGGGAGAAGAAAAAAGTAACACATGAAAAATAGATCATCAGCGTTGTATGTTCGCAAAAGTGTAACGGTCGCTGGCTCACCATTACGCCACCCCGTGAACGTCTCCCGGCACGCAATGATTATGATGATGATGGTGATGATGATTTATTATAAAACTTCTTTTTACCCCTTTCTACTCCCAAAACAACTGAAAATCAGGCAGCCCTAGCTGCACATGTAACTGTAAACGGATTTGCGGGCAAACGCGGGCAGTGAGGCCGTAAAGTCGGGTGAGTCAACTGTCTGCCCGCCGCCCTTGCGCTGTCCTCCATACGGACGAGGCTAGAGCCAAAGTACGAGCGGTTCTGGATCAAACTGGAGCCAACAGTGCCAACACGCGGACGGTTTGAGACACGACGAGGAACAATGGCAAGTCCGGATCGCTACCACCATCTTACTCGCTAATCCTGCCGCTAAGTAGCAATGCTTGCACTGCTGTGTTCCGGTGTGGAGAGTAAGACAGCCGGGGAAATTACGGGCACAAGAGGCATTTCATCTTAGTCCTCTAGGTTGGCAACGCATCTGCAATCCCTCCGGGGTTGCGGGTGTCTATGGGCAGTGGTGATCACTTACCATCAGGTGACCCACTTGCTCGTTTGCCTTCCTATTCAAATAAAAAAAAAAAAAGTGCTCTGTAAAGTCGGGTCATCTCGGGTCACACATCTACCTGATGGCCTTATACCGTCGGTCACCTAGACGAGAAACCAAAACAAAAGCGGTTTTATCTAGTCGAAGCTGGATTTCGCGATGCTCTCACAATAACGATGGTGGTACAATGGGCAAAGCTACCGCTAATAAGTAAGCGGTTTTATTTACAAAAATGACCCGAGCGTGCAAGCTAAGCTCAAATTGTTACATAGTACACAGTGTACAGTGTTCTAATTGTATAACGCAACAGCGGTCATAGAATAGGACCCATTTTATTAAGTCTATCTATAAGTAGCTTCGCACGACAAATACATCACACAATTACTTTGCTGGAAAGTAAACGAGAACAGTGTCGCAATTTCAAAAAAAAAAAGTTTGTTCATAGAGCGCCGACGCAGTGTTTTCTGGCTTTTGTAATCAAATCTGGTATAACGCGATTTTAACTAAGTTTACAGGAGTAGAGGCGTATTTTTGCTTAACGCCAATGCTTATCGCTCAGTCCATCGTCAAACCTGACCTTAGGAACATTATATACGAGTGGTCAAGTGCAGAGTTTGGCTCGTTCATTATACCCCGCTAATGATCTGTCGAAAACGCTTATCCCATTTTTGACTTAATCGCCGGCTCTACATGGTAACAGTGGCTTTTAAATTTTTGAGTCATAAAGTCAAAAAATCCCAAATAAAAGGCAAAAATCCAAAATTGAACAGATTTTATTACGGGGCTGTCGAAGTGTGCTGTATATCTTTTTTTTTAAGTTTATTGGTTTAGTTGTTTAGACGACCGGATAGCCTAGTGGTTAGTGACCCTGATTATGAAGCTAGGTCCTGGGTTCGAATCCCGAAAGGGGCATGCATTTGTATGATGAATACACATGTTGGTACCCGAGTTGTTTGTATTTATTCATCTAGGTACATTATATAAGTAATATGGTTATCCGTTGCCTGGTTCCCATAGTACAAGCTTTGCTTAGTTTGGGACTAGGTCAATTGGTTTAATTTGTCCCATACACAGTAGAATACACAAATCACGTCTTTATCCCTTACGGGGTAGACAGAGCCTAAGGTGACAAGACCTACAGGCCACGTTTAGCAAGATTGTGGGGCTAGGTATAGATGGAAAATGGAATCAAAATAGTAAGGGGCATCGCCTATAACATGATTCCTATGATTTTCGCCTATTCCCTCGATGGGCTTTTACCATCTGCCCGGGAAGAGAAGCAATTGGTACATTCTATGTTTTTTCTTTGCTCCCAGACCAGCATGGAAGTCCGATGATATTTATTTATTTATAAATGGCATGATTTGCAGGGTACGGAGCGCAGCATCCTAGGTGTTGGAATGTGTAACATAATCAGAAACACTGGCAACCCAGAACACGAAATATTGACGTGGAAATTAAGAAATATATTTTTATCTGCGTTCTGTTTATTTTTTTTAGCTGTTCTCTTGATGAAATGTTAAAAAAAAATGATGTAATTTTTAAATTTTTAATACCATACTAATTATGAAGTACTCACCGTTTATGAGGGCGAATCCGTCGGAGGCGTTCGTCGATATCGTAAGAATGACACTGTATCTGAAAAAAAAAGGTTAAGTTTAATTACAGGAAAAATATGTATTCTGACCTTTTTAAACTGATTCTCTAACTTTATTTAGTTGGCTGGTTCTTTTCGCTGCCCAATACTTAACTTATTCTTCACTGATAGACATGGTTATACGTTAGAGTAAATGTGAATACTATCTATTGAGTTAAATACTCATTTACGATACTGAAAACTGGAACACAGAAAAATCCGAGAAGCAAAGCTATAGCCGCTAATCAAACCCAGATCCTCATCATTCTGTGATGCGTGATTTTTTACAAACAATGCTAACGGGTAAAACTGTAAAAAAATCAAGATGTTAAATTCTTGATTCATTTGATAGTTGTATTTTAAAATATCGAACAAGTGTTCGATATTCGGAACCTGAACTAAGCCTCAATGGAGCCAGCAACCGAAACCTGCCAGTATAACACTAGCAGAACCTATTCCGGTAGTACCTATTCAATCGTGGCCGTGGTTAGGTAAAAGTGTCGCAGACACGTCATTTACAGTTATAACGTTATACGCTATCTAATTCAATAATTTCTTACCCAATTGTAAATGGAAATGATGATTACGATTACGACTATATGCCGGGATTTTTACTTTATTTCTTCCATCCTGGTCTGGGAGTAAAGACAAAACAATGTACCAGTTGCTTCTCTTCCCGCGCAGATGGTAAAGCCCATCGAGGGAATGGGCGAAAATTTCAGGAATCATGTTATAGGCGATGCGGCTAGCAACACTAGCAACCCATCACTACTATGATTCCCCTTTCCACCTATACGCCGACAATCATGCTGAACGTGGCGTAAGGTTTTGTTACCTTAGGGTCTGTTTACCGCATAAGGGATAAAGACGTGATATATATATGTATGTATTATGTACTTATTTTACTCTATGATCTTTACACTAGATTTCTGCTGGATGCCCTTCCCTGTCTTTTTTGGCGGTCACGGTGAGACAGAGAGGACTTCTCTGTCTCTTATCACCACCACTCTTCACGCCACTCGCCGAATGTGAGGCTCAGGCATTAGATGGCGTAATAACAAACATGTTTACCTGAACGGAACAAACGGAGCCTTCAGATCGTGACGTGAAGCAAATGTATGCGATAATTTATTAGGCCAGGATAAGGAAAATGGAAATGGATATAAACATGGTGATGTCGCATGGGAAAATACAATGGCACGGAATGAATATAGAAGCGATGTGAATTAACGTAACAAATGTAGGTAAGAAAGATGAAAAACAAAATACTCTGAGAAATAAGCCAGTAAACATTCTCGTTGACATGCGGTAGCGAATTCTAATCACTTACATACATACATACACATAAACAAATCACTTTTTATCGCTAAGGTGACGAGACCTATAGGATAGGCCTAACTTAGCAAGATTGTGGGTGTATAGATATGGAAAATGGAATCAAAATAGTGATGGGTTGCTAGCCTCATTGCCTATAACATGATTCCTATGATTTTCGCTCATTCCCTCGATGGCCTTTTCCGCGGGAAGAGATGCAACTGGTACATTCTATGTTTTTTCTTTGCTCTCAGACTAGCGTGAAATTTTTGACTTTTTTTCGTGTTAAAAATGGTGAAGGATAAAGTAAAGAAATATAAAGTAAAGTAAAGAAAAAGACTCAAAGCATAAGCAGAATAAATGGTTATATTTTAAATCTCTATTTTAAGCTTAAATCTGGTTTCTGATTTTCGGATTTCGGTTTCTTTTTCTGTTCCTGAGAAACTCTCAAACTTTGTGTGCCCTTAGCCCTCTGTTTGGTGTGAGTCGGGCCGAAATAATGTTTCCCATTTGCTTCATTAAAGTGACATTTTCACCGCTGTTGTATTATTATTACGATACAACTTAGGCTTGTATGGAATAGAGTTTCTGTTCAAATTTCGCTTTACAACTTTTCGGCACGGCAAACATTAATTGGCATACGTGCCGGTAAAATGAAGACGCTGGGTCTTTATTATGATAATAACGAACGTGACTCTCAATTTCAGTTTGGTATCAACGCGCGAATTACCGGAAAATACATCTACTTACTTGTTTTCGAGGCAAAAATATACACATATTTCTCGGTAAGCTTTGTTTTGATATCTACAGGGAATTTGCTTTCGGCGGCAACTCGACTAGAAAATGACGCGTCCCACGCCTGCGTTAATTTAAGTGATACCTCGGTTCCACGAAATAAATAATTAAGAATACCTATAAATTTTTATTTATTCAATAAAAGTTTTTGTGTTTTTAAAGCATATAATATACAGGACAGGCGGAGAAATGGACTTTACATCCAGGTATCCATACGAGTATGTTAGCAACATAGATTGACTAGTAGAGTCTTTATACATCTCTACTATAGACTAATACAATTCTCTTCTTACTGTAGGCTCGGGGACCTTATACATCCCTTGTATAAATGTATTTTATTTAAGTAGAATTTAAGTATTGTAGTAGCTTAATGGAATTTATTTTGAAAAAATGACTCAGCCAAGTTTCTGGCGGCGCATTCTTGGCAATAATGGTATTTCTGAATGCGCTGGTAATTTCAAAAAATAAATGTAAAAGAGCCCTTGGGGGCAAATTTCCAAAAATAAATTTTGAATTTTCGAATTTGGATAGTTACATATCTACCCATACGTACCTATACATATCATTCCCTAAACACTTATTACCGCTTGCAAATACCTACAATTTCAAGCGCGCTTCAAAGCGCGGGTAGCGTGAAATTTTATCGAAAAAATGCTTAGACGAAGTTTGCGTTGCATATTTTAAAAATGTATTAAATGCCCTGGTATACGTATAATCCTACTATTCCTACTAAGATTATAAATGTGAAAGTTTATGAGTATGGATGTTTGGATGTTTGTTACTCTTTCACGCCAGAACGGCTGGACAGTTCTGGATGAAATTTGGAACATAGATAGATTATAGTCTGGAATAACTATGGCTACTTTTTATCCTGTAAAATTGCGTAATTCCTGCGGGATAGCGATAAACGAATTCTATGCAGACGAATTTGCGGGCAACAGCAGGTATGATTATATTTATCCAACACTAACGCAAAACCAATAAAATACTTGATACACAATGATGTTACAACATGTACGTTAACGAGGAGGCCTAGATCTAAATTACGCCTTTTTTTGCCTTTACAAATTGAATTTTCAGAAAAGTACTTTTTTAGTATTAAATGAACGGTTTGAAAATAATCTTTTTAAATTAATCGTGCTTTCAAGTAAATAACGTACTTTCATTAAGAACTTCCAGCATTCAATTGAAACTTTAAATTCTTATATTTAATACATTTTCTCCAGCTCTTTTTGCTATCAAGAACACTGTGTAAATAGAACTTATAGCAACAATTTTCTTTTAGGACCTCGTATTTAAAAGAATTAAAGCGTAAACCTTGTCCGTCGCAGTAAAGGCGAAAGGACTTAAATTACTTAGAGAGTTTAAAAGGTTTATTTAGTAATACAGTTGGCACATTTTCATTTAAGTCGCAAAATGGGTAAGAGAAAGTTATAAACATGAATCTGACTTTCTTTTAATTACTTCGAGCATATTTATACTTTAGTACGGAATTATTAGATAAATTAGCTATAAATTTCTAAACGACACTGAAAATTAGAACACAGAAAAATCCGAAAAGTAAAGCTATGGCCGGGAATCGAACCCGAATCCTCGTCATTCCGTGACGTGTGCTATACTCCTACACCACCCATAGCAGGTGGGTAAGCCTTAGAATTTTTCTATCTGTTACTAGCTGTCACGTGACCTTGTTACTATACAATGATATGTCTGTACGAAACAATTACAAACTCCCGTGGAACTTCTACTGCTCACCAGGGACGTGAGAAAGCGCTGTTTTTCAAATGATATGTCTATCAAATGAATCAAGACTTTTTTTAGGTATAGTTAACCAACAAAGTCTTTTACCACCCTTAGGTTTAAAACGTTATTTCATTATTATGGCTTAAATTATCGAGGATTATTTTCAATTTCTCAAGTCTGTTTTTCTGATGCAAAAACTGTGATAAAAATGGTAAAGGACTTCCTTGGTCTACCATACTTACCGAGGAACACGCACATTTTGTGTTGTGATAAGTACTAAAGGTCCATTGTCATGATAAAAATCTAGAAACTACGCGAACAAAAGCTTGATAAACATTAAGTCCAGTATCCATTAACTTGCAGCTAACACTAATTAGAGCACCAGATTATAAACACAATTCTGAAACTTTTTTGATTAGTTTAACGGAGAATTTTCTAAAGCTCTTAATTAAATCTCGACTAAAACTGAAGAAGTTTTAAATCGTGAAATTTAAATTAATGTTGCTTTGCACTCGTAAATATCCACTAAGATTTACATTGCTGCCCGTGGCATTCAAGGTCCTTCTTTATAGCTTCATTCATACTAAAATTTAAATAATCCTTTATCATTTCAAATTAAGAAATAATTTTGAATGATACAGAAATTTAAGTAGATGTTATCCTATTTTAGGCACGTGTAAAATGCTAGACTTCCGTGTATAGGGGCCCGGCGACAGTAACGAGGCAACACTGTAGCAGCGGCAGCAGCCAGTGACTGCGACAGTGTCTTGCGCTCGAAAGTTCCTTCATACATTTTCACACACACACACACACACACACACACACACACACACACACGCGCACGCACACACACACACACACACACACACACACACACACACACACACACACACTCACAACACACACACGCACGCACACGCATAAAACTCGTCTACAGGATAGACAGAGCCTAAGGTAACAAGACCTGAAGGCGACGTTTACCATGGTTGTGGGCGTATAGGTGGAAAGGGGAATCCAAACAGTGATGGGTTGCAAGCCGCATCGCCTATAACATTTCTATGCCCGTTCCCTCGATGGGCTTTTACCATCTGCGCGGGAAGAGCAACTGGTACATTCTATGTTTTTTCTTTACTCCCAGACCAGCATACTTACTGTAGAATACTATCGCACTGTCGCCGCGTTACTGTCGCCGGGGCCGCTATGCTCGGGAGTCCACCTTAAATAATGTGTATTAAGGAGGTTTTTTTTTTACTACAAACTGACCAGTGATTGACCTCTATCTCACTTGGTGGAAGGTGCAGATGAGGCAAAAAGGTGTAACTCACTGGTTCAGGTCGTTTCAATATAAATGTAATGAACCATGCTGAATAACACTACTTAGATAATAATCTCATAGGGTCTCATTCTGAGAGGAGGCCTGTGCCCAGCAGTGGGACGTATGTAAGCTGGAGATGATGATGATAACGATTAGCAGAATTTAGATTCTAGTAATTGAACGAATACCCGATTTAAAATGCACATAAATCCTTGAAGATGTAACAAGATTCGCACTGCACTCTTTAGGCGTGAGGACTCAATGCTCATTGGAAATTCTATTAAGCAAACTGATCGCTCATACACAAGGTTCGGAATTCGAATGAAATAATTGCAAACATGTTTGTTCGGTGTAAGTAACTCGTCAGAATGTTTATGACAGCTCTACGCTTAGTAGGTACTTGTTTACTGCTTTTTGTTAGCATAGTAATGATTTTAGTTTTTCTATCAATCTGTCATTGGGGATGATGTGTTTATTATTGCTGCAAAGCAAAATGGAGAACTATTATGGACTGACCGATTAAATGAGTCTTCGTCCGCGCGGTGCAGAGGGACGCGGGGTGGTACGACCGCGGGGGCCGTGAGAGGTCCCCATTATCATCCTACCCCGCGTCCCTGTGTCGCGCGGGCGAGGACTCATTTAAGGGTTCGGTCTACAGCAATGCTAATGGCAGCAAAAAAAATCTTAGTTGAAAAAAAAAACTTTTAAAATACTTATCGATTTTAACAGCGTGGCCTTAGTATCGACAATAATATCTCGTAATCAGTTCGTAGACCATAGTGAATAAGTAAAATAAGTTAGGTGTGAATCATCACTATCATCACTATCACTATCACTATCACTACATAGTATAAAACAAAGTCACTTTCTCTGTCCGTATATCCCTATGTATGCTTAAATCTTTAAAACTACGCAACGGGTTTTGATGCGGTTTTTTTTAATAGATAGAGTGATTCAAGAGGAAGGTTTATATGTATAATACATGCATAATATACCGTGCGAAGTCGGGGCGGGTCGCTAGTTGGGTATAATTTAGATTATTATATAATGCAGATTTATTTTGTAAAAGGATACTAGGAAGCATTAACTAATACTTCCAAGTTATTCATTAGCTCAGGATTACTTACACAATATCAAAATGTATTCGACTCTGACTAATAACAAAACTTTAATGATTTATTTAAATGCGACTGTGAAAGCGCTCCTCATCGGATAAAAAATAGACGTAATTATTATTATTAGATAAGACACAAGTTTTTAATTGGCTTGCAATGTATATATGTATGTATGTAAGTATGTTTGTTGGGGTGAAATCTTGCAACTCAATTTTGAAGCAGATATCTTTAACCATCGGTTTAAGTCGGTTGACGGTAGTACAATTCTGGTGACTGGTGGCGGGATAAGAACTCTTCAACTTTTGGTCCGATTGACTTGAAATTTGGCACACATAATGTAGGACGGATGGCAATGTAAGTGCAGTCGGCAAAAAAGCTTTAGTTAGGTTATTTTGAACATATTTTAGATCTTTCATGCCGGTCAAAAGAAAGTCGGAGTAAAGAAACAACAAAGTGTACCATTTGCTTCTCTTCCCGCGCAGATTTGAGGGAATGGGCGAAAATCTTAGGAATCATGTTATAGGCGATGCGGCTAGCAGCCAATCACTATTTTGATTCCCCTTTCCATCTACTCGCCCACAATCATGCTAAACGTGGCCTTTAGGTCTTGTTTCTTTAGGCCCTGTCCCCCGTAAGCCATAAAGCCGTAATTTACGTATGTATGTATTTTTAGTGTGATATTTTGTGATATCCGGCTTTTCGATTACTCCAACTCTTTCAATTGAACGGACGTGACATTATTAGCTGCCTAAACTTTTTTTCAATGTTAATTACCTTCGCAATCTCAACTATCATACAGTAGAAAAAAAACAGTGGTCATGACGTCACACCGGACGCGATATAATCGGCGCGAGCGCATGCTAACCGGAACGGTACACAACGCTCTTTGATGTTACACTTCTCGTATCACTTTTGCGCCTTAATGCGTCTCTATAACAATTTTATTAAGGTTGAAAACGGCATATTATGTGTGTCAGTGAGGCACAAATAACTCTATTCGTAGACTGATATTCAGACATATGTCTGCAAGCGATTTGCGTGAAAATTTATCTTTTCTAAACTTAGTTCGAATCAAACGTGCCAATTTTGTTAGTCTTTGTTTTAATACTACTTTTGGATTCCTGACTATGTCAATGATTCGAATTATACTTAGCCCAATTTGTTTGTTGAATATATATAGATAGACAAGATTAAAGTATTGAAGTGGATGTTTATTGCATGAAAACTGTACATTAAGAATTAAAAAAATTGCTAAATACTATGTACAAAATTAATCTAAAACTAGCCTAACTTAAACTACAAATAAAACACCCTTCCCAGGTCACTGTCACAGCTCATTGTACCCACAAGGTGTACGACTTTCTTGCTCGTTAGATCTTGACAGGTTCTAACGTTTTGCTAATCTTGTAAAATATTTCCAACAGTCATTTTTGTCGTTATCTCTAGAATCAAACAAAAATATGTTTTTGGCTCATTTAAGCTTCCGTATAAAATGCGTGCCAATTAATTTTTTGGCGCTGATTTCAAGGACCTTAATTAAAAATCAAGTTTTATTGAGATAATGACAAAACAAAAACATTTAGGTACCATGGTCACAACTGGTATTGTAGAAAATAATAAGCTTACGTTGGGCACAACCCAATCTGTTTTTTTTTAATCTACTTAATTCCGTTTTTATTAAAAACCTTCAATTCCTTAAATTTTCAGAATGCAAATACCAATAGAAAGAATGCTTGTCCATCTTCCAAATATACTTGTAGTATAATAACAAAAACAATACTATAGGCAATTGACTGGGCACATCAGAACAGATAACCGTTGAGGAGAAAGGTTCTCGAGTGACGACCGCGAACCGAAAAACTATATAGTTGGACGATATAGCGAGAGTTAAATAAATAAATAAATAAATATCTTGGGACAAATTACACCAATTGACCCAGCCCCAAACTAAGCAAAGCTTGTACTATGGGTACTAGGCAACGGATAAACATACTTATATAATGTATATAAATACATACTTAAATACATACAACATCCATGACTCGGGCACAAGCATTCGTATTCATCATACAACTGTCTGCCCCTACCGGGATTCGAACCCAGGACCTCTAGCTTCATAGTCAGGGTCACTAACCACTAGGCTATCCGGTCGGTCAAAGTTATGCAGTCAACCGATACTTAACAGTGGACGTCTTCGGGCTGATGATGGCCATGATGAGGATGTACTGTAGGAACACGGGGATTAAGAAACTAGTCCCCCAGATGACCATAGACCTGGCATTTTCCTTAGACAACTTATTGGTATTGCTCTACTCGTACGCCCTAGGCTGCCCTTCAGGGCAACATTGTGTAAAAATTTTAGGTACTCATAGAATAACCGAATTAAAATTGTCCTTTTCTTTTATATCAAACATTTCATTGTTTATTTTTTAATTTAATGAGTCTATACTTCGAGAACTCGGCATCAAGCAGCGTTTGTCATCTTTGGTACAGTCTCGTATCCTTACCTTTTTTGGTCACGTATGCCGCCGAGGAGAAGTGGCTATTGAGCGACTTGTGGTCCAAGGAAAGGTTGAGAGGACTGGCGGCGGGTTGTTAAGCTTGCCACCAATACCTGAAGTGATGACCACGACCACTCTGTCAAGAGTGATATCGAAAAGGAAGAGAAATAAATCATTCCTTAAAAACCGGGGACCAGCCGCATAAATACAACGGGTGTCATTTTATGAACTCGAACTGTTCTACTGGTTAATTTAATGATTAATTAAAGCAATTTATTTGGCATGTTGAAACATTCAGTGTGGAATTTATTTACGCGCGGAAATAAACGATTACCTACCTATGTTTTTGTTGAAAGTTGATGGCGACGTTTCCTTTACTAATGACAAATGTTAATCACTTTTTGGGCCAGTCACTGTTTTAAGGTACCTACTATTTGTCTATTGTCAATTGAAAACTGACATGTTAATTGCGTACTTGTGCTTGCGAATTGTTAGTCTTTAGAATTATTACTCGGTATCTGCTATATTGTACGAAGTCGGAAAACCATTTCTTATTTAGGCGATAAATATTTAAATTTCTAAACGACACTGAAAATTAAAACACAGAAAAATCCGAAACGTAAAGCTATGGCCGGGAATCGTACCCGGAGCCTCGTCATTCCGTGACGCGCGCTATACCCCTACACCACCCATAGCATGTTACTAGCTGTCACGTAAATAAATATTTTGAAGTGTCAAATTTTGCTTGGGTATAATAATGTATCAAATTGATCATCATCACATCACTCCAACTTAAAAGTTGCACTCTCGTCTGTGTGAACTTCTCTCTTATTCCTATAAATTTTAATTTCCAAAATATGATTAGGCGATAAAATCCTTCTTTATGGTTGAACTCATTTAATCTGAGTCTTCCAGCTTCCTCCTCTTTCTTCTCCCGTGCATTATTCTGAAATAAATGTAAAAAAAAACTATGTTCTTGAAGTAACATTAGTACAGTAAATTAAAAAAAATATGAGGCTGGAAACGTTAACTTAGCGTTCATCTTGTGCGGTCTTGAATAGTATATTACATAAACGCAAAATATTAAATTCCAGATTGTGAATGAGAGCTGCAATGGACCATAAAGCGCATATATTAAGCACACTGAACAATTTTCAGCTCCACGTATTAAATGAAAGCATCAATCATCTCTGGCACTAAAAACTGATATTGAAATTTAAATTGTGCACTATGATTTAGTGTTTGTACGCATTTACATGAACTTTTGACTAAAATATAAAAAGACGAAACGATACTGTGCTTGTATTTCTGCTTCACTAGAGTTGCTATGGTTTATCAACAGACTGTTCTTTGTACTTATTTATTTTTAGAAAACCTTTTTTAGGCGACAAGAAACTTAGAAATTTCAATTGCATTAACGTAGGTAAACACATGTATCAATTCAGATTTGGAAGAACTGCAGCGCTCCAGCAAAACCTGCCTCAAACAGAAAATAATAATAATTCTGACAAAGACCATCCAACTGGAGTATACAGAATTGGATAGCGCCTCCAGAAACAAAGCAAAAAGGATAGTTTGGGTGTAACACAGCTTTTATCTATCCGAGACAGATTACCAGCCGCGGGCGCTCGCATCGTCCTTTGTTCATCCCTGACCGTCACGAGATAGAATTCTATCAGAAACATCAATAGCTAAGCTACGTATTTTTCTTATTTAAAAGAATGGAGCAATGTAGTGCTAGCACGTTCAAGATCTTCAAGGTAAGCAAAAGTAACAGAAAAGGGAAGAAACTATCCTTGTGTTGGTTTTCAAGGTAATATAAGACTGTGTCCTTCTTTTCTTTTACCTGAGTGTGAACTTGCCATGTAAAAATCTATTCAAAAGTAGGCATTTCACAGTGCTAAATGTCCTGAAATTGGGCATGCGTTGATCCAACATCAAGAACCTGACCGTGTAATACCTTCGAGAGAAAGTGTCAAGCCATAATTGTATGTCAGGCACAGCAATAACTTCACAGTGACGTGGCGTACTTCCCAGGCAAAGATAGCAAGATGACGCTAACCTGAAGAAGTGATAACTGCAAAGGCTTTTCCCCCGTAGTACAACACAAACATAGACTGCATGGTTATAACAATGTAAATTAATTTTTAACGTTCCATGAACAATTCGAATATTTACTTGTGTAAAACGTCAAAGAAACTAAGTAGCACAAAAGAAAATTCTTTATTGTAAGCGAGCCGTAGAAAGCTATCTGAAGTCACATTCATTCTGAAGTAAAATAAATCTGAGACGGTAAAATAAAACTGATGCTTGCAGATCTTTATCGGACGGCCCTATGCGCAGAATAATCATTGGACTATTGAAAAAGTGGGAAAAACTTTTCTGTTATACCTTACGAGGCGGATTCGATAGGCGAGATCAGAAAAACATGGAATAATGTTTTTATCTATCCAATGCCTGTGGCTATACCGTTCGACAGAAAGAAAAACAATAATACACGTGATCATAAAATTAGTACTACTAGTATTTATTCCAAAATTTATTACTCTAGACTCTAGGGCATAATTTCGGACCACAAACGTTCTTACCATCTCGACTCCTCAAGGACAATCGTTGCGTGTCAATGGACACCCTTCGTCACCAACTATTTAGCGCAGAGACACCAGGGAAATCTCTTTACTTAACTCATCTAGTAAGAGCAAGTTCCGCTCGCGGACAAGGGCATTGAATCTCGAAGCCTCTGGGATATTAAGATGCCAAATGTATAGATTTCTTAGTTTTGTCAGCAGAAGGGTACAAAGTCGTTCGGGGTCCAATAGTTTTCGGAGAAAAGTTTCCAAACGTAAACAGTAGTGTGGGAGTAAAGGTAAGTCAGCACATACATCTGTAATAAGAAGGATAGTTACAAGTACATTTCGTATAATTTGGGTGTTCGGAGCGTAATACTGATATATTTATTAGTATTTAGAAAGACGTCATTAAATAGCTTAATTTTGATCTAACAATCTACATGAGACATGAGATGCATCTTGATAAGTATAAACGAAAAGTTTCAGCCATTCCATTCAATTACGAAAGAAAATAGCGGCAATGGCGCAGCGAAAGTTCTACTTTCTTATTCAAATAAACCCTTTGCAGACGGAGGAACAAAGGCGAGCTATTCATTAAAATAATCCACTGCATGCAACTCCCGCTGCAGTCCTTGGTTATAATGATACGCCACACTATACATCGGCTATTACACATGAAGCACCGGGGTACGAGCGCCGCTTTAGGAGAGTTATGTAAGTGAACTTGATTAGTTCTAGAAGATTACTACACGATTTCATTTGTTAACGATGTAGCCGGATGCGACAATCCCATCTTAGAACGCTTTATTGCTAATGGAATGTACCTAACTAGCTAATTAATTTAGATTTCATCATATTATCTCCAACCCCGTTGGGAGAGACCTTTCCACGCCAAGAAAATTACCGTTATAGGGTCGTTCTCGCGAGTCGTTCAAATCGAGTCATTTTTTAATTTTTCAAAATATTGATGATTTTCGAGGATTTTATGCTTTCAAATGGTTCACATACTCGCGTAGAGTAAGATATGAGTAAAGGCGTCATTGTACAGGTTACGATTTAGGATTTTTTAGAAGGAAAGTAATGAAGCCTCGGATGGAAATGAAATATGACAGGATGGCAATGAGTGCGTTTGGAAAGTAATGAGATTTATTACAAAATTAATGAAATATGCGTAGATTCTAGTGACTATTTATGGAAAGTAATAAGATTTGCCGTAATAGTTTTTAATGATTTAATTGTAATAGAGCCATTTATACATATAAAAACTAACCATTTTACGTAAAGTAATGTTTTTTTGAAATAAAACGTTTTTATTAGAAATTATAAGTCCTTAATAAAAACTGTAAGTTTCTTCAAAATCAACACGATAGAATCGATAGATATTATACTAATACTTGTAATATCACTACTTATTAAAAAAAAAACCAGAGCTACACTGCTAACAATGTCATCTTCGAAAAAACTGTTATCTTTTTTTTTAATTCATGTGCCATTTTTTTTTGTATCTGTCAGTTTTTTTCGAACAGCGAAGGGTAATTTGCCCTTGAGTTTATATCTCTTCAATCTCGAATTGTCACGTTCAATTATGATTGTTTCTGTTTTGTTTAGCTTCATATTTTTATTGTATTTTTTTTGATAGTTTCATCAAATAATAGGTTTTTAAACTTCTTGAACTTTTTCTTCTGGCAATTCTTTTATTAATTCGTTATTTTTTTCCACGCTATCTATTGTTTTTGTTGCGTTCTTCTGTTCTAACTCTAGTTTTTGGGTTCGCTTTGTTAAATTATCTTTTTCTTTTTGTAATTTTCTTACTTTTTCTTCTTTTAAGTTTTTGATTACTTTCATGGCTTTATAGCGAACTTTTCTAAATGCAGTGGATTCTTTACGTATGTCACGCATTTCTATCCCACACGCGGGATTCTGTGCTAAAGGATCCACATCTGGTACAAGTGCTGGTACATCCGGATTATTGTCTTCTTCTCAGTAGCAGGTGGTGTGGTTGGTGGTAAGTTTTCCAACCAAATTCGTTGCATTTTCCGTTGCTCTATTTTGTGTTTGAATGTCTGCGACTGTTTTTTTTTTATGTTAGATAGGCCAGACAAACGAACTAGTGGGTTACCTGATGGTAAATGTTCACCACTGTCCATAGACACCCGCAGCGCTTTACGCGATGCCAGTGCGTTGTCGGCCCTAAACGCTTATACGCCATCTTCGTCTTTGTTCTCTTTGTGCTCTGAATCTGATCATATCTGCGATAATCTGAATTTTATTTTTTCGTTTTTTTTTTCAAGATATACCTTCTTCTTTCCTTTTCTTTTTGAGGTCTATGTAATTCGGGATCACTATTTATCTTTATATTGTCTTGTTTTTTTGCGTAATCTGACTTTTGGTTAAATTTCTTCCCTGGTCAGCTTTTTTTTTCTTAGCCATTATGCTGATCTAAAAAGAAATACTAAATCTTAATAACTACCAAACAACATATATCTTTATATTTAAAATAGGTTTTCATTAAAAAAGGCTTTACCAGAACTATAAAAATAGATGTTACTTCAACAATCATTACCCTCCAAACCTGCTCATTACCATCCAGCAGAAAAATGGAGGGTTAGGAAGGTAATGCCATGGAGAGGAATGAGATTTCGGCAGTTTTTCGCGATTAATTTCAATACCAAATGTAATTTGAAACTTATATTTATGTCATTAAATAAGTAATCACAAAGCATTTCAAAGTGATATTAAACAAAAAATTAAAATAGTACTTACTGCATAAAACACTGGAAGGTAATGAAGACCAAACTGTGACAAAATACTTTTTGTGCACGTAAATCCTAAATTTTTTGCTAGCGGAACGCATATCCTCTCTCGACTATATGCGGCGGTATACCGAAGCGGTGCGGGGCGGGAGCAGTGCACTTACCACCGCCACACAAGGACGAACTTGGGCATTTATTTAATGTTTTGTTTTTGCGGAAGGAAATGATGGTTTTCGCTGGACAAAATCATAATCGTCATTCTTTCTATTACAAAGTAGCTTTAAAATTGTGCAAATTTACAGATTTATTCCTTAATAGTTAGTTAATCAGATCGCTTAAAAAATTGGAAGGTTTTCTTATCAAAATTTCTTAAATACATCGAACAATTTATCAGTACGTAATTTGGAACGGGATGGAAATGAGATTTGACACTATGTTTTTAACCGCGTGAGTTTAATAATAGGTAAATGCCTTCGACGCAAAAGACTCCTTTACTATCTTTTTGAGACCGTTCTTTCTGTATTCAACGTTTGGAAAAAAGATCATTTTTTGTACCGACTTGTCGCTTGGAATGGCGATTTGAACGACTCACGAGAATGACCCTATAAAACTTGCTCTGGGTAGTTTTTAAAATTGCTAAAGCTGTAGTAATAAAGGGTAAAGTATTTATAATGTCAGTCGCATCTTTGAACTAGTTAAATTAACTCCTTGAAAGTTAAATAGAATGGACCAGTCACAGCACGTAGTGCTTGGTCGGAGTTTGTCGGAAACAGTGAGCATAACTTTGAAGACGACACACGTTATCGCGAAAGCGTAGTGAACAACAAAGATAATGGTTTATTGAAGTTAGGTATTTAGAACGAAAAGATAATGTACTTTATGCCTTTGACTTATACTCTGGTTAAAAGGACATCATGTCTGTGAGATTGTGCGTTTGCTTTAATAGGTACGACACTGCTTATGCACTTGATTGTTTTCATAATATGATTATTATTATTAGTTATCTTATAGTAATTTATTTCTTTCAGTTTATTACTACCACATTTTTTTGAGCTCCAGGTTGATAGGATTGAGAAAGAAAAGATCTTATCGGATACCGAGGCAAAGTACGATTGCAAACAATGCTGATGATGAAGTCGAAATGTTTTATGCAAAAAGTACAGCTATCTAATGGGAAAAGAAAGTGTTGGTAAAGAGAAATACCTTTGATCAGCATGTTTGTTCAGTGTTAAGTTAGTCCCTAAGTTGGTTTTTAAAAATGCTGACTGATAACTATTATGTCAAATGAAAGAGCTGGTAGCGAGGACATCAGATATTTTTGGTTTATAATGGGGACTATCGTTTCTTTGCTCACCAGTTGGCGCCAGTAAGATCCAGAGGTATAGCATAGTATAGCTAGAAAAAACATACCTCGGCAAAAAAGCAAACTTTTGGCAAAAAATAAGTTTCTAATCAGTAAACAAACAAATCTCTGAATTAGCTGCTCTTTGAGGCCGCTTATTTTTGCTTCTCTTTTTCGTAATTCCGCTTTCAAAGCGTTCACATTCATCGCCAAATAATCGCAAATATGATAATTTCACGAAGGGGATCACTTTTCAACAGGTAAATGAAAGAAATTATAATTTAAGTCACGAAGCTCGCCAAAACCAGTGACAAGTGAATGTTATTGGACCTCACGCGACACGAGCGCCTCTAGTGCCAAATTTACACGTGATAGCCCCCCTTGTATAATATGAAAATAGACCAAATTTGGCCGTTTAGAGGAGGCTCTTAGCGCCAAAACAACTGGTTCTATTTTTTTTAATTACTTCCTTTTTGTTCGAACCTTGCTTTATCGCGCTGACAAACAAACGAGAACGATGGCAATCATGCTAGCCGTTCAGGCACATCCTCGATCCTCATTCTTGCCACGGCAAATCTCGAGATGCAGACTAGTTTAATGCAAGTTGGCCGGTCCCGCGATACTTGGCGGTTTGTAATTAAGAACTACGACAGAGTAATGTAAATGTGACGCTACTGCAACAGTTTTGAAGTTTCTTGTAAAATTAAAAGTTTTCGAGTTAGCTTTATCATCTCGATTTCAAGTACCTACTTTTTTCATTACATGATTTTTCTTTATAAGACAAGGAAGGCAAACGAACAAGTGAACAAGTGGTCACCTGATGGTAAGTAAGCACCACCTCCCATGGAGCCCGCAACACTACCTAGAGGATTGCAGATGCGTTGCCAGCCTCTAGGCTGTCCTCTAGGACTAAGGTAGAATATCTCATGTGGCCCTATCTAAAGTAAATTGTCTCTAAAATATTGAATTTAGTTGGTACGTGACGATTTGTAGTCACGAGATATGTCAGCGGGCATCGCCAGGGACGACGCGGCGAGAGACGGATGGGATGTCACTGGATTGCGTGGAAATGGGACGTGTGCTGATGGGGGATGCCACATTTGTTGACGCACTGGCCCTGACCCACCTCCGCAACTAAACAAACGGGTGCGGTAGTTGTGGCGACCGAAAAACTGAAGCACGGAATGTACAGAGACATTAGGGGTTGAGATCTTATGTCCGTATTATTAATATCCCAGCGCTCGCATTTTATTCATTGAATTAACAAAACGACTTATGGACACCCCAGGGACCGAAAATCTGGTGTTTCCTCTCACAACGTATAAGTATTGCGACAGGGTAAGGAAATACAGCCAGCGTTTTAAGGTTTGTGCCGTAAAGATTCATTCAAAAAGGTTTACTGCAACGTACAATTTGACCACAACTATTTAGGCAAAGAATCCAACACGATTTTACGAGTACAGCATTAATTTTTTGTGTGCGCTCGATTTTGTTTTTGTCCCGAGTGACATATCACTCTCTTTGTTCCCATCCGTCATTTGTTATTTACAAGATCAACGGGTCATTGCCCTCTAAGCATCATACGGGTGTAATAATGCGTCATACGTGCAGTTTTCGATGTATTCTTAGGAAATAAGAAATAGAACTATGAGTCAGGCGCCTTTAGTCAAGGACTTCGGTTGCCGGTTGCCGGCACCGGCATGCACCAGCCGTGTTATTTTAAACAAACAAACGTACTAATTGTTCTAACCGAGTGTTGTAGAAAATAAACAGACGTCTGCGAGAATATGAGTACCTACAGTTTGCTTGCGTTAAACGCGATTTAGACTAGCTTGAAAAAATATGAAATAACTTTAGATAGATAAACAATTACGTGCGTCTGATAATTAATTTATTACTTCCGAAGAAAAACAGAAACAATTAGACCAAATATGTATGTATAACATGGATACTTAACAGTTTTTAAACTGTTGACTGATTCATACAAGAATTAATGTCACACAACACCAACGCCAACACTTATCCAACATTTTTATGTTTGCACCTAATAAATCCCCATCTAAACTTATTCAACCCACCGTATACCTACTTACTACTCACGTTGATCTTGCGACCTTATAAATTGTATGACAGCAAACTTGGCTGTTTGTCACAAAATTTTTAGGTACTATGGGTATCATTCGTAATTTGTCACTACAAGCGTGCCAGCACTAATTTTTTCATGACACTTTTCCCTCGATGGATTAAAATCATTTTAGTTATTAGAATTATTTATAAGCATTTTACTACTCCATCATGCTTGGCCCTTGGCCAGTCAGATTGGAGCAATCGCCGCAGCTGTGGGTAGCCGGATTAAAAAAAAATTAAATGACATTTCCTCTTTATTGGTCTACCGGTACCTACCGAACACCGTATGTATCTCCCACAAATCATGTAAGTAAGTATATTACCAGTCTTCAGGTGTAAGTGGCTAGGATTTGAAGAGAGGCTCGTGTTCGCGGTTCTTCGATTCCTTTCCGAAGTGCTGCAGGTCTTCGAAGTTCGATTCGTGCCGTTCCGCTCACACTAATAATACTCATTAATAGAGGAGAGAGATGGATGGCCTGATACAAACTTAGAGCTTCGAATTTCGGAGTAGCTTCTAAGTTGAGCACGTGAGACTCGGATTCGCGGTGACATTCACGGTCGGTTGCCACGTCCGCCCGAACGAAGCCAGAACCGAATATCCGTCACCCGATCCGAATATCAGAATGGAACTCATGGTGAGTAAAAAGAAGCCAATATTACAATGACATTATTCGGAAATATTCGGCGTGTTGAAAATCATTACCAATTAAATAATTCATCATATCAAACAAAGTCGCTTTCCACTGTCTGTCTGTATGTCCCTATGTATGCTTAGATCTTTAAAACTACGCAACGGATTTTGATGCGGTTTTTTTTTATAGATAGTGATTCAAGGTTTATATGTATAATACACAGACAGTCGCGGGTAAAAGCTAGTCATTATGCAAAAAAAATAGTTTTCAAAACTTCCCTTGTTCGTAAAAAGTTTTAGCTTTGTAAAAAATACTAAACTAAATAATATCAAAGTAGCAGACAAAGACAAACAAAATGTCAAGTTATGACAAGTTTAACAAGTGTTCATGAATAAGGGGCATCTAATAAGTGTGTGAATGTGAAAATATTAATGTGAAAATAAATACGAAATGTCACTTGGCAAAGATAAAAGCTACTTTGAAATTTTGGGCTTTAATTAACGTGTGGGTGTCTCAGCGTGACGGATTACCAAGAACAACATTACTAAGGATTATGGGGATCAGCAAACGTTCATGTAAGTGCCAAAAACCTTTTGGGATTTGACGGCCGTAACGCAGAAAATTACGATTCAAACGCCCCTTACGTGGAGAATTTAATATCGCCACATGAGCATTGTAGACAGTAGGAACATGTTTGGTGAGTTAAATCCTCATGTTATAATGAACTAGCGACCCGCCCCGGCTTCGCACTGTATATTATGCATGTATCATACATGTAAACCTTCCTCTTGAATCACTCTATCTATTAAAAAAAACCGCATCCAAATCCGTTGCGCAGTTTTAAAAATTTAAGCATACATAGGGATATAGGGACAGAGAAAGCGACTTTGTTTTATACTAGATAGTGATACTGATAGTGATAAGCATCTGTGACTCAACTAAATACACAAAATAAACGTATAGAGCTTAATCATGCGGTACTGTAAGTTGTTTTTCCTTGTAAAGTGTCATACTGCTGGGAAAAGACCACCCCTACTTACCGCTCTCGTACCTATCACGAGCTCCTGTCACTCTGTCTGATATGCGTCCTTTGTTTTGCCGTCTTTTTGGTCTATTTCGGCCTCCGATGGCTTTCCCCGACCCAATGGGTAGCAATTTGAGCCATCATTGTGGGTGTATACAGCAGATATGATCAGCCCAGTTGCATAAGCTTAGCGATTTTGGCACGAAAATCTATATAATGCAAGTTTTGGAGCGAAGAGTTCCGAGTTCTTCGAACACCCCAAATACAGCGTCAGTTGGCAAACTTTGAACTTGAACTTTTGTGCCTCAGTAATTACCGAGTTTGAATGCCGTAGATTGAGATGGGAAAAATGTATATTGACAATGTTTACTATTGGTAATGGAAATTAGAAATTTAGGTCATAGTAGAAATATGAATGGTGCTTTATATTTTTTTGAAGAGTGATCAGATTCAACCAACATTATAAAATGCCAATACCTATATAGCTACACCGCTTAAAACAAGTTCATCGTATACAATGAACTTTTCTCTTTAGTACTGTTATCACCTGGACTGCGGTATTAATCTCGTAACTCGTGTGAATATCAAGTCCTCATTTTCCGCAAGGTATAGCTTGGCTGTAATTTGATGCGTGAACGGTTTTCCATCACTTGACTTTGAAGTTGTGCTGCCAATAGCTGGAGCTAAATGAGAAATTTCAAGTTCACACCTTAAAATAAACGTTTTACTTTGCTAACGGGATTAATTAGGTAAGAAAAGTGCCTATCTTAGAGAAATGGAAACAATGGTAGTCTGCAAAGTTTTACCAAGTGTATTACCACGTACACTTGCTTCATTTTCAACCCAAATAGGGCCTACTCCAGGGTTTACCTCCTAAAACGACATAACTATAAACAGGCTCAGTAGGTACGATTTGGGAACTGCACAAGTCCCTACTCCATCAAATTGGTTCGCTAATGTAGGACAGAGTGCAACTTCCTCCCACTTACACGAATTCCAACCTACGACCCACTCCTAGAGAGTAGGTCAAACGATTAGACCACTTCGACAGATTACCGTCTCGGGCCCGTGCCCCGTTTCCGTGCGTTCTCCAAAATGGGTCCCTTTAACTAAACTCTCTAAATTCCGCCTGGAATTTCCATCCAATAACCCTCAAAATATTCCTGACAAACAATTCAAATATTGTTAACACCGCCGTAGTTCGGTTAGTCAGTTTTTAATTGTAGTTACGAGCCCGTTCGTGGCTCAGGTCACGGATCTGGGTCACATCCCCGCACCCCCCAGGACGTGCCCTGATTCAACATCAATCCAGAATACACATGGCCCCCTGGCAATAGCGCACTCTGCCCTTGTTGCATTGTGGTAGGTCCTGTATGGTAATCAAACTGGAGATAGATACACGTCTGACTTTGATGGCATTAATGGGCCTACGTAAACTAACCACTCTATAATATAGCTTGAGCCGTGTGTG
This sequence comes from Pandemis cinnamomeana, assembly GCA_932294345.1. NCBI lineage: Eukaryota > Metazoa > Arthropoda > Insecta > Lepidoptera > Tortricidae > Pandemis > Pandemis cinnamomeana. The sequence continues at coordinate 6,465,258 of OW028705.1, read as the reverse complement.
TGACATCTCTCTTCTCCACAAAGTGTCACGATTTTTGGTTTAACCTTTTCGCCGCCACGTCGAATACAAGAGACGTCACCCATACGCCAGACTTCATTATTGCGATGCCTTAAGTTGAACCTAAACCTAATTGAATGGAGGTTGCTTTTGCATTGAAGTAATGGGCGTATATATAGGTCGTTGGCGTTGAACTTGCGGTGCTGATATATGTGTCGTTGGCGTTGAAAAGGTTAAAAAAATGGAAATTGCAGTTGTCACAAAGCGTCAGGTATGTTGATCCAAAATAGTAATAAAATGAATGATGTGCATAATACTGCAAAACATTTGCCTACAAAGATCTTGGAAGGTATCGTATTAGCGCTCAAGATAAGATCTTCAACGTTGTCTTAATTGAGTTGCCATTTAATCTCACTAGATTAAGCTATAACAGGCGTTATCGGTCGTTACAACGGCTGTAGTTCGTTTGAATGGCGACCGTGGTCAATCAGGCGTCGGCGAGACGAGGTTAGATTTCGGAGCGAGCACTAAACTGCCTGTTAATTGACTATAGTCTGTGATAGGGCCATTTGTTTTCATGTTGCAAGTTTGAATGTGTAAGAAGTGGGTCGAATGAGGTGTTATGGAAGCGTTAAAGGTCTTCAGGTCAGTGGTTATCGCTTCACATAACTGGAACTGCTGTCTAAAATGGAACAGTGTTATTGATTCTAATTTGTAATGATTTCCTAGATTACTTGGAATTAATGGTGGCATCTTACAACTCCTGTTGTCTATTTAAAAAAAGTTTGATTTGTTCATTTCAGTGACTTTGAATGACTGCTAGACACACGCATGGCAGCAACGTGCAACTGCTTCCGAAATAGCGCTGGCGCAGTGGCTGCCGCTCGCCTGTTTCCGACTGCGTTCGGGCTAGATCGTTTGTCTATTTTAATCCGCTGCGATACAAACAAAAAGGTCAGAAGCCGACGACCTAGTTTCCGAGCGGCGAATGCAAAGGTCACCCAGACTTATCGGCCCGGGAAGTGTGATAACGTCGGGAAGGCTGCTGCTCTGCTATCAGGTTATGTAATGATTTATGCTAGTGTTTGCATACCCGGTGTGCGGGGCGGATCAATGTAGGCTGGTGCCTTACCATGCATGACGTCTTAATGCGATTCAATTACGATTTACTTTAGGTTTGCTCGATGTCAGATCCATACTAAAAAGAACAGCTAAAACCTGAACTGAATCGGCGTTGAATCGCATTAAGACGTTTCAGGTAAGGTCTCTGATACCTATGGAATGTAAAGTACTAGGCCTGTAAGAAAAGTGCGTCTGATGAGTGTTCCCTGGTTAAAAAAAATAGATTAAAAGGTGATGGTAGTGACGTAAATTGTGAATTGATTTTAACACACAATAAGCCGTTAGCTTAAATTAACTGATTAGGTTTTAAAGTCCAATTGTAATTGCTTAATTATACGATAGATAGCTTTCGCGAATGGTGTCACTTAATTAGCGTTGTTGATTTTATTATTACGAGGCACTATAAACAAAATGTGGTTCACTGAACTAAATTTAATGATTCTGCGAATCTAACGTCAAATACTAATCATTGAGGTTATTGGAAACATTAGATATAGTAACGGTTTCGAGTTAGTTGTATTTGTTTTGTTATGTAATAATTTTATGTAATAAACAGTTGGACATACGCGACACTTATTGCAGCAAGTTACGATTATTGTCCTTTACGACTGCCCTCAATACTGTAATTTATTAGATAAATCAGGACCAATAAATGGCCTGCACCAAATATGTCAACCACTTGATAAAATGTAGATCAATATCATACGGAACGGATGTTTTTGAATACTTAATCATTTTAGGATGTCACAAAGTGAGTTCATAATGCTTCCTCTAGACATTAACTAAAATCGTACGAGAAACGATTTTGGTGGAATTGAATATGTTTCAAACGATTATTGGCATTTTTATAATAAAAAGAAATGACGCTTACTACAAAATGGAACAACTCATTAGTATTATGATAAGTTATGTAAGTATGTTAAGAATCTAAGTAGGTACCTGTGACGTGTGCGACATACTTTTTATGTTACGTGCAATGTTTATGTTTTTTCATTATTCGTTTAATCATAATAAAGCAAGTTTTAGCGTGAATTTGTCATTTTCGGCTTTCGATGTTTGGTTTTGTTGTGGTATTATATCGTCGGTGGAAAGGAAGAACTGCTAAAGCGCCATTTTGGTCAAAATGAGTTTTATATGCAGTTCGATTGGATTTTTTTTTCTGCGTCTATCTATGTAGGTTTCGTAGCACTTTTTTGGCGCTTAAGCATTCTGAAAATGTGGGGATTTTGATTAAAATCCGGCTTTTACGTCTACTAAAGCAACATGTTTTCGGCCTTTTTAGAGCACAAGTCGGTTTAGTAACACATTATTTACATTAACATTACTTAAGCAATTTTCCTTGGTTTCGATTTTAGTCGAATTGCTACTTTAGTAGTTTAAGCTTATCGATTTTTATGTTTCACTGGTCAGTTAGTAATTTTTGACTACTGTTGTTTGAAACTGGTTGGCGCTTTAGCAAAACGACGTCATTCAAAATATTATTACGAATGCACTTAAGCAATTTCTCGTTTACTAAATGTTTTATTACTCTAAGAGTTTAGTTAAAATAACATCTTGAAGTTTTATGTTATGTTTAGAATACGAAAATGATAATTTAAGCGGACTGTAAACGAATATTTTTGGACTAATTTTAATAAGAAACAAATACGAAAGATTTTACAACGCGAAACGGAAAATAGGCTTCAATCAGTTGTTTGAAGTACTCACCTCAATGTTCTGCAGATGATGGTGCAGAATTCGGTTGTACTAGCTGGCGTAGGCTCCCTAGATCTTCGGCTTGTTCGAACTTACCTCGAATAAAGGTTACCGTTAACCAGTAGAAACACCGAAATACCACAAAAACAGTACTCCCTCCAACGGATCAGCCTTATTTTAGCGTCCACACGCGATTTTACAATTAAATATGTACTGATTTCGACCGATTTATAATTTGCGTGGAAATACGCCGAAATAACGATACGACAAGACACCTTTACACAACGAACGAAGGTAGACGACCACTTTACTTTTTTTTTAATATTCTTTACTTTGAGCAGATAATGTTGCCAGGCGAACTTATCCTAAACATGTTATAATCTGTATTAGAAATTATTTCAACTAATCAACTAATCAATTAATCAACTTTAGCAATTTTATACCATGGCATATTGAAAGACTGTGGTTGTTTAAGTATTAAATACGAACATGCATTTAACATTCGCGCGATTTAAGCACACTCCGGCGCACTCAGATCCAGTCGGGAGAAGTCGAGTTTCTTCGTTTAGCCGCAGCAAATATAGTAAATATTAGGATCTCATACAAATTGTTGTGATAAAAGATAATTATTTAAAGCAGGTTTCTGTTAAAGTGATATTAAAACATTTAATAAAGAGGTATTAGGTACTTTTAAGTTCCTAATAACTTAAAAAGTGTTAATGATGTAGATGTAGGATTTTAGTTTTAGGTGTCAAGCTAACTTAAATTAGTTTATTAATGGGCATCTTTATAGTTTCTTTTGTAATACTGATACTAAAGATACGTGTATACCTACTTAAGATTCAAACTAAAATGAGACCTATTCATACAAGTTACAATAACTTTTGCCACCCTCGAAACATTAACTAATTTTAACTAAATACTCGTAATTTTTAATATCTTGTTAGCCAACACAACATCAATGCCATATTAACTAAACGTAGAAACATAATTTGGGTTTAGCTGACAACATAAATATCTATCAAAAATTGGTCAAAATTGGTTAACGTTTAGGGGTTTAAACAGACGAAACGAAACGAAACGAGTGTCACTGACTTTATTTCTCAATCTTTCATCCACGATCACAAAATCAATTATACTATTCGCACTTCCTTCTTCCTTTGTGTATATATGGATCTTTTTGTTTGAAAACATTGTATTTGTCACGCAAAGATTCCACTCCAAACACACCTCAAGCACACTTTTCCCGTTTTCATTCACTCGTTCATCACCAAACACACCAAGCACTCTTTCATATCCGTTACGCTTTTTACCTACCCATCCGTTAAATCACCTAGCATGATGATCATCTCATTCTCCTTGCATTTACTCGCAATATGTCTCACACTATCTTAGAACACTTCACGTTCAGCTGTCTTTTACAGACCCACTCGATCCCACATCCGTCGGTGCATATGCGCCGAGAACGAAGATACGAGTGAGTCCAACTTTCAGCCTCACCCACAAAAGCCTGGGCCTCACACACTCAAACTCAATCACACACTCAGCCACTCTTGCGGAAAGTATGACACCAACTCCCTGACGCTTTGCCTTGATTGGCGCCAGACCAATATGCCATATAGGTTCCATGTTTGGTGGTGTCACATCCTTTCCGCTTCGTTTCATTCACACACAAAACATCAATATGCCTAACATTCATCATCTGACACACTTCATCAACATTGTCTTGCATTCCTCCTCTTACATTCAAAGTAGCGAAGCGGCTCTCCATAGCCCACTTCTCACCCCCTGTGATGAGCGCGACGTGACGGGTTGCGAATCTCGTCACCGCCATCTTGATCATCATTTTGAACTAAATGAAATGGTGTCATGTCGTTCCCACGAGTAGCAAGGGATAAAGGTCGGTCCTGGCAGAGCCCCGCATACCAGGATAAGGCAATCCATTATTAGGGAATCGCCTGGTCCCCCAGGCGAATTGGCACGCTTAAGACTGGGCACGCCCTTAGTCACGCATCTCTCGGCACGGCAGACCTTAGATTGGCGGAGAGGGCTAGAAAAGGGAAGAGGTAGGATAGAAAGGTGGAGAGGGGTGAAGAATTGAGGTAGGACAGGGTTTAAAAGGATACTACAGAAATGGAAGACTGAAGAAGCAACTGTAGTAGCTAGGGGAGGCCGGGGTCGCATACCCGTATACTAAACTCTACATACCGGACAGGCACTTAAGATGAGTATCCCCTGACTCACTAAACTTAAACTTATTCATTGATAACGTTAACGCAATAACAGAGGCAACCTACCTGTATAAGAGCCTTGATTTTATAGTCTCAGATACCACGTTAGTGTCATTCTACGACTTTTATTTATGTCATTAGGATAAATAAGCATTCTTTTCTAACACGGACTTAATGTCCTTTTCCATTTGTTAGTAGTTTGAACCTAAGAAAGTATCATTATTCTTAACTGTTAGTATTATTTTTTGGATTTTTTAATTCGATTTGCACGTGTAAGCAAATTTTCCTCTATGCATAGGCAGCGTTTTTGATTCCTTAGCAGTTTTACTCTATGAAGCAAGTAGCGAAAGATCATTTGTTAGCAGTTTTTCCTTTACGATACTAACACATTGTAAAGTAACTTAGCGTTTTTCGTGTACTACAAAACATGCCCTAGCCATGTATTAGCATATTTTGATGAATTGGATTGTTCAATCTGATGTAGATTAGTATTTTTACCTTACTAACATTTTCTTTCTAATCAGAGTAATTTTGCTAAAGCGACACTTATTTCCCTTTCTATAATACCTAGGTACCTACAAATGATCTGTAAATTAAGAAAAAAAAAACGCAACGTTATTTTTCTTACATTGAACTACGTAACATTAATATTAAAATAGATATGATTTTTTTTTCGAAAAAAAAAACTGAAATTCATTTCCCACGAATGCCATTTTGGCGCTTTAGCAGTTCTTCCTTTCCACCGACGATATGTTTATATATTTATCTTTTCAATCACCCGACGGCCCCAACGGAATACCAGCGCTGGCTGTAAGGCCAGCAAGAGCTGAGTTGGGACCATTTTGTGACAATTTATTTTTCTGTAGCTTTTTATTTTTTGTTTTTAACTTTTTTATTTATTTTTTATTTATTGAAAACAAATTAATGATATACCTACAATTTAAAAGCTTTACAACAGCGGGCGAAAACTCGGCAGAGTTTATCTGCCGCTGCTGGTTACTCAAATTAAATCCTTAAACAAAACAGATGAGTTATTGTTGTGCTGCGTTACAGTTTAGGTAAAATGCTTTGACAATTCTCTTGCATCTATTGGGGTTGACACACAATTCATTATGAGTTACTACTTTTACGATTGTCATAAATAAACAACAAACAATTTTATAGAAAAGAAACACAGACATGATAAATAGATCATCAGTGTTGAGTTCAACGTTTAACGTTTTTTATACACCAGAAGCCATTAACATCAAATTTTCTGCCTGCACAAGTTCTCGTAACATGGCAAGTATTAATTTGGCGAAAATTTTCCACCCAAGCCATGTTTGTGTGTTGCTAACATCGATGACGTCATCTGAACTCACAAGAAAAGTCCATAAAGAACGTTTCCAGCTATAAATCATTAGGAAGTTTTCGCAGTTGAGTGAAGTTATAGCATATTTGTGAGAGTGACATACGGAATTTGCTATTTTGTTCGAAGAAAATAATGCTCTCTAAGTAACCGGTTAAAGTTTGTTCAAAGTAGGTACAATATTTTTGGTTCACTGTTATCGGCTATTGCAACCGCTGCAACTATCACGTAATAAGGTCTTAAAACAAATCAGATATAGATCGATCATCCGGAGAGATCGGCAACTTTCATTTGTCAGTCTTCTAATTATCAGACATGACGTTGGTCATCGTTTGGCTCACTCCGTCTTTAATTGTAAACCCGAAAACATAAAACGAGACGTCCCGATCCCAACACTTGGCTGTAACAACTGCATCTCTAAAGCAGCCAACAGTGTCGGATTTATTCATAGCGTGATTATACGATCTTCGGCCGCTCCACATTTTAAATTTTAATCGTTTGTTTGCAGACCTCGACATGATTCTTGCCACTTTCATGTCAAAACCGTTTCACGACCAACCTTGAGTCACTTTTCTAGTTGCTTAAAAACATCTGGGTTCAGGATTCGCGATACGCCTGTCGATATATCTGGACATGTGATATATGCGCTGTACCAGTTATTTTTTCACGTTAGAGGCGGAAATCTTAAAAATCTCAATATAGAGCACTACAAAGAAGAAGTTATCCCTGATAAAGAGTATCTTCCAGTTAAACTTCCTTTTAAAGCAAATTCAGTTACTGGTAATGAAGTCGCAAATATTAGCAGTACCTTTTTAATAATGCTTTGTATGATTGAGGATGAAATGTTGATCTAACTTGATTCATTTAGGCAGGAGAGGTAACAATGAAAATATTGTTTGTACTCGTATGGGGCATAGCAACATGTTTTAATAACACTGGTCTGCAACGTGACATGACATTCTGTGTTTGTTAATGTCAATCACCTTGTGGATTTTGCCTTCTGAAATGCAATCTTATCTTTGTCAGTTGTAAAAAATACGAAACGTCATTGTTTCATACTGTAATTAGTGCATTTGTTTGGCTTAGGCGCCTTTGTGACGCGCAGAAACTCCGTGGCAGTAGACTCATTTGCATGTTTTCTTGCATCTTATTGTTCGCGCTGTGATGAATGAATTAATTTGACAGATCGCATCATCATTTACCTCTGATTCATAAAAGCCATAGCACGCGACGATTTGCCTTGAGGGTTACAGTAAACTTTTGATATGTGGGATACTTGTAGGATGCTATCTTCAAAAGCTTTGAAAGTAAATAGGTATTTACGTTGGAAATGCCGGGTTGTAAAAATTAACACGATCTAATTGATGAATTGTCATTATCAACATTTTATGATTAGAATGCTTAGATTAGGTCAAAACTGCACTGGAAAATCCACTCCACGATGTACTAGAAGAGTACGAGAAGAGCTCATACAGTCAAGTGCAATAATATGTATGTAGTCAAAGTATCAAAAATAAGTATCATACGCTCTTACACCGGTGTAATAAGGTCGTGGGACATATTTTTGAAAAGTTCATATCGATACTTATTTTTGCACTTGACCGTACATTAGTGACGTATGGTAGATTACCATCATCCCTGATATGACGACCACGACCACTCTTCCCAGAGTTTGACGACAAAGAAGAAGAAGATTAACTTTGCTTATGTATTGTCATTTCAGTATTACTACTGCCTCTTTGAAATGGTTTCGAGCGACGGAATTTAAATAACAAAGAAAGTCGCGGTAGGATAAGATAGTACACGCAAAGTATGTGAGATCAAGATCAATAATAATATCTGCGTAAACACTTCATTGTTAAAAAAAACAATTGATATGATAGGTATATGTGCAATACAAATCCGAAGTTATCCATTTAAGGGATCTCTTCCAATCAACCTTTGGTCGGAAGAGAAGAGCAGACTGGGGACCGACGGCGAAAATGTCTGATGATACACAGGTATTTTTTAATTGTTTCTGTCTATTTTGTATTTTTTGTTGTTGCTTCCATGCTGGTCTGGGAGTAAAGTAAAATGAAAAACATAGAATGTACCAGTTGCTTCTCTTTCCGCGCAGATGGTAAAAGCCCATCGAGGGGATGGGCATAGGAATAATGTTTTAGGCGATGTGGCTAGCCCATCACTATTTTGATTCCCCTTTCCACCTATACGCCCACAACCATGCTAAACGTGGGTTTTAAGTCTTGTTACCTTAGGCTCTGTCTACCCCGTAAGGGATAAAGACGTGATTTATGTGTGTGTGTGTGTTATTGTTAGGATTCACCGCCTCGTGTCCTAGCAGATGTTTGTTTACGGCACCCAAATATAATTGTGGTAATGACGGTAGTGACGCCACAGTATCCGTGCTCGGTATGCGCATGGGCAATGAATATTTATTAAAACTGCATGTATGTTTTGTTTGTTGACAGAGTGACAGTGAAACGATGGACAGCTGGATAAATGCCAAATTGAAAAATGTTCAACATTGTTTTAAAAAAAAAAAATTTTGTCTGGTTTTTTTTTCATTCATTATTTTTGCTACTGATTAAACGTTTCTCGTTTTACCTGTTTATTTTCAAATTCTTCTATTTTGAAAGTGGCCCATTAATAACTCAATTGACACCTATACATTGTTATGTAAGAATTTCAGTTAGAAAGGTGAAAGAAAAGGTCAACCCAAGAACATCATTTTAGTTTTCATATTTATGATGTTAGTATTTAAGTTGCAAAGGTATAATATACACAACTTTCCATAAATAAAGTCGAAGTCCAAATAGAAATCGCGTTAAAAAAGCAGTACACTTAACACAAGAGCACGTCTAATTTTTTTGTGTATCCCTGTCTGTTCGCGTTAAACTATAGCAAAAATAAGTAAAACTCTTGATTTATTTGATAGTAGGTACCTATAATTTGAAAACAGCGCCTTCTCTCGTCCCTAGTGAGCAGTAGATGTTCCACAGGAGTTTGTAATTTAATTGTGTCGTACAGACACATCAATAAAACAGATGGCGCTTGGCGACAAAAAATCGCTTAGTAAAGAAGTCACGTGACACAGGTACATATAGGAAAATTGGTGTAGGGGTATGAGCACGCATCAGGGAATGATGAGGAGTCGGTTTCGATTCCCTTCCATAGCTCTACTTTTCGGATTTGTCTGTGTTCTAGTTTTCAATATTGTTAAGAGATTAAACGATAGTGTTAGATCAGCGTTAACTAAAGTGTATTCAACGGGGCCCTAGTGTTTCATGAAAGACGTGGTAGCCTAGGGGTTTGACCTGTGGCCTCTCAAGCAGAGTGTCGTGGGTTCAAATCCCGGGCGCGCACCTCTGAATTTTTCGGAATTTATGTGCGAAAATTACATTAGAAATTTGCCATCAGCTTTTCGGTGAAGGAAAACATCGTGAGGAAACCTGCACACATCTGCGAAGAAATTGAATGGTGTGTGTTAAGTTCCCAATGCGCACTGGGCACCTCCAATACACGGAGGAGGCCTATGCCATGAGGCACGCCGAATTACGTGACAATTTAATAATAAAAAAGAAAACAACAACATACTTACTGAAATTGTAGCGAATTCGGAATAAAAAGGCTATATTATTATTAGTGTTTCATGGCGAATTCTTTCGTTTGCTCGAATTTTGTATGCCACAAATGTTGCTATTACGTTGTAATGGTTGCCAGGTTACGGAGAGCGGGTACGATGCGAACTTCGAAAATCGAATTTCGGAGTAGCTCGCCTGGTTCGGGTATGCATTGTTTACTTATAGGGCTTTACCAATAGTTTTCTTTTATTCCGTGCAATCTTGAAAAGGTTTCCGAAGTGCTAATAGTTTGGGAACCCCTAGGGCCTCTAGTGTGATCAATTAACTGCTTGCTCACGTCGACGCTATCGGCTTCATTATCTAGTCGGTGCGGGCACGATTTTGTAGATTTAACTGGTGGAAAAAAGAAATTTGCATACAAGAACGACTCGGAACAGCTAGACTAAGATAAGGAAGTGGCCACGTTTAAAAAAGTTGAACACTGTTTCGTTTAGCTGGGAAAGATAAAATAAATGAGGTGCTGAACTTTTAGTCGGTACTTCAACAAATTGATTCCTAACCCACTCACAGTAAAAGTCATAGTGACGTTACGATGACAAGGAAAATCAAGTGACGGAAGTACGTTTAATGTGAGAACGTTCTACTGACATGTGACAATTCGAAATGGGTAGTCACTACGAAGCCAATGGGCGTAGATTCTTGTCGAGTTTGTAATGAAAACAGAATTGTCACTTTCTCCGACAATTGTCGCGTTGGTGAAATAGCGGCCAGGAATCAAATTGTTCGATGTACACACAGTAAAGCTATTCGGTAAGCAGGATAGATACGGCGCGAGCGTGCGTAGGTGCTTACCTGATTATATTGCCGTGTGTACGTAGATAAAGTACTTATGTGCCTTTAGAATAGAAAATTTGTAAATGTCACTAAAAATTAGAACACAGAAAAATCCGAAAAGTAAAGTTATGGCCGGGAATCGAACCCGGATCCTCGTCACTCCGAGACGCGTGCTATACCCCTACACGACCCATAGCAGGTGGGTAGTCTTCGAATTTTTCTACCTGTTACTAGCTGTCACGTGACCTTGTTTCCTTGTTACTTGTGACCTTGTTGTTGTCTTTAGGATAGGTTCTAGGGGTGCGAGTCGGGTTACCTCCACGTGTGGTCAAGAGCTGCGGTTCGTTTTCGGATCCGTCCGGGGGGAAGAGCAGTGCTTGATCCGGTGCACCCTGGGCTTCGGCTAATGATTTCCTGGCAGTTTCTGAGGGATATCATTGACCGTTGGCTAAGAGCCCGACAGGGGGGGAGGGGGTCTTTGACCATTACCGTACAACGTTGCCGACATTTTGTCACAAGATTTTTTAATCATATTTTTGTTACTTTGACATTGGCGAAGTTGTCGTCGCTATAACGACTTGAAACGCCATAAACAAGAAGAAGAAGAAGTTGTTGTCTTTAGGATAGGTTCTAATTCTAAAAATCTAGTTCTAAAAAAAGAGTACTGACCTGTCGGTGACCGGGGTGATCCCGGCGCTCCTGTTTGCCGTGACGTCCTCCACTTTTCCTTCTTCACTAAACTACGGTACTAACTTATACTAACTTATTGGATTCGGCGTGTAAAGTGTTAACTTACGACTAGGGCATAATTTCGAGTTTAAAGTTAAGCTACGTCTATTCGATTCACACGACGAACATTGGTGTTAGACCTGAAACAAGGAAAATATTACTTCAGTAAGGAATTAGAAGCTAAATAGGTAATTAAATTAGCATTAAATATCTGTATTAAATTAACTCATCTACCCAGTTATAAATGAAAATGTGTTGCTAAGTACAAAATTTGCCAAATGGACAGAACCTCTTTTTTTAATATTCATAACTCCGAGGACACCCAAGACTCCATCTATCTTAGTGTTATATTTTCTTTTATTTAAGATAAGGAAGTGGTTATTTTTACTGAGCGAATGAATACAGGCACCGTATTCGGACAAAGTAAGTTGGATACCTAAATCAACGCATTCTACAGAACAAAAATAACGCAACGAAAATATGCTCTTTGAAAATAACGACCGTTTTGTGCTGGCTTTTTCTAATTAACTAAACGCATTTCGCTATATTTTGTTTGCATTAAACATATTTTCAAAAATCTCAGAACAATGGCTGACCGCGAACGTAATCAACCTCGCATCCATGTTGTGATGAATCGGTCAACAAATCCGCGTTGTACCCTTGCCCTTGGAAATGAAACGTACGGTCATTTCATTCCACATATACTATACCTACAGCGAGAACGAGTATCGAAAATAATCACCAACTCCGCTCCAAAATCGCCTCCCATCTCTACCGAGTTGAGTCGAAAATTGCTCAGTAACCGACCAGCCATAATGCATTTGGTTGCCAAGTGAATGCACCACTGCAATGAGTTAGCTAGACTGTTTGAATGTCAAACCAATGATCGGCGTCTGCGCCGACGCAATAAAAGAATAATTTATTCACGTCCGCGTAAATAAGATGATGGATCCACAAATTGAAAATTTAGACTGGGTTTGGCAACGGAAGCTCAATTGATTGGGCACATCGTTTAGATTTGCTTTGCTCAATTGCGTTTACTTTTTGCGAGACGGATAATTTGCCGATATTATTATTTTTTGGCGTAGGAGTTTTTATTTATTCTGCATTATCAAAGTATAGCTAAATTTAAGTACATTGAACGGGTCATGTTGCTAGAGGAACTGAATAGCTGTTGAGAAATAAATGTGAGGATATTTAGTTTCTCCGAACGCTAGGTGATTATGTGAATGAAAATAGCCGAAGATAAAACTAGTCGCTAGTCGTTGTACAAAAATTTAGTAGAGAAGAAAAATAATGTTCAAAGTAAAACTATTTAATAAAATAGGACAAATCAAAGTTGAACAAAAAATTTTGCTGTACTTAAAGTAGATTAATATCGAAGAAATGAAATCTTAACAATATTTATAGCCAACTACATATTGACAATATATATTAGTATTTAAATTTATTTCTCCCCCAAGTTCATTTCATGACCGTAAATGACTTTACAAATAAGAAAACACTGAACTATTCACGTGATCCTCTTGGTCTACTCTGAAATTGAAAAATCGAAATTAGTTTACGTGCTGTTCCGCTCTCGCAGTCCTCAAGTAAGAGGGACGGTATCGACACCTCCTAAGTATACTGAGGCAAGTGACCATTTTGACATTTTCGGTTTTTTACATAATGTTGACTAAAATACTAATATCTACCTGCCACAAAAATTTCGTGGTAAAATTCCTGTTTGTTTCGAAAATAAAGTGACGTATATAAATGTATACAACACAACTTTGTAAATCAGTACGTTGTATACTGAGGCAAGTCGCTTGCACCACTGTACGCGGCACAGATATTGTGGAGGGGCGGCACAAGTGTGGTGTAACTTGACGTTGCCTCAGTATACGCGATAGACCAACGACGCGGCGTACGTCGAATTTACCTTTTACGATAGAAATTAAATTATTTTGTCCAAGATACAACCACCTATTTTCTAATGCACTGTGATTTCCGTAAAATTAATGATTATTATACTTGTCACCTTGCAAAATGAAGCTTTTCTTGACAAGTTATTCAACTGACCTTAATAAATTGATACAAATTAAAAAAAACTGTCTAAATCGTTTCTCTCTTAATTATAATGGCACTAGAATATTTACCATTTAATATAAAAATCACAATTATGAGTAAAAACCTTTATTCCGAATTGACGAGGTACTATATTTTTCTTTAGTCATTGTTTTTTGTGACCAACCTGTTGTAAAATTCAGTGTGTTGCAATGGTATTATACCACTTCGAAAAAGATCATTAATGATCTTAAGATCTTTAAATTTTTGTTTGTCAATTGGCAAACGTTCGTAGTACGCTACTTTAATGTTCCTTAAGCCAATTATGAGGTCATTTTGGCGACTCCTTAAATTTTTACTGGAAGAACATTCAATTGATTTATGATTGTCGTCTTCAAAAGTATTTTTGTAATTTATTTTGAACTAGCTGCTGCCCGCGACTTCGTCTGCGTAGAATTATACATCTTAACCTTCGTCTTGAATCACTCTATCTATTAAAAAAACCGCATCAAAATCCATTGTGTAGTTTTGAAGATATAAGCATACATAGGGACATAGGGACAGAGAAAGCGACTTTATTTTATACTATGTAGTGATGATGATAGTGATGGGTCTTCGCGTGATACATGCATTTCACATATTTGATTCCATATTACGGTTTCTCCATTAGTACCCTTTTTCCAGTTTTGAAACAGAGGCAAGCAAGCTTTAAAGTCAAATATCAATTCTTGGGATACTTCTGTGACTTCATAGGGTTTGTCAGTTTTTGCCATACGAATAGCCATGTACCACTGTTCAGGCGTGTATATATATTAAATTTTTCGTTATTTTTTCAATTAGAGCATGCATGCTATCACCTTCGTTTTGGGTGTGTCCACTACTAAAAAACGATGTGAAATTGTTATATACTTCCAACAAGCGTACATGTACATGAGAAATACAATCCGGTTACGGTTTTGCCCTCCACAAATTGTGGTATAATACCGTCGCAACACACTGAATTTTACAACAGGTTGGTCACAAAAAACGATGACTAAAGAAAATAGTACCTTGTCAATTCGGAATAAAGGCTTTTACTCGTAATTGTGATTTTGATATTAAGTGATAAATATTCTAGTGCCATTATAATTAAGAGAGTAGGTAAACGATTAAGACAGTTTTTTTTAATTTGTATCAATTTGTTAAGGTCAGTTGAATAACTTGTCAAGGAAAGTTTATAAATATTAAGTTTTTTTTTTGTAAAGAGGAACAAGTAGTGATCTCATAATAATATTGTAATTTTTAATTTTAGAAGTTAAGAATAAAGGTGCAATGATAAATCCTACTAAGGCGTTAAAAATAAGGAATGAATCCTTGCTACTGATAAATCGAACCTTTAGAAGAAGCCAGTTAAGTTTATAGATTTTTTATAAGTACTTAATAGTACAGTCTCAATAATTAAGAAAAGAAGACTATTTTGGATAGGTTTTTTAAACTAAAACGAATATTGCTCAAACTGTGGCTGTTGAATAAGTTACTTTTAAGAATGTGAAACTATGATTAAAAAATTTACAAACATAATAAAAGCAGTTTTTATTTGATATTTACGTTTGATTATTAAACAATTTTTTTTTCTATTATTATTAATAAAAATATCTAATATAATTTCTCGTTTTAAACAGCAAAACATTAAATATTTTTAACAGTATACAGGTGTAAGCGAACTTAATTTAAGCGTATACTGGTGCAAGTGACTAATATGTCGACCAAATAATGATAAAGGGCATTTGAGCATGAGCTACGTATTTATTTTTAAACAGTATGGATTTATGTAACATATTTATCTAATTATTAAATGAAAAATAGAAAAAAATAACAATTAACTTAGTACGGTGTATACTGGATCAAGGGGTAGTTGCCTCAGTATACAACAAATCAGAACACGTAAAATACGCGTACACTAGTGTATTTACCATTTTCTCAAAAACTAACATTAATTTCAGAATTCCATATATGTAGACTGAAAAGAGGTACTTTTGTTCCAGCGAATCCAAAGTTTTATGGAATGGACTTTACAGATAAAAAAGTTACAAATGATTTTACCTTTGCACGGCTCTCCTGTAAAATCAAGATTTTGCACTTGCCTCAGTATACTTAGGAGGTGTCGGTATAATACCAACTTCGAATTTCGATTTTCGGAGTAGCCCCTCTATTATCCTCACAAACATGTTCCCTCGAAAACAATGTGGCAATTAAGTTGAATAGTTCAAATAGTTACCTACCCCCTTAACGCTAACTTACCAATCGTTTGTCCTTATCTGTCACTTTGACATTTACCTTTCACAGATAAGGACACACGATTGCTAAGTTACCAGAAGCCTATAGAGAGTTTATAAAAGGGAGTAAGTGTACAGGAAATTTGATAGGTTGTTGATATCGGTTCCCAAATTAAACAGCAGTCAGGTTCAATTTATTCCCTCTTGATCTCAGACAGGATGCGAAACCTACTTAGGTACTTGGCCTAAATTGTGGGGCGGGCCATGTCGGCATATTTTAGGATAAAGTAATTAATCATGGAACTTTCAGGCCTTTCAGCGTTCGTGCGGAGCTGGCTTACGCTACGCACGTTAATTGAGTCGCTGTTAGTAAAATGGTGAGGCTTTTTACAGTTTGATAGAAGGAAGTAGCAACGGCAAATACGGGTGGGCGTCCATTTAATACCGACATGGCTTTAACCCGGTTATAAGCACGCACTTTTCATGGAAGAACTCATTTATACTATTGGGGAGGGGATTGAGCGTTACCTTCGCTAGCTGAGTAACAAAAAAATAACCACGTGAGTTTAAGTGCCATGCCATATTAAAAAAGTGACCGTGCAATATTTATTCCCCGACAATATTGGGCTTTTACCAAAGCCAACCACGATATACGGGCTGCATTGAAAAATGACTGGCCGCAAAAAAAAATTCAGCGCGCGACAGGTACCAACCGACGGTTTCGCCGACATTTTTTCAGCCAGTGGCTTACAAAGTGGATAGGTATGCAGCTTTTTTGCCAGTGATATAGGTAAAAGAGTGTGAAGATAGACATAACTGAGAATTACCTATAAAATATTTCTAATGAACTCGGGTCACCTAAAAATAAACTGAACCTTGAGGCTAACTGGGTAAAGTTAATAATTTAAAAAGTACATAAATCGCTTAGGTTGCCTACACGAATTCGTTTTTTTTTGTACTCGAATTGTGTCGAAACATTGTATAGATGTATAAAATTTGTGTTTCTAAAAAAACTAGGTACCAGCTACAGCTTCATATAATATGGAACATACAAAGTGACGAAAAAGTTCGACACATGCTATTTCATTGGTGTAGGTACCGAACTATTTGGCCGACTTGGATGCTTCAAATTATATGACGTTGACTGTACGACGACAAACAACCAACTTACGCTTTTACCGAAATGGCTTACGCGAGGCCGAACCGGACGAGACCGCGTAACGAATTTTCCCAAACATAGTTCACGTCTAACTTGGAAAAAAAAACAAATACTTGGCTAGTGCCTGACATTTTTGGCCGAAGGGAAAGCACGCGTTAACATGCCCCATCATCAGGGCTCGGACAATTCATGTGGATGATGTGAAACGACGTAATGTTGCACACAGGCTGATCTTTGTATTTAAACTTTTGTGTGACATGTCACTTACAGGTGACATGAGATGTCGTGAATAAAATATGTTACGAAACTTATTACTGTAAGGTACGCGGGAAGACAAGCAACTGGTCAATTCTATGTTTTTTCTTCACTCCCAGACCAGCATGGAAGAACTTAACTTGTAGTATAAGCCTCGTTTTTTCCTATCGTCCTTGATCCCTTCCAAAGCTCACTCTTAGTGATCAAAGCTCAATCTTCACTATCACTATCACTACATAGTATAAAATAAAGTCGCTTTTTCTGTCCCCATGTCCGTATGTATGCTTATATCTTCAAAACCAGTCAACGGATTTTGATGCGGTTTTTTCTAATAGATAGAGTGATTCAAGAGGAAGGTTTGTATGTATAATACATGCATAATATACCGTGCGAAGCCGGGACGGGTCGCTAGTACACAATAAAACATTAACATATCACTAGAGCCACCACAAGCGGGCAGGCCTCTATTGTTCCACTGCGGTGCGCCACGGATTTCCCTTTTTGACCCTTCCTGGGCTTTCGGTTCTAATTATCCACTCAATCTTAGTTCATTAAGGCATAGACTTATGTAGATTTAATTTAGAAATGTGTGGTAAGTAGTTTCTAGGGTTCTGTACCTCAAAGGGAAAAGGAGCATAAACGATCTCTCCAGGGAAATATCTACGCGCTTGATAGATGCTTCTGGTGGCTGGCAGCTATTTTGGGAAAAGAATTAGTCTCGCGATTCAACGCGGCTATGCTGCCAGCCTTCTGGGTACAGTGAGCAGTGACAGTGACCTGGGAGAGGTGTCTCATTTGTAGCTAAAGTTAGGCTAGGTTTAGGTTAATTTTGTACATAGTATTTAGTTAATTTTTTAATTTACAATGTACAGTTATTGTACAGTAAATAAAAAAAATAAAAAATTACCTAGAAATAAATCAAGGAAAAAGACGGAACCCTTGTAGGATCATTTGTTTTCGTTAATCGTCTGTCTGTCTGTGAACACCCTTTTTGTCAAGAATCACTACATAGTATAATACAAAGTCGATTTCTGCCGTCAGTCCCTATGTGTACTTAGATCTTTAAAACTACGCAATTAATTTTGATGCGATTTTTTAATAGATAGAGTAATTTAAGAGCGAGGTTTATATGAATAATTCGAGGCAGACAAAACGTGGCCAGAAACTAGTACCAAATAAGTAGTTCTGCGGCCCTTTGGAGATGTGCTGCAAAAATCAACCCTCTCAGTCTACGCAATCAAAACAAACTCATTAGGTCATTAGAAAAGGTTTTACCATACAAATTGCTGTTCTCCCCCTTAAAAAGGAGGTAAGGTACTTACAGTTGTCCCAGAAATAGAATAGCAATTAGTATTGAAGAAATTTAGGGTGAAGCTTGGTGTATATATATATAGACAGTTGGCGTAACTATAACGTCTGGGGCCCGTGGCAAATTCGTCAAATGGGGCTCCTTCCTCAATATAAACAAGTGCATCAGCGTCCCGTTTGTGCTCTAAACCAAGCCAGTTCGGGGCCCCGTAGAAGTAGGGGCCCGTGGCATTTTGCCACCCCTGCCACCCTATAGTTACGCCACTGGTTATAGAAGTAAAAATTGAGCAAATGTCCAAATTTGTAAAACCGTTTACGGAAGGCCTTTAATTTCAATAATAGAGGTAATACATTGTGAAGGGACCGGGATCGGGGACATGGGTGCAGCTATAGAGGTATTCTATTAATACAGGTTTCACTGTATACTGGTTTCACTTGCCGAATTTGGACAGAATTATCGGCGCCGGAGTCCAACTCGCACGTGGAAGACTTTGTCATAATACAGGGGCTTTTGAAATAATGATAAATAAGGAGACACAGTGAAGAAGCCAGTAAGGTTACCTTCCAAATCATCTCTACCTAATAAGGTATTCGACAAGCTGTCACAACACACGAGTGAACACGAGTTTCCTAATCCGTTTTCGCAGTGAACGTTAACGTGTAGGATTCGGTGGGCGTCAAGTTGGCGGATCTGGTCGAAAATATTTGGTATTAAAAATCTAGACTACAATATATATATAAAACAATGTCCTCCGCTATGTATGTCTGTCTGTTCGCTATACGCTCAAAACTACTGGACAGATTTTCATGCGATTCTCACAAATATATAGAGAGATTCATGACGAATTTTTATATTTTTTTATATTAATTGTTTGAAATATGACGATAATTGCGGCAGTGGGGTGTTAGTATTTACATCGCACCCGTGCCAAGCAGGGACCGGTCGCTAGTCTTTCTTTAAAGTAAAAACTATTAGCATTGAAACAAATGCGGCTAGCAACCCATCACTATTTTGATTCCCCTTTCCACCTATACGCTCACAATCATGCTAAATGTGGACATTAGGTCTTGTTACCTTAGGGTCTGTCTACCACCTAAGAGATAGTGACGTGATTGATGTATATATGTATTGAAACCAAATACCCTGGCACGATGTTATCTTCTTTCAGTTTCTTCCTTCAGCTTTTTAACCGACGAAAAAAAACGGAGGAGGTTCTCAATTCGACGCGTATATTTTACACAGCTAGGTACAGCACAAAATAAGTAACAGTGTTACACTTCTGTAAAATATGGTTTGGAGCTCAGCTTTTTACAAGCTCTTAATACTTTACTTTACGGCCTGCCCTCTGGCTTATTAGTAACTATGTGTAGGTAAAATCCTGTAATTCAAAGTTTATCGTTTTTTAATACATAGTCGTCGTAGAAGTTGCGTTGCACGTTTTTTAATACATAGTCGTCGTAGAAGTTGCGTTGCAAAGACTAAATAGACCAAATGTAAGTGCATAATACGGATAAAAAAACCAAAATTCCTGAATTTATTCAACAGATACGCTGACTTGACGCTCATTGGATCCGCACGACACGTCGGGTCGCATTAAGACATATCAACTACACTGCTACCGTACCTCGAGAAACCCGGGCCTTTACGATCGTTGACCGAACTTTTTGCCGTACGACGAAATTCACGTAACTATTTAAATGCTAATTTTAAGACTGGCGACAAATTTTTGAGCAAGAGATACTTAATTACACATAAACGGATAACTAACGTATTAAAATCGAGTGATGCTCGACATGTTTCGGGCTATTTCGTACTTCTTCCTGGATAAAAATGACGATGAAAACGAGGGTAGTTGTGCGCCGCTGTCAGTTGCGTCGAGCAGCCGCACCAACAGAGCGCTGGCGCGCAGTGTTCGTTTCGCTGCCGCCGGGGCGAGCGCTCCAGGAAGAAGGACTACGAAATAGTCCGAAACACGTCGAGCATCACTCGACTTTTAATACGTGAGTTATCCGTTTATGTGTAATTATGATCAAGTCTCACGGTAGTTTCATGTTGCAAGAGATACTTACTAATTTGCCTCAAGAATTGTTAAATTCATTACATTTCGAGGCTGGTTAAATAAATGTCTCTGATCGCTGAAACTTGTTGCACGAGCTAAAGGCGAGGGCGGTCAACATACAGCCTGAGGCTTTCTTTATCACCGCCTGAGGTACGTACACAATTTCACATTTTCCCCTGGCCAGCAAAGTGCTATATAATAATATACTTACGGCCCGAGGCGACGTAGAACAAATGACATCTACCTAAACCCGTGTAAGTTAGTTTTTAGTTCGTTCGCTCTTGAATGTTTGAAATTCTGATTTTATATATTTAAACGATAGTGCTATCAAATTAATCAAAAATGTTACTTCTTGATTTTATGTATTTATTTTCACGGTTTAACCCGTTAGAAATTGAATTTCTAAAACGATGATTATTAAATTGTAACAAACATTTACAAAGACAACAATCTATTAAAGTCTGACTAAAGCGAATGAAATTGCAAAATACATCTAGACTATTAAGTTGATAAGTATAAAGCTCAGTGCCGAGTAAATGCCGGCTTTTTGTTCTAAAATACAATTATTCGCATAACGACGGGCGTAATGAAACAATTTTGTAAAAATGCGCGGCAATTTACTGAAAACTCCGCTATGCAGTCTCGCGTTGCGCTCAAAAGTGTCGGCGCGGAATTCTGCTGCTTCTATTAGAGGGAAAGAAATGTCTTCTAAAATTGCAAAATCTTGGTCTTTTAATCTTGTGTACGTGGTTCAAAAGAAATGTGGGGCCGTTAAGGAACTTAAACGTTTAAATTAGAATTAAAACTAGAAGTTTATGGCTCCATGCAGCAAAATATAACCAGAAAAATCTCCGACTTTACCTTTTTTTTGGAATCGTAAGCAATTAAACAACGGCTAACCTCTAAAGGTTACAAACAATTAGTCTTCCTAAACTAAAAAAAGTACGAAGCATAATCGCCTCGGCGGTGGCACGACAGCCGTCTCGCGGCCCGCATTGTTTTAATTTGTATTAAAACCACTCGAAACTTCACCTTGACGGCAAAATGGAGGACATGTTGGTTTTATTTTTTGCTTAAATCTTTTTGCGTCGATACATAATATCGGTTCACAATGGTGCTGGATTTGAAAGGAATACATTAGCAGCGCGGTCGACGGCTCAGCCGACGCGGCTAACAATGTGTGACAGATCGAATATACCGCCGCAAGATAATGTCCTGTAATTTACTGAACCGATGTCGGCGAGAGAAATATATTGGCGCGCTTAGGCCTCTTGTTGGCTGATTTTTTGCAGCGTGTCTAACAATAATAAGTAAGTTCAAGCCTTTTTTAGAACAACCTTGAAACACTATTCGATGTTATCCTAGATGACGTTAACGTGTTTGGTCACGGTACGATTTGACTTTTTTTTTAATTTCACAATAGGTTTTAATGTGTGTCAACAGAACATCCATAGCCTATTTGGCCAATTTCAATGATGTACAGACTACTACTGACATATTCATCTAGAGGATCATTGATGTCTACGTTCAGAAGTTAAGAACAACTAAACAGTTTGTTAATGTAAGTAATTAAGAAAGAAAGAACAACAAAAATAAAGCATTCATTCACGTCCAGAACAGCACAAGAGAAAAAAGAAGAAAACACAGGAACAAATTACCACGAAATGGTACCTACCAACTAGGCACACCGCCTGGAGCAGGGGATGATTAATTTTAAAACATTCCATTTAGACCTTTCATAGTACCTCATTTCTGTAATTCCATCTCACACTACACGACAAAGTGAGCCTAAGTTTCGACTTACATATATATATGTTAATAATTGCGAACGCTTACGTACCTCAGGGAGCCAAAGAGCACGCATATTAAGTTCTGCGTACAGGTTAATAATTATTATGTTTCCACTTTCCATCTGTTATATATGTTAAGTATACAAGATGAAGTCATTACACATACGAACTTAAGAATGGACTTATAGCAATTTGATCGTCAGCACTGTGATTTATTTAATTTTCATTTTCTAGATAGTATTTACTTTCTTTTTTATTCTTGACCCCACATCAGAGTTTCATGCCTACACTTTTGAAATGTCTATTTCATCATTTCATTTAAATTGTCGCCGAAATCCGTTAATATTTTTATCTCGTCTTTATAATTATCTTGACAAATGATCTTTCGGATACTTTCAATAACAATTTTGTACACCTATATTTGTTACAGACACACATATTTATTTATATTATATATCATATATCATATATACGTAATTGTAATTAATCTGGCAATCAAAACCCGATCCCAACTTTGTACACAACAAGTATACAAATAGGTTACTACATTATTGGAAATTTTCGCGTTCGAGCGGAACGTTCGCAACATCTCATTACTTAGAAATGACAGGTATTTGATATCGCACTTACCGCGTGTTTAATTTCATTCTATGTCAAATTGTTTGAGGACTCACCAGGGATCACTGACATGACAACGGTAAACAAAACAGGGACAACGCTAAAGCTCTTTACAAACTGGTAAGAACACGCAACAGAATTCGACTTTATAGGTCAGTTTATTATCATTGTTAATACTTAGTTTTCACAATCAATCCTTATAAGCATGTTTGTTGAGTGTAGTAGAATAGTTTTATCGAATCGTGTTGGCCACTATTACCCCCTTATTCATAAACGCTCTATAGGCTTCTGCTAACTTAACAATCGTTTATCCTTATCTGTGATAGGTAAATGTCAAAGTGACAGATAAGGACAAACGATTGCTAAGTTAGCAGAAGCATATAGAGCGTTTATGAATAAGGGGGTAAGTGTTTTAACTAAGTATTTAAGTACACAAGGTGGACCGATGACCTCATTAAGATCGGAGGATCGCGCTGGATGCAAGCAGCTTCCAACCGGTCTTATTGGAGATCTAAAGGAGAGGCCTATGTCCAGCAGTGGACTTGTAATGGCTGAAATGATGATGATGATGATGATTTATGTATCTTAGAATAAATAGTATCTCGCGTATACTAACCGCCTTTGTTCATCACCGTGGATCTTGTAGCGGGTTTATAACCTTTTAAGAATAAGAGAGTAAATCTCTACAGAGGACTAAAGTTTCCACATGAGAGTCTATTAAAAGACTTGCGTCTTTAAAAAATGACACTACTTTAGACTTGAATCCTTGCCTACACTAGAAAGACCAGTGACACTTGTCTCATTTCAGCCCCGTCTTCAAGATTCTTTTGAAAAAGAGAAATAGGAGTTCGTTTTTCTATATAGTACAGGTACGTATGTACGAGTACGTGCAAGCAAGCGATTTGTTTGAATACTCACTATAAGATAAGAAGAATAATGGTCGAGGGAAGAAGAAATTCGGAAGGTGTTGTAGTATCACTCTGAACATAGCTTTAGGCACCCGGCCACGGAATTCAATTAGTTTATACCAGAGAGATTGATAGAGTCTTGCCTTTATTGGAGGCATTCGTCACGGGTATTAATTGGTCCTTCCTACCTTTATTAGGCCCATGTGTTAGCCGCTGTTCAGAGTAATGAGGGTGTCCATATTGAATATTGTGCGACACAACACACAACTACATACAAAGTTGGGGGATTTCTACCGCCAAATTATTCTTAAAATATGAAAAACAATGTTGTAGCTCGGTAAGAACATTAGCTACTATTTTAGTCGGAAAAAAGGGAAGATTCATAACTTGAAAACATTTTTAAGCATGTTACTAACCCCCGACGCAAAATGAGGGCTGTTATAATTCTGACATCGATGTCTGTGTGTGTGGATGTCTGTATGTGGCATTATAGCTGTCAAACGTACGGACCGATGTCGATGCGGTTTTTCCATTCAAAAGCCAGTTTCTTTCATGCTAAACGTGGCATTTAGGTCTTGTTACCTGAGGCTCTGTCTACCACGTAAGGAATAAAGACGTGATTTATGTATGTATGTATATAGGTTATTGCGATTATTTTTCGCAATCGGCCGCACAGGATATACATCAACAGATCCTCCTCCGTCATTGGCGTATTTTACTTAAGCGTCCAATTAACAACATTCCAACTCTGCTCTTTTTTGCCTGACATCGAGACTGACGGCTATCTGGAACCCAAGTGAGAGTAGGTATCCTAGACTAGACGTCCCAGACCCATCTAACCAATTAGTTAAATACGGTATTCCTACACTGTCTCAATACGCATGATTCGGACGATGACGTCACTTGCTATGTTACGCGTGAATAAAGAATGCCGGGTTATTTTTTTGTGTTTCAAGTGCTAATAAGACCAATACCTAACTTGACTACCGATGGAAAATGTGATTTAAAATCTCTTACTTAGAACCGTTTGGCCGTAAGCAGACGGATTAAAACTCGTCCTAACTCTGAACTCAAAATTTATGACGGACAACAACCTCCTCACGTTGAATTGTCATGCATTGAGATTGAGACGCGATCTTTGCAATACCGGCCGATGTTGAAGATAGTCGTTCTTAGCGGATAGGTGTAGCTGCAGCTTTAAACCGTGATAGTCTGGTTCGGTTGCAAATTTTTTCAATACAATTTCGGTACGGCGACTTTCATTTGTTCTTTTACTTTATTGTTGAAACCTTGTAAATTCCTTTTTTGATCGACTGTGCGAGACAACAGGAGTTTGAGAGTGGGACATCGTAGTTTACACCAATTTTTAGGTAGATGCATAATGTTATAAAACTTTATAAGCTTTAAATAGGTCGTTAATACATTTGTAATCCGGTATGAATAAATGTATCCACAAACTATTGTTCCGTTACATGAATTGTTCGTGTTATTGTGGTATTTAAAATTAAAACAATGACAGGGGACCTTGAAATGAGCCTTGGGTACAATATTAATCACTTTTGATTATTTGTCAAATACTAGTACGGTTTCCCATTGTTACTATTGGTATTGAATGTAATATAGTATTCTTACAGTAATAATAATATATGGCGAGCTATTTAACAAAGTTAGCAATAAGAAGACTTTGATGAAGTAATGCGTGTTTCCACATAAAATACCTTTAGTTTTACTATGGCCATGTTTACGTAGAGAAGAATTTTACTCAGTTGAGTAAAATCATAATCACAGTTTTTTGTTAACTGTACAGATTTTGACATGTTCTAACAAATTCAAGACACTTTTTACTTATCTGTATCAAAAAGTCTTGAAAAAAAATTAATAATGTCCTACTTGTTCTGGAATCTCACTAAATGCCTAGATTTAATATTAATTTTAAGGCAAGACTTAACGTTGTTTTTTGACTTTTCTAAGAATTAAACGAATTTGATATAATGCTATTCGATTTGAGTTCGAGAGAATGGGCGAAAATCTTAGGAAACATATTATTGGTGAAAATGAAAATGAAAATTTATTTTGCAAATTGGCCGCCAAGGGCTCTTTTACACGTCTTTTTAATACCAGCATTCGGAAAGACCATCATTGCCAAGAAGAATGCGCCGCAAGGAACTTAATGTTTGGTGATGCGGCTAGCAACAATAAACTATTTTGATTCCCCTTTCCACCTGTACGCCCACAATAATGCTAAACGTGGCCTTTAGGTCTTCTTACCTTAGGCTCTATCTACCCCGTAAGGAATAAAGACGTGATGTATGTATGTATATACTGAATCGGCCGATGGTACTCGAAACCCGAATGCTGTTCCAGGAGCTCATGGACCTGGTCTGTAAATGATCTTCAGGCACGAGTTAAAGGAACTATCTCACGGTAGGTACTGTAGGAATAGGTTCGGCTAGTTTATGCTGGCAGGTTTTGGGTGCTGGCTGGTCTGAAATAGTTCAAGTTCCGAATATCGAACACTCGTTCGATATTTTAAGTGTTTTTGTTTTGGAACTTGGGACGGCTCTTATAACAGCTCGAACCGAAAGCCGCATAGGCGGAAAGCATTAATATTTTGTAATGATAATTTAAAATTGAAATAAAAACAAGAATTAATAAGTTTGCGTTTTAACTTGAGATAGCTCGGCCTTATGCTACAACAGTTTGGTTAGGAACTTTATATCTCGATTCCCGTACAGTTTTAAGTGCCTCATCAGGGCAGCTCTACAGTACTTAGTAACTACGCATCACCTGCAATTTCAATTAATACACATTGTGCGAAATCGTATCTTTTAAAAGCACGGGAGCTGTTAGCTTATAAACAGCTTTTATGGGCAATTAAAACGTTGTTGAGGATAACATATTACACTCTTTTCATTCAAAGTCCGATACCCATTAAGATACAAGGTGAAAAGCTTAATAAATACAATTTTATGGGGATGTAGGTGCCACAAATAACAAATGAAATCACGTGGGTTAAACTTGACCAAAAATGTACATCAAACTGGTAAATGGTAAGCGGTGATTTAAAAAAGCCGATAGCTAAGTGCTTGTCATTTTCTCTACGTTATGGTTTTTAACTAGGCAAGTAGAAGTGGTATTTCATGCTGGTCTGGGAGGAAAGAAAAAGCATAGAATGTACCCGCTGCTTCCCTTCCCGCGCAGATAGTAAAAGCCCATCGAGAGAATGGATCAAAATCTTAAGAATCATGTATAGGTATGCGATGCGGCTAGTGGGTAGCAATCCGTCACTATTTCGATTCCCTTTTCCAATATGCTCGCAATCGTGCTAAACGTGGCCGTATTGTCCTTGTTACCCCAGGCTCTGTCTACCCCGTAAGGAAATAAGATGTTATTAATGTATGTATGTATGTATTTAAGTAGAAGTGCCGTTTTGAGGATTTTTTTATTAGACGATGGTTACGAATCGCAGTCCTCGCGAGAGGTACGGGCGGCTGCGAGTCTATGAACATGGATTTAAGTGCAAGTATTACGAGGGTAGTGTGAAAAAAAACTGCGACTGCGCAATTTGTTTCCGCCACCTACTTAAACTGTCTCCAACTTATTTCTTTTATTGGTTGTCTGGTAGAGATCGCTATAAAGCGATAAGACCGCCTATTGTCTACTTTGTTCTTTGTTTCTGTATTGTTTGTGTACTGATTTGTGGTGTTCAATAAAGAATATTTGTATTGTATTTTATTGTCCCTGTCTGGTCTGGATGTCACCCGCCCAGGGGTAATCCCTAAAAGAACTTAGGTACAGGTGTTAAACAATAAAAACATATTTGTATCGCAAATGTCATTCAAAAAGCTAGAAGACTGCTTAGAAGTTTTAAGCGATAAGACCGCCTACTGTATACTTTGTTTTTTGTTCCTGTATTGTTTTGTACTGATTTGTGGTGTTCAATAAACAGTATTAGTATTGTATTGTAAGTTTTAAAATCATAAAATAATAACGACATCCTGATTGCTGATTATATAAACGTAAGTAAGCATTGGTACTAATGCACAAGCAGGTTTCTCAAAACTTTAATGGTCTTTACTACAATCAGCCTTTTTAATGATGCCGTTAAAATTTTTACAGTGTTATAATTTACTTTAATTAAAACGAACACTTTAACTTTCCATAATAACACCACTTGACGACAGGGACCCTTTATACCGTACAATACAACAAAGGACTAACCCTTATCTACTCGTATTTACGGACAACTAGATCATAGTTCTGAAAGAGAAATTTCTATAATTTCTTTTGATAATCTGCGGTCCAATTCACGTAAACCAGTTTTGGACACCCCTGCTTTTGTCATTCGCGGCATCGGACTAGCAATTGTTGCGTTGGCAACCCTGAACTTGGCCCACTTTCCCACGATGTGCAGTGGGCACCCCTAGACTTTTACAACATAAAAGCAATGGTAAGAGAAGTTATGGTTGAAGCACTTTTTTCGATTGTCGAGCTAAAATAACGGGTCACACTTAGTCACTTCCATGCTGGTCTGGGAGCAAAGAAAAAACATAGAATGTACCAGTTGCTTCTCTTCCCGCGCAGATGGTAAAAGCCCATCGTGGGAATGGGCATAGGAATCATGACTTTTATAGGCGATGCGGCTAGCAACCCATCACTGTTCTGATTCCCCTTTCCACTTATACGCCCACAATCATGCTAAACGTGGCCTTTAGGTCTTGTTACCTTAGGCTCTGTCTGCCCCGTAAGGGATATAGACGTGATATGTGTATGTATGTGTGTGTATGTTAGTCACTTCCTATACTAAGTTACATAATGCTCCTCTCATCCACTCAAAAGTTAACTGGAAAAGAAACCTTAAACATAAGTTCGCCGTTGTACATGTGTCGTAATGTTTATCAACAAAATGGTTGGTTATTGATTTTTGTACAATAAAATTGTTTACTTACATACTTACAAAGTTGTACATTCTTTACCACTTCTAACCACCGCTGCCATCAAGTTTTTTGTTAATTAATATGGCTTCCGCAAAGCAACGCCTGGTTCAATTAATTACATGAGGTATTTTTGCTCGTCAGTACATTTATGGCGCCAAATCTTACGCAGCGCCGTGTTTTTGTTATAGAAGCGGTTTTTTACTGTAAAATCACATACGTCACGCCTCTTTCCCACAGGGGTAGGCAGAAAGTACATTGTTCCACTTGCTACGATCCTGACACACTTCTTTCGCTTCATCCACATTCATCAATCTCTTCATACACGCTCGTAAAATCACACCAGAGAAAATATTAGGTAGGTACCTACAAAAAATTTGCTATGCCCTTGCAGGGCGTCACATCACTGTGCACTATAATAATTTTCACCTTTAAATTGTGATGTGCCTTGCAGTAAACGATTCTATTTTATTATATTCTTAAAAATAAATTTCACGTGACGTGAAAATGGGAGCTAAATTCATTTGAGATTAAAAGTTCACATGAGAACTGAACAAAAATTATTTCAATGATAGTATTAAAAAATGCTACATTCGTGTGACCTTTGAGTTATTTTCATGATATTTTATTATCCTGGCAGGCGTTGCTCTGTACCTGCACAAATCTAGCTCGATGGTGACTTTGTCTTTGACCGTATATTTGAATCAAAATTGAATCAGTCAGTATAGTTGTGTCATTGTTATTCCTGTTTATCATCTTATTGTACACTATTTTCTGCAAATAAATGACTTATGACTTATGACTTATGAGAACTTAAGCCAGCAGCAACTGGAGTCTACTTTACAAAAGGACGGCATGTCACATTGGAAATGTCTCTTTTATTAGCTCACAAAAGATGGCAAGTGCATTCGATTAGGAGTCACCTCTAACTGTACAGGTGCATATTTGATGCACATATGCCTCGGGCACTTTTATTTATCACTAGCGACCCACCCGGGCTTTGCACGCGTTCATACACAATTTTAACGGGGATATCACGATTTTTTTACAATGTTCCATACCACTAGAAGAACTAAATTTGCCGAAATTCTTCAGCAAATTGCATAAGTAACAGTGAACGCACATTGTTCGTAGAACTGATTGCCATTGGGGCTTTGAGGTTCTGGTGCGGCAATGTTAACAGACCTCCCACAAGATGAAAGACGATCTACTTAGTTCAAGCAAAAGAAGCCAATTCGCTGTAGGTAGCACAAAATCAATCTTCGTGTAGATCCTCGAGGAAAACCTATTTCTAGCAGTAGACGTCTTCTGGCTGATATGTTGGTGACATACATAAAAGTGTCTACAATAGAGCTTTGTTGTAAGCTGTTATTGATTAAAAACCCCAATGACCTCTTTGGCACACCCTCCGCCGTTTTATGCAGCATGTTTCTTAACTAAAACACATTTAGCTTTGGCTAACCATTTCTCTAAAGAGACATTTACGTGGGTAAATGCATGACCCAAAGGTTCACGTGTTATTAGAATTATGCTGTAAACCAGTTAGGACCAAGTAATGAGTTTTTAGCCGTATCTTGGGTATTAAAAAACCGGACAATTGTGAGTCGGAATCGCACACTGAGAGTTGTACGACGTAAGGGAAATGTATTCACGTACCTACCATCGTAGAACCCAATCGCAATAAGGTGAGATATAACTCGTTTGAGTGACGGCGGCCTGTCAATTGCGACAGGGTATATACGAGTATACATATATACACAAATTAAAAAATATAATCATACTTTTGTACTTTTCGTTTTAGTACAAACAAAAATAACTTAAACAGCGCCAACACTTATCATAGGCATGATAGCTTTTCGGAATACACTCGTCAGCTTAAAAATAATGTGGTAAAATTCTAAAAAATGGGCTTTGTACCTCTTTAGTTGAAGTGTGGTGACTTTACTACTTGTTTTTATAATTAGTTTTTCAATTGAAAACAATGATTGAGGGAAAGACTGAGAAAACTTAATAATAACGTAAACCTAGCTAAAACTAAAATTAAATTAAAGATAAAAATAGTTCTCCCAAATCGCCGTCAATAGGGAGCGTACACAAAAAGACGGCATGTCTAGTTTGAACAAAAAATGAGTATGGAGTTGCCTTGTAAAGACCAAGTTAATGTATATATACATGAAACTATACTCGTATTTAGGTATTCCTATTTTCATTAGGCGGTTCGTTAAGACCCGTACAGCCTTAATGACGGTCGATTACTAAATTCGGGTCAGTTATTGAATTTACGAGCCCTACGTGGACCTTTAAGGAACCTTAATTATCCCTTCCACAAGCTACGTTCTATTCGTGACAAAATTCCACTCGAGGGAGTTATAATTCTACTTTTAAACGCTAAACTCTAACAACAATAGACCGAAGTAAGTAAGAACAAGTGTATAATACAAACAACCCTAATCTATCTACGATTTTGGAAGAGGGAGTAAGGAGCCAACAATCAAGTTATCTATCTACTAGAACTAGACGGACCGTTTCAAGCAGTTAGTGCCAACAACTTCAAGCGGCTGTTAGGGTTATCTAGAGTTTCAATACAAAATTCAGAGCAGTCAGTTTGAAGTCGACTCCAACTGCAACATGACTGCTCTCGGGCCGTCGGTCTCGACTGCTCCAAGCAGTCCATCTATGGAAAGCCTTAGTTTTTAAAACTTGCGAATTGGGAGCTCAAAGAAGCGATAGCTGATGAGACTTGAATGTTGGTGCATAATCAGACGTTGGTCTTTCTAGGCAAAGGATCAACACAGAATAGCAGATTATATTTGATCCAACTCTTATGGTTACAATGAGTTAGAAGTTGTAAGGATTGATAGATAGATATCATTTATTGTCAAAAACTGTGTACCTATATTGAAAAGTATCAACAGTTTACCCATTTTGGGCGTACAATATTATTGAACTGAAATTAAACGAATTATTTGCAGGCCTATACGAAATATTCATTTAAATTGTAAATACATTTTTTGTAAGCCATTTCTTCAGTTCCCCTTTGAACTTATTACCATCGAATGACTTAATACATTCAGGTAAGTTATTAAAGATTTCGATTCCAATAGCATAGGCACTCTTGCTGATTATGTAACTAGAAGGCCTAATTGTACACACATCATATTTATATAAAGATCTTAAATCACTTTTTAAGTCAATTTTATTTTTATTTTTATTATTATCAACATATTAATATAAAAAGTATTGTTTTGAAATTTCGAAAGTTGTTAACGGCAAGTGAAAATTACCTATCGATTTTGTCCATAGAGACGTAATTTGTTACATGTACCTATACTATATGTAGAGTAGAGTCGCAACTGCTAATAAGATCTCTGCGCAAGCCAGTAGGCAAAATTGTAGGGCACCTTTACGCAAAGAATGGCGCAGGGTGGTTATTTTTTTTATTGTTGTGTAAACATAAATGTTTGATTTCTTTGATTCTAATAGATACATTTTATAATTCTGGCACCACTTTGCAGAGGACCATTTTATAAATTTTAACAAATTATCTTACTTATTTTCTCAAGTAGCCTAGTAAACTAAAAACAGATAAATTAATAATATATGTACTAGCATAAAATAATAAGGACTAAAAAACTGATACATGATACTAAAGACATAAAATAGCGAGCAACTGATGCCAATAGACAATAAAGACATTCCGGTAATTGTCGCAGCGAATAACGCGGCCACTTTCTCGGCGGTTATTGTCAACGATGTTGGATATTCGGGCTATCATTGAAAATGGTTTATGGCCTCAAATAAACTCTTAAAGACTGGAAATAACTCAGCTAGAAACTGGGTATACGGAATCTGTAACTACTTACTAATAGTACGCAAATGGTATTAAGTGTATACATAATCACCAAAAACAAAGGTTTTGTTAAGTACCTATTTCATAATTTTGGTATAATTAACCTAGTCACACCGTAAACCACAATAGCTGAATTATTTCGAGAACGTAGCCAAGTAGAATATTGCTTCGTAATAGTTGGAAACTAGCGCTTGCTTTGGCATGAATAAACAATCACTCAACCTATTTCCAGGCAGGCCACTTGCTCATGCTCTTAGTACCTATAAGTGGACTTTATCTACGTTGAACCTAGATATGACTGAAGCACAAATCAAAACAAACAAAGCTTATCTCTAGTAAAACCTGCGCACCCATTAAAATAGGTAAGCATGTTTATTTTCGCTGCTCCAACGGCTTGGTTAAAAAATTAGTTTATTTAAAGATTGTAACCTCATTCCTGGGCGCGCTAACAGGCGAAAGTAACCACTCGCTACGCGCATTAGATAATGCGATGCGTGAGTGCAACGCCGAACCGGCTCGAACATAAACAAGCAACAATCGATGTCCACGCCGACATCCACAGACACTCACCGTATTGCTGACGCCTCACGACTCCAGCGGGTTGAACAAAACTACACTTTGATGACAAAATCAATGCAACGAGTAAAACAATAACAAATAATAAAGTCCATAGGCGCAGACCGGAGAAGCGCTCGGTTATCGACGTAATCGCGCAGGGTTCGGTTTGTTGCCGGGTGCGCGCGGTGCACTGACGTCGCGGATGCGTCGGGGATTTCACAGAAAATAAAATTGGTTTATCTCTTATTGTTTTGAAGGAGAAAGAGTTGGGAATTGAGTGCGGCGTCGTGGTGGAGCATTGAGTGTGCGCACTCGAGTCCGAGGCAGTACTGGCGGCGGCCGCTAGACGGCGCTGCGGGCGGGCCGTATTGATAAAAGCGCAGGGCGCGGGGCTGCCGCGACCCGCGCCGGCCGCGCCGAGCGAGCGCGGTGCGTCACATCTCGCGATCTGCGACGACCAACCTTGAACTCTCGCTATCGGATATTAGATAATACCAGCTTAGATAAAATAATGCGGTAACAAACAACACATAATTGATAAGGGGGAAAGGCGTAGATGGCTACACGCGCCGCCGTAGCCGTGAACCGCTACGAGGTCGTTGTTTTGCTGCGTGTTGTTTAGCGACAGCACTTTACCTACTATGGAGAGGCCTTTTGACTCGCAATATGCTGGAGTTCTCATTAATTATCAGACCACTACACTCGCTTTTCACGTGTGTAGTAAATGACTGCAGTTGTAGTTTAATTTATTTACAACAAAATTTGTAGTTTTTATAAGTTACAACGTTTAATTTTTGTATTGTTGATGGTTTCAGGACAACTCGCGCGGCGTGCGCGTCAATGACACCTAATTTGAATATTCATCAGTCGATACTATTTCAAAGACGTGACTTGAATGATAATGTGTGTCGTAAAGCTGATTTCGGAAAATTTCGCAAAGTTCTTTACAAGAGATTTTATTTAAGAGTACCTTCCAACTTGCCAAGAAGACCAAGCGGCTAAATTATTAGGTGCTTTTGATACATGGTTTTTAGGGATGCAACAGTAAGAAATAGACACGGGGCATTAGAAAGATTATAAGTACCTAAAAGTCATTTTTAAACACTTGCTAAGTACGTCTGACCACGCTTAAAGAAGGGTACCTACTCTGATCTAAATGAAGTGAAAGTACTTGGTACCTCAAGTCACTACAACAATTTAATTTCTTTTGAGTTTAATACAGTTGTTTTAACCCAAGTTGAGCCGCTGGATAAAATAGAAGAATAGATCATTAAACGGATATCATAGCGGTTGCGTCTTTTTCTGTAAGAAGCACAATTATTTTGGCAAATATTTCCTAAACTATAGACCTATACTGAGGTTCACAAACGGTACGAAATCCTAAAAATCGAATTGCAAGGTTTAATAAAATTGTTACTTACAGAAGGTAATAAAAGTGTGTCGAAGAATTGCATAAAATGTAGAATGACCCGGGTTAGCAGTGATATGTACAACAGGAATGCAGCGAGTAGGAATTCTGCAGTGTTGCCGGGACAACAAAGCAAAAAATATCTAAGTACTCAGCAATATTTTGCCGAAACCTAAAAACAGGTTAAAATTGGTCACCCATAATTAGTAACATACAATAAATAGATAGGTGTTAGTATATTTAGCTTGAAGCTAGATACACGTTCTGCCTTTTATTTTATATGGGATGTTAGAAATTGCAATTTCGCAATTGACGATACTTGTCAATTTTTAATAAACATTCCTAAATGGTGTGGCTAAGAAGCTGGCGACTTTAAAAAATTGAGGCTAAAAGGGGCAAGAAATTGGCCATTATTAGCCAAGAACTGAGTCACTTGGCAACACTGGAATTGGGAATGGATGATTATTTTAAAAGTGCTTGGTGATTTTTCTATTGATAGGAATAACCATCCTTAGCTACGGAAAAAAGTTTCAGATTTTTCCGTCGAGCCATATATTTTATAAAAATAAAAACATTTTACTCAGTCACTCGGCGGCCCCTATACGGAAGTAAGCAGTACGCCAATGACATAATCAAATTAAAAAAAAAATATGCTGCGTGAATCTGTGGTACACAATGACATTTGTCACTGACATTGATTGATAGCACCGCACTCGGAAGCTAAAACAAGCAAAAGAAACGGCTAAGTGGCGCCGTCTGTAGATTGTTGTTGGTACTAAACCACCTATTTGGGATTTCAATAAAATTACCATACATTTCTCATATAACTTTCAGTAGTGTTTTTGATTCGGGGTAGAAATAACCCAATAATTCCAAAATCTGAGAAAAAAATGTATATTATGATCATTTTTATTGAAATTCCCCATGTTTGGTTAGTAACACGAACAATCTACAGACGGCGCCACTTAGCCGTTGCTTTTCTTAGCTACAAATGCCATCGTGTACCACAGATTCAAGCAGCATTTTTTTTTTTTAATTTGATTATGTCATTGGCGTACTGCTTACTTCCGTATAGGGCTCGCCGAGTGACTGAGTAAAATGTTTTTATTTTTATAAAATATATGGCTCGACGGAAAAATCTGAAACTTTTTTCCGTAGCTAAGGATGGTTATTCCTATCAATAGAAAAATCACCAAGCACTTTCAAAATAATCATCCATTCCCAATTGTGCAGGGCGCGGGACGAGCTTGCATGTATTTAATGTGCTTATAATATGCATCTATAGGTAAGTATGTCGTCTTGCGCTAGCCAGCCATTTGCATTTGCCTGCACCAAGACATGTTAACGACGCTAAAGCGATACATAAATAATAATAGTAGGTACCAAAACTAATCATAAATACAGTGGTTTTTTATTAAATGGGGTGGCTAAAGAGTAAATATTTAGGTACACGCTCCGCTAGATAACTAAGAGGGCTAAGATAGAATATCAAATACATGAATAATAAACACTTAAGCTTACAATTTAAGCTATTTACAATCTGTTTTAGAACATTTTAAAATATTAATATCTATTTATTTCTTGGTAAATATTTTACCCCTTAATTTCACATAATTAAAAAAACATGGTTCAAGAAATAATTATGTTAAAAAAATACAAAAACCTACAGAAACAAAGAACAAGGTAGACAATAGGCGGTCTTATCGCTTAATAGCGATCACTACCAGACAACCATGGCATTCTTAGACCTTGTCCAATATAGTATGTATACATTGCCAAATTATGGGTCAAGGAATGTTGGTTTTACAATTAATTAAAAGCTAATTAAATTAACGTGTCATTGGCAGAAATATTTACTTTTATTCATTTGAATTTTGACTTGCTTCTTCGAGCAAGTTGCTAGATAATTATTAGTACACTAGCTGTTGCCCGCGACTTCGTCCGCGTGTGTTTTTGTGATACTTACGGCTTTTGTCGATTTCAAAATTATTATTATTATGACTATTAACTTCGTCACGTGAACCACTGAAAGTGTGTACGAAACTATACTTTTAGAATTACGTCATGAAAATAATAATTTGTGACACGGAATCTTGAAAATAAAACAGGTGTAAACTGGTTAATGCCTCATCACATTTATTTATACCTTATTTTACATAGTTTTATTTATAGTTTTGTTTATAGTTTATTTATTCAAAAAAGCTAAGTACAGTTTTAGTTACTTCGCCAAACTATGACGCTTATTGGCGAATACTGCGCTCACTTTAACGATCTGTAGGTACTATGATTAATTAAAAAAATTAAGTCTATTCTAACCAAATAATACATAAATGTTTACCTGTTTTTAACTTACGACTAACAATTCATTTACTAAGCACTCTAGCAGAAGCTTTTTTAATTTATTTTCTTGGTTTAAGTAGGTAATTACAGATTATTAACACTTATTATCATTCTACAAATTAATTACCTACAGGGGCCTTGCCATGATGTTTTAATGCGATTCAGTTTAGGTTCGCTCGCTGTCAGATTCATACTAAAAGCACCAACTTTTCACAATAAAATTCTGACATGTTCGTAGCGCAGGCGTAAACGCGCCCTTTGATTTTGCTTTTTATAGGCAAAGGTACTAACAGCATGTCAGCCAAGCGTTTCACGCCGCCCTCATGGTTTTCAAATAAGAGTGCGTTCAAAAACCGAACGCGTTGTGAATAATGGCGCAATAAATAAAAACAAAAGTAACGGTATTGCATATTGAACTTTAGGTGTTAGGTAAAGAACACAATTTAGGACGCCAATTTAGGTTGATTTAGGTTTGACAAAAATCTCTTCGTTGAAAAAATGCATGTACAGCAAGTATTTATTATATTAATGTTTTTTCACAATTGACACGCTTTTCCGGCTATATGTCTTATGTACATTTGTATCTATCTATTTTCTTCGTAGTATTACTTTGTTTGTAATTATTACCAACTACTTATACCGAGGAAAGCTGATTTTCTAGAGTTCCGCTATTTTGTGCGTAATCACCACAAAAATTAAATTTCAAGAAAACTGAGAAATTATATTTACCTGTATTAAATTGGAAGTATTATGTAGCAACTTTAAAAGGTTACAGTTCATTGGTTTTTGTTGTATAGGTGTATGAAGTTAATTAATTTTAAACACAAAACCCTCTTTTTTGCGTCTCTGGATGAGATTTTTAAAAAATGCTAAAACAGGTATTTCTTTATTTTTATTATTAAGTATTTATTCTGAGTTTCATGATTCTAGAATAATCTAATTTTCTTTTTTCATACAAACTTTAACCCCCCTTTTCACCCCCTTTTTCCAAAATTTTCCAAAATTTCTGTAGCCTATATCCTATTCTGAATTTATTGAAATCGATTTGCGAACATTTCATCAATATCCGTTCAGTAGTTTTTACGTGATGCTCAGTCAAACAAACAAACAAACAAACAAACAAAAATTTTAAAAATGGTTTTAATATGTTCTGTTACCGATTTTAAGTCATCCTGGTCGGTTTTTTTTTTTAAATCTTCAATGTACAGATTTTTTGGTCTCAACGATTTTATTATATGTATAGATTATGATACAAGCGTGCTATGTTGGTAATTACACACGAGGCGTATTGTACGCGCGAGCGCCAGCGAGCGCGGGTAAGAGAGCCGAGATGTGTAATTACCAAAGCACACGCGTCGCATACGACGTTTTTCAACACATTTGCGAGGAAAAATAAATAAAATTTAGTTAATAAAAGGACTTTAAGAACTTTAGTTTACCTTTGTTACCAGACATTGCTTACCTGGAGCTGCTTTAGAACTTTACTTTATCATTTGGTAATTAACACCTTGGATTTCTTACTGATAAACTGTCCGAACATTGTCCGAACATATTTTAGTATTTCCAGCGACGGACACTAAACATTTCGTTATTACTTGAACTCGTAATTTTTAAAGTAATTAAATAACAAGTCTGAATCAACAATATCAGTGAAAAATGGCGGCAGATATTATTTCTCCGCGCCAATCCGCGCGCAGCACTCGCGCATGCGCGCTGTGCACTTAGCACGCGCGTGACGAAGACACTGACAACAGACTGCTAAACAGCCTAATATTAAAATTATAATAAAATAATTAATTAATGTCTTAAATATGCAAATTATGGTCCCTTTTTAGATAAAAATGAATAATTTGTCGAAATTAAATGTTTATTTATCATCTTTAAACTAAAATAGTTTAATATTCACGAAAATATTCCTTGTTCCTATTGATACTGAACTGTTTGCTGAGATTAAAAAAAAGTTTATATTACCGCACTCGTGCGGTAATATTATTACAGCACTTGTGCGTACCTAATAAGCTGTATTATGAGTTTAAATGTGGTGCAATAAGACTCAATTTACGAGCAACTGTGTTGAAAAATATTTTTATGAACGGTTACAATATAGAGGTTACTTAACTGGTTTTGGAAAATTTCGTCTAAGCCTCCTGCTCCAAGCCTAAGGGTATACGCCTGATTTGACTGTTTTATAATTTTACAGGGCAAAGTTGTTAGGCTCCGGTCTGGACACGTTCCATAAAGTTTGCGGATCTATTAAGAAAAGAAAAGTCGCCAAATTGTGATAAGGGCGGGCTAGATGAGGATGTGCATCACTTATTAATAGAATTTGTAGGCTCGAGCCAAAAGGGGCGAGTTATGTAGAGATTGAGGATTTTTTATTTATAATGTCAAGATTTTCCGCAGGGTTACCAGACGTAAGAAAATGTCGTCTTTGGCAGGATGGGACTCTACATTCAATTGTAGATACATAATTGTAGAACAGCAAAAATAAGTTTTCTTATTTTTTAGATTGGCGACACTCTCATATTTACAACAATTTTCATTTCGATAAGTTTAGGACTTTGGTACGATTCACTCTCACTCGTCTGGCATCAATACAATACAATACAATACAACAACTCTTTATTGAACACCACATATAACAACCAGAACAGAAAAAGGTATACAGAATATTACAAGGTAACAATAGGTGGCCTTGTCGCTACAGAGCGATCTCTACCAGGCAACCATAATCCCTGCATCCCTGGTTTTCAGAAAAATACTAGCGGAGCCCTTGTTTGGAAGACATGGTTTATATACGTTTAACTGATTTTTAAAAATGTTGTGTAAGCAAAAATTTTGGTTTTATTTTAATGTGGTTAAGTTTATTCTAAAGATTTATCGAAGCTGCCATTTTTATTTGAATCTTAAATAAACATTTAAAAAGTATGTGTACGTTACAAAAATCATTTTTTTGCTGTCGTGTTTTTCTTCAGATGCAGTGGTACGGGGGCTGACCTTGGGATGTTGCACTACTGCGCCCGATGCACTCCTCTTCCTTTCGCTCACCCCCCTTTCGTCTAGGTGGGGGTCAGGTTCTTACTAATCCTTGTGTGTGTTACGTTGCTGTAAAAAGTAAGAAGATTATACATTACACAAGTACTTAGTCGTAAGCAACTGCATGATTTAATTGCACGTAAGTGGGTATTGTTTGTTTGTTTTGTTTATTCGACATTTTTAACGTGTTCCTGCAACATATAAGTAATTGTTGCTTATAGTAGGTACATCTAGTTAGCTAATAAATGCAAGTGCCATAGTAATTGTTATTACTGTAATAATAATAAGATTTAGTTTTAATTATTTTATAATTAATTGCAGTGCAAGGGTAAATGTTTGAAACTGCATGTATACAGTCACCGTAAGCTATTTGAGACATTGATAAAAACGTTAGAATCGAAGAAATCGCGCACTCCTCGGCCGTCGACTTGGCTGTATGAGACTGTTGTTCATTATTCCATAGTCTCTTTGACTTTTTAAAAAGTTAAAAACAAAGGAAAAACAGTCCAGCAATCCGATTAATGGTCAGAAAATCGCGCCTGCAATGAAATTTGGCCGTCAACAAGGCCGCAAGGCCCTTCGTGTCCTGTTACTTAGAATACAATAACGACATTTACGACAATGTTTCAGAAAAAGACTTTAAAGTTTTGAAATGCTACATTCCTAAATGGAATACGTATACGTTTTACACCTAAAAGCTCTAAAAAGCACCTAAAAGCTAATGTATTGTGACTGCATAAAAAACACATAGAGACAAAAACAGAACCACATCTTTCTAGAGATCGCTTAATTAGGATTGGAGTTTCATTATAAACGGGGAGGGGTGGTTATAGAGTATGAGAGGAGGCTATGTTGAGATTAACTTTGTTCGTGTAATAGTTTTTAGGTACCTATGTCACCTAAAAAAATATTTTAATTTTATAACTATTCAAGTTTTTCAACAGCATTTCGCTATTTAGTATCCAGTAAAACACATAGTTTACATGTATGTTAAAGAATTGCGGACATTTGGATTATCAACTTAACATTACTTTGAAATTTAAAGTGACTTTATGAGTTCAATGTTGGCCATCTCTCACCCAAACTAGTGTTTACTCCCAGCTTGCAGCAACAGAGTCCCCTCCCTCCCCTGTCATTACCCCCGTCACTGGTCAAGGGCGTATCCTAATGTAGCACTTACATAAACTAGACGAACTAACCGTGCCCGTAAAACAGCAAAGAAATTTGCTCTATTAAGACCTGTGCTCATTCCACTTTACTTTTAGCGTTCTGTGCAACTAAAAATCATGAATAAAGAAGAACATCTCAATGTCAAAGACCTCTTTTAAAACTAATTGAGGTACAAAGTAATAATCGGCAACAGGTTTTAATATCGCCCCAATTAAATAATATGACCCGTATCGCAGTCGCGTAAAGTCCATTTGAAATGCGTTATCCAACTTAACATGACAGATTGGAGCCATCAACATGTAATTTCGTCGCCGATAGCTAAAATATTCAAGCGAATTTACAAGACGAGACGCCTTACCTAACATGGTAGACGCGGCGATGTTATCTTGCTTACGGCGGATCGTATCGCACAAAAGGATTAATCATCCCATTGCTAAGTGCAAATTTAACAAGATTATCAGCTCCGCAGACAGGTTGCAAGTTGCAGTATCCTTAGCGTATTAATCAGGAGGCTTGTTCCAAATTAATCCTACCAGCTTCTGAAGATTAATAATCACAAAATTCGAGGCCAGCCCTATGATTAGTGCACCCAATTCATCGCCCGGCAGGCTTATGAAGATTGAAATCTTTTTTATTTGGAATTTCGAGTAAGTCGGCGTGCTACCCGGAGATTTTAAATAAATTAAAGAATGAGATTAGACGCTCGAGGGGTTCGTCTAGTTAAAACCTTTGGTGCCAAACTGGTTTGAAGTTGGGCCTCCAAAAAAGCGAAGAAATTTAATGAGAATGTTAAAAATGTAAAGTTATTACTTCGGGGC
The DNA here is from genome assembly GCA_932294345.1 of Pandemis cinnamomeana. Classification (NCBI taxonomy): domain Eukaryota; kingdom Metazoa; phylum Arthropoda; class Insecta; order Lepidoptera; family Tortricidae; genus Pandemis; species Pandemis cinnamomeana. Next base: position 6,423,208 of record OW028705.1, on the reverse strand, counting down.
AATCTGCGGGGGACGGGAATCTGAAACAATTTGTCAGTCTGGAGGCGAGAGATTTGGGTCCGCGGCTGGACCTTTTTATTTTGCAATGTTTTGACAACTAATGGGAGAACTGCGGTTTGTAAAACGAATAAAATAAAGTCACGGGACTCGTGCTCAAAACAGGTTTAGTTGCACTTAGAATAATCAAATCTTCTTACCTACAAACACATTATTGTATTCATCACTACGCTAAAAAAAAGTAGAAATAGTTTTTAATTGTCCAACGGAAGCTACTAACTGTGGATAAATTTATATGTCTTCCTGATGAAACCCTTGTTGTAGATCTTGTAAACTTACTGACTTAATTACGTAAAAATATCATTAAGATTTCTTTGAATTTTGAACCAACCCTGATCACGAGTAGACACTACTTGGAACTACGTGATGATAATTTGTAAAACTACCATAACACTTTACAGACCGCAATAACTAACTTTATTTTTCCCAGTCGATTAGATCATGCGCGAGCGCTGCGTCGCATGCGCCTCTCACGATGCAGTTAATGACCGCTGATTGATATTTATGACTTTCGGATCGTCTGTATCGCATTACGAACAGGGTTGCCAGCTTTATTTGCGAAAGCCGACAAGAAGCTAATGCATTCGATGACACGTGAAAAATCGACGGTTGCAATTCGTGATGGTTCGGGGCGTTTAACCGGTTTTATGGGTCAAATTAAAATAAAATGTATTAAAATTCCAAGTTATGATTTAAAATTTATGATTTTCCTATAATTTGAATGTTTATCATATTTGTTTTAAACCGTTTTTCAAGCAAGTTAAAGTACCCAATTATCGACCGACCACTTAAATGAGTCCTACCCCGCGCCCCTGTGCCGGCCGGTCTCTCCCTCTCTCCCTTATCAGTCTACAATCATTAACCAATAATCAAATTCTAAATATTGTTGTTGGATTGAAAACCCTAATTACAATCTGCAGACTTATGTCATTCGTTCCACTGAACGTGTTGACAAGAACCAGGGATGCTCTTAATGCATTCTTGATATCTCGTATCATGGTATAAATGGTAATCATTCAGTTTGCAAGTGTGTTGCTGACTCCGGAATCTAATTATTTACTGGCTAGAAACTATGTACAGACACCATCTTCATAAATGTTTCTATTGACGTTAGTTGGTTTTTATATGACCAAACTTTCTTGCAGCTTAGACTTGTAACTTTATGTGAATTCATACGACGTTATAAGTAATGTTTTACCAGCGAAAATTATAAAGTTTCAAATCCCTATACTGACAGAAATGTACTGGGAGTCACAGAACAGCTATAAAGCGGTGTATTTAGGAAATCATAACATTGACATAACAATCAAACTCATAGAAAGGTAGAAATTTTAAAAAAGCAATGGCTATAGGAAAATTGAGGACGCCAGTTCGAAGTTGCCGCGCTAAAAAAATGTGCTTTCATCTCGTAAGGTCTGTGTAATAAAAATTAAAAGATCCGCTCTAGATTGACCTGAACGGAGGCTTTGTTGCATGCACCGAGTACCCTCAACCGTAGCACCCTCAAGCAATGACGTCAAGCGCGACGTGACGTAAGCCCAGTTGTGGGGACTGGGAATATAACGTATAAAATTGGTACTATCTACTTGATGGAATCATGCGTCAATTGGCCGAGTTCCATTTTATGAACTGCACGTTAGGCAGCGGAGTAGCAAGGTAGATGTTTTTTGTTCGTTGGTACTATCTACTCTATTATGTTAGGTTCAACGTGTGTAGTAGGAATGCCATTATCTCGAACAGTAATTTTTTTCCGACTGGCAACATTCGTAACTGAAAAAGCTGATTCTCTTGGTGGGAGATAGTAAAGAGGATTGACAGGAGCGTGATGGATTGGACATAACGAAAATAAAAAGGAACGTCTGAATTTAATTTTAAACAATATTGTACATATTTGTGGTCATAAATAAGATAAAAATGCACAGTATTAACAGGGCAAGTGTATGTTATTACCTACTTGATGTCAAATTTGTATTTAGTTCTTTATTAGAAATTGAGCACCTAAGATTTATGTTTCTGCCGAAATAATTCTGACAAGTTTCTTTCGGCGTTTTTTTCTTCGCAATGGTAGTGTAGTCCGAAAGTGCCGGTAGCGTCAAAATAGCATATGTAAAAATACCCTTTATGGCTTAGGTACTAGAGTAGTAGTATAAAGCATTGTACCCACCTAACACTGACTAAGATGGGATGCTTCTAGTGTAATAAACAATGTCGAAAACCACTTATTTCGAACCTAGAACATAAGAGCGTGACGATACTTAACGGCAAACCCCTTTTTTACCAACAATTTGATGAAAATCAGTAAAACCCGCAAAATAAGATGTCAGTAATTAAATAAAAAGATAAGAGACGAGTGATTTATTCGCTCAAATAAAAATAAACGTCACTGAGGTGACAGCTACGCCGAATGTCAATTTAACGGTTATAAAAAATAAGTTAGTTTTTGCTTTTGATAAAATTTCTCATTTACGAGAGAATGCATAACCAATACTGACAAATTGATGAACACGCAACTAAAAGTTTCAGCGTTAAATATTGAATGAAAACAAGTTTGTAATAAATGGTGGTAAACTCTGTAGTAGGTAATACTTAAATTTATATGAAGGTCTTTTGGTATCGGTCACAATTTAATAAAAACATTAATCGGTTCTTTGACTCCACTCCTTTGTGTGAGGGTACAATGTAAACAATGAATCTTTAGAAAAGGCTCCCGCGGAAGTTTATTCATCAACAGGCACAGCAGGCTATGCGTAGACGTATTTCGTCCTTCTTCCTGCCCGCCCCTGTGGCCTAATGGATAAGGCATCGGCCTCCTAAGCCGGGGACTGTGGGTTCGAGTCCCACCAGGGGTAGAAAATGCTTTTTTGTATTTTTCCAATCACGGGTACGCAAATCGAATGCAACTGAAAAAAAAGTGTGATTTTTCCTTTTCTATTTCAGACCCAAACGTTTCATTTATTTTCAAAAATTAAATCTACTTGCGTCTAACATTATTTAAGTAATCTATAATATTGCACCCTACAAAATGTAAGTTTTAAAATTCCTGGCTTTATTGGTGGAAGTCCATACAAAAACCACAATATAAAATGTCGAAATAAATTGAACCTCGTAAAAAATCTACGCACGTAAATAAATCGCGGGTCTGCAATTATGACCCCTGTAACTACCAAAACGCCCTTAAGGTATAAATAAGTGCGCAAGGTTTAACGGCCGCGGCCTGCAGGCTGTGCGTGTGTGCGTACGCTGCGTGTGTGCGTTGTCTGCGACCTTGCGAGGGCGTCTGAAGCCTGAAAGTTGGAAATACGCCGGTGGCAGGGGGAGGTGGGACTGAAATCGATATTGAAATTTTCGGGACAATGCATCAGTGCTGTCGGTGTTTATGACGGTGGAGACGTTAGGAGATTTTATTGGACAGTGATGAGTCTCGTAGAATGTCTCTAATTTTAAAAAGTTACGAACCAACCATAAATACATGTCACATTACAAAAAGAAAAAGGCATAGGCCTAAACTTAGGATCAATTTTTTTTCTACGTAAGAAAGGCAAAGAAAACTAAGTCCATACAGTCAGGTCTGATGTAGGATCTATATCAACTTCGTCTGTCCCACTTATGTCCTGTCGGCCCCTCGTGTAGATGCATTCCATACGACGATAGAAGATAGAGTACCTTACGGCAAGATACGGCGAGGATTACAATACCGATACTGAATAGATATTTAATATAATTGGTTACATTATTTGTTATATACCATGTTAGTTTCAGGGAATACCGGGAAATTCGATGATTTCGGTACTCAGTAGGTACAAAAACATTTTAAGCTTTTATTTTTATAAATAAAATTTTGAAGATTCTTCCATGCTATCCTGGGAGTAAAGACAAAACATAGAATTTCCCAGTTGGTTCTCTTCCCGCACAGATGGTAAAAGCCCATCGAGGGAATGGGCAAAAGTCAAAGGAATCATGTTATAGGCGATGCGGCTAGCATACCATCACTATTTTGATTTCCCGTTCCAGCTACACGCCCTTAATCAAGCTATACGTGGCCTTAAGGTTTTGTTACATTAGGCTCTGTCTACCCCGTAAGGGATAAAGACGTGATATATGTATGTATGTTAAATTTGAAACAAACGCATTTATTATTATTATTATGTAAGTAATTTTAGACTAATTTAGTTATTAATATTTCTTATTGTAAAATAATCATCAGTCAATCATACTTAGAGCGAATTTGTTAATTAGTCTAGAGGACAATTAATGGTCAGACTACCAGTTGAAACTGTGGAAAGCATGTAGGTATTTAACTGAACTATTTAAAACAGTTCGAGTCAAAGGTTCAGTAGGTCTGTTACTTAGCTCAGTATAGTACATAATTGATAAGTCTATCACTAAAACATCTTTGAAGATTTATTTTCGCGTACAAAATCTCTGACTTTGTGAATTATTTTTATCAGACAACAAGAAGAGACGTAACGAATCCGTTGGAAGTTCGGCGGGACATAATATCGCCCACACCGCAAAGTTTGTCCAATTTCTATACTTTATGTGTAAAGGAATCAAATAAGAAATATCCAAATTGGGTTCATTCATTGAATATAGGAATTTCCACTCCGAGTTGGTATTAGGACTATTGAAAAGAGCACTACTAATAGGTACTAAAAGAGGACTACTGAAGAGAGTTTAATTTATAACTAAACTAGGGGTTTCGTAGCTCTATAATATTTTTTCTTATGACTTCACCTTTAAGTTTGTTCTAAACCTCATTCTACATAGGTCACATGTTCTAACCAACAAACCAGCAATGCCAGCCAGTAGTGTTGTTAGACCAATCGCGTAGAGGCCCGTAAAAGTATATCTTATCACTTGGCTAGGTTATGACATTTCAGCAGCAATATAAAACATTTCACATTCCATTTCGGGCAATATATGACGCCATTCTAGTAAACGCACGAGCAATAACTAAGCCTAATTCACACTGAGCACGCAACAGTACGATTTGTAAATGCATTTCGATACTGTACGTTTATGTATCCAAAACCTTAAAAGCTTGGTTACAGTTACGCTATGCCATCTGAGCCTCTAGTTTAAGTATTTAAGGTACAAAAATGTCTCGATCGCGTTCACGTAAACGTCTCAATTACTATGGAATAATTGACAGCGCCACTTGCGGATCGAAACGGCAACAAACTGTATGCTTAGTGTAGGTTTTCGGTCACAAAAGACGTCTCGAACGCGTTGGCGTTAAAATGGCAAATACTACTAAAACTTGCAAAGCATACTGACCTATTTCACGAAGGCATTCAATTCTGTTTACAATATAAACTCTACTATAATTTGTATTGACTGCGCATTGCATTTCGAATTGTCACTTGTCACCGACAATTATCAAGTCGGTGAAACAGGGGCCTTGCACGGCTGACATAAGTGCACGCGAGAGGTGTCACGCGCGAGATGAACTATATGAATTCATAATATTTAAGATAGAATCCATAGTAAAGAAAATAGATGGCCTATACGCTTCATAAAACCAAAACAGCTTGTCGCTTATGACAAAAATAATAGTTGCTGTACACGCTTCTTAGGGCGTAAAAGTCAGTTATTACGATTTATTGAAAAATCAAAGGTGTTAGTCACCGTTTTCTTTTTTGTTTAGGTATTTTACTGTAAAAAAATAAATCGCGTACCCCAAACTACTTTACTGCGATAATGATGATAAGGAAGGTATTTTTTATAAAAGAAGTATTTTTTATAAGGAAGGTATTTTTTATTGCCATGAAATGAAACGCAACTACAGGCCCGCAAACTTTATTCTGTTTTTCGAAATAATTCAGGTCGTATTCACCAAATTGGTTTGGTGGTGGCATATAAAAATGAAACGTGATTGCAGGTTGTATAATAAACTTCGTTCAATTTTCAGAAATCGTTAAGGTCGTATACGTCAAGTTTGATAAGTAATGTCCATTATGCCAATGACAGATTTTGATTTAGGGTCAATAATACCTTTGCATTTTTTAGACTTTGAGTAGCTAGCTTTTATAGCTCGTTTTTTTAAATTTCCTGTTTAGATCAACAAAAAATTGAGGTTGTATTTGATATTTTTTTTTGATTTGGAGATTTTCAATACACGCGTCGATAGAGAAAAAAAAACTGAGCAAGACTGCACTCAAATCTCATTTTCGTCAAAATGGCTTATACGACAATTGAGCCGAATTTAGCGATGTGGTTAGCCCTCTAGGCTGGCAACGCATAGTATTGCTAGTCTGGTGGTGCTCACTTACCCTTAAATTTAAGTGTTCCACTTACTCGTTTGCCTTCCTTGTCGTATAAAAAAACGGCCGGACCACCACTTTAGTTAAGGTCGTTTGACGACGGTAGGTCCAGTGCAGAGTGCTTAATCTATGTTTATCTATATCGATCTATATAGCAACAAATGTCTCGAAGTATCAAATTATGTGAGATTACCTTGCTACTGCTACATGCTCCTATATAGTGGAGCTGCCAATTTTTCTGCCAAGCAGTGAAGGAGTGAAGGGTAAGACGGACGGTGTAATTACTGCACATGAGGTACAAATTACCTTAGCCCTATTACAGATGTACCTGAGCAGTAAATTGCTATCAAGTAACCCATTTGATCGCCTAAGCCATCTTGTTGTATATTAAAAAAATACTTCAGTAAACCAGTAGGCTTATTACCTAAATCGCTCGCAATCGCCATCGTGTTCATTTTGACAGTTCATGGTATAGGCTGACAATAAAATTGGCATCGTAAACAGCTAGCTGTCACATCCATACAAGAACTGTCAAAATGAACACGATGGTGATTGCGAGCGAGTTAGGTAATAAACCTAGATTCGGTTGAGGTATATTAAAATAAGTTTTGTTACTGGTAACAAAACGCAACAAATTTTCGCGTCCAAATGCGTCAAGTTATAATTCAATTTCACTTAATCAGCACGTCTCGATTGTTTAAAAGATGGTATACAAATTGGTAGTAAAGTTTAGGTGCAAGCGACCTCTAGGCGCGGCGAACGAACGCGTGACATTGAAAGCGGGTAGGCCCGCCCACCCCACTGCCTCAGAGGGTGGTTTGTGGATACTACAGCTGGGGTATTGTTAAGTTAATGGACTGAGATGGATCCCGGAGTAACGCAGCGTTTTTAGTCATATTGCAAGATGTGAGCCTCTAAATATTCGTTTTGGGCGATAAAGATGGAGCCTGGTTTTGAAAATACGTCCAATAACATTCGAAAGTAGTGAAACATTGTGCTGAATCTGAATTACGAGTGGAGTAGAAGAAAATTACAACTATATGTGATATAGTCAGTTAGTCCGATATTCGATTTTTATCACTCGTATCGTCATGGAGAAGACTATCTTTAAGTCTCTTCCCAACGCTATCAAGCGCAACCAACGGCAGTACGCTTTCTGCGACGAATTCATACATACACATACACAAATTTTGTCTTTATCCCTTAGGTACGGGGTAGACAGAGCCTGAGGTAACAAGACCTTATTCAAATTGCTTTAAATTAAATAATAAAACATACTTAGTAAAATAATGGTTCGTGCGTGAAGCTTTATTTTCTGTCGCTTTTTTAATGTCTGACTACAAGACAACATAGAGCTGTATTGTAGAGCACATTGCTGCCGAAGTCTAGAAAGTTAGAAATGGGGACTATTTCTTTGCTCACCAGTTGCCGCCACTGTTGACTAAGGTCCAGACGTATAGCTAGTCAAATACGACTTTATAAGATCAGCGCCGAAACAAAGTTTTAAATTTTGAATGTCATTAAGTTTATCACTATCACTACATAGTATAAAATAAAGTCGCTTTCTCTGTCCCTATGTCCCTATGTATGCTTATATCTTCAAAACTACACAACGGATTTTGATGCGGTTTTTTTAAATAGATAGAGTGATTCAAGAGGAAGGTTTTTATGTATAATTCTACGCAGACGAAGTCGCGGGCAGAAGCTAGTTAATTATAAATAACTATCATCATATTGAGTGGCTATGCCGCAATGTTGTGCAGTTAAGTTTTGTTCGGAAAAGAAATCGTTTGAAAAGCGTTCACATTCATCGCCAAATAATCCATTATTTGCGATAATTTCACGAAGGAGATCACTTTTCAACAGGTAAAGGAAATGAATTATGATTTACTAGCGACCCGCCCCGGCTTCGCACGGTATATCATGCATGTATTATACATTATAAACCTTCCTCTTGAATCACTCTATCTATTAAAAAAAACCGCATTAAAATCCGTTGTGTAGTTTTGAAGATATAAGCATACATACGGATTTGGGGACAGAAAAAGCGACTTTGTTTTATACTATGTAGTGATAAATAACTATCATCATATCGAGTGGCTATGCCGCAATGTTGTGCAGTTAAGTTTTGTTCCGAAAAGAAACCGTTTTAAAAGCGTTCACATTCATCGCCAAATAAGCCATTATTTGCGATAATTTCACGAAGGAGATCACTTTTCAACAGGTAAAGGAAATGAATTATGATTTATGTCACGAAGCCCGCCAAAACCAGTGAAAAGTGAATGTTATTGGACCTCACGCGACACCAGCGCCCCTAGTGGCAAATTCACACGCGATAGCCCCCATTGCCTGATGAGGCGGTTTGCAAGCCGAACCACGCGAGGCTTGTGAAGTGAAGAGACGAGTCAGGCAATTCATGTTTCCGTCGAGGAATGTATAGTGCCTTTCGCAAACAATATAAGAAATAATAAATAATATAATAAAACAATGAAAACTAATAGATTCAATCACATACAAAATACAATTTTACCACCTTCTAAAAACTTTTTTCAAATCATAGACATTACAAACAGAAAATTAAAAAAAACTTACACTCGCACTACGATGAAAATTGAGCGGTTGGCCTGGCTGTATGGAATTATTCTATCGTCCTCTCAATTTTACATGCAATTGGTTGAAGTTTTGAAAAGTTAACGAAGGGGGATAAATGGATTTTAGTACAGTCAAGTGTAATAATATGTATCTAGTCAAGGTTTCAAAAATAAGTACCATACGCTCTTACACCGGCGTAATAAGGTCGTGGGACATATTTTTGAGAAGTTCGTATTGATACTTATTTTTGCACTTGACCGTACATTGAATTTACTCCTAGTTAGGGAAGCACTTCCCGCTTCCCGCTTCCCGCTTCCCGTGTTGTATTTTCTATTGGAAAGAGAAAATTTCCGAGAATGTTTGAGAAAAGTAATTTTCTTCTACTGCACTCGTGCATTTACAAATGAAAACTCGTAGATAGTAGCAATTATTGGAATCACCAACTAGTTATAATTTCATTTAAGGTCGAAAAATTAGTAAAATTATTAATATAAAACTTAGCAATAAGTCTTCTATAATTTTATCTAAAATTCAATTTTGAATAAATATCTCTAAATACAAAAACACTTACCTAAGTTTATCGAAAAGGCTAAGTTTAATACTACCTGCAAAACCCTACCTACCTACCTACAAAAAAAATGTAATTTTACAGCTGTTAGTAAACGTGAATTCAGTCTATGTATACTTACTATGTAGTTAAAATGAGCTGTATGTTTTTTTATAACATTGAGAGGAAAACGGGCAAGTGGTTCACCAGATCATGGGTGATAACTTAACTGTGTCAGACTGGATTTAGATTAGTACCTACATTTATTTATTTGTCAACAAAAATTACATTATATGTATAAAAATATGCATGTCACCAATATAAGCCAGAAACATCCGCAAAACCAGAGGATTAACGATGCATTGCCACCTAGAGGGCTAGTATTTCCATCGGTTGTCTTTATCTAGGTACCTACTCTCCACGCCGGAACACAGTTCCGTAATCACTGCTTTTTTTCGACAGGATTATCAAGTAGCTAAGACGGTGGTGGCGATCCGGACGGACCTTGTACTAGCTCCTACCACACAACCATTCTACTAGGTGGCAACAAAATGCGTCGTCAACCAAAACCAACTTTCTTGGTTTTTACGCCATCTATTGTGGAGACAGCGAACTACATCGTCGCAGTAGAAGACTACCACGTTGAAGTGCTACGAATAGTGGCTAGGTAAGACGGCTACTTTAAAGTTCTACGTAGCGCATCAGAGATGGCGTTGTGTAATGTTTCCATAGTTTTGCCATAACTTTTATGCGTTATCATAAATTTTTAGAGGGAGTTCATTGAAACATCCATCAATTCATCAGAATGATCATTATTCGTCGCACGATTTTGACGCAAATCTATCTAATATCTAATTCAAATACAACAGGCCGTGGTAATAAATAATTTAATTCAATTTAATAATGCAAACACATTCGGTCGTTGCCCTTCTTAACTGATTTTAATATAACAGGATTATTAATTCATTTAACATTGTAATGCTATCAGGTCTAGCAAGCGTATTATGGCCCACTAGAGGGCACATGGCTCCACTTACAGTGAGAGGCTTTGGCTGAAATTTCCACTGAGTTCTATATTTTTTTCTTCATTGAGATTTCGTAATGTGGGTTAATGAGGAAATGTCTTTAATTAATTAAAAAATATCGGCTTAGTGCGAATCGGACATACACACGAGGGGTGCCACAATATCATTTTTTTTCAAAGGTTTAAAAAAAGTAGGTAGGTAGGTAGGTACTTAAATAAAATAAAAAACCTTTTGGATATGGGGTATTTTTTATTTCATTAATTGTTTCTTGTTTTCGCGATAATAAATATTCTGTAAGTTTTATATAAAAGATAGGTACGTTCCTGTGGCAGACGGATAAACAGATAACAGAGAAAAACTGAGCTTAGTTTAGCGTTAAAAAAATGCGCTACGAATCAAATTAAAAATCCGTATATTACAATATGACAAAAACGTTATTGCGGCGATCATCCTTAAAAAACTTAGATACCTATTTATAATTCGGAAAAAGACAAAAAAAGCGGAATCGCTGTCTTTGTATAGTACTTTTTGGTTGTTTAATTTGCCTTTAAAGAAATAGGTGTATTTAGTTACTTACCTATATTTACAATTGACAATCGCCTTAACATGTTATGATAATGTTTCGACGAAATGACAGCGCAAATCTGTGATATGCCTTTATGGAACTAAAAACTAGGTGACGCTAGCAAGAAATCATTATCTAAATAGGTGTGTGCTTACCTATTTCCATCACCGCACTACTCAACGCAAAAGTAGTTTCCACCAACATCACCTTAATAGTTGGTGCTCCAACACCGTGCGATTTAAGCGGTCTTTCTTGCCCCGTACGTGCAAAATTTGGAATGGGCTGACGGCTGGGGTTTTTCCAACTGGCTACGATATGGGTACCTTTAAGAGGCGAGTGTACATTTCTTGCAAGGCCGGCAACGCGCTAGCAGTCCCATTGGTGCTGTAGTTGTCCATGGGCGGCGGTGATCACTTACCATCAGGTGCACCGCATGCCCGTTTGTGGGTTTTAATATAAATAAAATATATATAGCGAAACCATTTATTTTTCTATTTACCCCGAATAAAGTTATAGAACAAAAATAGTTTAGTTCACGTAAATTGACTGATAGAGAAACACAAACAAATAAATAATGTACCAAAGTAAAAAAAACAAGTACTAACTTTAATTTGCGACGCAACAAATCTGTTGAATGCCTCCTTTCATTTCATTTTGCAAAAGTGCAAAAATTACAAATCACCTTTACACGCATCGCTAACCGTTTTAAAAAACAACAATTAGTAACATTAAAAACGATATAGTTTTTAGGTGCTGCAAGCAGGGAAATGGAATACGGGTTAAGCGGGCGAGTGGCGTCATGAATACATACGGGTATACATTTTTAACATAACGCGGCGTTTATTACGTAGCTCCACAACCGCAGAGTTCTCTTGTCAGGCTTGTGGTAGAGTATGTGGCTTTCTTATCGGTTTGTATAGCCACAGACGGCGTTGTATCCCAAACGGTACGCCATGATTCATCTGTGATAGACGCAAAGATATTTGTATTTATTTCAATAGCTTCTTGAGCTGAGAACCAACTCTAGATGTAATCTGTGAAATTGTCAGTCGATAGTATAGTTTTGTTTAACATTTTTATGATTTTAATTTAAGTTTCTTACAATTTTTGTTAATGTTTTAAATGTAAAAGCCACTCTCTCTGTCATTATGTTTGCTACCCCTTCACGGCAAAACCATTGTACTAATCTCGATCAAATTTGAGAAGAAGATAGTATGCACATTTGAACAATAAAATTGGTTATTGTTTACTTCGTAAAATTTCCCACGGCAGAGCGACTAAGGATTTCTTCGCAAACCTAGTCGTGGGTCACTACTATAGTATTAATATAGTCCAGTGGCCGTACCATGACGTCTTAAATGCGATTCAATTTCGAACCAAAGTAGATCGATCGCTGTCAGATCCATACTAGAAGTGTCAAAAATGACAGCGAAAGTATCTGAATTGAATCGCATTAAGACGTCATGGTGAGGTCCCTGTAAATTAAAACGCAGCGTTACCGCGACAGCCGCTCGCCCCGTACGTGCGCACACGCTGGCGCTATGACGTAACGCAAACCGGCGCGTTTCGCAAACGCGCGGCCGCGCCGTCTCCGTTCCTTACATAATACTTTCTTTAGCTTAAACTCATAACCCACACGACTACACACATTCTGTCCTTTTTAAATCCACCATGAAAATAAGGACGGATAGAAAGACTCAATACGGGGGATACCTAGTTGAAATTAAAATGCTTTATAATATCGGTATTATTGAGTCATTGCTTTCAATTAAATAACAATTGGCGCCTTGTTACAGGACTTTGGATTTTTGGTAAGATTAGATACCTACTTAACAATTTTGATGGGTTGACGTCTTGCAAACTAGCATTTACCTAATGCGGTCTGGGTAAGTTCTGTTTGAGTTCATTACACTTTAACAGACGCCGGGGAAGGAACTCAATTAATGTAAAGTAGGTACTTATTGACTTCCATGCTGGTCTGGGAAAGACAAAATGTACCAGTTGCTTCTCTACCTGCGTAAGTGGTAAAAGCTCATCGAGGGATGGACGAAAATCTGAGGAATCATGTTATAGGCGATGTGGCTAGCAACCCATCACTATTTTGATTCTATTTTCCACCTAGTTATACGCCCACGATCTTGGTAAAAGTGGCCTGTAGGTACCTAATACCTTAGGCTCTGTCTGTGTTACGGGTAGTAAGGGATAAAGACGTGATTTGTATGTGTGTGTGTTTTAGTTAGTTATATCTATGTATTTAGTTTTCTATATTAACTTAACAGTAATAACAGTTCTATTCAAACGATTATTATAAACAGACCTAAAGGTAAAGTAAACTATTCACATTTTCTTCTACAACACGTGCTATCTGTATAAAAAATATTGCGCAAATGATGTTGTAATATTACATTTCATATTTACGTGCGTCACTATTAGAAATTATACATCGTTACTTAAGTATGTTTTTTATTTTCAACTTCCAATGCTAAGTGTTTTTGCATAGATCCTACTTAGCTTATCTTCTCAGTCCGACTATATTATTATCCATCTACACGCAACCGGCGGCGCTATGAACACTATTATATCCATTGCATGTTGACACTCTCATCATACAAAACTGTTGAGTAACAATACACGTAATGAATTATAATTCTTGCAGTTATCTCGAAGCCTGATGTGCTGTGCCCAGTAGTCTGTCCCGAACACTCTAGTACTCACCTAAGTATGCGTAATAATCCTTTGAATTGTTTTACGGGATAAAGTATATCCAACCACAGTGGGTTCCAAATTGATGATGACTTTTTTTTTATATGAATAGGAAGGCAAACGAGCAAGTGGGTCACCTGATGGTAAGTGATCACCACTGCCCATAGACACCCGCAACCCCGGAGGGATTGCAGATGCGTTGCCAACCTAGAGAACTAAGATGAAATGCCTCTTGTGCCCGTAATCTCCCCGGCTGTCTTACTCTCCACACTGGAACACAGCAGTGCAAGCACTGCTACTTAGCGGCAGGATTAGCGAGTAAAACGGTGGTAGCGATCCGGACGGACCTTGCACAAGGCCCTACCACCCGCAAAACTTCTTCAAACTGTGGAAATACCAACTTCAGCCTAATCTCCGGTTGTAATGCAGCGATACCCCACAGTTGCGTCAACAGTCATGGACTCCGAGCACGTTACATTATCACAACCATTAGCCGTCGTATTAACCCAGTCTCTTGTCAAGATTACACATTGCCACCTGGCTTATTGTTTAACCCTGGTTTACTTGCAATCGCATTCATCATTTATTCTTGAAAATCATAAGATGTTGGTGGAAAGAGTCGAATGCGATTGTGATCACCTACTCGCTAGACAACATAGCCCGTGACTACTTACTGCCCAGGGCCACTAGAGGTAGCATTTTATCTGAAATATCCTAATCTTTGTTCTTTTCTTTGATTACGTTCTATTTTCTGCTTTATATAATAATATTATCAATTTTTCAAAATGTTTAACAAATTCGCATATATTCGCAATAATAAATATTTTAACACTTGCCGCATACATACTGTCGAAATTAATACACAATAATTGGAATTAATGGCATGCACTTCATAAAACGGATCATGGGGATGTTTTCCCTCACTTCCACAACATACCATTGGACTTACCATTTATTTGGGGATTAAGATAATCCACGATGGCTTAACAATTGAAATTTGCAACCTTATGACACTTCCATTTTTACATTCAGAATGGTGTCCTTACCCTGCCTGCTGTGTGCGCGTACCTTCTTGAAGAAGGTTGGGTACGAAAGCTACATGAGGAACCACGGACGGAGATGAAGCAGTCACCGTAGCCGTGACCAGGAGGATATCCTCCTGGGTCACGATAATACACAATAATATACAATAATATTATGGCGTTGTGTTCCGTTGCATCCAAAAATCTACAAAAGTAGGTTAACGGTACTGCAAGGTGCTAAATTGGACCGCTACATGCCACTGTTTGTTTATCTGTGTGACTGGTCTAATGGAACGGTTCTAGTATCAGCCATTTGGGTCGTTTAACTGGAAAAACAAAACGGAGAACGTAGTTACATTTTTAGGTTTTCTGAATAATTTTAATGTCAGTAAACTGATGGGAAATATCGCCTAAGCCCTCATCCTGAGAGGTCTGAGCTCAGCAGGACGTGTATAGGCTGGAGGTGATGATGATGAAACGGATCATGCAGAATAATTAAGACCAACGCACGATGGAGTAAACACTGATGGATTACGTAGCGCTCCGCTTCGCGTAACATTCCGGTTATGTGTATTGTGACACTTGATTAGATATGGTGAATGTCTAATACTACATTCTAGTGAAGATTTAGCCATCCTTTTTATACTTGTTTTAAAAGATAAGGATGGAATGCTACCGACTAGATTACCCGGCAGCATTATGAAGCATCAACGACAAATTCGTGACCATCCGCGCTGATTCCAATCTCATCACTACCTCATTTTTTAAGTGCTTTGGTCAATTTGAAGCCGTTTCCAGAGGCAATTGGCAGGCGGACGAATCAATTTTCTTCGTAGTTAAGATAAAGAACACAATGCTTCTAAAGGTTGATCATTACTCTTGGAATCAATTGGACTGTTCTTGGTGTCCTAGGTAAAAAAAATTGGGACTTACTCCAGACAGAGTCCACTTTAACTCTGGATTTTATTATGTAGTTTAATGTGTACTAGCTGTTACCCGCGGTTTCGCCCCCATACCAGTTGTTTCTCCAAATGTTGTTACACTAGCTTCTGTCCGCGACTTCGTCCGCGTAGAATTAGCAATTGACATGTATAGCTATCCCGCGGGAACTATGCAATTTTCTGGGATAAAAAGTAGCCTATGTTTCAATCCGTCCAGTCGTTTTAGCGTGAAAAGAAACAAACATATACTCTCACTCCCATTGTCACAAACATTCCCATTTATAATATTCGTCGGAGAACCTTCACCTTACAATAACGAACGCGACGAAAAATCAATTAGCGAAGTCGGTCCAGCGTGATGCCGTGACCAAGGGATTCGTTTTTATATACACTGACAAGCAAAACTGGTATAGTTTGATTCTATAAAATATAATAAAGGTAGAATTCTAAATAATTTATCCTATCAGAATAATCCTTTTTATCAGGCATTTTATTTAAAAAAAAAAAGGTTTCATACGACTTTGTATGGAAAGCGACCCGTTACTTTTGCTCGTCAGTATAATATATAGCTGACTAATGGATTAGTTCCAAAAAGTTACGTAAATTTTTGTTTAGATCCAGATCTATATAAAAATTACTAGATGAATATCTGTTAATAATACCTCCAACCGTGTCACCAAATAGCACCCGTATCCTACCCGCTCTCATTTCACATTACCCAACCTTTAACATGTCTATTTCTCGTCACATGCCACCATATAATTACGATGTCTTGCGATTACCGCGAAACTGTATTGATGGTGACATAACCAAGGGACGCGGTCAGTAGGCCGAGCGTCGGAAATCTCCCTCGGAAGTGTGTCACTGAGTTGCGCACGCGACCAGTTCGTTGTGGATTTACAATGCTGTTAGATAATTTGACCTTTGTATATTTGACTTAGGACTAGTTTTTGCAAGTGAATTGAGACGTGCGTGAAAACTGACAAGCGTTCAATGGTCATACTGGAGGGGTTTGCTTGAGAACAGAGGCTTTACCATGACGTCTTAATGTCATTCAATTCCGACTCAGTTAAGGTTTCAGCTGTCATCTTTAGTATGGATCTGACAGCGAGCGAACCTTTTGTTCCGGTGGGAAAATGCTTTGCGCATACTCCCGCGGCGTGGGGACGGCGTGAGAGTTATGTGGGACTCTCCTTCCCCCCCTTTCTTAGCGAAAGGAGGGGGTAAGGCATACTCACTAAAAATCCACCGGTATTCCCTCACTGCCATTGGAGGGCGCCACGGGATCATGATGGTGGCACCGTGAAAACAGCGACCGAAGCTAAATTGAATCGCATTAAGACGTTATGGTAACTCAAAAATGTAGAGGTGAAATAATAAGCATTAAAAAACTAGAATTATGCACATCTAAGTAAGCAACGGTTCAGTTGGAGCGACCTAGAAGAATAACACACATGCCGATAAAATTGCGCGTATCTAATATAATTAAGACGCTTTTTCTTTCAAAAACTAGTTTGAAACTAAAAATGGAGAAATTAGTTCTCACTTCTCAACGTGACATAGATTCCATGTAAATGTTTCTACCAATAATAGATAAAGATGAAGCTATCTTTGACGGGAGGTTATATTTTGTCAAAGAGCTATCAAGTCAACCATTACTGGCGAGTAGAGAAAAACTTAAGTTTCCTTCAATAGCTTATATTGACGTTAGTAGGACTATATTTCCTAATTCCAACTAATTGAGATGGTTTCCTAAAGTCGTACTATTAATGACGGTGTCTTTAAATTATGTACTGTTTAAGAAACCGAGCCACATTATTAGGTACTTTAACTTAACCCATTCACTACCAGCTAAAATAATGCGGGACGTCTTCAAACCTCGAAAACGCAGATGTGTGTTCGAATAACTGCAAAATTTTGACAGTGGCACTGGAAGAAAATCACAAAAAAATAAACAACAACAAATAAAGTGAACGTATAAACAACATTTCAGTAACGACATTCTAGACTTGATAGTGGCCTCTAAGTAAATAGGGGCAGTGTTGTGAACGAAATTAACTTAAAGTGTTTTTTTTTTATATATGAATAGGAAGGCAAACGAGCAAGTGGGTCACCTGATGGTAAGTGATCACCACTGCCCATAGACACCCGCAACCCCGGAGGGATTGCAGATGCAGAAAACCAGCGTTGTGACACTTGCGACTCCCGTCGCAGCATTATGCTGAGCCGCAACCTTTTTGACGTTGGACAGCGACACACTAATTGTTATTTTTCCTTTTTTTTTGTTTTTTTTTTATTTTTAGTTGGGGCTGTTGTTGTCCTATGCGTCAAATAAATGTATTTTCTTTCTTTCTTCTTTCTTAAACGGGTAAATCTATTGGCAGCGTTTACCCCTCGCTAGTTTCTCTTCCTTGGTTCTGTAACGAAGAGTTACTTTGGGCAATTTTACGCGAACCATTATTATCCAACCTAATTATCTTCCACTGGCCCGATTCACCGAGAATCTCTTCCAGATTGGGCCAGGTCAACCATTAATCTGACCACCGAGATAGCCACTCTTACACATACTTGCTCCATCTTCCATCGCTTCTACGATCCATTTATTCTGCACAGCTAGCACGAGTGCGCGCGAGATAGATTACCCATCTCTTTCTAGAACGACCACTAAGAGAGAGACGGGTTACATAGTATATCTCGCGCGCGACACAGCCCTCACGCGCCTATTGGCCCATTTTAATTTGGCTATTGAATGGCCACTATGCACCACTTTGGTACGCTAGCGAAAGAAAAATAAACGGTTTAAATTGTTAACAAATAGTACAGCCGTAGTTCAGCAAAAGTTGTATTGTAATATGTAATGCGACAAGAAAACGAGCGACTCGACATGATTGTTCCGAAGTGAATTGAATGGGAGCCTTATTAGTTTTATTTCGTGTTGTAATAATAAGGCTACGTGGTTGGGAAATATGATTTGCACACATTTTCTTTTCGGGCGAGTGGTTTTACGTGGTTCTTAGCTAAAACATTGCGTGTATTCTATTGTATACAAACTGTAAAGTATAGAGTTACTGAATTAGACACGAATCTCAAGTGTCAGAAATATGTAATGCCATCTCTGTCTATTTCATAGTAATAAATAAAGATGACCCCATTGACTTGTGACACTTAAGGTATCAGGAACTTAACAGAGAGTGGGAAACAGGCTTTAAACCGAGAAGTAGTTTTTTTTGCAGGACGACCTAATTGTATAGATATTCGTATGTAGTGGTAAGTCTTCTTTGCTTCAATGGGGTGTACCATTTTTCGGCGCAAACTTGATCCTGGGGCGTTCTTCAGTCATATGTAAATAAATAAGAAACATAAATCCGCTTTTTACAGCTCCAAAAAAACTGGAGGTTTTCATTTAGGTTGTATATTTTAATTTGTCTACTTAGCTATTGGAGATTGATCGCATCATGGCTATTTTAACCTTGACCCGAGATACGGTCGTGATCAAACAAAAAATTTATTACACGATACTCTTTGCTGGATTCTATAGCTATTTTATTAATATTATAAACCGCATTTCTTTAGTACCTACCGGGTACCAGTCACGTGTTCTTTGAAGCTACTAGATACAATTTTTACAATTCTAGACTAGCAATGCCGAGAGCGGTGCGTGCGGGTAGTGCACCTGCCTCCCGCACCTCTCTCGGCCCCCTTTGTCGCCTATCCCGCACTCCTGTGCTGCGCGGGCGAGGACTCATTTAAGAGTTCGGTCTATACATACAACAGGTCATTTACTTAAGTTTTTCGCCGCTACCACCCTACGTTTAAAAATCCTTTGCACGTCATAAAATATAATGTCGATAAGACGTGGCTGTCAAATTGAAAGTTCGATTTTAGCGACGGGGTTCGAGTCAGGTTAGCATCGCATGTGGTCAAGAGCTGCTGTGCGTTTGGAATCCGTCCGAGGGGAAGAGCAGTGCTTGGTCTGGTGCACCCTGGACATCGGTTAATGATCTACTGGCAGATTCTGAGGGATATCATCGTCCGTTGGCTAAGAACCCGACACGGGGGAGGGGGACTTTTGACCGTGCTCTACCGTAGGTACAACGTTGCCGTCATTTTTGTCACAAAACTTTTGAATACATGTATTTATAACTTTGACATTGGCGAAATCATTGCATCGATCGATGGGGCCATATTAAAAAAAGATGAAGAAGAAGATGATGAAGAAGATGAAGAAAAAGAAGAAGAAGCGACATTATCATTTGATAAGTCGGAGTCAAAATGATAGACCACTCGACCATACAATGCGGTACAACGGCAACAATCGAAACACGAAGTTTAATGTCCCTTTAACAAAATAGACGTACTAAGAGTTGAGCTAAAAAGGCAAATGGATAGACTGACAGATGGAGAATGTGCTAGTTAATTTGCAATTGTTTACAATTTATTAAAATCTTTATTAATTACAGACAGCGCGAGCTTGCTTACTGACCTGTAATTACGGTCTATTTACCTCAACATAAACACCGCGGCTCGTTACCTTAACTGTTACATATTAATTTATTACGGTATAATTTTAATGTTACTATATTATAGTAGGTACATTATGATACGAGTGAGCTAAAATCAAAAGCGAAGGCTTTATTTTGTAATTGGGCGAAAAAGGGCTCGTACCTACGTCTCTATATTTAATCTACCAGGTCAGTTAGAAAGAATTTAGCACTAAAACCATACAATACCAAATAGCATAGGGTCATTATAGGGTTCTTCCATGCTGGTCTGGGAGTAAAGAAAAAACATAGAATGTACCAGTTGCTTATCTTCCCGTGCAGATGGTAAAAGTCCATCGAGGGAAAATCGAGTGAGCGAAAATCTTAGAAATCATGTTATAAGCGATGCGGCTGGCAACCCATCACGCTAAACGTGGCTTTTAGGTATTGTCACCTTAGGCTCTGTCTACCCCGTAAGGGATCAAGACGTGATTTATGTATGTATGTTAGTTTAAGCCGGCCTCACTTTGCCGTTCGTAGAACTCCATGTTGAATTTTTATTATATATGGGGCTCCCAGTCCCCAGTATTCATTCACTTACCTTGCTGTGGCCTTACCTAAAAAACGAACCGTTATGATTTATAGTGGTATCACTTTCGACGTTGAGCAACACTGCAACGCGACCTGCGCAAGGGCAACATAGTTTTAAACGGCCAAGCACGTGTTGATTCTCGCATTAGGAAGGGTTCTGTTAGAGTTCCCTATCGTTTGGCATAATCTCATGTGTTATATGAATTGTTTGCCATAACTTTTTTTTCTACCAAACTTGATTGTTCAGGATTCTTAAAAACTAACCTAACCTACATAGTTCTACAGGATGGCTAAGTTTATTATGGCAAACTGTAACTACTCACACTCAAGCAATAAACGATTTTCATTCTTTTAACATTACATTATGGCTTATGAAAATCGTGCAAAAGAAAGGATTCGCCTTGGCATAGATAGACTATCACACCCATAATATTATTTAAAGTCTTGTGAGACATGATTAAATTTATAAAACTACAAAATAAACGGTTTAACCCACGATAATTTGAGGACAGTTCAACTAGATTCGTCTTTATCTGAAGATCTTTATCAATCGTGATTTGCGGTCACATCACGCGCCGTTCACCTCTTTCAAAATCCACCCCCTGATCTCTAAAACATGCTTGAATCCACACCCTCAATGATGCTCGTAGTCTCGAAGATATCAGTAAAATATATATATGAATGAACGAAGACCTAAGAGCGCATTTTTTTGCGACTTGTTATCTAAGTAGCAAATGTATTAAAGCCGTATAAAACGTCAGTAGAAAATCATACCATATCTTTACAACATGAGCGTAGTCGGGGGGGGGGGGGGTTGGGGGTACAAACCCCCCCGCCCCTCCCGAAAAGTCCAGATATTAACATTAACAAAGAAGTTTATTTTAAGTACTTTTAGTCGTTTTATTTTATTGAATCTCACCCCCGATACTCAAACCTGACTACGCCCGTGCATCACAACATTACGTAACGAAAACAATGTAGTCTTACTTAAACCCCATTTAAAATAATTGTGATTTACTGTTTTTTATATTCTCAACGTAATTATGAAATTTGTATAATGATTAACGCATTATTAAACGTATATACGTGTCGTGTATTAAATTGTCTTCTCGTTATTATGATGGTGATTGTGACGGTAATTTTTTGATGACCGGATGTCCCCAACCTCTGTCGAGTTGAACTTTACGAGCTCCGTCTCTAAGTATTAAAGCAATTTAAACAAAATTGCAATAAATATGTCTCAGGTACCAACATTGACTACCTAATCGTAATTTAAAAATACTTCCATACTGGTCTGGGAGCAAAGAAAAAACATAGTATGCACCAGTTGCTTCTCTTCCCGCGCCGATGGTTAGCAACCCATCGCTATTTTGATTCCCCTTTCCACCTATACGCCCACAATCATTCTAAACGTGGCCTTGTTACCTTAGGCTCTTGTCTACCCCGTAAGGGACAAACCCGATTAATTTCAGCTGCAAAATGTATACAGGTACACAATTTTGAAGATTAACTTTAGAACCCGCATAATTCTAGCGCTTGACTGGTTGGCGGTAGGTAATCCGTTAAAAGAGCTATGTTTCTTTGTTTTTTGTTCCTTAGTCTTCTTTATATACGGCCACAGAAAAAGTGATTCGAACAAAGAAATGTAGCGGCATCCTTTCAATGTGGGGACTGGCTGGAAGTATAATTATAAAGTAATCAGGATAAACCTTCGAATCATTGATGGGGTGATAGATAGTAGAGTCATGTCGAAGACTTTCCGTCGCGTCACTACAGTGCTACAAACTTATTTGATATATCCATGTCAATTTAACGGAAACATAGCGGCAACGCTGAGTTCACCAACAGCGATGCCGTCACCAGGTTAAATATGTTTGTGGCTATACAGACCTTAATTCTTTTAAATCAAGTGCAAGTGCACTAAACTACAAATAAGTTTTAATGAGACTGACCATTATTGAGATAACATTCCATACCACCGTTAGACTAATACCGAATACAGCCCCAATACAACCAGCCTCATGATTTTTGTTTGTGTTGTGCATCTAGATCCGTCAAGAACAACAAGGATGCAAATATCGTGATGGGCTCCCAGACTATTTAAAGGCGTGACATTATTTACTACTTCTGCCCACCTCTACCATCTGTATAACAGTAAAAACAAATATTTGCGGTTCTCCAGGTCCTAAAACAATATGGCAATATTTTTTCCTTTAGGGACAACTCGACTTGTTACTCTAATCTCTGTCTAGTACCCCATAAGGGATAAAGACGTGATATATGTATGTATCAGACAATAATTAACAATTATAATATGATATTAAAAAGAAGTAAATTTGGTAAGTTTGTGAGGTTGTAGACGGTAATCTGGATTCACTGAATCGATTTTGAAAATTCTTTTACCAACAGACTTTATCTGTGAGTGTCAAACGCTACATTTAACTTTGCTAATTAGATCGCGGGCAACATCTAGTGATTAATAATCGTAATTCTTAAGGCTAACTTTAAAAAAGGGTCAAGTAGCCTACTCAAAGGGTGATGCCAGTACTTACAGTAACCACACGTGTAGTAAGGGGGACCTCACAAATTGGAGATGTCCGCTCTCTAATCTAATCGGTCCTGCGTAGTGAACTCGTGAACGAACTCACGCTAGGCAATACCTCGTATTAATCTATAAATAAACTACTACTGCTAGGACTCAGTAGCTTTCGCTCTCGGCTTTGCTTGTGTTGTTGTTGGCGATTGTAAATGTTTTCTTTTTGAGGTCAATGAACTCTCAACCACACGGGCAAGATAATTATCGAGGAAAAACCACCATCTGATGAATTTGCCACGGGCCCCCAACGTTCTAGTTACGGCACTGCTTATGTACGTGTATTTAAGTGAAACCTACCCTCCAACCACGTTTTCACTATATCCTTTTATTTTTTACACGACTTTGGCGTAGGTACCTATTAATATAAGTATGGGTACTGTCTGAGTGCAAGTAATTACGGTTGCCTCTAGACAAAGAACTCTCACGTAGTAACTCAAGAGGATGTGCAGTATAACAGTACACAGACCACAGGAAAGTTGTGTATTCAACTAAAACTATGTGTTTTTTTATTCTTTATTAATGCTATAGAATATTCGGGTAGCTTCAACACAAAATTCAGCATCGACGATGAGGTAAACTTCGTTTGTTTCTGTATAACGTTGTTAGTGTTGTTGAACAACAAAAAATACAAATAGAATTCACTGTATTTTTGTCCCGTAAAAGTGCCTGTAGGCACAGGAATCCAGGGGGATATCGCCGATATGCCTTTATCCGGCACCACGGAATTTGAGTTGTTTATTCCGTTTTACGCGTGCAACAACTAATACTTCACTAACAAAAAAATATACCCATTCTTTTTCCACCATACAAATACAATAAGTATAATTAATAGAGATTTAGATTATTTATTACTATTACAACTCTGAGAAAGTTCCCCTGCTCACGGGAAACCCCAAACTGAAATGGCCAAAATGCACCTTTTTTTTCTCGACACAAAAAACCGCTTTACATTCCTCGACTTGTGTAAGAATCGCACCATTAGGATTTTTAATAATTTTATAAGTAACATAATATTGGCACCCACACCACAGATAATCAAAATACTAGCGCTAATATTATATTTTATTTAATGAAATATTTTTCTTTAACAGATTCATGTTAAATTATCTCAGTCATCCTGTACGGCAACATTAAGATTAAACAATTTGGAGGTTTCAAAAACAGGGTCCAGTAAAGAATTAAGAATTATACCACAGAATGCAAATCCGCATTTTTTCTGTAGTTCTTTTGAAACTTAAGAACCATTTACACTACGTTCTAAAATAATATTACTAGCCATTATATACGAGTATTATTGTATGATTGATCCTATCTAACAACATCAGCATTTCAGAGATAAACAACATTTAACCGGATGCTTTACAGTCAAGGCTTGGGCGCAATTAAGTAGCTGAAATTAGCTTTTAATTTCTAATTGACGCAACGGTTGCGCACCACTAACTTGGAAGCAATGTATGTATTAATATATTGCTGAAATTTCATTAATTATTACTACATTAGACTCGCAAGTCTCAATTTAGGCAACAGTTAATGAATATGGAATCTCAAGGACGTCTGCGGGTGGAAATACTAGATTGCTTCAAAAATTTGATACCTGTTTTAGAACAGTTTTGCCTTTATCTAGCAAAGACAAAATGTCAAGGTGAGAGATAAAGACGAATTAATTTTAAGTTAACATAAGTTCATCAAACGGTTAAGTATGTACTTACAATATGGTTGGTGTTTAAACTCAACACTCAGTTCGTGATCTAATAGCGTATGAAGTCGCTGTAATAAATATTCCCGCTCCATATGATAGCTCCCTAGCTTAGTTCAGAAAATTATTTTTTCAAAAATACTTCTCGAGCGAGATCGAAATTTGTGTATACAGACCTACACTATATTAATGTTTTTTTTTTGTGTATTGTATCTGTTTCTTTATATTTGTACAATAAAGCATTTACTAGTAAGTAAAGTACTTACAATTTGTTGCCCGTGAATTCTTCAGCGCAGAATTAAATATAGCCTATGTTCATCGGGGATACTGCAGGATTCCAATGGTGAATTTTTTTTTTCTAATTCGGAGGAGCCTATTCAATGCAAACAAACAAACAATCAAATTTTTCCTCTTTGTAATATTAGCGTAGAAAAGAAACTGGCTGAAACAATAAACAGACCTGTAACATTATAATAAAGAGTAGATACCTACTCTTATTTAAAATAAAAATAAAATATCTTTCAAGTGGGATTTTCGATAAGAAGTTTCAAAAATTGGTCGCCAGCCAGTAATCATTATTTTTGAGTAGGTACAAAGTTAAATGAGAATCGTTTTTGATTTATGCTATTGCGATAGCCTTTTTCTCACTAGCTCTGAATTTTATTATTTTTATTAGCTCCACAATTTTCATCCCAGGTAGCTCAAAAGTTCTGGTAAATTCTTTGAATGTTGCCAGCAGAGCCTAAGTGCGCTTGACCGCACTTGTTGCGTTCGGGAGACGTCGCAGGCGCAGCCGACCGTGCGCGATCGCTTATCACGACCGAACGATCTACGGCGAAGACATTCTTTAACTTTCTTAACTTGGGGATTCTTTACATCTCATCAAATAGATCTACTTACGTAACGATTTGTTTCCTAGACCATTTCATTTGATATCTGTTACTTTTTGTATATGTATATCTAGCTGTTGCCCGCTACTTCGTCAACGCAGAATTATAAATTTGTGTCCCACGCAAATTGATTATTCCCGACACTTCCAACAATTATCGTTATATTTCAACCAATTTACACAAAACGTGGACAAACTATACACCTAAACATTCCTCGAGAATTATTCTATTTACTGATGAAAATCCATGCAGTACTTTTTGAGTTTATGGTAAACAGACGGGGCCAGAAGAATTCTTTTTTATAATTATGTAGTATTGATCAATATAAAAAGCGTGGTAGCCTAACGATTTGACCTATGGCCTCTCAAGTTAGAGGTCGTGCATTTGTATCCGAGCTCGCACCTCCGAGTTTTTCGGAACAATGAATTGTGCGACATCTCATTTGAAATTTGTCATGAGCCTATCCTAAAGATAAGAGTCACTTGCGGTATACCCAAAACGCCATGGCGAGCTTTACTCGTATATGGCCCGCTAATCTGGCTCGTCGGATTAAGTAGGCCTGCTTGTATGGCAGCCCACCCTAAGACTGAGGTCACAGCCGCAGCGTCCTTTCGCAAAAAAAAAACATTTGACGCACTAACTTATGCAATGCTCGTCCACGCAATGCGCAGTTTATTATAGTCCACGGTAGTGCGCGCATCGAGCAGGATTTTCCTCAACACTTTCACTGCAGATCGTTGCAACAGATTGATTACAAGAGATATCGTTAAGCAAGATGGTTTTGATCTAGCTTTTAATGCCACGCTACGGCACACATGTTTATCTACCTACTTCGGTGCTTATGATTTTGCCAGCTTAACTAGTGAAATAAATAAAAATAAAATAAAATAAATATCTTGCGACAAATTACACCAATTGACCAAGCTACCAGGGTAGCAGGTGACGGATAAACATACTTATATAATGTAGATAAATACATACTTAAATACATAGAACATCCATGACTCGGGCACAAACATTCGTATTCATCGTACAACTGTCTGCCCCTACCGAGATTCGAACCCAGGACCTCTAGCTTCTTAGTCAGGGTCACTAACCACTAGGCTATCCGTTAGTCAAATGTTTACAAAACATATCTTTATTCCTAGTACATTCTACCTTTGATGATCGATACAGCGATTCATGGCGCGGAAGACAGACTCAAAAATCGGGCCCCCGATTTTTACGACTTTTCTGCGAAAATTAGTTTGAGTGTGAGTAAGTCGAAATCTGGTTCTCGATCATCTTGCATAACTTCTACCAGTTTTCCTTACCGACTGGTTTATGTTATTTATTTTATTGACTGTGATTACCATTTGAATCTAAATACCGTGAACTTAGCGTGATATCAATTAATGTGGTAATTAGACGGCTCTGTATTTCTTTCATTTCAAAATGCCTAGTGGTGTCCAGATAGCGCAATAAATTTCCTCTTTCATCACCACTATAAGCTCACTAGGATCGCTATTTTACTTAACTGAGTTTGAAAAAGTATGAGGCTCTTTTATTTTGTATATTTTCGTCATCCATGCCGAGCCATGTATGATTGTTTGTGTTCCTATAAATAAATAAATAAATAAATCTATAGGCACAAAATTACGACAGCGATTATGAAATACTGCACTTCTTTTGTGCACGTCAGTTGTTGCCTTTACTAATGTACCTACCAATGAATAAAGTTCCCACGTAAATAATGGCGGGTGACTGTTTGTTCTTCTCGGTATGTATTAGGTATCTACACAGACTATTAAACCCAGTGCATCTTTTGTACCATTTTATCACACTAAGAGACGTCCTGCAACCACCTAAACTCCAATCACATTTCTATTTTTTTTTATTGAAAGTCTTCCATGATACGTGTTAACACAGATTCATGGCGAGACGAGAATTATTGAACATGGTAAATTACTACTCTCACATTTAAAAATGAAATGCTATTAGTAATTATACACACATACATACATACACATATCACGTATATGATCCCTTACAGGGTAGAAAGAGCCTATGGTAACAAGACCTAAAGGCCACGTTTATCATAATTGTGGACATATAGGTGGAAAGGGAAACATGATAGTGTTGGGTTGCTAGCCGCATCGCCTATAACATGATTCCTACCAAAAAATAAATAATAATTTTAATACACTGTGTCAGAAAGGAGTGTTCAAAATAATCCATCCTGTTTCAATATTCCAGAACTATTTAACCCTTAATCTAGCAATGTGCACTTTATTGAAAAAGTTTTAAGAATACCTTTTTGTAATTATATTTATAAACACAGAATTTTTTGGATTCTAAAATTACGATGAGTCCAGCCGTGACTATTTTTAATGATGTCAAATTAAGGGCGTACAAGCTTACATACAATAGCAATGCACATACATTACATCGTTTAATGCTCCTCTCATCTACTCAAAGGTTAACTGGTAGAGATCCCTTATAGGGATAAGTTCGCCTTTGTGCATATATTAATGTATGTATGTATGTATGTACGTATAACTCTTTATAATGTTTTTTATTTTTTTGTGAATTGTATCTGTTTCTTTATATTTGTACAATAAAGCATTTACTTACTTACTTACTTACTTACATTATTCCGATTTAAATATCCACTGTGAAAATTTAAAGCTACATCGTCCCTTTGACACCACTGGTCGACCTAAACAGATTGGCCAATTATTTTTTATCTACGCGTGGTAGGGAGCAAACCGATCTGGTGATGTAACAATCTGACTGAGGCGCAGGAAACGATCTATGAGCGAGAACTAAATAATTGAGACGTCTATGACGTTATGAGGCCTGGCCCCATAGACTCACAAACGTGACGAACCTTCGGCTAAAAAAAAAGAAAAAAAAAGATCTGACACGTGGGCAGGTAAACGGTGCGCGGAACGATTGTGTCTTGTTTTTGTTTACGATTTCTTAAAACCTCGGTCTACACGACAAAGGAGGCTGCTTCGATATTCGATGTTCGAATCATGCCTCGCTCGCACTAACAGTGTTGAATATCAGAGTGAGAAGAACGGTATAACTTTGTATTTCGGATTTGGGAATATACCCAATAGACACGTATGCGGATCCCGTGCTTTTGCCAAAGTAGTAATGTGAATGCTTGAATTAGGCCTAGCTTTATCGTTTCTGTATACCTACTTACACAACACTACACATATACTTGGTACGGCTTTCTATATTTTTCTTAGTATTGAAAACGACATAATGTACCTATACAGGTGAACTAAGTGAGTATGGTTTTTTCACGTCACTATATTTACCTGTATAATTGTCTGTTATCGCATAAAAACCAAGTAGAGTAGTGAAGGGTGAAATCAGTGTAGTTTTTAAAGGCTCGTTTACCTTTTAGTTACTGGCCTCGACCAAAATAACGGATTTGCGGCATTCACTTACAAATTTTAATAATCTTAGTTCCTTTAACGCAGTTAGCCTCAATATGACGCTGGCCAGTTGTATAATGTTTTAAACTGCAAGATAAAGCTATGTATACGCTCACTTGCGTATGTTTTGACATTCGAAAACGCCTCGAACGCGTTTGCGTTAACGTCTCAATTATATACTTAGAAAAATTGGCAGCGTCACTACCTGCGCGTAACGCCAACTAAGTACCTATAGTAGCCATTGCATAGTCGCCAAATCGAATGCGTCCGAGACATTTGTTGTGAAAATAAAATTGGCCTCTAAAAAACGACAAAAAAAGTCTCGAAAGCGTTCACGTAAACGTCTCAATTACTATGGAAAACTTGGCAGCGCCACTTGCGGATCGAAACGGCAACAAACTGTTGTCATAATATTTAATTATGATTTTTTTTACGCAAACGCCGAAGGTTTGGGAATTATGGGGTAGACTGTGCCTAAGGTAACAAAACCTAATGGCCACGTTTAGCATGATTGTGGGCGTATAGATGGAAAGGGGAATAAAAATAGTGATGGGTATTGCTCTTAGGATGTGACACTTTAACGAGAAATCGTTCAAGACGCTGATACACCGATTTTTTTTAATTTGCTCTGCTTGCATATCAAACTACGGCTTAATTAATGACTTTAGGTTGACGTCTGTACATAGGTCCCCAATACATAAAGAAAAAAATCATTCACGAAGAGGCTAAGACAATTTCTCATCAAAGGATATGTCAGACTATAATTTTAAATAAGTTGTTGAAGGTTTCGAAGGCAACTTTCTAATCAAGAGATTTAATTTAATCTGTAATTCCTGTTGCAGCGACGCACAGAGCACTTTTCACTGGAGTTGCCTCCAGCTCATCATTACGCAATTCAACACTTACTATAATTTTAGCAACCCTTGAAGTGGGTGTTAGCCTGCACCGTCCAGTTCACTCCGCATCTGACCACAGCGACTGGAAGCTGATCGTATGTAGTCGCGATCCTCAGCAGGGAGGCAACGAGGAAGAAGAAGATTACGACGTGTACGGCCTACGTCCACATAATTACGCAAATTTAAACAAAAAATTGTTACGTTGCTACAAACGTATGCCAAAACAAACCTGTCGACATGTGAGACACGACTGTTTCTCACGACGAAGGTGGCTGTGACAGTGACTTTGACAGAGGTATACTTAACCACGTATTGCCTACTCCTGGCGTGAGTACTCTGGAGTGATAAAACTCAACGGACATTTACGCAGCTCAGAGTAAGTAGTTGCAAAGATAGGATCAAGTCTTGTTGAAGTAATTCCCCTTTCTAAAATGATGGTGTTCTTTTTTTATATATAAAGAGGGGGAAAATGAGCAGACGGGTTACCCGATGGAAAGTGATCACCATCACCAAGGGATAGCTGCAAGACTGGGAATCACAGGTACGTTGCCGACTCTTTCAGGAACAGGTAGGCTCGCTTTTTAAAGATCCTTAAGTTGTACCGTTCGGAGAATCTTGCTGCAGAAAGTTGGATCCAGATCTTCATCGTACGAGGAAAGAAAGTGCGTTTAAAGCGCACGGTACTTGACTGCCAACCATCAAGATGTTGAGGGTGGAAGGGCAGACGGTTCCACGAAGTGCGCTAGTGGAATTTGGCCGCAGGCAACAATTCTAAATGTTCATCAGAGCACTCCCCATGATAAATTCGGTACAATATCCAGAGGGATGCCACATCCCTCCCCACAGTCAGAGGATCAAGCCGGTCAGATAGTGCCTGGTTACCAACAAATCGAGCAGCTCTACGTTGGATGCGGTCAAATGGAAGGAGTTAGTACTTGGGTGCCCCAGCCCAGAGATGAGAACAGTACTCCATATGCGGCCTAACCTGCGCCTTGTAGAGTCGTAGGCGATGGACTGGCGAGAAGTACTGACCCGCTCTATTGACCACCCCCAATTTTTTAGAAGCTAATTTGCTTCAGCATTATCTGGATTAGGTGGGTTCTGCGCCTTAAAAGGACCCATCATAAGATCTCTGTCTCTGTTTTCGTGTTTGTCTGTCTGTCCGTTTATATGTCAAAACCGTTTTTGTCACGAAACAAGTTGAAAGGTTTCTTTCGCAACCGTAAATTAGAAATTGATTATATTTGTAAATCATTGTTCCAAAAGTAGGTAGGTACGCTATGTCGTTGCTTCGGATGTCCATCGAAGTTATACCTGTAGATGTTATGCCAAATGTTATTATACCTATCTCTTTTAATATAAAATTAAACCGAGTGAAAGTATAATCATTTGTTATTATATCCTTCATTACTCAC
The DNA here is from genome assembly GCA_932294345.1 of Pandemis cinnamomeana. Classification (NCBI taxonomy): domain Eukaryota; kingdom Metazoa; phylum Arthropoda; class Insecta; order Lepidoptera; family Tortricidae; genus Pandemis; species Pandemis cinnamomeana. The sequence continues at coordinate 6,391,497 of OW028705.1, read as the reverse complement.
ACAACTTTAACGTAAATTAATTTCACCCGTCAGCCTATCCGTTCCGATCATTGCTCGTCTACTTTTTCTTCCATCGATAATTATATAGGTATCAGAGATGAGTTTCTTTGAAATTTAATAACAAACGGGATTGAGTTGCGCTCCAGTTTCTATCTAGCTTGACTACGCATACATATCAGCAATGGGCGGGTTTGTGAAGTAGTTTACTTTCAAATTTAGAGAACTCCAATTTTAATACATGTCAACAGACATACTCACTAGGATAAATGTCAGTTGGTTGCAAAATGAACTGCGTTAGCGTTAAAAAAAGAATCTACTTCGATTCAATTCACAACTTAGAGATCAGCCTGTACAGTATAGCTATAAAATAACATAAAAACAAAGAACTTCTTCGTTCTTTTTGCAGCGAGTTTCAATATCCTTGCTTACCAACAAAATCTCTATATGACAATTTTATTTCTAGGTACCTACATGCTTGCGTAAATCTCGCGTGATTTGGTTTCCATGTTTAGTAAGAAAAGGTTAGTGCCTCTGTAATTTACATTTAATACATTACGTACAATGCTCCTAGTTTCTTAATGTATTTGACGGTTGCCGTGTTTCGAATGAACATGAATGAAAAAGTACGTTATTGAGGATCAGAGCGAGTAGTTTGGACAGAGTGGTGCTCGATGCAGCTGTTGCACTTGCTCTCGGTCTTAACAGCATTATTTCTCATTCATGTTTGTTAAGAACACGTTAACTGTTAAATATTAAAAAACTAGAAACACTGTATACCTAGTACTTACTTATTTTATTCGTGTCAATCCCTCAATGTTTTTATTTAAATAACAGAAAGAAGAAAGGATTGTGCGGACATTATTGTCTCTATGTAGAGAAGCAAGTTTATAAGCACCAACTCTCGGTGCGATTGGATTAAGATAATAGCGGAGATGCCCAGTGTAAGGGTGTGTGCCACATTTTTTTTTACTCAAAAATAACCTTGAAACTACCAAGTGAGCGTCTTGAAACCGCATTTGTTTTTTTAGAAAAGCAAGCAAATAATTATGAATGAAGTGTTGATACATAAATTTCTTTGTCAAACTAGGTAGCTTCTGGTAATAAACAATAATAATCACGCGATATAGAGGAAGGAAACGCCAAGTTGAAGACGTAACATAGCTTCGCTAGATTTGTTTTCTTATTGTGTTCGATTTTGGCTTAATTTCTTATTCAACTACAATACGTCACCTAATCATGACTCTGGGTGTTAAAACCGGGCCGTTCTAAATCTCCATTCACTGTTACATTTAAATTAAACAAAAAATCTCAAGCGCGTAAAAGTTACATCAGTAACCGAAATATTAAAAATGCTGTCCGCTGTTGTTCCGCCTGTCACTGCATCAGATATTTTATGTACCTAAGTAAGTAAGTAAATACTATATTGTACAAATATAAAGAAACAGATACAATTCACAAGAAAATAAAAATAACATTAAAATATATGCACAAAGGCGAACCCTATAAGGGATCTCTGCCAGTTAACCTTTGAGTAGATGAGAGAAGCGTTAACCGAGGGACCGACAAAGAGTGATTTTAAAATTCCAGATTGTGAAAGCCAAAATAGAGCGCACATATTGTTATTATTATAGTACATATTAGAGCGTAGACGTAGATATTATCGATGTTTCAGTCCCTTTCCAACTAGCAAAGACTGACAGGGACGAAAGAAATTACAAATGAGAAATTTAATGCGTAATAGTAACCTTCCGTAGGCGACAGTGACAAATGTATTGACTATCCGTGCGTAGGCGATTAGTAGACATAACTTAAGACTTACGTCCGTAGGGACTTTCTCATTTCTTAAGGAGCAACATCCTTTTCTTGTGGACACAGGATTCAATTGTCATAATCTTGCCTGTCATCTTGTTCTCCTGTGCTTCGTAAATAGTTACAGTTGGAGCGAAAAGCTGTGTTACATCGAGTTGCTTTACGCTAAGCTCCTAGGTACTTTTTATTGAGTCAGATTTATTTTTATTCATGGTCATTTGTCATACATTAGTTACCATCTCATCAAGATGCGTCTCGATTGCGGTATTCTTTAGTTCGACTTTAGTTTTTATTCTGTAGAGATCAATCTTGAGGACACTAATAACTGTGGGTTAAGCCAAGTTACTTTAGCAATAGCATTAACCATAGCCGACGTTGGTGCACCTCTCTCCAAGGAGGGTCCATTTGTAACGAAATGAGGCTGCAATAGCTTATTACAATCTCCAACTTGTTTTCAGTTCTTTAGATCAAAGTCTACTCCAAATTTAAAATTCATATTGATCGTCTCGTTCGATCCTTTTTAACTAAGACATTGCCTAACGAGATCTAGTAAGAGTCAATGAGTGATCACATACAAAATTACACTTCAAGATTTTCACAAAGTCATCGTAATGTGCTATCATAATATTATAACACGTGCTTATCTTACTATGTGATAACCGGTGCTGTGTTGTGATTGACCACCAGCTAATTAATATATCTAACTAGCTTCTGCCCGCGACTTCGTCTGCGTAGAATTATACATAAAAACCTTCCTCTTGAATCACTCCATCTATTAAAAAAAACCGCATCAAAATCCGTTGTGTAGTTTTGAAGATATAAGCATACATAGGGACATAGGGACATAGGGACAGAGAAAGCGACTTTATTTTATACTATGTAGTGAAGGACACTGTGACCATCATATGTGATATCTTCATTATTTGCAAAGGCACATTTTATAAGTCAAATATCTTTATTATTTAGCTTTCCATTATCCGCCTATCCATTTATAACAGTGTATTACATTGATACAATTATTACTTATTTTCATGGTTTTTTTTAAGGATAAATTCACCTGTTCTGACTCCAGTGGATCTATTCCTAAGGATTCTAGATTCCACTAGAAACAGTGGGAGTAGTGACCCCGCGTGCCAAATGTTTGATGTAATTCGCCCATTTATACAAAACACAAAGTCAAGGCGTCACCAAGCAATTTGAGCAAGTAGTAAGGTCAGGTTACATTGAGGTTTGTTTAATAGCCATTTCAATTGTAATTCCGTGAGGGAAGTGGGTGGTTAATGGCACTTTTACTAGATTAACCTTAGTCTGTGTAATTTCCGCTGCGGTTTACGGATTTATTTTAATAATTGTTCAATTAAAACTTGTCACTTTCATTTCTAAACCCCTGCAATAAATTGACATGCGTTGGTTAAAAGTAGGTTAGCTACTACATGTTTAATGCGCTTAGTACCTGTAGCTATCTCATCGAGTTGTATTAAATGAATGTGTCTTCATTAAATATATTTTATGAGCATTGCATAACGCGTGCTAATGTTTGCAAAATAAAATAGCCATCGAAAGGTAAAGTGGCGCACGCGAGATTTTTTACTAAGCGTTGAAAACCAAAATGTGACAGTATATTTGGAGTAAAGAAAAATCTAGCTTACAAAATTACGGGTAGGCTATGCGTATAAGTAAAATTTGTTTTTACAAGTTATTAATTTCAGAATTTTGCAGTGCCAGCAATTCCAAAATAATATTAGTGTTATATAAAGTTTTTCTTAATGCTAGAATCTTATCGTTCCCTCTTCACATAATTTTCTCCAAGCGATTTGGCGAAGGTAAGATTGGTCCTATCCTATGATATACCTACGTTATTTAGTTAACATAATTACTTTAATAATAGGTTAATGACTAGAAACAATCAGTCGTCGTTCAGTGTCGTGTGCTATTGTCAATTATTTACTTAGTTAATTACGAGTCACAGATACAATAATACCCAATTGACCGAGTCTCTGAGGTGCTAGCATAATAACGGTTCTTCAAACAATAGATACCTACAATTTGTAGTTATGACAATAGTTCCAACGTTTATAATAGTTTAACATAATTCTAGTCTGTGTCTAGCAGTGGACAACCTTTTTAACCGACTTCAAAAAAAAAGAGGAGGTTCTCAATTCGGTTGTATTTTTTTTAATTTGCTTATGGCACGCGCCTTACCTTCGACTTTCTTGTGACTAGTTATTTCTTGTCCGAACAGCCGATTAACAATGAATAAACTTTTTTGAGTCAGAATAATTTCTTGCACGATTGATCGACCAACATTACGGTTGCTTGATTTGACTAAATATAACGTCATTGTAGAATTTAATCAAAAACTAGACATACCCGGCATATTAAACAAAGGCCTCAGCCGCGTCTGTTTATTCGTGATAAACTCAAATCCTACTGAACGGATTTTCATGCTGTTTTCATCAATACATAGAGTGAGTCACGAGGAAGGTTCAAGTGTATTATTAGACAATGTTTTGTGTAAATTGGTTGACATTTAACGGTATTTGTCGGAAGATTCGGGAAAACTGACTGGGGTTTCAATCTGCGCTAACGAAGTCAGTCCCATCCGTTTGAGAACCACGATACCTGACACACATACACACACACACGCACAGAGATACATACGAGAGAGAGAGAAAGAGACAGATAAATATTATCAAAACACTATCACTACCTACTGTGCTGGGACTGATATTAGGTACTATGAACATGTATCGATCAGCCAATCTCAACTACAGGCATAGGTTCTAGAACTTTCTACATAGAAATGGTGACAGTATGCTCGTTTCTCTAACATAATTATCTACTACATAATAATTCTAACGGCATAATAAAGTTTAAATAATGTTTATGTTATGGTATCGATTGTACTCGACCGATTGACGGGCGGTCGACGCTGAAGTAATAAATGGCTGTTATAAAACCAAACAAACATTAACAAAACAAAACGACGGCAACGCCATAAAAATAAATGAAGAATAAACTTAATATAAATCAAGAAACGACTGGGGATTTAATTGTTATAAAATGTATATAATAGAATGACTCTTTATTGAACATCAGGTGTTTAACAAAACATAAAAGGCTATGGAGATAATTAATAGGTACATGTTAAGAACAACATGACAGAGAGGAACGTGATGCAGAAATCATTCTTTAATTAATTCATCAATATTTGAGAGAGAGAGAGAGAGAGAGAGAGAAACATTTATTTACACACATTCGATACACGTAGATCTATAACAGGAAAAAATACAATATACTTAGGAATAGTACCGATATATATATATGTATATGGTAATATTTGATTTGGCGCCATACACCGAACACGTAAGGTAAGATAAGACAAGCTCCCCATGCAGGCAAAGCATCTGCAATAATATTCTGGTGCCCATGGGTGGTGATGATCACTCACCACTTACTTTATTTCATAAAAAAACTCGCCCTCCGAATTCTATTGTAACATAAACCCACCCACATATCACTAGAGGAAGTATTAACTATCAGATTGCCGTCGCGGCGGTTGTTCATCACGTACCGTTCCCGGGACAGGCCTTTGTTCCACCCTTGAAAATACATATTAAATATCCTTGTTTATGTCTAAGCCTAGCAAGTATACAACATATAACTTAATCACGCCTAAAGGCCACGTTTAGCGTGATTGTGGGCGTGTGGATGGAAAGGGGAATCAAAATAGTGACGGGGTTGCAGCCGCAACGCCTAAAATAAAAAATCCACTGGCTTTTTATTCGTGTGTGGAACGGCATACGATGGACTTTGCATTTCAGAGTATAAGGCTTGAGATCCTTTAGGAGTTTCAAAAAAATCCGTGGTAAATACCTAAATTAACAACATGGTCTTTATTAAGGTACAAATATGAAGTTTCCTCTACAACTGAGCGCTTGATTTTTCGACATTTTATTTGCATCAGTCCGACCCGCCGCGACGTCGAAATAAAAAGCCTAGCCAGTGAGAGATTCAGCTACCTACATAAATTTTCGTTCACATCAGTGCGTGAAATAGTAAGAAACATACTAATTTAGTTTATGATTTGTTACGCATCTACCTATGAATCCAATGACTAAAATATGGTATCGTAAAGTAACCTTCAATAACAGGGGTGTTTTTATTGCCCAACTAAAGAGCTCCAAGTGCTAACTTTTTGTCCGCGGACATACCTACCTGTTTTCGTTAAAAATTACTTAATGGTTTGTTTACGACAGACTATTTCATCCCTTTTTACAAGACTAAGTAATTTATATAAATATATACATTACAGATTGTCATTTTGGGATAAATTAAAGTCTGAGATTTGCAGTGATCAGTAAAACAGCGTCTAAATCAACAACCGTTTCAATTTCCACAATAAAATTCAAGCAATAACATAAAAAAACAATTTCACTACATACTACCCATAAATAGTACACATAAATTGCTTTTTTATGACATAATTGTGTTGTACATACAATATGTTTCGAAACGGCGAACGTTTACATCTCCAAACGTTCAAGTAAACAGGGTGTGCAGGTACGTTGTATAAATGAAAATACGTAGAATTCTTACTGACAATGAGTCAAAAAAACAAAGTTCATAGACTCTAGAGGCTTAAATCCTTTAGGGCCTTCGCAGCGGGAAGCGGTCCTTATCTAAAAGTTTCGAGTAGAGATGTTGGGAGTGGGGCGGCGTGCGCGCACAACTCTGCTTACCGCGACGGCAGAACGCCGCGCCCGCGCTCGACCCACATTCGAACGAGTTCGAAATATTTTTAAAATTTTAAAATGCATTCGTTTACAGTGCTGAGGTGAATCTGTGTATTGCGACGGTGAATGCGATTGTGATTTGGAACGCATTTTTGTGAAGGATTTGTGAAGTGGACCCTCGAAAAATTAAGGTATTTTTTTATTTACTAAACTTCGAACAACTTTACTTTTATTTTAACGTAAGTGTTTAATTTTATTTCATATTTAAAATTTGAAAATGTTGAAATGATAATGAAAAGTGATGTGAACGGACTGGTTGGTTGTTGCAACCGAGTCAACTTGCTGCACTTTGCAATTTAGTTTGCGTTGCGGATAATTTCAACACACGTCGTCGCTGCGAGTGGCTGCCCGGCACTTTCACGCCGCCGTTGCATAGAAGAGGGTATCTAGAACGATAAAAACATTAACAATTGACCTCTTAAGCTGACCATAATTGTAAAACATTGTTTTCACTTCAGTGAGACCTTGTGCCGTGCGACGTGAAAAAAAATAAACTAGAGAAAAACCAGCATTTTCCACGCTTAGCTAAATTGCCGTATAGTTCACCAAAATCATTATCTTTTTATGTTTTATTCGAACGCTCATGGTTTTTTTTCATTTTGTAAAGTAGGTATTAAATTGGTCATCTACCTATTTTCCGCTGAATAATCCCAAATCACCTCAAAGCACAGAAAAACTACTTTACGGAGGCCCGGACATTACAAGGCTTTTTAACTTAAATTTGTTGCCTCCATTACAAAATTGTCTGGTTGAGTTTCGGGAAAACTCTGTAGCTACCTAAATAGTTCGTTTTGACATCATTATACACGTAAAACTTGTCGTTTATGTTAATGCTCTATCATGCTCTGATTATGCTAATAAATATGGTATTACTTACATCAGACGTATAACTTAGCTATTAATTTAAAATTATAAAATAACACTGCACATGGAGTTCAGTCTATCAACAGTTATCATAAGTTAAGTATACTATTAAAATATGCTAGCTGGGCCCCGCGACTTAGTTCCCGTAAACATCACTTTGAGGAGAGAAACGAGTTTTGAATTGTTTTTCACTTTTAATCACAGCTATCTTCTCTTACCAACATTCGATTTTGATGAAACTTAGCCATATTATGTTGCTCCAGGCTAAGTTTGTATAATTATCTTTTCCCTAAATTTCATCTTAGAGACTGTACCTATCTGGTGTTTAATTTTTTTTTTCTAATTTAATTCTGTTCGAAATACCTAATTCAGGCAGGCAAGTTATTCCTTTTTGATGCTTCAATTCTAAACGAAGTGATTTCTGTTTGTCCGATGATTATCATTTATAAATCATCAAAATCACTCGAACTGATCAACTGAATAAAGCGATTCATCTCGAATGTGCGAACAAAAGTTAAATAATCCCCCGTACCATCACGTAACTTTTCAAAGACAGACTTTTGAAAGATAGTCTAAAACTTGATCCCGTAATTATTTCACTCACACTGATGTCTTTACTGTGTCTCTATTTGTAAACGTAAGTAGACCGGGTTAGTTACATATTAGAGTGTAACGACCCTCCGTGACATTATCTAATATTATATTACTTAAGCACATAAGATGTTGAAGACATAGCGTCCGTCAAGAACCCTTGCCGTATGCTTTGTTCCCTGGATCTAATCAAGCTGTACGGTTAGAAGCAAGGTTTATCATAGGTAATTTTGATGGCATTGAAATGCAAGTACTTACGACAAATATTAATCAAGTTTCTATAATGCTGTAATTACATTTACAGAATAACTTACATATTTAACTCACGCAACGAAAAGCTAATAGGGGATTGTAAAGAGGAACGATTTAACTTTTTTATCTGTTGAACCTCTAGTTAAGTCTTTTGTTTGTAAAATCGATTTATGGACCAAAAACAAAGCGTGGCTACGTCTGCCCGCAAAAATAAAAAGGAATGAATTATACTAACAGACTTCTCTTTTCAATCCTAGTAAAAAATTGCAAAGTGGAAAAACCAAATTTTTGTGACCAGAAAGAAGAGTAATAGAGAAAAACTGAACTTTACTGTACTTTACAATCATTTTTTTGTGCTGTACTTTTACATTATTAGGTTAACGTTAAATTAAAAAAATACACAACTAAAATATTAAATTACCTATCAACTACCTTACATTACCTATCTACCTACCTAAACAACCCGCCCCGCATCATTCCGGGCGGAAAGGTCCCCATCACGCTCGTCGCGTTGCCGCGTTGAGTTTTCTCAGATTAACTAGCCATCTTATATCTATGTGAGTGAATTGTTTTAGTAATTACTGTCGATGTATTTACAAACATGTTTGGAACTGAAGGCTGAGTAAAGTCCGTTACGACCGACCTGTTTCGACAGTACGAAATGATCGATAACTTGAAGCTAACTTGGCTACATTCAGTGTTAAGTACTAATTTCACGACCCGTCTCCGCTTATTTGGGTTAATTCGGTAAGCACCTTGGATTTTTGATGAACATAAAATAAGATTTTTAGAGTGAAATAAGAATCCACTTACGATTTTTTTTAATTGCGTTTAAACGTGTGTATTTTTTTAATGTTAGTATATTTCGTTTGTTTCACTGTATTAGTGGTAAACATTAACAAAAGGCCTTTTTACCCGGTATCTTGCGACTTATCTTGTGACGCCTTCTTGGCAACGTTGGTCTTTCCGGACACAGATTTAATAAAATAAATAGGAAGGCAAAGCCTTTAACCTCCAGGGCAAATGTACTTAGAGATTTAATCTGTCCAGTTGACATCAAAGCAAGGGTACTCCGTACATAATGTTTGAATACTTGTAAAAAGGAAATCCTTCTTCCTCTATTGTTCTATTCGAAGTGTTTTTTTAACGTTTTCTTTACATTCATCATCATAGCGTGAACGGACGTACCAACTCAGTGGTAAATATATATTATGCTTCATGCAATATTTGAGTCGGTTAAAAAAAAATCTTTTACGAAATATAAGCAGGTAAGTCGTTTTGAAATCAAAAGGGAAACAAATCGTAATTGGTATTCATAAATAATGTATAAAGAACTTTCATTTATAGCTAACTGTCAATTAGGTATCGAATTATCGAACAAACCCTATCGAACCAATTGATCCCAGACCCATCGTAAAACCTTGTCGCAGTAAATATCACAGTGACGTTACATTGAATTGGCAACGAAAATCATTGTGACGTTTGCTGCGAGACCATTCTACGGTAGGTCAGGAATTAATTAATTAGTACCTCCACTTACTTTTGGGTAATATGAATTCTAGTGTCTGGTGGTGAATTCCGGATCGCTACCACCACCTTACTCGCTAATCCTGCCGCTAAGTAGCAGTGCTTGCACAGCTGTGTTCCGGTGTGGAGAGTAAGACAGCCGGGGAAATTACGGGCACAAGAGGCATTTCATCTTAGTCCTCTAGGTTGGCAACGTATCTGCAATCCCTCCGGGGTTGCGGGTGTCTATGACCCACTTGCTCGTTTGCCTTCCCATTCATATAAAAAAAAAAGTGTACCACTTTTGCAATATTGTAGTAAACTGCAATACGATTACTGCAATATAAATTATTGTTTAAATGTTGATAATTATCTTTTTCATAATAATAGAGCTCCATTATCTAAATCATGCCTAATTCGCCTGACTGGGCATTGCGGATGCCGCTCACGATCATTTGCTTAATTTAGGCTTGCGCAGGAGTGGCTGCGACACACTTGCGCACCTGCATTATGTTGGAGTGCCTAGGGTTTTATTTCTATAAATACCGATGTTACTTAACTCGTTACTTGAACAGTTATAACATTTCAAAATTCTTAACATAGTGATCTTAAGTAAATAAGTAAATGCGTTATTGTACAAATATAGAGAAACAGATACAATTAACAAAAAAATAAAAATACCATTAATATATGCACAAAGGCGAACTTATTACTATAAGGGATCTCTACCAGTTAACCTTTGAGTAGATAAGATGAGCGTTAAACGAGGGACCGACAAAGTGTGAGTTTAAAATCTTAAAGTATTTTAGTTTGAATAAAAATAATAATGATAATTTATTTGCTTTGGAAACACATAAGTATGTAAAAAAAGGGATGTCTGACGAACCCCAAATTAAGCTGCGCCTGTATTTTGCCTGAGCGGGTTTTCCTCTGAAAGTTCATATACTGCAAATACATTTTCCTATACATTTTCTCTTGTGAGATGCGTAATTTACTCCAGCATGTAGAAAGCTGGTGAGATTATTGAGACTAATACGGCTCCCATTATCCCATCCAATTAGTACCTATACGCAATTATTATGAAAACATCTAATTGCGGCGCCAATGCACTAATTACGTCATTAATAGGTAATCTACCACATGCGTACCTCATTGTTCTGATGTTCTGATGCGGTGTTTGTTTTGTATCTCAACAAACATTTGACTATTAAACAACTCATTTATTTTCTTTTCCCAAGTGCTCCTGGTCCATTAGACCAATGAATTAATCGCCAATTCACACACATTAAGGCTTAATAGGACTTACGTCTTTCTTCCACGAAGGGTGCGAATTGTTGCGTAAAGTGAAATGGCTAAAAAATAAAAACTTGAAATTGAACACCCGTTGCAAAACAACTAGAGTGGTGACTTGTGTCGCTAGGGACACTTACTTGGAAAATGTACATACATACACTTACACAAATCACGTCTTTATCCCTTACGGGGTAGACTTAGCCTAAAGTGGCAAGACCTACAGAACACGTTTAGCAAGATTGTGGGCGTAAGGTGGAAAAAGAAAAAAAAAAACTAGAAAAACTAGTGTTTTATTTGGTAGTCCAAATAATGCTCAAATACACACACGTACACACACACGCACACACATACAGACACATACAATGTATATTATAATTTAGTGTTTTGTTCATATTGTGTGTAACTAATTAATTGCTCCAAATAGCTTATAATTCTCCCGTAGGATAGGTGCCTCTTAGCACAGGTTTTGGATACTTCAAAAGAGGTACCAACCACTGTTAACATTTTGCATATCTTGATACCATTAAATGATTATTATTGTTTTTTTTTTAATTGTATTTGAAACTTGTATTGTATAATAGTACAAATTAATTAAAATTACACTAATACGTTCCCCGTTTTAAAGTAGAATATAATAAAAACTCAAACATTACCTTTGTACATAATGGTGCCAAAAATGTTTAAATTATATTTACGTAATTATTTGTCCATCAGTCATTTTTTTTTTTTGAGATAATCATTGATTTCAGTGACAATTACAGTGAAATTAATGTAATAATATGGGTAGAGCTGTAATCATTACGCAGTCAATTGTTTATCGTTGATGTTGTTCTGATTTCTTTGATCAGAGCGTTTCTTGTAAGTTTTTCGTTGCAAAAGACGTCTCGAATGTCAAATGCTATGAGATTAGTTTGTTGCCGTTTCGTGCCGCTAGTGGCGCTGCCAAGTTTTCCATAGTAATTTAGACGTTTACGCGAACGCGTATGAAACGATTTTTGTAGGAAAACTTACACTAGAAGCTCTGTATGCTTAGTGTAAGTTTTCGGTCACAAAATACGTCTCGACCGCGTTTGCATTAAAATGTCAAGTACTATGAGAAATTTTAGTTATCGTTTCGTTCCGCTTGTGGTGCTATTAATTTTCCCATAGTAATTGAAACGTCAACGCGAACGTGTTCGAGACGTTTGCTGTACCTAATGTATTAGACGCTCAGAACCTATTTTCTTGCCCACGGTCTCGTTGAAGTGTTAACTACTATACATATTCGTTTGTTGCCGTTAATTTCTGCTAGTGGCGCTACCAATTTTTGCATAATAATTGAAATGTTTACGCCGTTGGCTTTCCAGACGCTTTTGTATCAAAACTGTACACTAAAGACTTGTAGAGTTACGTCTCGACCACGTATGATACGATTAGCCATCCATCGAAGCAAGCCCATTTACTTAATTTCTTTAATTATTTAATTGCAACAGACTCGTTTGCGTTCCGCGGTAGTTAAAGAGAGTTTTTATTCAAGTCTCTGTTCCTTTAAAATGGCGCGCGAGTTAATAATATTTGAACTTTTAAACTCCAAGTAAATAAGAATAATTATTTCCGGGTTATATTTATATACCATTGAGGCAGTAAACCCAAGTCCTTTGTTTAAAATATTTGTCATCATTTATGACTGGATCAATGTACACTTATCAAAGTAAATAATTTACATGAAGGAATCCCACCTTGATTTATTTAACGTAGGGTTTTTTTTAAATATGAAGTAAAATACAAGTTATAAAAATACAACCTTTACAGCGATCTGCCACATAGGCATGATAAAATTTTACGTAAACACCGACACGCAAATAACGAGTCGCTTTCATACAAATTTATATAAAAATTTACCCGTTACTTTTGCTCATCAGTTTATTTACGGATTTTTTTTAAACGGTTGATAAACTCTACTAACTAGAGTCAGCCAACTTAAGAAGTGAATAATAAAACCATTATATGATGAAAATGAAATACAGTGAATCTGTATTGCTTGACAAATCATTTTTTACCTGCCTGTCGCAGAAAAACTATCTTTGTTTCTTATGTTTAATAGTAACACAAGATTCGTACGGGTTTATGACGTGTAGAGAAAATTGCCTCTTCTACCTTTCTCCTTTTAACATTGTACTCCACTCGTAATCAAATCAATACTTGCTGTAATAAGGTCAAGATAATTTTTTTTTTCTTTTACAGTCGTTATAACTTGTCGTTATCGAAGCAATAATCACATTTAAACAAATCACTTCGTTTCAACTTCTTGTAGCATGATTATGTAATAGCACGAGTAAATAAAAACTGATGACTAGGTCAGATTTTAATTGTAAATTCTTTCGTCCTTTCACTGCAGAGGTTTTTTTTCTCCGAAGGTCCATCAACGTTAAGTGAAGTAAGGGGAGCAAACACTTGCCTCACTTTGATATTATCATGTTTAGGTTTTATATAAGAACTTTGATTGTATACTTTTTAATGAACAGCAAAGGAGCTAGTGTTTTAGGTAGTTTTGTGCTTGATTTTTACGATTTTAACTCTGTTTGAAACTTGTAAGTACAAGCCAAATGAGGCTAAAGAAGAAGAACAAGTTGATATTTGCTGACAATGTACACACACATATCACATATCGCGTCTATATCCCTTACGGGGTAGAAAGAGCATAGGCTCACATAGGGTAACAAGACCTAAAGCCGCGGTTAGCATAATTGTGGGCATATAGGTGGAAAGGGGAATCATAATAGTGATGGGTTGCTAGCCGCATCGCCTATAATCTTTCCTCGACGGGCTTTTACCATGTGCGCGGGCAGAGAAGCAACTGCTGGTACATTTTATGTTATCTCTTTGTTCCCAGACCAGTATAGAAGTATAAACGAATATACTATAACTTGCTACGTGTAAATAACATATGTAGCATTCTAGCATTTCAATTTGAAAGAGGTTAATTTTCCCGGTTTAACGATAAAAGACAAAATATTGAAAGGCAAAGGCAAGGACAAATTTTGAACCTTTTAAAAATCTTAGCAAGCCAGAAACGAAGATCAAGTTGTTTATTTGGAATTTTAATCATAATCCCGAGTTGTTTTTTGTTGTTATTTCAATGAGTGCCTTAACAGGCATCATTTTAAAAATGACAAAGACATGCATAAATAAAAATTAACAATTGTGACTGCGTTTAAATCACCATTCATTAACGACTGTTACTTTTCAATGAATACAAAATTCAAATATTTAAAATAACCTACAGAAGCCTGTCTTTACATAATGTTAACATCATGCTAAAATTAGTACTGGGACTTATGTAACTTCCATCGCAAGACCCCAACTATCGAGACGTGCATGCTATGAATATACAAAAGTGCAAATTGCGATTTGCTATAAAATTATCGATAATGATCATCGCACAGACAGCAGTGTTACGCGAGTTATATGGTACCAATGGTCGTGTTATGTACACAAAAGTGACACGGCGGTTCTTACAATGCTCTTTACGTATACACGATGTATTATAAAAGAAACCGTCCGTGTCCACGTGTAACGTCGGCTCCTTATCATAAGTAGGTATCCACTTTGTCATACTGTGACTGCATACAAAACTGGATGCGTAAGATAGGAAGACTGTACGTAGACGATGTAATACCGGTTAGGTATCACACAAATTGTCTTTGTCACAAAGACGTAGTGCGTAAAGCAATCGTGATCTGAAAAAATAAGACTAATCGATAAATTACCAATTGTACGATGTAACTTTATTTGGGATTCGTCTAGCGTACGTATGAAGACAAAGTTATTCTTTTTATCATCATTGGCGCTGTCGTCGCAAATTAGATGTAACGTGATAGTTCAAAGTTTGGCCGCCGTATCAAGTAAGTTTGTGAATCATTGTAAATCCAGAGGAAGCTACCTGCAAGTTACATAAAAAGTTTTACCTGCTATTCAAAGGAGAAGTCAAATTTACGTCAGCAAAAAAGGTTATGGGCCCTGAACAGCTGGTTGTCAGGTGTTCTCGTAATTTATAGTCCATTGTAGTTTTAAAGTTACGGAGCAAACTAATAGACGTAGGTTTGGTAAACAAGATCCTTTTGGACCTTACATAGAGCACAAAGATTCTCTTTTCTGATTTATAAGATTTCGTATAAAAGTTTTCGTCCGTCGGTTTATGTCGTAGTAAAGCATAAATGAATGAACTTAATTCAACGTGGCTGACATTTACTGCGTTGACCAAAAAGATCACAGAGAAAATCGCAACCTCTATGCTAAGAAGCAGTTTGAATTTATAGAATCAGTGAATATCGTTACCATCGTTTCTTTATCATTGTATTTTATTTTTAACAGCTGATCTGGTACACTACAATACAATTACCTGTTGTACTTTGAATTTCTGTAACCCCTTGAGCCTTACCATGACGACTTAATGCGATTCAATTCCGAATCAGTTCAGGTTTTAGATGTAATTATTAGTACGGATCTGACAGCCAGCGAACCTAAAGAGGGGGTGCGAGTCGGGTTACCTCCACGTGTGGTCAAGAGCTGCGGTTCCTTTTTGGATCCGTCCGGGGGGAAGAGCAGTGCTTGGTCCGGTGCACCCTGGGCTTCGGCTATTGATTTCCTGGCAGTTTCTGAGGGATATCATTGACCGTTGGCTAAGAGCCCGGCAGGGGGGAGGGGGGTCTTTGACCATTACCGTACAACGCGTTGCCGACATTTTGTCACAAGATTTTTTGATCATATTTTTGTTATTTTATTGAATCAGGCGTTACTTTGCGGAGGTCCATTTCAATGAACAATAAATTTTTACCTTGCTACTCCGCTACTCACGTGCAAAATAACCAAGCCTGTGTGAAATATATATGTTTTTCATGCAATCCCTCCCTCCACTGCTGCCAATAAAACACATATAAATCCCACAAACTTAATTATCCCTTACACCACACAAACACTGACGCGTTTCGATCCCTCTACGGGATCATTATCAAAGTTTAAACACAACCGTTACACATGCAAACCAACGTCGTACTGAATCTAAACTGTATATATAAGCATAATGTACCTACGTTCATATGTTTTCCCAAAGTACCCTATTATTTATGATTTTTATTATCCATTAACAACTACCTTCAAAATAAAAAAAATTTTTTCCCCGACTACAGTAAAAACAAATAGGGTTATGTATTTTACAAAAACAATTTTCATTCATCAAAATGAACACGCAATAACGGCGATGAAAGCAAGTTCACTTGTTCATTAACTATGGAACCACTATTGCTGTACCTAATTATCTCCAACTGCTCTAAAATATCCAACTGTAAACCCTTCTCACAAAAATGTAAGATGTCGAAAGACGCTGAATCCGGCAACGCATGATTTTCCTCTAACAAATGTTTTGCAAAATTAGATTTCTCTGGGTGATTGAGCCTATACGAGGCAGTATGTTCCTTAAATCTGGTAACGAAACTGCGACCCGTTTGCCCCACATACACACTATTGCATTCACTACAAGTTAACTTATACACCCCCGATCTACTTCCTTTTTCCACCCTTTCCTTGTTATTACACAGTTTCGCACGCACAGAATTATTTGTCTTAAAAGCGACATTAATATTTTTTGATTTTAACAATTTATGGATTTTATCAGACAAATGACCTACATAAGTAATACTAGACCTATATTTTTCTGCAATCTGAGTGGGTACTGCGGCGTAAAGCATGCTATTCACTATCCGCCTCTGCTTCTTTCTAACTAGACCGTTAACCATTGCTACAGTATAACCATTTGAAACTGGCTGCTTTCCATTGCTATATACATAGATTATTAACTGTTCCTCTTTCTGTAGAACATTATGATTCCGAGTTAAGTACTATTTATCAAATTGCGGTTTCAAATGGTTATACTGTAGCAATGGTTAACGGTCTAGTTAGAAAGAAGCAGAGGCGGATAGTGAATAGCATGCTTTACGCCGCAGTACCCACTCAGATTGCAGAAAAATATAGGTCTAGTATTACTTATGTAGGTCATTTGTCTGATAAAATCCATAAATTGTTAAAATCAAAAAATATTAATGTCGCTTTTAAGACAAATAATTCTGTGCGTGCGAAACTGTGTAATAACAAGGAAAGGGTGGAAAAAGGAAGTAGATCGGGGGTGTATAAGTTAACTTGTAGTGAATGCAATAGTGTGTATGTGGGGCAAACGGGTCGCAGTTTCGTTACCAGATTTAAGGAACATACTGCCTCGTATAGGCTCAATCACCCAGAGAAATCTAATTTTGCAAAACATTTGTTAGAGGAAAATCATGCGTTGCCGGATTCAGCGTCTTTCGACATCTTACATTTTTGTGAGAAGGGTTTACAGTTGGATATTTTAGAGCAGTTGGAGATAATTAGGTACAGCAATAGTGGTTCCATAGTTAATGAACAAGTGAACTTGCTTTCATCGCCGTTATTGCGTGTTCATTTTGATGAATGAAAATTGTTTTTGTAAAATACATAACCCTATTTGTTTTTACTGTAGTCGGGGAAAAAAATTTTTTTATTTTGAAGGTAGTTGTTAATGGATAATAAAAATCATAAATAATAGGGTACTTTGGGAAAACATATGAACGTAGGTACATTATGCTTATATATACAGTTTAGATTCAGTACGACGTTGGTTTGCATGTGTAACGGTTGTGTTTAAACTTTGATAATGATCCCGTAGAGGGATCGAAACGCGTCAGTGTTTGTGTGGTGTAAGGGATAATTAAGTTTGTGGGATTTATATGTGTTTTATTGGCAGCAGTGGAGGGAGGGATTGCATGAAAAACATATATATTTCACACAGGCTTGGTTATTTTGCACGTGAGTAGCGGAGTAGCAAGGTAAAAATTTATTGTTCATTTCATATTTTTGTTATTTTGACATTGGCGAAGTTGTCGTCGCTATAACGACTTGAAACGCCAGAAATAAGAAGAAGAAGAAGAAGAAGAACCTAAAGAGAATCGGAATGGAATCGCATTAAGACGTCATGGTAACCCCCTGATCTTGTAAATATGTCTGTTTAAATAAATCTCATACAGTCCTATAAAAAAAACTTTTTGAGAAATGCTCAAACACTATTGACCAGCTGAAGTATTCTGGTTCAATTTTAAAGCATACTTAGTATTGTGCTTACTGAATCGAAGACTAATAAATGTTGATACTGGCAGGCTAGCGCAGCCAGTGACACCATATTTTATGTCTGTCCCCATTGACGTGCTATGGAACATTTTATATACGTGTCCGTCGGTCCGTTCATTTGTGTTCACGTCACGTTTCCTTGTATAATAGTGACGTTAACTTATTAAGACGCGCACTGCTTCGCGAATTGATTTGTTTCGAAAACTATTGACTTTTATCAAGGCTATTGGAGAGTTTGATCCTGTTTCACCTGTCTCTTGTTTTATTACTTTAATAACACTGTCACACAGACACAGATTAAACAGTATCATACTTGATCCGGGCGATACAAGTTAGGTTCGAGTGAGATCAACGAGGTCATAATCCATGTTTGTATCTAATTATTTTGTATCTGAACTACATCTGGGGCCTTGCCATGACGTCTTAATGCGCTTCAATTCCAACTCAGTTCAGGTTTTAGCTGTCATTTTTACAATACAATACAATAACCCTTTATTGAACACCACATATAACAACCAAAACAGAAAAAAGGTATACAGAATATTACAAGGTAACAATAGGCGGCCTTATCGCTACAGAGCGATCTCTTCCAGGCAACCATAATGGACTGGAGAACAGAACAGATCTGAGCAGATGGTGCAATTTAGAATATATATTAATATACTAAGTACCTACTGAAATACATAATATATTATACATGAAACACACATTTATAATAAATGGAGATATAAATAGACACACACACATACCTAAAAAAGCCAGCTACAAGATTCATGCACAAGACAGATAGTGCTCTTAATAGCTCTTATAGTTAGTGTTCTTAGTGTTTTTAGTATGGATCTGACAGCGAGCGACCCTAAACTGAATCGTAATTGAATCGCATTAAGACGTCATGGTAAGTCCCCTGTTCAAAGTCTTCTAGTTTATGGCATTAAGTGGATACCAGCTTACGATAACTCATAACGCAGATTAAGTTGTCTAAATTAGCATATCCTCTGCTTAACTCGCTGTTGTCCTAGATAAACTCCGTTTAGGTATGCTAAAATGTTGCTAGATATTATGATTGCATGGGGACTTCTTAATTTGAATATTACGTACACGTACCCATACAGTTGGTGGTTATTCCAGGGTGTGGTCGCTGCTTTGGTAAACTCTTTATTGCTCACCACTACAATGTTCATTACCTACCTATAAAACGTATCTTAATAACTAACTATTGAGACTTGAAATTTTGCAGACAGACCTTGATTACCACACAACATACATATATCACGACTTTATCCCTTACGGGGTAGACAGAGCCTAAGGTGACAAAACCTTACGGGCACGTTTAGCATTATTATGATTGATTGATTCTTCCATGCTGGTCTGGGAGTAAAGAAAAAACGTAGAATTTACCAGTTGCTTCTCTTCCCGCGCAGATGGTAAACGCCCATCGAGGGAATGGGCGAAAGTCTTAGGAATCATGTTATAGGCGATGCTGCTAGCAACCTATCACTATTTTGATTTTCTTTTCCACCAATACGCCCTTACCACACAAATGTGCTGAAATGGGATTTTACGAAATTCCCACGAGATAAGGAAGTACTTAGCCCAATTTTACTATCCCACCCATAGGGGGAAGCTAGAATCATAATCAGAAGAAGTACAAAGAATTATCCCTTGAAGGCTTTTTCTAGCAATAGCAGACAGGAAGAAAATTATTCATATTTATTTCTCTTTTTTATACCTCGAGTGTGTTTATTATTATTATAATCAATGTGTTAATTATACAGTCCAACTTAAAGCTAGGTAGAGAAGTATCCGAGACACTTAAAGTACAAAAGGTCTCGAGCAGGTTTGCCTTGCATTAATCAATAAAAAACGTGTTTTAAACATAAATCTACAGAATATATTATACTATGTTAACAGCATAGTAATCTTAAAATGATGATACCTTCATTCTGTTAATGTTAAATATTTAATAACCAGAAATCACTTTTCAAGAGACGAATATTCAATTTGTAAAATGGCGTCGAAGAAGAAACTCGTTTTGAATAATTGAAGCGTTAAGTTTTTTCTAGAGACAAAATCAAAAATCACCTCACCTTGGAGCGCCGATTAAAAACCCAATTACGGGTATAAAAAAGTTACGAGTTCACTGAAATTCATTCCGTACATACCTCATTCGTCTTTTCTTAACTTGATGCGTCCAAGGCGAAGGTTGTATTGCCTGACCTGTACTATAATCATCTTTACGTGAACTTTACAGGGTGGTCATAAAGACTCCATTGATCAATGCACCATGTTAGGCTGACGCGGATACGCTCAGTGATATTTTCTTGCGGAAGTGATACTCGGAAGTAATCATGCTACTACCTTATGCTCGGTTATGCTAGGTGGGGTAATTTACGAGTTGATTTATGCGACGGGTAAGGGTAATCGAACTCATCAAGGTTATCGTCATTCATTTAAGTGTTGTTTTAAGTCAGGTCATTAACTTTTTTTTTCGTGAACTATGTACTGCAGCTATACTAGACTTGGGATGATTATGGTTAAAGAGGTGTTGAAAGAAGCACTGACATTACACTAAGTTACAGTCACTTGCAAATATTACAAACCAACCTAGTAACCGCAACATCTAAAACGCACTTAAATCTAAAACTGCGTAATAAAAAAACATTTGTATGTTAGAAACTTTTGAATTGAAATTATCAAGCCGTAGGTGTCTTATAGGTAATGTTTGTACCGGTAGATCTGTCCGATGGTTAGTATAAAAATATCTAAAAGAAATTTCTCGAATCATCTTAACTATACAATTCAATCGTAACTCACGGTCCGTGGTTACAGGGTTTAGATACACACCTGCGACAAATATTTTATGCAATATTGATTCCCTTATGTTGTTCGTATTCATTGAGAATTCGTATTGATCCTTAAGAGCTTTAGGCTAATATGTAACAAGTCAAACTTTTTCACGATCGCCGTTCGTATGCCTCGTTTTAAACTCGATTTGAAAAAATAATCAAGCCAATTCACTGAGACATAAAAATATTCTTGTGTTGGGAAATAACCATAGATTTATGTAATAAGCATATTTCATATAAAAATTGTTTAAAATGTACCTAATGAATTAGTTGATTAAAGAGATTTCTTAATATTGTGTTTTTTCAATAAACAGCAAGAATTTTATCGTTTGGCGTCTGTAGTGTCGGTAATTGTGGGCTAAATTTGGTATTAGGCAAGTATTTTTTTTATTTTATTTTTATCTATTATCTATTATAACAATTTTATAAGTCTTAAAAACTGTTATCAAAAGATCGTGTCGTCGTAAACGGGAGAACAAATTCAAAATTTTACTCTGTAGTGCACTTTGTAGACTTCATCTTTCTAAAACCTTTCAAGTATTCTAAAAATCTGCCCTATCTGGCCTTAAAAAAGCTTCCGAAACTTGTAACTTTTAGCGATACGAGACAAGATCGGTTGCGCATTCCCAACTGTTTCATTAATAATCTTTGTGTTTTATTCATGTACTAATATAACATTATTTCCAACTATCTTAACAGCTACAGTTAACCATCTGGCCTCAAAATTAATGATTTTGTAGAGGACGTCATTAATAATTCTGTTTACGTTTCAAAGCACCGTAGCATTGTGCAACGCAACATTAACATTTTCTAAATCAAAACAGTGATTCTTTAAACAAATTAATGTTGCAACTATGGTACTATTATGGTTCTTGGTTCTTTAGGAATGTTGCTCCTCATGAGCTTTAGTACAATGGACAATGAGGATTAGCTTTAAGGGATACTTGTTTCAAGAACAATACCATGGGATATAATCGAAGGGATTAACCGTTACTAGTTTTATTGTAGCCACGTCCAATGTATTGATTTAATTGAGCCGACGGCATTCGTTAAGGCATTTGTAAAAGTTGGCTCAAAAAATGAGATTGACGCAGTTGAAGGAACTCGAGCTGATAATAATAAATGACAATCTATGACTATAAATACCAGATATTTTTCCAAATCGTAATAAATTTAATACGATCGCTACCATTTCCGGTGAAACCGTTCTCGATTCAGCAGATACAGTATTAGAATACCAAATTGACATGTTTTGAGACTAAATAGGTATGGAAATATGTAGAGATAATTTCGTGCTCGACCTAATTTCACGGTCACTTACATCTGCGTGTTTCGGATGTCCATACGATGACCCGCTCAATGACAGATCTAAATATGATAAAATAATACAACCTTCCGCAAAACACGACATTGGCTTTATGCAGAAGCTTTGTAAATAAAGTATTTCCTATATTTAATGCGCACACATTCTTACCTTGCTCATTAGCTGCTTTAAACATCTACTTCTGCAATGAGTTTTACACTAAGTACAGGGCCTTATTAGAGAACCAACGCTTTGTTTCTATCTTTCAAGAGTTGCAAATGAGATTCATATCTCACTTTAACTGATAAGCGTTAAGCGTGTGAGATACAGCATTCCACATGCGTGGATAGTGCCGAATGCTCCAATCTTTAAGCATCATCACATCACCGTTACATCCGACAGAGAACCAAAGTTACCGACACAGCTCAAAGAATTAGCAAGCTGAAGTGGCAGTGGGCCGGCCATGTCTCGCGAAGAACCGACAACCGCTGGGGTAAACGTGTTCTTGAGTGGAGACCGCGACTTGGCAAACGTAGTGTAGGACGCCCTCCGGCCAGGTGGGATGACGATCTGCGAAAGACTGCAGGCAGATGCTGGATGCGTCAAGCTGAAGACAGGGCGCTATGGCGCTCATTAGGGGAGGCCTATGTCCAGCAGTGGACTAGCATAGGCTGATGATGATGATGACATCACCGTTGTTTTCACCTAGATACTGTTGAAATCAAGTCCTTTAGGTGTTTCAGGTCTAAGGCAGTAACTGGCTCTGGAAGGACTAAAAACATCTGAATGACTTAGAATAGAAAACACAACACAATATTAATAAAAAGGCGCAGTTCAACAAACGTTACCAACACCATACCTAAGAATTGTCTTTTGTGAATGATAAAATCATACTTACAAGACATTTAAGTAGTTAGACCAAAGGTTAGTAGTAATATAAGCGTTAATTACTTAAGATATTATAGTACAATGGAAGAGTATCAGAGGAGCCACAGCACAAAGGCGCACATAAACCTCGCGCTAGACTGAACCAATCGAGTACATACACACTGAATAATTCAATAAGGAAATTGGCACTCAAAAGGAATTAATAATTGCTCCTTATTACCTACATAACTTTGACAGAGAACATGTGGCTTTCGATTAAGTTTTCAATCTAATCAAAAATTAAATCTCGACTCAACCGAGAGCGGCGCTTTGATGACGAGATAGTGTCAAGCTAGTCGAGACAACTTTGCAGTCTTCCTGTTCAAAGAAAACTTAATTAATGTGGGTTTTCATAATCCATAATTATCGTTATAGGATCGCATAGGGACCTTTTTACTGCCTAAATTATCGTGGAACTAAGTAGTAGACTATATTGATAGATAATAAGATTTCTCAATTGCATTAGAAAACAGAGGCTCAATTTTTGAAAGCTTATCACCTGAAAGTGGAAAAATCTGTGTGTTCCTGCAGAACTAAAGCTAAAATTAAATTTTCGAATCTACTCGTACCTCAATTTGAGAAGAAAATGTAATCCCTTTCGAGTGATATTTTCACATTATGCGCTTTCAAAAATCGGGTCCCAAAGCGCATAGTGTAACTTTTTATCGGAAACCAAAGCAAAATAGATACAAAGAGTAACTTATCCCTAGAAATGGATCTCTCCCAGTTAACCTGTTTTTACTTCAAATAATTTGGGTTTTCGAACTAACAATCAGCATCGATCACCAAGATTACAAATACCTCCTGTAATTCAACAAGAAGATTATCATCCACAACAGCGGAACTTAACGATTTGCGGAGTGTATACTTTTCTTTTATTAGTATAGATTGTTGTCCGGAAAAAGGTGACAGAAACTAAATTACGGTGCCGGTGCAAAAAGCGGAAACGTAGGCACTGGAACCGTGGTGCAACTCGTGGTTACCGCAACGCGTCGCCAGTTGCCACACGACGGGACGCGTTACGCGTTAACACACGCCGGTATCGTGTAAACATTGCCTTTCATGGTTACACTATAACGTGTTTCCGCGGAACTGGATACCTGCGTATGCCAAATGAAATGTCTCTTTAAGGCGAATGCTCAAGGACAGGCAAACAACCTGCACTATCCGCTCCGTCAAGCTGTGGAACGAGTTGCCCCTGACGTTGAGGGAATCTCAGTCTGTGGCGGTGTTCAGGGGTGGGCTGAGGAAGTTGTGGCTAAGCACTGGCACCTGAGGCGGTAGCTGCCTTTCATATTGTATTTCGGTTCGAGTATTTATTTATTTTATTTGATATTCGTTAGTGTTTATGTAAGTTTATTGGATACATTTTTATTCTGTTATTTATATATTATCTTATTATAGTTAGGTATAATAATATAATAATGTACTTTAGTTGTTAATTTATTAATTTATTAAGTATTAATACTACTTTATTTGCGCATAATAATGACTGCTTGCCTTTTTGTTGTAACTTTTCCTTTCTGTGGCAGGTTAGCTGGAAGAGATCCCTTCTTAGGGATAAGTTCGCCTTTGTACTATTTTCTCTGTATTACTGTATTTTTATATTTTTATGTGCAATAAAGAGTTTACATACATACATACATACATACATACATACATACAACCTGTCTTTTTTTACTTTAATTTTTATAAGAAATAAGAAATAAGAAATAATAAATAAGAAACGTTTATTGTTTAAAACCGTGTACAATTGTGATAACATGATTTTTATAAGTTTATCCATTTCGGACGTACAATATTTAGATTTATTAGGTATTATAAATTATTAGGTGATATCTTTATTTTAAAAATTTGTACAGAAATATTCATTTAAATTATAAAAACACATTGAAAGTAAAAAATCCTTTAGTTTATTTTTAAATTTATTACCATCTAAAGATTTTATATATACGGGCAAATGATTATAAATCTTTATACCGTTTACATAGGCGCTCTTTTTAAGAATATAGCTAGAAGGTCGGACTGTACACATATCATATTTATATTGTGATCGTAAGTTGTCCTTTAAGTCGCTTTTCTTTGTAAAATACTCGTTATGTTCTTTAACAAACAAGCAAATTTCTAGTATATATATGCATGTCAGCGTTAATATTTTATTATTTATAAAGATGCTTCTTACAGACTCCATATTTTTAACATTATATACAGGGTGTCCCAGAAAGTAGAGTCAAGCGAAAGTCCTGACGTAGAGCAACTCAAGGGGCATCCGAATCACCCCCATGTATGTTCCGCGATTTTTCGTAGTTTAGGAGTTATGGCCTTTTTTCATATTTTCTATTAATCTACGACCACGGAGACAGTTTTGCTCACTCTGACTGCAATAATTGAGATAATTGGCTGCTTGTTTTTTTAACGAGTAGCTGAACAGTACGTGCATGTATTTCATTTAAAAACAAAACAATATCGTTGACCGTTTGGGCAAAAAAAAATATCGAATCACAAAAAGTGACTAAATTTTGACTGTAAATCAGACTTTGAAGGCCGATTACAAAAAAAACTAGCATAACTTTTTTTTTTCAAACCATGTTTAAAAACTGCCTTATTTTATTGACTTTCTACCCTATTAATTTTATTGATCTATCACTAAGGGATCATGCCAAAAAAAATATCCAAACGTACTTCATCCGTAATTTTCACTTTTTCTAGTAAGGCCAAGTACAAATCTGAAATTAGGTTTGTGCTCCGGATTTCGCATGAAAAACTTCTTGGTGCAAAACAATAATACTGACCACTGATTTTCTGAGGCTATTAAATGAAAATTAAAAAATATTTCAGATTTGTACTTGGCCTTACTAGAAAAAGTGAAAATTACGGATGATGTACGTTTTGGTTTTTTTTTTGGCATGATCCCTTAATGATAGATCAATAAAATTAATACGGTAAAAAGCCAATAAAATAAGGCAGTTTTTAAACATGGTTTGAAAAAAAAAAGTTATGCTAGTTTTTTTTGTAATCGGCCTTCAAAGTCTGAACTGCAGTCTAAATTTTGTCACTTTTTGTGATTCGATATTTTTTTTTGCCCAAACGGTCAACGATGTTGTTTTGTTTTTAAATGAAATACATGCACGTACTATTCAGCTACTCGATAAAAAAACAAGCAGCCAATTATCTCAATTATTGCAGTCAGAGTGAGCAAAACTGTCTGCGTGGTCGTAAATTAATAGAAAATGTGAAAAAAGGCCATAACTCCTAAACTACGAAAAATCGCGGAACATACATGGGGGTGATTCGGATGCCCCTTGAGTTGCTCTACGTCAGGACTTTCGCTTGACTCTACTTTCTGGGACACCCTGTATAATACGTAGACATTTCTTTTGAAGTATAAATGTGGACTGAACATTTACTGAATTGCCCCAAAATATTACACCATATGTAAGAAAAGGATAAACATTACCATAGTATGCTGTCTTTGCTACCTCCAAAGAACTTATGTGAGACAAAGAAAGCGCTAAGAATTGCAATAGATTTACAAATGAATCTGTCTGTTTTAAGGGACTAGCTAGCGTCATTTGGTAACTAAAGTCAATATAGGGTAAGTTACAGGGTGAATGTGATAAAGTTAACTACCGCCGTCAAAGCTGCGGCTGCGAGTCTTCTAGAAGAAATTTACTCGTATCGTATTTCCTTATTTTTTTAAATGCTAGCCTGTTGAAGTGTCCCACTGCTAGGCAGAGGCCTCCCCTTTTTCTGCCAGTTTTTTTCTCATTATTGGCCCTTAATCTTTAGTGCAAAGTTAGTCTTAATTAAAGGAGTCACTTCAGTCAGAAGCTATTAAGCTAAATGCAAGGAGCACTCCTGACTCATCAAAAAAAATCTATGTTTCTTTATTTATTCAAAAACTACCTTCTCGCAGCATTCCTGAGAAAAAAGGATCTTTACAGATAGACGGATAACGGAGAAGTTTTTAACTCTAATTAACTCGTATTAATAGCTGTAATACGGTTCTATAACAGAAATGTTCCGTTTTTTATACTGCATAGAAACAGGATAGGTAAGTTAGGAAATTGTACAATAAGGCGGGCTGACTCCCTGGTAACGCCAGTGAAAGCGTCTTGTCTTGACCTACGACCGCTGACGGCGATCGCTTGCGGTAGGTGTGGTAAGATTCGGTAAGAAACGTAACTTATCGCCGCGGCATCTAGTAGGTTCTTCGGTAAACTCGTTTGTATGCGTTGTTGTGATTCATGCTAGAACTTCTGACTTCTAACTTTCTGTCAAAGTGTAGATACCTACCTGTTCTACTGAGAACTTCCTCCATTTTGAAGTCAATTAAACAGAAGAGTGTTCTTTGGTGTCGGTGAGACAAAGGGTTCAGTTGACACGGAAATAGCATAATAATTATGACCTTTCCCCAAAATGTTAACAACGATCATAAAGCTCAAGGATGTCATCATCTTTTTTATTAAACGGAGGAAACGAATTAAATTTTTCTGAATAAGCAGCCGATTAACTTATCTCCCATCCAAAGTTCTTTTTTCGCGTTTTGGCACATTTTCATTTGTGACACAGAGACAGATTGAATGACAGAACCGAGGAATGCGTTAGTGGGAAAATAACGTGGCAATTTATTGTGAGGGAAAGCAAATATTGTACCTGGGGTACTTAAGCGATGACAGCTTCTTTTGCTTGACACGACACGCCAGAATATACCTCCGTTTCTGCCATGTCAGACGCAATTTTTCCAAATGCAAAACATTATCTACGTTGTGTTTGTTGATGTAAATGTTACGCAAGCAATTCATGGAAAGCATTTACTAGTTTCGCTTCACTAGTCGATAATTTTCGTCGCCATTTTTTCTACCATCTGCAAATGCTATGGGTAGAGCAAAGCATTTAAAAACATCTCTATTAATGTTAGTTTTCGGTCACGTATACGTCCAGACCATGTTCGCGTTAAAATGTCAAATACTACGAGAACAGTTAGTTGCCGTTTCGATCCGCAAGTAGCGCTGCCAATTTTTCTGTAGTAATTAAGACGTTTACGTTCGAGACGGTTTTTTGTGTGAAAACGTACACTAGAGGCTCTGATCCCCTCTAACGGCTATACGAATAGTGTTTTTCCTTCAAGTGTTTTATTTATCCGATATTATCGCCAGTGGCTACAGTGTAAAGCACTTATAAATTTCGCTTGGATTAATTAGCGACGTCAGCGACGGCCGGTGCAGGGAAAGCTGCGCGTGGGCAACAGCGACACGCGAGCGCCGCGCAAACAATTCCAGAATTAAAATAATTGGACAGTGAAATACCAAACGTCTCCGCTACCCACACGTTGCGAAAACGCAGGAAAACGGTGATGTATTTTCTTGGAAGGAATTATGGGCTGTGGAAGAAGACAAGAGAGTTAATTGGCAGTACGAGTTGATAGCAGTACGGCGACGTGCATATCGAACAATTTGACTCCTGGTCCACCGTAGAACGTTCTCGCAGTAAACGTCACATGATTTTCCTTGTCAATTCAATGTAACCACACTATGACATTTACTGTGAGAGAGTTTGACAGGGGATCAAGAATCAATCTATTCGATAGTACACTGCGAAGGCAAATGTCACTTTATTTGTGTGCACTCACATAAAACAATTTGCCTCGCAAACTAGTTATTTGCCTCTCACGCTAATTTAAAGATAACGATTGCATCGCTAACTGAAGTGTACCGTTACAACAAAACCAATAAAACCGGAAAAACACTGTAAGTTGACTTCCAAAAACATTTTACAGTGTGAGTAAAGTCTTCTTTTCGATTTCACTCGCAGCTTACGATTCTATTTTAGATTACCTACGTAAAAATGCAATGGTAACATGGTACTTACTTTTCCATTGATTATCTGAATCTCAAGTTTCTCCGTAAGTCCTACTTAACTCGGTTTAGAATTACAATTAACTTAGATCCATAAAATTGTTATTCCGCGCTACATTCTATTGGAACTTGGGGCATGAGCATGTTCCGGATGTATGAGTTAAGGAAAGCCCAGCACAGCCTCGAGCTAACCTCGTGCGGACGTGCTACAGGCGAGAGGGCATCCTTCGAGTTGCCCAACGACCTTGCCAACGACCTGTGACTCGACGGTAAAATTGGCACGCCTAAGTTGACAATAGCGATGGTAAAACTATTTTTAGCCTACAGATGGCGAAAATGATGCTGGATCTTTGACTTCTAACTTTAAGCGCAACTAAACGTGCTAGTAATCAACTGGAAACGGTTATTAAGAAACCTATGAATCATTGTCATGTTGCACTATAGATACCTACATACATGCATCTTTTCTATAGAAGTAGGCTGAGACTTTGTTCCACTTGCTACGATCCTGTCATGCCTTTTTCGCTTCATCCACGTTCATCAATCTCTTCGCACATTTAGGTTACTCTTGACCGGAGGGGTTATCATGCCGTCTTAATGCGATTCAATCCCGGCTCTGTCCAGGATTTAGCTGTAATTTTTAGTATAGATCTGGCAGCGAGCGAACCCAAACTGAATATGAATTAAATCGCATTATAATTCGGCATGGTAAGGCCCCAGTCTAGGTTCGCTCGCTGTCAGATCCATACTAAAAATGTCAGCTAAAATCTGAACTGAGTTGGAATTGAATCGCATTAAGACGTCATGGTAAGGCCCCTGACCTTTTAACAAAACTTCCCTAATTTGGCCACAGAACGTCCGCCTGGCCTTCCACTCCCAACACACCCCTTCACACCCGCCGTATAAATCTGTTTAGTCCTTCTATCAGTGCTTGCACTGCTGTGTTCCGGTGTGGAGAGTAAGACAGCCGGGGAAATTACGGGCACAAGAGGCATTTCATCTTAGTCCTCTAGGTTGGCAACGCATCTGCAATCCCTCCGGGGTTGCGGGTGTCTATGGGCAGTGGTGATCACTTACCATCAGGTGACCCACTTTATCGTTTTCCTTCCTATTCATAATAAAAAATTAAAAAAAAACTCTCTACGAGAGCATACTTTTATCTATCTTAGTCACAATACCTTCTATCACACCAGCATGTTCCTCTATCACACTATACCTTATACGATATCATTTAGCTGTCCTATATTTATGGCTGTAATCTTGTATTCTTGAGGTGTCATCTCCTACCGGAGGTCGGCTATCATCAGTGCTATCTTTAATTTCGACACAGCAGCTCGGAACAGTGAGCTTGTGCTAAGGGTGAATAGTGCCTGGAGATTCTTAAGCCACGAAGTACGCCTTCTTCCGGGTGGTCACTTTCTCTGGATTTTCCCCTGCGTGATGAGTTGAATGGCTGTAATAGTTGCACTTATTTAGTTCTGCGATTTCTTCCCTTTATTTAGCAGTTTCACTATGTATGTACTTATATTCATATTCCGAAGCGAACAATGTTAAAAGTTAGGTATCTTTGTTGTTTTCATTTGCTTACATTTCCAATTCTGAATAGTTACCTACCGTTAACCCTAATGCGTTGGTCAATGTTGATCCTACTGCAAGGATAACGCAAAGCATACCTACACAGTTATACTTAGGTACTCCTTACTTTACATAATAACGGTTATTTATCATTTTAATTGACAACATTTATCTATTGTTAAGTGTTATTTATTGCGGTCAGCAATTAAATCTACCGTTATACGAGTACCTTTGTAAATAATAAAAGTTCTGTGTCATACGAAGCTAAACCAAATTCATACATACATACATAAATCACGTCTTTATCTCTTATGGGGTAGACAAATCCTAAGCTAACAAGACCTAAAGGCCAACTTTAGCATGACTGTGAGCATATATGTGGAAAGGGGGAATCAAAATAGTGATGGCTTGCAAGCCGCATCACCTATAGCACGATTACTAACATTTTCGCCTATTCTTTCGATGGGCTTTTACCACCTGCGCGGGAAGAGAAGCAACGGGTACATTTTGTTTTTTCTATACTCCCAGATCAGCATGAAAGGAAAATTCATAGATACTAAATAAGTAGAAAGACAACATTTACGAGGCGCCGAAGCCACGTATCCATTTCTCCTATTGTCTCTGTACGCAGGGCGTATCTGAAGAGAGGCTTAGGCCGGACACAGTGAAACAATACAGATAGATATTTCGCGGCTCTGCCCATTGTTCAAAGCGTTATGGCTCACAGAACATAACTGCTTGCGGGACAGTATGGAAATAATAGTAAACAATAATCTTTGCCCGTGATCGCGCTCGCGGTTTACCATTGTTTGAAAGCTCGGTTCAAGCCAATACGCCTTCAAGACGTTAGAATTTATATACTTTAAATTTATAAAATTCTACGGTCTCGTGATTTTGCTCCTCTTCACTAGATTCATTCTCAGTAGGTCTTTATGCTTTTACTGGTTTACTTAACGGCGTTACTCCATATGATGTTATATTGCGATACTTTTAGTCAAGTTCAAATTGAAATTTAACACTTAAAACCAGTAAAACTCAGTGGTGCATTACGGGTTACCATGTAGAAAGTAAAGTGAAATGCTACCTTTATCAAATAACTATGGTCGCTCGGAGTACCATATCTGGTACAGTTATTGCTATTATTATATACTAGCTGTTGCCCGCAACTTCGTCTGCATAGAATTCGTTTATCGCTATCCCGCAGGAATTACGCAATTTTCCGGGATAAAAGTAGCCTTTGTGTTATTCCAGACTATAATCTATCTATGTTCCAAATTGCATTCAGATCTGTCCAGCCGCTCTGGCGTAAAAGAGTAACAAACATCCATCCATCCATACTTACTAACTTTCGCGTTTATAATATTAGTAGGACCAATGACAATGACAAAATGTATAGTATTTGGATTTTGAGCGTGAAATCATCTCGCAAACCGCAGACGTATTGGTTCAAACAGAGTACGATATAGGAGGTCAATGAGTGCTATTAAGTTTGGCAGATGCCTGACTTGAATATTAAACGTATCAATTTTTGGTTGCAGAGTCGAACGATTTTAGATGACACTCGGTTAATAACATTAAAATTGTTTTCTACAGCATCAAGTAACCGAAGTCTACATCTCGTGGAATTCAAGTCTAAAGCGAAGTCATGTTTCATAGCTACTGCTAGTATTATTGTATTGATTTAAAAAAATAATAGCAAATACAATGAGAAGTAATTGTACGGATGGGGTCAAAAATAGATTATCATTATTGTATTTTATCACGTTGATAGAGGAATACGTAAACATTTACTCATGTGCGTTACCTACTTAATTAAGTTATTTAAGTTCGGATTTTAAGACGTGTTAAATTTTTGATTAATTCTCCTTTAAAAAACTAAATCAGAGCGCCACTGTCGTCATGACTGTTACATTATTGACATGAAATGTTTATATGGCAACAAATTTTGTAGCATAATTTTAGTTTTTTTTTCCGTTTTCTGCTCTTTATCATCGCACTACAAGGCGTCTCTGCAATTTAATAATGTTCATCTAGCTGGTTTATTTTAATTAGAAACAAAACCTCAATCGAATCATTGTTATTCACGAGGCGCCTACACAATACATACATACGAGTACTTTGCGTAAAACCTAGTTTGCACTTACTTAAGTGAGAAACCGACTTCTCGAAACCTTGATTTTTAATTGTAGTCGGTAAATTGCCTGATTTTAATTTATTTAGTCCGCATTTTTCTATTACCATGAAGGTTATTAGGTACTATCATATTTTAAATTGTTTGATTCCTTAGTGTCGGGAAGCAACCTGCTTAAAGGGCTTTAGACGACTCCTGCCAGCCCACAGTTCGTAAACCATCGGGGAAAACATTATTCTTTATTGTTTTTTGTGTTATCGTTTTTTGTTCTATTTTCTCTTGCATACCGTTCATATATTGACTCTCTATTTCAATAAGTATTTAATTACGAACCAAGGATTTTCTTTCTTTAGCAAAATAACGAATTGAGAAGCTCCTTCTTTTATGTCGATTAATAATTAATAAAGTTATTCCCTTACTTGTTGTATTAAACATAGCTGTTGCCTGCAACTTTGTATGCGTCCCGAAGTTATACTTATGCACATTATAACTTGCTGAAAAACGGTTTTTAAATATAAATGCATACTTTTATTTGAGCCTGCAACTTCTACGTCGTGGAGGATTTTTTTACTTTCGGGACAAAAGTAAACTAATATAAATTAGGAAATAATTTAGATTTCTATTATTAATGAAATAATTTTTAAAATTGGTTCAGTAGTTCCAGAAATTACCCACTAACTATACACATAAACAAGCTACGTAAGCTTTTTAGTAAGTTGTTTGACTGGCACGATATTTAGAATCAGCCATGTCTGTGTTTAATTATACATTTGCTTTGATACAGTTCCATGTATGTTGAACATGCAACGACTACATGTAACTTTCGATGGCGCATAAAACATTGCGTGCCGCAGATTCGATCAAGTATTTGTATTACCATTCCATTTTAAACGCACGTGTCGTAAAGGCGTGCGTCCACAGCCCACGTGTTCGTAGCCGATACGATACAGATCGCATCAAATGGTCTACAGTTTACAGGTGTCTGCTCGCATAACAGCAAGCTTTCATTATTTATTTGCCTCGCAATTTATGTTTTAGGTCTAATTTTACAAGTCCGATTTGGCCCTCTTCTGGTTATGTATCATGGATGACTGTGCAAGTAGGTAAAGTTTGAATAAACCTTTTTTTTTTAACGAAACATGTTTAGTTAGTAGAGCTAGGCCAATTATAAGCTAAAAAACATTGATAGGCCTCTAGTGAACTCTAGTCGGAAGGCAAGTGTTATCAGTAGCCAATGCGACCCAAAATATACCTATGTAAAATGTCGGATTCGCTGTCCGATATCGAATTGGACACTCCGGAGCTACCAATTCATCCATTTCACTTACCGTGTAACATCAAAATTGCTATGCACTGCCTATGCTGGCGACCGCTTACTGCACGCCATAAGTCTGACACCAATATTAAATGTTATAACTTGAAAATGCTCTAGCTATCCGGTAGATAGCTACCTTCCTCCTTCCTCCTAACGGGTCCTTTAAGAGGCGAGTGTACCATTTCTTGCAAGGCCGGCAACGCGCTAGCGCGATCACATACCATCAGGTGCACCTCATGCCCGTTTGTCGGTTTTAATATAAAAAAAGATGTTATCGGCGTAAGCTTGTGAACATTCACCTTTACACGATGAAGAGTGATTACCTACACGGCCATATACTTTGCACGTTTCCTAACATCGCGTGTGATAGCCGCCGAGCGTCACAGCCCTAATGTAAACAAATGAGCAGCCCTTGTGTATACAATAGAGAGAGAAATAAAGTTAGTTCGCTATTGACCGCTACAAAACCAAGACGTTTTAATTAACCCCACCTCCTATTTCTGTCATCAGAAGTGCGATCTGCAGTGAATCCATCGCTCAAGTTAATTTAAAATATAGTTATTTAAATCAGCGAATGAGACAATTATAAGTATACACAGACAATAAATATAAAAAAGGACAAGTTTTTCTTTCTGTCTTTCTTAAAGTGTACATAGACAATAAAATAATAAATTAAAAGACAATTAGTGGATTTAAAATTAAATTAAATTAATTAATATATCATTGTGACTTCATATATTACTGTGTTATTGTGACAATGAGTGACAAACAAAAAAAAGGACAAAAAAGAAAGAACAATTCTTCGCCACGTTTTCGTGAGAGTGCTGAACTACCAGAAAGTGTACCAGTGTCCCAACTACCAGAAAGTGTACCAGTGTCACAATTCAGTGGATCGACGAGCAAGGCAATCGCATTGCCAACATTTGATCCCGATGTCGGAGCCATTGAGGCCTCCGAATGGTGTGCTGAGGTACAGGCTTTAGCACAGAGAAACGGATGGGATGACATAGAGACGATCGCAAGATGTGTACCGTTTTTAGCGGGCCGGGCCCAAGAATTGTACAAAGAATGGACACCATTGATCCGCAACTGGCCATCGCTTAAGGAGGATTTAGCCACCACCTTCCCTAAATGCAGGGATTTACATAGAGATTTTAAAATAGCAGCGAATATGAGTAGTGATCAATACGCTACTGTTTCTATTTACGCTGCCAGCACCGTATTTTAAAGCAGCTAAGACTCAAATTCT
This sequence comes from Pandemis cinnamomeana, assembly GCA_932294345.1. Lineage (NCBI taxonomy): Eukaryota > Metazoa > Arthropoda > Insecta > Lepidoptera > Tortricidae > Pandemis > Pandemis cinnamomeana. Next base: position 6,356,009 of record OW028705.1, on the reverse strand, counting down.
GTGAGAGTGAAATAATGGAATTAATTACCGGAGGAATTACTGACCCACATGCGAAATCCATTGCTAGTGGCGCTAATTCCATCCCATCGCTGTATGAAAAACTGTCTCGGTATGTACCTTTGCCTCAACCTTCGAACACAAATAACACAAATGGCAATTATGAGCATCGCCATAACTATAAACGAACAAAACTGGAAACGAAGAGGTGTAATCGATGCAATCGATTTGGCCACCTGCAATGGGACTGTAGAACCAAGGAAGAAAATTTACCAAAAAATGGACAAGCTGCGGAGCTGTCGAATAATAAAACTCTACAGTGCACTTATTGCCGGAAGAAAGGCCACAGTGTCGATCAATGTTGGACAAAACAAAGGCTGCATCCAAAGAATAAAAAAGGCAAAGAAGTTAACTGCGCTATCAACGAGCTGTAATTATAAATGGAAAATTAATGCACGTCCTTATTGACAGTGGAGCATCATGTTCTTTAATGAAAGAGAGCTTAGTCAGGTCTCTGGGAGTTCATCGTCAACCGTCATTTATGTACCTTTGTGGGCTCTCTAATGATGTTCTGACTACTACTGAGAAAATTACCGTAGTCACCCAGTTTGAAAACGTTGCACTAGAAATAGATTTTCATATCATCCAAGACAATGAAATACGTTGTGATGCAATAGTTGGCCGCGACGCTATAACTTCAAAAGATATCGTGTTCGTAACCACTTACGAAGGAACTCAGATAACAAGGCGATCTCAGTCTCCTACTAAGTACGGACTTGTTTATAGTTAAGAGGAAGCAATAAATATTTGTGTGACTCTAGCTCCAAACGAAGCACAGAACGACTTACGTGAGCTTTTAAATAAACATGCCGGACTAATTGCCTTAAAGAATAACATACGAGAAATTAAAACAGCTAAGATGCAAATACGCACTACGACAACTGAGCCTATTGTTTATCATCCATATCGTATGTCGGCGTCAGAACGTACTAGAGTACAGGAGATTGTTACCGAACTTTTAAACAATAATATCATACGAGAGTCGACCTCACCTTACGCTTCGCCGGTGATACTTGTAAAAAAAAAGGATTCAAGCGATAGATTATGCGTAGACTATCGAGCTCTTAATCGAATTACTATTAAAGATAGATATCCCTTACCACTGATTGACGACCAATTGGACAAACTTGGAAAAGCTCAACTTTTTACTACTCTCGACATGGCATCTGGTTTTCATGGGATACCTATAGAACAAAATTCCATAGAAAAAACTGCCTTCGTAACCCCAGATGGGCATTACGAATGGTTACGAGTGCCCTTTGGAGTATCAAACGGCCCGAGTACTTTTCAACGAGCCGTGAACACTGCACTAGGAACACTTAAGCAAAATATTGCCGTGGTTTACATAGATGACATTATTATTCCGTCTATAACTGTCACCGAAGGGTTAAGGCGATTGGATTTAGTACTGAAGGCTTTGGACAGTGCTGGATTTACGTTGAACTTAAAGAAGTGTAAGTTTTTGCAAACTGAAATCGAGTATTTAGGACGTATTGTGTCTAAAGATGGTATTCGCCCGGGAAATGCTAAAGTTGAAGCTTTAAGAAATGCTCCAATCCCCACTAACATAAGACAAGTTAGACAATTGATGGGACTTGCTGGATACTTTCGTAAATACGTCCCTGAATTTGCAACAAAGACTGCATGTATTACAGACCTTTTGCGGAAAGATACACATTTTCTTTGGTCTGAAGAATGTGAAAAGTCACGACAGTACATAATTGAAAAATTGTCAACTCAACCCCTGTTAGTTGTGTTTGATCCAGATCGAGAAACAGAGCTACACACTGATGCTAGCAGCCTAGGATTTGGCGCTATTCTTTTCCAAAGAGATGATAAAGAACTCCGAGTAGTATCATATTATAGCAAGAAAGCTTCACCCGAAGAATCTAAATATCACAGTTATGAATTGGAAACACTCGCGATTGTGAACGCCTTGAAATACTTTAGAGTATACCTTCTCGGCATAAAATTCAAACTAATCACCGACTGCAACGCTGCAAAAGCGACATCAAAAAAACGAGATTTATTGCCTAGAGTGGCTAGATGGTGGACCTACCTACAAGACTTCGACTTTGAAATTAACTACCGTAAAGGCAGCAACATTCAGCACGTAGATTTTCTCAGTCGAAACCCGACAGCAAACGAAATTGCAGACATACAAGTTAATGATCAAATAACGTGGTTGGAGGCTACGCAAAAACAAGATCCAGAAGCAACTAATTTGATTAGAAGAGTAAAAGAAAATCCTGACGAAATCAAGGAATATACTTTACAAGATGGATTATTGATGAGAGTTTTTGACAACGGAAAAAAAACTAGATACTACGTGCCCTCTCCAGTTCGATTCAACTTAACAAGAGTGTACCATGATGAACAATGTCACGTTGGCGTGGACAAAACCTTAGAATCACTGAAATCGAAATATTGGTTTCCTAAAATGGCATCTTTTGTAAAAAAATACATCGGTCACTGCATCACCTGTTTATCCGCAAAACGACCTAATGGTCCAAAACAAGGTTATTTAAATCCAATAGAAAAGTTACCAATACCATTCCATACCGTACATACTGACTGTACCGGGCCATTTGGGACAGTAAAAGATACTTACAGATATGTACTACTGTTGGTGGATGCATATACCAAATTTACAATGTTATTTCCACTCGAAAACTTAACAAGTTCTCAATTAGTAAAGGCCCTAGAACCTCCGCTTTATCTATTTGGAACCACCAAAAGAATAATTACTGACAAAGGAACTAATTTTTCTAGTAAAGAGACAAAAGAACTTCTAAAAAAGATGGATATTGAAATTCATTTTATCGCAACCGGCGCCAGCAGAGCAAATGGTCAAGCCGAAAGATATGTCGCAACAGTATTAAATTTACTAGCATGTGAAGTAAGTCGAGGGTCAGAATGGTCGAGTGTTCTTTGGAAGATTCAGTTAACGCTTAATACGACTCTACAAAAGAGTATAGGTTGTACACCTATGGAACTACTTACAGGAATAAGGTCCGAAGTACCTGCGATTCGACGAATTAATATGGACCTTCCTAGAATTGCACAAGAACCAGAGGACCTAAAACAATTACGAAATACCGCTGAGGAACGGCTCCGAAATAATGCACTAAAAACAAAACTAAGATTTGATAAAACGAGACGAAACAATTTAACATTGAAAGAAGGTGATATTGTTTACGTTCAACAACAGCGGACTCGGTTAAGCAAACTTGATCCACGTTATAATGGTCCATTTACAATCGAAAAATGCTTACCGAAAGATAGGTACAAAGTGAAAAATGTACAAAAGAAAACTATACAGATTGTACCTAAAGACCGAGTACGGTTATGGAACCGCGAAGCTGGGGAAAATGCACAGGCCGTGATAGCCTAGTGGAACAATAACCTTAGCCAAAATAAAAATTAAAAGTGGCGTAGCTATTTAACTAATATTAAATGAGCTGGGACCGCCAAAATAAAAATTAAAAGTGGCGTAGCTATTTAACTAATATTAAATGAGCTGGGACCGCCAAAATAAAAATTAAAAGTGGCGTAGCTATTTAACTAATATTAAATGAGCTGGGACCGCCAAAATAAAAATTAAAAGTGGCGTAGCTATTTAACTAATATTAAATGAGCTGGGACCGCCAAAATAAAAATTAAAAGTGGCGTAGCTATTTAACTAATATTAAATGAGCTGGGACCGCCAAAATAAAAATTAAAAGTGGCGTAGCTATTTAACTAATATTAAATGAGCTGGGACCGCCAAAATAATATCAAAAAAAAAGGGTGTAGCTATTTACTGTCGTAAATGAGCTAGGATCACCAAAACCAATAACAATAAATCGGCAACTTAATTCGTTTGAATAAAGCAACAATTTTATATCATTCATCTTAACATACTTAAGTGTGCCGTTCACAGCTGAACAACAAAAAAAGAAACGAGGTCATTGACCTGCTTGAATTTAAAAAAAAAAGCACTTGGGGTTCGAATCCCCTTAAGTCAACAAGCTTCCGAAATAACTGATATGATAACCAATCTTACAGTTTTTGAGTAACTTGTTATTGTGTTGGTTCTAATATGTTTTTGATTCCAGGTACAATAAAGTTGCTGGATGAAAACCTGCTAATTAGTTAATCTTAGTATAGTATGAATGTTTTAAATTATAAGATTATTACCTTTTATAAATTACTTATATTTAAGGAAGTACTTCCAAAACAAAAAGCGCTTTACCTTAAGTATTGTCATATAAAACATTGTTGTATTATCATTGGTGTAAGTAATAATTTTAAGTTAAATTGTAAAATATATATATTTGTATATAAATATTCAAAAAAGGAGCAACCCTATGAGTTTCTTGCTTGTTCTTCTCTAGGGAAACCGCATTCCGAACAAGTGGTAAATTCTGAAATTAAAGTGATTTGAAATTCTAGTAATAACTTGGTCAATCTTCAGTAGTTAATTTGACTAACTGAAAGTTATCTGAAATTGCTTGTGTAATTTTAAATACTATCATAAGGCTGTTCAATTATCTTTAATAATAAGTATATTATCATATACAGATTGAACTGATTGTAAAATAAGAAGTTTGAATGTTTCGAGAGCGAAACAATTTGTCAGGAAGGCCGTGATAGCCGCCGAGCGTCACAGCCCTAATGTAAACAAATGAGCAGCCCTTGTGTATACAATAGAGAGAGAAATAAAGTTAGTTCGCTATTGACCGCTACAAAACCAAGACGTTTTAATTAACCCCACCTCCTATTTCTGTCACGTGCCACTAATTAAAAGAACATATTAAGAGCTGAAAAGGACAGTCATTATAGAAACGATGAGGCAACGGCCCTTAGCATTAGATTTAGAGGCTGTTTGAATGTTTAAGGAAGATTAATTGACTGATATTTGTTTAACGAAAGGTCAACTTACCTGTGCTGTAGGCGTGAGGTTTCGTCGGTTACTTGAATAGTGGATTTGAGTAAAATTCAGGTTATAGGATAGCCTTCTGGTTGACCCCGGGTATAAGCTAGGGTTTCAGGTTCGGTAGGGGGAGCCACTTTGTGGTGAACGCGAAATTTTCTCGAATCATAAATGCTATGTAAATGAAATGAATAAATGTATGTAATGTATGTATGCCTATTGTCTACTTTGTTCTTTGTTTCTGTATTGTTTTGTACTGATTTGTGGTGTTCAATAAAGAGTATTTGTATTGTATTGTTTGTATTGCTATGTATACTTAAGTATGAACATACAAATGTAATAACAAGGCTAAAATAGTCTCAAATTACATTTTCTTAAATGGCGAGGAAAGCAAACGACCAAGTGACCTGATGATAAGCGAGCACCACCCATGGACACCCGCAACACTAGAGGATTGCAGATGCGTTTCCAGCCTAGAGGGCTAAGATAGAATACCTCTTGTATAACTAAAGACTTTACCCCTTATTCACAAACTCTCTATAGGCTTCGGCTAACTTAGCAATCGTTAGTCCTTATGTCACGTGACAGTTAAAGACAAACGATTGCTAAGTTAGCAGAGGCCTACAGAGCGTTTATGAATAAGGGGGTATAACTAGAAACTACCGTGAAAAACATCCAATGTATAAGGCATCAAGGCAAGCGCAGACCCAGTTGACTCAGCATAAAATGCCATCACACTTGCAGCATTACCGCGCTGCACCGATGGACAGCCTCTGCGCCAAAAATGATCCAAAGCATTTAAAATTCCCGAACAATTAATAAGCGTAATTATTCTACTACTATTGTAATTAAGTATTACACCACTGCGTTCGCCTAATGCGGTCGCCGAACTTGTTTCTAACAACTTTGGTCAACGAATGTCGTCCTTCACATATTAGTCTGTCCACCTACTTCGGCTAAATACCACACCAGGCGGTTGCAACTGCCGCTCGCCGCATGCGGCCGACTACCGTTTCCTCAGAATCAGTGTAATTGCCCCACTAAGTTATACTGTTTGTGTCCTTTGCCTATTTCCCATACTATTAAAGCTTTTGGAAAGCTACTTTTTTATTTAATTGTACATACAATACATAAATCACGTATTTACAGAGCCTAAGGTAATAAGACCTAAAGGCCACGTTTAGCATGTTTGGGGGCGTATTGGTGGAAAGGGGACTCAAAATAGTGATGGGTTGCTAACCGCATCGGCTATAATATAACATGATTCCTAAGATTTTCGCCCATTCCCTCGATGGTCTTTTACCATATGCGGGGAAAGAGAAGCAGCTGGTATATTCTGTTTTTTCTTTGCTCCCAGACCAGCTTGGATGCTGATAATGTAATCAAATTATAATCGTGTTTATTAGGTATTTAAAACGTTAGAGTTTGAGATGTCATGGCATATACATACATTTTCTCATTGGTAATTAATTTAATCGGTCGCAGTAGAACGTTTAGGATTTTTAATTGTATTCTACTGCCTTCATTATTTTGTCCTTGATCTCGCGTGGCCATAATAACACACGTGTCAATGTTAACTAATACAAATAATTTAAAGTATATCATTATTTGTAATCAGGTTTTTTATCGCCCTATAAATCTCAACCTTCAACGAAAACGAGAAGAATAATAATTACTTTTTAGCATCTGCTAAATTGCTGATATGAAAATTTATGAGGTCATGCCGCTTTAACCTTTAGTTTCAGCGGCTAATACATTTTAATAAGTAGCCATTAAATTTTAGTATCTGAAGCGAACAAGCCAAGGCTACCCAATCTTTTTACAGGTTGGATCAAATTCAAATGCAATATACAAACATCTTCCAACACCAGTTATGGTACAGTCAGCAGCAGAGGAAATTAAAACCTTCGAAGAGCTCAAAAAGATGTAGGTGTACTTACACACTCTTTATAATCTTGGCGATAGAGTCGCGTGTGGGATTTTGAGCTCTACAACTGTTTATCTACTTCTTCTGCTGACTGTACAGCTTTTAATCCCTAAAATTTAGTTTTACTGGTGCGATGCAGTATATGTACCTTTTTATACCATATTTTATTATTATCATATATTTTTGTTATTATGCTGCGACGATATTCTCATAGTTCTGTGATTTTATATTTATTATTTAACATTGTTTTTAAAACAGTAACTTTAGTTGTTTTTTTTACTTTTATTCTAATTATTCATTATTTTCTTTTTATTCGCAGAAGACGAACTATTTGTGAATGATCTAAATTTTTATTTCGACATTTTATTTGAATTTTAATTGCGTTGTTCTTTTGTTCTAATTGTTACTTACTTTTTGTTTACAATTATTTACTTTTTATTCCAATTTTTATTGACGATCCTTTTGTGAACTACTTATTATTTGACATTTAAATATAATAAGTATTTTTACAAAATGAGATAACTAAATCTATATATCTATTTAATCTAATCTATGTCAATGTATGCTGAACTTTATAATTGGACCAGTTGTTGCCCGCGACTTCGTCTGCGCAGAATTATGATTGGTATCCCGGGCAGCTTGACATTTGCCGACACTTCGAGCATTTATCGTTATGTCAACAAATTTACACACAAACTTGACAAATTATATACTTAAACCTTTCTCGTGAATCACTCTATCTATTGGTCAAATGTAGTCAAAACCTGTTAAAAATCCTTTCAATAGTTTTGAGTTTACAGCGAAACAGACAGACCGTCGAGGAATTTGTATTATAATAAGTTAGTGATTTGTGCTACAGCTAACAAAATCAGTGAGATATTATTCTAAATGACAGTAATCAATTAACATAATATATTCAATGTTAACAAGTTTTATCATTTTCTATCCAAAATGCATTGAAATGTGATAGCATTGAAACGAGGCCTGCTTGAGGTCAAATATTTATAATAATGTATTAAGTAACTTAATACGAAATACTGCGATCGAGAATACACATAACGCTTCAATATTACATAACAATAGAGAACAGTGTTGTTTTACTGATCCAGAATTTTCTGACGTTTAAAAGCACTTAAGAGCTCGCCGAAGTTTAGTGATGGATAATTTATTGAATCAGACCGCTCTTTGCGGAGTTTCATGAACAAAAACCTTTATTGCTACTCCGCTTGGACTATGGCGTAGTTTTGTGGTAGCACAATGGTTTTTTTCTCTAGTAATAGAGTTATAACTTAAGCGTTTTTAATCACCTGTATCATTAAATCAAGCGGTAGCATTTTCGATGGTTACGATGATGTAAAATCAGCGTACTTATAGTTTTAGTTCTGCAATTTAGCAAGAGAGCGGGCGTGCTGAATCGAAGTATTGCGAAATCTAGCTAACTTTAGTTTTTCGAGACAACCTTGGTCAAGGTTATTTTAGCTTTATTTTAAATGTCTAAAAAACAGTACTATAATAATAATTAGTTGAACCTGCTTGTATCTAGGTCATAATTTATCGCGCTAGTCAAGGTTTAAATAAATCTTAGCTTCAATCCATTTCGTCTGAATTATTATAGCATAGACACCTAACTAAAAGTAAAGGCAATTTGGTGAGCCTGTTTTAATAGGATATATCCTATCAGAAATGTAAATTGCAATTTGGAAATAATTGGCACAAAATGTCGTCATGATATTCACTTCAATAAAAAGAGACGGAAAGTCTAATACATAGCGTATTTCACCGCCTCACTTGAAATTCAGTGAACCCTTGCGACCGATAAGTAAAGAAATCACGATTGCGGCTTTGTCATTTTTATTTTTATACCTACTGCATTTACTCTTAGGAGGAAAACGCTTACTAAAAATACTTAGAAAAGCTGCATTTTTGCTACGTACGTGACAGACTAACAGGTGTACTGAGACTGCGCGAGGCCGACCGGTGCAGATAAACTAAATTGACTCTGTAAGTCTACCCACAAGTCACGACAACCGACACAGAATCAACCATGTATCTCTAAAGCAATTCTAAAAAACTGAACCGTAAAACCATATGGTAACAAGTGACGATCAAACTGGAAAAACTTGTAGTTTTGTGAATCAAATATTCAAATCGGCAGCGCTTGTTCATGTAGATACTTTAACATTTTATTTCCCATAATTTTTTTTGTTTTATCAACATGTATTTTGATAATTCTCCCTTTTTCTACTCAAAGTAGGATTTAAAATCGTCAGAAGATCGGACTTTTTTATTATCTATTTGGACCACAAGAATAGGTCATACACACTGAATAAAAAGCATCCGCTCCATTTCATGTACATTTTTTAAGCCCTTTAAATTATTATAAAGAGATTTATATTAGTAACATTTTATCCATATGTTTTAATATTCTTTTTTGTAGGCTGTAGAGTCATACTAACTAACTCGGCAAGTTAAATAAAAGCTTCTAAAAATACAATACGAGTATAATACATAACTTATTACTTTTATTAAAGTCTTATAAAGTAAATTCAACGCTTTCGGCTGAGACTGTCAAGAGTTCTAATCTACAATTTCTGTTTGTTTCTGACATTTTTGAGTTTATTACACGGCAATTCACACCTTGTGTGATTTTAGTATAGGTGTGGTTTTATTTAAGAGGTATGTGTCATCTGACGCAATTTTTTTTTAATAAAATTATACAAATGTTTGCCATAAATATACAGTAGGTACCTACCAATAACTATCAATATGCCTCCAAATAAAAAAAATGCGAATAGGCCGCTAAAGGCACTTTGACATGCCTTCTTTGTAAAGAACTACCTTCGCTTTCGGAAATACTATTATTCCCCAGATGAGCGGCAAGAAACTTGGCAGAAACGCATTTTTTAAAATCAAAATATACTTACGCATTCAATTGTAACTGACCACACTAATACAAGTAACATAAATTAAATTAAAAAATAATTATAAGATTCGTATTTACAAGTTCACATGTGTATTGTATTTATTCTATGGGACTGTAGTAACTTCCATGCTGGACTAGAAACAAAGAAAAAACATAAAAATGTAAGCAGTCGAAGGCATATGATATATCGATACAGCCAAATACGTCAAATATATATATCACCGAACTTATTGTTTATGGCATAAAGGTGTATGAATGTTTTAAAAGTCTTGGTAACGTACCAGTATTCGTCAGCGTCTCTCCCCGGGCAGATGGTAAAAGCACATCGAGGGAATGGGCGAAAATGTTAGGATTCATGTTATAGGCGATGCGGCTAGCAACCCACGACGGTTTTGATTCCCCTTTCCACCTATACGCCCACAATCATACTAGACGTAGCCTTTAGGTCTTGTTACCTTAGGCTCTGTCTACCCCGCAAAGGATAAAGACGTGATTGTATGTATGTATGTTATAATAACACGTATCTCTTGATGGTAGATACAAATCAAGCAAAGGATGGTGAAACTGAAAGGCAGCGCTCCGGTCAAGGAGGTCTAGGATGTTCTTGCGATTATCTAGCAATAATTACGAGTATCTTGAAAACCGTTTATTAGCCGCAATCCCATCTCATTTGAAAGAGAATAAAAAGAGACGTACATTAAAATTCCTCTCAACAGGTTGATTTCTGTGGCATTTTAAGACCCTGGATACAACGAAAAACATGCCCTTCTATACTGGTATACCACCTGATAGTACTATCTGAAAAATAGGACGTGCACTTCCTATTTTTCTGATTTATGTACTTAGGTATGAGGTTTTAGCTTCTCAATCAGACTACGGCTATAATTAATCAAATCATCTCTCCTACTTCTTTACGTGACCGCGCCACATAATCCTGGTGACTGATTAACATTGATATTTGAAGAACCTTCAGGAAACCCCAAAACAGACTCGGGCGTCATAAAACATTGAGCCGAATGTCGTAATCTCAACAACTGACGATGTTAACTCAGTTGCGAATTGAAGTACTTTTTCCTCTCGGTATAACGGCTTAACAGTTACGACGGTTTCATTTGTTTTTACTTCAGTTTACGATACTCAACGGTATCAATTAAAGATTGCAGTTAGGTAAGATCGAGTGGGTACTCTCGTTGGTTCTTTTTTATAGCCAAAGTTTTCCCCGTTAGCCAATATTTGGATCATTACTTCGGCATGATAGCATATTTCTCTTAATTAACTAACACATTTAAATAGCGGTAACTCCGTGCGAACATCGCAGTATCCATACATGATTCGTTTCAGCGTGCCTTCAAACGCAACCAATTGCAGATTGTTACGAATCGATGTTGCAAAAAGCGGCCTGTAAACCAACACGGTAATACACCGTTATGGCAACCGAATATCGTAATAAATCATACGAGGAGATTACGGAGTCTCAGTAAGTCACATTGTAGCTAACAGTTCTGTGGGTGAATGAACTCGTGAAAAATTAGTAAATGGACATGTTAAGCGTCTTAGTTATTGCGGTGACCAAGTTGACAGGTTGGTTGTTTGTTCCGGTTAAATGCAGACTACTGTGCGATTTTCAGATACCTACGATGGAATGTCAAATTAGGCCGTTTGTCTTTCCGTGTTAGTCGGATAAAGTGTCGCCTTAAACCGTGGACTGAGCACAATAGGGAAAAACTAAAAGTAACACGTTCTTAGGCACATTTTAATGCGGAAGTACCTACAGTAAGTACAGGTGTTTTACCACTATTCAACATTAAGAAGACATGTCGATCTTTGAATCTTGAAACAGCAGTTCACTTACCTTCTTGGTTGTTTACTTGCGAATACGTTGACTTTTGGCTTTGTTGTACATTCGCATGTTAGTTTTTGTCATTAGCGTTCTAGTGAAATGAAACGGCACCGTTTAGTCTTCTGAAATTCTTATTAAGCAGTGTAGTATCCTTTTCTCTTGCAAATTATGTATGTAAGTACGCGTATTACTGCCCCTGGGAGCCCTAGGTATATCTATCATTGCCTCTACATATATATATGCGTATTAGGTACACGTTAACTCAGAGTATTTTCTTAACTTGTAATAGGAAATACGAAATAAACCGGTCACGAAAAGTTGCAGTTGCTCCAATCCCATAGTAGGCTTATGAGTTTTGTACATGGACGATGTTATTCCAAGTTTGTTCTTAATCATTACTACGTATAGTCACAATTAAAGGTTGTCACCGATGATCCATTTAAAAGGCTAGACTTTCTCTTGATGAAAAAATAAATAACAACGGAAAAATATTAAGACACTAAGAGTGTATGTCTCTAAAAGAAACTCGCCCATGAGGTTAACGCTGCACTTGCAACTGCAACTTGAGCTCTTCTCTGGCAGGTATTATACGGCATCAAGAGTCTCATGTTATTGGTCGTACGTTAACCAGAAAACCAGACACAAGGGCCAGTAGAAGCGCTGGCGGCGTGGTGTATACCTCAATTTTTTTTATGGTGTTGTTTATTAATTAGTCTGTGAAGAAGTTATGAATGCGACGGTGCATAAATAACTATTAAGTATCTCTATCTTCGTAATCATGTATGCTCCAGAACATGAGGAAAAATACCTTTAGATGATTTATGTTATTTAGCTCAGCAAAAAGACTAAGTAGGCTAAAACGATTATGTAGTTAATTCTTGCATTGGGGTTAGCTCAGTGGCCAAACGGGCGTATGTAGCGTCCAATTATGAGCAAAACAAGTCAACGCTGGTGACTGGTGGTCAGTCTCGACTCGACAGTCTAGGTATTTCTTGTCAGTGTCCCCGTTTCTAAGATCCATACTATAGTTACATGTTGCGAAATAAATAATCACGCTTTAAAACCTTCTAATAACCGTATATGACGTTGAGAACTCGAAGTCAGCTCTAGAATTTCGATATTGTTTTATGAATAGGGGTTTTTTGAGGCAACAAGTCGATCAATAGGCACGTACATATAGTGCGTCTCGTTCCTTTATACCTATACGCGTTTGTAAACAAACCAATTTCATCTGAATTCCGACACAATCACTCATTTACAATTAACATCACATCCACCGGAACGTAGAATGATCATACTTGATATCTCACGACATCCTACAATAACAATAGGTGCTAGTCTGGGAGCAAAGAAGAAACATAGAATGTACCAGTTGCTTCTCTACCCGCGCAGATAGTAAAAGCCCATCGAGGGAATGGGCGGAAATCATAGGAATCATGTTATAGGCGATGAGGCTAGCAACCCCTCACTATTTTGATTCCACTTTCCACCTATACGCCCACAATCTTCCTAAATGTGGCCTGTGGGTACCTGTTACCTTAGGCTCTGTCTACCCCGTAAGGGATAAAGACGGGATTTATGTTATGTTGTATGTATGTACCAAGCATTTCTTTTATTAATTCGGCTAACCGTACTACCGTGATGGTGCTTTACAATAATCATAATATTTACCCGTTAATCATTTGTTTAAATAAACTGCCGTCTTTGTTTTTAGTGCAATACAAAAAAATGTGGTTGCTCAAACATAAATAAATTCCAATCGACCTGTCCAAGGACCAACATATTTATTAGTATTTACTTGTCAAATACGATATAATCATGAGCGTTTAAATTATTCCTTTGTGAAATAGAGTATAAAAATTGGTTAAATTAGGCATCTCAATCATTAAATCATCTAAAACAAAAATATAGTGTTCTGTATCTATTTCAATTTGCAAACTACTACTACTTATTTTGACCGCTTCATAATTGATGGTAACCGTTATTTTGATATTTGTTGGCTACCACGATACAGGCCGTGCCTAGTGTGGAGTTATTAAATTTCCTAATTGTAATTCGGCTCTATTTTGAAAAATAAATTTTACTTAATTTAATTACTTAAAATATAGCAATCGACCTTGACAATTAAGCAAATGGTTTCGGATTCAAATCCCAGCTGTAGGCTTATTAAACATTTTGTATGGTAACTTTGTATCACGGATCAGAGGTGTAAACAAACGCGAAATTTATTATTATGTCTAGTCTACTATAGTTTTTACTATTTAATAAAGTGAAAATGTGTAAACATACATCTTAGCTTTTTAAGTAGGTACCTCCGTGTGTTAAAAAGATGTGTTTTTACACCTTCATCTAAAATGCCGATAACCTGACGTCACTTAAGCTTCAACAAATAATAACACGTATTATCTCAACTTTAAGAACACGTTGTAGTAAAAAATAAGCTCTATTTGTTAAGCAAACACTTGACAATCAGCCAATCCGTTAAATCTGCCCATTCAAAACGTGTTTAATAGATTTACGTTACAAAGAAAATAGACGTCATGTGTCTTTGATGACCACATGTGACTTTTCAAGGTGCTATTTAAGTAGTTATAAAAACCTAATCAAGAAAAACATCCATAAGTTTCAGTGAGAAATTTTACTCTAATTTGAGCCTCTAGTTGTAAGTTTTCACACAAAAAAAAACTTCACGAATGAATCCACGATAACGTCGTCCACGAAAACGAAAACGAAAACGCATACGCGTTCGAGACGTATTTTGTGACCGAAACAAAAACTTACACTAAGCTAAGGTCTTCCATACCTTCCGTAAACTCAACAAAGTGCTTTCTTTCCAGATGGGTTGCAAATTAACCTTCGTCGACGACGTCCTGAACAGGTCGTTCTACAAGCTGGGCCTTGTGGTCGGCAAGAACCCTGGCTACTTCATCATCATCCCAGTCTTGCTGTCTATGGTCATGATCACAGGCTACCAGCAAGTCAACTATGAAATGGATCCAGAGTACCTTTTCTCACCGGTCAGAGGACAAGGAAAACTAGAAAGGCGGATAGTGGAGGAACACTTCAAAATGAACTATTCTCATAGGTTCAACGTTGGAAGGATAACTAGAGCAGGTAATATGAACCTTCTTACTTGTAATTCTCCACCATATTATAGTACCTAATAGTTTTGATACCGCTCGATGGTGACTTCAGAAGTGGTTAACCACTTGCAAAGGTTTAAGGGTCAAAAGTTCGTTTGCTGTACATTCTGTGTGAAAGGGTTCAATTAAGAGAGTCATTAGGTCAATTAAGGGTTCTGAATAAGAGTGCTGCTTAAACAGCCTTTACAATTAAGGGGTAACTAGAGTCATATGACGTACGAGTAACTATAAAGTAGGTGATCTTAAATTTCCCCTCCCAAAAGAATCGCTTTAGATGACCCCTTTTAAATAACAAGTAGGTGGAAACAAAGAACTGATGATAAAATATTTTATCAGATTACATCTCAAAGCCCGGGACCATCTTAACCAATCATCCGAATTCAACCAATTGATCCGTCCTCCATCGAACTCCGATGTAACCAATGTCAATTGTCCCACAGGGCGGTTCGGTCGGACGATAATCGTATCTAAAGACAATAACACGAATATGCTGCGGGCTGAGGTGTGGAAGGAGCTGAGACAGCTGGACGAGTTAGTTCAGAACATCACTGTGACTCTGCCGACTGGAGAGACCTTCACGTATAGAGAGGAGTGCGCCAAATGGGAGGGCCAGTGCTTCGTGAATGACATACTTAATCTGGATAAAATTATTGATGAGGTAAGGTATATATTAACGCTTAGACTTTTTTAGTAAAGTAGGTTTCAACTGACGCCATCATTAAGGGTTGAATTATGAAATGAAGCACAAAATTAGAAGCTAAATACTTACATGTTTCGTTTTCATGACTAGAAAATTATGTTATTCGTAAACTTCGTCCGGGCCAGGTGGAACTTTGTATTTTACTGTGATAAAAAGGGATAGTGTAGCTTTCTATTTACTGACACATTTTTAGAATAACTTGAGCAAACCCAAAGATTACCAGCTGTACATACAAACACATAAACAAATAAATAAAATTTTGCTCTTTATTGTGTAAATGAACAAATGTTTGTTATGCCCAATTTTTAAAATAACAAAAGAATGGTCAAATAAAAAACAATACACGTATTCAAATATTCCTAAATTTATTCCATTTTGATGCCAGTTTTAAAGACTAGGTAGGTAGTTTATAATTACACAAACCTGTTTAGGTGTACTTTTTTTAAAGCATCTTTTTCGGATGGCTGTACCTAATCTATCTGCAAACATAACTAACGTAGAGTCGACGAAGTAAACGATAATTTTTTGTCAATTCTTACTGTTACACCTCAAATAAAACAAAAGGCTGATTGTTACAATGACTTGTAAGTGAAAACAGTATTTGATGTTTTAAGTCGAAGGTAGGTAATGAAACTTAACTTAAGAGTGGAGTGCTAAAGACATTTCTTGGCATACCATACCCCACCTAATTCTAACCCATTGTCCCATAAAATTTAAGTTCCAAATGTCTAGTTTGTCATAATTTTCGTTATTCATAAAGCGTTTTATTTCTGAAACAGTAATTGCAGCTCGTGAGCTCTTAGAATGCAATTCGGTTTTGTCTTGTTATCTCACTCACTCTTACGGGTTTGATACTTGAATCTACCGATAGCAACCTCTTTGCTAACTTTGCCCAAGTTCCTGAAAATCGCACGATTTCATGTGTTGTGTATGAAAAAAAAACAATACCTATTATGGCTAATGAAAAATATGGGACAAAAGTGGACCCGCGTAAACAGATATTTATAGGTAGGTATACCATCAGTCTCCAGGTACTGCCTTGCTGTGAACTGTCACACATGATGGTGTCCAAAAGCCATAAAGTGCCTCAATGTCACGAGCCTGCCTCTGTAATGAGTTGCAGAGTTAAGTTTCAAGCTTCAACAATGAGCATTGCATAATGTAACCCAACCGAGGCCGGGGCAATGCCGCGACTCCTGGGCCTCTGTTCCACTTGACTTTAGTCGTACTTGAAGATAAACCTGTGCAACAAATCTTTAAACTAAAGATAATCCAAAATCGATCGTGACTTGTACAAACGCATAGTGTAAGTTTATCGCAACAAACCGCACCTACAAACTGTCAGTTTTGGCATTTTGTTTGTCCCAAAGTCAACAAAGCTTGTAATATGGATACAAAACAGATAGACTTGCTCATATAGATAGTGTATAGTATACTTAAATATAATTATAACATTAAACATCCACGTCTCGCAAGCATTCGTATTTTTCGACCGGGGATCGCACTCAAAACCTCAAGCTTCATAGTCAGGTTCTCTAACCGCTAGTCTATCCGGTCGTCAAAAATGAAAAATACATATTATGAGTCACTGCCAAGGTGCTGCCGCTGCCATAGCAAAATCACAAGATTGTTAAGAACATAACCTGTGATACTGAGATCTTAACGAGAAGCAACAAACTGAGCAAAAATGTATACCTACCTATTTAAAGCACATGCAATACGTATCATACTCTACTGAGGGAAAAATATCTAGTACCTAAGCCGGTACTAGGTACTTACCGGAACCCAAACAGACATCAGAAGTACGTATTTTCTTCTTTTTAAAACAGAAAATGGCGGCTTATTATACTACAGCAAGTGTGACTAACATCTTCATTGTCACCTTGTCCCAAGTATGCAATACTATAATATGAAACTATAACAGCCGTGTCTAATCTTTCGTTTAAAACGTATTGTTTTTCAAAAATATTCTTTTATATGGTTTTACTCAGCCATGATAATCACTAAGCAGCGTGGAGTTGGGTGCGTCTTAGTCTTCCTGTAGTGTAGTTTTTAAATTTTTGAGTGTCTGTCTCTATCTCGCGGGGCATTCTGAGCAAGGATTGAGGTCCCGCGGATGATGGGGCCCCCTACTGATAAAAAGTAGCAATTGAATACATATGTGTTCATTATGTATGTTCATTTGTCGGTCACAGTCTCTGGGGCCCCGTTGTCCTATTGCGCTCAGTGCCCTAGTAGGTTAAAGACGGCCCCGCGAGTAGTCCATTCGGTGAAATAAAATTTCGCTCGCGTATGCGAACAGCGTTTTTTCCCCTTCTGTGTCACAAATCTTAAGTTGTAGGTAAATTAGCATAGAAATAAAAAAATATATTTCCCAAGTAAACATAATGCTAAGTGTGCCGATACACTTTTGTTTTTCATGAACTTTCTCCCACGCGGCGTAACAAAGGGACTTAAACAAATACCCAAGTATTAAAACTAAGAACACGTCTTAGTCGCTAGTTGCGGTTTATCCACCAGCCAAACCGCATTTCCAATGACCAATTTAATATTATTACGCCGTTTTGCAAAAACAATTGCCACAATGCAAGCCGTAAAAATGTAATTCGTATGTTTATAAAAATTGAACGAGGTAGTTGCTAGCTGTTTACGTTCTCGTATAAAAGCCTTTCGTTTACAATTAACAATTATTTTAGTCAAATAATAACAATAATTAACGTTTTGTAAGTGAATAAAGAGAGTGGGCTTAATTATGTCCAGGAAGCATGGAGGCTTTATGACGGGAGCAGACAACGGCGTGCTTTTCAGTTTATTTGTATGCACTTTAAATTCAAATTGACATGAATGTGTGTAATACGTAGACATGTGCTGTACCTACGTGTACCTATTCATTGCCCCTCTCGGAAAGTGGTAGTACAAGTTTAGCGTAGACTGAAAAGATAAGCTTCAGGCAACTCCCGCGGTATGTGCTTCGTGCTAGGAAGTGATTTTTCCAAGGCAAACGTAAAATTAAATTTCAACGTCCTATTGAAAAGTTCCGATTGATTCCTTTCGATATTGTTTCCCGTATGAGTCATGGCTATAAAACAGATCATTCGTACGAACAATAGACAGTTTACTAGTTACCATATTTCAAACTGAAGTTAAACGTTCTATGTGGTCTACGTTTATGACTCTTTGTATGAATGATAGCTTGTTAGGCTGTGTGACAATGCTTTTTATGCCTATGTCAAGAGTTTTACTATTATCTAAGCCTAGGTTTTCAACAAAGGTACCTAGTTACGTAAAGCTACACGATATGGTGGGATGCGGGGAGAAACTATCTAACTTCGTAGGCTTAATAGAAATCCTTAGCCTAAATCCCGAAAAACTCATAATATGCCAGCCCGGGATTCGAACCTACGACCTTCTGCTTGATAGGCCATAGGCCGAACCATACTTAGGCTACCAAAGGCCCGATTTTGATAGCACATCACTCGAAAGTACAGTCAAGGGCATACCATAAATACATGTACGTTGCCAAGCCGTCAAAAACATCTATATACCTTTATGCCATAAACAATAAGGCTGGTGTCACATATTTTTGACATGATGGCTGTATCGATATTTATGCCCTCGGCTGTACATTCGAAAGTGGAAAACAGTGTGTAGGTATTGTTGCAAATAACTACTACGAAAATTTCGTCTGGTTTACTAGATTAATTAGAGCTGTAACTTTCTTCTAATTTACTTGTATTTAAAATTCAGCATAATTTTTCACCACAGATCGAGTGGTATTTTCACATGTGTTTTCAAAAATCAGGCCCCGGGCTTTTTTTGCTGCCACGTATGATATATATTACCTAGGGATATTGATACCAGTATAGGTAGGCAGGTATAAGTTTATACATTGTTTTACATGGGACCAAGCCAAAAGCTGTAAGGCTATATCTGTTGGCCGTTGTAAGATCTGTCACAGAGAATAATTTACAAAAGAATATGCTAACGATGCATTTGCCGACTCAATGTGAGGCGTTCAATTTTTAAACAGGTGATGTCAGGATTGAAAACAAACTGGCATGGCCAGTATTGTTGTGGTCACAAACAAATATTGATATAAACCTTCTATATAATATACAATTTGAACCTTATCGGCGATGGCTAAGCATGTGTCATTGTTGATTTATATTCTAAACACCTGTCGCGAGTTATGTTATTTTGTAGGACTATTTAAAATAAAATAGAGTTCTTTAGTCACTACATTTAATTAATCACTTAAACACAATTATACAAAGGAATTACTTCCATCTTATTTTAAAGCTATAAACTTAATACAATAATACTTATGTATAGTTCACATAATATAGTTACGTTACTTTACATAACACGCGTTAAAAATCAGCCTCAACCAAAGCGACATATCAAAGGATCTTCATGAGTTCCCATTTTAACTACCTAGTACATAGACTCGCCGCAGATGACACGTAGGTTATACCTACACGTGGGTATACATAGGTTATCTGTGTAAAGAGCTGGGGCCGGATTTTTGAAAGCACATGTGTGAAAATACCACTCGAAAGTGGTGAAAAATTGTGCTGAATTTGAAATACGAGCAGCATAGAAGACAATCACAGCTCTCATTAATCTTGTGAACTAGTCAAAACTTTGATTAGAGCTGTAGTTTTGGAGATATTTAAACCGATTTGTACCACTTTCTGTCTATTTCTTTATATTTGTTCAATAAAGCATTTACTTTAACTTTCGAGTGATGTGCTTTCAAAAATCGGCCCCATGGTCTTCATGGTACAACCAATTCACCAAGATCTTATTTGGTACCACTACTCCCCTACCGACGAAATAACCAATACATACAGATATACATAAATCACGTCTTTATCCCTTAAAGGGTAGACAGAGCCTAAGGTAACAAGACCCAAAGGCCACGTTTAGCATGATTGTGGGCGTATAGGTGGAAAGGGGAATCAAAATAGTGATGGGTTGCTCGCCGCATCGCCTACGATATGATACCTCAGATTTTCGCCTATTCCCTTGATGTGCTTTTACCATCTGCGTGGGAAGAGAAGCAACCGATGAATTCTATATTTTTTCTTTAAAATAATCAATACAGTGGAAAAACGTACGATTTGTAAAAATCCTGGGTAACATAGTAGTCAAACATACCCAACTATATTCTGAAGTATTTCAGATAAATTTTAAAACAGGGTGTACAAAATTCCAGGTGGAGCGGGGCGACCTGAACCTCACTTTCCCAATAATGTTCAACCCAGTCACATGGGAGGCGCACGCTTTCCCGGTCTACTTCGGAGGCTCCAAGATCGTCGACGACACCATAGTCAGCGTGCCTGCAGTACACCTCGTGTGGTTCATACGGGCCGACAACAAGTTGCAGATACAAAGGTAAAGACTTATCCTAAAAATTTGCTTTTGTATCTTCTTACTATACTTCATCTATGATAAGTATGAGTTACGTACACATTAAATTTGAAGTCAATCAACTCCTGCGAAGACGATTCGGGGCCCGATTTTTGAAAGCACTTACTCGAAAGTGCAGGTATACATCAGCTTATATCTCCAAAACTACAGCTCTAATCGAAGTTTTGGCTAGTTCACAAGATTAATGAGAACAGTGACTGTCTTCTAAGCTAGTCTTATTTCATATTCAGCACAATTTTTCACCACTTCCGAGTGGTATTTTCGCACATGTGCTTTCAAAAATCAGGCCCCTGGTCGGGCTACCTGATTTCACTGCAAGATTATGGTAGTGTCACCGGGCTTACAATAAGATCCCGAAACGCGACAGGTTAACGTAGGCAAATAAAAATAAAGCTTCTGATAAGATGTAAACCCTTCCTCTGAATGCAGTAGGTAGATACTACACATTGCATATTCTCGGTCTAATGATTGACGCAGTCAGCGATACACCTATAAAATACAGCCGTCTCTCGCAGAGATATCTTTCTTCTAATAGCGGATATCCTTGCAAAATGAATAAGAATATCCGAAGAAGCTAGAGTTAATGATCACACGCAATACGAGGAAACAATGATTGTAGGCCTAATCGTCTCTCGAAAGGAAACAGCGCGTATGAAGGTTCCTACAGTTTCGTAAATTGCCCTAATAATGTTGTTTACACGATGTTTGTTTTGCTCTAATGTTTTTACATTAAAGTTAAATGGGTTAGTTTCTTAGATAATAGGAACCGATCTTGACACGGTTTAGGAAATCGTTTCGAATACTAAGCACTGCGTAATAGCAGAGCAGAATACGAATAGAAAGGTTTCGCTTGTTGGTTAAACTAATTGTAGGTCAACGTGATGTTGACAATAATATTTCAAAGTTTTCCGCCTAATGTAACGTTAGGCTGTGCAATTCTGATTTGACCTTCCCGTTTACAAATTGGTCATGCTCATGTTCAATACTTACGACCAAAAGATTGTTAAATTGTTGTATTTATATTTATGTTTCACAAACTAATTTTTTTTTTAATTATCTTAGCCTATTGGAGTTTCCCTTTGCTGGACAAAGGTGTCCCCTTTTTTCCGCCACTCATCCCGGTCGAGGGCATGCTCCTACTATTTGATATGCGTACAAATCATCCCGCCATTTTCTTTTTGGTCTGCTTACGTTTCGATGACCAACCCGTGGAATTTACTATTTAAACTTATATAAATTTATCTTTTCTTACAGAGGTGCAGCATGGGAGGACGCATTTTTGGATGCAGTTGGCGTGGCAGAAGACACAGGCCGTTTTAAACATATCTCCATATCACGATTCGCGTCAAGAACCTTGGATCACGAGCTTGAAAAGAACACCAGACAAGTTGTTCCATTCTTCAGTTCCACTTTTATTCTGATGGGTATATTCTCAGTAGTGACATGTATGATGGCCGACTGGGTGCGCTCCAAGCCCTGGCTGGGATTACTAGGAAACATTTCGGCGGTAATGGCTACTGCTGCTGCATTTGGTTGCGCTATGTATTTGGGGATATCTTTCATTGGTATCAATTTAGCTGCCCCGTTTCTGATGATTGGTAAGTATTTTCAAAAACATCTATTGGTAAAATCTGTGATCATATTTTCAAATAATTCGACTAGTACTTATTCAATTAATTTTCTTCTTTATTTTCATAGGTATTGGCATAGACGACACATTTGTGATGTTAGCGGCGTGGCGAAGAACGTCCCCAAAACTGCCAGTTCCAGAACGAATGGCCATCATGTTATCTGAAGCGGCAGTTTCCATCACCATCACATCTGTCACTGATATGCTGTCGTTTTTCATCGGAATATTCTCTCCATTCCCTTCTGTACAAATATTCTGCATGTACTCAGGTACCTACCCAAGATTTGTAATTTTGTCAACAGCGTATCCACAATCGGTTCAAAAATACTAAGTAGCTAAGTTCAAATTTTCTTTACACAAAAACTAAGATGATACCTTAAGAAGAAATAGTTACATTATTAAAACAAATTGACAACACAAAACATAAAAAATATAAAATAAACAAATGAGTGTTTTTGTTTACAGGCCTCGCTGTGTGCTTCACGTTTGTTTGGCATTTGACATTCTTCGCTGGATGTGTTGCCGTATCAGGATACCGTGAAAAGCAAAACAGGCACACAATCACTATGCTGAAGGTCCTGCCAGAATCCAGAGCCAGGAAAGGTGCGTACTCGATATAATTAATATCTTGCAAAACATGCATATCCCAGTAGGTGAGACGTTACAAACTGTTAACTTGCTGCCTAATCCGTTATCATTGTCTGCGCAACATCATTTGACGACCGGATGGCCAAGTGGTTAGTGAACCTGACTATGAAGCTTGAGGTCCCGGGTTCGATCCCCGGTCGGGGCAGATATTTGTATGAAAAATACGAATGTTTGTTCTCGAGTCTTGGATGTTTAATATGTATTTAAGTATGTATTTATCTATATAAGTATGTTTATCCGTTGTCTAGTGCCCATATTACAAGCTTTGCTTAGTTTGGGGCTAGGTCAATTGGTGTCCATTGTCCCAAGATATTATTATTATTATTATTATTATCATATTGTTTACATGCAAACCAATCTTCCTCCGCTTTCACGAATTCTAATTCCTTCCATGTTATCTGCATTACAGAAGAGAAGTCTTGGCTGTACAGGGTTTTCTGCACTGGTGGCATTGATATTGCCGATCCCGACAACCCTCTCGACAACAAGGAGCACTGCATCATGGCATTTTTCCGCGACACCATGGCGAACATCCTCAACAACAATGCCGTGAAAGTCGTAGTTATTGCAGTTTTCTTGGTGTATCTAGCTGGAGCTGGTTACGGAGTCACAAAAACTAAGGAAGGTCTAGAAAGAAGGAAACTGTCGAGAATTGATTCGTACTCTGTAGAGTTCTTTGATCGTGAAGATTTATACTACAGAGAATTTCCTTACAGAATTCAGGTATGATTCGTTTCTAAACAATGCAGACTTTATTATATCGCTCTAGCTAGACATATTAAGTGAATAGGAATAGCTACCTAGCTACCATTTTAATTAATAATTCTTTCATAGGTGGTCATCAGTGGCGAACATAACTATTCGGATACGAAAGTGCAAGACGAAATTGAATTATTGACGCAAAGATTGGAAAACACATCCTATATATCGAATTCATTGTACACCGAATCATGGCTCAGAACATTCGTTAATTACGTTTCGAGAAACAACGACTACCTGAATGTTACCATCGATAATGAATCAGACTTCATTCAAAACCTACGAGAGGTAATTATATAGAATAGAGAAACATACGTTTTGAATCCATTTGTGTTTCGTAGGTCTTGTCACCTCAGGGTCTGTCTACCTCGTAAGGGTAAAGACATGATTTGTGTATGTATGTAATATGTGTGTGTAAGTTTTGAATCTTAGCTCTATGTAATGTTGTTACATATCAAGTAGTTTCCTGTAAACATTCTTGTTGATTCAATCTAATCTTTTTTAATTTCAAAACTGTATTTTTTCCAGTTGTGGCTATTCCCTGCAAATCCGTTCTCGCTGGATGTGAAATTCAATGAAGCTGGGAATCGCATAATTGCTTCGAGATTTTTGATACAAGCTGTTAATATCAGTGGCACCAATCACGAAAAGGAGATGGTGAAGGTGCTTAGAGACATCGTGGCCGAATCATCACTCAATGTATCAGTTTTCCACCCTTATTTCGTCTTCTTTGATCAGGTAATTAGTTATTTTATTCACTTAAATCGCAGGTATTCATTTTACCTCGATTGATAATATGTAAAATAAGTAGTTATAGGTTATAGTAACCTGTTTTTTTTTTCCTTTTCAGTTCGAGCTCGTAAAACCAACTTCGATCCAGAACCTGTGCTACGGAGCTTTAATGATGATGATCATCTCCTTCATATTCATTCCGAATATCCTGTGTTCACTTTGGGTCGCATTCAGTATCATATCCATAGAAATAGGAGTTGTGGGATACATGGCTCTATGGGATATCAGTCTAGATTCTATTTCCATGATAAACCTGATTATGTGCATCGGTTTCTCAGTTGATTTTACAGCTCACATATGTTACGCTTACATGGCTTCAAAAGCAAAGACTTCAAACGAAAGAGTTAGCGAATGCCTTTACTCCTTGGGTCTTCCCATCGTCCAAGGATCGTTCAGCACTATTCTCGGAGTGGTAGCACTACTTCTGGCCGACAGTTACATATTTTCGGTGTTCTTCAAGATGGTATTTATGGTGATTTTCTTTGGAGCAATGCATGGACTTTTCTTGCTCCCGGTACTTCTATCACTATTTGGACCAGGCTCCTGTACTAAAAAGCAAGAGGATTTAAAAATGTCGAAAATCGACCAGTGTTTTCCGCATCCATATTGTATACCGCATCCCCAACTTGTATTAAGCGATCAAATATTTAACGGGAAGAACATTAGCCCTAACGGGGTATACAAAATATATGGTGATGACAAGGACCTAGGCATCGGAACATCGGGGGAAGACACTAGCGAGAGCAGCTCGAATCAGTCACAGCGACGACAGATTGGAGAAAATGATAGCGGCAGGAAATATGACATTGGATGGAAAAGATCTAGTTACGGCCAAAATACCAGCCAATTTCAGCCTTCTGGGGAGTTGGATCCTTATGCGCTTGACGCTGACAGGGTTTGGCAAAGACAGCCCTATGAAGAGCCGGCGAGGAGTCGTGCTGGGGATAACTACAGAAGGAGCAGGCCGGCAACGAGGGACGATGACTGGGTGCGACCAGCTCGGAAGACAAGTGACGCCGGCCCGCGGCGCGAAGGTACCTACAGGGTGATGCGCGCGCACTCTCACCACAACCTGCACCGGCCGCGCGCCCCGCGCCGGTCTAACTCACACCACAACCTAGAACATTTAGACTATGTGGCGGAAATGCGTTTTCCCTGACAAACCGTCTAACTTCTATGTACAATTTAGATAACATAAACAAAGTGCTCAATTTATGGACCAAAGTTCCACAGTAAAGTTGAGAGTCGAAAGTGTATCAAAATCGCGTGAACGTGTGATCGCGTTTTTATACGCAAAAATTTTGATAGACTTCATTAACAAAAAATATTTTATAAGCTGTTAAATAAAATGAATTATTATCTATTGTATACGAATCCATTCTCAAGACAGATTTTTTTAAATAAATTATATTGCATGTCACCACGCGAAATAAGAGAAATTAAGAGAAAAATTTATTACGTTTTCGCTTCGTTTTTAACACGCGTCAGTTTAGAGAAAATCTTGTAGAGGTGCTAAGTCTATTGCTGTGCTGTAAGACTAGTTTTTTGTGACAGGTAAGTTTATTATCTGCCGTGCTAGTAAATCAAACGAAATCCACACACTGCTGAGTGAAAATCTTTTTTTCAAATCTAGGGTGTAAGTGTAATAAGTATCATAGCGAAAATATGGCCAAAAATTTATGCACCACCTATAGTGCATTCTATAATTATAATGATATAATAAAATAGGTTACAAAGATGTGATGTGTACCTAATTAATTAAGCAGTTTCATGGAGTAAGTTAAAATATTTTAAAAATCAAGTTTGCTTTTCATAGTACTCGTTGTGATGGGGATTTGAATCGTCAGAACTCCTCCACCACAACTCACTCCACAAACAGTTAAATTAAATGACTATATAGTTACGTAGATAAATTAATTTTTAGAAAAGCTGGTTTTCGTGTGCCTTTTTGATCCAGTGTTTTTGCATATAGATTTTAATCCTGTGAACTCTCTAGAAAACTCTTTTCAATCAGGAAATGTCAGTTTAAACGTCATATTAAGTAAAATTTAGTTATAATACAATTATTAGGGCATAATGCTAGTGTGATTTTAACTGGGTGGGTGAATATAAACCGTGTACATAATATAATGTGTATTTAAAATAAGTATAAGTCCACTTGTTTTATAAAGCTTTAACGACTTTGTCTCGACGGATCGCTGTAAATATTAGTTGCGATGTATCCTGTGGCCATGTTGGTTCCCTATAAAATAGTTATTATGTGAGAACTGCTCGTCACATCTAATACTGTCCCATTATAATATGAATGAATACATTAATTATTTATGTATTTCTATTTTATAAAAAAGCTGTGAAGGTTTCATTTCATACCTAATCAAAATTCGTCAATCTCATAATTTTTCAATTTTTTTTCTGATAAATGTTATTTCAGGAGTAGTTAAATTATTTCTTCATTTGTTTCCTGAAGAACAAACTTTATGTATTTTAATATAGTATTGTGTAAGTATTGTGTTTTACCTTCATGACATAAGAGGGTAAATCCCGCGTGAATGTTTTATTTGTGCATAAAAAACATTATAACGAAATAAACATTTCTTTTACTAGGAAAATGGTGCTAGTGGACACTAAAAGACCAAATATAAATTGAAAGTGCAAGAGATTAGAAACTTGCAATGTGTGCTCAGAAGTAAAATTTGAGTCTGATCCATTAGTGCCATCAGTCCTCAATTTCTGACTGGGCTTAACAATAACCTAAGATGTTATGCTGTAGCCTACAGGCCTCTATCTCTGTCTGTTTACGTAAATCTTATATTGTGATCGCATTCCGGTCACTTTGACTGAATATTGTAAATATTATTGACATGTTTTATATTGAATAAAACTAGTTTTGATAATTTAATAGTTTTATTGCTTTATTTTATTAAAATTAAGACCTAGGCACATTATCTAAGTTCACTATAGGTAGTTAAAAACAAAGTTAGAAATTTGAAATAACTTAAGATACAGCGTTCGACAATGTAAGTGCTGCATTAAGAGATATTTAAGTGACAGTTTACTTCGTTCTTTGCACAAAAATACGAAAAAATCGACAGCTTTGAATAGTTTTCAACTGTCAGAAAGCTGCTAAACTAACAAATTATAATTGAAGTAAGAGTTTATAGAGATTAAAGCAGTACATGATTGTATTAAGCAAAAGAATGAAAGTCGAGTGTCACTTTAATAATATGATAATTTCTCTAGGAACGATAGATATGCCTCAACATAATGAACACATTTAGAGATGGGCGCTACTCTAAGAATTATCATTTAATATTCCTTAATTAATTCTAGGCACTACTCGGAAACCAAAAAAATAGGTTAACTCGTCAGCACATCATCATAGTACTAGAAACAGCCAAAGACAAATGCAGCTATTGCTGCAGCAACACCTTTATTGTCAAGCCATTAGTTTATGTACACATAAACAAAAGTCGTTATTTAAAGCTAAATGAAAATATAACCATTTAAAGTTACTTAAAAGTTATTTAGCTCAGATATTTTTGTCATGTACCTTTTGCAACATCTGACTGCAGAACAAAATCAAATCCTTGGCATCAAATTTATCACATAAATAATTCAATAAAAATGACAGTTCTTTATTACCACTTTGTCCACTCGGATGCAATTCACTTCCTCGTTGTAACACTTGATTAAATACAATATTGGCATTAGAGTAGGTCATATTTTCTACAAGTACGTCAGTACAATCTTTCACCGACATAGAATCTGCTAGCTTTCGTATTGACGTCTGATCCAATTGCTCACTAAGTTTAAGGACGAAATCTTTTCTCTGTAATAAAAACACTACAGTTAATTTCCATGGAAAAAAACAGTATCTGATTAGAGTCGTTTTCAAAACACATGTACATAGTTAAGGGTCTTAATTAAAACAAAAGTTAATTGATTCCTTTCTGTTACGACATTCTCACCCTTATTGCAATGTAATAAAGGTGAAACGGTCGTAACACCTAGGAATCAATTATTTTTTTGTTGTGATTAACCTCTTAACTATGTACAATTTTTTTTTTTTAAATGATTCATTATCCAATTACAAAGCTTTACTTACATCCTGTAGACACGATCTAATTATATCTTCAGTCGATTTGCTTCCTGATTCCTCAGTCTGAGCGCCTTTATGCATCGTCAGTACATCATCAGTCTGTGTCGAAGATAATCTTTGTAAGACCAAAGATGTTTGCGTTTCAGTTTCACTGGTTAAAATACTAGTTTGTACTTCTACGTGGACCCCTATAGCTTCTTTATCCAAAGCAGATTCAATAGCTTTCTCCTTGGTTATTCGTTTATTCTTTTTACATAAATAATCACCTAATACCTTTTTAACTACTTGTACCTTAGGAGCTTTAATACATATTCGATTTACTTCCAGTTCTGTCAACTTCGCCAGATCACCCACTGTTTCTATCTTTCCTTCAAGCTCTTTAACGAGTAATAATTTCATCGCCGGTGATGATAGTTCGGAAGCTATGTTATGAATAGATTCTTCGCAATCGATGAGATCAGGAAAAATGGGATCCTTGTCATTTAATTCACTAGTCTTAACTATTTCTATAGCAGGTGTCTGCTCTAAAGAGCTGAACTGCGTATCATTATTGGGCACATCGGTTTCATTAAAGCTTTCAACAGTCTTAACCAACATGGAATCAAGTTTAAATAAGTTTTCAAGTCTCTTAGGGGATTTCATCTGAGAATGGTTGCGCATTTGTCTTTCCAAGCGCTTAAGCGCAGAACTTTGTGGCGATCGTACTCCACTCGTCTCTATGTACTTCTGTACAGACACGGACGTTGACACTGGGTCATGAAAACTGACACGCTTTCTCTGAAAAATTAACATAAATCATTAAACACTTTATTTGCGAAAAAAATACATTGAAAAATTACACAATCAAAAAAATACGTACTTTATTGGCTGGTGATATAGTTGCTTCATCAGAAATTTCAGCCAGTTTCCTTTTCAAAATCGGGCCGGCTGGACTGCAATCTGCAGGGGGCAGAACTTTCTCAAATTTCAGAAACCTTTCGCTATCTTCATTTTCGTCCAAGATCTCGCTGTCGACTGCTGGAGAGTAAAGCATTCGTAGGTTCCTTCGTACGGGCGTGTTTGCTGAATTGCTTTTCTTAGGTTCATCAGTCTCAGGTCTGTCGATGCTCATAATAGTTTGTGCCCTGTCAGGTACACATAGTCCCAACATTTGTGCCGCTCGACCCCCGGCGCGTACTTGAGGCCTATTCTTCTTTAGAGATAAGGATGAACTCGGACTACTCTTATTCTCTGTGACTTGAAACCGAGGAGGTGACTGATCTCTTTTGTCCGGCGAACTTCTTTCCTCTGTTAATATTTCTGGTGAATTATTACTGATTTCTAAAGGTTCGCCGTTTATTTGAATTGGTCCCGACAGTTTAACCACCAAAAAGTCACTGCTAGTCTCTGGTGAAGGTGACTTTGGCTCTATAGGACTTAACAATTTTATTGGTGATATTTCTAATGTGTTATTCAAAAAGTCTTTTTTTCTTTGATCATCATCCCTAGGAGGAGAAAAAACGTTGTTCGTTTCATTTTGACTAATATCCGGGAGGGTTACAGTTCTATCATTTGCGGTACAAGGTAGTTGACTATCTTCTAGAGATTCTTTATGTAAATCGTTATTTCGAGATATGGTATCATTCTTACCAGTGTATATTTCTACGTTTGTATTATTATCACATTGGGATGGATCAATGGGTTCAGTATCAGCATTCGCTAATTCTAACGTATCGGGGCCAGGTAAAGTATTTTCAGAGTTTAATACAATGATGGGCTCCTCGTCGTCATTGATTAGTATTACTTCACTAGAATTTGAATTTTTATCGTCTGTTGGTTGAGTGTCCATTTCCTCTGTTAAATCTTTCTGAATATTTTCTATATCAGTTTTATTTGCTGGAATCTCCGTATCGTCTTTGCTTTCTTGAGTTATCGAAACATCTGTAGTAACATTAATACCATGTGTAGAAACATCAGTTAAATCTTGAGTTTCCGTAACAGTCTTTTCACTTTCTTTTTCATCAGTAGATTTCTTAGTGCTGTTTTTAAAGGATTTAACTGAAATGGTTGTTGTCGAATCTTGAGAGCTCTCAATAATGTCTTCTGACAGATCTTGAGTACCTTCGGCGCATAAGTCTTGTGTCTCGCAAATAGTAACTGACAAGTCCGTAA
This sequence comes from Pandemis cinnamomeana, assembly GCA_932294345.1. Classification (NCBI taxonomy): domain Eukaryota; kingdom Metazoa; phylum Arthropoda; class Insecta; order Lepidoptera; family Tortricidae; genus Pandemis; species Pandemis cinnamomeana. The sequence continues at coordinate 6,324,992 of OW028705.1, read as the reverse complement.
ATACCGATGTAGACTTTTCTTTCGGAACGTCTTTAGTATTCGTGGCTTTCTTTGGCTTTGAAGCACTCTTAGCTTCTATTTTAGATTTATTTAACTTTTCTGTCAAGGTTTTTCTACGGCTGTTACTTGGGCTATTTGTCAAGCATTTTCTTGTCACACGCTTTTCCGACTGAAATTTCAAAAAAGGATGTCCTTCTACCATGTCTATTGCCAATTCCTTTTCTATACGCGATTTCTTTTTGGTTGACGATTTTACTTCATTCGATTCTTTCCTTTTAGGTGTCGGTTTCGGCGTTGACTGATTTTCTTTTAAATTCATTTTATTATTATTTTTAACTCCTGTATCCTCTTGCATAGGCATTTCACCAGATGTATCGAAGGCAGAACAACTGATTATTTCGTCAGGTATTGGTTCAGGTACAGAATCGGCCGAAATAGCTTGATTGTTTTTATCACTTATAGCCTCCTTTTCAGGTGAACACGAATCTTGAACCACCCGATTATCCAATGGTTTAGCTTTGTCTATATCAAGAATTTTCCCATCAGTAACTAATTGCGATTTAGCAACTGCGTCACTTATTTCATTCTTATTATTTTCTACTATTTGAGAATTACATTTTTCAACCACAGTGTCGGGAATTTTATTGGATTCAACAATAGCAGTTTTGACTATTTCAGAGGATGTATTGAATCCTTCAGAATCGCTATTAACTGCAGAAGATTGAGAGTCCGTTTGATTGGCTGAATTTCTCCTTTTTTTCAATGAAAACAGTTCCGTATCATCAAACTTCTTTGGTTTTCTCTTAACACGAGCAGGTCTGTCAGCTGATATCTTCGATGGTGCTGAACTAACTCCATCTTTTGCTTCTTTAGGTTTAGACACGGGAGTGTTAAATATATTTGAACTGATAGTATGATTTAGCAGATCAGGTTTTTGGGTCCCATCTTGTGTTACAGCAGATTTTTCAATCAGATTCCGTACATTCCTGAAAACTCTATCTTTTAGAGCCATACGTGGCGTTTTAGCAGAAGGGGACGAATAGCCTTTGTCTTCTTTATTCGATTTTGGACTATTCATTTCTTGATTTTTTAGTTTTTCAGCAGTATCTGCCTTTGGAGGTTCAGAGAAAAAAGAACTTATTATTTTTGGAACGATAGTTGTATCAGGAATATTTTTCAGGGCTGTGGAAACATCTTCATTGGATGTTGAACTTGTTCTACTACTACTTGTTGTACTAGTTGTACTAGTTGATCTGCTATTTGTCCTACACGCATCTTGTGAATCGGGCTTCCAAGACTTAAGCTTGAATTCATCTTGTGACTGTGACAAATCCTGATACAAAGCTGGAATATCTTCCCTCTTTCTCTGTAATTTTTCTTTTTGATTTTCTGTTAACTTTCTAGGATTGAATTTCCAGTTTGATTGGATTACAGCAAATTCTTCCCCATTTTCAACAACAGTGGTTACAATATTAGCTTCTTTCTTTTTCTGGTTCTTTTTTGCACTCTTTGGTACAGGAGTTGTAAACTCACTTTTACTAGGTTCAATGGGTTTAATATTTTCCACGACATTGGCATAATTTTTCTGATTACTTTCAGGTTTCTCTATAATTTCTTCAATTTTTCCACGCAATTCTTGGTCTGCGTCTTTATGTGATGAAATTGACTTCAAAATAAAATCCGCACTGAGTTGCACCAATTGCGATTTGCACAAAGTGCGACATTCCAGTAGTTCATCTGCTACACAGATTACGAGTTCCACATCGTTGTTGGTTTGGTAAAGCGATTTAATGGTATTCACAGTAAGCAGTATCTTATCATCAACTGCATTCTGAAATAATTAAATTCTAAACAATAAATACATAAAAAAAAAACAAAATGCAGTGAACCCCCAATAATCATCACTACATAGTATAAAACAAAGTCGCTTTCTCTGTCCCTATGTCCCTATGTATGCTTATATCTTCAAAACTACACAACGGATTTTGATGCGGTTTTTTTTTAATAGATAGTGATTCAAGAGGAAGGTTTTTATGTATAATTCTACGCAGACGAAGTCGCGGGCAGAAGCTAGTAAATAATAAAATTGAATCTGCAAATCATCTGAACAGAGCTTTACTGTAAGTACTTACAGACATCATCATACGACATCACCTATACGTTCTACTGCTGGGCACAGGCCTCCTCTCATAATAAGAGGTCTTGGGCTACAATTTCTACCACGCGGACCTTGTGCTGACTGCATGCGAACTTCACACACACTATTGAATAACTTCGCAGGTGTATGAAGGTTTCCTCACGATGTATTCCGTCGAAAATGTTATGATAAATTTCAAATGGATATCTATACAATAGGTTATTATAATTATCAGTATCAGTATTTTAAAACATTTATTTTCATACTCACGTTTTCTGTTAGCCCTTTGTTCAAGATACTTAATAATTTCTTCATAATGCATACAACAGTGAGAAGATTCGGACGTTCTTGCAGATTAAGTTTTGATACCATGAGATTGAGTGTGTCAATCAACAAGGGAAATGTTTGATCAAATTGGTTGTAGTCGTTATATTGACTTACTATATTCTGTAGCATCTCAATTTTATGGGGATAATCAACTGTTGAGAAAATAAACAATATAAACTCAATGATTAAGCAAGTACAATCATTATCAGTTGGTATGGATCATATTTAGTCAGATTCTGGACAAGAAGCCTTATGAATAGGATACAGAAAAAAAAATATTTCACTATTTGAAGCTGAATAAAATGAAAATAAAAAACATACTTTCCCATATAAATGATGCCTTGATAATAGAAACAATGGCGGCAAGAGCTAAAGGACTCGCTACAAGTATGTGAATGCTAGTTTTTGCCAAAGTTAAAGTAATATCATCATCAATCTCTGCGACTTTTCCCTTTGTCAAATTCAGTAAAGAAAAAGTTGATGCCCATGTTTGCGCTGCCTCTTTGGCCTGAAAAAAGAAAGTTAATTTAGGGTTCCAATGAATTTTTTGCCAATGGGTTCTATATGACTCATAAAATGCCAAATTGAAAGATGTCATCTATAGTGAACTAGTTTGCATGCATAATTTAAACTGTTTTTTACAAACTTAAGGTATATTTTCCACAAATGTTTAGATCCTTATGATCAGCCCGACTGCGTCGATACCTTTGACGATCTGTGCTTACTGATATTTTTACCTCATTGAATGTTCCAAATTTATTAAAAAGTCGCTAATCTTATGTTTAAGACGAGCTGCATGTTCTCGTGTTATTAACCTTATGTAGTGTAACGAATTTATTGAAATTTAATGTTGCTCCGAAACATTTGAGGACCTCGCCCGCTACGATATATCTGGTGGTGACTGTACTTACATCAGTAAACTTTTTCATATGTTTGATTGGCCAGCGTAATAATTTACGAAGCAAATAATCATCTTTTGGTCTTGATGTTTGCAATGATTCCGCAAGAGCAGTCCATATTTCCAATGCCGTATCGTTTGGCTGCAAATCATTCACCAGCCACTCCACAGTTTCATCCAATAAATGAGGACACTCATTGGCCATGAATCCAGCAATTAACGTTGTAGGCTTTGTAATTGATATTTGTTCTTTGTTGGCTCTGAAATAAGTAATAAGTATTTCAATAGGAGAAACTTTTTTATGTATTATTTTATAAAGCTTTGCTTTTCACATATCAGCAGCACCTACTTTTTATGCTTTGCAACAAGAATGAGTATATAAAGAAGCTGGCGTAGTGGTCCTTTCTGAATCTCTTTGATTTTCAGCAGGGGTTTTATGGAGTCCTCTTCAAATAGTGAAGTGATGAGAACGTTTGCAATGATGTCTGCCAGTTTCGTGTCGCCAAGACATTCCTATAATTCAAAAGGTTCTTTATTAATATGAGTAAAAATTTGAAAATTATCACAGTTTAATACAAGAAAAATAAAAGGTTAACTGGAAGAGATCCCTTTTAGGGATAAGTTCGCCTTTGTGCATGTGTGTTGTCCTGTATTCATCTTTTCCTTGTGTTTTGTGTACAATAAACAGTTATACATACATACATAATGTATTTATAAATTTAATAATGCCATGAAAGTTAAAATATTTTTAGTTCAAAAATTCATGATATTACAGCAATCAACAAATTGTAACAGTTTGTAAAAACAAATACAAAGCTTTATTAATGATAGAACCGGAAACTAATTCCTATTTAAAATGACATCACTACACCTACTAACCTGTGCTAGTTGCTTTATCATTGTCAAGAGCTCATTGAAGAGGTCTTTACGGATGCTGTTATCAGGCAGTTCAGCAATTGTCATCACAAATGACTTCCAGGCGCAGCATATTGGCTTTAGTCCTAACTCAACATTATCTCGTCCAGAAATCTGTATTGCAATCTTCAAAGAATACAACCAGTCAGTCCAATGGTTAACCAAAACTTTAGTGGTTATCAGCTTGCCCTTCAGTCTTTCTTGTAGACCACAACCCTCACAATTTACATGACCAACCATCTCCACAAACGCTTTCACACTGTTTTGTTGTATTTTGGGTGAAATTAACCCGGGCACAATAGCCATCTTATCGAGATTCTGTCTACCAAAGCAAAAATGCAAAAATGGATACAAAATTGTATCATTCATTTTGGATTCATACCGCTTTATTAGGTGCCACCAAGTATTCATTTTTGCCAATGCAGTCTCTTCAACTTTAGCATTGTTTAATCTCAGTGGTATCATAAGCAATTTTACTCTTTTCGTCACAAATTGCTCATTGACCTCAGAGGAAAAGACGTCTATTAGAACATTCCAGCACTGAAATGCTCTGCATCTATTAGTAACATCCAATTTGAACGCAGTCTCAACAACTGGCAACATTGAGTTGATGGGGCTGCCAACCCCTGGTCTGAACACTGTAATTTGATCTTCCAGTAGCTTGATAAAGATTATCCAAAGTTTTTGCCAGTGTTCATTGCCACTGACAAGCATACTTTTCATTATTGCTGGATATCTAAAATGACGATAATAAGCTTTATTACAAACCATTTTTTGCTTACTTTAAGCATTTACACAATGTTTTACAACTTTACTGCTATGACCACCAAGGTAATTTTTGCTAGTTTATGAAAACCAGGCATATGAAAATAAAACAATGTGCTGTGCCCGATTTGTGAACAGTACAGATCCATCTCTTCCTGTGGGTGTCTTAAAAGGCAGGTAAGGAAGAGAAAGAGTGGGTAGCAGCAGTCTCTATTGCGAACTACAACCACTAGACAGACTGCATGCAGCACTACAGTGTGCAACGCAAGGATAAACCATCACATTATTTTCCCAAGAAAGTAATCATTAATGATCAGATAAAAATGACCACAAACACCCTGTCAAAAGTGTAGCAGGATAGAAATCGAAGATAAAACAGCTGTAATACTTACTTAGATGGGTCATAGATATTGTCCAAAATAGTGTGCCAATGAGGATTATTAGAGTAGTCCAATTTAACCAGTTCTTCTGTCAACATCTCTAGTACTTCCATAGATGTTAGGAGTTTCGGGGTAACCATAACAATAGTTTGGCAATAACTCATCACACATGGCACTATTTTTGAAAACCAAACTGCCAGACCTTTATGCACAAATGTTGCTTTTTTTTCTGGTGACAACGTTTTCAGGAGTTTCAAAATGATGTTTAGAGGCTGTAAGCAGTAATAACACATGTGAATAAAACAAAGTAAAATAGTTAAGTGCTGGCAAGTACACTTTTAAAATACAACAAAATGCAGGGGGGGGGAGGTTTGAGGGTCCAAACCACGCCCTTTATTTATGTTTATTATTTATTTATTATTTATGTTAATTTTATGTATGTTTAAGTTTTATTTCTTGAAATGCCGCTCCCCCCCCCCCCCCCCCCCGCTACTAAAAACTAGCTATGCCCATGATTTATTATACACCACATAGTAAGCAATACAGAAATAAAATAAAATGTTAAGAAATTCACTAGTACAAGCTTACAGCTTTTTTACATTTTTTTTTATTAAAGGAGTAGGTAGTGATTAAATTACCAGCAAAATATAAGATTTATCTAAGGTCTAAATGATTAAAATTGCTACTTATTCTTTTATAAATATGTGATAACATACCTGAAATCTGACATCTACGGGTAACTTGTGGCTGCAGTATAAATTCAATATTTCCCAAAAATCATTACCCTCAAGAGCAAGCGAAACAAGTACATCACTGGGGTAATCCACTAGGGTATTAAAACATGTGGTCTGCAAAGCCTCCACCTTAGATAAGGGAGCTGAGGTCTGTAAAATGTGTAGGACTGCCTCTGCTGACGGAAGCAGATTGGGTGTTGAGGTTCCATTCTGAAAAATATAGGGTAACATATTAGACGAAAAGTTTAATGAATACTAAGTAACAAATTACTCCTTATTTTTTTCTTTTTCATCTATACTGGTCTGGGAGTAAAGAAAGAACATGAAATTTACCAGTGGCTTCTCTTCCCATGCAGATGGTAAAAGCACATCGAGGGAATGGGTGAGTCTTGGAAATCATGTTATAGGTGATGCAGCTAGCAACCTATACTATTTTGATTACCCTTTCCACCTATACACCCTTAATCATGCTAAACATGGCCTTAAGGTTTTACCTTAGGCTCTGTGAACCCCTTAAGGCTTAAGGGATAAACACATGATCTATGTTTCTCCATTTAAACATATTTCCATGGTCAAATTGAACTGCTATTGTAACTATACAGATAAAGTTAGACAGTGTATGTTTGTTTTAGCACATGGAAGGCTAACAAGCAAGAGGGTTACCTGTTGGTGAATAATCACCACCATGGTCATCTGCAACACGAAGCATTAAAGATTCTATCACCCTGAAGGAACCAAAATAGAATGCCTTGCGTGTCAGTAATTTCACCAGTTGTCATACTTTATGCTAGGACTCAGCAGTACAAACATTACAGCTTGACAGCAAGATTGACAAGTAAAATAGCAGTAGAGATTTCTCATTAAGCTGTTTGACTACTTCTATAAATTTAACAGCTTCCAGCCTATTTAGCCACCATTAACAGCTAACATTTTTTAGCCACCGAGTCTGGCTTCCATATTTCCAAGACAACAATACTAAATGCATATCTGTATAGTAAGAGCTTGTTATAAGGTTAAACCCTCATCTATTAGATTAGAACATAGTTATCTACTTAACATTAATGCCAAAACTGAAACAGGAAGAGAAATAGTAAATACCTGAACCCTTTTTAAGATTGTTGCAATGATATATAGACAGAGCACCGAGGATTGTTTCACACCGTCTCTTAGATCGCGAATACACAATGCTAGTATTCTGTCGATTATTTGTACACTGAGTTCATCCTCACTTTGTACAGCCTTCTGTATTATTTCAAGGTATTGAGTACGGGATAATCCTTCAGTAAATGTATTGTCTTCTAGGAACTCAAGTGCTCTTTTGACGAAAATTTGCTGCTCCGGCATATTTGGAACTAGAATATTTTAAATGTAACAACAGGTTATGTTTCTCCTTTTGGATTTCAATAATGTGAAATGTGACACACCAAATAAATTAGCTTTATGCAATTTTCGGTTAAATATAGTCTGACTGTTGGTTACCTTACTATTAACTGCCGAAATAACTAAATAGAAAGGATAGAGTGCAACACGATACGTCGGCGTATCATGGTACGAAGTAGTATGAAAAACAAACAAAACAACACAATTTTTTTCCGTTAAAATTGATGCACTTGTTCAATAAATAACTGTTTAACATTGATAACTTAAATATATCAAGAAAAATAATTATTGAAATAATGCGATTTATGCAAAACTGCAAAAATTGTAAACCATAAATGGAATGAACACGATTGTGACATTTGTTGCCGTTCTGGCGCGAAATTAGTTTAGTATCTATCTTTTAGTAGTCTGTGACTTATTCCGAGTTCCCTCGAGTCGATTACTTTTCGAATGAGAATTTGATCGATTATTTTATTTTGGTCACAGTATTTTTCAAACTTTGTTTCACTTGACGTTATTGTTTTCTCAAATACGGTTTATTATAAGGTTTACAATATTTGTAAAATAATGTTTCAACGTTCAAGTTCAACAATTTTTTTGACTCGCATCGCACTCTGGGAGGCTACTCCAAAATTCGATTTTCGAAGTTCGTTTCGTGTTGTTCCGCCCATACTGATAGTCAATAATTTGAGTATGAAAGGGACGGTATGCTACGAACTTCGAAAATCGAATCTCGGAGTAGCCCCCCTGGTTGGTTAGCGTCGTACCAAGATCGTACCACAGCAGAGTGATCGTACCTCTACGTCGTCCGAACAAAATGTCAAAAATGACAGTTCATTTTATGAACTGGTATTTCGGAAAGTAATGAAAATGTACCTACTTCAGAGGCCGGGAATGTTATGTCAAGTAAATTTAGATTTATTTTAGTTTTAGTTTAGTTAATTTATGTTGTATATTTAAAGCTATACCTACTTATATTTTTAAGTGTCATGCAAATAAATCTATTTTCATTATTGAATTAAGATTAAAATTATGAGTATAAAATGTTTGTAGTATGTAATATATGTTCCAGGGATGTAACGGAGGTAGTTTTATCACTTTTATCGGAACCGAAGGCGGAGTCGGAGTTTTTAAATTTGCTTCATCGGAGTCGGAATCGGAGTCGGAGGCAGGGTCGGATAATTGGCATTGTTCATTTTTTTTAGTATGCTCCAATTCGAAAACCATTTCGAGGAAAACCATCATTTATCCGATTTATCTTGTCTGATTTCAAAAATACTTTATGATTGCAGATATTTTTGTAAAAGTACTTTGAACCTTTGTTTGACCGAACGACCCGGTTTTTAGACAGAATCCAGCATCGAATGTTTGCCACAAAAATGAAAAAAAAAAGTTTAGCTGTGGCAACTGTCATGTGTCACTGTCAATTCGACAAAACCATAGACAAAGTCGTTTTTTTTATAGCCAGCCGAACGAAGGCGATTGGGATTCTGTCTAAATTCACGAATTATCAAACAGCGAAAAAATGTTTATTATTAATTAACAAAGCGTACGTAAAAGTATAATATTCAAATTAGTTGCTTGAAATAGTCCATTTTATCAAATAAAGGTGTTAAAAGCACAGCTTAAAAAAAATGAACAATGCCAATTAACGATAGAATAGAGTGCACGTAGTGGGAATCGGGGGATTCCCCGCGTGACATGACGTATGAACCTGTTCATAACAGTTGACACAGGCCGCCGCCGCCGCTATGTTATGCTTCGACCTCCGATTAAAACCTTCGATTTAAGTGTCGGAGCCGAAGTCGGAACCGAAGGTGTAATAATAATCGGAAGTTCCGACTTAACGGAACCGGAGTCGAAGCTCCGTAACATCCCTGATATGTTCGATGTCCAAAACGTCGAGTTAATAATAATAAAAAAACCTGTCAAGTGTGAATCGGACACACGCACCGAGAGTTTCGTACAAATTCAGCAAGTAAAATAGTATCCAGTGTTAGCAGAACCCTGCTTCTAAGCAAAATGTAGGCAATGTGAAGTAATTTTATACTGGTTATTTACATAGACAGACAACAATATTTGGTTTTTACAAGCTTTAATTAACTTGCAACGTATGTTTGTCCAGGTGGAATCTTGGGACTCAATAAGCAGATTCTCACTTCTTTCTCACTTCTGGTGACAGATAGACAGACAGACGGACAGAGAAGTCTAGTAATAGGGCTCCGTTTTACCCTTTAGATACAGAACCCTAAAAAGGTGCACGATTATGATCCTTAGGGTTAATTTTAATAATAAATTTTCTTCGTCATAGATTTGGGGCATTGCGATGTTACCAGGTAAAACTTTTAGTGTAAAAAGGTTCTATGTGGGGCTAGCCACTCCATTTAATTTGGCTTGACTTTAGGTATCTTGCTAATATTAGAGAAAACAATGCTTTTATAAATGTGAATATTTGATAATATGGTTTTAATAAATTTATTAAAAATGTGAAAGTTTGTGAGTATGGATGTTTGGATGTTTGTTACTCTTTCACGCCAGAACGGCTGGACAGATCGTGATAAAATTTGGAACATATATAGATTATAGTCTGGCATAACACATAGGCCAATTTTTATCCACCTACTTAAACCGTCTCCAACTTATTTATTTTATTGGTTGTCTGGTAGAGATCGCTATTAAGCGTAAGACCGCCTATTGTCTACTTTGTTCTTTGTTTCTGTATTGTTTTGTACTGATTTGTGGTGTTCAAAAAAGAGTATTTTGTATTGTATTGTATTGTATCCCGGAAAATTGCGTAATTCCCGCGGGTTAGCGATAAACGAATTGTGCAGACGAAGATGAAGTCTAGTTAGTTAGTATTTGGGTTCCCTTCTGTAAATTATTGTTATATATATGAATTTAAAAAAAGATACCTACCTATTTTTTACCTTTTTTGTTATTTTGACCGCTTCATAATTGATGGTAGACCAGGTAGCCGTTTTTTTAAAAATTTTTTGGCTGCCACGATACAGGCTGTGCTTAGTGTAGTCATTGAATTTTCTAATATAAAATAATAATAATAATTATATGATATAATTCGTTTCTATTTTGGAAAATAAATTTTACTTTTAGGTACTTTAAGTAAGAAAAATCTGTTGTTATTTAGACACAGAACACAGTCATTTATTTCTCCCTTTAGATAAGTAGGTACTTTGTAATAAGGTACTTAATTTAACTATTTAAATTGTAGATACGGACACAAACTTTATAATATAAGTCATTATTCTAATAGGCGTGTAAGTACTTACGTAGTTTACAAAAACCGCTTTCAAAGTTTGCGTGTGAATCCGTACTTTGCAAACATTAAGCATCTACTTAGGTTGTTCAGATGGTTCGCATGCGTCACGCCTCGCATTCGAAGACAGGTGCTGTGTTGCGCGCACACGAGCCATAAGTTCTCCGCCTGTTGCATCGTTCGCTTGTCGAATGACCACAGACGCCGTGCCGAGCATAACAAACAGTTCCTATCAAGCAAAGCAGCCCATAACGTACCATATAAGCGTTTAGCGTGGTGAAGTGCGGTAATGTTTATCCCTTCTGGGTGGTGAGTGAAACAGTGAGTGTGTGACAATGCCGGGACACGCAGGGAGTCCGTACTGGGCTGCTGTGGACTTCGACAGCGAAGAAGAACAGGACGCGAATAACCACCGGGTCTACTTAGACCCGTGGGACAACGAAGTCTACGGGGTAATCCAAGACAACACGGACAGTCAAGGGGAAAACTTCAATTCCTACGTCGGCGAACCAGTCAGTTCTAGTTTTTACTACGTGCCAACCAAAAACTATGACTCTGAAGAAGATGCGCCGGTTCCCAGAAGGAATATAACCCCTCCTGAACAGATTATTCCTTGCGAATATGCCGTGTATGGGAGGAAAGTATCGCGAGCAATTATGCCAGAAATGCCTATCTACAGCGAGAGACCTATGCGTGAGTATTATCTTAATTTATGTACCATTACAGACTTGTTTGTTTTTAGTTGAATAAAACTGGGACTAGAATTAAGAACACCTGGGTAATTAGCCGCATATGTTTTTAATTATACTTAATACTTAGAATAGAAATTCTACTTTGCTGACGCGAATACCACGTTGTTTGCTTCCCCGTAAATTAAATATGATACATTTAGAAAAAAGTTTAATTTGTCGAATTGTCGTGCATCTACGGCATTTAAATCGCTAAGTAGAGTTAGTCTCAATTCGTAATTTATGATACGCATACAGTGACTATTTACCTAAACTATCTAGTACCTCTACAATAAATAACGTTACAGTATCTTCTGCATCTATGCCTATATTATATTTAATTTTCCCCTTGAATGTATTGGGAATTGAAATTACTAAAAGACTAGCTAGAATGACCAATTCTCTTTTGTCGTCAAAAATTTTAAGAATTACGGCTTACAATCTTGATGTATGCACAATGTTTGTATTTATACTAAATGTCGAACAAATAGATTCCTGACCTGAACCACTGTGGAACGTTTTCACACGAAAACGCCAAAATATCGGTCTACGGTGGGTGATGACTCAATTTGTACGATAGTACTTTTATACTGTGCTAATTTCCCAGCATCTTTCCCAACAAACATAGAAAATGTTAATTTCCAAATTTAATATCCGCAGAGACATTCACTTAAAACAATGCAAAAATGTACATCTAGGCCCACATTGAATTTCTCACTTGAAAATTATCATGGTAAGTGTATGAAGTAGTGTTTTTTTTTATCTTCTAACCAGAACAAACTCTACATGTAGGGGACCGCAGAAGATCAATGTACATTGAGGAGCCAATGTATGCTCCCCATCCGATGCTGTACGAGCCTTTGTATGGACACATGCTGCCACCCCCCGGATACCTGCCTGTACCGCCTCGCTCCAGGATGTCACTCGTGCACCACCCTGAGTACATGATGGCCAACCTTGGATACGGAAAACATAGAAGACCCTCCAGGTACACTTTTTTATCTTAACCGTCTAAGTATGATGGACTGCCACTTTCTAGTCGTTACTGTTTCCTCGTTTAGTTACGCGCATTGTCACCAACCATGTCAGTTTAATGGGCCTGTGAGTGATGTCTTATATACATAAATATCTAGATAAGGGCATTGCAAACCGAAGCTAACTCACATCTTACGGCCTGAACCTACCTACGTACCGTATGACTACATACCTAGTATAAAATAAAGTCGCTTTCTCTGTCCCCATGTCCCTATGTCCCTATGTATGCTTATATCTTCAAAACCACACAACGGATTTTGATGCGGTTTTTTTAATAGATAGAGTGATTCAAGAGGAAGGTTTATGTGTATAATACATGCATAATATACCGTGCGAAGCTGGGGCGGGTCGCTAGTTTAATATATTAGACGAACTTGAGTATACCAGACAATCAAAACTCCAATATAATTTCTAACCCGGGATTAAGTATTGTAGTGTTTAACTGAATGTAACGTATGGAACTATCATCCCAACTTGAGATTTAACGATTTCGTAGGTACAGCTCGTAGAATGGTACGTGAAAATAGAAGCACCCAGACGATAAAGCAAAAACCAAGTCCTACCTAATAACGATGCTCACAGAGCATTTCATAGCGTTAACCGCGTAAATAAACACGTCGTTCCGCCTGGTGCCCACAAATGCCTGTTCTGAGCAAGATGGCCGTTCCACGAGACAGACGGTTTTCACGCCAACGACGCGATTAATAGAAACCTCACGGGAACCATCTATGGATTTCTAACTCACTCTCAAGATCTGTCCGCATGCAATCGGCTATTTCCATGGCCACTGGTCTTTGGCCTGTAATTAACGCTGCAGCAGCGAAAGTCCGTCGCATGAGATGCACATTTTGTAGGCAATTTAAATAGATGTATATGAATGAAAAAACTTAAGGATAATAATAATAATAATATCAAAATTCGTACCTACTTAGTTAAAGCAAGACCAAAATTTCATTTGCCATATTGTTAGATAGGTAATATTTTATCAAGAAGCTTTAGTTGACAGAAAAACTGTAAATTGGATTAAAATATAATGCCTCCTCCAAATAAGAAGTTCTCATTCCCATCACTAAAATGCGTGGCTTTACCTTCCACGGAAAGCATTAGCGACAAAAACGCACGTAAGTACACCGTTCGGTGCACCATGTAAGTATGTAGTATCTAAGTAAGTACCTGTCCGTTAGGGTTGGCAGAGCATTGATACTACCGTACTGCTCAGCTGTGGAGTAGTTAGCGATACTAAAATTGTAAAATGCTATAGGACAAGCACTTAAGAGTTGCTCAATAAAGGCCTAATCTAACCAATATACCTACAGACAAGATTTATCCTAAGATGAATGTACCGTGCCGTTACTATGCACTATTCTCATGATGCCCTGTGCATCAAATGAGGTCCATAAAATTCCCCCTGCTAGTTAGTTTGAGATTATTGTCTGCAAAAACACTTATTTTCTCAAATCGGCTGCCTTTAAGTAGTAGCTTCAAATACCAGCCCTATACTCAGAGTTCGCTATTATTATAACGACGCCCCGTACATCCATCCATCGTGTGAATGTGCGCCAGTTTTTTACTTCCTACAAATGAAAGTTGCACCTGTGTGAATCTAGCTCGTTTCTTGTTTGTTTGGCTTTGCCAGAGAAACCGCCGACATTGACCCCGCGGTGACCGTTGCGTAAGACCCGTAACCACACGCACTAAGAATATTTGCTGATTGATGTTTGAGTAGTCTCATTATTAGACGAGTTATTACTTATTACGAACGGAAATGAGGAATGCGCGTAACCGATTACACGATACGCTGTTTCCTAAATTGGTGGCGAAAGTTTGTTGTTTAAAATGGTAATATTATGTAGACCGACTTCTGTTTATAAAATACACGTGATTTACGACACTTCATTTCAATAACAACATACCCGTATTTGTATCAGATTTCCAAGAATTATGAGTATACTGTGACAAAAACTGGCATAATACATGCCTTTTTTAGTCTCTATTGATTTGAAATCGTGGAATGTCATACATAATGGAGCTTTCACTTGTAACTATTAATTATTATCTAATGGTAAAAGATTAAAAATATCAATCTAGGTATGTGCAAATCAATACGGTAATTATATTTAATGAGGAGTCGTCTTCATTAAAATTATGATTAGTTATCCAACATTTTACACTCACACTGTAATTTTGGTGTTAGTCTGTAATTTTGTGTAGAATATTTAGGTTACAACAATAAAAATTTTGCTTTTACTTAAATTTTCCCTATTGCCCTGTTGCTACATGATTACGAAAATGCGAGGTCCTGAATGACTGTTTGCTTACAATAATTTTGCGGAAATCATAGGAATCATGTTATATTCGATGCGGCTAGCAACCCATCACTATTTTGATTCCAATTTCCACCTATAGGTACGCCCACAATCTTGCTAAACGTGGCCTGTAGGTCTTGTTACCTGAGGCTCTGTCTAACCGGTACAGGATTAAGACGTGATTTGTGTATGTAATTTTGCGGAAAGTGTCGCTTCGTCAGAAATAATGTTCTGTAGAAGCATAATTTATCCCAATTTTAAATCTAGTACATTATTTGCAATCAATTAGGACTTTCACAATATAAACTAGTCCAGAGGTCCAGAAACTTAGAAAGAAATTAAAAAATAATATAATTAGAGCATCGACGTAAAACTTATGGCGCAACGCAGTGACGCCCAACACAAAGTTAGTATCTGTTATAGATCTCTACTCCCTGCTTGAGTTTGATACGCCACGATTGATGTAAGGTTAATTGCTCTTTTGAAATAAAATTTAGGAGTGCACCGGAAATAATGGACATAGTAGCATAAGAGCAATTACTCGGCACACCCACTTTCTAGTCACGGATTACGTGAACGAGCATTGTGAGGTAAATTTGGCGGATAGCTAGAAAGTCAACTCATACTGCCCAAGTGGCTATGCTCCTCACAATTGTCTTGAGTCATTGTCCATAGCAGTAGCTAGGCATGAGACGGCTTTGGACTAATGGTTTTACAGAATAGCCAGAAAATTACTGGGCATAGCTGGCATGCTGATTCGATATTACACGATTATAAGATAAGCATTCATCATAATCTACAAGTCGTGTTTACATCGAACGCGTGTTTTCTAAAGAAGATTAATTTGTGAGAAGAAAGAAGTCGACTGATGCCAACTGGTGTTTTTACACCACGATTTGCACACTCACTCGATACCCGGGCGGACTCTCAAAACTGGCAGATTAGCCTGGTACTCGTCTCATGCCTGCCTAGTCCACGTTCTCGCGAATCGGTGTAGAGTCGTAACGTAGGAAGTAAGATTACGATATTTCATGACATGATCCGTTGACACGGATGAAAGATCGTAATCGTTCGTTGCGAGTGCGAAGACGGTTCGGTTACGTATTTATTGAACGGCCTAGTTGCGCGTTATTGGAATAGGTATCTTTTGTAATATGCAATGACTGTGCAATAATCAGTGCATACATTTAACTAAGATTCTTGAGGTAATTAACGGCATTAGGCCATGTTTATTTGGTACCTAGGTAGAGTGTAGTTTGTAGGTACATATTAGAATGCAATGAAACTTTTAGCATCTACTATGCTTCATTTAATTTAGGATGAGAAACCACAACAACATTATATTGCGGCTCATGAAGTGTACTCTCTTTTCAATTTGTACTCGAGTGTAAACGACACGAAAATAAAGTGACATTAAAACAATTTTATTTTGCGGCTCCCAGACTATTGCACTGTACTATTTGCTAGGTAAGAAATAGTTGACCAGCCGCAATATAATTTTGTTGTGGTTTCTCATTCTAAATTAAATGAAGTATAGTAAGTCCGTCATAAAATGTTACAAATCTGCTTTAACAAAATGTCAGTAGCTATTATGTTTTGTTTGAGTTTGGGATAGGCTTTAAAGTTAATTTTAAACTTGAGATAAGTACATAGGCTGTAGTAGTCAAAGATTGCTAGTTAAAAACAAGCCATGCAGTTATTGAAGTGCGATCTCTTAAATATAGTACTCCGTAGTCCCTGCACCTCCACCATATGTGGTTAACAATGGGTGGTGGAGCCATCAAACGGTACAATGTATTTTGAAAGCACCAACTATTTCAATTGTTTTTCACATTCTCGGACATCATTGTCATCCCGAAAACCGTTCGAAATTTAAATAGGACACCAACTCCGAAGCAGCGCTGAACGCGTTATCGTTTACTCGATAATTCGGCGGTATCTACTACACAAAATTGTACGCATAATTTGCATAACCATTTCATGTCGCCATTTTGTTCCCAGATTACCAGATGCGTACGAGCACTTCGCAAACGAAACACTTCCAGAATACGAGGAATGGGTACGGCCCCTTCCCAAAACAGTCCCAGACAACTTCCACCTGTCGCGGTACGGACACCTGCAGATAGACTATTCCTGCTCCTGGAACTCGCTTGACAGGCTTATTCGTAACCAGTAGACGTATTTTTAGCATAACTGCAATATAGTATTTATTGGCGGTTATTATATTTCAATTATGAGGAGTTTTTTTAACGAATTTAATGCGCTTACATTTAACTATTTACGCACATCAAAAGTATCTAGGGATCAATCCTGTATGAGAATTATAGTAGGTACTCATTTGATCCCTATATAATTTTGGGCAAAGTAGTTGTGGTTGTGATTGTGACAAGCCTTGCAGCAAAAAATATCCAGTTTCATGTTTAAACTCAGTTTGGCTATGTCAAATCTATGGAACTGCCTCTCTATTCAAAACCAGGTTTAGACACCAGATTTTGTTTTGCTGCATATGCGGCTCACAGGTTTTATCATCATTTGCTAAAAAACTTTTTGCAAATGCATCATTTGACAAACCTTTATTATCTATTCTGTTGAAACAGGTATTCACTTTTTCTAAAATTATTTAGCGTAAGCCACGCGAATAGATTTTGTTTATTTTTAAAATTTAAAAATTAGAATAATATAAAGGTTTGTCCATGACGAGTTTGTGAAATGACTTACATTTTTGTAAAATTTTGACTAAAATGTCGTCAAAGAAAACCAAGTCAAAAGGTTAAGGAACTTCATAAAAAATGATTCGATTCACTTCCTACCGTAAATAATTGATAGTGAATACCGTGAATCAGCATAACCTGTTGTTCAAGGTGTTATTAATAAATTAATATGATTCGAGACGGCGAAGAAAGTTTAAATCTTATAAAATAAAACGTATGGACATAGAGAAATTTTAGAAATGTTAGTGGATAGTAAATTTTACTATATTATTAGGTACCTACTCCTACAGATTATAAATGCGAAAGTTTGTGTGTGTGAGTGTGTAAGTGTATTTTTGACTTTTTTACGCTAAATGAACTGAACACATTTTAGTAATTAAATTTATCACACAGATATTTTTTATTTTATGACGTTAGGTTACTTTTTATGTCGAATTATCCATAGTTCCCGCAGGATAACGTTAAACCTTCAATGCGTGGTGTAGGATGCAGCCTACATAATCAACCAACTTTTAAATTTTGAAATATGTTATTTAGTTTGTTCCATAAGATATAACATTTGGTTATTTGTTTTAACGAAAATTAAAATAATTAATGCATTTAGGGTTAAACGAATTCCATGCTGATAAAGTTGCGGGCAACAGCTATCTACTAAAATACATATATACTTTTGTATGCGTTATGTATGTAAAGGCTTTATTTCTTTTTCATTTAATTAGGTAAATACTTGAAAATGTCAGTTGTGGCACAGTACCTATATAAAGAGTACTGTTGTGTATTTCGTTTGTGTTAAAAGAAAGCTAGGAAAGGAAAATCTTAAGTAAGTATTCGAATTGTAACAAAATCTGAGAAACTAATTGCGGCCAAAGATAATAAACTTCGTTTTAAATTTAGTTTGTGTTTTACTTACCTATGTGTTTATTTTGCAAGTTGTGGGAAGGAAACGTTGTTCTAACGATCGTTGACTTGCTTGCAAGAACAAACTTCCTATTAGAAAATTTCCACCATTCGTCGATAAACAGACATTTTCTTATCTAGCCAAGATTACTCGGCACTTTCGTAGCATGAGGAGTTATTTGCTAGATTGCTATGTTTATGTTGAAGTGTGGTTAACTTTCGATATTTCATTATATTGAGTCGATATTCATCAACCGAGCGAACTTATCCACGCTTTCACCATTTGTCTGGAAAATCGTCTGCTAACGGATAGTGCAAATATCCTAAGTATATCTAAGGTAGATAAATGAGCAACCACTGGAAAATCATAGCACAAATGCAGATTTGCGCATTCCTAATTAGAATCTCAAGCAACGGAATACGATCGTTACCTACAACCAGATAATTTTCGCGAACTCCTTAGTTTTGATATTTTTTTTATGTTTCCCATCCCATTGTCTTTGAGTTCTTGTCTTATATATTGTCAGTTAGTTGTTCAATAGCAGTAAAAGTAGCAGTTCAGTTTCCTGGTGTTTTTCACTTAATATCTGGTTTCCCTTCATTGTCCGCATTATCATATACATTCCTCATATCTTACGTATTTCAATACGGATGCCCAATTTTACATCGTTCTAACGGTACAAGTCTGATATTCACCATTTTGACCTTCAATGTATGGATCTTGATTTAAGTTGCTATTTAAAAACACTGCTGAGAATTTGCGTGAATAAGAGACTAATTTAACATAAAGCGTATTTTAACTTAGGTAGACTCTAGGATTTTTTATGGTACCGTACCAAACTGCTTCTTTTGTTGCATTTATAATGGAGGTCAACTTCAAGCCTCCAATAAATAACCTATTCACGCTCCAGAGGAACTATGTGCCCAAATATGCGTTCCAACTGGTCAAATGTAGGTCGGTGATGTAACTTATGAATAGGTAAGTAATTTTCATAATCGCATTCTTATTCATACAAACCACGTGCGATACAAGATAAGGCATGAAACACATTAAAAATAACATTTTGGCTAGCATAATGTTGGTTCGTTACGCAATTTTAGATTTTAATACCGACTTTGTGTAGATACGTTCTTATTTTTAGAGGAAGTAGAAAAACTACGAATTTTCAAGCGTAACGATGTTGATTGCGAGCATTAATAATTAACTATACTTATTATTGCTTTTATTATGTTTCAAATGCCAATTATTTTCAATTTGGCTCATTTTGAAGGATTTAGATTATATCTCGGGCATCTTGGTAGGTATGTTAAAATTACAAGCAATATTTTTATCTAGCTAAATTTAGCTATAAATTATATCTATCTAGGTATCCATAGTATCCCATCCAACCTCGTTACCTACAGCTTTCGTAACTAAAACACAAAGATTCTCAAATCTTACAAAGCAGGATTAACGGATTAGAACAAATGCAAGCAGTTTATTCTTCATAACAATTGAAACAAACGATTTAAAAATCCAAGAACTCCTTATCATTATAGAGCTTCCTTTTCTTGGTGATGTTGAACTGGCCCTTCTTCTCAGGTTTTGGGAGCACAGGCGGTTTATTTCCGTAGTAAGTCACTTGCAAAGCGTTTACCTTTGGTTTTTGAGAGCCAGTACTCAGCTTCTTCCGGTCTTCGAGCACCGGACTTAAATCTATGGTACATGAATTCTGATACGGATCTCTATCTACTGAGTACGGTCTTTCCACTTGGGATTCAGGGGGATAGGAACTCTGAGCTAAATACTGCTTAAACTGGCTCTGTTTGAGTTTCTCTTCTAGTTCTTCAAGCCTCTGTGAGTGAGTAAATAATAGCAATTATTAAGTGAAAGTGACGGGTATGTTCTGTTGGATTAGGTGAATCTGGTAGATCTCGTTTTATGGACAATAGACTTAGTAGGCTACTTGAGTTTGTTCACGTAACTGAACTAGATTTCGGAGATAATTAGTACGGTTTTGATAATCTGGTGCTCGTCGAAAATCGCTGAATTATACTGACTTTGACACGACGTTACGCTGCGGTAAGAATTTACCTACTGCAAATTACGTCTAATAAATAATAGGAAGCGAAATAATTAAGAAGTTTTTGATACACGGAATTGAAATAAAGCAATTTTACATCATACCTAGTTATATAAAATTAAGTTACTGCGTGCCTGTCCAATTTGTTTTACCTACTACCTAATACATAATAATATGTACTATGTTCTACAATAGTTGGATAAATATCTAATTGTATAGCATGAATGAAATATTTCTTTGGGAAGAGTTAGCCGAAATTACTCGAGCCATTTGTCGCCTCAAAATGGCCAAAGTTGTTGTCCAAAATGTAGCTTTACTCGTCTTCCCTTCGCTCTCTTAAAATTCGAAATAATACTTTTCATGCCATTTCGCTGGCACTAATGGTCATTAACAGGAGAGTGAAAGGGACGGTATGATACCAACTTCTAATTTCGAATATCGTAGTAGCCCTAGACAGGGAGTCTTTGAACCTTACCCGTCGATATGCGTCGATGTTGGCGTCGGTGCGAGCCGCCTGTCTGGCCAACTGTTCTTGCAACTGGGCGACCGTGGCCGCGCTTCGTTGGATTTTCTCTTCGTACTCTAATACCACCTCGTTCATCTAAGATGCCATTGAAAAAAATTGGCTTACAGTTTGAATGGTACATTCAAGTTATGTGTTTTGTAAACGCGCCTAATAGGAAAGGCAGTCAAGATGGGAAGTTGGGCTAAAAATTGATAAAAAAGCGTAAAGAGGCGACTTGAGACAACGTACCAACCGAAGAAGGTATAGATTCTTGAACGTACATACGAAGAGCACTGGACCCCTTCTAACACACGCCGCTCCACTGTTACCAAGATGAAGCTCCGAAATAACTCTTTTTTTTCTCTTCAACTGTTGATTGTTCAGGGTTGTCATAAAACTAACCTAACCTAAGTATAGGATATAGGATGGCCATTTTAAAGCTCGTGAGAAAATTATTGTTTCAGTGAAAAAAGCCGCTTCTTCAGTGAAAAAACAGTGTGTCATGGGTACCTATACATTTTCCCAATGGAACACCTAGGTGTGCCATGTGAATTTATATTCCCAAAGGCTCAACCAATTCAGCAGAGTAGTTTGGCCATGGGACGGGGACTCAATGGGCAGTGGAGGCAAGGACCAGCTGCCCAGTTTGAATCTTTACTACCATCCCTGAGCTCTTGGCGCCCCATAATCTTTTGGGTAAATTCCAACAGGTAATTGACCTTTATGCCGAAGCTGCGTGTTGTGTCTATGCCTGTTCACATAGACTTACCTTATCCCTGTTAGAGGCGTCTTTATCTTTAATATTTGCGCGTAATTCTTCGATTGCGCAGGACATCTGCGCAGCTTGCGTGTCGAAGTCTTGCTGGATCTGTTGAACTGAGCAAACGAAACAAGTTGAAAACAAAGAGAGCCATTTTCATGGTTCCGTACCTCAAAAGGAAACCCTACTTCTACTTCACTTGCTGAATT
This sequence comes from Pandemis cinnamomeana, assembly GCA_932294345.1. Taxonomy (NCBI): domain Eukaryota; kingdom Metazoa; phylum Arthropoda; class Insecta; order Lepidoptera; family Tortricidae; genus Pandemis; species Pandemis cinnamomeana. The sequence goes on along the minus strand of OW028705.1, from coordinate 6,302,968 downwards.
TGTAAGGAACCATCGGTTCGCGAGCCCGGCTGGCACTTTGCCGGATTTATTACCTACATACAAAAAGGAAAGCTAGCTAATACAATCCTTGGAGGTACCTAAAGTTATCACCACTGCGATGGGCGATGGGTATTCGCTACATCGGAGCATTGGAGATTCTTCAGCCCAGAGGGCTAATATAGAATAGGTACCTCACATGCCAGTAATTTCCTATTCTCCACTGCTGCTTGGCGATGGGATTAGTGAGTAGGTATGGTGGTAACGACCGGCGGAACCGGCACAAGGTACTACCACTCGCAAAAATAATGTAAAGTAGGTACCTAAGTACGAATATCGTATATCACGTATATGTATGTATGTATACTTACACAGAGACTATTCACCTTATTCATAAACGCTCTGTACGCTTCTGCTAACTTAGCAATCGTTTGTACTTATCTATCAGTTTGACATTTACCTTTCACAGATAAGGACAAACGATTGCTAAGTTAGCAGAAGCATAATTCTTATAGAGCGTTTATGAATAAAGGGGTAACACGTAAAACTAAGAAATGGTAGGTAACATCTGTTTGTATGCAGAATGATTTATATCTAAGTTTGGTACTCGTATTTATTTAAAGTGCCTATAGTTTAACAAAACCCCAGTCTTGGGTTGTAACAATAAACAAAACTTAATGTTACAGCTGATTTCCGACTAAGATAGGGACTCAATAATACTAACTTTTTCTTTCATTAGCGATTGTTATTTCCTCGATCTGTTTCTCATGGGTTCCACGTAACTCCTGTACGGTAGCATTGTGATTCTGTAGTACGCTTTCTTTGTCCTAGTAAAAAAACTCAGATTAACATAGAAAATAGATGATAAATAGAAAAAAGAAGCATCAAGCAATCGAAGGTCGGAATCCCATCATAACTTGAATAAGGAAATATTTTAGTACTACTCTATGTACCAATTTTTTTTTTATATTCTGAGACATTGTTTCGCATCGGTAGTCTACGCGCGACTTTTTTTATGTTAGAGAGGCCAGACATACGAACTAGTGGGTCACCTGATGTTAAATGATCACCACTGTCCATAGACACCCACTGCGCAAAAAAGCTCTCAAAGCAACTTTGAGAATTGTTTTGCTGGTAGCACACTTCCATGCGGCTGCATACCTATTAAGATTCTTCTTTTAAATGGAAAAATAATTTATTTTTTATGTAACTACCTATACTTAATACTTAACTGTACTTGTAATTATCCGCGGCCCTTGAATTATAAAAAGAAATACTGTTAAATCTTCGCAAAATAATTACCTACCTTCAAGCATGATTAAAAATTAGTAGGTAGGTATGTGTAGGCAAGATCTTTTAATGTTCATGGTCGTTAACTAAACATTAAGTTAATGTATAGACGTTTTTTACACAAACATTTTTAAAATTTAATGTGGTAAGTTAGAGATGAAACGGATATCCGGTAACTATCCACCGCCATAATACTATCCGGCCGAATACCGGATAGCTACTACCTATACATATTTTTGAGTAATTATTTGCTTTTAGTATACTCTTACTGCACTAAGGGCAAATTATGGTGACTAATACTAATTTCTCTGCATTGAGAGGTAGCAGGCGGTTGCGTTTCTCTTCATAAATAAGGCCAGCTTCAGAAAAAAGTCTTTCGCTATAGATACACACTACTGCAAGGTGCAGAAAGGTGGATTTTGGCAATATTTGTTAAATTTGGGTATTGTTTGGAAATTGTTTGGAATCGAACCGAGTCCACCCGATAGTTCGCGCGCCGCCTACGCAAACGGCTAAGTGTCGCCGGATATCCGGCTATCCGGCCACATGGTCGGCCGAATATCCGGTATCCGGTATCCGGCCAAACTGCTATCCGTTTCATCTCTAGTAGTAGATAAGTCATAAGTAGTAAGCTTACTAATAATTAGTACTTAAATATTTCGGTAGTTACTCTTTTTGGAAAAAAAACATAAATTGTACCAGTTGCTTCTTTTCAGATGGTAAAAGCCCATCGAGGCATGGGTGAAAATCTTAGGAATCATGTTAACATGATAGCTATAACATGATGGATACCTAGGTATAGGCAACCCGGCTAGCAACCCATCACGCCCATCACTATTTTGATTCCCTTTACACTTAATCTTAATCTCGATCTCGATATTACTAGTATAGTAAATGTAAGGGAGAGTTGATTCGTGTCGCAAACCTTCTGTAATCCTTGAATAGTAGAATCTTTTGTTATAATTTCGTCATTCAACTTCTTGACGTCTCTCTTTAGATAAACAAGTTGTGAGACCGTCTCCTGTAGGTTTCCTATCATTTCCCGGGACGTTGTCAAATGGTAACGATGGGATTTTTCTGTTTCACGTAAGTTTTTTAGTTCTAATTCTAGTTTTGAATTGTTTTCACGTAACTGTCTGACCTCCTCTTTTTCTTTTGTGTATTCCTAAAAACATTAAGTACTTAATTGTGCGATTGTCTCAGAATCAGTCAGAAACAAAAGTATTAAATCAGTTAATGGTTACGTAAGTAAGTATTTTGTAAAACTTACGATTTTACATTTTGACAAACTTTGTAAAACTTGTTGTACCCGGTCATTGCATACGATTGGTTCTTCTTGTTTAATATCCATGTTTAATCATGCTCAAATCAAAACAACCCAGACTTTATTTAAATTAATTACATGAAATAAGTAAAGCTATCATAAGTCAGTCAGTGGATAAAACAAAACACTAAAGTTTCGTAAAAAAAATCCCGCCCTTTTTTTTAACTAGCATCTACGCTGCCGCTGTTTAAGGTACCAGTAAAAACTTCGAATTGTTGGCGGCCAATTTGCTAAAAAATATTTTTAGTTACAAAACACTTATAAACTAAATGTGTAATTACTTAAATATAAAAATATAAAAGTATTACAAGATAAAGTAAAAAATATTAATTTTAGTTTTTGAATATTAATGGAATGACATAAATGGCGCACCGCGTTGTAGTGTTGCCATAGTAAACAAAAACGATATTTCTACGTTCCATTTGTACGCTCCTTTCTACGTTTTCAATAACTTTTAATTTGGTTTAAAATAAAGCATGAGTGAAAACTATTAAAAAAAACTTCAAAAGAGATTAAATAGACTTTTATAAATAGAATCAAGGTAATTTCAATAATATTGATTACTTTTTGAGAATAGCTAGTAGTCGATTTTTAAGATTGATGTTTATGACACAAGAACGTAATGAAAAATGCAAGAACGCAAAGTAACGTAGACAAGAGTAGTAATAGCTAGAACAAAGATGACAGCAAAATGATGACGGCCAGCTTAACATGACATTGACATTGACACAAAATTTTTAAAAAATTGAAGGTTTCTTGTGAAAAGTTGAGTTGAGGTTATAATACCCGCGGCTATATTTTTACACTTAAATGTGGGTGCTCGCTGGGTGATCTTTAACGGTTTTCAGTCAACGTTTGATCTCGAAAGATTGTAGGTAATTGTTACATTATTTTGAGGAATTATTTTATTCGCGTGTAATAATGGCAGCTGCTTATGGAATTCATTTGGGCAACAGTTCAGCATGTTTGGCTTCATACACGAATGGGACGCCATCAGTAATCGCCAACGACGCCGGAGACCGAGTCACACCAGCAGTCATCGCACTCAACGGGGCGGAATGGGAGATTGGTCTACCTGCAAAATCCGGTCAAGCTTCTTCAAAGGCCATAATTAAACATAATAAGCGCCTAATGAACTGCGATTTTAGCGAAGAAGACTTGGCGAACGTCGAATCTTCATCGTCGTGCCGTATTCAGAATGAAGAAAAGTTAGTATATGAATTTGAAACGAGTGAGACTAAACTTTATGCAAATCCAGACATTATTGCTACTAAAATTTATGCAAAACTGTTCACTATTGCAAGCCATTCGATGCGTGATGATGGTGACCTCCAGCTGGTACTTGCTGCGCCGTTGCACTGGTCAGATGCAAGCAGACAGCGAATGGTTAAATGTGCTGAATTGGCTGGTTTCGACGTACTTCAGGTGATGTGTGAACCAGCGGCAGCAATTATGGCTTATAATCTTGAAAACACTGTGGAAGAGATAAATGTGCTTGTATACAGGCTTGGTGGCTCCACATGTGATGCTACAATTGTCAAAGTGTGCGCTGGTTTTATCACAATAGAAAAAAGCATATTCCGTTCAGACTTGGGTGGCCAATGTTTGACCAAAGATTTGGCAGACTATGTTGCACAGGAATTCAAGCAAAAGTGGAAGTTAGACCCCCAAGAAAGCAGACGAGCTATGGCCAAGTTACTGAACCATGCTGACAATTGCAAACATATCTTATCAAGTATGAACACGGCTCATGTACACATAGAGTCATTGTTAGATGGTGTTGATTGGAACCAGAATGTTTCCAGAGCAAGGTTTGAGAATCTTATTTCATCCAAGATATCATCTTACATTGAACCGGCTCAAAAAGTCATAGAAGAATTTGATGGAACTATAAGCAAAATTGTGCTGTGTGGAGGTAGTATGAAAATCCCTAAATTGCAATCTGCAATTGCAAACCTGTTGCCAGAAGCCGAGCTACTTTCTGGAATAAATCCTGATGAAGTGATTGCAGTGGGCTGTGCCCGCGAAGCTAGGCTGCTCCTAGATGTACCGGAAATAACCATGCATAACATAAATACAAAAGTTGAGTTTTTGTACAAAGATGTCTATTTAAAATACCTTGGTCAGGTTGTCAAATTATTCAAAAAAGGGACCCCAACTTTTGCACAAAATGTTTGCAATATAGAGGCAAAGGATGTAAAATCAATCGATGTTACTCTGCACGAAACACCTGAAGAGGAACCATTTGCTTCTGAAACTTTTGATGTGGAAAAATTGAGTAAACCTTTTGCTTTAAAAGCTACACTACAAAGTGGTAAAATTGTTTTGCAAGTTGAATAATATTGTTACTGAACCCTTTCTGTCATGCTATTTCTGTAAATTTGCATCTAATAAAACCGATTTTTAATATATTCAGCTTTGGATATTTAATTTGTGTTATTCATGTAGGTACAATCAAATCAACCTATTTTTCAGCAGGCAGTGTAGTTTTTAAATGTGTCTTGTCAATCTATTCACTATCTATTCAATTAAAAGTGCATCGCCGGACAAGCACGCGCATAATTTCTGATCGACATAGGTATTCAATTCAATGTCGAGGTTGAAGAAGACAGTGTCGTTATTTATTTAACCGTTGTTCGGTGGCTTTGATGTACGGTAGCAGAACTCAGTTGAGAATCTAAAACAGACAACACGTACATTGATTTTGTTAGACTACCTACAAGAATAATTTGTTAATTTTAATAAATTTACAATGATACTTTTATAAGGGGGGTGTGAGCTAGTGCAAGAAGGAAGTTCAAATTAACAGGGCGAGGAAATTTGGGGGGGAAAAAATGGTCATATAAAGGGAGTAACAATTTTGGAGCAGTGAAAAAATATGTGTTCGAGGGTGCCTTCGTCCATGCCACATTCACAGAAAGAAGTGACATAAATAAAATTAGTGTTTTTATTTTTGTTTTATTTGCATTGACGTATTTGTTACTGTCAGGACGAGGGCGAAGCCGCTTAGATAAGGACCAAATGGGTATGGCCGCGAAAAGTTGTACTTTTTAAATGAAGCATTATGTTATATTTTCTTAAAAATAAATGGTTCTTTAGATTATCACAAAACTATGGGGTACTTTTAGCTTGCTCATTGCTTTATGTGTCGAAATAATAAAAATCTTGTAAACAATCGTGGTTGCCGCAGCAATCTGATCAAAAGTTATTAAGGCAGTCAAAAATCGTGCATTTGCCCTCCCCTTTACATCAAAATAATTCTCATAATTTTGAGGGAAAACATTTTTGATATATAAAATGACTCATAGCTTAATCTTCGATTAAAGATCTTTAAACTGATGAAACAAACATTCATGCAACTTAATATGTTGATATCAAAATTGAGTTTCAAAACCTAAGTCCACACAATTTTCCAATCGTAACACACTTAGGTTTTTAATGTTAGGATTTTTTTCCTTCTTTTTAAGGGAACCCCATGTCGTTTTACTTGCTAGGGCAACACCATAGCTATTATGTCAAATAACGCACATCGAGTCTTGGGTACATTAGTCGGTTTAATTTAATACTTTTCGTTGGAAAAAAAGCGAATATTGGAACTTTCTTCCAGTGTGTTTTTCGAGTGTGTTTATTCATGTGCGTTATGTGTGTTATGCTGTGTGTTACGTGTGTTACGATGTGTGTTATGTGTGTTACGTTGTGTGTTACGTGTGTTACGTTGTGTGTTACATGTTCCAGTGCGTTAAGGTACAACTTTTGACGGCCATACCCAAATACAAAACCGCCCTTTGTTATTGAGTGCGTAGTAGGTAGGTATAGTGAAGTGACGTTAATTTTATTGAAAGACTGCAGGGATTGTAGCAGTTTTTGAAATTAAATGAATGTTATGAATGTGAACAATTATTTGAAACATCAGCACGGTTAGCGGTCCTGGCGTTATACTTTGAAACTCGAAATTCGAAGTACGTTTTATGCCGTTTCATTCACACATACGAATCTACCGTAAATCTATCATTATTGAGAACAGACATAATCAATGGCAACACCGCTTGCCTATTATAGTTCCATCCATTTCTAAATTAAGTGTTCTCAAAATATATAGACTTGGCTTAAAGAACCTAGCATCCAGGCCATAAAATCTTATATATATAAAAAAAGTTCCATCCAAATACGTCAATGTCAATTTAACTTTAAATAAACAATATTTTTGTATCAAAAAGAAAATGTAAATAAAATTAATAAAACTTTATTTTAATGAATACAAGTTAGTTTGATATCAACAACATGATTAACTATTACTTACTTGTCGTCACTGTGACTCTGTTGTGTGTTATACAAAATGTAGAAGCTTCATTAAAACCTGATGATATTCGCAATCATCTGGGAACCAAAACTCCCTATAGATTTAAATACAATAAGAATGATTCCAAGATAAAGTTTCCAGGTATGTTTCACATCAAAATCGTGTACCAATTTCATTTATTTTTCTCAAACATACATGATTGGTACATATAATTTATCATACCAGTAGTAAGTACCTAAATAGGATTGCATGAATGTATGTTCCGCCACATTGCAGCATGCTAAATTTTATAATAAAAAATATTCAATAATTATATTAACTTCACAACTTTAATTTATCATTTCATTTCCTACTGCAGGATGTAAAGATACGAAAATATGGATGGTAATACGCCATGGAACAAGGTTACCAAGCGCTAAAGACATTGAACAAATGCACACAATACTAAAGCCACTTACATTCAAAATATTACTGGGGCATAAAATAAAAATTGAGGAAATAGAAACTGAACCACCACACGACGAGAAATGTAAAAATAACGATGCTGAGACTGACAAAGGTAATACAGGTAATACAACTAATGCCCTGAACTTACAGAAAAGAAACTTATGTATTATTAGTAGCAACAATACTAACAAGTTACTACAAACTGCCCTCGCAACATTTGAGACATATAAAATTTGTCACTACATCTATACAAATGCCGGGACATATCAGCTACTAAAGAATATTGAAACAAGAACACGGGAATTTACGATGGAAGACTATTGTGTCGTATTTATCGGTGCAGCTGATTTCCAAAACACGATGAACTATTACCAAATTGTTAATTTCATTAGATCTAAGCTACAAAAAATTAAACATACTAATGTAATTATCTGCTCGCCGAATTTTAAATTGTATAATTCCGGAATATTCAACAAGCGAATAGAATTGTTTAATAGGATTCTAGATAGGGATGTCTGTAAATATGAATACGCTTATTTGCTAGACAGTAATAAAAATCTGGATTACAGTAACAAAATGTTCTACAGACGATCAGGTACAATAAACAATACCGCGACAGATGTTATATTCAGGGATCTAAAGGCTGAAATCTTAAGGATAAGTAGTATTAATCATATGGGATTTCATTACAATTCGCCTGTCACGTTTGATGATAATTGTCAGAGCCCTAAAATAGGAACACCACTTGTAAATTCGAAATGTGTGACTATTGGTACACAAACAGATAATACATTTTTTCTCGGCTAGTGAGTTTGGCTCAACTAGTGCTGTTTCCGCAACCAAAGACGATGTGTTCAGGGTATTTCATCAGAATATAGCAGGCTTGATTAGCAAAACAGAGATAATAGAGCTGACATTAAATGAACTCGAGGAAAATAGTAAGCCTTTCGATGTTCTATGTTTTAGCGAAACTTTTGTGAAAGCGGGGAGTGAAGGTAATATAAATATTTCAAGGTATTGCCTCGCGGCTTCGTACTCTAGATCACATCAAAAAAGAGGTGGCGTCTGCATATTCTGTCAAAATAACTTCCAAACACGGGAAATTCTATTCCTGAGTGAACTTTGTGAAGATTATGTTTTTGAATGTTGCGGCATAGAAATCCCGTCGATAAAATGTATGGTTATATGTATCTACAGAACGCCAACAGCTAACTTGTCTCGCTTTTTACATAAATTGGAGGACCTCATGTACAAACTCAAGTTTAAAACGAAATATAAAATAGTTATAGTCGGGGATTTTAACATAAACATTTTAAAGACCTCAGAAGGCTCCAAGGAGCTTATAAGAATTGTCCAAAATAATAATTTTAAGTTGCATATTGTAACTCCAACTCGTATAAAATCATGTCTTGACCAGATCCTGTCTAATGTCTCGGAAGCTCGTAGTGAAATTTATAACCTGGGTCTGTCGGACCATGAGACTGCCCAAAGCATTACATTCCCTGTCCTAAATAAAACAAAACCCATTTCGTTCAGCTACCACTATAAGAGAGATTACAGCAAAGAAAATATATCGACATTTCTAAACTGTCTTAATGCATTATCCTGGTCTGATGTGTATAACGAAAATGATATGACCAGGGCTTTCAACAATTTTTACGAACTCTTTACATTGTTCTATTATTTATGTTTCCCAATTATCAAAACTAAATACATAATTCGACCTAAAACTGTAAACTGGTTTTCTAAAGGTTTAAAAAAATCTATACTAACAAGAAGACACTTACGTTTCTCTTATTATAAACATTTTGGGAAAACGCAACATAATTATTACAAAAACAAGTATCAGTCATATTCCAAACTCCTTAAACGGTGTATTGATCACGCTCAAAAAGTTGTTAATTCAAGATATATAACCAAATCTAAAAACATATGCAAAGCAACATGGAATATTATCAAAAACAAGACAGAGAATGAGCCTCATGGAGCTAGTATTGATAAATTAGTTATAAATAATAATACTATAAATAATCCCACTGACATTGCAAATGAATTTAATAATTACTACATAGATATGACAAATTCTACATTAAACTATAGACATCAATCTGACATCTTATTTACAAAATCGAATGCTGCTAATTTGTTCCTAGCTCCTACAGACAAGGAGGAAATAGCTAAAATTATTGATCAACTCAAACCCACTAACTCAACAGGCCTTGATGAGATACGAACCGATATATTAAAAAAATGCAAATTGCAAATATCACCGGTATTGAGTTATCTTGTGAATTTGTCCTTCACAAGTGGCATATTCCCAGAACTTTTGAAGGTATCATTGATTAAACCTCTCCATAAAAAAGGTAGGAAAGTGGATGTTGAGAACTACAGGCCTATTTCTCTTATATCCGTATTCTCAAAGATTTTTGAAAAAGCCATGCAGAGGCGCATCACAAATTTTCTGGATAAGTTTAATATAATTAAAGAGGAACAGTGTGGATTCCAGAAGCGTAAATCGACATCGCTGGCCGCCTTTTCTTTAATGAATAAGGTTGCTGAGTGTCTGGACAAGAGCTTACCTGTAACTGCTATTTTCTTTGACATGAGCAAAGCATTCGATTTCGTGTCCCATGATATACTTCTTGCAAAGTGTGAACATTATGGATTGAGAGGAGTGGTTAACGATTGGCTTCGAAGTTATTTACATGAAAGAACTCAGATTGTGGTAATAAATAAAATGGATCCTGGCCATGTAATGACCAGGTACAAATCCTCCGCTAGGGTAAATGCGGTCGGCGTACCACAGGGTAGCATCTTGGGACCTCTACTTTTCCTATTGTACATTAATGACCTCCCAGATGTCACAGAATTTAAATGCACGCTATTTGCTGATGACCTATCTATTGTTATACCTGGTCACAATGTTCAAATATACAACAAGAAGATAAATGATACATTATCAAAAATCATAGTCTGGTTGCACAATAACAATCTAAATGTTAACTTGAGCAAGACTACATTTATGCAGTTCATAAATAAAGGGGGTCGCAAGCACCCTCTAACGATAGCTTTCGAGGGTCAAGTTATTGCAGAGTCCTGTCAAACAACTTTCTTAGGAATTACCTTAGACGACAAATGTTCCTGGAACCAACATATTGATAAGCTATGCAATAAAATTAATTCCTTTGCTTATGCTCTCTGGCGTCTTGTAAAAATTAGTAGCCAAAAAGTGGCAATACAAGCATACCATGGTTATGTGTGTTCCTTGCTTAGGTACGGTATCCTACTGTGGGGTAACTCATATCGTGCAAATCGGGCATTAATAGCACAAAAGCAGTGTATTAGGGCATTATGTAATTTAAACGCTCAAACATCTTGCAGACCCTTCTTTAAAGATCTACGGCTACTGACAGTACCATGTATGTATATCTATGAAGTTTGTTTGTTTGTTAAAACTCATTCATGGCTGTTCAAAACATATAGAGAGGTGTGTCAGTTTAACACAAGGTATCCTACCCGCCTGGTAATACCGGCTAAAAAGACAAGATTGTACAGTAGAAACACTTATTGTATGAGCATCTCTATTTATAATGTATTATGCGAGGACATTAAAAATTCACCCTTAAATATATTCAAACGCAAACTTAAAAGCTGGTTAGTACAGCACTGTTTCTACTCCGTAAACGAATACCTCGAGCACTTTCATGAGTTAAAAAGGTGACATCTAACTATTAGGACTTGTTAATTTTATCGATAATTTTAGTATTTGAGACATACAACTTTTTTTTATTTTGATTGTGACATGTTAATTCCATTAATCGATTCTGTTTGACTTCTCTTTGTTTTTGTTACCTGAGCTCTTTGTGTACCTACCTACATTAATATTTTGCATGCCTGATACTGGTAAAGTGTGTGAAACAATCTTTTTATATTGTGACCTGTACTGTACCTACCACATCTTAAGCGAAATAAAGATATTTGAATTTGAATTTGAATTTGAATGGAAAAGGTTTGTTATAGTCTTCTACAAAATCCCATAAGATTGTTTTGTAGTTTGTAGATGTTAGTGTACCTAGTGTCCTTGAAAAGATTGTCACACTACTATGTATAGCACTGGACTTGATGGAACCATTACAGCTTTAAGCTTTAATAAAATTGTTAATAGAAGAATTCTGTTAATGGTTGACTTCAGGTCAGTTAACTCAGGAGGACTTATCAAGACTCGAGAACTGGTCCTGTGATCTGGATCCACTAAATGAAAAGGATCTCGTACCTGAGGGTGGCACTGAAATGGTTCAGCTTGCCAAGAGAATGCAGAGTAGATTTCCTAATATAATGAAGCGTAAATACAACAAAGATGCGTATTTGGTAAGTTTTAACTTCAAATCTTGGTTCAAAAATTAAAAGATAGATAGCCAGCGCTAATTCAAGATTCAGGGTATCTCTGCTTCAAATTTCATTTAAATCTGCCCACCATTTAGTATAAGGAAATAAACACTAACATACATTCATACTCACAGACTTTAGTACAGTCAAGTATAATAATATGTATCTAGTCAAAGTTGTTATTTTTTTCATAAATAAAAATAGAGCAAACAAGTGAGCTGGTGTCTAAGGGAAAGCAATCACACCATAAGGTGTTTTGGGCGCAATGCTTAAGAAAAGAGTAGGCTTGTTTATTGAGATTGGTTGAGGTGTGTTTTATAATGATAGATAGTATAAAGTATAAATCCATTTTTAATTTATTTAAACATTTTTTTAGATCCGTTATACACCAACCGAAAGGGCACAGGAAAGCGCTAGACACTTCACAACCGGTTTATTCGATGAGAAAACAGCACAAAATGTTTCTATGTCAAAGTCGTCTAAAGGAGACCCTGTTCTCAGAGTAAGTAGCAATAGGGACTATCGTTTCTTTGCTCACCAGTTGGCGCCACTGTTGAGTAAGGTCCAGAGGTATAGCAGTCAAATGCGACTTTATAAGATCGCCGCCGAAACAAAAATTTCAATCTTGAATCACATTAAGTTTATTAATTATAAATAACTATCATCATATCGAGTAGCTATGCCGCAATTCTGTTCTTCTTCGCAATTGGCATTGTTCATTTTTTTTAAGCTGTGCTTTTAACACCTTTATTTGATAAAATGGACTATTTCAAGCAACTAATTTGAATATTATGCTTTTACGTAGCTTTGTTAATTAATAATAAATATTTTTTCGCTGTTTTATAATTCGTGAATTTAGACAGAATCCCAATCGCCTTCGTTCGGCTGGCTATAAAAAAAAACGGCTTTGTCTATGGTTTTGTCGATTTGACAGTGACAGGTGACAGTTGCCGTAGGTAAACTTTTTTTTTCATTTTTTTGGCAAACATTCGATGCTGGATTCTGTCTAAAAATCAGGTCGTTCGGTCAAACAAAGGTTCAAAGTTGTTACTTTTACAAAAATATCTGCAATCATAAAGTATTTTTGAAATCAGACAAGATAAATCGGATAATTGATGGTTTTCCTCGAAATGGTTTTCGAATTGGAGCATACTAAAAAAAATGAACAATGCCAATTCAGTTCTGAAAAAAAAACCGCTTTCAAAGCGATACATACATTCATCGCCAAAAAATCCATAACTATTTGCGATAATTTCACGAAGGAGATCACTTTTCGACAGGTAAATGAAAGAAATTATAATTTATGTCACGAAGCCCGCCAAAACCAGTGAAAAGTGAATGTTATTGGACCTCACGCGATACTAGCGCCTGTAGTAGCAAATTCACACTCAATAGCCCCCATTATTGAAATATGTGTTACTATTTCTTTCCTTTTTTAATGCATTATGAATAAACGAGTGCTACAAGCTACAATAGAACCCTTGTAAAGAAAGCATGAACCCTCAAGGACAGACCACACAATCTTGTCACAGTTACGTCACAGTTCACCTGGTTAGGGAATAAATGGAACAAACTTGTAGTAATGTATCTAAATAGACATTTAAATAGTACCTAATCTATTTAAAAAGACACATTGACAACTCTTAACAATCACCTACAGATGCATTCTTATTATCACTACCTTACCTACCTTCTCGGACCTTAGATACCTATGAAATTTATGCCTTAGGTAATCTATAGATTGGGCATTAATATTAATTGTATTATGAAAAATATAAACGTATTAGGTACCTACAAGATAAATTAATTGAACTAAAACTACAATAAATCTAAAAAAGTACTCCCCCGCGGCATTGAGCCAATAGTAATTGCTGGCAGCATTTCCCTGCTTTATTGCAATACTAATTCGCTGTGCGAGGAAGCCCAGCTCTTTGGTCTCCGTTGCAGTCGATCAGCCTCTTAGACATTTCCTTGATTAGCATATCCGCGCTGGGACCCCACGGACCTAAGGTGTCAACCCCACTTGCCATTGGAATGTGGGACTGCATGTTATTAATGATTGTGGCTAGTTCCGTTTCAATTTAATTTAATTTTTGTTCTCTTCTATACATACATACCTACACACAATCACGTCATTATCCCTTACGGGGTAGATGGAGCCAAGGTAACGAGACCTAGATAGAAAGGCCACGTTTAGCGTGCGTGGTAGTAAGCGTATACTCGTAAGTGGAAAGGGGAATTAAAATAGTGATTGGTCGCTAACCGCATCGACTATAACATGATTCCTAAGATTTCGCCTATCTGCGTGGGAAGAGAAGCAGCTGGTAAATTCTATGTTTATTCTTTGCTCCCAGACCAGGACGCAGCAAGCCAGTAACTAGCTGTTCCGTAGGAAGTAATATACAATGCTCTTCCATTTACTCCCAAACTTACCCAATTGTGACGTAGGTAATTGACATAACATTGTGTTTTCTACTAGATAATGGATCACTCCAGTCTAGCGAGATTTGAGAATACAAATGTAAGATTTCAAGAAGTGTGATGTCAGTTTCGAGTGAAGTATCATCCTTTTTATTAAATGTTGGTCTTGGGCAGAACATAGCCAAAAAAGCATGTGTTATACACCCCACTGTATGCTTTCCTTACTGAGTTGCAATTTTCCAGTTTTACAAGTACTGTGACAAATGGCTAAAGCAAGTAAAGAAAAATCCACGTACTTATGCCGAGCAAGAGAAATTGCGCCAAAGCGCCCTCATGAAACAGACTCTGGAGTCTATTTCGCAAAGATTGGGTCTAAATGAAACTATTAGCTTAGGTTTGTAGTAGTAGTAGTAATAAGTTATCCTTGCTATGGTGTTTTTGCTGTCTTGATCCCTTTTTTAAAAAATTTGATGGGATGAGGAGTTGTATGTTTGTTATGCATGTTTCAGTTGAAGCGAATTTAATATACAAGGTCTGTGCTTTTGAAACAGCTTGGTCAAAGCACTACATAGCCCCATGGTGTGCTGGATTAGATAAAGAGAGTATTAAGGTGAGTTCCATTAAAACCTTTTGGCTTATAAAATATTTGGGTCATTGCACTACCAATATTTAACAGCATGTATGTTTTTTAAATATTGTCAGGCCGAACACTAATACATACGTTTTTTACAGGTTCTCGAATACTATCATGATCTGAAACATTATTGGATTGATGGTTATGGGAGTGAACTAACTTATCAGTCAGCTTGCTCATCCGTCAAAAACATGTTTGATCATTTAACGTAAGTTTATTTCTATTTTTTTAATCGGTTGACAAATAGGCAAGTTGTTACCAGATCGTAAGAAACCATGGATACCGCAATACCTAGATAGACAATGTGTTGGAAGTTGTCTGTCTAGAGGGATAATGTTATAACAGACCTGGTGACTTCAAAATTTAATAAACCGTTTCAGTTCTAAGTCAGCACCAAACGCGACATTCCTCTTCGCCCATTCCGGTACTCTACTCAAAATACTCGCGCACATGAATCTGTACAAACCAAAAACACCGCTGCGAGGCGACGCCATACCGAAAGATAATGTCTGGAAGATGTCGGATATTGATTGCTTCGCTTCTAATTTGGCTTTTGTATTGTTTGAGTAAGTACGCTTTAGTTAATAATTGAATAACACCCTTGTTCGTAAACGCTTGTTAAACTTAAGTTGAGTTAACATTTTAAGGAATTAACAAGGTAAGAACATAATGATTATTTAAGTATTCTTTCGCCTTAAGTAGACACTTTAGTTTGCGGCACTTTTAGACACCCGGGGCCCGATTTTTGAAAGCACATCACTCGAAAGTGGTATAAATCAGCTTATACCTATCTTAAAAACTAGAGCTCTAATCAAAGTTTTGCCTAGTTCACAAGATTAATGAGAGCTGTGATTGTCTTCTATGCTACTCGTATTTCAAATTCAGCGCAATTTTTCACCACTTTCGAGCGGTATTTTCACACGTGTGCTTCCAAAAATCGGGCCCCAGCCTGACTATCATGCTGTGGGTGGACACTGAAATATTTTGTGAAAGTTGTAAGTACAAATAAGTAATTTTATTTGTGACCATCATGTCTGTGTATCTCAACAGATGCAAGGACGGTGACCACCTTCTAACTTTGCACCAGGAACGTGTGGTCAAGCTGCCGATGTGTGACAAGGAGCTCTGTCCTCTCAGCCATCTCACTCGTAGTTATCGGAACACCATACACAACTGTGACCATTCCGTCATTTGCAATAACAGCAGAAATGACGAGCTCTGAAATTAAATTTAATGTGTGTGGTATAAGTACTAACAATAGACTAAACTCAGCTTCTGTAGCCATGTCCAAGATATGCGAGAAAGCTTTGAGGGTCCCCGTCAACGGATTCGTCGTGGAAAACATCATCATCATCATCATCAATAACATTCAACAGCAACTTGTTACGAACATTAGTTCGTAATCTCGTTTTTGACATTCCATTTTATTTTTATGTTTTTTATTAGGAGATAACAAGATTAACAAGACAATCAAGTCACGCGATAGTTTTAGAAAAGGTGCACGTTTCTTGTAGGTATGTATGAAAGAAGTAATTTCAGTATAAAAGAAGCTAGCGTTGCCTTAGGTACCTTTACTAATTCGTGTAAGACTCAATCATGCTCTTTCCCGATTTGGCAACTAAACGACCGGCTAATATGCCTCAGATTAACAATTACAAAAAATAACTGGTCGCATACAAAATCAAAAGTAAATATCCGCCCGAGTGAAAACAAAGAACACGACGCAATAGGTACATATAATCCCGCAAGTTGAGATGTTACCTAAGTATTTGCCGAGATGACTTTTGAACCACAACCGGTCATCTTGAGTAATTGTTTATCTAGCATAGCTCAAATATAACATGCGTAACAGAGTATAAGAAATGTGTGTCGTCAAACGTAGTAGGCACGCGTTTCTCGTGTTACCCGAATTGTCTGGAACAAAATAGGTAAATCTCGGCAAATTAGCTTAATTACTTCTAAAAAATGGCATTAATGCTTGGTTTATGTTAAAGAAGATACAATTAAGTGCCTAATTATGAAGCAAAACGTACCTCAATTACGTAGGTGGAGACCCGGGTCCGCACTTACAGTGATTTATATTTGCCGACCGCTGGTCGGTACTCTGTAGCGAGTGAAAGGAATGCGCTTTAATTTTTACTGACAGTAAACTGTTGCTTAGCTTTTGATAGATTTGCATAAAGATGAAATGTTTAATAAATGACAAGAAAATAAAATTGTAATGTTTAATTTTATTCCTATCTTCATTTCTATCGTGCAACCTACTTCAGCGCAAAACCATAGTACGTAAGTACGCCGCCATGAACCTTTTCACAGCCTGGGCGGCTACCATGATCTCTTAACGCGATTCTGTGTAGGTACCTATAGGTTTTTTAGTACATAAATTGGGAATGACCAGTCCTGGGATGTGTAGATGGTACTCTTATACCAATAGCGCGAGGAGCGAAATTACATTTGAAAAACAACTCTTTCTAATCAAAAATCAGACTTAGAAATAAGCATAAAAAACATAAGAGTCCGCAAGAGAGGCACATGATGACTCGCATTACCAACGCTGCAGAGGGCACGCCTGAGAATCATTACACCAAAACACATGTCCGCACGAGAAACGTGGTTGAAAGTTCTTTAGTTCTTAAATCACGTCCCCGGCGTGTTAACGGACATCGTGTCTTAAATCACAGCAAAGGTGCTTCGATTATATATTATGCTTGTGCTATGTAGCAGTTTTATGACAGTGTAGAGGTAGAGATGAACAGGAACAACCCGCAGCTACAAATAGGCACAGACATACCACAAGGCAACGCCTTCGCCGATTATGAAAAGCAAGATCATCCCTGTGATCCCCTACAGCCAAAATCACCCTCGCTACTTTATATTTTTTACCGTACACTTGTTTTCACAATTAGATTACATGATTGCAGAAATTATATAAATAAAAGTCTGTATCACGATAAATCAAATCTTATTTTATTTTATAAAGTGAGGTTGAATAAAGTAAAGTGAAGTTGTTGTTTGGCGACAGGATTAGCGAGTTAGAATAATTATTAAGAATCTCATTTCATTGTACTGTTTTGTACATACGCATCTTTCTCACGGGGGTAGGTAGAGACTATTTTGTTCCACTTGCTATGATCCTGACATACCTCTTTCGCTTCAAAACGTCACCTATTTGGTCCCGGGACGTCCATTCACACTCCCCATATATATCTTATAGTTAATCTACTTTCATCCATCTTCTCTACGTGACCAAACCAACTAAGCATACTTTTTCTATCCTAGTCACTACACTATAATATAGTGATATTATTGATATAGATATTATCTTCTTTCACACCACCACATTCTTTTATCACACTATTCCTTATTCTATCTTTTAGTGTTACACCTTCCATACTTGATACTGATTGGTGTTCAATAAAGAATATATTATTAATATATCCCTGTATGCCTAGCACGAAAGCATACGTAAGTCGCGTCGCGCGCGTGATAGATTACCCATCTCTTTCTAAAACGAATAGTAAGAAAAAGACGCGCGACGCGGCTTCTGTACGCTTTCGTGCTAGACGTACCGAGACGTAGGCCACGGCGCCGCGAAACTCCCATGTCTCAAGAGGAGGCCAGGAGGCGGATGATAGCAATAGCTCAAGAGAATATGGAGAGAGACCGAGAGAGAAACGAGGTATTGCTTGAACTAGCCAGAGAAGTTAGCAAAAAAACTAGATTATTATTATTAGTATTCTTTATTGAACACCACAAATCAGTAAAATAAGAAATAATGAGATTCTTAATTGTTATTACTCATATTAGGGTTCACGACAGGTTTAATATCCAGAGTTTCCGGTAGCTCCAGCACTGGCAACCTAAAAAAAAAGTCTGATTTTACACAGGAAAGCACATATTTTGATTGCAAACATAATAACTTATGTTAATAACTTAACTTAGGCCGCGTAGAAATTTTCTGTTTCCCGCGCTTGCTACTAAGCTAAAAACTCAATGAAAAAGGGTACTTTTAAAATGCTCCTCACCTTGTTCGCAAAATCTCGTTAATTTTTTTAACTTCTCTGACTAATTCCAGCAACACCTCGTTTCTTTCTCTGTCTATCTTCATATTCTCTTGAGCAATAGCTACCAAGCGCCTCCTGGCTTCCTGTTGAGACATGGAAGGTACGGCGCGCCATAGCCTACGTCTCTGGGATGGCGAGCCTCGAAGGCCTGATGGGATTGGATGTTGTTGTGAGCTGCGCCGCAGAATCGGCCGGGGCGACGGATATTGTGGGGGGTCGCGGGTCAGCGGGCTGCGCCGCGGGGTCACCCGGGGCGACGGCGAGGGGGTGCGCAGGATTGGCGGCGGCGTAACAGCCTGTGTCGATGGCCCCGGGTGAAATGGATCATTTTGTGCGTGTCCTGTTTAAAAGAAAAAAAAATTAGGTACAGTAAATACAATCGTCAAAAGCCGTGGTAGCCTAGTGGTCTGACCTGTGGCCTCTCAAGCAGCGGGTCGTTGGTTCGAATCCTGGGTTCGCACCTCTGAGTTACATAGGGATATAGGGACAGAGAAAGCGACTTTATTTTATACTATGTATTGATTTACATGATTTTATCTTAATTTCATTTAATTTTCAAATAAGATGTGTTAATTTGTTGTAAGATTGTGCTTGTAAAAAGTACTATTACTCACCTGATATTGATATGCTATTAAGTTGAGTTTTTTCGGTGTCATCAATTTCCTCTGTCTCTGCCTCCTGAAATCAAAACATCATCATCATATCAGCCGTAGGACGCCCTCTGTTGGACATAGGCCTCCCCCATAGACCTCCAGTTGCATCGATTGGAAGTGACTTGTATCCACTGTGAACCAAGTTTATGATACTTATGTACTAAACCAGCGGTTCTTAACCTCGGGTCGCGACCCAAATTTGGGTCGCGGGCGGTTTTGGGATGGGTCGCGGGTACGGTTCCACACTCTCCTGGAATCTCCCGGCTCCCGGAAGGAGTTTTAAATAATCGAAATTATTAAAAAATTAAATAAAAAAAAATATTATTAAAAAAATTTGGGTCGCGGACTTCAAAAATATTTATAATTTGGGTCGCCAGCCAAAAAGGTTAAGAACCGCTGTACTAAACAATGAATTAATTTGCACTCACACTCTTTCACACTGGTAGTTTAGCGGTTGAAGCATACAATATGAGGACTATATGATAATAATATATATTATGTGTAATGACTAAAGGGTTTATGAGCAAGGGAATCTAAATGTAGTAAGGCAAACACCAAGTAACTGAACTGCTATTGAACTGACAATACGAAGACAAGAACTCAAAAACAAAATTGATAAGAAAAAATATAAAAAAAATATCAAAACTAAGCAGTTTGCGACAGCGGTCAATAATGAATCGTCTCATTTTCACAATTTCTGTTATTCATTTGAGCTGTATGTTGTTTGTTACTAATAAAAGATTTCAAAATCTATAATCAACTATTCACTCAATAACAGTAAGTATGTAAACAATACTCAAGGTTTAAAAATGCAAGTTTGAACCAGAATTGAATGACAAATCCTTAAATTACCTCGTCGTAAGGTTCAATTTTTATAGTATAAATGCCAGATCCAACAGAGCCATCTAGTATATGCAGAAACTTCTGCTCTACTTCAGAGAGACTAGGCGCGTCTGATGGTACTTCTCCATTATGTTGCACTGACGATTGGATGGCAGCAACAGTTTTTTTCAGCTTGGACTTATAATGATTCCAGTACTACAACAATAAAGCAAAATGTTAACATGTAAATTCAGCAGAAAAGTAATCCATTATCATATTAAGGAGTACTGCATTATTGGGCTGCAATACTCTTCATGTGGAAATGGAAAGGGGAATCAAAATAGTGATGGGTTGCTAACCACATCGCCTAAAACATGATTCCTAAGATTCTCGCCCATTCCCTCGCCTTCCTTTACCATCTGCACAGGAAGAGAAGCAGCTGATACATTCTATGTTTCATCATGCCAAGTGTTTGTTACCTTGGGCTCTAAGGGATAAAGACGTGAATTGTGTACATAATAATCTTCAGACATTTTGTGTATTTCTGAAAGTATTATCAGTTATCAGGTGTGGTTCACCTGCCTAGTTCACCTAGGTGACCAAGAATGGCACGTGGTCCACCCAGGTGAACGCAGGTGGACCAGAACCAATGACCTAGTATTATCAGTGCCGGCATTAGGGGGGGGCGCGATGGGGCGACGGTCCGGGGCGCAAAATTTGGGGGGCGCTGAGGTCTGGGGCCTCGGCCTCCTGGCTCATCGGCTGTGTACCCTCAATACTGTCCTTAAGTGGGCGCCTAAATATTACTGCCCGGGGTGTCAGTGGCCCTAACGCCGCTGCTGAGTATTATATCTCTGCAGTGGGAGCGAAACCGTAGGCAATAGTTTAAGAATAAGAATAAGATAGGTAATTGATAGGGGCAGACAGTTGTATGATGAATACGAATGTTTGTGCCTGAGTCATGGATGTTGTATGTATTTAATTATGTATTTATCTACATTATATAAGTATGTTTATCCGTTGCCTGGTACCCATAGTACAAGCTTTGCTTAGTTTGGGGCTAGGTCAATTGGTGTAATTTGTCTCAAGATATTTATTATTATTATTATAATTGATGATACATACAATAACTTTAGCTTAGATTTGGAATGGCCATACACTAGGAAGTTCACTTACTTTGCTCCACCCTTTCCAGTCTTTAAGAGCACCATCACCGTGCGTATTCAGTGTCTTCGCAATGTTCTGCCACATTCTTTTAGAATCATCTCGGGCTCTGGTTGTCTTGTTATACCCAGTCGCTATATCTCTATGGTAGTTTAGGAACTCCCAGAGAGTATCGAGCTGGGCATAGCTGACCCGTCTACGTGATGGTGCTTCACTAAAAGAAGAAACATAAATCAATGCAAGCACTTACGATTTTAAGGAATTTTAAGTGTTTGGTTAGGAAATTTTTAAATTGCAAGAACTTAAAATCTGGGGTCCTAGTGAAAAGGGGTATAATTCTGAATTTTCTACGTAGCTATTTTAGACTTAACCCCTTTTACAATAGAATCGAAAATGGTTTTTAATTTATATCAGACTTATCCCCCTTTTCACTAGGACCCCAGAAATGATCATATAAAACACAATGCAAACAATTATTTATGAATTATAACTTTCCATCCGAGAAGGCAAAAGGAAGAGAGGCAGACCGCATAAATGGGATGATGACATCAGACAAGTGGCAGGAGTCATGTGAAACAGAGTAGCACAAGTAAGGAAAGAATGGAAAAGGTTGGAGGAAGCCTTTGCTGACTGGCAAACAGATCTAGGAAAGATAACAAAACAGATGTTATGTTAATTTTTCAAGTTTAAATTATTGTAAAGAGATCTGAATAATAGGCTTTATTGTTATTATTATTAGAACTTTCCATACTTACGACATAATATTCTCTTCACAGGGGGATCTTCTAAACCAATAATTTCAACAATCACTCGTGCACTCTACTCCTCGATTCTAATTCCACACAAACAGCACTCGCACTTCGTGCTTTCCGAATCTAAGAGAATCAGAAATGGGTTGTCTTTTTCTTTTTGTACTTTTAACAATGATAGTTTAATTTTTTTTAACCCTTTTACCATTAAAGTTACGGAGATAGGCCCGTTTTCAGTGGACTTATAAGCCCCATTTATTCCCTATCCCGTGGGAATATTGAAAACTCCCTCTTTAGTGCACCTATTATGATACTCAAGAAATAATCATTTACATAACAACTCTAAGCAACAGCGACCTTTGACATGTTTATTGCTATCCCGCGGGAACTATGCAATTTTCCAGGATAAAAGGAGCCTATGTCCTAATCCAAGGTATAAACCATCACCATTTCAAGTTTCAGCCAAATCGGTTCAGCCGTTTTGACGTGAAAGAGCAACAAACACTCAAACTTACAAACTTTCGCCTTTATAATATTAGTAAGATTACACAAATAAACTTGGAAAACAATAACTATTCACAAAAACAATGCTATTTTCCCGGTATCCACAAACGCTACAATTACAATTCTATGTGGTAATAATAATAACTCTTTGACGGCCGGCTTTGACGCTATGTCAGTATTGTCAGTGCAGAGGACAGCAGCGCTCCTTTCCTCGTAGAAAGAGGCGCCCTCTGGGTGACAAGACTGGTAATATTTAAGGAGTTGCCAGGTATGTAAAACTAGATATAAGGATATCCATGAAATGAACTGCTTCTTCACACCACGCCGTGTGGACATAATACTTAAATTTACTTTTCTCAAAAATGTCCGTTAAAGTCAAGTAAAGGAAGTTAATTGTTGCCGGTTAGTCCAAAATAAAAATAAAAACATTACTGTAGCGCTAAACTCTCCAGTAATGTTGCATACAAATTCCATTACTGTCTAGTTATTAAGTCTAGTTATTAACTTTTTAAAAATGCTAATCACGATTACATAGAATAAAGGCACAAGACTTAAAACACCAAATTAAAAAAAAAAGCTAGTCGACAACGTGTTTATCTGTGTCTGAAATAGCTTTAGATGTTCTGGGTAGAAAAATACTCTCTTCAAATGCCATTGATAGAAAAAGGCGGCCTAGCAAAAATAATTAATAATTTATGTCAGTTACATTTTCATTTATTTTTGTTGTTGATTTATTTTTCGATTTTTGAGAAAAGCACTATACTTGCCTCGGCCAGAATAGCATTGCTGGCTTCGTATTATTAAACGGACTCGCAAGCTCGTCCGTTCAAACCAATATTCAGCCAGCAATTGCCTACTTCCTGGCCTAGACAGTAATGTACTATTACATTACAAGTGCTTTGGTTTTCGAATGTCTAAACGTCATTCTAGACAAAATGAGGTTCGACGTAAGTTCGAATAGCGGCATTTCTTTCGCGACCTTTTTCTTTCATTTTTTTTTATATAAACGTAGAATAGAATGACTGCGGCTGAACGTGTCACCTAAAGGGACAGACAATTATTATGTACTTGAATAATCAGGGTTACCTTCCCTAGTGATTTTACCCCATGTTAAGTGCAACGTTCTAAAGCCGGGCACTCACATTTGCACACATGTGAATAACGCCATTTGAGAATGTATGTGCATAGTTTTCGCAGCGTTTGCGCTTTTCCAAGCTGTGTCGGTTTCTTGACGCACATCAAAGGACACGAACCTCAAACCTTTGCGAAGTATTTTTTTTAAAGTACAATACTATACAATACAATACAAATACTCTTTATTGAACACCACAAATCAGTACAAAACAATACAGAATCAAAGAACAAAGTAGACAATAGGCGGTCTTATCGCTTAATAGCGATCTCTACCAGACAACCAACGTAAGACAACCAAAGTAATAAGTGTTTACTAATTTCCTAATAAAAGTTATTAAAAATGTCGTCGTCGTCTCAAGAGTGCGATGTACATGCAGTGCCACTAGATATATATATTTACTCGCAAATGCGATGAAAAATATTCTAAGTATGTTTCACAGGCGGCACGGGAATTAACTACGAACGATGGGCTACCGCGAAATGTAATCATGGTTCGTTCTTATATCTCTCCCTCTACTACTATACTTGCCTACGCGAGCGACAGAGAGGGAGATATAGGTACGAACGCACGACTGTTGCGACTGTTGTACTAGAATCTCGGTCGTAATTCCTTACTTACCGCCCTTAATACACAATGTACTATTAAAAAGTAGTTAGGTAGATAATAACGTAGATGAGTTATTCGGCCGTGATATCGTAATAACGTAAAGTAGGTGGGTACTTGCTCTAGCTAGACTCGAAATAAGTAAATATGAACACTAAGTTAAACACGAGCAGAGTCAACGTCACAAAGTAAGTAGGTACATAAGTACCTACGTAAAGTACGCACTGCGATACCTATTCGGTTGGCAGAGCTCTTATTGACTTAGTTGTAGAGTATTTCAAATACCAATCGGATGGTACCTACTGAAGTACTTGTAGGTGAGTAAATACTTAACGTCTGAAGTTTACAGCTCATCAACTATTACTTACTCGTTGGAACTTTGCGACGGGAGGATGTCAGCTATTTACAGCCTTGAAAAGCTCAAGGAAGTGTTAGAAACTTGAAATGCCATCGTTCGAAAGCCTTGTAGTAGCTAGAAAGGTATGCGTAGATACCAATCAAAGGTACTTATACCTAATGCGCACACGAGCTCCGAGAAATCGGGAGCTGGGAAAGCGGGGGATGTAGGTATTGTGTGAGAGTGACGTGTCCGAATGTCGCTTCCGCAATGTTGTGAATTTCTCAGCAACCTTTTCATCAGCAATCTCACTTAAACTTGTTTCTGTAACCTTTTGCATATTATAAATAAAAACTTTTTTACTTTTACTTTTACTTTACTAATATTATTCTTTTGAGCTCGCACGCGGAGTGTAGTGTAGTTGGAACAGATACGTATTACATACGTACATACCGTCACGCCTCTTTCCCACAGGGGTAGGCAGATACTACTTTGTTCCACTTGCTACGATCCTGACACTTTCGCTTCATCCACATTCAGCAATCTCTTCATACACGCTCGTCGGTTTCGGGTACTCCTGACCCGGCTTTTTTCCAAAACGTCTCTTATTTGGTCTCAGAATGTCCGTCTAAGCCTGGGTCTTGGAACAGATACCTCTGGATAATAGTAGGAATATCACATCTCAATCTTTAAACTGCAATAGGTAGGTTAGGTACGTGACAGTGTACAGCGTAAAAAGTTGCCCGGTTTTTATAAATTCACGAGTTGAAAATGTGTCTGGAATTAAGTACCTAATTATGGTTAAATATTCGTGACGGGATATATTGACGTAATTTTCTACGAACAGATTCACGAAAAAACTTATCAAAACTTTCTCTACAAATTTGCCTTGGTACGAAATTGAGAAGACATAAAAAGTAGCACTTATTCCCTCGCATCGTAAATGAGGATTTTGTTCCTGAGCCTGAATAGTGGCTTTGTTAACGACCATACTTATAGGCCCTAGCACACTCGACTTTCACGTCGACGTAAAGCATTATATCCCCTTCAAACTTGTAACTAACAACTATGTGTGAGAGGAAGCCATGATTACAACCGGTGATAAATGTCGCGTGCTGGAGCAACCAGATGTCCAAGTCTAAGGTCACGCTAAACATGGCACGGTTAGCGACAAGCGTGTCGATTAGCTATTTGGTAAATATAATAATATAACAAATAAAGAAATAGGTAGCCAAAGTTTTGAAAAGAATATATAATAATTATATCTCTACTTAGCTCTAAGATAAAAGTTTGCAAATTGATATGACTCATATGACCCGATATGGCATGATGTTGATGTTGATGTTGATGTGGGGACGCCTGGCTGGGTCAGGCGGGCTGTCGATCCTCTGTGGCGATCATTCAGCCCTGTTCCCCTTGGCTGGAGCCGCCGGTTACTGTCCCAGCAGCGCTCCCACACAGCAACTCTCCCCGAATCTTCCTGTCTTCCTGCCGAACATAAGGACATCGATATAGCATACCTACTTACCTATTGCATAAGAAGACAGTTACTAGCTTGGTTATCCAAATACGTGTCTAGCTGCAAAGCTATCAATGTGTCGGTGGGTACTCTTGTTTCGGAAGAAAGTAAGTCTTATCCTAGCTATGCCCCAGTCTTATCCAAATTAAAAGACATAATGATGTGATGAGTCCCCAATACAGAAGATAGTTCTTCTGTCAGTGCTGTAGGCTAGTTTTGTCTAATGCGGTTATGTAGTATTTGAATCCGAACAGTTAAACTACATGCAAAAATTTCTTATAATCTCGGTAGGACACTCCAACGCAGCGCTTTAGCTTGATATTACATACATCATAGTCCTAGACTTGACTCTGAATACACGGCTACTTTGTATTTCGCAATCTTGTCAGGTTAAGGGTGCCATAAATAATTTACTTTATTACGTAATATAACCGCCGTAACTGCGGAAAAATTACGGTCACATAAATTAGGTACCTTTTCAGGGTTTGCATGCGTTAATCGCTTACAGGATGAATAGAAATGCAGTTAAAGAGTGTAATGTTTCATGTGGTTGATTCTGCTTTATTACAAACTGGCTGTAAACCGAGAGTTCGCCTGCGAAGAATTCCTGGATCGTTATCCCGAGGAACGTAATTTTCTGGTATAGTAAAAAGTAGCCTATTAATTAAGTTACTCTTTTCTACCACCTGCTTTGACTAAATAAAAAGTG
Source organism: Pandemis cinnamomeana (assembly GCA_932294345.1). Taxonomy (NCBI): domain Eukaryota; kingdom Metazoa; phylum Arthropoda; class Insecta; order Lepidoptera; family Tortricidae; genus Pandemis; species Pandemis cinnamomeana. The sequence continues at coordinate 6,275,910 of OW028705.1, read as the reverse complement.
AAGACAAAATTCTGCGAACTACAAAGTGAGCCCAGGTAAAACTACGCCTGTACCTGTGCTTGCGTGCGTAATAGTAAAAAGTTACGCGTGGGAGAACCCGGTTTACTTTGGGGAGTCAGGTACGTGGACGTGTGGTTTGTGTGCAACTCTATGCAAACGGCGAGGCACAGTTTTACCGGCCTCACTTTGCCATTCTCAGATCTCCGTCTTTACTTTTTATTTGTCTTAAGACCACCTGTAGCTACACCTACAAATTAAATTTGTTTCTTTAGGCATCTAATCTGTTAGCCATAAATTTGGAACAAACGCGTTATTTATTACACATTTAACATCATAATTTAGCTTATTCGGGTCAGGAAATTTTAAATCTTTTGTGAAATTTACATCATAAAAATCTCTCTGAACATAATACGTCCGACACTTTATGCCTCGTTAAATTAACACAATAGAAAATGGAGCCATTCTGTAGTCATAATTTTAGCATATGTCACGTTGAGGGGCAATAAGCATGCTTAAAACTTACAACCTACCTATAAACCGACCGCTTAACTGAGTCCTCGCCCGCGCGGGTACAGGGGCGCAGGGTAACACGACAAAGGGGACCGAGAACGCTGCGGGCGGGTAGTGGCCCACCTTGGGAGAGTCCCACTAATCCCTGTGTCATCTAACACGGGCATACAAAAGGCGCATTTTCCGCGCGTAAAAAGTAATAAATGATTACGTACCTTCTACTATTTGATAACCTACCGTTTCTGTTTATTTATATGAATGACACCAACACTAAGTAAGGTATATAAATAAGAAACTCGTGTTGTGATGAAACAGGTCCTTGGTGTGTTAAATTAGATTTTCCCGTTTCATTCCAGTACCTCCTTACATTTTTGTGGTAAATAGCATCGATTTCCCAATATTAAAAGTCAAAGCTCCAAGGCTAGCGTTACAGTCAAATTCCTGCATAATGTAAATGTAAGGCAAGCAATATCCGTTTAGAAGGACAGATTTCACTTGCAATAACGTGCGAAATTTTGTTATGAAATTAAAATGTGCTACCATACTATGCTGCTACAAAGTTAGGGCTCGTTTAGAGCGAAAATTTTAACATTTTACTCAACATGTTTGCACCAACACCGCAACAAGTTTACCGTATATTATTATCATATATTCTATACAGTGGGAACATAGTGAAATGGGCTGTAAAGTGAGACATTGTTTGTTTCAGTCCGGTATAGGCAAGCCTTCAGACCTCAACATTGTAAACTTATTGTAAAATTATCTAGGTATTGCCCGCGATTCCGTTTGCAAAGCATTCAATTTTACGGGATAATAAGTAGCCTATGTTTTAATCTAGGGCACCATCAGCTATTTCTGTTCCAAATTAGATTCAAATCTGTCCAGTCCTCCAGTCATTTCAGCGTGAATTAAGAAGGAATAGACATATACTGACTCACTGACTTACTGACATATCCTCACATCTAATATATCATATAATATTAGTAGGATTGTTTAGCTACAAGGAGGTAGCTACTCATTCCGTATAAAATTTGGATTATACATTTTTGCATACAAAACAGACACTCTTGATTTTTAAACTTTAATTTTTGAACTAAATACCTAGAACTAAATATTACAGTAGATATAATCTAGGTGAACTTTGCACTAGACATTTTTCTACGGGGTTTAAATTTGCGAAGTTGAACAACACAAGGACTAAAGTGCAGGGAGTACTTCGGAACAACATTGAACTTTATTCGCAAGCATGAATAATCAACAAGTTTATATGTGTTGCCATCGCTGGTTTTTGTTTAGAGTTGTAAGTTGTGGGTGAGACGTGAAAGTTTTATTGAAGCACATTGTTCGTACAAAGTTCGCGCGATACCTCAGCTGAGATACGTGTAAAATAACATTGTTGTTACATGAATATGGTTGAGGCTATTTGTTCGGGCAAACGTTTCTTGAAGTATTTTGTCTGTGAATTTTCTCAACCGAAACAATGTGTACCTAGGTAAGAATCTTACATAAAATAAGTGTCTTACAAAAATTTCACTTTCAATACAAGCTTTTTTTGGTGACTGTACTTGCACACCAGTCCTACATATGTGTATCAGTTTTCAAATCAATTGGAGCAACCGTTGACGAGTTCCCTCCTGAGGTGACGATCCTAGCTGGGTCACCAGAACTCCACTACCAGATTATTGTATTGTCATCTGACTTAATCAAGTATGCGAAACTTTAGCTCAATTGGTTAAAGATATCTGCTTCAAAATGAGTCGCAAGATTTCACCCGGACAAACATACTTACGTAGGTATCTACATACATACATGCATACATATATACATACATATATATACATGGCAAGTTAAATAAAGCTGGTAATAAAATAAATAGTTCCAATTAAGTCGAAAGAGTCGAAACCTATTTGGCAATCAAACATTCATAATTTAGGAATACCTACCTATACATAAAGCCATATTTATTTTGTCGTCGTCAATCAAAACTTCGCAACTTTATTAATAGGAAGTTGTTAGCTACTTACTTAAAATCGCGAGCACAATATAATTCAACCACTTGTCTTGTGTAGGTACCTAACTATCACGGTTTTAATTCTAAAACAGTTATAATTGTAGGATTTATGAACAAAAGTCAACGTCAAAGAAAACAAATAATTAGACGTTTGACCTTTACAGTGAAGTATTTAGAGGCATTAGTACCTATTTTGAATGTCATGATCTGTGTACACTTAAACCTATGTCAATATTCAACACCAAGGGCGTTGGTTTAAATAGTACTTATACAAAACAATTTTCATCATTAGGTAGATATTATATTCCAATACTAAACTTTATGCAGATATCATGTCAAGCAATCATAACCTTTTTTTTAGGTCCTCATTTTAAAAATTTGTGTACCTACCTACTCGTCCTACATCTACCGACCTAACGTCTTATACCCCGTTGTTTTTCATTCTTTACGACACGTATTCCGTAAATTGAGAAGATAATATCCTTTTTAATAGGTAATTTATTATATCCCGACGTCCCGTAATGGTCCGGTAACCATGAGACTAGTACCTAAAGGGTTCGAAACCTAATTTATCCGAGCCATTAACTTTATGTTTTCCTTTTAAATTTGTGTAATTTTTAATCTAACTAGACTCGTGGTAGCGTGTCACAAAAATAAAAAGAAACTGTCAACGCAGCAGGCGTGTACACGTACTTCAACCACTTGGAGCCAGTTTTGAACCATTAATAACTCACAATTTAGCGAACCATACTTTTAGAACACTCAGATATTGAACCAAGAATATAAAAACAATAACTAGGTACCTATAAGTAGTATATGAAAAAAATTCGAGAAGTTGATTAACTAAATATAAAATAACTTGTTTGTGAAAACTAGTCACGTGAAACCTTGATCATCAATTCATCCTAAGTTATCTGTTTTTGTGTAAATAAGTAATTTAAGGGTTCGAATTTAAGAGGCATTGTTGTAGCTTAATCCTGTTCCTATTAAAATAATTTGAAAATGTAAGTGGTAAATTTCAGGATTATCGTTTGGACCTCAATTCCTTTGCTGGTGAAGTCGACAACGACATAAATAGTCATCTTTGCTCCCATTTTCACATTCATGTTTTTGATGGGACTAATTCACATAAAAATCTGTAACGCAAAAATTTCCAACGTTAAGAGCGTTATACATGCATGCTCTTACTCTTCAATTCAACTCATGTATAATTCTGACCCCATATCAGTTTGGGATCATATATTTTTTAGGCAAATAAGTATCTATTTTGTATGCTGTCCACCGGCACAGTGCCACCCGCGGCCAGGTCCTAACCCAAATCCTGTTGAAATACGACGTGCATTTGTAAATAAAACCTTCAGATTTGAAATTTATTTTTAGACGCTCGCTTATTTGCAATAGTGGCAATGCCTGAGCCAATGTTCATTGTTTTAATGCAAATTGTTGAGATTTTGCGTACTTGGTTGGAAATTATGTTTATTTTAAAAGTCTTTTGATGTAGAGGAATAATTATAAGTATGGCAGGTGCCCCGATTCTGGTCATAGGCCAGTTTTGGATATTTTCAACTTCAAATTGAGTTTACTAAGGTATAAACGACTTGACAAATCTATGATCTTAAAGTGGCCAGAACTGGGGCACCTGGCCTATCAAGAAAGCCGATAAATACGAGTAGATAGGCCGTGGAATACTCTTAGGTAGCTACTTACACAGTCAATGCTTTAAAGAGTGCTAACCTTTTTTTTATGGTGTGGAAAATGCGCCTTATGCATCCGCCCCGCACGGGGTTACCGGGGGTACGTGGAGCTCTCCCGTGACGGCAGGTATAGCTATCAAAAACCACACGGATTCCCTATTGGGTCGTATGTGAGGCGCTACGGGAGCACTCGGTGTCACCGCGACGCCCCACGACCACCCCAGGATGGGGTTTCTCTCTTCGCGGCACCTGTGCAATGCAGGTTTGGATTTTTAACAGAGATTTACTCTTCACGGCCCCCTGTCTTGAAAAAGACGCGCTCCGACCTCACGGGCCGGGTTACGTGTCAACCGGCGGCGGTGGCCGAAGTCAATCCGCTCCGCGATCGTAACCGCACCGCTCCGGCGGTGAGCTTTCGCCCCCGTCTAATAAGGCTTGCCCTCACCTTTCCCATCAGGTACTTAGCTCAGGTTCGCCTCCGTCAAAAAGGCGCCGTAAGGCGCCGCCCACACTGCGGGTCCATCTGTGAACCCGCTGGCTCAGATCCCCCGCAACGAATTTCGGGTTCACCTTACCACCCCTCCCCCCCAGTCGGATATTAGCCAACGGTCAACTAACTTAGGTACTAAATAAATTAATTAACCGTTGTTGCCCAGGGTGCACCAGCCTAAGCCCCTTCCCTCCCCCCCCGTGAGGCCAAGAGCCTCTGTTAGAAGGGAACTGTAACGCCAGAGCTCTCGAGGAGGTTTCCGACGTCGGACCCCAAAGAGCGCTAACCTAATTGAAAAAGTCAATACACGCCCTACATAACCTAACTTAAAGTAGGTACGATATACTGAATAGATACATAACAGGATCTAGGCCCTTACATTATGTAAGAGACTTTTTCCCGAGCTGGGAATAATGCCCTAATAAAATCTCCCCAAGGCACAATAGCAATAAATAAACCTTTATCGAGACAGCTATCGGTAAAATGTGATGCAACGGTAGAAAGCCTATCTACATGGAACAAAACTTCTTGTCTCGTGGTTCTAGTTTACCACTTGTTGGAATAGCACACCACTTTCTATGGTGTACGGTGTAGGTGCATTGGTCATCTCTTGTAATTATTTATCAATCTCATTGCATTTAATGATAGGTAAGTTCTTCTAAGTCATTACACTCCTTTGCCTTCCGTACCGCAGTGCTGTGGAGTTCGCAGCCGGCAATAGAGAATGAACACTGCTGCCCACTCTCGTATCGCAAGTCCCTTATTTGCGAAAATCTAATCTTAACCTTATTTCATGTCTTCTTGTCTGCTTGACGAGACGGCTTTGCTTTGCTTGCCATCATTTCAAATTTGACAATTTTTTTCTGATTTTCGGGAGTTTTAATTTTTGTACGTATGAGATTTAATCTTTACGTTAATCACGGGTGTCTTCCATGTTAAAAGAGGCTTTAGATGAGGGATTAACTTTATTTACTTACGCATCAATTCATTGAATGTCGATAGATGTTTATAAACATTTTCTAATCTTACTAAATATTGTTATTTAAAACAAACGAATGTCATTCGTAAACTAAAACGTTTGCGTCAGTAGTTAAGTACAAGTACAGTCAGCCCCACCGTTCGCAGGCAAGTCGAGTCGCAGGGGACAATAGATAAGTAATGGAAAACTTTCCAAAGAGCTTTGCTGTTTAACGGGCGTGTTTCTCTTACAAGTCATTGACTTTAATGACGGCTGGGGAATTTCATTAGAGAATGAGGCAAACGCAGCGGTACGCTTACTTGCCGAGATATTATTTAAATCGAGGAAAATTCTCACAAAATTTGTATGTACCGAGGGCCCTAATAGCTATAATTTAGTACTTAGCTTAATTCCGTTTTGGGTCTGTCCTAGAACCTACGAAACTACAGTTTAGACATGTTTAAACTTTGCTTCATTTAGCGTAGATTTATAGCACCTGTAGATGTTTAAAAGAGAATACAACTAGAACATTTAAAATTGCCAATAAAATTTGCTTTTTTCGGTCGCTTTGAATCGAACTATATTTTCGACATACCTACTACATAACTTTTTTATTTCAATAAAATATTTCAACCTCATAGATTTCCGCTTCACCCCTAAACTTTCGCCACATGCGAAATAGGTAAACTATTTTCAGGAAAGAACTTTAAAGAACGCTCCAGCGGCTTGGTTAGCGTCGGGCGGGCGGTAAAACTAAGCTCTGGAAAGTTTCAGATCTGCCGATATTTACTTGATCGTGATTAATGACGGCATTGTCTTGGCCGGTCTTTAGTCGAGACGGTCTGGGTTTACGGGGTTTTAACGACCGGAGCCGGGGGCGCGGGATCATGCAGCATTAATTCCTGCCTTGCAGTTTGACAGCCGAGCGCGCGTTTGACGGAGCGCGCACGCATCCAAGTGACCGGCTTTTTTTGACGCGCGGAAAAGTGGCGAAGCGTTCAGTGCTGTGGCAGTGCTTTTTAAATTGATTCAGAACTGTCTTCCTAAAAGCATTCATTTTTACAGCACGTTTAATCAGTCAGAAGCGAGCAAGCTGTTTACATAAATTTGTTGAATGTAATTTTTTTGTTATTTAGTGGAAGTCTTTTCGGGAAATAAAGTGGCTCAAAATAGCACCACGATAAAATATGGAATTGATTGTCTGTTGCTATGAATAGCAGAAGCAGTAAGATGAACTTGAAATTGAATAACAACGTTCGACAACCTGTAAGAAGAACGAAGGTTAAAAAACATCCATCAACGATCAAGGTATGAATTTGACATTTTTATTCTTATTATGGTACTTATAATTAAAACTTTTGAAACTTTTCACTGTTAAAAATGCGAAATGTGAAATGTCGCGTTCATTAACAGGACTTTTTGATCACGGCCATAACAAAGTTTAGAACAAAGCTTTGTCCGCGTGAATTTTAAAACTATCTTAATTAGCCATTTGTTAAAACAACTTTTTGTCAAAGTAAATGACCGGACTATTAATGCACATTATGTTTAAGCAAAACTTACTATCTAACATTTAAATGACATAAAGTCGACTCCAATCTCAGATTTCATGAGAAGCTATAATCATCCGGTATAATCATCAATACGGAATTTCTAAATTTTGTCACATAATCTTAGGCTAAAGCCTGAAAGACTGATAGGTTACCTTAGCTCTCTTAGCACAAACGCCAAATCTCAATCCAAAATGCATCAGCACCTACTGCTGCAAACAACTAATTCAGTATTCGATACGAGGACACAGAAACGCCGCATTCCCAAATGTACTCATCGAAATCCATTAGCTAAAACAAATGAACCAACAGTTGATCTCTGAATATTCAGGTAAGAGGCAGGCTGTGCCGTGATTCAATCACACCACTGATTGACTGGTTAGGCTCAGGAGACCAGAGGGAACATCCTAACCTAATAATGCCCTAACGGAATTTACTGAAATAACAGCGTTAAGTAGAGCCTGATTGAGCTAAGCTAAAACAATAAGGCATTTTGTCTGCTTCGCGGCTGATAGATGATGCTTATTTTGCGGTTACGCGGGCTAAAGACGAACGCGGTTGGGAATTTAGCAATCTATACTCGTAAGTATTAGTTTCCCAAGTTCTATTTGAAAGTAATTTGCTAGAAGGTTGCATGTTTTTTTTTCATATACTGACTTTAATTTCTACAAAATGGCGTAATTAATTCAATTACGACAGCCATTTAACGGATGCGTCATCTGTTTATTTTTATAGTTTTATAAAATTTGACTTGGATTTTAATGTAAGAGAAGAATTAATTTCATTTGAATCGTGCTACACATGTCATGGTGTTGACAAAATTAGATCTTGCATACAATAAATTAATCTCTAGCAACGGTCCTCTTTTATATAGATAGGTATCAACCAGGTGAGATAGGAGCTGAGCGCAAAGCAGATATTTATCACACTCTTAAGGATCGTTGTCACCGAAACTCCAGATATGCTGACGCGGCGATAGCACAGTTTTGCGATGTGTCTATCTAACCGGTATGATGACGTTAATAAGAAAGTCATTCAATGATAAGAACCGTCAGCAAAGTTTGCCTTGATTCTTATGTAGGTAGGCAAAATAGTACACACCTTAATATTATGCGTTACATGCACGCATGCGTAGGACACGAATCTAGCTTGTGCACATTTTGTGGGCTGTGAAAGGGCTAAGATCACTAATTGCCTATATATTACCTCCTTGCTAATCTCTGCTCACACACGTCAGTGTTCGAGAGCTCGAAGGATAAGGTAGCTGGAGAAATTACTGGCACAAGACGAGAGGCATTCCAACCTAGCGCAAACTTGGCAACCCATTTGGAATGTCTCTAGTGCGAGCTTGCTATGGCCGTATGCAATCTTGACATCACGTACCATCTTGCTTGCTGACGTGATATGATCTATTTGCTGAAAGCTGGAACCTCCTTCCTCGTCAGCCTCTATCTTTACTCTTGCTTTCATGTCATTGTCAATCAAGACTACGCCGTATTATAATGTTAAATGTCGTACAATTTTATGTTTATTAAAACCTGAATACTACAGGTTTTCTCATTATTTCAATTTAATAAACATAATGGACAAATACCTAAGACCGGAACGGTTCGACGAAGACCCGTCTAGTAAAACTGCAAAAGAATGGCTACATTGGAAAAAGACATTCGTCAACTTCTTAGCTCAGTCAAAACCAGCATCTGCTACGGACAAAGATGCTGCCGCAGAATGGTCTCAAATTAAACTCCAGCTTTTAATCAATCACATCTCGCCGAAGGTTTACGCCCATGTTAGTGAGTACGAAACATATGAATCCGCAATTGCAGCGCTTGACAAACTATACGTCAAGCCCAATAATATCATCTATGCCAGACATTTACTAACCACTAGAAAGCAGCAGGCTGGTGAGACTATAGATGTATATATGCAATCCCTTAAACAACTCGCAAAAGACTGCGATTTCACTAGCGTTGATGCTGAAACTAACAAAAACGACACCATCCGCGGCGCATTTATCGCAGGCATGACGTCCGGTAAAATACGCTCGAGGCTTTTAGAGAGCTTATCATTAACACTGGACCAAACCTACAATACAGCCCTGTCAATGGAAATGGCGGAAACAAATTCGCAAACTTTTATCAACCCTATTATCAACGCCGTGCCTTTAACGTCTGAAACGCGAAACAATGCCACTGCTCCCGAGACTGTTGCTACAACTGCCGCCGCGACATCAAATGTCAATAACTATTCATCCGCTCGAAAATGCTGGTACTGTGGTGGATCACTGCATGCCAGGAGGAACTGCCCGGCAAGAGACACCGTTTGCAAATCCTGTAACAAGAAAGGTCACTGTAGCAAGGTATGCCGATCAAAGCCTAGCACTAGTGCATCAATCACCTCTCCAGAAAGTTGTGAACATTGCTCTGCCATCATTGCCGCTGCGCCGACCTCTCTCCAAAAAGCAATGATCCCTGCCGTCATTAAAGGCATCAAAGCTCAAGCTCTGATTGATACTGGGAGCTCAATTAGTTTCGTCAATGAAGACTTCGCCAACCTCTGCCGTTTGAAGCGAAGCCCTTGTACTCAGACAGTATCAATGGCTTCTCTATCCCATACCTCTCAAGTCTGTGGTTCAACCTGTCAGAACGTACAACTAGGTGAACACTGTTATGAAAAGATCGATTTATTGATAGTCAAGAACCTTTGCGCCGATTTGATCATAGGCCATGATGTGCTGGCACTCCATTCGACTCTGGAGTTTGCCTTTGGTGGCTCTAAAGACGTGTTCAAAGTGTGCAGCGTTGCAGAGGCCTCTGTACCTGCTGTACCACTCTTTGCCAATGTATCCCCTGACTGCAAGCCCATAACAATTCGATCTCGTAGACACAGCCCTGACGACCAGGCATTCATTACGGATGAAGTTAAGAAACTGCTAGAAGACGGTATCATCGAAGAGAGCCAATCTCCTTGGAGGGCACAAGTACTCGTGACAAAAAATGCAAATCACAAAAAGCGTTTAGTAATTGACTACTCCCAAACCATCAATAGGTACACTCAGCTAGACGCATACCCGCTACCTAACATTGAAGAAATGGTAACAAAAGTCTCTAAGTATGCCGTCTTCAGTACCATCGATCTCCAAAGCGCCTACCATCAGGTCCCCATCCTCATCCACGAGAAACCCTTCACAGCTTTTGAAGCTTGCGGTAATTTGTATCAATTTCGCCGCATTCCATTTGGCGTAACTAACGGAGTAGCCAGTTTCCAAAGAACTGTCGATTGGCTCATAAGAAAAGAAAATCTATCTGGTACATACGCCTACCTTGATGATATAACCGTTTGTGGTAATACCCAACAAGAACACGACATGAATTTGGAACGATTTTTACGGGCGGCTGACAAATATAGTCTGACGCTCAATAAAACTAAAAGTAAATTCAGCCAACGCACCATCAACTTACTTGGGTATACAATACAAAATCACATCATCAAGCCAGATAGTGATCGACTACAGCCCCTCCTTAAAATGCCACCGCCAAATGACCTAGCATCCCTCAGGAGGACATTGGGTATGTTCGCCCATTACTCCAAATGGATCCCTAACTTCTCCGAAAGAATCCATATTTTAGCGCATGCTGACTCTTTTCCCCTGAGCGAAGAAGCTGAAGATTGCTTCGAAAGTTTAAAATCGACAATCGCCAAGTCCTCAGTTCATGCTATTGATGATAATATGCCTTTCACCGTTGAAACAGATGCATCCGAACACTCAATTGCTGCTACACTGACTCAAGATTCACGACCTGTAGCTTTCTTCTCAAGAACTTTAAATCACAGTGAACTCAATCATTCAGCCGTCGAGAAAGAAGCGTACGCCATCGTAGAATCGCTAAAAAAGTGGAGGCATTTCCTTATCGGGAAACATTTTACTCTCATAACGGATCAAAGATCTGTTTCATTTATGCTCAATGCCAAACACGCCAGTAAAATTAAAAACGAGAAAATACAAAGATGGCGGCTTGAGTTAGCGCCTTATAATTATGATATAATATACAGACCAGGGAAGGATAACAAAGCTGCTGATGCCCTATCGCGTATATGTGCTTGTACCACGAATACCTCATCTAAACTACAATCTTTCCACGCATCACTGTGCCATCCAGGAGTGGCAAGAATGTACCACTGGCTGAAGAGTAAGAATCTTCCCTACTCCATCGATGAAGTCAGGACGATGACTCGCAATTGCCGTTTGTGTGCTGAGATCAAGCCGAGGTATTTTAACAACCCTACTCCCTCGCCGAAACTTATAAAGGCCACATCAGCATTCGAACGCTTAAGCGTAGACTTCAAAGGCCCTCTCCCATCAAAGACCAACAACAAATATATTCTCACTGTTATTGATGAATACTCCCGATTTCCTTTCGCTTTTCCGTGCAGTGATATGAGTGCTAAAACTGTAATGAAGCATCTAAACAGCCTGTTCATGATTTTTGGCATGCCCGCATACATTCATTCAGACCGAGGCACGCAATTCCTGTCAGCTGAGCTTAGAGATTACCTCACCTCTAAAGGAGTAGCTACCAGCAACACCACTGCATACAATCCACAATGCAACGGCCAGGTCGAAAAATTAAATTCTACTGTGTGGAAAGCAGTACAGTTAGCTTGTGGAACTCATAATGCACCAATTGAACACTGGGAACTATATTTGTCAGTGGCCCTGCACTCGATTCGTTCTTTGCTGTGCACTGCGACGAACTGTACTCCGCACGAAAGAATGTTCATGCACACTCGCCGATCACCCAATGGGAATACGATACCAACATGGCTTACGAGTTCAGGTCAAGTGCTAATGAAAAGATTTGATCGTAAAAATAAATACCAGCCACTGGTAGAAGAGGTCGAACTAATACAGTCCAACCCAGACTACTCGTTTGTACGATTACAAGATGGACGAGAGACAACTGTGTCAAATCGACACCTCGCCCCTATCGGAGAGAATTCCGGCGAAAGACTTGAAACCCTAGAGGCGGAGCCCATGATAGAAGAAGAATATATGACGCCACCGAGCTCACCAATTCGTGCAGAAGAAATGAAAAACTCTGCCCCTTCTAGTCCAACCGTTCAGTCGCAAACGACAGACTCTCACTCTCCCGAATCACCTATACCTTTCCCTTTCCCTGCACAAGCCCCAGCTACTGCGCAAGAGAATCCTCCTTCAAGCACCACTCCACCAAGCGTAGAAGTTTCACCTTTAGTTCCTAGAAGATCGAACAGGACTCGAAAGATGCCTCGATATCTTCAAGACTATAGTGTGGGAGAATGACGTGATATGATCTATTTGCTGAAAGCTGGAACCTCCTTCCTCGTCAGCCTCTATCTTTACTCTTGCTTTCATGTCATTGTCAATCAAGACTACGCCGTATTATAATGTTAAATGTCGTACAATTTTATGTTTATTAAAACCTGAATACTACAGGTTTTCTCATTATTTCAATGCGTAGGACACGAATCTAGCTTGTGCACATTTTGTGGGCTGTGAAAGGGCTAAGATCACTAATTGCCTATATATTACCTCCTTGCTAATCTCTGCTCACACACGTCAGTGTTCGAGAGCTCGAAGGATAAGGTAGCTGGAGAAATTACTGGCACAAGACGAGAGGCATTCCAACCTAGCGCAAACTTGGCAACCCATTTGGAATGTCTCTAGTGCGAGCTTGCTATGGCCGTATGCAATCTTGACATCACGTACCATCTTGCTTGCTTTCATCTCTCTTTATAAAAAAAAACTACAGTATAATTTAGACGGTGTGGAATGCCTTTATTAGCTGCAGCTAGCAACACGGATATTCAGTGAACAGGGTGACTCTCGTGCGGAAATAATTTCAATGCGCGTCGTGTAATTATAACTATATTTCCTTTTCTATGGCACTTTAAAGGAAAGCACTTATGTGAAATTAACATTGTAGGTTGAAGATATTTAGTAAGATATTTGTTTTCAGATATCTACATATTGGATTCAAACCTTTATTTAGGTAGTACTACTTTATTTATTAGGTACGGGAGCTAGACACTTGAAATTAGGCAAACTATCAGGTACCTATCATAGGGTACTTATGTGTCATATTTAGAGAGGCACTTAGAAGGGAATATTTAATAAAAAAATAGGAAATTAGCTCATTTTTTGTCTTGCGCAAGGATAAAACCACGGGTGGATGCTAATTAAAAACAATAGTATTATTTTCTTACATAATTTTCATCAGGCTGCTGGGTTCAACCTAGCAAATAAAAAATGTGCGTTTCTACTCAAATCGGCGAATATCAAAAGAGTTTTCAGCTCTTAATGCTAATGTCCGACCTACTTTGATACTGGTTGATTTAAATTGTGGCCACCGTGACTCCCATTGAAATTCAAAATGGCTGTAGGTATGGATATTTTTTCCCTTGCCCCTGCACGAACGAAGAAACTGAAAAAAAGGAAATTTAAATACTGTTTGTTTGTTAAATACTGATTTTACCGATTACGAACAAAGAACTTGATCTTGAATGAGAGTTAAATCTGCAGCAAGTACTTACCCAACCTATGCGCTGAGAAAGTCGTGAACAGACGCAGTTAAACATTGCGGAGGACTTTGTTGAATGTAATGACTCCACGGTTCACGTTTTAGTGCGTTCTATTAAAGTTAGAGTTTACACTGTGGGTATTTATTGACCTAACAAATCGTTGTGGTTACGATACAGAATTAAAATTATTCTGAGGTGCATGCCACGTGCTTGTGCAGATGAATGGTAACGTTTACTGTGTTCACGTATTTTCTACCGCATAAATCATGTGAACTATGCTGTTGTCATGTTTGTTAAGCCCATTAAAAAACCCTAAGCTTTCAACGCCTCCGCTGGCTGCTGACGTACGTACGTACACATACGTACATAAATCACGTCTTTATCCCTTACGGGGTAGACAGAGCCTAAGGTGACAAGACCTAAAGACCACGTTTAGCATGATCGTGGGCGTATGGATGGAAAGGGGAATCAAAACAGTGATGGGTTGCTAGCCACATCGCCTATATAACATGATCCCAAAGATTTTTACCCAATCCCTCGATGGGCTTTTACCATCTGCGCGGGAAGAGAAGCAACTGGTACATTCTATGTTTTTTCTTTGCTCCCAGACCAGCATGGAAGAGCTGACGTTTTGTTTCAATTGAAATACTCTGTTTTACGGGAGTTGGTCATTGATCAATCCGAAGGGCAATTGGTTGGATGCACACCACTCCAAAATTACTGTTATTTTCTAGGAAGAACGTCGGCGCACCGGCCGATACATCGCAATACTTGTGGGCATCAGTCTCCTACTCCTGGCGATGTACCACGCGTGGGTGCGACGAATCCCCGTGGTCGCCAGCCTGGTTGTCCCGGCACTCATCATGTTTATATACGTAGGATGGGTGCTCTTCTCCGCGAACAGAGAGAAACACAGGGTGAGTAAGGCGTTGAGTCATAGTTGTGTTTACGGAAAAATGCAGTGATAAAGGCTGCGAAAATAATAAATGTGCAGGCCGCAAGAGGCTTGGAGATCGTACGACACGTCTGGATTTTGTAGTGTTTTTATGAACACGCAATCGCCATAGATAAATCTAACTATATACTCTAACTATATACATATAACTCAAAGGTGACTGACTGACTGACTGACATAGTGATCTATCAACGCACAGCCCAAACCACTGTACGGATCGGGCTGAAATTTGGCATGCAGGTATGAGGTTAAGACGTAGGCATCCGCTAAGAAAGGATTTTGATCAATTCTACCCCCAAGGGGATGAAATAATAGGGGATGAAAGTTTGTATGAAAGTTTGTCAATTTTAAACCGATCGGGTTGAGACTTTGCATGCATCCTATACTTCTTAACGCGAGCGAAGCCGCGGGCAAAAGCTAGTTGTTAAATAAAACTTTGATTATATTGCGTCCTTATGCATAGGTACTTTGCGAAATAAGACGACGAATAAACTCAAAGCGGTTGACATTTCTGTTGACCCGACTTCGTCTTATTCAAATACAGCCGATTATATCCCGCGCGTTCCAAGAAAAAAAAGATAAAGCGTTTCGGATACGTAGGTCTTGCTCAACATGTTCGAAGAAATTGTTTTCTGAAAGAAAAAATTAGTTTCGGAGGAATACGAATACATATTTGAGTTAACTGGAAATAAATAAAGAAAATGTATGCTGCCTACGACAAATTCAAGTCATGTGATACGCCTACAGACATTTGGGGTAAAACAAGGTTTATAAATACAGTATGGTTTTGTTTAAATTGCTGTTTCTATTATGTTTACTCTACTAATTGAATATTTGAATTTTTTAGTGTAACCACGTTGCTTGGGATCTTCGCGTATCATTTTATTTGCAGATAAATTAAGATGGCTGAATAGTTTTCGCTTCGTTCTAATTCGAAACAGCCCAATATACCATCCTGTGCAATATCTGACAGTAATCAAACTATGTAAATCAACCAATGGTAATATTGTAAACGCGCGGCATTGTTTAGCTCAATTAAATTGTTAATTAAACCGAGGCAACATCAAAGTTCTAGTGTAGTATATAGGCGGTCGGCGTCCACAAACATTCCGGCTGATTCACAGGCCGTCTGCTCACAAAACGCAAACGTAAACAAACGCGTTAACGTAAGCGCCATCGATGGATGTTCGCTTGACAGCCTGTTTATGAAACTGGATTATAATGTGCGTTTACGAACCGAAGTCGAGAACTGTTCGCGGCACGCGGAAATTGAGGCACAGGAACTTCATTACCTGTGATGGATGATTCAAAACACGTCAAATACGGCAACGGCCAATAAAATTGAACTTGAAAGGGTAATAGGCCTATTAAAGAGGCCCTTTGCCCTTTGCCAGTTTTCAAAAAAAAATCTTGGAATTCTATTTGGGTGTCAGTCTAAAAATTATTCTTGTATATTTCAGCTGGAGGTTGGGTTTGATTGAATATTCTTGTTATAGTATTTTTATTGTAACTTTTGATTTAAAATTGAATCACCCATGACACTGTACACATTGAGCATCCACCAATGTATGGAGACATTTGTCAAACACAATCAAATGCTCCAGTTGATCATCATGGGTAAAGTGAAAAGAAAAAGACGCGTAGGTTGCGTAACATTTGAGAGTGGACTGGTATTGTCTCGGTTGAACAGCTGTTCCGTCTGGCTATTGACAAAGAATACAAGAAGCTAACGACCAACCTTCAGGACTGAAGAGGCACATCAAAAAGAAGAAGAAAAAAAAATCAGGCGTATTTATTTAAACTAACCCAATCACCTGAAGAAGTATTCCGGATACATTTTAAAACACAGCGCATATATTTTCAACTATGTCATTTCAGAAGAACTGTCTTATTATCAGCCAATATTAAAAAAAATGTTTAAAACTAGTTGTTGAATAATAACCGGCATTGGCAGCAACTTAGGTGTACAACTTGCTGACTACATGTTCATCTTCTTCCCGAGATGAGAAGTGCTGCTTTCCTCACGATTTTTCCCTTCGTCGAAACTGAAATAACGCGTATAAATACCGTGTCCTACGTGGAATTATCCCGATCGTCTTCTGATTGTGTCCTAATTCCCGGGGAGGAGTTGACCTTATGTTACACAATACACAGATTTATTCAGCGTCGTTACCAAAACTATTATTTTGCGTTAAAAAAATACACTCATGAACATCATATAAAAACTAGATCAAGAAACATACAGAAGGGAGGAAATTTAGGAAATATGTGTGCTACCGCTAAAATTGTTGAGTTGACTGCGATGAAATTTGAGAAGTACAATAGGCTACGTAGGTACTGTTTATCCGGAAGTATGACACATTACGCACGAAATCGTTAACTTTATAAGGGAATCGTTTCCATTTCAGCTTGCTCACAAATACTTTTATATATTTTGTCCAGCTGTATGTTCTGCGCTACAGGTCGCATTTCTCAAAGTTTCTGAACTTTTGTCAGCAGGTACGATAATGATGTGTTATTTTTTTGACAATTCGAAAACGAGGTTGAAAACGTATCAATTATGTATCCTACTTCCTACTAATATTATAAATGTGAAAGTTTGTGAGTATTTTTGGATGTTTGTTACTCTTTCATGCCAGAACGGCTGGACAGATCTGGATGAAATTTGGAATATAGATAGATTATAGTCTGGAATAACACATAGGCTACTTTTTATCCCGGAAAATTGCGTAATTCCTGCGGGATAGCGATAAACGAATTCTATGCAGACGAAGTTGCGGGCAACAGCCAGTGATGATATAACAACGACCGGACAGCCTAGTGGTTAGTGCCCCTGACTATGAAGCTAGAGGTCCTGGGTTCGAATCCCGGTAGCGGTAGACAGTTGTATGATGAATACGAATGTTCGTGCCCGAGTCATGGATGTTGTATGCATTAAAATATGTATTTATCTACCTACATTATATAAGTATGTTTATCCGTTGCCTGGTACCCATAGCTTTACTTTATAGCTTTGCTTAGTTTGGGGCCGGGTCTATTGGTGTAATTTGTTCCAAGACATTTATTTATTTTATTTTATAATATTGAAACACAGACTGGTGAAATCTACAGCTCACAGAGTTACTGGGACAGCTGTGGTAAATTCTGTGTACTGTGGCCAATGCCATGATGATTATTGTGACGCAGTTATTCCCGACCGAACTGTGTCGTCACGTCGTTACGGTAAGCTCGTTTTCGTAACCAGGTCACCTGAAGGCCCTGAAGCATTGCTAATTGCATATTTGCTTTGTTATTTAAAAATTTATTAGCGTCCGTTTGTTTATTTACGAACTTAAAGGGACTTTAAAATGGTTGTTCTGTTTTATGGATGTTAATGAAATTCTGCAATGATAAAGAAACAAATGAATCCGCTCATAAATATTTAAGCGAACGATAATGATCCCGGAGTGGCATCGAGTAGCTTTCATAAAAAGTTAGTGCGTAGTAAACATTTATGCTGCTAGTTTTCGGATTCACTGTTTTTTTTATTGTGAATCTTTTGCGTTTTTTCTTAATGTTAACCGATTTTAAATCCAATTTGAATAACATTTTCATCGATTTTTACTAAAATTTATCCACCACTCTGGAACGTCAAAATAGACAAAAAAAACATTGCAAACCGCGAAAATACAATTCACCATCTCTCTTTTTTCCATATTTCCGTCTGTTTGTTTGAATTTCTGTCTGTGTTGCTAGGAAAGTGATATTTTTTAGAATTGATAGCAAATTAACCTTACCTATCCTTCTACATTCGGATGACTATTCCAAAATTCTAAAATTATACATAAGTACCACAAATTTAAAGTCAATAGATTAATGGAAGTGACTAAAAATAGAGAGGTAAGTTTTGATTCCATTGCTTGTTACCTTGTTACTTAGTTAATACTAGTCAAGCTAATATAGGAGGGTTATACAATGAGGAATATTTTGCGCTTAAGTCTCTTATCCCAATGAAGAGAACTTGCGAACTAAAGAGTTCGCAGTTCTGATGTTTGAGGAAGTACAAGTAATTATCTCCGCTGTTTATATTTCACACCAAGGTTATATTAACAAAGTCAAGTGCGCCATTAAACGTATGCTTTTGTTTAAATTTCAGGTGAGTTATTATTTACGGCATGTGTAGATGGATGTTTGCATTATTTTTTATATTTTTTTGCTGATCTCCTTAAGTAGGTACCCACGGCATACTCATTACGTTGGGCTGCGGGGCTTATCCTACTCGCAAATTCGAAATTCGTTTAATATCATCTCTCTCAATCTCCTTTTAAATACGTGTGAGCGGAACAGCACGATACAAAATTCTATTTGCAAACGCATCCGTTAGCAAAAAATGATTTTTCTTACCCCTTAAATATTTTTAAACGAGCTACCGACGCTACCCCAAATCATGGGATAAACGAGAAAATAATATCATTCCCACTTCGCGTATGAGGGAGGCACCGTAATTTTTTTTTGAAGATTTTTATTCTGGGTATATTTGCCGGCGTGATCTAAACATTTAATAAAGCTGAAGAGGGTCGAAAATTTTTACATGGAAAATACTTTAAAAAATGGCTGGGGATACTTAAAATCGATAACAGATCACGTTCTGACAGTCTTTAGAATTTTTGTCTGTTATTCTATATATTTGCAAGACCATCACGTGAAAACGGGAGAACGGATTTTGATGCAACTTTACTAATCTGCTGAGAATATCAGCGGCCATGTTATAGAGGCTACTTTTTATCCTGGAAAATTGCATAGTTCCCGCGGGATAGCGATAAACATGTCAATTGCTAATTCTACGCGGACAAAGTCACGGGCAGAAGCGTGTAAATCCAATACGAGCAAATATTTATATGGTGGTTAGTACAGGACCTAAGAAGTAGATATATTTAGATAACTTTTATTTAAAATTACAACGTAAAAATTTGCCATACAAAATGATTCAGCCCGCAATGTAAAGTTAATATTAATTAATGTTAAGTACTACATATTTTTGCTCCGAACGCTCATTTAAAAAAACGTATAGAACTTTATTCTGAGTTTAAAAAACACCCGCAAACTTTTAAACACAGCACCTCTGTTGGCGTTGTAAATAGTTCTTTTATAAATATAAATTCTTATCATCATTATAAATTCTGTTATTGTCTTTTATTTGAAGTTGCTTTTTTAATACGTGTTTTTCTTAAGTCGCTGTCTGTTGGTCTGTCTTAATACATTTGTCACGACAGCTGCTTTGGTTTTACTCTCCCTTACTGCTAAAAGTTATCGAATCCGTTATAATTATAACCTCTGTATGTAAGTACATTACTCGCAATTTTTCGTTCTCCCGAAATTGGTCATATCCAAAAAATTGCACATGTACATAGGTCGTAATATAGTCGGCACGGACAGCTCCTGCTTTGAATATATTGCCCATGGCTCATTCTGGCTTAGCTCCAGACGGGTGCTAATAGCCGGGCCAGCAGCTAACGACCCGCTGCGGTCGCCCACAGCGTGCAGATCAAATCACCAGGTCGTTTCAATTACCTAGAGCTAGGTAAACCGACGTGTAAATCAGAGGGCGACGGGCAGATGTTTTATGTGGAAAGTGCCGTAACCGCAAAAGCGACCCGCGAGAATCCTACTAATATTACAAATGCGAAAGTTTGTGACGATGTGAGTGAGTGTGAATGTTTGTTCCGTCTTCACGCTGAAACAGATTGGGATAGTATTTGGAACCGAGATAGCTGATGCCTTAAATTGAAACATATGCTACTTTTTATCCCGTAAAGCTGAGTACTGACCAACGTTACAAGGTGTAATGTAACAGCGAGCATTCATGCAGTCAGTACGTAGTTGTTACGGGGAAACCAGTGAGCAACTACGTACTGACTGCATGAATGCTCGCTGTGTAACATGTTACATTACACCTCGTAACGTTGGTCAGTACCCAGCTTAAAATTGCATAGTTCCCGCGGGATAGCGATAAACATGTCAAAGGTCGTAGCTGCCTGGAGTCGCAACATCAGTTCTTAAGTTTAATTCTAAATACGTGGACGAAGTCGCGAGTAGAATCTAGTTAGGAAATATGTTTTACTTCTCAAACTCGTACTGTTGACATGCCATATTTTTTTTTATTAGTAGGATGTGTTCACTCTCTGAGACATAATATGTCAATTTAACAAAAAAACATATGACTTGCTACGCGGTTACAGGAGTTGTGAATAATGCATTGCCATGACATTTCGTTGAATCCCATGCGGTTTTCAACTTTAACTACTTCTGAATAAAGTCTTAATGTCTTATTTATAAAACAATTTAACCTGAAAACTGTATCGTATACGTAAAGTTTGATAACCTGCGCGAAGCCGGGCAGATTATTCCGTTTCGTTACAATTTCAGTACATTGTGTAGTTTTTTTTAATTGTCGCGTAATTCGGCGTGCCTCATGGCATAGGCCTCCTCCATTTATTGGTCTTTAGTTATATAAAATATTCTAACAATTTGTTGGTATGTATACCCATTATTATTACTTTTTGTCGTAGACTCCACCTACTTTCAAATAGCCACAGGCATCACGGGTGGTCCATCCAGAAATCTTTACCTATTCTCTAGGTAATTTATGTATTGGACCGATGATTAGCTTCATTGACTCTGCTTCTTTTCAACACAAGTAATGTGTATACTATAATGACACTTAAATAAGTATCTCCATAAGCAAATGGCAAATACAATCATAATACAAACAAATCAGTCGGTTGGAAAATTTGTCGAGAAAGCTCTCATTACTCTCGATTCATTACTTTCTTAGCAGGACTCGAGTAATGAACGCTCTTTCTGCGCAAATGGCGAAGCGATCCCGTACTACCTCGACTTGGAGATCAGATTTAATTAGGTACCAAATATTAGTTGTAAATTAGCTTATAAGTACGGGCAGTAGTAAGACGGATTTATTTTTTACTTTTTTTAGTAATTGTCGAGCGTATTGTAACTTGGCTAGACCAACTTATACCTAACGCTTATTTTGTTGAAATCTGTTTTGTATTATTTGATTATGATAATTGTATTAAACTGTTTTTAACATTACATTGAAGTACTTAAGTACTGCATACCTACTATATAGTCTACAGTGCTATTTTTCTTTTTGTGATTCTTAGTAATCCAGTGCATAGGCACAGCCAACTGAGACATCTAATTATTTCTATATAGGAAGAATATTATGCACGCGAAGAACCGATTTACTGCATTTTGACTCTACGTCCATTCGGGGAAAGATCATTTTTTGTGTGCTATTCGATGTAAATCCGCTCAGCGTATATTGTTTAAATCCCCATACCTATTATATTGTGATTAATACGGACACATCATAACTAAGTAGCTATCGTTAAGCACCTTACATTGGTGGCACTCGATAATACATATTTGCCTCTTTACGCTTTGCTTTCGCAAAGCCCATGAATTATTAAATGCCTATATTTGCATTTTATTTCACAAGGGAGGCGCAAATTTAACGCTGGGGCATGATTTAAGCATGATTTAATCGTGACCCTATTCATAATGCGAATCATTGTTAAATTCATAGATATATTTTACCATTCGTAATAAAATCAGGTTTTCCATAATATATTCATCACTTTCATACTATTTAATACAAATTTATAATATTCATTTATGAAATTTACATATGGCTACGATATCTGTAAAACACAGATTACACCTACACGCTGACTATGCCAGGGGCGAAGTTAAGTTTTTACGGCGTTCATTATAAAGAGTACCGCTTACTTAATTTGTAACTGAAATGAGGTTATCATTCCTTCCTACGAAGCAAATACTAAAACAACTCCCCATTATATATATTTCGCTTAGCCGTAATCTACCTGCAACTGCAGCACAGTTTAGTATATTTACATTAAATAGTAGAAATAGCCAAAGTGCTTCTTTGAAGATCAAGGCAGTTTCGAGAGTGATTAAACGAGATCAGAGGGGTACGAAATCATTGATTCTGTGTGTAGCTTAGTTGGAGGCGATGCTAATCGGCGCAACAGACGCGGGCTTTGTTCTCCACTTTTACTGCTTCTGCGACTGCGAGCTCCGGAGTACACCTAACGCGGTTTAAAGCGTATTAACTCCCCGGCCAGTTGTTTGTTTTTGTTGTTTATAGGGCAATTGTCGTTGAAAGATATTCCATACACATAAATCGCTAGCAGTAACTCTTTAGTTTTATTATCGTCTATTCTTAGATTGTTGTTTGAAAGGTAAATGGTTTCGTTCGGAAGTGTTAAATAACAAGCGTCGGATTTTTACGTGGACCTCCCACGCATTGTAAAACTCATTGAGAAAACAATCTTTTGTTTAGAATTACTACAGGATACGTCATACTATCCACTACGACATGGTACATTAAAACGGTGATAGTTCAAAGAAAACTGTTAATTAATTTCACAACGGCACGTTTATGATATACGTTAAACAAAGGCCGATGAATGAACCGAACTGACTGATTTGGCTGAAAGGCAGCTGACTGGAACGGTGCAAGAGTATTGCAAGATAATAATATTTTGTCTAGACGATGTTGAAAGTTGCAAGTCAATAAATAACAGATTTTTCGTTTGTTTTACACTTGGCTCTTGCCAATGGACGCAGTACAATCCAAATTAAGGTTCGTGTGCATTCGATTCTTAACGTATCTCCTAGACATATCTACATAGTAGCCCATAGGCTACTATAAAAACTAAGATAATCCTTAAACAAGTACTTAAGTAACACGTGTCAGTTCAAGGAAAAATTTATTTTTAGGCATATTAATTTTTGTTGTAAGACGAGTAAAGTTTTAACGATAAAAATACGTATAAAAACTCTTTTACGCCCTTCTGAATATAACCCCTCATAAACCTCAAATTATACATATCTCCGTGGGTGTATTGACTTTATTGTAAGCCGGTAATCAGAAATGTTAATTCAATCGTCATTTCGCTAACGAACCTGAACATTTCTATTAACGATCTGCAAACTGGAGTAATGTACGCTTCGCCGTATTTCTCCGAAATGTCAAACGTACATTAGCGTCTATTGCTTGTAATAAACCTTATTGTGAAACGCTTTCAGGATTTAAACAGGAATGTACTCTAACTTTTTATCACCCAAGCCTGTGTTGTGTCGAAGGAAAAACGCTAACAACCTAGAAAAGCGTAAGAAATAAAGAACTTTCATTAGCAGGATAATTTATTTCGATAGTTACTTTGAGAAAAGCCAGTGAAACACGTTTTTTGTCGTAATTGTTACTGCGCAGCCGTGATTATATCGAAAAACTTAATCATGTGAAATCACAACGTAAAGTTCTGTAGTCATATTTTAAACCTCGCCTTCCTTATTCAAATTAAGAATTTGAAGTCATAATTCAAAATGAGAAAGCAAATACTATATGACCTTATTTTCATCAGTTGAAAATAAAATGAAATTGTATTAATAATTACCTAGGATATCAGACAAAACCCATCAAATTGATCTTCTTCTGTTTCAGCTCATCGATCTGGAAGCAGCAATCCACGCAGCGGCTATAAAAGAGAGAGACGAAGCAAGAGCTGCTGAGAAGAACAAGGATGGCCAATCTAGTGGTAGGAGCACTCCGCGTCCGCAGACTCCTGACACGTCTCTCCATAAAGACCTTACGAGGGTCCCTTCAAATTTAAGCAGAAAAAGCAACGTCTCAGGGGAACCGAGCCATCGTTTTATAAAACCTATAATCTTAGTGAATGACAGACCGCCAGATGATGCTGATGACAAATGGACTCATATAGCTGACATGATATCGCAGTGTGACAAGTTCAAAGAAATCAAGGGCAGGAAGAAGTTCAAGCGAAAGTTTTGTAGAACTAAAAAAAATACGTTTAAAAGATCGTACTCAATTGCATGATGACTCGTAATTATAAAAGATAGGTTTGTACTTTGTAATTGTGAAATAAAGGCTAAATTAAAAGAGTATTTTAAAAATAATCCTTTTGAAAACGATAAACTTGAGTCGTGTTAAATATATTTTTCCTTCTATTTATTAAATATTTTATAGATACTTACGCTTTTCATACATTATGAAATTTTGGTATTTAGAAGTTACCTACATGTCGTATTTAAATAGTACTGATGCTAAGTTTTTGTATTAAGTTTTATCGTTAAGTTTCAAGCCTATTTGAATGATTGAAAAAATAAGATTTTTTTTAATTTGCTTTTATGTTTTACTGTAGCGTTTTTGATATTTTACCTTGGTCATACCTACTACACAGTTTTTCATTATTGAATTACAGAAAACTTTAGCTTTTAAAGAAACAAAACACTATGCAGCGGCTGGCTTATACTTATCAAAATAATTTACCTACATTGTATGTAGATATACAGATGAATCTGTTCATGAAACCGTCAAAAGCACGTGGCAACGAAAAGGGTAATAATTAATTAAGAATTACGCCGTCATCAACTTTGCCAGTATATTATATCTGCCCGGAACATCTGTAACTCTGGACAAAACCACGCAGCCTGATAAATAGATTAAGTACCTCAGCCCAGTTATGATTTATGTAGTTAATTAAATTGATACAACTTCAGGTACGGCCTTCGGAGAAAACAGGCGTCTGTGTAATAGTTAAACGTTGCCGCCATTCTTGATTGTGGACGTTGCGGGTTAGGTAGTTTGAAAGGCAACGTGTTGAGTTGTTATTTGTGAGGGGTTTTTTAAAGAGATTAGTTATGTTATAAATTTGCTTGATAATTATGTCACTAGTGAAAGAATGCTTTACCTCCAATTGGATTTTCGACGTTATTCCAAGATTATTCAGGCTTTTAAACGAGAAAAATACATTTGCTTTGTCTCATAGGTACATTTATTTACCTTTCGCCATGATGATAAACATGCAAGTACCTATGATTCAAATTTTAAGGCGCCAGACCAATAAAAATCAAAGTCACGAAGTAGCCTCGTCTTCCAACTAATTCACTTACTAAATGTTTTTAACCGGCTTGGAGGTTATTTTTTTGTTGAATAAAAGGGGAAAACCGGAAATAATTGAATCATGTCAAAGGACATTTAATTAAGTTAACCTTCAAGTTTTTCCTTCAAATTAATTTAAGGTTAATGGAGTTGACGAAAATTAACAGAGAAATACAGTATAAGTCATAAGGAATTGTAAGGCATTTTGTAACCTAGAACACTGTCACCAGGACGTTTACTTCTTGGTTAACTAATGGCTCACTAGAATTGTTGAACATTTCTTTTCACAAAATTTTTAATTTATTTATCTACTTCTACTCGTGGAACACGGTGCAACTCTATCAAGTTATTAATTAAAACTATAGACCAACCGCTTAACTGAGTCGAGTAGCCGACAAAAGGGACCGAGAGCGGTGCGGGCGGGTAGTGCACCTCCCGCCCGCACCTCTCTCGGCCCTCTTTGTAGCCTACCCCGCGCCCCTACGCCGCGCGGGCGAGGACTCATTTAAGCGATCGGTCTATAAGTAACTTTTTTTACGTCAAGTTGACAGGTATTCTTTAATGACGTAAAGATGACGTAGATGTACCTACCGGTGTATTTATGTGAAAATGTGGCCAAGAGATTCTTTTATCACCCTAAGATGGTTAATTGTTACTTTTAAAATGTCAAAGCTAATTTTTACCAAAGTACAATATGTCAATCAGCCTTAGATATTGTTTTAATTCTAATGTAGGAACTGTCATAATAATGTAAAAAAGACTTTATTGGTCGCCTATACATTTTTTCGCCAAAAACATGTCTATGACGTATTTACAAATTGAATTGATTTTACCTTACTTGCATTATCTGCTTCAAATGAATCCATATACTCGGAAGCAAAAAAACCGGGTCACTTTCCGTAGAAAGTTGTATGAAAAGTGACCCGGTCTTTTTGCTCTCGAGTATATTTGTTAACATTTTTATTTGTATGTCCTTTTAAGTGTTAACAAAAGCGCCTATTCAACCTTTTCAAATGCCATTATTGACGGACAGGGAAACGGCTGACAGACTTCTAAAGTTATAGATGGATATTAAAGATCTAAAAAGTGCCAAATTTAATGCTATTTTTCAATATAAAATACTGTCGCCTTCGACGTGGCGTTACATTAACGCCCACCTTACCTTTGCCCTTAATTGTGTCTCTCAATAGACTGAAAATAAAAACGAAATTTTAAGTGTTGAAATATTTCTTGCAAAAAAATTGGCACAATGGCAATTGAGTATTATATAGCTGATAAAAGTGCCTGTGTCGATCATTATTTTGCGTCGTAGAGTCAATTTGGAGTTGTGTTAGTGGTACTTCGGAAATATGTATAAATAGGACGTGTTACCGTATATGTAGGGTGACTATCGTTCGGATTTCCCTGGAATTGTCCTAGTTTGGAGGGCGTTCGGGGAATCCATGTGCTTCCGGGTAGGGATTTTAGGTACAAAGCGTCCAGATGAACCCTGACAGTTTCCGGAGTAACCCGATGTATTGACAATAGAAATTTTCTAGGCCGTCCCGGGAAACCTGAAATATCCTGAGGTCTAGTCTTCGTATACCTATTAAGTACCTATTACAACAACTATAATTTACAGAAAATTTACATAAGATTCCCAGTCTTCAATTAGCGTGACATCAATTTGGTCTGAAGCAATTATTACCAGACCAGACGTTGCTAAAATTGAGTTCGGTAGAATTGTACTCATATATACCTACTATTTTTCACAGAAAGAGTAGCAGTCCTATCAATGGCTAGTAACAGTTAAAATTCCTGGCATAAGTCTGGTTAAAAGACACCCTCAAAAGGTGTAGTGAGAGGCTTCAAGATACGGGAATGCTATGAGCAAAGCCTGTCAGCTAGTACGGCATGGCTTAAACAAATATTCGTGCATCTCGCTCACTAAGTAGGTATCCGGCAGAAAATAAAATTGTAGTTCACAAAGAGAATTCAGTTTTGCACAGGCTTTGTCGTACATTTCTACCGTGTTTCGCGCAACAGGCAATGCGCTAGGATACTGAAACTTTTTCAACGAATTGCATTGCAGAGCCGAGCTTATACTTTAAAAAAAAATCGAAAACTCAAATACCTACTATGAAAACAGCTTCTTTCCGAGACGAAGCAATTGAGGCGCTGCCAATTTGCCCATAAGAGTTGCAGCGTCAACACAAACGTGTTCGGTTCAGGATGATTTGTTTCATAAAAAGTTATATTTTTAGATTGTTATAGAAGCCTTATTACATAAATATACTCCCAAAATTCGAAATTCAAATATTGTAAGTAAGTAAGTAAGTAAGTAAATGCTTTATTGTACAAATATAAAGAAACAGATACAATTCACAAAAAAAAAAAAAAAACATTAATATATGCACAAAGGCGAACTTATCCCTATAAGGGATCTCTACCAGTTAACCTTTGAGTAGATGAGAGGAGATGTTTCTTACCAATCCGCTCATACTAATAGTTAGTCATTAATATAAGAAGGACGGTATAGTACGAATTTCGAACTCCCCCATATTTTGTTTATCTTGACGATTCGATCGTTGTCAAACGAGTCTCTCTAGAGGCAAATGTCAAATTGATAGATAAAGACAGAATAATGGTTCACTAACATAAACCTTGGTCGTAATGAATATGTAAAGGGTTAGATATTTTTTTATGTGGCTTGGGTCGTTTCGTCTTCCCAAAAGAAAGCTACAATTACACTAAAACCGGGTAAACACAAACTCCCACGTGAAGCAGATGTAATTGCGGGCAACAATTAGTTGGGAATATTTTATAGACAGTGATGCCTGTTGTAGCCTAAGCCACGAGTTGCGGGTAATCTTAGCTAATCAACTTTCCCTGGCGCGTGATTTCTCCTTTCACTGTCAGGTCTGATTTCAGGCATAACTACTCGTAGGTTATTAAGGATAAGAGAATAATGAATGTATTATTTTCTGTGCCGAATGGTCCGAAGTTTATCTTTAAATTCATAATATGTTACAGAATAGGGTGGTACTTAAAGTTAAACGGCCCTGTTTTGCAGTAACAGGTTGTGCTAGAAATTAATTGTGAAGATACATTAAGCCGTAGATAAAGATTGAGGTAATTATTTACTTATCTGTATAAGTCAAAATGTTAGTTTAAGTTTTGTGGCGCTCAGTTAAGCCTTACGTTGAAAATTATCAAGGTTATTAAAGTAAGAATAGGAATTAAGGTTACGAAATCGATTTGATCATTGAGTATGACACTCTATAGTGTATAGATGAAGTAAAATCGATTGCCAATTGCAATTTTATTTCATCATTCATGATCATTTCAGCCATTACAAGTCCACTGCTGGCCTTTCCTTTAGATCTTCAATAAGACCGGTTGGAAGCGGCTTGCATCCAGCGCGATCCTCCGATCTTAATGAGGTCATCGGTCCACCTTGTGGGTGGAATTTTATTTACTAGAGCCTTATTGCTTGCGATCGGAAGCAAAACACTGAAGTAATAAAAAATACTGCACCATAATAAAAACTTTTATGAAAAAACTTTAATGGCGCTTCATTAAATAGAAGTCCGAAAAATGCACTCCATAATAAACTTTCACGTGGAACAGACGTCCACCTTTTTTTCTGATGTCTTTTTATTGGCACAGATTCTGGTCGTTCGATGCTAGTTCACCGATTTCAAATCATCATCATCATCTCCAGCCTATATACGTCCTACTGCTGGGTACGAGCCTCCTCTCAGAATGATTTTATATGCCTACTCAACGATAAACATTTATAATAAACCTACCTACAAAATTAAATAGGTACCGTGTCCAACTGCCTGATTAATACACAAGGCGTAGCCCAAAATAAATACAGGAGCTAGTTAGAGACTAATACTTTAAGAATTTTTAAGCCTAGCTTTCATTATCCATGCATCTGGTGTAATATAACGTGTGATAAAGAACTTCTTCCCAAAAGCATACCCCTACATTTTTTTACGACAAGGAAATCAAATGAGCTACTCACTCACTCACTCACTTGATGGTAAAGAGCACCACCACCTACGGACACCTGCAACACTTGAGCATTGCAATCGCGTTGCCAGCCCAGACGGCTAAGATACAATAGCTCTTGTGCCAGTAATTTCTCAAGCAATTGAACAACAGATTAGGTACACCGAAATATTTTCCTCATTGCTTGTATTTTTTTAGCAATGAAGCGATATATTTCACCATAATCTAGTTGGTTTGCTATTACCTGGAATAGCTACTACAAAATTCTATACATAAATGTTTTATTATCTTTGCAACATGTGACGGAATAATTACGTCGTAAACTAAGCTGTCTTGTATTGTTTCATCTGCCTCTAATTTCCGCCTACGCTCAAGTGACAATTAACTCTTCGATATGTTATTTCACGAATTTGCATTTTACAGACATTTAATTA
This sequence comes from Pandemis cinnamomeana, assembly GCA_932294345.1. NCBI lineage: Eukaryota > Metazoa > Arthropoda > Insecta > Lepidoptera > Tortricidae > Pandemis > Pandemis cinnamomeana. Next base: position 6,245,764 of record OW028705.1, on the reverse strand, counting down.
AGAGCGAATCTAAGGAATTACAATTTCACAACGTTAATTTAACTAACTAATACTCTTTTTTTTACCCGACTGTGCCAGAAGGGTTACGTTTTTCGAGTGTATACACACACACACACACACACACACACAAATCACGTCTTTATCCCTTACGGGGTAGACAGAGCCTATGGTAAGAGGTACCTACAGGCCACATTTAGCAAGATTGTGGGCGTATAGGTGGAAAATGGAATCAAAATAAATAATTCCTATGATTCTCGCCCATTCCCTCGATGGGCTTTTATCATCTGCGCGGGTAGAGAAGCAACTGGTACATTCTATGTTTTTTCTTTGCTCCCAGACCAGCTTGGAAGAAATTCGAGTGTATGTACATATGTGTATCTCTTTGGCCTGCTCTAGAGTCCAAACGGTTTGTCGCCTTTGAGCTTAAGAGGTATGATTAGATTCTTCTTAGTCTTAAGAATGAGAATGACACTGGTACATCAAAATTTTAAAAAAATGACACAGACGGGTTTTTTTCAATAATTAATTTATTAAGGTTTTCGAAGGGCCTTGCGTAGCGATCTCGAATATTAAATTTGAACCACTACGTTGCCCGACGACAATGCGAGACTTACGGGCAACCGATTGTTCATTATGTCGTCTTAAGGAGGTCTTTTGTTCAACGATGGACGTTTTCTAGCTACCTAATGATTTTGATGATTTCTTTTATCGTACATCGATATTTTTAAAATTGGTCCCATATATTATTTAAACAAAATAGGTTTCTTTTTAAACCTTACTTTTCTATTTGAATAATATTTTTGTTTTAGGAATTGTACTTATTCCCTTTTATGAAAACCTTGACAACTTTTCATCTCTTTTAGGGAAATTTTTAGCAGCGACTTTTGTTGCCACTTTGCACTTTACCATGAAACGCTAGCGCACGTATTATCCTTTGTAATGCACTCACCTTTTCAAGCACAAAGCCTGTGCGCTTCATCCAGATAACTAAGACTGTACTTATCACTGTGAAAATGCAAAATAGGTACCTATTTAAAAAAAATCTATTATATAAGTATTTTCAAAATGTGGTTAATACAACAATGTACATAAGTAGCAGTAAGTAGTAGCTTAACATTCAAAAATATGCTAAGACTAAGGGAGTCTAAGAGAGTTCTTAGCTCGGTGCTTCTTTTTGGATATTATTAAATTATGCTACTTAAGTGCAAGAGACTTTAAAGGTGCGCTCCCTCAAATATCGATTTAGTTCTGTTAATACTCCTTTCTATCATAAAGTTTGTCTTTTAATTAATATTTACCTCTACCTGTTTATATATTGTTTATAATCTTTGGTGTCTAATAACGAGTCAGTGTATTGTATTGTTCTATATAGTTTGAAATAATAAATACCTACCACATTATTAAAGGCTTACGATGTGGCTCCGTAAATTCAAAAGAAACCTAGTATTACTGATACAGCACAGAAAAGGGGATCGTTAGGAGTAAATCCGAAAATCTGGACCAATACCTCTGCCACAGCGAGGATGCCTTTAGAAATGGTTTCACCTTTTCTGGTGAAAATTTAAAGTCACGTTTGGCTTTTAAGCAAGTTATTTCTTTTTCAGCGAATAGGCACGGGCGTTGGACGTTTTCTTTCAATTAATTACTCCTATGGGGTTTAACTGAGTAGGAACTTACTGCGATATATTGATTTAAATATTGCTTCAGATATCATACATTTATTGGAATAATCGAATAAATATTAACGTTGCATCGATCGGACTCTGAGTAAGGTATCGAAAAGCCGTCGTGATCGCTTATCTTGGATAACTATAATAATTATGCTCTGAAGTTGCCTGTAGCCGACTGTACTTACGTAAACTAAGTAAGCAGGGACTTTATCCAGTTACTGTATGTAATAAAGTAGGCTACGCGCCACGTAATCAATCTTAACTGTATCCAAGTGTCGGCCTTCATCTCTTTTCAGTGCTTCAAAGCGTCAGAAACAAAAGGTCCGCATAATATACGCTAACGCCGAGAAGCCGCGCCGTAACCCGTATCATCCGCGTTTTATCGCAACTGGCGTTAATATTTAAAAGGCGTGATATTTCTAAAGGCCCGAAGCGGGTATCCGTATAATCGTATAAAACCGCAGCACACAGAATGATGGATTAATTCATGACGCCTGCGTAGCCCGAACACGTTTATGATTCCCAGAGAATTCCGTGTCGTTCATGTCAGTCGTACCATAATGAAAGATGAAAGCCCGGGGTATGCCCGATGATAAAAAGATAAATTGTTCCAAGAACCTAATTTGTAGGTTCGTGTTCTGATACCTGAGAAGTGAAATATATCAAATTGTGTTTCGGTAACGATAGATTACCGTCTGCGTCTTCTTTTGCAATATCATTCTTTTGGAAGGAGATGTTGAAATAATTAACTATCTGTGTCATAAAATCATTATAATAGTCTTATAATTCGCCTACTGATACTGATGCCTTTATTATTCTAATATTACGAGTCTGTTATTACATTCGTTAATCTTCATGGAGGCACCACGCCGTCAGAAGTAGGTAGGTCTGCCTTGGGGGCGGATATCATTTCTAATGTTATTAGCCAAAACATTAAGTCAAAACTGTTAACCTAATGTTGTACCCCTATTTCCGGGAACCTTCATAACAATATATTGTTAAATTCTTGGAAATGTAGAAATATACAGCTAGATTGTCGCAGAACACACACAGGGTTACAAATCCAGTAAACCCTCCTCGATAAAGGGCTCTTTGACATTGAAACATTTAACTTCATAAATTGCTGCGTAGGTGCGGCGTTTAATCCCCAATTAATATGCTAACGGATTCATTCCAGAGTTTTTTCAAGTTTCCTGGAGGATGTTAATACTCGTGATAAGTAAGGAATATTTAGATCTATTGGACAACATGAACCCAGCCGTAAGTTTCTATGGATGGGTCGTTCTACAAACTAAGGAATTTTCGGCGGCTCAGCTAATATATCATGAAAAATTTGTTGAAAATGAATTTATTTGTATAACATATTGTAAAACATACCTATGTCTAGCTGGTCTCTAAAAACAATGTAGATTAAAACATTTGTTCTTGACAATTTTTTTTTTCTAAGCGTCAAATATTCAGGATCCTGGAGTGTCCCTCAAACAAAATCGAATCAAAAGTGTACCGTGATTTTTTTACTATAACATTTAGGCCATAAAATAAACCAAAATAAAGTAGTACTTAGTATTTCTTCTTATCTGTGATACGTATTATTATTTCGCTGAACCAAAAATATCATAAAATCGAGTTCCAGAATTTGTCCCAACAGTTTTATGTCAGGATCCTGTTCAATCAAAATGTAAGCGAAATTCAATTTTCTATTCGCCGAGCGACGTTGTCGTTTATCTGAGTCAGTTGTGCCTACGAACGAGACAAAGAATACCGCCTATCTGTTTGCACCTAGCGTATTGTTAAGCCAGCCCGGCGCAGGAGACGGAGGAAGTAGCGTCGAAATCAGTCGGGTTCACAGGAACCTGGTAAGATATTTACTTACGTAATTAAAATAATAATGTGGTAATTTTAGCATTTTGATATGTAAGTTGCTTACACGAAGGCTTAGTTCTGCTTGAATTTGGTTGAATGTTTTAAATTGATTGTTTTTTTCCAATATAATACAAATATTCTCAGGAACCTGGTCTCAAGATCCTGTCAAATTAAACCCCAGGATACTGAGCAGCATCCAGGACCCTGAGTGTTTATATTGAAATACTGTTTTTGTGCAAGATAATTTGATACTTTTTTCTACTATACACTTTAAAGTTAAAATAGTAAAGTCTTTAACATCAGCATTGCAAGCGATCTGACATTAAATTTAAAAAATCCAGAAGTTTTGGCTGCTATGCCTGATTTGCAGATTGACCTAGCTACTCTCTTTTTAAACCCGCCCGAAGAGCAAATAACGAAGCAATTACAACAAAAAAAAAGGAAAGCTAGAACTCAAAAAAGAAAATTTGAAGATACCGTTAACGTGCAAACAAAAAAGAAAAAGAAATGACTGCAAGAAAAGATAAAGTTAAAAAGGAGGTAAATTATACAAGACAGAAACCAAATAAATCCAAAATAACAGAAAAAAATAACCACGAATCCAGTGATTGAAGACAGTATTCTATACTTAATGATTAAAGTTCCTGTTGTTGTTGATAGAGATAGACTGGTGTTGATAGAGAATTAGTGCAAGTCAAAAATAGACCTAATTTTCGTTATCGTTCAAAATATTTGGACTATTACAAAGTAATGCTTAGAAGGATATTTTTTATTTGTGAAATTATAAATAATCGTTGATCTCAGATGATTTTCTGGTTACATCCTCAGTTTCCTGTTTCATGAATTTCTTGAAATGGCCATAAATCTAAAATTTTAAAATATTTTGACTGTTCCACTTAACATAGGCTAAAAGACAGTGTATTATTTTTGATAGACTATATTTTCCAACCAGAATGTAAAAAAAATATCGGGCCGGAATCAGACTCGATTTCGTCCTTAGTTTGTAGAACGACCCGGATGTCTAATCATAATCCGTACCTAACTAACTGTATATTTACATTTGTAGTATAAGTGCTTTGTAATATTGCCTATCGCTGCTTTGCTAAGATAAAATGCTCAATTCTAGTTCGTGGTTAAGTTTGTCACGCCTGAGCTACTCATGGATCAAACCGCTATGCAAACCACCCAGACGCCGCCGTTGCCTTGTTACTTATTTGAATTCCTGCCACACTTTGTCTCATAGACGTTCCACAGGCCTCGATATTGGCAAACCAGCCGCTGCCAACTCAAATTGCGTTTAGAATAACAAAATTTTGTATTCATTATATTAAACGGAAACATTTACCCAGTCCTACCTTGACAGGTGTGTCAATAAGGGCACCGATAAAAAATATAATGTTCCTGTTTTCGATACTCTACGCTTGTCCTCGAGGGAAAATTAAATGAGGAGCAGCGAAATTCGACTAGGCCACTTTGTTTTTCTTTCGACTTAAAAAAGTGGTAAACCAACCTTTCTCGTTCAAATTTTGTTATAATTTATTCTGAAAATTTTGAATGCGGCTGGCAGGTTTAAGGCGGATGCTCGCGTTAGCTCATTGAAGAAGTCCCGCTAGATGGCGCTGTAATCAATGATGTGTGTTTTTTGTAGTTTTTAGAAGATTCTATTATAACACTGATAGATTATCAATTGATTTGCGCACACAGTTTAATACGGCCGATTTTTTGAGACTACACTCAGAGGTTAATAATGCACCAATTCGGAGAATAGCTGCACAAACGCTGGTGTCACTAACGGCCCTATACAGATACTAGGTCTTACACACACATGAAAATAGGAGGCGCCAACTAGTGGAAAAATATTGCAACACCTTGCTAAGCTGTAAGCGTAATTTTTCACGTTATATTTACGTTTTTATATCAACTTTGCTTTTACCAGAAATTTTACAAATCTATACGTACAAAACTAAGTCGTGTTATTTAAACCATTTATAACTTTGGAATGGCTGCACGGATTTTTATGATTTTTGATTTGTTAGCTTTCTCTCTTCCTCGAATAGCCAAATATCTAATCATAAATATGAAAAATGCACAAAAAAAATGTTTAATTTTTCGTATGCAGCGCCATCTGTGACAAAAACTGACTTTAACGCGGAATATTTTTTTGCCAGCTCGGCTAGTTACAAACACATAATAATATTATATATGAGTCCAGCAGATGCAAATATGTGAATCAATGCCACCTTCAACCCTTTTTGAACATTAGGGAGTAATTTTAAGAGGGCTATCGTATTTGTACTCACTAGTTGGCGCCACTGTAGGATTTCTTTTAATTTATCATCCATCATCATTTATTACTCACAGTGTTGCACAGTCCCGTTTATCCTCTAAATTAGCTGCCATTTTATTTGCCTTCTTAGTCTGGCTCCTACTTTTCGTAGCTTCTCTGTTAACATTTTAATAAACCTGTCGTATGTCTGCGAAAATATTCGGAAACAATGTAATGTAAAGCCGGAATATGCAACTTGTAGGTAGTACTAATTTTACGTTGCTTTAGCGCCTCTAGCGGCGAATTCATATGCCGGCATAGCTAAGTATCTTGAAATGTCTTTGAGTATTTAGTATGTAGGAATCCGCGATTCATATCTGATATTCGCTCACACGTAGAGACATCATCATCACCATCGTCTGACAGTTTATTAATACTCCTATGCATTGCATTACAAACGTTTCGTCTGAGGCATCTAAACAACTAGCGCCGTACTATAGGTATTATCGTTTCGAGTCATAGGCTTTCGTAAACGGTAACTTGACAATCGGCCTGCTTACAGCAATGAGACGAAGTCACTCGTGCTAGCCATTCGGATCCTTTCCTTTTACCAAAATGCATTGGAGTACCTATAGGTATAGGATCACATAAAGGAAATTAAATAATAACGCATAGCGCGTAGGGACTACGTCTGAATGCTTCTTGGCTAGGGATTTTGGTAGTCATCGGTCGTGGGCCACCTGCCTAGTTTACCTGGGTGGACCACGGGCTCATTTTCTTGCCGATGTTCCACCTCAGAACACCTAGGTGAACCACGGCCAAATGACTATGGGTCATGGTCCAAAAAGTGCCCATGGTTCACCTAGGTGTACTGAAGAGGACCATTGGCAAGAAAAATTGCCCAGGTGAGCTAGACAGGTGGTTTTCGGTTAGATATTTGTTCCGGAGTTGCGACCTGCCTTTTTATGTTATGTCATCATAATTCATATTACTAATTCATGGTACATCGCATAAAAGGAAAAATAATATTAGATAATTATGATGACTTTGCAATAGGTAGGTACGACAAATAAATAATGACAACTCCAAAACAAATTGAATCCATCTGAACTCACTTTTACTTACTGATACTTACTTCCACAAAAGTCGAACTTCATCCATCGATGGTTTTGAGTAGCGTTACCAACAGTGGGATAAGGCAGAATAGATTCTCACGGTGTCTAGTCCACACGCGAAAAATAAAAATTGCAGCTCGACGCGAATTATATCAGCGCATGGACCAACTCTATATGCACAACTGGTTGTGCCAATAGGAATTTCGGGCTTATAAAAATATAAATTCCCATTAGAGATAGTAAAATTAGGTTAGGTTCATTAGGCATCTTCAAATGCCCGAAGGGCAAACCGAATAGAAATAGGAACCCCGCCGTCAATCTTACGGTGGAGTGAAATTCCTAATGGCACAACTAGTTGTCCATAATATAGAGTAGGCCCAGGAGAAAAGCATCATACATTTAGGCACAAATCGTGTGCATAAAAATGAGATAGAATTAAGCTAGCGCCGTGCAGCAATAGCGCCTGTACTATACGCGTGCCGACCAGTGAAACAGGGAACAGAGACGTGCTAAACTACGACTCTCTAGATATTTTTTTCGGTCTGTAACCGTGATCCACCTGCAGCTTGTCCACCTGGTTTTTGACAGAGCTCCGCTCCTGGGCGGAGCTCCTTTTTCTGGGTATTGGAACCTCAGTGGTTTTCTGGGTGGACAAATTAGGTGGGCTACGGGTAGACTGCAAACAAACTGCACAGTCGATCTGCAGCTAGCTTGCAGTTCAAATGCTGACCGTCTAGTTTATTATAGGCGTTAGATAAGATGCCACAATAGCTAGGCCAATTACGCCATGCAACACATGGTATGCGCACATAAGGCTTGATTTATCAAAGCACTGATAGTTTAAAAAATACCTCGATATTTTTTAAATAAAACTTAATACTTTTTTTAAAGAAAACTCTTTTATGATGTATGTAATTAATCATATTGGCAAAAATCAGGCCATTATTATTTAAAAGGAAACATTGACATAACTACACACTTCAAAGTCAAGATCATATATTGTAATGATTAGACGTTTTCTATACCAGGCGTCAGGCTCCAATTGAAAGAGATGAGACGATCACTGACAAGTTGGTACTCTTCTCGGTGATTGTCAACGTCAACAAGAGATGAGCTTCGCTAGAATCAAAAACACGTCAGGATGACGTGTTTATTTATTTTTCACTCGACACGAGATTAAATCTTATACCATTTAAAATAAAGCTCAGTTTTCTAGTGTGTTCCATACTTTTGGATACTTTGGCTACTACGCTACCAGTGGCGGTTTGGAAGTTACGGTACTAATGTTGGCTTGAATAAATAGTGACTAAGTCTTTATTCCTTGTGTATTATACAGTGTAGTTATCACCTAAGAAAATAAGACGAAAAATACAAGCCTTTCCAAATACACGAGTATCTCGATACGAAACTCAAAATATTTATTAACTTATCAAAGGATGTCACGAAATTGTAGTTTGTAGATCACGCAACATATTCAATTCATAAAATTACATAACTGAATTGCATGTAATGGAAATTTGCCACTTATTATTTATTTATTGATCACAAAAAATATTTTTTACATGCATACAAGAACTAACAATCATAACTTATTTTCCTACTTAGAATTATATAGGCTGACTTTTTTATCACCGTCAAAAGAAACAACATGACGAATACAAGTATTAATTTTAAATTTGGTGTTAAAATATTGCAAATGGTATCATTAAATGACCTGTCATCATTATCATCTTCCTCATATCAGGTGTGGGACGTCCACTGTTGGATATAGGCCTTCAGATACCGCCCATAGAACTCCAGCTGCCTCGGTTGGAAGTGGCTTGCATCCACCATGAACCCGCGACTTACGGTACCTATAAGGTTGCATATGATACCTAGGTCAACCTAAAACTTGGACGGTGATATTAATATCACCGGTATCATACAGTTTCCTTTTCCTTCTTTCTACCGATCATAGGTAATGGGAACATGAAAGACGGACTAAAAGTCTTCAAGTCTTCAGAACAGGGTTGACAAATCTCCGTTGTTGGACATCTGGAAATTCACGGTCTTGATAATTTCCCTAGTAACATAAAGTAATTAACCAATTAGAGTGGTAATAGGGGTTACAAAATTTTGCAACACCGCACTATGGATACATACATACATACGAACATAAATCACGTCTTTATCCTTTATAGGGTAGACAGAGCCTAAGGTAACAAGACCTAAAGGCCACATTTAGCGTGATTTTGGGCGTATAGATGGAAGAGAGGAATCAAAATAGTGATGGATTGCTAGCCACATCGCCTATAACATGATTCCTAAGATTTTCGCCCATTCCCTCGATGGGCTTTTACAATCTGCGTGGGAAGAGAAGCTACTGGTACATTCTAAGCTTTCTTTACTCCCAGACCAGCATGTAAGAACATATATTGATAGTTTGGATGAAACAAAAACAGACCAAATCGATTAAATCGAGAATTTTACTTCCCAATACTGTAATTAACACTTTCTTAGGTTTTTCTATGACAGTTTTTGGGTCTCCTGTGACATATACATATGTATACATACATACTCAGTAAAGCATAATGAGGTTTTTACCTCGTAACGTTATTACAAATTACATCAATAAAAATCAGTGTTTTTAGACCCAACCAATTTTTTTGTCATCACACCAGCAGTAAAGTTCTTGCTCTTCTTGCACAATAATAGCAAGTAAAATCTCGCGTCCAGTGGATGTATGATTCACTTTTTCCTGTTAATGCACAAAAATTACCTTCCGAATCCAATGTGAATCTGAAAAATTAACGTACAGTCAGTACAACAAAAGGATAAACAGATATTTTTTTAGGCTTGCATACTATGACAAGACTTATTTTCACTTAATTTCATAATCAATGTTACAAAAACCTTTACAAATTATTTACCTAAATCTTCCTAATGAAACATTATATTTATTGGAGAAAACCGCATGAAAATCCGTTCAATGGTTTTTGCGTTTATCGTAAATAAACACACAGACAGACAAAACGATGCGGCAGAGGACTTTATTTTATAATCATACTAGCTTCTGCTCGCGTATGCATAGAATTATACATGTAAACCTTCCTCTTGAGTCACTCTATCTATTAAAAAAAACCGCATCAAAATCCGTTGCGTAGTTTTAAAGATCTAAGTATACATAGGAACAGACAGCGGAAAGCGACTTTGTTTTAAAATACTATGTAGTGATGTATTGATTTAATTCTAGATATATTATGTATAAGCTATGGAAAGAAAGAAGACATTTATTCTTTTTTGCCAGACACACAAATATAAGAGAATATACACAATTTTATAGAAAAAAAACACAGATATGAAAAATAGATCATCAGCGTTGTCTATGGTTATATAGAAACCCCATTGAATTATCGCTCGGGGTGATTGTTATACCTGTGTACCAGTTTCTGAGAATAGAATAGTGACAGTCAAATAGACAAACAAATGATTGGATGGACGGACATGCAGGCATACGGATGGGCAGACGAATGGACGAATGATATAGTCACCGACAAACAGACAGACAGATTTACACACAAACAGATGGACAGATGGATAGTAAGACGAACGGACGGACGGATGGTCGGACGCACAGCCAGACAGATGGACGGACGAACGGATGGGCTGACGCACAGACACTCCTGACATTCAGACAGACGGACGGAGGCACGGACAGACGGATAAACAGAAAGAGAAACGGACGGACAGTCGGTCAAATAGACAGACAGACAGACAGACGGACGGAAAGAAATAAAGAAAAAGTTTATTTATAACAATCACAAAAGTAGTTAAAAAACAAAAGTATATAAACATAAAAAAGCTAAAAATATAAAAATTACAGATTAATAAATTGTCATAAAATGGTCCAGACTAATGGATAGACGGAAAAAAGACCGACAAACGGACGGACCGACAAAATATGTGCTTCTACAGTGGTTCCTTTTTTCTATTTGACGTAAGAAACCCTAAAAAAAAGCAGACAATACAGTCATGTGTGCTATGGGTGGTGTAGGGGTATAGCACGCGTCACGGAATGACGAGGATCCGGGTTCGATTCCCGGCCATAGCTTTACTTTTCGGATTTTTCTATGTGTTCTAATTTTCACAGACATTTAGATTTTTTTTTTTTTTTTACAGTCATGTGTGTTTATTTTACCTCTCTTATACTTTTTTATATACATACGTAGGTATAGTTTTTAATTATCATTATAACGGCAAATTCGGTATTCGGACGCCGCTCGGATACTCTGTAAAATATACATACATATACACAAATCAGGTCTATATCCCTTACGGGGTAGACAGAGCCTAAGGTAACAAGACCTTGTGGCCACCAAGAACAAGCATGATTCTGGGCGTTTAAGTGGAAAGCGGAATCAAAATAGTGATGGATTGCCGTATCACCTATAACACGATTCTCAAATTTTTTGCATTTACCATCAACGCGGGAAGAGAAGCAACAGCTGGTAGTACTGGTACATTCTATGTTTTTTCTTTACTTCCAGACCAGCATGAAAGGGAGTAGAATATAGCTACCTAATATGGGTAAAAAGCTATAGCTAGACAGACGGACAGATAGACAAACATTGACGGACGGATTTGAACAATGTAGCCATAAAATAAACCACGATACAGCGTGAACTTGGTAATAGATAAGCTCCTTTGTGTTCCGAACACCAAAACCTGGCCAAGTGCGAGTCGGACTCTCGTACCGAGGGTTTCGTCCAAATTTGGCAAGTAAATATAAAATCCAGTGTTAGCAGAGCCCTGCCAACTAAGCAAACTGTAGGCTGCGTGAGGTCATTTTATATCGGTTACTTACATACTTAGACAGACAAAAATATTCTGTTTTTAGTATTTGATGTTAGAGCGGCAACAGAGAAACGTCATTTGTGAACTGTCGCCAGACAATCATGTTAGCTGATAGCCATATCACGGTTCATAAGATACAGCTTGGTGACAGACAGACAGACGGACAGACAGACGGACAGTGGCTCCTAAATGAAAAAATATAGCTACGTAATATGGGTAAAAAAGCTATAAAGTTAGGACAGACGGACAGATAGATAGACATAGACGGACGGATTTGAACAATGTGGCCATAAAATAAACCACGATACAGCGTGAACTTAGTAATACATAAGCTCCTCCATTGGTTACTTACATAGACAGATTGACAAAAATATTCTTTTTTAGTAGGTATCTGTTGTTATGGCGACCACAGAAATACATCATCTGTGAAAATTTCCTTTATCACGGTTCACGAGATACAGCTTGGTGACAGACAGACGGACAGACAAACATATACACATACAGACGGACAGTGGAATCTTAGTAATAGAGTCCCGTTTTCACCATTTGGGTACGGAACCCTAAAAAAGCTGGTCAATAGCAAGTTCGATTCGAGCACTAAAGATTCCTCTAAGTTCTAAGAGTTATAATTAGATGTAAGCGTATGGATAGTTGTTACTCTTTCTGTTGATGAGTTTCCAACATCGGATGCGACCCTGGTTGGGTCACCAGAATTTCACTTCAAGATTACTGTATTGTCATCAGACTTGTGCCAGATTTCACGTCAAACTGATCAATTAGAAATGGGTCAAAATTCACTTGCAAGATTTGATTACATGCAGACACCGGGAGCGGGACTGAGCACTTCATTTGCGTTTACAAAAATAATTTGTACCGATCACACAAACGTTGAAATGTTGTAGGTATCTTACAAAAAATTATTATGATAAATTGATAAGTACATACATACCTGTACATGTACATACGTACAAATAAATGTCTACGCTGCGTCCAATATCGTAGCTTGTAACGTCTTTTACTTTCTTCTTTTGACTTCAATTAATTCCGAATAAAATGAATATATTATTTTTATTATAAGACACCACGTTCTGTCAACCATTAGTTTATGACAATTCATATCGTCGGTGGAAAGGAAGAACTGCTAAAGCGCCATTTTGGTCAAAATGAGTTTTATATGCAGTTCGATAGGATTTTTTTTTCTGCGTCGATCTATGTAGGTTTCGTAGCAATCAGAACACTTTTTTGGCGCTTAAGCATTCTGAAAATGTGGGGATTTTGATTAAAATCCGGCTTTTACGTCTACTAAAGCAACGTGTTTTCGGCCTTTTTTGAGCACAAGTCGGTTTAGTACTTAACACATTATTTACATTAACATTACTTAAGCAATTTTCCTTGGTTTCGATTTTAGTCGAATTGCTACTTTAGTAGTTTAAGCTTATCGATTTTTATGTTTCACTGGTCAGTTAGTAATTATTGACTACTGTTGTTTAAAACTGGTTGGCGCTTTAGCAAAACGACGTCATTCAAAATATTATTACGAATGCACTTAAGCAATTTCTCGTTTACTAAATGTTTTATTACTCTAAGAGTTTAGTTAAAATAACATCTTGAAGATTTATGTTATAACTAGCTTTTGCCCGCGGCTTCGCACGCGTGAACCATGAGCGTTTCAAAGAAGCAAGCAATCAAGCAAGCGAGCAAGCGAACCTGCAAGCTTTCAAGCAAGCATGCAAGCATGTAAGTATGCAAGCAGGCATGCAAGCAGGCATGCAAGCAGCAGGCATGAAAGCAGGCAAGTAAGCATGCAAGCAAGCATGCAAGCAAGCATGCAAGCAAGCATGGAAGCAAGCGTGCAAGCAAGCACTCAGCGAGAATGCATGAACCTGAACATGAAGCAATCAAGCAAGCGAGCAACCAAACCTGCAAGCTTTCAAGCATGCATGCAAGCATGTAAGTATGCAAGCAGGCATGCAAGCAGGCATGCAAGCGAGCAAGCGAACCTGCAAGCTTTCAAGCAAGCATGCAAGCATGTAAGTATGCAAGCAGGCATGAAAGTAGGCAAGCAAGCATGCATGCAAGCAAGCATGCAAGCAAGCGTGCAAGCAAGCACTCAGCGAGAATGCATGAACCTGAACATGAAGTAATCAAGCAAGCGAGCAACCAAACCTGCAAGCTTTCAAGCATGCATGCAAGCATGTAAGTATGCAAGCAGGCATGCAAACAGGCATGCAAGCGAGCAAGCGAACCTGCAAGCTTTCAAGCAAGCATGCAAGCATGTAAGTATGCAAGCAGGCATGCAAGCAGGCATGCAAGCAGGCATGAAAGCAGGCAAGCAAGCATGCAAGTAAGCATGCAAGCAAGCATGCAAGCAAGCATGCAAGCAAGCGTGCAAGCAAGCACTCAGCGAGAATGCATGAACCTGAACATGAAGCAATCAAGCAAGCGAGCAACCAAACCTGCAAGCTTTCAAGCATGCATGCAAGCAGGTAAGTATGCAAGCAGGCATGCAAGCCTTCAAGCAAGCAGGCATGCAAACAGGCATGCAAGCAGGCATGCAAGCAGGCATGCAAGCAGGCAAGCAAGCATGCAAGCAAGCGTGCAAGCAAGCATGCATGCAAGTAAGCACGCAAGCATGCAAGCAAGCCCCCGCATTGCCCCGCTGCCTTAATTTTTCTGAAACTGTAAATATTGCAGGATTTTTATAAAACAAACCTAACCTAACCCATAGGGCTGTCCTAAAATATACCCTAAATAGCTTTTGCCCGCGACTTCGTACGCGCTAAGGTGTAAAACGAAAAAATAAGTTTTTTCCCGTTCCCGTGGAAATTATGGGGAGTGCTTTTGAAGTACACTTAAAGCCTTTAAAGAAACACACGTTATAAATGTTAAGTCTCTTTCTTCCGCTGTTTCGTCTGGAAACGTAAAATCCCGTTTTTTCTCGTCCCTGTGGGCGTTTCGGAAAATCCTTTCTTAGTGTTCCCCTACACTCCCGAATAAACCTACGTGACAAATTTCAACTTTCCCCCGCTCCCCGAACTGAATATATAAATCCCGTTTTTTTCCTTATCCCGTGGGAATGCAAGCATGTAAGTATGCAAGCAGGCATGCAAGCAGGCATGCAAGCAGGCAAGCAAGCATGCAAGCAAGCGTGCAAGCAAGCACGCAAGCATCCATGCATGCAAGTAAGCACGCAAGCATGCATGCAAGCAAGCATGCAAGCATGCATGAAAGCAAGTATGCAATCAAGCATGCAAAGCAGGGACTCAAGCAAACATGCAAGCAAGCCCCCGCATTGCCCCGCTGCCTTAATTTTTCTGAAACTAAATATTGCAGGATTTTTATAAAACAAACCCAACCTAACCTATAGAGCTATCCTAAAATATATCCTAAATAGCTTTATCTAGTTTTATCTTTATCGCTATCCCGCAGAAATTACGAAATTTTCCGGAATAAGAAAGAAATAAATTAGCCATGTGTTATTCCAGATTATAATCTATCTATGTTCCAAATTTCATCCAGATCTGTCTGGCCGTTCTGGCGTGAAAGAGTAACAAATATCCAAACATCCATACAAACTTTCACATTTATAATATTAGTAGGACATATTTTACTAATTTTACTAATAATTTGATTTCTTACCTGCAATCACAAATCTCAACGTAATAGTAGTAATAGTACCCACTTAGTAGTAATATATTCATCACCATCATCATCATCATATATCCCTCGGGAACCGTTCATTTTTCCGGAATAAAAAGTAGCCTATGTGTTATTCCAGACTATAATCTATCTATGTTCCAAATTTCATCCAGATCTGTCCAGCCGTTCTGGCGTGAAAGAGTAACAAACATCCAAAGTCACAAACTTTCACATTTATAATATTAGTAGGATCTGTATTAGAAATTATTTCAACTAAGCAACTAATCAATTAATCAACTTTAGCAATTTTATACCATGGCATATTGAAGGACTATGGTTGTTTAAGCATTAAATACGAACATGCATTTAACATTCGCGCGATTTAAGCACACTCCGGCGCACTCAGATCCAGTCGGGAGAAGTCGAGTTTCTTCGTTTAGCCGCAGGAAATATAGTAAATATAAGGATCTCATACAAATTGTTGTGATAAAAGATAATTATTTAAAGCAGGTTTCTGTTAAAGTGATATTAAAACATTTAATAAAGAGGTATTACTTTTAAGTTCCTAATAACTTAAAAAGTGTTAATGATGTTAGATGTAGGATTTTAGTTTTAGGTGTCAAGCTAACTTAAATTAGTTTATTAATGGGCATCTTTATAGTATCTTTTGTAATACTGATACTAAAGATACGTGTATACCTACTTAAGATACAAACTAAAATGAGACCTATTCATACAAGTTACAATAACTTTTGCCACCCTCGAAACATTAACTAATTTTAACTAAGTACTCGTAATTTTTAATATCTTGTTAGCGAACACAACATCAATGCCATATTAACTAAACGTACAAACATAATTTGGGTTTAGCTGACAACATAAATAGCTATCAAAAATTGGTCAAAATTGGTTAACGTTTAGGGGTTTAAACAGTTATTTTGGTTTAGATTAAAGCTACGACTGTTTTCACTTTCAATTCACAATTCGTTTAATGCGAAAGTATTTTTTTTATTCTGTAGATTATTTTAATTGATCCATCACGCCTCGTTCTCACATGGGTAGGCAGAGACTACTTTGTTCCACTTGCTACGATCGTGACATACTTCTTTCGCTTCATCCACACTCATCAATCTCTTCATACTTACATGCTCGTCGGTTTCCGATACTCCTAACCTGACCTTTTTCTAAAACGTCTCCTATTTGGTCCGTCTAGGCCTTCCCCTCCCAACGTAACCATTCACACTCCCCCTATAGATCTGTTTAGTTAGTCTACTTTCATCCATCCGCTCTACGTGACCAACTCAACTAAGCATACTTTTTTCTATCCTAGTCACTATATCCTCTTTCACACCAGCACGTTCCCTTATAACACTTCATTATTCTATCTTTCAGTGATACAGCTTACATACAGCCACTTTTATTCGCTCAAGGACACTAGTGGTTTTTTTGACCCGGTGCCGCCATTGTTTAAACAGACCACTAATTCGGCATATCACCAGGTGGTGGTCTGTATGGGTGCCGACTTCGCGGTATGCACGAGTGTCACTGACTTTATTTCTCAATCTTTCATCCACGATCACAAAATCAATCTTACTCTTCGCACTTCCTTCTTCCTTTGTGTATATATGGATCTTTTTGTTTGAAAACATTGTATTTGTCACGCAAAGATTCCACTCCAAACACACCTCAAGCACACTTTTCCCGTTTTCATTCACTCGTTCATCACCAAACGCACCAAGCACTCTTTCATATCCGTTACGCTTTTTACCTACCCATCCGTTAACTCACCTAGCATGATGATCATCTCATTCTCCTTGCATTTACTCGCAATATGTCTCACACTATCTTAGAACACTTCACGTTCAGCTGTCTTTTATAGACCCACTCGATCCCACATCCGTCGGTGCATATGCACCGAGAACGAAGATACGAGTGGGTCCAACTTTCAGCCTCACCCACACAAGCCTGGGCCTCACACACTCAAACTCAATCACACACTCAGCCACTCTTGCGGAAAGTATGACACCAACTCCTTGACGCCTTGCCTTGATTGGCGCCAGACCAATATGCCATATAGGTTCCATGTTTGGTGGTTCACATCCTTTCCGCTTCGTTTCATTCACACACAAAACATCAATATACCTAACATTTATCATCTGACACACTTCATCAACTTTGTCTTGCATTCCTCCTCTTACATTCAAAGTAGCGAAGCGGCTCTCCAAAGCCCACTTCTCACCCCTATGGTGAGCGCGACGTGACGTGTTGCAAACCTCGTCACCGCCATCTTGATCATCATTTTGAACTAAATGAAATGGTGTCATGTCGTTCCCACGAGTAGCAAGGGCTAAAGGTCGGTCCTGGCAGAGCCCCGCATACCAGGATTAGGCAATCCATTATTAGGGAATCGCCTGGTCCCCCAGGCGAATTGGCACGCTTAAGACTGGGCACGCCCTTAGTCACGCATCTCTCGGCACGGCAGACCTTAGATTGGCAGAGAGGGCTAGAAAAGGGAAGAGGTAGGATAGAAAGGTGGAGAGGGATGAAGAATTGAGGTAGGACAGGGTTTGAAAGGATACTACAGCAATGGAAGACTGATGAAGCAACTGTAGCAGCTAGGGGAGGCCGGGGTTGCATACCCGTATACTAAACTCCACTTACCGGACAGGCACTTGAGATGAGTACCCCCTGACTCACTAAACTTAAACTTATTCATTGATAAACGTGTTTGATTTATAACGTAGTAACGTAATAACAGTGGTATACCTGTATAAGAGCCTTGATTTTATAGTCTTAGATACCACGTTAGTATCATTCTACGACTTTTATTTATGTCATTAGGGTAAATAAGCATTCTTTTCTAACACGAACTTAATGTTCTTTTCCCTTTGTTAGTAGTTTGAACGTAAGAAAGTATCATTATTCTTAACTGTTAGTATTATTTTTGAATTTTTTAATTCAATTTGCACGTGTAAGCAAATTTTCCTCTGAGCATAGGCAGCGTTTTTGATTCCTTAGCAGTTTTACTCTATATAGCAAGTAGCGAAAGATCATTTGTTAGCAGTTTTTCCTTTACGATACTAACACATTCTAAAGTAACTTAGCATTTTTCGTTAACTACATTACATGTCATGGCCATGTATTAGCATATTTTGTTGAATTGGATTGTTCAATCTGATGTAGATTAGTATTTTGTCCTTACCAACATTTTCTTTCTGATCAGAATACTTTTGCTAAAGCGACACTTATTTCTCTTTCTATAATACTTAGGTACCTACAAATTATCTGTAAATTAAGAAAAAAAACCCGCAACGTTTTCTTTCTTACATTGAACTACGTAACATTAATATTAAAATAGATATGATTTTTTTTTCGAAAAAAAAAACTTTGAAATTCATTTCCCACGAATGCCATTTTGGCGCTTTAGCAGTTCTTCCT
This sequence comes from Pandemis cinnamomeana, assembly GCA_932294345.1. NCBI lineage: Eukaryota > Metazoa > Arthropoda > Insecta > Lepidoptera > Tortricidae > Pandemis > Pandemis cinnamomeana. Next base: position 6,226,940 of record OW028705.1, on the reverse strand, counting down.
TTCCACCGACGATATCATTGTTTTTTTAATTACCGGTCTAGCCAGCCAGGTTTTTGACTCGCATGTTTTTTTTAATTGTTCTGCAATTGAGAAAACCTATTTACTCGGCCTATTTTGTATTTAGCGCTTGTCGGATTTCACGAATCATTGCCGTGGTATAATGTCCGTGATTTGATGTAGAGGGTTAGGGTTCGATTCTCGTGAGAAGCATTAGTGCAAAATTAACTTGAAGCCTTTTTTATTTTTAACTTTCTGTGGTCGAGTACTTTTTTTACTTTTTTTTAATATAAAAGGCAAAACGTGTTTTTAAGGTGGCAATATGACTGCGGGGCGCCACCATCTATGCCAAATTAATAAGCACGTGTGGTCCTAATACCTACTAGAGAACTTACTAGTCATGAAAGCTTTGCCAAGTTTCGGACTGGCAATGCCACCCGCTAAACCATTCAAATTGGCGATGCCTCACTGCTACAAGGCTATATAAAAAAAACTAGTATTTCGCGTGGGGGCCGCGGGCCCCGAGGGCCCCGCGGAGGTCCCTGCCACCCTGTTTTGTTTTAATAATCCTAACCTTTTTTTTTTTTACTATATACTTTGGCCGCCTTTTTGAAACCGCCACTTTGAAAACAGTGATTCATACCCTACCACCCTGTTTTTTTCAAATATTTCTAACATTTTTTACTACATTCTTTGGCCGCCATTTTGTATCCGCCATCTTGGAAAAAGTATTTCGCGTGGAGGCCGCGGGCCCCACGGGACCCGCGGAGGGTTCCCTCCCACCCTGTTTTTTTTTCAAATATTTATAACATTTTTTCCTTTAATCTTTGGCCGCCATTTTGTATCCGCCATCTTGGAAAAAGTATTTCGCGCGGGGGCCGCGAAGGGTAGCCTACCATCCTATTTTTTTCGCATGGGGGCCGCGGGCCCCACGGGACCCGCGGAGAGTACCCTGCCAGCCTGTTGTATTTTCAAATATTACTACATTCTTTGGCCGTCATTTTGAAACCACCATCTTGGAAAAAGTATTTCGCATGGGGGCCGCGGCCCCCGCGGGGACCGCGGAGGGTAACCTACCACCCTGTATGTCACTTAGTCGAGCACAACCCATCCATCTCGATTGGCCTCTGAGATATTCGCGTTTCAATTTTGTATGGCGGCCATTTTGTTTTCGCAATTTTGAAAAAAAAATACCGGTTCACCCATAGGCTGGCTGTTCTGAGCGACTTTAGTTCCAGGCAAACTCGATAGGGCAAGTCGTTGCGGAGAGCTGGCCCATGTGTCAAGTCAGTTTCCACGTTAAGGTCGGATTTGTATTTTTTTTGTACTTGGGATAAAATTTATTATGCAATGGTGTCTAAAGTCGAACCCTATTTCTAAAAGCTGCTATACAACACAAGTGAGGCAATGAGTCTGACGTTACTTTGTATGGCGGCCATCTTGGAAAATGGCGGAATCGAAAAATAAATTTTAGCGTCAGAATCCGTGATCCTGAAGAGGCTCGAATGCAAAATTTTACTCAGAACGGACTTAAAAAAATTTGGCCGCCATTTTGAATCCGCCATTTTGGAAAAAAAAATTGGTTCATTAAATTACTCCGCCCACTTTGAACAACATTTGTTCGAGCACCACCCATCTGTTGCGACTGGCTTCTGAGATATTTGCGTTTCAATTTTGTATGACGGCCATTTTGTTTTTGCAATTTTGAAAAAAAAGTACTGGTTCACCTATTGGCTGGCTGTTCTGAGTGACTTTTGTTCCGGGCAAACTCGATAGGGCAAGTCGTTGCGGAGAGCTGCCCCATGTGTCAGGTCAGTTTCCACGTTCAGGTCAATTTTTCATTTTTTTGGTACTAATCATAACATTTCCGAAGCGATTGTGTATAGAGCCGAACCCCACCTCTTTTGGGTTCCTCAAAACAACAGGTCAAATATTCAGAAATTACTTTGTATGGCGGCCATCTTGGAAAATGGCGGAATTGAAAAATAAAGTATGCCATTAGAATCTATGGCCCCAAAGAGCCCCGGATGCAAAATTTCAATCGGATCGGATAAAAAAAAATTTTGGCCGCCATTTTGAATCCGCCATCTAGGAAAAAAAATTGCTTAGTCAGATTTCCCCCTCAACTCTGAATGACATTTGGTCGAGCACCACCCGTCTATCTCGACTGGCCTCTGAGATATTCGCGTTTCAATTTTGTATGGCGGCCATCTTGTTTTCGCCATTTTGAAAAATCTTGGACCGGCTCACCCATTGGCTGGCTGTTCTGAGCGACTTTAGTTCTGGGCAAACTCGATAGGTCGAGCCGTTGCGGAGAGCCGCCCCATGTGTCGGGTCAGTTTCCACGTTCAAGTCGATTTCGTATTTTTCTGGTAGTCGGGCAAGCATTTCTAATACAACGATGTATAGAGTCTAACCTCAACTCTTACAGGTTCCTCCAAACAACTCTGGGGTGAGTCAGTCAGTGAGTGAGTGAGTGGGTATTTAGCTATATATATTATAACTAGTATTTCGCGTGGGGGCCGCGGGCCCCAAGGGCCCCGCGGAGGTCCCTGCCACCCTGTTTTGTTTTAATAATCCTAACCTTGTTTTTTTACTATATACTTTTTGCCGCCTTTTTGAAACCGCCACTTTGAAAACAGTGATTCATAACCTACCGCCCTGTTTATTTCAAATATTTCTAACAATTTTTTACTTTAATCTTTGGCCGCCATTTTGTATCCGCCATGTTGGAAAAAGTATTTCGCGTGGGGGCCTGGGGGCCGCGGCCCCCGCGGGGACCGCGGAGGGTAACACCACCCTGTATTTGGAGGCCGCTAAGGGAACCCTGCCATCCTGTTTTTTTTTCAAATATTTCTAACCTATTTTTACTTTATTCTTTGGCCGCCCTCTCGGGAAAAGCATTTCGCATGCAGGCCGCGGGCCCCACGGGACCCGCGGAAGGTTCCCTGCCACCCTGTTTTGTTTTAATAATCCTAACCCTTTTTTTACTATAAGCTTTGGCCGCCTTTTTGAAACCGCCACCTTGGAAACAGTGATTCATACCCTACCGTCCTGTTTTTTTTCAAATATTTCTAACCATTTTAACTTTATTTTTTGGCCGCCATCTTAGGAAAAGAATTTCGCATGGGGGCCGCGGGCCCCACGGGACCCGCGGAGGGTAACCTACCACCCTGTATTTTATCAAATATTTCTAACCTTTTTTACTACATTCTTTGGCCGTCATTTTGAAACCGCTACCTTGGAAAAAGTATTTAGCGTGGGGGCCTGGGGGCCGCGGCCCCCGCGGGGACCGCGGAGGGTTACCTACCTCCCTGTATTTTTTCAAATATTTCTAACCTTTTTTACTACATTCTTTGGCCGTCATTTTGAAACCGCTACCTTGGAAAAAGTATTTCGCGTGGGGGCCTGGGGGCCGCGGCCCCCGCGGGGACCGCGGAGGGTAACACCACCCTGTATTTTTTCAAATATTTCTAACCTTTTTTACTACATTTTTGGCCGCCATTTTGAATGCGCCATCTAGGACAAAAATTTGGTTCATTAGATTACCCCTCCCATCTTGAACGTCACTTGGTCGAGCACAACCCATCCATCTCGACTGGCCTCTGAGATATTGGCGTTTCCATTTTGTATGGCAGCCATCTTGTTTTCGCGCTTTTGAAAAAAAACACCGGCTTACCCATTGGCTGGCTGTTCTGAGCGACTTTAGTTCCGGGCAAACTCGATAGGGCAAGTCGTTGCGGAGAGCTGGCTCATGTGTCAAGTCAGTTTCCACGTTAAGGTCAGTTTTGCATTTATTTTGTATTTGTGATCAAATTTCTTATGCGATGGTGTATAAAGTTGAACCCTATTTCTAAAAGCTGCTATACAACACAAGTGAGTCTATGAGTCTGACATTACTTTGTATGGCGGCCATCTTGGAAAATGGCGGAATCGAAAAATAAATTCTGGCGTTGGAATTTTTGGCCTTAAAGAGCCCCGGATGCAAAATTTTACTCAGAACGGACTCAAAAAAAATTTGGCCGCCATTTTGAATCCGCCATTTTGAAAAAAAAAATTGGTTCATTAAATTACACCGCCGACTTTGAACAACATTTGTTAGAGCACCATCCACCTATTGCGACTGGCCTCTGAGATATTCGAGTTTCAATTTTGTATGGCGGCCATTTTGTTTTTGCAATTTTGAAAAAAAAATACCGGTTCACCTATTGGCTAGCTGTTCTGAGTGACTTTTGTTTCGGGCAAACTGAATAGCGCAAGTCGTTGCGGAGAGCTGGCCCATGTGTCAGGTCAGTTTCCACATTCAGGTCAATTTTGCTTTTACTTGTACTTTTAATATAATTTCTAATGCAAAAGTGTATTGAGTCGAACCCCACCTCTTATGGGCTCCTCAAAACAACAGGTCAAAGATACAGAAATTACTTTGTATGGCGGCCATCTTGGAAAATGGCGGAACCGAAAAATAAAGTATGACGTTTGAATCTGTGGCCTTGAAGAGCCCCGGATGCAAAATTTCAATCGGATCGGATAAAAAAAAAATTTGGCCGCCATTTTGAATCCGCCATCTTGGAAAAAAAATTGCTTAGTCAGATTTCCCCCTCGACTCTGAATGACATTTCGTCGAGCACCACCCACCTATCTCGACTGGCCTCTGAGATATTCGCGTTTCAATTTTGTATGGCGGCCATCTTGTTTTCGCCATTTTGAAAAAACTTTGACCGGCTCACCCATTGGCCGGCTGTTCTGAGTGACTTTAGTTCCGGGCAAACTCGATAGGTCGAGCCGTCGCGGAGAACTGCCCCATGTGTCGGGTCAGTTTCCACGTTCAGGTCGATTTCGTATTTTTCTGGTGGTCGTGGGGGCATTTCTGATACGACAATGTATAGAGTGCAGCCTTACCTCTTGTGGGTTCTTCAAAACAGCATGTCAGTGAGTGAGTCAGTGAGTGGGTATTCAGCTATATATATTATAATAATATGAAGGACCTGACGATGGATTTAACGTAGGTACGGATGAAACTATGTGTTTGCTTTAAAAAGATCCTGGCTAGAATAAATTTACCACCACAAGTATATATTTTATTTTCAAGTAATTGATGGTATAGACCATTTATCGTAAACAGTAAAATCTAATTAGGGTAAGCTTGTGGTTGTTCAAAAACCACTTAATACTTACTTTTTTTGGTTTGATTTGACAAGAAAAATATTGAATTTACCTTAAAGTTTTCTACATCTCATCGGGATAGTATTACTAAGTAAGTAAGTTATTAAAAACAATGTTTAGAAAATTAAAAAAGAATCGTTCATACGTCGGGGTTTGAACTTGGTTACTCACTATTCAGTCCTTTTAGTCACGACCACTGAGCCAGATTGGAGGTCATGTGACAGCTCGAAATATACAATTGCTTTTTACAAGATGTTTTATTTGACACTAGCTACTCACACTATTGTAAAATGCATCGAAATTTACTGCATCATACTGCAATTTAGGTATGATAAATGCACTCTGTTTTGTAATTTGCGCAGACAATATATCCATAGCTAACTATCCTCAAAAAACCGCATTGAAATTAAGCCTGTGGACGAAATGCAGCTGCACGGAAGGTTTGTATGGAAGAGCAACCGCCTTAACGTTAAAGATGACGGTCTTTCCTTCGAATTCGTAATAAAGGAGGGGAAAAACGTGGGTACTTATTCAGATTCCTTTCAGATTCGATTTGAATTTGCATGAAACTGTTTCAAATTCTCAAGTTCAGCATGATGATTATGGTTGTGTTTTGTTCTCAGTCATGACATCGATACCAAGTCAAAAAAGTTATGTTATTGTATCAGTTTCAAGGTTTTATTTGAATTTAGTTTTGTATGAAACACTTTAAACACAATTTAAACGTGTTGTGTTATACAAATATCTACATACAGGAGCATACTTTACATTATGCAATATTTAATTTCCATCAAGGTATAGGTACAATACAGTTTACCTTACTTGGCGTCCTACATCTTGTCCTGTACCTATTTATCTCTCTCAATCAGCTCTCCTGATTGTTTGTTTAGGTACAAAGTGTCTAGAAACTTCAGTTGCTTTAGTGCGGCGCTGTTGAACTAACAAATTAATTGAAAAGCGCAGAGGAAAGAACTTTCTATATACATAGGAATAAATTTCTTCTTTCTTTCTTTCTTTCTTTCTTTCTTTCTTTATATAATGAAAAGTAGCACAGCCAGATTAAAAAAATATGGAAAGTACAAATAATATGGAAAGTATAAATCCCTTACGGTGTAGACAGAGCAACAAGACCTAAAGGCCACGTTTACCATAATTGTGGGCGTAAAATTGGAAAGGGGAATCAAAATAGTGATAGGTTGCTAGCTGCATCGCCTACAGAATGATTCCTAAGATACAATTAAAGGAAAGTACAATTTCACCAAATCGAAAATAGTGGCAGTAGCTATATCATTTTGAATACAGCATTATTAATTATAGAGAAGAATAAAACAGACTTCATTTTGTACTAAAAGTCCTTACACAATTAGTAATGTTAGATATTAGCAATCGGGATGCTCTTGGCTCACAGATTTCTGCATTACCGCAGCGCTACGAGCGCTCATCAAGCCGACAGCGAGAAATGCGGTTTTCACTTCAAATACAATCAAGTGACGCGGCCCTGTAATTTGCTACAGCCACCGGATTCAATAAGAGACGCAAAATAGATTTGTATTACTCATCTCTCAACTCGACCGCTCTGCCGAGTAAATCAGGTTTGTCAAGTTTGATCCTTGCTTGCTATGGGTTCTCTCAGCGCTTTCTTACTAATACGCGAAAACAAGTATCCTTTCATAATTATCTTTTTCCTTATTGCTAGGTACCTATGGTAATTGAGGACTTCACACAGGATTTAAATGGTTTCATAAATGTGTAGGTACGTTCAGGATTATTTTGTTATATTACTCTCCAGCTTTAGGTAGACATACATACATAAATCACGTCTTTATCCCTTACGGGGTAGACAGAGCCTAAGGTGCCAAGACCTAAAGACCACGTTTAGCATGATTGTGGGCGTATGGATGGAAAGGGGAATTAAAACAGTGATGGGTTGCTAGCCACATCGCCTATATAACATGATCCCTAAGATTTTCACCCAATCCCTCGATGGGCTTATACCATCTGCGCGGGAAGAGAAGCAACTGGTACATTCTATGTTTCTTCTTTGCTCCCAGACCAGCATGGAAGAACATTACATATAAATTAACACTAGAACATATTAATGAACATTAAGTATAAATAAATGCAAAGGTAAAAATCAAATTCTAAACTGAAACAGCATTTAGTTGACCAGTCTATGTGATTCATTAAACGAAGAGAATTGATTGTTTCACGAAGAAACATAATACAGTCAATTTCAAAGGGAACTCTATAAATAGGGGAAAGTGGCACTTTGTTTTATCATAGAACGTTTATTAACTTCGTGTTCAGGCGCTGGTAAATAAAAGTTACTGGAGCGAATTGCCGGCAGTTAATCGATCCTTTGACTTGCCATTGTATAAAAAATGTAATTATTGAACAAAAGGTGTCCTGGCCAGGGTAATTATAAGGGGTTACAATTGCTTTCTTAATCTTCCATTAAATATTAAATGGGATCACAAGCTACGACTAGTTACGATCAGATGGCGCTCTGGTGGGATTAAGTAGGTAGGGTTTCTTTCGTTTGGGAGCTCAGTCTCTTATTAATAGATAGGTGCTGCAGTAAAAAAATAACTCGAGCATTTTTAAGTCAAAATTGAAAAGAATATAGCACAACATTTATTACAATACTCGCCCATTGAACACGTTTTTATGTTCAGTCATACGTTTTATTACTTATCTTTTAGATATCAATGAAGCGTAAACAAGGAACAAGAATGCTTAGACCCTTTGGAGTATTGCTTTTGCCGTTTGCACAATTTAGACCGCGGCCGCGTCGCGGGTAAGCGCGGGTCCGGGCCCGGGAACAAAGCGTATTGTTTTGACTACGGTCCGAGATGGGCTCTAATGAAACTCCTTCCATGCGTTACAATTAAATAAAAATACTTTGGTCCACTTATATTTTACACCGCGTGTAGGCACAGTCAGTTGAAATTCCAAACGCTTGTGCCTCTACAAAATATGGTGCAGCTTTATGGACAAGAGCATATAATCCAGCCTATAAAATTCCCACTGCTGGGTACAGGCCTCCTCTCAGAATGAAAGGGCTATAGTTCCCTCGTGGGCTCCTGCATACCATACATCGGAGCCTAAGATAATAAGCATAATAGTACATTACTGCAGAGGCCGTGAAGTAAGGGATTGCTGGACGAGTTTGGGGTAGGTGGCCGAGTCGAAGACGAGGCCAGATAGAACGAGTCCTGCAATCCCTGTTCCGGCCAAAGCTTGTATAGTGCTTTTCTCAAACAATGTGAGGAAATATTAAAATTAAAATAACTACTAGACAATCAAGTAAATCTCTTTACTTTTTTCCGGTAGCATATTTTGCATAGCTAAATTTGCCTCCTCTTTTAAATGAGGCGGAGTACAGTTCATAAGTTCCCCGTCACTTTCATCACTAGAAGTCATTTTTATTTTTGTTAAATTATAATAACAATTTTCGATTTGCCACCTTTTTTATTTTTTAAATGTACTAATTTGATCCAGCTATTTGAGCACCATGTTTAACCGCACATAAATATAGTACCATAGATATTTTTTTTATGTCGCAATTATGCTTAGGTACAGATTGTGGTGGTGGTTGGCTGTATGTAATTTTTTCCTTTGCCAATTTAATTTTAGTATAGAAATTTAAAAAATTAGAGCAGCGGACAAAAATGGATTTTCATACTAACTTTTGTGGCCTAAGCCAAGAAGTAATGTAGGGAGCCATAAACGAGAAACTTCATGTCCTCATATCGGGACATTAACGCATACATTTCCGAGCATGTTTGAGAAAAAGTTATTTTATATAAATAGTCTACTACCAAAATAAATACAAAATTTGAGCAAGAGCAGTGAAAATATTTTTTCAGTGTCCGACTCGTAGTCACACTGTTATAAAAATCCTCACTAGAGATAGTAAAATTAGGTTAGGTTCGTTAGGTATATTCAAATGCCCGAAGGGTAAACCGAACAGAAATAGGAACCTCGCGAAAGCAGGGTTCCGTCGACCTTGTGGTGGAATGTAATTTGTCATTTTTAATAACAGTCTTACATAACAGTGTGACCACGGGCAGGAACCCATTTTTTTCGTCGTGTTTGGTCAACCTTATACGACAATCGACATCCTGCGTGTACGAGTCCAACTCCAGTTTAGTCTATTTTCTTTTGCATGTTGCAGCTTATGGTGGGTCGAGGTTTAAAATAACAATAAAAGTCAGGAGTCAAAAACCTAACAGAAGATAAAAATAAATATACTTGACAATAATAATAATAAGAATTGAAAACAAAAACCAACTCTACGCCTGCTTAAAACATACAGGTGTGTTCGCAAAGCATCCCTCCAAATATATCGCGTAAGTAGTAGCAGAAGATTTACTCGTTCTGATTCCAGGCAGTCCGGGAAGCACTCACGCATAAAGCAAATCCTTTCACCATTGAAAACTTTATCCCGCGGGGGACGCGCGCTAAATATTTCTGAGCTGAACATTCACTGCCATTCTCTAAGAAATACGAGTATAATATAACTGAAAGGAATCTTTGGTCATAATAACGACGAATAAGTAAATTCGAGCAATGTTGTTTTGGTCCATACTCTCGTGACCAACTGCGCATATCTATAGATGTGAATAATACAATGGACATTTATCTAAAGAGACCGATAAAAACAGACAGACAATAGATGAAAACCGGTGGTGTACAATTGTTAGAAACGATAACGACCATTTGCAACTGCTGCTGGGTTGAAAATATTTACATTCATCTGAAGCATAATTATAACAGTGAACGATGTTATCGTGTAGATATTTGCTTGCTTGAAAATTTCTAAATACATTAAATTTGCCAAATAATATTGAGTGGAATGATTGTGGGTGTGTATTCTTCGAAAGTTTCGGTGAACGTAATAAAAGTTAAGGGTTTGCAGGATATCTTTTATACAAAATTGAATGCGCGGCGTTGGCTCAATTTTATTTATTATACGTAGGTAATTCAAACAAAACATAAGTTTTATGACTCCAAGTCAGTCATTTTATGTGTCCACAGAAAATATACATTTCTTTCCATAATTCTTCTGCTCAACTCGTTTTCATTTCACGAGGGTCCTCCACACTCCAGACATTACTAACATTACGTTGAACTTCAATAATACTACCGTCAATTTGGCCGTCCTCTTGAAAACTAAACTGTAGGCTTACGATTTCTGTAAAGCTTATTTTATTAGATTTAACATTTATTTATGTAAAATAATAAAATAATTACCTATTTTAAAATAGCGCTTTTGTTTTTTAATGTAAAAAATATTTTATATGATTATTGAATGAAAGTGTACTCCAATAACTCAACACAGCTTATCCTTTAATCGGATTAGGGATTACCATTAATTAAAATACTGTCTGATAACGGCGCAAGTGACGACACAGAAGCGAGTTAGTTTACTTTGCCTACGGCCAAACAGACCTTATACTTCGAATTCCATTTTCGAAGTTTGTTTCGTGCCATTCTAACCACTTTAATAGTTACTATTATTAGAGTGAGAGGGACTGTATGATGAAAACTTCGGAAATCGAATCAGAGCAGCCCCCTAGTGCTCTTAGATGAACCTAACAAGATGCTTACTAGCATCTACGGTAGACGTCGCGAGCGAAATTATTTTACAGCTTGAAGTCTGGCCACGATTTTCTAGTACATTGCTTGTGTTGGAAAGAAACCGACGTGTGGTGAGCGTATTGGAAGAGGTCATATATAGCGTGTAAGACGCCACATCTGTGCAAGGCCACAAATGTGCAAAGAAGTGCAGCGGTGTATGAGGAAAAAATCTACCAATAGGTATGCAGTGCCGAGCCAGCTTGGGAAAATGAAGTTGTAAAGCTAAATTCACAATACAGCAAAATTCGCATGAAATCATAGCGCCATTCCACACGGACCAGTCAGAAACAGATTCTATTCGTACGTGAATATTAGATTGGTCTGTTCAAAAATCACTGGGATTTAATACGATTTTCATTTGGTAATTTAACTGTAAGACGATTCTTTAAAATGATGAAAAAGAAATTACAACTGTGGATCAATGACCCTTCAGATAGTATAACTAGGAGAATGTATTTTGTTATTGTATCACTGTCGAGAAAATATCCTGCTCTTCACGATTGATTAAGCAGCCGCCGGCTAAACGTTAACGTACCTCTTTGTTTTCCGAGCCGGAAATTAAAATAACGTCATTCTGATACGTCGTATGTACCTTTGAATGTTTTATATTAATGGCATTATCATCTAAATTGCTTAGAAGGAAAAAACATTCCGGTCTTGACTTATCAAAATTATTTATAGCTACATTTTTTTTTTTTTTTTGTTTTACTACAAACTGACCAGTGATTGACCTCTATCTCACTTGGTGGAAGGTGCAGATGAGGCCAAAGGTGTAACTCACTGGTTCAGTAATAGCCTATTCACTCTAGCCTTGAAGAGCCCTAGGTTGTATCTGTCCGGAAATACAGACGATGGGAGCGAATTCCATTCCCTAGCAGTTCGCATTAGGAAGGATGAAGCAAACCGCCTCGTGCGGGCCAATGGTATGTTGACAACAAATGGGTGAAAACGCTCCCCCCGCCTGGAAGTCCGTTGGCGAAGCTGAGATGGAACTATAAGGTCATCTAACTTATGTAACCAGAAATAATGTTCTTTAACATTGTGTACTTTGACCAGTTCATATGAGGATTCATCTTCTAATGGCTTTTACTGCGACTCTTATGACTTAATCACCCAAAAATATATTTTAAAATTATCAAACCGTTGGTGTTGTATTGTGGACGAGACGAGGTAATCTTAAATATATTTTTGTGATTAAGTCCGTCGGGGTAAGTTATGAGTGAAAATTGTGGAAGTTTCAAAGTATACAATAGTAGATTTTTACTGAGAGACCAATCAGGTACATACATAAAATAAAATAGTACATACACATAATAAAACTTGGTCTATGGTCTGTTAACGAATGTTAAATTAGCGTGAGCATAAAAAGTGTCTATAAGGGGGTAGGTACGTAGTTTTGTATTTCCATGTCTGCGCAAGTAGGTATATATTAAAAAAAATACCTACCTACTGGTGGGATTCCAGCGTATCGCAACACACTTACACTTCATATTGCAATTCAGCAATACAGTATTTTTATCATGCACATTATTGTATCCTACTAATAATATAAATGCGAAAGTTTGTGACGATGTGAGTGAATGAGTGTGCATGTTTATTCCTTCTTCACGCTAAAACGACTCGACGGATTTGGATAAAATTAGGAACGAAGATAGCTGGTACACCAGATTAAAACAAAGACTACTTTTTATCCAAGCGGGATAGCAAGGTTGCGGGCAGAAGACAGTTATAACATATAAAAACAAACGTGCAACGATATGACATACGGATATTTAAATGAGCATGCGATTGTATGAATCTAAATGAGAGAACCTAAAACAGAGCTCCGCGCTTGAGGAGGGTCATTTGTATAAGCAACCCGCTGACATTTGACCGAAAACGTTTTACGAATAAAAGTTTTCAAATATAAATCGAATCCTGTTCAATGGCCACTTGAAATGAAATTGAAATCCGTTTAATTGCGTTTAATGAAATATCTTTTGTTACTGATTTAATCCTTTTGTATTTGTCCTCTCACAACAAAATCAAACAACCCCGTGGCTTTCCTTGCAAAACTCTTCGCGGAAATGCACGGGCTGTACACAATCACCCGACCACAACAAGAGTTTACAATAAACGAGGGTGCCTCTTTTTATATACCCGGCGTATTTTTAAGTAAAATGCTTGAGCATGGCAACAACGCATGGCAATAACGCACGTGGGTAAATATTCGCTCCGTATCAAAATGTAGGCGGTCGCTTCCACAGCAGTGCACGCACACGGTATGCACGAAATGAGCAATGGGCCCACGTGGGTGACATTTATAGCGTGTCCGTGTACAGCGTGCGCAGCAGTGGGGCATCGCCTTTATATGGAAGTCAAGTTATTATGTAGTTGTACACTATCCCACATGTTTTAGGTCTGCCATTAAACCGTGCATTTTCGCGGGGAAAACTAAAAGTCCATTTCGTGTTTTTACAGCGTCAGAGTTTGTTCTTATTAATACAAAATTCTGTAAAACGTACAGCAGTATTTCTACTGTTTAATCCTCAAAACGGAATGACGCAAACTTTCCTAATCGCCGTAAGCAAGCCGTTACGGGAGATAAAATGAGACATTACAGGGGACCGCGTTCAACGTCGACGACATTATTATCGTTTGCTTTTGGCATTTGGAAACATCTAAAATTAATGTAATGTTTAAATATAAAATGCGTCTGTCCCCAGTTAACTTCAGCCGATTATACGAGTATTCTACAAAATAATTGGCTTCATGTCATTTGCACTTTATTTCCTAAAAGTTTGTATTGTTTTAGTTAGGTTTACAAACTTGTACTTAATACAAACTTTGCCTCACCGAAATACAAATAGGTACTCATGTTCAAGCTTGGGTTGAGCTAGTGTGATTAATTAGTTACTTTAATTTATGTAGCAAACTCCTCCTAGGGTCATGGGTAGGCTTACTGCCGATACGGACCCAAAGCTTCGAGGAAGTCAGGTCCGTAATCTTGCGAGAAAAGCATTGAAGCCCATTATTCACGAAATAGCTACAGGTTTATATGGCGAGGACCTATGGCACAGCGAAATCGGGTCCATCCAATGACAAGGGTCCTTTAATTACGAGGCAGGTAAATAAATAGACAGAAACAAAGGGCCCGCCAGTCCATCGCCGTAAATGACGGCAATCCGAATGACCTTAAGTGCGAAGGGATAACATGGAATTTGTATTCATATCTATTTGAATGTAAACAGAGCCGGCATGTTTGTGTTGTTTAATTATTTCTGCTGTTGCTGTTGGGGAAAGTTATAGCTGTTCTTACAATATTTGCTTCTGTAGTTTGCGGGGCTCCTACCAAATGGATACTGACAAATTAATTAGGATGCAATAAATGCTTGAAAACTAAACAGGTTTTATAAATCAAGTAAGTTGTATAGCAGTGGTGTTTAGTAGTCTTGATTCATTTACTTCATTACAAAGTGTTCCGGAAATGAACGAGGAGTAAGAGGCTGAATTATTGAAACAAGCAATCCGACGAGTTCATTAGGAACCCCACTGGCTCTACGGAAGGGATAAGACAGGATCTCGCCAAATTAGACTTTTGTTCTTGTCGTGTTTCAAACTCCTGGACACTGTTTTGGTAAACCGTCCACTCAGCTTCTGCCTTTTTAAAGGGATCATTATTTACTAAGTTGTTGTACAGTTACATAAATCTGGTAATTTAGACAGGATTTTTTTATCATTGGAAACTGGTATCCCTTTGACATATAATTGTTTTTTTAACTATTATCTTGGCATACCTACAAATTAAATTGTACTTATGAAGCCGTCAGTTAAAAACACAATAAAATACATACATATGAGGCAAACCCATAACCATCCTTTGTGTCCACCGCAGCCGGGAAAAATAGGTTGCGAGCAGACTTTTCAGTAAATAGGTACATAATTATCGCAAATTTTATATGTTCATTCGGCCTAATGGGCTCTCTATTCTCATGATTAGAAAAAAAGCAATGTTAACATCTTCTACGGCTTTAAAGATTGCTTCAAAAAATTAAATTACGTACACAAGGATCACCAATATGTATCCCTTCACTGAAAAGCTGCGGGCAAACAAATTAAATTCCTCACTTCAGTCCCGAAATAGTTGAAATGATCCTGGATCTCCCAAAATCCTGCTTGTATCCAATAACAACCATCAAACATAAGGCGTCAAGCTCACATTTTACTTAGAAGTTATAGGTAGAGTGTTGCACGTCAGTAAAACGTCTCGGCATGTGCATGCAGGTGATCGCACACAAGTGTCACCAAACTTCGCAAAGCAAACTAAAGTTCAGCTACGCACTCACGCACGAGGCGAGGAGTGGTAAGTAGGTACATTACTTCTTATCCTAAAATCTGTCTTCATTTTTTATTTTGTCTGAGTAAATTTCGTGGCCAAAATTTGCATTTTGGTAAGACTAAAATAATGTGTTGTTCATAAAAAGTTACTTACTCTAATACAATGTGACAAATCACGGTATTAGCTGAGGGCATGTCAAGTGGTACGCAGTAGCATTTTCTACGGTTAACTAGGTATTATACTTAGCAACTATTAAGTTGTGATGAACAATACCTCGAAGAGCATAAACGTGAAACAATGGAGCCAAGTTCGACATTAACCTCACGCGGAAATCTTAACTTTACCGATAAATTATCTCTATGTTCCTATTTAAGAGGTAAGTTCTTATGTTTCTTGCTATTTACCGACGTGGGTAGTTTGAACATACTTACACACGTGCCGGAGACGTGTCCTTTTCCTTGCTTGGCTTCACATACCGCCGTTGTATCTTGTCCTTGGGCTAAAGTTGACATATATAAAAGCTGAAAGATTTATTCACATGAGCGGCCAAGGTTAGGTGCGTTAATGTAGGCATTCATTAAACTTAAGACGTATTGGTTGTTTATACTTCGCTGGGCAGAAATATTCTCGGATGAGCGACTTCTTTCATGCGGCGGCGACGTTGCCATACGGTCCCTTGATGACATCCATAAATAAGAAACTTTATACGCAGATCGAGTCAAAAACGTCAATGAACGTTGAAGTCTTTTGTTTGCGAGTCTTTTGTAGGGTTAAAGATATAAAACTAAATTGAGAGATACGTACATGCTTGTTCCTCTTTCTTGTTCGGTTTGGTGAGTGTGCGCAGGAATTATATTACATATTACAACTATGTTACTACTCGTACTGCTAAATTTGTAAATTTCTAGCCGTCTTTACCATGCTGGTCTGGGAGCAAAGAAAAAACATAGAATGTACCAGTTGCTTCTCTTCCTTGCGCAGATGGTAAAAGACCATCGAGGGAATGGCCGAAAATCATAGGAATCATGTTACAGACGATGCGGCCAGCAATCCATCACTATTTTGATTCCACTTTCTGCCATCTATACGCCCACAATCTGGCTAATCGTGGCCTAGGTCTTGTCACCTTAGGCTCTGTCTACCCCGTACGGGATAAAGACGTGATTTGTGTACCTGTGTATGTACCTCTTATTTTAAAGTCTCGCCGATATTCTGATATTATAATCTATGACACTAATATAATAACCCTTCGTATGCTTAAGACACGGATCCATGCCAAATTAAAGGCTCTCTTTTTGTTATTTTTATTTAAATCAGCAGAATTTGTGCGTTTTATATAAAACAGGTGAGGCTAAAATGCAGTACTTTTTTTAGCTCCCACATAAAAAGGGGTTAAACCTTAACGGACAAAAACATTCCGTATACTTACCGATATTATAATTTTAAATGGCTTTATCTTGCCAATGGATCTTTTGCTCTTGCGGCTACGTCCGGCTGTTTGTAGTACATAATTCAAAGAATTTTCGACCTTTTGTCTTCATCATGCAATTATTTGTTTACGACTTTTCGTTTTGTTCAAATATTTACAACATAAAAAATAAATTTGTTGAGGCAAATAATGTAGACGAATTTTTAACAAATAATGAACGACTTAATTTATTAGTAGTCAAGTTGTTAATTTGAGATATAGGTAAAGAAATTTTTAAACTAAGAAACTAAATATTTAATGAGTTGCAATGTTGGCTTGATCTACATATAAGCGTGTTAGGTACTAAATACAGCTAAACCAGCCGAACTATAGGTTATGTCTCGTGGCACAAAGGCTCCTTTGTGATCCCACTAATACGTATTAAACATGTAACGTAGCGCAGCTTCCTCCACTTTATTAATAGGACAATGGGTAGACTAAAAATAGAGTAGAGATGTTTATTTATTTATCATTTTGTGGGGCTTCCCCTGATCCCCTCATAACTGAACAGCAGTCGTAAGCAATTGATTATCCAATTAAAAGTTCGAAAGGCAATTAGATACTTTCACTTTTTTTCACACTGAACTTACGAAGACCTTTTCTGACGTCATGCTCAGTGTTTCATTACATTAAAAGAAAAACGGTCTCGATTTTTGTTGGTATTATTCACGCACCTCTACCTTTAAAATGATCCATTTACTCCGCCCCAGTTTTCGCTTCTTTGACCGGCTCGCGGCGGCGGCTTAGATCGTACTTTATTAAGGCACAAGGGTAAATAAAATTAAGCCTCATAAAGTATCTCTAAATAAAAGGGAGGCGAAAAACAATGTTGAAAGTTAGTAGAACGCCTCGAAGTTAAAAATGTTTATGAAAACATTTTTCAGATTTTTGACCTATATTGCATCACAACAATGTCGCATTAACTCTGAAAGAACTAATTGTTAATAAACGAACATAAACATTACCTTTACGGTAGCCTTAAAAGCATATCCGCATCAACGTAAATAATTGTCCACTTCATTTTGCGGAGTGAAGGCTGTTCAGCGGGAATTGCCTCTGGCGGAGTGGGGCGATTTATGACGACCATAAACTTGAAAACGTTCTTACAATTGTTTTACGCATACCGCGAACCGCTTTGATTTGTCACGTAGGCGCAATTGAATGGGAACGTCGAGTCATCAGAGTCGGGGTAGAAGCTATTGGAATCGGAAGATTGCGGATGAGATTCTGATGAGTTGCAGATTGGATAAGGGAAGGGTGTTGGAGGTTGTCGGGTTGAATGGTGAGTGTAGATGATCGGCGGAAGGAGGTGTCGGCGGCGGCTGCAGGCGGGAGGGGCGGATCGATCGGGGCTGCGCAACAAGTGCCCGCCGGCCGCGGCTGGGGCACACACGCCGCGGCCCGCCCGGCGACACCGTATCCGACGTCTTAAATAGACGCTCCATTAACGCATTCACTACCACCGACGCATATGTGCGTTTTCGTAAACTTCGCCTAGTGCCGCTGTCATAATTTTAATTTTGAACGCAGATGTACGTCTGACACCTGAAGAATCCTCGGGATTGGCAGCTGGCAGCGAATGCTTTAACTATACAGTCACTAAAGAAGTCACTTCCCGTTCAAATTTATATAAAAACTGACCCGTTATTTTTGCCCGCCAGTATATATTGTTTTAATAATCATTTAAAGGAAAGTAAATTGAAAATCATCATCAATATCGGCTGTTGATACCTCAACGGCTGATGCTGCCTTAGAACACCAAACTGAACGACCATTTACCACTTGCATCATTCGGTTGCTCGCATCTCTCGCAAATTCAAAACTTAAAAGCAAAAGTACTTAAATCAAAACTAGCCTTAATAATTAACGACATGTGTATCAGACGAGACTTTGTCAATACTTAAAATATTGTTTCTTTACAACTCACAGAACATTGCGATACGTGGACATAAATGCAACGAAGTGAGAGTCGTCAAACTTATGTTTGCTTTGAACAGGTTGAAAGTTTTCCAGATGCTGTACATGCACAAACGAAGCTTGTTACATCCACAAATAAGACGCGAGCAAAATTTTCTGCATGACCAAAATAGTTTTTCGAAGTAAAGCAACAACAACAGTTTTATTATTTTGCTTATAAATCACACCCAAAAACACAAAGCCGAAGCGCCCTAAACAACACTTAGTTTTAGTTTAGTGCCATTATTTTTTCCTAATCGGCGATATACCTAAAGTCGGCCAGCCTCGTAGTTGCGAGCTCCCAAGTCCCGTACTATCCCCGAACTTTTCCTGTTCAACTCGTAAAGAGATAAAACGAAGCTCCGGAATTTGTTACGTTCGCTTGATATGTCGTTAAAAGGTTTGAATCAGAACGTTGGGTCTCCTCTGATGTGCCAAATCGAGCCTTTAAACTGGGTCTTCGGAACTTAAGCCGTGGGTATTAGAACAATATTGAAAGTAGCTTAAACGCAACGAACTGGAACAGTGTACCTTCAGTTTAATCTCTAGATTTTAATCTGACAAAATTGATGTAGGTACCTACCTATGTAAATGTGATGTTAGTAAATTATTACTCCTTTTACTTCAGTTATTTGTTTTCCACAGTAAAAGTGCAAATAAAAACTCATTTTATGGACTCTTTACTTTATAAAAGTGTACCGAAATAATTACCTGCGAAATATTGGCTTACTAATTACTTCATGGTTAATTAACGAAACATGCACCTCGATGCGGATTCGAGTGAATTTAATTTTTTAACAATCGTTGAGGATTTCTTTTTGAATTAAGTATTATTATAGTTATTAAATTATAACGAATACGGTGGATTTTTTATACGTTTGAGAACATGTGGTGATGATATTAATTAAAATTAAACTGTCCATTTAGATAAAGACAAAAATAAAACCTCCAACTCTATAGGTTCAACTTGTTTGACAATAAAATAATGAATAACACAAACAAATATTGAGGTACAATATTAATGTTTATTTAAAGACAATGTTATAACATTCTGTGTTATTAACCTAAATAGTTGTATTAAAATACCTGGTTCAGAAGTATTATTATGCCAGCACAGGATATAATGAATTTGTATCATACAAGGGTACTACACATTTCAAATCCTCAGTGCTAAATAAGAATTGTATTTAATACAGCATACCTATATAATTATATTTCCATAAACATCAATATTATGTAACTTATAATTTGTTTCCTATTGGAATAAATAACCTAATTATCTTCTTCAAACTGTAGGTGAAACTAATTGGACATTCGAAGTAAAGTTTCTAAATACATCATGAAATAATGCAGGTTGTTGCCATCAAAGAAGAGTTAAAAATATTTGTTTTCTTAGAAATTAAAACGAAACATTTCATTTTTAGTTAAACTTATAAGAATAAGTAAAAATCATACAAAATTTGCCAATTAAGGAACCCTATTTCTTAAAAAAGGCACATTCATAAATTTGAAATACTTTAGGTTAATTTTATAAATTCTCTGACAAAAATTGTAAATAAACTATTTTTAGAAAATATTTCATAAAACTCAAAAGTTAAGGCTTAAATTTATTACCTACTAAATACATTTTTACGTACCATAGTAAATACGAGGTAGATTATATGCTAGAAAGGGACAGGTAGTTCTTAATTTAGTGTGTTTTGTTCATTTAATTTAATTGATAAAAATTGGATTATTATCTGTGGCCATTAATCGCTTAAGACAAATGTATTTATTAGAATGTCACTGAACCAATTTCATCACAATGTTAAGATTATAATTTTATATACACATGTGTAAATAGTAGTAATAACAATAGTATCCGTTTATTTGCGTAAAATAGCGTAAAAGTAATGGTTATTAATAAAACAAATTACTTAAGCGTCAACATAATTGGGCTTAGACGCGGTCCTTACCTACCTTAATCATAACAATACCCATTAAGTACTATAAAAGGCAACGTAATCTTTGAAAAAAAAAACATATTTTGGCGTTTGGTGAATATATGGTATAGGTATATGGTATATTAGAAGTATGGTACTAACCGCAAACAATATGAATGATCCTTGAAATAATTTAAAGTACCGTGTGGCTCAGCACGGCTAGCACGAGGCACGTTTTCAAAATGCGTGCATGATATTTGTGCCACCCCGTATTAGTATTTTAGACAGCTGAATACTCTTATGAACTCGTAATGTTCAGCTAAACATTTGCAAAGTCGATTTATTACTAAAGTCACAAGTTAAAACCATTAATTTGAGGTTAGCAAGTATCATCGTTAGTCAGGAAAGTTATTTAGTTAAACGAGCCTAATTTATACGAAAGCCGCGAATCCCGCTAGGGGTAGGTCTCCCTTTTTTATTTCAAGGAAAAGTTTAGTAATCTGCATATTTAAAAAGTAGTTAGCTATCTGTAAGTTTAATTTCAAAACGTCTTATCAGGCCTGTAATGAACGACCTTGCAATGGCTTCCCTTTCACGGGGGTACTTTTTCGCTCAAAAATTAAGTGGTACATGATTTCAAATAAATACCCCTGATAAGTCCAAAGAGAAACATCAATACTTAAATGACATCAAATTGGTCTTTATTGATATTATTTATACTGGTATTAATTACAAAAAAACAACTTAAATTACGATTACAAACTGGCCCACGGATAGTATAAAATAATGCGCAGATGTATCGCTTTACTATAGATAATTTAGAAACAAATTATAACCGGTATACATATCCATTTCTCTTCTATAATAGCCAGCAGGTACCGGTATTAATATTCTAATAGCTAATGGTATCACTGTACAGTACAGCTATGTAACAGATATAAAAAAGAGACGAAACAAAACCTTTTTTAACACGAACATACAACGACGGCCACTGGACACTATCGACGATACAATCGGCAACCTTTGTAATTAGGGGAGTCTGCGCTACAGATGTAACATTCGGCGCTAATATCGTCGCTCCGCTTCGGGGAATTAAAAAGAATTGCAAAATCTGGGCTCCATTTTCCCATTTACGCCTGTGTGAGAGCACGTGATTACTCCAAGCGAGCGCGCCACCTCTTTATCCTGGCAAATATTAAAATTATTATATATATTCTCTTTTAGAATTCTCTGCAGAAGGACAATACGAACTACTTACTATAAGAAACCACACCTACCTAGGACACATCTGAAGTTCCAGACAATACATTCAGTCGATTTTTTTTCTCTATTGAGGCCAGAGCGCCTCGAATCTTATCAATAAACGTAGTCCTGTAGCCTACATTCAACTTACAGTTAAATCCAGTCACATACACCTTCATCTCTAGTTATGTATTTTCTCTACGTCCATTGCTCTGAAATATATCTAAATCTTATATAAAATCTGCTCTCAGCATTGGCGTTATATTATATTATATTAGTAACACATATATATATTAGGTTTATTATTACTAAATGGATAAATCTCAATGGATAGTAATGTATTTCGGAAGATAAATGGAAATTGTTCAAAACCGATATTCATTCAAAACAACGCTGGTTGTCATTGGTTACACAATGAAAATCGACCAACGATTTTGGCAATACGTACAGTAGGTAGTGAAAGTTATAAAATTTTTGGTACAGTTGCGTCATAAATGTCGTATTTTATACTTCTGGAAATTGCTGGGGTCTTCAAATCGCTGAAGCTACAGTTTTCCAATTTATTCGGAAACCCTTCTACCGCTTGTTATCTTTAAGTTATTTATTGCGGGCGTAAATCCTTGACAAAGCACCTATCCGCAGATTATTTATTAATGGACTTGTCGATGAAATGAAATTGCTCAGAATACGATTTTATGTATCGGTACGTTTTGAAACTAAACGTGCTTACATATTATATAATGTTTATTGAATTTCACTAAACAGTTATCACGTTTCATAATTGAAAAAAATAATTGGTGTAAAAATTGTCTAATAAAAGTAGCTGTCTAATTATAATATGAACGTCTTGACAGTTGAAATATAACAATAATGTTCTGAGACCTCAAACTTCTCGCTATTCAGACCTCAATCACTTTATCGCGCTGAATGGACTACTACAGAGCATTAATAGCAACGTGAAGTGAACCCCAAGTTCCTGAATAGGTGCCTTCTCCGAGCATGACGTAATCGTAATTATAAATGTCACGAAAGCTGAAAGCGTAATAGTTCAAAGGATTGAACTGAACCTTCACTGTTAAACAAAACTTTTAAACGACCTCTCATGGGGATGGAAATGAAATTCACGATTAGGCAATAATGAAACTTTAGATGAGACGCGAACTCGGAGACAATGGCGACTTGCCTGGCTAGAGCATGACACTGAAACAAATGTTAAGTAGCCGTGCATACTCAATAGATATTAAATAGTATTATGCATTAACTTTTTTTTAAGTTAGTATAGAGTAGTACGGATAGGCAACAAGGAGTGAGAGCATTAATGTAAAACAACGTAACTTAATTAATAAATAATTTAAATGAAAAGTGTGCAGTTGATTCTGTCCAAGTCAACGAGCAAAGTAACTTCATACTTGATGAACAAGATGAAATTTAGATAACTTAATATTGAGCGTAATGTCAAATAGAAACGTTGCTCCAAGATATTGACAACGCAACTGTACGCGACATGTATTGTATTAAAGTTGAAAACTATTCATTACATTTAAGAGATGATGCAAGAGTTGCGTTTGCTATTAGCGTGTCGTTCCCTTATCTGTTGTAGGTGAGCCAGCTGGGCGGGGGAGGGTACGTGGGGCGCGGGGGGCGTGCCCGGAGGCCCCTGGGGGCCCGTGGGCAGCGACTGCCGCCTGCGCCGACGCAGCGCGGGCGACAGGTTGTACTTCACCTTCGCCTGAACCAGCAGCTCCTTGAATATTTGAGACACGTTGGTGTTGTCCTTAGCCGAGGCTTCCACGAAACCGTTCTCCCAGTCCACTGTTACCACAGATTCGGTTGTATGGAAGTCTACCTGTTGACGGAAAAACTTTTGTTAATGTTGATGCGGGTAGGGTACCTGCTTACTTATTAAATTTAATATCTTAAGTCGGTACCTAATATTTCTATGTGTCGATTTTTGTTTATTAATAGTTATTTGTTATGTAAGGCTTCAGAGTTTAAGTTTGGCGAAAGTGCCATTGAAACCTGAGCAAGCGAAGGACCCTATGAGCGAACCACGAGCGACGCGAGTGGTTCAAAGAAGTATCCTGTGCGTTGCGAGGGTTTCAATGCAAGAGACGCTGAACATCTTTGTTGCTGCGCGAAGCACAATTTTTCATCTCGGCTACAGCGAGAAAAATGGTGGATGGAAGAAAAACAGTTGAACAAATAGTAAATCCGTTTTTAATTTACCAACAAACGTTAGCAAAATATTAAAAATAACTAAACGGATTTTAAAATAAGTTAATAATGGATAATGGATAGCGTTTCTGAACGTGACGTTATTTTTTTTCTTTATCGAGTGAAAAATTTAGTGGGGCTGATAAGAAATTCTACATTTGAAGTTCGTATTATTTCGTCCCTCTCGCTAACCTAATTAAATACTATTCGTGTAAAAGGAACGGCATAATACGAAATTCAAATTTCAAATTTCTGAGTATATGAGTAGGTGAACAATGGCGGTTATTGTCACGTTCGAATTTCAAAAACCTTTTCCACTCAAAGGGGGAAAAAGCACTTTACTACGCAGATTTTGTAGGCGCAAGACAGCCTTATCCAGCAAGTGAGGTGAAAAATTATTTGACTCGTCTATTTGGGGCGTTGAAACATGAAAGCATGAGTAAGTTTAATTTAAAATTCAATATTGTGTTATCCCATACCGTCCAATAATAATTTTAACTTTGATTAGATTATGACAACTAATTCAAAACTTACTTAAACGAATATCTTACGAATTTACTAAGAAACTATCATAGTTTCCAAGCTCACTAATTTCAAAAAGCATGTTTCTACTAGTTGAAATTAATTTGTAATTAGCATGTCACTATCACCACCACGCACGAGTATACAGGACTGGCAGCATGGCAATTTCGTCATACATTGCGTGTGTTGCCAATTAACCCCTCTGCAGTAGTAGCTACAACCGTTCAATGAACAGAGAATGTTGACGCAGCGTCGTCGGTTGCGCGTAGTCTTGGCCGGGTAACGAGCTCCCGCGGGATTTATCGCTTTTGGAGTTTTATGAGGCAAGTTCTGTAAGGTGCGTGGAGTGTCGCCGGCGAGACAAATGAGAGCAACAGATGCCTATCTGAAGCGGAAACAGGGAGGTATTACTCACCGTCTCCATTCCGTTGTGGGCAAAAATTTAAATATAAGTACACAAGTATTATTACTCGTGAGTAACGAAAACAAGTTGCGCTTGTTTATATCTTTACTCTGGCTATTCGTCTGAACTGTAACCGTAGCTGTTAAACTGTAAACGTTACAGCAACCAGAAACTACGCCATGGCCACACTAGGGTTTCTGGTTACTGCAACCTGTAACAGGTACAGTCCAGCTCGTAGATGAATACCCTAGTCTAGTTGTAGGCGACGCACCTATTTAGGCAGCCACCTTTTTTTATTAAATTGTTATATTTTGGCACTGGCCACAAATAAAGTTAATTCCATACAGCGCTAAAAGAAAACAAAAACAAAAGAGAGTCGTGACATTCCTCTGGTCAGCGCTGCGTGTTGAATGTTTACTAAAATTTAAATTGTTTTATTTATTAGTTTCTACAGTCTACACTAGTCTTTTGTCTAAATTAATTAAAGCACGGGTTTAATGTGTGTTAATTAAAATAAAAGCTATGCTCTACACTCTGTACACGGACTTTTATATGTCCAAGACACGCGTAACGTGCACCTTTTAGACAAAGCGTTCATACAAAAGTTATATAAAATCTTTCCATTACTGCAGCGGACAGATCTGATGTGACCTCTCGAAAACATTACGCGGCGTTCCTTTATAACCGGTGGAACGCTCTATATGTATCTAAAATTGACTTAATAATGCGTACGTCGAACTTTAATCGAAATCTGTTCATAACTTTTCGGGTAAGTATCCAAGGGCTCCGATCAACCTCAAAATTAGGCACAAGTAATTTCGAGTTTTGTGATTAAGGTTAGGAGTTACGTGTCTTCATAGTTTTCATGCAGAACCACAGTCTTCTAAAAAGACGTGCGGAGCCATCCAACGTCATCATGTAGCACGAAGATTATTGTTAGCAAAGAAGGCTTCATTAGTAGGTAAGAAAGATTAGAAACAAACTCTGCACTTAACCAACTTAACTACTTATTGAAAACTTCACAGTCCAAAGTTTTTTACTGCAAAGATTACCGAACTAACGCTAAAAATCGGTTGGATAACTTTAACAACAACCCATTATTAATTCCGGTCTTAAAAACTTGAATTTGGAAAATTTTGGGAGTTTGCCATAATCTGGAATGTGAACGTCCTATCCATTTGTTAAAGTACCTATACATACCACAGCTATTGGCAAGTCGTGCGTTTGCTAAGAGGCGGTGGACACTTAGACAGTTAAGGGGTGAATACTTTGCAAGTCTGCAGTTAACAATGCAAAGTGGAATGAACAAAATTTTACCTTGCTACTCCGCTACTTACTCCGTTACCTCGTCAGTAGCGGAGTAACACATGTCTTTTGTTCATTGAAACCTCCCCGTAAAGTGACGACTGATTCAATAAAATAATGCAAAGATGCTTGCGGCCGCAAAATACGTATTATTAACGTCAGATATTAAATTGATGGTCCGATATTTAAATGTTTATATTTATAGAGAGGGAATGGTAAATACCTATTAATTTTAAGTGAATATTATAAAAGCGCACCGCTGTGCCGGCCACTAAACATTGTGCCATGATTCGCTATTACGGATGTCGGGAACATTATCCTCGCAGGGAGTCCGTACAGCGGAACTCTATGAACTCTGTTGTTTGTTGTTGTTTCGAAAAGTTATTTTATTTCTGACATAAATTGCACGTTATAGATGCTGCAACGCCAGATACGATTGAGTGTTCACACACGAGCTTACTTGGTCTATCTGTTTAAGGTTAATGCACGGAAAAAAAAACTTAGCTGTGGTAACTAGGAATTAGTTGGCGCAGCTAAATTCCTTCGAAACTATAGGGACATCGAAGTATTTAGCTATCGTTGCAAAGAGTTTTTCGCTACCGAAACTTGGCTGTGATAGCAAATATTCTTAGTTGTGATCACTTTGAAGTTTGGGAAACTTAGCAGTGACTGCTAATCATATTAGCTAAAATTAGTTGTGGCTGCTAAGTATATTAGCTATATTTAGCAGTGACAGCTAATTTAATTAGCAATATTTAGCGGTAGCTGCAAACAAATTTGCCGTAGCTGCTAATTACTTTAGATGTGACAATCAAAATAATTCGTTGCATCGGCGAAAGTGTTGGCTGTAGCAACTAAGTTAGTTTGATACTCTATCGCATTTCTTTAGCGGTATTCGACAACGAGTTTAGCTGCAGCTGCTAAAAGGGTTTGTTACTATAAGAAAGACTTAGTTGTGAGATGTAATCAAGTTAGTTGTAGCTGCTAATTAAGATTGTTACAGTTACTAAGAGTCTTAGTTGTGGGATGTAATCAGTTTGGCTGTAAGTACTAATTGGGTTTGTTACTGTAACCAAGAGTCATAGTTGTGGGATGTAATCAATTTAGCTGTAGCCTCTAATTGGGTTTGTTACTTTAACTAAGAGTCTTAGTTGTGGGATGTAATCTGTTTAGCTATAAGTGCTAATTGGGTTTGTTACTGTAACTAAGAGTCTTAGTTGTGAGATGTAATCAGGTTAGCTGGAGCTGCTAATTAAGTTTGTTACAGTTACCAAGAGTCTTAGTTGTGGGATGTAATCAATTTGTGGCCCGAGGAAGCGACCGCCACTGCGATACGGAAACCCGTGCACACACCTGCAAAGTCTGATAGACCGGGCCCGTTAACGTCCTAACGAATTAGAAGCAGTAACGTGCACACTAGGCTACTCAGACTCGCTTCCTGTGTCTGTTACAAGATAATCATTCAAAATCATCTCGGGTATATATGGACGCTCGGTCAACCAAACGATAGCGCGATGTAACTTGCGCGCAGCGCCATCTGTTGGCGTATTTCGTAAGCTCAGTTGCTGTTGGCCTTAATACTTATCGTTACTTATAGTCAAAGCT
Source organism: Pandemis cinnamomeana (assembly GCA_932294345.1). Taxonomy (NCBI): domain Eukaryota; kingdom Metazoa; phylum Arthropoda; class Insecta; order Lepidoptera; family Tortricidae; genus Pandemis; species Pandemis cinnamomeana. Next base: position 6,199,182 of record OW028705.1, on the reverse strand, counting down.
GCAAAAAGTTCTTGGCTGCCACACTTAAGTCTGATTTGCTACGACTGCTAATATAATATTGCTGTTCATTGCAAAGTAAATTTGTTGGTGCGACTAAGATTCTTAGCAACATTAGCAAAAAAATATTTAGCAGTTGCAGCAAATAATATTAGCTACAGTTTGTGAATAAGTTAGTCAAAGCTGCAAAAAGTTCTTGACTGCCACACTTAAGTCTGATTTGCTACGACTGCTAATGTAATATTGCTGTTCATTGCAAAGTAAATTTGTTGGTGCGACTAAGATTCTTAGCAACATTAGCAAAAAAATATTTAGCAGTTGCAGCAAATAATATTAGCTACAGTTTGTGAATAAGTTAGTCAAAGCTGCAAAAAGTTCTTGGCTGCAACACTTAAGTCTGATTTGCTACGACTGCTAATATAATATTGCTGTTCATTGCAAAGTAAATTTGTTGGTGCGGCTAAGATTCTTAGCAACATTAGCAAAAAATTATTTAGCAGATGCAGCAAAGAATATTAGCTACAGTTTGTGAATAAGTTAGTCAAAGCTGCAAAAAGTTCTTGGCTGCCACACTTAAGTCTGATTTGCTACGACTGCTAATATAATATTGCTGCTCATTGCAAAGTAAATTTGTTGGTGCGACTAAGATTCTTAGCAACATTAGCAAAAAAATATTTAGCAGTTGCAGCAAATAATATTAGCTAGTTTGTGAATAAGTTAGTCAAAGCTGCAAAAAGTTCTTGGCTGCCACACATAAGTCTGATTTGCTACGACTGCTAATATAATATTGCTGTTCATTGCAAAGTAAATTTGTTGGTGCGACTAAGATTCTTAGCAACATTAGCGAAGGATATATTAGTAGATGAATCAGAAAAAAATTAGCAGCCGTTGCAAAAATGTTATTAGTGATTGCAAAATGTATTTATCAAACGTATCAAAGATATTATCTGCTGTCTAACACATGTAAAATTAGTAATAGTAACGAAATTTTTATCCACTATAACTAAGAATTATTAACGGTTACAACTAACAGCAATTACTAAATTATTTTGTTGATGAATTAGCTATAGTTGCTAATCAATTAGTACTGTTAGCAAATTATTTGAAATTCGTTTAGCTAAATATCGTTATCAGTGGTAGCTAACTGGTTTTAGTTGCTATAGACATGGCCTTGTTACAGTTGCAAACAAATTGTATGCCACAGCAAAGAAAATTTCAGCAAAGGGAGCTTAGCTATCACGGCTAATTCATTTCTCTCCGTGTGTGTCCACGCCCAAGCAACGCCATCCGGATTATTTGCGCCGTTACTATCTAGTACTACCTACTTGTTTTAGATATTTCGAAACAGTTTAACTGATATTTTCAACTTATTCAAAATTAAACTCGAATACCCAATCCTTCAATTCTCCAGACGACAGACGCGTGTCTCATTTAAATATTTCCACTAAAGTACCTACTAGGGACATCGACGCGACGAAATTTTATTTAAGCCAGTAGCTTATTTTGTCTTGCGTTGCTAACGAATTGCCAAGTCTAAATCTTTTTCGCAAAGAAATCCCCAACAAGCGTGTTTTTATAAAACAGTTGATTCCGAGTATATTCGAGTAGTCGAAAACGAGGTACCTCGGGTAAGCGGATCACGAAATTAACGTTGATTTTCAGCCCAAATGGGATGTCGACAGAGTCGACGGTGTCAGAAATATCGCATAATTTATATATAGGTACTGCCTACTACTAATATGCCTACATATTCTGGTAAACAACTTTACCCAATCATTTTCTGTGATATTACAAACTTTATCAACTGGCGTGCATATTTTATTCAGCGGCTTGAAAAACAAACTTCAACGTTACAATAAGCCAGCGCTGAAGTGAATTCAATAGAAGGTTTATTGATTTTTAGACTTAAATCTTCTTATGTTTCATCAATTTCATATTGCGTTGTAGCGGACGTATAATACAACAGTCACCAAGAATAATCTAGTGTGCGGAACAACGGTCGTATACAGCTGGATGCCTCGCGGACAGCGTCCCCGTCATACTCGTATCCGAGACGCGGCTGTGGCAGTACGTGGCGGAAATTCAATCTCACCCACACCAACGAATTGCAACTTGCCCCGCAGAACACATCCGATAGCTGAATTACCGGGCAACTGGTGTTGGTGAAAATTAACTTCAACCTTGTCCTTGGTGGAAAGGCAAGACGGGTATAGTGGTAGTTTAATAGGCGTATCTGTTTTCAAGAGAAGACGTAGTGTAATATTAGTCAGAGACGACGATGAAATTGATGATTCGTGAAAATTAAAAGTGACGATATTTTTATTATAAGCTGATTTTGCTAGCCTTATTAATCAAATGGAATACTAATAATAATTCTTTTGTTTTAGGGAAAATTAAAACTAAATTCAAAGAGATTGATTCGCGAATACGTGGAGCGTCCGTATGCTCCAAAAATAAAAAGAGATCAATGGCACGTTTGAGTTGTAAAAATATAAATGTAACGAGTACGTAAATTAACGAAGAAAATATTTAAAGTAATTTAAACTAGGTGAGGCGCGTTTCGGCATACAAAAGCAGTTAGAGAATAAGCTATCTAATTTGATATAACTCAAGCTTGCTCAACAAGTCAGTAACTATCTAACTGAATGAGCATAGGCAATAATAAGAAAGAAAGAGCAAACTCAATCCCCAAATTACCAGGACTCATCGTCATGAATATTGATAAAACTTTATTACTTCTAGACCTAAACGTCTACAGAAAAGCATTGAAAGACATCTTTGCGGTCACGTACAAAACGTAGTCGGATCTACGTGTGGGCAGGAACACTGATTTTGTTGCCTCTCTTTATCGGAATCGGTATTTATGAGCAATTAAATAAGGACGTTCCGTTTATCCGGATTAAATCTGATCCTAAAACAACTCGCAACACATGATGGGTGAACTGCTTTTAATCAATATACGTGGGTAGAGATAATTCATTAGCATATGGAGTTAATCCGTAGCACCAGTGTATTTTGTGTGCTTAGATATACGATGCGTAATATTGCCGAGGGCGACTTTATTGAATTAAACGTAACAGTGCTTAAGCGGAGCCTACCTACCAATATACATTCGTGCGCTGGAGTGGAACTTCATTAATCAATTACGAACATAATTTAATAGTTTGTTTAGTTCCGACACAACGCAAACAATAATATTGGCGCACCAAAATATCGCTACAAAAATGATTGACTCAGATCAATGTTTGTGAGGTATCGTAGTATATGCGACGTGAGTTAGAGTTGCCTTCAGGGCTCTCGGGGCTCGCGACATTCGACTTGTTTGTTCTTCGCGCACCACTTTGTTGCTCAACTAATCTCGCTTGTTGCTCACGAGTAGGGTTGCCAACTTTTTTTACAAGAAATAAAGTATATTCAGGTCTATGAAGATTATTAAACAGTATTTTAGCAAAACAAACAGTATTTATTTATTATTTTTAAATACATATTTTTTGGAGCTTCTCGCACAACTTACTAATTTACAATCGTTTTTAAAAACATCATATGCCTCATTACAATCAAAATTGAAATTAAAATAAATGAGGAGCTCATTTTTTATTAAATTGATAGATGCTTTATTTCTATCATCTCGCCACTTAGCATTCATTACTGAAAAAACTCTTTCAGTAAATGCTGAGGTGGCGGGAACAGAAAGTAGATATGAGACAATTTTAATTATATTTTTAAATTCTTCTGAAGTGTTTACTAATAAATGGCTCCACTTTTGGCTAGTACTCATTTCAAGAAAATCTTTATCTTCAGATACTTTTTCATAAATTACTTTAAAATTTGTTATTTCAGAATATAAATCGTCCATTCCAATATTAAGTCTATACAAATTTAGATTCTCTATAATTTTTTCAAAATGATCAAACGTGACTGCAGACTTTAATGACAAACAGCTAATTAAAGAAAGCCAGTTAGTCTGACTGAAATCAAACCATTTTTCTAAGTACAAATTAGCCTTTTCAATAAAAAGTATGAAGTTATTTATAGTTCTATCAAAAACTTCTTGGGATGACTCTCTAATAATATTTAAAACTTTTTTTGTTTCATGGCCAAAATACTTATCATTTTTTCTTTGAATTAGCTCAGTCTTTAAACCAGTCATAATGTTATAAACATCTAAGATAGTTACATTATTTCCTTCTAATTTTTTAATTGTTTTATTGAAAACATTTAGTATGTGACTAGCATAAAGAAGGTAACTATAAATCACATTATTTTTACCATTATCATCTAACATTAATAAATTTTGTATAACCATTGGACAGTCAACATCCAAACTAACAAAATAATTACAAATTGGTGTCCAATTAAGTAAAATTGTATCAATTGCTGGTAGAAGAGATAGCCAACGAGTTCCTATGTGTCTTTTTATTTCATGGAATTCTCCTTCAGCAACCGCTACAAATCTTTTTAATTCTTCCCTTCTGCATGCAGAAACAGAAAAATGACTATAGATTTTTAATATAATGTTTTCAATATCATAATTTAAACAATTCATAGAATTTTTTACTGAATTATGCACAATATGGGCATGACAATTTCCTTTTATTAAGTCTGGCACAACTTCTAAGATGTTTGTATATAATGAATGATTATGTCCAAAATTTGCATTTGTATTGTCTGCGCTAAAACCAGATAATTGATTGAAAGGAAGTTGATAAAACTCTAAAGAGTTTTTAATGGCTGAAAACATCCCATTGGCTGATTCATCTGGATTTTCATAGAAATCAATTAATTTTTGTTGTATTCCATTTTTAGGAGTAAAATATTGAACTACCAGAGGAAACAATTTTATATTTTTTTTATTGGAGGCATCAGTTTGTAGACAGTAAAATACATTGTCTTTATTTAACTGGTCAATAACAGACTGCAAGGAATGTGGGCCAAGAACTTCGGTCACTAATGCCTCCATTTTTGTCCTAGCCAATCGTAAGTTAGTGGCTGTTTTTGAATCGACAAAGATAATCTTATTTAATTTGATACCACAGTCCTGGCTACTGTACGATAAATTATGCTTGACAGTATGGTATGTCATCGCTAACTCGGCCGCTGTTAACTTGGTATCTTCATTAGAAGGGGAAGACAAGCCTGATGTAGAAGCAGAAGTTTTAGGAAAAAACTTTTGTAACAATCCACTAGATTTTCTCATTTCCATTTTTGCTTTATGTTTTTTGCTGGTCAAGTGTTGTTTAACCTTAAAAAACAGAAACGAAATATATATATATTATGTAAAATAGTTACCTTAATGTCTAATAATTTAAGCATGTCAAAAAATAGATAAGTGGAAATCAAGCAAATGCAAACGAAAGTACCAAACCTGTCCAACACCTGCGTGAGAAATAGTAAATGTTAAAGCGCATATTTTGCATTTAGCATTAAATTCGCACAGAGGATCATTAGTTAACCAGTCATATTGGCATTCCCATTCGTGCTTATATTTTTGTTGTACCTTCGACAGTTTGGCTTTCTTTCTTGGCGTTGTAGAAGTAGATAATTCGTTGTCACTTTCCATCTTTTGTACACTAAACTTATCACTGTATTACTTATATTTAATTACTTTAATAAAGATTTAAAAAATAAATAATTTAATTAAAGATTTATTACAAAAACAAACAAGGTCCACGCAAAAAAACGGATAGATTCTGAGAACGTACGTACACACACACTCGCATGTCTGTCAGTGAGTGACAGCTGACAGCCTTGAATATTTGACACTACAGATTCGTTCAGAAACTCAGTGCGATATGTTTGTGGCTGCGCTGCACTGAGCAGTGTAATGTGCGCCCTCTGACTAAATAAAAAAAATTGTGAGCGTCTAAATGTAACACATAATAATGTGTCTACATTTTGATGCTGAAAACAGTATTTTGTATACTTTTTTTTTGTTAAACAGTAAAAAGTATAATTTAGTGAAAAACAGTAGAATACTGTTTAAAACAGTATAGTTGGCAACCCTACTCACGAGCCCCTTTATATTGACTTTCTCTTACAAAAACATAAAAGGAATCAATCGTAGCTGGTATTTTGTATTTTGGACTACGTAAACTCTAAGACGGCTACTCCATTAACTATTGAGTGCCTACAAGAAAATAACAAGAACTGATTCAATTTTGTTTTTAATGAGTTTGAGTGTAACAAAATCAAAATAAATTGAAATAATATTATTAGGTCAGTTCTTCTTTATTTCAACAAAAGTTGAACTTCCTACGTACCTCAGTAATTCGTAATTTGATATACGTGACCTTTGATTGCAGTACACTCCGATCTGCTTATATATTTACTTGCCTAAGTAAAATAATTTAATAATATCTAATGTAATGTAAATCCTACTAGCGACTTATCCGATCAACGAACAAAAATTGCGCAATAGAACAAAAATGTTCGGCCGGTGAAATGAGTTTTGTTTTGTTAAACATAAATCACTGCTTAAAATTAATTTGTAAGGGCGAGCTATCGGAAAAACATTTCGGTGCGAACAAATTTATCACCATTTTCGTAGGAACAGATTAATTGGCAAATCGAAATTGGAAATGTAATAATAATTGTTACTGCAAAAACACTGGGATTTTTAAAATTTCCGAGATTAACACGGCGAAAGAATTAAATATATATGAGTAAAAACTGTATAAAACTCGTGCTTTTAATGCTAAGAGACTACTTAATGGTCTTAAATGGAAAAAGTATGCAATGGTCGTCAAAGACTTATTTTAACGTGAAAAAAGTACAAAATTTCAGGACGTAAATTATGAGTTAATTACACGCGATGCTATTAGTTCTAATTAGTTTAATCCCGAAATACCTTACCTGTCTCGCTCCCGTTTCTGCTAAGTCCACCTTGTTCCCGACCACCACAATGGGCACGGCCGTGCTGGCTTTGGTCTCGTGAATTTGGTCTCGAAGCGTTCTCACTTCAGCGAAGCTCTCATTGTCAGTGATATCGTATACTAGGATAAAGGCGTCTGCCGACTGCATGGACAAAGCCCTCATTGCCGGGAACTCGTATGCTCCTGACGTGTCTAATATATCCAGGGTCAACCTTACACCGGCTACGTTGAAGTCGCCGTGGTGCATCTCCTCGATAGTTCGCTTGTACTTGGTCGAGAACGAACTGTACAGGAATTGCGTTATAAGCGACGATTTTCCAACTTTAGCGGCTCCTAGCACTACTATTTTGTGACGCACGGCATTGTTAGTGAGGTTGGCACTACTAGAAACTGTTTCTTCGGTTCGCTCGGTCCTGTAACAAAAGAAAACAATTCGATGTACTTTTAATGATTTATCTATTATTTGTGTATTTTCAGTCCTGAAAATATAATTGTAATTCAATTATATACGAGTATATAATATACCTATTATAAAAGGACAGGGTAGGTACTCATTGAAAATTGACCGCAATAGATATTAAGAGTGTCGGCTTTTTTATATTTCATCTTAAATATAAAAAAGCCGACACTCTTAATATCTACACACATTGACACGATGCAAGCAAGGCTTTCGCTTGCGAAGGTGTTACAATTAGCTACCATGTTTAGAATTTTTATTTGATGTTTCGTTTACAATGTTTACAATATATATTTTCCTATGTAGTTGCTTAGATGGCCCAAGTTACTCAGAATTCTCCCAGGAATGGCGCTTCAAATTCTTTTTAATATTAATATAAATTTGTGTAAGGTGAATCATGAATCAAATATGAAAATTTTTCCTTACAACTGAACGTAAACACGTAAGTATGGATTCCCAGAGAAAACATGGAAACAGCTTACGCTTCGCAAACACATACAGCGCCAATGACACGGCTAGAAACGGAGTAAATTACGTAATAAATTTAACAGCAAACTGTGGGACACATTTGTGAAGTGAACGATTATCATGCAAATCAGTCGTGCGTTGCGCGAAATATGGCGGCGTCCTTCGATAAAACCTCGCGAAAGGGCGACTAATGTATTCGTTAGGTAGATAAACAATGAGGGTACCCGGTTTCTTATCTAGCCAGGGCAGGTCGCTAAATTAAGTCATTGACAAACTATTTGGCTAACAATGACATTATTTCTAAGGCGTGCTGGTTTCATAGCGAATACAGTGACAAAATCAGGAATAGTTGGATGGTCTGGTTATAAAAATCTGAAAAAGCAATATCAGGCAAAGAAATGACCGTGTAGAATTTTTCTGCATTACTAAACAAATAGTATTCGTCTGATTAGCCTTGAGAGTGGACGATTTAATTCGTACTTTTAAATTGATTCATTCTGACACCTACCTACTTACTAAATACTTGTAAATAATAATGTTATCTGGCAAATTATGCATACCATACCATTTTTAAATAATGTAATATTTTATGATGGAACGAATTTCGACAGGAAAGTATCATAAAAGTACGTGATCGTGTAAAATGTAAATCGACATTTAAATTCGTAAATTGTGTCGAATGACCAAATGGGGGACATTACTCTTAAAAACGTTTGCGCTTCTAAAATGTTTAGGCCTACAGGCATTGTGTCATTTCAAATTGAACTATAAAGCAGTAACAATCTGTCACTTCCATTTGGTATATACTGTGTGCATCGGTTGTTAAAATTATTCCCAATTACAATGGCACAATCTACACGCATGTTGCACGCAAATTGGAACGTAGTTACTGTACTGACATTGCTATTGAGTAATTACTGGCATTGTATGCCTAAAAGCCTTGTATTTGCATGACCACCTCAATTTCCACGCTCACATACTACTAATTAGGTAGGTACGATTATAAGCAGCAGACTGCAGCAGTACAAAAACGTAATGATCCTCTTTTTGCGGCAAGGCAGTAGTGATTGACCAAGCTTTATTAACTTTTTCTTAAAGAGTTTTAATCTGGCTGGATAACAAAACATTGTCTGGGCTCTTAATCAAACTGATGAGCTTTAAGTGCCAACTACAAACATAATATCTCCTTTAAAAACGTAATTAATTTCGAGCTTGATTTATGAGCGTCATTAAAATTGGGTACGTGTAGCTGGAGCCATCGGGTGTGGTGTGTTTTTTTTCACAAGCCATGAGTCAGTCTCAGTGCATATTGATCGGCAACGATGTTTGCCGACTGATAAGCCGGCGGGTGACATGTGTGTCCAGGACACGATACGAGTATCTGCGGTTATCGAGGCTGGATTATGGTTGTCAACTCAATTGTGTGTTGCAAGAACTGCTGACTAGTTTGACACTAATTTAAGCCATTTTTTATGATCATGAGATTAACACAAGCGACCGACATCCGCAAAATATACAGTACCTTACGTGCTAAGTGCATCTTCATCCAGAAATGTATTAACAACAAGTTCAAATCTTTAATTTTTTGTTTACCGCATACTTTAAACATGCCCTAAGACCAAGAGATAAGTTCGCAACATCTAAAAGATAATTAAGCATCTTGAAATACAACATTTACTCTTTATTTATTCAGGGTGTTAGTTAAGTCAGAGAGCGAAGTTTGTGACTTCATTATTCTCTTACGCGAATCGTTTTAATTAAATTTTGCTTGTCTAAATCATTTGAGTCCTTATCGATCGGCAACATTAATTTAAATTTCAGCGAGTTCCTTAATTATGTAAAGCCATAAAAAGTAGCACACAATAAAGGTATTGTCTCTTTTAGAATGTTGGAACAAATAAGAACCAAAAGCCGAAGCAATCGTTTGGAAAAGGCTCTCTTAATTATGAAAGCGCTGTTGAATGTTTTCTGTGGGGATGTTTTTCTTTGCTGAAGTAGAACAATATCATCTGGAGAGTAAAGGATGGATATTCCTCTGTAGTATTGTATAGTTCCGAAAAGGCCGGCGCACAATAACCACTTTACGAGCGCCGCTTTATCTGCCAGCGGGCGGCGCCATATCAATTTTATTGACCTATTGTAAGAGTAATCGACGTATATCGTCAAGGTGTATTTTATATTTTCCATATCTATTATTTTGAGTATGGTTACCAGCAGTGTTAATATGCAATAAGTTATTACGCGGGCACATAACATTTTAGGAAATAAAAGAGGGCTTTCTATGTAAATACCAAATTTCTGAACAAAAAGTTATCGACGTGGCAACATCTTTTTATGAAAATAACTTATTTAGTTCCCATTTTATCCATTCTCTGCATTTTTGGTGTGGAATATAAGTCTAGCAACATTGGTATATGGTACATCACTCAGCGGGTAGCATTCTAGCTTGTTAGCCAAATGTTGTTATGAATTCCAAAACTGAAAAAAATTAGGAATGGCTCGTTCCGCTTACAGTCCTTCACTGGGACACAGAGTAAAGCTATTTACCTACCGATTCACGCGGCAACGACACACAGAATTGGCAATTTATCATTCAAAATGACGTTATTGCCATTAGAATCCAACACGAGCTAAATATTTATGCAAAGTTTGATCACGGTATGAATGTATTACCTACCTACAATTTTTCGTTTAGCATAACTTTTTCTACGAGCGTGCTCGCATTTCCTAGAGAAATCTTCTATTTTCCGTTATAAAAAGCATCCAATCCCGCTCTAAGCCATAAACTAAGTCCAATAGTTGGGACGTGATAAACCAAACGAATAATCAAATCCCCTTTTACGTGCTTGTGAAAATAACAGAATTTTAGTAACTGGAAATTATTCTATACCTACTGCGGTTTTTAAAGTGAGTTGGTAGTGTATTATCTAATGTTTTGTAACTCAAAATTAAACCAATAAAAGACAGTTACACGAAGGTGTAGCGACACAGACTAGCCTAGCTTGCGTTAGGGCAAACACGTGCGAGCTATATAGCTTCGATACGAGCAGTTCTTAGTCCGCCCAAGAGGGAGTTAGGACGTTAGTACAGTCGAGGGCATAAATATTGATACAGCCATCATGTCAAATATATGTGTAACCGACCTTATTGTTTGTGGCATAAAGTGTATAAATACGTACATATATTTATACAAGAGTACTAATGTGTACTGCTACCTATAAACTAGTTACTGGAAGATATTTTATAATTTGCATCAACCCTACATACCCTAGCGATGGACTTCTAAAATAGTAAATCCGCGTGTTGACTGTAACGGTACATAGCGTATTTTACCGTTAAATTCACAAATATATGATTGGGCGTTGCCTATAGTCAATTAATAATATTAGGATATATTATGTAAGCCTTTCCTTTTCCTTTAATATAATATGTATAGACCAAATAATAATTAAGCTGGAATTTCAGTACGAGGGTGATAACTGGATGAGTAGGAATGTACTAAATACTGTATAAACGCTGAATAAACTACACAGGTAGTATATGACACTAAAATGTTCGATAATTGCGTAAACAGCATCGTACGCGCTTCCTCGCAACTAGAATGAATTGACGTAATTTTCATTGATCGTGTTGTTTCATGTTGGTTGTATCTGAGGTGCGTTCTATCTCTTTCACACGCTAGACTAACCACAAAACAGGTATGTATGTAGTTGTATGTATACGGTCCGAGACTCACGGGGAATAGCGAAATTCGACCTTATTGGGTAGAGCGTAAGGATCGTTTTGGTTCAAATGTCGGAAATGTCGGAGATGACGCAGAAAACGCAGAAGAGGACGGTGTCGGAGATGAGCCTTATGTTGCTGAAAACGCTAATGTCTGAGAAGATGCAGAAAACGCAGAAGAGGACGGTGTCGGAGATGAGGCTTATGATGCTAAAAACGCTAATGTCTGAGATGATGCAGACTTAGCGAGTATAAAAGGGACGTTTCTTCAAGGAATCGGGATTAGTTGTTTTCGGAATTTCTTCAAGCGAGGTCTTGCTGCTGTAAGCGATATCGGTTCGCAGTTTATTTATTTTGACAAAGTTTAATTATTTAATTTAATTATTTAACTTAGTTTAATCGTTGAATTATTTATTGTGCTTCGCAGTCAGTGTTCGTGAACCAATTACCATACCAACCTCACCAATATCCTAGATCCTTCCCTCATCCGATTTCTCTGCGGCCAGGACCCCTTTAGCCGTCAGTATCATGATCGGTACCCAGAGTCCGGGGTATCGGCAGAGAAATTACCACCATCATCGCCATTGTCATGACGTTTGATTATTGGCCATGAATTCTGATTGTGTGTTCTAATCTGTCACGCTTGAAGTAGGGACTTTACGGGACGAGGTTCCCGGCCCCAAGGCAACCTTGCGGTGTTAACAAAGCTTGGGGTTTAACGTCTTTCGGGACGGAGTCAGGCGTTGGTGATCGACCTGGTGCTCGTCTGCCGTGTGGGAGTCGGGAAACTTCCCCCTAGAGTTATCAGGCTCTGGGTATCTGCTGGGTTCCTGATTTACGCAGCTGCCACAGAAGAAATACTGAGTGAGTGTTTTCTTTGTTTTGTGTTACTTTGTTTGTGATATGTGAGCTTAGGCTGATTTTATGCAGTGTCGCTTGTTCATTATGTCTGTATTCTACGGTCATATGAATTACTTACTTTTGAATCATTTACTATCACTAATTGTTGAATTTGCCTTGGCTGGAATGTTTTGAGGGTAGATTAATCAACACCTCAGTTGAAACGAAACCTAAGACATCAAGACTCGCATGTAGTTGTTTTACCTAGACCGGGAAGCGCTACGAATGCATTGGGAGTCATCACCATCAATATCATCTAAATTATGATCAATTAATAGTGGAAATGGAATCTGCTATTATCATCATCACAAGATTAATTTACCTTGTAAAACTATTCTTTGCTATCGCAAAATTACTACAATAACAGTGTACATGTTATTTATTAGACTTGTGAATCAAAGTCTTTATTAAGGTGAGTAATTTCATATCACTATTGAATCATGGACGGGGAGACCATACCTCATCCGGTAGCGCATTGGTTTGGCTAGTTGCCTATATCGAAGTACAGTATGAAGTCATACAGTAGTGAGAGAATACTACTTGAAATCAAACTCAGACTTGCTGTTCTCTATATAGAAGGGAACCCAAACTCATGCCTATGAAGGTCTACTGTGACGGTCGGGGATAAGGGGGGGAAATAACTAATTTATCACATATCTTTTATAACTGTGTTTATAATGTGCATTTCTATTTTCCATTGACAATCTGATTTGTGTACATACTTATTTTCTATCAGCGGACTTCTTTAAGTTGATCATAAGTTGATCACTATTTTAGCATAACATGTAATAGACTAATTTACAGGTTCTTTACATTCCATAGATCTCCATGAAACTTTAATCATAATGTGTTTCCTTGCTACGCTATTAGCCATTGACTTACTTACTTTTCTGTATACTACTATTATGACGAGCTTCATAATTCATTAAATAATGGTTGCCTTATTTCCATACTTGCCCAAATGATCACTTAACTATTATACTTTATGCTTCATTAACTATACATAAAATACCTTCCAATCAGAAGACTTAATCGCAATTTTCTTTAGTTAGCGCAAACATAATCCTTAGGTAATGTGTTGCTAGCCGTCGCGCATGTATGTTAGTTTTAATTTGTAGGTAGACCAATCTTTACTCGTCACTAAACGTTCCCAGGGTTACGTAGGATGCGGACACAACGAAGGGTATTTAATTTAATTACTAGACGATTCACGCACTAGACGATCACATGGCCATATCTACAATATATCACGTATCACGACCAGTATAGTTTGTTAGGCTTTCACGACATATATATTTTATCAGTAGGCGGGCTTACTTACCTCCTATATTAAGTACGCATTGGATTGAGCTGTGTAGCTTAGGTACGTTAGGCGCGCTATTCGATTTAACTAGAAATTATTTTGAATCAATTTACAGTTTTTTTAATATATCTTAGCATTTTAAGAAAATTAGACTAGGGGGGGGGGAGGTTTTGTTACAGTGGTTCGCGTGACCAGGATTTAGGATTATCTTAGGTCCTGGTTTATTTAGGCCGTATATCGTTAGCTGATAATACATAGCTCAATTTATTATTTCGTTATAATTCCTTGTCGTAAAGGGATGATACTTTTAGCTCGTATTTTATAAGTCTGTTTGTCTCTTAAACTTTCAACATAGGTAGGTTACCTAGGAATTGTCCAACAGTTGCTTTTTTATAAAAAGTAATTGTTGGACACAGTGTTGCCGTGTAATGGAAAAGTGAGAGTAAGGATTGGTATCTTCTATAGGTTACTAAAATATAATATTAGTTGGATATAGTTCAATAAAACAGTCACCTTTAGAATAAAATTTTAATATTGATCTTTACATAATTTTCTGAATTATTACTGAAGCATTATTTTCGCGACACTTATTATAAGCACTCATAGTTCAAGTTCTGTAACGATATTTGATAGTCACGTTTTGTCACCTTGTTCACTTTGCACTTAATATTACCTTAGCATTATTGTCGTAAACTTTCATTGGTCCACTTCACTCCATAGTTCCGTTGGTTCATGATTCCGTTCATTCACGGCGTCCCGTGAAGATTTTTGCAAATTCTTATCCACTTCGCACCCTTACTTTTAGAATAAACAACATTCGTTGTAGGTAGGATATTGCTAATTAACTAACAACCATTTTTGCACTTTGCGTTGTAAACTCTGTTCCTTTTAACTAAACTTGTTCAGTCCACTCGTAGTTGATGTAATCACTTATATATTACGTTCGGTCATTATTGTTGTAAATTCAATTTATTCACTTGCACTCTTACTTTAATCGACGTCCGCTGTAGATAGGATACTGCTAGCTAACTGACAAAAAAATCTAGCACTTTACACGGTAGGATTATATTTTAAGGAGCAATTACACTGTTGCGTTCGTTTTATTGAGTCGCCGAACTTGTCTCACACTAGGTTAATCAACAAAAGTCTTGTTAGGTACCATTTTTGCACTTACGTTACCTTAAGTTTATCTAATCTTGATCTAGGGGTCCCTACTGATACACTTCGACCCATGCGGGGATCTTTTTGTGTAATTATTTTAGGTTTATTACTATTAAGATAGGTGCTTTCGATCTTTTAGGTTGTCTTTTTTTGTACTTCCGTAGCATATTATGGTATTTTAATGTCTCTTTCTCTAATGTTGTTATAGGCTCTGTTTACCCCGTAGTGGTATAGACGTGTTTTGCAATATGTGTATGTAATGATTTTACGCTGCAAGACGTATGCAGAGATAGACTTGGTGTATTTGCCCCTTCATTGGAAATTATAAGTATTAGCCGATCAAATATAGGTAGACTTCTCGAATTGTCGATTCATTTAGGGTAGATTCCGGTTTGGTTAATGTGATACCTACCTTCTTTATAAAAGTTGATTTAGGGTTCCCGGTGTAGATGAATATTTTTGTGACTTAAGAACGTGTTAGAATATTTAACTGGTTTGTAAACGAGTTGCTATTTTAGATGCATTATTAAATTAAAACTGAATGTTCATTTGACTGTAGGTAGATTTATGATTATAGTGTTTTGTATATCCAGATATGGAATCTTAATCTGATACTTTTATAGGTAACATTGCTTATAATGTACGCTAGATTTATAAAATTGTAAAGTCGGGGGGGTGCATAGTTATTTTTGAATGATTTCCATTAGGTTGAGAATACTGGTAAGGGTTTTAAGGTTGCAAGGTCGGGGGGGTGTAATAAATATACTTTTAATTACGGTGATAATACTAAGCTAGCGAACGGGGGTAGTGTTCTTGTGGGTTAAATTTATTTATTATTCTTATTAGGCCCTTTAGTAGAGTAGTTCGTGGTTAGGGCTTGATATTTAGGAACTCTTCTTATATTAGGAAACGTTACTACTAAGCCAGGCTCATGTGCATTATAGGGTAGACAGAGACTTAAGTGTATGTATTCTCAGTTATAGCAAACTGATTACGTTCTCGAACGGTAGGTAGTAATGACTAGTATGTAAGTATGTCGTGTTTACGAAATAAAAAGAGTAGTGTTATAGAAATTGAGTTCGAAAATAGGTGATGTTGAAATTACAGCTATGGCTGTGAGAGTTTTATGTTTAGTGACAGTTGTACCTATCTCGGAGCATTTAGATTGGTTTACTATATTAGTGAATGTATTCTTGTTCATTTTGATTTTTCATTACGGTTGTATGAGCTTTGTAGATGCCTGTGAATACTTGGCGATAGTTAGTTATGTGTGTTATGTATATGGGGGTATTTTAAAGTCGTCGCAAAATAAAAGGCCCGTTTTGACAGTTCACGCCTATGAAGTTCTCTATTTTTTACCGATCGAAATGTTCTGAAGGTATTAACATTTTTCATTGATGGGTACCGCCCACTCGGCTAAGTGCTGTGCATAACGATTTTTTCATATTGTCCACAGACTAATAATAATCGGTTAAAGAAAAAATAAATCGATCAAGATATTTTTTTAAGGCCGACTCGCACTTGGCCGGTTTTATTTATTTAAATACTAGTGTTCATCAATCAATTAATTACTGAATTTCAACATCAATTAATTACTGAATTTCACCAGCTGCGTAGTGATCTTTACTGAAAATTATGAGCTTGTAACATTGTATCATTTCAAAATCTACAACATCAGTGTAAGTTAAATTTTCTAAACAGAACTTTAATCCAATGCACTTTACAATATATATTCAAATCGATCAAGTACTCATGCAAACTTCAGTCGATTTATCGTGAGTATCGAGTACCGAGTCTTATGGTTACATCACTAGTTACGTCGCAAAGACAAATGTCAAAACGGGCCTTTTATTTTGCGACGAGTTTAGTCAGAACATAGAAGTCATTTCATGGGGTTAATTAGAGTGCATCATTTTATTACATTGAAGTATGTGAAATGTTTCTCTTTCCTTCTTTCTTTTTATTGAGTGTGAGTTAGGTTTCTTTCTTAGGCCTCCCAATAAAGACTGAGGATGTTTAGAACTTTTACCATCTTTAGTTTTAATATAGCTCACAAAAGTAGTATCTACGATATCATTAGGGAGGGGTATCAACTGGTGACAAAGTTATATAATAGATTGACTCTGTTTAGTGTAAGTAGGTATTACACTATGTGGAAGCAGGATGACTATCGTTGGTCGTAGGGTTGTCTTTCTCAAATTTTGACTTAAAACCTGTAGTGTATGTATATAAGTATAGTTCAGTAAGTGTTTCTCTGTAGGAGGTGTCGGTTGATAGGACACGATCATGTCATTGTTTACTCTGGAATACTATTAAGTCTACATTAGATTTTATTGTAGAAATTTAGACGAAGGCAGACTTTAAGTAAGTTTTTAGTTGGTATTGAAATGCTTTCTTGTCCATCATCGATGCTTTCCTTTCTTATTTTATGCTGTCAGTATCATTAAGAAATACACTGACTCTAAGCTTGTATGTATTATGGTTGTTTCAAAGGTTGATTTTACTAAGAACTTGATAAGGTACTCGTAAGATCAGTAAATTAGGTATACAATACGGTGGGTAGGCCCGTTCAGGTGCCTTGATAGGCGTCCTCTCATTCGGACAGGGGTTCTGTGCCCAGCGGTGGGACGTGTGTGGGCTGATGTTGATTATGATGACGTTAGTTGTTAGATAATGGTGTTTATGATAGTGATAATGATGGTAGCTAGGTCTGTTTAGGAATGTGTACCTACTACCTACGTTCTTATAAAAGTTTATTTATTGAGCAAGCTTTTAATCTTGCAATTTTCATATGTTTGTTTGTTTGTTGGGTAGAATAGGTCGTGGCTCGTTCACTTCAGGTACTTTGTATTTATAATGTACGTATGTTTGTGTGTAAATGTGTTGATTACACAAGTTATAGCCAAGTGAAGTATAATTACTGTCGGAATAAGAAGCTTCTATTAAAAATGTAGCATCTTATTTGTTAATCCTACCGCCAAGCAGCAGTACTAGCGCTGCTGTGTTCAGCCGTAGGGTAGTCAATGGAATTACTGGCACAACACTCCAGGTAATTTACCCTTACTCACTGAACCGGTAATGCATCTGCAAATGCTGCGGTGTTGCAGATGTCCATGAGCAGTGATGGTTGCTTACTATCGAGTAACCCACTTATTAGTTTGTTTCCCTTGTTGTACATTTTAAGTAGATGCCGAAAACACTAGCTGCATCTTGCGACTTTGTTGCAAGAATTACGTAGGTTTAGGGATAAAAGGCACGCGTTATTACAGTCTATAGTTTATCGTTATGCCAAATTTCACCCACATCTATTCAGCCGTTCTGACGTGGAAATAGTAGCATACATTCATTCATACAATTATACCACCCATACCACCAATGCACACATACATCCTCACAAACTTTAGAATTTATATTTTTATTAGTAGGATAGTAGAATAAAATAAGATAGGGTAGGATTACATTTTGAAGTGATTATATCAATTGACTAATGATTCACGTTTCTACCTTCTTTCCAAAAGTTCGATACATAGGAGATTTCGCTTTGGTTTTAAATACGCAGCGGCTACTCATACTGTCTGTAGGTAGGCAAAGTAATTTATATCTATCTATTTAGAAGTGTGTTTACAGTTAGCTCCAGAGGTATTTGTATTGACAGTAAAAGTATGTATATTCATTAGTATGCAGGGGTGTCATATTATAATGTATCAGTTAAATTTTAAATTCCTCAATGTGCATTTGTTATGGCTTTTCCTGGTTCCATACAATCCTAGGTATACTTAATAAACAAATATCATTGAAATTGTTTCAGCAGTTACTACTTACAAAATTTTAGATGCACGATTAGTGGCTTGCTTACATCATGACTTTGATAATAAGTACGTATCATCACGCCTCTTTCTCGTAGGGGGTAGATAAGACTTGCTACGATATACCCTGTTTCACTTGCTACAATCCTGGCAAGATGATAATAATAATTTTGAGCTTTAGTTCAATAGAATGTAGAAATCCCTGTCTTTTGTAATTAGTATGTATGTATGTATGTAAACTCTTTATTGTGCAAAATAAACAAGACAAATACACCATTACCACCATTAGTATGAGTATGCTCTGTTTTGTTATTGTGAATTTGTCATATAATGTTAAACATTTTCGGAGCTGAATATATTTCATGAAAAAATAAGTTCCGTACATAATTGTAAGTATGTAATTCTGAGTATCTATGTATGTATGTATGTAGTTAGGCTAGTGAATATGCCCGATTCCTAAGCAAAACGAAGGTAGTGTCGTTTTATATTTGTATATTACGAAGATAGATAGATGGACATAAAAACGTGCCTAGTGCAAGTTTATATGTACGCAGGTATATGGTTAGGCTGGTATTTAGTGTTCACCATGATCAGTCGTATTTATGATAGTCCAGTGACAAAAGGGCCCTGTCCTTAAGCAGAATGTACGTGATGTGGACTCATTTTATTTTGGTTATTGGCATGTAAGCACATGTGTTGAGGATCTGGTAGGTCGCTGCAGTCAGCCTTATGTTTTGCTCTTTCTGCTTTCTCTATCAATTCCTGCCTATATTTAGGTCTAGTGCAACGCAGGGCAGAATGACTGGCTATTTGATATTTTTAACTACATTTTATTGTGTCCGTTACGATACTAAGGTGGTAGCGAATACTTGTCCTGAGGGAATAACTATATAAATATGTACAAAAACTTTAAAAAAAAAAAGACCTAATCGGTAGGTGGCAGCACTAGTATAGCACGGTCCGGCGCAGTTTCTAGAGGCGCTTAGAGCTTTTTTGAACCATGATCGGTGTTATGTTTGATAGTTCGGGTGACGTTCACTAGGTGGCGTCGCGGTGCGCGAGCACATGTTCTAACAAATTATTTATACTACGCCAATTTTAAAATTTTTATAGATTTTCCTGTAATCGATAAATAGAATAGTTACGGTGTGACCAAATGACGGATAGACACACTAAGAACTCGTAAAACGCAACACTAGGGTTGACTTTTAAATTTAGTTGTTTTCTTTTCGTGTAGAAATTTCATTCGTAATTATCTTTTGATTTCAGAAATAATTCTAAACATTTTACTATCGTTCAGGTTTTATTTACTTTTGCGATTGTGTCCTACCAGTTTTCCAAGTTAGCCTTACTATAGAGTAGGAGTCATTCACAAATACAAGAAGCGAACATAATTAGTAACCCAGAATGTCCATTACTTAAGGTCGAGTTTCGTCTAACAATTAATGACTAACACCGTGGCAGTGCGCCCGCATAAAAAAGGGAAGGGTAGTTTGATCAGACCGGCACAGTGCAGCGCATGTCTACCCTTATTTTAAATAATTACTATTGAATTGGAATTGCGTTTCGTTTTATGACTTTGATTGATAACTTACATTAGGCTAATTTTAAACAAAAATAAAATAGTGGTTTATTTTAAACATACTTAATGGGTAGTGAAATTAGTTAAGTATACACTTTGAGAGTTAATATTATGAGAAGCTAAATTTGGTATTTTTGTTAATAACGCCCTCTAGTGAGCATAGTTGATTTTAGTGTAAACTCGGTTGGCGGTAACTTGAGTAGTAGGTATGTTGAAACCATTATATTTTAGATAGATCACTGCGTTAACGAATCATCACAATATTATCCATTTGGAAAAAATACATGAATTTGTGTCAACTGTAGGGAAGTAATGATTATTTTGACGTAAGAGGTACTTGCATAAGTGTTACACTCACTTGTTCTTTTCTATTCTTAAGCTTATTCGTTGGTGCATACACCATATGCACGCGTTACCTATCGGTTTCATACGTTATCTACTTATAGTTTATCTGAGTTTTATGATTGAGTTGGTGGTTATTTGGGCATAGTACCTAGAGATTTTAAATGTGTCTGTTCTGAAATTAATTAGGTTCCTTATTACCGGAAATGTAAGTAAGTACAGATGTCTTGATCGTAGCGATTATTTCTCTGGATATTTTACATTAATATTTTCAGGATTAAATATTTTTCTTAAGTATTTAGTTAAGTCTCTCCAATTGTTCAACGACATCGTCTAGGTTCTGCGCGGGCTTTGTGTGGGTTAGGGACTTCACCTATTAATTTGCTCCGCGGGTTTTCTCACTTTACCCTGTTTGAATTCTGGAAGACTCTGGGGGGTGCGAACCCTGCCACGAGTGGGGTCGCAGACTAGAACGCTGAGCTACCACGGGTTTAGTGTATTTATAAGTCTTAGCTTTAAGATCATGAAATTAATCCATTAAGGCTTACCATAAGGTTATTTTAAGCTAATCATAAGAATAGAGTAGATACAATTGCGAGAAAATAATTTAAAGTTAATAGATTTGACTTGTGCAGGTGGAAAGCGATTGGCTTTTACAAATAAGTAAGATGGATGGATAAATTATTTAATTAGGATATTTGTTTTATTTGGGATAGAAACGGTTGCCTTGCGACTCCGTAACATAGGGTGTTGGACGGCTTTGCCTGCGTGTTCTATATTTTCAATTTTCAAATTGCGTGTCAGTGCGCATATTGCACAGACAAGGTTGTTTTGCACTTGTTGCGAGATGTGGTGATGTAATTGTTTTTGTCCATATATATGAACCTTCGAAAAATAACGACTGATTCAGTCCGTTATATATATTCCACTTACGTCTAAGTTACCTGATGAAATTGCTGTTTTGGAGTAGCTAGGTATGAAATTGCGATTGGAATGGGGAAGGAAGAACAAGGTTGTGTATTAATGCTATGTTGACTTCTTGACGAAAAAAAAAAAATGACGTTATGCTATAGTATGAGGGGCTGCAGCAACTTAGCAATTTTGGGGTTAATAAGGACGGTTTATTGGCATTCAACCCCTGAACAGCACACTACAAATGATTTTCCAGTGCGAATGGAGTTAGGTTAAGTCAAATTGACATCAGCTATGAGGCTGGCGCTAGATAATCATTACTTTACATGCGGTGCAGCCAAGCAGAAGCTAGGATGCGATGCTTAAATCTTCACACACTACACACTCACCGAAAGAATAGCGATTACTGTATTGAAGGGATCTTTCGAATGAGACTATTGGTTAACGGATGCTTATGGCCCAATATCTATTAACGTACTCTAGTTTTGGAAGGGATTTTTCCGGAATTTCCATATTCGGTCGATATGCAGGAGCAAGACTGGTATGGCGGGACTGGTGAAACGTGCTACTAGAGCCGGGGATTGTTCTCACAAAACAGTTTCCCTATCTAAGACTAGATTGCCTTGTGAGGGTGATATTCGTTCATAATTATTTAGTCGTGAACTTGATGGGTTCAGTTGTTACCTTAGTTACTACCTTTCGGTCTAAAAACACACCACACATTCCAAATACACTCATGGGAAAAATGCTAATAAATTAAGAGTGATCGATTTTGAAGGTTCATATATTTGTGAATACAAGAGAATTTAACTGTTTACTTCAGTTATGAGCTTGTCAGCTTTCCACTTGCGCAAACATTGGGGGGTGGTTGTAACGGTACATAGCGTATTTTACCGTTAAATTCACAAATATATGATTGGGCGTTGCCTATAGTCAATTAATAATATTAGGATATATTATGTAAGCCTTTCCTTTTCCTTTAATATAATATGTATAGACCAAATAATAATTAAGCTGGAATTTCAGTACGAGGGTGATAACTGGATGAGTAGGAATGTACTAAATACTGTATAAACGCTGAATAAACTACACAGGTAGTATATGACACTAAAATGTTCGATAATTGCGTAAACAGCATCGTACGCGCTTCCTCGCAACTAGAATGAATTGACGTAATTTTCATTGATCGTGTTGTTTCATGTTGGTTGTATCTGAGGTGCGTTCTATCTCTTTCACACGCTAGACTAACCACAAAACAGGTATGTATGTAGTTGTATGTATACGGTCCGAGACTCACGGGGAATAGCGAAATTCGACCTTATTGGGTAGAGCGTAAGGATCGTTTTGGTTCAAATGTCGGAAATGTCGGAGATGACGCAGAAAACGCAGAAGAGGACGGTGTCGGAGATGAGCCTTATGTTGCTGAAAACGCTAATGTCTGAGAAGATGCAGAAAACGCAGAAGAGGACGGTGTCGGAGATGAGGCTTATGATGCTAAAAACGCTAATGTCTGAGATGATGCAGACTTAGCGAGTATAAAAGGGACGTTTCTTCAAGGAATCGGGATTAGTTGTTTTCGGAATTTCTTCAAGCGAGGTCTTGCTGCTGTAAGCGATATCGGTTCGCAGTTTATTTATTTTGACAAAGTTTAATTATTTAATTTAATTATTTAACTTAGTTTAATCGTTGAATTATTTATTGTGCTTCGCAGTCAGTGTTCGTGAACCAATTACCATACCAACCTCACCAATATCCTAGATCCTTCCCTCATCCGATTTCTCTGCGGCCAGGACCCCTTTAGCCGTCAGTATCATGATCGGTACCCAGAGTCCGGGGTATCGGCAGAGAAATTACCACCATCATCGCCATTGTCATGACGTTTGATTATTGGCCATGAATTCTGATTGTGTGTTCTAATCTGTCACGCTTGAAGTAGGGACTTTACGGGACGAGGTTCCCGGCCCCAAGGCAACCTTGCGGTGTTAACAAAGCTTGGGGTTTAACGTCTTTCGGGACGGAGTCAGGCGTTGGTGATCGACCTGGTGCTCGTCTGCCGTGTGGGAGTCGGGAAACTTCCCCCTAGAGTTATCAGGCTCTGGGTATCTGCTGGGTTCCTGATTTACGCAGCTGCCACAGAAGAAATACTGAGTGAGTGTTTTCTTTGTTTTGTGTTACTTTGTTTGTGATATGTGAGCTTAGGCTGATTTTATGCAGTGTCGCTTGTTCATTATGTCTGTATTCTACGGTCATATGAATTACTTACTTTTGAATCATTTACTATCACTAATTGTTGAATTTGCCTTGGCTGGAATGTTTTGAGGGTAGATTAATCAACACCTCAGTTGAAACGAAACCTAAGACATCAAGACTCGCATGTAGTTGTTTTACCTAGACCGGGAAGCGCTACGAATGCATTGGGAGTCATCACCATCAATATCATCTAAATTATGATCAATTAATAGTGGAAATGGAATCTGCTATTATCATCATCACAAGATTAATTTACCTTGTAAAACTATTCTTTGCTATCGCAAAATTACTACAATAACAGTGTACATGTTATTTATTAGACTTGTGAATCAAAGTCTTTATTAAGGTGAGTAATTTCATATCACTATTGAATCATGGACGGGGAGACCATACCTCATCCGGTAGCGCATTGGTTTGGCTAGTTGCCTATATCGAAGTACAGTATGAAGTCATACAGTAGTGAGAGAATACTACTTGAAATCAAACTCAGACTTGCTGTTCTCTATATAGAAGGGAACCCAAACTCATGCCTATGAAGGTCTACTGTGACGGTCGGGGATAAGGGGGGGAAATAACTAATTTATCACATATCTTTTATAACTGTGTTTATAATGTGCATTTCTATTTTCCATTGACAATCTGATTTGTGTACATACTTATTTTCTATCAGCGGACTTCTTTAAGTTGATCATAAGTTGATCACTATTTTAGCATAACATGTAATAGACTAATTTACAGGTTCTTTACATTCCATAGATCTCCATGAAACTTTAATCATAATGTGTTTCCTTGCTACGCTATTAGCCATTGACTTACTTACTTTTCTGTATACTACTATTATGACGAGCTTCATAATTCATTAAATAATGGTTGCCTTATTTCCATACTTGCCCAAATGATCACTTAACTATTATACTTTATGCTTCATTAACTATACATAAAATACCTTCCAATCAGAAGACTTAATCGCAATTTTCTTTAGTTAGCGCAAACATAATCCTTAGGTAATGTGTTGCTAGCCGTCGCGCATGTATGTTAGTTTTAATTTGTAGGTAGACCAATCTTTACTCGTCACTAAACGTTCCCAGGGTTACGTAGGATGCGGACACAACGAAGGGTATTTAATTTAATTACTAGACGATTCACGCACTAGACGATCACATGGCCATATCTACAATATATCACGTATCACGACCAGTATAGTTTGTTAGGCTTTCACGACATATATATTTTATCAGTAGGCGGGCTTACTTACCTCCTATATTAAGTACGCATTGGATTGAGCTGTGTAGCTTAGGTACGTTAGGCGCGCTATTCGATTTAACTAGAAATTATTTTGAATCAATTTACAGTTTTTTTAATATATCTTAGCATTTTAATAAAATTTAGACTAGGGGGGGGGGGACGTTTTGTTACATGACATTACACCTGTCCTTTAATAGAATTCCAGCAAAAATAAAATATCAATATAAACTAAGCTAATATAATTGAGATGTGATGCGAGACGTTTGTTTCATTTAACATGAGTCTCGAAAACTGACAGAAATTGTTTCTTACCCATAAAATCCTGTATACATACAACACGTAACTTAAAATGTACGAGTGAGTAAAATCACTATGCCATTTTACTGCCTTGAGTTTCATAGTGTTCGCGTAGGACTTTACAAATTCGCACGGGATAGGAGACTGCCACATAAAACAGAAGAAATAAAACGAGGGTGCCACCGTCTACGTAACTAGCACATTTCTTATATGCTGGATTATGACAACAATTTGGAATGGAAAATTTAGTTGGTACGCTGTTATCGCTTTCTACTCTTTTGTGTATGAGTGCAGCCAAGTTTTTATTTGCTCGTTGGGTAAAGCTGTGGCATAAAGCTTATACGAATATGAGTCATATGCCCCACAGCGGGATGTGTTTAGGCTGAAACAGACAATAACGTAATTTATCATTCGTAAATAATATTCTTAGTAAAATAAAATGCGTAATACATTTTCCTCCGTCACGCATTATGCACGCACGAGGCTATAATGTTTTACAAGCACAGCGACTCGCTGGCGCCGACTTATTTTTCTCCGAATGCAGCAGTTCTCTTTTTATAGCACCCCCTATCATAACAATAGACAATGACACAACACTTATTTTCAAAAACGAATTCGGCCACTTAATGCTTCCACATAACGACGCCCATTTTTCCTTCCCTACTTTCTGCTAAAATACAATTAGGATTTAACACCGCTATTAATTAAACGCAGGCGTGATAAATGAACAAATTAACAGCAGTGCTTACGTTATTAATCGACGACCCAATTGATGCGGCTGCTTCGGTAATTCGCCTACCAACAACAAACGAACTGTGACGTGGCATCGCTTACACATTGCTCAAGTCGTAAAGTTTAAACTATATGGATGACTGCGGCAAACTTTGAAAATATTTACTCGTTTCGTGAACCCGATCCGAGGCAGATTAAACTTGTTAGCGAGTTGACAATAAAGCTACTACTAATGCCTCTTTCCTTATGAGTTGCTAATTAATGTGTTTTATTACGCATAACGACGAGTCAGGAATGCTTATAATGTTATTACGTATTGTTGTCCTAAATTTAACAAAAACAGTGCCGTTTCAACGTGAAACGACTCGTTTGCAGTATTATATGAGTTTATAACGAGAGGTAGATCCCCTTAGGCTAGCCAGTTGGTCACTCCGATGGCACATTATATTAGAAACAATGGTAAAAGCCGAGCCATTAGACATCACTCTCGCGTTAGGCGTCGCTATAAAACTCACATGTGGGTTTTCAGCACAAACTGGTCGTTAAAATTGTCATTCCAAGCGTGGTTCAACACAGCACGTGATACCACATTATATGATGTTTACACCAGAATTTAGGTGTGGCATTGGAAAGAGCGCGTTTAAATGAATAAGAGAAAGATAAAGTGGCAAATAAAATTATATTCACAAGGATTTGTTACGATACTGTAAACAAGACGCTTCTTCCCAATATGGTCGTAATAAGCAACTTGAAATCTTTTTAGCTTTTGAATTTGAAGTTCTTTAGTTCAGAAGTTTCGTACGTTTATCAATGTGCGGTACTTACTTTAAATAAAAATTTTGCCTGAACATTTTTTGAGTGACATCAAGAGCGCTATTGAAAACGAAATATAAAATCTACAATTTTAAGGTCATACGCGTATAATACAAGTAATAACAGTTTCTTACGCTCAAATAGACAAAGCATCTCTCGCACTGTAACATCTCTACTGATTTCAGTACAAAGCTTGTAGCGAAGTGACCTCTCCCATTCCCGTAGCGAACTGACGCGGCTAAGTAGCCAGTAGGAGTACCGTCAGCAGAAACAGCTGGACAGTTCAAATTAACCAGTCCGCACACTAGCAAATTCTGGAGAGAGTGAAGGCTTACCCATACCCACTGCTTAGTGTACGACGAAACGATCATAACACAGTCCGTGACCTCCTAGAACGACATTCAGGCTTCGGGTACGATCGGCCGATTCAAGTATCAAACTCAAGAGTGAGAATGCAAGGCAGATCAAAAAGTCTTATTAAATACTATCGCACTGTATCTATTGTTCCATGCAAATGGCTTGGCAAACCTCCTTTGTGGTACAGCATCGATAAGCCTGAACAGTTAACCTCTACAAGTGTTAAATAAAAATAAGCCAACCACCTGCTGACTAAATTATGCTGAATAAATTTAAGACACCGTATTTATTACTCAGTGTTGCCTGCGAATTCGACTATCTTTCGCTATCCTGCGGGAACTAAACAATATTCCGGCATAAAAAGGATTTATGGCTCGATCCACGTTATAAAATCTGTGCAGCATAATTCATCGTTTGGTACTACGTCAACGAGCAACAAACATTCATAATTACTTCTCCATCC
Source organism: Pandemis cinnamomeana (assembly GCA_932294345.1). Lineage (NCBI taxonomy): Eukaryota > Metazoa > Arthropoda > Insecta > Lepidoptera > Tortricidae > Pandemis > Pandemis cinnamomeana. The sequence continues at coordinate 6,171,502 of OW028705.1, read as the reverse complement.
TTTCAAGCTATCACATTTATAAGTATTAATAAGATTAATTTATTCGACTGTTCATGATGTTGAACCGTTTCAATGCCCATAGCTATACTATTTGTTTTAACTCTGTTGAGACAAGGCTAACGCGTGAAACAGCAATTGAAATAATGTAGCGTAGTCATTGACGTACAATAAACAACTAGACTCCCAATCACGCTCAAAACTGTCCGAAGCAAAAGTCTGAACGACGCGTCTATTGTTCAGAGTTTTGGTTCAGTTGTGTTTCGACCGCGCTTTGATAAATCTGTACTGAGTGTCTAGTTGTTTATTGTAAGTCAATGAGCGTAGTCTAGCTATTCCACTGGTAATCGTCTTGTCTAGGGCCGTTGAATGCTAACTGTACTCCAAGCGAGCGGTGGTGGCACGCACCGTGAACTGCCACAAAGCCGGACAGAGAATAAAATCTACCCCCGTTCATTGTTGAGAAGCAGCTCTCTCATTTTCAGAAAAAGATGTCATTGAACTACCCGACCAATAACGGCTGCACGCTCGCTTCACCTCCACTATTGGTACGCATTCATTGTATCCATTTTAATGACAAGCGAGCGAACCGCATTGTGGACAATTCGTGGCCACGTTAGCACATTAGCCACGAAACCACAAGGATGAAATGAAATGAAATTTATTCTTGGTAACAGGCGTATATATCATTTTTATATATTTTTTTATGTAGGAACCAGAACCACATGCGGTCAGCAAGGTCTACAATTTTTTGGATGCTAGGTTACACTAGGGGTCTCCTACTCCAATCCATTCACCAACTCAGGGCTAGTACTTTTTTTCATGTTGCACTACATGTTTGCTCCTAATGAGTAAGGATTTACGTTTTATTTCTCCACTCGTTCCTCTGACATTTGCATATTTGCATTTTACACGATTTAAATGTTTGATGTTTTCACTAAATTTTCGTTTGACTACCTACTTGGAAATAGTGATAATCGACTTTCAACGTTTTTCTTACTACCACTTTTTTTCTAATACTTTTTGTACGCCTCGCAGACGCGACATCCCTTTGCAGAGAGTAAGGTCGGTGAGCAGTCATTACTCCGTCAGGTAGAAAATAGCACATTGTGTGGCCTCATATTATTGTCGGGCGCCAGTCGTGTGGAGCGATAATGGAACGGGTTGAGGACGCCATTAAAAAAAGTTAAGCTCAATAGTTGCCTACATCCTTTGACCTTTGGGATGCCTAAAGTGAATTCGCCGCCATGTTTGCTTTTGGCAAATTTTATGCGAGAGCCGACAAGGTTTTTATAAAGGAATTTCAATATTACATAAATAAGTCTCGCCCTTGATGAATACCTATTAATAATGTGTGCCCACGTCAAAAATAGACGTCCTGGCTAAATGCTGGGATGTAAACTCGAATTTTTGCTCATCTATATTGCTTTTATAACGGCCTTTTATGTAGTAATTAAAACCGTAACTAAAATGAAGAATTATTGAAAATTAATAAAAGGTGAAATTTAATTTAATTTTGTTATTTAATAAATTGGGTACCAACGTTGTTAAACTAAATCTTAACCCACGCCAAGACAATTGCTATGATGCTCAAATTTACAATAACCTTTATCGTAGCCGCCATTTTAATCATCTTTGAAATCAAATAATTGTTAAACTTCGTAGCCATCACTCTGCCACAGCGTAGCACGTCTACGTTATATCTGCACTATTCGTAGCAGTTTCTACGGTGCCGATGAAACGCGGTACTCATCGAGAGCGGGCAAAGTTAAGTAATATACAAGACCCGGCACCGTTGTCAAAGATCTTGTACGGTCTCTTGAGTACTTGCCGAACTCAATTTTTTTTTTCTTAGAAACACCGGTTGGAAATGTAAACTTATAATTACTGAATCGATGATGATAAATATTTTAAAATTTACATGGGAGTTTGATACATATTTATTGAATAAAAAACATTGAAATTCAAAATCATAGCCAGCCAAGTTAAACGGATAAACATAAAAAAGAGAAGGTTTCCAATTTGATTAAGCATCCGATACTTAGTCTAATTGGGTTCCTCTTCCTTTTTTGAAGTCGATCAATAAATCCTGTACGACCGATTTTTAGGTAGCGATGATTGCTTGTTTTCTCCGTATCATACAAATAAATTGATGACCGTAGTGACAAAAAGTCTTACCTACACTTTTAAATAACCACTTAATTCTTGATTTAATCTTTGAATATGTACGTAGCACGGCATTTGCTATTAAAGTAATGTTGCCTAAAAATCCCTACATCGCTATAAAAATAAGTAGAGTAATATTTTCATACATACGAGTATTAGTTTAACTAACATATTTTTATTATCTTGTTCTGCTTTTATCACTGTATGCAAAAAATACATGTTAAAGTGCCATTTCATTTTATGACCTATATAACACACACACACACAAATCACGTCTTCATCCCTTATGGGGTAGACAGAGCCTAAGGTAACAGGGACCTACAGGCCACATTTAGCAAGATTGAGGGCATTTAGGTAGAAAATGGAATCAAAATAGTGATGGGTTGCTAGCCTCATCGCCTATAACATGACTCCTATTATAATCGCACATTCCCTCGACGGGCTTTTACCATCTGCGCGGGTAGAGAAGCAACTGGTACATTCTATAAACCTACCTTACCTACCTATATCATCACTACATAGTATAAAATAAAGTCGCTTTCTCTGTCCCTATGTCCCTATGTATGCTTATATCTTCAAAACTACATAACGGATTTTGATGCGGTTTTTTTAATAGATAGAGTGATTCAAGAGGATTGTTTTTATGTATAATTCTACGCAGACGAAGTCGCGGGCAGAAGCTAGTAAACCTATATAAACTTTATGATTTTGAAATACGACAAAAATACTACCTCGAATGTTGCCAGCGACTGTATGTCGGTCAGCAAAGAGGCCAGCCCAGAGCTCCGGACCCGAAGGACCTAAACGCAACCCTATTGTTGTGCCGACTATGCCCATCAATCAGGCTGTCATTGATTCGTATCTTATGAACGAGATTAGATTTTTGGTAGACAATAAATTACTGCTATACTGTTATGAATGCTTTGAGGGTTGACTCTCATGTTAGCCGAGAGAGCTACTGACCAAATTAATTTCTGGCCCTAGGGGAACCTTTTCTCAGTAAATGTCAGAGTGACGGAAAGTCATGTAACGCTTACTATGTTTACGTTTGATTGTAGGATACCTAGGTACAGTCCGTGACCTCTCAGAATACCATTCGGGATTATCTGGTTATCTCACTCACTTTTATTGGTTTCATACTTGAATCGGCCGATAGTAATAAGCCGAATGCTAAGAGCTCACGGACTGTATTTATAATGTTACAGTACAGATATTTGTTCCTGAGTTTTGGGCTTAGTAATATAAATAAGTAGGTATAAAATCTATATTAGGTAAAGTACTTTGCACAGTACTCATAGTACTAGTTAAGTTTGTTTCGGGACTAGGTCAATTCATGTAGTTTTTTTTGTGATATTACCCACAACACAAGTAATACACTGTGATTAACGTCACTAAAATGGACTCAAAACATCTCACTGTCTTTTGGGAACAAAAACGACTACTTAGTTCAAAACTTAATGTATTTTTCTGCGTGACCCACTTACATGTCCAAAAACAACGATCTAAGCATGAATGGCTCGACAATATCGTAAGTACATCGATTGGGCGCAGCCAAGTTCTGATTCGAACAAGTTTGGCCGGGCTTGGCTATAAAAAGGCACGCACTGCAATCACAACTTCACAGGGTGCGCCATTTTGGACCTCTGCCAATCCACTGAGTTTAACCTAAAATGCCTAGCCGGTCAATGACCTACATATTCTTTTGGAAGACCTGCAGTATATCAATAATACATACGAAAATAATACACGGAATAATATTTCTATTAGGAACCTATTTTCTATTCTGTGACGCTATTTATTTACACATTTTCTTCCATGCTGGTCTGGGAGCAAAGAAAAAACATAGAATGTACCAATTGCTTCTCTACCCGCGCAGATGGTAAAAGCCCATCTAGGGAATGGGCGAAAATCATAGGAATCATGTTATAGGCGATGAGGCGAGCAACCCATCACTATTTTGATTCCATTTTCCACCAATACGCCCACAATCTTGCTAAATGTGGCCTATAGGTACCTGTTACCTTAGGCTCTGTCTACCCCGTTAGGGATAAAGACGTGATTTGCGTATGTATGTATGTATTTCAAACAAAAATGATTTGATGAAAAAATTACTTATCAGAAAGTGGTTGCACGGCCGATTAACGGTTTGTGGAATTTAATTTTTTAGTATTAAAAATATTAGAAAATTTACAAAAACAAGTTATTATTACGTATCTACAATATTTTCTCACTATATTTTTCTCTTTGAGAAACTAGCTTTGACCGTAAATAAATCCTTGCAAATCCTGAGGACGTCATAAAATCGTTTTAATAAATCAATCCTCGGTAACACGAAATGAGTTTACCAGCAGCGATTTCCCCCAATGAATAACTCGGTTTATCCAATTATTGGCCTGCATTCGGATGCAGCAGGTACTGCTAAAAATGTGTTTACCTTTAAGCAAGAATATCTACAAACTTTTATAGATTCAGACGTTAGTTTAGTTACAAAGGAATAGGGTAAATTGTCCTTTTTATAACTTTCTACAGCAAAAATAATGTAATAGTAAAACTGAATTGAAACAAACACATTGCAGGCCTTAATAAAAGCTTGTATAAAATGATCATGTTCTCAGAAACTCAAATTTACTTAAGTTTCACTACTGACAATGTTGTCTTGTCGCAACATGCTCGATGTAAGCCACAGCTTTGTGGTTTCATTAGGAAACGAATTGTTGTCACACAATGAGTGCCATCTCCCAGCAGCTGAACAAATCTGTTCTTCTTCTTAGTCGTGCACTCTTGACAGAGTGGTCGTGGTCATGTTTCGGTCGATTCCTGCGCCACCGCTGCTCTCGCGACGCGTCGCCAACAAATCTGTTACCTACGTATTATTTACAAACGCAAAAACACTCCATCTATTTGCATTGCCGCATAAAAAGGAACGTAATCTTATTATATTAGCAACCTGAATAACTAATATCCTTCGATAAGCACGAAGCGCGTCAAAAGGCCTTTGAGATTGGTACTTTATGAAGGCGGAGGTGGGCCAGTTTCTTCCTACGCACCAACTCAAGTTTAACGGAAAGTAAGAAATATTCACGCGATGAACCTCGAGTGTAAGCTCTAATACAAAAAGAGTCTCGAATGGCACATATCGATATTCAACTATTCATTACATTTGATTATTTTAACACAAACGCGTTCGAGTCAGCTTTGCGACAAAAAACTGACACTGAAGATTCCGTAGGGCGACGTAACGAGAAAGTAGGTCGTAAATTGCAAGTGGGTTTAACTCCATTATTCAAATATTGTAATTTGTTCCTATTGCGTTAGAATGTTCTTTGCCTACGATTTTCGCAGTTATATTTTTTCTGAAATACCAAATATTATTATCCAGACACGTCCCACTGAACATGAAACTTACAGGACCTTTCTAGCAAGTTGACAGACTTACCATTTGAACGTTTCTAAAGAAAGGTCATGTAAACATTGTTGTAATTTTAATTAAACATGTTCATTGAAACTTTCAAAAATGTTGCGATTGATGTTATATCAACATTACATATGAAAGTTTATTACTTAACTTTCAAGCAACATTGCTGTATTAACTTATTATAATATTCAGTTATTAAATTGCTACAATGTTATTTTATAACATTGCAGATGAAACGTTGCAGCAATCTATATTTAACAACATGCCTCACGGAACATTGCTATTACGTTGCAAACTAAACTTATTGAAATGTTTCACAATATTATTGCAGCAATATACTTTTTGCAACCTATAAAATTAAAAGTACCAAAAACGTCACAGTTTCAATGTTGCTATGAAATAACATTATAGACATTGCAGTAACCTCGTAAACAGAACTTATTGTAACTTTCAATATGATTATTGCAGCAATTTACATTTTGAAATATAAGTATTTTAATGTTGCTTCAACGACACATTTTATACGTTGTTGAAACTTTCATAAAAAACATTACAGGCAATTTGCAGTCAAAGTTATCTGAAACTTATGGTGTTATTATTGCAGCAATATTCTTTTTGCAACATATAAAATTTGAGGTATCATAAACGTCACAATTTCAATGTTGCTGTGAAATAACACTATAGACATTGCAGGTACCTTGCAAACTGAACTTATTGAAACATTCAATATCATCATTGAATTAAATTACATCTTAGAATGTATATTTTCTAAACTGAAAAATGGAACTGAGAACATCATTTTCATGAAGTCTGTTAAAATACCAAAACCTTCTCCTAAATGAAACAAAGCCAGGAGTACTAAAAAACGTTTTATTGCCACAACACAATGGACTAAAATGCTTTCAAATTTGAAAGATATTTTGGAAAAAGTGTCAAAATCCAGGCGAAGATACGCAGCTGGACGGTACTTATAGATAACAATATTAATATTAGGACGGCAATTACCAACACACTAGGTACTCCGAATGAAAGCGACCCCAAGGTCACAAACTCGTCTGTTGTCAAGCGACCATTTTTCGTCAAGGTCGCGCGGGGCCTCTCAACGGGTGATAATTTACTAAATAATTATGTCGCAAAACTCGTAGGTACCTAAGGTATAGATTTGGCGCCATATCCTGCCTGATAGAGGCGTACAATATTCCTGCACACTAATTCTAACATAAAACTACTTACCTACCTACTTTCTTAAATCTAAGTTATATCTAAAAAAAAGGCCCCCGTGGCATACCTAGTGCCAAATAGGGTGGCAGCATTCTCTCGTTCAATCGCTATACCTACTTGTTCGCTGGGAGAGACGTCACGCGCTTTTGTAAATCTTTGATGAGCATAGTACCTATACTATATATCTCTAATCTGTGCATAGTATATGCGCCGGGACCCCACGGACCCAGGGTCTCAAATCTGACAGCTGTGAAATTGCACGCCGGACCGAGACCCTGATATTTCACTAACTTCTTCTTTTCGGCCACTTCCGCCACAGAATAAGAAGATTTTGATGTATTTTTTTAAAACGCTCAAAAGACAAGTCGATATTGTTTCTATATACCTACCTAGAGTAGAATCCAAAACGCAATTAAATATATTTAACAGTGTCATATTCTTATGCGTAATGATTACAAGATCATTACAAACTATTGTAATTGTTACGACATTCCTAAACATAAAAAATAGGTAGGTATTAACCGGCAAAACATTCAAGTAAAATTCCATCAATCAAAAATAAAAACGTCAAGAAACGGCCAAGTGCGAGTTGGATTCATGTACGAAAGGGTTATTTTATTACGTACTAAAAACTAAAATATTTAGTAAAAAGTATCGACGCTTGAAAGGCGAAAGGTGATAAGCGACATTTTTTGTGATATTGAGTTATAAGTATTTATATTATTGAAATCAGCAGATTTTTCTGCCTCGAGTGGGCTAGGTTTCGTGTGCCTACGACGACTTTCGTGTCGCTTATCCCATTGGTGATTTTTAGAAACACCGATATATTTTTTTACCAAACGTTTTTTTTAAATTTCTGTATATTGGAAATTAGATAAAATGTTTTTTTAGATAATGTCATTTAGACTGTTTGACTTTTTACGACTTTCCTTCCCTTTGTCGGTTATATTTTTTTACCTCATCATACAGGATGTTTGGTAGCTAGATACAAAGCTTTAAAGGGATGATAGCCGAGGTATTTTTGAACATTTTTAGCCATATATGTCTTAGCCAAAATTTTTTTTTTTTTAATTGAAGAGAAATTTTAGGAAAATACCCAGAAGTTGATAGTCACGAGTCAATATTGCCCAAATGAACTTTAATTTGGAAACAAAATCTTTTATTTAGGATAGTTTAATGTGTATTGGACCAAATGAAATAATTTTTAAGTGTCTTTCTTGCCACAAAAACAAAATGAAGGCATTCGAAATTACTAAAAATGTCTTAGGTTGGAACAGTCATTTTTCTGTGCCATATTTTTTTTTTTTAAATCCTTGAAATGTTCAAACATTTTTCGAAACATGCCTGTTTATTGTTCTTTCTTTTAATTAAGGTATCACTCTTTCACATTGCTTGCTAAATCTGAGATAAGAAGTAAAAACCAAATTCAGGGAGCACTCGCTAAGAGAATGTACTAGTCTTGGAATTTCACGTTAAAGGTACTTAGCTAGTAAATTACATGAAAAAAAGATTAAAATTAAATCATTAACCTTCGGTTTGTTGTGATTTGAATACTAAATTAATTCATTTTACAATTTTTTTTACATTAATAAATCAAATGTATAAAAATTAAAAAAAAAAACAATTTCGCATAAGACATATATGGCTAAAAATGTTCAAAAATACTTCGGCTATCATCCCCTTAAAGCTTTGTATCTAGCTACCAAACAACCTGTACAACGTAATTTTATTTACATTATATCATTTTACCTATATCCACATAAAAACAAAGCATGGCTTAGATCAAATAACCTAAAAGTCTGCACGATTATAGGTTATCACCTTTTACCTGTTATTAGTTTCGAGAGACATGTCGCTTATCCTTTTTTACTTGCAGTATTTTTTTAATACTACTGTCGCTTATTTAGTTTTTCCTGAATATAAATCTAAACTAGGCGGTTGAGTAGATCGTTTTAAAAAACACATCATTTATATTAGAGCTGGTTGTTCGATATTTTTTCCTATACATAAATGTTTCTAAAACAGAACGTATTTATATCAATAGAGCGAATTTAAAAAGTGTGTTATTACCCATCTAAAAATGTAAGTGTAGCTTACGCAACCTCCGCCGAAACATCATGCTAAAGATTTACGGTATAAATATTTGTACCAATATTTTCGTAGTGTATTAATGTAAACACTTACTTTTTGGCGAATAGTGCATAGAAAAGGGGGTATTTTGGGGCCTTGAAAAACACTGGGATACTGCATACACGATCACGATGGAAATTAAGATTAGATTTTGTGGTATTTAGTCATTATTTCATATTTCCTATCTCGTGATAAATTAGGAAAATCCCTTCTGTGATAATAGCCTCCTTGCTTCTATACATATAAGAAGAGACTTGTAAATACCATATTGTCTATGGTGTTTGTCATTGTCTGTTATTGTGTCATTCTATCAACAACTACGTTTCCTTACAATGTCCTATTTTATTATTGAATAAAGCCAATATTCTATTTGGTCTTGTCTAAACTTGTATTCAATAATAATTTTTTGCATCGCCAATAATGACTGAAGGAAAAGAAAAGTCATCTATATCACGCTATTTGCGCCCCGAACGATTTGACGTGGAACCTTCGATGACAGGTTCAGACCTCAAATGGGCCCATTGGAAATATTCATTCGAGAATTTCATCGCACGGGAAGGTGCCTCAGCTGATAACATACTTAAGTACGAACTCCTTGTCAATCATATCTCTCCGCCAATTTACAATATTATTCAAGCAAAGACCTCGTACGACGAAGCCATTAAAACGCTCAATGATGCCTATGAAAAGCGACAAAACACTACCCTAGCACGACATGTTCTAATTTCAAGAAAACAACAGATGGGCGAGTCAATAGCTGAGTATTCGAGAGCCCTGAACATACTTGCTCGTGACTGCAAATTCACAAATGTCACTGCAGCTGAGTACCAAAACGAACTAGAACGTTTAGCTTTCATTGCCGGGGTATCATCACAGAAAATCAAACAAAGACTTCTAGAAAACTCCACTGACACTATGGAGAAAACCTTGAACTTGGCTTTGTCCCTAGAATCTGCCGAAAGCACTTCGCAACTACTTACAGTGTCACCTTCTACATCTGCTCATGTTAATGCTGCTTCTGAAGTTCCAGAACACTCGCCAATGACCAATTTAGCAGCTACAAACGCTCCAAACAGACCTCGACCCGATTCTTACTCTAACCAAACCAGACGACGATGTTTCTTCTGTGGTGGCAGTAATCTTCATCAGCGAAACAGATGTCCCGCATATAACGCCGAATGTCAGCTTTGTTCCAAAAAAGGACATTTTGCAGGCGTATGCCGTAGTTCCGGGCCCAACCCACGATCTGCTAATGCTATCGCCACAGATGACGAACAACCTCAACCTCAATCTACTTACTCTAACTTGTCTAATATCTCCGCCGCTGCTCCTGCAAGCCTAAGAAAAGCAACTATACCTATTACAATCAACGAATATCGTGCGGATGCACTTCTCGACACCGGTAGCTCAATTAGCTTTATAAACAAAAACTTAGCTCGGGTAATCAACCTCAAACAAAAGCCCTGTAAGCAAGCAATTACTCTAGCGTCACTCAATAATGTCTCCCATGTCGACGGTCTATGCTATGCAACAATTCAGATTGGTGAACACAAGTACCAACACCAACCACTGCTCATCATCAACGATCTATGCGCGGATATCATCATCGGGCACGATGTTATCGGGAAGCACTCGTCACTAGTACTTCAATTTGGAGGAGACAAACAACCTCTCAAAGTCTGCAACGTTTTAGAAGCGTCAGTCCCGCCGGCATCAGTTTTCACCAACCTCTCACCAGACAGAAAGCCTATTATAGCTATACGCTCAAGACGGCACTCTCAAGAAGATCAAGACTTCATATCAAACGAGATAAACAATCTACTTAAGGACAAAGTAATCGAACCCAGTATCTCGCCATGGAGAGCACAAGTACTCGTTGCCGGTGGAGGCCATCACCGTAAGCGCCTCGTCATCGACTACTCGCAAACAATCAACAGATTTACTGACCTAGACGCTTACCCTCTCCCAAGCATTGATTCTATCATAACAAAAGTGGCAAAATACAACGTTTACAGTCAAATCGATCTGAAAAGTGCTTACCACCAGGTCCCAATCTTACCGAAAGAAAAAGTTTACACTGCATTCGAAGCTTGTGGTAATCTCTACCAGTTTACAAGAATACCGTTTGGCGTAACGAATGGAGTGGCGGCCTTTCAAAGAACCTTGCAATACATAATTGATAATGAAAAACTTAAAGGTATCTTCGCTTACCTTGACGACGTGACCGTCTGCGGTAAGGACAAATCCGACCACGACAGAAATCTTGAAATGTTCATGAAGGCTGCTGAAAAATACAAACTAACTTTAAACATGAACAAATGTACGTTTGAATCAGAATCAATCAGCTTGCTTGGATATACTATCGCGCACAACATTATAAAACCTGACAAGTCTCGATTGGAACCACTAACGAATCTTCCAATCCCCACTGATACTGCTACACTGAAGAGAGCACTCGGTCTCTTCGCCCACTATTCAAAGTGGGTCGACAACTTTTCTGCGAAAATAAGACCTTTAATCGAAGCTATTTTTCCACTATCTCAAGAAGCTATCACTGCTTTTCAAAACCTTAAAACTGATATATCGAAATCAGCATTATCAGGAATCGACGACAATGAAATATTTTCAGTTGAGACAGACGCTTCCGACTTTGCTATCGCAGCGACTCTATCACAAAAGGGTCGTCCTGTCGCATTTTTCTCTCGTTCTCTCAACGACTCCGAAAAAAGGCAACCTTCGATTGAAAAAGAGGCCTGCGCCATAGTCGAAGCTTTGCGAAAATGGAGACATTTCCTGATAGCAAGACATTTTTTACTCATTACAGACCAGCAATCTGTCGCGTACATGTTCAATCAAACACACTCCAACAAGATAAAGAATGAAAAGATCGAAAGGTGGCGGTTGGAGCTCTCGTGTTTCAAATATGACATAGTCTACCGACCTGGAAAACATAACTTCGCCGCTGACGCACTTTCACGAGTATGCATGCAAATAAATACTGCCGCTTCTGACTCTAAACTAGTGGAACTACACCGAAATCTCTGCCATCCAGGAGTCACGCGCATGGTTCATTGGGTCAGATCGAAGAACCTACCGTACTCCGTAGAGGATGTAAAACGAATGACGGCCGCATGCCCAACTTGTGCGGAAATAAAACCACGTTACATGAAACATCAAGGACATCTCATCAAAGCGACAGCCGCGTTTGAAAGATTGAACATTGATTTTAAGGGACCAATACCATCTAGCACCCAAAACCGATACATACTGACAATAATTGATGAGTTTAGTCGTTTTCCCTTCGCTTATGCGTGTAAGGATGTATCTTCAAGAACGGTAATCAATTGTCTCGAAGACTTGTTCTCCACTTTTGGTACGCCAGCGTATATCCACTCTGACAGAGGTACATCTTTTCTATCGGATGAACTTAGACAATTCTTGTCTTCCCTCGGGACGTCATGCAGCCGCACTACGCCCTACAATCCCCAGGGAAATGGACAGGTTGAACGTCTCAACGGCACACTGTGGCGAACGATCCAACTAAACCTCAAATCGAACAATGAAGGTATACTAAACTGGGAAAAGGCACTACTACCGGCGCTGCACTCTATAAGATCTCTCCTGTGTACGAGCACTAACACAACGCCGCATGAACGCATGTTTAACCATCCACGTCGTTCGCAAAACGGACAGTCTTTGCCGACTTGGTTACATTCACCTGGACCGGTGTTTATGAAAAGGCACGTACGAAGCTCCAAGTATGACCCCGCTGTACAGGAAGTCCAATTGTTGCAGAGTAACCCAGAATACTCCTTTGTAAGACTGCCTGATGGAAGAGAAACAACAGTCTCAAATAGATCGTTAGCTCCAGCACCACGAGCTGTTGACGATGACTTTTCAGACGATGAAGTTGACGATAACCAATCCGAAGAAATCTCTGCCATTCAAGACCCGCCTGCCAACCTCGATCCGGATGCAGGAACCAGCCAACCTCGGCGTTCGGGCAGAGATCGTAGACCTCCAGCCTTCATGCATGATTACGTCTCTTCATAGAGGGGGCGAATGTGATAATAGCCTCCTTGCTTCTATATAAGAAGAGACTTGTAAATACCATATTGTCTATGGTGTTTGTCATTGTCTGTTATTGTGTCATTCTATCAACAACTACGTTTCCTTACAATGTCCTATTTTATTATTGAATAAAGCCAATATTCTATTTGGTCTTGTCTAAACTTGTATCACCTTCTGAATGCTTGTTCTTTCTTATCAAGGAACATGTCGACCAAGGATCTAAATCATATATCATAATGGTTCTTTTCATTTCTTATCCCAGAGGATTTTTGCAAAATATAGTATAGACATCAGTTTTCAGATACCACAATTACCTATTGGTATGCTAAGTTTAAAGATTCTAGTAACAATAGTTACGGAGATGGAACCATTTCAAAGTAAGAATATAAATCCCTTTTTACTCCCTATCCCGCCGGAATTGCGGAAAGTCCTGAAATTAGTTTTTAACAGTTTTGATTTCTTAATTGTGCGCGAAATATCAAGACTAGTAATTATAGTTACGGAGATAGGGTGCCTTTGTGCATATCGCGAGGGAATTTCTAAAAATCGCATGACCTTTCTAAGGTTTTCAAACTTTCAAAATGCGGTGGATACTAATATAATACAGTGACTTTCGTTCGAGACATTCCAACTTTAAAGAGTTTTGCCTTGTACCAAACTTTTAAGTATGTTCAACCTGTTTGAATAAAATCGGATTGAATTTTCAGAATAAAATGTAATTTAAATCAAAGGCACTATATAAGCAGTATTGATATCAACTTTGAAGAATATCACCCCCAAAACAACTTTCTACCCCTTTATAACCCCGTTAGTTGAATTTCAAGAAAATTTGAAACAAGCCAAGATCAATCAAGAATCAATTCAAGAATATTTATGCAAAATTTGAAGTAGATCGCACCAAGGAATCACGCTGTGCCATACAAAGTTAGTCCCCTTTTTCTCCCCCTTAGAGGTAGAATTTCAGAACATCCTTTCTTATCAGATGCCTACGTCATACAAAGAACACACCCTCCAAGTTTCAGGTCTGTACAATCAGCGATTTAGGATGTGCATTGATCCGTCAGTCAGTTAGTCAGTCATTCAGGACAAAGCATTTTATATGTAGAGATTTATTTTCGTAACAGGTGGTTAATTTGCATTTTTCATTAATGACTTGAATTGTGTTGGTGATTTATGTAGAAAATAAATAAAATGAGGGGTAAATTTAATGTAAGGTAAATTTAAAATTGATGCTCATTGCAGTTAGATTATTTGTGTTGATTTTATTTATGGCCCATTATGACTTTTGTATAATATGACCTTGCTATTAAATTTAAAATGTTTGCGGTAGGATAGTTTTCCTTAATAATCTTTTAAATCATTTTTCAGGCTAGATTCTTTTACTCGATTAATTTTTTGTCACATAATTTGGTTAGCTAATTTTACCTCCCGCACTTTTTGGGATCGATTTGCTTAAGAGACACTAAATCCTGAAATAATACTTTTTTAGGTAATGTCATATAGAGAACACCACTATGATCATTTACAAAGATGATTTTTGTAAATCAGATAACAAATTAAATTGTAATGATTATTTTTCAAAAATTTGCGTGGTATTTTGGCTCTTCTGTAAAATTACCATTTTGTCGCTTATGACATTTCGTCTTTCAAGCGTCGGTATGAAGTCGTTGCGTTGCGGTCGGAATATTTTACCTACTAGCTTTTGCCCGCGACTTCGTCCGCGCAGAATTAAATTTTGCGTGTCAATACTTAACCACGAATAGCTTTTCTACGAAAACTTTACCACGAAAAGGCTATATCACGAACAGACTTTAACACGAAGTCTCAAATAGATCGGCCGGGTACCTCCCATTTGTTCTATGGAACTGTGACGTCATAGGACTGTTAACATTTTTTTTTCCCAACAGTTCCATGGTAGAACTATTGAAACAAAAAATGTGCTATTTTATTCTATAGAACTAAAAGCACCTCAAATTTGTGATGGGAAACTTTCGAGACTTGCGAGTCTGACTCGCACTTGGCCGGTTTTTTAAATAATAATAAATAAAAAAACGAATCGTTTCAATGATCGAAATCAGTACACTCATTTAGCTTACCCCTTCTATCACTGCAAAGTGGCATGCTGATTATTGCCTGTCCAAGCATGTTACTCCCTAATAGTACTAGAGCCCACGACCAAAACCATGTCTCGTTAGATTGTATGATTCTGAACCCGACTAGGTGTGTAGTAACGGTCGAAAGTGTAGCAACAGCGTGGGAGGCCATTTCTGCTGTGTCAAAAAAAAAGGCAGTCGGTATTATAGCAATACGTCTGATAGTGAAAATGTACATAGATTTTATAATTGTATTACGAAAAAGTTTGTTTTCAGACATTTTGCACGTAGCATATAGCCTGAGCGCATTTTTGAAAATGTCAACAAATTTAGCCGACCTGTATCATAGCAATACGGATATTTTTTTTTTTTAACTTTTCGTATTGCTGCCAGGATTACCAAATACCTGTTTTCAGACACTTTAAGTGTAGCATAAAGTTGTCTGATAGAGAAGGTGCTACACTTAATTTGTCTGATATAATTTTTTTGCACATGTGGACAACTTATTTTATCATGTCCAACAATTTTCAGACATATTGCTATAATACCGATCGGTAAAATTTGTTAACATTTTCAAAACGGTCTCAAAATTTAATGCGTTCACATTTCCGCCTGAAAATTGTTTTTTATACGCATCAAATAACCAAAATTTACTAATAAAAAAGATTTTCAGACGTATTGCTATGAGACATTTTTTTTGTCTCATTTTTAATTTTTTAAGTGATTTTACGGGTTTGCGCTACACCACTAACGTCTGAAAAATATGTTTCCGGCATCTCAGAACTATCATTCAACTACAGTCTGCAAATCAGACATATTGCTATGATGCAGTTCGGTAAAATTCTTTGACAATTTTAAAAATTCGGTCAGATCAAACGCTACGCGGAAAATGTCTGATATTGGTATTTTCGAGTTCAGGATAATCGTATCTATCGATTTGATGCGGTTTTGGCCGTATTGCTATGAGACAAAAATTTTGGTCGTGGGCTCTAGTACTATAATATTTAATAGTCTTTGCGTTGCGGTTGGCAACAAACGCCTGCCGCGCTCGACGAAGCGGCGAACAGCGCCGCACCATGGTGAAAACCAGAACTAACCAGTCCGCTCGGCGCGCAAACACGGCGGCATGCGCTCTCGCAATTCTTCGGCTTTTATTATTAATAAGATGTGATTTCGGAACAATGTAACACTTAAACTACGTATTTATTGTGTGTGGTATTGTGGAAAGACAAGTAGTACACTGGTGCTTGTTTTCCACTACGGCGGCGGCGGCATCAATATCACCACGCGGAGCACGCGGGCTGGCGGTTCCTCCCAAGGTATTTGGATTGTTTTGTATTGGGGTCTGACATGCTTGGACTAACATTTGGGAGTATATAATATACAGTACATGAGCTATCGAAGTGGGGTATGTTAAATCAACATTGCCTGTGTACATAAATTGACCGTTCTGGCATTTTTGTTACCTATCTTATCCACTGACATTGTTTTATGTTTATAGGAACGAGACTGTGTCAACCGATGTCTGGAAATAAAAATCTCTGATTACTTGGGACAATATTGCTCATGGACAGGGGAAAAAAAACAACTTTAAATTGTGGTCTTTGAGATTAATAACCGTTGTTAAACGTAAGTGTTTTTACGAAGTAACGCTTTTATTTTTATTTATTTTTTTAAATGAAAGGGAGCAAATGAGCCAGCGGCTCACCTGGTGGAAGTGGCCGGGAAGAAAGGGGTTACCGGTCGAGTAGGTTAGATACGAGTCCGGCAACCCCTGTTCCCGTTCTCGCGCCTGTATCCTACTATAATATTACTATACTATTCCTAATCCTGCCGCTAAGCAGCAGACAATATTAAAAAACCGAGTTAATAATGTTAATATGTTGATAAGTATATTTTATAGTATATTGTAAGTCATACATGATAATTTTCTTGCAGTTTGACTTTCTTACATTCACTGGTGGCAGTAGAGAAAGAGATTGTGTGAATTGTAGCTTGGAAAAGATTTTTTCTAATTATCTGGCACAATTTTGTTCCTGGACTGGAAAGAAACAGAACTTCAAATTGTCTACTCTGCAATTAATGGCTACATTGAAACGTAAGTTTTTTGGTGTCGTTTAATTTTCGTCACCAGACCCTTCATTGAATTTTTACTCTTCCACGGGGGCCAAGTTGCGGGGTATAAGCTAGTTAGTTACATTACTATATTTTTATGTTATTTGTTTCAGTTGCAGTGAAAGAGAGTTTCCCGAATATGACTGACGAAAGTTTTGAACGGCATGGCATGAGCTGGTTCCAACACGCAACTACTACGCTTAAACACACATTAAAGAGTAGGCGTATATCTAGCAGGGGAAAACAATGTAAAAATGTATCGTTTTTCTATTTTAATTTATCGTTTTAGACTATAATAGTAACACTATTTTAATGGCCGGTACATGTGGCAAATTCTTATCGATTCTGAATGGCAATTGAAAAGTTTGTCTAGAACTTACTGAAAGGCTGTAGCAGGATAAGGGAAGAAAAAATGCCCTTCATGATTAAGACCTGTTTTTTTTTCTATAGTTACTTACATCTAGTAATATTGTGCAAAGTTTTGTTGATAAAATCCTAGTGGTTCAGCCGGGAAAAAATAAATTCCGAAATCATGAAATATGTTTTCTCTAAAACTAATTCCATTCCATTTTTTTTATTTATAGCATATATGTTCTGAAAGAAAATTGAGCTTCCATCTTTACATTTCTGTAAAAAGCAATTCAACATTTTTTTTTCCATTTCTGGAGGACTGACGACTAAATGTCATTTCTAAAAAAGCCTTATTTCGTTCTCAGTCATATTAGTTTCATGGTTAAAATCGAAAAACAAGTCAAAATAAAAAAAAAAATTTGGTTGGATTTTGTGACACCTATTTTATAACATTCTAACACTTCCAAAAAATATTAGCATAAATCCTCAGTAAAGTTTTTTTTTACATTTACATTAATATTAACATGAAAATATACTGACTACTGTCAGTTGTCGCATGTAAAACAAAAACTTTCTTGTTCTTCTAAATAAGCCTAAGTTATCGTTTTATCAGATATAAAAAATTGTAGGCTTAAACAGACTTAAGTTAGTAAAAATTAAAACAATACCTACCTAATTGAGTTGCATTTTATTAGACTAATTACCTTATTAGAATCTTTAAGAAAACTTACCACAATAGTATTACTAGATCTAAGTAACTATAACAAAAACAGCCCATTATCATAAAAGAGCATTTCTCCTTTCCCTATCCTGCTATGGCTTTTTATTCGGTATAATCCTCGTAGCCCCACTGTTATAAAAAACCGGTCAAGTGCGAGTCGGACTCGCGCACCGAGGGTTCCGTATCATTATCTATAAATATCTAAAACCAGTGTAAGCAGAGCCCTGTTCCAAAGCAAAATGTACGCAGTGTGGGGTTACTTTATATTGGTCACTGCTATATACAGACATACATACACATTTACGGTTTTCGCAATTATTCTTTAATCTGTGCTATAAGACCTACCTTCATACCAAATTTCAAGATTCTGCGTTCACGGGAACTACCTTGTAGGTTTTGATTCCCTTGAGAGTTGAAAATTTGCGGAAATTTGCGCCATAAACGGCTGTATCTTTTGATTGCGTTGGCTTAGAAGTTTGATTTTTTCACAGCTTCAAGGGACAGTAGACCTGAGTAATTGATATAAATTTCAGCTTCATACCTCCACGCGTTCCTGAGAAAAAGGGTCTTGACAGACGGACGGACGGACGGACAACAAAGTGATCCTATAAGGGTTCCGTTTTTTCCTTTTGAGGTACGGAACCCTAAAAAGTCTAATTACACTCCACCAGGTCGACGGAACCCCGCTTTCCATTCCGTTTGCCCTTCGGGCATTTGAAGATACCTAACAAACCTAACCTAATTTTATTATCTCGTGAGGATTTTTATAACAGTGGGGCCACAAGAACTAACTTTTTTAGTCATAGAAAAATACTTCTTAGTTTAAGGTATGTGTAACACCGATGATCTCCGCAATTTTATCTTTCTTTAAAAGTGGCCAGCATGTGCTGTCAAAATAGTATTTGCTTTAGATTTGAATACGGGCCTGTTCCATCACTGTCTGATAAGTTCCTAATAGCTTATTTGTTAGATATCTATGGTTCCGTCTATTTATTACTACGAAACGGACAGAATAGATACGGCTTCTTTGCTGTCTGAGACTTAAGAAGCTATCAGTAACTTATCAGACAGTGGTGGAAGAGATGTATCAACATAGAGTTTAAAAGATAGAAACCTCTTGTTTTGATGTCAATAATAATATTTGCTGTAATTTGAACATACTCTAACAACTAATATGTCTGTATATAGTATACTATGTGGGTGTTGCTAGCAATGTATATGGCTTAAGATTAAGTGATGTATCAGCATAGGCTGATAGGACGAAGAAAACTCTTTTACTTTTTGATGATTTTCTTAAAATACTTATTATTTAGACATGTCTTAATAAGTTTTTCTTTTTTTTTTATTAACTCCAGCTTGAACCTGCAACAGCCTATATAAATGCCTGAATCTTTTTTATCGATAGGAATAACCTTCCTTACTAAACTATATATATATTTTTAATTAATTAATGTTACTAAAAAATCGGATATTTTTTTGGTTGATAAAGAAAGTTATTGTTGTATAAAAAAAACGTTTCAAGGACTTTTTATCACTTGGTATTGTATTAACTAGTTAATGCAGTGTTAAACAAAAGAAAATAAATACAATTTTTGATAAGATATATTTTAATTTCACTCACTTTTTAATATTAATAGTTAAAGGCTATAACTGTTTAAATGTGTGATTGTTTTATAAGTTTGAAAATGTAATTTGTTGTAAGTGGCTGTGTAGACCGTTAAAAAGTTTCTTAGTATACTGGCCACGGAGAGATTTTTAGCAGTGTTGAGCAAAGATCAAAGGGTCTCAAATATCAGTTTATTTCTCACGTGTCATCTCGGTAGGAATTGGACTTAATGGACCTAAGAAAGTACTTTTTTAGGGTCAGTTTGTTGGTTTTCCATAAGTTCCAAATGCTTCCTAGTCGACGCGTAAGAAATAAATTGGTATTTGAGACCCGTGGAGCTTTGCCTACACAGCTATACATCTCTCTGTGGCCAGTATACTAAGACACTTTTTGGCGGTCTACAGCAACTTACAATAATGTTACATTACAAACTTGTATGTAAAGTTTGCACGCAAGTTGCCTTTACCGTTAATATGAAACATAACCGCAACCTTAACAAGTAATTTAAATGCAAGTTGGATATAAACATTACGTTAATGTTACAAATCTAACTGCCACAACTTATTGAATGAAAGTTTCCTGCAAGTTACATATGCGTTATTATAGCAACATTAATTGCACAAGTTACCTTTATGTTACATATGTAACTGCCATAACTAATTGAATGAAAGTTTCCTGCAAGTTACATGTGCGTTGTTATAGCAACATTAATTGCACAAGTTACCTTTATGTTACAAATGTAACTGCCATAACTAATTGAATGAAAGTTTCGTACAAATTACATGTGCGTTATTATAGCAACATTAATTGCACAAGTTACCTCTATGTTACAAATGTAACTTTGCCACAACTTATTGAATGAAAGTTTCCTGCAAGTTACATGTGCGTTATTATAGCAACATTAATTGCCCAAGTTACCTCTATGTTACAAATGTAACTTTGCCACAACTTAATAAATGAAAGTTATCTGCAAGTTGCATATGTGACGTTGTAGACATATAGAAATTATAATTTACTAAAAGTTTTCGTGAAAACTTTCTTGAAAGTTACAATTGAAACATTTGAGCAAAGTTGCATTTGAAAGTTGTGTAAAGTTCTAGTGATCAGGTCTATGAAACTTACAGGGTATATATACAGCGCGGCCGTTAGAGCTTTGCATCAATGTTTCTCAAACGTTGCTAGAACGTTGCAACCTTGCAAATGAAACTTACAAGCCCCCATATGTGAGTTTCAGCAATGTTAACGCAAGTTTTGCATGTTTAACGGGGTTACTGAAAGAAATAGAGAATGCTCTCTGTATTCAGTCCTATGGCATATTACGTATTTTGCATTTTGTC
Organism: Pandemis cinnamomeana; assembly: GCA_932294345.1. Lineage (NCBI taxonomy): Eukaryota > Metazoa > Arthropoda > Insecta > Lepidoptera > Tortricidae > Pandemis > Pandemis cinnamomeana. The sequence continues at coordinate 6,150,279 of OW028705.1, read as the reverse complement.
CAGCAAAAGTCAGCTGCCAATTATTAAACCTAACCCAAAATGGCAGAACCTTGCTCGAACTGAAACCCTCCCGTCCATTAGTACTCTCTACATGATTAAATCCCGAGTGGTGTTAATTAGCAGTTATGAGTTAAAATCACGTAAGTTTAAAAACTTGCACTGACCAAATCGTTTCAACATTTTATAATTTTTTGCTCGGGTAAGATATCTCCTAAGGGATAATTTCGCCTTTATACATTTGTTGATCCTGTAACCTGTAAATTTCTTGTGATTTATGTACCTACAAAAAAGAGTTACACACGGGTACATATTTTTGACAGTCTAAGCAGACCGTCTGTATGACAAAAAAATACCAGATTAGTTCACTTTACTACAATAGTCACATCATCAACGAGCCAATCATTGTTCAGCCACAGCGTACCATGTATTTATTCGCGAGCAAAATGACCGAATTCTCTAATACCGTCTTCAGGCTCTGATTATTGTGGTTACTATAGAGTTTCTTCAGTGAGATACTAAACCGCTTAGTGAAATTGAATTACACCTGGAATAGGATTTGAAGTACCTAGCTTAATAAATAATGAGAACACAGAACTCGTAAGTCTGTATTGTTGCCTCAACCTGTGGGTACTGACAAGTTACGAACGTTCTTTAGAAAAGGTGTTTTAACTCCTACAAATTCTTCTCTTGTTTTGTCAGTTTTTGTGAGATTTAAAACCATTAGGTAGGTACGTGATCGTCCTAAAGTTGTCCGTTAAAACGTCTCGCGGACGTGGTGTTCATAATAACTTTATGCAGTACTGCGGTATCTTAGATTTCCCTCGGGAATAAAAAGTTACCAGGATAAAAGTAGTGTATTATACTACTTCACACGTTAATGTACTTGTACGTCAGTTCTTGTTCATTCCAAACAAATAGGCTGTGTCGTCAACTTAATTTTTTACAAATAGCTTGTTTTTTGGTGCTTGATTCATCTACTGTTTTATTTTTGTCAACAAAGCTTTTTTGATCAACGAACAACAAAAGGCTATTAGTTTACACGTTGATAGTCTAATTTTGAAACAATACCTTTGTAGAAATAACGGCAGTGACCTCCGCCGGCGTCGGTCGAAGCCCTGAGGCCTTTAAAAAACATTAATTCCGGATGAATGGGCAATAATCAAAAGTCGCTGAAAGGAGGTGCGTCGTTGGCGGTTTTATTTACACATAAAAGGTTAGTTCGTAAAGCCACTGACGCATTAGCTGACGCAAACTACAGCCCATTCCATTGCACATTAAAGGATATTCAAATCTTGGTCTACGCAACTTGCTTCGTATTTTTGTCTAATTAAGTACGGGTGAGTACCTACTTAATACAAGATTTTTGTCGCCACAAATATCTCGAACGCATTTGCGTCACTCTGAGAGGAGGCCTGTGCCCAGCAGTGAGACGTATCTGGAGGTGATTTGCGTTGAAGTGTCAAATAATATGACATTACTTTGTTGCCATTACGTACCGCTAGTCTCGCTCCCGATTTTTACGTGAGCGCATCGACACGTTTTTTGCGCCAATGGCTTACACTAAACGCGTTGACGTAAACACAATCACATCACGAGTGTGACCGTTGAGTGTGGGATTCTTCGAGCCTCATAAATAAATAGATGTCACCCAGCGATGATATCATTGCAGGGTGAGAGGTGCTTCAAGTGCACGATAGCGGGGAATATCGCAGGTATAATGCTGTTTTGCTTGCATTACTCATGCTGCTGGTGTTTCAGTGTTCCGCTAAAAATACACGCTGCGCTTAGTTTTGCATACTACTTCCACCTGCGGCCTCTTTCGCAACTTCGAGCAATACTGGCATACTGTCTGCTTATTTTTTTTTAATGGATCTATAGTTGCGTTTGTTTGTGCTTTAAGTGTTGGTCCTTGATACTGAATATAATACGAATACTTAAATATAAATACACTAGCGACCCGCACCGGCTTTGTACGGTATATTATGCATGTATTATACATAAAAACCTTCCTCTTGAACCACTCTATCTATGAAAAACAACCGCATCAAAATCCGTTGTCTAGTTTTGAAGATATAAGCATACAAAGGGACATAGGGACAGCAAAAGCGACTTTATTTTATACTATGTAGTGACAAAAAACACAAATAAGTAGGTACTGCAAATTTGACGAAGATATTTTATAATCCCTTTTCTAAAGTAACAGCAAGGGACAAATTTAAACCCCTGAAATGTCATGATCCGTTTGGTTATGGTTTTATTTGAGTTACCGATTTTTAAAAAGTGTTTTTCAGTACAAATAATGTCAAGATTGTTTTATCTTTGTTTAAATATAAAAAAAACGCCATTTCACCGGCTGTGTTGCTCTGATCAGATTCTTGGAGAACAAAACAGTTCGTATTTTACGGGATAAAGGGTAAACAAACAGAACTTATACGTTAATACAGATTTAAAAAGTAAAATGCTAAGTTTACGTAGTAGGATTTACTAAGTTATTGTTGTATTTACTAAGTGTGATTTACTAAGATATTCGTAGTGTCGTATTTTATAAGACATCGGCGGTAAAAAGCTTAATCTTACCGCCAGGACAAACTAAATCAAATAAAATAAAAAAATCAGCCCTTGTCAATCGGCTTGTAAATCGCACGTCATGTGTCTCTCGGCAAATGCTGATACGACGAACGTGCCGAAAACTATTTCTGATAAAAATACGATACGTAGGTATCCGACGTGACCTTTCTCAGTTTTTAGTTTACGGTCGTGTTCCTCGTGTCACGTATCTTCGGCTCGTTATGCGATAATTCAAAGCCTAATGCTGACACTTGCCTAATTGAAATACTATACGTCCCTGTAGGTATTCGATTCTTAGGCTACCAACAGAACCTTGTCATAATGATATTTACTATATTCGACAAGTATTGTGATAGATAAATAAAAACATTTACAATGAGAAGGTTCCATGGTAGCCCAGGTATTAAATTAGGTGATTAATTATATTGTCCAAGCCCACGCTAGACTATTAATAAATAGTGTGGCCTATAGTAAAGTGTCCCCCTGCTGGGGAAATGTCTCGACTTACACAATCAATACGGAACTAATAGTTTCTAGATCTAAGTCAGCAAAGAACAACATGAATATTGCCAAAATTACAGAATATTAATATACATTTCCAATTTCATGTTCTACCATTCAGGCCCTGGCAGCTCAGATCAAAAAATGACAACAATTTACACGAATAAATAAATTTACAAAAAAGAAATGTCGGAATTCTGTAAATAGCAAAGTGAGGTCGGCTTAAACCACGCTTCGCTTAGCGCATTCACTGCCAGGAACCCGCCAGCCGGGTTCTCTGTTCGTAGGCAGTTTTCGCTACAAAGCAAAAAAATGGTGCTACCGGTTACGAGCGTAGCGCGTAGCAATGAGTAGAAGCGAATGTGCGTGTGCGTAGCTGAAACTGTTTGCTTGGCGTTATTTGAATGCAATTGTGTGCGTGAAGTGTATTCAGACGGTAAATTAAATTGGCTTCAATTAGCAGTTCGCAAATTTTAGTCTACTTCTATTTGGTCTGAGCCTGCCAGTTGTTAGTTAAACAAACAATTTATTTTCACATACACAAACCACATCGACAGTACCTAAGGTAACAAGATCTAAAGGGTATGTTTAGCATGATTGTAGGCGTATAGGTGAAAAAAGGAATCAAAATAGTGATGTGTTGCTAGCCGCATCGCCTATAACATGATACCTAAGAATTTTGCCTATTCCCTCGATGGGCTTTTACCATCTGCGCGGGACGAGAAGCAACTGGTACACTCTATGTCTTTCCTTTGCTCTCAGTCCACAGCATGGAAGGTCTTTAGTAATAATTGTTTTTCTAATATAATAATTTTGGTGCAACAGTTGTCGCTTTGCGTCCTTGTATAATTTTGCAAGTCTGCGTTTTATCCCTGACTTTCAAGGTTCAGTAATTTTAATAATTCATAAATTGGTAACGGAATTTACATAAATTAGAAGCTTTGCTCTAATTTGCAAAATCTTGCTACAAAAAAGTAGAGTACTACTTAAGACTATGAGAGTAACCGGAACGCAAGTCAACAACATTTACAATTTGGACGGTTTTACTCTTTCAAACAATACTATTTGTATAAAAAAAACCTGTTACGAGTATCTACCAACGAAAGTGCCAATAATCCAGACTCTTTGTTAAGAAATAAACCCATCGAAAAGTCCACGTTTCACCTTAAAGAAGTGAAGCGTTTAAAAAAGGTGAATTACGTGTTTTTGTTGAACGTCGCTGTGAAATTGTAGCCAATTGCCGGATAACGAGCTCGCCTCAAAGACGCGCCTCTACAATGCCCCGACGTCACCCGCCGCCGGATCCGACGCAACCAAATACGAATCTGCTTTTAGTTTCCAAGTTAACTTCCCCATGTGTATTCGCCATTAATCTTTTCAGTACGCTTCTTTTGTTTTCATATCTATTGAACGTACACAATGCAGATATGCGAGCACGCACGTAGCAGCCATCCACGCCGCGGAAGTAGAGGCTATTTATTACTACGGCGTGAAAAATGATAACACTGACTATGCGGGAATAGGCGTATAAAATATTAGCAAGGGAGGTAGTTTTATTTACTGACAACACTCTACTTTAGTGGGATTTAACAACTAGTGTAATGGATACAAACAAAGAACTATAGAGGTGTTTAGTTTCTTAAGCGCCTAAACTTTTGATCTCATATCAGACAATCCGCGCGTCGAGAGCGCTCAAACAAAGCGGGTACTCGCTTCGAGATGCGCTCGTAGACCTTACGCAGGTAGCATTAACATAAACAAATCTGAAAAGAATACCTGTGCCTCCTTTCGTCTTCGTGTTCCTCTTTCAAGAAAGACGGTTGCAAGCTGAACCTGCGGCGGAATTGGTGTCGGCCCTTCATGTTGGTGTCACTTAGCACATGTTTGTCGGCGCACTGAATGTTTTGAGTGGCGCGTAAGTTGCGGGTGCGTGGGAGCGTGGACGTACGCGGCGCCGGGCGGTCGGGCGGCGAGTGCGCCCGGCCGCGCCGTGCCGTGCCGCGGCACCCAACAGGCTCGCCGAAGATGCGCAACACATCAAACAGAAAGTTGGGGTTGAATGCGCAATACTACGCAGTGTTTTAATAAAGGTACGTTCATTTTGTTTGATCACTGCATTTTGGATAATATGGTGATTTTGATTTACAAGTACCTAGTACGCGACTTTTAACTTGTCATGATATGAAAATGAGACATTAAACGCATAGGTGGGTCTCATCCAAAAACACCGGTGTTACGCGTTCGGTAGGCCCTTTTCCCGTCATTATTAATCTTATTCTTTTAAATACACACATACTTATTATATTTGGACATTTGGCTCAGAGATGTAACTTAAACTACATCGGACATCCAACAAAAAATTATCAAAGGCCGTATTCGAATCGGATAGAAAAGTTTTCGTTTATTTCAAATAGATCGTAGCGGAGTGTGAATGAGACACATTATGACAGGATTCTTGTCCGGATTCTTTTTATTATATCTTATATCCATAACTGAAGTTATCTGAAACTTTCGGATAATCCGAAATAATTTGATATTTGCTGTCGATGGTGATTTAACCTATATATCTCACGTTGTTCAAATATCCGTAACCATTCCATTATATCCTATTCATATTGTTCATACGAATTTTATGAGTTGTCAGTTTATCTTGGTAAGAAATTTAAAAATAAACAACGATCTTTGAGCAAAGTTTCAAGCATTAAACCACACAGGAAGGAAAAATTTCTACCCTTCGGCTTGTCTGGTCTCAAGGGAACTGTTTTTGCTGTAAATAAAAGTAACTTTAGTACCTACCTATGTTCGTTACCATGACTTATTATGTGAGTAGTACATACAGATCATGAAAATTTCGTGATGCCTCGAAGCGTGCGTGATAGTGATATAAAAATGGACAAAATAAACACGTTTCTACATTTTATACCAAGTAAAGAAGTAAAAAAGTATTTTGTGCAATAGTGTTTCTCTCAATTTATTTTGCCTATTTTGAATAGCCAGCCAGTTCGGCAGCGAAAAGAAATCAAAGTATCCATGGAATGACAAGTGAACCTGTGTAGGTCTCGGATAAATAAATAAAGGACAATTTGCGATATACGCGTGTACCGCGGTGAAATCGGCGAGGAATATCCCTGGGGTATTTTTATGAAGGGATAATATGCAAATGTTGATGTTTTTGTGAAGCCACGAGGTGTTTGCGAAGCTCACCGCCGCGAGCGCTGGCAGCCCCCGCCTTATGAATGAACGAATCAATGAAATATTTATTCGCAGTAAATGTTGTACAAAAATAATGTTATAGTTATTCTAGCTTCGAACATTTAAATAGTCGTGCCAATATAAAGTTAATTTAGTGTTAGATAAAATGTCCGCCAAAATTGAAATTATACATGTCAGGAATAAAGGAATTAGATATAATTAACCCAGGAAGTTATAATCAAAACTTATAGCTAAAATATTCTTCAACACTCTAAAAGCAGGCATTAGGTACATAAAAGGCGGTACTACTTTGTTTTAAATTCGGAATTAGTTACTGTTTTAAACGTAGCTGGAATTTTACTATAAATTTTGATACACATATTATATCGTCTATCTAGCCAGAGGCCTACCAACATTTCACTCACGTCACTATACACGCAGTCAACTTAATTATCAAACACTCTTCCACTTACAAAAACATGTAACGGGTACGACCGCTGTACTTTTGGCAGAGAGATAGCCCTTTCGTTGACCTCTCCGGTTGATTTAGTACTCTAAGCTTATAGTCGATACAGTTCAAGTGTCACAGTATGATATATTAGGTTTGTTGAACGAACTTACAGCGAGCATCAGACTTTATCGGAGTTACTCTTGAATATTTGAGTACGCTCTATCGTTTCGACAAAGGAGTCACACTTGTAGTAGTAAAGAATATTTGAAGTGTAAATATATTGATATTTATTACATAACGTGACTCAGGACTCCTGAAAGTACTCACTTAAAAAACACGCCTTCGTTAAACTTCGTAGTTATATATGCATTGAACTTCGTTTAATGCTGCCTAAAGTTCAATGCTAAACAGCAATTCTCATGTAACAAAATTCCAGGACATTAAACACGCCGTTATTAATTGCGCGTAAACAAAACCGCTGAAAGCGAGGGCGAGCCGTGGGCAGCCGGCCCCAGGCAGCCTTATTACAAGCCCGTTGGTGGGCCAAACCGAATTTCACTTTAAATCGTACCAATACCATTGTAATACTAAGACCTTTTCCTGGATTTTTCACATAGTGGGTGTAAAGTAACCCACGTTCATATTTGCGTCATTAATGACCCATATAACTAAAGTGGTCGTTAATTAAAGCTAACTTTGTAACGTAGCCTATTTTGTATTCCACTGCTGAAAAAAGCTTCTCCTCTTTAACTCCGCTCCCGTCTTTGGAACACTTGTATTATGTTTGACAGGTATCCAAGTCGTTCTATCATTGCCTCTTCGATCTGCCACTATTTCAACATTAATCGCTAGGGACCCATTCCGTGGCAATTTTATCCCAACGCTTCGGATTTATTCGGCAGACATGTCTAGCCCAGTCCTACTTCAGCTTTGCACTCTTTACGTTAGCCATACGAAACCTAGAATGCTACTATGCTCGTGGTGCTAATGCTCTGGTGCTTGTTGGTAATCCTTGAATTTTGACTTTTTTGTTTCCGTAAATGTCTATATTTGAACACTGTTTGTCGTGAGTTTGATCTCGACTCGGTTTATGATAAATCTCAGTCATTTGTTTGAATTCAGGTGTTATGTAGGAAAAGCCGGGATTTAGCAGAGATGATAAGAGTGACAGATCAAAATAAATGGCAATAAAAATATTATAATATATTACCTGATACATTTTAGATTCACTTTTAAGCGATACCTACGACTGTAAATTATCTATATTGTATCAGATATAATCTCAAATCTTACAGATTCTGTAACATAATGTGTGTTTAGTTATTAAAGTACTTCACATAAACATGTTTAATTACTCGGCTGTAGGTTTGCTATTTCTGATCTCGTATTATAAAAATAAATCAAAATATTATGCCAATAACTGGTTGGTGTTCATTAATACCATAGATTCGCACTATTAAAGTTTCTATTAAATTAAATGTTGTTTCAACGTAGCATGAAAGCTGCTCAATTTTAATTACTTCTTAGTACCGCGCAGTGCAGTTGCTACTAGCGATTTATTGAAATATGAAATACCTCTAGGTACCTACAATTTTTTCTATGAAAGAAAAATAAGAAAATGTTTTCTTTAAAAATAAATGTGATATTTACTTACTAGGTACGCCTTTATGGTAGTGATAGGTAATATATTTTGTTCGTAGTCAGAATTTTGCGAAAGTAACGCTATTTTGATAGTCGAACGTTACAATTTCTTTTCCTCGATTATTTTGCCGTCAGATATTACAATTTCAAATATAGGAATATGAATGTTGTTTTCATAACAAATATTATTGATGGTGCTCATATTTTGTTGAAAAGTATCAGTCGTGTTGGTCACACATTTTCAGAGCAAACATTTCTGATTTTCTAGTATCCGCGTGACCTGTCAGTTGAATGAGGTCGAATGAAACGTTTTATTATTCCACCAGTTCGTTAACAGTCTGTGTATTGCAATTTGCATGGGATGCGTCGGAGGCTTTAGCTGACGGGTTCGTATATTACACGTCGTGCACGGCATATACCTATAACTTAATCATATAGGATTACGTACAATGTTAGCGCACTAACCAGCTAACTAACTAACGCAGCCACCTTTTTTATTAAACTAATATTATATTTTGGCACTGGCCACAAATAAAGTTAATTGCACGCAGCGCTAAAAGAAAACAAAAACAAAAGAGAGTCGTGCTCGTGACATTGCTCTGGTCAGCGCTGCGTGTTGAATTTTCTCTATAATTTAAATTGTTTAATTTTAGGTACTAGTTTCTACAGTCTACACCGTATTTATTTTAATACACCTGTTTTCGATTTAGCTGAAGAATTTAGCTAAAGTTGATTTATTTGCTAAAACTTGAACACCGTCTCCATCATTAAACTTGTATTTATGAGAAAACTTTGCAAGCCATTTACAGTTAAAGGGAAAAAATATTAAAAATGTAAGACCGCAACTTCGTCTGCGTCCCGCGGGAACTTTGCACTTTCCTGGGATAAAAGTAGTAGCGTACCTATATGCGCTACATTTGCCATTCTGGGACAGTGTAGCTTTTCATTAGTGACGATTTTCTTTATCGATTCAGTAGTTTCAGCGATTATTCCTTCAACATGAAACTACTGTGAGACTCAATCATAATTACACATAAACGGATAACTCACGTATAAAAAGTCGAGTGATGCTCGACATATTTCGGACTATTTCGTAGCTTCGCAGTGTTCGTGTCGCTGCCGCCGGGGCGAGCGCTCTTGGAAAAAGGACTACGAAATAGTCCGAAACATGTCGAGCATCACTCGACTTTTTATAAGTGAGTTATCCGTTTATGTGTAATTATGATTATTCCTTCATGCAAGGAATGGAACAAAGTTTAAAGACCTCTATTAAATTATTTTAGATAAGTATATAAACAATTTTATTTGTTTATTTCAATAATTGCAACAACGTAATACCTAATGTTACATCCTATAGGTACGTCAATATGTCATATGTATAGTGTGAAAGTAAAAAAAAACAATTTTCGTTTCAAAAATAACGCACGCAGCCTTTGCAATGAAACTCCATATTCAGAAATAAGTAGGTACATCTAATTAACTCATAATATCTAATCACAATAATCATTTAAAATAATGTACCTTTACCTAATACCTATCAGGAGCCATGACCGAGCTTATTTGGAGACCGACTTTGTAAATGCAGATTGTCGGGGAATTTCGGAACCCCCGTATCCCGGGATTGCAAATTAGCCCGCGAGGGCGCAGGAGCCCGGGCATCGACAGCTCCGCTCAACAAGTGAACGTGTGCACTGAATTTTCATCTGGGAATTGGATTTATACATCCAGCGAGGTTTCATACATATCGCGGCAAACTAGCTAGCTCTAAGCAATCGTGTTCTAAAATACAGTTTAAGTAGTGCAACTATTGCAGCTTGATAAATAAATTACAGTTTCAACACTACAACATAAATATTTGATTACAATAATTTCATGTACCTACGTAAGTCTACAGATACGAAGAAAAAATATTTTTTGTGAAAAAACCGCAGGGACAGTCAATACCCGCCGCTATTACCACCACTAATCTATTGTCATTTGTTCGCGATTAAACTCCAAAGCCAGATAAAAAAACAAAAGAGTAATGACACCGGGGAATTGAGACAAGCCTGATAGATATAAATTATTCCTAATGGCAGTCCTATCGTTCAGGCTTTCCCATTTCGTTTCTTTTTATTCGTCGTAGTTTCAAGAAACGATTACGTTCTTTTAGAGAAACTGTTTATCGTTTCGCCTCTAATCGTATATTTTAAAGTCTGCAAATAACTGAAAATTGACAAGAATTTTCATAGCAGTTGAAGCGAGTATAGTTTCTAAGGTATTTAAGTATTAACTGCGTCTCAGTAGAAGAAAGTGGTGGACAGGAACCAAATAAAAGAAAGAGCTAGTCACGTCTGTAAATTCCCGAAAAAGACAAAGACACGACCGCTGAATACTAATTGTCGTGGTGTTCGTACCTTTTCATATATTATACTTAACATAAAACCATACTACGTATTGTTCTAGCTAGGGAGACAAATTGGGCGTTGCGCGTTGTTGTTTATGGCGAGTGGCCAATTTTTTTGAAGTTGTTCACTTCTTTACTGTCTATATTTTTTATTTGCCTTTTCCATTTCGTCAGTTCATACAAACAAGTATGTATGACAGTAACGGAATGGAACAACAATTTAGGTCACAAAATGTATGGTAATTTTGGGACGCTTTTTTTCTCCTTTTAGGATAGACAGCGCTTGTGATTCTGAAAAGTTGAGTGCACAACTTGAAAAAAAAAACCCGAGTACATTCAGTCAACGTCATAAATATATATACGTTACCCAGACGTCCAAAATATCTGTACGCCTTTATGCCACAAACAATAAGGTTGGTGACACATATATTTGACATGATTGCTGTATATGTATTGCTTTATCGATATTTATGCCCTCTACTGTACATATGTAACATACATACACAAATCACGTATTTATCCTTTACGGGGTAGACAAGACCTAAGGTAACAAAACCTACAGGCCACATTTAGCAAGACTGTGGGCCGTATACATGGAAAGTGGAATCAAAATAGTGATGAGTTGCTAGCTGCATCGCCTATGTAAAGACATTAAACTTGACATTTAATTTCGAACGTGTGTATTTTGTGTGAAAATTATTCTTTGTACCGTTATAGTACCTCATTTATTATTATTATATATTTTTGTTATTGAGTTATGTTCTGACAATATTTCCACATTTTGTGGTTTTATATTTTTATTATTTGACATTTTAAATTGCTTATTTAAATTATTATTATTTTCTCTTTTTATGTACCCATGACGATCTTTTTGTGAATTTACATTGACATTTCATTAATCTTTATTTTTGTTTGTTGTTATTTTGTTTTTTATTTAATTTCAGTTATTATAATTATTATTACTATTTTATTAATTGACGATCCTTTTGTGAATTACTTATGTTTGACATTTAATTGTATTTTTAAAAGGGTAATTAATAAATCTATCTATCTATCTATCTATCTATAACATAAGATTTTCGCCCATTCCCTCGATGGGCTTTTACCATCTGCGCGGGAAGAGAAGCAACTGGTACATTGACCACCATGGAAGTACCTAACATAAGTAATAGTATAATTTTTTTGAAATGTATTTATCAAATACACTGACGTGCAAAAACGGGTCTCTTCATACAATTGTTTATAAAAAGGGACCCATTATTTTTGCTCGTGAGTATATAGTGAAAGTAGAAGGAAAAATAACCATATAAATAAAAAGGCTACATAAATGCCTTAAACAGATGCCATTATAACTAAACCAATTCACAGGAAGAGAGCGTCATAATCATAAGCAAAATACGTGGAATTCGTCATCTAAAGAGATGAGACCGCAATTCTCACCAGATGCGCGAAAATTTGCGGATTAGGAATCTTAATAGACGGGGCTGTCTTTATTAAACTTAAGCCAGCTATTTCACTCTCAACACTTTCTGTAGGTGAATAGTCAAATATGCAAATGTGTTTGGATTTAAATTACTGTTTTCTGAACCAAACTGGTACTACTTATCAAATATTCCAGTCTAAAACTCACTTCTCGTAAAATCGTTAGAATCGTGAAGGTAGTACACAAACAGTTTATAGATTTTTTTTTAATAAAATGTAAATATTTTTTTTTTGTTTGAAATATGTTAAGAGATCTGATATACTGAATTGTTAATTAGATACATAATTTATCGACAGAAAATACAAAAGAGGAATTAAAAACAAATTAAACTATGATTAAATTAAAAACCAATATTAAAATAAAATAATTAATAAAGGAGCACCCGTGGCATAGTCCCACAGACTAGCAGCATTCCCCCTTTGAACAGCGATACTAATACGCTGTCCAAGGAAGCTGCCAGCTCTGCGGTCACCCGTAGTGTCTTTTAGCCTCTTCGAAAATTAATTAGATTGATAATATAATATAATAAACTGCTTTATTAATGTTCAGTCAACTGGTGTAAATTGTTCTTAAGTGTTATGCACAAACCTTATGTTACTCCGCTACCAATATATACCGTTTATCTTCGTGGTTTTATTTCATAAAAGCTTGCGTAAATCTTAATCTTGGATAAAAATGTTTCTAAAAATAAAACTGTTAACAATTGGCTAGTCCTCTGTTAGCCACACCCAAACTCTTATATCCATAGTTATTTGATTTAACAAAATACACCAAGGGAATTCAAACGACGTCTAATGACCTCTGTAAGGGCCGAGAGACCCTGCCATCCTATCCGCAGTGTGTCCGAAAACGGGGTCGCATTGATGGGAAAATTATGGGAATTTGGATTCACTTTTGCAACTCTATATTCTGATATTTAATAGCGCAGTATTGCCATGATTATTAATGAAGGCTATGTTTTGACTGTATTTAGCTCGCACACACAATAATAATTATGTACAAACAAAGATAAGACATTATATAATGCGATCACCAATTTTTAGAGATTTTCAGTTAATAATTTATAACTTCTTTGCAAAATGACAATCATGTAGGTAAAGGAACCAGCTGTTCTCATAACAGTACGTAACTGCCACAGAAGTTTATCTTAAAACAGCCTTTATTCTTACAAGTAACATACGAATATAATATTTATATAGTTAATTTAACAGAAATGTAAGAGGTATGTCGTGGCTTGTCGCCTCGACGAGCGGCGCAAATTCCGCGTTCCGGCCGCTCTCCGAAATCTCAATGAAGAAATTCCAACGTGTTGTTTTCAATCCAGGTTTTCATTGCTTACGTCGCTTTGTTTAGGCTTGAAAACTTTTCAATAGGATTTAAATTGATTGAATGCTTTATGTTAACGTTTAGTTGCGCGTTAACAATGGGCCGGTGATTTGTTTTGGATGCATTCAAATCGATTTCATATACCTAATATTATTGACAAAAGGTTATTATGTTACCTTTTGGTCCTGTTATTTTGTTAAATAATGTTTTTTTATTCTTATACACTTTCACCTAATAAATGAATAACAAAAAATAATTTGCTTCTCCGCTCAATGTAGTACAGTTTTTTGTTCTCTGAAGGACCTCCGGAAAGTAACGCCTGATTCATTAAATTACATACATAGTGTTTTAAGCATCAGCACCGTTCTACTGTGTCCACTTTAGTAATTAAGTTCAGCCCCACTACCGACTTAGAGTGGCCAGTTGACAACTACACGGAACTTCGTCAAGTCCACGTCGACTATGTTAATACGAAATTTGCATAATTATAGTTTCAATCTGGTTTCAGCACGGAAGTGTCATTAAACTTTTCTAGTTATTCTGTTGGCCACAGTTGGTTTCGTAAAAACAAAAACGTTCGAGAAATCTTTATAATTAAAGTAACTGTTCTAATTTATTACGGATACGGATTAAGCAACTCAAAACCCCGATTCATAAGCGATTCGGTTAATATTGGCACAAGTTCCCCACATTACCCTGAGAGGTCTTAAATGTTACTCGACGGGCGCTAAGTGCATGCAGTTCTTGTAACGAGCGGGTAAGAGCTGTTGGTTTTTATTCTACTATTTACTGACATTTTATACTGACTAGTTACGCCGCATGGTGAATTATTATGTAGTTAATTTAATGAAGCGGCAAGAGCCGAAACTGTAGAATAGGTGAGTCGTACATTTATTTTCTGGCCTTGGAAGTCGCCCCATTAAAAATACCTATTGTATGTTGCCTAATGTGTGCGAATAGACAAATTGAGGTTCCAAGTTCCAACCAATCTAAAGATAATTTAAGTATTCATATCGTAAAATGATCCGACCTGCGGCGTTAGCACTGACTGTCCGCTAATACCTGACAACTTTCGGTTCTATATTATCCAGGCATAGCAGACTTTACTGCGTCTTTGATTGCTGAAAAACCTCTATGACCTATCATGAGTGGCAATTTCTGCAGGCGACAGCTAGACGATATCTGAAGCGGTAGAAGCACCTTCCTTAACATCGATTAAAATATTGACGACTTGAATAATAAATAGTATAGACTTAGTCAGATTGAAGTTGTGATATAAGTAATTTTTCGTTTTGTAAGTTAATTTGAGATTGCTGCCAGCCTTTGTGGTACTATACCATGTCGGCCTCTTCTTTTTTAATTGTTTTATTTTAAGTTTAGTTATTAATTTAATTATAGTTTAATTTGTTTTTATTTCCTATTTGTAATATTATGTTTGTTCCAATAAAACTGATTTATCTTAGTTCATAATAGTGGTCGGCAGTATCGGCACAAAAGGTAAGACACCATCATAAAGCGTAAAATAATGATTTTAGTTAGGTATTATCATTTAACTAGAACATGGGATTGATCAAGGCCAACACGTACAAACTGACTTTCGTGAAATTTCTTTGCTTTATTTCATATATTTTTGCTCATTCTCATGGTTAAAGCCTCCTTTAAAGATTTATTAGGAGTTTCAATGCACGCTTAAGAGGATTAGAACTTTCAAAAGAAACCATTCGACACGGGTTGATACGAAGTACTTGATACTCTTTTGAGCGCAGGGTTCAATTGGAAGAAGAGTATTATCCTACCAAAGATTTATCGCTAACTACGCGGCTTTCAAACTGTCTATCTTTTTAGAAAGCTATTTTCAAGATAAAATAGATAATTCCCTCGTAAAAATGAGTGCATAATTTTCGTAAAATAAATAAAATTTATTTAGTGTGATGGTGCGATGTTGTACTGGTCAAGTGTGAGTTGGATGCGGCCACACTAAACCCTATTAGTATTTACGCATAGCAATAGGGTAGGCCATTTGTGTACGAAACCCGAAAAATCAGGTTATCGTCTCACTGTGCTAAATATATCCTACGGTGCTCATCAATTACTATATAAGCTTAAACAGTGGAAGTTTCTTCTAAATACTTCATCCGAATGAAAAATGTCTCTAGACACAGCTTTAAGAGCACAAAGTCGCGACTGACTCGGACGTGATGCGCTCTTTTATTAAAAACTTCGCAGAATTTCATTCTTAAGAGTACTTTATCGTGTCGTTTATTTCTTGAAGAACGTTGTTGTACGTAATAATGAGCCCACGTGCAAAGTATCGTGTTCCACGGCAAGGCTAGACTGTCTCCTGGCGACTCGTTTTTCGTAGAGCTTATCCTCGAGCACCTTTAACTTTTTGCGATCGTATCGGGTATCGCGATCCAATCAGACTACGCTAAAGAAGATCTGTTGCACTTGGTAAATGACTTTTAAAGAGATTTTTATTTTATTCACTCATTTAGATGTGTCAAACAATAATCAATGTATCCAACACCAACAACAACCGCAGCAACATGCTGAGTGTGGCCCTTTTGGCGCTTTCGGCACATAAGTACTTATTTTTATTATTATTGTTATTATTTTTATTATTTTTTAAATTTTCTCTATGTGTCGTTGTGTGTCAATAAACGTTTTCTTTCAACAACAATTAAGAAGTTAAGTTTGGATTTCATTTATTCATTTTCATATATTATATGTAATTCCGCAAGAAAAAGAAGCTTTAGCAAAAATTACCTCTGTTCTTAATTTTTCTTAACAGATTCTGCGAAAAATTACCTTCTGAAATCAACGCTGCTGATGAGACAAGTTCGAACAAAAGACAATCGAAGAACGAGTTATGCCGGCCCGCAGACACGAGTCGCTGTCTTGAATAATTTATTGTTGTGGTCTCCACCATCGCGTTGTTACTACTCAATCTGAACAGAAAGGTTTTCCGTGTCGTATTGCATATAATTACGATAGGTACCGTCTGTATGTGCGTCGCCGTTCGAGGTTCGATAATGGAAATTTTCTGTTAATGGAAAAGCGCGGTCTTGATCTGAATTCAATAGATATTAATAACGTCAATTCCGAAAAGACCTATTATGTGCTTATTCCCGAGTAACAGGCAATGAACCGATGACTTGCCTTGTAAAGTATTTAAGTGGATTCGTTGTAAGGTTTGCACGTTTCTTTGTCCGGGTCGAGGAAACCATTAAAAGTTATTGTGCTTAAGTACCTACGTTTTAGGCTTGCGAGTGAACTTAAAATTTTAAACAAATCCCTAAATGATAGGTCAGTTTGAATATTAACATGTACCTACTAAAAAACTAAAATATAATGTTGTTGTGAGCCATTGGCCATTACTACGTACCATGTACTTATCTTTGTAATGGTGATGAGATAACAAAATTAAAGCTACAAATCCAAGAGAGCCTGTAAAGTTTAAAATAAATAAATATCTCAGGATAATTGACACCAATTTGAGCTAGTCCCAAAACTAAGCGAAGCTTGTAATATGGGCACTAGACAACAGATAAACATACTTATATATAACGGGGCGTCACATAAAATATTTCAGATTATTGCAAAATTAGGTTTAATTCGTTATGAGATTTATTATTTTCGTAAAATTTTAATCTTTTTTAAATCAAGGAAGCATTGTTTTGTCATAGTGGGTAGATTTTATTAGAGCGAGTGACGACACTCGAATGGGGTTCGCATATTGAAAGATGTCAGGTCATTCAGAGTTTGACAGCTGACAAGTGAGCAATGTGCAAAACCCGTTAGCTCTGATTTGCATCCCTTTTAATTTGAGTAATCCGTGTGTACTTATAACGAATCGTTGCTTAAATTAATAAAGTGTTGTGTGACTATTATAAAGAAGTGATTACACTGCCGCGTCGACCATGTCGACGGGTGACTTGCCCGGCAATCCGATATATGTATGTATAGATAAATACGTACTTAAATATATTAAACATCCAAGACTCGAGACCAAAAATTCGTATATATCATACAAATATCTGCCCCACCTGGGGATCGAACCCGGCCCCTCAGGCTTCACAGTCAGGTGGTCTAACAACTAGGCTCTCCGGTCGTAACCCTATGTAACTAGTTTGGGTAAACATCACAGCAATGATGGACACTTCCGCACAAATAACCCTACAAGTATCACCGGTGAACGATTAGGTAATTTATCAAAGTGTCTCGTGTAAGGAGGCTCGATTATCGCCGTCGGGCTAAGCTCCTCTAATTTCGTGGCTATCAAAACATGATCGATCGCGCCTTGTCCACTCGTTTGTTCCGGAACTTAGAAGGTATAATTCCAGGTTTTACTATTATAACGTACAGTAGAAAATCCCTCTCATTCATATGCCAAAATAATTCATTAACAATTAAAAAGAAGCTTAAAATGCGTTTGTAGGCGACGCACCTATTTAGGCAGCCACCTATTTTATTAAACTGTTATATTTTGGCACTGGCCACAAATAAAGTTAATTCCACGCAGCGCTAAAAGAAAACAAAAACAAAAGATAGTCGTGTCATTGCTCTTGTCAGCGCTGCGTGTTGAATTTTTACTATAATTTAAATTGTTTTATTTATTAGTTTCTACAGTCTACAGCGTTTATAAATACGAAAGGGTTTAATATGTAAAATAATTGCTGATTAAAGATCAAACCTGTTATTGTTTTGAATTGAGTAGCGTCAAGGGTATAAACTAGTGTTATGTTATGATCGCATAACAAATATGCAGCAAAAATGAGATTCATGGATTTTTTAAAGCTGGTATTTTGAGTAGTGTTTCTTTCACGCTGGTCTGGAAGTAAAGAAAAACATAGAATGTACCAGTTGCTTCTCTTCCCGCGCAGATGGTAAAAAGTTATCGAGATAATGCACGGAAAGTTTAATACAGATATCCAACCGTCACAAATTTCGAACACAGTAGCCAAGCGTCAAACGGCTTAAAAGCTTAACCAGTAAAGTTCCCCAGTGAATTAATTATAATTGCTCAACTTTAGTGTACCAACAATTCCAAACAAAAAGGGGAAAATTTGAAGGTACTTTTACTATATTACGACGCAAGCGAGAGAGTTCTTAGTTCAAATCTCTTTAAAGATCTTTCCAGTGAGCTACAAACAAACGTGATTACTTATACAATAAATTGTGCCAAAAAAACCTTAAATCAGACGCCATTTTTTGCGTTTCATTTCCGTACGTGTCGTACAATCTGGGATAAAATTAAGGAGTGCCTAATTCTATGTAAAGTTATCTTTTTAATTTTGTGCAAATATTTATATACACAAAATTAAGAGCACATTTATATCGTATTAGGACGACTTTGTTCGTGTCCGACTGGACGCTTGTTTTGTCAAAACAATAGTCGTGGTAATGAGAAGACTAACTTTCCTGATTAAGTCCTCAGTTAATTAGGTCCCTAATACTTGTGAAAATAATTAAAATCATGCACGCTTGTCTCGTTTTGCGCAGAACCTGAAACTCTTATGATGAAAACGTAGCCCGTTTCTTGGTACCTCTACAAGCTACACAAAAAAGCGTTCCCAAGTGATTAACAAGCTGCGTTTGACCCGCTTGTAAAGGTCGGACTCGGGCCAGCCGGGTACGTCGGGGCTTAGCTCCCCGGGTAGTCCTTTTACTTCACGCCAGACTTAAACTCGGATAATGTTTGTCTTGTTTTGTCTTCGTCTGTCGGTAAGCACCGGCTGTATTTAACTAGAACACCGGCGAGTCTTTGTGCTTGTGAACCGAAGGGAGTTTTATATTTTTCTGTTAAATATAAACTAGTTCATTGTATTTTGACGAGTTTGAGCATTATCTTTTATTTGTGCCTAATAAACTTTTAAAGATATATCTATACTTAATGTTACTAGATTTACAAGTCTGCTACTCTTTCTTATACTAGATATATTATTAACCCGTTGATTAATAATTTTATTATGGACTTACGATATTTCGTACAAAAAATAACGACTACAAATATTGATAGTTTTTATCTTATCTGTGGCATTTCTGTGACCCTGTTAGGAATCTTCAGCGGGCCTTCGGGCCGCAAGCATGGTTACAGGTTGTTTCCCCCTCTTGGCTATGCACTTGCAAAAGGGCAATGCACTTCAATCTCAACAGAAATAACCTTTTATTATTGTTTATTAAGCTCGTTTCAAAGCATCGCAGGTATTTTTCAACCGTTATTTATAAATGCAATGGAGTATGGATTTAAAATATTATGAAGGTACGTGACTTTGTGCCAAGTCCATTTCATTGTTTCCGATTCTACCTACGTACTATGAATTACAATAGCTGAAATACTTACTATAATATAAGTGTTCCACAGGAATTAGCGAAACGTGGTTGTGAGCACCACTTGTGTGTGGTTAAACATAGTATAAATGGTAACATAATCCCGGTACATCAACTATTCGTACAAAGGGTTGCTTAACATGCCCATTCAAAGGGATTCGATGAATGGAATTGAAATAGTTCATTCAATACATTACTGAGAGCCTCAGACGTTTATATAGTTATAGCTTTTGTGACGTATATCTATATTGGTGACAAAGAAAGTGTCATATTGAATGAATGAAGGATTATAATTTAATCACACGACCGATTCAAAAAGCATGGTATAAATGTTTCAGTAAACTAAAAAAAACAAAAATAATCAATCGTTTGTGTGGATGGTACCAGAAACTAAAGTTCAAATGAAGCATTTATACACGTCAGAAATCGTTGCGATCTGTAAAACGCAAATACTTAAATACTCATAATTCCAAACCAGCAAATAAATAGGTATCTTAAATGAGCATTTATTTTCGTTAGAAAAAAAACTTTATCGTGGCGTTTCCGTTAAATACGCCCAACGCTGCTGTTCCTCATGCAGATGTTACTGTAACAGATTCAAAAATAAATTATAAGATATTTTTAGCAGAACATTCGTGTATTGCATTTTAGTGTTTTATTTGGATGTCTGATCTCGACATTTAGCTCTACTTTTGCAAGTATGTTTTCCTTGCAGTAATGAAAGGCTAATTAACTTGATTGCTGTCTCATTTTAATCTTCTTACAGAATCCAATCAATTAGTGCCTCTAATTACTGTAATAATGTCACGAATTCTCATTCTCATTAAGTGTGGACGACAACTCGTAGGCGTGCTTCATGCCATAGTCAACGTTTCAAATGGGATATTTAATTTTTACGCTACATTTTTCTAACCAGCAGAAATTATTGAGGATAAATCCGGAGCTCCAAAAATGTCAACGAAGCTAAAACGGGAATAGCAGGAAAATAAAAGCAGTGTATATCGGTGCAATATTTCTTTGCGGCGACGGCAGGATCAAGAGCCCGCTGCTGTTGCACTATTAATCTTGGCCCCCAGGATATTGTCTGTCCGAAATAATATATGGTACTTTATAAATGTGCATAGGTTTGTCGAAACTAATGGTATCGCAAGACGTCTGAAAGCAAGCCCCATATCTGTGAAGGGGTTTATGCCCTTTTGAAACTAATTCGCTTACCGGCCGAAATGTAGCTCATTCTAGTCACAATCGCCAATATTATTTAAAAAAAATCGTTTAGCTCTATTTGATTCCAATCTTCCTGATAATTTTTTTCTGCATTATACTGCTTTGCAAGATTATTAACTACTTGTAGGTGTATTAGACCAAGCTAATTGGCGAGAAACTTTCCTGTTCTACAGAAACTTTTACGTTTCAGCCCCTCATTTCTTTATCCGCCCTTTATTCATCTGTAGCTCCAATCTAGTTGAAGGTTCGCTTTGCAATTCGTAGCTGAAAGGGCTTTGTTATAGCTTTTTTCATGAAACCCACCTATTTCTTATGAATACGCAATCCCATTAAAATAATGAAGGTACTCGAGAAACCACTTAAACGGCCAGCACTTTTAATTAGGATTAAAAGTATAATACAATTCCTTCGACACATAAACTTGTGAAAGTCGAGTTGAGCGAGTAATCCGAGCCGAGCGATAGTAATAAATCTTTTGATCCGTTTCCCCGGCCGACTTTTAACAACAAATTGATTAAAGCCCGCGAACCGTTCGATCTCCCGACCGCCGACCTTTCCTTTGCGATACCCTAGGAAAACATTTATTATCGCCTCGAAGCTTTACTCTTTCGCGCCGCGGTCGCGTACATACCGCACTCAATGCTGTTACATCTCTTTCAAGACGTTTTAACTTTGTGTTCGATAAGAAATGTTTTTCCACAGAATATCATTCTTGATGGATACCCTCTTTGATCCCTGATTATACAACATGAAACTTGAACCGTTCTCCTATACCTACTCTCCCTAATTAATCATACAGTCAAACAAATATATACATACCCATGGTAAGTTTTTGTAACACGTGCCTACTTACATTCAGTTGTCAATAAAAAGTATGCCAATATTAAACTTTATGATCTTTTGAATCAGTGAACTCGCAAGTAGGGACTTAATAATCTTCATTCTATTTCCTGAAATATATTTTCCTTGTAGGCTTGTAAGTCGCGATTGGCTCACCCTCAATAAAGATTTATGCATTCCCTCCTACATCTTTTGCAAGCATATACGGTTCTTCGAATGCTTATCTCGAACCTTTATTGACTTTTTGTTTTATCTCTGAATATACCTTTTATCTATTTTCGTAAGTCGATACATCATTTCAGTTTGTATTTTGTATGTAAAAGCGACATCACCGACATGTATGTACTTGTAGACGTATCTACACACCCGGAACATTTGAATAGGGTAACCTTAGCTATTCACATAGAAAAAGTTATTTGAATAGGGTAATCATGTCAGTTATTGACAAGAGCTAATTTCATACATTTAACTCAATCTAATTATAAACCTTACAAATCTTTTTTAGGCTAGAACCTTTATATTTTGGGTTAGCGAGACAATAGCAAATCACAAATTGGTCATCCAAATCCAACTACGGTGAATTGTAAAATAAAATGTAGTTCAACCATTTTTAACTGAGCTTGTCTAATTAGGCAAGCTCAGTTAAAAATGGTTGAACTACACCACCTGTTTTCACAATGGCATTGTATCCATACAATGCTATCATCGGCTTTCTATTCGTTAGCGCTTAACAGTTCACAAAAAATGGTTACTATGAAATACACAAGTATTGAATAAGGTCGATGTTCGTGTAATGTGAGTTTTTTGTGAGTAATACAGAGCAGATGATAGGACTGTATTGTATGGGTACAGTGTCATTGTGAAATTAGGTAATTAGATAAGCTCTGTTCAAAATGGTTTAGTTTAGCTATAACAAGGTCGCTTTAATTTTGAATCAAAAATTACAAGTTTTCATTGGACTTGTTAACTCAAAATTAATTTCGACCTTCTCGAAGTTGGTTAACATCCCAAGGGCTAACCATGTCAATAAATTAGCACAGAGTCCGATACAATTTAATTAAATTAAGACAAAAAGGGTATCCAGTTCTAGGTATACATAATAAGTAATACATATTCGTTGATATAAAGATTTTATTGAACAAAACCGATGTACAGGCTCTCTCTCTTTATTAAAACAGTAAAAAAATAACATTTACAAGACTTTTTTTCCATAAACATAAATGTTTATGACGAAATTGTATAAGTTTACCGTACTTCTCTTATTTCATCCTATTTTGCTAGCAAATGTGGACAATACAAACCCAAGGAAGGCGCAAGTTCAACGCTGACAAGAGTCTCTATATTCCGTGTCTCTTGTTCCTGTCAGAACAAACGTCGATATGAGGTAAGTTAGGTGGCTTCCTCCCCAACATACATTCGTAGAACTTAACCCGACTACGTCCTTAGAATTGTCCCGCCGGGGCTAAGTTCCAAGTAACAATGAGCCCTAAGGGCACGATCTAAGACCATTGTCTTGTGATCTAGGTATTTTGTCTTGTTTTACGCTGGCTATTAACTAGCTACAAGTGCCCTCAACCCTAAATCTTGTGTAGTTAGCTTACGACACATGTTTTATAGAATTTTATAAGTAGGAATGGTAGAACGAATAATCTATGAGTAGTTGCTTGGTTCTAAGTTGCGTTGCCATCATACCGAAACATAAATGTTGCAATCATAAAATTGTATTATGAGCCATTATATTTAATATAATGGCACACAATACATCTTTAACCTTGCTAGACAAGACTACGAGTAGACATTACAAAATCAAATAATCGAATTTACTTAATAAAAAATAGAGTAAAGGACACTTTCTTAAATAATGGAACCAAAATTAAATATTGATTTGCTATGGTTATTGAGACAATTTAGATAAATATTATTTCTTTGTAAGGATAACATTATGTGATTTCTTGGAATCAGACCTCAACGCCTCGAAGATAAAACAAAAGACTATCATTTTGCAGCTACTTTGGGAAATAATATGAATTCTTGGAAACCTTGTTATCAAAGTAATTAAAATTCGATACGGGAGTCTTTTCTTGTGTTCCAATTAATTTTGTTTGAATATTAGAACCTATCATGTCTTCCAATGATTAATCTAGAAAACACATTTATAGGTACGTTACTGCGTATGTACATACGTAGGTAGGGTACTACCTAATAGTTTTTTTCGATAAACGCAGATTTCGCTTTCCAAGTAATTCGATCATCACGATGTATTTTTACGTTTTCAAGCGCAATGCCACTTAGACTCTCATTTCTCGATGCGCAATCTCGTCACTAGATGCGCTGTTTTTGTTTCCTTGGTAATTGGCATTAATACTAACGTGTTCCTGACGTATTTTGTGACCACAAACTTATACTAAGCAAAGTGGCTTAATTCCGCACCTCCTCATAACACTTTGCGTCAAAAAACTAGATTATATGCAGGCACAAAATCTCCCCGGTTCATTTCACAAATTTAAAGGTCAACAGTGTAAAAAGTGGAAAACGCAAGACAAGACGCACTGAAAACGAGTCATACCCCCTCATTCATAAACGCTCTATAGGCCTCTGCTAACTTAGCAATCGTTTGTCCTTATCTGTGAAAGGTAAATGTCAAAATGACAGATAAGGACAAACGATTGCTAAGTTAGCAGAAGCCTATAGAGCGTTTATGAATAAGGGGGTAAGACTCTGTTAAATACACACACGCCCTCTTCTCTCTCACGAGTTTGCCACTGCCTGCTAAAAATTGGTTAAGTCTTGGTTTTCTGAAACGAATTGCTTAATTAGTGTTGTCCCAGTAAATCTTCTCTGATTACGGTGCCGCGGAACGTCTCGTCAGATCCAAAACTGAATTTATTATAACAATTATTAATTTCTTGCCTTGCTCCTATTTCGCTGAGATATCATTAGTTTAAACAAATACCTCGAAGCTTTTAATGATAAATTGGTGCCGTTTCAGGCAACAGTTTTGCGTTTGAGATCAGATGCTTTCTTTGGTCAATAAACAACACAAAACACAAGTACAGTGCTCTAATAAAGATTCAAATGGATTTGAGCCCTGTCTCTAACTATAATTGTGGCGTCTAATCAATAATGCTAAAGTTTAGTCATATTTATCAACATACTACATTTATTAAACCAGTTTCCAATTACGAAAATTTGCGATGCTTGTTCAACATTTTGTTATTTTTAACTTTGTTATAAATACGATCACAAAAAGTTACAAAACTGTACGGTAAGTTAACATAAGCCTAGCAACCGTTTCGTTGAATAAGATTGTAAGTCGTTTTGACAATTGCCTTTGCGTGAAACAGAAAACATAATCAGGATTCAGGGTAGTTCGCAACTTTCCCTGACTAAGGGGGTAAAAGTTTACAAATAATCGAACAGCAATTAAGCAAATACAGCGTAGGTATATATCAAGGGCCTCGCTCGCGTTAAACTTACAGCACAGGTTTCGGTGGTAATTAATCTGTTTAGGATCAACCAAAACTCGGTGAAGTCCTTAGCTACGGTTAAATTTGGAATCGGGACGGATTATAATCCCGTTACTAAACCACTGCGGCGGCCGGGCTGCCTACCTGCTCAAATGTAAGCAGTTTCAGTGGAACCAATTACCGTGTCTTCGTGTATGTTAACTTTCTGGGAAACGAGATATAAAACTTATGCGATGACAATGACACAATGGTAATGAGATGCCCAACAAACATTTTAATATCCTTTAGTTAACCATCTTGGTAAAATAGCAGCTTAGCCTAGATTTTCAAAAGCGATACCATTTTTAGGGTATAAAATTATTTATTTTATACAATTTGTCATAAAAATCTTCTTTCACAAATTGCGTACGCATAACTCAAAAACAAGTTAAATCGTTCGTTTTCAAGAAAAAATAGATCTCTGAAGTGAATTTCGACCTGTTTTAATTTAGATTCTAGCCATCGTTTACGTCAGCGAAACACTTCTGCATCAACAAAATGAAATGAAGTAAGAACATAGAGGTTTACTTTCCAGTATTCCACGCAAGAATGTGTACCTAAACGTAGGCATATTCAGTTTTCTTGGTGCTGATATTATTATATATTTTAAAGTTCAATTCTTTGTTTGTAACATCTAAATAATTTGTAAATGAAGATAGACAGTTCCATACTAAAATAGATTATTTAATAAATTTTCTCATGAACCAATCTAGGCTTAACAAATTGTTTGAACCTGTATCTCCCTTTCATCATCGTACCCGTCCATCACTACATTATCACTACATAGTATAAAATAAAGTCGCTTTCTCTGTCCCTATGTCCCTATGTATGCTTATATCTTCAAAACTACATAACGGATTTTGATGCGGTTTTTTTTAATAGATAGAGTGATTCAAGAGGAAGGTTTACATGTTTAATACATGCATAATATACCGTGCGAAGCCGGGGCGGGTCACTAATTTATAAAACAAAGCCGCTTTCCGCTGTCTGTCTGTCCCTATGTATGCTCAGGTCTTTAAAACTACGCAACGGATTTTGACGCGGTTTCCTTTAATATATAGAGTGATGCAAGAGGAAGGTTTAGTATATAGTAGAGAAACACTGATTGCCCCCGTGAGAAGCCGAGGCGGGTCGCTAGTAAGCCATAACTCAATTGATCATACATAATAATACAACAACTATCTTTGCCCAATCAACATCGTGCATATTTTATCTAGGAACGAGCAGAAACCTCTCAATATAGCAAGCACAGGGGATAACAAGCCGAGAGGGAGATTACCGGAAAATTGGGACTACAGACGATCCGGGCTTCAACAGGTACCTTAAATATGCAGCGTTTTAACATATATTTATTTTTCTTTCCGCGGAACTAACAGTTCAGTGATCTTTTTCTGAACAAAGGGAGTTTCTTGCTTCTTCAATATTGTAAGGACAGAGGTTAAAGCTAATTAATGTATTATTTACATTATACTTGCATGTTTTATCGTATGCGCCAACCAACCAACGCCGCGCTCCCATGCCTAGTTTTAATGTTTATATTAATGTTATATTTTTTAATTGAAAACTGACCAGTGAATGACCTTTATCTCATCTCACGGAGCAAAAGGTGAAGCCTGCTACTAACAGTAGGCAGGTAGAGGTACCGAAATCTGAATCTTAGATGGAATATTAAAACAAAAAAAAAACAACGCGTTAAATCAATACTCTAGCTATCTTTAGACTTGATTAGACTCTTATATTATTTTGACGGTCATGTTTCCTTATTCGTAAAATTCAGAGCTCCGCGCTAAAGCACCTCATAAAATCATATATAAAAGTAATTTAATTTACTTTATATAAACGTTGCTTCTAATTTAAGTTTTCTCTAATTGGCTGGTGATCCCTGCGACGGTTCATTACGTGCGCTTGATTTGGTAGTCGGACTCAGCGTCGTTTCAATTTTACTTGATTGCTTTGAATATAATTAGAGCAATTGCCTCAAAACACGGCCTCGGCAGAATTTGTAAAGTCAACTCGAAGTCTTTCTAAAGTGAATTAAGATATAATGGATACTTAAATGTCCATCGTTGCTGGTTAAGTTTTAATGCGAGGGAGTTTGATAATATTTATGCGTAAGAATTCGAATTAGAGTACAAAATAAGCTACGTATTTCAATGTATAGTCGATGAGTGTGCATGTTTAGTAAAAGTTAACTTTCTTTAAGATTAGAAAAATAACAATCAGGGTGACTGAAGCCCACTTCAAGGTGAGTGAAAGCACATCACTCGACAGTAGCACTCCAAACTTATATAAATCTGTATATTGCTACAAAACTACAGCTCAAAATTAATAACAATTTTCGAGTAGGTAGTTGAGTAGATTAATAAAAGCTGTAATTATCTTAAATTTTATTGTGTATTTCAATTCAGCGCACATTTTTACTACTTTCAAGTGGAATATGTAGAAATATGCATCAAATGATCGGTCTCTAAGTCTAAAGTCTATGTCATAACTGACGGTGACGACACATGCTAGTTATAGGTTATACTCTAGTTACAGATTCATTGCAAAGACTCAAAAAATAACCTTACGTACGTATCATACCTACAATGTATGGTACACAATGATTGTGGCGGATGAGAGTGTAAAATTCAACAGACGGTTCTCATAGCTTCTGACGAGACGATCACGTTTCGGCATACAAAATAGGATTTCATTTTTCCCAGTAGAATCGTCTTAGCAGTTTTGTTGAAATAAAAATGATAAAAATGACGAAGAAGTTTGCTTGTACCAAAGTTATCGTTGCCGATTTATTTTCACAATCCAATTTACTTTAAGGTTCGCTTATTGAAAACAAATGTTTTTATTAATAGAAAATGTTCGTGTTAAAGTGCTTTGCTTTTGATTAGCTGTGGTCACGCATGTGTATCTTCAGTTCATAGAATTTTCACTTCTATGAGTATCCTTCAGTCTACGGTTAACGTATACTAGTAATGAGCTCGGGAGTTGACATCATGGTCGTCTCATTTAAAGTCATATAAATAATTAATAGTATATTTGTGTAGGTATTTCAGTTGAAATTGAAGCTAAAAAATACACTAGGAAACTGATCCGAATTTCTTGATCTAAAAGATCAGCCTTTTGATTGGTGGTTGTTTAAAAAACTGCATGGTTTTAATGTATCACACGCAACGGTCGAGTCGCACCATTTCCCCATACAGTACCACAAACATATTTGAACCGGTAACGGGGGCGCTGTTGGTGACAATAAATAATTGCTGCTGCTAAGTAGACATTGATATGTTTGCACCATTAGTTTCAGTTTTGATGACGGGGTCAGACCTGTAGCACCGTAATGCAATGTACCTTTACTTAACAATTTGACAGTTGATACCGCCAAAGTCATTGTCGCTTTCGTAACTACACTATAATAAGCACCTAACACAAATTATTATGATAGTGTAAGTTTACGATCACAAAATACTTCTCGATCGCGTTTGCGTTAAAATTACTACTACTATGAGAGTATATTTCCGTTTCATTCCGCTAGTGGCGCTGTCCATTTTTCCATAGTAATCAAGGCGTTTACGAACGTTCGAGACGTTTTTCGTTTCAAATACCTATACGAGAAACTCGGAATTTAAAAGTTACTACTATTGTAAAAGCCCCCGTGTTCTGACTGCCTGTTCATCACTCACAACGCTCAGCTGCGCTTGAAAAGATTAATAAAGGGTGTTCAAACTGATGCCTTTCTCTGTCGTTTGCCGCTGGGACGGTTCCGTTACATACATAATTATTATTACTCTATGTGCTTTTACGAATGTTTAGCGCTGCGCTGGTATGAAATGATTGTAATTACCTACTCAACTCTGAAGCCATTAGATAATGAAACAGTTTAAGCATCAGTTACGTTAAAATTGTGAGAACAAATCGTTCGTTTTAATTACAAACGGGGTTTAGGGGAGACCTTATTTGTTTTTGTCTGTTACTTGTACATTTTGCTTGCGCAAAAATGGTAAAAGTTATAACTAAATATACTTACAACTTTAGAAGTTGATGTCACGTAATAGACTACAGGCCCACGTACAAAAAATGTGGGTCATATGAACCACCAGGTGACGTATATAGGACGATATAAGAGCATAAAATAATAAGATTCAACACTATGCCGTCACTTGTAAGCTGTCCAACTGGGTGCTGGTGAGAATTCAAAAGTGCAGGTAGAGTGAGTACATTTTGGTCATATGATTATGTACGGCATTTTTACCATCGATAGATCCATGAAAAATAATAAGAAAGCGCGCAGTGCCGTAAAAAAATGGTGAGCCACAAAGTCGATATTTTCTTTTGATTTTCTGACAATTTCGAGGGTAAATTTGGTCATTTGATTCTGTACGGCATCAGTTTTATACTGTTTCAATACAGCTTCTAATCCATTATTCCGCAACGCCGTACAAAAATTGTGCGACAAGGGGACAAAATCGAGGGTTGCAACCCCCTCTTTTTCCGTGGTCCGGGGGGTGATTTGACACAACATAAAATTAATTTATTTTGGAAGTATTTTATGCATAGATAATATTTTTTTACATGCCGTACATTTTCGTTGGTCCAAAGGTTTGTAGGGAAAAAACACTCAAGGAACGAACCCATAGAACGAAATGTATGAAAAAAATGGTCTGCATTAAAATGTACGGCATAATTTTTTCCTAATTTATTTATCTTAATACTATATAAAACAAGGGAAAAATTTAGAAAATTGCTATGTTCTATTAATCTATGAATATTTAAACTTTTGCAAATTCAGTTTTTGTATTTCTCTATAATTTTTTTTAGAACAGTTTCTTTTGAACGGCACTACTATATAACAGTTGTATTTTACAATATCATGTTAAAAAAAAAGTTGCCGTACAGAGTCAAATGATTTTACAGCTTTATAAATCAAGTATACCATGAAATTAAGATAATCATTCAAATGAACAATAATTTTTTGACGGCATTATTTGTAATAGAACTTTTGAGTGCTAGATAATGTTTTGGAACCGAAGCCGTACTGTTTCAAATCACCCCCCGGACCACGGAAAAAGAGGGGGTTGCAACCCTCGATTTTGTCCCCTTGTCGCACAATTTTTGTACGGCGTTGCGGAATAATGGATTAGAAGCTGTATTGAAACAGTATGAAACTGATGCCGTACAGAATCAAATGACTAAATTTACCCTCGAAATTGTCAGAAAATCAAAAGAAAATATCGACTTTGTGGCTCACCATTTTTTTACGGCACTGCGCGCTTTCTTATTATTTTTCATGGATCTATCGATGGTAAAAATGCCGTACATAATCATATGACCAAAATGTACTCACTCTACCTGCACTTTTGAATTCTCACCAGCACCCAGTTGGACAGCTTACAAGTGAGGGCATAGTGTTGAATCTTATTATTTTATGCTCTTATATCGTCCTATATACGTCACCTGGTGGTTCATATGACCCACGTTTTTTGTACGTGGGCCTGTAGTCTATAACAACTATCTCGGGCGAGCGGGGATGGAGACAGATTATACGCTCGAACGACAAAAGACAACCTAGTTTACTTTTTTGAAATCTCAGTGAATCCTTATTTAATCAAGCAACCATTCGCTTTCATTTTGATTTATTGTCAACATTTTTTTGATAAATTGAGGCGTGACTATGGTTTAAACACCTTCGGTTGTAGGTTACTGACTAACACTGTAATCATCTTCCAAACTCTATTTTTACTCACTTCCAAATATTTAGGGTCTGATTGATTTGTATTTTGGTACATGTTGCTAAAACAATAATCCCAACCGCCAGCAAAAAGGTAAGTATATCGTAATTTTTTGTTGTTTTCCACTGTTCCGTTATATACCTAGTTAGGAAGGTTCGAGACCTATTTTCAGACAGGTCAACAAAAATAAAGTTGTAAGGGATAAAATGGAATGCTTATAATAGGTATTGTCGAGGGTCCTGTCCAAGCCATGTGTCGCCTGCTGAACAGAGTGCTTTGGCTTGCGCAACGATGTTATTTCTAGATTACGCGCTGAGTAAATTATAGCAAACAGGATTACATTGCGGACCTGCCAAGCTAACAAGCTACGAGTTATCGATGGCGCGCCGCAATGGAAAGCTAATTCGATGGTTTATCGCAATGTAATTATGTTAACGAAGCTATTGTTTTCTTTTCGTGTTATAATAATAGCATTGTGATGTAATTTATAAGTGCTTATTGAGGCTCGGCTTACTCACATAAAACTTTGTTGAAACAAACGTAATAATTATTATACTTACGAAGATTTTATTGGAAATCATTTAGCTTTATGTCAGCAACTTTTGACTGGTGAGCAAGGTTGAGTGTAGACCCAATTTACACGTAGGTATAGATTAAATGCAAGGGTACAATCTCAA
Organism: Pandemis cinnamomeana; assembly: GCA_932294345.1. Classification (NCBI taxonomy): domain Eukaryota; kingdom Metazoa; phylum Arthropoda; class Insecta; order Lepidoptera; family Tortricidae; genus Pandemis; species Pandemis cinnamomeana. The sequence goes on along the minus strand of OW028705.1, from coordinate 6,118,431 downwards.
ACAGTCCACCCACGGCAGGCTTTTGGGGATTCGGTCACAAAGTAATTACTAGCACGTACTACATATATACTCCGCATGCGTACAGCTCGCTTCCTCGACGAGGCAAATTGATATCGAATCATCCACTCCGTAGAGCTCTACGGCGTAGCTGGCGTAGCAATGCTACGAACCTTGGTCATGTCACTCACAATAGTTTAATTACTCCTCGTGAAATTTCTTGTCGTAGTTTCCGTTTGTCAAATTGAACGCTAACCCTTGTATTCATAAACGCTTAATGGTCCTTAGCGAGAAGTGGTGCAACTTTAAAAATAATAAAAAGGATACTTTGAGGTTACTATTTTTAAAACAAAGCCTTTTGTCACGCCGGCTACTACTTCGTGTAGCTTTAATTTCGGTGCACAAAATATCATTTTTTTGGAATTTAAAAGTTTCTCTAAGATAACTCAGTATTTTGTTTGACACTTTGCCAGACACGAACGAAACGTAATTTTTACTTTTTTCATTGGAGGTGGTTTGACTTTTTAGTCAAGTTCCTTTAAACACTCGAGCCCGAATTAAAAATATTCAGCAAATTCGCAAAATCAAATACATACATTTAAGTCTGGTTATTTCTGCCTAGATGAAGGTTAACGATCTGCCATTTAAAAGGTGTCATAAACAATATAAGAAACTAGGTCAATTATTTATTCACAGCGATATGGTTATTCCGGGCGGTGGCCGTCTAGACCATTTCATTAAAGTTTAACTTGATTCTGCGCCGGTATAAACGTTTGTCCGTAGGCCCGGGTTTACTTATTTACACCCAAGAATTGGGTCAAATTTCGGTCGTTGTCACAAAATTTCACTCTCAGATAGAACGCGCAAGATAGAATATGCACAAAAATATCCACCAAATCCACTTTGACCCAGATTTCTTAACGTGTTTTAAATGGCCACAAAAATATTCCCAAAAAGTAGCTATAAAAAGCAAATTTACTATTAGGTAAGGTTAAAGAAAGTAGCTACAAAAACTATACCACATTTTCACGTCTTCAGTCATCAAATTACTGGATTGTTAGCTTGTCTCCTCTCATTGGCAAAAACAGCGGGCACAAAACACAAACTAATAATTATACTGGTAAAGCTTAGCTAGTTTTCTCTTTTGTTCCACAACATAACTGGGCATTTAATTATCAACGACGTCTCGACAATGTCTCGTATGGCATTCATCATTCACAACATGTATCACCCCTAATTTCTGCCGTCGTAATTGAATAGACAAAATTAATGTTTAGCGAAAGTGTTCTCATTAGTGCTAAGAAGTGAGATTACGGAGCTAGTCCAATGCTTTATCCCTCTGTTACTTAGTGCGTCCTTGTCTCAAGAAATCAGTTAAAAAGGGACGTAGAAAAAGAAGAAATAGAAACAACCTTGCATTAGCTGCGATAGCGGGTAATAAAGTAACATCTGCCGCGAGGGGCTTTGTTTACTGTGCTTTTTATCCACAAAATATGTACGGGATTTGTGTGTGTGTGTCTTGTAAAATAGTCCAGGTGTTGCTGAGGCTTACAGTAATGTCCCCTGGCTTCCTGCATTCCATCAAATGTCCTTTTTATTCACGCTGGAAACGAGGCGGAGTGTGCTGTTCGTAGTAAGAAATTTAAGGTGTATTAAAAAGTTTTGTTAACAGTTTTCACAAAAATATTTGATGAGGATATTTTGATACCAAAATTTGTAAGCCATATGCCTTTCTATCCGGCTTCTGACAGATTTACACAAAAATTCGATGCGAGAGAAATTTTCTGTGATTTCTTGCAACTTATATACAAACGAGATATCCTCAATTAAGCGTATAGTTGGCTTTGATTACGTGTAGGTAACTTATTTCTTGTATAAAAGGCTTTAACAAAGTAATACTTATTTTGGTTGAATGTGTTGCACTCCGGTTGCACTGCACTGCACGTCACCCCTTCGCATATTACGATAAACAGTACCAAAAACCGGCACCGTCAAAGCGCTCAGGCGTCATTTCCGACCGTAATGAAACAGATTACGGCGCGCACCTTTCGGGCTTCCCATAAATTTGCTTTAGCCACACAATTTGGCAGAATATATAACCGTCTATGGTGCCACCAAGATAATTTTTACGATGACTATAACCATTGTTCACCTTTTGAATAAAAGCAGCGCCAACAAAGACTTGGTGAATGTTACACCATGCCTCTCTTTTGATGTGAATAGCAACATAATGCTTGACCTAGTTGTTCTGATAAAAGTTTTCCTAGAGTTTGTCGAAGAGGTGGCGGGGGAGGACGGGGGAGGTCATCTTAATGAACATGTCAATCGGGGGAGTCGTTCCCTTTGTGGGATGCATCAGGCGTCCTGCATTGTTTCTACTCCGACGGCCGACGCCCGAACTGACGTCTTCATTATTCATGTATAAGTTTCTCTTGCCTATTATTCTCGCTGAAACGTTTAAGCACTTAACTACAAAGTTGGAGTATGAAGGTTATAGGTACTTTTTTTCCCTTCGTTTCAATATTCCGTTCATGTTCTGCGTTCTTATACGCGAGGAATCTTAGATCTTGTGAAAGTAAGTAATAATAGCGCACGAATCACGATCAAAACTACATAGAATTTTCTGAATAGATAGAAAACATGTATCACAAAAATAGATAATGCAAGAATCTCAGTGTATTGACCTGAAATATAAGCAGATAGGTATACCGAGCTGTTTTTACATATATACATACAATTTTCAAGTCAGAATATTGAAGTAAGATATCCTGGCCTATGCCTATATTATGTATATCTTCTGCCATCGAGTAGAAATGCCAAACTCCATTGTATAGTTATTTAGAGGCATGTAGACAGCTTAGACTAAAATCCGCATAAAGCACAGAAAGGAAACAAAACACTATTCTGAAATTTCAATCATTTAAAACCAGGTAAATTCTAGTTCTAGGCATATCTTAAGTCTACGATAAGTTCAGGTTTTATGTCACAAGTCCTATGAATATTCAGCCAGCAACATAAGCCTTCGCGACATCAACCTATTTGCATGCTAATTGTACCAATTGGAGCTACCGAATACCCGTTGCGAATCGATCTGCTACGTTTGTCCATAATACTCACGCGAGAACACTAAACTATTGCTGAAATCGATAATGCACATTTGTACCAAGCACAACTTCATATTTGAACATCTGGCGACTTACCCTCTTGTTCATAAACGCTCTATAGGCTTCTGCTAACTTAGCAATCGTTTGTCCTTATCTGTGAAAGGTAAATGACAAAGTGACAGATAAGGACAAACGATTGCTAAGTTAGCAGAAGGCTACAGATTTATGAATAAGGGGGTGAGACTTTATTCGCATGGCCTTCATAAAAGGGAGCGCACGAATCTGAAATACTTTTTAAATGTTTAATGACACTATATTTTCCTTGACATCCGATTTTGATGAAACAATATGGTTTTTCCCCAGACTACGCTTAAACTACCTGTGAAAATACCATAAGAATCAATTCAGTTGTTTCCAACAGCATTAACAACTAGACAGACAACAATGCAGTGGTGGACTTAGCCCGTCAGAGGCCCGGGGCGACAAAGCTAAATGAGGCCCCCCAGCTTAAAAAAATATGTAGTTTTGTCCGTACACAGAGATGGGAATCCCCCCCCCCCCCCCCTCAGCGTATTGGATGCGTTCAGCAAAGTTAAAAATTTGGGGCCCTCCAGCCCCTTCCGCCCCCCAGTTAGTCCGCCACTAAAATGTTAAAAATATACTAAAGAGTAGCTGTCTCAAATGTCTATAAAGAACAGCCTTTTCTCCTTACTGTTCTAAATACTATATTATAAAGTAAGATATATCGTAAACACGGGCCCTGAGCATTAGGTGTAACTTTGAAGGCTCTCAGCGTCCTTTTGAAGTTCAGTTTTTGCAGAATATTATCTCGTATTCGAGCTTAATTACTAGCTTAACTTTCACATACACATTATGAGAACATGTCGGCTAAGTAAACAAAATTAAATTTTTGTAATGTCGAAGAACGCTCAGTCAGGACGACGAAAATGGAATTTCATAATCCTCCTTATCTTGCAGGAATGGTACCTTTTGGCAGCTTTAAATGTTGTAAATCCGATGATACAGTCTAAGAAAAATGTCGGCGGGAGAAGGATTATGTTTTTTTTTTATCGGGCTAGTAACACAAACACACACGTTTTCCAGGTAAGCGTTTTAATTCATTTTTTATGTTCAGATATCGTTGAAAAAGGCTTATGTTTTGTGTGCTACAAAAAAATTAACATTTCCTAATATTGAATAAAATAATCTAAAGAGAGTGGGAGTCTATACGAGTCTAGTCTGATTTATTGCCTCATAATTATAAGACCGCGATTATAAAATGGGATTGAAGAATGACAGATCTTTCAATCCCATTCTGAGCGCAAGAAGTAAGCTAACTCTACCGGTAGACAACGAATAGGTTTAAAAAGAAATGTCTACTTTTACGATCCATAATTAGAACAATCTTTCACCTTCCATGCTTCTCTCCGTCTCGCCTTTATATACGTGTTAACAATGTCACTGTAATCATAATAAATTTTTTAATGGGTTTTGAAAGTGAAATTACCTTTTAGGATATCCCGATGTTTTCATTTCCAACAGCCGCAAGGGTGTGGAAAAGCCGTAATTATTCAGTGCTCGCTCTGCGTGTTGGTTTTCTTTGAGCTAGGTGTACACTGCACTACGCAGTAAGAACATTCGGGATTCGTGCAGAAGAACTTTGTGCTAGGTCCGTTTGGATCGCTGCCACTATCTATTCGCTAATACTGCTACATGATCAATTAAGTTAACCGTGGAACATAACAACATAACATCGTCAACAGTACAAGAGATATTTAATCTTCGGCATCGTATCGGCAATCTCTCTGAAGTTGCGGTTGTCTAAAAACAAGGTGCCCACGGGTGCCACACTTGATTGTTTTAAAATTGGTAGTTACCTGTTTGAGATACCTAGGGTGTTTGGACATTTACTTGTAAAGCTGAGTAAGTTTTGATAGTTTTATATAAACTCACTTTTTGTCTGTCCCTAATTAAATCTATTCGAAGGCCTGAATAGTAACCCTAGAAGATTTGAGTTCGACCTTATACAACTACGTAAAGTTCGTGAGCTCTCACAACACCATCGGCCGATTCATGTATCAAACCCATTTATTTATTTATTTAGTCCATAAAAATTACAGCATTACAGTCGAAACCAATGCGCTATAAAATTCAAAAAACATAATGTTATTTAGGCGACGAAACGTAAGATAAGAGTGAGTGAGACAGCAAGACAAACCGGAATGGCATTCTGAGAACTAACGGATTACATCTAAATTTTAGTAAATTATACGTGTTCTTTTAGTTGTGTACAATACAATATATTGGATATCCGAGATATTCCTAAAATACATAAATTAGATATGAAGACAGTACTACTCATAGAGTTTCGCAAAACAGCGTTCAACAAATTTTGCCGCCGCCGCAGCCCCAAACAACGAACAACCCTCCTGAACTCTGCACAGAGAGAAACTGTGAAGTACGTAAACAAACTTTTGAGAACAAACCAGAATATTGTTAGAACGAATAAATAAATGTCGCATGTAAGTAGACCACAGTGTTTTGAAGAGTCAGTGTGAAATGTCGGCTAAAGACTAAAATGTTTGTTAACATTGTTAACAATTTCCATTTGCTTTACTTTAGAACATGACGATCAGTTGGCACCGTAGAAACTTAACAAATTCCTTGTCCATAAAATGCTCGTTCTCATGCAAATGTAAACGCAGCTTTACGCGAATATTCCCAAAGCTTTTAATTAACTCGGCAATTCGTCCCAGTCGCCGCGGAGCGACTGTATATACACTTGTTACGGGAATTTGATGCCAAATGAACGTTAATTCACCGATACGACCAAACGGCGAACCTGGATAATTAACACGTTAAGTGCGAAGCGAGGCCTAAATCACCCCTGATGCAACTTCCCTGTGGTGCGGCAAGCAAAAAAGTGAATTTCTCTGTCGTGCGAATGGCATAGCTTTGGTTTGGTCCAGTGTAGGAAAGAGATAAATATATATTTGAGATCACTAATGGTTCCGGACTCGGTGGTGTACCTACCTACCTTGGTACCGGATGTCTTAGGCCTCGTGCCGCACTGAATTAATATAATTTTAATGCAGTGCGGAACGAGGCTAAAACGTCCCATATCCCCCCTGACCTCGTACCGCACTCAACGCGAGCTTCCCGCGACCAGTGTTGTGCATCACGTCGATTGGAGAGCACGTCCTTTTAATAGGTGCCTCTTAATGGTATAGAATGGAACGCTTCGTGCGCGAGTCCGACTCGCACTTGGCCGGTTTTTTTTCTTTATGGCGCCTTCAAGCACAATTTAGATTATTTAAAAAAAAATGTATCCTTTGATAGCTTTGTGTTGTTTTGCCAGGTTTTGCCCTTAAAACGATCTAATGAGATATAAATTGATCAAAATCGGTCAAGTCGTTGCGTAGTTAAGACAGTTTAAAAACGTCGATATTATTTTTCCCATCACTAATCGCAGCGAAAATTTGCCCTATTTCAGTGCGTTACGAGGTGTATAAGATCCCATATTTTGTTTTGCTAATAATTCCTAAACTAGCCATCAGATCCCGGGGCGACGGTGGATTAGGGTTCATCAATTCACTGTCTATATCAATAAGGACCAAAATTCTCATTTATCTTTGATTTCGCGCCAGAAAATGGATTTTAGTCTGTAAAAGGAGGTGGGGTCTAATAGACCGCGTGTCGCCCTAACGTCTGGTCACGGTACGGGCCGATTATACCTCGTGCCGCAGGAACGGAAAGTATGCAAAAATTGGTGCCGCAGCTAACGTGTTAATCGGATGCGACAACCAATTTTATACACCAAGAGATAATCCTTCCTAATATTATGAATGTGAAAGTAACTCTGTTTGTCTGTTGTGCTTTCACGCCTAAACTATTTAACCGATTTGAATGAAATTTGGTACAGACATAGTTTCAATCCCGAGGAAAAACAGGATAGTTTTATCCCGGAAAATTGAAAAGTTTCCACGGGATAGCGAAAAGCTGATTCTGCGCAGACAGAGTCTCGGGCAACCGCTAGTGTAATATCTAATTTTATTTGTGAATCTTTTAGCTGTAGACCGCGACTTCATACGCGCAAAATTTAAATTTGTGTCTCAGGCAGCTTGACTTTTTCCGACACTTCCAGCAAGATAGACGCTAGACGTTCATTCAGTCGGAAACAATAACATAATAACTGTTGATTTATTTTATACTAATTAAACCCCGATAAACGTGACGAGGCGCAGTGGAGAATGAGGACCGTTTCCACAACTATCCTACGATAGGGAAATTGTAGTGAATTAAGTATATTTTAGATTTTCTTATGTCATTTGAAATGAGCGGCGACGGATCATCGTAGTTCAAATTTATGATTCCAAATTTCGAATTCTAATTGTATGTTTCAAGATCATTGGTTTCATGGCGTTTCTAAATATGATTCAAGTATGTCTAGTGTAGGAGGTGCCCTGGCGTCGATAAGTACCTACCTTGTTATTTTTTTGTAATTTTTCTGGAATCCTACTAATATTATAAACACGAAAGTTTGTAAGTATGGATGGATGTTTGTTACTCTTTCACGCCAAATTGGCTGGACAGATTTGGCTGAAATTTGAAAGATAGATAGATCTGGAATAACACATAGGCTAGTTTTTATCCTGGAACATTGCGTAATTCCTGCGGGATAGCGATAAACGAATTCTATGCAGACGACGTTGCGGGCAACAGCTAGTTGGTAAATAAAGCCTACTTCAATTCCGTAGTTTATTGGTTCCGCCACTACCGTGAGCACGCGCAGTTATTAATTCTGAACGATACAAAGTGCACCGGAGCGAGCGCTGAAGATTAAATCAGATTATAGAGCTACAAGCTGCCGAGAGCTGGTTGACATTATAGAGTAGGTATTTCGGGTAAAACACATGGGACACCTGATACGACACGAAGAATACATTAAGATCATAATTAAAGGAAAGGTTGAAGGGAAGCGGAATAGAGGCCAAGAAGAACATTTATGGACCAGGTGAAAGAGAGAGTAGAAGTCGTGTCATATCCGGAAGTCAAAGAAAAGTAAATTGCTCCACCGACAAAGAAAAACATGTACAACCTGGCTGTAGAGCACTGCGGCTTAACAAACCTGTTACTTAATTTAACACTCTCGATCACTACACTAGGCAGGTCAGGTAGTAGGCTGTCCAACCGAAATGTCCTGGCTTTTTAGCATATTCAAAAAGGAGAGATTGTGTTATGTGTTCTTCTTTTTATGTTTAGACAACATAAATGAAGCATTGAAATGTTTATTTGTTCACAATCAACACATGGTTACATGAGGTCTTATGGTAGTATTGCTGCCCATAACATGTAACGTAATGTAATGTGGAATGAAATTTAATGTGTATTAAATGTATGTGTCACAGCCGGATTGTAGTAATCGGCCATATTACAATATGCCTAGCCGTTCTGGTCGTTTTGCAATGCGGCGGTTCAACGATTAGCCGGATTTAATGCGGCTAAATGAAAATCCACTGTAATGTATTCGGCGCCATACGTTCTATAACACGGCTAGCCGTAATATAACACGGCTAGTCATAATGTAATACAGCGAGTCATTAGCCGCCGCTTTGACAGTTTTTAGTTCAGTTGACGAAGCTTCGCTACTATTTCCGCTCAGTTTGGGCCTTAGGCTCTGACACAATACTAAACTAACCTAGATCCACTAAAAAAAACCATCTTTATTTCTTATTTGGTGATAGTAGTACGATGCGGCTAAGCGTACGCCGCCTTATTGAAGAATGACAATCCGGCTAATCGTTGAACCGCCGCTTTGCTAAACGGCCCTGTCATTGTACTATCGAAAGTGTTTCCTGACCCACAGTGGAACCTTTTTCACAGTAAATATCATAGTGACGTTACGTTGAATTGACAAACAAAATCATGTGACGTTTACTGTGAGAACGTTCTAGAGTAGGTCAACTTGTTCGATAGCACAGGTTTTTACGTCACAAATACCTACTCTAAAATGTCTACCTGCTCTCGGGCCACATCCTGAACCGCGCGTACAGAGATGAACTTACCGGATACGATGCTTTTTAATTATTTCAAAATATTACAGAAATAATGTAACTTCCATGCTGGTCTGGGAGCAAAGAAAAACATAGAATGTACCAGTTGCTTCTTCCCGCGCAGATGGTAAAAGCCCAATAAGGGAATGGGCGAAATTCTTAGGAATCATGTTATGAGCGATGCGGCTAGCAACCCATCACTATTTTGATTTCCCATTCCACTTATACACCTACAATCGTGCTAAACGTGGCCTTTAGGTCTTGTCGCCACAGGCTCTGTCTGCCCCGTTTTGTTATTAATATAGGTACTCTCATATAATTGTGGTAGGTTAGTTAAAAGATAACTCTGACATCAAAAAGTATCATCGAGAATAACTCACAATTTCTCGCCTTTCAACTTGATAACAATGCTTAAAGAATACCTACGTAGTTCGAAAGTGTAACATAATATGCTTTTTTTTTAATTTACACGCTTACATAATTAACCGTGACTTAGTACCTTGAGTGAGGATTATTTTTGCATGAATAGACTTTCTTTCATCCCACAACATTTTCTGAAACACGCCCTTGTTTATTTATTTATTTATTTATTTATTTATGAAAGAACATAACACTATCATTACAGGAAACCCAATGCAATAGTGTGCCAACTCAATACTACTACTTTTAATTTATTTGGATACATAGTGAACTTATCAAATAAAAGTAGTTTATGTATGCCAGAAGTGAAATGTTGAGCTGAATAATTTATGATCAGTTGTTTTCAAGATAAGTACCTGGAAGGCCAGTATTTTTTGTGCCTTATCCAAAAATAAAACCTAGATCGGATCATCGCCCCCGAAACCCCCTGCATACTAAATTTCATGAAAATCATTGGCGCCGTTTTAGAGATTCAGAATATATGTATACTCGAGAACTAACTTTCCTACATATACTTATACATCATAACATCTGCTCTGACTGGGGATCGAGCTCAAGCTGAGAAATCGCTGCACCAATCGCTGGTGTGTAAAGGCCCTTAAACTCGGTGTTCTCGATCATACGGTTACACGAGAATTATTGGCATAATCTAATATCTTTTGACTGTAGAAGTAGTCTTTCTTCTAATTATAATTGTTAAAACTGTGATCCAGACGAGCCGAGTACCTAGTAGGGCTCAGCTCATTATAACGTCCTGGGTCCTCAACGGGAGGGTCGGCAAAGCCGCAGCATTATCAAGATGAATGTGGTCATAAATCGCTCATGTCTGCCTCGAGTAACCGCGCCGCCGTAGCTTAGTGCAAAATGTCTTCATCCCGAAACCGTATTTCCAGGAACTTGTTTGTCGGGAATCCGGGAACATTGACACGGATGATGCGAAGAGGATAAGGTTGTTATTGAGTGGAATGTGGAGATAGGTAATAATGTGACACGTGGTGTTAAAAGGCTGTTATTTTAAAGTGTATAAACAAGGTGTCATTAAAGCAGGCTAGCAGTAGATAGCTAGTGTTAACTGATTTGGAAAAAATAAGGTGGCTCTGGATGTCGACTCTATAATTTTTGTAAATATGTATCTTTGCCAAATGTAAACCGTTTTCATCGTTTTTTTTTTCAGTAATACGTCTCAGAAATTTAAATATTATTATAATTGTTACAGAAATCGTAATTTTGCTCACACTTGAAATCGGTGAATGTTTTGGTTAACTAATTAAAAATTCTTACAAAAACGAAGGTTTCTGAATAACAATCAAATAAATTTAAATGAAAGGTTGTTTTTTCCCAAAGTTTTTCCCATGGCTTCATTGACAAAAAGAGGCAGCGAGGCAGCAACGAAAAATTCTCAATGTTTTTTCGATCAACAGACTTATGTCATGACAAAATCATCAAAGCCCCAAAGAGCGTCTTAAAAACAAGTTGAGCCGGATTTTTGCGACGCAAAGGCGAAACAAAAGAATGGAATTTCAAAATTACCATGGGAACAAAAAGCCTGTGATGAGATTTTTCGAACTTTCTCTCATTACCGAATATTATGTGTCGCGGGCCGGAGTTGTTAGGAAGTGCTGAAAATTTCCGAGGTTCTTTTTATGAAATTAAATTGCTTCAGTCAAGTTGAACCTTCACGGCACCTTTCAGGCGAGGGAACAAATCTTTGTTCAAGGAGTAATTATAATCTTTAGCGGACTTTAATGAACCAACCCTTCACGAGTAATGCCAGTCGTGGCGGGAGTTCAAACGGGATCATAACCTCTCAAAATATTTTCGACACTTAGGCGTCGACTTTTCATTAAGTTTAATCCTGCAGATCAATGTTCCAAACATGATGAGGGTTTCGTCTGAACTGTATTTTTAGTGCATACTTAGGTGCTTGTTCTTTGCATTGTACTATATTTTTAGAACCGGCTCATGACGTTCTTCCATTTGATACCACATACAATAAGTTTTCGAAAAAAATACATACATACACACATACATACACAAATCACGTCTTTATCCCTTACGGGGTAGACAGAGCCTAAGGTAACAAGACCTACAGGCCACATTTAGCAAAATTGTGGGCGTATAGGTGGAAAATGGAATCAAAATAGTGATGGGTTGCTAGCCCCATCGCCTATAACAAGATTCCTATGATTTTCGCCCATTCCCTCGATGGGCTTTTACCATCTGCGCGGGTAGAGAAGCAACTGGTACATTCTATGTTTTTTCTTTACTCCCAGACCAGCATGGAAGATTTCGAAAAAAATAGATGCAAATAATTGACGTCACCACAACTCCCTCTTTACGGGAGCGACTTTTAGGATCTACCGGTAGAAATTACCTTTTTGGCCTAAAGTAGTTATGTACCAAACGGCATTACTCTACATCGATTTGCGGTTTTTTACGATTTTAATAAACAATTTAGACATCTTAGAGTCACAAGTAAGACAAACAAATCGATTAAAATTAAATAAACGTTATAAGTTTCAGTCACTCCAGCCGCTGGAGTCCAGCGCCTTGAATCAGGTTGACCGCATCCCCGGTTCGCCTTGAGTTGAGGGTTAGTTTCAACCGCCCGCAATTAGGTACTGCTCCGGAGATTTGCTCATCCTGAGATAGTGTTACTGGCTGTAGACGCATTATTTTCTGTGAAAAACGTTCAGTTTATTTCGTAATAAGAACTGGCCGGTAAGGAAATTGAGATGGCGTGCTCGCAGATGATAAAATTCACGAGTACGATTGTGTTTAAACGTTCGAAAAGTCGACTCCACTGAGGGTTCGGCCTATACTTTCACTGGCGGTATTATGATGTAACTAATCTATTCAATTCTATGGGATTTTGATCTTGACATAAATGTTTTTTTTTATAAATTCAAGATCAAATTGGAGATAATCTAATCAAAAAACGCACATTCACGGCAAGGTGTAATTCAAAGTATTTACAAACACTCCATTACAATTTTTTTAACAAGAAAAACGTCGCATTTTTCTTCCCCATTTTCGTTTGCAGAACTCCATCTTCAGGTAACTATTTTTTATTTCGCCTGAAGCAAACACAGTCAAGCAACCGCTGTCCGCATAATAACATGTGACTCATTAAAATGGTGCCTTGCGGGCCGACATTACGCAAATCCCTACGTTACAAACTCAATTGCAACTTAAAACCTTTTCGTCCGACGATCCGTACGGGGATAATACTTTTAATCCATTCGTGCTAATTACTTTCGGATCCACTTCTGTCGCAAACAGTTATCATTACGATGATGATTAATTGGCTACTTGTAAACATAATCCGCGGAAGCGAGCAATGATCTTTTCATTGGATTTGAATTATTTTGGAAGGATATCATCTCGTTAATAACTTTACCGATGCACATAATTCCGAATTAGTTTACAAAGCGTGATCGACCAATTCACAGGTCTTGTGATCGTTAGTGTAATAAAATTAAATGTTAGGCGTAACATGCACTATCTATAAAAAGTATAATAGTAATGTAACAAAATCTTAACCTCTTAAATAAGGTTAGGTTGGGCTAGGGGATAGTCCTGATGCTTTTCGTTTTGTTTTTATGTATTTGCTTATTTGGTTGTAATTTCGTATATAATGTGCATTTCTAGATACTTATTTTTCTAATCTTTCCTTAAAAAACTTGGCTTACTCAGAATAGGCGAATTCTCTTTCAATCATGTTCTAAAATTTATATCATTAGTTACATAAAATTAATCGCAATCTAAACTGTAGAGTCAACAACAGTGAACTTTAATTTACTTCAGCAATTTACGAATTTCAGCAAACATTGTATTGACACATTAATCGTAAATATTAATTTGATGTCGGCTAACTTTGGTAACAATTTGAGCGAAATAACTTGGCGGGTCAGCTGGGATTGGCAGCTCGTGGTTGGCCAATACCCGCGGCTTTATACTTATGAAGCTCAAAATATCAGCGGTATCTAGTCAGCCAGATGTACATTTCATAACTGACACATCAACGAAACCCTTGAACCTAGAACGCTAAAAGTTTGCACGATGGTTTTATATTGTTGTCTACACAAAATATCATTTTCATAAGAACACAAGTCTGTGTTCTGCTGTGAACAGCAACGTGGCTGGAAATACCTTGATGTCGTAAAAAGACCGAAAAGAAACGTGTCAATTAATATAAAGCATTTGCTAAGACATACTGTTGCGATAAATTGGCATAGTTTTTAATTATTTTTTATTTCGTTTCAAGGTTGTTTTTTCTAAGAAATCAAAAACACAAACGGGTCATTTGATTACTCATTCCTTTATCACAGTCAAATGTCACAAATAAAAGGTCACGGGTAATGTCATGAAGCGTAGCAAAATTCTAAAGCTAAAAATATTTATAAAGAGCTTCTCGGGAAAACATTTTCTATTGTGTACTTTTTCTTCTCAGTGTAATTAATCCTTCCGGAAAGATTACACGGTAACAAAGTGCAGTGCTTAAGAGAGATTTTCCTGTGCACTTGGCAGATTGAATGCACCGCTACATCTTAGCGTGGGTTAAAAATAGCTTCACGGCAAACATGCCCGCCCGTAAAAGATAGGTAGAGAAAAGGCTTTCCACCCCTAAACCGATTATGTCGCGGACAGTTAAGTGTTGGTGTAGGTTAACACCGAGGGAAACTAAAATGGAGCTGCAAGGCCAAACTTTTTTTACTACAAAGGTAAAGCAAAATTAGAGCGGTATGCTTTTAGCTGCTTTTAGCATAATGTTAGTTGTCGCGGCCATTGTTTTTAATAAATGCAGTCATAGTCAATGTGTTTTAAAACTAATCCAGAACACAAACTTCGGAAAGTGGCCAGGTTAGTTTGACTCTTACAATTTTTTTTTCAAGATTTCAAATTGTGGTTGACAAATGTTTCCAAAGTGAACGGCGTCAAAAGAATAACTCAATTTTAATTCAAAAATAACGATGAAAAACTTTTACAGAAGTTTTAATTACGCTATCCCAACCACCAGCTGTTGTATTCTAGAACCATTTTAAAACACCCTTGTATAGAAGATAGCTCCAATGTAAACGTAGAGGCATTCGTCCAAGACTGAAACAGTCCATAATAGGTCTGATGCGTAACGGCATCAACGCGGTAAGTTTGTGGCTACATCGAGATCTGTGTAAGGAACAATGCTATAGAAGCAAAATGGCACACTATCTGAACATACAAATATTGAAAGAACTCGTGGGACTACGGCTACCTTCTTAAACGGTGGTGTAAGTATAAAATAATAAGCGACCACGGCCTGGGCGAGCCTGCGTCCGGAGCCAAAGCCAAACAATGTGTATTGTACGGGAGTAATGATAGAAACGACACAGTCCGAGCAAGCGGTTTATTCTAACTAACAGTTATTGGGAATACAATCATGTGGGTAGATATACTATTTAACATACATCCCATCATCCCCCCTTTTACATAATAAACACATTTTTTTTTTTTTTTTTTTTACATTTTTTTTTTTTTTTTTTTTTTTTACAATTTTTAAGGCAATCTTAATACTAAAGGAAACAGCTGTTTTTTTTTTTTTTTTTATAAATCATTAACATGAATTACTCTAAGTAGGTACTTATCTTACATCTAAAGAAGTGTTTCTTTAAAATTAAATTACATAATCTTGCTTATTTAATTAATTATATCTATCCTCAAATCCGTATCTAATTACCGGTTTAGGGATCCTTTTAGGTGCGGCTGGTGCTGGTACTGTGTCGGAACCAGACGTGCTAGGTTTTACTATCACATCATCTAATGCCGCCTGAGCAGTTAACGCAGGTGGTCTTACCTCTCCCTCGCACCCCCTGCGGCCCGCGGCCGCGGCCGGCGTTGGCGGCTCGCCGCGCGCGCGCAGCTGATCGGCGTGCCGAGACCATTTCAAACCATCCTCAGTCTGAACCTCGTACATCTTACATCCATTTATCTGAATAATTACCGCTTTAGCCCATTTCCTATCCTTGCGGTAATCACATGCCCACACTTGGTCTCCTTTTACCCAGTGCCGATCTATCCCACCTTTAGACTCATTTCGTGATTGTAGCCTGTTGGATACCGCCTCGAGAATACCGTCTCGAATTAAATCCAACCGTGATCTTAGGGGACGCCCGAACATGAGCATGGCCGGGGACTCGCCTGTTGTGCTGTGGACACAGTTCCTATAATCTAGCAGGAATCTTTGCAAGAACGCGTTTAGTGGTTGTTTTTCAAAATTCGCCTTTTTGAGCATTCGTTTGACTGTGCGCACAGCGTTTTCCGCTTCCCCGTTTGACGCCGGATGATATGGAGCTGACGTGACATGCTTAACGCCGTTTCTATTTAAAAATGACAAAAACTCGTCACTAATAAAGGGCGGTCCGTTATCTGAAACGAGTTTACGCGGCACCCCGAACCTAGCAAATATTTCCTTTAATTTAATAATTGTGTTTGTTGCTGTAGTAGTGGTCATATGAATAACTTCAAGCCATTTTGAGTGCGCGTCCACTACAATTAAAAACGTTAAGGCGTTGAAGTGAAAAAAATCTACATGAATCCTTTCAAAAGGACGGGTTGGCCATGACCAAGGCACGACAGTTGTTTTGGGTGGCAAGTCCGCCACCTCAGCGCACGCGCGGCACCCGCTGCAAACTCGTTCAACATCTGTGTCGATGCCCGGCCACCAGACAAACGAGCGCGCCAGCCCCTTACACTTAACTATACCTAGATGCGAGGAGTGCACCTCCGCCAGCACGCGCGCGCGCAGCGCGGCCGGCACTACGACGCGCGAGCCCCACATGAGGCAGCCGCCCTCCACATACAACTCATCGCGGCGTCGCCAATACGCCGAGAGCTCCGCGCCGCTCTCGCCGCCCGTTCCTACTCCGACAACACCGGATAACGGCCAGCCTGACTTTACAAATTCCATCACCTTTGTAATGCATTTGTCCTTTGATGATTCTAATTTAATTTCGTTTGAATTTATTGGAAAATTATGTGCAACAAAATTAATAAATACGCAATCGTCATTAGGCCTACTTTCATCTATTACCGGTAGTGGTAGTCTAGACAAGGCGTCTGCCTTGTTTGCAGCCGAACGAATATATTCAATGTCGTAAGTATATCCCGACAACAAAATCGCCCACCGAATTAGCCGACCGGCTGCCGTTTGCGGTAAATCTTTTTTAGGCCCCAATATGGTAATCAAAGCTTGGTGGTCTGTACGTAAAACAAATTTCCATACACCGCGCCGCGCCGCGCGCTCGCTGCGCAGCTGCCCCAGCTGCCCGCTAAACACCGACGGAAACTGCTCAATCAAGCCTTTGATGATTTGTTCTCTGTCCCTCTGTATGTTGACGTTCGCTGCTCCCACAGTACCAGCCTCACCCTTGACAGCTTCATTGCGCACGGACAGCATAGAATTTACTACCACTACATCCATACATAGCTCTTTTAACCATTCGCGTCCTAACAAGGGCACGCCGCCATTACGAATAATATACAATTTTAAATGTTTCGTTACACCATGAATGCTAACCGGTACCATTATGTAACCTAGTGACTTGATGATTTGTCCGTCATAACCTTTAAATCTAAGACCATCACTCACTAATTGATAGTTTTGAAACGATTCCGTAAACAATTTGTCACTAACACATGATATCGGTGACCCCGTGTCGACGTGCATGCGCAGCCGCCGGCCCGCCACCGCCACGTCTGCCAGCACGGGCGCGCTGCCGCCGGCCTCCATCATGTACAGGCCGCTCGGCCCGTCGCCGTCGCCGTCCGAGCCACTGCCGTGCGCGCCTGCCGCCGCCCGCTCGACACAAACATCGTCACCTTCGCTGTCACCATAATGTGCACCCGCGAACGCCGCCTCCAATCGCAACAAATCCTTCCTGCCATCACTGCGACGTACATTGGGACATACACGCTTCAAATGCCCCTGTTGTAAACATATCTTACAAACGTAGCTCTTGAATTTGCACGTAGTATAGGCATGATCGCTACCCCCACAAGCATAACACGATTTTCCCGTCATCGCCGGGCCTCTGCCCCGTCCGCCGGCTCCGTCGGCCCCGCCGCCGCCGAACGAGGGAGCGCGCGGGCCCGGGCGCCGCGGCCGAGCCGCCAGCGCTGCGCGCCCGGCCTCCGGGTACGCCGCGTGCACCGCGTGCACCGCCCGATCACGATCACTACTTCCACTTTGCTGCTCGACTATCGCCGCGTCATGCGCCGCCGTTTCAAATGCGACCGCTTTTGTGTATGCTCCCGAATAGGTTAACTTTTGTTCACAGAATAATCTTTGCCTAGTAGTTTCACTATAAAGGCCGCAAACGAATTGGTCTCTTAGATTTTCGTCGAGATTATTTTTAAAATCACACGTTCTAGCTAACCGCTTCAAAGCGGCCGCAAATATTGCGACGGTCTCGTTAACTCCCTGAACCCTTTTTCTAAACTTGAACCTCTCAGCCAGAAACGAAGGTGTGGGTTGTATGTGGCTCCTGACGCACTCCACTAACTCTGCGTATTCCACTGTAGCTGGTTTTTTAGGGTCACACAAGTCAACCATCAACTCGTACGTTTCATCACCGACGCATGCTAGTAAAGTCGGCACTCTTAAATTAGTTTTCACCTCGTTTACAACAAAATATTGTTCCATGCGCTCAATATATGTATTCCACGATCCACTCGTCAGGTTAAATTCGCCTAACTTTCCGACCGACATTTTATTTAAATAACCTGTGCTGTACAATTATAGTTTTTAACGCGTTAGCGATAAGGTTCAATATCGACTGCGCCACTGTATTGTACGGGAGTAATGATAGAAACGACACAGTCCGAGCAAGCGGTTTATTCTAACTAACAGTTATTGGGAATACAATCATGTGGGTAGATATACTATTTAACATACATCCCACAATGAATCCACGCAGTCACGGGAAACGCCATTACCACAAGAATTAACCACCTTCGCTAGAAGAATAGTTACATATATCATTCTCTTTGATTAATATTTACGCTGTAGCCGAATCGGTGTGAAGGCTGTGTAAACGGGTACGTGAAATCGGGACTAATGAGCCTTAAATTCTACTAACTTGTAGGGTTTTCTGTACATAAAGTAGTAGGTAGGTGGAGAAACTTTTGTGTACCATTAAACGGCATAGTGATTTAATTATTAAATATTAACGAGCGTAGTATGTATTACCAATCATCATCATCATCATCATCATCATCATCATCTCAGCCATTACAAGTCCACTGCTGGACATAGGCCTCTCCTTTAGATCTCCAATAAGACCGGTTGGAAGCGGCTTGCATCCAGCGCGATACTCCGATCTTAATGAGGTCATCGGTCCACCTTGTGGGTGGACGTGTATTACCAATACAATAAATCATTTAACAAAGTGAAGTCTAGCTTTTTACACAGTAAGAAGTCTTTGCAACTCATGATTCGCAACAAGAGACGTCCCGTGGAAAGAGAGTCGAATAATATTTGGACCTGCCTACTGTGAATTGTGTTGAAGGTACGACAGCGTTGTTTATTATTCGTATGATATAATAAAACTAGAGTAAGAGGAAATGAAAATATAATAATTCTCTGACGCAGCCTGCCCGCAGGTTACCCCTATAAATTCGGACCCTCCTTTATTTCGCTGATATAAATCTACGCGGTGAATCTTGCTAAGACATGATTTTAGTTTCTTCATAGAATTAAATAATATTTTTCGTGCCTTTTGAAAGCCTCGTGTTTGTGTCCCAAAGTTCAAAATTATTTCAGAATTTGATATAGGTATATATCACAGCAGAAATAGCAGAATGCGTAAGCTAAATATTAGGCCGCTTAACTAATAACCGCTCGTTTCACGGCTAAGTAAAGTTAAAAATGGTGAATGAGTACTGACATGTATCTGTACGATAATTACGTTTTGTTGCAGGTAGCGTTTTTTGTAGAACTACAGCTACATAAAGTATGATACAATTTGAGAGCTGCAACTGCCACCGGAAATTATGAAGCTTGTATTTAAAATAAACAAACATTTTAACAAAAAAAAACCGACTTCACTACGCACTAAAAAGAAAAAAATAATTGCATAATATTCTTCTACAACTTAATAATTAACTTACTTTTTCTACTTATCAATATATAGGTACGATCTAATGTTGTTACAATTATTGTTATTTCTGGAGTCGGTGTCAGCCAACGTACACTTGTAACTACATACATAGTTACAGGTGAGATGTGCTTGTGTATAAAAGGGGTACGTATTAAAATACATAAAGTTTAAAATGTATAATGGGTTAAAATACATAATGGTTTATAATATATAATGCGATTTTCTCAGAAAGTTACAAATTAACAGGATTGTTATAAAACAAACCTAACCTAACCTAAACCAATCTATAGATTACGATATCAAAAAAGTTCATTTAGCTAATAGTTTTACAGAAAATTGCGTTATACATTTTGAACCATTATGTATTTTAACCCACATTACATTTTAAACTTTATATATTCTGATCCGCTCCCGTATAAAAGTTAATTTGTGAAAAAGTATTTGTTAAAGTATTCTCGTATTATTGTTGCTGGGTATATTGTAGTGTTTCCTTGGCTGACACCGACTACAAAAATAACAATAATTGTAACAACATTAGATCGTACCTATATATTGATAAGTAGAAAAAGTAAGTTAATTATTAAGTTGTAGAAGAATATTATGCAATTATTTTTTTCTTTTTAGTGCGTAGTGAAGTCGGTTTTTTTTTGTTAAAATGTTTGTTTATTTTTTTAATTTTTAGTGAATCTGAAGAACACTAACACTTTTTTCTGAATATGGGTAGACCTACTAAACGTGCTGCCATTTCAATTTGGTCCAGTTCTGACAATGGCACCCCTGAAAAAAAACCGTATAAGTCTGAAATTAGCATTATTAAGTATCTATGTGTGCGACAAATCGTCCGTTTCATTTAAACGGCGCTGTCATATGAGCAGCACGTTTAGTAGGTCTACCCATATTTAGAAAAAAATGTTAGTGTACTTCAGATTCACTAAAAATGTATCAAATATTATAAATAATATGTCGGTTTTTTTTGTTAAAATTTTTGTTTATTTTTTGATTTTTAGTGAATCTGAAGTACACTAACATTTTTTTCTGAATATGGGTTGACCTACTAAACGTGCTGCTCATATGACAGCGCCGTTTAAATGAAACTGACGATTTGTCGCACACATACTTAATGCTAAATGGAGGTCTAAAGGAGAGGCCTACGTCCAGCAGTGGACTTGTAATGGCTGAGATGATGATGATGACTTAATGCTAATTTCAGACTTATATGGTTTTCTCATGGGTGCCATTGTCAGAACTGGACTAAATTGAAATGGGACCACACGGTAAGCACCAGCTTTCAAATAAAAAAAGAATCATTAAAATCGCTTCGCCCAGTCGAAAGTTATGAGGTAACAAACATAAAAAAAAAAAAAAAAAAAAAAAATACAGACGAATTGAGAACCTCCTCCTTTTTTTGAAGTCGGTTAAAAAGTAAATTTAATTCAAAACTCATTGGTCAACTATATCCCCACATTTAACGCTCGCTTTAAAACTCTAAACAAATTTGAAAAACTATGATAAAAAATAAAAAAATCGTAGCGATGCGACTACACATTTGAATAAAGCGAGCTAACGACGTTTCGCGACTATCACTCATGGCTTCGACACAAGCAAACTTTATCTTTTCTGCTTCACAAAACGTACACAGATTTTCACCCGAAACTGTCACTTAATGTAGTTTGTTGAGTCAGCTTGCCCAGAACAGAACGTAGTATGCGGCTGCATAACTTATTTACTGCGTTGTGCTCGACATAGCATAATAGTGATGCGGTATGTCGCTTGGGCCATTCTTGCTTTTCCCATCGCCAACTGGTAGTTTGGGATGCACGTTATATAGGATGCGTACATTCAGCTGTTAACGTTCCGTTCATAGCAGTTATTCGATTTTCGTCGACAAACGATCATGCGTTTGCATTGTAATGACTGTGCTTCGGATAAAACGAGACGAGGGAAAAATTACAGCCGCTAGCGCGTTTTGCGAAGTAAAGTTACCGGATTCACTAACTTAATCGTATGTTAAAGTTACAGAAGCAGTAGTTTAGTTATATTTCAATAATCTAGTAAGCAATTTGTTTAGTCTAACTAAAAATAAACAACTTTCTCTTGTAATTTTTGGTTGTAACAAATTCTGAGAAGAAAGGACTTCGGGCGATCCTCTCTACAGTGTTGTCAAAGGTCATTTGATTATAAAAAGGGCTTCGTCCCTGTTAAATGAAATAAGCTCTAATTGGGCTAATTTAAATGACGACATTGTGCCCAAAGCTGCCCTGTTTTCACCTCCATAATCTGATTCAGCAAACGGACAAGCGAGGGTGTAATAATATTATGAAATATTTTACTTAATTTCGTTGAAAGTACACTTCCCACCTAAACATTTTGGCAGATAAATATATATTAGGTACCTACATACAGCGTACCTGCGCTAATAAGGGCAAGAAAATCTATACTATAATAATAATAATAATATATATATATTTTTTTTTATATTTTTTTTTTTTTTTTTTTTATATTATAAAGAGGAAAGATTTGATTGTATCTTTGTTTGAATTGAATAGGCTCCGAAACTACTGGACCGATTTCAAAAATTCTTTTGCCGTTCGAAAGCTACATTATCACTGAGTGACATAGGCTACTTTTTAC
The DNA here is from genome assembly GCA_932294345.1 of Pandemis cinnamomeana. Taxonomy (NCBI): domain Eukaryota; kingdom Metazoa; phylum Arthropoda; class Insecta; order Lepidoptera; family Tortricidae; genus Pandemis; species Pandemis cinnamomeana. Next base: position 6,096,090 of record OW028705.1, on the reverse strand, counting down.
CGCGGGAAAATGCCTTTTCCTACGGGAAAATTATTTTTTATAAATGTGTGGGTATATCTCATCATCATCATCATCATCAGCCTATGTTAGTCCACGGCTGGACATAGGCCTTCCCTAATGAGCGCCACAGCGCCCTGTCTTTAGCTTGACGCATCCAGCATCTGCCTGCAGTCTTTCGCAGATCGTCATCCCACCTGGCCGGAGGGCGTCCTACACTACGTTTGCCAAGTCGCGGTCTCCACTCAAGATCACGTTTCCCCCAGCGGTTGTCGGTTCTTCGCGAGATATGGCCGGCCCACTGCCACTTCAGCTTACTAATTCTTTGAGCTATGTCTGTAACTCTGGTTCTCTGTCGGATGTATTCGTTACGAATCCTGTCCTTCAGAGAGACTCCGAGCATAGCTCTTTCCATAGCTCGCTGAGCGACTTTGAACTGGTGGACCAACCCTACCATGAGTGTCCACGTCTCAGCTCCGTAGGTCATGACGGGTAGGACGCACTGATAAGGAAAAAACGGGAATTATATATTCGATTCCGAGTGACGCTATCTCAGTAACTATAATAACTAGACTCTTCAAATTTGATACAAAAGTAAGTGATTACAAAACTAAGAAACTAATTTCAGGATGTTTGGAGATTCCCACGGGATAAGGAAAAATCGGGATTTTATATATTCAGTTCTTACGGGAACGGGAAAAACGGGAACAGGCAGAAAGTTGAAATTTGTCACGTAGGTTTATTCGGGAGTCTAGGGGAACACTAAGAAAGGATTTTCCGAAACGCCCACAGGGACGAGAAAAAACGGGATTTTACGTTTCGAGACGAAACAGCTGAAGAAAGAGACTTAACATTTATAACGTGTGTTTCTTTAAAGGCTTTAAGTGAACTCCGAAAGCACTCCCCAAAATTTCCACGGGAACGGGAAAAACTTATTTTTTCGTTTTACATCTTAGCGCGTACGAAGTCGTGGGCAAAAGCTATTAAGGATATATTTTAGGACAGCCCCATAGGTTAGGTTAGGTTTGTTTTATAAAAATCCTGCAATATTTACAGTTTCAGAAAAATTAAGGCAGCGGGGCAATGCGGGGACTTGCTTGCATGCTTGCTTGAGTCCTTGCTTTGCATGCTTGATTGCATACTTGCTTTCATGCATGCTTGCTTGCGAGCTTACTTGCATGCATGCTTGCTTGCACGCTTGCTTGGCATGCTTACTTGCATGCTCACTGCGTGCTTGCTTGCACGCTTGCATGTCATGCTTTCATGCATTCTCGCTGAGTACTTGCTTGCACGCTTGCTTGCATGCATGCTTGCTTTGCCTGCTTTTATGCCTGCTTGCGTGCCTGCTTGCATACTTACATGCTTGCATGCTTGCTTGAAAGCTTGCAGTTTCGCTTTCTTGCTTGCTTGCATGCCTGCTTGCATACTTACATGCTTGCATGCTTGCTTGCATGCCTGCTTGCATGCCTGCTTGCATACTTACATGCTTGCATGCTTGCTTGAAAGCTTGCAGTTTCGCTTGCTTGCTTGCTTGATTGCTTGCTTCTGTGAAATGCTCATGGTTCACTTGCTTACTTGCATGCATGCTTGCTTGCACGCTTGCTTGCATGCTTGCTTGCATGCTTGCTTGCATGCTTGCTTTGCCTGCTTTCATGCCTGCTTGCATGCCTGCTTGCATACTTACATGCTTGCATGCTTGCTTGCATGCCTGCTTGCATGCCTGCTTGCATACTTACATGCTTGCATGCTTGCTTGAAAGCTTGCAGTTTCGCTTGCTTGCTTGCTTAATTGCTTGCTTCTTTGAAATGCTCATGGTTCACGCGTGCGAAGCCGCGGGCAACAGCTAGTATATTAATAAGCGGTCACTAGTAGACCTGGGGCCTTATTATGACGACTTAATGCGATTCGACTCCAAACCAAAGTTAGATAGATCGCTGTCAGATCCATACTAGAAGTGTCTAAAATGACAGCAAAATAATTAGAATTGGATAGCATTAAGACGTCATGGTAAGGCCCCTGTTCGTTCATGCCACAAAATTTATTGGTACTGTTATGCGTAAAACAAATCAATACGGGCAAGCGATCGTTGTCATATTTTAATTTTCACCAGTTTTGCATATGCATATTCCACGAAATGCTTATTCAACAGATTTCGTGAGCTGCAATAGCACAAAACTATGCATGTATTAATTAGGCTGAAACAGCAGTGTCTATTAGAAGTTGGCTCACTGATAGAGTCTTCTACAATATGAATGAGTATTATAATTATGACAATAGATCATGCCTGTATTAACTTTTTTTAGTAATAAGTGTCATATATTGTACGTTCGTGATGGATAAAATGTTGGTTCTAATTATATATTTGTTAACATCTCTGTACACAGTTAAACAATAAACGTTATTCTATTCTGTTCTATTCTATTCTATTCTATATCAGAGAAAAAGGTCATGGTCACACTCGACAGCAAATTATTTTTCACGGTTAGGTATCATTTATAGACTTTTAAGCTTTAAAGTTTACTTTTCAAGGGAATCCTAAAAATATATTCAAACAACAACCCTTCACAAAAACTCTCGCTCAATTGATTATCGAGATGAAATTTACGAAAAATTTGCCGCTAGAACTATTTTGTAACTTTTACCTTACACCCAAGTGTAACTACAAGCCTCACAAGTTGAAAACTTTTGGTTTTGTACACTTTTTCGTATGTTTTTGCATAATAAACGTTGCACGACGAAAAGAAAAACTTTGAACGGCTTAACAACTAGCAACTGAATACTTACATTGACGAGCAAAAATAACGGCACGCTTTCGATACAACGCTGTACGAAAAGTGACCTGTTATTTCGGCTTGTGAGTATACTTTAGGAACACTTTCTGAAGTGGAATTTAATTCGAAATCTTCACCATGTTTCCAATATCGTTCGGCTAATATTAAAAATAAGAAATGGCGTGTATTTTTTTATTTACAGCCGTAAAATATTTTCAAAATCCATTATAATACAGGATAGACATTTTACTTCAGTTTTCAGCATCCTTCATACATTTAAGATCTTTTCATTTATTTGAAACATTTAAAACAATTACACAACACACGCACAACGCTAAACTCCCTAAACTGGTAATGTTGAAATTACCAACTCCGGAAACATCCGCCTACCGTAATTTATTCATAAAAATATTTCTGCGAAAATAAGCAGAATCGAAAACAATGAAATTGTCTAATGGGAAAAGTTAGGAACTTCACAATTAGATGATTCCTGTGGGCGGCTGTTTGTTCACCGGGTGAAGGAAGCAGAAGCTCTGAACTGTCACAGCTTCACTAAATCATTACTATGATACGAGCTTGATAAAAAAAGCTAGTTCAATAGCAATTTAGTAGATCTTATCAAAGCTGTTTGTTAGTTTTTTTGAATATTTCGTACGACACTAGAACAAAGAGACAAGACAAGTATTGAATCTAAATCAGATGAGGTACCCACAAGTAGCCGCGGGTTGCGATGCTTCCGCATGTCTTTGGCAGACACACTCGAGACGAATTCGACGACTGACTTCCTACAAGCAATAAAAAACTTTACGAACATTTTTCAATTGTTAGCACGGAAACAATTCTAACAATCAGAAAGGAGGAGGAGGAAAGATTATAATGAAATCCTAGCAAAACCTTTTTACAATCAGTTTAACAAAGTGTTCTTATATTAAGACGGAGTCGATGTTTTAATTAAGTCCCGTTGTCAAAACAATTTGTGTTACTAACTCGAGCTTTAAGAAAGAGACAACACAATTTCCATTTATCTGCGAAGTTTGAATAAATGTTGAAAGTTCAGCAAGAAGTCTAATTAACGCAACACAACTAGGTGGGATGGAAGTGATAAATACCCAACCCAATTTTCAAGGATTTACAATCGACTACGCTAGCACAAAACTTTGTGCTCGATGAGAGTCTAACACTTCATACTGTATACTTTGTGTTACTGCTAGCCTTGTAAGATACTCACGAACAAACTCGAAAGAATAATTTGAAATCGTAACTACGAATTAAGTCTACATGATAGCTACTGGTGGTGGACTGTATAAACGTGAATGGAGGATGATGGAAACACTTAGAAACGTATAAGTATTTAATTATTGTAGCAAAACACGGGACGTTCAAATTGTGGCACAAGGCAGAGTGACAGTGTAAAATATTGGCATATATCAAAAAGGGTAAAAGTAGGCCGCAAACCAGCCAGTAGCCAACACTACAGATTTCTCGATTTTATGAGTTTTTTTTACAAATCAGAAAAAAGTATAATAATTACACAACAACACCTGAAAATAACATCAATTGACTTACCTACTATTGACTTATTCATAAAATATTAAAGGCAAAGTAATGTTTTGTCTGTATCTGACAAGGTCAATTAATTAGTTAATATAAGCTTTAAACAAATGAGCAAGAGAGTTAAAAATTCCAAGCTTCTTCTGTTTCAGACACCTGATAGATGAAAATGTTACGACGTCCGTTACTGTCAAGAGAATGGGCAGTTAACGTAAACTTGAAGATTATACGGAAAATAATGCTCCACATGTACCACACGTCGCTTATAGATCCAGAGCCCACGACCAAAACCATGTCTCATAGCAATACGGCAAAAACCCTATAAAATCGTTAGATTGTATGATTCTGAACCCGACTAGGTGTGTAGTAACGGTCGAAAGTGTAGCAACAGCGTGGGAGGCCATTTCTGCTGTGTCAAAAAAAAAGGCAGTCGGTATTATAGCAATACGTCTGATAGTGAAAATGCACATAGATTTTATAATTGTATTACGAAAAAGTTTGTTTTCAGACATTTTGCGCGTAGCATATAGCCTGAGCGCATTTTTGAAAATGTCAACAAATTTAGCCGACCTGTATCATAGCAATACGGATAAAAAAAATTTTTAACTTTTCGTATTGCTGCCAGGATTACCAAAAACCTGTTTTCAGACACTTTAAGTGTAGCATATACTCCCAAAAACGAAAATAACGTTTCGGAGTCGCCTGGCCGACGCCTCTGTTAAATGTTACGGTTTCGGGTAAATTCTTTGTTAATTATCATCTAATAAATTCAGGGTCGCAACGTATTCATTGGTTTGTAACAGAGAATTCAAGATGCCTCAATACGATTTTTAAATGATATCTGAGTATCGAAAAGTTGTCTGATAGAGAAGGTGCTACACTTAATTTGTCTGATATAAATTTTTTGCACATGTGGACAACTTATTTTATCATGTCCAACAATTTTCAGACATATTGCTATGATACCGATCGGTAAAATTTGTTAACATTTTCAAAACGGTCTCAAAATTTAATGCGTTCACATTTCCGTCTGAAAATTGTTTTGTTCGCATCAAATAACCAAAATTTACTAATAAAAAAGATTTTCAGACGTATTGCTATGAGACATTTTTTTTGTCTCATTTTTAATTTTTTTAAGTGATTTTACGGGTTTGCGCTACACCACTAACGTCTGAAAAATATGTTTCCGGTATCTCAGAACTATCATTCAACTGCAGTCTGCAAATCAGACATATTGCTATGATGCAGTTCGGTAAAATTCTTTGACAATTTTGAAAATTCGGTCAGATCAAACGCTACGCGGAAAATGTCTGATATTGGTATTTTCGAGTTCAGGATAATCGTATCTATCGATTTGATGCGGTTTTGGCCGTATTGCTATGAGACAAAAATTTTGGTCGTGGGCTCTCGTACTATTAACAGTAATACGATATAGCTTTTCAAGCTGCGGTACGGGGCTATTTTTCCAATCATTCATACACCTCATGTGTCTTGTCTTGTGATAATAAGTTGCCATAAAACTTCGATTCAACCTCATGTTCATTAAATAAAATTCCAAGAATGCCTTTAAACATTTTAGTCATATTGCTAACATTAAGAAACGTAAATTAAGCCAATTGAGCGTTTTAAATATCCGAAGCAGGATCAGAAGCATTAGCGTTACCCAATTTGAGCGAGGCGGTAAGTTTAAAGGACCATTAGCAGCGTCTCCGATTCATCGCTACAACGATTAAAACTTTGGTTTAGAACGCGATCGTGAGATAGGACACACTAATTCTTTTAAAAAGTTACCAATATCCCAGTCCAGACGGCACGATCTTTAGTGAAAATAAAATAAACTCCTAAAATTGGATTAAGGCGTAGGTTGACTACATGAAAAGATATTGAAATGGAAAATTCTTTGTTCGAACATTCTTCCAGGGCGGTGTTATCTTTCGCTTGGAGCGTGCTGCGCCTTGTATCTTCAAAGGACTGGCTGCTATTATATTATTCGAGAGCCATCATGGAATTACATCCTCCGCTATCCGATATTAATAACTCTAATTGACTGACTAGTACTTGATTTTGTGTTTAAATGTTTAGGTCTTAGGAAAATTTATCGAAATACTTACAATTTAAGTAGTAGCAATAAAATTGAGGGTTACGTAAAAAAACTCTATGTATTAGAACGTCGTAAAGTCAACTTAACCAATATTTTGGTTTTGCGTGCTTCGGTATCTCAGATTTGAGTCGCCGAAGCAATGAGAGAAGGAGCAAGCGCTTTTGTGGCGACTTCACTCAACAAGTGGAGTCTTCAGACTCCCAACAATGTGGTTGGATGAAGTCAGCTCAACCGGTGGCCCCATCTGAGGGAGATCCACAGAGAATCGGGCCTATCAAAGAAAATTAGAGAGACCTATGCCCAATGGTGAAATACTTAACTAGTTTTCATACTGATGTGATAAAACCTCACAATTACTTGGCAAGTGCTGGGTACCTAAAATCATTTGGACTAGAAACTTTAGGTACTTTGATTCTCATTCTCAACTCAACGTTATTTGTCTTGGATATGTCTATAACTATTTCCATTGTAAGAATAGTTTCCGTTTGTCTTCAATAGGCTTTTCTGTGCAAGCAAAAAGCAATCTCCTTAGTGTAAACGTTGGGCGTGAATAAAACATGGCGGTTAGTGGCGGCGCTAACGGCAGCCGCTCTGCGGTATCACGGCTCGCCGTGAGTTACAGGTCCCCAAGCACGCTAACTCAGTTTTCTAGACATAACCACTATCATCTCCAGCCTATATGTGTACATCCCTCTGCGGGGCACAGGTCTTCTCTCAAAATATCTCGAACTATGAAAATGTAGGTACATCCTGAAAACCATCTCTCAAACAAGTACGCTTGGCAACAAGAAACTATACGTCAACTTACACTCACGTAAACGCTTCTGCTGTATCAGATGTCTTCTGCTTTCCTCACCTTTATATTAGTTTTACAACAAAAGTCATTTTAAGCGAAAATAAATGAGATTTAATCTACTTTAGTACTAACCGGATTCTCGAGGTAAGCAAAGGCCACAGACCGCTTGAATGTATATTGTATCACTCACACCTTAAGCAGGCATTTAGACCGCACGAGCCAGCGGCGCGGCCACACGGCACACTCCCCGGTAGTTCATCCCGCTTAATTTATGTAGGTAACTCAGGCCGGCTCGGCGTTTACGTAAGATGGGAAGTGTGAAAGTAATATTGAAAGAAGTGTGTATGCAGGAAACATGGTCAATGGGGCGCTGCGCGCTTTTTTTAACAGTGAAAAGGTGTCGAAGAAGGCGCGTCTAGCTGTTCACAGAGGGGTGCTTGTTCCAACATGTACGGTAGCGAAACTTGGGGATGGCAAAAGAAGTATGAAAGTAGAATAAATGCAGGAGAAATGAGAGCGTTAAGAAGTATGGAAGGTGTATCACTGAAATATAGAATAAGGATTGTGTGATAATTAAGGGAACGTGCTGGTGTGAAAGAGGATAATAGTGGCTAGGATAGAAAAAAGTATGCTTAGTTGGTTTGATCACGTAGAGCAGATGGATGAAAGTAGACTCATTAAACGGATTTATATGGGGAGTGTGAATGGTTCCGTTGTAAGGGGAAGGCCTAGACGGACGTTCCGAGACCAAATAGGAGACATGGAAAAAGGATCAGGAGTACCTGAAACCGACGAGCATGTATGAAGAGATTGACGATTGTGGATGAAGTGAAAGAAGTATGTTAGGATCGTAGTAAGTGAAACAAAGTAGTATCTGCCTACCCCGGTGGGAAAGAGGCGTGACGGTATGTATGTATGCATGTAACTTAGTTATAATTTGTTATCCACCTACGGATACGGTTGTCATCCGTATTTTCAACTGTGTGCAATGATGAGATTGACGAATTTGGATGAAGCGAAAAAGGTATGCCAGGATCGTAGCTAGTGGAACAAAGTAGTAGCTATCTCTCTACTCCTATGGGAATGAGGCGTGTCGGTATGAGGATTTTCTCAGGCACGCGTGGAGGTAGAGGTGTATGAAAGTTACAACTCGACAGTCACTGTGTCAATTGGTCGAATAGCTTAATCCGAGCAGTAAGTAGGTAGTTTTGAAGCAATAGGCACCTATCCAGATTTTTACCACTTTCAAGCCGCGTTTTCACAAATGTGATTTTAAAAACCTGTCCGTAGGTTGTCGGGACATGGTAACACTACCCAGGGTGAGTGAGTATTGATAACTCTATGAACACAATTTTGTAAGAGTTTTTAAGAGCAATTTTGTAAAATGAAATGATATCATCATATACTCACTACATAGTATAAAATAAAGGCGCTTTCTCTGTCCCTACGTCCCTATGTATGCTTATATCTTCAATACTACACAACGGACCTTGATGCGGTTTTAGAGTGAGTGATTCAAGAGGAAGGTTTTTATGTATAATTCTACGAATACGAAGTCGCGGGCAGAAGCTAGTAAATTATAAAATCAAACGAGATTGTAATACATTGGTAATTAAACGTCGTAACATCGCATCAAAGATGATGCTAGCATTTAGTCCATTTAAGAGAAAATATCTGAAAAAAAACAAATATTTTTTTCACACCTCCAATTGTGAGCGATCTTTAGAAATTTTATACTTTCACAAATTACAATCAACTGGCCTTTTGTTCAACTAATCACAAAACCCGCTATTTCAATGCCTCTGGAAAACAAAAGCAAAACTTTAACAATGAACGCAACACAAGTGACAAGTTACAAATTTTCACGCAAAGTAAAACTCAGTAAACGTAGAGTGGCGACATCTCTTAGCATTTTGTTAAAGCTGGAAAATGCCATCAGCTACAAAATAGCGCGTGCGGAAAATTGGCACTGATGTCGTAACAACATTTCTAAGCGCTTTTTTTAACAAAAACTAGATGGCGTTGAGATGCTGTTTAGAATAACAGTATTTTAGTTTGATTTGATTTGTTTTTGAATAAGTACGGATAAATTAACAAACGAAAATTTCTCGTATCATCTAAGCGAGAGCTACATTAAGCGAGAGGGATCCTAACTTGTAAATGTAAGACGCAAACAAGTATGGATGTCACACAGTAAATACACTTAAATGGACGGTTTAATTCCATTTGCATAACCACAAATGTTATCTTCTCGACCACTGTCCACATTTACTAATAAAATAACAATGTAATACAAAAATAAAACAAAGAATAGTTTAAGAATACAGAGTGTAAAATTCACACGGGCTTATATTTTAACAACTGATAATATACACACTAATTAACGTAAAAACACAACTGTGTAAGCAACATTAGTCGAATTTTATTTTGTCTTATTAATTAATTTAGCAAACAACGTATAACACAATAATGTCGTTGTAAATTAACGTACCAACACGTAAACGTCATGACACTAACGTATTATAGCGGTTATCGTCTCTTTGATAACACTTATGTAAAATGAAATTGAACGCGTTACATTGCCCCTAAGACAAATTTTAAAAGAAAATCTCACATGTTTTATATGATTGTTAACTACATCAGGATAAAATATATACCCTGCCCTTATGAAATTTACATACTGTATTACACCTTAACACCCCATTCAAGAATGGCCCGAAGTATTGACATTGGGATAAAATAAACGGTCGCACTATTCGAACGTCACACAACGACATGCCGTGCTAGCAAACGTGAGAGGAGACATTCTCATCATATAAGTCTAAAGTCTGTTCCTTCCTAATGTCCTATTTGGTAATCAAAATTCTAACCTCAAAACGCCATATTTTTATTATTTTTCATCTATTTTATCGTAAATAGGAACTGGGGATAAAATATCAGCAAAATTATGTACAAAATATTGCCTCACCTTATTCTCTACAAAAAAAATTACATTGAGGTTAGAATTTTGTTTACCAAATAGGACAATGAAGAATAAACCGACCTTACATCAGAATTTTATTTATTACATGTAAGTGTGTCATGTAGTTAGACGTCCGAATAAATCAGTGCTAGTTGTGGGGGGGGGGGGCTGCGTCGGAAGAGCCTTGGCGCGAGTCACGCAGCGGTTTCATTAACCACCGCCCTTGAGGCTTTGGCCAACTCGCACGCATCTAACTTAGTTTCGGAAAACTTTTTTAAATGACAACGTGGATTCCATCTTTTTGGGGTTATAAGCAGACCTTTATAACGTTATAAAAAAAACGATATAATAGCGGTATATACCTATCGTTTGTGTTTAAAATTTCGTTCAAACAAATTCTATATTCCTTCATAACGTTGTATTGTTATATAGAGCGGGTGTTATAGAGCGGGTGTTATAGAGTGTAAGAAAGAGATGGTCTATAACGTTATTATATCACTTGCCGAAGTATCGATATATATCGCTATTAATAACGTTATAATGAATACCGCTACAGAATAAATAATGTTTTATTAAAAAACGCTATTCGGTAATATAACGTACTGAAAAATAGCGCTACCTAAAAACGTTTTATTGAAAAATGCTATTCGATAATCTAACGTTATGAAAAATAGCGTTACGCAAAAATAACGGTAATTAAAGGTCTGGTTATAAGAAGTCAATCTAATTAATGTTTTCTTTGTTGATTAAGCTCAAAGGTAAAGGAAGTGGACGAGTGATTAAGTTGGTAAATGATTATAACAATGCGTATGCGTTGCCAGCCTACAGTTTAAATCAGGACTTCCCAACCAGGGGAGCCGCCCCCCTGGGGGGCGTAATAAGTAAGTTTGCATTTCCGAAAAAAAAACTATTTAACGCGTAGGTAAATTAACTATTCCGAATTGCGTAAGGGAGCATTCAAATTTAATTTTGGTTTGGTGGCTCAACAAAATAAATATTGGGGAAACTCTGGTTTAAATGGTAATGTCCCATGTGCCAGTTATTTCGTCGGGTGTCTTACCGGCTCAAACCTTACTTTAGTCTTCTAATATGTTACGTCAGGGGTGCATCTCGTTTTTGAATAGCCTCTGCTGTCTTGTCTTTGCCCGTAACTTAGGCAATTGTCTATCCCACACACAGACTAGACTCTTTTTACTTCTACGTATATAAAAGGTGTGTCACTTGGCCTATGCACTTTACTTACTTATACAAAAGCTTCTGTTTTCATTGTCACACAGTTCCGTTCAGTCACAGGTGATTCACCAATCAATTGTGCGTTCAAGAATTTCAGTAATTTTAAGGAATTCCGTAATCATCTCGCGTGTTGCGCATCATTTATTCGGCGGGTTCAGCTGTTGCAATAAATAAGTAATCAATAGAGCCAGTATCGGGGTTTCGGCTGAATTTTAAAGTCTTGTTGAATCAATGCCCTGACGTAGTTAGCGAGACAGCGAGGCAGAGGCACGAAGCTTCCATCAAACTTGGGTGGGACAGTCTGCCGAGAAAATACCGCTCGCATTTTAGCACTGAGACTGGTACTCATTGTTTGAAAGCATGTCCTTGGGAAATACCACACGAAAGCGACTAAAATATGTCTATTGTTACGAATACAAATACAAAGCACTTTATTGCCAGTGGTGTTTTTTTTAATACGAGCAGAATATAAGAAAAATACATCTCTAATAGTAAAAGGAGCCTCTTGCGTAGCGGTTACTTTTAAAGCATAAATTGTGTTTAATTCATAGTTATGTTACAGCGTTTTGTATATTGCATATCGGTCTAGCGTGTAATTTATTAAGATGAATTCGACATAATATCGACCTTTCTACTTGCAGTATGCGGGAATATGGAGAGCACAGTGACGGCGCGCCGTAAAAGTATAGCACATTTAAATCAGGTATTTCTACTGGTTCAATTTATCGTCACCATGCAATTTTAGTATAAGTACTGTATGTACCTACTTTAACTAGTTTTTTTTATACGACTAGGAGCGGTAAGCGAGCAGCTGCGTTGCCTTGTTGATTTGATCAAGCGACAAATTCTTGTAACTTAAATCGATTTGGGATAGTGAAGTAATTAATATCAATAAAAGATTACATTGCGAAAGACTCGAGTCTTCTGATCCTGGCGAGAAGTTTCAACAGTTAACATGTAATAACTTGACAAAACTTAGAACAACGGAATTTATATCCTTTATAAGAATCAGGGCATAAATACAATGTCATAAAATTACAAGCATTTTACCAACATTGTTCCAACTCGACGATAAGAGTTTCGGAACTAAATGAAATATTCGCACTCGCAAAGCGAAACAACAATAATTCAGAACAGACTGTACATAAGGTACCTATCGTAAATATAAACCCACAAAGTCTGACCTTTCATTTCAAGCGATGATTTCTCGGTATCTTTTGTTTCCTTGTAATCATTTAGTTTATCTATACATTCAAATTTCACTATTGCACTATAAAAAATTGTTATTCACGTAGCCATGAAAACCATTAGAGATTTATTACAGGTAGGGTTAGAAGGATATTTAGCAAGAAAGTCCGCCGCTGCGTTTGTCTGTCTGTTTGTGAAGTTTTGTAAAGAAGTGGTCTGAGGACGAGGTGGAGGGTCTCGGGGGCACGAATCCCAACAAATCATACTTATTCATTGACAAGTCTCCTAAAAATAGAGAATTTACCGAAACTATGGTTTGTGAAACCGTATAACCGGTAGCCGCGACCGCTTTCAGCTTGTTGGAGTTAGAAAACGCGAATCTAAAACAGCCCTTACATTTGGCCACATCAAACAAACAAAAGAACACAAGAGCAAAGCAACAATGTCCATCCGTCATCTGTCAGTCGCGCAGACAGCGGCTCAGACCTGGCCACAAACAAACTTACAGATTGCTAGTTAGGAATAGATACAATGTGTGTGTGCTCAAAAAAGCGATCTGCTTATTGTAAGTGTTTCTTTAATCTCCTACACGTTACGTAATACCTGACATATTCGCAAAATTTGTTGTTGAAGTGAAAACGTACTGAAGAGTCAAGGCTAACATTTTTTTACTGATTGATTCGAAAAATTGGGACATTTGGGTCGTCAACTCGTTTTAACTACATTCCAGATAACATTAAGCTCGTACAACTTAAAACTGCAATAAAAACGAAAATAAATCCGCGACATTGTGAAAAGTATACTAATTAATTCAAAGGGTGTGTAGGTAGGTATATTAGCGAAACATAATTTCAGTAAGCACGCGAGAGGGAACGAATGGCACTGTCAAGGACGGACAAGGATTCTCGTCATACAAAAAACGTTAAGCTCCAACCTGGGTTCACACAAACCGAATAGAGCTTGGGATTTGTTACAGCTGTATCCAGTTTCCCGCGCAGATGGTAAAAGCCCATCGAGGGAATGGGCGAAAATCTTAGGAGTCATGTTAGAGGCGATGCGGCTAGCAACCCATCACCATTTTGATTATTTCTTCTTCTTTTTCTTATTTGTGGCGTATCAAGTCATTTTAGCGACGACAACTTCGCCAACGTCGAAGTAACAAAAATATTATTTAAAAATCTTGTGACAAAATGTCGAACGTTGTACGGTAACACGGTCAAAGACCCCTCCCCCCTGTCAAGCTCTTAGCCAACGGTCAATGATGTCCCTCAGAAACTGCCAGGAAATCATTAGCCGATGCCCAGGGTGCACCGGAACAATTACTGCTCTTCCCCCCGGACGGATCCAAAAACGAAACGCGGAGGTAACCCGATTCGCACCCCACTATTTTGATTCCCCTTTCCACCTATGCGCCCACAATCATGCTAAACGTGGCCTTTAGGTCTTGTTACCTTAGGCTCTCTCTACCCCGTAAGGGATATAGACGTGATTTGCGTATGTATCCTGTTTATCCTTCTTGCCCAACCAGTGCATGAGTGCAATGCGGGGCTGCATAGATAGCGACCACTTGCACGGCGTTGAAAGAAACTAATGACTGACGATATTTTGACTGTGCGCAAAATAGTTCAATAGATAGGATCTGGTTCGAGATTCATTGTCAAAATAGTTAACAAGTAAAAATGGTCTTACTACGTATGACTTAATTACATGTCTTAGGCATGCCTAAAATTACAGTTTTTAGTAACAAAACGTCAAGGGATCCTAAACGGATACTAGTAGAACTAAATTTGTCACTTTTTCTACTCCTGTACTATAATCTGTGATTTATGTTATCACGAGCATCACTATAAGAAAGAACACCCATAATAAGACTTTGGATAAGTCTATATTGTCTATTCTCTCTTAAAGCACTTGTTGGCTTATGGTTCTTAAAGTGCTCCATCGTTAGTCTGCCAGCCATAGACTGCCAAACCTAGGTACAACTTTTACACGATCAACATTAAATTTACGATGAAAATGCATTACTACCAACTTAACAATTTTTTTAATTCATATAGGTACAGTTTTTAAAGAACTAATAAAAACTTTCTGAACGAAATGCATAACTGCCAACATAACAAACAAGAGTTTTCAATAATGTCACTGGCAAGTTGTTAAAGGTTTTGGCTAAATACGCCAAGAACGCAAGGCTATAAAAAAATTAAACGTTAATTAAAAACAAAGTTTACCATAAGCAAACTTTCAATTTTGTCGTTTCGTTTGTTGTTTTCATGTTTCCCGCTCGTTCGTGACTTGTTTGATCGCACTAATTTTTACAAAGTTTTGTAACCTTTAAAAAAGCATGGAAGCAAATGAAATACCAATAACACCGGAAGAAATATCCGCGGCGGCCCACGGAGTAATAGAAAATTTGTTGCCGAGAAAATCTCGGCAACAAATTCATACCAGAAAAGCAGTCAGAATTTTAGTGCTCACCAACTTTTACACCTCAATCACATAGCAGTAGGTAGGTACCCAATCTACAGAACCGTCCAATATAGCACAAATAATTGAACAAAACTCGGATATTCGTATTAATACCTCAACCTCGGCCAACTTTCCGAATATCTCCATAGCACATAATAAGTATTCAAAATTTACATCTGCACTTTCATAAATAAATTTTTCTGTCTAAAATTATTTTTCATTTAATTTAGTACCTAGTCGTAGAAAAAATATTGTATGCGACGTCGAATAAGCAGTCAAAAAAAGCTCGTGGCGTATATCTTACGATGTTCGCTGCGCTCACATCGTAACCCACGCCACTCGACTTTTTTGACCCCTCTTATTCAACTGTTGCATAAAATACTATTATAATTATGTATACTTTTATAACATCGCGCAATGAGTCAACGTCAGTAACGGATATAAATTCAGTACACTAAATTTCCTGTTTTGCTGAAACAGGAGGCAACAAGGGTCCTACTCTTGAAAGCACATAACGTGAAAATACTACTCGAAAGTGGTGAAAAATTGTGCTGTATTTGAATTATCAGGAGATTAGGAGAAAATTACAGCTCTATAAACTGTAGTATTAAAACAATATCGTAAAATTTACTTTACCAAAACGTCAAAAACATCTATAAACATAAACCTTTATGCCATATACAATTAGGCCGATGACACTTAAATTTGACATGATGGCTGTATCGATATTTATGCCCTCGAATGTATTCATTTATTCATTTATTCATACACATTTTAAGTCATGTTCATTTGCTATCGGTGTTACGTGGTAGGGTGGTAGGTACATGACACCCTGTCAGGGTATACAATGTCAATACTAAAGCTATAAACTGAACTAAAACTATTACAGCCATTTACTCATTAATTACGGATTGAATATTTTATGTCAATAATAATATATATATAGCATTATTACAGCAATTTAATTAATTCAATACAATGTCAATTTTAAATGTTAAAGATTATATTGTAGAGTAAATAAATAACTTGAGTGATAGTGTCGATTTACTATTAAATTTCTGCAGAAACGCCATTTCCAATACAATCCAATCCAATATAATACAATACAAAGGCAATGACGATTTTCTTAATCTACAATAAAATTATTAGCAATTTTTACATGTACATACTTTACTTTGCGCGAAAATAGCTAAAACTTAAGTTTTGTGACACATTAATTATTTTGAAAGGATGAACATTAAATCTGGTATAAGCCAGGCGGTCGGCGTAGACCCGGGTATTAGCATAAGTTTTTTGTTTGTTTAATGAAACATCGCAACTGCAGGAACTCTTTGCCCTACTTCTTCGTCGGATACTGAAGCGCCCTCAACACGCATAGGCCATATAGTTTGGTTTCCTTATCAGAATCTACCGCCAAAGGTTATTTTTATTGTGTTAACTAGACTATGGGATCATAGCAGCTTGTTTCCATGTGGCACGACTTCAAAATTCAGTTTACCCAATCAATAAACAGCTGCTGTGGATTAAACAAAATTAATAACTAATATTATACCCGAGTGTGGGCAGTAGAACGGCATATACTTACTATTAAATTATCCAAAAGATCTAGTTAATATATTTTTCGACGGTGACTTTTATTATGCAAATGTGTTCATTTTACAACTGGCCTCATTAAACTTTCAGTTCTCATTATAAACGGTTGTTTTTTAATTCTGAATTGGTGTGGCAGTAAACGTTCCCTCTGATTAATAGCGCTCATAATAATTTAGTGAGTTGAACACTCTATACACACATTTACAATAAAATAACTTCTAGATGAACCCGCCTGAGGGTTACTTCACAGGATGTTAGCAGTGGTTCCTCTCAGCACTCCTAGGCTCTACTTCCATCCGTGGCGGTTATTATAGAGAAACCGACATTTTTATCTGACTTTTCTTTAAAAAAAAATTGTGTCAGGCGACCACGGCCCAAAATAAATTTTATTGCAGGTACCACAAATAAATAAATAGGTAATTGTTTTCAAATTTAGAATTCACAATTACTGTTTCCAGCAAATAAGTTCTGTTTTTAATTAAGCACGTATATTTTTTGGTATTTTTCAAACGGGAACAAAATGATGAAACGTTTAGTTGCCGCCTTAAAGCCCTTTTGTTGGCTAACGCGTTTTTCAATAATAATGAATTCATTTTAATTCAATTACGTAGGTATGTTTGTAAGTTGTCTTTACTTATATTTTATTTATAATATTTTTTTTAAAGATTATTCTTAGTTGTCATTTCTCGATTATATATTATTTATAAAATTGTATTTCTGACGATCCTTAGTAGAGAACAAACTAGTACCTACCTCATTATTATTTCTTTTTTTGCATAAGTAATTTTATTGTGTTTGCTTGTACTTGATTTTGTGATATTTGATATTTCTATTTTATTGTATTGGTATTTCTTTATTTTTGTGACATTTAGTGGGTATTCTTTTTATTAATTTTTTGACGGCTTCAATATGAATTATCTTTGCTTGACCTTTTATGTAAATCAATGTATTTTTATATTGAATGAATAATAAACTAAACTAAACTACTTCTAAAAATTTAAAAAAGTCAAAGACAGAGAACGGACCAGTATTTTCTCCTCGCCGTTTAATTGAGATTTTTTATTTTTTTTGTGCGATGATAATGTACCGTCTTATTGGTACTTTCCTGTTTGGTACATTATTATATTCGTTCTACTTTCTGTTGAGATTCCTAAGGGTTTGTCTTTATTAAAGACGATTATTGTAAAAGATCTTTTTATGGTATATTTCTAAATCAATTAATCTCGCCTGTTTGCTCTTTTTCATGTTACATTTTTATATACAAGGCATCTGGCAACGCCGCGTCTCACTCCGGCCACTCGCTCCGACACCCAAATACCCAGATTTTTCAAATACCAGACGACGTTACGCAATTACAATTGACATTAGTTGATGTCTCCGCGATCTCGCTTCTTTTAAACGGAGATAGCAACTGTTTCAAACATGTCAAATCGCAAGATCTTCGCATTATTCTTTTTGTTACATCGTGTTAATTCGGGCTATAAACTTAATTAATACAATTCTTGAAGTCATTAAGCAACGTATTAAGACGAGGTCGACTCATAAAATCAAAGGGCGAGTAATTAGGCGAATTCGTTAACTAGCCTCGCGGGCAGCTTCGGCGTGATTTATTAATAAATCTAGCATTGACAAAGACCGCCAAAACACCTGGCCGGCCGCCAGCCATGAAAAAATCGGCCTACGTCTGCGTCGCTGAACAATCCCATGACGCGCTGAGGAGCTCCGCAATTGCACTCTCGAAATAAAAGAGCGGAAATGTTCAGAGATTACATCTCTTAGGTAACAAACAACTATTTCCAGTGATTCAGATTTTAAAAGAACAGCCTTTGACATCATAACGACACTTAATCTTGTTCCGTACGTAGTCAGAGAAATGTGAGAGAGCCTCTACAATTTTATTATTTAAGTGTCACGTTCAGATGTCATGACCTCATGACTGTTGCTCATGCCAAAAAAAGTAACAATAACAATAAGCTACTGGGGTTGCGTAAGCATCGATGCTTGTATGAAAATAGATAACGAAGATTGTTATATGAACAAATTCTTGACTCTACCAGGGCTGTTGGGTCAATAGGCGGGTACCATTTTCAATTTTCCAAATACTGTAGAACAATTTTTTTTTGAGTGTAGATTAACATTTTGGCACAAACACTTCAGTGCCGTTATTTCATTATCTTAAATAGTTACCTACTGCAACATGTTAGCTAATCCCAAGACAGCCTGAAACTAATATTCCCAAGATCAACCACCTCTGAAATCTTCTCACATGGTGAATGTGTCTAATCCTAACCATGTTATTGGATACAACTTGTGTCCACGAGTGGGTGATGCTACGACAGCGTCACGGGCGCGGTCTCGCCGTGACAGATCTTCACGCCAGCGAGAAAACCACGAGATATATATAGCGCAGCCGTGTGCTCCCGTCGCAACCAGACGCCGACTAAATATTTACCCAACTTCCGCACCCACATCTGCGGCAATTACCCCACTCGATGGCAATCAAGCGATTTGTCGTTAATCACTTGTACTTTGCAGATTTTCACAAATAGATCGCCGGAGTCGAACGGCAGTGACCCAATTTTCCGGCCATACAAAGTGCTTACGCTCGTACACATGTTCCAATGACTAAATCAGTTTATAATAAAATTATATTGTAAGCTTTATCGACAGTCGGTTGGGTTTACAATGTTCATTAACGTTGTCGCTGGCTTATGAACAAAACTTTTGGACATAATTTAATGACATTTGTAGTAAATATATTCGTGGCAGATATCTGGAGTGCGGGCGTAAAAGGTTTAACGTATGACATAAACACGCGATCAAGGCTATTAACGTACTAGCAGTAAAGCACATTAAATTATCATAAAATAAATGTAAGAATATACAATGATCGGCGTTATCCGTCGCACGATGCGGGGTCAAACTGAAACCGGTCAAGTGCAAGTTTACACAACATGCTTCCCTCGCCTTTTTACTGCTAAACAATGAAACGTAATTTTATTCTACCACTTAAGCCTTTACGACCTAATACCGATACAAACTTAATAGTTAACTAATGTTTTGACAAGTGTTACGCATAGCTACAGTTCGTTACTATAGCCCATCCTTTTGTTTCGTCTAATAAAAATCTAATTCACTATAATTACGAAGAACTCTGCTTTCTTCAATTTGATATCCGGGACCGTAATTTGTAATAATTAATAATAATGCCACTTTCAAAATAATGCAGGGCCGAGCGCATCTTTGGAGCGTCTCCAAGAGCAAGTGCGTGTGAGCCGCGCTCGTTAGGTGTGGAGTGCATGCGCCGCCGCGGCTTTATCTGTGATGTGACGTTTACACCCGCCACAACTCTGGTTACAATATTACCTAACCTTACAGATGTAACGTGTCCCGGTCACATCATAAAGTACCCCTGAACTCCATCAATTAGCAACGTTACCGCGCACATGTTTCGTTGATAATTTGAGAGGAAAACATTCCGATTCATCGATTGCGAACTTACCCTTCTAAATATACTTGCAAAACAACATTTGCATTCGGTTCGAGATTATGAACGACTGTTATCATTCGATCGGAGCGATAAATATCGTCTGATGGGTGAATGCCGTTGGAATCAGTTCGGGCTGGCGCGGGTTCCTCGACGACTTACTCTGTCGGGCTCAGCACGCAGCCGAGGTTGGCAAGACTAAATAAATTCAGGCAGCCGCACGCAACAGCCCCGCCTGCTGAACCGCACCGATACTTTGCTAAATTTACTATCTTATGTCGCACGTAATGTCAGTTAATGCGAGTAATACTGAAGTTATAGCTGTGCGCGTACAACATGATTTTTCAGCCTTTAATCACTACACGTTGCGATATCCTTGCATTTGTTGGTGAAACTCGTACTCGGACGACTTCTTTTATTACCTTCTAAGTGTTTATGGACGGGCCTGCACTTGCCTTATATATTTTCGTTTATGTACCAACATCTCATTCTTATCAGAAAAATATCAGTCTAGCTTTCAAGCGAGTACCAAGGCGCGTGTCGTTCCAGAGTCGAATATCCTAGGACGGGCTCGGCGCAGAGACACGCGATCTACGTCAAACCGGATAATTTTTATATCGCTTTTAAGTACCTATACCGGATATTAATAACAGTTTTATGTCTACTCATCGTTAGAGACATGTACTTGAAAATACTATAAAATCTGCATCATAGCCGTTTTACTGGCTTTATATTTTTTAATCATATACCAGAATCCCTTTCCTTTTCTTTAAAAAAAAAACAATCACGCTAAACTTGGTATTTAGGTCGTGTTACCCTAGGGCCTAGGCACTGTCTACTGGATAAAGATCTGATTATTATATATGTAAATATCAGAAGCAGAGGAAACTTTGCGTGCCTATAATAAGATAAATATTTTTCATGGCACAGCTACATGCCATGAAAAATATTTATCTTATTATAGTTTAAAATTACGTCAACGTGGAGTTTACAAATATAAAGCTATTTAAATAATAAGAAAATGCGAAAAAAAAACATAAATAGGTGCTACCGAATCTGAATGAACAAATCCATTCAGATTTTTCCAATCCACACGTCACAAGGTTGATATTCGTGCGTCGAGCTGTCGCGAGTTGTTTACAGCAGATGCACAATCCCCGCAGCCGCGGTGCCGTAGACGGTTGCGTAGCGAGTTGTAAGATCTCGGGGCGCGTCAGAGCCCGGGGTGAGAGCGATCCACGAAGGTTGCGCCCGTGACCGCGCCCGCGCGCCGCGCCGCAGTACCCACCGTGCCGCGCTCGCTGCTCCTCGCACCGACCCGGCCGAGACCCACCCGGACCAGCCGCCTGGCCCACCCGCGACCCAGTGTAGTGATGTGCCCAGCCTGCTGATGATGTGTCGCGAGTGTGTGACTGTGAGCGCGACTCGCGCCGACCGCTGGCCTCGGCCCACGAGACCGTAGCCCGCGCTGGACATGTGGAACTCGATAGTGCCGCTCCTGGCCCTTGTCGCTTTTGGCGGTGGGGCCAGTTTTGGAACCAACAAGGGGTTGCTGGACTGTGCAAGGTTCGCTGCTGATACAGTTTATAATCCCTCCGAAAGTTGTCATAACAAAAAGTTCAATTTTTAGGGACACTTACCGACCCTACAGTTTTATTTATAAACATTGTAACAAAAATCTGTGTCTGGCACATTTCAAAGTCGTGCTTATCCAATTGAAACCGGTTTCAACTATTGTCAATAAAAAATGGAAATAATAAGTAATGATTGGAATCAAATCAAATTACTAAAAAAGTTTCCAATTTAGCGCATTGTCTGCTGTAAAATTTTGCAAAGACAGTTAGTAAACCGTAATTGAACCGAGCAAATTGTGCGGGGACCTCGGATACGAAAATAATTTTGATGCGACACGCGAGATAGCGCCGCCGTCTGCCGTCGCGGGCTGCCCAAATTATTATTGTTCTCCAACTTTTGCTTCGGTAATAGAAATATGAACATCTATAAATTTTACGTCATAAAAGTTACCATTTATTATTTGCAATGTAACAAGTTAGGTGCCAACCAAATGTTCTGTGTGAAACACTGTGAAGGTGCTAATTGAAATCAAAGGTTACATAAATACCCTATATTTTCAGTCATTTCTGCGCATACTATGACAGCTGCCATAAACTAGCCTAATGTCAAATGCAAGTACCTATCACAATTAGCTGCATGATACGCGTCATTTCGTTTTGTCTCAGTTCGCCTTCGTTGCCGAACTATAAATGCAAACTCAGGCAAAAAAGCAGGTACCAATATTTATTCCGAATTCCATATTAAACAACTAGATTAAAAGATCCTTTAAAGTTCCATGACTCACTATGAAGATTTTAACTTATTAAACATGTATCCAAACGAAGGCGTCATGTGCATTTTCTGAACAAAAAACAGTCACTTTCACTGGGAAGCAAATACTTGTTTACCGTGCACTATGCCTCTTTAATTTAACCGTCGATTATCTTTTAAACAGTTATTTGACTTAAAGAAGCTTCCCTTCAACTTAACGGGGGTTAAAGAACATTTTAGATAAGTGGATTGATTAATTCGAATGTGGAGTGCCACCTTCTGCCGAACAGTTGAATTACGGGATAAGACCTGTACAGGTCAAACTTGTGCCGCCATCTTCGCCGAGAAGGTGAATTGCACAGTAATAACTATAATAACAATGGCCTATACCAGGGGTACCCAAAGTTGTCTGGGCTACGACCCATCTACTACAAGTTTACAAACTTGGGACCAATCTCTAAGAAATTCAACCGTTACCAATATGAAGAAAGGACTTTTCAAATAACAAACGAAGTGTTAATAATTTTTTTTTTGGTGTGTCGTTCTACAGGCAGGGCCCACTTAATATTCGCTCGCAACCCACCATTGGGTCGCGACCCATGGTTTGGGAAACCCTGGCCTATACAGAAGAAGAAATTAATTTGAATGTGATAGTTGCGGATGATTAGCTTTAATAATAGATAGATAGATAATTTTTGCAAACCTACCATTATCTGTGGTGTGCAAGGATTTGTCTACGAGTAACCGGGAAATCCCCGCTGTAGGCAGGTAATTTTAAAATACTTAAGTCATTAACGCTTTATGTATCTACCGACTAAATTGTTTACTTGTTACTCGCAAAGCAAACAGCTTTAGCTGCACTAGGATGTAC
Source organism: Pandemis cinnamomeana (assembly GCA_932294345.1). NCBI lineage: Eukaryota > Metazoa > Arthropoda > Insecta > Lepidoptera > Tortricidae > Pandemis > Pandemis cinnamomeana. Next base: position 6,072,749 of record OW028705.1, on the reverse strand, counting down.
AGCAATTAGTACAAATAATTAAGAATTAATCCTACTAATATTATAAACGCGAAAGTTTGTAAGTATGGATGGATGGATGTACGGATGGATGGATGGATGTTTGTTATTCTTTCACGCCAGAACGGCTGGACAGATCTGGATGAAATTTGTAACATAGATAGATTATAGTCTGGAATAACACATAGGCTACTTTTTATCCCGGAAAATTGCGTAATTCCTGCGGGATAGCCGATAAACGAATTCTATGCAGACGATGTTGCGGGAAACAGCTAGTTCAACATGAACCTAACGTAAAGTCTAGTCGGAAAATTACCAAAAAAATGATAAGATAATTACAATATAATTGAATCCTGAAAATAACAAATATTAATGTGGTGTGGCACGAATTTAAGCACAATTCGTGGCGCGATGTTATATTCATACAAATATGTCAGTTTACATGTTTAGCATTCAAAGCTTGTGAAAGTGTCTCAGTGGAAAATAATATGTGCCAAGGGTGAAACGCGAGCTCATTATCAACTCAGTTTAGGCCACTCTTATCCCAAAAAAAGAAAAAGTCAACGACACTTTAAAGCTCACTTTAAAGTAGGTACTAATCCTTCATCTATATTAATAATTTCCTCAAGGGGTAGACTCGATCAAAACATAAAACAATTAAGATTTCGAGTCAACAACACGAAATCAAAAAAATCTACAGTAATGGGACTAGAGTTTAAGTTTTGAATTATAATAATTCAGTCACGAAAGATTTAGTGTAGATGTATAGATGGCAACGTAAGATTGATTTTAAACACAGCAGGTGAGAAGAGATGTACAGAATCATAAAATATTGTTCATAAATTAGTTTTATTTATAATTACTTAAAAATATAAGCAAAGTTCTGATTAACTTTTTATTCTGGCGAATTATTTTGCCTGCTAATGACCGGCAATAAGTGACATGTTTTTTAACCAACATTAGTCCATCTTCTGATACTCGTATTTATAGGAATCTTTGTAAATTACACCTCAACCACACGTGCAATTTTTTGCTTCGTCAATCGTGTGGCAAACCTATTATTTCGCAATAAATGTTGTTGTAAAGCAGCAGATGTAATGCGTTGCCATCTTACTTGTCTTGGAGCGATTGCATATTATTAAATTCGCGTCACGTCCTGTGTTTCTGGTTGCCTTGTTATATGAACGAAAAGAACATGTGCGTACATGACTTATTTATAAGGACAGTTTTATTATAATCCATTTTCGCCTAAAACATTCGCATCTTATCTTTTCTTGGTATTCCGGTAAACACTTTAAATTTCAATCAATAACAATTGACGGCAGCGGTTTGTTCAAAAGTTGTTGTAGTAGATAACAAAATGAACACTTAGAAAGTAATCGAAGTAGTCATTGGCCAAGTGACCTATTCAGAAGTACTTGAATAAAGGAATTTGCAGAAATTAACATCGGTATATTTATCCTCTATCTTAGAAATGCTATCAACTTTTCTTTGTCCTGTCTTAACTATCAGTTATCACCGATGGACATTAATTTGGTAACTTTGCTGTTTTAATATTTCATCTTTTTTGTGAACTATATGCGAGAAAGCAACAATACTGATATATCAGGTTTGGTCCCACTTTCGAGAAAGTTGTAAAGTGATACATACGAGTAGTATTAATAATTTCAAAGCTACAAATTAAATGCAATTTTGACTCCACTTTCCACCTGTATGCCCACAAAGCGTGGCCTTTGGGTCTTCTTACCCTAGGCTCTGTTTACAACTGTCCTGATTTGTGTATGTATGATGTGTGAAATCTATAAAATAAAGTCGCTTTCTCTGTCCCTATGTACCTATGTCCCTATGTCCCTATGTATGCTTATATCTTCATAACTATACAACGGATTTTGATGCGGTTTTTTAAACAGATAGAGTGATTCAAGAGGAAGGTTTTTATGTATAATTCTACGCAGACGAAGTCGCGGGCAGAAGCTAGTATAAAATAAAACGCAAATTTGGTCAAATCTAAGGAAATTATCAGTGAACTTGTAATATGTTTTTTAATAATATTGAACCATCCATATAGCTATCGGATTATGTATCAGATATGTGTTTGTATTCGCATTGCCAGCCCTTTACTGGCATTAGGTAGCATGCGGATTCGCGTCTATTTATAGGTATCTTGAATGATAGAAAGAGCCGTTCAGCCAACGACATTTGCCTGATCAATTTTTTTAAATAAAAAAACTTTACATAAGTATTAGTATAAAAGAAAGTTACTCCACGCCGTCCGTAGGTTATGTACGTAGGCTGGTATGTATAGTCGACGTTAAATATATCTGTACACTCTAGTGCCTTGTCGCTCCAAGTACTTAGATAACTTTCATATAAAAGTTCAAACATGAAGGTACGACGACAAGGCACTTAAGTGTAAAGATATCTTCAACGTCAACTGTCTATCGAACAAATTGATTACTGACCCACATTGGAACCTTTTCGCAGTAAATGTCATAGTGACGTTACATTGAAATGGCAAGGAAAATCATTGTTATGTTTACCGTGAAACCGTTCTACGGTGAGTCAGGAATACAATGTGATTCGATAGTACGCGTAGAACTTTTAAACAACCCAACAGATTTTTAATGTAGTTTACATCAATAGATAATCAACAAAAACATAGCAGGTAACGCATGGTTCAATAAAATCAATTGTTATTAGGTACTATCTGTACCTAATAACAATTCAAGGGAAAGGTTTATGAGCGAAGCCGGGGCGGGTGATGCCTATGGGTATGTGGGACTCCCCCGGAGGATACCCAAACTAGAATCTCTCCGGCGTTGCCTCAATCCGGTGTGAAAGGGACGAAGTGGGATGCCATAGGGTTTCACCACAAACGCCCCCCCCCCCCCTCTCGCTCCGGCTTCCGCCAGGACCGCGCCAAGAAGGGGAGTGCCCGTACGCTAGGCCCGTCTTCCCTTACACGATGAAACCGTGCAAAGCAGGTTGGTAATGCCCCGTTACCGTTCCCGCTGGCCTCAAGGGATCAGGCGAGCGATGCAAGCACCGAGGTCGCTTTTTCCTCCCTCGCCTGCGCAAGGAGCGGTTGCACGTTGAAACGAGGTCAACGTGAGTCCGCCCCCCGAACCTCTTAAGAAGTCCTCCCGAAGAATAGTGCCCAACGACGGCCTCGCCGCCGCCGTTGCTTCCTCCTTGGGGCTTAGGGCGCATCCGCGGAAAATGGAACCAAAATAATCCAAATGGATAACTCACGTATATTATGTCCATGAAGCTCGACATGTTTCGGAACGGTACTTATTCAAACGACTATCAGTTTTTGCTCAAAGACATTACAGAGTAGTTATTATCGGCACAATTTTTTACATTTTTGTTAATTGGCGGTTGCAAATCACCCCACGTCTTGAGTTGGGCAACGGCACTGTAACTCAAGTTGACAGAGTGTGCAATGAGAGGTATTCAGAGCAAGGGTCTATTTTTGTTGTCACAGTTACCGCCTCGGGCCGTTCGGGTTATATTTGGAATTAGTGACGCAAATAGCAGCTATAAACATGTTAATTTTGGCTTGATAGTTGTACTATTGTTATGATAGGCCGTTGCTTCTACTGTTTGACCTGAGTTTTGTAACAATGTGCTGAAATATAACAATCTGATGAAATATCCTATAATTGCCACTAGGTTCCACAGTGGGTCTTAACCATTTAAATTGTATTTATTTTTGTTTAAATTTCTAAATGTCAGTGAAAATTAGAACACATAGAAAAATCCGAAAACTAAAGCTATAGCCGGGAATCGAACCCGGATCCTCGTCATTCCGTGACGCGTGCTATACCCCTACACCACCCATAGCAGGCTGAAAATTAGAGCACTATGTGTTCTAATTTTCACTGACATTTAGAAATTTAATTTCTAACGGTAAAACCGAAAAAGTAAAACATAAAAATCAAGAAATAAAAATTCTTGATTCATTTGATAGTAGTTATTTTTGTTTGTATTAATAAACAAATAATATGGTTGTACATACATAAATCACGTCTTTATCTCTTGGGTAGACAGGGCTTAGGCCCTAAGGTAACAAGACCTAAAGGCCACGATTAGCATGATTGTGGGCATATAGGTGGAAAGGGAAATCAAAATAGTGATGGGTTGCTAGCCGCATCGCCTATAATAAACATGATTCCTATTTTCGTCCATTCCCTCAATGGGCTTTTACCATCTGCGCGGGAAGAGAAGCAACTGGTACATTCTATGTTTTTCCTTTGCTCCCAGACCAGCATGGAAGTGATATGGTAGAATTATTGTCGTAAAATTCCATGCAGTGAATTCTTCTTTGCAATTATAGTTTTTTCAAAAGCGCTGGTCGTATCAAAAGACATTTCAAAGGGAGCTCTCTAAAGAAAAGATTACCTATATTTACCTACATAATAAAAATATTTTGTTTTAATGTTTCTTAATTCGTTAGCTAATATCAATAAATCTTTACAAATATCTAAGTACCATTTAGCCGTCTGTAGCCGCCTAAGATTACTTATTGACCTAAAAGCCTACTTGAGACCTTGATATTTATATCACCTAATTTTCCGTAACGATCTGGTGGCTTTGCTGGATATTGGCACAGAGCATGAACCGGGATTATATTTTTAGAAAACAATACCTTTTTCAATTTGACCCAACAGGTGAATCCAATATAAGCGCATGTACTCTGAATAGAACGACATCTGCGTCTTATATTAGGTTCAAACGTTGCCCATTCACTGTTTTCAACTACTGCTTCATTCATTGAATACCTAAAAGACACTAAAGCTAGCGCGAGGGTAGCTAGCGCAACGAAACATCGTCTCTGTGATTATTTTTTATTTAATAAACAAAGTCTTAAAAATTGGTATTTCTAAATAACAAAAGGAGTAATAAATAGTGCATTTAAACAGACACAGTATTAGTGCTATAATTGTGAGTCAAAATATAAGTGTATTGTGAGAACAAAATAGTGATACGAAGTTGACTACCTACGGCAAATCAGCTGAGAAACCGGATCGGGCGCGCTATCCTGCTCGTGCACATAAACCTGCGCATCCTTCGTCCCACTCACTCTCGCTCGATTTTAAATAAACGGCACGCAAGTACAAATTTTATTCTTTTATTTTTATCAAAAAGGCAAATTGCTTTTTATACAGGAAGATGAATTGCTTGGCATGTACTCAACCGCTGAACATAAGACTTGACGCACTAATATGCGTTGCCTGCAAAGGTCTTTACCATTACCTATGCACAAATATGTCATCGGCCTACTATAGAGAGAATGCTCATGAACTAAAAAGCTCCTGGAGATGTCCTACTTGTGATAGGGGAATCACGCGGAGAATGCGGGACGATGACACACCGGTTCGAAATCGCAACATGCCTAAATTAGATGACACAACGATGTCCATTGACGAAATGCTGAACCACGACGAAAGCGTGGTCGTTGTCAGAAACAATGACACAATGTATCATAACAATAGTGCTACAATCTCCCCTATAAACGATACTACAAATGATCGGCCGGCAACTTTGGAACAAATAAGCAATTTGCTAGATCTAAAATTGAGCCAGAACAATCAAACTGTATTCAATGAGATAAAAAACACAATACATAAGGAAATAAACACCATAATTAATAAACTAAAAAATGAAATGACACAAAACATGAACACGTTAGAAAGACGCCAAGATACATTACATACAGAAATAGAAAATACAAATACCAAAATTGAAAAATTAGATTTAGAAAACCACAGATTGCAGCAGGAATTACAGGAGCTGAAAAATAACTTAGAAAATCACAATAATCAGGAAAAGCCTAATAAAGACGAAAATGATACAGTACGCCATCGGAAAATTGTTTTCTTCGGTCTCGAAGAACAACAATACGAAACGGAATCAGATCTATGCCAGCGAATAGACCATATATTCTACAATATACTGAATATCAACATTAACGGGTATATTGAAGGAGCCACTCGCATTGGAAAAAAGGGATATCGTCGTCCTCTTCAAATCGAATTCCTGAGCAAGAGGATGACTAATTATGTGCTTGAAAATGCTCACCACTTCAGGAACACAGGCTACTCGATATCGATGTTTTTAGACGGCAAATCATTGGAAAAAAGGAAAATATTAAGAGATAACCTCATAAAGGCGCGACGAGAGGGAAAATATGCAGTAATTAAACATAACAAATTATACATAAACGGAAAGGAATACGTACCACCAGAACCAGCACTTATAAGTCACTCTAAACAGTCTCCTTTAAACTTAAAAACTACACAAAAGACACAGGTCGATGAAAGCCAAACATTAAGCACAGCCCAAAATCATCCCACGCCTACTACGCCTAAAAATCATTCCTTTCGAAAATAAATTTAAAATTTTAATCCAGAACGTACAAAGCCTCAAAAACAAAACCCATATTGTGGAATCGTTACTGTTAGACGAAAAAATATCAGCGGTATGCATCTCAGAGACATGGATTTCAAAGAACCAAGAAGATACGATAAAAATCGACGGCTACGAGTTCGCTGCAGCCTTCTGCCGCGAGAAACGCCAAGGTGGTGGCGTAGCAATACTACTCCAACAAGGCATCACGTACACAAATCGACTGGATATCGCCAAAATGTCGCAAGAGTACTTTTTCGAATGCTGTGCAGTAGAACTACCGAAGCAAAACACTATATTAGTTAATATTTATAGACCTGATCATGACATTGATATATTTTTTAATTCCTTAAAAATATTATTACAAAAAATCAGTCAAAAAGAACGGAATAAAAACATTGTTATTGGTGGTGACTTTAATATTAATGTTCTGTTGCAATCTACTATTTCTAAGAGTCTGATGGATCTTATGCTAAGTTATAATTTAAGACAAATTGTAAAAAAACCCACAAGAGAAACAAATAACTCGAGCACTTGCATAGACCTAATATTCACAAATAGCAATCAGTGTCATTACAGTGTTGACGTCGCGGATCATGGCATATCCGACCACAAAGGCATATTGTACACAATGCAAAGCAAAACCGCGCAGACGCGACAAGATCCGTGGTACACTAAAGTTAGAATATTTAGCTTAAAAAATATGTTATTATTTAGGCAAACATTACAATGCGTTGATTGGAATAAAATAATTTTGGATAACAATGACATAAATACGAATTATACAATATTTAATGATAAATTAATAGAATTTTTAAATAAACACATGCCACAAAAAAGATTAAAATTAATTACAACGCAAGGCACAAAGACATGGATAACAGCAGGCTTAAAAAAATCATGTAAACATAAACGACAATTAAAAGTATTGGTCAATACATGTAAAAGTGAAATATTTAAAAATTACTACAAACGGTATGAAAATGTTTTAAAGAAATGTATTAAAAAATCAAAACAAATAAATTATGCGCGAAAAATGAAAACTTCGAAAAATAAAACCAAAACAATGTGGGGAATTATAAATAATACATTAAATAAAGTCAAAGATAAAATCTCTAAGAACATGCTTATCAAAACCGCTGACATGTCTGTACCCATTCAATCGCCTAGTAAAATAGCTAACGTGCTAAATGAATATTTTGCCTCTGTGGGTGAGTCATCGTTGCCGAGCACGGGCCCGCGGCGTGACCGCTGCCGCACAATACCTACCCCCGCTTTAAATTCGATATACCTGCGGCCGGTCACAGAACTAGAAGTTACAAAAATTATTAGAAGCTTAAAAAACAAAAAAAGTTACGGATATGATGAGTTACCTTCAACGCTCTTAAAATTATGCGAGACCGAGCTGGTAAAACCGTTGACACGTTTAATTAACCAATCGTTTGCCGAAGGAATTTTCCCAGATTTACTGAAAATTGCAAAAATTAAGCCCATATTAAAGCCAGGAGGTGATGCGACAGACCCAAGTCAACACCGTCCCATTGCACTTCTTCCATCAATTTCAAAAATATTTGAAAAATGTATGTCAAATCGTGTGTACAGCTTTTTGGAGAAATACGAACTACTAGCAAAAAATCAATACGGTTTCAGAAAGGATCACTCAACATCACTCGCAGTATATAAGTACATAAAGGAAATTTTAGGCCATATTAACTCTAAAAAATATGGGGTCGGATTGCTACTGGATATGACCAAAGCATATGACAGAGTTTCCCACGATATTCTTCTAACGAAACTGTATAACATGGGAATACGAGGTTCGGCATATAGTTGGTTTCAATCTTACCTTCGAAATCGTAGACAGTTCGTGCAGATTGATTACTATAATAACGACACTAGAGAGGTAACGGCAATATCGTCTGACATGAGACACACCACGTGCTCTATTCCACAGGGAAGTATATGCGCGTGTTTCCTGTTCCTGGTCTACGTCAATGACCTGCCGGAGGTCCTGGATTCAGATACGGCATGTGTTATGTTTGCTGACGATGTATCACTGTTGTTTAATGGCACTAGCAGCACTGATTGTAACTCAAAACTAAAACATACACTAAAATTGATTGTGGAATGGCTTGGAGACAATAACCTAGAGATAAATCTCAAAAAAACAAAAATTATTCAATTTAAACCAAAACAAAAAGCACCTCTAGAATTAAAACTAATAGCTAAAGATCTTGAAATTGAAGAAGTATCAGAATTTACGCTGTTAGGAATAACAATCGACTCAAATATAAACTGGCGAGCCCACATTCAAAATGTAAAAACCAAATTGTCTAAATTCGTCTATGCCCTAACTGTACTGAAAGTGAACACGGATATTGAATGCGCTCTGTCTGCCTACTACGCGTATGCCTACGCCTGGCTCCGGTATGGCGTGGTCTTGTGGGGGGGCAGCACTGAGGCCCAACAACTGTTCGTTATGCAAAAAAAGTGCGTTCGAATACTAGCCAACATCCGTATACCAGATAGCTGTCGTCAGCATTTTATAAAACACGAACTGTTAACACTACCCTCGATTTATATTTTAGAATGCGCCCTATTTGCACGAAAACATGCACATTTATTCAAAGCTAGCAAAGACGTTAGCACAACTAGGAGACAATACAAAAACAAACTGCTACTACCTAAGTCAAACTTAGCCATGTTTAAAAAGGGTCCACAATATAAATGTATCCAAATAGTAAACCACATCCCGGAATCCATCAGAAACGAATCACGAATAAATATATATAAGAATAGGTTAAGGACATTTTTAACTCAGAAATGCTATTATACGGTCAACGAGTTTTTGAATGATGAGACTGCAAGATTTTATTAATAATTTCAATCAAGACGGAAATTTTATATATAAATCTTGACATTTATTATTATGAATTATCTCCTACATGTATTTACTAATATAATTTTTTGACATGCGAATTTTACCTCTCTCTTTTTCACATTTTTTTTGAATCGTTTTATCATTTATAAAGCTCCTTGACATAAAAAATAGCTAATTTAAATTTAATTTAATAAATACTATAAAATTGCATGATCTACATTATTATAATTACATATTGACATTTTAATTGATATTAGATTAAGTGATAAATTGTTATTGTGTGCCCTTGCAGGGCGTCATGGACTGACCAATCATTTGTAACATCTTTTAATATAATGTACATGACATTACAATGTAATAATAAATAAATAAATAAATAAATAAATAAAAATTTCAGACAAATTACTTCTTTATTTTGTTTAGTGCTTTATTCTTTTAATGTGTACGTACGCACATAATTAAAATTATAGTACCTATGTAAAACTGAAAGGAAATAATTTTGTTTTGGAATTATAAAGTTGTCGCTTCATCATCTAGAATACCCACATAAAAACATTCACCACCAGTAAGGTAGAGAGGGACAAACAGTGGCAGGATTTGTACCGCTGGCTGGGCGGGTTACATAGTATAACTCAGGTGGCATGTAAGAGCAATTCCGACGGCGGGTTGACCGGCGCGCACGCAGACAGCCTGGCGCTGAGCCAAACGGCTTGGGGACACTCGGGGACCAGACGATGCCCGAAGTTGCCTATGATCAGAGGTTATATCGTCTAACGCACTCGGGATCACATTTTCATTCACCATTTCATTCTGACAAACGACTTATTAAGACAATAAGGACTCTATGCACGCAGTATGCTCGAATGTTAGTTTTCGATTACAAAATACGTCTCAGCCGAACTTTCGTTAAAATGTCAAATACTATGAGAATAGCTACTTAGCGATCGGCTACTTCCCAGGCCTCGGCATTAATCTACTATTAAGTACTATTTATATGAAATGTAATAGGAAAACTAGAAAGCAGATTGCCTGACGATGAAAAATCAACTAATCACTGCCGGCTGCGAACAGTAGACGTCCGTAATAGGTACCGCATTATGCAGATACGACGGTAGTTAGAGGGCTAAGTCGAATATTTGTTGTGGGACTAACTTTCCTGGCTGTTACCTTTTCTTATTTTGAACTGACTGACGCATAAAAAATATGAGTAAAACAGTTGATTTTTTCTTCATCTGAATCAATAATGCTCATGATTCTAAGATACTACGTAAAAAAACTAACCATTTATTGCAAATGCCCAAATGCGACGAAAGTCTTCAATTTTTTCACTACAAAACCAGTTTATGTTGTCTCGTAGGTTTAAGTATATCAATAATACAAAATGAATCATCATTCACGCAAACGTAGCTGTATTATAGCTTGTAGTATAAGTTAATATTGATCAATATTTATAATTTTATCTCAAAATATAGTTATGGAAATCTCCGGGACATGCAAATGTTTTTTCCAACACTGAGAATACTGAGTCTCCAGAGTCCTGTAAACGATGCGATGCCCATACCGCATAATTATTGCATTCCATACATTTATAATAAGCTTCACATAATACATAATAATACAGTATTGACACCATAGGAAGGATAACTATCGCGGCTATGTCGGATCATTTATCGTGCATTTTAAACGAAGCTTTGCTAAGAGTCTATATGTGTTTACGAGGGTGGTAAATTAAAATAGAATAATAGAGACGTAACGTTTACAAGAAACATAAATGTCGGTCCAACGAGCCAGCTAGAAGCAATTAACACCGTTTGTGCCGCCCGTTTATATTTCAAGCTGTAACAATGCTTCGGTTTGGTTTCGTACTTTCTGTTGTTAAAGTCTTTTTTACGGGGCCTAATTACACATTCTTGCGCACTTTTGTTTCTTTTTAATCTAAGTTGTTGCTAAGGTAACCTTACATAAGCGCAATAATGCATGGAAATACTTCTTATTAGAAGAAATTACGACGTATTTTTTTGAAACTCTTCTCAGTTCCGTGTGCCCCCTGCATCCAACCATGACGTCTTAATGCGATTCAGTTTAGGTTCTCTCGCTGTCAGATCCATACTAAAAATGACAGCTAAAACCTAAACTGAGTCAGAAATGAATCACATTAAGACATCATGGTAAAGCCCCAGGAATTTTATTATTTTTTCCCATACAGTAAATGGTAGTTCCATAGAGTGGAAAAATAATATTTGAATATTTGAATTCGTACATACGATGCGTGCAACATAAATCCATCTAAAATTATTGTGGTTGAGTTACCAAAGTCGCGTGTTTGTTCCTTCCGGCAGTAATGAACATTTGCAGTAATAATCACATCCGAACGACGGAATGTCATGCTTCCTTACTATGACGTTCTATATCCGCTACTATATACGCTTTATAACTTTGCTTTTGTACTTACCTAAACCTGTCTTTCTTGAGCTGCCTAAATTTCCCAAAAAAATCTACATCGAGCATTATGCTGTCAATGGTTTAAATGGTTTTATTTCACAAACTAAAACTCTATCACAATTCCAAGTAATCGCGTCCGATAATTCGTTTGAATAACGAGTCCATTGCACAAGCCGTAATCACAAAATTCCATTCAGCCATCGAATAAAAACTGTTTTCTTTATCAAAAGCGGCTGTAGCTTGTTACATAATTACTTAATTAGTCACGATATTGTAAGAACATTTCCTCCCGCATTCGAGAAACGCGTTTGAAATGATTTGTGGATTTGTGGTTTACTTACCATGTAGCTAGTTGATTCCGCAATGGCTACCTACATTTCCAGTATATGCCTTTTTTTGCATTATCATATTTTATTTGACAATCTAAATTGACGTTACATATAACTCTGTGTAAGTTTATGTAGGTATGTTACAAAAAAGGAGGTGTATAATTTATGTAGGTATTTTTATTAGTCTTTTATTAGCTTAATTTGTAACTAAACCATCAATGTATTCAAACCTTACATTTGACCAACTTCTAATTGAGGTATTGCGCTGAAATTGGCAGGGTACATACCCTCGACAACAGAGGAAATCGCAATGGCAATGAAAAAAACTCTCAGAAATAATTTATATAATATTTATATAACCTTAATGCGACTAATCGTATTCTGCCGTGTTCTTTTAATTTGGTAGCGTGAGAGTCCTCGCGGCAGTAGACCTGAAGTTTATTCAAGTGCAAGTAGTGCAACAGATGACCTACAACGATAAAAATAATAAAATAACTTCCATCATCCTTCATTGTGACACGTTTGTATAATATCGCCTGCGTGTGAGCTTGGAACATGCAATTTTTCATTACCCATAACTAAGTCATGAGGTAAGGCTTGCTAATTAATTCTTAAGTTACAATGGCACGGCAGATGAATATGGTAAAAAATTGACTAAACTATGGAAATAATTTTAAATTGATTCATATTTAATTTGATCGATGATTCGTGTAAATCAGACCGTCCTTGTGACTGCTTTGATCTCAATCTATAACAATGAACGAAAAAGATTTTTGTATAGTTTAAATTCACTGAACATTATTCGGTGGCGTGCGACTCGTGCGAGCATTACTTTCATTTGTTAACGTCTGAAGTAGGCAAGTATAATGTGCATACATAATTTAAGTAAAAAATTACCGTGAGACTCACACAGAATTAATGAAAAACTCTGGATTACACACGTACCTATTAATATTTGGAATAGATTTCGAAGTAGGTATCCGTCGCGCTTTGACTCGTGACGCACCCCAACCTGAAGATTCTCAGATACATAGATTCGTAACTATCGGGCAATAAAATTATCCTGTGATCCGTGAATGATCAAATGTAATACATTTAACACATAAAAACATATATATCATAAATGCACACTTTTAGATAGGTATATTTATATTATACAAACATTATGCATATCAGTGTCTGTCCACTGCTGAACATGCCTGCATATATTATTAGGCTCGGTCTTCAGTCATTTACTCTAATCCCTGTCCACTGCCTTACGAATATGTTTTGCTGCATATGTGACCTGCTCATTGCTGCTTAAGCTTGCAATTCGCTAAGAGATGTCGGTAGCCTTGCCTCTCTGACAAATAACTCCGGTCCATACCAGCTTATTCGATCCCTAAGTGAAACTTCGAGCACAGAGCTCTTCAAATAATAGCTCATTGGGCGTCCTTGAAAAAAAACACACAAATGTTTGCCCCTAACAGGATTAAAACCCGGAAACCTTTAGCTTCAGGGTCAGGATCACTAACCTTTACTTTCAGAGTACCCGATCATATTACTATGTTTTGAAATATCCTGACATAAGCAGTCGCTTTTCATACAAGTTTTTATGGAAAATTATTCGTAATTATTGTTGATCGGTGTAGATACAACTACCGAAACTAGAGTTATGGGGATCTAATTATTATAAGTAAGATTCTGTATCTTTACGGGATAAGTTCGTTTTTGTACATCTGTTTATCTCATTACCGTAAAATTATGTGTTTTATGTACAATAAAGAGTTATACATACATAAATACATCTAACTCCTTACGTTCTTACGGTATAAATACATAAGAATAATGAGTACTTAAATAGCTCGGATTAGCGGCCCTAATCCTGGTAAATGCTGAGTTAAATAGTCACCTTCCTATAATTGTATTACTGGAATCTTCTTATGCATCGCCTGTTGCGTAAGTAGGTAAATGCTTGTGCAAAACGTGTAAGTTGGTATAGATATAACTTTGCAGTCAGATAAGAGAAGTATTGATGCAATTAAAGACTTTGAACTTTGGTAACACATATTTTGAAGCAAATGCAAATAAATGACAATTAGGTATTAAGGAAAAAGCGTGTATGGATAATGAGAAAATGCATTACTTGTTATATAAATCTTTTCCGCGTGATTTAATAATGTCTGCGTAAATAAATAAATACAACAGACAACACGTCAGTAGACAGAGATTAAGAGAAACGACATTAAGGTGGATTAAAAATGCAATTGTTTACTTTACAGATTTCTTTGCAATGGAATATGACTGTAATTAAAGTATTACGTATTGCATATTATAATCCTCAAATAATATATAAACTGATTTATTAAGTAATGCCGTGTTGTGTGCTTAGCAGTTATCGCTAAACTTTGTATCCAGTTTCCTACTGACGAGTAGGTATAATGACTGATATGTAAATGAGTTGAGTGACTTATTCTAAGCGGAGGAAAATCTGATGATGTGCGCCCATAGAGGAAATAACCAATTACAGTGGTAATAAGGCTATAAAATTATCGCAACACATCTGACTTTTTCGTCATATACTATACTATATAACACTTAGTTTTCACGATTGTCTTTCTTTTATTTTCTACATGGAACAAAGTCATTTGAGTACTTAATTAGAATTTTGATTATATTATTTACTTTCTGTTTTTTACCAATATTGATCGAGTTTCACTCACTATGTCACAAAGACTAAACATGAACTATCCATATTGATCATAATAGCTGCTTGCTCAACTTTAGCGACCTGTTTGACCTTCGGCAGGCCAATCAGAATGCAGTAATCGCCAATTTCGGCTTGGCTTATAATTTTATGTCATATAAATTACATGGCATTTCCTCTCTATTGAGTTAATTGCTCCATGTGTGTGGTGTAGGAAGACATAGGGAGCTAAGGTCCCAGGATAGCGCCAATTAGGTCGTAATTTTACTTTTACTTATTACCCAGGAACGGAAAAGGCATAACATAATGCGTTGAACTTTGAGGGTGAAAGGTTGTTTGTTTAATAAATACTGTTACCGTGCCTGCAACCAGATGTATAAAGGTAATTTAAGTTTAAATTTTACTAGGTTTCATTTGTTACTTAGAATTTCATTTTTTGCCATAGTCTGTATTCAAATATAACGATTTTCTGTTTAAAAAGTATAGTCAGAGGTCACTCTGGATTTAAATTTATCGAGCTTACTTTACCCAATCCCTTTATGAAAGTAGCCAAGCACTAAAAATACGATCTAGTCTATCATTATTATTTTTTTCACTTTCACTAAAAATGTTTAGATACTTTCAGCGCTTTAAAGAAACCCTTCGTACGGCAATTTTTTGGGGTTACAATTTTATACGGCTGGCAATTCAGAAACGCTATAGATACTAAAGATTACGAAAGCTACGCGAGAGACGAGCGATTACCGTGGAGAGCGGGACAACGCTACCCCAGACTACACAAGCTCCGATGGTATTGCACATTGACTTACAATAAACAACTAGACTCTCAGTCGCTAACAAAGGTTCCTCAAGAAACGTCCGAGTTGCTTTGTCTATGTGTTGTGTGTGTCAACACATCGACTTAGACAGATAACATTAATATATTCGTTCAAATTGACACCTTATTTCGTGGCAGTAATGTTTAATATCAATGGCGTAGGATCGTGAGAAGTAATGACACGACGCCACGCGCTGGAAACCTGCCTGTCTCTTTTGTTCTCAATATATAGTAAGATTACGGTGCGAAAGAGACATATACATTATTATCAAAGCGCGGTCGAAACACAACTGAACCAAAACTCTGAACAATAGACGCGTCGTTCAGACTTTTGCTTCGGACAGTTTTTGAGCATGATTGGGAGTCTAGTTGCTTATTGTACGTCAATGGTATTGCACCAAGGATCTACCCTGACCTAAGGCTACTTACGCGCACAGTGGCAACCACGCCCCAATACAAGCGCACATCACGGACATTTCCCGTCCATATTCTTTTCTAACTACTCAATCAATTAAAATAAGTACGAAAATACGTTCATAAAATTACTATGATTAATTTTCTTGTCACAACGAAACGATTTCCAGTCAAGCGTTTTGAATACTTAACTAACACAAAGAGTGGTCCAACTGTTCCTTACCAATTTATAAGATGCTCAGCATTAATACAGCATATATGCAAAATCAGTTGAACTTCCAAGCCGGTCTAGGAGCAAAGAAACAAACAGAATGTACCTAGCTTCTCTTCCCGCGCTGATGATAGAAATCATGTTATAGGCGATGCGCCAGCAACCTATCACTATTTTGTTTCCCTTTTCCACCTATACGCCCACAATCATGCTAAATGTGGCCTTAAGGTCCTGTTACCTTAACCCCGTAAAGTATAAAGACGTGATTACACATAAACGGATAACTCACGTATAAAAAGTCGAGTGATGCTCGACATGTTTCGGACTATTTCGTAGCCCTTTTTCCAAGAGCGCTCGCCCCGGCGGCAGCGAAACGAGCACTCGCTCTTGTTCGTTCGCTGCCGCCGGGGCGAGCGCTCTTGGAAAAAGGACTACGAAATAGTCCGAAACATGTCGAGCATCACTCGACTTTTTATACGTGAGTTATCCGTTTATGTGTAATGATGATTAAGTCTCACGGTAGTTTCATGTTGAAAGTATAAAGACTTGATTTATGTGTCTATGTGTTGAACTGCCAATAGATTGGCTAATTCCTACATTAGGAGTATTACGCGGGTAATATCGAATTTCACCCAACTGTCGAGCTAACGTCAACTGCAGAATGCGACGTGGGGGAGGGGGGGGGGGGGGGGTAAAGTAAACGCGAGGAAGCAGGGCGTGGAGGCCCTTGATTACCAAATTACTTCAACTGTATCATGTTTACTCTTGACGCATTATAATATTTGACTAGTCGACCTTAGATTAGGCATAATCACTACATAGTATAAAATAAAGTCGCTTTCTCTGTCCCTGTGTCCTTTATGTCCCTATGTATGCTTATATCTTGAAAACCACACAACGAATTTTGATGCGGTTTTTCTAGTAGATAGAGTGATTTAAGAGGAAGGTTTATATGTATAATACATGCATAATATACCGTGCGAAGCCGGGGCGGGTCGCTAGTAACATAATAAATGCGAAAGTATCTCTGTCCGCCTGCCTGTCTGTCTGTCAGTTACCTTTTGACGCTTAAACGGCTATACCGATTTAGTTGGAATTTGATATAGGTACAGTAAGTAAACTCTTTATTGGACAAAATAAACATAAGACAAATACAAATGACAAACGCTGATACACGGCTTCAGTCCCGGGAAAGGACATAGGATAGTTTTTATCACAGAAAATTACACAGTTCCCGCGGGATAGCGGTTTTTGTTCAATAATTAATTAATGCTTGTTTACTATTCAAAAATGACATGATGTTTCCACTCAGCCACACGCTCTACATTCCTGTAAGAGAGAAAAAAAAACTTTTTTTTTTCGTTGTTTGTCCCATTAAAGAGCTCGTGATTCTGAGTAGGAATAACATGAAATTGTTAGGAAATTAAAAATAAATAAATTGTCAATTTTTGGAGAAATGCATTTATTAATATTACTATAGGGGTTCTAGTACCTATAGTAGGGGAGACCGAGGAGAGTTGATAAAAAGCAGATTTCTCTGCAGCTATGACAGTTAGCGAGGTCACAACTTCACACAAACTGTGGAGTAACAACAAATTAACAAAAACAGCAACGAATTAGCGAAATTACCAGCCCGATAAACTGTCAAAGTTCAGAGAAATCGGCTTTGTATCAACTCATCTCTGTCTCAACTCTCCTCGGTCTCCCCTATTGTATGCAGATACTAAAATGTGTACAACTTTTTTTCAGCCAGATTCTCTACATGGAGCAACAGGCCTACGACATACCTACAAATTATAACAGAAACTTTCCACCCGGTGAGTTCATCTTTAATTACGTATTTTTTAAACCATCAATAGGTGACTTGCGTAATATTTGTTTAGTTTTACATATTTAGGTGAAGCTTAATTATTAAAAAAAAACAGCTATACATAGTTTTAACATTGTCATCTTGTTTGTGTGGAGTCAGCCCATATCAGGGTTCAATAAGACTTAATTTTGCTTTTACATAGGTAACTACTAAAACAGTTTTCAATTCATTAATAGCACTACAGGGCAATTGAAGGCGTAAGTTTAGTTATTATGATGAATTAAAAAAACTAAATAAAAAAGCCAGCAGCGGATGCTGACCTTAAGGCGGTGTCGGCCTTGCTAACGAACCCACATTTTAATGAATGATTGGCTAAAACCTCGGCATGTGGCTTCTGCTGAATAATATCCGGCCCTAAGTGGATGGAACACCGTCATACTTTAGTGAACACTATAATAATCTGACGATATCTAGTCTAAAAATAGCTATTAACATAAATAATATTCAACTAATTTTAACTCTTCTTGATTACGTTTAAGAGGCTCTTCAGTTCACGTACGAAACATGATAGGAAATAAATATATTTCAACACAGTCATAAACTAAAGATAAGTTACAACAGGTTGTACACCGGACCTAGTCAAATAATACATGAGAGAGTCATCGATTGTTGAAAATTATCGTGCATTGGTTTTAAATTACCAGTGCCATTTAAGAGGTTACTTGACGTCTTTAAAGTGGAGTTAAGGCGACGCCCCACTGCTGCGCAAGCTGTGCACGGACACACACCCACATGGATCCATTGGACATTTCGTGCGTAGCGTGTGCGTGCACTGCTGTGTAAACGACCCCCATATTTTGATACAGAGCGAATAGTGTACCCACGTGTAGCGTGATCGTGCGCTGCAGTGCGTCGCCTTTAGTAGCGAAACAACGAAACGTTAGTTGGTGTTAAGATAGAATTAAAAACTGAAAGTTACTCTCAAAATTTTAGTATTTTATATTTCGTACCATATAAGGATAACTTTTTTTAATTGCGCGAAAATCAATAGCAGCAACCTATTTTCGTAAGCAAGTGTCAAAACTTTGCCGTCACTATTCAATGAGGTTTTTAAAAAAAGTTTTACTATTGGCTCATTTTCAACCAAACGAAGTATGTCCATCTTAAATATGTAGTTATGGCTAGACTTGCTGGATGAATGTCGTCTGCAGCCCTGGCGTATTCATTTTGACGGAATTGAACTTTAAGTATTGATTTAACAGTCGTGATAGCGTTTAAAGCTACTAAGTTACGACTTAGATGCTTAACTGCCTTTGTCACAGCAATTCTGCAGAGTTTTGATTGCTACTAGAGGATAAAAGAGTAGCACTCTACATATAAATAGCTAGTTGTTTTAGTATGAATGTTTTTGAAATAAAGTTGTATCTTTTTTAAAGAAATGCACGGTGATTATACATAATTAAGTATTGAATTGAAAAATTGAGGTAGAGTTCTAAAAACTAAGGATCGGTTAAAGTTTAATTTTTATAAATCGTGTTTCGTGCCTCACGAGAGTATTTAAATTTAAACTTGTTCAAATTATTTTTAATAAAAGCTTGCAGGTTTCGGCCATTAAATCTATCGTACTAACCTACTTTGATATCATTATTTTTTACTATACTTACTATGGAATCGCCAACATGATTTAAACAATATTTTACTCGCCTTTGGTAAAATTCTATGCCATTTAGGTACCTAAGAAATTTTAAAATAGCACCTAAGTACTTCCAACCCTACATACATACATACCGTCATGCCTCTTTCCCACAGGGGTAGGCAGAGACTATTTTGTTCCACTTCTTACGATCCTGACGTACCTCAACTCTTACGTTAATTAAATAGTGTAGCTACATATTTATAGGTATTAGGTACGCGAAGTTAATATAAAAAATACTTTATTCAGAAAGTTAACATAATAATAATTATTATAACAATTTTGACTCATTCATAATATCCGTAATGATAACTTAGCTAACATTTCACGTTCCACTTCCCTGGCAGGTAGGTATAAGGTTTATGCAAATGGTTGCTTGATGAATGTGGGTCTGACTGAAGCGGTTGGCGCATCCCGGCACGGGCCTGTGCTATATATAGTAAATATATACGTATTCTGTTCTATATATAGAACAATACGTAGCCACTTTCACCCCGAGCCACCGCGCTAATCGCTCGACATGATATTGTAAGAATAAATCTTTATCATATATGTCATTGGTTACCCATAGTAAAAATTCGAATCAAGAAAGATTTTTCTGGAAGAATACTTAAATAAGTTTTTAAGTTTGAAGCAATGTTTGACTTATCAGCAATGTACACTATTATAGCCTTATGGCTAAATGATGACTCAATAAAATGCTTTATGATTTTCAGGGAAGAACACAACCGTGTTCATAGGGCTTAATGTCAACCGAGTTTCAGGTGTCGACGAGAACAAAGAGGTTAGTAAGATCTAAAATTTTATCTCAGAATCTGCATTCGCACATAAAAATCTTCTAATGTGAACTGCTAAGAAATTGAATGCGCTCCCGTCGTCTCTGGGCAGAAACCTACGATCTAGGGCTCTCCAAGGCGTTAATAAATATATTACTGAATCATTGAGTTTCACCTTTAGCCTCATCTGCACTTGCCACTACGTGTGATAGAGGTCAATTGTTGGTCGGTATAATGTAAAAAAATGTACTACGATTCAAAATGTGTTTTAGTCAGACTGTACATTGCGTATTAATAATGAGATGCGATTCTCTCTTTGTACTTAAAAGCCTCGCTCTTATCAGCTCTGTGGAGTTGTCGCCAGCCATTCCTGTCCTCTGACAACCGCTTCATTTTCTTGTAGTTAGGACACGACTTCAACCTTCTCCTTCATTTGTTGAATATACTTAACTTCTCTTAGATTTTTTCTCCCTCTCCTTCCTTGTATATTTTCCTCTATGATATTCTTAAGCTGCGTTTATCCACGCACAAATTCAACTAGCCTTATTTTCCAGGAAATAACTCTCGATGTGTTCCTCCAAGTGTCGTGGCAAGACGCGCGGCTGAACGTGGGTAGCATACCGTTCATCGACCTGCCCTGGGAGTTCCGCCAGCTGATCTGGACGCCCGACCTCTACATCTGGCAGCTCCAGACTATGCGCATCCTGTCCGTGCTTCAAGAGATGGCTTCGCTGAGGATCTACTCAAATAGCACCGTCTCAGTCAGTATTGGGTTCGTCCATTATTCATTTCTTACAAGAGCTACAAGTTCCTTTCGTTTTACCGAAAGTTGGTTTAATACACAATACAATTGAAACGTAAATGGATTACTGTGTTCATAAAATGTGTTCGTGAAGTACAATCTACCGTATTAGTTAGGTAGTTGTGATAGTTAGATTTACCTCAAGACTGATTTCTAGCTCCAACTTAACTAAGGTGATTTGGTGATAGCATTGTATTTGATCAAAGTATTAAGAGCAAATGATTAATTACAGTTTTTTAGCGTATGTACATCATTTTGAAGTCTTGTAACGGGAGCAGACAATGTAGTGATACATTAGTGAAGAATGTTTTTGTCAGACTTTAATCAGACGAAAGCGAAAATAAAATTTGAAACAGTGTTTTTAATCTTAGCGACAGATAAACCTGCTATTGTGCCTAATGGTGTTGACATCTGCCGTGAATTTATGAGGCGTTGAAAGTTAGATTCTGATACATTTCAACTGACAGGTTAACAGCCTCAAGCCGTGTGTTTAAGATCTGATTTGTGTGTAAATAAAATGCTTTTAATTTATTTTAGCGCGACGATTACAATAAAATGCCAGATGGACTTCGTCCTGTACCCCTTAGACGTGCAAAACTGTGCCATCGATTTCAGTAGCTGTAAGTACACTTATCACTATCAATTTAATTAGGTATTCTAATTACTACATTAATTTTAATATTTTTTAGTTAAATTACATCTGAAATACTTCGTTAAAATCTGCAAAGGACACGAAGTTGTAGCCAATCACTACATAGTATAAAATAAAGTCGCTTTTTCTGTCCCCGTGTCCGTATGTATGCTTATATCTTCAAAACCAGTCAACGGATTTTGATGCGGCTTTTTTTAATAGGTAGATAGAATGATTCAAGAGAAAGGTTTATATGTATAATACATGCATAATATACCGTGCGAAGCCGGGGCGGGTCGCTAGTTGTCTTTATAAAATGTTCGTGCTACTAGTGACCAAATAATGAAGAGCACCTAATATTTTCTGTGTCCCGTATCCATAGTACCCGATCCTATTTGCATTTTACGCAGCAGCAATGCGATTTCTTGAACATCATATTTGCCTACCGCCTTTGCCTATTGCTCCTGTGTTTCTACTTTAATATACGTTTCTCGATGATCCAGATAAATACACAGCAGAGTACGTCCGTTTCGAGTGGCGCGAGGTGCCGCCATGGCTCGGCTGGGGCCTGGTCGGCGGCCAGAAGAACCAGTTCCGTCTGCCCAAATACGTAGTTAGCTTCACAACGGACAAAAGTAATCATTTAGCCCAATATGGTGAAGGTAAATGTATATTTATTGCTTTGCGCTTAAGTTTGCGCCTCATAAAATCACTAATCATGTACGTATCCCAAAATTCAAACCGAACGCGAATGTAGTTTGGACAAATCTGACTGTAGTTTGCTTTTAGGTTGTACCTACATCTTAGCACTGAATTTACAATAGGAGCTAAACATGTCTTACAGTTCGTTAATTAAACGTTTAGCTGTTACGTGGGTCGTGGATGGTCCGAATTGCATTCCGGGTCGGTTTGACTCTACTAATACTGCTACGCGCTGTCGCTTGACGCTGGCATGACGCTAGGTCGCTGGGTTCGGATGAATTTGTCACTTACAACTACATATACCAAACGCCACCAGTCAGTTAGTCGTAGCCTTTAACTCAGTAGTCTTTAGTAGAGGTCCTATAGACAAAACGCCTACTAAGTAAGGTAAACGCTGCACGCCGCATCTGAAATTATTTACCTGTTTCCCTCTTTAACGTACAAACCATACGCGTAAAGAGTAGAGTGAAGATAAGATAGATTTCCGTATTGTATCTTTTTAAGGGCACAAGAAGTCAATATCCCTCGCTCAATTTGCGCATTAAAATGACGATTTAAACTTAACTTCCAAAGCTGCGTTAGTGATTGGTATAAGAACGTCTTCATGGCCTCTTTCGCGTAGTTAGCCATCCGGTCATCCGCGCCTGGCAAATGGTACCTTTCTATTCTTAGTGTTGTTTCATGTGTAGTCGGTTTTTATCTCTTTCTAATTTGTGTTTCAGAATCGTGTGTGATTGTATTGTAATAAGTTTAGAAGTAAATTACGCTTTCCAGTCGATTGTTGGGTGTAGTATTCTGGGAAAATATTTGAATAGATGAAGATGTAACGGCACATAACCCCAATATATATTTGAACAGATCATACTAAATTCAACTACTGGTATGTAATTTACGTCACAGGCAGTTGTTAGTTGATGTGTCGTTGTTGTTAACAGTACTAATTTTATATGTGATGTCCTGTGTTAGTTCGTAGACAGAAAGAGATAAGTATTTTGTGTTTGTGAAAGTTGTAGGTAGCCTGAAATACACCTGTAGGTAGAAGTTAGTTGACAACATTTGCTTCTGTGGTAAATAGTCAGAAATTATTTTTAAGTAAGTAACTATGACAACTGCAACTAAAAGTACCTAATACAAAGCAACGATACCTAGTTAAATAAGTGTCTACACAATGCACCAGTAGACGGTTCACGATAATTTCATTACCAGCCAAGAACACTTTGATAACCGTAGTATGTACAATACAATAGTCGTCTTCACTTCAAAAATTTGTAGATAGGTACATGTGATAACGAGCAACAGATATTTTAATGTTTATTATGTCTCTAGGCGAGCATTCGGCAGCGCGGCTGAATATCACTCTGTCTAGGGAGCTGCGAGGGTACCTCCTGGAGAGCTATTTGCCGTCGTCACTGTTCGTCATCATCTCATGGGGCAGCTTCTGCGTGATCCCGGAGATAGTGCCGGGCCGGATGGTGCTGCTCGTCACCACGCTGTTGTCGCTCGTGACGATGTTTGATACGGTCAGGTAAGTCAACTAAATGCGATACATTGTGAAAAAGTCAAGTACAAGACGACACTTTCAACATGAAACTACTGTGAGACTTAATCATAATTGCACATAAACGGATAACTCACGTATAAAAAGTCGAGTGATGCTCGACATGTTTCGGACTATTTCGTAGTCCTTCCTCTCGGAGCGCTCGCCCCGGCGGCAGCGAAACGAACGAACGAACGAGTGTTCTCACTCGACTTTTTATACGTGAGTTATCCGTATATGTGCAATTACAAGACGACACGTAAAATTACTCTAATTTACATATAGCGGCTAAACAGTTTGCTGAATAATCGCAAATCCCCGTCCCGATTTTATAATCTCTTTTTTTTCTTTAAAATTAAAACTCCTTATTGTGCATTTTTCAGCACTAATTCGCCGGACGCTCTGGAGTTGAAATGCATCGAGGTGTGGCTGATCTCGTGCACTATCTTTGTGTTCCTGGCGCTGCTGGAGTACTTCGTGGTGCTGTTCGGAATCCGCTACGACAAGAATTGGTGCCAGCGGCGGCAAGACCTGCGCCGCGCCGCCTCCGCCGCGCAGCTCGCGCCTCCGCCTCTCCACGTCAACCATTCGCAGGTACGACGCTATTACAACGTAGTGCATGCGATGTAGTCTTTCACTCCATTTTCTCTTTATAGTTTGCTTCTTTTGCTACTACTATCTCACACTATCCGCCACGAGACGAGAGTGGATCTCAATACCCCCTAATAAATCAGGTCAACCCAAACAAACCGGACGCAACTGCATGCAGTTGATCCCAGGCCATAAATTATTATTTTCTTGCGATTCCAGAGGTTGAGTTGCACTCCCGTGACAGGCACCCCTCAGGGCGGGGTCTTCTCCCCGCAGCTGAGCGTCGAGGACGAGGGCCTCAAGCAGCAGTTCTCGCACCAGACCATACAGAGGGTAAATATTAAACGATCATTACACCCTTAGTTCCTGATACGATTATTGCGTAGACTTAACCAGTACTGTAGAATGTTTTTTGCAAATAAAATCATAGAGTAGGCAAATCTGTGCCACTAACGTTTGCTCTGTGTGTTTAGGAATCTGCCTAAATTATGTTTTAAACTTAGGTAACCAATTTCTAGTCATCCCTCTCGGGAAAAAGGAATTGGAGAAAAAATAAGGTTGGAACTGAATCAAGATCAGGTAGTAAGGTAAAGACAAATCAAAGAAACACGCTGCACTGTGTGGCCGTAGCTCAAGGCAGTATGGCTGTAGACGGACACGACTAGGTGGACGAACGTATCCTTTGTGGTAGATCACGACAGCCGTCAGCATCACGCGCAAGACTAGGCTATAAGTTTCCGGCAACTCTTCCATCGACTTTCCTTTGCTCCTGTTGCTCTTGTGTTGACGCTCTGCTGTGAGTACCTATAAGTGCTAGACGCTAAAGACCTTTGAAACTCGCTTACGTAGAACGTATTTTAAGATTTTAATCTAACTGTATATTGTGTGCACAGCTTTCAGCGCATGTTAGGCCTACTCGATGTGTAACGGTATTTTAGGCTCGCGGAGGGAGGCTATGTTTTGATGAAGTGTACAGAGCATGATTGATTTTTGTAAATATATTTGTTGTTCGTTTGTGAAACGTTTGATGGTTGGTAGGATTCGCCGCCGATAATGGACACGCTGGAGCGCAGCGGGTCGGAGGGCGCGCTGGCGCGGCTGGGCGCGTGCGTGTACAAGGGCATCATGTTCTGCGGCGCCCAGCACGGGACCCTCGACCGCATCGCGCTGATAGTCTTCCCGATGTGCTTCTTCCTTTTCGCCATCATATACTGGACCACGTACCTAAGTGCATATCGTGTTGCCCACTGAGTGACGTAGTTTTGATATGATGAGACATTTTTGACGCGCATTAATATATGACTAAAAGTGCCTGTGCGAAGACGTTGTGAGTTATTTGTACATATTATTACTAGACAAATGCTAGTCGATTTTACAATTTTAGTTTTACCTACGATCCTTCTACATGTAAGTTAGGTTAATTTTTACAACGAAATTTAAAATATTTAGAAGGAGTTATCTGCAAGTGTTCCTCATTAAAGTAATTAGACGATTGATATAATGTCTTACTGCTTTTTATGAACTTACGAATCGCTTGGGAAAGTTTAGGGTCTTGAAAAAAAATGTTGCTGTAAGTAAAAACTTTAAAACCCAGGTATTAATGCGATAACTATATAGGCCGTCCAAAACCACAATCAAGAGTGCCTTTGATAGTAGATAACCAACATATTTCGTATTTACTTCGTAAAATCGTAAATTCTAATTAAAGCTGTTATATGCCTTCTCTACTTTTTCAGCCAATTTTATCAACGACTTTCACTTCGAGCTTATAATATTAAAGCAACAAATAGATATTGCATATTCATTCGCTACTTATTTAAGAAATGATATATTTACCTTATTCATACAATTTTATGCAAAAACCGCTCAAGTGTCCATGGGTACTCTAGTTGTAATACCTACTTAATCGCAGCAATACATTCGTCCATCCTGTATGATATTAGAAAAGTCACCGGCAATAACATCGGATACAAAACTTATTAACCAATAAGTACCTACTAAGTAGTTGCGAGGCTATTTGGCTAAGCTATACGAGATGCGTTAGATGTTTTTGAGTGCTTTGTTATAGTTATATCCAATATTATGTCCGGTGGCTGTAAAAGGCTGCTAACGCTGACTATAAGTTATAACACAAGTAGATAATAATATAATTCGAGAATCCGTACCGTGGAGCACAATATCAAACGGTAACAACAAACAATATCACATAATATATACCTATCAGATAGTTATATTTTAGTAGCCTAGTTGCCTGACTATTGTCTGTTTCTTAAATACTTTTAGGAGCAAAAGGGACCACTATATAAACTTCTAAGAGGTCTTAAATCATGTGCTTTCGCTAAGTCTTAATGATTTTGCCTCAAATTGAGGGAGAATACAAATTGCAACACACGACTACGAAATTTGTTAGATTTACTTGCACTACCTACCTACTGTTTCGTTCATTAATCCAACATGTTATTGTTATTGTGTATCAGTATCGGTTTTTGACCTGTTGCAAAATTTACGTTTCTTTTGTGTCTGACGAAGGACATTCGTTAAAGTGACAGATTAAGACATTAAAATAACAGGAGCTTTAAGTAAATACAATCGTTTATTACCTAATTAGGTAGTTAGAAGAGACGCATATTTAAGAAGGTTGAGTCAGAGCCGCTGATATGGCATACCGAGCTCTATCTCGCTAAAATGTCTACCTATCTGTGACAGTCTTTTTTTAATTTTGATTAGTTGTTAAAATTATGAGACCAACATAATGAATAAACACGAAACATTTGAGTGGTGCATTGTTATATTGTTATGTATAAATTGAATTATATTATATAATCATAAATTGATCTACGAGTAATTAGGTACAGACAGAATAATACTAAGAAAGTATCTGCCTGGATGTGAATACCTTATCTGTGGATAGGAAGTAAGGTACATACCGACATCATTTTTTTTTCAATTTGATACAAAATTAATATTAACCTGTAAGCTCAAACCAAATGAAAACTAATTTAATGACTGAATGTTACAGAGGGCAAAGTGAGGCTGGATTTAAATAGAGCTACACCTCGCCTCGCGCGTGTATGCGTAGCTCAAGTAGTTAGCTGTAAAGTTTAGTTGTGTGCGTGCAACTGTATTCACACGGCAAGGCGTAGCTTAAACCGGCCTCAATTCGGCGGTCCTCTCTACTTTCTATTTGGTCTGAGCCTGTAAGTAGGTATACTTACTTACATTGAATTATAATGTAAAATAATTATTTAATGCCTATCTATTTATTCTATCTACCTATCTGGTTACTTCCATGCCGTAGGAGGACTTACTTAAGTAAAATCTTCAGAGTTGGGAAATTAAATAAACATAACTGTACCTACTTGCCTACTTTAGAACATAATTTAATTAGTATAAGTAATTATTATTTTAATATCTATTGTTGAGTAAGTATAAGTTCTGATATTAGGTATAGGTACTTACTAAAGATGTATTTAACCCGACAGCTCCCCAAAAAGGAGGGTTACTTATTTGTTTTTTTTTTTCCTTAATTATCAATTAAAATCGATGCGAAATTGTTACTATTACTCTTTAGTTTTCACGTCT
The DNA here is from genome assembly GCA_932294345.1 of Pandemis cinnamomeana. Taxonomy (NCBI): domain Eukaryota; kingdom Metazoa; phylum Arthropoda; class Insecta; order Lepidoptera; family Tortricidae; genus Pandemis; species Pandemis cinnamomeana. The sequence goes on along the minus strand of OW028705.1, from coordinate 6,044,437 downwards.
AGTCAACAGTCGTTAAGTATAGGTAAGAATAGTAAAATATTGCGAATAAAAACTTGCCCAATAAGTAGGTACTTAATCCATTTCTGATTTTGGACTAAAGGTAGGTGTATATTGAATGTCGATAGACAGGTTACTAAATGAAAATGAAAGTGCTAGTAGAACACAAAGTCTCATGAATATCTACGGCTACTTAACGCAGTTGCTAGAGTAGCCGAAATATTTGCTTGCTGCACCAGATACCTAAGTAGTTACCTGATTCAGCACAAATTCATAAAATGCACAAATTCTATGTTTCCGATAATATCTATGGGCTAGGTAGGTAGGTAAGCGTCCTATCAAGTATCAACTTAAGGCCGTATCCACTGCAAATTGTCTCCAGCTTTACTTACCTGCGTTATACTTTGCGGAAATTGGTTCGAAATTTATATCTACTTAAAGCTAAACCGTACCTATATAGGTATGACCATGCGCCATATTGCGGAATTTCATTGGAACTAATTTCTTACACCAAAGTGCCGTATAAATCAGGAAACTATCGATACTAGCGCTCTCTTGACAATAGTCATATATGAATGGCCTAATTAAAACATTTATACCAACACATATGTATGAGAGCCGCTAGTGTATGTAATTAACAACAGAACGTCCCGAACGCATCCGTGTAAATATCTCGATAACTACTATGGAAAAATTGCCAGCTTCACAAGTAGCGCGTTTTGGCAACAATCTATTCGCAACTCGAACCCTTTCGAGACATTTGTTGGGACAGAAGACTCACCTACATTAAGAGCGCAAAATGGTAACTCAAGAGTATCCATGTGGGTCGCTAATCGCTATTGTATTAGCTATGTGCTTTAACATATATTTATACGAAAGTTATATGTTGAAATGTGAACAACGAGTACCTACGTATCTACATTTTTATTTCTTTGATCTTTTGTAACTACGTAGGTGTAATATAATTACAGTCTTCACAGTCTTCACATACATAGGTACCTACGTACATACGTAGGTGTAAGTATTACGTTACTTTTATGTATTCGGTTCTGCGATGAATTATTTCGTTTGTATTTTATAAAACCGATGCCCTCACCTATAGAACAAATTAAGATAGAAATAGGTACGTACAAAGTATCGTTTTGCTCAATACCATAAAACTAGTTAACTACATGATGTGTAGAAAGAAACATTATACATTAGCTTCCTTGATCACCTGGCGACTGTACCAACAATCTGTAACGCCTAAACTTATTTTCATCACACTTGCTCGTAAAGGGTATCAAAACATACAGATTAACTTGGCCGCAATGTCCTATATAAAACCCTCGGGCTTTTTTCTTGTCATGAAACCCTAGGGCGTTAAGTAGCGCCCGCGCCCGCGACGCCTGCAGCGGCCGCGGCGCCCGACACCCGCGCGCCGCTGCCTACCGCGGCCCCTGCCTGGCCTATAATTTCATTTCTTTTTTCAAAAATGTCCGTTAAAGTCGTCATTGTTAACTACATAATCAGAACAGGAAGTTAATTGTTGCCGGTCAGTCCAAAATTAAAAAAAAAAAACATTACTGTTGAGCTAAACTCGACAGTAATGTTGCATACAAATTCCATTACTGTCTAGTTATTAACTTTTTAAAAATACTAATTACCATTATAAAATAAAGGCAAAAGACTTAAAACACCAAATTAAAAAAAAAGCTAGTACGACAACGTGTTTATTTGTGTCTGAAATAGCTTTAGGTGTTCTGGGTAGAAAAATACACTCTTCAAATGCCATTGATAGAAAAAGGCGGCAAAGCAAAACAATTTTCACTATTTTATTTTCATTTATTTTTGTTGTTTTATTTTCGATTTTTGAGAAAAGCACTATACTTGCCTCGGCCAAAATACCATTGCTGGCTTCGTATTATTAAACGGACTCGCCACCTACCAATACATACTCAGCCAGCAATTGCCTACTTCCTGGCCTAGACAGTAATGTACTATTAGGTACCTACTCGCAAATGTGATGAAAAACATTGTATGTTTCACGGGCGGTACGGGAATTACGAACATCGACTCAGACAGCGACTACTAGAGCCTCGATCGTAATTCCTTGCCGCCCCTAATACACAATCTAATAATTTTATAACTTTCCGTAAAACATTACTATGAAGGTTATCTTGTGCTGCCACGATTGTATTGTGCCCAGAGAATAATAAGATTTTTCTGTAAGTAGTGTGGGTAAGAAAGCGCGCTAACCTTACGCTGGTAGGAGCCTCTTACATATTACTTCCAATTCGAAATTCACAATCGACAATGGAGCCATTGGAGCCCTCCAAAAAATTATATTATATTGTGTATGCAAAGGTTTCTCAGAATTGTTCCAGAATACGTCAAGGTGTTGGGTTAGTTCAACCGAACAACCCAGCAAATGTTCTTCGTTTAAAGTGTTGATTCCAACTTTTGTACCGCCCTTGACGCGGTTCACTTTAAACATTGATCAATGTATGGAAACATTTATTTAGTCAAAACTAAGCCAACTATCCGCAGAAATATTACGGACCTTGTATAAAGACGGCAGTGGCGTAACTATAGGGTGGCACGGGTGGCAAAATGCCAGGGGCCCCTAGCTCTAGGGGGCCCCGAACTGGCTTGGTTTAGAGCACAGAAGGGACGCTGATGCACTTGTTTATATTGAGGAAGGAGCCCCATCTGACGAATTTGCCACGGGCCCCAGACGTAGTTACGCCACTGAAAGACAGCATTAGGTAATTATTAAAAGACTCGCGTACCGCTACAGCATCCGCCATCACCACGCTAACTTATTAGACAGAAGAGAAAAGGCGCCACCGCACGCGCAAGTAGCACGTAATGGGAATGGATGCGTTTTTTTATTTTCATTAAAAAAGCATGTTTCTGTCCATTTCCACCACAACAAAGTGCGTTAGCTCATAACCGTGTGCCTTTTCTATGACATTCTGCTCGTTACTCACAATTACAAGTATAATAATTGAATCGTGTGAAAAAGGAGCAGTATTAAGAGTAGTTTGAATTCTTAGTCAATATTAATTTTAAACTATCAATAATGTTCTGTAAATAATGAAAATAATGAAATAAAAGACATTATTTTAAATTCAAAACTAGTTTTATTTCTAGCGCTGAACATCAACCATTGTTATAAATATCTAAATAATGTTATCTACATATAATACACTATCACCATAATTTGTATGTCTCATTAATCATATCCATAGTAGGAAGCATCTCTATAGACCCGGGACAAATCTTCAGAGTTCCTCCTTATTCGCCTGCCCATGGGCTCTAAGTCGGCATAGCATTTTGGGAAGACTTTCTCAATAATATCTACAGCTTCAGCTTTGCCAATCTGCCGGACTGCTAGCACGGAGTACAAGGCTTTGGTTTTCACACAATCCTGAAAAGGAAATTGTATAATTCTCTGAGGCTTATTAAGGATATTATATAACTGAACTTGATTGATAGGAAAACGAAAAATAAAAAAAAATTAAAAATTCAATCCTTTTGAGGAAATTATTAAAATGAGACAATCATAATGTAAAAGCTGTATCAACAATTATTCAACATGTTTAATAACTTCGATGTTCCATCTTCAACATATACCACACCAAATCCCAATCTTTAAAAAAAAGCTGAAAATATTTAATTAATCAACTAAATTAACTCAAATCACTAACCTGGTGCGCTTTCTTGATCTTCGTCCAGGAAGCATCACCCTGAGACCAGGCACTAATGAAGGAGCAATGGGTGAGGTTGGCTGCTCGGATCTCGGAGCACGCCAGGTGTTCCATATTCTTAAAATCCAGCTCATTGCGGCAATAGTCAAACATGTGGATCATTTCGTGCACCAGAACACCCTGTACCATGCCTTTCCTTGTACTCACATTCTGACACACAACAATCTGAAAAATGACAAATGTATATTTAAATACTGTGTGATGCTAAAGCAAAAAAAACAAATATACGCATTATTCTGATAGAATATTTTTCTGCTGTGAAATATTATGGTATGTCCTTGTAATGTATTTTTCTTCAGATTTTTAATTCTACATAATTAAAATTTGACATGTCATTTAAACATTTCTAATTCATTTCGATGTATTATCTCCACCTTCTCCAGCCAATATATGTCCACTGGAAGGCACAGGCAACCTCTCAGAAGAGAGGGCTTGGGCTGTAGTTCTCATGCGGACCCAGAACTGATCAGTTCGGTGGAAACTTCAGACACCATTTTTACAAAATGTTTGACGAAAAGTCATTGCAAATTTAATATTTTTAATATATTATCAAAATGAAGTACCTAAGTATAGGTAGGGTACTAGGTAGTATTTGGTACTCGGCATTGTACTGATGCAAAAGAAAAAAATAGTAATGTAACAATTTCAATATTGAACCTTACCTGATTAAGTTCTGGATCATAACCTCCACTCACAGAGTAATCACAGACTTCACAAGAAAAATGTCTCCGAATATCAATGGTGCTGTAAAAAAACAATTATGTTTATCTAAAACAACACCCCTTTGCAACCCTCTTGCCTTTCTTTCCCTTTAATATTAATAGTAGTTAATTATCTTCTTTTACTTGTTCCATAGATCATGTATGTTACATGTTAATGAACATTATGAAGACTATTCAAATAACGTAACTTAATAATAATAAATGCAAACTAACCATCCCGAACTCTTTAACGCTTTCATCATAAGCTTAACAATAGGACCTGAAATCAAATTTGAAACACATTATGCATCAAGCATTACATGAATTTAGTTTATTCAATCCCCAGATGAAACCATTTCAACTTATAGCACTCATTAAGACTTACTGGTTTTTACACACTCGACGACATTCTGTTCACATTTTAATTTCTGAACACTTTCCTTGCCCTCTTTACCAATAAGAATATTTCCGATTTTGGGTGTAAAATTTCCTCGCCTTTCGGGATACAGATCATAACCCCAAGCTTCTTCTTTTTTTGGTCCAGACGGAGCTGGATTCGTGTTAGGCTCAGTGTTGGTTTTATTTTCAGTCATGTTGTCATAAATTCAAAATGTTTTTGTCATTTAAAAAGGGCTAGTGGGCTTCAGCTCAAGTTGAGCAGCTACACATTAGTAATCTATAAGTTGAGCTCAAAGCTCAACATACAATACAATCAAATCAAATTCAGATGATTTTGACATTTGATTTGACGGGTGACAATGAAATGACAATACTTGTTGTTTTTTAAAATTCATTCCGCAAGGGAATAGGCGAAGGTTTTGCACCATACAGCCAAGTCTTCATTATAATAATTTCTCTTCATAGTAGTTTTTTGTAAGGCCGAGGTCAAGTCTTAAGTCGGTGAAGTCTTCAAATTTGAAGTTGTAAAGGCTTGAAATGACAATACAACAATACAAAACGTAGTGATTATATTCTCTTTGACAATAATAATGACAGTCAGGGAAAGGCCGCGTTCAGTGTTTATAGAGGGTATGTTCAAGAAGTTGATAGAGCTTGCTAACGCTGACACGCTCATAGAAAAGTTTCTCATCCTTATAATAAATTTCGAAGTGTCACCTCCACATTCATCACCACCCGATTACCAGAAATTTGTTTTGATATCACCGAAGGCGAAAAATAACCTATTATTCTGTTATCAATGAAAAAGGTGATTAAATAACAATTGAATTAACTATTAATATTTATTTAAGAACAGGGAGCGAAACTTTGGTGCCGACCGATGACGTCGTTATAGTAGATTTACATATAAAAAAATAAATGAATACAAATTTGTTATTGTCTCCAACTATCTTCTTTTTAATATGATAATAACAGTCAATTATGTTTTTTATAAGTACTTGCATTCTCAAATCAAGTGTCAATATCTGTAAACTAAAGAGGGCAATAACTTGATTATAGTGATGATATTGATGATGTAAAATTTAAAGAAAAAGCTCTGTATGTAGCTTGACGTCATATGCCTGCATAATTTCGCCCCTTGTTTATGAAGCATACAAAATTATAAATGCAACATTAAATATAGTCTCTTATTAAGCTTTTGTTATCTTAATAGTACATCTTTTCTTATTATTGTGATCCCATTCAATAAACGAGCTTTTTTCCTGCATAAGCTCGAAATATTTGAATTTATTTGATTCTGAAAAATGAAAAATGCCATATTGTTACAACTCCATTAAAGATTTACTTAATTCATTCACTCATTTTAATAATGACAATCACATATCATAAAGTAAGCTTACCTAATGCTTTTAGAAAACTGTTAAAAGTATCTTCATTGCGAATCATACTAGCAATGTACACTTCTAGTTGATCATTTTTATCAAAAAAACTTTTGATAACATAACACAGGGATTGCAAAATTGAAGGATCATATACTATGTCAGCACCAATAAGAACATCTGGCACCAAATTATTCTGAAGGTCTTCTGGATCATTCCAATCTAACATCATGACATCTGAAAATAAACAAGACACATTGATTTATTTGTTTATAGGTAATAAATCTGGTTTGAATACCTGTATTGATAATGTGGGCAGATCACTTCTTTTACATTTCTCTCTTGACTGATGAACATAATTTATCATTTGAAAAGGTTGCATAACTGAATCATTGAATTATTAGAAAAAAAACAATTAAAAAATTACCAATATATGACATAGTGGGTTGAGTGTGACCTCCACTGTTTAATTCAGGAAAATTAATTTCAATGTTTCTCCTAAGAGTCTTTAACACATCATTGTGACAGTCTGTTAACACAATGGATTCAATTCTACATTCCTTGGCAATGGTTATACCAGTGAATCCCACACCTGAACCAAGTTCAACCACTTTCTTATGTGCAAAAACATCTTTGTTGCTTAGAGCCCAGTCAGCTAACATCAATGCTGCCTGGAAAAAAAATGATATTAATCTAACACATAAGAAACAATCTAGTCAGTCATCAATATGTTAGAATGTGTTTAATTTCAATGAAATTATAGTCAACAGACCTACTATTTATGTTACCTCCCAAGTCCGCATTCCAGTAGTTCCATTAACAACCATATTATTTGTTTCCATAATTGTTACTATACTACAGATATTATTATCAATAATGTAATGACGATGGCTAAAAGTGGTAGAGTTCTCTTTCTTCATCACAGAACACAAAAAATTATAAAAGTCATCATGAATTTCGTGGTAAGATTCAATGCAACCAATTAGTTTCTTAAAGAAAAGTTTGGAAAACTCATTTCTCACAGGATAGCTATGTAATAATTTACTATGGATAGTTGCATCCAAAAACGCTTGTTGATTGTCCCAAGACATTGTTTTTGCATCTTCAGGCTGGAATATAAAGACGATCAATAAAAAAATGTTTAAAAATTGTAGTGAACTGATTTGGTGAGAGCGGCTGGGAAGGATTGGATGCGGAAAACTCGAGACCGCACAGAATGGTCTAGAATGGAAGAGACCTTTACTCAGCATTGGGTAGATCAAGGTTGAAGAAGGAGGAAGGAAGGAGGATGAACTGATAAAACTTTTGACACTTACTTCCAAATGAAAAGTTAAACATCCTCTTAGATAGCATTTAACCAAGTTAAGGATAACGTCATTTGTTTTATTTGCCACAGACATTATTGCTCTTTTAAATTCTCCGTATGAATCTTGAGATTTATTTATTATTTAACGTTATGTACCTTCATATGGATAGGCAGAACCTAATAAGTAAGCTAAGTAAGAATAAGAAAAGAAGTCAAATTGTATTGTTTTGTTTGATTTAATCCTCTCTAATCTGTGATTTAATCTTTTTGATTTGAAGGTTATTATTTTTTTTTTCGTGTTTGTCCTTTCGGACAGGCTAAGGTCTGAGACCATACCGCCTCGTCATCAGTGTAATTGAAGGTTAGAGTCTGGCAAATGAAAGATGAGAATGAGTTTTCTTAAGAAACTTTTTACATGGCAACAAATAAGTAGATTGTTAACCCACGTCAAACGTCATTCATTTATTCGTCTCGAGACCATAGACATTAATATACTAGCGTAATAGAAACAGGGAGTGTGCAAGCGAGAACGCTGACTCTTAAGGCACTAATACGAGTGCGAAAGGGACAGCGAATGAAAAGCCGTTAGAACCGATTTGAGAGATCGTAGCGTCACTTAGCGTCACATTGCGGATACCGTCCTTCAGTATTTTAATTATTTTTCGAAGAATCCTATAAAAATAAATAAAAGTAGTGCTAGAAATAACAATGGTGTGTTGTTCGGTGCCAGATTGTGAAGTGAATCACAGGAATAATCCAGATAATGAGACATTTCACAGGTAATTACGATCCATGCAATGATAATTTTGAGGGTCTTATTTTCAAGGTATTCAAGGCCCAATGAATACGATAAATTGTGTAATAAATAGAAAATATCGTGTAATTTTGTGTTTTATACATATTTTTCATTATTATAAATACAAAATCAAAATATTGTGTTCGTGAAAATTTCCATAATTTGGGTAGTGATTGAATACATACTATATTATTAATATATCGATATTTTTTAGTTTTTTCTTATAAATGCAGACTATTTTGAATCGTAGTCAGATGGTGACTATATGCTTACAGGAGTTGATATTAACAGATAAAGCTACTTTTTTCAGATTTCCATCTGATGCTGTGCTCAAAGAAAAATGGATTAGAGTCCTAAACAAACCAAACTGGACACCTCATAAATACTCCACAGTATGCAGCAAGCATTTTGAACCAAAATGTTTTATACAGCGTAAACATCGTCGTCTGTTAAAAAAGGATTCCGTCCCTACAAAGTTTGTACCGGTGTGTATGCTTTTTTTATATTATACATATAATATGTAGAATGTAATTTATTGTCATCATAGCGTACTGAAACACAAAAGTGAAACATTTTCTTTAAGTTTGTATGCCTGTTAGTAGACAGACAGTCACGGCTGAGTCAGAAGAATTTTGTGTCCCGGATTCACACGTGCCTTAGTTTTACACCCTTTAATTCACAATACAGTTAGTCACGTTATATCATAAGCATAATACTTACTGGACACAGGTCTTTATCTTATTCTGGTTTTGTAAAATGGGTATTTATTCATGTCTGAAGTTTGTCTCCGGGCTTGCAGTCTACATGTAATTTTCCTTTCCTGATTGGGAACATGGGAGCAGTCAGTTAATGTATAATTAAACTATTATCCTTTTCAGGTCACTTTGAAGCCCAAAAGGCCCGTCTCAGCCTATGTCTTTAGAGACATTTCACCACAGCCATCTACATCTCAAGCACCACAATTAAGTCCAAGAAAGAAAAAACTAATGACAAAATGTGCAAAGTTGAAGAACAAGCTGACAGAAAAACAGCGAAAAATTCGAAATTTGAAAGCAAAAAATAAAAGAATGAAGGAAAAAGTTGTCACATTGCAGTCTGTATTAGATTGTAGTGATTGTTATCATAATTTAACAGAAATAAAAATGACTTCTAGTGATGAAAGTGACGGGGAACTTATGAACTGTACTCCGCCTCATTTAAAAGAGGAGGCAAATTTAGCTATGCAAAATATGCTACTGGAAAAAAATAAACTATGATTTACTTGATTGTCTGGTAGTTATTTTAATTTTAATATTTCCTTACATTGTTTGAGAAAAGCACTATACAAGCTTTGGCCGGAACAGGGATTGCAGGACTCGTTCTATCTGGCCTCGTCTTCGACTCGGCCACCTACCCCAAACTCGTCCAGCAATCCCTTACTTCACGGCCTCTGCAGTAATGTACTATTGCGTTATATGGTGAAGGCTTTTTAATATATCCATCAAATGATGTTATCTTTGTTTGTGAACAGTGTGAACATTATTTTAGGCGTAATTGAAACTTTCATAACGGTTCGTTTACGATATGAAACTACAGTAAAAAATCTGTCTCAAGTGACTTTACGAAACCATTTAAATAAAATTGTATTATTTAAAGGACAGTGAAAATGTTAAATAAATAAATAATTGATACTGAAACAATGTTGTTTTTTATTAGACTAGCTGGTGCCCGCGACTCTGTCTGCAAAGAATTCGTTTATCGCTATCCCACGGGAACTATGCAATTTTCCGGGGAAAATTTATCTTGTGTTAATCCAGGTAATATCTATAAACTACCTGCGTGCCAAATTTCATCCAAATCCATTGTGCTATTTTTGCGTGATTGCGCTATGTCATCAAGTAATGAAGATACTGTTTTTCTGTATATAAATTTATATCACAAACAGACAAAGGAAAATTATTTTTTTGTTTTTTTTTTTCAATTTCTGACCACGCCACGCCTTGTATGTTGTACTGCGCGGAGTCACGCCTAAGATACCTATAGAGGATACAGATGCAGTGGAAAATTATTTTCCATGACATTTCGTTGAATCCCTTGCGGTTTATAACGACGATGTTTGAATAAGGTTCTATTTATAAAACAATTTAATGTGACAGTTGCATTTGTATACACGACTGTAATAACATGTCTCTAAAGTTGAAAACCGGATAAAATTCAACGAAATGTCATGGAAATACTTTATGCACTACACCTGTACTCTGTTCTATTCATCGATATCTTGTCGATAATGTAGGAACATCACTAAAATTTATTGCACACTTGTAAAAACACGCACAGGAAGACGTTTCTGGTTTGGTGACGCGGGAAATAGAGAGTCTGTTCGTCTATTACGCTCATAGAGCTAAAACAGCTTGTTTTTGCTCTGTGATTACGCTAGTATATTAATGTCTATGCTTGAGACTGAAGCTTGCTTGCGGTATTTGCTGCGTTTTTAAGTGTTTGTCATGAAAAAAACTATCAAAAGTAATGTGCGTAACCTGTAAATGTTAGGACAATTTATTAATATACAACCATTAAAAACTAAATAATAATAAGGATAAATTGACTGTCGTGTATTTTGCAAAATTCCCAGCAGTGATTTAACGTTCAAAATTTCAGAAAAAACACATATTATCTTCTTTCGTATTTGTTATTTTCAAAAGTGAAGTACTGCTAAGTAGAATATAATGTAATGAATGTACTTAATTATTCATAAAACAGTGATAGTTATGTTTTACGAATATTGCTTGTTCTTTGTTGAAACTTTCCGATATTATTTATTACATAGTACAGGTAGGGGTTCATAATACAATAATTACAGGTGGACCTAGCCTTTAAAATATTGTATTAGGTACATAATATATATCACAAGTATCAAAACAATTTGTCGTACCATACGTCAGGGATACCACACATTGATTTTTGAATTTGCCGCCATTTTTTCATTCTCACTAACACCAGACTAGGCTGTATGGATTAAGTTTCCTTTGCCTACCCCCCCAAAACGAAGAGGGGAGAATTAACCAAAAAAAAAAGACGGTTAGTTAGTTAGGTTGATTTGATGTTGAGTGACGGTATTGTAGCGGCTGGGCTGTATTTAATTTGTTATTGTTCCGATTTAGCTGGCCATTAATAAATAATGGAAAAACCTGCTGCCACAGTGCGTAAACGCAAAGCTAGAAACGATGATGATGATAATGAACGAGAATCTTTACTAAATAAGAAGGTCAAGACTAATCAACATCAGGTTGAATTGAAAGTGGCGAAGAAGGAACCAACGATAAAAGGCGCAAATAAAGCAAAAAAAGTTATAATAGAAGCAGGAGAAGCTGGGTATGACATCGATGACAATGTGTGGGACGAAGCAGAGATGCTGTCGCGTATCGAAAGAGTGCCCAGACAGCTGGCTGTAAACTTTATTTCGCTCCTTACTGAAGGATGCACCTTGCCGTTTATTGCTAGGTATCGAAAGACTGTTGTGGATCATATGATGCCTGATCGGTATGATATTTCTTTTACAATAATACATATGAAATTATAAACAATTATACCTGTGTGGCTTTATTTTTTTATTTCAGTTGAAAGTTTTATTTCAGCTATACTATTGTTTCGAGCATGGAACTGTGCTTTAACTTGTACAGTTGGAGGGCATAAATATTTATACAGTTATCATGTCAAAATTTGCATCACTAACCTTATTATTTGTTGCAAAAAGGTGTATAGATGTTTTTAATGTCTCTGTAATATATTTATACCCTTGACTGTACCTATTCAGATTATCAAACTAGGAATAAGCTTCCAAGCAGCAAAGCAAGCAAGCAGGCAAAGGCCTGGGAGTAAAATAAACCAAATTTAAACAACCCCTTCAGTAGGGTAATGCTACTTGGAAAAGTTAATTGTTGTATATGTCCCAATTATATATATTTTTAAAATACTTACAGGCTTCAGGAACTGTATGAAAGTTACCAAAATGTTGCAAACTTAAAGAAAAAAATTAAATCTGTTATGGAAACCCTGAGGAAATCGAAAAAACTAACTCCAGATATACAGAGAAGTCTGCTCAATGCTCGGAATTTGTCTGAACTTGATTTAGTGGTAAGTGTATAGTTAAAAAACCTAACGGTTTGTTTCATGCATTTGTTCCTTTAGTTAAGGTACCTAGTTCGGTCGAGAAGTCCGGGGCCGAACTACTGCCACACTTTTATCTCATTAGTTTGGTTGTGACGTCAAACCAAACTAATGGGAATTGGAACAAGTCAAAAGTATGGTTAAGGATGTAGCTAAGTAAAAATACTCTTTTTTTTCAAGAACTATATCTAAATTTAAATTTTTCTTAAACATCTTTCCAAATAAAAAAAATAAAAAGCTCAGTATGTCATTTCACACTTCCAAGTAACCACTAAACGAAAACTGTATATTTCTATTCAATTATTCCCTTGAAAGTTTAGTACAATATTGTTCTATGAAAAATTGCTAAGGTTACGCATTGTCTGTGTAACTTTCATCAATTTCAAAACGATTTACAAAAACCGCATTTACTTGGGAACCTTTCCCAATTCCATTTTAGGCAACATAAATGACTCAATGTGTTTATTTGAGTATAAATAATTAATATATCAATAACAACACTTCCCATTAGTTTGGTTTGATGTCACAACCGTCACAACCGAACTAATGAGACTAAATTAAAAGTGTGGCAGTAGTTCGGCCCACAGACTTATCAACCGAACTACTGCAAATAAAAGGCATTTGTTTATTAATTTGTTTGTTTATTATTTTCAGTATGCACCTTTAAAAACTCACTCCTTATCACTTGCGGAGAAAGCTCGGAATCTTGGCTTGGAACTATATGCTATTAAACTGCTTAATGGTGATTATATCAACTTACAAACATTGTGCAGTGATAGCGAAGAGTTGTCATCTGTAGAAAAAGTTGAAAATCACATAACACATATAGTGGCTGATATAATATACAAGGATACTAGAGTCCTTGAACATATGAGAGACTTGTAAGTGTATTTTGTTTCCAACATGATGCATATAATGTGTTTATATCGAAATGTTTAGTTAGCCTGTACTTTAAACACAACATGTCTTTTACAGAAAAGAAGAAACTAGATTTACGATACAAAGCACCCGTACCAAAAGTTCCACAAAACCAAAAGATGAAAACAAAAAACCTGATAGCAAATCTGACCCAGAAACCTATCAGTTGTATTTTGAATGGAAGTGCCCAGTGCAGTTTGTCAAACCACATCAAACACTGGCGTTAAATAGAGGAGAGCATGAAAAAATATTGTCAGTCAAAGTAGTGGTCCCTGATTGGTTTCATCACAAGCTGGAAAGGTACATTTACAGGAAATTTGTGGGTCCTTACATTTACAGGAAATAAATATATACTAATATACTATCTAACACAGCGAGATACACATTATTAAAAGATCAACTGGCCGAGTGTGTGTCTGAGTTGAACACTAAGGATTCTGTACCAGCATTGTATGGAGACCCCCTATTCATTTTTTCATCACACTTGCTCGTAAACGGTATCAAAACATACAGCTTAACTTGGCCGCAATGCCCCATATAAAACCCTCCAGCTCTTTTCTTGTCATGAAATCCTAGCGAGGTACCTAAGTACCACCCGCGCCCGCGACGCTCGCAGCGGCCGGCTCCCCGCGGGCCCCGCCTGACGAAACGCCGCGTCTCCGGCACGCGGTTTTTCTGCCCTATAATTTTATTTATTTACTCGCAAATGGGATTAAAAACATTATGTTTCACGGGCGGTACGGGAATTATGAACCTCGACTCTGAAAGCCCTCAGTCTTCGACTTTGGGGTTCTACTAGAGCTAGAGCCTCGATCGTAATTCCAAATAGTTGTAGTACACATAGTATCTAAATAGAAATCTATTGTTTTACAAATTTTACAGGTTCTGCTTGCCTTTATGGAGAAGCAATCACTGGGTTCGCAAAGGTTTAGACGACGCGTACAATCGCCTTATCAAACCGTGGCTCTCCAGAAAAGTTAGGGCTGATCTAACAGCAGCAGCTCAGAAAGAGGCTGTCAAAACCTTTACAAATAATCTGGAAAAGTACCTATTAACTGAACCTATCAAAAACAGGAAAATAGCTGGTTTAGACCCTGGCTTTAAAGCTGGTTGCAAGGTAAATATTTTCATATTGTTTATGATCAAATCAAAATGTATCTGTAATATCCATAATATACTAAATAATATAGAACCATTTCTAATTCGGTTATTCTTAGGTAGGCATCATAAATTCAGATGGAGAAAAGATAGAAGCTGTTACTATTTACCCAAACCTGAATCGGAATCTAACAAATGATCCAGCAGCTGCGCAGCTGAAAAACCTTTTAACTAAGAATAAGTATGTGCATTTTGTATCCCACTTTATTTGAAACATTTATAGCTGTGTGACGTGATATTTCTTTAATACAATTAACATTTTCAGAGTACAATTAATAGGTTTAGGTAATGGAACAGCCTGTCGTGAAACAGAATCATGGCTGAAGTTTCAAGGTATATCACAAAATATCCCAGTTATTATTGTACCGGAACAAGGAGCATCCATATATTCCATTAGTAAAGAAGCCCAAAAGGTAAACAACAACATATTTTACAAAATAAATAAATAAAATAAAATAAATAAATAAATAAATAAAATTATTATCTAACAAGTTATTAAATTAAGTACTCAAGTAAAAATATTATTATAAATTTCAGGAGCATCCAAAGATGGATCCAAATCTAATTTCGGCTTTGTCAATCGCAAGGAGAGTACTGGATCCTTTAGGGGAGTTGATCAAAGTAAGTCACAGGTTTTTATAATGACTGCAAGCTTTATTTTATTTAACTTGCCATGTTAGTATGTATGTGTTCGTCAAATCTTGCGAATCGAATTTGAAATATGTAGGATGGATGATCATCTAAGTATAGTAAGCCAAAATAAAATCAGCAAAAAGAGCTTGCATCCTTTAATATGCCATTTTGCCATTTTATTTTCTTTTTAGGTAGACCCGAAGAACTTGGGCGTTGGACTATACCAACACGATATTCCACCTAAAATTTTAGACGCGGCATTGGATTGTGCAGTTGAAAAGATTGTTAGTTTAGTTGGCGTCGATATCAATACCGCTTCATTAGCTCTGCTAAGGTAAATTAAAGTTAAACTAAAAAATGCTCATTGCGTGTATCTGTCGTGTTATTATTCTGTATTAAAATATTTATTTTTCCTTGCAGGCGAATCTCGGGTCTCAACGAAGGGAGAGCGAAAAAGATTTTAAGCTACCGCCATGATAATGGCGGATTCGTCACAAGAGCCGAAATACTCAAAGTAGCAGGTATTGGCAAAGTGACATTTCAGCAATGCGCCGGTTTTCTCAAGGTCGTAGGAGGAAGTGAGCCACTTGACGCCACAATTATTCACCCAGAAAGTTATGGAATTGCAAAATTGTACGTTAGTTATTTTTTGCCACATTGTATTATTCGATTATTTCATGCCAAGTTTTTAACGGCGCATTCTTCATGAAGCGCCTGGTAGAATAAAATAACTGCGGTTGACAGCTTGTAGATAAAAAGATGTAAAAGAAGACTGTGGCCTATTTGCAGAATTAAGTTTCGATTCAGTGAGGTGACAGTACATGCAATATAATTGGGAATGGATGATTATTTTGAAAGTGCTTGGTGATTTTTCTATTGATAGGAATAACCATCCTTAGCTACGGAAAAAAGTTTCAGATTTTTCCGTCGAACCATATATTTTATAAAAATAAAAACATTTTACTCAGTCACTCGGCGAGCCCTATACGGAAGTAAGCAGTACGCCAATGACATAGTCAAATTAAAAAAAAAAATGCTGCTTGAATCTGTGGTACACAATGACATTTGTCACTGACATTGATTGATAGCACCGCACTCGGAAGCTAAAACAAGCAAAAGAAACGGTTAAGTGGCGCCGTCTGTAGATTGTTGTTGGTACTAAACCACCTATTTGGGATTTCATTAAAATTACCACACATTTCTCATATAACTTTCAGTAGTGTTTTTGATTCGGAGTAGAAATAACCCAATAATTCCAAAATCTGAGAAAAAAATGTATATTATGGTCATTTTCATTGAAATTCCCCATGTTTGGTTAGTAACACGAACAATCTACAGACGGCGCCACTTAGCCGTTGCTTTTCTTAGCTACAAATGCCATCGTGTACCACAGATTCAAGCAGCATTTTTTTTTTTTAAATTTGATTATGTCATTGGCGTACTGCTTACTTCCGTATAGGGCTCGCCGAGTGACTGAGTAAAATGTTTTTATTTTTATAAAATATATGGCTCGACGGAAAAATCTGAAACTTTTTTCCGTAGCTAAGGATGGTTATTCCTATCAATAGAAAAATCACCAAGCACTTTCAAAATAATCATCCATTCCCAATTGTTTACTTGCTGTTTCTCGCGGCTTCGCCCCATTTTCATTTCTTTTCTATTATTTTTTATTTATTTATATAGTTTTTTTCTCCATATAAAAACATTCCGTGGAACTTTAGGAATATATTTATACTCGGTAGCAAAGAAAACTGGTTTTCATGCAACTTTCTACGGAAAGTGACCCGGTTTCTTTGCTCCAGAGTTTATATGAAAAATAAAAATTTGCCGAAATGATCCAGCTGTTCGAGTTTTTGGCACTTGGCAACATTCATTATTAGGGTTTTGTAGTCAACAAGAAACCCTTATAGTTTCACTATGTTCGTCCGTCTAGAGATTCTTAGTACTAGGAAGCTGTAATTTGGCATGGGTGTTGGCTTTAAAATTTAATGAGTAATAGTGAACTAACTTATAAAATGTAATTGAAATCGTGAACTATGTTCATTGTAGTAGGTATCGAATAAAATCAAAAACAATAATATCCAATTATTGTGACAGGCGACTACGGAACCCTACACTGCGCATGGCCGGTTTTTATTTATTTAAGTAGATGATCGAAATACTTTGTTAATTTCAGGTTTGCCAAGAAAATTGAAGTCAACATTAAGGAACTTAATCAGTCCCATTTCCTAGAACTGGTTGAGAGGAAAATATCGTCCATTGACATTGAAGCTGTCAGCAAAGAACTTAAAACTGACATCAGCACTTTAGATCTCATCATCAATGCATTCAAACAGAAAACAAATGAAGACCACATTATTGTTTTTTGCAAGCCAGTGTACTCTATGGCAGTTCAAGCCACTGATCAAATAAGAGAAGGATTAACGCTTACAGGTATTGTAATAGCTAATTGGGAATGGATGATTATTTTGAAAGTGCTTGGTGATTTTTCTATTGATAGGAATAACCATCCTTAGCTACGGAAAAAAGTTTCAGATTTTTCCGTCGAGCCATATATTTTATAAAAATAAAAACATTTTACTCAGTCACTCGGCGGCCCCTATACGGAAGTAAGCAGTACGCCAATGACATAATCAAATTTAAAAAAAAAAATGCTGCTTGAATCTTTGGTACACGATGGCATTTGTAGCTAAGAAAAGCAACGGCTAAGTGGCGCCGTCTGTAGATTGTTCGTGTTACTAACCAAACGTGGGGAATTTCAATAAAAATGACCATAATATACATTTTTTTCTCAGATTTTGGAATTATTGGGTTATTTCTACTCCGAATCAAAAACACTACTGAAAGGTATATGAGAAATGTATGGTAATTTTAATGAAATCCCAAATAGGTGGTTTAGTACCAACAACAATCTACAGACGGCGCCACTTAACCGTTTCTTTTGCTTGTTTTAGCTTCCGAGTGCGGTGCTATCAATCAATGTCAGTGACAAATGTCATTGTGTACCACAGATTCAGGCAGCATTTTTTTTTTTAATTTGATTATGTCATTGGCGTACTGCTTACTTCCGTATAGGGGCCGCCGAGTGACTGAGTAAAATGTTTTTATTTTTATAAAATATATGGCTCGACGGAAAAATCTGAAACTTTTTTCCGTAGCTAAGGATGGTTATTCCTATCAATAGAAAAATCACCAAGCACTTTTAAAATAATCATCCATTCCCAATTATTCTGTTTTTTAGGTAGTGCTAAATTTGTGGAATAGATTTTAATAAATGAATATTTTTTTTAGGAGTTGTCCGCAACGTGGTTCCATTCGGATGCTTCGTCGACTGTGGTGTCGGTGAGAACGGTTTAATACACAAGAGCCATTTAGGCGGCAATCAAACTCCTAAACTGGGCGACCGGGTGTCAGTCACTGTTATACCGTCTACGAAACCGAAAAAGATACAACTGAGACTTGAGAGAATTCTAGACTGAATTATCTTAAGTACTTAAATACTTGACATGTTTAAGTATCCAGTACTGATTGATACAGACTTCTCGTAATGTGATGATACGTAAGGTACCAATTATTTTCCCTAATCTAACTGTGAATGATTGTGATATTGGTTATGGTTATGTAGATATAAGATAATTGTTGTTAATGTTCATAAATAAATCAGACATTTTGTAAGACATCGAACTTTATTGAGAATAATAATTAACAAAATAATAACTACTTATTTGAATGGTTTAGGCAAAAAACTTGTCATTCTGCTTCGAAAATAGATATTTCGTGTTTAGGGTTGAGATTATGAACATGAAATATTGCTTTGTTAACGATAGCATCGCATATTCCAGACGTTACTCTGAGGGAAAGATAATTATTAAGCTGTGTAGATAATCATTTAACTGTAACTCGGAAAGCTGAGAATAAAGATACAGTATTTAAGAAATGGTACATCACGTATACCTATAATGCACTACTTACCGTCTGCTTAACTTTGGTTTTGTGTCCGTTTCACGCACTTTGAGCAGTTGCGAATATGTTGGGACTTCTTCTTTAGAGTAGTATTCAATTTGATACTTGAACATTTTACTATGCAAAGCATCCCTGAATTAGGAATTATAATTATTTATTATTTTTACTTTTACGTTTAAATCTTAAAATGTGAGGAGTACGAAGAAATCTTACCACAGTATTCCGTCTATAATTCTTATGATATCAACTATTGTCATGTTGTTGCCCTCAGGGCTTTTGCTACCACTATGATCTTGTAGGTCCGATGATATCAAATCGTAGGGAGGTGTCTTAAATAAGTATTCAATTTTAATTAATGCAAAACTATGTAGTATATCCATCACACAAGTATATGTTTAACTAAAATTGGTAGGTATTTAAATTGCAGTTACCTGCTCCCACATCTGTTTTAAAAGCATTCTACGGTACCCATCGCGTTGTCCCTTGGACGATATAGACACAGTAAGTGACAAGTAAAACGGTTGGGGTTTTTTAATATCCTCTACATATGGAGGTGAATCATTAATACCCTGTAAATAACCGTGATTAGAACAATAAAAATCCTTTGTCCAGGGTTCTTTAATCGCAACTTACAGGGTGGAAGAATCCTTCTTCAGTTATTATAAATTCTTGGTGGCACTTGTCTAGTTTATTGCGTCGGAGGAGCTCATTACGTTGATAACGTCTTCGCTCTGTTAAATCCAATAGTTCACATGCCACTGTTGTTCTGTAATTATGTATTTTTACTAAATATATACATATATCCGGCGTTTGTGAACCAATTTTGATGACAATTTGGTCCATTTTCCTAATTCAAGATCAGATGATTTGATCTCAGGGTAATCATGATATTATCTTCAAATTTTATTGGCACACACTTATAAAAATTTAACCATTTATGTGTTAATAATAATAATGTTCAGAGTTTCGTGCTGAGGCATATAGTTCAAACTGATCAGCAGATATAGCTTATATGTATGACAATATTTTTACCCTACTTTAAAGTATTAAAGAGGTTGTATTTTTTATTGTTATAGCGATTTACACATTTTTATTTTCTTTTTCACAAAATGTTGGTAGTTTGTTATATTTAAATCTTACGTGAAGGTAGCAGGTTCCTGTAACGTGTAAACGGTCATAGTAATCCACTCTGAACATTTAGGCTGTATCACTCCCCAACATGGTGTCATCACCACATTCACAATGTTAGCAATTCTTTCGCTGGAACAACTACCTCATTAGTGACTAAAATATTGTTAATGTTTTTTCATCACACTTGCTCGTAAATGTTATCAAAACATTCAAATTAAGTTGAGGGCAGTGCCCCATATAAAACCCTCGGGCTATTTTCTTGTCATGAAACCCTAGGGCGGTAAGTAGCGCCCGCGACGCCCGCAGCCCCGAGCCCCTCGCCGCCCGCGCAACCGCCCGCCGCGGCCCCGTCCTGGCCAAACGCCGCGTCTCCGACACGTGGTTTTTCTGCCCTATAATTTTATTTATTTACTGCAAATGTGATGACAAACATTGTATGTTTCGCGGCGGGCGCTACAGGAATTACGAACCTCGACTCAGAAAGCCTCGATCGTAATTCCTCACTTACCGCCCTTAATACACAATGTACTATATTATTAGTAGGTATTCGAACTTACGGTAGCCATATAAATCGCATGACATGATCGGTGTCGTTACACATAGCTATCGCATCTCGAGATAGTGAATGGGTCGGCATGATTGGGATAGTATAGTGTTCCACAGATAAAAATACCTTCAACAAAATCATGTAATATAGCAAGTTCGAGCCTTATTCCTAGTTCCCAATCTTACTGGTTTGGTTACTTACAACTTCCCTCCTGTAGGCTGATCTGATCACTTTGTCTACAAAGAATGGCACATCAAGTCTCGTCTCTACACAATTCGGTAAACCACCTTGTCCTCTCACCATTATTTTCTCCGTGTCGTATCCAAAAGAGCATAAGAAAGTGACCTACAATTATCAAAAGTTTTTAATTGCAAAACATAACAGAGGATATTCTGTCGTTTTCAAATGTCTGTTATGAGTCTCCTACCTCATAATCAATCATTTCTGTAGGCATGAAAGCAAATGGTATCGCCAATTTGCCTAGCGGTGGGACTTCGGCGAAGTATAAGAGGCATCGGATGACAGAGTCTGGAGTTATCACGTTTCCTCGCAATAGACGCCATGTCGTGAATACATCCGTTGGATTGTAGAGCCAAACAATCTAGAATATTTCATTGAGACTATTTTTTTTGTTACGTTTTTCTTATCTTATAACAATTTACTGTCCAAAATTCAACCGCAAACTTACCCGTATAACAGGATCTAAATTATTTATAGGCACTTTACCACATTCCAACACCGCCAAATAATCAGAAGACTCCTTATGCCGCCTTAAAGGTGTTAATATTCCTTTAGAATTGAGATGCGCATAAATGTGGATGTATAAGAACAACGACCTTTGGTTTGGCAGCGTTAATCCGTAACATAACGTGTTGAGGCCTTCGTAAGAATAATTTAAGTTTAGGTGGAGGAGAGCTGGGTTTTCGGGCTGAAATTTATTAATTATAATCTTAATTGGTCAATAAATTAATAAATCGAGTTAAAAGCTCGGAGCATACCGAAACAATGCCATTGATCGGGGACAGTTTGATGAGAGGTCTGTGTATGCATGTATGCCTCCATTCGTACAAAGATGTTCCGATTTTGACCTCGACCATTTCGCAGTCGCATATTTTCTCCCTGCGCAGACTCCAAGTGACGGGCACGCGATAAACGCAACCCATAACGAATATCAGCTCTACATGGCCGTTGCGCACGCAAAGGTCGGGACCATGCAGATGTACGTCCAACGGTTTATTCGGCCTACAGTCCATCAGAGCTTTATTTAACCTGTATTGCGGAATAACCGTTAAAAGAGTGTAATGAGAAAATAAACTTGGAAGAAGAATGTCAATTTAATAATATTTTATCTTTTCACAACACTTACTCGTCGATATTAGTAATATTCCAGACGCAATGATTGCTCAAGATTACTGGACATTTTACAGAAATAGTTCGCTTCACCTGAAAAGGAAGTCGTTTGAAGATAGTACATATGGAAATATGGTCGTATAAAAAAAATATATCCATCAAACGCAGTCACAGTAGGTACCTTGATACTAGGGTAGATTCCGTCGTACCAGACCTTGCATATCGTCTTTGTAATCGGCTGGATTTCTTCAATTTCGTCAAATTCATTACGAAAAAGCACAGTATACTTGATATTTATCTGCCTCGGCCCCGCCCCGTCTGGTGTAACTGACAGTATCACTTCACAATGGTTAGAAGGCTTAAGGCTGTTCTATTTAAAATCAAAATGCTCATTAATTTCTTATCAGCTATTAAGCGTCATATTTTTTCTAAGATTAAGTAAGTAAATGCTTTATTGTACAAATATAAAGAAACAGATACAATTCACAAAAAAAAAATAACATTAATATGTATATGCACAAAGGCGAACTTATCCCTATAAGGGATCTCTACCAGTTAACCTTTGAGTAGATGAGAGGAGCATTAAACGAGGGGCCGACAAAGTAAATTGAAGATTAATACGCACTACAGGGGATTCCATTTCAAATCTATCTCCACTCCAATCATCTTCTAGTCCTTGGATTTCGTAAAACAGTTTTGATGTGAAGAAGCAAGAACCGTAGTTATATAGAGTTACAGATTGTGACCCACTCTCTTTTACCACAATATCGTGAAAATTGTTAAGTCGGGGCAAAACCTAATAAAATTGAATACATTTTATTACGTCTAATAAAAGGACAGATTAAAACTAGGCATGAAACCTTACCCTTAAATCAGGAAGCTCCGAAAATCCGGTGATTTGTATAAATAATTCTGTTGGCTCCCCAACTGGTCTGTAAAGAACATTCGGACCTCATTAGTTATAGGTGAAGATGAGATGGTATTATAGCCTTACTATTGACGAATATTCACATGGTTTAGCTACTCAAATGCTTAAATGTTTTATGTAAAACTGTAGGTAGGTAACTACCTGCCATTGATAAGCACAATGCATGAGCACGTTATGGTCGTCTCATAGACTTTGTTGGGTTCTTTGGGAAAGAACCACCAATGATAACAGACTATCTCTCTTGGCGGAAGAACTATAGAGCCGCCTTTGTCAGCTCCAAACCATGAGACTGAATTTAAAACTCTTATGCTGAAAATAATTAGCGTTTTGATTACGATCTAGAAACTAATGAACACGACGCCTGCGATGCCTGTAAAATGACTTTTGATATTAATCTTTTCAGTACCTGTGGAAGTTTCAGTCAGTAACATGAACATAAAAATATAGATATACAAACTGTATCTCCATCCTGGTTAGGTTATGTAAATGCGCCGTGCAATAGTTAGTGCAGCCAGTGATGGTAGGAGGAAACTCGAAAACTGCATGGGTTGCAGGATTGTACCCATGAGACATCACCTCCACTTGGCTGATTTCAGCGTTGCCGGATAAGCATAGGCGGGCCTAGAAGAAATCTCTGTGATTTGAACATTAATAAAAGTGGTACTTAACCCTTCGTCTGTGGCGCGGAGCGAAATTTACAAACCGTCGTCTGTGGCGATTTTGACAGTTCCGCA
The DNA here is from genome assembly GCA_932294345.1 of Pandemis cinnamomeana. NCBI lineage: Eukaryota > Metazoa > Arthropoda > Insecta > Lepidoptera > Tortricidae > Pandemis > Pandemis cinnamomeana. The sequence continues at coordinate 6,020,599 of OW028705.1, read as the reverse complement.
AGTTACGTGATACGGATCCTTATCATACGCATACGATGGTAAAAACAGGATCCTGAACCAACACAGACGACGGGTTAAATGATTATAAAATAATTAGGCATATTTCACCTTATGAACTTTGTTGATCATCAAGTCCCAGGTTTCGAAATATTCTCCAAAAGTTTTCGGTTCTAGAGCTACTGTAATAATCTGCCATCCACGGCCTTGTACGGTCCCGCACATCGGCATTACCACAAAATTGCTGGATTCAGAAAATCAATCAATGTACTGAGCAATGCAAAATAATGTTAAATTTAATTGTTGTTAATGCATAGCAGAAACTTACGTTCCAACAGGAGCTTCAAATTTAAAATACATAGTAGTTTCTAATTTGTTTGATAACATGAAGTTGGCAAAAGTGGTCCTTGCGGGAACAGTTGGTGGCATTACCACCTAGAAGTTATAAATAATGTTTTTTTTAATAGCGATTTAAATCATAGTAAGTACGACTAAAGAAATGTGTAATAAAAATACGCACTTCAGTGGGACAGTCCCACTCCGTGATCCATTCGGTGCAAGGAGACCATGTATTGCCAATACAGGGAATACGAAACCAGGTATGTTTTATTTTCACTTGGTCGGTATTATCATCGTCGTACCTCTTAAATTGATAATCTCCGCACATAAGATAGCCGTATACCTCCTCATTCAATTTAGGCCTAAATTAAAAATACATATAGTTTAATAGTTAATAAAAAGCACACCTACCTATTTGAAATATATGATATTTATGAACTATGGTTTAAGTCATTGTTCTTTAACTACTTGCCTAAATCTGATAGTGAATAATCTTGATTCGCGTGGTGGTATCACTGACGCTATAGGATCAACTAGAAATATATTTTCAGGATCTGAAAAGTTACACATCATCAATCACATCAGTACCTAATAATAGGTACCTATTTTCCGAGACGCTGCACGTAATAACCAATCGCAATCACTCGAGATGTACTGACCTGGAATCCATTGTATATAGCCTTCTTCTTGCTCATGATTGGTGACGCAGATCGTCTGTGATATATTTCTGGTCACATCAAAAACGCTTCCTTCGCCAAAGTCAAGGTATCTCTCAAATACTGAGGCCGTTGGTATGTAATTCAGGCGATTTAAACTGTTCTCCATTAAATGTGAACATCGATTTTTATGTTTCCAGTTCTTTTCGAAAACGTGGTCGGTAATGTTGAACAGGGGGTTACCGGGCAAAAGTACAGTCGCTATCACGTTAAGAAAAAGCGGATCCTGGAATATGTTAAGCGCATAAACAGTAAAAAGGAGTAGAAAAAATACAGTGTAGGTATAATTTACTACCTGGTAGGTACTAAAGTATAAAACAGGTTCGGCAAGTTCTCTTTACAATATTTTATACACTAAACTTAAAGCTTTAAACAGAAACAGAATTTCCCCGTACGAAGAGCATTTGCTTCCTGAGTGAAGTTATTCAATGTTCAAATAGTTTATTTTACTGTTGGTCTTAATCAGGCGGTAAATATTAATTATGAAAAGCTTCTAAAGCACTATAATTATGTAGAATAGAATAGAATAGAATATATTTATTTGCAAAGAATAAGTACATTTAACTTACACAATAAAAAGTAAACTAATAATTTAAAAACTACGAAAAAGATGTCAAGTCGGTCTGTAAGTGTGGTAGGGCAGATCCATCATCAAAACTAAACAGCTTCGCTGCTGGCTTCCATTTGTGGCAGGTGGCTCGAATGCACATGCTGGAGCTTGACGTCATATGCCTGCATAGGTCGGCAAAAAAGTTGCGCGTAATGTATTTTTATAAGATCTAAGTACCTATTCTGCGGCGTCTTTTAGGACTGGTAACAAAAATGACCATTGAAATTGTGCAGCTTTGGTAAGGGCAGTATAGGCAGGTTGTGGTGAATCTTCACATAATATGAATGATATTTTTTCTTAAGTGGAAACCCATTTATGTACGTTATATTTTGCAAAATCATCTTTCCCTACTCCGATGTAGCTTCCCAGATAGCGAGATCCAGTTACAATTGAAACATTAGTATTCTTGAATAGATACATGTGTTGCTTTCTGTTTCTGTTGGTCTTAATCAGTGTTAAGGTCGTCAGCTGGTCCTATACATAGTTCAACATAATGTTCTTACCTGATGCAAAACTAAACACACGAGTTCAACTGTATATATGCCAAGAGCACTTCCAGTGAACACTACCGTCGTTGTTATAGTCTCATAGGCCCTTATAAGTCCACAGTTACCTGTAGAGATCTGTCAATATATGAGTTAAATCAATTATTGATTGAATTACTGTATCTACTTACGAGTATATTGTTTAGGCTTAACTTAGAACGGTCCAATAAAGAAAATTCTTACTTGGAAATATCCTTGACCTGACAAAGGCAAGAGCCATTGATAAGTTGTCTCCACGGCTGACTTGTTAATAATGTTAATTATTGCCTTCCTCTTTTCATCCACATTCTTGCATATCCGAAACTTGAGCTTCTTTTTGCTCAATGTTACATCTGGTCCTTTGAATAAAATTATTTAGCACAGTTGATTCAATCCACTAACTCTTCCCAGTACTTATTTCGAGAAAATCCCCACTACTCCCCACTATTGATCATTGTCATCATGCATTGGGTCAAGCGAATGAACTTTTACGCTCACTCTCTTTGCCTACCTTATTACCTAGCAGAAAGATACTAAGTATTAAAAAAATATTACAGACCGCAATGGTAAGGTTTTTTTTAAGGAAATAAGAGTTGGGTATTTTTGTAGCCTAGCCTAGATGATCAGTTATTGAATGAACTAGTACGTACGCACTACGATAAGTTTTTAGTTCTTACCGAAGCACCTTCCAGAAACGGTGACCCGGTAAGTATTGCCCGCCGTGTCGTCGACCAAGTAGTAATCCGTGAAGGCCTGCCCAGCAATGTTCGGCCGAAAGCTGATCCGCACTTCGACGCTGTCCCGCGGCTTCACTATCGCTGATGTCACGGATACGTTGAATATGCGGTCCACGTTATTCAACACGTAGATTAGCGACACGCGATATGTTTGGCATTTCTGGAAGTTTTAGGCTGTTTCGATCTTAAACTCTGTTGACTTTAACTACTTATTTTTAAAATCATAGCTAACTACCTACTAATTTTATGAAAGCGAAAGTTTGTATGTGTTTGTTACTTCTTCACGCCGAAACGGCATTTGCAGCAACATTCCCCTTACATTATAAAAAAATCTTAAAGGAATTAAGTGTTTTTTTCTCTCATTCCAGACAAGGCTCAATATAAAAAGTAACTATAAGTACTAATTTTATATGACAACGTTTTAAAGTCAAAATTTGCCTTTAACCACCCTATTTATTGCATGTCTGTAAGTAGACCACGATAGCTAATCAGAAACAACATAGAATTTTAAATAAAAACCCACCGGATTTCAGACAAAGTCGCGAGTAATAATTAGTATCTAGGTTAAAATAAACCCCTTTAAAATGTAATTCGACTTAATATTCGCTGCAAAATGGAACATTCCACATGACAACCTCCTCGACCCTGGTTATTAAAGGAAAGGAAAGCCCTTCAGCCGATTTCAGAAAGAAGCATCAACAAGTACCTAATAACACAAACAAAAATCAAGTAGCTAGTTACCTAATAAAATGGTCAAGTCGCTCAAGTGTTGTACGTACCTAACCAACATACGGAGCAAAGTGAACTGGTGAAAAGCCAATAGCTAATTCCTTTTAAATGTTTAATTAATTACATGAATCAATAAAAATTGTAAAAGAAGTTTACATACAGTTGTTTGATTATGCACCCAAACTGATTTTTCGGCCACAGTGTCCACAGGGATAGATCCAAAATCTACCACTTTCTCTTCGGTGATGCTGTCTTCTGAAAGGTTTTGCATAATGATTCCAATTTGAATTAGGATAAAGGAAAATTGATCTACCTAATTATCTATGACTAAACCAATAATTAGAAATAAAGACTAAAATTATATAAATTAAATTTATTTTGACTCCTTTGTTACAGTTTCAAAGTTGCCACCATTTTAAAATGGCGTCGCCGAACACTGTTTGAGATATTGGTTTCACACACGTTGAAAAAGTACAATGATATTTTTTTAAAGCTATAAATCGCATAGTGTTAAGCAAGAACATGAAATTACTTTTAAGTTATTAATGATATTGAATTTCTGTATTATTTTGTATCTAATATTCGACAGCATCCTGCTACATTTAATGGCGTTGATATCAGTAGCAGAAACGTGTTGAACTGATTGATTTGACGTTTTCACTCCACCGCCTCCTGCCCTGCCCTCCTCACCCTTCGTGTTTCTTTCGTACACTTCGTATTCGTAGTTCGTATCGCAAGATTCTTTACTTGGAAAAAGATGTGTGTTTCGTAAAGGCGAATATTTTGACGAAATGAGGGAAAAACTTCCTAAAGTGTAATTTTAGTGACATCAACTGTGTTTTAATTTTACTAATATCAAGTTTATTTATTGTGGTCCCTCGCGAAACCAGTTCAACGCTTAATGCTTCCCTCACGATTCCAACTTCCTGCTTATTATAAAATGGATTTTAATGTTTTCTCCTGAATACACATGACAGTATAAACCGCGTCAGCAACATTGCAGCTGTACCATGGATTCAGAAACCGACTGGTTGTACGAAATTCTGAAAAATGTGCAGTTGGATCAATTTTATTTGCCTATTCGAGACCAGTTACAGGTAAACATTACTATTTTTATCCTGTGCTTTTAATGTCCTCAATCAAAACTTGGCTATTATTGATTTTTATTTCATAATTTCTGCCAGTTTTATTGAATTTACTTTCTTATGAAGTTAATTGCGAAATAGGTATTCACTGGCCTTTTCGCAACCCCCTCTTTTAAGTCAAGGTTGAGTAACACGTGTTTATCATAACAAATTGCTCACAAATAATAGGCAATGTATTGTTGTAGATAACAAGATTGCCACACTTTGATTATGTGCAAACAGATGATCTGGAGCGAATTGGCATTAGCAAACCTGGTATACGCAGGCTGCAGGATGCTGTTAAAAAAAAGAACAGGCAACTTTGGATGTCGAAGAACAAAAAGTTTTGGAATAAATTGTTTGGTTCATCAAGTTCAGCATCCAAGGAGAAGACTGATCTACCCATGAGGTCACCCATACATACTGAAACGAGAACAACTTGTGTTATATTTGAAAAAGACCTTACGTAAGTAAATAACCACAACAAGGAAGAACTAGCTATATTGCAGCTATTATTGCTATTAATGAATCAATTTTGCAGGTTGCTTAATGATCTGGGTACTGGATCATATGGGGTAGTAAAAAGAGGAGAATGGAGGACGGAATCAGGAAAGATTGTACCAGTTGCAGTAAAAGTTTTAAAAGCTGATGTGTTTGCGCCAGGTGTTTATGATGATTTCCAAAGAGAAGTTGAGGCCATGCACAGTCTGAAGCATCCCAATCTAATCAAGCTACATGGTGTGGTCGGCAAACCTCTGATGATGGTGTGTGAATTGGCATCTATGGGTGCTTTATTAGACTACCTAAGAGCTCAGAATGGGAAAACCTCATTAAATTTTATATCAAAATGGTCTGAACAAGTAGCAGCTGGCATGGCATTTCTAGAAAAGAATAGATTTTTACATCGAGATCTGGCTTGCAGAAATATCCTAATGACAACATTGGACTTTGTAAGTTAATGAAATAAAACACCATCAAATACTGCATAAAATTACACTACACCATCAACACTGAATAATATCATAATGATACATAAAATGGCATTAAATGGTATTAATTTAATTAAAGTAGGTGTCTTGAGCAGCAGTGATCACTTAACATCAGGTGCATCGCATGCCTGTTTGTCAGCTTAAATATATTAAAAAAATAATTAATTATAAAATTAATGAATGAATGAATTAATTAATTGTAAAAGCCCATCAAGGGAATAGGCGAGTCTTAGCAATCATGTTATAGGCGATGCGGCTAGCAACCCATCACTGTTTTGATTCCCCTTTCCACCTATACGCCTACAATCATGCTAAATGTGGCCTTTAGGTCTTGTTATCTCAGGCTCGGTCTACCCCGTAAGGGATATAGACGTGATTTGTATGTATGTGTATGTGTAATTAATTATTGAAGGAAATTCAATTCCTTGGAGTGTGGCAGATGCTTGTTGTTTATTGATATTCTAGTCATGGACTGACCGCTTAAATTAATCTTCTCCCGCCCGGTGCAGGGACTGCCCGCCCGCACCCCTCTCGGTCCCCTTTGTCGTCCTACCCTGCGCCCCTGTGCCGCGCGGGCGAGGACTCATTTAAGCGATGGGGCTATAACTTTTAAAACCAGACTAAAATAGTAGGTCTTATCATGCACACATTTTTTCACTTATGTCTTACATGTGTCAAAATCAAAACAATAGTAAAATAATAAATTTAGTTTACCAACACTCAATACCTACATTCCACACCTATAATTTGAGTAATAATTTACTTTACATTTACACCTGTCCTATCATTGAAGTTTGCTTTGTCGTTTGGAGAATCATTTAGCACTGCAGTAATAAAATATTGAAATTGCCATTTTCTGGCTGCTTCCTGTCCAAATAATAAAGGGTGAACGAAAATGCTATGTGCGAACTTTAGGGATGCTAACAACTTAAGGGTCTAGGCCAGGGTTTTTCAACCTTTTGTTGTCAACGGCACACTTTTAGTTTCAGTAAACTTTCACGGCACACCAGTAAAGAATTACCTACTATGACAAGGGAAAGTGCATAGTGCGGAAAGCGCGTCTCGTTTCCACGGAATTGACTAATTATTTCCGTACCTACTTTTTTGTTTTTCGAAATATTTTTTTATGACTGCAATTAAGCATCGCGGCACACTTGAAAATGTACGCGGCACACTGGTGTGCCGCGGCACACCGGTTGAAAAACCCTGGTCTAGGCTATACCTGCACCTATAACGCAGATATAAGTAGGAAATCAGTAGGAACAGGAGCTATCAGGTGACCCGCAGGATTGTTGGTCCCCTACAACTAACTATATAAAAGTTGGAAAATAATTGTGAGAAGTTTATTTCCATCTAGTAAAGACTTAAAACTTTTCCAAGATCATCATTTGTATTTATAGGTGACTAATGTAAAAACCCTGAGCTACAGACTTCCGCAATTGGGTCTAAGTGCGCCACGCTAACGTTTCCCGTGACTCTTTTGAGACGGAACAGAGCAATACGAATGATGAATAGGGAACAATAGTCGGCAATGGATCAACTATTGTATGCGTTTTTGTATCGGTGGAGGAACTTGCAATTTTTTATTCAGGTCTTCTACGCTCGAATCCTAGAGTTAAATATTATTGGCAAATATTACTTAGGCATAATATCACCATCACCAGGCAAGCTCCCCTTTGTGCCATACAATTTATAGTTGCTCTACACTCACTCTACACACTGCTTTCGCTCAACTCTTCCGTCTCGCTTGCCGGTCATGACGAGAGAGAAAGCACTGGGCATGTCGAATAACTAGAGTGCGTGCTTTCGTCTAGAGTGAGGTACAGACATTTGAGTAGAGTTGACAATGTGGGTGGTGGGATAAACGAATATATATTTATTTATGTTCTGCTCTATTTGTGTAGTAATTTATCTCGTTAAACTACGAGCGGTGTTGTATACCTTATCTGTAGGGGTTCAGCTGAAATAAATAAGCCCATTTTCTCAGTGATTTCCCCGGTTATGTCCCCGCTCAAGTCCGTAATAAAATAAACAATACAACAGTAATTTTTTTGAAGAACTTGAAAATTTTTGCACATATTAACAACGATTCTAAGAACAATGTAATAAAAAGAACAATAAACTTTTAAGGTTTAAATGAAAGATTGAATGATGCTGAGATTATTGTCGCGTGTCTATTTATTGCAAAATATCTCCTTAATTTGGACACAAATTAGTTTGTTAATGCGTAGCTCACAGCTATACCATTATTTATGAGTATTTAAGTAGTGCCTAAAGTAAATTTGTAATCTCAAAAAGTTTGATTCTACAAAATATTTCACCGACAGAAAGCTAACATAACACTCAGGCGAAGGCTAGGTAGGTACTTTTATCCCGAGAATATAGAAAGTTCCCGAGGGACGCAGACAAAGTAGCTAGCAGGCAACAGATAGTTTCAATGATTAACCATTGCATCGGTTAAAAAAACGCAAAAAATATAAGTAGGTATATCCCTGCTATTTATGCTCCAAAAACGAAATGACTAGAGAAAAAACGTTTTGTTATACACAACGGGATTTATCAAAATGTTTTTCAGAATAAAATATCAGCGTAACATGTTTGCGTAACTATTTGATATATTTTCTGTTGGCATCGCAAGTGTGGATGTCGTGTTTGTGATGTTTGGACTTCATACGAATATTTAGACAAGCACGTCGAATACGCTACGCTAACACGCACCACCAAGTGGAGTGCCTCCATAAGAAAGGTGTGGGGGTAGCTTGCCTGTTGTTACCCAGACGCGAAGCGTAGTTATATTTCCATTTCTAATGTGCAGGCGGGTGTGAAAGGCATTAATTCTTTTCCCGTGACAAACGCTAGCGTAAGACCTATGTGACTCTAAAATACTTATGATGTTGATGGCAGGTCAAGATCGGCGACTTCGGTCTGATACGGGCGCTGCCGGCGGCGGACGATTGTTACGTGATGACGGAGCGGCGGCGCGTGCCGTTCTCGTGGTGTGCGCCGGAGTCGCTGCGCTCGCGCCAGTTTTCGCACGCCACCGACGTATGGATGTTCGCCGTCGCGCTTTGGGAGATGTACTCTTTTGGGGAGGAACCTTGGAATGGTGAGTTTAACTTTACTATTAGTGACATAATACACCACTGCCTGTTTTCCATTAAATAGTGTGCCAGAAACCTATGCGGAAAGTTAGAAGTAGAATATCAAAGAGTCCATTCTCCCGCGCATAATCCAGCGATTTCATTGGTATTTTTCATTAGGTATTGGTAATTTTTTGATTGGTATTCGTAAATTAAAGCTACTTAGAGCAGGGGTTCCCAATTTTTTTGTGTCAAGGAACCCTAATTGATTACATTTTTCCTAGCGGAACCCTTCTTTGATAACACCTTAAAATAGGTATAAATGAAAAACAACACAGGTCAGTGCGCGCGAACAACGTTGCTCACCGCACATGAAAATATTTTTTACGGAACCCTTATTGCCCTTCCACGGAACCCCAGGGTACCGCGGACCACCTTTCGGGAACCGCTGACTTAGGGTATTAAAATGCTGAAGTCAGAATTACAAAAACGGAACCCTTTAGTTTCGTTTTGTTCGTCTGTCTGTCTATCCGTATGTCACAGGCCTTTTACTCGGAACGGAAACTAAAGGGCTATATCAATGGAATTTTGAAGGTACCTATTTGTGATAGAAAAAAAACCAAAACCTTCATATTTGTGTTAGATCCGCCCCTTAGTCCCATGGGTACATTAGCTAGCAACGGTATCACTAAACTCGTCACAAAATAAAAGGCCCGTTTTGACAATTGTGTTCGCCACAGCGGCATCTTCGCGACATAAGTAGTGATGTAACCATACGACTCAGTACTCACGATAAATCGATTCAAGTTTGCATGAGTATTTGATCGTTTTGAATATGTACCTAGTTATCTAGGGTGTGTAATGTTTGATATAAAAATATTTAATATATTTTCTATCGATATATCAACATTTGATATAATTTCAAAGGGTATAATCACTCATTGTGTATAATAAACGTTTGGTATAATTTTAAAATATATAAATTTATTTCGTATATTTATCGTTTGGTATAACGCTTATTTCTTATAACGATTATATGGTATAACGCTCATTTTATATACAAAAATATTTTTTATAGCAGTTCGTTTTTGTTGGGGGACGCAGTTTAAACCTAACCTAACCTACTTTTTGATAGCAGTTCGTTTTGTGATTATGTCTCTAATACATTATATCAATAATGGTTATGCCAATTGTTGTATTTTATATAAAAATAACGTTATACCATAAGTTCATTATAGGAAATAAGCATTATACTTAAAGAATGTTATATTAAATGATATTATATCAAATGATCATTATAAGAAATGATAATTATGTCATATGTAAATATATTAAGTGTTGTTATATGATTTAATAATTATATCAAATGAGCGTTATTGCTACTAATATTATACCAAAAATTTTTATATACATCGTTACGCACCCAGTTATCTATTGTAAAGTGCATTGGATTAAAGTTCTGATTAGAAAATTTAACTTAAACTGATATTGTAGCTATTTTGAAATGATATAATGTTACGAAAGGTCAATTGTCTTTCATTTAATACGTATTGATGCTCAGTAAACAGCTGGTGATATTTAGTAGTTGATTGGTATAAACACTAGTATTTAAATTTAATAAAAAAAACCGGCCAAGTGCGAGTCGGCCTTAACAAAATAAATCTTGATCGGTTTATTTTTTTCCTTAACCGATTATGGAAGGTGGGGGAATTGCGGACTCTTAAGCAGAGTCACAAATAAAACTCAAACTATTAATAATAATCAGTCTGTCTTTATTAATTGTTAAACTATAGTTGTTTACCTATCAAATCAACATTAATAATTATATGAGATCAATCAACATGTATTAAATTTTAATCAAAAACAAAAACATTTATGCTGGGTTAATTGCGGACAACAGGGGGTATTTACGGACGAGGTCTCATTTCATTTGCAGAATTCAGAAACGTAGCCTCTTGAAGAAGACCCAGCACTGCAATTCTCATGTGCCCAATTCTTACATTTGAAACACATAATCCAGTCTTCTGTGGGTGGATCACACGTCCGTATTTACCCCTGCCCATTTGTCCGCAATTGACCCAAACCAGTTAGAAAAAGTACAACAACAAAATTTTTAGGTTAACAAAATTTATCAAGGCCAACGGTCGTGCTATTTACTCGTCATTAACATCGCAATCGATAGAAAATATGACTTTTCAACTGACTCCTTAGTCTTTTTGAATAACACTCAAAATAGTAAATACGAATATTACATCAAAATCACAAAAAATGTAAAATTTCAATTACCTTGAAACATGTGCGCAGCCGTCTGTCGGGAGTGTTTGGTGGGCACTAAAGATGACCGAACGAAACGCGTGATCGCGGCTGCTGGACGCGGGGGGCAGGGATAGAGTAGATATATGTTAGTCCCTATTTACCCCGCGTCCGTAATTCCCCTATCGTCCCCTACTCTGTGTACAGTATGAAAAAATCGTTACGCACAGCACTTAGCCGAGTGAGCGGTACCCAAAAGTTTTGTATTGGCCGTGAAAATATAACTATGATTACTTACAAGGAACAACGGATTTAAAGCCGTCATCACAAACCGCGATTATAATTTTCACCTATTCACTTTTCGGCTTTCGAGTTAATTTAAAAGGTCGAAACGTAATCACTAATCAACAATACTTCGATTTAATTCCCGTGCGTCCGTTGACCCATTGCCCTCCTTCAGGCTTGAACGGTTCGGAGATTTTACGCCTGATAATGCGTGAGAACCAACGTCTGACGGCGCCGAATGCGTGTCCGCCTGATATTTACATGCTGATGATGCAGTGCTGGGACCTCAATCCCAAGGAGCGGCCGACCTTCGCCGGCATTCTGAAGTACATGGAGACCAATAAGTTCGAAACTGCCATTGCTGCGCTTAGGTAAGTTTGAAGTTAAGCCTAGCTGCTAGATTAAAACTCAGCGCAGCAACGTCATGTATGTTTTTCCAGGTTAAAAATATTCGATTTATATGTGGCATCTCCAAGTTTTCTGGCTATGCAGATGCTTGAATTTTTAATGTGAACTTAGTTACGAAGTGTATATTTTTATATTAAGTAAGTAAGTAAGTAAATGCTTTATTGTACAAATATAGAGAAGTAGAGACAAATCACAAAAAAAAGACCTTAAATATATGCACAAAGGCGAACTTATCCCTATAAGGGATCTCTACCAGTTAACCTTTGAGTAAATGAGAGGAGCATTAAGCGAGAAACCGACAAAGAGTGAGTTTAAAATATCCATATAGTGAAAGCCACAATAGAGCGTACATCTCAAAATACAACAAACAATTCATAAATAAACTACTAAATATCATTAAACACGTGCATACATACACACTATATACCTACAATATGAGTACACACATACAATATTTAAGGAGAAGGTGCGAGCCACATCTTCTTCAAGCCCTCCTTGAATGACGCCACAGAGGTAGATTGCCTGATGGAGGTCGGTAACCGATTCCACAGCTTAGCAGAGTGAACTGTGAAGGACTACTTGATTACTTGCCTATTTGATGTGGACTCGGCTGAAATACTATTTTATCTTATGAGTCGTAATTGAAGAGTCTAAATGTGTGACTGATGCCTTTGATTCCTGTGTGAGATGGTTGCCTACTCCTGTGATTTTGAGTGATGTCGGATTTGAAGGTAAATTTAAAATTCGAGCCATGCGCTGAGTAATGAGTGTTAACATGCTGCCGCAATCTAACAGGGCTCGTGCTGAGTGAAACTGGCCATGTACGTCTGCTATTTTTAGCAAGACGGTAGGGTAATAAAATAGGTGTATTAGTTAGTTGCTCTTTATGTTGTGCGGAATTATGAGAATTCTGAGATGTCTGTGTGTGCGCTGAGTGTGTGTGTTCCGGGTGTGAGTGTGTGTGCTGATTTGTTATTGTAGGTAGTCATTGTTGACCACCTACACGAGCTTTACTGGGCGAGCGGGACTGATTGGAGGGGTTATTTTGAGCGCTGGGCTTAGCCTGTGAGGCGTGTTGCTCATGAACTGGGCGCTGCCTGGGCTGATCTCTCAGGTGCGGAGGTAGAAGGTGAGCGGACGAGTGGGATGGAGAAGGAGCGTTGGGCCGATGTAGAGATGTGTGGTGGTTCTCCTTTCCACACTCTTTGCAAGTCCGCGTGGACTTGCACTCGCTATCGTAGTGTGGGCCTAGGCAGCGGCGACAGCGGTTACGGGCTTTGATGAAGTCCCACCGGCCTTGGATGGGTTGGTCGTTGTATCGTGGGCATGCAATGAGCTTGTGTCCTCGATCGCGACAAAATGGGCAGGGCATGTTATTGGAGGTGGCAGAGGCCTGAGCGGATGGTTGGGCTGAGTAGACTGGCCTTTGCTGAGTTGGGGGTGGAGAGCTGTAGTCTGGCCGGCTTCTGACCGGGACTACGGGACGAAATTGTTGATAGGCAGTGTGCCGAGGCGGGCTTCGAGGTGGCATAAGTGGGGATTGCCTGCGATATTGGGCAGGCTGTGGCGAGGGCTGACTGGCTCGTGATGTGCCTGGGTTGGCCCACTCGGTCTCTACACAGCGTGCGTGCTCTTCGAGGAAGCTTATGAGGTTTTTGAGGGTGGGCAGAGTTTGGCGCGATCCGTACTTTCGCTCGAAGAGGGTCCGGAGCTCACCCTTAAGTTTTCTTACGACTATGGACACGAACACGTAGTCGCAGTCCTTCATGGGCAGATCTAAGTTATTGAGCGCACATTGTGCGGAAATGAGCGGAGTTAGGAAGAGTGTGCGGATGTCTGAGCGCGTATGAATGAGAGGTAGCCCCAGGATAATGTCTACGAAACGGTCGATCAGTACGCGACGATTTTCGTAGCGCCTGGTGAGAATGTCCATGGCCACGGCAAAATTTTCGTTGGTGGGCTGAAGGTGAGACACCATACTGCGTGCCTCGCCTGAGAGGCAGGAGAGCAGGTAGTGGAGCTTGACAGCGTCCGAAATAGTGGCCATGTCATCGGTGAGACTCCTGAAAATGGCAACGAAGGATGGCCAGTCTTCGACCTTAGAGCTGAATTTAGGGAGCGCTATTTTGGGCAGTACAGTTGCGGGGGTGGTTGCGGTGGAGGGATGAGACGTCTCCGGGAGAGCTGAAACCACACTTAGCTTCTCGAATGCGACTAAGATGTCGTTGTAGTCAGCAATCGCGCTTTCGTAGTTATGAGTGTAAGTGGCCTCAGTCTCATCAGAGAGGTCTCCGTCGTCCAGGATTCCGTGGTAAACGTCCTCTAGTTTTGCTTTTTGCTCCTCAAGCTTCGCGTACCTAGCGGTGAAGTCGGGTAAGGAATACTTCTCGGTATCCTTGGCAAGCACTGCCACCGATATTTCTTTGAGCAGAATGATAGATTTCAACGCCTGTCTGAAAATAGCTGCTTGGGATTTGGTAGGCATTGTGTGTGTTGTGTATATGTGTGATTTGTGAAAGAAATTGAAAAAAGAAATGTTGGTTTGTTAAAGTTACAGGGGTTAGAATAACTGAGTTAGAGCTGAGTTAGGCACGTGTGTATGTGTGAGCTGACGGGTGTAAGTACTAAATGTTGTAAGGCAATAGGTTGATCTATAGCTTAGTAATGAAGAGGAAAAGGAAATTATACAATTTAAAAAAAAAATATATATATATTTTTACCCTGTATATGTATTGGTTTGACTGAGCAGCCTGTATATAGCTATGGAAGCGCTGAGAAGTAAAAAAAAAAATTATTTTTTCTGAAATTAATTTGTGCCTATATTATAACACACCCTGTATATAAGGTCACTTAACGTTATTGAGCAGACTGTATTAATAAGGGCAATGAGCGGCAGGTATTTGTTGTTTTATCTAAGTAATTTGAAAAATTAATAATTGGGTTTTGTAACGCCCTGTATTCTGTATATTGCTTATGTAATGTATTGTGTAGGATTTACAATTATGTGTGTCACCAAACAACCCTCGACTAATATAAAACAAAAATGTTGTGATGAAATATTTGTGAATCTGTTTGTAGGTAAGTATGTTATGGGCACATCCTGTATATATGCACTAGGTATGCTGAGTAGTTGATTACGGGATGAGCTGAATGTGTGTATTGCTGTGTAAACTTATATCACAAAACAATAAAACAAAAACCGTATCAAAATCGGTTCAGCCACATGCGGGATAATCACGGACTAATATGAACCGTATGTATGTATATAAATAGCTAGAAAAAATTATGTATGTGCGAGCCGAAATGCATTAGATGCGAAAGATCTGAAAATGAGCACCTCGCTGATACCTACCACTAAAACTATTATTGTTTGTCAAACTGAGCTGAAATGCATTAACCTGTATATTAATAAGCCAACTGGACTTATAATGAATTTTTAATGAGCCGATATTCGGTATGACTTGTGAACACTTATGACTACAATTTAACAATAATTATTGAGTTTATTCTATTACCTTGTAGCTAGGTACTTTTATTATAATGTTTTGAGCAGATTTAGCAAGTATTCTGAGTGAATCTCCGAACGAAGTTGTTGTTGCTAGGCAAAGCGAGCTTAACGAACAAAACTCAACCGTAATGTAGGTATGTTTAGTTAGGACAGGCCAACTATTTTGTAGGCACGTTATGGGAATGGTAACTACTACTAAACAAATGAAAATGAATACCTAAGTGGATACGATGTACTCTTATTTATGTGAACTTTTTACTTCACGACGATTATTATTAAGTCTTCGCAAATGTACCTAACTAACCCTATCCGCGTATTTAATTATGTAAACAAACTTGTATTGGGCCGACTCATACGCGTTCGAGCTTGTATTTGCGTGTTATAATATTAAATGGATATATTCGAACAAATTTTTTGACGAAACAACGATACAATCTGTTGCGGCTCCCCACTTGAAGACGAGGTTAGGCACTTAAGTTCGTTGCGTTTTTGTCAACAATAAATTGTAACACACTTTTATCGTATTCAGTTTCGCACACAAATCTAGTACTCAAATGTAATATTTATGCATTTATATGGGCAGATGAGAATACCTGTATAGGTAGGTTTCGGAAGTGACGAGCGGAATTTTCTAGAAGCAAAGGATTATAGGTAGGTAACTACTTTGCCTTGAACTGTATTAGGGGATATTTTTATGAGTTGAATTTAATGTGTGTGTATTTACTGTAACGTAAATACACTGCACGGGCACAGGCAGAATATTCGAGAAGTTTTTTTCATTTTTTATTTATTTCACAGCTACAGGAGACAGGATCAAATGACTGTTGAAGCGGGGGACGCTATCGTACTGATAGATAAGCGACCAGAATTGCGTTATTGGAAGGGGCAGAATCAGAGAACATTGGAAGTGGGATTGTTTCCAAGGTAAATCGAGTTCACTGCGCGTAGGGTTACCATCTGACAGGCATTTGCCGCATTTGACAGGCATTTTACGGTTTAGACAGGCGTGCGGCCGGCATTGGTCTGAGACAGGCATTTTTAAATTTCGCGCCCGTGCGTTTGCATTTTGAAGGACATTCGGTGCGCCGCGCGACCGAACGGTCGTAATACAGCGGCGGCGCGAGAATGAGAGGGAGGATAAGCTACGGCGCGGTGCGTGCGTGGGCGGGAGCGAGACGGGCGTCGGTGTTTTCTATCACTCACTTGCAACTGCTTTAGACAGGCATTTTTCTGAAAAATCAGGCATTTTAGGTACCATAGACAGGCATCCCTCTATTTACATGTGGTAACCCTAACTGCGCGTATTTATAGTATTTTTACATGAGCTATTTGGAAATCTTTGATCTTGCTTAGTTGCGATATCGACAATATTCTGATGCTGTGTTAATTTATTTTTCAGTAATATTTTAAAAGTAACGAATCCGAAATCAGCACAAGTGAAGAAAAAATCGGAAACGCTGTACCCGGTGCGAAAAAGTAAGTTTTCTAATTTTTTATGTTATCCAGAGTTTTTAATTTTTCTTTTGTTAGTTAAGAAAAAGCATAATAGCTCCGTAAAATATTGATAAAACACACACACACGCACGTGCCACACACACACGTGCACGTCTTCCTGTGATTAAATATAACGTAAACCAGAATTAATCATCTCTTAAGAATCAGGTTTACATTATTAGATATTTTTAATTAACCTCAATTATAGGTGTTTAAGCCACAGAAAATACTGCACAACAAAACGCAGTGTTCATAGGACGAGACCAATGCCATCTAAGGGTGAAAAAGTGAACTAACCTGCGCCGCGGCGCTACCCAAGGTCTCGCGTGACGGCCATTTTTAAAAACATTAGTTTTCGCTTGGAACTCCTACGGGACCGTACAATTTTTGTTGGAGTGATCGTAGAACCGCTAATTAATCTAATTATTGTGTTAATGTGTTGCCCCGGGGTTTATTTACGTTGTGTGTGATCAAAAACTATTCAAACATTATAAGTTAACAGTGTAAACAAACAGCAAGAAGAAGTTATTAAGTGCATTGCGGCCGCTGCACTACAAGCGTGCTAGCGCCGTCTTTTGTTTTCGTCGGTTGCTGACTGCTTCCCTCTAACAGCGTCAATCTGAAGAAATATCCCGATTATCACTAACAGTAAGTCCCTTGGAATTTTATTGGTACGTCTCGTCCATTAAAAGGCAACGAAATAACACGCCCCCGCCTTTAAATTCAAAACTTAGGATTTTTATCTAAAATATTCATTTTTCTAATCCTTTCTACTTGAGACCAAGATAGGCAGTATTTTTACGGGCCTGTGGCTCATTCATAATGGTCCTTCGTCACCAAGGATAATGTCCAGTTTCCTATGTCCTAGTACATAATCCTGTTTTCTACTACTTCATGCATATAGATAGGTAGGTACGTGCGCTTAGATAAGCCCATTTTCTACTCGATACAATTACGTACCTACTTACAAATTCATTCAAACTCCGTGTCCGAGTTGTATACTATACCTAACTACAGGACATAAAGCCCTATAATTCATATTCACTGTAATACTTTTACGTATTTAAAATAACTTTTTAAGCCCCACTATTATTATTTGTTGCTTATTAAAAACCGGCAGACACTTCGCGAAGTCGGTGTGCGCATTGCGCGAGTATGTAATAATAATAGCTACTTTTACTATCCGTTTGCCGTGTTTACTATTTTGGTTCTAATACAAATACAACTTACAGTTAAAATTATTACGTATTGTAGATATTTCATGGACCTCGTGTTATAAAATCGTTTAAATGTTATTGTTCAGTAGTGTCTAGGTATCAATGAACAATTAGTTTTCAGGGATATTTAAGTTTTAGTGCGTACAGATTCAGAAGGTGAGCTTTCGTTATTTGTTTTGTGTATGGTTAGGTATATCTAGGTAGATTGTGCGGCACTCGCTGACTCCGGTACTTGAGTAGGTAGGTATTTCGGAATAATATTTGAACTCGTAAACAAGTACTGAGTCAACTGAGTGGTATACTTATTAATAATAAAATAAATTAAATACTTTGCGTTTAATTTCGAACGGTATTTGTGTTATTTAGGTAGGTACTTACTACGTATTTTTCTAACGTAGTTTTGCGGTGAATAGGTAGTTATATAGTTACTATATGACTAGGTAGGTTTACGTTTATAAGATAGTAGTGTGAATAGGTTTGGAATACGTTTCTTGACGTTTCTTGTTATTCTTGTATCGTGGTTAGTATTGCCGCGTAAAACCTAAAAATGAGTAAGAATAAGAATGAGATTGAGGTTGCGCCTAATATAAAGTTATTAGAAGCAAAATTGAGGGCATATTTCGGTAGATTGCAGTTTATCTATGATGCTTCGAAAAATCTGGAAACTTTGGAAGCGCAACAAAAATTTATGTCTCGCGCGTCAACTGTAGATACGCTGCGATCCGAGTTTAATATAATTATAGAACAAATAAACGTCGCGAGAATGGAAGCCGACTCGGACTACGAACCTTCATTCCAGGTTTGGGACTCGTTTGAAGAGATGTACTCGCATATTCGGCATTTAATTAAAACATATTCAGATATCAAACCAAATCCCGATACTTGCCAACCTACTACTTCAAGGCCTCACTTGAAGCTGCCCCCTATCGTGCTGCAGACTTTTGATGGAGACCAGAGGAAGTTTGCTTCCTTTATTGATTGTTTCAACAGTACTGTTCATCGCAATAGTTCGCTTTCAAATTCTGAAAAGGTTTTTTACCTATGCGGCCAGCTTTCAGGTAAGGCTTTGTCCTCAATAGCAGGAATAATACCGTGCGGAGAAAATTACCAATTAATTTATTCTACGCTCCTGGATAAGTATGAGGATGTCAGGTTATTGGGATCGTCGTATTTGAACGATTTGTTTAATTATAAAGAATTGCGAGTGCCCTCCGCGAAGGGATTAAACGATTTTATCGATTGCTTCGTAACCGCTACTGCAGCCTTCGATAAATTGAAAATTTCAGACAAAAAAGAATTTATTTTCCTATTCTTAGCATTGAAGAAAATTGACCCAGAGACTGCCCGCATGTTTGAAAATTCAGTGCGTTCAGAAAAATTGCCTACTTATGATAGCTTTGTGAAGTTTATTAAAGAACAAGCTAAAATACTGGAACGTAGGGGAGACCCTAATGTCGCATGTTCTAATACGGCACCTCGCCCTGTGAAACAGCTGAATATTAAGTCTGTAACCGCGAAGCATACTCAAGCTTTCGTCTCGGCAACCGAGGTCTCGCCGCCGTGCAATTTGTGTAAATCTATTCACGATCATTTTTACCAGTGCACAGCGTTTAAAAACCTAAGCCCACGCGAACGATATAGTTTTATTAAAAAAAATGGCACTTGTGTTAAATGTCTTAGTCGAAGTCATAAAAGTGCTAACTGCCGCTCGAGTCAGGTTTGTGAGAATTGCAATTCAAGTACTCATCATTCGTTATTGCATTTTTTCGATAACACGACGACTGCAATGCCTACGACGCAGGCGACATATCCGGGTGGTTCAGATAATTTCAGTGCGAATGACGACGGGGTTCAGTCCGTCGATGGCGTAGACGCCTGTCGTTGTCGCTGTAGTGCAGCGTACACGCCGCCACTCGCGCCGGCCCCCGCGCCCCCCGCACCCTCGTGCTCTCCCTACGTTGCGGATTCCGCATTACAAGCGGCCGTACCAGACACGGTACAAGTGTCACATAACTATTTACAGGCGAATGTCGTTGCGCCCTCGCCCTCTACTGTACTGCTCGCTACAGCTCGTGTAATAGTAGTCGATGCTTTCGGAAAATCGCACGTCGTACGCTGTTTAGTAGATAATGGTTCGCAAAATCATTTTATAACTGCATCGTGCTGTACAAGGCTTTCTTTGAGTTGTACATCCGAAGAATCTCCCATTGTTGTAAATGGTTTTGGCGGCGCCTCTAACCAAACAAAGGGCAAGGTGTCTTTGACTATTCAGTCCCGCTACGACAGCTCTGTTAATTACGATATTCAACCACTGGTGGTTGACCATGTCACGGCTTGTTTGCCGTCTGCACCGATTGATGTGAGTAGCCTATCTTATCTAGGCGGTGTGCCTCTGGCAGATGATACTTACCATATTCCTGGGGAGATCGACATGTTGCTAGGAGCGGAATTATTTGGTACTATGCTGTTGTCGGGTCGCGTTCGTGGTCCGTCAGGCTCACCCGATGCTGTGCAAACGACGCTTGGGTTTTTGTTGATGGGATCGGCGCCTATTGAACCCGCACCTTCAACGTCTAAGCCGGTGGTTTTATGCGCTTTCACTGGCGCTCCGCTTGACAAACTAGTAGAGCGTTTCTTTAAAATAGAAGAAGTTCCAGCAAATGCTTCCAATTTTCTTAGTCCCGATGAACAGGAATGCGAGGATAACTATGAGAAAACGACCACTCGTGATTCATCAGGCCGTTATTCAGTGGCATTACCGTTTAAAGACAACCCGGAAGCACTAGGAAAATCTCTGTTTAACGCACAAAAGCGATTCATATCGCTTGAAAGGAAATTTGCGTCGTCTCCGATTTTCCAGTCTGCATACAATGACGTTGTAGATGATTATGTTAAGAAGGATTATCTGACCTTAGTTCCGGGTGATTTAAAGGACGAGGGTTATATCATACCTCACCATGGTGTCGTTCGAAATGATAAAGTTTCTACTAAGTTGCGTCTTGTTCTAGATGCCAGTGCTCCGACTGACACAGACCTCTCCCTTAACTCCATTTTAAATACAGGCCCAAACTTACAATCTGAATTGTTCTTGGTTCTGCTGAATTTCAGATTGTTTCCCATTGCATTTTGTGCGGACGTTAAACAGATGTATCTTCAGATCTGTGTTCATCCAGAATTCAGAAAATACCAACGAATGTTATACAGGTATAATGTGAGTGATCCATTGCAGCTTTTTGAGTTCGGCAGAGTTTGCTTCGGTTTATCTGCGAGTCCATATTTGGCCTTGCGAACTATAAAGCAACTAGCCGTTGATGAAAAAGATAACTACCCGCACGCTGCTGAAGTGATTAAACGCGGCGATTTTTATATGGACGATGTTGCTTCAAGTACTATGTCACTTCCCACGGCGATTGAGACTGTGAATCAGCTGGTAGATATGTTCAAGGCAGGCGGTTTCGAGTTGACAAAATGGTCAAGTAACTCACCTGAGCTGCTTAATGTCTTACCTGAAGAGTATTTGTATCCCAGCGGAGTCCAGTTTGATGATGGATCTGGTCAAAAGGTCTTAGGAGTCAAGTGGGATCCGTGTTCAGATACGTTTTCATTTGAAATCAATACAAATCCGGAGCGTTGTACCAAAAGGAATATTTTGTCGGTTGTAGCTCGATTATGGGATGTTCTCGGTTTCGCAGCTCCTGTAATCTTATATGCTAAGCTCTTAATTAAATCCTTGTGGCTTGCAAAAATAGATTGGGACGAAAAACCGCCTCAGGTTATCATTGATGCGTGGGCTTTGTTTCTGCGTGAGTTACCACTTCTGTGCCAGTTAACGATTCCTCGCCACGTGGGTGTTGCACAATCCAGCAACGTTTCCCTTTTGGCTTTCGCGGACGCCAGCGAAAAGGCATACGGATGTGTGTTGTATTTACATACGGTTATTGAACAGAATGTAACAGTGCGTTTTTTGTGCGCTAAATCTAAAGTTGCCCCTGTTAAATCAGTGACATTGGCCCGTTTAGAACTCTGTGCCGCCTACCTGCTGTCTAAGCTTGTGAGAACGGTCCTTAATCATTTCGCAAATCGCATCCACGTATCTCGGGTTTACGCCTTTTCAGATTCGACGGTCACTCTTCACTGGATTCATTCTAGTCCTCATCGTTGGAAAATCTTTGTTGCAAATCGTGTTGCAAAAATCCAAGAAAATTTGGCAGCAGAAAACTTTTACCATATTGCAGGGAAAGATAACCCCAGTGATTGCTTATCACGGGGACTTACACCATCGCAGATACTGAGTCATCCATTGTGGTTGCAAGGCCCAACATGGGCCCAGTTAGATAGCACACGTTGGCCTATCAAACCATTTATGATATCAAGCGCTGATTCAGAAATACCCGAAAGAAAAACGGTGTCCTTAGCTACGTTTAGCCCGGTGGAACCACTCTTTTATAGATTGTCTAAAAGATTTTCATCTTGGACTAAGTTTCTTCGGGTAACGGTTTATGTTCTGCGTTTTACAAAGCGCCTTAAGTCTAAAGGAGTAATTACTGTAGATGACATGAATCAAGCTGAATTAACTGTCCTAAAGGACCTACAAACGGTTCATTTTTCTGATTATCTTGAAGCTTGTCGTACAGGCGAAGACTGTTCTACGAAGGCTATTAGAAAGCTTCGGCCGTTCATTGTTGATGGTGCTCTGCGTGTCGGAGGTAGACTAGACAATAGCAATCTTACCTTTGATCACAAACATCCTTACCTTCTGCCTTGTAAAGATCATATAGTGAATCTCATTATAGACAATTCTCATCGCCAAAATTGTCATGCTGGTGAATGTCTTCTGTTTTCGATTTTAAGACAGCGGTATTGGATTTTGTCAGCCAGGAAAATAGTGCGTTCACGTGTGGCACAGTGTTTGCCTTGTTTCAAATTTCGGCCTAAAGTCGCCCCCCCACCAGTCATGGCTAATTTACCTGAATGTAGGCTTCAGATTTCAAAACCCTTTTCGCACACAGGTCTTGATTTTTGCGGTCCTTTAAATGTGACTATGGTTCGTAGACGAGGTGCAAAGACTCAGAAAATGTATATTTGTGTCTTTATCTGTCTGACTACGCGTGGCACTCATATTGAACTTTGTTCAGATTTAAGTACGAATACATTTCTAAACTCACTTAAGCGTTTTATTTCGCGAAGAGGTCCTGTAGACACATTATATTCGGATAATGCTACAAATTTTGCAGGTGCAAGCTCGCACTTAAGATATCTTTTAACCAGCAACGAATTTTCAGAAGTTTTTGAGAATGAGTTACGTAACCATGAAATAAAATGGAAATTCATTCCTCCAAATGCACCCCATTGGGGCGGGAGCTGGGAAGCGGCGGTAAAATCATACAAAACTCATCTGTTTCGCGTAATCGGTAGTCAAATACTCTCTTACGACGAACTGTTTACCGTATTATGTCAGATTGAAGCCGTGTTGAACTCGCGACCCTTAGGTCTACTAAGTGCAGATCCTAGCGAGCCGATTCCTCTCACGCCTGCTCACTTTCTGAATACGGTACCTTTAAGATCTTTGCCTGCGGCGGAAATTGGCGAAGAATGTACTCATTTACTTTCTCGTTATCAACTCTTAGAACAACTAGTTCAATCATATTGGCGCCGGTGGTCTATGGAATATCTACATACTCTCCAAGCACGTCAAAAATGGAATACTGATTCGCGACCTGTCACCACTGGGACTGTAGTTCTCATCATGAGTGACAATGCTCCTCCTTTACACTGGCCAATGGGCGTTATTCTAGAGACCTACTCTGGTAAGGATGGCACCATACGTGTGGCCTTAGTTAAAACTAAAAATGGGTCTTTTAAACGTCCCGTAGTTAAGTTGTGTCCTCTACCTATAAATTAATTACAGCGGTTAAACTATAGTACAGAAGGTTTTGTTTGGTTTTATTATATTTTATGTTTTTTCATGCTTGCGCATATCAGAATAAGTTTGAGTTTGTTTCTTAACTTCCTATCTTTTTTATATGTTAGTTATTTTGAAAGGGAACCTTTCAAGGCTGGGGGCAATGTTTAAGCCACAGAAAATACTGCACAACAAAACGCAGTGTTCATAGGACGAGACCAATGCCATCTAAGGGTGAAAAAGTGAACTAACCTGCGCCGCGGCGCTACCCAAGGTCTCGCGTGACGGCCATTTTTAAAAACATTAGTTTTCGCTTGGAACTCCTACGGGACCGTACAATTTTTGTTGGAGTGATCGTAGAACCGCTAATTAATCTAATTATTGTGTTAATGTGTTGCCCCGGGGTTTATTTACGTTGTGTGTGATCAAAAACTATTCAAACATTATAAGTTAACAGTGTAAACAAACAGCAAGAAGAAGTTATTAAGTGCATTGCGGCCGCTGCACTACAAGCGTGCTAGCGCCGTCTTTTGTTTTCGTCGGTTGCTGACTGCTTCCCTCTAACAGCGTCAATCTGAAGAAATATCCCGATTATCACTAACAGTAAGTCCCTTGGAATTTTATTGGTACGTCTCGTCCATTAAAAGGCAACGAAATAACACGCCCCCGCCTTTAAATTCAAAACTTAGGATTTTTATCTAAAATATTCATTTTTCTAATCCTTTCTACTTGAGACCAAGATAGGCAGTATTTTTACGGGCCTGTGGCTCATTCAATAGGTTCACCAAGGCAGTATTTTTACAACTGAAACGTAATTACTATTTTCATTTAAAAACCCGATTAGTTTGGTGACATGTTTGAGAAGAAAATCTAAGCTTTTATCTCATTATCATTGCCCTGTTATGGATATCCGGTTTAGTTAATAGGAAGTAGAGCTTTCTCACGAGTAAGGCAAGACTGGTGCATATGATTAACTTGCGTGAGACTTACCACTCGCCTACTTATGTGACACTACAATAAGTCACATCATACTTATTAGTATGACACGCGCGATTTCATCGAGCGCATTTATGGTAGCGTCGGAGGACGAACAACGTTACGTTTGGCAAACACTATGACGCATGTTTGTTACAAATAGTGAACTTGGTACAAATGTTTGCGATATTGGCCCAACGTGGTGTTGCGTTTTACTTTCGTTGATGAAAGTAAAATGTAATTAGTCACGGTTGCAAATTTACTTACCTTACACTTGTTATGTTTATGTTTTTTATTGTCTTTGTGGGGTTTTTATGGAATAATTTTGAAGGTTTAACATGTTTCAAGATTTCACATGTTTTAATAAACATGTAGAAGTACTTATTCTCGTCTATCATTCAAAACATGTCACTGTATAAGACTATGGGCTATATTACTGGAGATTTTTTTGGTTAAAATCGAACCTTTTTAAACACTACGCATGGATTCGATCAACGGGTTTACATAATCCCATAATGCTGCACTAATCCAGCTATCTCATTGGTCGACGAAAAACTTGGACTTATTTTTTACTAGCCGCAAAGTATACAGGTGTTATGAGTACCTAATGTATTGTCTATTCTTTATTGGAATGTGTGTCGACGTTAACATTGCATGTCGCTAATCTATAGGTGTGAGTTAGTGGGCTTATTATCACTAAGTTATGACTAATGGGCTTATGTGACCACCTACAGGCCCTTGAGCACATAAATCGCACCTTGATACATACAATAGTCATGTACATCGATGATGGTATTCAACAAGAAATACCTACCGTGTGTAGGTAGACACTGATAATAGTGATTCGATGGGTTTGTCCACCGCGCTTACGTCAGTCGGAGTTGGTTTACTTAACTGAATTTTAGTTGCTTTTAAGGAAATTAGATAGCATTTGTTTGGTTTATGTATTGCGATTGTGACAATCACTATGTATAATAAAATAGTACATACATACATATATCACGTCTTTATCCCTTACGGGGTAGACAGAGCCTAAGTTAATAAAACCTCAAAGCCACGTTTAGCATGATTAAGGGCGTATAGGTGGAAAGGGAAATCAAAATAGTGATGGGTTGCTGGCCGCATCGCCTATAAGATGATTCCTAAGACTTTCGCCCATTCCCTCGATGGGCCTTTACCATCTGCGCGGGAAGAGAAGTAACTGGTAAATTCTATGTTTTTTCTTCACTCCCAGACCAGCATGGAAGGAAATAGTAGATAGATATAATATGTGTATTATGAATAATAGAAAAAAGTTTGTGTGTGTAAATTCATCAAAAATAGAGTGCTAACGATTAGGGAAGCGTAATAAAACATAAAAAAGTGTGTATGTATGGATGTGTTCAATTACCTATGTCTGTGTTCACAAATCTCCAAAACTGTTTTACCGCGGGATAGCGATAAGCGAATTCTACGCCGACGGAGTCGCTGGTGTTTGATTAAAATGATACTATTTAAGGTATTAGAAAAGATATTGTCATCAAAAGTTCGATAACATTCTAAAATGCATCTCTTCCCAAAAGTGAAGTAGACGTACGAAATCACAGGCACCAGCTAATTATTATACGAAATAAAGTTTTAAGCGTTAGCTAAAGCTTTATTAAATAAAGTTAGTTCCTTCGCTATTTGTATTTATTATTAGCAACTGGCTGTTCGTGTTTGTATTTCGATTGCACCTTGGTCGCTCACGTGAGTTACTCTAGGTGTAATTATTTCCTTTTCGCGAATACCTCAATACTTGTAACAAAGAGTACTACCAGTGTAAGATTAATTATCAAATATATTCGACTTTGTATAATTTTACTTTTATTAATTTTTTATATATTTTTAAGAATGTGCATTCTGTTCTGGAACTGATAGGGTGCTATTTTGAAGTTTGCGAAGTTTCATGGTTTTCAGTTGGCAGACTTCATAATCGGCAATAGAGAGACCTACTCTATAAGTAGCCGGGCTAGTAAAATTGAAACGAGCGCCGCCTATCTCTTTCAGTTTATAGTGTTATATTGTACGATATTGATATTGATACTCTAAAGTCAACATTATAATACTACTACAGATACACGTTTCTTAATGTAGGCCATTTGCTAATGGTCCCTAGACATATTATAGGGAAGTTATGATATGGATGTAGATAAAATTATAATTACAATTGAAATTGTTATGTTCCAGACCAAACCCCGACGTCTCCGGTATCGGACCGTGAGCCCGCGGCGGTGCTGCGCCGGCGCACGGCCGAGGCGGCGCAGGCGGGCAGCGCGCGCGCGGGGGGCGCCCACGCCCAGTTCAGCTACACCAAGCTCACCAACGAGCGCACGCTCGCCCTGCGCCGCGACCAGCGGGAACACTCCAAGAGCTTGATTATAGGCAATTTACCTGATTTATAACACACTACTTTTAATAGTACATTGTATACCGAGGGTGCTGAAATAAAGAATGTCTCAGATCGCAGGGACTTGTCGCACGAGCCAAAGGCGAGGGTGATAAACATGCGACCTGAGGCTTTCTTTATCACCGCCGGAGGTGTGTACGCAATTTTACGTCTTGCCCTGCCCAAGAAGTGGAAATTTCCGCTCTCATAGCGGGCGGTAAATTGCTACTTATTTCTGACTTTCGTTATTAAAACACCATTTTTGTTGTTAATACGTGCAGCTGCGCGGGGTATGAGTTAATTTGACAACAAATCGAACGAGGCAACTCGCTCAGTCAGGATCGGCATACTAGATTTCTAGTGTTAACTAGCTCGCATCTATCAAAACTGCAGGGCGGCTAAATATCTACCCACAGAAAAGCCGCGCTCTATGTAGCTGTTAATTTTTGCCAACAGTTGATTTTACACCTAAAAGTCTTTCACGGAGCTTAATGCTTAAACTGCGTAAAATCGTGACGACCTTCCGTCTACTAAAATTGGTTTGTTACGGCAACTTTCGATTGATTAGTAAGAACTACGTGTACTGGTGAATTACGCGCACACATTTGCAAAGCTTACGAGGGCTACAAGCGTACAGCCTAATAAAATACTATTTTCTTTTACAGTAAAAGAAGACCGTCTCATCGATTTAGATCTGCCGCCGTCGACTAGGTTGAGCGCGCCGCCGAAAAAAGTAACGGTGCAGAATAACGTGTCTATTCTGGATGAGCCGATTGATGTTCCGCAATTCAGTAAGTATATTTAATATTTACTTTTTACTGGGCTTACATGTTGGCTGAATATTTATTACTCTGTTTTCTTCTATTAAAATACTTGCAAGTGAATTTGAACCCACTTCTAGTGGTTAGATTGACTTGAAACTGCATAGTTATAGTCTGTCAAATTGTCTTCTAGATTGTATGTATAACTCTTTATTGTATATAAAACACAAGAAAAAAAATAAAAAAAGACTGAAGAAGAAGATTTTAATAGTCTTTTAAGTTTTACCGGTATAACTGGCATTGACTCCCAGGGTGGTAAAGGAATTTCTTGATCGCCCTTACATGTATGTTTTGTAGCTCAGATGACTGATTTTTAGAGTAATCTTCAGCAAAAAGTTCATTTCGTAAAATTAACATTTGTCCATCATTTATTTCCAGATCAAGAGGCAGACTGGGGCGAGCCAAGCACAGACAGCTTACCGAACTACACGCAAACCACGACACAGAACAAGTACCCATGTCTCTACGGAGCCAAATCTCTCGATGATTTGGTCCTGACCTCGCAGACGTTTACCCCGGCCGATCCCTTCGACACTTCCCAATGCTGGCCCGGCCCAACGCAGTCCGACTACAATAGTGAATTTAGTACCCAAATACAAAATGAATCTCAAAAATACTCCATGAACAATTATACACCATCCACTAGTGCTGATTCGACGCACAATATAGACAATAACGCAGCTACTAGATCCAATAGTTTGGTCATAAATAACACAGGCGGTGCAGCATTACCTAATAATTATAGTTATAGCAGCTATGGGGCCCTACAGAATAACTTAAGTAGTATCAACTATGCTGCTCAGAATAAATTTAATACCCCTAAATATGGGACACTTCCGTACAATTCGGTAAACACCAGTGAGACACATTCAAATAATGTCAATTCTAGCCGGTATGGAACGATTCCAAATAGCGTGTGCTCAAACACTTTATCATTAGAGAGGAACGTGCCAACTCAACCAAGTATTGCGGCACAGTTGGCAGAGCTGTCTCTGGATGACAAAATTTCCGAATCATTGAATCTCAGAATGAAAAATTCGAATACCGAAAATATTTACGCAAACAGCAGCTTTAGCGGCGCGCCCTCGACGTCGGCCGCCGAAACTACCAATTCTCACGGTGACACTAAGTATAACGACATAGCTCTCTATGAAAACTTCGACATAAACCCCGCCCAGCAGCAGTTCATTCTAGAAACAAAGGACTTCTATTCAAAACTTTCCACGAGCAATGTGAACACGTCAAACGACTACGAGAAGAACATTTACGTGCCAAAATACGAAGCCGAAAGTGAGAAACTGCGCAACTTCAGCGAATCCGTTGAGAACTCTAAGAATTATTCGGCAATAAAGTATCAGAACGCTGATTATTATCAGTACGCGTGTACGAGTGACTACGCGTCGAACGGTGCTTCCACGTCGCGGGGCGACGCGCTGTACGACGAGGTCAACGACACCACCAGTAACCTGTATACCGAGATCGGGGAGAATAACAGCATGTATGGGGAGAGTCGGGACTACGGGGACGCGAGGCTGTACGACGACGTGTACGAGACCGCGGCGCCGCGCCCGCACCGCCCCGCGCCGCCCTGCCCTTACAATCCTAAGTAGACTAATCAACGGTGATATAGCTATTGCCATCTAAGGGAACGTACGTAGTAGCATAGCGTAATAATTGTTAACAAATCATGAAACAATTTCACACCAATTGACCTACTCCCGCTGCTTAGTACTAAGGTAAGCTTGTACAGTGCCCGGCCAAAAAGATTGCACTTCGGTCTTTGAAAAGAGACATGTGGCGTCACGTAAGTTAGAGCGAGACAACGCTCTACGAAGCGGAAACTAGTCGAGAAGACCGATGTTCAATCTCACTACAGAACAACATTTTGTATCATACATATCTTCCGTTCATACATATCAATTCCGTAACCAAATCTAGTGGCTTGGTAGCTATCCAGGCGGCCCATTTCTTTGTCTAGTCTAAACTCGTCGCAAAATAAAAGGCCCGTTTTGACAGTTCACGCCTATGAAGTTCTCTATTTTTTAGCGATCGAAATGTTCTGAAGGTAATTACATTTTTCATTGTTGGGTACCGCCCACTCGGCTAAGTGCTGTGCATAACGATTTTTTCATAATGTCCACAGACTAATAATAATCGGTTAAAGAAAAAAATAAATCGATCAAGATATTTTCTTAAGGCCGACTCGCACTTGGCCGGTTTTATTTATTTAAATACTAGTGTTCATCAATCAATTAATTACTGAATTTCACTGAATTTCAACATCAATTAATTACTGAATTTCACCACCTGTGTAGTGATCTTTACTGAAAATTATGAGCTTGTAACATTGTATCATTTCAAAATCTACAACATCAGTGTAAGCTCAATTTTCTAAACAGAACTTTAATCCAATGCACTTTACAATATATATTCAAATCGATCAAGTACTCATGCAAACTTGAATCGATTTATCGTGAGTATCGAGTACCGAGTCGTATGGTTACATCACTAGTTACGTCGCAAAGACAAATGTCAAAACGGGCCTTTTATTTTGCGACGAGTTTAGGCGCTAACTGCCTACACAATGTAACCCCAACACGCATCGAGGGTTGGACGAATGGTACTTGGAAGGGACCATATTGTTGTACTTGTCTAGTAAAAAAAAATTCACAAGTTGCTGTTATTACGCTATGGTGCTGCATGAAATTAACAGTATTTTGAAGTGAACGGGTGATAAAAAAAAATGCAGGCGACCCTGATGAGATGAGTATCTTTGTCGATGAATTTTTTGTCATTATTAGCGGTAAAGGCACTGTTTGGCCAGTTACATGTCCAGTTTTATAATAATGATACTTACAAATGAAAGTGTCCATTTTTATATTTTATCAAAAATTACTGCTTATGCTCTAGCGTGCCATTAAGAAATTTCTTGCCCTTTGCAATGTGATGTGCGCTGATTGTTTTATTTGTTTAAGTCATTTTGCACGATTTATATGTCAATTTCTCCAACAAGATTCTAATAACATTAACTTCCTTCTTCTATACTGCTTTCCGTAAATACTTCTGCGTAATTTTTAGTGCATAAATATTGTTCAATATTTAGGAGCGGATTTTACAAATATTTTATTAGACTAGCTAAAGCAATTTTTTTACAAATCGCTTATGGTGCGCTGAAGATACTTTGTTTTTACAAGTTGCAAATGTGGGATTTGAGTATTATACATACATGAACCATATATACGAACTACACAAGTACCCCGTGATATAGGTAATTATAACTCAGTCAATGTTTTTTGTCTCGTCGTTTGTTGAATAATAAATGTCTCTCAATGTTAGTCTGTATTCGGTTGAATGGATCTGTGAAATGAATGACGTTTATTTAAAATTAAAATGGTTCCGTTCCTACTTGAAGGCCAAGGATCCGTGCATTACAAGGAACCTTTCATCTGAAAAGATAATGTTAGAAGAAGGGGTCAGTATAGTGCATTGGGGTAAATTCGAAGTTGGGGGAATTTCGAAACTCGTCGATAACCACTAAACGGGGAACAATTACACTAACTAGCAACGTTTATCTAGAAGCTCCAATGTCTTTCGCTTCTAAGTAAGCGTTGCCAGATTATGGAACTTCGCCCCAATTTCGAATTTACCCCAATGCACCCTACGTAAAAATAATTAGACCATCGAGTTAGTTCTCCCAAGATTATTGATCTGATGTTAATAACCTCTTATGTAGGTTGTTAGGTATGGTTTTATTCCATCGTGCTATTTATTGCGTTTGCGTTTTAACGCCTCGAAGAAACATCACATGGTGCCTCACTATGTACCTGCTAGATTAGTTGCTAAGATAACGTTTAGATTTTACATCACCCGCGTATTATGGCAGTTGCATTATTTATTGAAATTACGTTTCATATCATGATTGTGATTGCAGAATGTTGTTTAACTGTCGTTGCTCGCAGAGACCGCCAAATTGGCCACAAAGCGAGTTTGTGTCGTAGACTACTTAAGTTATTTGTGTTTTGAAAGTAGTGAAAACATATATTTTGTGATTGTATAATAGTTTGACCCCTAAGTGTTCGATATTGCTTTGATATTTTTTATTTAAAAGTATATCTTAAAGATCGAAAAAAAATTGTGCAGCTATTTGCAACCATCATTGTATCATATCCAAGTAGTTAGGTATCTAAAATGTACCAATTTTCTAGGACAAGAAAACTGATCTGTTATATTATTTCGTAATGAAATACAGTTCGCTATCACTGTTAACTGACGATTCGTAAACTTAATATAGCATATTAAGTTCTACAAAATGGTCATTTAACGACTGTACACAGTGTATACACTGCGGTGCGTCACAAGTCATCACAAACATTTATTTTTTATACAGGGTTGATTGCAATTGATAAATCAATGAGTTGGATATAGTTGTAAGAAACTGACCAGTTAATTCAATTTTAGAAACCTAAAACTGGCCAATTGTAAAATAATAATTGAAAACACTTTAAGTGTAAAAAACTCGTATTTTTATTGTTCCAAAAGAAACTTTCTACGGAATGTGAATGGATGTACAGTTATATAGTTATAAAAGTGACCTAATAAAAAGTTATTAGCCACAGCTGTATAAATTGTGTTGTTATTGCCTTTCCTGTAGGATCGACGTGTAAAACGATACGCGTACCTGAGTATTCATCTTGCAATCAAATATCTTTAGCCAGTGGATACGTAAAATATCTATCCCCACCACATTGTCCGATGATCAAGAAGTTTGTCGGCATTTGGTTTTTGAACCGTACCTACAATGTCAGTACATCCATCATACATACATATATCTCACAAAAAAACCGACACTAATGGAAAATATGATTATCTTACGCACGTTTGTCCACTACTTCATTGCAAGTAAATCTTTACAAATCATTTTGTCTGCTAGCTACTTCGCTTCGTCTTCGTAAGTATAACATTGCTGCAAAATATAATCAGAAAAATACGATGCCAATGACTTGTGGTTTGTTGATTGATTAAATAGTGACGCGTCAGAATACATCCTGCATCCCAAAAGGTACATCCAACATAGATGGATATTGAGCACGCTAAAGAAAGTTCTTGGTCAGCCAAAAAACGAAAAATTTGTAGAAAAATTAAGACATCTCAAAAAAAAAAAACAACATTTTATTTTTTCAAATTGGATGCCAAGGGCTCTTTTACATGTATTTTTTGAAACTACTAGCGCATTCGGAAAGACCGTCATTGCCAAGAAGAATACGCCGCAAGAAACTTGGCGGAAAGTAATTTTTTCTAAATAAAATACATAAGGAAGGATCAAAGGGATGTATAAGGTCCCCGAGCCTTCACTTATACAGTGAAACCTGGATAACTGGGACTTCAAGGGACCTGCAAAATAGTCTCACTTAAAGAGGTATTCCACATACCCAGTGTCTCAGATAGCCAGGTATAAATTAATATCTGTCTCATTTACAGAGGGTCCCATTAATAGAGGTGAAAATAGAGGTTACTATAGTTATAGAGGTGCGACAATGAAATAAAATAATGTGTAGTAAAAACATATACATACCTACACGAGTAAATAAAACAGGTAGTTCACAAAAATAATCAAGAAGTTTTTTTTTATATAAATAGTACAAAACCGCACGTAAAGATAATTACGGCCTTAATTTCGTCATTTTTCAAAAAGATGCCGATTACAACAAAACAAAAAAAACCTGAGGTCATTGAGGCACAAAATTAGCTAAATTTAGTAAATAAAACGAAAATTAAAATATGTAGTGCCAGTTACAGAGGTGATAAAATTTTGTCTCAGTTACAGAGGTTATTGCCAGTGAAATTTAAAGGAAACAATTTAGAAAAATTGTTCCTTAAAATATAATCTCAGTAAAAGAGGTAAAATACACTGGATGTCTCAGTTATAGAGGTAACAATGACGACAAAATCGAAACAAGAATCCCAGATACAGAGGTTTGTTTTGTCCCACTAACAGAGGTAATCCAGTGCTAAGGTGTCGGGACCACAGCATGAGTTCCAGCTATGGAGGTTTCTCACTTATCCAGGTCCCACTTAACCAAGTTTCACTGTATTAGTATCTATAGTAGAGATGTATAAAGTCTCTATTAGTCCTTTTCTAGTTCTTAGAGGCGGGTAAATTTACGCTCCAGGCATAAAAGTAACCCGACTTACTGAATAAAAAATACATATATTTCAATTAACGCCTCTTTACAGTCGAACCAGTTCAAATCGAGACACAATGTTGAACCTTTGAACATTAAATGTGACACGGATAATCAGACTTAAAAAACATCCTGTAACTTTTTATGAATTAGAAGATAAAAAGAAAAAAAAAGCAAGAAAGTTATTAGGGTATACCTAAGTAAGACTAATCCAAGAGGGAAGAGCCAGCCGTCGAATCATCGTTGTCTAACGACCCATAACATGGTCGTAACGCCTGTCCTTACTGGGTAAGGCCTCTCCAGCTGCCGCGCTATTACAAACTTTGGTAACTCCAACGTGATGTTATTTGATAGTGAAAGTACAAAGTTATAAATATGAAGGACAGCCGTGGAAACGGTTTGAAGTAAACGGGTCGCTCACGGGTGAAAGCCGAGTAGGTACCCGCAATATGTTAAAAGAGTTATGGAGGGAAGAAGTTTAATTCTGAGGCAATTTTTTTATCTCAGTTAAAATGGCATGGTACAGTGAGGGAAATGAATTTACGTACCACTGTAGAACCCTGTCGCAATGCCGCCGTCACTCAAACTAGAGTGACGTGTCACCTTATTACGGTAGGGTTCTAAGATGTTATGTGAATACATTTCCCTAGTTACTGTACCGCGTTAGATATAATCATTGCGATCAAATTGGTCAAATATTATGTATACACGCTCTCAACCTCTCGACGCAAAGCCTTGTTTAGGTAAAATGTGGTACTTTGAAGTTTGTTGAGTGTCAAGGATAAAAAGTACTAGTTTAAAACAGGAGCGTTGAAGCACGAGCTCCAAGGCGCGTTATCGTAACAGCGACATTAGCATTCAGGCGTTGTTTACGCGATAACCGACGCGTGGGCGCCGAGCCGGCCCTACTTAGCTGCAGTCGCTCGCTAAACAAGAATTTAACTGAACTGAAAGAATCCCTCTTTACATTAACTGCGTAATAAACAAACAGCAATTACCCACTGAGCCAAACCATATTTTTTCACCCGTACACGGCCGCAGTTATCGCGACGGCTTTATTAGTGTCCGAGTGAAGTGTTTCGAGTATGGAGGCTCTGTAAGGCTGAGTGCTAATATCGCGTTATCTAATGATGATTGGTGTATAACATAGAATCGGAACGTTATGTGGGCGGAGAAGTGGCCGCGTGTGAATGGATGGCTGCGGGATCGATAGAGCTCACTGCGCAGGCCCGCCTCGGCAGAACACAGCTGGTAGCTTCGCATCCTTCCTCGGCCAATACTTCCACGACCGAACCCGCGTCTTAGTGCCTGTTGTGGGAATTAAAGTGGTTGGCAGCCTGCGGACATGTTCGCGACCAGCCGCCGGGTATAAACGGTGCGTACAACACACGACTTCCTCCTCATAGCGAGACCGCTTACATAGGTTTTTCAGTAGCACATAAAGTCGCCATTACCCATTGCTTACCGCCGTGAAACCTGTTACACCACCACATAAGTAACTAATCATTATTGTGGATGCGTTTGTTTATAAACTGTTAAACTGTGAGCGGAGATATTAATTACTCACTTTGGCGGAGGCGATTGGCAATAATGTTGTTTCTAGTTCTTTATTATAGATGAAATCTACGTATTTTGCTACTTGTGCAGTGAGCTTCGCGCTGTGGATTGGGCAATTAATTCATCAATAATCCGGGCTATTTATAGAGTTTGTCGGGGTATGAGCAATGGGCTATCCAGTTAGGCAAAATCTCTGCTTTAGTTGACAAAGGAAGCACCGGATCGCATTGATGCAGACAGTGGATTTCGATTGCGTGGGACGAAAAGGGTAGATGCCTACGTCAGTGGGCCCGGGTCCAACGTACGTCACGACCCGCGCTTATAATTCGACGAAACATATCTTCGGTAGAATTGTGTAGGTATTGTAGGTAAAAATGGATTGGCATGTAC
Source organism: Pandemis cinnamomeana (assembly GCA_932294345.1). Taxonomy (NCBI): domain Eukaryota; kingdom Metazoa; phylum Arthropoda; class Insecta; order Lepidoptera; family Tortricidae; genus Pandemis; species Pandemis cinnamomeana. The sequence goes on along the minus strand of OW028705.1, from coordinate 5,984,355 downwards.
CTAATGTAGGTACCTAATTGTTTCGGTGAAATACCAGCAGTGTTCAAATAATATCTCGTGGATTTTCATTAAATATAGGAACCTTACAGTAGCTAGTATAATTAATGGTGTCTTTTATTATTTTCCACCGAAAAATCTTCTTTTCTCACGGGCACAACTATGTGTAAAATGAGCAAAATTACCAACGTAGTTACCTAATTAAGAAGAGCCATATACATTTCGAAAATGCCGAAACGGCTTGAAACCGGAACCCTTAATTGCCTTCGTGCAGCAAAGTTTATAATAATAGGTACCTACATCGTCGCTCCAAATAATTACAGAAGTACTTAACCGTTTATTTGTCAAAGTTAGTTCGTTATTTAGTAAATATATTCACCCATAACCTTTTACCTTTAGTTAGGTTCTATATATTACATATACCTTCTGTAACGGATATTTACTTAACTGCTTAGTTCGATTGTTACGAGTAAGGTTCATTCATGTTATTGTCATTATCTATTCCAATTATAATAATATGTAAGTAGGTAGGTAAATGCGGCAAACGGCTTCGCTCGTGTTTTATTTTCAATACTTGTTTATAGTTTGAAATGTTTCAATACGTTTAAGCCTGAATAATCTCACTCGTATCTTGAGAAGAGTGAAATTGAGCAAATTAGAAAGTGGTGAAAAATGTAACTAAATTAGAAACAAGAAGAGTTGACTTACAGCTTAATTTCTATAATAAATCTTGTCATTCTTTAGTTTTGTAGCATAAGGAGACAGATTTTAAATACTTCAATATGATCTCTAAACTTAGTCCCCAGTTTATTAATCGCTACGATAGTTTTTGAGTTTTTAATCAAAATCGTCAGATAGTAAAAAATGTTACATTGGTTTTCTTCGTTTACTTATTCGTTTAAAATGCGACAACTGTCGTAGCTAATAATAAACTAACATTACTGTGCTTTAATTATCTCGACATCTTTCTCAACAAATATAATCACTTCACTATCACTATCATCACTACATAGTATAAAATAAAGTCGCTTTCTCTGTCCCTATGCCCCTATGTCCCTATGTATGCTTATATCTTCAAAACTACACAACGGATTTTGATGCGGTTTTTTTTAATAGATAGAGTGATTCAAGAGGAAGGTTTTTATGTATAATTTTACGCAGACGAAGTCGCGGGCAGAAGCTAGTAACATATAAATAGCTATCGAATAATATTCAGCATTCTACCGCCGAGGCGCGACGCCATGCGGGCGACTTTTAATTGAAGCTGTGGGTAAGCAGGTGGGCGTTATTAAATCTATACAGAACCTAATACAGTTATATAAACGCTCCGGGGATATTATGGAAAGGAAAAGCTTTGCAAATAGAAGTTAATTAAGTCTTAAGATGGTTGTTTACAGCACCCGCCCACATCTTATTCTTAGGTAAAAAGCAATTCCACACCTAGTTCTGCAAGCTTTGTTCGTACCGACTCGTTGGTACGTTTAATTAAAGTGCCTGATCAATATTTAGGTACTTGCCTTGTTTGCACGTTGAAGATTAAAAAAAACTTGATAAGGTTAGGCTACTCGATCGATTGTTTCAGAATCCGGAACAAACATGTTTTACAAAGCTTTTTAACTTGTAATATTCGTGTTGGTATCTACTTAACTGCGTAAAGTCGAATCGAATCTTGCCAGCGAACTTTGACCCATTCGCAAAGGACGAATAGATTGGAAATTAGAGTAACTATCTTAATAAAAGTGCAATAGTCAGTTACCGCTAGCTAATAGCTTGTAGTAAAATAAAATATTTTGCAAGAAATTTAACGTAGGTACTTGTTTACATCAAAAATTTTACAGTTACGAAAAAATGGCGCTTTTGTTAAGTTTAGTAGAAAATAGGCGATCTTATCGTTTAATAGCGATCTCTACCAGACCACCAATAAAAGAAATAAGTTGGAGACAGTTTAAGTAGGTGGCGGAAACAAATAGACAGGATAAACGCAGGGATAATAAAAACAACAATACCAACATAAATATAATACATAGCTAAATAAATAAAATAAAATAATACATACATACACACATAACATTACTGTATAATACTTAAGACAAAATAAATAAACATAATCAATTATTTAACATTATAATTTTTTATTTAATTTCCGATAGCTAAGTTCTTGGTATGCTCAATATTTTCATGGGCTGACTGTATTTTAGTATGGCACACAAATCACAACTTCAATCATCCATCCAGCAAGATACATAAACAGTAGCAAACAAACTTGATACCTAACTAGATTCATATTGCGTTTATGCGTATCTATATGTATACCTTGACAGTTTTCGTTCACCTGCTTTTGGCTTACCTGTACGTTTCTATTTGTGTTTGTAGCTATTTTATTACCGGTCGTCCGCCTAAAGTAAGGATATTACCACTAATGTAAAAGCGTTAATGCGTACATTAACCAGTTAGTTAATCTACTGACTACTGGCGTCTACTCTTGCAAACACCATTAACGTTTTTTCAAATGACTTGCGGTTTTTCATCCACCTTTTGAGACTCACGGGCTAAAGTATAACACTTCAAAGAGTGTGTTGCTGGTGTTTAAAACAGGTAGCAAGTACTACCCCTGCATATAGTGTTAATTATTATTATATGCAAATAAATTTATTAATACACAAACCATTAAAAACTAAACAATAGTAAGGATCACATGTTAAAAAATATTAAAAATTAACCTAAAAAATGCCCCTCAGTTTCGTGCCTGGTTCAAAGGTTCCCATTATGCCGGCCGCGTTGCCTCTTTGTACTGCAATGGCAACCCTTATTATATTATTATGTTTTACTATCATAGTTTGTCCAAGTGTTACTAACGAATTTTTTTTTTATTTTTTTTTTAATTATGTTTTTTTTCTGAAATAAATTACTATTATTATAATTTTCTCAAATCAACTAAAGTCGTCGTGGAGGTCCTTAGGGAAGACTGATAAAAATTATGTTGAAAATGATGAGCATAGTTAACTGAATTCGGCGCAGCGTCGGGATCGTTTCGTAGCTGCTACGACGCGCGTAGCATTTGCTTCGTAGAGTGAAAAAGAAAGGTATATTTATCAATCTGTCTACTTACCAAGTTATAAAGGAGTATAGTTTTCATCTCATTTTACATAAATACATATTACTCACGTCTTTAACCCTCACTAAAGGCCACGTTTAGGGTATAGGCGTATCTTAGGTGCCAAAGTGAAATTTTCGCCCATTCCCTCGATGGCTTTTACGATCTGCGCGGGAAGAGAAGCAGTACATTCTATGCTTTTTCTATGCTCCCAGACCAGCATGGAAGATATTTCTTATTTTAATGTGGTAATTAAATAGTACGTTCCTACCACCCAAGTAGGTGACCCACTTGCTTGTTTGCCTTACTTATTAAATAAAATAATATTTAAAAAAAATATGAAATAATTATTAAATGAGAAGAAAATTGTAGCTCTAATAATTCTGCTCAACTAATCGAAATGCACACACCATTTCAACACTTTCAAGTGGTATTTTCATTATGCCTCCAAAAATCCGGCTCCAGGCTGCCAGTTCTCGCGTTCGCTTTGCCTTGTCTTACCACTTGGAGACTAGCTGGGGTTACACGCAGTTTCACTGTACGTAGTAGGCTGCAGAAACAGAGCTAAAGGATGGTTCACATTGACACGCATTTTGTTTCAGATGTGATGAGCCGCCAGCGGCCAGCCCTATGGGCGCTGGCGCTGCTGTGCACGCTGGCGCCCTCGCGCGCCGATGGAAACATAGGTAAACTATCTAATAAGGGCCTATACTGATATCATTCGGGATTGTCTTGCTATCTTACTTACTCTTATGGGTTTGATACTTGAATCGGCCAAAGTCCAATTCCGTGATGCGTGCTTTTATCCCTACACCACCCAAACAGGTAACGTGCATACAATACAAATCACGTCTATATCCCTTACAGGGTAGACAAAGCCTAAGTTAACAAGACCTAAACGCCACATTTAGCGTGATTGTGGACGTATAGGCGGAAAGGGGAATCAGAATAGTGATGCCAATAGTGTCACAATTGACTGCGGGACCATATACAAATAACAATCCGAAACTGCTTCTAGCTACTTTGTATATAAAATGATCACACAAGTGGAATTTAACCAATCATATGAAGAACTACCCAATTAGCCTGAATTTAGTTGAACACTTGTAACTTATGACAGCTTTTAGAAAGTACCTCAAACAAGGTCTACCGGGTCTGGCATGCTCTTGCTAAGGCAAGGTTCCATTTAGTATAACTATAGCGTGCCAGTGTTGTGGTGCCTCTAACTTCGCGTTGTGATACATTATTTAGATAAGGTATTCCTTTCCAACCGGCGTCGCAGCCTCGCAGCTCCTGGCTGTTGGCATTTTACATAGTTGACCTTTAGCTTGTGGTAGAGTCTGGCATAGAGGCCTCTATAATATAGAATCCGGATTCTGTTTCGGATTTTGTCTGGCCTTAACGGTTGCCACAGCTATTTCAATACGACAACGTCAACGCTACAGGAATAGGGTTTTTAATAGGACGCATTCCTCGAAATAGATACCCTCAAATTGTTTTCAGTTTCTTATATTAAGTGGGAGTTAATTTTACACAAGTACCTGACCTTTCGTAAATAAGCGTAAGTACTTAGTGGCGTTCAAAGGGTAAAACCGTCATAAGCCTACTGAAATTGAATACGGTTTCCTCTAGAGTTACACATAAGTGGTCGTTAAACTCATTTTGCAAAAGTAGGTAGCTAGGTACGCCTACATAGCTGCTGGCTGCGTACACAAACATGTTTGGTGGGTGTTATAGGGCTACGTAGATGGGGAAAACAAATGAAATACGAACAACATCAAAAGTTTACTGGCCGATATTTGGGGCAAGTGGCACCTTGGGCAGATAAATATACAAGACAAAGTTACTTGAACACAGATCGATTACAGTGATGCTTACATGCCTGGGTGGTTTTATAAGGCGTTCAAAAACGCGCGCTATGGAAACGTGCGTTTCAGGTTCAAGAAAATACGTCCCGAACAGTCATTATTATAATGGAATCACGCGTTGGCACAAGGAAGTACCATGGGAAGGGGTTTTCTCAGACGGAGCTTTAAACGACGAAACTATAAATACGTAATAAAAATGAAATTATCATTTTCTAAATTCTGATTCATTCAATCAGAATCATAATAAGAATACCTAAACTCCTTCAGGAGTCACGTCAAGGCTAGGCTAGGGAGGCTGCTTTGACTGTTTTTGACGTTACACCCTTTTTAATCAAATTCTAGAACGTCAATACGAAATTCCAACACTGTCTTATGAGACAGCTTCTAAAAGCATACTGGATCTATCTATTGGAACATAAAACAGGCGCGTTTCTAAAGTGTTTTTTTTTTAAACGCCTGAAATGCATGAGCTCATATTACGCATGTAGATAACCTAATCTAACATAATTCACGATTGATACAAACTACAATTGGGGGAAGCAGGTGAAATTCTATAGAGTCGATACCAGATACAGAAGAGCAGAAAGTTCATGCCGTATGACATAAATAACATAGCAATGTACTATTTGAGGATTTCAATTTCTTAAGCTAGATAGCTATCGACACATGTCACTAGCCAGAGGTATCAAATGAGACAAAGAAACAACATAATATTATGTAGCAGTGTATTGTTCTTTCACTAGGTATTTGACCCGTGTCAATGGAATGTCTGAAACTTTGCATGAGACATTGCTATTTCATACGTACCTACCTATCATTATGTTTTATTTTATTTAAATATTGCTTCCTTTTGATCTTATTAAGATGCCCACATTAGACAAGTAAAAGGAGTAGCGTTGTAAAGTGCAAAGATAACGGTTTGAAACTTTTGTCCCTTATTCAATCAAGTGGGAGTTCGATCGATGAGCGGGTAAAAATAACTAAGCTCAAGAGGGCTTGAATAAACTTTGCTTACAATTCATTCTTTTTCGTCAATATTTACCCGAGTACATAATGAAGGAGGGACTTTGCAAAAACAGGTGTGTTTAAAATTTCACTTTGAACCGTCGGAATACTTCAGAAACAAATTTTTATTTCTATCTCTTGAAGTAAAATAAGCAGAGCAGGGATAAAAATAATGTATTATAGTCGTAACGGTATGCAAGAGAGTACAGAGACAAGTGATTGACATAAAGAACACAATAAAGCGTATTCTAAATTATAAATCAATAGTATCAAAAGTAGCCAGGGTGTTTACTATTAGCATAGAACACAAGAAGGTTTAACACCCCCCCGTAATATAAACACCCTGTATATATACAATATATACAAGTAAAAACATATCAAAGCTAAACTATACACAAACTTAACACTAACACAAACATAAGAAAAAACATCAACCTGTATATACACCTAACTATGACGAACTATACACACATAAAACAATAAACCTACTATGAACGCTAACTTAAACCTAAAGAATTGGCACATTTGCAGTGCTTGAGCTTTGGTAGAGGTTTGGTAAGAATGTCGGCGATCATATCATTCGTGTGAATGTATTTGAGGTGTAGGTCGTGGTGTGTGAGTGTGTCGCGTATGAAGTGGTGTTTAATGTCAATGTGTTTTGTGCGCGCGTGATAAGTATTATTGTGTGCAAGTTTGATGGAGCTTTGATTGTCTGTGTGTATGACTATGGGATGTGAGATGGCGAATACTTCCCATATGAGTGACTTCAGGTATATGGCTTCTTTGCAGGCTTCTGCAAGAGCCATATACTCTGCTTCCGTGGTAGAGAGCGCGACGGTGCGCTGTTTGCGCGCTTCCCAGGAAACAGGTGCTCCGCTCATCAGGAAAGCGTACCCGGTAAAGGATCGCCGATCGAGAATATTGCTCCCATAATCTGCATCTACGTAGCCTACTGGGTAGCTCTGTCCTTTATGAAATCGAAGTTTTAAGTCTTTGGTACCTTTGAGGTAGCGAAGAACTCGCTTGGCGGCCTTCCAGTGTACCCCCCCGTAATGTGCGTTGAATTGTGATAGATACGAGACGGTGTGGGCAATGTCCGGTCTCGTACCAATCGAAACGTACATTAACGAGCCGATAAGCTCTCGATACGGCACTTCTATTTCATCTTCCTTCTCTGGTAAGGTAAGTTTAAGTCCAGGCTCCATGGGCGTAGTTACCGAAATTGCGTCGGTCATGTTGTATTTATCGATTAAATGATCGATGTAGTGGGATTGGTCGAGAGTTAATGCACCATCTTTTTGAGTAACTCTCATGCCGAGGCAGTCCTTGAGGATACCAAGGTCTTTCACGGTAAAGAACTTTTTAATACCGTTCTTAAACTCGTCTTTCAGACGGTCGTTATTACTTAAGACGAAAAAATCGTCAACAAACACTGCTACGACTAGTAAGTCGTTTCCATCTCGTCTGTAGTAGAGACAGTGTTCATTTGTGGCTTGTGTTAACGATAAGGCGGACATAGCGTCACATACCTTTTTATTCCACTGACGTGGCGCTTGCTTTAAGCCATAAAGAGACTTTTTGAGTAGACAGACTTTCTGTTTGTGGTCAGTTGAGAAGCCTTCAGGTTGCTCCATGTAAATTTCCTCATCTAAATCTCCGTTTAAAAAAGCCGTTTCCACGTCTAGGTGGTCAATTTGGCAATTTAAATCAACCGCAAATGCCATTAAAATTCTCACTGAAGACAGTCGCGCTACCGGTGAGAAGGTTTCTCCGTAGTCGACTCCTGCCACTTGAGTGAATCCTTTGGCTACTAGTCGCGCTTTGTATTTCACAACTTGTCCGCTTGTGTCCTTTTTAAGCTTGAAGACCCATTTGCACTTTGTGGTCTTACGATCCTTGGGTCTGTCCACTAATGTCCACGTTCCATGCTTCATTAAGGAGTTGTATTCAGCCTGCATGGCTTCGAGCCACTTGTCCTTTTGAGGATGCTGTGTGACCTCTTTGTATGTTTCCGGTTCCAACTCTGAAGTCATCTGTACAGTACACACATACCGCGCAGGAGGACGCCTGTCTCTTGACGGGTATCTGCGTTCAGGTACTGGTTCTGGTTCTATGGCTTCAGGTTGAGATTCAGGAACAGGTTGAGGTTCAGCTTGCGGGGGATCAAGTTCGGGCTGTATTGACATAGGTGTCTGTATGTCAGGCTGCATATGAATTTGTGGTGGTGGAACTGACTGGTCAAAGATCGGTATTTGGACTTGAGTCGGATCTGGCGACGATTCTGGTATCGGGATTTGAGGTGAAATTTGGTTAGGATCTACTTGAGTTTCGTCTTCAATGAAGACAACATCTCTCGCGACAATAATTACTCGAGGATTTTGGGGATTGACGAGTCGATAGCCTTTGCTCTCAGTCGAGTAGCCAACGAAGATGCACGTTTGTGTCTTTGCGTCGAGTTTCGTACGTTTTTCTTTCGGTACGAGAACGTGAGCTTGGCAACCGAAGACTCTCAGATGAGACAGGTTGACTTTCGTACCAGTCCATATCTCTTCTGGGATTCTATTGTTGAGAGACTGAGTCGGCGTCCGATTCTTCAAATAGATTGCTGTGTTCACAGCTTCTCCCCAATACGCCTTTGGTAATTGTGAGTCTTGGAGCATAGATCTTGCTTTCTCGATTATGGAACGGTTCGCGCGTTCTGATATTCCATTCTGCTCAGGAGTATACGGGATCGTGGTCTGATGAATAATCCCGTTCTCCTTAAAGAAGGTTGACAAACCATGATTAACGTATTCACGGCCGTTATCCGAACGAAAAACCTTAATCCTATGACCTGTTTGATTTTCTACTAAATGTTTGAACTCTACAAATTTATTAAAAACTTCGTCTTTTGTTTTCAAAAGATATCCAAAAGTTTTGCGACTAAAGTCGTCTGTAAATGTTAGCAAGTAAAGGGCTCCGCCCCACGAATGCGTACTCATAGGACCGCATAAGTCCGAATGAATCAATTGCAGTACGCAATCCGACTTACTGGTAGAGTTCGGAAAAGGTCTCTTAGACAGTTTACCTTGTAAACAGGGAACACAAGTTGTGTTTAAACTACCTGCGTAGTCTATGCCTACGTTTTTATTTTTTAAAACGTTTAAACATTTGGCATTTATATGCCCAAGGCGTCTATGCCACAACATAGCAGACTCTTTGGTTTTTGAAAGCATGGCTGTACAGGAACTTACATCAAGTTTGTACATGCCTTTATGGCTTGAGCCTGTGGCAATGACAGTTCCTGTCACTTGACATTTTCCGCTAGGAAAAATGCTCGCGCCTTTTGATGTAAACAAAACATCCAACCCATTTTGATTCAATTTGCTAACTGATAAAAGATTAGTAGCTAGGCCAGGGATGTATAAAACGTCGCTAATTTTACTTACGCTAGGAGAAATATTCATCGTTACGGTACCTTTACCATGACTCAGTAACTGTTCCTTGTTCGCAACTGTAATGGGAATAGAATGGGATGACATGTTCATAAACCACTCTCTCCTGTTACTCATATGGGAAGTTGCGCCAGAATCGATGAACCAGTCTTGATGACCTGTGGGAGGATCGTTAGGAAAACAAGATGAAAGTGTGAATTCGGATGTATTGAATGATTTGACCGCCGAAACATTCTTGTTTTTGTTAATTTTGATGCTCTTACACTGCGAAACTACGTGCCCTAACTTTTTACAATATTTACAAAACATTTTCTTAGAAGGGTTGACGTGTAGCGCGGTGTTGACAGGTCCTTGAAGGGTACTGGGTGTGGTGGGTACAGCTCTAAGGTCTTCCTTGAGGAGAGCTGTCACCACATTCTCCGATGTGAGATTGACGTTCGCGTGCTCCAGTGTGATGACGAGTGGCTTGTAAGACTCTGGCAGTCCCGCCAGCATTATAACTGCTAGGAACTCGTCCTCAACTGCTGCTCCGATGCCTTGTAGCTCTTGTTGCGTAGATAATAAGCTGTTTACGTACTCTTGCATGTTCCCGTTGAACTTTTGTGCTAATAATTTCTTGATGAGGCCTAAACGTCTAGTTAATCCGCAGTCAGCATATGCTTTCTTGAGACATTGTAGTGTTTCAAATGCCGATTTCGCTGACCTTACAATAGGATAGACATTTTCGTCACAGGCCAGGCAGATTTTTGCACGGGCCTTTGCATCCTTTCTCTTCTCAGTGGCTTCTGAGCCGACGGGTGTAACACAGACGTCCCAAAGGTCGAGATCAGTAAGGAGGCACTCGAGGCTGAATATCCAGGTGCTGTAGTTCCTACCATTCAGTTTTGAGAAGCTGATGGATCCTGTAGACGTTGACGTTGAAGCTGTTGGTGCCGACAATGATGGCATCGCCGATGAATTTGTAGAATTCATAGCACTTTTGAAATTAAATTAGCACTGTAATTTTATTTTTAAAATGCGGCTCTGGGACCACAACCTCTTGAAGTAAAATAAGCAGAGCAGGGATAAAAAATAATGTATTATAGTCGTAACGGTATGCAAGAGAGTACAGAGACAAGTGATTGACATAAAGAACACAATAAAGCGTATTCTAAATTATAAATCAATAGTATCAAAAGTAGCCAGGGTGTTTACTATTAGCATAGAACACAAGAAGGTTTAACACTATCTTATCCGGTAGAGGTGTCTGACGGCCGTAGGTACTTGAGAGACTTCGAATTAATATTCATATTTTAATGGTTCATTAGTTTCGTTGTCTTTAAAAATGGTTCGAGTTGTTGAATCCAAGTATATACGACTCGGCTCTAAAAAAGGTTTTATACTCAAGATAAGCCTAAAGCTCAAGCTGCTCAAAAGTGTGCCAGCAAAATAGTTCTCAAAGTCAATTTGATAGTAAGTAGGTCTCGGTGCAGTCGCGCATAGACCAACCGATGTGAACGATGTCCCAAAATATTTAAAAGTAATAAAATTTTAGGCAATCCGCGTAGACAAGGCTTTTGTGTCTAATTAAATAAGAATTCTGTTTTGGCCGACTAAGGTACGGGTACGCGTACCTTAAGAAAAACCTGTTTGGTACCTATTATCAATAATAATTTATCATTTAATGTTTCTGCAGGTTGCTTGTTCAGCTCAACCTTGTGCATAGAAGGCGCGGAGTGGTGTTACGATGGTGAGCTGAATACATTTGTTACAATGTTAGATCTCATTAAAGGTAAATTTATAGACACCCCTTCTTAATTCATGATTTTTGTGAATTGTTCGTTCATCTTGTAAATGCACAACGAAACCAAACTGTTATTTCATCAATCGCTAAGGTCCTAAATACACAGCGGCAAAAAATTTGGCCCAATCTTCATACAAAATTACCTATTATTGCGTACAATATGAGGGCCACATTTTTTCCCGCTGAGTATATTTGGTCTTGTCAACAATCTATATCGACTCTTACTCGACAGCCCGTTTTCTTTACTTCAGTTCTTATTAAAGTACCTACCCACCGGTGGGAAATCTTATTTTCTTATTCTAATTACTATAACTCGTCTGAACTTCTCTAATGAACGCCGAAGCAAGATTTACGACCGTGTTAGGTTAACCCGAATGAAATTTTAACGAGATCTTGTTTTATAGATTTCGCCTTCGGGAAGTGTATACCGATCTACGAGAGCGAGGCCGACGAGGGCGCCCTTTACCAGTGAGTTTTAGAGTATCGGCTACTGTTTACCTTTGATTATCCTTCATATTTTAATATTGAGGTGATGTCATTGAAATTTAAATTTACTATGAATAGATTGAAAATAATTTTAGTCTGCTGTAGACCAGGTGCAGATTGGTAGCTTCATTTTACTTTAAAGTAACTCTCGTATTAATTGTGAAGTCAAATAATGCTGCATGTCTTTTGTAATTTAAATTAGTATAAAATGTAACAGTCATGCTGCTTTTCTACTCGCGGTAGACTGACACTATTTATTCACAAGAACATTATAGTTTACATAGACAATTTAAAATGTTAATACAAAACTAAAACTACTATTAAATTAGAATAACTAAATAACTAAATAAACTTAAAAATTAATTATATAAGAGAGGTGGGCCTCTTGGCAGGGTGCCCATCACGCAAGCAGCATTCCCGCGCTGAACTGCGATTGCGATTCTTTGCGCGAGAAGGCTGCCAGCGCGAGGGTCGCCTGTTGCCTCTCTCAACCTCTTGCTGAGCTCTTTGTGTAGCTCCAGCGCACCCTTACCCCAAGGACCTAGAGTCTCGACACCGAAAGCAAAGAAATGATATTGGGTGCCGAGACAGCTGTATTTTGAGACCTTGAGGCGTTCCCGGGCGTCCGCCGCCGCCCCCGCACGTTTGGTAGTTGCGGGTAGGTAAGACGCCGCCACGGTGTCAGTACAAGTGGCGTCCCACACCAGCGCACGGCCCGTCTTCCAGGGTATCAAAGACATTCCGTCCGGGCGCTTGCCGTCGCTCCGCACAATCTGGGGCTCCATGGCAGCGGGCACGTTGGCACTGACGAGCGCCCTTCGAAGAATGTCGTTGAGAGCGGCATGGCGGGACAGGCGGCCGGCGCCCGAGGAGCAGGAAAGGCCATGGTGGCCGAGTTGGTCCACTGAAGCCCCACAAGAAACACAGTTGTGTCCTGTGCAGATCCCAGCTCCCAGCCGGAGACCGGCAGCTATGCGTAGAGTGTTGGGGTATGTGATAATTTGTAATCAGCATATTTATTTTGTTTTATTTTTGCTGCAGGTACGACATGAGCTCCGAGCAGCTGCAGTGGTTTGAATCGCAGCTGCAGCGGCTGGCGGCACGCGGCTACCGCTGGGAGCACGCGTACACGCAGTGTGTGCTGCAGGCCATGCTGTACACGCTGCGCCGTGACCTGTCAGTAACTGTCCTGTGCTGTGATTCCGACAGCTCGCAGGGTTCGAGACGCAGCCGCAGAGGCTGGCGGCACGCGGCTACCGCTGGGAGCACGCGTACACGCAGTGTGTGCTGCAGGCCATGCTGTACACGCTGCGCCGTGACCTGTCAGTAACTGTCCTGTGCTGTGATTCCGACAGCTCGCAGGGTTCGAGACGCAGCCGCAGAGGCTGGCGGCACGCGGCTACCGCTGGGAGCACGCGTACACGCAGTGTGTGCTGCAGGCCATGCTGTACACGCTGCGCCGTGACCTGTCAGTAACTGTCCTGTGCTGTGATTCCGACAGCTCGCAGGGTTCGAGACGCAGCCGCAGAGGCTGGCGGCACGCGGCTACCGCTGGGAGCACGCGTACACGCAGTGTGTGCTGCAGGCCATGCTGTACACGCTGCGCCGTGACCTGTCAGTAACTGTCCTGTGCTGTGATTCCGACAGCTCGCAGGGTTCGAGACGCAGCCGCAGAGGCTGGCGGCACGCGGCTACCGCTGGGAGCACGCGTACACGCAGTGTGTGCTGCAGGCCATGCTGTACACGCTGCGCCGTGACCTGTCAGTAACTGTCCTGTGCTGTGATTCCGACAGCTCGCAGGGTTCGAGACGCAGCTGCAGCGGCTGGCGGCACGCGGCTACCGCTGGGAGCACGCGTACACGCAGTGTGTGCTGCAGGCCATGCTGTACACGCTGCGCCGTGACCTGTCAGTAACTGTCCTGTGCTGTGATTCCGACCACTCGCAGGGTTCGAGACGCAGCTGGCGGCCCGCGGCTATTTATTATTGCGTACCTATTGCGCACTTGGTGTTGCGTGCTACACTTCTAATAGCTTGCAACAGCTACCTACGTAGCTGAAAACTTAATAATATTTCACCGACGATATACTATCATATTTTTACCAAAAGCTACCACATAAATACACGTTCCAGTTGCTTTGACAATATTTTTGTGACAACGCTGATCAGAAAAATTTCGTGATCGTTTTCATGTAAAAGGTTTAAATTATTAAGCCTTTGTGAAATTTCAGCGATCCGGCCAAAGTCAATGCAAAAATATGCGACCATTTTGTGGATCCTAAACTTGATTCTGATGACGTGGAAACTACCGACGAAAATGTGAGACATCATTATTTTACTATACTTATCTATCATACTTAGAATGTACGTCACCAACACTCTGAAATTAATAAAAAATTAACATTGATTTCAGAATGAAAATGATGAGACAGCTTACGTTCGTTTCACGCCTAACTCCCAACTTGACTCTAATTATGCCAACGAGGTGTACAGCCCACCAATAACTGAAGAAGAAGTAGCTGAACTTCTTAATCCGGCAGGTAAGTTTGTAGGCATATCGCGCAGTTTGATCACTATTTTGATGTTTCTTTTTTATTATTTTACTTATAAACTGATCAAATAGGACCAATTATTATGAACGAAGACGAAGCCACTTCAGCTGAAGAAACTCCAAGCGATAAGTTGCGGGAACTAATGCTAATGAATGGAGAAGACGATTCCCCCGTCATTCTGCCATTTGAAGGCTTTAGAGAACGCATTAGAGCAGCCCAAAAAGCCAGAGCTGATGATCCGGACTCGTATGCAAGTGCTATTGTGGAAAAAATAAAAAAGTCTTTACCCGAAGCTGACATCCTTAGAGCGAATGCTGAAGCAGGTTTAGATGAAGAGCGTCTGGGAGCTCACTTTCGAAAAACTAAAACGAAAGCACCACCCTTCACAGCTGAGTATATTACTGGAAACAATGTTTCTCCTCTTGATGCTGAAGTACGCTCGAACGCTTTGGAAAAGTACAAACAAAGCTTCGCCGAGAAGAATTTCCCGTTTGAATATGAAAACCCAAGCAATGAGATTCCAGAGCAGAGGATTTACTACGACGACTTAGAAGAGATGCCTATCGATTTGGGTAGTGGAGAACTTGATCCCTACATTCTAAAAGGTAAAAAAACAATTGTAAGAATTTTGCCACAGTAGATAGGCATGCACGATAGTGTACTAATATTTTGCATTTCATGCTGCTGCCACAGATGCTAATACACCGGATTCAGAAGTCAAACATTCAAAGAATATGGATTACTTGATGAATTACTGGCGTCAGATAATTGATTCCAAATTAAAGCCACAAGGAGCTCTTTACGCCGAAGGAGGTCCTCTGAAAGCTGATGACTTACAAGGTGAGCTTTAGATAACTCTATTCAACTTATTTGTAGGTATGTTAATGAAAAGAAAATTTGTTGCTTCATTGCTTTGTTTGCATTGTAGGAAAAACAGCAACATTATTTTCACTTCATCTTGTTGAAAGACTTCATCTTTCTCAGTTTATGTATTTTCAGTTGACCAATATTTTCATTTCATTTGTGGCTGTTCAATTCCAAATGAGCCCTCCTAACCCAAGAAGCTCGACGGTCAGCGACTGTTGATCGGACCGAAGGTATTTCAAATGCCGACGATGTTTCAGGTGAAAATTCCAAATTTTATCCCGAGGACTTCCGAGATTTGCTAAGTAATGAATGGGGATTTATGCGTAGGGAACGAGATGATGTTAAAAAGCCTGGGCCTCGCCTGGACGCGAAAGCCATAAAGCATTTGTACCAGAATAAGTCAGTGACAGGTTAGTGTCACGATGATGGCCTGAGATAGCTGTGCTAGATTTGTCGCTGTTCCCTCAAACTGAATAACGGAATTAATATTCCTTAAACATGCTATTGCTGATTTTGAGAAAAACTAAAACGATTTTTATACAATAAAACGCACTTCTTCGTCTTGTCTAGAACACCGCACTAAATGTTACCCTACTTTTACAGCTGCACCCTGTTTTCTATTTGACACTCAAGCCTGTGGGAATCTTAATATTCGTACTATGTGTATATTAAGTGTTGTGTTTTCCTAAATCTGTAACCATTCCATCATTTATTTCCTTGCACTGGACGTTCCTTGGCTATTCTCTGTGTTCAATGGTAGGAATTCATTGATGTGGTCATACATTGCATAATGTTTTCCCTCTCACGGTAAATGTTTTAGTTCTGTGTGCAATATTCATCGATGTTTTATTTTATTTGTCGCTTTTATAGAACACGGCTGTGCCAGGTACTTGTTTAAACTGCTGCAGAATTTAAAGGAGCGGGGTGAAATTCAAGAATTTGTCATAAAATTATTCTCTACTCATCAGACTTTAAGAAACATCAATAAAATTCTAAGTTACTGTTGTAGACTCGTGTACTGCGCTGAATAAAAACTTTGCATGGTTTTTGATCCAATTGGTGTCCTATATCTACCTAAACGATAAGCGTTGTACGAGTGGTTGCTATGATTTTAATTTCAGGTCACGGCACGCCCAGTGCACAAAAATATACAGGCGTTCATGACCATAATGATTATGATTACGATCCATCCTACGCCTTCGTACTCTTCGACAATAGGTATGTACATTATTAGTAAAGCGGGTCCGGTGTGCAGAGTCGGTCAATCACTTAATCATATTGCAAGCACAGCGGAGTCAAGATGTGAATTTGAACTAAGTGGTTGGCTGATTCTAATGCCATATCAAATAGAAGCGCAACCTTGTGCAATTTAACACATTTTATAAAAGCTCAACGCTCTACGCTCTACGCTCTACGCTCTGCGCATTGCTTTTAACCATTGCATCTATTGTATTTCTTTTGCCAGAGTCTTCAACAATTGGGAGGAAGGCATCGCATTTATTTCACGCATTCAAGAAATTCTTGGATTAGAAAAAAATACTTTTACAAATCCTAGGTAATAATGTAATAAAAATATACAAATTTAGATATACTACTTTATGAAACATAAACGAATCAAAAGTTTTCTTTTCAGAGTTGATCCTAGTGAGGTCACCTTCAAAGTGGAGCAAAATAAAAAAGGCTGGAACGCAGCGACCGTAGCTAGGCGCATTGGTTAGTAGCGTAATTCTCATATTGCCTTCATAAATAACTAAAAAGGTTGTTCCTTCAACATACACGTATGTTTCAGATGACATCAAGGATGTGTTAAGTCACGAGACGGGGGTTCAAGTAGTGTCCACTGGTGTAGGAGATCGGGTAAGATCCTTTTATGTTACACATAAAATATATAATTGTAAAATCACAATACAATTTACCTAATTGTTTCACATTCTTACGTTTATAGAGCAAGCGACCCGTGGTAGAGCACGTGAAGAACCCTGGTAGTGACACACAGTTCCTTGGTTTGGAGAGGAGAGTCCTCCTTGCGTTAGCTGGCAGCTTATCAGTAGTACTTCTGGGCAGCATTGTGTTCTTGATTCTCCTGAAGCGAGACTACAACAAGAGGAAGATGCAAGGGCTGTCTTCAGCGGCTGAAATCGACGCAGAAGCTACTAGAGACTATCAGGTTGGTGGAACTTTGTAAATTTTAATTCATGTTTTTTCAGTTGAGCTATAAGAATACTAACAAACTAAAAAAAATATCGTTGAATTTATCTAGTTGCTACAGTGTGTTTAAATGCACATGCAAATAATCACCAAAACTATACGTTTTGTACACATCAAAACTCTCTCTCTCTCTTCTTTCTCTAAATGGTATACAGTAGCTAAATTACATTTAAGCAAGCTTGCTGCATCTTTTCATAAATTTCCACCAAATGCTATTGTGGTCAAACCAAGATTATTTAAAACATATCAAAGAATCAGAGCATTAGAAAGTGGATGTACGATGTGATTTTTCTTGCAGGAGTTGTGCCGTGCGCGCATGTCGGGCAAATGGTCGGGGCAGCAGACGACGGCGGCGCCGCACCCTGACCCGCCGCAGCGGATCACCTCGCTGTCTCGGGAGCCCGACGGAAATTCACCTTCCACACGATCTAGCACTTCCTCTTGGTAGGCACTACGTAAACTAGGGTATTTTTCTTTATAAACCTCGTACGTCCCTAGAGTCAGTACTGGCCTCCACTAGCAATCATACCTTGAACAGTTTACCTACGTTATAGAGCAAGTCAAGTGGCTTGACTTTGGTCAATGTCAACTCAAAGCACGACCAATTTGAGACACGTAATTCCATGAAAACCTTTAGGGAATAAAACAGCTGATCTAAATAAACAATCGTATAGAGTTAATTATCAAGCATTCCTTTGTCCCATAACAATCTATAATGCAGAAAAATCTCTGTGAAACTTGATTTGGACGAGGAAAATTAGACCGAAAACGTTAACTGGATCAACCAAGTTAACTATGATTATTTTCTTACAGGAGTGAGGAACCTGCTTTGACTAACATGGACATCTCAACAGGACACATGGTATTGGTAAGTACAGTACAATTTCGTAAAAAAAATGTTTTCAGGTGTAAATACTATCTCAAACAATGTTACTATTGTCTCTACCAGTTTAAATTTTCATCAAGAATTTTATGTCATTGTACTTACACACTTCCATCTCTTTCAGGCTTACATGGAAGACCATCTGCGCAACAAGGACCGTCTGGAGCAGGAGTGGAGAGCTCTGTGCGCTTATGAAGCCGAGCCTTGCACCACCAACGCTGCCACGAACCCTGAGAACGCTGACAAGAACAGATACGCTGACGTGCTCCCCTACGACCATTCCAGGGTCACTTTGAACAAGCTGTCCAATCATCTAGGCTCGGACTACATCAACGCTTCGACTATCGTATGTATCAATAATTAGACGTCCAAATTCATAGAAGCCATTAGATTAAGAGAACCTCTGTCGTTGAACCGTCCTCTTAACCTCAAATTTTTCATTTCACATTAATGATCACAGCTTCCATGCTGGTCTGGGAGGAAAGAAAAAACATAGAATGTACCAGTTGCGTCTCTTCCCATGCAGATGGTAAAAGCCCATCGAGGGAATGTTCGAAAATCTTAGGAATCTTGTTATAGGCGATGCGGCTAGCAACCCATCACTATTTTGATTCCCCTTTCCACCTATACGCCCACAATCATGCTAAACGTGGCCTTAAGGTTTTGTTACATTAGGCTCTGTCTACCCTGTATGGGATAAAGACGTGATGTATGTATGTATGTATGTACATTAATGATTTAATCAACGAAGAGACAGTCGATTTAAATCCCAGTTTATAAGAGGAAGTAAAATCCTGCAAGTTGTATTAGGTACATTGCTGCACTGAGTCAGTCTTGCTATTCTAAACTAGGCTTAAGAGACTAATTCCGTTTCCAGACGGATCACGATCCCCGCAATCCGGCTTACATCGCGGCAGCGGGCCCGCTGGCCAACACGGCCCCAGACTTCTGGCAGATGGTGTGGGAGCAAGGCAGCGTGGTGATGGTGATGCTGACGCGGCTGACGGAGAACGGGCAGCAACTGTGCCACCGGTACTGGCCTGAGGAGGGCTCGGAGCTATACCACATCTATGAGGTAAGATGGAATAATAGTACATTACTGCAGTAGGTCTGCTGACCTGCAGATAGAAAATGGAAGTTGGGCAGCATCGTCATGCTAACACTGACATGCTGGTCGACTGGCTCGAGTAGGACTCGTAGCTTTATCAATTATGTCTATGTCTATGTCTATAAGATGACATAAATTAAAGCAGTATAAATAAAGTGCCTATACCTAATTTGCTGTAGCGGTAGACAATATTTTCACAACTCTGGTGAAAAGAAATTAACAGGAGAATGAACATGTCGTTGACGTCAACACTGAAACGTCGGCTGCTCTATCCAGCTTTCGTAGTCATTTTTTTGATCTAGTCAGCTTAGAAAGTTTTTAACTAAAGCAAGCCATTGACCATCTTACCCAATAATTCCAGGTGCACCTGGTGAGCGAACATATCTGGTGTGACGACTACCTGGTCCGTAGCTTTTACCTGAAGAACCAGCGCACCGGAGAAACGCGAACGGTCACCCAGTTCCACTTCCTTTCCTGGCTGGAGAACAGCGTTCCAGCTTCCACCAAGGCCCTACTGGAGTTTAGGAGGTCAGTAGAAGAAATACTTATTATTATCAAGGTTTATGTTAGTGAGCAAAAAAAACTTGATACATACAGGTCATTACAGGAAGGCTATAAGGTCTTCAGCATGGCCTATAAGAAATGTGAATGATAATTTAAACACATTCAACCTTCTTCGATTTTCTTTCTAGTTCACTTATTCAACTGGCATAAATTGCGTTAAATACAGCTTAGAATAAATAAAGAATAAAGAAAAAAAATCCATATAGGTATTTTTTTAAAGAATTTTATGGTTATTTTCATGAAAGTTTTTAAGCGAACGTGGCCAGTGCTGTATTTTGATTAGTTAAAAGAATTTTCGAGGAACCTTTTTTGATCTTGCCAGATTGTTTCCTATATCGCTGGCTGAAAAGTTTTTAGAAGGTTTATAAAAAAAGAAAAATAAAATACTTTTTAATTGGATTATATGGCTATGTTCGTAAATGTTCTTAAGAGAATGTGACCAGTGCTACTTTAAATGATATATAAGAACTTTTTCTTTATTTTAAACTTAACTATTTTGCTACAAAGGAACTTGCCTACTCAATGGATCGATAATTATTTTTAATAAAAGATCCCGCGAAAAAATAAAAACTGAACTCCTCCTTTTAAGATTCCTGGGCTAAGTTCGCCTTTGCATGTTCATTTTGTACTTTAACCCCGTTGACATACATACAAATTTAAATACAAACAGTATTTGTAATTATGCTCTATTTATTTCAGGAAAGTGAACAAGTCGTACCGAGGTAGATCTTGCCCCATCGTCGTTCACTGCAGGTACTAACTTATTATTCTTACACGTGTAATTTCATAATAAATAATATAAAACTGTATTGCAGTATCACGATGATCTTCCTTACATAATAATATCTTATCACGCAGCTGCGTAGGTAACAAGCATGATATCTTTGACAGTAGGTACTAGCAACATGGTGCCCATCGGCACAGTTCTAGATGTTATCTTAAGGATAAAATGGCTGAGATTGCTGGATACGCCATATTCAAATTTTCAGGTTCCGTTTCTAACAAGAATAATCGATAATCGCTTACAGCCAGATAAAACGAGATAGCGACATCATTAGACTATCGTTTAATAAATTGTATTGATTAGGATTTTAGATAGATAGATAGGTACTCATGTACGTCAAATCAGATAAAAGTACTGATGAAATGAAATATTTTTTCAGGAAATAACTTTTTTCTACATTATTTCCTGAACTTAACTGTCACTACGTATTCTATGATTTTTTAAACATCAGTCGCTCGCCTTACCAGTGACCGGCAAGTGCCAACAATGTGATGCATGCATTAAGCGATTGATGAATGTGTATGAAGCGAAAGAGGTACGTCAGGATCGTAGCATGTGGAACAAAGTAGTGTCTGCCTAACCTTATGGGAAAGACGCGGGACGGTATGTATGTATGGAAGTATTTTTGGTGAACCGACTGCCTGTCGACGGTCATGTCACTGCTCCGCATATTCTTATTAACCTTAATTATCCTTATACGCTAGTAAGCATACCCGTTCTAGGCTCGCCTCTCCTACCATTGTATGATTCGAAGCGCGTTCATGAATTAAGTAGTTACATACTTTACTATCTATCTTAAAATTAACCCGGAATAGGTAGGTGATATGACAAGTTTAATTTATCAGTATAAATATACGACGTGCCCGCGAGGAACCTGAGAGATTCGGACAGCGTATTCCTAAGGTCATAAGAAGTAAAAACTTTTACGTGAACATAAATGACAAATTATGCGTTTTTAAATTTAATTTTGTATGGCCACGGTTGACGTTATGTGACGCGTGCCCATGCAAAATGTATATTCTAAAAACGCATAATTCGACATAGGTTTATGTAAATTTTTTTACTCCAACACAATAATAGAGAGGGAATACACTTTTCTCGGGTTTCTCGCGGTCACCCTGTATAGGTAGGCGACATTCAAAGTGACAGCGTCAAAACGGTAACTTAATTTAAAATAAACAATTACGATGAAAAACTTTATCACGATTGTTTAATCAAAATAATCGAATCGCCCGCTGAAATGGATGTTGTATGTATTTATCTACATTATATAAGTATGTTTATCCGTTGCCTGGTACCCATAGCACAAGCTTGCTTAGTTTGGGGCTGGGTCAATTTGTCTAATTTGTCCCAAGATATTTATTTATTTATTTAAATACCCGTAAAATTTTTTTCAGCGATGGTGCCGGCCGCTCCGGCACTTACTGCCTCATAGACATGGTGCTGAATCGCATGGCCAAGGGTGCGAAGGAGATCGACATCGCGGCCACTCTCGAGCACATCCGCGACCAGCGCACGCGCACCGTCGCCACCAAGCAGCAGTTCGAGTTCGTGCTCATGGCTGTTGCAGAGGAGGTAATTTATGAACAAAAAAGACATTCGCTGCCAGCTGCCAAACCCGACACTTCTACAGACTCAAATGTGCGTTCAAATGCCTGTTAAATTATGACAAGCTAGCAGTTTGACAAATCATTTTTCTAAAATCATATCGTGCTTTCCGTGAGTTGAATTTCCATGTTTCTCAGGTGCATGCGATACTGAAGGCTCTGCCGGCGCAGCTTCAACAACTGCAAGAGAAAAAGGACAAGGACAAGGAAAAGGACAAAGAGAAAGAGAAGGAAGCCTCCGAGAAGGAGAAGCCTAACAACTGAACACAACGCTTGCCACTTGTTACGTTTACGGGGGAGCGATCATAAACCACGTTACGTGACTTCGTTTTCATTTTTAAATTCTGAATCTTTATACGTGAAACTTGCCATTTCAGCCTGACCTCTGCTATTCTCGGTCGGAGATCGGAGATCGGAGTTAACTGTAGATAGTCTATTGAGGAAAATATTTTGTGCATACAACTGGCTGAAAAAAAAAGAAATTACATAGGTAATTAAAGTACCTAAGAAATGTAAATTATGGCTGCATCTAGCCCTCTCGTATTTACCAGCTCTCCCATTCCTTTTGAGCAGGCCACGTGGTTTGTAGGCGCTCCCATATTTATATTACTCATTGTATTTAATGTGTGTTTCTATTTCCAGGCTGAGAATTTCGCCGATTCGTCTATTTAACACCGATCCGTTTATTTATTTACGCTTGTAACAAAATGTCTACCCGAAATTCTCAACCTTGACGACAATAACTGCAATCTTGGAAGCCTGACGCGATCATAAAACGTACTTTTTAACTATAGTTATAAACTAGTGAAGCCATCTAGGCCATACCAGTAATTTTATCGCGAAATAGGAACTAAAATATCGATTCTGAATAAAGTACAGTGTTCACTGGCTGCGCGGTCATAAAGCTATAATAGTCACCCATCGTTGCCTTGTACTCGGCATTTATTTTTTTACAGCTTTTTATCTGTGAGAAGAAGTATTTTCATAAGAATATGCATCAATTATTTGACTACTTTAAAATAACGTCTTTTAATTTGTTTACGTATGGTATTGTATTGTGTTTGACGCCCTTAGTCGGTATACTTGTATAATTGTATATGTATGCAAATAAAACAGGTCTTTATACTAAACACTCGGTCCTATTTTAATAAAAGACGTATAAATACATATTAGAACTATTTCTTAAGCATAGAACATATTATAATGTAATTATTCTATATGTTACCTTCGTTATCATGTTTTGTTATAAAAATATATTACGGTCAATTGTTGAGGTGTCTAAAATGTCCTTAATTCATTTGCGACTAATTGGTTTCCAAATCAGGGGCATAGGTCCAATTTTAGACACTACGTCATGTAATGGAGACACAGTCGACCAAATCAAATAGGTACATGCAGTTTTTAACAGTCTTGCATATTTGATACGAATGTTTGGATATATTTAATCAAATGTTGATCTTTATCTTTAATAAATACAAAAAATATTATTCTAACTGTGCATGGGATGCATCGTCTAAATTGAACTAGTCATTATGAGTAAGTAAATTTAATATTTTATCGTTGAACTTATCGCATTGTCTATGCTTTTTGGCTATGTGTGGTGTACGCCGGTCGATGTACAAGTGAAGAGATAGGTAGAAAACGAATTGGTGAAAATTATGCCGGAGATTATTCTCTAACTTTAATGTAGGTAAGCGCTTCTAGGGTTGTACATGGAGGCTGCACCCCATAGTCGGTGGTGGATGGCTGCTCGCGTTGTTTCCGTTCACGTCTATGTTCTTAATATTATGTACCTTAATCTGTTTATCATGGTAAGAATGAATCTTCAAGCGATTTTACAATTGCGACAACTTGTAAGAGCGGGCATGAGATGTCCCCGGCCGAACCATATCCTGAACTAACGGAATACCTGATCATGTTTAATCAGAAACGAAATCAAAATAAGTATTTACAGAAAGTAGCTGAGTCTATAGATCATTAATACGTATCTATTATGTATGATATTTGTGTAAGATTATATTTATTGAAATGGAAAATGTAAAAAAAATATTACCCACGAAATTAAAAATGTAGATTAGATTTAGGGGAAAATATATTAACCGTATTTCTGTATGAAATTATATGTAGTTTTTATGTGGATGATTGAATATTGGATTTTGATTATTAAATTGTTTTAGGGTATTACACAATTTAGTATCCTACTGGTAGTTGCCTGTCCTATGTCCGCTCCCTGTTCCTCCATTAATCCACCTTGATGGTAAGTTTAATTCATAAAGCATTTCCTTGAAAAGTACTAACTACAACTATAAGCAACGGCTATTCTTCCTAGTTTAGCCAAAATTTCTATCGATGTCGATTGATCTCTATCAATATACTAATGAATTTAAATACCTATTACAGAGGAATATCTTTTCTGATTATAAACTATAACTGTCTATGATTTATCTAATCGTATCGTAATTATTAATTACCCAATCAAGGAATACACATTACTAGCTATTATTCAGAAACCCGGAAAAAAACTACTAAATATGTACCTATACTAAAGAGGTAAACTTTATTTATTTATTATTATGTATTTAAGTAATAACTTAGGTAGGTAGTTACCGAATTTTACCGAACCGTAGGACCGATTCTAAGATTTCTTTTACTAATATGGAAAGCGGTTTCCGAAAAAAATCGCGAAAAATTACAAAGTGTCGAGGTAGCAAAATTGTGGTTTGATGTATACATTAAGTTATACATAACTATATCGTACGAAATTTCGTTTGAAATTTACCATGAGCTTTTCGGCAAAAGAAAACATTGTGAAGAAACTTAGGTATACACCTGCATACCTACTAGCTTCAGGTGTGATGGCAACATACTAAGTACATAACATAACATCCAAGTAATTGTCATTATTTAGTACCTACTTAAAGTACCTACGTACGCGAATGGCTACGTGTTTTTCATCCTCTCGTATACTCAAAGCATTGAACTACTTAGTCGTTCAAAACTGGCGCGTGGTAAATAATTACTCGTAAGTACGTAGTATCTAAGTTGGTAGGTACTCAATGCCTAAGTACCAACTCAGAATATTTACGATTAAGAGAAACAAAGGATAGACTTATCTCAAAAGTAAGTGGATATAGTTCTAAGGCGTTGTTCAAAGCTGTGCTTAGTTTTATTATTCTCTATTATCTCTATAGTGTAACATCCTTATTCCTCTCCGAGGGAACATCAGTATGCTGCGAACTCCCGAATTTTCGAACTGTTGGTTTACCACGTACTTGAAATAGTGATAAGTATACAAGAATTAGTTAAGTCATTATTAGTAAGCCTAAACCTACTGTAGGTACCTAATGATGAGATAGAATTTTAAAGATTTAACTAACGGATTTTCGTATCTATGGCAATACTAGACTAGGGATCTACCTATTCCCAAATTCGAAATCGAATTTGGTATCATACCGTCTCTCTCACACTCCTATTAATGACTTTTAGTGTGAGTGGTTGGGCACAATACGAACTTCGAATTTGTAACTTCAGACTGTAGCTAATACGTACAAAGATAAGTACCAAATCACGTCTTTGTCCGTTACGGGGTAGACAGAGCCTAGGGTAACAAAACCCTGAAGGCCACGTTTAGCATGATTGTAGGCGTATGGCTAGATGGAAAGGGGAATCAAAATAACTAGTGATGGGTTGCTACTGCCCGACCGCCTAAGTATAACATGATTCCTTAGTTATTATCCCATTCCCTCGATGGGCTTTTATTTTACCTAAGTACCATTTGCGCGGGAAGAGCTGCAACTGGTAGGTAGTTAGGTACTTCCATTCCATGTTTTTAGGGTTCCGTACCTAAAGGGTAAAAATGGGACCCTGTTACGCTAAGACTTCACTGTCCGTCCGTCTGTCTTTCTGTCTGTCCGTCTGTTCGTCTGTCACCAGATTGTATCTCATAAACCGTGTTAACCCACTATCTAGTGCAGCGGTTCTTAACCTTTTTGGCTGGCGACCCAAATTATAAATATTTTTGAAGTCCGCGACCCAAATTTTTTTTAATTTTTTAATAATTTCGATTATTTAAAACTCCTTCCGGGAGCCGGGAGATTCCAGGAGAGTGTGGAACCGTACCCGCGACCCATCCCAAAACCGCCCGCGACCCAAATTTGGGTCGCGACCCGAGGTTAAGTGGAAAATACTACGAACAGAATATTTTTACGTCTGTCTGTCTATGTAAATAACCAATATAAAATTACCTCACACTGCATATATTTTGCTTAGTAGCAGGGCTCTCCTGACACTGGATTTTATATTAACTTCAGGAATTTGTACGAAACCGAGTTCGACTCGCACTTGCCCGGTTTTTTAATTTCTTTGTTCGGGCATGGAACAGAGTTAGTGTAAGGCCTGCTAAGATCTGACATCAGTGTAACCGCGTCCTCTGAAACTAATTTGTTTATGAACGCATGACCGCTATCGCTCACGGTGCTTGTGTTGTTAAGTGTCAGTACCTGAACTAAACGCTAAACGAAACGAAACGCACGCCGGGCCAGTTGTCATTTACTTGTCACAGGTGGTGTACGTGTTAAGCATTTCTGTGATTTAATTCTTTATAAATTTTACAATTCAATTATTAATTCGCATAATTGATATCTAACATATTAAATACTTAGTAATCTCAATTAAGTTAAACAATATCAATCAAAATGGTTAGCGGACGCGCCCTACATTTTGTTTTTAAAGTGGCCGATAGAACTCTTACGGCAAAGTTCTACCGAGACATCCTGGGAATGAAGGTAAGATTGTTTTTGATTACTGTATTGCATTAATTAACGCTAGAAAATGATTTTGCTTAAGTGGATACCACAATATTTTGTATTTTTCCTGCAATTTGCGACAGCTTGTGGCTAATGATTAATGATAAGCTACAAGAAGTTGCAAGGTCAGTGTAAACAACCGAGAACCGGTAATCATTTTGTATAACTAATGACTTAAGCTCCCATGGGTTTAAACACAATATGGAACCTATTTTTATATAAAGCAAGTAAATATGAAACAAAGTGTGTCATATAATTGGTGCCTAGTGTTGGTCTGAAGCGCTTAGTCATTCGAAACTAATTAATTACTTAACTAAAACTAACTTGCTTAATTGTGGTTCTAGGTACTCCGCCATGAGGAATTTAGTGAAGGTTGCGAAGCTGCCTGTAATGGGTGAGTCATTGTTAATTCATTTACTTATGAATAATAATTTTAGGCAAGACTAATTTTGTCACAATGAAATGAACAATATAATTTTTATCTAATTTTACTTAATCCTACAATACTCCAAAATGTGCCTTACTCAATATTTAATTTAATTTGAAACTATAGTCTTTCTTCCTATCTAATCTGAACCAAATCAATCTTTTTAATTTAATATAGATAATTATTTTAAATGTTAACAAAGAACATTAAAATTACTTTATTTTAATGTTTAGAGAATGGTGGAACATTTAGGTAAATATCTTTTCAATTGTAAGTAAGTAAGTAAGTAAATGCTTTATTGTTCAAATATAAAGAAATAGAATAGATACAAAACACAAAAAAATAAAAGTAACATTAATATATTAATTAGGTATAATTGTCCTTATGAAATTATGATATCTTGATAAAAGATTTTTTATGATGTTTCAGACCATATGCAAACAGATGGAGCAAAACAATGGTGGGCTATGGCCCTGAAGACACACACTTTGTTGTAGAACTCACATACAATTACGGTATCACACATTATGAGACTGGCAATGACTTCATAGGCCTCACAGTCCAGTCCAGTGAGAGTCTCAAGAGAGCTGCCGCCAATAACTGGCCTATAAAGGAACAAAACGGAATCAAATATGTGGAGGCGCCTGGTGGATACAAATTCTTCATTGTTGATAAACCAGAACCTCTGGACAAAGGTAATTATAACTTAAAGTTGCTATATAGATAAATATTGCTAAAAGTGAAATTAATTCTTTTACATCAAGTGTTTAAAATAATACCAATGGACAGGATTTTTTGTCACATTTTTGGTGTGACAATATAGTCTTAACTTGCTTCTGAATTTTGGCTACTATGGCTTGACATTGAAGCTGTATTCATATAACAATTTTTTATTGGCTATTTCTGTAGTTAATTTCAATGAACAAAAAATATTTACATTGATACTCCGCTACTTAAAAAGTCCTTTGCAAAGTAACGCCTGATTAAATAAAGTACTTAACTTTGAATAACTTATTATTCACATTTTTTATTTGTACTTAACATAATGTATTTAGGAGTATAATGAATGTGACTGTATGTCCAACCATACCTACATACTCAATATGTATTGTTTAAATTACTGTGAAAATGTTATTAGTAACGGTCTATTAGCCACCCAATTTCAATAATATACATCTATTATTTTCCCCATTAAACAAAAGTTTCAATATACATAATAATCAGTACATTTAATCTTGACAATAATGGCTGATACAGTCATCTCTTCCATATTAAGACATGTGTATTGTCACGATGCTAGTCAGTGATACCTACTCAGCTGACTACCTGTGTTGATTGTCTCGCCTTATCCTAGATAAGCTGAACATGAGTGCTGTCTGAGAGCTGTTGAAACTGTTTGACACATTGTTGCATCACTACTGTATTAGTTAACTCATAATGACACTTTCTTTGTATAAAGCTATCCATTCTTAACAAGCACATGCATTTGGAAAGTGTCATGCTAGTGTGTGTGAGATTGATACAAGATAGCTTGGAATCGTAGCTTAGGCAATTCAAAAACTATAAGAAAGCTTAATTCTTACATTAGACATTAACCCCCTTATTCATAAACGCTATGTAGGCCTCTGCTAAGTTAGCAATCGTTTGTCCTTATCTGTCACTTTTCACAGATAAGGACAAACGATTGCCTGAGTTAGCAGAAGCCTATAGAGCGTTTATGAATAAAGGGGTAGGTATACATCACTGAAATGTATGTATTGGGCTTATGAATTATAAAGTAAATAAATACTGAAAGGATTATGCAAATAAACATTCATCACTGTGTATGGGCATGCTAACAGCAACCATAAGATAGTCTATCTTTTGTTTGTCATGTTACTAAAAATGGTGATGTTGAGGCAATCCTGTTTACATTTTGACAAATGTGATAGTGTGAAGGAAAAATACCAACGATTGGCAGTTAGATAGGTTAGTTAGGCTTATTGCTAAGCGCATGTATCAACTGGATATTATGTAAACATTGTCTTGAGTCTAGAATATCAACACTTCTTCGTCTTCTTCATATTTAGTTTACAATGTATGCAACAAATTCGTAGCTATTAATAATGAATATTAAGCTTGTGAACATTTCACTGAAGACCTAATCTCACAATCACTTTCCCAAGTTTTATGATTTTACACCTTATGGGCAGTACAAAGATTCATTGACTGCAGAAATAAATCAATTTGTTACTATGCTTTGTTTGACACATTCAGATAAAAACTTCAGTTACCAACTTTTCCATGCACTGGAACAGGAACCTCTGAAGATCATGTCACACAATGACTGTGTAGCCTCAGCAAGTCAGTCTCGATGCTGTCTCATTGGGCTGTGACTAATTGTGTTGAAACTAGTCTTTTAAATGTTTAATATTAGCTATAGTGTTGAAAAACTGGCTAGCATGGAAAATATGTTTCTTGGCCTTACACTGCTTGGACCCCCTTTTTTTTTATCTCTTGCTAAAGCCATCAACTTTATACGTCGTATACGCTAATAATATAATAAAGGACGAAGACGGAAAGTTTAATCATTTTGGTCCTTCCAGATCCCGTGGTGAAGGTGTCCTTGGCGAGCTCGGACCTGGACCGGTCTATAGCCTACTGGAACGGGCTGCTCACTCTCAAGATATTTGAGAGGAAACCAAAGTCAGTCGTCCTGGGCTTCGGTGACCACCAAGCCAAGTTGGAGCTTGTGGAAATAGGTAATTTTTTCATCCATCCATTTCAAGCCTATAGCATATATCCTGCTGCTAAATACGGGATACAATTTATGGGAAAAAAATATTGATTTCGAAATCTAATGGAAACTAATTATAATAACGATTTTCTAGACGCTAAAGCGTTAGTAACTCTAAAGCGTAAGTAAGATGTGTTTTTATAAGCTATTGGCCAAATATTTTTTTAATTAATTCTAAGTACTTTACATGCGTACAGAAAGAGAAAAGAGTGAAAATAAAATGGCTGTCATTTTTCCAGTTAAGCTAATTTTAGTATATTTCACAATTTCCAGATGAGCCGATAAACCGCGCGAAAGCCTACGGCCGCATAGCGTTCGCTTGCCCCTTCGAAGAACAACCTATCATTGATAGCAAGATCCAAGAGGTTAAGGGGAAGATCCTAACACCGCTCATCTCTCTCGACACGCCGGGCAAGGCCACCGTCCGCGTCATCATCTTAGCCGACCCGGACGGTCATGAGATATGCTTCGTGGACGATGAGAGTTTCCGCCAACTCTCTCAAGTAGACCCCGCCAGCGACGCAGAGCTAGACAAGTTCATCAAATCAGATAAATCGCGCGCATAGGTTCATACTCAACTCAAGGCTACACACGTATTTTGATAAGATTGATATCACAATATGATTCGTTTAGGGTAAACCGACCTATCATTGGCACTTTGAATCTAATCATTTCCATTATTTTCATTATCAGATTGGTTTGCCATTTGAAGTGCCGAAGTTCATTCGGAGGCCAAATTGCTCGTTTTTATTGAATCTGGTATAGTTAAGTGCAAAGGTATATTCAATCAACGCCTCATTGGTACATAACACATGGCCTTCTAACGGCGTAATAAGGTCGCAGTGAATATTTTTCCACTTGACTAAGTACAATGTGCTCAAAAATAATAATTTTGATAATCTCGACATAGCGGCGCAGTTACTCTTACTTTTGTATTAGGGGTATGATGAACAATTTGGAAATCATTATTTGAGGTAATAAAACAAGTTATCGGCTACAAATGATTGAGCTTGCAATATTGTATTAGTTTTTTAATTATATGACTGTTGAAAGTGATATTAAGTTCTATGTTATGTGGCTGGGAACACTACCAGTCAGGCGCCAGATCAAATAAATGAATTATAACCAGTATTGAATATCTAAAGAGACGAATTGCACACATTTCAACAAATTGGTATTTTTCCCTTGCTAAATTAGAGCATTCGCATAATATAATATAATTGTTTATTGTTAAGAATAGAAATAATAATATGTTATTATTACACACATTTATCAGTACTTAGATTTGTATTATCTCTTGTTTCTATGCTTATAAAATGAGTATATCTTTAAATAGATTTAATACAAGTACAAAAAAGTTGTTTTAATAATTCATTTCCCAATAATAATTAAGTATTAGTAATATTCATAGTTCGATGCACTGTTTCAACATATCTAGAGTAGAAGGCATTTTAGAGAGTTATTTATAAATACGTTAAACAAATTCCTATGAAATAAATCAATACCTGTATGTTCCTCCAGGGAACATAATAAAAATAATGAAAAATCGTAAAAGTTTAAAAATAACTGATATTGAAGTTTTTTCCCGCAAAATTTTACCTAGAGGTTATCAAGAACAGGTACCTGCTTAGAACAAAGTTATTTTATTTGGTTAAGTAGTTGTTGAAAATTACGAATATTTTGACAATGCACAATGCACAAATCACGTCTTTATCCCTTACGGGGTAGACAATACAGTATTGAATTCGTTTAGATAACGATTTTACTATTGCGTTTTGTATTTTTCAATACAGTTGCTCAAAAGTGCCCTTTTTTGGCTGTTTAGAGTGCGAAGCGAAAAGTTGGTTTTTGCGCACTAGTGCGATTTACATTTCTATTTTTTTCTAATTTGTACCTACTTGTTCCAATTCACGACTACTTACCGAAGAGTTATTATAATGTTAGTTTGTACCAAGACTTAATAAAACTAAAAACCTATTATTAATGTAAAAATATCAAAATATTGAGATTTTATATTTGATTACTAGCCTCTACATCACTATTTTTTACATATTGAATTCCTAAAAACAGTTCTTATTAAGGTGCCTGAATGGAACGGAATAGCGTGAAAATAACTACCGAACGCCTGTCAAAGTGGAGGCGTTTTTCCAACTGCAAGCATGGCTTTTTAGGTTCTAAAGGCAATAGTAGTTTTTGTGTTTATACTATTTAAATATT
Organism: Pandemis cinnamomeana; assembly: GCA_932294345.1. Classification (NCBI taxonomy): domain Eukaryota; kingdom Metazoa; phylum Arthropoda; class Insecta; order Lepidoptera; family Tortricidae; genus Pandemis; species Pandemis cinnamomeana. The sequence goes on along the minus strand of OW028705.1, from coordinate 5,951,892 downwards.
TCTATACACAAATAATCGAACATAATGATACTCATGGTCCAGCAGCCACCGCCTGTTTTTTAAAGTGATTAATAACAGGCTGAATCTTCGTGAGTTCGTTCGGTTCGACGAGACGCCCAAGTTTTTCCTCTTTGCACGTTCTCAAAGAGGTAGGTAATGTAGTCCGCAGATGTAATAGGTACATGTCGATTTGGTAGGGTGTCGAAATTGTCTGACTAACAGTAAATTTTTTATTGAAATTTTAAGACAATATGATAATAAACTCAGAAAAACAATTGTCCTACAAAATCGATGGTTTGAGTTGGAGCGTCCTCCACGCCGTATATGTCGAAATAACGCGGTCATAAAGAATATTAATAACCAGCTGATTTGTTGTATGCAGCTTAGTAAATAGGTATTAGTATAATTGAATGGCCACAAAGTCCTACAAATGTAGTGGTAGGTTTTCCTATTCCTACACTTGGAAGTTGTCGATTCGCGCGTTAGACAATAGGTACGGAGATAGGTACTTCTTCGCTAACTTCCGCTTCTTAGAGCGTTGTCTCAGTTTAACATAGGTACGTGACGCTTATTGTCTCTTTCCAAAGACCGAAGTGCAATATTTATGGCCGGGTACACTGTATGCAGGGTCGATTCCCGAACTGAATAAAAGTTTGTTTTTAAACATAAGTAGGTTAGGTGTGCATTTTTGTCACTATAATCGTTGACAATGACCAGGGGGGTTACCACAATCGCTTAATGCGTGCCACGCTCTATTCAGCTTAAGGGACATAGTTATACAACCATATAGCTCTGCCCCTTACACTGAATATAACTTGGCACGCACTGAGCGATTGTGGTTACCCCCCTGATCTTTGTAGGTAGGTGTTTCTTATTGTTACAAACTTGCCCATGCTGCCCGATCAACATTGTGAGACCCTGTGGGTATAGTTAATTCCTGACTATATTCATCTAGATCTTTTCAGCCGTTCTGGCATGATTGAATAACAAATATACGTCTATCCAAACCGTCGCATTTAGAGAAGTAGGTATGGTTCATGTCCCTGCCTTTTTCCATCAGATATGCTGTTGAACATACTGGGATCTGATAGGTACCTACAGATGTGCAAAATTATTTATTTGTATGGTATTTGTCATGCTACTTCAGTCAGACTCATAGACACGTCGGCGTCAGCATCATTCGGAAGTAGTTAGTCGTGTGTTCACAATGGGAAAGAATTTTACACGACATCTATACCTAGGTATATTTGTATTTTATATACCTATAATACCTATATATAAATAAGTGAGGTAGGTAACGGAACGCTCGTATGTTTTTTTTTTTTTTTTTTTTTTATATGAATAGGAAGGCAAACGAACAAGTGGGTCACCTGATGGTAAGTGATCACCACTGCCCATAGACACCCGCAACCCCGGAGGGATGTATGACAACTAGCTGCCATCCGTCCGAAATAGCCGTTTAAACCAACCGCGGCACGTAAGGATTGCAGGCAAATGACTTGATCGTATCGATCAAATAATTGCCGGCCGGGGTCGCGAAACTGCACGATCGCGTGCCAGCACCCAGCAGGCTTCCGTGGAACCATTCGTGACACATTTACGATTCATCTAATCGATTTTGTTTCGGATAACTCGATGAAGATAATGTTTTATGACCGCTGACTGTACCTATTTGATGGCAGAGTTTGTGAGGCAAATAAAAAATTGCTCAAGGAAGTTACACTGATTGAACAACAATTTTCAGGATGCGTTGCGGCTGTAGAAACTGCTGCCGGATGGCAGGCGTTAGGTACAGTAAAGGCTTTTTCTCAAAAATGTCCGTTAAAGTCGTCATTGTTAACTACATATCAGAACGGGAAGTTAATTGTTGCCGGACAGTCCAAAATTAAAAAAAAAAAAAAAACATTACTGTCGCGCTAAACTCGACAGTAATGTTGCATACAAATTCCATTACTGTCTAGTTATTAACTTTTTAAAAATGCAAATCCCCATTATAAAATAAAGGCACAAGACTTAAAACATCAAATTAAAAAAAAAAAAAGCTAGTACGACAACGTGTTTATCTGTGTCTGAAATAGCTTTAGGTGTTCTGGGTAGAAAAATACACTCTTCAAATGCCATTGATAGAAAAAGGCGGCAAAGCAAAACAATTTTCACTATTTTATTTTCATTTATTTTTGTTGTTGTTTTATTTTTGATTTTTGAGAAAAGCACTATACTTGCCTCGGCCAGAATAGCATTGCTGGCTTCGTATTATTAAACGGACTCGCAAGCTCGTCCGTTCAAACCAATACTCAGCCAGCAATTGCCTACTTCCTGGCCTAGACAGTAATGTACTTACTATACTCTTTATCGAATTTTAAACTTGAATTTTTAAAAGATAAAATTTAAAAAAATAGAATTCGTAACAAGGAGAAAGTTAGAGTCTGCTTAGGGCTGGTGATGGAAGCATTATGGTATTGATTTTAATACCTAAGTTGAAAAAACGGAATTTATCGAAGTATCAAACTAATGCTACACCGTCCTGTTCTAAAGTAAATGTTTCCTCAAGGCAGCTCTACATTTTGGTGGAGGTGCGGGGTGACTCTTTTGCTGGACCAGCCCAGAGGTATCCAAAGCATAATTAGACGACCGGATGGCCCAGTGGTTAGAGAACCTGACTATGAAGCTTGAGGTCCCGGGTTCGATCCCCGGTCGGGGCAGATATTTGTATGGAAAATACGAATGTTTGCTCTCGAGTCTTGGATGTTTAATATGTATTTAAGTATGTATTTATCTATATAAGTATGTTTATCCGTTGTCTAGTGCCCATATTACAAGCTTTGCTTAGTTTGGGGCTAGGTCAATTGGTGTCAATTGTCCCAAGATATTATTATTATAATTAGAATAAATAATCACGGGAATGGTTGAAAATCTTAGGAATCAGTCATAGGCCATGCGACTAGCAACCCGTCACTATTTTGATTCCCCTTTTCACCTATATATGCCACCTATACCTATGCCTACAGTGCACTAAACGTGGACCAAGTACTTATGTAATGTTCATAATAATCCAACCTAATAAACAACTTAAATTATGTACCAAATCACAGTAGCAGATAAATCGATCGCGGTTTTCGCTCGCTGTTCACACATAATGTTTTTTTTTGTAATTGATTTGAATAAATATAAAAAAAAAACAAAATATTTACCTCCGTTTAGCAGGAAAAAGTAAAAAATATCACTAACACGGAAACGCTGACAAACTTTAATTTCTATAGGTATATATTCTATATATAGCTATTAATGTGCGAGTAGGTTTTAATTTTAACCCGTCAGTTCTGCAACGAGTATTAAACTCATCAGTCGCAACGCCATGACGCATTATGAGTTTATTTTGCGCCGCAGTAGCAATATTTTCGTTACGCTACGACGATCGACAATTACTGTGGTCGCGGCAGTTTTGGTCGTGGGTTTTATTGCTTCCAGCTTTATTACAGGAGTTTCACTCGCATCAGTGGGTGCAGTCGTATAGAAAAGACGCAAGCATTATATTTACTCCCTTCTTATAATATTAGGTTATTTCGCTCTCTCCCTCTCTCTCCACCGTACGTCCCACTGCTGGGCACAGCCCTTTTCCTTTTCTCACAATAAGTGGGCTTGGGCTTAGTTCCGAACCCGGGCCCAATGAGAACTGAGATTGATATTAGCTTCTTTTCAACTAACTGAAAAATACAAGTAATGGATGCTATGTGGCTTGTAGGACCGTTTAAGGGGTATCCTCACATACAATGCAGTATTGTTGCTTACTGAGCCAGTTTGCCTACTTTGTGTAATACACTTTTTGTAACAGCTGCATTATTAGCTATACGTATAGGTAATGTATTATGCAACGAGCGATTATGTTGTTAAAACTGAATATGATTACCTGCTTTATACCTACATATTAGCATTTAATCATTACCTACTGCTACTAATATATCTAATAATGTATGTAGTGTATAAGCTATTCATTTTGGCATTATTTAAAAATTCGGTTTAGAAAATCTAGCAAAAACCGACTAAATGCGTCCTGGGCTAATACGAGCACTCTTTAGCATGCTAAGAAAAAACCTCTGCCTTAGCTATCGAGTCAGGCAGTCTGCTTTCTCTCTGGTAAAACAGTCCGTCGGAAAAAACCGGCAAAGTCCGAGTCGGACTCGCGCACCGACGGTGCCGTATAAACTTGTAGGAGCTTATGTAAAATGTTCGGCGAGTGAATATAGAAATCCAATGTAGAGCCCTGACTGCTAATCAAAATGTAGGCAGCATGAAGTCATTTTGTATTAGTAAAAAAAATATAGACGTACCTAAATAGCCCTTTTTATGAGCTTCGTCGCAGTCGGGTAGAAAAAATATTTCATCGTTGTATGTTCTACTAATTGTCTGAAGGGTTGCGTACTTTCAGCTAAGCCACAGACAGACAGACAGGAACGGGTCATTTAAGTCGATCTGACCATTTTCATCGATTTTGGTTTACATTTCAACTACATTACATTTTTACTCAAGTAATTTAAAAACTCGTTTTTTATTTCAATGTACGAGGGCTGAGTGGTCAAACCCAATAAGTCGAAATAATTGACAGTTGAAAAAAGAACACTATGTTAACGTATCTATAATCTCAAAATTCCTGTGGAATGTTAAGTCGACTTATCGGGTTTGACCACGCAGCCCTCGGATGTACTAAATAAAAAAATCACGCATTATTCGTAAAAAACCCAGTATGAAATTGACCATGGGCTGAGATTGCCCTTCGAAGATCTAAAGACTAAGCCCACTCATCGTGAATGCCGGGGTACATTGGCTGGGCATGACAAGATAAAGTAGTCAAGACCAATCAAAACGTGTGATTTTTTTTTCGACGTCATAAAACATTTGACCCGTTTCACTAGTCTCTAGAAGACTACGATAGTAAATTTAACAAACATTTGTCATTTATAACAACCGCCTTTAGGCTAACATACATATATTATCATACACTCAAAAATCACGTCTCACATGATAGATAGACCCTAAGGTAACAAGACCTGAAGGTCGCGTTTAACATGATTGTTGCCGCTCAGTTGGAAAGGGGAATCAAAATAGTGATAGATTGCTAGCCGCATCGCTCAAAGCATGATTCCAAAGATTTTCGTCCATTAGCTACCTCGATGGGCTAACATCTGCGCGGGAAAACAAGCAAATAAATAATAAATAAATAAATATCTTGGAACAAATCACACCAATTGACCCAGCCCCAAACTAAGCAAAGCTTGTACTATGGGTACCAGGCAACGGATAAACCTACTTATATAATGTAAATCATAAATAGGTTCATAGGTACTTAAATACATACAACATCCATGACTCAGGCACAAACATTCGTATTCATCACACAACAGTCTGTCCCTACCGGGATTCGAACCCAGGACCTCTAGCTTCATAGTCAGGGTCACTAACCACTAGGCTATCCGGTCGTCACACACGTCACGCAAATGACACTATGTTTTTTCTTTGCTCCCAGACCAGCATGGAATAGATTAGGATTATACTTACCTTTATACTCGTAATTTGACTATAGCTACCTAATCATGTAAATTTAAACATTAGACAGAAGATTGCGGGCGTATTTGTTTTGAGGAGAGACGGCGCGCGATTTACCTCAACGTAAACATTGACTATTTGGAGAGTCGCGTCGACTACTGGGTGGGCAGGTACATTACTTAACTGTTGAGTCAGCCGCATTATTATAAACTAGTTGATGTCCGCAACTTCGTCTGCATAGAATTCGTTTATCGCTATCCCGCGGGAATTACGCAATTATCCGGGATAAAAAGTACCTAGCCTATGTGTTATTCCAAGACTATCTATATATGTTCCAAATTTCATTCCGATCTCTCCAGCTGTTCTGGCGTGAAAGAGTAACAAACATCCAAACATACTCACAAACTTTCACATTTATAATATTAGTAGGATAGGATATAATTGTTTTGAGCTACGAAATTTTTTAATGTTTAAAATGTCGTACCAAAGAAACTGTTTTAAAGGCGAGGCCACGGAGCGGTTCAACTTATTGCGGTCTTATTTTTCTATTACCTAGGTACTCAACGTTAACCACGCATACATTTTTTTTAATAGGATGGCAAACGACCAAAAGGGCCTGTTCACTACTCTCTGTTGAGTTCCAGTAATCTTAAGTGTCTAAGATGGATTACCTCACGTGCCAGTAATTTCACCAGCTGTCCTACTTTCCACGCCGGAACATAGCAGCGCAAGCACTGCTGCCTGGCGGCAGGATTGTGTGAGGTAGTGATAGCGATGGTGATGGTACCTGCAACGCTGTAGCAAGAGAATTAGTTGATCTTAAAAAAACAAATGATATAGGTATACAATCTTCTTTCCAAATGTGATATGTTTTTGGAAAATGTTGTCCTCGTGCACCATGGTCCGCCATCTAGTTGCTTGTGTGCGGCAGCTTTTTAATATGAATGTAGCATCTAGCCCCCTAACGAAGACAGCGGTCGATAATTTACGAGAGTTTGACTAGCTATTAAAGTTTAGTAGCTGGCAACGTATAATCTTTCGTAAAGAAAAAAAAACAAACATAATAATTTTCACCATAAAATATCAAACAATGAAACGGAATCGCGACGGGCGTATAAATAAAACGCAATGGCAAATAAACAACGAAGCCAAACGTCCTTGACTATAGTATTTTACGTCCCGGCCTTGCGACAGAGACAGGATTGACGGGAACCGATATGCATAAATCGGCTTTTTATATTCACCAATAAGAAAGTTTATCAAGTTCAAATGAATTAAGCTCTACATAAAATGGGCTTATCTTTCAGCCAATTTAAATCTGGAGTTAATCCAGTCAAGCACTGCGTTTATCAGAGCCGGTTTATAAATGATTACCCGTGCCATTGCCGTAGTCAAGTCGATAATAGATCCACGACCTGTCATAAATTTCATTGCAATCGAGGATCCGGGTGATCAATTTGCGAGCAGAGTGACTGGGTTGCCGGCGCTCGGGAAGCCGCCAGTTCTGCCAATTCTTTTTTATTTACTTAATACTACTACTAACTTAACTACTCCTTAATAATACTACTTAGGCTACAGCATCAATCTTGTTATTGAAGCTGTTATTTAATAATATGTGGGTATTAAAAGGGAAGTTATGTTTTGTATTAACGTTTAATCCATAATATGCTAGTATGGTATGTATGCACTATGGGACAAGTAAAAATCTATGAAAACACACAAATCTGAGATAATGTGTTGTGACCTCATTGTAACATGGTAAACTTCCTTGGGGCGCAACTGGCCGTTTAGAAAAAAAAACTTTATTCCAAATTGTCCGTTCACTTTTGTTTTTTTAGTCACCCTAACATACAATGGCAAGACGCAAAACTTGTTTTTATTCAAATAAAAGCTAGCTCTATTGCAGGTACCTACTGTGTAAATATGATTTATTCTGTTTTACTGTACGTTTTCTTATTTTGTAATTTGTGACACCTAATCCAACACTCGTTTAGTTTTCTTTTTACTTCAACGAAGGTTGTATGGGTGCATCAAGCAAGCAGTAAAGCAAAGTACTTGATTCCAGGTTTCCCTTTTCGTTTCTCTTCTGTCTCTACGATTGCTCTGTTGCCTCGAAGCAGACCGCCGGTGAAGCCTGAACCTCCACTGGACGCTCCGACATCACCTGAATGACTACCCTGCCCTGCCTTCCTTCCCACTTATTTGGCAAGTCTAAGATCAGTATTTTTTTTCACGTTCATTCGCAGTGCTAACTGGAAAAAATCGGTTTAACATTGTATTACATTCCTGCTTTTATAACTAAGTATTTCGCCTTCTCTCCGACCGGCTAACCAGTTACATTGTCATAGATTGCAGTCTTATTCGTAGTTAGCATAGTTATTTAAATATATCTCAGTATGATGATTCATTTCCTGACACTAAAAATTCAATTGATATTTAGACTTTCCTATTTAATTTGTAATACAAAAACAGTTTTAAAAAACTTATTTACCGAGACATAATTTTAATATAGCTTAGTAACTTACATGTTCAGATCTGACTTTTTGTATTAATTACTACGGTAGGGTAGGCTTGGATTGGATATACACCTCATTATGGTACATGTACGGATTCGAAAAGTAATGTGTTGTAGAATTAGTTTATTTGTAGTTGGTATCCCGTGGTTGGGCGGACGGGGTGTGCGCGGGGCGGGCGGCGGCGGCGGGCCGTTGGCGCGTGCGCGGGCCCGGGCGGCGCGGCTTGCGCGGCAGTGCGCGAGCCGTCGTCGCAGCCGCGCCGCGCCATGGCGACGCGCCGCGCCCGCTGACCGCGACCGACCGCGCCCGTACGCGCCGACTCACCGCGACTCCGCACGCCGAGCCCACACCCCAATACGCCGCTAGGTAAAGTATCCCGCGGCATTCGCAAACCACCCTCGCCACTACTGCTGGCTCGCGCTTTGATCAGTGTCGCTCGCCACGCCGTCCGTTCATGACGGTACATAGGTAATGTTATCAGTATCACGCACGCAAACAGTTGCATCGGTGGTCAATCGCGCTACGTCACGCGGCTGACTATCTCCGATTGATCTGAACTCTTCCGCGCGGCTCTCGGCTCCGACCCACGGCCGTGTGCTGCGCATCCAGCTGCTCCGATGCCTTCTCGGTCAGTTCCTACTTTTGACTTCATTATCCTTTTGTTAGAGCTGCAGTAGTTGTAAGATACACTGATTATTTTGCTGTAATTATTTTCGATATCCTTTGGTTGGTGCTGTTTAGTGGGTGTTACATAACGAGGCCTCTAGCTTGTCTTGGCTGACTCCCCAATCATGCTTCCACGATCGATTGAGATCTGTATAGAAGAGCATGCATTAAGTTTTAGTTTACATGACTATATGCAGAGATAATGTTTTGAGGGAATGTTTATGTTGTGAACGTTGTTTTGTTTTATAAATGCGAGACTGCTTTTGGTTTCTTTTAATTCCAAAACAAACACAACTTTAACTGACTGACACATAACTTTATACGAGTGTACTTATTTTGAAATCAAATATTTTTTGAATTAAACCGCTTTGAGCAATCGTGACAAAACAAAACAGCTTTTAACTAAATTTAAATTTAAATAAAAATAAATCGTAAGCACCCTGCGACTGTCGAACTATGACTATTAATTTAGACTCAAATAAGCTGAACATAAATATGAAGCGCAATTTATCACTAAATTTGAGAAAAATCAGACACTCATACTTTAATCTCACGCCAAATCGCGCTTGACAAACGCTTAGCTCTCTGGGAATCGCACTAGACAACAGATCGGAGGCACGCAGAGGTCGCGCCAGCCGTGATCGGTGTTAATTGGCCCATAACGACCCGCGAGATATCGCGATGTGTTCTCACCCAACTGTCCATGGGAAGAGACGTCTCCTTTGTAAGACGACTGTCGATGTGCGGGATCAGCGGGTCACCTCCCAGGAGCGAGGTAGGGTTGTCGGCCACAGATCATAAATTATAATAATTGCTCCCATGTTCAATAAAGCCCTGCGACAGCTGTCATCCCCATATAATTTCATTATTTTTGATTAAAAATTGTATGGAAATGACCACTGCAACAGGGCTCAAGCTACTAATATTGATCCTATGAATAGTGAGCTACATTGATGATTGAAGCATCATTTTAGCGTAATTTCTAATCATCTTTTCGCTTTTTCATGATATTGAGTTTACCATAATCATCAATTCACTTAAAAAAACTATGCTTTAATTCTAGGTAGCGTGCGTAAAATATATTCTTAACTGAAAAAAATCCCTACATAAAAATGTACGCGTTATATGCGAGAATATGATTCAGTCAAACAATGCGTTATAAAAATATTTTTATCAGAAACAATAGCGTCTTAGCGTCCTACAGAATCCGCTACGAATGCTACGCCGTAGCACAATGTTAATCAATTATACCTAGACTCAGGTACGAGTATATGTTACACAGGTGTAAAGAAGGAATTTTTGTATTTTATTATACCATTACGTTAGAAATACGTTGTTTCCACACCCACGATATACCCAAATTATAATGCGCCTGATTAAACAATGGCTGTTTATACCACATAAACGTGGCATGTCCGCGTAAAATTAATAACAATTGCTCTTTGCTTTAAAAGCTTGTTACGAAAGCTCTAAATTAGCCCCATGGTGAGGTGGCATACGCAAAATTGCTGTCCACTTTACGTCGCCCCGAGCCGAGTGACAATGGGTATGTAAGCTGTATTGTATTCTGCTCACGTTTGTTCGCGTATAGATATTAATCGGGTAATTAATCAGAGCGGTTGCTATTCACGTTTCCTTTGTCCGCGGCGCCGCACGTGCCCGTGCCCGCCTCGTAAACAAATGTGTTTATATTCAATCACTCTCATAACACCGCTCTCGTCCGCAACTCTACGCAACCGCACCGTGTTTTTGCCACTGAGCGATAAATAACGCATAATTTTATGAGATTATAGCGGTTAATAAAAGTTTTAAGTAAACACGCTGGAAGTATCTTAAAGAGGTTTCCGGTGTTTTGTGGAGATTACTGGTAGCGCTAAGTATCGATAGGTACCTATGATACGGGTATATATGGAAAAAAAATAAGTGAATGCAGCTTGATCAAATTATATTGATTGCACATTGCAGAATACATATTCTTATTGTGCGTGGGACTTTCTCATCTTCACCAACTACAAACATACTTTTAAAATAACACAGACGTCAAATTAAATATAGGATTGGTTTGGCAAATACATACCGCCATTACACCTTTCGCTTAGTGTTATCCGTAACGAGTTGCTTGCTTCTATTTTTCCAAATGTATCCTCTCTTTTAGTCCCTATTCCTGTCATAAAATATGATAAAATTAGCTGTAACAGATTTACTATTCTATAAATTTCATCTGTTTACATAAGTGAAGACAAAAATTCACACATTCACACTAAAATAGTATACAATGCACACGTTGTGTACTTGCCTTCGCGTAGGTCGTCAACATTACTGGACAACTCCGTACTTAGCACGGAGGCGCTAATTTTCACTCATATCGAGCAATTGTCGTGAACAGCGTTAATAATCTAAATATTTTGAAGGAAAAGATGTTTCAAAAAACATATAATATTATTATTTTATAGAATACGAGCCGTTTGCCCGCGACTTAGTCCACGCAGAATTAAAATTAGTAGCGAAGCCTGCCTGTGTAAAAACTACACTAATAAATTACTATACCACTTTTCCAAATTTTAAGTCTCTAGTACAAAAAAAAAAACAAGTACCTTCATAAAAACTGGTGGAAGCCCTTGAACTACCTTGATCCGGCCTTGTTGGAAATGCCTTCTTTAACTGACGTCTCCTACCTATAAACTACAACTACCTTCTTTTCAAATTTCAAGCTAGTTCAAAAAATCCAGGACTTTCATAAAAACTTGCACCACCTAAATCCGGCTCTGCCGCAAAATCCTTTCTTAGCGGGTGCCTATGTAATAATAACTACATGCGCGCCCAATTTCAGCGCAATCCGTCCAGTGGTTTAAGCTGTGCGTTGATCGATCAGTCAGTTACATTTTTTTATATAGATTTTTGCTATCAATAAGGGTTAGCATTAACGTTTATTGCTTGTTTACATAGCGATTGAAATTAAATGCCCAGCAATTTCAGTCCGTGACAAAAATAATTAATTCAAGCTTAATTTCCTTAACTTCAGGAAACAAAATAAAAAATAACTGTAATTAAAGAAACGGTATTAAAGGATTGTGAGACGAAACTGGGTGGGTTTAATCTTACGCTTTTGATGCTAACTGTACAATAACTACGTGCGTGTGTATTCAAATCATCGCGTAATGAAGCCTTATACCACCTTAATGGTGACCATTTTAAACGATGGTGGCAATGACACAACAAACCGTATTCTCCCCATATAAGCATCAGCTATTGCTATCAGTAGCGTCAGTGCCTGCATAAGTATCAGTCGTATAGTTGGCACATGTGTTGTAAATCGTCGAAAGCACAATAAGCAAGGTAACTAAAATATTTTTTCTAGCTTTATTACGTCTCGTAATAATTTTCCTTCTAAGTCCAACTTAACTCATAACTTGGCAAAAACAGTTGTACAAGTCAAATGCATTAAAAAATGTCTTCTTATAACAAAATATATTTTATAAAAAACGATTAACCACATTATCCATTAATGCTAGTTAGGCTTATGTTAACTTAAAACTCGTTTGACCTTTGCTAGACACAGACAAAACATGCATTTTACTATGAGGTTCGTAACTTTTTATGAATAATCTTCGGGAAATCTTGTAGAGACATGATACCCTTTGCCTCCCAGTCCGTAGTTTCTACCTATTCCAAAATACTCTGATCTCCATCCAGTCAACAAATAATATACGACGAGAGGTAGTTCGTGGCGATTCAGATCGTAAGGATATACATATTTAAAGAATCTATCGCCTATTCTTTGTTGTCCCCCTCCCCTCCCCTAAATATTGTGCGTTAAAAACAACCGTAGCTCACGGTAATAATAAGAATAAACTAGTTGAGTAAATTAAAGAAAACGTATAAATTCAAGTTTGGTCACTTTACAGAAGGCGAAGCGAACGCCTCATACGTCAATTCAAGAACACACCTAACAAACCATCCTAACATTAACCTGTGGTTCTAAACAAACGACCTCGAGCTACATATTTGTTTCAGCACACATTTTAAACAGTTTTCAGGCGTGAGATTCCTCAGGTAGATTGGCAAATATTTTTCCAGAGCCCAAAATAAATGTTCCCAATAATGAATTGCCTTCTTTGCGCCACTAATCTCGCTCTAGACTGTGAGCGCGTTTAAAAATTCTCGCTTTTCGAGTATTGCATTCTACAGCATTTCTATTATAGTATAGCAATTTTCGCATTTGGACTGTTGTTATATGCGTACAAGGTTGTTTTACTTCGTTTTTTTTTTACATTTGAAAGAAGGTGTCATTTGAAAGACATGTACTTGACGACGCGGTTGGCCTAGTTTGTAGTGACCCTGCCTGTGAAGCAAGCGTCCCGGGTTGAAATCCTGGTATGGGCATACATTTGTGTGATGAGCACGAATATATTTGTTCCCGAGTCATGGATGTTTCTATCTATTTAACTACTAGCTTTTGCCCGCGACTTCGTCCGCGCAGGTAATGTCAAAGTGTTATACCACCTTCATCCAATCATTTCTTCAAATATTAAGTAATTATTTCTTGTCCCGTTCTTTTACCTCGTGAGAAATTTGCTAAATCCCTTCTAAATGCTCCTTTTCAAATACCAAGGATCTAAATCATATAATGATCCTTTTTATTTCTTATCCCAGGGGAAGTTTGCAATATACAGAAATCAGGTTTCAGATATCATGATTACCTCTTGGTATGCCAAGTTTAGAGATTTTAGTAAAAATAGTTACGGAGATAGGACAATTTCAAAGTATGAATATAAATTCCTTTTACTCCCTAACCTGTGGGAATATCGGAAACTCCTGAAATTAATTTTTTGCAGTTATGATTCCTTACTTGTGTGTCAAATTTCAAGACTCTAGTAATTATAGTTACGGAGATAGGGCGCCTTTGCAGCGGACTTATAAACCCCATTTATTCCCTATCCCGAGGGAATTTCTAAAAATCGCATGACCTCTCTAAAGTTTAGAAAACATCAAAGTGCGGTACTAATACTGACTTTGTGACTTTCGAGCCATCCCAACTACAAAGAGTATTTGTACCAGGCTTTCATGTGAGTTCAACATTTTTTAAAATCGGATTGAGTATCCAAACATGACTGTGTCAAAATAAAATGTAATTTTAATCAAAAGCACTAAAGAGTATTAATATCAACATCAAAGCAAATCACCCCCAAAACAACTTTCTACCCCTTTTAAACCCCGTTAGGGAATGACTCTCACCAAAATAGGAAACACGTGTTCCATTAATTCTGTTAAATAATACACATACACACAAATCACGTCTTTATCCCTTACGGGGTAGACAGAGCCTAAGGTAACAGGTATCTACAGGCCACATTTAGCAAGATTGTGGTCGGCCAGGTGGAAAATGGAATCAAAATGGTGATGGGTGTTAAATAATGTTTATGCAAAATTTGAATCAGATCGGACCAAGGAACCACGTCGTCCCATACAATTTTTGCACCCCTTTTCACCAACTTAGAGGTCGAATTACAGAAAATCCTTTCTTAACGGATGCCTACGTCATATAAAGAACACACCCTCCAAGTTTCAGGTCTCTATGATCAGAGGTTTAAGCTGAGCGTTGATCCGTGAGTCAGTCATTCAGGACAAAGTATTTTAAATGTATAGATGTATTTCTCTATATAAGTATGTGTATATCGTCATCTAGTATCCATAACAAAAATCTTACTACCGCTTACTTTGGAACTAGGTCAATTTGTGTGAAGGGTTCCCTAATATTTATTATTATTATTATTTATTATACCTGTCTATATTTATTAAAAAAAAAATCCACTTTCATGCTGGTCTGGGAACAAAGTAAAACATAGAATGTACCAGTTGCTTCGCTTCCCGCGCAGATGGTAAAAGCCCATCGAGAGAATGGGCGGAAATCATAGGAATCATGTTATAGGCGATGCGGCTAGCAACCGATCACTATTTTGATTTCCCTTTCCACCTATACGTCTTGCTAAATGTGGCCTGTAAGTCTTGTTACCTTAGGCTCTGTCTACCCCGTAAGGGATAAAGACGTGATTTGTGTGTGTGTGTGTTTATTCAAAAACACTTTTTAATAACGGTATTTGGATCAATAGGTACATATAAAACCACAAGAAACCAAAACACTCATTCCTGAGTAGGGTTTGGGAATTCTCGACAATTTCGAAGTCCCGGGAAACGCTACAGCCTACGAAAAAAGTCCCGGGACTTCGAGACGTTTAAGAATAAAAATTTAATTGAGTAAATTTTTAATAAAAATCATAATTTACTAAATATTTATTATTATTTAAACACTTTTATTTAACATAAAATATTAATTTCAGTCCAAACAATTGGCATGTTTATTCCTTATATTCATACACATACTCGTATCCACTTTTAAGCAATTAAAATGCGTTGTCCTTACCCCCTTTCTAACGTGAAAAAAAAAACCCTCTATGCCTTACGGGGTAGACAGAACCTTAAATAACAAGACCTAAATGCCACATTTAACATAAAATTGTGGGGTATAGGTGGAAAGGGGAATCAAAAAATGATTCCAAAGATTTTTGCCCATTCCCTCGATGGACTTTTACCATTTGCGCGGGAAGAAAACCAACTGGTACATTCTATGTTTTGTCTTTGCTCCCAGACCAGCATGGAAGATCGGTATCGGTTCATTGGATTGAATATAACAGGTTATGGGCAGTGTACAGAGTAGGGGCCACGAGAAGGACGTTCCAAATATATCTGGGTTCACCGACATGCGGTAGGTGCGTCAATTTGGGAGATTTAATACCACAGCTCCAACCGCTTTACAGCCATTTATGATGGGGAAACATAAAGCGTCAACTGCGACGGCTCTGTGTAAACACGGAACATGGTCGAGTAAGAAAATTATGGGCCTCTGCAACCATTCAATGTGCATTTAGTGCCTTGCAAACGCACGAGTGATAAAAGCAATGGGAATTTGAATTTATTAGGAATCATGTTATAAGCGATGCGGCTAGCAACCCATCATAATTTTGATTTCCCTTTCCACCTGTACGCTCTTCATCATGCAAAACGTGGCCTTGGGGTTTTGTTACCTTAGGCTCTGTCTACCTCGTAAGGGATAAAGACGTGATATATGTATACGTATGTATATAATGGCATGGTCGCTTTGATTTTATTTGAATATATTTGACAGGAAATTACGATGGTTGTAGCAATATTTCTCATACTTACATATCTAGTTTGATTTCATTTTATCCATAATTACACAGGAAGAAAATATTGGTCAAAGTTTAGACTTAGACATTCATATAGTGTGTGTAGTGTGTAGGTACTTCTAACTCTTGTTGAACGAAGTCGGACTGGCGTCCAAAAGCCTTATTGCAGCATTAAGATAGCTATGTCTACCTTAATCCCGCATGTTATGGAAATTATCGCACCACGAGGTAACATTTCGCTGTTAAAATTCGGGTCAGCACCATCTTAGCTATTAACGATGCATGGTGTAAAGCCATGCGAGGCCGCACACCTACTTATCTCACTTATCTAAAGGTGCTTAAGCCTCCCGAAATTCCCTCGTGAGTTGAAAATTTACGACTTGAGAAGAGATTTTAGCGTTATCTGCTTTATCAGAAGATATTGTGAGGTGCTTGGAGCTCGACGTTTGCAATAGCAATTTATATACCGCGTCGTCCGTCCTCCGGCCAATGAATCTCAATTCGAAACGGTGCCCGAAAACGGTTGCTTGTACGCACGTTTTATACGAATAAATAGTGCACATGTTTTGTATCGCGTAGTTGGCAATCTCGCAAACTATGCATTCGTGAATCGTATGTTTTACTTAGCCATTTACTAGTGAGGTGAGTGATGTTTCAATACTACTTACTCGACACGCAATTATGAGTTGGTACTCCAATTTCAACGTTATTATTACGTTCCCAATTTAGAACAATGATTTCATTACAAGAATGTACTCGTAAATATCGCTGTTTCAAAACACAATGTCAAACTTTTCAGATAACACACATCCAATGACATCGGTAGATGAATTCGTGAATTCATCGACATGGCTTATCAAGGTATCATAGACTGGATCTATTTATATGTGGACGTCTTACGTTTGTTATAACTGTGATGTGTGATGCTATAATTTGTTAACTATTACGCGAATAGATGGTTATTGTGTTGCCTAATGAGCAGGTTGGAATGTTCGCGCAGGCATCCTACTAATATCACAGCGAGATTTATATACACGTGACTGTGGAATAGTCATATTGCAACTACCGTAACACTGTCGGTGAATATTAAATATAACTGTGCATAGAACTTTACTCAACTAGCTAGTTTGCTGGGCTTTATGCCTCTTTTCATAGTGAAAGACACTGGACTATTTATAGTTGTACCTTCCTTAAAACTGGTAAATACCCATAAATTTCAACCCAGAATTTGAATTCTACAAGTCTTCGAGTCGGCTCAATAAATGGTTGTTTAGTGCAATTCTCGGCTACCGTAAACTTTTTGGCCTATTATTCTTCTTCATACGTATTAAGCTCTGTACATGGCAACTAACCTATTGTATATGTTTAGTGAAAGTTTGTAGCTCTACATATTCTTATATGTAGACTTTACATTGTAAAGTAACAGGATCAGATATCGAGTAGAGTACTTTAGTAAAGATACCATGGTCAGTACCTAAACCAAACTACTTTAATAAATCTCTGTCGTATGTCACCGTATCTAAGACACTCCCTAAACAATGTAGGCACCTACTTGCTACTATTCCAGTGTTCATTGCTGTCGTAGTATACTTGTAAAGTACACACGGTACTCCGCACATACATAATTAAACAACTGCGTCAAGGATACATATTTATGTACATAAATGGGCTGATCTCATCAATCACACAGGTGAGCTATTTCAAGTCGTTCGTTCACACTGAGAAAGCTAGTTTCGGTTCCCTATGAATTATTGATCTCGCCAGCAGAGCGTGGCAACGGCCTGTCTATAAAACGTATTTTACGTACGTATTTTTAAACGGAAAGAGGGTAACGGTTGTTGCGTGTAGGCATACTGTAGTTTTAATTTATTTAATGTAGCTCAGATTATAACGAGCCTTCAAGGGCAACATCTGGATTTTACATAAGCGATAAGTGATTGATGTCAATTAGGAGTTCTATTGCTATTGTTCGAATTACCAGTGGACCATCTCTCCATACAATATACTACTTCCTCGCCGTTACCGTTTCCTACTTGTTGTACCTACTTACCCCACCACGTCGGCTGCCTATGAATTGCACTAAAATGAACCATTTTGCACGCACCTAAGAAATTAATTCCTTTTGTCCGTCGCTCAACGCCATAGATCGTTTCGTAGCAAGAGTTGGCAGCTAAATAATTTGACGCATAAATCATAAGTGAGTAAATTTTTACTATGTTATTTACTCGTCAAAATATATGAGTTATGCTGAGAAATAAATCTATTTTCTTTTCACAATAGAATGAATGAAAATAATTAAATAACAAATCAATATTCCTATCGTACACATCCTTTGGGAGTTAAAAAACTCTTTTAGCGACAAGATTACTTAGTGCTTGTTTTGAAAGTTTTCTAGTACCAATGACTATCTGCCCAGCTTCGACTCATACATTACTACTAATTTACGCAAAATTCAGATAAAAAACTTAATATATGTATCCAAGTCAAATCGAAGTCAATTAATCATTTTTACCACAATTACCTTCAATTCCAATTAACTAAAGCATATTGTATCCCACATAACAGGTACAAATACCTTGAATATGTGCGTAAATATATTGTAATTAGAACTCTATTTATATGATAATGATAATCGAAGGCCTCTACTTCTTATTCTAGTGCTATTTTTACTCAGCAAGTTTTTGCTACTTTCTACATGTGCGATAATTGTGAAGTTAGCCAGCCGGGGAAACTAAAAAGCTTAGCAAAAAGTTACGCAGGGAGTAAGCTCATAATATTCCACTTACGGTTCTAGAACAGTTTTCGCAACAATGTAGCTAATGCTGCTTTTCATCCGTGCAACTCATTAGTCACAATTTGTTCATCTCGTTCAAATGTAATTATAATTTTGTTTTAATCGTAGGTATAACTTATTTATCATGCATGGGTGTAAATGTTCATAAATTTGACTGCGACTTTGTGGTACGTGTTTTAACTATAAATATTTGTGGTATGGTGAAAATCGTACGGAAGATGCTTAAAAATATGTAGTTGCAAGGAAGCGCTTTTTGTTTTAACAACGCACAATGTATTCTAGTAACACCCAGTAGCCCAGCACCAGCAGCTTTCAAAGAAAACCTCGTATGAAGTTATCTATGATGTTCCCTCTCCGCTATTGAGCTTCCTGTATGATTTCGTTTCTACCATCACAAACATTTCCTCCTGCGTTCTGCTTTCTCAGTCACTCTGCCTTAACTTAAGACCTATACGTTTTGGCCCAGCGTGTCGGTGCAATGCTTTACTTTAGTATGAACATACGACCCCAAATACTGTTTGGTCACAGCTCCAGCTGTGTTGGTTTCCGACGGTGTAGCGGCTCTATGTAGGTATAGGTCTCTAGTCTAGCATGCAGCGTGGCTGACCACTCTGGTAGCTTCTAGTGACATTATGTTCAAAGCCAGTGCAAACATTGGGCGGAATTAGAGACTTACTCTTACTTAAAATTGTAATAATGTATTTAATTATGCCCAGGTCGATATTGCATTCGTTGTTACCTGTCTCTTGCTGTTGCGGTCATCAATATCAAAAATAAAATATTTTATTTTGCAAAAAGACCGCCAAGGGCTCTTTTACGTGTATCTTTGAAACCACCATCGGTGGCATCTACAGTGGCACGTTCTATTAGAGCTCTAGTAGCGTGTTTGACTACTCACTACATTATAAACTGCAATGTTGCCGGCAACTTGTTGCGTACCTGGCGCTCCGGTGGTGTTATGCGACAGCTCTAACAGCAACATTGTACCGGCAGGTGTCGGGGGCGCAGCGCGGGCGCGAGCGGCATGCGGCCCCGGCGGCAGACGCCCATGGAGGTCGGCTAGCGGCGCGCGCGCCGCCCCCGCGCCCGCTCTCCCCCACCCGCCCCGCCGACGCCATGGATGTCGATGACGTGCCGAGACACCGACCACTTGCCTTCGATAAGGTTAGTGCTGATATTATTTTTATGAAGACATTTTTTTAATGCATTCGTGGAACCCCCGGTAAAGTGATATCGTTCGCCACCTCACCGCCAAGATCCATGTTCCTTTTCTGTATTTAGAAATTCACAGACCTGGGTCAAATTAGGAAAAAATAAATATCTCTGAACTGCTGAGAAATTGTCACAGTAAGTACCTATGCAAACCAGAGACAAGCACAACCCTTTCCTTAATCATTTAAGATGCTACGTTTAGGCTTTTTTTATAAAAACAACGGAACACTATTTTTTTCTGTCTCGCCCCAGAAAAGACAAAAACGATTTAATTTATGACCGCAATCCTTATCGATGCACAAAATGGAATAAATACCTGGTAAACTTTTAGGTAAATCGCTTTACGGATTCACTTTGTGACATTGTAAATGTGAGACAGTATTTCATTTCATGAGAGTCTTTTGAAGAAAAATTATCAGTTACCGACTTACTCGTACCCTATCAGTTATAAGCAACTGTAAAAACGAAATATAGGTATTTTTATAATTATGGTTATGCTCAAATAGATTTGATATTAAAACCTTGATGCTTTAATACGCCTTTTTTACTATGATTTACTCCCAATTTCTTTTCATTTTTGCTAAACACTAAATGGTTTTGTTCCAATACAACTCGCCAGAAAACACTTATTTAAACGCCATTAAGGCACCACTTATACCTCAGCACTTTGATTTCTATTTCAGTATACCCGCCATTTTCCCGTGTACATTATGCATCACTATTCGTAAAGCAACGCCTTCCTCTAGCTATTTATTTTTAACACGAAGCCTAGAGCGCCGCCTCTAGCTTTTCCGAAAATCGATAGGGTAGGTACGCTTCACCCGGCCATGCTGGTCGCTTCTTTCCGTAGGTATTTATAAAACGAATTCTTCGCACGAAATGCATATTAATATGAACACTTTCAAGACGCATTTACATAGTGTAATTGATGTGTTCCCATACAAGTCCTGTAATTTGTAAGTATAAGGGCCTGTCTCACCACTCTCCGTAAAGTTCCCGCTATCTTAAGTGTCAGTTATCTATGATTCCCTCTCTGTTTCTTACTACGAAGCAGACAGAGACGACATCATAGACAACCGACACTTAAAATATCGGGGTCTTAACTGAGAGTGGTGAAATTAACAGTTACAGATTTAACATAGTTTTGATTCTGTCTAGACGAGGAAGGTCGATATGCGATAAAGCTTCAGTTATGCTGCGGGCCTTGTCCAACCTAATCTCTGTTGACAATAATCGGAAACCATTGCCTTGAATGAGCCGCGGTCACGGCAGCGCGTTCGTAACTTCGAACTGTAACAACCAGCCTCGACAGCCGCTTCGATAACTCCGATCCATTACACGTTACATTGATTGGCGAAAGTCATTACGTGAGAATGTGACGGTGATAAGTAGCGGGAGCGATGTTATTGTTCCTGCCGTTGATATTCGTGATTTACAGCCTAACCGCTCCCGTTGTTGCCGGCAGAGCCCCGCACGCTCCGCTGCAACCCTTTGTTGCCTCCGAGCGCGCAGGATAGCCCTACGCACAATGGACGCTTGAATAACAAACGGGGAAACACATTTTGATTCCAAGAATGCTGTTCTACCCATTGTCATAACATCACGATCGTATTTACCGTAAATTAAGCGCAAATATTCAACAATGAAAGCCATTTTTCTCAGGGGGTGGAATATCTCCCTCGAATTTTGCACGCAGTAATAAGCGGGAACCTACTTATAAGAAAACCTTCGGGAGTTTTGGGATCATGCCAGATAACGAACGAGGAGATAAAAAGCAAAGTGGAACGGCCATATTTTCTTGACGTCAAATGATGACTTCGCAACGGATCTACTCGTGGCGAACACTCAAAGGAAAAAATCCCAACTGAGTTTTTAATCTCGGCATATTTTGTAGTAGGCACGGATTGCAAGGCTCGCGGTCGAAGTACCGTTTTATTCATAGAACAGGGGTCGGTGTGGAAATAAAAGGGCTGCGTAAGTCCGCAACTCCCGCCGCCATTTAGCCGTCCTCCACTCCCGATTGGCTCAATACGCTCGCCCTCAAACTGAGGCTTGACTCGTTCACTCAATGCAGCTACCTACCTGCGATTGAATTTGGCAGTCTATCCCAAAGCAATATAATGTAAATGGAGCATTCTAGTCCGGAGTTTAACGACTTTGGCCGTTTTGAAGTGATTAATGATGGAAATATCTGCAAATGGTTCCTTATAATAGTTTTGCTAATGGATTTTGCCACTAGTAATTAGGTTAGTAACTATTCTGAACGTTTCCCCTTCGGTACATAGGTAGGTAAACTGTATGCACAAAAAAAATGACCTGATATTTTTGCTCGTCAGTTCATTACACCTTACACGCTCCGACAGTGTAATAATATTAGGATAACAGATAGTTTCATCCCCTTGATCGTACAATCTGATCTCGTGCTAATGAATGTTGCCAAATATTGGGTATCTGGTTTCAAAATAAAGGAACACATGTAGAGTGATTGTTGGAGCGACGGCGCGCCGGGCCCGGACCGCGGGATGTGACCCGCGCGATCGATCGCCCGTGACGTCACCGCCTTAGCCTTCGCGCTCCCGTCTCCCGAGACGAATCACCGGCCACCGACGCTTATACTGCCACAGTTTAGCACACTAATATAAAACTTTCATGACTCAAAACTCTTTAGACTGAATGGGATTAATCCTCAGTTCGTAGGTATCCAGTATAAGAAATTCTGACCTGAAACTACTAGATACATTCTTGCTAAATAGATGAGATAAAACGCAGTTGAAATTGATGCAGTTATAAAACACTTTTTGGTTGACAAAAACTGGCATTTTCCTCAAAAGATTAGTCAAATATAAGTGGATGAACAGGCTATGTGTACCTACTTAGTAGACATAGAACCTACCTATGGTACAAATCTTGAAACAGCGAATAAGCACTTGGCTCGTTTTATGCAAAACCTGCAACGCACACAGAAAATTTCTTTAATACTTCTTATATTGCAAATTCGTTGGTCGTAGTATCGTTTTACACTTGTTTTTGCAATCAGGCTGTGTGATTTGCATATTTAAATACGTAGACATTAATTTAGGTAGCTAGTTAGTAGTGAAAAATAAAAAATAACAACACTGTGTTACTTTGTGTATGTACGTACGAATAGAAACGTGAATTGCATACAAAATTAATGATTATAAGTACTAAAAGCAGAATATAAGTTACAACCCTAACAAACTTGTTAACAGTAAGTGTTTTGTCATGGCCTGGTATAGGCAAATGTCAAAATGGCATAAAGACAAACAAATATTCAGTTATCGATTCGGATGATGATGTATGATTGTCGTTTTTATTCATCTCGCAATTAAGTATGTCTATTCCAATTTCACAAAATAACGTTGAACTTTCTATAAAATTGCTCCAGAGAGATTTATCCTTATGATACCGGAATCCGGGCCCAACTCGGTTTCCTGCCCCGAGCTAAGTGTGCAGCCGGTTCGATATTCAATCTTAGCCGTTAAATCAGATTGCATCTCCGTCACTGGTTGAGCTTGATCGAGTTTGCCGCTGCATCGGCTTAGTTTTCAAGAGGCCCTCGATGGGGCCGAGGGTGCTCGACGGCCGTCGCAGGCCTCTCGGGGCCGCGACTCGCGAGGCTCAAGTGCACGTTGACCTAAAAGGACACGAATGACGTCACTCAACTCAAAAGCAATTTGAGTCATCACTTGTTTCAGATTTATTTTTAGAGCTAGCGACCGGAGGGGTGATTTTTTCAACTTTTAAGTTTGAAACATTTTTGGGTAGCTATAAGGCACATAAATCAAATCTTTATATTTCTTTCATCATCATCATCATCTCCAGCCTATATGTATACATCTCACTGCTGGGCACTGCGATTTGGGACCTTCACACACACCATTGAGTTTCTTCGCATGTGTGCAGTTTCTTCACGATGTTTTCCTTCACCGAAAAGCTCATGGTAAATTTCAAATGTTCGCACCTAAATTCCGAATAACTCAAAAGTGCAAGCCCGGGATTCAAACCCACGACCCTCTGCTTGAGAGGCCACAGGTGAAACCACTATGCTACCACGGCATTTGTTTCAGTTATTAATAAAAGCCGGTAAGTGCGAGTGTTAGTTAGTCTAATTTCTTGGCAAATTTGATTAGCAACTCTACGTCAACGAGATGTGATACAAGGGTTTTGGTTTTCTCGGTTTTAGTATGAAAATAGAAAGTTCTTCAAAGGGTTGTACTTACATAACAACCTATTTTTTTATCGCGTGAACTTAGAACTTCTTTATGGTTTGGAGTAACCAATAGCTCTAAGCGTTTCAGTGCATTAAATTTAAAATTGATAACTTTACGCGTTCCTGAGAAATATGATCTTGAGAGAGCAATAGACAGATAGATAATTAAATGGTCATTCTGATTATGAGGGTTCTTTCTTTGAACCATTTTAAGACGATTATTTTCACAAGTTGGTCGCATTTAAACGAAAATCTGTTACAGAGATCGGCGAAAAAATATTTAAATTCTCCAATTCGTAGTATACTTGATTTTTAATTGAAAAAAGTAATGCTACTTAAAATTACTTTTTCCTCTTACAAATAGGGCTGCCGTTTGTAGCAGTTAAAGCCTCAATAATTGCGAAACTCCTGAAACTCTATTGAAACTGACTGAGCTGGGCACAACAGCAATAATCCGTTAAACGGTTATTAACGAAGTTAACAAATTGAATAACTTTGTGCTTTTAAGCTGTGAGTCACAAAATCATTAATGCCCTTAATATTTGAACTGTGCGCTTCACAGGATTCCCGTATCAAAAGATATACCTCCGCTATACGTCAGTCTGTGACAGGGTTGTATCCTTTGAACCGTAATAGTATAATACCTAATCTAACCAGGCCAAGTCCGGCTAAAGTAAGATAATCATTACTACTAGACACTGCTATTTAGAAATTTAATTTCTAACGGTAAAACCGTAAAAGTAATACATAAAAATCAAGAAATAAAAATTCTTGATTCATTTGATAGGACCTATCATTTGAAAAACAACGCCTTCTCTCGTCCCTGGTGAGCAGTAGATGTTCCACGGGAGCTTGTAATTGTGTCGTACAGGCACATCATTCAAACAGATGACGCTTAGCGACAAAAAATCGCTTGGTAACAAAAAGGTCACGAGACCGCTAGTAACAGGTAGAAAAATGCGAAGACTACCCACCTGCTATGGGTGGTGTAGGGGTATAGCACGCGTCACGGAATGACGAGGATCCGGGTTCGATTCCCGGCCATAGCTTTACTTTTCGGATTTTTCTATGTGCTCTAATTTTCACTGACATTTAGAAATTTAAGATAGTCATGGAGCTCTTAAATATCGTAAAGGATTCAGTCTGAACTATTTACGATTTGTACATGACATTAAACTTGGCTCACTTCTGCAAAATAATGACAAACCCCAACCAAATCAGTTCAGTTCCGTGCCAATTTTATGATATGGAATCATGCATGCTATCGCCACGGCCATTATGCGAAACTTTTACATCACGCAGGTTCGTGTGAGCACGTTGTTAGCGGCAACTAAATGTGTTTTAATAATAAAGCAAAGATTAGTGTCTGTGTCACATGATGAACTGTCTTTATTTGCAAACTAACCAAACTTTGTAATGCGAATATGGGTTAATCAGGATGACTATAATCCTATCGAAACCCATTCTGTTATAGGTAGAATTATGTATCGTTTCCATCCACCATCTTACTCGCTAATCTTGCCGCCAAGCAACAGTGCTTGCGCTGCTTTGTTCCGAGGCGGAAAACCAGGCAGTCGATGTAATTACTGGCTAAAGAATTATCTTAAGTAGCCACAGGGCTAAAGAGTCTAGAGAAGCTAGCAGACCATCTACACCCTCTGTTATTACGAGTACATAGTGGTGCTCCCCCACCATCAGGCCTTTATGCCGTATTTCGAAAAAAAATATTTAATGAATCTTTTTTATATTTTCAGATGGAAAGTTTGATAAAAGAAATGCAAGACCCAGAAACAGGTGTGCCAGTACGAAGTCAGAAACTCTTTCTCACCTACATTCCGTGTGCCTTTATGGGTAAGATTATGATTATGAGTCTTATCTCATTCGGAGTTAATTATAGTTGTAAGGCTATCTTCCGCGCGGTTAAAACAAGTAAGGATCTTTGTTTGGCCTACTCCCTCAATCTAGAACATTAGTTTTGTATATATTTGGATTTTGTGGTAGGTACCCACATTTCCCAAACTGATGTATTTAATAAAAAAAACATTTAATAGGTACTTTGTTTCAAAATGTGCCCTTTTTGTTATTCCCCCTCCCACACCCTGTCAAAATATGTAGTTGTTTTTGGATACGTGGAAAATGTATTAACGGCAATAGTTTTTAAGATTTAATCTAACAGTAATGTACCTACTTATTCTAAATCTATGAGTGACAGGAATGACATGATATTTATGATTAGTTCTAGTGTCTAACTATAGAACTAAAAAAGTCTAGAAATGTAGGCACCCATAGAGCAATCTGGGTAGTCCAGTCCGCCATAATGCTACCTGCCTGTCTGATTATAAAATCAATAGTTGGCTCATATTTAATGTCTGCGCCCATTCTCCGCCGCCAATTCTTTAACTGTTCTTGGTTATTGATGGCATGAAACTCAGTTAGTACCAGTATATTGCTTCTATAACTTCCATGCTGGTCTGGGAGCAAAGAAAAGCAGCAGATAACAAAATTAAGGGAATGGGCGAATATCTTTGGAATCATGCCATAGGTGATGCGGCTACCAACCCATTACTATTTTGAGTCCCCTTTCCACCTAAACCCCCACAATCATGCTACACGTGACCAGGTTTTGTAAACTTAGGCTCTGTACGGGGTACCGTAAGGGATAAGGACGTGATTTATGTAATGTGTAGGTACCTATTGCAAGATTAAACGGTATAGTGAAATTTTAAATCAATGTGTAAAACCATGTTGCAGGTTATGATCTTGTCGGATGGCTAATGGAGCGGTTCAATTTTGACGAAACAAGCAACGGTGAGTCCATTCAATATAAAACTGATTTTTGTGTGAGGGCTCGATCATTTTTATATATCAGAATACTACTTTGCCTTCAATTTTATTAATTTAACTTCTGGGGCGTTGTTTCACGTGAGTGGTCTACGCGTGACTGTAAAGTAGCTCTAAAAGCGACTATGAAAATTATTTTATGGCTGGAAAGGGCGACGGTAACGAATGGACGCGAGCGCAATGGAACTGTATAGGATTAAATATTATAATTTTTTAAGGAATTTTGATTTTTCTGTTTCAGTCGAGGCAATGAATTTGGCCAATCAGCTCTGCCAGTATGGTTACTTATTTCCCGTCAACGATTCTAAAACCCCTATGTTAAAGGATGATTCTTCACTTTATAGATTCCAAGTAAGTAATTTATGATACCAAGCATTTGTATATTATACCATGTGTCTCTCTAAAGGGACCTCAAAAATCATGCAAATTATTCGCCAGTAAAATGAAAACCTGTAAATAATTTGTAGCTAAATTGTTTTACTTTTCATGAATTTTTGGCCGATTTTAATTTACCATGCTTGTACCGAAGCGAATTTATTTCACAGTACATCCTTTTATCTTAATTCCAACCCTACGTATTCTCCAGAGTCCGTACTACTGGCCGTGGCAGCCGCCTCGTGTCGGCTCCGCTCCGATCAGCGGCTCCGACAATGTCGAGTACGCCATCTACCTCGTCAAGCGAACACTACGCAATAAGCAGCGCCACGGCTTGGAGGAGTACGAGCTCGAGGCACTCGCCAACTTGAAGAAGAACTTGGCGGCCAAATGGGACTTCATCACCATGCAGGCCGAGGAACAGGTCAGACGATGATATATTTTAGCAGGCGGTTGAATTAGTTTGATACTTCACTTTAGTTTCTATTGATATTTTATAGGCTGTCTCACTACTCTCTGTAAAGTTCCTGATATCTTAAGAGACAGTTATATCTATATGATTCCTGCTCTATTTCTTACTACGACAGGGACGACATCAAAGACAAACTTAAAATATCAGGGTCTTTACTAAGAGTGGTGAAACAGGTCCTTACTCTAAATTACTTTAACCCTTTGACGCAGACTTTGATTAACAACCAATGGATCAACCACAATAAAAAATACTCTGAAAAACATTTATAAGAGTGTTCAGTTAAGCTAACCCGACCACCTGCCGTACAGGTACTGATTTATCAATGACTGATATCGAACGACAGGTGCGCCTCGCAAAAGACCGCAAGAAAGGCGACAAGATAGTGAGCGACAGTCAGGAGCGCGCGTACTGGCGGGTCGCGCGGCCGGCGCCCGGCACCGCGGTGGCGCAGGAGCCCTGCCCCGTGCCCGTGCGCGCGCGCGTGCCTAAGCCCAAGAAGCGCTCCGTCCACCAGCTGACCCGGGAGGTCAGTACTGCAACAACCATCATACCAACCATAACTAAACTATGGTTTTTAAACTCTAAGAGGTCATCACGGTTTGATTTTTTTTCTTATCAAGATACGGGCATTTTAGTATATTACTTTCTTTACTACATCGAGCCTCCCGTCCCTCACGTCTTGCTTAGAAAATGCCGCTGCCTTATTCTTGCATTGATCCTGGTCTATTACAACCGGGCATTTAAAGTTCACGCAGCCATCGCCAGCCAAATCTACCTGACTGCTTTCTCAACTTTGTGGGACTATACTCTCGGTTGTGACCTTGTTCCACATGTCTCGTCATTCGGCCGGCATATGTCTTGTCCCACTTCAACTTGGACACCTTTTTGGAAATTCGTCATGAGTGATCAAGTGTTTACAGTTGGAGGCACAATCTGTGAGCGATTTTGTGTAGGCAGGACCACGCGAAAAGAATGTGTCAAGGACCTTAAATATCAGATCCTACTTAATGGTGGCATTTCTGCTTCTGTATTTTGTATTCACTGAATGTTGGTCGTTCCAATTCTCCGTTGTCGTTGTATAAGGCAAGTAGGCAGATAGATGCAAAAAGAACACATAGGCGAATACATTGATTAGTGTGTTGAGGCAATACCTATCACTTTTCGAACATGATATTTTGTGAAACTCTTCACAGCTGACGTAATTAAGGTACATATTATAAACAAATACGTAGATACCTACTAAGTTCTAAAATGTGGTAATCAAACTTTAGAACTTGACCAAATCAAACAGTTAATTCGTTTTTATTCGTTTTTTCTTGTATCCGTAGTATAGTTCCCCCATAAACAATTAGTGAACCTTAGTTCTTCGCTGTCTCTCTGATGTCACCTAATAACCTATCTTTCTGATTTCTCCTTCTAGATCGAACATCTAAAAGCGAGCCTGGACCGTACGCGAGTGAAGACGTCTATTGCCCTTGAGGCCCTTTTGGCTTACTCGGAGACCTTCGCTCCCTACGATCCCTGGCTCACCCCGCCGCAGCCCTCCAACCCTTGGGTCAGCGACGACACCTTATTTTGGCAAATCAACAGCCCCCTGTGAGTGTCTCATTCGGAAGGTTATTTTGAAACTGTAGCTTGTTTAAGTTTAAACCTTAAACCGATAACTGTTTTAACGTTAAACTTAAACTTGCACATTTTCGAAATAATCTCTCCAAACAAAAATCTATATAGACATCTGAACTTAGAATCTGTAACACCCTTTGTACACGTTTCTCTTTCTAAATATAGCTTATTCTCCATCACCATTACCGCACAGAACTCTAAATAAAGTGAAACAAAGTCAACATCTCATCAATATTTGTACATAGGTACAATAATAATATGCATACCCAGTCACAGGCCAGTGATTTGCAAAGCTGTATCCGGACGTGTGACAGAGTGCGCTATTTGAACAGGCATTATTTTCTGCAAAATACCTCGTTATCTATGTAACTTCCCTCAGCTTAACCTAACATTACTCCATCATTGTTCCTCAGAGTGGAAGTGCCAAGCGAAAAACGTGTGCAGCGCTGGGCGCTGAGCATCGAAGAACTTGTGTCCGACCCTACGGGTCTACAGGAATTTACTAGTTTCCTGCGAAAGGAGTATTCGCATGAGAATATTCGGTTTTGGACGGCCGTCATGGACTTAAGACGGAGCAGTCTCAAGCAAATACCAAAGAAACTGGACGCTATCAATAAGTAAGTCTGTCAGCACAGATGGGGATTTGGGCCCAATAAGTTAGTGGGAGATATCAATATTTTAGACATGTCATTCTCATCATTTCTATGTCATTCATACGTATTTCACAAAATTAACGATTTGTGAAATACGTGTTGAGAGACATGATACCTCAGATAATTGTTTAGGTTTACATTATAGTTTTAAGTCCAATTTTAAACCGAACGAAACGAATGGTATTGATAGCCGTAGCCGAAATAAAAATAGAATAGCAACATATTTAATACCAAACGTTGTCTCCTCTCGCTGTCTACAGTGAGTTTCTGAAGCCTGGAGCGCCGTGTGAGATCAACATCGACGGAGCGACGGCAGAGAAGGTGGCAGACGGTTTGCGCTCCGGCTCCCGGTTCGCGTTTGACCACGCGGCGGACCACATATACTCGCTATTACTGAAGAAGGACTGCTACCCGCGGTTCATACGCTCCGACCACTTCCAAAGGCTTCTGACTGAAGGGAAGAACGTGCATCAGAAGAAGGCCAAGTAAGTCTGCCACCCAACCAACAAGTCCTTTATGAAGAGCGGTTTTCAGCAGTGCGTTTCTTGTGGCATTTCCTGCCTCGTACTGTAAGGTTGTGGAACGGCTCCGGTCAACGGTGTTTCCAACTGATTATGACATCAGGGCCTTCAAAAATAGAGTACACTGTTCCCTTAAAGGCCGGCAATGGACGGCAACTCTCCTGGGTTCGCTGGTTCTCATGGGTGGCAGTGTGTACTTTTCCCGTACAATCCGATAAAAGCGCCCACTTCAATAGCGTTCAATAATAAAAAAAACAACTATTTATCGGATTGTACGGGAAAAGTACATGGTCCATCGAATCGGATTGTGGCAGGCGTTGAGACGTATTCGCCCGGTTTTTGACGCGGTTTCAAAGGGCGACGGATCGTCGTCAAGGGAACATCACGGAACGTCAGCAGAAGTGACAAGCAGCGGCAGAAGTTCCAGTCATCGGGTGACGTCAGAACCGGCGGAACGAGGATAAGTGACGTAGTGCAGTGTTTACATAATTTAAGAAGAAAAACTGTGAGTACTTTGAAAGTTTATTTAGTGTTAACTGTCAAAATCAATTGACACCTGTCAATCATCAAAATCGGAAATAGTCAAACTGACAGCTGTCAAATTGGGACTTAGAAAAATCTCAGTAAAAATTAGAAGTTGAAATATTACAAGTCCAAATCTAACACTTAGAATAGTTTTACGAAAAGTGGATAGACGGGGAATCCATGCCCGACATTGGACCCAGATAAACAACACTCCAAACACTTGTAAAAATTTCAAGAATTAAACTGGACTTAGAAAAATAAATAAATTGGGACTTGTAACTTTTCTTGGAGTTGAAGATTGTGACTGAACTTAGAAAAAGGTTCGGAGTTGTGTTTTTTGGAATTTGAACTTTGATTATCAACACTACTTGAAGACTACCGTTGGACTTAGTGTAATCATGGATGCGGATATAAAAGTGCAATTAGACGCATCGGAGCGTATCAAGAAGGCGTTAGCTAATTTCAAGAAATCACCTAAGGAAAGGGTGACCGTGTCATATGTAGAAACAAGACTAGAGGGTTTAGAGTCACTTTGGGAGAGATTCACTGCCAGGCATCAGCGGCTAGTTGAGAAGTACACAGCAGATGACTTAGCGGAATCTGAATATGGCACAAAGGCAGTTTACGATACCACTGATGAGGTCTATATGGATTGTAAATGCGCGCTGAAGTCTGCACTGAGAGAGCAAAAAGCAACTCCTACTAGTTCTGGTTCAAGCCCTACGGCGGCGAATTCAAAATCTATGCACGTGAAGTTGCCAAAGATAACAAACAATCCCAATATTTTCAGGTCTTTATTCTGAATGGATGAGTTTTAGGGACTTGTTTGTATCACTGATTCATAGCAACAAGGAGATCGACAGTGTACAAAAATTACATTATCTAAAAGGCCATCTCAAAGGAGAGGCAGAGCAACTTTTACGCCATGTTCCCATTACGAATGATAGTTACGGGCAGTGTTGGAGTCTTTTGGAAAATCGGTACAACAACAAACAATATTTAGTGAATTGTATTCTTAATAGATTTTTTAGTCAGAAGAGTATTCCAGGAGAGTCCTCCACCGCTATTAAAGAATTATTAAATGTAACAACCGAAACTTTAAACGCTTTAAAGGGTTTAGGTATTGACACTAGTACATGGGATGTTATTGTTATCTATATAGTAAGCCAAAGGTTGGACTCAGATAGTAGAAAGCAATGGGAGTCTAAAGTCAGCGAATTGGCATCCCTTTCAGATCAGCTACCTACCATTAAACAATTCCAAGAATTTTTGGAAACCAAGTTTCACTCATTAGAATTCTTAGATTCTAAACCAAGTTCAACTTATTGTCAAAAACAACGTATCACTCACAATAATTCGCACCTTTAGGATGAAAACGCCTCAACTCAAAAAAGCAACTTTTTGGGAAATTGAAATAAAAGAATGAAGATTGTGGCACCATTGTACTTCGTCGTGATTATTTTTTTTACTATTGAAGTGTCAGCTAAATTTTGGGCATAAAATTGTAAAGGATTAATTTACCTATAAATCAGTTTAAAAAAACGAAATAAATTGTGAGTAATATGTGGATAAATAAAGGTTTTTATCTCATCAGTCACATAGTACGCCAGATAGATGTTTTTATTTAATAATTAAATGACACTATTAAAAATAAGTCCTTAAACTCTTTGAGTATTTCTATATTAAAACGACACAAATCTGAATAATTCATCAAATAATATAAATTATACCAGAAATAAATGGTCACAAATAGTCACAATAATAAATACGTCGGTTTCAAATTAAAAATTAAAGTGAAATATACCGTTTCAATCAGAATGAAAACGACTCAATAGGTTTTCCGTCACTACTGTTCCGTCCATGTGACATCTATCCCACAGGTGCTTCGACAGAACACTGAATGCGCCCCTCCCGCACCGTCATGAGCACGGAATTCCCCGCGCAAGAAAGAGACCGATATTGCAGCTTTGTCCCATTCCAGCCTGAATGTGGCGTTTTATTATTTATGGAACGATAGATATGACCGTATAAAGTCTTTTTACGACCCTAACACAAAAACCGTGTTTTTTGAGATGTGTCGTTTTCATCCTAAAGGTGCGAATTATAAGGGTAATAAATCTAATCCTATTCACATGCTAAATGTCACTCAATCAACTTGTGTGTATTGTAAACAGGGTCATAGCCTTAGAAGTTGTAAAGAATTTATCGGTCTTGATCTTAATCACAAGCGTTATTTTGTCCAATCGCACGGGCTATGTTTCAATTGTCTAGGATCGAATCATTCAGTTAAACATTGCCGGAATACCACGTCTTGCCAGATTTGTCACAGGAGACACCACTCTCTATTGCATCCGAAAAGCGAAGGTCAATCAGCTGTCTCAAACGAGACTGCTGACAATCAGGTTTCACTACCTGCAAGGCAACACAATGGAGTTCATTTCTCATCGAAAGAGGATCGTCCATCGACGTCCACAAATATTGCAAGCCATTTTGTGAATGGAGTGGCACATCAAGTGCTGCTAGCCACAGCTGTAGTAAACGCTGAGTCACACAATGGAGAAGCTTACCAGCTCGTAAGAGCGCTCGTCGATCAGGGTTCTCAGGCCTCCTTTATCACCAAAAAAGCAGTCCAACTACTTGGGCTAAAAACCACACCAACCAAGGGATTAGTATCAGGTTTGGGAGGAGAACAGAGCCTTATAGCAAGGTCAATGGTGGAAGTAACCATCAGTTCACGTCTCAATCCAGGTTGCGTGTTCAAGGTATCAGCTTATATTCTTGATAAGCTAACGGCGTACTTACCTGCGGCGGCAGTGTTGGTTCCCGCTTGGCCGGAGCTAGAATATATCACACTAGCGGATCCGGAATATCACACTCCTAATAGGATAGACATTTTGTTAGGAGCGGAGATTTATGGCAACATTATAGAACAAGGTGTAATCAAATGTCCTTCTGGGTCTCTTGTAGCACAGAACACCACCCTGGGATGGATATTAAGCGGACAGATAAACGCACCGCAATGCGATCATCATCACGCGAAAACCCTTGTAAGCATGCATACTCAAATTGAACCTGTGGAACAACTGCTTAGGTTATTCTGGGAATCAGAAGCCGAGCCGTCCAACAAACAGAAAATTTTGTCGCTTGAGGAACAGCGATGCGAAGACATCTATCACTCCACTACTACACGCGACGCTGAGGGTCGGTACGTAGTCAAGCTCCCGTTTAGAGAATCTGAACCAGCCTGTGCGGACGGGCAATCACGGGATATAGCACTGAAGAGGTTTCACCATTTAGAGAGGAAGTTGCAGCTGAACGAGCACCTGAAACAGGAATACAAAAAGGTGTTTAGTGAATACTTAGAATTAAACCATATGGTGGAAACAACATCTAATAACAACATAAAGGGCTTGTATTTACCATATCACGCAGTGATTCGTGAGGACAAGGAAACTACGAAGGTTCGAATTGTGTTCGATGCATCGTGCAAGGGTACGAATGGCGTATCATTGAACGATGATCTGATGGTCGGACCTACCTTGCAACCGGAGCTGCGACATCTAATAATGCGCTGGCGCGTATATCCCATTTGCTTCATTGCCGACATAGTCAAAATGTACCGCCAGATCAAAGTTTCCGATGAAGACTCAGAGTATCAGCGTATTCTATGGCGTGAAATCCCAGAGGCAAGAATCAAAGAATATAAGCTGCTCAGAGTCACGTTTGGGACTTCTTCCGCCCCATATCTTGCTGTCAAAACATTGATACAAGTAGCAGAAGACGAAGGAAAGAATTTTCCATTAGCAGCGGAAAGAATAAAAACCCAATTCTATATGGACGATTTAATGTCAGGATGCGAGGACGTAGAAGAAGCAGTCGAACTATACAAGCAAATAAATGAAATATTGAAAAGAGGAGGGTTCGAACTGCAGAAGTGGTCCAGTAATAGCGACGCTATGTTGGAAAAAATACAAGAAGAAACCTTAGAAAAGCAGGAGGAAAGGCCTGTGGAAATCAAGTTCGATACCATCAATAAAATATTGGGCCTTACTTGGAATCGTAGTTCAGATGAGTTTGTGTACGCAGTCAAGTTGCCTCCAGTGTCGGCACCCGTAACAAAGCGAAAGGTTATCTCGGATATTTCGAAGCTGTACGATCCACAAGGTTGGATAGCACCGAGCATAGTACAGGCAAAAATATTTATACAGAAGCTATGGCTTGCGGGTATCGACTGGGATGAGGAACTATCACCACCACTATTGGACGAATGGATACGGTATCGCGAAAGTCTATCAGATCTCACTCACTTTCGACTAAAGCGGTGGATGCACTGTAGAAGTGATGCGAGGCTAGTCGAGCTTCATGGTTTCAGCGATGCCTCCACGGCAGCATTCGGAGCAGTGGTGTACCTACGAGTGATAGACGCGGATGGGAACGTACATGTCACGCTGGTTACGGCAAAAACAAAGGTCGCTCCAATCAAGCAACTCTCCGTTCCACGCTTGGAGTTAAGTGGAGCTGTATTGCTAGCGAAGTTGTTAATAGAAACTGCGGAAGTACTGGATGTACCGAAATCCAACCAACATGCATGGACTGACTCAGAAGTGGTTCTTGCGTGGTTGAGCAGCCATCCCAGTCGTTGGAAGACGTTCATTGGAAATAGGTGCTCGGAAATATTATCAGTAACAGACCGGACCCAATGGTCACATGTCCGGTCCGAACATAACCCGGCGGATTGCGCATCGCGGGGCATTCCAGCATCTGAGTTGATCAGTTTCACACTGTGGTCAAAAGGGCCGCCTTGGTTGCACGATGACATCATCCGATATCCTAACCCTAAATCCTTGAACACAAACCTAGAAGAAAGGCAGATCCAAACTCACCTAGTTACTTCCGAAGATCATGTCGATGATGATGATGAGGTATGGGCGAAATTCTCCACGTTGACGAAGTTACTGCGAGTAGTAGCTTACTGCCGTCGAGCTCTGAAAAAGGAAAAGCCAAACCATACTTACCTCCTGAAAAAGGAAATAGATGAAGCATTCGTGATAATGATCAAAAAATGTCAGAATCAAGCATTTTCTGAAGAGATTGCGTATCTTAAACAAAAAAGGGCAATTAATAAGAAAAGTGTACTTACCACACTAAATCCATGGTTAGACGAGCACTCACTAATACGTGTTGGTGGGCGGCTCCATTACGCTGACATTAAAGAAGACCAAAGACACCCTATTATTCTACCCAACAAAGCTCAGTTAACGTCTCTTATCATTAGAGATGCACATAAAGTCACTCTACATGGCGCAGCTCAGTTGATGATAAACTTTATTCGAGCAAAGTATTTTATCATTGGATTAAAATCCCTGGTTAAACTTCATTGCAGAAAATGTGTGACCTGCGTAAGATACGCAGCCGCCAACAAACCGCAACTGATGGGGCAACTTCCTTCGCCGAGAGTGACCGTCAGCAGACCTTTTATACGATCTGGAGTCGATTATGCCGGGCCAATCCACATACGGGTATCGAAGGGTCGTGGTAACCGATCCTATAAGGGTTATATTTGCTTGTTCGTTTGCATGGCCACCCGTGCCATACACATCGAAGTGGTGAGCGACTTAACTTCCCAAGGTTTTTTAGCTGCTTTCAAACGGTTTACGGGACGCCGAGGTCACTGTACCGATTTGTATAGTGACAATGGAACAACTTTCGTAGGCGCAGCCCGAGAACTTAAAGATCTATTCGACGAAGAAAAGTCAAAGTTTTTACTGGAGATAGCAGATAGTTTAGCAACAAACGGAACGCAGTGGCATTTCATCCCTCCGTATGCTCCCAATTTCGGAGGACTATGGGAAGCTGGAATAAAATCTTGCAAGTACCACCTCAAGAGGGTTATCGGCAACTCAACACTCACTTTTGAGGAACTGACCACGGTGTTATCCCAAGTAGAGGCATGCCTCAACTCGAGGCCGATTTCATACGTACAAGATCAAGAGGATCCTATGCCACTAACCCCGGGGCATTTCCTGATAGGTGAGCCTATAGTGGTACCACCAGATCATGATTACCAACACTCCAATGTGAGTTCATTAAGAAGGTGGCAGCTTTGCCAAAGAATGCTCCAAGATTTCTGGCGCCGTTGGTCGCAAGAATATCTTTCGCGTTATTTACAGAGACACAAGTGGACGCAAGTGACTCCTGAACCAAATGTGGGCGACGTGGTATTAGTTAAAGAACTGGACTTGCCTCCAGCCCGATGGTTACTAGGTCGAATTGTCGAGAAACATCCCGGAGTGGACAATATTACGCGAGTCGTAACCCTACGTTGTAAAGACTCTTTGATTAAACGGCCTGTCGCAAAAATTTGTGTATTGCCTCTAGCTGAGTAAATTGTTCGGCTAATAATCGTATTTCTATTAAGCCAACAACCCGTGATCGTATTTTATATCAGTTACTATGTATCGTTCCATTGGATCATTAGCCTTGTAATCTATAGTGCAGCTTAACTAAATAATTTATGTGCTAATTTGTATTCATACCTATGCCGCTGTGGGACACCTTTCATAAACGTTCTGTACCTATGTCACGTTTGTTTAGGTATCATTCTGTTCCCAGCTTAGCATTTTCTTATTGTACCTAACCTATCTTTAAGAACAGTGGTTCTTGGTGGGCGGCATGTTTACTTCCAAACGGTTACATTCTGCGGTTAGTACCACAACCTCTCACTAGATGGCGCTGACTGTCAGATAGATGGCGGTATCGTTTGGTTGACTTAGTTTCCTTAAGTAGTGGTAAGAAATTCTGTTTAAATATACTTCATTCAGCAACGATAAATAGTTGTTTTTTTTTATTATTGAACGCTATTGAAGTGGGCGCTTTTATCGGATTGTACGGGAAAAGTACACAGTGACCGCTTACCATCACGTGATCAACTGCTCGTCTGCCTCCCTCAATCCCCAAAAAAACTTAATATGTTGATTTTTTAATACCTACCGCGTAGTTCAAATATGAAAATGTGAAAAACTTACGTCACGCGCATAAAAGAAATGACACATGAGACTTCATAAATTCCCTCCCCTTTTGAAGCATCACGTTTATGGACTATCTTTCTATAGTTATATTTATAGATAGGTATCTACCTATTATTTGTTTCGTTAGCAGCACCTATGCTTGCTTATAGTTAAAACTAGATTTTTGAGTAGGTACCCGACGAGATTTGAGTCCACGCTTCAAGACCAAGCATCCTATCCTACCAATCGGACTACCCAAAGTCCCGACCAACTCACCGAGAAACTTACGACGCTGATAAGCGCCATTAGTGGCATGTGGTGCCATCTGTCGTCACTGTGTATGCAAAACTAACGTCACTTGAAAAACGTTATAGTATACCATCCGTCAGGTTCTTCAACTTCGGCGGTCAAGTGAAGAAGAAGCCGGGCTCGACGTCGGGCAGCGGCAGCGGGCTGTCGCGGCGGCGCGGCTCGGACCGCTCGCTGTCGGGCTCGGCGCACGAGCTGGCCGTCAGCGCCGCGCAGCCGCCGCGCGCGCCCGAGCCGCCGCCGCACTCGCACTCGCAGTCCAACCTCGCCGACATCGTACCCTTTAGGTACCGAACTGTTCACTGCAATTATATCGCTTTATATTGCTATATATCGTTTGAACTGTATTTTTTATGCCAAGCATTATTTGTTTTTCACAGTATTTTGTTTCTTCACTTGGTCTGAGATACCGATAGTAAAAGTAAATTGTGACATGACTCTAATAAAAAACGGGTTGCCCTCCGGGAGTGCCGGCAGAAGTGAAACTACGCACACTCGCACAAACGCCTAGCGCCGTAGCCCAGCAGCGACTCTCTCTCCGTCTCACGGTCATGCATTTTCGATCACGTGACCTTGACGCGAGTTTAACATTTTTTACCCATCCCAAAAAGTGCACAACGCCGCTAAAGAACTTTTCCCTTCAAAAATATGAGACTTAATATTTTGCAACTAATGGCGAGTTCTATTAAATTAACACTAATGCCTGAGAGGACTTTAATTTTTTACAATTCAAAACAGTATAACAAAACTGCTGTATCTAGGTCAACGCCAAGTAGATACGCGACCATGTTACTCGTTCTCCTTTTTTTCAGTTCCTATACTACACTACACAGCTTGACAGATCGATTGTTAAACAGGGACCCCCTGGAGGACGACACGGCGGAAGTGCTGCCGTGGGAGTGCGGAGCGGCGAGCGGCGCGCGGCGGCGGCAGGACTCGGCCGCGGACTCGGGCTCGTCGTCGTCCGACGTGAGCGCCGCCGTCGTGAGCGCGGGCGGGGAGCGCGCGCGCCGCCTGCCGCAGCAGAGCACGCTGGACGGCGGGCTGCGCGGCGCGCCCCCGCCGCTGCGGCGCCTGTCGGCCGTGGAGCCGCGCCACCTGGCGCCGCTGGCCTCGCCGCCGCACTCGCCGCGCCCGCCGCGCCCCGCGCCCGCGCCCGCCCCGCAGGCGCCGCCGCACCCCACGCCCACCATCAGCGTCAGCTCGGCGCCCGACGAGCCCGACTCCGGCGACGCCTCCCCCGACGAGCCGCGCTCGCTCGCGCACTCCGACGAGCCGTCCTCGGTGTTCGCGTCCGCCGACGCCACGCCCACCGAGCCGCGCGCCATAGACCAAGTGTTGAGAGTGGAAGTGAGAGTGCCCGAGCCCGTCGCGGACGACGCGCCGCGCAAGCTGACGAGGGAACCGTCAACGATCGTGGAAACCAGTCCGGCCTCAAGTAAAGGCGCTAGTAGCGGAATCGGCGATCTTCCAGAGAGCGCTCCCGAGAGCGAAACGGCGGAGGCGACTTCCGGGCCGGTGGCTGCCGGAACCGGAACGTCGGTCTCGGCACCGACAGTGGCTGTTTCTGCGCCGGCGGTGTCGCTTACGATGCCGATTGCGCCCGCCACGACGCTGGTCGCTCCGATGACAACGTTGGCTGCGCCGGTTGTCGTGTCAGCCTCGCCGGTCAAAACATCGAGCGCGCCAGTCGCAGCATCGGCCACGCCGGTTGCATCGTCGTGCGCGCCGGTCTCCTGTTCGGTCGCGCCGGCGACGGTACCGGGGGCGCCGGCCACGCCACCAGCAACGAAGGCCGCGGCGCCGGTCGCGGTGGCCGCGTCGCCGACGTGTGCACCCAAAGCGGCGTGTGCAGCGGCCGCCGCGCCGCCGCCCGCGCCGACGCCGACGCCGCCTCGCGCCTGTCCGGCGCCGCACCCCGCGCCGGTTCCGACGCCGCTGCGCGTCTGTCCGGCGCCGCACGCCGCGCCGGTGGCGCCTCTGGCCGTGGGCGAGGACATCGTGGACGACGATGTAGACAAAGTGCCTTCGGCGCCCCTGCAGAGGGTCTCGGGCGGCCCCGAGGCGGCGTCCGATACGGACGCGACGAATCTAATTGCTCACAAAGACGAACTGTCGTCGGTTTCTGAATCCAATATTGTTAAGCGTGATAATAAGAGCGACATCGGTGACCGTAAACAGCGGA
The DNA here is from genome assembly GCA_932294345.1 of Pandemis cinnamomeana. Taxonomy (NCBI): domain Eukaryota; kingdom Metazoa; phylum Arthropoda; class Insecta; order Lepidoptera; family Tortricidae; genus Pandemis; species Pandemis cinnamomeana. Next base: position 5,911,216 of record OW028705.1, on the reverse strand, counting down.
ACGACATTTGTCCCTGGGAGGACGAGTAAGTACCGCGCGACCTCGTCGCCCGCACGCTCTGCCGCTAGTACAATGTTTTGTCCGTCACTAAATGATTGATTCTGCATGACAATATGAAAATAAACATTCCTAAACACGCTTAACTCCTAGAATGATAAGTGCATTACGCAATTGCCTATTAGAGAAATGAATAGTTTTTGTAATGGGTTGCAATAATTTAATTATTTTTTTTGTTATGTGTGTGTATATAAAATTTATTAAACGCCTACTTGGCGTAATTATATGATTTTTAAATATTGCCATTTTGTTGTTTCTTTATCCTCATTGTCTAGTAGAAACATTGCACGTTTTGTTTTCAATGCCTGTAACTGCTCGTTTTTCCAAGCCGCCATAGAATAGACTTAGATGAGTTCAACTCTCCCGTTAACCAACGTTGATACCTATTTGGTTAATAAAGAAGTTTGTGCACTCCACGTTTTATGCCGTGTGTTGTTTTTTGAATTTCTAGGAAATATTTTTTCGCAAAAATTTAAAGTCATCAATCAATTCAATCATAGATAATACACAGTGGCAAATGACGATGACGTACCTACCTACTCGATACCGTCATTCAGTAGGTAGGTACAGTAACTAAACGGATACAAAGAAAAATCAGTAGGTATTGCTAAACGCACTTTCCCATAACACGGTGTTGCCGCTACCATTTGTTTTCGTCTTCTCGCATATCCACTTTACAAGTGTATTCAAGATTGTTACTTGGAATTACAACTAAAGGGGTCAATAAAGATATAAGATCAAGTCTTGAAAGTATGTAACCCTGTCATTATTTATTTTGCAGTAGAGTCGCAGTCAGTAACATATTTTTGAAACTAGCCTTAGGGTTTCAACGTTTTTGCCCTTAAATGTACAACAAGCAACGTGCGCCGCAGCTTGCAACCCCCGCGCACGTGCGCCGCGGCTCGCGGCTCGCCGCGTGGCGCGCAACGCGTAGCGCGGACGGTTGCGCTCGCCCGCTCTCGATACTAAACGATCCCTCTTCTTTTTCAGGAACTCCTGTGAGAGTGACGCTCCATTTGTTAAAACTTATGCAACGCTCGGTTACTTATAACCTTTTAATTTGTGTAGGCGAATATCAACAATAATTTATTTCGCAATCAGGGTAGAACGAAACATTTTTTTTATCTTAGTCATTATGTTCAAATTATTACAAAGTTAGAGGTTATTATGTAATTATATGAATATTTTAAAGTAAATGATCGTTAATTATTAGAACATACGTTGTTTCATTCGTGCACCTGTAGAAAATTGTGTTTCAGAAAAATATAAAAGAATAAAAGCGCTTTCTAAATGGAGCTTTTAATTTTATTTTAATATAAAAAATAAATAAATGTGAAGAAAAAATATTTAAAAACGAACTTTATTATTAAAAATTAGTCATATATTTCGTCATATGGAACAATAAATAGGGGTGCATACAATCAAATAAAAAAATGCACCTAAAATTGCAATAGGGCTCCATCTCGTTGAACAGTGTGGTTCCAGGCACTATAATTACTTCGTAGAGCACAGATACAGTTGTTATAATTACATTAAAGGAACTTCTATATTATCCTCATGCTTAATCGGGTTTAATTTTGTCAGAAACTACATTATGGCCTCTTTCCAGCATTTTTTAAAGTCACGTGCACTATGTTAATAAATTAATCTCAATATTTAGTGAAAATCGAAATACTTATTCTTTTGATCTATCGGCGTCGATAGTCGATAAATAAGGTAATTACAAAGGAAAACCAAGATATTCTAGAAATTGTACCAAAGAGAGCACACACAATATTACTTAAACACTAAAACGGTTCTCGACAGACTCCGTTCGAGTCCATGGACTGGTCTTTCCCACAGTTGTACGGAGTCTGGATCATGTTGAAGGCAGCAAATGTCTTCTTCGCCTCTATGGGAGCTTCTACGTTGGTGTTGTCAGCCTCGGAGTTCTTTTTCGTCGTTGCATTTTCACTTTCGTCGGCAACCTCCTCAGGAAATGTGACACGATCGTCTGCCATGTGTCGTTCTGGGAACATAAACATTGGTAAGAATATGGTGGTATAATTAAATAATCTAATTTATATACGCAACATGGTGCTTTCATTTAGCCTCAAATAAATATCCACGTGTCTATCACGTGTACGGTATTAATGTAGTATGATTGATAATGGAATAAATTCAGGGAAATCCTACGCAATTGGTATCTGTTCAGCCTTACGCTGGAGACAGAGAGACGCACTGAACACATGAACGGGAATTAGTATTGCTAGCTTTATAATCAGTACCTAGAGAATAAAATGCCTAGTTGATTCATTTTAAGTAGCCTTTGTATCTTTTCTTCTTATAACTCTTTAGTACATAGAACAGCCGCGCAATTAAAGCTATTCCTCCGAAAAGATGGTAGTTCTGCTACCCAGATTTATTGAAATGATAATTAATTCACTTGTATGTGGTTTAGGCAATTCATGTACCAGTTGGTATACATTTTAGAGTACAAAAGACAAAATGAAATGTATTTAAGAAATGTTTTACTTGGTATAAAACACACTCACACACACACAAATCACGTCTTCATCCCTTACGGGGTAGACAGAGCCTAAGGTAAAAGGTACCTACAGGCCACATTTAGCAAGATTGTGGGTCAGGTGGAAAATGGAATCAAAATAGTGATGGGTTGCTATTCTCATCGCCTATAACATGATTCCTATTATAATCGCCCATTCCCTCGATGGGCTTTTACCATCTGCGCGGGTAGAGAAGCAACTGGTATGTTCTATGTTTTTTCTTTGTTCCCTGACCAGCATGGAAGACATACTTTGGTATAAACCATTATTTAAGGTCATAAACTTTAGCCTTATGTTAGAAAACAAATAAATAAGTAAAATGACGATAAGTTTATTTCGTGTAGTCTCGCTCACTCCGAATAGTGTTTACCTACCTAGTAAGAGAATGAGACGAATGGTATGATGATATGAACTCGAATTTTGGTAGACCTATTAAACTATCATTGTTTAGGTTCCGTTTGTACTTCTTTTGCGCGTTTGTTTACAACACCAGTGACGTCATTCCTCAGATAATCTATTCTAGAGACAATCGTGTTGGAAGTCGTTTTCAGTTGCAACTGTTTTAACATTGTTTTCAAAATTAAGCTTTCATAGTATTCTAGGCCTCAAAAAATTACACTATCACAGAACGATTATTAAACATGTAGGTACAAAAAAAAATGTTAAAAATTTGTAGAGCAGTCCACTTCTCGGTATTCCTTGCATGTGTAAACTCGGCTTAGGCATCTTTTCTTGCGTCCTGTAACGTTGTCCTTGATTAGATAAGATCTAATTGACGACAAACGATAATGATTCGCACCCACTTATGACACATACATGCAACTAAAAATTCTCCGACATTGCTAATATTTTTATTTATGTGAAACTATCGGTTAAATTTACGTAAGTAGGTATATATTACGTTAATACTAGCTTATGTTAGCGGTTTTCGCCATTTTAAGTATAAATAGCCTGCTTGTCTGTAATACTGCCCCCTGCAGCGGCAATTTAGAACAATCCGTTCTTAATACGCATTTACGCTACAAAAAGAACCGTGAAAATAGTCTTCAGTCCGAATTTCAGCTTTCTATACGTACTAGTTGTGGTTTTGGATATGCGTTGATAGATTCCTATTTAAGTCAGGGCAAACGATTTTATAGTTTAGATTTACTATGTAGGTAAGTCTAGATCAAATAATATTATAAGTGGATTTGCGTTCATAACCTGGTGGTGTTCTAAGACAACGCAATAATTAAATAACATCCACAGAAACGATCCACACGAACTAGGTATTCAATAAAGAAATTTTCAAAAACTTGTTTTGTCGTTTATTGAGCGTATTATTCAGCATCAGGAGCAACACAGAAACTCTACTAATTATTAAATTAGTAACATAATAAAATTGTCCATATAGCTACATACATACAATAAAAGTGATTGTTACTCATACGGTTACGTGTAGGTTACAAGTGGTTAAATAAATTTATTTATACTTGTTGAATTCTCCATTTCTACCATTATTACAAACATATTATGCAAACACATATCTGAGCTTTTCTCCTTTCTTCGTTTGCTGATAATCTAATGTGCTGTAACTCTTTTATCAGTATCTAAATTCTAAGCAAACGTAGTAAACTAAGGAAGGTTTTCTGTGACGTACAGATTACGTCCGTACCGTACATAGACACGCAGTTTACTAAGTAGGTGATTCAGTGAATGAGAAACATTATTACCGAACCAACGTAAAATACATATTTATACGGAAGGATTTTTGAAATTTAAAATACACTTGAATGTTTATTTTTTATCAGACATTTTGAAATAAAACCATGTTTACAGTTTGACCGAAACATATTCTACTTCACTAGCAACACTTGCAATAAAACAATGGACAAAATGAATACAAATCAAGAAAATACGCGCACTTAAAAATTTATCATAGAATGTACTTACAATAAAGTTCAAATCTCAGTCCAATTAGCGTCTCACAACACAACCGGCCGCCACGCTCTGTTGGGATGAATGCCAGCCCAAACGCCGCCTGCTACATATCAACTGCCTAAATCATTGAATTAAGATCGGTAAGGGCGCGTTCGACGAGCACAGGATAGGGTTCCGTAGTGTTTAAGTACACTTAAATAGGTATCAATATTTATCCCGAATCTTAATTTCACAATTGCTTTTTACAATTTTCATGGAGAGTCCTAATTTCACGTTACACATGAGACTTGAAAATTATTTATTTAGTGAATTTAATACCTTATACCAGCCACTTAGCCATGTTTAACCTTATTTTTTGTTGATTTTTAGCCAGTCAGAAATACATTAAGTATATACCTATACTTTTTTGTCAATCCATTTTTAAATACTTAAGTAATTACTTGTCATTACATTTCTGTAAAGCGTTTGGGAAAGCGTAGTGTGGGACGCCCTGCGACGCGTTGGACGGATGACCTTAAGAGGACAGCTGGCAGTAAATAAATAATAAATAAATAAATAAATAAATAAATATCTTGGGACAAATTACACCAATTGACCCAGCCCCAAACTAAGCAAAGCTTGTGCTATGGGCACCAGGCAACGGATAAACATACTTATATAATGTAGATAAATACATACTTAAATACATACAACATCCGTGACTTGGGCACAAACATTCGTATTCATCATACAACTGTCTGCCCCTACCGGGATTCGAACCCAGGACCTCTAGCTTCATAGTCAGGATCACTAACCACTAGGCTATCCGGTCGTCAGTGGCTGGATGAGGGAAGCCCAAGATCGCGAAAGCTGGCGCGATATGAAGGAGGCCTACGTCCAGCAGTGGACGGACAATGGCTGTAGATAGATAGATAGATAGACATTTCTGTACGTATTTGCGTCACCAATACCATTATACGATGCAATATGTTTAATGGCGATACATGAATGCTGGAACTGTGTACGTTAGTAGATTCCTAATCAATGCGGAACTCTAAATAGCTTTTGAATTGCGAGTAAACATTTTTTTTATCTGGCAAATATAACTGTTAACTGAAAGCATGTTTTCAATTTAGGTACTGAATTAATCTATCATCACGCATATTTTCATAATCATCGCACACAGTTGTATATCTCTTGCGATTCACGGTGGGGAGTGAGGTAGGTGAGGTAGGTTATTAATGAATATTAAATAAACTTTAGTTAGGGAGCTGGCGAGCAAAATTTCGATATGATCAGCACACAAGGCAGACGTTATTAATAGTGATATTTATGCCCTAAGAAACATCGAGGACCTTGTCTGCCACCATGGCGGCGCTGCTGGCGCTTACAATTTTTTTAAATAACAAATAAAACCGCCTTCAACAAAATAACCGCTAAAGAGTGAAAAATAACCATGGACATTTGTTTGAATTCGGTGCCTGACCGTTGGCTAAGAGCCCGACAGGGGGGGAGGGGGATCTTTGACCATTTACCGTACAACGTTGCCGACATTTTGTCACAAGATTTTTAATTATATTTTTGTTACTTTGACATTGGTGAAGTTGTCGGCGCTATAACGACTTGATACGCCACAAATAAGAAAAAGAATTCGGTGGCTGTTGGGTTGGCACTATTAGATCAGAGGCACCGACTTCAAACAAATCATAAGCGCACACGAAATGTGTATGGTTGTTTTTCACTTTTTAGCGGTTATTTATTTAATGTCGGTTTTATAAAAAAAATTGTTCCACCCTTTTTAGTGAATCGTTTTGTTTTTTTGTAATACACAACTCAGCATGTTGCAATGTGCAGTTCCATTTTGTTCGGAAAAAAAACCGCTTTCAAAGCGTTCACATTCATCGCCAAATAATCCATATTCGCGATAATTTCACAAACGAGATCACTTTTAAAGAGGTAAATGAAAGAAGTTATAATTTATGTCACGATGCCCGCCAAAACCAGTGAAAACAGAATGTTATTGGACCTCACGCGACACAAGCGCCTCTAGTGGCAAATTCACACTCGATAGCCCCCATTGGAACCCTCTATGAAACAAATTATGCGTTTATTTGAGAACATCCTCCGTATTTTTCGTTGGTTAAAGATACTTTCTTAAACTTTATTAATCATCTGTATACCTACCTCAGTACCTACCTACCTAGTTGCAAATAAAAAAATAAAAAATATATCTTCAGAGCAAATTACAAGAAAAGCTCGCTGTTGCTGCTGAACAGCAACGTGGGGCAAGTTCAAACTATACGCCACGAATTGTGTGCGCCTGTGCGGAACTAAAAAGATTGCTTCTGCGACTTTTACGTTTGTAAAAGGGCGAGGCGCAGTTCGAACATAGCCTTTGATGGTACCTATAGAAAGTACCTAATACATCTTTTTGTATTTGGTTTGAGTCTATATCAGACACGAAGTGATTAAAAGTATTCTCTACACACTCCGTTGGAGTCCATGGACTGGTATTTCCCACAGCTGTATGGAGCTCGGATCGTGTTGGTAGCACAAAAGGTTTTTCTAACTTCCACGGGCGCCACGACAGAGACATTGTTGTCATCATTAGAGTCTTCTACCGTCCCTGCTTCTTCAGAGCACGATTATCCGCCATTGTTCTGGAAACTGAGAAATTATATTTTGATGAAGATAGTGGGTTAGGCACAAGGAAGAACTACGTACCTAACTGGTGCCTGTGGCTTACTTGGAATTTACTTTTTCAATTTTAAGTATTACGGCGGCCGATTGGCAAACACTAAAGCGTGCATTCCAGAATTTATTAACTCAAACATAACGTTCCGGTTAGGAAGAAGATTGTCACGGTTAACAAATTGTAGAACAAAATTAGACGACCATTATTGCCTAAGGTGCACCATCCCAAACTCTACTCTTCCCTTACAGAAAAGTGTGTTTTTAACTAATCCTTGCACAAAGAATAATATCAAAGCAATGTGCGTCGTTGCTAATTATCACTATTAGGCACATTATACTCCTTTTGTGTGTAATCATTCTCGATTAATTTAAGAAAATGCGTAAAATTTTACCGTTTCCTACATTTATTTAGATAAATAGTCTGCACTTAAAACTAAGCTCGTACTCAATCTCTTTGTATGATGCTTCGTCAGTTTCTTGAACCATACCTGGCATGGTTTATCGTGTAAATATTTATTTGTGATTTCACAAATTCCAGATACTGGGTCTGCGAAACATCAAAATCGTGTTGTAAATCGTTGTTCGACTAATACAGCAAAATAGTAAATACAGTAAATTAATAAGATTTAACTAACCTACATATCCTATAGGTCTTATCACTTAGCTCAGTCTACCCCGTAAGGGATAAAGACGTGATTTGTGTATGTATGTACATATTCATTATTATTAAGTAGGAATTGTGATGCACAAACAATAACCCATAAATTAACGATGGCGTCGGCACCGTAAATAGGTAAAAGTGTCTAAAGTAACCATTTAGTGGATATGGGGGGTTTATTGGAAAAGAAAAACAAATCATAATAAAACAGTCACAACTTAAAAATAACGCAGAGATACTAAAACTAAAACTACTACTAATTATAAAACAAATTGTTATAAAGCTATAAATAAAAAAGTTGCCCCAAATCACTGCCCGGTGGCATGGTGCCCAGAAGGCTGGCAGCATTGCCGCGTTGGATGGCAATGCTTACCCTTTGTGCTAAGAAGAAACCAGCCCTCTGGTCACCCGATGCTTCATTTATTTTGGTCGACAGCGATCCATACAGCTCGTGCGCACTTGGCCCCCACGGACCCATGGTTTCTACCCCAAACGGCACAAACATGTAGGCACTGCTAATGCCCGCATATTTGCGCCGCTTGAGGGATTCCGCAGAGTCCGCTGCGACACCAGCCCTGTTCTCTGTAGATGGAAGATGGGACGGCGCGAGTGTGTCGACGCAAGTGGCGTCCCAAACCAAAGGCCGTCCCATCTTCCATGGCACGAGCGTCATACCGTCGGGCCTCTTGCCATCCTCGCGAACCAAGCCCGGAGGTTCGAGAACAGCTGGCACCCCGGCACTCACCAAGGCCCGGCGGATGACGTCGTTGAGGTCGGCATGTCGCGGGATCCGCCCCACACTATTGCGGCAGGAGAGTCCGTGGTGGCCGAGGCTGTCGACCTGTACACCACAGTGGCAGCGATGAGGGACTACACATGTCGCTCCCACACGGAGACACACAGCAAGGCGGAAAGTATTATCCTCCAACAAAGTGCCCAAATTTGATGAAGGAATGGCGTGCAGCCAAGCACCAGATTCCCATTTCACAACGGCAAGAAGACGGGCGCGCTCTGTAGGGCTAGTAGACGTGTGGTATAAATTATCCCGCACCAGCCTACAAAGCGGCCTACCATTTAGTTAACAGTGACCAATGACATGTGAAAAATCGAAGAAAATCTAATTTATGTATTAAATAATAAAATACGAAAAATACCGTTGGTACCTAATTGTATCACTGTCATACGACATTTTTACAGCACTAACTGCAACTACCTATAGGCCAACGGAACGTTATTTACATTTATAATCTGGCAACAATCGAGGGCTATTTATCGATACAGTCATCATGTCAGATATATGTGTCACTAACCTTATTGTTTGTGGCATAAAGATGTATAGATGTTTTTGACTTCTTGGTAACGTACATACATTTATGCTCTTGACTGTACAATGGATGATATTTCATTTAAGTTGGTTATCTTAAATATATTTTTTAGGATTTAGATGCGAATACTTTATAGTATGTCTAGATTTAGGACGTTCATATGTAACGGTAGGTATATGTCGAAGGCGATGGTTAATCTTACCTAGCTTTTTAATTAGGTATGATTGACTAAATACAAAAAAATAAAACAAAATAATAAAGTAGAAAATAGTATAAAATGTATTTCATAGGAACAATGACGACACACAATTAAATCCTAGGTGCATAACAAGTACCTACTAGTAAGGCACCTAGGTAATTACGACGAATAAAATAATACTGTTAAAAACTTCCAATCCGTCCATCCAAATCTTAAAACTAAAAGGAATCTTTAGATTCTGTGATAACTTAGTTTTTTTAAAAGACTTCACGGCATACTCCGTCGGCTCCCATGGTGTAACCAGCGGGGCAGTTGTAAGGCGCTTGGATGACGTTCCTCGTCGTAACGTTGGGGTTGGGTGTGACTTCCTCGGGGGCCTCTTCCACTGTGTTTGTGTCGCCAGCTGTGGCGCCCTGGGCCTCTGCTGCCTTCGCCTTCTCGTCTGCAACCTCATCAGGGAAAACTACGCGATCGCTCTCGGCCATTGTTCTGGAAATAAATAGGTTTGCTGGTCAGAGATGGATCAAATATCACTGCAGTATAGACGCCATCAGACGGTATCAGTCGTGTTCGGACATAAATGAGCATCTAGATCAGGGGTAGGTATTCAACTTTCTGTATATAGGGGTCACAAACACGTTCCAGTCATGGCGTTGGCGGGCATTTCCAAAAAAACGTGTACCCTTTTTCCAACAAGATTACCTTAATTTCCCATACAACTTTTTCGTGTCAGTTTTCTGACGCCCCATATAAATCATATGAATATGAAAATAGTGTCACAAAACTGACAAAAAAAACAATGGACACTTTTTTCTTTACAAAAATAAATAGTGCTAATAATTCTGAGTCAGAAAAACCCAAAATGTCATCATTTTGGAAAAAAAGGTACATGTTTTTTTGAAAATGCCCTGGCACCCGCAAGCAAAAATAATTTTTAAGTGCAAATGTAGAACACAATAAATTTGTAACTCCAGTTTTTTTTTTTTTTTTACATAGGAACTTTATTTATTAATATACAAACCACTAAAAACTAAACAATAATAAGGATAACTAAAACTACGGTAGATTGAGTATTCCTAATCTAGACTGTCTCATATCCAACTCAATTGTTTACTGTGACGCTATTACGAGTAGATACGTATTTATTAACGTTTACTAGTTCATCTGCTGTTTAAAAAACATGTGTTTTTCAACAAAATTATTATTATATGTGATACTGCATGCAACTGCATCGAAATATCGGGAGCTCGTTAAAGTTAATCGCGGTCGTGTTCTACATCCCATAATAAATGTCTAATATATTTTTCATTGTAATGACTATTATCATTATAGTGACTGGTCACCAGGAATACATCTAGTGCGCTCTAAAAACGTCACTAAAGTAAGTTTTAAGTTGAAGGCCTCCCGCATTCTTTCTATGTTTGAGAAAAAATGAAACGGCACGACTGCTTAAGGCCACTTCTGGGAGAACAGACATTTCGGTCATTAGTCTGTTTAATGGCTTCATAAGTAACTTTAGATATAGCAAAAACGCTACCTTGCTGTTTTTCTTTTACTAATCTGAGGTTTATCGTTCCGTGACTTATGAATTATTCTTAATATAATGTTACAGCTAACCACTAAAAGCTTAAACTTGATACAGACGAATGTTAAAAAATAAAATAAAAGATGTTGACCAGACAGGTTTAGTAGCGATGCTGGGCTTGTAATTTTTTGCAATGAAGTCCAGTATCAAATATCGAAGCGTGTGCATTTACTAAGTCAGATTGTTATCAATGCTTTTGGATTAGATTGCTTTGAAACCGGATCTGGGACCCTTCGATATTATTTACGGGATATAATGCGAAGCTAAAGCCAAATTTCCATATAACTTTTGATTTTACAGCGCAGATTTACGCAAGATGGGCTCTAGTAATAATGAGACATAGGTACTAAAGTTATCTGTTATCTCATATTTATAGTTAATATTATTAAATTCGATCAAGAGGTTCGGTTTCAAATTTTTTGAAATTTTCGAAATAAAGTTCGTGTATACAGAAGTAACTTGATTTATTTAAATGGCATAAAATAATTAATAATCATAATTTCAGTCCCATTATGTACTTAAAATGTATAACTTTTGTAATTATGGTCAACCAGAGTCTAAAATATGCTAAATAAACCGAAGTATTACTATAATATTTAAAATTACTGTTAGTCGGGGTTGGTATTATGGTTCTTAAATATAGAAATAACTGATTAAATTAAAGAGGATATACTTACATCGAAATTTAAAGTTGGCAGTAAAGTTTTGCACACAACCGGTCGCTGCTTCGTAGTGGGATGAATGATGGCGTACGACCAATACTTCCGCTATATATCGGCTTCTAAACTTATCTACTTACAGACGCCGACACCATGACTCATTGATACCAAGTATCCCTTCAAAACACCTTATTTACAGTAAATAACTGGTTCAGATTAAGAATTTTCGCGTAACTGAAAATGGCTTCTATTTGTAATCTATATCTTCATTTTATTGGCTATGACACCATCTTTATAAAACTCGTATCGTGGAATCGTAAAGTGTTTTCTGATAAAGCTTACCATGATATTTTTTTTATTTTTAGCGTTAATCACTTCATACCAACACCGGAAGCGAGTGAAAATTAACTTGCGAGATTAATTGATCAGACTTTGTACCTGTTTGTCTTAGGTATAACTGTATTAAGTAAATCTTTCTTTAGTAAAATTGAAACAACAAAACACAACTCTGGTAGCTGCCACATCTAGTTAAGTTTAGTAGGCGCGTTATCGTCGACTAGCTTCTGCCCGCGACGTCGTCTGCGTAGACTTATATACATATAAACCTTTCTCTTGAATCACTTTGTCTATTAAAGAAAACCGCATCAAATCCCTTGCATAGTTTTAAAGGGACAGACAGCGGAAAGCGACTTTATGTTATACTTTGTATATGTGGTAATGATTAGTAGATAAGTAGGTACTTCACTTCACTAACTTACGCATAAAACCGATATGTATGGTATGTATATAATAGCTATAAATTATTATAAATATGAATCGCATTATGTATTATGTTTACTAGTTTATCACACTCGTCTGCGTAAAATTCGGCTACGGGTATCCCATGCAACCTTTACATATCTGCGAGACAGAAATCAGTCTATTCCAACAAGTCTCCGCCACCTACTTAAACTGTCTCTGACTTATTTCTTTCTTATATTGGTTGTCTGGTAGATATCGCTATTAAGCGATAAGACCGGCTATTGTCTACCTTGTTCTTTGTTTCTGTATTGTTTTGTACTGATTTTTGGTGTTCAATAAAGAGTATTTGTATTGTATTTGTCTGTTGCCTATACTATCTCATTTTATCTCACTGTATTTTTATACTGCTTGGGCCTGGTTTTTGACACGCGATGCGCTGGACGTAAACTTAGTGCGGCAGGTTTGATATCAACTGAATCCTAACCATGCAGACCCATCACATAACTACGCCTAAACTTCGGAGACAGAGCAGGCAGAAATTAAAAGTGAAGGAATAAATATTTGTTAGTATTCTTTTATTGCGTGAGATGAGATAGCTTTTCAATTCTCGTAGGTAATTTTTGATTTGTGTAGCATCTATGTATACAGTACATTTCAGCATGATGGTGGGATTAGTTTAACTGAGCACCATTGTGAATCATATCTAGAATTTTATGTTGAGTGTTTGACAAATGTTTCGATACATTGGTCAATGTTCAAAGTTACGTTGAAGGGGCGGCTCTGATAGGCTTTTACTTACATGTATTAATGAATTATGCTAACCCGACCACCCTCTGAAATATTTCAGAATATTCAAGGTCCCTGGGGCTCGGAGGCAAAGGAGCTATTCAGGGAGCTGGGCCGCAGACTGAGAGACAGGGGCTGCAATCCCCGCTCTGGGTCGTGGCTGGTTCAAAGGGTTGCCATTGCAGTTCAAAGAGGCAACGTGGCCAGCATAATGGGAACCTTTGAACCAGGCACGAAACAGGGGGGCATTTTTTACGTTAATTTTTAATAAATTTAACATACTTTACTTTAAATCAACTTTCCTAGTTTTAGTGGTCTTTATTGTTATTTAGTTTTTAATAGTTTGTAGGTAGGTATATTAATAAATTCCATTTTATATTCCAAGGTACAATACAATACAATACAAATACTCTTTATTGAACACCAGAAATCAAAACCCTGTATGGGTATCTGAGCGTTAATTTCAGCTTTCATGTTCATTTTCCTCTTACTTTGTTGCAACGGACATCATTCCTCGTACTAGATTGCTGCATATCGTGTTATCAATAGAACTCGTCGGGTCTGATAATCGAGTGAACCACGGTACTTTTATTCTGTGCAAACATTTACTCCGAACTTATCGATTGGTTTTAGGAATTCCGATAGCGAATCTACGCCGTCTGTGTATCGAGTCAACAAAGGTTATAGACGTTACAGTTATGCTCAAGGGCAGAGTTTATGATCGGAATTGCGATTTGAAGTGCGCGCGGGCACTCGGAGAAAACCAATGACGTATTTGAATATCCGCTTGCATACAAGCTTGTTTTTTTTTTTTTTTTTATATATATATGAATAGGAAGGCAAACGAGCAAGTGAGTCACGTGATGGTAAGTGATCACCACTGCCCATAGACACCCGCAACCCCAGAGGGATTGCAGATGATTATGTGACTATTATGACAAAACTATGCCTTTACGGATATGAATTTGCTTAAACAAGTGGGCAACTATACCTATACTAATTAGTCACGAAATATTTATGCAGTAAGCCGAGGGTCTACCTTATTTGCTATAAAATCAAAAGCTATAAATTTAAAATCTATAAGTTCATATGCTATAAAATCACTTGCTATAAACATTCATTTGCTATAAAAGTCACATGCTATAACATTCAAAATCTATAATTTCAAAATCTATAACATTCATAATCTATAACATTCAAAATCTATAATTTCATAATCTATAACATTCAAAATCTATAAAATTGTTTTCTATAATGATTATTTTCTATAACATTCATAATCTATAACATTCAAAATCTATAACATTCACATTCTATAAGCATCAAAATCTATAAAACAGAGCCAGGTGTTCAAATGTAAAGTCGACGGAGCCCCGCTGCGCGGGGCTCCTATTTTCTGCTCTGAAGGACACAAGGTAACTAACAAACCTATCTGTCTTAAATTGGATGTTGGTAACGTGTTTTTCTAATGGCGGGGGCTGCGCCCCCGAGCCCCCCACACCCCCCTTTTCCGCGACTTTTCAGTTGTAGTACCGCTGCCTAAGTAAAGTTTAGAGATTTCAATAGTTATAGAAAACAAATGTTATACTATCTAATCCTTATAGCAAATGAGTGTTATAGCAAATTAATATTATAGCAAATGAATGTTATAGCAAATGAATATTATAGCAAATGAATGTTATAGATTTTGAATTTATAGAAAGTAACTTTAGAGAATTTAAGTGTTATAGCAAGTGAGCATTATAGCAAGCAATGATTATAGCATCTGAATTTATAGAAAGTGAATCATTATAGCAAATGGTTTTATAGAATGTGATTTTATAGCCATTGATTTTATAGCAAATAAGGGGATACCGTAAGCCGATGCCGTTCTTTGTCAATTGTAAAGTTGATTAAGTTTTCTTCAGCTATTCTTTTGATAGGTTTTTTTGGAAAATATGTAAAGAAACGTCAATGTAGCAAGAGCTTTATGGGGGCATAATATTTCGAAACCAAGTAAAATTACCAGAACATCAGAAAAACTTAAAAATACTGAGTGGAAGCTTCACCAGAAACTTGGTACTTAACTGGTAACGGATCGCTAAGATTTGATTACTTTACTTGTTATTTAGTTATTTGATTACAATTGAAGCTTTTATAAGGGTGTCGTAAATAAAATTGTGCAATTTGAAATATTTATTTTAATTCAAATAAATGCCGTGAACCGGGGTGACTTTAAAAAGTAGTTATAATGACGAATTCATATTTTTTTATTGGCGATTATTGCTTCTAATCGATGTCTTCATCGATCGCTTTTGCGTTATGCCAAAAATTCACCGCACATCGACAATATCGTTTTTTTAGCAATTTTAAAACGATCAAAGAAGCCCTAAAATTATCAAAGTCACCCCAATTAACGGTGTAACAAAAACACTTGAAAAAAAATCTGTGCCCGTGTTTTTGACCCAACACTTTGTATTTTATCTACCTACTTACAAATTAAATCCATAGCTATTTGACGTATCAACATGACGAAGAGGTCCAGAGGCCATATTACACAGAAACTACAAGCTATTATACAGAAAAGACAACAAGCCTATAGGTTACCACACGTCCTTGCATTCGTTGTTAATTAGCTTTTGTCCTTCAGGGCAGTTGACGGGGACCGTGATCATATTTCCAAATGGGTGTGCAGTTGCGTTGGCACGTCGAACTGATGGTGGTGATACGGGAGCCAAGAGATCAGGTGTTGCCGAAGGAGATGGTGCAGCCGCGACTTCAGGGCCAAAACAAAAAGCCTGAAAAAGAATTGCTGATAAGTGACAGTTCAACTAGGAAAATCGAAGTAGATGTCAAAGCTAATAGCGTGGCTTGTTCAACTCATGGTAAGTTGATGGTAATATTACAGCAAATACGTTTCGAAAATATTGTTTTTGCTAGTTTATATCGCTTTTACTTTTGAATAAATGATACCAATACATAAAATATCTGCCGCGGGAGTAATTTTCTGAAATCACACTTTTGGAAACTATCGCTTGATTAAAATTTATAATGTACTTAGAACACACGCAGACTTTTCCCTAAGATTAAGAATAATTGATTACTTTTATTTACCTATTAGGCTAATACTTACTACCGTACAACGGGGTTTCTTAGAGCAGTCGGGGTGACTTAAAAAATTGTTTAGAGATAAACTTAAACATTAAACTTTGCAACTTCCAGTTGTCAATTCTTTTAGTTGGCTTCTACAAAACCTCCTAAGAACAAAATCGATTTTATTATATTTCATAAAACTATTATTAAAGCAAATTTTATTCAACTTACAAATTGAATTCACTCTATTTACGATTGCTACATCTATTGAACCTCTTTTTAACGAATCAATAGAGTATTATATTACGGACATAGACAAGTTGGTTATGTCATGTCAATGTTTGGAATACTTTCGAGTCTGTCAAGTTTCTTATGGAGACATCAACTTCCTCTGTCAAAAATTTACAAAGAGTTGTGGCAATTTCTAATAACATTAAAAACAATATTATGTACAATATGGTTTCTATTCTTATATTACTCCTTCAGCGACCTTGAAATGAAAAAGAGCACTAGCCTGGAACAAGTGAGTTATATTCGTTTTCAAATTATAAGTAACAAATTCCTATAGTATAAACTATTATTTCATCTGGATAACATCTGCATAAAATCTCCATATAGCACGTTTAAACAAACGTCAGCGCTGTATCAGACCACTGATTTCTACTGTTAATAAATTAGGACTCTAATCAGCTGATTACTTGAGACGAACTAGGGCTATGATTATTTATAGTTGTCTGATTAACAATTGTTTGCCTATACCTACTGCTTCCATTTTAACTAAACCGGGCTAACATTAGCACGCCGGCACAGATATAGCTTTACGCGCTTGTTCTTGTGTGTTAATGTATCCCTTGCACGTGTTTCACCTCTGTATAATTAGTAAATACTAATAATAAATATCTGGGGACAATTTTACACCAATAGACCAAGTCCCAAACTAAGCAAAGCTTATACTAATCGTCAACCAATAGAAATGGCTAAATACAAAGATCCAAGCCTCGAGAACAAACATTCTTAAGTATTTTTTCCAGTCTGCCCAACTTGGGATCGCACCCGCCAACTTCGTGGGCAGGTTCTTTAATCACTTGACTAACCGATCGTCGGCTTCTGCTTGCAGAAAAGAAGTTCACTAAGCAGCATGTAAACTTTACCTAGAGATAGGGGACTTTAACGACCACTAACTAAAAATAGTAATTTGGCTATTGTACCTATATGAACTTGATTTCTACTCACGGTCAACACCACCAGCATGAGCACTGCACTTGATATCTTAGAGCCCAGCATTGCAACCTGATCTACAACATTAATATATTCAGATAAAAAAATAAAGTATCGTACCTATCAAACCAAGCGTAAAGTTTTAGCATGAGTGGCCCCAAGTTACGTTAGCGTTAGCAATATAACTTTAAACATAACCGAAGATTTGACATAAACATTATTTGTAAGAAAACCTGTGAAATATACGTCAAAATCTACGGTAATAGTTAATGTAACTTGGAGGAGCTTACCACTTATAATTAAAATATATTGAACCTTACTATTTTCAAGATTTAATCAGTAAATGTGCTGCCCCACAGGTAAATGGTACAGAAGTATTGTCCGGTGCAAAAAGTTGCACATTTATACGACAAATCCCCGAGTAAGTATGAGCTCGCTAACAATACGTACGTAGACTTGATTAGTTTTCTTGAGAATTTATGGTCATTTTGTACGTTAATGTGCTAATTTAATACCGGACTTTTGTGTAACAATACTTAGAGTGGTGATTAATCATAACATCTTACAATAGAATATGTAAACGACATTGTAATAAATGTACAATTTTACATTTGAATAATATAATAACGACGTCACTAACTTCTACTCGCAGTCCACTAAACATTATTTAATAGGCAGCATAAAAATATTTCTGTAGGTACATTTGGTTGCCAAATTTTACTGAAAAATTATTAAACTCAAATTATTCTGCATCATTTTCAACATTGCACATTTTTTCGTACGGAATGTAGATGCCTTTAAAGAGCTCCCGCAATTTTGGAGTGACACTCGGTTTATTTTATACCACATTAACATCTACCCTCAATATCATCAGTCTACCCATCATCCTGATGCATGAACTGCGTCAAAATATCGGGAGTTCGTTAGCTGAAAGTAAAGCGGTCTAAATACATCCCCTAGAAAAAGCGTAATGTAATTAATCGTGTCTCACTTAAAACTATTAACGTTCTCAAACTAATGAAGTGAAACTTAACAATAAACAGATTGCGGGTATCATTGAAAATTATTCCTTTCTTTTTTACCATACTCGTATCCGTTTACGAGTTGTTATAACCGGGTAAACCGGGTAAAATTGCTGACCTGGCGGACTCGGCAACGTATATTATCGCATGTCGATTCTTCCGTTGTTAAATTTTATGTTTACCTAAACGTAAATATTACTCGAAGTTTAATAAACGTCTTATCCATCCTTTACTTATAAAAACTCTACATTTATGTTTTGGATTTATTGGTTCGAAATATCATTTGCATAATACGACAATAAGGAGTAGAAAAAGAGGAACATTAAATTTAAAATGAACTATTGGCATGTTTATGTTCAGGCATTTTAGGTCAAAAATATGACGATGCAGCAGTGGCGATGTCATTTCGTTTCTACTCTTCACTGTCGAACTTTATATGGAGAACCACGTACTAAAATGTAGAACCTACAAAGAATTTGTAAATAACTTTAAAGTAGTTCCAACAGATATTCGGCCACACGATATGATTTAATGGTGTTTAATAGAGTCTTTCGCAGTCTATCATGCCTACCCGTCTACAGTTTTCACGAAGGTGTTTTATTCCCAACAGAAGCATAACTACACCTAGAAGAAGATTTAGAAACACGCTTGGAAATTTTAGCGAAAAGTATTGTATTATTATTAAGCCAAAACTTTGCCGGAGTAATTCATTGTCAGAGCTAAGCAACAACCTCAGCGATAATAGTAGTAAGTACGATAATGTACTTATGTGTTCTGATTATGAAGTAGAATTCCAAGGAATCTACTAGGGAGTTACCACACCAATCGATTGATGGTAGAATGGAACAGTCGACGTCGATCGTTTTTTTCTACTAGACCAATGGTATCGAACAACGTCGATCGATCAGTTTATCCGTCGATCAGCCAAAGCTACCACAATAATCGATGTTCGATCGATTGGTGTGGTAATACCCTTAGGTACTTGATATAACTTTCCTCTTGTCTATTACCTTATATTAGTCATAGCTCACCACCAGTGTTTGATACAATTTCAGCAAAACGGCTTTTCAATGAATTGACTATAATATTATATTCCTTTACAATTACACACTTAATTTCTGGACTTTTTCAGCTTTAGATTGTTTAAAGCAAACCGAGACTTTATTATCGAAAAGGTACACCCGTTTCCACGAGCAGGCCGGGGATTCCGCCGTGAACCAGAGCGACGATCAAGCCCGCTCGCAGTTCATTTCGTGGACTTTGCAACAAAAGTAAATGATTTTTCTGTCTCGCTTGCGCCAGCAAGGTTGGTAAACGCAGTAGAAAAAATAACAACCTAATTGAGAACCTCCTCCTTTTTTGAAGTCGATTTAAAATAATCAGCGCAGAAACTGTATAACTACCAACTGGCTGGTACAGTATGTAAAAGTAGCTGTATAACGACCATGTCTGTGCATCCCTTAGACTTAGACTTTAGAGCTGAATTAGGTATCTAAGCGGTGTGAGACAAGGAAAGTGAAGTGATCCTAATGGCAGATTTAACTGACACCGCTTAGCCTAAGAATACAGAAAATAATATTCTGTAGAACTGCATACAAAATATCTGACCGTGGCGTGGCGTCCATAGAACTCGATTCCCACCGGCTTGCCTATTTTAAGGCAGCTGGGCACTTTTATTGTGCAGAATTAGAGGAAAAGGCTAGTTAAATTTGTAATTGTAATTGTAGTGCATGAAATTACAGAAACAAAAGAAGAGACATGTGTTCCGCCTCATATGGGGCCAAATTTGCTGCAGATTATGTCCAAGGCGCTGAAGAGATGGAACCTAACTCTACCACTGCAGAGAACTCTAGGTACCTGAATTAAACAAAACTTCTCATATATTTTATTCAATCAGGCTTTACTTTGCGGAGGTCCATTTCATGTCGTACATGAGATGAGGTCGTCGTGTGAGTACGGCATTGGTTTGTTGTTATTCTTACTAGCTATTGCCCTCGAATATGTTCTGCTAAATAAGCGTGTGTCTGTAATTTATTTCAGCGTGTGCAGTTCAGAACAAAGTGTACACCGCACAGCCATATTTCCATTCAAATCCACTCCGAGTGGTAATCTCAAAGTGCAATCTAATCAGGTACATCAAATAAACATTTAAGCTAATGGTAAGTGTGTTAACTAATCCGTCAATATTTAACGTTAACCAACATTTATCGTCTGGTGGTTAGCCAAAACAGATCCTTTAGTGTAAATTTAAGCACGAGAAGCGTCTCGAACGCGTTCTTGTGTACAGTACATAAATATCGATACACCCATCATGTCAAATATATTTGTCACCTACCTTATTGTTTGTGGCATAAAGGTCTATAGATGTTTTTGACGTCATGGTAACGTGCATATATTTGTCGTTGACTGTACGTACCAATTTCTGTGGGCAAATTGTTGAGCGCCACTAGCGCAATGACACGGCAACAAACAGGTTGTCATAGTTTTTGTATTTTTTTTTAACGCAAACGTAGTCGAGCCGTAACTCATGTAGTATGCTTAGTGTAAGTTTTCTATAGCAAAATACGTTTCGATAACGTTTGTGTTAAGCTGTCAAATACTATGAGAACTGTTTGTTGCCGTTTCGTTCCGCTAGCGGCGTTGTCAATTATCCCATAGTAATTGAGACGTTTACAAGAACGCGTTCGATACGTTTTTCGTGTCAAAATCTTGCACTAGAGGCTCGGTACTTCCATTAAAACAACACACAAATAACGTCTTCAGTCACAGAGCCTAAGATAACAAGACCTAAAGCCCACGTTCAGCATGATTGTGTATAGGTGGAAAGGGGAATCAAAATAGTGATGGGTTGCTAGCCGCATCGCCCGTACCCATAACATGATTCCTAAGATTTTTGCCCGTTCCCTCGCTAGGCTTTTACCATATGCACGGGAAGAGAAGAAACTGGTATAATAAAACAGATTTTGAAAAGGCAATCGGTTTTTCCCTCAGCGTTTTAACCCATTCACATGACCATCGCTGCTTCTTTAAGAATAATATTATGCTAAATGTGATTGAGGTTCTGGTATTTTTTACACATATGCATGATAAAGCCATCATGCCTTGCTTATTGTTTACATGGATAATGGATAACACAATGAACAAGAGTAATTTAACAACAATGGCAAAATCGTTAAGTCCAATGTTTTCTCACAGGTAGTGTTCCAGTCATCGACAGTAGGTGTTCTCCTGGCAGACCCCACGCAGGCCAAAGTCAAAGTTAAATTCGAAGGAAAAGCTGCCGGGGAACCAGATGACGACACGGAACAAAATTATGTTAATATCAGACATTTTGTGACAAGAGAAAAATGTGTATTATCATTAAAATTGATTTGACTGTTGTCGTTTACAGTATCCAAGTGACGTAGAGCCTCAGCTGCAGTTCGGGTCCAGAGACGCTCCTCTTTCAAATTTGCAATTAAAAACTCAGTATGATCGCGAGCACGGTGGAAAACTGAAATCTCCTGGAGTAGGGGAAGACATGGGAAAGGACCTGGGCAGCCTTGGGTACGCCATGGCAGAGCCCGTGGACTGGTTAAGAATCCAGTTGCCCAAGAAACAGGACCTGTTTCAAGAATTCTACAGACGGATTCATAATTATGTGTAAGAGTAATTTGATTACGTATGTACCATTTATTTATGTAGTATGTAGTTGTATTCCTATTAAGATAGTATTTAGCATAGCGCCCGCTCCGACGGTTTATTTCCATTAATTTTCTTTAAATTGTTGTATAGCGAAGTTACACCTTGAAGCAAACTGTGCGTTATTCCTAAGAATTTGTAAAACGTTTGCTTTACTTCCTCGTAAAGAATAACAATACTACATAAAATATAGATAAGTGTCAATAATAATTTTCTACGTATACCATGACTCAGACTATAGAAAATGTGTTTGGTCGCATTAGCTATCGGTTTATGGCCGCTGATTCCACTGATCAAGTAGATTTTTATCATTTTTATGACATCCCCAGGAACACAGACGCCATAATACACATCGGTGATGAAGAATTCCATTGTCATCACATAGTATTACAAGTTTATTCAGCCTTCTTCAATGGTAACACGCAAAAAGACATTACATTGCCTACCGTAAGTATTTACGACATTCTTAACCACCTTAACCTAACCACCTAAAGGAGCGACCACACCGCTGCATATACGCAGTGACGTCTCGCACCGTTTCTTCATACATTTTGTTACCGGCGACGTCTTTTACGCACTGGTGTGGTCGGACCGTAACCTAGCACCGTCCGATGCGTCTCGAAAAATGCAGCATTTAGTGCAAGTTTTTCGTCGCAACAATCACCCTTAACGCGTGCACGTTGAAGTGTCAAATACTATAAGATAAGCTTTGCACTAGTGCTGCTGCTTATTTTTCTATAGTAGTTGAGACGTACACATAAGAGACACGAACACGTTCGAGAAGTGTTTGTCTCAAAACTTACACTAGAGGCGTTCAACTCGTCGTTTCTGCACGTTTCTACCTCTATGACAACGCTACTTTATTCTGTCACATCATTCCTTCAGAGTCAGATAGTAGAACTCTTCTATAACACTACATACATACATACATACATACCGTCACGCCTCTTTCCCACAGGGGTAGGCAGAGACTACTTTGTTCCACTTGCTACGATCCTGACATACTTCTTTCGCTTCATCCACATTCATCAATCTCTTCATACATGCTCGTCGGTTTCGGGTACTCCTGACCTGACCTTTTTCCAAAACGTCTCCTATTTGGTCTCGAAACGTCCGTCTAGGCCTTCCCCTCCCAACGTTACCATTCACACTCGCCATATAGATTCTATAACACTGAATATCTAATATATCTATGTAAATAGTTGTTATAATTTTAAGTGCCCTGCAGTCATAGCTAATTCCAGTAATGCATTGCAGAGCAACGTCACACCTGAAGCGTTTCAAACAATATACGAATGGATGATTTTCAGTGGGCCCGAGAGCAACAAAGCGCTTAAAAGAAATAATATTTTGGACCTATTCTGCGCAGCGCAGTTCCTTGCAATCAAAGGTAAAATATATATTTTGATCACGTAACATGTTTTTTCCACTGGGTACACAGTGGAATACACAATGTCTCTATCCATATAGTTCCGTTGTGGTAATAGCACCCTAAGTGGTAAATTCACCCTAGGACGTTGAAGATACGACGTTAATGGTTTTAAGATTTAATTTTTGTGATATAGATTTAGAAGATCAATGCTGGGCCTTCATAGTTAACGATTCTTTGTTCACTGAAGACACTGCTTTTGCATTGTTCAGAGAAGCGCGAACAAAGGGCATCACACCCGTCATGGATTTGATGGTAAAATTTTAATTATATCATTAACTAAATACCATACCAGGGTATGCAATTTTGATTTAATATTCATGCATAATGTATTCTTTCATTTTGGCACACACACACTTGATGGGCATGTGGTCTAAGATGGACTATGCTTTCCTAATAAATGGCCATCTGTGTACTAAGTTTGTTGTAACTTGATTTAGAATCCTTCCACAGGTCCCGCGAGTTATGAGATTCTTTCTGCCTCTAGTGGCTTCGAGGGACTTCTTTGGCCTGGAATCAGATGAAATACTCACTTTCCTCAAGTCTAATTATATTTGTGTCACAAGGTACTTAAAAGCTTGTTAATTAGTGGAAGATCTTTATCATTACAATTTACAGCACATATCTACAAAGCAATTTAATAGAGTGTAAGTAGTTTTCTATCAACACTGTTCCTCCACGTGAAAACTTCAGCACAAGCCCTGTCATTTTGTTCATGATTCATGAAATGGGGTGGTAAACGAATAGCTGCGTCAGCTGATGGTAAGTGACCGCAACTCACAGACACCTGTGTCGCCAAAGGATTGCAGACGCGTTGTAGATTGAATAACTCATATGTGGCAGTAATTTCATCGCTCTAAGAAAAAGTCTGTGCTTACACAGTAGTGGGATGAAAAATAAGCTCGATTGATATTCTTTGTTCAAACAGATGTAATATCAAGTCGTAATTGGGTTTTTTTGTACATGAAACGGGCGGACCTACGCCAAGTATAGCTCTTGCAATTTACGATGGCGATTGATGTTTATTTGTAGTAAACGCATATCAGCATAGGTACGTGTCACAAGTGTGTGAGAGCGAAAGCAGGGTAAGGTAAGCATAAAAAAATACAGAGAAATGTAGCTCGAAAACCGCTCCGTAAGACACGCCCACTTCGATACGTATGCACTTGCAGATACGTCTTTACCACAAATAAAGCTCACTCGCCATCGTAAATTGCAAAAACTATATTATGGTATAAAAAAACTTGTACTGTTGCGTAAATCATTATTATTATTTAGTGAGACAGAAGTGCTAATGGCGGGAGTACGCTGGTTGTACGGCGACTGGCCAGCGCGAAGAAGGTTTGCGACAGACGTGATGCGATGTGTTCGGTTCGGCCTCATCTCGCCGTGGCAACTCGTTGACATTAAGAGAAACCCCGACAACGGGGAGATACTGGAAATCGTGAATGACTCCGAAGTACAACAGATGGTTGATGACGGGCTTGCGTAAGTTAAAATATAGTTCAGGTTGTCCCACACATTTTTTCTCGTCGACCACGAAGTTACCGTTTTCGAGAAACCCCCTGGTTACTACATTTCTACTATATTCTCAAAAGCCCCATTTTCTTCGCGCAAACTCGGACCCCATCTGGTCTTCCGTGGGCTCCTGGGGGTCCACCTGGACCACTTTGGGAACCTTCGATGTAGATCTTACTTCTGCTGTCAAAAAAATCTTCTGCTGCTGACGCGAATAAAACTTCGAGAATACTGTGGTTAAGTCCCGTTTTCAATTACATTCTGGTACGACATATTTTACCTGTTTATGAGTAACGTCATGTGTGGGCTGAGTTATTACCGCAGAAGTGCTAATCGTTTGCTTTCTCATAGATCAATACAAAACATGGTCACAATAATTTGATGGGATTCCCTCTACGTAAGATTAAAATGTAAAGATGTGATAGAATATAATAATTAGAATATCGAATTTCAAAAACAAAAGCTCTTCTGAGCCCTGAAAAATAAAAAATAAAATCCGGTTAAAAAATCTCAAAATAATCAAATATCGTTTCAGTTTTCAAAGAGGAAACAAAGGACTACGAAAGATTTTTTTCATCAGTTTTTTGTACCTATTTTTCAAGTCTCGCTGACCAGTTTACGTCTTAATGTAGGTTTATATTAGTGGAAGATTTTTAATTTCAGTTACGTTATCATTAAATATTGGTACGGCAACAACTCGAAAAACTATTACCACTGGATAGACGTTCTTGGTCTTACCGAACCAGCTGAAAGGAACTGGATCGGAGAAGAAAAGGTAACAGCTAATTACTTGGCAGTACTTTAAGCTGGTATCGTGCATTGACTCTACATTTTGGAAGACCTTTTTACTTTGGCCACTGGTATTATTTTTTTATTGTTTTTTAAAGATTCCAAGCTCCCACCATGAAAACGTCAAAGAGGTCGTAGTATTGGGAGTACCATGTATTGTGTTGTAGCATTTGTTTTTACGTTACTAGACCCGGTTTGATAGTGCCTGCAGTATTCATTCACACATTACACGTAGTTCAACTTCTCTATGCATTACTAAGAACCTTGTGATTGCGACAACGTTCTTCCAATAAGTCAACAATCGTCAATAAGGAAAATCTGGCATCCTTACGTCTGCACAAACAGTAAAGTTCCTAAATGGTCTCTTTGTAAACAATAGCCGGTTACTGTTTATTTGTATTGCAGAACCACGTGACGTACAAGGATTTCCTGAAATACCTCGAACAGTTTATGGTGCCAAAAGATCAGATGTACCAGCAAATGGCAATGATGCAACCACCGCGGCGAAATGACGACATTCCTGGTATATTACAAACAATTATCAATGTTAAAATGACTTTTATGTGTTCCGTTTTAACGCCTAGCGCCTCAGATAATTGTTGTGCAATTTTACACGCCGAGGGGTTGCGATATGGAGACTTATGTATACTGACATGAAACAAATATGGGTCACGCCAAGTGATGTTCACGACAAAGCTATAAGCTAAATCTTTCTATAGTTGTCTTTTTTACAACAAAGATCTCGAAAACCTCAACAGATCGTGCTTACATTAGGAGAATGGGGATTAAATTGTTTGTGTGTGTGAAACAGACATAAGACTGCTTTATGTATCACCTTACTATACCGTGTGCCAAATAAATTATTGTGAAATTATTTGTAAAAAGACTTTAGTTTCTTTGACCGTTCAACTTTTTGTATTTATACGTACTGTTCTAGTATAATGCGAATGCGTCATCTGTCGTAGTCTGCGTGAGCTTCGACCCAGGAAATAACTAGTTAGATCCAAGTAGATGATTTCAAACATAATTCAAATCGGCCCACAACCACTTATTGTTGAGTAGAAAAAGGTTTCTACATTTGCACGCTACTTTACCTAAATGCTATGAGTGCTAGTGTCATCCATCATCTATTTAAATAAACCACATAACGATGCGTACATAATGTAAATGGTCAAGTTAATTTACCGGTCTACCGTGGCGTGGCTCTACTACAATGTTCATGACCCTAGTTTGCTTGCAAGTCTCTGTCTGTGTAGCGTAATTCAGAAAGTATTGCTAATTGTAACTATGTAGCTAAGTGTAACTTTTCTTGGTGCCAAGCGGACTATTGCCACTGAATGGTTACTCTAGTTCGTTCAACTACATTGACAACTGAACCACTGCTAGCAGAGACTGTCGTTCAATGATGTGATGAAATATCCACATAGGTACACCTACCCACCCACTGGATCGATCAATGATCAATCAAACGTATGAGTCATATTGCAGACATGTGGCATTGCTTTGGTATCTTACATCAATGAAACGGACAAGGCTTTAACTGAACCGCCTGAGATTATACGGTGGGCAATGTGCATTAAATTGATATTGTAATGTTTATTAAAGCAGGCAGTCTGCGCATGGATCCCGACAAAATGGAAATGCGGAGACCTAAAATGGAATTCCCACTACCCGCGACTCTGAAAGGTCTCGCAGGAGACAAAGATAAATCATTGCCCACTATGAGTGAATTCTTTGAACACAGAAAGAGGGTAAGTGGCTCTAACTTTTATGTGATAAAATAAGTAAAATTTTTTTGACACTGTATTATGTCTACCCTAATAAAAAAATCACAACAAATACGTACATATGGGAACGAAGTAAAAATAAACTTTTTGAAATAAAATAAGCTATTTTAACACTCAGGATTCAAATAATTCTCCTCCGACTCGATCGCCCTCGCCGCCACAAGACGCGATGCTGGCTATGCATATGAAGAGCGTGTACGACCGACGGAAAAACGAGGGTGGTAATGACTTCAGGCATGGAAGCGAGGTAAATTAATGCTGCGAAATACGATCTATACGCAAAATCGAGAACACTGTAAGTACGGTTGCAATTAGAAACAACGGAGCAGTCGAGCGAGGGGCCTAAGAAATTCGGGTAAAATTGACCGTCGCGTAAGAGTGTATTCGCATGTTTTTAAGCACATACCTTCTGATCAGTTGATGAAGATTGTACTTAATTCAATTCAAATACAAAAGGTTCGATTTTATATACTCACAGCAAGCATAAAGGCGACATTCTGTTGGAGTATTAAAGGACTTCGATTATTTTATTTACATTTTGTTATTTTAAATAGGACCGCAGAATCTCCTATGAGCAGCCGAAACTACAAGCAACGCCACTGTTTCGACGTAAACAAATACAGCAGATCCACATGTGCACAATTCAACAAGATAATGTATTTTTACTTTTATTTATCTTAGTTCCATTAACTTAAAGCAGTTTTAGTTTAGGCGTTTTTATACCGTTAAGTTCACACACGCGTCTTGTCGTTTGTTACGTTTACTATATTACACAGCTACGATTACTAAAAACGAAACCTATCCCACTTAACCCACCCCTAACTAAGTTTTGACTTTATGTCGTTAAAAAATGTTTTTCAGGACGAACACTCGCATAACCAAGGCCAAGTGTTCGATCCCCCTGAAAAGGATTCTACTGAAGAACTTAACACAAATCGGAGTGACAGCAGCAACGACACTGGAGAGACGAGTACTGTTAGTAACAACAACATAACTACTTACTTCTATAAGTTTTTGAGCATGTTTTGCTAAGTATTTAAAATAGTCCATCCCAACAAAAGCACTTTTAAAAACAAAATTATCTATACATATAATAAAATCGTTGAGACCAAAAAATCTGTACATTGAAGATTAAAAAAAAAAACCGACCAGGGTGACTTAAAATCGGTAACTGAACATAATAAAACAATTTTTAAAATTTTTGTTTGTTTGTTTGTTTGTTTGTTTGTTTGTTTGACTGAGCATCACGTAAAAACTACTGAACGGATATTGATGAAATGTTCACAAATCTATTTCAATAAATTCAGAATAGGATATAGGCTACAGAAATTTTGGAATTTTTTGGAAAAAGGGGGTGAAAAGGGGGGTTAAAGTTTGTATGAAAAAATAAAATTAGATTATTCTAGAATCATGAAACTCAGAATAAATACTTAATAATAAAAATAAAGAAATACCTGTTTTAGCATTTTTTTTTAATCTTACCCAGAGGCGCAAAAAAGAGGGTTTTGTGTTTAAAATTAATTAACTTCATACACCTATACAATAAAAACCAATGAAGTGTAACCTTTTAAAATTGCTAAATAATACTTCCAATTTAATACAGGTAAATATAATTTCTCAGTTTTCTTGAAATTTAATTTTTGAGGTGATTACGCACAAAATAGCGGAACTCAAGAAAATCAGCTTTCCTCGGTATAAGTAGTTGGTAATAATTACAAACAAAATAATACTACTTATAGATAGATACGAATGTACATAAGACATATAGCCGGAAAAGTGTGTCAATTGTGAAAAAATACTAATAAAATAATTACATGCTGTACAGGTATTTTTTCAACGAAGACATTTTTGTCAAACCTAAATCAACCTAAATTGGCGTCCTAAATTGTGCTCTTTACTTAACACCTAAAGTTCAATATGCAATACCTACCGTTACTTTGTTTTTATTTATTGCGCCATTATTCACAACGCGTTCGGTTTTTGAACGCACTCTTATTTGAAAACCTGATATTATTATGAGGGCGGCGTGAAGCGCTTGGCTGTATGCTCTTAGTACGTTTGCCTAAAAAAAAGCAAAATCAAAAGGCGCGTTTACGCCTGCGCTACAAACATGGTAAGGCCCCCCTGTAGGTAATTAATCTGTAGAAAGATAATAAGTGTTAATAATCTGTAACTACCTACTTAAACCAAGAAATTAAATTAAAAAAGCTTCTGCTAGAAAAAATTGAGTCGCAAAATATTAATTAAAACGGATTAGTAAATGAATTGTTAGTCGTAAGGTAAAAACAGGTAAACATTTATGTATTATTTGATTAGAATAGACTTAATTTTTTAAATTAATCAGGGTACAAATATCGTTAAAGTGAGCGCAGTATTCGCCAATAAGCGTCATAGTTTGGCGAAATTAATAGTGATGTAACTATTTTAGTTAGCTTTTTTTGAATAAAGAAACTATAAACAAAACTATAAATAAAACTATTTGTAAAATAAGGTACCTATAAATAAATGTGATGAGGCATTAACCAGTTTACACCTGTTTTTTTTTCAAGATTCCGTGTCACAAATTATTATTTTCATGACGTAATTCTAAATGTATAGTTTCGTACACACGTTCAGTGGTTCACGTGACGAAGTTAATAGTCACATAATAAAAATAATTTTGATATCTAGAAAAGCCGTAAAGTATCACAAAAAACACGCGGTCGAAGTCGCGGGCAACAGCTAGTCATTTTATAAAGCTGTAAGGGGTGTTAATAATGTAACTTGTCTTCTTTAAACTTGATATTGGAGTAATAATAAGTTCGTATCGTAATCGTAGTCGTTTCTATATTTTCAGAACCACTGCGGTCGTTCTGAAAGAAGGCACAGTGTTGCAGCTAGCTACCTTGCTGCTGCCACTGCTGCTCTGGCTGGCAATAGGTTTGTTCCTTACTAATCTCACAGATAGTCATTTATGAAATATTTATCAATCTCTTGTCAAAAAGGCGCATGAGAGTAAGTAGGTAGGTAGAGCTTAATGAACGGGCTCAATTCGCCTTGAACCAAGTGCATTTATCACTTACGGAGACACCGAGTCTTAGACTCTGTATTAAAATGATTAGTACTAGTTCAAAGCCTCCCATTACTGTGATAATATCATCTGTAGCAAATGGGTAACCGTGTCAACAATGTGGTGATACAAGCCGATGACTATAAGTCTTGGTACAGTGAGGCTGACCAGGCTGGTCTCTCAATGCCGCGGAAGAATTTTGTCCTCGTCGTGCACCGCATAATGTAGTATGCTAGCAGATCATATTGAATTGAAAACATGCTCAATAGCAGCTTTATTCGACAGGATGCCTCAAGCGCCTTTGTCACCGCCATCCCGAAGTCGAAAAATGTCATCCACATCTCGGCAGAACACCTCCACCAGCCCAGTGATCTCGCTCTTCAATCACTCCAAGGAGTCCTTGGCAAGGGTTAATATGTAAGTATGAAAGTTATTTTCTTTAGTGTAGATTGCCTACTTAAATTAGTGTACCACGCACGGTTGACTGTCGGTTTCATAATAGCTTGATCAAAAAAACTTCAACATTTTATCTGCAGCTGTGTAATATTAGGACCAACAAGTGTATCATCAATATAATTTTACCATATTTACTGTCTTTATTTTCAGGAATAAGTTATCAACCTCTATCTTAGGACCTTCTAATAAGATTTATATTACCGAAGGCTCTCTATTTAACTGGAATAGAGAAACTGTTTTAGTTTTTGGAGGTATTGATCCTCACGCTACTTATGGTGTTGGACGAAACACCGGCAAAGATATCAGCAGGTACGAATATAAACCTGATGAATAATAATATGACTATTAATGTGACGTGAGTATTCAGAATTTAATTACTGCTTGATATTGAAGGTTCGATCCAGTAACTAATGTTTGGGACTGCGTCGGAGATCTGCCGGAACCAAGACACCATCACTCTGTAGCCTTTTTGCGAGGCAGAGTTTATCTTGTCGGTAATGATTTCAGTTTACATTTCGATCCTTATTTATCGCTGTCATATCGGCTCAACCATTTCGAATTACTTAAACCAGAGTTTTACGGGCTCTGGTCATTGGTGCAGTGGATGAGGGCCTCAGCATACCTAAACTTAGTCTCACGCTATGCAATATCATCACGAAAAACTTGTCCTCTGTGCTACCAGCAACATATATTCAATGTCTTGTAATTACTGATTCAGCGAAAAATTGGAGTCATTGAAGTCGATTCATAATATAAGGTGGCGCGGATCCTCGCGACGATGACATCCGCGGAAAGTCGGTGGTCGTGTCGACTGTGTGGAGCTATGAGCCGGTGTCCAGGTCCTGGTACAGCGAGGCTGGTCTCTCCATCCCGAGGAAGAACTTTGGCCTCGTCGTACACCGCATGGCGTTGTACGCTATAGGTGGCCAGGATAAAAAGGGCAGGTAACGACACCAGAACGACTATTCGTTAATGAACAAAAAATATTTACCTTGCTACTCCGCTACTACGCGCTTATACTATCCGCTTGCTATGAGTAGCGGAGTAGCAAGATAAATATTTTTTGTTCATTTAAATGGGCCTCCGCAAAGTAACGCAAATTCAATAAAATATGATTTTAACACCTCAAAATTAACTAAGGGCCAAAAGGTACGATCCAAATGCTGATCAACAGCTTTGTGGCTGGACTACATAATACTAATGTACTGCTCAATGCTGTGTGTGGATTTTGCCTGAAAAAGTTTGAATGAAAGGTCTAGATTTTAACGCCTTGACGTAAAATAATAATTTAAATCGCTATAATTACTTTCACACATTTTTAAGACAAATTTTTGATAAGCAAAGTGACCTTCGTTCTTTAGTAACTTGACTAGGTACCGGTTGAAAGAAACTCTGTGACATCTCTCCTCTCGTCCAGCATTGTGGAAACTTCATTATTTCCAGGGTTCTCCGTTCAGTGGAGAAGTTTGACCCGAAGACGGGAGCGTGGAGCGAGGTGCGGTCGATGAGCGTGGCCCGCATGGCCGTCGCCGCCACCAAGTACCGCGAGTACATCTGGGTGGCTGGAGGCATGACCGGCGAGAAGAAGAGGCCCGTCTGCAAAGTTGTCGAATGCTACAACTCCAACACCAACGAGTAAGTACCGAGCATTTAGACATGTTACCTGTAATAGTAAATTATACACGCCGAGTACTTTACGGTCGAAATTTTGAGATTTTTCACACGGATATACCGATTCCGTGAAAATATCGGAATAAAGAATACTTATCTTACGTTTAAATCTAAGTTTTAATATAAGTTATTTATGTGCCGAATGGCATCCAACTTAGCTTAAATACATGAGAAATATATTTTCAGAACGGTATGGTTTGTATAGAGAAATAAACCCTTCTAAACACAATAGTCACATATCTAAATCTGTAAAAGACTTAGTGACAGCGCTAAAAATAACTTAACACGTAATAATAAAATACTTTCAGATGGACGGAGATTTACAATCTGCGATTTCCGAGGTGTTTCTCTACCTTATTCGCAATGAACGACAAATTGTTTCTGGTTGGTGGTGCTGGAAAAGTTGCTGAAAAGGTAGGTAGTACATGAAGAAGTTGTTTCTTAACATTAATTTGATTTTTAAAAGATTTCGTTGTATTAATTACGAAGTGTTATGGCATGGTTCAACGGGTTATTCTGAAAATTGAAAATCTGTACCTAATATGGCACACTATCAAGGGAGGAGGGACGAGGCGGCGTGAGGCGTTACAGTAGGTACAGCTGTTTTTAATGATCTTATACTTGAGGACTTAAAATGGTTAAGCGGTTGATTGGTGAACGATGACCTTTTCAATGTTTCATGAACTACCCTACCCTTCAAATTTCCTTCCGACCGATTTCGGCCATAGTATGACGCTCATGCGCCCGATGATGGCTTATATAGCCGATCTTAGCGGTGAAACCTCGCGCACATTGAATGCACCTGAGCATACCTACCGACATAATGGTAGCGAATGGCAACCGGCTGCGAGTCTTCAATTCGTCGCGTTTAGCGTCGTGGTCGACTAAACGCTGCTCTTCGAGCTCGCGAACGTACTCCTGCACCAACCTGCGCCATTCAGGACGCTGTGCTCCCTTCAAATTTACCTTATCGAGATACCCTTGTGGTTTTAGGAGAAAACAGCGAGCAGCGTTGGCGCAATAGACTCGTGGGACTGGAAGGAGCGCGCTTGGAAAATGGAAACGGAGATGTCCATCCCTCGGCACGGACACGCGCTTGCCTACCTCGGCACTCAGATCATCATCATCGGTCAGTGAAGTTGCCATCCTGACACAATTTTAGCAAAAATTATCACCTCGATCAATTTAATTAACGTGACATCCATGGTACCTGTTATGTACCTGTTGCTGGTGCCCTGTAGTGCTGTTGTTACTTATGGCTGGTAACTAACTATGTAACTATGGTTACCTTTGAATGTAACTATGGTTACCTGTGAATGTTGCCTTGTATCGCTGTTGTTGTTACCTATTTGCTTATACTCTGTAACACGCTTTCTTAGTTCATTACGGCCTGGGTGGAAGTTACCAGATCATGCGCTATCCTGTAGATACGTAGTTTTGTTACTATTTGCCGTCAAATAACATGAAGCAGCCAATTCAATTATAAAAGTATAAAACTACCTTGTGTTAAACTAAACAGGATTATTTTGATTAAATCGCTATTTTTTATCTTACCTCTGATCTTCATTATCATTGAGCACATTATCGGTATTATATAATTAAATTGCTGCATGTTTTATTAGTACCTACCCATGTACAACGTGAGTGTTTCGCTTAAAAGTACAATTATGATGGTACTCATGAATTCTAGTACATGATGGAATTGGTGACCAAGCAAGCAACCTAGATACCTAACGAACGAATGTTTCTTGTAAACAAAATCTTTATATGCCAGCCTTGTGCAATTCCGTGTAATTACTTGTTTTGAATGTCAACACAAATGTACCTGTTCAAGGTACCTTCTGATAATACTATTGTGTACCTATACACCTTTATCTGTCGGAAACGTTAACACTTGATATAATAGTTAACCGATCGAAGCGGAGATTAGTTTTAATTTACCTAATCTATCTATGTCTGCCTACAGACACTAGTTTAACGAAAGTCGTTTCGCTCTATGTAGGTTGATGGTTCATACATAGATTACATATATATAGGATAGTACCAATTACGTCTGATTAGATCGGCTCTCAAATAACTAAAACGAGACGCAAATGAAAGAGAAAGAAAAAGCATTTACCTTTAAGAGTGTCACTGAGATCCCTCAGGCTAACAGCGTGTAAGAAAGATGGTTTCGTCTATCTATTATACTTCGCTCTCTCTCTTACAATATTTTAACGGTTTTTTTTTACCTTGTTTTAAATGTATTTTGATATGTATCCCTAATATGTTTCATATAGTATATTTTTGTTGCATTGACGATCTACATATTACCATATTCCATATTCATTGGTGCAATTAAACATTTTCTTACATATTTATACATAACAAAATGTAAGTAGGTATAAGGTATAAGGCTCAAAAACTTAATTAACCTTGGTTTCTGTCACTTAAAATCTTGAGTGCGTGTTGATATTTTGTGCCACCTTCAACCTACAGAGCACTGGTCACGGGACAACGTAACTGAAGAAGTTTCATACCTTTTTATACATTTGATTGGATCGTGAGTAAAATTATCAGGCAAAATCTGACATTTAATGTGTTACTCTACAGGAGGTGTCACAACGATCTACATGAGAGCTCTGAACAACGTGGAGTCGTTCTGCTGCGAGCGCGGGGCTTGGATCAGGGGCGTCGCGTCGCTGCCCTCGCCCCTATCCGGCCACGGGGCTGTTACCCTGCCCCCAGCCTCGCTCATGTAACCCTAACATAACCTATAACACCTTGAGTACACCCTGTATTATACACTGCAGGCAGGTGGGTAATAAAACTTGTAAAGGTCTTTGTATAAGCAGAGCAATAGTACCTAACTAAATTCAAGACATATTTTGTTATTCGTTGTTTAGTCCTTTTAATTTTTGTACGTTTTGTTGATTTTATAAACTCGAATTGTGTATAAAAACATGTGCGTATTGGTTTTCTAAATTGTGACGTGGTATTGTATCAAATTAAGGTTAATCGCATTGTTGTATTGTCTTGTTAAGGTAAAATAAATTCCTGTATTTTTGAAATTGATTTACTTATCAAAATAATTGTAGGTATATAATTTCCATTGTGAGTTTACAAAATATTCCAATGCATTTGATAAACATCTAGGTATATATCATTGAAAGAAGTGATAAGAAGTCAAAGGATTTATTTTAAATGCGAAGTAGCCCTTCATAACAATCTTATCAAATATTAAACTGATGTCTAAAGCTATTTTCAGCCTTGTCCATGATACACGAACAAGAGCGGTCAAACAAATATAATACACCACACACCTACCTGTTCTTGAAAGGGTCGGCAACGCACCTGTAATTCCCCTCGTCTTGTAGGTGTAAAATATACGACACTGAGGCAGAATGCCATCAAAATCTTACAATTAATATCACAATAATAATTAATTTAAGAGTACGACTCGAAACTTAACAAAAAAAGTATAAAATGGACACATTCAATTAAATCTAACATTTCAAACATTTGTAACATTAGAGCCGAATTGAAAAAATATGTAGAAACTCAATCATTTTACAACTAGGTATTTATTAAAGAGTTTCAAAATCAACTGCATTAAACTTTACTGACTCGAAAATTGAAAAGAAACTAACACAAATGGTTTAAGAACTCGTGAAATACGTAATTTAACTTTATAATCAGATTTTGGTATATTTTTAATTAGATGCCTTGACTTGTTTCGGCTCGTATTTATGTACAAAAAAAATATAAGAATACTTTTGAAACCAAACAGGTACGACGACCGTCTTAATGAATCGATATTTTGTAACGGGGTCTTTTCTAGTCCCAGACTTCCCTGCAGACACCCATGAAGTCTCTCTTGAAGCCTTCCTGGCACGGCAAGTAGCCCATGAAGAATATGGCGTTGTTGATAGGAACAAAGCGATTTGGCTTGATGTTGCGGATAATATCCTGGAAACAAATGTACAGATTAGAATAGACGTAGGTATTCATTTAAGACTCAAGCAACTTTGTAAAAGTGTAAGGCTTGCAAAATATATTGTTCTATAGGATTGGCGTAAGGCGAATCAGCTTAACCATGGTAATGTAATGGCTTTAGCACTGTAGGTAGTAGGCACCTACTGTTAAAGGGTCAATCAGAAATTCATAATTCGATGAGAAGTCACCGTGGGTTTTCGTACAGATAAATTCTACGAGACTGCTTCATATCAAATTTAGATTTAGAAATAAAATAGGTGTAACTATACTCTGCCGTAAGTTGACAAGTATTGGTTTAGCATAACATCAATGGTTACTAAAATAATTAACGCCAAACTACGTACCACTGGTATTTCCACATTCACTTCCTTGAGCGCTGCTGCCTTCTCGATTTCTTCTACTTCGTTCTTCCATATTTCTTCTGTATTTACTTTGGGATGTAAATGCCTCGCATTCACATAGATGACAAGGACAGATACAAGCAACAATACTAGTTTCGACATTGTTGTTTATTTGTTACTTTTTACTTTATAAAACTGGCGTGAGACAAGAGTTTTTGATTTTAATATTTTTTATTTACTGCCAAAGAGCGTGTGTACTATCACTCATAAGGTTTGTTTATGATTTTTCATGATTACGGTCTCCTTTTAAATAGCGTGGCGTTATCTCGACTGTCGCGCTTGCAACGGTCCCATAACGTCATGTTCTCAGTAATCGAATACAACTGACACACTTAGAACTTTAGGTGGACAAAATATGAACTAACAATATGCCATACTTTAATTTTAGTTCATGATGACAGTGGCGCCCTCAGCCGCCGTATCGCAGTTGGTGGAGCGATCTCTCCAGGTGCCATGCAGACTGTTGACACAGGACGTTGTGACGCGATGTGGTCTGCGGTATTTGGCAACACTTACGTCAGAAATATTGATTTTTGGGTAAAGGAAAACAGATATCGAAAATCAATACCACGCACTGGTAAAATTCAATACGGGAGGTAAGTTAAGGCAGGTATAGTGCGGTTCATGAACTCAGTCTACGATTTGTTTTTCGTAATGGGTAAAAAACCGAACTGATGGTTTTTATCTCTGATAGTTCGTCTAACTCACGAATAATAAGCAATATAAAATTTGAGTTAGGGTACTACATTTTTTTTATTTATTGAAAACAATTTAATAATATACAATTTAAAAGCTTTGTAACAGCAGGCGAAATAGTTAAGTTTAGTTAAGTTTAGCACATAAAAATTAAATTTATAGACGAATAACAGCTACCCTCATACCTTATTTCAAATTTCTAGCTTAACTTGTTTAAGGAGCCGCAGACCTAAGTATTTAATTGGTATTAATTTCAGCTTTATACTTCTACGCGTTCCTGAGAAAATGGGTCTTAACAAATAGATGGACGGACGGACAACAAAGTCATCTTATTTCATTTTTTCCTATTGAGTAACGGCACCTTAAAACCGTTACATAACTATATGTAGGTTTTACTGACTACAGGCCATGTTATAATAAAAAACGTAAAAGTAGTATATAAGGTTCATAATAATGACAATTGGCATTGGCACATGTCACTCCTCGACATCAAACTTTCCATTCAGACAATAAATACTTAAATCTGAAGTTATACACTTCATGCTGATTAATTTCGATTGGTTTAATTTATGTACCTATCGAGTGCCACCGCGTGCATTTTGTTTACAATCATTTGATTTAAGTGCCTATTTTTGCACAATAATTGTGATAACACCTACATACTTAATATTCTTAGAATTAAAGTATCACGCAATGTAACGAACGAATCGTTTAAAATTTTTCAATATTTCTTTAGTGTGTTTCTATACGCGGTTCGTTGAAATACTCGTATGTTTTTAACCTATGAGTATATTTACATCAAATAGGTGTAGATTCCTGTAATATGATTCAGCTTGTTTGCGCTTAGGCATAGTTTCCGTCAGCATTATCTTACATACTGAATGGATTGCAACTGTCAGATTCATATTATTTCGTAACTTTCGTTATGTTATCAGTGTTATCGAACGATAGTTCCCGAAATATTTTATTTTAAGTACTTTAGAACATTGCTGTTTGAAACCAATTTACTGTAACGGTTAAGTGCAAAAAATAGTATCGATACGAACTTTTCAAAAATATGTCCCACGACCTTACTCCGGTGCAAGAGTGTTTATAGTTTATTTTCGAAACTTTGACTAAATCCATTATAACACTCGACTGCACCTTCTAATTTAATAAATGATTATGATTTTTCAGAACACTTGAAGCATCAAGTGTCTTAGAAAATCTTAAGTAGGTATAATACCTAAGCACTTATGAACTTGTCACGTAGCCAACATCAGTGTTACTGTTAGTTCTTGTGGCCTATGTTCTAGATCAAGAAAACGTTGAGTCAGAGCAGAGTTCTTAGGGTTCCGAAACTCAAAAGGAAAAAGGACCCCCAAAATTTAGATATAAAAAACTGTTGTTTTTGTCGGCGATTTTGTTTGTAAAGAAATTTGTTTATCACTGTCCCGTGGGAACTACACCATCTTCCGGGATAAAAAATAAAGCTATGAGTATCTATATGAGGTATAGTCTATCTCTGTGCCAAATATGGTATGAAAGAGTTAGGTATCACATCCATACATCTTATACATGCTCACTAACTTTCACATTTATAATATTAGAAGAATATAGTTAGGGCTGATTTTACTTCCGACAGTGAAAAAACAAATTTTCTAAATAAGTAAGTAAATGCATTATTGTACAAATATAAAGAAACAGAGACAAATCACAAAAAAAAACCTTAAATATATGCACAAAGGCGAACTTATCCCTATAAGCGATGTCTACCAGTAAACCTTTGAGTAAATGAAAGAAGCATTAAGCGAGAGACCGACAAAGAGTGAGTTTAAAATATCCATTTAGAGAAAGCTACAATAGAGCGTACATCTCAAAATGCAACAAACAATCTATACATATAATAAAATCGTTGACCAAAAAATCTGTACATTGAAGATTAAAAAAAAAACCGACCAGGATGACTTAAAATCGGTAACTGAACATATTAAAACCATTTTTAAAATTTTTGTTTGTTTGTTTGACTGAGCATCACGTAAAAACTACTGAACGGATATTGTTGAAATGTTCACAAATCTATTTCAATAAATTCAGAATAGGATATAGGCTACAGAAATTTTGGATTTTTTTGGAAAAAGGGGGTGAAAAGGGGGGTTAAAGTTTGTATGAAAAAATAAAATTAGATTGTTCTAGAATCATGAAACTCAGAATAAATACTTAGTTATAAAAATAAGGAAATACTTGTTTTAGCATTTTTTTTTTAATCTCACCCAGAGGCGCAAAAAAGAGGGTTTTGTGTTTAAAATTAATTAACTTCGTACACCTATACAATAAAAACCAATGAAGTGTAACCTTTTAAAATTGCTAAATAATACTTCCAATTTAATACAGGTAAATATAATTTCTCAGTTTTCTTGAAATTTAATTTTTGAGGTGATTACGCACAAAATAGCGGAACTCAAGAAAATCAGCTTTCCTCGGTATAAGTAGTTGGTAATAATTACAAACAAAATAATACTACGGAGAAAATAGATAGATACGAATGTACATAAGACATAAAGCCGGAAAACTGTGTCAATTGTGAAAAATCATTAATTAAATAATTACATGCTGTACAGGTATTTTTCAACGAAGACATTTTCGTCAAACCTAAATCAACCTAAATTGGCGTCCTAAATTGGGAATGGATGATTATTTTGAAAGTGCTTGGTGATTTTTCTATTGATAGGAATAACCATCCTTAGCTACGGAAAAAAGTTTCAGATTTTTCCGTCGAGCCATATATTTTATAAAAATAAAAACATTTTACTCAGTCACTCGGCGAGCCCTATACGGAAGTAAGGCAGTACGCCAATGACATAATAGAATTAAAAAAAAAAATGCTGCTTGAATCTGTGGTACACGATGGCATTTGTAGCTAAGAAAAGCAACGGCTAAGTGGCGCCGTCTGTAGATTGTTCGTGTTACTAACCA
The DNA here is from genome assembly GCA_932294345.1 of Pandemis cinnamomeana. Classification (NCBI taxonomy): domain Eukaryota; kingdom Metazoa; phylum Arthropoda; class Insecta; order Lepidoptera; family Tortricidae; genus Pandemis; species Pandemis cinnamomeana. The sequence continues at coordinate 5,870,348 of OW028705.1, read as the reverse complement.
AACATGGGGAATTTCAATAAAAATGACCATAATATACATTTTTTTCTCAGATTTTGGAATTATTGGGTTATTTCTACTCCGAATCAAAAACACTACTGAAAGTTATATGAGAAATGTATGGTAATTTTAATGAAATCCCAAATAGGTGGTTTAGTACCAACAACAATCTACAGACGGCGCCACTTAGCCGTTTCTTTTGCTTGTTTTAGCTTCCGAGTGCGGTGCTATCAATCAATGTCAGTGACAAATGTACCACAGATTCAAGCAGCATTTTTTTTTTTAATTTGATTATGTCATTGGCGTACTGCTTACTTCCGTATAGGGGCCGCCGAGTGACTGAGTAAAATGTTTTTATTTTTATAAAATATATGGCTCGACGGAAAAATCTGAAACTTTTTTCCGTAGCTAAGGATGGTTATTCCTATCAATAGAAAAATCACCAAGCACTTTTAAAATAATCATCCATTCCCAATTGTGTTCTTTACCTAACACCTAAAGTTCAATATGCAATACCGTTACTTTGTTTTTATTTATGTGCTATTTCACAACGCGTTCGGTTTTTGAACGCACTCTTATTTGAAAACCTGATATAATATTATGAGGGCGGCGTGAAACGCTTGGCTGTATGCTCTTAATATCTTTGCCTAAAAAAATCAAAATCAAAAGGCGCGTTTAGCGCTACGAACATGTCAGAATTTTATTGTGAAAAAAGTTTGTGCTTTTAGTATGAATCTGACAGCGAGCGAACCTTAACTGAATCGCATTACGACGTCATGGTAAGGCCTCTGTAGGTAATTAATTTGTAGATAAAGATAATAAGTGTTAATAATCTGTAGCTACCTACTTAAACCAAGAAAATAAATAAACAAACTTCTGCTAGAAAAATTGAGTCGCAAAATATTAATTAAAACGGATTAGTAAATGAATTGTTAGTCGTAAGGTAAAAACAGGTAAACATTTATGTACCTATTATTTGATTAGAACATATATATATTTTTTAAATTAATCAGGGTACAAATATCGTTAAAGTGAGCGCAGTATTCGCCAATAAGCGTCATAGTTCGGCGAAATTAATAGTGATGTAGGTAACTAAAACTGTACTTAGCTTTTTTTGAATAAAGAAACTATAAACAAAACTACAAATTAAACAATTTTGTAAAATAAGGTATAAATAAATGTGATGAGTCATTAACCAGTTCACACCTGTTTTTTTTTTCAAGATTCCGTGTCACAAATTATTATTTTCATGACGTAATTCTAAAAGTATAGTTTCGTACACACTTTCAGTGGTTCACGTGACGAAGTTAATAGTCATAATAATAATAATTTTGATATCGAGAAAAGCCGTAAGTATCACAAAAACACACGCGGACGAAGTCGCGGGCAACAGCTAGTTCATAAATAAACTACTAAATATCATTACACACTTGCATACATACACACTACATACGATATGAGTACACACATGCAATATTTAAGGAGATGGTGTGAGCCACATCTTCCTCCAGCCCTCCTTGAACGATGCCACGGAGGCAGATTGCCTGATGGAGGCACCAATGCACAAGGCTGATGGGGACTAAGTGCACCTGATCGAAAGACACAACTTTTTGGAGGTCTACCAATGTAGGTGAATATAGCCGCTGTGAAACCCGAGTTGTAGAATCTATTTATGAAACGACAAATTTTGTAATGTTATCTGGGGATAAGTTCCCGTGCGGTGAATAGGTACCTACCTAAGTACATTGCATTTCAGAGTAGTTATTGATTATGAACCATTTTATAATTCATCGTTATTCTTACCTAAAGTGTTGGTCATTTCAGACGTGAGCTGATCAGGGGCCCCATTTTTGAAATCGTATCACTTGATAAATCAGTACATTGCCACAAAATTACAGCTCAAATGAAATTTTCGACTAGTTGACTAAATTAATTAAAGCTGTAATTTTATTGTAATCCACTCGTATTTAAAATTCACCTTTTTCGAGTGGCATTTTCCATGTATGCTTTTAAAAATGAGGCTCCAGAAAATTCAATGCTATTAACATCAACATTATCGAATGTCATCGCTCGCCTATCGTGATTCGCAATACGTATTTTCAAAATGTGCGAATTTCTCCGAAGTAAAACAACATGCTATTTTATCATTAATTGCATCTGTCTCCACTTTAGTCGATTGGTTAGAAAGAGAGTACTAAAAAGACGTGTCCTTAAATTTTATTGTTTGATAATTCACAAAGTTGACGTTGCTGTGCTGAATTGCTGATAAAATTGTTGTTTATTGTTGTTGATTTTACACGGCCGTTACACTTTATCTACCAGGTACCTATTATGAAGGTAACAGATACAACAAAAAGTCGCTTTTAACGCGATAAGATTTTTCAATTTATTCGCGTAGGTGTGGTATTTAGGTAGCTGTACAGCATAGACAGCTTTTATAGCACTACAGGCAATGAGTCAAACGTTCACCAATTTTATATTGGCTGTAGGTGGATATTAACCATCAAATTAATTAATAGCCTATCACTACATAGTATAAAATAAAGTCGCTTTCTCTGTCCCATGTCCCTATGTATGCTTATATCTACAAAACTACACAGCGGATTTTAATGCGTTTTTTTTAATAGATAGAGTGATTCAAGAGGAAGGTTTTCATGTATAATTCTACGCAGATGAAGTCGCGGGCAGAACCTAGTATATTATAAAACATATTCTGTATGTCTGGCAAAGGCAAATGTCAAAGTGGGAAATAAAGAGTACCGAATGATAAGTTTACCTTTATAATTATGTTGTCCGCGACTTCGTCCGCGCAGAATAAAATAATATAGCCTATATTATATTCATCAGGCATAAAGCAGGATTCTAATGGTGAAAGAATTAATCAAATCGGTCCAGTAGTTTCAGAGCCTATTCAATGCAAACAAACAATCAAATCTTTCCGCTTTATAATATTAGTATAGACTAGCTATTGCCCGCGACTCCGTCTGCGCAGAATTTGCATATCGACGGGGAAGAACGTAACAGACAGACAGACAAAGTTATTTTCGCATTTATAATATTAGTACCGAGTATTAGTAGGATAGTAGGATTAAATTTCTAAATGTCTGTGAAAATAGTAGATTAGTAGATTAATTTTGCCGAGCAAAAAAACGGTTTTTTTTATTCAACCAGGAAGGGAAATGAGTTAGTGGCTTACCTGAAGGTAAACAATCACCACTGCCCACGCACATCCGCACATCCTAGACGGCTCAGATAAAAATACCGTAATCTATACTTCTATACTAATATTATAAAGAGGAAAAATTTGATTGTTTGTTTGTTTGTTTCCATTGAATAGACTCCGAAACTACTGGACCGATTTCAAAAATTATTTTGCCGTTAGAAAGCTACATTATCACTGAGTGACATAGTCTAGTTTTTACCGCGGGAACCTTTTCCTACGGGAAAATTAATTTATCGCGGGCGAAGCTGCGGACGGAAGGCTAGTTTTAAATAACTTCATCAACTTTACTGTCCTTGCTCACTACGCCGGGCCGGGCCGAGGCACAGTAACATAAGCCCTGTGAAACCTTTCTTTCTCGTGCAAATTATCTGCGCTCCATAACTGATGGTAGGTTAGTTTCGCTAGGTGAATAGAAATAACTGACAACTTTGAGGCATCACAAGTGTTATTTTTATTTATGTAACTTAAGGCTCTAGTCGGGGTTGACGTAGGTTTCCCAGAAGGATCGGTTGGTGTGTCCGAAGCGCCCGCGCCGCACGCACTGAAGGTTGTAACCCATGACCTCTCCCTCCGGACACGATGTGGCGTCTGCTGGCAAACAAGAAGTCATACAAATTCTAAATTCTATAGTTACCAGTACCCTCAGAGCAATAAATGGTAAAGACAATTCTGCGAACATAATCGTGAGCGATGTAAGCAAATTAAACTATCCAAGTTTTAATGATATGTAAGTACGGTCAAGTGCAAAAATAAGTATCGATACGAACTTCTCAAAAATATGTCCCACGACCTTATTACGCCGGTGTAAGAGCGTATGGTACTTATTTTTGAAACCTTGACTAGATACATATTATTACACTTGACTGTACCTAATGATAGATAATCTTTGAGCATATTGTCTCTGCGATGTTTTTATCCAACACAGTCTGAACAAAAGTCTAATATTCAATGCGTAAAAGAATTGCCACACCCCCAAATCATGTGTGTTTACCACAAATTCTAATTTCTCTTCATTTTACGGAAGTACCCTAAGTTCAGATCAATTATGCCGTTTTTGGGTAAAGTACTGGGTAAATTTCATTGAAATTAAATAAAAAATGTAATTATACATTAACTTTAATAAAAACTATACACTGGTTAGGCTGATTATGAAATACATGAAAAAATAACACTGGTTTTTTTATGCCCTACAAACTTGAATACTTGGGTATTAGGAATCTATAATTTCTTCCCGGAAACCGCTGCAGCTGCTTTACGATAATCTTGATTAGGTAGAGTAGCGCTTGGTTTGACATTATCATGTCCGTGTTTATGAGTCGATATTACGTGTTTAGTTTTATGCTGAAGCGGTACTTGTTCAACATAGTATTGTTGACCAGTTGAATGTGACCGAGGTACCAAGCTCCCTTTGTAGATGGATGGAGAACAGCCGACAAGGATCGGTTGGGCACAGCTTTGGAATCCAGCATGTGGATACAGTGCTAAAGCTTGCGGTGGAACATAGGGCACTTGATAACCCACAGAGCTCCTTACGTAAGGCATCGTCGGCAGAATGTTGTTTAACATAGCGTCGTGAGCCAACTGTGCCAAAAACTCGTCGTAGCTCGACGTTTTTCTCGCCATCCGAAGATTTAAAGGCATGTTTTGAGACTCATAAATGTCACTGTTGAATATCTCTGCAGCATCCTCAGATGCCCCTAAACCGTGGATGTGTGTACTGTATCTTGTTAAAGGATTTTGATAACCCATATTGAAACTTATTGAACTCGGATTAAAGAAAGGGTATTCTTCCAAGGCTGTCCCCGAATCTTGCATATTTTGATCGTACTCTGACCTCTGTTCGCCGTAGTCCCACTGTGATTGATCAATCGTTCCAAAATCTTCTTCAGCGTACGGTAAAATTGACGGCTTTAGGTTTTCTTCGAACTCCGTTTTGCGATCTTCGTCTTGAAAGAAGCACCTCACTTCACCATTTTGGGTTTGTACACAAGGGTCGAATATCGATTTCTTGACTTGTTTATGTTCAAAATCGAAGTAATCAGGTTCTTTGACTAATTCAAACACTTCCAGGTCACCCGTAGCTGGATCAACGTATTCAAACAATTGAAGCGGGAAATTCTTAACCAGTCCAAATGTCGTACAAAATATTAACAGAATTTCAAAATGCATTATTGTGAGCTGCTGATTATGTTCATTAACTTATTTACTGTATTCACCGCCGGTAAATGACACTCAACTCCTCGAATTACTTTATTTAGCACAATCGCCTCATGGCAAATTTATTGTTTTATGTTGCAATGTAATTTTAAGTAAGGAATTCAAATATGTCAATAAACTCGATGTCGAATTCCTTTTCCGACAAATGTTTATGTTTGGAGTTTATAAATAAATTGCAAGTACTTTTTTTGCAATATGGGAATCAACAAGCGCATTTAGGTATTTGCGAATATTTATTTTTATTGAGTGTCTTTTAGTTCAATTATTTAAATATTCAGTATGCATTTGCATGCAAATAATGATGGAATAGGCTCTTAGGCTCTGTCTACCCCGTAAGGGATAAAGACGTAATTGGTGATGATAATGATTGTTTCAAAAAATGTCCTTCGTTCAGCAATAATTAATTAATAAGCTCAATAAAGGGTCGTGCTTAATAGATAATCAGACGTACATTTTTAAAAAGCTTTATTGCCTAGTTGTGATCGTTGTTACATTTCAATTGATTCGTATAAAAAATAAATAAATAACTTAAGTAATCAAAAGGAGCCTTACTCTAAAGAGAAAATTATTACAAAATCACTTATCATTATCGCCTGTTGATACCAAGATATTTTTTATCTTGCTCATTACAGCCTATCGGTGATCAAAATAGATTTCTGTTTTAAGTTCCTGATAGGTGTCCGCTTCACTTTGGTTGGACTATTGATTTTGTTGATGTCTCGCTTCGAATGCGTGTTCGTAGTTTCGCTGTTGCGGTAACCAGATGACGCGTAGCTTGGTGCGGCGTACGAAGAGTGAGATTTAGCCAAATGACCAGCCACTACGTTCGGCGAGCAGCTTAGCAGCAGAGGGATGGCACAACCACCAACATGGGCATTTGGGAATACACCCACTGCACCGGAGCCGGAACCAGCGTCGTAACCACCAGCACCGTAGCCACCGCCTAAAGACAGTCCAGACCCGTATGCTCCTCTAGCTGATCCATGATGGGATGACATGGATTTCGGCACATTCGATGATGACTTGAGACCAGACTGCTGCCCATTGAGTCTAGTCGGCAAGAAAGCACTCTCACTGACACCATCAGCTGACTTCCCGTGGATACCGAAAGAATGCAAGTGTCTCAATTTCTCCAATTGATGACCAGATGGCGGCTGTACCTGCGGCTGTAGCTGTATTGTAGCCACTTCGGACTGTTGACTTTGACCTGTCATTTGATCAGACGACTTCACCACCATTTCAGTTTGCCCGATTTTACCTTGAGCATCAGAGCTTGACGAACTATCGATGGAAGAACTCTTAATAACCTTGGATTTGTCGAAGTGAAAGCTCTTGGCTTGCTCCATTGACTTTGATTCCATTTTCTCGTGTTTCAAATCAGCGTCTTCAAATTTTGATGTTTCGTCGGTTGTCAATGAGCTTTTTTCTAGTTTTACCGCTTGATCTGCTTCTTCAGCTTGGATCTGGTGGTCAGCAGATTTCATCAAATTAGTGGTGTCAATAACAGGAACACTTTTTTCATGATCCAAATGTTGTTCTGATATTTCGCTTGTTTTCATGGTTTGAAGAGATGATCCCATCTGTTTATCACTCATTTTATCTTCAGTTATCATCATAGAATTTTCGTCATTTTTGAACTTTTTCATAGTTCCGTGTCCGAGAGCAATCTTTCTTGCATTGTGGGATGAAGAAATGCCAAGATTTGTCTGTGAATGAGCTAATGCTGACGCGTGGCTGCCATGACTGCTGTGATGTACGTTGTGGCTTTTCAAAACTGGCTGAAAGTGTTCGATTCTCCCAGATTGCGCATGGTGCTCATTTGCGCTGTGAAGAGCTACATTTGATTCACTCAACGTAGAAGCAGATGATTCCATATCGCTTTTTAAATTGGATGACTCGATGTTAGCAGACTTTTCATGGGCAAGTGCTTTCCAACTTGACTTGCTATCGGCTGATTTGCCAGCCATTGTCATTTCGGCGGCGTTTTTGCTGAAACCGTCCCGTTCTTCATTTTCTGCGACAGCCACAGATGATTTTTCATTTTCAATCTTCGCCTGTTTTTGGGATGACGTGTTTTCGATGGCAGCAGATTTCATTTCGCTGTGTTCAGTGTGCTGAAAACTGTCTTCTATGTTCTTGACCAATTCTACGTTCTTCTGGATATTTTCAATGGCGTCCTTCCATTGGGCCAGTCTTGTCTGCTCTGACTCGGTTAGTTCCAAGCGCGAATTCTGAACATCCGCTTCCTTGAACGTCGTTGTGTGCACGTTCATTGATTCCAAATTTCCGAAGTTAAGCTGCATATGGTCCAGGGCTTGTTTGGCGGTCTCAACCTCTCTCTGTAATTTATCGTCGGATTCCAACTCCCCTTGCTTCCATTGGGACATACGTGAATTCTTTTCAGCTCTCTGCAATTTCCTTTGCAGGGAGTTTACTGCTTCTTTAGCCATCTGCAAGCTCTCAGCTACTTCGCTCTCTGATATATTGTCTTCAATATCTTCTATTTGTGCACCGTCGTTGAGCTCGCTGGACTTAGCAATTACTTCATCGTCACATTTGGCTTCCATCTCCTTCATACACTTGGACTTAGTTTCCTTGGATTCAGCTGAATGGGCTTCGACCTCTTCATCTTCGCTGCGGAACAGGTGTCCGTGATGTCCATGATGTCCGTGACTGAAGAGCAGCGGCTTCTTCAGCCCAAGATGATGCGGTATTACGGGCTGCACGTAGGTGTGATGGACTACTGGCAGAGGGTGGATGGGCGTGACAATGTGACCGTGGCCCTTGTGTAGGGTCGGCGACCTTTTCCCAATTTTGGTGACATCGAAGTCTGTGATTTCGTCGCCCGGGATGGTCGGGCTTGCTATGGCGATGGCCGCCAGAGCCGATAGCACAACTAAGGTCTTCATTGTGTGCTACCGTTGTGTGATGCTGCATTCTGTCTGCTGGAGCATTTATACTAAATTCATTAAGCTGTTAGCTGTACCCTTTCCCAACGTAGGTAAGTACAACAGTACGTGCCGTTAGCGATGACGCGTGCGGGTTGTGCTGAGGCGGCGTCTCCCGCGCGACCGTGTCATCGATTCACGTTCTAAGAATACCTTTGAAAATTATGACTATCACGTATTTCAAGTATTGATATGTAACTTCAGTAATAATTAATATTTTTTCCTGTAACAATTTCGTATACAAATACTGATTTTAGCTGGGCGCGTAATGTTTATGAATGTGAAAATAATAAAACTCATTCAACTTCCGTAAATTTTCGTTGCAGTGGAATGGGTTTAAGGTAAACCATGCACAACCACACCTGCACTGAAGACTGAAACTAATGATATGATTGACCGTATTTGAGTAGATATAAATTTAGTTTAAGAAAAACTTTTTTACTAATTTTTATCTTAGCCATTGGAGTGTCCCACTGCTTCATGTCTCTCCTTCATCTGTCACTTCTCCCGGTCCAGGGTTGTCTCGACGAACAAACAAGAAAAAAATTATAAAATCATAAAATTAAATAAACTTGAATTACGTATTTGAATCTGTATAATAATTATGAAACAAAAACATTTCATTTTTAGCATTGAGTGGGTAAGTAAATAATCGAAAATAAAGATAATAATCCGGAAGTAGAGTCATTCGGGGTAACAGCACGCGGTGGGTAAAAGTACGCGGTGGTCTGATCTCCGACAGGGGTGGGGGGGCCGAGGTCTGTGTTTGTAAAACAGAGTGGCGCTACTGTCGCCGTTTAGGAGCCACGGGCCGCGCCGACGCAATCTAAGTACTGGTCGCGACACGTCGCCGAATACTTGTAGCACGCTTATTTCGTTTAATTTTTGAGCCACGGAAAAGTGTGCTGTAGTTAAATAGATAACTCTGTGCCAGTAAGTATACTATATTTCTATTGTTCATTTAATGTAGTTTTTATGTAAGTTTATCATATTCGTAAAAAGTATTTAACGTGTGTGTTGTGACTGATTATTTGGTATATTTGCCGATTGGGGTAAGAGTACGAGATTAATAGTACGCACGCGTACGTTACCCCCGTTGCGTACTTATACCCCAAATGAAATAAAAATATCAAAAATTGTTCAATCTTTCAGAATACACCAAAATGCCGAGAAATTACATAAGGAAGGCCCCTCAGCGGACCCTCATCTCAGATGACCAAATAATGAAGGCGAACACATCGGGTCAAGAGTACGCATTGGAAAAGTTTTCAGTTAAGCCTATGTAGGGCTAAAACTAATTAATCTTGATGGAAAATTTTCTTAAATAGTGAAAATTTATTGAATATTCTACAGATTTATATCATAACATGCCAATTATATAATTCTTTATAGGTCTTGGAGGCCATCAAAAAAAAAATGCGTGCTCTTGACCCGAATGACTGCGTACGTTTACCCCGCGTGCGTAACTTTACCCTAAGACTTGCGTAATTTTACCCACACATCGGGTCAAGAGTACGCATTGGAAAAGTTTCCAGTTAAGCCTATGTAGGGCTAAAACTAATTAATCTTGATGGAAAATTTTCTTAAATAGTGAAAATTTATTGAATATTCTACAGATTTAATATCATAACATGCCAATTACATAATTCTTTATAGGTCTGGGAGGCCATCAAAAAAAAAGTGCGTGCTCTTGACCCGAATGACTCTACATAAGTAGCTAATGCGATCAGCGACCACTATCTAAACCTACTTACCTGTGAGTAGGTACAAACTCTTATCAAAATAAAAATTATATCACAACATTTAAAAAAAAATAAGTCGATTTACGAAAGGCGTATCGTTTACAAATTGCATTGTATAGAAAAATTGTAGTTCACGAGTTAGATAACTATAAAGTAAATCATGTTTTTTGGGATTTTCGTATTTCAAGGTTAAACCTCAAAACGGATCTTGGCAAACCTTGACAGATCTACCCAACGACAGTAAAAGAAACTCCAATTTACGTATAGGTAAAGTACCTTGTCTTTTTTTCTCGGCGTGATTATTAACAAATCCCAAATAAAGCATGTCAAAAAACAGCTTTCTAGTACTAAGATACTCTCTGACGTAACTAACGCATGGCGTAACTATGAGCGTTTAGCCATTTTTACTAAGAAATCTTTAAAAAAATTGCTCCACAGAAATTGTTTTATTTCACTTAAAATATTTTTTTTAATTTTCTTTCTTTTATGAAATTGGATGAAATTTGGCACACAGATGGATCAAATGTCATAACCGAGATTAGACTCCGACAATACATTTTTGTGAGGGTGCCGCTTCCTTCGCAACTGTCATATTTTTTATGCAAAGAGAACATGAAGACAATTTTATTAATGCAATAAATAAAACTTGATTTTACATGCGTTCTCTCTCTACCCACGTTTTTTACCTTTTTTTATACAGTTTTTATCCCAGAAAATTTTAGTATTTTTAAGTTATTTTTGAGCTAATGCTTTCAGCCGCCCGCTATCAGCACGCACATCATTTTATTAAAAGAATGGGTACATTACAAATCAACTTTACGACTGTTACGCCGTTATAAATGATAATGATGATCCTAAATGGTTACTTCTGAGGGTGCTGAAATAAAGCATGTCTCATCTCAGATCGCAGTACATTGTCACACGAGCCAAAGGTGAGGATGATAAACATGTGGCCTGAGGCTTTCTTTATCACCGCCCGAAGAGTGTCAATTTTACGTCTTCCTCTGGCCAGCAAATAGTAATTTTCGCTCGTGTAGCGGGCGGTAAATTGCTACTTCCGGCCGGGGCGACCTAAAACTTAAAGAGACTAAATCTAAAGATTGTTACCAAATAGTTATTGAATTCTAATGATTAACAACAGGAAAAATGATTTCATCTAAACCAACAAACAAACAAAAATTGAAAGTGAAATAAAAGATCGTAAAAAGTGTATAATTGCAAATGCATTGCATTGCATTTGATTGTGGCATTCCAAGTTTAGCTGAGTACCTTGTTTATTTCATCGAGCATTAATATATAGAGTGGTTAAGTTTAGCTACACAAATAACATTACTCTTTTGATTAAATTTAACCATGGAGTGTGGCTAGTAGCTAAGAAGTTTAATTTTTATCGTTTTTATAGGTACAGTCGCCAGGAGATTTAAATCAGGGCGTATAGTCAACAGCATAAGTAGGTGAACACATAATGCTCCTTATAAATAAAAAAAATTAGAAAACTTCGTACTCTAGCCACGACATTTAACTGAGCATGCGTGAACCTTGACACGTTGGGTTGAGATTAACAGTAATGGTTCGTGTATTTACCCGACTGCGGCAAAGCCCAAAGGAGAGCTACGTATTTGCCGCGTTTGTATGTGTAATCTAAGTGTATTACCCATGGCACTACTATTTGGCACTACTGACCAAAATAAATCTCATAAATGGGAAGTAGGTTTAGGTTAGATCTTCAGCAGGCCCGAAGGACCAAAAATACCCAGAAACAGGAGCTCCGACGATTATGTAAAACTTGATTTTGAAATATAAATCTTTGGATAGTAGTGCCACTCAGTAGTGCCACGGGAAATAAAGGGAACTCTATTACTATGGCTGCTCGTAACTGCTCAACTGCTCAACCGATTTTGATAAATGATGCACAAGCCTACGTCATTATTTGCTTTGTGAACTTGGCTAACAATACGCTGACACATTGCCGTCTAGGTAATCGAGAAATGGTATGGTGTGAGTGGTCTCAAGTTACTTTAGCAGTAATCGACGATTTTTGACAGAAAACCCACCCTTTTCCTCGTGGTCCTTTCTGATTTGTCATATTAGTAGGACTTCGAAGGAGAACTATTTCTGTTTGACCTAGCTACTGTGTGCCTATGTAGCGGTTGCCAATTATTTAAAACACCTGTATATTTCTCAGGGGCCTTGAAATGGCCATCCTGTAGAACTGTATATATTAGGTTAGGTTAGGTTAGTTTTATAACAATCCTGAACAACATACATACATACCTATACCCTGAACAATTTACAGGAGGTGGATTTTGCATACAAACAAAGTAGGACAGATAGAATGAAGTCTCCCTCGTGGTCCTACTAATCTAATAGGACATATCAGTAGGACCACGAGAAAACGGGCGAAAACCTAATGAAATATTGTCAAAATCATCTGTTCTAGTTAAAGTTATTGTTAAATGTAACTTGGTGCAATTCACGCTAATAGATATGACAATTGTTCGTTTAGTTACTTCTATTGCCGAGTGTGTAACTCCACATTTTACGATTTACAAGTATTTTTATGCAAATGAAATGTGATAAACAATGGTTTGACTTATCTCTTCTCAAGAGTCCTGCGCAGTTGCAATGTAAAGTTGTACTTAGGTGAGCGTTTTCCAAAAAAAATCCACATGATCGTTTTGTCCAGAATTTAACTATTTTGGGTTTTTCTTACTCAGAATCGTTTACGCTATCGATCCTTAAAAAAAATATGCGTTCCTAAATTTCCATTCCAGTTCGCTACTTTGAATATAGGGTATGTATGGAACGTGACGAAGAGGAAAAAAATCCGTAGTAAAACCTGGGACTCATTTTTTCTAGTATGAGAATCGATAGAGTAAACGACTCTGAGTAGGAAAAACCCAAAATAGTTAATATCTGGAAAAAAAATCATGTGGACTTTTTTTTAGAAAATGCTCAGGTATACAATGTACCCGCCTAATAGGACCATATTCGCTGTAGGACGAATTTAAAACAGGAAATAATTATATTATTAAATAGAATATAACACTTTAAATGTTTAAATCATTTATTGCATAGAAAAAATAAATAATTACAAAATCAATAAGTTAGGCACCACTCAACTTCATTCTAAATCTTACACACTACATTAAAGCCTTTAGCAGATAAATGATTCTAACGCTTTTTCAAACAGGAATCTCTTTGGGGTGCTCGGGTAAAGCTGCGTGGTTTTCATTCACACTGATCAGGTGGTGGTGATGTCCGGCGTGGCTGGCTCTTTCCGCATCTGACCAGGATTTTTCCTCAGTTTCCCTCAGCTCGGTGGTTTCCTCCTTGCTCTCACTTTGCTTGTACGAAGGAGCTGAATACGTTTGAGCGTGGGCCAGGTGACCTGCAACGACGTTCGGGGCGCAGCTCAGTAGGAGTGGAATACCGCAACCGCCGATTTTGGCGTGAGGGAAGTACCCTACGGCACCACTGGGCGATGGAGCCAGAATGCTCGACGCTCCGTAACTAGGGGCCTCGTAGGTGCGAGCGTGCTCGGAGGTCGCTCCGTGCAAGTCGTCCTCTCTGTAGTGTGGGGCGCTTTGTGGGGCCAAGTAGAGCGCTATGGGGGCAAGAGGGCCCCCAGAGCAGGGCGGCCCGTACGACGCTGCGCCGTAGGACGAAGCACCGCCATATGACTGAGGAGCACCGTATGATGCTGACTTCTTTGTTCTCAACAAGTCGTTAGTTGGCGCTCCGAACGCCGATGAGCCGATGAACACAGCGATAGCGATGGCGATCTTCATTGTCGACGAGATTGATGTGGGATGATTGATGATGTAAAATTAGATGGACTATTTATATTGGATGGTTACCAAGAAATTGATTATCAGTATTATTGTAGTTTTGAGCAATTTTAGACACGTTCCTGAGAGCCAGATATTGCCATCGTTAGAACACGTAAATACGTGCCGAAGTTTCTACATATATGTGAGTCATGCCTTCCGCGTGAATTAAGATTTAGGGTCATATACATAGAATGTCTTTCCTGTAAGATATAAATTTAACCCTGGTCTGGAGACACGTGAAAATTATCTTTTCTTTGCATGAACTAAAAATTAGGCAGGTGGCCCGCACCTACACCTACGCGTGAAAACCTGACAATTATTTGGCTGTAAACCTTTAACTTTTGTCATTTGTACGGGAAAGACGGCAAAGAAAAGTGTGCTTTTCTTGTTATGATCATGATTCATCCGGAGACCGATTTTAAAATCACGTCACCCGAAAATACCATTAGTATAGTTACTAGTTCTAGTCACTAAACTACGGCTCAAATTTTTTTTTTCAATAATGAAATGTTTGTTATTTAAGAGTGAAAACATTTCTCTTGCTGTACAGAGAGGTAATGCCGCCAGTGTGTTGGGGTCTATGCCGCAGGAGGGCCTTTTAGATGGAGTTTTTTTTTTATAATTAGGTATATATAAGTTTTGTATATTTAGGTAACTTTTAGTTTTTAATTATGTTGTATTTACTTATTAAATTAAACGGCTCAAATTAATATCTTTGACTTTGACAAAGTACTTAACTAAAGCGCCAAAGCTGTAATTTTTTCTACTCTACTTGTACAATACAATACAATAACTCGTTTTGGAACACCACATTTAACAACCAAAACAGAAAAAAGTATAGGTACCTGCAGAATATTATAAGGTAACAATAGGCGGCCTTATCGCTACAGAGCGATATCTACCAGGAAACCATAATGGACTGGAGAAAAGAAGCGATCTGAGCAGGTGGTGCAATTAAAGTGGTGGTGGTGGTATTATTTCAAATTCAGTGCAACTATTCACTACTTTCGAATAATACTTTTGTGTGATGTACTAAAAATCGAGTCACACTTCATTTCAATTAAGACGTGATTTATATATGTACCAGTGAAAACTTTCGGCAATTTTTCAGCGTAGTACCTACTTGATGCTATCAGTCAATTAACTAGAGGCCAAGCAGGCTTAATCATTGGGAATACGAGCATGGACTATCACATTCTGCAGTGTATTAGCGATTTGTCACTAATATCGTACTAGAACTAGTTTTTTTGCAATAGTTTTTCCTTTATCCTTAAACGGAACAGTCACTTTAGTTATCAGAATGATTAAGGTATGATTAAGGTACTTCCTCTTTTTAATGAAAAAACAAGTTAGCTGTATTTACTATGCCACGCAATGACAAACGTCTATCATCGATTAGTGTCTTGCTTGGTCTTTGGCCAACCAAAAAAAAGCAGTAAAATGCAGCAGTTATTCGGCATTTTTTACATACATACACAAATCACATCTTTATAGCCTAGGGTAACAAGTCAAAGGCCACGTACCTATAACATGATTGTTGGCGTAAATGTGTAAATGGGAATCGTAACAGTGATGGGTTGCTAGCCGCATCGCCTATTACTTGATTCCTAAGAGTTTCACCCATTCCCTCGATGGGCTTTTAATCATCACGCGGAAAGCGAAGCAACCAGTTGCTTCTATGTTTTTTATTTGGAGACCAGCATGGAAGGCATTTTTTTTTATTATGTTATATTTCTACTTCATTGGTAAATTCTTTTAATTTTGAATTTACAGACTATAAGTACCACTTACACTTCTACTTATTTTGTACAAAGTACAAATATACAAACCAATGCAGTTTCTAAATCCTCTTTAGTGTTCGATGCATAGGTTAGGTAATTATTAAGTTGCCAAGCCAACAGATACCTACCTACTGTCGCGTAATCGAGGCGATTGTGAAACACACATTTACGACGCTGCAAACGCCTTAAACAGCCCTAGACGCTAGCAAGACAATACATTTTTGTGAGGGTGCCGCTTCCTTCGCAACTGTCATATTTTTTATGCAAAGAGAACATGAAGACAATTTTATTAATGCAATAAATAAAACTTGATTTTACATGCGTTCTCTCTCTACCCACGTTTTTTACCTTTTTTTATACAGTTTTTATCCCAGAAAATTTTAGTATTTTTAAGTTATTTTTGAGCTAATGCTTTCAGCCGCCCGCTATCAGCACGCACATCATTTTATTAAAAGAATGGGTACATTACAAATCAACTTTACGACTGTTACGCCGTTATAAATGATAATGATGATCCTAAATGGTTACTTCTGAGGGTGCTGAAATAAAGCATGTCTCATCTCAGATCGCAGTACATTGTCACACGAGCCAAAGGTGAGGATGATAAACATGTGGCCTGAGGCTTTCTTTATCACCGCCCGAAGAGTGTCAATTTTACGTCTTCCTCTGGCCAGCAAATAGTAATTTTCGCTCGTGTAGCGGGCGGTAAATTGCTACTTCCGGCCGGGGCGACCTAAAACTTAAAGAGACTAAATCTAAAGATTGTTACCAAATAGTTATTGAATTCTAATGATTAACAACAGGAAAAATGATTTCATCTAAACCAACAAACAAACAAAAATTGAAAGTGAAATAAAAGATCGTAAAAAGTGTATAATTGCAAATGCATTGCATTGCATTTGATTGTGGCATTCCAAGTTTAGCTGAGTACCTTGTTTATTTCATCGAGCATTAATATATAGAGTGGTTAAGTTTAGCTACACAAATAACATTACTCTTTTGATTAAATTTAACCATGGAGTGTGGCTAGTAGCTAAGAAGTTTAATTTTTATCGTTTTTATAGGTACAGTCGCCAGGAGATTTAAATCAGGGCGTATAGTCAACAGCATAAGTAGGTGAACACATAATGCTCCTTATAAATAAAAAAAATTAGAAAACTTCGTACTCTAGCCACGACATTTAACTGAGCATGCGTGAACCTTGACACGTTGGGTTGAGATTAACAGTAATGGTTCGTGTATTTACCCGACTGCGGCAAAGCCCAAAGGAGAGCTACGTATTTGCCGCGTTTGTATGTGTAATCTAAGTGTATTACCCATGGCACTACTATTTGGCACTACTGACCAAAATAAATCTCATAAATGGGAAGTAGGTTTAGGTTAGATCTTCAGCAGGCCCGAAGGACCAAAAATACCCAGAAACAGGAGCTCCGACGATTATGTAAAACTTGATTTTGAAATATAAATCTTTGGATAGTAGTGCCACTCAGTAGTGCCACGGGAAATAAAGGGAACTCTATTACTATGGCTGCTCGTAACTGCTCAACTGCTCAACCGATTTTGATAAATGATGCACAAGCCTACGTCATTATTTGCTTTGTGAACTTGGCTAACAATACGCTGACACATTGCCGTCTAGGTAATCGAGAAATGGTATGGTGTGAGTGGTCTCAAGTTACTTTAGCAGTAATCGACGATTTTTGACAGAAAACCCACCCTTTTCCTCGTGGTCCTTTCTGATTTGTCATATTAGTAGGACTTCGAAGGAGAACTATTTCTGTTTGACCTAGCTACTGTGTGCCTATGTAGCGGTTGCCAATTATTTAAAACACCTGTATATTTCTCAGGGGCCTTGAAATGGCCATCCTGTAGAACTGTATATATTAGGTTAGGTTAGGTTAGTTTTATAACAATCCTGAACAACATACATACATACCTATACCCTGAACAATTTACAGGAGGTGGATTTTGCATACAAACAAAGTAGGACAGATAGAATGAAGTCTCCCTCGTGGTCCTACTAATCTAATAGGACATATCAGTAGGACCACGAGAAAACGGGCGAAAACCTAATGAAATATTGTCAAAATCATCTGTTCTAGTTAAAGTTATTGTTAAATGTAACTTGGTGCAATTCACGCTAATAGATATGACAATTGTTCGTTTAGTTACTTCTATTGCCGAGTGTGTAACTCCACATTTTACGATTTACAAGTATTTTTATGCAAATGAAATGTGATAAACAATGGTTTGACTTATCTCTTCTCAAGAGTCCTGCGCAGTTGCAATGTAAAGTTGTACTTAGGTGAGCGTTTTCCAAAAAAAATCCACATGATCGTTTTGTCCAGAATTTAACTATTTTGGGTTTTTCTTACTCAGAATCGTTTACGCTATCGATCCTTAAAAAAAATATGCGTTCCTAAATTTCCATTCCAGTTCGCTACTTTGAATATAGGGTATGTATGGAACGTGACGAAGAGGAAAAAAATCCGTAGTAAAACCTGGGACTCATTTTTTCTAGTATGAGAATCGATAGAGTAAACGACTCTGAGTAGGAAAAACCCAAAATAGTTAATATCTGGAAAAAAAATCATGTGGACTTTTTTTTAGAAAATGCTCAGGTATACAATGTACCCGCCTAATAGGACCATATTCGCTGTAGGACGAATTTAAAACAGGAAATAATTATATTATTAAATAGAATATAACACTTTAAATGTTTAAATCATTTATTGCATAGAAAAAATAAATAATTACAAAATCAATAAGTTAGGCACCACTCAACTTCATTCTAAATCTTACACACTACATTAAAGCCTTTAGCAGATAAATGATTCTAACGCTTTTTCAAACAGGAATCTCTTTGGGGTGCTCGGGTAAAGCTGCGTGGTTTTCATTCACACTGATCAGGTGGTGGTGATGTCCGGCGTGGCTGGCTCTTTCCGCATCTGACCAGGATTTTTCCTCAGTTTCCCTCAGCTCGGTGGTTTCCTCCTTGCTCTCACTTTGCTTGTACGAAGGAGCTGAATACGTTTGAGCGTGGGCCAGGTGACCTGCAACGACGTTCGGGGCGCAGCTCAGTAGGAGTGGAATACCGCAACCGCCGATTTTGGCGTGAGGGAAGTACCCTACGGCACCACTGGGCGATGGAGCCAGAATGCTCGACGCTCCGTAACTAGGGGCCTCGTAGGTGCGAGCGTGCTCGGAGGTCGCTCCGTGCAAGTCGTCCTCTCTGTAGTGTGGGGCGCTTTGTGGGGCCAAGTAGAGCGCTATGGGGGCAAGAGGGCCCCCAGAGCAGGGCGGCCCGTACGACGCTGCGCCGTAGGACGAAGCACCGCCATATGACTGAGGAGCACCGTATGATGCTGACTTCTTTGTTCTCAACAAGTCGTTAGTTGGCGCTCCGAACGCCGATGAGCCGATGAACACAGCGATAGCGATGGCGATCTTCATTGTCGACGAGATTGATGTGGGATGATTGATGATGTAAAATTAGATGGACTATTTATATTGGATGGTTACCAAGAAATTGATTATCAGTATTATTGTAGTTTTGAGCAATTTTAGACACGTTCCTGAGAGCCAGATATTGCCATCGTTAGAACACGTAAATACGTGCCGAAGTTTCTACATATATGTGAGTCATGCCTTCCGCGTGAATTAAGATTTAGGGTCATATACATAGAATGTCTTTCCTGTAAGATATAAATTTAACCCTGGTCTGGAGACACGTGAAAATTATCTTTTCTTTGCATGAACTAAAAATTAGGCAGGTGGCCCGCACCTACACCTACGCGTGAAAACCTGACAATTATTTGGCTGTAAACCTTTAACTTTTGTCATTTGTACGGGAAAGACGGCAAAGAAAAGTGTGCTTTTCTTGTTATGATCATGATTCATCCGGAGACCGATTTTAAAATCACGTCACCCGAAAATACCATTAGTATAGTTACTAGTTCTAGTCACTAAACTACGGCTCAAATTTTTTTTTTCAATAATGAAATGTTTGTTATTTAAGAGTGAAAACATTTCTCTTGCTGTACAGAGAGGTAATGCCGCCAGTGTGTTGGGGTCTATGCCGCAGGAGGGCCTTTTAGATGGAGTTTTTTTTTTATAATTAGGTATATATAAGTTTTGTATATTTAGGTAACTTTTAGTTTTTAATTATGTTGTATTTACTTATTAAATTAAACGGCTCAAATTAATATCTTTGACTTTGACAAAGTACTTAACTAAAGCGCCAAAGCTGTAATTTTTTCTACTCTACTTGTACAATACAATACAATAACTCGTTTTGGAACACCACATTTAACAACCAAAACAGAAAAAAGTATAGGTACCTGCAGAATATTATAAGGTAACAATAGGCGGCCTTATCGCTACAGAGCGATATCTACCAGGAAACCATAATGGACTGGAGAAAAGAAGCGATCTGAGCAGGTGGTGCAATTAAAGTGGTGGTGGTGGTATTATTTCAAATTCAGTGCAACTATTCACTACTTTCGAATAATACTTTTGTGTGATGTACTAAAAATCGAGTCACACTTCATTTCAATTAAGACGTGATTTATATATGTACCAGTGAAAACTTTCGGCAATTTTTCAGCGTAGTACCTACTTGATGCTATCAGTCAATTAACTAGAGGCCAAGCAGGCTTAATCATTGGGAATACGAGCATGGACTATCACATTCTGCAGTGTATTAGCGATTTGTCACTAATATCGTACTAGAACTAGTTTTTTTGCAATAGTTTTTCCTTTATCCTTAAACGGAACAGTCACTTTAGTTATCAGAATGATTAAGGTATGATTAAGGTACTTCCTCTTTTTAATGAAAAAACAAGTTAGCTGTATTTACTATGCCACGCAATGACAAACGTCTATCATCGATTAGTGTCTTGCTTGGTCTTTGGCCAACCAAAAAAAAGCAGTAAAATGCAGCAGTTATTCGGCATTTTTTACATACATACACAAATCACATCTTTATAGCCTAGGGTAACAAGTCAAAGGCCACGTACCTATAACATGATTGTTGGCGTAAATGTGTAAATGGGAATCGTAACAGTGATGGGTTGCTAGCCGCATCGCCTATTACTTGATTCCTAAGAGTTTCACCCATTCCCTCGATGGGCTTTTAATCATCACGCGGAAAGCGAAGCAACCAGTTGCTTCTATGTTTTTTATTTGGAGACCAGCATGGAAGGCATTTTTTTTTATTATGTTATATTTCTACTTCATTGGTAAATTCTTTTAATTTTGAATTTACAGACTATAAGTACCACTTACACTTCTACTTATTTTGTACAAAGTACAAATATACAAACCAATGCAGTTTCTAAATCCTCTTTAGTGTTCGATGCATAGGTTAGGTAATTATTAAGTTGCCAAGCCAACAGATACCTACCTACTGTCGCGTAATCGAGGCGATTGTGAAACACACATTTACGACGCTGCAAACGCCTTAAACAGCCCTAGACGCTAGCAAGTCTAGGGTTAAACAATTAAAGGTGCGACCACACCGCTGCGTATACGCAGTGACGTGTCGCATGCGCCACGTTCTCTCACCGTTTCTTCATACGTTTTGTTACGTAAACGCACCGACAACATCTTTTACCCACTGGTGTAGCCGGACCTTAACTCGTTAAACCGGAGTTAGGTGACACTTCTTATTTTGACACTTCTTGACCCTGGGTTATAAACTTAGATAATATTCCGCAAAAGCGCACCTTAGCCATTTCAAATGAAAGCCTGTGTCCAAATAGCTTGAACAAATGTATACCTAGGTACTGTTCGAGTATTAAACATTACAGCACATATACCTAGCTCTTCTGGGTTATTTATAACCATGATACCATATTTAGAGTTCATTTAAGACTTGGGTTTAATACACTTTTTGGTTAATTTTATCGATATAGCACAGTCTTAGATCGACACCTGTATTTTAGAAAAATATAGGATCCTCTGACATTTTAATTGCAAAGTCCGATATTTCAAAAACTACCTGCCTCAACTTATCTGAGAACCATCACCATTAAAGTAGCTTTTTGTTTCATAAAATTCTACCAAATTGGTACATTTGTTTTGGAGCTACGATGCCACAGACAGAGGCACAAGTAACAGGTAACAACTTTAAAGTTGTTAAATCTGTTTTGCGTTCGAGTTTAAAAAGAATAAGTACCTAAGAATAAAGCGGTTGGTAATTTTTATCAAAGGATATACCTACAATACAAACCACATCTACCACAAACTCTTGGTGGGAATTGGTTTAGGGTGCAGGCTATGTTTACTGCATTACGTTCTGAATATTTTATTTAAATTGTGTCTGAATCTGTTTTTTTCCCCAATAAAGAAAATAAAATAAAATAAAATACAAGTTAGAATTACGTTGTTAACTTAAATTATATTACATTTTTGAAACAATGGATATCGTATCACATAGTTATACCGCTCAGCCGTGGTATGTTATGCTTATTACGAGGCCGTCTCGTAGAAAAAAAAACTGGTTAGTTAACGTATTCACTGCCAGCAGCGCTTAAATCCGTTTACGTGACGTTGGACACTGCCACTGTCACAATTCAGCAATCATTCGAACGCACATGTGCTTTTGCGACATGTATAAGACAGTGAATGTGTTAAAAAGTTTGCTATAGTAGTGCTCAAAGTAAACCAAATTTAACAGCTTACTAGATTTCTTTCAGTAAGTGGCCATTAGATATGGGAATGAAAGTAAAGTCACTGGACCAAAGCTGAATGACGCGCATTTATTTATATTTTAATGTTATTATGCCGCTAACTAACTTTAACTTTGACTTTCCTTTCTTTCTTCAACTAAGTATATTATGTAGGTATGTTTAGGCATTAGGTACCTATGAGTGGCGAATTTCAAGTAAGACAGAGTATGTTTTCTAATTATCATTTATTACCTAGCAAAATAACAATTATATATGTAGACAATTACAATCTAGAGCTAAAGTCACTGAGTCCTGGTGGCGTCGGGGACGGCGGCCGCTTCGTGCACCGTTGTTGTGTGGTCAGCGTGCTTGCTGTGCTCGTCCTGCGTCAGCGCCAAGTCTGGGTGCGCCTCGTCTTCACGGTACGCGCCAGCGCCAGCGCCAGCTATAGCCACAGATCCCGCTCCATAAGCTGGCGCGTAGTGCGAACCGTATTGCGTTTTCACCAGGCGCCCAGCCACGATGTTCGGCGAACAGCTGAGGAGCAGCGGCACGTTGCAACCACCGACGTTGGCACCAGGGAACACACCCACTGCTCCAGGAGACGCCGGCACGATCTGTGATAAACCAGACAGGCTGTGCGCACCGTAACCACCAGCCGCGGCGCCGTACCCGCCAGCACCGCCCAGCGACACGTAGCGAGCCATGGGCGCGTTCTCAGCTGGTTCCGTTTCTGAGAAACTCATGACTTCAGATTCCTCTCCAGCGTTTTCTTCTAAGTCGTCAGCTCTGTAATGGGGCACGCCGTAACCGCCATAGTGTGGTGTTCCGTAACCTTGCACCGGTCCCAGATTAGGCTGGTATGATGGTATTATGGCTTGGTGGTAGCTAGGGATGGCGTGTAATCCGCCAGCGCTTGCGCACGGCGATATGTAGCCCCCGACACCGTATCCGTGGGACCGCGGGCGACGCAGGAACATCCCGCTGTTGTAAGGCGCCGCCACGGCAGTCGCGGCCAGGGACAGAACACACGCTAGCACGACCTGCATTTTCGAGATGTTCAACTACTATGATCACATTTCAGCATACGACAATATTTATATATTTTGCAATCGAATTCGAACTCCTTAGATTGCATTCTGCAGTGGCCGACTTTATGCATACTCGAAATTATTTGAGTCACAGGCAAAACACGTTGGTGCGGTACGAAGAAAAGCTAACTAGGCGTAAAATACATATCTAGTACCGACCTCAATTTACTTATTCAACGAGTCTAAGTAGCAATTTAAACGAAATACTTTTTTGAAACATTACGTAATAAGCGAATTATTATCGAAGGAAGTTGCGGTTACGCCACCGACAGGAATGTAGCAGGTGGCAAATTTACCCCAGGGTGAAGAGGGCACGTGCCCGGGCGCCGGTAGGTTGCTAAGGGCGGCCAACTAGCTTGGCCTGGCTGCATTTCCGAATCGTGACCTCTTTTTGGTATTCACTCTTATGGAGGAGAACAACTTTAGAAGCTACCTTCTTAATCAATATTATAAGTACGGAAACCTACAATCTATATTTATAAAAGAAAGTGGTGTTAGTTACACTATTTATAACTCGAGAACGGCTGAACCGATTTGGCTGAAAATTGGTGGGGAGGTAGCTTAGATCCAGGAAACGGATATAGGATAGTTTTTATCTCGATTTTCCCGCGGGATTGGAAAATCCCGAAATGTTGTACCAATAAAGCTACATAACATTTGGCATACCTACGTATTATTCCTTGATTAGTATAAAGGCGCACTACAAAGGAATTTTTCAAATTTCCCACGGGATAAAAACACGAGGTAAATAATTAAGACTATAATTAGTAGATAATATTCCTAGAGGATCACGTAGGTGCTCTAAGAAGGGATTTTTTTAATTTCCCACGGGATAGGAAATAAAAACCTTATACTTGGTGACATTAGTGGATGTCTGCGGTACCTACTCTGACGTTATCTGCGCGGACGAAGTCGCAGGCAAAAGCTAGTAATTATTAAATGTCAATATGTATATGGAAACATTCGTTCAAACTTACTCGTAAGGCGTTCTAGTACCTATTAATATGCATATACCTATCTCAAATTACTAATCTGCCTACCCCTACGGGAAAGAGGCGTGACAGTATATATGTATGTAAATTACTAATGGCATGAAACTAAATGTAGGTATGACACTAAAATCAGTTTCATTATTTTTACTGCATTATAATTAAGGCAAACAAAACAGTAGGTGTCCATATTTCGCCTAGTACCTAACTATAGACCAAGCCCTCTCATTCTAAGAGGAGGCCTATGTCAGTGGGACGTATATAGGCTGGAGATGATGGTGATTCATATATTATTCCTGTTTCTAACTTTATACAGATTTAAGGGAAAGATTCCTGATCATTGGTAAAGTCCGTATAAAGGGAGCAAACATTGTTCTACGCAATGCGTGGCTACGTTCGATGCTACGCGGCGTAGCTCGTAGCAGCTTCGAAATTTGGAGGTCTTTGTTGGGGTCGTTTACAAACGCTTGTGTTATTTTAACTTAACATTCCTTAAGGATACAATTTTTTATTGGATAAGAAAAAAAACAATAAAAAACAGTCAAAACTTAAAAATAACTTAAACCAGCTAAAACTATTATTAAATTAACTAGCGACCCGCCCCGGCTTCGCACGGTATATTATGCATGTATTATACATATAAACCTTCCTCTTGAATCACTCTATCTTTTAAAAAAACCGCATCAAAATCCGTTGTGTAGTTTTGAAGATATAAGCATACATACGGACTTGGGGACAGAAAAAGCGACTTTATTTTATACTATGTAGTGATAGTGATAGTGAAGAAAAAGAAAACATAATAAAAAACAGTCAAAACTTAAAAATAGCTTAAACCTAGCTAAAACTATTATTAAATTAAAGATAAAAAAACTTCTTAACTTTCCTTGTCTTTCTCTGTCAGTACTATCAAATGAATCAAGAATTTTTATTTCTTGATTTTTATTTTTACTTTTTCGGTTTTACCGTTAGAAATTAAATTCCCGGCCATAGCTTTACTTTTCGGATTTTTCTATGTGTTCTAATTTTCACCGACATTTAGAAATTTCATTTGTCTGTCACTTTAATTTAATCCTCTGCCAAACAAAACTTTATTTATGCTGCACCACTTCTGCACCTATCTTCAAACCAAATAGATAAGTTCTAAGTAGGTACCGGGTTAACATTTATTAGAAACTCGCTTTGCCCCCGTTCCAGTTTGTTTCATTTTTTTTACAAAAATATTGTGAGTATGTTTGGATGTTTGTTACTCTTTCACGCCAGAACGGCTGGACAGATCTGGAAGAAATTTGGAACATAGATAGATTATAGTCTGGAATAACACATAGGCTACTTTTTATCCCGGACAATTGCGTAATTTCTGCGGGATAGCGATAAACGAATTCTATGCAGACGAAGTTGCGGGCAACAGCTTCTCCCGACAAAAACAAACAAAACAAAAGAAAATTAGCGAAATCGGTCCTGCCGTTCACACGTGATGCCATGAGCAGGGGATATAGAGATTCATTTTTATACACAAGGTGCTGCAAAACAATACAAACATTTCTCGTATAACACAATATAGTTAGGATAGAATATCAAGCGGCGCAAATACGCTATCCTTGGTGAGGGTTGCGATTTTGCGCCTTTTGGTGTCAAATGTCGTGCCATGCACGCTTATTTATTTAATTGTACCTAGTTAGTATGGATTGTTTTAATTGTTTTAATTACTTATTACTTTGGACTGCTCTTTGGCTTTAATCTGATGCATTTTGTTGGTTTTGTGTAAATTCACCCAAACTGTTTAACTTAAATTTTTCTCTTTTTTTCTTCTTTGTTCGTTCAAACTTACCCGCGTAATGAAATAAGATTTACAAAGGAATAAATAGGGTTGGGCTGAAAATCAGCGCTGTGTGCGTGCGCGCTCCCGCGGTGCGCACCCGCAGCACACGCTGAGCCCAATCCAATTGCCACGCTTAGTTTTAAGTTTGATTTACTTTATATAAATGTATGTATACTCTATTTGTGGTAATAAAATTATATTCTATTCTATTCTATTCTATTCTAAAACTGTAGGGCTTTGGGGGCCGGAGACAAAACAGCTCGTCAGGGAGCTGTCTTCTCGGCTGGCAGTTGCCTCAGTGGATCGGGCTGGTGCGTATCTACCTCGAACGGCGCATCAGCCTTGCTATCCAGAGAGGTAATTGCTGCCAGCCTCTTAGGAACGGCCTCCCAAAGCAGCTGCCTCGACAATATTTTTTATTAGGATAAGTTTTAATTTCTAAATGTCTATGAAAATTAGAACACATAGAAAAATCCGAAAAGTAAAGCTATGGCCGGGAATCGAACCCGGATCCTCGACGACGATCGTCATTCCGTGACGCGTGCTATACCCCTACACCACCCATAGCAGGTGGGTAGTCTCCGAATTTATCTACCTGTTACTAACTGTCACGTGACCTTTGTTACTATGCGATTTTTTTGTCGCTAAGCGTCATCTGTTTGAATGATGTGTCTATACGACACAATTACAAACTCCCGTAGAACATCTACTGCTCACCAGAGACGAGAGAAGGCGCTGTTTTTCAAATGATAGTACAATCAAATGAATCAAGATTTTTTTTTTTTTTTAAGGATAAGTTTTGTAAATAGTAGTAGTAGTAGACAGGTATTTTATTTTCTTTCTTTCTTTTAGATATATAGGTATCTTTTTGTACATTTTATTTTAATTCTTAGATCTATTGTTAGGATCGACTATCCATAGCATAATAACAAGCGTTCTTAGGCTTAGAGTGAAGTCAGACGAGCATAATTTTTCGATTTGTTGTTTTGCAAAAATTTTAAATCACTACATTAGTCACTATCATCACTTTCACTACATAGTATAAAACAAAGTCGCTTTTTCTGTCCCTATATCCCTATGAATGCTTAAATCTTTAAAACTACGCAACGGATTTTGATGCGGTTTTTTTTAATAGATAGAGTGATTCAAGAGGAAGGTTTATATGTATAATACATGCATAATATACCGTGCGAAGCCGGGGCGAGTCGCTAGTATAAAATAAAGTCGCTTTCTCTGTCCCTATATCCCTATGTCCCTATGTATGCTTATATCTTCAAAAGTACACAACGGATTTTGATGCGGTTTCTTTTAATAGAGTGATTCAAGAGGAAGGTTTTTATGTATAATTCTACGCAGACGAAGTCGCGGGCAGAAGCTAGTAATACATATGTACAATTAGTAGACAGAATGTACAAAGGCGAACTTATCCCTAAAAATGGATCCCTTCTAGAACCTAACCTAGATACTTAAAGTCCATACCAAATTACCTACATTTTAAACTAAATTGACCTGAATTTGAACCACTTCGCCATCGTATAACATTTGAATTATCTGCAAACAGCTACGTTATACCGCTTGCGATGCCGAAACGTGAGTTATTTCATAACAAGCAAAACCTACTTAGCTTTCCTTGAATTTAAATGATAATTCATCGTAAAACATGTTTAAGAACTCTTCGTTTTAGGTCGCCTACTACGAGAATCATTAATCAATATTACAGATGTGAATTTAGCTGTCTGTATGTCTGTCACTCTTTCGCGCTAAAACGGTT
Source organism: Pandemis cinnamomeana (assembly GCA_932294345.1). Lineage (NCBI taxonomy): Eukaryota > Metazoa > Arthropoda > Insecta > Lepidoptera > Tortricidae > Pandemis > Pandemis cinnamomeana. The sequence goes on along the minus strand of OW028705.1, from coordinate 5,842,266 downwards.
GAATCAATTTGGATAATCTTTTTATAAACAGATACTTTATAACCTGGATTAACGCATAACATACTAAACCTAACATAGCATTAATAACCATCTTCTAAAAACGATGTTCACCGATATCTTTGTCAATAATGCGAACTTATTTAAAAAAAATTTTTTGAAAGAATAAATGCTCTTTAAGGTGGTCCTAGTTTTTTGTATTTATTTTTGTGCAATGAAGTGCACTTAATAGACATACCCACTTAGGTATATACTATACCACATAATAAATTTCAAATCAATTAAAACGGGTTCTTTCATGCTGGTCTGGGAGTAAAGAAAAAACGTAGAATTTACCAGTTCCTTCTCTTCCCGCGCAGATGGTAAAAGCCCATCGAGAGAATGGGCGAAAGTCTTAGGAATCATATTTGTTATAGGTGAAGTGGCTAGCAACCCATCACTATTTTGATTTCCCTTTCCACCTATACGCCCTTAATCATGCTAAACGTGGCCCTAACGTTTTGTTACCCTAGGCTCTGTCTACCCCGTTAGGGATAAAGACGTGATATATGGTATGTATCAAAATGGGACTCGAAGTAGGGATCTAATAAAAATTTAGCCACAGGATTTAATTTTATTAATGGGTACCTATATAAGCTAACATTGGTATTACAATATTGTGAACTGAAAGTATTAATGCTATTAAACTCAACGCCGTATATAGATTCCAAAAAAGTTACCAAAGATGGCCGGACGTCACGTCACAAGTGTCATTTTCATTATGACATTCCAGGTGTAACCAACCGATGCACATTAATAAAAAATAGTCATAATAATATTTTGTTGTTATTTAAGTGTAAAGATTATCCCAACTTTTTGATGTTTCCTATATACAGTGTAAAAATATGTACTTAATCAAAGTTTCAAAAATAAGTACCACAGACTCTTATTCCGACGCAATAAGGCCAACATATTTTTGAGTGGTTCGAATAGATACTTATTTTTGCACTTGATCCTACCTATGCATATCCTATTTAATAGGGCCTATTACATACAATGTGTGTTGCACATGAATACCTTGGTTTTGAACTATCCATGTGTCAAAATATATCATTTTTACGAGTTTGACTGACAAACATAGGTACAAACTAAGTTTTTACCCTGCCACTATGCCGAATGAAATGAAGTGACAATTGGAGATATCATGGTGGGTGGCCCTGTGGCCGCCATATTTACCATAAAGTTGGCCATACGTGATTTGTTGTCAATATTTCTACGTGCACATCAAAATTATTTCATAAATAGTATATAGGTACGCAAATTATAACATTAATAGTATCCAAATGTTGTTTAAACCTGAAGTATTACCACTGTAATATGAACTTTTCTTCTACAAAACAGTTTGAACCAAATTTCTGTAGGTGAAATTAATATTAATATGAAATAATTTATTTATGTGGTTGCATTTAATTTTAACTTTACAATTACATAAAAATAAATTACTTATGTATTATATTTATAAAAGTTCAAACTTACCGATGCAAAACTTTTTTATTTTATTGGCAACACACGAGTAGTTTTTTTGGAATCTATATACGGCGTTGAGTATAGTTACCAATACCTCTCAGTGCTAACATTTATTGTCAATACAAAATTGTATTAATATGTCACTTTAGTTACAGCAATGTTATTCGACAAGTATGGTAACTTTTATTTCGTTACAGTGGCGTAAATACGTTGATCCTTACAGTACACAGCCGTTCTTTGTACGAATCCCGAAAATAGGGCGATAAGTAGGGTTGCCATTCGTTCCGTATACACGGGACTGTCACCGTATTTAAGTATCACGTCCCGCATTGTTACTTGTCCCGTTTTTGTCCCGTTAATAATATTCCAATATACACGTACTAAAGGCTCGAAGCCGACGGCAGGCATGAGACGCGCGGGGGCACGCGGTTGCGAGGAGAGGTGAGGGAGGGGCGGTGCGGACCGCTCGCTCGCCTGCTCGGTCACTATCTGGAAGAGATCCCTTTTAGGGATAAGTTCGCTTTTGGGCATTTGTTTAGTCCTGTATTCATCTTTTTCTTGTGTTTTATGTAAAGAGTTATACATGCATAAGTCCCGTATCAGTTCTCAACAATAATGGCAACCCTACCGATAAGTAATAATTTGAAGGGGTTTGTGTAATCGTTACAATATTTTATGACGTCAAGTTAAACACCTGTGTAATAAAACGACATGAAAGAGCGCAAATTTCTCGGGAAAAGATTACGAGCCTGCAAAAATACAGATTTCGTAACTAAATACCGCTTACGAGCGTTAATGTACGTTATGTTATGACGTCGACTGTGATTGAAATAGGTAAAAACGCCTTTAGAAAAAATATAATTCGGATACGATACGCAGGATATATATATTAAGCTGCATACAATGTTCGCGAAAAATTACAATAGGTACCTACCTACATGTACGAAAGCAATATCAAGGAAGCGGCGTTCCAAATTTCGAATTACCATTTACTTAAGTAAGGTTTTGTGAGGAAAGATGGCCGTTTACCATCGGGTGACCTTTCTTGCGTGTCCCTCCCTCGTTGAATAAAAACTCTAACTCATATAGGAACACAGCCACACTGGTAACGAATTTACAATCCCAGTTTTATTGCCGATTATTGATCACTAGCTGTCTACACATAATTCGCTTATCGCTATCCCACGGGAACTATACGTTTATCCGGGATAAAAACTATCCAATATCCTTACCCGGGACTGAAACTATCTCAGTACAAAATTTCATTACAATCGGTTCAGTGTTTAGCCGTGAAAGAGTAACAGACAGACAGACATGCATTAGACAGGGATTACCACCCTTTGTCATTAGGAAACTCTACATTATAGGATCATAGCACACTCAGCGGTAACTTGTTCTTACCTGGACAGTTCCGAACCAGAACGCACTTCTTAGAGTGCTCGTCTCTCAGGAAGCCGGCCTTGCAGCGGCACCCGACCCAGCACTCCCACGGCAGCGGGCAGTGCACCCCGCCCGCTCCCAGCAGCTTCATGTTCAGACACGTCGGAGGACACCTCCAAGTACACATGGAGAACTCCTCGTACTCTCGAAAGCAAGCTGAAGTGCGGTAGCTCGCAGTTGATGTTAGAAATGCGAGATATATTAAATATGGAAACATGTGGTGCGCGTTGAAACTACGTTGAAACGCAGGAAAGTCATAAAAATACTATTTATTACATTCTGTAACGATATTTTTTAGGAATAGGTATATTGCATGCATTAGGTGCGTTATGCTAGCCATACACGATCCTTCCTATTGTCTTCTTCTCTCATTAATGGCGGCCGTAAGGCTTGTGCCAATGTCAGTGTGGTAAAAATATAATTCAAAAATCTTGTGACAAAAATGTCGGCAACGTTGTACGGTAATGGTCAAAGACCCCCGTCTCCCCCTGTCGGGCTCTTAGCCAACGGATAATATCCCACGGAGACCGCTAGGAAATCATTAACCGGTGCCCAGGGTGCACCGGAACAAGCACTGCACTTCCCCTCGGACGGATCCAAAAACGAACCGCAGCTCTTGATCACACGCGGAGGTAACCCGACTCGCACCCCCTTCCTATTGTCCAAAATAAAGTCCAATAGACCTGACAGCTGCCATTCCGTCCCACACGGTCAGTCTTAACGGCATGACGCTGCCGATTGGACAACGGGAAGGATGGTGTGTAGCCAGCATTAGAGATAAGACTGTCCTAAAATATTTCATTCATTTCATCACATACATACAAAAATCACGTCTATATCCCTTACGGGGTAGACAGAGCCTAAAATAGCAAGACCTAAAGGCCACTTGTGGAATGACTGTGGGCGCATAAGAGGAAAGGCGAAAAATAGTGATGGGTAGGCCTATAGCCGCATCGCCTATAATAGATTCCTATCATTTTTGCCCGTTCCTACGAAAGGCTTTTACCATAGGCGTGGGAAGAGAAGCCGCTTTTCCTTGCTTCCAGACCAGCTTGAACAAAAAATTTTGGTTGGCAACGTACATAGGTACTGGAATAAATACTTAGGAACCTAAATACTGTTAATTCATGCAGGCAAAGGCAATTCCTCCCTTATAAATGGTTGCAACTCTGGTATAATAGACATTCGCGGGGTGTTAGGATCTTGTGCAGGACCCGTCCGGATCGCTACTTGTATTTTCCTCGCAAATTCTGCCGCCAAGCAGCAGTGCTTACGTTGCTACATTCAGACGTGTAGAAATAGATTACTGGTGATGTTACTGACACATGACGTATTTTATCTAGGCTGGCTAGGCTCTAGGCTGGTAACGAATTAGCAATGCTCCGGTGTCACTTACCAAAAGATGACCCAATTGCTCGTTTTCCCTATATCATAAAAAGTTCTGAGCGCCGCTTGTTTTTGAATTCTTTACTTACTCAGATTCAGAATGTCTATTACAAAAATTTTGGAAAGTTGAGCTTCTCTCTAATTGGCGTAAAAACCAGGACGAACGTTGATATCGCTGTTTATAATGAGTCATTTAATTGGACAGGCATGTCATCAAATAAATTACTTACGTGCTCATTGTTTAGATTGTCTTATAGGAACGATCTCCACATTGGTCGGTATTTACGTCTGACCTAATTTCTCGTGTGTTGCTGTGCAAATTTTCAACACATTTCATGTTTGTATCTAGATCTACTTATAAGTACTTACAAGATGTTAGCTAAATGGAAGTAGGTACGTATGTATTTGAGTTTTCCAAAAAAAAGTCCACGAGTAATTTTTTTACAAAATTTAACTACTTTGAGTTTTTCTTACTCAGAATCGTTTACCCTATCGCTCCTTATACAAGAAAAAATGTGTCCCAAAATGTCCATTCCAGTCCGTCACTTTTTTTTAATATAGGTAACTACCTATGTATGGAACGTGACGAACAGGAAAATAAATCCATATTGAATCTGGGACACACTCTTTCTTGTATGAGAATCGATAGGGTAAATGATTCTGACTAAGAAAAACCCAAAATATTTAGATTCTGGAAAAAATGTTCATGTGGGATTTTTTTTGGAAAACGCTCACTTATAACAAAAATCTGATATTCAATAGAGAAGAACTATATCCTACTGACATAATTTTTATCCATATAAAGTGCGTGATCGAATTCAAGATCAAATCAAAAATGTAAACTAAAATTGTTTTGATTGCCATTTAATTGTATAAGTAATAGTAATATCCTGTCTAATTTTCGATTACGTTTTTGATCTCGAATTCGATCACTGACTTCAATTCATAAATGCGAAAGGGTTGTCTGTCTGTTAATAACCACTTGCTTTTATTTTGAATACCTGGACAATATAGTTACTATAACATTCTCCTGATTTGGCAACCTTTCTTGTGAAAGATTGTTGTTTCAAATGACGAAATCGATTAAAAGAAAGACGTGCCTTCAGCAGATCTACAAATCTGATTCACGTAATTTATCTAAACAGTATCTCCACATCTTGATATTCCAACGAAACTATCGATCCTGCCGATTACGAATTCTTATAAAAGCGAATCATCGGATCAAAGTCATCATTCAAACAAATCACAACTCTATCTCACTAGTACAGTAGTCATTAGGAGGAAAATGATTGGGCTCAAGAGTGCAGTGGTACTGGTTCTGGCGGTAACCCAAGTCAGAGGGCACTTGGTGTGGAACGACCCTGACCTGCAGCCAGTACAAGGGCTATACGTCAAGCCTTCTAGCGACGGAACCTCCGGAGACCTCTACGTAGCAGCAACAGAGGACAATGGAGTCCAATCTCAGTGGTTAACAGAGCAGCCTGTCAACTTCCTGCACGCCCAGTCACAACATCAACATTCGGCCATTCCTCACTTCGCTTCAAACAACGACCTCTCTGGTGATGAATCATTGATCGCTACTCAGAAGCGCGCCGTCATCAGCGAACCAGCTGCTAACTACTACAATCAGCATTCTGTAAACCCTGAAGCTAGCTACACTCCGTACAATTACGCTGGCATTCAGTCTCCTAAAACGGAAGCTTTACCGGCCATCGAGAGCTCCCAAGTGCAGGCAGCTCCAACTCCCACTGCTGTTCCTCAATACTCCCCGTACCATTACATGTATCCTCACATGATGTATGCCGCCTACGCTAGTGCTGTGAAAGCCTATCAAGATGCTGGTAAGGGAAGCGAGGACGCTTCTAACAATAACAAGATCGCCCCTTACCCTACGGCTATGTGGCCCACCACCTCCTACTATCCTATGCAATACCTAATGATGGACCCCACTTCGTGGGCTAAAAGCCAAGCGGCTGCCATATCTGGATCAACTACCGTTGCAACCACGAGTGCTCCTACTACCGAGGACACCAAATCTGATTGAAATTGTACAGTTATAATTTAGTTTATTTATTATTTTAAATTTAATAATTTATATTTTCTTTATAATTTCAAATAAAATGCTTGAATGCAATTTTCGGATTTTATTATTTTTTAACTTGGCTGCGTGTACTATTTGTCGTTGTTTAATCATTACCTTAAGTTTAAAAAAGCAACAATTAGTGTTGCCGTTATAAAGGCCTTCGCAATAATTTAAGGTAATATTTTAATATTAACGTTCTAACAAAAAAAAATACAACAAGAGCCGAAGGTTTTCGCCTAGAATTCTAAATATTTTAATCATAGTAAAAATTTTATTTCAATCTAAAACCAATTACTACTAGTAACAATTACAACTAGAATCAGTAAATGAATCAATTTTTTTAGGCTACATTGGGAAATTCAGTACTCAGCGTAGCAACACTGTCCTTTTGTCAAGATGACGTTTTAACAAGTGCTGCGCGTGTTACGAAAATTAAATAAAACTATATTAAATTATTACTATACTAGTGCTTTTAGCACTAGATACAGCGTAGATCGTTAATTTAATACATCAATATGGTATCCAAGAAGAAGAAGAAGGTTTGTCATTAATAACCAAAAAATTAAATCACACGTGTTTGGTTTGTATACAGTTTTAATATAAATATTTTTACAGTATGCGTCTGGTGAGGGAGCTCAATTTATGACGAGAAAGGCTGCCTTGAAGAAACTTCAGCTGTCCCTAAAAGATTTCCGGCGTATTTGCATTCTGAAGGGCATATATCCACGGGAACCGCGTAATCGTAAAAGGGCTCAAAAAGGTGCCGGAGGTATCAAGACGCTGTATCACACAAAAGACATCAGGTTCTTGCTGCACGAGCCGATAATATGGAAACTAAGAGATTTGAAAGTAAGATAAAATAATGTAATACTTAGATTTTTTTTTCGTTTCATCGCGAAACATCACGAGTCATTACTAATTCTGTTCCTTTAATTCAAGGTATACCAACAAAAAATTCGGAAAGCAAGGGCTATGCGTCGATATGGAGAGATGAGAAAGTACTTACGGGATTATCCTGAGATGACTGTTGACCATATTGTGAAAGAGAGATACCCAACATTTGTTGACGCCCTGCGTGATTTGGATGACTGCCTCACGCTTTGCTTCCTGTTCAGCACCTTCCCGTCTCTGAAAAGAGTGGCAAGGGATCAGTCCATGATGTGCCGCAGGCTGACGGTGGAGTTCATGCATGCTGTCATTGCTGCAAAGGCTCTCCGTAAAGTGTTTGTCTCTGTCAAAGGTTATTACTATCAAGCTGAATTTGAGGGCCAGACAATAACATGGATTGTGCCTCACCATTTCTCATTCCAGGTATAATAATGATTTTTGGAAGTACAGTCCAAACTGTTTATAGCAATATCATTTATAACAACATATCAGGTGTAACAACTAAGAAATAAGTCCCAACACAATCTTTTACACCAATATAACACTGATTACAATGTTTTGTCGGCTTCAACGAGGAAAATATGGCTGTCCCTTCCATGTTGCTATAAACAATCTTGATTGTAATTTTAATTTTATTATTAATCATCATATTTATCTGTCATAGTTATTTAGTGGTGAGTAGGAGTTCTAATAAAAATGCTTTTCTTTATTTTCAGCCCCAAAATAAAGATGAAGTAGATTTTAAAATCATGTCTACTTTTGTTGAATTCTACACAATGATGCTTGGTTTCGTGAATTTCAAGCTTTACCATTCCCTTAATTTGGTCTATCCTCCAAAACTAACTCCAGGATTGTCATCAAGTTCGGACAAAGACCTTATTGACGAGAAGGCTTATGTGGCAGAGAGAATAGCCGCCATGAACTTATCTCTAGCTAGAGTTGCTGGCTCCAATGATGCTGAAGAATTACCAGAAATTGACATTTTCAACACAGAAGATGAGGACCCACAAAAATTGGAAGATGCAAAGCTTGAGGTGGAGAAAGTGAAAAAACTGAAGACAATGTTCAAAGGACTAAAGTTCTTCATAAACAGAGAAGTCCCGAGGGAACCATTAGTGTTCTTAATTCGCTGTTTTGGTGGTGAAGTGTCTTGGGACCGCAATATGTTTGTTGGGGCTACATTTGATGAGACAGATGAGACAATAAATTACCATATTGTGGACAGGCCCAGTATGGATAAGCAATACCTTTCCCGATACTATGTGCAGCCTCAATGGGTGTTCGACAGTGTGAACGCGAGGACATTGCTGCCAATCAACAAATATCTTATGGGTGCTGTCCTACCACCACATCTGTCTCCATTTGTTGACAAGACTAAAGATCAAGTGTACATTCCACCAGAACAGAGAGCACTCAATGATCCTGATTTCAAACCTCAAAGTAAGTAGCAACATTCTGCTACATTAGCAGAGAATTGTGTTGTCCGAATTGTATACAGTTTCAAATTTAAAAAAGGAGCTTTTTGGTGAACCTAATGTAGGCTGCAGATGATAATAATGATGTCAATGATCTTTGACAAAAGTATCTAACTTTAAGTTAAACTTTTTTTTAGATGATGATGGAGCTTCTGATGAAGACATTGAAGAAGCCAGTGATGAAGATGATAAAGAAAAAGAGGATAATAATTCCGAGGATGAAGGAGCGGAAGCAGCACTTACCAGACAGTACCAGGAGGAAGTGGCTGAAGAATCGTCTTCTGATGATGATGGAGAGGATGACAAAGAGAAGAAGAAAGTTGCAAAGGAGAAGGTAAGTGCTACTGCAGTTTGTACTTTGCTTTTCCAAAACGCAATTAGGAAAATAGGCTTGATAGAATTTAACGCCAAAATGACCTGCTATAGTGATCACACCCTATGCAAAAAAACATTCCATGTAGGTATAGCATAGCTTTCTAACCTAACTATCCTTTTCTTTCACCAAAAGGTCTCAAATATCCCTCAGCACTTGACTCTTATTTTTACAATTCACATACAGGTAACATAGGATATTAACACAAGCCAAGGCGCCATGTTTTAATCTCTAAAAGCGTTTGTCTAATTTATTTTTTTATCGCAGAAAAAGGCCATGGCCGTACAGCCAGGCGTGCCCCACAAGGACCATCCCTACCAGAAGGAGATTGAAGATAAGCAAGCCTTCAGATTGCGCGAGAAACTTGTACGCAAGAAGCACAGGAACCTTTACAAAAGCATGAAGGCGGGGCAAGAAGCCCGCAAGAAGGAAATCTGGCTGCTGAGGAAAAAGAGGCGCCTCCATGATGAGAAGGCCCAAGAAGAAAAGAAAATTGAGAAAAGGAAGCAGAGGATGCAAGCATTGGACGCAGCGTCGGCTTAGAACATCAATAAAGTATTGAAACGTTTCAGTCAAGTGTTTTGTTTTCAAGCTTGCCTCTTGATCTACCCCAGTATAACGCAGAAATTAACAGCGCCTTAAAATGTCGAAAGCAAATAGACGCACACGCGATAGACAATGCTAATGTACAAAAATTTAGTAAGGGGACCAAATTCTTTTTAACGGACATATTTTGAAACTAAACTCACTTGATCACTATCCACGTTTATAAATATCCACGCAATGTGGACTGCTAGAACTACCGTCGAGGGCACATACAATGTTATATTATTATGACGGCTATCGTACCATAGAGCAACTGGTCTTAACTCTGGTAGCTACTTCACTGATGATAGTGATGATGTGATGGCTTCGCCGGACTAAGAATGAAACTCCTCGGCACCAGGAGATTTCAAGGCACTACCACTGCGCCTAATCACCCAATTCATGAATGAGGTGGTAAAAGCGATGGAATAGTGCGGAGGGGTAATTACACAAAAGATCCACGAATGGTCCCCTAGACTAAGACAAGATAAGATGATCTGATGTTATGATGCTCGTGCAGATCAATATTTACGCACAGGCTGGGGCATTATGTCAGTATTCCTCAAAAGAACATTTAAGTAAAATTTCAATTGTACTCTCAATTATACAAGTAGAAAACAGTAAAACGAAATTCATAACAATAATTATAACTATTTATTTCCTATTGGTTAAATTAACAAAACGAGCTAAATGCTCCTTCCAGATTCCAAACACAGCCGTTGGAATTACAAAAGCAATTATTCAACAATTTTAACAACAAAGTAGGGATCGAGACGCACGTCCGATTACATTTAATACGCCATAGCGACCATAAGACCATATGTGCCAACGAACGGCATCACAGATCGTAAATACATTACAATTTTACTTTGGACTGTACCTATAGGTACAATGCACCTTTGAACACTTTTACAAGACGAATACCGTGCTCATATAATGGCGTCTCGCGGCGATAAGGAGCACTAGAACCATTACACATAAACGGATAACTCACGTATAAAAAGTCGACTGATGCTCGACATGTTTCGAACCATGAGCGAACCTTTACGGAGTGACGTGATCAGTGTTGTGTGCTGCCCGACATTTGACAATAATAAAAATGACGATGAAAACGAGGGTAGTTGTGCGCCGCTGTCAGTTGCGTCGAACAGCCGCGCAAGCAGAGCGCTGGCGCGCAGTGTTCGTGTCGCTGCCGCCGGGGCGAGCGCTCTTGGAAAAAGAACTACGAAATAGTCCGAAACATGTCGAGCATCACTCGACTTTTTATACGTGAGTTATCCGTTTATGTGTAATGATGATTAAGTCTCACGGTAGTTTCATGTTGAAAGCACTAGAACCATTGAACAAATAAGTTATTTACAAATGTTTGCTAAACGAAATCATGAATACCGAGATATTCAAACGCATCGTAATTCCTTCCTTGTCTAAGTTTTTACAAAAGTTGGGCTGCCTGTGTTAAGTGGGTGAAAGACAGGCGAGTAAGTACGCGAACTTACTCGCCCGTCTGTCACCCACTTAGCTGAAGTCGTTTCAGATTAGGCGTCATTTTCGACCGTTTCTAAAAGGTCGTATTTGCACGCTTACTATACTTGCGCACGTCCGCACATGCGTCCTAACTCCAGAATGTGAAACAACGTCGTTTTCAGCGTTTATGCATTTGCTAAGGTTTAAAATTCTTGTCCAATTTGAATGTGGTTTAACATGGATCTTTTCGGTCTTTCCCGCACAAAGGAAAGCCAGGTTGCTACTTAGTAGAGAAACTGTATTTATTGTCTGTGTTTAGCGAGCATAAATCAACGCGTGAAAAACAAGCCTAATCTGAATCCATGCTAACTGTTTTAAGAAATTAGTACATAATAGTTAATCCGAGTCGGAATCAGCGTCGTCGCCATCTTCGTCACTGTCTTCAAGCTCCGGCATCGGAAAGCGTAGGATAGCTGCCACGCCTGTTAGCTGGTCTAGTTCTGTAAAAGATAACAAATTACATTTATTGGTAAGACGCTGCGATGGCGATTTGGTGCCAACAAATACATATTCAGCATATTAGGCATATGTATTCTAGTGACAGTAAACCAGGAAAATTACTGCCACAAGAGAAGAGTAAGAAAGAAAGAAGAATATTGCAGAGGCATTCCACCAATAGTACTCTGTTGCCAGAGTGGATCTCTTTTAGCATTAAAAATTACCCAATATCAGGTGACAATTTTGCTTGTAGGTACATCGAAAAAAAATAATGTGAATTTCTTACGTTCGCCAGATACATGCATGCTTGAGAATATCCTAACGTCGCCTCCGTTATCCCGTACGGAGTCCACTAGCGCCACATACTCCTTCCTCTTCAGTATATCTTGACACCTGAAAATAGTAAATCGTAGTAGTACTAAGTAGTAGTAGTAGTAGTGGTAGGAATGTATGGAACACATCAAAACAGTTTTTTTTATTGCCCACTATAGGGCAGTTTCAGCCTGTGTTAAAACAGTGCGCACCAAACAGTGATTATATGTAAGTATATCGGAGGCAAGCCGTATGGCATTTAATCCTTTTCCTCTAATTCTGCACAATAAAAGTGCCCAACTGCCAATAGACAAGCCGGTGGGAATACAGTTCTATGGACACCACGCCACTGATATGTACTTTAACAATATTTTGACACTGTCCAAAAATTCACTCACCTAAACAACTTGTCAGATATCATTAGTACTTCAATGGCCTGTGCTTCATTTGCACGTTCCACATGTCTTTTACCATAAAAAGCCTTGGTAGGTTCTAGCTGTAACATTGTGTAGAAACTTTCTAGCAGCTTTACCTCGCTGGCCGCTTTTGTATCAGAGATCTTTGCCATCACTGCTGGCTCTTGTAACACCTCTGGAAGGAGCAAAAACTACTTTAACTATACAATTATATTAAAAATATAGTAATCTAAGCAGAACAGTAATATAAAAAGATAGTAAGTTATGAAAACATTTCTCTTGACAAATACAGCGCAAACAAGTTAAAAAAAATCTTTAAACATTGACCACTGTTCAGACACAATCCTGTAAGTACAGATCATATTTTTCTCATTTTATTAGCTCTAGAAATATTTTCAAATGTTCACAGTAAATTTACCTTTTAAAGAATGTTTGAACCCAGAAGAAGCTTTTACAAGCAAAAATTTGCTCTTATTATCAATAAGAACTTTGTCGTCCGTTTTGATGGCTTGCTGTATCATGTACTCATAGAACTGGTCCTTGACAAACCCTGGTGAAGCGATGATCACACATTTTACTATGGAGAAGTCTATATGTCTTCGTATACCTTGCATTACTGCTTCATAGAACTTAATCAAACCCTAAAAATAAAATTGATTATTATATGTGTTGTTTTTAGAAACCATTAAAACCACTTGTTTTTTTTTAAATATTCACAATCAGTCAAAAGATTTGTAGCAAATTTGGTGAGATGGGTTATAGCTTGTAAGGTAAGGGAAGAGGGTCATTGCTCTTTCTCCTTTTACAATACATAATGTCTTTTCAGTCCTACAATGTTACATTAGTAGAGGTATACAACAGCTTAGCTGCCAGATGATCAGGTATTAGGCTGCTTTATTTATTTTGCGATTTTGCGATGAAATATACCTAATGCCTTTATTGATTATATAGATATTTATCTTGATCTATGGTTATGCGAGTCTGGAACCTCACACAAAAGTTAGTATGTACCTTTTCATGTTGCTGCACAAAGCCTTTTCTTTTTCTTGGTATTGTGATGTCTATTTTAACTCGCACAAGAGTCATGGATGGTGTGATGAGACACACATGAGCAAGGCCCTCCTGCATCACAACTGCTGCCACGTCAGCATTGGCTGCGGGATCACAGGCCATCTCCACTCTCTCCAGAGCCACGGAATCCCATAACACTTTTTGTAAAGTGAACTTTCTGTTTAATTCTAGATCTAATGTATGATATGCACCCATCTGGAAACATTACATTATAAATGTTTATCAATATTATAAGCTCATTTAAATCATAGTAAACCAATGGCGGTGTTAGATGGATGTGACTAACAAAACATGTTACTTCTGAATGAAATCTAGAGGAGACAGCATTGTTTCTATTTGTAATTAATCACCTTAACATACTGGTTCTCTACAACATTTCGGCCTTTTAACCGCAAAACACACGCTAATGTGTCGAAGTCTATAGTCTCCACTTTGATCGTCAGAGTGGTCCGCACGCGATTGCTCGTAGACGAGCCTGTTGCGGACTCGGTTTGTACTTTGCGCACAGTGGATGCGGTCACTATATCCCCTTCGGATATGAGATTATAAGCGTGCCATATATCTTCTGGCTCTTCTGGGGTGAGACCAATACTCCTGAAAAAATATTAAAACACATTTCACACAGTTTGTGAGCAAAATAGAAGTCGTTACGGCTATCCAAAAAGTAACTCTGTACTTACCCGCAGCCATCCCTTTCAATGTTTTTGTGATTTAACTTCATCTTATTTAGTTTAAGGAGTTACTGATAACAACATTAAACCATAATTAACTATTTAATTAACTCCGTTTGTGTTGCTTGGTCCATCTGCTAAATCAAGATCACCACAAGACATACACATATGACAGTGGCAGAACTGGCAGATTGACATGCAGACGGGCTGAACTGGAACTGGCAAACAGCAGTTTGAGATACAGAAAGAAGGAAACAACTTTAAGAGAATATTTAAATTAGACAACTACGATATTTCGCAAGCATGTATGATATAATATATGCTCATTGACTTTAAAACCACGATATAAGAAAATAAAACTGACATTAACCATGTAATTTTAAACTAAAAGGAGTAAATTTTCACTAACTCGAGGTGTAGGTGTTTTTAACAACCTCTCAAACAGTGCAATTATGACATCGCGGTACTACTTTGTAATTTATCTGTGGCAATTTTAAACGTCCGACGGGATTGAGATGGAGTATGGCCAATCGTAAATTTTGTTGTCGTGGTATATAATAATGGGTTCTTAATTATGTTGCGTCGCGCTGAATGAATCCTCAGAAAATCTATGTGACTCCTAGTGCCAAAATATTTTTAAGGATGTGAATACGATATATGTATTGAACAAGGTGTTTGTGCAGTGCTAGTGGTATTGATAACACTGTCAAGCTCAGCTGGGTTTCAACGAGCGGTAAAAATCTAGCGATTTTTTCTTTAGGTAGCGGAAAGCACTTTTGTGCTCCAGTTCCTCAAGGTATGCCGTTATATTTTCTCTATTATGCTTGCTAGCAGAAATGCGTCAACGACTTGGCAAATTTTAAAAACAATAACAAGTTTTTATTTGTTGAGAATGTTTCGCGGTCAATTTTATGTTAACTAAAATATTAAGCGAGTTGAGATCTCTTAGATTTCATTAAAAAAACAGGATATGTTACAGCATTGCCTGAAGTAACGTCCTATATTTACAGTATCCAACATTGGCCGTGATCCATATTGCGTGTCCTCTTCTTATTGCGCGGGAACTTGCTTTATTTTTAGCATTTACACGTTTATCCGAGACGCGTCGCAAATATTATTTAAATTACGGTTTATTTGTAGTGCAAACTAAACACGCGGGCTACAGATAAGATGGGTTCATAGACTATCTGAATTTCGTATCTACTTGAGTGTGAATAAATAAGTGAATCAAAAATGAGTGCACCGCAAGAGACTGTTTCGAGTGACGCAGCGCTGCAGCCGGCTGTGTCATCAACCTCACTAGTTGGGGATACTTCACCACCGGGATCTACAGCATCTCGGAGCACAGCCCCTGCTTCAGTCAAGTCTGCAGACTCCACAAGACCTTCTTCCCTGCCAAAGCCATCTGGCCTCAAACCTCCAACTAAGATTGGAAGAATGTGTTCCAATGCAGCACCAAAACCAGCAGTACCCATCTCCCCGAGAACCGGTGAGTGCTAGTTTTTCCAAAATATTTATTTTTTGTAGATTACTGTTAGGCATGTTTACGAAGTTATTCTCTATCTTTTTATTAGGTTCTAGGTTTTAGACTTCAATGAACAAGCAAACTGCAATTGACAACTTTTTGCTTTTGGGTACAGTTATTTTTTATAGCCATTTTGGTATGCTTAGTGTTAGTATTAACATCATTCATTTACATTGGATTGTGTTGGGTCGATTATATTGGCAGAGTTCGAGCAATAATCATAATTGCTTAAGAATGTTGATTCATTTGACTTTGTTAATTGTTTGTACCATCTGATAATTATCTCTGATCAAGTCCATAGTACAATTTGTGTAGGCCACACACTCACAGCATGTTAATAAAACTAAAATAAAGAGAAAATAAAGCATTTTAGACACAATAGAAAAAGTACAATAGTGTCACACTAGACTGCAGCATAACTTTTATGTTTTGTTTCTATTTAGTAGAATAGGTATTCTAGAGAATAAGAGAGGCACAATGCACACAAAAGACTACTAAACTACTTGTTTTGTGAAAACAGTATTATTGTGAATTGCCCCAGTTTCATAGAAGCATGTTTTGGTTAAAATAACGGTATGCAGTTGTAGTTCAACTACTACATACTGTTGTTTTATCAAAAGTTAGTCATGGCGCCAGAGAAATACATTTAAGAGATAATCTTAAACACTCACGCAACAAGAGTAAAATCATGATAAGATACATACAAAGTAAAGATAAGATGACATTTTAAATAGAAGCTTAATGGTACTTGTTTGTTTACTTGCACCACATCGTTAGATCATCACTATATTAATATCCTATGAGCTGCAGGTGACCTCAGCTCTCATATTATTGGAATGACATTAAATTTCGATGATACGACCTTGGGAACCAGATAAAACGAAAACTGGTTTCTTGCTCGTTTAAAATTCGCCACGATCGTGGTAAACGATTGTCTGGATTTGATAACTAATTGCAATTAAATTCATTGAACAGGCAAGGCTGTCTAGAAATAATATGTCGAGCAGCAGCGTTAAATTGCGATTTGTGACTGGTATTAATCAAATAGGCATCCTTTTTTATTAGGAATCTGTGTGAATCGTCATGAATGTTTTAGCTGCCTTTACATTACGTACCATTACAATGTAACTGACGTTACAGAAAACTACGATACAATTACATTAAAACTGTATTTGAACTACGATTTGGCAGGCGAAACGCCGATACCTATCTTGAATACGGTCTTCCGCCCCAACTTTCCAAACTCCTACATACACCAGCGATTGCGGTCTTTATTTTCAAACACAGATCTATTATCGCTTGATAATAGATCTGTGTTAGCTACATTACAGATGTTCTTAATCTTTTCCAATGTGTGGACATTGAGGAAGTCCGGGATGCTCCAGCAGCCTATAGCAGCGATGGCGCTGACTGTACGTTGCGTTGTTTCTCCAGAAATAGTTTCTCTGACGTTCTCTGACTATGCATTCCATTCGGCAATAATTCGATTTCTCTTTAATAGCGCTAAAGTAGATACCAAGTTATTCCAAACAGTTGTTGCGGTTGCACGTAAGTTCATTTCTGTACACAACGTCGTTTAGATTTTATGCTGATAAATGCTTTTTCGTGTTAGGTTAAGTCAGGAGCAAATGGCAAGGTGTACTAAAGCTCGCAGTTTTACAGCACCAGTCAGGCGTAGATGCTTAAGATGATAAACCGAATAGGCACAGTTGTGGGGATGCATGCCAAACTAGAAACTAGAGAAATTTCAGACTACGATTTTTTCCTCGCTTATGTTTCTTGTTAAGTAAGTTTACCTTACTATTTCTATTTCAATTCTTCCTATTTCCCCATGATTATATACCCTTTATGATATCTAGTTTAATGTGACTTAGTTACTTTGGCAGATGAAAGATAAACAAGTTGTTTAGTGTTTTTCTGATATAATAATTGCCTGGTTAACGCCCGCCACAGCAAAAAACCCAAATCCTGTTATAGTAAAGTGAATCTGAATACCGGTTCCGAGCGCGACCTTCAGGTACTACGGAATGAACAGTATTAATATTATTGTAGTACCATTACCGTTACTTCGAATGGCTATGAGGAAACGGCAATCTCTGATAACCCACCGGTATCTCGCACAGTTATTAAACAATTACATTTCAACGTTTAATTTTTTAACTGTCTGAAATACGACGACAAAGTTAAAATTACCTGCGTAATTGTATGTCTTAAGTTGTAAGCTTGTAGCGCTTTAATTGATATAGCAAAATACCATTTATGATTAAGTAGGTGAAGTAAATAAAAATAAATTG
The DNA here is from genome assembly GCA_932294345.1 of Pandemis cinnamomeana. Taxonomy (NCBI): domain Eukaryota; kingdom Metazoa; phylum Arthropoda; class Insecta; order Lepidoptera; family Tortricidae; genus Pandemis; species Pandemis cinnamomeana. Next base: position 5,824,282 of record OW028705.1, on the reverse strand, counting down.
CTTTAATTAGTTAAACACTAGGTACACCATTTAGAAACGTGTCAAGGATATCGTGTTTACTAAGTCTTCAAGTGTGAAGCCCGAAATAGCTTATTCGTGTTTTGGTCATGGGCCTTCAATTTGTCTTGGGCTGTTCCATTGTTCGTGATTCACTTTCTCCGGAGCGTGCGTGACTGCCGCGCCGGCGCCGCCGGTTCATCCGTCCGCTCCATTATCGCCACTCGATCATTGACGACTTTGCATCACACTTGACGGTTGCTACGCTATTCAGCTTCAGACAATTTAATTTAAAGTCAGAGAAGCTAATAAATAATATTTGCTTCAAATGCTCAAGTAGGTACTTTCTTCGTGCACCTGGTGCTGATTGGTCGGGAAAGCATTAAATTAACGGTACTAAAGAAGTTTAACTTTGACTTCTTGTTTTTCGTTTCGTTAGGGATTCGTTCGCGCTTAAGCTTTAGCTTAAGAAGCCTACAATGTCTGCCGCGTTTGTACGTCCATCTGTTAGCCTGAATGACGCTATCCAACATTTGAAAGAATCCAATGAACTTATGGGATCCAATATGGGATCATAGAAGACACATAAAGGCCCTGAGAAATCAAATTGGTCAAATTATAGAAAGTATAGAAAATAAGTAGTAAAATATTTTGCCTATCGACGTAACTGTATGTGAAATGAACTGTAACACGCTGCCTCGATATTTAGCGCACTAATCAGGTGTGAAAAACTTTGGTTCTGGTTTTCTTTTAGAAACTCCAAAGGAGGTAGGTACCTACTAATAATTTATATCCGAATCCTACAGAAATGCCGCTTGGCAAATTGTCGATTCCTTCCAATTCATCTAAAGCCGACCCTATTACCTCGTTGACCTTATTTGCCAACCGATGCCCCGGCTCGAACGAATGAAGATTAGACGAGCTCCGAGCTTACTTCTCATGCCAATTGATTGAATCAGCTAACAAGCTTTGTTTTACGACTGCAAGTGCAGTTCATTCCGGTGTATCTCTTTTAAACTTGAGTACAATTGTCTAAAGATTTAGTAGAGTCCATACAATGAACGGGCTGACTCATTACCACCTACCTCCGAGTTTACTTTTATAATAACGTGGTTTCTAACTGCACGAAGCGTTCCGCCTAAATACCTCATCGTAGCTTTCTACCACTCTTTGTTAAGGTCGCCGTCTGTCCATCAATTCGCATGATATGTGTGTCTGGTTGGAGTCTGTCTGCAGTCATTTGCGAGGCGTAATGAGTTTTAAAGTGGAGGTAAATATTTATCTATCTCTCCACGTCAGATTCCCACGTATGTGTATCACCAAAGGTACGATGTAGTTCATGCAAGCCCCAGTAATTAAGGAAATGCCAAAATAGGAGGTTTAGCTGTAAAAGCTCCAGTCTAATGAAAAATTTCACCTAAATCTTTGTAGTCTTATACCTACTCATAGTAGGACTAGTAGCATGGTCTTAAGTAGGTCTTAGTTATTAAATGATCGATCAAATATAAAGTTTAGTGCAGTAGAGTTGAGTAGAGCTACAATATTGTTTATTTGTTTAGTCAACACATGGGGCATTGATTCATGTTAGCACACGCGGCATCGTTAAGGTAGCGGCCCACCCAAGTCTCCATTGAAATCAAATGCTAAACGTAATCCTGCAACCAGGCGGCCTCGAAACATTCTACAATCAAAACGTTTTCGTACGGTATTCTCACAAAATGTCAAGACTGCACCTAACTTATTTTGTCGTGCAAACGTGTTGCTTCCTGCTTAACGAATAATACTATTACCGTACAACATCTTTCACTGAGCAAAAATATTTATTTTTGTATAACTCCAGTGCTTATCGTAACAATATACCATAATGTAAGCCTTTCAAAGAACTGTTGCTGGAACGTTAAAAGATTAAACCGATCGAGACATTCACAGGTCGTATTTTAAAAACAACATCTCTCTTTTCATTATAACTTATTATCTGAGAATGTTCTTTTTTAAATCCATTGTGTTTTTTATATCGTCACGTCATCAACGCTGAGTTCTTTTTCCGGAACAAGAAGTCAGCGGCAGTGTTATCCTTATTGCTCAATGTGTAGCGTGAAATCTGAATTATGTTTTGACAATAACTGCATATTATAATGTTGCACAAACGTTCGAGTAAACAATATACTTGCTTACGTTGGGAAACTTGTGAGAATGGTTGCTCAATCCCTTTCAGTATTATTTTGTTGTTGTTTAGTTAGATATCAGGTGACACCAAACAAAAAGTTTACTTTAGACAGAATTCCGGATACCACAAAGTGCTACTAACTAGTTTGCTTAGCGTAATTTGCTGGTGTACCTATATGAGTGCATTTTTAACTACGCTCCCCTAGTTTTACGGGCATCGTTTTGCTGTTCGCAGAAATCTGTCTTTACTTTTTATTGTTTTGGGGTTGTTAATTTTTAGCCCTTCTGTTGGTATTGAACATATTGATGCAACCAACACTAATGAGACGTAGTAAATAAAATGACATATTTCTCATGTATCAAAATTAGACCTGCTATCAATGTCGTCAAAATTTTGATATGGCATTGCACTCAGCTTTGCGTCCAAACTGTTATCTAGATGGCGTTAACATTGGAGAGCAAATCGTGACTGTGATCATGGTTCAAGGTCGCTACAATTGCATTATTAATGCCGAGTCCGGGTGACATCATATCATATCTACGCTTAAGCTTTGATTCTACTACTCGTATGTCCACTGGTAACTGGGATTTGCGTAAACTTGAAACCAAACTAACCAGAATAATAAAGAATGATAATTAGTGTCCGACCGAAGTTTCGGTTTCGGTTTCGGTTTCGGCCAATTTCGGCCAAAAAAGTGATTTCGGCCGAAGTTTCGGTTTTGGCCAGAATCCGGCCGAAACCTTCGGCCGGGCCGAAATTACTTCGCGGCCTTATGCATCGGGAGCACTCGGCTTAATTCGGGCGCGCTCGGCCGGGTAGGTATAATCTAATTATATCTATTTTCATTAAAAATAATCGTTTTTTATTTTCAACATGAAACTACCGTGAGACTTAATCATAATTACACATAAACGGATAACTCACGTATAAAAAGTCGACTACGAAATAGTCCGAAACATGTCGAGCATCACTCGATTTTTTATACGTGAGTTATCCGTTTATGTGTAATTATGTTTTTTATTTTTTTTAACAAAAAAGAAACTGTTCTCATATAAGAAATCCTTGCAATAACCTTTTCCTTACGATTTGTACAGTAATTTTGAATATTTTGATAGGTCTTCAAAATTTCGGTTTCGGTTTCGGTTTCGGCCGAAATCAGAAAAAAACCGAATATTCGGTTTCGGTTTCGGTTTCGGCTAAAAATCGTGTTTCGGTCGGACACTAATGATAATAGGACAATTACAGCTTGGCTAAATTATCAGCACAGCAGCGATAAAATTTCCATTAATACATTTTAAAAGCGTATTTCCGTGACATTGATGACTGAAAACATTTAGCATGCTGAATAGGAATTTTTATTAATCCAATAACGCACACTATTGTAGTCGGTACGCCGCAATTAAATCTTTTGTTGTCAGTGTAAATACAGTGGGCATAATTTTGGCAAAAACAGTGATACCCTTTCCATGATAGCAATCGTAATCAGCTGTAGAATTAATAAAGCTGATGTAACTTTTTAAGTCATATTTGAAATTGCGATACTTAATAGCCGGGATTTCCGAACGATACCGGTAACATGAGTGTCGAAGACGAAGTCATCCGCTGGCATTGGTTCTAAGGGCGTCAGTCATCATCAGCGTTCTTGAACCGATATCGAATGACTCAAAAAGAATGAGTGTACGAAATACCGATAGTACGAGTTCACAAATCACGTCACGTTATTGTACAACATTAATCCTTGACAAATAACTACGGTCTTGTACTGAGTGATTCTTGACGTCAAGTCGTTATTTTCGCTTGATACTTGGAACTAGTCAATCCACTGGTTGGATTCCAATGCAAGAGCTCACTCGCTCAATAATCAAGTAGCAATGTAAGAACACCATTACTGGAAAGTGTTCCGGTCTGACGGGCGGCGCCGCCGCAGTGTGGAAAACTGACCGTGTTGTCAACACATCGTGTGTATGTTAGCTGCTTTATTGGCACCACTTACAAATTACTTATCGGCCACTCTCTTCTAACTCGCTCCAGTTAACATAAAAGGGTCCACATACAATAAGCCTTATTTGTAAAACCTCTCAACTATTCTTTGCTAGGAACGAGGAGCAGACTTGCCTTTTCTGTTATTTACTCGTCAGCTTAAGTGTTGTATTAAATAAATATGGTAGGTGAGCGCAATGACTTGGACAAACAATACGTGACTGAAGGCACAATAATATCCTCAGTCACACTCCGTCGCTCCGCAACCAAAACATCTTGATGTTACAATACATCTTAAATTTCTTGTTTCAACGCGTGTCTTTTTTTCATGGTTTGAAAAAAAATATTCAACGACGTCAACGCTTGAAGGACTCTGTGACGATCTGCGACTCAACGAAACAAAGAATCGTGCTCCCGCTTCAGTCAAGACTATCTTTGCATTCGATCAAAGTTGTGATCATAAATCTTAAAATTAAAAGTATATCGTAAATCTTAGTTGCAGGTTGTCTAAATGTTTGTCCTCTTTATGTCTGGGGCCGAGTGCATATTAGGTTTCAGGGGAACATTTTCTATGGATCGTAAATCAGGCTCTGTACGTGCCTTCCACCGTAAACTTGGGTTGAGTCAATGATTGTTTGAATTCCAATCTATCGGTCAACGACCCACTATTTCTGCTTATAAGCAAATTTGTAAAAGTAAATATTTTGAAGACCGTACGTGACAAGGTTTACTAAGCCTCACTTTGATGGAGCCGAATTAAAAAAAAACACCGAATCCGATTTTTAATCGAAAGCTTACTCTAACGCATTTCCACAGCCGGTGTTCAACAACCGACAACTCGTTTAATTTTGGTACATATATGCGTTGTCGTGACTTTTGCCCTATACCGCTGTTAAAGCTCCTAGTGTGAGTTTTCACATGAAAAAGTCTCTTACTATGGAAAAGTTGTTGCGTTGTGCGTTTGTGCGTTACATTGTGCTTTAGCGGCACCTCTTCAGATTTTGAAAATCGGCAGCGAATTCGTTAACTTTGAGATCCGTAACATGTCTATTGCGAGTCAATTCTATTATTTGTAGTCCATTCTAGCACTGAAAATACGATCGTTTGAATATTTCGCTGCATCATCTTTTTTTAATTCCCTGACCGTAGTAGCTGTGAATGTATCCAAAGAATGAATTCTATAATATGATCGTAAACTTTCATTTCTGTTTCTCCTGGCTCCACGTCCAATAATAACAAAGTCATTATTTATCATTACGTTTAGCAGAAATTTAAAATTCACGGAACGCACTTGTTCCTCGGTGAAAGGAGTTTGAACTTTATTCTGTTTAAAATTGCATAAGCACCGCTCTAATACCGTGCTATTTGTTCCTGAGCTCAAGCTCACTTTCTGATTGTAAATGAGCTTTGGCTTGTTCGCTTTTTAGTGAGCCTAGTGAAAGGTGCCGATGTTTGTTGGCTCTGTAACAATCAATTGTCCCCCTGATAACGGACTTGTCACCACAAACGGCAATGCGATGTGTCCGAAGCAGAATGGGTTGACGTTGAATGGAGCTCTTTTAGAAGAGTCGACCTCGGCAACTCGCTTTCTTTGACCTGTTAGAAAACGTGACTCGCTCAACCGTCAACGTTCGGTTTGTCACGAAATAATACTGCAAGTTAAACGCTTATCAATTACCTAAGCCATTTTAAAGCAACGAGTGTTCAGTTTTTTTTTTCGCTTTTTGAAAATGAGAAAGTTTGATTTCTTCTCAGCTTCATCAGTCACTCGCCGGGCGTGATGAAAATAATATTCATAATCATAACTAACTTATTTAAACTAGTGGCTTCGCAGTCATGGAAGGATCAGAAATAGGGTAATTCCCTATCTAGCGGAAATATCTAAAAATCCCTTTTAATGCACTTTTATGGTACAAGTCCTCTAAATTTTGTGACCTTAGCTCCAGTGGTTTAGGCTGTACGTTGTAGGTATGTCAGTCAGTCACAGTACCTATTCATAAGTATGGATTATCATAATTATTATTTACTAAGGAACTCTGAGCTAAGCCTAACACACGGATAGAAAAACAGACACGGAAAAATTGTAAGGGTTCTGTTTTTCCAGAGTCTGGAACCCTTAAAAGTTGTAAGACACAATACTATCAAGTTGCTAGGTTAATATAACAGACTATTCTGGTAAGGAATAAACAAAGAAGCGCCTCATAGGTGCACAGCGGTAAATACAACATTCTAAGCAAACATAGATGAGTAGAAGGTAAGAATTCGCGATAAGAGCCCTGATAAGATAGTAACAAATACTTAGAAAGGCAAAGTTGTATACACACGTCGATAGCACATGGATTCATTGTAGTAATACTTCTTGGGTAATTTGTACACATAAAAATACAAATGTTCTATTTTTATATAACATTTAAAGATAAGTAATACTTATAAGATTGGTATACCTACTCGTAGAACGCGACGAAGAGTAAATCACGACCATCGCGAAAATCCATCGACATAAACTCCTTCCGAGTGTTATTGACAGGAACCCACTCAAATCTAAAACAGCATGTCCCTTACACGCTGCGTCGACCTAAATAAATGACATGGGTAAATGACGATAGCCACATAATATATTGAACTGTGAAAACGCCTCTACCAATTTTCTCCCGCATCTCTCGACCACGCACCCTTCCGTCCCAATTGCTGAAGGGACATTGTTAATTTTCCATTTCATGAAAAGGCTCGCAGGGGCGCCGGGGAAACAAAAACAAGCTAGGCTCGTATCAGGAGGCCGAGGGCGGAGCGCGGGCGTAGGACGCTCCGCCGGTCGCAGTGCACACTCGGCAGGCGAGCAATCCACGCGTTCCGACGTCGCGCGGCCCGCTACGAACATAACACTATCGACACACGAAAACATCATCAGCTTCTACCACAAGCCCAGGAACCATCGTGACACACCGAGGAGTTTTTGTGTTCCGATTCATTGATTTTAAGAGGCTAAAGCGAATCTCACCCGGGAAGGGAACAAGATGCCGGTCGAAACGAAAATCAGCTTCTCTGGTGAGTCAAAATTTTCTGCGCTCCATCTTGAGCTCTTTAAAATTTTTATATTTCTGACACATCAGCCAAGTATAAAGTATTAGCTATTTTGACAATTAGTTATTTGGCCCAACATATTTTTAAGACTAAATGATAAACGAGGCTCACTGTTATCAGTTTTAATAACTGTAAATGAAGTCCAAAGATAATGATGAATGAAATAATTGAAACCACATCCAATATCCTTGACAATTACTAGTAACGTTTGTATTACCTCAGTCGAGTCTTTTAAATACGTACTTAAACAGGTAGCTAATTACTAGAAGCACGATTTTTTTCTAAAAGTACCTAAGTAATATTTTATGTAATGTGGATAAATACAACATTTGGTAAAAGCTTGGTTTCAGTCAGTTAATAGTAAAATGAAATCATTGCGGATCATAAAGATAATCGATGACGAAGTGTTAATTGTATTGTTTTCCAACATACATAGCACTTAAATATGATAAAATAATGTATGTATTATACCTTGTAATCGTGTTTATGTACATATTAATACACGCACACAAATAATACGGATTTTCTACTGATGCTCAGGTATTAATACAAGACAATAAATTCTTAGCAAATTCACAAGATGTCAGATACACAAATCAAGATAAATATATACTACTACGTCTACTACATTACTAATGTCCACAGAGCAGTATGTCGAAATAGTAGGTCTGGAACACAGTGCTCAGTGTGTTAATAAGGTAGCATGTCAGTCGGCAATTGTGCTAATGAAGAGTGAATACTTAGTACCCGCTACAAAGCCTAGCTTGACGAGTTTAAATGGGACTTGATGAAATTTCATAACACGGCACACATTATTAGCAGGATGCAACAATTTAGCACGATGAATGATTCGTAAGCAGATCAGCAATATCAGGAATATCAGGATGCTTTAAAATATGTTTGGATTGTTTGCGTAAATGTCAGAAACAAATTGTGCTATAGAGACAGACATTGCAGGACAGGCGTCGCCCTTTCTGCGATTAAAAGCAGAAGCCAGCAAACTTGAAGTTTTAAAATCTGCTATAAAAAAGCTACTTCAACCAATACATACTATTCAAACAATACAATGGTTTACGTTACAAGTACGTTGCTAGTAACGAATTCGGCCTGAAACTTAGTCTCATCTCACAGCACGGAAATATTTAAATTAGGCCTGAGGTACTTAAATTCACGGCACGCATTAACTTCATGAATACAAGAAGGCTCGAGGCTTATCTTACAGAATAATAAGAAAACTAGGCTGTTAATGAAAGCAATCTATTTCAGTACGACAAAAAATAAACGGTCTGTTGTTTCATGGAACTTGCATAATTTTCTCATAAAGTAGAATCGTAAAGTAACTCAAAAGAGTGCTAAGTAAACATCATCAAATCCGCGGTTAAGTAGGTGGTAATGCGAAGTTATAAATAAAAATACATAGTGATCTCAACAATACCTAGCAGTGCTCTGAATTCGATGAATCGTAATGCGATATTTCATCAATGCCAATACTGTCATTCCACTTCTGTGATATTAATAGAAAATGGTGTCCATGGTTTCGACTCGCTTTTCGTTGCGTGATTTTTACAAAGTTTTGAAACAAAACAAGTTTACGTGCGTAGCCTTTACGTTTTCATGGCTTCATTTATCTAAGTCCTTAAGTAACGATCACGTAGCAGTTCGTACATTCCGTTAGCCGAAACTGTAGTTTTGGTTAGCTGATCTCCCCTTGAACCACCCTCACCTGACCTTGCCCTTGTACCCCTAACTCCCAACGCCTACGTCTAGTATCGGAATTCCACTTTCGTTATTACTTTCATATTCATATTTTATGAATCTTGTTGATGCTGGCAGTATTGTTTCAAAGCTAATGAATATACATTACCTCTAGACACCTTGCTGCCACTATTGCGTGCTGGTGGTCAGCATTAGTTTTCCGAGCCTTCTTTGATTATAAGATGTTTACCATGACCTCTGGGGCACTGCACTTATATTAATTCTCTTTAGTAGTGTTACTGCAACTTAGAACCGCAACAGTAGCAATTTCCAACGCACTTAGCCTTGTTTGGTTGCTGGTATGACGAGCCACGCTACCACCGTAACTGCATTCTGACCTTAGATCCCATAACAAGTAAATAATAAATAAAATTTCCACTTTGAACGATGGCACGGCATTCCAGAAATTACCGTCGCATGTCAATTTATTCTAAGTTATAGGAGCTAGTAGTTTAGTTACCCATTGTTAAGCAAATTTAAGTAAAGAGTATAGGATATTGTCGTCGTTTCTATTTATAATTCTAGTGCCAGTTACGTAATTTCATGTTTCTTTATGATTTTCAATGCTTCATAGCGTGACACACGTCATGTTTGTCGCGTACACAACACCTACCATATGATTGAGTCGTGGTCTTAGAATCCATTGCGTTTTTTATTGTTGTTCTGTCACATTTAGCTTCACAAATTGTATTTAAGAAAACGAGTCATTTCACAGTGCAGTTAGGAACAATATTGCTTAAATGACTGTATCCTCTTCACACCTTCCCGGAGCCATTATGTCACTTCCATGACATCTCAAAATAACGCTGAGTGATGTTATGCCCTGACAAGGTACTTCCTGTGTCTTATCGTTATCTGAGTTGCGGTCTTCGCGTTGAAATTGCTCAATTACTCGTCATGGCATTGTTCTCTGTCAACCGTAACCAAACATTAGAACAGGTGTATCACGAGAATACGTGACCACTATACACAATAATGGAATCTTCATAATTTCTATTACATGAAACGTTTTTGTTGTAATTTTATAGCTATTGTTTTGTCACCACAAATCAATATCTACAGATCACCTTGAACCACGGATTTGATTTCACATCGATACCGATTCTTCTCGAGCGTATCAGACCGGACCGAACATGTCTCGGTGATCAATCCTCGATCGTCTCGTTTTACAATCATTATTAAAATTTAATTATGAAATTGAGCTGTAAGTTTGAGGCGGCCGGTCCAGTAGGAGACGTGCACTACATCATCTCGCCCACACGTCGCTGTTTCGCACGTGATAAATATCATCCGAGTGATACGCACTCCGCACGGAACATTTACCTAATGCGTTCCAGTGCTCGGGAACGTACGAGTTGATGGAACATCATCTTAATTTATGTGAATTTGCCGTTGTTTTCGCAAAGCCTAATAACGGTTTTCAATTTCCCGGCAGATATGTATTAATTAAGCAAAAGGCTATTATAGCATATAGCTTTCATTAGATAATTTGTTTAGATTAACATTGGGTAAATTCTGACATATCAGAAATGTTATTCAACACAGTGTAAATACAGTCACTGGCTCTTAGAAAGCTATTCGAGTTCGTCTTGCTGTCTCCCTCACTCGGCCGATTCAAGTGTCGAACCCATGAGAGTGAGAGCAAGACAAACCCAAATGCCATTCTATAAGCTCACGGACTGTATCTTTGTGACAATATCTTGAATTGGTCGGCCAAATAAGTGGTCTAACACGTTTCATCCAACATCCTATCAAATGAAGATGTTCATGGCTGAATGAAAACGTGAAAACTTTCAAGTTGACAGCCACATCTTATCGATGTTATATTGACGTGTTCCTATAGGGTTTTAAATCGTAGGGTTGCAGACCACATTTTTAGCTGATGGTATCTATTCATCTCTTGTAAACTTGCAGTCAATTACTTACACAATATTTTTTGGAAAATTACGTTAGGTCTGTTTGTCCTTTAACTTAATTGTTCATCTTTTTACGAATAATTTAATTTTGAGAATATTTTAAGGTCCTTTCCTGGATTGCAATGAAGCTGTCGTCTACGTGTAAAACAATAAGGATGAAGATCATAAACGTATCCTAGTCACGTATAATCCTTCATTATGGAAGGTCACGTATACTATCTGCCTTTCCTTATAAGCACTCAATGCTCAAAGGCATATCTGAATTCCTCAGAGATACGTCGGGATTTGTTCGTTTTTATTCTGTCGTTATGAATAACTTGAACACTGTATCCTCCACAGTCAAGTTTTTACGCCGTGGCCAAACAATACCAACATGCCTACAAAATAAAATGTACCGACAGTACCGAGTACGCATATCTCGTTTAACGAAACCGTTTTAAATACGAAGCCCAAGAACAACCATTTCAATTGACGCTATTATTTATAACCTTATTGTTCATTGTTTTATGTCGCTTCAAAGTTTCACTATAAATTAGTTAAGTAATGAAACTTCAAAATATTGTTAATAATTTTTTGATTAATGATTTCCTTTTAAATGTTCTGATGCCATATTTGACTTCAAGCTCGTTCATGATAGATTAAAGTTTACCTATTTTCTGTTAAAACAACATCTTATTTTGTTTCTGCTAGAAGCTACATGTTGTCTTGATTAAAGAATATGATTTACGAAGTAGGCGGGGTCGTTGAATCCGGAACAACTTTACGCTGCTCCCGGCGCCGTCCCGTCTCACTCAACCTACTTATGGAGAGTTCCTTTTGACCGCTCGATGAGAACACCAGTCAGCTACGAATTTGTTTTTTACACTAAAACCAGTGGTTAACTGTCATGTAACACTGAACCTAAGGTAATCTAAATTGCTCTGCTCTGAGCTTTCATTTTGCAGCCTGCCTTTCTAAAAGCTATGCTTTAACCGATAATAACAGTACAGTTGATTGCGTTATCTGGTTGGATTTATAGCGCCTTCATATCTGGCCTCATGAGTCAATTTATCTAGGATCATGCGGGAAATTGAGTAATCAAGAACCTCGTTATGTTCAAATGGGACACTTGGAGATTATCGCCCTTGATAAAGAGATTACATGAGATTTTATCACTTATGCAAATGTTACGCGTAATTATATTGTTTCGTCACTTAATAAATTTTCGTGTTCATTGATTAATCGTGAGATGCAGAGGCGGGAACTCTTAAATTATTCCTTCCACGGCAGCCATTTAACGCACACGTTCACCTTAACATGAATAAACACTCATTTACAGTGGTGACAAACCGCCCTCGCAAATTTCATATACCTATTTTATTATTAGTATAAAATCGTGTAAAATTTATGGGACATAATTATTTCGTCGTTATACATTATGCATTCAAAAAATTACTAATTTAAATTTGGATAGACCTGAAGAAGGTGCACTTGGCAGACAAAAATATTGCGATTTGTGGTTAGTTTTAAGAATTTCAAGAAGACTTTATCTAACGGCCTTTACTGCACGTACTTAATGCAGAAGAAACTTAAATCTGATAGAATTAACTAAAGCTAAAAAGTGCACTCAAATAAAAACAGAAACTGCAGTGTGTTTTTTGAATTATTATTATCTCCAAAGGGGTTTATGAAAAATCACTAAAACCCCATATTTTTCGGTGCACGCTCTAGATTGTTATGAAATAATTTAAAATGGTACTTATCAAATTTCCATTACAGTCGATTATTAAGCACTTTAGTTGATGTTTGATCAAAAAATGTTTATTTAATGAGTTCCATCCGAATCGGGGATAATCCGTACTGGTGTCGAACTTTTATGTAATCGATTGTGTATTCATTGGGACGCGTAGGCGGCTACATCAGGTGCGACGGTGTAAATTGCTTTATTGGCTGGGCACTTACGTCAGTGTTAGTTTAGAACGCACTCACAAGTTCAAGGCGACATTAAAATTTAGCCTGGGGAACTCCACGGACTCGACGTAGCTCTTGGAATTTGTATCGCACATTACTTGGGTATCGTTCACGCTTGTGAGAAACTTCAAAATGTTAATTTTATTTCAGACGGTTGCTCGGCAAGGCAGGAGCTGTCTTTGTTTGTCTCGAGAATTTTCCACGGCTGACACATCTTGCGTGTCACGTCGCCTCAAGTTCTATTTGCTCAGTTGGTCTGCTACAGTTCTAAAATCCTGTGTATGTATCAACACCGCTGATTCACGGTGTTTACAAGCACGTACAAACCGCCCGCCAACGTAAAATCCAAACTCAAACCCAAATTCTATTCACAAAAGACACGCTCTTGTCACGAAAATTAGTGAAGTAATAATTAATTGTATTTGAAGGTTCGGATGATTCACTAACTTTCATCATCTTATCTTTTTACCAAATCAATTTTCTTATATCAGGTACAAAATATGCAAACCGAAATAATACCTACGCCTTGCAAGCTCCTCGTTATTGGATGCATTTATCATTGCCGGAGATAACGATCAGCACGGTATTTCTGCAACCGAGCCGTGAGAAACAAAGAAGACTGTTGCACGCGCCCAACTGCCTACTTCGTGACCGGTTGCCGTCTAACCACCGATTGTGAGATACATTTATCACTTTTGATAATGCCACCACGCTTTCCAGGCGCGCCCGTAATTTCAGAACTATCTTGTAGATGATACATTTTATTTATCTGTGAGTTACGAGCGACACTTTTATCTTTAATGGCTGTCGCTATAATATTTAAGTTTCACTTTAAACTTTAACGTTATCTAGGACTGTAATGGGCTTTTTATGGCGATATTTGGCAAGCGTTTGTTTGGATGTGTTGAGAGATAATCTTCAAGCCTTAAGTTGCTCAAATAACACTTGTGAAACTTTTTCTAGTTAGTATACCTAACATTTTTTTGCTCGTACACTTATCTGGAAAAAATATTGACTGCTATGCGACCATATTTTTGAGGTTACATCATCCTCATCCCGAAGACGATTACTAATGTTTGAACTTCTTAAAGGTGTTTGATAAGCGTCGCAACATAGTTTCCCCGATTTATTACGGCCATAATTCTATATGTTTTTTACTATTTGTTGTTGCTGTCTTTTTCCAACGCATCTCATTGTGATTCCAATCATCATTTGATTTCGGATTAATTATCGCAGGTGTCGATGAGTTGTAGATGGTTGCGATACTTGCGATGCGCGGCGCGGGCTCCGGTGGTTCATTACGGACCATTATCATTGCGGGGGCCAAACGTGCTCGGGCTGCCGATTGCTTCTCATGCCATACACGGTCTAAAGGGCCAACCCGTCAATCATACTGCATCCTATATCAATTAATTTGACGATTACATTAATTATGACTTGTATTTAGAAGTAATATATTAGGTATGCCTTGCCTCCTTTGAAAGACTTGTGCCTTTTGAAGTTACGATATATTTTGATGGAAATCACATTATTTTATATTCGTTTTAATGTTGCTGTTCAAGACATGGGAGGTCGCTGCTTCTTTTGTTGTTGTTTATTCTTAACAGCCTCCTATAAATTAATGCTGCGGACGCAAGATGTTATAAATCTTGTAACTTCGTATGGGACATAAAATCCTTTTTCGAACTCACATACAGCGTTGAATTTTAAAACAAGACTGCTTTAATGCTTTTGCAATTGTTTTCAGTTCATGAAATAGCTTTTTGTTTAAAGAATCCAAATTTGGTAGTAAATTATCAGTTGTCGGTGTACTCGCCTTCTCTTTTTGATCAGAACTTACATTGTTCCATACGATATGGTGTGAGTCACCTGCATCACAAGAAACCTATACACAATCACCTTAACTGGTTGTCATATGGTCCTCAATAAATATTTCAATTATGCTAATAGCCCAGTAAACGATTGCCTGAAACGTGGTATGATGATTCACATCCGAATTTATTTGTATGGCCGGGATGTTGTGTATTTTTTCATCAGACGTTGTGGGACATGTTCCCGTTCGGCAGGATCGCGGTAGTCATTGAGCCGCCAACTCGGTCAGATTGGATTATTTTTGACACCAGTTTAGCGAACTCTATCTACGTTGTATCATTTTAATTAATCCTACGCACTAAGTATTTTGTAAACTTAGTGTCA
Organism: Pandemis cinnamomeana; assembly: GCA_932294345.1. Classification (NCBI taxonomy): domain Eukaryota; kingdom Metazoa; phylum Arthropoda; class Insecta; order Lepidoptera; family Tortricidae; genus Pandemis; species Pandemis cinnamomeana. The sequence continues at coordinate 5,809,240 of OW028705.1, read as the reverse complement.
TAATAAGTACGTATAAGTTAATTCATCTGTGCGTGACTTAAACTCTTAAAAGTAATTAACCATAAAAAGTTGCTTCCAAATTTCACGCTTGTTCTCGTTAATTAGATTTGATTGGTGGTTAATCTGTGAATGAAACTGGTTACAACGGTAAATGTAATTGCCATTAAGAATTGCATCTGTCCTACTATGTGGCGCATCAATGACATGAGAGTAGACCGCGAAATTGTCCTCAATTGACGAATTAGTCCAGGCGTTGAGTGAACGCTACCAAGCCTGTTGCTACTGCAACGGAAGAAATATCCGATGCGCAATAATATTGCCAAAATATTTTGCTACCTTGACAATTTGCAAAACAACATCTCATTAGCATACAGTACTCGCTCATAAAAACTTGAACTTGACCACAAAACACAATGTCATTCTCCGACAAGAGACTTCAAGCATGGTTTGAGTTCAAGTTGTTTGGCGTGTCTCGTCCGACTAGCGCTAACGAAATCGACAAATAATGAACGTTCTTTTATAGCAATTACATCATTTTCTGCGAACGAAGATGTTCGCATAAAATTGACATCGTATCATCATATTAACATGTTGTTACATACCCACTCATTATGTAGGTAAGATACATATTTTCTGCTCTAATGTTAAATACTCGCTACCCGCTAAGGGTGCAGTTGTTATTATTTACATAGCAAAGGATAATAAAGCCGCGGTTTATACTTAGTTGTGAGGGTTTACTACTATAGCATAGCATAGCATGTTAGAATGAGGGTTGTGAAGTATTCGGACGGAACTAGAGTAGGTCACCCACGCGTGTTACTACATGAGGAGAGCACGAACGCTGGCGTGGGATCACCACGTTGTTATATTGTGTCACCTGCCGACTGCCGACACACGTTATGGTCATTACATTATTTATGATCAGATGTAACATTTGACTCATAAAAACATTTTATATGAGCATCCAAACTCGCTTCTTCGTTATTGATAGTAGTGATTCCTCAATAGCTCTTCCCTAACTTGTTTAGAAGTATGAATTCAGTAATGCCATGACAAATGTCTTTTTTACCATAACAATAGTCGACCGTCATTTGTCCGACAAACGTGAAATAATACTTCGTTGTTATGTTAATCTTATCGATTTAATTTAATAGCGCCAGTATATTTGACTGTTTTTCAGTATGGCGGAAGTCACCAGAGGCGGATTATAAATTATTATCAAGTATTTAGATATTTTGCAGTACATGTCACACGCTCACTTGAAAATTTGCAACTGCGCAGTTTTTAGTTCAAGTAATAATTTGTACCTAGCTTTCTGAAGTCTATTATTGGAAGGCATTGCAGAACTAGATGATTTATTAGTTACGACAATCAAGCTGACAAGGATAGATGATATAATAGCTTTTAATTCAATGATCATCAGTTTTCATTGGTTTGTTCGAGTTGAAAGATGATATAGGTTCAGAATTCATCGCAGAAACATTTTTATTTTCATGTTGAGAGGTAATTGTGTTATTTGTGGAGATAGAGTCACGCAATAATTGCAGTGTCGTGTTTAGCTATTATTGCCAATTTACCTTTTATAACTGCACTATGATTACACAATTATATGTATTTGCAATAAATAGCGAGGTAATTCATACTTCGAATGTTGGTATTTACTTAACGTGTACACTTGTTAATAGCAAAGTTACTGTTGAAAGTGTTATTTTTTATCTAAATACTTACTGTAATAAACAGTTCATTGTTATTACTAGAGTTGTTAAAATATCTAAAGAAAAAGGGACACTTGGGGTATCAGCTGATCTGACATTTGATTCCGTAACAGAGTAAAAGTGGAAAAGGCGTGAACTGTCACTGGATGACATTCTAGTGTTTCTACGGCAGCTTCCGCGTAGGTACCTTCCGGCACTGGGTAAAGTGTAGGGCCGCGATGAGCTGGGTTATGATTAGCGAACCCACGCGTGCCGGCAAGGCCGGTGCCACTGCGCAGTAGATAGATGATTAATCTCTCGGGCTCAGTGCCGGACACACGCTAGCTCAAACCGGCCGGCTCCCTTCAACTCCTCCGCTCCAGCTCCGTAAGTGATAACTTGGCCCGGGTTCTTATAGTAACAGCGCTAAAATTTCACTTAAGAAAATTACAAGTGAATACGACTTGTCAGATTCAGTATTCATTATTCATTTATTTTCTAAAGGTGTTCTCACTACAACAATTATTACACTAGTTCAGGCGCAGCCTGTCCCGTAACCAATTCACGGGTAGGTTAACAAAATTGAGGCGCAAAGTTTAGTTTATATAAAATTTACCCATATTTTGTAAAAAAATAAAACACTTTATGCATAATACAGAAATACCTGTACCATGTGAAAATGTATAACTAAAGTCTTAAAGACAATAAAACGAATAGCCAAAGCGGACGATTTTACAAATAGTTAACATATTCTTTTTGATTTAAACTTTGATATGGTTAACTTAACTCCAAACCCGCTTGATCAAGCTCAACCAAACCGTGTTATCCGTGAACGCGTATAATTTAAATAATATTTATTTATTGCACAAATTATGCTTCAATTCAAATAATTATGCGAAATACGATATAATAAATTCATGCCGCGTTCCATCTGCCTTCCATTTTCATGCCAATAATTAATTTAAAAGTTGTCCTGTTAAAAGACATCGATCGTGCTCTAGCAGTTAGAGAAATAGTTTTGATCTGCGGATTTTTAAGTAGGTACACATTTGTCGATAATATCTTTAAGATAGATCACGCGCAAGATTTATCAAAGCTCCCATTCATGCCGAGATTTAGAGTTCAGTGCCTTCTGCGTGATATCTCCATTTGAACATTCGTCTTATTGAACTAGATTTCCACATAACTAAGCAATGAAGCAAAACACCTAGAACATCGTAAGGCGTTAACTAAGCGTCCAGAATAAACAGACCTAGTTATGTCTTTATTACCTCGTGCTATAATTTGTTGTGAGTGTTGAGCCTTCTCAGCCGCGTCCGCGTGCCAGCTGCGCGCAAGCCTCCGTGGGTGACTCCCACACCTCCAGCTTTACTATATGATTTTATCGAACTCTACCCAATATGAATTGCAAACAAGCAAAGCAAACCACGTATCATGGAACCATTCAACATAATACAGCCGTGTCAAATAACTCCTTTATTTTATGGCATCATTGTCTACGGCTATCTGATTTTCAGAATGTTCAGAATTGTTATCGTTTTTACAATACCATCATCTATGTTGATATTATGTTGGCATGCTTATTTTATTATTTCGCTTTACGTGTTACTGTTTTGTTGTCGTAGACGGCAGCTCGTCGGACGCCGTGCGGAAACTCAGCGACGACTTATCTCGAAAACATTTGTCAGGTGAGTAAGATTTCAATTCACGGTCGAACGCTTGAATAGAGAATGATTTCAAAAGAATCTCTGATGGCATGAGAGCACTTTGCGCGAGCATGATACATGCTTCTGAATGGACGTTCGGCACGCACTTCAAAATCACAATCACCTAGTCATATATTGTAAATAATTTTAAAAGTTTCACGTGTTCATAATGTCTTCACGCTTTTGTCTGTATCCGTCCGCTGAGCAGACCTTATCGAGGACGAGGAAGACGAGGTGTCCAGCAGTCTGCCGGACAGACCGCGGACGCATCGGAAGGCATCTAGTAAGTCTGTCCTGTTTCTTTGTATCCTCGGCCTACCCTGGACGCCGGTTCTTAAAATGGTGGAGGTTAGAAATAAGATCACGCGAGACATTCATAGGTGGTGGAATCCTGTTAATCTCAACAAGTTGTAGATAACGCGCGTCAAAATGGACTAACTCAAAATTAACATTACGATGGAAACAAACGGAAAAGCTGCGAAATAAAATACTTGCCTAACTTAGTAAAGCACGTCGGTCGTTTGAAATTTAACAGTGTTTTTACGAGCGACATCGGCTGTGAATGCCTCAATTCCAGTCCTCTGTCACAACAAACCGCGTGAGCCGCGGGACGCACGCCGCCGCCCACTACCAGCCATCAAATCTTATGTCCGCAATTAACAGCATTGTCTTCTCGTCTGAAATATAACGCTGATTGTTTAGCTCTTTTTACAAATGCCACAGCTGTCATGTCATAATGGTTCGATACAATAAATAGTCGCTCGTAACTTCTTTTTTTTTCAGTAAAAGCTGATTCTAAAGCTTGAGTGTCTATGACACGCAAAAATGATTGCGCTATTCTAATCATTCGGGTATTCTCTCAGAACAGACCGGACTGGGTTAACAATTGCATGAATGAACGATAAAAAATATAAAACTAAAACAATCTCCATCGTATAAGTAGATTAAAATCAACAAAAGACTAATTTACTAAACTCGAGATAATAAAATTCAAAATTTAAGAAATGTTTTGCAATCCAAACATAATTTGACCTTTATAAAAGATCCCACATTAGTTGTAAATGCACGCATTGTGATGTGTGAATTAGGTTTTGTGTTGTTGTGTTGAGTAGTGGCTAATGTGTGTGTGTGTGTGGCTTGGTGTGGCGCAGCGAGCAGCACGTACAGCGTCACATCGATGGACGCGCTGTGGGAGAAGCACCCGCGCCGCCTCAGCGAGGCCGGCCTTCGCAGGTCCTCAGGTAACATCTCACTTCACTTCACATCCCTGCCATTGTGCCATTAGTTCCACTATAGAATTCTAGCTTTGGGGCGTTTTAAACCAATGATAATTGAAAGTTACACACGATAGGCACTTAAGCGCGATAGTTTAGAGATGTCATTTGTCTATCTTCAATATTCACCCTCTATAGTGACGTGAGTTGGTTTGGTAAACCTCAACTAGGTTATCTATATATCTCATCACACAAAAATACATTTTTAATCAGTCTGCAAATGCATCAATCGACCTCGATTTAGAAGTATCTTTGTAGGCCTCCTCGATTAACCTGAATTTGATTATTGCTCTGAATTCTGTCGTGGAACTACTGGCTAAACAATTGTTTATTGCAATTCACAATGCAAGGCATGCACGCTCGATTGCCATTACACATCATTAGATGTTTCAACTGTTCATTGGTGGTTATGTTCAATTTGCTTGCAATGTTCTGGTGTTTTAGCATTGTTATGCGATACCGATATTTTGTAATGTTAGCTTAGATTAAGCTTTGATTATTTAGTTTCAACAGCTTCGCACTATTGTTTAAGTCAAATGCAGTTTGTTGCTCCCTGCAATATGAATGAAGCGAAAGTTCACTCCGATGTAACCGATATGCATACGAGAATGCAAATCGACCCCAGTGACCGTTGCACTTGCACGCACGCCTACGATTTATTCCAATCGTGTGCACATCATAAACCTGCCCATAATCGGATCAAGCCTTATACGTAGCTATTCAAATGGCAGTTTATTGTTACTTAATGAGAACGTGCACTTTCTTGTTGCACTCTTTTGGAGAAAATTTCTTTAGGTCTTCAGTGCTGAATAATATTAATGGACAAGCTGATAATCCAAAAGCACTATTAGAATTGATTATAGCGTTGTTACATGTTATAAGACCTTATATTTATAATTGTAATATCTAAATAATCTATATGTATATCTATACAATAATCAAATTCTATGTTATAACATTTGCGTTGACATTGCAGACCACAGTGTCGTTCTGACGGAGGACACCGACAGCTTCATAATTGGAGAACGCGTGTGGGTGGGCGGCACAAAACCTGGTCAGATTGCGTACATCGGTGAGACGCAGTTCGCGCCCGGCGACTGGGCCGGCATCGTGCTCGATGATCCTATTGGTAAGCCAAAGCACCATGCAAAAGAGTATGTTCAGAAGATAAAGATTCTGCTCCATTGTTAAAACCACAGGTTCAGGTGGGCCAGAAAGTTTTTGAACCTTGAACTAACGATAAGACGAAAATTTTGGAAAAAAGAACAATAAAGAAATGTGCCCTGAAAGAGTAGGCGATAGGATGTGAAATTTGGTCCACCTGGAATAATCCCAATGCAACATTAAAAATACATACCTATTTACTAATGAAATGATTCAAGTCAAACCTTCCTACTTCTTTTTGCAGGTAAAAACGATGGGTCAGTGGCGGGTGTCCGTTACTTCCAATGCTCAGAGAAACGCGGAGTGTTCTCCCGGTTGACCCGCCTGACGCGCACACCGTTCGTGTCGCATGCGGCACACGATGCATCACCCACTTCTGATGCAGGCAGCGTCTTTGAGAGGCCACCGTCCGGTGCCGCTCGGTACCGACGCACGCTGTCACCCAACGGCAGTGTGCGAAGCGTTGTCAGCAGCAAAATGAGTATGTTTCTTGAAAAAGAAACAGAGTTGATATTTTCCCCTTTAAGAAGAAAAAATTGCTTAAGTTCGTTCTCTTTTTCAGACGCATCGATTTCGACAACGACCAATGGTGAACTTCGCCTCGGCGATCGAGTTATCGTATCGAGCAGTCGTGGGAGCAAAGCCGGTACCCTCAAATATGTAGGCGTCACTGAATTCGCTCCTGGCGTCTGGGCGGGAGTCGAATTAGACGACCCCCTCGGAAAGAACGATGGCTCCGTCGATGGAAAGAGGTAAACCGTCGATACCTGTATTAGTTCCAGAGTGCTTAAAGTTGACACAACCAGGAGTTCGAGACGTTCATGGTATCGAGTTTGCAAAACTTACAGGTACTTCGAGTGCGCGCCCCGCTTCGGTCTGTTCGCGCCGATCGCGAAGGTGTCGCGGTCGCCGTCGAACCGCAAGCCGGGAGCGTGCGCCATCCACAGCAACGGTCGCATGACGCCGATGCGGCGCTCTAACTCGCGCGAGTCGCTCACGTCGCTGGGCACGTCAGTGGCGTCGTCCCGCGTGGGGGTGAGACTCGGGGTGACGGCGCTCGGAGCGCAGGTAGGCTAGCCCCGCGCGCGCTCGGCCGAGCCGCCCGGCCGCGCCGCACGCCACGCCGCGCCGCACCGCAGCGCGCCCAGCCTGCTCGACAAGACCCTCCTCGTCAAACACGTCGACCAAGACCGCTGCGCCGTGATCGCGATACCGCAACCGAAGATCTACTACGATATCGTCACGTGTAAATCTAGAAGCCGCGAACTGGTACCGAGACGTTGGGCTAGCGAGACGCTGCCGAAGTCGTGGCGTTGTTCGGAAAGCGTTCTGAGCTTGGTGGATCGTTCGGGGTCGCGATCGTGGCGCAGCGGGTCGAGCGGCTCGGGCAGCGGCAGTGCGGGCGGCGGCGAGGTGGTGCGGCGCGGAGGCCGGCCGGCCGCCGTGACGAGGGCCAGCCGGGGGGCCGCCGCTACCGACATCCTCGTCGACATGCCGCCGTCAAACACGCACTTCTCCGGCTTCGGGAAAAGCTACCACTACTCTTGCGTGTCGCCCTTCCAGTTCACCTATCCGAATATCGTATACATTTGAGCGTGATTATATTCAAAAACTCTATCAGTATTCCTATTGCACGATATTGTTGAATTTCATATATACATACGTAAATTTTTCCGTCCTCTTTGTAATCTTCCTCGAATTTCTTTATTCTCGAATATTTATCTTGGTGGGTGCGTGGTAAGTACTTCTTATGGTACACAATGACCACCGGTGCGACACGTGAGAGAGTGGTTATAATATTGTATGTAGAGTGCGCTTATTGTTTGCATGGGCATAGTTTGATTAATATGATTTTATTTTTGGTCTGTAGCTGGCACCCCTTGGTTTGGCCCTTGTGTTTAATTTTACACTTTATTTGTTGATAATTTATTATCTTTCCATATTGAACAAAGAAAGATATAATAAGTTGTCAACGAGCTTAGTAAATATTCATTATCTCATTACTCGGTCCGCTTATAGTGCGCTTACCTGACGTTTTAATTTCAAATTCGAGTAGGCCTAAAGAGACTGCGGTAGTCATTCCTCAGACAAAACGTCTCTTATGATTTTCGACTGTGATATTATTTTTAAGATTCCCCAATTGTGGCAAGACTGCTGAAAAAGTATACTAAGACGTTTGTATAATTAACTAATTGTTTGGTGTGCAGAATATAAACACGCATATGTGCTTTATTTTTTATGTACAGAATCCTAAATTAAACATTTACGAGATCTCCTTTAGACTTTATTTTATAGATCAATAGTTCCATAATACCAAAGACATCGAAACTCATTCATTCCATTTAGTAACTTTGCTTGTTTTTTTTTTTGGCAGTTAGATTGTCTGCTGAAATAACAAATTAATGCTTTGTGTTTCCATCATTATGAATGGAAACTCATAGTATCACCGCACCACTGTACGATGAAGCATAGACAATGCAATTATTTTGTAGCAACATTGCATCTCCATGCGCGATCCTTTGTTGATATAAAGTAAATCTATGTTTGACTGATAATGTGTCGAATAATTAAAGTTTCGTTCAACACATCGTCAGTTTTCAACGTATTCCGCGATTCTTCTGCCAGTTTTGGACAAACCCTTAGCTATAGCTCAATTCCCCGTAGTAATAACGTAGTTGTGAAGATTTGAGCTAAGTTACCAGTCGTGCCGGGTTGCCAGAGTTGTCAGAGGGTACGCTTGTGGAGTAGCATAGTTCCTTAACGTGTTGTTTTGGTTTCCCCCATGTTTTTGGCACTGTCACTAACGGCACAGCGCATCGGCGGCCCGCGAGCGTCGTCCACCCCTGTCTCGGCGAAAAACGCGCTTCAGGTACAGTTCCCCACTATCGCCGCGCGGTAAACTCGACAGCGGACGTGTGCTTTGCGACAAAATACAACGCAATCTGCGTTTAGTCCACTAAGATTCTTTGATCTATTAGTTGTGTACAATATTTGTACGCGGTGGATCAACATGGATAATCCTAGAGGACTAAATCACAATTACTAATCCAATAGACGTTGGTGCTGAATTATTGTGAGAAAAAATGGTTTGGTTGTAGTTTTAGTTCGGAGACACTTACACCGGATTAATTCATAACGTGTATATCATAAAGTAATAACTATGAAATTCATATAATATTATTATAATTATTATGTGATTACCGAAACTAAGTTAGAACGATTACAATTTCACATGTACTGTGAAGTTCACAATCGAATAAACCATGGTTTATTGATAACTCTACTGAGTGGATATCGATTGAATTTAAATTGAGATGTTGAGTTTCAGCTAAAAGCTTTAAACCAAACCATTTAAACATATATAATTTTGTAGTTAAGCACATGTTGGCTGATATTTTGTATACCGCTTCGGCGGTACCTGGGGCTTCCATATGTTAACCTGTCTCAATGACAGTTCATTTGATTGTTGAACAAGTTTGAATTTTATTGTAAGCATGTCATTTTGATACTAAAACGTTTTGTTTCTAATAAGAAACTAAATCGCTAACCTAAATTTATTTCAGGAGTAGTATCTATACTACAAGTACTGTCGATAGAATAAAGCTAACTTGTAGAAACTTGTCCACTGTAATGTAATAGACAGATGTCAATTTCACGCACAGAAAGTACAAATGAAATACAGCCATTTTTAAAAGCACGTTAGAAATAAACTGTTTTGTTGTCCGATATAGGTGTAAAATGTATTGAGCTTTTAAAGGAACCTGTGATATTTTGGATTTTCGTGGGAAATGAATGCCAGATTAAACTCCATTTCTTGTTATTTAGACAATTACAAGGCTAACCCGTTCACCAATGATTTGCGGAATAAAATGCAACTTTTTTGTGTGAACCGGAATACATTATTGCCTTTTTGTCTCAGCATGACTGATTGATTTCTATGTTTAATTATTTCGAAGCTATTCTTTACTATAAAGGGTTTGTGGGATTCGGACGGGAAAACACTCAAATCAATACGAAACATTTTATTTAAAATCATTGTAAAAATAAATTGCATTATTTCTTGATGCAATTAAATAATTATTGTTAAATTATTTATTATTTATCTATTTTTAAAATACCAGTGCCTGTAAGATATGATGATATTCATATAATTAAGGTCTCACTTTTGACTCGAGCATTCCAGTGCTTTTAGGATAGTATCACTTTTAACTTATTAATAATGTCTAAATTAGTATAACTTACTTCGTAATTGTTAATGTTAAATATATGTTAAGCATTATGGATTTTAATTCCTTAATAAAATATCGTAGTTTATTGTATTCAATAAAATTTAGCTACATTTGTTTTGTGTATCATTCCTATCCTGCATTATCCTTATTATTGGACGTAACTGTATGTGATGATAATAAATTATATGAATTAACTCTCATTGTTTTATTCCAAACGGCCGTAATCAGAGTTCAACTAATTATTTAAAATCTATATTAAGAAATTATATGTAGTACTCTGAATGCGGCAGTAGAATCAGATATGCACGAACGTTTTCTCGTCTTGGTAATATATGACGTATATGTTCTTACTAAGATTCTTTCGCGACATATAGATAAAAAAACACTTTCCTCAAACATAATACCTATATCAATTCCATTTACGGAAGACGTTCATGCAACTGGAACATACCTGCCTAGACTAAGACGAAGTGATTGCATGTTCGCATGATTGGGCTTTACAAAACTTGATATTTTAATATAAGAATACCGATCAGCTTATGCAATTTTCAAATTGGTTATGGGGTTATACTGTAAATACATATACACTTGTGGTTACTTAAATTGTGAAATAATGGTCATTTATTTTGGACAATCTTTGGTGGAGGAAACAAAACACTTGCTCAGTTATCAGTCAAAAGACTGATAAAAAGTGACAACGGCCTTGGCACTGAAATCTAAGAATGAATACGCTCGGCAGTTTGTCATTTTGTTGAAAGAATACAGACTATATTCATAAATGCTACTTGTTGCGAAATCAATACCAACCTTATGGCTAGGCTTCGTGTTTAATAATGCAGAAACGCTTAACTACTTAATTATAGTGACACTGGCTATGAGCTGCACGGACTTGAATTGATTTTTCTGTTCTTTAATCTATTATGAATTCGAAATTGAAGAAACTTGTTCAATTAGGATTTGTCCATATTTCAAGCTCAGACATAAGTAAAATTTGCATCCCAGAACACCAGCAAAAATGTAGAGCTGCTCAATTCTCTACGATGAGAGTAGATACTTCATTAGGTACAGATAATTAATAGATAAAACCTTTAGGGTGCATTGGGGTAAATTCAAAATTGGGGGAATTTCGAAAATCGTGGATATCCACTACACAGGGAACAATTCCATAATCTGGCAATGCTTGTCTAGAAGGCAAAGACATTGGAGCTCATAGGTAAGCGTTGCTAGAATATGTACCTAATTGTTCCCCGTTTATTGGATATCCGCAAGTTTCGAAATTCCCCCTATTTCTAATTTACCCCAATGCACTATAGGTACGCTTGCGTACTGAAGTGACATATCTATCAAATAGGTACGTCAATTACCAATTACGCCACGTCGTTAAGTAACGTGGGAATAAATACAGACTTGAGTAGGTACCTATTGGCAATTGACGGTCAGTAGTAGGTATAAATATGTAATGTATGCAACCAACATCAGGTATGTACCTATAAATTTATGCGAAGAGGGTGGCGGAAGGCTTTTGATTTCATTTTATCGGGTCCTAACAACCGATTATTTAGCGAGTCGAAGCCTGAGGGGCGCTGAAGTTCGGGCTCTCCACTGAACACCCCTAGATCAATACAAATTTAAATAGCGACCCCTAATACGAACCCCTAAGACCCGGGGCACAGGTGCCAAACATCATTTGCACGCCACTTGTTAGGTTAGGCAAAGCCGCGTCTTAACATCGTTTACACGTAGTTTTTCCGATTGTGAAGTAAGTTTCCTTTTTTATTAGGTATAGCATCTTCGACGTCGTCTGCGGCCCGCAGAAACTTTGCACTTCCCCAAGGTGATAACTAACATGTTAATTACGGAATAGAATCAGTGCGGTAGTTCCAGAAATTATCCCCTTTTTACGCGTAGAAAAATGCGCCTTATACAACGACTTGTTCGATGCAATGTGAGACACACATTAGAAAGTCTGTAGGTATATATGTGTATGAAAAACCAAATCTACGTTAAGCTTCCCAGACACTAATTTATAAACGGATCGATAGTATCAGTATAGTTTATGGTGACCTCACCGCGCAATAGGCACCTACCTTCGTCCTTGATAAATTTCCGTCCATATATTTTAGTAACGCTATAAAATGTACCAAATATACATAGCTATTTATGAATTCCATTAGGTCCATACTCGTAAATTCTTAGGATTGAAGAATACCGTGCTGTTTACAAATATTATTTAGCGTAAGTAATAAATAATACGTCCTCGAAAATGAAAGCCAAGAGTGGATATTTTTCATTTAAATTACCACCCCTAAAGGTTGCGGTAGTCTGAAACTACGCCATCACGACCAGTTGGTATAGTGCCAACAAACTTTACAGTGCTGTTCAGTTCATAGACTTTATGACCACAAATAATCATATTAAGTATATATTACTCGATAAGGCTGGTCCCACACCACCAGCATGGTTGTTTAAATAGAGAACTTATATTCGTAATCATAAAATATTACATTGGTCAATGATATGCCTTCATCTTCCTCGTGAGCGGGTCTTAATGTGAACTTAATTCAGCTTATCAAGAATATGATTTCCTGCGTGTACCTTCATAATTGTATTCGAAGAAGCGCAGTCTGTATTTATTCATAATCTTTAAATATATATTCAGAATTCATAACGCAACTCAATTGAGTGTGATCCTGACAATGTCCTGACGTCAATCTTAACAATAATGCAAGGGCTCTTAATTCAGATTTTTAATAAAATACAGCTAAGACCCCCGCGATAGTTAACAAGGATTTATATTTAAACTCTAAATGTCTATTGTAATGTAAATGTAATTACCATAAAGACCCTGGACAATAAATGCTATAACGCAGTATTGTAATAGTAGATAATAAAGTTGGGAAACAAATTGGACTTGCACGATTCGTAGATAATCGTGGCTAGACTGAAATACGAAACGAGGCACCCCTACAAACCAGTCGACCTGAAAATCCTATTAAGCTACGCGTACACACGTGAAACGAATCAATTAGGTAGGTACTTGTCAATATTCATTTGCATTATTTGATCTCAAGGCATATCTTGATCTCAAGATATGTCTTGAGATCAAATAATGCAAATGAAGCAGTGAGCTATGACAAGAAAATCGCAGGGAATCAAAAAAGTAGAAAACTGACAAGAGTCGTACTTGCAATTTTACGTATGAAGTAGTGGTAACGCCTTAATATAAATACTATACCTTCATACTTCCCGTCATACTTCTTAAAAAACGTATTATTGGCTAAATTCACAAATTCGTATGACTGTAAATAGAAATGAAAACTCGTACGATGTAACTAGAGATCTAAAATCTATATTGCAGGAATTATCAAAGAATCTACTGAAAAAAAAACCAAACTACTTATCTCGAATGAACGTATATTTTAGTAAGTACAAACAAGGTTGTTTGCTAAGTTACATACAACACTGGCTGTATAAGAACTTTGCAGAAACTGTAGGTCAAGAAAACAATGAAGAAATATTTGAATATTTTAGCTTTTAACTGAACCAGGCAGACTGTATAAGTGTTATCTATAGGTATAGGTATCTGTCGTTATACCTCTTTGGCAGAGTTTCACTCCGTAGCAGAATCCCCGGTAAAGTGCAAGCTTATTGATCGTGCCGAAATAAACGTCTCCAGACGCAATAGAGCTCGCCTACGAACATAAAATCATGTAGATACCTACATAGTTCCCTCGGAGTACATATCTTCTACTTCATTAGTATATTGAATATCATTGTGAGCTATTCAATAAATCCCTTAACAGGGCATTTGCCTTTAATGTTATCTTAAGTTAGCTATTTATGATTGTCGATAGAATATGATTATTTATAGCATGACATAGTAAACTAATGATGTTAGATAAAATCTTACAAAGATAACATATAAACAAGCCATTTCAAAGTTAATAAGCAATTCCGACACAATATTGCACTTAGTATTTGATTTATATCAAAATAGATCATCTAATTTGCACACAATCCCGATTTGATAAAAAGCTACAATGCTTCAAATGAACATAGTTAAATGTTTTTTTTGTAATTGTAAGTAGGCCGCAAAGAGTTATTTTTACAAAACTTGTGCTCTACATTACAACAACTAGGTACCCAAGTGAGACAATCAAATCCTTCTATCGTGCCTCTTTCCAAAGCCTCTTTCTATAATAGAATTCAAAATCCGCAATCATTTTCAACGGAGTTACATTACATTATAAGCAAAAGCACTAATCAAACCCGGATAAAGACGGAGCGAAACGTTACGTAATTCGAACTCTGAAAGTGTGACAATTGGCACATAATTTCAGTAATAGCGCAATGCCGCGATCAATCAACAAAACAACAATAGGAACGACTTTTGATGTCCCATTGTGAGAGCAATAATGTAACCGAAAACTTATATTGCCTGACTCCTATTCTTTAGATTATACATACAGCCTACATAATGTATCTTTTTAAGTAATATTTTTTTCTTGGTTTAACGCATTGTGAGCTTCTGTTTCATTGTTCTCATTTTAATTAACTTGTTTGATTTCTATTCAAATTTTTTTGCGGTTTCTACTGGCAGTTGTTTTCAATTTGCTAAGTTCTTGAGAAGTATCTTTGGACTCTCACCTTAAAAATTAGGAGCTAGGTAGGAAGCATTCTTTTCCATTTTTCTTTTTTTTAGAATCCCCTTGGTGAGCGAAAACGTTCAATAATAGTTTTTGCACAATGTACACGTCGATGTTTTCCATGATTAAGTAAAATCATAAGCTTTTTGCTCCACCAATTTTTTTTCTCGGCCAGTGTACCCACGATCTGCTTGTAAAAGCGTGCACGTACAACGCAACATGCAATCGCATGCTAATTTATTAATTGCTCGGAATTCCTTAATGGTTTATTTAACTCACGCGGTCGCGAAAGTGTGCGAAGGTGTTTTGTTGTGGTCAGCGAAGCCCCAGGTGCGTCATCGAAGGAGGAAAATTGCCGCCGAGACATCTGACGTCAGCGATGGAATAAGATCCTGTTCAAAATCTTCGTTATTTCATAAGGAATTAGATTCTTATGTGATATAGAAATGTAATCCCATGATATTTAAGATTTACGTTATTAGAAAATAATTTTGATAAAAATGGCTGTATTTCAAATTACGACGTATCCACATAAATAACAAATAGACACTGATTAAGCGAGTAGTTAAACAAAACGACGACACGCGCTGTGCGGGAATTATGGCATTCTAATTATGTAAGTTAAATCCGTGCTAATTCTCAGAAACCTGTTTTCATTTGCACTGGCACTGGTCTTTTCTCCTTGACATTTTTCTATGGTGTAATAGGAGCTGCTGCGCGAGAAGCAGCATCATTTGGAGCGGTTGATGCGAGAACGGGAGTTGGAGCGGACCGAGGTCGCCAAGGTGTCCGTGCAGGCTGATCGCGCGGAAACTGCGCTGGCGCTGGTGCAGAAGGAAGCAGCACAGGTACACGGAATATTTAATTTTACGAGATGTTTGTTCCAAAACAGTGACTATTCAAAATTAGTTTCACTCTTTTACTTCCTTAAACCTTGTTACGTAGCGGATAACAAATTTGAATCGGGTTGCTTCTTTATTAACCGTGCGCCATATCGAATGCTATCCTTGACGCCTTTGTAACGCGTATTTAGACAGTACCTACTGGTATTTACTGTTATTCAATACAGTAACAGAACTCATTAATGAGCTAAGTAGGAAAGTTACCCCTTCCGGCTTCACCTACAGTCTGCGTCAACTGCTACGTCGGATGATCGATTGACTAATGAAATTTAACGCCAATTAGCTATAGTCGTCGTAACCTAGCTATAATTGCCGGTATACTGCTGATTATTAACTAAACGTAACATTCTGTTAGGCGACAACCGAGAACGGCAAACTAAAAGCAGAACTTGACCGACTAACGCAGCAGTTGGAAGACGAGAAACAGAAAGTCGAAGACCTGCTGTTCAAGCATGAGGAAGAAAACATCAACAAGGAAGATTACAACGTAAGGATACAAATTTATTGATTTCGATTTTCGATTTTTACTAATTTAAAGCCTGCACAAAGTTCCATTTTACTCCGCTTTATATAGATTATACGTAACACATAGGTTGCGTAAAGTTGGTTAAAATAAATTGTAAGGGAAAAGATTGATATGTAACTTTTTGTTTCAGAAATACAAAGATGCAATGGAGGTAAGTAATCATTCTTGCTGAGCAGTAGGTAGGTATATCTGGTAGCTCGCCCTCTGTCCGCTACCGATAAGGCGATCAAGCAAGCTCTGTTCATAGTCACTGAAGTTCACGCCTATTGTACAGCCGACGTCGAAGATATCTTTACACTTTAGTGCCTTTGTCATTGTAACTTCTTGTTTGAACTTTAATATGAAGTTGTCAAAGGAGTGACAAGGAACGAAAGTGTATCTTGGACGCCAACTGTACCTACGAAATTTAAAAAAACGATTAAAGTATATCTTCTTTAATTCATTCATAGGCAGAGAAGTTCGCCCGCGATCAACGTATTCGGGAACTGGAGGCGGAAGTGGCGCTGCAGGTGGCCCGCGCCGACGCGGCCGCCGCCACCATGCGCGCCGCGGACCAGCAGCGAGCCGCTGAGCTCAGCGCGCTCGCAGAACAGCATCGCGACGAGCTCGCCGCGGCACACAGTTAGTACATATATACACCAATCCACTATGAGTGTACCCAGCTTACAGGCGGAAGGGAGGTCCACTTCTAGAATTTCCACATTTTAAGCGAGTTAGATATTCAAATGTGTAAAGGGAAAATTCTTAATCACGGTTCAGGAAAACTGCCTCCAATCACATCCAGTCCAGCGGTTTCCTCAAACACTTTGGTTTGGTTAAACTTTTTCCCCTTTTAAATATAGACACGATCTAATATCGAAAGCCAATCGCTAAAACGTTTTTGAAATTCTTGATGTTTTTGTTTCCAGCGTTGTCTTCGGAGCTTCAAAAACTTCTGGACGAAGCATATGCCCTGCTCAAAGAGAAAGATAGCGAAAAGGACTCCATCGGGAAGAGCATGTCGGAGGAACTGGCTAAAGTGAAGACAGAGTACGAGAAAGCCCTGGCTGAAGCCAAGTCTAAGATATCCGTCGCTCAAACTGAGTTTGACACACAAGTATCCGTCCTCACTGCTAAGTTACAGCTGGCAGAATCAAAACTAGAATCCGAGAAGCAAAACTTGGAAAGATTTAATAAAGAAAACAGCCAAACTGTCACAGAATTGAACGCCAAGCTGGCACAACTCCAAGCATCCGTCGACGACAAAACGCATGAATTGAATAAAGGTATAATTTATATTAAAGCTTTTTAAGTGTTTTGAATGTGTAACCATTACTTAATTGTAAAATTAATCCACTAATTTTGATTATTTCAGTCATCGGGGCGAACAAAGAACACGAAGTAAACCTCAACAAAGAAATAACTAAGCTCAAAATGGAACTCAGCGCTAAGATTTTAGACCTTGAGCAACTTGAAGATGCGAAAGCAAAACAAGAAGCGACATTTAAGACACTGCAAGAGGAAATCGCTAAAATGAGGGAGGAACACGTGACAAAACTTAACGAGTATGAAAGTCTGTTGAGCGAAGTGACGCTGCAAAATGAGAAAAGTAAATCGGATATCGGAGAGTTGCAACAAAATTTGGCCGCTAAAACAAGAGAATACGAAAAATTATTACATGATTCCAGTGACTCATCCAGTGCCACTGAACAACTTATCAACGAATACAAACAAAACATCCATGAAAGAGACAAGGAAATTATGAAGTTAAAAGACGAATACGAGCAGACTACGGCCAATTTCAACATAAAGCACAGTAAAATCGCAGAAGAGCACAAGAAAGAAATAGATAATCGAAACTCCAAAATAGAAGAGTTAATCAAAGAAATAGAAAGTCATAAAATAGTTCTAGATCAAAATAAGATAGAGCTGGACACTTTGAACTCCCAGTTTACACATAATGTAGACGAATTGAAAGCAGTAAAAGAAGACAATGAGCGTCTGAAACAACAAGTCAACGAATTAACGCACATCAACAATGAACTGAAAGCTAAAATATCAGCAATGGAATTAGAAATCGGTGAACTTAAACGTAATATTGCCAGTAGTGTTGAAAAATGCACTGAGATACAAAAATCTAAGGACAAAATTGAAGCTGAGTATATGAATCTTACAGGACAGACCACTGACTCTAATGAACAATTCAATCAAATATCACAGCATCTCAAAGCAACTGAAAAAGAGCTAGAAGATTTTAAAGATAAGGCCCGGGAGGCAGCCAATAACCACGGTAGAATAGAACAAGAACTAAAACAAAAAGTTTTCAAATTACAAGAAGATTTTGCGCTCGAACGTGCTCAGTTAATAAAATCATACGACGAAAAGATAGAACAACTTAAAATAGCAGAGAGCAAAATCATAGAATTCGAAAACAAAATAATTGAATTGTCTAACAATGTAAAAGAAATGACATCTAAGACTGATCAACTGCTTGATGAAAATACCAACTTAAAGAAAGAAATAGAATTATTAAAAACTAGAGAGCAAGAGATAAACAACGAATACGAAACGATGTGCAAGAAGACGGAAGTAGATATAGAAAAATATAAAGGAGAAATAGCTGTTTTGAAAGCGGACGGTGCTACATCGCAAATAACATTAATGGAAAAAGTGGATCAGCTCACAGAAGCCCAGAATGAGCTGAATAACAAACTTGAAGAAGCTAGGAAAAATGAAGACTCCTTGCAAAAGGTAGTAGATGACATGAATTTGCAACTAGGAAACCAGAAAAGTCAATATGAACAAGAATTAAGCCACGTTCATAGTCAGTTAAATGCTGTCAAAGAAGAATTAGAGAAGTCAAGGTTAGAAGAAGCTCAAATCAAACAATCTTTCCTGGATAAGGAAAACTCTGTTAAAGAATTAACCCGTAAATTAGAAATGCTGGAGGTTGATATTAACTCCAACGTCGAAATCGTTAAAGAAAAAGAACGGCAAATTGCTGAAGTAAATGTGGAACTCAATGGTGCTTTAGAAAGTAAGAAACAGTTAGAAGAAAAGCTAACAGCGAGTGTTTTAGAATACTCGACTTTAAAGCAACAGTATGAAACTCTTGCAAGTAATTCTTCCGCTGAAGAATCCGTTTTAAGGGACCAACTGAATCAGCTTGAGTCACTGAGGAAGGAAATTGCGGCCTTGACACAAGACAAAAACTTATTACAGACCCAGTTTGATGAATCCTCCAAACAGTTAGGACAGTTAAAGTCAGAACACGACGAAACTGTCAAGAAGTTAGATGAAAATGTCGCGACTAATACAAACCTAAATAAAGCCTTGGATGAACAAAAAAATTTGCTTAAATTGGATAGTGAGAAAAATGAGCAAAATGCCGGCATTGTTAAACATTTAGAAGATGAAATAATCCGATTAGGTCAAGAAGTTCAGATATGCGCAACAAAAGAGAATGAATTGAACACTTTGAATGAAAGTTTGAACAACATGGTAGCCGAGCTCAAAAATAAAAACGCAGAATTAAATGATAAATATAAAACAGATACAGAATCTCTAAAAAATACCGTAAAGCCTTTAGAAAGTCGAGTTGCGGAACAAGAAAAACAATTACAGGAATTAAAACAAACCAAAGAAAAAGTCACTGAACTTCAACAAATAATTGCTAAGTCGGAGAGTGATATTAAACAGTTGACTAGCATCAATGACGGCCAAAAATTAAACTACGAAGACTTAAATAAACAATTACAAAAGCAATATGACGAGTACAAGAAGGACGCTAAACGCGCTAAACACGATCTAAAAGCTCAGCTAGATGCCTACGATAAAGAATTAAAAGAGTCGAAGGCTAAAGTTAAGTTTGAAATGGAAAAGCAGTTCGCATTGCAACAAAAACTGAGCGATGCCGAAAGCAAAATAGTAGAATTAACTAACAAACTAGAATTAGTAGCTGTTCAACAAAGCGCTAGCGTCGAGAGAGACGATAAATTAGAGAAATTGACATTAGAATTACAAGCGACGAGGAAATCCACTTCCGATGCATTAGCAAAGAGTGAAATTACAATAAACGCCCTGAAAAATGAAGTGGAACAGCGAAAGGTCGAGTTAAAGCAGAAGCATGAAGTAATCACGAAACTGCAAGAAGATGTGAAGGTAAGAAAAGTTTTGTCCTGATCACAGCTCCTTGTGACAAAATAAAGCTTGTAATGTCTAAAACTAACCAACCCGACATTGTTTCAGAATCTTATAGCAAAAGCTGAAATTGCCGAAAGAGAGAAGGTTCTTGCACTCAAAGAGTTGGCCTCAAAGGGGAAAGACAAAAATGACAACAACGCGATGGGCGCGCGAGGGGCAGGCGACAGCGCGCCGCAGACGTGAGTTTATATTTCTACTAGCTGACCCAGCGAACTTTGTTCCGCCTTAAATTTGAAAAATTCCTTCGTAAGTGCATCTTTATACTAATCAAGGAATAATGTATAGGCATGCTAAATTTAATGTCTGTAGCTTTATTAGTACAACATTTCGGAATTTTCCAATCCCGTGGGAAAATCGGAATAAAAAGTATCCTATGTCCGTCTCCTGGTTCAAAGCTACCTCCCTACCAATTTTCAGCCAAATCGGTTAAGCCGTTCTTGAGTTATAAATAGTCGTATTTTTATCCCGTGGGAAATTTAAAAAAATCCTTTGTAAGTGCATCTTTATACTAATCAAGGAATAATGTGTGGCATGCTAAATTGTAAGGCCCCAGGAATTTAAGGGTGTGACGAAACAGGCAGGCCCTTGGAGGCGGTGAAACCTAGATAATTGGTTGTTGAATCTGATGTGATAAGTCGCCTATCTTCCAACATCGTTCTAATGCATAAATGCTAGTCTTTAACTGTTACTCTGTTAAGAAAAACCGTATTTCGGTTCATTTATAAAATAATTCCGTAAGGTACGGAAATCTTATTTGATGCCGATCAAAAATAATAAATCATTGTAATAAGTTTGTCGCTCGTCTTTTTTTATTTGCAGCACGGAAGACAGGGCCGAGATAGAGGGGCAGGTGTCTTTCCTGAACTCTGTGATCGTGGACATGCAGCGCAAGAACCAGCTGCTACTCGCGAGGGTGCAGGCGCTCGAAGGAAGCTCCCCCGACGAACCTGCCTTGTGAGTACTGTAAAACCTCCTTCTTTACTCTTTATGGAATTCGAATCTTAAATTTAAAAATTAAAAAATAAACTAGAATTCGAAACAAGAGTTACGTCAGAGTTGCTTAGGGCTTCCTTGGACGCAGATGTATTGTTTAATATAATCTAAAAAGTTAAATAAAATACTGAACCTCTATTCAAAGTTTGATTAATTAGATTTGAGAGCCATCTGAGCTACATCATCCCGTTGTGGAGTCTGTGCCTCATCAGGGCAGCTCCACAGTACCTACTTTCAGACACATCTTAAAGATACTTGCTTATTGCTTCCATGTTGGTCTGGGAGCATAGAAAAAGCATATAATGTACTAGTTAGTTCTCTTCCCGCGTAGATGCCAAAAACCCATCGAGGGAATGAGCGAAAATCTTAGGAATGATGTCATAGGTGATGCGGCTAGCAACCCATCATTATTTAGATTCCCCTTTCCACCTGCACGCCCACAATCATGCTAAACGTGGTCTTGTTACGTTAGGCACTGTCTACTCCGTATGGGATATAGGCATGATTTGTGTGTGTAAGTAATTTCGTATCTTGTCGTCCCGCGCACAATATTTTTTTTATTATGAAAGTTGAGGGACTTTGAATTTCGAACTTATTTGATTTTCAATGTTTGCAAAACAATTTTAACCCACTCTAAAGCCATATTGGATTGGAACTTGGTTTACTCGTACCTATGCAGAATATTTGTCGATGCAAGGACAGTGAGAAAAAAGGTTGATTTGAACGAAAACTAACTCTGCCAATTACTATGTTTCCTCAGCAACGGGCTCAAGACGCCGCGAGCTGTCGCGCCGCGTCTGTTCTGCGACATCTGCGACGTGTTCGACGCGCACGACACGGAGGACTGCCCGCGGCAGTCAGCAGAGCCCGACCTGCCGCCCGCGGTGCCCGGCGCCCGGCAGAAGCCGCCCCCGAGGCCCTACTGCGACATTTGCGAAGGTTAGTTCTTCTGGGGGGTAATTCGACTCCGATATGTGTTACGAGCCTGACTTTTAAGGGATCTATAACCTAAAGTCCAACCGTCAATCTTTCATAGGGTTATACTTAAGAATTACTTTAAGCAGAGACTTCAATGAAAAACAAAGTATGTGACACGGCGGTTTTTGTATTATGGGCAGGTATTAACGACTGATTTCATGACATAGTTGTAGCATTTCTTTGGGAAACATTGTTGCTTCTGTAATTGAAAAAAACAGTTGGAAACGAGTTATTTTTAATGTTTTTCCTTTATTTGCTTTCTTTAATAACTTCATAATTGCTGTCAACGTTTTCTATAGGTATGACAGTTGTAGGTAGATACCTCTGTGTAATGGAATGACTTTAAAATTAATGTGTTTTATGTACAATAAAGAGTTGTTATACATACATACATACAGACTTTGCATTGTCTCTGATGTAGGTATTGATGTTTCCCGTTTGTGTGTTGCAGTGTTCGGGCACGCGACGGAGAACTGTGATGAAGAAGAAACGTTTTAAAGCATTATTTATTGCACTTAGCTTTAATGTTACCGTTTACCGTTGTTAGTTTGTTACTTGTTTTAGTTGGGTATTATTTATTATTGCTTACCATATCCATATGGTAGAAATTGTTTACTTGTTAAAGTCTTTTAACTAGTATTTGTAAATAAAGCAGATCTTTTAATGTGTAAGTTACAATGTTGCATGATATTTTAATATTAAGGTGTTGGTTGTTTTTCATTTGCATTATCTGGATTATAATGCATATTGAGATGTTCTAAGCACGTTTTAAATCACTTCCATCACAATCATGATATATTTCCTTATGGCCTCCTAACTTTTACTGTTTTATTGAAAATATATGGTAACAGAAACACCAAAATAAGATTTTGTATAAGCAATAAATTAATATTGAATTTTATTTGACTTTTTTTTGACCCTCTGTCTCACTAAACCCTATCAATTCTATGTCCTCATAGAGAGTATTTAATGCCGGCGCCACACGTTTGGCAAACATCAACAAACACACGGGGCGCAGTCGTACAAAGGAATAGGACAGGAATATCTCTGTCTTACTCTAAATATGCCTGCGTCATCTGCATTTTCAAATGTTTGTCAAACGTATGGGGCTGGCGTAACCGTACGTATTAAACCCATTATTAATTGATTGCATAGTTAGGAAATTGATATTAAAAGTTTTTCTTGAATTCTTAAAATTACTACTTACGTACGTATATCACGTCTTTATCCCTTGCGGGGTAGACAGGCCCTAAGGTAACAAGGGGGTAATAAAACAATTTTTACTCAGCAAAACATATATCTTGAAAATTATTATACCTACCTCAACAAACAAGAGATACAAACACCAAAACTGCAACCACTTCAGTATGTTACAAGAGTTTTGTTCTTGTGAAATCGCTATCACGCCACCCAAAAGCCAAGAACTAAGCGAACGTTGGGTTCATACTACAGCAATTTACAGTAGCTTAAAGCTAAGTATTGCCGTTTTCTAAGAAAGTTTAGGACGGAATTTCTGCACCCGGCTTCTCGCAGCTTTAAGGTCTAAAAATACAATTAAATAAGCTATCATAAATTATTTTTAACCAGGACAACAACTTTTTAACAAGTTATAGTTCAAAATGGAACCAGCATACACACAATAATATATGTAAGTATACTGAATTACATATTATAATTCTAATGTTTAAAACAATTTTACAGTGATAATCGACTATCATCAGTGCTACAGTGACTTAACGCCTTGTAAGCGGGAAGTGAGAAAAAAACCGGCCAAGAGCGTGTCGGGCCACGCGCAGTGTAGGGTTCCGTAGTTGGATATTATGAACATTTTTTGAACGTTAATATAGGTATCAGGGGGGTTACCACAAGCAGTAAGTTATGCAGCCATATAGCTCTGTCCCTTACGCTGAATAGAACTTGGCACGCATTAAGCGATTGTGGTAACCCCCCAATATCTGTTTGAGCTACATTTATAAAATTTTGCTTTTTAGGTACGCAAAGTCTGAATAAATGTGCCAAATTTCATGTATGTAGGTTAAATAGGTTCCCAGCTGTGAGGGGGTCAAAAGTAGCTTGAAATGGTTCGTGTAAATATACACACGGCTGCGTCGCCAGTTCCTTTTACTTTGAACTTGGCTGACACGCTGCCGTGTGTCTAAATAATTCTAATGTTTAAAACCATTTTACAATAACATTCGAACATATCCAACAGTGACTTAACGCCTTGTAAGCGGGAAATGAAAAAAACGGTGATCTAGTCTCTTGTTTTTCTCAAATAATATCAATCTTGCTGATTGCAATAATAAATAAAAAATAGCATTGCATTAAGCACGGATCCGTGTCTTAAGCCTACCAGTGTTTGTTGATCATTAAGTATTTCTCTTTGCTTTACTGTCGTAAAAACAAATTTCTAAGTTTCTTAATTTCTTATATATTATTGCGGATCAAAACGAAAATCAGTTGGACTACTAAGGTACACCAAAGGGACGAAAGAGATACTAGGACATTCTGGTTCTGAGCAGAAACTATGTCTTCTTAGGTGCTATCCTATATCTTAGGGGCAAATAAGTGAGTAGTCTTCTTGATCTCTTGAGTCCCGAAGTAGGTAGTTAAATTGGCACTGACAGTTAATGGATACGAACAAATGCGACAATTATTTACTAAATACAAGTAGCTAGCAAGTGTACGTCGACCAAAATTCGCAGCCAGCAGTCAGGCATTTGAGTTTATTATAGACCGGGAATGAAGCGATAACACACGCCGCCCCCGAGAGAGCCTCCCCCGACCAGCATGCACACTAGCATTATGATCTTCTTCTGTTGACGTGACGACCATGGAACATTACAAAAAGTACATTTAATAAATATGTCGAATATAGAATGTAAAGCACACACAATTACAATAGAGTTGTTAGATTACGAAACGGGGTCACATGTCAGCTAAAAATTAATTTTTCTTTGATCTAAGTAGGTATCTTTATTCCAAGAGTAGAATTTAAATGGTTGCAACACTTTCTGCGAGTAGCGATTTTGATGTACCTACTTATGTATGTATATTATTAGTCATAATAATGCCGTCTATATTCGGTATTTATTTATAGTTTCTGTTGTATTTGAGTCTAATATATGTGGTTTCATTTTCCCACCCACTATTTTTTTATGGAAATCAATGGTTGGATACCAACAGCCATGGACCCCCGCAGCATCAGAGAAATCTGGATGCTCTGCCAGCTTAGAGGTCTAAAATATACTCGGGAGCAAAGATATCGCGGTTCACGTTTCATACAACTTTCTATGGGACTTCAATGTGAATGTAATTTTACCGACTCCACGACGGAACACAATTGATAAAATCTATGTTCTTAATTACAACTGGGTATAAGATTAGAACCAAAACACTACAGCTACGTATTGACTGATTTCTAATGATATTGAAATGGAACTTACACGCCGAGCTTTGCTCTGGTATTCTATGGCCTTCTTTGTATCATGAAGAGCCTCTTCGACGTAGTCCGTGGAAGTTTCTACGTGAAACTCTATTCGGTTGATCATCTCTCCCTGTGTTCAAAAGAGCTATTTTTATTGTCTGCCGTTTGGCTTTACAAGCAGAAAAACAATATAACTTCCAGTTAAGTTATTCTTCCTTCGACAATAACACACCAAGGAAATTTCCTGTTCTTAACCGACTTCATCTCTCACAAAGTTATACTCTGCCTACGACCCGATGTTTTGGGACCCCATGGACCACTCGAAATCTTGGTATTACGACAAAACTACGACACAAATTTAAATTTAGACCATTTGGCAACATTAATTAGAACTGTAATTTTCTTGTACTTTGCTTGTATTTCAAATTCAGCACAACTTGTCATCATTTTCGAGTAGCATTTTCACATATGTCTGCGTTTTCAGAAATTCGGCCCTTGGAATCTTTTTCATTTGAAACAGTGTTAAGTTAAGATATTTATAGTGACAAAGATACTATAGTGAGGGAGTCCAATCTGTGTGTGTGTGTGTGACCTGGCTCTCGACGAGCATCGCCATGTCTACGAACATATCGCGTAGTTCGCGGATGGATGTTTCAAGCTTCATGAAGTCTGCGTGCCGCGCCTCTATGTCTGCCAGCGTCTGCCGAGCTTGCTGCGTGTTCATTTCTATCTGAAATTTAATTTACATCTATCATACATCTGTATGTGGCTCCGAGTAAAAAAAACTCCGACTACTCAGACGAGAACATGTATCTCAGCGTTTATAATATATAAATATGTTTTATGTTTATTTTGCACAATAAAGAGTTTACTTAGTTTACCTACATACATACAAGACAAGAAACAAAAAACTATATAAGTTTTTTATATAAAATAGGGTAGCTATTTGGCTAACGAGCAAAATGGGCTGCCGCCACCCATGAAGGTTGCCAGCCTATAGGGATGGAATACCTATTTTCTGGTAATTTCACCGGCTGTCATACTTTCTACGCCGAAATAACCACAGCAGCGCAAGCACTGCTGCTTGGCGGCAGGATTAGTGAGCAAGCTGGTGGTGGCAATCCGGACGGCCAAACAAACGGTCCGGACGGACAAACAAAAAATAAATCGAATGCTTACGCCTTGAGTGAAGACGGCAGGATTGTCTTGGTCCAGGAGGTTATCCAGCTCTTCGTCGGTGACATTCTGGCCGGTCAACGTGAGCTGCCGGAGCAACCGTTCTTTGTACCGGTCCCGGTAGTCGGCCTGCGAGCCGTTGTACTCGGTCATCACCTCGACGAACTGGCGCGAGAGGGTCGAGTGCTGTGTCTTTTTCATCCTCATATATGCTGACTCGTATGCCTTGGTGGCGGCAGAACTGGCAGGAAATGTGAATAATAATTAAGGAAGGTTAGTTAGTTTTCGCAAAATTAAAGTAATCCTTTAGAGTCCGTGAGCTCCTGAATAGCATTCGGGGTTGTCTAGCTGTCTCACTCACTCTCATGGGTTTGATACTTGAATCGGCCGATGGTACATCCCGAAACCCGAATGTCGTTCTAAGAGCCCACGGACTGTATTTAGTACTTTTGATATGGAAGTAACGTATCTATCAACTCATCTAAACAGCAACGAATAAACAGCCATTCCCGGCAAAGGCAGTTTCTTGTATTATGTTCTACAACACCAAGCGACATTAAAAAAACTTAGTTAATAATGGACGATGAGGTCGATGAGTCAAAGAAATTGTGTACCTAATTTAAAAAAAAAAATAAAAAAAAATAAAGCCCGAGTGAAAACTTTAATTACTGCCAATTTAGTACCCGTCTGCCCCAGTGCTGCGTCTGTTAGACTGCTCTTCCTGTTCGAGTTCGATGCTCTGCTCTATCTCTGTGGATGCATCGTAAGGATTGTAGACTGCAGACAGTGGCGTAGCTGGGTAACCAAGGGCCCCGGTGCAAATAAAAAAATGGGGCCCCACTACTATCTAAACTGGTTACGTTTTAATAATAATAGTTCGATCGAGATTTTCTGGTAAGGATTCGAGGGCCCTCTGGGCTTGAGGGCCCCGGGGCACTGCCCCGCCTAGTCCCTAGGTAGCTACGCCACTGACTGCAGAGGACGAATACTGGACGATCACGGTAGTTTACTAATAGCAATTGGAATGTAATGAAGGAAACTACAATTTAGAAAAACTTTTATAAAACGCCGACATTTTGATCTGAAAGTCGAATCATAAACGATAGAACCGATTTTCTAAATGCTTACGTAAAACCACCGCATTTGAACGGCTATTTATTAAATTTTATCTGCCCGAATTACTTAGTTTCTTGGATAACTAAAAAGCTACAGATAGATGTTCAAAACAGCAATCGTCAATGACATATTGTAGTAGATATGGCTACATCAGTGCCTTACCAACGTCTCAAATATGATTTTTATTTTAACTGTTAAGTTACACTGTAGGTATCGCTTAAGTTTTCTAGGTAAGTAATTATGATTTCTTAACTTTTACCGTAAAGAACATAAATCTGCTAGTTACCCGAATTTATTTATGTTAGTGACCGTACCTAAGTGACATATAGACTTTCGTAGAATTAATTTCACTTACGTTTTAACTTTTCTCTGATTTTGATGGTGGTTTTTTTAATATCAGCCATTAGATCTTCTAATTCGTCCTTAGTTTCTGAAATGACAATTTTTCAAACAAGTTCTTTATTAACCTACTCTTTTATGTTAGGGTAAGATAAAAATCTTTAATTTATGTAAAAACAAAGCTATTATTGGATTAAATAAAAAAATTGATTCTGCAATGTTTGCCTATTGGTTAGTTTAGACCAAAACTTGCATGAATTTCACCCTTTTTAATTTCAATTGGGTTGTCTTGAAATTTGGTATTTACCATGTACCTAGAAGCAAGACAATGCAAGTTACGATCAGAAAAATCATTGTAAGTATCTTTTTTACGGAAACTTAATCAATGTTATACGTATGTATTATATAAGGCTATGTACATAGTCAGGGTCGCGCTACGTCACGGGTGTCTGTCTCCGGCGCCTGAGCGACGCCACCGTCGGCGCCGAAACGTCTCCGCATAAGTACCTAAGTACCTTCTTTCATGTCTCGCTCGCCTACACAACAGGAGAGCTTCGATTTTCGAAGTTCATATCATTGCCTCTCACTCGAGAGCGAGGCGGCATGTAACACTTCAAAAGAATTTGGGAGTGTAAGGCCAGTTCTTACATACCTATGTGATCTTATCAACATAATGTTGTCATTACAAGATTTTTTAAGGGGTTGACTTGAAATTTATACTTTCTATCTATGTATTCTGTCACACCTTTGCCCAGCAGTGACTGAAGATGGGTGGATGGCAAGTACAGTAAATAAATACTACAGTCAGCAACTTCCCTGTCGAAATATGATTTAATAGTAGTCCGGCTCTAGTTTACTAACTTATGACCCACTTAAGGTTTAATAACTGTCATCTTGTCTTACAATTCAATGTTTTTTTTGTTAATTAGGTCCTTAATAAAATAACGTGACCGTGCTGCTACTGGCACAATTTGTTGATCGTGCCCAGTCTTATGAAAGTCGAGAATCAATGTCTGCACAAAGTACAAAGTGCTAAAAAAAATTACATAGAACAACGCAGCATTGAAATGATTTACTTTTATCTGATGACGGTGCTGACAGGATGGTGCTCTGCTTTATTTTAACATCCTCCACGTTTGCCTTGAACTTATTGATCGTCTCCCGTATGTCCTCCACCTGCAATCAGTCAATGAAATATGGCTATCACTTTAACTTTGTTTGCACAAACTATATGTTTGTGCCCCTAACGCAGTAGCATTGTTATCAGAGGGATGCAATGTCCAGTGCTTTTGGATCCTGACCTAGCTAACCTTAGTTTCATAGAACATTGCAAAACATAACAGACATCTATACTTTTAAAGAGGTAAAGTTTGTGAGTTTGTGAAGTTGTAGGGGGTAATCTCTACTGAACCGATTTTTTCTTTTACCAATAGAAAGCTACTTTATTTGTGAGTGTCATAGGCTATATTTAATTCTGAGCTAAATCGCGGGCAACTGTTAGTTTTAAATATTCACGTAGGTACTGTCGAGGCCATAAATATCTATAGATACAGCCATCATGTCAAATATTTGTGTCACCGACCTTATTGTTTGTGGCATAATAAAGATGTATGAATGTTTTGGACGTCTTGGTAACGTACATATATGTACAGTCAGCGTCAAATAGTTCGTGACACCCAAAATAGCCAAATAGTTCGCAACACATCATTGTTATCTACAGTTGAAATAAGATCGTGTTGCTAACTTTTTGGCCACTTTGGGTATCACGAACTATTTGACGCTGACCTGACTGTACTTATGCCCCTGACTGTGCTTATATTTCACTTTATTTCCCAAATTAGGTATAATGTTTATATGCGAATGTGGTCCACACGATTAAAATAGAACGAAAATTACGGAACTTCGCCATTTACACTTCAGCGCCTCGGCTCTATTCGCAAGCTATCAATTGGGCCTTGAATTGATGAATACTAATATTTACCTCTGTTAGAAATTCTTTCTGCATCAACTCCTTTTCAGTTTCCGGTTGTGAGTACTCTTCGTCCAGCTCGTCTTCCTCATAGTCGCTTTGCATGTGCTAGAAGATCAAAATAAAATTTGACCTTCATACCTATATATAGATAGCTAGCTATACACATATAGGCAAAGGCAAAATCTTCACACACTAGACTTAACGCTATCTATCAATACGAGTACCAAATCCAAAGGAATGAGATAATGATAAGCTCGCTCAGAGTTGGACCTTAGTATAAGAACGAATGTGGTGTTCCTCAGGGAAGTGTCATTAGGATTTTTAATGCCTACATCAATAGCCAGTCTGTAGAAGTACGTTACGTCATAAGTGAACATTCCTTGTTTAATGACTAAAGAAATAATAAATCGTGTTGAGTCGTGTGCTACTTGTTTGAAACATTCTTACTGCCAAAGACCCCTGCCTATGATTAGCATTGAGGTACCAGAATATCCATTCCAAATAATTTCTATGGATGCATTTGAGATAAGGTCAGGCAATACAATACGAAGATACTTAATAACAGTAGACCATTATTCAGACTTCTACGAGCTGGATGCATTAAGTGACTTGTCTGCGCATAATGTTATAACTATCTGTAAAAAGAATTTTGCACGATACGGAGTTCCCCAGAAAGTAATTACAGATGGAGCCACAAACTTTGTAAATCAGGAATTCAAAACATTTGCTGAAGCTTGGAAATTCTATCATGTGACTTCTTCCCCTCACTATCCAAAGTCCAACGGGAAAGCTGAAATAACAGTCAAGAAGGCCAAGCAACTCATACTAAAAACTGCTGAAGATAAAGAAGACTTCTGGTATGCTCTACTTCATCAAAGGAATATACCATCAGCAAACTCTGAAAACAGTCCAGTGCAAAAGTTTTTTTCTAGAAGAACAAGATCCGGCATGCCCTTACTAGTTTCTCAACTAAAACCTAAAGTGGTACAGAATGTGGCAGATTATATCAAGCAAAAACAGTCAGACAGCAAAATATACTATGACAGGAAAGCACAAGCACTGCCCCCCTTAATAGAAAACCAATCAGTATTTGTGAGAATGAGATAATGATAAGCTCGCTCAGAGTTGGACCTTAGTATAAGAACGAATGTGGTGTTCCTCAGGGAAGTGTCATTAGGATTTTTAATGCCTACATCAATAGCCAGTCTGTAGAAGTACGTTACGTCATAAGTGAACATTCCTTGTTTACGTAAAAATGATATTGGACACTTAAATGCTCCCTACCCAACACATAAGACTCCCCGTGCTCCCTCCTCCATTTTTCATAAGATTTAAGTAGTCTGCGTCATATAGTATGTAACATTCAAGGTGACCAAAAACACACCATACTATCTCTATGGTGTACCGAACTATTTGGCTGATTTGGATGCTTCATATTCCTATATGTTGCTGACTGTACTCACCTAGTTATCCGAAATAACAAAATGTCGTTAGAAAAGAATGCGTCACACTAAAACTCATAGCTAATTTGACATAAATCAACAACATTCCAATCCAACTTGTAAAATATTACATAAAAATTGCTAATTCTTGCACGAATTTACAGTTATAAGGAAAAACATTCTAAAACTCACCGCTTTAAACGCTTCTAATCTGTCCCGCGCCATCCTTGTAAAACCACCAAAGAAACGTTATTGTTACACAATCATAGATATTTTTATAAATAAGTAGCTCCCTCCTAGACATTCACTCAGGACGACGAAAGAGAAATAGATTATTCTTTAATTCTTATTAAGCAAGTTTAAACATGACCCATCTAATCGACACCCCAAAGCCCTCGTAGACTTGACAACTTTAGGATTACAGCAACATTCAGACCAAGCACTATTTATACTTATACATAAAATCGAATCAGTATAAGGATACGAACTAATTAATAATATTATGCCGGTTTCAGATAAGTTGGCAAATACGGAATTATTTCGGATCAAGTATTGTTGGTCGGTAAGGTGGAACCCTGTCACAGCACGTCACTTAAACACCGCCCATTTGTAATTATTCGAAACTTTTATATCGGTTGCGGAAACTTATTTATTCCGAATATTCCGTCAGTATCGTTAATCGTAAGGAAAATCACAGTAAACACCGTACGATAAAACGGCGCGGCCACTTTTCCTGAACATTATTTATAATAAACACTAGTCACTGAAAAATTATAGAAAACTACTAAATTTAAAAACTAAAATGCATCTTTGATGTCCCATGACTTATGTACATTTAAAACAGCTTCAACTTAAACTCCTTGGTTGTATTATTTAATTTTTAATATCTACCTAACTGTTATACATTTATAGAGATGTATTAATATTGAGATCGACCTACTTCTACGCTGTCTTGACGATGACTGGGACTAGGAATTTCGTAGGCTCAGGGAATGGGTAGAAACAACGAAAGTAGATAAACAGATGAAGTGCTCCAAATTATATTCTATAAGCGACTCTAACGTTAAGACAATAAGAGCGTCCGTTGACTGACTTCGGTCTTCACTTGTAGGTAGTCGAAAACGTTCCTTTATCTAGCTAGACTCTAGACAATTGAGAAAATTCTACTAGCAACCGCATTTTGGATCAAATTAACTAAAGAACATAATTACGAAATTTCTTTATTCGGAATAGGTACCTAGTCACCGATCCAGACAACGTGGCGGCTTACAAGGACCTTGCTTCTCTTTCTGACACGAGATGTATTTCTCTCTAGTACTATAGGTATGGTATTTAGGGCACAGTAAGAAAAGCCTAAGAGTCAGTCAGACGATTGTGTTGGGGTTCCGATACACGCTTATTAAGAGGTAATACTTTAAAATCAACTGCATAATTACAACTGCAAATATATCTATACATATATCACTGTTAGTTGCATAAGGACTTATGACTGTGTCGTTAAAGGCTAAATTTAATAAATTCGCGCGTGCTCGTGACATTACACTACTTAATTAGTAACAATCGTGAAATAATAATTATTAAATTGAATAAAGCTTCTATATGAAGTGTTTATAAATAAAACGTTATACATATCGGTAAGTAATAACAATGACTGTTAAAATAATCTGAAATATATGAATCTTTCATATTTGCATGGACACAACCTGGAAGTACAGTCAAGTGTAATAATATGTATCTAGTTAAAGTTTCAAAAATAAGCACCATACGCTCTTACACCAGCGTAATAAGGTCGTGGGACATTTTTGAAAAGTTCGTATAGATACTTATTTTTGCACTAAAAGTAATGGGAAACAACATTTTGTACGTTTTTATGGTAATTAAGCAAATTTTTCAGTATTTATTATTGCTGGAGTCAGCGAGTAGCTTAGTCAACCTCTTGGTATAGGTACTTACTTATAAGCTCTACATTTCTGCTCAAAGGGATTATTTTCACTTATATTATACAACACAAAGAATCTTTGAATAATTGTTATTTATTAAAAAAAAGTTACAGTATACTTATTTCTATTAATTAATCTAATCCATCCTTTTTCTCTTTAATGGCCTCCTGTAACAATAAAAAAATTAATTAGTCATAAATGTTGTTTCATTAGAGCTTTTTCTTTTATTAAGATTATCAAACTTAGGTAGCCTTGCTAGAAAAAGTTAAGTCAGGATTTAATCACTAAATTGATATCAGTAATTGGCAAATGAGATTAACTTTTTTTAACAAGACAGACTCAGTATTTATTTATTTAGCCTTACAATTCAGGTGAATATTGATTCTTATAAATATTCAAACAGCGGTAAAATTAAAATGAAATTTATATGCATCTGTGTGCCTTTTGGCAAAGACCTACCAGTAGTCCACTCTATTGCACATTGTGGTGTGGTCACAGCCTCAATATAACAATTTTTAAACCATAAAAGGTCTCTTAAAATTGTTATAGAACATTTCAGCTCATTGTTGAGTTACCTTCACTTACTAGGCCTGTAAATGTAATGTTTTTCAGAATTTTTTAATTATTGATCAAAGTGAACCGCTTCAAGGGCGGGACCATATTTTTAATCAAAAATTTAAATGAAAAATATTTGTACAGGTGTTCAGTCAATATTCCGGAACAATTTTAAGACATTGTATAGAAGATGTTATTGGATTAGAGCAGATTGGGCTAGACATGTTCAATAAATTGACCTGTTTGTGCCATGTTCACCATAAATTTGCGTCCAGATGAAGAATTTTTACAAACCATAACTAAACTAAAAGTACCAAAAATGGTCATCGCATGCAGGTTCTTAACAAAAGCAATCGATGGACACTTGATTTTTTTACGCGGTGTGCACTACTAATGCCACTATAACAAAAAAAAAGTGAACTGAAAAATACTAGATACTATTAGGTTTTCTTTTTTTTCAGAAACCTTTGTCATAGGTTGCCTCCCATTTGGCTTTTTTTTTGCTTGTGTGATCAGTTCAGAAAAAGAAATTATAACCACAGTGTTCAGAAATGAAGTGATATTTTTTTGGAGAAGTTGAATTCATATTAACTGATATCTCCGAGTGGGGTAGAAAGATTAGTTACATTAAGACATTGCACATACTTACTTTAAATCTTTCCTCAAACAGTGACAGTTCAGACGTGAGGTCAGTGATGGCGTTCATAAAAGCCTCTTGCGGGGTGTAGTCGGAGGTGGTCTGGATACGAAGAACAAACTTGTGCTCCAGTGGATGTGGCACCTTGTAACCCGCAAACAGCACTTTTGGATCCTTCAGGAGTTGACTACGGACAAACAAATAAGGTAAGATTTATTTTACATTATGGCAGGGCATTAAATATATTGGTGTTACATTTCCTTTTCGCAATTGTTTACAATTAGAAGTAGGTGTTTTACAGACTTATGCTTTGTGCGCTTAAATAAGTTTATTTGACCAACATCAAATCAAATCTAACTTTAATAAAAACAACATGCTAAAAAAATTTACTAACTTGCAGGCCCTCTCATAGGTATTTTCAATGAAAACGATTACAATAGGTTATGAACTTATGACTAAGGTACCTAATGAAAAATTATAATAAACGAAATTATACTCACAATTCAATGTAAGCATGTTTAGGTTATTACACTTACTGTCTGATCATGTTGCCGAGAGTGTGATCCTCCTTGTTGACTGTAAATATAGCAGCATTTGTAACTTTAGTGTCCTCCTCTTTTTGAACCCTGAAAGATACCAAAATAAATTATAGTATTTTCGTGACAAAACAAAAAGCTAGTCACAAGCACAGTAACAAGCATTGAGATTTAAAAAGGGCTTACTTCTTCTCTCCTTCGTATAAAAGAAATGATTCGAATGTCGGTGGTGCATTCATGATTGCGTGTTCTGTCTTATCCTTATCTTAGCTCACTGGAAAACTAAAATGACCGTGTCAAAAATAATTCACAATAATATACTTAGTAAATTTAATTCTTCCTATTTATATCAATATAGTAATATCATTCCACTAAAATAATAACAACACCGCCAAGCATACAGTGTTGAAAAACTGACTTAAGAAATCGGTGTTGCCACCAACTAAAAATCGGGAGAAATAGGGAGACTGTTTGTTTAAATAAAACAAAGTAAAATACGTGTTATAATTATATTACCTAGTGTTCACTAATTTGTATTTTGTACATACCAACCCTTCTGTGCCATTTTTACGTGCAACTCTTTCCCAATTACAAAATCATAGCAATTTTTTTCTCCAATATATCTCTTAGTATGCAATAAGCCAACTATAGATTCCGTACATAGTTTATTACGTTGAGACGTATCTACCTAGCCTTTGGATTCAAATTGACGCATATCGAAAAAATATTCCCAGCAGAGGGAAATCCCCTTGCTTTAAGCTCATACAAATTTGAACCCTATTCCCTAACCACTGGAATCTATTTCGGATGATATTAAAATTTTGAATTTAGATAAATGAGGGAAGCCCCAACACCAACAGTGTCACAAACCTCAAAATTAGTATAACTTTAGTTTTAATGTGCTAAAATATTGTAAATCGGGAGATCATACCCTAAAATCGTTTTATCGGTATTCATTCGCCAACATCGGGAGTTCTACCGATAAATCGGTAACTTTTACATCACTGCAAGCATAAGAGCGGGTGCGACTATTCTACGTCCCGGAATATACAGGGGGGCTACTCCGAAATTCGAAGTTCGTAGTTACGTGCTTCGAATCGCCTTCGATTCGATAGGTTGCTACTACGAAGTTACTTCGCATTCGTTTTCGGATCGAAGTTCGTTTGTCGTTCGTTTCGTCGCGTTTTTGTCTACTCTGAAAATTGAACTTCGTGAACGATTTCGGATATTGATGACGTTTTGTCTACTCTGAAAATCGAACTTCGTGTGTGTTTTCGCAAAGATTTACGATTTGAAATGTCAGAATCAAACGATAACTAAAGAGATGTCGTTTCACTGTCGTTTGTTGAGTTTTGACAGTTGTGTGGTCAACGATATCGCGTTTAAACTTAAAAGAGTCATAAAAAAACTATTTTAGTGTTGTATTATACTTACATCCCTTCTTCAGTTTTGTTTTTCGCAACGTAAGTATGGTTTTTAACCGACTTCAAAAAAAGGAGGAGGTTCTCAATTCACCTGTATTTTTTTTTAATGTTTGTTACCTCATAACTTTCGACTGGGTGAAGTGATTTTAATTATTATTTTTTTATTTGAAAGCTCCGATGGCTAACGGAACAGTGTTTCTACTCTATTAAAGATTTTTTCTAAACACAGGAATTAATAAATAATGAGTGGCAAAACGAAAACGAATGCGAAGTAACTTCGTAGTAGCAACCTATCGATTCGAAGGTGATTCGAAATGTCAACTTTTTTTTGACGTTTAGATGTAGGTACGTGAGAACGCCGAAAAACACAAAATAAACCCCAATGCAGCAATAAAACTTGTGGAAAAGTATATTGTGATCACGCATGATGTTGGAGGTTAATAATATTAATTATTTCGCACCCTTCGTGGAAGAAAGACGTAAGTCCTATTGACTTACAATGGGACTTACGTCTTTCTTCCACGAAGGGTGCGATTTATTGGACTTTCAAGCTAATAATCTATTTACCGGTTTTTAAACGATAGTGCGAAAAGTACTTTATTTATTTATTCGCTCTTTCCATTCACGTAGTTCAATTCGAAAGTGGTCTATGGTTTCGATACGAAACTCATGCGATCCGAAACTACTTCGTAGTAGCATTCGTTGACGAACTTCGTTTCATCTTCGTTGCGAGCTTCGTTTCGAACTTCGTATTTCGGAGTAGACCCCCAGCTTGGAATGCTCAACCCATCAAATTCGACCTGATAATTTATGAACTGTATGCAAGTTATATAGAAGGCATAAATTACGGCGCGTAAAATAATGGGTCGACCATTTCAGGCCGTAAAATCCAGGACTTGCAATACTTGAACCCAAACCACCACAGATAGTGGTAATGTTTTGTTTCGATGACATTTAAATATTCGCCACTGGCAATAATTGGGACAATAATAGACAAAACTTTTTTTTATTAACTTCGGGCAAGGTTAGGAAATACGGTTCATGCTACCTCATCTATGCAATCCATACTGGACGAAGTCACGAAAATGTATCTATTTATGCCTTGCCGGGAGAGTATTGCATTAAAGTCATTAAACTGCATTGGTAGTGTACTTTAAAATGTACCTCTGTGGAAACTTTTCTTAAACATTTTCAAAATAGTTAAGTTGGCTGCTGTATGGTACGGTACTTAGAATAAAACATCCAGTTACTAAAAAGTTCGACACACCATGCAATTGACCGGCCGCTTAAATGAGTCCTCGCCCGCGCGGGTACAGGGGCGCAGGGTAGGATGACAAAGGGGACCGAGAGAGGTGCGGTCGGGTAGTGCGCCTGCCCTGTACAACGCGGGCGAGGACTCATTTAAGCGGTCGGTCTATATTTCTATAGTGTACCGAAATATTTGGCCGACTTTGATGCTTCCAACTATGAGGCTGACTGTACAGTAAGTAGGTATGCCGCCATGACATTTCCACAGAAAAGGTTCCACAGTGGCACGCAATTCAGCCTTTTGACTGTACAGTCGAATGGTATAAATATATATGTCCATACGTTACCAAAACCTCGAAAACATCTATACACCTTTACGCCACAAACGATAAAGTCGGTGACACATAAATTATATTTGACGAGATGGTTTGTAACGATATTTATGTCCTCAACTGTACCTCAAATTAGAAGCGCAAAGATCGCACCCCCACGGGTCAGGTAGCCTGTCCATAAAATTAAACAAATATAGGTACATGTATTACGGGGTTTAGCATGATTAAGGGCGTATATGTGGAAAGGGAAATCAAAATAGTGATGGGTTGCTAGCCGCATCGCCTATAACATGATTCCTAAGACTTTCGCCTATTCCCTCGATGGGCTTTTACCTTCTGCGCGGGAAGAGAAGCAACTGGTAAATTCTATGTTTTTTCTTCACTCCCAGACCAGCATGGAAGAAAATAAAACAAATATTACAGCAGAAAACACCGTTTATTTTATAATTATGAGAGAACTTCAGATTGATAACCTACGTACAGAATATGACTATAAAAACCAATCTAACTTGAATTTTACATGTGTCCAGAATCTCACTGTTAATATTATTAATACATTACTTTATTACCGTTACAATGTCAGGAGGTTTAGTGTTCCTTTACAAGATTACAAGACGATTTTTTTTTATCATAAAGAGGAATACAATTTTGATATAAATTTTGAAATACTTGTAAGTACAAGAAACTTCCGCAGAACGGGACTATGCTATTTCAACATTTTTGATAAAACTAAGTATAAAAAATAACATGATTTAAAACAAATTATATAAACTCTAATACATTTCAATGTTT
Source organism: Pandemis cinnamomeana (assembly GCA_932294345.1). Lineage (NCBI taxonomy): Eukaryota > Metazoa > Arthropoda > Insecta > Lepidoptera > Tortricidae > Pandemis > Pandemis cinnamomeana. Next base: position 5,770,010 of record OW028705.1, on the reverse strand, counting down.
CACATCATCCAACGCGAAGCAACATTAATTAGTTCGAAACCAAGCGAGAATCGAGAGAACCTTTAAAGTTTTATAAACATTTACCTACGAATTGAAGTCTAGCGACTCTACTGAGAACGATTTTGCGAAGGACTTCTGGGAGATAATACTTACAGGAGTGTTACTCTGTAAACAAAGCTAGTGCGCGGATTCAGCTCTGCGCTCAACTCACAGTCATGACTCTTCGCTTGCTTGTCGAGTCAGGTGGCTCGATGTTGGTCGTGCGTTACGCATTCACTGCCACCAACGCATATACGCGTTTTTGTGTGTCTTCAACGGATAATATGAGTTATCCATTTTGAAATGTTCTACTTATACTAATTTAATTGTTTGCATTGCATTGAATAGGCTCCGAAACTACTGGACCGATTTGAAAAATTCTTGCACCATTAGATAGAACCCTACATTATCCCTGATGAACCTATACATATCTTAATTCTACTTTAGTTCTTGGATATGCAAATTATACTATAAGTAGCTACATAATATTATTATGATGAGAATACTTTCGGTACAAATACTTGAATTATAAACACAATTAAAATCGATGGGTTTAATTATGATTAAAGAATATGAAATTATTTTATTCAAAACAATGTGTTCCTCTTGTTAGATTAATTACCTAGTTCCAATGCGAATAAACCAATGTCAAATTAGTATGCACTCATATGTGCGTTGGAGGCACTGGTTAACAGTCGTTTAAACTCACATGTGCGTTTGAGGCACACAGCAAAGTGCGGATCCTGGCGAATGGCTAGGAAAATAGGGCAGTGAACGCGTTAACGTTGGTACTAACCAACGTCGAAAGATGAGACACCTGACTTGGAAACATTATACTGAGTCATGTGTCTAGTGGAGCTCTGGTCAGACAGAGTACTTCCAGTCACCGGATCCAGTACCATATGAGCGAACATGTCAAGTTATGGCCGTAGTTTTGTGCAGCGCTGAATCCGCGGAAGTTTGTTTATAGAATAACACGGTAGCGCGGCGATGCCGGCGAGAGATTCCTTCTTAGGCGGTGCTTGCCGGGTCCACATCAGGTTCAGGCGATCTCGGGCAGTTTCAACCGCCCGTTAATTGCTGTTGCCCCATTAGTTGTAAAAAAATTAACGAACAGCACTCGAGCAATAAACCCAAACAAAAACGTTTACAGCGTTCATAATTCGAAAACGGCTGTACCGATTTTTATGATATTTGATTAGTTGCATTTGTCTTCAACCCGAATAGTAGAATAAACGATTAATTAACTATTTAAAAAAATCGAAAAAAATCTCAAACATTTTTCGTATGCAACGCCACCTCTGATGACATGGCAAGAATTGATTCTAAGGCGGAACCGAGTTTGCCGGTTCAGCTAATAATAATGAGATATAGAGACAGGCGGTTGAACTCACCGAGTACCTAGTAGTTTTAACAGAACGTACGTGCTGTGCTATCTTTGCTGTCGTAGAACTGGAGAACTATGATCATAGCAGCACTTGCACTGATGCATTTCCATATGAGGTGGACCCGGCTTCTTTATACGCCTCACATTACGCACTACATTTGTGTATTTACAAAGACTTCTATACAGCAGAATCAGAATTTACCTTCTCAAGTTTATGTTGTTTAGCACATTCACTCTGCGTTCCAAAATATAGCCCAAATGGCTGAATTTCATCACACCGAGTACCTATCCTATAGGTATACGTTATCCTTTTTCTAGGATTTCAGCTTTCACGCTTTGGTACTGTCATTTCCTGGTTGTATCAGAGGAATACAAAAGTCAATGTTAATTATGTTCATATTTTTAAAAGGCACCCTGATGGTGCTTTTATAGTAGGTACTGGTTAATATATAATAATGACTAACATTGCGAATTGTACTGATATAGTTAACGATCATAAATGAAAACGTATTGTAAATAAGCTACTTGCGCTCTTAAAAGTCCTTAATCAAATAGCACTTACTGGTTTAAGTGAGGGACCGCTTTCAAAACATACAAGATTGAAGCTGATACAAGCATGAACAACTTATATGAAAGAAGTTAGAAGGCAGAGTCAAGCTCAAGCGTCTCGGAGCTATCCAGAGCAGCGGTCTTTTAGTAGAGTGTGTCGACCTCAACAATTAGATAGCATTTACTACTATCAGGAATAATCATAGCACAAGATCTATTTTTCGAAAATGCATCAGAATACTTAATTATTCACCAATGTTCGTTGCCCTTTAAATTCTTTTTATACATATACGGAGAAGATAATTGAATACAATATTATGTTAGGAGGATCATTGATTGGCGAGTTGAAATTTGGTTAGAATCGCTACAATTGTATATGTGATTTCCCATTAAATATGATTTATATTTTGATTCATTTAACTGTGGGGCGCCCTGCACGCAGCAGCGAGCGGCAGCGAGGCGTACAGCCTCCGCCCTGCATAACAACGTAACAGAACTGCCCCCTAGACATCCATTTGATCATAAATCTTTAAACAAGCCTAATAAACAGTACTGTAATTACGTCAGGATTACCTTTAACACTTACTAGCTATCGTCTGTTAATGTAATAAAATGCTATATGAATTGACACATAAGTATATAAACTATACTAATTGTGTAATTATACAAAATTAGCAATCCAATCAACAACGCATACTATTGATTATGAAAATATCTATGCTTTACGATAAGATTGAGATTTTGTAAGAACTCAGGCCGTCGCGGGCGCGCGGGCGCCGCTCGGCCGCAGGTGCCGGCCCGCGCGCACGCGCGCCTTGAACACGATATAACGCCACGTTATGTACACTAGTAACAGAAGAATACAACTGCAATATTACGATTAGTATTATCAGATTAATAAGATCATTGAAAGCCGACTAGAAGTTTGGTTATGCCTACTCTAACACATTATTTTACAAAAGACTACGCGGGTGCGAAGAGTTTTGCCGCGCGCGCTCGCAAACCCCTTCGTCCCTAGCGACGGGGAGCACGCTCCACGGTGACTTGTGCGAATGTGTTCCCGGCGGGCGGCGCGCCGCGAGACGCGAGACGCGCGAACCGCTAGTCACTACCATTAACTTTACTTTGGTGTCAGGTACGAGGCCTCGACGAGGAGTGCCCCCGACGAGACCAATAATATTACATACTTAGCCTAGGATACGATGAGTCGAGATGCGTCTAGCTAGTGTCAGCGCGATGCTAGGTCGGGTGCCGGCGTCGGGCGGGCGACGGGAAGACAAGCGGGGCAATTGACTGGCGAGTGGAAACACGCGACTGACCTCACTTTATAATGAAACTACTGAGAAAAGGAATTACTTAATTTCTCTACTGTTACGAAGGCAACTAGATGAAATCCTACTCTTAAGGATAAAAATCTAATTATGTTAACTAGCTAAAATTAACATTGCTTGAAGTTGTTCCGTACGCAACTGCACGTTGGGTACATCGTTACACGAGATCGTCGAGTTAGAGAGAGGGCTTGGGGGCCGTCCAGCGGGAGCTCGTGCCCCGAGAGCGGGAGCCCGCCTCGGACCCGGCTACGGCTAGCGGCGAATGCCGAACCGATATGTAACCACCAGGTATTTTTAATAATACCTATACTTATTTTATTACTGGAATATGCTAATGTGTTGGTGCTCAATATTTTCGAGTGATTTTTCTCTAAGAAAATATAAGTAATGTACGAACGCATATTCCATAAGTAAATAGTTACTTATATCGCTGAAGACTCTGGTACTTTAAATTTATTAAAAAAAAATATCCTAGCTAAACCCGCTACGTAGATACATTATGTATTACTGTACAATGAAGGGCGCCTTAGAAGTAAGAAACGAAATGACTTCCACTACATATCTGACCGGAACGCCGAAATATTTTATATATAGGTACGAGTGTCTATTTTATGTAAAGTTTTTTTAATTACTCTTACGGTTTATTAAGTTACACTCACAATAACAATTCATTAATTATAATGTTAAATTAACTAAACAACAACTGCATCTACTATCACACATTCGAAAGTTTAAAACAATTTTACAATTGCAATCGAACATCATTATTGCTACGGCGACGGCGCCGGCGCGATATGCTTGGTCCGGCGGCGACCGGCGGCGGCGCGGCCCACGCTGGCACACGTGCTGCTTGTAGCTTCATCGAGCAATCTAAAATGCTGTCCATCACGAATTCACGACCAACCCCTTTACTTTCTGCGACCGGATACAGATCACTCGCATCCATCTTTTGGTAAGCGGACGCAAATTGAAAACTTTCCCAAGTAGGTACTTCAGCTGGTAGGATAGATGTTCAAAGCATAAATTATTATATAAAATATGTTTCACTTGCAAGCGGCACGCGGGTGAGCCGAGCAGTCGCCGGCCGCCGTCGCCTCTCTCTGTACGGTGCGCCGTGGCCTGACACCTACCTACCCCTCGCGCGTCCCAACGCTGAACTAGGCTAAAAACTCGTTCTCCAACACCCCCTTCACCCCTTCTACTATCTTCCTCCCAACTCACGACATGACCGACTTCGTCCTACAGAACCGGCCTTCCAACTTGATGAGGTATCGATATCTACATCTAATGTTTGAATATTCTTCGCGATCGATTCAAACAATCTGATAAAAATACTGATTACATTTTTCGATTGGCATCAATGCTTGTCAAACTGCCATTTGAAAAGTTGTTGATATTTTAGATTAACTATATCACAGATATGATATTACTTATTTCAATATCATACCATGATTAAATTACGAACAACATAATGGAAGCTTATAAGCTCCAGCGTAGCCAACTTTTTAAAATTAAGTTTTCTAATTCCACGGGCTTCTTTTTGTGAACTTTGTCTTCATTATTTTATTATGTAAGCCTGCAGTGAACATCCAGAAAGTTTTTTAAAAGATACTAAATGTTTGACTGTTGGTAACGTATGAACTTGAACTATAAATATATTTTATAACTATATTCGAGTGGAGTATTACTTCCTAGTTTATGCATTTAATAAACGAGTCTGCCCGTACACAAAATGGACCATCAACTGATAAGTTTTCGTGGCCCAGTGCCCCGAGGAGCTACTGTACAGCAGTGAGTGCTTGATCTATGCCTGATCTCGACGAGCTAAAATCCACTTTGCGTACGCAGTTATACATGATTATGCAAGTTGCTGATTAACAGTTACTATGCTATATAAATAAATATGGTTTTCAGTTTGAACCAGAAACGCATTATATGGCAGAATTCACGTGTCTGATACCGTACTGAATGCCGACAGAGAAGCCGAACATAGCCACAAATAGCCACAATGGAGTTGCCGATTACTCTAGAATGTGTTTATAAGTAAGAATATACTTTGAATGTTACATAGAACGTTCTAACAACAAATGAAACGTTACGATGGTTCGCTATTGATGATTTGCTCGGCGTTGCTGTCGCTAGGCAGGCTGCAGGCACCTGGTACGTGCGTCGTTTTCTCTTTGCTTTGCGGTCCTGAAACGACACGAACTGCGTAAGAATGTAGAAGCACAACCTAAGTAACACGATCGAAGAGATTGTTATGTATCGGATTAGTTAATTTGCGGCATATTAATTCTCTATTTTAATAAGATTGAGCTTACTTGTAGTTTATATAGTTAATAAAATATCAATAAATATTGCTTTAACAAAAAAGTAGTTTTGTGAAGGGAGTGTTATGTTAGTAGAGTAGATTAAACGGGTAAAAAAAAACTGAATACAAATATTCTATTCTATCGTAAATAAGGACACAAAGGAACTACTAGTTTTTAAATTTAACTGGTGATTTGGAAGTGAATGTGATTTAGTTTCGAGTTCGGTAGAAAGTAATAGTTAATTTAATTGCGGAGAGCAGATTTTTTTAGAGAGTTTTATTCGCCACGTAGGCTTAAATAAAAAAAAACATTAATTAAGTAATTATTATTAATGAATCGAATTTTGAATTTAACAATTTCAACTTTCAACTTGTGTTATTCAGACACAAATAAATGTTGATTTTAATAATTAACTACAGAATTTAGACAAATAATAATTCACTGAAGACATTTTATTTCGAACTTCTGTTGGGTGCCTTAGCTCAAATATTAGGTATAACTAAGAGTTCACTTGACTTTCACCTAGCGCCGTGTACCCACATACGCGTTCATAATTTTAGATATTCATTCGTTCCATATTGCACTGGAGATCGTTGATTAATTTATCTTTGGCTACTAGTAGGTCATGGTAAATAATACTTTTTACGTCTTTTTTGGGAGTAAAAATTCCCTAGTACCTCACCAACAACTAAATAATTGAGTACCTACATATGTAAGCCAATCTAGGAACTCGATTTTGACTCGTTTCTAGTTGTTTACTAGTGTTCACGGGAGTTGGATTAACTCATATTTACACAGTAGAATTGCAAGAGCTCACAGTAGCGTTCAAGGCACTGAGCGCAGTTATCAAAATGTACGAACTCTTATTGCGTTCAACCCACTGGGTGAATATCAATAAAATGCGTGAAAAGAAGTTAAACATTTTGAATCGCGAATGAATTGTTCCAAAGCTGCGGTATCTGACATTAGGTTTTTTTAAATAATTATTCCTGATTTACGTAAGCCACCGAACCCGGAAACTATTTATAATTTATTTTATTGCAACTGTGTCAAATGAAACCATTTCAAATATAAAAGGGGTGACCAAAAGGTGCGAGATTTTTATAAAAGTGCTCAGGGTTGAGTAATCTCACAACATAAAGAAATATAACATACAGAAATATTAAATATAAAAAGAAGTAATGATACCGTAATAGTTATTAGACGAACTTTTAATCTTTTTCAAAAAGTAGTTGCCTTTATATACAAACGAAGTATAACATAATGATCAGATAAAAAACTATCATTACTTCTAAATAAATATTCATGCATATGCGTATAATATATTCATGCCTGCTGTATGATATTGTATGTGACATAGACAAATCTTAAAAGTATGCGTGTTTAATGTTTATGTTGTTTCTTAATCTGGCCTCACACCTCTGAAGGTTTTTCTTTTTTATCATACATCTAGAAATAAATGGAAATACATATAAATATAAAGTCACTATATATTTTAGACCCAGTGACACAAAAAATTGGTTATTCCCGCCTGTTACCACCAATTTGTTAAAAATCCGATCTTTTGCCAGTGGTAACTAATGGGATTTTTTTTGCCGTTTGTTACCACTAAACTAATTACAATTCCACTAACACCTCGAAGCCGTGAAGCCAGATGGAATAGGTCAATGCTCAATGATAAGACTTAAAATGAATTATTACTTTACTTTAATTTAACTTTTATAAATTACAATATCACTGAGCTATGACTGTAAAATATGTGAAAATACTGTTGCAGTGTAGAGATAATACATGATTTATTGGCGGTTTCAAATTACGTTCAGCGCAGAAGATAATTTTTATAGTGATTATATAAAGGTATTTTATCTATAGGCTCTTTAGCTGGTGGCTGGTTATTGATAGACGCATGCAAATTTTAACCCTAATTATTTTACTTCATGTCTGGGCTGGGTTGAAACTATGACTCTCGATCCAATCTCGGCAGCCATTCAGGCAGACTAACAGTACACCTATGTAACTATAATGATTAAATTTATTCTGATGTCGAAAACAAAACAGCGTCTACTCAATGATCAATCAAAAAACTATTATGAATGCTGTCTATGAAGCCCAGTAAATGTGCGCGTCAAACCTGCCCCCGTTCGACCGTTTAAGAGAAGAACGTGTTATAGACGTAGCCGGTCGCAATGAGGCCGAGCACGAGCAGACACAGCATAATCATTATCTTCTTCTGCACAGTGAACAAATACAACACTCATTAGTACTAGAAGTGGGGGCGAGCGCGCGTCGACCGCGGCCGGGGCGGCGGTCGCGAGCGCTCGCGGCAGGAGGGGGGGTTTACCTTTGAGCATTGGGCGGTGGGAGGCGGCGCGGGCGCTCACATGAAGTACGAGGACACGTAGCCCACGACGACGAGCCCCAGTATCAGCAGGCACACTAGGATCATGATCTTCTTCTGTTGACGCGACGAGCATGCAACATTACGCTTTACACATGGCCGCGGCACCGGCGCTCCGACCCCACACATCATTATTATAATAAAAGGATATTAACTCTACTGTAATCGTCTACGGAACCACAGGTGGGTGCGTCATTTGCCTCGCTACAGTAGTTAGAGAAGGCTACGGTTAAAATAAAATAAAATAAAAAATGAAATAAAATAAATATAATCAAAATTTCTTAACATTATTATTTACATCCTGAGTAAACATTTATTACGATGGTTTACATTTTAAAACGCCGTGCGATATTGCGCGGTGTTTTGATTTGAAAATATACATAATCTCCTGTTATGCTTTCAATGTTATTAAGTACCTAATAATAAACTTTAATGATGAATGGCATAATATTATATTTCACAGTCTTTCGATTAATTTTGTTTTGTGCATGTAAGCGGTTTACGTGTTACCTAATAGAATTTATCTACAAAAGTTACAAGTAGACTCAATCAGCTAAATAACATACAATAATTTATATTTTAGTTAATCACAGTTAACAAGTTTAATACAAGATATGCAAAAATTAGTAAAATAGCACAACAAAAAACAAATATCTCCATCCATTACATTTTAAGCATTTTCAAATGTTTAAAATACTTCTATTAAATGCAATATGCTACATTTAGCAAGAAAAGCTTTTATAGAAAAACAAAAATCATAAACTTCTATACCTTAGTATTTTAAACAAAACATATGTAGCAAAATGCCGACGCAAATGTCGTTACAACCGTACATAAATTAAACTGAATTCATAATATTTAGAAGTATACACATTAATAAATCAATTCCACTACAACTGAACACAGCAACAAAAACAGATCCTCTAAATTATTTACACGGGAGTAGGTACTGCCGCTGAAAACATCCATACGGGTAGGTACATTTAATATAGACTTAAAATGTCAAGAAGCCTGAAATAATTTTAGTTACCTACGATAAATAACATCATATTCTCGTGAATGATTTAATCAAACGAAAACGTTACATATTATTTTTTAATAATGGAAAACTAAATTATCAAATGCCGAATACTTAAAACATAAAAACGAATACTGATAGCTATGCCATAGAAATCAGCGAATAAATCTGATAAATAAATCTCGAGACTCCAAAAAACCAAAAAATGTTAAGAGCCCACAAGCATGCTAAACGTGACCTTACGGGTTTGTTACCTTAGGCTCTGTCTACCCCGTAAGGGATAAATACGTGATGTATGTGTGTATTGTGTGTATATATGTAAAGAGCACCGGCCGGCTCTCGCCTTTGAGGCTAGTGAGATTTTCGTTCTGCCATTCGGCACCCTTTGGTCGACGGTTACTATCCCTCTTTACAGGTCTTATTGCCTCTTTAGGGCCGGTCTTATTTGACGCCGCGTCACAGACGGTAAACATTCTCATGACTTGACAGAAGAAACGCCTGGTCTGTGATTTCAGACACAAAATTGTGTCTCGCATGTAATTAATAAATTGACCTCGGAAAAAAAATCAAGTTAAAACTAGTTAAATTTGTGCGTGGTTACCTAATAGTATCAACAATTTAATATAATCTTAGCATATTAAAATAGACTCGTTAAAATAGGAAGCACTACTAAATAAAAGTGTTTGGGCCATATAAAGAGTCCTGCCCCAGCCTATTCATTTGAATTCAAACGATTGTGTACTAAATGCATGGTGCCCGGTCATATTGTGATGATTCATATATTAAACTTACCCAACAAGAATACAAGCGTATGTACATAGTTTTTTTTTCAATACCGTGAACTGAAATGGTAAATTGATGTACCAATTACTTTACTGAAAAATTTTACTATTATTCGGACATGTAAGTTTTATAATAGCAATTATTTGATTAGAATAGTGCTTTATATGAATCTGCCAGACAACAGATAATATTAGCAAAGCTTTATCAACAACTACTTAACCTAAAGCACAATTCTATGTTATTGCACTTTACATTATATTGTCTTGAAATTGTCTACTAAGTACAATTATCAAAATCACTAGTCTACAAAATCTTAGCAGTGATAAGATAATTTAAGGTTGTATTGAAAAATTCAAGTTTTCAGTCTGCAGCAGAATTATATACACAATTTAAGAATGTTTGTTTTCCCTGAGTACACATAACAGCGGCTTGTAAGAAAAATAATCAAGCTTTTTTATACCAAGTACTTTTATATGTGTTTTTATATATTTTTTGGTCTCGACGGCGTTAAGATAATATATCTGCTGCTGACTGTACGTACATGACTAATTTTGTCTAAATAAATAACTACAGTGCAGAGGATCGATTTTTGAAATCACATCCGTGAAAATACACCACTCGAAAATTGTAAAAATTGTATATGTATGTCGAATTTGTAAAAAAGTCGAATATCGGTATTCAAGGCTTTAATACGGACTTTTAAGGGCTTAAAAACGCGTTTCGATATTTTGGGCCACCTTGGTCGCTAGGATAATATCTGACGTTGGCTTTAGTAAGTACTTAAATACATACACAGATTTTTACCATTGCGTGGTATTTTAAGAGATGCGTTTTAAAAAAATCGCCTTCCTGTTCCAATCAATATTAAATTCATGAAAATAGGTGCTAAGATGGTCGACATAACTTGAACGACCGCAACAAAATTTGAACTATTATAAGTACTTCTGTATGCCCTTTGAGAAATGCGTCATATTAAAATAATCAATAGGTACAGAAACCCCTGTGCGATGGTTCAAACTAAATCTAAGTCGACCCCTTTGCATGCTTTCTTATTCTTGACCAACTTGTAAGATTAGCTTTCATGAACTTTGAATATCTAATATTAATTATATGCCTATAATTAATATTAGTTATTCCTCCAGTTACAACATATTAGTTTACGCCGTTATTATTGTGACAGATAGAATGGCAAGAGCTCTTAATTTATCCCGATTTTATTTGTCAATTCGATAATAGTCATCGAAAGTTTAAAGTCTATTGTAAAGTGGATTTGAACAGACAAAATTAGTCATTAATAACCAGACTCTTCAAAAAAAATAGCACCATTTTCCACGAGTAGACATAAAATTGGTGATAATAACGCTTGCCAAAGCCGTATCCGTAGATGAATAGTTAAAGGGTGGATTGATGCGTATTTAAAAGTAAGAATTACTTAAATTTAGCAGGTTATTATATAATTTAAATAATGATTTTACCACGGCCTGTACAACGACTATACTATCTAGATTAAATGAACCCGTACTCAATAACGTTTTCATATCGTCTACAATTCCCTTTTACAATTCATCCACTATCATCGGCCAAAAAACATTGTCCGAAATTGGTTATCTTAATTAATTTAAGCAGAATACAATATTATGGTATACAGGCGAATATCAACGTTGAATTTTCTTCATAAATAAACCGTAAATAACCGTGAATCCAATGGGCCGACGCGCCTCGGCCGGTCGTCCGTCGGCTTAGCTCAGCGTGATTGCGAGTATAATTATTAGGATAACCAGCGTAACAGAGAGGCATATAATGATGAAGATTTTTTTCTGCAATGACAAAGGAAAAAAACGAAATAAAATATCTGCCAACTGAGAAGCATCGAAAATATGCAAAATATAACTTTGCACTATTTAGGTACGTGAGACATGCATAATTCTGTGGGAATTATCAAATATCTAGGTAATCTTTTGTAAATAAATGCTTTAAAAATATTTATATAACTTGGCATTCTAGTATTAGGAATGTTGTAAAAAAACATGCTAATTTAATATTATTCAAAGTATATTATATGTTTTACTATTAAATTTATGCTAATATTTGCATAAATACCTTCACCCCCACCACCATATCCCAAACACATTTTGATTGAAAATCAGATACAAATCGCAAGTCAATCCATGCAAATAACGTTTCAAATACATACGTACAAATTCGTATCTGACTTTATTTTACTACACTAAACAATAACTCTATCAGCAAGCCTCACACCATAACAAGTAACACAGCACTGACATTAATATGCAAATTAGGAATTAATAATTTTTTAAAAAGCGTTTTAAAATATAACATTGCAAAATTAAATGAACCTATAATAAAATTCTGGCTTTAATTTGAGTTAGTGTTATTTGATCGCGCTCGAATGCAGGCTCAGACGTGCAATCACGATGCGCATCGCACGTGCTTCATATCCGCTAAATGCGGGTTTAAAATAACAGCAAGAGGGAGAAAGACATGGTAACTTATTGCAGAGTTTCGCCTTATTAATATGCCCCGGTGTCCTTGTTAATCTCTTCGGTGTCTGTTAGCGGTAGTATTGCACAGTAGGTAGAGTCCCTCTATTTACCTTCCGCGCCCGGGCCATCCATTTGCTGGCCTGGATGAGTTCGGTGCGGCCAGTCTCCACGTAGTCCGTGGTCTGCGTGACGTGGTGCTCGATGCGGTCGACCAGCTCGCCCTGCTCGCGGTAAGGGGGGCGCGGGGGGCGCGGGCGGGACTCGGGGCGATTGGTTCATACGTACGGTTTATCATACCCAAATTAAGTATTGTTACAGGAACCAACCAAATTTCAGCTAAACCAGAATGTTAAAGTTAGTCGAAATAAATAAATGAATAGCCAGAAATAAAATACACCCTAGAGAGAATGCCACAGATATGTTACGACATCCAGCACGAACGAACATGAGATACGAGAGACACTCAGTGTTACCTTAGGATGAATAGAATAGTTTAAAATTATAAGTTGTATGAGTAGGGCATTGTTACATAATAACACGATTATATAAAAATAAAGTGGTAGTGTTAGTTAGAATATGGTTATTATATAACAAATATACCTGATACCGAAGGCAAATTACGCACACACCGATGACAATAGAACAGTTAGATTCCGGAACGAGGTTAGCCCGTTTCCATCCAGTGTTAATTAAAGTTATGATCACACAACAAAGAAAGCGGGGAAGTGTTAATGCACAGATGACAAACAAAATATAAACAATGGTTTGAACCAATCACCGAATGACTGAACGTGAACAAAATGCATGGTTACGAGGCGAACCATTCACAAAAGTATCGTAACGTAACAGGGAGGGACGGGGAGTGGGACGCACGTGAGGGGAGCGAAGGGGGACAAACAAAACAAAAACGCATTAGCAACGAATGAGCCGGTACTGGAATGATGAACTCACCCGTCGAGCTTTGCTCTGATATTTTAGGGCCTTCTTTGTGTCTTGCGTGGCAGTTTGGACATAGTCCACAGCGTGTTCTACATGATACTCAATGCGGTCGATCATCTCTCCCTGTGCCCAGAGGAACTTGTTTATTTACTACTTTAATTACATACTTCTGCAATACTAACTCAAGAGTCAGAATGAAAAAAAAATATAAAATTCAATTGTCACGTGTTGTCTTTTTGATTAAAGTTCTGACTAATTTGTCAGCAATGGCACAATCACACAGGAATATAATATTAACATTTCAAACACTTGGTCACTGCCGAGCCATTACTGTTTGTAAAAGACAATTGTGAAGAAATTCCATATAAAACAGGCAATGATCATGCTATTTTCCACTTTTTAATCACATGTAGGTACAGTAATTTTTCATTATTTTCGTAGGCATTGCAATTTACCCTAACATACATTGTGATATACCTAAGGATTGTAAGATTTACGACCCAATTGGAATGCAACGAAGTTGTGAGACTCCGGCGGAAGGCTAGCTTGTAAAAAGAAATAGAATTCTCATCTCAATATTTCAATTTGAAGGGGGGAAGTAATACGATGTAGTTTTCACGTTGATGCTTTTCAAATCGTCGTGTATAATCCTTTGGCTTTACCATCCAAAAGATAATAGGACAGCTCTTTTCTCAAGTTATGGTACGAGTACGTACTTTCCACAGTGAAATCTCATATCATCATAGATAAAGTAACTGTACTTCATCTTTCGAAACTGGATCTCTAACTGAAACGTATTGTGTAAAATATCCTGGATGCCAAATCGTAACTCTGTAATAATGATGGAGGGCAATGTGTATGTGTGTGTGTGACCTGGCTCTCGACGAGCATCGCCATGTCCATGAACATGTCGTGCAGCTCGCGGATGGAGGTCTCGAGCTTGATGATGTCGGCGTGCCGCGCTTCGATGTCTGCCAGCGTCTGCTTCGCTTGCTGCGTCTCCATTATGATCTGAAATACGTGCGCATATTCCATTAATATCTGAACAATATCTATGTTCAGGTTCACTGGCGGATAACCAGGCACCGAAATCTCAATTGATTTAACCTTATTCAGAAACAGTAGCAACACTTTCTTTTTTACTCCTGTAATTTTTCTGATCTAATAAGCATAATGACGTACACCCTAAGGTCGTAGGTACTTTTAGGCATAACTCAAACGAACATCTATTCAAATTATATACCAGTCAATTCAATACAAGAGTAGAAATGAAGTAATTTCACTAACAATATGAATTTCGTTATAACCGCAGCCAGCAACAGTAGCATCATATTTTATGCAAGCATGTGGTAATGCGATTTCCAAGTATTAATACTGCAATTTCATCGATCGACTAATAACTGCTGCAGTCAACTCACGTCTTTGTTATGAATACGTGGATTCAACTTCATACGTAATAACTCCCAGAAATGGTTTACTCAAAATGTTGCTGAAAATTTAATAAAATTTGCCAGATTTATACAGCTGCAGGAATGTACAGCGAAAAACATTGGATTGAGTCTTTGTTTTTTACCCGCGCTTTATTTTTAGGTTAGGTGTAACCCGGTAGCTAAAAAATTCTAGAAACGATAATAAAATTTAAACGCTATAGTTGACCTACATCGACGGTGCTCTACCTGAGAACGAGTGTTTTTAATGAACAGCTATTATGCAATGTGCGATTACGCCATTTACGTCGCTAAAATTATGCGAAGTGCATGTAATTTATTTCATTAGCTGCATGTACCTACTGGAGGTTAGAAGGATGGTCCAGGCTAAAGATAAACCTTTATGGTTGCTGCTTTTGCTGTCCGTCTTAGAAAGGACTTCAACAGATGATATCCCTGACGTCCGTAATCAGGAATTACAGGATGCAAAGATGATGACGAAACAGAGATAGTTTCTTCGCGACTAGAGATAAATAACTATGACCTGCTTTTATTGTTCCAATTCAGTGATTTCAGCTATATTTTTTTTGTGAAATTGTAAATTTCCTGGATAATGAGAAGCTTAAGGCTTGCTTTGTCTCTTTCTTGATCTGTTCTATTTTAAGATAATAAACGAGCCACCTGTCGTCAAAAAGACGCTTAGACCGGGAAGGTCGACGGCTAAGTATCAATGCCATAAGGTCTGGTGATTTTGAAAAATGATAAAAGAAGAATTGCATGCTCACCCCTTGAGTGAAGACGGCGGGGTTGTCCTGCTCCAGCATGGTCTCCAGCTCCTCGTCGGTGGTGTTCCGGCCAGTGATCTCGAGCTGCCGGAGTATCCGGTTTTTGCACCGGTCCCGGTAGTCGGTCTGCGTGCGGTTGTACTCGGTCATCACCTCGACGAACTTGCGCGAGAGGGTCGAGTGCTGTGTCTTTCTTATCCTGAGATCCGCTGACGATTTGTTAGAGTGCTCCTCCTGTTCGATGTTCTGCTCTATGTCTGTAGATTGTATCGTTATTATAGGGATGTAGTCGACAGATACAGCAGTTATACATTAGTTTAATTGGTATTTGCAACAGAAATGTGCAAAGGAATTCTAAATACTGGTGTATGTATGACATATGTTTGTCTTCTAAAAGTTTAAATTTAGAACAGTTACGCTATTATGCTATTAAGTATCCCCTGAAAAATTACACAGCGTTAAACTGCTAATCATACAAAATGTATCCGTATTTGATTCTGCTACCGAAATTAATAAATAAACCACTAGAAACTGTAACTAAACCTTCAACCGTAACACGAACTTAGTTATGCTAAAGGTATAATTATGTTGATACAATATTCCGACCCCCAGAACGTTGGCTTCTGTGCGTGTAAGAAAAACATTTGACTAATTAATAAAGGGAAGCATAACCACTCCTGAACTTGATACAACTCGGCCGCAGAAAGTTACCGGGAACAAGCACATATCTCACTCCACAATCTGCGTAAGTGACAATGGAAATTTGTACGTGTGAACTCAACTTACGTTTTAACTTTCCTCTGACTTTGTTGGCAGTTTTCTTAATATCAGCCATGAGATCTTCTAATTCGTTCTTTGTTTCTGAAATGAGAAATGTTCAAGTTAGATTTGACAAACTTATTATAGTAACAATAATGTTGCTTACAAATTACGATAAATAGTAGATTTAGTTAAACTCTCATTGAATCTATGCATTGGTCTCACTATGGGTCAAAAACATATTTTATACCTATTTATTTATCATTTTAACGATGTTTTTTTCGATTACGAAAATAAACTATGTTCCTACGCACTTTTGCAGGCTTAATACACTATCAATATCAGAAACAATGGAACGGACAAAACATCAAGAAAGCGTTTTTAACCGTCACCAATTCAAGTCAAGGTTGACGACAAAATCCTAGCGAAGTAATCCAGACAGTAGATAACTACAACAGAGCTTTACTGCACGTTCGCCGATAAGAAAGTTCAGTCATTATGTTTCGACCGGACAGGTTTCGGGACCTTCGTCTCGGGACCAAAGTTTTCCTAACATTGGTAATCGCTTTAACAATCGCCCTCTGCTTCATGGTACTGATGGTGATGGTACCTATTACAGAGTAAATCAGTAAACCGTGAATGATTTTTCGCGAAACGTTAAGACGGCTTACAATAAGAAACATTTATTAACAAAAATACAAAAACAGGAAGCGTATTAAAAGTTACAAAATTAGCCCAGCTTAAGTCTTCCGTTTTTCTTTAGTATTTTTTTATTGCTTGCTAATGTCAAAATGTGAACCCAACCAATACCAAGGGCCCCAGCGTTTCTCCTTATTCCACTCCCCTATTGGGTAGAAAAGGATAAATTCTTAGTATTGGCTGCAAAAGCTATACAATTACGCCCACATAAGAGGATGCGGAAAGTATAATATAAATATATATACGAATTTAACAATTCAAGAATATAACAGAAATGTATTAAGCATCATTTTTAGGTGTCGAGTTTATTGGATAGTAGATAAATGGATGACTGTTTATTTCCGCAATAAGATAAATCTCGCTGTCACCGACAGGCGCAGGCTCGTCCGCGATAACGGCAAATGAGAGAAAAATTACCTACATCCCAGACTCCCGACGGCACCCGCTTCCGGAGCGAACTTATCGGCTTATAAAAGATTTGAGCCATCCTCATATTAATGTGAGCGCCTGTATTGACTCGGCAAAGCTTCGAGAGCTTCGGGTAATGTCAAATGCCTTCACTCGAAGTACCTTCGCGGCACAATGAATCGCCAATCTCTGCCAGATTTGTTACGTGATAAATAATACGTTCGAGTACAGGGATGAAGGTGCTCAAAGCAGAGTTCCATCGCTAAAATATACGCAATATTCAGAATGTAGGAATTCAGCTAGAGTTTATTTATCTTGCTTTATGAATTCATCAATTAGAACAGCGGTTTCCAAAAAATAAATAAAACCAAAACAGGCTTCAATTGTATTTATAAATAACTACTGTTTGGATCAACTAGTCCATCGGCTATTTATTCTGTGAGCAGGTGTGGATGGCGCCTAACGATAATTGGATTTTTCCAGTCATTCACGCAGCAACATCACGCAATATTTATTCCGCGGGTCGAGCCCTGCCCGAGGGAGACCAGACCCTCAATCACTGCATAGACCCTTAAGCCGGCTTTATAATTTGAAAGGCCTATTTCGTTCAAGATTGACGCAAACAAACCCGAACAAAGAAGCCAAACCCAGCGTTTTTGAGAGAAAGTTCTGGGATGGCGTCATCGTCGGCCGGCTGATGAGATCGTATTGTCACAAAAATAAGTATTGATTTCTTATAGCTAAATGTGTGTATAGTGCATGAGCAAGACGTTCCTACACTAAACGTTATTACGATTACAACCAACCAGTACGTTTGGTACCACACTATAACAATCACCAGCAGTAAAATACGGAACCCGCAATCGACTGATTTCATTAAATATCTATTTTTACCTAAACTCAAACTCAACCGCTTTCATTGGAGTACACGGAAATCGCATTTTCTCTCCAAGTAAACGATCGCATGACAAAATACGATCAGCAATTTATAGGCGACGATTACTTCACGTGTGTACAGTCACGTGCTATGACACGTATCTACATTGTGTATCTTTATACATCTACCCTTTTGTGAAACTACTTCAATGTAAGGAAATTACACATTTTTGGTGGCAGCTGTACCTACCCTACATATTACGTGTACTTTGATAATGATTATTTAATCAATATTAAACATCTTATTAGATCATTTACTACTACAACTATTACGAATAAAACTGAATAACCTTGCAGTGTGGTAGGTATCACTGTAGCAGAATTCGCACGGCTTGTTTATTGCCGAGACTCAAGAAAGACGGCTAGATTAGGAGGTAATTTACATAAGAATCAACTGTAATTCAACAACATTATGCAGACGACATCTGTTACTCTTTGCTAATCGTCTTCGCGCTACACTTAGTCGAAAATGTGCGTATTCGCAATTAGCGTAACCATCGCTCCCACCCAACCAACCAGTAGACTAGTCGAAACTGGCCACAATTGCCTTAGTTTCGGTCTTCAATCAAGTTAATTACCCCTTTCAGTATCATTAGCTCCCCCTATCCAAGTCTTATAAATAATAAGGCAGCAATGTAAAAGCCTGTTGCTTAAAATAACGTACCAGGAAAATTTGTTACGAACATGGAAAGCTTTTCAGCTGACGCCGTAACACGTCGTGCATTTTATTTACTCGGGCGTTAATGCAGATTTGTAACTCGCAATATAAATTTGTTTAAACTGTATGTTATAAAGGTTTACTACGCTTTGAAACTCAGTCTAATTAATAATGAAGAGTTTCACGGCGAATTCAGGTATATAATCTAAACGTAACATTTACCATATTGAGGGAGTAATAACAAAGCTTACAAGGTGTCAAGTATAGAAAAGGCTCTCCACTAGAAGCAACATTGTTGTTTCAGGACGCGGTCCCTGGCGGAACATTAGCAACGCCATTTTCCCGCTTCACAGTACAGCAGGTAGAGGCTCCGAAAGTAAGCATGTGCCCAGACGTTAACAGATGGCCATCTACGAAATTGAAACGTTATTTCCGTAATAAAATGTTGGAAATGGAATGGTTGACGAAACCTAGTTTCCTACACTCCAGCCTTGGATAGATTATTCACGCAGTCAAGGCCGCGTAGATAACAGAAATTAATCATTGTACTCAAACAATAAGGGTTAAATTTAAAACAAACAAATCATTTGTAAAGCAAAATACGAAATTAGCTCTGCTTCGAACCATTACACGGCCCATTTCAATGACAAAAGCTGTGACTGTGCTATATCAAGAAACCCAAGTGTCTTTCAAAAGGCGCCCTTAAGATATTCAGCACCCTATTAATTTATGAATCGAAAATAAATATCCACGCGGCGCGCCTGCCGCCTACATAGGTATCTGATTGTGTTATTAATAGAATAATGGACATTTAATATTCGTTCTCGAGTATCAGCTCCTGTATATTTAGTTTGAGATACTTTTTTATCGACTAACGACAACACGCTATCAAAGTTCATTCATTAGTAAACTTCAAGGGCGTTAAATCGCCCCTTATTATAAGCGTCGACGTATAAAAAGTTATCGTCAGCTTGTTCGATATAACGACAGCCAACGATGGCTTATTCGAGGCAATTTAGGTCGGGTCAATTGGTGATCGTGACACTTCTGCCGAGGGTCCGCATCGTCGCAAGTGTGGTGTGTCGTTCAAAGATCAACATCTCGCACCTTTGTCAAAGTTTCACAAGGGCAGGATCACAATCTTGGACATATGATAAGAACTTATACGTACATCTTCGCTATATTGATAGATTGAGCCTAATTTCGAAATCGCAGGCAAAGGGAGTTATCTTTTTAAAGGTAGACAAAGTTTTTAACTTCCCTGCTACCTGCGAGGCGTCAAATTTATGGGTGAAAGTTAAAATTATATCACTAACTCACACTTTATATGAGAAAATGCGAAGGTACGCGGCAACGCGTAACTTAACAAGGAGACGAATGGGAGCAAAGGGGAGAGTGGGGGCACAATGTCCTCATCGCCGCGGGGCTTTCGTTAATTCGGGCTAATCTCGCGTCAAAATCAGCTCCGACAAAACCTCCACTCATTAGTTATAAAACGGGTACGAATATAACGCCGTTATATTTCGCCGAGTTTATGGCAAATAATAAAAACAGGCGATTTTTACACTACCACAGTGTAACTTAGCGCGTGAATCAGCTCGAGCTCGAGTGAAGTCTAATCAGCAATCATGTGCTAGGTCGGGGCGTGAACGGTAACTATGAATGGCGTTTATTTAGTTTGGTTCGGTAATCGGCATGTAGTTTGAGTCACCGGGTGCGTCATCGCTTCATTGCTGTGGTCGCTGCAGCCTCCGGCGCCGAAACGACGCCGACGCCCCCCTTCTTCCTCGTCTCGCCTACACAACACTTCTCCAATATCTAGTCTCGCTCGTACTAAAGTCTTCATAAGCAGTCTGACTCCTATGACCTCAAATAGATGAACGGTCGTTGTATTTCAATAGTCTGGATATTTGCATACATAATTTTAGTACTTACTACAACGCTATGCCCCGCATGAAAATTTTATTTCTAAGTTTCACGATACCAATTATATTTCATAAAATTTATGAAACATTGATTTTGCTACCAGTTCGTTCATAAACAAGTTCACAAGGCAACATTCAGTACCTACCTAAGGTAGTTTTCTGCATTAGGTGGAAAATCGACTTACGCTTAGTCGGCCTATACCAATAACTTTAAGTTAGTTTTATTTAGACAGTGGCAGTCATGATCAAGTTTTAATGAGCGAAGTAATAGCTGTAAATATGTTCTATTTCTATAAAAAGCCATTACTATCTAGGCGTGGGATCAAGCCGATGGGTTCGAAATGCCATGATCCCGCGAACTCCCACGTCTTCCCACAGAGCCAGACAGAAAACACCCCCGCTTCACAGTAAACGCCACCAAGTTAGCCATTCAATCAATTCCGCAAAAGCAACCTAGCCCCACCTACGTCGTAGTGTGATATCTATTGATAGAAAGCCCATAAAAACGAAGATTTTAAAACGTTTTCTTGGCTATTTCTGATTGCATTTGTCCGTGTATTTTGACTAAAATTCTTTTTTTCGTGTTTGTTATTGGCAGCAGAAGGTTCACAATTTATAAATAACAGACTGGTCAAGTACAAAACCAACAATAAAACAATTATCCTATAGATGGATATTATGGATATTCGTAATAGTATTAATAATAAAATAACTGGTATATTAAGCAGGTGATTTTATTTTTAAACTTTTTTTGTTCGGCTATATCCCCGGTTTCAGAAAGGGTCCAAGTCTGTGGGTCCGAAAACTGAATAGTTTTAACCGATTATCTGCATGTTAAATATTAATTCATGTTTCATTTGAAGCAATGTTAACATTTCATGAACATAACCATTACCTCCATTTTCCCCGCGTGCAATTTTACGCAGAATACAGAGCGTCGTTTTCAAATAATTATCTAACTGGTAGGCCCCAAATGAGCAACATTTGGAACGTGAGTGCGTAATATTACAATAAATAGAGAGCAGCGTTAGTACAATACAGCACCATAATTACGTACTTTCATCTGACTGCGGTGCTGATAGGATGGCGCTGTGCTTCTTCTTGACCTCCTCGACGTTTGCTTGAATCTTGTCTATCATCTCTCGTATCTCTTCCACCTGTAAAAAATTATGCAATAGCGTAAGCAACTGTGAAAATAAGAATGTAGGTAAGTATGCAGGTGAAGAATTAGATCGCAATGAACAAGGTTCACGGTAATCTTTTATACTTTACTACTGAACCCAACTATTTTGCTTGGATCAATGGACGGGCGATGACACTTCTGTTACAAACACATAAATTAAACGAAATCGTGGATACAATACATAGTATAAACAGTTATCAATTAAAATCGCCGTTAGACCTTTCTGTGGTATGAATTACTCTCGAATAAACAATGTTCTAGCTCTAGCTCGAGTTAAAATAGTGTTTCACTAAAATCCATTCTCTTAAGTAGAGTGAAGTTAATTACTAATTAGTGATCAAGCTCAAAGGTTTAGCGTTGCAGTCTTTTCGATGCGGTAGTTAATTTTTCGATTGGGTTGTATGTAGTGTGTGTATGGTACATTCAGAATAAAATTATCAAAAAAATAATGAAAACTATCAATAAACACGCTTAATAGGCAGTAGGGTTGTAGAAATTTTGACCATTGTGATGACAGAGGCATCACAAATCATTCTATTTTAAAAGCTTTTATTTTTGCTAGCTCGTTCATTCCGTATTCAGGTTTCAACTCCGATTGTACAATTTGAAAACTAGATAGCGAAGACGCTCTAGCTGGCAGCCAGCTCAAACCCCTGGAACGAAATATCTTTAGACACCCTATTTTAGAGCTTCGAATATTCATAACATAAAGTTATTTTATTATCTTACATAATAACTTTACGAATTTTTTTAACAAGCTTTTTATTTTTGCATTTTGCAGATAGCCTACATATTCGCTGTTTGTTACTAAGTTTTCATATATGAAAACCTACGACATCACTTTCCATTATGTTTTATTTTTAACCAATAACTCAAATACCTACAGGCACACATTATAATATTCGTGTTGCCCATTTTAATAAATATTCGTCAAGAGGCAACTGGTGGTTCCAGAATTGAGGCTTCTGAGGGTTAATTCTACATAAAAATGAGTTTAACGCCTCCCTGGCAACGGTCCAGCCTCTGAGGCTTCGGGGGATGGGCGTTACGAAAGCAAAATTCCAGAATACCTAAAAAATACTTTTAGAAAGGTATTTCGTAACGCAGCAAAAATATACACGTTCTAGCACATATTACACATCAAAGAAAGCATAATTCTTGCCGAGACGGAGCTGAAAGGTTGAGACCGGGAGGGTATTAAAGGACTACATTTATGAAGTAATATTTTCAGTACAAGATATGTAGACTAAACCCCAAAAGAGGCCAATTTTTTTTTATGGTAGGTACTTTTCCTCAAAGGCATTAAATTCCTAGTAGCTTCACCGAATCGCTTGTTCGCTTCACAATCGTTAATTATTTGGGTTCTACTGTCAACAAGGAACCCGTAGTTTCTCTATGTTCATCCGGTGTTACGAAACTTAGCTTTAGAGACTCCGTCCGAGAAAGCTGTAATTTGGTACGGACATACATTAATCGCATCTTACCTCGATCATAAATTTTGTAATAAACCCATAATCATAATTATCATTTATTCAAATATTTTTATTTTTATTAGCTTTAGTTTACCTCACAGGCATTCCTAAACTGATACTTAAAATGATAAATACTAGCAAACGTTAAATCCAATGGATCTAAAGGATAAGTTTCTCTACATTTGAAACCATTTGCCGATTTTTTGTTGATTTTGTACGTATGCTCTTGTGCTTCGTAATGACTGTTACGAGCTTACGAGTGGTGAGACTTACGAAATGCATTTACGTTCCGCTTATGCTATCCCGGCAATAAGTGCGACAATCTATACGTAACGTACAATCCACTCAGATGAAAATGTCAACTTATTTAAATCAGATCGGCAAATTGAGCACTAAATTCATCAATGGCTGTACAGTCTGATTTAAATTGATTTATTATTTTGCCAATTTGTCAAACAAACAGACTCCGAGTCCGTGAAACTTAAGTTCAGGGTCGTGGAGTGTTGTCAGTTCAACAGATTCAATTACATAAGAATGCTTCCACATTTTATCTAAAGTAAAAGGCTAATAGCAACAGTTGCTTCTGTTATAAACATTGCTCAGGGGCCTGATTTTTGGAAAGCACATGTGTGAAAACACCACTCGAAAGTGGTGAAAAATTGTGCTGAATTTGAGATACGAGTAGCTTAGAAAATACTTAGGGCTCTCATTAATCTTGTGACCTAGTCAAAAATTTGATTAGAGCTGTAGTTTTGAAGATATAAACAGATTTATACCACTTTCGAGTGGTATTTTCATACATGTGCTTTCCAAAAATCAGGCCCCAGTATGCTATCGAATACAATGCTGAATTCAGCGAGAAAATTACATGTTTTCAATGGTATGCACGTATCATCATTACGATCTTATTTTGTTCTGTCTTCCGTACGTTAATAAAGAAATACAGAACAGTCCCAAACACAATTTTCTCCGGACTTGTCTTACGTGGCAACACTTGTATCTGCCAAACATTTTCTTTTTTCCTTATCTTTCGCACTCTCAAACTTTCCTCATCTATTGTCTCTCCCGCCCGTACATTGCGGTCGATAAAAAACAGTCGTGGGGACGATGTGAGTCATCAATTAATCAGATTACCGCGATAACACTATCGGCCGGCAACCGCTTGATAACCTCGCTGCTATTGTTGCAAGTGCTCAAGCTTCGGCACGCAGTACCATTAGACTTTGCATGAGTATATGATAATTTATTAAGTTGTTTTACTACCCCTATTCGTTACAAAATACCTTAACATTCAGAACAGATTAAGAGGGTTGTTTTCTGACGGATAACTAAAGTCGAAATACTTTAGGAAAAACAGGGTTCGCATCCAATTCGGAAGTATTTCTTTCGCAGCAAAAAGTAAATGGATAAGAGGACAAACTTGGGAGGGTAAACATTTATTTAGATGGCATTGGACCGGCCTACGTTTGTGTAAAATAATTTTATGTTATCTTATTTACTTGTCATTGTATCTAATCGTAGTGAAAACAGAAAAAAATATGGAAATGAGCAATACATTGCCTAACGTGGATAAACGCACGCTCAATTAGTTAATTAAACTAATTTGCTTAGAAGCGTAGGTCTTTACTTCTGGGAATTCAAACTCCCGTTTCATTGTCTGAGCTACGGTCTTCCCGACCAATTACCGTAAATGTTCCAGAGCGCTGAAATTGACCGGACGAAACGCAAATTTTAATTCTGCCCCTCGTTATTTTAAAGCTACGCCGGGTTGATTCATAAATTTTCCTGTTTTCTAAACGTCGTGTTTTAAATAAATAAACCATAAGTCTTCGTTTGTGTACATTGCGCAAATGCCGAGCACGTCAGGAGTTTGTTAACATCACTAAAAAGTTGTGTCGCGTCGCGTCAGTGGAAGCCCCGGGGATGTTGGGCGCGGTTAGGGTTGCGATGCTTATATTGCTGATGCTTTTGCTTCACTGTTTGCATAGGTTTCCAACTTGAGCAATGAGCATTCATACAATATGGTTAGTTATTTTAACTTTTCATCCAATAAATCTGAATGTTTCCATAAACCAGATTTGTCCTGCACTTGTAGTATGCAGTCCAAAATTTTCATTTTCTACTCTGTGATCTATCTGCGACGGAATCCTATCTCAGACAAATTTTAAAAGACCTTATAAGTGTACTAAAATCTGTTCAAAAAGCCGAACGCAGCATGGAACCGTATTAGGTCACACCAATTTTCGCAGAACGCCAAATTACGTAACGGTTAAAGTAAATAAACGTTGTTTTGTTACAACGCGTGAGAATCGATTTCGGGTATAATGCACTTGGACGATAAATACACAAGCCGACTCAGCAAACGTACGTTGTAATGTAGGTCATGTAGAACGATCACACACAGCCTCGTAGCGTATGGCGATGGCTTCGAATTGAGCGAGTCACAGCAAAGCAAAGGTATAATTTAACTGCTCGTTCTACCCCGCTCGTTACTAATTTCAGACACATCGAAGTTTACATTTCAGCATGCAATTCTCGCTGTCGCTTAAGCTTCAACGCTACTTTTAAAGCGTCGACTTATGCGCTATCGTAGCGACGGAGAACGTTAGCACATCTCACATAATAACATGTAAATGAACCGCACGATTATGATGAATACCCAGCACAGCGTGAATATTTATTACACAAAGTAGTGTGTTGTGGATTAAATGAAAACGCGTGAAATATGCGTATTCACAGCACGAAAGGATCCGCCGTAAAGTGTTAGTAGGGTTAGATACTGCCGGCCGTACATATATATATACGGAATTATATCGACGATACGAGTGTCTACCAGTAGCAGCGTTCGTTACCACTCTCATCTCGTAGGTCATCCATCACGCTAAAGGAATAGCTCTGACATCACTGTAACCGCCTGTCGCGTTGTGAGTCAAACCGATTCATAATAACGTCACGAGTCACGACTGTGTTGACGACATTATGTACCGTGTATTATGGATTAAATAGTGTGCATTGTTGGAGATAACGTTACTTTTCAATAGCAACAGACAAAACTAGGTGTACGGTTAGCTTTTGCCCGGCTCAGGCTGTAATCTTGTAAACATTTATCTCTGAATTATCTGAGACACGCTCAAAACAACGACCGTCAAGACCTTAAGAAGCCAAGTATACAAAAAGTGGCTTAAGGATGTTTTATGTAACTTAGGAAATGGCTGTGACTTCGATTTTGTATGAAAATACGGCCTACAGCGAAGCAAGACGCGTCTTTAGATTAGAGAACGATATAGCAACGAAGGCCTGTCTCGAGGTAAGACAGGTTGACTTACAGGGGACAGAATTGCGCCAAGGTTGGATTATAACATGCTACCGGGGATGAATAGAACCCGTCATATTTGCATGCTAATAACGTAGCTTTGTTATATTAATGAATTGAAATTTATGAAATGAAAGATCTTCTACACAGAAAATCATAACTGTGTTATAATTCAAATAACAAATCATAATTTGACGTTCAGCCTTACAAAAAAAGGGGAACACAAACTGTGTTAACACATACATACATACATAAATCACGTCTTTATCCCTTACAGGGTAGACAGAGCCTAAGGTAACAAGACCAAATTACGTAATAGATACGACAAAAGTTGAGTGACAAGAATTGTCAAAAAACGGTTCCTTTTTGTTGTATTAGACTTTTCGAATTTTCTAACTTTTACGATACTACGATATGACTCAGACTCACCGATTACAAAACAATATGGGATGACGAATTTGGAATTTCCTCTAATCAAAGCGATATCTATTATGATCAAACCCAACATATTTGAACGATAACATTGAATATTTACTTTGTTTTCTTATGAATCCACGAAATAAAACGAAACAATCATGAAGTACCATCTCCGAGACAGGAAAAGTTTCTTTTATACTCGAGTTTCGACAGTAACAAATTTTTCGCAAGGAAAACTTTGATCGTTTTTATAGTACCTAAAAATAACAAAGATCAATCTATATTTTTGCGAAGAAAATTGTACGAAACTCTTGTAACACGAAATGAGAATCGGCAGCAATTGATAATAAAAATCAAGTATGATCTGATCTGTATTATAAAAATGCAGAAAATAAGAAATAGCATGCTGCATCTAACTATCCACTAATTCAGGGACACTTTACTTTACATATTATTTGACTGTCCCAGTTGAATCTGGCACGCCACCCTCTCACGGTTGACAAACCCACCCATTTTGCTCATTTATATGTCTCATATTCACATACCGTCCCACCGATTTATGAAAAGAAATGTTACCCCGTCAAAGGATCGCTGTAAATCTAAAACTAGGATATAATTTTCTTCTTGGAGGATTATATTTACATTTGAAGATGAAGCGTATGGGCTGAACGCTTAAACTTTTAAACCATATGCACAAACCCCGAATCCATTCTTATTCCTAGTGTAAATCATTTATAAAGCCATCCTCTATACGAGAGCTGTCGAGGTCCAAGGACTTGAGTTGGACGTTGTCAGTAGGTAAATCAGGACTTTTATTTTTTATACGTTTGTACATTAAAATTATGTTTACCAAAGTCTCCAAGCTCCAACCCCCCATTAATCAGTTGAATACTGAATGACTGATGCGGAAACTGACTTCAGCATTTTTATTTTTCTTTTGAACATAGATACGACACGTGCACGGCACTTGAATGCGGCTGAATTAGACATACGAGTGAAAAACGAACTTTGAGAATAAGCTCACGTCGAAAATACAACTGTAACAAACAATAAGCATGACGTGTAATGTAGTCTAACAATAAGAACCCATCGGTGAAACAATAGCGAGCAACAAGCTGAAACTTTTATGGAACTGGGAGAATCTAGTATGGAATACTGCAGCAGGTATCGTAGTATCGTGGAAACATTTTGTTTGTCGACTGTATCGAGTGCAGTAGCTCTCAATGGTTCCGGTTTCCTGTCTACGGGCATTGCTGATACTCGATACGCTCCCTCGACGACAAATTATCATACCTTTCGGATGGTTTGATGTCACATCATTTCCGTTCTCATATACAAATGTATTTGAATTTCAATATTTCTTTGTGTATTTTACTGGAATTGGAACATTTAATTCGATTCACTGAACAATTCGATAGAGCGTTATTATTATTATGTCAATGAAAAGGGTGGCAAACGAGCAACAAAATTGATTCGGAGCATGTTTGTTCGACTAGCTTGATCCACATCGCGTGAGTGATTAACTGCGGCTCAAATAAAGATAAACGATTTATCCCTTAAATATTAATTATGTTAAGGACCTAAATAAACGTGAAGCTTAAAGTATTTAAAAACTATTATGAAGCTATTAACCTTACCTCACCGAAGAATTCGGTCATGGGGCTCTCTTCAACCGCGACGTTGACGTCGTCGGGGCCGACGTCGTCATCGTCGCTTTGCGCCTGCAAGAGAAAAGTAAAGTTAAAACTTGTCTTTAGTATGCATTACTATACATACAATCCTAACCCTGTGTACCCTTGTAAATGGACTAAAATATCGCAACGTATGCATGCCAGTAGCAGTTTGTAATACCGTTGCAAACCAGAAATCAATACTTTATCCATTGTTATCCAACCCACACGTAAAGCGGCACGTGTGTTGCACGCAATTTGGGTTATTGAAAGTACAATAACTTCGTAAAAAGCCAGGCTATTTTAAGAATGTTGGCATGGCCGGACACGGATGGCACGTACAACAAAATAGAACCCACTTAGTACTACAAGCGAGGTTACCATTATTCAATTTGTGCGGACGGGCTGCGTCCCCCACAAAGGTCTACCTACTTCAGTGCGGATACAAAGCGGCACGGCGCGGGACCCTGGCGAGACGAATATCCTCCCCTTAATCAGTACTGGACGCCTAAAATTGCAAAAGCTGGCGGTGTCCTAAATCATCCATTAAATGACTGTCTAAGTGGCATCGGGAAAATACTATTTTATGAGATTTACAGCACATTCATATTTCATACACTCTAGTTTATTAATGATAGGCGGCCATTATTTAAGTAAGTACGAATTAATTATTAAACGCCAGTCCAACAATGAATCGATAACAAGCCACAGCAAAATAAAAAACACCCTGTCACGTTAGGGAGCAATGGAACACGAGCAGGTCAAGGCTAAATCAACGATGTCATCATAATGGTGAGCCTTTCAAATTAAATACCAGTGAGATCCATTAACGGACCCAATTACTAGCACTCGAAAGCAGCTAATTATCACCGGCCATTGTTGTTCCTTGAATACAGTACGAGGGCCGAAGCGGTGCGAAACGTCGAAAGTGCTTTGTTAGATCGGTCTGGTAGGATAATCCAATCGTAGCACTTTCGGTGGAAAAGTGCTTGGGTGTTTTAAATCTGACCCGTTTCAAGATTAAATGGTTCGTCGAACGAAACCATATCGAAACAAAAAGATACCACGATTGAACTGTGAATACTTCCCCGACACTAAACGATAAGCCGTCGTGTGGAGTAGAGGGCGTCGTGAATCCGGATGGATTAAATATGTTAGACGAAGACAATGGGTCAACTAAGCCATCGCTATTGGTTTTCGTCCGCACGTCAAAAATAGTGAGCCATCATGTACCTATATGCGTTACATCTAACGCTGGGCCATTTTAAAAACCTGTACCTACCTATATCATATGGTCCATGATTTTGAGGAGTTACGAATATGCGATCGGTACAAGAATACGTGGAAAACGCTGCAGCAACTGCCATTATTTTATGAAATTATATGCATCCTCAACATATATCTTGTCGAACGCTCGTGAGAGAGTTCTGACACGTGGCCTGTCCGCAGAAGTGGGAACATTGAGAGTTTTTACTTTTGATGGCCACGACATTGTATATAAATTATTTTCTGTGCTGATAACCTGAAGACTAAATTACCCAGTAACTACAGTCTTACATTAACATCTAAATATAAAAATGTAGTCATTATGTGATTCATCTAGATAGTGCTTCCATAAAAGAGGTTGTAACATGGACCAGTAGAGTTAGTAGGTACACATTACATTTGTTGTAGTGATCATCTTCATAACTTTAGCGTTTGATTAACGCCTGTCGTCTAGTCTCTTGTTATAGTCGACCAATGCTATGCTAATATTTAAGACAGTTCCTACAGCAACAAGAACAATAAGGCCGATTGTCATATTGAGTTGTAATGTAATTGAAAATAGTCTCTGACATTCTAAGCTAAACAAATGACATTGTACCTTAGGGTGGTATGAATTTCTTGGCTGTACCTTTCGTTGCTTGTAAATGTGTAGCCATAACAATATATTTGTAACTGCACTATAAATAAGTTACCCAGCCCGTCTCCAACATTTATACCTGGCTCCGGTGGGAATAATACGGATCCGCACAGATCCTACTAAATCAGATTGCTTTCTGTCCCTACTCTGGAACAATAAATTAAGCACAGGACCATCTTAATAAAAGAGTCGGCAATTTTCTCATGCCCCCGGAAATTAAAGTACCGTCTAAACCAGCATTTAAAAAACATTCTTTTACCTGACGTGTTTTTACATTTTTCACTCGCGTCACTGTGCTTTTGAAACATGTTAAAAATTAGAGCTCTAAATCGAACTACTTCCATAATTAATTCTAGTATTTAGCAGATTTGAACGATTCAGAGTTAATCATACTAAACATATTTTTCACCCAAGATCGTGTCGTGATCATGATAAGGAATGGACCTCATCAAAGGTAGAAAATGTTTTGCAATAAGTGCTTCGGCAGGAGTTCAAGACTTGCATAACATAAGCTTAGAATTTATTAAAACAAATATCAATTTTAAATGACTTTCCATATGTAAGAATATCTCTAGATTTGTTACGTTTACGACCGGCCTTGAAGTGCAGCAATGATAGATTTATAGCATGGAAGAGGAGGGAGGTTAATTACTCTATTCGATTCGACTGTAAAATATTCTAAATATACATAAGAATGTTAAATGTTAGGAATATTGCAAGGCCATATCTAATGGCTAATGCGTGTTACTAGGGGGACAGAATACAAACGGTAAATGTATTTTTGGTTCAAAGCTAGGCACGAATCCGCGAATTCACCAAGGAGCCGTACTGTATTATCTAGAGACCTAGTCATTTGGACGCGGTCACGGTCGTTGTCCATCCGTAGTCTCCCAGACAAAGGGGCTGGCAACTACTACATTACCTTACTTCACTGACGAATTGACGATCTCTCCGTAGCGAGAGCTAATCGAATTGTACTGTAGGGTCTGCAGACCTAATCCGAAGTTAGAAATTCAAAGTTCGGTTCGTGCCGTTCCACTCCCTCTAACAGTCATGAATAGCTGAGTGAGAAAGACGGTATGACCTACACAGTAGCTAAACCAAGTGTTATTGTTATTGCCTACTGTCCTCAAAACAGAAGTCACATATGCATTAACTTTAATATTAAACGATACCGGCAATCTTTGAAATGAATGAATTAAAGCTATTAAAAGGTCAATGAGATTAGTAACGTCGTACGATAATACAGCGTTTATGAAGAAAATAAAGCTAAGTTCAATTATTCTAGAGATTACTCCACACATTCAAAACAACAATAAACAGCAAACCGAGCAACAGTTGAAGAGCCCGGGATTTAACTTAAATCCAAACAGAAAATGACAAATTGAAACTTCTAAGTGTTTTCAACTCGCACTCTCTCTGACTAGAATAAGTTTCTGTAACACAATTAAACCGACACAGCAGTCTTAATTGTGTTAGGTAGACGGATTAATTTAATCTTCTTGAAAACAAATCTACAAATGTTTAATTTTAACCTCTTGATGACCTTGACATTGCAGAGCAGAAAATATAGGACGCGATTTTTTTGTGTTAAAAACGAGCTAGTACCGCCACCCATGGACATTAGGACGAATCTGCCGCCCGCAACAATTAAAATGTGATCGAAATTGTAACAATTTACGTGTAATCACTAGAGTTGCTTTTGAACAACATGTAAGACGATCAAAATGGCTAAATGGCTAATTAAGCCCGCACACAGCTCGTACTATTTTCGTCTGTCGTGCAGTGTGGAGGCAACGAATAGGAAGTCACGTCACGTATTTCAATCGAACCAGATTCTATAATGCCAGACTTTCGTGAACGTAGCAAGGTTTATTGAGCTAGTAAGCTACCCCCCAGTACCCACCAAAGCGTAAATGTTCACGTTGATGTTCATAAAGTCATTTAATTCAACGGATCTACTTAAAAAAAACTTATTAATATTTTGTACGGTAGAAAATTCAGGAAACAAAATCCGGCAATTAATCCGACGGCAATTTGTTCAAGAACCTTTCCTAACGTAAGCAGTGAGACTAATTAAATTAAATTTCCTTTGGTCAAAATTTTAACGACTTCTGCTTGACTATTTACCTTATAAATTAACGAAAACTAATTAAATAAGAGGCAATCCGGGAGCGCGCTGACGTCATGCGCAGATATACGGATCCTCGGTATTTGTTTCAATTAAGGCAAATGAGCGACGCACGGCTTTTTTAAATCTTTGTATTGTACGATGTGGCGCGTATGCTATGCGTCAATGTTATTTAAACCGCAGCAATGGTTACTCCATATCTGCTGTGATTGAGACGAAGCAGAAGTTAAAAAAAAACGACTGCAAAAACATTCACCTAGCCAAAAACTTACACATATTCTATTGTAGGAGTTTCGGGGTTTATTTTTCTTTATGGTTTTTGCAGCCAGTTTTATTTTTTCAAAAGTTCAAATAGTTTCAAGTTCATTTAATTTTTTTGAGTTTTAAACGATAGAGCTAGTGTCTCTCGAAGCCGCCATTCGTATAGTTTCTAATGGTCAGCAGAGAGATGGCAGACATTTTAGAGTAGGTATTTGAGGCAGCGCTAAATTTTGTACAATACTTTCTTTATGATGTAAAGGTCGGGTAAAAAGGCATTTACAGAGCCAACTAAGCAAACTTGCGAATAATTAAAAAGCTATAAAGTGGTTTATTTTTTTTTTTATTCGAAAGCATGGAACGGCACCCAAAAATCACCCCCGATTTCGCAAATTTGCTACGTTCGTTGAGGCAAATAAAACATAGCTATCGTAGGAGGCATAAATCAGGATCGTTGCGCAATAAAGAATGTAAGACTCACCCACCTCCGACTTTCCAGTCTTTCGTTTTCGCTGTATTCTCAAAAAAATATGTATTATGTCTACCTATTATTTAGCGAAACACTTTTTTGAGAGGGCCTTATAGAGATTTTCAATAAAATAAGGCTAATAAATGTAATAATTCACAATAGGCCAAAATTGAATGAGGCAATGAAATAAGTGACGTAAATTCATGGAAAAGAAAACGAAATCGATACTTATTGCAAGTCGACCTTCAATTCACAACAAAGCAAACCGCCAATAGTTTTTGTATTCACTTTTGTTTACTAATTTCCAACTAAACAGAGGAAAAAGGAAATAATTTGTTTGTGTTTAACAAGCATGTACCTATTGTCGTCGTTATTTTTAACAGGAACCTAGCCGGCAAGGTACACAGAAATAACGTTACGAAACTTTCGAAACAATATAAAGAGGGCACTAAACGAGCAGAAATTACGGAGATCTGGGTCAACCCTGATTCGGCTGCGTCCCCTAAATCCCTGCGCATCCTTTTCAGTCGCAAACAGGTCCGTGGATTGTTACTTTTTTACGCATCAGAGTTTTATGATTTGCCTACCCAAAATCAGGCAGTCTAAACGGCCGCCGAGTATGCCGACCGCTATCGATTTCATCTAAGAGCATTATGTTATTACTCTTGCTAATCCTGGTTGACTCGTTAACGTAATGTATCCTTTCGAAACATCTTTCGGCTTTTTCCAACCTGTAATGGTTTTAGTCCGTACATAATTTAGTTGGATAAACCGTCTGGCCGGTAGACCTTTTCGTGAAAGCACAGCCACTACATATATATTTATAGCCTCTTGGGAGGCGTTCATCACGCTCTGAAGCAAGTTTGAGAGACTGTTATGCTTCCAAAAAATTGTTCGACGTAAGAAATCTTCAATTATTTTCCGTATATAGTTTTATGAACATAAATTATTAGACAATTTATAGACTTGCCATTGCAAATAAATTTCTCATAAACACTACAAGCATAATAAATAATATCTATAGCCTTATGCGGCCTGCAGAGAAATTAATTTGCCCTGATTACACGAAACAATTAATTAATTAATACTGTTTAATTTGACTGAAGAAACGGTAATGTAAAAATCAGGCAGAAAAAAATTGAAAGAAAACTACTGCAAGATTAAAGTAAAGACATAAAATGCCGGCCAAGCGCTGGTTGCACCTCAAGAGATAAATGTTTTGGCAATCTTAAGTAGCGGGATATGCGTGCGTACTGTGCAATTTCAAATTCTTCAATTGGCACTAGCTTAATTTTATACCATGTTTCTTAACTGTGATGTATGTGATACTATCTGACCTACTGTCAAGAATTGCAAAATAATTTCAGATCTGATCTATCGAGTTTTGAGTTGAGATAAAGCAACGCAATGGAAGAATACTACTAGTGATTGTACAAGTTTAGAAGTTTAGGTATACGTCATAGATAATACATACGTGAGCCTAAATAAATCGATGAAAGGGTTCCAAACTTTGCTGCCGAACGTGGAAGGGTGCGAGTAGCAATAAAATTTATGAGTTTGCTTGAGAACACATATTAAACCCATCCAACTAAAACTTGCGAGTAATGACGGCGCATGTGTAGCGTACGATGTGAACATCGGGGTTATGTAGTTAAGAGGAGTGGTGGTCTCGTTGGGCAGTCATTATTAGGAGAAAAACCTGAGAACATCGATATTGGGCGTGTTTTATTGCGTGTCGCTAACCAAACTGGGGACCATAACAAAGCGGTTTGACGCGAGCCGCGGTTTACTGGCGGGTAGTCGTAAAGCCGACAAGGGGCAGCGGCAGCCCGCCGCTGACGTCGCCGCACGCACGCCTATTTACGGCCCCTTAAACCCAAGTACTCGCTACGAGTTACGTACTGTCTAGCGCTAGACTTATTACGTGATCTCTATGCCATGATAAGAGACCAAGGTCTAGTCTATCCTGTCAACCTTCCACGCAACTGCGTACCCAAGCTAAGCTAATTATGCCCACTAACACTTCCTGTAATAAAATTACTGTCACTAGTTTCCAAGTGTAATTACTCAATGGTCAACAAAGACAAGTTCACACGTATATCCCAGTCCTACCAAGATTGCGCACATAAAGCCTCAATTACGCTTTCCACATCAGATAAAATAAAACGGCTTGGAAAGCAAAAGACCACAATAAAAGTCGGTACAACGTGAATGCTTTTTTTGTTCCCACTTCAGAAGTAGAAAATACTACGCTGTGACATTGTAAGTGCGCCAAAGTGCTATTGCTTTAGGGTTCGGACTCGGGGAGTACCTATAAGAAAAGGCTACTGGGTAGCACAACGTCAAGATAATGCATCATAAACCTCACGATAAGAAGCAAAGCGTTAAAGCAGAACAAAAATATACTCCACTTTGCACACATACATATTTGAGACTTTAGTGGGCACATGTTACAAAAAAATAGGAAAGAGGAGGGGTCTGTATGCAACTTGCATGAATAATGAATATGAAAGAACGATTTATGTTCAATCTGGCAAGTCAAATCAGATAGCTGTATAAAACTTCGATATTTTCACTTTCTTGTCGCTACGTAAGAATTTGGCGCGTTTGTATTGTGATAACAAGAACGTGACTTTATTATCAAACGAAAAACACAAGGTCGAAAGCAAATTTTCGCAATTGAAGAAATTGGGGAAACTTTCTCTGGCCGAAGCAGGCTATTTGCCTCAGGCACAAGCCTTTAACACATTATTTTTACCGCTAGACCCCTCTTTCGTGAATGGAATAATCTTATTCGCTGTAGCCTGTAGCTACCCTGAAAAGTTGCGTAACCGAATCCGAAACATGGTTGGGGTCGGGTAAAAATTTACTTGGGCCACAATATTGTCTGCGAGTATCAACTTTTCCCATAGTGTATATGCTGATCTTCGCAACCAATCCACTTTAAAAATAATGTCCATACCCAACCTATAAAACGAAAAAATAAAAAATCTCATCTGCTTTCTCAAAATTACCCATTAACGCCGTCCGACGATCTGAGTCATAAATACTGGTATAAAAGGAGCTATAAGATCGCAGTAAAAGTCGAGAAGAAATGCAAGCAAGCATGTGACGACAATGGAGTCGTGCATTGACGGGAGGCCGGCAGGCGCGCGCGGGCCTGTGCCGCAAACCTTACGTAACCGCCGCCCCGCGCCGCGGCTTGACACTTCCGAGACGCCCCGGACACCCGGACGGTATATTTCGGAACTGATGTAGAGCTGAATTCGTACGTCAGTGAATTACAAATGAGCAGTGCAGCTAGCGTAACCATGAAGAGGTGCTTTGCACGTCATAGTGTTAGTGTTCCGTGAAAATGGTAGGGTAACGACTCTCGCAAACTTTGCTGGGTAATTTGAATACGTTATTCTTAAGAAAAGTAAAACCACTAGCTGCTTCAGAATTTTGAGCGTAGTTCTAAAACACTAACACAAGAAAAATTAACCAAGTGTTTTAGAACTACGCTCTATATATATATACATATATCCCCGACATGGATAAAAACATCATTAATATTTATATATATATATAAATATTAATGATGTGTTTATCCATGTCGGGGAAGGCAGAGCCTAGGATAACAAGGTCTAAAAAGTCCACGGTTAGAGTGGTTGTGGGTGCATAGGATCAAAATACTGATAGATAGAAATACATATAGAAGAACTAGTATATGATGGAACGTAGGGAATATTCAAAACAACATTAATTATCACAAACCATTGAACAGCACGTGGTATCTAACGAAACAGTGTCTAAAATCAGTAGACTTGATAAAAGCCATATTTTTGGGCCATATTGGCAGTATAGCCGTAGCAGCGCTTTTATGAAATTGCGCCTGACAAGGAATCGGTCCCTTTATCACCTGTCTGCTACAAACGCGCTTCCCCCACGCGTCTCAGTACCCGACCTGAATAATGGAATCTCCCTGTAGAAAGATGTTGGCATAAGAAAAAATAGATTCTACCACGACAACAGGTATATTTTTGAGCAACGGAGATGTTACAGACGAAAGATAGAACATGTAGATATGTAGACATTTCGATTTCCAATATCAGGAACAGTATCACGGAACGAAGTTGAACAATGAATGTTAAACTGACGCTTCATGCGACAATACTAAACAGTTACTTCTGATTCGAACGATCAGTATGCTTAGTGTAAGTTTTCGGTCACAAATACGGATCGAACGCATTGCGTTAAAATGTCAAATACTATGAGAACAGTTTGTTGCAGTTTCGATCCGCGAGTGGCGGTGCCAATTTTTCCATAGTAATTGAGATGTTTCCGTGAGCGGGTTCAACACGTTATAATATGCGAAAACTTACACTAGAGGCTCAGTCACCTGTTGGTTAAACTGATTCGTCATCCTATAAGCTAGAGAAAAGTCTTGAGACACCAGAGAGGCTGGATTTAAAGTTTTCTGCATGACAACACAATATGCTGATTTTTCTTATTTTTTACATACAATAAAGCAACTTTCCCATTCAAAGCTCGCGTGAACTTAGCCAATCAATGTAG
The DNA here is from genome assembly GCA_932294345.1 of Pandemis cinnamomeana. Lineage (NCBI taxonomy): Eukaryota > Metazoa > Arthropoda > Insecta > Lepidoptera > Tortricidae > Pandemis > Pandemis cinnamomeana. Next base: position 5,731,780 of record OW028705.1, on the reverse strand, counting down.
CACGTTACTAAAAATGAGTAATGATCACATAATACTGTATGTTTTAAATAGAGATAGAAATTTAAATAAACATAATTTAGACACAATGCGGTGTACTATCTCAGTTTAAGTTTAGCTAGGATCCTTGTTACAACTTTTGTCTGAAACCATTTATTTGCACGCCTCTGTGAACTAAATTGGTAGGGGTGAATAACTAACACCTCACGCTTAGATACATACATTATTTACTACAGCCTGCGAGAATTATGTTTCATTAGCTTGCTATCGGGGGTTGATTGATTATCCATTAAGTAGATACACACGATACAGATAATTGACAAATAATCACATAACTTCTCTCAGCTGTCAATGAAGTGTAACCTGTCCGTTACATATCGAACTAGGTAGTATCATTTTAGAAGATTATATTGAAGGTTATACTATGAAAGTATATTTTCATGAATAAAGTGCTATCAACACGCAGCAAACTGAGAAAAGACAAAGCGTCTCCAGTGGAAACCACTTCGAAAAGTTTCAGTAACAAAGCGAAACTGTAAGAGCCTACTCCGCTTCAACCTCAGAAGAGGGAACACTTTCTTTCGAAATTCTGTAATTAAAACAAATAATTTTGGCTGAGTTATCTAAGAACTTTATCCTATTCTTTAAAAAAATGTGTGTGTGTGTGTGTGTGTCAAGCCAAGCTCAGTCGCAGGTAGGTACTGAGTATTAATTATCAATTTTAGGTTTAATATCGTGATGTGAATAATCGCTTGATTTTGATTTAAAAATTCAGCGGTGGAAGACATCAGGTAGCATAAAGAGTCCTTAGCCTTTGGACAAATAATGGAGCCCTGCATAAGGGTGTGCTACACAGTAATATTATACACTAGCTATCTTTCATTCCCTATTCTGTGGGAATATTGTTAAATCTAGAGTCAAGTCTGGGTTGGGCGTTGATGAGTCAGTCGGTCACTTTGTTTTTATATGAATGCACAGATTCAAGGACCAGAAATTGTCGAGGTCGAAATGTCCCGCGGCTGGAACTAACCATATTCCGAATAAGTAGATACAAATTTATCGAACGGAATCATCCGTTCATGATACAGATCTAACCAATTCTAGTTACGTAGGACATAAACAAATATAATACTCGACAATAAAATACCGCTTTATTGCAATACGATCGGGTCGCCGGTATGAAGATTGTGTTTTGATACGTTATAACTGAATTTATTGCCTTTCGGCAAAGTTATATTGGTATGTTATCGCCTTATCCTAAACAATTGAGATACTTTCAATCAAGATAAGAACACAAACAATAGACGGTCTTGGCTGATATTTTCTTATATGAGTATTAGCGACCCCCCCCCCCCCCCCCTGCTTCGCACGGGTGCAATCAGTGTTTCTCTACTGTACTATGCATGTAATATACATATAATAAACCGTCCTCTTGAATCACTCTATCTATTAAAAAAACCGTATCAAAATCCGTTGCGTAGTTTTAAAGTTCTAAGCATACAGGGACAGACAGACAGCGGAAAGCGACTTTTATTTATACTATGTAGTGATAAGTATAGGTGAAAAACGTAAGTGTAGTACTCAACAGAACTGATATGGGACATAAGTCATTTTTCTAATTTGGAACTTCAATTTGTTTATTCGCACATATGACTCACACATACAACACATACTTAAGTTTTTCACCTATAGTGCTCCAGCGATTCACTCAATTTTTTTTTAAGTATTCTCTCGTGGACGGTGTATATTGAAGAAATAAGCAACAGTACGCATCACATTTTTAAAGCAAGCACACTACAGTCTTATAAAATCATTACGCTCCATTGAAACGCTAATAGAACTACACATTATTATCACTTAGAATCAGGCGCAGCTAGACTTATGTATAAAGAATCAAGTGCGTAAAAAATCGCCTAGCTTTTGAGTTGAGAGCGGTGGAAAATGTGTTTCAGGCTTCTATTCCAAACAAAGCTAAGATTAATGATTGAACATACATACGTACAGTCGTAAATAGGGTTGCCAGATGGTCGGGATTATATAAGTTCCAACTTTTGTCAAACGAAAGGTTGCCGCCCGTTTCGAGCGCGCGGGGTTTGACTTCACTCTATCGCAGAGATAGCAAAGTAAAGATTCAATTGTGGCGAACAAAGTCCCAGAATCCCGATTTTTTTTTTTGTGTACCGTCAATAGGGTCATTCGATCTGGCAACCCTAGTTGTACAATTGCAACTGCGGCGGTTTACGATACGCCATAAATAGTAGCGTATAGGCAGGGAAACATAGTCCGATGCGTTCCAGAACTGGGTCTCACCGGATATCGACATATGCCATCAGATTTGACTAATAGTACTTGTTTACATGACACATATGGATTTTGTATAAATACTATTTCATTTTCGACACTCGAATCAAGAAATGCGACAGATAGCTATTGAAATATTTGGAATAAAAATATGGGCAATGCAAATGAATAGATGAGCTAGACAACGCGCAAAATAAGCGAAGAGGTAATAAAATCAACTAGCTAGGCTAGTTCTACGTAAACTTTCTTTAACGTAATTTCGTGCCAGCATGGAAAAGCTTCGTAAAAGGGGGTATGAAAATAAAAATGAAATATGTTAACAGAATTCCAATACAATTCTACACCTAGCATGCTTCGCTAGAATTCATACCAAAACATCTTAAAGGAAATGCGTATCTTGCAAGTGAATTGTATTTTCAAGTAATATCATTTCAATTCAAGCGTTGCATTTAAAGCAGCTACCAAGATACCAAATTTCAGTTTACTGGGTCAAACGGAAAAGTTGTTCCGTTCTGAATACTGCAATAGACTGACGCTCGAAAACTATTCATAGCGGCTAGTCCCTAGCTTGAAAATTTTATAAGAAGACTCTTTGGTTTACGGATTCAGTCTAAACACCATAATCCAATTTAGTAGATAACACGTCCCATAGTTTCACAGCTACCACAGGCTACCGACGAGTGGAGGCTTGACTTGGACTCTTGCCAAGAACATTAACACAGATACGTAAAACTACCCATGCACAAATGTTTCCAAGTGACTCGGTTTCAGGTTTTGCATGTTTGCACTTGTATAATAAAAAAAGAGAATCCTCAATGACAAATGAATCTGAATTCTCAATGTGACTCAATGACAAATTGGCTTTCATAATTAACGCGCTAATCGTCGTGTTGAAAGACGATGCAACGTAATGTATCAGGGGGCAAATGAAATACGAAATGGACTCTCACGACCACTTTTACCATCGATCGTCGACAATTTTACGACCGATCTGCGAGATCGCCGTGATGAAACAAACTAAACCAAATTTATTAGAAAACACTCGTAAACTTCGGCGAAACCGCACTAACTGAAGAGCAATTCATAGTTAGTACGTAAGATAGCAACAAACGGGAGAAATAAATTATATCACTACATAGTATAAAATAAAGTCGCTTTCTCTGTCCCTGTGTCCCTATGTCCCTATGTATGCTTATATCTTCAAAACCACACAACGGATTTTGATGCGGTTTTTTTTAATAGATAGAGTGATTCAAGAGGAAGGTTTATATGTATAATACATTCATAATATACCGTACGAAGCCGGGGCGGGTCGCTAGTATTATATAGAATAGATTGCGTTCGGGGAGCGTCGTTCTCGTTCGTGGAAGTGAACTGAATACGCTTTCACGCCCCTCGCAATGCTTACGAAATTTTTATCATACATTTACATTTTTAAAATATGTATTGCCCCTTATTTTGCTATTCATGAATGGAGGCAAGTCTAATTTTTCCCCAGACAGCAATTTAAGGCGCTAAAAATAAACACAGTGCGAATCAGCTGTTGCACTATATGAGACCAGTTAGTCCGGTGACGTCAGAATGTTAGACTTGAGAACTTGAACCTTACTTGGCGACAAACCTAGTCAGTTTTACAAAGTAGGGAATCCTCGAAACGTACCATCTTGAAATAATACTGCAAATTGAAATACTTAAACAGAAATAATATTGTAATCAAAGACGCGTCGCCATGTCAAGTAGTATAAGTCCGGCGTAATTTTGGAATAAGTATTCAATTTGTAAATTCAAAGTATTCAAACCAAACTTGAGATAAAAAATCCGACGACGATCTGAATTCGTTTGAAGTGGCATTGCGTTGCGTGTTTCAGATAAAAAATCCTTCGATAAAACGAGATAGGATAATTTGAAACAACAGCTATGAATAATGGTTAGGCTCACCTTTCAGTTGCACCTTTTCGATTTACATATTTTAATATAAATCGCTAAATTAATTGGAATCCTTTGATCACAATATAATTTAAATACAAAAAAAAAACACCAGATCACCTGCGTCAATATTAACAACAATACAATTTCTATAAAATACTGTTTACACATTTAATTTAGTCTTATATACTTTCACAAAATTTACAAACATTTAACTCCATTAAAATACCCTAAATGCACTTTTAACTTCAGACGAAATGTTCTCAATACAACAGGTGTTATTTTCCGAAGAATTTATTACTACACAACTACGTACACAGAACAAAACGAGTTCCAATTTTCGTACCAATTCGCATCCAAATTTAAATTTTAAACATTTTCGAGGAGAGTATTACCAATTTCGTTCCATTCGTAAATAATTTAACGAAAAAAGAAATAGCATCGAAATGCTCACCTATTCACTGAACCAATAAAACTACAAGGTCCTTTGCAAGTGCCTTAACTAGGTTTTGACGTAAACGTATATTATAATTGGATAAAAACATTGGGTACCTAGTAAGACGTTTAAGTTACTCTTTTACCTATCTATGTGGAGCATCAAGATTTTGGTTGGTACTTAAGTGTTATTGCGACCGTCGTTAGAAAATTGTACTCACGGTTACCAGGTTATTACTATTGATTAAGTTAATCTTTAATCTGACGAGTTATGCGTACACAAAATAAGTTGTGAAGATGTCTTGACAACCTAAATAAATTCGTAGTAAAATAAATCTTGCGAATCAATTTTGAATCTCCATCTTCAGCCGATTGAGCTGGAATTTTGCAGACTCGAGTAAGTCAGATGATAATACAATAATCTGGTAGTGGAGTTGTGGTGACCCAGCCAGGATCGTCTCCGCAGGAGGGAACACTTCCAACGGTTGGTCCGATTGACTTGAAAAAATGACTTTTTTGACACTTATTTTGAAAAAAAAAAATCTAAGCTAAATCAACTAGGGAAGAATTCGATCTTTTATTGAGTAAGCAACTGTGGAGTACTTACTGTGTAAAAAAAACTGTATTGTAACTGGGTTGTAATGGAACTCAAATTCGCTTCCAAGCAAACATACCTTTCCGCCACCGCCCCCTGACGTTTTTAAAGACTTAACAACGAAGGTTTAAGTTACGACATTGCTTACGACGCTGATCAGTAGAGCTGGCTTCATTTGCGAACCCTTAAAAAACAACTAGAAAGTAAAATTACTGCCTCCGCATCCGCATCCACTTCCGCTCCAAATGGCCTTAATTACAACTCTAGTTTTAATATATTGATTTTAAATCAGTAGTGCTACTGCTATTTACTTAGTATGTACTTCACTTGGCACTCGCAGTACAGACCCAGAGTCTAGTGCGAAGGCCGCTGTTTCACTTACCGCATAAAATGTCATCTACCTATCTCTATGTAACAATGTGTCCTTTGTAAAATGTAACTTCTATGGTGAAATAAAGTAATTCTTATTCTTATTTATTTTAACTGCTACACCGACCCTTCGTTACTGAGTGGCCTGAGCGCTGTTTATTCCAAATTTCGTGGAAAAGTCGTTCTATTACTTTCCAGTTAAAATGCTATTATGACACGGAAATTGCAGTCATTTTGACGAGCTAAACTAGTTTTATAATAAGACAAGGTTGGTATAGTTCGTCTAGGTATTTAATAAAGGTATTACTAAGAAATTGGTGCGTAACGAGCACTACGGACATCCACAACACCGGATTAGATTTGATGCATTGTCATAGTCAGCCTAGCTTAGACAAAACACAGAACAGAACACCTCATAGGCCAATATTTTGTAGGTAATTGGTATATTTGGAAGAAGAGTTATACCAGCTATTTAGGAGAGCCATCAGACTAAATAGTGTAACCTAATCAAATAATGGGTACTAATTAGGCGATTTGCAACTTAATTGGCTGTTAGCGAGCGATAAGGCTACAAGCAGACTTTATTTTACGAAAAGTACACTGTATATAAATTATTATATTACAATTACATTTTAAGTTAGGGTTTTCATAACGGGTATTCAATGAACAGCACAATTCTAAACTATAACACCTAGGGTGAAATTTGGTTCCATCATGGATCTCTTCAACTACCATTAGGCGTTAGTGTGGCCAAATATCTGATTGCATGAACTGTAAGAATAAAAAAATACTAAAAACTTTGACAAAAAAATATAATTGGTTTTACTCGACACTCGTATGTTATGCAATTAAATAGAGAAATTTATAGAGATTAAACGTGTATAAGGATTCGGACGTGATCGATCCCGAGATCATAGCATTTTAATACCTATCTGTTACACTGAAGTCGATAAATGACTATGAAAGATGAAAAAACATTTAATAGACAAAGCTAAGACCATGACCTCACGTAGTAGTAATGACGTCATGCATTTTCAGTGCCGTTCGTTAACGAAGCGACTTCCTAAGCATACTTGCATGCATAGCATAGATTGCGAACTCTTTGATAGTGTATTTTTTTGTTTTTTTTTAGTTCACGCTACTACTCTTGACGGTCCATCCTCCTTTACTGGTTTTTGAGAGTTTCACGGAAAGCAAAACGTATTTTTTCTTATATTAAATGCCTATAGAAATGGATGCAAGTTTGATTACCAACTCTACTTTCCTATTTACCTACATCGCACATGATTTTCATAACTATTTCATGATTACAAAATATGTAGGTATTACAATGCTAGATTGCGGCGAAGGCGAGGCAAATGTTTTTTTTTCTCCCATTGACGAACATGCTTAGGCAATGCAACCATTCTGCCTCTTTAGAATATTTGCTTTAGCTTTGATGATGCAAATGCCGGGCATTTTTAATGACTCAACTCAGCCGAACGAAGGCCGCGAACCGGATGCCAGCGTCAGCTGATAACCGCATCGACAATGACACGATACCCACCCGCTTAATTTGCTTTATTACAACCCTTCCAAGACCATAATCAATCATTGATTGTTGCTGAAATGGAAAACATGATGCCAAGGTTTTTTTTAAGAAAACTGAGCTGGGAGCCATGTTTATAAAGTAAATGTGTTTTTATTGAATGGCTAAGCATTTTATTGCAATTTTTACGCACAAGTACTGTTCTAGAATTAGGAACTTCATTTTAATTACCTATAAGGAAATAGGTACCATAATAAATTTGTACTTACCTACATTAATGTATGTCAACATTATTTTGTTCATTTGTCTAATGATTTACTAATAATTTAATTATACTGTCTGTCATGGTCAGTCACAGGTAGACTAGAAATGTTACAAAATGGTATGTCTCTTAAATATGCTTTTCCTTATTTTATTACTCACTGTGGTTTTACCCATTTTGCAAGCATTGAAACTGTACATGAGGAAATCTTGCTATATTTTTTTTATGCTAATCAAACTTAATAACAGGACCAGCAAACTATAACATTACTTTAAAATGGTTTGAAAATAAATTAATTTTAAGAAGGCTGTAACAACAGTTTGATGCATTTCTTTCATTCAATGAGTTATTTTCAAGATGAGTAAGCTGTTCATGACCTACATTTAGAATAGTAATTTTGAGGTAATGTATTTCAAAATGTAGGTCATGCCATGAACCATAACCCTAGGGTTTAATTTTGTCCAGCTTTAAAAATTATTTAGATCTTCATGTAAAAAGTATGTTTTCTTTTCTAATATTTTTTATTCAGAAGTAGCTGATACTTATTTTAAAATTTAGATTTATTAATGGTTGCTAGTGTCTGTTTTTCTCTGTATAGATTCTTTTTACAATGAAAATATATCTTCTGGAATAAATTATCGAATCTTTTTTGTACCTTTTTGAAAAAACATAGTAGCTTTGAATTTCTTTTAGATAAATGTTATAAACATTGCATATTCATTTGTTTAAGTAAGTAAGTAAGTAAGTAAATGCTTTATTGTACAAATATAAAGAAACAGATACAAACATACATACATACATACTTACTTAGTGCAAGTTGAACTCTTACTGGGCTGAACATTTTGGTTTCTCCTTTGGTTGTGTCACATTTAATCACATAATTTCAATAATGTTCACCCTTAACCACACTTTACATCTTACCATGGTAACAATAGACATGAATAAAAGACAAATGCATTTATTTTTGCTACAATATCGGTCATTATATTTTATAGAAAGTTTTCAAGCAAAACAGATGGACAGACAAGCAGCATGGCTTAGGGCCGATTTTTTAATCCTCAGATAAGCACTTAACTGACGGATACCCATAGAGTTGTTCGTCAAATAGGTCCTATCTGACGATTGCAAAATCGACTCTTAGTAACAGTAACTTTAAAAATCAGTCCAAAACCACAACTCACTAATAGGTACAGGAATACTAATCCAAACCTAATAGCCTTAACTTGGGTGTTAATCCAATAATGAAGTTAAGCATGTGACCAGTTTTATTTTATTTGTCCTTAAATATTACAAGTAATTTGAAAATTACTTGCTAGGTGTTAAGTGACTTATTGACTATTTCTATGTCACCAAAAAGACATTCAAGAATAATCAATGAAAATAGGATATTTAAAATTCAAATTAAATAGAGGTTTCAGAGCCATTTTATCTTTTATTACCTCTAGGCAATAACAAATCATTTAAAAAGAAACTTAACTTCAGTTCCAAAACTATTTTAATCATACCCTAGTTAGCAACAATATAACACAATATAAGACAGATTCTCAAGTTCATACTAAATCTGAAGAGGTTACCCAACAACAATTTGACATTATGTCCATTTACTTAAGATGTGGAACAACTATTAAATTACTAGCATAGAAGTTTTTACAATATTTCAATACATTGAATCACTCATAAATCCGTATCATTATAAATCTTTGGGGTGGGGCGAATAAAATTAAAGATTCCTATCGAAATTTACTAACCTACTCTCCAAAAACCTGCATAAAATATAAGGAAAAACAGACGAAGCTATGTGCAACAAAAACGCTAACATAAGCGCCGTACTCAATGCTATTCCTTCACGAATTCATGGCCAATGAGGAAGACCTTTGGTTATATTAGGCAGACGAAAACTCACCGCTTGAAGCGCCGCTAACCTGTCCTTCGTCATCCTTATTAGAAAATCACACACCAAATAAACGTTTGATCTTGTTACACAATCCCATTCACAGATATTTTTCTAAAAACGTCACTAAAATAAAGGAATTAAAGGACACGAACACTACGATCACTTCACTGACTTCACTCAACCAACAAAAATCGATACGCCACCACGAACGAACCAAACGAAACTTTATATTTTTATGTGGCAACCTTGAATTCAAACACTTGTACCAGTCTCCCAGTAAAGGATTCTATTCACGGACTGGAAAATTTACAAAAGTAGTGAATAAAACGCCCTTAGATAGGTGTGAACTAAATCTAGAGTAACAAGTTTTTTTCAGCTTAACTTACTGCATTTTGTTTGTCATTTTTTGCGGGTTGAGGTGCACACTTAAAGTACTCGTCTAATCTCTAGTTATATCAAAATTATAACGTTATAACCGCGCTAAGGAGGCAGGTGTCCCTGAATCTTGTAAACGTGAAGAAAGTTAACAAAGTAATATTTTAGGAACTATTAGGTACTTTTTTAAATTCAACTTGTCTTAGTTACGCTACCGTGCATGCAAAAAAATCAAACGATTAAGGAACGAAAGAAAGAGAGAACCTCTTTCTATTTTTGAAGTCGGTTAAAATAGCCTAGAACACCGTTAATACAAAGTGTCGACCAGTGAATGTGCCGTTTTATAGAAAAAACGCGTTAGTCCTGTCAAGCTGCCAATTCCAACAATGACAGTATTGACAGTTGCTGGTTTACTTCCATTCAGTGTTGCCGTTTGGTTCCGTTTCTTCCGTTTTGCGGAACTTTTGACACCCCCGCGGAACTTGGGAGGAACTTTTTAATTTGGTACATTTTTCGGAACTTTTAAGGTCCCGACATAATGATACAATGATACGTGGTAAAAAAACTTTAAATACACACTAAAAGAATACAGACAATTTTTTCTGGTATTAACACAAATATTATAATTTTTTTATTTAGTATAGAGAAGCGTGCTCCTTTCTAACAGGGTGATAATAAGATTTTTGTTATGTGAGACAAAACGCAATCTTGCAATCTTTCTGCTAATTATTTACAGGAACTTCGTATCTTGCCGTCTCGCTGACACTGATGGCCCTCGAGTGAGTGCTCAATAAAAAAAAAGCAACAGTGAGGCCAGATCAACTGGTTTAGCAGTAGATCTACCTAATTTGGAAATAATCTACTGATCTATTTATTTATTATTGTTAATCCTAGAAATATACCGAATTTGGGTTTCAGTGGAATTTTTGGTTTACATACATACATACATACCGTCACGCCTCTTTCCCATAGGGGTAGGCAGAGACTACTTTGTTCCACTTGCTACGATCCTGACATATTTCTTTCGCTTCATCCACAGTCATCAATCTCTTCATACATGCTCGTCGGTTTCGGGTACTCCTGACCTGACCTTTTTCCTAAACGTCTCCTATTTGGTCTCGGAACGTCCGTCTAGGCCAGCGGTCGTCACACTTTACTAGCCAAGGGCCACAAATGACAATGTGGGTACCAGGGCGGGCCGCAGAGTATGTGAAGGAGCTTCAAGAGCCTTTGCACACTTATAAATACGAAAGTGTCTCTGTCTGTCTGTATGTTACCTCTTTACGCTTAAACCACTTTGCCGGGCCGCAGAAATAATGCCCGCGGGCCGCTATATGACGACCACGGGTCTAGGCCTTCCCCTCCCAACGTTACCATTCACACCCCATATATCTCTGTTTAGTTAGTCTACTTTCATCCATCCGCTCTACATGCCCAAACCAACTAAGCATACTTTTTTCTATCCTAGTCACTATATCCTATTTCACACCAGCACGTTCTCTTATCACACTGTTCCTTATTCTATCTATTATTATTATTATTATTGGTTTAGATTTGGATAAACCAAAAAAATATATACATATTCAGAAGTTGACGCGGATTATCGGTTAATACACTACCACTTCTGCAGGCCTACTCCGAAATCCAAAATTAGATTTTTGTATGGTGGCGTCCTGTTCATACTAGAACCATTTTACAGCAGGGGGAAAGGGACGGTATGGCACGAACTTCGAATTTTTGCATTTGCAACCAAGTTCCCCTCCGTCTCATAGAGACTAAAGCGCCATAATCAATTAATAGTTCATTAAATTAGGGGCCATCCATAAAGTACGTCACACATTTAGGAAGGGGGAGGGTCTGGAAAGTTCTGACACATGAACAAAATAATTGCAGTCTTCATTCGACAAGGGGGGTCTAAAAATTATGAAATTGGTGTGACGTACTTTATGGACAGCTCCTTGCCATAAACACAAAAGTTGATATTGAAGGCGTAAATTTAGGTCTCTGAGTATGGGTTAACTCTTTATTATGATTACGCATTCCATGTAGACGAAGTCGGGGATGAAAACTTGTTAAAATGTAACATTATTAAAAACTACTGATTTGTATCTGCATATCTACGTCTTTTTTAAGAAATTTTCTACTGCCGCTGTCGGACTCCATCTGGCAACACTGTAAACAACTCCTACAACTCGGAACAGCCGAGCGCAGCACAGCAATAGTTTTACTGTAGTTATTAACTTATTATGATTATGACTGACTGAGGTTGAAGTGGATTATGAGTGAAGGATCTCAGTTTCTTCTTTAAAAGTTTTGGAAAATGGACAACGTGAAGAAACGTGACAGGAGTGTTAACTTCACACGTGAGGAAACCGAGCTCTTGTTGTCTTTAATTGAGCCAAAAATTCACACTGTTGAAAACAAAAAGAGCGGTGCAGCAGCTTGGCACGATAAAGAGAAAGCATGGATGTCAATAGAAACAAATTTTAACAAATCAACTGTTGGCATACACCGCAGCGCGAGACATCTTAAGGTGAAATACGAAGCCTTGAAGAGAGATACTAGGAAAAAGGCTTGTATTATTCGAGAAGGGCAGTGTAGCGCAGGTTTTCGTGACGGGGAAGTGTTTCTTTCAGAAACTGAAAAGAAGGTTTTCTACATGATACTACAAGCAACCGGTGGCGACCTCAGCGAGGCTGAACAAATTTGTCCTTTAGGTGCCAAACGAAACAGTAAACTTAATTATAAAGTGGCCAAAACAAAATTTGTTAATCGTATAGAAAACAATACAAACAATTTATTGATGATAATTATTATTTTCTTATAGGAAATACATCAATGATGGAATTTGTTTCGACAGACATGGATTCGACTGAATCATTTGAAAACAATACAAATAATGAAGAGAGTGATGGTAAATACTTAAAACCTGTATTTTGTTTTGTTGTAGGAACTGTTAATTTGCAACCTCATAATTTTGTTAATTTTTTTTTGTTTTTTAAAGATATATGCAACACTAAATGTTTGTCCAATATATTTGGAAAAGAAGCAAATGATGACACATATGAAGAAGAAACTTCGCTAAGAAGTAACAATTGTTTGACTAATAATAATAAAGGTAATATTCAATGTTCATTTTACTATTCTGTGGTCCTAATTCAAAAGGATGGATCTCCAAAACAACTGCTTTCGTTTTATTAAATCTTACTAAAGATTCTTTTTTTATATATTCATGTAATCAACTCATGTCTAATCTGTCCAAAAATGTAAAAATATGAAACCACTTTTTTTGGAGATCCATCTTTTTGATAGGACAGCAGTATTATGATTGTTGAAATTAATCATACCTACCTCATAGATTTTTTGCAACTGGCAGACAAGCCAACTTCATTGAAGTTGACAAGAATTGCATAACAAATAATCATATCTCATGTTTTTTTGGAGTAGTCTTATTATAATAGTTTTTTTTAATAATTATGCATAATTATTCCATGCTAGTCTGCGAGACCAGAAAAAACATGGAATGTACTAGTTGCTTCTTGTCCTACATACATACAAAAATCACGTCTATATCACTTGCAGGGTAGACAGAGCCTATGGTTACAAGACCTAAAGGCCATGTTAAGCAAGATCATCCCACACTTATAGTAAATGCCAATCATATATATAATGTTTAACATATAAATAATTTTGTTCTAGGGAAGAAGACGAAAAGAAAAATAGATGAATTAATAGAATCAGTTTCAGATTTAGTTATACTGAAGAAAAAAATACTTGAAGAAGAAATTCAAGAAAAAATAATACAAAAAAAGACACATGAAGAAGAATTGCAACACAGGAGAGAAATGAGAGCATTAGAAAATCAGCATATGTTGCTTAAAATTGAAATATTAAAAGCAGAATTAGAAAATACAAGGAAAAATAAATAAATAAATTGGGTGTTTTTTTTTATTTTTAAATAGTCATGGTTTTTGTGTGTAGATCCTCTTTCTTTATAAAAAATTTAATACTTTCCCAATCCAGTGTTAATATGGTACCTAGTTAAGATTGAATTTCTTAACTGTTTTGAAACCGTTAAGTACATAGTGGGACCGAGAAACTGTCTCTCATTACTCTAATAATGCCTGACATAAATGTCTAACAGAGTTTGTAATACTTCTGATATGGTGTTTATTTTAACAAAATAAACACTATTTAATCTATAAGGGTGACAGTTAACTATACAGAGATGGTACCATATCATATCACAAATAGCTGTTAAGATTATGTTATCACAAAAATTATCATTGAGTGGTGAAACATGCCTTGTACTAACACTGTAAGCACCTAATGCACCGTCTAACGCATTTGGTGGAGTGACAATCTCATTCACTTACTGACTGAGTAGAGAAAGAGATACTGAATGCGACCGTGAGAGTCCTTGTCTTAGATAATAAGCCGTGCCTGGGTTCGAAGCTTCCGGATGAACCAGCTAGGCTCGGCATCCTTTCGAATTCGTTTCTACTCTATATCTATCCAGCTATTCCTGCTATACGGTCAGGCCGGGTTATACAGAACACCTTACTCAAAATGACTAACTGAGTAGTCACGATGTCTTGCATCTAGTATCGTGAATGGCCTTGGCTGGTGGTACGGCAGGGTGGATGATGAGTAAGACGCTATGCGGTGAATACGATTACTTCGTAATTCTTATCATCAAAGTACAGTTACGGAGCGGATCGTCTAAAATTCGAAGTTCGTATCATACCGGTGGACCGATGACCTCATTAAGATCGGAGGATCGCGCTGGATGCAAGCCGCTTCCAACCGGTCTTATTGGAGATCTAAAGGAGAAGCCTATGTCCAGCAGTGGACTTGTAATGGCTGAAATGATGATGATGATGATCATACCGGCCCCTCGCTCCCTTCCATAAGTGTGAAGGGAAGGCAGTGGCGTAACTATAACATCTGGGGCCCACGGCAAATTCGTCAGATTGGTCTATAGTTACGCCACTGCGGAATGGCACGAAACGAAATTCGAAGTGCCAGTGCCATCTGTTGTCAAGTGGCTGGGTATTACGTTTTTTTTTCTTATTTTGGAACATAGTCGCGGCATGTTACGTATTATTTAACAAAATGTTAATTGATAGAGAAATAAATTACCATGCAATAAATGCTTGTTTTGTTTGTTTGTTATATATATAATTAAGATCTCAGGTAGGCTAGGCCGGCGTTCTTTTTGGCGCGTGTTTTTTTGAAGTCTGATACTTCAGTTCGGACCATACAATACGTAGTATTTTCTTAAGCGATCCCCGGCCGGAAAAAGAGGAAATTTATTATTATAATACGCGTTTATACTAAAAATGTATTAAAATAATTGAATTATTTAAAATAAATAATTTTTACTTCTGTTCGAAGTTGACGTATTATCGTTATAGAGTTAAAATATTCCGATTCGGACTGTTGCCTTTGCCTATCTTGACCCTTCGCACTCTTTACGTCAGAAATAAAAACAATTCAACAACTTATACAAGTAGAAATTAAAGTATTTGAATTTAATTTATTTTTCACGACTGAAAAATATGAAATTAAATTTAGTAAACGTAATTTGTCTTTTATACAGTCTAGTTTGTCCACTTTTTACTTTACCGCAGATGTAATAAGTCACTAAGTTGTTAACATTTGTCATTGCGGCTGCCGCTGTCAAAGTAATCTTCCGCTTCGCTCAGTGACGCCATTGTGAGCCGTAACGACTTTTAGCAGTGTCGGGATAAATCCCTAATTTCTTAGACGATCTTGGTAAATTGTGCCTTTATTTTACATGTTCATAATCTAATAGTGACAATCAATGAATCTTAGTTTTTATTTATGTCCCAAGACTTGTAGTTTATGTGTTATTTACTAAAATATTCGGTACCATTAAGCTAAATTCCTGTGCGGACAGTTGAGCGCCATTTGATGGAAAACTTTAAACGAATTTAACTTGTGACGAGTTTATGTTTATTTGTATTATAATTTTGATATATCAACTGCTTACTTTTTAGTTCTAGTAGAACTTTATAATAATAACTTTTGATACCACAAGTATGTCTGAATTACGGCGGTGCAACTTAACGTCGGGCCTTTGTGATCTCATCGTGTTTGGTCTAAACGAGTTAAATATAATGTGTTTATTATTTTCAGGTATAGAAGCATAATAATTCACCAAAAATGGCTGATGATATGCCCACATTCAAATGTGTCCTGGTCGGGGACGGTGGCACTGGCAAAACCACATTCGTAAAACGACATTTGACTGGAGAGTTCGAGAAACGATACGTCGCTACGCTTGGCGTTGAAGTACATCCCCTTGTGTTCCACACTAACCGTGGCCCGATCAGATTTAACGTATGGGATACGGCTGGTCAAGAAAAATTCGGAGGACTTAGAGACGGATACTATATTCAAGGACAATGCGCCATAATTATGTTCGACGTTACGTCCCGCGTCACTTACAAAAATGTCCCCAACTGGCACAGAGATTTGGTGCGCGTTTGTGAAGGCATCCCCATCGTATTGTGTGGTAACAAAGTGGACATTAAAGACAGAAAAGTCAAAGCAAAGACTATCGTTTTCCATAGGAAAAAGAACCTGCAGGTGAGTCCAACATTTTTGAGTTGTTGCCCAATATCTCGAAATTAAGTTAATCTATTTGTTTATTTTGAGTCATTGTATTTCGTAACTAGGGTTAAAATCATGCTCAGTAATATTTTTTGTTGTTCCAGTACTATGACATCTCAGCTAAGTCCAACTACAACTTCGAGAAGCCTTTCCTTTGGCTAGCACGCAAACTGATTGGTGATGGCAACCTGGAGTTTGTTGCGATGCCAGCATTGGTGCCTCCAGAAGTCACCATGGACCCTCAATGGCAGAACCAGATCGAGAAGGATCTCAAAGAGGCTCAGGATACTGCCCTGCCGGATGAAGATGAAGATTTGTAAATGTTTAGTGACTACAAATGAACTGTCCAGTGCCCTCTAAAAAATGTGATTCGAAGATCAAGCAGTATCAAAGACAGTTATGTCAAAAATAAACTTCATTCCATTAGGTTTCTGCTGATCTATAAGTACACACTTACTGGCTAACTCTTTAATGCATATTTTGCTTTACTGTTAATTTAAAGGCATTAACGTTAAATTGTACCTTAAGTATTTTCTTAATTATTGTTTGTGATTTTTATTATACATTTAAAATCTTAAAATGTGTATGTCTCACTAAGTACATGTGTGTAGCAGGCCATTTATGCATGTGAAATATTAATTAACATAAATCTTAAATTATTGTATCTTTAAAGGAGTATTTTGAGATAAGGTTAAGCTGCTGAACACTTTGTTATAATCTCGGGTGTAACTGCTCCTAAGGACTGACAATATTTCACTGTAAATTGTGGTGAACTTTTGAATAAAGTTTTGAGAAATGATTTTGTGTTCCATTCGGAATCTTCCTTTACCTTCCTTTCTAGGGGATGGAGCAGCCTAATTATTAAGATTTTGTATTACAAAAATGTCTTGATCGCAGCTAGAGATCTGTTCATATCATTAGCACCTTTACCTAAGCTGTCAGTGATACCAATAATGCTTTGTCATTTCAAATTGTCAATAATGACATGACCGGAGTGTTGTCCTTGTTTGTAAAGTTATAGCTATTAGCTACACTATACAAGGGTTCAAATCAAAATTCAATTTTAAACCAAGAGCTGAAATACTGAAAACTTAAGTTGGATAACCAGCCAGTGTAAACCAGGTCCATCGACACAGGAGGGAAGTCTTCAACAGTTGGTCTGATTGACTTAAAATTGGTACATTTGTAGAATGGAAGACAATGCAGTACAGTCAGCAAAAAAGCTTTATTCTTGTTCCGATTTCGAGGTCTTCCGAATTCCCCTTAATCAATTCAATCCTTTGATTCAATAAGGCGACACTGCTCGAATATAAGAATTGCTCTGCTTCGATTAACATACCTATAGTTCATAAATCCAAGTACAAAAATATATACTTCCAAGACCCTTTTAGGTTTCCCTTCCTGGGCTTTTAATATGGGGGACTCTGCCACTGAGATCAGACAACTTGAATAGAGGAAACATTTTCAATTACATCCCTCACAAGTACTTGACATAAATAAGTAAACCTAGAATGTTGTAATGAACTTTTATTGACTAATTTTTTACATTTATTTGCGTAAATGCATACCATAATAATAATCAACTACTCTATCTTATAATAACACTTGATTTCGATTACTTCTTGGCAGCAGCCTTTTCCCTGGCCTTCTTGCCCTCCATCAGCTTTAATCTGTCTTCTTCAGTCATGTTTTTGTTTATTTTAGTGACAACTCCAGTTCCCAGTGTCATGTCACCTAAACGGAGCGTAAAACGTTGTCCGGTCTCACATACCATAGGCTTTACCAGACGCAAATGCAAACTGAAACCAAAAGAAAAGTTTAATTATCAGCAACCACCACACTTAAACATAAAATGTATATGCACATACACAAAGCTATCTTTATATAATCTTTAAGCCGGGTACTCTTCTGCAAGCTGTAACAGTAACAGTTGCATGTTACAGTAATTCTCTAGGAAAAGGATAACTAAAACAACTTACGTCGCATCTTCGCCGGGCATGACCATCTCTTTGGTAGGAATAGTAACTTGCGACGCGCAATCCCACGTCATCGAGAACATTTGCAACTGAATGAAAGATGTAAACGGTTTTGATCGGCCACCCTCTTCCTTGCTTAGGATATATACTGCTGCTTCAATGTTGTCATGAGCTTTAACAGTGCCAGGCTTAGCCATGACCATGCCGCGTTTGATTTGCTCTCTCTTGATGGATCGGACCAAAGCACCTAACTGGTCCCCTGCCTGTGCTTCCTCCAATGTTTTGTGGAACATTTCCACACCAGTAATAGTAGTTTTCATTACTTTGCCATGGCCCACGATTTCGCATTCAGTGCCCTTCTTTAAGACTCCTGGAAATTAAAATAAAAGTTTGAACTAAGAAAGGGATCAACAGTAAGCTACAACTGGAGATGAGTTGCAAAAGATAAAAAGGAAATGGAATTCGACTGAGAAGGCCAAGAGGCACTCTGAACTCCAAAACATTATAATTATAATAAAAGTATGTTTATAGAAAATAAGGAGTTTGGGATATAACGGCTATTTCAATGGGTCTTGTTACCTTAGGCTCTTGTCTATCCCCGTAAGGGATAAAGAAGTGATTTATGTATGTATGTATGTATTCAATGGGTCCAAAGTATAAGGGCCAATCCATGAAAAAATTACAAAGTAAATACTACCTTAAGTATAATAAAAAATAATTTAGACTACCCTATCTAGAATAATTTAGATTAGCCCATATACATATGTTGGACCCATCGATTTCTATTGTATTGTAAGAAAGGGACTGGACTGGAAGTGATGTCTAAGTTAAGTCATTTTGTACAGATAGAATAATACAATCAATGTGAGTATTCAATAGTCTTCCCACAGGCCACTTTTGTAAAAATAATGTTACCTCTGTGAAGTCTGCCAGTGACGACGGTACCACGCCCGGGGATGGTGTGGACAGATTCAACGGGCAAGAGGAATGGCTTGTCTAGCTCTCGGACTGGTGTTGGAATAAAGGAATCAACCTCCTTTAGCAGTTCTGTGATCGCTTCGGCGCCAATTTCGGGGCTTTTGCCTTCAAGGGCACAGAGGGCAGAACCTGAAACGACAGAATTTTTTCCTTAGTGACAGCTATGTCTTATTGAGGTGAGGAATGATCAAAACTTTTACACTGTTTTGTAGTTTGAGAGCTATATGGCTGGCTACCTTTAATAACTGGAATCTTATCACCATCATAACCCATCTCAGTCATGAGCTCACGGATTTCCATCTCCACAAGCTCAACCATCTCCTGGTCAGCTGCATCCACTTTGTTAATGAATACCACCACATGCTGAATGCCAATTTGTTTGGCCAGAATCAAGTGCTCCCTGGTCTGTGGCATCACACCATCTGTAGCTGCTACTACCAAGATGGCACCATCCATTTGGGCTGTGCCTGTGATCATGTTCTGAAACAAAAAACATTTTTATTTTTTTTCTAGTCATGTGTGTGAAACATTTTTTTTTGTGAAAGCAATTTACAAACCTTGATGTAGTCAGCATGCCCAGGGCAATCTGTGTGTCCGTAATGCCTACTTTCAGTTTGATACTCCACATGGGCAACATTGATTGTGATACCTCTGGCTTTTTCTTCAGGAGCATTATCAATGTCTGAGTAACCTTTCTTTTGGGCCAAATTGAGATCGGCTAATACTGTAACATGTAATAAAAATAATTAAATAGAAATTTTGAAACAAAACAACAAATTGTTTAAATATGAAATAACTTTAAATTTGAAAGCAACAAAAACTTAGTAGTGAAATTTAAAAATTGATTAAGGAAAAAAATTATATATACATTGTTAACATCTCCTGAAATTAAAAACTTACCTTTGGTTATGGCAGCAGTGAGGGTGGTTTTTCCATGATCAACATGTCCAATTGTGCCAACATTACAATGTGGTTTGTTTCTCTCAAACACTTGTTTTTCGGCATAATTTCTCCGTAACACAATGCTCAAGGGAGTAAGACCAGGGAAACCTGTACTTCTAAGATGAGAGCCCGGACCTTGTTTCAGTACTATTTTTAGGGCTGGAAATGGACAAGTATAAATGATGATGAATGTGGCATAAATACATGAAGATGCAAAACATAACTCCTCTGGGGCTCACCTAATGTCTGTTATGAACAAATCAATAATTCTAACCTATAAATTAACTTCCCCGCTTATATTGCTCGCCCCTCGTAATACTAATAATTTAAAAACGAACTATTATTGTGTAAAAATTTGGTAACTAGTAATATTAAACACGGATGATTGATCATTTACATAATATTCAAGTAAGAACATAACCAATATCGGAGTACGGGAACAAGAATTGGCTAAAAGGAGATCACAAAGTAGTGCAACGATATTAGTTTAATAAAATTAGGTATTACAGACTGTGATATAAATAAAAACTGAATTTTATAACTAACAGAGTTATT
Organism: Pandemis cinnamomeana; assembly: GCA_932294345.1. Lineage (NCBI taxonomy): Eukaryota > Metazoa > Arthropoda > Insecta > Lepidoptera > Tortricidae > Pandemis > Pandemis cinnamomeana. Next base: position 5,711,008 of record OW028705.1, on the reverse strand, counting down.
TCAAAAAAATACCTTACCTGGGTTAACCAAACTTTTGGCAAATGATAGCGTAGCCATTTCGCACTTAGGAAACTGATGTATTAACGTCAACAGGTATTAAATTAAATATTTTACCGACTTTTATAAAAGACCGGTAAATTAAAGCAGAATTATTAAATTTCTATTTTCCAATACTTTTCTTGACTTTTCCTATATATTTTTAAAAGACATGCGCCACAGATGCTACACCCATCGCATTGTGATCGCATCGCTAGTTTTGTAGTGTTGGTACTCTTGTAATCGAGCAACGCAAACGTTATAAGCTTTAACGTTATCCAACATCACAAAAATCTATCTAGTAGTTTCAAGTTCAAATTGATATGAAGGGTCACTACCCGTGGTCTCACAGAAGTTATACTAATTCACCCCATAAGGTCGACGGAACCCCCTTTCGAGGGATTTCTATTTGTTTGTACTCAGTTTGCCCTTCGGGCATTTGAAGTTGCCTAACGAACCTAACCTAATTTTAATATCTCTAATGAGGTTTTTTTAACCAGTGGGACATAACGGTAGGACCACGGGTAATGTCGTGAAGTTGAATACTCAGTTAAGCTTTATGACCCACGTTCGATGCTTTAATAATAATAAGATAACCTCCGATTAAATTATTTAAAAGATTAAAAGTACCTATTAATTACTTGGGTATATTATTTTATTACTTTACATTTACTGTAACGAATATGAAAAATACGGGATAAGTTAAGCAGGTAATACATTTTGTCATGAGCAATCAATGCAAGGAAAATCAAATAAAGATTAATTAAAAGTCAAAATCATCACTGCTAGGGGAGTCGATGCGAATTTGGAAGTCCTGTGTGGTCACCTCTGAGTCTCTTTCCTCTTCAGGTAGGTAGGTTTTGGAAGTATCTGGATAAAATAACAATAACATTAGCTAGGTAAAACCAGTTTCTCACAATCTAAAAAATCGTCTTGACTTCTCAGATCAAATAAAAAGTACTTTTTATTTGATCTGAGCTTGACTTAAGGATAAAATACATAATGAGTTTTAATAAAAACCCTGAGTGGCGTACCTAGTACCTAATTAAATACTCACCATTATCGATACCAGTCATTTCTACTGATCCCAAATTTAGTTGCGTGCTTCCAACTTCAATGGCCATGGAATCCAGATCCGGATCTTTAAAATTCTTTGGAGAAACTCCGTTTGTTGAGGATTCAATCGTTTCATTCGTATTTACGGTATTTAGAGCGCTAACAGTTTTTTCACTTTTCGTTATTTCAGAGTCCGGATTTTCAGGGGCTGCTTTTAAAATGTCACTAACGATGTTCCTCGGTTTCTTATTGCAGCCGTTTTTCATTTCTTTTTTGCGCATCGGCGTTGCAATATCCGTATTTTTTTTCCGTTTATTGTCTTTTGTTTTCGTGTTATCCTGTTTTACGCTGCCATCCTCTACAATCACAGCATTTTCTTCGTTATCATTAGTTACAAGAGCGCAGTTACTTTTTCTAGTCTTCGGGGTCCCAATGATGATAACATTTTTTCTCATGTTATTTTCCCTGAAGGTTTGAACTTCATCATCAGTCTCACTTGAAACTTCAATAGGGAAATCGACATTGAATTTTCTTTTCAGTTGAATTTGGAATCTCTCTAATTCGCGCTTGGTTACTTTTTTCGGGCTCTTTATCTCGCCTTTGTAGGTGCTAATAAAACTGAACTCGTCTAAGCGATCAAGAACAGGCAATTTTTCGGCTTTCTCCGCTTGCTGCATAGCTTTCTCCAAACGTTTCTTGTACTTTTTGTTGTTGAGTGCGTGGTTCTGCTTCTTATTGGGAGTAAACGGCTTCAGATTTTCCGGGGCAATCCAAGCTCTTGTAACGTCTGTCGCATCGAAGAATACGACGTTATAGTGAGTCTGAAAACAAGTTATATTTAAGGAAAATTCTGCAAAGAACCGCATGTTTTTAAAGTTATGCTATTGAAGTTCCTTAAACATTCAAGACCGACGAAGAAGAAACAACAAGACACTCCGTCAGTTTGTGGTCAGATACTAAAGTGACCCCGAATATTACCTACACACAGAGGAGACAGATTTTTGAAAGCTCATTACTCCAACTTACTACCTATAATACCTATTTGATGGTGGTGAATAATTGTGCCGAGTTAAAAAATAAATGAAGCTGTAGTTTTATAGCAATTGATACACGGACTTTGCCACTTCTGAATGGTAGCCACTTTCGTGTGATATGCTTTCGAACATAGTCTCAAGTGTCGTCTTAGTCCTAAGAGCTACTTGCCGGTATATCGGAGAAGCCGTCGAGCCAGTAGAATTGCTCCGTGTCCGGGCAGTCGTCGACCATGGCGGGCCACCACGGCCAGCCCGGCAGCCGCGCCCACACCAGCGACCCCGACGAGTACTCGCTGTGGATTAAGTCTTCTTCGTCCGTAACACGCAGCGGCGCCTCTGGGACCGAACAATTAGCCATAGATTTTTCTGGAAACATACGTTATAAATGTTATAGTATAGATAGAATACTTACTTAATATGAAAATACCTAAAAGTTGTTTTAGATTTTCACTTGAAGTAATAGGTATTTGTTGTTGTGGACATAAATTAGGGGCACGACGTTTGGTATAATTTTTCACCAGAACGCAGAAAGTACCTACTATTTACTTCAAACATTAAAAAGAAGAAATCTCTCAATGCAGTCGATGAAGACAGTTTGAAATCAAATCCCTAAACCATAAATGCGAAAGTAATTCTGTCTGTCTGTCCGTTACCCATTGGCGTAGCTAGTTAACCAAGGGCCCTGGTGCAAATAAAAAAATGGGGCCCCACTCAGTGGCGTAACTATAACGTCTGGGGCCCGCGGCAAATTCATCAGATGGGGCTCCTTCCTCAATGTAAAGAAGTGCATCAGCGTCCCTTCTGTGCTCTAAACCAACTCAGTTCGGGGCCCCGTAGAGCTAGGGGCCCCTGGCATTTTGCCACCCCTGCCACCCTGGCCCCACTACTATCTAAACTGGTTACGTTTTAATAATAATAGTTCGATCGAGATTTTCTGGTAAGGATTCGAGGGCCCTCTGAGCTTGAGGGCCCCGGGGCACTGCCCCGCCTAGTCCCTAGGTAGCTACATCACTGACATCTTTACCTTTTCACGCTAAAACCGCTGAGCTGATTTAGTTGAAATTTGGTATTGCGGACAACAGGTAGTTAACAACACTTAAGTAGTATAAGTACAAAACTATCTTTCGACAAAACCTTATATTTAGGGCAGACAACAAACAAGCTTACCTGGATTCATGGAGCAGTACCATTTAGACGGTAGCTGATGAGCATCAACGACGTGCGGCAGATGGCGCCAAGAATCGCAAGAGTCGCACTGCACCCAGAGGCCAGGGCCGCGCCGACGTTGCAGCCACGCTAGCCGGTGTCGGTGCGAGAGCCCCGGTCCTGGCTGACTTAGGGCTTCCTTGTAAGCACTGGAAATAGGCCATGTAAATTAAATCCATGTCGAAAATAGTGGTTACGCACCTTAATTCTTGTCTTTATTGGTAAAAGTGGGACAAAAATACTCTTTACCTGCTATTTTGGGATAGTTCATTTTGAGTGATTGGAATATCAGCAGAAAATGTTGCGTGTCGATTTTTTGGCTTGCTTGATTCTTGGGAAGACATAATAACATCGCACTGAAACAACAAAGCAATGTAACAAAAAATAACATATTGTGGGTACATACTGATAAATACAGACAGGCGTACGGTATACCTGCCATTTTTTGATAAAAGCTAAAAGATACATTACCAAAAGTAAAGTTCGTTATTAATATAAAACTAACTTTCAGGAAAATTAAATGACAACATAAAACCTGATCGTGAGAGAACAACGGAAAAAAAGATATTTCTAATGTAAGTATATAGCTAATAAAATAAGTAAATGATAATGTCAGACATAGCTTGTCAACAACTGTGTTAATTACCTAATGCAAATTATTGTGAAACAAATCTATAGAAATAAATGAGTTAGTACATTATTATGAAAATTGCTAAGTACAGTTACTGGTGGTTGGCGAGCTTCTTCAACAGGTTCGTGAGCATTTTCAGTGGGTAATTTGACGGCCTCCATTTTCGCTGGTTATCAGGTCAACTAGCCAACAAAAATCAAAAATAATTAGTTTATAAAACTAGAATACCAAGGGTTTCAATTATATTAACGGTGTATTTTTTTTAACTTTGCTTGTGATTCGATTCGACATCCATCACAATCACGTCGCTTTGTCTTTTCCCGTTCCCGCCAAAAATTTTTAGTTGAAAAAGGTTTTCTCTTTATTGATTGTCTTTAGCACGAGCAAAGGGTAAAGCCCATACAGACATGTTATTAAGTAAAATTAAAGTAATCGACGGATAAAGTCCCACGTCGCTGGTACGGGACACAAACCGAACTTAATCATAAACCCTTAAAAATAATAACACTTCTTTAAATAAAGATTTGCTCGAGATATCTTAATACTAAAAATGAAAATACTTAACTGTCGTAAACTTTTTTCTATAATTGAGAACCAAAAACTTTTTCATCTCAATCAAATGCAATACTTCTTAAATTTAAAAGTTTCTCTGTCATCATAATATACCTTCAGAGGAAAAATAAATGAGTTTTTTTTTTATTTATTTGTAATTATTACTGTTTTGGGTGACGTGGAACAGAAATATTTTTCAGACGGAAGTGCGCACTCATAAAGGCCGTCTTGCTAGTCGCCATATTAGCGGCACGCAGTGAACCACGGTCTTGTATAATATTTTCGTCGGTATCGACGAAAGGGAGTAGAAGCTACTCCCTTTATTTGTGTTACAATTTTTTCAAATTTTCATTACCACTAGGTAAAGTGTATTTCTAGAGCGGAATATATTTTTTTCCTTGTTTCGGATTATAAACATGGCTTTCTAAAATGTCGACATTTTACGTAAATTCGTTGTCTCTTCGGGGAGAATACCGCTCCGCTGTTTTAGTTGATGTTGGAAGAATCCAAAATGGACAAGAAGTCTATAAATCGCTCGTCCCAACTACAATCGAGGGCTTCGGCCGTCGATGGTAAAAAAAATACTGGTAAGTGCTCAGAACATAGACGAAGGTCACGTCTTAGCTGGGTTGTGATGACATTTTGTTGTTATGTTTTTTATGTCATACAATCAGGTGACTTTTTCATTTGCATGTACTCAGAATTAACTCACAAACCTTGGCCGAGAGGCAATAAGAAACGCGAGGGTCCTGGTAGTGCTCCCAAAAATGAGCCGAATCGGAAGAATGCACCAGCGCAAAGGGGTCGGAGTCAAATTGACCGGAGACCGCGAGCTCGCGGGACCCCCGGCAGTTTTATGGGTGGAACGGAGATCACCAGGTATGAAATGAACAAAAGTTACATTTTCGAAGTATGACATTACATTACATAAGAATTTCAAGTTTGAGGATACCCCTAAAAAATCCCAATTTGGCCTAGCCTGTTAGATTGGGATTTTTTGATTTCAATATAAATCACTGTTAAATTAAAACCTATAGATAGATATTTCTAGTGTTTTGGAATTTTGAATGAAAATAATGTACTTAATTATTTTATGCGGAATTCTCTCACAGCAAAAGAAAGTGCATACTAATATGTGTGCATCAAGTGTATGTTGCATACAGATTTTAGTTTCATGTCAGTTGCAAAATAAACTGGTTTGGGACTGCAAGTGGGTAGTTAGCAATTAAATTTGCAAGTAATAGCCAAAAGTAAATGACCGAGATAAGTGAAGTACTTGTTGAGTGCTGTCTGTGTCTAATCTTTTTGTTATACTTTAGGCTAGAAGAAGATCAAGACCCTGAAATTGGGTCTGTGTATGCGCCTGTAAGCAAGAAGCAAAGCTTGACCCATTTGCTGAACTTCATGTATCCTACTCGAGGTGGGCCAGGGCGAAGGGATCAGGTACCGCGTCAACAGGGACTCAACAGAGTACCTCAGCGGCACAGCCATGACCTCTATCTTCGTGCTTAGTAAGTTGCATACTTTTTTATTGTAATTTAGATATATCTTGCGACAAACATGGATATATTTTAAGGTACAGGAGTTCACGTATTTAGATCAGTGGGGCAGATGCATAAACAGTTATATTATGTACTTGTAGCTTGCATTCTGGTTGTACTGAAGATGTTAAATTATTAATTTGTGTGGGTAATTTAAAAATATGGGAAGTAAAAAAAATGCTAATGTTTAAAAAGTAACCAATACTCAAATTATTATGATTCTTGTTGCACAATTTAATTTTTTTCTACTCTACAGTTGCCAGTTTGTGGTGAAAGAAGATGGTGACTACCGAGCTAACATACTGGATCCTGATGTGCCCATCAAGTGGGAGCAAATAGAAGAAATTGTAAGACCATTGTTACTACTAGTGTTTAATAATTTACTGATGTTTGTTGTATTCATGACATCATTATTGTTATTTGTATATGTATACCTAAATCTGTGCATACCCACAATATTGGAGTTTGAATCATATTTGTACGTCTTAAAACCACCAAATAGATCAACTATACTTCATTTAATTTAGGATGAGAAACCACAACAACATTATATTGCGGCGCGTGAAGTGTACTCTCTTTACAATTTGTACTAGAGTAATTGTAAACGACACGAAAATAAAGTGGCATTAAAACAATTTTATTTTGTGGCTCCCAGACTATTGCACTGTACTAATAGCTAGGTAAGAAATAGTTGACCAGACACAATTTAATATTTCTTGTCAGTTCTTCACACACATACAATATTTCTTGTCAGTTCTTACACTTAACTTTCATTTAATTTTATAGCTTCAATTGACACAAATATCTGTGAATCTTGGAGATGCGACCAATGCACAGCCTCAGAATCAATGCAGTTGGGAACGGCAACCTAAAATCCGTATTTCGCTTGTATTATCAAGTTGTCAATTCCAACTCTTACATAAGTTGCAACCTACCCCGCTTGCTGGAATGCAGTAGCCCGCACTGCCCTACAGCTCGACTAGTTTGTGTAACATGTGTTATCGTTATTTTGTTTTTGCATTGGCTGATTCCTTAACTCTCATGTCTAATAGTCAGATGTTAAAATAAAATCTTCTGTATTCAGGTTGTTAGAAGCACTGGTCGCACAGAGTGCCCCATATGCCTGGGAGCGCCAGTGGCCGGCCGCACAGGCCTGTGTGGTCACGTGTACTGCTGGCCTTGTGTGTTGCATTATGCTGCTACTCACGACAAGCAGCCACCTCCATGCCCTGTATGCCATGCAGCATTGCAGGTCAAGGAAATGAAACCTACACGGATGCTGCAATGGGACTTCCCAGCTGAGGAGGTAAACATTTTATTTATTTACACCTAATAAAGGCTTGGACAAGACAACTAAATGGCTACGCAGCTGGCGAATCAAAGCTAGTACCTCAAAATCAGTGCAGGTTACTTATACCTTACGGAAAGGCAATTGCCCCCCAGTGAAATTAGAAAACGCCACCCTCCCTCACCAGAACTCTTACAGATACCTTGGCCTCCATCTGGACCGGCGTATGACATGGAAGGAACACATCAAGAAGAAACGCGATGAAATAAACATTAAATATAAAAGCTTCCTGTGGTTGCTAGGCCGAAACAGCAAACTGTCTGTGGACAATAAATTACTGGTGTACAAATCGATCCTGAAACCTGTATGGATGTACGGCATTCAGCTGTGGGGTAGTGCTTGTAACTCCTCCGTCATACAAATGCAAAGAATACAGAACAAAATCCTCCGAACAATCAGTAATGTCCCTTGGTACGTGACCAATGCTGAGATCCACGAACACCTAGAAATGCTCTCAGTGAGAGAAGAAATTATTAACGTCAAGAATAAATACAGGGAACGGCTAGAAACCCACCCCAATACCCTTGCACAACAGCTCACAATTACCAGCTATGTTAAACGCCTTAAAAGAAAAGACATCTTGTAGTGTGGAGAACTATGAGTAGATGTCCTCACTGGGGGACACGCTCTGAATGAGAGAAGCATGAAGCAGATCTGCTAAAAGTGAATGCACTGATTGCAGATTCAATAAACAAAAAAAAAAAAAAAAAAAAACCTAATAATGGTTGGGTTCAGAAAGTTGGTCATAGTTGTTTGTATGTAGGTAATTGTTTTCTAAAGTACCCACTTTTTGTTGATAGCAAATGATAAGCAGTAGATAACTTGTTGTGGAAATGATTTTGATACACATGACTACCATGTTTTTATATTTTTACAAGCGTTTCTGTTACTTTCATCTGTTCTGGTTGGTGTGTAAGTGAAATTTTACCAAGTTTAAGTGAAATTCTAGCGGTTACATTGACTTGAAATTTGGTATACTTACATGTATTTTAATGGATGACAATGAGAGTACAAGGAACAAAAGTAGTCTGTTCAATTATTAACTTTGCAATTTTTCAATAAATAATAATAATAATAACAATAAAAAAATGTATCATGTAGTATGTATCCAGGTTTTAAAACTGTACATTCACCAAATGGTATAAACGCAAAAATGTGCAATATACCTGCTTAGTCAGGTTTTTCTCATAACTGTACTACCATTATCATTCTTCCATTACAGATAACCATGCGTCTGGTGCGTCGATTAAGGGGATCGACCGTGGTCGAGGGAGCGCCGCCGCGGGGCACCGCCCGCGAGACCGCCGCCGAGGCTGTTTTGCCGCTCGCTGACATACAGAATGCACCATACGCTAAATTTTTTGCTGCTAGCAAACAACAGGTAGGTCACATAACTAAGAAACTAAACAAGGAAATAACTTTTTTTTTATGACACTAGCTGGCTCCAAATGTAAATTGTAATTGAAAGAGTTTGATTTTATAATTAGGTGATAGGGATGTGTATATATAAAAGAAAAATCGAATCGAAATATTGATGGTTAATAAAAAAAATACACACTAAATTAAAGACTATAATTTTTAAAACCATATATATTTTTCAATAATTTAAAAGCAGACTTGAGAGCTATGATAGATTGGAAGAAAGAAACTGGGATCGAGGATGTTCCTTGGGATTATGGGTCCAGACAATTTTATTCTGGGTTTATGGTGAGAGAATGCGACATGGAAATACTCTTAAGAATATGCCTATGGATACTGTTAAACTTTATTTGGACTGGCTAGCTTTTTCACTTGTCATTTTCACACTGATTTAATTTGTAATGTAGTTATTGTTTAATTTTACCATACTGTGTGAAGGAATTCTGAATGTTGATTATCAAACCAAAATGATATTGCAGGTGCGCGATATCTTGAATAGGGAGAGGAAAGAAATTGAAAATCAAATCTTGGCCGAGATAGACACAACTGAGATTGTATACATGGAGCAAGTGCTTGAAATGCTGAAGCTGAAAGAAGAGTCAATTAATTTACAAAGTGATCTTGCTAATGTAAAAGAAGATATTGTAGAAATTCCAACTGTTTATGAGAAACAAGAAATTAACCAGAACAGAGTAGATTGGTTTGATGTAACTGATGAAGGCGCCGCATGTGTAGAAGTTTTACAAGAACAAATACAAAAGCTGGAAGTCAATGATTCCGAATCCAGCTTGAACCCTGAAGCACCTGAGTTCGACATCAATGATTTAAATGAAAATTTGATGGAAGAATTTCCACTCATTGACTGCCCTGTCTCTGATATAGAGCCCAAAGATGATTCTTTGAATGATGCAGACAAACAGAATCAAGCTAAATACTTTTATTTCTATCAAGGTACGACAGTGACGACTGTATATATTTTATTACAATACATGTGCGATCTGAGTGGATTTAAAGTACCTAAGCCACTTTGCCCCGGGAGTATTTAGGTTCATTGAACTTAAACTGTGTCTTTCGTTCGCAATTTAACGTTATTGCAATATCTATTATGTGTGCAAGCAACATACTTTGATCATACATTGAAGATCACCCACGCCTTTATTTTTATTGTTTTAGCTAATGACGGCCAACAAGTATTCTTGAACAGCCTGAACGTAAGGATTCTGAACGCGTCCTGGGGAGCCTTGGCTGCTGCCCCGCCTATCATCTCTGGCCGCGTGCTCCACCGGGAAACATTTTCTCTAGCTGAACAGGTAGCTATAATCATTCATTTGTTTTAGAGCTGATAAAATAAAGTGATAAGCCACTTTTGAAAGTGGTGAGGTTATAGGTGTGTTCTGCTTTCGAAGTGTTGCACCTTTTGAAGTAGTCAGCAAGTTAAAGCTTATTGTCAATTTATGATAATGTATATTATATTTCCTACCCTACAATATTAGTTTTTTTAGTAGGTAAATACTTACGTTTTTCTTAATTATATTTCAGACCAGAAAGCACATGCCGTACACTGCCCACTTGCCACTTCATTGCTCTTTTGACATAGTGGAAATAGAGCTGAAGCCACCATATGCCACTGAGGCTGCAATCAAAAGTTTCTCAGGTATCTAACAATCAATCTTGCAACTCTTTTTTTCCTACTTACAATGACCAGATTGTTTTGGAATTTAATACACAAGTAAAACTCTGATGACAATGAAATAAATCAAGTACCATGAAAAGCCAAATTTTCACAAAAACTTATGAAATCACCTTATTTATGCGGGGCTTAAGTCCCGGGAGGTACTGACCACTCCCGTAGTATATATTTTTTTTATTGCTAGGATTCGAACCCACGACCCTGAGCTATCTAGCTCTGTTGTGTCGGATGGCCATTGAACTAGTTGCTTAGACCGATTGTTATTTCAGACGAGTTAGATCGTCGCGCCAGGATCCGCGCGCGGCTCGAGCGCGACGAGCGCCGTCGTGAGCGCGCGTACCACCGCGCTATGGAAGGCCCGCCGAGGCCCGACTTCAACTCGGACCTCATGTTCCCTCCCACTGCGCTTAGCAGCCCGCCGTTGACAGAGCCTGTTGTCCCGCCACCGGAACCCAGCCCGTCATCCTCGGGATTGTCTTTCGCTAAGGTAACATTTGTAATCATTTGGTGGATGATAGGACCAAATGCGACTTCCATCCAGATCGCTGCTCACATCTTTCTAGCTATTCCTACCATCAACTAGCCAGTGCTTGCGCTGCTGTGCTCTGGCTGGGTTTCGCCACGCGTTCCGGAGAAAAAGTGGGACTGATAGATGGACCAGAAATAGGTTGATATGTCCGTTAATACGACCAACCCCCTGAATGTTACGGGAGTCGAAAAATATTCGCGAGAGAGCAGTGGAGTGTGATTTTGCTACGTGGGCAAGGTCAAAGAAAATTATTCATATCGTTTAGTTTTTAACAACGAATACATACATACATATATCACGGTTAGCATGATTTTGGGCGTATAGGTGGAAAGGGGAATCAACAGTGATGGGTTGCTAGCCGCATCGCCTAATTCATAAGTCATAAGTTATTTATTTGTCGCTTTCATGATACCATGATACCTAAGATTTTCGCACATTCCCTCGATGGGCTTTTACCATCTGCGCGGGAAGAGAAGCAACTGGTTGATTCTACATGCTGGTACATGTGTGTGTTACAACGAAGATGAAACGAAAGTCTTGATTGGTTATATTACATATTTCTGGGAGTAGGCATGTAGCTGTAGGCTGACAAATGAGATACCCGTGACAGCAACAACGGATTTGTCTAGAACCGCCTTAACAAAATACTGCATTGATCTATCTACTTATACATTTTTTTTACCGTAACTGGCAAACAGTTGACACATGGCATGGGTGAAGCATGAATTTTTACAAAATATCACCTAGTTTCAAAACAGTTGTCACTAATTTAAAGTATGATAATCAGATCCCTATTGTTAAAAACCATCTGGGCAAACAGTTCGAACGTGTCATTGTTCTAGATGGCGGGAACTGGAGGCATGTGGCGTGTCCGAAAAGTCACTGCTCCACCCTCGCCGCCGCCCGAAGAAGAAGGCTCGGCCCCGCGCGCTCTCGTTCTCAGCGACGCCATTGAAGCAGCCCTACAATCCGGTATCACCGCTACGCCCTCGCCTTCAGGGAAAAAGAACAAAAAGTCGAAGCATAAAGTCCTGTTTGCCACTGGCATGCATCGCGCTGCATAAAACAAACACTTATCAACCCCCTGAGAAATAGCTTGATATTTTTTATTTGACAAAACATTAAGTTATTAGTTTAATCATGATGTAATCTTGAAATCTGGCCGATAACCATGGTATGAAAAGCACTAAATAACGAAGTTTCAATGGAAAATTGAATTGTTACAGGCCACAATAGAATTTTATGTTGACATTTATTTAATAAAAAGAGTGTTTTGTTTCATTTATTGCCTGGAGACTTCAAGTCACACGGGTAATGTCTTTGCGCTTTTAATCGTACTACTGTCAATGTTTTCAGTTTGCTTTGGGTAGATAAATAAATTTCGTTTGAACATTTGTCACGGTGTTGTAATATTAATTAATTATCTATTATGTACCTATTATTATAAAATGTTTTAAGGCGTTTCCCTTTTTGGCGCGCTAATTAGGCAGGAATGCTCCGTCAGAAGTACAAAAAAACAAACTAGAATAAAACTCCATGCAGCAAGTTAAGTTTCCTGTTCAATTAGAAGCTATTATATTAAAGGTTATGTAGCGATATTTTTTGTATCTGTACTGTTTTATTCGGAAAATGTTAACTGTCGTGACGAAATATAAAAAAAGTGACTTGAGTTAGTCTTTTATTTTTAGCCATACCATACGAGAAGACTGTACATACCTACCTAATTTGTAATGCAACTGTGTTTATAGAGAGTATTACCCATATCAGTACGACGTGGCACTACGGATCAAAAGAAATATAAATGGGAGGTGCGTTTAGGTTATGTTAGATCTTCAGCAGGCCCGAGGGCCCAAAAAAACCCAAAAGTAGGAGCTCCGCGAAAGCGGAGCTCCGTCGACTATGTTAAACTTGATTTTGAAATAGAAATCTTTGGATAGTAGTGCCACGGGAAATAAAGCCGCACCGCACAATTCTGTTATCTGATTCATTTCATCCAAAACTGGTCGGTAAAGTTAACCCTTCTAATGATACGGATCGGGGCCAAATGAGGCTATCATTTTGTATTTTTTTTGTTTAAATCAGCAATCAGCAGGTGTAATTAATTTTTCATCACACTTGCTCGTAAACGGTATCAAAACATACAGGTTAACTTGGTCGTAACGCCCCATATAAAACCCTTGGGCTTTTTTCTTTCCATGAAACCCTAGGGCGGTAAGTAACGCTCGCACCCGCTACCCCGCAGCCCGCACAGCAGCCCACCACTGGCTATTGCCCCCCGGGCATCCGCGGCTCCCGTCTGGACAAACGGCGCGTCTCCGGCACGCGGTTTTTCTGCCCCAAAATTTTATTTATTTACTCGCAAATGTGATGATAAACATTGTATGTTTCACGAGCGGTACTGGAATTACGAACCTCGTCTCAAAAGCCCTCAGTCTTCGACTTCGGGCTTCTACTAGACTAGAGCCTCGGTTGTAATTCCGTACTTACCGCCCTTAATACACAATGTACTATTTATACAATAGTGGCATTGGCAACACTAGTAGTTGTGCTTAGCTTAGCTTAAAGAGTTGGTCCATGAGGAAAGCGTGACTTTTTAGCTCCCGCATACGAGGGGTTAAACAATTGAAATGTGTAAATGCGCGCATTGCTTAGACTAAGCCCAGGGTAACAAGACCTTAAGGGCCTAGTTTACCGTGGTTGAAGGCGTACCCTCTTATTCATAAACGCTCTATAGGCCTCTGCTAACTTAGCAATCGTTTGTCCTTATCTGTCACTTTGACATTTACCTTTCACAGGGACACAGCTTTCATAAGGACAAACGATTGCTAAGTTAGCAGAAGCCTATAGAGCGTTTATGAATAAGGAGGGTATACTATTAAATAGGTGGAAGGAAAGGGAAATCAAATCAATTATTTTTAGTCAGGATTTTATTTATTGCCAGGGGCACGACGTGGGCTTGACGTTGAAATGTTGGTGGGAATTGTTTCCCAGCCCCGGTCTTGCGTAATATCATTGTAATATAAATGTATTCACCAGGCGCCTGGAGGCGCCACTCGCTGCCTGTTACTTTCGCTCAATATGAACGCATCTTTACATCGACATCTTTTACTGTCAAACAAAAGTCATCAAAGTCATGTCATATCAATGGTGTCAATATGTAAACTTCATATGCGTGGTGAGACATTACTTGCGTTGCATTTGACTTGTTCGATAATTTTTAATCGATGCAAAAAGAATCTAAATAACATTCTGTTCACACATGTAACTATTTTCACTGCTTTTTAAAACGTTGTTCGTCTCATTTGCGCCTTAAGGACCTGTTGTAAAATTTTATATGCCGCTAGGCACAGCGATATGACTTCCCCCAAGAAAGATTTTGTTTTTGAGCCGTATAAGGTTACTGAAGTGAAGTTTCGTGGCTTTGAGTGTCCGAGACCCAGAAGTGGGCATAGAATAGCGTGTGACGATGTAAATATTTACTGCTTCGGTGGTTACAACCCTACTTTACCACGGACTAGCGTGCAAAGAGAAAATCCGACCTGGACACGGGAGCGGCCGCTTTTCAAAGAGCTCTGGAGTTTTTCGATAGCAAGTAGGAAATGGAAAGAACACAAAGTTATAGAGAATATGCCAGAAGAATTAGCTTCAAATGCAATGTGTATGAACGGCCGGTACCTGATGGTACGTATGATGGTAGCTATTCGATTAATTTTATTGTAAAGTAAGTAAAAGAATACAAAGAAAGTTATGTTTGTTTGTAGATTTTTGGAGGTACAGGCGCTCCGTTTGGAAATAAATGCAGCAATGATGTAATTGCTTGGAAAACTAGTCCTGGTGATGCAAAGCTACAAGTTTTACAAGCAACTGGTGCAAGGCCGCCCGGACAGTATGGGCAAGCAATACTTTGTCATGATGGCTATTTCTATACTATTGGTGGAACCAATGGATTTGCTTACAACAGTGACATTTACAGGTAAATATAAATCAATTTT
The DNA here is from genome assembly GCA_932294345.1 of Pandemis cinnamomeana. Classification (NCBI taxonomy): domain Eukaryota; kingdom Metazoa; phylum Arthropoda; class Insecta; order Lepidoptera; family Tortricidae; genus Pandemis; species Pandemis cinnamomeana. The sequence continues at coordinate 5,695,974 of OW028705.1, read as the reverse complement.
ACTGTAGTTGATAGTCATTTTATTGATTTGATGTTTATTGTGGAATGTGAATAGGTTAAGCTGGAGGACAATACCAATGAAAACTTTTTGGAATCTTACTTAAGGGGGCAGTCATAAAACATTGTAATTTTTTTTCTTAATTATCCTTTCTTTACTGATCCTTTGTGGCATTTATTCTGGTTGCACTAGGTATTCAATTTATTTTATTACAAACATTTCAGGTTGGATCTTCGAACATTGGTGTGGGAGCCAGTTTTTGTTGGAACTGGTGGTGATGGAGAGCCAATAGGGAGATACAGGCATGAAGTTGCTAGGGTTGGAGATAAATTATATGTAATAGGTGGAGGTACGGGAGAGTGGGCTTTTGAACTTATGGAGCTACCCGTATTTGACCTTCAAACAAAAACATGGACTATGTTAACCCCTAAGGCTGATGATAGTTCAAAAGACACTGTAGCACCTCTGCCACGGAAGTGCCACAGTGCTGTTCAAATAGACACGGCAAGTGGCATCCAAGTGTTTGTAGCTGGTGGATCAGATGGGCAGTCAGTTTTTGAAGACATTTGGAGGCTAAATGTGAACACTTTACAATGGAATATCATGCAACAAGCTGTTTTGCCGCACCCCCTTTATTTCCATTCTTCAACGGTAACTTCACAAGGCTGCATGTATGTGTTTGGAGGGATAGAGCCTAAAGATGATGCAACTAGTAGGAATAATATTTTGTATAAAGTCTGGCTGTGTATACCGAAGCTGAGTGAGGTATGCTGGGAGGCTTTGTTACATCTATATCCTAATTTAGACCAATTGTCAAGGGAAAAGCTTTTGGATCTAGGTATACCCTTACATATGGTGGACAGGTTGCAACCATACCCAACTCAGATTTAAACTTGATGATCATAACTGTGAACAATATACATATTTCGAGCATGAAATATTATGATCTTTGATTACAAATTTGTTTGGAGTTGGTGCATTTGCATTTACTTTTTAGTAAATTAAGATGGTCACCGTGTCCATTAATATAAATTGTAATTTACTACATTATTCATTATTCTTTGGTATATTCTTAATCAAGTCCGAATTGGGGATTGTGTTTGTGTTCTCTCATGAAAATAGAAAACTATTTTCTGCAACAATGACGCATAATTACAACCTATTTTTGAAATATTTTAAAATTAGGATCTCTATGCATTTGTTTATTGTGTTCCAATTATAATACTAATTAGTTCATTTATTTATTGAAAAACAGCTTTGTACTTTTTATATATCTTAGTTGTATAAAAATTCAGCAACTTTTAACCAGTTAAATTTCAGGCTAGTCTATTAGGCTGATTGAAATGATGTCTCATATTTCACTGCGAATGGTTTTGCTTTAAATACGCGATGTTAGTCGTTTTAAAAAAATACATAATTAAGGGCTTTAATTAAAACAAAAGCTAATTGATTCCTTTATGTTACGACTGTTTCACCCTTATTGCAATGGAATAAAGGTGAAATGGTCATAACACAAAAGAATCAATTAGTTTTTGTTGTAATTAAGTCCTTATAGGTGAAAAACCTAAGTAAATGACCTGTTGTATGAGTGAGTAATGTGTACGAATAAATAAATAGATGTTCCAAATTAGAAAAATTACTCAAGTCCCATATCAGTTCTGTAAACTACTGCACACAACAGGTCGTTTACTTAAGTTTTTCTCCTATAACTATGTAATTTTTTTTAAAACCACTCCTATTTTTTAGTGACAAAAAAGAGTTAAAATTAAATATTGTAAAGAGAATAAGCTCCTGTAATTGGCGGACTATAGTGTGCTAAATTTAAGTTTAAATTCAATGATAATTGTGTACCTACTATCAATCATCACAGACAGTCTGAATTGATGACATAATATTTATGTAACCTATTCATAGTACAATAATACAATAGACCGAATTTGGTATTGAAACAAACTGCTTTTTATTTTAACAAATAAGGATTGAGGACCATAGTGTAATATCTCGTAGAGGACACGATTAGTTTTTGTTGAGGGGACGATAGTGGCGAAATATTGTTAAAGGTTATTTAAAAATTAGACGGCTAAATTTTATGTCAGCTGAACCTAATTTAAATACATACAACGTTAGAAGTTATTATTTAATAAACAGGTTAGGCTGCTAGTATCACACACCAAGACTGGCCCTAGCCTTTGCTCGGGTAGAGCGAGGTTGTCTTGATTGTCTTGATCGACTTTTTCTATACCCCGTCCCCGTCGCCCTCTCATGGCTCTTAAAAATTCGAGCTCCTTAGCACCTGATTTCAGCATCCATAGCCATCTGACGCCCTGGGGCCCGATTTTTGAAAGCATCACTCTTAAAGTGGTATGAATCTTTGTATTGCTACAAAACTGCGGCTCAAATGAAATTTTCGACTGATTGACTAGATTAATGTGAGCTTACATTTTCTTGTAATCTACTCGTATTTCAGAATCGGCATAATTTTTCACCGCTTGAGTGCTGGAGTCTACTCAACTCGCTCTACCATAGGGCCGGCCCAGCTCTATGGGTTTGCCTTATCTGTCGTTGGCCCGTTGCTAAATAGGTAAGTATATAATCAGCGAATGAGATTTATCGATTCAAATGGCTACAGTTCAAACAAAATCTCATTTGTCTTGTTCAGCTTATGCTAAATCAGCGCACTTCATCAGTATGCGTATCGCGGCCACCATAAAATTTCGTTAGCCATGTCAAATCAGATCACGGTCGCCTGGTTAGGGCGTTGACCTTGTATAAACGATGTTTCAATCATGGCATGCACAGGTCCCGAATTAAAAAAAAACGTTAACTTAGCGTCTGTCACTTTAGCACGCGTACAGTCGCACAGGTACCCACGGAACTGAGGCCTCAGCACGCTAGCGCCTACGCTACGGTTCGCTACGAGGCGAGCTACGGATTCTATGGAATTCGGTATGAGGTTCGGGTGTTTCATAGTAGATACTTTCACAGTGACTGAAACAAAGTGTTTAAGAATTTACAGTAATCTGCTTATAACTTGGAGCTTGGTTTTTTGTTCACTCATTTTTACTAATGATTTTTAAACCAGGCGCCCGAGTTTTAAAAGCGCACTCGAAAGTACAAATAGAAAGAGTAGTTTTTGTACCTAATCAACAAAAATACGGCTCAAATAACTACTAAGTGAACAGATTGAATATAGCTGTAATTTTCTTCTAAGCTACTCGTATTTTAGCTTTAATCTTTCACCACTTTCGAGTGGTATTTTCACATACCTACACATAGTGGTGCTTTCAAAAATCGGGCCTCAGCGCCCCATCAATCGTCCACTTACACATTAAAACGGACCTTCACAAGTCAGAAAGTAACGCCTGATTCGATACTCGTAGCTAAATTAGTAAAAATTGTTTGAAATCATCATCCAAAAAGAACCCCTAAATTGGGAATTTGTGATCCATTAAAGTTAAGGTTCTATCTATACCTATATCTATGTCATGTTGATCATGAAAATTGGCAACTATGTATGTCGTTGACTAGTAACGATTGACTTGTAAGGCTCCGTTGTGTCCACATGTCGGGTGTCAAATCCTTTTGTAATCCATTAGCGGCCGCCGCTTGAAATGTATTGGGTACTTTTTTTTACATGATAGGGTGTCAACGAGCTGTGGCTCACCTGATGGAAAGCAATCACCGCCGCCCATAAACACTCATAACAAAGGGTGTTAAGAGTGTGTTGCCGGCCTTATTAACTGTTAGACCTAGAGCACCCGGTTTTAAAACGAGCTGTAATTCTATTCGATAGTAACAATAGCGATCCCGGCAGAGAAAAGCCGCAGCCGCGGCCGCAACGGCTCAACAAGTGTTCAGGCGTGCGTCCCGACGCGGCGAGGTTTCGCGCCAATTCGCGCAGTGGCGGGAAGCGACTCGCGGGCGGGACACGCTCGCTCACCACCGCGCTCCGTAAACGGACGCAACGAAAGTTTTTGACTACGATCTGAACATTCCAGAATTCCACAATGACGCTAATATTTTTTAAAACCTTTCCAGCTTAAGACGTCATGAAAAATAAGTGAAGCTAGTGGCGTAAATGGCTGCGGTTTTCGCAGTGTGTGATAAAAGCGATGTTTTGAAATGAAATGCGCGAATAGAGTTTAAAGTTTGGTATGGCCGAAGCGTCGGAGGTGGGAGAGGCGACCACGGTTGTGCCTGGGCCGCACCGTTCGCCCACTCCTGAGCTGTACGCGGCGTACACCACCCTGGAGATATTAGTGGCTTTAGTGGCGATTGTTGGAAATGCTATGGTGATTCACGTTTTCCGGAGAGACAGGAGGCTGAGGCGTCGCACGAACTATTACATAGTGTCTTTGGCCGTGGCGGACTTGTTGGTGGGACTGCTAGGGATTCCTTTCGCAATCTTGGCGTCGGTGGGGCTGCCGAGGAACCTCCACGCGTGTCTGTTCACGGTGTCGCTGCTGGTGATGCTGTGTACCATCAGCATCTTCTGTCTGGTAGCCGTGTCCGTGGACCGCTACTGGGCCATTCTTCACCCGATGTGCTACTCCCGAAATGTGCGCACCAAAACTGCTATAAGTTAGTACCGCTTTAATATTTTTTACTACCGAATTATATCTTATGTTGACGACGTATCGTTATCGGCTACCGATTTTGGGTCCCGTGCGTCAATGGTACTTATAAAAATTGTCCGCATCATTTCACGAATAATTGAAATTAGTGAGCTTTTATCGTTTGTACCTCATGTGCTATCAATTTTAATATTTTATGGCCATTCGATATAAGTAGTGGTCACATATGACGACGTTTGTTTGACGTAGGAGATTTCAAACAGGGTCGCAGCGAGAGATCGCCCACTCTATTTGAATGAAGTAAACTGGACGTTACCTGCTTAAGTAGTTTCTTTGGGTTATTGACCACGATATTAAAATGTGAAGTGAGCAGTTCAGTTGCCCGTTAGGTAAAATAGAGCAAATTCACATATTTTTATAACTACCTACCTTGGTTATGGCTTGGCGTTTGCAAAATCGAAAAAACGTGTTTTTCCAGAGATAAGACCTAGCTAAATAGGATTTTCACCCTTTTCGAGATCTCTGACATACCTACCTACACTTACAAATATTGCTAGTAATGTATAGGTTCTATGGTGATTTTTTTTATCTTCCAAGGCCGTGTAACTGGATATAGTTGACTAGATAAACGAAACTGAATGCAATTTATTACTTTGACTGCAAAATGAAATGTAGCAATCATTCATAGCATACGTTACTTTTAAACAGAGGTGACTCGCAGCTTAAATCGTAAATTTAACGATTATTTTATTGCTATTGAACAATCAATTGTTGTTTGAATACAATAGTGACTAGATCCAAATGCAATTATTTTATTATTCGACAGTTAATTGGGATAGAGATTTTGATTTTTAGTCATAAAAGCGAATGTATGACATTTCAATGTATGTGGGTACAGTCGATGGCATAAATTTCAATACAGCCATCATGTCAAATATGTGTCATCGGCCTTATTGTTTATGGGATAAAGGTGTATAAATGTTTTTGACGTCTTGGTAACGTACATGCATCTATGCCCTTCGCTGTACCTAATCTATTTCTATGTAGGCGAGCAAGGACAGTAAAAAAGGAAACGTTAAGAATAAACGTTGACAGCATTAAATACTTTAAACCTCGGGTTTAATTTAACCAACAACATTCCTTTAACACTCGATAAACGAAAAACATACAAATATCTAAATTTCCAATTGAGAATAGTTTTAGAGTAGGTAGTTAGCATAGTTAGTCTTTCCATAAGTTTAAGTAGAAAACAAAGAATTCAGTTAAAAATCATTATTTTGCTATTTCCCCGATATAGTGAAGTCAAGTCATGTATACCTACAGGGTAAAACTCCGTCATTGTACCCAATTACATACTCGTAGAGCTGACTGCGGATATTTTTTGTGTGTTGGCCAAGAAAACCATACAAAATGTTAAGAAAACAACTAGGTAACTTTTTTTAGAGGCCTTTATGTAACTCTGCTAGGTAGGGGTTTATTTATATACCATAATGGGTGAGGCCACATTTTTCATGAAAAATTACGACATTACTTCAATGCAAGTACGCATTTCATAAACAAGCAATAGTTTTCCAGAAATAATCGATTTAGGTACAGACCACCGTTATAAATAACAGAGGAAACAATATTTTTTCAGGAATTTATTCGAAACAATTTGGAAAACACATGAGATACTAAGTGCATCGATCGTCGAAGTAGAATTAGATGGACTAACTGTAAGATTTTTTGCTTTTCTCGCAATAAATCGCGGATTCTGATATTTTTTACGACACCCGAATGTATTCACTTAGATACTTACCTAATTTAGTATTCATACATACATATATCACGTCCCTTACGGGGTAGACAGAGCCCAAGGTAACAAAACCTTAAGGCCACGTTCAGCATGATTAAGGGCGTATAGGTGGAAAGGGAAATCAAAATAGTGATGGGCTGCTAGCATCGCCTATAACATGATTCATTTAGTATTCATCTTTTCATAAATATTTCATATATCATATTTCATAGCTTCTGTCATCTGTCTGGATTACAATAGATTATCGATAGCAGTTTTAAAATTGTCACAATGATTAACATTATTTTTTATGTAAACGTCGAAACTTTTCCTGTTATAAACTGTCAAGGTCTTCTATTGTTTACAGTTTCCCAATTAGTTACAATTTTTAACACAATTTAGGGCTGATTTTTCAATCGTCAGATAGGCCCTATTCGACGAACAACTCTATGGGTATCTGTCCGTTAAGTTCTTATCTGAGGATTGAAAAATCGGCCATTAGTCAAAGCTATTTATGTATAGTAATGCTTATGATGCGTTGTCATCATGCTACCGATTGATTTAATCTAATCACCGTGTATCCGACGTAGCAGTAGTATCTATTGTGAGTATACTAGGTATAATATACGTTAATCACGGGTTCACGGGTACATATTCACTGATTAGCACTAATCCATTCTAGAATGTATAAAATCAAGTCAAAATATTTAAACATCCCTAATGTTGAAGTCATAGCTATTTTCTATATTTATTAGTAAACTAGCTGTTGCCCGCGACTTCGTCCGCGTGTGTTTTTGTGATACATTACGGCTTTTCTCGATATCAAAATTATTATTATTATTATTATAACTCTTAACTTCGTCACGTGAACCACTGAAAGTGTGTACGAAACTATACTTTTAGAATTACGTCATGAAAAATTATTTTCTTGGTTTAAGTAAGTAGTTACAGATTATTAACACTTATTATCTTTCTACAAATTAATTACCTACAGGGGCCTTACCATGAAGTCTTAATGCGATTCAGTTTAGGTTCGATCGCTGTCAGATTCATACTAAAATAAAATTACTAAAAGTACCAACTTCACTATCACTACATAGTATTAAATATTAATCCTTACTAATATTATAAATGCGAAAGTAACTCTGTCTGTCTGTCTGTCTGTTACCTTTTCACGCTTAAACCGCTGGGCCGATTTAGTTGAAATTTGGTATACAGATAGTTTGAGTCCCGGGAAAGGACATAGGATAGTTTTTATCCCGGAAAATTGCATAGTTCCCGCGGGATAGTACAGCCCAAACCACTGGAATTTTTCAAATTTAAGGCGGAACAAAGTTCGCCGGGTCAGCTAGTATAAAATAAAGTCGCTTTCTCTGTCCCTATGTCCCTATGTATGCTTATATCTTCAAAACTACACAACGGATTTTGATGCAGTTTTTTTAATAGATAGAGTGATTCAAGAGGAAGGTTTTTATGTATAATTCTACGCAGACGAAGTCGCGGGCAGAAGCTAGTTTCCCAATAAAATTCTGACATGTTCGTAGCGCCGGCGTAAACGCGCCTTTTGATTTTGCCTTTTTTAGGCAAAGGTACCAAGAACGTACAGCCAAGCGTTTCACGCCGCCTTCATAATAATATCAGGTTTTCAAATAAGAGTGCGTTCGAAAACCGAACGCGTTGTGAATAATGGTGCAATAAATAAAAACAAAGTAACGGTATTGCATATTGAACTTTAGGTGTTAGGTAAAGAACACAATTTAGGACGCCAATTTAGGTTGATTTTGGTTTGACAAAAATGTCTTCGTTGAAAAAATACCTGTACAGCATGTAAATATTTTATTAATGTTTTTTCACAATTGACACACTTTTTCGCTTATATGTCTTATGTACATTAGTATCTATCTATTTTCTTCGTAGTATATTTTGTTTGTAACTATTACCAACTACTTATACCGAGGAGAGCTGATTTTCTTGAGTTCCGCTATTTTGTTCGTAATCACCTCAAAAATCAAATTTCAAGAAAACTGAGAAATTATATTTACCTGTGTTAAATTGGAAGTATTATATAGCAACTTTAAAATGTTACACTTCATTTGTTTTTATTATATAGGTGTATGAAGTTAATGAATTTTAAACACAAAACCCTCTTTTTTGCGTCTCCGGATGAGATTTAAAAAAAATGCTAAAACAGGTATTTCTTCATTTTTATTACTAAGTATTTATTCTGAGTTTCATGATTCTAGAATAATCTAATTTTCTTTTTTCATACAAACTTTAACCCCCTTTTTCACCCCCTTTTTCCAAAATTTTCCAAAATTTCTGTAGCCTATATCCTATTCTGAATTTATTGAAATCGATTTGTGAACATTTCATCAATATCCGTTCAGTAGTTTTTACGTGATGCTCAGTCAAACAAACAAACAAACAAACAAACAAACAAAAATTTTAAAAATGGTTTTAATATGTTCAGTTACCGATTTTAAGTCACCCTGATCGGTTTTTTTTTTTAATCTTCAATGTACAGATTTTTTGGTCTCAACGATTTTATTATATGTATAGACAGTTTTATTTAGCTAACCAGTTTGTTGTTTGTTGATTTATTTTTTTGGTTCAAATTTAGTAATGATATACTGCAACATTTAATTAAAGCTTCGCAATTTCTCGAATGTGAATTTCGAGTTTGACAACGAACGTTCTATCAGATGCAATTTTCCGCCATGCTGAGTATTCTCCATTCTCCTCATGCGTCCTTCCTGAAAAAAATCACTTTACTTCTTGCTTCTCAAAGCTTTGGCAAACATAACATCGCAGTAGCGTCTTACATGTAAATAAATCATTGTAATACTCGTATTCATTTAATCAAATTTCTAAGTTAAAAATAAATCGTTTGAATTTTGTTAAGCGGACGTCAAATGTTTCGACCGATTTCCAGGAAAAAAACAGTTGTTATACCAGGTTTAAGTTTACTACATTTTAACATCACTAAACTGAGTTTCCAATTCGAGTCTTTTCAAGTTTGTAAGTGACAATGGCCACACTGTCATTCATAGAGTTCTCTCCAACTGTGTAAGTACTAAGTAGTTGAGGAAAACTACGATAAATTAATTTGTAGTCTTTACGATGAATCAAAATATGAGCTTGGGTTAGTTCTCTGTTAGTCATTCTGTGTCTGAACGAGCATTAAACTAATAATATGAATAGAATCATGTAGGTAAGGCCAGAAAGCATAAAATTTTCTTCTTTTTTGTTTCACCAAGATTTGTTGTTCATTTGTTACTGGTCTGTTAGCTATTTTCAAACGATTAACGACGGCTATTGAAAGCGATATCCTGAACGTGTCACGTAGGACGTAGAGCGTGGGTAGATCACAGTATCCGACCAACTATCGAATTGAGAAACTTTATCATTCTTGGTAGCATAGCAAGTAGGTAGGTACTATGCAGAACTATCTTTACTGAGTATGTATCTATGTACCCATATTCAGAGACAATACCTCATAATCGATTCGAATAAGGCGTATTTATAGCCCAATAAAACGTTAACAATGTTTAGTAGAATGCAACTACTGCGTCGGTACATATCAAAGATTTCATCATGGCTTAAGGATTTAAATTAGAAACTTGCTAAGTACCAGAAGTTTCTACTTCCCCAGGAGTATTCTGGCGTGGAATGTAAGACAGCTGATGAAATTACTGCCACATAATGTATAGGTACATCTCAGCCCTCTAGGCTACGCTATATACTCTTGTGTTGCAGGTGTGAACGACTGGTGGGGCACACTTTCCATCAGATGACTAATGCTCGTTTGCCGCCTTATTTAAAAGAAAAACATAGACTAAATTCAAATACCTACTGGAGTTTTAGTCTAGACATTTCTACAATATTTTCTTAAATGTGGCTCTTGACTTTTTATCACAGACAAAAGGCACGTAAGTAACGTAGGCACACTTTTAAAATCTGAAGTTACTTTTGCTTGCAAAAAATGCTTTTGATATTAAATCTACCCTTATGTTTCACGTTCCGCACTAAAAATAAATAAGGTAGTAATAAAAAATAAAAACATGCTCGCATCCGAGCGTACCAATCTGATGTGCTTATTTCGCATTCGCGGCAATGTCATTACATTTTAAGGGCCTTCCGAACTGAAGTTGATAAACCCCAATCCCGGGGCCCCAGGGGTCGCTTAATCTTACACCGATGTTTCGAAGACGTTATTAGTCAATACAAGGGCATGTCATATCGTACTGGGTAATGTTTAATTTTTACATGTCACTTACGTGTCCTTGCTGAAGCTTGTCACCGAGCAGAAAAGGCATTAATTAAGAAGCTCTTGAAAAGTTTTAATTTTTGTTACAAGTTTTTTTGCTGACTGTTCATTTTGTTTTACTTCCATTGTCAGTTATTTTAGTTGCTGTTAAGTGCAAAAATAATAAGTATCGATACGAACTTCTCAAAAATATGTCACACGACCTTATTACGCTGGTGTAAGAGCGTATGGTACTTATTTTTGAAACTTTGACTTCATACATATTATTACACTTGACTGTACCTGTGGCGTGGCGTCCATAAAACACACTTAATTGTGCAGAATTAGAGCGAAATGCTAGTTAAATTCCCTTCGGCTTGCCTTCTGATATATACTTAACACCACGCCACTGGTACCCCGTATAACAAATATCACGTCAATCTGACAACCAGGAGTGGTCATGTTTGTCTTGCATGATTTTACCTACATATTAACACGGCTAGTCAAATAAAATCTTGTAAAAACACTAAACTACATATGTACTGCCAAGGCAATGCTTGACTCATTTGTTATAGTTCTATCTAAAACAGGAAGCAACGAACAAAATACAAAATTATAAGAACGCGGCTAAAATTCTAGATTCACAAAAGTACATAACTTATTTACAACAACCATTATTTCTTGCTAGTAATGAGAAATATTTTGTTGAAAAAAAGAATATAGGTACATTATGCTAATTTGATTTCTTGCCTTTGAAATAAATGAACCGTTTTTTCTGCGACAGATTCACTTCGTTGCTATGCCAATGAAAGTAAGCTTTGATTAGGAAAGGGTCGCTTAATGTATCGCGTAATAGCGTTTTTGAGGCTTCATTGCGGTTGCGTCAGGCCTGATTGAAACATTAGTCCGTACACGACTTCTTTTCCTCACTATAGTTAAAGCCCAGATTAGACTTGCAAGAAAAAACGGACGGGTTGACTCCGGGAGTGCCGGCAGAAGCGAAAACACGCTTACTCGCGCAAAAAAAAAACATACCAAAAAAGTACCCAACGTACTTCAAAAAGAAAAAAAAGATTTCGTACATGAAATTTGAACCGCGGTTACCGGGGCGAACGTACTGTTATTCCATTCCACACCTTATACCACTAGGACCAAACGTAGCTTACGATTGAATGACGAAATCAAAGTACGTATTATTACGACACTGCAGCAACACTCCCTCCGTCTTACCTGACGCGAGCTTAACATTTTTTACCCATCCCAAAAAGTGCTTAACGTCGCTAAAGAAGTTTTCACTTAAAAAAACCCCAAATTGTACTTCACGGTATTGGGTCGAAGACTTTCAGGCCTCGCATCACGGGCTCGCAATGTAGGTAATTAAACTTAGAGGATTTTCTTGCAAGTCTAAACTGGGCCTTCAACAAGTTCGATTAGAAGATGTCATGGTATTTTCATCACTCATGCTCTGAAAGTAGGTTGCATTTAACTTGAAATCCGTGTTGTAAATTCGATTTACATCCTTAGGGATGTAAGTAAATTTAAAAATCGAATGGTGTTCCTTTGTATTCACGAACTGGTAAACAAGGAGATTGTAATGCGTAATACTCACCTCCAAACCTCCATGCTGGCATAATGCTGCTGCCCAGTGCTGGCTGAATGAGCCAAAGCCAAAGAGCGCGAGGCCATTAAAAAAAAAACAAAAGACGGTTTGGCGCGATAAATTTTCTTCCGCTCTATTACAAATTGCGTATTTTTTATTTCCTCGCATTTGTGATGAAAAGTAGAGTGTTCAACTCGAGTGTAAATGATCAATTACACCCGCGAACTATAAGCACCCTCGCTCGCTTTGCTCGCTCGTGCGCCTAAATATCTTGGGTGTAATTGATCACTTACAACCCTTGTTTATCAATCTACTATTAATTTACGAGTAAAATTGTACTTGGCGATAGGTAATTGCCTGAATCACAGGCAAAGATAAAGTAGCTGGTCCCAAGTAGTGAGTTTTTACATTTATTTTATTAATTTTTACATGTAAATAAAATACGAATATAGATAGAATATATACGTATGGTGCCGTATTCAAGTCAAGTTTATCTAAAGTCTAACCCCCTCGTGGCGAATTACTGGACTGTATATTATAAATGAAAGCGGCTTATGATGACGAACTGGTTTTTAATAAGTACTAGCGACCCGCCCCGGCTTAGCACGGTATATTATGCATGTATTATACATATAAACCTTCCTCTTGAATCACTCTATCTATTTAAAAAAACCGCATTGTAGTGAAGTGATAGTGATAGTGATGATAGTGATAATGTAGTGATGATAGGAATGGAACTACATAAAATGAGTGACCTCCTACCGTGGTTCGTAAGGAACTGAATCAGTTATAAAAAATGAGATGCTGCTGTCACAAGGTTTTTGGCAGTAAAAAGGAGTTTATCCTCGACACCCCTTATTCATAAACGCTCTATAGGCTTCTGGTAACTTAGCAATCGGTTGTCCTTATCTGAACGATTTCTAAGTTAGCAGAAGCCTATAGAGCGTTTATGAATAAGGAGGTAAAAGTACAACGGAAATACTGTTATAAAACGAGTTAATTTTATGAAGCGAACAAGCCCCGGGAGCGAGCCAACGGTCGTCGCAACATTCGCAATAAAGCCGTATAACGACGATATTAATAAAGTTACAAATAATAACAATCCTATAGTCAGAATCAAATTTACCGGAACATTGTAGCCTTCTACATTGCGGGTAAGCCAAGTATCTACTTGCACAATGTTTGAGCAAATCAATGACTGATTACTGATTACCGTAGAAGAGTAAACAGGCATACTTATGGTAGCGATTATTTCAATCATAATGTTATATAACATTGATCCCTTTTGCACACACGTGTAAGTGTAACACGTGTTGGTAAGAAAACTCAAGAAAAGGATAAATTGCTTTATCGCGAAAATAAATCTTGCTCTCTACTCTACTAATGCACAGAGAGAGCCTAAAGTTTATGACATAAGTTTTAACTTAATTTATTTTAAATTTAATTTAAATTAATTAACTTAATTGAATTTACGTTGCGAAAAATAGTGTTTATGTTTGGTGACTGTAGGTAATCAACAGTAAAAGTAAAAAATACTTTTGAAATTTACAGACCTATATTGTCATCCCGATTATTACTGAAGTTTCAGTCCCTCGAATTTGTAACTAAATCGGTTAAGGTCTTTTGACACAGAGCAATTGAACAAATGGGATGGCCCTTTGATCTGCTGTTCTCAGATTTCGATTTGATCACGGTATCGCAGTATAAAAGGACTGGCCTGTGTAAAGGGAAACCAATAGGTATGACTTAAACGAACTCCCGATATATCATGCGTCAGGATGGCGGGTAAACTGAAGAAATAGCGGGTTGTGAAGACCGAGCACGGTCTACCCTCATTTTTGCGCGCGAATGTATGTTTTTTTCTTAGCTCAATGGTAGTTATTTAGTATATAAATAATGAGTGGAAATTAAAACGTATGGCAAAAATAGACTATTGAGAATTTATAATACAGGTAAAACATGTATGTGAATGATCCGGATTGGTAAAAAAAATGCACCGGCAAAGATGCGTGTAGCAAAAAACAGTGCATAGAGATTAAATCGTGTGAGAAAATAAACTACTGGTTATTAATATGTATGGAAAAAAAGGAAATGGGGAAAAATGCGAACGGAAAAATAAATATTGGGGAAAAAAAAATTGGGTAATTGAAATCGCAGGGAAGAGACGAGTGGGACGTAGAAAGAAATCGTGGCTCCGTACCATAAGGGAGTGGGCAGGCATCTCTTCAGCAACAGAACTTTTTAGGCTCGCAGGTGATAGAGAAGGATTCCAAAAACTAATCGATTATCTTCACTAGTTGGAGAGGCGCTTGAAGAAGAAGAACAATTTTGATGGAGTGGGCGTCAAATCGACAAGTTCTGGATTGACGTCGGTTATTTTGTTTGAACCGATTTACCTCTCTACATAGAGTTCTATACATGTGACTGTTGCGCTGTGTAAAGATTTGTTTTTCTTTTATAGTTATTAAACGCTAATACTCGTAATTTGTTGAATTTGGTTGGTTTGCTGAATTTAATTCCAGCCGGCCTTTCGTTCGCAAGTGTAAAGCTTTTATTTTTTTAAAGGTCACTCCCACGTTTGTCGCTATTACCGCTATTTTCCAATGAATAAAATTGTATTTTATTTTATGTGAAATAGCATTTTGTATCTAAAACAGCACGTAGTTTTAAAAATGGCTTCAGCCTTCGGAAAATGCTGCTTGTTTTTCGCAGAAAAAGTGAACAAACTATTAAAAAAATTATATTAATACAGTGAACGAAGCGTTAAAAAAGTTCTTATTTAAAAACTTGATTATCATCGAATTGGGAGAGGTAAAAAAGTTAAAGTCCTCTAAGGAAGTTTCACTTTCCGCACATCCTTTGTTTAAAAGGTCTCCCTACTGGAATCTTCAAAGGAATGCCCACTTAATTGAAGTTTCCCGACGTTTATACAAAGTGCCGCCGGATTCGGGAATCTGTTTTAAAATAACTAGAATATACCTAAGAAAGAAAAACTTTTTGTTTTATACTTAAAGGTCAATTAATGATGGTCTCTACCCTAGCTTTCAGTGAGGATGGCAGTGTAGATTTCTGCCGCTTTGGGTGAACACACAATAGGTACGTCACTTGAACTTTGGAAAAGAAACCGTAACCAGCTTCATTCCGTTCGTCTATTGTTCTTCTTCGGGGAGCCCCCCTCACCCCCCACGACACGTATTTATTGTTGTCAATGTCTGTTAGTTGCTTTTAAAGTAGATAGACTAAATTCTATTACAAATTACTCGGTTCTTCTCAATTCTCTAGTGTAGATATAATCCGTGTTAGCAATCTATCACATATTTTATTATAAGTATCAGGTGGTTATTTTCTATACCGCAACCTCTACAGACCTTGCGGTCTCACGCATGTCGCGGTCATCCCGTTTTTTCTATTCTTAGAACTTGAACGATTCTTCCTACAATCCGACAAATTGTCATGTCCGATTATGTCGTCGACAAACAAACACACTAAGCCATATTATTTAAAATTGCAAGCAAATATTTACTCTAAGAAGAAATGTTTCTTAGGTTGACAGCGCATTAGGACTGAGTTCTTAATTATTATATTTATTTTATCGTCATTTTCTTTAAAAATTGTTTTAATCTTTAACTAATTTAGTAACTAAAGGGGTAAACATTTGTTTGTATGTAGTAGGGGTCATCTCTAGATTTACTAATCTGATTCTTAAAATTATTTCACTGATAAATAAAAATATAGACTTCCCAGGATCACGCATAGTTCCCGCGGGGCGCAGGCGATGTTACGAGCATCAGCTAATTGATGTACCTACCCATATTCATAATACTAGCTAGGAACGGTAGAGTCGAAACGAGATACTTCGAAAACGCTTGCCGAAGGTCTTGCAAAATTAGCATATCTTGAATGCCACTTCAAAGAAAACCCTTTTGTATTTTATTCCACACCGGACATTGTTAAGGTTAAAGCATTAGGGATGATTAGGGTTGCCGTATGTAAAATAAAGTCGCGACAAACAGGCTGATTTCCATAATAAAATATGAAAGGTACATTGAATACCAAATTGTAGTGCGACAGCTAACATTTGAATTTGTCATTACATATAAACGGATAACTCACGTATAAAAAGTCGAGTGATGCTCGACATGTTTCGGACTATTTCGTAGTTCTTTTTCCTAGAGCGCTCGCCCCGGTGGCAGCGAAACGAACTACCCTCGTTTTCATCGTCAGTTGTGCGCCGCTGTCAGTTGCGTCGAACAGCCGCGCGAGCAAAGCGCTGGCGCGCAGTGTTCGTTTCGCTGCCGCCGGGGCGAGCGCTCTAGGAAAAAGGACTACGAAATAGTCCGAAACATGTCGAGCATCACTCGACTTTTTATACGAGAGTTATCCGTTTATGTGTAATGATGATTAAGTGTCACGGTAGTTTCATGTTGAATTTGTTTCAAACAAGAAGAAGCTTTGTAGAGTCGACTCACAGATTTTTTTATAGTGTTATGGCATTGCCTGATTAGGAATAGCATTATGAAACTCACTGTAAGAATTTTCTACGTCGGGCCAAGAATCAAACAGTTAGACTGTCCATGTCTATTAACTAGATTGTAGAAACTTAAGTACCGATAAGTATATTTAGATTTATTTATTATTAAGTACATTTTTATTATATTTAGATTTAAATATAACGTTTTAGTGGTTCCCAATTGGTAATGTCTTTCCGTATTCCGCCCTAATACGTCAGTTTATTTGTTATTTCGTATACGTAATAATCTAGGAGCAGATATTTAAGCACTTCGGAATTACCTACCTTCTTTGTTGTTCTTTGTAAAATATACAGATACCGAATACTGAATTAACTAGCTAACATGATTTTTATAAGTTCCAACAGTTTATCCATTTCGGACGTACAATATTTAGATTTATTAGGTATTATAAATTATTAGGTATAACTTTATTTTAAAAATTTGTACAGAAATATTCATTTAAATTATAAAAACACATTGAAAGTAAAAAATCCTTTAGTTTATTTTTAAATTTATTGCCATCTAAAGATTTTATATATTCGGGCAAATGGTTATAAATCTTTATACCGTTTACATAGGCGCTCTTTTTGAGAATATAGCTAGAAGGTCGGACTGTACACATATCATATTTATATTGTGATCGTAAGTTGTCCTTTAAGTCGCTTTTCTTTGTAAAATACTCGTTATGTTCTTTAGCAAACAAGCAAATTTCTAGTATATATATGCATGTCAGCGTTAATATTTTATTATTTATAAAGATGCTTCTTACAGACTCCATATTTTTAACATTATATATAATACGTAGACATTTCTTTTGAAGTATAAATGTAGACTGAACATTTACTGAATTGCCCCAAAATATTACACCATATGTAAGAAAAGGATAAACATTACCATAGTATGCTGTCTTTGCTACCTCCATTGATGTTATATTAGACAGGATTGAAATTACATAACAGCTTTGTGACAGTTTTTTATTGACTTTCTCAATATGGGACTTCCAGTTTAAGTTACTGTCTATTGAAATACCTAGAAAATTTGTGCTAGTCACTTGTTCAATATCTTTGTTATCAATAACTATATTTATTTTTTGTGGTACTTGTTTATAGTTAGTGAATTGCAATATTTTTGTCTTATCCAAGTTGACTTTTAAATTCATAGATGATAACCAGGCAATTACAATTTTTAATGTCTTATGTAATTCATCAACAATATTAGTATCGCATAGTTTATCTTCAGATATAAATATTGTAGCATCATCAGCAAACATGACACACAAGTGATTTAGCACTAAAGGGAATTCATTCACATAAACTAAGAACAATAGCGGTCCAAGAACGCTGCCTTGGGGAACGCCTTGTACATTCTTTTCGTAATTCGACTGTACTTTATTGATTGTTTTTGTAGCTTTATCATAAGAATCTAGTATGGTAGCTTGAAATCTATTTGAAAGATAGCTCTGGACTAGTTCCAAAGCCGTTCCACGAATACCCACATGCTCTAGCTGTCTTAATAAACATTTGTGCGAAACACAGTCAAAGGCTTTCGATAAATCTATAAAAAGTCCAACGGAAGCTGTATGATTTTGTACGTCTGACCATATCTGTTTCAAAATTTTAAATATAGCTAGAGTTGTATTTTTTCCTTTTTGAAAACCAAATTGATTTGAGTTTAATATGTGGTATTTATTGAAAAATGAAATAAAGCGATTATAAATGATTTTTTCAAATATTTTAGAAAAATTTGGCAGCAGTGCAATGGGTCTATGATTATCCATTTCATTTTTAGATCCTTTTTTATGTAGTGGTTTTACCAGAGCCTTTTTTAGTTCATCTGGGAAAATTCCACTTTCCAAAGTTAAATTAATAATATATGCCAATGGTTCTGCTATATACTCAACACTCGATTTAATCAGTTTTATAGGTATTTTATCGTGTCCTGTACTTTTTATATTTTTTAGTTCTTTAATAATACCCTTAATCTCATACGCGCTCACCGGAGTCAAAAAGATACTTGTTACATTAGGTTGGGTTAATAGTTTATTGGATGTGCCAGTACCACTTAATGTTTTATCTAAATTTATAAAATAATTATTCATTGTATTAGCAATTTCAAAAGGTTCATTAATTATGACACTATCTTTTTTAATGTGATCTATTGTATCTTTTATGACATTTATTGGCGACGTATTCTGTTTTATTATTTGCCACGCAGCTTTGCTCTTATTTGGATTTTGATTGATAAAATTTATGTTTGCATTACGTTTTGATTGTCTTGTAACCGCTTTGATGATTTTACAGTAATTCTTGTACTTATTTTTAGTTAATGAGTTATTTGATTTTATGGTTTGTAAATATAGTTGTCTTTTGTGTTTACTTGCTATCACAATTCCTTTAGTTTTCCACGTTGGCTTTCTTTTATAAGTTACTTTAATTTTTTTAACCGGTACGCATAGGTCAAAAATTAGGCTAAATATATTTATGAACGTTTTATATGCGTCATTCGAATTTGTTGTGGAATAAACATCTGAAAAGCCAATCTGTGAGATATATTTTAAGAAAATTTCCACGTTACTTTCTGGGTTTCTACTGTAAACATACCAATATTGTTCCTTGTAACTCAAGTTGGTTGGAATCGAAATAACTTGGCATGTGTGATCAGACAAACCGATATCCAATACTTCCGCCTTACTATGCTTTACATTGGTAAATATGTTGTCTATGCAAGTTTGGGAGTGTGCTGTTATTCTTGTAGGTTCCGTTATTGTAGGACGTATTTTACATGATCGGAAAGTGTTCAACAGCATCTCAGTTTTGTTCGTTTTTTCTAGTATGTTTACGTTGTAATCACCCATAACAAAAATCTTTTTGTAGTTGTTCCTTGTCCTTGTTGCTAGCTTGCACAATAATAATTCCAGATTCACAAGAAAAATATCTAGATTGCTATTTGGAGCTCTATAGATACATATGACAAAGTAGTTTACTCCACATAACGTAATACCACAACATTCAAAGTGACTTTCCACAGACATTTCAGATACCCATTTCAATTCACGGCATTCTACTGAGTGTTTAGCATATATTGCAACACCACCCCGCGTTTTAAATTTTCGGCAGAATTTAGCTACATTTTTATAACCATCAATTTGTAATATATCAACTTCTTTGGTTTTAAAGAACGTCTCACTAAAGCAACAGATATCAATATCTTTTTGATGTAACAGTATTTCTAATTGATCTACTTTTGATTTTATGCCCTGTATATTGAGATGCATCATGACAAGGTTATGTTTATTTACATGATTCTCATTTTTAGTCACGAAAAAAATCAGATTGAGATTTCCTTTCATCCGATGACATGCTCTCTTGATTGTCATTATTTTTTGACTTCGGTGGTTTTACAGCTTTATTAAAATAGTAGAGTATTGTATTCTTCTTTTCTTGTTTATTAATTGTTTCATTGTTCTTTTCCAAACTTGCTTTAACCTTGGGAGTGTAATATTAAAGGTCATTTAAACTCCGCTGAGCACAAATATTTATGCTACAGAACTTTCGTATTCTTTGCTTATGTTACCGCTATATTTTGCGTAGTAATTAGTTGTCTAAACTTCGAAACTGAAATGGGATCCAACTTCCTATTTGGAGGAAACATATTTTGTTACGTTTGATAATTCACGTCACGTAATTATTTTCCTTAGTACAGTTACTTTATTTTTATGTTTGGATCTTCTTTTGTTTGTTTTAGAAGTCGACTATGCCCATAAATGCTTTATTTAAATCACCTTTTACTATGTTTCGAGCATCTTTCGAGGTCTTAAAAGCTAAGGATTAAGTAATTGAAATAGAACAAATTGTGTACTAGTGCGTATTAGGAGGTAATTTTTACCAATGTCTAGGAAAAGATAGTTTCAAAACATTAGCAACCATTGTATACCAAACAAAATGTTACCTACCTTTCCGCCCTCTAGTCGGATATTTACAGTTTTCTTATTTTTAAATAAGTAAATTAGTTTTCCGTGGTTGCCCAGGGGTACCGGCCCTAGCGCTACTCTTTCCCTCTAAAGGAACCGTAACGATCGAGCACACGAGTAGGTCTCGCACACCCCTTGCTCATCACCTCATGGTCGTTTTTGGCTTTACACAGATAAAATATACACTTTGCTACAGGTAGAGAGGTTGATAACCATTTACGAATAAGAGGGTACCTAAGAGAATACAATCATATAAAGTCGTAGCATAAGTACATCAATGGAGTTATGATAAATTAAATTTTACTACACATTTGGGCGACCTTGGCCGATACAAAATGCTATAGTATTGCGACCTGTCATAAAGGGAATGGACACTTTACGATACTTACCGCGTTTCCACACCCCATTGTTAAAGATCGGGTATTTATGTGTCCTTGTAACGGCCATTTTCTTAATTGAACTGCGCACTTGAAAGCGATACCTAGCTGTCCCAGCTTGACATTAGACGGTTCATATTGCTAATGTTTTTGGCGATACGTTTACCAAGTTTCATGGAGACTGGGAAAATCTGGTCAGTTAGTTCACAATTTATTTGTTAATTTATTTAAAATACAAGGGTAGGCTTACAGTTAAGACCAAAACACCTAGCCTGTTAATTACATGTACACACAGCAAAATAATGCGGTTAGCACAGCCACGCACACGTCTATGCGTGTTGAGTATCGACATGAACGTTAAGTAGAATCTATGACATGTGAATGTGTGAGTGAGTTCGATCATAAAATCTACCCCCTAAGTACAGATTTTTTAGCAACAAGATGAATGAGCAATGTCACTGTAAATTACCTGTTTATTGAATAAACAACAACTAACTATAAAATAACAATGAAGAAAGTTACAACTATTTAAGTTAGTTTATAATAAATTAAGTAAAAAATAATTACAAATTAAATGAAAATAATCCCCGCCGGTATCGTGTCACACTCAAAGGCTGAAAATGCAATATCTCCGGTTTCAGTTACTTCTACAAAAATAATGTAAAAGTATTTTTTTTATTTAGACTGTCCTAAAAATATTTTACCTAATCTTACATTGGATATTGTCATCCCCAGTGTAAGCGAGAGAACCGAATCGAAGGTTCCTTCGACCTTGAATCTTCAAATTTATGCAATCCCACGCATTGAACTATTATTACTAGCGAAGAGTAGTTACCATCTCACTGATGCGACGATGTTATAATTATTATTTCTCAACAAGTCTGAGATTCCAATTCCAAAGCAATATTCCTCACAACCAGCACGGCCATCGAAATAACATCCAAAAATGTCATTTTATTATTACTATTTTATATTCCGTTTTCTTCGGATACGAACCCGGTTCACTAAAGCAGAAGTCAAATCTTCGACCTGTCTTTGACCGCTAGGCCACCGAGGTATGCAAGTTACATGGTGAATGTATGAATTATGTTCAATCTGCGACTACTGTATTGCAATTTGTGTAAATAGCTGTTTTATGAGCTTTGAAATAAGGTTGAAATTATAATTTATTTTTTTCCGTAACTATTTAATTTTATGGTGGTTGCAGTCTATTGTATGTTTAATTTGACTCTTATATAATATGTTAAAAACGCAAACGCATTGTGTTTTCTTTTAATATAATTATTAATAGGTATGACTCTTTTTACCGGAGTTTAAAAGTTGCTAGCTGATGGCTATTTTGGTCGTTATCGTCTTAAACAATATAAAGTGTTTTCTACCCTCAAATTTCTAATAATATGATTTTGTGAACAAACAACAACTGTCACCGCTGGCAGCCATTATTAGCTGCGGGATGAACCGTGTGTTATACTTACGAACTGTTTAATTTTAAAACATGGATTTTCATTTATCTTTGTTGAAAAGAGCAAAACAATATAACTATTTATATAAGAAATCGCTAGGCGTTTTTTGATATGGGTAAGTAGACAAACGGTGTTAAAAACAATGACTTATTATTTTATCGGTAATGTTTTAAACAACTTTCTTTGACGAAAAATGTTTTTATTTAAACTTCATTTATTTTGCAGCGGAAGACTGTGCCATTATGGATTCACCCTTACGCAGACTTCGGACACGATAAAAATATTCGTTCTGGGCCTAAACCTGAAACAGTCTCAAGTTAACATTAACTAGAACCTGTCAAAGCGAATGAATTAGTTAAGGAATTTAGAAATAATTAATTAGTCTCAAATACACTTAGTTACGGAGAGTGCCATCTAGGGTAATCGCGGCAAACCACTATTGATGGTGAGCGAAAATCTGATGCTAGCTAGCTAAGTTAGTAGTACAATTTTAAGAAATAGAGGGCGTTATTGGTTATACAAAATACATAACTATTTAATTATAATAGAAATTAGATAGAAAATTAGTAATCTATATAAGTAAAGAGAATGCTAGTGCCAACATTATTATGTAATCAAAATATTAGCCACAAATAATCTATGTAGGGCTCGGAAAACGAGAGTTTGGATGATAAACATTTGTATTTATTATGAGGAAATTATCGAAAACGCAAGGAAAACAGAATCGGAAACAAATAGAGTATAGTATTAAGTACATTCTGTAAATATTTCATCAATATTGGTACAAAGCTTAATTAGTAATTAGAGAGTAAAGATACCATAATTGTGGTAATTGTGGACTGAAACTTGCACATGAAAAAATACGGGAAACAGGAATTTGCGAATTATAATTAATAGAAATTAGAATGGATTGATTAGAAAGCATTATTAAAGTAAGGAGATAATTAAAAGTTAATTAAAAGTCATGAAACGAGATTGGTGGTGGAAAATGGCGGCTGTGCCCAATGTACCTCATGTGTCTAATGTTCCCAATGTGCTTAGAATGCTCAGAATGACTGACCAAGGTTATAAAAGGGAGCGGGAAATTTAAACGGGGGCATTATTTTTTAGAATTTTGAAGAGTAAGGTTATTTTTATCTTGAGATTTTTGGCGCGCATTTTATTATTAGATTTTTTAGAGAGTAGAGTCATTAATTTCCTGATACGGTCATTTTTATATTGGGATATTCATATTTGATTTCAATTCGGGTTATTTTGAGTTGCTGGTAATTCTGTAAATTTCCATATAAAACGAATCAATTTACAAGAGTTATTTTGGGGATTGTATTTTAGTATTTTGTCGTAATTTTATATTATTTGCAGAGTGAGTATTGTCTAATAGTTTTATTCTTCAGGACTTCAGGTGGAGAATAGTTTGCTATTTTCATAGTAGTGAATTATTTTCTAGTGTAATTTATTATTGAAATATTTAAGTCAAGTTCCTTCTAGGGGAACTAAGTTTCTGTGGGATTGTGATTCGCTACCTCTGTAGGAAGTGGATTATTATCTACGCATTTGTACTAACCCATTATTTTCTGTGTCATTCCCACCTCTTCAAACTCGCAGTGTCAGGGATTTAATTTAAAGTAAGACTTTGGCCGTAATCTGGCGATAATTTCTCGTCCAGAGCCAAAGCAGTTTGATATCCCTGATAATTCGCATTTCGAAACCCAACGGTGCCAACGTCAGAATGCGATATGCGAGTCTTCGCTGCAAGGGTGAGCTTGCAGGATTTGATCCTGTCTAGGCAGGGTTAAGTTTACATACTCACACGGTTTTCTGATGGACTGCGTCTGATATTTGTACCATGGATTTGGGTTGTCGCAAGACGCATCTTTTCAGGCGTGAAAGTTGTCAGAAAGTCGTTTCATTATTTATAATAATTATTTATACACAATGTTAAGTATCCTTTCCGCTGGTTCCCTCTTCTTAGGGGCTATATTGCCAGGGAACTAGCAACATTTAGGCCGACGTGTTAGGGACCCGTAGGAACACACCATCTTTTGCTGTTAGGAGTTTAGGAGATTTGCATTGCACCTCGCAAATCTAACATTACACTAAATGTAAATAAGGGTCGTTCCCTAGAGTTGCTTTACCTACAGAGCTAGGGGTCTCGGACAAGCTTAAAGTACAATGTAGGAATGTTAGGGAAGTAGGCAGGGACCTTGTTTAGGGCTTAGTTAGCAGAGTGATTCTTACACCGGATGATCTCTGAATACTCACCACATGATTAAATTAAATATGAGGCCAATCCTCCAGATTGATTTTCATCACAGAGCTAGTTTAGACTAGAGTCATACACACCTAATATATTTGGAAATATTTCCAGCTTAATAAGTAGTTAAGTTGTAGTTTTGTTAAGTTAGTTTTTATAAAATTCCAATGTAAGGATGGTTGTTTCAATACATGACTGCTAGCACAAGGTCGAGTTTAAAATAATAAGTTGACTGAGTATCTAATATAATCAGTTATTCAACACATCTTATAAAATAATAGATGGAGTAAATTATAAAAATTCAGATTCCGCATAAAAGGAAGTAATATTAAACCAGTGAGTACAGTGAACTCCGTTGAGAATTCTACACCACGAGGGGGAATATCCAACATAAGCTGTAGTTACTTGAATTGTATTTAATTTCATAAATAAAACAAGAAATGTTTTATTCTGTCTATTATAGAAATACTACTATAATGTCATACCTTCTAGTGTTCAGAACCTTGAGATAACCATTCTGCAGTATAATATCCTTAGACTAAGTTAGAAATAATAGTCAATATTTATAAGTATAACCACTTTCGTTAAGAACTCTTTATGTTTCATTCCCGTTATAAACTATTAACAAAGTAAAGAATAGTAAACTTTAGTTATAAGAAAACTGTCATTGACATCAAAATAAAATAATAAAGTATGGTAAAATCTGATTAATGGAATTAATAGAGTCATAATATCCATAGAGGATAGTAAATCAAATAGTTATTGAAAGTAGAGTTTAGTAGAGTAGAAACTGTGTCAGTATTATAGAACTTTAATTAGCACCATTGTTAGTGCTTAGTTTTTCAGCAACATGATTCTTCACGAAGGATTATTTTGTTAGCTGGTGGCGTAGGGGTGGAAATAGGGGAAGGATGGAGTTCCACCCGGGGCCATTGTGGCCCCGGTACCCTCTACAGTACTGATACATTTAGTCTAAGAATAGTACAGCTAGGTAGTAAATTCATTAGGTATTCTTAAGTATTTTTAGTGTGTTCAAATGTTAGGATTCATTCTTGCTTTTCACTTAAAGTTCATTGGGTTACTCACTGTACGGTTAATCACAATGTAGGTCCTACAAACGCTAGACGAATCACCAGGCCAAGGTGTTAAGTAGCTTAATTATTGTTAGATTTTAATTACGTATGTAGGTTAAATTTAGGTTAAGTTAAGGATTTGGTTAGTTGAAAACCCCAGGGTAAGAGTTCTTTCATAGGGGGGGTTACAATTTGAAGGATACCGTGACCAGGATGTGAATAGCAATAATAGGATATGAATAGCATTACTAGAACTTAGTGTAAGATAATTATGAAGTCATAGGTATTTAGATTCATTTAGATGTGTTTTGAGGTTAAAATGAGTATGTATGTGTATAAGACCAGAATAACTACTTAAGTTTCACTGGAAATAGTCTGAGCACTATTCAATTTTAGTTAACTAAAATAGTCCAACTAGTTATTTATGTTAGTTGGCAAATAGTATGATAGGTTAATCTAGACTTTAAGTCTTATCTTGGTTAGGCTGAGTGGTTGTTTTCTGTTAAGCAACCACAATTTGCTGTTCGTGAAATGGAGGTGAAGTAAGAATGAATATGAATAAATAGGACGATGAACACAATTAAATTTTAACATTGTACTATGTAATAAGGACTTTAATAGGAATAGGTATACAGGTTTTCACTAGGTAGGCTGAGGAATCTTTAGATAGCACTTCACTGAAGAGTCATTTTCACTTTATATCACTGTAATCCATTCTGAAAACAAAAGAAGTTGAGTCTTGACTGGTTTCTCGTAGAACTATCAATGTGCGGTGGTTCTTTTGCAATCCATGGTTGTAGACGCTTCATATGATCACTTAGATCGTATTTGCAATTATCTGTTGTTCCAAATTAGTTTCTTGAAGTCCAACTAATTAAAAAAATGAAAGAAAACCGAATTAAGTTGGACAAGCAATTTAGTCAGCCGCCATTTTGTCAAAAGTGGATTAAGGTTATCAATATAGACAATTTTGAGTCACGTGACATTTGAAGTAAAAGTCAAAGATGGCGTCAAAATTAACCAATAGCATGGATCGCTCGAGTATTGGAAACTGATAAAAATGTTGTAGCAGTTGTAGTCAGATGGCGCCATAGTCGCATTTTTAGTAGGAGAAATCTGATAAGAGTGATAATGGTCTGATAAGATAGTTGATAAGATAATCAATGACGTTAAGGTTGTGTGAAAGGTATTAAGTGGATCTGTTCTGCGTACTGATAGCAAATTATTATTCGATAAACTAAGCTAAGACAAGGGTCGTTCATATATTTTGTTGGAAAGTACTGAAAAAATAATTAGTTCATTTTATTATCACATGGGAAAACTGAATGACTGGTCATGATAGATATTGGAAATTGATTGTTATTAAAACAACCAATTCAATCCATGGAATGAATTGATGCTAAAGCTAGTTGCATTGCAGTAGGCAGGCATTTCATTTGTTTAAAACGTTAAGAGAGGTACCATAGCTCAACACAAGTTTAAGCTTTAAAACGTGTGATAGTAAATAGGCAAAACGGTTAGTCAGATGATTAGAGTTTTATAAAGTTAAACTATTTATGTATGCATTCAAGCGCAAACCGTGCATAGAATAAGTAAAGTATTTTCATGAATATCAAAACAAACTATATCAAAAATCGGTTTAGCTTTTTTCAATGGCATTCTCTAAGCGTGAACAAGCAAAGACATAGAAATGTAGATAAGTCTGTCAGTTTGCAGCATTCTGATTTGAGTTTAGTATGTTAGTCGTTTTGGATTTGGCAAGTAGAAATTTTGAATTAAAATATACAAAACGAAAACTAGACAAGGAAGGCATTTAAGTGTAACATAATTGTTTGATATCGTTAATTACTCATAATAAAGTAATAAAGAATCCAACTAGAAAGAGTAAAAATTATTTTTGAATTATGCAGTATGAGGTTGGACCCGATTGTCAAAAGTAAATAAGTGACATTAATTAAGAATAATAACACAGATAAGATAAGTAGGCAGATTCAGTAGGTAAAGTATAGTATGTTTAATGCAATAAGAGGTAACATGAAATAACTCACAAAGAAGCTTATTAGTTATAGTAATGGTTGTTAATTGTTGTTCCCATACTCAATATTTTATTGGAGAGCATGCTGAAATATTAATTTTATTTTGAAATTAAATAGTTGCATAAAGGCCGCAGGCAGACAACAAGCAGTGACTGTACAGATCTTGAGAGGTTCACTGGCATATGGTCGTAACTATTCGCCGCTCCGTCTTGTGCATTTTGAGTGGTTGTATGTTCGCATCCGGGCATGGTTGAATGATTGAATTTTAAACTTGACAGTATTGTTTGAACTCCCAGACAGTTGGAGTATCTGTAAACAAAATAAATGTTAATTTCTTTTATATACAACATACAACAGACAGACGAGGTACAGGAAATAAATTGCCATGTTCAATGTCATAAATTATTATTATAGTTATATCAGGTTATAGTGAGATTATTATATGAAGGAAATTACAGCCTAGATAATTTTTCATGAAAATTTCTTAGTGAATAGGCTAGTAACACATTGGTTTTAAAAATCTATACTAAAATTATAAAGAGAAACAATTTGTTTGTTTGTTTGTTAGTATTGGTTGTTTGGTTACATTAAATAGGCTTCTAAACTACCTGGTATTGATCCAGTAATTGATATATTTTGAATAATTCTTCCACCGTTAGAATCCTACATTGTCCCGGATAAACATAGCCTATATTTGAATCCACACAGACAAAGTTGTGGGCAGAAGCTAGTTATATTTAATTACTATTGAAGTCTGACAAGATGATTAAAGAAACAGTAACAAACATCAATGAATAAAAATGATTTAAGTGGTTATATATTATTATCTTGCAAGCGGGATGTATTGAATATCAGTGTTAACATGCAACATTGTCAGCATAAAATCATTCCATTCATAATGTCTTTCCTACATACAATGTAATTTCCTGGCATAAAAGTTTAGTCTATTTTAATTTAAATTTACAAGGTATTATAACTGCTAAATTTTAACTTGAACGGAGTCATAAATATAATGAACAATCAGTAGGGCTAGCAGATGTTTACTCTATATACATACCATCAAGCCTTAATTTCCGTAGGGGTGAACAAAAACTACTTTGTATCATTTGCTACATGTCTGACAAAGTTTGCCATGTTACAAAGTAGATATTATATGGCTATAAATAATAAAAATAATTTATTGATTAAGGAAACTTACTGTAGAAGTTCAGTAGATTGGATATCTACAGGTTTCATTTAAGTTCGGTTGTCAACCTAAGATCCTTAGTATATTTAGCATTTGTAAACAAATGACACAGTTCAAGGGGTGTGAAGGCCAATTGTATCCTTGTTGTTCACGTTAGATTTCACTTTGGTACATTTTAGTATCTTGATTGCAATCTGGAAATAGAAACGAACAATTATTGATTAATAAGTCACAGGGACATCAGTAGTTAAATTTAGTCCATTTCGAAACGAAATAAAGTTTCCCAGTTACTAAAGTAGAACTAAGAATGACTGAGGAAATGTATGTTCAGAAAATAAATAATAAAACAGATGAATAACCGGTACTAACCTGAAATACGGATAGTTGTTGATTTAGTTCATGATGCCGACAATGATGCATAAAACATTTTGATTGAATATGAGATATCGAACCGCATATTACTGGGTACTTTCTCATATTGGTTTTGTCAACAATTTTCCATTATCGATTTAAAATAAAATGATTCGAAACGAAATATTTATCGATCTAATCAATAACGGTTAATGCGCGGAATGGCATAGACAGATACGCTACAATATAAACTTTTTAAAAATCTTGACAGCTGGTCGCGGTCAGGAACGCAAAGGGGTTTGCACCCATACAGTAAAGTCGTAGGATAATTAAATGATTTGTAATTACAAAGGCTATAGAAATATTTTATGACATGTTTTAGTGTTGTCTTAAATAGCGTTGACAGTAGAGTAGAGTGATCGTGTATGACAGTTCAAACGGTTAATGAACCAGTAAAATGTAAATAAATTAAGTATGTAATGAAATAAAATAAGTAAGTAATTCCTGTAAGTTTCTGAGGGATATCATTAACCGTTAGCTAACTCTTTTGACCGTGTTACCGTACAGAGTTGCCGATAGTTTGTCACGGGATTTTAATTATATCGTTGTTATTTTGACTTCATGTGCCACGGATGGGAATAGGAAGAAGTACGTATTCAATAACATTGAATTGATTAAGTAGTAAACAAGTTTCGAAGTATTTTCGGTTGAGTGATTTTAAGGGTAAGGTCAAAGAAAATCATTATTGATGTGAGGTGTGTATTGTATTAATCAAATAGATTTTAATAGGCATAATATCTATGTTAGGAATACTGAAGGCTAAGTGATTAATTGTTTATCAATAAATCATCACAGATTCTTTAAAATTCTAAGCTAAATAGAATGACAATTTATATATAGTTAAGTAGAGAATTTATTTAGGTCTGTCCCACAGTTGATCAGTCAGTCAGGTCAGTGCATTCTATCATCTCTGAATGGGATGAAAATACATTGATTAAAATCGGATTAATAAAATCATAGAAATTACGTTATAGGCGATGCAGCTAGCAACCCATCACTATTTTGATTCCACTTTTCATCTGTGCAACCACAGTCTTGTTAAGCTTTGCTTGCATAGCTTTTTGTTTTGTTACCTTAGAGTCTGTCTACCTCGTAGGGGATGGAGACATGAT
This sequence comes from Pandemis cinnamomeana, assembly GCA_932294345.1. Classification (NCBI taxonomy): domain Eukaryota; kingdom Metazoa; phylum Arthropoda; class Insecta; order Lepidoptera; family Tortricidae; genus Pandemis; species Pandemis cinnamomeana. The sequence continues at coordinate 5,665,390 of OW028705.1, read as the reverse complement.
TTGTGTTTGTTTTGTTTGTGTTGGTTGTATTAATAATGGTAGACTTATAGAGTTAGTGAGACAACTGAAAACAGCAAAGACTTGATTGACAATAAATCCTGAGGATCTGAGTTCGATTCCCGGCCATAGCTTTACTTTTCGTATTTTTCTGTGTTCTAATTTTCACTGACATTTAGAAATTGACAATAAATATTTGAGGAACGAAGGGGTGTTATTGAACATGTATTTAATTATTGAAAAAAAGTTATTACCTATTAATAGAGAATAAATGTTAAGTGAATTAGGGGCAGGATTAATAATTGCTAATTTTAAATAGTAAGCAAATAGATTAATTTAAGTCATTATAAATAAGTATGGTATATAAAAAAAAAAAATGATGACTTAAATAAGTTAGGTAAATGTAATTTTAATTATGAAACTTAGTTAAGAGTGATTAAACGAAAATAGGAATTCTTCAGTTTTAATGTTAATTAAGACAATTAGGGGTGAATTTTATGAGTGTTAGTACTATATTAGTAGAAATTAGGAAACATTAACAGATTTAAATAAAAATAAAAAAATGGTTTAAATTATGTAATGTTTTTCTTGATAATTAATATAAATGGTTTTAAATTGTATCTGAATAAAGGCTTATAATAATTATGATAGGTAGGTTGGGTTTTTGTAATGTTTTTATATTTTGTATTAATATTGTTTTATTATTTTTTGTATGAATATTGTAAAAACCCAACTTGAGATAAAAATAAATATACAGAATAATAATAATAATAAAACAGATTTAAAACCACCTAAATTAATTGTTGTCAATGACAGTAGGTATAGAAGAGAAGAAATTTTGATTTAGTTATACTAAGATTGAGACATAGTTAGTAGTTTAGTATAGCAGGGGTGAAACATAACGGTTTCATGTCTATATTGATTAAAGATTTTGATGTTTGATTATCTCTCATTTAAGTTAGAGAGAGAGAGAGGCATGTTAGCATTAGAAGGAGTATGTAGTAAAGTTAAAATAAGTTGAATTTTAAATGGCTAGTTTCACCAAAACTCTGTGTATTGACTTTTAAAGGCAAAGAGCTTTTTAAGTATATAAGTTAGAAAGAAAAGATGTTCGTTCTACTTAGAGAAATGATGTTTTAGTCTACCGGAGTGTAACTCGAATATAGGAGATGGATAAAGGCGGTATAATGATAGATTTATGATAGTGAAGCGCAATGTCTGAAGAAGAGTGTTCAAAAGTAAGAAAAGGTAAATAATATTATCATGTCTATAAGCTAAGAACGAACCATTTACTGATAGTTATTCTAGAAACAGCACACTGGCAAAAGGACTATTTGTTAGTAGGTGTTAGGTTTAAAACCAAAAGGGATATTTCTTCAAAATATCTAAAGGTTGTGATTGACTAAACAAATGGTTACTTTACTCTACTCGTCGCACAGAACTAAGAATTTACACTACACATGCGCCAAATTTGGATGTTGTTTGTGTCAGGCTGGAACTCTAGGGTAGATGGAGATTTAATGGGGAATAAACACTCTAGCCAAGCGAAACAAAAGCATGTCAAGGATTGCTCTATTTTGGAAGGAAGTGGTTACATGGCATTTCATGTTAGAATGGGCATAAATGACATGGAGTGTACGACAAAAAAATAAAAGCACTGAAAAAACACGTTGAACCGCACCCACTATGGGTTCTGCTGATTCACAACCAGTGGATTCTTGCTAAGATTGACGGTCTGGCAATTGTGGAAATTTCATCATTATAATTTACATTATTGGTCTAGACTTCAGTAGGGGGCAGATAGCAACCAGATTTGGTATAAAAACACACAACAACTACACGTCTATTATAAATATCAGTAAAATAACAAAAATAATACATTCGCTTTATATAAAAAAAAAAAAAAAAAATAAAAAAAATAAAAAAAAATGTAACTTTTCCCACTTTAGCTAGATTTCAAAGAAATTAGCCGCAGTAATAAAAGTTAAGGGGTGATTGAAACAGTCTCAAGTTAACATTAACTAGAACCTGTCAAAGCGAATGAATTAGTTAAGGAATTTAGAAATAATTAATTAGTCTCAAATACACTTAGTTACGGAGAGTGCCATCTAGGGTAATCGCGGCAAACCACTATTGATGGTGAGCGAAAATCTGATGCTAGCTAGCTAAGTTAGTAGTACAATTTTAAGAAATAGAGGGCGTTATTGGTTATACAAAATACATAACTATTTAATTATAATAGAAATTAGATAGAAAATTAGTAATCTATATAAGTAAAGAGAATGCTAGTGCCAACATTATTATGTAATCAAAATATTAGCCACAAATAATCTATGTAGGGCTCGGAAAACGAGAGTTTGGATGATAAACATTTGTATTTATTATGAGGAAATTATCGAAAACGCAAGGAAAACAGAATCGGAAACAAATAGAGTATAGTATTAAGTACATTCTGTAAATATTTCATCAATATTGGTACAAAGCTTAATTAGTAATTAGAGAGTAAAGATACCATAATTGTGGTAATTGTGGACTGAAACTTGCACATGAAAAAATACGGGAAACAGGAATTTGCGAATTATAATTAATAGAAATTAGAATGGATTGATTAGAAAGCATTATTAAAGTAAGGAGATAATTAAAAGTTAATTAAAAGTCATGAAACGAGATTGGTGGTGGAAAATGGCGGCTGTGCCCAATGTACCTCATGTGTCTAATGTTCCCAATGTGCTTAGAATGCTCAGAATGACTGACCAAGGTTATAAAAGGGAGCGGGAAATTTAAACGGGGGCATTATTTTTTAGAATTTTGAAGAGTAAGGTTATTTTTATCTTGAGATTTTTGGCGCGCATTTTATTATTAGATTTTTTAGAGAGTAGAGTCATTAATTTCCTGATACGGTCATTTTTATATTGGGATATTCATATTTGATTTCAATTCGGGTTATTTTGAGTTGCTGGTAATTCTGTAAATTTCCATATAAAACGAATCAATTTACAAGAGTTATTTTGGGGATTGTATTTTAGTATTTTGTCGTAATTTTATATTATTTGCAGAGTGAGTATTGTCTAATAGTTTTATTCTTCAGGACTTCAGGTGGAGAATAGTTTGCTATTTTCATAGTAGTGAATTATTTTCTAGTGTAATTTATTATTGAAATATTTAAGTCAAGTTCCTTCTAGGGGAACTAAGTTTCTGTGGGATTGTGATTCGCTACCTCTGTAGGAAGTGGATTATTATCTACGCATTTGTACTAACCCATTATTTTCTGTGTCATTCCCACCTCTTCAAACTCGCAGTGTCAGGGATTTAATTTAAAGTAAGACTTTGGCCGTAATCTGGCGATAATTTCTCGTCCAGAGCCAAAGCAGTTTGATATCCCTGATAATTCGCATTTCGAAACCCAACGGTGCCAACGTCAGAATGCGATATGCGAGTCTTCGCTGCAAGGGTGAGCTTGCAGGATTTGATCCTGTCTAGGCAGGGTTAAGTTTACATACTCACACGGTTTTCTGATGGACTGCGTCTGATATTTGTACCATGGATTTGGGTTGTCGCAAGACGCATCTTTTCAGGCGTGAAAGTTGTCAGAAAGTCGTTTCATTATTTATAATAATTATTTATACACAATGTTAAGTATCCTTTCCGCTGGTTCCCTCTTCTTAGGGGCTATATTGCCAGGGAACTAGCAACATTTAGGCCGACGTGTTAGGGACCCGTAGGAACACACCATCTTTTGCTGTTAGGAGTTTAGGAGATTTGCATTGCACCTCGCAAATCTAACATTACACTAAATGTAAATAAGGGTCGTTCCCTAGAGTTGCTTTACCTACAGAGCTAGGGGTCTCGGACAAGCTTAAAGTACAATGTAGGAATGTTAGGGAAGTAGGCAGGGACCTTGTTTAGGGCTTAGTTAGCAGAGTGATTCTTACACCGGATGATCTCTGAATACTCACCACATGATTAAATTAAATATGAGGCCAATCCTCCAGATTGATTTTCATCACAGAGCTAGTTTAGACTAGAGTCATACACACCTAATATATTTGGAAATATTTCCAGCTTAATAAGTAGTTAAGTTGTAGTTTTGTTAAGTTAGTTTTTATAAAATTCCAATGTAAGGATGGTTGTTTCAATACATGACTGCTAGCACAAGGTCGAGTTTAAAATAATAAGTTGACTGAGTATCTAATATAATCAGTTATTCAACACATCTTATAAAATAATAGATGGAGTAAATTATAAAAATTCAGATTCCGCATAAAAGGAAGTAATATTAAACCAGTGAGTACAGTGAACTCCGTTGAGAATTCTACACCACGAGGGGGAATATCCAACATAAGCTGTAGTTACTTGAATTGTATTTAATTTCATAAATAAAACAAGAAATGTTTTATTCTGTCTATTATAGAAATACTACTATAATGTCATACCTTCTAGTGTTCAGAACCTTGAGATAACCATTCTGCAGTATAATATCCTTAGACTAAGTTAGAAATAATAGTCAATATTTATAAGTATAACCACTTTCGTTAAGAACTCTTTATGTTTCATTCCCGTTATAAACTATTAACAAAGTAAAGAATAGTAAACTTTAGTTATAAGAAAACTGTCATTGACATCAAAATAAAATAATAAAGTATGGTAAAATCTGATTAATGGAATTAATAGAGTCATAATATCCATAGAGGATAGTAAATCAAATAGTTATTGAAAGTAGAGTTTAGTAGAGTAGAAACTGTGTCAGTATTATAGAACTTTAATTAGCACCATTGTTAGTGCTTAGTTTTTCAGCAACATGATTCTTCACGAAGGATTATTTTGTTAGCTGGTGGCGTAGGGGTGGAAATAGGGGAAGGATGGAGTTCCACCCGGGGCCATTGTGGCCCCGGTACCCTCTACAGTACTGATACATTTAGTCTAAGAATAGTACAGCTAGGTAGTAAATTCATTAGGTATTCTTAAGTATTTTTAGTGTGTTCAAATGTTAGGATTCATTCTTGCTTTTCACTTAAAGTTCATTGGGTTACTCACTGTACGGTTAATCACAATGTAGGTCCTACAAACGCTAGACGAATCACCAGGCCAAGGTGTTGTTAATTATTTTAATTAATTAGGTTATTTTAGATTTAAGTGGTTAGGTTAAATTAAGGGTTAAAAAACACCAGTAGCCAAGAGTCCATTTCATGGGGGGGTTACAAACCTGAAGCCTCATCTCCTGCCATTTGATTTGGACATTATGTAGTTGCCGCACCCGCTAGTGACCCATTTCACAGCAACAAGACACAATGCTACGTTGCAACCTGTGCGAAACCATCTGCATGCTGCAGGATTGCATTGCCGTAGACCAGCAAAAAACATGCTTTAACGGACCAGCATAGAAGAAACCTTTGCTCGTGAATATCTTGACTTTGATTATTACATCAATCAAAGTCAAATGTAGTGATTTTTAGTGATGAAGACGAAATATATTAACTTAATTAAATATATAAACACAGTAATGTTTTACAGTGCAGAACGAGTGGCAGTGTTACTTTAGGCTATGGGGTTGGATCTCATCGATGGGCCCTGGTGTCCAAATCCAAACCAAATCGAGATAGGTAGCTTAGTCGCTTCAAAGTGGAGATTATAACCCAGTGTGAAATGATGTTATTGTTAATGGCTGTCATTTAACATGTCTATTCATTTCACCACTGACTTACACGTCCGCAAATAAAACGTTTCGTTCATCTTTATCAGACTTAAACCTAATAAACCAGAATTTAAGATATTAATTATGTGTCATCTTAAAAATAGCCCTATTATGGTTGTGTATTCAATTTGCAAGATAATTATTATGTTAGTGACATAAGACTTTTTAGTAAACATAAAATCATACTGGCCTCTAAAGTGTGTGTTATTTTATGAATATTATTCTATAAGGAAAAGTGTGCAGTTTTATTTAGCTAATTTAATTACTTTTGGTAATAATAATAATAACACAAATAGAGGCTAATACAATAAAAATTAAATGTTGCAATAAACAATTTGAACCAATAATTGCATTTTATTGTTTTATTCTTTTACGTCCTTTTTTTCTTGTTTTAGGTAAACATGAGTTTATTTTGAGATTAGTAATTTAAAATTGAAAACAAAAAAGATACACTTGTGCAGGATTCGAACCCGGTTCTTTAGGTTTCATAACCCTAGGTCAATACACCTGAGCCACCACGCTTATAATACTGGTGGCAAAATTATGCTTCCATTGAACAAAATACCAGCAGGTTTGAATAACTATGCGTGAAGGTAGTCAGAAAACACAATTAGCACAGATAGGGCATTTTGTTGTGTGCGTAATAAGGCAGCGGATAAGTGCGGATGTGTGTATAGAATGACACACGTGGATAACTGGGGTGCCCACCGATTCGCTTTGCTGTGTGTACAATGTAGCACAACAGACAACACTAATAGTCAGTGTACAGTATACCACAGATCGTGACTGGAGTGCTGCTCAAAAGGCTCATGAAAAACCGATATCTTGTTTTTTAATAAACGATGTGAATTAGCTTGTAAAATTGATAGCAATAAAATTCGTTCAAGTTAGCTGTTATCGAATTTGTGAATGTAGCCAGCCATTCATTCAGAAACCTACACACTTTAAATAGCATTCAACGGAAACGTACCATTAAAAATACGCTTTCCAGATTTATTTTAACGAAAAACGCTAATGTGTTTCTTGCCCGGAATAATGCTATACGAGTACGAGCATGCTTGTTTTTTATTCGTTTGTTTTTTCAATTTATTCGCATTGAACTTAGATAATATATATTGTTCGTAACGCATCAGGGTCACGTGTCGTCATTGATGTACAGTTTACATTACGTTCATTGAAGAATTTGCTGTTTACGTTATAGTGATTTACGGAGTTTTTGACGATATATCGGTGAGTAGGTACGTTAGTAATTGAAACTATTTCATCACTCCCTTCCCTTGGTTCTTATCATCTTTGCTTACTTAGTTGTCGAAACCAAAAGAGCAGGTGGCACTAATCAACGACACAGTCCATGCGAGTGCAATATTTATAACTCTATTTTCAAAAACCAACAAAGTAGATACGTGTCGATTCTCGCATATTGGTTGGCTCTGTATTAATATGCGGCACCTCGTTAACGTTAAAGCCTCAACATAAACTGCCTTTTTTACGTATTCAAACACAACAATTTAGCTGATTGATTGAATCAGACGTTACGCCGCGTGGTAGAGGAGTAGCAAGGTAATTTTTACCGTTCTTGACACTAATAAAAATTAGCATTTTAAAGCTTCATTTCTACAGTACCCTTAGCGGTACTGTAGAAATGAACCGTCTTACTGGAAAAAAATAAATCTTGTATTAGTGTTAATAGGGTCAAAATGTCTAGAGCTGCCAAGATTTAAACCAGATAAGTCTGAGCTAAGCCGCGGGCAGACGGACGGAGGTTTTGACTACGGAGCCCTACTAAAAACCCAATCAACAAGAACTTTCATTCATAAACTTTTTTATTCAATAAAAAAATTGCCAATGCAAAATGTGGCAAAACATAACTAGGTACATACAGGTAAAGAGCATATCTAGACGGTTCACCTCGTATGATTACAGTATAGATTTCGTTGATGACACTCGCACAATGCGCGCCTGCGCAAGTAAGCGCTTCCTGCGAGATATAGCGGCATTATGGACAATTTCCTGAGCATTGTCGCCGCGACACACTCTTTGCTGTCCAACCTTGATTCTCCTATCAACTATTAGCACGAAGCCGGGATCGTCACGTGCCGTGTGCCTAACAGCGTTTTGGTTTTACCCATTTTTTCCAACAGCTTCGCAAGACCGGTTTCTTCTTATTGCTGTATTATCCTGAAATGTTTAGCAAAAACGAGCTGTAACTCAACGCTCTTAATTTGTCAGTTCGTATATTTTTCGTGTTTTCTGTTCTTTTGTGTTAATATTGTGTTTATAATATTCAATTTACGGTTAATATTTGGACGTAGTTTAGCAGAAAGGATTCAATCCACGATGAGTTGCACTTGAGTAATTAAGGTTTGAAGTTTAAACAGTGTTTCATGAATAAAGCCTGCATTTTAGTTTGATGTTTTTATGCAAATATATGCGTATCCTATTACTTTTCTAGTTTATATATACTTACTCAGGTATATTGTTATAATTCTAAAAAATATAACTCATATTCCGGTTGTTTCGTGGATTGGATCCTTTCTGCTAAACTACGTCCATTTATAACCATGTCAATAAATATCCGACAAGAAGCTAACGGTTATAGGTAAATGATAATAATAATAATTATTATTTACGCGCCTTGGCTCGTATTTCTTGCAATTTACTGCGGATAGAATTACAAATGAAATGATTATCTGTCTTAACCCATTTTTTTTCATTTGCATATTGTTCAACGAAATTCAACAATACGTTAATGGCATGTTCATCCAATCCGGGTCTTGTATTCGTTTCATCAGTATGAAATGCGTTAGCTCTTTTACCAGTCAAGGAGCATGTACGCAAAGCATTTACACTAAACACTTCCACTAACAACATTCGCGCAAGCGTCTTACTGTCCCTAGATTTCCTTTTACAATTGCTTAGACTAATTGCATTGATGTAGATGCGCGAATTTGGTATTAGTTCGACAAGACTTTTCTTCATTTTTCGGTGCTTTAAACACCACCTAGAGTCATTTTCTTCATATTCTTTTGGTAAAATAAATTTACCAGCTTGACGACGAACTTTATTTGGAACTGTTTTATTTTTATTTGGGCCTTCTGGGTTATTTTCATTAGCATCACTCGTTCCTTCGTTAACCACCCAAATATTTTTCTCATCTTCCCAGTTTCTGTGGTCACCTTCAGGTTCTTGATGTTTTTCTGATGTATTGGAAACATTTTCTTCCTCAGTTGCCACAGATGCCCAGTTTTCAGTTTCTTCCCCAGTTTCCATTTCCATAGTTTCGTCTTGTTTCCCTTCCACCCCTTCACTGATAACTGTTATTGACGCCGGAGCATCAGAGTTAGTTAAATTATTAGATTGGTCAATTTGATTTATCATCCGTTCCATTGATGTACAGTTTTCCAGACACTCACTGCGTAGATCATCGACTAATGTATAGCATTTTACAAACCTTGCATGTATATTTTTCAGCGAATCGACGAATCTTTTAAGATGCATTGATTCATTCGTTAACATGAGATTGGGACTCGCAATTAATTCACCGGATTTGCTGCTGTTTGCGTTAACACTTCGTTCAGTGCAACCATTAGATATTTCTTGCGCCAAATCATTTTCATTTAAAGGTTTCTTACTGGATGCCGGAGACAACATTTTAAATGATGAAGACAATTTGCTCGTCTGCCCAGTAAAATATTCTTTACTGCTGGTCGAGTTGGCCGATTCAGTGACTTCAGTTTGTTTTTTATTACATTCTCTAGTGAGTTCCTTTCGATTTATTGCTGGTCGAGTAGCACCTTTCAATGCTACGAAAGTTTTGGATTTATTTATATTTGACCTGAGTGCTGAATTCGACGATGTTTTGTTTAAGGGTGTAGATGAAGCAGCCTCTGAAATATATTTTCAATAGTAATTGGTTTATAAAGAAAATGTAACCTGTAGTAAAAACCGGTCAAGTGCGAGTCGGACTCGCGCACCGAGGGTTCCGTATCATTATCTATAAATATCTAAAACCAGTGTAAGCAGAGCCCTGTTCCAAAGCAAAATGTACGCAGTGTGGGGTTACTTTATATTGGTCACTGCTATATACAGACATACATACACATTTACGGTTTTCGCAATTATTCTTTAATCTGTGCTATAAGACCTACCTTCATACCAAATTTCAAGATTCTGCGTTCACGGGAACTACCTTGTAGGTTTTGATTCCCTTGAGAGTTGAAAATTTGCGGAAATTTGCGGCATAAACGGCTGTATCTTTTGATTGCGTTGGCTTAGAAGTTTGATTTTTTCACAGCTTCAAGGGACAGTAGACCTGAGTAATTGATATAAATTTCAGCTTCATACCTCCACGCGTTACTGAGAAAAAGGGTCTTGACAGACGGACGGACGGACAGACGGACAACAAAGTGATCCTATAAGGGTTCCGTTTTTTCCTTTTGAGGTACGGAACCCTAAAAACATTCAAATATTGAAATGGAACTGTACCATCTCCGTCACTTGTTGGGTATATCTTCTTGAACTGTTTCTTTTTGTATTCTTTAATAAAAACTTGTGCATTTTGATACGAATCTGTAAAGAAAATATGTTTTTGATTAACATATTTTATAATACAAGAGGTAAATTCAAATTGAATAAAGGCTTTTAGAAATGTCTTCTATTTGTTATCTTTTGTGACCGTGATTAAACACATGCCTTGCTAGAAAAATAAAATCATACCTCTCCTATTCTTTAAACTTATAATCATCAGACATCATCATACTGATCAAAACTATAAAATTAGCACTTAATTCTTACTCACTGGTACTGTACTTGATGCTGGCCGTAAAAGTAGGCCAACTTGGTGAACATTCTTCACCTTTCTTAGCACGTTTCTTCGTATTTGCCAGATTTTCAATAGGAAATTTAACCATAACCGCGTCTTCAGCTAGCGCGTCCTGAGAACTGATCCAAGAGCTAGGAACACAGACGTATTTGTCAAAGTCTGTGTACGGTGGATCAAGTACTTCAATCACGCAGTACTTGTTTATCTTCATTTTATCCATCTAAAACAGTTTAAACGAACGTAAAAACACAACAACGTAAACAACGTAAAATTTGCTGTCGAAACACTTTTCTAATTGCAATGGCATCGAAGCTACATACACATGCCAAATTAGAATTGTTTTCAAACAAAATGCAAACAAAAAGTTGCTTATGAGTTTGTAAAAATAAAGAGACCCAGATAAAAACTCACCTTTAGGCCAAACTTAGTTATATTGTCAAGGTTAGCTGTGTGCAAAGTTATTATCATACACTATTGATAATGAATAGCAAGTAATAAAACTGTGCAGGAATGTGACCGTTTATTCTTCGCAAAAATACGTGCACTAACGAACTAAACAAAGAGTGACTGACTAAATAATGTGTCTGAGTTTTGTATTGCCAATCGACACAAACAAATAGTGGCTAATATTTTTTGCCGAAAAATATGACCTGCTATAAACTTCGAGTTAAATTATAATACAACTTGTTTTATGGGAAAAAGATAAGACTAAATTATATCCATCTTATAGTGCTTAACTAAAATAAATCATCAATTTCTATTTTTATAAACCTATTTTAGAAAACTATCAATAAATACACATATAAGTATTAAAAAAAAAACGCGTCAGTAAACGTTTTCGTAACTATTATGAATGAACCTTTTTAATAAAATTTCACTCTCAATTCATTTTATAGCGCCTACGAATTCTGCCAACGTTTTTCGTGGCTAAAAAAGCAGTCAGATGTGGCCAAAAGTGAGTGACCTGACGACACTGATCTGAATATTTATAGAACTACATCAGTGTTTTTAATGCCACACATGCAAGCGTGTTAGAAAGAGAGAGGTAGAGTCGCATCAAAGTTGTTGACTCTATCATAACTCGTAAATTGTAGTGTAATTTGGTAAAAGTTCTTTTGTACTTTTTTCTTATAACTACACTGCATCTTGTAAACCAGGAAAAATTACACTTATATGCGTTCACAATCTTCTCAAAACATATAGGTACTCGTATCAAGCAAAGTAGTATTCGTCCATTCAGGTATAACACACAGATTACGAAACAACAGAAATTTTTTCGGTGGACATACAGTTGACGGCTGTATTCTTTTAGTGCTAGGGTATATATTCATTAATTATTTTTTTGACTCTAAGCCGGCGAAAACAGCAGCGTCGCATTATTATGCGATCTTTTTGAGTAGGTACCCCGTTTTAGGTGATAAGATAGATACATATTCATTGTTTGTGTATATAGACGAGACCTGCATGAACTTGCACTCGGCTCATTCGTTATCAGATGAAACATGAAGTCAAGCGCGATTTACTGAAATTAAAACGCGACATATACTTCATTTAGAGTTTTCAATTGCTGTAATTTAATTTTATCGTATGTTTAACGAAAAAACACAACTAATTAATGCAATAGGTGCGGCGTATTTTTCATGTATATCTGTTAATCCCAGCCCCTAGTGTAAGTTTTCGCATATAAAAACATCTCGAACGCGTTCATGTAAACTTCTCAATTATTATGGAATAATTTTAGACCTATTTTGTGACCGAAAACTTACATTAAGCATACAGATGTGTATGTCTGAGCCTTATAGTAGTGTTCTTTTTAAAATGACTGCTATTTAAGGTAGGGAGTTGTTTTCATCCTGCAGTAGGTATGCATTATGTTATTGTATAGTAGTTAGTAGTCTAGTGAACAGGTTCTAGTGGTTTAGTCCGTTGTAAATTGTATTTTCTGCCAATAAACACGACGTGTAAACTACATGATACAACCGTGGTATTTGTTCGCATCACTTTAAAACTCGAATTTGAAATAGAAAAAGTCGAAATACACTGCCCGAACTCCCCATGCCCACAGTTTATGGGAACTGTGGGGCGCCAGTCTGGCGCCGGCAAGTCTGCAATGGCGCCAAGCGTCCTCTTTCCCCTAAACAGCGCCAGTCGCGCGTCGGGACCCGCCCTTTGCGTTGCAATGAAGCCGCTTCACTCATTATTTATTTACTTTACCGTAACCATAGTACTAGTTGGTGGTAAAATACACGGTGGGCCTCGCGGGCGCTTCAGCAACCATTCAGCACTGCGGGCCGCGAACAGTAACCACATTGTGACGCGTCACGCGCATTACTCGTACCATCCGCCGACTGATATATGGTTCTTGTGCCGCCATTGCTCCACCCCGGCGGCCTACCCTGTCTTCCACGGCCAGCCGCCTACGTACGTCTACAAATTCAGAGAGTCAACTGGACGATACGCACTGCTACTATCTGGACTGGCTTTATACAATTTAGGACGGTCTAAAGGGATTAGCACATTGCATGCCCAAAACACGGGAGAGAATTGTTCTATGGAAATAATTAGTACGAAGCATTACGAAGAAACCAGTTTTCCTTGTTTCCTGATATCTACGTTTATGGAGCGGAGGTGGAAACTAAAATACGATGATCCCTATGTTTTTGATATCACTTCAGCCCGGATCGACGTGAAACCATTTACTAATGGCACGGGCCTACCATTGGCTGTCAACAGACATCAAGATTGTGTAATATGGCACAACACGACTGCGCTCCAAGAAAAAAAGAACATTCCATGTGCATTGCTCAAAGACTATGCTGAAACTATGCAGCCTGACGGTATACCTGTGTATATTTGGTTACCGATGACGTTAGCAATTGTTGTTACCTTGTACATTTGCGGTCAGTGTTTTTGCCGACGAAGAAGAGGGAAGCCAGAAGCAATGCCAATAAATCAATCCTCCGTGGTAATTGGATATTGCTCACACTGAGTACCTACATATTTTATTGAATGTTGCATTGATTCGGAGGAAATGCAAAAATTGGTGTCTATGTAATCGAGATGTGTTCATGAAAGTGGCTTAGGGTTTGGTTATGTAGAAGTGCTGCTGGAATGGTGGATTTCACGGGTGTGTGTAATTTTGGCATTAATTAGTGTGCGAAATGGGAATGTCAACATTTAACGAGCCGACTCATTTCCAAGCATTGGGGCGAGGTGTATTTCGAGTGAATTGATACGTTCATTCAAATGTTTTCTATTGTCAACGGCAACTGAATTTGTCGCTGATTCGGCAGACGGCGGCCATTTGTGGAAGCCCAAGATGGAGGCCATTATGGCGTATCTGGTTAAAAATAAGGTGTATTAAATAAGTTTCTAGTACCTATCCGGGGCGTAAGAGAAAATGGTTATATGTGGAAAACAATTCGATCACCTAAATCCATCTATTTCAAGTAGATACCGACCGCTGATTTGTAATCTAGAAGTATATTACGATTATCCACGTAGTGTTAAGGTTCAACGACTTTCCAAATGTAACATGCGATGTCGTGTCGTTCGCTTTGTTCAATTAAAGCCTGAGACAATAAAGAAATTGCTTTCTGAAAGTATACACTTCTTCGTAGCTTCTCTATTGTCTTTGAACATTTAATTATACCTACACTAATCTTCGCTCAAAAATAATACAATTCAAACACAAAAAGAGAAAAGTACTTAACCGCTGTCGTACTTTAATTTTGCTAATGCGTAATCTCCAAGTTGATGAAATATATCTTCGTATGTGTGATTGTAATTGTGTCATCAATCGTGTCTAATCCTACGAGTTTGCCAAAAATAGCGACCCTATTGGGCGTTTTTGTAACTAGATATAAGGCGTGATTAATAAAGGTTGGCTACTAATGCTTTTCATTATAGTTTCCTTAACAAATACCTTTTTATTTCGTAAAGTGCCACCTGGATGTAAGAGCTAGTGTTGCTGGCCTTTGGGGTGCCCAATATACGTAAGTGTACTTAGATAACGATATATGACTAAAAAGTCGTTGAGCCAACTTGATAACTTCGGTTGCTTGCTCGTTCGTTTATCTCGCATTTAAGACAAGCTCTAATTAACAGCTTAACCAAACGCGGGGCAAATGCTAACTGATTGAACTAGGCGTTATTATGCGGAGTCCCATAATCAATGAATAAAAGATTTACCTTGTTACTAAGCTACCACAATACTATGCCTTCCTGCAAATTAGGCAACGGAAAAGCATTTCCACATAAACTTCAGTGAACTTAAGTAGCTTTCAGCTAGCTTTGGGCTCATTTTTTTGCATCCGTTTTGTTTTGGATGTCTTGGATGAGTTGCATGTTAACTCAAATACTTTTAAGAATTCGATTGCAACGAAACAAGTCTCTTCTCTTAAAATCTTATGAAAGACCCGACTTTTTTCCAAAAACACTCTTATTATTATTTAGACTTTATTTTTAAATGTATAATGTATATAAGTAATATTTAAATAAAATACTAAACTAAACATCCATTATGATAACTTTAATTTGAAAGATGTTTTTACTTTATAGTTACAATAACATTGTGGCGACCATACATAGCTACTTATTACTTTATTTGTTAGCTAGACTTTTTAGTCGAAACTATTTTTATTGACAATTCCGAGCGCTTCCGAGCGCCGGCCGATACGAGGACTGTCGACCTCAATGGTCGAGTGCGCATGTGCGGTTCCAAATGGCAACTGTCAAACACTTCTTGCCGTGGAATCTGTTATCCTTACCACACGTATATTCCTTATTGTTTTTCTAGTTTTCCTATTTCTTGTGTATATTCCATTTCCTTCCTGTATATATTATTCTTCAGTGTATCCTTCTTAATACAGAGTTTTATATTTTATTGTGGAGTGCTTTGTTTCCTTGTAGCATACGTAGCACCCCACAATATAAAATCATACATATCTACACATGACATACACGTCTATTAACTTGTTTCTGTTGCTCTGTTGTTATCAGAAAACCTCCATGGTTCTGTCTATTGTTTTTCACATGAGTTTCCCGGGAGTTGTTTCGTCAACACTATAACCTTCAATCCTGTTCCAGGAGGGAACAGCATATTTTTAAACACAGTCACGTGCGCTCAGATGTAGATATATGTATTATGCAGGTTGAGTAAGCTTCACGTCTTTACCATTTTTTAGGAAAAGCTCATGAGATTGCATGAAAATTTCCACTTGACGCCATCGTGCATCAATTCTTATTACGAACTAGCTGTTGCCCGGGGCATGGCACGGTCTGAAAAATTTATTTTTTCAAAATTTTATTTTATACGAACCTTGTCCAAACAGTAACAAATACAACTAACGTCGTTTGGAAGTTATGCGCGTTCATACATTTTGACGATTAATTTTTATTTACATAGATTTAAAAATGACTGTTTTTATTGTAGGTACCTATTGAACTGCAATTTGCTGACACGGAAGGAAAATAACATTATGCAAGTTGATATAAAATTAATTGCTGTTTGATTTAAAATCACTATAAACCGGGCAGAACTGAATTTTAATAATGTGGTTTCGGGAAACCTGAACAAGGCTTGATTAAACAAGAATGTTATTGAATTTTACTTTTACAGCTATAGAGTTGATTTTTTGCTATTTTTATATTAATTATATATATTACCTAATGGTTATAGACATAAACTTCGCGTCTTACTCTTTAAATGTATGCTTTTACTCCGATAATTTACTTTATGAGGTTTTGTGAACCTAGTGATACCCATACACGAAAGAAAAAGAAATAATGTGTATTTGTCTTAGACACGCGCTGGAAGTTGCATTTTTTTTGTCTCGCCTTGAATATTGCATCTAATATAACAGAATACGTACACAAGATTGTTAATCTTAAGTATATATAACTAATAACCTTTAATTTAAATCATATGTAAATACCCACAGTAATTTTTTGTCTCAGTCTTGTAGCGCACGTGTCTTGCTCACGTCTCGCTACTAAATATATCGCTATTTTCTAAGTTTCATAGTCTGCCCATTAACTTAATTCAGCTAATGTGGTCACAGTATAATAAGCTTGTTTTCTACAAGAGCTCGAGTAACTGGAGAACGAGAAGACTTTAATAAATTCGACTTAATAGGACGATTTGCGTCAGCTCACAGCGCCAAGGTGACGTCGGCAATCCACGGCGTACTTAAATGGAAATCTGATAACTTCGGTAACAAGAAATTGAACTTTTTATACGAGAGTTTATTGCGACCGTACTTTTACTCTACGGAAAGGAGACATGTTTTCAAGCGTATACATCGGTCAGTGGCGTAGCTAGGTAACCAAGGGCCCTGGTGCAAATAAAAAAATGGGGGCCCACTTACTATCTAAACTGGTTACGTTTTAATAATAATAGTTCGATCGAGATTTTCTGGTAAGGATTCGAGGGCCCTCTGAGCTTAAGGGCCCAGGGGCACTGCCCGCTTAGTCCCTAGGTAGCTACGTCACTGACATCGGTACATGTCCACAGTGCTTGTAGTTTCTTACTCCCTCGGTCAACTTCAAGTTTCTTCGATTCAGAGTGTTTCAGACGTCAGTCGTCATAACGAAGGGGAAGAACCAAGTTCTCCTATCTTACAAATTTTCATTACTGTAGTTTGAATTCTATTGAGAGAACCAATAGCTCCTATCTTACATTAATCCGAAATTACAAGATAGGAGATCTAGGTTCTTCCCCGTCGATATGAAAAACGAAGATTGCCGAGAGATATCGAGAAAATAGCACTGTAAATAATGTGTCTCTAGACAGCGCCAATGTTCACAGAAAAATATTTTCGTTCCAATAAGCGCGTTTGTGGTAGTCGTTAGGTTTTCAGAATATCTTATTTACCTAACGTTTGTATACGTTATGTAAAGTTAGGTTTGTGTTTGTTGAGAATAATTCTGGAAAGATGCTGCTTTCAATTGAAGCGCGTTTTAGAAGAAGGAAGCTTTCGGAGAAATTCGTTTTCTGTAAAAATCCATCATATTTCGAGAATTTTTAATGATAGGTTATTATATTATATTATTATTACTATTATATTAGAGTACATTTGTGTGTGTCCCACTGCTGGGCAAAGGCCTCCCCTCTCGACCTCCGCATCTCCCTATCCAGAGCTATTCCCGGCCACTCGGCCAGTTCCATGTCCAGGTCATCTCGCCTTCTCCGCCTTGGCATGCCTTGTCGCCGGTAGCCGTTGGATGGTAATCACCAAGTGGCTGAGTGTGCCCAACTTTCCGGGTGCATTCGGCAGACAGCCCGACCCAATCCCATTTGAGCTTGTCGGTCGCTTTTCCAACATCGGCGATGCGAGTTTTGAAGCGCAATGTGGTCTGCCGGTAGGTAAAGAAAAAATTGAAATTAAAAATCGAGGGTGAATACACAACGGTTGTACACTATATTGTAGACGATATTTTTTATATAATTTTGTTCCACAGAACTTGTTTCTCATAATTTTCATTTCATAGAATGGTCAATTCATAAATAACTCGTTTCATATAATCTCAATTCATTGATTTTTAAGACAATTTTTATATTTTAAATAAGTACATGGTAGAATGACAAATCAAATAGTATTAATTCCTATATTATTTATTTATTATAATAGTCATTTAATTTAATTACAAGGTGGCTACTTTCATTTTAGCCAGATAATTTACAAGTGACATAGCCTTGCGTTTACCTTACGTTTAAATTTTCTTTTTAAATATATGTTTCATTAAAATGAAGAGTATTTGAAATGAAAATATTGGATGTAATATTCCAATAGACGTATATTCTTTGAAAAAAATTCTATCAAATGAAATTATGTGAAACTTCTGTGTACTAAACAAGGGGACACCATACACAATATTCGAGCACAATATAGACATAGACATAACTTTATTCGACATCAAAAAATACACAGACTCTTAAACTAATACAAAAACATACTGAGTTGATGATGCCGAAAAGGTATTCGACTCAGCATTATGCTGCAGTAGGTGGCAACAACTTTTTATGTAACATTTTTCTCTTATTTCTTCCATTTTCCACTCTTTATAAAATAAAAATAAAAACGAACCTTTTATTTTATTATATTTAATTACCTAAAGTGAAAACTTCTTTAGCGGCGTTGTGCACTTTTTTGGAGTCGGTAGAAAATGTTAAACTCGCGTCAGTCAGGCGTCAGGGTCACGTGAGCATAAGACGGAGGGAGAGTTGCTGCTGGGCCGCGGCGCTGGGCCCTTGCGCGACTGTGCGTGTGTGTAGTTTTCACTTCTGCCGGTACTCCCGGAGTGCTACCCGTCGTTTTTAACCAACTTCAAAAAAAGGAGGAGGTTCTCAATTCGTGTATATTTTTTTTTACCAGGCGTTACTTGATTGTAATCTTATTAAACATGAGTGGATGAGAATTCTGTACCTAAGTTTCTAAATGTTAGGTACAGTCAAGTGTAATAATATGTATCTAATCAAAGTATGTATATAATGTATGCATGTAAACTCTTTATTGTGCAAAATAAACAAGACAAAATACAATTGACAAACACTGAGATACAAAAAAAGAGAAAGTTTCAAAAATAAGTAACATACGCTCTTACACCGTCGTAATAAGGTCGTGGGACATATTTTTGAGAAGTTCATATCGATACTTATTTTGACCGTACATAGTGTGTTAATGCAATCCAGCGAGGTTTATACTTAACAGTTAAACTAACAAGAAATGTGATACTTCCTGCCAGCGTACCACTTAAATGGAATAATCATGACAGATTATTCGCACACGCGATTTATCATATTGATTCATTGTCACACGCTTTCATCACTTGAGTACCGATTACAAGAGCCAATGATTCACCCATATTAATTTATCACCAAATCATTTGTCGTTCCTGCATTGTGCGACCTATCAAGGAGCCCTTGTTAGTTTTGTCGCGCCCTAAAATATTCGTATACCTAGTTACTAATACTACTATATAATATACTGACGAGCAAAAATAACGGGTCGCTTTTCACTCAACTTTGTATGGAAAGCAACCCGGTATTTTTGCACGGTAGTGTAGTTAGTAGGCAACATTAAGAAATTTGCATGTAATGTGGCATAGGTCTGGAGCCAAAAAAATTAAAATATTAATTTCAAAGGTTCCAAATTTTATTCGAATTTCTTTGAAATATGAAATTGTTGCCAGACGTGAGAAAAATGTAAGTCATCGGGAAACATCGATAACAAGCGCACTGATGTCGTGATTTCAAACATTTACGTGCATAGTTAATATAATAATGAAAATCATTATGTCAAGTTAAACTGCTGGTATTCAGAGCGTTATTTTTTATAATATCAATAAAGGGCTACACTAGTTGTTAGGGAGTTCGGCTAATTTTGGAACAGTCTACAGAGGCAAAATTGATGTTTTTTACATAACATTTTCGCGAGGACTACGAAGTGTGCGAACCCATCCCATCTCAACGAAACCAAACCGTCTCCCAGTTGCATCAAAATACATTTCGTCAATGCAATTACCGAGGAAAGCAGTACGCTTATATCCAATTGCAGCTACGAGTATTACAAAACAGGATGTGTATCAAACTAGACATTGACCGGTGCGCCATTGGGCCAATGGTTTGATTTATCCGACGTACACTTCATTCATTCATTCATTCATTCAGGCGCGAGCGCCGTGTCGCGACGCCTACGCTATACGGATGCCTTTTAATTGGGCAGATGGGATTTATAAAAATAAATATTAACGTTTTTATAAATAGTATGCATCAGGTCAGATTCTTCCTTCTGATTTTCACCTATAACCGGTGTAAGTGCGGTTTCAAGTATGTACTCGTATTGTATTTGGGGCCCGTTTCTTGACTCTATAAGTTACAATTTTAGAACTAGCGACATTGGTCAAATCGCAGCCATTGTTGGTGCTTCGGGTCAATGTTGCTAAATAAAATTGTAACTTGTAGCTTCTTGAAACAGGCCATTGTTGGTGCATATAAAATCTAAGGTTCATTGCCATCCATGGTAATTTAAATGGCTCTACATGCTTAAGTGCATACGTTAAAGCTTTAGTACTGCAATCATCCTGTTCAGTGATAAGACAAATCGCGTTACTACTGGAAGACGGAGAAAATCAATCCAGGACAAAATATTTTCTTGTCTTGTAATTTACTTTAACCGGTTTTTACGTACCATTTAAATATCACATGTAGAAGAGAAGACATAAATAATGTCATTGAAAAAATGATAACAATTTATAATTCAACAATAATCTCCTAAAATTAAGTAAGTAAATGCTTTATTGTATAAATGCAAAGAAAACTGATACAAATAACACAAAAATAAAAATAACATTAATATATGCACAAAGGCGAACTTATCCATATAAGAGATCTCTACCAGTTAACCTTTGAGTAGATGAGAGGAGCATTAAACGAGGGACCGACAAAGTGTGAGTTTAAAATTCCAGACAGTGAAAGCCACAATAGAGCGTACATTTCTAAACAAATCATAAAATAAACTACTAAATATCATTACACACATATGTATACATACAAAATACAATCAGTCCACGCGAAAGAAGTAGTGAACACTACCTACCCAGTTCCAAATACGAACCAAAGCTACCTTTTCAACAGCAAACAACATCTTACCCGCCCTCGACGTAGTAAGCATGATACTTTTAACAACATGATACCTTTGTTGTTTGTTGTTGTGTATGTATGTACGATATTCCTGTCAGTCGTGACAGTCTTGTAACGCCATTAAACCTAACCGTTTCAATTACGTATGTCCTCATGATGTTAATTCTCACACGATATGCTCTGACGTGCACTTTAATGGAATTATTCGTCAATTATCCAATCGTATATAATTTTAAGGCGAATCTATATCTAATGTGGACACTAAATCATTACGTTGCGGTAAGTTTTAGTTCCCGGGTCAGTCATATATCTCATATATCTCTTAGCTTGGTCTCAGTCAGCTTTACAATATTTTTATCGAGTCATTAACTAAGTATGATTAATG
This sequence comes from Pandemis cinnamomeana, assembly GCA_932294345.1. Classification (NCBI taxonomy): domain Eukaryota; kingdom Metazoa; phylum Arthropoda; class Insecta; order Lepidoptera; family Tortricidae; genus Pandemis; species Pandemis cinnamomeana. Next base: position 5,643,852 of record OW028705.1, on the reverse strand, counting down.
TTTTTTTCTTCACACAGGTTGACCGTATGTTTAATTTCAATTTAATTTTAAGTTGTGACTGTTTTATTATGATTTGTTTTTCTTTTCCAATTTCAATCAAAAAATCTCCGGTGATATGTGACAGCAGACTGATATTGATTTTTATAGTTAAACTTGTGATAAATCGGGGATATAAAACTAACAAAACTGCTGTGCTGTGACTTAATTTATAGAAGGGCTCTAGCCGCCCAAGAGACCTGTGTCCTGTTCTCTCTCTGTCTGTCCGGTCCTGAGCGTTAATTTCTCTCACATTGTGAAGTGATCGCTCGAGCGTGCCCTGTATACAGGCATAGATGGGTTCTATTGCAGATTAGCCTATGGTACTCGTATCAGCGATTAAATCACGTCATTGTACTACGTATTTGTCACGTCAAAACACGGTGAGAGCGATTAATAAGTTGTGTAGGCGATAACGCAATATCAAACTAATATCGCCACTCCATAGTGTTGTTCGATTAACTGTCTCATGTTCTACACACTCACGAACAGATTGCTTTATGATATACCTTTTTATGTATGTATACCGAGGAATGAGTAATCACTGAGTGAATATACATACATAATTCGTTAGCTTAATTTTTTGTAATGCCAAAAGCGCATCACTCAAAAGTAACTACCATTCGAAAGTGGTAGTCGTACAAAACTACATTTCTTATAAATTTTTCGAATAGTTAACTAGATTTATTGGAGCTGTAATTTTCTTTTAATCTGGTCGTATTTCAAATTGTGCACATTTTTTCACCACTTTTGAATGGCAATTTTACATATTAAATGTGCTTTCAAAAATCGGGTTCCTTTAACGTCAGTAAATGTCAACTTTGTCCCGTTGTACCGTCACGAATTACAGTCACGCGTGTTACCAACTGTACAAACGCAGTAATTATTTCGTAGTTTCGAACATCGACAGCTATCTGATCCTACATGTTCGTTGTATATTTAAATAGTCCATATACTTTAGTACCTATATGACATTTACAACTATTTTAAAATGCATGCGATCGTGTTGAGGCCACACAGTGGGCGTTTATCTTTTGATGTTATCAATGTATACAGGCTTAGTGGGAATGAGAACGATATTATCGCTTTGTTGACGTTTGTCTCATACTGACATATTAGTTTCCGACAATAGACTACTTGAACTAATTTTCTTAGGGTTGTTCACACCTTGCCTCGTAAAATTTCAAAAGTCCGTCCGAAAGCAGCATGTAAAATTTACATATTATCAACATAGCATCAAGTCAATTTGCGCGCAATAACTATTATAGGTCAAAACACACAACATTTATAAATTGGCCGCGCAATTTCATTCCAAGTTTCGTTAGCAAAAGTCTATAATTAATAATAATACGCTAAGCCAAATCCTCTTTTGTCAGTGCATGGTATGACAATGCTTCACGTGTAGCGTTAGAACATCCTTCACATTCCCTAATTGACGCTGCTCAATTAGAACCCCGGCAGGCCGTCTGCACGATCACAGAACCTTATTAGCACTCCATTTAGAGTTCCGGCGTTTAATAGACACATCACATAACAATGCTGTGCAAGGAGCTATGTGTACGATATGTATAGGTATGCAGAATCGCTACTAATTATACATGCGAAGTAACTCGGTCTATCTGTTTATCTGTTACCTTTTCACGCTAAAACAGATGGACCGATTTTGTAGAAATTTGGTATGCATATAATTCGAATCCCGGGGCCAAAGTATTAACACAAAAAATGAGATGCAGACTTTGTAATCCAATGAAAAATTTTAATGACTTCAGCAATTGTTCGGTGAAAATATTTTTCTTATCATAAAAACAGTCGGACCAATAAAACTTTTTCTAACTTAAACTTTTCTTATTACTTATTACTGCTAAAATGAATCAAAGTTGTTAATGAACTGTAATTATAAGGAAATACGAGTTCTAAGGAACGATCGTTGACACATAAATCTAACATCGTAAGTTCAAGTAATCCATTTGCGTAAAGCTTTATACTTTTGGCAGTAAAACAATCGTTAATTAACTCGAATGAGATGCTATAAGTAGCGTAAGTAAGTTTTGTAGGCTCGAATCAATGAACATAATGGTCTTACTTTAGTAACAGTTTTAAATGATTCACAATAATAACATTAGACATTACAAGAGATGCCAATGGAACTCGATTTGAGATAATTATAGCCTGTGAAAAAAAACAAGTAAGCACATCGATTTACAATAAAAAAAGACAGTTAACAAAACAAATACGATTAAAAAGACAGTTTCCCGAATAATGTCAATTTATATGGAGTAATAATGGTGATAATACTGTATACACAGCCTCATTTCGCATGCCTCGTCATTTTCATGATACACACCCTGCTTATGACGGACGCGTCAGTCACAGACGAATGATAGATGGCGCTTCTCGCGAATCGCTCGTCCTAGATAATCGGGTTACATATTTAATATTCTTATGTAGGTAAATAGGATATTGCGTCCTAACCAGATAAAACCGTTGTGTACATGCAGTAGGGATTCGTTCTACTTTAGAATCACCCGAAAAATGCCATTGCAAAAGAGCAAAATGCTACGCAATATACCATTTTTTTTCTTATACGCATTAAAAAGGGTAAAACAGGTATTGGGTCGACTCATGCATTCGCAACACCGGGGGCATTGCCACAATGAGTTGCCAACTAGTACGCTAAAATGAAATAATGACTCTTGTGCCCGTAATTTCCCCGACTGTTTTGCTCTCCGCACCGGAACACAACAGATAGTTAGGGAGCTGGCGAGCATTTCGGTATATGATTTGCACACGTTTCACGTCGAGGTGGAGTGCAGTTTAAATCATTACGAGTCGATTTGGTTCAATCAATTAAGGTCCTATGTCGCTGCGTTTTCGCGTTACAGCGGATTAAAGTTGCTTAAAAAAATTGGGGTATTAAGTCATTTGCACATGTCTGCCTCTGGAGTTCATTGGTCACAATCATCTTGAAAACGAAGAAAATCGAAGAGGCAGACATTCAGGACTCTGCATTATCATGGGACGGAGTCTTAAAAGTGTAAAAAAAAAAAACTCTACTAAGTCATTTGCACACGGTTCTCATTGCGCCCATTCGATTCACTATGACTCCGTGGATTCGAAAAAAAATGTGGCAGACACTTTGCTCACTGATTTTCACCTGTATAACTGTTTGAAATTCACGTAATTAAGGGACAGCAGGCATACAGCAAAGCTATTCGGTAAGCAGGATAGATACGGCGCGAGCGTGCGTAGGTGCTTACCTGATAATATTGCCGTGTGTACCTATTGCATGGGATTATTGTTATTTTTTAGTTTTATTTATACAATTTTGTTTAATTATTATTCTCTAAAAGCACGGTAACGACTAAACTTCTGGAGCTGAAATGTATGCAATCATATTTTTCCTCAATGCCAACCAGAAAAAATCAATTCAGTTCAGAAAAAAAAATCAAACAGTCTGCCTTTGGAATATCAGAGGCCTAAACGTCTGCCTCATCGATTTTCTTTGTTTTCATAAGGAATTCAAACATCAGTCCAAGAGGCAGACGTGTGCGCATAATATAGCACACCTTTTTTTTTTTACATTTTTGAAACGCTGTAAATTTACAACGCAGCGCCACCATGACGGCAGACTATTTTTCCGTGGTTCTTCTCATTGTTTTTGATCGAACAATTCAAGTCTGCCAAGTGTGCACTTCATATACAATTTTTTAAATCATAAAAATAAATTAAAAAATTGAATACTACAAAAGTCAGAGCCCTGGATGTCTGCCTTTTCGATTTTCTGTGTTTCTAGGATGACTGTAATCATCAGGCCCAGAGGCAGACGTGTGCACATAATATAGCACACCTTTTTTTTTTTACATTTTTGAAACGCTGTAAATTTACAACGCAGCGCCACCATGGTGGCAGACCGGGTCCTTGATGTTCCTTAGGGCATAAATATTACTATTAATAACGTCTGCCTTGTGTGCTGATCATATAGAAATTTTGCTCGCCAGCTCCCTAGCTAAGAGCAAAAGCTGCGAATATTATTTCAATCGTGTTGTGGCAGTTTTCCCAACATACCTTAATGTCATGATAATGTTCTTACGAGGCAAAGATATGAATATGATATGAAGGGTCAAGATTAAATTATCCTATTTCTTCTGCAAATAATTACCTTTTTACAACTGCCGGCTTACACTCACGAGTAAGTTGTCCGCTTCAAAATTGACAAACCATTTTTCGGTTATTTCTAGTGATTGAATTGATTTGAAATTTGGTAACGTTATGTAGATGACATTGCAAGTACCATCAACAAAAAGTTCAGTTAAAGGATAAATCCTCTTCTTCTTCTTCAAGCGCCTCTCCAACCAGTGAAGGTCAGCGATTAGTTCTTGGAATCCTTCTCTATTGCCTGCGAGCCTAAAAAGTTCTGTTGCTGAAGAGATGCCCGTCCACTCCCTTATGTTACGGAGCCACGATTTCTTTCTACGTCCCACTCGTCTTTAGGATAAATAGCGCTATTATATTTGAAAACCAAATGTACAAACCCCATTTTGTTTCCCAAGTTGGATCCATTTTGATGTAATAAAGGTCCAAGCTTAAGATTAGAATAGTAATACGGAAATGTAATGAATATTTATAACGAATAGCTGTGCAAGTTGGCAATGGTCCCAGGCTACGTAAATCAAGAGACCTCATAAACGTCTAGTCTCGGTATTTGCTCAATTAGGAGCATCCGCTATCGTGATCTGTCAGTATCTTGTACAAACATTATGTATGTCAGCCGTTTACTGTTTTGGTTTGTAATAAACTGAAAAGATGTCTAAATTTGCGGGTGGTACGAGTAGAAGCTTGTGGAGCAGGATCTTTCAGAATTGCTAAACTAAACAGCAGAGCTTGCACCGTTGTGTTCCAGCGTTGAGAGTAAGAAATACAGGCATAAGAGGCTTTTGAACTCTAGATAGGCACAGCATTAATCATCTCTTTATCTATTTGTTTCTCTAATATTAGGAAGGCAAACGAGCAAGTACTAGCTTACGTAATGACAACCCATCTTTTCTGCCCATAGACATGCGCAACACCGGAGCGTTGCCGATGCGTTGTTAGCCTAGAGAGCTAAGGTAAAATAAAATATAATGTTATGTGTCATGTGACTCCATCCGCTGTCTCACTCTACAAACGGAAACAAATTAGCGAATAAACTGATGATGGCGATCTAGACAGACTTTACACGAGGTTATACCACCCGCATACCTATATTCTAACCCCATATCGTTTGACTCTTTGATTTAGAGTACATTTAGACAATTTTATTTAAAAAAAAATAGGACTTTAGACTTGTGTTCTACTTTACCGCAGGTGCAAAAATGTTATTTATAAGTTCAAAGCCGCAAGAAACTTCTAGTAACCAGAAGCTACCAAACTTTTCTGGCTTAACGCCCACTTAGCAAGACTACGCTACGTGTTTTAAAAAAAATGCTTTGAAATTTTAAATTTTTGGCGACACGTTAGTCTTAGTGGTTAGAGAACCTGACTATGAACCTTGAAGCCCGGGGTTCGATTCTCGGTTGGGGCAGGTATAAAGTAAGAATGTTTGTTTTCGAGTCTTGGATATTTAAAACAGTAAGTTACCTATGTATGTTTTATCCGTGGGGACCGTTGCCTAGTACTAACAATACTAGCTTTCCTTAGTTTGACACTTGGTCAATTGGTGTCAATTGTCTTGAGATATTTATATAATAGGTCTGTTTTGTGTTCATAAAATAATTCTACTTTAACAAGCGTTTATAAATAAAGCTATATAAAGCGTTACTTTGCGGAGGTTAATTTTAAAATAAATGGAACACGTATGTATTTAATTTACTTTCATTTCGACCGGCAGTCGGGGTGTCGAATTCTCTCGGTTTCTCTCTTCCGGACTGGACCTGCTATCTTCCTACGGCTTACAAGATTATAAATAAAATTTCAACTGTTGTTGCCTAGGTGCAGCGGCTTAAATGCTTACGTCACCCCTAAGGCGCTTTGCCAAAGAGGAATCGTGACGCTTGAGCACGAAGACTAAAGTAAAGTAAGTCTAACATTTGAGAGAGAGAGAGAGAGAGAGAGAGAGAGAGAGAAACATTTATTTACTCACATTCGATACACGTTGATATATAATAGGAAGAAATACAAAACACTTAGCAATAGTACCGGTATGGTGTACATTTACTAATCTAACACCATTTTCAAAGTGAGAAAACGGATATTTTCACCTTTGATGTTAGGGTGAGTCGCTAATTAAAACTGTATTACTGGAAATCAAATTTTAATTTAGGTTTAGCGTTTAATTGGTTACAATGAACGAACCCCTAGCGCGAGATGACAGCTTTATTAAAGAGCAATTCATAACAAACGTCGCGTGCTGCCCATTGTTTGTGAGGCTGTGTTTGACAGAAACAAGCGCCGTATTTAATGTAAAACGTATTTAGCTTTGCGCAATTTATAATTTATTGCTATTAAGACGGCTTCTTCTTAGAATTTCGTACTACAATGGATAAAAGTAACCTTATTGGACTTCGTTGTCCGTCTCTCCATTTGGTTGGATATCCGTATACTGATCGAGTTAAAATTTATGTCAATTACTAGAGGATCCTTGAAGACGTTATAAAAAGTTTCTAATTCCACGTGATCATAAGATATAGATAACCGTTTGTAAGTGTATTTTCATACAAAACAGTGGGTATCCAAAAGCTGCACTTTTGCTACTTCCTATTGATTGAGATAAAATGTCTTCTATTTTGAAAAAAAAAGTGGTTTTTGTAATGGCTCATCGTTTAACATTTACCTCATATATTGTTTGATATTATGTATAAGGTAAATTATGTAAAATATATTATTTAAGCATAAGGTACGTCTTACTCTACTAATATAAGGCAGTGCCTTGATAAAAGATAAATAGAAAAGAGAACCTTTTTTTTCGCTTGGAGAGCGACGTTGTATGGAGCTTAGAGTCCATTGGATTTATCCTTATAATCCGAGCACCCCATTCTCGCTTGTTAGTTGCTGTCCTATTGGTAAGGAAAAAACAATTGATTATTAAAACAAACTGAAGCCACTTTGCTACTCCGCTTTGTGATGATTGTTATTCAATTTCATTAAGGAATAAGGATCTCCACAAATGAACACCTGTAGGCTTATTACCTAACTCGTATCCATTTTGACAGTTCATGTATGAATTTGACAGCTAGTTGATTCCGATGCCAATTGTCAGCCCATACATTGTCATGAACTGTCAAAATGAACACGATTGCGATTGCGAGCGAGCTTGGTAATAAGCCTACTGATTCAATCGATTATGGTAAATGAAAGAAAAATACTGCCGCGGAATAATAAAAGTTTGGAAAAGTGTAATATATAAATCTTGGTCTAAGAACGTAGAAACGCACATTTATTAGTCAGTTTCCTATGGATTCGTATTCATAATTGCATTTCCAACATTTTTTAGGGTTAGTTTTCTGGAAATAACTTAACCAAAAGTCAGTTAATAGTTCAACGCCGGTGCTCACAATCGCATTCAATGTGCATCCAGTAGGTAATATGTTAAACTATATAATGCCTTCTATATTAGGACAGAATGATTTCGTTTAGCATTTAGCTAGTACGAAGTTTACTTCTCTCATTTGTTCAGTCCGCTAAGCTAGGCATTCGAGAGTCAACAGTTTTATAGATCGCCGACGTTTGTTTTTTCGTAAAAAACTGCTTCCGTCTGAACAACCTGATATGACAAATTGATTGTGAGAAACAACATTCATCAGAAATCATATCAAATTTCGGCCAAGTTAGATCGACTGGCCTTATTAAGCATACGGCAAAAGATTGTCGAACTTTTGACGTTGATTGAGGTGTATTTCGTAACATTATGTTATCTATAACTAGTTATGAGTATACTGCATATAAAATACATATACTTATAACAACGTACTTACAAGCATAAGGTAAATAATGTACCTATGTCCTTACTCAAGACGGGCAACCCTCAAACTTGTAGATTAAGTGATGTTAAGCTTTTTTTTTTGTTTCCCTTAGGTAAACAATATCACCATCGCTACTCACGACCTCTATATAATCAACTTTTTTAAACAGTTTTTTTTTATACCAGACGTAATGAAGGAATTAGAAGTCAGACGGTTCTCTCTCTCTTAAATTTAAGAGCCTAGCTCTTGTCGGTGAGGTAATCGCTATTCACTTCTTTTTTCAGCCATTGCTTTGAGCTCCTGATACCTACGACTACATTCTCCTTTGCTTGGTCTATAAGTGCACGGAAGGTTAGCGGTTTAAGTTCAAGAAGTTTTTGTATCAAAAACTTCCCAAGGGCACCCATTAATTTCCTCAATGTATTAGCACAGAAAACCCTTTACGATGTAGACAAGGAACAAGGACGATTTTTTTTTAAATTCCTATAGAGTAAGGAATCTTTCCATGTCGCAAAGCCCTTAAAAGATTTAAGTAAGAAACAAACATAATACATAAGTTACACGAAGTATTAATGTGATAAGGATAATGTTTAAAAATGATCAGCTACTTTTAATATTAGCTATATGAAGGAATGTTTCAGTGGATATTTTGCTCTCTAAATAGGTACTGTTGCACAAATAAAACTGTCTAGCATTTTATTAGTAGAAAACAGTGGATGATTTAGCGACATTATGCTCTTTTGCAGCTACCGTCGTAAATATGATTTAAAACCGTCTGCACATTTTCAGGTTATTGAACTGGTCGTAAATTTTCAGCAGAAGCTGTACTATAAATAACCTGATTCTCTAACCACAGGTTGAGATATCTGTACGAAGTTCGTTTTCGCGGTCCTTGGAAACTACTGTGTAAGTTTTCGGTACGTGACGCAAATACTTAAGAAGCGGGTTAGGTTATTGAGTGTCGATACTTTTTTACCCCGCGGTTCGTGGCAGAAAACAAATGAAACACATTCAAGTTTTTTTTCAATATTCAGTTCAGAAAAATAGGGGTTAGGTACTAATTTGGTATTTTAGGTTGTCACTCAAAGGGTCAGCAACTTACCGAGAGATGTATGGTGATATACGACTGTACTTTTTCAATTTAGCATTTTCTGCGTATTCACGAAAATAAAAGAGACGCAATATTCGGTGTAACCAGTTAAAAATAAACAAAACAACACCATCGTACTAATAAATGAAAGCGTTCAAAATCCTTATTTTGTTCTTTAATTTTTTCATTGAATTATTCGGCAGTCAATCACTTTAATAAATTGCGTCCTCATTTCAATTATAAATGAGAAATCGAAGAACAAAGCTAAAAGCCTGCCTTTTTTCTTGCTCCAGTATTGAGAACCCCTAATTGTCGGTCACGGCACGTATTGTATTGTATTGCGCGACAATGTAACGGTTAATCATTTTTTGGCTGGATTACTCGTACCCATAATTAATGGCGAAAACAATGACAAACAATTAACGAATGGCGTCGTAAGAATGGTGGCGGGTTTATTAGGCTGAACAGTGTAGGATAAAAATCTCTGGGGCCTTACCATGACGAAAAAACATAGAATGTACCAGTTGCTTCTCTTCCCGCGCAAATGGTAAAAACCCATCGAGGGAATGGGCGAAAATCATAGGAATCATGTTATAGGCGATGCGGCAACCCATCACTACTTTGATTCCACTTTCCACCTCTACGCCCTCAGTGTCTTGCTAAACGTGGCCTGTAGGTCTTGTAACCTTAGGCTCTGTCTACCCCATAAGGGATAAAGACGTGATCTGCGAATGAATGTGAATTACCATGATGTCTTAATGCGATTCAATTCCGATTCAGTTTAGGTTTGCTCGCTGTCAGATCCATAGCTACTATAAAAATTACAGTTAAAACCTGCCTTCTACTAAAACAATGCCTTCATGAGTTCAGTGTCCAATGAATGTGTTATATTAATATAATTTCGTCAGACTACTTTTTGAATTTGTTTTATTGCACTGCTGTGTTCCGGTGTGGAGAGTAAGACATCCGGGGAAATTACGGGCACAAGAGGCATTTCATCTTAGTCCTCTAGGTTGGCAACGCATCTGCAATCCCTCCGGGGTTGCGGGTGTCTATGGGCAGTGGTGATCACTTACCATCAGGTGACCCACTTGCTCGTTTGCCTTCCTATACATATAAAAAAATAAAAAATTAATGATTTATTTGCATCACAATCATTTTTCAAATGTACCTTTTAGCATTATAGTATAGTACCAGTCATAAATGTAGTAGATTAATGCCCCTTCTACGCGTATAAGTCTGCACTCAAGCTTTTGCACGAGATATTATTATGGGGTAACAAATGAAAGCACGAGCTTCTTTTTTAGAGTTGCTAAAAATATTACCTACTCACTTCGTTAAAAGCACACCTAGTAGTTTATAAATATTGATTTTTTTTCGATTGTACGGTCGTTAATCTTTAAGTTTCCCAATTACTATATTTCTTATACCAGCTTAATTCAATGATGCAGTCAAAATGTTCATTGTATTTTTTTAAACAAATTAATACATGGCATGGATTTCATTGGTAAAAGGCAAAGAAATGTCAGTCATTCTAACAACTTATATTAATTTCTACAATCTATTATAGCACGATAACACCTACTAAAAACTTACTTGGGAAATTCAGAAAATCGTCATAAATTTGGAAGTATCACCTCAAAATTAAACAATTTAATTATTTATCCAACAAAAGGCATACTCAAAATGGCGGCAACTTTCCTAACTTACTTAAACGTTCAAGTGTAATCAAATATCACAAATAACTGCATTAACAGATAATGACACTTTTATTGGAGTCTTATACAAGTTTGAAACGCAGTATCGTGAGACCGAGTAGAGACAATGTTTAAATGAGCGGCACGCGCCGACGTGACGTCGTTATGGGCCAACGCAATTTTCTGTGGGTACTGAGATGAGTACTTAGTTCCCCTTGTACAGTCAAGTGTAATAATATGTATCTAGTCAAAGTTTCAAAAATAAGTATCATACGCTCTTACACCGGCGTAATAAGGTCGCGGGACATATTTTTGACAAGTTCAAATCGATACTTATTTTTGCACTTGACCGTACATTTTTGTAAATATTTTTTTATTTTTCTTTACTATAAAGAGGTAAAGTTTGTCTACGGAACCGATTTTGAAAATTGTTTTACCATTAGAAAGCCATATAAATTGCGAGTGTTATAGGCTATATTTAATCGGTGCGGACGAAGCCGCAGGCAATAGCTAGTTTTAAATAAAGCATTTATCTTCTTACTTAATGTCGTAAATACGTATATAACTAAACATGAATGAAATATTGTATCTTCTTGAAAATAATGTCCTTCAGATTCGGTTTTGCCGATTTCTTGTATTTATTTTTGTTCAATCAGAACTTGAAAGTATTAAATTGACTTTGTATTTTATCTAATCGAACTAAATTCGATACCGTATCGAGTCTAGACAAAAACCAATAGCGAATGAAATGTTCTACATTGCATCATAATGAATTTTAGTGAAATAATGTATATTATAAGTAGGCTTTTATTTAATTTACCTTTGTATTTTTCGGTACCTATTCTACAATCGTTAGTCTCCAAAAACTAAAAAATGTTTTTTTAATGGGCTGCAAAAGAACAGTGATGTCCTATTTTATTTAATAAAATGATCAGAGACACTGAAATTTTCCTTCAATTTCTAGTGGAAGTAATATTCGAAATCGTTATTCACGAGCACCTTTATCGAAACATTTCCACACCGCTCGTTACTGAAACAAGGAACTTGTTGTTATTCATGGTATGCAAAACCGGTACATCTATTTTCTTCTGACCCTTAGAACGAAGGTCGCGGGGGAGGGGTTTTAAAAGAAACCTTAATTAACTAATCAGTTATTGGTGGACTTGCATACAACTTTGTATGGGAATTGGCTCGTTATTTTTGCTGGTCAGTGTATATTGCCCTACTGTATAAAATGCCAATGAAACTATGGATTATGTATAATCTCTCTCTAGACATGCTCGTAAACATAACATGCATAAATAACGTCATTAGGCTCGTAAAACCTATGAATATTCCATTTGTGTGCAAATTTTGATGGCTTTTTGGCGCCATATAAACCCTAAAATGAATTTAGCAATCGCACAATATGTTTCCGACTTCAAAAAATTAGTTTTTGTTTGACAGGGCTTACATCCTGAGAATGCCATTGTCAGGGTATGATGGTGGGAATCACATATCAATTACCGATATCGTTTGGCTTTATAGCCAATATTTTATCTGGCAAAAAGTTCAATTATGATTCGGTAATAAGGCAATAACTAAAAAGAAGATTTGGCTTGCAGGTTAAGTTAGGCTAGTTTTAGTTTTTACTCGTAATAACTAACCTGGTTAAACTGGTAAAAATATCAAATATTTTGAGCGGGCCCTCAAATTAATTTGAGAAGCTGGGCAAAACTAGAATTACGAGTACTGCCACAATCTATGTAAATGTAGCATCGTAATACCTAATAGAAAAGCTTGTGGTACTATAAAAAGAAAGAAGAAAGAAAGAAGACATTTATTTCTTTTTGCAAGACACACAAGTATAAGAGAATATACACAATTTTATAGCAAAAAAAAAACAAGAAAAAAACAAAGACATTAAAAATAGATGCTCAGCGTTGTGTGTGTCTTCGCAAAAGTGAAACGGTCGCTGGGTCAGCATATATAGAGAGCTATAGAGAGTTTTAGCACGTGTCAGATAATATCCGCAGCTCTACTGTCATCGTGTAACTGCGGCCATGTCCGCTGTCAGCCGTGGCATGTTTCCGCGCCGGCCGTGAACTGAAATTATATTTCAGACGAACCCTTTCTTATATTTCCTGTCTATTCAGAAGATATCTGTTCTATGCAGTGTGTGAGCTCTTTCTTATTACGCCAGCGTATTTTCATGGCCAATTCATTTTTATACCCTGTTGTTCCACGAGTATGCTAGTCGATCTTTGAATTTCGGCAAAGCAGACCAAATCACAATATTTTTTGTTCGAATGTTCACTTGCATTTTAGCAACAACAAAACACCCGCCCTCCGGGTCCGAGTGTTTTGTTCTTATTTTAAAAGCATCCTTTCTACGCGATCGTAAACTTGAAACGGTTGAAACTATCGAAGAGGAATAGAAATGATTTGTTCTTGTACTTTACATAGACGAATAGCATTCCCTGAAAGGATGTGGCTTCCCTAAGGACGTAAAGAAAGCCCGTAACGATAAACAATAATATACAATACGAGGTTTGGTAATCTCCCAAAGCAGAGGTAGAGGAAAGAGGGAAACCGCAAGGGTGTCGAGTCAAACCGTACTATATCTAAATAAATCGGAGCCTTCCTTTTATCGTATATGCTCTGCTGTTTATTGCATCCCACTGTTCTACAATGTATTAATACTACACAATAAATATCACATAGTGAACCAACGTTGGTGTGACGAAACACGATCATTTATTGATATCTCGTTTCATCACGGACTTTTTAAACCGCGAAATTTATAACACACATAAATCACGTCTCTTACTGGGTAGACCGAGCCTAAGTTAACAAGACCCAAAGGCCACGTTTAGCATGATTCTAAATCTATAGTATGTTCATTTTAATCAAATCAGTGTATGTAATGTATGTATGTATATATATGTATGTAAATTCTTTATTGAGCAAAATGAACATAAAACAAAATACAATTGATAAACACTGAGATACATGCACAAAGGCACTTATCAACGCTTGACAAAAGTCAGATACTTACCTTGTTAAATTATGTATTCATTTTAAACAAACTAATCTTCTGCTTCTTTCATATTACAGAGACTAATTTCCTTCAGTCCGTGTGCAGTTTTCCACGAGATGAATTTTTATTTAAATAATAAAATAACTGATAAGAACAAATGAAATGAATGAATGAAAACAAATGAAATGAATCAGAGATTATTGCCCTTTCAGTTTCGCGACACTAAATGACATATAAGTTTTGCAGTTCGTGGACAAACGACACCTTGTTATATTACCGAGCTTTTTATGTTGACTTTGTAAGATCAATGAAAAATAGCTATATTACTTTGTATGGAGCCATTTGTTACTGTTTTTCTTGCTTAGTAGGTACACAGTTGACCGTCGACCTTTGTCACACTTGATATATTGCGTATGATATATTGATACATTGTTAAGCACGTATGTAGGTATTCAGTTTCTTAGGGCCCTCGTTAAAGTTGGATCCCCTCAAAAATTCCTAGAAGGGACAAGCTAGTTTCACGCAATTGGACATTACAATGGGTTCAAATTTATCTTCGCCTCCAAATTTATTCCTTCAGTTAGTTACTAAGGAGAAAATATAAAAGAATATATTTATAAACCGTTACTTCAGCTAGATTGTTCCCCGTGGTTATTTTGGAATCGCCACAAAAGATCTCGATTAAAGACAGCCGTTAAATTACAAAACTTTGGACGAATTTGAATTATTTGGAAATTTCATTTCAAATAGAATTAGAAGAGTCCATAGTAGGTACCCATCCAATTCTATAGGAAATGAAATTTCCAGATAATTCAAATTCGTCTAATGTTTCATTTACAGTTAAAGTTACAGGTAACTTTGTATTACTTTATATTGTGCATCAATATTTAGCCGCTATTGTGATCAATCTAAAAGAATTGGATGCTCGGACTGCCACTATTTTCTTGCTTTAATTTGGCTTTCATTTTAATTTAGCTTTTACCATTGCAAGACACAGACCAAACAGTTTTTAATGTAATGTAATACGGGCGCTAGAGTGTAGTTGTAAAGTAGTCCACAATTTTTCAATTGTTTTTACGGGTTTTCACATTTACTTGTTTGGTCAACAAAAAATATGGTATCGTTCCACAAAAAATAAAAGTTGAACTGCCGAAAAGGTTGTCAGCTTAGCAATGCTGTGGTACAGAACTACATCATGAATCATGATCATTGCCGTGATCGTTTACTTCCACTGTGGTTGCTGGTTACACAGACATCTACTACTGAGTATTAATGGCTTTACCCTACTCCCTACTCGAAGTTTCAAGCCCTATACAGCTCATAATGGTCACGAGTAACCGTTGACGTGCATGTAGACGAATAACTCAATCTTGTTATCGAATGAAACTAATGCTATCGCTGCGATACGACAAGAAAATGCACTCTGGATATCATTTACGCTACGACGTCTTACTATAACCATCAACTTGGTTCACAAATATTTGTGTTGTTTATTTACAGCTTATTCCCGCGCACAGTTTCGCTTGTTTTGGAGGATTGTTTGTGGCTTTTTTGATTGTAAGGTCGACCAAATAAGTGGGTAATCTTTTTCATCCAACTTCGTATCTAATTAAATTGTCGCTAAAGTCGAACTATCAAGTCGACAACCACGTCTAATTAACATTTTGTTTTATGACCTGCAAAGGGTTTCACCACCCACCCTATCATGCTAAGCGTGACTTTTGGGTCTTGTTACCCCAGGCTTCCTCCATGCTGGTCTGGGAGTAAAGGAAAAACATTGAATTTACCAGTTGTTTCTCTTCCCGCGCAAATGGTAAAAGCCCATCGAGGGAATATGCGAAAGTCTTACGAATCACGTTATAGGCGATGCAGTTAGCAACCCATCACTATTTTGATTTCGCTTTCCACCTATACGCCCTTAATCATGCTAAACAAGGCCTTAAGATTTTGTTATACCTTAGGCTTTGTCTACCCCGCAAGGGATAAAGACGTGATATATGTATTTATGTATGTATGTTACCACAGGCTCTGTCAACCCGGTAAAGGACATACACCTAGCGTGATTTATGTATTTATGTATTGTAAGGATTTTCAATCTTTTGGTGACAGATTGTATACATATTTGGCTGATGGTACCTGTGCAAGACTGCACAACCTTTTTTAGATAGTTTTTTACTTTTTTAATTGTTTATGGTTTTTTAAGATGATTTTGGCAGATGAGATTTTTGTTCCTACTGAAAACCAGTGCCTTTGATTTTGATCCCAAATATTGGTCCGTGACTGCGCTGCGTGGAAATTATGGTACGAAGACCTCAGTTCGATTTCGAATTTGCGTATTCCGCGGCGCTATAACTTGAGTGATCTCGAGGTACTAGGCTGTGAACTACATGTGTTTTCAGATGCGAGCGAGTCAGCATTTGCAGCCGTCGCCTACTGGCGATTTCTTTATGGAAACGGTGCTGTTAGACTCTCTCTCATCTGTAGCAAGGTTCGGGTATCACCGCTGAAACCTGTCTCGATACCCCGATTAGAGCTTCAAGGTGCTCTAATGGCTGCACGTCTTGCGACGTCTATATGCGAAGCCCACCGTATGAAACCTTCAAGACGTGTTTTCTGGTGTGATTCAATGACTGTTCTTGGGTGGCTTCGCAGTGATGGCCGCACCCTCAAGCCTTTTGTGTCTCACCGAATTGGCGAGATTCTGGAACTCACAAACGTTGGCGAGTGGCATTGGGTCCCTACTGATTTCAATGCAGCAGATGATGCCACGCGCGTTAAGCGCTCCGTGCTCTCTCCAGAATGTCGCTGGATTGCAGGACCTGCCTTCCTTCTTTCTTCGGACTGGCCCACTGAGCCTCAGATTGATATCAGTGGTCTAGGCCGTGAAGAGTATAAAATTAATACATTCGTTCATCTCATTACCGAAACCGACCTGCCCGCACCAATCTCTGCTAATCCAAATCGTTTCAGCTCATGGATGAGAATGCTGCGAGCAACAGCAAGAGCGCATCAATTCATTTCATTATCACGCATGCGTAGTCTGCAAAGACGAGATCCTAGCTCTAATCTAACTCGTCTTGAAGGAAGTTTATGTACCTTCCAACCTACTTGCACATCCTCTCCTAATATTCCCTCTTCATCAAGAAGAATTCTATCTGCGGGAGATTTACGCCTAGCTGAAGCCCACCTTTTACGCCAAAGCCAGCTGGATTCTTTTAAAGAAGATATCCTGCGCATAAAAAACCGAGAGCCGTTACCTGGTGGCATTGGGTCCCTACCATAATTTCCACGCAGCGCAGTCACCTTGAGGAAGCTCTTGGTCCCAGTCTACACCCTTGCGCCAAGCGTCTTGGAACATGATGCGACCGCGAACAACGATTGGCGCAAGGATTCCGAGTGGATCATAGATACGCATCACGTGCACCAGCACCTCACGCTTTGTAACCTTATTTGGCAATGGGGCCTCCTTCTTAACACCCGTATTAAAACTGATCACGTCGTGGGCGGGTTGCCAAATGAGGCCCAAAGTGCGAACGGGAGTGGCTAGACGACCCAAATCTATGTCAATATCTTTGTTCGTAGTTGTCTCGAGTAAGGATCCCTCAGGCAGCATAGAGAGTGCTGAGGGATCGTTAGATGTCCAGCCGCGCATCTCGAAACCAGCACGAGCGTGGACGGTATATATATCGGCAGCTAGCTTAGCGGCTTCGCGGGCATTATCTAAGCTAGTTATGCAATCGTCCATATAATGGTCAGCGATGATTGCTCGTGCTGCTTCCGGGTAAGTCTCCTGCCATTCCAAAGCATTTTTATTTTTGATGTAAATGGCAGTAAACGGGCTGGATGCCGCACCAAAAATCATGGACGACATGCGAAAAGTTCTGATGGGTTCATTCGGGGTGTCGCGCCACAGAAATCTCTGCGCGTCCCTATCTTTTTCTATAATCTTTATCTGTGGAAACATTTCTCGAATATCAGCATTTAGAGCGACTTTACCCTCTCGAAACCGCATCAGAATACCTAGCAAAGATTGTAATAAGTCCGGGCCGGTTAATAACAAAGAATTCAGTGACACGCCGTGAGACTTGGCAGCCGCGTCATGTACTGTTCGTAATTTTAGAGGTTTATTTGGGTTTATTACGCCAAAGTGCGGCAGGAACCAAAGAGGACGTTCCGAAACGAGATACGATGAGCACGGTTCGGCGTATCCCTTTGACAACATGTCATGTATGTTGCGTCGGTAGCGTTCGGCATAGGATGGATCTTTCAGCATTTTCTTTTCTAAACTGAGAAACCTAGAGAGAGCTAACTTATAACTATCTGGTATATCCAGCTTATCAGCTTTCCACAACAAGCCTACTTCAAAACGGCCGCCCGGCAGGCGGTGTGCCGTACGCTCAAGAACCTGTACGGCGCGCTCGTCGTCAGCGTTGCGGGCTTCGTTTTTTGATATCCCTATAGAATCTAGTTTAAATTGTTCCCTGACAAGGCGTTCTAGAACAGACTGTTGATTTTCTATCTCAGGTTCATTTACTGTGGTATGATTGATGACGTCAACTCGTCTAGTTTTGCTGCATCCGAAACCAAACAAAACCCAGCCCAAAGCAGTCAGGATAGCTACAGGTTGTGACTTGGTACCTTGGCGTATTGTTTTAGCGAGTGATAAATGCCAGTTATCTATACCTATAATCACCATTGGTTTAACGTCCTCATAACAAAATTCATTGGCAATATCGGTCAGGTACGGATACTTACGCACGCTGTCGTGATGCGCAGACTGACGCGCAGCACCTAAACCATTGATTGACCTAGCCTTTTTGATGTGGTGTATTTCGTTTGAGTGACGACCTTTAATATTGAAGTTGACGTATTGTACGCTAACGTCTTTGCCTAAACCACCCACACAATCTAAATGGATTTGTTTTTCGGGTCCTGTGGCACCAATCCGAGCAGAAATCTCAGAGTCTAAAAATGTCGCCGTGGAACCGTCATCCAACAAAGCGAAAGTGTCAACACTGCCAGAAGGTCCCGACACAGTCACGGCCACTATTTTTAGTAGCGGGCGTACAGAAAGCTCTTTGGGTGAAGAGGACGTCGCATGTAAGAGTATTTCATGGTCCGAGTCGTCGGACGGCGGTGCAGCGACGGGCGCGGCGGGCGCGCCGGGGGCCGCCAGCGCGGCCGCGCCGGAGGTCGAGGGCGCGGGCTCGGCGTCGTCGTGCTCCGCGTCGACGTGCGCGACCACCGCGCGCTCGGGCCCAGACCCATGCAGCAAAACATGATGACGCATGTCGCAACCGTCTACGCTACATACCTTTTTTATACAAGAAGTTTTATATTTATGGAAACCTTTTTTCAAACATCTGTGACATATCTTATTATTTTTAATGAACTGCCACTTATCATTTAATGACATTTTGACGAATCTGTTACAGCTTGACAGTTCATGGATTTGTTTACACAGCGAACAAATGTTATTGGAATTATCAAGTGTGTTGGAGTTATCGGACTGAATTGGTGTTGGAATGCTATTCGTTTTACAATTTTCAGCAACAACGTTTACCCTATCTCTATAGGCGGTCTGCCGAGCAGCGGCGGGCGGCGAGTACTCGATCGCGCCTCCGAACCTACACTGCAAATCGACTTCACGCGATAGGAAATCCGCGAACATTTCGATCTTGGAAACACAACCGTCACATGAATTAGCATAATCCAGCCACCGTGGACGCAGCAGCGGGGGCAGCTTGCTCCACAACGCTTGAAAAAGCTCGGGCGAACGTAGGTGGTCCGGCTGATTTAGCAGGCGGACTACCTCGACGCAATTGCGCACCCGGCTTGCGAATAGAATTAAATCCTTGCTGTCGTAACTCACCTTGGGCAGTGCGCGCACCGCCGCCACTTCGTTCATGACAATGATCTCGGGGCGGCCGAAGCGCGCGTCGAGCGCGGCCAGCACCGGGCCGGGCGCGCGCGCCGCCGCCAGCAGCCCCGCCACGGCCTCGCGCGCCGCTCCGCGCAGAGCGCACGACAGTCTGGCTAAATTGTCGACCGCCGACAGACTGTGAGCTGTATTTTCATACACTCTTTTCATAGCCAACCAATCTAAATAAGACTTGCCGTCGAAGGTGGGCAAATCCATCTTCGTAACGTAGGGTTGAGGATTAACTTTATTTATCAACTTCTCCAACGCATTGACTAAGCGCGTCACTCCTCCGTCTTCAGCACGACTCTGCTCGGGAGCGCGATCGCATGCCACGGCATCCGTGCCGCGCGGCGCTATCGGTCCCTGTGCCTCGCATTGGGCCGCAGTGTCGACGTATCTGAAAGGTGGGTTGGCGCCGAGTAAATGTTGTTCGTTAGGATTAGGAAACACATTATTTACCCATTCATGTACACTAGCGCAACTGCGCGTAGCGTGGCTGCTGCCGCGCTGGCTAGCGCTCGCCTCTATGGAAGCGAGATTGGCTTTCAGCTCAAGTTCGGCAACATGCCGCTCTCGCTCGGCAGCCGAGCGCTCGCGTTCCGCAGCCTGACGCTCGCGTTCGTTTTCTATGTCAGCTAGACGACGCGCGTGCAGCGCTTGTGCTTCTAGTTGTCGAGCTACAATAGTGGAGCGCGAGGTGCCAGCGCTCGAAGTGCGGGAAGGTGCCCAGTCCTCGGCATGAAAGGGTGAGTCCGCGCTTACCTGAGCTGACGGGGTTGAAACCCTTTCTTCTGCGTGACGCGCTTAGTCAATGCGTTGGAGAAGTTGATAAATAAAGTTAATCCTCAACCCTACGTTACGAAGATGGATTTGCCCACCTTCGACGGCAAGTCTTATTTAGATTGGTTGGCTATGAAAAGAGTGTATGAAAATACAGCTCACAGTCTGTCGGCGGTCGACAATTTAGCCAGACTGTCGTGCGCTCGAGTGGCATTGGGTCCCTACTGATTTCAATGCAGCAGATGATGCCACGCGCGTTAAGCGCTCCGTGCTCTCTCCAGAATGTCGCTGGATTGCAGGACCTGCCTTCCTTCTTTCTTCGGACTGGCCCACTGAGCCTCAGATTGATATCAGTGGTCTAGGCCGTGAAGAGTATAAAATTAATACATTCGTTCATCTCATTACCGAAACCGACCTGCCCGCACCAATCTCTGCTAATCCAAATCGTTTCAGCTCATGGATGAGAATGCTGCGAGCAACAGCAAGAGCGCATCAATTCATTTCATTATCACGCATGCGTAGTCTGCAAAGACGAGATCCTAGCTCTAATCTAACTCGTCTTGAAGGAAGTTTATGTACCTTCCAACCTACTTGCACATCCTCTCCTAATATTCCCTCTTCATCAAGAAGAATTCTATCTGCGGGAGATTTACGCCTAGCTGAAGCCCACCTTTTACGCCAAAGCCAGCTGGATTCTTTTAAAGAAGATATCCTGCGCATAAAAAACCGAGAGCCGTTACCTCGAAGCAGCCGCCTCTTCAAGTTGTCACCCTTCATGGATGAAAGCAACCAGCTTCGGATGTCCAGTCGCATCGTCGCGGCAACAGCTGTCACAGACGAAATTAAGCGTCCGCTAATTCTGCATGGAAAACATGAGACTGTTCGACTTCTGATAGCCCGATACCATCAAAAAGCTGCCCACGCACACAACGAGTTAGTTATGAACGAGCTGCACCAAAGATTTTGGATCATAGGCCTTAGAAATGCCGTCCGGTCAGTGGCCCATAACTGTCAGCTGTGCAAACTTCGCCGCGCTAGAGCGTTCCAACCGCCAATGGGAGACCTGCCGGAGGCTCGTTTAGCTCACCACCAGAGGCCCTTTTCTTTTGTTGGCCTCGACTACTTCGGCCCCATTCATGTCACTATTGGCCGACGGCGAGAGAAGCGTTACGTGGCCCTTTTCACATGTCTTGTCGTTCGTGCCATACACCTTGAAGTGGTCCACAGCCTGTCGACCGACGCAGCCATAATGTGTCTCCGCCGTTTTTCAGCTCGTAGAGGAACACCTTCAGAAATCTGGTCCGATAATGGTACTGCTTTTGTCGGAGCTAGCAGGGAACTGCAAACTCTCTACGGCGAGTCGGTTGAAGATTACGCTGCCAACGAGTCGATGAGTTGGCGTTTTATCCCTCCTGGAGCTCCCTTTATGGGCGGCGCGTGGGAGAGACTGGTACGTAGTGTCAAGAATGCGCTGAAAGTGACGCTTCGAGAACGTGCCCCCTCTGATGAAGTCCTCTTGACCCTCTTGACAGAAGCTGAGGCTTTGGTAAATTCGCGGCCACTTACACATGTCTCGCTAGACTCCGATACCGACGAGACGCTGACGCCAGCTCATTTTATTCTCGGATCATCGTCTGGGCGCGCTATTCCTGCCACTCTTGATGAATCGGATCTCCTCAGCAGAAACAGATGGCGAAGAGCTATGAGGCTAGCCGACCATTTCTGGCAGCGCTGGGTAAATGAGTATCTGCCTTCCTTGTCACCCAGAGTTGGAGGCGGCACTCCACCCACCATTGCAGAAGGCGACGTCGTGGTCATCTGCGATTCCAACCTGCCGAGGGGTTCGTGGCCCAAAGGTCGCATCACTCGGCTATACCCTGGCCGTGATGGGGTAGTTCGGGTGGCAGACGTTACCACTGCTGCTGGCATCTTCCGTAGACCCCTGAAAAAGCTAGTTCCCATCTCTTAAAAAAGGGGAGAATGTGCAAGACTGCACAACCTTTTTTAGATAGTTTTTTACTTTTTTAATTGTTTATGGTTTTTTAAGATGATTTTGGCAGATGAGATTTTTGTTCCTACTGAAAACCAGTGCCTTTGATTTTGATCCCAAATAGTACCAATAGCTCCCGCTTGTACCTACTTTATTGAAAAATGCAGCGGTCATGTTAGTTATAAATGACTTTGTGTAGGTAACAAGGGTTTTTATATCATTCATCAAGCTGTCAAAAGCTTCTATAACATGTTCGATTAATTGGGTTTGCGTTGCATAGTAACAAAAACCTCGTACCTAATATTTTTTCTGAAGTAAGTAGGTATATGCCGCTGAATAACTTTAAGTCATCTTTCATGCGTTTTTTTGTTACAACTTCAGTTAAGTGTAGTTAGTTCTTTAGTTTATGTTATTTACTGTCTCTTACGATCGTTACTTAAGAAATTACTAACGTCTAAAATAGTAGCGTACTTATCATTTTTGTAACATAAGTACATAAAAGTACATACATACACAAATCACGTCTTTGTCCCTTACGGAGTAGACAGAGCCTAAGGTGGGAAGACCTAGGCCACGATTAGCAATATTGTGGTATAATACTGTCGTATCTATATGATGGCAAAAAATGGAATTAAAAGCTAGCCGCATCGCCTATAACATGATAAAAAAAAACCTAAGATTTTCGCACATTCCCCCGATGGGCATTCATCAGCGCGGGAAGAGAAGCAACTGGTACATTCTGTTTTTTCTTTGCTCTCAGACCAGCATGGAAGTATTAAGGATTATTAAGTAACATGTGATTAACAACCAAGTGAACCTTTTAATCCTTTAACTACTTGTTTCATAATCAATGTGTTTTTCTCTAGCAAAGACTAGTTAACGTGACAGATGAATGTCATGGCAACTAAAGTTTAATAAGCGTTTTTGACTAAGGATGTAAATGTATTACGTAACTTCTATACACAATAAGTTCTACAATCTAATTTAAAACTGCATCGCAAACACTCGTAAGTCAATTTATAGTTTACGAAACAACCATATGGATTACTTCTGTGTTTACCAATGAATCTTTTGGTTCGACGATGCAGGTAAAAATGTTTACAGTATCGCGAATTAGCAACGAATGAACGAGTGTGGAAAAGCGGTCACGAGTCTCAAAATAACCCCGTTGTTATTTGTTAGAGTTTGAAATGGTACTTAGGGTACAAGCTCTGCACTTAGTTTGGCAATGCGCTCCCTTCTATTAAGTAGGTATAGAATACTTAAATGAATAAAAATATTTTCACTTCACTTGCTCGAAAAGGCTGACTTTCTCCTTCAAAACCTGCGTGGAAAAGTGCTTTTTCCCCGCTTGCGTGGAAAAGGTTTTTAAAATTCGAACGTGACGATGACCACCATTGCCCACCTACTCATATACTCAGAAATTAGAACTTTGAACTTCGTATGTTGTCGTCTCGCTTATACGAATAGTACCTACTTAATTAGGTGAATGAAAAGGACGGAATAATACGAACTTCAAATGTCGAACTTGTTATCAGACCCCTAACTAAAAGAAAGACAAAAAAAGACATGTAATAGAGCCCTGGGCGGCCTATTTGCAAAATAATTAAGAATTATTTTGACATCCAATTCTTCGAAGGATATGCATTTGCAATCCGTGAGCTCTTCGAACTACTTTCAGGTTTGTCTTAATGTTTCCCACGCTCGGCCAATTCAAATATCAAACCCATAAGAATGAAAGAGACAGCAAGACAAACCCAATTCTAAGAGCTCACGGAAAGTAGCGATTCAAAATACCACATTATATACTAACATCCATAATGTCTAGTCCGTGTTGCAACTATTAAAGATTGAGATCGTGAGTAAACCGAGTAAACCGACAACCTGCGGGCGTTTTTCTTGTTACTCTTTCATTTAATTTTACTTACCAAACTTTAGAGTTTAGTTACTATATTTACCACAGACCACCATTGGATTGAATACACCCATTTTCACGAAATTCCGCCTCGTTTCTTTTCTTCATCTATAATCCTGGCTTGCATGTCGATCAATCTTCAATACCGCGTAGTACTAGTACATACCCTACTTGTTATGCCAATCAAATGCTCCTTCCTATAACGTCGATGTTCCTTCCGCAGAGTGCGGAGTGCCAACATACCAGGCCACATTATAATAAAACTGAACGCAGCCGTTACGTACGATCCTTTCTGAATATAACAGCAAGTTTTTGAAGATAGACCCTTTGCTCGTCTTCACCACTTTTTTCGCATTAGCTTTGGAACTGATGAGGAAGTTAGGAGTTGTATCACGTAGGCTAGGTTTAGAATTAGGACTTTATCTCACGAAGTATTTGGCTTTCCTAAAGGCTAAAACGATGCTATAGATTGGATGGCTTTTGAACGATTACAGAATGTAGAAGTAAATTGATTAATAAATTTCTTGCGTGAATAGAAAAGAAAGAAAAAGCTTTGTCATTGTTCAACCGCCACTCGTTTTTTTCTTCTTATTATGTAGATGTGGGTACTTGTTTTTGTGACATTGGATATCTTGAGTGTGTATCGGACTTTAATTATTGTTTATGATCCAGAAAATACTACGATTTCTGTTATGGAGGATTCAATTATTTTAAAACAAGAACAACACAACATTTTGCGGTATCATGCTGTTGTTTGGGGCGATTAGGCCGAAATAAGATAAATGAGTTGCTAACAGACATTTTAGAAGGAAAGAAACGGTTTCCAGAAATAATTTGTTATTGTTTAGCAGTAGAGTGCTAGCTAGTATAACAAGCGTTTATGAATAAGTCCCTTAATTATAAATAACCGGTCGTCAAACTTATGTTAACTAAACATGCGTTTGTCTTTATTTGTCACTTTAACATTGGCCTTTGCTACACAGAGAAAACATAGACAGCTATAACGAGTTTGCAACTTTTGTTTTTATGAATGACTAGCTTCTGCCCGCGACTTCGTCTGCTATGTAGTGACTATGTAGTGATATGGTTGCCGATAGTTTATTAATACAATTTAAGTACAAAACCGAATTTGTAAAGTAGAATTGGAATAGCTCACTGACATTAGGTGCTGGCCATATACTCTAAAATTCGAATTTCGAAGTTCATTTTGTGCCATTCTGCTTATATAGTCATATTATAGTCATTAGTTTGAGAGTGAGGGACGTTATTTCACGAAATTCGAAAGTCGAATTTTGGAGTAGCCTGTTGCCATGCTCGCGTTTAAGATTGCATTTCGAAGAAGCAAAATAACATTCGAACTACACTGACGAGCAAAATAACGGGTCACTCTCCATACAAATTTGTATGAAAAACGACCCGTTATTTTTGCTCGTGAGTATAGTTGAAGCTGTAACGTTCGCGTTTCGTAATATTTGCTATGCGACCTCGGGTCTTCTACACCCGATAAGTGCATCGAGCGAGGGATAAAATGCAGATCCTACTTAAACCGCAGACCAAACAAAAAGTAAACACGGACTTAGGTACTTTATTTTCAGAGGATTGAAAAATGTACCCTAAATTTCATGGATACATTTTATTCAGACACAACATTATTACATAAATATTTTTCTGTTAACAAGCCGCAAAATGTTATAGCGAAGCGAAAGTTTGTTAATTAACTCGTTTTAATTTGCCTTAGGAATTACTTAGAGTAGCAACACACTACACTGACGAGCAAAAATAACTTCGCATAGAAAGTTGTATGAAAAGTGAGCCGTTGTTTTTGCTTGTGAGTATATTTAGGAACACAAATCACAAGAGAATTGTTAAGTAATTTCAGTGAGCGTACAGTCAAGCTCAAATTATCTGAACCCTGAAATTAGTGACAGTGATATAATACGTCGGGTTCACCTTTTGATCTTGTCGAGTGTCCCTAGTTTATTTTTTATACACTTTTTAATCTAATACAACGGAGTATGGTAATCTAATCTGGCTAAAGCTTCAATTTCACGGCTCAAATACTTGGTCTTCACGGATAGTATTCTGAAACAAAAATACATCGTAAATAACTACTGAATAAGACTGCTTACAAAGTTACATTAACGTGTAAAAAATATATGGTCCGATTTCCATTGAAACATTATCTATACACGTATAATATGATAGTATGCATCATCATCATCATCATCGACGTCCCACTGCTGGGCACAGGCCTCCTCTCAGCAGGAGAGGGCTTGGGCTAAAGTTCCCACGCGGGCCCAGTGGGGATTGGGAACTTCACTTGAATTACTTCGCAGATGTGTTCAGGTTCCCTCACGATGTTTTCCTTCACCGAAAAGCTCATGGTAAATTTCAAGTATATTTCGCCTAATAAATACCGAAAATCTCAGAGGTGCGATCGCGGGATTCGAAGTCACGACCCTTTGCTTGAAAGGTCACAGGCTAAACCAAAAGGCTACCATGGCTTAGTATAGTAAGCAGCATGCCGGGCTGGAAATGTTATCGTGTCAGAAAAATAAGCTAGTTTCTGTCAAAGATAACTTAAATACATACGTACGGGGTAGACAGAGCCTGAGGTAACAAAACCTAAAGGCCACGTTTAGCGTGATTGTAGGCGTGTGGAAAAAGGAATTAAAACAGTGATGAGTTGCTAGCCGCATCGCCTGTAACATAATTCCTAAGAATTTCGCCCATTCCCTCGATGTGCTTTTACCATGTGCTCGGGACAAGAAGCAACTGGTACATTCTATGTTTTTCCTTTACTCCCAGACCAGCGTGGAAGTAAAGGTAACTTACGGCACTCATATCGGTCAAGGCATTCGCCTGCTGAGCTCCTGAAGTATTCATCGTCACATTCGCATCTGTACGCGCAGAAGTCTGAGGCACCACAATAATATTCCTCGTTGCGATTTTGGCAGGTCCTTATAGGGCAGTCTCCCACGCATACCACTGATTCGTGAGGACCGTTACAGGTCGATCCTGCAAATAAACGCGTTTACACAATATAATACTGGTGGGCGAAAATCTTAGGAATCATGTTATAGGCTTGCTAGCCCATCACTATTTTGATTCCCCTTTCCACCTAAACGCCCACAATACAATCATACTGAACGTGGCCTTAAGGTTTGGTTACCTTTAACTCTGTCTACCCCGTAAAGGATAAAGGCGTGATATATACTGGTTAATAATAATAGAAGTAGAATAACTTAAATGTTTAAGTCTCAAAATAAACTTACAGTGGAAGAGTCTCAACTAAAAATTGTTTAGAACATACATAAATTTAATACACTTTTGTTTAGCGTCGATTCTTTCAATTGGGAGCGAAAAGTATCTCCTTTCGATGCTAGAGTTGACCGAAGTAAATAAAATAATAATAAAGGTAGGTATTTTACAACTTACCTTGCGCAGAAGCAAGAAATATAGCACTGAAAAGTGCGACAAGAAATATAATGAGGCTTTTATGCATGTTGAATGAGGCAACACTGGCGACACTGGAGAGTAATCTATGGCTTTACTGGGCGAAGTTTACCTTATATACCCGATATTTGTTTAAAAAAATATCGGAAGCACAACCAGCTAATAAACATTTTTAGGGTTCTGTAACCAAAGTGTGCCAATCAAAGCTCCATTCTCTGACTGTCCGCCGATTTCAAAATTGTCATGAAGTTTGTATAACTATGTTCTTAAGGTAAGTATATCAATTTGTTTCGTTAAGTTTAATTTTCAGTACAAGTTAATTTTCTGACGCTATACATAGAATTATACATATAAACCTTCCTGTTGAATCACTCTATCTATTAAAAAAAATCGTATCATAATCCGTTGCGTAGTTTTAAATATCTGATACATAGGGTAAGGACAGACAGCGGAAAGCGACTTTGTTTTAACTATCTAGTGATGTACCATTTTATCATGAAATAAGAAAGTCGGCAAACGAGCAATTGGGTGACCTGATGGTAATAGTGAACACTATCACCCATGTCAACCCGACTGCTGTAAATTAAAAGTAAACAAGAAACGAGGTTGTGTATGTTTTTAAGTTTGACCTTAAAAATGGCAATCATAATATGATGGAACCCTTCGTATGTGAGATTGAATGCCGAAATATTTTTTTAAAATCTTAATCAACTTAATACGCACATGATTAATGAAAGATACGCAAGTAGAACAGCTCAGTATTGAAATGAACAATGGTGAGAAAAGTTATAAATTTATATTTGGAGACAAAAAGTGTTCTTAGAAAACAACAGATGTGTATTTAATGAATGACATTAATGAGCCTAGTCTGTTGAATATTTTTTATTACATTCTGGTACTTATACGCGACAAGAACGGAAGTTATGTGCTGTGATATTATCAAAAAGTTATTCGCGGTCGTTTCCTCTCATTAGGGATCATTAAAATATGCTGGTACTTTAATCTTGTAAAATTAATTTTAATGAAATACCTGCTAAGACCAAATTTACCGCGTCTTATGTCCCTTTTAATCTCTACAGTACTTATAAAATACCTACGTCAATCTAAAGAACTGTTTTTGTCCAAGACTACAGGGTTATATGGGATCGTTACTGACATGATATGTATAGTTACATTCTATGAAAAAGAATGACAAATGATCAAGTGGGTCATCTGACAGTAAGTGAACACTAATAGCCATGGACACACAACACTAGAAGATTCGATGTGTTACCAACCTAGAGGGCTGAGATACTTTAATTTAACCGGCTGTCTTACTCTCCAGGCTGGAAACACAACGCAAGTACTACTGTTGGTCAGTATTTCAATTAGGTTAACAGACTCACATGAGTCGAACGAACATTCGTTCTTGTTAAAGTAGACCACTTCCTCATCATCAGTAGCGGCCAAAAGACGTCCAATGTTGAACATAGGCCTCCCCCAAAAAGCGCCATAAAGACCGCTCTTGCTCGGCCTCATCCAGTGCCACAGCTTCAAGTAGGCCACAATAGCAATCAATACTTTTTTAATAAACACCTCGGCTTCAATAAAACTTGCTCAGATCTGGCCAAAGTTTTTGTGCGCGCACGCGGCGCTTATTGCCAAGAAGCCAAGTTTGTCGCACCGAATTAGTATCCATCTGCGAACTGATAGTCAGGTTGATTGATAGTGATAAAAGAGGGGAAGATTATAAAATCACTACATAGTATAAAACAAAGTCGCTTTCTCTGTCTTATGTCCCTATAGCCCTATGTATGCTTATATCTTTAAAACTACGCAACGGATTTTGATGCGGTTTTTTTTAACAGATAGAGTGATTCAAGAGGTTTAAATGTATAATACACGCATAATATACCGTGCGAAGCCGGGGCGGGTCGCTAGTATATAAATAATAATATCTTCTCTAATAATATTTCTGACTGTGTTCCTGTTTTTAGGAATATGGCCAAACTGAAATTGACAGTGAGTGAAATCGTCGAAACCTGTCTGGGGGATAATTCGGCCAGAACTAGAGAGAACTTCTTCGTGCACCTAAAGTATTCTTTATCAGTTACTCTGCTGGTATAATGAAAACAATCCCCTTTATTTGATCATGGGGGAATTTCGATAAAACCCTTCTCATTTAGTGCACTTCTATGATCCATAAGGCACCAAATCGGTCAACCATTTAAACTTATCTGAGAAATTTTAACGAAGCCGACTGAATCGATACGTAAATAAACCTCGACCACAAATAAAAGCAGTTTACAAAGTTCAAGTCCGCGCAGATGGTAAAAGCCCATCGGGGGAATGGGCGAAATTCTTAGGAATCAAGTTATAGGCGATGCAGCTAGCAACCCGCTATTTTGATTCCCTTTTCCACCTATACGCCTACAATCCTGCTAAACATGGCCTTTAGTTTTTGTTACCTCAGGCTCTGTCTTCTCTGTAAGAGATATAGACGTGATTTGTGTATGTGTATGTATGTCTACAAAGTTCTTACGATAGACTTCTTATTCGGCACAGTTTCAAAGTCGGTTTAATTATATTCTGATTGTTTAGGAGTAATCGATATGTGGGTAACAAAGGCATCATCTACAAACACGCCGGCGTCACCTTTGAAAGCTTAAACTTTAATAAATGGGTTACAAGCCATTATTAATAGTTGGTCGACACTTTGATTTGTTTACATCGTATGTTTATCAAATGACAACCAACGTGATCGAATTTCCGTGGAAAACCTTTTGTAGGCTTTATTACCTAGCTGACTCGCAATTGCCATCGTGTTCATTTTAACATTTCATGTGGCTGACCATTGGCATCGGAATCAGCTAGCCGTCACATTCATACAAGCACTGTCAAAATGAACACGATGGCGATTGCGAGCGAGTTGGGTAATAAGCCTACAGATATGACAAAGTTACGTAAAAAAATCACGTAATATTCACAATCAATACGACTTTTTTCCTATTGTAAGTCAATAAGAACAATATAATTTATTTTCTATATAAGGTGCTTTTAAAGAAAATGTGTCTTATAACCTTCTCCTGATAAAATAAACACAAAAAAACGGATTTGCGAAATCTGTCCAGCCGGTCACGCGTGATGCCGGAACCAAGGGACTTACGGATTCACTACGAACAAAAATCTAGATGTAAAATACGCATAGTGCGAAGTACGTATAACATTCGGTCAATCCTTATTTTTCATGCGATAATAATGGAATATTATGCCACTATGTTTTGCTGTGGAGGTACTAATTCAAATAACATGTCTGGCGTGACAGCACGCAGAAGAGGCTACGGATGCCCAATACTACCCAAGAGACCCAAATCTCGTTATGGGACGAGTTTCGTGCTCCGGAATATTATAACTAGGAATTATCTATCCACCATTTGCGTACCTTTGGACCTTGTTAAGGAACGGATCTTTGCACAACGCACAACCCTTTAGGAAAATTAAAATCTGTGTTTCAAGCCAAACCCTCTTGGGGTTTGAATAAAGTAAATGTTTTTATTGTTCGGTAGGTAGCTAAAATAATTAGAAGGTAAAGCTTTTCGTTATTAAATGGTATTTCTTATGTAACTAATTTATGAAACCAGACGACCGGATAGCCTAGTGGTTAGTGACCCTGACTATGAAGCTAGAGGTCCCAGGTTCGAATCCCTGTAGGGGCAGACAGTTGTATGATGAATACAAATGTTTGTGCCCGGGCCGGGTCATGGATGTATTTAGGTATGTATTTATCTACCTTATATAAGTATGTTTATCCGTTGCCTGGTGCCCATAGTACAAGCTTTGCTTAGTTTGGGGCTGGGTCAATTGGTGTAATTAGTCCCAAGATATTTATTTATTATTTTATTTATAAATGTAACTAAAATATTTCACATGTTACAGTCGAACAATTTGATTCTTAAACTTCCTGGTAAATAAGTCTTTGATACAAATAACGAGTAAATGGGAAAAAGTTAATTCATAGTAAAACCTTAGTCTTAAAATAAATTAGATAATGCTAAATCTATACTCGTAAGGTGAGTATCAAACAGAGGCAGGCATGTAATGGTTTCAACAAGTCGAAATTTGGCCACCGTATACTTAACAAGTTAGTGTTAGTGTTATCTGGCCTCTATTTGCGACAGTTGTCAGAGACCAGTGACAATTTTGTTTACACTACAAACTCGACAAGAATCTACGCCGGTTGGCTTCGTATTGACTACGCGTTGCATTTCGAATTGTCACTAGTCTAGTGATATAGGCACATGATGATGTAACACCAACAGTTTAATAGGTACATTTACAAAATTAGGCTTGAGCCTGTTTTCTTCTAATTATAAGTCATCCCATTTTCCATCTGGCCAGAATCTTCCAAAAGCTTCGGACAATTAACCTCTTACTCGTAATTTACTGCCCTAAGCAACGCCCTTTCTCTTTATTCACCTACAATCGTGTGACCTTAAGAATTATCTTATCACATAATTAAAACAAACTAATAGCCACTAAGATTAGAACGCGGGTTGTTTGACGACAAACTTTCTTCCCGGCCAGCATTATCAAAACATCGTCATTTCGATGCTCTGTCCTTTTCAAACTTGGCGTTCGTTGAATGTGTGCGACGAGACGGAAGAGCAGATACGTTTGTTCGAGGGGTAGTGGATTGCTGTGCTGGACAAGAAGCAATAAAGCCAGCCTGGCACGACAGGATAGAATCTTATCTCAGTTACGTCACGAGGTTATTACGCCTGGTGTACCTACCTAGTAAAGTTTCAACTTTACGTTGGATAACATTGCTAGAGGCCACAGGCGTCTACTAAAGGTTAGAAAGACAATTGAAAGCAATTAATTCGGGCAAAAGACACAACAATGGCGAAATATTTGGGTGTTACTTAAACAAAATTGAGTCTATTTACATATAAAGGATATTTTTGATGGTGTATTAAAAGACAAAGAAATTTCATTGCGTAACGCCTGCATGAAATGTGTTCTCTGAGAAAGAATAATTAAATATCAATGCCATGCCCATAAATACTAAAAAATACATTGAAAAATATGTGGTATATTTGTGAAAATGAAAGAACCTGTTTTATAAGAATGAGTAAATAGGTATACTTTAAATACATTCCATACTGGTCTGGGAGTTATATGTTTTTTTGTGTCGAGCAATAGCACTATACTATAGTCTCTATTTTGATTCCCCTTTCCACCTATACGCCCACAATCATGCTAAACGTGGCCTTTAGATCTTGTTAACTTAGGCTCTGGACACCCTGTAAGAGATAAAGACATGATTTATGTACGTATGTTTATATACTTTAAATTTATTCGATGAAACATAGAGTAAATGATATTAACATCACCCATAAATATAAGTAGAACACAATTTACCCTATTACAAATCTAAACGTCAAAAATCGCGTATCCCAACGAAACCCAAACTAGAAGAAAATTGTGTCAAATATATTCCTCATCCTGTGCCAAATTTCATATCGTGTCGTCCCGCACACCCCAATGGCCATTGATAGGAGAGTGAGAGCGACGGCATCATGTGAACTTGGAGTTTAGAAGGAGACCTCCGTGACCTTAACGCCTTCGCAATTATTCTCGGGATTTTTAGATTCCTTTGACCTTGACGCAGCGCCGCGGTCACAGGACGGCATGACTATTCGACACTGTCTAAGCGATATTGTAGCGATATGTAAATGACTTTCAGGGATCTTCCTTATCGTATGCATAATTGCAACTAATTCTACTACTACTACTGCTATTGTTCCTGTTACTAGGTACTGTTTTTTTACAAAAAAAAATATAAGTGAAAACCTTGTTTTGCAAATAGGCCGCCAAGAGCTCTGTTATGTATCTTTATTGAAACTATCAGCGCATTCGGAAAGACCATCATTGTCAAGAAGAATGCGCCGCAAGAAACTTGACAGAAAGTATTTATATTTAAGTAACAACTTTGCTAAGTCATAGGGGGAAAATTTGACTAGTGCCATGTGGCTGCGATGTCCCAGGAGTTAGTTAACTATACAAGTAAGCATCTGTCTATACTTTCTCATTTCTATATCACTTAGGCGGTGTTAAATAGAGCTCCAGGATTCTTTGCTCCACAGTTTATGTCCCCTCCTTTATAAATCATAGTAAGTTTTACTCTCACTTTATTGCAAGTTTTATAGTAGTTCCGTGAGTGCGAAGAAAACGTAAACAATGTTAAGTACTTGCAAACACTGGAAGTGAGCAGATATAGTGGAGGCAAAATACGTGAAATTTCCCTTAAGTCAGGAAATAATTCTAAGAACTGATAAAAACAATTGTTTTTGATTTGTATGGGTTAGAAATGGAATTTAATACATCACTTGATATATTCACCCCCCCGGAAAGGGGTGGAATTGGTTGAAAATGGTGTAATAGTAATAACTAAGAAGAAAAAATAGGTGTAGTCTGTGCAATTTGCCATACGTTTTATTACATCTTAATCTATATTTGCACCCGTTATTTAGCTCAATTCAAGCTACGGAACATACAAAAAAAAAATCATATAACTAAAAATATACTTTTTGGCATTGCGGCCCCGGGAAAAATACAGAACGCGGTGCAAATTGAGGAAATGATGAGAATATATATCAAAACACAATACCAAATTTGCACCAGGGTGCGACACCCGGAAAGTAGTTTTCTATGTTTTACTGTCTTTGTACTTCGGGGGAAATTTTGGAATTAATAAAAATCGTCACAATCGTCTTAACTTGGTTTGATTTACATTCGCACCCCATAAAAAATTGACATTTCTACACGGAACATGCGGTTCTGTACCCGCTACCTAGCGTTCGCTGCTATTCCTTGCGTTTAGATAGAACTATGTTTACCAAACTTCCAGTTAAAATTTTCTTTTTTTTATTGAGTGCGAATGTAGTATCTTTTAAATATGTGTTATTTATAATTTTTCACGACTATCTTAATTTCCCCCGAAGTACAATCTACAAAAGAGTGAAAAAAAACATGTTCCATACTTTGCACGGGGGTGCAAAGTTACCTGGGTGTTTATAATACTTTGAAAAACTTAATCTAAGTTTGCACCAACCGTCTGAATTATCCTCGAGCCGCAATCAGAAAAAAATATTTTACCAAAATTCTATACATCGTACACCTTTTTAATTAACATACATTATGTACCAAAGGGGACCCTTCACGTGGCTAATCTTGCGCCTAATACCTTTTATCATACTCCAAAATAACGGCATTTGAAGTTTATACCTAATATTTTAAAGTGTTCCGTACATGATAGAAAGGTGCAAACCGAGGGAAACCATCTAGTCGTGCCCTCTAACGATTCCACAAAAAAACACGACTACACGAATTACTTCCATACTTTTCCGTAATTCGACTATACTAATAGTCTTTTCTAATGTTGTTTAAAAGTAAACTTGTCTTTTGTTAGTTTCGCCAAGTTTTGCATTGGATTGTATGAGTTTCGGTGAATTCAGAACTTCAATTGTTAATATTTGATCTTGAGAGAGACCCTCTTAAGAACGATCTTTAGTCATCTTGTAGACTGTATAAACTAGTAAAATTAAACAATTTACATTATAGTACCTAAAAATTTAACACGCAGCGCTGACAAGAGCAATGACACGACTACCTTTTATTTTAGTTTTCTTTTAGCGCTGCGTGCAATTAACTTTATTTGTGGCCAGTGCTAAAATAGAATAGTTTTATAAAAAAGGTAGCTGCCTAAATAGGTGCGTCGTCTACACATCTAATAACAGAGTGAATACTTTTTTAACCCCCGACGCAAAGAATAGTGTTATAAGTTTGACGTCGATGTCTGTCTGTATGTGTGTGTATTGTAGCTCTATAGCGGGTGGACCGATTAAAATGCGGTTTTTTCATTTGAAAGCCAAGTTTCCGTGCGGTGGTTCTTAGCCATGTTTGGTAAAAATCGTTTCAGCAATTTCCACGTGGGGGTTTTTAATTTATGGTTATACATTATATCAAAGACTAGCGACCCGCCCCGGCTTCGCACGGTATATTATGCATGTATTACACATATAAACCTTCCTCTTGAATCACTCTATCTATTAAAAAAAACCGCATCAAAATCCGTTGTGTAGTTTTGAAGATATAAGCATACATAGGGACATAGCGACACAGGGACAGAGAAAGCGACTTTATTTTATACTATGTAGTGATAGTGATGAATGTGTCACTAACAAATTGCAAACAGATAGTTTTGGATCTTATTTTAGTTTAGTTTTCGGATTTTTCTGTTCTAATTTTCAATATCGTTTAAAAATTAAAAAAATATGGTTTTACCGTTAATATTTAAGTGTCTTTTTTCAATATTTTATTGACTTATTTTCCAAATATTTTTAGATTTCTATTGAAAGCGTTAAGCACAGATAACCTTAATTTTTCCACCAAGACTCACAACATTAGCTTTTTAAATATAAAAAAATCACGTTCAAAAACACGATTTATTAAATTTAACTGCACAAACTGAACATATTTAAATATTTACTCATAAAATATCTCGTTATATTATACTTACAAAAGAAGCCTAGCCTAGTTTCGAAAAAAAAAAGTTTTTTTGTTTTTACCCTACTTTAGGTTGACACAGCGATTCGAGTCCTTACACTTCAGTGATCCATCAAAAAGTAATATCAAACTTTGTAGCACAGTTTACATAATAGATATATTGTCATATACGAAAAGTTTTAAGCACTTCCTTCATCAGAGTAGCAGGCTTTGGCGCTCACATCAACGAAGTTCCATGGACAAGGAAAGTTATTTGGAAAGTTATTGTCGTTACGGATTCGGATTTGAAATTAAATATCTACTGTAACAAATCCATCTGGATTTGTACGTGTCCATGCAGAAAGCAGACTTGTGAAATACTACTGTAATGTGATAAATGTGTGTATTGTTATGAAAATACCGCTCGAATAGGTTTCAACTAGTTTTAATTCTTTACGACTACTCATATAACAATTCCAATACAACTTTTCACCGCTTTAAAAAAATGGTCAATTGAAATTACGAGTTGAGTAAAAGAAAATATAGCTCCAATTAAGATTAATTGTTTAACCATTTTATAATGCTACTTTCGAGTGTAATAGAGTGAAAATAAGCGAGTTAAATATCGAAAAAAGTTTTTTTACACAACAAGCAAAGCAAACGAACAAGTGGGTCAATCATATTTTGTTTTGAACATATTTTTCGCCTTATGCATAAACGCT
Organism: Pandemis cinnamomeana; assembly: GCA_932294345.1. NCBI lineage: Eukaryota > Metazoa > Arthropoda > Insecta > Lepidoptera > Tortricidae > Pandemis > Pandemis cinnamomeana. The sequence goes on along the minus strand of OW028705.1, from coordinate 5,606,761 downwards.
CTATCTTCTTTTAACTTAATCGTTTGTCCTTATCTGTGAAAGGTAAATGTCAAAGTGACAGATAAGGACAGAAGATTGCTAAGTTAGCAGAAGCCTACAGAGCGTTTATGAATAAGGGGGTTTATCTTTGATAAGAAACAGTTTTCATCCAGTTATTATTCGCTAAGGTCGCTCTTTGGAGGGTTCTTAGATCATGAAACTTATTAAATAAATCTGTTCATTGAGCTATCGTGAGATAAACGATTTAGGTCGTTAGTTAGCAGTAATCTTTTAATCAGCTGTGCTTAGTTAGCGACCCTTGCGTAAACTTTTTAATCCTTACAGTTGAATGGTCTTTGCCTGATAGGCCTTCCGGTCCATGATTGACTGGAGCTTAAAATAAACTGAATTATGTCACTAATCGGCTCAAAATCTATCCTAAAACGCAATTTCTTATTTGCTAAAAAGTTTTATAATACTAACGGTGACTTCATTGGTATTTTGTATTTTGTATATTTAGATCCATAGGTGCATACGATAAGTACTACAGTGTAAAGGGAAAGAAAATATTGAAAGATACATACATACACAAATCACAACTTTATACCTTATGGGGTAGGCAGAGCCTATGGTAACAATACCTACAGGCCACGTTTAGCAAGATTGTGAGTGTATAGGTGGAAAATAGAATCAAAATAGTGATGGGTTGCTAGTCGCATCGCCTATAACATGATTCCTATGATTTTCGCCCAATTGAAAGATACTGAAAGATACAGCGAAATAAATAATTAAAACGTGTTTTCCTTGAATTATTTTTTATGTTATTATTTATTATTGATTAGACAATTTGGAAGAAAAATAAAATCGCGTTTTAGTCGCCAAATTGAGATTTAACTTTTCCAGGAAGATGGCCTTAGACGAAGACAAACGATACGAAATCTGTAATTCATAATTGTAAAAAACAAAGGAAGTGTGAATGTCGTCAAGCTCGCGAGTTTTTCGTGAGAAAAAAGCTCTAAATCAGTATCCCGTTTAGAACTCATGGAGGTGCTAAAAACGCCATCTTGGCTTTTGTGGTGAGAGGTGGCGCCATCCTCATTTACCTTTCTTAGGTACAGTCCAACACACACACATCAAAGTACACAACAAGTAAAGTGTGTACAGTGTACACATGAAAGCGACGAATAAATGACTTAAGACTAGTACCAATGTCGGAGTCCATAGGGCCCATTATAAGAATAAGAATAAGAATAAGAAAACTTTATTGACTGATACAGATACACACAGAATATTACTTAAGGACATTATGTACATTATGTACTCGTACGTAACTGTGTTAATAAAGAAGTAATAGTAAAGCCACATAAACAACTCACATGGCAATTCATTAACTGCTGGAGCTAACCTTGGAAATATACTGTAGTTTTCACCTAACGGCTAATCCCATTAATTTATCGCCTAATGGTGGGTATAACTATACGCGCAAGTGACCTTTGCTATCGAAGCAAACATATTTGCGCGTAATTCGAATGTACATTTTCTGCCTTTAACGGACATACGGGGATATGAGTAACCTTGTAAAAAACTTCGTTGATTGTGTGTTTATTTCCTTATATGTATAGTCGAGGGCATAAAATATCGATACAGCCTTCAAGTCAAATATATGTGACATCGGCCTTTTTGTTTATAGCATATATTTATTGACTGTACATTTTAGTGATATTCGTATAGATATAGATTTAAGATGCTTGGCGGGAAGAGTATTGTTACTTTCATTAATATTTTATGAATGAGCTTGTGTAGCTACCTCCGTATCATTGACAAACCCATTTCAATGGAAAAGCCGCTAAAACTTAATTAATCACTTTTCCCCGAACAATATGGCCGCTTAAATGAATAGATATAAGTGCTTAAAGATAACGCTTTGCTGTAGATAAACCTAACATTAAAGTTCCAGCATAAAACTACGTGTACACAGTACATTGTAGAAGATGGTTATGCACTACGAATTCTTAATCAATAAAGATTCATATTCATACACCGTATCGCCCCCCATTTTCTTTGCTAAGACCAATGAAGAATACCTTTAGATGGCAACTGCAGAACTCACTCTGTCTATAACCTAACCAACCAGATAGACCAGTGCAGGCTGTAAGGCCCGATTTTTTAACGCACGTCACCAGAAAGTGGTGTAAATATGTGTATTTGTACAAAGCTACAGCTCAAATTCAATTTTCGACTAGTTGACTAGACAAATTAAAGGTATTTTTTTTCTAATCTTCTCGTATTTCAAATTCATAATGGCGGGCACAATTTTCACCACTTTCGAGGTCATGTTCTTTCAAGATTCGGGCCCTCGGCCAATTTGTCTTTGTTGTGTAATAATTTATTTTGCTTCGACTTTCTTTCATTATTACGAATAATTGTTCTCTCTTTCGTTCTTTCCATCACCATTAACCGGGTCAGTGAATATATATATATATATATTTTTATGTTAGATAGCCCAGACAAACGAACTAGTGGGTCACCTGATGGTAAATGATCACCACTGTCCATAGACACCCGCAGCGCTTTACGCGATGCCAGTGCGTTACTTTAGTTACAAAATATGGAACTATACACCGCGTTATTTCCGATAACTTCGCTATATAGTGGTGGTTTATATTTATTTTTTGCATAATCTTTAAATCTAATCGACCACTTAGTTTCTATGGATGCACCTAGTGATATGCCGAAGTTATCGGAAATAAAAAAAAACACGGTGTATTATATCGCTCGATATTCAATCAGTTTGTTTACGTACTTTATGTGGTTTGCCGCCATTTCAAACCGATTTCATCGTTTTTTCAGCAGTTTGTGTGAATTCAATCAGTACGGGTCTTGTTTGTCTCCCTTTGAGTGCAATTTTGTTTCCAAACACGAACGATGCGAACTCTGCCATGGCAGTTGTTAAGTGAATTTAGTTATAATTTTCAAACGGACTTTATTTAATTGAATGAACATGAGTTGAATAAATCATTCTTTCTGTAAAGTGTTTCACTTAATAACATGTTGGTAAGCTTAAATTGCATTGTATTTCTATAAGTACGTTCATCATCACTACATAGTATAAAACAAAGTCGCTTTTTCTGTCCCCAAATCCGTATGTATGCTTATATCTTCGAAACTACACAACGGATTTTGATGCGGTTTTTTTTAATAGATAGAGTGATTCAAGAGGAAGGTTTATAATGTATAATACATGCATGATATACCGTGCGAAGCCGGGGCGGGTCGCTAGTAATTCATATGTTTTCTTTTTTCCATACAAAAAGGTAAAGGAAACCCAAGCTCACACAGCTAGGTCTGATGAAGGTAATAATAATAATTAATTAAAATGGTAGGTATACCCACCATATTCAACGTCACCTTAGTCTTCGTGCCCTTAGTATAACGAGAATGTAATACTTTACGGCGCTACGGCGAGGAGCAGCTGGTGGCTACTTAAGGTTAATAAAACAGAGGAAATACTCGTAAAAATTCAATTGATTAACACGATCCACTCTCGCTGATTTCTCGCCTAGCCCCCCTAGCCCCCTCTTTATTTGTGTCACGTTGACATAAAATGTAGATTTAATATTGGTAGGTATTTATTGCGAGTACGTGAAGCCTACGTCAAGCGGATAAAAAAAACTATTGCCAAGATGAAACCCCACAGAGCATAGACATTTATTTACTACAGGAGCTAGAGAATCTCTACCGATTTATTGTACGTATGTGTTATGTGCCGCCATCTAGTAGCACTCCTTTGAATCGAATTCGGCTATTATTGTTACAGGTAGAGTCTAGAACGGGATGGCGTGATGAACAATATTAAGTTTGTTCAGTATGTACTAGATGGCGCTACCAGCTTCACAATATTTTAAGGAGAATAAGAGCACTCTGTAGTCTCACGTTATTTTAGGGCTGACCCTAAACATAGCTACTATTGAATTCTCGCTGAAACGGTTGTAAACGACTGAAACACCACGATGTAACAAAACACTTGTGCTACAAAATTTTATTTAATTTACAAAATGACCACGTCTTTGAGTTTTTGTGAATTCATTCTGCAATGCATGACGGATTCGCATCGCGTTCGGTTCGCCTTGTATCTTAAATCGTGTCGCATCTTCTGTTTAACGAAGCATCGCGTTGATTTTTGTTGGATTTAGCAGCTTTTATTTAACTTAAGTGAAACATAGAGGATACCAATAGAGTGGCAAGACTGATTGATTCGCCATTTACACTACACTAGCACATAGGTAACTAGTAGCGGCCGAGAGTTTATGTGCGTTTTTTGTGTTTCAATAGGTTTAACTAAACGAAACTCACCAATGAAAATGTAACGTCTTTAACCACGGTTCAATTACCAATTTTTTTAAACACTTAGCTTCCTTACAGACAGTAGGAAAAATATATTTGGTGACCGTAACTTACACTAAGCATACAGTTTTCCCGTAAAATTGTGTAGTCCCCTGGGCACGCGATAAACGAATACGCCGCCGACGAAGTTGACGAAGTTGGTTAAGTATCTCACATAGTTTAAAACAAAGTCGCTTTGCGCTGTCTGTCCCTGTATGCTTAGATCTTCAAAACTACGCAACGGATTTTGATGCGGTTTTTTAATAGGTAGAGTGATTCATGAGTAAGGTTTATATTCCTAACACATGCATAATATACCGTGCGAAACCGGTGCGGGTCGCTAGTATAGTATATCAGTATATTTAGAGTATAAGCGGCTCGCTTTCTTAGCTTGCATGACATTTCTATACATCTTTTTATCCATATTAGTTACGTGGTAGACAGCCTACATTATTTCATTACCAAAACCAAATAATACCCTGTTATTTGACCACAGACGGGCGCAAATACTTTTTGCGTCGGCTAAACGTGCCCGCAGTCCGCCCAGAAGGCTTCTCTTATTTATTTACATTACGATAATATTTATTGCGTTACAGTAATATCTTTTGTCCGATGTTTTTCTCGGAGAACAGTTGACGATAAACAAGACTGATAATGATAATGTTGTTGTCAATGTCACTTTTGTAATTATATTTTTCTTTCTTTGAGACCTAGATGGTAGACTAGTGGGATCTCTACAAAAAGTGGGGCGAGGGTAATACAGGCTCGTACCTCTAAGTTTTTCGGAATTTATGTGCGAAATATTTGAAATTCATCGTGTACACAACCAGTGCACCAGGTTAAAGGTGTGCGTGACGTTCCCACCCACACTGGGCCTGCGTCGGACGTATGCGAAAGGCTGGATGATTTTTATATTTTAAAGTGAATGCTTTGAGTCGTAGAAGCTTAAGGGTGCAAAAAGTTACGGACCACATTCCACCATTGGAGATCAAAATCAATTACTGGCTCATTTTCAGGGTTCCGTACGTCTAAAGGAAAAAAAGAACTTCATTTTCCGTCTGTCGATTTCTCCGTCATCCTATCAAGATCCTATTTTTTTGAATTTAACAATTGCTAACTTCCAGGTCTTGGCAATAATGTAGGCTGGTTCCTATAAGTATTTATTACAATGCGACAATAATCAAATCAGATATATTACAAGTCCGTGGGTGGTGACTCACTTGTTCGTTTGCTTTCCTTATCATATAAAAAGTGTTTTTAGATTGGAATGACCACATAATAACCTGGGTCGTATAGTTGCAGCTAAGATTCCAGTTATTGCTATTTTCCTACACTTCAAAACTTACGTACGTATAACAAATTCCAGGACAATAACAAGGAAAAGCTGTAAAATATACTTAAAGAAATAAAACAATTTAAAATTGTAGGTTTGAGGCATCTACACGTTACTTTGAAGCAACGTTTTATGAGTCATGAAGCGGCTATGGTTAATTAAAGAGAGACTATGGTGTACTTACCTTGTATTTATATTGCAGTTGTTTTGAATAAACACGTTGGCTTGGCTTTATTAGCTTTGTAGCTCTCTATCCCTATCTAACTACATGTTGTTGGTTGAATGGACACGCGCACGCACACACATAAAGTAGAAGAGCGCATGAATAGAAAGCTTGCGTAAAGTTGCGTACTGCCCGTGGTGTGACGTAGCGTTACGCACGATACTGACGTCAGAATTCGTGACGTCAGAGGCAGAGTGAGCGGGGAATGAACTGTCATTCGTAAAACCTTATTGAGCGAATGACTCAACGAATGCAATGGCTGGCATGCTGGCAGAATTGTATAGTCTTGTCAGTAATTTAAAAAAAACTGGCCAAGTGCGTTTCGTGGGGTAGGTTTCCGCAGTTGTCTGTCAGCTAACAACTTTATCTAAGTCAATGGAATTTGTATGAAATTTTCCTTTTTACTTCTCCAAGTATATTTTATACGGCGAAACGGTTCGAGAAAAGGTAGATAGTGCCCCGCCTTCCTTTTTTTCGTCTTGGCGGGGGCACGATCGTGCACCCAGATAAGTTAGTCGAATATTACTTCTTGAATTGTAAAGCCAACCTAGCTGTGATAGTTTTCCTCGTTAGGTAATAAATTTATATTTCGCAAACGGATCCCTGAATAAAAATATTGGTTTTCCCACACTCACAATATTTTTTAACGACACCCAATACTATGGAAAAAAGAGAAAAAATCACCACCACTTAACACAGGTACCACCTAGTAATCGGCATCCCGTGCCAAATTACAGTTTTCTAGTACCTACTAAGAATCTTTGAGCTAAGCCGCGGACAGACAGACAGACAGATAAACAGTGATACAGACGGACGGACATGGCGAAACTATAAGGGTTCCTTGTTGACTATAGAACCCTAAAAAAGTAACAGGTGCGAACTTTTTGCATATTCTTTTCAAAAACCATTTATGTATCCTTATGCTCCAATGTGATCAAGATTCTAAAATGTATCTAACTACCTCATCTGTTATCTCCCAGAAAAATATTGTAAATACTCAACCACTGCGTAGTTTCTTAGTATGGGTTATAATTATAATTAATGATATCTTGAAATTGTTGTTTGCTACCAAGTTTAGACTACAACACACAGGTCGTAATCTTATTTAACCCTAACCGAAAATATATAGGAATGAATCGAATTTATTTCATTTATGTCTCACCATCATTACGATTGTTTTTTTTGTATTAGTCTTTCTACATAGCTTATAGGTCCAATGGTCAGTAAAGTTTCCATTCCCAATCCACAAATCATCCCAAGTCTATTACGTCTGAGAGGACACCTGTGTCCAGGAGAAGGAGAAAGACTCGAGACGAAATTATATTCCTATTGTTTTTGCGAACACAAGATAAATATTATCAACGGGATTAGACCGTGATTACCATTAACAAGCTTCCAAATAAACATGTTTACAGTAAACTGTAACGACTCATTTCAATCGCGTATAGCAGGAGTTCTTCTTTCGTCTACTTCTGGAATAGACAAGTAGGTACAGTTGGTGTAAGTTATCGGACCATTTCATCAACGTAGTGGTCGGTTGCGTTAAGCGTCACGGTCAAAAACTCAATGTCTTTACGTTCTACTTGAATGGTTCAATTTTATTCCGATTGCAAACCAGTTGTTCTAAAACAAATAGTCATTGTATGTACTTGTGGTGACAGCCAAGATACAACTGAAATTGAGTTTCCAATAAGAATAATGAATAAAATTCGCCAGCATATGCGGCTTGGATGTTTTCATTTTGCACAACAAATGGGATGTAACTAATTACTGTCAGCGCGACCTTCACTGTACAGCTGTGCACGGCTATCACCACCTACCACATTAAGTATTCTGTATGTTTATGCATATATACACCGCAACTGATCAAAAGAAACTGTCTACAACTAAAATATTTGAATCAATTTAACAATATTTATTCACAACCTGAAAAACCAAACAAACACACAAGCCGTACCGAGCAAGCTCATGTTTGAATAAGGGACAGATGCACTTTTGCTTGTACGACTGTTCATATAATACAATATTGTTTCACAATCCACCTTATAATTCAACGTTCCCTCTCTACTGTACATAATTAGTCTGCAGTCTGCATTAACACTGACATAAATCCTCATGTGGGTTATGCTATCCAAAATTGTCGTCGTTTTCCAATCTTTAACAGAGCCAGGGTCCGACTTCGGAGGTAGCAAGTCGTTGTTTTGACTACGGGGTTCCTCGCTCCACAGACTCACGTCAACTCGGTCTTCCATCATCTTTCTTGTGTTATAATCGTGGATGTAATTCCGGAGAAATCCATGAGCGATGTAACAATACACTGCCACCAATTGAGTCAGTTCGATGTCTTCAACTCTCACCCAGCACTGGTCGGAGCGGTCGTTCCGATTCGGCATCTCCAGAGGTAACGGGTACACCACATATGGCTTTGCCTCCTTGCCATTTTCGTTGGAGCACACCACCTGTGTTACCAACAAGTTAGTCCAAAAGACTGTGCTTAATAACATTTTAAATGTGCCACCGACGCCACGTCATGGTGGGAACTAAGCGAGTGTCGTGTCGTGACTGCTCTGTGTCGTTACGAAAAAAGAGCAGCGGAGTAGCGGTGAGTTGCCGTCGCTAGAGGTGATTGCAGGTTGAACGATGATTAGATTGCAATTTACAACGCATTGTTACAGCCATGATCATGATGAACAGGAAAACTTAGTTGATTTTATTCATAAGTAGTCTTCAAGGATGCAGCAGATTTTGGAGCATTACATGTCAGAGTTCTGAAGGAACTTTGATGAACCTCGTTTTCTCATTGCGCATAAGTTAGATTTGTCTGTATTAGTAGTATGGTATGTAAAGATCTAGACATTATCTTTTAGTTTAAATTGTTAGTTGTTTAATGTGGTCGATTATTTTTGCTTCATAACATAACAATCTGCGATAAGCTAGTGTAAGTAGGTAAGAACCGTCACGTTTAAGCCATATGAAAACAAAAAGTTAAATTCTTAGTAGAATTTTGATAGGCTATTTACTTTATTTCGCAGCTTTAGGAAATATTATTTAATTAAGTAGATTCATATAAAGTAAACAAGGAGGACATCAGTTCATTTCGTATTTCAGAACTTTATAAAGTACTTTCTATTCTCGTAGCAACCTTGATAATAACTGAGTTCATAATTAATTGTGTTTATGTATACCAACGTAACAAGTTGTTCAAACACCTTGGTGTAGGGAACAATAAAGTCGAATTCATAAAACTACTCAGAGCTCAGTGATATATGTATGATGATGAGAACTACGTCTTCTGCATATTGCTCAATTTGAGCACGCAGATAGCAAAGAGTTTCAAGATTTTGTTGATACAAATATCATCATCATCATCATCATCAGCCTATGTTAGTCCACTGCTGGACATAGGCCTCCCCTAATGAGCGCCATAGCGCCCTGTCTTTAGCTTGACGCATCCAGCATCTGCCTATACAAATATAATAGTCTTGATTCTTACTTTTTAACTGTTATTCATCTTTGTTGACATGATTCCAAAAGACTATTCGTTTTTAAATTATAGTATAGGACGTCCTCGAATGAAAAAAATACAACATAAGATGAAACGATATGAAAAATCCCATGTTCGGGAGTAATAAAATTGAGGAATATTATGTAGGTACCCGAAAATAAAATGGGCTCAGCGGCCATAGAGAAATAAAAGGAAATGAAATCAGAAACAGTTTTATAATGCTGGTTGCCTAAATAACCTCACCGTGTTTTATCTTTATAGATGCTACAGTTCTAAGCAAATAAGATAACATTCGACGACTATTCTTGGCTGAACGGATGCATAATTATAAGCGTATCAGTAGCGTGTGTTAGTATACAAGCGGTGTCGGGGTTTTCATTATAAATTTAAAAATGGCTAGCGCAAAATGGCTATTATGTCTTGTATTGGTGCTGACTATCGTGGAAATCATAGAATGCAAAGGAAGAATAAAATTCGGCAAACACAAGAGCCATGGAAGTCATAGCAACAGACGCGGAGGATGGTTCTTCGGTTGGGGAAAATCGAAGTCGAGCAGCCATTCCTATCCACCATCGTCTAGATATTCCGGACACGGCACGGGTGGTTCCCATGGATATCCTTCATCGTATGGATACTCTGGATCAGGAAGTCGAACCTTGGGGGCTAGCAGACGCATGCCAAGCATTCCCACATATTACACGTCACCACAGCATGTTTATGTGACACAATATAGAAATTCTGACAGTCGCTATGGTGATCTTCTTACCGGCTTGACGATGTACAATCTGGGTCGCTCCCACATACATCATCATCATTATTACAGCGATGACTACTACAGAACAGCAGTCCATCATCGTGATAGTGATTCAGCAGCAGCTAACACAGTCCACGTAAAACCAAAAGAGGAGGCAGCTTGTTTTTTAAAGGTCAAGGAAAATAAAGAAGAAGACGTTTTGAACATTCCGTGTGCTATCGTGTCGACATTTGGTAATGGTTCCATCGAAACAGTAAAAAATGTTAGAAACAACGTTTCTCACAACTGTTCTAATGTATTTAATACCACTATAGGAACTAGATTAAATGTTAATGCAACGAATTTTAATTACTTAACAAACACGAACAAAACATCAAGCAGAATTGCAGTGAATTGCAGCAACAGTGCGGTGAAATTTACAAATCCTTTGACAGTTAAAGGCGATCCAGTTGATGTTAAGGATAAGGAATGTTCAGTTGAGATCCGAGCGCAAGTTAAAGGACAAGATAAGCTCAAAGTAATACGTAACAACGTAGATTGCGTAGTTCTTCTACGATATGCCAAAATGTCTATTCCTGAAAATAGAACTAGTGACTTTTTACCAGCGAGACATGAACTGAAGGCCATGTTGGATAGGCTTCCGTGGTGGCTGGCATTGTTTATTGCTATTTAAGTTAAATTTAATGAATAGTTCAACGGGGGAGTCTCAGCAACAATTTTACGAGAGATATCTGAACAATCAAACAAAGCGAGGAGCCCTAGTTTGAAAGTTAATTTGGTGTTTTTTCCAAGTTACGCTCTGCTTATGACTTTGACTATAATAGGAAAGTAAAAAAAAAAACAAAAGAACTTGTGCGTAAAACGGACAAAGATTGCTTTTCTACTCTCTTTCTGCTAACATTCGTGAAAAAACAGTACGTATTCCAGTCAATTTGTTTATAAAGTTAAAGTTATGATTATTCGTATATAAATATAAAGATAAACAAAAATTAATAAAAAAACACAAAAATCTAAAATTAAAATACGTGTGTAAAAGCGTATCCCTTTAAGGGATGTCTTCTTTTAAACCTTTGAGTGGATGGATACACAAAAAATGGCTGTCTTAAAATTACAGTAAGTCTACGCTGTAGGCACGTTAACATAGCGAGTATTTTTAATATTTCATTTTAAAATATGTTCAAGATTTAAGTTACATTTAAATATTGTAAATCATGTACTTAAATATGTTTGAAATATTGAGAATAAATTCTTATTGTTATTTGCTCCGTCCCTTGTTCTTCATTATTTTCATTACCTGAAAACTAGCAACAGATTATTACTATGACTAATTACAATGTGCACCACAATGTGCCGATGGAGATAATTTTGATACAAATAGTTTTAAAACAAGCATTTTTACTGTTAAAGTACCTAACATAGTGCACTAAACAATATACATATTGTTTAAAGAAAACTTCGAAAAGTTATAGAAACCCGACGCAATCACCCTGAGTGGGATAACCCTCGTTGTCATATTACGTAATTTGATAACGGATCTAAATTAATTCATGTGTTAAGTATTTTCCAGTCGGTTTATTGACTGTTTCCTGGAAAACAAAACAAACAATATCGCAACATACCGCAACCAACGAGAACATCGCTTGAGTGATGAACTTTATTTTTTGCAAATATTATTAACGCAGCACTGAAATTGAAACTGTTAATATTTTATTATTATCTTACGTTTGATTGCCGTCAACTCAGTCAAGGTCAAATCAATCAGAGTCATTCAACGTATCCAAGAGACCACAAATTATTATTTAATCTGAGTACATACGTCTCAAACGTGTTTCAAAAAATGTAGCAATTATTTTAAAAACTCTGTTGGTTGGCTGTAGATATTTAGTAAAATCATGAAACGGTTTTGATACAGGCATGTGATAGTACTTATTTCATTCACTGCAATATATATAGCTTTGTGATTAAAATATTGCAAAGAAGTACCTAAAATATTTTTTTTAATACCTCCAGTTTTATAGACTTACTTTCAGATAGTATCATCATAAAATGCTATGGACTTATCGCGTAATTATCTGGCATGTCTGACTGAATAAAAGTGTTGATGAACGGAATGCGCGCCGCTGGATATTCCCATGACAACAACCGACGCACGCTCACAAACTGGCAATTAAGGAAAAGATAATATAAACGTTTGGTTTGGGCCGAGAACTGCCATAAGCGTTCCGGCGGCGTGTATCATCACACGTCTCGCGATTTAGTTTAGAAAGAAATGGTAAACACAAAATTGTTGCTATGTTTTGCATTAGCAGTGTCAGCTGTAAACATAATAGAATGTAAAGGAGGTCATGGAGGAGGACGAGGAGGAGGCCGTGGACGCAGCAGTGGAGGTCATAGTCATGGAAGCAGCGGAGGGTGGTTCTCTGGTTGGGGCAAATCGAGGTCAAGTAGCCACTCTTACCCACCGTCTTCGGGATACTCGGGACACGGCTCGGGCGGATCTCATACTTACCCTGCGTCTCATGGTTACTCTGGCTCAGGGAGTCGATCTTGGGGAGCAACCAGACACGTGCCCACGTACTACACATCGCCGCAACATGTTTACGTGACACAGTACAGAAATTCTGGCAGTCAATATAGTGATCTTCTTACCGGCTTGACAATGTACAATCTGGGTCGCTCTCACGGATCTTACCATCATCACTATTATAGTGACGATTACTACAGAACGTCGACACATCATCGTGACACTAACACACCTGAAGAACCACCGAAGGACGAAGCTTCTTGCTTTTTAAGAATCAAGAAAAATAACAAAGAAGATGTTTTAAAAATCCCGTGTGCTATAGTGTCAACTTTTAATAGTGGTGCCGTTGAAGTGGAAGATTTGGTTAGTAACAGATCTTCGAATAATTGTTCAAGTGTATTAAATGCGACTTTAGATAACAAATTAGCTGTGAATGAGACTATTTTGAATGCAACTGCAAATCTGAACGAAACATCAAGCAATATGACAGTAATTTGCAATAAGACGGTGGACGGTGAAGATCCCTTAGCAGTTAAAGGTGCTCCAGTTGATGTAAAAGACATGGAATGCTCAGTTGAAATCCGAGCACGAATTGAAGGGCAAGAAAAACTTAACGTGATTCGTAATAATGTAGATTGTAAAGCTCTTTTAGATCAAGCTAAAATGCCTGTACCTGAAAATAAGAACAATAACATCTTACCATCGAGGCCAATGCTAAAAGCAATGTTGTCTAAGCCCCCGTGGTGGCTAGCTCTATTTATTGCAGTTTGATTTTATTTTGTTTAAGAGCTAGTTAAAATTGTTTTGTGTAAGAGGAACCAAGCAACAGTGTTTGCGCTGCTGTGTTCCGGCGTGGAAAGTACGTCTGCCGGTGAAATTACTGGCACATGAGGTATTCTAGCTTAGCCCTTTAGGCCAGCCACGCATCTAATCCTCTTGTGTTGCAGGTGTCCATGGGTGGTGGTGCTTACTTACCATCAGGTGGCCCACTTGCTCGTTTGCATTCCTTATCGTATAAAAAACAGGAATTCTCATGTGATAATTTCCAAGTTATGTTAAATTTTGCTATGCTTTTAGACAGACTAGCTTGTACTCGTATTTTCGGACTCATTTACCTCATTTGCTAATCTAAAGGTAGTTTGACTTCCTTATTTATGAAGAGCAAAAATAACAGGTTACTATGCATAGAACTTTGTATGGGAAGTAACCCGGTATTTTTCTCGCCAGTATAATATGTATAACTAACTACAATTTTTTTACGTTAAATATGGGACGAATGGACTGAATGCTGGTACGAGTCACTCCTGTCAGGAGTTTCTTTTTCTAATGTTCTAAATATACTTAATTTTTTTTTTTAATGTACTAATTTAGAAATAATATCTTTAAATTTTTAAATATATACTTTGTGAGAGGCTGTAAAAATAGACATATAGATTGCTTTTAAGCACTATCTATATGTATTGTTTACCTTGCCTTTTTATTTTTTTAATCTTTTTACACCGATTTTGTGGTGTTCAATAAGAAACTACCTATGTGTATTGTAAGTACCTACTTAATTAAATAAGTTTTTGCTAAAGATTAAAATTTTCATACATTTTTGCTAACTATACTTTTTATTGACTGCACTTGCGTTGTCATTCTTTCTACGTCTGTATATCTTATTTCAAAAAATAACTTGTGTGATTTACAAAAATACATCCTTACATTATTATCACGGCAAGTTAAATTAAGGCTTGAAAAAAAAATTTGATACTCAGGTTAGGGCCAGGAAATGAAAGTGAAGTACCTATTTCTTACTTTCTCAAGTCGCGCAATCAAATTGTCAAGTATTTTTACTGAGAATATTATGAAGAAGTAGACTAAAACTAGGAAAGTTGATTTAAAATAAAGTAAGTTAAAAAGGATTAAAAATTAGCTTAAAAAAATCCCCCCCTGTTTCGTGCCTGGTTCAAACGTTCCCAATTTTTAAGTACTTGTTAATTTTATAATAGTTAAAGCTTTTAGTTTATTTCTTTAACCGTTTCACGAGCCAAATCTGTAAAATGTCACCTTTGATACTGTTTACCGCGCAGGTACACTTTCACTTACATAAAATGCTACGCCTCCCGCTTATAAATAGATTGTTATCGATCGCATTTTTGTATTTACTTGTATCTGATAAGCGTGAGGGACTATTTTTGGATAGCGAAGCGATGTATTCAATCAATTAGTTAAGATGTTTTGTTGTTTGTTTTGTTGGTCCAGACCAGACCTTTAATTACCGTTATTTTTGCGTAACGCTATTTTTCATAACGTTAGATTATCGAATATCATTTTTCAATAAAACGTTTTTAGGTAGCGCTATTTTTCAGTACGTTATATTACCGAATAGCGTTTTTTAATAAAACATTATTTATTTTGTAGCGGTATTCATTATAACGTTATTAATAGCGATATATATCGATACTTCGGCAAGTGATATAATAACGTTATAGGCCATCTCTTTCTTACACTCTATAACACCCGCTCTATATAACGTGCGACAAACATATGCAATGACAAATCTGTACTGTTTTCGTGAATTGTCAAAACATACTTTACAAATTTGTTTCGTGGGACTAGGCCGTAAAGTTGATATCATAGTAGTAGTTCATAATCAGTTTCATAGCGTTATTATACCTAACGCTATTTCATAACGTTATGGTTTTCTTTAAACACAAACGACATATACCGGTATTATATCGTTTTTTTCATAACGTTTTAAAGGTCTATAACGCTATTTCGTAAAGTTACGGTTTTCTTTTCGTTATGATATGATATAACGTTATGAAGGAATATAGAATTTGTTTGAACGAAATTTTAAACACAAACGATATATACCGCTATTATATCGTTTTTTTTATAACGTTATAAAGGTCTGGTCCAGACAATGAGTCATATGAAATTCCTTACCTGTTCGCGACGTCATTCAGTCCCAGTTGTAGCCGCTCCGTTCAGTCAATAAATGAGCCCCTCTCCCCTAAACACAGGCGAGCTCAGACTCAGACGTAGCGGGGCCGTGGGGAACGAACCACGCCTTTTAAATTAGACTTTAGACACCCGTGATATTATGATCAAAATTTTTATCTTGTTATGCGCGCTGTCAATAGTTACGGTAGATTTTGTAGAATGTAAAGGTGGCGGAAGGGGCAGGGGAGGAGGGCGTGGGGGCCGAGGCGGCTCAGGAGGAAATTTTGGCGGCTGGCTGAAGGGTCTCTTTGGCGGTGGCAAAGCTTCAAGCCCTCACACCAACCCAGCATCCACAGGATATTCGGGGCAAGGCTCCGGAGGTTCGCACGGCTATCCTTCCTCAAATGGTCTTTCTGGAACAGGCACAGGTCAGCGACATGGCTACCCAGCATCATCAGGCCTTTCCGGAACAAACAAATATGGCCAAAGATATCGTTACGTTTATAGCGTGCCTTCTTATTACACTGCACCACAGTACGCTTATGTGACTCAGTATAGACAATCAGGAAGTCGGTATAACGCTCTTTTGACCGGCTTAGCGTTTTACAATATGGGTCGCATGAACAGTTATCATCATCATTATTACTACCATGACAGCTACTACCACCGTGGCTCTTCAGCTACAGGTTCTCAGAATACGACAGATAGTGTAAGTGAGGCTGGTGATGAGAATGAAGCGACCTGTCTTATGAGGATTGAAGATAGGAATGATGGTAAAGAAGATTTGTTGAAGATACCCTGTGCTATAGTGACGACTTTTGTATCGGGTGCTCATAGAACACCTACTCCAGATGAAGCAAATACAACTATGTGTGTTAATTCAGCTGTCACCGAAACGTCAACTGATAGCAATAAGGATAACGATTACGTTACACCGAAAAGTAAAGTGATGTGCAAGTCTTCGGTAAATGCTACAGATCCTCTTTCGGTGGAGGGTCCACCTTTGAAATATATTTCTGATATGAACTGCACTGTTGAGATTGTGACTAGAGACGATGTTATAAGCAATGACGTGGACTGCGAGATTTTAATGAAGTACGCGAAATTGCCGGTGCCTGAAAACAAGGAGACTATTATTATGCCAACGAGACATAAACTTAAATATATGACGGAGCATCCTCCATGGTGGCTCTCGTTGTTTCTTGCTGTGTGATTAAGTATTGATCTGTTCTAAAATTACGGACATTCAAGGGGACAAATAACAAGAATATGTAAACTTAAATATAGTAATATGTTGTGATTTTGAATTTGTTGTTTATAGCTATTATATTTGTCATAATGTTAATTAAATAAATTTATTGGTGTGATTATTGTTAGATGTTGTTTACATGTCAAGTATTTTAGTCTAATTCACTGAGTCCAACTCGCAAAGTGAAGTTCATTAAAATTGAAATAAAAAACATGATATTTCCATAGTACCTAAGTCTCTTATGAAAATAAATAATTGTTATTTTCGTCGGATATAGACATCATAATCAACAATTTCGATTAGCGATTTCCTTTTAGTTATTTTGAGGTCTTACTTCTTGATAAATTTTAGTTGTTTATATTTCAAAAAAGTACTTACAATGTAGATTTACAGGTTACTCGCAGTTTTTGTACGAAAATATACTTTGAAAAGGTTGTATTCTTGATCGCATGAACTAAGAAACTTCATTTTTTTCACGTCTGCTCGTTTCTGTTTTTTTTTCAAAGATAGTATTATAGTTTTTTGTTACTTAAAGAACTCTGATTTTTCTTTGTTTGATATACATAGGTACTGAAAGTCAGCAAAACAATGTTTTGTATATTCTTTTTGTAGCAGACTTTAATAATAAGCCTATCGTGCGTCATGTTATTGGTTGGTTTTAGTAAAATTTAAATTGTTACCTGATTGCCCTAGAAAGGGCAATTATTTAATGAAGTTATGTTCAACTCAATAAACTCAAAATATTGTTGTTTTCATACACGGCTTT
This sequence comes from Pandemis cinnamomeana, assembly GCA_932294345.1. Lineage (NCBI taxonomy): Eukaryota > Metazoa > Arthropoda > Insecta > Lepidoptera > Tortricidae > Pandemis > Pandemis cinnamomeana. Next base: position 5,589,117 of record OW028705.1, on the reverse strand, counting down.
TTGTCCTTCTAAAAAATCCAATTCCTTCACAGCCTAACTAAATAACGCGGAGTTGTAGTTTATCCAACTTTTTATATAGGTATGTCTGCCTGAAGGGATATCAAATTAATGAAATGGTCACGAGATTTTGCTCTTTTCCCAAGGTCTATTTGACAAGTTTATTGTGGCCATGCTCCTGAAGTTTCTTTGAGTTGATAAACTGCAGAGCACTGTCGATATAAAATATGTTTATACATTTGACCGTGATAATGTAATCAGGAAAAAAGAAGTACTTATCCGTTTTTTTACCTTTTTCCAGTGCAGCAAGTTGAAATAGAAAATACATCTTAATTTTGCTGAAACCGCATAAAAGGATTGTAAAAGGTTAGCTATGTGTATTTATCAACTCCACTACAACGTACCTATATTTGCATTTCCCAAAGAAGCTTTGTTTGATGGCATTTTTCTAACTCTAAAATGGAATCAAAATAGTAATGGGTTGCTAGCCGCATCGCCTATAACATGATTCCTATGAGTTTCGTCCATTCCCTCGATGGGCTTTTACCATCTGCCCGGGAAGAGAAGCAATTAATACATTCAGACCAGCATGGAAGTAACAAAACCAAACCAAATTTCAATTATTTAGACATAACTTCACATAGTTATTATTATTGTGTTCCAGCGATCATTCCAATCACCTTTTTTGACATCGTCGTAGTATGTATGTATGTATGTATGTATGTATAACTCTTTATTGTACATAAAACACAAGAAAAAGATGAATACAGGACAACACACTTGCACAAAGGCGAACTTATCCCTAAAAGGGATCTCTTCCAGTTAACCTTTGAACGATTGACAGGACATGAGTATTAAGCAAGAGTAGACACACAGAAAAAGTAAAAGAACCGATCGAAACCTAAAATAATCCTAAATGTCTAAATTTTAAATAATGTGTAGGTAGTATTTTACTTGCGTGTGACGAAGCGTAGCGTTTCGCTGCTATTCACGCCAGTATATCAAAACCATCTCATAATATCCTCGATTACCAGCCAACCAACTCCAACTCGTTTTTCTTCATCATACATCTAAAACCCACTATGTTCATAGAATCGCAGCCGCCAGTTCTTCTCGTGAGTACAGCGATTCGAAATTAAAATGTTTATTAGGAAAAAAACTTCACAAAGCCCTAGCACTATCTGACTGACCTTATGGGTTCAAGGCGCAGCGCAAGCGCATTAAATGATGTCTCGACGTGAGGGGGCGCCACTTCCTTCGTAGTAATCAATCCTATGAGGAGGGCAAAACAAATAGGTGAAAATACATTAACCCATTATACACCATTGTAAGATTATTTTTCTACTCGTTGATTTTAATCTGTCAATTATGTGTTTATAGACAAAATTGTAATCACATACTTTTTAATCTTGGATAGTCTATGGCACTTCGAACTCAACTATAATGATTATTATACAACGCTCTAGACGACTATAATAATTTCAAAATTAGAACTTAGTTACTTCGATTGAGAGTCGTGAGCGCTCCCAATGTAAAGGTGGAAATATCTGGCAAATTTGCTTCCATTTGAATAAACCAACTTTTTTCTTCTGTTACGTGATTGGTTAGTAGTTGAAGTAATCGGCCAATGAGAAACAGTCTTATAACGACGTCTCATTAGTTCATTTTTGTGCTACGAAAATTTTAAAGTTTTGTTTGTTATTTGACGCGAAATCGATGGTGTTAAATAAATAATCCCTAATTCGAATTAAACATGAGTGACAGTGACGAGATTAGTTTCGCCGCTACTCCAGAGGAGATAACTACTATTAATTCATAAGTTGAAGGTACAGTTTTCAAACTTAACCCAATGTACTTTACAAAAGGTTATGTATGTACCTCGATAGACGATGATCATGATGACTCGTAGAAAAAGTATTGTATACAATAGTTACCTAATTAGCTCTTAAAATCTCGTACCTTACTTAGGCCACTCGGCAAGCCTCGTGGCCTAAACACGGTACTCGACTCTAAGAGCCTTCATTATGCAACGATTGTATAAAATACTATTTTATGCAACAATTGACGGTCACAATACCTACTACATACACATATAAATCGTTGTCTATATCCCTTACGGGGTAGACAGAGCCCATAAGGTAACAAGATCTAGAGGCCACGTTTACCATGATTGTGGGCATGGATGTAGTGATGGGTTGCTAGCCGCATCGCCTATAACATGATTCCTACTATTTTCACCCATTCCCACGATGGGCTTTTACCATTTGCGCGGGAGGGGAAGCAGCTGGTACATTCTATGTTTTTTCTTTGCTCACAGACCAGCAACATTCTATGTCGTTGATTTATTGCTTGATTAACCAGAAATTAACCAGCTAAGTTTTGACATAAATTAAGAAAAAGTAACCTACTATATATTGTTGTATTCTTATAGATTCTTGTAATTTGTTTGACCTTTAGAGTTTCTGTTTCATGAAGATATTGAGTTTATTTTATCTAAGAACTTGAGACAATAAATTACTAGAGTATGTTATAGTAGGTACCTACTCGTAAGCATTGTATGTGCTCAAAATAAATTTAGAACAAAAACACCCGACGCGATGCTCCGGAAAAAACTGCTGACAACAGCCCGCAAAAAACCCAACAAACAAGCATATTCATTCTGATTAGTTTGTAGATACTTAATGATACAAATGATCCTTTCGTTTTGCGCATACCAAAGCTAAAGTGAGACGGAGCATACAGTCCCGTTCCACCCAGACCATACTGGTGACGTCAACGTCATAATGCTCATACAAATAAACATTCCGTTAATTATTACAAACCCGAGGCGCCGGGAGTGCACACGTGTGTCGAACAGAGTGAAATTTACTTATTAACTAAAGTGATTAATCTTAAATATGGCCAGCAGAACGGTTCTGTTGTGCCTTGTACTCTCGATATCGTTATCTTGTTTTACTGATGGTGCACCCGGAAGATTCGGTGGAAGATCTTCGGGTTCGAGATCAAGTAAACCGTCATGGTCCTCATCCTCATCTGGATCCAGGTGGTCTAAGCCAAGCTACCCATCGTCGTCGTCTGGATTATCTGGATTTGGGTCAAGCAGTGGCAGTTCCTGGTCATCGTGGGGATCTTCGGGTTCAAGGAAACCCAGCTACCCATCATCGTCATCTGGGCTATCAGGGTCGGGGTCGTCAAAACCCAGCTACCCATCATCGTCATCTGGGCTGTCAGGATTTGGATGGTCAAAACCTAGCTACCCATCATCTTCTTCTGGCCTATCAGGATCGGGATCGTCAAAACCTAGCTACCCGTCGTCATCATCCGGCCTGTCTGGATTTGGGTCATCGAAACCTAGCTACCCATCGCCGTCATCAGGTTTCTCCGGATCTGGGTCGTCAAAACCTAGCTACCCCTCATCGTCAACCGGATTGTCAGGATCGTCAAAGCCTAGTTACCCTACATCTTGGTCTGGCACACACACTCAACCTGGTTCTTCTGGAGGATATGTAAGTAATACTTACCATCCTAGTAATTCGTATAATACGAACTCAAGATACGGCACTAATTACGGTACCCCTCATGGAAGTCACGGGCCGCAAATATTTACTACCAACCATTACTACACATCACCTCAATATGTTTACGTCCACGAATATAGAAATTCTGGCAGCCGCTATGGGGACATACTGACTGGCTTAGCGTTGTACAACATGGGCCGTTCTCATAGCCACTATCACGACCATTACTACCATGATGATTATTACCAGCATAGATACAATTCAGGGGGAAGCCAAAATGGGAATTACTCCCCACAAAACGCAGCAGTTTGTACTATGAAGGTCAAGGAAAATGGACGTGTAGAAGTGCTGAAAATTCCATGCGAAATCGTTTCTACTTTCACTGAGGGCAAAATTACTCCTGTTCCTCAAAATCAAACCACCACGACATTATGTGTAGCAAACGCGACAATGATCAACAACACTATGCCTGTGAATGCTTCTGCAGCTAATACGACTTTGTCGTCTAACGTGACTATGGTCAACTCCACGTCTTGTACCACGACGGTCAACGCAACTGACCCAATGACGCTGAAAGGGAAACCTCTGGACCCAACTAACATGGAGTGCATTGTTGAGATTAGAACTAAAGACAGATATACGAGCAACCCTGTGGATTGCAACGCCTTGCTCCAATACTCGAAGATGCCAGAGCCTAAGCACAACGACATAATACTACCGGAACGGGAGAAGCTAAAGTCGTTTTTGAAGAGACCTCCGTGGTGGATGTCATTGTTCTTTGCAGTGTAGTTTGAAAAATAGACATAAGATATTTTTCATAAATACATGTCTTCTAGGAACTGTTTACGCTATAGCACCTAAATTTACATATTATAAGAACAACTTGGTGGATGGCAAAACCCAGTTCTATCTTATCGTTCTAGAGAGTTGAAAGGTTAAATCGAAACTTGATAATGTTATTTCAACTGCTAAGTTAAAACAATATTTTTATGTGGTTTATATTTTGTATTATAAATATTTTAATGAATGCAATTGTTTTTTTTTAACAAATTTTTAACAAATCTGTTACGGACTCCTCGCTGTTCGACCCAGTTTTTGTTTGCCCGCGACTTCGTCTGGCTAGAATTATACATATAAATCTTCCTCTTGAATCACTCTATCTATTAAAAAACCGCATCAAAATCCGTTGCCTAGTTTTAAAGATCTAAGCATACATAGGGACAGACAGACAGCGGAAAGTGACTTTGTTTTATACTATGTAGTGATAGTGATTAGTTGTTTCTCGCGACTTCGTCTGCCGAGAATTTGTTTATCGCGCGCCTGCGGGAACTATAAGAACAATTTTCCCGAATAAAAACTATTCTATTTTCTTTCCGGAGTCTCAAACTATCTCTAAACCAAATTTTAACACGATTACTTAGTTTACGAGGGAATGTGTAACAAACAAACAAAGAAACCCACATTTATATTTGCAACAATAGCTTGGATTAGGATTGTTGAGTTGCCTAGTTGCAGACGAATATAAGCGAGCTTGTCAAAGGATTAATACTGATGATTTTTTTCGCGAAATCCGCTAAAACTTCCGAACTCCGCTAAAATTTCCCAACAGAATAATTTAACAAGATTTCGTGTGGTGATAGTTTATATCCCGGAGTATTGTAAAGGATGTAATGTTTATTACTGCGTACAGATGGCGTTAGTTGTATCCGCGGGGCCGCGATTTACTCCATAACGAACAAAAAATTTTACCTTGCTACTATTCTACTCCAATAGCGCGAGTAGCGGAGTAGCAAGGTAAAATTTTTTGTTCGTTGAAATGGACCTCCGCAAAGTAACGCCTTATCCAATAAAACATTTAAAAAATTTTACTCCATAGTATAAAACAAAGTCGCTTTCCGCTGTATGTCCCTGATTTTTAAAACTACGAAACGGATTTTTATGCGGTTTTTTTTAACAGATAGAGTGGTTCAAGAGGAAGGTTGATTATGAATAATATACATGAATAACATAGTAGAGAAACCCTGATTGCTCTCGTGCGAAGCCGGGGCGGGTATTAAATATGAATTTAGTTCTTATTTAGTTAATACAAAAAAGAAACACAGTTTTATTTTGCAGAATAAGTTAATATTTACAATTGTTATTGTTATGATGAGTAATATAATATGAGGTAATATAATGAAGTGGTTGTCCTATCAGTTCTCCTGTTGCTAAATCTCAAAGTTCTATGTCGACGGGTAGTAAGTAGGTAACCGCTTACTCGCAACCGTCCTATTTCTATGATGTACAGTCAGCGTCATATAGTATGAAACATCCAAAGTGACCAAAAAGTTCGAGACCCCGTACAATTTTTATGGTGTACCTTACTATTTTGGCTGACTTGGATGCTTCAAACTTTATGACGTTGACTATACTCTAAATTTTGATCCTCACGGTTTTCTATGAAAATTGGTACATTGAAAAGGTTGTATGATTTGATCGCGTGAACTTAGAAACTTGCGAAAAGGAGTCCTGACCGACTGACGCGTAACGAAGTGATATTTACCCAAGACGTAACGGATGGTATGGGTATGCGTTTAGGAGGAGGTTTGTTTGTGTGCAAACGTATGTTCCCATTTTGTAAGGGGTTTTTCTTTTCATACACAAACAGAACTTCGTAATTGAACTCTGGCTTCCACGAACTACAAAGTGACTGAATACAACGTTTAATGGTGAATGGTATTGAATTACAATGAATGAAACTTGACAACCATCAACACTAACCTCTTGAGGATGTCTAACCATAACACCCGGGTGCATGCGATTCATATGCATTTTACACAATGATCGATTGTCTTTTGTTTTTGATTAGTGCCGTCTTTACGGCAATAGATAGTCTCAGCTAGAATGAGACAATAGTAGGTAATACCGTCATACAGAAAGTGAGTTCTTGTTATTAGGATGGAGATTTGTTTTTATGTAGTGTGTTGTAAGTATTCTTACTTGAATGTAATGTTATCACTGGTTTAAAGTGAGAGATTTGAGGAAGTTACCATAAAACGGTGGGAACTGGTATATGCTAAATCAACTACCACATGTTTCTTTCAGTTGCCGAGGAGATCCTATCAACAAAGAACAAAGCATCAAATTTCTCGGAATCGATTTAGACGAATTTTTAAATTTTAAAATTCAAGTTAATAATGTTTTTAGCAAGATAAATAGATTCATTTATCCATTGAGAAAACTAAGACAAGCAGTGTCAATAGAATCAGCACTATTAGCATATTATCATGGCTACGTTATGTCCACACTTAGATACGGTTTGATTGTATGGGGGCATTCTGTAGAGGCAAGCAAAGCCTTCCTAATCCAAAGAAATGTATAAGAGCTACCTATCTTAACGTCTCAAAAAAAAATTTTTCTGAGATTTTACATAGTTAATCAAAACAAAGTGACCGCGGCTGGGATAAATTGCCTAAATGTGAGAACACTGGATATAATCATTAATCAGAGACAAAGATACTTGATAAGTACAATTTTATTTTGTAAAGTTAGTCTTTTATTCAGTTAATTGCACCATAACAAACGATGCATTGGGACTCATCAGGTATTAATAATAGCTCGGAAACTATTCCCAAAATCTAAGCAAACTTTCAAAACACGTAATTAACGCCATTTTACGTGCTATTATTATCATCCTAACAATATAGCACAGCTGCTCTGTCGATGCATGTAAAGAAAGAGCGAGAAAAAACTAGAAAACAATAACAAAACGCCTTACGTGCGTTTCGATAACTCGCTTGTACTCAAGGAATCCCCACCTTAATGACTAGAACATATAATATAAGTTATATAAATTACAATGGCCGCCGAGACAGGTAAACATTCCACCGAGTGTTGCCACCTGTTGAATACGGTTCCCATAAGAGACATGAGGTATGAAGGACAGAGAGAGATAAAATATAACTTGCGCCTTTAAATATTCTACAATGGCTATTAGGACGCACGTGATCACACGCTAACGCTTTTCCCGGCACACGACACGTACCTACTGAAGTATTTTTAATATTACGAAATGTAACATTGTTTAAAAAACATTTCGGTATTAAGGAGTTACTGGTGTCGTATCTAGGTGGGTTTAAATTGTCTGTTTAGTTGTTTTGGCTTTGATAGTTAATAATTACTTAACGAAATATGTAGGCTAGAGGTCGCGGCATTAAATAACTTATTTCATATAACCAAGTCTCGGGTATTTGTAATTAGAGAGTGGCAACACGCAATTCGTACTTTTAATGGCGGGGAGTCGAACGCCCCAGCCGAGCGAGCAGTGTTGCCACTTTAGCGATTTTGTCACTAGATCTGGTGACTTTTAGACTAGAACAGCGATTTTTTTTAAATTTTGGTCGCTATAATATATTTTAGCGACTTTTAGTAATAAATAATAATGATAATTATTATTATGTGGAAACTGCTGTCATGTTGCTCCGCGAGAATATTAATTCTAGTTTAGTGCACAGATTAATAAATAGTTGGTGTAGTGTAAATTAGGTACCAACATCAACAGAGGGGCTACTCCGAAATTCGATTTTCGAAGTTCGTTTCGTTCCGTTCCGCTCACACTAATAGTCATTCATTTGAGAGTGAAAGGGACGGTATGACACGAAGTTCGAAAATCGAATTTCGGAGTATAAGGCCAGCCTCTATAGAAAATGAAGGCAACACTCGTTATCAACTAGTCAGCCGATAAGAGTGAGAGCGATAGTGTGAATTCAAGAAACCTGTAATTTATTTTTCCTGTACAATCCTCAATAACACTAACTGTGGGCCTACTACGCTGTCATTTATCCACGACGTAAAGCTTCCGTCCCTCTCGCACTCACATATTACCATATAAGCTAGTAAATGACGTAAGTTTTATGTCGTAGATAATGTAGTATTTTAGTTTTTATTATATTTTGAGTAGTCCCATTTCATAAGTTTGAAGATAAAGAGGAAAACCCATCTCACCTCGTAGTGCCTCGTATTTAGGATGAGAGGGTATTTCATATAGGTGATTTTTGAAGATTTTTGGATCGATTGGGCCCTTGAAATTGCAATGTGAAATACCGGCTTTTGGAGTACCAGCGCTCCGTTTTCTAAAGCTACAAGTTGTAATTTACAAGCGGAAGTCTCTTTCTAACCGTATGTGCTAGAAAGAGATATCCGCTTGTAAATTGTAACGTTTATCACGTTATTGTTACGTTGAGGGGCAATGCGTGGTACGGTACAGGATAATTAGGGCCCGAGAACGAGCCTCGCCTAATTCCGATTTTTAGCGATTTCTAGGGGTTATTTTTAATACAAAATGTTAAAAATCTAGGGAGTTTTGAGTCCGATTCTAGTGACTTATTTTCAGCCGAGGTGGCAACACTGCGAGCGAGCGTGGGACTCAGTCAGTTACTAACTTCAGTGCAGTGCGCTAGAGTGAATGCACGCGTTTATTTATGTCGTTGCGAAATAATTAGAGAGCGCCATGTTTCGTTATACGTTCGTGCTCCTTTGTGCAGTGCTAGTGTTATCTAATGTAGAGTTAATACACTGCAGAAAGTTTGGTGGTGGAGGCGGAAGGAGAACTGGTGGAGGCAGCCACAGCTATCCGAGCTCTGGAGGCCTTTCCGGTGGCGGTAGTCACGGCTACCCGTCGTCTGGTGGCCTTTCGGGCGGAGGCAGCCACGGTTATCCGTCCTCTGGTGGCAGTCATGGGTATCCCGCCTCTGGTGGCCTTTCAGGAGGGAGTCGCGGTGGCTACCCGGGAGGAGGGGGTGGCAGTCACGCTTATCCTGGTGCCGGCGGAGGCAGCCACGGGTATCCGTCCGGAGGAAATACCGGGAGCCACGGATATCCCGCCTCACCCGGCTTATCTGGCTCAGGGTCCAACAACCACGGATACCCGAGCAATAAAGGCAACTACCCGAGCGGAGGAACAACAAACGTTCATCACCACTACCACTACAGTCCTCCTCAACAAATTAGTTACGCATCCCCGCGTGGAGGGGCACCGATGAACTACCCGGTGTACCGTGGAACACCACCCACTTACGTGTATCAATACAAAGATTCCGGCAGTAAATACGGCACGCTGCTAGCTGGACTTGCGCTTATGAATCTCGGAGTTCTCGGCGCTGGAATCTACGCTCACAGTCAAAGCCATTCCAATAACAACAATAACTACAAAGCTCAACCAGGCGAAATATGCAAATTCGGCTTAAAGAAAGATAACGGAGACTACGAAGAAACAAGGATCGACTGTCAGTTAATAACTAGTTTCATTTTCGCCGAGCAAGCCAAGACACAAAATCAACCGACAAACACATCTGTGGTGACAACGACCGTGACGAACACGACTATTGTAAACACAACGAACCCGGTACCTGACGCGCCGCAAGCGGCAGGGAACGTAACTGTTAATGTTAGTTATACGATGCTACCGAATGGCACATTAATACCAGTAAATATGTCCTCTATTGGTGCAATTAATGTGACAACCGAGGCGCCGCCAGTCCCGGCGGGCGGTGGGTCGTCGTCATCGTCGGTGGTCGTGTCGACGACGACGAATACGACGGTGGTGAATGCGCTGGACGTCAAGGGTACACCGGTAACGGTAACACCGGGGATGGAGTGCTACGTGATAAGGAGAACTCCGTCGACTAACATGAGGAAGGCCGTGCCGTGCGGTTTACTTCAGACGTACGCAGAAAAATCTATAAAGGCGAATTCTGCGGCTCGGAACGTTCCAGCATTAACGCTCTTGGCCGTAGTGTGTGCTGTTTTTGTTATGAATTAAATAGTTTTTATAACTTATATTGTGTTATTCGATAAATGTTTTATACTTAATGATACGGCTGTATGCCATTGAGCCAAAAATTTCAGGTTTTTCTACTTTTTACTGTATTCACTTGAATTTCATTTAATTGAAGTCTTCTAGGTACTTAATGTTTGCACTCGTAATGTCACATGTAACGTCAGTAATTAAGATGTTAAGTAAAGGAAAAAGGGCTTTTGAATGTACCTATTTGTGAAACGTCAGTCAGATACTATGAGTATTATGTTAAATGATCGAGAACTTATTATAGTTATTATAAGTGTTTTTTGAACGTGAATTGGCAATGTATTTCTTAAAGTATTTTAGCGCCTTACCCGTTTCGACATATTTAACATTAGTAAATTTAAACAAGACTTCTAAGATCAATGCAAAACATAATGTCATCAACATCAACTAATGCTTGGTGGAATTGGCACCACTTGTTAGTATGATTAATTCGCTCTGTTTCGTTCCACAATAATATAAATTTATAAATTACAGTTACTCGTATATTATAAGTCTATTTCATTTTTTCTACTATTTTTGCAAACAAAATTTTGTCAAAGCCTATTACAGTATAGCTAAATTGGATGAACCCAATTTTTTATAACCTAAAGTCTCCACCCTGAAATTTTCACGACTACGACTAATTTAGTATAGTATGGTTATAGATTTAATACTTGTTTGTCACGTTAGCACATAACTCAAATAGGTAGGCATGTGAATTTTCGTACGCTTGGATGTGTGATCTCATTGAAGTTTCCGTTCCGAAATTATTGTGATAGCTGTGGGACCCAAAATTTTTGTTCAATAAAAGTGCCTTTACCGTTACTGCTTTGTGATTTTTGACATTATTCCGTGAACAATAGCGTTTTGCAACTGCATCTGCGTGGTTAGACTCTTTGTTCGCTTGCTTCTATGTACACAAGTGCTTATCACTGAATGCGTTTTGTTTGATGTTGCGTATTTTAAAATACTTGGATTTATTGTTTGACGTACCAGTATATGACATAGAAGTGATATCAGGGGGGCTACTCCGAAATTCGATTTTCGAAGTTCGTTTCGTGTTGTTCCGCCCATACTGATAGTCAATAATTTGAGTACGAAAGGGACGGTATGCTACGAACTTCAAAAATCGAATCTCGGAGTAGCCCCCCAGCCGCGCCTGGACGGTGTTGACAACATAAATATTCTATGAGAGATAGAAAGATTAGACGCACGTTCGATCGCGCTCTCTAGTACACTGAACTCGCTGAAGTTAATAAATTCTACCTATGCCGCTGTTTACTTTTGCAAAAACTATGAATTATGATTCCTTAGACGGTTTAGACTATCCACAATCATATTAAAAGACTGTTGATGTTCTAAAGTCTAAGAAAATAGCAATTGAAGCTAAACTATGGTCGATGAATTGTAACATTGCATATGGTCGTCAGTTAGCCGACACAATTATGTTTTGCTGATGTTTTGCGGTTTAATCAATTTCGTTAATTGATAAGAAATAAATATTTTGTGAGACGAGTTAAATTGAAACCACTGGTGTGCGATACTGATAACATAAAATAAAATACTTCTATATGTAGGCAGCTATTTTAATTTATTGTTGAAGTCGCAGGAAACATTCGGCGTATCTATCTAATACCTTCAAACGAGCAATTCTTTTATATATGTATATATGTATAATCTAAATCATCTTGGAAATGGCTAAAACGATTTTCATGAAATTTAGTATGCAGGGGGTTTCGGGGGCGGTTTTTAGAAAATGTACCAAATAAATGCCGCGCTAAGTTCAGTCATCCAGGTGTAATAACAAGAATAACAATAAATTTGCATGGATGAATTTACATGATTTGAATCAAATTGGGATGCAATGAACCATATGTCAACTGAGATTAATAATGTCACGTTAATACTATACTATTAATACATACAGTACCTTTTACATTGTTAAAGAAATACCTAATCGTACAAGGCTTTTACTAATTTATATTAACATCTTCAAGCAAACAACTGGTAATCCGCTAATTGTTTGATATTTCGTCATCATCATCATCACCAGCCTATATACGTCCCACTGCTGGGCACAGGCCTCCTCAGAGAGAGAGAGAAGGCTTGGGCTATAGTTCCCACGCGGGCCCAGTGCGGTTTGGGAACTTCACACATACCATTGAATTGCTTCGCAAGTGTGTGCAGGTTTCCTCAAGATGTTTTCCTTCACCGAATAGCTCATGGTAAATTTCAAATGTAATATTTCGAGATAGTTGACACCAACTTTTTCAGCCATGGATTAATTTTCAGTATCTATGATAGCCGCTTTAACTTTAGCTGGGTAACTTTTCTTAAGTTTATACCTACTAGTTGCTCAGAATAATTACACTTACTGTTACCACAAAACCTCAGAGATTCGTTGAACATGGCGGTTGAAATACCCGTTTTAAACTAGCACCAAATAAAAAGTCAAGACTGCGTATTTCGAACGGCAAAGTGAGGTTTAAATTATACTTAAGTTGCACGCACACAACCGCAGCGGATAGACGGCAAGGCGTAGTTTTAAAAGACTGCCCATTTAGATTTGACAGAGACGTTTTTGTAGTCAGTTTATGATAAAAACTAAACACAATGCCGCGATCATGATTTCAATATTATAATACCTAACTTGTCGTGCACAGGCGGCCGTAATGATGCCGAGTGCTATACAGATATAGATAAGCACTGTAGTGATTAACAAAAACATTTTACGACTCTATTTTGATATTTTCCATACAGTCAAAAGGTGCCTGAGACTAAATCTTCTTTATCATTTTCACAACACAATTACCTATATGTTCTCGGAACATACGTACTTGTGACTCACACTACATACGCCCCTTGTGAATGGGATGATCGTGAGTAAGCCGGGATTTTTGATGAATGGGAAACAAGCTATTTGTCCGCACACGTAGTAAGGTCCAATGAGTTACATTTCCAACTTTACTATTACTATGTAGAGACGAGACATAAATACTTTAAATGTGGTGCGAATGGTACGGGACCGCATTACTTGGCGTGCATATGCCCAACAATAGAGTTTATTAGTTAGATATAAATAACTATTATCATATTGAGTGGCTATAAAAAATCAATTCATTTCAATTTCTAAGCGTCCACATTCATCGCCAAATAAATCCATGTTTGCGATTTCACGAAGGATATCACTTTTCAACAGGTAAATGAAAGAAATTATAATTTACTAGCGACCCGCCCCGGCTTCGCACGGTATATTATGCATGTATTATACATTAAACCTTCCTCTTGAATCACTCTATCTATTAAAAAAACCCGCATCAAAATCCGTTATGTAGTTTTGAAGATATAAGCATACATACGGACTTGGGGACAGAAAAAGCGACTTTGTTTTATACTATGTAGTGATGTCACGGAGCCCGCCAAAACCAATGAAAATTTAATGTTATTGGGCCTCACGCGACACTAGCGCCTCTAGTGGCAAATTCACACGCGATAGCCCAGGGGTGGGCTGCAATGGGGGCGCGCAATCTACACAGATTAGGTACAGATACAGATATTGGTTTTGGGTTACGATATATTTGTTTTATAACAATCCTGTGATGTTGTCATTTTTGGCTTATCAGTCAATTTTTTCGATAGTCTATACTAATATTATAGAGAGGAAAAATTTGATTGTTTGTTTGTTTGCATTGAATAGGCTCCGAAACTTCTAGACATATTTCAAAAATTCTTTTGCCGTTAGTAAGCTACATTATCACTGAGTGACATAGGCTACTTTTTACCGCGGGAAAATACCTTTTCCTACGGGAAAATTAATTTACCGCGGGCGAAGCTGCGGACGGAAGGCTAGTATCAAATATACATACCACTTCCAATGAGATGCATGGATCAAAGTCTTGGCAATCAAAGCCTCTGAAGTTGGTGTTTACTTAGACAGCATTTATCATTTTACTGCGAAAAAACGAGCATGAAATACAATTTAGAAAGACTGGTAAGTCACCCATGTTACATTGAAAATGAAAAAATGAAAATGTATTTATTTAACATTCAGGAGTACATAATCACAATACATAATGAGAAGGTTAGGGACCTCCTAGTAGGTATGCAAGATACCTGTAACAGAAGACCTCACTTCTCCAATAAAATGCAGCAAGGTAATCAGACAATATTTTCTATAGCAGTTGGTAGGCAAAGATTTAGTTTTATCATCCGGATTTAATAGCTTCGGCCACTGACTTCGAGTTTTGCTGGCGTTGATAACGTAAATAAAGCGCATTAAGCCAGCATTATCATTTACCCATCAGTTTATACTCGAATATAAATTTGTATTTTTTTCTCAAGTACTTATCGGAATTTTGTGTCTCATAACGCAACTTGTGTGTCATTTATTAACATTCTTCTCGGCTATAAAAACTAAAACAAAGTTTTAGAATATAAACTGGAATCATTGTCTCAAAAAGTACGTTTAGCTCAGAAATGGCAAACATTAATACCCCTAATACAAACCCAGCCTCACACCCACAGCACCCTTCCATGTTGTTCTGGGAACTAGAAAAAACATAGAATGTAAGTTGCTTCTCTTCCCGCGGAGATGGTAAAAGCCCATCTACGGAATGGGCGACAAGTTTAGGAATCATGTTATAGGCGATGCGGCTAGCAACCCAACGCTATTTTGACTTCCCTTTCCCAGCTATACGCCCTTTATCATGCGAAACGGTTTTGTTACCTTAGGCTCTGTCTTACGGGGTCGTAAGGGATAAAGACGTATATGTAAATAGGTCACGTGACATATCGGTATATGAAGCTTAAATTCGAACACACTGTTACTTACAGACATGGTTGGGTGGCAGTTCGCGCTGCGCAGGGGCTCACTACAATGGGCATCTGCGTTCGCGTCCGGCTGCTCGGCTGTGTTTTGTATCTTTTTGCATTTTTGAAGTTAGAAGAGGTATTTGTTTTTGATACCGTTACGAAAACAAATATTTTACCACTTATTAAACTATTATGGCCCTAATAGGCATGTTTTATCCACTCACGTACAAAAGCAGTAAATATGTCACGTGACATATCGGTATATGAAGCATAAATTCGAACATACTGTTACTTACAGACATGGTTGGGTGGCAGTTCGCGCTGCGCAGGGGCTCACTACAATGGGCATCTGCGTTCGCGTCCGGCTGCTCGGCTGTGTTTTGTATCTTTTTGCATTTTTGAAGTTTGAAGAGGTATTTTTTTGATACCGTTACGAAAAAAAATATTTAAAGTAGGATCATAAAATTATTTTATTCTTATTATTCGTTGTTACGGCAACCATATTGATACACTATGAAAATACAGTGGACTATTATTTTTTTAATCATGGTAGGTAGCTACTAGTGATGTTCTGGATATCCGTATCTGTGTCCGTTACTTTTCACGCGGATCTTTTACGGATCTTTTACAGGTGATTAGGTAGAAAAAAAAAACTATAAAATTCCATTCAGAGTATTTTTATTTCTTAAAATCAAATAATATAATATATATTCTTACATATCACAGTACTTTCAAGTACTATATATAAAATACTGGGTAAACTTCCAAGGTAAAGCTATTTTACAACAGGACCAGAACCGGCAACGTATATTCCATCTCATATAGCATTGGGGCATGATCCATTTAATCCTGCACGTCTCTATAAGCAAAAAGGACTGTTAAAGTCATCAAGAATGCCTCATTGCCTTTCTCACAACTTTCCCCGTTGCTCATAAACACTTGTTGAGCTTGTGGTGAATTAGCATTCATGTTGTCTGGGACTTTCATACTTACCTGGGGCCCGATTTTTGAAAGCACATCACTCGAAAATGGTATAAATTAGCTTATATCTCCAAAACTACAGCTCTAATCAAAGTTTTGACTAGTTCACAAGATAAATGAGATCTGTGATTGTCTTGTATCTATGCTACTCGTAATTCAAATTTAGCGCAATTTTTCATCACTTTCGAGTGGTATTTCCACGCATGTACTTGTCCACCGTTAGACATTTTGTTTACTATAACAAGTTCACAACTTTTTGTGAATAAGATTGTTGGTGTTTTGATTCCCGGAAAAGCCGGAGTCTAAAAACAGGGATTTCACCACTGCAGTGACAAAGTAAGTATATCATAAAGTGTCTTAGGTAGGTACTGTATGTATGCCGTGGTACCTAATGTTATTTACTTGCTTAAACAATGTAGGTGCTAATAAGCGCCTGCGTTCGTCACTCCTGATCAAATATTATGAATATTCATATGAAACATAAAAGACCTCGTTGATATTTTTACACCGGGTCAACCGGTCGAGTATTTGCTACCGTACGAGTATGTAATTGAGTTCAACCGTTTCGCGGTTTACGGTCCTAATGTACCTACCAAATCATTGACCTTTCGGTGTAAAATGACGTTATAATGGCAGAACGCGCGACACGAACATTAAGAATTAGATTTCTGTTTACCCTAGTAAGTAAGTAAGTAAGTAAGTAAGTAAGTTATTTATTTGTGATACACAGGTAAATTACATAGGATCTACAATAAATACAATTAGGCTGCTCTGTGATCTACCATAAAGGCGTACAAATATTAAACTGAAAAACTAAAACACTATCAAACACAAAAGCAAAGAGAATGTGTCACACAATAGTATTTATAATAGCAATAGATACAATACATCACGATTAATTATTATTATTATTATTCATCAATTATATTATCATAGTTAAATTATTATTTTTGTCATTCATAATTAAATTAGAAAATAAATAAATACAGAGAATCAATTTTAATAAAACAACTGCTAGATTTTCCAAGAATTATCTGCGAAAAAATCGTCGAGGGTGTAGTAGGTATGCTCCGACTATGAGCCTTTCCTTTAATTGCTTTTTAAAGACAGGCAGATTTAAAAACGAAACTACGAAACTATTTTTTAAGGGTTCTGTATAGGTAGGTACTCAAAGGATGTCACGGCTGTCAGTAGGTACGTCTATTACAAAGCGGTTTTTGAACCGTGATAGGTAGACACTCATGTGTAAGTATTAGGTAAGTAATTACTAGGACCGCTAATCAAAAATGGAAAAGAGTAAAACATTTAGCAGGTATAAATCGTGAGGTAAAAAATATTCGTTCTAATGTGAATGCAGGGAGGAAAAAGGGGAATACTTACGTTTATATGGAAAAATGGTCACCTGATTAAAAAAAAATTAAAGTACACTACCTAGTTAGGACTTAGACGATCGCCTAAACAAGTCCTCGCCAGCGCGGATACAGGGGCGCAGGGAAGGACGACAAAGAGGTGAGGGCGGTGCGGGCGGGTAGTGCGCCTGCTGCCCGCACCTCTCTCGGCCCCCTTTGTCGCCTAACTCTCGCCCCCGTGCCGCGCGGGCGAGGACTCATTTAAGCGATCGGTCTATAGGAATTACTACTGATATTATGTATTTGAATAATTCGAAGTTACAATGGTTAGTAAAAGAGACTACGATTACTGATCATGTACGAGTATATGTATAAAATTAGATGAAAAAAAACATAACCAATAGGTAATTGAAATTGAAAAACTTAGTTAACGTCGTTTAGATAATTAATATTTAAATAAAAAAATGGTGAACTCACTTGTGATTCCGAATGTGTTAGACGACATGGCCTCGGAACTTTCAGTCATAAGCAGGTTCCGACTTAACTCTGAATGTTTCAAAACACCTCGCTAACTGTATAAAACAATGTTGGGATTGTCGAATCAGTAATCCGCTACGACTGGTTATGGTTCGATGGTAATGGTATTTACAAATGGTTGACTTAATTGAGAACGATCCATTTTTTAAACTAGAGTTTTATAGTGTGCTTATAAATTGATAACTACCTTAGTCATACATTTAATCTATGACATCTAAGTATGAGTCTGCTAAGAAATTAGTAAAAACATTAATGGGTATACCTAGAAGAAATAGAATATTTTTTAAATTTTGCACGAGGGAAGAGTTGGAACGCTTTGACCATTTTTGGCCAAACTGAAGCGGAGATGGTTCGCTTGCGCCTCACGCTCGCTCAGTCAAAAATAAATGACCCTCGTGATGTACATTCAATGAAATTAATTCCTGGCCCATCGAAAAGGTTCCTTAACCTTTTCACATAGTTAAAACGTCATACTGATATCGCATTACGTAACAAAGAAAATCTATAAAAAGGTTCCATGGTGGGGACCGATTTTTGATAGCACATGTGTGAAAATACCACTCGAAAGTGGTGAAAAATTCTACTGAATTCGAAATACGAGTAGCATAGAAGACAATTACAGTTCTCATTAATCTTGTGAACTAGTTAAAGCTCTGATTAGAGCTGTAGTTTTGGAGATATAAGCTGATTTAAACCACTTTCGAGTGATGTGCTTTCAAAAATGGGTCCCCAGGAATTAAATGCGTTGACTGTACGTAACATTAATTGGCTATGTTGTTACTTCGTTGAACATATTACTATGATTAAAAACTCCATGAGCTCGCATGACTGGGTTGGGACAGGCCTGGTTTTAAACCGTGCTCTATCTAACACTGACCTTCTCATAAATTAAAGTCAGTAGAGTCATTCGGGTCAAGAGCACGCACTTTTTTTTTGATGGCCTCCCAGACCTATAAAGAATTATATAATTGGCATGTTATGATATTAAATCTGTAGAATATTCAATAAATTTTCACTATTTAAGAAAATTTTCCATCAAGATTAATTAGTTTTAGCCCTACATAGGCTTAACTGGAAACTTTTCCAATGCGTACTCTTGACCCGATGTGTGGGTAAAATTACGCAAGTCTTAGGGTAAAGTTACGCACGCGGGGTAAACGTACGCAGTCATTCGGGTCAAGAGCACGCATTTTTTTTTTGATGGCCTCCCAGACCTATAAAGAATTATATAATTGGCATGTTATGATATTAAATCTGTAGAATATTCAATGAATTTTAACTATTTAAGAAAATTTTCCATCAAGATTAATTAGTTTTAGCCCTACATAGGCTTAACTGAAAACTTTTCCAATGCGTACTCTTGACCCGATGTGTTCGCCTTCATTATTTGGTCATCTGAAATGAGGGTCCGCTGAGGGGCCTTCCTTATGTAATTTCTCGGCATTTTGGTGTATTCTTTAAGATTGAACCATTTTTGATATTTTTATTTCATTTGGGGTATAAGTACGCAACGGGGGTAACGTACGAGTGCGTACTATTAATCTCGTACTCTTACCCCAATCGGCAAATATACCAAATAATCAGTCACAACACACACGTTAAATACTTTTTACGAATATGATAAACTTTACATAAAAACTACATTAAATGAACAATAGAAATATAGTATACTTACTGGCACAGAGCTATCTATTTAACTACAGCACACTTTTCCGTGGCTCAAAAATTAAACGAAATAAGCGTGCTACAAGTATTCGGCGACGTGTCGCGACCAGTACTTAGATTGCGTCGGCGCGGCCCGTGGCTCCTAAACGGCGACAGTAGCGCCACTCTGTTTTACAAACACAGACCTCGGCCCCCCCACCCCTGTCGGAGATCAGACCACCGCGTACTTTTACCCACCGCGTGCTGTTACCCCGAATGACTCTAACGCACGTTTTAATTTATTTGCATCACTGTTTCCTTTTGTATTAAAATTATTGATGTCAAAAGCTAGACGTTACGTAAACTGTGGCTGACTAGAGACTGAAATTGGGGTGCGCCCCGGTCATACAAGGGGCGCACCCCAATTTATTTAATATGGCAGAATTTCCATTTCATTTATATGATTAAGGAAAAACATCCAATAGTAGGCGTAAGGGGGCGATTTTTGAAATCACATCTGTTAAAATACGATTGGGAAATCGAAAAATATTGTGTTGAACTGTAAAAAGGTGCTTACCACTAATTCCACAAGTATTCGGTGTTCCTAGCATGCTTATAAATACATAGAAATATCTATGAAGTATTCAACACGCAATCTCTTTGTAAACTACCCTTTGTGCTTCGTCATCGTGGTGAAACTTTTCGACGATTTCAGCCATTAGGTCATTACGTTTGTACGACCACCAGAACGCCAAATTAAGGCCATTCCATGTTGTTACACTCATCATTACTACAATATTTATGGATAAAAATAGACTTTTGGTACATTGATGAAAAGTAAACACCACCAGACCAAATAAAAAGTCAAGACGGAGTTCTGCGAATGGCACAGTGAGGTCGGTATTGTCTACGCGCGCGTTGTGCGTCTCTCAACCATCGGTTGCGTTTGTGTGTTTGCGCACATGCTAAGGCGTAGTATAAACCAGCGTAACTTCCTTTACACCCGTCACATTCGTTTTTGAAACTTTTCTCTAGATACATATTTTTGCGACTCCCTTCTCCAAAAATTTTAGTGTTCAACTTGGGGCGTTGATAGCTACATTTAGACTAGAGTCCCCCACGTAAAAAAGTACAAATCGGATAATAGCAGAAGCTAAAATATTTCCATCTTATCATCATATTTAATCTTAGGAATCATGTTATAGGCGATGCGGCGAGCAACTCATCACTATTTTGATTCCCCTTTCCACCTATACGCCTACAATCGTGCTAAGCGTGGCCAGAAGGTCTTGTTAGCTTAGGCTCTGTCTACACCGTAAGGGATAAAGACGTGAATTATGTATGCGTAGTGTATGTATGTATGTAAATATTTCCATATACAATTGTGGCCATTTGTCAAAAATCCATCTGTTACGTAGAACTTGGCGCCCTCATGTAATTTCTACTCTTTAACGTGGGAGTCTAATGTAATTCGAAGAACCTACCAAAAGTATTTTCCCGTAGGTACATGTATTATAATATAGGTAGCTGTTTCTTATCAGACATCCTCCATATTGCGTATTTCTGAGTAAGTATACAGCCTTGCTACTCACGAACATAAGTATAAAACGTGTATACAATACAATTGAATTTTTGTGACGAAAAATTAAGTGGTGCTCGACACAAATGGCGATGCAAATAGAGACAGCCTGTTTTCGCGCGGTTCCACGAATTAGCTTTATTTGTAAGAAATACAATGAACACATTTGTTTGAACTAGGTATTACTAATGTGAATGAATTTTAATGAGCTACTCACTTTTAAAGTATTAAATCTATACTGAAAATGCAATTATTTCCATGCTGGTCTGGGAGCAAAGAAAATAAACATAATGTACTATATAGTTGCTTCTCTTCCCGCGAAAAAGCCCATCGATAGAATGGGCGAAAATCTTAGGAATCATGCTATAGGCGATGTGGCTAGCAACCCATCACTATTTTCATTCCCCTTTCCATCCATACACCCACAATAATGCTAAACGTGGTCTTTAGGTCTTATTACCTTAGGGTCTGCCTAGCCCGTAAGGGCGTAAAGACGTGATTTATGTATGTATGAAAAGAAAATGCACAATTGGGAATTCCGAAAAAATGGAACAGGAAAGATACGCTACCTCTTAATACAGTATAGCTAAATTTTTTAAGTCTACAGCGTCTACTTTTTGATGCAATAAATTACAGAAATCGGTTTTTTTATTTGTTGACTAGGTACACACAGCAAAGCGAATCGGTGAGCACCCTCCCTAGTAGCATTTACCGTTGGGGTGACCTTGCCAACGGTTGGCATTTTGTCGGGAGGTGGTAGTAGAACTGCCAACAAAGCCCCAACAGTAGACCAACGTTGTCGAGTTCTCGTTGATTTCCCCACGAACGTACATCATTGGGCCCACTAGATCTGCCGTCGATCAACCAACGAGGATATTTTCTCGTAGGTATATCGTTGGGTTAACCGAAATCAAATTTGCAAGATTTTATTACTCTTGCACTCACGTTTTAATTAAGAAATTCAATTTAATATTCAAATCTATACTATTAACATAAAAATTAACTTGGTGGCAACTGATTAAAAAAATGATGACCTGTTTATAGACTCAACGGGCCAACGATGTAACAATAACGTAATGTGTTCCACAAACACACGACATTGGGCCGACGACTTCAACGGTTGGCTAGCCAACAATATTTGTGTTGTAGTCACCACAAACTTATGACGTTAGGCCAACTAACTCTACGGCTGGCTTGCCAACAATATTTGTGTTGTAGTCACCACAAACTTATGACGTTAGGCCAACTAACTCTACGGCTGGCTTGCCAACAATATTTGTGTTGTAGTCACCACAAACTTATGACGTTAGGCCAACTAACTCTACGGCTGGCTTGCCAACAATATTTGTGTTGTAGTCACCACAAACTTATGACGTTAGGCCAACTAACTCTACGGCTGGCTTGCCAACAATATTTGTGTTGTAGTCACCACAAACTTATGACGTTAGGCCAACTAACTCTACGGCTGGCTTGCCAACAATATTTGTGTTGTAGTCACCACAAACTTATGACGTTAGGCCAACTAACAATCTCAGTCTGTGGCGGTGTTCAGGGGTGGGCTGAGGAAGTTGTGGCTAAGCACTGGCACCTGAGGCGGTAGCTGCCTTTCATATTGTATTTCGGTTCGAGTATTTGTTTATTTTATTTGATATTCGTTAGTGTTTATGTAAGTTTATTGGATAAATTTTATTCTGTTATTTATATATTATCTTATTATAGTTGTATAATGTACTTTAGTGTTAATTTGTTAAGTACTAAGACTATTATTTGCGCATAAAATGACTGCTTGCCTTTATTTGTAAACTATTTCCTTTCTGTGTCAGGTTAACTGGAAGAAATCCCTTCTTAGGGATAAGTTCGCCTTTGTACTATTTTCTGTGTATTTTTGTATTTTTTTTTTTTTTTAATTTTTATGTGCAATAAAGAGTTTACATACATACATACATACAAACTCTACGGCTGGCTTGCCAACAATATTTGTGTTGTATTCACCACAAACTTATGACGTTAGGCCTACTAATTCTACGGTTGGCTAGTGTAGTGGTATAACTACAAGACTTCGAGCTAATTTGCATACGCGCGACGATGACGTCACCGGAGGCACTTTTCTACCGAAATACATACATACATACACAAATCACGTCTTTATCCCTAACGGGATAGACAGAGCCTAAGGTAACAGGTACCTACAGGCCACATTTAGCAAGATTGTGGGCGTATTGGTGGAAAATGGAATCAAAATAGTGATGGGTTGCTAGCCTCATCGCCTATAACATGATTCCTATGATTTTCGCCCATTCCCTCGATGGTCTTTTACCATCTGCGCGGGTAGAGAAGCAATTGGTACATTCTATGTTTTTCTTTGCTCCCAGACCAGCATGGAAGAAACAGGTTTATTAGGTATCATTTAATTCTAATCGAATACTAGCTTCGACTGAGATACAGGGATTATAGTAAAATATAGCCTCGAAAAGTACATGTGGAAAACATGACGCTTCGAGTTATTACGACACAGTCTACGAACCAAACTATAGGTACTGTTGGAATCAGAAAAATATGCTCTTTATTCATCTTATCATGGTATTATAGTTAGGGAGCTGGCGAGCATTTCGGTATATGATTTGCACACGTTTCACGTCGAGGTGGATTGCAGTATAAATCATTACGAATCGATTTGGTTCAGTCAATTAAGGTCCTATGTCGCTGCGTTTTCGCGTTACAGCGGATTGAAGTTGCTTAAAAAAATCGGGGTATTAAATCATTTGCACATGTATGCTTCTGGAGTTCATGGTTACAATTATCTTGGAAACGAAGAAAATCGAATTTTTGAAACGCTGTAGATTTACAACGCAGCGCCACCATGTTGGCAGACTATTTTTCCGTGGTTCTTCTCATTGTTTTTGATCGAACAATTCAAATCCGCCAAGTGTGCACTTTATACATATACAATTTTTTAAATCATAAAAATAAATTAAAAAATTGAATACTTCAAAAGTCAGAGCCCTGGATGTCTGCCTTTTCGATTCTTTGTGTTTCCAGGATGACTGCGATCATCAGCCCCAGAAGCAGACGTGTGCGCATAATATAGCACATCTTTTTTTTTACATTTTTGAAACGCTGTAAATTTACAACGCAGCGCCACCATGGTGGCAGACAATGTCCTTGATGTTTCTTAGGGCATACATATCACTATTAATAACGTCTGAGTTGTGTGCTGGCTGATCATATCGAAATTTTGCTCGCCAGCTCCCTAAATTACAGGCGAAAGCTGAAATCATTTTTCATGTTTTCATAATTTAAATGTCAGTGAGTTTTGTCAGTCTTCTTTCGTAAATTTTGTGACCGAGGGTTGGAAACAGTCGATAGCTAACATCAATTGAACACAAAAACATTAATTTCTAAAAAACTAAGGAACGTAGAAATTATCCGCTTATATTAGTATTTACAGAACTTTTTGGGTGTAAACCCTTCTATTTCCCGCCGTTCTACTCGCCGGCGCCGTCCGCCCGGCCGTTATTTAAATTAGGCGCGAACGTGTGTAACGTGAGAACCCCGAGCGCCGAGCCCCGCGCCCCACGCCCCGCGCACTGCGGTCGCCTGCGTTGGCGCGTGCCGCGGTGTGGCGTGCGTGGCTGTGGCTGGCAGTCTGGCTGGCGCTGGCAGTTGAGTTGTGACCGATCGAGCTTGCTCCGCGCGCATTGTTTTTGTTTCGATTACCTATTTGTTAACTTCCTAGTTTTAGATCCTTGCAACTTAATTAATACTCTAACGAATTGTAATAACTTGTGAATGTGTGTGTGTTGTGCCAGTAAATAGTTACACAGAAAACCGCCATTTATTCCGCGCCGCGTTCACAATAAATGGCGTCTCAACTGCAGGCCCGAAAGCCTACGGTTTAGTACACTACAGTGAAGTGACTAAATGTGTAGTTTGTATCATAGTGATCAGTAACGATGCCGCGTAGACGACAATCTCAATCTCATGACGACGAGTCGCCGCCGTCGGAGTCGCCGAACAACGTCGTGACAAGGCCCCAAGAATATTTTACATCTCTTATGTCGACTATTCAACAAACACAAGCAGAGATGTGCGACCGCGTGTTCGAGCGCCTCGGCCAGCTGCTGCTCATCGCGCCGAGCCCCCCCGCCCAGCGGCCGCTCACGCCGCTGAGCTCTTCAGCGGGAGAGGCGCTCGCGCCGACCGGCACTTTCGCGACGTGCACGTCGAGATTTACAGGACAGGGAGACATAGAAGCGTTTGTTGACGCCGTGGTTTTATACAAGGAAGCGGCGAACGTCCCTGATGAAAGGGCAGTCAAGGGCATGTCGATGTTGTTAGCTGGTGAAGCCCCGACCTGGTGGCAGAGTGCGTGCAGAGATATCCTCATGGGAAGAGGCGTTGACGTACCTGCGTGACGTTTACGGAGACTGCCGCTCGGAGTCGCATATTTATAGAGAGCTATTCAGCAAAGAGCAGTGTGAAGACGAGAACACGGATTTATTCATCGCACGAAGCCGAGCCCTCCTAACTAAACTCCCCCTAAAGACTTATCGCTAAAAGTGCAACTCGATATGATATTTAGTTTAATGAACACGAGAACAACTAAATATTTACGTCGCGACGAATTTCATACGTTCAAAGATTTACTCAAGAAAGCCCACGACATCGAGGACAAAATTCGCGATGCAAAGAGCCGCCGATTCGCCGCGGAGGCGCAGAATAAGCCCGCGGCGAACTACGCGCAGCCTGTATCGACACGCAGCCCCGCGTGTGCACGCGCGCGCTCCTATACAAGTACATCTACATCGCACGCGCACGGCGTGCCGCCGCAGCCCGAGCGCACCAGTTTTGTTATCGACCTTCAAAAAGATCGATCAAATATTGACGTTTTTCTGTCTTCTTTCAGTCACGAAATGTGAACTTTGTAGCCTAAGGAGCCCGATTGGGCAGTGTTTTAGAAATGCCGCTTCGCCGGAGGCATTAATAAACTTTCCCGTCCGTCGCTTGTTTGTGCAGTGTTGTGCTTGTGCCGTGCAATGTGGACGTCATAAATCCGACATCGGTTGGTGAATGCGCCGCTGGGTTCGCCCGCGGCGCAACGCCAAGGCTCATACCGTAGGCTCCAGTTGGTCGCCCTAAAGCAAGCCGAGAGCTTGCGGCGCGGCCCCAGCCTTGACGTAGCCGTCCCCGCGACGCCGCCACGGGCTGGTCCAGGCCACAGCGTGCGACCGATCTTCGCCCTACCGCGCCGCCAACCTGCGCGCCATCACCCGAGGTCAGCTACGCCATCCAGGTGTTTACGCTTTGCGTGCGAACGGTACCGTAGACATTTTCTTTGCTTATTTGCCGGCCGGCCCTTTAGTTAGAGTCAGTGTAGGTTTAAATAATATAAGTATCTCTTAAGCGAAGCATGTTCCTCTAATTGTTCCTCTGCGGCCGTAACCGCCATGTCGCGTTAAGTCAATATAGTGTATGTTTAGCACTCGCATTTGTTTTCCTTCCGACGAAACCCATACCCAGTAGCAAACAAGAGGACCTTGTACTACAAAGGTTCAGGCCATCCGAGAATTATCTTGGCAAAGTAAGTATTTTATACCTGATCATTACGAGTATCATTTGTGTTGTATTCACTACAAACTTATGACGTTAGGCCTACTAACTCTATGGTTGGCTAGCAAACAATATAATAGATACCTACTTTTGTTTGCAAGTGGCAAGGATAACTCGTACCTACCTACCTGCTTTACATATATATAAGTACCTACTAATAAGCACAGTAGGTAAATGAAAAAAATCCGAAATCGTAAATTTCTAGCTTTAATTGCGTAAAATTATTACTTACAAACTTAATTAATATTTACCTATCTACATTTTGCTAGTGTCAAAAAAATACTACTTAATAATTACATACATTCTTAATTAAGCAGGTATTTGTGACGCGAGCTGCAGGCGAGAATCGTAAAATATGCGATCGAGGGCTTTTTGTTTAACTGCCCGTGGTGAGTACACAATTTATGGCTATTTAGGCTATATGGCCAGGTGTGACATAAAAACATACACATAACTACACCTTCAGTAGCATTCCAATTTGGTCCTATTTGTGCCCAACATAGGGTCAACCGAAAATGCTACTATGGTTGAACCACAAGTACTTACCTACCTACCTACCTAGGTATAATATATAGTATCTATTAGGTATACTCTGGCACAGTATATATAAGCGGTTGTTTCTAAATACGATTGCATTCATTTTAAATCCCCAGGACACGGGTTCCACACTATCTCGACCAATACTATAATTATAATTTCAAAATTGGTAGGTAATGCTGAGCCAGCGACCGTTTCACTTTTGCGAAGACACACAACGCTGATGATCTATTTTCCATGTTTGTGTTTATTTTTCTTGTTTATTTTCTATAAATTAGTGTATGTCCTCTTATAGGTATTTGTGTGTCTAGCAAAAAGGAATAAAAATGTCTTCTTTCTTTCTAATTAATACATGTATACCTAGGTAAAAATCCGTTTACTAATAGGATGGACCTCTACAGTATGTGATGTCTTTAGTAAACGTAAACGGGTTGTAAATACATTTTCCATTGGATGACATTTGGTATATAACACTGCGAATTAAGTTTCAGGCACTTCCCAGCTTCCCACACCGGTGTCGAAAACGTCACTGGATATTTTTTAACAACCAACAACTTTATTCTGTGAAAGTTGTTGCTGTGTGTTGAATAATATCACCAACGCTTTGATACACCGGTGTAGAAGCATCTCAAGGCCGGTGCAAACCGGTTGCGTATGCAGCACGTATTTATGCGTATATATGCGTGTGCAGCGCGATTGCGTAGGATACGCCGAGATGTCTAGAGCTGACGCAAATATGCGTACGTAAGGACGTGTGTACCTACATGCGTAGTTGTGCCGTGTACACACGCGCGTGCAGCTACACGCAGCTCTGCGTCTCAGGGGTAACCTACGTTTACGCGCTGCATACGTATACGCATACGTGCTGCATATGCGACCGGTGTACACCGCCCTTTTCAACGAAAGGCCAACGTAGATATATCTACAGTTATAAATATTCAGAAGGGCCTCGGTAAGGAAATACCTAATTGGCCCAAGGTGGATAAACAAGGGAAGGGCTTACCTAGGACTGCCATCATTGGGCCACCTTGTTTTAAGATTGACAATCCAACGTAAAGCCAACGTTTGGGCCTATGTAGGCACACATGGTTGGCCCAGCATAGAAAATATCTACAGTTATTCAGAAGGGCCTCGGTAAGGAAATACCCAATTGGCCCAATGTGGATAAACAAGGGAAGGGCTTACCTAGGACTGCCATCATTGGGCCACCTTGTTTTAAGATTGACAATCCAACGTAAAGCCAACGTTTGGGCCTATGTAGGCACACATGGTTGGCCCGGCATTAAAGCCCAACGATGATCCTACCGTTGGTACTACTATTTTTAGGGATGACAAACCTCACGGTTGGCCAACCAAAAAGTGGACGGAGGCCCGACAAACAGCCAACTCAAAATGCTACTAGGGCTAGTTATCCAAGTGTGTCATTCTATACACACATCCGCACTTATCCGCTGCCTTATTACGCACACAACAAAATGCCACACACAAACACAACTATCTGTGCTAACTGTGTTTTCTGACTACCTTCACGCATAGTTATTCAAACCTGCTGGTATTTTGTTCAATGGAAGCATAATTTTGCCACCAGTATTATAAGCGTGGTGGCTCAGGTGTATTGACCTAGGGTTATGAAACCTAAAGAACCGGGTTCGAATCCTGCACAAGTGTATCTTTTTTGTTTTCAATTTTAAATTACTAATCTCAAAATAAACTCATGTTTACCTAAAACAAGAAAAAAAGGACGTAAAAGAATAAAACAATAAAATGCAATTATTGGTTCAAATTGTTTATTGCAACATTTAATTTTTATTGTATTAGCCTCTATTTATGTTATTATTATTATTACCAAAAGTAATTAAATTAGCTAAATAAAACTGCACACTTTTCCTTATAGAATAATATTCATAAAATAACACACACTTTAGAGGCCAGTATGATTTTATGTTTACTAAAAAGTCTTATGTCACTAACATAATAATTATCTTGCAAATTGAATACACAACCATAATAGGGCTATTTTTAAGATGACACATAATTAATATCTTAAATTCTGGTTTATTAGGTTTAAGTCTGATAAAGATGAACGAAACGTTTTATTTGCGGACGTGTAAGTCAGTGGTGAAATGAATAGACATGTTAAATGACAGCCATTAACAATAACATCATTTCACACTGGGTTATAATCTCCACTTTGAAGCGACTAAGCTACCTATCTCGATTTGGTTTGGATTTGGACACCAGGGCCCATCGATGAGATCCAACCCCATAGCCTAAAGTAACACTGCCACTCGTTCTGCACTGTAAAACATTACTGTGTTTATATATTTACTTAAGTTAATATATTTCGTCTTCATCACTAAAAATCACTACATTTGACTTTGATTGATGTAATAATCAAAGTCAAGATATTCACGAGCAAAGGTTTCTTGTATGCTGGTCCGTTAAAGCATGTTTTTTGCTGGTCTACGGCAATGCAATCCTGCAGCATGCAGATGGTTTCGCACAGGTTGCAACGTAGCATTGTGTCTTGTTGCTGTGAAATGGGTCACTAGCGGGTGCGGCAACTACATAATGTCCAAATCAAATGGCAGGAGATGAGGCTTCAGGTTTAGGCCCAGGGGCCTGATTTTTGGAAAGCACATGTGTGAAAACACCACTCGAAAGTGGTGAAAAATTGTGCTGAATTTGAGATACGAGTAGCTTAGAAAATACTTAGGGCTCTCATTAATCTTGTGACCTAGTCAAAAATTTGATTAGAGCTGTAGTTTTGAAGATATAAACAGATTTATACCACTTTCGAGTGGTATTTTCATACATGTGCTTTCCAAAAATCAGGCCCCAGAACGAATATTTTTATCGTGCCCGAAGTCTGCGTAAGGGTGAATCCATAATGGCACAGTCTTCCGCTGCAAAATAAATGAAGTTTAAATAAAAACATTTTTCGTCAAAGAAAGTTGTTTAAAACATTACCGATAAAATAATAAGTCATTGTTTTTAACACCGTTTGTCTACTTACCCATATCAAAAAACGCCTAGCGATTCCTTATATAAATAGTTATATTGTTTTGCTCTTTTCAACAAAGATAAATGAAAATCCATGTTTTGCAAATCACAAGGTATTCGAAAGGCAAAATTAAACAGTTCGTAAGTATAACACACGGTTCATCCCGCAGCTAATAATGGCTGCCAGCGGTGACAGTTGTTTTGTTCACAAAATCATATTATTAGAAATTTGAGGGTAGAAAACACTTTATATTGTTTAAGACGATAACGACCAAAATAGCCATCAGCTAGCAACTTTTAAACTCCAGTAAAAAGAGTCATACCTATTAATAATTATATTAAAAGAAAACACAATGCGTTTGCGTTTTTAACATATTATATAAGAGTAAAATTAAACATACAATAGACTGCAACCACCATAAAATTAAATAGTTACGGAAAAAAATAAATTATAATTTCAACCTTATTTCAAAGCTCATAAAACAGCTATTTACACAAATTGCAATACAGTAGTCGCAGATTGAACATAATTCATACATTCACCATGTAACTTGCATACCTCGGTGGCCTAGCGGTCAAAGACAGGTCGAAGATTTGACTTCTGCTTTAGTGAACCGGGTTCGTATCCGAAGAAAACGGAATATAAAATAGTAATAATAAAATGACATTTTTGGATGTTATTTCGATGGCCGTGCTGGTTGTGAGGAATATTGCTTTGGAATTGGAATCTCAGACTTGTTGAGAAATAATAATATAACATCGTCGCATCAGTGAGATGGTAATTACTCTTCGCTAGTAATAATAGTTCAATGCGTGGGATTGCATAAATTTGAAGATTCAAGGTCGAAGGAAGCTTCGATTCGGTTCTCTCGCTTACACTGGGGATGACAATATCCAATGTAAGATTAGGTAAAATATTTTTAGGACAGTCTAAATAAAAAAAATACTTTTACATTATTTTTGTAGAAGTAACTGAAACCGGAGATATTGCATTTTCAGCCTTTGAGTGTGACACGATACCGGCGGGGATTATTTTCATTTAATTTGTAATTATTTTTTACTTAATTTATTATAAACTAACTTAAATAGTTGTAACTTTCTTCATTGTTATTTTATAGTTAGTTGTTGTTTATTCAATAAACAGGTAATTTACAGTGACATTGCTCATTCATCTTGTTGCTAAAAAATCTGTACTTAGGGGGTAGATTTTATGATCGAACTCACTCACACATTCACATGTCATAGATTCTACTTAACGTTCATGTCGATACTCAACACGCATAGACGTGTGCGTGGCTGTGCTAACCGCATTATTTTGCTGTGTGTACTTAAATGTCTACTCACCTGTACCTAAATTCTACGAGAACCTCATGAGCTCAATTTAATGCCAATAAGCGACGCTTGACAATTTGCTTATATCAATTTAAATGTTTATGCAAATGCGTTAGACGTCACGATTTTGGCTAAAAGTGGGCGTTTTCATTCATAAAAGCCACTGCGTGATTCACCAAAAATAGTTCATCTCCAGTTAAATCAGTCATTTCCGTCCACAAGGTCAAATTTGGATTAAGACTGAAAGGCAATTAAACGTCTCTGTAAAGTGACCTTAAACTGTGTGAAACGCGCAATTGAGTTGTTACGAGATGCCGTGCTATACTTCAAGCAGCTTTAAGTAAACTATTATTACATCAGGTTACTTTAATCTTATCAGGAAGTACAATGGGGTTATTGTACCCATGCGTTGTGAGACCAGGCAATCATGGCGTTTGCTCAGAGTAAGTTATTAAGAAAGGCATTATAAACAACATTAAAAAAAAACAAGATTTTCTTGAAATATGTGAAAAATGACATTGATAACTTTGAGATAAATCTACTAGATTTTGCGGGGATGTTACTTACATTATTCAAGCTTATATAGTTCAAAAAAGTATGGAAATGATAGCGCGTAAATAATAAGTAATTACAATGAAAATTTATTCGAACAATGCAGGTCATATAGCTCTAGAAGCATCATGAAATCTGCCGTTATACTCCAAAGGACGTAACGCAATTTTTCCATGAAGATGCGCCTTTTCTCTGTTTAGCGATGGTTGTAGTACCAACTTTAACTTCATTTCAGTTACGGACCCCTTCGTTATGCGTGGTCAGACACGTACTTGGCTGGTTTTACTCTAGGAGTTTGCGTCCGGAGGCAGTATTCTAAAAAGATTATACGTTATGCCTAAATATGATTCAACGCCCTTGAAGATCTTCACACCTTATTACCTCGTCTTGGCTGCAAATATTTTCACATGACACATGCTGTCCAGTGTGTGCATTTTTCTATGTCGTGAAGCTTTAGTAATTATACGCAACAGATGGTTTCCAATAGGCTTAACCTTAATAATGATGGTCGGATCCAGGCTAAAGCGAAACCGGTTCTTTCGGGTTTTTGCTGCGACGGCGGCCAGTCAGCACGTCACGGAAAAACCTTGAAAGAAGCCTGATGTAAATTCTTAAAACAGACCGATAAAAATTATAACAAAGTGTGACGTCTTTTGCGGTAAGAAAAAGAAAAGCCGAAAACAATTTCGAAAATTATTAACGGTCCATTCAAATTACGTAATAAATAGAAGCGAACAAACTTGCTACTGCGGAACTGTTTATTTTATCCGATGACATCCATCTTCTTGGTATGTTTACTGTACAACGACACCATTATCGCCGTGTTGTTGTTAACTTTAATTCAATGCGGTAATGTCGAGGAGGAGCCTTATTGTTTTAACTGTTGTAAAGTCCGATCAAAACGTTCAATCGGTGAAACATGGCTATCTGTGGACCCATTTTTATAACCTAACTAATAAAGGCAAAGCTGTGAAACTTTTCAGCTACCACTTAACATTTATTCACTGATTAAGTCATGTAGGTACCTACATAACATTATGTTATACAGTGTATTCAGGTCGGTCCGTGACCAGACCATGTTCAAGTTCGGTCTATGTTGAGTTAGATTGTTGCTTGACCTGTGCCTTCCTTTTTCCAGTCATAATATCGGTCTGCTGGGTGGCCGGAGCCGGAGTGGGGTTTCTCCCACTGTTTGGGTGGCATGCGGCCGTCGACCCCGCGCCCGACTGCTATTTCGTCGAGGTCATGGACTACAACTTCCTTCTGTTCCTGTACTTCGCGACTATTATGACGCCCAGCGTGCTGCTTGCTGCGTTCTACGCTCACATCTACCGTGTGGTGGTCAAACAGGTAAGGAAGTCATTTATGTAGTGAGTAGTGGGCCGTGCGATTTGCGTCGATTTTCCTTGTAACATTAAAAAACCTGAAGTAAGACTATGCGGTGTTTTACCTTGAGGAAATCCTTAGAGCGCCAATACAAATGTGTGATAATGAAGACATCTGACATGCAAAATAAACAAGTCCTTTGTTTAAATTAGTTCT
Source organism: Pandemis cinnamomeana (assembly GCA_932294345.1). NCBI lineage: Eukaryota > Metazoa > Arthropoda > Insecta > Lepidoptera > Tortricidae > Pandemis > Pandemis cinnamomeana. The sequence goes on along the minus strand of OW028705.1, from coordinate 5,555,301 downwards.
GACCTATGTTTAATGGACAAATTATCCAATTTTACTTATTGTAGTAACTTGTTTTGGTTGATTAATATTTACACATTTACTGCTTTCCTTCCAGATGAGCGAGGTAATGACAGTGGGGGGAACTCATGGGCGTGCGGCGGGCGGTACCATGCTTCGCGTGCTCGGCGCGGCGCAGAAGCGCGAGGTAAAAGCCACGCAGAACCTCGCCATCATCGTCTTCTTCTTCATGGTCTGCTGGATCCCACTCTACACCATCAACGCGGTCAAAGCCTTCATGCCGCAACTCGACATTCCAAACCTCCTCACAGACTTCTGTATAATCCTGTCTCATTTAAACTCTGCCATAAATCCGCTGCTATATGCGTACCACCTCAAAGACTTCAGGGCAGCGTTGAAAGGCCTCATATGCACTGTTCTCGGCCGAGGCGTGCCTATGCCAGCCGCGTATAGACCACCGGTTCCAATCAGGCGACCGGCCTTAGAAAGATGTAATGCTCTCAGGGAAAGACCGAGGATCTATGTGAATTCACCGGTCTGGCTTCGTGAGAAAGAGGCGGAGTTAGCAGCAACGCAACAGGTCAGCAAATTGCCGGCGACTGCTGTGCCGGTGGCAGCGGACATGGAGCCATTTCTCAATCGTACTGTGGCTGATAGTTCTAGCGGGCGACACACGCCTGAAGGGCGAGAGAGCGAAGGTAGTCCTTACCTCATAGAGCAGAACCAAGAGAGGTGTCAGAGTCCGTATAAACGAGTTGAGGAGCTACTTCGCAGGGTGCGAAGCGTGAGCTCCGACCACAGCTGACACGAGCCTCGCCGGGAATTTCCGGCCTACAGCGTCTCCTGAAACCAAAGCTTTAAAGTGCCCGGACGGGCATGCCTATTCCAAAGAATACGACCGCTATGAGCGGTTCATTGCTAGCTATACGGCTGACAGTTACATTACCTATATTTGTAAACATTTTAATCGTAGCTAAATCCATATTTATAAATAAGAGATTTTTCTATAATAAATATTTTATGTAAGTAGATGTTACAATTATTAAGTTGCAGTGAGAGAATGGGGATTTGTATTACCTAATGTTTTAATGCTTGTCAAGAGAGTCAGTCAATTGTTGCTTGTTATAAATTAAACATGCAGTTAGTAAATTATGTTGATATTTTATTTGAACTCCATTTCTGTCGATACCTTTTCTTCATTTTAATTCAAGGAAAATATAGTAGATATATTTTTGGTCTCTTTTTTCTCCTGGTCAAGCACATCCGGCGTTTGTGCAACCGAGCCCTGTTCATGACTCCACTTTTTGGATATCCTTTTACACTAAGGGATGGTCATCATGGCAATGATCGGCATCTCAGTTGTAGGAGAGGTGCTGATGTATGATGACTGCGTAACTAAAATAAACAGACGGTGAATTAGAGACGAACTTGAATAATGCGTGTTTAACGTAGATAGAGACTTCGGAAAATTAGTGTTTTTTGATGTTTAAGAAAGCACATAGGTAGGAGTATCTTTTCGGTAAACATTATTCGTTATAAAATAAAACTTAAAAAAAACTAAAAATTCAAATAGTTAACTGCCTTGTATGTGAATCAAGTACCTAGTTCTTTAATTGGGGTTAAGACCCACCATACCCCTGGCACTATCCCTGGGGGTAGGATGGGACTGAACCATACCACCGTAGTGCTGCAAATACGGGTATCAGGTAGGTTAGGTTAGTTAGGTAGTTCGTTATGCCCGAAGGGCAAACCACTCAGGAATAGGAGCCCCGCGTAGCGGGTCTCCGTCGTTTTTTTTCAATTTCTCAAATCCCAGCACTACTATGGTAGTATGGTTCAGTCCCACCCTACCCCGGGGGTAGTGTCAGGGGTACGGTGGGTCTGGAGGGTTTAATTGGATGTAATTTAATAAAACGTTTTTTTAATAATAAAAGTAACTTTTTAATTCATACACTGGTATACGTATGCCCTTAATTAGAATACGATCCCAGGTTTTATTTGGTTTTATTTCATTATTTGTATTGACAAATAATGAAATAAAACCAAATAAGTACTTTTTGTGAAAATTTAAAAAAAAATCGTATTTGCTGTTGTTAAAAAAAAACATGTCGGTACTGCAAGGCCTGGATTAAAAGTGATCACTTACCCTCTGGGGTGCAGCGCGGCTGTCAATTAAGTCGGTCGTTTGGTTAATGGAAGGTCAGAGTGCATGCATGTAAAAATAATAGACAAACACTTTATTTTATGGTTTTTTATGTAATGATAATAACCCTCTGAACTATTCATATAAAAAAAAAAATCTCATTGTAGGTACTTATAACATAGGAATAATGATTTAAAACTGCTTCTTCTTGTAAAGGTGCTTTAACACCTAAAAGTACACTTTTAAATAAGAATTGCGTGTGGCACGGTTGGCTTACTTAATATTTTTTTTGACTCCTAAACTAACTTTAAATTAAAAGTAGATTTTTTTGTAGGAGCCGCTACCAATTTGAATAAACACTGGCCGCACGTCAGTCTGAGACAACTTCAGGTTAGCTGATGTGACCAACGTCGAATTAGTGCATTGATTCACTTGTTTAATTAGTTAATGTTTCAAAATGTACGAAGCTTGATTTAAAATAAATAAATACTTTAGATCTAACTTCCAGTTGCCCATGATTAAGACAAGTAATTCCCCGTGTGGGGTGCGAGTCGGGTTACCTCCGCGTGTGGTCAAGAGCTGCGGTTCGTTTTTGGATCCGTCCGAGGGGAAGAGCAGTGCTTGGTCCGGTGCACCCTGGGGATCGATTAATGATTTCCTGGCAGGTTCTGAGGGATATCGTTATCCATTGGCTAAGAGTCCAACTGGGGGGGGGAGGGTCTTTTGACCGCGTTCTACCGTACAACGTTGCCGACATTTTCGTCACAAGATTTTTGAATACTGTATTTATTACTTTGACATTGGCGAAATCATCGCATCGATCGATGGGGGCCATATTAAAAAAGAAGAAGAAAATTCCGTGTCCACGTAGCGGACAATTAGTTATGAAATTCACGTGAAGTATAAAAGTGAAAGTTTAGTAAGTAAAACTGAGAAACATCGACAAACAACTCATAAAATGCAATTAAAATGTTGAATCGTGACGCATTATGAGAATATTGTTTTTTTATCATGCAATTTTATTAATACTAATGTAATGATACAGTCTGTCACGTGGATGATGTTTGTTTTGTTCGTGGCATCTACATAAGATAGAGTTGATGTCAGCGCCATCTAGCGATTTACATCATGTTTCACAAACTAACGCCATCTACGAGTAACCTTATTTTTTCCTGCTTGACGAATTAGTTTCACAGATTGACGGTAGATGTCATGCTTCTGGTCACGTAATAGAAATTTTTCATGATTCCGCGTACATAATACAAATTCATGTCCTTTATTTACATTAGAGGAAATTCTTACACTTATGCCACAGTGTAAAAACGTATATGGTGATATAGTTCTAGGTGTAAGTTAAAGTGGTGCCCTCTTTACTGCCGCATGTAAAGGTACACATATGAGGTTAAAGTAAACTTTGTAAAATTCCGACAGATGTCGCAGATGACAATATTTTAGGTATTGAGAAGGTTTTAGCCGAAAGGGTTTCCTCCAGGAGACTTATTTTGTTGACTGTACAGAATACTTTTGGAAGTCTCTTGATGGTTTTCAAGCGTGGAATTTAATAATGATTGCTGTATTAATTTTTTTTTTTAAAACTACCTAAATTGTTTTTATTCTCTTTTTGTATTGTGACAGTAATTTTGCCACATTAGGGATTTAAGTTACGAGACTTACAAGCCGGGGTGCGAGTCGGGTTACCTCCGCGTGTGATCAAGAGCTGTGGTTCGTTTTTGGATACGTCCGAGGGGAAGTGCAGTGCTTGTTCCGGTGCACCCTGGGCACCGGTTAATGATTTCCTGGCGGTCTCCGAGGGATATCATTATCCGTTGGCTAAGAGGCCGACAGGGGGGGGGGAGGGGTCTTTTGACCGTGTTCTACCGTACAACGTTGCCGACATTTTTGTCACAAAATTTTTGAATACTGTATTTATTACTTTGACATTGGCGAAATCATCGCATGGATCGATGGGGCCATAATAAAAAAGAAGAAGACTTACAAGCCAATCCCGAACATGACAGAAATGTCAAGCGGACCTCTTAATACTAAATGCCATTTAGCGATGAATATTTTGCCTATTAAAAACCCTCAACGCCTCATTGTACGGTACCCTTCGTGTGCGAATTCAACTCACACTGGCCAGTTTTTAAATTTCATATTCACATTAGCGGGCATTTCTTTTAATTAGTATAATTACCCAGCATTGTACTAAACACAGGTTGAAATGTGTGATATTTTTAATAACTGCATAATTAGGGCTTAGACCTAGCCGTAATTAAAAAGCAACTTTTTTTGGGTTCAATTGGTACTGACTAAAACGTATTTCACATACATACATAAATCACGTCTTCATCCCTTACGGGGTAGACTGAGCCTGAGTTTTAGCATGATTTTGGGCGTATAGGTGGAAGGGGGGATCAAAATAGTGATGGGTTGTTAGCCACATCGTATATAACATGATTCCTAAGATTGTCGCCCATTCCCTCGATGAGTTTCAACTTTAAGTAAATATTTGTATCATTTTATAAGAAGGTAGGCATGAAATAAATCAGTTGCAATTGTAAAACTATTGTTTACAGAAAAATAGCCCATTTGCGAGCCAACTCCGCGGATTATTTCTCTCCTTCCGCAGACCTAATCAGTACATAGTATGAAACAAAGTCTCTTTCCGCTGTCTGTTCCTATGTATGCTTAGATCTTTAAAAATAGGCTACGGATTTTGATGCGGTTTTTAAATAGATAAAAGTGATCCAAGAGGAAGGTATGTATGTATAATTCAACGCAGACGAAGTCGCGGGCAGAAGCTAGTTTGGTATTAATTTCAACTTTGTCTCTTTGCGTGTTGTTGAGAAAAAGGTGTTCCGGTGTGGAGAGTAAGACAGCCGGGGAAATTACGGGCACAAGAGGCATAGGTTGGCAACGCATCTGCAATCCCTCCGGGGTTGCGGGTGTCTATGGGCAGTGGTGATCACTTACCATTAGGTGACCCACTTGCTCGTTTGCCTTCCTATTCATATAAAAAAAAAAAAAGGTAGGACGGACGGACGGATGGACTGATTGACAACAAAGTTTTGTGATCCTATGGCTTCCGTTTTTTCTTTTGAGTATGGAACCGTAGAAACACTTGCTATTTGAAGTTTAATCTTTTTCTTATCAACAACTTCTAGGCGTTTGCAGATTTTCAAAGTTTCAGCCAAATTGACAACATTGACCTTTTTGACGTCCTCTTTGGAAATAAATACAACCCACCGCAGAACCCTCTCTCTGAATGTTACTTTAAACTTGGCCTGTGGTAAAAAGCAAGGAAAACTCATTTCAGAATCGCCAAGCGTATCCGGCAGGGAAGTCAATTACCTCTCTGTCAGTGTGCTTTCAATTTCGGATATTGTGAAGACACAATCTGCCAACAGGCAGGTAACAGTTTTTATTTTAGTTTTGGCTTTCTTGTCTCCTTTACCTAGATTTTTAATATTTCTCACACCTACTTCATTTTTTACAGACTAATGACCTATTTTAATAATGTTAGAGAAAGGATTGCGATCAGCAAAGCCAAGCTGGGAGAGAACAGCTTGGATAGCCTGGTGTGGCTCGTGAACTTCATCCCAGGAATGTTTGGCTTTGACATCTCCAGGGAGAAAATATTCGGTATACAAGATCTCACAGAATTATTGCGGTATTTAAGCATGCTTTCATACTTGTCTGGGAGTAAAGAAAAAACATAGAATGTACCAGTTGCTTCTCTTCCCGCGCAGATGATAAAAGTCTATTTAGGGAATGGGCGAAAATTTTAGGAATCTATCAGGGGTACAGGGATAAAGACATGATTTATGTATATGTGGTCACTATTAGCTTCATCAGCTTTAGTATCGACAACTTGCTCAGTATCGCTGAATTTGATATTAACAGAGATAATATTTGGTGTGATCCATATCAGCTGCTGCTTAAAGACGAACTGGTCCCACGGCCGACATTAATAGCGAGTTGACGCTGGCTCTTACTAGTTCTCTAACTAGTAGGGAGAAAATCTTCGCCAGCGATGTGAACAACCAGCGATCAACAATAATATATCTGTCTCTTTTACCGACACGGAATCAAGATCTTTTGTGCATTTCTTGAGCGAGAAAATAGTCTATAGCTGATCGCGTCTTCGCCCTTGGTGGGACTAGATCGACAACCATGGTATAATAATGCCTGTCATACTTCTTGTGTTCACAGTACCGTTTTGGATCTTGCATATTTTGCTCCTCGTTTACATTTACGGGGTCGGCAGTGTGGTGTACCAAGCCAGGGATGCTGAGGTCGCCAGTGACTTCATCAAGAGTTTCGTCAACGTCTCCATTTTCATCTTGGCTGCTAATAATAGCTATTGGTTCTTGACCAAAAGGTAACATAACTCATTCCCAGCATATATATACGCCACAACAGTTCCCACTCGGGTCAAATGCGGATTGAGAACTTAACACACCAATGAACTGCTTCGCTGGTGTATGTAGTTCTCCTGAAGATTTTTCCTTCACCGAGAACCTCATGATAAATTTCAAATGTTATACGCACACAAATTTCGCTAAAGTCAGAGATTGAACCCGGATTCAAACCTTGCACCCTCTGCTTAAGAGGCCATGGTTAAAACTACTAGCTCTAGGCTCTTTTATGGTAAGATCTTATAGGCTTTCTGAAAAGTATGTCAGTTTTTCATGTAATATTTTTTTCCGAAATGATTCGAATGTTTTTCTTGACTTAAACTCTTTTTCTACAGACAACTGCTGGGAGATGTACTAAAGAAAGTTAAAGAAAATGATAACTATGTCGTCCAGTCTGGACTTTTCGTCGAAAAACACGTGCGCTCGCTTTTAATGGTCAAGCGCATATTATATATATTCTACGGGCTAAATTTAACCAACGAATTTACTGTATATTTGCCGAAACGGATGGACCTAAGCAAAGAAAACTTTTCAATGACGCTTTGTGTTGGTAAGAATAGTTACAACAATTAGAAGGAGCAATTTCTCATTTTTCTCATTGAATTTTGGCGGTAGAAAATATAAGAAATTAATATCCTTTGCATAATCAACATTGCTTAATTCTTAAATAAGTACAAAATGTGACTATTATCAAGTTGCTAAGCTCATATTGTTTTTTAAATAATGGTGCGCTGTCTCCGTTTTGCTTTCACCCAAAATATATGAGTGCCATGTAAAAGAGAAATTTCATCCATCTCAGCTATAATCACATGTTATACTTACACGGTAATTATGCCACACTTATTAGAATTTTGATACATAAAACTATTGTTTGTTTTACGTTAATTCACAGAAGAAAAAAGAGCGCAGTCTCTTCGCTACTTTAATCATTATCTTAATTATTTTTCAGGACTCGAACCTCTTACCTCCTCTCCGAACAGGGAAATATGCAAGGCTTTTCTTGGTATTCAGGAAATTACGATATTAGCCGTTGTTTTAAATTACCAAACCATGATGCTGTTGCTCATAGCGCACACTGCAGCTATGTACCAAATACTCTCTGATGAAATAATGATGTTTAACAAAAGGCTCGATGATTGTAGGAGCTACGAATCAGTGCAAGAAAGTTTGTCTGTTATTCTATGCCGGCATTGTCTTATTTTAGAGATAACAGATGACCTCAAAAGCTTGTATAATATGCCTATGGGTATCAATTTCAGTTCGAACGCGGTTTGCATTTGTTTCTTCTTCTTCTTAACTTTGGAAGATTATCTTGGCTTCATGCCGGTACTGGTGTACTGTTTCTTGGCATTTTTCTTGTACTGTTTCCTTTGTCAAAGGCTTACGAATGCTGCAGAGCTGTTTGCTAGAGCAGTGTACAGCTGCGGGTGGGAAAAGATGAAGGTAAAAGAACAGAAAGTGATATACACTATGCTGCTGCAGGCCCAGAAACCAGTGGAGCTGGTGGCTGCCGACCTTATACCCGTCAATATGTATACATTTGGAAGCACTATTCAGGCTATTTACAAGTTTACTACCGTTGTTAAACTTTAGATACTTTCAACACTAATGTATTCTTTAAAACTAGGTATAACAAAATTAATAAGCTGAGTACAATCCCACTCGTCGTGAACTCAGTCACCTTTCTTCTTCTGATACTCATTCTCATTCTCTTTGAATAATATCAAACTAGAAGGCAACCAAAAATATTGTAGGTATCAGCTGCATATAATTATAACAATAGGTTTTCACAACCTTTTTTCATTTCTGAGACAACCCTTTAAGTAATTTAGGTATTACTCATCAGCATTTTTGTAGACGTAGGAAACGCAATGCATAAATTAAAATGTTATTAAAAGACTTATTGTTTTTTTTACGCATCTTTGAAACAGAAATCTCAAGGCAATGTTATCCCAGATTATGGTATGATGGTATGAAATAGGAAGAAGAATTGCAACAATGTCTGCTGTTCGATTCACCCACAGTTAAGTTTTAGACATTTAATACAATAAGGCCGTCTTGCAGCAAAAAAGTAAGCCTAATTTTGGTGCTAATCTCTATAATCTCAGTTCAGTAGTGACAAAATTCAGAGAACCATCTTAAGGCAGTTCTATTTCAACATTTGACTAAGAAGTAAAATATAAAGCCTTGTTTTCTTTCTCAAGCACAATTCCACGTAATTATTTTTACATTAACAATATATAGCGCAATGTTGCTGATACAACTTAAATGCACAGCAAAAAGACATCCCATGTGTGCATACCAGGGCCACAGCGTCTATACTCTAAGCCTCATTGGTTCTCTCACACTACACCGGCATTATAGCTCACTGAAAACTTTTCTGCCTTTCGTTGCGAAACCTAACGTTTCACGGTAACCTTAACACAAATACAGCCTTTGCGTATGTTTTGAAATGACTGCTCCAACTATTAACTGCGGAACGATATTGCAACACTCGGGTATAAACGATAGACTTTTCACTTTAGAAGCGTTTGAACGAAACAATGGGCTTGTTAGCTGTAATGGTTGAAAATTTTGACTCTCGAAGCACTGCGTCGCTTGAGGAAATAACTTCGTGGAATGCATTTAATTTGAAGACCGGGAGATGCGTATAAGTAGGACGATTTATTAATTTTTCTACTTCTGTACTATGTAATCACGAGCACTTAGCTCGAGCGCTAATTAAAAACAAAGTTCAGATAGACAAACTTCCAATCTTGTCGTTTGTCGTTTTCATGTTTCCCGCTCGTGTCTTGTTTGACTTGTTTGTTGTTTGATTGCAATAGTTTAAAAAAGTTTTGTAATGTATCATAAGAAAGCATGATGAAAGCGAAATTAAATCATCACCGGAAGAATCCGCGGCGGCCCAGGAAGTGATGAAAAATTTGTTGCCTAGAAAATCTCGGCAATGATAAAGCCTACGAGAATTTCATGGCGTGGAGACTGGAACACCGGACTTCTTCATTATTTGCGGAGAACGTATTACTTTCGTTTATTAAGTACCTACTTAGTCGTAGAAAAAGTATTGTATGCAACGTTGTATGAGAAACTCAAAAAAAGCTCGAGGCGTATTTCTTACGATGTTCGCTACGCTCACATCCTAACCCACTCCACTCGCCTTTTTGGACCCCTCTAATATAACTGTTGCATAAAATACTATTTTATCTCCAAATAATCCACCGAATTATGTTAAAATTATGCTAACATAACAGGTAAGTATAACTTAAGTCTGAGAGTCAAATTAAGCCCTTTTTTTTTAAACCGCTGCAAAAAAACTCGGCGTCCTCTCCAAGGTAAAGAAAGATTAACAATGCTGTCTATTCTATGTTCAAATTGTTCAACCCAATTAATATTCACAAGAATTTATCATTAGTTATTCAATAACAAAATAAATGCACAAACTATGATGCGTTTGTGTTTCATTCATCCAACAAATCCTACTAATGAAAAAAAAACGAGTTTGCAAATGGCTAACAATTCGAAAGAATTTATTGTTGGTATAGCTACTTCAGTGCTAGTTCAAGATTAAAATTGCTTACTAACCCAAATTACTATTAGTTATAACGGCGGGGGAATGGTCGATCCGCCTTCGAGGCTCATGTCGTCACCCCGATTGGCGATACCATCTCCACCACCACCCGTATCATCCATACTCAAACCTAGTCACTTACAGGTTCAGCAGGATAATTACAAAGTGGAGCAGGGAGAGAGTAAGAGTGAGAGAGAGAGAGTGAGAGAAAGAATGAGAGAGAGAGAGTGAGAGATTAAGAGTTAGGAAAGAAACACACAGAGAGAGAGAGAGATAACAAATAAAAACCAATGACAATACTTATCTTCTTGTATTAATCGCCTTAGTACACACAACCGCCCAGGTCGGGTGTCCAGCCAAAAGTCCGACCTGGTATCCGTTTCAATAAGACGAAGACCCCCACGCGGGAACCAACTGACACTTGGTTTGCAGCGCCCTGATTGGTTGCAACAAACCAAGCATCGTGATTGGTCGTCTTGTTCAAACGTCACAAAGTAACAAAGTTGTTGATTGATTTATTTATTTTAACTGTAATAGTTTTAATCGTATTTTAACACACTAATCCATGTAATTTAAATCTAAACAGCGAAACTATTATTATTTGCATTTTAACCTTTCTCTAAAATGAAACAGTAGTAACAAATTAAATTAAATCTTCACGTCGATGCGCCGATACGGCCGTTCTGACAGCCGGTGCGCGCCCTGCACAGGCCCTTGTTTGTCTGTAAAAGAAAAGTTATTTGAGCTAGGTATCCATTCACAGGCACCACCTAGCGGGATACTGTAATTAAACAGGGAGTTATATTTACAGTTGAATCAGGCAACTGAAATTTAGCTTAAGTTAAAGCTAACAAGTTACATAGGTAGTTATATGCATTGTAACATGTCATGTTACGTATGAAATTATTGCTCCCTTTAGCTAAATAAATACTGTGACTGGGTATGCGACATTAGCAGTAGTAAGTATGCAAAAGCGCACACGAGTGATGCTTATGACACCGAATAATCATTTCAATAATTTAAATCAAATCAAAGTGCATATCAACAGTTGTAAGTACATCTCCATGTGCCCACAACAATGATTTATTTATGAGTGCTTTTTGTTGTGCGTCTCACTACGACAACAATGCTTTACAGGGGAGGGGTACGATGCTGTGCTCTGGGCAGTCTCGTAAGCCGTGGTACACAGGGGAAAAGGGGAATTAGTGAAGGTCGATGCTGTGCTCTAGGTTTCATTAAAAACCGTGGTACACAGAGGCTCTATAAAAGAAAGGATAAGCAGACAATAATGATTTATCTGTTTTTGACTTTGTTGTGCGTCTCACTACGACAACAATGCTTTACAGGGGAGGGGTACGATGCTGTGCTCTGGGCAGTCACGTAAGCCGTGGTACACAGGGGAAAAAGGGAATTAGTGAAGGTCGATGCTGTGCTCTAGGTTTCATTAAAAACCGTGGTACACAGAGGCTCTATAATTTCATATAAGAAAAGGTTTGGTGCTGTACGCACTGGTACAGAGTACATAATGTATACTCGTAACATAAAAGCTATTTTACAGTAATGTAAACGAGTCTTATGAGTAGACAGATCTAATATTTTATCTTTTGCGCTTATGGCTACAATTATGTAAGTACTGAGATCGAACCAATACTTGAAAGATTGAATAAAAGGTAAATAAATAATTATGACACTCACATGTATTTAGGTAGCGTTTTCAGGAGTCCCAAGAGTCCGTCTGAAGAACATCGTCAGCGGTGGATTGCTGTGTCCCGGGTGGAGTATGACTGCAGCCCGGTTGCGGAGAGCGCGGAGTCTGCGTGGTGTCTCGACGCTCAGCAACCGTGACGTCTTCTTCGTGCGCCGATACGGCCGACTGTTCGCTCGGTTGCGGGGCGCGGCGCAGCTGGTCATGTGCCACTTTGCGCGGCCGTCCGCGGCCGATGACCTTCTTCACGAGGTAGCGATCGTTCTCCAGGACTCTGACAACTTCATATGGTTCACTAAATTTGAGGTCTAAACAAGTTTGATTGCGGGGATTATTTTTGATTAATACGTAGTCCCCTCTTTGATAATGAAGAACTTTTGCTTTTTTCTTATCAAACCGTTCTTTGTCCTTTTGTGCGGCGGCAGTCATACGCTGACTCACCACTTGCTGCAGCTGATCTACATCGATTGATTGTTCGTCTATGTTTACCAGGCTCAGAAGTTCTGGGGGCACGCAATGTTGACGCCGGGTGAGCAGCGTGAGTGGAGCGACGCCCGTGACCCGATGCGGTGTACAGTTCATTGCTAACTGGAGGCTGTCCAAAGCGGTGTGCCACTGTTCTGTTTCGTAGTTTTTAATAATTACCAATGCAGTTTTAAGCGTAGCCATTACACGCTCTACCTGTCCGTTAGCTCGGCTTACTCCTGGTGATATAGTATGAATGTTTATACCGTACCTGTCGCAAAACACTTTGAAGTCGCCTAGAAACTCGCGACCTCCATCAACTATGATTTGCTCCGGGGTCCCGAACAAATGTACGGCCTGCTTGAGTGCTGCCAGTGTGCTCGGTGGATTCTTGTTAATAGCGTAATGAAGCAACACGTATTTTGAGAAGGAATCTATGGTTACCACCACATATTCGTGCCGCCCACTAGTACCCAACTTGCCAGTAATGTCCATGTGGATAACTTGGAATGCTGCTGTGGGCTTCTGGATCGGGTGGAGCTCAGCCTGTACCGCTCCCGATGGACCTTTTGAAGTTTTACACACGATGCAGTTGTCCACAAAAGTACGAACTAACGTACTCATTTTGTCAAACCAATAAGAGTCTTTTACCTTTTGTAACGTCTTTTCCCATCCTGCGTGCTTGAGAGCGTTGTGGTAGCTGTTTATGAGACTCCACTGAAAAGCTTTAGGAACTACTGTAGTGTTGGTCTCTCCCAATAAAGGGACAGATTGCAGGCGTTTCAGGATACCGTCTTCCATGATGTAGTTACTTACAGACTCATTACGCTCCAGTGTATCTATTATAGGGCGCAGAGTGCAATCACGTTGTTGTTCTACTTTTAGCCAGTCCAGATCCCTAGTCATGACGTTGACTTCAATCGTAGCAGGGTTTCGACTGAAGAAGTCCGCGTGTTGTAGCCGTTCTCCCTTTCTGTACTCAACTTCGAAGTCATAATTTTGAAGAAATGACCACCAACGATATACGCGCGGTAACAGTTCCTTCTTGTGCTTTGAAGCTTTAAGAGCATTACAGTCTGTAATTACCTTAAATTTGCGGCCGTACAAATATTGACGGAAGTGTTTTATAGCCCTCACCACAGCCAGAGTCTCGAGCTCGTACGAGTGGTACCTGCTCTCGGCGTCAGTAGTACGCAGACTCATATAGGCGACGGCGTGGCGGCGGCCGTCGAGCACCTGCACGAGCACGGCGCCGTAGCCCAGGCTGCTGGCGTCTGTGTACAGCTCGATGGGCGCGTCCTCCTGGAATATGGTTAAAACAGGAGAAGCAGTAAGGTGTTGTATAATCGTGTCACGCGCCTCTTCGTGTCTATGATTCCACTCCCACTTGGCACCTTGTTTCGTCAACTCATATAATGGAATCATGACGCGCGAGAAATTGGGGATAAAGCGTCTAAAATATCCAGCAAGACCATTAAGCTGTCTGACCTGCTTTATGTTGCTTGGGATCGGGGACTTGACCAGAGCCTCGACTTTACGAGGGCTAGGGCGAACTTCACCATCTGAAATAACATTACCTAAATACTCAATGGACCGTTTGAAAAATGCAGACTTTTCCACATTGATAGAGAATCCAGCCTCCTGAAGAGCGATTAGTATCCTCTCTATGTTAGCTAAACCTTGTTGAAAGTCCGTGGCTTTACTCAAAACGTCATCAACATAGACCTGTGCGACGCCTGCGCTGCCCAGCAATGGGAAGAGTGCCCGGTTGATGCAGCGCTGGTACACCGAACACGCGTTGCTGAGTCCGAACGGCATTGTGAGGTATTCATACAAACCGTCAGGCGTGACGAATGCGGTCTTCTCTATCGATTCTTCAGCTATCGGGATCTGATGGAATCCTGCTGCCATGTCAAAAGTCGTATAGTAATGTCCGTTTGCAAGTTGATCAATCTGATCGGATATCAATGGGAGCGGGTAGTGGTCACGAAGTGTATTCGAGTTTAACTCACGGAAATCTACGCATAATCGATCGTCACCGTTCTTTTTCTTCACTATTATTATCGGACTTGAAAATGGAGATTTGCTCTCTCGAATGATGTTGTGATCTAGCAAGTCTTTAATTATGTTTCGAACTTTCTCGCGTTCTACAGGGCTTAGACGATATGGCCGTCGTTCTACGTATTTATCGGGATTTTTTAATCTAATCTCCAGTTGCCCAGTTTTGACGCGCGTTGTTGGCAACCCCTTGATAAATAGGTGAGAGTATCTATTCAGTAAAATCCGTAACAAATCTATCTGAGTACTATCAGTGAGGTCACAGTCAAGTTTGTCAAAAATCTCATTGTGAGATCGAACGTGCAGTACTGACGCTTCATGAACGAGTTTAGCGCCACTTGAGGTTACTAAAACGTTGAGATTAGTGTTTTTAATCAAATCTATTCCGATTAGAATCTTAGAACTCATGTTACAGTCCGGCACAATCAGGAATTGCATTTCGACATGGGTTCCGTCAATCATGCAAACAGTTTTCAATGTCACAGTGGAAATTACAGGAAGTTGACCAATACCTTTTAAGCAGTTGACAGTGTGAAATCGCTTTCCTGGCAGTTTTTCAGCTACAGATACGCACATCACTGAACACTCCGCACCGCTATCGAAAACAGCGTTGACGGTAAAATCACCAATACTGACCTTCATCGGTGTCAACTGAACACTACCTACGCAATTTACATTTGAAACCACCGATTTCTCACGTTTGAAACAGGTTTCAAACGTGTGACCTACCTTCGAGCAAAACGTGCAGGTAGGTTTATTTTGTGTGACTACCTCAGTTTTATTATTATTTAGCGGTGCCGGTTGTCGTGAACTATCAATTTGTTTAAAACGACAATCTCGCGAGATATGCCCGTTTTTCTTACAGATTTGACAAAACGGTACTATTTGAGAATCTGACAAACGAGGTTTCTTATTAGATGCCGTGATGTTTGAATAAGGATTGGAGCGCTTAACGCGTATTGTGGATGCCACTGAAATTAGTTCCGGTACTGATGTTGCCCTGGCACTAAGTAATTTTATTCGAAGATTTTCATCGTTTATGCAACCAATTACAGCTTCTACAGCGTCGTCGTTTTGTAATTTATCTTTTGTTACGCGTTTCCATAGGACCCAAGCTCTTGTTAAAAATTCTGCTATATCTTTTGACGGGTCATACGTGTGCTCACGGAATTTAACTATATCACGCGAGTACCTGTTCTCTGGTTCGAATGTAGTTATCAAATTATCTCGTAATTCTTCCCACGACGACGTGGTCACCAGCCAGTTATCTACCCACAGTTTAGCGCGGCCTTTAAGCAAGCTACCAATCTTCATTCTGACGTCATAATCATTGAGTTTATAAGTCTCAACAGCTTTACTTACGTGCTGACACCATTCGCGAATACCAACATTGGCATCCGGGTCGAAAGAGGGTAGAAAAATGTCGTTGATTTTTACCCTTTCATCGCGATGAGTGGCGATTTGATCAGTCATTCGCTTCATCATCTGCATCATGTTCGAGAAAAACTCCAACGGTACATTCTGCAGAGTCATCTCACCTGCAGAGTTACCACTTTTTGATGTGTTAGGACTTACATGATCTTCAGGATGAACAGTAGAGGTGCGAAGCGATCCCACTTCTGATAACGGCGGGGGAATGGTCGATCCGCCTTCGAGGCTCATGTCGTCACCCCGATTGGCGATACCATCTCCACCACCACCCGTATCATCCATACTCAAACCTAGTCACTTACAGGTTCAGCAGGATAATTACAAAGTGGAGCAGGGAGAGAGTAAGAGTGAGAGAGAGAGAGTGAGAGAAAGAATGAGAGAGAGAGAGTGAGAGATTAAGAGTTAGGAAAGAAACACACAGAGAGAGAGAGAGATAACAAATAAAAACCAATGACAATACTTATCTTCTTGTATTAATCGCCTTAGTACACACAACCGCCCAGGTCGGGTGTCCAGCCAAAAGTCCGACCTGGTATCCGTTTCAATAAGACGAAGACCCCCACGCGGGAACCAACTGACACTTGGTTTGCAGCGCCCTGATTGGTTGCAACAAACCAAGCATCGTGATTGGTCGTCTTGTTCAAACGTCACAAAGTAACAAAGTTGTTGATTGATTTATTTATTTTAACTGTAATAGTTTTAATCGTATTTTAACACACTAATCCATGTAATTTAAATCTAAACAGCGAAACTATTATTATTTGCATTTTAACCTTTCTCTAAAATGAAACAGTAGTAACAAATTAAATTAAATCTTCACGTCGATGCGCCGATAGTTATATTTGAACAAATGACGCATTTTATGAACAGTTCTAATAACCTTGAATGCTTTGAATTACTGACCATTTAATTAATTAACTGTTATTCAAACTTTTCGAACTATTTTATAAAACAGTCTATATTTCAGCAATAGACAAGGGAAGTTTTACTGAACACCACTACAATTTTTTTCAAGTTTTTTTAATTGAAGTTTCCAAAATGTTTTGTCGTAACCCATGGTTGATCTTCAAATTTAACCTTGTCAAAGACTGAAATCTTTGGCTCAAGCGATGTTTTATCAAACGTTTTACTTATTTTGGATTCATTTTATGATATTTGTTGCTTATAGGTTGATCTCAAGACAATACCAAGTTCCAGAAGAGAGTAAGCATAGACGTAATACTAGTGGTATTATAGGATAAGAGGTTAGTTTATTGACACTAAACGTATTGTAAAATACTGGTTTAAGCTCTCTCGATTCCAATGGCTATTCTATTATACAACTTAGCTAGTTCTCGTAAGAAGAGATAGAACATAATACTGAGGTTATACTGAGGTTAGTAATTACGTATGATACTGTGATAGAATCAGACACGGAGGGAAAGTAATATAATAGGTGTTAACGTATCCTAGGAATGATGGCGCTTTATTGAGTAACACTTACGAGATGTAGGTATGTGCGAATGGTTTAATGAACCTTTGTATAATTGTACAATAATTATAAGTTTTCATAAATAATAAAAAAGTTATTGTTGTTCAGGATATAGTAAGTATATCAAAATGAAATGAAAGAAAAAGGCTCTACATAATGCCGATAACTCCCTTCCCTTCTTTCTTAAATACAGACTACACAAGTTTTCTAGTCTACGTAGATATTGACGATCATGTATTTAAGTCTGATACAAAAATAAACTTAGATTAGAAGACCATAGACTTTTCATAGATTTTTCTTTGATCTATAAGAGAAATACTATTTTTCGAACAAAAAAAAAAAACTATAACTATGAAGTTTCGCTTCCCTAAGGCGGAAGAATACTACTACTGACATATACTATTGTTATTTTATTATTATGCATGACATTTTTTTATTTTTTTTCCAGACAATTTAATTTTGTACGCCTATTTTAGGTAGAAAGTGGAGATTCTGTCTAGCTTAAGATCATTTATGTACACCTGCTTTCAACAAATAAATTATTCTTATTCTTATTCTTATTCTTATCGAATTCCGACTAGAAGTCGAAGCGTAGGAACATCTACTGATGCTTGGCAGTCACTTAGAGTCTAAAAGAGCTAAAATTGTAGGCTGTAACTGTAACAGATTCGAGCGAGAGGATGCTTATCTCGGATCCACATACCGCATGGACATGCATCAAGTGTACCAACATGTTCTCACGGTCACACTATTTTGACAATGAATGCTGATCGTGGGCAAAACGGAACGACATTTGAGATTTGAGCAACCGGACATTCGTGCACTTGTACTTTCTGTTGTAAGTAGTTCCCGCGACTGCTTCGGCCAGTCGTCAGCCAGCCGCGCTCGCACCGCGTCGTATGTCGCAATGATATAAAACAACGCGTCACATTTGTTTATACCGATATTGTTTTGTTTATACCGGTCCGAAATGAAGTTGATTGTCTTTTTCTTGATAGTAGTTGCTAATGTCAGTAACAATGGCAAAGCGTCGTTGGACAGTTTTGTACCTATGAGTACTAATATACTTTTGGAGGATACTACGAAGAATGCAGGTAATGTTTATTTTATGTTTTAAGTTTCATAATGTTCCGTTTTCTCGATTCGAACAAATTTTATTTCTAGGCTTTTTGGCGCTATTTCTCTCACGTGTTAAATTTCATTTTTCTTTTAGAATTAAAGTAACATCTGTTGTTTTCAAGTTATATCCAAATCTATCTAACCTAGGTATACAACAATTTAGACGTGAAGATGGACAAACATAGATACAGACCTGGCCACTTTTCAATTTGTGCGATTGTTATGTGGCTTTCCAAGAACCTAATCGATACCACAAGACCCAGAATGAACTAATCAACGGACTGAATAAAAAACTTATTGTTTTAAACAGTTTCCAACATTTTCAACTTACTACGATTTGTTTGCCTGTGACTTCGACCGATTCAGTTATTGCTTTACCCCGGAAACTAGGTATACAATTTTCCAGGACAAAAAGTATCTTGAGTCCTTTTCACTTTTGCGAAAGAGCACCTCAATACTTAGGATCTATTTTTCATGTCTGTGTTTTTGTTCCTTTTCTATAAAATTGTGTTTATGCTTCTTATACTTGTGTATCCTGCAAAAAGGAATAAATGTCTTCTTTCTTTCTTTTCTAAAGTCCCACATATCCTACTTATTAAAATTTATTAAAGTTGGTGTAGATCTGAAAAAGTATCGTTCCGCTTTTGAATAGTATATTATTTGTTTTTTCTTGCGAAAAATAGAGTTATGTCAGTATACCTAGTACATATTACGTTTTTCTCTTAACTTCTATCATTTTTGTGTACCTACACTTGAGATCAATTCTAAAAAGCAGTTTAGAATGTGCATACATAGAAACTATTTTTTTATGACTGTAATATTATTCACGTATAAATTTATCAAGCAAGGGCAAAGATGGACGAAGGTCAAGACTGTACAACTTACAAGGTTGCCAGCGTACGTTTACACTCCAAATCTCACATTGCAGACAAATCATGCTACCGACCTTGCAAATTCAACGTCAAACCACGGAGGTGCCACTTTGATTTCAAAATCGAACCAACGATCCAAGAAGATGGAAGACCGGCGATTACTGTGAATGGGTTGACTCCAGGGCCGCCGATACACGTCTGTGTCAACGATGTGGTGGTTGTTGTAGTCAGTAATAAGGTGCCGGGACAAGACCTCGGTATTCATTGGCATGGGATTGAGCAGAAAGGAACACCATTCATGGACGGAGTTCCGATGGTCACTCAGTGTCCTATTAGCTATGGATCAAGTTACAAGTACGCTTTTAGAGCAACGTCACCGGGAACTTTCTTCTATCATGCTGATTCAGGTAATTTTAAGCTAAGAAACTTAGGAGCTCTTCCTTTTCGTTTATTAATATTCCGCATTGTTACGAAGTTTTTTCCGTCATTGTCCTGTCAAATTTTTAATAAGTATTTTTAAGACGCTCAAAAGTTTTTTTTTGAATAATAGTGCTTAGCGATTTGAACAGTCAAAAGGCTCGAATGTTACTATTTGCGTATAAAACTAGAAGAGGATGTTTGATTTTGGTGTGTTAGTCTGATTACTCTTACTAATCCATGTGTTAGTGTATCTTATGAATATTGTGTCAAAAAAGACCCTGATTGATACATTTTTTCTTTCTTTCTTTCTTTCTTACATTTTCGGGCGTCTAGACATATGGTAATAGACAGGATTGATTCAACCAATAAAGTACTTATTAGGCAAGAGGTACTTTCACACGTCTCTAAATTAAATTTTAAATACCTATTTCATTCGGAGCTAAATTTAAAAAGATGACTCCGCTTTCTTAGAGAAAGTTTACTTTTTAATCCAATTAATTCTGAATCTCGTGCAAAAAACAACGAAGTTAAGGTAAGTGGGCTATAATAAATCGATGGTTTATGGTATGCACAATTTAGAAACTATTAGAGAGACAAAAGACATAACATGTGACAAAATGCATTGAATAAAATAGAAAGTTGGCTTTTACAATAAAGACGAAACAAGACGAACCTCTTGTAGCGGAAATGATAAAAAGGTGACGAAAAAGAAACCTTTAGAAATGTAAAAGAAAAACAACAACTTCACTTATTTATCAGCGGCTAGCCGAAAATACGGTGCTTGTCGTAGATTTTGCAAGGAGACCATTTGTTAATTTGCTGTAAGCTGCAGTTCGTGATCGCTTTTGTTGTTTTGTTGAGATGCTTTGGCAATGAAAGTGTCCATTCCACTGTAATTTGCGTTACATTGACCTCATTTTGAAGCCATTACAAGTGTTTTGAACTGCTTCTCTAGGTACTTACACGCTTTTATTTGGTAAAATTTTTTTTTTGTTTTGTATCTCGTCTATGGACGTTATGATCCAGCCTATAGTTCTTCGTCCCATTGAGCTCATTTTTTTTCACAGACGGTAACATGCAGATACAGGGGGGGGGGGGGGGGTTTCTGGGGTATATACTATGACGTTTTAATGCGATTAAATTCCGATTCAGTTTAGGTTCGCTCGCTGTCAGATCCATATCAAAAATTACAGCTAAAACCTGAATTGTTTTACGTTTAAAAAGTTTATATTTAAAAATTCATAACTTAATTTTTTGTGTAGTATTTCTCAATTAATTTCCGATTTTTGTTATTTCCAGTAAATCATCAAAGTGATGGTGTGTATGGAGCGTTGATAGTCAACCAGCCGCAACCTTTGGAGCCGCTTTCATCGATGTATGACTACGACAGGAGTCAGGAGAACACGTTGTTAATTGCTGCCAAATTTCCAGATCTGATGACTGGTAATCTGGAAGAGTACAAACAAATGAAACCTAGTTCATTGTTGATTAATGGAGTCGAAGATGATTTCAAGTGAGTTTATTCACTTTTAATTTTGTCTTAAACAAATTATTTTCTACGACTTCTTTGAAATTATCATCATCATCGTCATCATCAACAGCTGAAGGGTGTTCACCGTTGGACCGGGGCCCATATACTTTAAATAAAACATAAATAATGCCACATTTGGGCTCAGAGCCACCAAATTAGCTGAAAACGATACCTATCACCATTTTCGTTTCAAGTGTCAAATTATGTCCGCCATCTTGGATCCTAAACATTAATTTTCAAATTGATATATACTGAAATATTTTATCACGTTTGCTTTCTAAATAAATACCTTCCACCGTATTTGGTCCTGAACTACTGAATGGTTTTTGACCATAGCCTGTCCGAACAAATTAAAACTAAACTCACAGGCAGAAGTTTTACCTACGTAACGATGGAGGACTTTTAGAGCGACATAAGCCAACAAATGCTTTTAGAGGGAATAGACAATATAGACTTATCCTAAGTCTTATTATTAGTATTCTTATAGTGGTGCTCATGATTGCATAAATCATAGATAATAGTACAGGAGTGGTTCGGTCTTCGATGTTGTCTTGCTGTCTCACTTCCTCTTATGCTTGAATCCCCGATGGTACTTAAAACCCGCATGTGGTTCTAAGCTAAGAGCTCACCGACTGTAGCTTTCTAGATGTAAATGCCTTCGGCCTAAGATCTTTTATAGGGTTATACTTAGCTTGCACTGATTTCGAAGCCCATTAGATATGCTTGCGACCACAAACAACAGTTTGGGAAACGCGGATCTAGCTCGTTTAAAAACTTTCCGAACATTTGCGCCGTGAGCCACATATTGTTTTTTGCGATAATATAACGGTTACTCAAGTATTAGATGAACATTTGTCGGACTGTCAGAAGTTAGACGTGTTAAGTGATCAATGTGTTTGCGATAGTGAAACTAAAACAATTAAAGAATTAGCAAATAGGAGCTATCTTAAGCAGCAGTGATTCGGCTAGAATGAAACGGTTACGATAGTTCGCCGGGCGGATACGTAAAAATAAAAGCAATTAAAATTTCACTAAGATTTCGCAGTTGTTGTGCATCCTGTCTTACTGATATAATAAACACGAAAGTTTACGTCGATGGACGTATAGATTACTATACTGCGGATGTGCGAATATTTGCCTCTATTGCACGCTTAAACTATTAATCTAGAATATCTAGATGAATAACTTTACTTTTATATTAAGCAAATTAACCCGCTGCTGTCTTCGAAATTTTGACGAAGAATTTGTTTATGATTATTGTTACAATGATGTTGGTTAGTCAGCTATTTTGTGAATGACAAAGCGTTACGCAAACTTTATTGGCAAATGCATAGTTTACCTATTTTATTTTTGTAAAATCCGCGACGAATAAACTTGAACCATTGAATGAATCAGTAATGAATAAACACAGTTGCAGTATCATCATCGCTATGTGCGGGTAAAGTTTAATCCCGATTTACTTAGTCGCTAAATCTGATTTAAAAATTTACAGTTTCACACATATTGACACTGCCAAATCTAGTTCTACACTGAATCTGGATAAAACTTTTTGTTGCTGATTTAATAATAATGGTTTATTACATATTGCGTTTCTTTTGTTTACGCAACCTGCTAATTCGTTCAATTTATTATAAAAGGTCGGCTAGACATCGCTTTTAAGTGATAAGGCTGCGTATTTTCTGCTTTTTCTTTCACTGATTTTGTAATCTCATTGTACTGATTCAAAAATCAAAAGAACAACAATGTTTAATTTTTACGTGTAAATATTATAATATTGTAAACATTGTCTAGCAAGACGGCTTAGTTTTTCTGAATGATTCTATCCAGCAGTCTTTTATTAAATCAAAAGTTTATTGCCTTGTGACTATAGTGTAATGGAGCACAAAAAATAAAGAAATTTGAAATTGATTTTCAGACTATTTTTGCTGCCCGGGTACGCTTATCGCCTGCGCTTGATCAACGCCATTGCTGTAGACTGCCCAGTGGTCGCCACCATCGACCAGCATGAGATGGCCATCATATCTGCCGACGGGAAGCCCGTCAAACCTCTGTCGACCAGCAGAGTCCAGCTACATCCAGGTATTATGCTAACCTTATTTGTACATACATACATGGGACCGGAACGGACAGATTGAGTGGACTTCATATATTCTCGAGGCGCCAACAAGAATACCTAATACCCATACTACGAGTAACATTATAAGTAAATGCGAAAGTGTGTATGTCTGTTGGTTAACTCTTCACGCTTAAAACTCTCTACTGATTTAGTTCAAATTTGTTAGAGAGATAATTTCAGTTCCGGGGAAGGATGTAGGATATAGTAGGTAAGACAATTCTGTGCATACAGAGTCCCGGGCAACAGCATGTGTATAATATTTTTTTTTCACAACGTGAAAGTTTAGAGGTAGCTTGTAAAGCTTAGCCTTCTGACTCTCTTGCGCGCTCAAGCGGTAATCGGTAGAGGCAAAAACAAAATAATTGATTGTTATTATTGAAAGAGAAGGCGATGGCAAGCAAGTAAAAAATACGGTCACGCACGTTGTAAACATAAAACAGATTTATAAACAAACACAGCACATACCAAACACGTCTTGTGAAAGATTACTTCCGTAAGTAATCATACCTAAGCTATTTAAAGTTCATTGTTTTGTTACTTTTAGTATCAAAATATCACGTCATACACAATTACGTTCATATAATGCTTATGATTTGTCATTACACGATGCGTTACTTTCTTGCCATAATGTTCTTAAAATCAGTCAGTCGGATCGGAGTGGCTTCAGTTTTCAAAAATAATTTATTTATGCGTTTTCTTGTTACATCGTTAACTTGAAAAAATATTATTAATCAGGGATAATGTAGCTTTTTACCGATGAAATACATACATACATAAATCAAGTCTTTATCCCTTAAGGGGTAGACAGAGCCTATGATAACATGACCTAAAGGCCTGAGCAAGATTGTGGGCGTATAGGTGGAAAGTGGTATCAAAATCTAACATTGATTCCGAAGATTTTCGCCCATTTACCTATTATATTTTATGAATGCTTGATAACAGAATACCTAGTTATCACATATTTTGAGCACCTAGTATGATCAGATGTATGTGTTAGTGAATGTAAAATAGCTTTAAAACCAGAGACCGATAGCGCTATTAGCGACACGAGAAATCGCAAACCAATTTAGTTCTACCCACGCAAAATTAAAAAAAGTGTTCTCATTCCGAAGCTCTACGTAGATAAAGACGTGTAATTGCCTCTCATTCATACACATCATTTCGGTTGATTAAAAATTGAATCGAGATACGTAATATTACACAGTCGATAAAGCATAGTCATTCGAAGAAAGGTTACGAAACACTGACCCTTTCAAACGCATGTATTTGCCGCTATTATTGTCCGTCGTAACAAATAGCATTATTTAGAAACTGCCTAACTGTCGAACTCACGAACAACACGGGTCTTAATTAGACATGATGACCGTAAACAATTTTGTGACTAAAAATCATGCAAACACACAATATGAGTTGATAAGTTCGGAGGCGATCGCATTAAGTCAAAGTTATGCTCATACTGTGCGTCATTAGCAGAGAAAGTTGATATAAAGCCTTGGACAGCCAAGTCTACGTTTTCACTATCTCCCGTAAATGTGAAAGGCGCTGAGCAAGTGTGCCGCTTTGCTCCATTCAAGAGTTAAGGTCAACTTAAGAACGAGTTTCGTTAGTTTTCGTTTCACTTTCTATGGCTGCCGCAAAACGGCTGAATCGTGGTTTTATGTTTATATTACATGGTATCATAGTTTAAACGAAGTTTTGAAGATGCCATAACGCCATTACGTTTACGTAACTGTGTTATTTGCGTGTTTCCTAAAATAGCGTCAAATTATGGTCTATTACTTCCTATCGGAAATTTTTGTTTTATTTTGCATGACGTGCATTTGAAATTGCGATATTTGTGATTTTGTCCGTTTATAACGTGCTTTGATGGTTTGTTGTTAATGTTTTGACTTCAGGGGAACGTATGGACGTAGTAGTGCGAGCCAGTGAGAAGACCGGTGGGTATTGGGTTCGCGTACGCGGAAGCAACGCCTGCGCAAACCTGAGTGCGCACGCCATGCTTCTGTACTCAGGATTTAATTACACTACTATGCTGCAGAATGGAATGGTAAATAAAACATAATCATTATTCACATTGACGATCGGATAGCCTAGCGATTCGAGAAATTGAGTTAAGCTGGTTCGCTGGTAAGCCGGGTTCGATTCCCGGTTGGGGAAGACATGTGTATGAAAAGTACGAATGAACTTGGGTGTAAGAAGATTAATATGTATTTTAGTAATTATAGATATAAGATATAAGAAAACTTACAACCAAAATTCATCACCTTCTAATAATAATAATAATAATAATATCTTGGGACAATTGACTCCAATTGACCTAGCCCCAAACTAAGCAAAGCTTGTAATATGGGCACTAGACAACGGATAAACATACTTATATAGATAAATACATACTTAAATACATATTAAACATCCAAGACTCGAGAACAAACATTCGTATTTTTCATACAAATATCTGCCCCGACCGGGGATCGAACCCGGGACCTCAAGCTTCATAGTCAGGTTCTCTAACCACTGGGCCATCCGGTTGTCATACATCATTCATGTTACAGTTACAGTTTACTTAGTGTATAATACAGTGTATATATACCAATACCAATTACCAGTGTGTATCAAATCTAGGTACTGTATTTTCGTATAAAACTGGCAATTCGGTAACAAACTTGTTTCCCTTCCAGGAAGAAGCAACATCCATAGAAGACACCGACAAAGTATACGGCCAGACCTTAGAATCGTTGCAAGAGGCGCCCAGTAGTATCCCCACGCGATCACTAGTTCTCAGCATCGATAGAAACATAGTGCAGTTCAAAGACACCGACAATGACTTCCGTTACATCAGCGACGCTATACCAAAGAAGCCGTTCTTCCCAGCCCCATTATGTAAGACCATTAATTCGCTATGTCGCGTCAACACCTGATGATTTATGGTGGCGCTGTTGTTGAAAGAATGTCTCAGATCGCAGGAACTTGTCGCACGAGTCAAACGCGAGGGTGATAAACATGTAACCTGAGGCATTCTTTATCACCGCCTGACGTGCGTTTACAGTTTAACGTCTTCCCCTAGCCTGGAAGTGGAAATTTCCGCTCGCTTAGCGGACGGTAAATTGCTACTTACGGCATTGGCCGATGTAAAGTACATTTCGGAACTATGTCGCGTCAACACCTGCCCCTGCAACCTGCATTGATTAATGACGGCACTGCTATAAATCCTAACGTGTCAACAGCGTGTGAAGAACTTATTTGTGTTTCGGGATCGTGTTGAACGTTTTGATGTATTGATCTTACACGTTTTCTTTTAACTGCTGATGGCCTAATGCGATTAAGATTAATGGATTAGGCTGTATATTACCTTTGTGACTGCTAACCTAGATTTACAATTGCGTTAGGTAGTGAGAAAATGAGATCTCTTACAACCGTCGTAGTATGTGTAACGTATGTAACGTGTTTTGGTTGCTAAACGAAGGAAGAGATTGAAAACATCAATGTTTTTAACGTGTTTTGCTTGATTTACAAGGCATAAATAAATATAGAGAGCATATTCTCTAACACACGCGGAATCCCTTTACTTTCAAATGGTAATACCAATACGGGGTTTTCTTTTTATAACTTTTCTTACAATATAGGTTTTTATAGTTATTTTTAGCATAAATATGTAGGTTTTTAGGATTAGTGTTTGTATATTTAATATGCTACATATGTTTCTCTATTTACCAAGTTGATTTCTTGTACGTAACTAATAAAAAACAGATACGACAGGCCATGACTTGAAGTTCCGTGTTTAATTCGTATCGAAACACACTTTTTTCTTACCAGCTCGCTGATAAATCAATTGTATTATATAGATGATTTAACAAGAGTCATTTTATTTGTTACAGCACTTAAAGATAAAGGAGTTGTTCAAATAAACAGGAAGAACTTCCTGTACCCCAACGTGCCTCTGTTAACAAGACCGAGTGACATTCGTAAAGAAATCAAATGCCGCGTCGGCGAAGAAATGAAGAATCCTGAGCCGCAGTGCATGCTGGTCTTGGATGCTCGTATGGGAGAGCTTTTGGAGCTCGTTTTGCTGAACGAAGGTAATACATACATACATACATACATATATCACATCTTTATCTGTTACGGGGTAGACAGAGCCAAAGGTAACAGGTACGTATAGGCCACATTTGGCAAGATTGTGTGCGTATAGGTGGAAAATGGAATCAAAATAGTGATGGGTTTGTAGCCACATCGCCTATAACATGATTTCTATGATTTTCGCCCATTCCCTCGATGGGCTTTACCATCTGCGCGGGAAGAGATGCAACTGGTCAATTTTTTTTTACTCCCAGACCAGCATGGAATGGTAATGGTTTACTTGAATAATTTTAATTAAGGTTTATTAATAGCATTAAAAAAGTGGGTTTGTGATTCAATAACGCGTGAACGGTTGCATGGATTTGTATGATACTGGGCTAGTACGAAACTTTTTATCCTGTAAAATTGCAAAGTTTTAGTCGTCAAACATGTCTAAACATGACAACAATAAAAAAATAAAATCACGCTAAAACTGTGAATAATCAAAATTTTAAACTAAAATGTTTCTCCATAGACATTGTTTTGAAGATTCACGCGTTCATTCTTTGCATAGATTGCAACTATGGTGCTACAACCAATTTCGTGCAGTCGTAATCACAACCTTTATAATAGATGCCGCATCCAGCAGTAAAACATAAATATTGGCTAAACAGGTATAATATTCTGTCCGCAACTTCGTCCGCATGGAATTAGCAATTGAGGTGTTTATCACTATCCTGCGGGTACTATGCAATTTTTCGGGATAAAAAATTGCCTATAACCTGACTGGGTTTTTCTTGATAGATTAGTAAAGTTTGCATTAAAATTCGTTCTGCCGTTTTTACGTGATGCGCACGTAAATATACAGACAAAAAATTGAAACACTGTTGGGACATGTTCTGTTGTCATTAACAATAATCTTTTTAACCGACTTCAAAAAAAGGAGGAGGTTTTCAATTCGTCTGTATGTTTTTTTTTTCCATGTACAGACATTCGAACCTCTTCAACTTTATTATTATGTATAAGATATTCATTAATCAAGAAAATTCTAATTTTTTGAGTTATTATCACCGTCACGAATGTAAAAGCGCATATTTGTCAAATCACCTGATAACTTGATTTTTTTATGATGATGAACTTGAGATAACTACTTTCTAAACTTTTTAACCGGTTTTTAGTAACGCTTTTATTACAGCTTAAGCCGTTCGGTCATCGCAAAAACTAAGATAACTTTCGCGTTTTTCTTTTTTTAAAGGACAGTCTATACATAAACAAAACAGCATTTGCCTTTCTACGCCTCTACCAAATTGAAACGTTTTTTGTTCACAAATGTGGACCTCCGCATAGTAATGCCTGATTAAATCAACTCTATTTTAATGGTTACAGGT
This sequence comes from Pandemis cinnamomeana, assembly GCA_932294345.1. Classification (NCBI taxonomy): domain Eukaryota; kingdom Metazoa; phylum Arthropoda; class Insecta; order Lepidoptera; family Tortricidae; genus Pandemis; species Pandemis cinnamomeana. The sequence continues at coordinate 5,526,543 of OW028705.1, read as the reverse complement.
TTTGGCAGTAACGAGTCGTTCGCTTTCCATATGCATGGATACAGCATGCAAGTAGTGGCGTCATGGCAAAGAGCGAATGGGACACCAATTTCAAAAGAAGAATTCCTAAAGCTTGATAAGGAAGGAAAAATTAAGAGGTAAAAATATTCTACGTCCACTTCTGATGTTAGAACGAGATCATACTTTATATTCTGAAGTTAAGCTGAGTACTCATATGCAAGCCGTAACCGTAACGCAGTTCGTGTGCAACAGTACCCGGCTTTAATTCGAAGTTCGTACCGCTCACCCTAATAGTCATTAATACGCGAGTGAGGGGGACGGTATGATTTGTATTTGCGAGTACAACCCCTGCAATTCTAAATGTGACAATGCACTGCCCGTGGTCCTACTTATTTGTCCTACTCGGAAATGGCAAACATTTCCATTATTTTGAATTGTTAGTTAATATTTTAATACAAATATAGGTAGGTTAGGTTAGTTAGGCATCTTTAGTTGCCCAAAGGGCAAAATACTCAGAAAAAGGAGCTCCACCCTTGGGCAGAACTCCGTCGAAAACTAGTAGGACAAACTGTAATAGGACCACGGACAATAGAGGAACGTGACAGACGATAGAGGACACTGACACTTCGGCTAACATTTAATAACCTAAAATTATTCAGAGTATCTGGATCTAAAAGCCCATATGTTTATCCACAGGAATCTCCAGACGCCGCCTCTAAAAGATACAATTATAGTTCCAAACAAAGGGTTCACCATAGTCCGGTTGAAGGTCGACCGTGGTGGAAGCTGGATGCTTGAGTGCAGATCCTGCGGGCCACCCTCATTGCCCACAGCTTTGATCATCAATGTCCCAGAAACTTTGCCGAAATCATTATCAGACTCTATCCCGAAGTGTGGAAACTACAAACCTCCAGATGTTCTCCTAAATTAGTTTATAATAAAAGACTGACTGTGAATTTGTACAAACATAGACAATATGTTTAGTGATATTCAATTCGTTGCATAGACTAAGGTACATGACGTGGGTACCAATGTGTTTGATCTTGTGTAGATACAAGACAAATTTTATGTAGGTAATATTTGTTGCTCAACAATCTCAAGTTTCAATTCTATGTTAAACGCATCAAGAATGACTAATTACGTACCTAAAAATATTAATGCTTAAAGCAAAGCGGTATGTGGCTAGCCCCCCCCCCCCCCCACGCAAGATGTTTTGACGATTTTGGTATACTCGTAAATTGCGAGAGGCTATCGGCTGCGGCACCTAGCTCCAAAGTCTCCAAACCAATGATCGTGTAATTTCCCGGGGAAGGTTTATGTCATGCAATGATTAATTAATTCGTCGATTATATTGATAAGCGAGAGTTGAACTCTGTAAATATGATTATTGTGATTTGTGAATAATTTTACAATAAGACGAAATAAAAGGTAGGTTAATATTGAATATATTTATTAATAAAATTAATAAAGTGTTCTACTTTTGTGTATACTGTTGGAGCACCTTTGTCACCACAAGGAGATATGCCCCAAGATACTACACCTATTACAACTGGAATTACTTCTTCTTTTTCATTGTCCCTTCCATCTTTATCTTGTGGTAACGGTAAAGGATAATCATCTTCAATGTAGTTATCGTCGTTTCTTATCTTTTTCACTTTCGGTGTCAACTGGACTAGAGGTCCTCCCGAGTCGCCACTACAAGCCGATACTCCACCAGTTATAGGGCCACTGCAGATATTAGATGCTTCATCAAGGGGATTTTCTTCGCCTACTTCTTTCACAGCATCGATAGCTTTGTAGCAATCTGTAAAAAGATTTTAAATAAATATATGAATACATTCATTGCCGTCAACGTATATGGAGGTACACACTTTATATGCTTTTTCGTGGTCGTCCAGTGCCACCGTCACAATTTAGCATTCATTCGAACGCTCAAGTGCGTTTGCGGCGCTTGAAGACGTGCTGCTTATGGCAGCTGGCGGTGAATGCGTTAATATGTATCGTCCGTATTTTCAGACTAAGATTTACAACCTAGGGCTTGTGAATAGGCTGTTACTGACCCAGAGAGTTACTCCTTTCACCACAATTCCACTTTGCATCAAGTTAAATAGGAGTCAATAACTGAATCAGTTTGCTGTACCAAAATACAAATTAAACGGTTCATCTTGTACAAAAAGTCAGCGCAAGTTTCCGTGATGATCGCATACCGAAGAGTAGAATAAGAATTCCGAAAATATCTAAACTTGCAAACGTGGGTTGAGCAATTTAATTGTGCCCAACGCTCAATACCTTGTTTTACTTACCATTGTAAGGAAGATATGTTACGTCGACTTCCTGTAAATTTATCGGTAGATCCGGAAAGAAAGTTGTTGTCCTCAGGATGCCCCAACCAGTTAGTTTTAGAGGGTGCTCGTACGTTGTTCTCAAATACACCGGCAACTGCGCAGGTTTCACATATTTCGTGAACTTAAACGGGCTGCTTGTATGAAGCACAGCAATATCGTTCGGTCCAATGTTACTAAAATAAAAAGTTATCATCATCATCATAATTCAAATTAGTAATTAACCTTGAGTTAAGTTTTTGCGTTTTTTTGCCTAATAGAAAGTGGTCATCACTGCCCACGTAGGTATACCAGCGTTGCTAGTCTAGAGGGCTAAGATGGAATACCTCAAGTGTCATTTCACTGGCTGTCTTACTCTCCACCCCAGAACACATCAAGCATCCGGAATCCGGATACAACGTTCCGGATTATGCAAGGTTCTATCAATCGCAAAATAAGTTGCTGCAAATTGCACTGCGTTAAAATAATTTGAGCTTTATTAAGGACCATTAACCCAGTTTATCAGTTGGCGGGCCCTTCTTCAATATAAGTTCAGGGGCCTCACCATGACGTCTTAATGCGATTCAATTCCGACTCAGTTCAGATTTTAACTGTCATTTTTATGGATCTGACAGCGAGCGAACCTAAACTGAATCGGAATTGAATCGCATTAAGGTGTCACCCCCCAGGGCCCTGTAGAGAAGCCCTTGGCACTTTTGTCCTGCTACCTTATTGTTACGATATTACTATTATCAGTACAAAGCGCTTAGAGACCGTCGCTGTCTGTAAGACACTCCACGTGTTAAAAGGTAGTTGAACGTATGAATGCCGTAATGAAGAATAACGTCTATGATTTATTGCCAACGCAATATGGTCTCGCTCTATTTAGCGGGCGTGCGAATGAATAGGAATTTACAAGTCTCCGAATGTAATAAAAATAATAATTTTGCTGTAATAGATGTCTAATGTATTTTTATTAGCTAGTCTACCCTAGTAATTATGTAATTGTTTTAGAAAGTACTCATAAAACTGCTACACTGAATGCATAATATTTATTTGGGTTTATTTTGTAGCGGATCGTGTAAAATATATTTTAGGTACCTAACTATGTATATTATTTTTCAGTAAAAATGTCGTTTGCTTATTAATTTCCGCTACATTTATGTACTTGTCCTATGTAGGTACATAATTAGGTTGTGTTTTTCGACGTTGCCATTTACTTGATTCCGTATATAAAAAAAAACCCCATTTACTGTAGCACCCTGTTTCGGGAACTCTCCCCTTAATATCTCAGAGAGTTTGGGAATCCTTGGTGTCGATGTCTCTCGCAATGTCCAATTTGGCGATCATTTGGAGAGCAAAGCCAAAGTAGCTGCTAAAAAGTTGGGGATCCTCGGCCGAGCGAAGCGATACTTCAAACCAATCCATAGCCTACAGTTGTATAAGGCTCAGGTTCGACCACTCATGGAGTATTGCTCGCACCTCTGGGCTGGGGCCCCACAATACCAGCTGCTACCATTTGATCGCTTACAACGCAGGGCGTGTCGCATCATTGGTGACCCTATGCTCTCTGTGAAACTTGACCCTCTTCCTCTTCGCAGAGACGTAAGTTCTCTTTGCGTGTTCTACAGGATTTATAATGGGGAGTGCTCCGTTGAACTCTTTAACCTTATCCCAGCTGCCAAGTTCCATCACCGTACTACTCGACACAAAAGTAGTTTCCACCAACATCACCTCGATAGTTGGTGCTCTAACACCGTGCGATTTAAGCGGTCTTTCTTGCCCCGTACGTGCAAAATTTGGAATGGGCTGACGGCTGGGGTTTTTCCAACAGGCTACGATATGGGTACCTTCAAGAGGCGAGTGTACCATTTCTTGCAAGGCCGGCAACGCGCTAGCAGTCCCATTGGTGCTGCAGTTGTCCATGGGCGGCGGTGATCACTTACCATCAGGTGCACCGCATGCCCGTTTGTCGGTTTTAATATAAAAAAAAAAAAAAAGGAGGAGGAGAGAAAAGCTACCTGGCGAGGGTTACCTGATGTTAAGGAACTATCATTGCCTTTACCCATAGATATCCGCTACACAGAAGCATTTCACACCTCCAAGGGACCAGAAAGAGTGGTGCAGCAGCGGAAGCGACCGAAAAATACATACATACATACATACACAAATCACGTCTATATCCCTTACGGCAGGGGTTCCCAATCTTTTTCAACCTGCGGCGCAGTTACAAGTTTAGTATTTTGTAACGGCGCCCTGCCTTAGCTAAGTTGTATTGTTGCTATATTATTTACCGATGTGAGCGCTCAAATAGCTACCCGGGAATATTTGTGGTTTCGGATAATGATAGAACTCACGGCGCCCCTCTTTACTTTCTACGGCGCACCAGGGCGCCGCGGCGCACACTTTGGGAACCCCTGCCTTACGGGGTAGACAGAACCTAAGGTAACAAGACTTAAAGGCCACGTTTAGCATGATTGTAGGCGTAATGGTGGAAAAAGGATTCAAAATAGTGATGGGTTGCTAGCCGCATCGCCTATAACATGATTCCTAAGAATTTCGCCCATTCCCTCGATGGGCTTTTACCATCGAGACGAGAAGCAACTGGTACATTCTATGTTTTTCCTTTGCTCCCAGACCAGCATGGAAGTTTACCGAAAAACAGAATTAGAGAAATTTACTTTTTGTAATCCGGATGAGGGATGCGTTGGTCGACCGTGGTGATTTGGGTGCCTGGGCCAAATCTGGAGGCCTGAGCTTCGTGCGCGTTCGAGGCACCGGCTACTGCGTCCATCGGCAACCATTTCACTAAAAACGATCCTTGAATGCAGTGCGCGGCCGTAAGTATCTAGAATAATTAAAAAAATAAAATCGAATACATTTCTTATTGTCGTGAATGGCAATTAGAATGTTATAAGAGATGTTTGTTTTTTGTAGTAGGCGCTGAACAACCAATAAATATGTTATGGTACAACTAATATATGATTTAAAAGCACTGTAATTATCGTCCAGTGGAGATTTGTCTTAAAGAGCCAATGATAAACCCCCTTATTCATAAAACTTGGTAATTTTCAGTTGTTCATGTCATTTTTCAATCACTTTAGCGCCCACTTTCGCTATGGATACAAACAAAACTTAACTTTTCTTAAAGTAGGTTTGTAGCTTTCGCTAGGGTCGTTATCCTCCCACAACATCACAATGGAAGGACAAGTGGCGGCCACTTTGACCAAACACTTTCCAATGGGTACTGTCTTCATTAATGGCATCGCTATCTGGGGCCCGATTTATTGCAAGACTAATTCGCTGTGCGAGGAGGCTGCCAGCTCTTTGGTCTCTCTTGCGATCAGCCTCTTTGAGATTTCTTTGATAAACACATGTGCGCTGGGACAGTAAAGTAAGTTAAAATTTAATTTTTGCCGGTTTGATTAAGGTTAATTCGATCTCCAATTTTCTTCGACTCTACTCGTATCTCAAATTCAGCATATGTTGTAACCACTTTCGAGCGGCATTTTCACATATATATTTGCTTTCAAAAATAGGGTCCCTTAGTGTCGTTTATCTTCACAATATTCCCTGAATAACGTCGTAAAACGCCGAATATTCTATATAGTTCTTCAATGTACATATAAATTTAAAAATACTTACCCAGTTCTCATTTAGCAATGTACCTCCGCAAATATGAGCACGCACTATGAAGAACCTAGTCTGCAGGGAGACCAGATACGGGTGGTTCGAGGGACTTGTACTCTGACCTCCTATCAATTTGCCTTCCCAGTCCTTGGGAAGTGCTGTGAACATACCAACTTATGAGGCCTCTTCCATGGAGGTATTTAGAACAAAGCAGAGACACTCAGAATCGATCACTAACATTATCACAGGCCAAAGAAGAGCACAGGATATGGCGTTTTTAATCGCTGCGCGGTTTTACCCATTTAATTTATTTGGGTCAAATGCTTTCGGCTTGAAATTTGGTAGATAGGTAGGTATAAATAATAACGTATAGTCAGAAAAAGATTGCATGTAAAAAAAGAGTACGCCTGAACAAAGAACCATTGCTTGGTTGAAGTCATGTCTGACTACAAATACGTATGTGACCCATAACTTTGCGTCTCACGATCAAAGATATTCAAAATCATTACATTTCTGAGTTCAAAGATCAAAACATTTATAAGTTACGTACCTGCAAAAATGCCCGAACAAGTCAGTAATAAAACATAATCAACGTTAAACCTCATTGTAATGAGAATATTAATAATAAATCAGCCCAATTCCAAAGTGGTTTTAAGCCAAGAACGAAATGTCAATGGCATGCAAAAATGTTTGTACTTGTGCCGGCATAGCTATAGAATTTTAAGAAGAGCAGTATTTACAAACCTTTGGCTTTAGCACACAGCTTACAAGTAGACTGTTTTTTGTAAAATACTGTGCGCAATTTTTTTTTACTTCTGTATTTTTTTTACTGTAATTGCATAGTCACCTAATTTGCATATCCACCAAATTCAATTTCATGTCGATTATACCACATTTACATCGACCAACTAACAAACTCTGATACATTGTATTTTGTCGTGTTTATTTTGCACAATAAAGAGTTTACATACATACATACATACATATCAGCCATACTTCAACTACAAATTATACGTGAGTGGGCCCGTGCTCTACTTGTATATAAAATTATAACGTGAGTTTTCCGAAAGCTTTGTATCAAAGATTTTAGAACGGAGACGTTTTTAAGTTCGGTCTCATATTATGACTACCTTGCAGGAAAAAAATATAACGTACACGTACACGTACACAAATCACGTCTTTATCCCTAATGGGGTAGACAGAGCCTAAGGTAACAATACCTAAAGGCCACGCATAGCATGACTGTGGGCATTTAGATGGAAAGGGGGAATCAAAATAGTGATGGGTTGCAAGCCGCATCGCCTATAACATGATTCCTGAGATTTTCGCCTATTCCCTCGATGGGCTTTTACCATCTGCGCGGGAAGAGAAGCAACTGGTACATTCTATGTTTTTTTTTTTTACTCCCAGACCAGCATGAAAAAATATAATCTCGATTTATTTAGTAGTTATAGTTAAGTCTAGTTTAAAGCTTGACAAAATGATATACATTTTGACACTAGGTAGTATGAATATAAATCGAGATTATACTTTCTACAGCAAGACGGCCTTACTAGTGTTTGCAGTTTAAGTAGAACTCAAAGTGACCACAACGCTTGTTGATTTTGTTTTGTTACGGCTTCTTTGTGTTGTTTCGATGAGACCCAAATTGATTTTTATTTTTACTTTTTTTTGTATGTAGTATTTTGTGACTGTGTACTTTTACCCCCTTATTCATAAACGCTCTGTAGGCTTCTGCTAACTTAGCAATCGTTTGTCCTTATCTATCACTTTGACATTTACCTTTCACAGATAAGGACAAACGATTGCTAAGTTAGCAGAAGCCTATAGAGCGTCTATGAATAAGGGGGTAATACTTTAGAATTAACTAATAACTGTACTATTGTACTTGAGATATTTTATCAGATGTATGGGTGTACTTTGCCTGAAATAAAACATATATTATTATTATTTACGTACCTGGCTTTACTTTGACCAAATCACTACATAGTATAAAATAAAGTCGCTTTCTCTGTCCCTGTGTCCCTATGTCCCTATGTATGCTTATATCTTCAAAACCACACAAAGGATTTTGATGCGGTTTTTTTGAATAGATTCAAGAGGAAGGTTTATATGTATAATACATGCATAATATACCGTGCGAAGCCGGGGCGGGTCGCTAGTATTATAATATTATGTACCTAAGGTGTAGCACGCCAGCCAATTTTAATGCTGAAATTTTTGGCGTAGTTCTAAATGATGAACCACATCGAGCTCAAGTGCTTACATGGAAGATGCGGGTGATTACAATATTAGGACAAAGATAAGAACAAAATTATAGGTTAGTAAACAATCTAGGGAGTATTTTTAATTAATTGGCGATATTATCCAAGCGGGTACCAATATCACTATCACTACATAGTATAAAATAAAGTCGCTTTCTCTGTCCCTATGTCCCTATGTCCCTATGTATGCTTTCAAAACTACACAACGGATTTTGATGCGGTTTTTTTTAATAGATAAAATGATTCAAGAGGAAGGTTTATATGTATAATACATACACAATATATCGTGCGAAGCCGGGGCAGGTCGCTAGTAGTGGATAAAGGTCTAATGCTTTGTTGATTACGAAGTTTGTTGAATACACTCAGGATTCTTCCTTAGTTTAACTTCGGACTTCTCTAGATTAATGCTAAAGCGGTAGCAGGAGTAAAACAAACTATTTTTACTGCTAGATACGCGAAATCTGATAATACAGAGTGCAACGAGTGGCATTATAGTGCTAATCATACCGCGGTATACGCAGTATCATAATATGGTTGACCGTAGTTATATAGAGTGTTAATTTACCTTTGTATAACGACCAGTTAGGTGTGTTATTTTAATAGATACTGACAAGAAAACTAAAAAATGAAATCCACTCTTGATTATGCATTTTCGTGTAAGAGGCGCTTCGTAAAAAAAAATCTGGCCAAGCGTTGTGCCAAGGCAAAATGGTATCCAAAACAAAAACATCCTGTTAATTTTCCAACTTTATTTAATTACAAAATGACTTCTTCCTCCATCATCTTATACAAGAGGTAAAAAATATCAGTTTACTTAAAGTAGTAACAAAAGTTCTTTTTAAATATAAGATGGAGATGTAAGTGATAAAAAAGTATAACTAACTTAATTAATTTTAAATAAGGAAAGTAAACGTGACCTTTCGTTAGTCTAGTGTGATCGATCAAACCACAGGCGTATATTTTACTAAAAAATATTACCCTGTGTCAAAATTACAAAAAGGCTTGAAGTTGGAATCTTTAAGCTTAATTTGACCAAATTATATAGGGCAAAATAATTTTAAAGGGGTAATGTATTTTATAATTGTAAAGTGAAAATATTACCATCAGGTGACCCACTGACAGGCTTTTTCCTTTCTTGTCGTATATGTATATAGATAAAGAACTGAGGAACATACGATGGCAAATTATGTTTGACATTTAATTATACTTTTAAAATGGCGATGAATAAATCTATCTATCTATCTAATGATTATAATGGTATTGTTATTTTGATTAAATAGATCTGATGATCAACTTCTTTTATTGTTCAACAAACATTATTGTTTTTGGTTCTTGACCCCCTTTTATGCCGTGTAAAGTGTAGAACTTAAAGAAGAAAAATATTGTAATATCCGTTACAACATGTCAATGAGACAGAACTAACACTTTCAATGTATATCCGCTGACAATAAATGTATGGGGGATTTCAACCTTATTAGTTCTATTTAATCAAGCTGTCTATGCCATATCTTGATTCCAAACAAATTGATCGGTTTCATTGGCTTTAAATAATAATTTAATACGTAAATGATCTGCGAAGGTATAGTAGGTAACTTAAGCTTAAGATCTTCCAACTTCGAGCACAATATCTTGAGATACGTTCAAAGAATTAAAATTGCAGCAAAGAAACAGCTCAGACACTTCTACTTTATTCATAAAGTTGTGAAAGAAAGGTCATTAACCGTAACTTACGTTACGGACCCAAGTCTTGAGAAACTTGGAATTAGTAGTGATTTATGTTCAAATATACACACATATATATTATGTTCGCTTCCTCCTTAAGTTTCACAAACTGAGTATTAACATCATTACATAGTACAAAACAGTCGCTTTCCGCCGTCTGTCTGTCTGTCTGTCTGTCTGTCTATGCTTCTATCTGTCTATGTTGCTATCTTTAAAACTACGCAACGAATTTTGACGCGGTTTTTTTAATAGATAAAGTGATTCAAGCGGAAGGTGTATATGTATAATTCTACGCAGACGAAGTCGCGGGCAGAAGCTTATTCTTATAATTTTGGAACTGCGTTACAACTTTGTACTGCCCATTGTTTAAATATGTTGTATTATATCCAATATGAATATGAATTAAATCATTAAATCTATCTAGGTTTTCTTCATCGATTTAATCAGATCACGTGCCTAATTAAGCGAAGATTATTTACAAAATTCTAAAATATATTTAACAAGGATCCGAACATAAACTAAGGAAAAAGCTATAAATATCATAATTAACAATTAGGTACTATATAATCTCAAACACGTTTTTGGCTTAAACTAAGCCGTCATTTATTATATTATGTTTAGCGTAGCTATAAATAATAATAGCGAAACTATCGTAATGCGTTTCTTGATAAACAATAATTGCTTTAGCATTAGCACAATGTTTCAAAAGAGTCGCTACAGATATCTTCCGAATTTGCAGCTTAGCTTGCTTTTAATTCTCCTATATTGTCACTGATTTACAATTCGAAAAAAATCTTTAAAAGACACTATAGAGCCCTTATATAGGTAAATAACTTTTATAAACTTTGGTCTTCTTAAATTAATATTCGTAACAAAGATTGTTCCTAAAAAACAGCACCATTGCTTTTATAGTCTACTCGTAATCATTCACTCTCAAGTGAACGTCAAAAAATGTCGCACGTCTTTCATATTTCTCTAAGAACAAGAATAAAATATGGCAGTACTCATTCGTCATGATGCTTTCTGGAAACGAGCGTTGGAGGTTCCTCGAACCTGTTCACGTTTAGTGAGATCGATGGGGGGTATTGTCAGTGTATTGGGAAAAGGGGGGGTGTGATGGCAGGAAGATGGTGCCCACAGCGCGGGAAGCTGGGGGGTACGGGGGGTAGATCGTGTTGCGTCCCCACGTGCAGCACCAGACCCATCCCGATCACTATGTGGTAGATGAAGTGACAGTGGAACAGCCAGTATCCTAGAAGAGAAAACATTATTTGTTAGAGTTATATTTTGTGGGCAGGAAAGTGGAAATTTATACGTTCACTGTAAATTCTTTGATCATTCTATACGGCACTAGCCGACTTGACGAAGAAACGCAAGACATTAAATTGACTTAAGTAGATTTGCCGATTTAATCCTAGAAACCATCAATCGAGCCTTTGAACATTGCTATCGTTTGCGACACTTTAATTATATATACACACACACACACATTATATATACATAAACACCTGTTAGTTATATATTTCTGTGATACGGTTCAACACCACAACAATACGCAATATTTCGTCTCTTTTGAGTTACATTACTAATCCAGTATCATTTAGTACACTTTTATTCAAGCTTAGCTACTCTTACAAATAGTCTTATTTACCAACTCAAAGAGCATTGAAGTTCTCGACAGAAACTTTGAAATTTTTGTGTATGAGTATTAATCATGGTCTTGCTTGAATAGACATTGCAGAATTTTTATTAAGATATTTTATAAAATTCAGATTACGTTTACTTTCTTCTTATCATCATCATTTAACGCCTTTTTATCTATGACAGATGATTCAAGGTTTTTATCAATGGCACTTTCTTTGGCGGCTGAACAAATCTATACGGTCGTATGAAAGCGATCGAGTTGAAAGGGACTTAAACTCGTCACAAAATAAAAGGCCCGTTTTGACATTTGTCTTCGCGACGTAATTAGTGATGTCGATTTTCTTTCATTTGACATTTTTGTTACAATAACATTCACTTAATCACAAAAAGAAATCATTAATTAATTTGTCTAAACACTAGTAGATAGGTATTTATAGAAATAAAACCGGGCAAGCTCTAGTCGGCCTTAAAAAAAATATTAATCGATTTATTTTTTCCTTAACCGATTATTAATAGTCTGTGGGCAATATGAAAAAAATGGTGTTTACAGCACTAAGCGGAATTACCTTCAAAACATTTCGATCTGTAAAAAATAGAGAACTTCATGGGCGTGAACTGTCAAAACGGGCCTTTTATTTTGTGACGAGTTTAGTTTCTTAACACTTCGGAAAATATACATTTAGGTATTACCAGGATTATCAGCCTTTAGCCTAATCACGACGTATCCGTTGTTAGGCACAGCAAGAGTATCTTTTAGAGGAGGATCTTGATATTGCCGGTGGAGTAGACCTTTCCTGTCCAGATCCAAGGCATGCTTCAGGTTGATCTTCTTGATGTTCTTGTCGGGGGAGCGACCCATACCTATGACGTTGTAGGCAGTCCCGTGGAGATGGAAGGGATGAGAGAGATTGGGTGACTGAACTGAAAAAAGGAATGGCCATTTTAGAATACGGTCTTAGGTTATTTTCAAAAAGGCATTCGTAATAGTCATTAGAAATTATAGATTTTCACTGAAGTTTACTTTTTAGAGGAACTTTTAAATACCGCACGGGAAAGTTTAAAGTTACCTTAATCATCCTTGTTTTTTTAGGTTTTTTCTCTTCTATAATAAAATTAAGCAGACCTACTCCGAAATTGAAGATAAGATCTGACTTTGGCTGTATATATATTTTTTTACTTACCCTCATCAACTAGCACAATTTCAACGATAGAGTTTAACGGCACGTCTACCATATGTGTGCAGCGGCAGTCAACGCCACAAGTGGGAGGTCGGTTGTCGCCATTGCAGAACAGTTCAGGAGACAACTCGTGCATTTGCGAAAGCGGCGGTGCAGGCGGCGCGCTGTATGAAATCTCGTCTATCAAACTCAATACGTGGTCACCGGTGCCAGCCACTGTAAAAAGCGATAAAGATTGTTAAAATGGGTTAACGCCTGCTTTATTTTTAACTTGAATGAAATAGATAGATGGTGGCAATATGATGATTGGAGATTGGATCCTAACGTCGAGGTAAGTAGCAATCAAATTTTTTTTTATGTGATTAAGTCCTAAGTGGTAGTTTTACTTATAAGTGAGAATCGGGAAGTTCAAAACAAAGAGAATGTAATTGTTTTAAATATGAACACTAGTTTCGTTGTACTATAATTATGGACAAAGTATGATACTACTAACTAACCTAACCTAACCCGCCATAAAAACTGCTACACCAGATCCGAAATCATTTAGAGCAATTATTCGTTTCCGAAGTTAAATCGATCGAACAACAAATACTAGGAGTTTTTGTGAGTTTATGCGGAAGCTATTTTTACATTTAGTCTTAATAACAACCGGCTTTTAAGATTGCTTTGTTAACCAACACTGTAAAAACTGGTTGATAAGTAAACCACCGGAAAAATGGAAGAAATACATTTTAGCTGAGTTAATTACAACTAGAACGAATTGACTTTTTTAACGTCGGAACTAAGACAGGGTCAGCTCCCCAATTATACGGAATTAAAGTAAAATAACAATGAAACAAGCAGGAAGATTAAAAAACTTTACCTAAAAAGTTTTTGTACGTGTTCTCCTGGAACAGTTCTTTGGGCTTGTAGAAGTGGAATCGGAAAGGCAGGAAGATCTTCACGTCTGGTCGCTCCTGCAATATCGCCTTGTCTATCGGCTTTGCTGACTTAAGGTTGCTAACACACACGGCGTCGTTTCGTGGTTTATCGCAAATGGCATCCAGGGGATTCATGACCTAAAGATAAAAAAAAATTATAGATCAGCCGTCACGAGGTAATTCGATACGGTTATGCGTTTGCTTTAAAAAAAGAAGTCTCATAGTAAATTGCCGGACAGCGTTAAGCTGTTCGAATTAAGAACTGCAGTTTTAAACACAGCAACATATTTTTAAATTTAGACTGTCCTAATTTAGAGTATGCAAGGATTAAATACGTAAGAAAATACGTGTTTACTTCCCGCACGCTCTGAACAGCATCTAGCAAATAATTAAAAATAGAAAAAATGTACAACCTTTTCCCCGTTGATTCTGGTGACTTGTTCTACTTTACACCTCCACAATTTACACTTTTCCGAAATACTTAAAAGGAGTAGGGTATATAGGTATAACTGCTGCCAAATACTACTACCAAATCTACGGGTGCGTTAAAATCACTAAGAAATATACTGTTACATTATGTACATTACAGTGTTATCAATATAGTAAGTGAAGAAATGCTAAGGAATAAAAGAAGTCAGAATGTTAGGTAAACATAATTTACAGGCAGACACATTTTAAGGCAGTAAATAAAGAAAACACAAAAAAATAAAATAAACGTAAAACAAATAAACAGAAAATACATATACAAAGTTACGCAAAATAAAATCATTTCAAAATAAAAATGACACTGTTCCGAATATTGTTAATTATAACACAAAAATAAATAAATATTGAATAAAAGACACATTTTATTTAAATTTTATTAAAGAGTATAAAAATTTACACTTTACTTAACATAATTATTAAAAAACATATTACGATATTGCTTGCGCAACGCAGTAATATTCTTGTGAATCAGATAGTCGATGTATCGTCGCCTGGTGGAGACAGGACTCATTTGTTTTTAATTTATTGGCACAGATACACGCAAAGGCGAGGTGTATACTAAAACACACAGGCGGTACTTAAAAGTAGTGGTAACCAGTGAAGTGGTAACTTTTTAGTGCATAGAATCAGTGCTTAAAACGTCTATATGATTTTTATGTACAGTCTTCCTTGTTCTTGGAATGTGGGCGATGGAATCAGCCAACACACTTCGTATTGGCAGGACTCCATTTTGGAGCTACAAGGATCAGTATCTACTTTCGTGTATTTACAAGAAGTGATGCAGTTGTCAGCGTTATTTACATGTTTTACAATTTTGACCGCGGGTTAGTAACTAGAAAAATCTTAAACATCTATTTATTAAAAGAAACATATTTTTTTTCATTATATACACGTAATAAATATCCTTGGTGAAACGTATAATGGCAAGTTGTTAGTTACAGAACGAACGTATCCATCAATAGTGGAATATTATCCAAAGGTGAGCGAGACAAAATGAAAAGAAGTAGAGCCTCAAATAGCATAAAGACACGTTTAAATAATCTAGAATAATCACCAACTAGTATGGCAGATGGTACTGAGAAAAATCAAACATAAATAGATATCACCTTTAAATAAAATCACGAACCGTCATGAACCGTGGAATCATTCGAATGCATAAAAAAAACACAACAGCAGAATCGAGCACTTCGAATCTGCCGAACACATCACACAATACAAACATAAATTTACACTTAGGCAACATTATAAATCAACTGCTGTACTTTTGCACGTAAATTGAAACTGTCACTAGGAACCGATTTAGTTGATAGGGGGAAGGTGGTCACCGCATGTGGGGAAGTTGGGAGGGATAGGGGGTAAGTCGGCGTGAGTACCGACCTGGAGGACCAGGCTCATACCAATGACGATGTGGAAAAGGAAGTGGCAATGGAGAAGCCAGAAGCCGGGGTTGCTTGCTCTGAAACGGAGGATAACGTAGCCATTGTTCGGTACGGCGATGGTGTCCTTCGCTGGGGGTAAGTCTCCCTGCTTAAGGTGGCGCTCAAGTAAACCTCTCCTGTCAAGATCCAGAGCGTGCTTCAAGTTGATTTTCTTAACGTTTTGGTCGGGAGACCGGCCGATACCGATCACGTTGAATCCATAACCGTGCAAGTGGAACGGATGAGATAAGTTGGCGATTTGAACTGAAAGCGAAACATTTTTAATTAATACTCGCATGTAATCATTAATCGGATATAATTAGTGTTCTTCAACAATCGTTCAAATACCTTCGTCGACGAGTACGATTTCTACGATAGCGTTGAGTGGAATGTCGACTTTGTGAGTGCACATGCAGTTTTGACCGCAGTCTGCGGGTCTGTTGTCACCGTTGCAGAACTGTTCAGGGTTGATATCATCGTATTGACTGATCAAAGGCGTAGGAGGAGTCATGTATGAGATTTCATCAATTAAACTAATGACGTGGTCACCCTGCGGCGCAACTGTGGAAGTGATAATTGAATATAACATGTGGTTTATTTGTATTTACAATAAGTATAGAAGGTACTCAACAATGCTTTACCTAAATATCGATTGTAAGTGTTGGGCTGGAACAGCATTTCTGGCCTGTAGACGAAGAAACGGAAAGGCAAGAAAATCTTGACATCCGGCCTTTCTTGCAGGATAGCGGGGTCAATGTTTCTGGCATTTTTGAGCTGGCTGACGCAAATGGCGTCGTTCCTGGGCTGGTTACATCTAGCATCCAAGGGGTTCATCACCTGGATGGTTAGTGGGGAGAGAGGTATTTACGTGCAATTACTAAAGTACATTACGTGCATGCTACTTATAAACTACTATTTTACGACCATAATTATAACTAGTGTTTTCGACATACTGTAAAACTAGCAGGCATGTCATTTAACTACAGGGAACAGGAACCCGTTTGATTCGTGCATTCAATTATCTACGCAAAGTTACAAGAGTCTTGCTACAAAATAATATGTACAAATTCAGCGGAATCGATTAAAATGTAGATACTTAAAGTACCCACGTGATAATTGTCTCAATACTGGTACTAAAGTTTGAGCAATAACCTGCAACATAGTCAGTTCGGCTGAGCTTAAGCGAGGCTGGTTGGTACTGGCGCAGGAATCCAGTGTGCAATATCCGCCAATTAATAATCGCGACCAGTAGTGTCACGAAACCAGGTCTGCTAACTCAGGATGTTTCGCTAATGTCATTTGCACAGAGGAAATAAAATATCCGTCAAGTTATTCCTAAAATCACTGCTGCACTCAGGCAATAAGTATTTACAAGCGAATGTCAAGAGCGGAAACTACCAGTGGCACGCAAACACAATGAACTTCTCACAGTTTCAAGGTGTTGGCTTTTTATTGAAATATTTATATTTTCGACAGATACGTATCTAATAAGTGCGGTACAGTGCAGTTTACAGTGTAAGTTTGCACCAAATGAATTTCAATATACAATAGTGTATGTTCCAGAGCTACAACTATCCCTCCTTTTTTATATATTTACATCGAGTTAGACTTACCACACCCTGAGGTACACCGACGTCGTAACTGGGAGGTTGACTAGAGGGCTGGTAAGGTCCTCTCGCGTACCGGAGGATACCCAACTGTTGAGCCCTCTTGGTACCGCACTCACCCAACCCACGGACTTGGATCCAGTATGCCCCAGGAATATTGTTCGCCTCGATTACAAAATCGTAACGTTCACCTGTAATAAATCAGATAGCGATTAAGCCAATAGTTTGAAATGTAAGAGGAAATTGGCGCAACTTTGGTTAAGTTTTTCGCTCGCGCAAGATTCACATATATTTACAAGGCCGTATTTGTTTAGTTAATGCAGCAACAACAGCAAAGATTACATTTCGGTCTTTGAAAAACTAAAAAAAAACATGGTTCAAACCTCATCGCAATTTTAAAGTCCTAAAAGTACCTTAATAAAAAATGCAAAAACACTTCTTAGACTACGTGCACACAGTGGACATTGTCAAATTAAGGGTAGCGACAAACACTCTACGAAGCGAAAATAAGCCGAGAAGACCGATGTGCAATCTTTATGGGGTACTGTATTATATTTAGATTTGTAAAAATCTGTCGATGCGTACCTGAGAACGAGATAATGGTATTAACTTGTACAGGTTGAACAGGCTCGCCGTCGGTCGCGATGACGGTTAAGTTGTGTCCTTCGAAGGTAACTTGTGCCGGGCATACAGAAGCGAATGCATTAATCATTCTGAATCTATATCTTCTTCCAGGGGTAATAGTGAAGACTTCCAATGGAGTGTTGGTCATGAAGCCAGTGTTGGGATCGCGGAACTGCCCCTTTCCGTTGATCAGCACAGACTCGGGATCTTGGCCAGTGTTGACAGCGAGACGACCTGGGTATCTCTCGGCAGCGTCCTCGTGCAACCAATCACTGATCAGCATGACGTGAGTCGTCAGATCGTAGTCGTACAAGTGACTGTTTGGGTCCTTGGAAGGAGGCTGACGAACGACGATGCTGCCGTATAAACCGTCAAGTTTCTGCAAGCCAGTGTGCGCGTGCCAGAAGTGAGTGCCAGCGTTACCTTGCCATTGATATCTGAGAAAAAAAAAAAGATCACGTACTGATACATTTTTCTTAAAGTGCAACAAATTTGACCTCCCATTACATGGTTCCTTTTTTACCTGAAAGTGTTTCCCTGTTGAATAGGACACTGAGTCACGAATGGCACGCCGTCGTAGTATTGTGTTCCTCGTTGGAATATTCCATGCCAGTGAATGGTTACTTCCATACCCTCCATATGGTTTTCTACGTCGATGACAACCTTGTCATTTTCACAGACTTGGATAGAAGGTCCGGGTAACATTCTGTTGGCGGTGAGGATACCTCGCTCCACTCCATCGGCTAAGACGCACTGGCAGTGAGACCATACAACGTTGGTGGCATTCGGTGTGCACACTTGGCAGGCACTGGAATAAAATTACACATTACGCATAAGTCGGAAGAACATTTTCCTCATGTACAGCGATTGGTAAAGGCAGAATTTCCACAGAGTTTGTTATCATTGAACAGCGATGTTTGCATAACCTCTGTCGTCACCTATCAATTACAGTAGCCCCAGCGGAATTTGGATCACTTGGCGTATACTCAAGTTCAGCATTGAAACCATGTAGTTAGCAGTTAATGTGAAACAAAGCGTGAAGTGTGTAAAAAGAAAATGTCGGTCGGTAGGTCGTGGGCTTAGCCAGCCGCGAATTTTTACACGCTGAACTCTCTTTATGTTTGAAACCATTTAATTGTATGTATGTTGAAACGGTAATGAGACCAAGTTGAAGGTAAATTAATCGCCCCATTGACGTATGGCAATGCGGGCAAAACTCGCTGCGTTTGTGTTAAATTATGGACAAATATTAGTTTTTTTCTTTTATTCAATTAATCCAGGTCTACCCCGTAAGAGATACAGACGTGATATATGTATGTATGTATGTATCCAGAGAAGAGGTGTAAGTGTCACAATTTGGGACGTCCTAAACTGGACATGTTTAAGTACAACAGAATTGACTTGCACTGATAACGCGACTGTTTTTAGTAACAGTTACTAAAGCATTAAACAATATTAACACGACGATTGCAAGGCTACGACGTATTATCCGATTTTTGTCACCATTCCGTAGGAACTTTGCAATTTTCTTTAATTTCTCCATGTTCAAACTATCTATTGGTAGGTACAGCAAGTTACCGTGAAAGAGATAGATAGACTGAGTTACCTTCTCATTTTTAATATGCTATTACTATAGAATATAGAAATATGGGTATAGGATTAGTTTCGAATATATTGCTTACTTGTGAACTATAGACGTGCTCGTAGTTCTAGACAGAATATTTTAGAAACAGTCATTACGATAAATGGCGTTTCACCCACTTCGTGCAATGTCACTGGGTGATCTGTCGTAACCATTAGTTATGTTAAGTAGGCGTGCGACTTCATTTCCGTCCAGTGAACAATGGAACAATGTCAAAAGCTGGGCTTTTACGTGTATAACCTTTTAAAATTTTACGTAGAACTCGTTTTGTTATCTTTTAAACGACGGAAAAATACTAACTTCGTTTGTCATTGCGACTCGTATCAGTTACTTATTTGAATTATTTTACAATTGACAGAAAATTTATACGTCTAAGAAAGGCTAGAAGCAAATAATTTCTAGAGTTTACTTACGCTCCTAATACGGTGTATAATTCGAGAGTGAAGTGATAGTAGCAAATCCTTGGTGGTTCGTTTTCTCTGCAGGCTCTAGCGCACTCATCGGGGGCTGACAGCGAGGGGTTCCTCCTCAGTTCAGCTGTGGCACTGCTGGTATAGTCCAGATGCTTCAGGCTTGGCTTGCCGTTAGCGCTCCTGGAAAGAGGAGGCAATGGGCTGTTCCTGATGCCACCGCTCAGCGGACCGCTGCCGCTCGCCTGGGCAAACGGGTTGGATGAAGGCCCAATGGTGCTCCCGATTCCTCCGAATGACCCGAAGGGGTCACTGCTCGATGGGTGTGTCTGCACAAGACCGTGGGTGGCGGAGAATACGCTGCTGCTGGAAGTATCTCGGAATGGGGTCGCGGTGCCGGCTTGCCACCATGATGCTGATGTGGACTGGTCGTCTGGAACGCTGATAGCCTCTGAAAAAGGAGAAGAAAGGTATGTTAATAACGATGGTACTAAAAACGTGGTGGGGACCAACGTTAACTTTATAAATATACTCAATGGCAAAAGAAATACGCTCACATGTATGCAAATATGGTAAGTCATTTTGTATAGAGACTGGGCCAAATTTTGTGCCACTGAGTGTAGTGTAGTATAGACAATAATAGAGAATATGCATCTCTTAACAAAATATTAAAATATCGTAAAAAAGAGATGTCAGAAAGTGAAATTAAAAGTAATGTCGGTGAAGAAATATAGAAAAATAAAAAGTACTCATTAATTACTCAGCGATAAAAAAAAGAGATTCGGCATGTCATGTGACATCAAAAAACACTACGCCCATTAAAAATCGTTATTTAAAAAATATGTTCGTTACACAAACGAGTTTTGATTAAAGTTTCACTTTTAATGGAAGGATACCTTCGTTAATTAAGTACTACACATAAACCAACTATCGCCTCAGTAAATCTTTAGGTGTTCGCTGAGCGTCAGTAGCCAGTTAATGTATTCCTTTGATTAGACTGCGAGATAAGCCGCGCAGCGTTCGACAGGTGCGTTAATGCAAATTTCGTTGCAACCTGCAGACGCAAGCGCACATAAAGTGACCACTAGCGTTTATGCTGCCACGATAGTGTCCGCACCTCTGAATTAGAAATCCTGAACAAGGGAATGTAATGGCTAAGTGCCGGGAAGCGTGAGACATCCGACGTGTTACGGAGCCGGTGATAAAAGCCGGACGTGTATACTTGAATAAAAGACCGGACATACTGTGTCTTGCTTGGTAGCTGTATCATTCTTGTACACACAGCAAAGCTATTCGGTAAGCAGGATAGATACGGCGCGAGCGTGCGTAGGTGCTTACCTGATTATATTGCCGTGTGTACATGAATAAGATCCGTCATAGCATTACAGGTTAATAATTCACGTAGTTTCCAAACTGAGTCTTCGTTGAACTATGCTAATTCAAACATAAGCGAATTTTACTTGAATGCATAATATTTCGTTCAGAATTATAAATGTAGCTCTTGTTACGTGTCAGGCGGCAAAAAATGGTAAAGTGATTGCAATTCTGGACACGATGTGGTTCAGGGCCTTGAGTTAAATCACTGTCACTTCCTTATAGGCGAACTTTTGTGAACTAATGAGCAAGCGATTATAAATCAATATCATGACTTGTGTTTTACCGACTTTGAAATTATTATGTAGACTATTATTGCTAGGAGCAGATTATTTTTAGGAATGTTTTGACAGCTCACCTACTGAATTGTCTGGCGTAATGAAGTTGTCAATTACTGCTTTTTGATTACCTAATAATTGTCAGTTGAAAACTAATCATGATTTAAATAAATTAACTGGTTATTTTTTCGAGGGCGTTGAATGTATGTTAAAAAGTTGATTGCATTACTTTAAATTGTCATACGCCCTAAAAGGCTGTTACATATCACTGCCAGCTGCCTATTTCACATTTCAAACTAGTCGACAATGTTATGAATAACCATTCAATCAAAACCAGGACCGCAATTTACAACCTGTCCTAACTTTATGCAAAATAAGCCCTTTCTAGATGTTATTCCGATAACTATTAACTAATATCAATTAACAGTCCGAGAGATTTGCTCGTAAACTACGCTAGTTGGCTTAGGTAACGTTTGCAATTACAACCGCGTGGTTATCGTGTGGTTTTTGTAATCGCGAGACAGTTTCACCGAGCTTCCTGGTGTAAAATTGATCATGGGGAAGTGCGGCTGGTACTACTCGTAACTCCGTAAGTGCGTAGTCGCAACAAAGTGAGATTACGACTCACTAATTCCGCGTGTGACTGCGGAGTTTGCGCAGACATCACTTTTAGTGTCTGATTGCTTAGCTCGCGGCTAGAAATTGAAAAGCTAATCTTAATCGTAAATCAACGACTTTATTACACAAATTAGTATACGTGTTATGTTTCTCTTCTCACGTACTAATTGGGTTTGTTGCCCTTATTGTGGCTTAGATTACTTTATGCACGAAATAGAAATTATGATCGAGTAAACAACTTAACTTTTATTGCAATATATAAAAAGCATCACATTATAGGCTTCTGTACCCTATCTAACTAAATACACAATAGGATTCTTTTACTATCTCTAGCTGTCTGTCTCTGTGTCCATTCATCTGTGCCACGTTTGTCTTTTGTAATAAATAGACCCTTGAAAATTTTATATAATGTATGAAACCATGATTACCATTACAAATAGATAGATACTTAATAAAAAATTACTTAGGGTCCCATATAGATATCGTGTATTTTTTCGGTGGTTAAGTCTTCGTGGTGAAAATCCGACTTACCCTTGGCCGATTATTTCCAGACTCATATTAAGATAGTTTTGCCTTATTTAAAGCTAACCTGTTGGACTTGGAATGCGTCGGTAAGCAATAAGAGACCGGTTCCCTCTTATCGAGTGTCAACATTATTGAAAGCTCGGTGACTAATCACTAAGAAAGGACTGCCTTGCGAAACGCAAGATATCAAGTATAAACTAACTAAAATATTCATTTCAACGTACCGAGTATTTTAAATACACTTGCATGTAATTAAAACGGCGAGTAGGCTTTTTAATTAATTAATTGCTTTAGTAGGTCATGAGCGTGACCGCGTGATTGTTTTCAAACCATAAC
Source organism: Pandemis cinnamomeana (assembly GCA_932294345.1). Classification (NCBI taxonomy): domain Eukaryota; kingdom Metazoa; phylum Arthropoda; class Insecta; order Lepidoptera; family Tortricidae; genus Pandemis; species Pandemis cinnamomeana. The sequence continues at coordinate 5,503,546 of OW028705.1, read as the reverse complement.
TTTAGAGGTCACCGGTGAATACTCTGTGATACCTACTAACGATATTTACCACCTGTCGGCTAGCACAATGCGTTGCGCTCGCACATTGCGCAATATATCAATCATACTTCGATTTATTATACGATTGTGATCGGCACCGCCCACGGCCGCTTAAAGTCTTTTAAGTCATGTTAATACTAAATTTAAACTGACTTAAGTTAAATAAATTGGATTTATTAGCCTTTAAACTAGGAGCATATTAAATTGATTTAATAGTCGCCGTGCAGGACGTGGCATTATACAAATACAGTAATTTTCTGACTTAGATTGCAACGATCTAGAAACTAGCTGCTAACATGAAACGAATTCTTAAATACCTATGTGGTCTAAAAATTCCTTAACAACACTGTATTACATGATAAAAAATAATGAATATTAATGTAACCGCTACACAAAGTTGCACCTAAGTTAATCTGAGTGGTAAAAAGCGTCCTAAATTACGTGAAAGAATGAAAATTAATTCAAAATGTGATGCAATACCTACACTGAGAAAGTGCGCATGGTCACAGTATTATATCAACTTCACGCCGAAAATTAAGAAGACAGGCGAGCGAGAAATGTCTAGAAGACAGTTTTTTCTGTATAGCGTTAGAGTGAGTAAAGACTAGGCGACCGTGGGCATTCAAGCGGAAAAGAGAGAAAGTGACAATTTTAGCAGGTTAAGCCTCGGGTTGAGGTACTTTCGGAAGCGTAATGTATATCTGGGTAATAGATAATAAATTTAATGGGCAATTTCGCAGCATTAGAATAACTTTTCAGGTGGTTCTTTAGATCAATGATTTACAAACTAAAGTGTTAACCAACAAGATTTTATTTTGTATAAGCATACCTAATTGAAATGAACTTTTATGGTATTCAATAATGCAGGGATCCAGTAACTTTTTTGTAGTCTGAGAGATTTGTATAAATGCAAGTACCTACATATTACCTGCAAACAAAAAAGGAAAATTCGGGGTTTACTGTACATTTTTTCCGATTGCCTAGAGTCCGTAAGACATGATAATTCTGTTGGCTATAAATACTGTAAGAAACTTCCGCCGAATCTGTCTTTCAATTTAACAACATGTACACGCAGTATGTTCTGATACGCCTGTTTGTAGTCACTGATCGATAATATGTCACTCGGTTCCGTGTCTAACACGTCGGGCATATCATTTACAACAAGAATTATAATTGAACCAATTTTATGCCATTCGATTACCTACTTACTAGTGTTACGCTACCGATACGCATGCTGATTGACATTTCAATTTGTATTTTATATTAAGCATTTTAAAGTGTTGATTGAATCCGCTTTAAACTATCAAATTACAAGTCGATCAAGTAACTACCGTACCTATTCTCAGTAAAATGTTAGTAGATAAAATAATTGTTCCTTATTCACGATTTTTTTACTACACGGAGAGAAAATGTTCACATTATTATTTGCTAATTTAAACGAATCGAGTCATGGTCGGTCGCATTGAAACGAGACGGCTGCATGCGGGTATTTCTTTTGTTTAGTTTAGTTTGAGATGGTAACTCTTATGTATTTAATAATCATCATTTAAATTATTGGAAACAGCCCCATGATTTATTAAGTGGGGAGATGCGGTGACTTAGTGATTTTATTGCATTTACTTTGCAGAGGTCCATAAATTTATGAACAAAAAACAATTATCTTGCTACTCCGTAACCAGCAGTTGCGGAGTTGGACGCGGAGTAACAAAGCAGATGTTTTTGTCTAATGACTTAGCCTAAAAAAATAACATTTCATTAGGTCTGGACAGGGCGACGTTACGTGGAACACGAAATTATGCGTTGGAAAGCAAGCAAGATGCGCAACATTCCAATTCAAATGCCATTTAAAACGCCAGTACAAAATGTAGATTCCGGAAACCTCAAATGTCAAATAAGTCCTCGGCTTTTTGCACTCAGTAATATGACTACTATTTCTATTAATAAATCTAGTTCTTGTCCGGATTGCGGTTGACGTGCGTGAAATGAGAGCAATGTGTTAGTGGTTGTAACTTCGTGATCTGACTACTGTCCTGTCGCTTGCAATCGTGCCGCCAACCTTGCGACTAAACGTGCACCTTATGACCCGAACAAGAATTATCTTAAAGACTCTTATCTCTCACAAAGTATTTTGCACCAGAGGCCGTATAGTTAGCGCGTGGGCGCTCCTTGTCACCAACATCTACCCCCTAGGCCGTGCGGTGGGATCGCTTGGTTAGGCAGCGCGTGCAAATTGAGTTGCGTCATCATCCCACTTCCTACCTCAGCGATCCCAACACTCTGCACGCCACTATCTACCCCCTCGTGTCACAACTGTTTGAAATCAAGAAATATTGAATGCGATTGTAATGTCGAGCGCATAAAACATGGCCGTAGTTTTTTTAAGTAAAATCGTAAGTTTTGCTATTGGAACTGAGAGTGAAAGATTTTGCGTATCAGACAAAACAATAAAAAACCTAAAGATGCCTATCGCCGTGACGCGACACATCTTAAAGCGAAAGTAAGAAGTGCAATTACTGTAACAGCGGAACTAATTAATTACAAACTTAATTTAACGCTCGTTGGTTTTGAAATTGGTTTTAGACAGATCACAAAGGAGGCAAAAAGCTTCGAGCGAATGCAATACGTATTTGAATATTAATAAGCCAGAAACATGATCGCTTTCGTGCAACGGTCGTGAGGTTGATCAAATCACGTATAATATCGCTTTTATTGGTTTCTTTTCTGACAACTAGCAGCATAACCACGAGGTAGATGGCGCTTTTTAATTACCCAATAACATCCCACGACCAGGAATCACTGGCAATGGATATGTAGATAATAAATAACTCACAAGGATGATTTAGGTATATAATATGTCCCAGTTTTGTGTAAATCGGTCGAAATATAACGATTATTGATAAAAGTTAAGCTGCCTAGGATACAAATTTTAATTCTGCACAGACAAAGTTACAGACAACAGCTGATTTATTCAAATTCTTTTACCTAAATTTCACCGACTAAACAGAGCAATTATGCATAAGAAAAAAATCATCTATGTAAAGTGATTGCTTAACTCAGGAGGTTGTAACAAATCATGATGTGAATAAGTGGCTGAAAATTTTAATTGCGTTAATGAATATGTGTTACAGTGTTTAATTACTGCACCTGAGGGTGTCTGTTGCTATCGGATAATCACTTTCACTCCACTTAGGCTTCTTGTTGAGCATTGTTCCCCATTGCGCCATAGCATGCATGTGATTGCTCTTAGGAAGTGAGGTCTTGGCCTCGTAACACGAGATGCGTGTAAGATATTGCCAGGCCTTACACTAAAATTCGATTTTCGAAGTTCGTTCCGTGCCGTTCCGCTCACACTAATAGTAGTTAAATGAAGAGTGAGAGGGACGTATGATGTGAGCTTCGAAAATCGAATTCCGGAGCAGCCCCGCTATGCCGCCGTTTCACGTGCAAATTGATTTGTTGATATCGTTTTAATTGGCTGCCACTAATCTACGGGTATATCTACACCAATTCTTCCTACAATTTTAAGATTTATTTTTAGTATTCGTGTGATAACATTCTTTCCTAACTATTTATTATTATTATCACGACTTCGTGTAGAGTTTTTAAGAACATCATTATCTCATAAGAGGGTTTAAAAATCGATTGAGTTCAAGTAGCGACGCGCAATGGAGTAAGATGAAAGCCAGACAGCTATATCAATAAGCCAGTATCTGAGAAATGCACAGATTGTGTTTACAGGACTAGTAGAGCATTACATTTGCATGTTGATTGTAACTCGTTTGTAAAATTGAAAGCGTTAAATTACGTATAAGCGGAAACAACGGAAGTTAATGTGTGAACGAGATCGTTTTGTGCATCACGTTTGTCGCATGACGAGCAAGTTGCAAGTTGCAAGCACACTTATATAAAAAAATGTTGTTTAATGGTAGCAACTATCACCATATCTAAACTTCTCAAAAACAAGAAAACAAAAGACGTTTTTCAAGTCAGAAAAAAGGTAAACAATTTTGACAAGTATTTTTATTAGAAAACGCTTTTTAAAAATCGATTACTGTAGCGTTCAAAACCATAACGAAACACACCACGATATTTCATAGATTTATAATTGTAACAAGCTGTTATTTATTTTAAAAAAGTGTTTATCAATATAAAGACTTGTCAAGATTGTTAACCTTCTTTCACAGAAAACGTAGTATAGTTTTAAACGTAGTTTATTAGCTGATGGTGTAAATCGAAGAAAACAGAGGTTGTGTCTATTGCTTTAGAAATCGACGGCATGTTGTTGCTTGCCCGCTAATTTCGGTGTTTGTACGTGAACGAGGTATCATTACAGCGTAGTTTCTTGCACCGAAGGCCGGTTCACACGATGTTTGATTACTCATCTCTTTCTAATTGTGGGTGTAACAGTTGTTAATTGCTTTTCCCATGTCTTAAAGCTTAATTTTACCATTTACGCCGAGGTCGAATCGTTTAATATTGACTCAAAGTGGGTAAATCCGTTGTGACACGCGTTTTATTTGTGCCTGAAGCGTATCTTAGTGTTTCACGAAGGTAAAAAGTTTTATTATGATGCGATTAATAATAATTACATATATTTTTACGGGGTGTAAATACTGGTTATAATTAATGAGCTATCGATATTTTGACGCAGTTACATTCACCAGGTAGACTGAAGAAATTAGGTACCTACGGGTGGATGTCAATTCTATGAAAACCGAGCATGGTCTACCCTCATTTTGTGCGCCGACTGTGTGTGTGTATTCTGTCGAAATATCGGAAGCTTATAAAGTTCATTGAAGGCATTTAATCGCGGTTGTCTCGTTGAAAATGTTGACTATTTCTCAATGACGCTTTAGTGGCGCCCAATTATGGTGTTTCTGATGTTATTGGTTTGGTTTACCTTACTGGTTTTTTCATAAATTTTTCTATTGAAATCTTACATACTCACAGTCACGCCTCTTTCCCACAGGGGTAGGCAAAGACTACATACTTTAAAATCTTACTTTTGAAATCATTATGTCATAGGTCATTCCGAGGGAAATGTAGGTAACCACAAACTGACCGAGCTAAGTTGGCACCTCGCGTCTAAACAGAAAAAGTTCAAAAAATTAAAATTCATAAGACGCGTATCGGCGACAAAGATGATAACCGTACAGATGGGACAGGGCGATCGCGGGAAAGTGAGCGGGGCAGCAGGCGGGACGCGGCATTCCAGCGAGGTGCAAACTTAGCTCGGTCGAGTTGTAGTCTACATTTTCCTCTTTTCTGTAGCCGCATGTCCGTTTCGTTACATTGTAGGCTACTAAACTGTTATGTGTGGAATTGTCTATGCGTGCTATCAGAAATTAAGCGTAGACTTTCGGTATCCGTGTTATGAGTAAGTCAGTGCTAATAATTAAACAGACTAGGTACGTAATTTTCTAATTATGTTGTAATTATCTACTAGCCTTACCTTTTATTTGCGTGTATTTCCTAATCTAATGAACCAGTTCTGACTTCCCTTACCTTATCTTAGTAGTTTAGTTTTCTGAGGCGGTCATTTTAGAATTTTCTATAGTTATAAATTCGTTTATCGTGACTGATCTATTAATGTAGAATCAAAAATAAATATAGAAGGTTTAGTTCGACTGAATGTTCCATTTGTAGCGTAACGGCGTTCTAAGAACGTTTTATTGGAATATTCTGCAGTAAAAGTGAAGCCGTGGGTGCAAAATAGTCTATTGCAGGGATGGCGAACCAATGGCACGCGTGCCACTGTTGGCACGCTTCAAAATAATTTTGACACGCCAATAATAAAAAAGGTTAATTTTTGTCCGTTAAATCACTAACTTAAGATTCTTTTATTATGAAATAGGGCGGAAAACGGGCAATGTGGTCATATGATGGTAAAATAACAACACAATCTTAAGACAACAGGGTCTTTGATCAGGGTCAGAGCCAAATATTACTTTATTTGTGAAAAAATGGCACGTCCACCAAAAAAGGTTCGCCACCCCTGGTCTATTGTAAATGAAGTAGCCTATGCCCGCGGGAACTCTGCGGGAGATCAAAAAAGGCTGGTTATTCTTCGGAATTTCGACCAATAACTTCATCTTAATAATTAATTACTTATTACATCTTCAAGATTATGGGCATACTTTGTCGGCTGGATCCAGTGATTCTGGCTGTATTATATGTCAGTCACGTCACTTTTGATAGGTAGGTAGAGACACAGATTATAAAGTAATTCAAAGAAATAGAGTTACACGGAACGGAAACATGTTGACTGACTAATGAGGTCTAGGTTCATTTTGATTATGATTGTAGACCTTTTTGGACTTAATAACGAATGGCCTTAAAAGTCACATTTATATTAAACGCATACCAAGTTCTATTACAAAAATCTAGATATAATTTTGCGTACCTTTAATGAAACTTGACTTAATCTAGCAACTGTCATTTTGTATAACAACAACCTTCGGTACATAATTAGACTTAGATTAGTTATTTAGATTACTATCCATATTTGGCTTGCTAAATTATTTTAGGCTGTCAATTTCCTGTTTGGCGTTAACTTGAACTGTAAAGTGAATTGGTTTTGTTCGCACATTGCGTGTTTGTGGTCCAATGGACGTGAAAAAGGCAAGTTTCAACGCTTTGTCCTTCGTTGACCATTTAAAACGTAATGAACTCCTTTTATCGGCTTTACCTCGTAATGCCCATATAATTTCGAGCGACGATTGATTGCCTACACTTTTCAATAAGTGAATTAGTTCACGTTTTTAGGGTTCTGTACCTCTGAAAGAAAATCAAAAAGTATCTCTGGGTCACGTATTGGTCTGTTATTATTTTCTTTGTCATGAAATTTAAAACCAACATGAGGAAAATTAAGTCTGTTGAAAATTGTAAATCGTTAATACACACACACACACACACACACAAATCACGTCTTTATCCCTTACGGGGTAGACAGAGCCTAAGGTAACAGGTACCTACAAATCGTTAATAACACTAATAAACTCAAATAAATCCAATTTCCAGCCCATCGAGGGAATGGGCGAAAATCATAGGAATCACGTTAAGCAGACAATGCGGCTAGCACAACCCATCACTATTTTGATTCCATTTTTTGCCATCTATACGCCCACAATCTTGCTAATCGCGGCCTAGGTCTTGCCACCTTTGGCTCCGTCTACCCCGTAAGGGATAAAGGCGTGATTTGTGTAAATCCAATTTTAAACATTTATTTTTCTTTTTATACCTACCAAAATTTTAAAAAGCAGACCTAGATTTATTCGAGTTTGAAGCTAAGCGTAAGCGACTTCTTTTGGGTACTTATAAGTAGAATGAATACTAGAGTTGGTTATATTTTTGTGTGGGATATACCTATGTTAATATACGTGGTAACCCATAGATTTAGTCAGCTATGACACGGTCGCGGAATCAGGTAAGTAATTGCATTAAATCCAATAATATGGACCAATCGTTAATTGTATCAGTGCAATTTGTCTTCCGTATGGCCTTAGCTAACAATCAATTTGCAGTAGCTCTGTGGTGTAAAGCACAACGGTAGGTGTGTGCGTTTGTCGCGTTGTGGTGTAAGCATGTAATGGGCGGGTAATTGTCTTGCATATGTAATCCCCGTGTAATCGGTGCAAGCTTGCCACACTGTAAATATGACTATTCTATGACATTGATGCGGTTTAAGTTATGGGAACTTGCGGCTTGGACACTAAACGGTGTCTTCTAGCAATACATGGATTTTTTTTTATGAAAAGGAAGGCAAACGAGCGAGTGGGTCACCTGATGGTAAGTGATCACCACTGCCCATAGACACCCGCAACCCCGGAGGGATTGCAGATGCGTTGCCAACCTAGAGGACTAAGATGAAATGCCTCTTGTGCCCGTAATTTCCCCGGCTGTCTTACTCTCCACACCGGAACACAGCAGTGCAAGCACTGCTACTTAGCGGCAGGATTAGTAAAAGTAAAAGTTAAGTGTTAGTAAAAGGGGTAGTAAGTAAGTTTTTTACAAGCATGTAATGCCGTGTTACAATGTGTGTGTGTGTGCTTGATACCGTGGTAGCCTAGTGGTTTGACCTGTGGTCTCTCAAGCAGAGGCTCGTGGTTCCGAGCCTGGGCTCGCATCTCTCTGAGTTTTTCGGAATTTATGTGCGATATTACATTTAAAATTTACCATGAGCTTGTCGGTGAAGGAAAACAGCGCGAGGAAACCTGCACACATCTGCGAAGCAATTCAATGGTGTGTGTGAAGTTCCCAATCCACACTGGGCCCCCGTGGATCTAGCCCAAGCCCTCTCATTCTGAGAGGAGGCCTGTGCCTAGCAGTGGGACATATAATAGACTAGAGATAATGTAATGCCATGTTAGTGGGGAATAAATCTTGCGACAAATTTGATCCACTTCTAGCAGTCGACTTGCCTTGAAATTTGGTATACTTATGCAGGATGGATAGAGTCGACAAAAAGTACGATCAGCAATAAAGCTTGTATTAAAAATGCAATTTTTATTTGATAAAACATTGCTACTGGGCGACCTGAAAAATGTTGTATGATTTTAAAGCAAGTTCCGGGATGCGTTTTAGTCTTGTAAATATAATCCCATTAAAACGTAAATGTGAAATGATAGACAAGTTGCATATTACAAATATACACCGTTATTGACTTCGCCGCCAAACGATTTGATGTGTATAATATGGGTGCCAAGTTATCAGTAGAAAATACTGCATTTATTTTCTCTAGGGATGTAATTCAATTTCATGATTAAACTTGGCTAGTTTTTACTAACATACCAAATTTATTATAAAGGCAAAGGTTCAGGTTGAATTTTTGCTTGGTTTAGAATGTGTAAACGTCACGGAAACACTACACAACCAAGCACAACTCAATCAGAAGCTAGGCTAAGAAAAAGTGACCTGACCATGAATATATTGTGCTATAAGGTCAAATATTATATCACCGCCAGGCGCTCTTTTTTGCGCCGCGTCCTTTACATAGACAAAAGACCGCGACTAAGTGCTCTTTGGAAACATATAAAGGGGCGTGTTGTGCAATTATAATATCTAGCGAGTTATTACAATTAAGTTCTTGAAAGTAATTAGCCAGCAAGCAACTGTTTAACAGGTGCTAATAAGTGCTGGCGATCTGATATCGCTGCCGAGGCTACAAAATTGTGTTAGTGTGACGTTATAGACTTACTTTGTAAAGGGACACGTAACGATGTAAACGTGCAATTTTTTGCTTTATTTTGAAATTTACACACTCCAGTGATTCGAGAACAGAAACACTTTATTCACATTAACACTTCCTGGATGCTCGCCGGACGGAGATGGTTAATGAAAAACATAGCAATTAGAGCCACGCCTTTGTTACGATATCTGAAACTTAAACAGTTAAACAAAGCAACTAAAAACCGGCCAGGTGCGTGTCTGACTTGCGGACCGAGGGTTCCGTGAAAATTCGGCAAGTGAATAAAGTCCAGTGTTAGCAGAACCCAGAAAATCAAGATTTTCAGAGTGTCAGACAGGCAGATACCTCTAGATGGACAGTAGAGTCTTAGTAATAGGGTCCCGTTTTTACCTTTGTGTACGGAACCCTAAAATTATCTTCATCCTTGACTTATCCTTATTTCTAGTTGGTAAACTAATTTTGTTTTTCTTGTGCGTACTTGCCTAATAATTGCGGCTCAACCTAGATTGTAAGCCGTTTTGATTAATTTCCATAAACGCCGGTGCGTCTACCGAGTTTCACAATGCCACATTTTTGAGCTCAACAAAAGGCTAATCTAGATTTCAAAATGTTGGAAGACGTTTAAATGTGTTCCCACACTCTTGACTTCACTCGCTCATGCACCCAATCATAAAATATACAAGTCTGGAGCAGTGTCTACGGGTGAAATTGGGATTTAAAATTACTCTGGAATACATGGTAGGGTTTGGTTTGATGAATACCCCTGTAGATGATTTTCAGAACATTTTAATTCATTGACAAACGCTTCCATACATTGGTCGATGTTTAAACTTCACTTGGCGACTTCATTTGGAACCAAAAACTACCATGAAAATCATCACGGGAGTGTTCAATTAAGTAAACTAATCCAACGACCTGCTGACATATTTTGGAATGACACTTTGTGTAGGCACCAGTGGCGTGGCTTCAAGTATCAGAAGGCAAGCCGAAGGGAATTTAACTAGCCTTTTCCTCTAATTCTGCACAATAAAGTGCCCAACTGCCTTAAAATAGGCAAGCCGGTGGGAATCGAGTTCTATGGACGCCACGCCACTGGTAGGCACAATAGGATCCACTGACAAGTTTAGTTAGTTTATATAATTTCATACGACGAATAAACCAAGTACCTATCGCTACAATACAATACCAACACTAATCTAGCAAAAGAATCTCCACGTACAAATGCTATTACATTTGTGTCAGTATTCCGTGCCGCGTAACAATTCAAGGCATGAGTAAAAATCAAGTTAAATTACAATAATTATTTACCAAAGCACCTCGCTAAAGGCCAACGACTTTTTAAGAATAAAAAAAACTAGTGCAGATATGAAATTTCGCAAGCCAATCGGTGGTGTCCTCAACCTTAATATGCCTTCGTGTCGGGCTGGTTCGGTTTTGAAGACAATCGTCGGTAAGGTTGCGAGAAAAAATTAGAGGTAAGTAGTGTTTTTAGAACATTGTCGTTTCTAAGATGAAACACAATGGCAATGGTGTCCACATGAGATAATTTTACTACTCGTATTTGACGGTTGTAGGTGATTGTGGGTACTTTTGTCTTCTTGTTTTTCCGAGTGTCTAATTGTGATATTGTACGGTTTATTTATATTAGTTGTGTGCTTCTACCCTATAATTTCTCTTTATCTCAAGTAAATGGCGTAGAAATTGGCATTATTCAGTGCTGGTCTGCTCGTACAATGAACTCCATTCATAAATTAGAGGATTTTATTTCAAGAATACACATTCTCCCACCCACTGAGTACGTACTTTGAATTTTAATGTAATTTTACAATTATGCATTGCTACAAAGCCAAACAGAGCCAACTTATTTCAAATTACTTGGCGCAAATAAAACGCGAACAATCAAATTTTTATATTTCGTAATCAATTCATCGAAAGCACTTTACTAAACAATACCGTTTTCAGATTCCATTAGATCAGAAGAGATCCCATTAATAACAATCGATGTTTTAGATTCGATTGTGCTGCGGCCTTGACACCCGCATTAGGTACTTGCGCGGTGCATTGCGCAACTCATGGTCGTCCTGCTTGATTTTTTGACCGTTTCTTATTATGTATTAATGGAAAATAGAAAATCATAGTATGTGTGCTGTTAACAATTGGTTCGACTAAACTTACTGTACAATTCATACGTTCGCACACTCATTTCACAAGCTTCTATTTTATAGTTATTTCTTGGAAATGGTTTTGTACATCTGACTCTAAGTAATGTGATAATAATTGGTATTCATTTATTATTACACTAATATCTAATTTCCGTCTTGCCTGCCAAAAAGATAATAATGATGTTAGTTTCCTCGTAAAATACTTAATTGAAACGATCGGCTCAGTAATATTACGGAAACGGATCAGTTTAATTTCATTAAATCCAATCTGTTTTATTACATTGGTTCTAACGCTCTACCCACTTCTTATACTTATCTAAACACCTGGTTCACAGCAAACAATTTGAATGAAACCGAAAGGCACCTTTCGGTTTCATTTAAATTATAAAGTTAATCGTAAATTTAATCGCGACCGCGCCTGGAGCTAGTGTCGTGATAAGTCGCCTTCACATTAACGTCACAGCTCTAGTCTAGTCGGTTATCGATAAATTACAGAGCACGTTTGATAATAAAATAATGAAGGGCTCAACGTAACGACATTAATAGAGTCCGACGTCGTCGGCCACTGTCCTAGCATGCTGGGTGTCACTAACATCAAAGCATTGTCCTTTTCTAACAAGCAAACTAGTGCAAAAGAGATGGATGCATAACGTCTACGTTTAAGGTTATGCTAGGGTGGCACGATTCGATTCTCACGATAATGCCAAGGGACTGCATAACCTATAGTTTGACTTAATAAAAGCCGCTGGCGCGTAGTGATTCATATTCTCATAAATCAACACCGAATTCACAGGTACAGAGACCATAAATGGGCATTCGATTTGAGTCGAGTTGCAATCGGTATCAATGAAGCAAGATTTTCAAGTTGAAATGTACCAACTATTTGGAAATATTTCCTACTTTCACTTTCGATTTGATCAACACTTTGATACCAAGTTAGGGTTAATTCAACACGAAAACAGATACATTTACTTATTTTGGTTCAACGCATACAGTTGCACTATATTTATGCACTTACATGCACCCTACGCAAAACACGCAATTCGCATAACTAGAGTGGAAACTTGTTTACTTGGAAAACAATAAAAAGATGTCAAATAAATCAAAAGAGTTGTAAAACGCTAAAACATAGGAAACCGGATTTTCGCGCAAATGTTTTATTTGTTTATTTAATATTATGATTTTGTTCCGGGCGGACATGTACCATTAACCTCCTTTACCTTAAAAACCAGAATGCTAGGTCGAAATAAAATATATACTTTACTCACGCGGTGTTTCGTTGCAAAAAAATAAAAACTCTATCCCAATTTAAGCTAATGAATACCTTAATAATGTGTGTTTATTTATAGTTGTGTGTTTAATTGCGTCCACTTCCGTTTTCTGTCATTCTTGTGTATATTATTTATTTAGTTATCAGTTTGTATGGAGTAATCCGCCAGTATTATTGGTCTAGTGTCATCCAAAATAAAGAAAACGTTACCGGAAAGACAAATTCGTCATGAAGCATCAAGCCCTTGTTACAAATGACAGAAACCGTGACGACCGTGGACTCGATGCTCGGTGACAAAACAAAAGCAGGCGATACCAATAATTCGATTATTATGATCTTCTCTAAATCAAATGATTTAAACGGTACCATGCATTCAATTCCACACGCTTTCATTTTGGTTATTGCTTTGTTTCTTTTTTCTGTAGCCTTTGACGGTGAAAGTGTAACATGTAATTATTTATCAGTAATCAAAATTTAATTATTGGGGTTGTTTGTTTGTTTACTTCGTTACACAAGTGATTTAAGTTTCTAATTCAAAGAAAGTTTAGAGGAGGATAGTTTAACGATTGATTTAATTTCTGCATTATATCAAAACATTACCTCCATGCTGGTCTGGGAGCAAAGGAAAAACATAGAATGTACCAGTTGCTTCTCGTCCCGCGCAGATGGTAAAAGCCCATCGAGGGAATGGGCGAAATTCTTGGGAACCATGTTATTGCGGCTAGCAACCCATCACTATTTTGATCCCATTTCCACCTATACGCCTACAAGCATGCTAAACGTGGCCTTTAGGTCTTGTTACCTCAGGCTCTGTCTACCCTGTAAGGGATAAAGACGTGATATATGTATGTATGTATGTGTATATATCAGAAGCTTAGTTAACCTTAATTAACCAGAGGCGGTCACTAGAAACCCAATTGTACAGGGCTTGATTGAAGTTATTGATTTCACTAAGTCTAGCTAGACTCACTCGTTCAGGACCCTAGAATTTGATATCAAAGCTCGAGTGAGCTCCTAAAGACTTAGGGTTTGTTTGTTTACAAAAGAGTTAAAATGGATTGGAACGGACTATACAAAATACACCGACGTCTTATTGTTGTACATTCAATCAAAACATCACTAGTCGCTTTTGTTTCAATCGCCAATGTCACAGTCATTGTGACTTGAAGTTATATGATTGATAAGATTATAAGCCTAATTCAAGCCTTGGCGGCAACAATGAGTTACGAAACGTTCACACGTTTTGGTATTATGATATGGTATAACAAGCGAACATAATTCTGAGATTCAAGGTCCGCCTGAGGCCTGCGCTAATCAATTTTGATACAGGTGTTGAAATTACTTGACACATTCTGGTTACTAAGCTTGGGGAAGTAAAGGGCAATCAACATTGGAGTATAGTTATTTGTAAATGCGTTTCCTATAGATTTTTGAGACGCGATTTATGTGTATATACTTCGATTTTTTTAGCACGAGCAAAAAGGAAAACAATCTTGACATGTGTTTTGATTGAAAAACACTCTTTCAAATTCGATAACTGGGAAAAAAACGACATTGGAGGATAGTTATTTGTAAATATACGTATGCTGTAGATTTTTGAGACGCGATTAATGTGTATATACTTCGATTTTTTTAGCACGAGCAAAAAGGAAAACAATCTTCACATATCTTTTGATTGAAAAACACTCTTTAAAAGTCGATAATGGGAAAAATTAAAGCGTAACAAAACCTTCATTTCCACGCTGGTCTGGGAGCAAAGGAAAATATAGAATGTACCAGTTGCTTCTCTTCCCGCGCAGATGGTAAACGCCCATTGAGGGATTGGGCGAAAATCATAGGAATCACAGTTTAAAAACTTTTCCATCTGATTCGGTTTAAGTTTCAACATACATGCATACATACATAAATCACGTCTTTATCCCTTACGGGTTAGACAGAGCCTAAGGTAACCTGACCTAAAGACGTAGTGATGGGTTGCTAGCCACATCGCCTATAACATGATTCCTAAGATTTTCGCCCATTCCCTTGATGGGCTTTTACCATCTGCACGGGAAGAGAAGCAACTGGTACATCGGTTTTTTCTTTGCTACCAGACCAGCATGGAAGATAAAGTTTCAAATACTTTTTATTTCAGATCTCCGATAGTTTCGCGTAGCGTAGAAACTAAAATTAACTTTCCTTAACTCTTGCGCTTTATTGTGAAGAATCATTGTCAACAAAGTCGCAAACCTGAACTCAGTAAAACAATACGTTTGTCAAAAAGCCACAACGCAACGGACCGAGTTACAAAAATGTTTCGAAACGTCGTGTTCCCGTAGTTGCACCGGCCGGACCGTATCGTACGATCTCGCACGACACTCGTTGCGCTCGATCGCGATACAGAAGTAGCGCAGCGTGTACTACGCAATGAATGATTCAATATTTATAAGGCTGAATGAAATAATTAACAAGTCGTTGCTTGTGACTTCATCTGTGAAAAATTTGTTAGTCGCTGTCCCGCGAGAACGACGCTTTTATTATTATTACAAGCTTTTTATTAAACTTGCAACGTATGTATGTAAGTATGTTTGTCCGAGTGGAATCTTGCAACTCAATTTTGAAGCAGATATCTGCAAACGATTGAGCTGAAATTTGGCATATTTTTAGAAGTCAGATGACAATATAATAATTTGGTAATAGAATTCTGGTGGCCCGGTCAGGACCATCTCTGCAAGAGGGAGCTCTTCAACGGTTAGTCCGATTGACTTCAAATTTGGTACACATTATGTAGGACGCATGACAATGCAAGTACAGTCACCGAAAAAAGCTTGTATCTAAAATGATATTTCTAGGCTAGGTTATTAAAATTAATAAACTAGACGTGTGCCCGACAAAATTCATGGACCCATTTTAGCATAGATTTTATAGTGTAGAGTAACAATTATGTTCACCCCCACAAAACGATTGAAATTAGCAAAAGGCACAGTAAAATACATAGCGATTAAATACTCATAATTACGACATAGTGATCATCTCTTGTTTAGAGTGAGAACACCCAAAAGTGGGTCGATCCTACCAAGATTTAATTTAAAGTTGTTCTACAAATTTGTATACGGTTAAAAAACATGCGATGATTTATTACAACGTTACACCCATTATGGCCAAAGAAGCCACGGTGGCTGCTCATAGCGTATTATAAACATCAAACACCCACACGTCAGCGTAGACACAATAATATTTGTTTGATATGATCGCAAATTATGCGTCTGTGTAACCAATACGCCAGCGAGTGTGTGGATCAGTTTATTGTTCGGAGCGTAGCTCAAGTCAAGGTTTTAACACGTCTGACTTTTGACAATAAATGAAGAAAAGTATGAGTGATATTCGTCTGGAAGATTTTTTATCTCTTTTCAACTTTATAATATCAACTAGCTTTTGCCCGCGGCTTCGCTCGCGTTAAGAAGTATAGTATGCATGCAAAGTCTCAGCCCGATCGGTTTAAAATTGACAAAGTTTCATCCCCTATTTTATCCCCTTGGGGGTAAAATTGATCAAAATCCTTTCTTAGCGGATGCCTAAGTCATAACATCTACCTGCATGCCAAATTTCAGCCCGATCCGTCCAGTGGTTTGGGCTGTGCGTTGATAGATCACTATGTCAGTCAGTCAGTCAGTCACCTTTGAGTTATATATATTTAGAAGATACAAAGATAATACTTTAGTCGAGTTTTGTTTCTATTAGCTGTAAATTTTTAGAAGTCAAAGCTGACTTTCTTTTTAAGTTTTTTGTAACCTATAGGTACTATGTTAGTTTTCTTTTCATTTGAACTCTTCACGTTTGAATTTTTTTTTCGCCTGTGTGTCCTCATCTCAATACGGTGCGAGTAAGCACTTCAAATATCTATTAGTGTATCATTTGTATTAAACTACGGCCACTATTGTTCTCCTTCTGTTGACACGCTAAACCAGTTGCCTAATTCTGTATATTCTCTGTAACCGAATTTGTATACTGAAGAGAAAATTAACCTTAAAGTAATCTGCACGCAGACGCGTACGGCGGACGTATTGGCTTGTACTGGCTTTATGGTGTACCGTGCGTAGTACCAGAGCCCTAGTACATTATTACAACACACCGTGAGTATCTTATTACCTCTAAACCATCATCAATCACGGTAAATTAAGCATTATTTTTCTAAGTTGCCAATAATGTTTTTCGCAACAGTTGCATCAAGAATTGGTCTAACGAGCCACGACGTTGCAATGTTAAAATCCTTTCTTTATACTGGATAGCAATTAATATTACTTAGGTTACAATAATGAACGTGCGGCTGAGTTGCCTCACTCTGGCGTGGCTTATTGTTTAATTTTAAACGGGGTTGAAGTGCATTTAGTGACATGCATATACTTACTAATTATAATGTGAACTAAGTAGTATTTTAATTGTTGGCGAATCGTGATCAGATAGTATTGTTTTGCATTGTTTCAGTCTTCAATATAGTGGTTAATAGAGATGACAGTAAGCTTGAACTTCAGGCAGAAAAATCTGTTTTATCAATGATTATTTCATATCAGGAATTAATTCCAAAGTAAAGAAAGTAAATAAAAAGTCCAAAGACCTTTCAGAATGCATTCACACAGGTCTTGGACTAGACATACCATCTGCGGGAATGAGTGAGCTTCCCATTATTTTTGCGTTACATTATTAGGTAGGTATCATAGCTTTGACTTTGTAAAGTGGGTTGTTGACTGGGATTATACCAGATTGCGAGAAGGGCATTTATTTCGTTGCTTTGCTAAGAAAAAAGAAGATGCAGTGAAGAGCGAAAGCCACTTAAGCTTTCTATACACATCATAAAATGGTTAAAGTATAATTTGATACCTTTTCATGGCCATTTGTAGGTCCGATTAGAGACCGTTGACGTGACCTGCAAGCTCATAGTCTATTTTCCGTTCTCACTGCGAAGTGGTTTCACTGTTCGATAGATTACATTATTTTCTTATCTGGAGCAGGCAACTTTCGCTGTGGCGCTTAGTTCTCATAACTGCATAAGTTAAAGATAATAAATAAAAGCGATCGACTGCACTCAATTATTTTTCGTTCTCGTTCGCTGCGTGTGCGTTGGTAACTTTTTATACCTATCTGATGTTATTATTGTTATCTTTTAGCACGTGTTATAAAACTTCATTGCTTAACTCACGGCATGATTCGAATCTGTTAGATGCATCTTTCACGCTTCTGTGTAATCGAGAGGAGTCAGTTTCAATTGTGCTACTAAATAAGGAAAAGGTGTTTGTCCTGACAGGTAATTAAGCGGGGAGGAAGCCATTTGAGATTAGGTTGATTAGTTTGGCAAATCGTTTCAATTTTTTTGCGTTCAGATAACTAAGGTACACTATGGCTCTAAAAAAATTGGATACTAAGTTATACTTGCTTAAAAACTATCTGATTTTATTTTCTAGACTGTCTAAAACAATCCATCCGATAAATTCGGTCACGCTCGCCTAGATCTAAATTATGATATATCTATCTCTCAAAAAGACTTTTATTTACGAAAGCATAGTCTAGAAGGTAATAAATATTATCTAAGGTCGTTAAAGCAAATTTCCGAGTTGACGCCTGTGGGTACAGAATATTAAGCTTTTAAGTGCTCGTTCTTGCTGTTATAAATAACGACCACCTTGTAAAATGCATGCTTAGCCCGAGAAAATCACCTTGCTAATACTAGTGTTATTAGAAAATAGGAAGGAAAGGCTACATGTGTGGCTGTATGCAAATTAACAGCTCACTGAGAAACGTTGACGCGCCGTCATTTTACGATTCGCGAATCGATACTGTTATCGTTTTATCATCCTTATTACAAGATAGCTTGTAGCTTTTCATTGGAGGAAACTAAACATACTTTCTCAAGAAAGGTTAAATACAAATAGGTACCAAACCTTTTGTATCTCTTTTTGACGATAAGTCTACACTGCCTTTTATTAACTTTTAAGTACCTAACGAACAACTTACCTAGCCGATATTTCTTTATAAAGTGTACCTTGTGCAACTTATTTCGTAATTCTATTTTATGGGCTTCAATAACTTCTTATCGTGGTGTGTTTGCACTCGAAAATTTGATGTCATACCTGAAAAGAAAAAGTCCCATGTTAGATAAACAACAATAATACGCATGTAAAGTTTTCGTGTCTGCTTTAACAAGTTTATATTACCCGCTTTTCCATTTTAAAACCATTAAAATAAAATAAAATGTGAAAAGCAAATACCTGAATTGTAATAGAATTTTCATTTCTCAACTTTCTCTTGAAGATTGCATAAGGATCGATCGTAGTTGTAATTTAGTCAGGTTCTTGAAAATAGAGATTATGTCTTTAGACATCACAATCAATGACTTATTAATTCTTCGTATTTACATAAGATAGATTAATCATAAGAAGTAATCGATAGTAATAAGTCGATTAAGCGAGCAACTAAGTAACTGTAATAAATCAGTGTTAAATCAAGTACGCCTTTTAAAATTAATCCATGTGTAAAAGACTGTATTACCTATGAAATAAAGTTGAATATCTATGATTCAGCCTATGAAATTATGGCTAACGGTAGATTTGCTAGCCATTTTTGCCTCGATAGGCATGATAAAGTTGATTCATCATAATTTATTTAATGTTTTAATGCTTATTTCTTCCAATAAAACTCCTGTTAGGTTTTTAGAATTTAAAGCACCTACATGGGGCAATGAGCTAGAAATTATGCGACGAATTATTGTAAATTCAAATTCAAATTAATGAAACTGTCCTGTTATTACGATGTTAAAAAGTTAAAAGGTAAAAACAACACATAAATTTGGATATTTAGTCAATTATTTGGAAAATAATCGAGTCGTAAACTATTCCGTAAATTATTATATTGATTTATCGGATCTGTCTCTATCCCGAATAGCAGAATTGCTACTAAAGAATACGAAAACAAAGAAATATTTTGTGTGCAACGCCATCTCTGAGGACATGACAGACACTGATAGTAAAGCGAAACGAAGTTTGCCGGGTAAGCTAGTTTATAATATCGATCGACCGCCGCGGTGTAATAAAACGCGTTTTTCTCGCTTGTGTAAACTTTACATAATGATAACGTTGAACATGTCATCATTTATGTAACAGTTATCAGAGATCGCATAACCGCATCAATGGGTAACAATTAAGTTCACACGTTTCTGAACGTCGCCGTAACACGTGGCGCTCGCGCTTTGCATAACGACACATTTCCGAACGGAAGCATCTTTTTATTAGCATTACGAAATTTAATTGGTATTTGCGTAATTTTTCATCACGGGAAATTATCGTGGAGGTAGCGTCTACGGAGTTAACGAGTCCTAGAATTATATTTAATTAAATATCGTCGATACGTAATTAAAAAAACATGCGTAAGATTGAAATACACGATCCGGGATCATAAACAAACTTTAATGTAAAGTGTAATTTTAGTGTCCCGTAATTATAAAACCTCTATAATTAAGTGCAAATTTTTGGCTAGCGTGCTCCATCTTAGTCTGTCTTACGCGTGGATGTTTTAAAAGCCTAAGTATAAAAAAGTAACCCATTTATTTTTTAATTTCAAGCTATTATGATGGTCGCAAGCAACACCGCTTATTCAGACCTTGTCTTGCTATCCTAGACCTCTGTTTCCTTGAAGTCAGGAATTTAAAAATTAAAACCTTATTACCGGTTACAGCCGGTTGCGGTTGGTACTTCCGGCTACAAAGTTTCTTGTAATGGCTCTGTAAAAAGTAACTCATAGGTGCTAACTGCTAACTGACAGTTCGACAAGAAGTGTTTGTTGCTTGTGAATTGGTATTTCCGTATGTGATTACATAATTGAAATTAACCTAACTTATAAATATAGATTTTTAACTTAAAATAAACAAAAGAAACTCCGGGGCCGTACCTGAAGATGGCGGGAGCATTCCAATTTTTCATGTTCATTGAAGCTGTCAACTGATTAGCGCTTTTAAAATTTTATATGCTCTCTACTCCACCTATAGGCAAGTATTATATTCTCTGGTGAGTTTTATTATCATGGAAAATAAGATAAGAGAGTGATTAAGACCTAAATTTGCGTTCATTATTTTGTAACTTACTCATGAGTAATTCGCTGATTAAATACAAAAGCGACACATTTCGAGATCGGACACTGTTGCATTTGAAACCTTATAACGACCGACTTTTGTTTTTAGATGCAATGGCGAATGATTTTGGAATGCGTCCGTTTTGTATTTAATCAACGAATTGTTGAGGCGTTAAAGGTACGGCATGACTCACATGAAATCCGAATACGTACGCTTATCACTATCCCGCGAAACTATGCTATGTCCTTCCCCGGGACTGAAATTATTTGTATGCTAAATTCCAGCTAAATCGGTTCGCTGGTTTAAGCGTAAAAAGTTAACAGACAGACAGAGTTACTTTCGCGTTTACATTATTAGTAGGCATTTAGGGAAACATTACAGAAGGATATAATCAGTATATTATGCTAGGCGTGGAATACAGCTTAATGATACCACAATAAAATAATTTAAATTGCGGAAGCATAGCCTTAGGCTTATTTGTCAGGCCAATAGAGTGGAAAACGATATGATTTAGCTGTCACTTTTAAGTATGACTGACGCCAATTACGAGACTGACAGTCAAATCGTATATCTTAGTTCCTTGTTACAATCAAACAAAGCGTAACATTAATATACAAGACAGTTTTAAGGCATACAACATTTTCACTGACAATATGTCGCAATTTGAAAAAATAGCATTACAAAATTGCGTAGAAAGTGGGCTTGTTGTATTGTTCTCTTGACAAGTTCACGTGTGAGTGATATTTTGGAGCGATTCACCTGTCTGCCGTTAATGCCATCCGAATGTCAAGTTGGCAATACTGCAAACATACCCTGTATTGTGAGATCGTTAGATAGGTTAGACGTACAATAGTTATTGTATCTGTGGCATGAGGCGGATAATAGGTGCATTTTGCAACATTGCGAACGGTAATTAAAAGTGTTTGTACAAGTAAACGGTTGTTGTAGTGCGAGAGGCTTTTTAGGATTGCTTTTTAAAGAGGAGTTGAATTTATTCCGTAAATAAACGACGAATGTCCAAATAATGATTCATTGTAACATGTCAGCAACATACTACACACACACGCGCGCATACACACATTTGTCCCATATTGTTATAATAACTGTCTCTAGTCTCCACGACACAGGCCCTGAGTCTACTGCCGAGGCTGCTGAACAAACACATTGTAACCTTTTGCATAGTTATAAATAAAGACTGTTTTACTTTTTATTTATTTTTATAATACTTAACATAATTATGTATTTTATTGATTACTTAAAAAAAATAATTTCAGAACTGTAGAGCTTAAAAAAACGGAGTCACAAATATGTGTACCTGTCGAGCTACCACTCTCGTTAATAAAATAAACAAACTTAAATCAACGTTAATCCACTTTACCGCCTGACATGACTGTCTGTTACATCTGCAATTAAAATTATGTGTTCATATTTAGATATTGCTTTTCTGTGTTCATGATACATTCAGCCCTAAAGACGATAGTGAGGTGCAAACAAATTGTGCCCTATGGTCCGCCATTAAGTGCCATCTGTCTGGCAATAGTTATACGACCACAGTTTATCACTTAGTTTTGAGATAATAAGAATTTTGCAGCCAGTAAATAATTCAGATAAATTTTACCGAAGGTTCGCTGCAGTCACGTTTAGCTGAGCTATGCTCTGGATCCGCTTACATAATGCATTATAATTACCATACCGTCTCCGGTTTTCATGTTAATTGATATCCTTGTTCTTAGTACAATAACGATTTATTCCAAACAACGGCCGTTTTATTTAAATTTGTGCTAAAATAGTGCTTAACTCCCACGGGCTGGAAAAACGGTTCCACTGAATAACGTTTACGTCTCATTGTCATTTTTAAGAACGTCGTTTCGTGTTTTGTTCAGCTTCAGGGGTCTTTGGTGATTGGCTTTTTGTGGATCATTCCCTTTGTAACCGGTAACCAGAGAAGCTATTACCATTTAAATGGATCTACAGGTTCACATCTAAAGATAGACGCTTCCGGAAGATAACAGGAAGACTTTCTGACAAAAGGAAAATTAATTGAATTTTTAACATATATCACGTCTTTATCCCTTACGGGGTAGACAGAGCCTAAGGTAACAAAACCTTAAAGCCACGTTTAGCATAATTAAGGGCGTATAGTTGGAAGGGAAATCAAAATAGTAATGGGTTGCTAGCCGCATCGCCTATGACATGATTCCTAAGATTTATGCCCATTCCCTCCATGGGCTTTTACCGTCTGCGCGGGAAGAGAAGCAACTGGTAAATTCTATGTTTTTCTTTATTCCCAGACCAGCATGGAAGAAATTTTAAACATTATGAATTTATAAACAGGTATATTTGGAATTCAAATAAAAATTTACAGAGCACATCTGTGTTAAAGCGAACAGCTACGTTACCATTGCCTTGTAAAGTCAGTTTAAATATTTCACTTCGAATTTTTGTAACAGCTATAGTTCATTCAATAATTAATTGACCGCAGCAGTCACTTGTCAGCGGACTCCGTGACAAGGGCGTTCCCAACATCCGTTTCGACCACCGGCTTCGAATCAATCGGATCCGCCTTCAACGTTGTCATAGCTCTCACACAAACAGAACAAACTACACTGCAATACCTAAACAGAGATCTTAAATTTGATTGTCGGCGTCAGAAGGTTGGGACAGAAGTAATATGGAATGCAATTGTGCGGCACATTCACACCGCGCAACCTTGCCGGCAATGAGTACCTTTAATGGGCCGGAAATTATCAAGCTTTTGTTGGGTTTCTGCACATTTAGTCAAATACAATTTGTTTTTGTGGTCGCACCAGATTTGGTGTTGTTTCGTAAGTTCGCAATTACAGAGTCTAACATAATACGGCAACATTTAAATGTCGAAAATAGGTTACATTTATTGCCCTGAAATCACGCTTAAAAAACAAAAATGATCATTTGTTTTTTTTAAAGAGGGTCTAGATTACGCGTAGTCGTAAAACCGTTTTCCATAATACCAAAACTTTTTATTAACGCATTGCTGAGTACTTAATTAGGCAATTTGCTTAGAATTTAATATTTTATTGTAATTCCGCGTACACAACGGCCACTTTGAGCTATTAACAGCGGAGATTGGTACATAATGAATGATTGTATTTAATTCAATTAGAATTATGGAAACAGTTGCTGGCCGGGACTTTGTTTGCGAAGAATTACGTTTTTACGTTGGGCGAAAATCTTGGGAATCATGTTATAGGCGATCTGGCTAGCTGGTTGCTATTCTGATTCCTCTTTCTATTTCCACCTATACGCCTACAATCATGCTAAATGTGGCTTTTCGGTCTTGTTGCCTTAGGCTCTGTCTACCCTGTACGGGATGAGTGATTTATGTATGTGTGTATGTGTAGCCGTTTTATCGTGTAAGGATAACAAACTGTTGTGTGTACAGCCCGGGATGCCATTCAAGTTTCAAGTACCATCAGCCGAGTCAAGTATCAAACTTAGAGTGAGACAGCAAGACAAACGAACACCATTTTAACTCACTTCTATGGATAAATAAATACGTAAAATAACAGTAAGAAATCGTGAGAAAATATAGAGCACTTGTAGCTTATTATGAAGTCACTGAAGTGCGTAAGGCTCGGTAGACCAGTTATTTCTCAACCTTGCGACTGGTGGTCCAGTGCATACCCGTTGCACCAGTGTGCACTGTTCCAGTTTGGCGAAAGCAATCCAAGACACGCTTTAGAGTAAGCTGGCATAAGCGACAGCGTTTTGATATTTACATGTGCACAAAAATAGGCGCCGTAGAGATAATACTAGAGACCTATTTTCTACGGAAATACAGCGGTTTAATGATTACAAAAGTATTGATACAAATATAAACTGAAGTTACCTTAAAAAATAACTTAATAAAAATAAAACTTATGCTAAAAGTTATAATAAATTTGGACTCTTAGGTAGGGTCCCCATCACGCAATGTCTCAAATAGCTTACGGTGACAGATGACATAAAAAGAAAACTTAAGACAAAAGGCGGGAACGTGAAAACCAACTAATTTGCGACGAAGTTTAGTGCAAGTTTCCTTTCATTTCCTCTCTATGTTTAAGATAAAGATTATATCTCCCTCAGCTGGAAGAGCAATTGCTGGATTCGTAACTTTAAGAAACACTCTCCTGCGATTCGTGGGCGAGTATCCAGCAATTGGCCACTTTCCAGGCCTCGGCATTAATCTGCTATTATTATTGTTCCTCATACGCCAGTAAAATGCTATACGATATTCTTGGCACTGCAGCGTAATCCAATTGCAACTTTAAAATGTTTTTATTGTATTTTTTATGCATTCAGCCTCTTTAAGATTGGAGCGTGAAAGTGAAAGAAACAGTTGAACGCGAGTTTTAAGTTGAAATATGCGGATAAATGTTACAATACAAGCAACAACATTTCGCTGAAATTATGGCGCGTCTTTGGTTGTAAACCCACCATATGATTTGGACGTGAAGTATAAATCGTGATTAATTTAATTTTTTATAAAAGATGAGGGTAGGGGAGGAGGAAGTAAACTAGTCTTCAATGAGAGGTAACAATAGTCTTTGATCATAATGATTTTTTTAAATTAGACCATTTTTTTCGTGACACCTCATTACGTTTTCGATGGAACTCAGCCGATAGGAAATTTCAAGTCAAACTGCGAGTGTGACGAAATTCGCAAGCGAGATTTGAAGCAAACCAAGTGAAAACATACAAAGCTCCGCCCTCAGAAATTCTTATAGAAAAGATGAATGAAACAGTGGTCCGTATTACAAGTATCCCTCTTACAAATGAGTTGGTTTTTCTTATCTTCAGCAAATCTTAAATCAAGTCAACTGATTGATTGATTTATAGAGGAGCCACGTGAACATCGTTCCCAGAGACGGCTTCATGTAAGCGCAGCAAAAGAAAGCCGCCGCCATTCCTACAGAGAAATTAAAACTGGACGACTTAATTAGCGAAATGTCCTGGTCGTTTTGAAACAAGTCACAAGGGAATAAGATGCTCTGAATGAATGCAGACTATTAAATAGGTAAGTATGTGTTAGAAATAACCTGAAACGACAGAGAGGTAACTTAGGAATGTACCTTCTACTCGCGATTTCGTCCTCATGGAAAAATAATTATTGAACGTACCTCTATAGTAAGTATTATAAGACAAAGTTAGGTACATTAAATTTCGGCTGTCTAGACTTAATACATAGTTTTAGTTGTGCTTTGCTAGCTAAATTAACTGACTGTTTCACCACTCTCAGTTAAAACCCTGATAATTTAAGTGTCAGTCATCTCTGATGTCGTCTCTGTCTGTTTCATAGTAAGAAAAATAAAAAAATATTTATACTGGCAAATATGGCAATAACCCGAAAATGTTGAACCGTTTAAATACATAATCTACTTATTTATTTGTCGAATCAAAAAAAAAACCGTAATTGACCGCTTATTCTTTATTTATTTTGGTGAGTGCATTTGTCTGACCTTTAATTTTTACGGCTCAACCGATTGAGTAAGATGCGTTCGAAAGTGCACCAAATTTCTGTCCCAATTGTATTGTCTGAGCTAATTACGCAGGAATGAAGAAGTCGTTGCCTAACATCCCGTGTCTGGGTACAATTAAAAAAAAAATTGAATTTTAAAATATCTATTACGTGTAAATTAAAAACTCATTATGCTATAATTGCCGTCCTTATACTATTTCTTTGAAGCAAATGCATATAGCATATAATTTATCTGTAGTATGCAAATTAGGTGATGAAACGAACGAGATAAAAGTAGTTTTAATTCCTCTAAACGCGGCAATAGTGGTCCATTAACTTGTCAGCGATTGATTTCATTTAAATAACTGATATACCGCGTAATACTATGTTTCTCTCGAATTGATAGCTTTTAGCTGTAAGATACGGAATCGTTACGTAAAACAGTACAACAGTGAAAGTAATAATCACTGACTTGGACAAAGTTAGATTACCTGCAAATTGTGTTAGGCGCTTGTTGCATACAAGCCTATTTAAACAAACTATGTGCGGTAAACGTTAGTCTCCGTTAACGACGCATTCATTGCGTTGCGGTAACGAGGTAACACCGCCACAAAGTAAACGGATGGGGTAATGGAATGTAACCAATTGCTTGTTCTCGGTTTATGTGTGAGTTCTGTTAGTCATGGGAACAGAGCATTCTTGCGCACCAGCTGTTCGTTATTGTAACTAGAACTAGTAGAGCGGCCAATAAATACCGAATCGCATTCCCGAATTGTAACATAATTTATATTTACCTTTAGCGCTCGCTAGTTGCGTAATAGTTTGATATCTTTGAAATTCTCTGGCTGGAAATAAATCGTGCGGATTCTTCCTCGTGTCAGCGATTTTATTGATCTTTGATGTTGATATGAGCAATTAAAGAGCTGATTTGGCGTCAATACACATGCTCCTTGCCAAATAGAGACATAACAACAGACTGCAATAAACACGTTAAGATTTATTTTTCCCGGCGATCAGATATTATTGGATTTAGAAACTAATACGCATTCCAAATTTGTTTCAGATAAAATATAAAAAGAAAAACAATGCGTTCCAGTACTAATACTAAGGACAAAATAATGGGGACTATCGTTTCTTTGCTATCAGTTGGCGCTATTGTTGACTAAGGTCCAGAGGTATAGCTCTCAAAGGCGCCTTTATAAGAACAGCGCCGAAACAAAGTTTTAAATATTGAATCCCATTTATTAATTATGAATAACTACCATCATATCGAGTAGCTATGCCTCTTATTTTTGCCCCTCTTTATCTTAATTCCGCTTTCAAAGCGTTCTCATTCATCGCCAAATAATCCATATTTGCGATAATTTCACGAAGGAGATCACATTTCAACAGGTAAATGAAAGAAATTATAATTTATGTCACGAAGCCCGCCAAAACCAGTGAAAAGTGAATGTTATTGGACTCACTGAATCCGCTATGATGAGTTCGATGACAGACGAGAGCTGAGTTTAATTTCGATGCCATGGCCGCCCGGCGGTCTTGACCTAGGCCTGTCGGTGCTTCGTAAAAACACCAAATCACGATTAATCGATTAGGAATTCCCCGCGTCGATTGCAATCAATTTTGAAGAAAAGTTAATGCTTTCTAAAAGTTTGCAAAACGGAACTAAAGACGATTTGGATTATAACTTTTATCACACTCAGGACTTAATTACATAGCACTATCTTATTTTTGAATTATCGCCGTTTCGGCCACGATGCTGCTGTGGTCACGAGTAGAGTGTGTGTCTACTGATGACCACGTGTACCAGACACCTGAGTGTGATAGTTTGAGTAAAAATCGAAGAAGATTAAAACATTATTCGATTCAAAATGCAAAAACACTAAACAGTTCTAAACCCTTTTTGGCCGCCGCAGGTTTAAATTTTATGGCTGGAAAGAAAAAGGATGCCGTACAATTCGATAAAAAAAACATTTGGTAATGTTTTGTGAATGCTTCACCAATGTCAAGGTTGTGTCAAAATCCAGTTTATCTATTGGTTAACAACCATTCATTGAAATCGTGCATGTTATGTCGAAATCGTCGGCCGACAGTAAGCCCTAAAAGGCGTTTGTAAACTAATTGCTAATCCTTGTTTTGTTTAAGGATTAAGTTACAATTTAAAACCAGGTCAATCGTCGAGGTGCATATTTGCTCTACTTTTTTAAGTAACTTAATACTCACGCGCTTGCGTCATAAGCATAAAGTTTAAGTGCAGGGCTGGGTCACTTCGGGTGAAACTTTCTTAAAAGCATATTCTCATTTGGCGGCCAAATGGGCATGACTTGACACAAACCACAAGTTAATGCCAGTTTCAAAAATTTTTTGTTCATCATCATGACGCTTGCTGAGCGACCTTTACCTGTATCTCGTGAACTATCTACGATGTGGGTATACTAAAATATTATCACTTTTAGGAGGCTATATAGGTACTTTAAACATATTCTAAATTGGATTTTGATGAAGTA
Source organism: Pandemis cinnamomeana (assembly GCA_932294345.1). NCBI lineage: Eukaryota > Metazoa > Arthropoda > Insecta > Lepidoptera > Tortricidae > Pandemis > Pandemis cinnamomeana. The sequence continues at coordinate 5,474,807 of OW028705.1, read as the reverse complement.
GGCGGCATTTTAACCTATTTTAATCAGGAAGAGTGTTTTTCAAATTTGGTTTTCGGTTTCGGTCCAGTTACTTTAGAAATAGTAAATCTGTAATCTTGATAAAGGCATCTTTAGAAAACCGTTACCGACTACACAGCTACCAGCCACCGACACAGGCTCAGGCTGGCTTGAGGTCCGCCAGGCATCGCATAAGCAAAATGTACCATGAAGGTAATGTAATAATTGTAAAGCGCCCTGTAAACGATCAAATTGTTTGTCAAATTTTACGTGTTTGTCAAATTATTTGTTAGTGTACAGCTGTGTTTGAGGCGTTTGTCAAACAATCTACGTGTTTGTCGCATTTGATGAAAATCTGGATTGATGTCGATGTTGACAAACAGGTTTGAACGTGAACGACGGTGTCTGTCAAACAAGATCTCCGAAGAAGAAGTTTGACAAACAAATTTGTCAAGCAAATTTGATCGCTTACAGGGCGCTTAATCTATCAAAAGGAGAGGCAAAAGTTACATGCAATTAAATAATAGCGAATAGAATAGTCGCGGCGATGTTTTAACTATCGGAAAGGGAAATTGATGAGTAGCGGTCAATACAGCGTCCCAGCTGTCGGCTCACGGAGAAAGTATTAAATTATGTGTCGTGCGTAAACTCGTAACAGCAGTTTAGCTTCACACTGTTACATTGCACGAGTTAATGGCCTGACGTACTTTATACAATTATTTAGTTACTAGCTGTTGCTAGGCAACCGCCTGCGACTTCGTCTGCGGAGAACTCGTTTGCCGCGAACCCGTGGGAACTATGCAATTTTCTGGTATGAAAACTATCCTATTCCTTTCCAGGGCTGATGCTTATTTCTTGCTTTTCATGGTTACAAAGACAATTAGAGACTGTATAGCGCCTGATAATGTAGTCTATTTACATGTATATTCGTGTTTAAGCGGTTGTCTAAGCAACATAGAACGTTGTGTTTAGACATGGAATGAACAATTGTGTTTGTTGATTCAGAGACTGGCGTGTGTAAGCACGTCGAGGCCTATTTTTATGTTTTTGCCGTAATTTACATTATTTACTGTTAAATCTGGCTGCTCATTTCCACATAATCTCATTTTTTTAAAAGAACAGCTGTGAAGCCTAGAAGCGCACCGTCCGTCATTAACTAATGTGATTAGAAAACATTTTGCAATTTTTTTTACTTACATTATCTACATTTTCTATCTGAGAAGGCAAAATGGACAAAAAAGTCAGGGAACTATAAGAAAAAAAAAACATTTCCTTCTCGGAAGCAGCTGTCCGAACAATAATTCCGTCAGATCGGACGCCCGGTTTCCCGCCATCGTTAATGTCGTATAATGAAAGTTAAAATCTACCTTACGCAACACATTATGGTTCTACATATAACGGTTATACATATTACGGTTATGTCATGTATTAATCTGAATCAGTGATGTTAATTAGCAAGCCCAGTGTCCGAGGATTGCGTAATCTATAAACGAGGCTTTTTATTAATATTTGACGGTAGGCGCATTAATGTACGCGGCTGTCACAATGTTGAAATAGAATTTTATCGATTGATTTATTAGTGCCATTTCACCTGTCAATCAATATCGATAGTGAATCAAGTAATTGGCTTGTGCCTAAGGCGGATATTGGCTAAGCAAAGCGGGTCGCGTCGAAGACGAATTCTACGTGGGCGTTAGACTTAGCAAAAACATTCCACCTGCATTGCGATTAATTTCACAGTAATCGATACTAAACATTATTCCTATAGCTACAAGATCAAATTTGAATGCGATATAATTGAGGTATACATCCTTTTGGTACGTTCTAGTTTAGTGCAGTGATGTATCAATCGATCTTAAAGATGAATGGTCCGCAAACGCGCCTTGTTGTAGGTTATGAATATTATGAATGTTACGTTTTAATAGTTGCCCAATGGCCTTATTAGCACTCAGCGTTGGCGCAGGCCACAGTACTAACAACAAAGCCAGTCTGCGACCGCAGATCATAATACCAGGTCAATCCTAAATGAAGGGAGCAACATTTCAAGCATGCGTGTGTGCGCAATCTTTGTACATACGAACGAATAAGTTCAAAACAAATGAATTATCAGAAAGTATGTAGCGTTAAAGCCTAGAAAAGTGATGGAAAATTCAATTGTTTTTTTTACTCAACTTTTTTATATAATTTGTATTGAAAGTGACCTGTGTTTTTGTTCGTCAGTGTATGATGTTATTGAGTGTTGTACTTTACATTTAACCTTCTTTAAATCGCCCAAATCAATACGGAAACCGAATGTTAATGTAGAAAAAACGTTTAAAATGCGTCAACAGCGATTAGAGAGCTTATTTATTGGATTTAGCGCGAAATCCACAAAGAAAACTGTTCTAGAGCATGTGTTTAGAATATTGCAAATTTTCTACAAAAAGTGAAACTTTATTGAGACCTATAGTTTGATCGTAACAGGAATTCATTCATCAATAATTCTGGCTTAAACGTTTTCAAATCCAACGAAAAACAAACCCAATCTGAAGGTAAAACCTTTACAGGTGTTGTCAAACTAAGTAACCCAATCGTGTGCTGAAAATCAGACTAATTTTAAGATGTCTTGTATTACGAGGTGCATCAGTTATTAAAAAAAGGATTCAACGGATACTATAATTGTTAGTTAAGCGATTTTACGTAAGCAAAGTTTGATAGACTGGGCGTATTACATTGTTTATATTACATCGCCGAATAATCACAGCCTGTTTGTTCAAGTGATGATTTAAGTAACAAATGAGGAGGAAAAAATTACAAATCATATGTTGTAGCCATTTTAACTCGAGACGACTAGAATTCAGTTACAACTTTGTAAGCCGTTTCGCATTTATTAAAATTTTACAAGCAAATAAAAAATGATGATAGACATGGAATAAGGTCAGACATTGGTGAAAATGAATTCTGGTCTAATTAGTTTTGTACAACCTTGCTAAGCATTGCATGCACGATTAAGAAAATTTAAATAGGTATATATGTTGCCGTTGACGTTGGGAATTCGGATATTTCAAGATTATTTTGATTGTTTTAGTACTTACTGGAAACAATTTTAGTACTGGTCTATATAGGGCGCGGTGCCCTAATGTAATGTACAGACCTTCCGAAACATTTTCGGTTTCGACTGCACAAAAACTATCATTCGACTGAAAATCAAGTAAATGCTTAAGACAAAGAAATATTCGACGATTCAAAAGAAGAGTTTTTTGACTATTTAAGCGTACAAAATTTAGGCTATTACGCACTAGAGTAGATAGTAGCATTGTGCTGTTTTAGAATAGGTCAATTTGCACGAGACTCCAGCGACGAAACCACAAGTACATCTCGACTAGATGCATTGTTGTAACGCAGCCTGTACTCGTAATGGCATGTCGAATCTGAACGCAATAAGCTAGGGAAATTGGCACACATTATGCACTAATAATGCGTAGCGAGATACTTAGTAGTCATTTCGTTGGTAATAAAAATTGCAAGTCTCGCAATAGACATAATATATTTTGGCCTAATGACCGGAGATTTTGTCAAGATCTTGTGGGACTACGCAACTTGTTCACATGTCTCAGTGGTATGCAAAAAGTTAATTATGATTGCAAGGCCGAGTTGAAAACCTGTAGTGTTTGGTAGGTTATATTTTCAGCTAAGGTTTTTAAGCTGAAAGTTTTTACTGTCTGCAGTCTCGATAGCAGCTTGTTACCCGTACATAACCATGTTACATAACCGGCACTGGTAAAACCAATGTAGGATGATTAATTTGGACTAATTAAGGTTTAGGTGCGGTGGGGGTGGGCCTCCGGCCACCCCTAAGTCGCGAACACGTTTTTTTAAATTTAGAAATAGTCTTTATTTTACCTTAGAATATCCTGGTTATGTAAAATAGTTATGTACGGGGAACAAGCGTGAAAAGCTTGTATCAGTCCATGATTTGTTTGAAGGAATTTACCTTAGCAATTACTTTATTGCGCATAAATAAATACCTAAGCAAAAACGCATAAACAGAGAGCACTTACTGTCGTTAACGACTAAAGACATTAGAATCGAATTAAAAGAGATCACAAAAAATATTGACAAGCCATTTAAGATCTGTCGAGTATAAAATATATATTTGCATTATTAATATCCTCGATAATTAACTAATTAAATTATCATTTTACATTCAATAACTGTTAAAATATCCAGTTAATTGATTTGACACCGATATCGTATAAACTGTTTTACGTGACGTGGTTAGTTGCAGTTATTTATACCTAGGCCGCTTTGGATTAAGTTTAAAGTTTTAATAATGTATGGAGAGTCGCCGAATGTCGAAGTCGCTACCTGTCATGAATTATAACAACCAATTCTAAGATTCGTATGTATGTTATGAATTCCACTCGTAACGCGATTTGGACGCACTACGCACTAATATCACAAAGAATGAAAAACTTGTACGTACTTATGAAGGGGATAATCTCTGTACGACTGAACCTAGGGCCTTACCATGACGTCTTAATGCAATTCAATTCCAACTTAGTTCAGGTTTAGCTGTAATTTTTTGTATGGATCTGACAGTGAGCGAACCTAAGCTGAATCAAAATCGCATTAAGACGTCATTGGTAACGCCCCTGTTTAAAATGAGCAAAAATACTCTCTTAATACTCAAGACTTTAATAGAATGCAACATTATTCCCGATTAACATGGCTACTTTTACGAGTCACGAAGAACGGCTTGATTGGTATAAAATTCAAATAATTTTCTAAGCAAGTAGTTCTATTATGTCTAAAAAATGTAAATAGGATATTTAAATCAATTAACACAAAAACGCGCAAGCGTGTAATTCTTGTAAAAAATTAGATCAACTTTTTAAGTATTTCTACCAGCGGAGTATTCAAGTCAGTATGGTCTAATGTGCTTAATTAAAAATGAGATTAAAGTTAATCAGCGGTTCAACTATTTACCTTTTCTAGGAGACCTATAAATGTCTGTTTTAAGGGATTTTAATTAATAGTAAGTATACGGCGGCATTACCGCCCACACGCTGTGATATCTGTAATAGTTTTCGATCAAACGGAAACATTGATTAATTCGATGTTAATTAAATTAGACACGCGATTAGTAGCAGGTACCTGTCACATAGGTGTCGAACATTTGAAATATATAGGTACCAGCGGCGTTTTTTTACGCAAAACGTTTTATTGATTAAATTAACTGTTTTGTTTTGTAACTGCTTAACGTAATGCGGTAAAAAAATCTTATCACATAATAACGCAGTACCGTTAAGTTCAGAATTAACAGGTCGTGAAATGTATAGTTCCCTAACAAATAAATTATACTCTAGTTCAGTGCGCACAATTTGTGTAAAGATAACGCACTGCTAATAGTTATTTTATGCCTAAAGAGTTTTTTATATGTAACCGGCCTTCGTTATGAGGAAGCGGTCGTTTATCAAACCGATTGCTTTAAAACGATCCTAGCTCGAAATTGACACGTGGGCATTAAAACTCAAACTTTTATGGCTTTCACCAAATAACTGAATCGCAATGAGATCGACTTATATTACGTCATATCAAACCGAACAGAGAAATCTCTCAGGATCTACGCGCATATTTGCCCTGATATTGATATCGTGTGGGCGAGCCCGCGCCAACACGTATACGTAGTTTACAGACAATTTTCCAGTTTCTATGAAGATGCAATTGAGACTAATTATTTGGAAAACGCGGGAAAACCACGCGCGAGCGTTGTCCGGACCGGTTGGGCTCTCGCTTTGGTTTTGCTTTTCATGACGACCGGTCTTCAATTAAATAGCTACCGTCCGGTCGTCGCCCGTAAGCTGCTTATTATACATACCTATTTAAAAAACATGCTGCTCCGCATTTGCTAGGGATACGCGAAATATTCTCTTGAAACGGCCTCAAATACAAAGTGAGCAAACGTAATGCTGCTAATTAATAATTGTGAAACGCGAAACAAGGCTTGTAATTCAAAATTTCATATTTTGCACAAGCGCCTCGTGAATGTTAGCAAAAATGATTTATAATCAAGTTTTCATTGTTGCGCTAGAAATTCATTCTAGTATCACATGGCACTAGGAAACTGAATCAAGTTATAATAATTAGTTACAGTTACACTTTAGAATAAAATAATGTAAACTGGTATTAGTAAAATTAGGCTGCAAAAACTACGTCCGGCGCTCATTTATTTTTTCTTGGGATTTAGTTTTTGTCCGGAGGCTCTAATTACGTATTCCCGTTCTCTGACAGGATGTCTGGGAACTATGAAACATGACTTAGATTAAATTGCGACATTTTACGAGTGCGCATGCGCTGGTGCGCATATTTTCATAGATTTAGTAAGGCAAAATAAGGCGCGAAAACCGCGTCTACTTACATACTCTCCTAATAAGGTGGATAGTAGAGCAGTGCTATTTAAGGATTAAGCGGCTCGTTTTATTTCACTGTTATCGTTTCTTGGACTTAACATTTCAGAATGTACACATTTTTTAATAGTTTTTGCAAGACTCCGGAAACGCGGTCAACAATGACACCTTTCAATTCACAAAATCGTGACTAAGACGCCATCGAGAGCTGCTATTGCCAATAAAAAGTCAAACCTGATTTCATCTTCAGTTTTTTTTTCTTTAAGCTCTGACCTGTTTGCATAATTCCATCAAGATCATGCTGGTAACGGCTTTGGTGTAGCAACAGGTTGCTTTCGGCAAATTTCACCTGGCGCTTAGGTACTTGCTTGCTTGCATTTTTTTTGTTCATATTTAATTAAAGTTTGAATTTTTTCTAACGGTTTTGCCGTAATGGTCATGGTTTTGAATAATTGAATTAGGTTATGGAACCACACTCAACAGTTATGTCTATGGTTAATTCGTACATTAATTACGCTAATTGTTCGTAGGTTGGTCGCTGTGTATTTTAATGTATGTAGAAGGTTTTTGTAAATAAAATATTATCTAAAATATAGAGAACAATTTAGCTGTCAAATGTAGATTGAATGTTGTCATTTTGTAGAGACTGTTAATTTAATGTACCTTCTTCAACATAAGAATTATTTTATTACACAAGGATAAAATTAATGTTTACTAAAAAAGTAAAAGGTTGTAATATTTTTTGCATAAACATGAATATCTTCAGTTAAGTAGGTAAACCTCGTACCTACCTAAATCAATTGATTATATAAAGTATTAATTAAAAACAATCGAGTTACAATTTGAACGCAAGTGGTATGCAAGTAACAAATAATTACTAGAGCATAAAAACGTAGCCAGATTTAGCGAGAAACTGTTAGAAAAAGTGAATTACCTTTCTTCCGCTTGGGTACCACTCTCACGCCCGCCGCGTGGTCCAGCACTAGCCACAAGGCCACAGTCAGTAAACAGTATCTCGCACTGCACCCCATGTTTATCACACAAAGTCCTAGCAAATATCACTGAATTAATAAGGCACTGCACGTAGCATTTGCCTGACACAGGGAGTCGCGTGAAATCCAAAAAAATCGTGTGCACAAATCGTAAAAAAACGGACGCACGCCGGTTAGAGCACGGCGAACGAGTGAACCGCCCGACTACCCTATATTTTGACTTATAGCAATTTGGCAGTGCGAATTCCACTTGTATATAAAACCTTTCGCCGGCTCAGGGCGGGCGGTCATTGGTTGGTGCGCGCGGCGAAGGTGAAGGGAGCTGGTAGCGGAGCCCCCTCTCTGCGAGTGGGGGTACCAGGGTCGGCAGACACTTTTGCTATCGACGGAGTGCAATAGCTGCTAACTGCACTGGCATTGACGTCGCGTTTCGCTTTTAGTTGCCGTCACTGCCGCGCCGCGCGGAGCGAGAATATGAATGAATCGTTGATAAATGACGTGCTCGCTTAAAACTCTACTTAATGACATTAATTGAGGTTACTTCTTAAAACCCACAGAAATGACAGAAAAAAACCAGTGGGAAAAATTGGAAATGGAAATGATAACGGCATTTAGGATATATATTTTTCAAATATACACAGTTATGACAGCTTCTACAACTAAACCAAATCTAACTACATTTATTTAATTTATACATATTCATTACATCACGTGCTTGTTGCGTTTTTTACTAGGACAAAATTAAACATGTTTGCATAAGCGTAGACCGTATTATTACTACAATTATTATAAGTAGAGGGTATAAATAATTTGTTTTTGCATCACATACAACTACCTATTTTAAGAGTATTTTAAATGAGGTCCAAAGAAATGCAACGAAATACGTGTTGTGTTCATATTTTGTTGAAAAAATATTTTTTCCAAATAAGCTTAGGAAAATGTACCATTGTTAGGTTAGGTTGAATAATGGGTTACAAAAAAAATTGCCGAACTTCACAAATTTAAAGTCTATTTATCTGGTGATCAACGTGAAGAATGAATAAGATGTTTGCATCAATGATAGGAAAGTATCCATATTGAAGGTGACTATGTTCAGCCCCGTAAGGAGCAGCTTCTTCTGTGCTCTGGCTATGATGAAGATAAGCACTTTAGTGATGGCGGGGTCAGCCCAGGATTCCCACTTGACGCAGTAAATGTCTGAGCATATTTCCTCACCTAACTGCAAGAAAGAAATAGTTTAACGATAATGAGTGTTAAGTTTTGATCCATGGACATGGAACTACGGGGCTAGCTCTCAGTACACTTTTTTAATCCGATTAGAAGAAATTACACAAGCGATTTTGACAAGAAAGAAACAAGCATTATCGTAAGCGAATAGGTTAGAGGTTTTTTATGTCCAGTTATATTTAATTGTAAATTTGTATCTGAAATTAAAACTTTAAGACTGTAATAAAGCCACATGGAAATAAATTACCGCAATCAAGCTGCTGGCAAAGTGACAAGGCGTGAACATGTGGAAAACTCCGGTGAGAGCAAATATTGTATACTTTGGGTCGATTCCAACCAAATAAATCTGGTACAAGTTGCAGGAGATCAGAAAAGATGTCAACAGAAACACGGTAAACAGCCACCCTCCGTACATTTTTTGAATCAATACGTGAAAATCCAGCGCTTCTTGGTGATCCATAATACAAATATTTAGCCTTGCTTTTAATTCAGTAGTATTCTTTGAATTCTGAAAAGCTCTTTTAATGCTATGTGCTAGCAGTTTTAACTTCAAACGTAAGTGGGTCGTGGCAATACAGAACGAACCATCGAACCCAACAAAATTTGGCAGTAGAACAAAGCATGCTGTCGAGAAGTATGCAAAAATCAACTCAAAGTAAGGAGACTTGTATTGCTTGTCTTCTAAATATTTCAGTTCCATTTCGTGCACCATGTACTTTGTAAAATTATCTTGCTCCAGGCTTCCACCTATCATGGCTGTCCCTGAATATATAGGGAACATGAAGCTCAATAAACATGGAATGAACACGTAACATGACTGACCGAATTTGGCTTGTTTAATGAAGTTATCGTAAATGTCTTGGTAGTCTTCCTCCATATCGTTTCCTTTCAATAAGTCTTTAGTTATTTGCTTCAACACTTCCGCGAACGTTACAGTTTTACAATTAGCATATATGGTTTTGAATATGAAAAGAGCAACAATTATCCCAAGCGTGATATTCCTCGTAGAGTTAGAGATATCAAGTTTCACAAAGCATTTAATAGTGTACCATATGTACCAAAATAGAGTCACAGAATTGAATAGTAAAGCGCATAAGAACAATATTGTTCTCTTACGGACATTTTGTTCATTTGGATAAAGTAGACCAACGGCGAGAGCAAATGAACAAAACTTGAAGGTATCATCGAAACACTTATATCTTGGATCCGGAGTTTCATTTGAGTGGGACTTCATTTTGCTAAAACACCTGATACCTTTGAAGAATTTGACTGCAATGTTTATGAAAAATGTTGTTCCTTACGATATCTATACCACTTATTCAGAGTGCAATCGCTTTAAATTACCGGTCATCATCAATTTCTTTCTTACCATAAGATGTATACCATATTTTTAAATTCGCCGAGTCAGTAATTTGTGGTTGTTTTATAATTTGATTTCGCTGTGTTGTTAAAATTGATTTTGTCATACCGGGCACAGTGTTTTTTATATTTCACTAGCTGCTGCCCGCGACTTCACCCCCGTTTTAGTCTTTTTCTTTTTTAATTTTTGTTTTATACAAACCTTGTCCTGGCAATAAAGAACACAACAAGAAAATAATTATCAAATTTTGTTGGCGACAGACAACCTTTTTATGTTCTTATATTTTGTATTGTCTATTTAAAAAGTGTAGTTTTTGTTTGCTTCTTATTATGTGTGTCAAAGTGTTTTCCTAACGTCATGCAAAAATGTGTGATAATCTTAAATAAATAATAATATGATTTTAACATTGATTTCAACAAATTTGGTGCAGTCGTCCGGAACTTGTGCGCGTACATACATTTCGTTGATTCATTTTTACATAAAATACATACATAAATCACGTCTTTATCCCTTACGGGGTAGACGGAGCCTAAGGTAACAAGACCTAATGGCCACGTTTAGCATGATTGTGGACGTATAGGTGGAAACGGGAATCAAAATAGTGATGGGTTGCCAGCCATTCGTTTTTATTTATTTTTATTTTTATTAATTATACTAGCTTCTGCCCGCGACTTCGTCTGCGTAGAATTATACATAAAAACCTTCCTCTTGAATCACTCTATCTATCAAAAAAAACCGCATCAAAATCCGTTGTGTAGTTGTGATATAATAGAAGATTGTACAAAGAGTGCATAAAATGGATTTCTTCTGCTTTACATTAGTAAATAAACGGATTAAAATTTGAAGTAAAATTAAATTAAACGTAATTTTACATGCCTTGTTGGAAACAGTTTAGATACCTTTTTTATTGTGTATGTAAAAAGCTTTTGTAACAATTGAATAAAAAATCATAGAAAATGAAATGAGTGTTATTTTCTGCTCTTAAAGCTATCCTTATCGTTATCATGCCTCATTCATATATTTCCATTTAAATAATTATAACTTATAAGTATTACTTTTGAATATTTATTTTAGTAATATGCCTGTAGGTATTATAAAAAAAGTAAAAAAGGAGTTCGTGGCTGATAGCGCCTTGAATTTAGACAAAAAAACATGCATACAGACATGACAAGTCATTTTTATGCAGCAACCTCCAGCATAAATACGAACATTATGTGCAGTCATCGTCATATAGTATGAAACATCCAAGTTGACCAAAAAGTTCGACGTACTTTCTATGGTGTGCCGAACTATTTGGCTGATTTGGATGCTTCAAACTAATAACGCTGACTATACATGATAACCAGAGATCGGACAAATTTGCGTCATTGCTCGCAATAATGTGGACATGACTCCAAAATTAATCAAATATGTCAAAATACATATATTAAGAATAAAGTATATCCACGGAGGTTTTATACATATAGAACTAGAAAACTTTTTTGTCAGAAATAATAATCATATTATTATCTAGCAGGATCGTGATTTCTTTATTATATAAAAATATTTACGAGAACGACAACTGCCACTTTAATTAGCATTTTGCTAATAATTTTATGCATGTGTAAATTTTTATCTCCGGGAGTTAAAATTTTATTTCGAGAAATTAATTAAATTATTAATTATTTGATTAATCTTTGAGTCATATCCACTTTATTGCGAACGATGACGCAAATCTGTCCGATCTCTGATGATAACTGAAAAATAACTATAGACCGACCGCTTAAATGAGTCCTCGCCCGCGGGGGCCGAGTGCGGGTGGCAGGCGCACTACCCGCCCGCACCTCTCTCGGTCCCCTTTGTCGTCCTACGCAGCGCGGGCGAGTCCTCATTTAAGCGGTCGGACTATAATCGAGAAGGTTCCTTTGAAGCTGATTTAATTATTGTAGTTTGGTAGAAATCATGTATTTTATCCTACTAATATTATAAATGCGATTAGTTGTAAGTGAGGATGCAAGCGAGTGAGTGAGTGTAGTACACGCTACGCGACAGCTAGTAGTGAATAATTAACATGTTTGTAATTAGGCAAGTTGTAGTTATTTTATGTCGCAACCTGCCTCCCGCATGTCTGGGAAAGCATGCCTACGCCCTGCATGTGCGCATGACGCAATAAACCCAAAAATAATGGACAGCCTCAATGCCAATGAGCGTAATTAATAAATTAATGATAAAACTGTGAGAACGGGTCTAAGTGAATGTAGTTAATGCTTTACGCCACACGACCCTTTACCTTTTCGCCGCCACGTCAAATACAAGAGGCTTCGCCCACACGCCAGACATCTTTGTTGCGATACCTTAAGTTGGGGTGCGAGTCGGGTTACCTCCACGTGTGGTTAAGAGCTGCGGTTCCTTTTTGGATCCGTCCGGGGGGAAGAGCAGTGCTCGATCCGGTGCACCCTGGGCTTCGGCTAATGATTTCCTGGCAGTTTCTGAGGGATATCATTGCCGTTGGCTAAGAGCCCGACAGGGGGGGGGGGGGGGGGGGGGGGGGGGTCTTTGACCATTACCGTACAACGTTGGCGACATTTTGTCACAAGATTTTTTAATCATATTTTTGTTACTTTGACATTGGCGAAGTTGTCGTCGCTATAACTACTTGAAACGCCACAAACAAGAAGAAGAAGAAGAAGAAGATACCTTAAGTTGAGCCTAAACCCAATTGAACGAAGGTTGCTTTCGCTTTGAAGTAATGGACGTGTATATAGGCCGTTGGCGTTGAACCTGCGGTGCTGATATATGAGAGAGAGAGAGAGAGAGAGAGAAACATTTATTTACACACATTCGATACACGTAGATATATAATAATATATCGTAGATGTATATGGTCGTTGCCGTTGAAAACGTTAAGAGACTTAAGACCAAGCTTATACATGCACCAGATATGTCACATCAAAATTAAGCCAGGAGCATTACGACACTTAATGTGGGCAGGGTCTCATTTCGGTCATAAATTCGCAATTAAAAAGATTCGAGACAATGCGGTCACGAAAAATCATGATAACACGTTGGTGTAATATTTAAGTATGTTACAATTTTATGGGTTTCCGTGAGACAATATTAAGGTAATATAATATGTAACTAACGGAAAGCAGGTAAATGAAAGAAATTATAATTTATGTCACGAAGCCCGGCAAAACCAGTAAAAAGTGAATGTTATTGGACCTCACGCGACACTAGCGCCTCTAGTGGCAAATTCACACTCGATAAGCCTCCATTCTAGTCCGGTCAATTTAGACATTCGAAGTTACATAAAGTCCCAACAAGCTGAATTTCTGTGAAGTTGTTCAAAACATAATTACAAACAATGTCTAGAAGTTCCCCATCACTCCCCTGTAAGGAAAAAATTTAATTCAAGGTCAAAGGTCAAAAAAATGAGTTTTTCGCGATTTTCAGCAAAACGGTAAGTTTTATCATAAAAGTAACTACCTCAGACAAAAATTGTAGATCATAAAATTATCTATAAAAAATGTATCAATACTTTTTTTCTTACGAGCCACCGTTTCTGAGATATAACGATTCTAAAAGTTATAAAAGTTGTTATCGTCATAATATGCACACGTTTCCACGCCACCTATGAGGTAGTGTACTTAGCGCGTTTTTGTTAACGTTGTTTCCCCAGTAGGCCCACTCCACGGGTCAGTTGTGATCCTGTTTAATGTAAAACTATTGCAAAATAACGGAAATTTTCAAAGATTGGGAAAGATAAAAGCGATGTAAATGAAAAAAAAGTGTTGAAGTTTATTCGTCTTATTCGTAAGTTTCAAATTCTTGTTCTTCTTCTTGATCTTCTTCTTGTTCTTCTTCTCCTGCTTCTTCTTCATCTTCATTTTGGATGCAAGTAAATTGCGTCAATAGCGATGTATCGCATGATACTTCGTCGGAGTCAAACGAATCCTCCATTGTTTGTGATTCAATATTAGAGCACGACCGGCCTTGACAATTTGTGCATGCCAAAGAACAAGACAGTCCGACTTTTTTGCAACCACATTTAGCACTGCATCTCTTTTTGCAGTTGCAAAAAATAATGTTCAGCAGTTTTTCCGGCGCAGGTGGAAGTAAAGTTTGAACTGGCTCTAATATATTGTTGACCAACTTCCAACCCCAGTCTGTAGGGTCTAGCTGATAACCAAGCCACACTTGAACTTGGTAATATACTCGAAAAAGATGTTGGTGAGCAGCAACTGAAGTTGGAGGAAGACAAGCTAATTGAACTTGTTTTTTATTTTTAGTATTTTTAACGAAACATGCATATCGATGTTTATCTAAACAGGTAGTTTTTTTAGGAGCTCCGTACATAGAAAGAAGAAAGCGGATGCCGTTGGTAATAACTTCTTGTTGAGTTGAATCACTTTTTTTAAAAACTTCAGCACATTGAATTAAATCTTGTTTTTCAAACATTTTGAAAACTGCTGTTTTACCCCTCCTGTAAAATGCAGATGTCGTATCACAGCCAGTTATTGCGTGTAAAAATAGTACATGATCTTTACACTTTACAAAAGTAAATAAACTTTTTGATGAATATATATCTGATTGATGCTGAGCTTTTCCTGGTTTTAAGAAAAAAATAGTTTTTTCAGTTGGCGTTCGAGCAGTGAGTAATACAAGTAAGTCAACATCTTCACCAACAACAATAGTTGTATTTGTCAAATTGAATTGCTCTATTGCTGTTTCAATAATCAATACATCAGCATCATTATTAGCTTGTTTTACCAATATATTTTCAGCCGTAAACTTTTCTTTCAACATTGAAATGTCGTTTCTTTGTTTACAGGTGAGATTAGTGTTTATTTAATAGTTTGTATTTGTAAGTACTTAGTATAATAATATAATTTAACCCAAAACTAATAAAATAAACTTTGTTTACAGAGCAACACAACTTTGGTTTATTAATTTTGTCAATACCTGTTGAGAAAGAGTAATCATTCTTATAAAACGACATTTAAAGTTTATTTTTAGTATGCCAATTCCTTATTCTTGGTTAACTATCAGTGTACCTTCAAATTAAACACAAAAACGTTTCTTCATTTACCCTCATCTTAGGTTACTAAAATAATATAACTGTTTTACCAACAATAGTTCACTGCTTTACCGACAACGTTGAAAGTAAACATACCTATTATATTATAAACAATAATACTAGCTTAAAGAAATACACTTTCTTATATATATATATATATATATATATATATTATATAAAATTTTACAACTCTAGATGTATATACGTGGCGTACTCATGCATATTATGACGATAACAACTTTTATAACTTTTAGAATCGTTATATCTCAGAAACGGTGGCTCGTAAGAAAAAAAGTATTGATACATTTTTTATAGATAATTTTATGATCTACAATTTTTGTCTGAGGTACTTTTATGATAAAACTTACCGTTTTGCTGAAAATCGCGAAAAACTCATTTTTTTGACCTTTGACCTTGAATTAAATTTTTTCCTTACAGGGGAATGATGGGGAACTTCCAGACATTGTTTATAATTATGTTTTGAACAACTTCACAAAAATTCAGCTTGTTGGGACTTTATGTAACTTCACTCTCATTTTTTGGTCTAAATTGACAGGATTATTCGTTTCACAAGGTTAACGCTACCCCGCGGAAACTGCAATTTTTTGAAATAAAATATATCCTCCAAATATCCTTAGTCCATCTTCCAGGTTCCATGTACCATGGTATCAAAATTCATCTAAATTACTAGTTACGAAACAGACATATAGATAGATATCTGCATGTATAAAATGCAACCGTAACTGACTGATTAATCAACGCACAGGGGGGTACCATGACGTCAATGTGATTAAATTCCGATTGAGTTTAGGTTCGCTCGCTTTCAGATCCATACTAAAAATGACAGCTAAACATGAGCTGAGTCTGAATTGATTCGCATTAAGACGTTATGGTAAGGCCCCAGTTCAAATCATTGGCCGGATTGGGCTGAAATTTTCCTCGCAGATACGACGAGTCATTATAGGTACCTGATAAGAAATCATTTGACCACAGGGCCAGATCAAGGCGGTTGAAGGATCAAATTCAATTGTTATATTTTTTTTTCTGCGTGAACGAAGTCGCGGGCAACAGCTAGTTTTCACATAATCCGTTTTGATTTGTATAAAGTAGCTAAGAATCAGTGCTATTCAATAGGTTGTTGTTATCAGTAACAACCCATAATAGAGCAATTTTCTATCACTCCATACAATTTTACAAATCGCTGCTTACGAACGATTCTTACTTGCCTTTATAATTACGTTTTTATATTCAGATCGTTTCCCATTATTAAGATAGCAAGGCTGCATTGAAATAATACCATACCGGGCTTTAATGAAGAAAAATGCAGGATTGAATTGAATTAACCTACTTTAAGTTATCCTGCCGCGCTTTTGTGTCCTGGCGTGGTGTAAGACAGAATTTGAAATTACTGGTAATACTGGTATGTGGGTATGTGAGATATATTATCTTACAATCATTCAGGTGACTCAACCAGTAGCTAATATTTACCTATTTTACAAAAAAAAGCCATGGCGGAGGGGAAGGGTAGGAGGTCTGTCAAACCGTCAATCAAAAGCACCAATATTTTTGACATAGATACTATTTAATTTTATGTTTTCCGGCATTTAAGATTGATAAATTATCGGAATTCGTAGGTAACTATAAACTGCGTTAAATTGTAAAAAGATGCATGTAAGTGACCCCAAAAGTCACCTAACATTTCCGCTAAAATTTGCTTGTAGTCGCTAGGACCTAAGCAAAAGTCGCCAATAAATTGGCAACACAGCGTTCAACTTAAAATTTTCCTATCAACAAATTGCATTTCACAATTGTCACGTGCAATAAAATCACAATTTATCGGTAATAGCGTTACATTTCTCCGTGTTCGTATTACTGCACGCCAATTCAATAATGATCAGTGTTGCATCTAATGTCATAACGTTGCGATTAGCGATAATTTGAAGAAACAAGCGGCGCGTGCACGCAACCTCGCGTGTTTTGTGATCCGGCGCAGCGTTGGGCAACCAGGAGGAAGTGCTTCGCCCCTCTTGTAGGGGTGCCTGTTTATTACTACAAATACATCATCATCACTACATAGTATAAAATAAAGTCACTTTCTCTGTCCCTATGTCCCTATGTATGCTTATATCTTCAAAAGTACACAACGGATTTTGATGCGGTTTTTTTAATAGATAGAGTGATTCAAGAGGAAGGTTTTTATGTATAATTCTACGCAGACGAAGTCGCGGGCAGAAGCTAGTAACTATTAAAATTTAAAAAATCCTCCACGCATCAAAGATTTGTAGTTTACGAAACAACCTTTAAAAAGTAAAATAACAGGTTTATATACCAAAATGCCTTACATTTTTTTTACAAAAATAAAATACAGTAAAGTACAGTTTCCCCCATGCTGGTCGAAAGCAAAAAAAAATATAGAATATACCAGCTACTTCTCTTCCCGCGCAGATAGTAAAAGCCCATCGAGGAAATGGGCGAAAATTTTGGAAATCATGTTGTAGGGAATAACAAACGTTCTAGTTTCCAATTACATTTTTAAGTTTTAAGACTATCTTACCACCCTAAGTAACCCAAACGGACCCAATTCAGTAAGAAGGTTAATTTAATCATCTGACGTCGTTATTCTGACCAATTCTCACAAAATAATTAAGTCTACCATTTCAGATGTGATGGAACCCTATCAGACTTCAGCCTCCGTTGCGTTACGCTAGTTGCGCCTCGCCTAAAGAAAAACATGTTATCAGTACAGGAAAACTTCAATGGCTGATTCATCTAATTTTCTCTTTAGGGAATTCACGTTTAGAAAACCTGGCAATGAAGAAAAATAACTGAATAAATTTGTACTTTAATTTGTACTTTTGTTGAGAACGGTATTAAACGTGCTACCACAAAAACAATCAAAATGGTCTGTCCTAAGTATCTATATCTACCTCGCCCTAACATAAATACATGCGTATTTTACTCTTTCCCTGACATCACCAACCACAGTAGTGATGATGATGATGATGATGATGGATATAATTTAAGTATGGCCATTTCAATAAATACAAAGATGGTCTAGTCTAGATTTGACAGCCGAGTTAGCTCGCAACCTTGGCCCAGTCACACCAATGGGTGCCGGATGGACACCGCAAAGTAAGTAATGAGTTTTCTACTCAGAAACTATCATTACCTTTAATTAAGCAGGTACTGTGCTGGGTAATCAATTAACTTACGTATCTCGTGGGAGGTTCGCTACAGTCAGCGTTAGTTTTTAAACGTTAGACTATATTAGACTTGAATTTACTGTCTAGTATTATCCGAATAGGGTAGGTAGCGTTTTTCTAAATAGATTGCGCGAAACTCTTAGTTGTTCTGAAGGTGTTGTAGGTTCAGCAAATCCGTACTTATATCAAATTGACTATGGATGAACAACTGATTGATGCTATTGAATGATCGGCGCTGCCCCGTAAAACATTTTTTTTTAGTAGACTGACCGGCAATGAACTTGTATCCCACATAATGGAAAGTGCCACCGAGTCCAAAGGTGTAACACAAGGTGTAACTCCTAGGTGTTCGAAAATTCAGACGACGGTAGCGAATTCCTTTTTAGAAGTTCACATTTGGAAAGGTGAAACCAAGAGAGTACCAACAACGGTATGAGTGAAGACGCTCCTCCCGCCTGGACGTTCGCTGGCAAAAAGGAAATGGAAAGAAGTTGAGAATTAGAGAGCCCTGAGCTAGTACAGTGTCTCCTAAAGTGGTTTTGTTCATTGAAATTTTGGCAATTTGACAGTGGATTGGCGGATGCTATCGTATGCTTGGCCCCGCCGAGTAATAATTGCATTGGCGGTGGTGCCGAGGAGCTAATCGTTTGGGAACCCCTGGACCAGGATAAACTCTGTCGACTGTATCTCTATGTAAACCATTTGGGCGTATTGTTTGTTCGAAGGCCGCTACTATCAATGTAGCTGTATGACAATTAGAGATGGCGTTATTGCAGGTGTCTGATTATCGAGATATGGATTTGAATGGCTAAAAACAGTAATTAGTGTCGTGGATACGCGGCGCTCTTTCAATCATTGGTGTATGGCTAACCGACGTGGACGCCTGACATTGCGCCTCGGGTACCCATTACATTTTCAAGGCAAATGGCTAAATATTTGATCTCACGCCATAGATAGTTGACCGCGGATCTAGCGGCATGTTTCCGTTGGAACAGAGGTGCAACCATAATTACATTCAGCACCGTTTACTACCGCCTTCATATATACTGTTGAATGAAATAAATGGTTAACATAGTTCACTTTTGCATAGTCTTGTGATTTTTATTTTAGAACATGATCACAATTTTGTTGAAACCTCTTTTGACTATGCTGAATTTTTATTACACTTCTCCCCGTCAAAAACACCCAGTACGTCAGAAATTTAATTAGACAACCTATTTATTTTTATCTGTTCAGAAATTCACATTCACATAACATACTGCTTTTAAGAGTCTTAAAATATCATCTGACCAGACTTTCTCCGGGCAAAAACTCGTTATCCTGTATTTTTTATAAATAGGTAGGTAGGTAGTCTATAATTTTAGAAACCGGAACACACTACAACAACGCGAAATAACTACTTAACGAACATCTCACCAGTACTAAGTACGATTAATGATGCTACTTTTATTTTAGTACCTAAGTATACAGTCAGCAGCAGAAGTAGATAAACATTCACCAATCTCGGAATGCACACACGGTCCTACCGCCAGAGTCATAAGAGGCTATGAAAATGTATTTCAGTTCTTCAACTGTTTATCTCGTCTGTACGGCGACGAGAAAGTTTATAGCCGTGCCGTGATCGTGTCTAATGGAAACAATCGCTGCCGAATGTCGTGCTCCTAATTTCCTAAGGTTACCGACTCAATGGTACGGAGTCATTGCGTGATGTAGAACAGTGGTTAACAAAGACTGGGCCCGGTGCCCGGTGCACAATTAAATATGGAATTATCGATTGATTAACGGCTCATTTCAAACTGTCTATGATTAGGCCGTTTATTGTTGTCGATGGCTACACGCGTCTCGTGTGTAGAGTCTTGTTTATTGTTAAATTAAACATATTCCTGTGTAGTCAAGCGGTTTCCAAAAAAAAGTACACATGAACATGTTTTCCAGAATTTAACTATTTTGAGTTGTAGGATAGTTTTCACCAATAGATAGATTCATTAGGAAGATTAAAATAGTTACCTATATGATTTGTCAAGGTTTTTTGTGAATTGTTCCTCAATAAAATGACGCTACTCAAACACAAATGAAACTCTTCATATGAGTTCTTGTTACAGTAGTTTTCTACTGCAATACCTTAGTATTAGGGATCCGTCGGCAACATTTAGGTGTGGAACCCTAAAAATGGTTTAACTTGATTCTTTACCTACTGTACACTTTTTGTCCTCACATAAAGACAAGTTCTATGAAACAGCCAAAGAAGGAACACACAGCGTGTGACCCTACAATCTCATTTAAGGGTCAATATAGGGTCAAGCTTTGACATTTCGCGCTGTTCACTTGCCCCTTATCACATTAACCATTATGTTGTTCCTTTGTGTTTCTAACGTAACCGCTTATGTGTGTGCCTTGGAGCACTAAACTAACGGAGATGAAATAATGGGCCTATCCATCTGGCAAAAGAATATGACCAGCCATACCCATTCCACGTGTAGCCGTGGTTGTAGCTATGCGTAAAGCTATAAATAAAATAAATGACAAAATGGAAAGTATAAAGAAATTTTGATTTTTTTGGGTTATTACTTACTTTGAATCAACAAAATTAGGTACTGATATGAAAAGCTTTGTTGCTTTGCTTATAAATGAATGGAAGTAACAAAATCGACAGAAAGAAAATTGAATAACTTGGAACAATATACATCAATGTAGGTACTAGTCCTGAATTATTTAAAAGTTTTTTTACGAAGCAACGCATGACACCTCCATAGAGCTTCATGCTTTAAGTTCCATGTATCTAACTGCCGCAAGAAAATTGTGCACTGTGATTAACTTTGTTATGTTACTTCCGTAATGTAAAATATATGTCGTGATCGTATTTTGTTTAGTGAGTCAGGCGTCGAATAGGATGTGATCGATGTATGGTTTAAATATAGCAAAGAATGTATTAAAAAGTTTATTGAGGTGTCGGGTAAAGACGTTGAAAACTCCGGGTTGTTAAGGTAAATACCCGGACGCGGATATTGAGGTCTGTCCATAATCTTTCTCTTACAGACATCGAAACAAAAGTTAAAAACCCTGTTGCTTTTGTATGTTTTTACTGTTTTAGTTTTGGTCAGATTCGAGGCGCGTAAAATAAGGGGAATTGAAAAAAATGGAATATTTTGGTTTTTTCTGCTCAGGACCAAGAATACTGACGTTTCTCATACAAGCAAAAAAAGCGTCTTCAATTAATTACTTTGTAATTTCGTTGTCGGTTGTGTTACATATGAAAGTAGGTAACAAAACTGACCTGGGGACACATTTTTTCTAATCCAAATTTCCAAAATGTTGTTATTTACTTTTGTAGTAGGTTTTTCTAAAGTTAGGATCTTTGTAAAGTTTCGCATCAAACCTAAATTTTAATTTTAAATTTTAATACTGCTAAGCACGACTTTCTAATTATTTGAATAAAGAAGCAAACTTTTCGATGTCACCTTTCCGCGCACGGGTTAAAACAAAAGAAACGCGCATAACGTGCGCGTTAACAGCGCATATTATTAGTGTTTCATGCAAATTCATTTCCTAAGTGGCGCGGTGGCCACCCAGAGAGCGGGTACGATGGTATCTCGGCCTCTGCGGGGGCCCACGTTCACTGAAACAGATTATACAACAGTTTTCCTGTTGGAGTTAATTGTTATCAACGAAAGTTGTTCCAAGACGTACGAGCTAGTTTTACCCTATAATAACCGACATCCATACTGTTAATAACGAGGAAGACTCTATGTATGTTACCTACTTGGATAATCCAAGTGTTTTATTTAACCTTTTCGACGCCAACGACACCTATAACAGCGCCGCAGGTTCAACGCCAACGACATATATATGCGTCTAACTTCAATGCAAAAGCAACCTTCGTTCATTGGGTTTAGGTCCAACTTAAGGCATCGCAATAAAGAAGTCTGGCGTATGGGTGACGTCTCTTGTATTTGACGTGGCGGCAAAAAGGTTAATTGTGATTTCACCAGACATAAGACACAGTTTATAATTTGTTAAACATCTCATTTCACTTATTAGTCTTATCTTGCAGCAATTAGAATAAAAAATGTAAAACATAATAACGCTGAGAACTAATTCAGAGTCGCGAGATAAAACGCGTGTATCATTTTGTAGCGATCGTAAACTTTCACCATCCCAAAACAATACGAACAACTAAACCTGAAACACCAAACCGAAAGAAAGCTTGATTTCTCCAAGAAATTACTCTGTACCAAAAGTGTATTAATTAGGTAATGTCTAATTATGAACAATACACATTGTTGTTTCGAACGTGGGACTAGATCGCATGTTTACGCACTATTCGTACCGAAAATGTAATGGTGATAAGTAGGAATTACTTTCCTTGGTTATTTAATGACGCGTCTTCAGTCTTAGTGACACTTTAATGATTCTTTTGTTACTTAATGCGCAGTTTTTAGCTTTCAGCAATTTAAGAGGCGGGCAAATTAATTTTGCTCACACGTTGCTGTCGGCGAATCTTTGGAGCAAACATTTTAAAGCTTGTGAGTTGAAAAAAAGGTCTGAAACGGCCTTTTTTGGACGGATCGCTAGTCTATTCACACACATTATAACTTTCAAATATATTTGGCAGTTGGGTTACAACTAATTGTTTTTTTGCATTACGAATTATATTTTTGATATTAGATTAAAACTATGTTGATCATTTTTCCATGCTGGTCTGGGAGCAAAGAAAAACCATAGAATGTACCAGTTGCTTCTCTTCCCGTGCAGACAGTAAAAGCCCGACGAACATCATAGCAATCATCACTATTTAAATTCCCCTTTCCACGTCTATGTCCACAATCATGCTAAACGGTCTTGTTACCTAAGGGACGGTCTACCCTGTAAGAGATAAAGTATGTATGTGTGTGGTAAGTTTTAGTATAGAAACGATTGCGGTGTGTGCGTGTCTATAACGAAAGTCAATGAAGCGCTAAACAATTGGTTCTGCGTACAAATACGCTGATGTTGAAGGCATTAACGCACAATACGTTATCGCTATCATTATTTATTACATAACTATTATATCAACTGAAGATTGGCTTATCATAAAAGAGTTTATGTTGGCTTCAGTCGCATATGATTAAGACTCTATGCGCGACCAATAAGGCTCAAACTTCAAATATGGCCGCGATGGAGTTCCGTAAAACTATTTACAAAGTTGTTTCTGACGGCATCTGAATATAATGTAACAGTAAGGTCGATGCTTATGCTTATAAAATGAACCTGTTTAGTTACAATCACCGAGTCCCATATCAATCTTTTAGTGCTAAGAGATTGGAGCAAAGTAATAACTGGTTGGCGGCAAGTTCAATAATTGGATTAAATGAATTATCCCACATAATTTCGTCCATTAGCCCTCTAGTTCAAAATTTTGTCACAATAATGAATATTTGTCAAACTTTAGAAAGTTCACCCACTAATATAAAACTCCATGAGCCGATGACAATATGCAATACTAGAACGATGAAATAAAATAAATGTGATAAAAATTTAAAGGACCCCTCAGGAAACATGAGACCTGCTATGGGTGGTGTAGGGGTATAGCACGTGTCACGGAATGACCAGGATCCGGGTTCGATTCCCGACCATAGCTTTACTTTTCGGTTTTTTCTGTGTTCTAATTTTCAGTACATTTAGAAATATGAGGGACCTTTTCACATTTATAATGACACAATAAAATGTCTTCGCGAAATTTAGGCACTGGTGTCAACATCAGTCCCTAAATTACTCCATCAACGTAATTTTCCAAGTGAACAATTTAAAACATACTCGTAGCTTTGTGCACTAAATTAATAGCTTCGAAAAGTCATCGCATTAATATTAGCCAATTATTAATAATTATTAATATAATCATTAAAACTCTTACTTAAAACTGTAAAAGTCCGAATGCTGTCTTAATTCTAATTTATTTAGAATACAAATTGTGGGCATAGTTTAAGTGTTAAACAAGTTTGTGTAATAAAATTAAAATCCTTTTTTGCCAAAAGTAGGCCGTAAAGTATAAGGCTTAGTTTAATTTGTAAGAAAGTATCGCCTACTTATTGAGTAACCATACAGTAAGTGCTCGCAATTATTTCAACCTGCTCAGATTTCAACACGGCATTACAAGCCAGTCTGAAATATTAAATTGCTTTCAGATAGAGCTTAAAAAGCGTATATTGACAACAATTATGGACTTAAGATGCAGTAAGAAATACATGCGGCGGGTAAATTTAATTAAAACAAAACGAGGCTGCAAACATAGTATAGTAAATGGGACTAAGGATTTTATTCTAACCATGTGCATAATTAAGGATGTTAAAGTGTTTTATTTATTTTTATGGATGCGTAAACGTAAATATGTTTAGAATGTTGCCCGAATCCTCATTTCATATTCGTGAAATGTCCGCCTTGCGATCGTCGTCCGAAAATCCATTTCTGCACGTTTTAGCAGAGCGTGGGATTCATTGTTTTATGCCGTACAGGATGTAGGTATTCCAAACGATTACAAACATTTATTTATCTTTTTGTAGCCTGAAGCTTGATAAAGACATTAATTGTTAAAACGCGACATAACCTTGTCCGTGATTTACACCTTTGTTAACTTTAGGCACAGCTTCGACCGATTAATTTGTAACCGGAACTCCAACAAACTAGAAAAGTCAAAGTCACAACCATTAATTTAATAAGCTTTTTACCAACTTATGATTGATAATAGGCCTAGCTGGTACAGTATGAATTAAATTAATTGGTGTATCGGTTCCGCCATGAGCAGTTTTTGAAATGGCGCAGCGTATTGTTTCGGGTGCCGCTCCACTCGCATGATAACCACTTCTTAAACTCACACGCAACTTTCTCGTCCGCTTTACGTAACGGTTACTACATTTTTAAGTCGAATCCGCCTTTATTATATCGGCCTTGATACGCTTTGTGTCAATGCGACACGAAACTATGCGACACTCGGCGCGAAATCATATTTGACGAAACTAACGCGATGTAGAGCGCAGTCGGTAATAACATTTAAAACTTCTGCGAAACAGCTCCCTTTTAGTCATGCTTGTGAAACATCTTGTGAAAATCAGTTTCTAATAAAATGGGCCAAGTACGCAATCGGAAGTCTCCCTGGGTTCTTGAAGTTTCAGACGGTCATTTTAATCTCTAATTTTAATAAACAGAATTATAGAAGCATGACCATATTGTAAGGTTGTAGTCGGACGGCCGCGGGCGTTGCAAGACGGAGGTTTTACGAGCGATCTGAGGAGTTTCAGACGTGGCCGCACTAGCCTGCGATTAATGCCGTTAAAATGTTCACTATGCGGATAGATAAATTTACAATTTAGTCATTTAATTGGCTATAAGTGTCAAAAGACTAATCGTATACGAAATGTAATAAATTCGAGACGCAGATTTTAATTTTAATGCCTTAATATCTTAATCTAGCTTATAAAGCTCGCGGCTTATACCTTGTGAAATCATAAATATCGGGCTAGTCCCCGATTCCCCTAGAGTTTTAATAATTCCTTCTGAGTGCACCTCTATGATACTCAAGCAAAGTATATCTATGCCTAATTTCAAGTTAGTTCCTTTACTGGCTTTGGCTGTACGTTGTTCATCTGTCAGTTATTCAGTTTGTCAGCTAGTCAGTCACGTTACTCTTTCCCAGGTATAAATTATAATCTAGTTCTAGTTTAGCCTTTGGTTAGAAATTTAGATTTATGTCAGTGAAGTACATTATCGTACATATTCCTTGTATCGGTTTCATTGAAGTTGATGTATTTATTGTACGTTTAATCCCGCCTTTGCCGGATTAGAAATTGACTTACATCAGCGTAATGGGAAGCGATGCAAATTTATTCTGAGGCGTAACAATTAACATAACAGCTGTGGTCAGTTTGTTGATTTTATATTTATCTATTATACGCTACACGATAGTTCCATTTATGTTTAACTAACTTTTGCCCGCGACTTCGTCCGCGCAGATAACGTCAAAGTGACATAGCACCTTTGTCCGCTCATTTCTTAAAATTTGGACATTATTTCCTATCTTTCCTTTTATCCCGTGGAAAATTTGCAAAATCCCGTCTGAGTGCTGTTCTTTGATCTTCAAGGAATGTGTTTAGCGAATACTAAGGATCTGAATTAAGTAGCAAATCATATAATGTTTTTTTTTTGTTTCTTATCCCACGGGAATTTCGCAAAGTCCAAAAATCAGTTTTCAGATATAATATTAATTCATTTTTTAAATATATTTTTGTGTATCTATTCAATTAGGATTTTTTTATTCATAACAAGCAAATTATATTAAAACAATACAATAGTCTTAAATAAAACAATTAACATATTATTAACTAATAATAAATAAGACTAATCAAAATTAAAACTAGGTAAAAAAATATCATAATTGGTATGCGAAATTTAAAGATTCTAGGAAAGAAAAATCCTATTACAGTCTTAGAAAGAAAGAAAGAAAGAAAGAAAACATTTATTGACACAAAACGACACATAAAGAAAATTGAAAAAAATAACAAATAATAATAATAATAAAACTAGGTACTTATGTGCCGAAAGTGCCAAAAGGGCCACACTCAGCATGTTGCTGCGGCAGGCCGCAGCGCTGATTTTCAGTGTGACCCTTTTGCCTAAAACTAAGCCTAAAAACTAAAAAATTACATGAACGACACGGACGTCAGAGACAGTGGTTAAATGGAATAAAGTCTTCTGGTTCTAAGCTACCTCCCCACCAATTTTCAGCCAAATCGGTTAAGTTCTTGAGTTATAAATAGTGTAACTAACACGACTTTCAATTAAGTAACGTTTTAAATAAATATAAATAAAAATCCGAAACTTATGTCAATGTTATTACCAGTGAAAGGAGTTTTTTTTAATTACTGGGTAAGGCACAAATACAGTCCAAGTATGTACAATTACATACATAAATTAACCGTTACTACTCGTAAAACGTAATGAAAATGTCAAAATGTTATACTGAGCCTCTAGCTAGTGTAAGTTTTCGCATACAAAAACGTCTCGACGCCTTCACGTAAACGTCTCAATTACTATGGAAAAATTGGCAGCGCCACTTGCGGATCCAAACGGCAACAAACTGTTCTCATAGTATTTGACATAGTATTTGCAAACACATTCGACACGTAATTTGTGACCGAAAACCTATATTACGCATACTGTATTCCTTTCTAGTACAATCATTTAAGGTTGCGTTTTAGTTGTCTAAAAATTGTAATAAATTGAAAACGATCTAATTATTTCAATAATAACGAAGAAATAAATCACAATCGTAAGCCAACTAGGTAACTACAAATAAACAAAAACACATTAACGGTACAAAATACTTTACTGGAACAGATAATCATTTTATTACTGAACCGGCACTACAGTATCCCACCGCATTATCAATCCAACAGATTATAAAGAATTGACAGCAATGATACAACTTTAATTTTTACATCCGAAAATTATTTATCTAAAATCGCTGCATACGATATTTGTTACAATTGTAAGACAACAGTCTTGTGCTCGGCTGCACGTATAAGTTTGTAATATTAAAACTGCGGTCAATTGAAAGTTCAAACGTCAAGTACTCGATTTAATCAGAGAATATTAAAATTGCCCGCCTTTCTGATTTAATTGATTCTTCAAGGAAGGAGGAAGTAATATACTGTGTTGACGGCTGATAAAAGAGTCCAGTGTTAGCGGGTTCTGATTACAAAAAATGAAAATTACAAATTTGAACCCTAATTTAGCATACCCTGTTATGCTGGTCTGGAAGCAAAAAAACATAGAATTTACCAGTTGCTTTTCTTGCCGCGCGGATGGTAAAAGCCCATCGAGAAATGGGCGAAAATCTTAGGAATTATGTAATAAGCGATGCGGCTAGCAACCCATCACTATTTTCATTTCCTTTTCCACCTATACGACAACCGTGCTAAACGTGGCCTTTAAGTCTTGTTACATAAGACTCTGTCTACCCGGTAAGGGATAAAGACGTGATTTATGCATGTATGTAAGTTAGAATAAAGTTTGAGTTTTAAAATATACGTAAAAGAGTGTACAAATTTTTATTATAAGCGGACGAAGTCGCGGGCAACAGCTTGTTTCAAAATAAAAGAGTAAAAAAGCTTTCGCCTTATGTCTTAAAAGGACGAGCGAATTAGGTTTATGTGAATTTCAGCGATTGATGCTGACTTTAATGATATTAGTTGAAAGAAAGGACCTTATAGAATTTTAGTGATGAGTAGTCTTTCAGCGATTGATGCTGACTTTAATGATATTAGTTGAAAGAAAGGAACTTATAGAATTTGGTGATGTAGCAGACTTTCAGCGGTTGACGCTGACTTTAATGATATTAGTTGAAAGAAAGGAGCTTATAGAATTAGGTGATGTAGTATCTTTCAGCGATTGATGCTGACTTTAATGATATTAGTTGAAAGAAAGGACATTTTAGAATTTTAGGGATGAGTAGTCTTTCAGCGATTGATGCTGACTTTAATGATATTAGTTGAAAGAAAGGAACTTATAGAATTTGGTGATGTAGTTTTTCAGCGATTGACGCTGACTTTAATGATATTAGTTGAAAGAAAGGACCTTATAGAATTTGGTGATGTAGTAGTCATGAAGAGCAACTGACAATCAGAATAATTGCTGCAATCAAATAAGCATGTCGGTAATATTAATAACATAAAATTATATACAAATGACAATTATATACACCAGCGGAAGACCAAAAGATAGCCAGTATTTATGTGGGTCGACTTTGGTAAATGTAATATCGAATACGTAATTCGCAAATTGCACCATTACTATGTAATTTTATTCGATATAAATGACTATAATTCTATGGCGGTGATAAATTTCTTCAGTGCATAACCGTCGGGCCGTGAATCTTAAATTATAAATGATCTTTTGTGCGAAGCGATCCGCGTTTGGACCAAATGAAATATAAACTATACAGCATATGACATAGAAATACTTCCTAGGCATTTCGAAATGTACCTTTTGAGTAAGATTTTAGTTACAACGTCGGTAAGTACCTATTTATATACATTTAAATAAGTATGTTTATCCGTTGCCTGGTGCCCATAGTACAAGCTTTGCTTAGTTTGGGGCTGGGTCAATTGGTGTAATTTGTCCTAAGAAATTTATTATTTATTTAATATTTTTATTTTTAACAAGATCCGTGTTTTTTTTGGAAGCTTTTAAATTTACGATTGATTTTTCGTATCTGTCTATGTTTAGGATCAACAACATTCAATTTTGTAGATGCCTACGTGACAGCTTTTTATTCAATTCGCGAATTTTCCGCTCTGAATTCAGGAATTACGGAATTTGACGTAACTCCGTGCAATTGGTGTGAAAAGCGGTGAATGAATTTTTTGAATGTAGTTCTATTGAATAACTCATTCATATGGAGCTATTATTACATTATAACACTGCAGCTATTATGTGACTTTCGATGTATCATATATTCGGTCGCGGCATCTTCTTGGATAGATGCATATTTGCTATTACTATTACACTCAAAAAAAGAATGGATTTTTATGAAATTTATCTCTTATGTCCTAATCCTAACTAATATTATAAATGCGAATGTGATTTTGTTTGTTATTCTTTAACGTGTAAACTATTCAACGGATCTTGTTAAGATTTGGTAGATATCGTGATGGACCCTGGGAAGGACAGAACACATAGTTTTTGTTCCGGGAATTTGTGTAGTTCCCTCGGGCGCGTGATCAACTAGTACTTGTCTTGTATGTTATACGTAAGTGGAATTAACATAGGGCATTATAGCCTGTTGCGGTGGTCACCGTAGTGCGCCCGCAACGCCCGCAGTTCAAGGCCAGAAGGGAACGTGTGTGTTTTTAGACGGTAGGCCTCTCCCCTCCTTCCATAGGGAAGGCAGCGGCGAGCTGGAGAGCCCGTCATACCTCCGTTCATGCTGCCCCGAGCACGGAGATGCATAAGGCGCATTTTCCACACGTTAAAAAAAAGGGCATTATAGCCTGGCTTTTCTCTTGTCAATAAATATTTCGTCTATCCATTTACTACCGCATTCGATAATGTAATACTACCTACCTGCATTTTCCTGTTTAAACAACTATGCCTAGTTGCCTACCCAAAGTATTTTGTTTAATCGTGCATTAAAATTTGAGATTAAGTTTCGATTAGGTAACAAACTAACCTAATTATAATGCGCCGTAGGTTAGAGACATGGAGTAATTAACCAATTGAGTGCTTAGTGAGTATACGAGCACTAGTTTTACACGACTTTTTTTTCAAATGAAACACATATACGTATGCATATTAATCACGTCTTTTACATAGACCGAGAAGTAACAAGACCTAAATGCCTTGTTTAGCATGATTGCGGGCGCGTATATGTCAAGGGGAATGAAAATAGTGATGGCTTGCTAGCCGCAACACCTAAAACATTATTATTTATATTACTTTTTTATTCGTACTTTTTATGTACCTACCTACATAAATTTAAACTTATAAGTTTAAAAATTTTACATTATGACTACCTTATCTCATAAAATAAGCATGTCTATTAAATGCAGGTGCATTGTATATATGTGGCTGTAAAACCTAGTTTCCTGAGCCTTAAAAGACGAAATAACTCTGTGCACGAGAGGATAAAAAGCAATTTTATGCAGCATTCTCTCGATATAATGAACAACTTTACGAGCATGACAAGTGAAAAAACAATTTTCGTTACTAAAATAGACATGTAGGTAAATCGTTTTTAAAATAAAAAGTTTCTTGGTCGCACTATGACACGCAATGTTTAAATATTTGCTATCAATATCGAAGCTAATATCTCCTTGCTCAATCGTACTTATGCTTGACCTTGGGCCGGACAATTAGAGAGCAGCAATCGCCGCAATAGTTCGAAGTTTTTTTTCCAACCAAATTTAAGATATTTCCGATCTATTGGTTAATTTCTCTTTGCTTAGACACGCTAATACACGTGTAAAAGGACACGACATCGATCATAGCGTGTGTTAATGACGTATTATTAATTATCGATGCAAGCAGTTGGTAGACGTGTGAACATTATGATATATTTATGACCTACAGACATGTCCGGTTCCGACATAAAAAATACACCTACACGTTTGCTGTCAAAGTTTGCTTTCTTTGTTCTATAAAAAAATACATACATACATAAATCACGTCTTCACCTTACGGGGTAAGTCTAAGGGAACAAGACCTAAAAGGCCACGTTTATCAAGATTGTGGACGTATAGGTGGAAAGGGGAATCAAAACTTAACTAACTAAGCTTAACTGTATTTCTGTGGTCATCTGTCATTGGCTTTTTGTTTAGTACCTAAGTCTCATTATAATGTACTGTATTGCTGTTGATGCCCCAAATAAAATAAATAAAAATAAAAATAAAAATAAAATAGTCATGGGTTTATAATAAGCTTTGGGGTTTCCATCCATTACCTCGATGGGTTTTTATCATCTGCGCAGGAAGAAAAGCTGCTAGTACAGTCTATGTGTTTTCTTTGGTCTCAGACCAGCATGGAACAACAAAAAAACAAAAATATGAAAAAAAAAATTATATTGCATACATCGATTAACTGAAATTGAAATAGGTACCTGAAACAATGACATTCAACGCGTCATAAGTATTCATTATTGAACAAGGATGTAGTTATTGGGATTAATATTCCACGCAAAGCCAAAACGTATAAAAAATAAGTAGACTGGGCAAAGCGAATCTGGGTGACCTCCAGGCAGCCTTGCCACTTTCTACCGGTTTAACAGAGATACTACCGGTGTACGATTTTTACATGCACTCTTATCAAAGAGCACATAAACAGATAGACTGCTAATACGGAATATCCAAATTTGCATCATACACATTATCCTCCATGGAACAAAGCTAGGCATTCATAATCACGCATTGACGACCGGATGGCCCAGTGGTTAGTGAACCTGATTATGAAGCTTGAGGTCCCGGGTTCGATCCCCGGTCGGGGCAGATATTTTTATGAAAAATACGAATACGAATGTTTGTTCTCGAGTCTTGGATGTTTAATATGTATTTAAGTATGTATTTATCTATATAAGTATGTTTATCCGATGTCTAGTGCCCATATTACAAGCTTTGCTTAGTTTTGGGCTAGGTTAATTGGTGTCAATTGTCCCAAGATATTATTATTGTTATTATCATCCTCGACAGCCTACACTAGTCCAATGCTGGACATATAGGCCTCTGCAACTACGTCATTGTGCACGATCCTCGGCTACCCTCATCCAACTCTTGCCAGTCTCCTTGCAAAGATCATCGCTCCACCTACTCTGAGGGCGTCCTACTACGCTCAGGAACTCGTTTACCGCACCAGTTGTCGGTTCTTCGGCTAATGTGGCCAGCCGACTGCCGCTTCAGTTGGTTGATTGGTGACTTTAGTAGAAGCTAGCCGTTGGAATTTTGATTAAATATTTCCTTTTTTCAATTAATTACTTGCCTGATTCATTCGCTATGCCACGCAATGGTTGGCCAACTGTTGTGACCTTTCAAAGTTCGTATTATACCTTAACTCCCTCTTATGCTCAAATGAATGACTAATAGTGTGAGCGGAATGGCACGATACGAACTTGGCATTTTCCATATAAATTACATGACATTGCCACTCTATTTGTTTATGTCCTCTTTGACTCTTATCAACTAATAACAGGTCGCTAAGAAATTTCGGTGCTAATTTGCAGGAAATTAATCTGTTCCGGTGAATAACAATATTTACCGTTATTTGCAATTACAAATATTGCAAAAGCTTTTAGACCGCTTCCGGTTCCGGCAGTAGCCATCTGAATAGAGAACATGCGCCTGCTCATGTCACGGTTTCTGATTCCATTTCAATCACACTTGCAACTGACAGTTCGCTAAACTGATATTTATCTAAAGAAATGTAACAGCAGGTTTGGTAACAAAGACTGTTGTTGTGGGTAATTGGGGGTACCCAAACGGTATTGAAAACAAATATCAGCATATATATTTTATGACAAGCATTTCAAATTGGGGAAGCAACCGCCGAGCTTAAGGGTCTGTTTCACCGCTCTCTGTTAAGTTCCAGTCTTAAGTGTTGAACAGACAGAGACGTTTTGCGGGTGGTAGGGCCTTGCGCAAGGTCCGTCCGGATCGCTACCACCATCTTACTCGCTAATCCTGCCGCTAAGTAGCAGTGCTTGCACTGCTGTGTTCCGGTGTGGAGAGTAAGGCAGCCGGGGAAATTACGGGCACAAGAGGCATTTCATCTTAGTCCTCTAGGTTGGCAACGCATCTGCAATCCCTCCGGGTTGCGGGTGTCTATGGGCAGTGGTGATCACTTACCATCAGGTGACCCACTTGCTCGTTTGCCTTCCTATTCATATATAAAAAAAAGTCATCATAGATAACTGCCACTTAAAGTAAATAGACCTTAACAGAGAGTGGTGAAACAGGTGCTAAATGAGATTGGGTCGGGCATGTCTGCCGAATGCATCCGGAAAGACACACTCAGCCACTTGGTAGCCGTACCATCGGCTACCGGCGGCAAGGCATGTCGATGTGATATGTGGTGGTCAAGAAGAGAGCATAGAGCTCCTCAAATACTTATTCACTTGTTTAAATAAACAAAAAATAACTAAGAAACCTCTGAATAATGCTTAAAGATTTATTTTTTATTAATTTATTAGATTTTGTTTGTTTTAGCGTTTGATATTACCTAAACATAATTATCAAAATTATCAAAAAAACTGTCAAAATTCTCGCAGCGCATTCTTCTTGGGATTAATGGTCTTCCTGAAAGCACTGGCAGAATAAAAACAAAAATTTAATAACTAAATTTTAACCTACACAGACAACCTACAACTAGCACATGACAGTAATGTAAAAGCCATTGGCAGCCTGCTTGTAGAATAAACTACAAACATAAGTGTAATTAATGCTAACCTTAGTATTGAAATCAAAATGGAATGCAATTAAATACCAACAAAACTAGCTAATAATACCTGTGGATAGTATGCAAAGCAATTATAGGCAATAAAAAAGTAAGTGTACAAGTTGGCGTCTTAGCGCTGTTCTGGTATGTCATTGACACCATCTAGTTGGCTATGCAAATGTTATTTACGAGACCAAATGTCACGTAAAACTCAAATACCTAACTGTAATGATAGAAATAGACACACATTGTCGTAGCGATGGCGTCCATTCTGCTTGGCCAAGTACCGCATATGACGTCAGAGTTTCGTGTCGGGTTACCTTGTTTACTCAAGAGCTACTTTTCTAGACATAACACAGAGTGGAAACGTCATAAAATTCATAATTATGAAATAAAATTATGCCAAGTCATAAAATGGCATCGATCGGCGATTACTGCACTCTGATTGGCCAGCCGAAGGTCGAAAGGGTTAATACAGTTGAACAAGCAGCTATTATGATCGGTATGAATATAGTATAGTTAATGTTTAGTCGTTGTGCGTTAGTATGGTATATGTTGAAAAAGACAGATGTGTTGCCACAATTGGATAACCCTTATTGCCACTTTATTATGTTATTTCCTCTATGCTTCTGGATTTATTTAAGATAAAAAACAATGCATGAGGATTAACAGGAATATTACCACTCCAATTTAAGGAACATCATTGGCAGATGGCAATAACCTGAAATAGGAGACAGTAGGAGACCTTTGGCCTTTTCAAGATGATTTTGATTACCTACTACCGATTCTGTTGTTTTCCCCTAAAATTTACACAAGCCTAGACTTTGAAATCACATAGAAACCATTAATATTCTGAAATTTACAATCTTGTATACGTAAAGAGCGTTTAGTAGTATTAGCCTCTGGTATGCTTGAAATACGGATCAGTGTCGAATTTA
The DNA here is from genome assembly GCA_932294345.1 of Pandemis cinnamomeana. Lineage (NCBI taxonomy): Eukaryota > Metazoa > Arthropoda > Insecta > Lepidoptera > Tortricidae > Pandemis > Pandemis cinnamomeana. The sequence continues at coordinate 5,439,697 of OW028705.1, read as the reverse complement.
AGACTATTTAGGCCGCTTGGCCATTTTAAAAATGGTAATTTTTGATAAACTCTGTTGGTAAATATTTTAGTCGCCTGACTCGATCTTAACTCTCGATATTTGAATTGCGGGTAAGTATAGTCAATCAATTTTTTTATCACCGTTATGATTAATGTCATTTAGTATGGACTATTGTCACTCATAATTAAGTTAATGTGACCAACTACTTAAAAAAAAATTAGGTGTAAAAATTGGTGGATTACGTACCTGCTCGCTAAGTGTAGTTATCCTTTTGACCGATTTCAAAAAAATGAGGAGGCTCTTGATCTTGATTTTGTAGACCGATTTGAAAAATATTATTTTTTATGTAGTAAGAATTCATTCTCTCTCACACAAACACAAGGTTTATCAGCCTGGTATTGAAAATATCTTTCATACAATAAAAATCATAAGTGCCTAAGTGTCATGCTGTCATATTTGAGAAGTATGCTATACCTACTAATGCTTTTGATTCATAGCGGATAAGCTTCACGTGCTTTCCACGTGAAGGGTAACCTGTCACGATTCTTGGTGACATTACCGTAACATTTGCGATGGGGCATGACCTGTTAAATATAATCTAACAAAAACAACACGATTTTCAAGAATTACGCACAACAAAACAGTTACGTGAAAATATATCTAACTATTCATTTGTTTTATCAAGTTTTGTTTCATTAATGTGTTTCAGTAATGCCATTACGGTGTGGTTTATGTGGTTAATATTATTAATCTACCTTTTAACACGATGCCGAACGATGCTTTTAGTTCTTGATTTTTGATGTTGACTTTTACGGTTTTACCGTTAGAAATTAAATTTCTAAACGACACTGAAAATCAGAACACATAGAAAAATCCGAAAAGTAAAGCTATGGCCGGGAATCAAACCCGGATCATAGTAGGTGGGTAAGCCTTTGTTTTTTTCTATCTGTTACTAGTTGTCACGTGGCCTTGTTACTATTCGAATTATTGTCGCCAAGCGTCATCAGTTTGAATGATGTGTCTGTACGCCACAATTACAAACTCCCGTGGACATCTACTGCTTACCAGGGACAAGAGAAGGCGCTGTTTTTCAAATGTGTTTTAGTCATTTATTTTTTAGATAATTCGTCACAGTTACATAACATTCCGTATGAGTAGGGTACTCTTTAGTGATGTTCTTACCGTGGACTTGTATTGAACTTCGCCTCATACCCTACTTCGACGAGAAGTCTGTCAAGAATGAAGCGACATAATGTAAAGGCGGACAAAGTTGTACAAACGATCTCCATTACGTACTTTATCTATTTGCAAACAATTATTCAAACAGTTGGCACAACATTCATTTAAACGAGATAAGAAATCGCATGAATGGTTCCTAAGGATCGGCCCTCGCGCGATTCCCACGAAATGACAAAACGTATTCTACTCTCTTTATTTGCACATTAGAGCCACACGTTGCATTGTGTGTAAATAGTGCATAAGTCATGTAAGCGATGTTATCTGTGACGCATTTGGGGTTCCTTACTGGTAAAGGACTAGCCCTCCTAAACATAAACGCTTGTTAAGCTTCCATTCACTTATCATTCGTCTGTTTTTCTTGTCACTTTGACGGTTGTCTTTGCCGGACAAGGAAAAGTATTTAATTTCTGCTCATAATACATATTAGTAAAATAAAAGTTGATTAAAAATTTCACGGGCTAAAAAAACAGAACAAAAAATTTACCTTGCTACTCCGCTGACCAAAATACAAAATGGGTTTGCATGTGTAACAGTTGTGCTCATTAAAATTTGATAATGATCCCGTAGAGGGATCGAAACGCGTCAGTGTTTGTGTGGTGTAAGGGATAATTACGTTTGTGGGATTTATGTGTGTTTTATTGGCAGTAGTGGTTTCATGAAAAACATATATATTTCACACAGGCTTGGTTATCTTGCACGTGAGTAGCGGAGTAGCAAGGTAAATTTTTTTTCATTGAAATGGACCTCCGCAAACTAACGCCTGATTCAATAAAATAAAAAACTGCTTTTTTGTCCCAAAAACCGGCCCAGTCAAAAACGAACAAATTACAACTGAGATCAATATGCTAGCCACTTCAGTAAAAAATGAGGAACCCTGGCGAGCATAATCAATTCCCGCTTGGCTATCAAGCTTCGACAAAGCTTGTGCGGCGTTCCGCTCTTATTTACGATCATTGTATTCAAATTCATAAACGCCTGCGGCTTCGGCTTTATTCGTCGACATATTTTAGCATACGACCTGCTTATTGAAATAAAGTCATTCTCGGAGTTTACTGGCCAGTGTTACGCAGTAGTCAGAATGAAGGTTTTAAGCAGGTGAAGTAAATTTACTGTACTAGTTCAGTTATACCCTGGGAGCTACCCTGTAATTCAAAATTCGAAGTTCATGTCATACTGGCCCTCTCACTCTCCTATTAATGACTATTAGAGTGAGGTAAACGGCACGAAATTAATTTCGAATTTTATTCAGCGCTATCGCGCACTCCAGTGCCATCACGGAAATAATTTTTACAAAATTCTGGAATACTAGGCAAACTTGCGGCCTTCTTTTGGCAGTCTCTTTTCTCTCTCGTAGGTATTGCGTTCTTGAATTGACAGTTGTAGTCTACCGCCATCAGCCAAGGTGATCGTGAGGGTAAAAAGAAAGAAAATTAGCCGGCATTGAGCTGACCATTTTCTTGAAGCACACCCCATGGCAAGGCATCAGTGGATGAAGTCGGTCTGGCAGTCACCAGGATCGACACGTAGTCACGTAGTAGTAAGAGTTGATGACAAATCAGGTGTGACTGTGGTCAAACACCAAGTTTTCATTTACTCTCATAATAATGCTTATAATGAAGGTCTTAGTGGCGTAGCTATAACGTCTGAGGCCCGCGGCAAATTCGTCAGATGTCCTTCCTCAATATAAATAAGTGCATCAGCGTCCCTTCTGTGCTCTAAACCAAGCCAGTTCGGGGCCCCGTAGAGCTAGCCCCTAGCACTTTGCCACCTCTGCCACCCTATAATTACGCTAATGGCTCTTACCTTGTTACACGTAAATACTCGTATGTCATTTCTCCGTTATTTCTGGAACATTAGTCTGGCTGTCATCATCACAACCGATTCACGTGTGGCGAAACGAATGACATGCGGTGTGACCACGTCTTTATCTAAACTCAATCGTTATCACGCTTGTCGCATCTAAAAACTGGCCTGCCAGAAATATTGAAATGTATTCACGGCTGTCAACAGCAAAGTCGTTCAGGTTTACGTCATAATATGCAGCAACGATGATTAATTCCAGATAAAACATAGTTTGATCTCATATCTATGACATTTGGCAAGCTTCACAGCCCTTAAAGCTTTTATAAACAACAAGGACGGCAAACAAGCGAGTGGGTAAATAAATAATCACCACTGTCTATGGATATCTACAACACCGGAGATATAGAGATAGCCTAAAGGACTAGCAACACATCTACACTGTCTGATCTACGCCGGAACACAGCAGCGCCAGTTTCGCAGCCTGGCAGCTTAGTAAGTAAAATGGTGGTAGGAATGCCCACGGACCCTGTACCAGGTCCTACTACCCGCAAAAGCCCCCTTCCGATTTTTGTGGGTTATGTGTTTATTACATTGCCGAATATAATCATTAAAGAAAGATCAACCTTGACGCATAGCGGAAAAGGAACCGCTGCATACCTCAGACGTCGGCCTAGCGTACTTTGAAGGGCTTTTTGTCTGAAAGGAAAATCCGGTCTTTTTGTTAATAAGAGTTGTTACATTAACTGTATAATAAGTACGTTTTAATGGCAGGAAAAACACTATAATTTTGACTAATGTTAATGATTGCTACAGTCTCGTTTTAAGAAAATGGCGTACCAATATCAGTGGGCACGGCAGTGCCACCGCCTAGTCAAGCGCAGCCGTAGAGTAAGTTCCCTAAATATGGACTACCTTATGGATTTAATGAAATGAAACGCAGAACTTTGAAGTTATACAAGTGTGATTAACGCCAGTCAGTCGAGAAACTATCTAGATAGTTACATCCTATGCCGAAATTGCAATAAAAAACAAATCCTCAAACAAACTTTTTGTTTTTATAAAATATGTCATATTTAGGTATTACAAAAAAGGTAACTTAATATGGGCCACTAGGTATTTAATACGGACTAGGGGTACAAAATATGGACCATGATATTTTGAGTATGATATAATTTTAATTTTGCAAACATTATAAGGAACTTGTTGATGTAAACAGTCTTAAATGACAAAGAAATATATTTTTAAAATCCCGCCCTCATATACCATTGTATTGAGCAATATTCCCATCAAAATAAAATACCACTAACACCAGCTTATTTATCATGGTCCAAAACACAGAATTTTAAAGCTAAACTAGTCTAATTAATGTGAATCAGTCAAATAACTATCTAGTACTTACATTCTATAATAAAATTGCAATAAAGAAACAAATCCTCTAACAAAATTTTCTTTTTTATAAAATATGTCATACGTAATTCTTACAACAGCGGTAACTTAATATGGACCGCTAGGTGTTTCATACTAAAAAGGGTTGCATAATATGGACCATGATATTTTTATTACGATATAACCACAATTTTGCTAACAATTATCAGGAACTTCTTTTTATAATCAGTCTCAAACAACAAACAAATATAATTGTAAAACCCCCTCTCCATATTTTCATGATCCCTCATAATATGGACCACTAGACCATATTTGAAACCTCATCATCGGTCCATAATAAAAGCTAGTACCATTTGAGCATTAAACATTTTACAAAAGTTATAGGTATGACGTACAGTTACACATTATATCAAGAATTTTCCCTAACAAAACAATGTTTCTAGAATACGGAGATTTTAGAATAAGTTGCTGTAATTAACGTAGTAATAAACTTACAAAAGTCACCGTAAAATGACATAAAATGTGCCTAAAATTTTAAAATGGCGATCAAAGACACGCACGGCCATGTAGCCTCACGGCAATCGACTGACAGTGGGGCGCGACGCAAGGGCATCGAAAGCGCCCAACTTCACTGCGATAGCAATGGCATCTAGCGAAATACTTTCGTGGTCCATATTATGTGACTAGTCCATATTTAGAGAACTGACCAGATGCCAACCAGAAAAAACCAATTCAATTCAGAAAAAAAAATCAAACGGTCTGCCTTTGGAATATCGGAGGCCTAAACGTCTGCCTCATCGATTTTCTTTGTTTTCATAAGGAATTCAAACATCAGTCCAAGAGGCAGACGTGTGCGCATAATATAGCACACCTTTTTTTTTTTACATTTTTGAAACGCTGTAAATTTAAAACGCAGCGCCACCATGATGGCAGACTATTTTTCCGTGGTTCTTCTCATTGTTTTTGATCGAACAATTCAAGTCTGCCAAGTGTGCACTTCATATACAATTTATTAAATCATAAAAATAAATTAAAAAATTGAATACTACTAAAGTCAGAGCCCTGGATGTTCCTTAGGGCATAAATATTACTATTAATAACGTCTGCCTTGTGTGCTAATCATATAGAAATTTTGCTCGCCAGCTCCCTAGCTATTAACTGTATTTCTGTGGTCATCTGTCATTGGCTTTTTGTTTAGTACCTAAGTCTCATTATAATGTACTGTATTGCTGTTGATGCCCCAAATAAAATAAATAAATAATAAATAACTTACTCTAACTTTTATTTTATTTACAATAGAGGCTCAGGGGCCTTACCATGACGACTTAATGCGATTCAATTCCGACTCAATTCAGGTTTTAGCTGTCATTTTTAGTATGGATCTGATAACGAGCGAACCTAAACTGAATCGGAATTGAATCGCATTAAGACGTTATGTTAAGGCCCCAGTATGCTTACTCGACCGCGTTCTCGAACGTCTCAATTATTATGGGAAAATTGGCAGCGCCGCTTGCGGATCGAAATGGCAACAAACAGTTCTCATAGTATTTGACAGTTTTACGCAAACGTCATTGAGACGTATTCTGCTATCGAAAACTTACACGAAGCATACGGTTTGTTGCCTTTTCGATCCGCAAGCGGCGCTGCCAATTTTTCAATAGCAATTGATACGTTTACGTGAACGCGTTCAAAACCTTACGCGTAATGCGTTCGCGTTGAATTGACAAATATAGTAGATAGGTGCCATTCCTGATGACGCTGAAACGCTTCTCATTACCGTGTAGTTAAAGATCCACGCGCCTTCTTGTATGGCACTATCTATACTATGAGATTACTTTGTTGCCATTACGTGCTTGTGGCGCTGCCAATTCTTCCGTAGTAACTCAACTGAGACGTTTACGCAAACGAGTTCGATACGTTTTTGTATCAAAAGTTTACACTTATATATCACAACAGTCAAAATACATTTTACCCGTGAATGACTTCCAATTCAGTACGATTAAATATTTTAAGATAAATGTGGGTAGGTAAGCTAAGAAATTATTTGATACCATCGCGCAAGATCATGGCATTCACTAAAAATATGTAGTTCACTTATGTCATCAAAATTTGCTGCGAAGATGGTATCAAGAAGTAGGCTATTACGGAAACTGTCATGTGACATTATATTCACTTTCTATAATGTAACCTATGCTGTAACCGGTTCACTTTCGAACATTTCCCATAAAATTTTGATTGAAGGCGACTATCTATCAAAGGCTATGTTGAGAACCTACCACCTACATTCTAAAGGTTACGTTCTTTTTAATGTGCTCAAGGAATGACAACCAGACAATTGCCGAGTGGCCCTGACTATGAAGCTAGAGTTTCCGAATTAGGATCCTGGTAGGGGTAGGCATATTCCTATGGTTTTTGTACCCGGGACATGGATGTTACAATACGTATTTTATTTAAGTATTGTATATATTTATTTATTGACAACTAGCTGTTGCCCGCAACTTCGTCTGCATAGAATTCGTTTATCGCTATCCCGCAGGAATTACGCATTTTTTGGAATAAAAAGTAGCCTATGTGTTATTCCAGACTATAATCTATCTATGTTCCAAATTTCATCCAGATCTGTCCAGCCGTTCTGGCGTGAAAGAGTAACAAACATCCAAACATCCAAATATTCACATTTATAATATTACTAGCTGACCCGGCGAACTTTGTTCCGCCTTAAATTTGTAAAATTCCAGTGGTTTGGGCTGTGCTATCCCGCGGGAACTATGCAATTTTCCGGGATAAAAACTATCCTATGTTCTTTCCCGGGACTCAAACTATCTGTATACCAAATTTCAACTAAATCGGCCCAGCGGTTTAAGCGTGAAAAGGTAACAGACAGACAGACAGACAGACAGACAGACAGAGATACTTTCGCATTTATAATATTAGTAAGGATTAGTAAGGATTAGTAAGGATAGTAGGATTTATACAAAGCACTAAGGCAAAAGACAAACAGTATAAAAATAAACAACGGGTAAAATACATAGCTTAAACACAAGAGCATTAAAGCTCAGTTTAAGACTAGACTAGACTTTCTTCCACGCTGGTCTGGGAGTAAAGAAAAAATAAAGAACGTACCAGTGGCTTCTATTCCCGCGCAGATGGTAAAAGCCCATCAAGGGAATGGGCTAAAATCTTAGGAATCATGTTATAGGCGATGAGGCTAGCAACCCATTCCTATTTTGATTCCCCTTTCCATCTATACGCTCACAATTATGCTAAACGTGGCCTTGAGGTCTTGTTACATTAGGCTCTGTCTACCCCGTAAGGGATAAAGACGTGATTTATGTATGTATGTATGTATGTATTAAGACTAAATCAATTAGTATCAATCTTTCCACTTTGTTTATTTATTGAAGAATAATAATCAAATTAAGTGTCCAATTTAAAATTTAAATGCCCAATATTAAACTTTGTGTCGTAAAATTTTGCATTAGTCGTCACTAAAATTCGAAACTGGATTAAATTCTTCTCATTTACGGTAAAAACATTTCCTTTTGCGAACTAGCAAATGGTTCGCCTTCTGGTAAGTTAGCACCACGAACCACGAACACCAGTAACACCAGAGCCTAAATTAAGATAGAATGTTTTATGTGCCAGTAATTTCTCTAGCTGTCTTACTCTGCGGCTTAGCGATAGGGTTGGATTTTCACGGTAGTTCCTTTGGCTGTTCCTTCGAAGGAACTTTTGCGATTCTTTTCGCACTAGCTCCTTCAAATCTTGTAAAGGCAAAGGAATTACCGCGAATAATCCGCAGGGTTAAGGAGTAGGGATGTGATTCTCCTCTTAGTTTTGTTACGGTTCGGAACATAACAAGATGGCATAATGCATGGATATGTTTAAGTAGTATATAGCATAATGGATGGTCGTCCCAAACGGAACTTTAGCCATTCATGAATTCATCATTAAATTACACTCAACGCCTAATAGATGCAAATAAATTCCCGAGACTCGTCGTATATTAAATTCACGTAAGAGTTTTTTCCTATTTATGTTTCTTTCATTACTTTCTGAATAGTAATTTGCGAATCGGAGATTTCAGGCTTCCTGATTCCGTTACGAGATTTTATGAGGAAAATCTTCAACGAACTGAACTTACTGACACATCTTTTGACTTAAATTGAATAGTAACCAAAAAAAGAGAGAGATTGCTTATTCTATGCGGACAAAGTCACTGGCAGAAGCTAGCATACAATAAAACAACTAAATTTATGACTTTTTTAAATTAAGGTAGTATACACATACAAAGGTGGTATACGTAGATCAAGACAAATTATTTTATAATGTAACTCACTTCGCACCTATTTTCCGCACCACGTAAAAGAGAATTTAATGTTATCAATACCGTAATTTAATGGCCAAGTAATACACGCGAATCGCAAGGGTACAAATAGGCAGCTGTTTATAGACGTCTCTTATCTTATTTACTAATATAATCATTTTAATTATGTGTAAATTTTTAATGCGTAAAAAATTAAAATTCTACAGATCTATATCAGTGTAAGCCACGCATAGTCGTTTAACTGCGTAACAATAAAATTTATGAAATTAAACGTATTACACAACGGTATCAGGGGCGTTTAAAAGGGTCGTAAAGATTATAATTATGTATGAACGAATTACAAAATATGCGGTAATTTATTCGGTGCAAACTAGGTGGAAATAGTTAATTAAAACGTTAAGAAACTACCTACTGCGCCGACGGAGATTAATCCTAAGCAATATGTTACAAATTGCTATACTTGAATAACTGTTACATGCGGTTTTGTCACAATTAAAAAATAAAGCTAATGGATTGAGCCTTGCTAAAAAGTCAAGAGAGTAACAAGATAAAACAAAAGCTAGCCATAAATTTAAAATTTAGAATTTAGTTTTTTTTGTAAGCGGCCAGTGCCCGTCTGACACGTCAAGGAGGTTCACCATGTTACAGCCTACAAATTTTATTGAAAAATACATATATAAGTCACAAGCACATTATTATAATTACACAAACGGATAACTCACGTATAAAAGTCGAGTAATGCTCGACATGTTTCAGACTAAGTTCGGGTTAAGTTTCGTGAACTATCCGTTTGTGTAATTATGATTGAATCTCACGGTAGTTTCATGTGGGAAATTCATTATTATTATTTATTATTATGCTCTATCGTAAGCACAGCACAGTAAAATATAATACGTGCATTTATATGCATGCAAATAACTACTAGGTAACTAAGAAATGAAATATTTCTAAGTAAAAGCGTGGGGGCTTGACCATTATACGGTAGGGATATTAACCTATAACATTTAACGAGCTATCAGTGGCGTGGCATCCATAGAACTCGATTCCCACCGGCTTGCCTATTTTAAGGCAGTTGGCACTTTTATTGTGCAGAATTAGAGGAAAAGTCTAGTTAAATTCCCTTCGGTTTGCTTTCTAATATACTTGACGCCACGCCACTGCAAGCTATACTTCATTTAATGTAGGATGAGAAACCACAACAACATTATATTGCGGCTCATGAAGTGTACTCTCTTTTCAATTTGTACTCGAGTAATTGTAAACGATACGAAAATACAGTGACATTAAAACAATTTTATTTTGCGGCTCCGTGACTATTGCAGTGTACTATTTGCTGGGTAAGAAATAGTTGACCAGACGCATTATAATTTTGTTGTGGTTTCTCATTCTAAATCAAACGAAGTATAGTTCGTATGTAAATACATAGGTACCTATTTATGTAGATCTTCAGATATTGAAAACGGCACTAACCATTTTGATTACAATATAATAACTCTTTATTGAACACCACATAATTACAACCAAAACCGAAAAAAGGTATACAGAATATTACAAGGCAACAATAGACGGCCTTATCGCTACAGAGCGATCTCTACCAGGCAACTATAATGGACTGGAGAAAAGAACAGATCTGAGCAGCTGGTGCAATTTAAAATATATTATATAAACATTATACATGAAACACACATTTATAATAAATGGAGATATAAATAGACACACACACATTACCATAAACATTCATTAGTTAATTTCTAAATGTCTGTGAAAATTAGAACACATAGAAAAATCCGAAAAGTAAAGCTATGGCCGGGAATCGAACCCGGATCCTCGTCATTCCGTGACGCGTGCTATACCCCTACACCACCCATAGCATTCATTAGTTATGTTATAGCCAGGTCTCATATTAAAATGCAAAGTGCTCTCCACTACGCTATTCGACGATAAAGCATTGACTATAGACAATGATTATATCTGCTTGTCTATCTCTCTTGTATGTATGTATGTATGTAAACTCTTTATTGCACATAAAAAAAATTAAAAATACAGAAATACAGAGAAAATAGTACAAAGGCGAACTTATCCCTAAGAAGGGATCTCTTCCAGCTAACCTGAACTCACTGACTCTGAGTCTTGTCACACTTGACCTTGAGCCAATTAGAATGCAGCGATCGCCGCTGTGGTTCATAGGTTTTTTTCAAACAAATTAGGTAAGTAGTGGGTAGGTACCCATCATTCGTCATTACTCTCGACAAGTACTCATTGACTATTGCAAAACATTCTAGCAACTCAATATAGGATCAAACGATGTTAAATGACGATATCCTCCGGAAAACGCCTTTTAAGTAACTTTGAGATGAACTAGAACCGATTACCTAGTTTCGCCACGACCGACTTTAAGATTAAGATTTCAGAAGGATTGTAATAAATCTACCCCAACAAATAAAAAGTTGAGACCGAGTCTCGCGAACGGCGAAGTAACGACAGTGACACTAGGACACTACGCTTTAGCACATCCACGTTTTACATGCTAAACATGTCCTTTAGGTCTTGTTACCTCAGGCTCTGTCTATCCCGTAAGAGATATTGACGTGATTTGCGTATGTATGTATGTCTTACATGCAGCCTACTGAACAATTTTCTGCGGCACAAATCAATTTTGAAAACAACCAGGTAATGACATGTGGCCTGCGAACGTTTTAAAAATGATAAAGTTGCCTGATGGTAAGCCATTACCGCCGTCTAATGGATGGATTAGTAACTTGCATGCTGCGGTCCTTGCAGGAACCTTTTTAATGGTTGTATTCTTGAAGATTAGGGTTTGCAGCCCACCTAGTCTACAGTCTTCATGATTTTGTACCGCTAGTGACCTTAGCGTGTGTATCACGCACACAGGCGCAACTAAACTTTGCCAGGCCAACTGAGCCTACAGTGTAAGTTTTATCGACGAAATACGTTTCGAACGCGTTCACGTAAACGTCTCGATTTCTTTCTATGGAAAAATTGGAAGCACTACTTACGGATCGAAACGGCAACAAACAGTTCCCATTTTGTGACCGAAAACTTACACTAAGCATGGCTGAGACACGCACACACGTATGCGATAAGGCATAGTTTAAATCAGCACCACTTTGCCGTTAGTAGAACTCCGTCTTGACTTGTTACTTGGTCTGAGAAATCGGCATCCTCTGTTGACCGGAACTGTTGACCCCTGGGTTGTTGAAACATAATCAACGCTTTTGATATCTTATAACATTCTAGTCAATAAATTTACAATCACGTGGGTTGCCTTAGAAACGGATATTGTTGCGGCATTAGCGGCCTTGATTACTTTTCCTCGTGTAGCCTAAATAGATTATAATCTCCGAATAGGAGGCTCAAACCAATCAGGTGGTATCAGGGACTGTCGTACATAATAATGAGTTAGTACTGGGTTAGTGGAGTTTTCGTGTATGACCATACTAATTTAATAAGCCTAAAACTTGTAATTAAAGGTGTAATTTTTTTAGTCTTCCATGCTGGTCTGGGAGCAAAGAAAAAACCTAGAAAGCCAGTTGCTTCTCTTACCACGCAGACCGTGATAGCCTATCGAGGGAATGGTTGAAAATCTTAGGAATCATGTTATAGGCGGATGGCAACCCATTACTATATGTATTGATTCCTCTTTTCTTCTAAACGTCAGCAATCATGAAATACTTGGGCGAACGAGGAAGCTGACAACTCTCGCAAAAGTATGCGAGTACAAGGTATACCTAGATTGGTAGTTCTCTTCCTAAACAAGCAGGTGTAAAAAATGTGCCGTAATTTACTCAGCATAAAGTACGATGTAAGGTCGCGTATGTAAATTAGCAGCAATGACATGTAGAATTGACTGCTTAAAGTACAGAAAATTTGAAAGTGCAGGAAGTACGTTGATTGTTGCGTTAAGGTCGAATTTGGAGAAACCTGATTATTATTGCTCGAATTTTTTGTAGGTATATCGAGGGTTATAATTGCGTAATAATTATGATAAAAAACACCCACATATTCTCTCCACGTGCAACAAACAGTGTACGCCGTGTACGCACATCCCGCTATTCGATTTTTAAATAGTTCCTATTAACCGGATAAATTTTAAATAGTGTTCTAATCTAAAAATTTCAATTAAAAAAAACTAATATAATTATCTATTGCATTTTGCTATTACTGGCCAGCTCCCTTCGTGCGCAAATAGTTATTATACCTCAACGTCTCAGTTGGTAAGAAAGAGACGTGAGTGAACGAAAGGAAAAAAATAAATGAGTAGATCCTTCTCCGCGGCTCGGCGATGGGACGGAAGTCGATCGGGGTCCCGAGGGTCTACTTTCAAATGCAGAACTCGAAGTTAAAATGGTGCCGTCTCTTTCACACTAAATTATGTTTAATACTAAAGCTTACAAACTTCGGATTTAAAAGTAGACCCCAGTGACGCATACGTGCGTGATTGATATTTCTCCCGCGTTACCACGCCCGGCTCGATTTTCAGTTGTTGTTTTAATTGTGAAAATGTGTGCCTAATAATCTGTTTTGCATTTAAAACTGCTATAATTTAGAAAAACGCCTACACGTAGTCGTAAGCCATTATTTTTCCTGGTAAGAAGGCCTACTCTTCAACAGATGTAATACCTACCTATGCTAAAGGTTATCTCATAATGAGCGCTCAGACAAATTTAAATCAAAGCTGCTCAAAGCATAATTATAGAGAAAATTATACAGAGGTAAAACACACTGATTATGTAAAATATTTTATATTTCACTCATTCCGTAAACTTAATTATGACGTAAATAGGTTTTATAAAGCTGTTTTAACTCATAAGGAAACTAAACCTTGACGATATATCAGTGGCAATAAGCGCAGTAACACCGAGTTATTTCTTATTTAATTTAACACTCATTTATTAGCTGCATACAGATTTTGAAATGGTTAAAACCCGTTAATCTGACTAATATTGATAGGAAGCAGTAGCTTTATAATTTACTGATTTATGTAGGGCTGGTTACGTCTGATCATATTATTATTATTTTAATTGACAATACATTAAATCCGTCCGCCTTTGTGCATGTATCACAGTGTCTGTCAATTGTATTGGTTTTATGTTTATTTTGCACAATAAGGAGTTTACACACACACGTATCTAACAAGAGAACGGTTAGACCAATTCGGCTTTTCTTGCATATTATTATGTTCCTTATGGCTAACAAAATGTTATTATTCAGAAAAATATCAAAAAATTTAAAAACAGGAACAGCTACTTCAAAATAAAACATCATCATCTCCATCATCTCCAGCCTATATACGTCCCAATGCTGGCCACAGGGTTCCTCTCAGAACGAAAGGGCTTGGGGCTTGCCCAGCGCCGCTTAAACGACCCAGCAGCAACTAGCCGTCCGTCTTACGAATTTTCGATCAGGTCACGTGTCCAGACGGTCACGTGACCTGACGCGAGTTTAACATTTTTATCCCATCCCAAAAAGTGCACAACGCCTCTAAAGAAACTTTCCCTTCAACATTTTCCTATCTAAAAAGATTGTATAATAAATAGAGCTGGCTATTTAAGTAAGGCAACAATTTCTTCACATTTGTCTGGAAAGGCGACCACGGTGTGATTTTATCGCTTCCCATAAAAGCAGGTGCTACTTTGGAATAAAATATTTTAGTAATCCGTTTTTTTTACTTGCCAAATAGCAACAAAGCTTTTTAACCTTATATTAGGTAGGGTAACTTTGTCTTTTCCATGAATGTGGGGTTATAAAACATCATTTGAGCTGAGCCTAAATTAAAAAATACTTCTCTATTAAACATGGTTTTTAACATTTCAAAAGCAGGATATTGTTTTATTTGCATCGTTTTTTCGACCAGTATCTAAAATTTATACCTCCATGTATGTTTCAGAAGATTAATTTTCTACCGTACAGCCACATAACAGGGTGACATCAGCAGTAGCAACAATTTCTAATCAATAAAGCCGTCGGGCGTGCTCTAAATGCTACGTGAACGAAAGTGACGCGTGTGACACTAGCGGATCTGCGCGGGAGTGTGTGCGGACGGAATAACATGCAAATAGTTCACGATCGTTGCGCGGTGAGATCTATTCGTACGCATACCTCCATGGCTGCAGACGAGGAAGGATTAAACAATTTAAATGAGCCTTCAAAGTTATTTTCATTCTCCCTTTTTCATGTTTGAACTTCACTTGGTCTCGAAATTTCATTAATATTTGTAAATTGTCAATTATATCTACTTTGCCTACTAGTATAATAAATGCGAAAGTTTGTGAGGATGTGAGTGTATTTGTTTGTTCCTTCTTCACGCTGAAACGACTGAACGGATTTGGATTAAATTTGACACATACCTACCAGGTACCATAGGTTAAAACATAGGCTACTTTTTATCCCGGAAAATGCATAGTTCCTGCGGGATAGCGATAACCATGTCATAGATCGTAGATGCCTAGAGTCGCAACGTAAATTACTATCAACATCAGTTCTAAAGCCTAATTCTACGTTAACGAATCTTGGGCAAAAGTAAGCTTCACTACATAGTATAAAATAAAGTCGCTTTCTCTGTCCCTATGTCCTTATGTCCCTATGTCCCTATGTATGCTTATATCTTCAAAACTACACAACGGATTTTGATGCGGTTTTTTTTAATAGATAGAGTGATTCAAGAGAAAGGTTTGTATGTATAATTCTACGCAGACGAAGTCGCGGGCAGAAGCTAGTTAAATGATAAATGTTAAATGGACTGACCTCCCGACACACTTTAACGACCCCGACTTAATAAACCGCCATTTTTTAAACATACCTGGTAACCCAGCCGTATCTATATCTGACTTGACACGGTATGAATTTGATAGACATAGTGACAAAACTTTTACGCTTCAACCAACAACCTCTGAAACTGTGACCAAAATTACGAACTCGATTAAAACGACTGCAAAGGGACATGATTTGATCGCTATTGACATGTTACTTATGACTCTTCCGGTGACTTCTAAGATACTGACATTCATCATCAATAGGAGTATTGAGACTATGACTTTCCCGACTGATTGGAAAATCGCTCAAGTGACCCCGTTACCAAGAACCACAAATCCCGTTAATCTGTCCGAACTCCGTCCTATTAGTATCCTTCCCTGTGCATCAAAGATAATAGAAAGGGTGGTTTGCGAACAGCTGTCGGAATACCTGGAGAAATACAGCATCCTACCTGAACTGCAATCGGGTTTTCGCAAGGGTCGATCGACAGTTACTGCGTTACTCGATGTAGTCGATAATATTCTGCAGGCTCGGGATGATGGTAAAAGTACCATATTAGTGCTTTTAGATTTCTCCAGGGCTTTTGATTGCATTAGTATCCCCTTGCTATTATCTAAGATGTCTTATTACGGATTTGATGCCACGGCGATAAAATGGTTTAGCAGTTATTTGACTGACCGTGCGCAGACAGTCGTATTGCGTGGGATGGATGGTGGTGCTCTGCGGTCCTCTCTTTGCCCTGTGCCACGGGGAGTGCCGCAGGGTTCGATACTTGGACCTCTGCTCTTTATATTGTACAGTTCTGATATTGTCAACGGTATAAAGAGCAGTGGATACCATCTTTACGCGGACGATCTGCAACTGTATATCTCCTGCGCGCCGTCAGAGACGTCTTTAGCTGTGGACGCCATCAATGCAGATCTGGATCGTATTTCGGCTTGGTCGGAGAAGAACTGTTTGGTCCTCAATCCCCGCAAGTCGAAGTATATCGTTTTTGGATCGAGGCATCAAATTCGGAATACTCTTGCTGCTCTGGCTACCGAGAATGTTGCCGTCATGGGTGAACCAATAGAGCGGGTGGTAGAAGCCAATAACCTTGGCCTCCTAATGGACGGCAAGCTGAACTTTGAGAACCACATACTGAAAGTTGTGAGTAACTGCTTCTACCGCCTCAAAATTCTGTACAATATACGCGATTACCTTAGTGTCGATTTGCGTGTTGACCTTTGTGAATCGCTTATATTGTCCAGATTAAACTATTGTGACGTTATTTATGGCGGTTGCATTCTTGGTCGTTCTAAGAGGCTTTTACAGCGAGTGCAAAACGCATGTGCTCGTTTTTGTTTCCGCGTCCCTCCCCGCTCCCATATCACCCCATACCTGAACGCCGCCAACTTGCTGAACATGCCTGCGCGCAGGCGCATGCATCTAGCCACTTTGCTGTTCGATGTGAGACGTCACGAGACCCCATCATACCTCTTTAACAAGATGGTTTGGTCGAGGAGTGAGCGCAGGAGCGCAATGGTTCTCATACCTAAGCATCGAACTGCGGCATTTCGAGGCAGTTTCAAGTTTGCGGCGTCCAAGTGCTGGAATGATATTCCCCCCCCTATCCAAGGATCGTCAAGTAGTTACACCTTCAAGCGCAAGCTGAAGGATCACTTATTGATGCTCCAAAAATCCTTACAATAGTCCTCCAGCACTTTGTGTTTTGATATGCCAACCTGTTGTTTTTGAACAATTTAGTTTTCCCTCCTTTTTTTTTTTTTTTGTTTATTGTTAACTATTTAATTAATTTATGTATTTCTTTAGTTACACGTAAGTCGGGTTCTATCTATGTATTGCATTGTTTACGTGAAAGTTTATAGATTATGTAGTATATTTTATCTGTGTATCGTTTCGTGAGTCATAGACGGTTCTGGCTGAAAATCAGTGCTGCAGGTGTCTAACACCTCAGCGTAATGCTGAGCCAGCGACCGTTTCACTTTTGCGAAGACACACAACGCTGATGATCTATTTTTTATGTCGTATGTTTTTCTTTTGTTTTACCTTATTTATTTTCTACAAAATTGTGTATATTATCTTATATTTGTGTGTCTTGCAAAAAGGAATAAATTTCTTCTTTCTTTCTTTCTTTCTTTCTAAATTATTGTCAGTGTAAATTGTACTATTTCCGAATCATCTATAGAGGAACAGATGCCAGTTTGTAAAGCATTATGCTTCCATTTTCGAAGTTTGGACTCTCGGAGGAATAAGACTTTGGACTACGTGCCCCCAAACATTGTGTACTCGTTATAGTCAGTTAATAAGGAAATGACAAACTACATAGTTGATGCTCTAGGTGCCTCAAGTGCCCCCTCTTTCGGAACCATGCCTAAGCTTATTCGTTTCATCATAGCCTACACTTTAATGGTCGTGCTTAGTTTCAATAACATTTGTTAGGTTTACCCATTTTGTTAGATTTGAATGCAAATCGGAAATTTCTGCCAACGCACAATATTTTCTGATGAAACTCGTGGCCCAACAGATAATTATTCCACTTAAAACTAATAACGATCGCTTTTATTATTAGTTACATATCTATCTGGTGCAATGTGCAGTAAATCTGCATTGCCGTAAGCAAATAAAAAGGCTTGCATCATACGTAGTAAATACGGTAACAATTTTCTAGATAGATTCTTATGCCGACAGAATTACTTTCTTCCTATTCTTCATTCAATAAACGTGTCTAGTGCTTACATCTATGTAACTGTGGTTTTGACGGATTCAACTTTGACAATTATTATGGATATATTTAAGTATATAAGAAATTAATTAATACAAAATATAAAACCGTAACCAAGGTGCCACCAGTAACGGGGCAGGGCTCAATTTACGGTTAAGGCTGCGGAGTGAGGAACCTCCTGACGATTCGTCGCGTATCAATGAGTACTGCCTTCTGCATCTGGCCCTTGAGCCAACCATCTAGCGAGAGTCTCTTGAGATGTTGGTCGAGACTCTTCGCTGTTAGACCGTTCGGTGATATGACTATCGGGATAGTGATTGTTGAGTCGATACCCCACATGGCGGTTACCTCGTGAGCCAAGTCAAGGTTGAGGGATGGTGACGTAATCATTATTTATTATTATAATTACCTATCTTTATCGTCACTATAAACGTGAAAGTAACTCTGTTGTTCTGTTCGTCTACTACCTTTTCACGGCAATACAGTTTTACTGATCGTGATGAAATTTGGCAAGAAGATATCTTGGAAGTTACGAGTTAAATACTTTTTCCGTAAAATTGCACAGTTCCCGCAGAGTAGTGGATATTCGAAAAATCTACTGACTTCAAAAACTCTTCGATTTCAAGAAATTGAACAAGACGTTATCATCACTTCACCAGTTGATTCAAATTCGTGTCTCGATAATGCTTTGTAAAATTGTGATCTTACACAATCGAACAGCACAGCAATTTCAACCATTATTCAATAGGTAACGACAAAGATTTTCAATAGTAGATAGTATTGTCGTGACTATAATTGGAAAAAAACCGCTGGTTAATAGACCAGGCTTGGCACGATACCGAAATCAGGAATGAGAAAATTGCCCGATAATGTAGCGAAGAAATAAACATTTGCGAAACATTTCCTGGATGCCAGTAGGCATGTGTCCAAGTAATGTTATAATAATTTCACTGTGATTATTTTCCGTGAGAATATTTTCTTTTCGGAACATCAATACAATGCGTTTGGCTTACGAGTATAGGTACTCTCAAAATCGCTACGCATTTTCGTGAAGTTCGACTCACGTCTCAGGCAAGAGAGCATGTGAGCATACTAATATAATCCATCAAAACATTATATGTAAAACGATGCAAGTTTCGCAACGCAATTCTTACATGCACTTAGATACTGAAAAAAAGTTTTGAGGCACTGCCGTGCCCCCAGATATGATATTTTGCGAGTCGTATTGCTTAACCTTTACGAATGACACTGATAAGCGTAATCGTAGTCAAAATAATAATATAACTAAAGGAACAAAACCCGGTTTAACTTTCATAATGACCAAGTCCTTGGGCCGATTGCGTGCAGGAACAAATCAGTCGATAGAGGCGTTTGTGTAGGAAACAACAATGAATTACGAGATATAATATTGTTTGTCAGTGTAGACCTAGCTATTGTTCTGTGCCGTAGCTTTTACGGTAACAGCGTGATCACTCAGGGATCAAAAAATATTATTTTGACAAATGGAATAAAAATCCTGTTTTTACAGGCACATTATTTTAAGTACGTATAACGTTTTGATTTAGGATAACGAGTCAATACCTAATGTCATATAAATCAAGATATGCGGCAGTGTGTCAGCCAAGTTCAAGGTAAAAGGAACTGACCGCAGCCATGTGTAAATTTACACGAACCATTTAGAGCAACCTTTGACCCCTTCACAATTTGAAACCTATTTAACCTATATTTAGTTTTACATTGCAGGCGGTTGTTATTTATGTCGCTATCTTACGCTCACTGCTTCGCCCCCGATGTTGATCTCGTGCAAACCCGTGGATGTCGTGGTGTTGCCCCTATGCCGTGGAAATTCCCAAAGTTGTTGGTAATCCAGTGAGATGTAGGTGCAGGTTTACGGAGGTTACATTTAGGGAGGTGTTCAATTAAACCAATCCAACCACCAAAAATGTATATCAAGACTCGATGTAGATGCCAAAAATGTTCTTATGAGGTTAAGCATAGCCAATTTCATGAAGATTATAAATAGTGCACCTTCTTGAGTCGCATAGTTTATTTCCCTGGTCAACTTATTTGTAACATTATTGTATCATTTGGCATTTGTTCCGGCTGTTGCAAAATTACGTTGACATATTGCTGTAACGTGGGTTACTCATTTGTTTTATGTGCCGCGTTTCGACAAAAGGTCCGTTGTAGGGCAAAGGTCCCGCAAAGTTCGAGATACATGTCACTGTTTGACATCTCAATCACAATAAACTGTGATTGGATTTATTGTAACGTTATTGTAGACGATCGGATAGCCTAGTCGTTAGAGAACCTGACTATGAACCTCAGTCTCAGGATCACTCGCGGGTCAGGGAAGGTATGCAAGATTTAAGCATTGTTCGGTACTAGCCATAGTGCTGTGCTTAGTTGGAGACTAAATCAATTGGTGTCCAATTGCTCTAGAAAAATATTATATTCGAAGGGTGGTCAGTGAGATATTATGTTGTAGTGACACTGCTGGATTTTTAGTAGACATTTTAACTTTTATGTAAAGCCAATGAAACAAAGTTGTTTTATTCCGTTACTTGTATACTTCATGGTAATAATAACTTTTTAAATCTATCGTTGGAGAATAGAAGAGCAAAAGCACTCATAAATTTACTTTCAACTTTTAACAAGCCTTTTCGACTTAAAAGGTAAAACCGTGCGCGATAAAGTGGCACCTGCTGGTTCGTTCTGATATACTTAATTCACACAAGAGAATGCCCATGAATAATTGCGTAATTTTATTCAAAACATCGAAGGTAAGGCGCCTACCAACTGCACGATACTTCGGCTAAAAGTCACGCTATCTCTGCAAACAAAACATAATGTTTAAAAATGTATGAACGTACATTTCTTATCATTCGCATTTTTAAGTAGGTATATGTTCTATTAGACAATTAGCACAAAGCGTTTTCTTAAAACATACACTAAAGCTACGTAACAGTTACAAAATTGCATAGTAAAAATAACAGCAAAAATGGGACCAACTGCGAAATACTCGTGGATACATACTCGTACGTATTATATTCCACAGATACAACGAAATCGATTCACATGCGACGAATAGGTACATCAATGAACATAAAAAAACAGTCGAATTGAGAACCTTTTTTGAAGTGGAAGTTGCATTCACCAGCTACCACCAATTTATACCGTCTGACAGACAAAAACACAGAAGTACAGTCAGCGTCAAATAGTCCGTGACACTCAAAGTAGTAGTTCGGAACACGTCATTGTTACAGTTGAAATAAGGTCGTGTTGCTAACTTTTTGGCGACTTTGGGTGTCACGAACTATTTGACGCTGACTGTACCTACTGGACTAGACTAAGTCTGCCTCAGTTTCGAATAAGTAACATTTTGAAAATGTCTTTGTAACTCGTAGTAATAACTCAAAAGCTTCGTATCCACGGTACGAGTCGCGTTTATATCGACGGTTGCGTAACAATGGCCGGCTTTTCAAAACCAATCCGTGTTAGGGCACGACCGATAGGGAAGCACGCTTTAATTAACCATATTGTTTTCTTTAAGAATAATACAATTACTGAAACAAATAAGCAGGTCTATTGTTTTGATGTTATGGGCCAACCGCTTTTTTGCTATTTGCTACTAACGTAAAGTGCACTCTTTAGTAATCTAAAGAGTGCACTTGTTTGTACTACGGCAATTTGTGCTCATCACCCGATAAAAGGATACCTAATACCAGGGGACTTACCATGACGTCTTAATGCGATTCAATTGCGAACCAAAGTTAGATAGATCCATACTAGAAGTGTCAAACATGACAACTGATGCAATCATGTCATGTGCTAGTCATGGTAAGGCTCCTGGTGAGATCTTTATAGACTTTAGCTAGTCTTATCACTTAAGTAAGAATCTAAACCTTTTTTTCTCTTTTCTTTCGAGGGAATGGGCATAGAATAATGTTATAGGCGATGCGGCTAGCAACCCAAACCCAATAGTATTTTGATTCCCCTTGCCACCTATACGCCCACAACCAAAGCGTGGCCTATAGGTTTTGTTGCTCTGTCTACCCCGTAAGGGATAAAGACGTGATTTATGCGTGTGTGTGTGTCTAATAAGCCTTTCACATGGACAAGGTTAATTAAAGACATATATTTACAAGGTATTTTGTATTTATATAAAATATTTTGTAGGGAAACGAATTAACGAGGAATCCATAAAAGTTACAAAACAAACTGAAAATAAGTTACGAAGTACTCCTTAATTATAAAATTACACTGATCAGATTCAGTTTGATAATGTAAATTTATGTCTCATCTTATTAGCATAAGTTAATTTGAGCTAAAATTGGATTTTCGTCTCCTTGATTTCAGTTAATCACACCGTAATATGTGTTATCTGAATGATTAATGTTGACCTATAATTGATTAGCTCAATGAATGTATAATGATTTAGAATAGTTGAAGAATTTTAATGAACAAGGCATAACTTTGACATGTAGGTACAGTGTGCGTACATAGTTTTTCTAATAACGTTTAACAAGAATCGGGTTTCGAATGTTAAACAAGTGATAAATTGCTTCGTTATTGAGATAAGTATTCGAAAAAACCTAGACCATGAAACGAATCTAGGTTAATCACAGTCTGCATAAAGAACGTGTGGATAATAGCATTTATTAAAAAAAATTGTGGATTCATAAATACATTTTCAATTTCAATCTCTGAAAGTTGTAATTAAAATGACTTTAATTGCTGTAACACGTGTCCGGAATATAATTTATAGTGATAGTGGTTTTAGTTGTGGATTAAGTTGGGTTTAACCGGCCAAGTGCGAGTCGGATTCGCGCACCGACGGCTCCGTACAAATAGGCTAAGTTATTATTCTGAAAAAAGGTGTGCAGTGTGAGGTAGGTAATTTTATATTGGTTGTTTTTAGTAATTTTAGTATTGGTTGTTCTCAGACCTCACGCGACACTAGCGCCTCTAGTGGAAAATTCACACGCGATAGCCCTCATTCAGGCCCCGTCGAGCAAGGGAAGGCATTAATTCTGCCACCTTATAATTACGCCACCGCGAGTAAGACATTATTTAGGCTACTTAAAAAATCGTGAAATATCCGTGCACCAGATTACAGACAGCCAAATTTGTAAGTGTTATCCGTACTTTTAAGTATTAGTCCACATTCGGTCCTTTCGGTGCGCAAGGACACCGGATTATCATAATTGATCAGACTGTAATCATTTTCGAAAGTAACGTTAATGATCTTAACACCCACGGGGCAACGTTTATCGCTCTTTTTTAAGTTTCGAAACTTGGTACTGTTCATGTTTTTGAGGTTATGTCTCCGATCAAGACTGTTGCATGAATAACGATCAGATATATTTAATTGCGTTGCATATGCTACAATTGTCCGACAAGGCACTTATGCGCTGGACAGCAATTATATTCATGTTGCATTTCCGAAGATTAAACGACGTACTGTATGTAAATGAAACGCGATAACTGTACCTATAGTATGGAATCCTCACAACTTTACTTTTGCTATGGAACAGATTGGTTTCTATGTATTTTTATAACACTTTAACTTACCTATTAAGCTATTAACTAGTAAGTCATGTTGGATTGACGATTTTGACTCGTTGAGTTAGTAAATTATATCATTTTTATTGCCGAACAAATATTTTTCAAGAAATCCGAAAAAAAAACTATCATTACACTTTTTTACTTCAAAATTTCGACCATATTGTGATTAGGAAATTATCTACACACTCATAATGTTTTTTCTCATTCTTTATAAAAAGTATAACGAGTTCTCGCATCAAGTATTAAAAAGGTGTACAGTAGCTTGATTAAATATTATATTTTCCTCCCAAAATTTAGAAGGTACTTTCACAGAAATTATAGTGATTTAAAGAAAACCTCACCAAAAAAAGCAAAACCAGTCAATCCAAATCCCATTTGCAAGGAATGGTTTGCTTTTTGCGTGTCTGTTATTTTTTACAGAAGGTAGCAAACAAGATCAAAATAGCTTGGCTGGGACAATACTTTTATTACGGCACAGTTACACTAGATAAACTTGACATAATTAAGTCACAGATGTTATGAGAGTGTTAATAAATTATCCATTAAGCCCGCAGGCAACTAATGCGTACTTATTAACCTTGTTCCACGAAGTGCATTTTTTGTAAAAGCAACATTGGCGCTAATCACAGATCACTTACGATGGGAATGGCCTTGACAGTACATTCTATAGTTTTGTTAAAAATTACATTTGTAATACAAGCTTTTTGCTGACTGTACTTTTTGAAGTTGTACTTGTACATTGTCGGATAACGGTTGACAAATGAAGGTATAACATACAAATGTATTCGAAATTTCGAGACAATCTGACTACTAAAAGTGACTCAGATTTGACTAGCAACGTGCAAATTGCAGGACATTCTCATAATAAGAATTTCTCAGAAATTTCCAGAATCTCACGAGAATTTATGGCAAGTTCCCATAACGAAAGTTTCCAATGGGATTTTGTTTAAGTTCTTATTGATATTGTTTTCATGGAATTTTCATTACATTAAATAGCCGAAACAAGTAATAATGAATACATCCTGTGTACCTGGGTTAAAATTATTAATTAGGACTTGTCATCTATACTAATCTAAACTAATATTATAAAGAGGAAAGATTTGATTGTTTGTTTGTTTGTTTGTTTGTTTGAATTGAATAGGCTCCGAAACTACTAGACCGATTTCAAAAATTCTTTTGCCGTTAGAAAGCTACATTATCACTGAGTGACATAGGCTACTTTTTACCGCGGGAAAATACCTTTTCCTACGGGAAAATTAAGTCCCTCTCATTATGGGAGAAGGTCTGTGCCTAGTGTACCTATTGAAATAATGTATTTACTGTAAGAAAGTGAATAGACCAAAACCGCAGTTTTATGACGCTTATGATGTTTCTCAAGAACAAGGAAACTTTTGGCGGAAGGAAATCTTTCCTCGATCGGAGACCGTTACTGCTCTTGTCACAGCCAAAGCACCAGAGCACAAATGGCGTTACTGCCTTACATAGCTGTGTGACCAAGGTCTGTGACAACGCCTGTCGACCGCAGCTGTCACTTTTGGTTAATGAGCGGGCGATAAAATGTTAATTACGTTATGTGCATTGCTGCCGCGATTTGGTAAGATCAGGAGACTTATTACCTAACTCGCTCGCAATCGCCATCGTGTTCATTTTGACAGTTCATGTATGGGCTGACAATTGGCATCGGAATCAGCTAGCTGTCACATTCATACAAGAACTGTCAGAATGAACACGATGGCGATTGCGAGCAAGTTAGGTAATAAGCCTACAGGGTACCGCAAATTAATCTGACAATCGCCAATTAACTCAAGCAGCGCCACTCTTCACATGTTGATGTACCTGGGGGCTTACCACGTCTTAATGCGATTCAATTCAGACTCAGTTCAGGTTTTAGCTGTCATTTTTAGTATGGATCTGACAGCGAGCGAACCTAAACTGAATCGCTAAAGACGTCATGGTAAGTGTAAGAAAAATCCGGCCACGTGCGAGGTGGACTCGCGTACCGAGAGGTCCAAACATTCGGCAAGTGAATATTAGTCCAGTGTTAGCAGAGCCCTAATCCTAAGCAAAGTCATTTCATATTGGTTACTTACACAGTCATATAGATATAATAAAAATGATTTATTTATTAGTTTTGCTATAAGTCCTGCCTCCTAATCAAATTTTAAATTTGTAGGATAACTGGAAGTACCATATATTTTTTGGGAGCACGGCAATTTGTATGGAAACACCTTTTTTAATGACTGTATATTTTTATTGAGTTGACTTAACGGGTTGATTTTTCATGGCAACAAGGGACTGCCGACCCAAGTATTTGATATACATTTCAATTTAATATCTCTATGCTTTCTTTAGAAAAAGGGCCTTGACAGATAGTCGAATGAACGGACAACAAAATGATCCTATAAGGGTTCACAGAAAAAAGCATAGGTACAGTAATCATTAAAAACTACTAGTAGCTACATCGAAAAAATAGAAGAGCAAACTTTTTTGTTACGTATACTAGTGATCCTTCTGACCGATTTCGGCCATGGCGACCACTTCGACTCCTAGTTAGTGTGACGGTCATGCGCCCGAAAAAAACTATTTAAGTAAAATACTGTTGCTGTACTTTTTTCAAGTTCTTGGTTGCAAGCATATGAAATTTCCAAAGTGCTAGCAATATAATATATTTCTATATTATAAGAATGTGCTTTACATTACCCTATTCGATCGATCACATTTAAATCCACGGTCCCATGACTCCTCAATGTATCGCATGCCAACAAATACAGGGATTACTTAAAGTCAATATAAAGCAAAAGATAACTAGTGTATCTAGGTGTTATAAATATCCTTGCATAATGTCTTAAAAATAAAATTGTCTTAATAAATCTTTGATGAACTGAACTAGATTAAAAACAAGTACCTAGTGATGAAATGATGGATTCCTCGTTAGTTATAAAATAATTAACGAGTAATAACAAAATAACTTGTTTATCAGTGAGATATCATAAAAGTGTTGAATTGCTTGCAATTATCCAGTTAACCAGTGTACCTACTTGTGAGCGATTAAGTCAAAATGAATTGATGACTTAACAACATTTGTGTTTTTACATTCGTATACGTATAGGAATGAAAATAGAGTTCGATTTTAAAGTTCGGTAATGAAGACGTAATTACATTTAGGACGTCAGTTATATTATTATCAGTGTAACAAAACATTAGAAACGTATTTTTTCTTCCGTTAATTAAACAAAAATATATATACCTATATCCAAAGTTCAAGGGCCTTACCATGATGTCTTAAATACGATTCAATTCTGCACCAAAGTTGGAGCGTTCGCTGTCAGATCCATACTAAATATAAATGTCAAAAATGAAAGCTAAAACGTAAAATTCAATCGGAATTGAAGCGCTTTCAGACGTTATGGTAAGTCCCCAGAAGAGGGGTGTCGTGACTTCACTTCTATAAAAAACTAGCGACCCGCCCCGGCTTTGCACGGTATATTATGCATGTATTATACATATAAACCTTCCTCTTGAATCACTATCTATTAAAAAAAACCGCATCAAAATCCGTTGCGTAGTTTTAAAGATTTAAGCATACATAGGGATATAGGGACAGAAAAAGCGACTTTGTTTTATACTATGTAGTGATGTAGTGATAGTGATGTACCAAGCCGTGTCGTCATGCAGCATTTCAATTCTCCAGAAGAAAAACAGCTGCACAGCTGTATTTATTTGTCCCGCGTTGCTCGTTCGTAATTTGATTCTGATTTAGGTTTCGACACCTGTTCCAAGGTATTATAGCTCCTTGTTGTAGTGATTTTAATTGGTGATTAAAATATAAATGGACATATTAATTTCATAGGCGTTCCGAGCACGAACTGCTCTAATTTAGAAGTCTTAATAAACCTAAAAGTGCAGCTATTTACACAACATAATAAACCTACAAATGATTCAATTAACCCGCCAAAGCAACCTAATTTGATACTTAAGTATTTAATAAAATCAGTTACATTGCATAAGTCCTACATCCTATTTAATATTATAAATGCAAAATTTTGTGAGCATGGATGGATGTTTGTTACATGACAGAACTGGATCACTTAATTAGGCTACTTTTTATCCCGGATAATTGCTTAGCTCCCGCGGGATAGCGTTAAATGAATTGCAGACGAAGTCATGGGAAACATTATCAATTTTTGGTTTGTAGGTATTGACTTCACTTTATAGGACAGTCTTCACGTGACAGGTTTTAACTTCATCGAGCCTAGTGGTTTGACCATAGCCTCTAAAGCAGAGGATCGCGGGTTCGATCCCGAGCTCGTAACTCTGTATGAAATATCATTTGAAATTGACCACGAGCTTTTCGGTGAAGGAATACATCGTGAGTTCAATGGTGTAATCAGCACACAATAGCACTGCAGTCCGTAAACAGTACTGGGCTTGCGTCGGAACTACAGCCCAAACCCTCTCATTCTGAGAGGAGATCTGTACCCAGCAGTGGGACGTATATAGGCCGGAGATGATGATGATTTTGGAGGTATCATATCCCCACCCATCTCAATAATAGCCAAAAAAGAAGTGTAAACATGAACTAAAGGCGACTTCCGTCATAATGCTTGTTTTGAAATTAGATCCATTTTATACATACATAATGCATACATACCTACACAAATAACGTCTTTATCCCTTACGGGGTAGACAGAGCCTAAGGTAACATTTACCTATGTATAGGCCACATTTAGCAAGATTGTGGACGTATAACTGGAAAATGGAATCAAAATAGTGATGGGTTGGTAGCCTCATCGCCTATAACATGATTCCTATGATTTTTGCCTATTCCCTCGATGGGCTTTTACCATCTGCGCGGGTAGAGAAGCAAGTGGTACATTCTATGTTTTTTCTTTGCTCCCAGACCAGCAAGGAAGACCCATTTTATAGATGACTTTTTTATCTTTATAGGCAGCTCGCTTGTTTTTTTGCGTGGCATTTCTATTCCTCGTATTATTAGATCACTGATCCAGATATTCTGAGTAGTTTGTCCCAATAATTAAAAATGAATACAGTATAAAGGTCGCAGATGTAGCGTTAAATATGTATGAGCTCAAAGCTCAAATTAAATATGGTGTGACTCCAATTACAGAGCTTGTCAGCACATGCTCGAAGTTTTAAATTCCTACAATTACGATTTATAAATGATTAGATCTGCAGCAAATCGAGCATTGACAAGGTGCCACCGACTATGGCAGCCAATTAAAAAAAACCGAGTAATAACAATAAATTGGTTGTATATCTTAAAAATAGGGTCAAATAGATTCAGTATCTGTAGTGTCTAAAGATAATAATAGCTTATTGACATCAATCATGAATCGTTGACACAAATAAGTCAAATCAATCACAATACGATTTAAAAACTGACCTAGTGTAAGTCGATTTCGCACGTAAAGGGTTTTATGCGATTAGTATTGTGAAAAACACTGGAAATAAACACATTTCGTATACCTACGGGGTGTTTTCATGTGTACCATAATGAAGAATGTAGGATACGATACTAAATTATTTTATTCGTATTATTCGTTTCTATAGCGGCCATATAGAACATCGGCCTGGAGAGAGTTATCTATTGTGACCACTCTCATACGTCCATCGATTGTTCAAAAAAATGGTCCTACTAAGTCCTGGGGTAGGTACTATGAAAATACAGTGGACTAGGTATTAAATTAACAAATGTCACATATCGTGACATATCGGTATATGAAGCATAAATTCAAACTCCACCACTTATTAAACTATTACGACCCTAAAGGGTATTATTATCTACGTACGGTACAGATGCAGTAAATAGGTCACGTGACATATATCGGTATATAAAGCATAAATTCGAGCATGCTGATAGTAGCAAACTCGGTTGGGTGGCAGTTCGCGCTGCGCAGGGGCGCACTAAAATGGGCATCTGCGTTCGCGTCCGGCTGCTCGGCTGTGTTTTGTATCTTTTTGCATTTTTGTAGTTTAAAGAGATATTTTTTTGATATCGTTACGAAAAAAAAAATATTTTAAGCAGGATCATACAATTATTTTATTACTATTCTTTGTTACGGCAACCATATTTATACACTATGAAAATACAGTGGACTATTAATTTTCATCGTCATGGTAGGTAGCTACATCATAGGTACTTACTTGCGTACGAATGCTTCAAAAGCTCTATCCATCAAAAAACATTTCAATATGTTCATAGAATCACAGTCGTATTTTTTGCGAGAAAAGTTTATTGAAAAAATAAAGTTTCTTCATTATTTTGCAAATTTATTTACCACTTATTTAACTATTATGACCCTAATGAGTACTATTATCTACATGTTTTATCTACGTACGGTACAGATGCAGTGAATAGGTCACGTGACATATCGGTATATGAAGCACAAATTCGAGCATGCTGATAGTAGTAAACTCGGTTGGGTGGCAGTTCGCGCTGCGCAGGGGCTCACTACAATGGGCATCTGCGTTCGCGTCCGGCTGCTCGGCTGTGTTTTGTATCTTTTTGCATTTTTGTAGTTTAAAGATATATTTTTTTGATATCGTTACGAACAAAATATATTTTAAGTAGGATCATAAAATTATTTTTCTCAAAAATGTCCGTTAAAATCGTCATTGTTAGCTACATATCAGAACAGGAAGTTAATCGTTGCCGGTCAGACCAAAATAAAAAATAAAAAAACATTATGTAGCGCTAAACTCTCCAGTAATGTTGCATACAAATTCCATTACTGTCTAGTTATTAACTTTTTAAAAATGCAAATCACCATTATAAAAAATAAAGGCACAAGACTTAAAACACCAAATTTAAAAAAAAAACTAGTACGACAACGTGTTTATCTGTTTGAAACAGCTTTAGATGTTCTGGGAAGAAAAATACTGTCTTCAAACGCCATTGATAGAAAAAGGCGGCAAAGCAAAAATAATTAATTTATGTCAATTACATTTTCTTTTATTTTTGTTGTTGTTTTCTTTTCGATTTTTGAGAAAAGCATTATACTTGCCTCGGCCAGAATAGCATTGCTGGCTTCGTATTATTAAACGGACTCGCAAGCTCGTCCGTTCAAACCAATACTCGGCCAGCAATTGCCTACTTCCTGGCCTAGACAGTAATGTACTATTACTATTATTCTTTGTTACGGCAACCATATTGATATCTACACTGTGAAAATACAGTGGACTATTAATTTTCATCGTCATGGTAGGTAGCTACATCATAGGTACTTACTTGAGTACGAATGCTTCAAAAGCTTTATCCATCAAAAATCATTTCAATATGTTCATAGAATCCCAGTCGTATTTCTGCGATAAAAGTTTATTGAAAAAAAAAGTTTCTTCATTATTTTGCAAATTTATTTACCACTTATTAAACTATTATGACCCTAATGGGTATTATTATCTACATGTTTTATCTACGTACGGTACCGATGCAGTGAACAGGTCACGTGACATATCGGTATATGGAGCATAAATTCGAGCACACTGGTACATACAGACATGGTTGGGTGGCAGTTCGCGCTGCGCAGGGGCTCACTACAATGGGCATCTGCGTTCGCGTCCGGCTGCTCGGCTGTGTTTTGTATCTTTTTGCATTTTTGTAGTTTAAAGATATTTTTTTGATATCGTTACGAAAAAAAATATTATTTTAAGTAGGATCATAAAATTATTTTATTACTATTCTTTGTTACGGCAACCATATTGATACACTATGAAAATACAGTGGACTATTAATTTTCATCGTCATGGTAGGTAGCTACATCATAGGTACTTACTTGCGTACGAATGCTTCAAAAGCTCTATCCATCAAAAAACATTTCAATATGTTCATAGAATCACAGTCGTATTTTTTGCGAGAAAAGTTTATTGAAAAAATAAAGTTTCTTCATTATTTTGCAAATTTATTTACCACTTATTTAACTATTATGACCCTAATGAGTACTATTATCTACATGTTTTATCTACGTACGGTACAGATGCAGTGAATAGGTCACGTGACATATCGGTATATGAAGCACAAATTCGAGCATGCTGATAGTAGTAAACTCGGTTGGGTGGCAGTTCGCGCTGCGCAGGGGCTCACTACAATGGGCATCTGCGTTCGCGTCCGGCTGCTCGGCTGTGTTTTGTATCTTTTTGCATTTTTGTAGTTTAAAGATATATTTTTTTGATATCGTTACGAACAAAATATATTTTAAGTAGGATCATAAAATTATTTTTCTCAAAAATGTCCGTTAAAATCGTCATTGTTAGCTACATATCAGAACAGGAAGTTAATCGTTGCCGGTCAGACCAAAATAAAAAATAAAAAAACATTATGTAGCGCTAAACTCTCCAGTAATGTTGCATACAAATTCCATTACTGTCTAGTTATTAACTTTTTAAAAATGCAAATCACCATTATAAAAAATAAAGGCACAAGACTTAAAACACCAAATTTAAAAAAAAAACTAGTACGACAACGTGTTTATCTGTTTGAAACAGCTTTAGATGTTCTGGGAAGAAAAATACTGTCTTCAAACGCCATTGATAGAAAAAGGCGGCAAAGCAAAAATAATTAATTTATGTCAATTACATTTTCTTTTATTTTTGTTGTTGTTTTCTTTTCGATTTTTGAGAAAAGCATTATACTTGCCTCGGCCAGAATAGCATTGCTGGCTTCGTATTATTAAACGGACTCGCAAGCTCGTCCGTTCAAACCAATACTCGGCCAGCAATTGCCTACTTCCTGGCCTAGACAGTAATGTACTATTACTATTATTCTTTGTTACGGCAACCATATTGATATCTACACTGTGAAAATACAGTGGACTATTAATTTTCATCGTCATGGTAGGTAGCTACATCATAGGTACTTACTTGAGTACGAATGCTTCAAAAGCTTTATCCATCAAAAATCATTTCAATATGTTCATAGAATCCCAGTCGTATTTCTGCGATAAAAGTTTATTGAAAAAAAAAGTTTCTTCATTATTTTGCAAATTTATTTACCACTTATTAAACTATTATGACCCTAATGGGTATTATTATCTACATGTTTTATCTACGTACGGTACCGATGCAGTGAACAGGTCACGTGACATATCGGTATATGGAGCATAAATTCGAGCACACTGGTACATACAGACATGGTTGGGTGGCAGTTCGCGCTGCGCAGGGGCTCACTACAATGGGCATCTGCGTTCGCGTCCGGCTGCTCGGCTGTGTTTTGTATCTTTTTGCATTTTTGTAGTTTAAAGATATTTTTTTGATATCGTTACGAAAAAAAATATTATTTTAAGTAGGATCATAAAATTATTTTATTACTATTCTTTGTTACGGCAACCATATTGATACACTATGAAAATACAGTGGACTATTAATTTTCATCGTCATGGTAGGTAGCTACATCATAGGTACTTACTTGCGTACGAATGCTTCAAAAGCTCTATCCATCAAAAAACATTTCAATATCATAGAATCACAGTCGTATTTTTGCGAGAAAAGTTTATTGAAAAAATAAAGCTTCTTCATTATTTTGCAATTTTTTTTACCACTTTTTAAACTATAATGGCTCTAATGGGTAGCATTATGGACATGTGTTATTCACGTACGGCACAGATGCAGTGAATAGGTCACGTGACATATCGGTATATGAAGCACAAATTCGAGCATGCTGATAGTAGTAAACTCGGTTGGGTGGCAGTTCGCGCTGCGCAGGGGCTCACTACAATGGGCATCTGCGTTCGCGTCCGGCTGCTCGGCTGTGTTTTGCATATTTTTGCATTTTTGAAGTTCATCAAAAGAGATTTTTTTTTTTTATAACATTACGAGAAAAGTGATTATTTTAAGTAGGACCATAAAATGAGTTTTTTTTTTCATTATATAGTAGTCGTTTATTGAAATATTTATTAGCAGATGCCGAAAAATTCATATGCGTCCCGTGGGAATTTTACAATCTCTGGTGCTCGCGGTTAGCAAATGATAAGTTTCCCGTTAGATGGCACTATAATAAATATTTTTGTTTTTTGTTTTTTTTTCGAAGATTCTTAGAACACATACATTATTTGGGGAATTGCTGCACAAATGCCGGTGCCACTAACGGCCTTATAATACAGGTACTAGGGTCTTACACACTATGCTTACACACACATGCAAATAGGAGGCACCATATCGTGGAAAATATTGCAACACCTTGCTAAGCTATTAGCGTAACTTTTCACGTTAAATTTACGTTTTTATATCAACTTTACTTTTACCAGAATGCTTATGATTTTTAATTTTTTGGCTTTCTCTCTTCCTCGAATACCAGAATATCTAATCAAAATTATGAAAAAATACACTTTGAAAAACCTCGTACATTTTTAGTATGCACCTCGGACAAAAACTGACTTTAAGGCGGAGTATTTTTTGCCAGCTCAGCTTGTTATAAATATATGAGGCTAGCAGATGCAAATATGTGAATCAATTCCATCTTCAACCCTTTTTGAAAACTAGTGAGGGCTATCGTATTTGTACTCACTATTTGGCGCAACTGTAGAATAAGGTATATCACATTATACACACACAGTCACGTTTCTCGTCTAAATTAGCTGCCATTTTATTCATACATACATACACAAATCACGTCTTTATCCCTTACGGGGTAGACAGAGCCTAAGGTAACAGGTACCTACAGGCCACATTTAGCAAGATTGTGGGCGTACTGGTGGAAAATGGAATCAAAATAGTGATGGGTTGCTAGCCTCATCGCCTATAACATGATTCCTATAATTTTCGCCCATTCCCTCGATGGGCTTTTACCATCTGCGCGGGTAGAGAAGCAACTGGTACATTCTATGTTTTTTCTTTGCTCCCAGACCAGCATGGAAGAAATTAATTCAAAGAAGAAAAATACCATTTTATTCGGCTGCTTAATTTTCATGCCTAGCTCTTCTTTTAATCTTTTAGTAAATCTGTCGTATGTTTGCGATAATAATCCGAAACAAACACTAAACATCCGTGAAGTAAAGCCGGAATATGCAACTTGTAGGTGGGTACTACTAATTTAACGTTTCTTTATAAAATAACTAACTTCTGCCCGCGACATCGTCTGCGTGGAATTATACATACAAAATTTACTGCACCATACTGCAGTTTAGGTATGATAAATGCACTCCGTTTTGTAATTTGCGCAAACAATATATCTGTAACTAACTATCCTTAAAAAACTGCAATAAAATTAGACCTATGGACGAAGCTGAACGGAAGATTTGTATGGAAGAGCAACCTTAAGGCAATCCTGGTGGCGTGTATTGGTGACAAACTACTTTCAACTTCTCATCATCACTACATAGTATAAAATAAAGTCGCTTTCTCTGTCCCTGTGTCCCTATGTCCCTATGTATGCTTATATCTTCAAAACCACACAACGGATTTTGATGCGGTTTTTTTAATAGAAAAAGTGATCCAAGAGGAAGGTTTATATGTATAATACATGCATTATTATGTATAGGTATATTTACCGTGCGAAGCCGGGGCGGGTCGCTAGTAATTATTATTTAGAAACAACTTACAATAAATGCTCAGATCAGCCCCCTTAGGAGATTTCAAGTTCAAACGTTTTACTCACTGGTTTTACTATAAACACGTTTCCTCGAATCTCAAAACCCAATGACTCATTTCCTGAACAGAGCGTATCAAAACTCGAGTCATCACAGGCTTGAAATTGCTATCTTAAAGTAATGGAACAAGACAAATAACAGAAATTACTTATACCTACCTAACAACAAATGATAAATGGCAACACTGTCATCGGCAGCATTAGCTCGAAAACCTGATTTTGTTTGAGTTGTTCCTCGCCGCTATTTAAATAATGATTGAGCTAGCTGAAATGACAGCGTTATTAATACTCCTTTGTTTTATCTCGGAAGCTTAAAAATGATCTTATTGGGTGCATTGGCTTTAATTTTCAGTATAGTTAAAGCAACTACCTGAATTCGCTGTCGAATGATATAACAATATATTTTTGACTTAAGGACGAAAAAATACTAGGTAGGTATATACATTCCTGGGTCTAGATTTTTTTTTCATACTTTAACATTTTAAATATTTTGATGATTTTTCTGAGTATTACTGAAAGTCACAATTTATTAAAATATAACAACTTAAATCGGAGTAACTTTCCGCAGGTCCCAATTTTATAATTTGACCTTTTCGCTCGTAAACAGTTATAAAGGATCGCTCCTTATATGCAGTGTCGTGTCGCATGCGTCACGTTCTCTCACCGTTTCTTCATACACTTTGTTGCGTAAATGCACCATCAACGTCTTTTACGCACTGGTGTGGCCGGACCTACACTAGGTCAAGTGTGTTGTTGTCAACGTCAACGCCCTACTTGATGAAGTCTGTTTTGGTCTACCATTCAGTCCTATTAATAGGAAAGAACGGATAGAAAATTCCGTGTAGTCCTATTAGCAGGAATAAACGGTCAGAAAATTCAATTTAGTCCCGCTGTAGGACTTAGCGGACAAAATTGTCCATTTAGTTCCACTACTTAGTCGCGTTTTTACCCGATCCCAAGACTAAACGGATTATTTCGTCCGTTTAGTCCTAATTAAAATTCGTGCCAGAAGTAGTAGAACTAAATGGATTCTTTCGTCCGTTTTGTCTTATTACCAGGTCTGAATGGTAGATCAAAACAAACTAAGCGCGTCAAGTAAGACACCTGGCTCTGTACAATGCCTGGCTAGGAAACAGGTGGGAAATGGGCGGAAATCTTAAGAATCATGTTCCAGGCGATGCGGCTTCCCTCTATACGCCCACAATCTTTTGCTAAACGTGGCCTTAAGGTTTTGTTACTTTACGCTTTGTCTACCTCGTATGGTATAAAGACGTGATCTAATGTATACATGTATGTTATTCTTTTGTTTTTCGGACGATATTCAAAAAAAATATATTTAATAGGATACAAAATGGAATTAAAACAAATTAAAATATGAAATTAAAAACGAATTAAAAACTAAACTAAAACTAATCACTATCACTATCACTTCACTACATAGTATTCACTACATAGTATAAAATAAAGTCGCTTTCTCTGTCCCTATATCCCTATGTATGATCTTTAAAACTACGCGACGGATTTTGATGCGGTTTTTTTAATAGATAGGGTGATTCAAGAGGAAGGTTTATACGTATAATACATGCCTAATATACCGTGCGAAGCTGGGGCGGGTCGCTATTCTTAAAATAAAATAATTAAAAATGATATGTTATTGTTTATTTTTGTGACATTTAGTATTCTAATTTTATTTATTATCTGACGACTTCCATATAAATTATTAAGTAAATGAGCATTTCGATAAAACTATGTCGTAAGACATTGATGCCGGCCTAGCTCGAACGAGATGTTATCTTCCTCATTACTGCACGCTTAAACCTAGTTACTCAATGTATTTTAATTAGTTCATGAAATATGTAGCGATTCATACTCAATCTGAGACATTAATTACGGCCCACCACGCAAAAGAATACACGTTTGAATGGTTTTCATTTTTATTTTTCAACTAGCGACCCGCCCCGGCTTCGCATGGTATATTATGCATGTATTATACATATAAACCTTCCTCTTGAATCACTCTATCTATCAAAAAAAACCGCATCCAAATCCGTTGCGTAGTTTTAAAGATTTAAGCATACATAGGGATATAGGGACAGAGAAAGCGACTTTGTTTTATACTATGTAGTGATAGTGAAGTGATAGTGATAGTGATGATGATAGTGAAGAAACATTTAGGCAGGGCGCCGCGGATATGTTATAGGCGACGCGGCTAACAACCCATCACTATTTGGATTCCTTTTTCCACCTATACGCCTACTATCATGCTAAACGTGGCCTTTAGGTTTTATTACCCCAGGCCGTGATAAAGACGTCATTTTGTGTATGTATGTAAGTATGATTTTTTTTTAACATATTAAAACCGACAAACGGGCATACGGTGCACCTGATATGGTAAGTGATCACCGCCGCCCATGGACAACTACAGCACCAATGGGACTGCTAGCGCGTTGCCGGCCTTGCTTGGTACACTCGCCTCTTAAAGGTAGCCATGTCATAGCCAGTTGGAAAAACCCCAGCCGCCAGCCCATTCCAAATTTTGCACGTACGGGGCAAGAAAGACCGCTTGAATCGCACGGTGTTGGAGCACCAACTATCGAGGTGTTGTTGGTGGAAACTACTTTTACGTCGAGTAGTAGGTACGGTGATGGAACTTGGCAGCTGGAGCAAGGTTAGAAAGTTCAACGGAGCACGTTTCATTATAGATCCTAGAACACGCAAAGAGAACTTACGTCTCTGCGAAGAGGAATTACTTCACTCTATGACCTGCAGACATTTAAAATGTCGTTTAAGTCGTGGAAGCGCCGCAATGAATCAATACGTTGATTGGTTTAGGCTTGCAACAGCAATTGCTGCGTTTACGTGCATACCGACGGCAGATCGTGCGTAACTAGCGCGTGCGCAGCGATTAGCTTGGATTCCATAATAAACAAAAGGATGGAAATTTATCAGATAATTAAGTAGCTACTTTCAGTGACATAGTGCATAGTGTACCTCAGTGGGCGTTGATCTTCGCAAGGTGGTATAATGGCTGGATGAGAGTAGCCGAGGATCGAACACAATGGCGTTATTGGAGAGGCCCAGATCCCTTTTTGTCACACAATTTTCGTTGGTCATAATAATCGTTAGTAAATAAAAAAAAACCGGTCAAGTGCGAGTCGGACTCGCGCACCGAGGGTTCCGTATCATTATCTATAAATATCTAAAACCAGTGTAAGCAGAGCCCTGTTCCAAAGCAAAATGTACGCAGTGTGGGGTTACTTTATATTGGTCACTGCTATATACAGACATACATACACATTTACGGTTTTCGCAATTATTCTTTAATCTGTGCTATAAGACCTACCTTCATACCAAATTTCAAGATTCTGCGTTCACGGGAACTACCTTGTAGGTTTTGATTCCCTTGAGAGTTGAAAATTTGCGGAAATTTGCGGCATAAACGGCTGTATCTTTTGATTGCGTTGGCTTAGAAGTTTGATTTTTTCACAGCTTCAAGGGACAGTAGACCTGAGTAATTGATATAAATTTCAGCTTCATACCTCCACGCGTTACTGAGCCGTATCATTATCTATAAATATCTAAAACCAGTGTAAGCAGAGCCCTGTTCCAAAGCAAAATGTACGCAGTGTGGGGTTACTTTATATTGGTCACTGCTATATACAGACATACATACACATTTACGGTTTTCGCAATTATTCTTTAATCTGTGCTATAAGACCTACCTTCATACCAAATTTCAAGATTCTGCGTTCACGGGAACTACCTTGTAGGTTTTGATTCCCTTGAGAGTTGAAAATTTGCGGAAATTTTCGGCATAAACGGCTGTATCTTTTGATTGCGTTGGCTTAGAAGTTTGATTTTTTCACAGCTTCAAGGGACAGTAGACCTGAGTAATTGATATAAATTTCAGCTTCATACCTCCACGCGTTACTGAGAAAAAGGGTCGTGACAGACGGACGGACGGACAGACGGACAACAAAGTGATCCTATAAGGGTTCCGTTTTGAGGTACGGAACCCTAAAAATATGATTTTTTGGCGATAACACGTGAAATCGTGCATTTTTCACAAATTTTGGAGAAGCCATCAGAATGTGGTAGGTTAGGTTAGGTTAGTTTACTATCAATTCTGAAAAATATTTACTGTTTCAGAAATAAAACGCTTTATGACTAACGAAAATTATGACACACCGTACATTCGGAATTTCAATTTTATGAGACAAATATATAAGTACCTAAGATATAAAGAAATATAACTTTGAACTTTTTCGTTTGCACAATAAGAAAAGAAAATAAGCGAGCGAACTGATGATACCTACCTACCTAAGTAATCACCAGTGCCCATAGAAATCCGGCATAGATGTGTTGCTTTGCCAGCCTAGATACTCCTCTCTCCTACTGCGGCAGTTTGAGTTTGCCCCATTGTTGGGTGCGCCATAGGTTAAGTTAATATAAGGTTCTTGATAAGTAGGTATAGGGTACGATATTGTTTCATGTTTTTTGAATATGTTTTATAAAAATATTTTGACTATATATTTCTGAGTCATGGTAATAGGTGCACTTACAAAATAAATACTTATGAATATAATAATTTTCGTATCGCTTATAGATTTTGATCGTTGACTTGATTGATTGACATAGAAACCAGGAAATTGGTTAAAGTAAATGTGAACGTATCTAGCTTAAGACACCTACTTTAAAAAAATAAGTGAAAAAATATCCTTCTAAACAAGAATGTAAATGATTGCATTAAAGTGTCATAATTAGAGCGAAATTAATAACTGTTCTCACTGCCGACAACTAAGTCGCATGTCAATTAAACCAGGCAAAATAATTTACTGGACTGTCTCGAAGTGTAATTAAATTGCAAAATTTGGGCGGCTTTGCATCTTACATCGCGTAATATTAGGATTATTCAACGGAATAATTATCTAAGAAATTTTAATGACCGCACGCGAATTGATGGACTCGAAAAAATGATTGATGGCTGCAATAATTAAAAACTGGAGCATCAATATTTACTTTTGGCTCATAAAATGCTGAGAACTTACCAAGCCACCTGTAATTCTAAGCCGGGTACTTATCAGCGAGCTGCAATCGTAACTAATGCACGTTACAGTAGGTACCCAAAAACCCTAGTGTGGGTAGTTTGCGAATCTGCCGCAAATGGAATGCTACGACCACACTAGGGTTTTTGGTTAGTGTAACGTGCAACAGTTAATATGGCAAGAACACGCAGATGAGTATACGGCTTTAGATGATCGGGTAGCATTTTTTTTAACGTGTGAAAAATGCACCTTATGCATTCCCGCGCTCGGGACAGCAACTGGGGTATGACGGGCTCTCCAGCTCGCCACTGCCTTCCCTAATGGAAGGAGGGGAGAGGCCTGCTGTCTAAAAACCGACATGTTCCCTCCTGGCCATGGACTGTGACCGTTAAGGGAGCACTAGGTGTCACCGCGACGCCCACTGGGCGATCGGGTAGCCTAGATAGTGGGTAAACCGACCGACCATGAAGCTTGATCCCAGGTTAGATCCCAG
The DNA here is from genome assembly GCA_932294345.1 of Pandemis cinnamomeana. NCBI lineage: Eukaryota > Metazoa > Arthropoda > Insecta > Lepidoptera > Tortricidae > Pandemis > Pandemis cinnamomeana. Next base: position 5,398,738 of record OW028705.1, on the reverse strand, counting down.
GTCGGAGCAGATAGTATGTATCTAGTTTTTTATTATTTTTATTATTGTATGTATGGATGTTTAGTGTGCAAAAGAAACAAAACAATTACAATTAATATAATACATGGAGATACTAAAACTAAAACTACTACTTAATTATAAATTGTTGTTATTTTGTTTTTTATTTAATTTCAGTTATTAAAATTATTATTTCTATTTTATTACAATTGACGATCCTTTTGTGAATTATACTTCCGTTTGATATTTAATTGTATTTTTAAAAGGGTGACAAATAAATCTAATCTAATCTAAAACAAATTTTCATAAAACTAAAAGTAAAAAAGTTGCCTTAAATCACTGCCCGGTGGCATGGTGCCCAGAAGGCTGGCAGCATTGCCGCCTTGTATGGCAATGGTTACCGTTTGTGCTAAAAAAAAACCAGCCCTCTGGTCACCCGAAGCTTCATTTAGCTTGGTCAACAACGAACCATATAACTCGTGCGCACTTGGCCCCCACTGACCCATGGTCTCTACCTCAAATGGCTCAAACATGTAGGCACTGTTAATGCCCGCATATTTGCGCCGTTTGGATGTTTAATATGTATTTATCTGTAAAGGTATGTTAATTTTGATAGTTACTACCCGTAGCATAAGCTTTGCTCATATTATATAGTTTGGGACTACAGTCAAAAATTGACAATAACTCCATAGTATTTTTTTTTATAATTGGTGTATGGCTAGGATCAGCAACAATGAGTTTATTAAATAGGTATTACAAGTAAAAGCAGTAGAAAATACATAGATTTACAAATTAACGAAAGCTTAGCATTTGAGATTTGTAAGCAATTTGTACCTAAACAAATCTCAAATGCTAAGCTTTCGTTAAGCTTTTACACAAATTTACATACCTATTAGGTAAATGCTTTATTGTACAACACTTTGACAAAAAAGATAAGGCATATATACAAACGACAAACATATTCCTATAAGGGATCTCTACCAGTACCCTTGGAGTAGACGAGCGGAGCGTTAAATTTCGGACCGACAAAGAGTGAGTTTAAAATTACGAATAGTAATAGTATTTAATTATAATTAGCCGATAAATAAATTATAGAGCGGTAATAAAATGGAATGGCTAAGTAGATTACTTTTAATCTATCCAGTCAATCGTATTATGAGCAAAAATAATAAACTCGTCAGATTTGTATCGTAAAAATATCGTGACTCCGCAAAATTAGGTTTCTGGTTGCATAATATTGACAAATAGACATTTGTTATTATATTCGTAAACAATGGATCGGTGCGTTACAGTTTATTTCAATTTTGCACACTTAACTATAGAAATAAACATTCTATGTTTATTTTAAAGCTGAAAGCTGCACTGACTTGAATTTAAAACTGTAGGTACCTACATATCAGTGGTGTTACGTAAAAAATTCCGTTCGACAACCCGAAGCAAAAATCACGTAAGAATTTGCTTATTTTCTTCATACCCTATCTTTCCATGAAGAAAGAATGAGGGAGCAAAGTTACATAGAGAAACTCTGTGGGAATCGAGTTGTTTGATCAACTCGCCACTGCTACCTATTTCACTTACCCTACAACTCTGCAATTGTCAGGATTCTGAGGTAAATATTTATGTTAAATATACACCAGTACTTGACCAGACAACGGAGCCAGAGAATGAAACATAACATCCTATTTATTAATGTAAACCATTAGGTAATAACACATTGTGGGTGTCCCGATTAGAGCCATTTGATTGTCTTGGTCACGACATTCCGAGTTGATAATTTCATATGTATTGCATTATGATTAAAGACAATTGAAGCATAAGTTGATGGTTCCTGGCCAATGTACATTTGCTAAACCACAAAACAATCGAGCGGTTGCGTTAGGATCGTGGCTTTTTGCTTACTTAAAAATAATGTAAGTCTTATTATTATGCAATGTAATACGTTTACTATCATGCACGGATGTAAAACTTATTGCGAAAGAGGAAAACTGAATTTATCTGACGTTTTTACAGGTAACATTGACACTATTTTTGGAAGTAGGTAAAAGTAGGTAGTAGTAGTAGGTAGGTAGGCATTTCAAAGTAACATTCGAGAGTAAAAAAGAATTTACAAATCTGAAACACGAGTGGAGTTGAAGAAAATTACGGCTCTAATTAATTTTGTTAATACACAGATATAAGACATTGATTCAAAATTTATGAATGTTAATATCTGAACTTTTCGCGGGGGTGTTTGAACCCCCACCCCCTGCTTACGCCGGTGAACGTAGTTGTTTGTAATTGTATTTGTGAAACGCGTCTATGTGTGTGTAACACCAGCATGTCTTTAGGCGCGGACGCTCCTGTTTTTTTTTTATCAGCCATTTAGACATCAATAATTTGACGTGAAAGGATGATTTAAGAATCTAGTACGCGTATCGTCCTATTTGGCTTGCACTAAGTAAAGTAAGTTGACAGTTGACAGGAGAGTGAGACTGACGGTGTGATACGAACGACGAATTTTGAATTTGCGGTAGACCCCCTTTTTTAAGCGAAGAGGAAATCTTTATGTATGCCCTAGGCATAGGGATGTGGGACTCACCGCCGAAGGGGTATACCGTATACCCTAATTATAACCTCTCCGGCGTTGCCCTCAATCCGGTGTGATAGGGACGCAGTGGGATGCCACAAGGGTTTCACCATAAACATCCCCTGGTGACCCCAGCTTCCGCCAAGACCCGTCTTCCCTTAGTTAGACGATGAGTCCATGCAATGCAAGTCGGTTATGTCCGAGGTAGACCCCCTGTAACTGCTAACAATTAAATTTTGCGATCTGTTGAAGCCGTTTGTGTTTGTACATTAAAATTTGAAAGCGAAAAGACTTCATTATAACTGAATGTTAAGTTTTTTCGCAAATCGCTATCTCTCCAATTCAGCGACACTGTAAATTGTGTAACGAGTTTTAAATTTGTCACGGCCACCTTGTTACTTTTACCGAATTAACTTACATTAAAGGTATCGTTTATTGCTTCATGACTGACATATCGCGGGTAGAATATGTGGTTAATGTTATGAAACTGTCGCAGTCTCTTTAAGGTTCCTCGTTTGTAATAAGCTCGAATAACATAAAATCTAAAAAAAATGCGGACTAATTTACATCGACGCGCAAAACAAAATGTTAAGAAACTTCATTATCAGTTTCTTTGTGTTAGTAGGCAATACGGTTTCATCTTCATCATCACTACATAGTATAAAATAAAGTCGCTTTCTCTGTCCCTGTATCCCTATGTCCCTATGTATGCTTATATCTTCAAAACCACACAACGGATTTTGATGCGGTTGTTTTTAATAGATAGAATGATTCAAGAGGAAGGTTTATATGTATAATACTTGTATAATATACCGTGCGAAGCCGGGGCGGGTCGCTAGTTAGCTATGAAACAATATCGTAACTGATTGGCAGACAAAGCAGAGCTCAAACCACCAAAGGAGCAACCACACCGCTGCGTATACGAACTGAGGTGTCGCATGCGTCACGTTCTCTCACCGTTTCTTCATACATTTTGTTGCGTAAACGCACAGTCGACGTCTTTTACGCACAAGTGGCCGGACCTTAAAGCTTAAATATATTTCTTACCATGAGCATATCGGTGAAGGAAAACATCGAGAGAAAATCTGCACACGCCTGTGAAGCAATTCAATTGTGTGGGTGAAGACCCGCGTGGAAACTATAGCCCAAGCCCTCTCATTTTGAGAGGAAGCCAGTGCCCAGCAGTGGTGTACTAAGAAGGGATTTTTAGTAATTCCCGCGGAAAGGGGATAAAAGGGATTTATATAATTTATTTGAACGGTCGCGGGTAAAAGCTAGTATTACTAACCGTGGGTAAAGCAACGGAACAAAGTGTGAGTAAACGTTTTGGTATGCCGCTTGCACTTCCTTCCTTATCTGATTTGACCAATCGGCTGCTGCAAACTCTGTCCATTCTCAAACCGCAAGGACAAAATAATTGTTCGTGCGTAGCTTTAATTTGGAATGCACTCGCAACATCAGTTATAGCCCAGTTATAGCCATAGAACAATAAATAATACATAATGTAGACATTTTTAGCGGGAGTAAAATCCATATTATTTTTTAGGTAGTACCTAAACATTAGCAAAAGCATCAAAAGGGAGTCTTGATCCAATATTTAACTTTCTAGATACAATGGTTTGGTCCATGCTTTGATGAGTAAGTCAAATAGTCAGAATTTTAAAAATTAAACCCAATAAATCAATTACTAATTACAAAACTGTGCATGGCTAAGTAATTAATGATAATAGATCCATCATTTAAGAACTCGTTGATGGAATAATAATAACTTAACATAATTTCGATTAAATATGGAAATATAAATTTAGACATAAAGCTACTCGTAGTAAAATATCATTAACTTACATTATTACCAAATCGATAATTGTAATCGATTGCTGCGCCCGCGCACGCCTTCGGCTGTGGGTTTAGAAGCCATTGATCGATACCCATAGTTAATTGTGTGATCTTGTGTCGATTACAAAATTTCTTCATAGTTGTTGTGCAAAAAAAATGGTCTAGTTACGTAATGATACTGTTTGATAAATTCACATGTATTTATGTGATTAAAAAGCTGTATAAAACCAGTTTTGTTTGCACCTATTTAGTAAGGTAAATAAGTGTAGCAAGGTCGCTCTTAGATAATCTGTTTATTAAGGCTACAGCAATCATAATAATATGTAACAAACTGCCTAGTGATGAGCTACTGCTAATTTATCATTGTATTACATATCGCAGCTTTACCCAGGTTATCACCATATTTTTTCTTTAACTCCGTTGGAGTTTACAAAATTCCATGGAATTGCCCTGAAGTCAAAAATTTCATACTTACAATTTTAATCAGTAATGTTTACATAGTTTTAGAAAGTCTCTATCCAGTACGGATCGGGATAAAAATTGTCCTATGTGTTATTCCAGAGATACAAGTGAAAATTTATTAAATATCTCCAAAGTCTTCATAGCTGCTTTAGCATTTTTTTTGCATTTACCTACAATATTGAAGTTTTGGCAATAAAACGTAGAAGGGTCATACAGAAAATTGTTAAAAAAAGCGTTCGTGTAGTATTTAAATTCATTTTTGACCTAAACAAAAGTTGTTAATTTTGTTTTGAGTATTTGACTTTTAGACTAATTATTTGTTCATTATTGAATAGCATATATAGAATTATAAGTTAACGTAAAATAAAAAATAAGTCATAAAGTTACTGTGTGGAGTTTCTGTGGACTGTTATGCGATGTTGTATTTTTCTCGCCAAGTCATTAAAATTCATATTCACTACGATTGTGCCGTACATTTCATGGCATGCGATGTACAATATAGTCAGTTAGCCACTACTGGTAATATCTAAAATTATACTCATCTGCGTTCATACAAAAAGTTAATATACTACCCGTTATATGTTTTTGAGTCTCTTCTGTGGACACAAAAACGAGTCTCATAAAAGTCAGACGAGAGAACGCATCCCTGACTTTTCTGCATTGGCAAAACTAAATGAAGCTTGCTCAGTAGTCAGCAAAAGTTAGACTGACGTGCACACGCAAAATAAGGCGAAAAAAAAAATTTGCATTGCAAAATAGGTAATGTAAAAGATCGGTGCGTCTTTCCTGTGCCACATATTTATCGGTAAGTAATAAAGCCAAATAATTTTAGTATACTGGATTTTAAATGTCACGGGGAGTAATATCCTTATAGCTCTTTGCATGTAATATAACCTCAAAGTTGCATGTGATAATATTGATTTATGAATGAAACGTCTCCGCTGTGGACATCTTTTCTGTGGTCAATGTGTCCTCAGAAGAGAAAAATGTCCACAGAGGTGACATATTTGTAGTGATTCATAGATTTTTGGTGCTGTACATAAGGTCTGAAACTCACAACCATATTGTTTTTAGTAACAATGCCACGTGGAAGGGAGAGAGATATCCTTTCGGAGGTGGAGAAGAAAAAACGGAGTAGAGAATTGTATGTCCACAGGAGGAGATGTCACTTCTGTGTACTTTTTAGAATATTATTTTTACCTCTTAAAATAGCAAATATGGCGAATATATTTAAATGGGATAAATCATGTTATTGTTTTGCATTATGTAAACTCAAAATACGCTAAGTACAATATACCCTACTATTTAAAAATAGATGTTTGTATCTTCTGTGGACAATTTAAGTCTCTCCTGTGGTCGTCCAAAAACTAATTACTTCTTTTTATTCTCAAATTTAAACACTGATCTTTATCTTTATTTTTATATAAGTGCTTATAACACAGTCAACCAATAAAATAAGTTTGATTGTGATCTGTTTACTTTTTATTTCTTATAATTTCGTTTTCCTTAATTCTGTATGACCCAGAAATCTGATAAAAAAGGAATAGGAAATTTCCGTATGAAATAGTTTGCTGAAAAAAAATGTCGTACTTACTCTTCCTTACTTAAGATAAAATACGTGACGTATTTTTCATGAAAAGAATACCTAGCTTAAAGCCGAATAGGTCGTAGAAACAGTGTCAATGTCGATGACCGGCTCTCAAAGCAATAAATCTTACACGTCAAAACATTAAATTCCATTCGATGCAATTTTAAAGTCTCTTAAATTGGATCGGTCGTTTAAATCAATCAAATGTTATATTAGACGTTGAGTTTGATTAAAACTTCGGAACGGGAAAGGTATTAAGAGTTTTTTGATGTAAATTAAACGTACACTCACGTGCAAAAATAACGCGTATCTTTCCATACATTGGAGGTCACACAATATTGCAGCTATAAAAAAATTCCAACATTTCTTAAGCATAAGTTAGAACAGGATGTTTTTAGTATTGTCACATCTAAGTGAGTCACCTGATGGTAAGCGACCATCATGTAGTCAATAAGCTTTACCTGCAGCAACATTGTGTAGGCTAGATTTTTTTCGTAATCAGACTGAAACTAAAACACATTGTAATATCAGAAAAGTAAAATTCTCAAAGTCATTTGTAATAGCTATAAGCTATTGCAAGAATGATGAAGAACGACGAGCTATTCCGTAATTCGATTTTCGAAGTTCGTATCACATCCCTCTCACCCTTAAATTAATGACTATTGGTGTGAGCGAAAGAGCACAAATTGAACTTCGAAAATCGAATTTCGGAGTATAAGGCTACATACTATTCTCAGCCGCAGCTTTATGAACGCATTCAGTTTAATTAAATTAGGAAATTCACACACCTTCATGTTAATACGTTCCACCATAAACCACCAATTTGATTAAGTAACTAGCACCTGTGAAATTGTCGAATGTGGGCAGAAATTAGTCAACATAAATTTAAGAATAAACGATTAACAAGCTGCTTTGCCTTCGCATGGTTTAATTAGTTTTGTTTTACACAATCATAATTAAGATACCGAGGTCTCTTTTTACTGCTATTAATGTCACAATCGGACGTCTTGTGCTAGAGAATATTATGGCACTGCAATGTTTTGGGAATGGTTATCGGCCATGGCTACGTGCGACTGATGGCTCAACGAGCGTTTTCTATGTTCATTGCGCCGCCGAAATGCAAGATTAACAATAGTTATTTTGCAACATACGCAATGAAAAGAGCCCCTAGTGTAATTTTAGATAACAAAATGTGTTAAACGCGTTCGCACTAACGTCTTAATTACTGACTAGCTTTTGCCCGCGGCTTCGCACGCGTGAACCATGAGTATTTCAAAGAAGCTAGCAATCAAGCAAGCGAACAATCAAACCTGCAAGCTTTCAAGCATGCATGCAAGCATGTAAGTATGCAAGCAGGCATGCAAGCAGGCATGCAAGCAGGCATGCAAGCAAGCGTGCATGCAAGTAAGCACGCAAGCATGCATGCATGAAAGCAAGTATGCAATCAAGCATGCAAAGCAAGGACTCAAGCAAGCATGCAAGCAAGCCCCGCTACCTTGATTTTTCTGAAACTGTAAATATTGCAGGATTTTTATAAAACAAACCTAACCTAACCTATAGGGCTGTCCTAAAATATACCCTAAATAGCTTTTTCCCGCGACTTCGTAAGCGCTAAGATGTAAAACGAAAAAATAAGTTTTTTCCCGTTCCCATGGAAATTTTGGGGAGTGCTTTCGTAGTACACTTAAAGCCTTTAAAGAAACACACGTTATAAATGTTAAGTCTCTTTCTTCCGCGGTTTCGTCTGGAAACGTAAAATCCCGTTTTTTCCCGTCCCTGTGGGCGTTTCGGAAAATCCTTTCATAGTGTTCCCCTACACTCCCGAATAAACCTACGTGACAAATTTCAACTTTCCCCCGCTTCCCGTTTTTCCCGTTCCCGTAAGAATTTCGCCAAATAGAGCATTTCCCGAAATTCTTACGGGAACAAAGAAGAATAATTTTGGGAAATTATCTCATAATGCTCCCCTACACTCCCCAAGGAACCCACTTGCTAAATTTCAGCTTTCTACGACCAGTAAAACGAAAAATCCTGTTTTTTCCCGTTTCCGTGGGAATTTTGGAAAGTACTCTCTTAATGCTCCTCTACACTCTCGAAGCAACCTACATGCCGAATTTCAGCTTCTGCAACCAGTAAAACGAAAAGTCCCGGTGTTTCCGTTCCCGTGGGAATTTCGGGAAATCCTTTTGTAGTGCTCCCCTACACTCCCCAAGGGAACTTGAAGGCCAAATTTCAGTTTTATACGACCAGTAAAACGAAAAATCGATCCCGTAGAACTGAATATATAAATCCCGTTTTATTCCTTATCCCGTGGAAATTTCCAAAAATCCTGAAATTAGTTTCTTAGTTTTGTAATCACCTACTTTTGTATCAAATTTTAAGAGTCTAGTTATTATAGTTACTGAGATAGCGTCACTCGGAATCGAATATATCGTCATCATCATGATCATCATCTCAGCCATTACAAAGAATCGAATATATAATTCCCGTTTTTTCCTTATCCCGTGGGAGTTTCCAAAAATCCTTCCTTAGTGGATGCCTACATTGTATAAGGTATCTATGTGCAAAATTTCAAGTCTCTAAGTCCAGTGGTTTGGGCTGTGCGTTGATATATAGTTAAGTCAGTCAGTCAGTCAGTCAGTCAGTCAGTCAGTCAGTCAGGACTTTGAATTTTATATGTATAGAAGGCAAATTGGCAGCGCCATTTGAAATTTACCATGAGCTTTGCGGTGAAGGAAAAACATCGTGAGGAAACCCGAACACATTTGCGAAGCAATTCGATGGTGTGTGAAGTTCCCAATTCACACTGAGAGGAGGTCTGTGCCCAGCAGTAGGACGTACCCAGGCTTGAGATGATGATGACTAGCACGTAAAGGTAACAAACCCTTCTCACAATATTTTTTCGGACGACAAGGAAAGCAAACGAGCACTTAAGATGGTGGTAGCGATCCGAACGGACTTTGCACGAGCACCTACCCGCAAAAAACTTTTGATTTGACACAAAACGCGAACGCGTTTAAGAGTTTTTAAATGTTAGTTGCAACAATTATACTAAACACTGAGAAAACTAAAACTACTTGACTCTAAAACTAAACTAAACCGTTAGGCAACGCCGGGAGGCGGGCAGCAGTAAATACATGTCCTGACCAACTAGCTGAGCGCTAAGTTTCTCGTTGCAAACTATAAATCAGCTTCTAATGAACTGGACCTCCGTGTAATTTTCATTACTGACTACTAATATCCGTGTCTGATTTGCAATTACCAAAGAGAAAATAAGTCATTCGAGCATTTACAAATTATGAATAAAACTTCTTGATATTCGCCCCGGTACCGCAAAAAGTTGTCTATATTAAATACTAACGAGACGCCTATTTTCCTAAACATGGATCATAAACGTACGCTATATATTTCCATCTATTAGATTGCGCTGCATAAATAACACTACTTAAAAGTATGACATGGAACTAACATTCAATGTAACCTTATATAAATATCGACGTAGTCTTTCGAACCCTACTAATATTTGTAAATGAGAAAATTTGTGAGGATGCATGTATCGATGTTTAATCATTCACGCCTGAACGGCTGAACAAAAGAGAGATTATATTCTGGAATAACACATAAGTTACTTACTTTTTTACCAAAAAAAGAATTCTTTGTTGACGACATCGCGGGCAACTGTTAGTAAAAAATAAAGTAGGTAGTTATTCGCTGTGTTAGGCTTATCCTATCCACGAATTTTAAATTGTATCTTTACACACTACTTAATGTAAACGTTTTTCCTGAATATCCTGATCCTAAGAGATTGCAGTTTACGCTTGTAACATCCCAATGTCTAACGAAATTATGTGCGAGTATTCTTCATGCTATACAGACGAATGGCATTAAGGAATTTTTGGGAAATCCCGTAGAATTTTAGTTAAGTCTGACTTAAATTAAATCTTAGAATTTCGACTGCCAGATGTATGGGGTCATACGAGAAGAGCCACGGATAAAGGCTAGTTGCTGAATCATCACTACATAGTATAAAACAAAGTCGCTTTCTCTGTCCCTATGACCCTATGTCTCTATGTATGCTTATATCTTCAAAACTACACAACGGATTCTGATGCGGTTTTTTTTAATAGATAGAATAATTCAAGAGGAAGGTAAAAATGTATAGTTCTACGCAGACGAAGTCGCGGGCAGAAGCTAGTAATTTATAAAGTGTCGAACCCAATTTATTTAAACTTGAATTAGCTTGATGCTGTTTTTAAGCTGACATGTGAAATCCAGCAGTTATACCAGCCTATGCAATCCACCTGTCAAACCCACTAATGACCGCCCCGCAATAGTATATTCGATAAGCCAATCCGTAGGCTTGAATTACGGCGTATACATACTGCCACTTCATCTTTATTTACAAGTGAAGTTATATTTGCGTAGAGTTGATTCTAATACACAATAATATATAATTGGTATACCAATTAGTCGATAAAAATACAGATATTTACTTAAATCATTACTTTGCTATCTCCGCGATATAGTGAAGTTACCTTGTGTGTGTCTGTTCAGGCTTATTTTTGCGCGCATAATTATTGCTTGCCTGACAAACTATTTATATGCTTAGGTACAATTTATTATACCGCACCTACCCAATACGTAAACCTAACATAATATTAATCCATCAAACGCTCAAGGTGCACATTTGTTACCAAACCCTCTATCGATTGATAAACAACTCATTCCTAATTACGCTGAGGACTTAGAACCTGAAGATTGATCTGCAATTCAAGTTTTAAACGTAACGAAACTAGGTAATGAAATCTTAAGCCCATTAAGTAGAGTTCTGAATAGCAGACTGCGATTGTTGAATACTACGTTAGCTTTTGGAACGTCGGGACACAAATCGATGTCGATACGATCGCGTAGCAGTTCGCAAAGACACTAATTGTACTAACTGGGTTTAGCGTGTCCGCTAAAACGTGGCTAAACTATTTTAACATGTAGGTACTGAACATAGATGATATTCATTGTGCGATACCCTCATTTTTAACGGTAACAATGCTTCGCCGACCATCTAAATAGATCTTGTGTTAAAGAAAACAGAACAATGCGATAAGGCTGCGAGTAATCAGTGTTTTGTTTTGGCTGTATCTATTTACTTATTTGCATATTGACTGCTGGTAGATGTAGTGGAGAAAGTATTCCTGTTATATTTTTATTATGCAACAAAGAAGGGAAATGAGAAGTGGGTCATCTAATGGTAAGTGCGCACCACCACTCACGCACACTCGTAACGCTAAAGGATTTCAGATGCGTTTCCAACCTAGAGGACTAAGAGAGAATACCTCGTGTGCCAGCAATTGCGCAGCCTCTCTTTCTCTCCACATCAGAACACAGAATGCTGCTTGGTGGCAGGATGTGGTAGCGATCCGGACCTTGCGTAAGGTTTTATCACCTGCAAAAATTGTACCTTCACATTGTTCACTCAATATTATTATGTACATATCATTTTACACTCGGTCTTATAAAATTAAACCACCTCTCGAAACACCTTACATTTATTAGTCAGATTGCGGTCAGTCCTGCTTCCGGTCCAGAACCAGTCTCACTGAATTAACCAAGGCATTAGACACAACCACATCAGCTGTCTCTAAAGCGAACCTCAATCTGACCCAATTGGGAAATTGAGGTAACAAATGAAATGATACGCCTGCAAACCAATTAAAATCGAGAGGTTCCGCTCAATTCATTTACGAATCCACTCGATCTAAGTGATTCTCATGAATTTTATATTGATCGGTGAATTTTGGTGTGACGTAAAAACTGCAAATCGGGGTATTAAACTTTAAGAAGAAATTTACAGGAGCATTGACAATATTATACGGCATAAAAATGTGTAAATGGAAGACACTTTGTATGCGATATATACTCCGTACTTTACCTATTTTTGTTTTTAGTATTTATACGTAACCAGATACTTCACGCTTAATAGCTTTATATGTGTATTTTTTCACAAGCATCGTTCTTTAAACCATAAAGAACCCTAAACAGAAGACAAAGTGACAAAAAATGTCGACACAATACTGACTGCGACAACAGACTGAAGGAATTAAAAAACTGCAACTCTTTTGATGAAACTGTTCAACCGTACAGCATTACATCTTTGCTTTCAAACTATGGCCTGAATTACTGGATTTTAGGTCTGCAATAATAGAGAATTCATAATACATAATACTCTGAATTAAACATCAATTGAATAAGTTAACAATGTAAGAAGGTGCATTCAACGTTACGCCTGCAGTCTATTCCAAATAATATTGGAAAATATTACGTTAAACTAATCCTATTATCACTCAACTATAGATAGCAGAGTCTTTTGCGAATTTGACTTGAGTACACTCCATAATAGCATGCTTTTGTTTATTCATCTCTCGCTTTAAAAACTAGCTTTTTTTAAGAGTCGGTGACTTGCAAAGCTTCTTATTTTTTGGGCCAGCATTGATCAACCTGAGGGACTTGATTATGAGTGAGTACCATGTATTTCCGTCTCAGTCTAATGTATAACTATTGGTCTCCTGGGTCAGTTGTCGTTGGCCCAATAAATAAAGTGAGCTTTATAGTTCATCAGTCAACAAATAAATATTAGAAGTAGCGGTTGAACTATTGGGCATAAATTCACGGGAAATGGTTAATTTATTATCAGGTGACCCACTCGCTCGTTTGCCTATCTTGTCGTGTATAAAATAAAACTAAAGCGGAATAAAAATGGAATTTAAATTTTGACATTATCTTAGTTTGAAAAGTCTTTGGTCGAAATTCATGCTGCATAATCGCACAGTAGTTGTTTGATTAACCAGATTCCTCTCCATTATTGCAGCTAATTCCATTTGCTACATATTATCTTTAAATTATGTACAATGAACAGTTTATGTCTATTACGTAATAAACGAGGGCGCCTTTGTTTCTGATAAATGAACTGCAGCTTAATTGACTGGTGACTTAGATCAATGCAATGTTTAAGTAGGGGTTACAGCGTTACTATTCTCAAATCACGACCATTATCAAGTTCCCAAGGAATTTTCATTGTGTGTAACAATTATTACAAACTAAACCGTGTAATTATGTCAAGAACTCTTAAATTGGTCAGGTTTATTCGACCATGTTCACTAACTAGGTATCGTTACAAAAACGCGATGGTCAACTTATTTGGTCAAAACAGAATAGACAAGATGATTTCGAAATTACATTTTAATTTGCTTCGCTCCGTACTACCACGTGTTTTCGCTACGTCAAAGCTTAATTAATTACCGCTCATAAATATTAAAAACTAAAACGGTTCCCTTGCTTCCTTTTCAGTTACATGCATTGGTTGGCTGCGAATAATTGCGGGTGGTAGGGCCTTGTGCAAGGTCCGTCCGGATCGCTACCACCATCTTACTCGCTAATCCTGCCGCTAAGTAGCAGTGCTTGTACTGCTGTGTTCCGGTGTGGAGAGTAAGACAGCCGGGGAAATTACGGGCACAAGAGGCATTTCGTCTTAGTCCTCTAGGTTTGCAACGCATCTGAAATCCCTCCGGGGTTGCGGGTGTCTATGGGCAGTGGTGATCACTTACCATCAGGTGACCCACTTGTTCGTTTGCCTTCCTATTCATATAAAAAAAAAAAAAAAAAAAAAAAAAAAAAATTGGTTAGAAAATTTCTCAACACCGACAATACGAAGGTCTTTTAATCAGAACCACGCCTTTCACGGTCGAACTTTACCTTATGGATATCCCTAGTCACGTTTGCTATAAATCCAAAGTTATGTTAAAGGTGTCATATTGAATGTAACAAATACCAACAACTCAATAAAGAAATTAATGGTAACTGTGACCACGAAAAGGAAACTAGGTCGTTAGCTTCCGGGCATTCGTGGTTGGTCACGAATCAGGAGCGTTGCGACACGGCGGTCGGAGTCGATGTTTGGAGTCCTGACAAAATTCGTTATATCATGCTTTTCATAATAGCCGCGATTGTGTTAAATTGGCAGACGATAATAGTGCTATATTCAACTTGGTATCAGAAATATTGGTTACGTAAATAACACTGCAATTTCTAGAACGGGATCCAGGCACCCACCAAAAAAAATCTATAACGATTAGTATTATTTAAAAAAGAGATCGCTTGTAACTCTGACGCGTTGCAGATACAAAACGTCACTGTTAAGAAGAGCAAGTTGAATTTAAACCATTTGTAGTGGCTGGATTCAGATTTACTTGAAATTTGTTACACATATTTATGTAAGAAGGATGACGGTGCAACAAAAAAAAAACAATGCAGCAAAAAAGCTTGTAACGTAATGGCACCAGTCATCGACACTTTAAGGAGATGGTGTGTTTTGTTATAAAAAATTTAATACTTATGATATTTTTAGAAGGAAATTGACATTTCAATATGATGAAATATATCCTTGAGATATGAATGAGGTATATTCTTACTTTTAAATAAATATGTAGTAGAAAAAAAACCTGAAAAACCGTTTTTACTTCAAAATCTCCAGTAATCGACACTTGAAACTCCAAACGCCGACACCCAGTTATCGACAACTACCAGTTATCGTCACCCAGTTATCGACTATAATTCACAATGCACACTTGCATAATCACCATGATTGGCAAAGTGAGTGTAGATAGGATTGGAATGTTGGTTAGATAAATCCGTAATGAATTAAAATGAACAGTTCAATAAGTATTTATTTATTGTCATCTATGTTCACCCATTCCTATTTTTTTAAATTGATACAACACAGAACAAACTAAATTACGAGTATCAAAATAAACTGTCACCAATTATTCATATTTTATTCATTATTATTATTTCAGTTAGTTATCAAGCCAAATGTTTGGAATCAGCGTTAAAATCACATAAATACCTAGTATTTAGTTATCAATTAGCCGTGTTTTTATAATAGCATTAGTAGTTTTTAGTGATATAATTTCAGCAATCTACGTGGGTATATTTAGGTACGTGTAAATTCGAACAATAACAAAACGGAAAAAGTAAATCAAATCTTTTTTTATAATATAGCATATCTTGATGCTCTTAATATGTGATCATAATAATATGAAGAGCATCAAAATACGATGTAAGTAATTATTATTTTTTATTCATAATCATTATTTCGGTAGGTAACCGTATCACTTTCCTGAAAAAATATTTAATATTAGTTACCAATTAGTCGTATTCATAATTAAATAACTACCCTGTAGTGTCATAATAACCTAATATATAGTCTATATATACCTTGAGTGGAATTAAATTCAATCAAAAACAAAACAGAATGTATAACAATTAGGAACTGCAGTACTTTGTGATGTTACAATTTCTTGAGAACAGAACAAAGTCTACATATTATATTAAGACCATCAAGATACGCTTTCATTAAAATTTTTGTTCATTTGGTTGCTAACCAAATTACTTATCTGAAAATAATATTTCACAATAATATACCTACGTTTTAGTTAATAATCAGTCGTATTTATATTAGATAACTTGAATGCCTTTTCAAGAACGACTGAAATCTCTTCTTGATGGGCCTGTTGTTTGGAAAAGCATTTGCTGTGTTTTAATCAATAATTATTTTTACACACTGTGCAGTAAAGAATTTTTAGTCAGTGGGGCATAGATGAAACAATTAATATGAAATGAACTTAAGCTAAGCCAAAATTGGCGATTGCTGCTCTCAGGTTGGCCAGCTGAATGTTAAACAGGTCACTTGAGTTAATAAAGCAATAAATTATGGTTAATGTTTAGTCGTTATGTGGCATAATTAATGACAGTCGATTATTTTTTATAAAAACCAAAAAGTAAATTACTTAGATGACTTGGTTTCACGTAGAAGATAAAGGAAAAAAAATAAAAAAATGTGTTAGTATGGTATACGTCAAAAGTCAGATGTATTGCCATAATTTGATAACCCTTATTACCACTTTAATTGGTTATTTCCTAGATGGTTAACGGAATTCTGATTTTTAGATAACGCTTATATCCATGTTTCCAAAATGTATTGTTCTGATTTTGTCAAGATAGTAGTTGGCCCCATAATAGCGCATCCAATTGGAGTTTTTCCTGTGATTTTGTCGTGAAGAGTAATCCCAGGTACTGCGATACGTTTATAGCAGCAGCTGCAACCTTCATAGCTCCTCACAGCCTTGAAAGCTTTTCCTGTTTGGTCAGAAATGTAAATTTTTCTTGAAGGCATCTGTAAGAACCAATTATCGACACAATTTGGTCCCAATAATCGACACCGCGTCGATTACTGGTATCTCGACGTTTATCGATCTGTTTCAAATGCCCACCAACTCGGCAAAGAAAACAGAACCTTATTCGTTTGTAAAGAGACACTTTAAAAAAAAAATTGCTACCGACACTTGTCGATAATTGGAAAAAGTCACTTTTTCAAATCCATTCATCGACAACGGCAATAAATACTAAAAGAATAATCTCTGAACTTTCGCTGTGATAAAAACCGATCCTCCGATTGCTATAATAACCAGCGGAAAACACCAAATTCAAGTGAGTTTCAATACATCACGATAATAAACGAAACATTGTACTCACCTCCTTAACGATTTCTGTAAGAAATTCCGCCGTATTCACGAAAACACTCGCCGTGCTCAGATATCCTCCGGCCATTTTAAAACGAAACGGCCGATTTCTTTCATATGTCGCCGAATGAAAGTATGCAGTGTCATCTCTACGGCACAGTATTGCCACATTAAGAAATCTGTTTACAACTCTTATTTTCTTTGATCAAAAAAAAAAGTGTCGGTAACTGGTTCTTGTCGGTCATTGGCGCCACTACGTTACCTACTAAATAAAACATTACAAATAAATATTGCCTCATAATTCAAAGAAAATAAGTCACTAATAATTGTAACAAATTAACGAACTAAAAGTGTGGGTGGCAAAAACACCGCGAGAATAACGTTGCGCATTATTGCTCTTATTTTGTTTTGCATACCACCTTAATGGAAATGTAAGTGAGAGGTCTTGCGACATTCCGCAGTTATACGTGTCTTGCACAGGTATTTAAGTAAGTAGATGACGTCAATCGACCTATCTTGCGTGTCCAAAAACGTCGGAGTTTTTGATTTTTAGGCTGAAGCAAGAGTCGCGTAATTTCGGTCACGTAAGTAAAAGTTTCAAAAACAAATTCCATTAGCTCTTACACCGGCGGAATATGGTCGTGGGACATATTATTGAGAAGTTCGTATCGATACTTATTTTTGCACTTGACTGTACAATTAGGGTCTTGTTGGCACAGAACCCTACGAACAGAACACAACACCACTAAGTCTACTTTTAAAGGAAATTTGACATTACATGTCTGTTTATCTTTGTTGTGAATTTCGTCTTTTGTTTTTGAGTTAAGGAACTACTGAGTCAAAGCTATTAGAAAAATACATCTGACTAGTTGTTTTTACTTCCCTATTATCTAACAGAACCCAAAACATAGTGTGGATCCAACTATAAAATCGTTAATGCCATCTTATTAAACTGCGCATTGTTCGTGCACTGTTATCAATCTAATACGGTAATGGACGAGAAAGTTATAGATAATAGCTTTAAAGTGTATGCGCGGGCTCACCATAGTGATACTATGTTATTGGGAACAATAGAGCTTCCAATGACATAATAGCATTAGGAAAAGCGAAAACGTCTTAATCCGGCTTATGATAAAACTAGTTGAAGGTAACGAAAGTTGATTTCAATAAGGTAGAAAGTGCGGATCATTTTGTGTTAAGTTTTTTTTTTATAATTAGCTGGAAGAGTTAGTTACATTTTATATTAGGTAGGTAGAGTTCAAATTAGTTTTCCAACGTTTTTTTTATTAAGGCAGCTAAAAATGTAACAAACTTGTAATGCGATGTGAACAAAGACGTCGCCAGCCGATAGCACAGGGGGGCGGGGGGGGGGGGGGGGGCAAGTTGACTTTACCTACTACAATTAAACTTTTCTCATTCTCTATGACTAATCTAGGACTTTGGTTGTATTATATTTGGCAACTTTTTTAAATCTCTAGGGGGGGCAGCTGCCCCTCCTTGCCCCCCTTGGCGACGCCCTTGTGTGAACTGATAAGTTATCGATGTTTTGAACCACGACATTGAACCTTAAAGCTCAGACCAAATAAAGAGTGAAAATGGAACTAAGAACGGAAAACCGAGGCTGGTAAAACTACTACTAATAGAAAACGGACCCAAAAAATAATACCCAGCAAAGCTCGGTCATTCAGGTAGTAAAAGATTAAATTTTGTAAATTTTTCTTTGCACTTTTCGCGATGTCGCCAATCCGCGCAACTTGATAGTTTTTTTGCGAATTCGCCATCAAAAATGTTTCGTGCACTAATTTATTCATAGACGTGAAATGAAAAGGAATGTACGTGCAGCGAGTTTTTAATTAATGTTATTTTTACTACATGTGAGAATTCTGGTCACGTAACCATCTAATTGGAAGCACATTATGTAGTTCGGACTAATGAGTGGGTGTGACGAAATTTTGGAAGCCATTCATTTATAATGGCGATAAGGTTTGATAACTGCTAAGCGGTGCGTCGACAGCTCCGTATTTTGTTTGTAAAGAATACCTTAAGCTTTCAACCGTTTTCCCTCATATTTTACAACAGCGTAGGTAGTTCAATGAGTTCGAGAAATTAGGTAACATACATACTCAAATCACGTCTTTATCCCTTATGGGGTAGACAGAGCCTAAAGTAGCTAGACTTACAGGCCACGTTTAGCAAGATTGTGGGCGTATAGGTGGAAAAAGGAATCATAGTGATGGGTTGCTAGCCGCATCGCCTATAACATAATTCCTAAGAATTACGCCCATTCCCTCGATGAGCTTTTACCATTTGCGCGGGACGAGAGTTTTTCCTTTGCTCCCAGACCAGCATGGAAGTAAAATTAGGTAATAAGATGAATATATTTAAAACCACTTGGACGCCTTTAGGTACTGCTGAAATAAAATAGGTACGTTCATTATTTTAATTTGTTGTTCCTGTCACAGGAAACACTCCGTATGTTAGCATAATCTTTTGCTAACCAGAAATAACAGATTTGGCTATAAAATAAAATTGCTACATAAACTCAATGCTTTTAAGATAAAAGCATTTTGATCGTCTACTTTGTCTAAAGCGGGAGCTTCGCAATTCTCACATAAAACCTGTTGAAACGTAAATGTAAAATGTAATTAAATTTACCTAACATTAATGCTTCTTGGAGCGTGTAAACTGTTGCAGGGTCTTAGCTGGCATTGCATAAATATTAAAACCCTTTATAATTGTCAATAAAAAAAGTATGGCGAATTGCCTATTGTCATCGGAGATTCTGGCTCGCATTGTGTTTGGTTTCGCCACTTTACCTTGTGCAGGTCGGTGACAACAGGCGAAGCTAAGTTTAGTTAACTTCTCAGGTCACTGAGGGGTCACACAAAACCATTTTTTTAAATTCTGTTGCGGAAAACCAAGGACTATCAGCATGCAGTATGTCTGATAGGGATAAAGGGGTGAATTTCAAAATGAACGAGCCGATAATTCAATTTATTTTATCTTACACACAATGCTTTAGGCTAAGGCTAAAACAAATTTCAAACAGTTAAGATTAACTATCGTTTATGAATAAGAGTTGATTTGTATGTATGTTGAGATGTACATGTGTATGTAGGATTATAATTTTATAAAAAAAAGTCATGTCTTAGTCTATGGGAGTAGCGGGGGGGCGGGGGGGGGGGGATTCGCGGATGATGGCGGATAGCTTGAAAATACGAATTTGGTTGAAATAATTTATGTGTTTAAAAATAATTAAAAGCAGTCTGTTTTCTGGGGTTTTATTTTAAATACTACATGTATAGGTCAAATACACACGTATTAACCTCGATTACACATCCTTCCTCCTCATTTTATCATTTTGTGTGAGAGAATGAACCTAATAAAGGTCTTAAAAAGCTTGTTGCTGACAAATTTCAAAGGCACAAAAGGTATATTTTTTTCCCGTCATTCCTGCTCCTTAAATACGCATTCAAATCATCCCGCCATCTCCTGTTTGGTCTGCCTCGTCATCGCAGGCCGCTAGTCGAGCTGCCAAGAGGCTGAATGATCCCACTGCTGGGTGCTCCCTGCGACAGATGCAAAGAATAATTTAAATTAAATTAAAGCCTTATTTCCTTTTCTGATGGTATTTAATCAGGTGTTTCTGCGGTTTACACTCAATTTATGAAGGGCCAGTACTTAAATCAGTATCGTGACTTGATTATGCGCTACAACGAACGCTGCAATTCATTTATTTGCTTTTAACACTTCATCATGGAACGCGGCCATATAAACCAAGTTTAATTATGTGGCCATGCCGTTTAAATCCAAAGTCTGTCTTATAAATGGGTGATTTTAAGCAAGTGATTTTTCCATCGATTTTTTTGTTTAACACGATCTTGTATGTTACAAAAAGTAATAATGAGATTACGTTAGTTAAAGTTATGTGAGAACATAATTGTATTAAGTATCTATTTATTACTTCCATGCTGGCCTGGGAGCAAAGAAAAAACATAGAATATACCAGTTGCTTCTCTTCCCGGGGATATGGTAAAAACTCATCGAGGGAATGGGCTAAAATCATAGGAATTATGTTATAGGCGATGCGGCTAGCCATTACTATTTTGATTCCATTTTCCATCTATACCTAACGCCACAATCTTGCTAAACGTGGCCTATGTTGGTCTTGACCCTTAGGCTTTGTAAACTTTGTAAACCGTGATTTGTATTGTGTGTGTGTATTTATTACGATTTAAAAACCTACAAATGTATGTGTCGGTCTCAGTATGGATTGTATGTTATTTGATTTTGGTTATGAACGAGTACAAACAATCGCTAACAGATACGTCAGGAGTGTTTTGGTGCTGACAAAATTATCTAAACTCTGAACATAGTATGATGGTGATTATACTTGAATTATTTATTTATTTATATGAAACGCTTTAAGTGAAATGCAAAATTGATGCAAATGAGACGCCTTGAAACAAAGTTGATAAATATCAATATTTGAAATGTTATTTCCATCCACTTCCATGCTGGCCTGGGAGCAAAAAAACACAGAATGTACCAGCTTGCTTCTCTATCCCACGCAAATCGTAAACCCATCGAGAGAATGGGCAAAAATCTTGCCAATCATGTCATGGCTATGCGGCTAACGCTAACACCCCATCACTATCTTGATTCCCCTTTTCACCTATATGCCCACAGTCCTGCTAAGCGTTACGTTTCGTTCTTGTTACCCTAGGCTTTGTCTACACTATCTATGTATGAAAATATTGTCGTTATACAAATGTAACTTCACTATGATTCAATTAATCAACCACATTTTCACTGTGCAAGGCCGCAAGTGGTTAGATTGTGTGTTCGATCCTTTAGATTTGAAACCTGTATCGTGGGGACCAGAACTAAACAATATAAAGTTAAACACTAAACTGTGAACACAAAATGGTATTCACGGCAGCTGATCGCATTTAAGATTAATAATTAGCTCCGATTGTGGGAGTTTCATGATTATAGCAATGATATTTAGAATAGTGCATAATTTACCTGTCGTTGCTAGAGTATTCAGCAGTCATGTCGGCGCGATTGCATGCCTAATGCAGGGATGTCATCGATTTGCATACATTAATTATGTGTTTTGCTGTAGTTTATATTCCACGGAATAGGGTTACCAATGGATAACCTCAACACCAGAGGAATGCAGATGGGTTGCCACCCTAGACAGCTGAGATATCGTCTTCAAGTAATTTCCTCGGCTGTCTTAGTCTCCAATCTCCAAGCCAGAATATACCACGGTAAGCACTGCTGCTTCGTATAATTCTTGTAATTACGTCAACAAGGTTAGTCCATTAGAACTAAGGCCTTCAAACTTTTTGTCCTCAAGGTCGTGGCTTTTCTGCTAACTCCCTAGAGCCAAAAGCTGGCTTGTTCACGTCATGTTTCACCTACATACGTACCGTAGTTATGTGATGAGGGTATATGAAATGATCCGAACGTAAAGGGGTCTAGTGGTTGAAGGTTTCATTGTTTTTATCCATTCAAAATAGGGAGAGACGTCACTAACCGCCATCTACAGTGGTCATGTCACCAATTTTTGCCACGGAATGACTTTAAAAATTGGAGGGTGGGAACTTTGATAGTTTCCAAAAGACTATAAAATTAGCACTTGGGAAATTGTAAATGAAATCAATTTTGTTTCATGTTGAGATTGGTACGTGGTTAAACGAGAACGTTTGACCATTTGTTATAAAACTTTTCTACTTAACAAAATACAAGTGAATAGAAACTAACGAGAGATGATGAAATAAACTGTTTGCATAGTTGTGCCTGCCCTCAATCACGTCGTAAAATAGTTTCTAAGTCCATAAGGAAACCACTAAGAGCGTAAATTATTATTTAAGTGTCCATTGTTCATTTACAAAAAGTTTTTTCCACCAAAACTAATATCTTTGGATAATACAGAACGCTTCTTTGTGAACAAATTCTCGCTCAGCATAAATTTTTCATGGGTGCAGATCAGAATATAAAGTTTAAAATGTATAATGGGTTAAATACATAATGGTGCAAAATATATCATGCTATTTTATGTGTAACTTTTATCTAAATAAACTTTTTTGATAGCGTAATATGTAGATTGATTTAGGTCAGGTTAGGTTTAGCTTATAACAATTCTGTTAATTTGCAATTTGCTGAGAAAATCGCATTACCTATATATTTAACTCATTATACATTTAAACTTGTATTTTAATACGTACCTATTTTTCATCCAACTACAATAAAGAACAATATTTTGAGAATCTAATTCAACTGGATAACTCCAGTAACATGATGTCGAAGCGATTTTGTGATCAATTGTGCCCGTTTTCTTCCTTATTATACTTATGATGGTACCGGTACCTACTAGCTTTTAACACCAAACCCTGGGAAGAACAAAAAGTAGAACAGTTCCTATTTCATGGGAATGTGAAAAAATCCATCCATAAGTGCACTTTTGAAATACTCAACGTAAAAAATCTCTCAGAATTATTCCGGGATAATTTAGCAGGTTAGTTTGACTGAACACATTAATCATGCTAAACGTGGCCCTAAGGTTTTGTTACCTTAGGCGCTCTACCCCGTAAGGGATAATGACGTGATATATGTATGTAGATTTAGACTGCTCATTGTATTTCAGACAATCATGGCATTCTTCCATGCTGGTCTGGGAGTAAAGAAAAAACATAGAATGTACCAGTTGCTTCTCGTCCCGCGCAGATGGTAAAAGCCCATAGAGGGAATGGGCGAAATTCTTAGGAATCATGTTATAGGCGATGCGGCTAGCAACCCATCACTATTTTGATTCCTTTTCCACCTATACGCCCACAATCTTGCTAAATGTGGCCTGTAGGTACCTGTTACCTTGGGCTCTGTCTACTCCGTAGAGGATAAAGACGTGATTTGTGTATGTGTATGTGTGTATGTTGTGTATATGTATGGCATTGAGCTGCTGAGGGACCGCACTGTATCATCATAGCAACCATTCCAACCTTATTATGTACCTACGTCTATGTATAATGCTGTCGGTTAGTTACAGCTCAATGGAAACCCATGCTTAAGCAGCAGGTGACCGCAAAGGTACAATCCGCTCCTAAGATTATGAAGACGCTATTACGAGGAATTTGTGGTCACCAACTTTCTTGGCTGATTCGTTCCTGCAACCGGAAGATAGCGTGATTGAAATTACATACCTGATTTACCTACGGTGCTATGGCTTGTAACAGCGAGGAATGTTAAGTACTTTTACTTTCATCAGATACCAACTAGCGGGAGCAGGTGCGATGGAACAGAAATGAGCTCAATATTACCCGGTCTTTTATTTGTCTTGTTGGTTTTTAGGGTTCTGTACCCAAGGGACCCATTATAGACTTCGCTGTCCGGCCGTCTGTCCAGCGGTCAGGCTGTATCAGTGATAGCTAGACAGTTGAATTTTTCACAGGTTACTGCTATAACAACAAATTCAAACGGAATATTTTTATTCCTGCCTATGTCAATCGCCAACATAAAACGACCTCATACTGCATACATTTCGCTTAAGACTAGGGCTCTGGTAACGCTGGATATTATAAAAGCTTGCCAAATTTGTTCGGAACCTTCGATGCGCGAGTTAGACTCGCACTTGGCCGGTTTTTAGTTTATATGGCGTACTATTTCAAATACTTGTTGAGTCGTCAATTGCGTTCAAACTTTCAAATATATCAATTGTAGAAGTTCATACAGGCTTACAAGTCGACACGAAAAGTTAATTCTTAATTTGTCTATGAAGGTCCGGCCACACCAGTGCGTAAAAGACGCCGACGGTGCGTTTACGCAACAAAATGTATGAAGAAACGGTGAGAGAACGTGACGCATGCGACACGTCACTGCGTACACGCAGCGGTGTGGTCGTTCCTTTATAAAGCAACATTTTGTCGATTTTAGATATTCGTGGTCAAAACGAAAGTCATAAAGTTTGCCATGTCCACCCTTCTGTCCGTTTGTCCGCATCTTAGCATCTTAAAAGCGGTAAATGGGAATAGGTGTACCTACAAAATAATAACAGCGATAAAACAGCATGATTACATTTTGAAAAAAATGCGCAGGACGTAATTAATTAGGAATGGTCTTTTTTCTCTCGTTGAGATAATCGTTCAAAATAACGAAAACCATTTCACGATGCAAGGATTCCTTTGCGAAATATCAAACTTTAAAGTGATATTTTTTGTTGTGCAGTGTATCTCCCCAGCCAGCTAAATAGTAGTAATAAGATACTTAGAAAACATGTCAGTACTTGTTTAAAAGGGAAACTATCACAGCTATGATGGTACTCACAGTAATAGACGGCCTGAATATTAGCCTCATTAAGATACTACATAGTTCGATTTCCGATTCCCGACTCGCGTTGGTCAGATTTTTTATCAGAAGTAGATTACATAAAAAGGAAAACTGACGCAGCATTGCTGACTTAGGAACAGTACGTACAGTCATTATACGTTAACTATTGCTCCTGGCATTATTAGGAACTACACTCACACGCTTCTAACGAGATCCAGTAATTTTATAGTAGGTACTAGCTTCTTGGACATTTACGATGCCGTAAATGGGTGGATTTGCCGGATCAGTAAAACTGCCGGAAAGGCTGTGGATGTACAATTTACATGAAGTGCCGGACCGGAATAATTATGTAATTTATAATCAAAACTATATTATAAACGACTAGCGACCCGCCTTGGCTTCGCACGGTATACTATGCATTTATTATACATAATAAACCTTCCTCTTGAATCACTCTATCTATTTAAAAAAACCGCATCAAAATCCGTTGTGTGCTTTTGAAGATATAAGCATACATAGGGGCATAGGGACACAGGGACAGAGAAAGCGACTTTATTTTATTTATACTATGTAGTGATGATGATGATGTTATAATCTTCAAAGATATTTCGAAGAGGCTAACAGACGCTACGGGTGACCGCAGAGCTGGCAGCTTCCTTGGACAGCGTTTTAGTATCGCTGTCCAAAGGGGGAATGCTGTCAGCGTCTGTGGTACTACGCCACGGGGGCCCCTCCTTTTTTAATTATATTATTTTAAGATTAGTTTTAGTTTCGTTTTTAATTTAATCATAGTTTAATTTGGTTTTAATTCCCCTATTGTAGTTTTTTCATTAATCAAAATTGTACAGGTAGCCACTAGCCTTTCCGACAGTTATACCGATCTGGCATAGGGAGAAGGCTTGAGGGATACTATGAGCTTCGTTCGCGCGTAAATATACACCGTGTGCCTAAGCTATTAAGACATTAGAATTAAGGATGGGCAAATGTAGAAATTATATCGAAATATCGATGAATCGATATTTTTCAAAACTATCGATGTAAATTGTGTAAAAATATGGATATACCTGTATGTTGAAATTTTTGCACGTTTTCAATGTAATTCTGTATTTAATTAAGTATTTAAGCCATGTATGTCATACGCCCATAAGCCGCAGTCATTTTTTATTTAATGTTTTAGGCGAAGGGAGCTGAGCCAATCCCATACAGCCAAATTAATCATCAATTCCTTCCTTTCTAATCTAGATCGGAGATCGGACGAGAACTCATTAAAAAAAAATTGACATCCGGAAAAAGAACCGATTTTGATATTCCAAGATTAAAAATACTGTCGATAAATTATCGATTATTTTTTTAGAATAATGTCGATATTTGAATATTGATGTGTTTTACCCAAGCCTAATCAAAATTCTGCGTCCGTTCGTAACCATAGTCTCGTGTTTGGGCACGCGGCCGTTGTCACGCACAGCCTAATATGTCACTTATCCAAGCAAATGGAGTGGAAAAATTATTGGTTTTTCAAATTAGTTAGGCAACCTGTAATCATACTGAGCTGAACGTACACCGTTTAAGCACTACTTATGGCACTAGAACACAGTTCTTAAGGTAATAATGGATAGTGCAAATGCAAACGTGAAACAGTAAATTACAACGCGTTTCTTAGACTAGAGGAAAATATTAATGGAATAATTCCCCGTTTCGCCTTGGTACATGTTTTCTTGCTGTCTATTTCAACCATCGATCGTAAATTATCATAATATTCTAAAATATGCTCGAAAGTGTATCGCCAAAATAATTAGAAAAGTCGCTGTGATAACAACAGTTTTCAGCGCAGTCACTTGTGGACTACGAAGGCGGCACGATGGCTCGAATTAAAAATAACAAAATTGCAGGGTACTTTGTATCTAGGCTTCAAACACTGAAAAAACGATGTTGCCCGCAGCTTTGCTTAAATGAGTATGTTCTAGGGGTGCGAGTCGGGTTACCTCCGCGTGTGGTCAAGAGCTGCGGTTCGTTTTTGGATTCGTCCGAGGGGAAGAGCAGTGCTTGGTCCGGTGCACCCTGAGCATCGGGTAATGGTTTCTTGGCAGATTATGAGGGATATCATTATCCGTTGGCTGAGAGCCCGAAAGGGGGAGAGGATTTTTTTGACCGTGTTCTACCGTAGGTACAGCGTTGCTGACATTTTTGTCACAAGATTATTGAATACTTATTTATTACCTACTTTGACATTGGTGAAGTCATTGCATCGATCGATTGTTCATAACTTTTTAAACTCTTTGAACGTCATATACGGATCTGGTATGACTTAAACTTAAAACGCTTTTGTCGGTAGCCGACAACAATAACTGATTTAATTTTGTACATGACAATGCCTCGCCTGACATGAAACAATAAAGCATGGCGTGCACATTACTAACATTCCTACGCACGGTCAATGAGTAAGCCGTCTAAGCTTTCCTAAGGTCAAACAGCGAAGGTCACATCAACGAGACTCGACACTCCTCCGCTGACAAGGCTAAACCGGATCCCATTTTCGAAGGCCTTAAGCCATATTGTTTGATCTATGACCTGTCAAAAATCTATAGACGCATGGCATGTTGATTACAGCCCGGACGAAGCATGGGGTCGCAGTTATCGGTAATTTAAATCAGTTTTAGTTGGTAGTTGGGCTTTGGCGTAATTTGAAGGCGGGTTTGACTGATCATAATTGTGGTTCATTATTAAATGTTTGAATTGAATTACCTAGAGTTAACCAACTGTCAGTTTAACAATTCTATATGTAGCGTAGATAAGTTAATATTCCGGAGTGAAATTTTAAGTCACCAAACGTTTTATTTCTAGTAAACTTATAGCACTTGGTAAGGTTTTGGTGATATTTCTTTTAATTCAAGCAAAAAGTAAAATTTTAATGTACCTAATGTTTAATGTAACCTACCTACCTAGTTATATTGAGATACCAAAAGGTGCTCCAGAAAAAAAAAGTCGCCTAAAGTGCATTCATTTTGTACCAATTGGCGATGTGAGGCCATCTCGAGCCTATATTTTACACTACACACTGGGCACAGGCCTGCTCTCATAATGAGAGGGCTTGGGCTTGTAGTTTTCAGGAGGCCCAGCGCGTATTTCGAATAACACACACCATTGAATTGCTTCCCACATGTGCGCTTCCCGATGTTTTCCTTCATTAACCCCCGGCGCAAAAAGAGGTGTGCGTGTATCTGTCTGTGGCATCGTAGCTCTCAAACGGATGCGGTTTTTTTCCATTTGAAAGCCAGTTTCATAAAAGCCATGTTTAATAAAAATCGGTCCAGCGGTTTGAATAATATCAGCTCTTTTCCAAAGCGATGTAAGGCAATTTTCTAAGTTAGAAATAGTTAATAAGTGTGCCGCTAGATGGCGCTGTACAACATGCAAGCGGGTATTCCTGACCTGACCTTTTTTGCAAAATGTCTCCTATTTGGTCTCGGAACGTCCGTCTAGGCCTTCCCCTCCCACGTTGTGGTGGTCACCGTGTTCGCCCGCAACGCCCGCAGTTCAAGGCCTGGAGGGAACGTGTGTGTTTTTAGACGGTAGGCCTCTCCCCTCCTTCCATAGGGAAGGCAGTGGCGAGATGGAGAGCCCGTCATACCTCCG
Source organism: Pandemis cinnamomeana (assembly GCA_932294345.1). Classification (NCBI taxonomy): domain Eukaryota; kingdom Metazoa; phylum Arthropoda; class Insecta; order Lepidoptera; family Tortricidae; genus Pandemis; species Pandemis cinnamomeana. The sequence goes on along the minus strand of OW028705.1, from coordinate 5,369,754 downwards.
TTCGTGCTGCCCCGAGCGCGGAGATGCATAAGGCGCATTTTCCACACGTTAAAAAAAAAAAAAAAAAAAAGCCCTTCCCCTCTCAACGCAACCATTCACACTCCCTGTGAATCCCTGTTTAGTTAATCTACTTTTTCAATTTTGAACATAAGTATCATCCGAAAAACTCAGAGGTTGAGAAGCCAATGATAAAACAGCTGGGCCACTACGGTTTTGTTACTTACTCTATTGAAAAAGCTTAGGTGTTTACTATGTACAAATGCCTCAACTAAAACTATTCTAAAAAATGGTCATGGTCTCATACCACGTCCAAAGCCCGATGTAATTTATATCAAAAGATGACCTTTAGTGCTCAAAATCGTGAGCCAAATAGAAGTCGGACTAACTACTGAGAATTAATTCACGTTTTGCGAATTGCAATCATGCCTGTTATTATTCTTGTTATTGTCGCTGTTACCAACTATTGCGTCTATTGCGCTTAGAAACATGCAAATGATACCTAAATAGTCATGTTTAATTTCATTTCCATCTAGAAGAATAAGAATAAGAATAAATTTATTTCACCACAGAAGTTACAAAGTGCATAACATTTTACAAAGGAGACATTGTTAAATAGAGATAGGTATACGACATTTTATGCGGTAAGTGAAACGGCGGCCTTCGCACTACACTCTGGGTCTGTATCGTGAGTGCCAAGTAGAGTACTCAAAATACAAGAATCATACAAAATAGAAAAGAAAAGAAATGGTTAGAAAGTGTGTGTGTGTGTGTGTGTGTGTGTGTGTGTGTGTCTATGTGTGTGTGTGGCTACACTTAGTAAGCGCCTGTAAGGGGATCCTCAGTATCTTGGTGATTTATATTTGCTAGACATACTTCGATAGCATCTATACTTAATTGTTAAATAAAGTAGTTATAACTTTGCACACATCTATATGTCTGTGTAAGTAACCTATTAGGAGCCCCTGCTCCTAATAGGTTACCAAGGAGTTACCAAGACGTCTTAATGCGATTCAATTCCGATTCAGTTAAGGTTCGCTCGCTATCACATCCATACTAAAAATGTCAGCTAAAACCTGACGTCATGGTCCCAGGGCTCTGATAACGCTGTTTTTTTATCGCTTCCCAAATTTGTACGGAACCCTCGGTACGGCCAAGTGCAAACATATGTATTGATAGGAACTTCTCAAAAATATGTCCCACGACCTTATTACGCTGGTGTAAGAGCGTATGGTACTTATTTTTGAATCTTTGTCTAGATACATATTATTACACTTGACTGTACACGAGTTCGACTCCCATTGGCTGGTTTTTTTTTTCGTATTATAACAGCTCTATTTATATCAATGTAAGAATTGTTTGTTTAGTCTAAGTTGCTACTTATCAGATATCGCCCCAGGCAACACAGATAATGTAACAATTAACAGTTATATATTACTTTTACTGGTGTCGAAAAAGTCAATTAAGATATCAATTTAATTAATCGGTCAAAATAAACTATAGCTAAGCGATAGATCGTAAAATAAATTGGCAAATAATTTTGAATCTAGACTAGCAAGTCTAGATTTTTTACTAGTCGTAGGTTGATTTAGCGTACAAGAAATTTCAGGAGAAAAAATTATGCTTCGTGTCATGATTTGATCAAAGTAATACGAACTAAAAAAAATACATAAGAGTTGAGAACCTCCTCTTTTTTAAGACGCTTATAAACCTATCATCACTATACCTTACCATACTATACCTTATTATTACCTTACTATATCTTATTCTTTGCAAATAAATTTATTCTGTTCTATTCTATTCTATTCTATCACTACATAGTATAAAACAAAGTTGCTTTCTCTGTCCCTATGTCCCTATGTATGCTTATATCTTCAAAACTACACGGATTTTGATGCGGTTTTTTTAATAGATAGAGTGATTCAAGAGGAAGGTTTTTATGTATAATACATGCATAATATACCGTGCGAAGCCGGGGCGGGTCGCTAGTAAAATATAAACAACTGTCGCAACTTGAGCACTTACGTAAGTACTTTCAAATGAAGTATTTTTTATATCTGTTAAATGTCCTTACGCGTCAGTCACATTCATTGCAGCTAGGAGGCGGAATTACTTAAATGTGAACACTGTTTTGTCAATAATACAAACTCTTTGTGATTTGTTTATGAGTCATGTATGACTGTTTGTGTTCCTATAAATAAATAAAACTATCTCAGAAGATTGTTGCAGCTTTCGAAAGAATTATTTAATCTGGAAAACCGAAATTCCTAAGACCAGAAGTTCCCTGTCCATGTCGTAACTAAACGCCATCCTAAATAAATATACCTATCGTCATACCGTGTCCGGTTTTAAAGTCGTATGAAACCCTCTCTTCCCGTGGATGCCATAAAAGGCGGCTAAGATACCTGATTTGAACGTGAGCAGCAGCGCTCTCTGTTGGCACACGTTGGCGTGTAAGGCCAGGAACTTACTACACGGTTTTCTTAAGAATGTCTTTATTATCGCTGTAAAACCACTCTAGGCCACTTTTGTTGAACCCAAAGCCATTGGGACAGTAAGGTTATGGAGCGATAAGCGAGCAACGCGATGTTGGTAAGACAGACGATGTGGTAAGGATCACGGGAAGTCATTGGGTGAGGAGGAGGAAAACCGACCGTCATGGAGATCCTTGGGAAAGCCTGTGTCCAGCAGTGGACGTGGAAGTCTCCTAGCTGATATGATAAAGATACGGCTACCACTGTATCAAGACTGCAGCGACTTAGGAGAGGAAATATAATTATGTTTAACTAGCTGCAGCCTGCGACTTCGTTCGCGTAGAATTCAATTATAGCCTTTGACACTTGCAAATAATGTGGCTTTCTATTGGTAAAAGAATTTTCAAAATCAGTTTAGTAGATCCAGAAATTACCCCATTTTTATACGTAAATAAAACTCATTTACGAGTAGGTACCCCTGGGCCCGGGGGGAGGCGACGGTTATGTAGTAGGGAAATAGGGAAAGAGGTGGGGGGAGCATATAGGTCGCGTCATGTAAAAAGAATGCTGGAAAAAAGTAGAGGACCCCCCTCTGCTCATAGTGTACCCATGCGCAAGCATCCCCTCTTTCTTCCAGCGTTCTTTTTACATGACGCGAGCTTGCTGTACCCACTGAAACACTACGTTGCTCGCTTGCCGGATTTAGGAAGGCGCCGTGGGATCCCGAAGATTCGAGCCGTCGAGATACCGCTACAACTTCACACACTTTAAATCTTTATAATATGTGTATATTTATTTTAAAGTAGGTAGATCTAAATAAATTCTTATAATTATAGACAGCCCGTCCTATTCGTATGTCGCAATTCGGTCGAAATATTTTTTGTTGGCATTGCACCTGCAGTCAGAGCTGGCGTTTATCCAACGCTTCAGGTGGCGTGCAATCAGTCTCGTCATTCGTCAAGGTGCGCAAAAAACGCGGCCAAGTCCAAGGCAATGTTTCATCGGCTACGTGGGCTTACAGAACTCTTACAAGATCAGCTTCTAAACTGAAAATATTTTATGAAATGCTAACGTAATCAGGTGCATAAGTTTCGCTTATGAAGTCGGGTTAACCGCGTAAACAGGTAATATAATTTGTGGGGGGACCTGGGCGGTTACTGGGCATTTTCATTTCGAAAACCATTTAAGTTTTGCCGAAATGAACAAATTTCGGATGTACGGTATTAATTTTGGTTAAAGATTACATTTGTAGGTACCTAAACAATAAAAAAATGGACAGGTCTATGTCATTATTCTTGCAGTTAGTTTTTTTTTTATAAAACTGATAGAGGTACCTACAGAAACTGTATGGAAAGTAAAAATCGTAAAAAGATTTGCGAAAGAAAAGGTATAAAGCAGAAGCTAAAATAAAAACAGAAAGTAGAATTAATATTTTTTTATTTAAAATAGATCATTTCATCTGCGCGCAGTTTTTGTACATTCGTAAAGAAAGTAATTCTTTACTTTTATAATAACATCAAAATTCTAACTCTCGGTGTCTTCAAACTTAACATTTGCTCGAGACTCTCCGAATTATGAATTTTGGTCGAACCTTAATCTAAATATCACTTAATGTAGCTTTAAATTTTATCTTATAATTAGCATTAAATAAGGCCTAAATTATTTATATTTATTCACCAGTCATCACCTCAAGGAATTCTGCCAACAAAAAAAAACAAGAATTAAATAGACACACTATGTGGCGTTAGTATTGAGAAAATGTATTAAATACACACACGTGAATTATGTAATTTACGTCTTTATCCCTTACGGGGTAGACAGAGTCTTAGGTTATAAGACCTAAAGGCCACGTTTAGCATAGTTATGGGTGTATAGGTGGAAAGTGGAATCAAAATAGTGATGGGTTGCTAGCCGCATCGCCTAAAACATTATTCCTATGCCCGTTCCCTCGATGGGCTTTTACCATCTGCGCGGGAAGAGAAGCAACTGGTACATATTATGCTTTGTTTTTACTCCCAGACCAGCATGGGAGCAAATTACAAAACAAAGCAAATTAGTATAAAACATTAGAAGTAATTTAAAACTAGCTGACCCAACAAACTTTTTTGACACTTGTAACTTGAGGTAGTAGGAGCGCCATTAAAACTATTTTAAGTTCCTTACCCTCAAAGTCAACAGTTCCGGAGCCATCAGAGTCAATCTCATCGATCATGGTGTCCAAGTCATCAGCTGCTATGGTGTTATCCAGTTCCCTGAAGATTTCCTTCAACACGTCTGTTGTTATGTAGCCGTTTCCTATTTAAAAGAGTTTTATTTGGTTAAAACACTTTTCAAGTAGACGTTTAAATGTAGGTGCAGTCGAACCAATTCATTCCTGACCCACCGTAGAACGTTCTCACAGTAAACGTCGCATGATTTTCCTTGTCAATTCATTGGTACGTTACTATGACACTTACTGTGAGAGGTTACGACAGTGGGTCAGGAATCTATTTGTTCTATGGTATACCTCCTAGGTCGCTATACATAATAACTCTAAGTATGTACTTTATTTTATTAAATGACACATAACTTTACTACTTCATTAGCGGTAACTAATTATATGTAGAGTTACAGCAGCTTTGATTGGCTTTACGTAATAAACAAAACACTATTTTTGAAAATAGGTCACCGAAACAAAATCTGTTGAAACGCCACCTGATTCATTGATCAATTAATTGTAATTGAATGATTACCTTCTTTGTCGTATAATCTGAAAGCTTCCCTGAGTTCGTTGACCATTGCTTCATCGTCAGGCTCCTCTTCTGTCAAGAACTTAGCTGCTAAGGTGCAGAATTCACTAAACTCCATCTCTCCAGAACCTATGTATACCAGAAAAGATAAAATTAAAAACAAGAAATGGTTTCTTATCTAGCTTCGATCGTTCGTTAGTTGAAAATATTTCAATTGGCCCTTTGAACTTTGCTTGTTGAACACTTTAGTTGTAAACTTAGGACTTGGAATGTGATGGGTAAATTCGAGGACTCAGACTAAGTCCCGATAGCCGTGATCGTCTAGTGGTTAGGACCCTACGTTGTGGCCGTAGTAACCCAGGTTCGAATCCTGGTCACGGCAATGCACAAGCATTGTCACGGGGGACGTTTTTAGTTTTTTTACATCAACTATTTGAAATTTGTTTATTAAATAATTATTCACCTTTGCACAACTTCCATTTCGTTTTTTCAACTAACGAGACCTACGAGATTTGCCGCATGGCATTTTTTGAATTTAATTCTATTTTGAAATATTTTGACAAATAGTGAACATTTTACTGTCACAATAATTAGTGTAAATACTATTATTTAAATATTCCTTGTATTGCATTACAGCGCCATCTACATGATCAAGCCCAAACTTCTTTCATGCGCCACGCACACCCAGAAACTAGCGCCATCTATGTGGCTAGTCTTGAACTTCTTCGGCAAATACTCACCGTCTTCGTCAACCTCTGCAATGATTTCCTTCAAGGTGTCATCATCGAGCTCATGACCCAACATTTCCAGGATGGTGCCAATCATTTCCGTACTGATGACTCCTTTCTTCTCGTGGTCGAAAGCGTCGAACGCATTTTTCAGAACTGTTAAAATAAATTAATTTTAATTTATAGGTACCTTTACATTTATTTATACAAACGTAAGATCAATTAATATTGTATGTAACAGTAATAAGCATTTCTCATTAAAATCATACATCGATGACTCATTGTATTTATTTTACAATGGTTTCCAAACTTACATAAACCGTGTGTTTTCAGAGCTTGGCCAACACCATTTTATGTTTATTATGATTTACATTTAAGTATTTGCAACATTGGTGTTTTATAGATCATTTAGTACTAAGCGTTTACGCCCAGGTCAGAAATAACAAGCGATCTCTCAACTAACCAGTTAACTGATACATAAAAGATGACATTAACATTTGAACAACAGGCAATGAAAATGTTAGCTCTTGGCTCCGATATAAAGGTACGTTACGAAACCACATTTTGAAACTATACTCGGTTTATGTTTAATTAGTATAAACCTGAGGGACCCTCGTGTCTCTACTGTTTAGTATGGCAGGGTTGAACTATAGCCACTGTTAGCAAACAGAGCCTCTAGTATAAGTTTTCGCTTTCGTTCACGTAAACGTCTCAATTACTATGGAAATATTGGCAGCGCCACCAGCGGATAGAATCAACAACAAACTGTTCTCATATTGTTTGACATTTAAACGCAAACGCGTGCGAGACGTATTTTGTGACCGAAAACTTACACTAAACTTACACTAATTAGTATAAAGTAATAAGCATACTGAACAATTGAAGTACGATTGGTATAAGTAGAACGACATTCGTTACATTGTTGCTAACAGCAAATTTTGAGATAACAGTAGGTCCTACTTGTAATAAGTTTCGTCAAGACTTAATTGGAACCACTGTTGAACAAACTTTGCTCACTATTTAGAAATTAAGACGAACACAAACTTAAACGTCTCTTGGTACTCGGAAACTCGCAAACTAATGCAGCAGAAGTATACACATACCTAAGTACTTAGAAACTAGTCAGAAATAATTCGGTATGTATACACATGACATCGAGGTGTAACTAATGTAAGTACCTATATTATGGCTTTTTATGACGTAGGTACTAAACTTAATTTTTATTTGCCAAAGTTTATTCAATGGCAGGTTTTGAAAAAGTTTTAAATTAGCATCAGAGGTGCTAAGTATTAATTTAATACCCAGTGTCCTGTTCTCGTGTGCCCTTTTTTTTCAAACAAACAAAAAAAAGACTGAAAAATATTATCGTTCTTTAGAAAAAGTTCTGTGTCACATAAAGCGTGTAGGCTTGAATTATAATGATAAGGTATGCAGTAAAAATTTATATAGTAATAAACATATCATGTACCTACCTATTTAGAAATTTAAGATAAGAAAATCCATTTTTTTGAAATTTTACTTTACCTACTTTATGAGTTATATGCAAGTGTTTATCAATTATTAATTAATTTAATGTTACTTACGCGTAAGCTGGGCTTTGTCCAGTTCCTCCTGAGCACAGAACATGGAACAAAAAAAGAAAATAAATAAAAAATAAATCAAACCCATTGTTTGAAACAACTGAATGAACACAACACTTGACACTTAACACAGAAGCCCTTAACTAATAAGGATTTCTTTAAACGCACCATTTTTTGTTTGTGTGGAGTAGTTTACACTAGAGCAAGTACTGTCAATCTGTGTGATCCAGACTTGTAACATGTAGGTCGTTTATATATCACTAGATCGACGTGTTCCGCCTAGATGACATATTCCAGGGGTGCACAACCGTTGCGGCAAATGATTTGGAAAATCAAAACTATTTCCTGTGGAATAAAAAAATATTTAGTATGAAGTCCGAAGACCTCATATAAAATTAACGATAATATAATAAGACATTTAAATAAATTATTAAGATTAAAATAATCAAGTTAAAAATGTTTAAATAAATGTTAATAATAGCATAAATTAGTCTTGCACTAACGATTCAGCTAAAACACAAACTGTTTTATGCATACCTACCTGAAAATTTAGGCATCATTTAAGTTAGAAATTATTGATGTCCTGGACAAAATGCGTATGTGTAAGAACACTAGAGATTTCTTTAAGATAAGCTTACGACTGTTATCTTTGATAGAAATTAACAAATTGTATAATATTGATCTGTAAATGTTGAGCGCCGATGTGGCTCGCATGGCATCCCAGGATCGCCAAGTGCAATGCTATAGACGGGGCCGAATTTAGTAGCCAAAGTAACCGCGCAACATCCAAAAGGTCTTATATCACTCTCAAAAACACTTAAAAAAACACTGTAATTATGTCAGCAATAAGATCAAAATGAATTTGTTTTTTGGGAGAAAACAACCTTTTTCAAATTGAGCCTATGAACTGTGAATCAATTAAGTGTAGGAAATCAATATAATGATCCAAGTTCGTATAGAATATGTTTAACACTTCCTGTTTGTAATTGGTTGGAAAATTATAGTTTTTTTACATCGTGTTAAGAGTGTTATCAAAAATACATTTTATGTTGACTTTGGCTTTAGCTGAAGCGTTTTTTGGAAATACAAGTATACATTTACTCCTGTTTCCTGTTGCAGCTTAGAGATCTTCAAGGTGAAGGTGTATAACCGGCTTCCTAACATTTTCGCCAATTTCCTAGATGAGCTTTACCATCTAAGGGAAGGGAAGCAACTGGTACATTCCGTGTTTTTTCTTTCTACAAAGTAATATTTTGCGGCATGGAGACACGCTAGTGATTGAACTAAAGAAGACATACTTCAATATCTCATAGTCAGTTCCAATCAGATGAGATCGGGGGGTTCAATAATTTATTCACAGGGTTCCGCCGGCACCGACGTACGGTTTATTACATTTGCAAACACGTAATGTAATGGAATTCAAATAGCAATGAAATTGCTTGGAGTAGTGATAGGCCGGCGAGAAATGCGGGGAGGGAAATTGTAAGGGATGTATGCTAGTCAATCTGATGTATCTCAAATTCAGGACTATGTTTCACCACTTGCAAATGCTACTTTCGAGTGATGTGCCTTCTAATATCAGGCCATCATCATCATCATGTTCATCATCAGCCGAAAGACGTCCACAACTGGGCATAGGCCCCCAAGGCACAGCAACAAAAAAACAAAATCAGGTCCCATTGCATAAACTTCCACGCTGGTCTGTAGGAAAAAAAAATAGAATTTACCAGCTGCTTCTCTTCCCGCGCAGACGGTAAAAGCTCATCGCTAGCAACCCATCTCTATTTTGACTCCCCTTTCCAGCTCGCCCATAATCATGCTAAACGTGGCCTTTAGGTCTTGTTACCCTAGGCTCTGTCTACCCGTAAGGGATAAAGACGTGATTTATGTATGTATGTATTGCATAAATCCCAGCTTTAGTCATAGGAATAGATATTGTTACGCGAACTATAAAAATTTACAGTTTAAAAAGAGCCCATGTAATTAAAGTCGTCGTAAATTTCAGGTTTTCCCTAGACTTTAATTACCTAGAATTCTACCTAGTACAATCACCTGGACATGGACTAATTACAACAGTAATTATGGGTTGGTTTGTAATTAACAATCTCCTTTACTTCGGGTATGACCGCAATTAATTAATGTTCTGTGATAGTTTGCGTATTTATTAATATCTCAATAGATACACTATTAAATAATATACTTAATATTATTATTGTTTTTACGGCAGTTACATTCTCAATTAATGCATTATCACTAGTCGTTATTTTCTACATCCTCATCTAGTGATTTTTTCTGTGTAACCTCGTAAATAGGCCGTCTTCAAATTTTAAGTTGAATGGGCGACTCATATCACATCTTCCATTGCCTATATATGCCAAACACCCGAATCAGGCTGCCAAGTAGCAGTGGTTGCGCTGCTGTGTTCAGTGGTGAAGTAACAGCTGGTAAAATTACTTGAAATTACTGGCACATGACTGAGGTATTTTGTGTAAATTCTGTATACTGGCAGCGCGTCTACAATCCTCAGGCGTTTCCAATGGCCACGGGTAGATATATAACAGGAAGAAATACAATACTTAGGAATAGTACCGATATGGTGTATGGTGTATTTGCCACGTTATTACAAACAACTTGATTTTAGTGTATGGTCATCAATGGCTTTTTGCAGTTCTACTAATAAAACATTGTATCCCGTTAAAAATTAAAACGATGAACATTGATAAGTCTGCATTTTGATAATTACAAGTGCCTCTTACTATTGGTCCCTACATATTCAAATTTAAAAGTCGTCATTTGTGGCAAGGACAGAACAATTTAAGTAACAATAACAATGTAAGTAAAGTGCCTATATTGGATCGATCGAAGAGGCGTCTGTACACACTTAGTCATTGAATCACCTTACACAAATTCAGTTTCAGTATGTATTTACATCTTTTAAAAGACATTTGTCATTAGATCTGGCATTAAAGTATTCGTACGTTAAAAAAGTTATGGACATAATAAAATTATGTTTTCGTTCGACTGATAAATTATGCTTTCAAAAATCAGGCCTAAGGGCCTAAGATTTAGGTAGGTATTTGAACTAAAAGAAGAACGTTAACGCTCGGTCGTATCAAGAAATCAATTAAAAGACGGTAGAAGTGAATTGCTTCACCAACAACATCTGACAGGGATACTCCTATATTATGATAATAATGTTGTAGTAAGTCCCTTCCATACTAGTCTGGGAGCACAGAAAAACATAGAATGTACATACTAGTTGGCTTCTCTTCCTATGCAAATGGAATGGTTGAAAATCTTAGGTACTTTATCATGTTATAGGCGATGCGGCTAACGACCCATCACCATTTTGATTCTCATTTCCGCTACGCCCACAAACATGCTAAACGTGGCCTCTTGGGCTTTTTACCTTAGGCTCTGTCTACCTCGTAAATGATAAATACGTGTATGTAAATATATATGTATGACATCATCACTACATCTACAAAACTACAAAACGGATTTTGATGCGGTTTTTTTCAATAGATAGAGTGATTCAAGAGGACGGTTTTTATGTATAATTCTACGTAGACGAAGTCGCGGGCAGAAGCTAGTAAGTCTATAATTTAAGACCAGACTTGTCTTAAGTGGAGTATACCAAAAACAAGGCCCAAGCCCGCCCGCTGACAAACCTAGTACCTAGATAATCTCTAGTAATATTTTCAATCTATTTACATACTTCTTATAATCGTTTTAGTGCACCACGAGGAAATATAGCATACCACGTCATCGGCTATCACGGAGACTCGAATTTGTCCTCTCCAATTTATTGTCTCTTACTAGTTTGCGTTCAAAATAGAGACAGGTATATTAAGCGTATGTTTTTAATAGAACGCGACGTACTAAACGCAATCAGTCTTTGCTTCGTATGCAGTTGACTGGTATAAATGATGCTTATATTTACACTCGGTGATTAGCCGTCAGCCGTGTTAACGGAGTTGTTAGAAGCAAAATTGTATATTTCATTGTATTTTATCGTAGGGCGAATCAATCATACTTAGCGTGCCATCCTATACATAATTAGTACATACATACATACATAAATCACGTGTTTATCCCTTACGGGGCAGACGGAGCCTAAGGTAACAAGACCTAAAGGCCACGTTTTAGCGTGATTGTGTGCGTACACGTGGAAGGGGAATCAAAACAGCCGCATCGCCTATAACATGATTCCTAAGATTTTCGCTCACTCGATTTCCCACGATGGACTTTTACCATCTGGGCGGGAAGAGAAGCAAACTGGTACATTCTAGGTTTTTGCTTTACGCCCAGAACAGCATGGAAGAGCAGTATTAGTGGTGGTGGTTGGTATTGGTAATTAGGATTGGTGTTCAATACATAATAGTAATGTTTTGAATGTCAAATGATATAAATTGTAATTTAAATCGTCTTCCGCCATTATTCATTCACTACTTTTTTTTTCGTTTTTATGAAGTAATTTTTCTTTGCGAAATAAAAAAAGTATCGTGATATTATGACTAAAAAGGTTAATTTTAGCTATCTATAACTGTTTTCAAAATGGCACACTTTGTTGGTAGTTTACCACAATTCATTCTAAAGATTCTGGTTGGTGTTTTCCCATTTTATGTTTATGAATCCAGTTAAATGTAACTTTCCTTGAAATGTCAAGGAAAATTGAAACAAATTGTTATTCTTACGACATTTTTTTATTCTTATAAATAACTTATCAATAAATAAATGTATGGTTATTGTTATCCAAATAGATCTTTGTAAAAGATGTTTTAATTTTAGAATTTCTCGCCATCACTGTTTCACAGCCGAGCCGTTTAGTCGTCGCCTCCCGTCATGACTTCCATGAATTCTGTAAGTTATAAAGTTAAACAAGTTAGAAAACCAGAAGAATTTCGTCAGTGCTAACAAGGGAGTATGAATTTTTTATACCGAGAATGAGCTAGGGAAATTGTGGAAAGTCCACAGTTTCTGTCACAATTACGGTTGACTCAGTAAATATTCAAGTCTTATCGCGACGCTGGGACGTACGTCTAGCCTTTTTAATAATGTAGCCACACTTTTCTAAGACATATTTTTTTAATTCTAAATGACAAAAGAGTACCTAACCATACAGCCAAAAAATCGGAAAATATGCTAGGCTGTTATAATTTAACATTTGTATGATATTTAAGGTATTCGAATTCAAAGAACACAACGGCTTGGATTAAAAGCATCTCTCTAATAATTACGTACTTATTTTCATTGTCATTCATTTATACCAGTTGAACGTATGTCAACATCTACTTTCCATTATTTTTTATTACAAATTGGGCGTGTTATCGATATGCGTGCGAAAGAGCCATTTTACTTTAACGACTCTATTGACCATAATGTAACGTGGAGCTATACCTTAACAGCACATTATAAATTATAATAACGACCCTACTTTTTAGGAATTTTTATGAGTATCCCCTGAAAATGACTGTTAACATTGAACATGATGGGGAAGACGGCTTTTTAAAAAGCTTTTGAGCCGCTAGCATGCTTTAATTATTTCTTCATAATTAATACATTATCTTATGTGCTTTTTGTTTACTTTCTTTAAATTTCTAATTGCACCATTTGCGTTAATCGCATTGTTGCGTGGTAGAGACCGCCCTGAAGCGATAAGGCTCAAATGAAATTTTAGTGTCATTGTATTGTAATGAATTGTAATAGATACCTACTTACATACATAAATCACGTCTTTGCCTCTTACGGGGTATTGTAATATTGTGATTATTTAATTTGGATGTTTTATTACCTACAACAGTTTACAGTTGTAAGTTAAAAAGTACCTACAGTTTTATAAGCGTACAATGCCCATTGTCAATCCTGGAAATTGATCCCTTGAGCACTTTTCTATGTAAGTAGGTACTTTTATGAGCTAAATTAAATACAAAATAATGTATCTGAAATGTATTCTACTACTTATTCGTTTCGTTTTTTAATAAATATTATTTTTGTTTTTATTTTGTTTTTCACGTATTAATTTTATGATTTTTACATTTTCAGAATTTACTAAGATATTCTATTATACTAGTAATGTTCTTTTTGTTTTTTTTTGTGTTCATTAAAGAGTATTTACGAGTATAATTATTTGATGTAAAATATCTAACTTGAAACATACCGTCAAAATCAACAGTGCCTGAGCCGTCAGAGTCAATTTCTTCAATCATCATGTCCAACTCCTCTGCGCTGATCTTGTCATCGAGCTCTCTTAGAATTTCTCTGAGAACTCCCGTCGTGATGTATCCGTTACCTGTAAATACAAAATAAAAAATAATTTGTTATGTCACAAAGAAATTTGGTAGAAAGTCTTTTTTTCAAAAATATGTACAGTCGAACCGCCTCCTTTTTATGAAGTCGGTTAAAAAGTAGAGGGTTGATAGAGGAGGAAAGTTAGAGGAATATTTTTTGTAATCATGGCTGGTTCCAATAAAAAAAAAAATCTCAATACCCACTTATAGTTTACAGAGTGTATGAGGGAATAAAAACCTTTTTTCTTTTTTTTCTTACCTTCTTTGTCATATAACCGGAATGCCTCTTTGAGTTCTTGCTGCATCGCTTCGGCGTCCTCCTCAACCATGAATTTCGCAGCCAGGGTCACGAATTCATCGAACTCTAACTCGCCAGAGCCTGTGACAAGTAAAGAGTGGTATTGTGATACGATATGATACCAGACCGATAAAAGAGACATCATTATGTTATTACATTGACATCACTATCACATTTTTTCCTAGAATGTTTGGAATTTAATTACAACCATGACATTAGTTTCAATAAAATAGGTACTCTTTTTTCCTTTTGATAACAAAAACCTAGATCGCTGCGGGTCTTTTAATTTTTTTCCGGAATATATTAAAACTAGCTTTAGCCCGCGACTTCGTCCGCGCAGACAACGTCAAAGTGACATATGACATATGAACATTGGGTAACAATTTCCTATCCCGTCTTTTTATCCCGTGGAAAATTTGAAAAATCCCGCCTGAGAGCTGCTCTTTGTTCTTCAAGGATTATGTCTGTGAATACCAAGGATCTGTATTAAGTAGCAAATCATATAGGTTATGGTTCTTTTTATTTCTTATCACACCGGAATTTCGCAAGGTCCAAAAATCAGTTTTCAGAAATCATAATTACGTATTGGTACGCGAAATATAAAGATTAAAAAAAGTATCCATGTCCGTCTCCTGGTTCTAAGCTACCTCTCCACCAATTTTATTATTAAAATATAATTAAAATCAAGATTATTTTAGTGTTATTATAAAAAATGCACAGCGGAGTTTGACTGTTTATATTATCTGGGGGAGGGTGGTTGTTATAGCGCAGTGACTGGTTATATAAAATTTTCGTCGCAAAATTATACAAAATAAGTACACCTACAGTTCTTATGTGTATATTCTTTTTATTATTTTGAAAATAGGAAATGTACTGGTAATGCATCGTAACAATATATTAAATTTAGAGCATATACAACTTCTATATTAACAATTCAGGGTCACTTATTCTAACTAAAAAAGTATGAAGTAATTAATATAATAAATTATGAATGAAAACCTTTCGTCGTCTCTGCCAAAGCTTTTAATCTTAATCTCGCTTAATTGGTTTACGTTAATTTGGAAAGGCTTTTCGTTTTCCCGAACAAAATCATGAACGATAAATTATTTGAATCGCGTAGTATTAAATATACGTATAAAGGAAATTTAGTGAACAATCGAAACGGTACAATAAATTAAGCGCACCTTACTTAAAGTAGTTTTATTTTAGCACATACAGCTTATTAAATCAATCAAATCAGCTACATAACATTCCAAAATTTGCGACTTAAACCATTTTTTTTACTGCCGGTAGGTGGTCATAAATCTATGTTACCTTAACTTATTTTGTTTACCTATTTTATGAGGTCAAGCTACTACTATTGTACTGAGTATCACATTTTTCTTCGACCACTATAGAGTACTATGTGTTTCGTTCAAAATTTATTCAATACTGCTACATAACCTACTCACTTAGCCATAATCTATAAAAAACAATTGCAAAATTGTATCCTATAGTAACCCAAACCGATTAATTACTACCTCCCTATCTGAATTTTATACTTTTCTTTTATGAGCGCTTCAGTTAATTTTGATAAAAGGCTCCTCTGATCTCAGATAAGTATGTTACCATATTAATATACGTGGTAAGCGCGTTTCATAAAAGATCAAACAATATCTTATTTTGTATGTGTTAAACTAACTTCAAGTCGATCCCAACTAATGAAATTTCAAACACAGCGTATACAAAATATACCGCAAGCAATCCAGAATAGGTAGGTAGGTCCAATCCAGTACGGTTTTGAATGATAATGAAACAAAAGCTAATCAGGCGGTAAAGACAAACCAATTAACGGTTTAAAAAAAATACTATGCCATACGCAAGCCTTTCGAAATTTTTTGCAATTAGGTTCTTCGGGATCATGGTTGAACTTCTATTCTTGATAAATAGCGGAAATTTGGGCCTCCCTTAACCTTAAAGGGGTTCTTTGTTCTCGGGAGTCGCTCGAGGCAACGGGGAACTTGCAGTCTTAATTTATTAAGTACTTTACTACGAGTAGAACCAAAATAGGTTATTTCGAACATTAAAATATTCTGTAGTGGCGGTTCTTGATATACACGGCGATAACGGTCCCTGTCTCCGACTAATCGTCAACAAAAACGCTAGGTTTTTATTTTTCTTTCATGCAAAAAAACGAAATTTCGTAAATGCCAGAGATCATCGGCTTATAAATTCTATCATTATGCTATGCTCTTAAAATTGTGTACATAGAGATACTTTTACTGCTTTTTAATCATTTTTGAACGCGGTAAAGAGACATGCAGTATGTTGAAAAAAGTATTATTATTTTCCTATTTGTTTTATTCCGCGAACAATTATTTAACGCTGTACTCCTATAGTGAAAGGAATGTCTTTCGTTGTCCTAAAAACTTTTCAGCCTGCCGGTTTATCATTGTCGAGAACTCTTTAGTTTTGATACTTTTTTTATATTTTTTCTAATCGTTTTGTTTTTGTAGTCTAAGTAAAGAAGCAGTTCGTTTCCAGGTGTTCTTACTTGCCATCGATTATCCTTCATTTTCTTCACATTATCATACAGTCCTCACACGTACGCTTCAATCATTATCTGTACTCTCTCGCATGTTCCCTATTTACCGTCGAATTCCCAACAAATCGTAACACAAGAACTTATATTAAATAATACGAAGCAATTGTGACGGTATCAAAGGCAATAACAGTGACATTATCGTGTTATAACAATAGGCGCTTCTGGGCTTGTTGTGGGTTTCAAACAGCCCTCTTTGACCGAGTCCTCTTACCAATCTAACGACCTAAGTCCATAATTTGCGTTCAAAATTCAAGCGTGATGTGGTCGATTTATGGTTGACTATGGTGATCAATCATGGATCGATGTTACACCAATTTGTCACTAAACAATTCGATGACGCAAAAGAGAGACGCTGACTTAATTCAGAATACAACATCTGTAGGCAATTCCTTGAGATGCAAATAAATAAATGCCGCGGCGTGTAAGAAAATTTACATGCAATAAATAAATTAGTGGGAATTAAATTTTTCCTACACTAAATTACGTGTGTATACTGTTTGTTGCTAACTTGTATTGTCACATTTGTCAGCCGCGTGATCGCTGATGGCACGAGATCCCGAAATAAAGAGTAGCTTTGAAGATAAAAGTTCCACATTCCGTGTTACGTCAATGAACTAGGTTTTTTAGCATTGGGGATACGCCTGGGATGAGTCGAACTAACAATGTGGAAGCAAGTGTATGTTGATATACTGGGGCCTTACTGGGTCCTAATGCAATTCAATTCCAAACCAAAGTTGGATCGCTCCCTGTAAGATCCATACTAGAAGTGTCAAATGACAGCTAAACGTAAAATTTAATCGGATTTGAATCGCATTAAGACATCATGAAGGCTCCTGGAGCCAACAATTAACCGATGTATGTGTTTCACATTTAGATTACTGCTTATAGACACATCTATATAGTTGGCATAACGTGCTATATGAAGACATATGCCGCGACTTGACAACCACTTTTAAAAAGATCTAAATTATTTTTTAATGAGATCAAAATCAAATCTAGACTAATTGAGATCATCAAAGCGCATCCCTAACCTTCGAGCTTAGAGTGGTAAAATTTTGCATAGAGGCTCCATTTACAATATAGAGAAGGAATAAGAGAAGAGAAATCAAGAGTTCTGCTACGGGTGCAGAAACGGGCGCAAGCTATTTAAAAAAAAAACAAAGAAACTAACCATCCTCGTCGACTTCCTCGATGATTTCCTTGAGGGTCTCGTCGGTGACACCCAGCCCCAACATGCCAAAGATGGTTCCAACCATGACTGTGCCGATACATCCCTTCTTCTCGTGGTCGAAGGCTTCGAACGCCTTTTTGAGGACTGAAAAAAAATGTTTTTTTTATTGGAAGTTTTTAGCTGCCAGTGCTTTTAATTTATAAAAAATCTATTGGAACTGCTTACTCGAGTTTTATCTCAAGAAATGAGTAAGAATACATATATTTTCATGACAAATCAGCATGTTTTATTAAAGTACGTAACCGTTTATTATTAAAAAAAAATACTGTCAAAAATTAAATGCGTTGTAATTTTCAGTCCAATTGACCATTACAAAATGAGTGAAATCTAACTTGCAAGGCATGTTTCTGTATAATATGTTGACTTATAGAAGTAAAGTGAAATGAAAACTTGTTAAACAAGGAGATTTCCATTAATTAGCGTTGTTGACATAGCATTGAAACAAGTAATCAATATCAATTGTCCGAGATTAATTAAGATGGTGATTGATCGATTTTGATCGTGCAAATGCTTATAAACACTTGCTGTCATTAAGAGAAGCAATTGAAGTATGTATTTTACTCTAATGCCGGAAACTCGGATGTTCTTTCTGAAAAACTCTAAGATAAAACAAGCTATTCCATTGTTTAGTCTTGCAACTTTTTCTAAATCTCTCTCTAACTGGATTAAAGGAAATCGGCCAAATAATGAGAAGTAAAAACATTTTTGAGACTACACAGAACCGAGATCACATTAACCAAACAAGGAAAGTTTTTACTGAAAACATTCTCTGTTCTAGCCATTATTCGGTTAATTGAATTAAACGGTTATGACTCCCAGGGGTAATCTGCGAGCGGAACGAAACTCCTAAAGAGGTAACAAAGCTAAATGAATAGCGTAAAATACCATCCATGACAATTATTTTACTGCTCATCCGATATTATAGGAAAGATAATAATGGCCACCTACAAAAGCGAACAATCGCCGAACAATTAAAACGAATTAATATTTTAAATTTGACTTTCGAACGCTTCCACTTTGTTCACGGGAATATTAACTTACTGGCAGCGATGCGGGCGGGGGTGACAATTTTATTTTATTTTTTATTTCTTCTATACTAAACAGACTATCAACATTTTAGACTTTTTATCTTTTTGCACATTGTACATTCATTTTAAAGTACATAAATCATCAACCTTGCATATTTGAATCTAAATAAAAGACATTCAATATGACTGTAACAAGATTATTCTATCGAAAAAGCTTTAATAAACGTGTTTCCACGAATACGTGAATAATACAAGAATTGTATAAGCAAAAGAAAATAATCCAAGACAATTGAATTCTGTGTCGTAAGAAAATGACATTCCTTTCTTTTTAGAGTTCTATTGAACTCTAGCCCGCGACTCTGGCCCATGAAAGAATAAAAAAATGAGTATCTAGTTCCAAAAGGAATTTTGAAAAATCCTATCCGTGGGAGGTTGTGTGCTGTCTGTCAGTCAGGCACGGCCTGCTTTTAATAGATAAAAATCTATGAGGAGAAAAAAACGTATCAATCCATACTTATTACCTACTTATACATACTTAGTTTGGTATAGGTACTTAGTTATTAACGTAGGTACTACTTGTAAATTAAAACTACATTTTGTTTAAATGGGTTACAGCATTATATGAAAAAGCTTTTTCAGAATTTTTAGATATAGACAAGCTTTCAAGTGCTTAATTTCATTTATTACATCCAAGCAGAGCAAAATTATTCATGAATTAAACTAATTTGAGAAATTAATCTTATTTAATGAAAACAGTTGAAAAACGATAACTATCTTTATCTTTTTTTGTTTAAAAATGATTAATTTAACATTCATTTGCACTACTCACTTGCCAACTGGTCCTTAGTAAGTTCATCCTGTAAACAAATTAATCCAACATTAGCGAACAAAATTAAAAAAAACTAGATTAATTATTTTACTTTTTTTTTCAAAAGCACAATTAAAAGCTCAAAGCTTTACGCCATACAGCACTTCACAATTCAACAACAATCTTTTACACTGATACTAAAACGGAGGATCAAACGGAACAGATCTCCAAAACTCCATATTAACCATTTTTTTTTTAATCCATAAACAAATTTCATCACTCGACAAAACAAAAGAACGCGGCGGCGGCAGTTCTCACCATTTCGAAACGGGCGCGTTTTTACAGGTACTCGATGATGGTATAAGCGATGCCGAACCAGATTATGAGGAACACAAGCCCCTGTATCTGTATTGACTGTGCGACTACTCGGAAACGCGCTCCGATGTCACCCAGGTTGACTCTGTTGCAGGGACTTGGTACCTACTGCCTTACTGCCCACGAGTCAGTCGACTTGGCTTCAGCGAACGCTTTTAACTGTTATTGTTAAGGTCACCATACATTATATTCTGTTGCCGGATGACCACCGTGTCGGTGTGCGTGAAAGCAGCGGGCCAAATTTCTAACGTTAATTGATTTTAATGAGCGTGATTGGATACGAAATTTATAGCTTTTATCAAATTGTTTTTGGAACATTGACAAGTTTTGGTTCTCCTACATTTGATTATTATTAACAGGTGCTTGTAAGTATTTTTGTTACGTTAGTACTGTAATTTAGAGGATTTACACAATAGTGTTTTCTGAAGTTCCTAGTACATGATTTCTTTTAAAATAAGAATGACTTACCTTGTGAGCTGATGCAGCATTTCGGGATTCATCGTGGTGAAAACCGAGGTGAAGAAAATCAATAGTGCACGTATTTCGACTCTCATAGTATTATAAGCATATCGCGAACAATAAAACGAGCAAATTTTGCTTGTAAATTTAAGTACCTACCTATGTTACGAGATCTATAAAACTAATCTGATGATTTTGCTGAAATTAGTTATACAGGGGTTTTATGAGAAACAGCTTTTTAGGTAGAAATTGCAGCAACGCTCGGTCACCTAAGAGCTCTGATCTTCACTACATAGTATAAAACTTAGTTGCTTTCCGCTGTGTGTCTGTCTCACTGTATACTTAGATCTTTAAAACAACGCAACGGATTTTGATGTCATTTTTTAATAGACAGAGTGATTCAAGAGGAAGGTTTATATGTACAATTCTACGCAGACGAAGTCACAATAAATAAAACTTCATTAAACAAACTTTTTATTCCAATAAATCCAAGTGGCAATCGTTACTGTTCCATAAATCAGAACCTTTAATGCCTGTTACACTTGCAGACCTATATCATGATCATGATAGCATTAAATCACACAAAATACTTACAAATTATCAGTTAGTCGGTCGCATAAAACAGAAAGGGCCCGCTTCTGGCGAGGGCTCCGAATGGATCATACATCATAGAAAATGTTTCCTATATTAATGATAAATAATTGGGGAAAAGGTTGGTGGAATCCTGCTTTTGTCCGGTCGTTGAGGAAGCAACGCTGTTATTGAAATATTTATGTTTTTCTTTGAAACAGCCATTTGTGCCACAAATGTTTTATATTAGTAATATAAAAATTATGCAGTAATAATGACACCTACTGCATTTTACTGCATAAATTAAAAAAAAGGCTCATTTAATGGCACCGTAGACGAGAAAAAGTAGGTTAGTTCTTAGCCAGAATTACTTGTTTTCCTACGTACCGACTAGACTTGGCTGTTTCAGGTATTTTTTTTTTATCGACAAACCAACACAGTTGAGTCTTTGCACATTTTCAACAGCACATTTTCATTGAGAATTGTTAGTTGCGAACGGCAAGAATGTTTTTTTTCTCCTTTTGCATACATACATAAAATAATCACATCTTTATCCTTCGCATTTTTGCTTTATTTTAAGTATTTTGTGAGTTAGTGCCACCAAAACGCACACAATGTAATCTTTGAATAAATGTACAGTTCTAAATGAGGGCTGAGGCAGGCGGGGGCAGGGAGCACGGAGAGGGGGGGGGGGGGGGCAGGTGCTCCCGATCGTAGACAGTGACATATTTGTTGCGATCCACGCTTTCCTCCCGCCAATGGCTGCCAACTGCACCTTAATGCAGCAAAAGTCAAAGAAAATGGATTGAAAACTACTTTTTGTGGAACATATTTACATAACAAGCAAGTAGTAGACAGTTTCATAAATTGTACCGCTACTAAATTGAGTTTGACTTTACTTCGAAATTTATTTTTTCCTGGCAAGGCGGCCATAGCTTTGATTGCTAAATACTTCCGCCGTTCTTGCGCTTGTGTTCCAGCGTGGGGAGTTATACATACATACATACATACATACACAAATCACATCTATATCCCTTACAGCCACTGAAAATACAGACACATGAGGTCTGAGGTCTGTATCTTAGCCCTCTCGGCTGGCAACGCATCTGCACCGCCTATTGTCTACTTTGTTCTTTGTTTCTGTATTGTTTTTGTACTGATTTGTGGTGTTCAATAAAGAATATTTCTATTGTATTGTATCCGCAATCGGCTTTCTTACCATCAAACGATCCACAAGATTCACAGACATCAGACATACCATAGAATACGCAAATGCATCTTGCGCGTCCGAACCCCGAACTGGTTTGTTCTATACATTTTGAAAACACCAGTTTCACTGAAGGGCGGCAACTCCAGTCAAATCGTTTGAACCATAGCAGGACGGAAAGGGTAGTCTTTGAGTCGGTTTGGATTTTTCGTCACTAAATTTTATCCGTGACGTCAGAGGTGTTAAAAAATCATCTATGTTTTAAATTTCTAAACGACACTGAAAATTAGAACACAGAAAAATCCGAAAAATCAATGTATATCGAACCCGGATCCTCGTCATTCCGTGACGCGTGCTATACCCCTACACCACCCATAGCAGGTGGGTAAGCTTTCGATTTTTTCTATCCGACGATTTTTGCGACCCGCCCCGGCTTTACACGGTATATTATGCATGTATTATACATATAAACCTTCCTCTTGAATCACTCTATCTTTTAAAAAAAACCGCATCAAAATCCGTGGTGTGGTTTTGAAGATATAAGCATACATAGGGACATAGGGACACAGGGACAGAGAAAGTGCCTTTATTTTATACTATGTAGTGATGATGATATGTGACCAGATTGCTGCCTACTCTATTTCAGAAAAAAAGCTTTTATTTTGTAATAAAACTGAAATCGAATTAAACGATTCACGTCGAAATTTCACTCGGTTACCACCATATATCAAGCGTCATCTCTCATGCTTTCATCGAGGAGCGGTTATAAATTATTTGGGGCCTTCATTTTGATATAAGGTTATTACTTTTTTATGTCACACCGAGTCCCTTCAGAGTTGTTCTTGGACATACACACCCATAAATAAGATAGAGTGCTCGCTAAGACCATTTTCACAGAAGGTTTCTTAGTTCTACGCTCGCCCCTTTTTGGTGAATTTTAAATGGATTAGCATTTCTAAAGATTGGGTAATCTTATAAAAAGAAGTACCTAAACAAGATGTCTTGGTTTTTTCTAGAATATATCAGCAGGTGCTGGTGGTTTGATTGAACGATTGAACATTGCTGTTAAAGTTTTTCATTGGAATTTTTAACTCAAAGTTAAGTTGCCACTTCGACGCCGTACGCTTCACATCAACCCGTGTACGTAAACATTTTTAATGTTGTCAACCACAATAAAAAATCCTGGAAAATATTTACAGAACTGTGCAGTTCAATTAACCCATCTACCCCCACTCTGGATTAATTTAAAGGCTCAGTGTAAAATTCTATGTGCACTATAATTATGTGGATTCTTAGATCAGTACAAGAAAATTAAGAAATATAAATAAAAAACTAATGCGGTTTACAACAGGTGGCCATATCACGTCACAATCGCTACCAGACGATCTTTAGATTTGGGTTATACCGTGTAGTAATTTTAATTGATGCTAAATTCCTCTTGTTTCGTCATCGTAGTAATATTTTTAGTCATCTGCGAGTGCGACCAATACACGACCTCGGTATATACGATCTGGAATTCGTGTCTCCCACTCAACTTGTTAACAGTACGCGAATTAGTACGTACATTCATTATCTGCCGGGAAAATATCAAATAGGCCTTCTCCAAAGACGACACCGTTACAGCCAAGCCTAGAAGTTAGGATGGAGCAGTGATATTCTCTAATGAGTTATATTTACGCTTAGTATTAATTTCACTTGTCACGCAGGGAATATTCTTTCGAATATGTTTACGTTCTAGTCTCAAACACACCAAAATTCACACTTACCAAAATACGGTGCAAACTCAAACTACTTCTCCTAAAAAAATTAGTGTCCGACCGAAACACGATTTTTAGCCGAAACCGAAACCGAAACCGAATATTCGGTTTTTTTCTGATTTCGGCCGAAACCGAAACCGAAATTTTTGAAGACTTATCAAAATATTCAAAATTACTGTCCAAATCGTAAGGAAAAGGTTATTGCAAGGATTTCTTATTTGAGAACGTTTCTTTTTTTGTTAAACAAAATAAAAAACGTTTATTTTTAATGAAAATAGATATAGGTACATGAAACTACCGTGAGACTTTAATCATAATTACACAAACGGATAACTCACGTATAAAAAGTCGAGTGATGCTCGACATGTTTCGGACTATTTTGTAGTCCTTCCTGGAGCTTAGAGTACATATTTCAATTTGTACTTTTACTTTACGCGCCCGAATTAAGCCGAATGGTCCCGATGCGAGAGCCGCGAGAGGCCGCGAAGTAATTTCGGCCCGGCCGAAGGTTTCGGCCTGAACCTGGCCGAAACCGAAACTTCGGCCGAAATCACTTTTTTAGCCGAAATTGGCCGAAACCGAAACCGAAACCGAAACTTCGGTCGGACACTAAAAAAAATATGACAGCCGTGAGCATGTTTCGTGTTTGTGTTACGGTTTGCTTTTGGTACGGTAGCAAATTTTTACTTGAGTGGTAGACACACGGCAACACGAGGGCAAAAATATCGAGACCCATCATGTCAAATATATGTATCACCGACCTTATTATTTGTGGCATAAAGGTGTATAGATGTTTTCGACGTCTTAGTAACGTACATAATATTTATGCCTTTGACTGTAGGTCACGACTCCTGCCATGAATGATTCGAGTACCAACTGTAATGTACTATTTCCTTCTTGTGCTATCCTTTTAGCTTTTCGAATCCTCTCTGTCCGTGGATAGACGGAAATGCGATTCGGTGATCCTAATCCACTATCGGATATTCCGCATCCACGATACCTGCTTTCAGAATACTCTTCGTGGGACGTTCAGAGAATTTTATAAGCGAATTTCCTGTGAACAGGACGACAGTTAACGATGACGTCCAATATTTATTTAGCTACAGACTTTATATCAAAAAGTGCTGGCCAATATTGACATCACTAAACTTTCAAAACAATAGAAGACGCAAAGCTGTGAGTACATTTATAATTATGTACTCGCTCTAATTCTTTACCGGCCTTGGCCACTAAAAAAGGCGATACAAGTATTGTATGTGCTATCTTTTTTCATCATTTTTGTATTATGTTACATTCTATAAATTGTTGTTGGATTGTTTTTTTTGTAAAAATATTCAATTTGTTAAGTAAATGTAGGTTTTTAAGATTCTATCGCATTAGGTTAGCAAAAATCTGTAATGGTAGAATAGTTATGGAAATAAATAAATATTTAAATATTAATTAAAATGACAGGAGAAATATTTCAAGTCAGCCGGCCAGTTACGGATTCAGTCGCGGCAAATGCAAAGAAGACTTCTATTCCTTATCCTCTGTATGCCCCTCGTACTTACTACCAATTTTTATTTTATTATAAAAACGCCCTCCACAATCGATTTGGAGGAACATCGAGTGTTCGGGGCGTCTCAGTATTATCGTTTTTTTCCATTTCCGTCGGAAAAATCTGTTGAATGAGACCGGCA
This sequence comes from Pandemis cinnamomeana, assembly GCA_932294345.1. NCBI lineage: Eukaryota > Metazoa > Arthropoda > Insecta > Lepidoptera > Tortricidae > Pandemis > Pandemis cinnamomeana. Next base: position 5,343,960 of record OW028705.1, on the reverse strand, counting down.
CATGAAGAGAACTTGACAGGCGGAAAGTACCTACTTACCTTTACCAATTTACTTTGTGTTAATCTAATTATGACGTTGATTTTCAATTATAGCAGATCTTATAAATTACTTCAGTGTGATACAAAGTATCTAAGTATTGATTAAAGTGTACCAGACTTGTTATTTATGCGCCTGCACTTAACCTCTGTGCCTATATTTCTGCAGATTAAACAAGAGCGAGAGACTTTTAGTAAGAACGAGAGAGACACTTTTGAGAAGTAGGTATTTGAATAAAATTTTGCCGTGCCCTCCATCTCCGCTCCGGAAAGAGCATAAAAGGGACATCTGCGTCATGGACTGGTCATATTTACTAGCAGAAAAGTGATGAGAACGGCCTTTCGTAGTCACCTGTTTCCTCTTTCGAAACTGAACCGATTTTTTTTTTAGGTATAAAATAAGAAGGACTTTGGCTACGGCTCTATGTTGCTTTTTGTTAATGGTTTCCACAAGATAAGTCGGTCACAATTAATTTCAAACTATAACAAAACAAAGTTTCAAATGTTAAAAATCAGACAGACGTCCGACAGCTTAAGTTTCAATAAAAATAAATATAATATAGCACATGGTGAGTATAATAAAATTGAGATATTTCTATCATAATATACCAAGAAGCTTTTGCAAGCCATTATGATCGCAAACAATAGTAATGTCTGTCCGACATTGTTGCCAGAAGGGTTTCGTTTTACTCGGTTGCACTGTAACTCGATTTTCGTGAACTCAAATGTATTTAGTGTTTTCTGATGATGTCATATTTGAAACGGGAACAAGCATCCGTCATGTTACATGACATGTGTCGCTAAGTATTTATTTAAACCATTTTCAGCAGTATTTTTAGCCAGCTTCCTTTCGATCTATTGAAATAATAGTTAAATAAACTTAATTTTTTGGTGTTTCGGTGTTTGTATAGGGGAGGGGGGGGGGGGGTGGTAATTCCTAAAACTGTTTATTTATTACTGTTTGGTGTCCCATAGCTGAGCAAAGGAGCGCTCTTCCTTCTGTTTCTAATTTACGCACGGTTTCCCCAGTCCGGTTAAGAAAATTCCAATTCTCTAAAAATGTTTCAATAAAAACGAAACTTTTTCTCTTATAAACAGCTACAATAGATACATAAATCCCTGATTAAATAAGACTGTTTTATATCCCAGGAAAATGCAATGTTCCTACAGGCCGCAAACAAAGTAGCTCGTAATAGTGTAGATAATATCAAAGTTACACTTTAGTGAAACATTGTGCTAGTATGTAAAATGACGGCGCACGATCAAAATTTAATTTTTAATAATTTAAATTAAGCCCTGACAATCCATGCTTAATTAAGAACCAGCGAAAGCAGTTCTATATACACAGACGACCAAAAATAAAGGGTCACTTGCCATACAAAAAGACCCGTGAAAGGAAATCTCACCCGTTATATTGTTGCTCGTCAGTATTTTATTACAATGTAATATTTTTCTCCTTTTAAATGTAGCAAGGATAATAAATAATCCAAACGCCAACCATGCTGGCCCTTTATCAGATTTTAAAAAGAAACTTTCCTACTTCAATTTAGCACTTTTAGCAAAATTTATCTTTTGTAAAATCATCAGTTTCAAGTACACCGTGTGGAGCGCCCGTTAAAAAACATTTTTTTTTTCTCTATCTAAAATCGTTCTTTTTCCCACTTCAAACTAATTTATGCGGCTAGACTTTGAATACTTGTTTTATATTAACAAAGATCTCGAGTTAAAACCGTCGGTCTGTTTAAAACCGTCTAATAAACCATTAGGGCCACGACCGCTCTCAATAATTTCATCAACATGCAAATAATTTTAGCTCGGCAAAAAGTAAATATGACATGTATTTACGACGAAATGCTAGCACACCATGGCGATTGCAAAGATTGATCGCCTATCCTTTTCTAATTGCTTCAGTGTAAATAGGTGGGATGTAGTTATCCCTGTAATCTTTGATGCCGGGTGTGCGCGTTAGTGGTGAGCGCAAAAGTTACGCATCACCGCGCAGGCGCGGTTGCAAGGGCTGCCAATTGTAAACTAATACTTATCATGAAATTATTCTTTAAAAAAAATATTTGAGGATTTTTTTTTTGTTAAACTTTTGCCTTTTAAAATTTGTACTTACCTACCAACATTTTGAACGCTAAGCCCTGCTTGCAGTATCATTGCCAGCTGTATTGTGCATGTATGCACGCATGCAAGTCCGATAAGCGACAAGATGAACAAAGAAAATATCGGTTTATTAATTAAAATATATTTGAGTAACGCCCTTAACAAAAGCTATATTTATCATCAATATCGAGTATAACTTAAATTTATAACAAGGAAAAGGAGAGCGCGACAGTTGTAGACAAAAAGACACTAAAGCCTTCGACAAAGACCTCCTATCCCGATTTCAGTAACTAAAACCTGTTTAAAAATCGTTTTTTTATTAGTGGCCAACCCTGAGTAACTCTTGGCATGCGTACACGCAGCTCGAGCCATTTGCAATTAATGTCCGATGCGCCCGCGCCGACCGCTTGTACAGGTGTCCCGCAATTAATAGCACAAATATAATTAAATGTTTATACCTAATTGCAATGTATAGTTGGCTGCGAGCTTGTTGATTTATTTAACAAATTTTATGGAATATTTATACAGACGATGACATTTTGTATTATAATTTTAGTTTTTCTGCTCCTGTACTATCCGTGAATAATAATTTATCGAACAGACGGTATAAAAATGGTGTTATTTTTGGCGTTAAACACTAAACAATATCTATGAAACATATTGCAAGTCTACTTTTATAAAGTAGCTAACACTAATGATAATGAAGCTTTCATATTTAATTAAAAGAAATTTTGGCCGTCACATTTATCCACTTGGTGTTATCTATGTAAATAAAAATTAATATTGCTGAATGCAAAACTCGAAAACGGCTAGACCAACTCGTCAATTTTTTTTTCATTATGTAAGTTAACCGGAATGTTTTATGGAGAAAAAAAAACATGATAACTTAAGATAAATACGAGTATTTAGAAATTAAACGGACCGGGGTCAAAACTGTCGGAAACAGCTAAATATATTTATTTGGTACTAACCAAATAAATAAATTTATTTTAATTTCATTTAATTTTATTACAAGTATTCTGATAACGTCACTCTGCTTCCTCGCGATAAGTATTTTTTGATATTAGCTTATGACGTTCTCGTTCTCAAAATTTACATAGACTATGTTATGATTATGAATATGAATCATTGTTATCAAACTTGGACAACAGGTCATTCATTTACCTGTATTGACAAATTATATCGAGTTTGTTATCGTTATCTTTTATGAATTACTCATCCAATGAATATTATTATTGCTAAATCCTAGACTTCAGTTCCGTAGTGATTCTTGAACTAAACATTTTTACTACACACTAAGTTACAACGGCTGAATTATTTAGATTTTAATTCTAAATAATTTTTTGATGACTGAAATTGCAAAATTATCGAATACAGTTCGAGTATAAACTGGATATTAATTGAGGGCAACAATTTCTTCGTAACCGCTAAAACGACACGTCGTAACAAAAATAAAACACCATGCCAAAAATATGCAATAGGTATTTAATGTAGCCTTTTTCAAACCACGTCACACTTCAATCATTTCAAAAGAAAAGTTGAAAACTAAATAAGTGTAATATACCTACCTCTATGGAACTTTCATACAATCAAATTCAAGGGTATTTTATTTTGTAAATGATTACAAAAGTATTAATTAAAATATAAACAAAGGCTTCCTTAAAAATAACTTAATAAAATAAAACTTAGGTTAAAAATTAAAATTAAAATAAATTTGGACCCTTAGGTCACCCCATCACGCAGGCAGCATTCCCGCGTTGTATCGCAATTGCGAGTCTTTGTGCGAGAAAGCTGCAAGCGCGAGGGTCGTCTGTCGCCTCCCTCAGGCGTTTGCTTACATAATTGTTTATTTGGCAGATGTTTGGTTTGTGATATGACATTTTGGACGATAAAGTTCCAGAGTGGTTACTTCGTAAAAAAACTAGAACAGTAGGCATTCAATAGTTGACATATTTATTTAATTAGCTATCTATCGTGAATAACAACTATACTAAGATAAAACTAAGCTTACCAGGCTCTATTTCACCAACTCGACATTATGTCGGTGACAAGTGACAATTCGAATTGCGATATATGGTCAAAATCAAGGCAATCGGCGTAGATTCTTGTCGTGTGTGTAAACATTATGCTTATTTAGGTTTTCCTTCACAAAATACGTTTCGAACGCGTTTGCGTTATAATGACAAATACTATGAGAACTGTTTGTTGCCGTTTCGATCCGTAAGTGGCGCTGCCTATTTTTCCATAGTAATTGAGACTTTTACGTGAACGCGTTCGAGACGTTTTTGTATGCGAAAACTTACACTAGAGGCTCAGAATGGTCACTTGTTACCGACTATAGTCGAGATGGGGGAATAGGGGCCTAATCCTAGGTTATAGAGGAAACTGGCACAATATCTCATCAGTGGCTACACGGATATCTCATTAGCGATAACCGTTACGTTGATACGATAACAGGCAACCCTGACAATGTCACTGCCAAGTGCATTGTTCTAACCTCGAAGAATAGGGCTGCCAATAATAATATAGTAGATTTCGCTCTATTGTTGGCGCGTTTACTAAGTATGAAGCTATTTCTGGCATCGATTGATAAACGATTGTACCGGACGGACATTGAGTACCTAATATGTAAAAACTAGCTGTTGCCCGGGACTTTGTCTGCGCTGAATTAAATTCGTATCCCTGCTTGACTATTCCCGAGCTATTTAGGTACAATTTCATTTTAACCAATTTACACAAAACTATAAAATATATACTTTAACCGTCTTAGTGCTATATCTATTGGTGAAATCCGAATGATCCGTTGACTTCATCACAAATTGATAGACAGACAGACAAACGCGGCGTTGGACATTGTTTTGTAATATGTAGTAGTATATTTACATTATTAATAACTTATGATTATATCTGATTTTAAATAAAACTAACGTGAGCCACAGACTAAATTAATAAATAAAATACAAGGGTACTAAGTGCCTCACGTGTTCTTAGAGGTACCTAGTTCGAGTTTACGGTTAGCTGTCTGTTCAAACTCGCATTGACATGAAACCACGGATTGGCTTGAAACATGTCGGGCATATTTCAACTTCAAATATCCGTGAGCTGACCCGGGTTTTAAGTAATAAATCTATGTCAATTCAATATAACGTCACTATGACATTTACTGTGGGTTCCACTGTGGGTCAATACACATTTTTAGATGGTACCTAATGGACATGCTAATTATTTAGTACCACGCTGTCAATTTAGAAAGTACCTGCCATGGAGCCACCATAATGTGTGAAATATGATTTTCAAAGTCAAAGTCAATGTCAAAATATGGGGAGCAATGTCAAACATAATGTTTTATACTGCTACATCCTTACCGAGTTCATTAGCTAAAAATTAACTGTCACTTTTGACTAAAGACGTTCAAACTGGTTTTTTATTTTAATTAAAATAAACAATACCTACCTATTACAATGTCTGAAATTAAATAGTGGATAGAGCCATATAAGGAATTAAAATATGATGAACAAAAGTGCATACATTATAATAATATATTACATGCATAATAAATTGTTTTGACTTCGAAAAATATATTACAAATATGTCGGCTCCATGGATTTTAGAACCACTCCAGTCCTAAGCCAGTTGATTACATAATATTGTAATGAAGTAAATTTCTCAAATCTGCAAGTTTAACTCAAAGAAGTGTCAACTCGGTCTAATGAGAAAATCGATATCAAAAACCCAGTGATCATACGTTTTCAATTCAATTATGAAGCAGATTATAGCTAGTTTTAAAATTTAATATTACTAGTTTCACGTCTATTGTATTCGAACACTTTTAAATAGAACAAGACGTGTGACGGCCAAGACAATACATGTCGCTGGCTCATTTACGTATGCCCTTTGCGCGAGATCGTCGCCCGTCTTCTTCTAATGGGGTAGGTTAAAAGGAATAGCAAAATAGTTTCAGTATTAATTTGAATCGGTATGCTTGTCAGAAACAGCTGTATGCGATTGATTCACGACGTGTGCGCTTGCGCGGCCGTCGCGTCTCATGATACACTGTCGGAATAAATATGTTCCGGGACATCTGTGCTTAACATTCTTCCCCAAATAGACTAGTGAAATATACTGACCGACATTCAAACACATTAATCTTGTAATAGTTTCTGAGTTTATCAAATTAAAAGATTAGGTAAAATAGCAGTAAATCACAACTTCAACGTTTGTTATAAAAGAGACATTTTTTTATAGCCGTTGTTGCTGATGGTGTGATAGACGACTTATTATGAACAAAATTATGAAATACTTCGTTATTTTTCTGTTTGCAGTTTTTAGTTATTATTATACTAGTTAGAGCCCGTTGTTTTGCTCTTGTTGCAGTAATCTCTATCCCATGAGAATATTTTTTTATTAATTTAATACTTTTCTTCCATGCTGGTCTGGGAGTACAGAAAAAACATAGAATGCACCAGTTGCTTCTCTTCCCTCGCAGATAGCAAAAGTTCATCGAGAAAATGGTTGAAAATCTTAGGAATCACATTATAGGCGATGCGGCTAGCAACCCATCACTATTTTGATTCCCCTTTCTACCTATACCCCCACAATCATGCTAAACGTGGCCTTTGGGTCTTGTTGCCTTAGGCCCTGTCTACCCCGTAAGGGCTTAAGACGTGATTTGTGTATGTATTATGTATGTATTTAATAGTTATGACTTTGCGATGGTTAGTCAGTTATTACAAACGATTTTTTTTTAATTCAGCACTTTAATAACTCCTGCAAACTGCGAAGTGGATTAATGGTGTGTTGTCAAACAGCCAGTCCCCACTGGACCTGCAGAACTACAGCTCAAGCCTTCATTCTGAGAAGTTGAAGGCGATGTTGACCACGATATTAAACTAGGAGCTTATCATTATAGAATATTCTTCACTTTGGAAAGCAGCACACACCAGCGAAGAAACTAAAAGATCTGATTAAAACCGTAATGCATACTGAGTTAGACTTTTAAGTCTAGTCCTTGGCCTGTACACAGCAGGAGAACTTATACAGTCTGTATAATTACCAACAGTTGCAAGAGTTAATCAAACACAAAATTGAGACCAATGGTCTTAACATAAGATTTGTCATCATTAAACCGCGCCAATGGATTTGTTTTCAATATTAAGACTTAAAGAATTACCAATGCTAATGCTGCTTTGCGAGTTTTCGTCAAGAGAAAAGAATAAATTGTCACTTCCACTCAATATTGAAATAGGAGTTACGTCGGAGCTCACTGTGGCAATGGCCGCGTAATCGTTTTCAAATTTTCCGTTAGTGTATTTTAACCGCCAATCAGCGAGCTGTTCTTCGGTCGGTTGCATCGCGGAAATGTAGCTCGGTGCACAACTATTGGTGCTCCTGATCGAACCAGCCCTCGCTAATTGGCCAATCAGAAAATCTCTTTGCAGCGGCCGCGAGATTTCGTGCATATCGTTAAAACTGATCAAGTTTTCGGTGCTTAATGTACTACCCCGCAAAGGTACTTTCGGCGGCAACACTAAAGCATCTACGGTCTTATGCTTCACGAATAACAATCTTTTACTGCCTTTTAAAAGAGCGGGATATTTACGAATAAGCATGTAAAGAAACACAGCTCCAAATAAAAGGCAAGTAGCCCCAATTAAAATGTACATCAGAATTTGACTGACATGCCGCACTTTTTCAACGATAGGAGCACTGTAGGCAATACACTGGTCACTTTTCACTGAGCCCGACGATATTGTCACCGGACAAAATGTATATTGGTTACTCAAATTCATATTGTATAGCCGTATCAATTCGGGAATCACGTTCACGCAAAATATTTCGCTGGGACACGAACTTCTGTACCAAATTAGACCGTGGCCTTCCATCCCCGATGAACCTAATTCAATCATTGTGAAATTTGTACCTTTAATAAATATCGTCGGTTTTATCCAAAAGTAGCCGTAATTGTCATAAAAATCCACTACAACCGAAGGGTTGTGGAAAAACGAGGTGTTAATATTAGTCGCTGCACATTCGTAACCGTGAAACGGTGAAAGTAAGACCGGTGACAACTTGTAAGAATTTGCAGCATTGCAATCGAAATCGTACATCCTTGTATCTATATTATTATCATCATGAATCTTACGTGACATGTCGACGATTACAACTCTTTTTGGTTCCCTATTAGTGCAATAGTTATCGAATTCAGTGAAAGTATTCCCTCGTAGGTTGCTAGGCGAGTGGCAAATTGGATCAACCACCAATGCATTCATTCGAGTCAATCGCCTCAAATCCAAAGCAGCACAATCACAGTGCCACATATTGTCTAACAAATTTATTCTCACTCTTAAACTATTTGACGAAGTAATCGCGTGGAAGAGGCGTGGCTCAACACTTACAAGAAAGTTATTGTCTAGATTCAAATATTCTATGTTTCTCATGCCGTCGAAAGCTCCAGGTCCTATGTACGTTATCCTACTAGAACTCAGATAGAGTGACTTGCAATGATGTAATCTCCTAAAACTCGTATTTCCTAATATAGCACCAAAAACATTCGAAGAATAATCAACAGTGAGTACACTAGGCAGACGTCCGGACCCAGTGAGCGTTGAAGGATCCCAGTGCCCACTGTCCATCACTGTCAACGCCTCCAGAGTCTGACTTACAGGCATTAATGCGTTTTCTTGTACATGGAGTATTCTGCAGCTTTTTATGAAGAAGCTTTCCAGGCTTAATAAGCCAAGCAACATATGCGGAGTCCATGACGATATTGTGACATTTTCCAAAATCAGTAGTTTGATATGTCTTGCAAATGAACTGGAGAAGGCATTTTGCGGGATGTGCCGAAGATTACCGCCTATTATGCTGATCTCGAACACATTTGTACGCAACCTCGCAAGCCAGTTCTGTGGCATAGTTTCGTTCGTGAATGCAGGTTGGATCAAACTAAGGAATACGTTTTGGCACTGGTTTTCCGCCTCCTATAGACAAAAAATATATCTAATGTTAAATTAAAATCAATTATTATTATTCCAAACTTTGTTTTTTTTGCAGCATTAGAAAGGAAGGAAGCGTTATTTTCCTTTATATTTTCTTTGAAAACCTTTGATCACATGAACTTAAACAAATGAACGGAATTTGAAATACAAAATTGGATTGTCAAATAATATCATTTTATTTAAAATTAAAAAAAAACTAACGTAAAACGGCTGGATTTTGATCAACCATCGTAAGACCTGCTTTCAAATAAAAAAAAACTGCATCCAAATTGGCTCTCTAGTACATAATGGTCAATCTTCTTTTTGCTTTGCGTCCGGGGTTGATAAATTAAAAAACTTACCATAACAGCCACGTAGATATCGTCTTCATACTGCTCATAATACGGCGCGTCACGGCATACGACACGACAACTAGTTACATGACATCTCAAGCCTGTGACCTTGGACGGCCGTCTAGGAAAGACCTGAAGGGATATGAGGAGGATCAGAATGAAACTGGTGACGGTGAACGTGCCGCATATTATGTGGGTGAAGAGTTGGAGCCAGCCGCGGTTGCACGAAGTGTTTCTGAAATTAATAATAAAACGTTTGAGTGCCACTTTAAAATTTGTTCGTTTATGGAGGTCTGTTCTTTAAAATATAAAATAAACTTTTTTAGGATCGCCAATACCATATTGCACAGGAACGCGTGCAGGCATCCTGTTTGAATTATTTAGTACTTAATCTCTCCCAACCGTAAAATAATAAGTTTATACACACGATTAAAATATACGTGCTGTTAGTAATGTGTGCAAGGAAATGGACTGTAACTTCAAATAAAACGAATTTAATTAATAATACATTTTTTTATTATCTGCTAAATTGGTACTCTTTAAAAAGTTAGGAAACTATCACTAACTTAACCTAATGGTTAGATTTTCGGATCTTCCTAAAGTTAGGTAACAGACTCTCGGGATAATAAAGTTGCTCAAATGACGAGTTCGTGAAAGGATGTATTTGACAAAATATTGGTTAGTGAAATGATTAGATTCCGTTTCAAAGATACACACATACAAGGTTTATCTCAATTTGTTAATTAGTACAGATCTCAATGCTTACCTCATAGCCGATGTTATCGTTCTATTCGTTTTTCCAATAAAACCCTGCTGCGCCACTTGCATCCTGGCAGTCGAAAACAATTTCAACCTCTTCTTGAAACTTTTTTTTTCATAACTATTTTTTAATCACGTGTCAAAGTCTAAAAGCACTGGCCGCAAAGAAAGTTTGCACTGATATGGTTGCAGGATGTTATCCGTATCGAGATAAGGCGAACAATAATGTTATATCAGCCCATTAGTGGGCATGTAGGGATTATTAAAACAAACAATAAAGTGATCGAACGGCGCAAATTTCACGGGTAAGGGTGCGCTGTCAACGTACTGATAAATTGGTCCCCGTCTTTAAACGGATATTGTGCGCAGAATTTTTTCCCTTTAAAGAAAAAATATGGCTGAAGAAAGACTGTCTTTTACAAAAATTTGCAAACATGAACGTGATTATTTAAGAAGGAAGTTTTTTTTTATTCAACAGGGTAAGCAAACGAGCAGACGAGTACCTACGTGGATTACCAAGCCAGTAATCACCACATGGCCATTTTTGATAACGGACCATTAGTAACCACCCTAGAAAGGTAAGATAAAAAAAAAGAAATCGGTCCACAGCTGACGGAGTTCCGTAAAACTACTATGCAACTATGGTCCAAAAGTTCCCAACTATGGTCCAAATCTGACTCAAAAATTTTCGTTAAGTTGTAAGTTTTATTAAAATGAGGTAATTCAATGGTTAAATATTTTTATTAACGGAAGGAAAAACTTGGTCAATACAAAAAACAATATACATAATATAAAGTAAGACCCTTGAACTGCAGTTGTGTAATTTTACGGTTCTGAAGTAACAAATTGTAAAGAATTGATAACCTCCTTTTTTTAATTAGGTTAAAAATCTCACCGGCGGTTCTACTCGCCATACTGGGACAAAGTAGCGCGAGCACTACTGCTTGGCGGGAGAATTAGCGAGTAAAATGGTGGAAACAACTCGCAAGGAGCTTTATGTAATTAAGGTACATTTTTTTTCAATTGGTACGATTCCAGTGGTCAAAAGTCACTGTATCTGGGGACCCCGTGGGTGCCTGGGAAAGGCTACCCTTTGAACATAGAACAGATAAACAAGAAGCCCTGCGGTGAGGTATCCTCTGACTTTTGAACAAGCCCAAGATAGTTGCAATAACACTTTGTTGGTATCCTATCGTACGTCCCTACTGTATCGCATATCATGTTTTCTCTCGTTGGAGTTTAGCTGGTTGAATGACGTAAATTGATGGTCCCAGAGCTAGCAGACATTTTAAGTTTTTGTACAGTATTGCGTTTATGATTCTCTAAACACAAAAATACAGACAGGCTGAAGGATAGTGGGGCAAATTGAGATGTCGCTTTAAATCATAATGCGACTTTTTGCGCTGAAAATGGTTTTGCACATAGTTCAATAATTGTCGAAATACTTTCGTTGAAGTTTAACAGAATATTGGGGTAGGTACCCTAAAATTAATTTATTATGGAAGCCGGCTCATTTTGGTGAGACAGGTGTACCAGAATGTTAGATAAGTAATGTTTTTGTGTTTATGCCACAAACGAAGCATTAGTAAGTTAGTAAGTAGTTTATTAAAAGTCTTTACTATATTACTTGCTGTTAATGAATTTGTTTTTCGCTAATCCGCAGGAACTTCTCAATCTTCTGGGATAAAAAGTAGTAGTGTTATTCCAGACTATAATAATCTATCCCTGCACCAAATTGTATACAGATCCGTCTGATCGCTTTGGCGTGAAAGAGTAACAAACATGCTATAGATACTCACAAACTTTTGCATTAAAGACAATTCCATATCTACTAAAATTTCAGGTTCACGCCGCTCCAGAGTATTTCGATAAAAAATGATAAAAATCGCTCGTGTAAAAAACCAATTGCAACTTTTAAAACTCGAATAACAGAATTAAAAGGTAGGTCAGATAATGAAAACCATCTTTATTGCAGAGGGGCCTGGTAATGTTAAAAAATGTTATTAAGGGAGTTTGAAATATTGCGGACTCGGACTCATCTGGCGGGAGATTGTGGAGGGCTCTACATTCACACAATCTTGATGCATTTCTTTTGTTTTCCTACTATTAGGCACACATTTGCCACTTCATCATCTCCAGCCTATTTAGGGGCGTATTAGGGGCTACTTAGGGGCGTTAAGCCCTGCAATGTTAAGTATTCTAAAGATTAACTTAAAAAAAAACAATTACTGTACACGTTCAAAGATCAATAATTAAAATTTTTGGTACGAAAGTTTGCAGGCGTATTTAGACTGTGTGAAATCATTAATGCTTTTTATAACAACCGGTATACCTAAGTGTTATAATAATATAAAAATTTAGCTCTACGATGTTTTTTTTTAACCAGTGCCTTCATTTTCCAGGGTGTAATAAAATAAGTTCAGGTGAGTCGAGGTCGAGGGCGATGGCTGGCATATAAATCAGTGACAAGCGCTCCGTGCGGGCAATGAATATGAAAAAGTTGAAGTTCTTATTTAAGGGACAACCTGTATACAGCAGTTGGTAGGCAAGGATTTAGTTTTATCATCCGGATTTAATAGCTTCGGCCACTGACTTCGAGTTTTGCTGGCGTTGATAACGTAAATAAAGCGCATTAAGCAAGCATTATCATTTACTCATCAGTTTATACTCGAATATAAATTTGTATTTTTTTCTCAAGTACTTAACGGAATTTTGTGTCTCATAACGCAACTTGTGTGTCATTTCTTAACATTTGCTATAAAACCTTAAATAAAGTTTTAGAGTATAAACTGAAATCATTGTCTCAAAAAATACGCTTAGCTCAGAAATGGCAAACACTACCCCTAATATAAACCCAACCACACCCACAGCACCCTTCCATGTTGTTCTGGGAGTAAAGAAAAAAACAGAATGTACCAGTTGCTCTCTTCCCGCGGAGATGGTAAAAGCCCACCTACGGAATGGGCGACAATTTTAGGAATCATTTGTTATAGGCGATGCGGCTAGCAACCCATCACTATTTTGATTCACCTTTCCACCTATACGCCCACAACCATGCTAAACGTGGCCTTAAGGTTTTGTTACCTTAGGCTCTGTCTACCCCGTAAGGGATAAAGACGTGATACATGTATGTATGTACAAACACAGGAAAAGGAAATTGATTTCAAAGTAGGTATACCTACTTTTTTTGGAGACTGAAAATATTCTACCGACTATATTTTGTGCACAATGTTTTACCATTGTGAACGTTGCGAGATTTGATTTTAACATGTGGAATGTGCAGAAATAACAGCCGTTCTGTTATCCACGGGTTTGGATTAAACCACTGTTTCACTCGTTTTATATTTCAACACCAGCAACTCATTTTTTTTCGCTTCTGCTACTCCACTAACGAGCAATGCTAAAGGGTCGGCCACAAAAGTTGCTAATACTTCCAAGTTTTCAAAAAGCTTATGTTTTAGCTTAAGTTTAAGTTTTTAAGTTACATACATATATCACGTCTTTATCCCTTACGACCCCGACGACAGAGCCTAAGGTAACAAAACCGTTTAGCATGATTAAGGGCGTATAGCTGGAAAGGGAAGTCAGAATAGTGATGGGTTACTAGTCGCCTCGCCTATGACATGATTTCTAAGACTTTCGTCCATTCCCTCGATGGGCTTTTACCATCTGCGTGGGAAGAGAAGCAACTGGTAAATTCTATATAAGTTTTTAAGTTGATTATACTTTTTGTCAATCACAGTTGCACTGTATTCATCTTACACAATGTTAATACAAAGTGATCAAGCGAACTTCACAAGTGAAATTCGATCATTGTTATATGAGTCGCTGCATTTTAAGATATAATATTTCTGGTCAAAGATTATTAGAAAAATGGGTCACATATGACAGGCAAGATCAGTCCTGAAGAAAAAAATTAATAACCTTTATAATATTTTCGAAGTTGAAAGTAAAATAATAGTTTTCGAACAGAGATGCGATTTTTGAAAGTACCTATACCTATTTGTGATCTAAGCGAGGTAAATTTGAAATGTGGTCAAGTTATCAGAAATTTGCGCTGTAATTTTGTAGCAATGCACAGTTTTACTCATTTTCGAATGGTACTTTCGGTTAATATGCTTTCGACAATCGTGCCTCAGATTGTCATCTGAAACAAGACTTGGCGAAGAGTAAAAAAGATTAAAAGAAGGTACTACGTTATCATTGGAAGAGTTGAGTGTTGCTTTCATCGGACTCGTGCGTGAACAGAATAATGAGCGAGAAAAAAAATCAAGACATTTCAAATTTCAATACATGAAGTTGAGTTCTACCAGTCTCTGGGCATCAAGCAACTCCGGCAAATTTAATTAATTTTACTTGTAAAGGTCAAACATTTTGAATAGGTATGTTATCAGTCAACAGTTTTTGTACCTTGAAATTATTATTTCAACGCCACCTTGTTTATCTAGCCGCCTCTGCAATTTTATTAGCCAACCCTTTATTTTTGCTCGTCAGTAGAATAGCAGTGTTAAAGTTTTTTTAACATGGCAATTTCAACGCGGGCCGAGCGCGGGTGTGATTGCAACTTCACGACTTCGTATCTACAGATAAAAAAAAATGTTTTCGTTTTGTGCCTATGCCTCGGTTGATCTCCAGAATTAACACGTCACAATTTCAAGGTAATGACTGGGGTACATAAATTTGGAGAATGACCCATTACTCCATACCGAGCGACCAAGTGACCTGCAATAACTGCTGCATGTACTTCAAAATCATCATCATTAGGTCATTTTAATCTCACTGGTTTCCTTAAGCCATAGACGGATCGCTTAGAGCAAAAGACACCAACGGCACGGGAGCATTCGTGTTTCCGTCGTAGTTGACCTCAACCCGACTGCTTTGAATTTTGTATTGAAACTGAACATCACACCAACAGCGACTGCTTGAAGCTTAATCTTTATCAGAAGTATCAGAACCATGGTTCGGATCTTGAACATGGAATCTCCGAACCACTTACGTGGAGTGTTCGCAATCAAAGTGGAATAAAAATGCCGAAATCACTACACAGTATAAAATAAAGTCGCTTTATCTGTCCCTATGTCCCTATGTATGCTTAAATCTTTAAAACTACGCAACGGATTTTGATGCGGTTTTTTTAATAGATAGAGTGATTCAAGAGGAAGGTTTATATGTATAATACATGCATAATATACCGTGCGAAGCCGGGGAGGGTCACTAGTAAATAATAATTTATCAATATTGTCAGCAGAAATAAAACGAGCTCAGAGACTCAATTTTAATGTTTGAAATAGTAGGTACTGAAATATATTTGTGTGTTGTCGCATATTAAAACAAATACCCGGAATACCAGGATTTCTCTTCGTAAAACTTTATGAGAATGTTAAATAAGCCCATGCGTGAGGTTTTTATTATGTCGCTGAATTTGAATAACTACTGCGTGCTGTTATCTCAGCTGGAATACGCATTGTTTTCTTTTTTTAATGCTACCAAATTAAAGTAAAAAAGTAGTGAAATACTCCGCAGCTTCATCCAAATGGAAGAAGTGATCGATGTGATGTTACCTACACGATCCTTCGAGTTACGAGTAGGTATTAGCACTTTCTTAAATTATTTAAACTTTATATTATGTAGAAACTTTGGTCCGCGCAAATATTTAATCTACTGTTATTTGCACTCTTTCTTAAACCTACTTGCCTGGGAGCAAAGAACAAACATACATAGATTGCACCAGTTGCTTCTCATCCCGCGTGAAACGTAAAAACCCATCGAGAGAATGTTCGAAAATCTTAGGAATCATGTTATAGGCTATGCGGCTAGCAAACTATACATACATACATACATATATCACGTCTTTGTCCCTTACGGGGTAGACCGAGCCTAAGATAACAAAATCCTAAGGCCACGTTTAGCATGATTGTAGGCATACTATCAGTATTTTAATTCCAACACCATGGCATTTAGGTCTTGGTACCCTAGGCTCTGTCTACTCTGTTAGAGATAAAGCCATCAATGAAAACTTTTCCCTGCATGGATTTTTCTTTATCCATCAAGATAAAGACAATTACGGAGCTACGTTGAACTTTCTAGACCACAAAGATTGTCCTTAAATCTCTGACGAGATGTTGCTTAGACCGCAAAACATATTATAGCCCGCGTCGTCTGGGGCGGGCTTAAAGCGGGAAAGGGATAAATGGACTGCCACCAAGACATATTCTCTTACTTAGTTCCACTATTCTCGTGCCCGCCTTGAGACTGTGGCTTTCACAGGCAATAAAGAATAAACAAGTAAGAAATCTTTTCGCTTTTGTAATTCAAGAGTGAAACGTGATTTGGATTAAGTATATTTTATATTAATGCTCGTCCTTGACCCTACGAGGCTTGACCGCTACCAATCCGTCAGACTACGGAGCATGAAAAAAATGTTGCATTTTTTTAATTTTTTTCAAAATAATTACTACTGAAGGAATTACTACCGTTTTTCATAGAAAAAAGATGTCCTCAATTGACCATGAAATGATAAGTGTTTCTAGATCCTGAGAAGAAATAACTAAAAAATTTCAAGACCTGAGAAAATAAAATTGCGCTTTTTTAATGTTTGCCCTTTATCGGGATAAGACTTTACCAATCGCGGAGACTGCAGCTTCATTGTAAATAGTGTTTTTTAAATCGGTTTTGTTGTAGTTACAGAGGCTACCCGACCCATTACCTACATTATAAATAAGCTTTACCTCTTTAATATGTAAGTATCTAAGTGTCTGTCCTAGCTGTAAAGGGCTTTACTCAATGAATGTGAGAGAATAATAAATTTGTGAATGGGTAAAGGCATTGCACGCACTATCATGGATATCTGAGAGAGTGGAGTTCTTATTCCACTGTTAATGGCTGCTATTAAGTTTGTGCCAAACTCAAAAAGTATGGGCATCAGACCAAACGGTAATATCTTCCAAATCGGCCAGTGATGTTCTATAAATTGTTTAGGAATCATTGACCGATACCTGAGGTTCACCGGTGTAAGCTGTTCTTCTCATTAAGTTTAGTGAGTTATTGTGATTTGAGTGTATTGCTATGGTCGATGTCACGAGTGTAGGTACTGAATTACCGAGGTAAGCCCGTTACAGTATGTAACATATTGCTGAAGTCTTACATACATATTGCTAAAGTCTTACATGCATCTTGCTGAAGTCTCGTACATATTGTTGAAGTCTTACATATTTACTTACATTAGATATAGTTCACTTGTGGTCGACGCAGACGCAGTGTTGGCAAGCCTCCCACTAGGTGGACCGACGACATGGTGAAAGTTGCGGAAAGCCGGTGGACGTAGGGGGCGAGTTGTCGTTCATTGTGGTGTGCTAAGGGGGAGGCCTTTGTTCAACAGTGGACGACTTTAGGCTGATGATGATGATAATGTTGACTTGTGGCGTTGTCAGTGGGTCTATATCGGATGGTCGAAAGATTGTTTGGTCTGAAATACCTAATTATTTTTTAAATATCATTTCGTCCACACTGAATTTGTACTGGGACAATTCCGAATCTATACTGAATCATTTCGGGAAAATCATAAAATAAACCTAAACTAAACCTAAATTTTTCAGCTAAAGAAATTTTAGACCAAACGATTCTTCTTCTTAAACATGTGAGCCGGGCTACTGCCGGTGGAGCAATTTTCATGTGGTTCTTTTCAAGAGTCTTTTCTTTGACCAAATATTACATTAGGCCAAACAATATTTCGACCAAACGAACGTCTGCTATACATAATTCCATAATTTTCTGTTTTTTTTGTAGTGATTAATTTATTTATACAGAAATTTTCATTTGCATAAACATGATTCTAGAAATGTATGTTTATTGTGTCTGAACAGACGCTCATATTATAAAGTCATGCTTTCAGTAACGAAACACTGAATTGTTCGAAGTTTTAACTTAGTTGATCAGTCTCGTCATTTAATAAAACCATCCGTACTACCCTTTTTGCATTCAATTTTACTATCTGAAACTAAATTATTCCACGCGCGTGGCATATTGACCTCGATTGGAGTTATTCCTATTTAAATTTACCGATCGTACTATTTTTTTAACGTTCGCGTTTAATTTATCAATTTGATGCATCCTGCCTTCAGAATAATTAATTGGAGCAGCAAAATGTTAAAATTTTTGCAAAAAACGTATGAGGAAATCGGCTTTATGAAAGTCGCTGTTTGGTTACTTAAATATAAATTTACGGAGATTCGCAAGATATCTTCTCTAATGTTATCCCTTCTTAATTATGACGAGGTAAGACAATATTTATGGACTTCTCTACTAAACATTTATTGTTGTGTGAGATGTATATATGTATATTATGATTCATAATGAAACTAACTATATGTATTCATATGAGTAAAATCATTAGGTAAATGATACACAAGGTGTGTTATAATTACTCGAATTCCGAAATATTTTACTGAGCGACTCAAGATTAATTTTACCATTTTAGGCGTCATATTTGAACATCGAACATATTCTAGAAACATTTTGTCAACCACAATTATTGAAAAATAAACCATAATACATTACAGGGATGTGCATAAAAATTAAATTCAATAAATGACCTGTTGTGAACTCATTGATTTCAAAGAATTAGTCGAACAATAGCTTTCATTAAGTTTGCATACCAATCTATCTACGATCCTGGTCATGTCTACTTTGTTTTCTTCGTATTTCGTAAAAGAAAAACAAATATCGTAAGTACTTCAAGTAAGATCGTGGCCGATCCCTAAGTCCTTAGACTCGGCCCATTGTTCTGGAGAGTGAGACTCTTCAAAAAAATTCGCTAAATCAGAATTTTCGGGAACGATCATTGCGGGATTAAGAGGAACAAAGGATATTGCTTCCATCAACAATAATATCCTGAACTCTGAATTTTTTATTCTGCTTTTAATTAAAGATGTTTTTCATTTGGAATATAAAGCAAATCATTTCTGTAGTAATGTACTGACGCGGTCTGAAGACTTTATTGTCTGTGTTACATAATTTATAAGGGTTGTGTTTTAAGATGTAAAGAGTAAATCATAAAATTGGAGAAAGGGTTCTGCTGGATCGACGTCTGCGTTGTAGTTGTTTAGTATAATGAGTCTTTTATTCCTTGTTACACGATAGCGATATCAATTTATTAAGATATTAAGCTCTTTTGTTATGGTATTTATGTGTTTAAGCCAAAACCCTGACTCAGAAAACACGAGTAGGTATATGTAGAAAAATTAAATTGCTGGTTTTTTTTCTAGGACAGACAATAATTGACAGATGGTTCTTTATAAGTTTTGTGAACCATTTTAAAACGTTGCCCTTGTAATAAGTTTATCTTTATTAAATATTACTAATTAACCCTTAAATATCAGCCATATAGTGTAGCAAGGCTAAAAAGCTGTAAATTGGGAGATTTGTTTCAACTAGGTACTATTTATCCCAAGTTAAGCATACTTTGTCCCATCCGTAACTAGAGTATAGACACTCGTATTTATCATATAAGTATTTGCTGCTTTTACAAGAATTTGAACCAGCGATCTCTTGCATCATAGTTAGAGTCACTAATCACTAAACTAACTGGTAGACGTTATTAATACTCAAAAGTTCGGGTTTAATCTACCAAAAATAGTACTTTTCAGGAAATCAGTTTTTCCTTCAGGAAATAATGCTACAACGAAATATTTAGAAGCTTTGCAAAAACAACGAAGTAACATGTCTAGACATGCTAGACAAGTATTGTGTATGAAATAAAACACCAATTAATATTATTTTTTATTTAACCGAATTAAATAAATACACCCTTATGAGTAAAATATCAATATTAGAATTACATTACTTAATTTACGAGTCAACATAATAATAAATGTGACTATAAACTCGTACTCAATACAGTTATGTACGATCAACATATAGAGCAGAATCGTAAATATTAAATGCGATTATTGCTTAGATCATCAACATATGCAACCATTCTATGTGATAAGATCAAACTGAAGTATAACCCTGCCCAATTAGTTGAAGAAAGTTTGACCCAGGTAGCTTATCAAAGCATTGACCTTTATCCATTAATTAATTCAATTCTCAACGTTGAAAGATGAAATCCGATAAACTTTCCATTAAACTGTTTGAGTAAGGTCAGATCCATGTCAGTGCGTATCCATACTTTCTTTCATATAACAAGAATTTTGCTTAGCAACAGTATTTAAAGCTAAGGTTATTAAAAGTGCAATTGGAACAATTATTACATTAAAGGATTTTTAAATGGCAATTATTACATTAAAAACAATTGCTATTTCAAAAACCTTATGCCATGCTACTCTTAGCAACTAAGTTACATCGAAACAATAGAACTTACGCATCTATTACAAGCCGTTCATTCGTATGATGTATGATTAACAGTTATTAGATATACCAACAATGCACAACATGGATATATACTAGACATATATTATAAGTGGCTTATATCTAAATGATATGTACGACCATAGACCGAAGGTGCTACCTTTTATTTCACACCACCGTTCCGATATGTTTAATGCTGGTTCTTTTTCATTTATTCATTATTACATTAGAAAAATCCTTTTCCATTACAGCAAATAGATGTTCTTTATTTTAAGTTCGAAGCACTTAAGAATTAACAAGTTCTTCAAGATATCGCATCAATGGATTGCAGGATTTTAAATTTACTTTAAATACGAAGTTTATCGTAAACATTTCTAATAAATATATTATGAAGAAAATCTAACGAAAAACAGTTACAAAGTACTATTATAGTGAAATATAATAACTTGCCTCAGATCTTCTGTACTTTAGACATATAGACATATATTTTACTTACGTAATAATTTATTAAACACAACATTTAAGAGCATCGAAAAATGACATCATATATTATTAAGAATTAATACAAGAAGAAATACATTTATTGTATAATCTATCAACATGAAAGTACATAGAATATGTATGAAACTGCATTATGGAAATTTTCTTAATTTATCAGGTTTTTCGACTCTGATTAATATTAATTAAGTATACAACAGTGACATATAGGTGCAATATTGTAAAGTGTATAGAATATAATATCATTGTGCTTACGAATCACTACATCACATGAATTACCATACCTTAAATACTCCTTAATCAGTGATTTTTAACTGGTGTTTACGTCGCATTAACAAAACTCAAGTTTTTTATATACTTTTAAATTCAAACTAAGAGTTTCAATATTGCAAACATTTTTAAAATATCAGTGTCTGGTCAGGTTCAGGTGTACAATATGTTAAAAAAAGTAATTAGACGGAAGTTAAAATGAAATACTTTTTTAAAATATATATAATGCACGTAATGTATTATGTATATGTTACTGATTCTAAAGTTATCAAAACTTAGTAAATTTTGACGTAAACACCGACATAAAATTCTACCAAATCGCTGGTTTTATGCTCTCGAAACCATATTCGATAAAATTCATACATTATACTCCGTACTCATTTCTAATGAATTTTAAGTTGTAAGTGTCACTCAAAGATGTTTTCAAGAGCAAATCCAACTTTATTGAACTTCTCAGAAAATGTAATAATGGATGTAATATGAATACTATTGTTCGTATTCAATCTCGCGTCTTACATCCGTTAACATTTTCTATACTTATAAATAAGCTCTATGTTGATATGATACATGTTCACATTTTATGGGTCACTAATGATCGCCCTAGTAAAATTGTGTATGTGCAAATCACATAAAAAACAGTAAGTGGCACATACGACGCTGCAATATATTGGTCACACATTACTCTCTCGCGTATTCGCAGCAATATATTTGCTACTTCAAAATACTTGTGTAAACTCTAATTATATTTCTTAATTTAATAATCAGACCACTAATGGATATGTTTTTGACTTCAATGATTACCCCGTGTTTTATGAATAAATGGGTACGTTTCTAGAATTTTCGTAAGTTGAATTTTGATCATCAAAAAGTATGCACTGTATGAAATTGTCACGGGTACTCATTTTTTTTCCTAGAGCTGGCTGGTAATAGTGTATTTTTTTACTTGAATTGCTCAAACGCCAATTAAATTAAACTTTTAAAAGTTTAGACAGTAACTGTTTAATTAAAAGACTCTTCTTTAAGATTTGAACTGAAATTTGTGTTTGTGAAAAGCTACCGGCTATTGGTTGTTTGAAAGATGTATTATTGCTAATTTTTGTTAATAGGCAAAATAAATATTCCCTTGCAAATAATTAGCAGGCAGCGCTTAAAGTCACATTTATTACTCAACTCGCTACCTAATATCGATAAAACTTTTACAGCATAATATTTACTTAAGCTTTAATGATTAATTGCTAGAAAATAGTGACTAACGGAAAAATAACTGATTAATTGATTACCCATTAAAATAAAACTATAATTACCGGTTAGATATTGTATTCGTTAATTTAGAAAAACATTAAACATCTGCCTTCTCTAACTACCCGCATATTAAATCGAATACATCTTTAAATAAAAGTTTCTGTCAACAATTAAAGTTATAATTTAACGTATTAACAGCGTATAATTATTTTACCTAGATAAAGTTTACCTAACACTTATTTAGCTACTCCTAATTCTACATCAAATAGAACGTTTGGGGGCTCTATTCGTAACGTAAATTATTCTGTGAAACATTATCCAATTTAATAACAACTAATAGTTAATCATAGACTGAAATAGAGGTAGAGCTGGAAGAAAATGTGTCGAAGTCACAAGTAATGTGTTTTAAAATTTGTAGAAAAAGCTAAAATGAACAAATCAAAAGTTGAGCCCCACAGCATCAAGTCTTGCAGTTACAAGGGTAGAATATTATATGTATAACTTTATAGTCAACATCGTAAATGCGCAAAAGCTTCCCTAATAATTATTTGTAAAATTATTACATTTCAAATTGTAGGGGTAAATTATAAAAAAATATGAAATGTTATCATTTAAAATATTAAGGTATGTAAAGTTTTCAATTATGTTTTTGTGCAAGATTGTGTTATAGCTCATTTTAGAAATCACAAAAGTCCCGCGGTTGCGCACGCGGCTACAATACGTCTCTTTAGTTTAGAGTGAAGCACATCTCCAGTGATACTAACATTAATGCCGAACTGTAGTCGATAAGTGATCACCTACTCTCTGCTGTTATATTACTCATTAGTAAGGCATGCCGTAAGAGGTCTTCTAATATGTAAAAATACTCACAGTATCACACTTACTTTTAACTTTTTAAAACCTTTACTATCACAAGCTACCGCTCCAAAATATTAGATACTAATTTATCAGCCCAAATTGATATGTATCGAGTTTTCGCACAAATTCATCACGTTAAATGTAAATATATGAACTGAGAATAAAGCGAAGGGGGACTTCGAGTTATCCGGCCACAGCTATCTCGAAGGGACCCTTGGCTGGAACTTAAAAGGGTTTTTAATTTTAGTGTTTCAGTTTTAGTTCTAGAGCCTTGTGGCTGCGATGGAGAGGATAATGTTGGTGATGGCGGCGGAGCAGCTTACCGCGCTGTTGGGTCGTCCGTAAGCGGGTTTTCTCTTGCAGTTCATCTTTTCGAGAGGCATCTTGGCGACGCTGTACTCCCGGTGCTCGCTCACCATAGTGCAGACGGTGCGTTTCTTCTGCATCATTTCGTCGTCGCGGTCGCGGAGGCCTGCTAGCCACGCCTCGTACCATGCCAGCTCGCAGTCGCATATTAATGGGTTATCTACAAAAAGAAATATGTTAGGTAGTGGCTAACTGTGCCACACAATCCGGATAGTGGTTATCCGTATGGATATATGGAAGTTTTAATTTTGTCAATTTTTCAGGATTTATAAACAATTTAGTAATGAAATCAGTGGACCAAATGTTTGAATTTATCAACACCATTGAGTTAAAGAACTATTTGAGGTGTTGTAAACGAGGCGAGCCGCGCTTACTTTTAGTTTGTATGTTTGAAAGTTTTAAAAAGAAGACACAAAGATGCCTTTTAAAAGATCAAACAATCCTCTTTCGTGTAAATAGCGGGTATTTTTTCACTTGAATGACGGCTCTAATGTCTTTTTTTCTATTTGTGGTATAATGTAGTCTGGTTAATGTTAAAGCAAAACAAATAGCGCACATAAGAGACATCATAAAAAGCTAATATTTATGTATTATACAGTGAGATACGACACACACAGAATAACAATACATATTTATGAATTCCGAATACAATACGTATCTACCTACGGCAGACTAGATTTACGCTTTCAGTTCACATTATAGGAACAACTTATTTAAACAGAGCTATCATAATCTCATATCATAAAAAATCGTCAAAAGGAAAGAGAACATTTTTGGAAGATCCCTATATTTCCCAAGGTTCTAGCTCCGATGGTTTAGGCTGTGCGTCTATTGTCAGTCGGTCAGTAATAATACCCACTGTGTTATAAGCACCTATAGATACCCAGATTGACTAAACTAGAATGCGGAAAGCTGTGTTTGTAAGATACCTATGTGAGATAAGATCACGAATACCTTTTTAATGTTGGTGTAAAAGCTAAAATTATTCTTTAAGTTTCGATACCTAATGAACATACCCATGATATCAGCCACTCGGAGTGTGTCCAGAATGGGCTCCATAATTTCTTCAGGTATATGCTGCAGCTTGTTGTTTTGCAGATTGAGCGTTTCCAGAGAGTTGAGATTGTCGAAACCCATCGTAGGCAGCTGATGAACCCTGTCCAGAACAGAAATGTTAATTAACTTCACAAACAATTATTCTTTACAGCATATTTGACGAGTATTCATTTGGAAAATATAAGAGAGCTATCACATGAAACATCTAAACTAACAAAATGGGATGTATTTTATCTAGTGAATTTTCACGCCTAAACCGGTGAATCAATTTCAATTAATTTTGGTAAGTACGCAATTAGATGGGATTATCTCGGAATATTGTGTAGTTCCAGCGGAATAGCCGAAATCAAATTTTATGCGGAAGAAGTCACGGACACCAGTTGCCTTTAAGGCTACAAAATATCCATTTACTAATGAAACGAAACTTTAAAAAATGCGTTACTATGACAAATGTATCACAAACACGCTTCCGTCACACATTTAGGTCAATGGTTATAAAATATTCATGACAGATGACAAAACTAAGCAGTATAATGAAAGAACTCCACTAACTAAATTATGTGAGGCCGAACGTGACGACCCTACGTCCTTTGTTACAAACGGGATCTCGTGGAAAACACGCCACCGTAGAGTTCAGCTTGATATAAAGATACTTATTTCATCAAATATGGTAGGTAGAGTTACAACAGTCACCAATTCTCAGCACAAGATACAAAAACCATAAACATAAATAAAATCAAAGATTTCACAACAAAAAACACAACTCAGAGCGCACAATCATCCTGTTTTTCAGCAAGAATGTAAAATCAATTTCACTATTTTATAACATTTTATACACCTAGTTCAAAAAAATATGACTGACACACACTTTCAATATTATGCTCTTAACATAATAACAGTTCAAGTTTGTAAGCCAAAGTGGAAGTGAGGCCACGCTAAGTCGCTAACTGTGCGACAAGATTAATCCGACGCCGTCTCGTAAAACACTCACAATATCCATTGCAAAACTTTTGTTTAATTAATCAAGATACCGCCTTTATGAGATTGTAGTCTCAAGAGTTAAGCAAACAACGAAGCACCCTGAAAATTAATCAAAACCCCGCAAAATGAGAGAGGTATTTGATTAATGAAGCCAAGACAACCGAGGTTTGACGAAGATATTAAGTATTTAAAGGGAAAATACGATATTTAAGGGTTTAGGTCATATCAGTGGGGCTATTAAGAGGTTGATTGGGAATAAACGCGGCCATATTTGGTTGATTAATGATGAGGCGGGTGTTCATGATACATTGTAGACGGTATTGTCACTGTGACCCTGTGTCTGGGCGTAAAAATCCGTGCTGTTTCACAAAACAAACGCGTTGTCAGCACTCCACAATAAAAACACACCAAGGAAAAATTAACATAAAATGTTTGTGTTTCCTCGACTTATCACCTACAAGAGTGTCAGTCTCAAATGTCACCCTGTTTACAAACGCCCAACACCCCGTAGTGAGACGTGGGCTCGGAAAACAAAGCGATAAAAAGTTATTATTCGGTGAACTTGTTTTTGGGCCGACGCGCGTTGGCAATGAATAGTCGATTTTGTGGAATGTGTCGGGGGAATATGCCGTGAATAATAAAATCACTGGCTTTTAAGAATGAAATCTTTTATTAATACTTGCCATTCGTATCGCGTTCCCAGGTGGTGTTTAAAAGCCACACCTTTTGCCGCAGTTCAAGTTCAAACAACCAAAAACATACTCTCACTCTTAACAATCCGATTTGTTTTCACTTAGTAAGTTTTACTAGGTAGACCAACCTAAATTATATGGATTGATTAACTAAAGCAATGTGTATTTTTTAGAATCCAAGCTAAACATGCAACAGCTCACTTAAAGCGAACCACACTGCCCAAATATGTCGTATTAGATAAATTAAAAGTACACCGAAAAATTAAGGTTCAAAGTAGTGTAAATCATGAAAGTAATAATTTAAAGCAATAGTGTTCACCAATAACTTAAGTACTTGACTAAAAACCGAAATAGGACTACAGTCAATCAATTATAATTATGACATAAAGCTATCATCAGATTTCAATACGTGAGAGTTATCCATTTATGTTCACATCAATTAATAGGTCATACGCGATATTATATCGTGAAATATGAATTAACCCCGCTGCTGTGTGTGTGCGTTGGACTTATAATGGCGAATTTCATAGATAAGAAAATGTTGATATGAACTTACATATTCTTCTGCAGGTTGAGGAAGGTGATGGAGTCCCCGTAGCCAGTGAAGGCATCCTCGCTGATGTAGGTGATGTTATTGGAGCGGAGATCCAAATGCCGGAGCCGGTGGAGCGGACGCAAAGCCTCTGACGGGATTTCGTGGAGACGGTTGTCGCCGAGACGAAGGTACTGGAGATTTTCTGTTGGAATATAAGCAGAGTAAGAAAACAATACACCTGGTACATTATAGATAGTCACTTCTTTAGAGACTTGCTTCCGAACTTCAACGTAGGTAATCGTAGACCCATTTCTGTATTAACGAAAACTATCCAGATTTTCGTAATATTTTAACTACAATTCAATAGTGTAGCTAATTTAATAGACTCGATAATTTTGTCCCTAGGTTCTTGTAATTTATAGTTATTCATAGTGACCTGTGCATTATACACAAAACTTTGCGCGTGAGGACTTCATGTATTAAGGAAGAGGCTTCATTCAAGGACAATATGCGAAAAATTTATATCCAATATATTAATGATGGTATAATTAGAACACTGAGTAGAGAGACATTTTTCAAGGTTCATTGTAGCGATTGTGTCAGGTAAGACCCGAAGGTAAGAATAGCTAATACAACAAATAGCTTACATAAAGTTTAAGTAGGTGGTAATTTGTAGTATTCAGGAAATGAGAAAATGTGTATTTACATTACATAATGTATGTAAATAAGAACAATTTGTTCCAGTCGGTCTATTAATCCATTTAACATATTTCCTGAAATAGTCGGTAATCGACGATATTTGGTTCGAGCATAATGGATCCATACTTGTACATTACCTAATTATTGAAGCGTACACTTGTTGGCTGATGAAGAAACCTATTAAAACTACTATTATCTCGATAAAACTTTTAATCGTTTCCACTTAAGCTATTATTCAATTTATAGGCCAGTGCCTTCGCTATGATACTCGCCTAATGGTGGCTTTATAATACTTAATATTTCTCACAATCATTGGGAACTTCGATCAAGGGTTCAACATTTCCCCAAATTACTTTCTACTCCAATTAATGTTATGGTAATTACATGAAGACAAAGTTCTCATTAAATTATAATTTGCCATATTCGTGTTAAGTAAGTTGGTTGGAACAGTACACAGTCAAGCCATCAGATCACATGACTAGGGTACCATGTCACTTTTGAACGAATTGCAATAAAGATTCGCTTACCAAAACACTAGCTATAGTAAAAAAGTTAAATCCAAGCAGTTTCTTTGTAATCAGCTGTAACTGCCATCATTAAAAACACATTTGACGTATTTAATGATACGGTAACAAAACGAATAACATTTGAAACTGGAAAGCATTTACTGTAGGTACAGTACCCTGTTGGAGAGTGCAAAAGGGTTTTACCAGGCTAATACGTTCGTCATAATTAAAAATATTCCTTAGCCTTTTAAAATACTATGTAACTTATTTTCCTCATAGCACTAGCAAGCTTTCGACAAGGACTATAGTAGCAGAGAATGCTAAAAAAAAGTCTACCGATCAGCGATGGGATTTGAAGAGACAACGTAACGTGTTGGAATTTATCCATTAGACCAAAGAATTTCTGTCTGGATAACGATTGATGGCGCGTCATTTATGTGTTAAAATTTTTTTTTCGTGGTCTCTTTAGTTGCGTTAACGCCAAAACGATCCATTTTAGATTTTTGTGCAATTCTATTTTTGTATGTGGCAACCTAGGGCTTGCAGTGGAAGATCGCTAGGGCAGAAGTAACATATACAAATTATCATGCGTCACCCACGCCGACCACCCTGGCAACCCAGCACTGCACGCTACAGGCCATAAAATATGTTACGTTGTGCAGCGCACATCTCTTAACACGTTCAAAACTGTAAAGCGCCCTGTAAACGATCAAATTGTTTGTCAAACTTTACGTGTTTGTCAAACAATTTGATAGTGTACGGCAGTGTTTGAGGCGTTTGTCAACCAATCTACGTGTTTGATGCGTTTAATGAAAATCTGGATTGATGTCAAGTTTGACAAACAGGTTTGAACGTGTACGACGGTGTTTGTCAAACAAGACCTCGGTAGAAGAAGTTTGACAAACAAGTTTGTCAAGCAAGTTTGACCGTTTGCGCAGGGCGCTTTAACAAATTTGTTTGATATTTGGTTTGATCGTTTACGCTTATGTTTGATGAAAACGTGAAGTTTGACAAACAAGTTTGTCAAACAAATTTGATCGTTTATAGGGCGCTTAAGAACTCATCTCGTCTCACCTTCAAGTCCAGCGAAAGCTTTTTCATCAATCCTTTGAATGAGGTTCCCTTCGAGCTCCAGAGAGTTAAGTAACGAAAGGTGCGAGAACACCTGCGCTGGCACTTCTCGCAACTGGTTGTGGGCCAGACCCAGCGAATCCAGGTTGCGCATGCCTAGAAATACACAGAGGATTTTAATGCAAGATCATTCAATGGGAAAGCAGTAAAGGTAAAAAACTTAAGTAAATTACCTGTTTTTGTGCGAGAAATACGTGAGAATAGAATACGTAAAAATGACTTAAGCCCCGTATCAGTTCTGCCCACTATTACATACAACAGGTATTTTACATAAGTTTTTCACCTATTCAGTCCGCAAGCTCCTAGAACCACATTCAGGTTTCGGGTACCAGCGGACAACTCAAGTAGATCTATAAGAGTAAGGGAGACAGCAACATGAACCCGAATGTTCTAGGATTTCACGAACTGTACGAAAAACATGGTCCAACTAGTGTCCAAAGTGAGACTTAATGAAAAGTACAGTGGAAGAAATGAACAGCCCCAATCAAAGACGCTATAAACTGTACATTATGTGGCATTTTATTTTGATCCACGGGTTTTCCATTTTAATTGCCCAAAAATACAACTATGGCCATGAACTTTTTCATACAGTAGCCAGAAGGATTGTACTTGATCTTTAAGTGTCTGTCGTTGTTATAACATTCGTGTTTCCACAATTTTCATAGTTTCCTAGTTAATTTAATATTTCTTGGTAATAAATCACGACGCGTATTACAAAGTGAAAAGCCTTTTACTCCCGAACACAAAGCCCTGTAATACCTGCAAAATCTCCCTCTGAAATGGAAGTAATGCGGTTTTCCTGCATTTCTAATTTCTTCATATTCTCGAGCAGAGCGAGCGCCTTTTGCGGCACTGCTGTTAACTCATTCCCGCCGAGGTTCAACCTCTTCAGTTTCCTGAAAATTATGTAATCATGGAATATAGACGCTCCAATGCTTTTTCATTGCCTCAATTCGATAGATAATTAAGCGATAGGGAATAAGATTTAAATATAAAAATACCAAAAGTGTTTTCTGTGATATTAGCGTTTAAAAACTCCTTGACACTTTACAACCCACTGATTTCTTTGATAAGCCTAAATTGTTTATGAACACACACACATAAATCACGTCTTTACCCCTTTCGGGGTAGACAGAGCAAAGGTTGTTACCTAAAGGCCACGCTTAGCATGATTGTGGGCGTACAGGTGGAAAGGGGAATCAAAATAGTGATGGGGTTGCTAGCCGCATCGCTTATAACACGATTCCTATGCCCATTCCCTCGATGGACTTTTGCCGGGTGCGTAACGATGTATATAAATTTTTTTGGTATAATATTAGTAGCAATAACGCTCATTTGATATAATTATTAAATCATATAACAACACTTAATATATTTACATATGACATAATTATCATTTCTTATAATGATCATTTGATATAATATCATTTAATATAACATTCTTTAAGTATAATGCTTATTTCCTATAATAAACTTATGGTATAACGTTATTTTTATAAAAAGTAGGTTAGGTTAGGTTTGAACTGCGTCCCCCAACAAAAACGAACTGCTATTATATATTATGATTTGTATATAAAATGAGCGTTATACCATATAATCGTTATAAGAAATAAGCGTTATACCGAACGATAAATATACGAAATAAATTTATATATTTTAAAATTATACCAAACGTTTATTATACACAATGAGTGATTATACCCTTTGAAATTATATCAAATGTTGATATATCGATTGAAAATATATTAAATATTTTTATATCAATCATTACACACCCACTTTTGCCACCTACGCGGGAGAAGCAACTGGTACAATGTTTTTCTTTACTCCCAGACCAGCATGGAAGTATTTCTTAGTTTTTTAGTAGTTGTTTATGAAGCCTTGTTCATAATTAAATAACAGCCCGCTGAATAAAAGAAACAATTAAAACAACAATAATCATTGCATGCTTCGTAAGCCGGCACGCATCGAACCCGAACCCCAGCAAAGTTGGTTCAAAAATATATTATTCATAAAATATACCGCAGTCACGAAGTTGCTTTCGTAAAGGAAAGGCGGCAAACGGTAATTTGCGTGGATGTACTAGGGGGCTCTGTAATTTATTCGCTGAACTTTTGAACAGTCGCCGACGATAATTTCCAACCCCAACTGTTCGGCGATACTAAACAAAGCCGCGGTTGCACGCTCAGTATACTTTTTGAGATGCGGTAACTTTAGCGCAAGGCAAATATTTGATTATGGAAAAAATATTGCCATGTTCGTCTAAATCTTAGGAATCATGTTATATTTAGGCGATGCGGCTAGCAACCCTTGTTTTGATCCCCTTTCCAGCTTTACGCCCGCAGTAATGCTTAACGTGGCCTTTACATCTCGTTACCTAAGGCTCTGTCTACCCCGTAAGGGATAAAGACTTGATTTATGTATGTATGTATGTATTCGTAAAACACTAATTTCATAATATGACAGTGGAATCAAATCAATGTGTCACAATCAAAGTTTTTCGGTGTCAAATCTATATTTGACACCGAAAAACTTTCTCCCCTCGCCTCTATAGGCGATCGCACGAGAACCTTGAAGTGTACTTTTAATATAATGTTATAAAACTTCGGTGATTTTCACTCATATCTTTAATAAACCACTTTGCTTTAAGTACTAAAGGCCACGTTTGGCATGATTGTGGGCGTATAGGTGGAAAGGGGAATCAAAATAGTGATGGGCTTCTATCCGCATCGCCTCTAACATGATTCCTAAGATTATCGCCCATTCCCTCGATGAGCTTTTACCATCTGCGCGGAAAGAGTAGCAACTGGTACAGTATATGTTAATAATTTACTGAATAAAATTATCTCCTTTATACGAGTGCGCTACTTTAGATTTCCATTGCTCGATTAACTAATACCAATACCCCGTCAATTGTAAAACCTGCCAATCTTTGTCTGCCTTTGATTTGTTCAGATTAAAATTATAACAATGATTGATTTATCTGTCACATACAGAAATTATATTTACAGATTTGATTAAACTTTGATCTGAAATGTAATTGGATGCAAAATGTAGAGCTTCGAAAATTGAAATACGCTCATCTAAATTAGATTTTGAATTACTCTGTGTTAGTACTTGAACTTGATCACTAATGAATGGTTGTATAATATCATAATTCTTACATGTTGTTCTGGGAGCAAATAAAAAACATAGAAGTACCAGTAGCTCATCTTCCCGCGCAGATCTTAAAAGCCCATCGAGGCAAAAGGCGAAAATTGTAGTAATTATATTAGTAACCCTTTCCACTGACAAGGCTCTGTCTACCCTAGGAATGAAGATGTACCTAATTAATATGCATGTACGATATTATAATGTGAGATTAAAACACTTCGTCCCCTGATTTAACAGATATTAAAATTTCGCTCCGAAAAACAAATAGAATAATCAGTGACATTTAAATTTAAATAATTAACTTTGCGTGCGTTGATACATAATAATGAAAACAAAAGAGTCAGAAGAGCAAATAATAAGGTAGTTTTAATATTTAATATAAAATTAAATTGAGGCACTATTATTTTCGTGCTATATTCAAGTGATTGTTAACGTGAAGGGAAATGTAAAATAAATGTTCTTGGAATTTTACTTACTTCTCGAGTCCTTTGAAAGCCTCGCCGTCAACCACAGATATTCTGTTCTCATAGAGGGTCAGGATTTCCAGTGTATCCAGGCCCACGAAGGCTCTATTGTGTACCGCCGTCACCTAAACAACAATAACTATTGTTAGAAAAAACATTTACTTTAAGGGATCAGGTTATATTTGTTGGAAACTTTGTTAATAACCACTGTAATGAGTAATTTTTTGATTGACTCTGTTTCACGGCATCAAACAGGAGTTCTTGTTAATCGTTTGAAATTTCTTGGGGCTATTTTATAATGAGGCCTCCGCTCATTGGGTGTAATTATTATAATGGATATGAATAATAACAGAAATGGATACTCATTTTAGCGATTGAAGGAATTTGACCTCTGTGTTTTTAAGAAAATAAGAGGTTTCCATATCCATTATTCAAGTATAATAATGATCAGAATCATTAACCACAGATGCAGGATTTTCATAAATTGTATATACTTAATTTTTTACTTTGGGCGCATCTAATTTTAGATTGGGACAATATTATTAAACAAAAAACAGCTAACCTACTCTACAATGTAATTATTGTGTAACACTAGTATATCTGTCCTGTCAGACACTTAAGTATACATCCAAAACATGCCTTTCTTTGCTTCCACATAAATCGACATTATAATATAATGATTATATGTACATCCCTACCCACCCCGCTTTACGGTATTGAACTTGTGGTTACGGGGTCCCTAGCCCGGTAAATATTTTGCTTGTAAATACAACAAGGTATATTAGAATTATTCCAAAATATTTACGCAATGATTGTGATTGTTTTCATCGAGCAATCTCGTAAAGATTTTTCATCGAAAAAACTTTTTCATCGGCAAAAACTGTGGCCCTCATATATATGCAATATAGGTATTTTTTTATGAAGATTGGGTTAAACTTTTTGCTGCTGAGTTGTACACTATAATGTAGAATTTTGTTCCAGAGAAATGGTTTCTCATATTCTCATTTCATAGAATGATCAATAATTCATGAAAAACTCATTTCATATAATCTCAATTCATTGGATTTTTACTAAGACCAATATTATTTTAATAGTCATTACAATGAAAATCATTTCATATACAAGTTTGATACTTTCATTTTCAGCCAGATTATTTACAGGTAACATAGCCCTGCGTTTTTGGTTGGGGTCGTAGTTCTAACCTAAATTACTTTTCTGGTAACGTTTCGTTTTTGTTGTGGTCGTTGTTTTAACTTAACCTAACCTACATTTTCTATTATTTTATATTAACAATAGCCAAGTTTTTTTTAAATAACCTACATCTTAGAAACAAACTTATGTGCATAATAAATCTACCATTTGTCATCTTGTGTATAACTATTCTACGAAGTAAAATTCATTAAACAAATTTTCCTTTAAATATGTTTCATTGAAATGAACAGTATTTGGAATGGAAATATCGGATTTAATATTCTAATGTATATTCTTTGAAATTAAATTATGTGAAAACTCTGTCTACAAAACAAAGGGACACCCTATTTACTATTCTTATTGACCCTAAAGAGCAAATTTATGTTACATTATAAATGTATTAAGTAATCAACCCAATACCTTACCTTGTTGTGGTTCATGTTTAGAATGAGCAAGTGATTGAGATGCGTAAAAGACGACGTCGGTATCGTGGCGAGGCTGTTCTGCGAGACGTCCAACTGTGTTAACTTGTTACCTGCAAAAATAATGTTTCATTTTGTATTCAGTGACATCGATCATTATAACATTGTAATTACTAGCGCCATCTAGAAAATACTACATGAACTGCTACGACGCACTGGCCGGTATCGATTCGTGTTCGTATCGCAAGGAACAGATCGTAGTAACTTATTCCTTGTACAAAAAGTCACTCAAGTTGTTTTATACAAAGAAAACTACGATCTGTTTGATGCGATGCGTCCGATGCTTACTCGGCTTAATTAGCTCAAAAATACCACATTCAACTAACTCTCTTTCCTTAGACTTCGGGCTCTTCATACATGCTCGTCGGTTTCGGGTACTCCTGACCTGACCTTTTTCCAAAACGGCTCCTATTTGGTCTCGGAACGTCCGTCTAGGCCTTCCCCTCCCAACGCAACCATTCACACTCCCCATATAGATCTGTTTAGTTAGTCCACTTTCATCCATCCGCTCTACGTGACCAAACCAACTAAGCATACTTTTTTCTATCCTAGTCACTATATCCTCATTCACATCCGCACGTTCCCTTGTCACACTATTCCCTATTCTATCCTTCAGCTTCCATACTTCTTAACACTCTTATTTCTACTGCACTGCATTTATTTTATTTTCCTTTCCTTGCTTCTTTGTTAATGTACCCTTGAACTCACCAATTGAACTAAGCGAAGAATCCTCTATCACAGCCAAACTACTGTTATGCACAGTCAAGTGACGGATGTCCAGGCCAAGGAATATGTAGGATGGCATCTTCGCTAAGTTATTATGCCTCAGTTTCAGGTAGAAAATTATCATCGGCTTGGAGCGAAGTGTATTCATCGCCTGGAAAAAAGCATAGTTTATAATTTCGTTCTATAATATACTACAGAATAAATTAATACTCGATCCACCATGGAACGTTTTTACAGTAAACTTTACAATTTTATTCTTTGTCTAGTCAATGTAACGTTACAACGTTTACTGTGCATTTTTTTTTGCAGTTACAGCCACTTTCATTTCGAGAATATGACTATTAATGTAGGTATGGCTACTTTTGCTTATTCTTGCAACCGTATTCTACTCTGTATTGTCGTTTTATGATATTTGATAATGGTCTACTATGTCGCTAAGAAGTAAGAGGCTATAGTTAAAGTCCGTTGCGTAAAAATTACAAAATTACGTATTTTTTTATTAGCCACGGTTTCAATGATCCTGCCTTTAAGCCAGTCTTCACAGTTTTCATTAAAAGTATATTTCCTGTCCAGAAAATGTGACGCTACATTTTCTATTCCTGTCACGATTCCGAGTACCTTCACTGCGCCTTCATAATTACGTACGCTTGGATTTTATTCAATCAATTTACTTCATTTTAAGTTCAGACACTGTTTCACGTCAAGACGACATTTTTAGAGCCTTTTTAATGTGAGTAATCAAATTTGAATACGTTTTTTTTTGAGAGATGATGGCGCGTGATGATATTATTTAATTTATTTTTAATATTAATATAGGAAGGTACCTACCTACTGCTAAAAGTATAGGATAAATAATAATATCTCTAATTGACTGGTCCCTAAGCACTTTTTATTTGTGTATAATTGTTGTGGATTCTATAAACACTAATTAATTTAAGGAAAAATCGAGACATTGTTAAACTCAGTGTCATAAAATTTGGCTCCGTCACCATACAAAGCTAGAATGGCCCATATTGCATTCATATGTAGGCCACATTTTTTGACTGATATTTATTATTATTAAGGTATCTCAGAATGACTCCAGAATATTCCGGAAATTGTTAAGATTGGTTTGACTCAATTGAATTGTCCTTCCGTGCTGGTTTGGGAGCAGAGAAAGAACATAGAATGTACTAGTTGCTTCTCTTCCCGCGCAGATGGTAAAAGCGAATCTAGGGAATAGGCGAAAATACGAATCATGTTTATAGGCGATGCGGCTAGCAACCCATCACTACTTTGATTTCCCTTTCCACCTGAACGCCCACCGCAATGCTAAACGTGGCCTTTAGATATCGTTACCCTAGGCTCTATCTACCCCGTAAGGGATAAAACGTGATATGTGTTATATGTATGATTGAATACTCCAGTAAAGATTTTTAATCGTAATTTTGATTACAAAATTAAGTCACTCTCTTAACGTATCGAAACATCTGTCAAAGACAATTAAAAATCGTAGAAAGGATTAACAGGGTTAGTCATACTAATTCGAGCTCTGCTGCACTGTTCTAGATTAATTTAAAAATACGGTGCATAATAGAGTTGACAGTAAACTTTGCGGTACATAGCAACAGAATGCCGAGGAAAGAGCGCACATCTCGCACCCTTCGTGGAAGAAAGACGTAAGTCCCATTGTAAGTCAATAGGACTTACGTCTTTCTTCCACGAAGGGTGCGATCTATTTCTTCAATGTGATTTTTTATGGCAGCCGAGGGGGCATTTCAAAAACAGGGGTACAGTAAAAAACAGTCGGAGAGCAGTTCGTTACAAAAACACTCCAGTGTTAACAAGATGGACATGCCACAGTTTAATTTATAATAATGTCCCCGGTATTTCAACTGACTGTATCAAAGTGAGTGCTAGTTTTATCATCTTGTCCTCGCCTGTAGTGCTACACTACGACGGAATTTGCATCTACTTTACACGCTAAGTCGTGTCCTTAGTTGAGTCTAGAATTTATTAATGCAGCTTTGCCGTGTCGGATACTTTTATCATGAACCTTGAAGTTCTATCATGCATTTGTAGCATCTCACAAAGTGAGGATGATACCATATTTTTTGTTTAATCAGGCCTGTCATACATATAGGTAGGTACGCGTCCAAATCGACCCAGCATCATTTTCTTGGTCTACGGTCTACCTCGACGTCGCTGGCCTCTCCTGCACCCACCAAGTGTGAGCCTACCTCTGTGCGGGCATGCGACAGACAACACTTCATTCCATCTCCAATTAATTACAGAAAATATTGTACCAGTATGTAGTTTCGTCTGCCATTTTTTATCAACTACTCAAGTTTGACAGGATACATATTTTCTTTTCCTGGTCGTTCCTTAGAAAACAAAATGTACTTTCATGCTTGTCGTGTCAGCTAATAAGGTAGTACACAAAACAAGCAGCACTTGTTACTCAGCAGTGGCATTGCTTGGCTACTAGTAAGTAAAACTTTGGCAAGTAAAACTTTGAAAACGTGAACGACCAATATGTTTGCTACGACACGACACTCATAGTAATCTCTCTTCGTACTTCCAAGTAAGATCAAGATGATCAGAACAGTAATATTTCAACGGAACACGTTCTGCTCGTAAAATGAGATAAAAGTGTTCCGAATGAAGTTAATATTTCACTCGGTGCTAGCAGCCGTCACGATTCTTGAGACGCAGAGTTCGCCTTAAAATCTTCAGAAATATTATTGGCTTTATTCGATTTCAACCACCGCTGATGGAGTTGAGTTTAAATAAGCGTCATGAAAACTGAAGTAATTGATTTGATATGAAATTAAATCATACCTGTAAAATTAATTTCATTGTATAATAATCGGATTGATTAAATTAATTAGTTAAAATTTTGGTTATTTCATTAATATTGTAACATAGACAGAATGTTGTTTCTATTTTACTTTGTGAAATATTATAGAATTATTGAATGTTCTGATATAATATTTAATAGAATAGGTAATTGGAAAAAGTAGCATATATAAAAATGTTGTTTTTTTGTTTTTTCTTATCTATGGTGTAAAACTCCTCACCTTCTGTATATGCTGCTGTTCTGTGAACTCGCAAAGGATGTCCAGGCCATTCTTCTTGACGGTACAGGTGCAGGGGGTCATGGTGTTTGGTGCAGGGCATTGCTGCGCGCCCTGGGGGTACGCGGGCCGCGCGCAGAGCACCACGCAGCATGCCAGCAGCCAACGCGTCACCATAGTGGATTACCTGAACAAGGATAGCATTCGTGTAAAATTGCCAAGAGATGGCGTTGAAAGGCACCGTGTGAGAAATGCAAAAACAAAACACTTCTGTCATTCCCGGTATAAATAATGATGTAAGTAAAAATGGCGCCTGCGACTCAAACAAATGGCGAGGGGTAGACAGAGATATGCGGGAAGGCGTTTTATGCATAATATTAAGCTTTGAACCGTTATTTGAAGCCTAAATAACTAAAAATATGAGAGAAACGAATTTGATTTCCGGTAGCGAATCGGTCATAATGCAAATACACCC
Organism: Pandemis cinnamomeana; assembly: GCA_932294345.1. Lineage (NCBI taxonomy): Eukaryota > Metazoa > Arthropoda > Insecta > Lepidoptera > Tortricidae > Pandemis > Pandemis cinnamomeana. Next base: position 5,305,005 of record OW028705.1, on the reverse strand, counting down.
ACCACTTTTCATCCCTACTATCGTGACATCACATCCTGGGCACCAGAGTGGGAAGGCGAGCTCGCGAGTGCTCGGCCGCTCCATCGACATTGGCGTTTTGATTGCCATAGCAATCGGTTGTGTTAACAGGTACGAGTTTACCTTCATTTATTTGAAAAAACCGTTTGTAACGGTTTTACTGTTTAAAATTTTATTTTCTATTTTCCGTATCTAATTTATATTTCACTACTATAATATATCAAACTTGATATAAGTGTGTTTGAAAAGTGTAATTAACGATGTTACCGTTCGTGTTATTATTATTATTATCATTATTTGTTTTTAAACTGATTTAAATTTCAGATATCGATAATATAATACGATGGGAAGCGATACGGGAGAATCGTCAGATTCTTCCAGTAATAGCTACTCATCTTCGGATACACCCGTTGCGGAGACTGCGCCGGCGCAGCCTGATGTGGGGTCGGATTGCGTCCCACCTCGAGCCGACTTAAAAAGAAAGGCCAAAAAGGCAAAGGGTAAACGGAAGCACAAGCGTCGCCGTATGTCTTCAACTGCTGAGGCTATAAAGTACCTAAGCGAGCAAGTAAGTGGTATAACAAATTACCTTGCAAGTAACACATTTCGACCTGCATTTCAATCTACACCCGGTGTAAATGATTTGGATCATCATAGTGTTAGCGCAGACGTTAGTGGTGAATTATTTCGTGATAATGATGATCTAATTAACAATGAACCTTCGCCGGGCGCGCCACCAGCACCCCTGTGCTCTTTTCAATTACCATTGAATACTGTTCTAAAAGAACCAACCGTTCCCAAATCGTCATCTGAATTAGTTCAAATGATTAACGATATACAGCATTTTAATACGGATGATTGGGACAGTGTACGTTACATAGATTCTCAGAAACAGTATTGTTCAGCACCAGGTTTTACGCAGTTAGAGACTAACGATGAGATCAAGCCCTTCGACAAATCAAATTCGCTTGCTCTAATTGAACGTGGATTTGCGGCAATAACTCAGGCGGTCATTAAACAAAATCAAGCGGCACAGAGCGGTTTTAAATGCCTAGTCGAATGGTTAGGTACGGTTGAGCAGGTTACCCCCAAGTTGGTTGAGGAAAAATTAAATGAGATTTTCGTACAGGGTAGCTTTCAAAAAATAAGCAATGACGTTTTGCAAATGGCTTGTGGACACAGAGCCGAAATAATTCAACAGAGGCGCGACAGCATTTTGCGGTCAGTTAAGGATAATTTTCTGAAAGCTACCTTAAAGAAAATCCCGCCTACCTGCGATTATTTGTTTAATAAAGACACGTTTGCAAAAACAATTGAAAAAGCAGGTGGGGCATCTAAAGCATTTTGGCCGCCTCGGGCGCCTACTAATAATACTAAAGCTGCTGCGCAAGCTCAGCTCCAACAGCAAGCTCAGGCCCAGCCTAGTTATGCTAATAATTATGCCAATAAAGCCCCTGCCTCGTTTAATTCGAATCTCGCATACCCCGATTATTTCACGAGTCGAATGCCCGTACCTGGTCCGTTCATGAACTATCAACCACGCAACTACCCTCAAGTTGCTCAAAAACAAAATGCTCAGCAAACAAGACCCTCGCGATCGAGGCCTAACCGTAATTTTCATGGTCCAGAATCAACTAACAGAGGTGGTAGGTTCTCGGGACCCTCCACATCACGTGGGCATAGCAAACGTAAATTCTGACGCGAGCAGTTTTCAGGCAGGCCGATTATTAAAGTTTGTAAAACGCTGGGAAGATTTACAGGCTCCAACAGCCCTAATTCAAATTATTCAAAATTTTCGAATTCCTTTCATTGCAAAACCCCCTTTAATTTTGAAAACCATAGCCAACCATCCGTTACGAACCCCAGAAAGTCACGAGATGCAGCTTGTAATAAACGAAATGTTCGAAATGAAAGTGTTGGAGCCTGCAGATCACAGCCCCAGTTTTGTGTCGCCAATGTTTCTCATACCGAAAAGCGACAGCTCGGCCCGCCCGATATTCAATTTAAAAAGCCTAAACAAATACATAGCAAGGCAACCCTTTCGGCTAATAAACATGCACAAGATACCCTCGTTCCTGCAGCCACAGGACTGGCTAGTCAAGATAGACTTGTCAAATGCGTATTTCCACTTGCCAGTAGCCAAGGCACACAGATGCTTCCTTCGACTAGTTTACAAACGGCAACTTTGGCAAATGACTTGCCTGCCGTTTGGTTTGGCATGTGCCCCAAAAGTGTTTGCATCCTTGACAAATTGGGTGGCTCAGGTACTCAGGGACAGAGGCATTCGCGTAGTAGTGTACTTGGACGATTATTTGTTGGCAAATCAAGATCCTCATGTACTCTCCCGGCATGCTCGCGAAGCGACGTGCTTATTAGAACACCTTGGGTGGCAAATCAATTATGTCAAGTCGATTCTAACCCCCCAAACGAGTCTCCAATATCTCGGCATAGTGTGGAACCACCACAAGAACAAAAAGAGTCTTCCGACTCAAAAAATAACGGACGTTTTAAGGAAGTTATTAAATCTCCTCGAAATAAAGAAGGGTACACTGTGCGAGATTCAGAGTCTAGTACAGGGGTTCCCAACCTATTACCCTATGCGCCTCCCTCAAGTTTATGCTAAAATACTACGCCCCCCTTGTCCCAACTCAAGTACGATGGAAATGAAACAAACGATCTACAACATACTATTAATGATTAGCGAGAACATTGTGCTTGCACTTTATTAATAAATTAATAAATACCTAAGAGCGTCGCGCCCCCCGTTAGATTACCCTACGCCCCCCAAGGGGGGCGCGCCCCACTGGTTGGGAACTCCTGGTCTAGTAGGAACAGTAAATTTTGCGAGCTTTACGATACCCAGAGGCCGCTTAAACCACAGATCGCTACTCAAACATTGTACAGAGCTTCTTGCAATGAATCCCCGTTACCGTTATCCGATCCCAACCTCCGCATTGAGGGAATTGGAGTGGTGGCACAGCAATATCGGAATGTGGTCTCCGATCCATTTCGCTCCAGTGACCCATTACTTGGTGACGGACGCATCAGGAATAGCTTGGGGTGCGCAATTGGACAATGTAAAACTATCAGGGAGCTGGTCCCCAGAGGAGGTAAAGCTGCACTCGAACAATCTCGAAATGTTGGCAATATGGTACGTGTTAAAAGATCACGCTCAGCACCTGGCCGGTTCCTCTCTGTTGATACAGTCAGACAACAGGACCGTAGTGGCTTATGTCAGGAACGAGGGTGGCACGAGGTCTGCAGCCTTGATGGATCTGACTTACAAAATTTTCGAGCTGTTGGATCAGTTCAACATTCATGTAGAAATACATTACTTGCCAGGTCGGTTCAACGGCGAAGCAGATCGCTTGTCACGACTTATGTGTCCCCCAGAATGGCACCTTTTGCCGACAGTAACGGATTTAATTTTCGCCAAATTCGGCCGTCCCGTAATAGACCTCTTTGCGTCAGCAGCAGCGCACGTTCTTCCAATATATGGAACCTTAGACCTGACGGACCAACAGGCTTATCTTTACGATGCCTTCAGCCAAGTATGGGAATATCCCCTAGCATGGGTGTTTCCACCCCCCTTCCTGATCCCCCGCGTGTTGCAACACCTGAATACGGCGAGAGGGACATATCTTATCGTAGCTCCGCGGTGGATGAAAGTCTTTTGGCGACCCGACCTCAAGAACCGAGCCCTGTGTCCTCCATTTACAATTCGCAATCTAGACCAAGTGCTAGTAGATGTAACAACGGGCTATCCACCTCTAATGACTCAGGACATGGTTCTGGAAGTGTGGAGATGTGGGGGTGGACAGATAAGCTAACAGGCTGGTCTCAAGACCAGTTGGAGATGCTGCGGAAGGGTTGGCGGAACTCTTCACAGAAAACATACAACGTAGCATGGCAAAGATGGCACGCTTGGGCTTGTGAAAACTCAGTTAATTTAACTGAACCAGAGGGGGGAGACTTAGCTAGATTTCTAATAGATCTTCATTTGAAGCAGGGTTTAGCGTACAGCACTATTTTGGTTTATAAGTCCGCTGTGTCCACACTGGGTAATCCAAACAGGAATAGGCGTCTTAGTTCACATTTGTTAGTCAGACAGGCCTTAAAATCAATTAGTGTAAGTGGATCACAAGATAAATCTAAGAAAGCTCCCATATGGGATACGGACATTCTTGTAGATTGGTTAAGGGACAACAATTGTAACGAAAACAGTTTTTACGAATGTTCTGCACGTGCTGCAATCTTGCTGTTACTAGTTTCAGGCCGGCGAGTTCACGATTTAACATTACTAGCAATAGATAATGATAAAATAAATGTATATTCGGAGAGAATTCTGTCACTTTCTGGCCAAGATATGGATCCAAGACCGACACAGTAGTAAATTGGCAATCTGGATGGAAAATTTTTCAAAATAAAGACTGTCAGGCTTTGGATCCATTGTTTTGGATTAGAAAAGTTATTTCACTTTCCCGAGCAAGACGGTTATCTTGTGGTGAGGATAATCTATTCATTACGACATGTGGAAAACCCAAGGCTGCGTCCAGAACAAATATTGCAGGCTGGATCAAAAAGGTGTTACTGCAGGCTGGCATCGCGGCCAGCGCCGGCAGCATCCGACCTGCAGTAGCTTCTAAAAATTGGATCCAGAATTGCCCCTTGGATGACATTCTTGCTCGTGGAAACTGGCGCTCGCAGAACACTTTCTTAAAATACTACTGTCGGGTAGTTCAACCCTCTGTTAGATCTAGTTCTGTTGCTAAGCTATTTACACCAGTTAACGAATAAAACATTGGAAATTGACTTAGCAGAACGCTTGTGTATTTTTGTTTATTGTGCAAAATAAAAATAAAATTTAAACCAAGATTTTTGAAATAATTATATATTTACCTATGGTGCATATACTAACATATTGTATTGCATCAATCAATGTACGTGCCACCAAAATGTATAATGTGATTACAAGATTAAGTACCTAAGTATAACAAAAGGACTATACCTAATAAAAATTGTTTGAATGAAAATAAATGATTTTGTGTCAAATATACTGGTATAATTTTAATAATAAATTATGTCATCCCAAGTAAGTCACATTGGCGTCATCCTGGCCACCAGGCGATAACAAACAAGTCTCATATTTTTAGTTATTTAGGCTTCAAATAACGGTTCAAAGCTTAATATCAGCGTTTTACCTACCAATAAAACGCTTATTAAGCGATAACCTTATTTGAAGCCTAAGATTTAAATACTGCCTGGTAAAAGCATAAAAATATTTGAGATTCAATGTCGATGGAGCGGCCGAGCACTCGCGAGCTCGCCTTCCCACTCTGGTGCCCAGGATGTGATGTCACGATAGTAGGGATGAAAAGTGGTGGGTGTATTTGCATTATGACCGATTCGCTACCGGAAATCAAATTCGTTTCTCTCATATTTTTAGTTATTTAGGCTTCAAATAAGGTTATCGCTTAATAAGCGTTTTATTGGTAGGTAAAACGCTGATATTAAATAAAACACATTATTTTAGTAATTCCCATTGCTCGCTGATTCTCATTGCTCGGTTTTCATGACCTAGACCCAAATCTAATAATAAAAGTATAAAACTTTTTTATTGTTTTTTTTTTGTACAGGATTCGATAATAGACCACTGAATATTTCTTGCAATGTCAATTAGTATTTAGCACCTTTACAAACAATTTAAAAGTAACATACAGGTATGTATACGAAACCTAAGGCCATTCGACGTCAAAAGCTTTGTCGAATTGGACGTACAAGATTTTACGCAAAAAACATACCACGCGGGTAAAATACAAGCTTTTTAAAAGCTCAATCTGTCACTTGAGGCGAGGTTACCTTAGTGAGCGTTAATGTAATACTTACGAGTATGTGTGAGTGTGTCAGGTTGGTGAGCGCGAGTGGTTTGGAGGCGAGGGGTGTGTCGCAGTCATGGGGCACTAGGTCATGTTCACAGTCCTCCACCAACCACCCTGTGGACAAAATTAGAGCCTTATTAGTTTTTTATGGGGTGCGAATCAGGTTACCTCCAAGTGGTCAAGAGCTGCGGTTTCTTGGATCCGTACGGGGGGAAGAGCAGTGCTTGGTCCGGTGCACCCTGGGCATCGGCTAATGATTTCCTGGCAGTTTCTGAGGGATATCATTGACTGTTGGCTAAGAGCCTATCAGGGGGGAGAGGGCTCTTCGACCATTACCGTACAACGTTGCCGACATTTTGTCACAAGATTTTTTATTTTTATTTTTGTAACTTTGAGATTGGCGAAGTTGTCGTCGCTATAATGGCTCGATACGCCACAAATAAGAAGAAGAAGAAGAAATAGTAGTTTTTAAAGACGAAAAAGTATGCCAGTTGTACCAGCGAGGTCCGAGATCCGCAGTTTATGGCTGAGCCATGGAGATGGTCATTTTCAAGTGTTTCATTCATCAAATGGCGAAGACGAATGTTATGAAACACTCATAATAAAGTTATAATGAATCCTGGGACTTTATCACGTAAAAAGATTCTTAAAATTATCATCAGTTATTGTCAGTGTCATGCGTATGTTACCTATTGTATTTTGATAAAGTGCGGATAGTTTGAAATACTCACGTGGGGTGATCGAACTTCTACTATGTGATCACAACTTTGTATTGTAACCGTTACATTTTTACGTGATTGAATCCATGGAGTTGGTTATACATACATACATACACATACACAAGTCGCGTCTTTTTCCCTTACAGGGTAGACAGAGCCTAAGGTTGACCTATAATTCACGTTTAGTATGATGGTACGCGTATATGTGGAAAGGGGAATCAAAATAGTGATGGGTTGCTAACCGCATCGCCTATATGATTCCTATGCCCATTCCCTCGATGGGCTTTTACCATCTGCGCAGGAAGAGAAGCAACTGGTACATTATATGTTTTTTCTTTACTTCCAGACCAGCATGGAAGCAAAAAGTGTATAAATGCAATTAGTGACGGGTTGCTAGCCGCATCGCCTATAACATGATTCCTAAGATGGTGGAGAGTTGTTTATAGTAATTAATTATGATCCGTTGAAATTGTTCAAGAAAAAGTTAAATCCGAAAACAGCCAATTTTCCTTCTCGTCTCAAGAGGCTTGTGAAATAACGAACGCAAGTATTCAAATTTCAAACTTACGACTCCGCTAGGATTTTATCAAAACAAACAAATGAAAATGGCAATATCACTTTCCCCAAGCAAATACAACCAATTCTGATACCTTCGTCTGACAATTTGCAATTCAAATATTCACTGGAATTCGTCTGTAATATTAAAATATTTTCCAGCGGAATAAACACGACGTCGACACGACGTCATGTTTTGGGTCACCTTTCGAGACACTTAAGTCAAACAAGTTAGCGTAAACAGAAGCACTGAACGAAACTTTCTTAGTATTCTAAAGCGAAACACAGACTTCTCGTCCTTATCTCCAAAGAGGTGAGTAATAGAATAGAAGGAAGTAGCAACAGAGTGACATTTGTATACAGCAATGCACTCGTGTGTTCGAATGGAATTCGGACTTGAAAACACCTGCAATATTGTATTGGTTGGGAAACAAACAAAAAAAAATAATGATAAAACAATTTGTTTGCTAGTTGCGTTTGTCATAGCGCCATCTAGCGGCGCACTTAGCAATTGTCCATAACTTGGTCAATTTGATTTGATCTACTCCATCTCTGCTCAATTTATTTTGGTAACAACAAAAGTTAGAAGTTTATTTATTTATTTATATGAATAGGAAGACAAACGAGCAAGTGGGTCACCTGATGGTATGTGATCACCTCTGCCCATAGACACCCGCAACCCCGGAGGGATTGCAGATGCGTTGCCAACCTAGAGGACTAAGATGAAATGCCTCTTGTGCCCGTAATTTCCCCGGCTGTCTTACTCTCCACACCGGAACACAGCAGTGCAAGCACTGCTACTTAGCGGTAGGATTAGCGAGTAAGATGGTGGTAGCGATCCGGACGGACCTTATTAAGTAAGGTATATTTCGCCATTTTGTAGATCGTCGCAACCATTTTTAATGAGTTGATATTTTAGTTAGCACCACCCGTTACCTTAGTAACAATAAGTGACAGTGACAGTGACAGCTTTCAAGACTACCCCCTTATTCACAAACTCTCTGTAGGCTTCTGCTAACTTAGCAATCGTTTGTCCTTATCTCTCACTTTGACATTTACCTTTCACAGATAAGGACAAACGATTACTAATTTAGCAGCAGCCTATTAAGCGTTTAGGAATAAGGTGGTTAGTGTACATGTCTGATACTTTAGTATTAGGTACCTATTTAACTAGGGGACTATAAGTATAAGTACATCGCAGAAAATAGATGTTTTAATTTTTTTATTCCGTTTTTGTCTTGTTTTGGGAATTTAACATAAGACGTTAGGTCCACTTAATTATGTATACCCGTATATTTCTTTGATAAAAACGTATTTCTGCCAATTTTCTTGCAGCGCATTCTTCTTGGCAATACTGGTCTTTCAGAAAGCGCTGATAATTTCTCAAAAAGACATGTAAGAGAGCTTTTGGCGTCTTATTTGCAAGATGAACCTTTTGATTTTGGATTGAAAATGTATCACCTCTCTGTTCTAGCTTAAGCTTTGCTTATCTTCCGTCCTTTAAATTAAGGTAACAGCTTCCTACGTAATGTCAAACGATAAAATCAACAGTGCTCTTCGTTGGAAAATAAAATCAAGACAAGACAGCACTTTCGTCCCTTTTGGGGATTCCAAATACTTTGATTTGATTATCCGCGCCAGGCCGCTTCCAAAAGGCCTCGTCTCGAACGGGTAAAGTGCTAGTTCAAGACGCTTATTTCAACTAGGTTGACGTTTGCCCTTTAGTAGGGGGCATACTTACAACAATCCTATCTGAAAGCCTTTTTGTTATTCTTAAAACCCCGTCATTGAAGACCCGGGTGTTATAGACTTACCCCCTTATTGGATCCTTTTTAGGGACGCTTAATTTTTGACTAAATAAGTTAAGTAAAAGTAGCTGAAGGTACTTAAGGTATTGTATTGGCGTTTCTTTACTCTGTATATTGTATTTACGTATAATGTTTAGTCTGGTTTCAAACCTGGATCCTTTAACACGGAGGATTCAACACAGAATCCGGAGGCACAGATTTCTGTGCACTTTTTTATACTATTAACTTTTTCACTTCTAGTTACTTTATAAACATTGTGTCGCTAGAGGAAGCTTCTAAATGAAAAAGAATGAATAAAACAAAATGTGTATGTACCTGAATTTAATTGTAAGTCTTAGAACAAGGTTTGTCTCAACAACTAAGCGATTCCGTCACAGTAATATTATTTAGTCGTGTTTTGAAAGATAATTAATTTCAGCAAATTTAAAACATCTAATGTTACAACTGAATATACATGCATTTTTCAGAACACACTATAAAAAGAAATCATACTTATTTTTCATTGCATGAGTTCCAGTAATTAAACTGCATAACACAAAAAACCTTTCAGAAACTTGCTCACTCACTGCAAGCGGAAGCAGTATTTAAATCCCTGCATTTTTTAATTGGCTACGCGCGGTCGCCATCTCGACATAAGCCTTGTTTCCTGGTTTCGTCTGCACATCCCTAGCCAAAAAGAGATGCACTTAGTGACAGACGACAACATTTTCTAGAACAATTTTTTTTTTAATTTTACGACTGCTCGATTTCGCGAACCCCACCCATTATTACATACATACATACATAATATCACCTCTTTATCCCTTACGCGGTAGACAAAGCCTATGGTAACAAAACCTTAAGGCCACGTTAAGCATGATTATAGGCGTATAGGTGGAAAGGGAAATCAAAATAGTAATGGGTTGCTAGCCGCATCGCCTATAACATGATTCCTAAGACTTTGGTCCATTCCCTCGATGGGCTTTTACCATCTGCGCATCTATCCATAATTTTTATTATAATATAAAGAAACTCGATTTTTGAACAAACATAATGTGAAAATATTTTTTTTTTATGTTAGAGAGGCCAGACAAACGAACTAGTGGGTCACCTGATGTTAAAATGGTCACCACTGTCCATAGACACCCGCAGCGCTTTACGCGATGCCAGTGCGTTGTCGGCCGAGTAGATAAGCAGAAAAATACAGCTCTAAATTAATCTAGTAAAATTTTCTTTGAACTTCATTTTTATTTTGTAGCACTTCATAAATTTATTTATACCACTTTTAAGTGGTACTTTCGAGTGATGTGTTTTCAAAAATCAGGCCCCGGGACAGCGAACTATTCAAACAAAATACTGATGCGTTTCAAAGTCGGCAAGCATTCGTTTTTATAGCGTAGGCGGTTCACGTCTCAGTGGTTGGAGTAGACGAGGAAAGGTTCCCACGCTAAGCAGTTTAAAATAGATGGGGTTCGTCGTAAATTGAAGCTTTTAAAAGTATTTACGCTTTGAGCTAGCACGTGCATGAAACTTTCAGCAGTTGAACAAATATGGTTCCTTTTTTCGCAGAAGATTACAGTCTTCTGCGAAGGTTTCAAATCTCTTGTACTCGGGTATCTGTTGAATCTAACGCTGGCCATCAATGCATTTCATAGCGTTCTTTTTTATGAGAACAGCTGTCACTGTTTCTTCTTAGTTTTCTACGTGTGTACTATTTTAATAAACCATATTTAGACAATTATTAATTATTATTATTGACTTCCATGCTGGTCTGGGAGTAAAGGAAAAACATAGAATGTACCAGTTGCTTCTCGTCCCGCGCAGATGGTTAAAGCCCATCGAAAGAATGGGCGAAATTCTTAGGAATCATATTATAGGCGATGCGGCTAGCAACCCATCACTATTTTGATTCCCCTTTCCACCTATAGATACGCCCACAATCATGCCAAACGTGGCCTTTAGGTCTTGTTACCTTAGGCTCTGTCTACCCCGTAAGGGCAATAAAATATCGTTGCTATGAAATCAAATTCTCAAAATTTGCAGCTGCTACACAATTACTGCATACCTAGTAATCATCATTAAACATTCGTGTACCAACACGAGTACAAGTAAATTCAAATATTTGCAACACATTTCATTAACAGAACAAATTTACCGCGTCGAGCTCCGAATCAGGCGTGTAACTTTGCCGCAGCCACCTGTACTGAACTTTTAAGCTTTAAAGCTTAAACATACATACATATATCACGTCTGTATCCCTTACGGGTTAGACAGCGCCTAAGGTAACACGACCCAAAGGCCACGTTTAGCATGATTGTGGGCCTACACCTATACAAGAGGAAAATAGTGATGGGTTGCAAAGTGCATCGCCTATAACATGATTCCTTAGATTTTCGCCCATTCCCTCGATGGGCTTTTACCATCTGCGCGGGAAGAGAAGCAACAACTGGTACATTCCATGTTTTTTCTTTACTCCCAGACCAGCACGGAAGAGCTTAAACATAGGCTTTAAAGGCTAAACTATCGATAGTCTAGCAACACTATCGAGCGGCAACACGATCACTATGAATTTTATAAATCGTACACAAATAACTTATGATAACAGCACTTGCTTGCAAGTTTATTTTCCCACATTGTTTACTAATAAAAGTTCCAATTTCCTGTTAGACTTCTTATCGTTTCGTTCTTGACCTTCTTAATAGAGCACTCGATGATATTGGGTCAGTATCTCAATTCGCCTCAAGCCCATTCATAACAATAGCGATACTCTAGATTCAACCGCCCATTTATACTGGAGTTATTCAATGTCTGGCTAGACGATGTTTTCAATGTGTTCAAGCCTTTAAAACATACCTAGACCAATTATAATCAGATAAGTTTGAGCGTAAACCTATTAGATACTAATTAGAAACTAAAATCTTGTTTAATTATACGGTTCTGGTTCTGGCTGAAAATCAGTGCTGCAGGTGTCTAACACCTCAGCGTAATGCTGAGACAGCGACCGTTTTACTTTGCACACAACGCTGATCATCTATTTTTCATGTCTGTGTTTTTTTTCTTATATTTGTGTGTCTTGCAAAAAGGAATAAGTGCCTTCTTTCTTTCTTTCTCCATATAAATGAAATTGATGCCCAAAAATTTATTTCACAAATTCAGAAACTGGATGAAATATTTAATTAATCCTGCGGTTTTTCAACCGACCGGCATCAAGACCGAATCATTGTGCAAATAATGACTATTTACTTTAACCAAGGTACATTTGGTCCCATTTACATTGTGGGTTTACTAAACGTCACTTTAAAACTGTACATTTGAAACTGTACGAGTAGTGTTATAGATAATAAGTTATACTTAATTTTCATTTTACCAAAGCCTCTAGAGTAAGTTTTGACTCAAAAAAACATCTAAAATGCAAATGCGTAAAATTGGAAAATATGAAAAAATTTGGAGCGCCACAGCGGCACAAAACGGCAACAAACTAACTTCAATGTATTTGACAAAATGAACACGAAAGGGTTCGAGACGTTTGGAGCGACAAAAACAAGAAACTTATGCCTATTAAGCTCTCGGGATACGGTTTTTGGTTTCAAGTCATATTAAAATAAATAAAATCGATCAAACTTCTTTCCGCAGCATCACGCTAAATGTGACGTAGTGTGTTTTTAAAAAATGTTTTTAATATTAAATATTGTATTTTGTTATCGTCTTGAAAGTGTCGAATCTTTTTATACTGGTAACTGTTTTTGACTAGCTGTTGGCTCTGTATATTATGGAGCAGTAGGTATAGAATTTTAAAACCTTCTCGAAAAATCAATTAGATATAGGGTCATACTTCTCGATAGGTTAAAATATACTTAGTATTCTCCAGTGCGCTGACCTAATTACGTTACCAAATTGTTTTTGGCTTCTTTCTTTTACGACAATTTTATGCTTCCCAACTTTGGCAATTAAATTGTAATTGGTATTCTTGTGCAAACATGGGCAAGTGTTACTTTTATTGCCCTATATAGCCCCTAGACCGTGCCACTTATTTTTGCAGGCACGTTGTGAAAAAAACGTGTTTCGGGAATTAAATATGCTTTGTTTTTATCTTTTGGGAATGAAACATCTCATACACTATTTGAGAAATTATAACACAGGTATCTCAAAGGCCGTGTAGGTACTGAACATAATTCTGACATTTCAACTAGCGTTAACTTTGATCATTTGTACTGTAGCTACAACGTTGCCTACAATTGTATTATATTCGAATATTTTAAGTGGACGTTTAGCGTCAATGGTATTTACGACTTTCACAGCAACTAAGAATCGTTTTGCACTTTTTCGAGCGGCGTAGAAAAATAATCGATGATATATTTTTTTCTGTGATAGGAGCAAACGAGCTTGCGGGTGAAAGTGAAAGTAGAAAGACATGTGTAAAGTATATTTCTTACTCACTTTAGGTAAGTATAGTTAGTTAACTAAATATTCCAAAACAGTATACTCCTTGTTATAGGTACAAGGGCGAAGCGTTAATGGTACTTTTGGGACGCATCAAGAAAACTTAACTACCAAAGATAATTTATTAAATAGGAGTTTCAAGAATCCTTTCATACAACATTTCGTAGGCCTTTTAGAATGGCGCAGTTTTGCCTATCTAATTTTGTTCAATATGCTGAATTGTGTATAGTATATTTTACCCGCCAGAATGTGGTTCTTAATTAAATGTAATATCCCAAGAAAAAGAATCACTATTTAATGATTAATAAAAAAAACTATTTATCCGTTATATTTAACGATTTGCCTATGGTACGAATATTTGGACGAATATTTTGTACTAGAGTCATGACTCTAGTATCTAACATACCCATCTGTTACCTATACGGGTATTCGTTTTCATTATACAAGCATAATGGCCCTTCCGGGATTCGAACCTTGAACCTCTGGCTTCATAGCCATGATTTAACCAGGCTATCCGGTCGCAAAGCTCAACGGCTTGCTCTTTAAGGAACATGAATGGACGCTAGGAGCCCCAGCTATTTTATGTTTGCTGGACAAGTTGCATGTCAAAGTTTAAGTGCCGCTTCGTGCGGATATTACTAAACTTTGGGAACCAACTCGCTCACGGTATGTAGAGTCGACCCTATTTCAGTCCCTGTGGACAAAAATACGAATAAACCTATCGCAAATGGAAGATTCAAGGCTTCTGAAACCCTATTTGGAGCCAACCTAAAACTAAATCAATATTTTGTAGCTAACTTTAATTAGGTCCAGAAAGGTCTGTTAATTTTGCGTTAATATCAAGTTGCGTTTAAGTCAACCAATTTCATTTTTAGACCATTAGAGAACCTTGTCGTAATGGCGTTTAGTTCATTCGATAGGCACCGTCGTAAACAGATAAAATTATTGATTATGTAAAGGTCCTAAGGTGGACCAGGAAACAAATTGGTTGGCTGTCGCTGTACAGGTTTTTACAACGTCTCTAGGAATTAATCTAAAATGACAATCAGCTCTTAAAAAAACTAGTAGGAACCACGAATTTCTTCAGCAAATCAAAAGGAATTTAGAAAATCGTCACAAATAAAAATATTTTTACAATACTTACAATATTGTTTTAGCAAATTTACTCTGTATAACCTGACACCACCGATCGCTCACATGATCCAGTGAGCTGTGCCAATAGGTGCGTATATCTAAACAAATACCTAGTCAAACAAAACAAACGAGTTTTCGATTCTCACGAACACGGATTTAACTTTTTTACAACTGAACTATATGAACAAGTCTTGTTATATGTAGTTATAGGTATAAGGTAGTTTTGCGCACACCGTTTCGGCATCCAAGCTGGTGTAATGAAATATGAGTAGGTACGGTCAAGTGCAAAAATAAGTATCTTAACTTCTCAAAAATGTACCACGACCTTATTACGCCGGTGTAAGAGCGTATGATACTTATTTTTGAAACTTTGATAAGATACATAGTACTCATACTCGAGTATAAATCGTTATATTTAAGAAAGTATAATTATGTGCCTTTTTAAATAACTTATTTACATCCTAAACGCTCCAAGATTGGCTTTTAGTTGCTTGGTACAAAATTTTAGAAGCAGGCATCGTTTTGGTTACCTTCTTAAATGTAATAAAACTAAAATTTAGTAAAGTTGCTTAGTAATACATACATACACATACACAAATCACGTATATCCCTTAAGGGGTCGACAGAGCCTAAGGTAACAAGACGTAAAGGCCACGTTTAGCATGATTGTAGGCGCATAGGTGGAACAAGGAATTAAAACAGTGCTGGGTTGTTAGCCGCATCATCTATAACGTGATTCCTACGCTCATTCCCTCGATGGGCTTTTACCATCTGCGCGGGACGGAAAGCAACTGGTACATTCTATGCTTTTCCTTTGCTCCCAGACCAGTATGGAAGTACTAAGTTGCTTAATAGACTGAGCACAAATAATTTTCGTTTGGTATGTTGTTGTTTTAACAGAAAAAATATGAATTGGAATTTTAGTTAGTCAACAAAACGGATAATACTACAACTATTATTGCTATTTATTACCTTTAGGGCCAAATATACAGTATCCCACAATCACTTTACAGTCTTCCGTCTAGACAACGTCCTCTTCTAGACAACGCTAGACTCACTGGCTTTCTATGTTTCTCATATCACGAACAAATAGGGCAGAACAAATATGACGCAACACTGTTCCTTTGAGAGCACTTTTATCCGAGACGGAGGAACCGACCATTATTTTTTATAGTCAAATGCACTCAACGCTGTCTTAAAATGTCGC
This sequence comes from Pandemis cinnamomeana, assembly GCA_932294345.1. Classification (NCBI taxonomy): domain Eukaryota; kingdom Metazoa; phylum Arthropoda; class Insecta; order Lepidoptera; family Tortricidae; genus Pandemis; species Pandemis cinnamomeana. The sequence goes on along the minus strand of OW028705.1, from coordinate 5,289,266 downwards.
CGGGTATTTAAAGATTATATTTTGTTTTGCGCGCGGGAGTTATTGGAGTTGTGCGCAGATCGTGCGACTGTCCAGGCCCCTTCGGTGGATGATCCATTATCGTATGATGGGCCATCTCCGTTGAGGTCCGTATCATTGTGAGCGTGCGTACCGTTTATGTATATCGGCACTGAGCGATAGTACAACTCAGTAAACAGTCTACGTACGAATAACGTATCAAAATCGCAGTTCCGCCAACGCGCTGTCCTAACTCATCAATACAAGTCATTTGTCGCTTGACCTAGGATATGAGAATGAAACGCTTGTTTAAAACCGTGTTCGATTGTGTCGACAATTATGGTTTTAATCAACAGACTCCTTTTTAATGCTGCGAAATGTGCGCTCATAACGTTCAGTAGGGCCCGCTATCCAATATTTCATAGTTATTTCCTTGGTCCTGAAACTATTGCTCGAGTTGACTCTATACGGGATTTGGGAGTTATCCTGGACACGAGCCTTAACTTCCACGAGCACATTAACGGGCTCGCACTTAATTGCTATAGGAGGCTGGGGTTTGTCATTCGAAACGCTAGAGACTTTGTTGACGTCAGGGCCATAAAGCTCTTATATATTGCGCTTATCAGAAGCAAGCTTGAGGCAGCCTGCGTTGTTTGGAACCCTCATGAGTCGACGTACATCTTGCTTCTGGAGAGAGTACAAAAAGCTTTCCTGCGTTTTCTGTACAAAAAAATGTACGGGTATTATCCATTTTTATACCCAACAAATTTTTTGTTGGGCGTCCTGGGGTTTAACTCATTAGAGGTGAGGCGAGATTACAGACTGATTACCGTGGCCAGTAGTATTTTGCGTGGTGACTCTGACTGTCCAGATCTGGTTGCTCAGTTGTTGCGTCTGTACGTTCCCTCTCCATCAAAATTTTTATTTCGGCCACGTAGCCGTCACTTATTGGCTGCGCCAGCTGCGCGAACTGTGTCCCGCCGGAACTCTCCTCTGGTTCGAGCTTTGCACCGCATAAATTCGCTCCTCGAGTCGGCACCTAACTGCGATGTGTTTGCAAGCAGATGGTTGGATGTGTGTGTCGAGTGTTTGAAGTTCTGCGAGATGACGGATGAGCGGCCTTCTTCTGTTAAATTCTAGTTTAAGTTTCTCTTATTTTTGTATGTATTTTTGGATTTTGTAAGATTTAGTTTCACAGTGCCTTGGTGTTACTGTCATACTGTGAAATTTAATGAAATAAATAAATAAATAAATAAATAAGTAAGTAAATGCTTTAATGTATACAAATATAAGGAATAGTCTCAATTATGAGCGAGAAAGAGCGGATAGGTACGGTTAGATGAGTGCGTGTTCGTCGTGTTGTTTGTTGATTGGTTACTGGTGCATACTGTGGTTGAGTGGTGACCGATCGGATATTGAGTCGCTGAACTCAGTTAAAAGACGAGTGAGACTCTGGTTCATGGGAAATTAATTGATGAGTAACAATTTTCAGAAGAAACAATTAATTCTGTCATACCGATTAAGTCCACATTTGCAAATCAGAGACGATGCGATTGGAGTCAGTCAGACTTTTTGGAAATTATTAACTCGGGAGCAACAGCGTTCACGACGAAACGTACATCGCTGACATCTACGCATCCCTGAGGAATGTTTTTCGAAAGGGTTGAAACCATGGCCCTTCATAGGAAAATCTTGGCGGTTACGAGTTGTTGTGTAAGAAGAAGACTTGCATTATTCAGATCGATTCTTATTGAATGTACCTATTTATATGGCAGCATAATTAATTTATTGTGTATTTTTTGTACCGTTTTTTTAATCACAAGTGACATATTTCTAGCAACCTCAATTATTCGAATAAAAACGGAATTTTAATTGAATCCTGAGCCAACTCTTGCACGTATGTTGATTGGAAATTTTATTTTACATCACCAATTTGGTTGTTGCGTTGGACATCGACAAATTGCCGTAATAAAAGATACTTTTTATTATTCGAATAAAATCGAACGAAACTTTAACCGACCTATCTTTCTTAACTCACTCACAGGGGTATAATAATTGAATCGGCCGACGGTATCCAAAACCTGAATAGCATTCTATTAGGAGTCACGGACTTGTATATGTTAAGTTTGCTTGGCTTTGTAGTGAAGTAAGCGTTAATTATTATTATAGCCAACTAGCTGTTACCTGCGACTTCGCCTCTTTTAGATTTTTTTTTTCAAAATATTGTTACACAAGAATCTTTTCCTGACAATAACAAACACAACAAAAAAGAATTAGCGATATCGGTCCAGCCTCAAGCGCGATGCCGTGACCAAGAAAAATAAGGATTAATTTTAAAGCCAACGGTATTCACAAGTGCGTCACTCGCTCGAACAAGACCCATTTCTTAACTTGCTGTTTGTTCAAGCAGCGGTTTCTCTTATCTTTTTCCAACTATACACTCAACAGATTTTTTTTATTTTTCCATATTTTTTTCTTTGAATAGGTTAGCTTTAGGTATATTGTATAACTGTAAATACCAATAAACAGCGTTGCGGCTTGCCGCAACATTATGCTGAGTGGGGTCCATTTTACACCATATCGGTACTATTCCTTAGTATATTGTATTTCTCCTTGTTTTATATCTACGTGTATCGAATGTGTTTAAATAAAATGTTTCTCTTTCTCTTTCTTTCTTCCTTTCAATTGCGCAAAGCGATTATTCGAGAAACATAGCATTCGGATGCTACATACACGTTTTAATACTTCGTGTCGGTAGACCCTCAACCTTCTTCACGAAGCTACAAAGATTGGATAAATTTAGAAGAGCACAACTCGTTTTCACTCTCGATCTCACTGCCTCATACCGCGAGGTCACGCGCCAACTAAACCTTGAAACCTAATATATCGTTGTAGAATACACTACCGGGTAATCAAAGTTTTTACGGTGACACATTTTTGCTCCCATGCTGGTCTGGGAGTAAAGAAAAAACATAAAATGTACCAGTTGCTTCTCTTCCCGCGCAGATGATAAAAGCCCATCGAGGGAATGGGCATAGGAATCATATAGGCGATGCGGTTAGCAACCCATCACTATTGTGATTCCCCTTTCCACCTATAGGTACAATCATTCTAAACGTGGCCTATAGGTCTTAGGCTCTGTCAAACGCATAAGGTATAAAGACGTGATTTATGTGTGTGCGTGTGTGTGTGTGTGTACATTTTTTTAATCTTTAGAAATAGGTAAAGATCAAAAAGTTAACACACACACACACACACAAATCACCTCTTTATCCCTTGCGGGATAGACAGAGCCTAAGTTAACAAGACCTAAAGGCTATGTTTAACATGATTGTGGTCGTATAGGTGGAAAGGGGAATCAAAAAGTTAACGCAATCGATTAAAGCTAGTACAGACTTAGCTATGAAACTCACTCTCCTATATGAGTATTGGTGTGAGGGGTTTTTAAGAGGTCCTGCGGAAACTCCCAAGGTTTCCACCAGTGCCCGATTTGGACACGATGCTCGCTTTCGGTTCCCCTCTCCAACGTGGGAGGATAATGACGTCAGAACCGAGCAGTTAAAACGCTTGAATATTCACTCCCACGCCACTTGGAGTACTTGGTAAAAGGGTAGGGAAGAAGGGAATAATAACTTGTCATTTACACTGACCTAAACTTTACCTTGAAATCCGGTAGACACGTGAGACATCGATTTTTCCTAATATTAGGCTTGAGTTCTCTTGAGCATGTACACAAGGTCGCTAAAATGTAGGTAGAAGCCTCTATATTTTTACTATTTTTTACCCTAACAAAACATGTTCGCTACGGGCAGCAGAAAAATCAACATCGTACGTGAAAAATAGAAATGTATGGATATTTTCTGATTTTACCTGTGCTTTTCCGACGAGGAAAAGATTATGCCTTATATTTACAGCTTATAGAAGGGCCACATGCCACCGACGCGCATGTCTCACGTTTGTAAATTATTCTGTAATAAATTATACACAAGCGAAACTATTTTTCTTTGCCTACTATTTTTCTTGAACGTGCTGCACATGAATAAGTTATTTATTAAACAAACTTTTATTACCAAAATCTTGGGAGTCAAATTATATTATCCACTTCCTACGATCTGACTGACCCGATACTTGGTATGTGTTTGCAATCATGTGACAATACAAGTACTAACAGCATGAAAGTTAGTTTTATATCACTATCACTACATAGTATAAAACAAAGTCGCTTTTTCTGTGCCTATATCCCTATGTATGCTTAAATTTTAAAACTACGCAACGGATTTTGATGCGGTTTTTTTAATAGATAGAGTGATTCAAGCGGAAGGTTTATATGTATAATACTTGCATAATATACCGTGCGAAGCCGGGGCGGGTCGCTAGTTGTTTTTAAAAAGAATTGCATATATTGTTTCAATGCAAAACTGAATCCCGCAGTTTTTATAACATGGAACGGAACGTAATCCATACAGCGAACATTGCTTACAAATCACTTTTAGCGATATTCCACAGCCCAGTACGTCGTTACTGAAATAAAAAGCACTGCAAACATTTTATTTGATCGTTTGTGAGAGCAGTAACTAAGTTTATGGTTATAGCTGGAAGTTTGGACGTTAATAGGCTTTTCTGGCGATTAGACGAAACAACACGAGCGTGCTGCGGTGACGAAACTAAACGAAAACTTGAGATTTAAATGCGAAACAAACGTCATCGTTTACCTATAGCAGTTTTAATGCATTATTTAATTCAAAATAGAATTAACTTTCGAAACAAAAGACATAGTGTAAAACATTATTATGAATATGCTCATAGTTAAAACCTAGTGCCAGCTTATTGTAATATTTTCCTATAGGTACTTACATTCAATTTAGGTACCTGGATGACCGAGCTTTGTTCGGTATTTTGTGCGTTTTATAAAAATGAAACCAACCTAAATCGATCTATCGCCCTCGTAATCCCCATACAATTTCCTGAAAAATGTTGGAGCTGTTTCCGAGATTCAGATTATATATACAAGAATTTCACCTTTAAGGGTATCTACCCTTAACCAGCCAAGTGAATATTATAGTAGTGTAGAAAAGTCACATTTCATAATTGTACTAGAAGCACGGCCCGGAGTTGCACAGATTATTAACTGCGTGCAAACCATCCTCTAACTGAAGAAAATTGCATGAAAATATGTTGCATAGTTTAAAAAAATGTAAGCGTGCAGAAAGCGGGACCGATACTGTTTTATACTAAGATACAGATACTAATATTGCAAAAATTATGTACCTATAACAGTAGTTAGATATTTTTAAGTTATTTCATTTAAATATTTTTCATCACTTCACAAAAATATTAGAAACAAAGTAATCGGAAATATTATTCAAATATTCATGGCCTACCTTTGTATCCACCCACATAAATAAAGTTTACGAATCACCCGTGAGCTGGTTGCAAAACAAAAACATAAAACATCAGACTGTAATGTAACTGCGTTTACTTTATCCATACGTTCGAATAAACCAAACCTTCACGTAGCTAAAACAAATATTTTCAGTCCTCTAGAACAATTGAACATTAGGTAATACAAGTACTACTGATAAATTGAACACTCAAAGTATCTTTACAGTTATAAATAAGTACAATAGGTTTGTCCTAAATGTTTTCGCCTTCAGGTAAAAATAAATAGAGACCTTTTCTTGACCAATTTTACCTGCCAATGTTGTCCTGCTAGTTTTAGAGAAGATTTTATCTACGTTTACAGTATTCAAAACCTACGTTGTAAAAGAATCAATCTTAGGCAAGGGTGCTCCATCTTAGACCACATCTTTGCTAAGCATCAGACGTGATTGTGTTCATACATAGCCTACATATAAAAACGTGTCGTTATAAATAGCGAATTTCCAGGTCAATTAGAAAACTGCCAGTACTAGGTACATTTATCGAGCGGCGAACTTTATTGATTTACCTACCTATAAAACGGCGGCTAGCTTTAGTGGAGGATATCTTTCCATTAAATACTTTTAGCGATCGCAGATTTAAATTTAAAAGATTCACGCTTAATAACACTTCATATCGACGAGATGTAGACCGCAATCACCTTTAAGCTCCTAATGTTTCCAAACAGACTATATTAAAATTGAAATGCTGCCAATGGCTCTTTTACATGTCTTACTTTGAAAGTACCAACTTTGAAAGACCATAATTGCCAAGAAGAATGCGCCGCAAGAAACATGGCAGAAAGTTAATTTTCAAAATAAAATACATTAACAAATAATTAGATTAGTAAAGAAACTTTAACAAGTTCTTTTAGGAATAAACTCACAAGTTTGCACAGACGTCTGTAAAATACTCAGGTTACCGTGCTCAAGTGAATAATATAATATTTATAGCATTGCAAGGATATCTTTGCGCAAATACTAGAGGAAAAATTTACATCAGCTTGTCTGCCACGGGGCGGAAACAAGCACGTTCCAAGAAAGGGTGGAAAAGTTATAATATAAATAAAACCAGTGTGGTGAGGATAAGCCAATGCAAAGCGTTGATGCACAATATTTTCCTTCTCGTAAAATAGGTATTGACACAAAAGAATGAGAATGGATACGAAGCTTTTTGCAACCTAATACGTAAAGTTTATCTGTTGAAAACTTGCTTTTTATTAAGTAAATTATAATGGTTTCCTCACTATATTGTCCTTCATGGAAAATTTCGTGGTAAATTTCAAATGTAATTTCGCACATAAATTCTGAAAAACTCAGAGGCCACAGGTCAAACCACTAACTACCACGGCATGGAAATCTGCGCACATTCTGTGAAGTAATTCACTGGTGTGTGTGAAGTTCCCAATCCGCACTGGACCCGCGTGGAAACTACGCCCAAGCCCTCACTTTCTGAGAGGAGGCCTGTGCCCAGCAGTGGGACGAGTATAGGCTGGAGATGATGATGATGATGATGAAATTATAATGTCATATAAATCAGAATGAATAGATGTAATTCAGTTAGTAGCATTAGCAATATTTTTGTTTCTTGTCATCTTCTCTACTATATAAAAATAAGTCGGGTTTTCCTTCCTGACGCTATAACTCCAGAACGCACGAACCGATTTCCACGGTTTTGCATTCGTTGGAAAGGTCTCGGGCTGAGGTTTACAGCAAAGAAAATTCAGGAAAACAGCATAGTTCCCGCGGGACGGCGATAAGCGAATTCTGCGCGGACGGAGTCGCGGGCAACAGCTAGTTTTTAATAGTAATCGATTAATTTTTACAAAAGTTTACTAACATTTTATAGTTTTTAAAGTGAAGCTTCCAGTCGACGTACTGTTAGGCTTATTATAGGTATTACGGACTGGCTGGTTTACGGACTGGTTGGTGTTTGTGCTCAAGTTTTATAAATCGAACACTCGTTCGATTTTATTCGAGTTTTGTTTTAGAACTTGAGGGCAGACGGGAGATCTGCTTGAACCAGGAGCTAAACCGTTGCCCAGGTATATTGTAACGTTTCATTTTATCAAATTTGAATAAACAAAGTATTAACGTAATACAGTTGCATTTCTATTTAAAGTATTTAGGCCTTAAGCAACTAAAGCTTGTTTTGAACGCACCGAGATCCGTAGTTAATACACCGTCCGATTTAGGTAGTGCTCCAAGAGCTGCTACACAGCACCGAGTTCCGTTCCACTGAAATTTTAAACTATCTAAAACCGATAAAAAGGTAGCGGTTTTCTGCACATAAAATATTCACACTCGGGGACAAATAAAATCGCAATCCACGTTTAAAATGAGAGCATGTACATATTTATTTTATTTTAGCAATAGCATTGACAATCGACCATCAATGTTGATTAAAGTGTTGAAGCTCTAAAAATGAAGCTTGCATTTAATGTTTTTCAATAGAGCAATAAGTATTTTATTGAATCGGGCGTTAGGTTCATTTTAATTTCCTTGCTACTCTCCGCTTGCTTGAGTAGCGGAGTAGCAAGGTAAATATTTTTTGTTCAGAGCAATAAGTGTTATATCCTCTTTATTATAATAACTATTATGGAATTCTCCGGGATGGACACAGGATGGTTTTTGTATCCATCCTCGGAACTGAGACTATCCCTATACCAAATTACAATTAAATCGGTTCATGGGTTTGATCGTGAGGAGCTAACAAACATACAGACAGATAGACACACTTTCGCATTTATACCTAACTAGCGACCCGCCTCGGCTTCGCACGGTATATTATGCACGTATTATACATATAAACCTTCCTCTTGAATCACTCCATCTATTGAAAAAACCGCATCAAAATCCGTTGTGTAATTTTGAAGATATAAGCATACATAGGGACATAGGGACATAGAGACATAGGGACATACGGACATAGGGACATAGGGACATAAGGACATAGGGACAGAGAAAGCGACTTTATTTTATACTATGTAGTGATATTGGTACAAATTATTTCATACTAACACTCTTAGGTACTACATTGAAACAAAGTTCAAATAAAGAATCTCCTTTTTTCAAGTCGTTTAAAGATTTCATGATTACAAACAAAATAATTGTATAGTTTTTAATGCTTTTTTATTCTAGGCGCTTGGTTTGCGGTAGGTATGTAATTTCTAACATTTTTGAAGAGTTCTAGCCTTCAAAAAATCAGTTATAATTACAGAAAATCATACATAGGGCGATTTCTTATTTTAAGTATAAAAAACACTCATTTAAGTTCTCTAGCTTTTGTTTAATAAAATCCACTAGATTTCTCTTTTGAGCACTTTTAGGTGTGCTTACATTGAGCATGTATATCTCAACGTCGTGTCAGAGCCGGTAGCACGCTAATTATACCGGGATAGTTCTAAACTCCACCCGCGCCATTTTATTTGCTCTAAGTGGCCTTTTAATGACCCCATTAATCACGAGCTACGACATAACGTGAGTCTAATCTCTTTTTGTAGTTTAGAAGATTACCTCGTTAAAGTTGAAACGAGTTAGACTCAGTCATTAATGACGGAGATGATTTGAAGGGAAATTAGTTTTACCATCAAATTGCAAATGTTTTTTTTCTAACGCTACCAACCAATGGCAACGCGTAGTTAGTTTTGATACAATTTCTGATTAATTAAGAAGCATAAACAATTCAAGTTAAACTGATAAAACGGCCAAAAACAATTTTAACACAAAAATAACGAAAACACGGCAACAAATTAAAACAACAGATCAACATCCCGCCAGTTGTCACAATATTCCGTTTATCATCACAAGTCCATCCTCACTTCGGCGTGTTTATGTAACCCAAATCGATATTTTCGATGGGGTCGACTTGGCAAGTGTACCATTTCATTTAGAGGTACCGACTGATCTAATTTGTCCTGCCTCCCCTATCCCCACAACGGGTTGCTAGGGAATTGCCTTTTTCACTATCCGTCATATGTAATTTGACAACACGGGAACAACTTGGGAGGCTGTTAGGCTCGGATGGGACGTCCCGTAGCATGTTAAGAATTCACTGTGCATTGCTGTTTTTTCCGCTTTGTTGTAACTTTTTATTACGACGCTGCACGGTGAAACGATGATGGTAACACAAAAACTAAAAGAAGCCTACTGTTTGATTGTTTTATGTTAACAAATAACTCAAATAAGTAATCCACGTCATTTACTATTCAGATAGCCAGCCACTCAGACCAAATAACAAGTAAAGATTGAATTCTACGGACCTCAAAATGAGGCCAGTTTAATTTGCCACACACACACACACACCACCACCACACCACACAATATGATGTTGAGGTTTGCCATGGTTTAAATTGTTTAAGTCATTCGCACACAAGTGCAAGCAGACTTTGCAAAGAAAACTAGTATTCTTTTTAATTTTCTTCGGTCTGAGGCGATTTCAAATGACTGAAATCTGATGAACGTATATTTTAACTTTTATATGCGAATTTAATTAAACAAGGTACCTAGGTACTTAATTGAAACGTTGTTATGAAATTACATCCCGGGAAAGTTATTCAAATCATGTTAAAATAACGAAGCGCTGAGAACGGTATAAAAACAAGCGAGAATCAGCAAGTGGTACTGAATTTAATTAAACGATACACAAGCACTCGCAGGATACGGTAAACTCGGTAGACCACAATTTTAGGTTAGCTGCTCTCAGCCCGCTCGCCACACTGGCTCCGACAACCCCGTAGAATTTTATTCATAAGCCGCTATTTTAATGAAGTCCAGTATTAAAAGGTTTGACGGGCTCGCACTAACGTTTTAACTAGTTCTGGGCGCGAAACATTGCGTTTTACATTTCGTGTGACGGCATCGGAGCAGATGCAAGCCAAAATAAATGTATGGGACAGTCTAAAAAGTTTCGCTCGGATTGACAAACCTATGGTCAAAGACTAGCGGAATGAAGCATTGGAAACTTAGTAGTGGCTAATCAGATTTGGTAGAGATAGTTTCAGTCCCGGGATAGTTTTTATCCCAGAAATTGCATAGTTCTCGCGGGATAGCGATAAGGGAATTTAAGAATATTGTAAAAACATTTCTATGTTATTATTACCTAAGTTTGCCGAATGTGCGCAAAAGAAAATCATCGCCTTTGCTTTTATCTTCGCTCCGTTTTTTTTAATTTATGCTCCGTTGATGCACTTTGCTCACAATTTTACGATAGCCGCATTCTGCCTGCCCGTTCGCTACGCCAGCAGCACTGAATTTATAAGCCGAATATTAAATGAACTCTCGAATTCATTAGGTTTGCAGAGTTGAGCTGACATTTTAACACTTACTCTGCGCGCGTGAATATTACGTGTACTTAATTTAAATGTGATGAGAAAAACGAGGATGACACGATCTTACAGTTCTACTCGAGCTGACCGGATACGAGGCCAGAGACGAGGGGAAACATAGAAGGCTTTGGCCCAATAGTAGGATGGCATTCATATATAGGCAGTAGAGAAATTGCATACATAGTGCTGAAAAAATATGAAACGTGTGCAAAAAATATCGCCTTTACTGGCCCAACACAGATGTACTTTGACCCCAATTTTACATTAGCTGTATTGTCTCTACCCGTTTACTGCTATGCGATTTGAGTCGTCTTTAAAACACACGTACCTACATAGTTAAGGGCCTTAATTAATAGCAATGGAATAAAAGTGAAATGGTCGTAACATAAAGGAATCAATTCACTTTTATTGTAATTAAGGCCTTAACTAAGTACTTTTTTTTTAAAACGACTCATTTATAAGCCGATTGTAATGAAATCCGATGTCCACAAAATAAAATAGCCCCCTTCTATTTTCTTTTGAGTAGCATACACATACATACATAGGTACACAAATCACGTCTATATTCCTTACTGAGTAGACAGAGCCTAAGGCGACAAAAACTACTACTAAACTACTACTAATGGAAACGTTTAGCATGATTGTGGGCGTATAGGTAGAAAAGGTAATCAAAAAGAAGAAATAGCATAGAAGTCCCGTATTCATAAAGTAAGTAGTCCTGTATTCTTCTGAGTAATTGCCAAATAACCTTACTTTTATTGCACTTCAATAAAATAGAAGGTAAAGGCGACTTGTCCCATGAATAATTTATAAGGGAAATGCTACTGATAACCTGATAACGCGGGCGGCCATTTTTTCGTACTCAAGAGCTTCTAATTAACAAGCATCAGTTGAAATTAATGGCGTCCGTGGAAGGGAGGATTCATTATTACCTTAAAAAACTGGTTTTCAGTCAAGTTTCATTTATTAATAATCTTGATATATAGGGTCCCACTAAATGTTTTTGATCATATTTCACAATTGAAAATAATTTCACGCTCATTGTAAATAATTTCATACTATTTGTACATTAAATGACAAGTTTAGTGTTAAATGTCTGACTCGTCTGACAGCTCAAACCCTTAAATCAAGTAATCTTAAAATAAGCATCGAGTTCCTTGAAGTAGACAAAGGTTTCAGGGCAGATTTTGCAAAAGCTATTAGGTTAATTAAATAGTTTTAGTTATAGGAAATAATGATCATATTGATAAGGAATTTAGTATTGAAATAACAAAAAACATAAATGAAAAGTTGTGAAATTCAAATTTCTAATTTTATTTTGCGAATAGGCCGCCAAGGGCTCTTTTACATGTCGATTTTTGAAACTACCATAGCATTCGGAAGGGCCATCATTGCCAAGCAGAATGCGCCGAAAAAACTAGGCAGAAAGTAATTTTTTCAAAATAACATACTTTTACTACAATATTTAAATTCTAATTTAATACATTTATAAAAAGGATGTATAAGGTCTGTGAATATTCTCAACATGAAACTACCGTGAGACTTAATCAACATTACACATAAACGGATAACTATGAATATTGTTAACCAACTTACCTTAACACTTATGAGGCTTTTAAACTGGAAGACTTACAAAAATTAAGCTTCTATGAGTATAATAGCGGTTTATTTCGTTATTTTGTATTATAAAATAACATCAAAATTTATTTCCTCACCGAATTTCTTTTCCAAGATAATCCGTAGGAAAAATTTCCCCGAGTAACACGCGCTAAATATAAAATGATCACGACACGTAAATATCCAAAGAACGTTACGTTCCTCTTGGTATTTTATCTTAGTTTCCCGTTCAATATACTTAGGAGTACTTTATACTAAAAAACAAGAGACAATATAATTTTGCTAAAAGCAGCAAACGAGGTTACCCCATTCTTGTTAGGGCTGGGCCGTGCCGTAAAGGATGGTGACGTCATAACTCAGTCCTTCGTTGCCTTCGTTACTCGGGTAACAACCGAATGGCCCTTGTCCGGTAACTTTATTGCATAACACGCCAAATAACATTGCGCGAACGTTATTTCATCAAATCATTTCTTTCACGTGAAGACCGACGCAATCCGAGAAAAGCCGATGGTTTTTCTCCCGTACATTTAATAAAATGTTTTGTCAGAGTTTTTAAATCAATGAACATGCGTAAATGAATTTGTTAATCATTTTATACACGAGCGTCACACAGAAATCAAAAGTAAAACAAAAGCAAAAATTATAAATAAAAAGTAGCTTTACGGAGTGACGTGATCAGTGTTGTGTGCTGCCCTACATTTGACAGTAATAAAAATGACGATGAAAACGAGGGTAGTTGTGCGCCGCTGTCAGTTGCGTCGAGCAGCCGCGCAAACAGAGCGCTGGCGCGCAGTGTTCATTTCGCTGCCGCCGGGGCGAGCGCTCCAGGAAGAAGGACTACGAAATAGTCCGAAACATGTCGAGCGTCACTCAACTTTTTATACGTGAGTTATCCGTTTATGTGTACTTTTAAAAAGTAGCTATGTATAGTCGTACGTCATTAATTTCACAATGTCCGACCTTTCCTCCGAACGTTCGTACCAGACCTCATGTCATGTCTACGTCTCCCTATCACTAGACTTCACGCAGACAAAAGCTTATTTCCATCGTTCCGGTTGAAACTATTTACGATATGATTTCAACGGATTTATGAAATTCTAAAGTAAAAATCTTTAGTATACATGGCCGCTATAACGTGGCCAAAACGTGCAAGTAATTTTAAATACATTTCTACATGTTCAAGCTTCAGTAATTATAATACTGCAGCCAACGACAACTTAAATAAAACCCCCTATATTTTGCCCCAAATATAGTTGACTCTCTTCTCTTCCATGCTGGTCTGGGAGTGGGGAAAAACATAGAATGTACCAATTGCTTCTCTTCCCGCGCAGATGGTAAAAGTTTATCGAGGGAAAATCGAGTGAGCGAAAATCTTAGGAATCACGTTATAGGCGATGCGGCTGGCAACCCATCACTATTTTGATTCCCCTTTCCACCTATTCGCCCACAATCATGCTAAACGTGGCCTTTAGGTCTTGTTACCTTAGGCTCTGTCTACCCCGTAAAGGATAAAAATGTGATTCATGTAGTTGACTGAATCAGACGTTAATTTGCGAAGATCCATTTACAGTGAACAAAAAACGTTCACATTGTTACGAGTACTTCTACCACGCGTGCACAGCTTATGTTTAATTAAATCGATTATATGCCTAAAGTATTTCCGGAATTCCAGTGTATTTACGTAAGATGCCACCAGTTACTTAAAGTTTGAATCCACCATACACTTGAGTTTTATTGAGTGTACGCCTTGCCAGCGTTCCCGAGAGCCCACGCACGTGCTGATAAAAACTTCCATAAACTCCGTAACACCAACTAAGTTGTAATGGGAATCTAAAATTCTTTGTCAGAATTTTTCGTAACTGGCCCGCTGTAGCTATGCCGATCTTTTATGGTGTAAATACATTAAATTACATAGGTCGTGAAGACGCTTGATTCTAGTAGTAGGGCATTTAACGGTGTTTATAGTTTTATTAAGGTGCATGCGGGTAATGTGCTCTTCCTCAATTTAGTTCTTTTAATTTTCTTTTTTAAGGAATGATGGTGAAAATTCGGCCGTCTTCAAACCAAGGGTGAATGGTCATTTACTAGCCACGCATGCTCAACCATAGATCACATCTTAGCTTACCATCAGGCGTTATTGAAATTAAACGCATGCTTATCCTACCAATATTATAATGTGTGTGTTACGCTAAAACGGCTGGACTGATTTAAATTAAATTTAGAAGGTCTGTAGTTAGATGGTTGACTGGAATATCACATAGGCAATTTTTTATCTCGATTTTCCCACGGGATAGGAAAATTCCGAAATTTGCGCAGACGACATCACAAGCAAAAGCTAGTTAAGAATAAATGAATGTTTGACTTGTAGACGCAAATAAAAACGGGTGATTTCTCAAAGTACTGTTTAATACCTTTACAACCAATCATACCGTCTTCCTGTTTTTAATACAGCATTAAGCCATGAAGGCATCTCAGCTAAAGCCGTAAAAGGCATTTGTATTCATTGAAAGCTTGGCCGATATGAGGAGAATGTGAATTTAACAGCCGCAGTAGTGATCCGGTCGCAGGAGGACCGTTCGGAACGTCTTTACGACCGCATTTTATAGATTCGGGTACAAAGAACTTCAAATATAGAAAACTTCAATAGACATCGTCAAATCAAAATAGAACAATAAAAAAAAAGGAATAAGAAATAAATATTCCACTCAACTAATGACTCTCAAAAACTAAAAAAACTACTAAAACTAGCAGGAGGCTCTCGACTTTTAGATCTTCTTGCCTTCAAATTCACCAGTTTATGAATTCGGGGCACGTAAGTTTGTTACGTGACAATGCTTGTGGGTATCGATTGGAGTAAAGTTTTCCTTGCAAATATGTTTTGGAGATTGTAAAAGCAACTATTGGATAAAGAAATTATATCAAAACATCACAGTTCACTATTTTAACAAATCTTATCGTCGTTTGAAGCTTTGTCTTAAAATAAATCGATGGAATCGTGTATTTTTAAGTCTTGAAATGTAATAAAATGTTGAGACGCTTAGACATATTTAAGTAAAAAAGTCCTCCACAAAAAGCCACAAGCTTGTAGATATTATACTTATAAAGTTTAGAAGAAACAATATTCTTGTTCGTAAGTAAATGTTCATTTTCTGCTAAAGAAACTTCTGAAGTTGAAAGAGTTACGGCACACACTGAAGCAAATGCGACATACAGTATGCAGAGTCCTTCTCAAGTGCCCACAAATCTGTTGAACTGTAGCCTTCTGGCTCTGAGCGACCTAATTTGAGCAACCGCTTGAGAGAGAAAGGAAGTTTTTAGTCTCTTTGAGAGCTCGTTGCTAGGATGCCGGGCAATTTCACGATTTCGTGCACAATGTTGCTCTATTATAAGACAATTTTCAGTGGTAATGGATTTATGGGTCTTAAAGTAGTTTATTACCATTAGCAATGAAGGAATAGACTAGACTAGTAAATAGAAAATAGTCCCGGTCTTGATTCCCGGCCGGGGCAAGCACGTATTCGTATTACAGAAATGTATTTTCTTGAACCTAGGATGTTTAATATATCTGAATAAGTTTATTTGTTGGCTACTATATGTATAAAGCACAAAGTTTGTAGTGTGATGAAACGTAATGATTCAAGTAGTGTATTACATTTTGTATCTTGTAAGTTCCATGCTGGTCTGGGAGCAAAGAAATAACATAGTGTTAAGAATTCAAAACTGATCCTTCGGTATGGTAAATGAGAACAGGCTTTATTAAAGAGAACAGTCACAGTGACGTTGACAGCTGACAGATGTCAACGGCACGTTTTGGCGCGAAGCGCTCTAGAAGAGACGTGGAGTTTGTATTGTCATTCAGACTGAGATGCTGATATGTTTAGTGATACGTTCGAAGTGTAATCTGTATTAATGGTAATAGAAGACGTAGTGATCAATAAGAAAATACTATGCCCGTGAGGTTTCTTGCTAGTTCTTCCCGCGGAGGGTCATACTGAACTAGCTCAATGTACTCTGCGTTGTTGACCAAGTGAATAAAACGATGTGCGCTACTAACCCGAGTTTCATTGGATGTAAGGGAGGATTTTAACAAGTCAGAAGCGCGATGAAACACGCCCCATGACATAGGAAGGAAAGCCATATAAAAGGGTATGGTATTAGAACTAAATTTGGTAAGTGATAACTATTATGTGAACCGGCGTCTTAGAAAATCCCGTGAGTATTTATTGAATATAAAATACTGCTTAAAGTGAGTTGAAAAAATGTAGGTTCTGCTTCATATGGGTATGAGATGACCAGCTTGAGGTCATAAACTATTTTGATTTACATTGCATGAAGCAGGTACATACAAGATTCATTCACAACTATTAAGTGAACTGTTCCTGACATATTTTGAATGACTAACTTAATGATCAATGAGGATAGTTAATGATCCACAGAGATACTTCACCTGAATCAGATGGTTGATCACTTAAACGCTTACCTACAACTAGGAAGGCAAACAAGTGAGTAGTCTACCCGATGGTAAGTGATCACCACTGCTAGTGAGATAGTTTTACTTCTAGTATTCTGTATGTTTATGTGGGAATAACAAGACATAGAAGAGGTTTTATTGTGATGGATTGTATAACATCCATTATAGTGGTTTGAGATGGATTTAAAGTTTAGATCTATCTTATTTATTTTTAAAGTGATGTAGTATACCTACGAGTGATTTTTATTTAGATTAGACTTCTTGATAATTTTGTGAAATAATTTATAAGAGAAGAGAATGAGAATAATTATTCGTACACCAATAGAAAATGTACAATACTGACACATACACATACAAACACTACACTACACCAATTGTCACACATTGTCTGGACGTGACTCTTCTGAGATGACTTCACTAACTAGGTAGTCCTGGGATTGAAAATATTCATGCGTTAGTAATATTATAAAATAAAGAGAAAAGTTAAGAGATATTAAGTGACATATACTATCAGTAAGTATATAGTACTCATGTATGGAAAAGTAAATTTAAAGGCAAGTATGTGATATGAATACATAAACAATATGTTTCTAGGGATTTATATTAACTTATTTATTACATTGTAATGCAAAGAACATACATTACAAGATGTTACAAGTGATTTGTCGGTCCATGACACTGCAAGGATACTCGACAATAATTAACCACTGCATACAAGGATTATTTTATTTTATTGTTAATAGTTGTATTAGTACCGATCATACAATCATATAATATTTATTTATTGTTTTCCATCAAGGAGTTTTCAAAAGAGTGATGATTTTGAAAAGTGATAAAGAGCATAAATTAAAATGTAAAAAGAAAAATCTGCAAGTCAAATGTATTATTAAATAAAATAATATGATGACACTGTGATATATTTCTATGGGATTAAATTTGAAGCGTTGGTTAAGTGTTCTGCAAGTTTAGTTATTGAGATGATGAGATGATGTTAAAGATTATACCTACTAGAACAAAAAAAATAATAGGTGACAAAGTTCTTGCAAATAAGTGGATAAATGGTTGATTTCACTGGTGATATGTGAGGATACAGAGTACCAATCATGATTAATAGTGTTTATATCAATTGCATTCTTCATTATCCACAATAGATAGGCATAATGTAGAAACTTATGCGACGAAATTACAGGGTTAGGAACTCTGGTTTTGTCACTTTTAAAGTAAGTACATGATGTGGAGGATTCTAATGAATAGATTTATTATAATGAAGAGAAGTAAAATTATGAAAAGTATGTAGGTACTAACAGAAAAAAAAACCAGAGTCTAATAAGTACCTTAATTATTTTGAACATACTTCTTCAGGCATATACCTAGTGCAGATAAGATAGTGTGCCATGGCATTGGTACCTGTTGAATGAATGGTACTTTACTATCTTTGAAAGAAAATAACAAATATGAGGGAAAATTAAATACCTTACATAGTAAATGTTTAAGTGTAGTGATTCACTTCACATGCCAAACTTATCAAGTGACTTCAAAATCAATTTGGTAGTGATGTTGGGTTTAACTATGTACTGGCAACTAAGAGATACATCAAAACAGGAGACACCTATACATATTATACATGTATAGTATTCTTTTGGATAAGTTTATATATAAATAGGTTATGAGTCAACAATTGGACTGCAAATGATAGTGAACCTAAGAGATATGTTATATATTAAAAAAAAAAAAAAAAAACCTTTTGTTGCATGAGCGTAACAGAGACTTAGTAATAGATAGATTGGAAAATACACATCAACTTTCGGAAAATATTCAATATGCCCTTCTAGTGTTGTGTATTATAGTGAATGCAATTCATGACATGATAAGATTAATTAATCTAGAGTTAGTTAATAAATATATCAAATACCGATCAAGGACAATCAAGTGACCTCTTTTTTTCTAAACTAAGGAAAGCCTGTGCTTTGAGTAAACATACTTATACAGATTAATACATACTAGAAAACATATAAAGCATTCGAGAGCGAATAGTAATTTTTTTGTGTTTATACATAATGTCTGCCCTGACTGGTGACAGACTCTGAACTTATAGTTTCATGGTCTGGGTCAGCCCTCTAACCATTGGGCCATCGGTGGTCAACCGAAATTGAATAGACAAATCTCTGATTTTTTTGATGGATAGTCAGTTGATTACTGCTAATATTATTACTGTACTTGGTAGAGCCACATAGTGCATAAACCCATGAATAGAGACTCAGGGGTAACTACCCTTTGAGTATTTTATTTTTAGGTGAGTGATTGCCTTAAGAAATCCGATTTCCATTTGCTCACCATCAAATCTGTAGAGAGAGTAGACAGGCACTTTATTGATAGTGCGATTTGTATAACAGTTTACACACACAACAGGAAACATTACTGTAATAGATGGTTACAAGATTTTCATAAGATAGAGAATTTGTATGAATGCAATTAAAATATGACATGATAGGTAGGTGCCTATAAAAGTAAATTAGATATTGTGATGAGTGTCAACTCACACTTACACGCATGTGTGTGAACATTTTACTGTACAAAATAAAGGGGCTGATAATATTGACAGTCACTAAAAGATGTACACATACAAAAGCAAGCTAGTCCCTCAAAGAGATCTCTACCAATTGTGTGTTGGACATGGGTAGTTGAGAGGAGCTAGTTGAGAACCAATAAACAGTGGGTGGATGATTTCAAACAGTGAAGACCACACATATGAATAACTCAACATAACACATGTATACATGAACGCAACATCAAATATACAACATACAATACATACAAAGAGTAGAGAAGTCAGAATAGTGATTCGAGATTAATGTCTTTGCAAAATTTTAAGTGAAGCAAAGTAAAGTAATGAAGTCGAATCTAATATTTTAATGACTAAGAGATAAATACAGAGTAGGTACTTATAATAATAATATAAATTATGACACGTGAGTTCATATTGTGTCAGTAACACGAAATTAAAAATTATGTGGGAAGTGAAATAGTGATGTGTGATGATGATAATAGACTTCTGAATGTTTCAGCGATATTGTACGCTGATTATTCTGTGACGAGAGATGACTGGATTGCCATTGCATCGGATGGACCAGTTGGTAAGTGACAAAGTCGTATGTCATAAGTCATAAGCCGTTTATTTTCTAATAAACAAGGGATGAAGCCGTACCCCAACGGCACCTGGATGATACTGAACACGAACAGTGACCAGGACAGTGAGCCCGGATGATACCGAATTAACGGTGACCACAAAATGGGCAGTGGATGATACCGAAAGATTTGATGATTGAAGTGAATAAATACATAGATAGTATTTACTTGTACTTAGAATTTATTAGTCAGAATGTTCTTGTTGAATTTTGATATATATATTATTATATGCCCCAATTCATAACCATCTCATCACGTCACCGAATATAAGCCATTTTTGTTTATGGTAATTATAGCTCTAAAATCCATGTCAATATGTTCATAGAATAAAAAGAAATAATACCGCGACTCGTAATCGTAATAATCGTCTAATGAAAAAAAAAAACAATTCACATTCAGAGAAGCTTAGTTATTTTATTCACTTCAAACAATCAAGCGAATATCTAAGCGGTGACCACAAGTGATGCATAGACTGATACCGAAGCACGCATGTGCAAGCGGTGGCTATGGAAGTGATTATGGCAATGGCTAATGACTGCGCTATTTATAATGACAAATTGCAAATATTTATTATATTCGCTTAAGTAATTCATTATCATGTGAAACGGTCTTTTTACTTTGTGCAACCAGAGCGTCACACAGTACATTTATTTCTTACGTTTAAAGTCCAGTATTTGAGTGTGGCAGATATTATATACAAGGACCGGCATGATTTCAAGGGATTGCCATCGCTCTTAATAACGATATTCTGGGGTTCTCGCTTGGTACCTACATTTATATCTACGAAATTGTGATATTGGTTTGCTAAGATTCAGTAACATGAGTATTTCTTTATTGGTCCTTTTGAGTACAAGTAAAGAGAACGTTACTAGTGAGTTACAATTTAAATGTAAATCTGAGGATGAGCAACAGCTAGTATGTAATATTATTAAGCCGTTAGGAGTAGACACTATTTAGTAATAAATACAATACATCAGAAAATATCCAGAAGACTTACAGCTACGATAATGATTTTCAGCGATTGTTAAACGCAATGAATGTTAGACAGTAGGCGGTTGTATCGCTTAAAAGTAAGTAAGTAAGTAAGTAAATGCTTTATTGTACAAATACAGAGAAGTAGAGACAAATCACAAAAAAGACCTTAAATATATGCACAAAGGCGAACTTATCCCTATAAGGGATCTCTACCAGTTAACCTTTGAGTAACTGAGAGGAGCATTAAGCGAGAGAAGATATTGTTATTGTTCGCATTTGTTTGTATTTTAAACAATTTGATTTTAGTGATTCTGAAGTGACAAACTTTTAATGGGAGTTGCAGTAGCGAAATAAATAAAATGGATCAAATATTAATGCTGTTCTAAAAGATGAAATTATACTGCAACTTAAGTTATGTTTGTATATCTCAATATTTGTATGAATTGATGAATTAATTAGTGCATAAGTACTAGTTTCGTTACATTAGGAACCCAGGACTGACGATTGATGGACGATTCAATGTTACTCTATTGATAACTGAGCAGGATATATATAAATTGCTAGTTTGATCCATGATGTTGTTGCGTTAAGGCAGACATGAAGTCAAGCAAAGATTAAAGCTCTCATTTTATTCTAGTGTCAATTGTTATAATTATAATATTTATAATATACTCGTACGTTTACGAGTAACTGAACGGAATGAGTGATCAGAAGCAATTAATTGCAGTGACATCATCATTGAGTCAATTCTGAAGCAATAATGATAAATTTAAAGAAAATGAACCGCTGACAATATCGTCGACTGGACTTATAATGATCTGTTTCGGTGTCTTAATAATGCTTACTTCAATTGTACGTTATTAAGAATTGGTGGGGTGAGGGGTTTGACATGTATATAATATTATATATTATACTTACCTACTATAATTAATATAGGTAGGCTTGCTGTGACGTGCGAGTTGTGATGGGCACCAAATGCTTTTATTTTGACCATATTTTGTACCGACCCACTTCACCGAGAAAATGTTGATAATGTAGATAGAAATATTATGTAGATACCTTGTGATATCTTACTTGTTGCATAGACTTGTACCTTCTTGATTTGGACTGGTTGTTTTGTTCGATATGGGTATTGAAATGGATGTGAATCAAGAACACTATTGCCATATTAGACATAGAATATAATTGGCGTTAGACTGGCAACGCAAATGAAAGTGAGAGAGAGAGAAATGTAATACGCGAATGTCAAGGAGAGATAACACGATAGACGAGACCATGTTTCTGACACGCTGCGAGCCTAAGTGAAACCACTGACGCTCAATTGAAATAAGTTATGTTCCTTTTTCCTTGACACGCGCTAGCAACTGAAAAAAACCCAGTTTCTTTTAGAGTCGATCTACGTAATCTAGTGAAATTTGTATGTTATGGATTCAGTAGATCCACCCCACTGCCCACTATACTGTTACTAATAAAACAAAGAAAGGTGTTTATTGACAAAGCTTATAGCACTGCTCACGATAGGTACTGATTGATACAAAACTTATGATACTGATTGCAACAGAGTGCTAGTGTGGTAATTAGTACATACGTAACAGACATTTCAATTATAGTGTAAAAAAAAAAAAAAAAAAAAGTTCAGTACTCATAGATGTAAATGTACCTACAAGAAATGTATATATTGGAGACCTTGTGCAAGTAATTTATGATGCGCGTAAAATGTTTGAAAGTATAATAATTTTGAATTCAATTCACCACAACATATCAGTAATGGAAGTATTTAAATTCATATTGGCCACAAATAATTTAAAAAAAAACACTGATGTGAGGACGATGTTAATATTTTATGAAGTCCTTATTTTGTTGTCTATCGATTAGAAAGCGATAATTTGGTTGAAATTGATTGCTTATTTGGATGTCATACATGAATGAGGTCATTCATGAGAGATGGGATGGCCGCAGCAGATATTATGGAAATACGAATTCATTTAATTCGCTGAGATATGCAAGCTTATACTTGTTCATATTATAAGTGTTAGAGAAGTGATACTGATATCAAAGTAAGGAATTAGTTTTTTTTTGTTCGTGCTGGTATTTATGATTTTATGTAAATAAATTAGAACAGCTTAAATTGAATACTTATGTGAAAAAATAACATTCTTGTTATTCGTAGAGTGTAATCGAATAGATGTAGAGTTGAGTACAACATACAGTATTGTAATTGATAATTTTCATACCACGATTTGTGTCAAAATAATAACTTGATATGCATAACTACTTGCCGAAAATGATTGTACTTACATTTGAAAAATTTCTCGTTTTGTTGTGTATTATCTTTAATTAGTCTATTTTCATTTACCTCTGTCTCGGACACCAGTGGCCTGATTTGTGATACTCAGCATGGTTCTTAGTCGATGAATCCGATTACGCACAAGCAAGTTATTGGATCATAAGAGAGTAAGATCTCTTGCGTACCCAAACAGCATGGGAACGTGCATTGATACTTTTCTGCTGTACTATTATAGCCGTTCAGGATCAGTGCTGGGTACCACTAATCTTGTTAGGTGTTGCCTGAGGTCAGGCACAGGTCAGGACGGCCGACTGTTAAGAATTCAAAACTGATCCTTCGGTATGGTAAATGAGAACAGGCTTTATTAAAGAGAACAGTCACAGTGACGTTGACAGCTGACAGATGTCAACGGCACGTTTTGGCGCGAAGCGCTCTAGAAGAGACGTGGAGTTTGTATTGTCATTCAGACTGAGATGCTGATATGTTTAGTGATACGTTCGAAGTGTAATCTGTATTAATGGTAATAGAAGACGTAGTGATCAATAAGAAAATACTATGCCCGTGAGGTTTCTTGCTAGTTCTTCCCGCGGAGGGTCATACTGAACTAGCTCAATGTACTCTGCGTTGTTGACCAAGTGAATAAAACGATGTGCGCTACTAACCCGAGTTTCATTGGATGTAAGGGAGGATTTTAACAATAGAATGTAGGCAGTTGCTTCACTTCCCGTGCAGATGGTAAAATCCCATTGAGGGAATGGGCGAAAATCATAGGAATCATGTCATAGGCGATGCAGCTAGCAACCCATCACTATTTTGATTCCATTTTCCATCTATACGCCCTTAATATTGCGAAACGTGGCCTGTTGGTCTTGTCACCTTGGGCTCTGTCTCCCCGTAAAGGATAAATGTATGTACCTATGTGTTTGTATATTGAGTTGAAAGTTATTTTATGACTTATCACACTCTCCTCTCGAGTATTAGAGTATTAGACGAGTATTAGACGACCGGATGGCCCAGTGGTTAGAGAACCTGAGTATGAAGTTTGAGGTCCCGGGTTCGATCCCCGGTCGGGGCAGATATTTGTATGAAAAATACGAATGTTCGTTCTCGAGTCTTGGATGTTTAATATGTATTTAAGTATGTATTTATCAGTATGTTTATCCATTGCCCATATTACAAGCTTTGCTTAGTTTGGGGCTAGGTCAATTGGTGTCAATTGTCCGAAGATATTATTATTATTTGTTTAGACATCATCTTGTGTGATACAACAATACCGTTGTGGCTTTACTACAATTGCATCGCCATCATAGCCTCTGTGTGATTGGCGAATTAGAATTAGCATAACAACTGAATAATCATTATTTGCATACAATTAATTCGTGCGTATGGCGCGTATGATTAAATAGAAGTGGTGTTGGTCACGTTCAATACAAAACTCATTCATTCGTCAAACTACAGTACGAGCCTTGATATGCTCAATGCACCTTTCGATGATGTATGGCTGTTCGCTAAAATGATGTACGCGCGTAATTGATTGAAGTTTATTAACAACTTATTAGGTATGGCAAAAGAAGCATGAAAGTAGAATAAATGCAGTAGAAATGAGAGCGTTAAGAAGTATGGAAGGTGTATCACTGAAAGATAGAATAAGGAATAGAGTGATAAGGAAATGTGCTGGTGTGAAAGAGGATATAGTGACCAGGATAGAAAAAAGTATGCTTAGTTGGTTTGGTCACGTATAGCGGATGGATGAAAGTAGATCTATATGGGGAGTGTGAACGGTAAAGTTGGGAGGGGAAGGCCTAGACGGACGTTTCGAGACCAAATAGGAGACGTTTTGGAAAAATGTCAGGTCAGCAGTACCCGAAACCGACGAGCATGTATGAAGAGATTGATAAGTGAAAGAAGTATGTCAGGATCGTAGCAAGTGGAACAAAGTAGTCTCTGCCTACCCCTGTGGGAAATGGTCCGCGTAACAAAGGTGCCGCGGCGGCAGTGTACGATTACAAAGATCGTACCTACATACAGTAATGCGCGTATTTTGAACAGTAATAACGAATCTTTCTGTCGACACATCAAAGGAAAACCTTTACAATATTTGTGCTTTATATACACTGACTGGCCAAAATAACGGGTCACTTCTCGTACAACTTTGTATCAAAAAAACTCATTGTCTTTGCTCGCCAGAGTACATAACATACTTAGCTCCAAGAGTTTTAGCTGGGGCCTTACCATGACGTCTTAATGCGATTCAATTCCGACTCAGTTCAGATTTTAGCTGCCATTTTTAGTATAGATCTGACAGCGAGCGAACCTAAACTGAATAGGAATTAAATCGCATTAAGACGTCATGGGCCCCTGGGCAGTTGATTAGTCAGTCAGAATTTTTCTTTTATAAAAAAATCCCCTGGTAACAACAGATATATACAGACCTATATAGATACCTACAGACTGTTTTGTCCGAATCCATATAGACGCATTATCATTCGCGTCCATTCCCCGGTGTCCGATACTCGTACAAACGTATCTGAAATTTGACACGTGCATCCATTTGAAATCCGGATAAAATCTCATATCGCGGCCGGTTTCAACTTTTATGTAGGTAACGTAGATATATGCTGGTATTCAACTGTACCGTTTACACAAATAAAAGGGCTACGTTTTGATTATTTTTTGTATTCAAGCGACATTTCGCGAAAATACGTACGTAACGAAATAAAAGATATTTCGTTGTTACTCCGTTATAGCCAATTTGTTTTGTATATTATGCTTTAAAAGGTTAAGGCAGATGTTAATAAAAATAGGCCGGTTGTGCGTCGGACTCGCACAAATTCGCCAAGTGAATACATAGCAGAGTCCTGCTCTTAAGCAAAATGTGGGCGGTGTGAGATCATTTTATATTGGTCACTTGCATAGACACGCAGTCATTAGTAGATTTATTTAATTGTTTGTGCTATGAGAGCTGCTTCATACCACATTTCAAATCTCTGGGCCAAATAGTAGTATCCTCTAATTATTCACTGGCAACTTGTTCTAACTAAAAGCTACACGGATACGTGCATACTTTATCATATTTTCCACAATAATTCCTGCCTCACCCCTGACGAACTCATAAAAAGTAATGCTACCAGAAACGTGCGTAATTTACGATGACGGGCATTGTAAAAATTAAATTACAGAAAGGTAACATACGTGGAGATAATATTTTATCTAATTAGGTTTTGAAGGTCACGTGGAATTAATTCAGAGGGCAACAAATGTGATAAAACGAAAGTTTCGTCGTGCCCCCGGAGCCAGGGGACGCTCCGCGAGCCTTTACCTTTATATTATTAAATCTCATCAAAACCAAATACGACCTAAAACTCGGGCACTCACTGACGTTTGCCATCGAGATAGATGGTAGTTTCCAGCACTGTATAAAAACTTGTCCTCATTATTTTTTAGCTTATTAAAGTGTCCCACTGCTAGGCAAAGGCCTTCTTTCCGCAACTCGTCCTCATTCATAAAACCACGTTAATATTGTTATTAATGTAAGGATTTTTCCGTCACTTTCCTAGAAAATCACAACAAATTATGTTACTACAAATATAATATTAGAAACTGAACAGGGACCGGTGAAACAGGCTCTCAGTATACTAGTAAATAATCAGCTAAAAACATATTGCTCCATTTCTACTACATTCGACGAACTGCGTTGGTAAAAAGTAAAAACGACCTATTCGAGTTCGCTCTACGAAAAGCAAACATTATTTCTACGCGCGGCGTAGCGCGCTACGCTTTCACGTAGCTATCTACGACCTATGTTTAAAATTACCACACGTGCAACAACGTTAAATAATAAAAAATCCGAGTAGAAAGCCAACTTTCACCAGTCTGTAACGGAATAAAAACTATTTCAGAGCAAATAAGTATAACATTAAATGAGTTAATTTATTGAATCAGGCGTTATTTAGTAGAAAGAAATTGAACAAAAAACATTTAACTTATTTGATTTTTTTTTTGGTCATTAAGTGGGTTACCTAAAAAATACGGTCAGGGCTGTAGTTAAAAAATACTTGTTAATTTTTGCTTACTTGCAATATAAACTTATTAGAATCCTGTACAAATTATAAAGCAAAAAGCATAATATGAAACAGTTAAATCGCCAACATTCTTGTGGTTCCTATTACCTACTTTGTAGGTATGAACGTTGCATTAATCAAACAGTGTTGCTCTGTTGAAACTCGATATAATTCGAAAGAATCTGAAAGTTATTAAAATTTTACAGAAACAAACGTTAGCTAGTTTGTAGCACGGTACAGCGCCATCTAGTGAAAAACAAAGTTATCTTTGATTTCATTCAATACATTAATGAAGTTACTACGAAAAACAAACGATACAAAGTTTCAATCCGCTAAAGCGACATCTACCTGGAATTTATATACACAACGACTTCAACAAACGTCATTAAGGGTCTCTCCTATTCTTGAGAAACAGAAAAGGTAAGCTACTTTCTTTGAAAAATTCAACTATCTACCTATCTACAAAAGAAACAGCTGTGTGAAAGACGGAGTATACTCCTTATAACACCGCAGCGCAGCCATTGGCGCTCTTTTAGAACGGAACCCTACAAATTAATATACCGCCTTTACATAAAGTTTCCTTAAACTGGCACTAAGTTATAAGTGTAAAACTTTCCGTGCGACTTCAGAGCGAAAATGTCAAACTATTCCATTCTGATTTTTACCTCAGATTTCCTCATTCCGTAATATACGAAGGAATTCTCGTACAAGTTTCTACGGGAAGAAATCAAACCAAACCGTTCACCTTTGTGTGAGGCAGGGATAAATTGGCCGACATCAAACCCGGGAAATAACATTTTTCAATGGCAAAATCAACCGACCAAATGCAATATTTAAGAAATTTGCATCATAATATATTTTTCAGTCATCTTTCTACAGAATGAATTAATAACTACTCCTACGCTATTTTAAGTGTGACGAAGAAAATAGAATTACCTTGTACTTATTTATTGCGAATTAAATAAAATGATTTAATTCCTACATTAAAATTTAAAATGTATTAAATTTAAAATTGAAATTTATTTAAATTTAGGGAATGGGCGAAAGTCTTAGGAATCATGTTATAGGCGATGCGGCTAGCAAACCGTCACTATTTTTATTGCCCTTTCCAATACGCCCACAATCATGCTAAACGTGGCCTTTAGGTTTTGTTACCTTAACCTGTAAGGGTTAAAGACATGATTTATGTATGTATGGAAAATCGTAATATCAGACGAGTCGTATGTGTATTACCATTGCCAGCCAGAAATTGATTCGTCTTATGAAAACGCACAAGTCAACAAATAAAAATATAATCAGCAAAATCACTACATAGTATAAAACTAAGTCGCATTTCGCTGTGTGTCTATCCCTATGTATTAGATCTTTAAAACTACGCAACGGATTTTGATGCGTCTATTTTAATAGAGAGGGATTCAAGAGGAAGTTTTATATGTATAATACTGCATAATATAGTAGAGGAAGGCGGGTCACTAGTTTTGATATAGAACTTAGTACAACAAGGAAGCATTATAAAATACCTACTTTACCTAATAAATAAAAAGAGACCTTTTAAAAACGAGTTGCACCGCTGCAATTCCTTTAGCTTGGCTGAATAAAAAACGTCCGTCGCTTTGTTCTAGACCGTTCCACTACAATTTATAATTGAAGTCAAACAACGACGTAATCCGTGATTTTGTACGACAAAAAGAAACCGTTACTTCCTTGTTTACCTTTTGTCTCTTTCCCAGTAACACAGTAGGATAGAGACGCACTGAGCTCGACTATTTGTTTAAAATTGATTTATGAGGTAGGTACTCGTATGTAACGGAGTTTACTGAAGAATTATTAGTACTTAAGCTCGGGTTTTTGTATACTATTTGTTAACATACCTAGTTTTATTTTTATTCATGATTTGATTAACCACTTTCTAAACAATTTATTGGACAAAAACAGACAACGAGAGACACCAGATTCAAATAAAGCAGTAAATAATTTGCATCTTTTTCAATGGTTACTTTTTGTAGCACTAACAATATTTTATCATACAATGTCTCTTTATTTTAGAAACAAAGGATTACAAAGTCCGAGTAGATCCGCCGGATATTGGACAATTTAAAATGGGTAATTCGCAAACAAACTGGATTTAGACGTCATGAATAAAATACCTTGCAAAGAATTAGATCGTTTCATGTTGAAGTAACAAAGCGAGCCATTGAGTATATCGAGTATCTAGTTAGTAAAATACGTCGAATGTTAAGAATCAGAAATTATTCAACGTTTCCAAACGAAATAAATTCAATTTTAATGTCTACATGTACAGTTACATTATGCGAACTGTTAGAGAATAGAATTTGCTCTCGACCGTATTCCCAGACGAATAAATACAAACCTGTGAGTTTCTGGTTCCATCAGCACAAAAGGGGAGACAGGGGTCAAACTCTGATCAGTTTGCTGTAACTAAAAATATATATGTACTAGCTAAGATGGTATATTAGCAAATATGCACTATCAAATGGATCAAGGATTTTACTTCTTGACTTCTTATGTTTACTTTTACAGTTTTACCCGTTAAAAATTAAATTTCTAAACGACACTGAAAATTAGAACAGAAAAATCCGAAATCTATACCTAAACCTGTTTTGGGTGGAGTAGCGGTATAGCACGCATCACGGAATTATGAGGATTCGACTCCCGGCCATAGCTTTACTTATCGGATTTTTCTTTGTCCTAATTTTCAGTGTCATTTAGAAATCAAATAAGCACGCAAACGTCACTGTCAGTACAAACTAGAAGTAGTTAAGATACCAAGGAGAAAGAAAGCGATCCAAAGAGAGAGAAATATTCATTATCGTACTATGTCGTCGTATGCTAAAACGTTATTTTTCTAACACGTGCCAAATTCGCGAATTGTTAACCATTTGTCGTTAAGCTTTGATAGATGGCGCTGACATCGCGTTAAACTTACTAGTGTTAACAAAGTGAGAGATCAAGCCTGTTAGCGTTGACCCAATCTTGAGTACAATGCAATCACTTCATGCACGAACGACTAGCATTGGCTCACGCTGCGCATCCAGCCATTACACCACAAGTTGGTTTACTTTACAACACGCCACATGTAGAACACATTGCCCGCTTTTCTGCAAAACTTTTGCAATCCGCGAACCAAGAACAAACAGAACTCGGTTACAACTTTCTGCATTGAAATTTGTAAGCATTGAAAGGAGCGTTGGAGGAGTCGAATTTGTTTTCCCTGGAAACATGTTCTGCCAAATGTCAAGAAGGATATTGTTAGTAGTTATGCTCGACTTGGCGGAGGCACTGCCATGCCCCCAGAATGGTTATCAGTATCTATTATAATAAACTGCATAGTAACGTAATAAATGGAAAAATTTGATGACTACCAGCTTAAACTGTTTTAGACTTATTTCTTTCCTTTGTTGGTTGTCTGGAAGAGATCCCTGTTAAGCGATAAGACCGCCTATTGTCTACTTTGTTCTTCGTTTCTGTATTGTTTTGTACTGATTTGTGGTGTTCAATAAAGAGTATTTGTATTGTATTGTATTGTGTGGGTGGTGAAGGTAAAACTAGTATTACCGATTGATGAGATCCAGGTTCGATTCCCAGCCATAGCTCAGCTTTTTGTATTTTTTACATGTGTTTTAATTATCAGTGAGGTAAAACTTTTGACGCAATGGTGTCATTATTGTACAGTTAACCAACATGAAGAGGTGTGTGAGCCGAATTGATTTCAATGAAGAAAATTAACGAAGCACCTGCAAACCAAATCGCTTTCAGAATACGTGATGTTGTATGCAAATCCGAAATTCGATTGGTATTTACCTTACGCGATGGCAATACCGAACTGTTACAAACTGTGCTTAGTAGAACTACAGATATAATAATATCTGATTATTTTTGATTTCCCTTTTCACTTATACGCCCAACACAATACTGTCTACCCCGTAAGGTAGTATATAAACGTGCTTAATTCTTGCTAACCAATATAAACTATTTCCCTTTAAGACCACATCTCGACAACGTACGTAGGTACAAAAATCACGTCTATATCCCTTTCGGGGTAGACAGACCCTAAGGTAACAAGACCTAAAGGCCACGTAATATAATCGTGCCTCTATTAAACCTTTGAACAGAAAATAACGTATCATTTTGGATGGGTTCCAAAGGTTAATCCATTTGGAAGGCTGTATCAGCATTCAATGAGATATCGGAGGCTGTTTGCAGCGTCGAAGCAACAGGTGGAGGCCGTTCATTTTTCAAGAACATCGTTCTATTGTGCTCCGAGCTGGAACTCGGCAATAATGCCAGCGGGCTACATAATGGAAAAGAACACTTCCATTCAGATGAAGATTTCTCCGCGGCCGCAACATTTCGTGCGGTACCCGCTAGGATTAAGACGAATATTGCTCGACGCTCCAGTAATTGTGAATAATAAAGCTTTGCGTTTCGTAAATGGCTGCTATAAATGTTGATTAAATCTCTTATAAATAAATTAAGCTCAGTTGAAGAGACGGTAAGTGTAATGACCGTAATAATGAGAGAGTTATTTATTTATCGTATTTGGATCTATTTCTAATGTAAAGTGTTTTATCCAATGGGTTTAACTTTTGTTCTTGGATTTAGCATGTGGTATTGAAACAAAAACCTTTTTGATCCATCTACCAGTATAGTCAATATTTATTTAGAAGAATTTGTTTTCAAAATTTATTTTATTTAGCGGAGGTTCGCCAATTCTCAATTCTGGCTAGCACAATATTTCATCCTTAGATACTATTTAGCGAAGTTTTACAATACAAATGAGTCTTTATAGAATATCACGGAAAATAGATAGATAATGTGGAGAAGCAATTGGAGCACATGCTAAGTACGAGGAGCTATTTTAAAGTATTTATGGTAAACTATGGTTGTTTAAGCCAATCTACTGTAAATTCAGATATCACATTATTAATCTGCTTTACTTTATGTTTAGAATTTGATACAAACATTTTAGCCCGGGATGTTTTATCAAGCCCGGTTCAAGCAGATCTGAGCGCTGCTCTCAAGATGCAAAACAAAATCTTCAAATAAATCGAACGAGTGTTCGATTTACAAACCTCGAGCGCACCGACGAACCGGCCAGTTCGTAAACCAGCCAGTTTGTTAAGCTATATAACTATCTTATATCTATCTTAGCTTATCTGTGGAAGGTAAATGTCAAAGTGACAGATAGGAACAAACGATTGCTAAGTTAGCAGAGGCCTACAGAGCGTTTATGAATAAGGGTGCTAACCTACAGTATATAGAGGAAATGACAAGGCAACCAATAGGTGACGTTTCAAAGCAATCTCTACCAGGTGGTGCAATTCACATAAATAGACAGAACCAAAAAACAATACATAATACACTAAAACGATAGTATTAGATAAACAACAATATAAACAAAAAGGTAACCAAAACGTGGTGAACAAGATGAGAGAGGACGCTCTCTAAACATGAGTTTAATTATGTGAATATTAAGCTGATAAGTTAACGGCGGACACAGCTTTTAAATGTCATCGTTGTGACGTCACTAGCCATTAGCCTGCGCTTTTGAGCGTACCCAATTGTCCCAGTGAGCCTGGTTTACTGAACAGTAATAGCACAAACGCCAGCGCACAGGGTGCCGGCTCGAATGGCCTTTGACGCGAGACATAGTGAAGCTGAGCTCACATAGATAGGAACAGTTTTGCGAAGCTTTACTACTCAACTCTTATAGACTTCAAACTTTGTTTTAAAACAATAACCAGTAGACTTATTATCTAACTCGCTCGCAATCGCCATCGTGTTCATTTTGACAGTTCATGTATGGGCTGCCAATTGGCATCGGAATCAGCTAGCTGATACATTCATACAAGAACTGTCAAAATTAACGCGATGGCGATTGCGAGCGAGTTAGACAATAAGCCTACAGATTATATCAGAGAAGACTTGCGAGAAGATAGTTTCTAAACGGGGAAAAGATCGCTTTGATTTACAAAGAACGTCATAAATTTTATTATTGTCGCGTGACGTTCCGATAACTTTCTAGACTAGTGTGTAGTCGTGTTTGCCCTGCAGTAAAATGAAGTTAATTAGCATAAAGTAACATTTTTACAATTTGTTTTTTTTTTAGTTCTCCGTTAAAAATGCACTAGGTTACAAATAACAAAATAATTTGGTTTTGCCCGAAACTGAGACAGCTCCAAGATCATGTTTCGATAGGACTCTTTACGATATTGTTAGACAAACGTAATGGCATGAAGTGACCTTTAAAGAAGTCCATTCCAATTTCGAAATCCAAAAAAAGAACGAACATTTTTTTCTTTAAAAGCTTTACTTTCCATTTGTAAAGTAAAAAAGCGGTCGTCTACCGCATTAAAACAATGTTAAACTAATGCTTTTCCCGTGTTGATTGAGAACTGGCGTTATGACGAGTCACGGCTTCCCCTGACCTTTGACAAGTTTGACCTTTGACGGTGATTTGACCTTTCGCTTCCTCGTGTTAAAATCTTTAAGAACAATTAGCGCAACAGCCAGTTACTTTATATTATATAAGCTGTCGTATGATGTGGTATAAATACTTCATATAGGAACTCGATAAGAAAGACGTACGGATGCAAATCACAACACGTCATGCTCTTTTCACCGAATATATGCCAAGTCACGTGACCTTTTTTTTTTATGACAAATGCCTTAAATTATACTGGAATATTTCATTAAGTGGTTGGGGTAATTTGATTAAACACTTATATTAAGATTTAGACTTATAATTCAGTCGCCTTGGTGGTAATCATCAATCAACATTGGAAACATTTATATCCAATACTTAAAATGTTAAAAACACTTAGACATGC
This sequence comes from Pandemis cinnamomeana, assembly GCA_932294345.1. NCBI lineage: Eukaryota > Metazoa > Arthropoda > Insecta > Lepidoptera > Tortricidae > Pandemis > Pandemis cinnamomeana. The sequence continues at coordinate 5,255,077 of OW028705.1, read as the reverse complement.
GTTCAGATTAACTAACCAAGCCACCTACCGACGTATTCTGGGTTGATATAGAAGATACATACATATATATCACGTCTTTATCCCTTACGAGGTAGACAGAACCCAAGGTAACAAAACCTTGAGGCCACGTTTAGCATGATTAAGGGCATATAGGTGGAAAGGGGAATCAAGATAGTGATGGGTTGCTAGCCGCCATCGCCTATAACATGATTCCTAAGACTTTCGCCCATTCCCTCGATGGCCTTTTACCATCTGCGCGGGAAGAGAAGCAACTGGTAAATTCAATGTTTTTTCTTTACTCCCAGACCAGCATGGAAGATTTAGAACATAGTATACAAAACTTCTAATTTAAGCCCTTAGGCATAACAATCGCCAGGAAACAGACCCTATTATGAAAACTTAACTTGTAGTGGAGATGGAGGTGATGCAATAAAACGTGCGAGAGTCACTTGAAAGAACTATAATGAAGTATTAAAGTAAACACACACACAGTAGGTTATAAACACATTTAGGTAGAAAAGTTAACCAATGCAAAATATCGTAACCTCACGCGACGGTGGCGGCAAGCGGACTGGTCGCGTGTTATGGCGCGCGCGTCGGGAATGAACGAACGAACGAACGAACGTTAACGAGCGAGAGCGACTGATTCAGTGGGCGCGTGAGAGAGTGAGACGGATGCATGAGCGCGATGCGCGGGATTTGTCGAAGCTACGTTACCAAGCTAACAGAAATTAACAAGAGCGCGAAAGCGGTGCGCGAATGAGGCGGCCGTTTAGAATACAAACCGTAGCAGCGGGTTTTCTTCCTACATACTCCCCCTTTTGACCAGGACAGTGCCCTCACCACTGGTCAAACAAAACCGCCTTCTAATGCTTACGAGGCCGGCCTCTTCGTCTTGCCGGTGCGACAGGATGTGGAACCTCGAGTCCTTCACCCTCTCTGCTGTGGTAGCGCCTCAAGTCGGAGATGTGGTACTTCCCTACTATCTCCTGAGGCTTCTCGGGAAATGCAACGCAGTAAGTAGTGGGACTCACCTTCTTACTTATCACGTAAGGCCCATCACGTTTCGGAGCGAACTTTGACGTGACGCCTTTCGAAGCACTGCTAAGGACGTGAGATTTCATAAGGACCAGATCACCAATCACGAGTTCGTCGTGTCTACGACGAAGATCCTTAGCAGCCTTTTGAATGTCCTGCTGTTTCTCAATGGTTTCCTTACTTGAGCTGAGCGTATCTGCAAGTTTAAGCAGATAAGGTGTGATCTGTGGCACATAATTTTCCGCCATGATCACTGCACGGAGATCTGTTTGAACCTCCAGTGGCGACCTTAACTCACGAGCATAAGTAAGGTATGCAGGGGTCTGTTCTGTAGATTTGGTCCGCGAGGAGTTCAAAGCGAAACGAATCAAGGGGAGAGCTTCAGGCCATTTGTTATGATGATCCTGTACAAGGATTGCCAGCTGTGTTTTCAAATCGCGGTTCTTTCTCTCGACCGGATTTGCTGCTGCATGATACAATGGGATAAGGTTTTGCTTAACGCTCAGAGTGAACATCGCTTTTTGCATAACTTCCGCAATGAACTGCACCCCATTATCTGAAATAATACGTCGAGGAAAACCAAAACGTAAGAAAACTTCCTCAATCAATGTTTTGGCACAAACTTCAGCCGTGGCTTCAACGAGGGAAAATAGCTCTACCCATTTACTTGCGGTGTCTTCCACGATAAGCACCCATCTTTCTCCGTTGGCCCCCTTCGGAAGTGGTCCAAACAAATCAACAGCCAACACTTCAAATCGTTGGGCTGGGACTGGAGTTTGCAGTAAACCGGTAGGTTTCTCATTTGACGGTTTAAACCTCTGACAATCAATGCATGTTTTCAGGTAATCAGCTACGAACCGACGCATGCCCGGAAAGTAGAACCGTCGTGAAATTCGATTCATAGTTCTATCCAGGCCTCCGTGACCCGAGGTAGCAGCGTCGTGGCATTCAATCATAACCTGCTTTCTTCTTTTTTCAGGTATTACCAGCTGCGGCTCTTCGGTCTCAACATCAGTATAGCGGTACAGGATTCCTTTACACATATGGTAACCTCTTTCAGTCCACCTATTAATCTCTAATTCATCTTTTCCTTCTAGGCCATTGATGATCTTCGCTACTTCAGGGTCGGCGAGCTGGTCATCACGCAGAGCGGCGGCTTCCCATCGCGGAGCTTCAATGATCACCGTGCAAATTCCGCAGGAATCACGAGCTTCATCTACGCACGGAGGGCGACTAAGTGAATCAGCAATAACGTTAGCCTTCCCCGGCGTGTACTCCACCTGAAGATCGAAGGATTGGAGCTTCATCGCCCAGCGTACCAGTCTTCCCGTCGGCGATTTCAAGGTAAGTAACCATTTTAGTGGCTGATGATCGCTAGCCACACGCACAGGATGTCCATCAATGAAACCACGGAACTTTTCAACGGCCCACACGACTGCAAGAGCTTCTCTTTCTGTTGTAGAGTAGTTGCGCTCGGCAGGTGCAAGGAGGCGGCTGGCATACGCGATCGGACGTTCTTCACGATGAGACTCCCCCTGCAGCAAGGCTGCACCTAGTGCATAATTGCTGGCGTCGGTCCGGAGGACGAATGGAAGAGAATAGTCAGGTTGGATGAGTATTGGTGATGAAGTGAGTAGACGTTTCAGTTCGTTGAATGCGTTGACCTGAGCTTCCTTCCACAACCACGGCTGATCCTTCTTGGTGAGCATCGTTAGCGGCTGTGCAACTTGGGAAAACCCAGGAACGAACTTCCGAAACCAGGAACAAGTTTGTAAGAAGCTTTTCAGGTGTTTCACAGAGCTGGGTTCCTTCATGTCTGAGATCGCGTTGATCTTGTCTGGGTCTGGCGAGATTCCTTGAGGCGTGATGACGTGCCCCAGATATTTGACGCTTTCCCTCACAAATACGCATTTGGTGCGGTTGGCTCGCAAATTGAAAACACGTAAGCGGTCAAATACAGCACGTAAGTCTTCCAAATGTTGCGAGAAGCTGTCGGATATCAGGATCAGATCGTCGATATACCCTAGAATAGTCAGGCCTTGAAGTGATGCACCAGATCGAAATCGGTCTATTAAACGCTGGAACGTGGCCGGCGCGTTCCGTAATCCAAAAGGCATGCGCTTGAACCTGTGGACTCCGAACGGTGAAACGAACGCTGTTTTGTCTCGATCCTCCTCCTTGACTGAGACTTGCCAGTACCCGGAGCGAAGGTCAATAGTGCTCATATAACAGCTTTTACCTGTGTACTGCAACAAGTCATCAATAACGGGCAGTGGATAAGAGTCACTCTTTGTTACAGCGTTGAGTTTCCTGTAGTCCACGCAAAACCGATAAGTTCCGCCTTTCTTCGGAACCAACAGAGCCGGTGCAGCCCATGGAGACTCACATTCTTCAATAATGCCCTCGTTTAGCATCTTCTCTATTTCAACCTCCATGATGGCTTTTTTAGCTGGTGTAAGTCTATATGGCGGCGCGGCGATGGGTTTGTGGTCGTCCGTGTCGATACAATGTTCTGCGAACGGCGTTGGACCTCCCCCTTCTCTGAAGATGTCGTCATATTCCTGCAATGTTTCAGCCAGGATTGCCTTTTGGTTCGATGTCAGCATGGTACCTTCGTCACACCGAATAAGATCCGCGGTCGCATACCCTATATAAGATCTTGATGTCTCACACTGCAGAGGGTGAATGACCTTAGGTCGATCCGACATAAACCACATACTATCAGGAATGTTAATAACTAACCGCGCTTTTCGTATGAAATCGATTCCCAATAAAGTATCGTTATTGGTCGCGTCCGGCAAAATAACGAACGTAATCGGTATCACAGAACCTTCTAGGTTTACTTCTACGTCAGCAAGTTTAACATCGATGTCATGCACTACACCGTCCGCGAGCTTTATTGTCATGCAACTATCGCGAAAAGGGTGCTGTAGTTTACGTAACAACGCGTAAAGACTAAAACCGGCGATACTACGTTTAGCCGCTGTATCCACCAAACCAGTGCCTCGAAAACCGGAAACTTCGAACCGAAGAATAGGACGTCCGCTGGTACCGTTATTCAACAAAGTAGGTACATCACGAGCGCGTTCCGCTTGCAACCCATCACCATGTTGAACATTCTGCGATAAACTACTCTTAGACAATATATCAGTTTTACAAATACATACATTCTGTTCTGTATTAATCTTTGGCATATCACATACATGTTTAATCTGACCTAAACTAATCTTTGACTGTTCAACATCGTGATACGCCTGTTCAGGTTTATTCTGTGACACAATATTAGAACTACCAGAAGATTTAGGAACATTATCGAAACAGTGACACATCCGCTGTTTATTATTCTGTGACATAGTGCTTGTAGTTACAGAGCAACATTTTGAAGCATTAACGACGCAATGATGCATCGACTCACCAGACGACTTATCAGTCTGTGGCACGATATTGGTACTACCAGAGGGACATTCCAAAACATTATCGACACAGTGATGCATCTGCTTTTTATTACTCTGTGACACAATATTAGTACTATCAGAAGGACCTTGCAAAACATTATCGACACAGTGATGCATCTGCTTTTTATTACTCTGTGACACAATATTAGTACTATCAGAAGGACCTTGGAAAACATTATCGACACAGTGATGCATCTGCTTTTTATTACTCTGTGACACAATATTAGTACTATCAGAAGGACCTTGGAAAACATTATCGACACAGTGATGCATCTGCTTTTTATTACTCTGTGACACAATATTGGTACTAACAGAAGGACCTTGCAAAACATTATCGACACAGTGATGCATCTGCTGTTTATTACTCTGTGACACAATATTGGTACTAACAGAAGGACCTTGCAAAACATTATCGACACAGTGATGCATCTGCTGTTTATTACTCTGTGACAAAATGTTAGTCGAATCATAATGCGTTAAGTTATCACTTCTAAAGTCACTATTAAACGAACAGAATGAATCCTTATGGTTGCAGTTATCACAGTTAGCACGAATTACGCCCTTGGCGTTGCAGCCAAAACAACGGATCTCCGTATGATCGATTTTATTTTTCGCTTTTAAACACTCACTACGTTCGTGGCCACTTCTACGACAGTAAACACAATAAAGTTTTTTACCTTGAGTCGTAGTCGGGCTTACCGCCGAAGTACGATCCTTTGCAGGCGGCGGGGTCGGCGCGCTCGGCGCGCGGGCGGGGGGCGCCGGCGCGCGCGCGGCCGGCGGCGCGCGGAGCCCTACGCCCGCGGCGCTCGCGGCCGGCGGCGCTCGCGACCCGTTGCCGCCGCGATAAGTTTGAACACGCGTATCGTTCTCGCTTGAACATGGAGCGCGCGACGACGACGAAGACGACGGGGCTTCGGCGAGCGATTCCTCTATGTTTATGGCTTTTTCTAGTAAATAATCAAGGTCACTTACAGATTCTCGCGTCAATCGTTTTCTTATTCGTTTGTCGAGTAAGCCATAAACTATATCAACCTGCATTCTGGCATCAACCGGATATGGAATCTTGGTTATTAAAGCACGAAGTCGCTCAATAAAAATTTCTGCCCGTTCTTCACCCTGCTCCGACGCGTAGATTTCTCTTAGCAATTTGTGGGGCGGCTTCGGCACGCCGAATCTGGCACGCAGCTTCTTAAGCGCGTCGTCCCACGTCAGGACCGTGGCGCGGACCCCGCGGAACCACAGCGCGGCCTCCTCCGCCAGGAGCATGGGCAGGCCACGGAGCGCGTGCTGGTCGCTTACGTTGGTGGCTTCTTTGTACACCACTACGCTGTCTATGAATGCTTCTAACACGTCGGGGTCGCGACTCGCGCCCGTAAACCGAGCGGTGCAGTTGGCGAAGTTAGCATTCTGTGAAGCCATGAGACCCGCACAAGATGGCGACGGCGACGGGGCGGCTTGCTTGTCTTGCGAGTTCGCGATCGACGCGGCAACGAGGCTCTCGACCAATTGGCGGTTGGATTCCGCCTGAGCCGTTGCGAACGCCGATAGGAACGACGCGAGCTGCCCTTCGGACATCGTGGGGTCGTCTTCAGAATTCTGCATACTTTTGCGACGCGGCATTTTAGAATAGACAGTCAGTCAGTTACACTTACACACCACATGTTACACTTATCATTGATCACTATCCACTTTTCCACTGAGTTCGTGAGTTCGATCGAGCACGATACCTAACGACGCGATTCGCGGAAGAATAGGTAGGTACGCGTGCCGCTAGTTGTGCGCCAATGTAGTGGAGATGGAGGTGATGCAATAAAACGTGCGAGAGTCACTTGAAAGAACTATAATGAAGTATTAAAGTAAACACACACACAGTAGGTTATAAACACATTTAGGTAGAAAAGTTAACCAATGCAAAATATCGTAACCTCACGCGACGGTGGCGGCAAGCGGACTGGTCGCGTGTTATGGCGCGCGCGTCGGGAATGAACGAACGAACGAACGAACGTTAACGAGCGAGAGCGACTGATTCAGTGGGCGCGTGAGAGAGTGAGACGGATGCATGAGCGCGATGCGCGGGATTTGTCGAAGCTACGTTACCAAGCTAACAGAAATTAACAAGAGCGCGAAAGCGGTGCGCGAATGAGGCGGCCGTTTAGAATACAAACCGTAGCAGCGGGTTTTCTTCCTACAAACTTTAATAATGACTTTATTACGTGATACGAAATAAACAAAAGCGGTTTCATATCCTACAATTTGAAATTTAAGCACCCAAAGCGGTACTATTAGCACGTAGTCATACACAGCACGAAACCGTTCCGAACAAACGTACTATGGGTTATATGGACGCCCCAGTAGAGAAATTAACCGAACTATTTATTCACGAACGCCTATAACTGGTCGCCCTCGGGCGTTTCGCTCTGCAAATTTTCCTTGAAAATAATGACTGTTATGTGAATGAAGTGGTTTTAGAAATTGACTGCGTATCGGCACGTTCGGGGCTTTTATTTGTGAAAAATACTAGGTTTATGAATTATTAAAACCAACAAACGTGTCTTGTAGTTTTAAAGTAACTGTATCAGTATTATTTCTAAACGGTACTGAAAACTATTATATAAAAAATACAAAAGTAAAGCTACGGCCGGTAGCCAACCACCGATCAAAACCAGTAAAATTTAAACAAAATTAGGGTGAGCAAAAAATATCGAGTTTCATACAACTCGTTGAACATGACTCGTTATTTAGTGTAAGTTTTTGGTCACGAAATACGTCTCGAACGCGTTTGCGTTAAAATCCAATACTATGAGAACAGTTTGTTGCCGTTTCGATCCGCAAGTGGCGCTGCCAATTATTCCATAGTAATTGAAACGTTTACGTGAACGCGTTCGAGGCGTTTTTATATTTATGAAAAAACTTACACTAGAGGCTCTGCTCATCCGTGTATAATGAATCAGTACACATTAATATTTTTGTGAGAACAGATTCATATAAACGGGACTACGTACTATCGACCAATTTAATTCCTGACAGTAAATGTCATTTTCCAAACGACACTGAAAATTAGAACAGAAAAATCCGAAAAGTAAAGCTATGGCCGGGAATTGAACACGGGTCCTCATCATTCCATGATGAGTGCTATACCACTACACCACCCATAGCAGGTCATAAATAAATGGCTTTTTTTACTGTAAGAACGTCCTACGGTTAGTCAGGAACGAAATGGTCCAACAGAACTGTACCCGGCGAACTAAATACACGTCGTTATTCCATTTTACACAGACCAAGGATACGTAAAAAAGTAACAGCTTAGTGCATAAATGTCTACGTCTCTTGCAACGTTTTACAGTTGTTTTCGTGGCTGTTCCAAACTGAGCTAAACTACAGGCGAGCAGCGGTAATGACTAGCATTTTCTACGGCATTAGGGAGGGCCCTGTCTCAGGTTATAATTCCATGGACTACAAAAGGGGTTTTGTTCCATTGCTCACAACAGGCAAAGGCCCCTTTTCTCACGAGGGCCTCGGGACAGACGTAGTTTCAGGTAATTCTGTCGTGGAGGTGGTAGTTTCCTTCCAGTTATCATAATTATGAATATGACACTAGCGTATACCAATATTATGTATGTATTTATGTATAACTTTTTATTGTACATAAAACACATTCAATTTTACAGGTAATGTGCAAAACAGATGTACAAAGGCGAACTGTTCCCTTATAGGGATCTCTACGATCTTCGAACGATTGACAGGACAACAGAAACCAGAGTACTACTAAAAAGATGAGACCAAAGACCCTAACTTAACCTAAACAAATAAAGCATTAAAATAATAATAACAAGAATACACCTACACAACAATACAGGTACACCCTAATATATATAAAGATATACGATAAAGTAATATATGTCAGAAATATACCACGTATAAAATACATATAAACTACATAAATATACACACACAAAACATACTAATAATGTTATGTGTATATTTAGTATGAACAGCCATTTTTAGTGTGGCTGGTGCCTTTAATGTTTTCTGTTCTCAACATGCTTATAACTGTTTAATTAGTAATAATAACGGTATATTTATTTATAGCTACGCAAACGACTGTTAAAGATAGATTTTTATACCCGTACGTCAACAGAGGCCAATTTTATGACTCTGTTGTATCTTTTGAACTGCATTTTGTAGTCGCAAAAAATTCTAAACAAAAAAATAATATAGTTTTGCTTGTGATACAACAAATAAATCTACTTGTAAATTAAATAAATACTTTAAAAGGAGCTCTCAGAGCACGAATCCGATACACACCTGGCCGCTTTTTAATGTAAAGACATTTTACCTGGCCAAAGCCAATTAATTCTTGAAAATTGTATATAAAAACGGTCTAAGTAATTTCCTTTCAGCTTTTTGTGAAGCCGCTTGTCGTATTACAAAGTTTTAGAAGTTCTTATCCAATTTATTACACTCAATCTGACAGTGAAATTTCTTTGTCCCCTGGGGAATGTTTTAATCGCTCTCCTTCTGTAAACAAATACAATAAGAAAGGTACGTACGGCATGTAAAAGTATTCAAGAATGTTTTATTTTACTCTGTCATTAAATGATATCTTTTTACTTGTCATTGTAGTTTTGTAATTAGAAAGTTCCTAATCAATTAGAAACTGCTTGTCCGAAGTAATAGGTAAGTGAAGGTATTTAGGATTAGATTAAGGTTGTTAAAGGTTTGATAATTTGTGTACCTATATTTCTGTTTTCAATCATGATCAGCATCGCTATGTAGAAACAAGAGTCATCGAAATAAAATCGACGTAAAAAAACATACAGTGGAAAAGAACCACTTTTTATTGAAGTCTGCTAAAATTAAAGTGATATTTAAAGAAGAGCGAATGCAGGAAACATAATCAATGGGGCGCTGCGTGCCTTTGTGGTGCAGTGAGAATGTGTCGAAGAAGGCGCGTCTGGCTGTCCACTGAGGGGTTCTTGTTCCAACATTAATGTACGGTAGCAAAACTTGAGTATGGCAAAAGAAGCATGAAAGTAGAATAAATACAGTAGAAATGAGAGCGCTAAGAAGTATGAAAGGTGTATCACTGAAAGATAGAAAAAGGAATAGTGTGCTAAGGGAACGGGCGGGTGTGAAAGAGGATATAGTGACTAGGATATAAAAAAGTATGCTTAGTTGGTTTGGTCACGTAGAGCGGATGGATGAAAATAAACAGATCTATATAAAAACTTTTTATTTGATCTGAGGGGGAGTGTGAATCGTGGCGTTGGGAGGAGAAGGCATGGACGGACGTTCCGACACCAAATAGGAGACGTTTTGGAAAAAGTCAGGTAAGGAGTTCCCGAAACCGACGAGCATGTATGAAGAAATTAATGAATGTGGATGAAGCGAAAGAAATGTCAGGATCGTAGCAAGTGGAATAAAGTAGTCTCTGCCTACCCCTGTGGGAAAGAGGCGTGACGGTATGTATGTAAAAAATAAAGACCCGGCTGTGCGGTTTTAGATTTAAACTCTACAGAGCGTTTAGACATAATTATTTTCTTTTCTATCTCTCAATTGAATTTTGATCATAATATCGTCTTATTCTTTTTATTTTAATACACAATATTAATTATTCTCCGTGAGTTCTATGGGTAAGCTATTACCCGATACAAACTATGTTTACGTCCCTCTTAATCCGTTCTTAATCCCATCCGTAAATCTTGTGAGTTAAGAGACGACCGTAGTTGGCAACAATGGAACTTAGCTTACTATAATTTTGAAATAGCAGTTATAATTTGAGATAAAATACAGGTACATTTCCCTTTGGCGACCTCAAAAATTGTATTTCTGAAAAAAAACCCCTACCTAAAGGAAATGCATTTTTTTGGTTTCCAAATTTTTTACTTTTCAATTACCATTTATAATGTGCGATTTCTTAAAAAATTCAAATATAATTTCAAATTCTAAATTAGAACCCCTAACTACCATTTGCCAATATTTTTTTCCGCAAGATTCGTTTTCGACACACGACTACATCATGTAATTTTTTTTTATTTTTTTTATTATACTTAAAATCGAGGCAATACAGCCTTTTGATGTTCTTCGGTTACTCTGTTTATGTTTTTATTAACTGCTTAATAGATGGTGATTCATGGTATTTCGAAACCTTGTAATACAGGCGTGAAACAAACGGCATTTAATTGTAATTCCGGGGCCTTTAACTCATTCATATTCATGTTAACACCGTTCCAGCGCATCAACTAGGCCAACCATACGCCAGGAACGCGGAAACAAATGTTGAATAATATTCAGATTCGTAAATATTTACCTGTTACTCCGATTTGTGTTACAAATATTTCATTGTTATGCGGACGTACCTGCAACAGAAGAAAGATGTAAATTATAAAAGTTGTTCAAAATCATTCGTCGAATTTTAAACTCCTTATGACATGACTTAAAAATGAAAAAAAATTGAACTAAATTGGGACGTTTAGGTGCGACCCATCTTCATCAGCACGCTTCCAGCATTTTATTTTTGTTAAGCAAGTTTAGTATTTCTATTCATAGATTATTACAATTATTTTCTTGTAATCGTTTTTTGCATACAATACAATAACTCTTTATTGAACACCACATATAACAACCAAAAAAGAAAAAGGGTATACAGAATTTTACAAGGTAACAATAGGCGGCCTTATCGCTACAGAGCGATCTCTACCAGGCAACCATAAAAATATAGCCACACATATTATTATAACCATAGGCATATTATGCTGTTATTAGAAGTTTTGAGGTGCTTAAAAATACACTTCCATCTTTCTTACAAACAAAAGCCTACCTTTTGTAACAAAGTTACGAGAACCACTAAACGTTATCAACAGAAAACTATAAAACAAAGTTGTTAACAAGTATCATTGTCGGAATTATATCGGTGGTTTGTACTGCCAAACAATATTGCAACATTTTGTTCGAAAATGTCTAATATTTGCTAACATTCGCAATTTTGCTGCTATTCCTGGCAATACCTAATCGTTGAAAGCTTTCGTGTTCCACCCCCATTTAGCCCGATATTCAGGAAATAGGTAATTGGTACTAAATTTGAACGCGTTGCAGCAAAAGTGTGAACTTTAATATTAAAATTATCAGTGAACAATTTTTCCTGTATGATTTTATTCCTTGCAATAATAAGTAAATACCTAATGCAGTTTTTCCCCAAGGATTTTTGTTCAACTTTTAAACTTTGAATACTTAGATAGTTCAGAAACAAATATATTTTTTAATTTTTTTTATAGACTGTGTGGGTTAATTTTGTGACATCCTGCATAGAAAGGGTCAGTGATCTCCAAACCCTTCTAAAAGGGATATTGCAAAAATAAACAAAGTTCGCCCAAAGTAGTGTTTTTTGCAAAAAAGGTCACGTCCAGCGGCGAGAAAAGAAAACTGTCAGCGGGTGTCCGCATGCTTTTAGAAAGGGTGGCGCTAAAATTATTAATGTTTTTATGAAAAGGTTAAACCATTTTACCTTCAGTCGCGTATACAGAACTAAGTTTTCTTCGTTATCTACTTTGGCTTGAAATCCTACTTAACAATATCATAATACAAATTCGTGAGTGTGCTGTCTGTGTGTTAGTTATCACGGTTAAATAGATGGAACGATTCGAACGAATTTTGATGTGTAAGTTGAATCTTTGAATTAACATATAAGATACCTTTTACCGCGATATTCCTAGGGATCAGGATTTATGCATACAAAATCCCAAAATCACAACGACTAAGTGTACACTGAATCATGAATTTTCTTATATATATAAATACCCATTATGATGGATTTTGGGAACACCGTTAGAACCGCCAGGTCTGATGGTTCAGGCGAGTCTCTGGTAAAAGCTAGTCTGTCTGTAAAATCTTCTATTTCCTCATGCTTTGGCTTAGGTACGGTCCACTTTCTTATCACAGAGTTTGTCTTATATATGTATAAGTAGGTATCTCGGTCGGTATGCGGGTCTGATAATATGAATTATTCACACATGTTGAATTGCGTTAATTGTTACCTACCGCACTTCCATGACTGTATAGTTGTTACCCATATTTGCATATGTAAGTACTTAGAATTCAGATAACGCCTAAACCAAAACTTCGTCCGTAGAACTGAGGCCATAAGACTATAAAAACCCTTTTTACGATTTTATGATCTTGCCGAAAATACCTTTTAAGCCTTTTTAGACGCAGGTTCTACCTTGTTTAGAGGTTGACCTTTGAAAGTACCTATGTGCCTAAATGTTTTACTACACATACTTTTGCCACTGAAATATTCTCATTTCATTGTTGTTTATGATAGCTACGGAATCGCAATGATCGAAACTCGAATACCGGCATTAGAAACAAGTCAAAAGAGAAGAGCTAAATTTTAAAATATATACAAATCGATACCGATAGAAAATAGAAAATGAAGGGGCGCGACAGTGCTTGCGCTAAGTCGAGCACAGTCTTATCATCCTATTCTCAAAGTGACTCGTGACACTCTTTGACCCCCCGTATCTTCGTAGTAGACAGAGTAACAAGTTTGAATTTTTAGTGATCAAAAGGACATTCTATAACTGGTAAAATTTTCAATATAACCACCATGTAGCTTATGAATTATCGCAAGTCAAATTGTTCTAGAGATTTTTATCTACGACATACCCCTCATTTTCGCTAGCGGGACCCTATTACAACTTACGTAGTCCATCGACGCAGGCTTGCATTTTTAAAACGTAATAGAAGCCCGAAAAGTATGAAATAGATTCCACACGAGTTCCTTTTATCCTTTTGAGGCATGGGACAGGAGAAAACACTATCGAATGTTAAGACAGTTAAAATATAGTAAACTCTTTATTGCACATAAAAATTTTAAAAATACAGAAATACAGAGAAAATAGTACAAAGGCGAAAGTCGTAATTGAGTGCAAAAAGGGCTTTATGAAATTGCCTTTTTAAAGCATCGGTTATCCAGCAATGTGGTTAGTCACTCCGTTGACCCAGTTTAAAGGTAATCCTTGCTACGGATCTACACTGTGGGTTTTATGTATTCCGGTTTAGCTATACGTTTGGTGTACCTACTGAGGGTTTATGTGAAACATTTATCATCCCTTCCAACCCTTTGTCAATTGGGTTAAGTCGGTACGGTACGGAAGTGCTTGGAGATTTTAAAAATACTCACAGTAATCTTAAGTGCGTTATTTTTTCGAGAAAGTAACGTAATGTAGATAAACCTATGGAAAGTCTTTACTTCTTTTACATGCACGTACGGTCAAGTGCAAAATAAGTATCGATATTAACGTCTCAAAAATATGTCCCACGACCTTATTACGCCGGTGTAAGAGCGTATGGTACTCATTTTTGAAACTTTGACTACATACATATTATTACACTTGACTGTACCTTAAAGCGCTTCATTGTTTAATTATAAAACATAAAAAAATACTTGTTTATAACTTCCAATTGCAATTATTTCTTTCCAGTTTTACAAACCGAAAAAAAAGACAAATGGGATTGTTTAGTGATTAGTGACCCTATACCCCGGGCTATAAATCCGAAAGCATTGGATTCGAATCCTAGTAGCGGCAGACACTTGACCATTCATGGTCTGTATAGATTCAGGTGTTGCTTTATGAACGTCCAAGATCGACTAAATATTACGAAATAACCGCGCTTGTACTTGTATTTATTTATCAGTTAACGTATGTTTCTCCGAAGTATATCGTCCCATGATATTTATTTTCCACGGGTCTTACTTTATGACCCTAGGCTCTGTCACCCCGTAAGAGATAAAGACATATTTCTGTATGCTAATTTGATTAATTTTACTTCAAAATTTGTCAACCCTTCATTTTTTTTCTAATAGGACTAGTCCTGCACGTTTTTGGAATTTCGCTGGAGTCCTTGTCAATTTAACTTAAGCAGTTTAAATCAAATGTTTAATGTTGTTAATCAGGTATTCCGTCGGCAACCGCCTTCAACTCGCAACTCATCGATCGAACACGTCGTTAGACTCCATACACCGTAGTCATTCAGCACCGAGGGATGGCAATTAGACAAACTATCACAATCGTTATATCGGTTACAGTACACATTGTTTAAACAGTAAAGTAACAATAAAATTGATTCATGTCCACAAGTTCTATACATGCAATCTAAAATTAAACATCGATTCATCACACAATACATCTTATTTCGGTTGGCTAAAAAAGTTTTAGAACAACATGCTCAGTACACTAGATGTCTTTAATTTTATAAAAAACGAAACCTAAATTGCGTTCGATTCTTACTCGCAGATATCGAGTTATGTTGACTTTGTTCCAATATTCGAACCAATTAAAACCAAGCACGTTGCGTCGTGTCGCAGTAAAACGATACAGGAACAAAAACAACCAACTCCTACGAGTCACAAATTACAGATGGGACTCGCGTAGGCCCATCTAAAACTGTTTGTGGTGAGCAACGCATTCAGGGAAGTGCCTGTAGGGACCACGCGCTAAGCATTTTATTATTTACGCCAAACCTTTGCGAAACTGCCGGCGTTCATAGCCCGTCACTTATGTTGTTTACTACTTCGAGCATTACGCCAACGGGAGAGGTCCTCGTCGGGGCTGCCCTTCCGCTAAAATTATAAGACCAGGGATCATGGTCATTATACATACATATGAGTGTAATTTAGCACCAGTCGCGTGCTGTTCTAAGTAACAACGCAATTCCCACCGGGTTACTCTACCAAAATGTCTCTCTCTCTCTCTTGCTACTTTAAGTAGAGGTTTTTCTTGTTTAGCCTATCGGAAATTTTGTTGAAATGCCACTATAATGCACGAACCTAAAGCTCAAGTTAGTGTGTGTCAAGTCAATTTTGTTTTTTGCATTTATATACACGGTGACGTGATCGAGAAGTGCTTCAATAGCTTCAGCCGCGACAGTTTGACAGATTTTGCAATAGAGAAAAATGGATGAGACAACTCCGCTTGGCTTGATACTAAGCCAGTAGTGGCTCTGGTCCACGGGTATATGTACGTGGGTCCGCATTATCATAATCTGGACCATTTGATAAGAAACAAAAGTCATCAAAAGTCCCATTTGGTACGCCTCATTTTGATTTTCCTTGGGTTCATGGCTCAAAAAGATTAAGAAAAGAAACACTGCACTAAGGTTTACTGCTTCTTGCATGTGTAGTGTGGAACGACCCGTAACCGCCTTATCGGGATCGAGGCTCTATTACGTACTACGGAACCACTATTAGCGCAATACGCTATCGGACGTGAACAATGTGTGCTGTTCATTTATGTATCGCCGATACGCTTGGCTGATTCATTGGCTCGGATGTTGAAAGGCTTACATAGAATTCAATAGAAATATTGTATTACTATGTTACTTTGAAGTAATCAGTAAAAATGACAAATAAAAAGGGTCTAAATTCAATTTTATCTACGCGTGCGTGGCTTTGTTCTCGTTGTAGAACTCACTGCCTTGTGGGAATTTCGCAAAATCTGTCTTTATTCCTTGTCTCGTCATAAAGTGAACTTCTGTGTAAAATGTTAGCTTTCTAAAACTATTTACAATAGATTTGGGCTGGGCGTTGATAAGTCCGTCTTTCAGCCATTCAATAAGTACTATTATTTTAATTGTGTCATAGATTATACATAGTAGGCATTCGTTTAACCAAAACCTCGCTTGATGTTAAACGAAAATGTGATCTAATTTAGAGCTCGTTTGCCTGCTCTTGCTCGTTAAATTTCTTCACCCTTGATATGAAGAAGACCAAGCAGAATTTTTCACTCCTGAGCTTTCCGAATATCAAGACAAGTGGTTCGCTCATACGTTTTATCACTCATTGCATTATGTGTAGATTTTATCCTGCATTGCTGTGAACGTAAAACAAGCAAGAGCTAAATTTATCCAATCGAGCTGTTTCATTTGGAATAAAGTAACATTGTATAGATTTAACGTTTTACAGTCGTGGCAGCTAGACGAGATAGCGAGCAAGTTGTTCGGATGATCAAGTTAGTTCGCAGTTGACGGCGCGATAAACAACGCTGCGAGGGTCCCTCACTGTCGTCTGCAAATTTGCAGATGTACTTGTCTTGTTTACAACAAGGAGCGTTTCTAGAACTTAAGGCTGCTTTACACTTTGTTAAGTAGCAAGCGCAAGTGAGTATGGTGCAGCTGCTGCAAAGTGATGAAGTCAGGATGACCACGTTCTTTATACTAATCACTTTACAGCTGCTCTTCTCACTTGCACTTGCTACTGAACAAAGTGTAATGCAGCCTTTAGACATTGGTTATTATAGTATTATTCGTGTGGAACCACTTTTTTTTATTCATAAGGTAAGAGAATCATTAAAGTTTTAAAAAGATTATGCAATAATAAAATTGGCCAATCACGGAACCCCAGGAACTCAGAAAACCGTCTTTATCCCTTACGGGGTAGACTGAGCCTATGGTAACAAGACCTAAAGACCACGTTTAGCATGTTTGTGGGCGTATGGATGGAAAGGGGAATCAAAACAGTGATGGGTTGCTAGCAGCATTTCTATATCCATTCCCACGATGGGCTTTTACCATCTGCGCGGGAAGAGAAGCAATTGGTAAAGCGCTTTCAAAAGGCTTTTTGCTCCCAGACCAACATGGAAGAGACGTACTTACGCATATGCAAATAACATAATTGAATAGGGAATACAAGAGAACCAAAAACATACAACTTACCTATAGGTAATTTGGGACTAAGTCAATAGGGACCTCAATTATCTCGATATTTATTTGTTTTTCCTATACGCAACCAACTGTAATCACATTATTTAAGTAAATACATGTATTTTGATAATCTATCAAAGTAAATTCATAAATTTCTCAGGAGGACGTGTCCCATTGCTCGGAGCTGTGTAATGTTACGTTAATATTTAATTCATACGAAACGTGCGCTCCGAAGATTAAAAGTTGTGACGAAATTTGTTTTAAGTACAGTTATTTCCTTGATACCTGCCTACTTATTTAATAGATAAAGTAATTATTCCGTGAACGATTTCGTGTTTGTTTTTTCCGTAGAAAAAACGTTGAAGATAGGTACTATAAAATAGGGCATTTACATTATTTGTGTCTGAAAAAAATATAGAAGGTTCTCTATAGATAAACCAAAGTGAATATTATTCAAAAACATTTTTAGTGAAAGCTCTTCTACGGTTATCTTCCATGCTGGTCTGGGAGCAAAGAAAAAACAGAACGCACCAGTAGCTTCTCTTCGCGCGGAGATGGTAAAAGTCCATCGAGGGAATGGGCAAAAATCTTAAGAATCATTTTATTGGCGATGTGCCTAGCAACCCATCACTATTTTGATTCCCCTTTCCACTTATACGGCCCACAATTATGCTTAACGTGGCCTTTAGGTTTTGTTAGCTTAGGTTCTGTCTAGTAAGGGATAAAGACGTGATTTATGTATGTATGTATGTATCTTGTACGATTATGCGCGGGGGTCGTCGTTTAAAAATCACAATAAAAAGATCTTAAAAAACATAATACAGGAGTACCTACTCACTCAAACTAATTCGACCAACTGCGGAATCCAGTATCTCTTGTTACCTATACTTATCTTACATTGGAATCGAGTACTTTAAATTAAACTAGTTCTCTGTACAAATGAAAAAGACAAACTATTTCAGAATAATATACTTTCATAGGCAATAAAACTTCTCAACTTCCAGGCAAGACAGTTTGCTTTACGTAACAATGCTTATTCTCGTGCTTTTCCCCGGATTAACTGGAGACTGGAGAGTTTACGTCTGCCCACTTCTGTATACGTTCTAGCTGTACCATTTTAATTTTATCCCTTCCCGTCCCTTTTTAGGGTCTATAAATATTGAAACGCTAATTACGTTTAGCGGCACCCTTTTGATACGAGCCGTGCGTCGTCACACAATAAAACAATGCTTCCGTCGCAATAAATTTTGATTGTAAAATTTTGCAGTCATTTGAAACGAACAGACATCGTTCAATATGCTGCCTTTTTGAAGTTCCATACCTCTAAAGGCGAACATGGGCCTTACCATGATGCCTTAACGCGATTCAGTTCAGACTAAGTTCAGATTTTAGCTGTCATTTTTAGTATGGATCTGACAGCGAGCGAACCTAAACTGAATCCGAATTTAATCACATTAAGGGGTGCGAGCCGGGTTACCTCCGCGTGTAGTCAAGAGCTGCGGTTAGTTTTTGGATCTGTCCGAGGCGAAGAGCCGTGCTTGAACCGGTGCACCCTGGGCATCGGTTAATGATTTCCTGACATATTCGGAGGGATATCATTATCCGTTGGCTAAGAGCCCGACAGGGGGAGGGGTCTTTTGACCGTGTCCTACCGTACAACGTTGCCGACATTTTATCACAAAAATTTTGAATAACTGTATTTATTACTTTGACATTGGCGAAATCATCGCATCGATCGGTGGGGGCATATTAAAAAAAGTAGACGAAGAATCGCATTTAGGGGCATTTTCAAAAAAACATGTACCTACCCTTGACTTTTTTTTCCAAAATGATGTCATTTTGGGTTTTTCTGAATCAGAATTATTAGCACTATTTATTTTTGAAAAGAAAAAAAGTGTGCATTGGTTTTTTGTCACTTTTGTGACACTATTTTCATACAATTTATATGGGGCGTCACAAAACTGACACGAAAAAGTTGTATGGGAAATTAAGGTGATCTTGTTGGAAAAAGGGTACACATTTTTTTGAAAATGCCCTAAGACGTCATGGTAATTATCCATATGTCTATTTCTCTGTCATAATTAAGTTGATATTAATATAAAATGTGTAGGGCTATGGTTTCTTACAACCGTATATAAATTGAGTATCAAATAAAACTAATCAAAAATAAGATCCTTTCGATAGGTTTGCTATCGTAGAGGAAAAGTAAGCCTTAGCTACGGTACCTTTACGGGTTCATCTGAACTGATAAAGGCAAAAACCAAGCCCCTCTTAATTAACTTCAAGTCAACTCAAGTTTTAGTCTTTCAACGTACTTAATCTGTTACCTATTACTTCTTCCGTCTTTATTTTTATTTGATCCTATAATTAAGTACCAACGAAGAGGAATGGCTGTAGGTTCAGTCTAGAATTATTTCCTTTGATTTAGAATAGTATTACCCAATATTGAACTCAAATATACCATCAACAAGCACATTTATAAAATCAAGAATAATATTTACTGCAATTACGAACCTTTTGGCTACAGACACCGATTCCTGCTTATCCGGCTTTTTGTATTCATGTTTTTCCTGGGCTTACATAATCTCTGGATCGCTCGACGCCGAAGAGCCAATTCTGAGGCGATCGATATCCGATATCTTACTTAAAATCGACAGCTTATAAGGTAGAACTCCGCCTCGGGGCGATCGCAATCGCGGTGGAGAGCTGACGGGGTTACAACGATTGACTTGATTGATTTGTTTATACTTTTTATTTTCATCTCTTTTCTTTTACCGGGAGGAAAAGGAGGAAAAACTTCAGAGTACCTACCCTATAAACAGGAAAACATGTGATTTATGCATTGAACGGCGCGGGAATTATAACCCAACAACTCTCTTTATGGGAAGAGGCTATTTCCCAGCACGATGTGATTATGATAGTACCACATAGTCAATTAAAAAACACTGTGGAGAAAACTACAGTTGCCTGTCTAAATTATGCACGTGTTAATGTCACTTTTTAGGATTTAATATCTCAAAACGCAAAAACAGAAGCTTTTTCTGTCGGACTGTCTTTCTGTCCGTCCAGTTTTGGCAGTCGCAAGTAAAACAAAATTTACATGGAACTACTATTTTTGCGCTGATAATCTTACTTTTGCAATTGAGAATCGGTACACATTGAATTTGTCTTTCATCTCAATAAACCTTCTCGTTACCGTAATTCCTGGTGCTTTCATAGCTTGGACTTGAATTATGTTAAGCTGTCGGGTACGCACCTCTCAGTCTCAGAACGTGAGCCCAACTCAGACTTGACTAGTTTTCAAACAAAACTAATCCATGTACTTTAAATTTTGTCGCCAATAGTAAAAAAAATAAAGCAACAAAACATAATTCAAAAGCATGAAACCTAAACCGCAATTACAGAACTCTCAAGTGACTTGTCTTAGCATTCAGGCTTCATATGAATGTTCTGAATGTGCTCACAAAACAGGTCACATAATAAAACATCTGCTCTCTACGGAGTCTATTTACGGAATGAGGCACGCGACAATTATTTATAAGTAGTGCATGCATGGCTCATGACTCGTTTCGCTTCTCATTATAATGCACATAAGTAAAGGGAAACGGGGCAAGCGGAATTGACTTGATTTACAACTAAAAACACGTATACATTTTGTCAACAACACTGCTTTTTAAAACAACCTTTTTGCTGACTTCATCTTATGGAAACTGCAATAGTATTAAACAAACAATATTCACCGTGCAACTCCGCTACTTACCAATTTCAATGCTACTTCGCTACTGACTAAGTCCCATAATGTTTCATTGAAGTGGACTTCCACAAAGTAACGCCTGATTCAATAAAATATGCAATAGTATTGTCATTCATTTTACTTATAATATACCAAATTTCACGTCAATATGTCTGCAAAAAGTGGGCTAAAATTTACTTACAAAATTTGATAGCAGATACCTACAGACGTCAGGACAGATGATACTAAATGAAAGCTAGTAGAAATAACGAGCGGTTTTCTTCGCTTAGGATACCTATAAAAATCGAGAACAAAAACAGCCAAGAAAACTACAAAAGCTGCTTTATTACAGAAATGAATTCAAAGGGCTCCGGTTGTGCTTTATTAGAAGTTGGTTGCTAGGCACATTTTCATTGATTGCTATAAAAATAAGCCTGATCGCTGTTTTATTTTCATTGCGATCAATAGTCTATACTAACTATAGCCGACCGAAAGCCTTGCCGCTATTTCATAAACATGACAAGCGACAAGTGACTGACTACAAGTATACTCTTACAGTGCTTCTAGTTTCTTAATGTAATTGAGAGTTGCCGTGTTCTAAATAAATATTAATGAAAAATAATGTAAAAACGAGAGCAAGTGCAACAGCTGCATCGAGCACCACTCTGTCCAAACTACTCGCTCTCATCCACAATAACGTACTTTTTCTCAAACATGCTCGGAAATGTATGCGTTAATGTCCCGATATGAGGACATGAAGTTTCTCGTTTATGGCTCCCTACATTACTTCTTGGCTTAGGCCATAAAAGTTAGTATGAAAATCCATTTTTGTCCGCTGCTCTAATTTTTTAAATTTCTATACTAAAATTAAATTGGCAAAGGAAAAAATTACATACAGCCAACCACCACCACAATCTGTACCTAAGCATAATTGCGACATAAAAAAAAATCTATGGTACTATATTTATGTGCGGTTAAACATGGTGCTCAAATAGCTGGATCAAATTAGTACATTTAAAAAATAAAAAAGGTGGCAAATCGAAAATCTTTTTAATTTTAATATTTCCTCACATTGTTTGAGAAAAGCACTATACAAGCTTTGGCCGGAACAGGGATTGCAGGACTCGTTCTACCTGGCCTCGTCTTCGACTCGGCCACCTACCCCAAACTCGTCCAGCAATCCCTTACTTCACGGCCTCTGCAGTAATGTACTATTTCATACATGTTTATTCCTAACACGGCAACTGTCAAATATATTAGGAACCTGAAGCAGTGTACACTGGTGACTTGAGAAGTTCAGTATACTTAGTGTCAGTTTTCCATCACAAATTACGTCTCCGAACGCGTTTGCGTTAAGATGTAAAATACTATGAGAACAATTTGTTGCCGCTTCGATCAGCAAGTGGCGCCGCCAATTTTTCCATAGAAATTGAGACGTTTACGTGAAAGCGTTAGAGGCGTTTTTATATGCAAAAACTTACACTCGAGGCTCCGTTTTAAAACTAGACAAAAAAATTGTCACCCTGTAGGCGCGTGTGAAATAAAATAAACGTTTTGATGATAATGTTTAATAACAGAGTTACCTACCTTACCTACGTATGCCGATGGAATTATGGCGAGGAACTGGGTTTAATTTCCAGCCCTTAATTTACTTATCTTATGTTTCCTTGTGTTTTAGTATTATACTTATCATAAGTTTAGAAAAAGACACATCATTATATATTTCATTTAAAAGCGTCACTAAGTACATACTAGTTCCATAGCGTTGCGTTGCCAATTAATTACTATTTAATATTTTTAACCTACGGTTAAATCGAACTTAGCAGTACGGTATAAGTATGTGTCTTGACACTGTGACACACTGTGAACAAGTTTTCTTATGTTTTTTTATCTTAAAACATTTCTTTTAAAATATTATTTTAAAAGAAAATTATCCAGCCTTTTCCAATGTTCACCCGTCTTAAAATGAGTGAAGAACAAGTAAAAGTTATCTAGAAATCCAAAGATAAGACGATATTCTTTTCTGAAGGACCATTCAATTATGCAGAAGGACGGGGCACAGATTTCTTCTTTATTTTTTGTGTACATTTAATATTTTTAGGAGTACAAAATTAAGAAGAGGAATCATAAACTTCTAAAAACTTATAAAAACTGATTAAAGGCAAGGCGAAAGGCACGGCGGCGTGTATGGTTACAAGGTTTAGATTTTGGTGGTTATTTACTGTGAACTAAATAATATGCTAGGATTGCATTCATAATATTTTTTTCCGTTGTCCACAATTATTCGATCGACCTACTGTATAAACTTTTACTCATGAAGCATTATTATGTGTTTTATAAATACTGCAGCTACACAGTTTTTAAAACTATGTTTGTCCACTGTAATATCCTATACTTGATTATTATTACTACATAGTATAAAACAACATCGCTCTCCGCTGTCTGTCTGTCCCTATGTATATATGCTTTAAATACGCAACGGATTTTGATGCAGTTTTTTTAATAGATAGAGTGATTCAAGAGAAAGGTTTATATGTATAATTCTAAGCAGACTTATGAAGCAGACGCAGCCGCGAACAGAAACTAGTACGCAATATTTTTAATCTTAAAGGATCTGTAGTTTAACTTTTTTAATTTATTTTAAAGTTTCGAGGGCACGGCAACACTAGCGTAGTTTCAAAAGCGATTCCGTAAATCCCAATATCAGGTGGGACCGAGCGCTGCACGAAGTTGCCAACTTGTTATCTGCACTCGACGCCCGCGCCCGTCGCTTTGCTCTTCAGTTTTTAATAGTTTTCGATGTCCTATTCAAACACTACGCTGTTGCCCAGTCCGTGATCGCTGCCAAGATTACCACAAATTTAATTATTTCTACCATTAAACTCACCTGATATAACTTCGGACTGCAATGAGTTTACACAACTGGAAATGAGATAGAAATTACTACAGAAACTGTGACGCGTGTACTGTGCGATGAAACCTCTTGAACTGATAAAATGGTAAGTTCTAGACGTGCGGTTCTCTTGGAGCCTAAACTCGACTGAACCGAAGATCTAAGCTGAATCTATTAACACGCTGTATGCCAAGTGAATTCCGATACGGAGGCATCAAGGAGGCATGCAAGCGCCTTTCTTAGACATCGTTCGTGGACTTTATTGGCAGCCTATGAATAGGTCGTCACGTAGCTGGCGATCTTTGAATGGATAAATGAGATTTGAGGAACTCAGTCGAGAACGCATCGGGTTCTTCACAAATGAGATTTGAGGAACTCAGCCGAGAACGCATCGGCTTCACTTAACAGTAGATATGCGTATAATAATAATAATTATAAATATTTATTTTCAGATTAATATCCATAGATTGGTCGTCTAGCTTACTAATTTAACTTTAAATTCAGATTCAAATATAGTTTACTTTGAGCTAACATGTACGATAATTACCTTACCGAACAGCTAGAGGGTATTCTGTTTAACACTACACCTACATGTATTCGTTTTACCGTTGTATTGTATTAAAATTACAGTATTTCTATGTTTTTTTTTATTTGCGTGCAATTAAATTTTAAATCCATAAAAGCTTTAATAACCTATGGTTCGATGGTTCTCGAATGGGATGAGCAAAGGCAATGCACTCGAAATAATATTTAGTTAGGTTACCCTCAGCCGGCCCCGCGTTAACGGGTATACGTTCTGTGAACTGAGCAGCTTGAAAGTTCTCGTTTCATAATTTAATCATCATCATCATCACATTAGCCGAAGGACGTCCACTGTTGGACATAGGCCTCCTCCTTTTACCTTTGGCTCGATTGGAAGCGGCGTGCATCCGTCGTGTACACGCGACTTTAACCAGGTCATTCTGTCTATCACGTTGGTGGTCCTACGCTGCGCTTGCCGATCCGCGGTCACCAATCGTGTAGATCCTTTCGGCCCCAACGACTATCGTTTCTGTTGTTGTAATTACAACAATTATTACGAATAATAAAAATGGTGATAAAAGGCGGCTATTCCGTCTCACGTACCTATCAAACCCATAGGAGTGCCATTCGGAGAATGTCATTTAGGTTTGTCTCGCTGTCTCACTCATTCACTCAAAGCCGAATAGCCTTTTAAGAGTTCAAGGACTATACATATTTCTCAGTAAGTGGAAACGCAAGAGCATTGTAGTTAATAAGGTTTTAATAATACAAAAGAAAGTTCATATTTACATCTATGAACTTTCTATCTTTGGTAATTAATAGTTTACTTAAAATTATCAAGCAGTAAAAATTCCTTCATTAATTTCTTTGTTTCTCAAAATATCGTTGCGTTGGGAGGGGAAGGCCTAGACGGACGTTCCGAGACCAAATAGGAGACGTTCTGGAAAAGGTCAGCTCAGAAGTACCCGAAACCGACGAGCATGTGAAGAGATTGATGAATGTGGATGAAGCGAAAGAAATATGTCGGGATCGTAGCAAGTGGAACAATGTAGTCTCTGCCTACCCCTGTGGGAAAAAGGCGTGACGGTATGAATGTAGGTATGTATTGTATGTCAAAATATCTCACTTTTTAAATTATCCCTTTTCCAGAACATCATAATAAAAAGCATACTATGTATTCTGTGGGTAGGTACTCTGGCTACTATGGTAATAAGTAATTAATATCCATTCGCTCGCATAACCACATAATTATTGGCTTCACCTGCCGAACAATTGGATCACATTTGCAAATGTAAAGCGATTTAAACTTGGTTATAACATTGGTTTCCTATCAATTAATTTTAATAGGCCCATTACTTCTACTTACGAAACTTATTCTCACAGATTACTTACGCCTAGGTCTTATTGTCTGGTCTAAGATCAACAATTGGCATTGTTCATTTTTTTTAAGCTGTGCTTTTAACACCTTTATTTGATAAAATGGACTATTTCAAGCAACTAATTTGAATATTATGCTTTTACGTAGCTTTGTTAATTAATAATAAATATTTTTTCGCTGTTTGATAAAATTCGTGAATTTAGACAGAATCCCAATCGCCTTCGTTCGGCTGGCTGTAAAAAAAACGGCTTTGTCTATGGTTTTGTCGATTTGACAGTGACACGTGACAGTTGCCATAGCTAAACTTTTTTTTTTTCATTTTTGTGGCAAACATTCGATGCTGGATTCCGTCTAAAACCGGGTCGTTCGGTCAAACAAAGGTTCAAAGTACTTTTACAAAAATATCTGCAATCATAAAGTATTTTTGAAATCGGACAAGATAAATCGGATAAATGATGGTTTTCCTCGAAATGGTTTTCGAATTGGAGCATACTAAAAAAAATGAACAATGCCAATTAGGGAACTACAAAAATAACATACCCCGAACCCGAACCCCTTTAGCAAAATAGATTATTCTCACTAAATACTACTGCGATAATACAAACATTTAACACATCAGAATTCAGAGTAGATTACTTATTATTAGGATAGGTACGGAAGCGGGGTTACTGATTACTTACTGGAACTGACCAATTTGCTGAAAGAA
Source organism: Pandemis cinnamomeana (assembly GCA_932294345.1). NCBI lineage: Eukaryota > Metazoa > Arthropoda > Insecta > Lepidoptera > Tortricidae > Pandemis > Pandemis cinnamomeana. Next base: position 5,228,650 of record OW028705.1, on the reverse strand, counting down.
AAACATTTGAGCCAATCAGAGTCGTCCTGCACTAATAAAAGAAAAGCGCTAGAACAGAAAACAGAACGTCCAAGTCTTAATAAAAATGTTAGTATAGAGAAATATGGCAGGAACGTGAAGTTTTATGATGTTATTCCTTCAAGCCTTTAAAGTGACTACGTGGACTTAAAATACTAATCTTGATGCCACTGTTTCATTGTATTGTCTTTTTAGGGTTCCGTACCCGAAGGGTATAAACGGAAACCTGTTACTAAAACTGCTGTCCGTCCGTCCGTTCGTCTGTCACCAGGCTGTATCTAATGAACCGTGATACTTAGACACTTGAAATTTCTACAGATGATGTATCGCTGTTGCCGCTATAACAACAAATACTAAAATCAGAATAAGGTAAATATTTAAGGGCTCCCGTACAACAGACATGTTTTCTTACCGTTTTATATATAACTAGCTTCGGCCCCCGAATTCGTCTGCGTAGAATTATACATAAAAACCTTCCTCTTGAGTCACTCTATCTATTAAAAAAACCGCATCAAAATCCGTTGTGTAGTTTAGAAGATATCAGCATACATAGGGACATAGGGACATAGGGACAGAGAAAGTGACTTTATTTTATAATATGTAGTGATGATGATGGTACGGAGCCTTTGCTGCGCGAGCCCGACTCGCCTCGACACTTGTATTTTATGTCGTTGTAACCTCAACGACAAAAAACTCTATCAATCTCATACTGGCAGTTCAACCTGAATATGTTCGAGACGTTTGTTTCAACAAAAAAATTACAATGACCGAGTATGAAACGCTAAGTTTAGCGTGACCAAAGACCGTCCGATTACATTTCCATACTAAGCATTCCGACGCCATCCAGCGTGACACTGGGCAGCCTACGTGGCGACGTCAGTAATGCGGACTATCGGCGAAGTGCTATCTTTATTTCTCTATCTTCCGCAAACCAATGCCGCGAACTACTAACTAACGGAACCTTCCTGTAGAGATAATAATACGCCTTGAATAATGGCGCTAGAAGCGTAACCCCCCTCACTCCCTGGGACCTCTTCCGGCTCTAATCACCTCTGAGGCGCACGGAAAAAAAAACTTAGCTGTGGTAACTAGGAATTAGTTGGCGCAGCTAAATTCCTTCGAAACTATAGGGACATCGAAGTATTTAGCTATCGTTGCAAAGAGTTTTTCGCTACCGAAACTTGGCTGTGATAGCAAATATTCTTAGTTGTGATCACTTTGAAGTTTGGGAAACTTAGCAGTGACTGCTAATCATATTAGCTAAAATTAGTTGTGGCTGCTAAGTATATTAGCTATATTTAGCAGTGACAGCTAATTTAATTAGCAATATTTAGCGGTAGCTGCAAACAAATTTGCCGTAGCTGCTAATTACTTTAGATGTGACAATCAAAATAATTCGTTGCATCGGCGAAAGTGTTGGCTGTAGCAACTAAGTTAGTTTGATACTCTATCGCATTTCTTTAGCGGTATTCGACAACGAGTTTAGCTGCAGCTGCTAAAAGGGTTTGTTACTATAAGAAAGACTTAGTTGTGAGATGTAATCAGTTTGGCTGTAAGTACTAATTGGGTTTGTTACTGTAACCAAGAGTCATAGTTGTGGGATGTAATCAATTTAGCTGTAGCCTCTAATTGGGTTTGTTACTTTAACTAAGAGTCTTAGTTGTGGGATGTAATCTGTTTAGCTATAAGTGCTAATTGGGTTTGTTACTGTAACTAAGAGTCTTAGTTGTGAGATGTAATCAGGTTAGCTGGAGCTGCTAATTAAGTTTGTTACAGTTACCAAGAGTCTTAGTTGTGGGATGTAATCAATTTGTGGCCCGAGGAAGCGACCGCCACTGCGATACGGCAACCCGTGCACACACCTGCAAAGTCTGATAGACCGGGCCCGTTAACGTCCTAACGAATTAGAAGCAGTAACGTGCACACTAGGCTACTCAGACTCGCTCCCTGTGTCTGTTACAAGATAATCATTCAAAATCATCTCGGGTATATATGGACGCTCGGTCAACCAAACGATAGCGCGATGTAACTTGCGCGCAGCGCCATCTGTTGGCGTATTTCGTAAGCTCAGTTGCTGTTGGCCTTAATACTTATCGTTACTTAGGTATAGTCAAAGCTGCAAAAAGTTCTTGGCTGCCACACTTAAGTCTGATTTGCTACGACTGCTAATATAATATTGCTGTTCATTGCAAAGTAAATTTGTTGGTGCGACTAAGATTCTTAGCAACATTAGCAAAAAAATATTTAGCAGTTGCAGCAAATAATATTAGCTACAGTTTGTGAATAAGTTAGTCAAAGCTGCAAAAAGTTCTTGACTGCCACACTTAAGTCTGATTTGCTACGACTGCTAATATAATATTGCTGTTCATTGCAAAGTAAATTTGTTGGTGCGACTAAGATTCTTAGCAACATTAGCAAAAAAATATTTAGCAGTTGCAGCAAATAATATTAGCTACAGTTTGTGAATAAGTTAGTCAAAGCTGCAAAAAGTTCTTGGCTGCAACACTTAAGTCTGATTTGCTACGACTGCTAATATAATATTGCTGTTCATTGCAAAGTAAATTTGTTGGTGCGGCTAAGATTCTTAGCAACATTAGCAAAAAATTATTTAGCAGATGCAGCAAAGAATATTAGCTACAGTTTGTGAATAAGTTAGTCAAAGCTGCAAAAAGTTCTTGGCTGCCACACTTAAGTCTGATTTGCTACGACTGCTAATATAATATTGCTGCTCATTGCAAAGTAAATTTGTTGGTGCGACTAAGATTCTTAGCAACATTAGCAAAAAAATATTTAGCAGTTACAGCAAATAATATTAGCTACAGTTTGTGAATAAGTTAGTCAAAGCTGCAAAAAGTTCTTGGCTGCCACACATAAGTCTGATTTGCTACGACTGCTAATATAATATTGCTGTTCATTGCAAAGTAAATTTGTTGGTGCGACTAAGATTCTTAGCAACATTAGCGAAGGATATATTAGTAGATGAATCAGAAAAAAATTAGCAGCCGTTGCAAAAATGTTATTAGTGATTGCAAAATGTATTTATCAAACGTATCAAAGATATTATCTGCTGTCTAACACATGTAAAATTAGTAATAGTAACGAAATTTTTATCCACTATAACTAAGAATTATTAACGGTTACAACTAACAGCAATTACTAAATTATTTTGTTGATAAATTAGCTATAGTTGCTAATCAATTAGTACTGTTAGCAAATTATTTGAAATTCGTTTAGCTAAATATCGTTATCAGTGGTAGCTAACTGGTTTTAGTTGCTATAGACATGGCCTTGTTACAGTTGCAAACAAATTGTATGCCACAGCAAAGAAAATTTCAGCAAAGGGAGCTTAGCTATCACGGCTAATTCATTTCTCTCCGTGCGTTCGTTTCACTACGGTCTAATAAGTTTAAGTACTTTACGTATTCGACTCGGTGTGTTCTATCGCGTCGTAGGCCTCGAACAAAATTCAGCTGTGGTAAAAGTTTTAGCTTATATATTTATCTTTGTGATACATACAGCTGTCTGCAAGTCAAAATTTTATGTTTGTTCCGCTAAATTTTGATTATTTTTAGAGAACCTTTAACTGTATCCAGAAAATTAAATTCACATTACGTACGTCAGTGGAAACAACCTTTTTCCACCTCATTTATTAAAAGGGTAGCACAGAAAGTGATACACTCCGCTGATTTTCAATGCATCGAAGCAAGAAGTAAGGAAGGTATAGAATACAGACAAAATCTGTTCCGATCTTTAGGAAAGAAATGAGTCACTGAGCAAAACGTTTTTACGAGTGAGTGAGATTTGAACGAAATTTATATTATTGAATAGACATTTCTTTATGAAATGTTACGGCAAACAAACAAGTCAACTGATAAAGTTAACACCACTAACACCAAAAGATTGTAATTGAGTTCTCAAACTAAATGTCACAAGATTTTTTAATTTTATTTTTATTACTTTGACATTGGCGAAGTTGTCGTCGCTATAACGACTTGATACGCCACAAATAAGAAGAAGAACTTTGGTTCCGAATTAAATCGCATTAAAACATCATGGTAGGTAAGGTCCGAGTGCTTACCGGAAGTATAATTTCACTGTAGTTACATTGTGTGGTGTATAGTTGGTAGAGTAATTTTGAGACGTGCATTTACCTCGTAGCAATCCATCATATTTAGAGCTCGGGGAGCAGCTTCTGATGTTGTTAAACCGTTATAGATGTCATCACGATGTCATGTATTTATATCGATATGTCTTGCTAGGTGTATCCATTCTCAACTGCACAGCTATTATTAGGTTCGAGGTGATATCGGATGATGTAAACCGCTATATTGTACGTGATCGCTCGCGACAAAGTTTAAAATATAAAAGGCACACGCATTTTCTGAACGACTTTGATATTTTCATCAAAAATTTAAATAGCTTTAGTCTTCGAAAAATTCTTTGATAACCGTAAAAATGGGTGAGAAAGAATTACGGGGGGAGAAGAGGGTATAACCAATATTTTGTGTTTTCACTTGCTACTTAAAAATTCTGGCTCAGCTTGCTCTAAAAGTACTCTCCCATATGACAATAGTGAAATACCGTTTACACTAAAATACATACATTCGTACATACACAAGGCACGTCTCTATCCCTTATGGGGTAGACAGAGCCTATAGTAACAAGACCTAAAAAGTCTAGCATGATTGTAGGTGTAGGTGGAAAGGGGAATGAAAATAATGATGTGTTTCTAGCCGCATCCCCCATAAAATTCGCTCGCCCATTCCCTCGCGCGGATTCGGCGCGGGATGAGAAGCAACTGGTACTTTCATTATCCAAACTATGTCATACGAAGATACAGAGAATTTATTATTAGTTGTGAAGTAGATTATCTTTGTAACCTTTCTTTGTATTGGATTTTAATTTTTCAGATTTTATAAGATAATAATCATAGTTTTAATTTAATAGTTTCTTTATATTTTTGTCATGTATACTTATTTTTCCCTGATTGTTTAAGTATTTAATAGCCATTTTGTTTAGCTCTTATAACCTGAAACACAGGATTTCGTAGTTCAGGCATATGACTGAGTTGTTAACTTAAAGATTTATAAGGAAACTTTGTTCTTAGTTATAATTTTGTAAAACATTTATGAATAAATTATCTTTATCTTTATTTTTTCTATGCTCAAGTATTAATCCAATCTTACATAATAGTTGCAATATTAATCGGTTTGCTGCTCTCAGGATAAAAACAAACACAAAAGACATCAAAATGAATACGAGGGGTATTCTCGAATTCAAGCAAATTGATTACGACGTATTACACGCAAATCTGAACGTATGACGACATCGAACTCGACAAAAGAACAACAAACAATTTCCGGGCCCACATAAATCAAGGAAAAATTCGTAATAAGACCATTAGTTATTCGAGAGAACGTGGGCTTGGTCTAAAGTCAAGTTGTGAGAGGAGAGCATTTGGAATTTGCTAAGCAAGTTCTTCAAAGACAATCTGCTAAACCTCTGTAGGGAAAAAAGTCTTTATGAAAGGATTGAGAAAAGAAATTATTAATTAGGGATTGATAATAGATGTAATAGTAAAGTAAACTTTATCGTTTCTAATCTGTTGCAAGATCTCATGGAATTGGACTAATACAAGCAAACAGAACAACAAATTTTACATTTTGGGTACCGCATTATGAAAATGTTGGAACATTCATAACTCTAAATCTGTATCCAGTTTGTTGGAAACTCGAGCACATATAAATAACGGGACTCAAGTTATGGATGCCTAGAGTAGAGACCCGCACCAGAGGGACACTTGGGCTGTAGAAAAAAACACATTTATTTCAATTTACAGCGTAATATCATATTTATTGTTCCCTGATGAGAACTTCTTGCCGCTTCTTACTCGTACCAACGAATCGAATGACAAAAGGATCGCACAAACGAACAGTGACGCCTCAGTGGGTAAAAACTTTGTCTTCCTATGCCTTGCTCTCTCAATTAATTACTTACATAATAGAAGCTTTCAGGAGTAACTTAAGACTTAAAAAATGTTATAATCACATATAAGCATTTCATTTAAAAAAATATTATTTGAGCTCTCGTAAACATGGTTTATCACTACACAGTAAATATAAAACAATTCGTGACTAATTCAGAAAGTACTGGGCAGATTTTCATGCGGTTTTCACTTATACTGGTTTTCTTATATTTGTGTGTCTTGCAAAAAGGAATAAATGTCTTCTTTCATTCTTTCTTTCTTTCTTTAACAGATAGAGTGATTAATGAGGACGGTTTAGGTATACCTATTATTTGTCAGTATTTTTTGTAAATTAGTTGAAATAAATAACATTATGACGATAATTATGGCCGCGCCGTATTAGCATTTATGTAAATTCCACTCGTGCAGCGCCGGTTCGGATCGCTGGTAGGTAATTAATTACTAAAAATTGGACGGCTCAATTCAAAATTATGCTTTTCAGAACTCTTCATTCAGCGCTGCGCGGGATGAAACTCTATCATGAAACCATTCACACTTCGATGAAGGTCTTCCACAAAAACCCAAACTCGAACGCTCCCGACTCACTTTATGGAGCAGTCTAATTCTTAGTTATTGTGGAAAGTTTACTAATAATCCAAAAACAAATTATGATAAATACGAGTACGTATTCAAAAGTAATCTTCTAACTGAGCGGCTCACCACTGATATTTAGATACTTTGAATAAGACGTAACAAATTTTACCCAGAACACAATAGCGGTTACTATGGGTGGTTATTATCGCTCCAAATAGTACATTACTGCAGAGGCCGTGAAGTAAGGGATTGCTGGACGAGTTTGGGGTAGGTGGCCGAGTCGAAGACGAGGCCAGATAGAACGAGTCCTGCAATCCCTGTTCCGGCCAAAGCTTGTATAGTGCTTTTCTCAAACAATGTGAGGAAATATTAAAATTAAAATAACTACTAGACAATCAAGTAAATCATAGTTTATTATAGGGAAAAAGTAATTTAAATAGGTACTAATTCATGTTGAAGGTAATATTGGACATATTAGGGCAGTTTTTAAACGTGAAATGTATTGTTTTGCCGGGCACATTAAAAAGATTTTCGATTTGCCACCTTTTTTATTTTTTAAATGTACTAATTTGATCCAGCTAATAGAGCACCATGTTTAACCGCACATAAATATAGTACCATAGATTTTTTTTTTATGTCGCAATTATGCTTAAGTACAGATTGTGGTGGTGGTTGGCTGTATGTAATTTTTTCCTTTGCCAATTTAATTTTAGTATAGAAATTTAAAAAATTTGAGCAGCGGACAAAAATGGATTTTCATACTAACTTTTGTGGCCTAAGCCAAGAAGTAATGTAGGGAGCCATAAACGAGAAACTTCATGTCCTCATATCGGGACATTAACGCATACATTTCCGAGCATGTTTGAGAAAATAATATTACCGTGAGTCGACGAACAATACACCGGAGACACAACTCGAGACAGATACAAGCTTTTATGACACAAGTAGTTTGGCTCTGGTGGGAATCGAGAATCGAAGAACGTTTATCAGCGGAAAAGTTGCAAAAACTCTCCTAGATTATATATTTCACCTGAAGAATCGGGTACTAGAAATGGCTGGAAATAGAAAACTTATGCTAGGTTATATCTCTGGGAAAAAACATAATTCTGATTTGAAACACGAAGCAAAGCTGCACAGTAAAGCAGTCAGGGGTTGTATCGTTCACAAAGTTAATTTTAATGATGATCTTTTGCGATCTGTCAGTTCAAAGCTCACTGCTATTCTGTGACCCTAGGACCTTCCTGATCCTTTGAACAATTATCCTGCTATCCAGTGTATCCGTGTGTACAAGATCGCCAGTAGACCGCTTGACAAGAGAAATGATACCTTATTATGCATTATCTTTACAATCTGACTTTTAGATTTTATTTCTGTATGTATATTTAGCTAAAAACCGTTACAAACATTTCCCCCTTATTCATAAACGCTCTGTAGGCTTCTGCTAACTTAGCAATCGTTTGTCCTTATCTGTCACTTTGACGTTTACCTTTCACAGATAAGGACAAACGATTCCTAAGTTAGCAGAAGGTTATAGAGCATTTATGAATAAGGGGGTTCAACCTTACCGGTTTTACTGAAGAAATTTAAAAATTTCGCGTTGTATTTTATAAATAACGTTTTACTTAGTAACGAATCGACCTAGTACACTAATATGCCTCATCCACGTGCTTAATCTTCATCAAATGCTAATTCACGTAAATACACGAGCCATTTGTCATACAGCAATTCATCATTGCAAGCTCGATGGTTATTTTCTTTCGTTTTGGAACGTAGCATTTTTATTGTCACCATTTGTAGGAGTTTCATTTAACTTTGCACGTGAAATTGAAGATTTCGTCTCAGAGTTGGCAACTCATTACACGCCTCTGCGGAGGGAACGCGGAGCTTGCGGAGCGCGAATTATGTACAAGTTCTGAAAACTTTTTCGACACCCTAACGTCAGTATCTTCCACGCATTTGATAGCAACTGTAAGAATACTGCAGCGATTATTTGTGAAAACACTAGCAAATTCTAAAGCGCGTGCCTCGGATCGCCGGAGCCGTTCCATAAAGTTGTTGGTAACTTTCCGGACAGAATCCTTTACGTTTATCGTTTTATTTACGACCTACTCTGGCAATAGTACAAAAAATTGTAGCTATAAATCATAATTATTAATTTGGTCTATATCTGCGTAGGCTAAAGACTATACAGCTCAAATAAAATACAAAATCATATCACGTTGATATTAACACATTATTAAACGAAACGAACTTAAAATTGAAATATTTTTTATGGTTGAAGAGACACGTTCAGCGACACAAGTAGCCAAAAATATGGTATATCTGATCTGATACTGACTGTAGATACCTTATGAAAAGCGAATACAACGTGGCAATGCTGCCAGCCTTCTGGGCACCCTCCCCATCGGCAGCGATTTGGGAGAAATCTTTTATCTTTAATAATAGTTTTAGCTAGGTTTAAGTTATTTTAAAGTTTTGACTGTTCTTTATTGTTTTCTTTTTCTTTTTCAATAAATAAAATTATTCTCAGATACCTTATATTCCGACCAATGTACTGATTGCATTCTGTACTTTCAAACATGTCGTGGTCCTCAACGCTATTGACGAAGATCTGAAAGAAAGGCTTGAACATAAATAAAACTCATTCTCGTCAAATTTAACGACCTGCTGCGAATCTTTCATAAGCTTTTATTTTATTCATTGCGACAGCAATTCAAGAGCAGAGATGCACTTGAAATTGAAAATGTCCCGTCGGTGATTTATGAAAGGCGTCGTATTCATTTAGAGCCTTTTCTCGAGCTTGATGATCGGAGGCGGCGAAAATGAAACCTTAATGTTAAAGATACGGAGTTTAACATTAATTATAATCAGTTATGTGACGTAGAACCTTTGTTAACTGAGGCAGTGATTTATCTAGAGGTTTGAAGTGAATCTCCACGTATAATGGAGCTGAACCTGCAATGAATAGTATAAAAAGGTGTCCTTTTGTAGGAGGTTGCTAAAGAGATAGTAACTTTCAGGCCTCAATTTAATGCTTCACATAAGGATGTTTAATATCCAGTTATCAAAAAGTTAGAAGTTTAAAATAATCTATTTGTGGCTTGAAAAATTACACTACGGCTTATAAACTGCTCTACGCATAGTCTCCTATTCTGTACAAGAAATGTATTTCATAACACCATCTCGCATCACAAAGATGTACCAGAGTAAATGAGGACCTACCTAAGAAGTTGTGATATGAGTGTTATTTAGAAAATTAAGCCCGTAGATTTTTAATCTCCTCAAAGTACTAGCTTAAACTCTATCTTCTCGCCGCCCTGCCGAGGCCGGTAATATATCAGAGCCCTTTTCATATCGTGTTTACGTGGTATGATAAATAATTCGCCAACTCACTGCGATAAAGTTCTTAGTTTCATTCTTAAGCTACACAAAAAAGAACCTTGTACGGGTAACACAGAGTAAAAAGTTAGTGGCTCTAAATATGAAATATGGTACCGTTGTAATTGTCAGTAATAGCGTAAAGTAACGCTGAGTAACACGGCGCCCATCAAAGCGTGTAATAGGTAATTTCCTTCCCCATAAAGGTTTTACCTTCAGCGTTACGTTTGCGCGTAAAAACGTCAATTTTTGAACACAATGTTTAGTAATGCTGGGCGGGGCTGAGTGATGAGTTCATGCCGGTCACGTTTTTGTCCTGGAAAAAAGGGAAACAAACGCAACGGAAATTGGTCGCGACGGAGACATACATTCATTTATTTATTTACACTTTACACAAGAGAAGCTGCTTGGTAACAGTGGGCTTAACTGTTCGCTTCTAAGACATGTGCTTTTGTAACCAATTGGAAGACAGAAATTAATTTAACTTTAAAAAAAACGTTTAATGTTGTTAGGTGTGACATTTGTCCTGTAGATACGCCTTAAGCTGTGTGCACAAACTCCATAGGTGTGATGTAACAGAAAACTAAGTATCATCACGTTGCGTATACGCATATGTATGATATTTATGACAGCAAACAGAAATACGTATGACATTAGTAAAGTTTCTCACATTATGATGCAAAATAGGAATAAATCATCACTACATAGTCACTACATAGTATAAAATAAAGTCGCTTTCTCTGTCCCTTTGTCCCTATGTCCCTATGTCCCTATGTATGCTTCATATCTTCAAAACAAGACAACGGATTTTGATGCGGTTTTTTTAAAAGATAGAGTGATTCAAGAGGAAGGTTTTTATGTATGATTCTACGCAGACGAAGTCGCGGGCAGAAGCTAGTATAAAATAAGTCGCTTTGTCTGTCCTTATGTCCCTATATCCCTGTGTCCCTATGTCCCTATGTATGCTTATATCTTCAAAACTACACAACGGATTTTGATGCGGTTTTTTTAATAGATAGAGCGATTCAAGAGGAAGGTTTTTATGTATAATTCTACGCAGACGAAGTCGCAGGCAGAAGCTAGTTGTATATAATACATTATGCGCAGTCGGTACATACTCGTAGCGTTCCAAAGCATACATACATACATACACACAAATCACGTCTTTATCCCTTACGGGGTAGACAGAGCCTAAGGTAACCGAGCATGAATACATTTTAATCTTGAAGGTTTTCATGGAGATGCTTTCGCAACATGCGCTTGAAGCAACATTTACTTTGAGTTTGCTTTGCAGAGGAACTAGCATTAGCACTTGCGCAGGAAGAATACACACTCTTAAAGTGAGAATAGCTAAATTTAATTCAGGATAAGAGCTCCGTAAAATACACATTAAGATTTAACTCCGTAGCTCAAAGAAACAGTGCTGCGATATTTTTTTTAATTAAAAAATGAAAGGATACCCACCTACCACCTACTTAAACTGTCTCCAACTTATTTCTCTTATTGGTTGTCTGGTAGAGATCGCTATTAAGCGATAAGACCGCCTATTGTCTACTTTGTTCTTTGATTCTGTATTGCTTTGTACTGATTTGTGGTGTTCAATAAAGAGTATTTGTATTGTTGTATTGTATTGTAAGGATTTGTTTTCGCAGTTAACTTCGATTTATGTCGATTAATAAAATTGTGACTCCGCCGCACTCACTGACGACTCAGTTGCTTCTCTTCCCGCGCAGATGGTAAAAGCCCATCGAGGCGATGGACGAAAATAGGAATCATGTTGTAGGCGATGCGGCTAGCAACCCATCACTATTTTTATTCCTCTTTCCACCTATACGCCCACAATCATGCTAAACGTGGCCTTTAGGTCTTGTTACCTTAGGCTATGTCTACCCCGTAAGGGATAAAGGCGTGATTTATGTATGTATGTGACTCCGACAGCTAGGTTAAGTAAACAAACATCGAATACAGACCAAAAAACATCATTAAACTTCCATAATAAGCTCCAGTTCTGTCCCGGTTCCGTATCTCCGGGGAACGGAAAATTACAGAATAACGCGGCCTTAAGCCTGGATTAGCGTCCTGGAACCCTAATTAACTATCTATTCGTAAGTTTCCGGGTTTTTCCTACTCGGAAATGTTACTCTTATTCAGTTTTGCGTGGACTCGCTGCGGGTATAGAAAAAATATTGTTGAATGAACCGGCATGCTCGTTTGCCCCTATCTTATAAAAAGCCCAAACTAAGCAAAGCTTGTACGTACTAAGAGCAATGGATAAATATGTTTAAATAGATAAATATACACCGAAACAGGTATTTAACTACCGAGACCTGAGTATCAACATTTACCACGTTTGTTTTTTTTTCAACTGTTCTCAGTTTGACCTAAAAAAGTGAAAAATAACCCCATAAATTTCAACACAAAGTATATTTCGGTGTGCACCTATTGATGTCGGTGCCTCAGCTCTAATAGTGCCAAACTCAATAGCCACCGTCTTCCAAAATCAGTAGGTAGCGTACACCGAACTATATATTGATATGAAATTTCTAGGGTTACTTTCACTTTGTTGTTATTTTGAAGGCGGTTCTATTTTTTATTAATCATACATGTTAATTTGCCCCGACCAAAGGAGTCCGGGATGACAAGCTTTCGCAGAGTTAGGTTCTCTAACATTACGATATCCAGTCGCCTGTTATTTTTATCAGAGAGGAAAGCGTCTTGTCATCAATATCCATACGTCAATACGTCAATACGTCAATACGTCAATAGTGTGTATGCGTGTTTCCTTTACATCAAATAGAGTATCTAGTCTACCGGATCGATGTTATTTTTCCACATTGTTGTTGTTTGTCCGATTTAGTTTAAAATAACGCATTCAACTGACTGCTATACAAATAGAAATCTATAAATACCAATCTGTTGTCCGCCCACGATGCCGTAAATTCGAAACCACTGTTTCTGATAAATTGCTTCGTAATACTTTCCAGCCATTATCGATTTTATTAGGCCAAGCGATGCCAATGCTTGATAACAGATATTTGATGGCGTTTTGTAAACGGCATTTAAGCTAATTAATTGTTTTGCTTATTCGTTCTTCTTGTTCTCAAGTTTAACGCACACTTTGCGCGTGCAGCTTCTGTTTAAGTAGATATACGTGCCAAAACTTTGTATGGGAACCCCGTACATGTTCATTTGTATGTACGGTATGATAACATCCACTCACGATTTTTTTCTGTCTACCTGTAACAGTTTAACTTGGTTGGGTTATAGACCGACAGGCCGATAGCAAAACCGTAATATAGGGTCCCATAACACTCTTCGGAAAAAAACTTACTAATTAAGAACCTTCTCCTTTTTAATTAAAGTTAGTTTTTACGACTATAACTCCCAGGTGGTTAGGTACTAAATTAATGAAAACACATCTACGTATTTATAAGAAACGTTTCCTTGTCTCCGCTAACTTTTCCGGCGGCACGCAACCCTATTATTTCCACGCATAGGTATGTCGAATGTTCTGGAAGTTACACCGAACCCTTTGTATACTTTTCAGCAATACGTAGTCCAATAAATAGAACTATACAAAAGGTTAACCCTTGGACCGGTGGAAGTAACTTACTATTCTCGTTAAATTAAAAGTAAGTTCGTGTATACCAAGTACCTACTCTAGAAAATCTATTAACATCTGAACTACTTAAATGTACTGTTGGAATTGTTGTGTTTCATGAAACACTGTTTCATGACACAGTGTTCTTATTTTTAGATACAACTGTAGACTAATCTGTACTGTAGATTAACCTTTTCAACGCCATCGACACATAATTATCGCACCTTGAATATCAAAACGTCACTTAACAAAAAAATTAATTGTTGACAATATCAGCACCGCAGGTATAACGCCAACGACTTACTTCAAATCAAAAGCAATCTTCGTTCGATTGGGTTTAGGTTCAATTTATTGCATCGCAATAAAGACATCCGGCGTATGAGTGACGTCTCTTGTATTTGACGTGGCGGCGAAAAGGTTAATCTCAGACGTATTTTGTACTATGCATTATGTTTGCACAGTCGACAAAACGATTAGGCATACGTACGAGTCGCTTGATTTCAAAGTGGGATAAAATCTTATTGTGAATCTTAATTTTTTCTTTTTTAAAGATTAAAATCGTTAAAACTTCGGACTTGGATACGCTGAGTTTAAAGTCGAGCGACTCATACGTTAAATCATTTTGTCGACAAAGAAGTAAACCTAGAGTCGTGTAAAATTCCCTACCCAATCGAAAAAGTGTAAATTTCATGACTCCGACGAGTATAATTATACACCTTCAGAACTTTTAACATAATGACAGGGGAACGGCCACAATGCCAAGTTCTATTGAGCGTAAGGGATACAGTTATGCAGCCATAGCTCTGTCCCTTACGCTGAATAGAACATGGACGCATTAAGCAACCGCGGTAACCCCCAAGTATGAAAAGCGATTCTTATGTCCACTTGGAACAGATTAGATTAGATTAGATTATTTATTCATTCAATATAAAATTACACCATAAATTGTACAATGTCAAGTTACGAGAACTTATATTGAAATCGTCAAAAATTACACATATAAAATAAAAAATAAAAATTGAAAAAATTAATTGAATGTCAAAATACATAAAATAATTAAAATAACAATGTTCAGTAAAATAAAAAAATTAAATCAAGAGTACAATTCAATATCAAAACAAAATGTCAAATCACAATAAAATATTAAAAAGAAGTGCACATCATGTCAATATAAATTCACCAACAGAGTATAATGGTTTATCCAATAAAAGGTTTCTCAGTTTGGATCTAAATGCCTCGTCAGATGGTTCGTTCTTGAGTTCTGCAGGAAGACGCTCATAATGCGTGGGACCAAAATCAAAATATATCTCAGTTTAGTGGTGTCGAAATGTATCAAACTGTCAAGTTTAAACCAGGCTTAACAACTAAACCTGGATTTAATTGTTCCAGCAAGGTGAATAGTGATTAAATATAGATTCAAATTCCAACTTGCCATGAACTTTTATTGGGTCAAAGAGCTTCTTAAGTTGGGATTTTTTTTTGTTTTAAGATGGTCTGTATCTCTTTCTAGAAAAACTGAATTTTAATATGGAGTTTATGATGAGCGTAGTGTTTTATGAATGTCAGATCTTTCTATCTTAATCGCTGACTGTGTAATTTCTTCACCGATATTATTTTTAATTTGACTTTATGTCAGCTCTTTTACAATATTTTTACATTTTATTAAGAAATGTGTTCTTTTAAAAATGCATATTCCCTATTTTTTATCGTACGTATCCTTTACCACGTATCCTTTGGAATACGTGGATCAGTATGTGTACTTGGGTAAACAGATAGGATTCAATAGAAACAACGACGACCTAGAAATAGAAAGAAGAGCAAAATCAACGTGGAACAAGTACTGGAAGTATAAAGAGTTATTTAAAAGTGATATGCCTTTGAATTTAAAAAAGAAAGTTATGGACTCATGTCTAATTCCATGCTTGACATATGCTTGTCAAACGTGGAAGTTTACAAACAAGACAAAAAATAAAATAACAACATGCCAGAGAGGAATGGAACGCAGTATGACGAATATAAAAAAGATACAGAGGGTAAGGCACACAGATATAAGAGCGAAAACAAAAACCATAGATGCTCTTACACACGCACAGAAACTAAAATGGAAATGGGCCGGACATGTAGCCCGACTTAAAGACCAAAGATGGACCAAAACGGTTACAACATGGAAAGGACCATCAGGCAAACGTAGTAGAGGAAGGCCATATGCACGGTGGGACGACGACATAAAAAGAATAGCTGGATCCCAATGGCAAGAGATTGCTGAAGACCGAACCAAGTGGCAGTCTATGGAGGAGGCCTTCACCTAAAAGGGGTTCCTGTTGACTAATAATCATAAGAATAAAATCAAAGATATAATAAATTAAACTGAATAATTGAAGAATTAATGAAGTGATAATAATAGTAATAATAAATTGTAATAATTTAAGTTAAGGACATGATATTGAATAACATACACCTATTTAATTGTTAAATTTATTACATTAGAAATTTGCATGTTAACCTAGCAGGAAATAAAAGGCTTTTTTTTTTTTTTTTTTTTTTTTTTTTTTTTTATTTATTATTCCCTATTTTTTTAAAAAAAGGTAGGCAGGCTTACAGCCAAGCTAGCAATTACGTCGCACTAATAAACGAGCCTTTCAATACGGAAAGCACTAACCCTTAGAACTAATAACTCAGCAGTATAGCCAACATTACCTCGTGCAAGGGCTTGGCGTTGTACATTATGGAAATCATTGCTTGTAAAATATGGCAGCCATTAATCTCTATAACAATGTCTATACTTTACTGTGACTGGTCTCGGAGCTCCGCGCGGTATCGCATCATGTTAAATTCACATCAGAGTTCATAAATTCTGGATGAGCTTTGAAACTGTCGAAAGCACAGACTATAGGTGTCGTACATATAGGACCATAAGTACAGCGAAATGTGAATAAAGACAAGATAATTTTACAAGTTTTTATTGAACTTGCAATGCTTGGTTGAACAGACTGTACAACTGAAGTAGTTCTGCATACTTGTTTAAGTCGGATGACAGTAGATACAATACAAAAGTATAATTTTGGCGGCCTGGCGTGGACCGTGGAAGAACTCTTCAACGGTTGGTCCGATTGACTTGAAATGTGGTAGGTATTTACTCGTATTATTCGGATGACAATGCAAATAATAAAAGCTAGTATTCAAAATGGAATTTTTGACAAAAACTTATTTAAGGGCACTTTTATTTTCAGTCGAAAATAACCTAGCTTATGTTGCCTTATCTACCCTAATGCAAGTTTATTATCCGTGACTTTATGAAGTTATAAGGCGTGATATGTTCGCCCTTTATTATAGCCTTTTATTTTCTTCCACCCTCTGCCGGTGTCTATGTGTGTAATCAAATTTTGCAAGTGATTTTTAACCCACTTATAGTAGTCAGACTGACTTGGAATTTTAATTTATTGCGTACAAATGTCAAATGGATGACAACAGTCGGCCAAAAAACCCCGTATTAAAAGTGAAATCTTACAGATACTATACAAATAAGGGGGCGTTCATGTATTACGTAAGCGCTTGAGGGGGGCGGGGGGTCTTTGCTTTGCTTATTTTTGATGACATGGTGGGTGGGGGGGTCGATGTGGTGATTACGTCAGCAGTTTCGATGCGAACTGCTGTTCACGAATCAAAAAAAAAAAACAGAATCCATTAAAAGAAAAATGCATATAGGTACCAATGATTACGTAAGCATGGAGGGGGGGTAAGAGGTTTGCTTACTTTTGATGACAAGAGGTGGAGGGGGGGGTAAATAATTGTACAAAATCTGCTTACGTAATACTTGAATGGCCCCTAAATAAATTAATATCTTGGGACAATCGATCCTAAATTAACCTAGCCCCAAACTAAGCAAAGCTTTTAATATGACTAGACAACGAATAAACATACTCGAATACATAACTACATTGAACATCCAATAAGCTTTGAGCACAATCATTCGTAATTTTCTTACGTACTTCTCTGCTCCAACCAGGGATCAAACCCAGGGCCTCAAGCTTCAGTCAGGTCAAAAACTTATTCCAGTTTGACTTTCTCTCGCTGAACCTGAAAAACCACTCTCTTTTGTTTCACTTTACTGTACCAATATTGCCAATAGCATGTTCGTGTATTATTTTAACACGATATTTTTCCACAGAATGTATTGAATATACGCGGAACAACATGACAGTTCGCAATAACCCAAGGAGATATTTTCCTTATTTTCACCGCGTGTTATTTTTGCTTAGTATGTAAGGAGTACATGAGTTTATCGTTATATTAGGCCAGTGCACGGAAGCAGCCGTAATATGAGGCGCAACATGCCACGCCATATTACGGTAGTTGCGTTGTGACGCGAATCTTAATAAGGATAAGTTGTAATAATGTTATGGCCAGGAGGGCTACCACAATCACTTATTAATGCGTGCCAAATTCTATTCAGCGTAATGACAGAGCTATGTGTAACTGTGTATCTTACGCTGAATAGAACTTGGCACGTATCAAGCGATTGTGGTAACCCCCCAGTGCTGTATCCTTTGTCTAAATGATCAGTGACCGGTATTTATTATATAACTCGCTCGCAATCGCCATCGTGTTCATTTTGACAGTTCATGTATGGGCTGACAATTGGCATCGGAATCAGCTTAAATAAAAATCATAATAAAAAACAGTCCAAACTTAAAAATAACTTTAACCTAGCTAAAACTATAATTAAATTAAAGATTTAAAAAAATCTCCCAAATTGCCGCCAATTAATTTTTAACTTTGGGCATTTCTGTCCGCAGCGGCTTAATTAACATGAAACAAATATGGATATTATCCAGACAAATGACATACGCTCCGAAGCGTTTCGATGTCGACACACGCTTGCCAAAAGTCTTTGTTGCGCTAGATTACGTTTTTCGGAAGCTTATGTCAATCCCATATAATGCCATTCCATTTTCCTAAAGATGTCGATAGACGAAAGTGACTTTGTCTAGCTACATTGGCTTTTGTTTATAGAGGCATCACTATAAAGCTTCCACTTTTAGTCACAAAGTTGATGAAACACGGCAAAAAGCTTTTCGGATGCGGTATCGATGCATTAAAACTGTAGCCCTGCCGCGTAGGTAGTTTATCGGGTTACGATGAAATTGGGGCTGAGTGTATCCGTAACGTCATTAAAACCTTCTAGTTTATGTATTGGTTCGAAAAGTTGAACATTGTTCACCTCCCGTCAGTGTTTGCAATTTTTAAACTCACGCGTCCATCCCTAATAATACTCCTTTCATCTACTCAAAGGTTGACTGGAAGAGATCCCTTAAAGGGATACCTAATTCCGAATTTGAGCATGTATCTCAGTGTTTGTCAATTGTATTTGTCTTGTTTATTTTGCACAATAAAGAGCTTACATACATACATACATTCCGTCAACCACACAAATTAACTTCTTCAAGTGTCTTGAGAGATGATGGTGTATGGTTCTTATTAAGTAAGTAAGTAAGTAAATGCTTTATTGTACAAATATAAAGAAACAGATACATTTCACAAAAAAAAATTACATTGATATATGCACAAAGGCGAACTTATCCCTATAAGGGATCTCTACCAGTTAACCTTTGAGTAGATGATCTTATCATATCATAATCATAATCATCTTTATTTGCATAAAAAATGGTACAGCAAGGTTACATTTGGAAACTGAGCATTATTTTTTACTAAATGTTACAGCCACTCGTACATTTTCATTCTAAAGTGCTTAAATGGGAGTTCCGTTATATCTGCAGCATTATAGCATTATGAATTTTGACACACAAGCAGTAAACATTTTTTCTATTTAATTCCGTTGTTGATAATGTATCACACACAAATCTGTTACCATGCCTTTTATTTGTGCGACCAGTATCATTAGCCTTCTTAAATAATTCTAGATGTTTTTACAAATACCATTAATTTGAAAATATACATGCAAGGCAGAGGTAACAGATTAAATTTTTCGAGCAGTGATCTGCATGATTCATATTGGGGCACACCATAAAACGCTCCGCTAACGCTAAGGTCCTAAAGCTTATCAAAATCCAGTTAAGAATATTTTACTCCTTATGCGTGGCCTTTAGGTCTTGTAACCTTAGCCTCTGTCTAACCCGTAAGGGATGATGATGTGATTTATGTATGTATGTATGTGTATGCATAATAATAATAACAAGCGACATGAAAAAAACGGTTGTCATTTTAAATTATTATAAATAAACTAGCTGTTGCCCGCGACTTCGTCCGCGTGTGTTTTTGTGATACTTACGGCTTTTCTCGATGTCAAAATCATTATTATTACGAGTATGACTATTAACTTCGTCTTGTGAACCACTGAAAGCGTGTACGAAACTATACTTTTAGAATTAAGTCATGAAAATAATAATTTGTGACACGGAATCTTGAAAAAAAACAGGGGTAAACTGGTTAATGACTCATCACATTTATTTATACCTTATTTTACAATAGTTTTATTTATAGCTTTGTTTATAGTCTCTTTATTCAAAAAAAGCTAAGTACAGTTTTAGTTACATCACTATTAATTTCGCCAAACTATGACGCTTATTGCCGAATACCTACTGCGCTCACTTTAACGATATTTGTACCCTGATTTATTAAAAAAATTTAAATCTATTCTAATCAAATTATACATAAATGTTTACCTTACGACTAACAATTCATTTACTAATCCGTTTTAATTAATATTTTGCGACTATTTTTTTTCTAACAGAAGCTTTTTTAATTTATTTTCTTGGTTTAAGTAAGCAGATACAGATTATTAATACTTATTATCTTACCATCAAGTCTTAATGCGATTCAGTTTAGGTTCGATCGCTGTCACATTCATACTAAAATAAAATTACTAAAAGCACCAACTTCCCTATCAATACATAGTATAAAATAAAGTCGCTTTCTCTGTCCCTATGTATGCTTATATCTTCAAAACTACACAACGGATTTTGATGCAGTTTTTTAATAGATAGATTGATTCAAGAGGAAGGATTTTATGTATAATTCTACGCAGACGAAGTCGCGGGCAGAAGCTAGTTTCACAATAAAATTCTGACATGTTCGTAGCCCAGGCGTGACCGCGCCTTTTGATTTAACCTGTTTTAGGCAAAGGTACCAAGAGCATGTCAGCCAAGCGTTTCGCGCCGCCCTCATAATAATATCAGGTTTTCAAATAAGAGTGCGTTCAAAAACCGAACGCGTTGTGAATAATGGCGCAATTAATGAAAACAAAAGTAACGGTATTGCATATTGAACTTTAGGTGTTATGTAAAGAACACAATTTAGGACGCCAATTTAGGTTGATTTAGGTTTGACAAAAATGTCTTCGTTGAAAAAATACCTGTACAGCATGTAATTATTTTATTAATGTTTTTTCACAATAGACACACTTTTCCGCTTATATGTCTTATGTACATTAGTATCTATCTATTTTCTTCGTAGTATTATTTTGTTTGTAATTATTACAAACTACTTATACCGAGGAAAGTTGATTTTCTTGAGTTCCGCTATTTTGTGCGTAATCACCTCAAAAATCAAATTTCAAGAAAACTGAGAAATTATATTTACCTGTGTTAAATTGGAAGTATTATATAGCATTTTTAAAAGGTTACACTTCATTGGTTTTTATTATAAGGGTGTTTGAAGTTAATTAATTTTAAACACAAAACCCTCTTTTTTGCGTCTCTGGATGAGATTTAAAAAAAATGCTAAAACAGGTATTTCTTTATTTTTACTATTAAGTATTTCGGGTTAAAGATACTTTATTCTCAAAAGAATTACAGAAATTCACTTAAATGAGAATATTTAAAGATTTACAATTAATTTAAAGCATGCAGTACATGGTAACAAATACTTAATCACCTAATTAATTACATCCGAAACAAATAACAAAATCCAAAACAAGTGCAAACCAAAGTGTATAAAGAGGGTATATTTCTACACCATCCCAATGCAGCAAGTACAGCGGTTGCCGCATCCAGCGCCGCGCGCCATTCGCAGGTGGGTAGTTATTGGCGTACAGTGAAGTGAGATGAGATGGATGCGGCATATTAGGTGAAATGTTTTGAAGTTGGCTGGATTACAACAAACGCATTAAGAGGTGTTGTATTAAATATATATATATGAGTTTCACGTGCGTACCTAGATTATGCAAGTTTAAGTATTATTTATTATATATAGTATATGTACCATTCAAAAAGTATATATGTAATAGTTTGACTTGACACACTGTATTTTACATGATTTCTTTCGTATATTTATGTACACAATAAACATGAAAGCCAATCGCATCAAATAAAACTATTATGGACTTATATTATGGCAACATTATTTTTGATAAATTCATTACATTTATTTTTAAATACATTCAATGACTGAATATTTCTTATATCTAAAGGCAGGCTATTATACAACTTGGCCCCCTCAGATGTTATATTTCGTCGTCCGTAGTTAGTTCTTGACCTGGCTGTGATTAAGTTTTCGGCATTTCTATTACGATAGTTTTGAAGTTCTTTTTTTTTAGTAAATTTCAATTTAGAATGTATATCTTTGTGTAATATTTTTCTTATAAGTAAACAAGTATTGAAGGTATACAACTGTTTTACTGACAAAAGTTTGGTTTCGCTATAAATTGTTACGGTGGGAGTCAAGTAATCGTAATGGAACAACGTTTTAATTATTTTGTTTTGTATGCGTTGCAGTTCTTTTAGGTTAGTGCAGGCCGTACTGCCCCACAGTTCAATCAGATATTGGAGGTGAGGTTTAGCCAATGAGTTGTATATCATGAAAGCAACTCGACGAGGGAAACACTGAACTGAGCCTCGCAAAGATCCCAATAAACACGACAATTTGTTTTTTATCTTTTGAATGTGTGCCTTCCAAGTCAAACCGCTGTCAAGAATTAATCCTAGATATTTTTCTTCGGTACTCATTTTTATTATTTCACCGTTTATAGTAAGGGGCGTAAAGTCTGGAATAACTTTGTTTTTAGGTTTAAAGATTAAAAAAGACGTCTTAGATGGATTTATGGTTAATAAATTGTACTGAAACCAATCGTATAATATGTCAAGATCTTCCTGAGCCATGGTCAATACTTCTTGGATAGAATGTCCGAAATAAAATAAGCACGTGTCATCAGCATAGAGTGTTAGATCACCATGGAGTGGCACTTCCTGTATGTTATTGATATAGATTAAGAATAGCAGAGGTCCTAAGATAGATCCTTGGGGAACCCCGTAACTAACAGGATGAGGATTGCTCTGGTATTCATCAATTTTTACCACTTGAACCCTGTTTCTCAAATAAGACTCGAATATTTCGTAAGCTTTATCAGTCACACCAATACTCTCAAGTTTTTTCAAAAGCAAAGTGTGACTGACCGTGTCAAAAGCCTTTTTCAGGTCAATAAACACTCCCAAGGCTATATATTTTTTATCCATGTTAGCTTTTATAGTAGTAATTAGATCCACCGTGGCCGAAAGTGTGTTCGACTTCGATCTGAATCCATATTGGCGGTCAGAAAGAAACTCGAGTGATGTCACGTGCCTATTGAGACGATCATAAAGAACCTTTTCAAAAATTTTAGATGGTATAGGTAATACTGATATAGGGCGGTAATTATTTACATCACACTTAGTTCCTGATTTAAAAATCGGAGTCACTTTGGCAATTTTAAGATTATCAGGAAATATGCCATCACTCAAGCACTTATTTATGCAGTGAGATAATTCATGTGATATAGCGTTTTTTAAACATTTAAGAGCCTTGGTACTAATTCCATCTATCCCCGTACTTGTATTGGAGTCTAGGCTATCAATATATTTTACAATTTCCTCTGGGGTACATGGGTCCAGCTTAGATAGTAATACATTTTTTACATTTTTTTTGGAATAGTATGAGTGAGATTGTAATAATATTTTGGAGGTATTTTATCCGCCAAGGTAATACCCACATTAGAGAAAAAAACGTTTAAATATTCACAGACATGATCTTCTTGTATGATATGACCCTCAACCGAACGAATCTTTGGAAGCAGGCATTTGTTCTTCGGTTTATTTGTTGCTAAGGTGTTAATTAGTCTCCACATCTTTTTCGGTTTTTTAGAGCATTTTTCGAAGGAATCTAGGTAGTAATTTCTTTTTGCACTTTGGATATTCCGTGCTACTTGGTTTCTTTCAATCTTGAATTTGGCTCGGAGATCTTCATTATTTGGATCTTTTTTCAACTTATACCACATTTTATTTCTTCTGTTTATACCATCGATAATGTTTTTCGTTATCCACTCCTTTTGAGGCAAATTAAGTACTTTCGTTTTTGTCTTTGTGCTTTGACGTAAGTTCTGTTTTATAAAGCCTTCTAGTTTCTTGTATTCATGCATATTATTGTCCAATTTGCTGGGATCAAAATTACTCAATAGGTTGTCATAGTTTACGGCTTCGTATCTAGTTTTTTTTCTAGGAATCGATTTTTGTTGTTTGACACCGACGTAAATTTGCTTGTGATCTGACATGCTAGACTCTATTATTGCTAAGTGAAAATTCGTAGACCTCAAGTTTGTGCTAACATGATCCAAAATTGTCCTGGTTGTGGACGTTTCTCTTGTGCAGTATTCTTTATCTACTTTATTTATTATTTTAAATCCATTTTCGTTAAGCATTTGTTGATACATCTCAGTTTGTTTGTCTGCCTGTAGTAGGTCTAAGTTAAAATCTCCGAAAACTATGGCTCGATGCTTTGGTTGTATTTGCCGTTCGTAGTCCATAAGAAAATCTTTTGTATTTGTGCTTCCTGGTTTGTATACCACTCCAACGTGTAGTGCGTGTTGCTCAAGGTACACCCAGAGATAGTTGTTACCGTCCCCATATTTGTCCTCCGTCACAATATGCTTGATGTTATTATGGATATATATAGACACACCACCTCCTCTGCTGTCATTTCTGTAGCTGTAATGATGAGTGTAATTTGCTAATTGTAGTCTCATGGCATCATTTTCAGATTTAATCCAAGTTTCCGTGAGAAGAACAATGTGTATATCCTTATCAAATGACTTAAGGACGCACTTGAGTTCATCGAACTTCCCCGGCTTAACCAAGCTGCGCACATTGGCATAGAAGAAATTGAGAGATTGGTGGAATATTTCTATTTGTGAATAGGCGTTGGCAATTTCGTATGAAGTGTTGTCAGAGTGAGAGGTTACAATCCCTGTACTGTGTTGCTTGTTGTTGACATAGAGTTTTTTGGCAAAAAATCCACAATTCTAGGTTCTCCTTTTACGTATTTGATACAAATGTCTGCTTCTCCTCCAGCAATACGGTGTTCAAGTTCCTGTTTGAGAACCCTCAAAGCTTCTCTCTGATAAGGTGTTTGGTCACTATATATCTTAACGTTAGTAGTTGTAACATTATTTCTATTTTTGAGAATAAGTTTAACAGTGTCTTCGGATTTAAAAACCACTTTAACGGGACGGATTTTGTCCTTTTGGTATTTTCCTAGACGATGTATAGACTCTGGCTCTGGGCAGTTGCTTAAGACCATTTTTGTAATTTTACTTATTTCTTCTTTGTCGTAGTTTGATCCTTCCATATCAT
Organism: Pandemis cinnamomeana; assembly: GCA_932294345.1. NCBI lineage: Eukaryota > Metazoa > Arthropoda > Insecta > Lepidoptera > Tortricidae > Pandemis > Pandemis cinnamomeana. The sequence goes on along the minus strand of OW028705.1, from coordinate 5,203,476 downwards.
TTTCTAAAGTGGCCTCCGTAATGCCGATTATAATTATATGTCTTGCTCGCTGAGTTCGTTCTTGACACTCGGTGATCATCTTGTTGTAGGTAACAGATTTCAAGGACGAAATTTCATGTGTATGCGACGATTTAAGCCCTTCTATTTCTTTTTCTAAGCGTTCGACTTTACTTGTTAAGACACTGTTAGAAGCCACCAAGTTCACCATATCCACTTTTATTTTGTCCTGTTCTATGGTAATGGTCTCAATGTTCCCACATATTTTTCCAACTTCACTTTTGATGGTACTGACATCTTGACAAAGTCTGTTTACATTCTCAGTTTGAGTTGCGATACTTGATGCTATGAGAGTCATCATCTCTGCCATTTGTTTTTTCATGTCCAAAATTTCTTGCATGACATTATCATTGGTATCAGATAACTTGCGTTTGTTTCTGAAAGTAATTTGTGGAGTATCAAAATCACTATTCACCGATAGGTTTGTTTGCGATCCCCCATGCTTCGAAGACATACCGCCTCCATCCGGTGAGTGCACCACGCTCATCGTAGATCCGTGTTTCGTGTGGTAACTTTGTTGTGCGGTGCGCGCACAAGCTAGGGGACTTCTTAATTACTGCTAGTAATTTTAAGGTTGCAATTGTAATGGTGACGAATTTTAAATATATTTTATTTATTTATAATTTTTCGCACTGCACTTCACGGTAATTTATAATCAGGAGCGTAAACATTTGAGTTCAAAATTGATTGTCAGTGAATTAAATATTTTTGCTATCTCGTAAACACGTCTGTACTGTACTGCACACTGCCTATTTATTCTGAGTTTCATGATTCTAGAATAATCTAATTTTCTTTTTTCATACAAACTTTAACCCCCCTTTTCACCCCCTTTTTCCAAAATTTTCCAAAATTTCTGTAGCCTATATCCTATTCTGAATTTATTGAAATCGATTTGTGAACATTTCATCAATATCCGTTCAGTAGTTTTTACGTGATGCTCAGTCAAACAAACAAACAAACAAACAAACAAACAAACAAACAAACAAACAAAAATTTTAAAAATGGTTTTAATATGTTCAGTTACCGATTTTAAGTCACCCTGGTCGGTTTTTTTTTTAAATCTTCAATGTACAGATTTTTTGGTCTCAACGATTTTATTATATGTATAGATGAGCTGATACATTCCGCCTGATTAATATAAAATTCTACTACTCATTTCCGATTATCTTTTCGATTCACTTCACATTCTGAGATTACAACACATACAATATGAACACGAGGTGTTGCATTCCTTTATTCTAAAGAGGGAGGGATCCACCACCATCCATGACAACTAGCAACCCCAGGAGAGTTAACGGTATACGGGAACAGTATACTCTTTTTTTAAGGCCCCAATGTCATAATCAGTTGAGAACACCGCTGACGGGAGCTAATTCCACCACCTCACAGTACGAGGCAGGAAATGTACTCCTATAGAACGCCCTTCGTCGAGATGGAGACGATGAAACTCTAATTAACGACGAGAGGTACGTTAATCGAAGCCAGTGGCTGGTATCAAGTTATACAACTCTACAGAACACTCCCCGTAAAAGAGCCGCATCCCAAAATAACATAAAACAAACCTGCTTAAGTCTGCTACCCATGAAATTTGGAAACGGTAACTCATTACGAACATAAACGTGCGATGTTCAAGCACACGTTCAGTCTTTAACGAGATTCCATTATGGCCGTGCCTACACGGGGCAAAAGGAAAAATAAATTAAGTCGCTTAAGGGTATTCTCGGGAAGACTTGATCCCGTAATTGTTTTTATCACCGGATTTATCCGTTCGCGGCATTTTTAAATGGAATCGGAAAAGGCTTTCCGATTGTTATGTGGCCTTTAAAAGGTTCGAGCGGTATTCTCACCGCGAATTTAGACTTTATTCAATGAAATGTCTGGTTCCATTTTGATGTTATGGTTATTTGCTATGAGATGTTTTCATATTTTCCCGGCAGCTGTGTTAGAGCGTAAATAAATCAAGGGTTTCATTTTACTTTCCAAAATTTCAATAAAGGTGTTTCCAATGAATCGGATGAAAGAGGAACTAAATTTTTTCATACAGAATGTTTGCCATATCATTATTGCCAGTTGAAATTTGATATACAGTTAGATTCAGTCCCAGAGACGGACTTAGGGTAGTTTTTACCCCAGAAAACAAACTTATTCTCCGCGGACGGAGTCGCGGGGAACAGCTAGTTCTGAATAAGTTCATGTATAAATTAAACAGCTACGTAGAAAGTGGTGCCCGACACATTTAAACTCTTATAATTGTACTGTATGTACGTTACGTGAATAATTAATTATTTAAATCCTATAAAAGAATGAATCACAAAGCAAAACAATGTTTTTCAGTCAGCAATAAATAAAAGAGCTGTCGCCGACAGTTTTCAAGTATTGCACGTTTTTGCCAAGGACCCGTTAAATTATAAATTATAGCAAACGAATGAGTCTTTTGAACCCCTCGCGTCAGCGCCGTGAAATGCGGGCGTAGCCATTCCACAGTCAAATATGTTACTCACTTCCTTAATTCCTTTAATTAAACATAATTAACTTTCAGCCATTTTACCGTTTCAACCTTTTACTTTGTAAATTTTCCGAGGTTTCCGTAAATTAGTAAGACAAAGGGCAAAACCTAATTTACATACAAAGCCTTCTAGGTACGAGGTATCTAAGCGGGAATATTGCAAAAAGGGAATGAAAAAGTGTCGCGTGGCGCGTCCTGAAATATCACTTGACATTATGTTACTCTACGTCATTTACTATCGCTGTGTCATCACGTTTCGGGGCTATAAAAAACTTGTTACCCCTTTAAGGGAAATAAAGGGATTTAAGTCATATTTCACCCTTTTTGTGAAGTCCGCATTTTCTTTTAGCATAACCCAATTAACCGAGACTTTCAAATTACTAATGCTTTCAATTCGTTAATAAGTCTTTCATTCCGACAATATTCTTTAACCGTCTTCAATTTAGAAGAAATTAATTCGTAATGACTTTCAAAGTTTTTATCTTTACTCGGGACTTGGCCAAGTTTTTACCTTATAGATATACAAGTAACTTAATTCAACTCCTGGCGATTTGCTAACATTTTTGTGAAACTAATTTACTTCGGGGCGACTTTGTTTAATAACTGAGATCGTGTACCCACGGGAGTACAAAGGTGTGCATGGCACATCCATTTACAAAGTTATCACGGTTAATGTGGCAAGAGGATCTGCCTCCAGAAGGGCTTCCACGTCGTTTGAGGCTTTCACGATCTCGCTGAGCTCGACTGTTCACATTATATTAGTTACCATATAACGTATTATATTAACTAAGCCTTTGCTGAAATTGAATCCTATAGTTAAGTAGATTAAATTTGTAGTTAACGCGTGCGTATTATCTACACCCTTTGTCAATGATTTGGTTAAACTTAAGTGCATTGCGGTAGAGTAAGGACTTATTTTTGGCGGTGGCGATTCTTGATCCAGTTCATTGACATTAGAAACATAAGCCATTGATTTAAAGTTCCTACGAAATATATTAAACGTATTGAGATTAAAGATTAGCGTCTGTTATGTTAAGAAATAATTTGTTTTAGAATTAATGCATCGACTTCAATTGTGTCCTCATGTTTTCTGAATTAATTTTAATTCGAAAAGTCTATGAGAATTGAATAAAAAACAATAAGTTTTCAATCAATTATGGCTTAAGCCCATTGTTATACAATTTTGATTTATCACCGAACATTCCAAATGGAATTGGTACAAAATACAATTCATCAGAAACAGACAGCGCTACTCCGAAAACAGTTACACTCGAAATATTCCGAGTAGAAATAATAATATTCGTGAAACGTTCCTTTATTCAATCATTTTCAATATATCGTTGAGTAACCTTGCTCGTCATTGGATCTTGTAAGAATTTCAGTAAATGGTTGAGAACTCTTACTATAGGTGGTTACCACATTTTAACACCGGCGACCCGTTTCTTGGCGTTAAAAGTTATTTTTTTTCAAATCTAAACTGGCAACATTGTTTAAATCCCAGTCGCTGATTGGTTGATTGCGCTAATGTTGCTAGCGTAGACTTGTAAAATTGTAAATTGTAGCTTCGAGGCCACAGCTTCGATTTTGTGTTCGTTTAGAACCAGTTCATTGTAATTGCATGAAATTCCTAGACCGAAAAGGAATTTCGACAAGCAAATTATTTCATTATTGTCTAGGAGACCATGGTGAGATTTTTGATTATAACAATACATGCATACACAAATCACGTCTATAACCCTTACGAGGTAGACAGAGCCTAAGATAACAAGACCTGAAGGCCACGTTTAGCATGATTGTGGGTGTATAGTTGGAAAGGGGAATCGAAATAGTGGTGGGTTGCTAGCCACTAAAGATATTTGCCCGTTCCCTCGATAGGCTTTTACCATCCGCGCGGAAAGAGAAGCAACTGGTACATTCTGTGTTTTTACTTTGATTACAGACCAGCATAGAAGGGCTTCATGGTTAAGGGATTATAACTTTTATGAGAAGTTATCTAGCATCAAGAAGTTTCTAAAGTAAAACGATATTTAACAGGATAAATTAAACTCTATAAAGGTTACAGCGCTTCAAAATAAAAATGGTCCTTCATCCAGACACAAATAAATGGTTAAGCTTCTATTCTCATCTTACAGGGCGGGTAATCTATTTACAGCAAGGCTGCTACGATGCTTAGTCTTCGCAATATACAACTTCTACACGATCCAAAGTAGGTCAACACAAGGTAATAAAATGTTGGACAGGAGTTTCCGGGACCCAATTAAAAAAACTGTACAGATCATTGTCGAGTCACGATCGAGTCTTTATTGGCGAGGGAGTACAACTTTTACAACTCCGCTGTCTTAAGTTTGGTACGAAAAGACGTTTTATTGTCTGCCTTTTTGAGACGTGGAAAGCGGTTCACTGTCGTTTCAACAATAAAAGTTTGATCAACTGCATTGTTTGACAGATATTTTATTTGACAACACTTTCTTTTCTGATACAATATTAACTTTGGAAAACCTTATATATAGTTGAGAATCAGGTTTTTAGATTTTCAAAAGTTTACGGATTAGGAGACATAAAGTTATGTAAAATGAAGTGTTTGTCAAATGACACATTTGTCTAAATTTTGTTGGTCAATTGGCAGGATTTCGGGGAAAACAGATCTTTTAATGTAAGTAATTTTGTATTGTAATGTATTTACCTACTGTACTTTTGTCGTAACACACTAGACGTTTAGAAAAACCGACGATTGGCGATATGTGCCCACGAGAAACGCTACTAATTTACCGACGCGTGTTCAGGTTTTTTGTGTAAAGAAATAACTAGAGATTATTCACGCATTGATATTGTGACGTCGAGCGGTTACATATCTCGAAAAGCTACGAACGATTCTGTGCGTCTTTTTCTAACCAAGTTATTACGACAGAGACAGATAACTTTGTCTACTGCTAATGACATTTTAGTCGTGAACTTGTAAACTTCTAATTACTAGATCGATTGCTACGCCCCACAATCAGTGGTAACGTAAAGTACTGTCTTCGAAATGTTTTCACTTAAAACTTGATTTTAAGTCGGCGAATTGAGAAATAACAATTTTCAAACAACGAAAACAAGTCTTAATTGTGTTTTGGTTTAACATTTCTCGCTCGGAAACTGTCACTTAATATTTTATTTGCGCTTAATAAAAAGTTACAAATCTTTCAAAGTAAAATGTAGTCTGGAAATGACAAATATATTAATATGACAGATGAAGACTAACGATTTCCATTTTGTCAAGTAGGTATTCTAATCCCGAAAAAACTTGAAATTATGGTGCAATCATAATCATTGCTGACATTAAACAAAATCTGTGAAATAATATCGGGACAACCGCTGCCACAGGGATCAGCTATGTTGGTCCCGCTGTAACCATTGAGATACATGAATGACATCCATTTAAAACCAAGTTAATCAGCATACAGCCCACTACACACTTCTCTTCTACCTACTAAATTGTGCAACTGTTATTTTGTCAGCACACAAAAGCATTACAGCCAAAGAAAGACCACATAAAAGGTATAACGCCAACTGGCTCAGAACATTTGTTCAACCGCAGACTGCACTCGAATATTTTTGCATAAATAGCGGCGAAATTTTGCGAGCTCTTCCGTCGGAATGTCACCGCGCTCGGCATAGCAGGTTTTTTTAACGAGTTGTAAAAAGGCAAACGGCAGAGGACAGATTTTTGAAAGCACATCACTCGAATACCATTCTGAATTGTGCTGAAATATCGTCAATAATAAGAATAACAGATAAAAAAGCCGTGGTAGGGTCGTGGACTCGTGGGTCGAGGGATTTATGTGCGAAATTCGTCATGAGCTTTTCGGCGAAATATAACATCGTGAGGAAACCTGCATCCACTTATGAGGCAATTCAATTGTGTAGGTATGTGAAGTTCTCAATCCGCACTGGGTCCACATGGGAACTATAGCCCAAGCCGTCACATTCTGAGACGAGGCCTGTGCCTAGCAATGGGACGTAAATAGGCTAGAAATGAGGTGTTCATTGCAACACAACAACAACGCAAGCGTTGCTTAGAGGCCTGGCTTTATGTTTTTTCTTATATTATTGTTAGAATGTTCCAGAATTCCAGTTTTAGTTTCCTGACTATAACATCGTCACCGCTCGAGAAATTCGTGCCCTCAGTAGGTCCCAACACACCTTCAGAACTAAGTCTCATTATTTCAATAAAATGCTACACCGAAATACAGACGTACATAATGAGACCATTTACATCTGGATAATGATGTTATCATGTTATACGCGCCCTAATTAAGGTAAGGAACTCGTTAATGTCCCTGCGAGAACATTCCGACGGTAGTACGAATATGCTGTTAGACAATTATTTCGCTACTATCTTTTCCAGGGACGATGTCTGCACGGCTTTCGCGGAATTTATGGGTGTGTAGATAAGGACATCTTGGAAAATAACTTAGTACCAACATTTTTAGGCTTGAAAATAGTGGATTTACTAAAGAAGCTGATTAAAACGAGAAGGCGGCTTGCAGTAAAATCAAAAAGTTCACCTTAGGTATATGTAGATAAAGAAATGATAGGAGAGAAATGATACCCCAGCTGATCGTAATAGAAACTAAAGAAGAAATTATATAGATAAAGAAATAACGAAGCTTATTCATTTGGGCACAATTATAATTCAATGCCAACCTGTTGCAGGAAGAGTTCCATATAAAAAAAAAGGATCGCATTAAGTCGTCATGATAATGCCCCTGGTCCCATTTCGCAGCAGCTGGTTTCTTACAAAGACCCTTACCAACAGCTTGGAAATTGTTAAGCTGATTTAACATTATGCTATTGCCTTATTTTTCTCATGACTGAGCAATCGTTCTAAGCCAAGGGCGCAATTAACCGTTTGATAAAAATGTCAAAGGACGCTTCGCCTTTGCCATTTTTCGTAACTAAGCACCGTGTGTCTATATGGAAACAAGTTCTCTACCTAAGCGTAATTCTTAGTTCTATTTCTGTTTTTTGGAGCAAGAAGCTGGATAGACAGTTTCTAATGTTACATCTAAATTTGTAGCTTCCTACGGCTTTTACCGAAGGACCAAGCATCTGGAGGCAGGTCACGGAGCAACCGTCGTCACCCCCGTCTGAACTGTCAAGTGCCTATGAAATAAAGCGGGAGCAATATTCACAGAATACCAAAGTGATTGCAAATTTATTATCCATGAATATCAATACGGTCTAGGAGGAAAACAAAATTGAAACTTTGAACAAGAACATCTTAGTGGAGACGTAGACTGTGGTTTTGAAAACTTGTAAGTTGTGGCCTAAAGATATTATTATTTCTGTCCGCTCCGAGACCTGAGAAAGTTTTAATGGAACATTTAAGTTGAAGACACTTCAAAGTGTCCGACAATATTTGCCTAATTGCCTGATACTAACGATATCTTTGTTTAATACTACGACAAACCAGTTTCGAAACTTTTTACCCATTTATTACGACGGCAATTAATTGGTGTTACTTATTCGGCAACGTTAGAAATAACGATAAGGAATGATGTTGAAGTTTAAACATCTTCCAAACTAAATTATTCACCGATAGCATGGCAACAAGCCGCCAAATTTGTTTTATTCCAATAAAATGCAATGGCGCGAAATGACGGGTGCATAGTCGAACAAGATTCGAAAACGAGCGAGTATTTCACTCCCGACGTAGAACATTAAACAAACCGCCACATTGTCGCAAAATTCAGCTATGAAAATAAATTCCAATCGAACAGTTACTACGTTGAACAACGAAAGCATATTACTTTGCAAAGTATATCCACGTTTCCACGTGTCGTATTTTTGAATAATAAATTTTCTAGGAAAATAGTATGCAAAGTAGAAGAAAACTTCTTCAAAATTGCATGCATGCGACGATGGCTTTCAGTTTAACAGAGTATTATCTATTCTTACAAAACCGTTTGTCCTGAGTGATCTATTAACATCATCACATAGCCAAGGACTCAGGGTGCAAGACTCGTGTTCGCAGCCAGGTACTCGTACTGATAACGGATCCAAATAGTGATGGGTTGCTAGCTGCATCGCCTAAAGCATGATTCCTAAGATTTTCGCCCATTCCCTCGATGGGCTTTTACCATCTGCGCGAGAGAATCAACTGGTGCATTCTATTTTTTTTCTTTGTTCCCAGGACAGCTTGGAAGAATTCCATAGGTTATTACATACACGTTATTCATTTTAATTCATCTACATTTTCATTCTCAGTTGCCGAAATGCCTGAAAGTGTATAAATGAATTTCATTAAATGAATTTAATGCTACATTTGCTATATTCGCATCTACGAGAGCTCAGTTCTGTGTTGGAGAGGCAAAGTGTTTGAATCAGAGTCCAGTCTTCGCGTTGAATATTCGATGAGTTTATACACATTTGCATGTTAGAAACCTCGGTTGTAAGTGGCTCGTCTAAAGCTATACTCGGACAGAAACTTAGTTCTATTTGTATTGTATTAAACTAGAAAAACGACCTTCTATATTGGTAGCTCGTTTATCTCTAGAACCATTCTCGTGGCCATGTATGCATTTCACAGAGTGCAGACATTCATAATGGATTTCGCAATAGAAATGTAGCAAAGTGATAAACGAATTACAGTCTACGTTGACCTTCATTTAAAAATTTAACTTTCATCATCAACTCCAGCCTACATACGTCCCACTGCTGGACACAGGCCTCCTGTCACAACGAGAGGGCTTGGGCTACAGTTCCCACGCGGACCCAGTGCGGATGGGAAAATTCACACACACCATGCTTTGCCTTATATGCAGAGATGCGATTAATTTGAAATACTTCTATTTAAAATGCAAATACAAAATGCAAAAATACCTATTTTGTATTTTGCATTTAAATGCCTTTTAGTAAAAAGCATTTTGTATTTTATTTGAAATACCTTTCGAGATGTATTTTGCATTTTTCATATTCATTTCAAAATGCAAAATACTTTGTGATTAAGTTTAGCCAACATTACCAGTCAAACAAAATGAAATGAACGAATGACGCTTGTATTGCCGCACTAGATGCACAATCAACCGAAAAAAATGGCCACACAATTCACAAACCATTTTGGCTCTCTTTTCGTTAGTCTAGTTGCTTTATATTATTTTAAGTAAGTATTATTATTATTAATTATTAACGTAACAGAATTTATTGATATACGCGTAGGTACTGATAAATTTGACCAAAATGTCAAAAAAGGTGCCATGTTGCTTATATGTGTGCGCAGGTTTCCTCACGATGTTGAGTGTTTGTAAGTTTTAAATTTAATTTCGCACATAAATTCCGGAAAACTCCTCTGAGTTTGCTAGTGGTGCTAGGCCGAGATTCGAACCACGACCCTCTGCTTGAGAGGCCACAGATCAAACCAAAGGCTACCACGGCTTTTTTCATACGAGATTGTTTTTATTCAGGCATTACAATGTGACAATATTTTGAATACCGTGTATGATGCAAAAAGTTTCAAGAGTTTAATTTAGTCTATAATCGTTCAAGATGTCACAATTTTATGTACGAATAATATTGGACAATGACAAGAGCTACGCTAGAAATATTTCACCGGAAACGACTCAACAACAATGAGATAGGGATGAGATCTGTAGACGGACCATATTTACCGACATAATCCAGCAAATTGCACACCATAATGGCAGAGTACGAGCCATATTGCTCGTGGAACTGTAACGTTGGGATTGTAAGGTTTTAAAAGCCGCGAATGTATTTGGGAGTGTATACTATTGGTAGGCCCACAAGGTAAGCGGCTGATCTGATATAGATTGTGAAAACCATGCATTGGCTTCGGGTAACAAAACCGATATTTACAAAAGATCCTTGGGGAAGACCCATGTCCAGCGGCAGACATGTTTCTCGCGATATGACGATGATAAGCAGAGATCGGACAAATTTGCGTCATTGCTCGCAATAATGTGGACATGACTCAAAAATTAATCAAATAATTTTCAAATAGTTTGTCAATTGTATTTTGTCGTGTTTATTTTGCACAATAAAGAGTTTACTTACTTACTTACTTAATTAATCATTTAATTAATTTCTCGAAATAAAATTTGAACTCCCGGAGATAAAAATTTACACATGCATAAAATTATTAGCAAAATGTTAATTAAAGTGGCAGTTGTCGTTCTCGTAAATCTTTTTATATAATAAAGAAATCACGATCCTGCTAGATATGATTATTATTTCTGACAAAAAAGTTTTCTAGTTCTATAGGTATAAAACCTCCGTGGATATACTTATTCTTAATATATGTATTTTGACATATTTGATTAATTTTGGAGTCATGTCCACATTATTGCGAGCAATGACGCAAATTTGTCCGATCTCTGATGATAAGTGAACCTCTGTATATCGGCAAAACTCATTAAAAGAAAAACGTGTGGGTACTTCAATCCCACAAAATTACTTCTAAGAAAAATCACTTCAGACAATTTCCCCTCGACGAAACAAAAGTTTCATGGCATAAAAATTCTAGTAGATTTTGTATACTCTTACTTTGTCGGCGTTTTATTATTTACGGTTGGCATCATCCTTTTAAGTCTGGATAAATTCTGCGTACGTGCGAGAAACGTTAGGTATTGTTACGTGGAAATTCACGTATCACGTGTAAATCTACCTCGTACGTACCTAACGTGTAATTTAATCAGCACTATGTATCTGTGTATTTGTGGACTTAGGCGGTTGAGATTCTAGAATATTACTTACCTTCTTATATTATAAGGAGGATGTTGTAAGGAGTTTTTATTGTCATTGAATTAGTTATTTGTTATGCAAGGCTGCAAAGGCTGAATTGAAACCCGAGCAAGCGAAGGATTCTATAATTGAACCACGAGCGAAGCGACTGGTTCAAAAGAAGAATCCTGAGCGTCGCGAGGGTTTCAAGGCACGAGATACTAAACAACTTTGCTGCCGAGCGAAACACAATTTTTCACCTCACTACAGCGAGAAAAATGGTGGATGAAAGAAAAACAGTCTAATAGTAAATAAGTTTTTTTATTCTTTTTCTTCTAAATAAGAAAGGTAAAAGGATCTAAGCTCATACAGCCTAGTCTAATAATCTAATAAGTAAAACTATTTTTTCTGATTGTTCTGTCACATTAATTTCTTGTGTATTATACCTACTGTTTTATCATAAATAGAGATGATATGAAGTTAAAATGGTACGAATTGCGCTAAATTTGTCGGAACAGAAAAGAGGCCGCCCTCATCGACTTAGCGGAAGAGGGTAGAAAGTATAAAGGCTAAGCTCAAGTACGGTAATTTTGACCAAACCTAAGATGTCCATCTGAAGTTCATTATTGAAAGCCGGCCCTAGCAAAAGGAGCAATAAAAGGAATATAAACTTTCCTTTCCCGATTTGCTTAAGTCGGCATACATCTAATGACGCGGGGGACCCGTACGGGGGGCTGCTAAAACGCGCAGTGGGCTCAACTAGGTCGCTCCTGAATATGAGATGAGCCTGCAAATCTTTTCCTTTTCACTGACAATTCTGTTTACCCCCGCCCGCTTTTGTGTTTTGTGTTTTGGTCAGGCTTATAATTAGACACCGCAATCTTGTTGGATTTACGACGCATTTCGGTAGGCCGGAGACTAAAGGACAGCTTTTAATACGGAAACGTAATCAGCTGTTGGGCGTAGTTTCGACATGATAATAGACCACGTCCACCCACAAGGTGGACCGATGACCTCATTAAGATCGGAGGATCGCGCTGGATGCAAGCAGCTTCCAACCGGTCTTATTGGAGATCTAAAGGAGAGGCCTATGTCCAGCAGTGGACTTGTAATGGCTGAAATGATGATGATGATGATGAATAGACCACGATTACGATTGACAAGCTCCCGATATTTCGACGCAGTTGCATGCATCGTGTTCACCGGTAGACTAGATCGTTAAAGTTGACGACTGGATAGCCTAGTGGTTAGTGACCCTGACTATGAAGCTAGAGGTTCCGGGTTCGAAACCCGGTAGGGGCAGACATTTGTATGATGAATACGATGGATGTTGTATTTATTTAAGTAGGTATTTATCTACATTATATAAGTATGTTTCTCTGATGCCTGGTACCCATAGTACAAGCTTTGCTTAGTTTGGGACTGGGTCAATTGGTGTAATTTGTCCCATGATATTTATGATGCTGGTCTGGGGCAAAAAAAAAACAGAATATACCAGTTGCTTCTCTTCCCGCGCAGATGGTAAAAGCCTATCGAGGGAATGGGCGAAAATCTTAGGAATCATGTCATAGGCGCGCGGCTAGCAACCATCATTATTTTGATTCCCCTTTCCACCTATACGCCCACAATCATGCTAAATGTGGCCTTAAGGTTTTGTTACCTTAGGCTCTGTCTACCCCGTAAGGGATAAAGACGTGATATATGTATGTATGTATGTATATTTATTTATTTGTTTTAAGGCAATAGCGGTCTGCATGCCATAGTAAGTAAATGTGTTCAATGTAATTAGGCAACCGTGAATCATTTAAAACTAATCAGCTTATTGTTTAACCTCTTCGCTTAATTCCCGGCGAACCAATCAGGAGTATGCGAAGTAGGTAATCACAAGGAAACTGACGAGCTACGACTAAATTAGGTATGTACTAGCAAATAAATGAAAAGCTTGATAAGGTGATTCATACGTATACAAACAACAGAGGTATTTCAATTGTTCAAACTAACTTTTACTGCAGATACTTAAAGACACTGGTAATGAAATTAGATTAAACTAATGGAAGTTTAGCACGAAATGATGCAATCCACTTTAACGCACAGGTTCGCCCGTTTAGATCCATACTAAAAATGGCAACTAAAACCTGAACTGAGTCGGAATTGAATCGCATTAAGACGTCGTGGCAAGGCCCCAGTATGTTTTGCTAACTGCGCGCCCATCTACGGCATCATATTTAGACTCGTTTAGATTAAATTTAATTAAAAGCTAGTTCAACTGCAGTGGAACACTCGAATAGGATATCTCGGGAGGTTTCAAGTTTTTAAATTAAGTTGTCGTTCAGACCGGAATCTATACGGAAAGGAGCGCGCTAAACGATAAACGAGAAAAAGATTCGAACCAGCAACTCAGTATAAAACAAACTAGATTAGCTAGTACTTTAATCACCTCAGCATTCACTAATACATGAAATATCTCGAACAAAACAAACATAATTTAATAATTCGTGACGTTATGTCCATTTGCCTCCCTCCTCCGCTCTCCGGCACGGGTTTAAAGGCAGGATCGGTGGAATACAAAAGACAAACACTTCTCATGTTTGCTTGGCCTACGCTCGGGTCACGTACTATCTCACCCTTTACCTGGCCGCCAAATGGCTGGCCTAGATAAATAAAGTTATATAATACCAGCCTTAATTACGAGTCTAATAACATGTTTAAAAGACTCGATTAAATTACACTTATGTGATTGATGATACTTCCGCCATTTTCTATGTCCTACTCGAAAACTCGAGGCCACAGGATGAATGGGCCCGGTGGGCCTTTATTTTTTGCACAAGAGGACGTGGAAGTAACAAAGTTTGGCTAAATTTAGATTGAGGTACAAACAGTCCAAATATAATCCTGTTAAAACTGAACTGAGCGCGATATTCCTTTTGAGACTAGTACTGTAACACATCCTGACTAGAAACAGAAACTTCGACCTTATCTATTGGTATGCTGTAGTGAAAGTTTGTTCCAATATTAACATACAGTTTTAATGAATTTCGGAATAGTTTAATGAGTCGACGGATTAATTAGACTTAGTGGGCTCGGATATTATATTCAAATTGTGACGTAACTTCCCTTAATTTACTAGAGAGTTCGGTTACCTACTTTGGATTCGAAATAAATTTATACCGTAACTGCTAAATTTACTGTGTCTCCCTATTCCATACACTGTGTCCTAAAATTAATGTGGAATACTTCAGCAGGTGCAGCAGCGGCGTTAGGGCCACTGACACCTCGGGCAGTAACATTTAGGCGCCCACTTAAGGACAGTATTGAGGGTACACAGCCGGTGAGCCAGGAGGCCAAGGCCCCAGACCTCAGCGCCCCCCAAATTTGGCGCCCGGGCCGTCACCCCATCGCGCCCCCCCCTAACGCCGGCACTGAGCAGGTGCACACCAATGCTTTGCAGGTTTTCCCTCACCTAAAAGCACACGGTAAATTTTAAATGTTACATCGCATATTAATTCTGAAAAACTCAAAGGTGACCCGGGTTTCGAACCCACGATGCTCTGCTTGACAGGCCAGAGCCATAGGTCTCCACGGCTACCATGGCTTCTGGATGGTGCATACGACTGTGACAAAATATCTGCAGCTCGTCAAAAGTAGTCGCGATCTATATATGCCGTAGAGAATATGATGTCACAATGCAATACAATACAAATACTCTTTATTGAACACCACAAATCAGTACAAAACAATACAGAAACAAAGAACAAAGTAGACAATAGGCAAATAGTAATAGTAATAGTAGAAAATGGCGGAAGTATCATCTATACATATAAAATTCAAAGTCCTGACTGACTGACTGACTGACTGACTGACTGACTTAACTACTGTCATCAACGCACAGCCCAAACCACTGGACTTAGAGACTTGAAATTTTGCACATAGATACCTTATACAATGTAGGCATCCACTAAGGAAGGATTTTTGGAAACTCCCACGGGATAAGGAAAAAACGGGAATTATATATATTCGATTCTTTGTAATGGCTGAGATGATGATGATGATGATGATGATATATTCGATTCCGAGTGACGCTATCTCAGTAACTATAATAACTAGACTCTTCAAATTTGATACAAAATGGTGATTACAAAACTAAGAAACTAATTTCAGGATTTTTGGAAATTTCCACGGGATAAGGAATAAAACGGGATTTATATACTTCAGTTCTACGGGATCGATATTTCGTTTTACTGGTCGTATAAAACTGAAATTTGGCCTTCAAGTTCCCTTGGGGAGTGTAGGGGAGCACTACAAAAGGATTTCCCGAAATTCCCACGGGAACGGAAACACCGGGACTTTTCGTTTTACTGGTTGCAGAAGCTGAAATTCGGCATGTAGGTTGCTTCGAGAGTGTAGAGGAGTATTAAGAGGGTACTTTCCAAAATTCCCACGGAAACGGGAAAAAAACAGGATTTTTCGTTTTACTGGTCGTAGAAAGCTGAAATTTTGCAAATGGGTTCCTTGGGGAGTGTAGGGGAGCATTATGAGATAATTTCCCAAAATTCTTCTTCTTTGTTCCCGTAAGAATTTCGGGAAATGCTCTATTTGGCGAAATTCTTACGGGAACGGGAAAAACGGGAAGCGGGGGAAAGTTGAAATTTGTCACGTAGGTTTATTCGGGAGTGTAGGGGAATACTAAGAAAGGATTTTCCGAAACGCCCACAGGGACGGGAAAAAATGGGATTTTACGTTTCCAGACGAAACAGCGGAAGAAAGAGACTTAACATTTATAACGTGTGTTTCTTTAAAGGCTTTAAGTGTACTACGAAAGCACTCCCCAAAATTTCCATGGGAACGGGAAAAAACTTATTTTTTCGTTTTACATCTTAGCGCTTACGAAGTCGCGGGAAAAAGCTATTTAGGGTATATTTTAGGACAGCCCTATAGGTTAGGTTAGGTTTGTTTTATAAAAATCCTGCAATATTTACAGTTTCAGAAAAATCAAGGTAGCGGGGTAATGCGGGGGCTTGCTTGCATGCTTGCTTGAGTCCTTGCTTTGCATGCTTGATTGCATACTTGCTTTCATGCATGCTTGCGTGCTTACTTGCATGCATGCTTGCTTGCACGCTTGCTTGCATGCCTGCTTGCATGCCTGCTTGCATGCCTGCTTGCATACTTACATGCTTGCATGCATGCTTGAAAGCTTGCAGGTTTGATTGTTCGCTTGCTTGATTGCTAGCTTCTTTGAAATACTCATGGTTCACGCGTGCGAAGCCGCGGGCAAAAGCTAGTCAATCACATAAGTGTCACCTGCACTGCAGAAGATGTAAAGGCCTAAGATGACGACATACTCCTTAAATTGTGATTATTCGAGAACTTCAATACATTCATGTCACGTGTGACTTTATGGAAATCTATAAACGAGATTTATGACTCAGATTTTCGTTGTTACTGTATTGGGTGAGCGGAATCTGCCTTTTTACACGTGGACGATTTTTGGCGTAAGGGCCGGAGTAAAAAGGAAAGCGTGCAAGACAAAAGTAAATTGTTTTAGGTTGCTTAGAAACAAAAAGGTTGTGTTTTAATTTCAACGGTTGACACGTAGAATTTACATTTATTTGTCTATTCATAAAAACAACACACATCACCACTTTTTCATCGCTTATTTCATTAAAACGTTGAAGCCTTTTGATGTCTTACTGAAAGTTTTAACAATAGCAATTCAATTGCAATGCCTTACTGACACAAACATTTTTGTGTGAAATCAAATAAAAAAATAACCAAATACAATAATAATAATCATAATAAAGTTTAGTATTGCCTTCTCGTTTCTTCCAACACGTCTGGGTAATCAAACTCGGTCCACCCGAGCTTTGTATCGGCCAAGCAGGGTTGTCTCTGAGTTTCTATCGTCAGGACGTTGAATCAGAAAAAAATATCCTAATCTCTGTACTATGAGAACAGTTTGTTACCGTTTCGGTCCGCTAGTGGCGCTGTCAATTTTGCCATAGCAATTGAGACGTTTACGCAGAACTGCCCTCGTTATGGCGCTATATAACAGGCCGAGAGACGCGTCTTAGAATAGACTGGTTAATGTTAATGACAGCTTCATTGTGACGTGAAGCATCGTCCCACTTGGGCAGACAGACTGGAACACAATTTTCGACCAGTTACCAAAATGACTGAACATAACCGTAATTTTCTACCAAACGGTCGACTCGACACAACAAATTCACAGTATTTTCACGGTTTACTAATATTTGACGGACAAATGAAATGTCGTTCGGCAATCAATTCATTTGACAACCAATTATTAAACTGCTAACATGTAAATTTTTTGAAAAAGTTATAAAAGCTGTTTTAGGTTTTTAAAGGAGGTCATATACAAATTGATAGCCAAACAATACATTTGTCATAGGTTTTGTCGGATATAAGATATCGGATACCTACTTTCACAGATGTGATTCGAGAATCGACCCTCTGGTCAGACTAGTACAGCAAATCCGTGCATGTATGCCAAGCTAATTGCTCTCTGCTAATAAAGAGTAATAGCGAGTAACAACCCTAACTTCAGCGTCCGGTGTCACTAACAATTAAAGTGTCAGCATCCCGGAGGCGGCGACCCACGGAACCGGAAACGCAAACATTTAACGACGTGTTGGAACTTCGCTCGATATTGTATTAGCTGAGCGGAGAGCTTTTAATAAAACGCCGGCAGTTCAATTTCGTAGTCACCGGAAAATAAAATTGCATCAGTATAACAAAGGGTGATTACGGTGTCAAGTCTGGAATTCAATGAAGGGCTCAAATTGCAATTTAAATTTTGATCTCTTTCACTATATTTATTATCTACTAGCTGTTGCCTGCGACTCTGTCTACTTAGGATTTGCTTATTGCTATATCCAGTGGGAACTATGCGATAGGATAAAAACTATCCCGTTCTTCTCCGGGATTGAAACTGTACCCTAAAATTGACGGTGTGCGCTACGGTGGTCTGAAGATAGATTTTAATTTTTGTATTTTCTTTTAACACAAAATTTTTAGGACTTCAAAAATACTTAAGTCTTTTTAAACTTAAGTTAGGAGGGTTAAGCGTGAAGAGGCAACCGACAGACACAAACTATCGCATGTTAGTATGGATTCTATTGAACTAATGTTTAAAAGTTTGAATTAGTATAACCTAAAAATACCTTAATTCATAATTCCCGACATGGTAGTGACGCGGTAAATTGATTACATTATTCAAAGCCGGCTAATGGCCGCCCGAATTCCGTCCCGTCCAGTAATTTGCGATCTATAGTTACCTATAACATGAAGAAGTAGTACTTTACAGGGCGAGGTTAATTGCAGGGTTCATCATTTGATTTTATTAGATCGAACGCAAGGGTCGGCTACCATGATTTAGGTCAAAGGGCACGCTTTAGTGATGTTACGATTGTTCGCATTCGCGTCTTTTTAATATTCGCATTCGCAATAGTCTAAGCCGTGCGAGTATTTTGCAAAATTTGTTCGGTATTGAAATGTGAAAATAATTTATAGCTATCAAATTGATTTATTCCTTTAAACTCGAAATTGATTGAAAAATAACGAAAAATGTTGGGGGATACATTGGGGGCGATTGTGATTAGTCTTGAGACGAGGCATCTGGTATTCTTATTATTGGCGTCAGCTGTTGAGCCTCATTAACAATATCTTAAGACAGTAAGCGAAAGTGACTGTGATGCAATAAATTTAATAAAAAAGCCTATTTACATGTTGGAGTTTGATACTCGCATTCGCATTCATATTCGCGAATGTGGTAAATCGGAAATTAGTTACATCACTATTACGCTTGTATCGGGAAAAGAATAAAACACACCTTTGAATGCAAACGCATTGATTTGTTTTGATGCCCTCGAAATGTTTAGGGAATAAATGGTAAACGACGTTTTTAATGGCTTGGGGAATGTTTTTTGGAGTAAGCCTCGGGAACAAAGTGTTTATTAAATGGAAAGCAAGGTTACTTTTTTAATAGCAGCTGTGAGTTTCACAATTTTTCACGAGCTATAAGATCGCTTGTTACTAACGGAACAAGCAGCATTGGATTAAAAAAAAATAACCATTTATTACTGACACCAAAAAGATTCACAATAAAATATAATGGTGGAATTCGAATTAGATCAACTTTTTATTGTGGTATTGAGATGAAATATGGTAAAAACGTGTCAAAAAATATTGAAGATAGTAGGTAGGTATGTGATATGTGACACAAAATTTTGATTAAAATCTAAACAGCTTTTAAATGACTGAATTCATTAGAATTTCGAACGAAGCATTTTATTTTAATTTGCCAAATTCAGATTATTCTATTTAAAGACAGGTAAGTAAGGTTGGAAAATACTTCAAAAAAAGTAGAAAGTAAATTGTATGATCACTATTTTTAACCCCCGATGCAAAAAGAGGGATGTTAAAAGTTTGACGTGGATGCCAGTTTCCTTGCGGAAGTTCTTAGCCATGTTTGGAAAAAATCGGGCAAGCAGTTTGAAGAATGTAATTTTTTATTTCTATTTACGGTTTGATTACTCGATTAATGCGTGGGGGGATTAAAATTTTTAATTTAATGTTTTTCACACTGTCATAACAACAACTCTATTTGCAAATAGGTAATAAGTATCATGAAAGCACGGCTGTTAGCCGTTATTGTTTTATTCCCGGCCGCAGACTACCTGTTGTCGCCACTAAACGATATTTATCCTTGTTTTGTGCAAACGAGCCCTGTAAATCAACATTTAGATACGGAATGAACACGAACATTAACGTAAATACTCCAGACTTTCTAGCCTCCGCATTTTGTTTTGTTAGTGCTTTGTTTACGATACTAGAGGTCAAAGTTCAAATACAACTCGCCCTATAAGCGTGTGTGCGTCTGTGCGTGTGTGCGTGTGTGCGTGTATGTAACTTGGCGTATGTGTTGCGAGCACCCTAATACACATAGCTAAGACGTAGTTGAACCTTACTTTGGTCGTGTATAGAATTCCGTCTTTTCTTTTTATTTGGTTGAAGCTACCAGAGAAAACTTTACGTACCTATAACTACCTTCCTTAGTAAAAGCGAAGGTGAGGCAGCAAGATTCTACAAAATGAGGAGAAAGTCATTATCTGTTTAGAGACGTGAGCGATAGTGATACTTGTTTACGAATTTTTACGAGCATCAAAACAAAAGTAATATCCAATAACCATTATAACATTTAATTAAGACAGTGCCAACTACTTTATGATCCTTCGTGATTTTAAGTTGACTTATGTAGATGTAGCTGATCTTCGAAGCGAAAACTCACGCACAATGAAAACGCGTGAGAACACCGTTAACAAAATTGTAGCGAATGGCAGCAGGCTTTTTTTTTTTTTTTTTTTTTACTACAAACTGACCAGTGATTGACCTCTATCTCACTTGGTGGAAGGTGCAGATGAGGCCAAAGGTGTAACTCACTGGTTCAGTAATAGCCTATTCACTCTAGCCTTGAAGAGCCCTAGGTTGTAGGCTGGCTAGTTTTTAGTTCATATTTTACTTATCTATACATTATTACAAATTAATGTGCCATCAAATCAAATTATTACACGAGTTGGCTAAAGCCACTTCAGTTCAAAACTCTTTTTATGTTCCCTTTCATAAACGATTGATCGAATAGCCTTTTGAAACCCTCTTCGTACGTCGGCATTCGACCAACTCGTAAAACGGTGCCGCTCGATGCTAATTCAACTTACTGCGACTGTCGGGTGAATTAAACATTTTGCCCTTTTTCACTCGGATTTTCTGCTCTTTGTTACTAGTTAACTATTATCTTACTCAGCGGTGAAACAATTACAGGTTGTGTTTCTCTGGCCACTTTTTGACCTAACTGAAAAAATAATAAATGTTACACTGCATTTTATTTAGCTATTTCTGTTGAGGGCTTTTAGTGTTCTGAGGGGAACCTTTTTATAACGTTTTGTGTTTTTGTTTTACAGCATAAAGACATCAGCGAATGACGTTGATTTTACATTTTAATTCAGACTGTTTTCATTAATTTCATCAAGCCCTGAGCTTTATTGAGTTTGCCAAAATCGGCCTAAGTGTTATTATTGTTTTAAGAAAAAATATTGTTTACGTTGTTTCATATCTCTAATGCTATTCGTAAGTATGTGTAAGCACCAGTACGGTTAGTAAAAAACTTTTTTGTTCTGCCCCTAGCTACATGGGTGTCCTCATAATTCATAAATTTATAATGATAAGCAGAGATGTTTTAGAAATTAAGAAAACTTGTTTACAGTTAAAATTTATAATGTTATGTAATGCACTACTATTTGTACATTAAAAATGTAATATTTGCAGTGCCCCTACAGGGTTTGATCTTGTATATTGTATCTTGTATCAAAGCAAATAAAAGTTTGAGTTTGAGTTTATTTTGCAAAACCTCTACTACTTTTGGTAGCGTACGTTCGTTTGTGATTCAAAACATTGTCTAAAACAAAACGCATTCTAATTCAATTCCACCTTTAAAATGAACATTAATTCAACTACTTGGTCACAAATTAAAACGAAACTCGTTCTTGTTAGCGGCCTCAGATAATCGTAAATTGCCGCAATTTACCGCTTAATGATATTGTTGCGCTTGGAAAATACCATTCGTTCCCCGTTCAGTGCCTTCTCAGTCCGTAAAAGCAAACAATTCCGGGCAACAACATTCCTTTTGTAAACTTAGAAACATTTTAATCCTTAATGCGGAAATGTAACGACTACACAATCTCTTAAAGAACATTAACAAAACAGCAATTTAACGTGAAAACATGAAATTAATAGTATAATCGTGTACCTACTGCAGGGGCGCCTCTAACGAATTTTAAGGTTTCAAATTGGTCAATTTAAAGTAGATCGTTTAATGTTAGCGAATGAACGCCATGAAACAAACGTGGCTGCTCATGTGAATTAAACAGGGCCAGATTATGCATTAGACAAGGAACTGCCTAGTGGCCCCGCGCCGCTGAGAAAAAAGTTTTTATATTACTAGGTAGCTGTTGCCCAGGGTTTCGCCCACACTGCAAAAACTTTTTCAAATTTTTATTTTATACACATCTTATCCAAACAGTAACAAATACAACTAAAAAAGAAGTATCCAATTCGGTGCAGTCGTTTCGAAATTATGCGCGTACTTACTCGTACTTTAATAGATAAAATTTTACATCGATTGAAAATTTGCTTGTATCCTCAATACGATCTTCATAAATATGGATATTTATTTATATTTACATTAAAAAAAACACCTTTATCTATCTTTTTATAATGTGTTAGCAGTACTCCGTCTGCGCAGAACTCGCTTATTCAATATCCCGCGGGAACTATACAAATTTCCGGAAGAAAAACTATCCTATGTCCTTTCCTGGGACTAAAGCTATCTATGGACCAAATTTCATTAAAATCGGTCCAGCGGTTAAGGCGTGAAAGTGTAACAGACAGAGTTACTTTCGAATTTATAATATTAGTAGGGATTTTACACAGTTAGAAAAGCATAAATGTGCGCCGAGAATTGCATTGCCTACAGGCTTTGACCATGTCGTTAATCCGGCCCTGACTCTATTTAAAGAATGCTTGTTGTATGTAGTAAAAACTACAATATTTATGCTTCGTGCTATATGGCAGGGAGAAGTGCAGTGATGCGGGAAGACGGCACGATTGCCGTCGTCCAATTTACCTGCTCCCGACGCCCCCTACCAATCTCGTCCTACATGTGCTCTAGTAGATCCAGGTGATATGTAAAATTTCTGCCTAGCCCAAAATTATACTTAGAAGTTGTCAGCGCAAATAGAATAATAAATCGGGTGATGTAATGAACACAGTTGATTGCGAAATAGTAGTGACCTACAGCTTCGTGCCTAATTAGATTTATGTAAAATTTGCACTGTAAATTGTCCCGTAATATTATTTATACTAATTGATTATCTTAGTGATGCGACTGGCCGTTGATCGTTGCCGTAGTTTTCTTTTAACATTCTATTTTTAAATTTCATTTAATCGTCGCACAAACAGTTATAAATAGCTAATAAACAAATAAGGAAGGCTTAATTTAGGCTTTGGCAAAATAATTTTTCACATTTCAAACAGCCAGAGAATTCCGCCTCGTACGTAGCTAATATGACGGGCGTTACTTACCTTACATGCAAATGAAGACAGTTTATTTAAATTCTATCTAAATGTATCAAATCTTATTTATTCAAGCCATGATGTGTGTATGACTCTTTAATGTACATGTAACACACGAAAACAGTTAATATTTATAACAAAACAAATTTAATAATCAAAAGGTCAGAAAATTGACAATGGGATTTAGACGCCGGCAAAGTTTTTAATCATGACACCGGACTAAATGAGTAGGGCCGTGGCGTGCTAAGGTTTCGTTCGCAATATCCGCGAAAGTCAGCTATAAATTGTAATTTATAGTTATTATCCTTTCTCCTTTATCCGCCGCAAAGATTGAGTCTTTGTCTGCTGTAACGTTCAGGTGGAAGCTTATTTTAGCAGTTTACCGACACGTGCACGGAGAGAAATGAATTAGCCGTGATAGCTAAGCTCCCTTTGCTGAAATTTTCTTTGCTGTGGCATACAATTTGTTTGCAACTGTAACAAGGCCATGTCTATAGCAACTAAAACCAGTTAGCTACCACTGATAACGATATTTAGCTAAACGAATTTCAAATAATTTGCTAACAGTACTAATTGATTAGCAACTATAGCTAATTTATCAACAAAATAATTTAGTAATTGCTGTTAGTTGTAACCGTTAATAATTCTTAGTTATAGTGGATAAAAATTTCGTTACTATTACTAATTTTACATGTGTTAGACAGCAGATAATATCTTTGATACGTTTGATAAATACATTTTGCAATCACTAATAACATTTTTGCAACGGCTGCTAATTTTTTTCTGATTCATCTACTAATATATCCTTCGCTAATGTTGCTAAGAATCTTAGTCGCACCAACAAATTTACTTTGCAATGAACAGCAATATTATATTAGCAGTCGTAGCAAATCAGACTTAAGTGTTGCAGCCAAGAACTTTTTGCAGCTTTGACTAACTTATTCACAAACTGTAGCTAATATTATTTGCTGCAACTGCTAAATATTTTTTTGCTAATGTTGCTAAGAATCTTAGTCGCACCAACAAATTTACTTTGCAATGAACAGCAATATTATATTAGCAGTCGTAGCAAATCAGACTTAAGTGTGGCAGTCAAGAACTTTTTGCAGCTTTGACTAACTTATTCACAAACTGTAGCTAATATTATTTGCTGCAACTGCTAAATATTTTTTTGCTAATGTTGCTAAGAATCTTAGTCGCACCAACAAATTTACTTTGCAATGAACAGCAATATTATATTAGCAGTCGTAGCAAATCAGACTTAAGTGTGGCAGCCAAGAACTTTTTGCAGCTTTGACTAACTTTTTCACAAACTGTAGCTAATATTCTTTGCTGCATCTGCTAACGATAAGTATTAAGGCCAACAGCAACTGAGCTTACGAAATACGCCAACAGATGGCGCTGCGCGCAAGTTACATCGCGCTATCGTTTGGTTGACCGAGCGTCCATATATACCCGAGATGATTTTGAATGATTATCTTGTAACAGACACAGGAAGCGAGTCTGAGTAGCCTAGTGTGCACGTTACTGCTTCTAATTCGTTAGGACGTTAACGGGCCCGGTCTATCAGACTTTGCAGGTGTGTGCACGGGTTGCCGTATCGCAGTGGCGGTCGCTTCCTCGGGCCACAAATTGATTACATCCCACAACTAAGACTCTTGGTAACTGTAACAAACTTAATTAGCAGCTCCAGCTAACCTGATTACATCTCACAACTAAGACTCTTAGTTACAGTAACAAACCCAATTAGCACTTATAGCTAAACAGATTACATCCCACAACTAAGACTCTTAGTTAAAGTAACAAACCCAATTAGAGGCTACAGCTAAATTGATTAATTACATCCCACAACTATGACTCTTGGTTACAGTAACAAACCCAATTAGTACTTACAGCCAAACTGATTACATCCCACAACTAAGACTCTTAGTAACTGTAACAAACTTAATTAGCAGCTACAACTAACTTGATTACATCTCACAACTAAGTCTTTCTTATAGTAACAAACCCTTTTAGCAGCTGCAGCTAAACTCGTTGTCGAATACCGCTAAAGAAATGCGATAGAGTATCAAACTAACTTAGTTGCTACAGCCAAACCTTTCGCCGATGCAACGAATTATTTTGATTGTCACATCTAAAGTAATTAGCAGCTACGGCAAATTTGTTTGCAGCTACCGCTAAATATTGCTAATTAAATTAGCTGTCACTGCTAAATATAGCTAATATACTTAGCAGCCACAACTAATTTTAGCTAATATGATTAGCAGTTACTGCTAAGTTTCCCAAACTTCAAAGTGATCACAACTAAGAATATTTGCTATCACAGCCAAGTTTCGGTAGCGAAAAACTCTTTGCAACGATAGCTAAATACTTCGATGTCCCTATAGTTTCGAAGGAATTTAGCTGCGCCAACTAATTCCTAGTTACCACAGCTAAGTTTTTTTTTCCGTGTGAGCACCGCACGCAAGGTTTATCAAGTTGGAATTTGCAAATGCTGAAAATTTTTGAGTAACAAGAGTATATTTTTGTTTAGTAAAGCCTAGGTAAACCCTTTGAATTCACGTGGAGTAAAAACAGCTGGGTCTCAGTGAATATAGTAAAATATGAACCGTGGATATGGAGCATGCAAGGCAATGATATGATCTTATACACTACTGGGAATTAACTATCACTTTTTAACCCCCAACGCAAAAATTGGGGGTTATATGTTTGACGTCGACGTCTGTGTGTGTGTGTGTGTATCTGTCTGTGTCATTGTAGCTCTCAAGCGGATGGACTGATTTCGGTGCGATTTTTTTCATTCGAAAGCCATTCCCTTGCGGTGGTTCTTAGTCATGTTTGGTAAAAATCGGTCTGACAGTTTGAAGAGTATCAGCTCTATTCTAAAATGTTGTAAGGCATTTTTGGCATTAAAATATGGATAATTTTTTAATTTTGTTTTTAATGCATCGGAGTTTTTTTTTTTTTATTTAATGTTATTTGAGTACGTTTTTCGCACCTATACAACCCTCAAATTATGTAAACCCTCTCTAAACTTGGGGTTATGGACATATCTAACTATGTGATAGCAGATGTGAGATGCGCTGACTAAATAATATTTTAAATTATTGCGCGTAACAGAACAAAGTACTGCAAAACCACACGTAGACTAAGATCCACACATAGGTTCGAGGATAATCAAGTACTACCTATTGTCTGCTCGAGTTATTTTTTCATATAACTATACCGAAAATGGATGTTAGGTTTTTAACACTCCAGTTATCATTTCCAACGCAAAGAAAAACATATCGTTAAAGAGCTTGAAACTAAAATCACCCCAAATCTAGACTACAAAACTAGACCGGTTGCTCACAGAAAAAAAACCAGTTTGATCTAAGAAAAAAAGTTGAAATTATGATTTAAGTTAGAAGGTTAACTAGGCTTCGGTCACCCTGAACTGGCCAACAATTTTCTCCATTAACCATACTCTATTGAGGCTCTACAACTAAGTTCGTAACTAACCGACCGCACTTGATCTTACTAAAAGCATCTGAACATATTCAATCATAACTTAACAAAGCCAGCATCTCGATTCACTTTGTAACTCGCATTCGTAAATCAAAGTGGAGTACCGAGTGCATTCAACTATGAAAGTTTCCCGCCTTAATGTACCAAGCGGGGTCTCGTAATCTGCTAATCAGCTTTGCTGCATAGTAATGCCAACACAACGCATAACATTTGTCAGGGCTAATGTATTAGTTGGTATGTACGGCATGTGACAGCATTGTCATCTGGAACGTGTCTCTGTGAATTATTACACAACTGTATGACATGTACCAAAGATGTACGAGTTATGTTATTGATTAATTTAGTTGTTTATTTTCTTAGGACGCGTTGCCCTGCTGAGACATGTCAATTAACTTTAATAGACATTAAGCTCGTTCCATTTTATGAGATATTCGGTAATCTACGTTGTAAGCTTAAATTCGTTCTATTTATCTTTTATTACTTTTTGTTTTTGGATTGTTTTATTACATTTTAGCACCAACCGTAACGTTTTACCTATCATCTAAAAATGTCGACCATATTGCAACTTAATTTTTAACAACCATTGTCGAGTCGAGACCCTTTTGAAAGATCAAAGCATAATTCACAATCACGGTCACACTCGCCATTTCTTTATGCCGCCATCTTGTGCCGATTTACAGATTCAAATGGTGACTTGCAATTGCGTCTGACGGTGTGTTAGCACAAAGAGCCTACTGGTTAGGTGCTAACAGAAACCGTGTCCCGAGTCCCAGTAGAAATACCGAATATAGTTCTTCGTCAAATATTCACGGCTTCTGAGTGGATAAGACTCAAGCGACGGTGGCAAACCTTGTCCTCCATGTTTTGTTCGTAAACAGCGCCATTGTGTTCAATGGATTAAATGCAAATGTGTAATGGATTACGTTGTCATAGCTATAGGATTATGTCCCGGCGTTTGGGCATAACAACAATTAGCCCTTTGGACGGACATTGTTAATTAAAGAAGTTTCCCTGCGCGTATAACTTGTTGTGGACTTATTATATTTAAATAGCGCCGAGGTAGGTCAAAGTTTTCACCCATGCCTTCAGAGTTAAGAACTTTTTCCTTAAATCCACTGGAACTTTTCTTTTTATCCGGGATAAACAGTTTGTTATTTTTGCAACTCTATATTCCACACACATTACAGATTTAAGTATGGACAGAACAAGAAGCATTCATTCTGAATTTATGTTCAAACTTATACATAAGTTAGTGTCTGATTTTAACGTTCGAAATCTTAGCAGAAATCACGCAGACGATCTTCATAAATAAAGCCTTGCATAAGACAAAGTTCTGAAAACTTGTCTCATCGTAAAGCTCTGCTAAGTTGCAATCTTGTTCGCAAATCTCACCACGATCTGATACAATAAATCACGCAATTCGTCTTTGGTTCTACATTATATTTGAGCCAATATGGCGTGTATAGCCCAAAGAAGTCTGAGTATTCGAGATGTAGACATGATGGTCACAAAGAAAATATATCTTTTTTGTTTTATCCTTCTCAAGCTGAGACAAGGCCTATGCCCAGCAGTGTGACATAAATAAGCTAAAGACAGCAACATCAGCAAATATCTACTTGTATGTAATTAAGGAAATGTAGTCGAGATCATGATGTAACTACAAGAGAGAGAGAGAGAGAGAATAGATGAATCCACTTGCTCTTGGGTATATACAGCCAAAAAGCAAAAATAATACAACTAAACGTTGTACTTGATAATTTTCTCGAGCATTTTTCCTTTTCTTTTATGATTATTTTTAACTCAGGCCATTTTTTTCCGTTCATATATTTTAATTGTTGTTGTTTCCTCGACTGCTCTAGCGTGACTAAAAGACTAAGAAAACTCGAGCATTGGCGTAAGTTTTGTTGACGTTAAAATTAAATGAAGATGCCTATCAAAACATAAGCAGATTTGTTTTCATTATTATTAAGTAATATTCTGGTAAAGTTCTAACATCCTCAAGTATAGTTTATAGATTTTTTTTAAACATTACGCTGTAAGCGTCTGAATTAGAGTTACGGACTCGACTTCACTATCTTCACTTTTTATTTTCTCACTCCTCAGACATCAAATATAGAGTCATTTTAATGTGCAAACATTGGTCAAGCTTCACTGCCCTTTAGCCAGATCAGTGTTGTTATATTTAGATTATCACAAAAGAAGTATTGTACAGATTTTTACTCAAACATCTGCTCTAAAATGCCTGCCAGCTCTCTGACTACAATGTTGACTTATTGTTCGCGAACGCCTTAAACTGCGAGCTACATATGACCTATTCAAACAAACAAGAAATCGTAACCCTAATTATTTTGCTTTATTGCCTAGGACACATTATTTATAGGTTACAATAAGAGATAAACACTGGCGGATAAGATTTGCCACAAGGGTTTTCAAACAACGATAGGGTTTTCCAATCTTTGCTCGTTTATCTTTGGTCCAAATAAATCTCATTTAATCCGCGTATTTGAAGCTGTGAATTCACAAATCAGTAATCACATGGATGTATGCTTGCTCATATCCACCTTTGTAACTGGCAACACTGAAAACCAGCGTCACAGAATTATATTCAAATATATTTTTCGTACACAACCAAAAGCCAGCCTTTTAGCTAAATATTATCGGCAATGTAGCTATTAAAAATGATTTACTCACTAATAAAAAATCTATTTCAAGCATTACAAAACTTTGCTTGTGTCTGGCAGAGGCAAATGTCAAAGTGACATTTAAAGACAAACGAATGTCAAAAGTCATGATAAGCAGTGAATGTACAGTCGATATTTTTACACTTTAGCGCCTTGTCGCTCCAAGCACTCGTCAAAAAGTAGTCAAACAAAAAGATCATATTCAAAAATATTTGTTTTAATCAAATCAAAACTTATTCTTAGTTGACGTTTTATATTTGCAGTAAATAATTTCCTACTTGTGTACTACAGAAAACTGCGGCAGCTGTATGAAACCCACCCTGATTAGACCCTGTGTACGCTTTCTGAACCTTAGTAAAGAACGCGGAAATATTTTTTTATGCAACACAATATCTACAAGCTGAAAGGGAACGTTCCATCTCATTAGCATTGTGTAGGCAACGATTGTTGCCGACAAGGTAATTTGAATTTTAAATGGGGCCCAGCTATATTATAGGCACTGAAATATGCCATTAAGGATGTTAAATCCTGTAGGCAATTACAGCGGAACGTCAGGTACAAGTGTGATGGTCGCTGTCGTAATAAATGAAACAATAGGGTCTCTGATAGGGTTGCCAAAGGTTTACAACGCAAGGTTGGAGAGAAAAAGCATTAAAATAATCAGAATGATATTTTGTTCGAGCGTAATTGTTCGACCAACGTTTTAAATTAATAGTTGTACGCTTCGATCATTTGTAATATAGTAGATACACAATATTGCCTATAATTTTACATACATACATAATTATAGTGCATTAAGGTGAATTCGAAATTTGGGGAATTTCAAAACTCGTTACTCCACTAAACGGGGTATAATTACATAATCTAGCAACGCTTACCTATAAGCTCCAATGTCTTAGGCTTCTAGATAAGCGTTGCCAGATTATGGAATTGTTCCCTGTTTAGTGGATATTCACGATTTTCTAAATTGTCCCAATTTCGAATTGGACCTTACATAAATCACGTCTTTATCGCTTACGGGGTGGACAGAACCTAGGGTAGCAGACCCAAACGCCACGCTTAACATGATTGTGGGCGTTTAGGTAAAGGGAATCAAAATAGTGATAGGTTGCTAGCCGCTTCCCCTATAACATGATTCCTAAAATTTTCACGTGTGTGTCGATGGGCTTTTACCATCGGCGCGGGAAGACAAGTTTTTTCTTTGCTCCCAGACCAGTATCGAAGGATAATTTTACTATTTGTAATTATTATGAGACTTCGTCTCGCGTCGGTAGTTCACGCACGACTCTGTCACGCTATCACTGTCATTCTCACCTCACTACTAAGTTAGATCGAGCGACACAGCTACAGATGCGATTCGTCCATTAATCTGCCATTGGGCAACCAACCGACTGTTACAACTTCGAATTGGGTAACAAATTCCACGCTGTAAACGTATTTTGTTGCACGAACGCTACGCGGTTGCTACGGGCTATGACATCGTCTACGTACATACGTAGCACTGTCGTAGCAACAATCCTACGAAAAATATTTTTGATCCAGCAAGTGAAATATTCAGAGGTTCTAAATTATTCAGTGAGACAAATTGAAGTGAAACAGGCACGAAATCTATTTTGTCTAGAATCTGGAATAACTTAACCCATGTCTGGCGAAAGTGTTGCGAAAGTCATACTGACTTGGGTCATAAATTAACGGCCATGGATTCGTGATTTGACATCCGTAATAATTTATCAACTTCAACATCTTGTGCCCGCAATTTGCTTCCTGGCTGTATAAGTATTACTCTCACTGGAACACAACTTTAGAAGCTTGCTGATTAGCGGCAGGATTCGCTGGTAACGTGACAGTAGCGATCCGGACACATAATTATGGTCCTGCATTTTTTTTCTCTTCGACATTGGAGATATCTCCAATTAGTTTATTTGTCGGTGGAGGCGTTTTACAACTCCACTGAACTTGAATTATTTTTTTTGTTTTTTTTTCTCTTCATTTTTTTCCTTATCTACTTTGTTTTAGTTTGACTAGTAGAGACTTTATACATCTCTACTATAGACTATTATAATTTAAGGCTAGGGTACCAGACCTTATACATCCCTTTTATAAATGTATTTATTTAAGTAGAATTTAAGTATTTTTACTGTATTTTATTTTGAAAAAATTACTTTCTGCTAAGTTACTTGCGGCGCATTTTTCTTGGCAATGATGGTCTTTCTGAATACGGTGGTAATTTCAAAAAAGACATGTAAAGGAGCCCTTGGCGGCCAATTTGGAGAAATAAAATGTTGTGTTTTTTTATATACATTGGTTGATGTTCAAAATACATGACGTCACTTAAACGTAACTTTTTTTTTAATATAATGAAAAACCTTAACAGCAATATTCAATCAGACTAATCCAAACAGCTGCTGATATATTCCTGAATAATTTCAAGACACGTCCTATAATTAGACTCCAGAGTCGTCCCAATACAGCCTCAAAAAGGCAATATAGCCTACTACCTGTTGCCCGCAACTTCGTCTGCATAGAATTCGTTTATCGCTATCCCGCAGGAATTACGCAATTTTCCGGGATAAAAAGTAGCCTATGTGTTATTCCAGACGATAATCTATGTATGTTCCCAATTTCATCCAGATCTGTCCAGCCGTTCTGGCGTGAAAGAGTAACAAACATCCAAACATACTCACAAACTTTCACATTTATAATATTATAATAGGATTGTTTACATCCGATTGCTAAATTCATTTGCTAAACTTGACCTTAACAAAGACAAACAATGCAAGTTAAATGCTTGTAAAAGGTTGTAAAATCAAATGGCAGCTTGAAAAAGGTATCGCATCGAGACCACTAACCAAAATTGATCGCTTCCAGTGCCTACGCAAATATTTGTTGATAACATAAAAAAGCCTTTTATGAAATTGAACGTCGTATTCCATCGCTCTTTATCATATTCTATAATATTGATGAGAAGGTTCTAAGATTATTGATAGCTATCGATAAGGCCTTGTTAGGAGAATGTCCTTACAAATCGTGTTACATTTGTGATGTGTTAAACTTTAGCGATTCCACGGTAGTACATTTATAGACAAAGGCATGTTCGAATAATTAATGTTAAAAGGGGTTCATCACAGCGAATTAAACTTACTGAAACAGAAAGTAGGTACGATAGTATTTAATAACCGATTTTTTTAATAAACATGGCTAAAACTACCGCAAGGAAAATTTCTTTCTTTAAAGGAAAGGCTTTCGAATTAAAAAACCGCATTGAAATCGGTCTATCCGCTTGAGAGGTACGATGCCACAAACACAAACACACACACACACACACACACACTCACACACAAAGAGAGAGAGAGAGAGACATTGATGTTAAACCTATAACTTCCCTCTTATTGCATCGGGGGTCAAAAAGACTTTCGGGTCTATCTGCTGTCTGACTCACTCCTATGGGTTTGATATTTGAATCAGTCGATCGTACCGAAAACCCGAACGTTATTCTAGGAGCTCACTGATTGTACGGTCAAGTGCAAAAATAAGTATTGATAGGAACTTCTCAAAAATATGCCCCACGACCTTATTACGCCGGTGTAAGAGCGTATGGTTACTTATTTTTGAATCTTTGTCTAGATACATATTATTACACTTGACTGTACACCTTTTTATGTTTATGTAATTCACGCCTCAGTAGCGTATTTACAAAAAATAAAGAAACTAAGAGAGGCCTTGTTTGAAATCGCAACTCACGCACTTAATTAATGACATGGTATAACTTCAGCCGCTTATATCATTAACACACTTATGATAAATAAGTGATGAGTCGCGGTTTTAATACAGGTAATTATATGATAGGGCCTTACGTGAGCTCTGCCCGTATTGCTACCACTATCTTACCCTACAATTACGTCACTGAGCAGTAACGCTGTAACCTCAAAGCAAAGGTAACGGTGCAACCGTTGCGTTCAGGAGTAGAGACTGTCATCCGGGAAAATCACTGACGCATACGGTGCAGTGCAGAGTCCTGGCCATCTAAACTGGCAACGTAGCTTTCATCCCTCCAGTATAAGGCGTATCTATGAGCGGCGGTGACCGTCTAACTACCAATCAGATAATTGACTTAGCAAGATTTCCTTCCGGATCGCTTCACTACATAGTATAAAACAAAGTCGCTACGCAAGGTCTTACCACCCGCAACGGTTTCCCAAGTTACTGTAGTATAATGTAAATTTCCCTTTTTTAATCTCGTCCACCCGTCCCGGACACCGCTCGGACGCAATAAAAGAAAGTTAAGTAGATTACGTCTTTTGAATAGCCGCTGGATGATATACTCGCAATTAAATATTGCCATAATTTGTTTAATACACACCACAAATATTTAATATATCGCTCTTAAGTCCACGAAACTAATGCGTGTTAATTTAATTTTATAAAGGTTAACTGGAACAAAACCCTTTTAGAGATAAGTTCGCCTTTGTGCATTTGTGTTGTGCTGTATTCATCTTTTTCGTGTGTTTTATGTACAATAATGAGTATACATACATACATATTTCGTAAACTAAATCTGTTAAATGATTCATTAAAAGACATATTCCAATATCAATGAATAAACTTGATGGTATAATTATTTCCTTATCTTGTCCCAAAGTCTTTTGTTAATTTTCCCAGTCGTTTAATGAAGCATTTTAAAGGCCATTAAAATTGGTAAAAATTAGTCCTGATCACCATCTGATGCTCCTTTTGCACACTCATTTTAAATATTAATCTCCGTATAAAACTGAGTAGCTGGAGAA
The DNA here is from genome assembly GCA_932294345.1 of Pandemis cinnamomeana. Classification (NCBI taxonomy): domain Eukaryota; kingdom Metazoa; phylum Arthropoda; class Insecta; order Lepidoptera; family Tortricidae; genus Pandemis; species Pandemis cinnamomeana. Next base: position 5,169,079 of record OW028705.1, on the reverse strand, counting down.
ATTTTGTCACCTCAATCTTCAAAGGACAACCCTGCATATGAAAGCGATGTTGATTAAATTCATAAATTGACTCCCATTACGACCGTGTTAGGAGACCGTTACGGAGCGCTCTGGCCATTCGGTTTGATGTTCTCTTCCATTGATTACCCTCTGAAATAACGCACGTCCATTGCCCTTAATTACTATCCATTTCTGAACGGTTCGCGAAATTTATTTCGGTAGAAGAAACTTTTGTTCAGCAAATTTTCACCGCGACAGACGCTTAAGCATAATCGGGCTTGTCGCTCGCCGCGGAAATTCCTTAACCCACTTACCCGATTGAATATCAATTGAAAATATTAAAAAAGCATAATAAAAAGGAGAAGTGCTCACCCAAAATTATCGATGAGGCCACAAAGGCGCGGCCTTGGAAGTTGTACGAAGTCGCAGGAGGGTATGGCGGGAGCGACGCAACAGGCGACTGACGCGACGATGCACAGAACTAATTAACGCGCATTATTTCACACAGGTTTTGGTCACTGTTTGGGTAGTTTACCGGTTTTCCAGTGAGGAGTTGCGGTGCCGCCGGAGAGGGATCGCGCGGCGTTCGTCCGCCACAGTCGCGTGCCTGACTCTGGGCCTCGCCTCCCGCGCACTCCCCCGCCCACCCCTGCACCCCTGGTACCCTTACCCGCGCAAAGCCTGTTCGTTTAGTATGAAATTCGCACCCTTGTGACATTTGAAACCATTGTTCACATAACAGCTATTTGAGCAGACAATTTACAGTCAACAAATGTGTTGGATCACTTGACAGCGTTTTATTTTGATTGTATCGCAATTCTTACTGAAATCGTAGCCTAATATTAATGTTGAAGTCATTATTCAGTATCATTTTTGATGAATTTAAGTGGAACTAAAAACGTGTGTATAGGGAAAATAGAAAGAGTGGTGTTCGGTACGAAGCCATTTAACGTAAGAAGTGTTGACAGTGACAATGGTGTCATAAACATATTATAAAATAGTTCGCTTAGGTCTAAAGAGGTTGCGTTCACACTCCAACATCCTCCCTTGAACGCAAACCCTTAACTTCGAGGAAAGCCCTTCTTCAGCTGGTGAACTTCAACTTCGCTTTGACGCGTTCATCGCAACGCTTGGTAAATAGCCATACATCTCTCCTCACTGTTCTGCAGATATCAAATATCAAATCCAGTGATATCTGTTCCAGCACAATGTACTATAATTTCTATAAACATGTAAACTTCTATAAAACTGTCTTCAGTATTTTATCGGATTCTTTCAGAATTTTGTAGGTATATGCACTATCCCGTTACATTGCCTTTAATGAACATTTCTTGCTCTGTCTTGTCCTGGTCTGTCCTGTCCTGGTACCACGGAGCGACTTTATTCCTTAGCATCGGATACGTTTGACGGAACGTATTGCATCAAGAAAATCGGAAGTCACTGTGCTTTTTTCTCTGAGGCCGGATAGGTATGTTTAAACGGAACATATATTTACCTCAAGTCTTATATATCGGAAGCACTGGTACCAAAAATATTCTAAACGGTTCTCGTAATTTCAAGCAGATTTTACTATTTTTCTGTACGTGGATAACTTTTATTTTCGGATCCATAAATATCTGACTTATATGACGGTTCTTGTATTAATTTGCCTTCCGTATTCTCACTCTTGCTGACAGTTATCAGTTTCTTCAATCTTCAAAATATCGGCAATTCTCATACTCTTTCCGAGTCCGTGATTAAATCTGATCATGTTGTTGAAGAAAAATTTGCGATGTCGGTGACGGATTGTCCGAGGTTATATCGTAAATGGCGACCGGTAACCTAATCCATATTCATCCGCGATTTAAAACTTTTAAAATTTATTTCCCTATTTCGGCACGTATCATGGTGTCTGGGCCCATAACCTGATGAATTTAAGTGGAACTAAAAACGTGTGTATAGGGAAAATAGAAAGAGTGGTGTTCGGTACGAAGCCATTTAACGTAAGAAGTGTTGACAGTGACAATGGTGTCATAAACATATTATAAAATAGTTCGCTTAGGTCTAAAGAGGTTGCGTTCACACTCCAACAATTTTGGTGGGCCGCGTTATAATTCCAGACAAGGAATAATAGAGCCTCATTTCAACGCTTTTATCTCGTGCTAAGGTGTAAGTTTACGTTCCTTAATATGAATATCGAATACCAGTTACCACCCGCGGCTTCACTCCCGTTACAATAATGCTTTTCCCTTAGTAATTCCGGAAAAATCATCCTTAACCCTTGTCCACGTCATACATGGAGACTGTATCCTAATCTTTGTTTTCTACATACATACAGAAATCACGCCTTTATCCCTTACGATATAAACAGAGCATAGGGTAACAAGACTTAAAGGCCACTGTTAACATGATTGTGATGGTACATATATGTATTTGGGAAAAAACAGTGGTGGATTGCTAGCCGCATTGCCTATAACATGATTCCTACGATTTTCACCAATTCCCTCAATGGGTTTTTTTGTATTCTAGATTCACGGATTAGATCTGTCACGGATGAGTCAGTCAGTTAAACAAAACCGAGCATCTGCTGCAGCAGCTGCTGAATATTCAGAATCAATTTTGGTCACAGTGTATAACTAAATTCTGTTCACAGCCTGCCTCCATGTTGCCAAGGTAATGGCCGGACGCAGTTTGACAAATTCGGACTATTTATTGTGCACATGTTTACATAAATCGGCTGGTTGGCTGTTTATTCCGCATGCGAGCATCCGTACCGGACAATAATCGGATTCGATTCGCATTGTTGGCGGCACGTCCGGCGCAGCGCATAAAGCCTTCAGAACTGACAAACGACCAGTGTGCATAGGGCTCAAGTTAAACCTGGTAAACTTAGTCGTTTAAACTGTACAAGCTCTTATCTTCGAATCCCCTTGTTACCCATCTTATTGCTCCTAATATTGATACTAATTTCGTTAGTCAAGAAATAACCGTGATAGCCCTATGGTTTTATATATGGTCTCTGAAGCGGAAAGTCGTGGGGACCCAACTCACTTCTCTGAGTCATTCGGGATTTATGTGCGAAATTACATGTTGAAATATACCGTGAGCTTTGTGATCAAATTTGCATGCACCTGCGAAGCCGTTCAATGGTGTGTAAAATTCTTAGCTAGCCAAGAAAAATATTTTATTTTATTTTATTTTAGAATTTTCGAATATGTCGTCACATAGAAGAAAATGAAATTAGGTTTGATTAGTTAGTGGTGATGAACAATATTAAAAGAAATACGTACGAATAAAACACTTAGTGAAAATTGTGAGATTTCTCTTTCAAAATTAAAATAAAACAAAAGCAGCAATCGGTGCTTACAAAATTGTGATAAATTGTCTGTCCTGGCAACACTGGCTGAACGTATGCGCAAGGGAAATTAAAGGGTTCAGGCAACTCTAACATCACATTTATATTTACTGTTAATAGTCTTTCAGGAGAGTGATATAGAAAAATATTTCAAAACAGAGAGAGAAAAGTATATAATAATTTATTATTAATAGATAACAAAACAGTACAGATAGTAGTTTTCTAAAATAATAATTATAAAGCGCGGACAGACCGATGAATATGACCAATCTAAAACAAATTATTTTGTCATTTTGGCTACGGTCATTTTAGTTTTCATAGCGTTAAAAACTGTTATACCAATCTTTGTTTACTCGTTTAACTTTACTTGTTTGTGTTGTAGCGACTCACATTTGGAACTACAGAAAGCTGCAGAACCACAGAACTATCCCTACCGTGTAAATAAAGCAACGCGTTTGTATTTGATGCCTATCGAAAACGAATACATAAAAATATTATCGGGCTTACTGAGCAATGACAACATTTATCCTTAGACGAAATACCAGCGATTATATACGGCGCGCCGCCCTGAGCCCTGAAATATAAATAAGCCTGTCCCTCAATGCCCGACGGCTTTCTTATCAAAGGCACCGACACTACCACAAGGTTCGTCGGCAATATTAAATAGTCTTCTCTAGTCCATTACAAAAGAGATCATTCTAATATATAGGTAATAGCAATAAAGTCGTGCCCTTTGTAGAGGGATCAAACCCGTCAAAATTAACAACAAAAGACAATGACTGTAGTAAACAATTTAGCAAGCTTTGTAGGGAGCCGAATTTGTTTACGAAACAATTAGCAGCTCCCTACAGTAGCCGGTACAGCGTTGACAAAATGAATCTATTGTTGTTTTTTCTTATGTTGTCCAATTTGTAATTACGTAATTTATTACCTGAAAAGCTGTTCCATTGGTAATTTCAAATAAGATTAGAACTGCGAGTGCTAAGAACTTGATCTACATAATCAGGACAGCTAACAGCATGTGTATCTACGCATACAGCATGTGTATTTACGCTACACACACATAAATCACGTCTTTATCTTACGGGGTAGACAGAGCTTAAAGTAACAAGACCTAAAGGCCACGTTTAGCATGATTGTGGGCGTATGGGTGGAAAGAGGAATCAAAATAGTGATGGGTTGCTAACCGCATCGCCTGTAACATTCCTATATCCATTCCCTCGATGGGCTTTTACCATCTGCTCGGGAAGAGAAGCAACTGGTACATTCTATGTTTTTTCTTTACTCCCAGACCAGCATGGAAGCACAATTAATACATAATAGCGATTTGAAGAATGAATTTGCCAATTAACTCTTACCTGACACGTCAGGACAGGTAAGACATGCCTACCGAATGCACCCGGATCTCTGGGCAAAAATTACCACCCACTGGGTTTCATGCGACGGACATCGGAGCAGAGGCAGACACAAAAGAAGATGGCGGGACGATTTGGAGTCTTTTGAGCCGGACTGGGGAAGCCTTGCAACAGACGGACGCGAATGGAAAGAGAAAGGGCCACAAAAAAGACTTACCCACACAATTCCTCCCAACTTCATGTACGTAGTAGTAGCAAAAAATTAATTACACATTACAAGGTTTGGGTACAAGGACGACTTCGATAAGAAAATAAGCAAAATAAATAGGGGGGAGGAAACAGAGTCGTACCTTCCACGGGCTATTTATACAGTTGGTTTCACATTTCGCCAATAACATTCGGTGCTGCGTGGGCGCCAGTGCGAGCGGCCACCAATAAAGGTCATCGAAACGCCGAACACCATCAAAAGTAACGGAACAATTTAGTGCCTAGGATTTTTAACGTAGGAAACATTTTGGTAGGCGCGCTCGCCGGGATGTCAAGCCGCATCTTTTTGTTTTTTGTTGCAACAAATGAAATGCGTTATCATTAAAATAATAAGATATGCACTATAAAAGTGATTTGTTACCATGACGTGCCGTTCTTCTATACTGGTCTGGGAGCAAAGAAAAAACATAATATGTACCAGTTGCTTCTCTTCCCGCGCATATGGTACAAGCTCATCGAGGGAAAGGGCGAAAATCAAAGGAATCATGTTATAGGCGATGCGGCTAACCCATCATTATTTTGATTCCTTTATCCACCTTTACGCCCGCAATCTTGCTAAACGAAGCCTGTAGGTTTTGCCACCTTAGGCTCTGTCTACCCCGTAAGGGATAAAGACGTAATTTGTATATGTACGCACGTACCGCTAGTGGCGTTGCAAATTTTTCCGTAGTAGGTTTTCCAGTCATTATGTCACGTAAGAACTTACACAATATGCTCTGAACCTAAATTTTGATTAACCAAAGCCTAAATGTTGCTCCAGGCTAGGTTTAGTCCATAAATGAAAGCTATAGAGGTCCGCGTTGAGTAGTTCCCAAGATTACCGCGAACAAAACTGTCAAAGAGAAAAAACTCACACCCGTTGTCCTTTAAGCGACTTTACACTTTTTAACATCACATTAAAACAATACAAACAAAAAGAACGAGTAAACGTGACTTTTAAGAATTAGCAGCAAATTAGCAGGCAATTAAACGCGGTCGTCTCTTCAATTTAGTTAAAATGCAGTTAAAAATAACCTTGCCCCAGTCTCGCCTAAACGTCCCGCCGCTGGCAGTGGCACAACCCCGCTGGCGTGCCCCGAAACAGGTTAACTCCCTTACAAAACTTCCCGTAATTACATTAATGTTTACGTTCCATAAAGATTCTATTTGCCGTGTGGTAAGGGCTGAGAATGTGAAACCGAGTACGCACCCGCAGGCAACTTGAGCCCTTGGATCGCGGCCTATGATGCTTACGTTAAAAAATATCCAGGACTGGTACACGGCAATATAATCAGGTAAGCACCTACGCACGCTCGCGCCGTATCTATCCTGCTTACCGAATAGCTTTGCTGTGTGTACATAGTAGCAGATACTTTTATATGCGTATAAATTCTCTTTTGCCTCGCGGTTTCCGTCAAAATTTAATGTGTTTATGATGTTGAAAAAGTAAACGTTATATTTCTTAGGATTTACTTCAAAGTCAGTAAAATGGATCGCGAAATAATATGAAAAATAACAATTGGGGTGCGAGTCGGATTACCTCCGCGTGTGGTCATCAGCTGCGAAAAAGCAGTGCTAGGTCCGGTGCACCTTGGGCATCGGTTAATGATTTCCTGGCAGAATCTGAGGGATATCATTAACCGTAGGCTAAGATCCCGACAGTGGGGGTCTTTTTGACTTTAATACGTTACTAGGTTCAGAGTGTATTAATTAGTTATGACTGAAAATCGCAAAAGTTTTAAACGTAGTATTTGATGATCTAAGTGCGATTAAACGTATGAGAACCAAGAGCAAGAAAATACCTATCCGTCATTACCTATCTACGCTAATCCTACTAATATTATAAATGCGAATGTAAGTTTGTTTGTTACGCTTTCACGCGAAAACTACTCTACCTATCACCACGAAATTTTGTACACATGTTCTTGGAGGTATTAGACGTAACATAGGATACTTTTTATTAAAAGAAAATTTAATTAAAATCTGCGCGGACGAAGTCGCTGGCAAAAGTTCGTTAGTTATATTCGCACAGTTCACTATTTTTGCTTTTGTTGGACGTAACCGCTATGGAAACACGCAAGGCTAACTCGTCACATTATGTTTACTTGAGTATAGACGTCTGTTGTACGACTTATATACTTCCCCCTGAATGAAAGTAGCATAAAAAGTGTACCTAATACCTACAGAGACAGTCCCTAGTCCTGTCCTAAGCTTTGTGCGTCGAATGCTTTGTTACTTTTAGCACAAATGTTACAATCAGTGTTGCCAGGTCACTTCCCTTGAAAATTACACTGCCATCCCTAAAAAGTTCCATTTTTTTTACCTCATAGAAATCAAAAAGAATAATATTGTGTTAAAACAAAAAATTGTCTGTATTTTTTTAGTGTGTATTTAAAGTTTTTTACCACGTATCTTTATGCCGGGACCTTAAGTTCCTTCCAAGTTCCGCGGCGGTGTCCAAAGTTCCGCAAAACGGAAGAAACGGATCTAAACGGTAACACTGCTTACAATAAACAGTATTGATAAGAGCATTGGGTCGTGTTAGCAGTCCATAGGGACCCTGTTGATTCCATTCAACTCGTAATCCTGGACTAACGCGCCATTCCGATTAGCTCAATTGTCTATCCGCGCGCGGGAATAGCGGCAAATTCAATCAATTCAACAGCTACTCAATTCTACCACAGAGTTTTAAATAGACCCCTGCATACAAAGGAGCCGGTAAAATGAACATCAGAATCCTATCCTACTAATCACTACATAGTATAAAATAAAGTCGCTTTTTCTGTCCCCATGTCCCTATGTCCCTATGTATACTTATATCTTCAAAACCACGCCACGGATTTTGATGCGGTTTTTTAAATAGATAGAGTGATTCAAGAGGAAGGTTTATGTATGTATAATACATGCAAATATACCGTGCGAAGCCGGGGCGGGTCGCTAGTAATATTATAAATCGTTGATTAAATACAAAACGGACGCATTCCAAAATCATTTGCCATTGCATCTAAAGACGTAAGTCGGTCGTTATAAGGTTTCAAATGTAACAGTGTCAGATTTTGAAATGTGTCGCTTTTGTATTTAAGCAGCGAAATGTGAAAGTTTGTGAGTATGGATGTTTGGATGTTTGTTACTCTTTCACGCCAGAACGGCTGGACAGATCTGGATGAAATTTGGAACATAGATAGATTATAGCCTGGAATAACACATAAGCCACTTTTTATTGCGTAATTTCTGGGGGATAGCGATAAACGAATTCTATGCAGACGAAGTTGCGGGCAACAGCTAGTTAATGATATATTTATAGTACATTACATTCCGAGGGAGGTATTTATTTCCATGTAAACAATATTATTAATCTGATGTATATTTATTTTTGTCTTAAGTTAGGTTTTACAAAATTTATATTAAAAGTAATAAAACAAATGACTATTATTAGGGTGGTGAAATAAAGAATATCTCAGATCGCAGGAACTTGACGCACGAGGCGAGGGCGATAAACATGCGACCTGAGGCTTTCTTTATCTCCCCCCGAGGTGTGCAATTTTACGCCTTCCCGTGGCCAGGAAGCGGAAATTTCCGCTCGCGTACCGGGCGGTAATTGGCTACTTATGGCCCGGGCGACGTAAAGTACTTTATAGATGTACAGTCAAGTGTAATAATATGTATCTAGTCAAAGTTTCAAAAATAAGTACCATACACTCTTACACCGCCGGCGTAATAAGGTCGTGGGACATATTTTTGAGAAGTTCGTGTCGATACTTATTTTTGCACTTGACCGTACAGGAGAAGCTATCGAAAATTAATCAAAATCTCATCGCTGATATTATCTGCGATTTATAGAAGACTAAACAAATTATTTTAGAAACGCTGCTCCTTACTCTTCAATGTGTGTAATTTTACTACTTGTGTAAAGCTCTATGCCAACCAAATGGTTGTGTTAGTATTGTTGTATGTATGTATAACTCTTTATTGTACATAACACACAATAAAAAGATGAATACTTGTTATACAGCACAAATGCACAAAGACGAACTTATCCCTAAAAGGGATCTCTTCCAGTTAACCTTAACAGCAGCAGGCAGCTAAGGATTAGTTTTCAGGAACTGCAATTTAAGCTCACTTGCCTAACCTAGATCAGGTTAGCCTATTAACCCGGGTTTAACTGGACATATACCCACTTGTAAACAGCCAAAGCCAATTAATCTTCAGGTTAGTTAGTTTACCAGCTATTCCGAGTTAACACAATAGGTCCTAACTTGGTTATGCCATGTTCTACTATGGATGTTGCTTGACTTACCATTTCTACCGTAACCTTAAAACAGTATGTGCGTAATAACGTTAAGCACCACAAAGAACGTAAGACTGGAGTTGGTCTTTACTAATCTTTATATTACACTTTTTTAAGATTTTTTTTTAATTTCATATGAGACAGCGCACCATTTTTTTTTTTTTTTTTTGCGACGGAAAAATGCGTTACGCATACGACCGCGCCGTGGGGACGGCGCGGAAGTTATGTGGGACTCTCCCTCCTCCCCGCCCCCCCCCCCGAGCGGGGGGAAGCGGAGGAGGCCTACCCACTAAAAAACCGGTATTCCCTCTCTGCCATTGGAGGGGCGCCGTGGGAGCATATTGGTGTCACCACGCACGCCCCGCCGGCCGCCCCGGCCTAAACGCCGGGGCTCCCGCGCCAAAGAGAGGGGGGCCGGGAATACTTGGCCCCCCCCTAGACTCGTGGGCCTCTACGCGCTAGCAGGGGATCCCCATCCCCCGCTAGCAGGCACCACTAGGGGAGGGCAGCAGCAAACTGCCGCCGCCTCCTCCCCGTTCGTCTGCGCCGGAGCGGGGGCGCGAGGGGGTCATTCTCGCGCTCCCGCTCCCTCTCCTCCTTCTGCGACATCACGTCCTCGCAGAAGAAGGCGACGGCCTCCCAGGACCCCTCACTCCCGACCATGGCGTACACTACGCCGGGAAGTGAGAGGTCGCCGCCGATAGTCGCCGCCAGAGTGCGGCGCTGCTCGGACCAGGCGGGGCACAGCTCCAGCGTGTGCTGTGCCGTGTCCGCCGCCGCGCCGCACTCATGGCAGGACTCCGTCTCCTCCCTACCGATTCGTTTCAGGTACCGCCCGAAGCAACCATGCCCGGACAGTACCTGCGTGAGTCGGTAGGTGAGGGACCCGTGGGCCCTCCCGCACCACTCCAGGAGCACCGGGCGGATGGCTTGGATAGTGCGGGTGCCGAACTCGGCATCCCGCAGCTCATCCACCCAGCGCTCCATGACCCCTTCTCTTTGGAGCTCCCGGGCTCGGGTTAGCTCCGCCGGGGCAAGGAATTCGCCCCGGGCCCTCCTCTCGGCCCTGGCTTTATACGCCTCGGCCAGGGCCTCCGCCTCCAGCTCCCAGGGGGGGGAGCCGGCGATTACGCCCGCCGCCTGCCAGCCTATGGTGCGGTAGGCCCGGCACATGCGCGTGCATATAACGCGCTGGGGGCGCCTCAACAGCGCTTTCGCCGCGGGGGTCAGGCCGTCCGCCCATATGGGCGCCCCATACAGCGCCATGGAGCGCAGGACGTTGGCGTACAGGCGCCTGCATGGGGCGTCTGGCCCGCCGGAATTCGGCAGGAGGCGGCTCAGCGCCCCCGCCGCGCCCACTATCCGGGGGATGAGGTCCCGGAAGTGGGCCTCCCACCGCCATTTGCCGTCCAGGGTAAGGCCCAGATATTTGATCTGGGCCTTAACCTCGACGGTTTCGCCCGCGACCCGCAGCGCCGCTCCTCGCGGCACCCGCCACATCGGCCCCCTAAAACAGAGGGCCTCGGTTTTGGGCAGGGCCACCCTCAGTCCGAGGGCCCTGATCCTTCGGACAATAAGGGTAGCCCCCACCTCCGCCCTCCTCCGGACCTCCTCCCACGTGGTGCCCCTGACGGCGATCAGCGTGTCATCTGCATAGCAGATGACCGCCATCCGGGGCAGCACCTCTCCGCGGATGGCCCAGTCGTATCCGAGGTTATGAGACAGCGCACCATAGCATGATAGCATGTAAGGACAAAGATGTCGTTTATGCATCCCGCGTCAACATAAGCGTATTAAATATGTCGCTCTTTCACTTGCTTTGCGTATAACCATACATCGCACTCAAGGAGGCACATAAAAAAATACTAAGTATAAATACCTTGTTCTGGCAACTCGAAAATTAATTGATAAACCTTAATAACTGAGCGAGCGCTGTATGCTAAAGTATAAATGATATTACTGTACTTTTATTAAAATTAATTGAGTAGTTTTCGCGGGAAATAGTATCAAACATTAACCATTTGACAGTGATAGATGCCAGGCGACAAGTCTACGATTCGATACTTTACGTGGTATTTTTTAATTGTTATTTTTTGTAGCTCTTACCAACTGATTTGCCCGCAATATGCCTTCTAGAGTGCGATGTACGCTTACTACTATACTTGTTCTAAAATTATATGTATGCATTCAGCTTAAATCCTACATAGTAAATAATAACCACGAGCCAAAACAAGCATCAGACTAATGTGAAATGTAACATTTCTCACGTTCTATGACTGTGATCAAACTTTGACAGCGGAAAAGCTTCCTTCTCCCGTCATTAGTGCTCTGTATCATGCAGAATAATTTTGTAGCACGAAACTACGGAAGAGGCGGGTAAATAAAATCCCATTAACAAATTCAAAGCTCGCTTGCGATTCGCCGTCTAATGTGTTTTATTATACTTTCCTATTAGGTCGGGCAATTCCGATCACTTCCAACTACCTGTATTGTTTGTTTTTCCCCTTCGAAATATTTTTACAAAAACATCGTTGTTCGCACCGTCGGTGCGCCTTTTTATAGTCGGTACTAGAGAAATTAATTTACGAATTACGCATTTTGTCACGCAAACCACCGGTTGATGGATGGCCGGTATGAACACATAGTAATAATAATACCTTGACTTACTTATGTTTCTAGTAATGTGTCAAATACTGAAACTTTTTTCCAAGCGGACTTAAAACAAAGCAGCCGGGGTTTTATAAAGTGCCTCGTCATAGTAATACGTCAATATGATGCTCAATTGCTATGTACTTTTTTAGGCGCTACAACAAAAATGAACCGTAAAATTTGGAAAATAAACTTACCTAATATCGAGCTAGAGCTCGAGCGTATTCATTTTAAGAAACATTTATTTTTCATCACCTTCAATCTGTTTCCGTCCCACTGCTGGGCTCAAAAGACACACGAACAGGCAATCAACTAAGTATACAGGTTCCGCTTGTGCCTTTTCAGGTACGTAACTGTAAAAATTAACTTAGGAAGTACAACAAATAACCATCGCAAGAAGATTTACATATAAAGTACGTAAAGACACTCGATATTAAATTGGTATCAGATATCGTGCAAGAAAATAAAACGGCCTCGCCGCTGACGCTTGTTCGTGATGAACTGGATAGATAAAAGACGGTAAAGCGTGGTTTAAATAACACAACACCGCGACTATATCGACTCCAACTTCGCTGGCATGGCGCCAAATGATGTTTTTATCAATTCCGTTTTCTCGCTTGTCGCTCTGTGCTTCACTTTCCTAATGAGGTAGTCGGTAAGAGATGGACGTGTCATCAAAGCCAGGCGGGATATCAGGTACGGGGTGTCCTACAAATTGGTTTGAGTAACAAAAATTGCTTAGCATAGGAACCGTCACATTACTTCGTGGGACAGATACAGATAGATACAGATCATCAGTAAACTATGAAGACTACACCACGCTAGCTACTTGGCATTGTAGTGGCATATACATAAATACATAGGTACACACAGCAAAGCGAATCGGTGAGCACCCTAGTTATCCAAGTGTGTCATTCTATACACACATCCGCACTTATCCGCTGCCTTATTACGCACACAACAAAATGCCCTGTCTGTGCTAATTGTGTTTTCTGACTACCTTCACGCATAGTTATTCAAACCTGCTGGTATTTTGTTCAATGGAAGCATAATTTTGCCACCAGTATTATAAGCGTGGTGGCTCAGGTGTATTGACCTAGGGTTATGAAACCTAAAGAACCGGGTTCGAATCCTGCACAAGTGTATCTTTTTTGTTTTCAATTTTAAATTACTAATCTCAAAATAAACTCATGTTTACCTAAAACAAGAAAAAAAGGACGTAAAAGAATAAAACAATAAAATGCAATTATTGGTTCAAATTGTTTATTGCAACATTTAATTTTTATTGTATTAGCCTCTATTTGTGTTATTATTATTATTACCAAAAGTAATTAAATTAGCTAAATAAAACTGCACACTTTTCCTTATAGAATAATATTCATAAAATAACACACACTTTAGAGGCCAGTATGATTTTATGTTTACTAAAAAGTCTTATGTCACTAACATAATAATTATCTTGCAAATTGAATACACAACCATAATAGGGCTATTTTTAAGATGACACATAATTAATATCTTAAATTCTGGTTTATTAGGTTTAAGTCTGATAAAGATGAACGAAACGTTTTATTTGCGGACGTGTAAGTCAGTGGTGAAATGAATAGACATGTTAAATGACAGCCATTAACAATAACATCATTTCACACTGGGTTATAATCTCCACTTTGAAGCGACTAAGCTACCTATCTCGATTTGGTTTGGATTTGGACACCAGGGCCCATCGATGAGATCCAACCCCACACGGAAAAAAAAACTTAGCTGTGGTAACTAGGAATTAGTTGGCGCAGCTAAATTCCTTCGAAACTATAGGGACATCGAAGTATTTAGCTATCGTTGCAAAGAGTTTTTCGCTACCGAAACTTGGCTGTGATAGCAAATATTCTTAGTTGTGATCACTTTGAAGTTTGGGAAACTTAGCAGTGACTGCTAATCATATTAGCTAAAATTAGTTGTGGCTGCTAAGTATATTAGCTATATTTAGCAGTGACAGCTAATTTAATTAGCAATATTTAGCGGTAGCTGCAAACAAATTTGCCGTAGCTGCTAATTACTTTAGATGTGACAATCAAAATAATTCGTTGCATCGGTGAAAGTGTTGGCTGTAGCAACTAAGTTAGTTTGATACTTAGTTGTGAGATGTAATCAAGTTAGTTGTAGCTGCTAATTAAGTTTGTTACAGTTACTAAGAGTCTTAGTTGTGGGATGTAATCAGTTTGGCTGTAAGTACTAATTGGGTTTGTTACTGTAACCAAGAGTCATAGTTGTGGGATGTAATCAATTTAGCTGTAGCCTCTAATTGGGTTTGTTACTTTAACTAAGAGTCTTAGTTGTGGGATGTAATCTGTTTAGCTATAAGTGCTAATTGGGTTTGTTACTGTAACTAAGAGTCTTAGTTGTGAGATGTAATCAGGTTAGCTGGAGCTGCTAATTAAGTTTGTTACAGTTACCAAGAGTCTTAGTTGTGGGATGTAATCAATTTGTGGCCCGAGGAAGCGACCGCCACTGCGATACGGCAACCCGTGCACACACCTGCAAAGTCTGATAGACCGGGCCCGTTAACGTCCTAACGAATTAGAAGCAGTAACGTGCACACTAGGCTACTCAGACTCGCTTCCTGTGTCTGTTACAAGATAATCATTCAAAATCATCTCGGGTATATATGGACGCTCGGTCAACCAAACGATAGCGCGATGTAACTTGCGCGCAGCGCCATCTGTTGGCGTATTTCGTAAGCTCAGTTGCTGTTGGCCTTAATACTTATCGTTACTTATAGTCAAAGCTGCAAAAAGTTCTTGGCTGCCACACTTAAGTCTGATTTGCTACGACTGCTAATATGATATTGCTGTTCATTGCAAAGTAAATTTGTTGGTGCGACTAAGATTCTTAGCAACATTAGCAAAAAAATATTTAGCAGTTGCAGCAAGTAATATTAGCTACAGTTTGTGAATAAGTTAGTCAAAGCTGCAAAAAAGTTCTTGACTGCCACACTTAAGTCTGATTTGCTACGACTGCTAATATAATATTGCTGTTCATTGCAAAGTAAATTTGTTGGTGCGACTAAGATTCTTAGCAACATTAGCAAAAAAATATTTAGCAGTTGCAGCAAATAATATTAGCTACAGTTTGTGAATAAGTTAGTCAAAGCTGCAAAAAGTTCTTGGCTGCAACACTTAAGTCTGATTTGCTACGACTGCTAATATAATATTGCTGTTCATTGCAAAGTAAATTTGTTGGTGCGGCTAAGATTCTTAGCAACATTAGCAAAAAATTATTTAGCAGATGCAGCAAAGAATATTAGCTACCGTTTGTGAATAAGTTAGTCAAAGCTGCAAAAAGTTCTTGGCTGCCACACTTAAGTCTGATTTGCTACGACTGCTAATATAATATTGCTGTTCATTGCAAAGTAAATTTGTTGGTGCGACTAAGATTCTTAGCAACATTAGCAAAAAAATATTTAGCAGTTGCAGCAAATAATATTAGCTACAGTTTGTGAATAAGTTAGTCAAAGCTGCAAAAAGTTCTTGGCTGCAACACTTAAGTCTGATTTGCTACGACTGCTAATATAATATTGCTGTTCATTGCAAGGTAAATTTGTTGGTGCGGCTAAGATTCTTAGCAACATTAGCAAAAAATTATTTAGCAGATGCAGCAAAGAATATTAGCTACAGTTTGTGAATAAGTTAGTCAAAGCTGCAAAAAGTTCTTGGCTGCCACACTTAAGTCTGATTTGCTACGACTGCTAATATAATATTGCTGCTCATTGCAAAGTAAATTTGTTGGTGCGACTAAGATTCTTAGCAACATTAGCAAAAAAATATTTAGCAGTTGCAGCAAATAATATTAGCTACAGTTTGTGAATAAGTTAGTCAAAGCTGCAAAAAGTTCTTGGCTGCCACACATAAGTCTGATTTGCTACGACTGCTAATATAATATTGATGTTCATTGCAAAGTAAATTTGTTGGTGCGACTAAGATTCTTAGCAACATTAGCGAAGGATATATTAGTAGATGAATCAGAAAAAAATTAGCAGCCGTTGCAAAAATGTTATTAGTGATTGCAAAATGTATTTATCAAACGTATCAAAGATATTATCTGCTGTCTAACACATGTAAAATTAGTAATAGTAACGAAATTTTTATCCACTATAACTAAGAATTATTAACGGTTACAACTAACAGCAATTACTAAATTATTTTGTTGATAAATTAGCTATAGTTGCTAATCAATTAGTACTGTTAGCAAATTATTTGAAATTCGTTTAGCTAAATATCGTTATCAGTGGTAGCTAACTGGTTTTAGTTGCTATAGACATGGCCTTGTTACAGTTGCAAACAAATTGTATGCCACAGCAAAGAAAATTTCAGCAAAGGGAGCTTAGCTATCACGGCTAATTCATTTCTCTCCGTGCATAGCCTAAAGTAACACTGCCACTCGTTCTGCACTGTAAAACATTACTGTGTTTATATATTTAATTAAGTTAATATATTTCGTCTTCATCACTAAAAATCACTACATTTGACTTTGATTGATGTAATAATCAAAGTCAAGATATTCACGAGCAAAGGTTTCTTCTATGCTGGTCCGTTAAAGCATGTTTTTTGCTGGTCTACGGCAATGCAATCCTGCAGCATGCAGATGGTTTCGCACAGGTTGCAACGTAGCATTGTGTCTTGTTGCTGTGAAATGGGTCACTAGCGGGTGCGGCAACTACATAATGTCCAAATCAAATGGCAGGAGATGAGGCTTCAGGTTTAGGCCCAGAACGAATATTTTTATCGTGTCCGAAGTCTGCGTAAGGGTGAATCCATAATGGCACAGTCTTCCGCTGCAAAATAAATGAAGTTTAAATAAAAACATTTTTCGTCAAAGAAAGTTGTTTAAAACATTACCGATAAAATAATAAGTCATTGTTTTTAACACCGTTTGTCTACTTACCCATATCAAAAAACGCCTAGCGATTCCTTATATAAATAGTTATATTGTTTTGCTCTTTTCAACAAAGATAAATGAAAATCCATGTTTTGCAAATCACAAGGTATTCGAAAGGCAAAATTAAACAGTTCGTAAGTATAACACACGGTTCATCCCGCAGCTAATAATGGCTGCCAGCGGTGACAGTTTGTTCACAAAATCATATTATTAGAAATTTGAGGGTAGAAAACACTTTATATTGTTTAAGACGATAACGACCAAAATAGCCATCAGCTAGCAACTTTTAAACTCCAGTAAAAAGAGTCATACCTATTAATAATTATATTAAAAGAAAACACAATGCGTTTGCGTTTTTAACATATTATATAAGAGTAAAATTAAACATACAATAGACTGCAACCACCATAAAATTAAATAGTTTCGGAAAAAAATAAATTATAATTTCAACCTTATTTCAAAGCTCATAAAACTGCTATTTACACAAATTGCAATACAGTAGTCGCAGATTGAACATAATTCATACATTCACCATGTAACTTGCATACCTCGGTGGCCTAGCGGTCAAAGACAGGTCGAAGATTTGACTTCTGCTTTAGTGAACCGGGTTCGTATCCGAAGAAAACGGAATATAAAATAGTAATAATAAAATGACATTTTTGGATGTTATTTCGATGGCCGTGCTGGTTGTGAGGAATATTGCTTTGGAATTGGAATCTCAGACTTATTGAGAAATAATAATATAACATCGTCGCATCAGTGAGATGGTAACTACTCTTCGCTAGTAATAATAGTTCAATGCGTGGGATTGCATAAATTTGAAGATTCAAGGTCGAAGGAAGCTTCGATTCGGTTCTCTCGCTTACACTGGGGATGACAATATCCAATGTAAGATTAGGTAAAATATTTTTAGGACAGTCTAAATAAAAAAAATACTTTTACATTATTTTTGTAGAAGTAACTGAAACCGGAGATATTGCATTTTCAGCCTTTGAGTGTGACACGATACCGGCGGGGATTATTTTCATTTAATTTGTAATTATTTTTTACTTAATTTATTATAAACTAACTTAAATAGTTGTAACTTTCTTCATTGTTATTTTATAGTTAGTTGTTGTTTATTCAATAAACAGGTAATTTACAGTGACATTGCTCATTCATCTTGTTGCTAAAAAATCTGTACTTAGGGGGTAGATTTTATGATCGAACTCACTCACACATTCACATGTCATAGATTCTACTTAACGTTCATGTCGATACTCAACACGCATAGACGTGTGCGTGGCTGTGCTAACCGCATTATTTTGCTGTGTGTACCTACTTAGGTTATAGATAGGTACATTGTGCTTCAGCATTGTAGTGGCATGATACCTACATACTTATGTTATACACCGTGCTTCTTACCGGTGGCACTTTACTTGTATGTTATTTCTATAATGTTTTAGAACTTTAACTTTTTCTCTAATAATTTAGAGATTAAAATAGCGGAAAATAGGGTGAGAAGGGATTGCGAGGGGAGAAGGGATAGAACTAATATTTTGTGTTTTCACTTGTTATTTAAAATTTCTGGATCAGCTTGCTCTAAAAGTAGTTTAGTTACATTTTATCGACGTATAATAATGTTATTGACATTTTTTTATTTATTTCTATCCCTCCTGACCCCACTACGGGGTGAGCTGGGGTTCGCCTATATTTTAGTTTTTATTGTTTAAACTATGAAATTAAACGCCAGGTTACCATTATTAAACTAAAATTCATACCGCCGGAATATAATAATAATAATAAATAATATCTTGGGACTATTGACACCAATTGACCTAGCCCCAAACTAAGCAAAGCTTGTAATATGGGCACTAGACCACGGATAAACATACTTATATAGGTAGATACATACTTAAATACATATTAAACATCCAAGACTCGAGGACAAACATTAGTATTTTTCATACAAATATCTGCCCCGACCTGGGATCGAACCCGGGACCTCAAGCTTCATAGTCAGGTTCTCTAACCACTGGGCCATCCGGTCGTCATTATGTTTTATCTATAAAAATCAACTTGTCATAATATGAAAATGTTTTTGTCCCTACTCACCCCGCTTTACGGTTTCATGCACGAATAGTTAGCCCTAGTACAGAATGTGTGTCTCTACCATCATGTGATGACACCTGGTTGGCTTATACCTATATTACTTTGAAGTATTTCCATCTTTCCTGGATTTTTTGTAGCACGGAACCCAATCTATCTGAAACTCGATTCGCACAAGGGACTTTGTTACCTACTTTAACCTGCACGTTATACCGCGCCCGCAATTAGAATCAAATTTCCAACAGAACGCCGGCAACTTTAACAAATATTAAAAAGAAATAAGGAAAAGAAAACTACAGCTGAATCGTCTTTCTTAATTAGTGAAAATATTGTTTTTTTAAGGACTTACGGCGTTTTTGCCCCTCATAATCATAACATTATAATAAAAATGTCTTAAATCTTTCTCCTCGTTTACGAGTTGTTTTGCTCTTAAAATTAATATTAGTAACTTGATAAACTCATCACTATTTTGATTCTCCTTTCCACCTATACGCCCACAATCATGCTAAACGTGACCTTTAGGACTAATTACCTTAGGTTCCGTCTACCCTGTAAGGGATAAAGACCTGATTTATGTGTGTGTACGTGTGTTATTTGACAATAAATTTTCGATGCGACTTAATTGAACACTTTCTTTAGCTGATCCACTTTGCCGGTCCAAGGGCAAACGACACAGTTGCGTGTGTCCAACGACTGCAGGTTCATCCATTAACTAGCGCTTGGTCACGGAGGACGATTATTAAACGTACGATAAGACGATAACTCATAATGAAACGAATACGCGTCCTATACCAAATTGCCGATCTTTGTTTATTCATAGGAGTGTCACAAAAACATTAACAATATTTTACAGACTCGTCAAGATAGTCAGTTTAATTAAACTGGGTAATTACCCAGCTGCCAAATTTCCTAAAATTTTTACATACACTTTTGAAGTTATTTTACAGTAGATACCTACAAAAATTTGCAGGATTGTTGAAACACAAATCGTGTCTTTATCCCTTACGGGGAGACAGAGACAAGGCCACATTTAGCATGATTGTGGGCTTATACGCAGAAAAAGATAAATCAAAATAGTGATGGGTTGCTAGCCGCATCGCCTATAACATGATTCCTAACATTTTCAACGATTCCCTCAATGGCCTTCTACCACCTGCGCGGGAAGAGAAGCAACTGGTATACAATCCTATGTTTTTTCTCTGCTCCCAGACAAGCATGGAAGTGGTCAGACTGACTAACCAACGCGTTTGTAAAATATCGTTTATACTGTTTGTGACACCCACATGTTTGTGACACATAAATACTTAGGTAGGTATTAATACTTAGGTACCCATAGTACCGCCACCTATTTTTTGCAAATGGTATGTTATTATTAAACAAATGCAACTAACTCTATTCCTCCCGATACTGCATGCATTTTTGATCGCTTTTTGCATGAAGCCATTATACGGTCCGATGTTCTTTTAAGTGCATTTAGTTTTAAACGTGGTTTAGCAAAAAAGAACCAGGCAAACTGAAAACAGTTTACTTATTATAAGTACAAAGTTCTTCTCCTGAAATTATTTTTTAAACTCTTGAGTACGATAACTTCCTCTTTGAACAACTTGCAGTAATATTTGCATCACTGAAGTATTCGAAAACTTCCAAATTACAAGTGGGCGCGAGCAAATTTAACCTTAATTAATTAAAACTTAAGAGATATAGAATAAAAAAATCGACTGCTCAGTTACGAAAAGTTGGTCACCGACATGCGTTTTAATCGCGAAATTTAATTCACCTTTCACTTTACCACTACTCTTTCTAGGCGAGATTTACTACTACATACTTGCTAAATTTATTGCGTCCAAAAAACAAGTCGCTTCATCATCGCATTCTGTGACATTAAAAATCAAGTTGTTTTTAAGATATCTTAGGTTTTATGCGTTACGTAATCTTACAATCGTTCAGATGCGTTGCATTTAATTTCAGTAAATGTATTTTTTTGCCATAGAGAATGGTTTTAGTGCACGATTTATAAATATTTTAGTCTAAGACACATTACTAAAGCACTTAGTAGTCTAGTAGCTTAATTTGTTAAGTAAATTACGTAAAAATGTAAAAGACATTCGGAGAGAGTCATGTAATAGATTTATTTTAATTTACTATTTAGTAGTCATAATAAGTGAAAACACTAGATAAAATATTAAGCTCGTTAATTCGCACAGCATAATATTTAGAGTTACGCGCGCTCGAGATTTGGCTTCAATGCCAAATTATGATTCGGTGGCGACGAGAATCGAATAAGTAATGAAAACCGGGTTTTTAACGTACCAAAAAACCACTTTGAATTTCCTAATGGTGATATACAGTACATAAACGGTCCCACGGCAATCACGTTACTGTGTCGTTTAATTATGCATAGCCGTCCGCCGCCACGATCTCTAATGGATCTTTCAGATTATCCCAGATTATTGTTTGCATTTTATGGAGCTTTTCTGTTCCGCATACATTTGAAATCTTCATTGGGTTCCCTTGGCTGTAGCAGTTATTTATGCTGCCGGAATATTTAAACGCGTCGAAGCTTTTTAATTTAATATGGGTTTTTCAGCCAGATTAATAATATTTATGTGGGACTAAATTACTAAGAAAAGCTTATTTAGCCTCCGAATTATATTTATTTAATGTCCTTTACATATCGAAATCGTATCGCAGACTGAATCTAAACTAAATCCTAAGTACATACGTCATCTCATTCTTCAAATCGAATATTCGTCGTCTCACTCATAATATCGTCCGTCACCTTCACACCCTCTTACGCTTCATTCCACATTTATTTGCAATTATTTAATTGCATAGAGGAGTAATAAATCTTCTCTAGAAGTGTGACGATTGCTACACATGCACTGATTGATCGGCTTAAGGTAATCAGGTAACAGATGAGGATCGATACGGTGAACAAAACTCAATTGTTTTTCGTTAAAAACAAGTTAAATATACGACCTCGATTCTTATAATTTAAATGATTTCATTCCATCTAGGTGCTTGTAATTTGCATAAGTGATAAGTCGCTTTACAGAAATGCATAATCAGTATTATCATTATGTATTGGCACTGTTATGTTTAGCCATATAGTAATGATTGACGAACCGCAACTGATTTAGGAATAGTCAAGTCTCTGCTTTTGCTTTGCTGTAAGCAATATCGGACTGGTTTTATAAAAGTGTTTACCGCTTGGTTAAAATCAATGGACCACTAATGAACCTTTTCCCAAGTTAAGAAATTTGCCTAATCATGTACTCTTTCCATGTAGTAGGTACGGCAAAAAAGTTCCCTTGAGTACTTCGCCGATAATAGAATTTGATTAGAAACTTATTAATGACGTATATATTCATAATAAATGACAATGTTTTTTGTAACCTTTTATGGTTGGAGAAATCACCAAAGTTCGACCCTGCTTGACTGTGTGTATTAGAAAGTTAAAATAACATTGTCTGACCACAGGTGAGATATGTTCGGCTATTGGGTTCCGTACCTCAAAAAAAGGAACCCTTTTAGGAGCAGTTTGTTGCCTGTCAAGACCCTTTTTCTCCGGGTTACGTGTACATAACGTTGAAATCAATACTTTCTGCAACACCTGGTCTTTTGCAAAAAAAAAAGAAGTTTCTAAGTTAATTATGATTAAGAGACACAACTTTTCAACGTACCTGCTATTACCTACCTTACCTACTTATATATTTTTAAACAAAAACCGTGGGATCAAAACTTATTAGGGTAGGTACTTTCTGTCGACTTTTAAGTGTGAAGATAGCCTTTGGGGAAAATAATAATAAATCTGATTTTCATGTGCAAAAAATTAATCTCATTTATTCTTAATTTTCTGCATACAAAAAACTTTGTTTTTGCGTTTTGCTTTTAATTCTACGAAAAACAGTTAGTTTGCGTGAGGTAAAAATAACTAACTGAAAGGATTTAATATAACGTTTCTAATGGAACCCTCAGTGCGTGAATCCGACTCGCAGTTGACCGACTATTTTTCTATGCGACCACACTCGACTAGCCCCAACATTGTGTTTCTAGCGTTAGATTAAAATAAAATGAATTCTGTATTCTTTTCTTTACAGTATTTTCCGGGAAGAAAGTTGAAAGTACTGTACAAGGCAACAGGAATCACTTCCTTTGTGTCATACGAGAGGCTGTCTGTACCCTCGTCAAAAGGACGTCGCCTGTTATCGGGCACAGAGTACATCCCGACAGCAGGTACGGCCGAAAATGCTTGAAAAATTAACCGAAAATTGTAAAGGCTTTCACAGCCATACAGTCCGCGAGCCCTTTGAATGCCATTCGTGTTTCGGGTACTAAGACAAGGTGTAGTTCAACCCGCCTCACTTTAGCCCTCGCAGAACCCCGCATTTACTTTTTATTTTTTCTGAGACTACTGGAAGGTGATGGCTGCGTATTTCAGTTTTAAGAGCGCTTCGTAACTTTTCAAGAAACTTTTTACAATTCACACGGAGCTTCCTTTGTAACATTTCTCGTTTCTTTTCTTTGGTGCTACACCTAATAAGCGAGAAATATTGTTTGCGACTTTGTTAGCTATTTGAAATTCTTATGACGCTTGCATAATACTGTAGGGGACGCGCGAATCGAGCCGCGGTCTCATTCGCAAGAAATATTTAGCTTCTTAACCGTCACAAAAACTACCTAATAAAATTTAAACTGCCGTTGCATAAAAGGGTTTTTTAAAGTCGAGTACCGTGACTCGGCAGCCTCATTGCGAAAGAAGGTACGAGATTTGATTACCTACCAAATACATTTTATTTTATTTTAGTTTTAGTTTAATTAATGTATCTTGTTATACATTTATATTTTTATATTTAAGTATTAAGTTTATAAGTATTTTGTTCCTACCAAATTTTTTAATGATTTTATTATTTTTTTCTATATTTTTATGTGATAGGATCGCGTTATGGAAAACGACGCCGTCCATGGACATCTATAACACAAGGGGATTGCGTTAGGGGTCTATGAGTACAAAGACTGAAATTAACAAATACTTAATTACTTTACAATGAAGCATCCTTAAACTCTTGTAACTTTTGCTATAGAATTTTTATCAATCTTGCCAATCGGTGGAATTTTCTGGAACTTTTTAAATTTTGTAAATTATTTGAGTGATATAGAAAAATTGCTGACTACAAACGACAAACAAGAACACCAAAGTTAAATAGTAGATTGTACACCGAGGGGATAAAGCACTGTATTATGTCACGGGTGCGATATTGAATCCTGAGCGCAGCAAAGGACTCTTTATATAACTCCCGAGCGTAGCGAGGGTGTTATGAGTTAATTCCTGAGCGTAGCGAGGGAATTAAGATTGAGTCCTGAGTGGAGCGAAGCATTTAATCGCACCCAAGACATATACAGTTTTATCTCCGAGGAGTATACTCTACTTTTCTCACCTTTTGCGAGACAATAAAAACCAAGGTAACTAGAAAACTAATTTAATTAAAATAACAGTACCTCAAGCAAAATTAAAAATAAAAATGTAAGTTTGAGAAATTAGTCTAGATGTCCAATATTTTTATTTGGAATCCTAGCAGTTGAATGCGTGTAATATTACAGCGTCAGCAAACACTGGCCGTTTTTATTTTATTTCAAATTTGTTTCATTCGTTCGAAATTCGAACGCCGCTTGCCGTGGCGTGGCCATCTCGATTTTCGGAGCCGTGCGATTTTTACGAAATTGGACTTTAAGAGTATAGCAATATGAACTATGAAAAATGAGAATCATATTATTAACCTACGGGTTATAATGAATTTCAGTACAATATTACTACCCGGCGAAAGCCAAGGGCTATAATGACTTACTTTGAGTAAGGTTTACATGATATATAATTAGCCATTGTCGAGCAGGTGGTGTGAAAAAGTTTTTAAGTTAAAGGGACTATGGAATAATGAACAACAATGTCATACAGCCAAGTCGAGTTGTTCGAGTCTAACGTTTTTATCAATGTCTCAAATAGCTTACGGTGACAGATGACATAAAAAAACTTAAGGTAAACGGCGGGAAAGTGGAAACCTAAGTTGCGAGGAAGTTTAGTGGAAAATTTATTTTCATTTTCTCTCAATGTTTGAGAAAAACTTTATATCTGCCTCAGCTGGAAGAATAATTGCTGGATTCGTAACTTTAAAAAACACTCGCCTGCGGTTCGTGTTTTTAACAAGTTACTCATCCAGCATTTTTCTACTTCCCAGGCCTCGGCATTAATCTACTATTATTGAGGTTAAGACTTGTTTACTATCTACTATATCTCTCTAATCTGTGCTTGTTATTGCTTTAAACCAGGGGTTCCCAAAGTGTGCGCCGCGGCGCCCTGGTGCGCCGTAGAAAGTAAAGAGGGTAAAGAGGGGCGCCGTGAGTTCTATCAGTATCCAAAACCACAAATATTTGCGGGTACCTATTTGAGCGCTCGCATCGGTAAATAATATAGCAACAATACAACTTAGCTAAGGCAGGGCGCCGTTACAAAATACTAAACTTGTAACTGCGCCGCAGGTTGAAAAAGATTGGGAACCCCTGGCTTTAAACAATGGATACCTACATTTATTTTTGCACAACAAGCGAAAGAGAAATATTACTGATTCAAAGCTCAGTAACACAAAGCCTATGCTAAAACAAGCTAAGTAATTCATGACGTTTAACTTTCAGTTTAGTAATAAAACCTACTCACTATGACAGTGTAGTGCAGCGATAGTTTCCGCATTGGCTATCGCTGCCATTAAATCGTCTTTTGTTTTCTTTAAATACCACCAAGTTGCTAAAAGAAAATGAGCAGAAAGAAACAGTTATGGAAATAATATTTAAAATTGTTACTAATGCTTCGACTCTGTATCGTGAATGCTAATGCTGCGTTTTTGGACTACTTCTGCGTGTGATGTTTGTGTGTGTGTGTGAGTGGAAAAAGTTAAATATTTAAATCATTACATCTGAAGATTTGTATTCGAGCATTTCATTAAATTCCCGATTCCCATAATTACCCCTACAGTGAAACTAGAGGTCTTGGGTTCGAATCCTGGTAGAGACGGCACTTGTATGATGAATGTTAACGTTTGTACCAACCCGAGTCATGGTTGTTCTATGCATTAAAGTTTG
The DNA here is from genome assembly GCA_932294345.1 of Pandemis cinnamomeana. Lineage (NCBI taxonomy): Eukaryota > Metazoa > Arthropoda > Insecta > Lepidoptera > Tortricidae > Pandemis > Pandemis cinnamomeana. The sequence continues at coordinate 5,143,056 of OW028705.1, read as the reverse complement.
TATGTACAGTTGGAGTTCGTATAGTTATATTAACATGCACAATCATCGCCAAAAAACCGGAAGTATTCCCTTTCCAACAAAAAAATAATTTTCCAAATCGGTCCACAAATGGCGGAGTTCCGAGTCAACAAACATGAAAAAACGCATTGATAGCCTCCTCCTTTTTCGAAGTTAGTTAAAAATAAACTACATCGCCTGTGTCGTAAATGCATGCGCAATTATTTCAAGCTTTCTAATTAATATTGGCAGGCAAATTACGCTATTCTTTTAGGTTATTATTCACTAATGAAAAAAATCTATGTGTGAATACCAATAGTCCACAGCTTACAATTCACATCTATACGCTAACTAAATAAAGTAGCTATATTTAATGACTCATAATTATGAAGACACGCAGCGTTTTTATTGATCCGAGCGCCAAAAGTGAAAGGCACCCAAATGGACAGAACAAGTTCCGTTTTGGCGGTACCCAATGGACCTACTTCCTCCCACAAAGTTATGCACCGCAGTCTCTGAGATAGATGGTATATATTAAATAAACGGTAGCCACCATTGTCAAAAATAATCGTTCTTTTAGCTGCGTCATTAGGGGCACGAAAGTTACTGTAAACCGTCAGCATAAACCATTGTTTTCGAAACCTAAAGTAATTTTTTCGCTTTTAAAAGCGTAAATTACTATTCTCTTTGTTTGCCTTTAAGTTTTGTTAATTATCGACTAATCTGAGAGTAAATATTGTGTTAAGCTGACATTATGCGATTACACGCCTAACATTGATTTAACAATGTGTCTGCCACAATTTGATTCCAACTTGATTGATGAAACACGCGATGCTACAACGCGGAGCAGGAACCGCATCATAGACAATGCTCAAATTACTAATTGCAATCACTTTGATCGTTCATTATGAACGGGAATCTAATAACACATTACGGTTTTAAACTAAGAGGTTGTATAAAACGTTGACTCGGCTACAATCTCAGACGACGGTCCGATGCTCAATGCTTTCACTATTTGGACAGTCACCAAAATCGATGTTTCCGTCCGAGATTTTTATATTTTATTTCACCTAGAACCGAGTCAATGGCCATTCTTCGGTACTGACACTTAAACGTAACGAGGAAAAATGCTTTATTGAGGCACGATTTTTTCCAACCGGCTGATTGATGCTGCTCTGTACAAGTGGGTAAAGAATTAAGGAGAGGATTGGAATTGGTTCGAATTTGTCTTCATTGTTGGGTTTGAAGTAAGATTCAAAATAAAAGAACGAAATTTGGCCAACGTATGTTGTAATTAGAGGGCTTAGGTAGATAACGATTTGCTCTGACGCTTCTGCAAATGTTTTTTATCTTAATGTTACATCAGTGAACGTTAGGAGAGCGATTATAACTCTAATCGAATAGTCAGAGGAGTCAGATAGTTGCGTCCAAATCTATCTCATAACTGCCTCCCTTATTTTAAAAGACGTGCGGTCCAAAAGGACAATTTAAATAAAAGCTGCAATGAGATTTGTTACCCATAATCATTCAGTGAAACGTCCCAAAAAAATCCCTAGACGTTTTATAGGATTCTGCGTTCACGTCGAACGGTTTTACGTAAAGATTCTCAAATGTGTAGAAATAATAAAAGTGTTACAAAAAATGGTATATTTACAGATATATTTAATCACTATTTTTACAACAACAACGTAACAATAATTCGTATCGTAACTAATTCAACTTGTTTTATAATTATTCTAATGGCAAGCCAATTAGAATCACTCGTCAACTCGGCACTTTCCATCATCAGTTCTACAAAGTTTCATATTCCTCATTTAATTCAAAATACTGTGAGCTTAAAATATAACTCTGATTACTCAGGAAACGAAACTTTACAAGTTTTAACGCAAAGTATAAGCCTCTTTCTAATAATTCCTTCCCTCGGTAGAGGATTTGTTGAATCCCGAATGGGAAGCCATCTTAACAAATCTAGTAGGAAATATCGCGCACAGCGACAAGCGACAAGATGGCACCCGTGCCAGCTGATCTGTGAGTCGGCGACTTACAAAATCTATCGAACATTATCACATATTAAATAAATAAATTGAGCAATCTCAACTAGGTCTTACTGGTAACATTTTCTTAGTTGTTCAAGTCTTATTTAGATCAGGAAATACTCTGGGCCAACGTAAGACCCGCACTTAGGGAAGTCAGGAGGGGCTTGCACAAAATCTCCTTCTTTGCCTACTTTTAGTATGAAGTCTAGACCTCTTGTCCAATGCGTGGACCTTTCGTCTCTCATCAACCAGAACCCTGGGTTGTCAGCCTTGAAACGCAGCGCCACAACACCAAACTTAGGAATGGTGATCGTGTCTTTGATGACTGGGTCCTTAAGGTTCTTAGATGTGAACAAAGTACCCTCCTCGTTCATCTTCGTCACGGTTTCTTTGTCCAAACTGCTGTTGAACTCTTGTATGCCAACCACGTAGAAGCTGTAGCCGTGTAGGTGGAAGATGTGATCGGATTCACCTCCTGGGAAAAGACAAGTAATTTGAATAAAAAATAAATTTGATCAAACTCCCGCTCTACATTGCATTTTATAACAGCATCATGCTGTTTTTATGAGAAATTACAATAGGTTCAGTTTTAAATCTATATAGGGAAAGTAAAAGTATAAAAATTGTAGTCCATGTAGGTATGGCTTTATATTTTTTGACAGAAGAAACTCTGAGAATAAAAAGATAAACTATGTAATTGAAAACATCTTCTTTTTCTAAACTTAGGGTGGTTTGTATAGGCACAGTGCAGCAGTGCATCAATCACTCAGTTAAATCAATTTATTTTATAGTTATTTTTAAGTTTTAGTTTAATTAATTTGTCTTGTACATTGATATTTATCAATAGTCATTTATTATTGTATTTCCCCTTGTTTTGTATCTACGTGTATCGAATATGTGTAAATAAAAATTTATAAATATTTGTTTCATTTTTAGTTATCTATGGTGAGAAATAGGAAACTTTCTAGTCACACTAATATATCTAGATATAAATCAGTTACTGTGAACAAACATAGTCTATACAATCCCCTACAGAGTGATATTTTACGCTTTATTGGATGCTGACAGCTCCAACGCGGCACAATTCGCACAATTGAAATTAATATTATGTACGACTGTACGTGACTAACTCATAGCCTACTGCGGGAGTGCTTAATGAAAGACCAGCGGTGCAAAATAGAAAAGAGATAAACCGCGATATAATACAAAATTTCTCAATTAGTAAACTCCTACAGATCGCTTTTTTCCAGTACGCAACTAGGTATACACACAAATCACGTATTTATCCCTTACGGGGTAGACAGAGGCTAAAGTGACAGGACCTACAGGCCACGTTTAGCAAAATAGTAGTGGGTTGCAGCCGCATCGCCTATAACATGATTCCTATGATTTTCGGCCATTCCCTCGATGGGCTTTTATCGAAAATATATTTTTTTTTTTAAGAAAAGCAACTGGTACATTCTATGTATCTTTAAATAGAAGTCACTATCACTATCACTATCACTATCACTATCACTATCACTATCATTACATAGTATAAAATAAAGTCGCTTTTTCTGTCCCCGTGTCCGTATGTATGCTTATATCTTCAAAACCAGTCAACGGATTTTGATGCGGTTTTTTTTAATAGATAGAGTAATTCAAGAGAAAGGTTTATGTGTATAATACATGCATAATATACCGTGCGAAGCCGGGGCGGGTCGCTAGTAGTAAATAAACAAAACTACTTTTACTCTTGAAATATAAAAACTTTCACTTAATAATTGAATTGAAGACTAAATAGAATATCAAGCCAGTACTTAGTAATCAACACGTAAGTGCAACACGTTGATCCAGGAGTAATAAATAACATCCCTCCAGTTAGCCACATCGATTTGTCAGACAGACCACTCTGACAGTGAACGGGAATGGAACTTAGAGCTCAATGATAAATTTCTGGCTCCAGAAGTTAATTAATGGAAAACAAAAAACTCCTTAAAATAGAAGTGGATAGACAGTTTCACGTTTAATAGGAATACCTAATTTAAAGTAAATATCTTACAAGTTTGTAAAACTTTTTTTTTGTAACTGAGGTTTGTTTTGTCAGTGCTTTGTGGGTTTAAGTAAGTTAAACCTACGTAAGAAGAAGACAATCACAGATAACATAGCCGAAAGCGAAAACATATCTACGTGTCAAGTATGAATCACACAGAAAGCAAAATTCATCCGAAAAAATATTTCGTTTGTAACATATAATCTCCAACTAAAGGCCTGTCGATGCCTAGCCTAACCTCTCTAGCCACATCACGCCGTATGTAACCAACTTTGTAACCTTTAAATTAAAAATATTTTTTATTCCGAGACGATACAATTGATCTAATCTAGTCCCAAACTAAACAAAGCTTGAATAGTCGACCAAGAAAGTCCTTTACCACCTGTAGGTTCAATGTCTTTTGTACGGCTTAAAACATCAAAGTGTATTTTCATTCACAAGTCAATGTGACAATCAGCCTTATCGGTTTTTTCTGATGGAGGAACTGTCATAAAAAATGATAAAGCACTTTCTTGGTCGATTACACTATGATTACGATAGCCAGCGGATAAACATACTTAACTACCTACCTCTATGTAATTACGTACTCAAATACATACAACATCGATGACTCGGATACAAAGATTCATATTCTCATTCAAGTGCCTGCCTCTGTAGCTTCATACTCAGGGTCACTAACAACTAGGCTATCTGGTCGTCTAATTTAGTTCATTATCAGCTATAAGTCATGGTCATGCTGCAGACATTACAAAATGACGTCTACGACGAATGCCTGAGGCCCTTGTCGTACTTAGACGAAACCCTCTGTCAGTACGTACGGTAAAGGTCTGCAGGATCCCGTCGTAAATAAATCAACCCTGCTTGCGGCATCGGCCTGGGCATTGAATCATTCATTCTCTTTGACAGGCGGGCTTAGCGTTAGTGCACAACACACTTCATCGCTTATTTAATGCATCCACGGAATAATATGTGATATGATCTGATTTGAATGTGTTGAAATATGGATAACATTATTTCGATAAAGTCGTGAAGGGTTTGCTTTGCGAGGGCACTGTATGCGTTCTACTATGCGATCTACTTTCACACATCCATGCTGATTTCAGCTACCACGACTGTTTTTGTTATAATTGGATGAAATCTAACGATATATATGCCCTAATATGGCTAAAAGTAGCCAGTTTATGACTTCCAAAACGATCTCCATCTGAGATCATAAGACACTAACTTTCATCGCGGACATGAGCACTCGTCCCTTTCGCATTTGGTAAGTGGTTAGAAAATCTTCTCGTTTATTTTCCCAAATGAGTGTTTTCACGTTAGGCTGGTGAGTTAATACGAGTTAAGGCATCTGCGTCATTACAAATCGAGCGTTTAATTGGTCAATTTGCAGACTCATACTCAATTTAATGACCTGAAGTTTTTAAGGTCATCTTTACCATTAAGGTACCCGAAAGCAATGTGTTGGTCGGATTCCCGCAAGGTAGACGGATGAGCTGGTAAAAGTCGCAGAAAGCGATTGGTGGCGTGCAGCATAAAACCGATGCTACCTAGCGGAGATGTTGGCGAAGGCTTATGTTACAGCAGTGAATGTGTTCTGACAATTATAATGATGATGACGAAGTAAAGTGGGATCCAATGGAAATCTTGGCAGACTTTTATATTTCACCGTTCACCATTTCGGTCAATGCATGATAAAATTGTTTCACCAAGCAATTCCACGGCGACTTTTGTGTCCACGACTTCCCAGGACAAAATGGCCGAACGGTAGGCCTTTATCGAGAATTAGATCGCGATGTCAATAAACTATGAAAAATCAATAGCAGGACGCGCTGCTCTGTTCGTAAACAAAACCTGTTGCTCGTTAGTACTAACGCAGCCATGATATTATAAATTAATCTGACACTAGTTGCTAGAGAGCACTGAAGTAATTCGATATCGGGTATTGAATTATCGTAACAAGAGGTAACCATAATCTGTTACGTTGTTTCCAGATATCAATGATCCACTATTTAAATGCAATGTTTGGTTTACTCTTGATTAAAATTGAAGTGAAAAGCCGATTTCGAAATGAGTAAGATCGTTCACGTGGTTTGTTTTCTCCACTTAGCTTGACACCAGGAATTACCCAATGTTTTGTATTATTTTTCGTGTATACCATGTTTTTATCAAAAATGGTCAATAGCCTTTGTAACCATTATTATAAAGAGGCTTTTTATGCCTGTTGAGAGCAGCGTTTTGCTGTCTTTAAAAATCCGTAAGCAGTAAAGGATGAAGGTATTCTAAAGATCTCACACGACAAGACCTTCATCCATAACGAGAACTATGAAGAAAAATATTTCTATGTCACAAAAACACATTGTTCCCAGCGAAATATGGACAGAAATGCCTATTGCGACTATTACATAAAGCATGTTCCCATGAACTCTATAAATACTTCATCTCTTGTTATAAATCAAATTAATATATACAGTTAAAATTACCCTTTATTATAATTTAATTCGCCGAGCAGATTCATCTGACAGCGGTTTGGTGTTTCTAGAGAAAGTGTTGACCAAGTTGGTCGTTAACAACTTTGACACAGATGACTGCGTAAGGCGGAAAACTGCATTAATCAATATTTTCCGAAGTAAACAATGATTTTAATTTTGATCATTTGCCTGATAGACGCTTGTATGCAACAGAAGTATCAGTTGCCCACTATTTATCTTATGGGGCAAATTACTACTTAGGCAGCTGAAGCAACGATGTTTGGCTGTAGTTCTCTGTAAGGCAGTGGTTCTAGTTCTTGCTCACAAAAGCTGATCTTTCCGGTGCAATAATTTTAGTACCTCCAACCAGACCAGCACGGTTTTTGGTTCATACACTGTGTGTTCACATACTTATTATTGGACGCCATGGTAGGTTTTAATAGCTGCGGGATTAGAGTGTTCGCTTATTATTTTTATAAGTGTTGTGTAACATTTTAAACATAGTTACTTTTGGTAACGGTTTGATGCTTAAACGCACCACTTGAGAAGCACATTGTACTTCGAGGTGTTCGTCGAGGCTAAAAGGGAAAACTTACAATCAAAACGCCGAATATTATGTTTTCACCACTTGATGAATGACAGTCAAGAAAGTAGGTAAGTTACTGAATCGAAAGTTGACTAATTCAACTCTTTTAAATAAACATAGATAGGTGGTACCTATCGTATTGTTCTTTATTGTTGACTTTATAAAAAGGTCAGATTCTCCAGATAATGTTTAAGTAACGTTTTCTACGATCGCAGCTTACATAACGCGCCATTGTATTGGCGAATATTGACACTTCGAAACATATTCTCTGTTTATGCTAACACCTGGTTGTTGAACAAGTGTCGTTTTGAAATTTCTACAAAGACTTTAAAGCCTTAAATGGCTGCTGGCCTGTTTGGCGAGACATATTTACGATTTGTTTGACTTGCTCATTTCCTTTGAGACGCGTAAATATTAAAACGTTCCGCGCTTCCTGTGCCATTATGTTGTGGCCTTACCTATTAGGAAATAATGGTGATTCTTATTTTTGCAATGATTAATCGTGATTGACTTTTGTTTTTGTATTAAAGGGATATAAGGTTATATCTCGCCATTGGACACATTGATGCACTAAAAACGAAGAACGCAACACGCACACATTTCAAACTTTCATTAAATTTCTGTGAAATAATCGTAAAAAACACCAAAAATGCGACGACAAATTTGGACCGCACGTGCAATGTTATTATCTGTGGTCGTATGAATACGCAATCGATATTATATCTCTCTCTCTCTCTCTCTCTCTCTCTCTCTCTCTCTCTCTCTCTCTCTCTCTCTCTCTCTCTCTTGTGTATCATCGAAGCGTAGGGCAATGTCGTCTGGTGTTAACAAATTAAGTTTAATTACTTTAATTAATTATAATTACAGTAATCTATCTTAATTACGAGTCTTTCAATTATTTTCCAAAAACTGAACATTCCATGGAATTACCATCTAACAACATTCGCTCTAAAAAGACCACTCGAGCGGAGTTACGTAAAACTCGATATAATATGAAGTAGGTAATATACATAATCCCATAAGCCCATAATCACACTTACAATTTATGCCATTAATGATGGGCTTAATTGTATTAATCCACGCGTTTTGACTCGGAATTTTACATTTAACTTTCAAACCAGAAATTACGGCGATCATCGTTTATTTAATTTCAATAATCACAATAGCTTCCTTTCAAATCTCATGCAACGAATACCTAATTACAGTAATTATAACGTTGGCTTTTTTACTCCAAAATAACGAACGTTACGTGTGTGTTTATTTGAGAGAAAGTTAAGATTGCGTTCCAACCCAAAAATTAGTTTACAATTGAAAACCAGACTGATATGCGAGACCGAAAATGCAAGAAATAGTTCCGTATAAAAGGAAAGAAGTGCAAGGTCAACTGTGTAGGTAAACCAACAATTATTAATTCGTAAATTTATTATTAGAAAATGAATACGATTTTGTCAGCTGTAAGGTTTATGTATGTTAAAATATGTATGAGTATGAGTACTGTTCAAATAGTAATTATTACGACATTAACATTCCATTCATCGAGTTAAGTAAAAGCCACTCCTTAGTACAACAATTCATTAATATAGAGTACCTACTCTATACCTATGTAATTAAGGAATCTGACAGAAATTCAACAAGGTCGTCCTTTTCTTCGTTACAAAGCAACGCCATGGCAAAAAAATCGTATATAAATGTTTTACTCACGCTTAAGTCGGTCGATACCCTAAAAAGTTTTAATTTTAGTACATTCGTGCCCGTCACAGATCAAGAAGTAAATTGGTCAATAGACGCGGCAACCTACTCCGTGGAGGCATACAATTTGTAATGGACGCTCCATAACATTCAGAGTTGAACGACACTAACACCACGTTACACTAGTTAACTAAGATGCGATGTTTCCACTAACCTCAAATATAACTACTGCCTCTGTTATTTTATCGAAGAGTACAAATTTTAGATGCAGTCAGACCTTCCTTTAAGATGCCGCTCGGCTTATAATTCTAGTCTACTCTAGTCCACCTTTTAAGTTACCTTTGTAAAACATCACGAGTTCCATAATGGGTTTCGTGGTCCTTTCACGAACTCCTATCCCGCCCTGGGTCCATCCTGACACAGTGACTCTACCATCACGTCAGCCTCTTGCGTGAGCAGGAGAGGAGAGACGGAGAGGTGAAAGGCTGGCTGACGTAAAATCTAAGCAATATATTTTTAAGACTGGGTCGAAGGTCAGTGGGCAGACCATCAGCCCGTTGGTCAGATGACATCTGTCATTCAGCTGGAAAACTGTGGATGAGACTGGCACGGGACCGGGCTAAGTGGCGTGAAAATGAAGAGGCTTTTACACAGCAGTGGGTGGATATGGGCTGATCAGATTATATTAGATTAGATATTTTTAAATTACCTTGGTCAAACATGACGAGTTCCACAGTAGAGTGGAGGGGCACGTCCTTTACATGGACGCACTCCTCACCCTCTCCTGGTCCATCCTGGCACAGCGAGTCTGCCGTCACGTCTGCCCCTTGCGTGAGAAGGGGAGACGCGGGGTAGGTGAAGCGGTGGCCGTCGGTTTGACCCCAGCTCTCTGCGAAACAAAAGAAAATTACTTAAAAACGTGAATGGGTCGTTTGTGATAACTGATATTCAACTGGTTTAATATTTCTTTAAGAGAACTTATACAACAAAATCACCACTTTCCACCTATACGCCGTCAATCGTGCTAACGTAGCCTTCAAGTCTTGTTACCCTAGGCTCTGTCTATCCCGTAAGAGATAGAGAAGTCATGAATAATAATAAATTTCTCGTAGTGCGCATTAACAGAAAAAACAACTGTTAATCAACCTTATATTATTGTTAACTAAATTATTATTTAATGAGAAGGAATTTGTACGAATCTACGTAAAGGCGAATCACACGCACACGCAGGGTTTTTAAGAGGTATCTGAACTAAATGTAACGGAAGCGGGCCAGTGAATTGTCCGCCATTAGAATCAAATGACATGACAATGTAGTGGTTTTGGCCCATGGCCTCTCGCCCATAACATAACGGTATTCGTATAATTTAGAATTGGGCACGCACGAGATGAGAGATTTTTGAATAATACCATAAAATAATAATATTTTTGTCTGCAAAGCGTTTGCGATATACGTAGGTACTTTCAAAATGTAGTTCAAAGAATTCTTGGAAAAATAGGTCACTGTACTAATTAATGAACTGAAATCAATAGGAAAGGAATATTTGTCTTACGCCTACGCAGTGCAAAAAGGCCGCCGAATAACCTAATTCATTTAAGTTTGTCGACCTTACATTTATGTTACCTAAATTTATTTGCCTTTGCGTGACACAGACCAACATCGTTTTTCTTACAGATTATGCTTTTAATTCAGGTGACCCACTTGCTCGTTTGCCTTCCTATTCATATAAAAAAAAAAAAAAAAAAAAATTCTCTGAATTGATCCATAATATTGACGTCAAGGAATTAGTGGTAAAAATAAAGCAGTAGTTTTGTTAATATCGCCTCGTTCTAATAAACGACCAAACCAACAACGATGAATACCTACGAGTACCTACGTGTTATCAATGCTTGTTTATTGTTTCGGAATGTAAACGTCACACACAATTCCAAATATTACAATAAGAGTATAGAACTGAAACTAGAAGTCATTTTAAAATTTAAGTAACCCATTAGCAATAAAATAAGCATGATACCTAATTAGTACAAAACAGTAGATATTGACCATGAAAATGACGGATGTGCTCTCTTTAGAAGCGGTTGAAGCGAGCTCATGATCTAGTTTAAGATATCTATAATTTAACCGTGAATAATTTGAAGCTAAACGCCATGTTTATCTTAACATAAAATAAACGTAAGTCTTCATTGTTTCGCAGCCTGAGATCGAACAGCTGCATTTTATGGTACTTGCAATCGATTCGATAAAATTTACTGGTTCCGTAGTACCAATTCCAATCGAGCTAAGTATCTATCGAGAACGTGATCCGATCCCAATGGGTATCGCGCGATCGTAAAGTTTTTACAAATGTATCATTCAGCACCGTTTCTGTGCCGAACGCACTATCTTCTTTTTTTTATTGTTTACTAGCTTATGCACGCGGAAGAGTAAAAAATGACCTATTTGGACTTCACTTTTAGAAAATTGATTTAAGCTTATTCGTTGCTCGTGCCACCTGTAAAAGGCTACGACACATAATTATACATATACAGCAGTTTCGCAAAGCAAGATTAGCGTAATAAACAGACAGAAATAGTAAAAATCATTTAAGTATTCTGTCAACGTTTCTAATAACCTCCAGAGCAGTAGGTACAATTTATTACTTTATACTGTTTTGTTATAGGTATGTATGAAGGGGTCAGGTTTCCGTTACTGAAACAACTCTCATTTTAACGCTAATGGGTCTATTTTAAATAAATACGAGAATAAACTGTTAAATATATCAAAAATACGTCATGCTCCGTCCGCCCTCTTGCAATTCTCTCCCTGAACTCCATTCACTCTTATCTCCATTCGCTCAGTCTGTCATTCTATCATTCCTCTCGATCAAGCACAATCCTGCAAGATAAATAAATATGGGGGGGGGGGGGGGTTTCAGCACCGAATATAACTTTGTCCCTTTCGGTGTTGAGACCCTTGGTCCGTGGGGTCCTAGCGCTATTAGCCTCTTCAAAGATATTTGGAAGAGGCTAATAGACGCTACGGGTGACCGCAGAGGGAATGCTGTCAGCGTTTGTGGAACTATGTCATGGGGGCCCCTCCGTATTTAATTATTTTATTTTAAGATTAGTTTTAGTTTAGTTTTTAATTTATTAGTTTAATTTGTTTTAATTCCATTTTGTATCCTATTAATAAAATAATAAAATAAAAGTATCCTGCATGTAAATATGTCAAATGTTTTAATACTTTATTTTATCAATCTTTATAAATGTTACATGTACATATTTTCTACGAGATATTGTCCCGATTATCTTTGATGAGCTTCCGATATTGCGACGCAGTACATAAATAAATCACGTCAACGACAACGACATGAGAAACAGAAGAACAACACAATTCAACTGCATCGCTATGTTAAAAGTTGAAGGTAGTTGTGTTGTGAAAGCTACATATTATCTATTAAATTATTCACGCGTGCGGGGTTTAAGTAGATACTTACTAGGTACGTGGTTAGGCATATCGATCGCATGATGATATGACAAGGTGTGTTGTTAATATACATCGGTATCGGTATATATCACCAGTTATTGATTGCCTGCTTAAGAAGTCAGGCTCGTGAAGAAAATAAATGTCATTTTCATGTGTCTGCATTCACTCTGCAGTTGCTAGCCATATTGGTTTTTACTGTTTAAAATAAACTGTGTCATATTGTCTGTCCAACCATGAAATCTAAAATTATGTATTGATAATTTGAAGTTAAATATTAAAACAACATAAATAGCTTGGTAACACTACTATTCGTGCGTTGTTATTGGTAATTAGTCACTTGAACAGTGCACAAAAAATTAAGTGATTAAATGTATTATTTAATAAATGTTTGTCCGGACGTCCGAACAATACTTGTTAAAAATGTTAATTTATCCATCTACGTCAGTAGCAAAACAATAACAAAAATGTTAAGTAAAGTCATTAAAACAAACTGTAGGTAGCTACTTTTAATTTGAATTCCACCCCTCTCTGTTAAGTTCCACTTATCCTAAGTGTCAGTTATCTATAATGACGTCTCTGTCTGTTTCGTAGTAATAAATAGAGACGGAAAACTGCTAAACTAGATCCTTTGTCGTGAAAATAAACTATTGGGCAGAGCAGAGCCAGTTGTTTCTTTATGGGAGCTACTTCAAAAACCTCAAAGCACCAACACAGATGACCGAGCTAAAGAGATTCCAAGATGCCTTATTAAACTTCCTAACTCAGTGCAAAGAGATAGAGACAAACACGAAGAGGAAAAGAGATCGAATTTTTGCACCATCACCATGCAAAAATATCTATCTTATAAAAATATGTAGGTAAATTACGAATGAAGTACGTATATTTGATTAGTATACATTTACTTAACACGTTGAAATGTCTTTAATCTCTCTTTAACATCAAAAATGGGAAATTACTTGCAAATCAATATCGAAAGCTCGACGATAAAAAAATATTTTTTTTATCAGTCACAAAAAAAGCAAAGGCCTGCGCAAGCATTGAAACGTTCACAATGCACGAATGTAGGCAGGTATTTAAATGTTGACCTGTGGGTCGACTCTACCTCTACTTGCGACATGCAACGTGATCGGTGGTTTACTGTTTTCGCTTCGATTTGACAATCATCATTACGTCTCCGGGTCGTTGTAGCCATTCACCAACAAACATTACAGTAAAAGCAAACGTACGTAATTACACAAGGTGTCTCAAAAATATTCTGGAATAACTCGGCAGGTTAGTTTATTGGGGGCTATCGCGTGTAAATTTGCCGCTAGAGGCGCTAGTGCCGCATTCACTTTTCACTGGTTTTGGCGAGCTTCGTGACACAAATTATAATTTCTTTCATTTCAGATCTCCTTCGTAAAATTATCGCAAATGGGCTTCGTGACATAAATTATAATTTCTTTCATTTACCTGTTGAAAAGTGATCTCCTTCGTGAAATTATCGCAAATATGGATTATTTGGCGATGAATATGAACGCTTGAAAGCAGTTTTTTTTCGGAACAAAAAGGAACTGCGCAACATTGCGGCATAGCTACTCAATATGATAATAGTTATTTATATTTAATAAACTTAATGAGATTCAATATTTACAACTTTGTTTCGGCGGCGATCTTATAAAGTTGCCTTTGACAGCTATACCTCTGGATTAGTCATCAGTGGCGCCAACTGGTGAGCAAAGAAACGATAGTCCCCATTGAACACTCCTTTCAAGTTCGTCATCGTAATTTTTTATTCAAATTTAAGTTACCCCTTCACGCCGCATAATTTTAACGTCGAGTGAAAAATTCTGGTAGACATTTACAGGGGCCTTTCCATGACGTCTTAATGCGATTCAATTCCGACTCTATCTATCTACAGCCATTGTCCGTCCACTGCTGGACGTAGGCCTCCTTCATATTGCGCCAACTTTCGCGATCCTGGGCTTCCCTCATCCAACCACTGCCAGCTGTCCGACTCAGTTCAGGTTTTTGCTTTCATTTTTAGTATGGATCTGACTGCGAGCGAATCTTAGTTGCCGGATTAGTTTGGTTTTAAGAATTAAAATGTTAGTTTTCGCCAAATGGAAACAAACGTCACGTTCTGTAAAAAAGCTTTGACTAAACGAACTAAATGAGAGGACTATGTACGATCTGTTAGGTTCTTTAAGTGTAAGTTGAAAAAAATATAGTTATGGAGATTTGTTTTGTCGCTTAAATGATCTTGTTTTCTGGTTTCTGCACTTCGAATGCACTCCTATAGTGCAAAAAAAAACAAAAAGCAAAATGAACTTTTGAATTGATCGTGCTCCTGTCCTGGCTCTATTTTCCTTTTCGTCTAATCGCACTTGTAGAAATAAAGCTGACTTTTCGAATGAACAATTGTAGGAACTTGACAGATGTTGCAATTTAGTATAAATAAACTTATTACATCGCTCATTGTAGCCGTGCAAATGTATAAACACCTATTTTAATCTACCCAGCCTGTAAAAAATAGTGTTTGATCGGACGAAAACACTAATCATAAATCGAAAGTGCGGGTAAAACGTGTTTTTAAGGCACAGCAAATTCACTAATTCTTAATCGACATGTTGTTTTCCGCTTATACCAAATGCTTGTTCGTTTTTTACGTAATACTTCCGGTTGAACCTACGCTAACTAGTATAATTTATACGATGAAATTAATACACATACATAAGTCACTATTTATCCCTTACGAGGTAGACAGAGCCTAAGGTATTAAGACCTAAAGGCCACGTCTAACATGATCGTGTGCGTATAGGTGGAAAAGAAATGAATTTATATAGACGACATAATTAAGTTTACATTTCAACAGATGGCTTCCAAAACTTCACCTAGTTCGATAAAACTATGATAAGATGATTGTATTATCATATCTTTTTTAATTATAATAAATTATCATGCATTTTCAATTACTGTACTTAATTATTTTCAACTGCAACAATAATGGATCCATATTAATCATTCGCGCTGTTAATATGACAAAAAAATCTTCATTATCAAACGCAAATGGGACCCTATTGTCTGTTAAATGAGCAAAGTAATGGTGTTGCAAAAAAACTATTGTGTTTTAATTTAACCCGTCTATTGATAAGTCATTTATCTTCAGCTGGTGTTGAAAGAGGCGTGGTCGATACTTAAGCACATCCTCATTTCGAAGTATAAATTGATGGGCGTAAGTACTCGTCGCTTTCGCCGTCGACTTCTATTAATTATTCTTTAGTTATATGTCCAAATATATCGCTCCTATATTACGTATAGTCCAAGTTTACTGAAGTTAATTACGAATCGTTTTACATCTCCATTTTACGCGTAGTAGCATACGTACTACATACTGTAATAACAATTTTATTAAGCAATTTAAGTCGTGAAAATGAGATAAATCACTAGCAACTATATATGCAGCTACATTATTTTGTCGCTTATCGGTATAGTCACGAGCATAAATATGTACATTACACTTTCCACAATATTAAAACAAAGTAATATAAATAATGTTCCTGTCTGACGCGTAAGATACGATCAGATATGTATTTTATACGCGCGTAGACGACTGTCTTACGATCATTTGTTGTTGATCGACTTACTGACTCATCAACATTGCGCTGTAATCACCGATTTACATGTCATTTACCAGCTATAAGTAAGCAGAAATGAGTAATTTAAACGTATATTAAGTACTAGCGGTCGCCCGCGATTCCTTCTGCATTGAATTCGGTTATCGCTACTTTACTGTGCAATTTTCCGAAGTAAAAACTATCCTATGTCCTTCCTGTACTGAAACTATCTGTGTACCAAATTCCAACTAAATCAGTCCAGTGTCTTAAGCGTGAATACAGACAGAGATTTCATATTTATAATTTTATTGGATCAAGAACGTATACTTATGAGCTTATAACCCTGGAGGGCTACACCGACATTCGATTTTCAAAGTTTGCATTGTACCGTCCCTCTCATATTAACGACTGTAAGTGTGAACAGAACAGCACGAAACGAACTCCAATAATCGAATTTCGGAGTAAAAGGCCTTAGTGCTTTAGTGTAATTTCGGCGCAACAAACGTCATCAACGCGTTCAGCGTCAACTACTATGAGATTATTTTGTTACCGTTAGCGCTGGCAGATTAACCGTAGTGATTTATAAAACAAAGTCGCTTTCCGCTGTCTGTCTGTCTGTCCCTATGTATTCTTAGATCTTTGAATCTACGCAACGAATTTTGATGCGGTTTTTTTAATAGATAGAGTGATTCACGAGGAAGCTTTACATGTATAATTCTAGGCATACGAAGACGCGGACAGAAGCTAGTAAAGAATAAAATAATATCTTGGGACAATTGACACCAAATCTATCCTACTAAGACTAAGCAAAGCTTGTAATATAGGTACCTACTATACAGCAGATAATACACACATACATAGATAAATCACGTTATACCTTACGGGGTACAAAGAGCCTAAGGTAACAGCATCAAAAGGCCACGTTTAGCATTACTGTGGGCGTACCTATAGGTATATGGAAAGGGGAAACAAAATAGCGATGGGTTGCAAGCCGTGCTATGTTATAATTCCTACAATTTATGCCCATTCCCACAATGGACATTTACCATCTGCGCGGGAAAGAACTAGTTGGTACATTCTGTTTTTTCTTTGCTCCCGAACCAGCTTTGAGACGATTATGGCGCTCCTCCGATATCAGTTTCAAGTGTCAAAAAATCAACCCCACCTCCTCACCTCACCCCACAAACGTCATTTTTTTTAAAACTATAGATTCAGGCGTTACTTTGCGGAGAGCCATGTCAAAAATAAATCGATAACTTTACTTTGCTACTCCGCGATATAATGCGGTCAAATCATGCAAAACAGTCACGCTCCTGTCAAATCCTACTCATGCAGTCAATGTTTGAGAAAACAACGACAACACAAAACAAAAAACAACCGAATTGACAATCATGTAATGTTGTGGTTACCACATCCATTATTATTCGTAAAAAATTTGACACTTGAAACCTGAATTAGCGTTTACCCGAACGCGTTCGAGGCGTTTTGTTATGTCCAAACTTTACTACAGTATGCGTAGTGTAAGTTTTCGGTCACAAAATACGTCTCGCATGCGTTTTCGTTAAAATGTCAAATACTATGAGAACAGTTTGTTGCCCTTTCGATCCGCAAGTGGCGCTGCCAATTTTTCCATAGTAATTAAAACGTTTACGTGAACTCGTTCGAGACGTTTTTATATGCGAAAACTTACACTAGAGGCAGGCTCTTGCACGTTGCGGATGCTTTGCGTTTTGCAAGAGGGAGGCTGCATACGCAACAGCGCAATCACGCCGTATTATTAGTGGTCGCTGACGTGATTATCTCGCTTATAACCTCACTTTCATCATTTATGTTTAATTTGCGTCGCAAGCATTCTGATAAGATGAATCCATACTAATATTATAAATGCGAAAGTGACTCTGTCAATCTGTTACCTTTTCACACACATTTTGTATACAAAATAAACTCGCTCTACTCTACATAATGTAAGACATACACGTTCCAATATTTGCATACTTAATTGCCGTCTAGGAATTGCTGCAATCTCTATTGGCAGGTCAACCAAAACACAACTTGCCCAATTTCAATAAGCATGCTACACATTCATACATACATCATGTAGAAATAACTAATAGAGCGAAAAGTTTCGCTAGTTTGCTTCAAATATAAATATGTATAACTCTTTATTTTCCATGCTGGTCCGGGAACAAAGGAAAAATATAAAATGTACCGAAGCATGTTATAGGCGATCCGGCTAGCAACCCATAACTATTTGTGTTCCATTTTCCCTCTATACCTAGCCCCACAATTTTGCTAAACGTGGCCGGTAAGTCTTGTCACCGTAGGCTGTCTGCCCCGTAAGGGATAAAGAGGTGATTTGTGTATGTGTGTGTGTGTGTGTGTGTGTGTGTGTGTGTTATTTTACATAAAACACATGAAAAAGATTAATACAGGACAATACAATACAAAGGCGAACTTTTTCCTAAAACTTATTCAAAAAAAACAGTTCAGAGTTCGTGTTTGTACATTAAATAAATTCATCAAAAATAGTGTGCTAATAATTAGGGAAAAGTAATAAAACACAAATGTATGTATGGATGTGTTCATTTACCTATGTCTGTGTTCGCTAATCTCCGAAACTGTTAAACCGATTTAAATGAAAATTTGCTTGGTGGTACTTTATATCCCTGGTCAGTATTTTAAATACTTTTAATCCCGGAAAATTAAAGAGTTCCCGTGGGATAGCGCTAAACATGTCAAAGGTCGCAGCTGCCTAATGTAAGTCTAATTCTACGCGGTCGAAGTCGCGGGCAGAAGCTAGTAACAAATATAACATCATCATTATTAGTATTGACGACCGGATAGCGTAGTGGTTAGTGACCCTGACTATTAAGCTATAGGTCCCGGGTTCGAATCCCGGTAGGGGCATGCATTTGTATGATGAATACGAATGTTTGTACCCGAGTCATGGATGTTGTATTATTTATGTACGTATTTATTTATTTATACAATACAATACAATACAAATACTCTTTATTGAACACCACAAATCAGTACAAAACAATACAGAAACAAAGAACAAAGTAGACAATAGGCGGTCTTATCGCTTAATAGCGATCTCTTCCAGACAACCAATACAAGAAATAAGTCATAATACACTATACCTTTATTTATCCGTTGCCTGGTTCCCATATTACAAGCTTAGCTTAGTTTTTGTAGTTGTGTAGAAATCCGATTATAATGCAATAATAAAGATTCCAGTTTATGAATATCTGTACCTTTCCACGTGCGTTACGAATAACTTAACATGAAACCTGAATGGCAACTGTCACTTTAACTTCCGCTTAGATTGGACGACAAATCACGTAATATCAAGTACAGCCAAGAAAAAGCCTTCAGTCTATTTTTACATAGTTATATTGCACGGGTTGCGCCATAATCACCGACCTAGTAACACACAAAGTCTTGCAATATTATGTAACGAGAAACTAAATACACACGGTATGACGCGACGTCGCAGCGAACTTGGATTGTCGGTTTCTTTCGCTAAAAAAACAAACACAACCAGAGAAGTTTGCGAAAAAGAAGTGTTAACTCATTATCCCTCGGATTTGGGGTCGTTAATTCGTAATGGCTGCCGCGTAGGAAAAAATACGACGGTAGAATGCGGTAGCCATAAAAAATGTTGTCTTGCTCTATTTTAATGGCACTAAACAAAACTTTGATATTAAAACTGTATCGGTGGTGAGTTCATTAATTTGAGAAATGAATCATAGTGCCAGTTATTCAACTCATCAGTGAACTAACCAAAGAAAAATATGTAAATAACGTTCCCAAAATAGCTCAGCCTAAATTATGTAAACACATAACTATTGCTTCAGATGTTCCAAAAAATAAAATAATATAAGCAATTAACATAGCGGAAACCATCAATTACATTCGAAGTCCAAGCGGTTTGCCAGAAATTTCTTCTTTAATCGATAAAAATCAATAAGTTTCGGTTTTACCCAATCGTTTTTACAAATTGAGCGCGTCTTCAAAATTGAGGTCAAACGATGCAACCACGCTAGTGAATCCAACAAAATTGTTAGTGAAAACGCTCGCACTCACAAAGAAACCACATTGATAAACCCTATGAATATTCATTTTAAGCGAATTAAGTACATTTGCCCCGCTACCGCGGATTTTATGGACGGAAAATAAAAGACGACCTTGGTACCTACTGTCCCACATAACCTAATGGCAAGTGCCAGTGTGTCGGAGACGATCCTTTGTGTTTGAGTGTTGTAAGAGGCGTGAATGCCCTCTGAGGCTAGGATTTGGACACGGCTACATAATGTAATTCGGAGACGCTTCGGTGCGTCGCTTAAACCGAGTGTTTAAGTTTTTTATCAGAATTATGATTTCGAGATTTGTTTTAATCCTACTTATTTGCGAAATTTTGTGTTTGGTGTAGAGTATCAGGATCTTAAGCTTAGCAATTTAGATATCATATTTAGTCCTCCTTACCTCAAACGCGAAAAGGAACCTTTAAATGATCACTTCGCTGGTCGTCGGTTTGTCTGTCAATGTCTGTGACCAATTTATCTCAGGAACGCGTGACAGTATCCAGTTGAAGTTATTTAACAATTAGCACTTGAATAAATTATTTTTACTGATATTTTTTTCACACAGCTCATACTCATACCAAGTTTTTCGCTAAACGACAAAAATCTTGTAATACCAGTAATGTAGCGCAGTAGGTAATAAAAAAGAGCGACATTTAACTCTACATCAACTTTCGAAAAGCATAAGATTATATCATACATAATATTGTAGTTAATTGTACTTACCAACTCGCTTTGCTGAAATTCGTCGAGTGGAATAATTGAAGGGCACATAAATTATCTTCTCAATAACTCCGGACAACTCTGCTGGAAGTTTATCCGCCGCGTGTAACTCGTTCAAACACAACACATTGTCGTGAGTACATCGAACACTGTTCACAGTCGAAAACTCGCGGACCACTTCGGGAACAACCTCCTTGTCCTGTTTATGTAGCACTTTGTTCCCTTTATTCACGTATACTAAATCAGCCAAGCCTTCCAAATTTGCTTGACAATGTTCATCTGCTACCACTTTGACTTTATACACTCCTGGTACCCTGTTTGCGTGCAAAACGAAATCCGCACGCTCTCCTCTTCCCATTTCTATGGACTCTACGTATTCAGGTTCGACTCTGTGGCCATCCAAAGCAACGAGACTCATAATATGGTCATCAATCGATATCTTCACGGCACAGCTCTTAGCGCCACCAGCATAGGCCAAGCGGAACCGATACCTTTTTCCATACTCCACGTGGAATTTCGATATTGGAGAATCAGTTGAATCCGCTGTGTTCCCTCTACCGTTAATCAGTAGAGATTCCGCGTTGCGAATCTTTGATGTTAATTCAACGAGCGGTCCCATTGAATGACCCCATTCCGCGATAAATATTGTGTGTTCTGAATCTTCGACATCGTACAATTTTCTTAAAGGATCTAGTCTGGGTGATTGACGGACTATGAAAGCTCCGGCGAGCCCGTCGGCCGCGTCAGCAGCTGAGTGCGCGTGGTACATGTGCGTTCCTACTTCGGACGCTCTAAATTTGTACTGGAATGTGGTGTACGCTGGTTGAGGGCACTGGGTGAGCATGGGAGCTCCGTCCATGAAAGGAGTTTCCTTCTGCGACTGGCCTCGCCAATGCATTGCGAGCGCATGTGCGGGCGCTCGATGTACGACGTCTACAACTAAAATGTCGTTATGACAAACGTGTAATGTTGGAGCCGGCAACTCCCTATTTATCGTCAGGACGCCCCTTTCCCGACCGTCTGCTGAGATACACATGGCAGGACATTCTTCCCCATTGTTTTCTGTACAGCTTCCGCAGGATCTGCAAAAGAAATTAAATGAACATGTTTAGGCGCTCTCCGAACTAGGTACACAATATTTCAATATTTGTAGAATCCTAAAAAACATGCTACATAAGTAAACTCAAGGCTTGCAAGGTACGTAACTCAATAATAATATAAAACACTTATAAAGCGTTGCCTGTCGCGCGAAAACAACGCCAAACAAGTTTTTTATAAAAGTTGCATTTTTAATACACACTGCTTGCTTACGGAACGTTATTATTACATTGTATGTATATAAGTATGTATGTATGTAAAACCTTTATTGTGCAAAATAAACATAAAACAAAGACAATTGACAACTAAGATACATGCACAACGGCGGACTTATCCATTGAAGGGATCTCTTCCAGTAAACCGTTGAGTGGATAAGTGCGAGTGCATTGTCTTTGTATATACAAATTTTTTACATGTAGGTAGTTACAAAATTTCTGACTTCCGATTGAAATCCGACTTAGAAGTGGCAAAATTCACTTGCAACATTGTAAGCTTCTTTGCATAAACGAAGTCATATTATAAATGCAATCAAAAAGGGTAGAAGTTAATCTAAAGACTAAGTCAATTTCAAATTATAAAATGCTAAGTACGCAAGCGACAAGTTGCAAAGTTAATTATAATATGCGTTATCTTGACAAACAAATCCTTACTAATCCTTACTATAATATTATAAATGCGAAAGTAACTCTGTCTGTCTGTTACCTTTTCACGCTTAAACCGCTGGGCCGATTTAGTTGAAATTTGGTATACAGATAGTTTGAGTCCCGGGAAAGGACATAGGATAGTTTTTATCCCGGAAAATTGCATAGTTCCCGCGGGATAGCACAGCCCAAACCACTGGATTTTTTCAAATTTAAGGCGGAACAAAGTTCGCCGGCCAGTATGCTATAAAATTCAAAAATTAGCACTCACTTGCTGAGAGTTTTGTAAACTTCGATGACGAGCTTGACGCGGCAAATCATAGGCCAGTCCAACTCGTGGCACTCTCGGTCGCAATTCTCGAAATACTCCTCTGAAACGTACACAATTAAATTGTTAAAAAAATATTTCAAACCAGAGGAAAAGTTTACTTTGTAAACAGATTGCGAGTTTCCTCAAATATCCAACGCTATAGTCAGAAACAACACGGAGCTTTATGTTAATAGTGGGAGCTAAAAAATCAAGATGAAGTTGGACGAAAAAGTCAAATAAACTTGCTCTATATCCGTAGAGTGAACATAGAAACTGCGAAACTTCCGCCCTCGTATAGAGCATCTTCCTTTCTATCTGGCCAGAAACTTTTCGAGTTACCGCGCCGATAATCACAAAGTACATCATAATATCACAAATATCACAATAAGTACATCTAATCTAAGGCATCCTAAACGGATAATTCTCATCGTAGGCGTAGGGTATGTCCCGATTAAGTTATTTTTTCCGAACTAAACTTAGGTAATAAAAGTTATTGTATATTTTGAAAATAAATTTGCTAAATATCAACTCATTATGCTGACGTTAATATTAATACAAAACTCTATTAGCCAGAGTAATATGTTGTAACGCTATGTATTTCCGAGCACGATATACCCTATGTCAACAGATGTATACGTAAGTACATAGAGAGGATCCTTGCGGGCTTTGCGCGCTTATGCGGCTAAGATCAATGTAAACAAAACACTGCTGTTTGTAGACACTTACCTGGCATCGGTGTATAATACACAACCACGACAACACACGCAATGATGAAACTCAACGCGAAAATCCTCTGCAGGGACATTAACATATAATTAGGCTTTACCATAGGCGCACTGCATGTGTCAATCATTTTTTTTTCCGATTCCATTTTTAAAGTTTTTAAAGCAAATGTACACTTCAAATTTAAAATTGTTCTAATTCTCTTTACATGTTTACATGCGTCGGCGAAGAATCAACGGTTGTTTTTATTTAAATCAAGCCGCCATTCCGTGCGACCTCGCGAGGCGACCAGCGAATGGTAACTGGTAACCAGTTGCTTGCAACACCCAAGAGCTGGCGCGGCCTGCAGTTCCAATTCGGAAGTAAATTGTCGGCTGAGAGTAAACTCTCACTGCGATTATGCAACATATTGTGTAACCTTTATTAAATCGGTCTGCACAGAATAAGGCTACAGTGCTGACATGTCATATTTTCAAGTCGGTACCTATGTTCTTCATAAATAACTATGTCATACATAGTAACTACCTACTTCATTGCCTCATTTTACATATTTACCTACTTATAGATATACAGGCTGACTTCTAAGTCGTGAACAGAAACCATATACCTCTATTCTGAGAAAACTGCCCTAAGTTAACATTTCAGTTAAACGTGACCAAAAGTTATGACAAATTATAAAATTAAACAAATTTTAAATTTGAAAATTAAAGTCAACAGATTCTCGAAGTATTATGTGCAAGTATTTATGTACTAAGGGTTTAGAGTTTAAGAAAGTTATTTCTGTTCACGACCTGGAAGTCACCCTGTATTATTGTATTTCACGTTTAACCGTATAGTTAAAAGAACAAAACCAACCGACGTTGTATTTTTCTAGCACAATCGCGACATCAGGAAGGCGATTGCTAATGTGTTGCCATCCCGGACACAACTCTTGAGCCCTTAATTTTCTCCGCA
This sequence comes from Pandemis cinnamomeana, assembly GCA_932294345.1. Lineage (NCBI taxonomy): Eukaryota > Metazoa > Arthropoda > Insecta > Lepidoptera > Tortricidae > Pandemis > Pandemis cinnamomeana. Next base: position 5,118,653 of record OW028705.1, on the reverse strand, counting down.
CGAGAACACGACAAAACAAGTCTGCTGTTTAGCGGCAGGATTGGTACCTAAATAAGATGGTGGTCTGCATCTGGAGCTACATCAGGTCCTAACACCCACCCGGATGTTTCAACCCACCCTTGTTGGTCCAAGAAGTGTATAACAAGGAGACTTAATCCCTGCGTCACACTATTCCTCGCACTATTTCTCGCTCGTGAGGATTTTTACGATTTCTGCCTTGGCGGTTGATCCGCGCTGTTACACCGACCACCCATTCTATCGTAAAACGGAACGTACTTTGGCATGTTTGAGTTGCTTTTATATACGTTTGCCTGATTAGTAAAAATCTTTTGTTACGAAAATATTTAAGAAATCGTAGTCATTCTCGTGCAAATTTAATTTATTGACAAAGTCGCATTTTCCCAGGCCTCTGTGGATTCTTTGCTTTTCAAAGCTGCTCATGTGGCAGTCGCTTAAAACGTGACAAAATTTTCTGCCCGCGGTGCAGTCCAGCTGTCAAAGGTGTCATGATGACACTGTCATCTCTGTTATATCAATGTCAACGTCAAACCAAATAAGCAAATAACCAAAATTTGCGTTTATTTATCACGTAGATTTTCATGATATATTGCAAATTAAATAAGATTAAATACTATCGCAGAATTTTTAATCTGACTGCAGCACGGAGGTTTGAATGAATTAAATCGAAGATGGAAATAACTAGGAAAAACTTTGCAGAGCAATTTGATAACATAACCAAAGACTTGAAAAAGTCTTGCTTTATAGGTTTTGATGCAGAATTCACGGCAATATTATCGGGGGAGTGCTTTAAGCATCGGTAATACTTCTTTAAATATAGTCTAAAAACTTTCTTTCGTGTGCAGTCAATGTTGTTACCACATAAATCAGACTTATGTAGGTACATGAAAACAGGTGGTATCAGTGACTGTCAATTTGGTTTAACTGTGTTATTTATGGCGAAAATCTTAGGAATCATGTTATAGGCGATGCGACTAGAAACCCATTACTATTTCGGTTCCTTTTTACCTATACACCCACAATCATACTAAATGTGGCCTGTAGGTCTTGTTACCTCAAACTCCTGTAAGGGATGAAGACGTGATTCATCTATGTATGTTTGTATTATATTTAGGTCATTGTTTAAATTCTAATTATTGATTTTATTAAATTTGAATTAAATTATTGATTTTGGGCTTGTTTTTTTTGGATCGGACTCTACTCTTGCTCTTAGCCTATGAGTCAGCAAATTTAAATTTCATTTCATTCAATTTTTATTTCATTTCATTATAGATTGTTTGACACAAATGAAGAAAGGTATAACAAGATCAAGAATGAAGTCAGTAAAATGATCATGACTCAAGTGGGACTGACAATGTTCCAGTATGACCGGGATCAGGACACATATGTGGCCACTGGATATACATTCCACTTGTGCCCGCAAGTCTTCGGAGATGTTGACCAGTCATTCATCTTCCAGGCTTCCAGTCTTAAGTTCCTTTGCCGTCACAACTTCAATTTTAACAAGGTGATTTGAATTAAGAATAAACAAGAAAATATTTCTATAAACTACCTAATTAGTCTCTGTTAAAGTACCTATGGCTTGTGAAGAAATTATCCTGATATTGGCAACATCAGCTTTTATGTTTGTGCTGGTTTTAGAAAAGAGATTTTTTTTATTTTTGACTGCTGTTCTCTGCGAATTTTCTCCTGTTCCATTATTTTTAAATTATTTTTTGTTTTTTTTTGTCCATCCATTCTTAAGTTTGGTGCTTAACAACATTCATTTTTTTTGTATTACACCTACTTGCCAAAAAAAACGGGCACCCATGGTTTTTGTATTTTATGTCCATAAAAGCTTACTTTCTAAGCTTTAATGCCTAAAAATGTCAAAAACCATTGTTGCCCAAATTTTTTGCATGGCGTGAATAATAGATTATTATTATCATGCAATCAGCAAAAAGATGTGACTTGCCAAGACTTACCCTGCATCGAGGAAATTACCTTTTTCTAACACTTTTTATAGAATAAAGATTAGACCACAAACTCGACTCTCACTTTATTTTCTTGTTGCTATTTATAAACTAAGCTTTCTTGTCTGTTCAAATTAGTTATTTACCTTCAATGAATTAACCATAAAGTTAATGCTATTCCAGTTCACTTATGATGGCCTGCCTTATCTCAGTAAAGAGGAAGAGGATAGAGTGCGGCAGCACTTGAAAGGTAACCAGATGTTCAAGAACCTTGCTCGAATGCTGGACATAGAGGATGAGAAGCTACTGCAGCGCTATTGCTCTGATGTATCTAAGTAAGTAATTTAATTTTATTGGATTTTCCAATTATGAAAGGGTAACTGTGTTAATCTATATTATGTCTCTTCGTCTTTGTTCTTGGATTGCGAAAAAACTAATGACAGAGCCAAGGGCGTCGCCAAGGGGGGGCAGGGAGGGGCGGCTGCCCCCCCCCCCCCCCCCTAGAGATTCTAAAAAAGTTGCCAAATATAATGCAACCAAAGTCCTAGACTAGTCATAGAGAATGAGAAAAGTATGAATTGTAGTAGGTAAAGTCAACTTGCCCCCCCCCCCTGCGCCATCGGCTGGCGACGCCCTTGGACAGAGCTCTTTAGTTATTTGCTGGTCATGCTAAAATTTACCAAAAAAAATGAGTTCTAATTTTTTAAATTCTACTTAAACAAAACACAAAAAAATACATGATGACTATCAAAACTAATAAAAAATGAAAAAATCCAAAATAAAAGAAATGTGGTTGTTAATCTTTTAAAATTCATCAATCCATCCACATCTGTTGTTAGCAACTTGCAACAAACATTGAACATTCACAGCATGAGGTTGAACGTAATTTCTTTTTTTTCAATTTTAGATGGCTTTGCAGTAAAGAGGAGGACACAATGTACATAGACATAGATAGTCCGGTGGTGCGATACGTCATCCACAACGAAATCAGGTTACGCTTTCCCGAGGTTCTTACCACAGATAGCCTAGGTAATAGTAACAAGGTAATTTTTAAGCTTGTAGTTTTTCCAAATTAAAACTTACTGGCTGTTTCAAGCCAGCTTTCGATTGGACCCAATAAATTCTCAATTAAAATTTCAGATCTGTCTTTATACATCAGAATCGCCTCCCTGTGGCACCTTAGATAGGTATTCTATTGATTACAATAGCAGACATTTCAGTAAACCAATGCCAATTATTATACATTATAAACATACATATTATCACGTCTTTCTCCCTTACGGGGTAGACAGAGCTTAAGGTAACGAGACCTAAAGGCCACGTTTAGCTTAATTGTGGGCGTATAGTATAGGTGGAAAGGGGAATCAAAATAGTGATGGGTTGCTAGCCGCATCGCCTATAAAATGATTCCTAAGATTTTTGCCCTTTCCCTCGATGGCCTTTGCCGATCTGCGCGGGAGGAGCAGCAGCTGGTACATTCTATGTTTTTCTTTGCTCCCATACCAGCATGGAAGAAATAATAATTGGTTGTTTTAATTGCAGGTATTATTATACAGAGATAAATACGTGGAAGGTGCAAACAGCGCTCCAATGGCCATTTTGGAGGAAAACCTGATGAACTACTTATTAGGGTTCTCTCAAATCATAGCCCTCTTAGAGACGTACAAAAAACCGATAATGGGGCACAACATCTTCCTAGATACGGTGCTCCTACATAATCAGTTCATAGGTCCGTTGCCAAAAAACTATTCTACGTTTAAAAAGAATATGAACAACATGTTTCCAAATATTTATGACACCAAGTACATTTCCCATGTTATGGCGAAAAAGCTGTCGTACGATGAAGTTTGGAAATCGAATGCATTACAGGAGTAAGTTCAATTAAATACTTATAACTTTTTTTATTTAAGAAATGGTGGCAATTTCATTACAATACAAGACAAATAATTATTTATTGAAAACCACAAATCTGTTGGTGCAATAACATTACAGACATGTAATGACAAGGTAGATAATAGGAGGTAAAAGCGATCTCTACCACTATGATGAAAAATTAAATTGCATTGCATTACAGTTTAAGCATTACTGAATATCCAATTCATTTTCATTTTCAGTTTGTACGAATTCTTTTCGGAGGCGAAATGTAGGAAATTACAAAATGGCGTCAACCTAATAAAGCTGAGTACGCCGTTTGGCGTCAAGCAGTCATACCACGAAGCGGGGTGGGACTCCTATTGTTCAGGTAAATATTCACCCCCTTATTCACCTTTCTTCTTTTTATTATGGCCCCATCGATCGATGCTATGATTTCGCCAATGTCAAAGTAATGAATAAATCTTGTGACAAAAATGTCGGCAACGTTGTACGGTAGAACACGGTCAAAAGACTCCCTCCCCCCCTGTCGGGCTCTTAGCCAACGGATAATGATATCCCTCAGAATCTGCTAGGAAACGATAAACGATGCTCAGGGTGCACCGGACCAAGCACAGCTCTTCCCCTCGGACGGATCCGAAAACGAACCGCAGCTCTTGACCACACGCGGTGGTAACCCGACTCGCACCCCACCCCCCCTTATTCATAAACGCTCTGTAGGCTTCTGCTAACTTAGCAATTGTTTGTCCTTATCTGTCACTTTGACATTTACCTTTCACCGATAAGGCTAAACGATTGCTAAGTTAGCATAAACCAATAGAGCGTTTATGAATAAGGGGTTATACTTTAAAAACCCTTCTTTAGTCCAATAGATTATATTATTTTTAGCTCATAATTTGGAAATTTTAGGTTATTTTTACTGAAAATCAACAACACAGTTTTGTTACGTCACACTTTAAAACATAAGTTTACAGGTTCAAAATTTGCCAAACATGTATTTTTGCGGTGCATTTAAGCCTCTTCCATAATTGGTCATCTATTAAGCAAGTCAGTACAATGAGACACAACATTTCTTCTAACAAACTGTACTACTTTTGTCCCCTTGCTGATGGGACAAAATAACAGTCAGAAATAGTTGAGCCACCCATTTGTATTGTATTGTAATGTGAACCATGAACCATTTAACTGTACTAGTACTTGTTCCCCAGGCTACTGCTTCGTAAGGCTCGGGCACTGGGCGGCGTGCGAGAACAGCGGCAAGTACCGGCCGGTGGGCCCCACTGAGGTGCTCGCGGCACTGGAACCGTTCCGCAGCAAAGTCAACGTCATTCGAGGCGCTACTTTGTACATGGTAAGAGATCAAAATGTAATGCTGTTGTAGAACGATGTGACAGCTGTCATTAGAACTGGCGCTAGCTAGTGTGTCGTAGTAGTTATGTAGAGGCGAACTAGGTGGCGCTAGGGTCGATACACTGTAACAGCGCCCTTCAGTAATGCAATAACTGGAAGGTACGTATTTTTTAGCAATGTTTATATTATACACCGTGGGCCCGAACTGCGTCGCGCGCGAGATACTGTCTTTTTCATACAGTTCGTTCTAGAATGAGACGGGTAGACGACAGGACACGACACAGTTCTCGCGCGCTCTTGCACTAGCTGTTGCAGTGGTGGAATACCACAGAGAGCTGATTAAAATTAAAATAAACATTGCTTTTCTTCTTCAAGCAGTAATTTGAGTATCCTTGACGCCATTTCTAAGTTCGCATACACGTGTTTTCGGGCAACAACATCCGACCGACCTGTTGTCGCTAGCTTGTCGCTTTTCCCCAGAAAGTTGAAGCGACAAGTTGCACTATCGCGATCTGGTGTCGTGGTCTTGTATCTCAAATTGTATCGTAACATATAAACTCGAATTACGGAATAATGTAGATTATAAAATCTAGATTAATTTATCTGCTTACTTGGCTAAGCATTGTCAGTCTTTACGCCAAGATTTGGAATAGAAATAGAAAGCCACGATACAAACATATAAATATTTTCCATTAAGACATAATATGTTTTTTTTACGACAAGGAAGGCAAACGGTCAAGTGGGTCACCTGATGGTTAGCGAGCACCACCTGTGTCGAACAGATACAGAGTCTTGCACGTGTGACTGCAGATTAGCAATGTAACTGGCTGTGGTTTTTTAATGTGGACCACCGTGAAGTAACGCACCACTAAATTGATTAGACATGATCGTTTTTTGTGTAAGTAGCGCCATAAAATAATGTTTTGTTTTAGGATCTGGCCGACAGGGATCCGCCGCGCCAAAGACCGGACCTACTGCACGTTAGGTCACTGCAAGAACGCGTGCTGAACGTTGAAAAGGTATAGAAAGATTTGACAGTTTATAGGTTGTCGCACACATAACCGCTCGGCACCGGATCGGCGCCGCCTCAACTCCAGCCGTCCAGTATTCTTTGTAAAATATTCCATACTATAACGCACACATATCAGCATCGGCACAAACTAGTAATCCGCAAACAACGCGCGGGTTACTTGCAGTCATCGAGCTTACGGGCCGCCGCCGCGCTTGCGTCTCGCCGCCGGAACGGGGACGGCACGCAGACCGCCATCCAACAGCTTTAGGCCCCTTCCTCACTTGGTGGTGCGGTATCGGTATGCGGTATTTTATACGTTACCGCGAGCTTACTAATGTCCGCCAGAACTCCTCACTAGGCGGTATACTGTCGGTATGATTTCGGTATAAAACAGTATAATTTTATTTTATTGGCAATTTCTGCCCACGCTTTTTCGGTTAGGTCCTTTCTAGAATATTCAGGAAGCTTATAATTATATAAAAGTGGATATTTTTCCACTTCGGCGACTAAAATAATACAAGTGGTTCTTTCCGCCGCCATTTCGGTCGCTAAAATCACACGCAGTAAGCGCTCGGCATACAGGCTTTTACTGGCTGTCCGCGCCGCGATGCGGTATACTGCACGCTCACCGCCCCGCTCCCGCGCAGCCCGCGCCAATCAGGAAGCATGCATTCAAATATAGGCGCTCGGTAACGAATCGGTAAAAAAAATACCGAGCGTTCTTTACTGCACCGATACCGTACCGCCAAGTGAGGAAGGGGCCTTAGCCGCCGCCTCGCTTTAAGCGCGCTGTCGCCCAGCCGTAAGCGCGATGTCACCTAGCCGCTGCCGCGCAGACACCTCGAAGGTGCTGAGCCGTTTCCATTACGAGTTTGCATATGATTGACGCCTGGTTGACTGCGAGCCGATGAGGTGAGGCGGCGCCGATTCTGTGCTGAGCGGTTACGTGTGCGACAACCTTATTTCAGATAGGAAGGAAATTTGTACGGGACCGAAAAATGATTCATAAATACCGAAAGATTACTATCTCGCGATAATACCTAACTGTTTTTGAACTGTTGCTGTTTTTTTATATTTTAACTGAATAGATATCTGTACAAAATAACAGAATTTTGATGGCCCAAGCTAAATGAAATAAGTACCTGCCTACAAGTGAATAAGTATCTAATGCTTAAAAATAATAGCGTACTATTTTTCTCATATACCTCAGAAATACTTTTTATGCATAATAGATATGCGTTTGTCCGCGATCATTTCTGATGATAAGCGAAGATGATATAGGGAGCACGTTTACGCAGTGAAAGCCTTGTTGTTTTTTACTTCAAAATCTTCTTTTTTTATTTATTTTAAGTTTTACAATAAGGTTTTACAAATTGAGCCACTATTGAAAACCTTCGAGGTCTTAAAAATTCGTTGAAGTTTTCGAGACTAACATGACCAATCAGAGGAAGTGCACACGTGTCTAATACACAAAGAGTAGTGTTCCCAATGTTTTCAATCTACATGTTATCTCTTCCGTTTTATTGTATAAATTGGCAATAACATCGTCATATTTGTGCAGAACTCTGGCTTTGCTTATACGTTACATAACGAGCTAAACACAATGCTATTTCGGTCCAAATCGTAAACACACGCGGCCCATCCGCGTTGTCTCGCTCCGATCCAGATTTAGACGCCATATGCCGCTGAACACTGTTATGGTACTAATTGTCATCTCGGACTTGAAAGGTTTTACGATGAATAATGGATAGTACAGTCGCCGAATATAAGCACTGATCATTCTAGAATTTTTGGGGACAGCGACTGTCAGTATTAGTGGTGTCAGTATGCTCGTATGTTTTGTCGGGAGTTTTGTAGTTATTTTAAGTTCATGTCTTACTTATACTAATCGCTGTGCGTTTGTTTTATTGTTGTGAAATGGTTACATTTTTTATTTTTTATGTTTGAGTTGTGTTAATACAAAATAATTAAATGAAATGACGTTTAATAATTATTACGAATAATTGAGTAGACGTATGGGAAATATATCTGTACCAACAGATTTTTTATAGTATTTTTTTTTTACTTTTCTTGAAACAAATGAAACTTTATTTTAATTACAAAATTGTTATAGTTTTGGGTTTTAAATTGAGATGAATTTAACTAGTTAATCATCAAACCGCGAAATATAAAGCCTATCGTTACATTTTGAGCGTCGCGTCTGGTTCCTTGTTCCTCTTATTTTATCCCTATACTCTGTGTACACTTCCCTTTGCGTCACCGTTGCCTACGCAACCTGAAAAAACTCTTAAAAAACAACGCCCTGCGCCCATTTCGGTCTAGTTAAGCGCGAACATAAATAGTCTCAGGCGCACCTGTTCTTTGTACACGCTAAGAACATAGAAACCCTGTGTTTGTGACACAGCAGTCAGGTAAAGTGGCATTTGGCGGCGCGCCAGCACACACACGCCCACACGCGGCACGCACACGCGCGCGCGCATATCCTCGGTCGCCAGTTAAAACTGATTGATAATGACCAACTGTCACGGACGGAAAACTTTATTTTCGCCTGCGGACACTTTTTTTTAATCAGCCGACCGGTGTTTGATTTCTCAAATGTACGGGGAGTCATTTTTCATGCCACTGTCAAGGTTGATTTAAGGTTAAAATATAAATACGATTTCATCCTAGAGCGAGTGTCGCCCGGCGCCGTATATCATTGCGCGGTAGTCGTTTATGTCAGGGCGGGCTATACATAGAAATTACAATAGCTTTATTATGCCAGTTGCTATTGCACCATCACGAGAGTCATGGTCCATGCGAGGAGCACTTAACTCGTGGAGATGTTACGACTTCCCGTTCGATGATTGATGTGCAAATTTATGCCAATACCTACTGACAGCGATAAATAATAATGACAATCTGTTGACAACCGTTAAGTGTGGATATACAATGTGGAATAGAAATTTATGAACCTAATGCACTTTCATGCACGCATAGGCTACTGCCGATAGCAAAAATACGAAGACGCAAATGGGCGACCTTGTCCCTCGATCGGTTTTTTCTTTGGCATAAGCTCTTTGTAGGTCACGTGTAAACTGACCTGCGATGGGCTCGAGACGTCGGGGTTGGAAGGTTATTAAATACAATATAAAGTATACACTGTGTCTTAAAAATCTTAAAATTAATCCGACTTAGAACCCCTGTGAATGTTTTAAGGTTTTACTGCAGCGTTTAATCAAGCTAAAGCCAGTACCTAACTTAATATTCAGGAACAATTCTAAGATACTTTGTATAAAATTCTGCCCAACGATTACACTTTAAGACGATCTACATTCACGGATGCACTGAATCTGCCCAGTGACATAGTTTATTTATTTATTATTCAATTTGTTTACACGGCATTACCTACAGCGAACCAATACGCCGAGAAATCAGATTCCTTAATCAACAACTACACAATTAATTAGCAACTACAAAAAATATAAGAAAAAATAATTATTGTAACATAAGTACGCAAACTAATTATCTAAACTTATAAATGACACACTTTATACTTTATACATATATCTACAGTGGTCTGCTGGTTGAAATTCACGTCTTACCACCTCCCTATTGTGACAAAGTGACGTAAATGTGACGATGTTGGTCGATTCTGTACGTCCACTTTACTTCGCTTCTACGAAAACACCGCGTAGAGAATTGTTTGTCACTGTGTTTCATGTTCCGGCACTTTGTATGCGTTTCGTACCACCATTAAACCGGTTTAAACACTGCGTTCAGGTATACAGATTAATTTGGTCTGGATTAACTGCACTAGTGTGTACTTAATTACGTCAACAGGTCATTACGACATGAACTGTGTTTTAAGGTACAATTACTTGCTGCACTTAAATAAACACCGTCTCTTAAAATACTTCGGCAAATGGTTGGTCGAGTTTGGCCGACCACCCCCGTTAGGGCCTGTCTCGCCACTCTGTAAAGTTCCTGATATCTTAAGTGTTAGTTATCAATGATTCCCTCTCTATTTCTTACTACGAAACAACAGAGACGACATCATATATAACCGACACATAAAACGAGAGTGGTGAAACACGCGCTAAATCTTTTTCAGAATTTTTTAATTGTGTTTGACAAATGTTTCCATAAATGTATGGTTGATGTTGAAACCGTATGACGTAACAAGGGGTGACTTAATTTTAAATACAACGAAGTGACCAATTAAAGTAACTACACCGTGTATCACTTCTTTGTGTGCGTCGAAATGGTTCTAAAATTATGACAGCGGCGCGGGGCATAGTCGCTAAAACGCACGCATGCGTTTCCTCGCAATGGATGCGTTAACTATCAACCGCACAATAAACAAGAACGTAGTAACCATAAACACGAAGCACTGTGACATGTTCTTTGGAGCAGACCTTGTCCATGGTTAGCTTAGAATCTAACCTAACTTTTATTTGATCTAACCGCTAATAGTAGGATATAGAGAGGCTATGTAGAGAGGAAAAGGAACATAGTCGATGGGGGATCTCACTTCGACCGGCGTTCACTGAAACTGTACACTTATGCCAATGTCTACTGAACCTTTTCCAATATTTCTTGTATCAGATTGCATCAGTGCTGGCAGGGCTCGGCTCTATCGACGTCAAGCCTTATGACAGCCGGTCGGCTCTCGTGGCTGTTGGCTCACAACACACGTAAGTTATACCATGGCGTAATAATAAATGATAGTGAGGTTGCTCGGCTATGTCTCTCGGGCGACCAATGGCACTTAAGCTTTAGACAGCGGGCAAGAATTGTTAGAGATGAGCTTAAGAGCTTATAGTTCCATCTCCGTTTCGCCAACGGACATCCAGGCGGGGCGAGCGTTTTCACCCGTTGTCAACATACCATTGACCCGCACGAGGCGGTTTGCTTCATCCTTCCTAATGCGAACTGCTAGGGAATGGAATTCGCTCCCATCGTCTGTATTTCCGGACAGATACAATCTAGGGCTCTTCAAGGCTAGAGTGAATAGGCTATTACTGAACCAGTGACAGTTACACCTTTGGCCTCATCTGCACCTTCCGTCAGTTCGTAATATAAAAAAAAAATCTTAGTGAACGAGTAATGGAGAGGCCTATGTCCAGCAGTGGACTGACGTTGAAGTAACCTATGTTTAGTTTAGTAGGAGATTCCCTCTTTCATGCTTTGCGTTGTGTCGTCATCGTTTTATTGTTTTGGTATGTCAGCAACGATACCTTTCCTCTGATATTTCCGTTCTCCGCGAGCGACGGGTGTAGGTGACAACTGACTATCAAATAATGTTGCTTATTGTAATGCTTAGTGATGTATGAAAATAAATTGTCTTATTCCAGGGTTGACAAAATTCTAAAGCAGTACCGGGACAGCAGAGAGTATAAGATATCAATGTACAACGTGTATAGGCATTCCATGCAGGCGCGGATGGCGGTGTGGTAAGTACATAATTTTATCATCGACTTTAAAAAAGTAGTTTTAATATGTTTTTTTTGCTGACTGCACTTGCCGGTCCATCATTTATTTGTATCGTACTAAATTTTAAGACAATCCGAACACTAAAATGGGTTAAATTGGATTAGGTAGGTAGGTACCTACTTACAAGATTTGTAGTTTCGGAATATTTGTCGACAAAACACTATCGACTAACCTATTGATAGTATTTATGTCCTTTTATATTACTTCGAGTATGTTGTTCTCAGGAGCAGTGCGATTATAACGGGCAGCCTATTGCTGTACGTCCTGCATAAAAGCGTGAAGTGATCAGTCTACCTCAAGAAAAATGAACCAATAGAGTGGTAATACGGATCATCCAGCTCTGTAACTCAGTGTCTTTAAATGTTTGACAAATGTGTCGTTAGACAACCAATTCATTTGACAATCTTTTTTATATCTTCTAATTCTAACCCGTAAAGTTTTAAAAAATGGAAAACCTTTTTGCGTGGCTCGCGTTAGGTTAGATTTGTTTTGTTATTTTTACAAACAGTTAATAAGTTTGCAGAAAATAAGGGTTTGTCAAATTGATTGTTTGTCAAACAAACGTCCGTAGGTCAAAATGTAAGTGAACCCCGTAAACTTATTCATTAGTGATTTGTCATTAATGTCGTCCTAACACCAGATTTTTCGCCATAGTTTTTCCTTTAACGCCTACATGAACGCACATGACGCCAGCGCATCAGCGTACCCGAAACGGACGAGCATGACATGTATGAACAGATTGATGAATGTGGATGAAGCGAAAGAAGTAGGTATGTCAGGATCGTAGCAACTGGAACAAAGTAGTCTCTTCCTACCCCTCTGGGAAAGAGACGTGATAGCATGTATGAAACAATACCGTTTAGTTACTATAATTTTATTATGGTTCCATGTTTATTTTATTCTTTACTGAACTTTTACTATGGACACCGATGATTATATCTGCTTGCTCAAGTCTAGTGCCACGCTTGATTTTGGAACGGCCAATAGGTAAGCAGCCATTGCCGTGCTGTAACAAATCAAATGACATTTCTACTCTATTGGTTTGCTCTATCACCTCAAACACTAACGCAATTTCTTGTATCAGTTCAAATTAATTAAGTTTTTTTTTAGTTAGTGTATTAAATGTACTAACATAAATAACTAAAGTTTATTATTATTCTTTGTTATTTAGTTCGTAAGGCTAATGTGATCAGAGGGCATAATAAACATATTTGTTCGAATTTACTGTTTACTTCATTACTATCATTAGCTATCACTTTATCTTCATTCATGTTTCATGTAATCATACAAGTGTTGAAGATGCAGAAGTCCTTACGGGGTCTCAGACCCAACTATCACCAACGCCGTACAAACTAACGCGTTTTAAACTATGAGAGTTCATACTATAACTTACACTATGGTAAGGTTGCAGAGTTGATTTTAGTTGACTTCTGTACCTAGATGTCATTTTTGAACAGGCGCCTGAAGTTAAATTCATAGCAATGAGGAATTTCCAATGTATGAAAAAATTAGCATGTTTGTATTCCACTCCCATTATACTTCAGCACTCGGCGAATAGACTAAACATTCATTATTGAAGTTATGATGCGATCGGGAGTGTTTCATCTAATTAATGACTTTGAAGCCATTAATATGGTGCTCGGGAACTTCCGTAGTGCGTTTACAATGAGTCGCTACCGGTAGGTTTCTTTTGAAATTGGGTGAATTGTATTGTTGGCAGCCTTGCGACTATTCGCGCTTTTTTTATATGAATAGGAAGGCAAACGAGCAAGTGGGTCACCTGATGGTAAGTGATCACCACTGCCCATAGACACCCGCAACCCCGGAGGGATTGCAGATGCGTTGCCAACCTAGAGGACTAAGATGAAATGCCTCTTGTGCCCGTAATTTCCCCGGCTGTCTTACTCTCCACACCGGAACACAGCAGTGCTTGCACTGCTACTTAGCGACAGGATTAGCGAGTAAGATGGTGGTAGCGATCCGGACGGACCTTGCACAAGGCTCTACCACCCGCGCTTTAAACGGGATACCATTTAGAAGAAAATATTTATTATTAGTTCCGTTAACGTCCGAGGTCCGTTCTGGAGAGACATCGCTGCGATCAGCCGTAGGCCGCTAGATGTCGCTAGTAGTTCCGTGCTGCAGGTTCCCGCGCAGTTTGCGTTTCCCGCCAATTTGCCTGTCGCCCACCTGTCAACTTTAAACTTACGACTAACGAGCCGCCATGTTGTTCCTCATTATTGCGTCGACTGTCGTCAGTACAGGTTCGTTATTTTGTCGCACTTTACAGTTTGAATTTCAAATTCAAACTTAACGTTCTTTATTCGTTTTAAGCTTAAAAATAAGTTTCATAATTAATCGATCGTTTCGATAAAATCCCGTACGAGGGTAGGTACGGGCGTTAAATTTTAAACGATCGTAGTGACACGTGTTCGGAAACTTAAGCGAAAGTAAGTAATATTTTCAATCGATCGCTTTAAAGCTACTCTAAAGCGCGGAGATTTCGAGAAGAAAGTAGAAGTCTCCAATTTTAAACGAATTTTCTTTCTTAAAGAACTGAATTCGTGTTTTCTTTTACAAGTTCCGTGTGTTGCATAAAATGAGCAACCCGAGTCCCGCGTCGAGAGAACGTGCGTCGAGAGCGTCGCTACGGAGACGGCGTGACTACAGCAGCTCGTCGGAGGACGGCCCGCGCTCTCGAAGCAAGTGCTGGCGCCGCCGCAGCCGCAGCCGCGAGGGGCCCGCAGTCCGCGGGGAGCCCACAGCCAGGCACGGCAGCCGCCGGCACCCGGCCACGCCGGGGCAGGCCCGAGCCGCATTCGCGAGACGCCGGCCCAGCCCGAGCGCGCGCCGTCCAGAGCATCGAAGGCGTCCTACGCTTCGTCCGTCGCCGGATTAGAGCATAGGTTCGAATATCTTTCGAACCAACTGGTGAGTCAACTTAATGACATCCTAGACCAGAAACTGCAATCGCGGGTAGTTTATTCTACCGCGCTCGACCTACCGCAGAGCGCGTTCTCGGCGGAGCCGGCCCCCGAGCCGGGGCGAGAGCGCGCGCCCGGGGCTGGAGCCGCGCTCGAGCAAGCGCCCGGGGCGGGGTCCGCGCCCGAGCAGCCGCCCGCGCCACGCGCACTGCCCGCGCTTCCGGTCCACGTGGTTCCGGTCGACCACGAGGCACGCGTTACGGTATCGGCACAGGTTTTACAAAACCGCAGCTGCATCTCCGACCTGACGGTGTCCGTTAAAGAACCCGTCGTGCCCAAAGCGAAACCGGACCGCGTCGCAAGAATAGACGCGCTGTCGCGTTTCGATCGCCCCGAATGGAAGGCGGTCCGCTACGTCGAGGCGCAGAAGAAGTACTTAGCCTCGCCCGCCTTCTCGGAGGTGCGCACTAACGCGGAGCTGCGGCGCCTGGAGGCCGCGGCCGAGGCCCGCTCGTCGCGCGCCGCCCTGCAGGAGCGCAGCTTCGCAGCGCTGTCCAATGCCGTAATCGCACAAAACGAAGCAGTCAATACTGCCTTAGAGGGCCTCATGAACTGGTCTGCCCTTCCTGATTCTGACAAAACACCTGACGCTCTCTATGACGAGCTCAAAAAGCGGTTCGGTAACGATTCGGACTACAAGGTAATATCGCACGATATCCTGCAAATCATTTCAGGAAAGCGCGCCGAGGCTTTAGCCGATAGGCGATTTTACCTCCTAAAATCCCTGAAAGACAAATTTATAAGGGATGATTTAGAAAAGATTCCCCCTACGTCAGAATATATGTTTAATCCCGAAGCGTTAGCGGCATATCTGCAAAAAATAGGTGGTTTAGATAAAATCCAAAAACACGTCCCACAGGCTGAGCCCCAACGGCGCTCGCCCGGCCCGTCTACCTCTTACAGTGACAAGCCCTTTTCCTTTGGTCCGCGATCAAATAAACCAAAAGCCAATAAAAAAGGCGTCGACTCGAAGCAAAACCGCGATACCGCCTCAAAGGAAAAAGGAACTAGGGGCAAGAATAACCAGAAGAGAGAACTACGTTACAGAAAATGATTTTGTACAGTTTCCAGGGGCTGTCTTCGACATTATTATCAATATTGGGTAGACCGGGACGCCCCCAAAATAATTCTAAAATTGATTACAACTGCTTGAATCCCGTTCTATCGAAAACCACCATTGATTTTGCCAAACTCGGTTACACTGCAAACGTTTCAGACTCCCGTGTCCCCGGAAACGAGTGCAGAAGTCCAGAATCTAATAGCGGACAGGGTGCGGGAGCCCGCCGTCTCCTGAACTCTGCTGCCTCCATCACCCACCGGGGAAGGCTGCACTGCCGCACCCGGCAACACCACGGTCGCCTGCTGCGCACACACCCGAGCGCCGGGCCGCCCCTGCCGCAAGAAGTTCGCGAGAACCTCGGGTGGTGGATCGAGAACGTCGCCCGGAGGTCCGCCATACAAGACCGTCATCGCCTACATCAAGAACGACGCACCAGCTGCTGGCGCTAGCGGACGAGCTGCGCGCGGTGCTGGGGCCGCAGTACCTGCCGGGGCGCTACAACAGCGAGGCCGGCCGGCTGCCGCGGGGCCGCGCGCCCGAGGGGCCCCGGCGCCGCCACGGAACTCGCCTACGCCCGCCGGGGCGTCCCGTCGATCGACCTGTTCGCCTCGGAGATCGCTCACGTCGTGCCGACCTATGTCTCGAGAGACTTGTCAGACTCGAGCGCTCACTATTACGACGCGCTCAGCAGCCACTGGCGACACGGCCTGGCATGGGTGTTCCCACCGCCCGCCCTGCCGCCGCAGGTGCTGCATCATCTCAACTCCGCCTCGGGGCGGTGTACATCGACGCCGAAGTGGAGCGCCCCGTTCTGGCGGCCCGACCTGAGGAGCCGCGCCACGTGCCGCCCCATGCGGATCCCCTCGCTACCGGAGGTGCTGGTGGACGCGAGCACGGGGCGCGCGCCGCCGCGAGTTCACCGCCTAGAGCTGGAGGCCTGGTTCGTTTCGGCTGGGACGCGATAACGCCGGACCGGTCGGAGCAGGAACGGTGCCTTCTAGCGTCGGACTGGCGCGCCTCCACAGTAAGAACTTACACCCCGATTTTCTAAAAAATAGACTGCTCGGTGCGCCCGGAACGGGTTCGATCCGATCGAAGGAGACAGATTCAAACCTTAGCAGCCTTTACGACGTCTTCAGACGAGCCGCCGCCCTCCCGTTGGTATCGGGTCGCAGAGTGCACGACCTAACTCTGCTACAGATCGACCCGAACTATGAAGATAATTTTAACTATCACGTTGCGTCCTAAATTTGGATCTAAAACAGACTCTACACATCACCAACAATCTAGTTGGACACTACAAGAAGCGCCAGATCGTAACATTAACCCAGTCTACCGGCTTCGTCAACTAGTCTCGATCTCTGCTGACCGCAGAGGGGCAACTGCACGTCTTTATTTGTATCAACCAGATGTCCTTCTCAGCCCGCCAGCGCCACGGCTATCGGCGGCGGGCCCAAACGCCTTCTGGCCGATGCCGGCATCACCGCCACGCCAGGAAGCTTTCGATTAGCCGTTTCTTCGCTAAACTGGCTAGAAAATTACCCAACTAATGACATCCCGCCTAAAACTAATTGGCAGCACGAGTCCACGCTCAGGAAATTCTACCGACGAGACGTTCGCATTTCACGAGTAGACACTGCCGAAAATTCTTTACCTAGCTTATTTTTAAATTGAGAATTATTTTCGTTTCTTGATTACAAGTAATGTAATAATGACCTAACTCCTGAGCTAATTATCGTAATCTTGTTTTGATTTCAATGCGCGATTCTTAGTACATCTGCTGTAGATAAATGATGGAACAAATGTTTTATTTAACTACCATCTAATTATATTTAATAACAGTTATAAATATTATAATATCACATTAATGCGTCTCACTCCAAACTTGCCACCAGGTGATAACAAACATATCTCTAGAACGGACCTCGGACGTTAACGGAACTAATAATATAAAATTTTACCTTACAATAAAATTATTATTATTATTCCCAAACGTCCGAGGTCCGAATAATGGCTACCTGGTGGTCCCACCTAATTCCATTACTTCTAGTACCTATAATGAGGAACAACATGGCGGCTCGTTAGTCGTAAGTTTAAAGTTGACAGGTGGGCGACAGGCAAATTGGCGGGAAACGCAAACTGCGCGGGAACCTGCAGCACGGAACTACTAGCGACATCTAGCGGCCTACGGCTGATCGCAGCGATGTCTCTCCAGAACGGACCTCGGACGTTTGGGAATAATAATAATAATTTTATTGTAAGGTAAAATTTTATATTGTATTATGATTTACGAGGCGTCAAAATAGTGCATTAATGGTGCAGCGCATTCTAGAATAGAATATCGAGCGTTCGATGCAAACTGCTCTAGATTTTAATGATTTTACGGTCGACTGATGAACGCGGTCATCTGATTGGTCGAAATTGACAGCCAGCAGCTTTTTAAATTGTGGTGCACAAATGTGGTGTGGTTATTGTGTCGTCACAGTGCATAAGGAGCCTTGGCATAGTCAATAGGTATATGATAGGATGTGGTTGGGTATTTGATTGAACTCTCCTGTAAAAGTTTTAAATGTAGATATTTTTTTATTTAAAATTAAATCACCCCCTTAGAAGCGTCGACCAATGTATGGAAACATTTGACAACCTCAATCAAAAAATCTTGAATATTTATTCACAGAAGTGTTCAGCCAAACTAACGTAACCGCCCGCTAAAGTATTCCGTGCTAATTTTAAGTCACAGTCAAGTAGTTGAAGCTTAGATACTAGAGATAAGACAAAAAACGGCATTTAGGGTGCACTTCTGTAAAAACTACCCAATCACGTTAGTTGAAATCCAAAGTCACGTCACATGCTCACCATTACAAAGAAAGCATGGCGGTACTTAGATTTCGACTAATGCTCTGTTACTAGAAAGAACATAGATAACACTTTCGAATATTACCATGGGCTATAACATGAGATAACTCGCCTCAGAGCCGTTTTTATTAAAATATTTCGTAAACCCTATTTGTAACTGTAAAGAAAAAATTATATTGTTCGAGAAACAATGACTCGCACATTACGCAGACGAATTCTGTTAATGTACGGGGCTATTTTAAAAAAATCACGATTACGTGCGCTGTCGCTCTGTATTCCAGGAAATGAGGAAATTGTGATGTTTTGTACAAGTCCGATGTAAATCAGTATAACTCACGCATGTCAAAATGTTTGCCCGGACGGCGCGGCGCTGGCCGCGCAGGCCTACTCAGAAGTTAGAATTTCAAAGTTTCTTTTCGTGTCGTTACACTCACACTACTAGACATTAATGCAAGAGTGGGAAGGACGGTATGACTTCAGATTTCGGAGTAGCTCCCAAGCGCTGCTAAACGTTATTAAAGTAAGAGGTTAAGTCGCGTTTGCGACGTATATTGCATTTACTGCACACGCGTACGAGTTAAATGCGGATCGGGTAAACAAATTAATTATTACATTGGGTTGGATTTGCTTATTTCTGCGCAATATATCTACCAGGCGACGCAGGCGTGTAACATTGTGCAAATTTGATTGTGTCACTGTTACTCTCTTTTAACTTTTTGTGGCCCTTTTCTGTCTTACCATCTACAAAATTACGTATTTAGTCATGTCAATAATCAACGCATAAAAAATCTTAATTAGGTACAAACTGGAAAACAAATCCAGTTAAAAGCTGGTTGACTTCTTACTTTTTTAATAGCTTTGTGAAATAAGCTGTAGCAAATATGAGCTAATCTTTACATAAGCGTGCCTAATTGCAGAACTGTACTGTAGGTACCTACATAGTTTCACGACAACAGTATGAAGTGCTCAGGTTTTCCACGATTATGCGATTAAACTGGAAGTACTTCATTTCTGTGAGTAATTCGACTAACGGCTACACACGAGTACAGTGCGACTGTTTTGAAACGGTCTCGAACCGTACGCAATAAATTAAACAGGTCGTTAATAACTTTGTAATTTAGCGAGACTGCATGGAGTCAACAACAATGTGTGATTATTAATTCCTGATATAGCGAATCTAGTAGGGGCGTCCTGGGGTCCGTTGAAAGCACAAATGTGAAAATACCACTCGAAAGTGGTGAAAAATTGTGCTGAATTTGAAATAAGAGTAACTTAGAAGATACTTACGGCTCTCATTAATCTTGTAAACTAGTCAAAACTTTGATTAGAGCTGTAGTTTTGGAGATATAAGCTGATTTATGCCACTTTCGAGTGATGTGCTTTCAAAAATCGGGCCCCTGTAGCTCGGTGGGGCGATGATAGGTATTCGTACGGCAGCGGCCCAGAGATGGGAGGAGGATCGAGTTCTTTGGTAGTCCAGAAGTAGACTTGGACGGACTGATGATGATGATGGTGATAGCTACCCTAGCGCCGACTGCTACGACGTACAAGTAACTAACATAGGTGACGCGTTCTACATCGCGCTACGGAAGTTCTTATGAATAAATACAACATCCAACTCTCTTCCTTCGGACTTCGATGTGGCCTCGCCATTGTTGACCCCGTTCATTATGCATAATTATAAAGCTCGCCCACGGTACCTAAAGTTTACAGTTTGCGATGAAAACTGCCCAGATTCCCGACCCTGACCCGAGGAAGTGGGTGAACTTCGTGTAAAACAGAGCGCTGTGTTTACCCACTTGTTAATATTAGGTCCGTTGTTATAATGTGTTATAGTTGACCTATCTTAGCCGGCTATATTTTGCCGTGGCAAATGGGATGCCACGCATGTTTACCGCGCCGCGGTATGTACCATGCCAAGTGTACCTAAGACGTAGACTCCGTCATCGAAGGTGCATATTGGTAGCTGAACAAATAGTACCTAATCAGTCGACGTCAAAGCTACTTACGCCATCTGACGGACTGCGACAAACATTTAAGTTGCTCTAACTAAAGTAAACAGGGAGGCTACTTTGAAATTGGATTTTCGAAGTTCGTGTCGTACCGTGCCTCTCACTCTTACATGAATGACTAGGGTGTAAGCGGAACTGCACCAAACGAACTAAGAAAGTCGAATTTCACAGTATGGGGCCAGGTTCTATGTAACTTGAAATAAAGTCGTCCGATCACCATCTACCGCCACCTTGTAAAGGTTCTTGACGCCTAAGGAAATCAGGGAAATCACGTTTTATGGAGTGAAAGAGTCTGGCAACTCGGACCAAGTAAAAAGTCTAGTCGGAGTTGTGTCAACGACAAAGTGAGGCCAGTCTACTACGCCTTGCCGTGAGAGCTAAGTCGTGACTTTTTATTTGCCTGTCAGACACAGACAAACAAAACATATCTTTACTCGAATACAAGTCTGCATTTATTTTCAAAAATGCATAACTTTTGAACTTGCTACTGTCACCCTTTGTCGCAGACGCGCCTCGCCGGAATTTTGCATTTCCCCAAGATACAAACTAGCCTTTCATACAAACAACCAGAAGTTTACCACGTTATTATATTACTTTAGACGAGTTATTAGCTGGCGCATAAACAGGTCATTTATCTTCTCATAGCTGACGTGTATACCTACTTACAGTGCCTACACAATATGCACTCACTCAATCAAACTTTTACAATGTTAATGATTTAGTCTAGTTATTATTTATAGGTACCCAAGATATAACATCGGTCGCTCTAAAGTGAAAGAGCAATACAGTACTCAAAGTCAGCTGAAAACAGTTTTCTGCGCAGTCGTGCATTGTCTATTGATGCAAAACGATGTCCCTAAAAACAATACAAGTGTGTATAATATTGTATCCAGAGTTTAAATAGTTGAGTGGTCGATTCTGCGGAGCTCGGCTCTGCTCCGCCCCGATGGTAGCGCAGTCTTGCCGGCCCGAGAGCCCGGCGATCTAAACTAAACGCGTCGCGCCGCCTGCGCCTGTCCTTCCCTTGTAACCGAGACCTATTGTTCGTTACGCGTCTGTCCGCCTGAAAAATCTACTCTATTTAATTTCTTTGGCAGCTGCCCCGTCAAGTATATTTTCATTTGGTCCCCGCGTGGGCCGCACCGCTCCGATAGCAGGTGACTGACGTTGATTTTTATTGCGTGCACGATCCAATATCGTATTGTTTTATTGGCATTTGGCATGTAAAATAGAATTTCTTAACCGCTGCGCGGCCCGTCAAATGCCATCGGAAAGATTTAGAATCTCTAAAAGCTTAAAACAATGGGTTTTCTAGCGCGCTTAGTTTGAAGTTACTAAGCCGGGTTGAGCTCTCTGATGAGATTCTGTTCTGTGTCTAATATTATTACTGGTTTAAAGTCTATTTAGACTAGCGATTCAACAGCTCGGCGGATTAATGCATTCCATGAATCGCTCTGAATTGCAACGCAATGTGCAGTCCCGGAAGCTCTGTAACAGTGTGCTTTGTATATAACCGTGCAACAGATACGTTTCAGGAATTGACTATCATTTCTAAACCATTATGATACTAGTATGTACCTGTATCTAGGTTTTTTCTCAGGCATTGTTTCAAAAACTAATTAATCAGTTTTCCGTACTCCACGATTTAAGATTTGATACCAATGTTCTGAGACTATACCTAATATTTTATTGAATCAAATAAAACGCGTTACTATACCTTAGGTAGGTACCTACCTTCCTAACTAGCAACATAGCTGCCAAGTGCATGCATTCCTAACAAATAAATCGGAACGCGCGGCCTCGAACTCTGGAAACAGCGTCATTGCATGTAATTTACATAAGCCATACGTAACGATCGATCTTATGGAAAACTCGTAATAAAAATGTGACGCGGGCGCAGCGGCGCAGGCGCGCGGCCCGGCTCGCTGGTATTTGCGGCGGCCACGCAGCCGCGCGTGTCAGCCGCGCTTCCGACCGTCGCTACGTCGCCGGCTCTGATGTAAAGACATAAATCAATTACGTTACACCATCATCTATCTAGAATCTAGAAAAGTAAAGTGAATATTTCTAAGAGTTACCTACGGATATTTTGTTTATATGCACAACGGCTTGTTGAATGAGCTTTTGTTAGATTTCTGAGGAATTTACAAACAAAAGAACACTTTTGTGAGTGTTCACAATATTTTAACGAGAACACATCTTCAAAAACCTCTACTCTACATTATTGGAATGATTTGGCGATGTTCCTACATTATCAGACGGCCCCGTATTTTCCTGGCTAAGTCTAAATCTGGCCTTAGTTTCGATGAGGGCCGATAGCGAAGGTTACGGCAGTGGCAGCCAAAATCCTCAATCGAAACGAATCCCATCAATTCACGTGTAATAGCCGATCTCTTGGCGATATTTTCCGCGTAGCCGCTGCCAAACAATGAGAGAACATTTCACGAAACGGCGCAAGCACGCGTCCGTTGCGACAACTTCAAGAGACGCCCCGAGATATATGGCTGCCAGGTGCCGGTTGTGGACTTTCAGGGACAATGCTAGCATAAAATAGCGACATGTATCATAAAATACCACCCGTCAATCTTGTCTGACTTGGGATTAAAAATACTGCTGGCCAGGCCGGTTGACAAAGCCGAGTGAGTGGATGACGTCAAAACTCTACAGTCTCAGGCGTAAATCCACGGAAACAAAAACAAAAATTCTGGCCCAATATCTCTGTTGCGAGAAATTTAATTTTGCTTTTAAAATGCCTGTGAGTCGTAGGAAATAGTGAAATCTGTAATTCGGTCACAATAAATTACGCAGTTACAAATCAGAGGATTTATCTCTTTATATCACAAAATAGGCAAACGACCAAGCGGGTCACTTGATGGTAAGTGAGCACCACCGCCTTTGAACATCGTAACAACTGAGAATTGAAGATGTGTTGCCAGCCTAGGGGGCTAACATACTTACCTCATGTGCCAGTAATGTCACGGCTGGCTTGCTCTCCACGCCGGAACACAGCAGCGCAAAAACAGTGTGTAGGTAGCTGAGTTGCTAACAGCTAATATTTTCGCTTTCTTTAAAAAGAGCCTCTTGATATGCCTACTTACCACGTTTTAGGTTCGCAAGGTACCTTGTTCAGAATATTAGACCCTCATCGCCAGTAGTGTGGTGTAATTTTTCGTCATCAAAATCATATTTTCCGCAAATTAGCAGCGTCTCTAGCGACGTATATCGGCAACGTGTTCTCATAGTATTTGACGAAAACGTTCGATACGTTGGTTACGACAAAAACTTACCCACAGATAAATCTAAACTAAAACAGGTGTTATTGGTCTGCGGAGTTACGAAGAAAGTGGCGCCCTCATTAATTTCAGCTCTTTCTGCACTACAACTGAACGCGACTGGCGAGAGGGTCGCGCGTACGCATGTTCTTAGCCCGCACTTGTCGCTAATGACATATTTCTGGCGGTGACGCGTCCCGTCAAGGCCACGCCGCAGCGCCTCTATTTCCACGCCGGCTATTCCTGAAAGCTAACATTGTTTTATTTCAGTCCTAGCACTGTCCACCGGTACCGGGAAGTGCGTGTCTATTAGCGGCCTTACATGTCATCTTTGGAGCGAGTTTATGGAGATAAAAATAAGCAGCTCGCATTTAGAACGGCGGGACTGGAAACTAATATAATTGAAAAGAAGACAGTTCATTTAATTATTACTACAGCATCAACTTAACCTTTCGTATGCCGGAATAAAAAAAAACCTCCATTCTAGTCTTGGCCCGGATCTGGGATCAGGCATACGAAAGATTTATTAATTTACCTACGTAGGTATAAGTGAGTGCGGTGCGAGCACGGAATAGGAAACTTCAGTAGGACTTGTGGCAACAGCGCCGCTACGCCCCCTAGCGACACGCAGAAAAACTTTATGTCGCGCAGCCGCAGAAGCTTCCTGTCTTCGGTTTTGAATTTGTATTGTCAAAGCTCGCTGCTAATTAATATATTTTATTTCTCACGTTTCTCTTCTTATCATCCTGCCTGTAACGGGATTATCGAAAGATTCCACAGGCAGCTGAAAGCCGCCATTGTCTGTCACGCACAAAATAACTGGACAGAAGCCTTACCACTAGTCCTACTCGGTATTAGAAGTGCGTTTAAAGAAGATCTACAAACCTCATCGGCAGAGCTAGTATACGGAGAGACACTAAGATTACCTGGAGAACTCTTTCATCCCAGCACAGAATCTACTACAGATATTACCGATTTCACCGCACGATTGCGCAATACCGCCCAGCAACTTCAACCTGTACCTACTTCTAGACATGGACAGAGGAAGATATTTGTTTTTAAGGATTTAGCATCAGCTACTCACGTTTTCTTAAGAGAAGACGCTCTACGTGGCGCGCTAACTCCTGCATACACGGGGCCACACGCAGTGCTAGATCGAGGTGAAAAAACTTTCAAAATTAGAGTTAATGGCAAGACAGTCACAGTATCGATAGATCGATTAAAACCAGCTTATCTGCTCGAAACAGACACTACCCCAGCTGTTATTATCAAGCCGGCGGTTAAGCAAAGTTTACAACCAGAGCAGAGCAAAGCGACAGAGAAGCATGTAAGGTTTACTAGATCGGGCAGACGAGTGAACCTGCCTCATTATTATCGCCCGTAGACGGTCTCTGGAGGGGAGAGATGTGGCAACAGCGCCGCTACGCCCCCTAGCGACACGCAGAAAAACTTTATGTCGCGCAGCCGCAGAAGCTTCCTGTCTTCGGTTTTGAATTTGTATTGTCAAAGCTCGCTGCTAATTAATATATTTTATTTCTCACGTTTCTCTACTTTTCATCCCTTAAAGACTTACTGACCGTGACCACGGCCTGACATTTATGACAGAAAGCTCATACTTAGTTCACTTACGAAAAAGTCGCGCCCTTTTTTACCACTTTTTTTAATTGCATGTAAGACGGACACAATGTTTGCACATGCCATGCTGCGTTGACTCGGGCACCAATAACTGCCGTACGTTTAAACGTGACTGTGCGCGTAATGCTTATTGCTTAAGCGCATTGTTAACGTAAAATGTACTTACTTGTAAATATCAACGGGCGGTGACACCGGTTCTTACATGGATTGGACTTATACCAATAAATGGGGTTTGAGGACCCAATCTTATATTTCTGTTCCATGCATGCCGGCAGAGGCGTCTTCACCTATGGTGCTGGGTGTGCGTTGCATACGGGCGCAGCGGTCCTAGGGGACGCTAGGGTACTGTTTGCACTGGGGTGCTACATAGGCTAAATGGATACCCCCCTGGATGCCGGGAAGTCGCACGTCGATCGCACTAACTTATTTTCTCTCCCCGCACTTCATACTTACCCCGGTTCTTAATTAGACTAAAGTGCCTCTAAGTTATAATAATTTGGAAAATTGACTAAAAAATTATAGAGTTACCGGTTTAATGATTCGAATTATAAATGCGATCACAACTGCAGTTACAGTTAATTAGCAACGTAAATAGGTATCTACACGCAGACGACAGCACAAAAGTATCTTGCTCATTAAATATTATTCTAGATAAGCTACTAACTAAGACTTAGGCTCACTAAGATTAATTATTTCATTTACTTATTAATAGAATTTAAAAGAAAGCCTTATTTAGACAGAATTATTAAGTATTATCTTGCGTTGTGGGGCTGCGTGTCTATGGATTTTCATGGATCACCCACAGCAACGTACCGCAACAAGCACGACATTTCCCGTACCTTGTAAATTTTCTTAAAGCTATCAAAGACATAACCCTTCCCATCTAATTTTTAGCTCTAAAACCTCTTTGGCAACACTTGACGACGTGGTGACCCTGCCTCCGAAGCAAGCGTCCCGGATTCGAATCCTCGTATGCCTTTATATATTTCTGTGATGAGCACGAATATCTATTTCCGAGTCGTGGATGTTTCTGTCTATTTAAGTATGTATTTCTCTATATAATAATATGTATATCGTTGTCTGGTACCCATAACACAAGCCTTACTAGAGCCTACTTTGGAACTAGGTCAATTGTGTGAATTGATCCCTGATATTTATTGATTTTATTTTATTTTTACTTGTATTGTACCAATGACTTCGAACAAATTCTGCTGCGAGTGTAACACTGGCAAGTGTTGATTGCTGGCCTCAAGATCGGGAGCGATTCGGTGTAGTAATGAAGGCAATAAATCCCCCATTGAGAGTGCATGCTATATTAATAGTCAGGTGGCGGTCACCTAGGACCTTGGCGGTGGGTGCCAGCCCGGCAAGACGTTTACACGACGCGGATACGACATCTAAATTAATTAAAAACTTTTGTTTAGAATGGATGGATGGGCTTGAAGTCCTGATAACTACGGTTCCAATTTTAATCTGCCAAAAAAAAATCCTTGAAAGCATGCATATCTAATGATGGAACTAGTATTCTTTTAGTGCCTTTAAAGACTCGAAATTCCGAGCATCCCCAAGAATACAAGTAAAAAAAGGAAATTAAAGTAGTTAAAGGTAAAAATCATGTATCTAAGATTATTTAAAAAAAAACGTTTTTAATTCAATCTTTTTTGCTGGAGTAAGTTTGTATTTTATTTTTGCATTGTCAGGTAGACAATAATTATTACACGTCATCATAATTCTTCAACAGGTTCAAACTAATATATGAAGTCAAGAAAGTAAAAACAAAAGCAGCGACAAAACGGATCTCATGTACTTATTCCTGTATGTACTGTTTGCAGAATCACATCATTGATACAGAATCGGTAACATACAGAATTCCAGACACGATTACTTAACCACTTCAACTATAACGGTTAAAACGACGAAAATCGTTAAACTTGGGATCGAGGTTAAACTTTCACTGCTACCTACATTTTGACACTTCTGAACTGAAGATGAGATATTTTACTGCAAAGCGGCTAATTGGTTAGTCGTAGGGTGTAAATATTCCGTAAATTAATGACTACGAATACTAGGACAACGTGAGCCGAGCAGAATGCAATCGAAGCTGGCTTTACGACGAACGTCCGCTTACAATATAATGGCTAATCGCATAAATCACGGAGCAGTACTTAATACATGAAACTAACAATATAATTAAACCTCTGAGACTTTTAGACGGGTATGCTTTAATTGTTGTTAAAGTTTGCCTACGGGATTTTTATTCTTTGAACGATATTATTCAGCTAGTATTAGTAGATTTATAAAGTTTACTGCCAATAAACATAACATTACAAATAAAAAGCAAAACAAATTAAGCTATAATGAAATTGAAACATAAATTAAACGTAATTATTAAATTAAAAGGTATCTCTTGATATTAGTTGATCGTTTTCCTTTGACAGCATGTCAACTACTCAGGTTTAATGTTCGCTCGGAGACGGAAGGGTGCGGCTGAAAATCAGTGACTTATGCTGAACCAATCCCTTTTGCCACAATTTATTTTTTTGTGGCAATAAACATTTTTCTTTCATATTTCAAAACGCCATATTCCGAACTGAATTAATGGAGGTTTCCTTTCGCTCTTATTAGGCTATTAGGGCGAGAGGCACGATAAAAGCTTCCAATTTCCAACTTCAGAGTAAAAGAACTGGTTTTTTCCTAATTCTTTTTCTACAATTTCTAGAGGAAAAGTGAAGACTAAAAATGACAATTACCTAATCTATCCGAGTGTGGCGGACATTACCATGACTTATCCTACAAGAATAATGAGAACTCTAATCAATGTCGGATTTAAACTTATCAGATGCTTTGTTCTATATTACACAATGCAAATATACTTAATGTATTCGGTTGCTAACAAAGTTGCCTAGGTATTTTTCCGGTGTATTCCCAGTGTAAGTTTTAAAAGATTCACGGTTACATTAGACAAGTTTTCTACGGGATATCGACCGCGATTGCCTTTGATGAGCTCC
Organism: Pandemis cinnamomeana; assembly: GCA_932294345.1. Classification (NCBI taxonomy): domain Eukaryota; kingdom Metazoa; phylum Arthropoda; class Insecta; order Lepidoptera; family Tortricidae; genus Pandemis; species Pandemis cinnamomeana. The sequence goes on along the minus strand of OW028705.1, from coordinate 5,090,147 downwards.
CTATATTTCGACACAGTTGCATGCCTCATGATCACGGGCAGATCAAAGGTAATCGTAGTCTAATTCCTGAGGAAAACATGTCTAACATTCTCAATGTTTCCGGTAAACAAACAGAGTTTTTGCCATCGAGATTTGTCTTAGATTAAAGAGAGGACTGACTCGACATCTGATCGATAACTGTCGCGAATTTGCAAGAGGGGAATCGTCTGTTCTGATAATTGAATAAGATAATACAAAAGGAAAATTGCAAGCAAATTTAGACGAGAACATCAGAGTTTCTACTTCCATGCTTGTTGGGTGTCCAGCTTTTCGCTGTTATGTTTCCATATAGCTATTTATATTTATATGATCAAATACCTACCTAGTTAATTAATGACAACCTAAAGAATCAAATTGCAGCTCAGAATCCATTCAAAATAACTAAGACCGTACAGTTGCACTCGTAAATTGCACTTTGCAGTTCGCCATACTTATGTCTTGACTTTTTTAATTGGGCTTTGACACGAAATGTGAGGCTGTAGTTCCTATGCGAGCCCGGAGTCGGAAGCGGATTGGCAACTCTCCTGGATTTGCTGGTTCTCATGGGTGGCGGTGATCGCTTTCGCTTACAATAAGAAAGCTCGTTTGATAGTTTTCCTCCATTTAAAAAAAATAACAAACAAATCTGTGGTGGTCAGTATATTGACGAGATGGAGAGACGACACTGACGCAAACGCCTTAGTTCCGCTGACAAATTAACTGCATCAGTCATCTGTTTGTCAATACTTTGTATCATTTAATACCATTCACAATAAAATATGTTACCACTTCCCTGTTAAGACAATTATTACAAGAACACATTATAAATTTATATTTTATTAGTTGTTGACATAATGTGTTTTATCGTTGCGATGACAAAGGTAAGCATGTTTTATAAGATACGATATTACAATTTTTAAAAATGTAGGTATGTTTAGTGACAAAAACCGAGTCTGGCATGGTCTAGGCAATGGAAATCTAAGGATCGCAGCACACAGCCCGTGTGCTGCGTGCAAAAAAAGCCTCCAACATATTTCCTGTAGTTTTCATACATTTTATATGGACTCGCCGCACTCGGTTGACGCCGGTGGCAGCCACACGCTAGCTTCTCGTGGCGGCGTTTGTGGCTGTGGCCGGTGGCCCGTGTGCGGAGACCCTAAGACTGAGGTAATTTCTTATAGTAGTAAACTGTTACAGGATAGTGAAGAACACAACTACATTAGGCTCCTGCATGTTGCACCGTTCTCTACTAAGTTCCTAATATCTTAACTGATTCATATCAATGCCACCGTCTCTATTTGTATTGTAGGAAGAAACGATATTCTAGATATATCTGAAATAATTACTTAGTCGGATATAAATGTAACTTAGGTACTATTAAACGATTGCCCCTCTACCCCCCTCCCTTCGCCTTAGATCCGCGACTGAATAGACTAGATACTAGGGCCAATCCAAGAGTACCATTTGTTTTTAAACACCTTGTAACATATTTACGATATTTTATAAAGTACCTTTTTTAAATTAAATAAATAATACTGCACGTATCCACCTTATTATCTACAATGCATAAGTACAAAATCTGTCAGCGCTTCCGTTTCAATATTGACTGACTGAGTATAAATAAATATTAAAAGTATTCGCCGCAAGCACGCATCTCGTGTAAAATATTCTAGCGATCTAATTTTATGCCCAAGGCAACCGTATATAATGTAATATCTGCATAATATTCGGTTATTTCTGCATTATAGCGCTGCAGCCAGGCACTGCCGGCGAGCACGCGGCGCTCCGAGCCAAGGTGGAGGGTACGACACGACTCTCATAAACGAATATTCTAATCGCGTCTCAAACCAAATCAAAAATCAAAACTGAGCAAAGTAAGGCCGTTAAATAAACTACACGCCTCGTACGCGTGTTTGTAGTTCAACTAAGTTGGCTTGGCGAAAACTGCGTTAAACTCGACGTGCAAATTTATGTACACGGCAAGCGTAGTTTGTACCGACCTCACTTTACCAATCGCAGAACTCGGTCTTTGCTTTTTATTTGGTCTGATCGCATATTTAAGTATATTACTACAGTTACTCACATCCGTGTTTATAATACATATTAACGAGTGTATTGATACGGAAGCTCTTATAGTCGTTCTGTGTTTACGACCATCATAATTAGCTGACAATATTATGTGTTTAATAGCGCGGTTTTCATCGCGTAATACTCGTAATATGCTCAAAAACAAACATGTTGAAAAATGTTTGAAAATGATTTATTTTACTATAACGACTATAATTTCTATAGCGACTTACCGACGGAAAAGCTTTACTGAGTAAGTTTTTTTAAAAGACAAGAACGCGCCTAGACTATATTGCGCTCTATTTTCTAACATAATGATCAATTTATTAACTTCGTCTAGTACACTTCCTCTACCTACACCAAGATTTATATTTCCCGTTTAGCAATATTAATCAGCACGTATAAACAAACATAAGCCAGGAAATTATTAATTAGTAAAGTTTTTAGTTTATCAAATCAAACGAGTATAAAACTGACGCACGTTAATCATTTTAAAATAAGGCCGCTGGTTGAAATGAACCCTGGATCTATATTTAACTCTTTGCCTAGCTCAATCCAAATCTATCATCATGAACGAAACGTTCCTATTAATTCACTATTGCTTTTTAAACAACTTTTTCACGGCGAGTTTATTTATGCACAAATATTTATTTATTAAAAAATATATACGCAATATAAAACCAAGAAATCGGTTAAAAACTTCATGTACCTATATACACCTATTAAAAAAATATATGCACAAAAATGTGTACAATCTGATACGGTCCGTTCCTACGTTATAATAAATATATAACCTTTATGTAATAAAAAACTACTTCGAGTCGTACCCGGGGCAAATGTTCCCATAACTCAAGCATCGGTCAATGATGAAGAAAATCTGCTGTACCTACCTATCTACCAGGTGCTGTACGATACGACCCAGAGTGGGGATCGACTCAACACTCTTCTAAAACCTCAAACATTCAATACATACCTTATTGGGCTCTAGCATAAGTACAATAAAATTAAACCGGTTCTTAAAGTAATGGTAAATGTCCAGAAGTCGGTAGTAAATAATAGTATGGAAACGCGAAGCGCTTCCTAAGTGCCCGCGGACGCGCCGCCCGCTGTGCGCCCGCGCCGTCACAAGGAATTTTTCGATGGACAACTGCCAGCTCTCTTCTTTTCATATTAATTATTATTTTACGCGCTTCTAAAGCATACATATAACAACACTCGCGCCGCGAGTGGGAGCTATTCTCGGTCCTGAAAATTTACAACCGTTTGATTTGCCCTCTTAATCTTAGACAAGGCGAAACAAAACCGTAGTCATCTGTTTTATGGATTCTTAAATGTTTTATGTGTTTAGTTATAATAAGACGTTAAATCTATTTATTGGTTTCTAATACATTGTCGGCACCTATTTCAATTATGATTTTCCTAACACCATGCAAACACATTGTTCGTGTGCAAAAAAATTAGCTAGCGATATAGTTCGTTAATTAGCAGTTCCGTTGTTTTCGACATGACATGTGTTACCACGAGCCCCGTTGTTTGGAAACGAACCCAGCTGTATATCCAGACTGCCATAGCACAAGGCCCCCTGTCTGAATTTGATGTAACACTGTAAACAGACCAATATAAAACAGCGCCGATCTAATCGAACAATCGTTTAATCTTTGTAAAACTACAAAATTAGAAATGATGTAGTTTATCCATTTGATTTATATAAAAAAATAAATTCGAGTTGATTTACTTTCAATGGCGTCACCATTAATATTTCGCCGAGGTTTGTTCGTCACGAGTTCCGCATCTATTTTCCCAACGTCCGAGGCTCTTCTAAAATATCGTACAAAATTGAATGAAACGCTCGCGGCATACGCCTGCAGCGCTTCTCGCTTGTGGGTAATGAAAATGTATTTTATCATTTCAATCACATCACTCGTAACATCAAAGGCGGACTTATGAGTTCCAATCTCCACCCATGATGCAAAATGAGCTCTGTTACGAACGTTCTGGATATTTTTTAATAACAGACGGTGCTATTTAATACCCCGTGCAATGATAAATCAGGTGGTGTCAGGTAGGTAGCCCTGATTAGTTCATCTGGTGACGAACAAAATAAGAGTTTCAAATTGAAACTCGTCCGTCACACGGTCGGCGGCGCGCGGCGGCGGGCAGAGTTACACAAAAGATATTCAAATTAGTTTTCTAGCCGCGTATCAGCTAGATTTATCTGTACCATGATGTCTCACTTTTCTGATAACAAAAAATAAATTTGTTACTTACATTCTTGGGTAATTAATTTAGATTAACCTCTGGTTTATTTTGAAATTGTCTTCCTGGCGACCGCCGTCAGCTTGCTGTCCAAGTCAGTTAATCGATTGATTAAATATGTATGTATGTTTATGTGTATGATTATTTTGCGTAAATATATTTTATGTCCCTTGAAATTAATTAACGGCCTCAGCCCGGTAGCTGACAGGGTCAGATAGATACTTATCCCATTTTTTACGTAGATCACTCATTCCCAACCAATCAGTGAACGGCATTTTTTGCTGTTGAATGGTTAGATCGGAACGACGTTCTCCAGTTGTTCTTCATTAATGGTATCTTCGGCAAAAAATAACGGGAAAATGGGAAAAGTGAAATAATTCCTTATCATATATATTACAAAGATGTATGGCACGTGTTAAGGCCGTGCTTCGTGTTGGCCGACGTTCAAACGTTTTTTGTATGAAAACTAAATATTGTTCATAATTTACTTTTCAAACATATTTCAGCTACCAATGTAAAGTAAGTAATATAGACACTTTCCTATCCATTAAATAAAATACGTCTATTCGCCAAATTCCGAAGGTTTAATGCAATACATTATCACTGAACATAAAAAGTACCTATGCGCTGCAAGAAAACGTCGAAGCAGACTTAATTAATAAAAATATTTTTCATATTGATCACAGATTAAAAACTGTCTGACAAAGATAGAGGCATTCCAAATCCAGTTCTCTAAGGGTGATCACGATCTTACACCTCCGTCTAAATACCGGGAGCTCCAAGATAATCGCGTCCTATACCTATCCCGTCGAAATTATTTTATGTCTTATGTAATTAGGCGTAAATTATTTCAAACTGATGTTACTATACTCATACTTTGAATGTCGTGCCTGTTGTTCTTACACCGAGACATGACTGTAAGTACCTCTTTTAACTCAACCAGTGACATGAGCACAAATAATCCAGATCACTTCATAATAATGACCCTGTGATAGATAACGCGACAAAATAAAAATACCTTGCTTGCTCACGACAGATGGCCCCTAAAGATTTGGACAGCAATTTCAAGATTTGATTTAAAAACAATGCAATCAGAACCTAAGCATCAAAGATTTACAGTTCTATGTGGCGTGCGTTTGGCTAGAGTAGTGGACCAACAAGCGTGGGCTGCGAAACTTGGCTTGCCTCCAGGAATCACCTGTCGACCCTTGTATAATGATAAAAGCTTCATATTATTTACAGCTAGATCTTGAGCTACCACTTATTGTTATTACGGCATTTCTTAGCACTATTTAACATTCTTATTTATGTGATTGAAGAGCTTAGATAACATTCTTCCATGCTGGTCTGGGAGTAAAGAAAAAACATAGAATGTTCCCGTTGCTTCTCATCCCGCGCAGATGGTAAAAACCCGTCGAAGGAATTGGTGAAAATCTTAGGAATCATGTTATGGGAGATGCGGCTAGCGACCCATCACTATTTTGATTCCCCTTTCCACCTATACCTCACAATCAATGCTAAACGTGGCATTTAGATCTTGTTACCTACCTTAACTCTGCTCTGTCGGAGTAGATTATTTAAACCTTTCGTCGCTAATTATTTAAATTGAGATGTTGAATTCTATCAAACAAATCAAGAAACTTTTTGATTTTTGTATTTATTTTCACGGTTAGAAATTAAATTTCTAAGCGACACTGAAATTAGAACACATAGAAAAATCCGAAAAGTAAAAGTAAAAAGTAAAGTGTCGTTTAGAAATTTGAGAAGTGAATGTGAAAATAGAGACTTATCTTGACTTGACTTTCGTAACAATCTTACCTTAGTCTTTAGGCCTTCGTCTCGGCACAAAAGTATAGAAAAGCAGCGAACCAATGGCAAATACCTATGTGTATGTACGGTCGCCCAAATAAGTGATCTATCACTTTTCACCCAATTTCCTAAATGCGCCGCTAAAGTCGAACTTTGAAGTTGACAGCCAAGTTTTATCGATGTTGTATTTTATGCCGTGCAAAGAATTTTCAACCTTAGGGTGGCAGGCCATATATTATGTTTGGCTGATACACACATAGACCGAAAGGCCGCGTTTAGTTTGACTGTGGGCGTATAGGAGGAAAGGGAACTCGAAATAGTGATGGGTAGTAATCGCATCGCTTTTAACATAATTCCTAAGATTTTCGCCCATTCTCTCGATAGGCTTTTACCTCCTAACTTTCTACGCGGGAAGAGAAGCAACTGGTACATTCTGTTTTTTCTTTGCTTCCACACCAGCATGTAAGAATGGATGTGCATTGTTTGATCCTACCTGTGCTGTTTCGAGTAATACACGATGGGCTATACAATACATTCTGACTGGTTTTGTGCCAAATTTTGCTCCATTGTCTATTCGAAGCTTGATTATATGGTTCCGTGGGCATAAGGATGGACCCTACAGCTATATCTATCGTTTATATCTGAATATGTCCGTTTGTTTTTCCTCTTTAAATATACCATGTCGCTCTATCCAGGCTAGGATACAAGCATCACTTTGTGATTTGCTGCACATAATGTCAGATGGTTTCCCTGCCTGCTATTTAACGTTTATTCTAGAAGTAGTAAATAGCTTATTACCAACGATTTATATTAAGAATCTAGGTATATAGGAATCTAGGTAGGTGTAGGTGTTTATTTTGCACAATAAAGAGTTTACATACATACATACATACATACATAATTGGCGCAGAAAATATCATAAGGAATGATCGGGCTTTAAAACGTAAAAATCTGTAAAAATGCACAGTTTTAGATTACATCCACCACCCGGCCAGATGTTTTTCATGTTTTTCTCGTTCCCTGAATTCTATAGGCTTCGGAATTCTCAGATCGCGAGTGTTACGCAACGCTATTAAAGATGGAGCAATAAAGAAGACTTCTAAACGACTGGAGGCGAACAGTTTATAGTATTCGCGACAACAACTCCGTGACGAGCTCCCGGCGACATTTTGCGTTGAAAATATCACCGACATTCACATTTTTTAGTTGGGGATAAGAGAACGTCTCGTTTTTTTGTCGACGCCAATTTCTGCGAGTTATTTTTAGGGTGGTTGTTCACTTGTGCAATTTTTAGATATAGTTGCTGGCTGAAAATAATAAGTGACAATTGGAATAGGTGCTGGCGATGACAGAGACTTAATTTTTTCTAGGTTATATCGACTCAAAATAGTAATGGCCAGCATTTTTGGGAATTGAGGTTTAGTGGTTCTGTGTAATAAATTGGTTGTTATCATTAACAAACATTAAGCCGCCTATATATTACGTTGTAAATATTGTACGTTAATAAGTCTAAATCTCTGAATATTATACGTCTATGACGTATAAAACAAGTTGTACTCTGACCGTGAACAGTTTTTAATGTAGGTATATTTAAAATTATTGTTACAAACATGTTAGCTACGAAGATCATGGCTGTGACCATACGATATAGACCTCCGCAAAATACCGGCGGATTCAATAAACGATTAGGGCTACATGTACGAAAAATACTACGGCATGACTGGTCGTCGGTACTGTAAAATAATGGTAGTTTTACCGTTTTACAATAAAGAAAATGTGACCTTTGACCATCCATAGCGACAAACATACCTAAGTTTAAGTATTATATAATGTTTTATTGTACAGCTTGCCCTATTTCTGGTCTTAAAAGCATGGTCAAAGTTATCGTGGTTTTATAAGTGCACTTATATTTTGTTTAGACGAAGGCACAGCTGGCGCAGGGTCTCGCAGCAATGTCGCAGCGCTCCTTTTTCTCTTGAGGGTTTACTAAGCCTCAATATAAGTGTAATTCATGTACTTCCTTCCTATTGTGTACTTCGTTACTACTGTGGTATAATCTTACGCCAGTATACGAGTATGAGTTATACGGTCAAAGCGGCATCGCTTTTTCACCAACGTGACAATTTGTCGGTGACATGTGACAGTTCGGTTTACTTTACAAACTCGACAAGAGCCTATTCGTCAGTTGGCTTCATATTATATTGACTACGCATCGTATTGTGGTAACACTTATTGTCTTGGCTCGACTTGGTAAAACAGGTACCGCTGTGTGAGTATCTAAACAAAACTCTAAGGAGTTGGGGAGACACTCCTAACTAGATCCTTTCACTCTGTGGCTCTAGCACAAGACCGAGCGAGTGCTGTGTCGTCCGCGAGATAGATTACCCGTCTCTTTTTAGGACGACCAAGTAAGAAAGAGACGGGTAGTAACCGGGCCACTACACTCTAACGCTTTACGGATAGAGCTGTGTCGGATGTTTTTAAGCCCTCTGTTATATCCGATAATAGGCTGGTAACAGTACACATTTCTACATACACTACATATACTACAAATCACGTCTATATCCCTTACGGGGTAGACAGCAGTGGCGTGGCGTCCATAGGAGTCGATCCCAACTGGCTTGCCGATTTTAAGACATTTATTGCGCAGAATTAGAGGAAAAGGCTTGTAAATTCCCTTCGATTTGCCTTCTGGTATACTTGACGCGACGCCACTGGTAGACAGAGCCTATGGTAATATGACCTAAAGGCCACGTTATGCATAATTGTCGGCGTATAGGTGGCAAGGGGAATCAAAATAGTGATCGGTTGCTAATCGGTTCCGAAGATTTTCGCCCGTTCCTTCGATGGGCTTCTACTTTTTCTTTGCTCCCAGACCAGTATGGAACTAATATTGTGGTATATTACCTACATATTTTTGAAACATTAAAATGGACTTTCACATACGACTGTACCATAAATTAATGCTTTGTTTATTATATGAAAACTCAAAAGCACTCAGATGCTCAATTATGCAAAGAAAACAAATGATTGCCAAACGACATTCTCAACCATTCAGCCGTGGAAGCAAACACAGATTAGTGCGTAATGACGCTCAACTAAATCCATTTCATCAGCGGCTGTGGGAGATTAATGTTATATTATTTACAAGTTATTGTCATTGCAGCGGCGTAACTAGGTAACCAGGGGCCCTGGTGCAAATAAAAAAATGGGGCCTCACTACTATCTAAACTGGTTAAGTTTACCGAGTAAAATTATTAAATATTACTTCTGGTAAGTATTCGAGGGCCCCGGGGCACTGCTCCGCCTAGTCCTTAGGTAGCTACGCCACTATGTCATTGATTACGATAAAAATGTTAACGAGATTTTTATCGATAAATATCCACGGGGAGCTTTGAAAAAGCTGACCTTAAGTAACTTTTCCTTTCTGTATCAGGTTAGCTGGAAGAGATTCCTTCTTAGGGATAAGTTCGCCTTTGTACTATTTTCTGTGTATTACTGTATTTTTATATTTTTTATGTGCAATAAAGAGTTTACATACATACATACATACATACTATAATTGCATGTATAACTTATCCGTTGTCCTACAACCATTTTATATATAATATGCTTATTGGTATCTAGCTCGATTAATGTGAATCGAACAGAATTTAAAATAGGTTATTTAAATTGTGTTATGTTGTTGTTAAAACTACGCTAGAGCAAAAATACCTAAAATAATTGGTCACAACTTTAGGTTTTAGTTGGTTCTTTTTCCTTCTGCGTCTACTCTTGATTCCTAATGCTCTATCAATCGTTCGAAGGTGAACTAGAAGAGATCCCTTTTAGGGATAAGTTCGCTTTTGTACGACAGTACAGTCAGGAGTTGCATGTATACATATACTTTGTAACGAAAGTGATCTGTTATTTTAAATGCACCATCGAACAAGTTAATTCTTGATCCACAGTGGAACCCTCTCACAGCAAGTGTCATAGTGACGTCACATTATATCGTCGAGGAAAGTCATGTGAAGTTTACTGTAAGTTTGTTTTACGGTGAGTCGGAAACAAATGGTTCAACTGTACTTATAATTACGAGAAAAAATAATGCGAATTATCAAAGTAAATGTTGTCGAAGTTTTTTTTGGAAATTACTTTAACTATGGCAGCGCCGTGTTAGTATATATATATCGCTCCTTGTTCGTGGCCTACATAGGAACGTATACGCTAATGCGGATCCGGGTTCATGAGTTATGCGTGCCGAGGCGCTGCGCATAGTTCCCCGTCCGTCCACTCTGCACTGCAGAATGCTAACTATCTACCCCCTCCGCGTTTCATATATGCATATGCATACCTACATATTAACGTCTTTATCCCTTAGATACGGGGTAGGCTAAAGTAGCAAGACCTAGAGGCCACGTCTAGCGAGATTGTGGGCGTGTAGGTGGAAAAAGGAGGCGTGTCAATTAATGCGCTTAATTATTCCTTAATAATAGCAAATCTTAATGCATAGAAGCAGTTTTTGCGATCCAGACTGTTTGTTGAATAGTAAAAAAAATACGGATGTGCATTTGAGTCGCTTAAATAGCAGTAGGTACTGTTTTTTTTAAGATTATTCCATAAAAAAAGGTGTTTTTTATCGATGTCTAAAAAAAATTGGATTTATTACCCTAAATAATACAGTACAATACAAATAAAAAAAAGATTGATTATAAATTTTGGCCGATAACTTAAAAACATATTTTAATTATCTTCATTAAAGATACAAAATAGTCAGACATTTAAAATATTTCGTAGCAGGACTGTCGTAGCACTCGTAGCATTGCGTAGCAGTAATTACTGTAATGAAGTGGGAACCAATGTTTACCAATAAAAATATGAATATAAAAAATGTAGGTATGTACTTTTTCAATTTCCTCCAGTAAATATAAACAGAAAATTAATCGATTATATCAAACTGAGTTCAAGGGTACCCACCATTTGAATAACTAAGTAATTATTGATCATAATCGCGGTATAGTCGTGTAATAATAGGGACATCAAATATGATTAACATTATTTTATTTACCTTATCACGTTAACGTTTCACAAATTTATGCATAATACTTAATGACGTAGAATATGGAATGAGATCCTTGCTTGTTAGCCTCGCTCGATTTAATCCGTAGCGCTACGCCGTAGACCCCGCTACGAGGATCCAGCCGTGTAACCATCACATACGCTATTTAGTACTTAGGCTTATTTTGTTTTAGTTGAGTTTAAAAAGTTTTATATTGTCAACTGCCAGGTATTTACAAACGAGATGGCTGGAAAAGTCACTGGCCAGTTTACCGTAAAAAAAACATTGTACCACGGAAATTAACCTACCAGCATATACGCTATCTTCAAAATCAAACGGGTGACTTGTTCTTAAACCAAAATTTGCGATTAAAAACCTTTACTGGAATGTTTTATCATTCTAATCCAACCGCCCGCTAAAATATTCCAGAATATTTTTTGACAACCTGTATAATATCATTAAAAAAAATCTCAGTTGATCGGACCATCCTTGAAGAGTTCCCTCCCGCCGCCGAGAGGATCCAGGCCAGGCCAAAAGAATTATACCCCCGGATTATTGTATCGTAATATAATTTCGACTCTGTGGCCCGTTTTTCGAAGCTACAAGTTACAATACGAGTCTAAACTAGCAACATTAGCAACATTAGCTCAACCAACCAATTAATAGTTGTTTTTTTGACTAGTCAATATTGCTACTTTAGACTTGTTACTCCGAGAAATGGGCCAATGGAAGTGGGTCATAATTCACTTACAAGATTTTACCCGAAACATAAATACAAGTATAAATCGATATAACAGCTTACAAAATGCTCACCGTTGGAGCTTTTAAATGTAAATAGTATGGTGATTTAATCACTTTAATGTGTGAGTCAGCGGAAATGCCGGCCGCTTCCGAGTGCCCTGTGGTTCCGAGATCCAATATCGATGAGTTACATCCGCTACAGACAAATCGCGGGAGATCAGAGCTTGGAATTACATAAATATTGGTGTGTTCATGCCAAAAGGATTCACTCAAATAAATAAATAAATATCTTGGGACAAATTACACCAATTGACCCAGCCCCAAACTAAGCAAAGCTTGTACTATGGGTACCAGGCAACGGATAAACACATACTTAAATACATACAACATCCATGACGCGGGCACAAACATTCGTATTCATCATACAACTGTCTACCCCTACCGGGATTCGAACCCAGGACCTCTAGCTTCATAGTCAGAGTCACTAAACACTAGGCTATTCGGTCGTCCAAAGGTGTCTAAGAATGATTCTGGAATAAGTTAGCAGCGTTTTTATCGTATTTTTGGATTCAAAATTAAGTCACGAATGCCCTACACTTGGAAGATCATAAGATCGAGCAATGTATTGATTATTTCAACCACAATTTAAAATTCCTGTAAAAGCATTTACAGGTGTGTTCAGTTAAGCTAACCCGTCTACCTCCTGAAATATTTAGCATGACCACGTTTAGCATGACTGAGTATATAGGTGGAAAGAGGGAATCAAAATAGTGATGGGTTGCAAGCCGCATCGCCTATGACATGATTCCTAAGATTTTCGCCTATGCTTTCATCCTGGTCTGGGAGTAAAGAAATGTACCAGTTGCTTCTCTTCCCGCGCAGATGGTAATAGTCCATCGAGGGAGCTAATGATAATGGGTATATTTAATACTTGAAGACAAGCCTAAGAGTCTTTTAACTTGTAACCTTTTATTTTTAAGACATGAAGTTCTGAGTCAGCGTGGCATCTGAGGTTTTAACGGATACAACCACCACTTTGTGCTCTCCGCGTTCCAATCTATTATTGAATTTTAAAAAAGTGAACTAGAAACTTTGTTAGTTGACCACTTGTGCGATTTGATTAAAAGAGGCGGAGTTAATAATTTTTCTTCATAATATACAACCAATTTGTACCTCATTAGCAAACCAATGTCAAAGTCTAGACTGTCTTGACGTACGTTACAAAAGGAGCAACATTCTCCATCTTTGGTTAACATATTCATCGATTTTTGTTACCTATACGTAAGCTATGCGTACACTCGTATTTACATATTTTACAGTCACTTGTCTTAATTATACACTCACAGTTTCATAAATGAAGACAGGATGATATGTATATTCTTCAGTACTCGTTTCCATTCAAAACACCTTGCTATCGTTGACTTGTAGAGTTTGCTTGTTTTCCAAAGGTCGTTGACTTTAAAGTTTTTCTAAGCTCTCACGGCCACTAATAATGGCCCATTTATTCTCGGAAACATTATATACGTTATGAACCATTAAATACGCGTCGATACATTAATTGCGTACGGAAAGATTCAACTGTTTTTAAGAAATAACAATAACCTTTTTTAAGAGCACTGCTTTACGTAAGCACAGCAAATCTACCTATGGCTATAGAATTGTAAAGAGTTTCGAAACTACGATTGTTTGTAAATGAATAGGCTTATACTGGACAGTTAATGATGTGCATTTTACTTGTAATAATTTGTAAATTAAAGGTAACGTCAAGCGATGTTGAAGGCAAAATTAGATTTACGGATGGTATGGTACAAATTCTCAGTATTTTGGCCCGTGTTGAGTTGTGTTAAGGTTGAGAGAAGAGTTATTGAGGTGTGTGAGTAGGCGTGTTTCGTTGCCGGCGCGCCTCAGCTGGCAGGCAGCCCGCTGCCCACCACAGAACTTATAAAAGAGGGCGGCTATCTGTTCCCGCGCCCGGCGCGCCGCATTCCCGACGCTCCCCTCATGGCGCGCGCTAACCTAACACGATAGTACCTACACAAAAAAAGAAAGTTTCTTTCTCTATAATTGGATGTATGTACAAAAACAAGTGATTGGGACCAAGTGATAGTGAGGGTAAGTCTGTTTCAAAGGTGTCAGTGCTACCAACCCAGGACTGTGCTGTGAGTGTGACTATAAAGTGTTGCCAGCGTGGCGATTCGTGACGGCTAGTTTCAGGATAAAAACGGATTGTAGTGCCTTATACGTGATTGTTAGACACGGAAAATGCAGAAACGTGTATAATAGAGCGGTATTGTTGCGCCAGGAGTGATTGAATATCGAGTTCGTGGTGAAATTAGTATTGCCAGAAGTAAAAAATATATTCTTGTGATTGTCAAAGTCATGTGGTAACGGTCAGCGTTACGTAATCTTCCAATAAAGAGAAAAACCATTTCTAACTTCTGGAATAACCATTTCTATCAAAAATGAAATTGTAAGGGACCGTCTCAATCCTCCTAACTGCAATTCGATATAATTACAGAGTAAAATCTAACATCTAATCAGCATCTAACTGTCACAAATATTTAACCAATATTCCGTTTACTTGTTACTAGCGACCGGTCCCGGCTTCGCACGTTATATTAAGTATGTATTATACATATAAACCTTCCTCTTGAATCACTCTATCTATTAAAAAATCCGTCGCGTAGTCTTAAAGATCTAAGCATACATAGGGTCAGACAGACAGACAGCGGAAAGCGACTTTGTTTTATACGTGTAGTGATTATTAGAAAAATTGTTACAAAAATTGTTTTTGGCCCGACCATCATTAACAATAAATCTTAACAGTTTTGACTAAAGTGTCGAAACGTCGATGGTTTAGATAATAGCGTTTAAAATGGCCAATATTAGACTTATTTTTGCTAAACTAACCTCATAAATTGTCAAACAATAACCTATCTTAGAGAAAACTAAATAAAAATTAGAGATAAATTATTTGCAAGTGAGTCTTATAACGAGTTAAGGTTGACTACTGACTCCAACTATCCGTTTTGTTTGCTTAATACCTACGACCCCCAATACAAAACCATGACAATAATCCATTATATTAAGAGTAGATATGATAGTATACAGTGGAAAAAAGATAACAGGATATATCTCTCTCGTTTTATTAGTAGGTAATAGATAGATTAACCATTAAGTACTAGAGTTGTACCAAGGTCCTACCTTAACAAGCGCTCAGGAGTTACCATAAGTATCACACCTTCCCGTTCGTTGGTTAAAACAGAACTTTGTATTCCCACGATTATTATGAAGACAACATACAACCAACTAAAAGAAAATCATCTATGTATCAAATATCTTGTGTTATGTTAATATAATAATGATGCCGATGTGTTGATTTCATACCGACTCTATTATAAACAGAGCGCCGACTTTATTTGCGCTCACAATAAACAAAACCCTTTGATGAAAACAGATATTCCCTCGATCATTTTATTCTGCTTTTGTAATAAAACATGATATAACCGAGTTGTTGTGAAATTAATGTGTTTTCAGGCTAAGGCTTAACCTTTCCGTCCGCTCCAAATCTCTTTTAGCCTAGGCCAAGCTCGGACCTGCCAAAGCAGATGGTCTGTTACGACACACTCAAGTACGATATTCTATTTCGATTATTACCTTCGCCCGTTTATTTGTAGATGACGAATAGCTTTACAAATACACTGGTAGGTGCCGTGATAGCCGGGCCTGCGTACGCCGATGCTCGTTACATTATCTTGGAATTTTAAAAGCTTGTTTTATATTTATGTACTCCGCACCTGCTAGGAAAGCGGCGATCGCAACTTGTTGATTTACGGACTAACTGCGCTCCACGCTTTTCCTCGGTTCTACGTCAAATTTGAGAAGGCAAACGTCAACACTATTTTTATAGTTTTATTGGAAAACATAAAATGTGAGTGCGTATCTCCGATATTACTGAAGTATCACAAATTTTATTGAATTGAGTAACATCATACACTATCGAAAAAAAAATGCAATTATCACTTCAAAGTCAATATCTACTTGCACTTAATTGATAACCCGCCGTGATAAAACTTAAATAATGTTAAAAAAAAATAAACACGCGGATGCCTTTATGGTTACACAGCAAAATTGTATTCTGTTAAAATAAAAAGGGATTAAAATGAACGCATTTAAGATAACATTCTTGAAAATAAAAAGCATACCAATCTTAAATAGGAAGCTTGCCACAATTAATTGAAACTAGATTTAATAAGACCGATGTTTAACGCGTTTCATTGTTTTGCTTATTTTATCAGACGCCAACGTAAACGCGGAAGCAAAGACGTCGAAATGTAGGCAACGCTAACGCGTCCATTGATGGGCCATAAACCATCATTACTACTCCCTTGTCTTACAGTAATTCAATCGACCGAAAATGTTTCATTACCGGTCTTAATTCTTGCAATTGTATGAGGAAATGGATTAGTAACAACTAACGAGCTATACTTATGTTCAGCTTTTCATAGTGGCTTGCTTACTTACTATTACTTAATAGTAAAGGCACTTATATCATATCATCAATGATTAAGAAGAAGATAATGTATGAGGCATCTTTACCCATCGAATTCAGTAACTTTATACATTTTCAAAGACTGGTTTGAATTTACCATTCCTAAATAATCGTATTATGTGACACATTTCGAGTCTTTATTATCCTCAGCCAGATAGTGTCTCATTTAATGAGTCAGTTAAGAAATACCACAATCAAATCGAAAAGAGAATGCACCTTGTTTTATAAACGAGCACATAAATTTTCGTTAAATCTGTTATTCCAACGCCAAGATCGCCGTTCGCGTAACGCTTATAAAATGTCCTCTGTAATACATTTTATTTCAGCCGCCGAAATAAACGTTGATAGCATTGGCATTCAGCTGTTTTCCTGTAATTTTCTATTTCGACTCTCTAAATTTATTTAAAGTGCCGAAGACAAGGTTGTCAGTATGCCTGAGGTCGCCCGGGCGACTGAGTCGTAAATTGATTCCGAAACTCTTTACTAGAAAAGAACGTGATGACTGCTGTTTAGATATCATACAATTTGTTCCATTAAAATAAATTTTTATCTATCTTTGTAATACTTATTAACAGCGAGTTAACTTATAATGAATTCAATGAAATGCAATAGGAAGGGCTGTCATACTATGCCACGGTTTTGTTTATTAAGGTAATCTTACACTGGCGTTTCAACCGCTATCTGCCTGGCGCATAATTATATTGAAGACATGAGCTACAGTAAGCTTCAATACATTCGTATTTTTTTATTGTACCCAACGTAAGGTCACTGTATCGTTTTACAAAATTCTTGCGCTCGATGAGACTCATTTTTGTAATATAAGCTACGGGAAGCTAGTAGTGTTTCTTTTCAAAAACTATTTAAAATGGCGTCCATCTTTTTCAAATCACTGCTTGAATATCAGTATCAGTAGGTATCATCCGTATTAATATCGCACATTTCAATTAAGTCACTCAGAAATCTGATATGGGCTTTAAAATGATGGACATCTAAAAGCCTACATGATTATCGGAAAACCTCAAAACACGAAAGGTCAAAATAATCAATACGAAACGTGTATGAGAAAGCTTACAACTTTAGACGTCACACTAACAAAGGAAATAATAATGTTATGACATACGAGTAAATATTACAACTTCTACATAAATATAAATTAAGAGAGTAGTGGTTCTATCCACCTACTTTTACCGCTAAACCGAACGACTACAGGACAGCGTAATATAGCCGGTGTTAGTACGTAGAAGTTAACAAATCATACATGTCACATTGCAGCACTACTCTTCAAACACTGCTAAAATGCATTTTGTATATTCGTTTGAGGCCCTGGACCACTAAAATGTTCCTGAAATTTAAATAATTTGTTGAAATTTACATGGTTCACGATTTTTATCTGTCTAGACTTATTATCAGCTCTGTAGAAAAGAATGTAAGAAATTGAGATTAAGAATAAGTTGAAATTTTACATTTTCTGATCCAATTTTCAAAGATCGTTATGATTTTGACTCGTAAGTATTCAATGTATTCAAGTATGTATTATAATGACGCGCGTATTGGAGGCTAAAGTTAACTCTAGTTGCATTTTGAAATCAAAAACATTTTAACTACCTACTTAGATACTCTTGTAATAAAGAAAAATGACAAAAAATAAGCACACGGACTTACTTTTTTATTTTGAACCGTACTTAATGTTTTCATCGTATCACTAAACAGAAATCGTAAAGTGTAACCGCCAATACTGCCACGCCGGAATATGTCTTCCTGATGCAAAGTGGTGAAGTGGAATCCGAAACTGACCGACAGCCTTGGCCGTTCCAATATTAGCCGGCCGTGACAGTCAAATGAAAAATTTCAGTGTCCACGTGGTGACTCTTACTGTGATTTCACATCAAACTTTTTTTTAATTTCTATTTACTCTCCTTTTCCTAAAAGGTTAGACCAGGGGTTCCCAACCTATTACCCTATGCGCCTCCCTCAAGTTTATGCTAAAATACTACGCCCCCCTTGTCCCAACTCAACTACACAGGTACTATATTAATGATTAGCGAGAACATTGTGCTTGCACTTTATTAGTAAATTTATGAATTTTAATAAATACCTTAGCTGCTCGTCGCGCCCCCCTTTGGATTACCCTACGCCCCCCAAGTGGGGCGCGCCCCACTGGTTGGGAACTCCTGGGTTAGACAGATGCGTAACAATGGGGTGGCAGGATGAGCAAAATATCACAGCCCCCTAGCTCTACAGGTCCCCGAACGTGCTGGGTGTAGTATAAAGCAGGAAAGCCATTGATATATGTATTTCTGTATATTAAAGAAGGACGTCCAATCTGATGAATTCGTCACGGGCCACAGACCTAATTATACAGGCCACTGAGTTTCACAAGTCTTCGTGATTTTTAACTCATACATAATTATCACGTAATTTTTAACACACTCGTGCGTTTGCAGCATTTCAAGAAGTTTTGTGTTTGACCACAATAAAAGTTTAAAAGGAACTACAGTGATTGTTGGTAATTTCGTATCCGCTTTATAATGAGTATTCTGCGCAAATCGCTACAGAAGCTAAAATAAAGTCGAAATTAAAAAAAACGAAAATGCAAGCTCCTTTTTTGTAAATATTTATTATTTTAAGTAAACTTCAATCAATCAATCAATCAAAAAAGATATAACTTCACACGTTAATTTCTTATAAACTCCGAAATACGAGCTATAACAGCCATAGGTTAAATTAATACGCTGTATAGGATGGCTTTTCAGCTCTCTCATACCACTTACGTGACATTTTAGCATTTCTACAGCAAATTATATCTGATATTGGCCGGAAAAATCCGAAACATTTAACGATGCTTTTAATCTATCATTTCTTCTTTTGACTGTTACTGTCTAAACGCGGCGCTCTACTTGTGGATACGGTTCTCTGGAGAACTGTATCCACATGTAGAGCGCCGCTGAGTTTCGTTTGGATTCACAGCATATCCTGGATTCCACACCTAAAAAGAAAATAAACATAAACAACTCATACTTTATACAAAACAATAAAATGCTGGTTCATCAATTTGTAAAAATAAAATTATTGTATCTTCAGTTATCGTATTTATACGAATGAAAGAATATTCAATGACTGATGACTGATCCCTTTTTGTTCCATAATTTTGATTGGTCATAATTATCGTTAGTCATAATTTTTTTGGTGCATTTTTCAGGAATTTTGTAAAAGTCATCAGAATGCAGTAGGTTGGGTTAGGTTAGTTTGTGTAAAAAAACTTACTGTTTCAGAAATAAAACGCTTAAACTAACGAAAATTATCGCAGACCGGAACTTCAGTTTTATGGGACAAAATATAGACCCGACTGATGAAAATACAAACCGTCGTGTTATAATCGAATTCGTTAAAGCTTCTTACAAACCAAAATAGGAAATAATGTTGAGCTCCTCTCACAGACAGCCGAGATCAATAAATTGGACATTGAAACGGTCATTAAACATACAAACCGACTGAGTAATCTAGATAACTAATTGTACGACAATTTTGCATTTATCCAATATCGTTGGTCCAACAATAACTACTAAGTAAAGTCGTGTGGTATTTTCACGAAAGGTTAGATCATTTAAGTTATAAATAGAATAACTTATTAATTGATTGAGGTATTGCTCATTTCAAATACTAATTGAAAATCTAATTTCTTAAATACTTCTTAAACACTGCCATGCTGGTCTGGGAGCAAAGAAAAACGTAGAATGTACCAGTTGCTTCTCTTCCCACGCAGATGGTAATAGTCCATCGAGGGAATGGGCAAAAGTCTTAGGAATCATGTCATAGGCGATGCGGCTAGCAGCCCATCACTACAGTACAGCAAAGATAACGGGTCACTCTCCATACGAATTTGTATGAAAAGCGACCCTTTATTTTTGTTCGACACAATAAATTTGGCAGAGCGGAGATAGAATGAGCATTCGCTCGTTTGGTCTAACTCCACTTTTAGGTGGACGCAAACGAGTTCGAGACGTATTTTGTGACCGAAAACTTACACTAAACATACAGCTGGATTCACTATCGTTTCACCGACAAACGTTTGATCGAATGCACTGTTTGACAAAGACTTCATTTGACAACCCTTTATTTTCTGCTGACATATTAACTTTATGGAAAAGTCATAAGACAAACCTAACCTAACCTAATGTGAGCCACGCAAAAAGGGTTTTAGAGTTGTTTTAAAGTTAACGGCTTTGCAGATAATAAACGGTTGACAAATTCAATTTTTGATAAACGATACAAAATGTTGCATTTAACTTCACAGTCAGTAAGATATGTTAAAGGGAAGATAGTGTTTAGAATGTACATTTAAGACGTTAATCATTCAATACGAAAATTAATTGACACTTCGTAAATAGTCGCAGTTTCCGAGATAAAGTAATGTCAACTCACTATTGTAACTATGTCACTAGTGTCACTACACTGCGTGCTGGGCCCATAACCTGCAACATTCCTTTAGGACAAACTTCAAAAATCGATTCCGTTAGTGCCAAGGATTACGCCGTACATACAAACAAAAATACTTCTTTATTGAATAGCAATTTTTTCAGTGTCAAATGATATTAATCGAGTCTTGTACTGTGTTGGAATTTAGTAGGCGAGTATTTTGAGAAAATACACTTTTGTAATTCAAAAACACCTTCACTTTGCATATTATGCTGGCAAAGGAAGATGAATTTATAGATAGGATCCTCATAGAGCTCTATAAAGAATTTAACCTATATACTCCTTGGGAAAGGTAGGGAGTATAGTGCGGCACATTTTGCTCGCTACATTAGATTTTGTAAAATTCTCTTCTAGAAACATGAATACTGCTAGGGTTTTTTCACTTTCCATATGATATTTAAGTAAAATACCAGAATTGAGAATTTCAACTGCTAGACCTAGTAGCATGGTCTCGCGAGTGTAGCCGCGGATAATAGCTAGCTGGCTTTATGGTCAAATATATACCACTGACATCAAGCTCTGGTACACCTTCACAAACGGCCGAACAAAATATTTGAACTCATATATCAATGTCGTCCAACGTTATCTTTGCCAACAATAAACAACCGGTGTCGATCTGTCAGCAATGTCCCAATTATAATAGGTTAATTTATTGTAGCCTAAATAGTTTTTTCCCGACGTGTCATCCCCTAAAATAATAAAAATAGGCCAACTGGCCTACTAGACTGGTAGGGAACTCCCTACCTCGTAGGAATTCTAAGTGCATCTCTAACATCCTCAAAGAATATACTGTAGAATTTTTGTAGGTACGTATTTTAATGTGTCAGACGTAAAGTTTGTAGATCAGTTAGTCTGCTTGTATAGAATAAAAATCTTATTTATCCCGTATAACATAGAATCCAGAAAACAGGTTCTAGCCTACCTATTCGCATGCAAAATTTGAAGTCCCTAACGATAAGGACCAAAGATAAGGCTATTTCGAAGCAAAAACATAAATCTTCTTTATTCCTGCACCAGAAACCTCTATGATTTATAAGAAATATTTTCGCAAAATTTGCATCTTCTAGCTTTAAGTTTAGGATGTGAGCTATCTGTCAGTCAATCAGTAACCCAGTCAATGACGTTAGATGCTCTTTTATTGGTATGGTATATAATTATATTATTATAATAATATTAGTTATCGCCTCAACGCTGATTGCATTGACGTAGATTCCCCTTATTTAAAATTATAATAGTTTACTCTAATGTTAGTTTACACGTTTCATTCTTTTAGTCATTAAAATTTGATTTCACAGGGTACTTTGCTAGCAAAGTTAGCTAGTTTCACTTAATTGCCTTACTACTTATTTATTGAGTTTCCGATTCACCACCCTGTTTAGTCTCAGACCCCGAACCTCAAGCTGCCAAACTCTTGCTGTGTAATCCATTGAGGTAGGTATTTAATTTTCTATGTAAACATTTTAACATCCCAGAATTTTAATTAATGTCAACTATTAAGCTATTTCATCGCATAGAGAATAGTGGCGTAAACTGAAAAGCTTTATAATAGTCGTAAACACAAGCCACATATTGGTAAAGCAAGGACCGGGAGCTCGACCCGGGTAGCGCCCGCTATAAAAAGATCATCACAGGACGGTCGCGACGCCGTGCGACAAGCAACCCTGGAAAGCGAGTCGGCTCTGCCATCGAGTACTGTTGCCAAAATAATTAAAGAAATCTCCGACGATGTCCCTCCGCCGCGCCCGCGCCGCTCTAAAACCGTCGCTCTTCGCCCGGGAGTCGCTACTCGAGGCGCGGCGGGAAAACACCTCCCGCGCCACTCTTATTTCTTCTTTCCTTCCCGACGCTGTCCAAAAGTATTTCAGTAAGTTCCAAATACCACCCTCTAAAACGCATTCCTAAGAATGGGAAAGTCATCAAGTGATCATTAAGTGCCACGACAACGAATAACAAAAGTTTGTGACTTTATTAACAGTGATAAAAGTGTATTACATAACGCAAAGGAATTACGTTCACGTTTCTGCATTTTAAAAATACCGCATTTTGTAGGCGCCTATTGAACGGAAATAGCTTTCCGTCACGTGGTACAAAACCGGCCTATAGAATCGCTCCACATTCAACCATAATATTTAATCGTATTGATTATTCTAGAGATGCACTACTGATATAATATTTATTTATTTATTTTTTAAAGTGTTGTCCGATTCTATACGATTTTTTATTTAGGATTTAACAGTGCTATAGAATAATAGGACTACCGTTTGATTGAATAGTTCGAGACTTTCATGATAGGTGGCGTCGCGGCCTTCCACTTTTACAACGTCACATTATACGTCAGTTTAGGAAAAAATGACGGCTGCATTGGATACGTGTTCTTGTGGTTTATGATATTTACGTGAAAGTATTAAATTAGTACAAATACGATAGTTGTTACGTTGTAAATTAAGACTCACGCACTTTCCTAAATTAAGTGAAACATTGTTTATGACAGCCATTTCTCATGAATAAGAAAAGTTCTTGGTGAGTGGTGCAAACAGTAAAACGGTGCCTGCGATGCAGGAAATCGCTAGTTACGGTTTCGGTTTCTTGTCCTATTTGCTACGAATATTGTAATTATAATGTAGATAATATCTACTTATAACAATTACTTGATGTCATCGTTCGGTGTATTTATGGGAACGCAATTTTGGTGACCCTGTAGTAGCTGTATTGGCACGTTCCATTTACTAAGATTGTTTACAGAAATCAAGTATATTAAAGCTAATAATGCATATCTACGAAAAATTTACTTCAAATCTTCTTTAGACCCGAGTAGTTTCTTGTATGAATGTTAACATAACCTCAATTCTTCTTGAAAGGGTGATGATGACTATTCATATTTCTAACCTATATTATTTTTCATTCTAGAACTGACGACATCTTAGTATTTCACCATGGAGGACGCGCATTCGAAATCCGTGGACGAAGTCCTAGGATACTTCGGTACAGACCCCGACAAAGGTCTGAGCCCAGACCAAATTAAACGGAACCAAGAAAAATATGGTCCGAATGGTAAGTACCTCTCATGTAATTTCTACATTTTTTAATTCACAATGAACCAGTCAGAGTCAGGATGTACAGTAAATTAATTTTACAATTGAATCCACATTGTAATTGTTTGTTGAAAGAATACCATATTTAGAGATAACTGTTTGTCTATGTATTTAGACATAATTGTATAGTAACCTAGAGTGAGCCATATTGAAGTTATTAGACTCGCGTTGCCACCCTACTTGCCCTGATCTGATTCCCTACACTTGTGTATCTGTGGTCATCAGCATTTCAACCACTGTACAGCTGTTGCTGCGTCACAAAGAACAACTAAGTTGACTTCATAAAACAAGAGTTTATAGACTTTCCACTTTGGCATTTGTTTTCAAAACTTGTGAATATTAATCACACATTCATGAATATTAATGCAAAATGTGTAGTGATTGAAAGACTGTAGAAAAACCCCCGTCCTATTAATATGGACTGAAGAAAATTTAAATAAATAGGTAATACTTTTTATCAGGAAATGTGTAATATTAATATGATTCAGTCTGAACACTTATCATCTTTGATTGATGAAGATTATCTAAAAGACAATTTGTTATAACTTCAGGATTAACCAGCAGTTGTGTAATAAGTATTATCATGTGGCATGCCACTTCTCCTAGAAACACTATGCTGTTGGAAACTCTGGAATGAAGCATATTTAGACTTGAGCTTTATTATAGCTAACTAAGCTCAGCCAATAGAAACCTAGTGCAGCCTAAGACTTCTCTATCTTTCTTCCACTCTATTAGTGATGCCTACTTAAATATTATTCAAATAATATGTAAAAAATGGCTCTTTTTAATGAACTAAATTTTTTACAATGTAATTAACGGATTACTTTGTTTCTTTGTTCGTGTTTGGAGTTGTAGTTTTAATGTAATGCTTTGGACTTTGGTGATCTTTGTTTTGAGTTAAATTTAAAAAACTTTGTGTGATTGCCGCTGCAATATAAATAAGTAGATATCTGTTACATAAAGCAAAATTTTGTCATAGTGGTTCGGTAGGTACAAAGTTGGTCTCTTTATTACATCAATATCGATAATATAGATTAGTATGGATGGACGTTTCATACTATAACCGTTTACCTTATAGTGAAATAATAAGGAAAATATCCTTCAAACTGTTACTTAGACAACAGTGCTATTAAAAAATGTGTTCATTTGGCATCTAGCTGCTTTGCTCATCAATCAGTCAGGGTTACTTGATGCTTTGCCAACTCCACAAATGTGTATATGAATCAAACAGCATTGACAACCATTTTAAAAATAAAAATAAATGTAATTCTGGCCTTGGGAATTATGCCATAGATGAAATCAATCATAGATTTATATTTTTTGTGTAAGAATGATGGTATTAATCCATGTTTACAGACGTTGATCTGTTGGGTTGATTGATTATGTATTGGATTAGATGTGATAAAGAATTGACCTGAGTACACTAATATTGTACAGCTGGCTAACTTTATTTCAAAAACTATTGAAAAAAGTATGCTTGATTTCAATTCAAAAGATAGGGTACATTCTCAAATCTAAATAAAAGGAAGTATATTCTATTACTTCTGTTTTTGACAAATACGTACACGTACACGTACACAAATCACGTCTTTATCCCTATGGGGTAGACAGAGCCTAAGGTAACAAGACCTAAAGGCCAAATAGGTAACAGGATAACGAAAATTTTGAATTGTTTCAATTTGGTAAAAATTTTGAATTGTTGAAATGTTTTTTTTTATGATAAATGGTTAATGTCAATACTTAGTCTCTGTGTTACAATAGGTTAATTCATAATACGGATTTTTTCGTTTCGGCATAGTCCCCTCACCTGAAAAACAAATCAAATTTTAAAAGCATTTCTTTCAAAAATCGAACCATAATAATATAGGTAGGTATTAAATCAAAAAGAGTGAAAAAGAAAAACTTTTTTGAGACATCAAATGAGTCTCAAAATGTATGGAACAGTAGGGCTACAATCCAATGGAAGGAGAATTTCGCCAATGCCGAGTAACAGGCAATTTCACGGTAAAAAATTAATACCTAATCAATGTCAAGTTAGTTGTTCTATACAATCGCCTTAACATTGACTTTAAGTAATTGTACCAGCATAATGATCATATTGATTGGCAGAAAAACGCAATTAGTGTCATTATCTGACCGCGTCTGAGAATATTTTTTTACGTTAGTGTGAAACAAACACTCGTTTGTGTGCTAGCAATGTTAACTAAAAGTTCCATTGTGCCTGTCTCTAGCGCCTTACTATGCTAATTGTAATATGGACCATTATTTTTTCCGACGTAATGTTAATAGAATTGAACAACAGATGCTAAGCACGCTGTTTCGAGAAAATATTACTACCTATTCATTATAAATAATTATACATAAAAATTTTGTTTTCTCTCATATCATGTTCTAACGAGTTTTTTAATGGTTGGCTAATATTTATAGAGAGATATCGAGTGTAATGCGATAGGCGATGCGGCTAGCAACCCATCACTGTTTTGATTTCCCTATGTGCCCTTAATCATGCTAAACGTGGCCTTAAGGTATTATTACCTCAGGCTCTGTACCCCGTAAGGGATAAAGACGTGATATATGTACTCGTATGTATGTATCGAGTGTAATACACTTTAAATAGACAAATTACAGTTAGAGCTAAATACGGATCGCAGATGGTGCACTAAAATCACTAGATACAAACACACCTACTCCTTATTGTTACGGATTTTTTTAATACCTCTGGATTTTGATGAAACATGTTTCGTTCATCAATTCACAAAATACCTACAAGCCAGACACTTCCATGACACGGCGGTTATTCGCACTCCACTACACTCGAGTTCCATTTTACCTTCAGTTGACTCACAACGCATATAAATAGAAAATAGTTACAAGATCTCTCTGCTATCACAATTAATCCTCCTGTAAAACATCAGGCGAGTTCATTGCGCACGCTGCACACAGCCGTAGCCATCCTACGTAATTGCAACACCGAAATATTTGCATAAAATTTCAGCGGTATCTTTGTTTTATTGCTCATTCACCTTTTCATTCTCAAGTTTATCTTGAAGGGTTAAGTTTATTCGTTTCGCATACCCTCTGCAAGGTGACAATACAGGTGACCTAGTTTGAACTGGTAATGAATCGATAATTTATCAATTAATACACGGTGAACACGCTGGTAGAGGTAGTAGACGAAGCGAGTTTGGTATCAATAGTGTCGCAGCCTCGGTCGTCGGTGTTTATAAATAGGCTGCAGAGTGGTTGATGAGGGCACAGTCGCCAGCGGTGCGTGTGGGGCATCGAGGCACGAAGCCGGTGCCCTCAGGCGTAGCCCATTCGACCCTCGCCCGACACCTATTAATAAAGTGGGGGTAATTTATTGTGACACACTTTTTTCCCCTAATAAAAACATGTCGGGAATTTTCTCTGAATCAATACACATATACATACACAAATCACGTCTTTATCCCTTACGGGGTAGACAGAGCCTAAGGTAACAAGAATCAATAAGTTTACATAAAGGTCTTACATGTCGAGTATTACAAAAATAATTTCTAAATGTCTATGAAAATTAGAACACATAGAAAAATCCGAAAAGTAAAGCTATGGCCGGGAATCGAACCCGGATCCTCGTCATTCCGTGACGCGTGCTATACCCCTACACCACCCATAGCAGGTACAAAAATGATACCCAGACTTCAAATTGTTCCATATCTAACACCCGTCTTCGTTTCGTTAGGGTTCAAAACACTAAAATGGAGATATTATGTAAATAAAATTGGTAAAGTTCAAGTTTCTGTAGTCATACTTTTATATAAACACGTAAAATATTCACCGCGCACTTAGCTAGCACTCCGCAAGTGATTCTCAAAGAGCTTGTTTATTTACCCGCGTCTGCCATCGTACAGCCAGCACGCAGATTATTTTTCTTCTGACCACACAGCATAAACTACGCGTCACTCCGCTTGAAGTTCCGTCACAATACGGAAAATGTTAACCGAGAATAGAATTCCAAGCAGATCTAAAACTAGTTAATACTACACTGTGAAGTGTTAAATGTAATGCATAATTTGTGGTACGCCGATTTAATAATGGTAAAGTAGGTGGTGGGAAGCTCATTAAAGTTGAGTGAGCGTGTTTAACACTTTACTTTAGCTGAAATTTCACGCCCTCACAAAATTACAGGAGAACATAATTCCTACTACAGGTTATTATTTTTTTAAGTCTAAGATAGGCAAGCATTTTCTATTGGTTTTGAAATAATTATCTTCTATTTGTTTGATTAGTCTATGTTAGGCCGAAAACAAAGAAGTTTCATCCTTACTTTTGCTTTATCTTGTTATCTTCACGTGCGAATTCAAACTCTTTTATTATCATTATCCTAATTTCCACGCGTTAATATCGTTGCTTTGTCAACTGTTGTGTTAGTTTATTCGGCAACGTACCTAGTATCCTAGAAATACGATATAGTATATTCTTTATTTTGAACTCATTTTAGTCTACTCGTAAAACAACAACTGCGAGTGTGATAGAAGTCATCCCATTACAAAAATTTGTTACTACGTCACATGTTAGTGGTATACAAAACACATTATCAACTCGTATGATAAACTCAAGGACTTTGAATTACCTAGGGCTGTGTGGAAATTTATATAAATAAAACATCCTCTAACGTCATCCTAAACCATGTTGAGATAAGACTAACTCGACTTCGCAGCACTAAACATAGTGCATGCTGCTACATATGTATGCCTTTCAGCAAACAGATAAATCCCCGCTGTAATTTGAGTTTTATGTATTGCTGCAACGTTCCATAAACATATTTTGTTCAATTTTATATATGTGTTAAACGTCAACGGTCCGTTCTGAAATTATCGAACGACAAAACCATGAGTACCTAATCGTTTTATTGTTAGTAAACTAATGTGCTGTTTGATTCAAATAGCAGGACTACTCGACTGGTTGCAAAAGCGAGAATATTATCGCCATTCATTACCCGGGCTTGCACTTCCTAGTTTGGGAATTCGCTTGCGATAGTTCATTCATAATTTACCAAGAGCTTTTCGGTGATGGACAAACATCTTCATCAGAAATCTGCACACACCTACAAAACAGTATAATAATGTGTATGAAGTTTCCAATCAGCACTGGGGTGATTTGTTATGAACTGAATAATAACGATAAGTGCAATAGGAATTAGCATTATAATATGAGCTAAGAAAGCATTAGATTATTAATCGCTTAGCCGCGGCAGCTCCCAAGTCTCGAAAATGCCTAGGCTGATATATTATAAACGTGCAGCGGGCGGTTTATTTTGGACGGTCTACGTTGGCGGGTGGCGTCTACGATTTTCAGCTGACGCGCGATCTACCAGCGCGGTCCATAGTTCGATCTTATATTTATCATACAATATACGAATATGAACTTCTTGGTTTAAACTAGCCATTATTTTAATGTTCTATTTCTTTTTATTGTACATTTGCATAGCGAAACGTTTACATGATTCACTCAACGGTTGTGCTAATTAGGTCAGTAAATCTAATTTGCTACACTTTATTCATGCTCTGGCGACATGAGTTTCGTCGCCTATACGATACGTTAATGTTATTAACATATATTCAAATCATCCGTAATGGAATGGCTTCTACTCCCTAGTTTTTCATTATAGCTACGATTCTTTGGTCAACTCTAAACTTTTTGTGCTGTTGTTAGGCACTTTCACCTTTTTATCCAAAGTAACGGCTACATGATTGTTAAACATCGAAACTGTCTGTGAAAGCTGAAGCTTTCACATTCTTATAACAGGGCTTTCTATTCGCAAGTAAATTATTTTTTTAAGTATTTATAAATGTGTATCCCATTGTTCTCTTGATGGTTACAAATTGGATTCAAGTAAATTAGTTGTACTAGATCAGGGGTTCCCAAACTTATTCATTACGCGCCCCCTCTCTAAAAAGATAAAACTCTGTGCCCCCCTATTTCAGCCGTAGGCTGTTAGGCATAAACACAAGGAATTTGTTAATAAGGTTCTATAAGGTCCTGTATCGTAGCCCATGCTCCCCTTTGCACGTCACTGCGCCCCCCTAGGGGGGCGCGCCCCCCACTTTGAAAATCACTGTACTAGATATACCAAAATGTATCAAATTATAATTATAACGCAATGTTTTCCTTACCGGTAAAAACAGTTTTATTATGAAGAGCTTTGTTACTAATCACTAGTCTACAACCAGAGCAACAAGGTTGGATTGTTTTGTCTTCGCTCGCTACGTCAGGCTAGAGCTCATTTCCATCGCGTCTCTTTACTTTGTTAATATTTATGTAATCATCTTACGAATTCTGTGTCTTTCCCCGCACAGATTCATAACACGTAGCTTTGCGTCGTTGTTTTTGTCAACCGACATAATCCTTTTTATTGTCCACGTATTTAAGAGCGAACCAATTAAACCCCTTTCCGCTCGATTGATCAATGGGAGTGCAGGACTGCCGCCTGTTGCACGTCCAGCTACCGACAACTTCAATTGGAACGAAGGTCGGCACGGCGCGCGCCACCTGTGGCATGCCGCTAAACGGATTGCCTTTCCCATCACGCTATTGTGCAAATCAATGCTAATCTTGTCATTTTCCGCATCGCTATATAAAGTAGGCAATAAAGCCAGTCTTTGATATAGCGTGCGTAGCGCAACCCAACACATTGACTTGTATTTATTTTATATCCCTGAACCGAAACAAACGAATAGCTGAACAAATAAAGGCTAAAAGGGTGGTTTATTATGCGACTCGCTCGCTTGTTTCAAATTTATCTTGCAGCTAAAATCTACCGCGCAAACCTCTCCCTGATATCCGAGAAAGAACAAGTTTTAACATAAAGATAACACCTACGGTACTTATTGTCTATTAATATTTATTTTTGTATGCTAGATTATGGTGCGGCCTTTATAGTGGTTAGTTTGCTTGCGCTATGGTGCTATTGTCTATGAGTTTCGCTGGATATATAAATCTCTATGCAAAGCACGTGCCGGATTCGGCCGTAAGCCTTTAGGAAGCGTAATGTCTCCGTTGTCTCCGGAGTGATTGCGACATCGCGCCACTTTTATCGGTCGTTCGCGAATGTCTAGATACTAGCTCTGTGTTATCGACGTGTTGACTAATTGCTTACATTAGTCTCGGCGCGGTGCTGCCGTCGCGGCTTGGCCGGCCAGCGAGCTCTGTACGCAAATAGAGCACACGATTGACTTAGCACACATTGCCCGATTGAGCGGCACGATAACATCGCTTGAGATTAACGCGTATATGTCGCAAAAGTAATTTATATTCATACGAGACCTTGTAATTGTAAACAAAGTGAAGCGATAACTATTTTGATTAAATGTGTACTGGATTTACGGGGTATCCTTCAAGAAACGTCACACGATTCATGTTGTAGCTCATTTGGTAGGAGCCGAAATTAGATTCAAAACATTATCGTGATGACGTTGACGTTTACGTAACGAGGTCAGCGCACAGGTCACTCACCTTAGACCTCACTTACTGCAATAATCTCAATCTTACCAAAGTAACAACATCTAAGTAACCCCAATTAGTTACCTTGGTGCAAACGGGCTAAACCTGCATTCGAATTCCTTTCCCTAAATAAATTCAGTCGCTGTCCAAGAAATGTCAGTCGGCACGGCCTTATTAGCGAATCTGGCACGTGCGTTTTATTTATTCAGCGAATCAGCTATACCTGCGTAGTTTAGTATCGCATTAGTAACCTGTTTGGGTTAGCTGATACGGAGGCGAGGAGCGTGTTATCAACGCGACCGGCTGTGAGCGCGGCGTGCAGGCATTGACGTCACGGCCACTACACCAGCCCGTAATGTCCATCAGCCATCGATAGAGCCGCTTTGCTGCCGGCCGCGGTGCCGCCGCGAGCTATACATACCTACCATCTACCCAAATGTATTTATGTACGATCGTAACTACCGAGATAGATCGCATGCCTGCTCTGACTGGTTTATCGTCTGTTAAATTTACTCCTTTGATGTTATATTCAAAGCTCTAATTATGTTCTTTTCCTTTTTTCAGAACTGCCCACCGAGGAAGGTAAGCACGGGACGACTCGAACAAAACATGTACTTTAGACGCTTTTGACTGAACATTAGTCCGCGTGAATATTCAACGGCACGCGACGTGACCCATTATTCTTATAAAGAATATACTAAACACTCGAATGTTGATTGTGATACTGCGGCAGTATTTAAGGCGCACTAAGTTGTAATTCATACTAGCTGACTTCAAGCAAAACTATGTCAAGGGCGCAGGCGACGATTTTTGTTTACCTCAGAACCTTCAAACCTCATTAGCAACGTAATATACATTGCCTGGTTGCTAAGCCAGAATACAAAGAGCGCCGAGAATGAGGTGTATTTGCAAAAAGACATCGAAAGATAAAAATAGAAGTCTGAAATTATTAATAAGCTAGGAACTCAACTGATTCACTCGTTTTATGGCCACTAAAAAAATGAAATTACAGTAGCTGATCACAGAGTTTGATGTAAAAATCAATAAATAATCTACTAAAAACATCTCAATCCTCCGTAATGAACCGGTTCTTGTTCAAATTTCATGATGTTTGCCATGAAAATGCTGTTGTATATTCGGTGATTTCCGTAATCCGACTTCATGCAAAAAAATGTCTGTCTCTGAAAACAACGACCTTTTTTCCGATGTATCACGAATCTCGACCTCGTTCCATTTTGCCGATGGCACTGTATCGGGAGTCCACTAGTGACCACTCGAAACTCTTTTGTTGTCTCGAAGTATTGGGGAAAACACTGCAGTTTCATAGGGGCTTTTGATTTGATACAATGAAAATAGTAACTGATTTCGCGATTTAACGGGTAATAAAATAATGTCTTAAAACGGCCCTATAACAATTCTCATTCGCTGGTGAAGCCTACTTCAATGTGATAGTTTTCCTTCTAAATTCGATTTCTACATTGCTGCCGTGAATGCACACGGTAGTCGCAAAAAGTTCACATGATTTTAAATTTTCTATATGTTTTTTTATTATATTTCAGGTAAAAGTATATGGCAGTTAGTCCTGGAACAGTTCGATGATCTTTTAGTCAAGATTTTGTTGTTAGCCGCTATTATTTCATTCGTAAGTATTAATTGATAAAAATATGAATCAATACTTTCAAAATAATGTTGCAACAACTTAACGATTATCTTGTTATTTCCAGGTATTAGCTTTATTTGAAGAACACGAAGATGCCTTCACGGCCTTCGTGGAACCCTTCGTTATTTTACTTATTCTTATTGCGAACGCTATAGTAGGAGTATGGCAGGAAAGAAATGCCGAATCCGCCATCGAAGCGTTAAAAGAATACGAACCCGAGATGGGTAAAGTAGTCAGAGGAGACAAATCAGGCGTACAAAAGGTGCGAGCGAGAGAGATCGTTCCCGGTGACGTCGTTGAGGTGTCCGTCGGTGACAAGATCCCCGCTGACATCCGCCTGATCAAGATCTACTCTACCACAATCCGTATCGATCAGTCCATCCTGACTGGCGAGTCTGTCTCCGTTATCAAGCACACAGACCCCGTCCCCGACCCTCGCGCTGTCAACCAGGACAAGAAGAACATCCTCTTCTCCGGCACCAATGTCGCCGCTGGCAAAGCCCGTGGTATTGTCATCGGAACTGGCCTCAACACTGCCATCGGTAAAATCAGAACCGAAATGTCAGAGACCGAAGAGATCAAGACTCCCCTGCAGCAGAAACTCGACGAATTCGGTGAACAGCTGTCTAAGGTCATCTCCGTCATTTGCGTTGCCGTCTGGGCCATCAACATCGGTCACTTCAACGACCCCGCTCACGGTGGAAGCTGGATCAAGGGCGCCGTCTACTACTTCAAGATCGCCGTCGCTTTGGCTGTCGCCGCCATCCCCGAGGGTCTGCCCGCCGTCATCACCACCT
Organism: Pandemis cinnamomeana; assembly: GCA_932294345.1. Taxonomy (NCBI): domain Eukaryota; kingdom Metazoa; phylum Arthropoda; class Insecta; order Lepidoptera; family Tortricidae; genus Pandemis; species Pandemis cinnamomeana. The sequence goes on along the minus strand of OW028705.1, from coordinate 5,056,156 downwards.
GTCTCGCTCTGGGCACCAGGCGTATGGCTAAGAAGAACGCTATCGTCAGGTCGTTGCCTTCCGTGGAAACTCTCGGTTGCACCTCCGTCATCTGCTCTGACAAGACCGGTACTCTGACCACCAACCAAATGTCTGTTTCCCGCATGTTCATCTTCGAGAAGATCGAGGGTGGCGACAGCAACTTCCTTGAGTTCGAGATCACCGGCTCCACCTACGAACCCATCGGCGACGTCTACCTGAAGGGCCAGAAGATCAAGTCTTCAGAGTTCGACGCTCTCCACGAGATCGGAACCATCTGTGTCATGTGCAACGACTCCGCCATCGACTTCAACGAGTTCAAGCAGGCCTTCGAGAAGGTCGGTGAAGCCACCGAGACCGCCCTGATCGTCCTTGCCGAGAAGATGAACCCCTTCAACGTTTCCAAGACCGGCCTCGACCGCCGCTCCACCGCCATCGTCGTCCGCCAGGAGATCGAGACCAAGTGGAAGAAGGAGTTCACCCTGGAGTTCTCTCGTGACAGGAAGTCCATGTCCTCTTACTGCACCCCGCTGAAACCCTCTCGTCTTGGTAACGGTCCTAAGCTGTTCGTGAAGGGCGCGCCTGAGGGAGTGCTCGAACGTTGCACGCACGCTCGCGTCGGCACCGCCAAGGTTCCCCTGAACTCTACCCTGAAGAACCGCATCCTGGAACTGACCCGCACCTACGGTACCGGCCGCGACACGCTGCGTTGCTTGGCCCTCGCCACCTCCGACAGCCCGATGAAGCCCGATGAGATGGACCTCGGCGACTCTACCAAGTTCCACACCTATGAGGTCAACCTCACGTTCGTCGGCGTCGTCGGCATGCTTGACCCTCCCCGTAAGGAAGTGTTCGACTCCATCGTGCGTTGCCGCGCCGCTGGCATCCGTGTCATTGTCATCACTGGCGACAACAAGGCCACCGCTGAGGCTATCTGCAGGTGGGTGACATCATATGACATATTCCATCTTCTATTACTTTCGACCCTCGAATGCTAAGAACTTGCTTAAACGCCGTGTTAACTTTTCAGACGTATTGGCGTGTTCACTGAGGATGAGGACACCACCGGCAAATCTTACTCTGGTCGCGAGTTCGACGACCTGCCCCTGTCCGAGCAGCGCGCCGCCGTGGCCCGCGCCCGCCTCTTCTCCCGCGTGGAGCCCGCCCACAAGTCCAAGATCGTTGAATTCCTCCAGGGCATGAACGAAATCTCCGCTATGGTGAGTTTATAAACATTTCGACGGCATTATCTTGTCTTAGCTGACTTACATGTATTGTTTCATCTTGGACAATCAAAATCGCAGGCATAACAAAGAATAGAGAGATACAAGATAGACTTCGCGTGTCGAAAAAAAACCCTCGTCATATATTTCTGCTGCGCAGTTTAGTCCACTCGTCCCATCAACAAATGAATGTTTTTAATGGCCGATTAAAACCCATTACTGTTACTCTTGACACGTCATAGTATTGTCGTAAACTGTGGCTCGTTCATCACAATAGTAGTTGATAAGAAGACCCAATTTTGTTGCAATCAAATTCGCCATCTTCTAACGTCATCCTAAATGACGATGAATACTGTTATCCTAATACGATGGACAATAAGTCAGCTTATGGAACCATATTGACGTGGACCTTCCCGCAGACTGGTGACGGTGTGAACGACGCCCCTGCGCTCAAGAAGGCCGAGATCGGTATCGCCATGGGTTCCGGAACTGCCGTCGCCAAGTCCGCCGCCGAGATGGTGCTCGCTGACGACAACTTCTCATCCATTGTCGCCGCTGTTGAGGAAGGTAAATATAACTCCCGCAAGCACTTCAAGTTACAATAACTCCAAAAGACCCCTTTTGATAATGAGTACAGCAGTACACATAATTTAAGTCTACTCAAAAAGATATGACTACAAAATTAAGATGATTTTTTAATCATTAACTTTTGGTTTTTTATCGAATTATTTCTGTTTTCTTTGCGGGTTTAACGCAAATGAGCAACATGTCTCTGAAGGTGGCTCTAGAACGTTGTTAAATATTGAAGAAATGGTCAGCATCTAGGTACTCATAGCGCAAGCTTTGTCGAAAACATAGAACATATTTGTTTCGACAATCAATTTAGTACTTAATTAATATTGGTTCACCTGCTTATTAAAACGTATTAGCATTTCTATCTCCAAAATATGCAAACTACCAGGTTTTGTAACAAAATATAGTTCTATCACTATATTATCTCTATGAAATGAAACATGAAAGGATAGTTACTTTTAATGGACTTTTTATTAACCAGATTTAAAGACGTACGAATAAAAATGCAATGCACTTACAGTCTTTTGTTCAAAGCCTCCAAATTACCGAGAATTTACTATCTGAATTAAGTTTTTGTTTTGAAAATTTAGAGCTTCTTTTTTATTGATACTAAACTAGAGCTCGTTCTGACCTTTGATGTGGAAACAACAAAGAAATTCCGTAAAGTGCAGTCAACGCAAGATACATCAGAGAGATTCCGTAATTAAGCGTTTAAGCACCTAATAAAACACCTACTCGGCTTTCGACAAACGCGTTAGAAAAAAATACAGATGCAAGTAAACACTTACATTTCTTTCAAATAAAACGACGACCGTAATCTATAAAGTGTGCAATGATCAAAAATCTAAATATTATCCACAATTTTTGAGTAAATCAAAACTACACTTTACGTCCAAATATTAAGTAAGACGCGCTTCTTACCAAAACGAATTCATTACACGTGAAACCGTATCATTCCTCAGGTCGTGCCATTTACAACAACATGAAGCAATTTATCCGTTACCTGATCTCGTCCAACGTTGGTGAAGTCGTGTCCATCTTCTTGACTGCCGCTCTGGGTCTCCCCGAGGCTCTGATCCCCGTCCAGCTGCTCTGGGTCAACCTGGTCACTGACGGTCTGCCCGCTACCGCCCTCGGCTTCAACCCCCCTGACCTCGACATTATGGACAAACCCCCCCGCAAGGCTGATGAGGGTCTCATCTCTGGATGGCTCTTCTTCAGGTGAGATAATCAAACATTTATTTAGCCTGCTGGAGTTCGCCATTGTCAAATTTTAATAAATCATGAATCCAAAAATGGCCCCGGCTCTTTTTCACAAACATGGCTCTTAACCTTTTGAAAAATAAAGATTGATCTGGTTTTATCCTGTGCCATATTTATGTGGTAATACGTACAGCTTTCAGCCGCGAGCTAATGTTTTCTGATCACAAACAACATTCCTTATGTTGCTTACTCAAATATTTGTGTAACAGGTACATGGCTATCGGTGGCTACGTCGGTGCCGCGACTGTTGGCGCCGCCTCTTGGTGGTTCATGTACTCGCCCCACGGACCTCAGATGACCTACTGGCAGCTTACCCACCATTTGCAGTGCCTTGGTGGCGGCGACGACTTCAAGGTATATTTTTGGAATTGGACCTATTAATTTTATCCGATGCGTAGTTGAATATTTCTAAAATAATCAAAGACTTACTTTAGGAGAGCCTAGTAATGTTAATAATTAATAACTTATCTCTGTTGTCATCCAGGGCGTCGACTGCAAGATCTTCACGGACCCTCACCCCATGACGATGGCTCTGTCTGTGCTCGTGACCATTGAGATGTTGAACGCCATGAACTCTCTGTCTGAGAACCAGTCGCTGATAACGATGCCGCCGTGGTCCAACATGTGGCTCGTCGGCTCTATGGCTCTATCTTTCACTCTCCATTTCGTTATCCTTTACGTCGACGTTCTCTCGGTGAGTACATACCTCAGTGCACCATAACTTTGTAAGACTAAACAAAATTTCAACTTAACCTAGATTAATTTATAGAAAATTTTGAGAGGCTAGCTGAAACGTACTCAGACCTTTGAGTTTTAATGATACTAATGTAACAATAAGCAATCATATTAGTCTTAATACAGTGTTTCAAAACTTTTTGCGGTTCAAATAGTCCATGGACGTCAAAGCTTATTACAGAAAAAAAAACAAAGCTTTAATTGCATATGTTAAGGGTTAACTATGTTGCTGCGGACCCTAGGGGGTCCGTGGACTCCACTTTAATACACCCTGATCTAATAGATCTCATGAGCGTATTCAGTTTTCTCTCTTTCTCTCTCTCTCTCTCTCTATCTCTCTTATGGTGCCTCTCCAACTAGTGAAGGTTCGCAGTCAGCTCCGCATATTTCACTCGGTCTCTGGCCAGGTTGAAAAGCTCCGCTGCACTTGTGCATTGTGTGTGTGCGTATTTAGTTGGACGCCCATATTGCACTCGTATCGCTGTGTCATGTTCTAACCCATATGTTTGTGTGTCCGCCGTGTTCCAGGCTGTATTCCAAGTGACGCCGCTGTCTATGGACGAGTGGGTGACGGTAATGAAGTTCTCCATACCGGTGGTACTGCTGGACGAGGTGCTCAAGTTTATGGCCCGCAAAGTGTCGGACGGTGAGGGCTCGTGGTTCGACGGCCTGCAATGGATTGTGCTCATGTGGGCCGTCTTCTTCGGAGTCATCCTATACGGCCCGCTATAAGGCCCGTGTGCCGTGTGCCGTGTGCCGTGCCCTAAAGCACCAGTAACCCTTGGAATCCTGCGCCACCCACTGTTTTATCGACGCGGTTGCGAGCGTTGTCTCAAGATCTGATCATTCGATTGTCTTGAGATGCATACTGTCGACCTCGCAACCGAGTAGTGTTAATAATAAATAAAAATGAAACTTACCAATTTTTAAGTAATATATATAAATTAGTATTGGCGTTAGTGTAGTATTAAAGTGGGTAGCGCATCGGAGTACCTCTGCGGAACCCTCGGACGCTGAGCTCGGCTCACCGCAGCACCCATCTAACCTCGGCCTCGGTTTGACTGAATGCTAATCCCCACGAGTGAAGTGACCCCAGCGCACGCCGCTGCCCGCGACTTGCTTAGTGTAGGCGACGCCGTGCCCGCGATTATGCATTTTATACGTGCGAGACAATAACGTTTGGAGCTCATTATACACAAGGAGGTTCAGCTAATTTACTTTCCTCCCCTCTTAAGTAGTGAAGTGGCTGTGAACATCTTCATTGTAAATGTAAACGTTAACACCAAAAATTGGGTTACTGATTTTTTGAGTTACGATTTTTAGCATTTTAATACTAGCGTATGTGGTAATATAAATTGATAATGATTCTATACTGTTTAAGGAAGCTCCGTTTTGAAAATTACTTATGAACTCGCACACGGCTCAGTACCTCGTCCTTGTGGACGGCAGACATATTATACAACTTTACTATAATATAGTAATGTGCATTGTTAGCTTAGTGTAATTTATTGTAAGTGTAGATTTAGGGACATGGTAAATTTTATGTGCTCCAGGGGAAAGTATATTCGTGCAAAGAAATCTCTGTCCTTTCACCTGTACTAGCTTGTTAACATTCATTAATGCATTTCATTTCTATTTCCTGATATTCCAGAAAGCATTTTGTCACTGACGTTGTAACCCTGATAATGAGAATGTGTATTGCTCCGTTTAACCTAACTGTCCTTGGAGAGGTAACACGATGACAAGGAGTGTTGCATTTGTCTCGCTCTGTCGCGTATTAACCAACAGAGAACCCGATAAGAGTGCTGGTTTCACTCTTCTGTTGCATGTTAGAGCAAGAGACGTGCGACGACTGTTTTCATCCCGTTATCGCCCCAAACTATACAAGCTGACGTTATTATTCGATAAACTAATTTGTGATAACTTATTTGATTTTGTTAAATACAAGGTGACACGCGAATACTTAATACCCACTCATTCAAATTCGGAAGGGGTTTTTAATTAATAACGCCTTTCTGGTCCAACCTTTTTATATGCGACAGAGTTATTACAAATTAATATTGAATGAAAAATTAAGCAAAGTAGTCAATGTATGTACGAACGTTTGATGCTGAGATAGTTCAGTTTGGTACTTTATACTTTACGTTTATACAATGAATGTACTTTAAGTTTTTTTTTTATATCTAATTCGATTTCTTGCAAGACATAATACTATTTTAAGTTGTTCAAGGAACAATCAAAATTTATGTTATGGTACAAGGTCCGTACGTACATAAATATATTTATACATTCTACTAGAATAATCAAATTTTGCATGAGTGTACATTGCATGGTATATATACGAATTAAACGAGTGCAGTTTGGTGTGAAATTATAACTACTACTGATATGATATTGTTACTGAAGTATTTCAACGCTATGAGGTAAGAGACCAACAACCAGCCATTGAATTTGATAAACATACTGTACACTGTGCACCGAAGGCATGTCCCTGCCTGGAAACTGCCCCAACCTCCCAACCGAACAGCTCCACAAACTAAATAACTTATTAACTTAAATGTACAGTCGTTTATACATATTTTACATTGATTAAAAATTGTCGAGAATTAAACTTTGAATTATTTTCCTCTTAGATTGATATCCCTTACTATTTGATTCCCTGTACTATTCTCTGAGTAAACCCCACTTAGACAGTAGAGAATTCCAGCCCGTAACATCACTACAAATAACTCGTGTTGTGTTATCCGTCTAACCTGTGTTTTTTGCTAAAAGTTTTGCAAAGCGTGTGGAAATTGCTTATTGGCTCAAAGATTTATTTAAAAATCAATTGGCATTTTAGTATTTTTTCAAGAAAATCAAAGAGCAGTAACGGGACGTCACATCATTTTGACTTGCTGTTTTAGTTTCATAAACTAAAACGTTTATTTAACGTTTATATAATCAAAACTTCGGATGAATGATACCACGTCCCTTATAATCACTTGATCTCTTAAAAAAATGTATTAAACATTATATTTGTGTTACCTATTCAATCTTTCAAAAAGACTAATTCTTCTAATTTCATTAAAGGCCCATGGAAAAATCAAAGCTTGTGTCCACTTTGAGTACACAATGGTCGTGGTTCCTGGCGCCTGTGTGGGTAGAATTGCAAAACTTTTAGGCGCGCGGGTGGGGGGTCCCGCGCGCCGCCGGCACGCGTCGGTGTGGTGTCGTCCCTGTCCGTGTGCACCCCGCATGCACTAACGTCGTGTTGTCTGCCCCCAGCCCAGCCACAGTGGAAGATGTAAGCGCCCTGACGCCGCCGCAGCACCACTGCACGCACAAATTCCATGAACACTCATTGTTTGTTGTGATCCCGCAGTGAAACTACACATTTAAAGTTAAATTCAACACGGTTGTGATCTCTGCATAAAATCTTAATCACGTAAGTTCGGACGCCGTCCCTCGTCCGAGCGCACACTAAACTAACTCTATATAACGTTGTTTTGCAGTGAACGAGCAAGTCATTGACAAGTGGTAAACGCCACCGATTCAAAGTACCTCACCCGCTTCTCTCTGCCACTTCTACCGCTCGCGTCTCCCGTTAATAACAGATTGGCTTTAGATGTGTATAAGAGGTTGTCGCTAGGCTGCCACGCGGCTGTCGGCTGACGCGGCTGCCGGCGACGCTAGGCTAGGTAGAGTAGGGACGGCGGGCGGCGACGGCGAGCAGGGGCGCGGCGAGGCGTGCGGTGGCGCATCACGCCGCCAGTGCGATCTACTTCATCAGAGAGGACTTATGTTGTTCATAATGTGTATATACTATACAGTATGCTTAGGAGGTTTATTCAATTTGTTAAATTACGTCGTTCTATAATTAAAGACCACATGGTGCCCGTCGACAACAGCAGTGCGATAGACGATATGTACTTAAGTTGACAGCATTCTCATTATTAATTTATTGTTATATTTTTATTATCTTTTAACCTAGTTTGCTTATCTAGAGCTAAGTCTATGTTCGTCTATTAGTGCTGGAGTCTCGACGAGCAATATGCTGTCTGGGAAGGGTATACATTTGTCCAGTGTTTGATGGACGTAACCAAGTCCAAAATTTAAACATACCTGTACATTTTAATGTATTATTGTTTTGTACAATAAATCGTTATAAAACCAATTTGTTTTTTATTACATGACTTCCCCTTTAGACCCTGGGGGGAGGCCTATGTCCAGCAGTGGACGTCTTTCGGCTGACATGATGATGACATGACTTTCCACACGCGCGGTAGTTTTATCTCCTGAGCCTAGTTATTTTGTTATTTAGCGCCTAAGTAGTCTGGCAGAAATACTAGAGATGTACACTAATGTACAGTCGGCAATAAAAATAGGTGAACAAACAAATAGCTAGACCAGCTACTGCGAACGAATGTCTCGTATCTACGGTACGGCTTAGAAAAAATATTTTCTTATTTTATGTAGTAGAACGGAATACTGGCAAGTTGGCACCACTCATGGACACCCGAAACAAAAAGAAAGATTCTAGATGTGTTGCCAATCTAAAGGACTAAAGTGGAAAGATAGGATATTTCGTGAGCCAATAACTTCGAGCACTGCTGCTTGGCGGTAAGACTAGCGAATAACATGGTGGTAGGATAGGAAGGTAACGGTGGGCGTAGCGAATAAGCAATCCGAAGGGACCTTGCACAAGGTTCTTCCACCAGTTACATCCTATGACTATGAGTGCTATTAATAAGCTTAGCAGTGAGGGATTCATTAAAGGCAGGCAACACACTCTTAACGTGGAGTGTTACATGTTTATCTCCTATCATAAAAAAAAATTAAGTAGAATTCTAGGTCAATTTTTTCTCAAATAACTTACTCCCATGCAATGATTAATATTTTCGTAGTTTACAGTACCTATTACTCGGGAGCAAAGGACCCTTTCCCGTAGAAAATTGTATGAAAAGTGACCCCATTTATTTGCTCCCGCTCCCGAGTATAATATTTTGTTGATAATAATGTAGGAGAATCAGTGGCGTAGCTACCTAGGGACTAGGCGGGGCAGTGCCCCGGGGCCCTCAAGCTCAGAGGGCCCTCGAATCCTTACCAGAAAATCTCGATTGAACTATTATTAGTAAAACGTAACCAGTTTAGATTACTATCAAATAAATACTAAAAATAAAAAAATGGGGCCCTATTAATGTAGGGCCCCATTTTTTTATTTGCACCAGGGCCCTTGGTCACCTAGCTACGCCACTGAGGAGAATACATAAGACGTCTGCTAACGAATACTTTCGTTGTGTATATTGTTTGCAGGCTTACGTTTCGTTCTCATCGCTCACACGAATTAGTTAGAAAGTGATAGGGACGTTATAATACGAACTTCGAAGCAGCCCCTTGCATCCAACATGAGACCATAACGAAAGTAAATGTCTCATTAGGACCATTTGACTCGGGAAAGTGGCAGAAACTTTATTTCCCGCAAGTTGTATGGGCAATCTTTTTTATCTTTTATCCAACTTCGTTTGAAAAAAAAACATCTGTCAATTCTACAGTCATTCTGTCATGTCATGTCAACCGCCAACCGCTCAACCGACCGACTGTGCCGTCAAGAAGACGAGACAATCGGCCTTTCAAAATTGAATTTGAGTATCTATTTATTTGAATGATCGTTTGATTGAATAAGAATCGTTGTGGCTATGGAGATTGAGTTACATGTATTGTATTAAGTAAAGACTAAACGATAAGCTAACGTGGGAGTGAAAATATGGATTAATTCGTTCATCATTTGGCGTTTCATTGGAAATGGAGCCATCAAGGTTGGTATAAAGTTAAGCAAAGCACGTTTCATTTAAGAAGTCAACTTCCTAGGGAGATCAAGGTTCTGTGAGTGATTAAAATTGTATATATGGTTTACAGAGCTGATAATGAACTGCCGAACGAAATGGCAAAGTTGGATATTATGGAGGTAGACGAGGAGCAAGGTACGCGGGAAAGAGCAGTGTCTGCATCGCGAGTATTAAGGAAAAGAAAATCATTGGCCCCCGAAATCAGCAAGCCTTCTAACAGACGAGTAAGCATGAGGCCGCGCAAATACAATATCGTGACTGAAAACCCAAACAATAAACAAATTGAAGCCCTGTATCTCAATAAAAAAGTGAAAACTCTCTCGCAAACTTTAGAGACTATTTACGAGGAACCCAAACTGAACAATGAGACTGATACTTTTATAGGCCGACGGAAAGTGAAAAGACTGCTTACATTCCAACTGGGGAACCAGTTCACTAAAGATAAAATAAAGAAGCGCAGAGCTAAGATAAAAAAAATGCTTGGAAACAAATCATTTCTAAATAGAAAGAAAATACCCATGAAAGTATTCTTGGAGACCATAGAAGGCTTGGAATTGGATGATGTAGTACAAACTGAATCTGTAATATCTTGTACTAATGTTATTTCATAAGTTGTTTGTTACCTGTGGTACAATCTCATATTAGCTGTATGTAATTGTAATGTAAAGAATCATCATTGTCATACTGCCATTAAATATGCCTTGAAATGTATTTGTTCATTATTGTATCCTATTTATAATACCTAAAATAACTAAAAACTTAATTGAGCTTGGGCGCATTAGCATTATTGTTAATGTGTAAATAATCAAACCTCTTAATTAGTGGTGGTCTTGGTAGTTCAATTCTTACACTAGAAGTGACTAAATTAGAGCCCATAGACCAACTATCCTCCTGGGTTCCGATATGTACTATCTATACAAAGGACATAATAAAATGTTATTTTTAAACCTTAATAACAATTCACAAGGATTTTAAAACCGTTTGACAAAATATGACAAGCTGTAGGCAGGAGGCTATGTCATGATTATGGTGTGATCTGGCTTACCATTGTGTACAAATGTATACCAGTGAGTTGGTTCTAATGGTCCAGAAGTAGCTTTTTTGATAGTGAGTTTGCATCTCTTGAGTGAGAAATAGTTCCACCAATTCCTGGTTTGACACTTGGACAATAATTTGCGTGTCTGTCTTGCTCGCCAATCCTACCGCCAGCAATGATCGGGTGTGGAGAGTAGAACATTCGATTTTAACCGTGCTGGCAACACATCTGCAATCCTCTAGTGTTGCAGGTGTCTCAGGGTGGTGGTGCTCACTTGCTTGTTTTTCTTCCAGTAGGTCATACATTTTGTGTAAATAAAATTCATAATATTTTACATTCACTTTTAGATTACACTTGTGTCTATAAATCCATAGCAAATAGGTTCATCAGTTTATAAATACATCATTTTGACTTCGTTGTTATAAACATTATGGCAATTAATTTACTATGTTTTAAAATTATTTTAATTAACTAACATGTAGCTAACAAGTAATAAGTAACAATCTTTTTTATGGAATCTAAAATGTTCTGAAATAAAGTTTTTTATTATTATTATTAAATACCCTTTGTTACTGTGCCTTTTTATAATTAAGTACTTTGGATTATAATATTATGTACTATCAGTGGTGAAATATTTGTAGGTATTTGGAAATAATATAAAACAACCAAGTACAAATAATTTGAGATTCTTTAATACAAATACCTACTGTTCAATAAATTATCACATCACTTTCTCTTACAAACAATTGGAATGGTATGTTTCACATTATTGCTAGAGTAATATTATGTGTTAATACTTTTAATATAACATGAAGCTGACACGGCCTGGCAGTTTTCATAAGTCTTCAATAGTAATGAGGAGTTGTCGTCCTTGGGGTTGATGCAAACGCAGCGAGGCTGGTCACCACCAGGACTGTAGAGTTGTCGAGGAACTCCAGCCCAGCTCCGGGTCACCCCACCACTGTTGATGAGCACATTTGTTTCGTTTTTAATACACAGCTTATCTGGAGTGACAGGTCGCACCCTTCGTGGAAGAAAGACGTAAGTCCCATGGTAAGTCAATAGGACTTACGTCTTTCTTCCACGAAGGGTGCGACGTCATGGCTAGTCAAAATGTGCATAATTTCCCCTAATGTATTATTTTGCGAAGTTACCATTTTATTCACATAATTGATATTCATTTGATACTAAACCGAAAAGTCAACACGTGATGGTTTCAGTGTTAATCCAATTTTTAGGTAGAGATATTTCCAATATTCAAAAAGTGAAACCATAAAGTTAAAGGATGCTAAAATACTTGCTAAGCACTTGGCAAGTTGGTTAGCTTCCTGAGAAATAATGAAATTCATTAAATTACCAAGTGAAAATTTACAAATTACTTAGTTGTTAAATTATTACCTGGCCTTTGTACACCAGACCCTAGTGCCCTCATTGGCAGTCCACTCCATGTTGCATGGTGGTAGTTTTGCCTCTTCTTTTTTAGCAATCTCTTTTACTAATGTACATTTTACAATTTTATCAGCAAATAATTTTGAATATGCTGTGTCTTCACCCTCCTTGTCGTAAAATCTTCCAATCAGTAATCCTAAGAAAGTAATAAGTAATATTAGCAAAAGCAGTGTATCAGTGTACCCCAGACAAAGTAAAAAGTAAAAGAAAATTCTGCAAACAGTGAAGTGAGGCCGAATTAAACTAGTCCTCGCCCTAATGAGCATGCGCATAGGTAGCCAACACAATTTTATTTCATTGGTTGCATGCCATTGTATGCACACAAGGTGTAGCTTCAACTGGCCTGACTTTTGTAGTTGCAGTCTTAGTTTTTCGTTTTTATTTGGTCTGAGACAGTAACATGTAACAATATGTAAATTAAATCTACTTCTATTAGGTATGAATATTGTGAACCCAGTTGGGTTTTTTTTTACCTACCCACATATCCATATTTCTCGTTAAGAGTATTTTTCCAATTAATTAAGCTTAACAGTTCATCACAAGACAAGCTCAATACATTATCTCGGTCTTCACTATCGTCCTGGAAGTCTCCTGTGATAAATGCACGAGAACCATCCTTCCCTGGCAGGAAAAAACGTTTTTTTAAGCTGTATTACAGATATAAAACATCAATTAAAAGATCCCTTCATATTTTACTTAAAATTCTTTAGAAGAAGAGACATTCATTGTTACTAATTAAAGACTTACAGCAAATACTTACCAACAAAGTAATGATATGGGGCACCTCTGCTATAATGCCGTTTACCCTCTGTGACATCGTAAACGACACCTAATAAAGCTAAATACAATTTGTCTTTATTTACGCCGTTGTATTCCGCTAACTGAGTGGGAGAATAAAGGCCGCTAACATTGTTCTCCTCATATTGGGAAAGTAAACTTTTACAACTTTCAAATAATGCCTCCAATCGAGTTCTAAATAAAAGACTTCCGATAAGGACCGTGACAGTTAGTAAAATGGTTTTCCTGCCAAACATTGCTAAATTTAGTGTTTAAATTAATTACTTTATCACAGATATTATCCAGGTATTTTAATTAAACTTTTGTTTGAAGTGAACACTGTTTTTTACTTTTACCGTGATAGAGGTAAAGGTGAACGACCGCGAATGACGTGACATTTAAAAATCGAATTCGCCGTATTCAAGGGGTGCGTTCAGTTTGATCACCCGACGACGCCCGACGACGCACTGGCCCGTTCAGTAAGTCAGTGCGATCATCGGACGATCACACCAAGTCGTTCAGTAACATCGTCGGGCGTCGTCGGGCGATCGCACCGGTCACCCCATAAAATAGATGGGTAAAAAACGCACAGACGTCACTTTGACAGTTGATATGAGGCAAAATTTATAATTCGAACGCTGGGGATATAAACTTATTATTACGAATACGAAATCATACTTCAATTGACACTTTTGACAGAAGAACGCCCCAAGTCGTTCAGTAAGTGTGTTCATGATCGGACGATTTTCACCCGACGATAATCACACTGACACTTTAGTTACTGAACGTAGCCTAGTACTTATTAAAAACACTAGCAACTGCGAAACAGGGCTATAGTTTATGTTAAGCTAGTTACTCACGAAAGATAACTAGGGAAGACCTAAACCATATGATGACGCAGTTCTACCAACAAAACAACTTATCCATTGGACATAGAGATTGAAAATTTGACAGATTGTTTGCATCTGAGCTGGCCTTTTGACTATCTATTGTGAAATTGACAAATTTTTAGGGCGAAATATTCAAACATTTAAAATGAGGATAAAAATATTACAACAAGTCAGAAATTATGCAAGCTCACCGACAAAACGAAGAGTTGTGGTTACTGGATTAGGAGTAGTCAGCCCTTTGGGTACGGGGACGGAATTAGTATGGCATAACCTTTTAAAAGGTCACAGTGGAATCGTTGGACTTCAAGGAGAAGAATATTCTAAATTACCGTGCAAAGTTGCAGGGCTGATTCCATTTCAGCAGGGAGATGATGTTGCTAAGGCATTATCGAAGTCCAATTTGAAATCAATGGCTCCAGCCACTTGCTTAGCTCTCCTTGCTACTTCAGAAGCATTAGAGGATGCCAAGTGGATCCCTGATTCAATTGAAGACCAAGAAACCACAGGCGTTGCATTAGGAATGGGAATGATAGACCTAACAGATGTATGTGCTACAAATGATGCATTAAAACTAGGATATAATAAAGTCAGTCCATTCTTTGTACCCAGAATCTTACCGAACATGGCTGCAGGCCATATCAGCATTAAATATGGCTTCAGAGGTCCAAATCACGCTGTATCAACAGCGTGTGCAACGGGGGCACATTCAGTTGGTGATGCTTTTCGGTTTATAAGGAATGGAGATGCAGACGTGATGGTATGTGGAGGGGCAGAGTCTTGTATCAGTCCACTGGCCATAGCTGGCTTCTGTCGCCTGCGAGCTTTGAGCACATCATTCAATGATAAACCAGATCATGCATCAAGGCCATTTGATAAAAAGCGAGATGGATTTGTTATGGGTGAAGGAGCTGCAGTTCTAGTTTTAGAGGAATATGAACATGCGCTAAGAAGGGATGCAAAAATGTATGCTGAAATACTAGGTTATGGTTTGTCTGGAGATGCTTCACATATCACAACCCCGCGGGAGGATGGGAGTGGGGCAGTACTGTCAATGAGCAGAGCTTTGCGGGATGCTAACATTAGCAAGGAGCAAATAACTCATATTAATGCTCATGCCACATCTACTCCTATTGGGGATGGGATAGAATCAACAGCAATCAAAGCACTATTCCAGGAACACAGCGCTGGAATATGCGTGACATCCACAAAAGGGGCACATGGGCACTTGTTGGGTGCTGCTGGCAACTTAGAAGCTGTCTTCACAATATTTGCCTGCCATCATGGAATTTTGCCACCAACATTAAATTTAGATGATGCAGTTGATGATTTGAACTATGTTGCAAAGGTATCCAAACAGTGGAAGGCTGAGAGAAGAATAGCATTGAAGAATTCTTTTGGCTTTGGTGGCACTAACGCTACACTTTGCATTGGACAATTATGATCTGTTAGATATAAGTATTATGTTATGTACAAAGTTGCATTTAATTTATATAAATAAAAATCAATTGCTAAACTAAACTATTGCTAAAACATATAACTTGAGATTGGCTATACTTCATTGGTTTAGGTAGTTAACTAAAGGTAAACAATCTTGACATGTATTTTTATTGAAATATACTCTTTAAAAATCTAAATCTTTACACTTTACAAATTAATTTTATTAAAGACATCTCAAGATTGTTTACATTTAGTTAATTACCTAAACCTTTCTAGTATAGAGTTAGGCTGATGTAGCTCTTTGTTTGTGATTACAAAGGAATCTGGGGGCATGGTAGTGCCTCAGCCAAGACGAAAAAAATATTTATTACTAGCTGACCCAGCGAACTTTGTTCCTCCTTAAATTTGAAAAATTCCAGTGGTTTGGGCTGAGCTATCCCGCGGGAACTATGCAATTTTCCGGGATAAAAACTATCCTATGTCCTTTCCCGGGACTCAAATATCTGTATACCAAATTTCAACTAAATCGGCCCAGCGGTTTAAGCGTGAAAAGGTAACAGACAGACAGAGTTACTTTCGCATTTATAATATTAGTAAGGATAATTAAGTCCCTTCCCCCACCTTAACTAGAACTAATAAAAGGGTTGTAAGCTTATTTATTTCAGTTCGCAACTTGCTACAGACACTCAGAAAAATTAGTACAGACATTGATAGATCTGAGATGGGAGTAAAAAGTACCTCAGTCGTCAAATAGCAGTTTCCACAATATAATTTACCTGCCTATTCACCAACTTAAATATGGACTTTAGTCTAATATTTCAAAATGTACTGTCCTAACGATCACATACCAGGTTGAGTAAAATTTAATGAAACTACAAATTTCTTGCATTACAATAGATATATTTAAAACTGAGTTACAAATTTCTGATTTCATAACAGTGACAAAACTGCCAAGGTAAAATCCTGAACTCGTGCTTACCATTAGCTTTTTGATAACGAGCAACATTTTATTCATCATGTACCACATAACATTGAGTTACATAAAGCAATTGAAAATAAAATAGTTTGATCAAAAAATGCTACTTTAAATATTTCTAAGCGCTCTAATATTTTAAATAGTAATTATTTTTAAATGCTGGGTATTATCCAGTTTATTCAAGATTATTGTAATGGTTCAAGTGTTTAACATGATTTTATTACACTTTCAAATAATTATAACAACCAATCGTCATGCAAATGGAATCAAAGTGGCGCTCAACACCACAAGTATTCGTCTTCAGTATAATTCATCATTAATTAGGTCTCCGCAAATAAGAACGCAAGACGGAG
Organism: Pandemis cinnamomeana; assembly: GCA_932294345.1. Classification (NCBI taxonomy): domain Eukaryota; kingdom Metazoa; phylum Arthropoda; class Insecta; order Lepidoptera; family Tortricidae; genus Pandemis; species Pandemis cinnamomeana. Next base: position 5,039,601 of record OW028705.1, on the reverse strand, counting down.
CACCCAAAGGCAGTGTGGTTTCTGGGCACATGTCGGCAGAGTTATCCCCATGGTGTTTGGACGCTCTCTTCTATTCTATACGAACATGATTGTCACAAGGCAAAATAAATTTAAAACATAAGATTAAAAAATTAACGGCTCTATTGTTTGGAATAAAATCATAGCTAATCATTAGCCATTTTACCGACTGGAGGAGCATTCTAATAATCAAATAACTCGATATTGATACACATGCAAGACTTTTTGTTAAGTAGACGATAAAGCGGATATATGTAGGTTGTGCCTTTGAAGGGTAAAATGACTATGATATTTTACGATTCGGCAGGACAGGGCGCAGTCAGGCGGCGCGGTGCGCGGGCGCGGCCGGCGCCGGCGCCTGCGGGTTGACGCACAGCTGCGCGAACTTCTGCCGCAGGTTCTGCCGCAACTCCTGTCTTTTCTCCGTTATGTTTCGACGTGACTTAAATTCCAGGACATCTTCTATAGGAATATAACTGGTACCTTGCTCCTCGTCTGAAGAGCATGTCTCCTGTAAAAGTTTTCATTATGGTTAACCTTCAAAACAATTGAAAGCTAAGTTATCGAGATGAATAATGGGCGGCTGATGAATGAAAATTGCAGTCGCCCGTTGGTGATATAGCGTGATATGTCACGCGATACATTCCTAAAATAAAATAAAATCTCAAAACCATTCAGCAAGGTTTTGACGTCAGTAAGGACTTAGCTTACCATTAACATTTCTTGTAGTGACAGTGGAAAACCGGAGCATGAAGTCTTATCGTTCTTATTGATGTCTAAACAGTCGCCTCTTTCGTGGTTACAGAATCCCTCCGAGCAGGCTACCTCGGAGCCTTCGGGGGAGCTCATGAGCGAGGAGGACCCTGACATGGTTTCGCAGCAACCCCCGTTATTCCCGGACGAGTACCCGCAGTCGTGGGTGTGGTCATTGGGGGAGAGGTTGCCATTTTTGCCTCGTTTCTTGCTGGATTTGGCGGGCGAGCGGCGCTTGGAGTCGTCTTGGCACGATTGGCAACTGTCGCCGGCCTCGAAGCACGGCGTGTAGTCGCGCGGCGAGAGCAAGTCAGTCGGTGTGTCTCGTTCCTCAAGTAGGCACTCCTCGCATTGACACTTTTCTTCGGGTTCTTCTGAATCAGCCTCCTGTAGCGGGAAACGGATACCATTTTATAAATTCCGATTATTGCTAGACGGAGCTACAAATAGCTGACGGTGTACTCATATCATGAATGAAAAGACGACATTAAGTTACACGGAGAAATGGGAGAAGTAAAAAAAGTTGCTCAACAAACCTTGCATTTGCTCTCAACAGCCTGCCTCTCCTTCTTCTTGCGACGCTTGAGTTTCTTCTGTTCCTTCCGCTGCTGCCTCGTGAGTTCCTCCTGAGTTATCTCATCGTACAGCAGCTGTAGCTTGGACACGCCGCTCTTGTGCTCGACGGCAGTCTCGAACTTGCGGTACAGGGCTTCGACGGCCACGGCGGCGAGGGTCTGGCACGTGCCTTCTTCCTCGCGCAGCCGCAGGGATATACGCTGGAGACGCTCGTAGATGCATATTCCGAGACAGATTAGGACCTACACAAACAGATAATATTTAGAGAATCTCCGTAAAATAATTAGATAACCTAATCGGCTACAACTGTATCTTCTTAAGATGTCGAACGTATTACGATTCTGAAACTTGTTATTGTTACTAATGTGCCCTCATATAGAATACGCAACTTCATTGATGACAGATTGTTATGTTCTATTTCTATTGTAACTGGCACCAGTCATTTAAAATAAATTAATTTAATGAATCTTTAATTTGATTTATCAAACAAATAGAATAAGGCGTAAGTTATGGCAGTGTTCAGTACGGCAGTAAATAACAAAATAAATGTCATAGATATCATTGCTACTCTAGTAATAAACAGCACCTTCAGAACCACATACCTCTTCTTGGGCTATCTCGAGCGTCTTGGCGTGTCTCTCGCGGTGGTTGCCGAGCAGCTCGGGCTCCGCGCGCGCGATGAGGTGCGCGATGTAGTCAGTCTTGGACTGCAGGTGGAGGTGCTTGTCCAGCAGACAGCGCTTGATGCCGCCATACAGAGCACCCACATAGCCCTTCTCTTTCTGAGGCTCCTTCTCTTCCACCAATAGCTGATACGCTCTTAAAACCTAAAAATATTGCATCATTGAAAGAACAAGTCTAACTGTTCCAGTTTTCAAAGATAAGGAATGCAGTGTAGTAGTAATAACAATGTTGAATTTGTACTCGCAAGAAAGTTTTTTTTGATAAGTCCACATGTCTGCTTATCAAAATGATAAATGGCGATGACGTAACAGGCCGCAGACATGGTTTTACATAAGCCACTATAAAAACAGTGTCATCACCTACGAGCACACACTTGCATATATTTTCTTTTCAGATTTCATTCTTAAATTAAAGATATCAGAGATTGCAGCATGATAAAAATAGTGCTTTCAGAAAAGCATAGTGGTTCAAGATTCAGAGATCAGATTATTATGCAGGTTTAGAATAAGAAATTAAGAACTAGAAATGACCAGTGATAAAAATGAAACCATTTAATTAAGTAAACTAATTCAGAGATATCAGCGAATTGGCCTGAAATCCTAAACAATCACAAGTATCTACACTTACAATGCAGCCGCAGTCAATTAAGGGGAAACACTAAGTTAATTGAGATTGATGAAAATTTAACATGCATCAAAAATGAAATGAAATGAAATGAAAATGAAATGAAATGAAATGAAAATGAAATGAAATGAGTTTATTTTGCTGGAACATACACAGGTGTTACTGTGAATATAAAAAAAAAAATTTTAGTCATGTAATTATGTTCATAAAATAATAAATCGCTGTCACCTACAACTTCGTCTGCGGCCGCAGGATCTTTTTAATCTCTTAAATGCATTGCTAATATCAAGCAAACAAATCAAGTTTACCTCTCTACATCAGTGTAAATAGATAAAGCCAACCGACCTTGGTCTTACAGTCGGCACAAAATCGGTGTTTCCTCAGATAGTTGTGCAGCGTGTCATGCAGAGTATTGAAGTGCACGAGGGTGACGTGGTCGCGGGCGGGCGCGCGCATGGCGTCCCAGGCGGCGCGCCACGCCGCGCGCCCGCCCCAGCCCCAGGCCGAGGCCCAGCCCCAGCCGCACGCGGCGCCCCAGCCGCCGCCCCAGCCGCGCGCGCCGCCCGCCTCCAGCGAGTGCAGCGTGCAGCGCTGCGACTTCTTCCACCGGGGTTGGCTCAGGATGAGACACTCTATACCGCTACTGTAAACGTTACACTCGGGTTCTGTCATCTAAGTTGGTGACTCTCGGTGTTATCTGGCCGGAGACTTGTGTAAAAAAGGGTTACTCAGTTCGGGTTGCGGTATGCTTGACATTATTATGAAATTAAGTAGCTTTTTGAGTATATATATTAGCAGAATAACAGAACTTTCATGACTCTCTTGCCAGTTTACAGTATCTGAGATCCGGTTGCGAACCACCAGTGTGTTTCATCCCATAGTTCAGAAAATGTTCAGCATGTACGATTAGAAATAAAGTGGCCCCTATTTTATTAAAGTAGCGTTTATTGTTTTGCTTAATTACTGTACTTTTTCTTCTTTATTCCCTAATGCAAATTACTAGTTAAATAAAAGCTTGTAATAACACAATTCCTGGTTAGTCCGCAGCATGTACACAGTCCCGAGTAGACCCAGAATATTCATAGCATTAGCTAACTTACTTACCTATGGCCATTTAATAAGGTGGCGAGAGATTGTGCATGCGCTATCTTCTCTTCTTTGATAGTGATTATTTCATCGGATCCAAGAACCAGTGGGTCTAATGTAGGATGGCCTGATTTTGCTAACTGGTAAAAGAGGCGCTCCACACTGAAATGCAATAATAATAATATAGCCTTTTATTCAGATCTCTTTACAATAATTTAAACTTAAAAAATTAACAAAACACGTTTTTAACACTGGAAGAAAGACTGAAGTCCTAATATGAAAGTCTTCTTCCATGATGAGTGTGAGAAGAGAAGATTGTAATATAATCTTTAAATTGACCACAAGTCTGGCAGTTTGCCACTTGTTCTAAGATCTATAATGTACCTACAAGCTAAAGGGCAGTCTCTTTAAATTCATATTTCTATATTTTATTTTAAACAGAATTAAACTCTCCCAGATAGAATTTGTGGACAGTGTAAACAAACCTTATATGTGATATTGATTTATGAATTATACAAAATATACCTTAAAAAGACTGCTATATACACATAACATTTATTAATTTGTTATCCTAAACCACTTTATACAGTGCCATAACCCCAAAATCAAGATACTCTAACAATAGTTTGTAATCATTCGCAGCTTTCTTTTGTTCTGCTTTATTCCCTCACTTCTGGGGATATTATTAATTTGACATGATCTTAGTTACCTGATCTAAAATTTAAACATACATACATAAATCACACCTAAAGGCAACAATTAGCATTTTTGTGGATGTTTAGGTGGGAAGGGGAATCAAAATAGTGATGTGCTAACAGCATCACCTATAATATAATTCTTAAGATTTTCGCCCATTCCCTCAATGGGCTTTTGCTATCTGCTCGGGAAGAGAAGCAACTGGTACATTATTCTTTGCTCCTACACCAGTATGGAAGTTACCTAATCTAGCTTTCATAATTCAAAGATTTGTTTACATAGTTCACTAATTCTGTCCAATAGCAGATTTTAACCACAATGGTTTAAAAACAATTATCAAAAAATACTGTGTCAGTTTAACACACATAATGTTTTAAATGCATAACGCACAAGTTATATACATCTATGCTTAGGATAAACAGTGCAAGGATAGCATGGGCAAACCCATCATGACAAAATAATTAACTGATTGAGTCTGCGACCTCCTAGAACAACATTCAGGTACCAACTATCTGCATTGCCATCAAACCCAGAAGAGTGAATGAGACGGCAAGACGGACCTGGAGGTATTTTTAAATTCTAACGCATTATTAACTCCAGTTAGGAGTACTATGGAGGTAATCCAGTAAATCAGTAATAAGGGGTTATAATCTGTATAGCAAGTGGTTATTCCAGTCATGGACTGGGACAATCATAAAACAGCAATATGTTTTCCAAGCAGTCAAGACGGTGATCTTTCAGACTACATTTTTGCACTCTAGAATCCTACCTTTAGTTCAGAAATGCTTAAGAGACAGTTTCGTCTCAAATTTCTGGGCAAATGACAGTGCATAAACAAAATGGTAATAAAGTTCAGGGCTTACCTTCTCCGACAGCCAACACAAGGAATGCTTTGATTTAAGACGTTAAATATATCTGAGGCATCTACTCTGAGAGCTACTTTCAATTCATCTGTAGTGAGGACTTTATACTTGCGCATGAAATCGTCATATTCGCGGCCTTTCACTTGAGGGTTGTCGCAAATCAGGCCCATTGTGTTCAAGTCCATAATCATCTGAAAATACAACAACAACCAATAGGTAGCGTTCTACAAACGAATTAAATCTTAATAAGGTCAACTATGAAATGTCATGCTTCTTTTGGTAGAAATCAATGATTTCTTTGCGACAAGAAATCACCACGATCCTAAATTAAATCAATGATGCACCGACAAAAACCGTTGTGTTTACAGAAATTCATAGTTAAGACGCACAGCATTCTTTTTGTTTTTACATCCAATGACTAATTTATTATAAATCTATCACGGTACTAATGTCAAAGTATTAGCTGCTTACCGTGAGATTATCATATATAGTAAGCGGTAACTGTCGTCGCTTAATCACAGGATCTTTTTCGCTGTTGTATATATCAACCAATTTCGCCATTTTATGATGAATCACATAAAACTGCCGACTAAAACACACAAATATACTCAAAATGACGGCCTTCACTAATCAAGGAATACACGTCGTGTTGCGTCTGTCTGACAATTTAAATACAGATAATGAATTGCAGGGTATGTCTTCCGGCATCTCCAACCAAACTAAATGCAACTCTATTGAATTAAATTCCCATTAGAACCAGTTTGTCCAACATTACAAATAATTAAGATTTTATTTATTTTCCACAGGTAAAGTATGGGTTCAGGTTGTTGATTCCGTTATTTTATCTTTTTTCACTTTGTCTTTGATATTTGTTTTTCTATTCTATTTTTCGTGAAGACGGTTCGTTGAACTTGTTTTTGCGCGGACATGGAAATGTTCTAATTTTTTGTATTGCGTATTGGGAAAGTCGTCATTTCCTATATTGTGCTACAATTGATCACGTTTATATAGTAATCAATTATTTTTAGTTTTCCTTAGTGTTTGAAAAGACTAATGAAATCAAGATGTCAAAAATATTCACACCCACTAACCAAATTCGACTGACGAATGTTGCGATAGTAAGGTTAAAGAAGGGTGGCAAACGATTTGAAATAGCATGCTACAAAAACAAAGTAATTTCTTGGAGAAATAAAGTGTAAGGTGTATTCTTATAACTACTCTTTATATGGCGTAATACTTTGCAGCATTCCACTGATATCAGTTTTATTTACTTTCAGAGAGACGGATATTGATGAAGTCCTACAGACAAATACAGTATTTACAAATGTTTCCAAAGGACAGGTAGCAAAAAAGGAGGACCTGGTCAAGATATTTTCTAAGGAAGATTTAACGGAAATATGTAAAGAAATTCTGGAAAAAGGTGAGCTCCAAGTATCAGACAAAGAACGACATTCGCAAATAGACTCTTTGTTCAAAGATATTGCTACGACGGTTGCCGATAAATGCATTAATCCAGAGACTAAGAGACCATACCCTGTTTCTATCATAGAAAAGGCTATGAAGGATATTCATTTTTCTGTGAATGTTAATAAAAATGCTAAGCAACAAGCACTTGATGTCATTCAACTGCTGAAAAAAGAAATACCTCTTGAAAGAGCACAGATGAGAGTCCGAATCCTTCTGACTGGTAAAGATGCACGGAAAACCAAGGAGAAAGTGGTCAAGCTAACCACAAGTGTTGAAGAAGAGAGCTGGGACTCTGGTAATGCTAACATTATTTGCTTAATTGATCCTGGAAATTTTAGAAGTCTAGATGAACTTGTAAGAACAGAAACTAAGGGCAGTGGTCAGTTTGAATTATTGAATTTAAAAGAGATGCTCGAAGGAGAACAAGCATTGTAAATATAATACTGTCATTTCATTTGTATAGAGTTTAATTAATTATAATTGAACTTGTATTTTTGTCTAAGAGTTATTAAATGATTGACCATAATTCTGGTTTTACTTTATAGTGTATAGTATAGTGCTATTAAACTGGTCTTCAAAGCCTGAGAGTTAGGGACCTGTATTATTAAACAGTGACTCGCTCTGCCCTTCTATTATTATTACACCATTTTAAGTTAGGGTAAGTTTCTTAAGATTGAACAATGAGGTGCAAACAATGTACTCAATGTTTTCTTGTTTGTTTTTAGTACCTACTTATGTAGACTCGGAATCAAGAAGCTTATATCTAAAATCACTACATGTCATATTGGATATAAGTCTCTTGCTCGGAATGTACAGTCTGGAATGGACGACCTATTAATACACGACCTGATGACCAATGTACTGGAATTCATTATGGGGTACTCATGGGATGACACAAATTATCAAATCAAGCTGACACTCCAACTCCAAGCCGCGCATTCCGGTTCGGTTTCTCGCTTTTTAGAGACGGATAAAGCCAATAATTTTATAGAAATAAGAGTTCAATTTATAGTAGTCGTTTAATTTAAATTTGAACTAAATATGAATCTAATAACCAAAAAAATATTAAAAGAAAATAAACGAAGCCATCAATTGATTGAAATAACGCGTAAAACGGAATTCAATAAATAAAGGCGTGAATACACATGCCAGTTTTAAAATTTAACTTTTTTATTTGTTGTATCGTGTATCGTTTTGCTTTCATAGATTAACCTGTTCTTCAATAATGTTTAAAATCATTATGATACTCGGGTCATTATTTTTTTTAAATAAATTGCGTTATCGCGTTTTCGTGTTTATTTTGTATGGTATCGTTTGTGCTTAGTTAGTGTGAATCGGAACGTTAAAGTGAATGTACTCAGCTAGGTACTCAAATGACAAATTAAAAAGTTTTATTTTTCTTATATTGGTACGAGATTTTATTGATTGTTTTCTTTCATAAGATTTTCGGGCAGACGGCGACTGAAATTGCAAGTTACTGTGATATATTTATTTTCAATATTTTACAATTCTTATAAAAGAATTAAATGAGCAGGGATAGCGAGTTATGTCTATAAGTAATGGAAGGTACAGAACTGGGTGGCGACCAGCAATTCTGTTTGAGATGGAACAATTTTCAAGCGAATATAACTTCTCAATTCGAGGCGCTGCGCGATGATGAGGACTTCGTGGATGTCACCCTGGCGTGCGAGGGACACAGGCTGGAGGCCCACAAAGTGGTTCTTTCGGCCTGTAGTCCTTATTTCAAGGAATTATTTAAAGTAAGTCGATCTTTCACTCCCCACACTTTGATGTGTCACCATTACAATGACTCTAGTGAAAGTTGTTATGTATAAAACACTTGATCTACTTACAAATGCCATGTCTGGCGTTCCGGTTAAGTACTCGTGATTTCATTTATTTGCACCTATTTTAAAATTTTACTTGACATTTTCTAATCAGCTCATTAGCATTGTGATAGTCCATGGGTTTAATGTCCTTTGTGAGGCTGCAGGAGCCTGGCACGGCGCCTTTGCTTTAATTAATGCATATTTTCACATTAGAAATCTCTCAGTTAGTGCATTTTTGTTGTTTTATAATTGCAAGGAATGCAATGCACTGGACAGGTTTCATGTGGCAAAGCAAAGTTGTGGAGCATGATTTGAAATTCAAACCATCTATTTTACTGTCTCCACTTTCATGATGTGTGCATTGTTCAAGCATTGATTATAATAAAATGAACCACTTTAATGAATAACTAATTAATCCAATTGTAACATTAGCTTTTACTGGGTGCCATGCTAGGCCACATTTGTAGCATGTAGCAAATTGAGTTTATTCTGGGAAATTAGGATTGGTGAGGGATCAGTTTCTTATAATTTGGACAAGTGAGATCTCCTCATTACTCATCAATTAGCCAGCATGAAAAAAAACAATTTTAGCACACCTTTTAATAAATTTAAGCAGTTCACTAAAATAAGCAATTATATTAATACTCTAATTAAAATGGCTGATGCAATCTTCCTTTCTAAATCTTAAAATTCTCCTTATGAAAACTAAGCACCCATGAGGATACTTCATGACATCATTTTATTATGTATGAATCTAATTCAATTCAACATGTTATTGTATCAACAGTGATTGAAAACATGAAAACACTTGTTTTTGTTTTATGACAGATAAGATATGCCTAATTTGACAGTTTATTTCGATTACATAGATAAATGTTTGGAACCTTATTACATTAAGGATATACAAAAATGCTCTATTCAGATTTCATGATTAGAGCCTACTTATTTTATTATAATGATCATTCTCTCCTATACCACTTTCAATACAATAAGTCAAGGAATAAGTTTGTGCCTATATGACCCACACTTGCTCCTGGCAAGTGCCTATACATTTTAAATTTCCATAACATCATCTTATTGTATTCAGCACAAACGGTTACAGTTTCTTTAATAGCAAACCTTGGCTACCACAGCAGCAAACCGCTGAACAGATGTGCAAATAGGGTAGTTGACACTGCTAACCAGTAATTGTAGGATACATACTGAACAGATTAAAAAACAGCCTCTATATTTTATGTATATTTTGTCTTCCAAGCTGGTGTGTGACTAAAGAAAAAACATGTGTTCCACTTGCTTTTCCTCTCTTGCAGACAGTAAAAGCCAATCGAGGGAATGGGTGAAAATCTAGGAATCATGTTATAGGCCATGCAGCTAGCAACTCATAACTATTTTGATCCCCCTTTTCACCTATACTTGCGCACCCACAATCATGCAAAATGTGACTTTTAGGTCTTGTCACCTTTAGGCTCTGTCTACCCCATAAGGGATAAAGACGTGATTTATGTATGTATGTATATTTTACGTATGACAATGTGATATAATTTAAATGAAAAATAGTTTTTAATTTTTTTTTTACATTAATTTTAAATAGTAAATATCTCCCCTAACTGCATAACTAGCTATACTGCTATTACATGTATATGCAGAGGATGATGATGATAACGTGCTATATGGCATGGCTAAATAATGTAATAGCTTCTAAAACAAAATAAATAATAAATATATCTTTATTCAGACTTGAACACAAAGACATAAGTCTAAATTGTTATCGAATAGTTTTTTTTTATAGTACATATAAAGAGTATGTCCATTGATTAATGGTGTTAAATAAAAATCAAATAGTAGTCAAATAAATTGATCATCATTCACAAACATAAAATGTTTGTGCTGTAAATAAACTATATTGTAACTTAGTAACAATACCAGGGTTTGAATATTAACATTCTCTCCTAACTATCACTTATCAGAGGTGATTAGCCTAATTATGATGACACCATGTAATCAACTAATTCCCATTGATTCAGTAATGTCCACTGCCAGTTGCAAAGTACATAGTACATTAATATCAACTTATTTATAAATTTCATCATTTTGTTACTTGAATGGAATGTAAATTGAATGTTTAATGGTCTTGTCTTGTAACGTTTTTTATGCAGTAATTGTTTCAAGGATAAATAACTTTAACAACAATCATGCTGAACATGGCCTTTAGGTCTTGTTACCTTAGGCTCTGTCTACCTCGTACAGGATTTGTGTGTGTGGATGTATGTGTGGTATTTATGAGTAACTTTATTGATTGTTGGTTATTTCTACTATTATTGCTTGTTGCTTGGGATTTTCTGGTTATTAGTAACAGGTAATGTGATTCATTCATGTCATACTTTATAGTAAATATAATATCTATGTGTACATGTAAATATTCAGTCTTTGTCTTAAAATACATACATACATATATCACGCCTTTATCCCTTACGGGGTAGATAGAGCCTAGGGTAACAAAACCTTAATGCCACATTGGGCATGATTAATGTAAGGGTGTATAGGTGGAAAGGGAAATCAAAATAGTGATGGGTTGCTAGCCGTATCACCTATAACATGATTCCTAAGACTTTCGCCTCAAGACTTTAGACTTTTTTTTGTCTTAAAAGGGGTTCACTAATTGTTTGTTGCAGTAATAGCATGCCCAATTTACAGGCAAACAATTTGGACGGCACAATAAATAATTTAAACATCAACAATAACAAATTTGCTCAAGCATTAATCATTCTACTTCCAGCATAAGTTGACTAAATTCCATCACACAGGCATGCTCTTATATGAAACTATTGTGCGCCCGCGACTTCGTTTGCGTGGATTTCGTTTTTAGGTGTGTCAATTTTTGTTTAACATGTAATGAAAATATTTTGTTCATGATATCCAATTTTGATGAAATAAACCCTGAATAGTGCACCGGGCTAACCGTAAACCGTTTTTATTAAATCTTTATAATATTCAAAAACTCTGATAGGGATAAGTCCGCCTTTGTGCACATCTCTCAGTGTTTGTCAGTTGTATTTGTTTTATGTTTATTTTCCACAATAAAGTGTTTAAATACATACATACAATAAAACATTACAACAATATAATACAAACAAATAGTCGCAGAATCAAGGGGAAGGCCATGGTGCTTTTGACCCCTTTAGATAAGGTAAATGAATATCATGTCAACATTAACACCATTAATTATTTCCCAAGTCATTGGCAAGGAAAGGGGGCCTGTACCAAGATTAAGCAACAAAATAAAACAAACACTATTATTATCTACTATGAGTTACAATAATATATCAACAGTAACTCACATTAAACAACTATTGTCTAAACAAAAGAAAGTGGCATTTGTTTTTTTTATTTTACCTAGCTGCATTGCTGCTGGAAATTTGGAGCTACTGTTTCAAGAAATATTGGCGTGATCAATGACATAATACCTATGTGGTTTGATCTTACTTTGATTTGTGCTACTCATATTGAAATCGTTAAATTTGATTTCACTAGTTTTTAACAAAATCTGCTAATAGAATATCTTTCACATTTATAATAGGTACTAAATAACACATAATGACAATAAACATTAGGTAAATATTAATAATATGGAGACTTGATGATCTTACAGACTAATAGGTTGAGCGAAAATGTATATGTAGTTATCTCTTACACCATATTTGCAAACTTGCTTTGTTTGTTTTATGTTGTGCAACAATTATTGGGTTTAAGTGATTAAATTTTACCTTATCAAAAACCTTGTGCTTTTATGTAAAAGAAGAAAAAAAGAAATAAAAAGAGCTTATATAATTGCCTAATTAATACTTTATATTTAATGTATTAGCACTTGTAGCGTACAAGCATTTATCCTCGTATACGACAAAGCATTTTTCCCTTTCGCACGCGCCTATTCATCTACGGGTTAGAAAGCGATACATTCGTGTCAAAAAAACTAGCATACGGCAACTGTACCTCAAATCGAATAGCTGTCAGCTATAGACCGACCACTTAAATGAGTCCTCGCCTGCGCCCCCTTTGTCGTCTTACCTCGCGCCCCTCTGCCGCGCGGGCGACGACTTATTTAAGCGGCCGGTCTATAGTCGGTAACATCGGTCATTGATTACACGGCTAAATTGCAAACAATGGCAAGTGGCTCAACACTCCCCGGTTCGCGACTGTACATAGGGCTTACATAAAGATAATTATTATATTACTGTGAAAAATACCTACATAACGACAGGGTATCATTGACGCGTTATGGGTAAAGCAATCTTATCAGTCAAACAAATATCAGCATTATAGATCTCCTTGTTTTTATACCCATAATGATTAAAAATGACTACGTACAATTAAACAGATAACACCGCGATTAATTCTTTATTACATAATTAACGAAAATCACTATCCGGTAGATATTCAATAGAAATCAGTATCGAAATTGATAAGCAATAGCAAGCACGCTTGCAAAAGCAATGTACCTATTTGCAGAATTATTCATCTACTTATGAAAATGTACAGTTCTAATTGTGTTCCAGCTCATTCTATGAAACATCATAGGGCAGGATTTGTGTTGAATACAATTTACACAAATTTGACATAAAAATACTTTTAGTAGCTATCTATATTCGTAAGGCTACATGGTCTGCTTAATTTTGACTTCAGCCTAGGTACTTCTATTTACGTCCTACTGGTAGTAATAGTAAGCACAAGCATCCTCTTCCATTAAGAGCGCTAGGTCTGAAGTACTATCGACAACTTCATATTCTTCTTTCGACGTGTTTAATATACCTAGGCTTTCATCACCGAAAATGTCACAGTAAATTTCTAAGCTAAGATTTAACAACTAGGTCCTATCTCGCTCACTCTAACCAAACTGTCTCACAAGTCACAAAACGACGATAGCGAAATTTTGTTTCACTCTTACGCGTGAGGACTCCCGTATGAGTGGGTAGTATTTCACTGTCATTGAGCGGTCTCTAGCCGCATTCTGACAAACGCTATTATTATGTAGGTAGATGATCGTAGAGAGAGACGGTGAATGCAATTGCAAGCACTCACGTGCTAGATAATATGCTTTAAATTTATCCCGTATTAATTAGATCAAAACATACGGCGGAAACTCAAAATAAAAGTGTCCACTCCATACTTAAAATCTTTATTAAATAGGTACTAAATGATTTAGCTGAGCAAAGTCACGGGTAAGGACTATTCATAATCAGAGTAAACATAATTTTCTTTAATTTCCCACCGTGTACCTATCTATGCTGTGTATGTAGACCACATGTAGACGTGGAGATTGTTGTTCCAGAACAACCCATGCCCGCACCCCATAATATTCATGCGCGACTGCGAAGTGTCGCACGTGCGCGCGCTCCTCCAGTTCATGTACGCGGGGCAGGTCAACATCGCGCAGGCACAGCTCAGCGCGTTCCTGCGAACCGCCGACGCGCTGCAGATCCGCGGCCTGACAGACTGCTCGCAGCACAACGACAAGGTAACAGCTTAGGACTCAACTAATGCCACACGACACGACAAGCGGGCCTTCCTCTGCGAACTTATTTAGTAGGACACACACATTACAGACAGCCACTTACACCATCCCGTCATCATCGTAAATGACGAATATAGTATAAATCCTCTTATCAGTTTGTATTATTGTCGCGTAGATGCAACCTGCGTAGCCGTTTGGATCCCATTTTGGGTTAGACTTCATGTTGATATTTTGTTTACAGAAAGTGAATCGAAAATCTCCTCCTTCCCAATTACGTAATTTGCTCAGCGCCAAGCCGCCACAGTCTACCTCCTCCTCCAAAGCCGCAAGCCAAAATGTCGAGTCGGCCTCCGCCGACGACCAAGAGAAGAGCGCAAGTCGACGCTCCACCATTAATTCTCCCGATGTTGCCAGAAATAATCTCACTGAAGAAGCTCCTTTCCAAACGTCTAGTCAAATGAGGCCTAATAATGACGACTATAACGAAACGTGCACCTACCCGACCATACGGGTGAAAACTGATCTCGAAGCTCCGGACGTGAAGACCGAAGAGAACGACGTCCTCATGGACCCAGGAGGCTCGGAGCGGGCCGACAAGTGTCAAGATTTCAACGCGTCCGATCTTTTAGAACCAAAAATGGAAGTCATGGAACAGGAAGTCAGCGACGAGGAGCGCTCCAGCTTCCCGCAAATCTACTACAACGAGAACAACGCGCTCGCCAACCCCTTCGCCGCTCTGCAAGGTGAGTCGCTTCGCCGAACACCCCGGAGGTTCGCACCGACTCGCTCGCCGCTCTCGCTAATCAAACTTCTCTCGTTCCCGCAGGCAACATGGATCTCATGTCCGGGATGAACGCCGAGCTCCGGGACGAGAACGCGGAAGGTAAATATCCTCACCCTCTGATCACTATCACGTTATTATCACACGCACACGTCGACTCGGACAGCCGCGCCCCCGGCGAACCTTCTTTTGGCACATTGAGTTACTCGTAGAAGAGAGCGCGCGCGTACCGCTAGGTGCTCGGTGGCTAGGCGCGCGGGTGTCGGGCGACGAGCGCCCCCCCTGCGCATGCGGCGGCGGCGGGGGCGCAGTGCGATCGTGGTGTTGTTGGCAGCGGGCGCGGCCGGCGCCGGCGGGGTGCGCTGCGCGCGCTGCGGCCGCCGCTACAGCAACGCCTCCAACCTGCGCCAGCACGTGCGCCTCATCCACGAGGCGCAGCCCGTCGCCTGCGCCACGTGCGGCCGCTGCTTCAAGACGCCGCTGTACCTGCGCCGCCACACGCTGGCGCAGCACCTGGGCCGCAAGTCGCCGCTGCCGCCGCCGCTGCCCGCGCTCCAGCCCGCGAGACCGCGCCAGTAGCGCCCGCCCGCGAGGCCCGAGGCGCTCTCTCCTATTGACGCGCGAGGACCGCCCGGCCGGAGATGCGACGCCCGCCCGACGCCCGTATCGATCGCGACCGCGCCCGACGCCACCTCCCAGCTCGTGCGTTTCTCTCGCTAGCCGTTCGCCCGCCTCGCATTCGTATTTTTCAGGTGCCACTTTTAGTTTTGATGCACCGACCAAATTAACCTCGATACGGTGTCGCGTCCGCTCTGCGACGTATCATATTAGCGGAGGGAGGGTATCGCATCTCTCGGTCCGGGAATATTGTGTAGATGTGACCTGTGAGGTCGTAATGAAGACTGTCAGTAGATATATCTAGTCTGTGATCGGAGTGTCGCCGGGGGCCTATCTGCCGTCACACCTTTCCGCTTATTGCGTGCCTTTCGATAAATATACCGAGTGCCAGACGTATTCCGCTTTAACGAGTCCCCGTTGGGCATTCCGTAGAGATATGTTTAGTGTCGAGCGCGATGCGCGTTTACCACGGAAAGTCCTTGTGGCGATCATTATGTTGTTTACTTGGGAAGTACCTACTTACAGGAACAATGAGCCGCGCTGAGTCACGGTGTAGGGTTCCCGCCACATGACTAACGGGGCCTCGTTAAAGGGAATACACGAGTACCTTCCTTTCTGACAATAGACTGATTGTTGTTAAAGCATTTGTTGCGACCGGTGCTGATTTTACATGAACATAGGTTATTTACAGGTTACAATGTACATACATAACATTATACATACACGTTACCCACAAACTGCTGCCCGCTCCCCGTCGCTCTCCTAGAAGTAAATGATTAAGGTGTATTTTCATATAGAGAGTAATTTTTTGTACCGCGTCGGCGACGGGCAGCGGCCGGCAAGTCCGTTTCATTTGTCGACCGCGCGACGCTGTACTTCTCCGGAGGAATACACTCGCAACAGCAATAGTTATATTTTTATACACAATAGATTTTATCTTTACACGATGTTATTGTTGAGTGATTGGACGGCTCCCGGTTAATAGTTTGTAAAGTGAAATGAAATGATCATTAATAAATGTCTTCAAATTCATATATTGTCTAGAAAAAACATAATAAAACTTATTTAATATTAGTTATCGTTTATAGTGGAACGGATCGTTTGCCATAGTTCCCGTGCGAGCATTGTTGCACCGAACACCTAGTTTACAAAGACGACTATAAGGAGACGAGTACTTTTAGTTTTTTTACATTTATTTTTGTATTAAGCTTTTATTAATTTTGATTTATTAATTTACTATGTAATTGCGTTTTGGGTGATAAAAGTTTGCCATGATATCACATCTAGTCATTTCCCAGAAAAGCCTTGAGAGGATAAAGGGGGCGTAAATTGGAGGTATCTATTATTAGGGTTGTGAACTACAATATTAATTTATCCTTTTAAAATTATGAAGAAACCGCATGAAGGTGTGATCTCAAGTAACTGTTTCTTACCGTGATCTCTAAATTTTCACTTTGCATTTAATTTAAATAATATTTAATCTTAAAGTTAAAACTGAAAGTCGAATGATTCCAAAAGGTAATCCTAGATTATATAAATTGCAATAATAATAAATTATTCTTGGAATTAATCGCTTATATTAATCTATTAGTAAGGTATTTTGGGAAAAAAAGCACTTTCGAATTTTAATAATTTTAATCCAATTACTAAGTTAAGGTGCAGTTGCAGCTTTCATAATCAAACGAAGTACTTCACAAACTATGTAATGCTTAGAAAAAAAATCGAATCTCTTTCGCACTTGCTGAGTTTAAATAGTAATTTTTGAACTAGGAGTTTTATCATTATGATGTTTATGAATGTAAATTAAAATAATATTATTAAATACACAGTCGGAATTCCATTAAATATAAATTATCGGAAATGGTTTTGTCATAGAGTTGTTGACATTGTTCTGCTCCAAGCCATACTCGTTGAAACCTACTCGCAATATCTAGTGTAAGACCCAGAGCTATAAGAAGACTCAGTTATTTGTTATACAACATACAGTTTAATCGTACTACAAACGGAATAGCAAGAAAGTTTTAGTTGATAATGTATACAACCAACTTTTTTTCATGAAACTGTTAATTTTAGGTTGTATATATCGTTCATCTTTATGTACATAAATTATTGTAATTTTTTACTAAATATCAGAAAATAAAGTCCTGCAAAGACCTCCGTTTTTAGTTAAATTGCTAATGAAATAAAATAACTTGTTACTTTTTAATAAACATTCCGACGCCATAGGTATGTAGATTTCCTTAAGTTTTGTTAGTTTTAGATATGCTACAGTTGATCAAAACCTATACAATTATTTAATGGGCAATTATCTTTTTATTTTAAAGGGTATGATCACCTATAGCGATAAATGACTATAGAAGATCACACGCAATTATTGTTCTCGTAATGTTTACTTCATAAAATTGTCTAAAAAAGATTAATTTTGTATTTGCCGTTATAGAACATTTGGGTTTAAATCAAAGATATTACGGTTTTTCTTGTCTCTATGCGAATTATACGCAGCAGTAAATTAAGGGATTATGAGTGCGTGTCATCCAAATATTTTGTGTGTCGACCGAATTCTTAATCAAATAATATTTCTCATCTTACATACGGACTGGCTAAAGTCGTCATGACATGAGTCTTCATGCCTGGGCTGCGGCAGGGTGTTAAAACTATTTAATTTCTTAAGATTATGTGATTAAGAATTCAGCTTTTTTAAAGTATTTCTTATGTTATTTTTCACGTCGATCGAAGTCTGCGTTTCCGCCAAAAGTACCGCTGCTTGGCGCTCCTTTTTTTTCTGTATCCATTTGGTTCGGTTCGGTAGAAACGCAGCTTTGACCTTCGTGACCACTCTTCAATTGATGATTCGAACAGCAAAAAGAATTTCGGATAGAACATTTTTTTGTTTTTATTTGACTGATAACTATGGTTAGCAATGTAGACTAGCCAACTAAGATGTTGCTTCCGCTACAGTTATAATCTTACGCACTTCCACATAATCAAATAATAGCTAGTAGAATCATCAATGAAGCCTTGATATACTAGTCGCGCTCATACGAGCGGGCATGCGGTGCAATGTTTCTTGTCCCGGGGCTATAGTTTTTTTTGTTTCTGTGGCAGCGGGTCGTTGGGACGGGCGCCGGAACCGGCCTGTGCCGGACGCGGTGTGGCTCGAACAGCATCGCCGCGCGCTGCCGTTCGTGCTCAAGAGGGAGAACGAAAGAGGCGCTGTCGCACCACGTCTGGTAAGACCAAGCCAGAAAAGTAGTCAAACTTAGTCTCGTTTGTCTGGAAAAAAAATAAGCCACTGCTCCGTCGTGTTTATAACATCGACCAAAATTCACGCCTTAGGATTCGTGATTATTCTACGAAACCTGTGAAAGTATAAAACTCTGAGATCGATGGATGGGCATCCAGTAGTGACAGTTTCTTTACCAGTTTCATTAAATAATTAACCACGCCCACTCTGGGTATAAGAGAATTAAATTAAATATCTTCCTTTGTTTCCTTTTACATTCAGTTAAGCGACAAGATTAAAAGCGAACATAATACGCCTTAATCCGAACCATGTATCATGGCTGCCGTCTGATTAAAGTAGAGGTAGGGTAGAGTGATATATAACGCATTAGTTGTATGCATATTTGCTTTCATGTAGATATGGGAGCATGTATCTAGCCAGTTATTAGTTGCTGTCATGGGTCGAAAACTAAGGACAAAGTTCTGTCCCTATTCTTATCGGTTTCTAAATAATAGCATAGATAAACACGCAGCACAAGCAGTGCGCGATATATGACATTTATCTTTTATGGTGTTTGTTATAAAAATACTTGTTGTATAACTGAGTGGGAAAACACGTTCGCTACTGTGAATTGATCGTGTTTAGTTTAATTATGACTTGCTTATATCGTGGTCAGTGATAATGTGCCACATATAAAGTCAATTTAAGCATCAGGAGATAATGAAAACAATGCTTTTGAAAATGTGTCAAAGCGTTTTTTTTGGCGTAAGCAGTAGTCATAACTTTGTGGAGTCTCTTGACCGACATATTTTAATACCGAATACGTTTTAATTACCTACCCATCTAATAATTAACAAAAACCTAAGACAGAAATATGTACACTAATGTACAGTCCGTGAGCTCCTAGAATTCCATTCGCGTTTGTCTTGCTGTCTCGCTCACTGTTATGGGTGTTACTTAAATCGGCCGATGGTACCGGAAACCCGAATGCTATTCTAAAGCTCTATGTAGGTTAGGTACTTATGTATTTATAAATCCTTGCACAATTTATTAAGTGTTACAAATGATTCTGTGATAATGTGCATCAGAATATACTTGTTGCCTACACAAACATAATTTCATAACATTGCTGCTCGTTTACAAACAGCGGCGAGCACCAATTTCCGCCAACGGGTGTATTAAAATTTTTCGCTATCACCAATTTATCCTATCACTGCTGAGGGTTATCTCGGCGCGGGTTGTAGCGATGGTCGATAACAATGGCGTGTCGTCGACAGATAAAACTCGGCGAGGGCGTGGAGATCCGCGAGGAGCTGCTCCGGGGCGTGAAGTGGGGGGATTACAGGAAGGTGACGAGGGGCCTGGCGGCGGCGCTGTTCTCGCCCATAGAGCTGGCGACCTGCTCCGTCACGGGCCAGCGCTGGTCCCGCGCGGGCCAAGAGTCCCGGCCGACCAAGCCGCCGTTGGACCGCCGCCGCGTGCACGCGCTCATCTCCTACGTGAGCCGCCATTTCCCCGACGTCGAGGTCAGCCGCATCAAGCAAGTCCTCGCCTATAAATGCAAGGAGAACTGCGCCGCGCTCCGGATGAGGACCGCCAGGTAATTTTGATGCGACTATTTCTTACCACCTCTATGCTGGCTCTATGCTTGGTTGAAACGCTTTAAGTATTCGTTGTCTGCTCCAATTCAGCAGACTTGCGTAAGAAACTAGCCTGTCTAAACGTTCACGCTGAAAAAGTAAGTACCGTACTGTGCTGAAGTTTGTGCGAACTGGGCGGGCAGCCACGGTGTACGAGTAACTACTATGTTTGACGTCTTGTTGGCGGCGCCTCTATTGTATTTAATACGACAGATCTAGCCTTTGTTAAAAATGACTAATTAATTCTTATGTGTTTACCGCAATGTGGCGAGGTACCTTGTACAGGTATACCTTCATAGCGTGACGCTCACTGGAATGCATGACTTGCGTTCATTCAGTTTAGCATTGTGGAAAAAACCATTGGCCATCCATCGGAAAACGTACAAATTTTACTGACTTTCGTGCGACTAAGTACCTTTCACTGTAGTTAATGCCTACATTCCTAGCACAGTCGTACTCTCAATATCGCTTTTATGTGTCTTTACTTTATACTCGGGGAAGGCAAGAGCTCATTGTACATTGCTACTTCGAGACAATCTATCATAACAAGCTTATCTCATTCACACTAATAATTCCCATACATTAAGTAAAAAAACTGACGTCACAATTTTAATCTATTTCGACGGCAAACATGTTTTTATAGAATAAGTAATATTATCTACCATGAGCTTTATTGTTAAACAATAAGACAACAGTAGGTATTTGACTTGAAAATTATACCTCTGGGTAGGGAACATATAATTGCCTAACGCGATGGCAAAAATATTCGTCGACTGTTCAAGTAAGTGGTCTGCATGTGTTATCGTGACCTGGGAGCGTGAGGCCGCTATGTAACTCATATTATCTTTGCGTGTTGAATGAGTACACTACATTCGTGGTGAACGACGCTAAGTCGCCATAACATAATAATAAACAATAGTTATTGCTCGTTATCAGTTTGCCCTCATACTTTTGTAGAATTTGCGAAATTGGAAATTGGAACTTGGACCTATGGTGATCCTGGCTCGTAAACACGGGGTTCAAGGTTATCGGTCACCATGAATGCCATGCTTATCACATGAGTCAGTCCCCTGCGGACGACTCAGTCTCGAGGTCTATATCGGCGGTGATATCAACCCATGCAGAGTTCAAGTTCAAGTGGCGCTCGTCATATTTAATGTTAAACAAATTCACGCTTGTGCTGTATTTATAATGTACGAATATTTCAACCGAGTAATGGTATGGGTACGGGAAATTCAGTTCAGTCTATTTGTGAAATAGCGGCGTGCATAGGAAGTTGTATGAATCGCGCTAATGCTAATGGAGAAAGGATCTTGTAATGGCATCTCCTCAGCATGCTCTCTCGTTTGCACGCTGTCGCTGTCTCATTTCATCAACACTATCGAGACTAAGATGTTAAAAAAAAGTATCGACATGTCCAAGTTTTTGCAAGTGCAACATAATACAATCGTTGACATGAAAGTAATTGGGCATTTCGCTTAATATGACTACAATTCACTTTAAATGCTGCGCTTTTGAGGTGAAGTTGATGAGATGTATGAGATACAGTTTGTTACAAAATTTATTCAAAGCTGTTTTTATTTGTACTACACGGTACTGCCAGGCAGTGCATTGACACTGGATACAGTATTCAAACTGAAGTTTACACCTCGGCAGACTTCGTGTTTCCGAATTTGCACGAATATTGAACGATCAGCGGTCCGATTTTTGAAAGCACATCACTCGAAAGTGGTATAAATCTGTTTATATCTTCAAAACTACAGCTCTAATCAAATTTTTGACTAGTTCACAAGATTAATGAGAGCTGTAAGTGTCTTGTAAGCTACTCGTATTTCAAATGCAGCACAATTTTTCACCACTTTCGAGTGGTATTTTCTCATATGTGCTTTCAAAAATCGGGCCCCAGGCTAGTCACACCACGTATTAGCTCTTGAGGATATACGGCACGAAGACATTGGTTTATGGGTACTAAATAACCATACTCAGTTTGTTTTCAAAATATTACGGTTGCATGGGGCACATCGCACATGGGGCTTTTTAAAGGTGCGCTTATATTAAAGTAGAGCAGAGGCAGAGACACGTAGTCGTCTAATAACAATAGTTGAAATACTCTCGCCCTCCTCCCCTTTCTAATGTGACGATTATGAATGGTCAATTTCTGTACGTCTTCAGCTCCTCAATCGGAAAACACGTTTAACGTAATACGCTTAAGACGCTTAAGACTGCTTTTCTCCCAGAGATGTGTCAAACTGCGTAGCTAATGTGTGTTCTTAAAATAATATACAGATACAGTTAAGATCGTGTATTTTAATAGCTTACTTATCCACTGATTTTTGGGCAATTTTTGAGTCTCCTCCTTTTGTTATTTGATTTTTAATTGTAAGCCACATAATAAACAACATGGAAAACAGGTACAGGGTACAGATACAGGCGCTTAGCTCTTCCCCCTCTTTCTTCTTACATAATAATTTTCAATCAAAAATAGAACAGAACTTTTAAAAATAAACAAAGCATAAGCCTCCTAGTCTCATTTGTTGCCTGCTGAATACTTGAACTTCTTGTGCAAATGCAGCCTGCTACCGCGACTAGCTTAAGATGACAACGATGCGTTACGTTCCCGTATGCGCCACTCGAGGCAGTAATACAATTTGAAGTAGGCTGTCGAATTGTTTCAGCGAGTCGACCAACTACATGCTGTCCGCGGCGACGCGGCCGCCGCCCTGCGAGCTGGACGCGCCGCCCGGGGCCGTCGCCACGCGCCCCTACCACTAGTAAGTAGCATCTCACAGACCTTACTGTTTACAATACAATACAATAACTCTTTATTGAACACCACATATAACAACCAAAACAGAAAAAATGTATATAGAATATTACAAGGTAACAATAGGGGGCATTATCGCTGCAGAGCAATCTCTACCAGGGAACCGTAATGGACTGGAGAAAAGAACAGTAGGCTTATTACCTAACTCGCTCGCAATCGCCATCGTGTTCATTTTGACAGTTCATGTATGGGCTGACAATTTGCATCGGAATCAGCTAGCTGTCACATTCATACAAGGAC
Organism: Pandemis cinnamomeana; assembly: GCA_932294345.1. Classification (NCBI taxonomy): domain Eukaryota; kingdom Metazoa; phylum Arthropoda; class Insecta; order Lepidoptera; family Tortricidae; genus Pandemis; species Pandemis cinnamomeana. Next base: position 5,016,170 of record OW028705.1, on the reverse strand, counting down.
TGTCAAAATGAACACGATGGCGACTGCGAGCGAGTTAGGTAATAAGCCTACAGATCTGAGCAGGTGCCAATTTAGAATATGTATAAATTATACTAAGTAGTGAAAATACATAAAACATTTTTATGTTGCTATATTATGGCGGCTATAATGTATAACAAATAATCTTTCTTCTATATCGGCCATATTCAACCTGCTGCCTTTTGTGATTGGCTCATCTGAAATTTGTTGTGAGCCATTTTAAATTTTAAAGCCAGATCTTTGAAAGTTCCCACCGTCGATAATGGCATCAAAACATATAAAGATGTTTGTTAAAACTTATTTTGACGCTTGGCGACCAAAATTCGCATAGTAACAAGGTCATGTGAGAGATGGTACAGATAGAAAAATTCGAAGGCTTACTCAGCTGCTATGAGTGGTGTAGCGGTATTACACGCATCACGGAATAATGAGAATACGGGATCAATTCCCGGTCATAGCTTTACCTTTCGGATTATTTTGTCTTCTAATTTTCAGTGTTGTTTAGAAATTTAAAACTTATTATTTCATTATTTAAGTAATTACTAACGACAACACAACGTAATTATGACGTAATTGGAATAACGTTTTAATGAAATCCTAAATAATTTTTGGTTGTGACTCTCGACACCATGACTGAGACGTGTTTGTGCCCTCTATAAAAAAAAATTGAGTATGGCTATTCTATGTACATATAAGAGTCTCTATTTCGCTTGGTCACGGCATCATGCGTGAGCGGCTGGACCGATTTCACTAATTGATTTTTTGCTGTGTTTGTCATTGTCAAGAGAAGGTTTTTATTTCTTACTAGCTGACCCGGCGAACTTTGTTCCGCCTTAAATTTGAAAAATTCCAGTGGTTTGGACTGTGCTATCCCGCGGGAATTATGCAATTTTCCGGGATAAAAACTATCCTATGTCCTTTCCCGGGACTCAAACTATCTGTATACAAAATTTCAACTAAATCGGCCCAGCGGTTTAAGCGTGAAAAGGTAACAGACAGACAGACAGAGTTACTTTCGCATTTATAATATTAGTAAGGATTTTGGGAAGGGTGAAGCCGCTGGCAACAGTTGGTATATTATAATTTATCGGATTTTAAGACTTTGTGCAAGGGGTCGTCCATTAATTACGTGAGGTATTTAGGGGGGGGAGGGGGTCGAGCTGAATCTTACTAAATCTCACTTGGGGGAGAGGGGGGTCTTGGCAAATATCACGTTTTTTTTTTTAGCAGAAAATGGTGTAAAACTGCGTGAAAATTAAGTTTAAAATTAAAGTTGAAAGAAAATAAAAACGTATCTTGAATAAAATCCTTAAAAATGCCTTACGTAATTAATGGACGCCCCCCGAGGTCCGTCCGGGCTACCACCACCTTACTCAATAGCACTGCCAGCAAAGAGTAGTTCTCGTGCTGTTCTAGTGAGGAAAGTAAGACGAGCGGTGAAATTACTGGCGCTTGAGATATTCCCTCCTTGTACAAGCTCTATAGCCCTATAGCCATAACGCTGACGCTTACTCGCTAATCTTGCCGCTAAACATCAGATAGAGCTTGCAATGTTATCATTATCAGTGTCGATGACGCTCTGTCTGACCTAAGAAAGTAATTGTCCGGTTATACCTTTCTAACCTGTTAGACTGTGCTTAAGGAACAGGCGCGTTATATCCGTGATATACGTTAGTGTGCAAGAGTCGTCGGGTACAGCTGTCTACTTAAATTGTTGACCATTTATGAAACTTGCCATGGTTAAATAATTGTGGTATAGTAACATTTTGCTAGATCCCCCAATCAATCAATTCAATCAATCAGATCAATTTTGATTCTCCTTTCCACCCGCGGGCGTATGCCCACAATAATGCTAATCGTGGCCTTTAGGTCTTGTTACCTCAGGCTCTGTCTACCCCGTAAGGGATAAAGACGTGATTTATGTATGTATTGCTACAGTTTGGCATTGGCGTGTGACGTGACAGTGTTCCGTGGTAGCTCTACAATTGCAGGCTTTTTATCGTTTTTGTTTTTTCGTCATCCTCTCAGCTAATAGGTACCTACTTATTGTTACCAAAAGAGATATGCTCTAAGGTAAACTTTTTTATGAAAACAAAATACTGAATCTGGTTTCAAAGCGTTGCTAATTGTCTCGGGTGGTCAGAACGTTCGAATATTAAATTTAAGAAAATATAAAAATATCCGCGCAGGTGATTTCCGGCGAATATGACGAAACACTTTGCAATTGACTCACTACCGATTGCGGTCTGGCCGCGGTGTAGGTACTTCACGATTCGAGTAATAATTATGAAAATAATTGTATGATAAGATTAGGATTACCTGTCCGGAATTAATGTAATGCAAAGACTGCTGTGTGCGAGGACAACAGCACCAACCGGAATAGGTTTATCGTATCTTTTCATTTAAGACATCGCGTGGTTGATTATGATTACTCAATATAATTATCATTTCGATTCCTTCGCTTAACTGAATAAGTATGAATGTGAATAACATAGCACAGCATAGCTTATTTTAGCTGCGTATATGGTATTTTAATAGGTTACAATTAAGTAGCGGCAACGTAACTACTACCTATGGTCGTTATAGAAGATCCGCCTTTTAGTTAATATACCAAATTACTAGCTTATATTTTTAGCCATATGTCGACAGTCATTTGGAAAGTTTTTCCGAGGTCTTTATTCATCAACTAACTTCTGCCCGCGACTTCGTCTGCGTAGAATTATACATATAAAGCTTCCTCTTGAATCACTCTATGTATTTAAAAAAACGCATCAATATCAGTTGCGTAGTTTTAAAGATCTAAACATACGTAGGGAGGGACAGACAGCGGAAAGCGACTTTGTTTTATATACTATGTAGTGATGTAGTGATATTCTGCTCTGATATCAAGCTTACTGAGCCTTGAACATGGAATTTTGATAAAATCTTACGTGAGAATGTTTTGTACATTAATAAGTCATACGTTTGATTAGAAGGGCTGCCTATTAGGAAGGATTGTCCTAGCCTAGCAGTGAAGTATCCAAAGTTTCACGGATCTTTTACTTGTTCTCAAAAAAAATGTGAAATAATAGTAATTAATGAACAAAATCGATGGTAATTCGTATTAGTTACATTTTTATTGTCTTATTTTTATTTATTTATTTATTTAGAAACAAACAGTCTCTTATAGCTATATGTATTACAATTACATTTTTGTAAAATCTAGACTTACAGTTTCCTATAGAAAAAAAAAATGTTATTGTCAATGAAATTGCAACTTTTTAGACTGGTGGTTTTTTACGTAATTATACGAATGTGTACTAGCCATCGTCATTTACCTTGCTACTCCGCTACCACGTGTTTTTTCTTCTATAACATGGACCTCCGCAAATTTGGCCGAAGGTAATTAATTACCAGATTTAATATTGCAGTAGGTAATTAAAAATGTATCATCGTTCTACTTTTATTTATTATTATTATATTAGCCTATTTGAGTGTCTCACTGCTGGGCAAAGACCTCCCCGTTTTGCTGCCGGTCGAGGTCGAGGGCATGCTTCTACCACTCTACTTGATATGCGTCCAAGTCATCTCGTCATCTTCTCGGTCTGGCAACACTTTAATGTTCTTTGCCCCCACATCCGTGACTCGGGTTCGGGTTTTCGAGCCTGATTTTTAGATTTCGAAACGACACTGAAAATTAGAACAGAAAAATCCGAAAAGTAAAGCTATGGTTGGGAATCGAACCCGTATCCTCATCATTCCGTGATGCGTGCTATACCGCTACCGCTACACCACCCATAGCAGGCATAACGGGTAAAATCGTAAAATTAAACATAAAAATCAAGAGGTAAAATCTTGATTAATTTGATAGTACCCGATTTTGATTTAAATTATTGGTTTATACGTTGGTAAAAGCCCATCGAGGGGATTGGGCTAAAATCTTAGGAATCATGTTATAGGCGATGCGGCTGGCAATCCATCACTATTATGATTCCCCTTTCCACCTATATGCTCATAATGATGTGCAAACTGTGGCCTATAGGTCTTGTTACAATAGGCTCTGTCTACCCCGTAAGGGATATAGACGTGATATGTGTTTATGTGTATGTATATTTCATTGATTAAATGCCTACACTCTGTGGAGTTGTCACTTGCATAGTCTTGTACCTTGATCTCAAAAATAGAAAGACGTTGCGTCTCAAAATACATCTCCAGAAACCCATCAGAACTAAATATTTGCCAAATTTCTTACGTAGCGATAGCGCATTGACCTCGGCACGTATTTAATCGCTTGGGACATATTAAGAGCTACGTTCCGACTACTATTCGAGTTGAACTTATGCTTTTGTGCTTCGTAAAGAAGCGTTACAATATCAGTACAGATGTTGTATTGAAAATAATTATTTTCCATCAAGTAAACTTGAAGTTTCATAACTATCTACTTATGGCCGACTTTTGGATATAAACTACTTTAAAACTTCATGAGTAGTCTTAGTGTCTTCAAGTTAGCCGATGCAAAATATTTTCCCACTAGATCTGTACAAATTTAGTCGTAAAACGAGATTCTTATCTGCACAGTTAATCGTGTATTACTGATAAATTTGCCTTAACATTTTTTGCTAACGAACCCAGTATTCATTGTAGTTAATATACATCTCTGAGTGAGGTAGTTAAACGTTCCATTCGCAATTTTTTTCATACAGTATAATGTGCGACAACAGTTGACTTTCGTCCTTCTTGAGTTTAAACCTCGGCCGATAACCTATATTATTGACCTAAAAGTTCCCTAAAATTCCGTGTTATGGCCACCCACCGCATTATCAGACTTTGACCAATACTCTGTTCACAAATGAAGTGTGGGTGATTAGTCTTACCTAAGCTGTGTCTGCTGCGCCATGTTTTCGTTGTTTTAAACATCTAAATAAAACAAAATAAAACACAACATAAACATACAAACAGATAGATAATGGACTAAACTCATCTAGTATCCCCAATTTTCTGTCACTTTAAACTTATGAAAAAGGCTTAACTAGTGATAAAGAAATAGCAGCACATCGCGCCGTGCTAGCCTTGCCGATTGATACTATCTTAATGATATATCTTCATATTGTATGTTTGTTTGATTGATCGTTTGCGCTTTAAAGTAAGCGATAATCTATTGATGCACGAGTACTACTCATTTGCTTCAATTTCGAGCTGATCGCTATCCAGTGTATCGGCGAAGTCGTAGACGAAGGACATCGGCTAATCATTTCTACGCTGTATTTATGTATACTTTTGACAGCCTGTGTAATTTTCGCAATGCCGTTGGGTTGTCGAATATCAATACACTGCTCAATTGAATCCTAACCTTTTCAAGTGCCAAGCACTAGTAGTAGTTACTCTTACGCTGTTTTCGCCGACGGATAGGTACATCGGCCGTTGGCGTTGAAAAGGTCGCTAGTCCATCCATTCACCCACAATTATGCGCACTCGAAGCCTATCGGCCACCTAACCGTTCTAGTCTGCCTCAACGTGGCAATTTTTTTTAGTAGTAATACATACATACATAAATCACGTCTTTGTCCTTTACGGGGTAAAGCAAGACAGACCTTAAAGTAATAAGGTCTAAAAGCCAGCACGTTCAGCATGATTGTGGGTGTAAAGGCGGAAAAGGGAAGCATAATAGTGATGGGTTGCTTATTACCTGCGCGGGTAGAATTGACTTGGAAGATTTAGAAGTAAACGGCATTGAATTGGTGTGTGTTGTGTTTGCAGCGAGGCGCCGAAGAGCCCGGGCGCGGGCGAGTGCTCGCGCGCGTCGCCTCAGAGCGCGGCGGGCGTGGGGCGCGGCGGGCGCGGCGCCGGCGGCGGCGGGCTGCGCCGGCGACGCCGCGCAGTGATGCCGCAGCGCACGCACTATTGCATATCAATTTCATAATCTTGTTATTTTTTACCAAAAAGAGAAATTCTAACGATACTCGTCGCTCGCCCTCGGCGCTGCCTCGCCGCGCTCGCGGAGCCGCGACCCTCCGACGTCGACAGATTATATTTTGGCGACGAACGCCGGCGAGGAGGCCGCCTCAAATATTCATATTTATTTAGGTGATATTTTTCTATTGGCTACTGATAAGATTTTATCTGTCGTTATGTATCGCCGGCCACGCCGGGGTGCATTGTCGTTGTAAGGAGGGAGAGTCGTGCCCGAAGCTCTAGCAATAATTTATCAGGTTCCTAAGACATGTTTCGTAGTTAGGTTCTATTGCACGAATTTTCGCGAACACTGCCGCTTGATATCTAAATTTTAATTTCACGGATATTAGTCATTTAATTGCTTCCTTTATTTTATAATAAAAGTCATTTTCATTGTTACGTTAAAATTTGTATATGAAGCATTTAAGTGCTGTACGAGGGACCGTTGCAATTGCAAAGTAAATATATTAAAATGGCATAATGTTTAGAACTAACATAGATTTATATTATAGTCATTTCGTTTTATAGGTGTAAATGATAAAGAATTTATTTTGGAGCGTCTGGTTTGGATATTGTAAAGTTTTCGGAGAGCTGTGATCGAGATGGATATAAAGCAGTCATATTTTTAAATAACGTTTAGGAGTTATTACGTAATTATTGCCAAGTATACAGCATATTGTATGGTGTGTGGTGTACATAGAGGTACGCACGGTCGGTCGTGTTATTAATAATATAATCATATCAAAATAAAGCAATAACTATTATTTGATAGAGACGAATTTTTAATTTTTAAATACTGTTTTAACCAAGTTGTTATTAAAGTAGCTAGTAAATTAATTATTCTCTTTAAAAGTCCACAATCGTTAGAGTTCTTTTGAACGATGAGTAATGTCGTAATGCGTCTCACATTTTGATCATATCAGTAACGTCTTAGTTTTTCACGTGAACATTTTGTACGGTCGTTGTAAGCGTTGCGCCGGCGGCGGTAGCGCGCCGCCCGTAAGTTACAGTTACCACAGTTAGGATAACGTAGTCGCCCGCGCCACCTGGTAGGCACTGCACTAGGTACTAGCTATGGTCTACGATGCCAATTCAGTCTTAATGCTCAATTTTGCCAAATTTTACTTGCCGAGAACGTCTTGTCTGGTTTAGCGGCCAACGCGGCCCACAGTCGCGCTCGCTCCGAGGAGCGCCCGTTTGCTCAATAGTACGGAATATTACTTTGCCACTTTCTCTTAGAATTAAAAATTTTGGCCCAAGAGAAAATATATCATTAGAAATTTAAATTAAACGAAAATTTGATAGTAATTTAAATAAGACAATTTAGAATTTACTAAGAGTGATGTTTGCAAGTATAAATACTTCGTGGAGTATGATCGGGTAGAGTCGAATGCAATATGTTTATTTAGTGCCAAATGATAAGTTAACTCGTAGCAATATATCGTATCCTAATGCTCTTGTGTAACTCACATTGTGTAAACCTGTGAGGTTTCGAACGTTTCTTTAACAAGACTATACAGGGAAGTGTTAGGTATTGTTGTCGGATTAAGTGGTGTTGTTGAGATAAAATACTCATGTGGCAGGGTGTAAAAATAAACGTACCTATTCTATTACCGATATTTCGGAAGTGCATTTTGGTATGCCCTCGGCTGTAGACAGCAAAATGTGATCGAGTAGGCGCTCTAAGCGCCTATTTATAACCTAGTCTAGTTTTGATACTAAAATAATGTCAAGTAAAAAATTTAACAAATTACAAAAAGCCAAAAACCTTGAAGGTACACCTCTTCTCGTCCACAGGGTAAGTTCGCCGGGTCGGGCACCCGCGCCCTTCGCTGGTATACTCTTATTTTTACACTCTGTTTTATATTGGTGATGGTGTGAGAGCAAGGAACAAGAGAATTTATTTACTCAAATAAGTTTTATTATTTATGATATTTTAACTAAATTGTAATGAATATACATTTTTTTGCATTTTATTGTAATGGCAGCTGTCCATGTAACGGTGAACGATCGAATCAATCACTGGTGTGCGTAGGGTTTCATAAATAGATTTAAAGCGATACATCGAACATGACACATTGGGCACAAATATTGTTAAAAATATGCTTGTTTTTTTTTCTATGCTTCGCTAAGTAATAAATAATGGAAATCTTTGTTGTACGTAATGTTCCTCATGCTAGTGTCTATAATGGAGTAACGTTTATAGCGCCCTTGTGTCGGAAGCGTACACGGCGTACTCTGCCGACGTCGTCTAAGTAATAATGTAGGGACAACATCGAAGCCGCTGCGCCCGCGCAGTGATGTGCCAAAATTACGTGCTAGTCTTTTAAAACAAATGTTGTTATCAATTTTCAGATTTTATTTAGTCCAGAATATGTTTATTCCTGTGCTGTGAAAATAATTACTTCGATCAAATCAACACTAGTTGGTGGTGTGATGCTGATGCACAATGTAGCCGTTTAATGAAGTATAGCTAGAATCTTGCCTTTTAAAATATACATTGTTTTTACTCGAGCTGTTCTGTCTGCGTCTACCCTCATAGTAGTTGTGTTATTTTTTCTAATCGGCTACATTGTGGTCAGCTTTTAAGTCGTAAAGAAAATTGGTTACGGAGATAACAGTAAGCGAACCGAGTTGAAGCAGTCGCTTCGCTCGTAGAGGCTGGGGTTACCTTGCCGGTCTTAGGCGAACTCAACGATGGATCTCAATGTATCTACAGCAATAAAATCAATACTCTTAGGTACATGTTCTTTGAGGCTAACATCATATTCCGAGAAAAATGAGGATGCCTTCCCTCTCGCCTACTGCGATCGCCTATCGAGGAGTGTCATTAAGGATTATACTATAAGTCAAATGTGTGTGGGCTGAGCCTTCGGAAAGCCGTGTTGGTTTGTTGCTACATTTATAGTGGTTATTTAATAAAAGTGCACATCATTGTTTAGCTACAAGCTTGTGTAATATAATTCCAAATTTTATAAAAAAAAACTTTTATTATTTCTAAATTGTTATATGTATTAATATTTTTGTAAACGTAAAAGACAAAGGCAACCTAAATTATATTTATGTTGTGCATTTATTCTCAGATTTTATTGCGTAAAGTAGCACATACTCGTCGAGACTGTCGGCATCAGGAGCGGAGAATATTATACAGTAATTTTTTTGTATTGCTAATATTGTGAGTCAATTCTAGTAATGTTAATGTTCCCTTTTATTTAGAGTTATTTACTATAATAAACAAATTAATTAAGATTGCTCAACCGGACGCAATGCTAACTGCAATTTAGATGTACGAATAATTTTATATTATGTCCTTTTTATATTATCATTTATATCTGATATTTTATCAGTTTTATTATTTCGTGAGATATGGCAGCGCATGTTAGTCTATGTTTATTCTTTAAGAGAGGCCAAATGTTGACTTGCTAATGTGAGACTGTTTTGCCAAGAATCAGAAAGTATATTACCTACATTGTTTTAAAATAAATGCTTTTATATAAATATGCTGGGCTTTTTTATTTTACTCTGTCTTATGATCATAGGATGATAACCAAAACCACTTTCCACCTACCTATTGTTTATTATACACATATTTTGATCCATCATGCAGCATGGGCCAAATTAAATTGGAATTCTTTGGATAAGTAATATTTATTCGTGGGTGTATTTTTTGGTGCTGTTCTAATTTTTATTATGTTGGTTAACATGTTTTTGGGTGCTCGTCAATTTATTATTTACACGACGATGACGTCTCAGGTAGATTAGACAGAAATAAAATTTATCTATATAAAAATCAAGCATATACAAAGAAGTCGAAAAGGTGATAAATTACGACATGCGCCTGCATAGCATTACAACACGGTTGTAGGAGCTTAATCCTTTTGTCTTTCACGAAATACTTAAATAAAAATCAAAAAGTGAGTATTGTCACTAATGACATTTCCCATATCCTACCTAACCTGAGTGTCCTGAGTAACTAAAGTAGTTAAGTAAATGCTATATTAGATTAAATAAGGCGTATTCAATTAATAATGTGTTAATTTAGCTATTTATCAAGACTTTGTATGATTTTGCTCTTACTGTGGCTAATATTAAATGGCGTTTCCTCAACCCAATGCTCAAAGGGGTAAGTTAAATTAATTAAAATTGGTGAACTTTACTTGCATGTCCATTATTTTTACTAGAGCTGTCTTGCTGAGCTTGGAGAGCTAACTGGCTATTTTTTGTCTAGAATTGACCAATAGGAAGATATTGGAAGAGCTTCAGTTGAAGAAACAAATGCTTCTGAAGCAAGGCGCAGTGGCCCCTCTCACCGCCACTACTATCAGTCTCACGCAGCCCAGCCCTGCCGGCTCGCTGCCTATGTGCTCTATTCCACCAGTATCTGCAACTGCTGTAAGTTTATTTCTAAACATACGCAGTTTTACTATTAACTATCAAAAGCATATCATATGATTGCATCTGTAAAACAGTTTTTTTGTAAAGAAGCTGTTAATTGATTTGTACATATAAAGCTTTCTAGCAAATTGCCATAGGACATGCTACTACAGTGGGATCTATATAGGCTGAAGATGATGATGCTACAACTGCCATGTCATAATTTCAGAAATAAGTTTTGTACCGCTAAAACAAACAATAAAACTAGCATGCTTAATAGGTAAACCAGAATAATCATACCTAACTAATTTGTACCGTCCTTTGTGATACTTCATCTTTCTGTTCTGTTCTTTCTGTTCTAAGCAAATAAACATTCTATTGTCAACATTTCAGGGTTTCCCACAGCTTCCAGAAGCAAACATAGTGAACACAAGCCACCGGGCAGCTTTGCAGCACGCCAACGCCACTTCTTGTGGCTTCTTTGTTTCCCAAGACTCTTCATTCGGCAACCAAATCCTGCCTGTACTGCCGAGGTTTGACAGCAAGTGACACTTGTAAACATGTCAGCTGTCATGAAGCTGAAAACGCTGCAGGGTCACTTGCAAGACCTGAGCGGGTTTGAGAAACCGAAGATTCAGCTGGAACAGTATGAGACTCCTCCGCATATTGCTGCCGTTGCCCTATACACAATGCAGGTGGGGTTATGGAATTTACTCATCATTTCACATGGATGCAAAATAAATGAGCTTCAAATACCAATGGGTTAATCTAAACATATTACTTATCTGGTTAACTTTGTCTCCTACAGTAACGGTACACAAATCTATGTATTACTTACATAGTTTAAATTTAATCATAAATTAGATTACTTGACATAGTGGCTGCCCTCAATAGTGGATGTATTGTATACCATCAGTAGACCCCCTCATATGGAAATCTGAGTTGATTTTAGCATTTCAGTCATCATACTTTAGTCCTAATCTGTACTTATTATTGGGTGTTGTCACAAAACTAAATGCTGGCCATTTAAAAAAAGACATTTATTCCAGACACAATTTGAAGCGCTAGAAGGCAAGTTAGTGCTAGACGCGGGCTGTGGGCCGGGCACTCTGGCTCTGGGCGCAGCGCTTCTTGGTGCAGGCGCCGTTACTGCGCTCGACATGGATGAGGATGCACTCGCTGTGCTACGAGATAATCTCGATGACTTTGAGGTTGCTAATGTTGATGCTGTGCTGTGCGACTTTTTGGAAGCTAACGTTATGAGGTTGGTACTACGAATAGCTTTGTCATTTTAGTATGTTTTAACTTTTACAATTTTACCCCAGTGTCCGGTATTTTTTCAGATGGGAGAATTATTTTGATACAGTAATAATGAATCCTCCTTTTGGCACAAAGAATAATTCCGGTATTGACATGAAATTCCTTCGCATGGGCCTCGACCTTAGCTGTGATAGCGTTTACTCTCTACACAAATCTTCAACAAGGTAATTATAATTAATTAAACATTGTGATTAGTTGTTACTATGAAATAGTCCTTTTCACAACAGTTAGGTCATATTTTACTCATTTGTTTTTATAGGTCACACATACAGAAAAAGGTGAAGGAGTGGGGCGTAAAAGGGAGTGTGATCGCCGAATTGCGCTACGATTTACCAGCGACGTACAAATTCCATAAGCAGCAGTCGCGAGACATCGCAGTGGATTTGTGGAGAGTGCATCATAGTTAATTATTTATTTATTTAAGCTAGATTATAGGTACTCAATGGGTTAATGAAATATGTATAGATCAGACAACAAAATGCCTGCATTTTATAAATGAGTTCATTATTAGTCATACATTTGTATGGATAACTTTTGTGTCACAATGAAAAAATTTAGCGAATTTTAACTACCTTACTAACGCAACTTTAACGGTGTGTAACTTTTTGGTCCTCACCCAAATAGAAATTAAAATTCACTGACAGAAACGCATATAGGTGTTTTCGTGACTTCCGGCCGGTGCCGCTGTCAGGCTTTAGTAGTAATTTGAACACACGTGTGTCTAACAACCGGGAGGAGCGCGTTAAGTAAGTCCATCAGAAACAAGCAATAGATTTCTTATACAACATTTTTGTTTAGTAACAATATATTCAACAGTTTCTTAAAATTCAGGTTGGTGATTGTGAGATCTGATGGTAGGAGAGATGAATTAACAGATGTCAAATGAATTTTTATAATGTATTAATTTAAGGTAAATAAAACATGGTGATAAAAATATGTTTTTAATATTAAACACATCACTTTCAGTCTTAAATTTGGACAAAACCTAGTACTTACTCGTATGTACTTGTTTTGATGACATGAGCTTACACACTTTAAGAGACAATATAAAATACATTATTTAGAAGGTCATCCATTTTCCCATACTTATGGAAGTTGTTAAAATGGCCTAATAGACAAAGGTGGGCGTTAACTCGTTAATCCGTTAATCGTTAATTAACGAAAATAACAATCTGTTTAACTTTTTAGTTAACTTCAAAAAATGTTAACGCTCTTATTAACTTCCGTTAACTTTAGTTCGTTACAATAATAGTCTTTTTACTAAATATAACTCTGCTATCCCTTCTAGTGCTGCAGTAGAACGTCTTTTTTCTACGGGCAAAAATATTTTACATGCTACACTGTCATGGATGTCAATATTCGTTTTCAAATTTTTATGAAGGGGAACATGCACCTAATGCAAAATTACGATTAATAGTAGTCTTATATCTACCAACTTTGTTATCGGAATAAATAAATGTGTGTTCAATTGTTCTCTCTACTTGTTTTTGTTTTATTGGGTTACTTTAACTTATCGATATTTTTATTAACGAATTATCGATTAACGAAGTTAACTTTTGGAATAACTGCCCACCTATGCTAATAGATGAGTTGATCATAAAGGTTCTATTCATCGCCAAACTTGATGTTTTGTGCTAATTTAATAGCCCCTGAGTAGTTGATGGTAACGGTAGAGCGGCGCATGTAGTTCTTCCACGAGTCGGAGCCGCACTCTCGGCCTCCGCCGGTGGCCTTCTCGCCCCCGAATGCCCCTCCGACCTCCGCTCCGTTAGTCGGGATGTTTATGTTGACGATGCCGCAGTCCGAGCCGTGCGGGCCGATCCACTGCAAATAAAGTTTATAACTATGTGTCTGGAGAAGAATAGAAGTATATTGAGATGGTCTATACGAGCTGAGGTGTGTTTTTTCAAATGGTATTTTTAACAACTACTAAGCTTTTTTCGGAAAATTAAGGACGTCGCACAACTACCGGTCGTTTGGAAATGATTATTTAAGAAGAATTAATATGCCGTTTTGAACTTTTTCTGAACAACTACTTTCAGAGAAAATATTAAGCAGAACCACATTCACTGTAAGAAGAAATAAGGAAAATTGCAAATAGTACACTCCTCGATTACTTTAGTGACGAATCTAGAAATTGACCTCCCGCGTCAAGGAGGAGTTAACTACGAATGTACGAGTACCTTGAATATATCCCCCAAGTTCTCAGTAAACAGACTCGACGACAGCCCCTGTTCGACTTCGTTGTTGTACTCGATGCCGGTCTTGAGATCAGGAATCTCGATGCAGTAGACGATGGGCGCGAAGCACTCGGTCTTGACGAGGGGCGAGTCGTGCGGCAGACCTGTGATGATGGTCGGCTCCACGAAGAAACCTTCACGATCGATCACCTGAGAAATGGAGAACCTTTGAAGAATAGCAAGTGATTGATAATGGAAGTAACCTAATAGTACAATAATATGACTGGCATCGACGGTACCTCTGTTGTCACGTGATTTAGGGCTCTAACCGGTTGCCAAAACATCGCCGAGTGTGTTAGCTGTCGTAGATGTCAATTTTGATTGGATGTAGTAGCTGCCGTTGTCGCTATAGCGTCGTAATGGGTTAGTTGGGACTTTTTTATATGCGTATCCCGAACAGAAAGTGTTGTTAACTTGTCAACTTTTTGGGCTTTTTCAGCGACTATTTAAGCAATTCATACATTACAGCTGGCGACTTCGACATGTTCATCAATTTAAAAAAAAGTTGTTATATCATTCGAACACCTTGTTCATACGCTTCTGAACGCTGGGAAGGCTTAAGATTTAGTTAATTTACCTTTCCTCCGAATTCGATTTTCCCGCCCTGCTTGACTGCCTCTGCCACGGTCTTCTTGTACGCCTCTACGGCGGCCGGCGTGTGCAGCGGCCCGATGAGCGTCTCTGACAACAGAGGGTCGCCGATTTTGCTGACCACGCCGGCGAAGGCCTTCGTCAGACGGGACACCACTTCGCTGTACACCTGAAACACGAGATTTTATATAACTTAGGGCTCTCCAAGTTCATAGTGAATAGGCTGTTGCTGAACTAGTGAGAGACACCTCCGGCTACATATGGACTTTCTGGTGAGTAAGGGATCAATCGCTGGTCAGTTCTACGCCAAAAAATATATGCATTATTGTCGAGTGGAGAATATATTATTAGAAAAAAAAATACTAACGACTTAATGAACTTAATTAAACAAAAAACTTCAGTACAATTACTCACATCTCAATAATATTATGTCATTTCTTTAATTAAATATAATCAGCTATCCCGCTTAAACATTTCATTAATATGTTACTGTAAAAGCACCCTCTCAACAAAAAGAGCCCTCAACTTTCTACGAAGAACCCTAAAATTAGAGATGATGAAAAATTAACTGTTTCATTATTGGCGCTGTGCTGCGCTACTTTGAGTATCGAGAAAAAACGTTGCCTTATGTTCTTGGTTCGGGTTTGCAGGCGCAACTCTTGCTCTTCGAGGGACTCATGCTCTCGATACTTTTGACAAGCAAGGTAAGCAGTATCACAAGCAAGGAACAGTCGGAATACCTAAATCCAGGAAATTGTCTCTACAAGAAACCCATTCCAGGGCTGCCACCTTTCAAAAACAGTAGACCCGGAGATTTTAGAAATTAGAAATATAGTTTTTGCTGCTGATTTTGCTGATAAAGGCTGACTTGAACTAGATTGCCACTTAAAACTATATTTTTGCGTTACGTGCGTTGCGTGATAAATGACCAGTTGTCGCTTCCCGTTCCACCTGACCCGGAGATATCGATGTTAAACCCGTAGCCCGGACATGCACCATGCAAACCCGTAGACTCCGTAGAGGTGGCAGCCCTTCGCAGCCATACTCAATGCGAGGATAAGCCTACCTTCTTATGCAACAGCAGTCTCCTGGTGGTGGTGCAGCGCTGGCCGGCGGTGCCGGCGCACGCGAACAGCGCCGCGGCCAGCAGCAGCTCCAGGTTGGCGTCCTCGTTGACTATGATGGCGTTGTTGCCGCCCAGCTCCAGCAGGTGGCGCCCGAAGCGCTTCTGCACTTCTACGCCCACCTGAAAAACGTTCGTGACTTAGTTCATCGTCATCACCAACCAAACGTCCGAACTGCTCAACATAGGCCTCCCCCAAAGAGCTCCATAAAGACTGGCCTTGCGTGGTCGTCGTCCAGCGAAATCTCGCGATCTTAACCAGGTCATTGGTCCATCTTCAGGTTGGAGACTGAAAACCAGCTTGCTTGCTGAGTCTCCTCTCCTATTTACCTAATACTTGTATGTGCCTAATGCTTTGATAATGTATGTTTTTGTGTATTGGTAAATAAAAAATTCTTTTATTTATTTATTTATTTTATTTATCTTGTGGGGGGCCTTTCTACGTGGTCGCTACTCGAGAACCTTCTGGCTCCATCGGCCGTCGGTCCAGCAAGCCACGTGAGCTGTCCAATGTCTCTTGCGCGTAGCAATTTTTCGGACTATGTTGGTACGATGTGACTTAGTTCGATGTGACTTAGTTTTTACTATAGGTATGCCACGGCCTTGTTAACTTTAAGAACAAACTGGTTGTAAATTGCGATCCGCCCGTTGAAAACGAATGGACCTAAAGAGGGTCTGTTCAGGTCGTCACCATTTTACTCCCTAATCCAGATGCCTAGTACCAGTGCTGTGGGACGACTGGGACGTATAACAAATAGTTATACAGGAGCTATCGAAACGGACGAGTGGCGGGAAGATAATTAGGCCTTAGCAGGGGGGATTACAAAAAAAGTAACCTAAATAAATCTACAGTGCTTCTATTTTCGTAGTGTCTCTCGTCAATCTTGATTTTTCACGTGACTAACGTCTGAAGTAAAGAAAAAACAACGGGATGCACTCCGGGAGTGGCGGCAGAGGTGAAAACTACACACACGCATACACACGCACACTCGCGCAAGTGCGGTAGAAAGTCTTACGAATTTTCGATCAGGTCACGCGTCCTGACGCGAGTTTAACAATTTTTACCCATCCCAAAAACACAACACCGCTAAAGTAATTTTCACTTCAAATACCTAAAGTTTTCTGAGAGACATTAAGAAACTTAGTTCTGAAAAGAGATTGCTTTAAGCGATAAAACCGCCCTACGCGATTTTCTTTTTTTCGTAATTTATAACGTAACATAATGCAGTCTATATACATCCCACCGCCGGGCACAGGCCTCCTCTCAGAATGAGAGTGCTTGGGATACTTCTCACGCAGGCCCAGTGCGGATTGGCAACTTCACATACACCATTGGATTGCGTCGGATTGAGTTCAATAAAATGTGTTTTGTTTTTTTATTGCATTGTTATTGTTACCTGTTGTCCTACAGCAGTGCTGCCAGTGAACGACACGAGCTTCATCCTGGGGTCCTTGACCAGCTGCTGCCCCACTTCCCCCCCGCCCACGCAGAGCGCCGCCACGGCGCCGGGAATGTTGTTCTTGGCCAACACGCCTTCCACGATCTTCGTCACCGCCACTGCGATCAGGGGCGTCGTGTCTGAAGGCTTCCACACGCTCACATCGCCGCATACCTGGATATGCAGATTGAATAAATTATAACACGTACCCAGGGTACTAATCTACGTTTAATCGCACTCGTATAGTGAGTCGCACCTCTCTTGGCCCCCGAGGTCTCTCACCCCGCGCCCTGCACCCCGCAGCGGCGCGAGGGCTCATTTAAGGGGTCGGTCTATAGTATGCATAAAGTCGATTACCAATGCGTTGAATCGACTAGGTTAAAACTACGCTGAAAGGTCCACTACACGAATGTATGAGAAGAGCAACAGTAGGAGAGGAATGGTGACGTATTGTCAAGCTTGTCACCGCCCTTCATATGACGACCACGACTACTCTGCCAGAGTGTTGAAGACAAAGAAGATCATCCATGGTCGCTGGTTCATATCCGGCTCGAAGGACCAATTAATGTGTTTTGTTTAATTCATTACTCTATTATGCGGGGACGTAAGTATTAATACTTATAGGGATTTTTTTTTTTTTTAATTTATTGAAAACAAATTATAATATACATTTTAAATGTTTATGACAGCGGGCAAAAACTCAGCAGAGTTTATCTGCCGCTGCTAGTTACTCACGTTAAATCCTTATACTAAACAGACGAGTTATTGTTGTGCTGCGTTACAGTTTAGGTAAAATGCTTTGACAATTCTCTTGCATCTATTGGGGTTGGCACACACTTCATTATGAGTTTCCAATTGGAGCTTATTATTATTATATCACAGTGTAAATGAAATCGAAATGATAATTGACATAGGAGGTAAACTGATAACGATACTCGTATTGTTGCCTCCGGTGACTGATAGTGTGACTTAGTTTCTTCAAGGTTAACGAACATAATGATCGAGCAAATCATTGATAAGATTTTGTAGTAAAACCTACTACGATTGCGAATGAAAGCCACATGAGGCAGCATACTCATTCCAACATGCGGATGACGATAGATAACAATAAGTACTATTCTCGTACCTATAAGCACATAATCGAAACATCGTGGCATCGTCAGAAAAGTTGAAATTCCCAAGGTGTTAAAACTTGTTTAACTAATAGACAATAGCGATTGGCCCGATTAACTGCTTCGATATTGCCTACTGTCGCATTCACCATCTATCTTTCTTCCCTTGTACTTTAACATTTGACAGAAAGTAACAGCGAATGTAATTGAGATTCCAGATGTGGCAGAACATAGGCCTCAGATCTGGCGTGGTGTTTCTGAAAATGACAGCTGAGAGGCGACAACAAAAAAAAAGTAAATACGAACCATGGCGATAGCACTGTTCCATCCAAAGACGGCGACGGGGAAGTTGAAAGCGGTGATGATGCCCACGGCTCCCAGGGGGTTCCATTTCTCGATCAGCACGTGCCCGGGGCGCTCCGAGGGGAAGATCGTGCCCGGCAGCGAGCGCGACAGACCCAGGGCCAGGTCGCAAACATGGATGTATTCTACCACCTCTCCGATGGCTTCTGGGAGGATTTTACCTGGATAGAAAAAAAATGAGCGTGAGATCGAATGGTTTAACCTGGCGTTGAGGGTCGAGATAATAGTTGTGGTGTTCTAAAGCCGGGTACTCATCTTCGAGCTGTAAACGTAACTGTTGCACATTACAGTAACCAAAAACCCTAGTGTGAACTATCTTTCCGCTCGCGAGATATTCGATGGATAAAATCAGAATCATCCCTAGGGTATACGAAACGGAAGCGGAGAGATTCCCCTTGGAGGGAGCCCCTGGAATCTGCTTTTTTATTCGACTCGTTCGTCCCGAATTTCTCCCACTGAACAATACCAGACTACTGGTAACTCTGCCATGACGTCTGCGCAACCTGCGAACAACGCCTGGTATCCTATCTTTCTTAAAAGTATACTATATTCTGACATAACGTTACCCATTTCCAGAGACACCAGCTGCCCCAACGGCTGCAGTTTCTCCCGCAAAGCGTCCCCGATCTGCCTGACGACCTCCCCGCGCGCGGGCGCCGGCAGCTCCGCCCACTCGTGCCAGGCCGCCTGCGCAGCCGCCGCGCACGACTCGTAATCCGCTGGACTCGCTGCCTGCACTTCTGCTATGATCTTGCCGTTGGCGGGGCTGTATGACTGGATTACCTGGAGTAGCATTTAAGAGTAATAAGGATTTGTAAAACTTTTGTTATGCGAAATAGTCATGCGTTTGTCATAATCACGTCTGATGGTAAGTAATTGACGGTTTTTACGTCCATTTTCTAGTGATATTCGTTTAGGTATCAAATAATGTTAAAGTAGGAAGTAAATGTTGGGCAGTCTTCTTTTAAAAATTAAATGCATGAGAATAGTTTCAAGTGTTAGCATAATTTTGATAGGTTATCGGCCCATGATGATGTTTGTTTTTAGTGTTTGTTATTGAGACTCATATTCCATATATATTTATTGTCTAATGTGTATAATGCGTATCTTTATCATACTTTTCTTCTCTTGGTCCAGTTTAGCTGGATGAGATTCCTCTTTAGGGAGGAGTTCGCCGTCGTACTATACCTATTCTGTGTAGGTATTATTGTAGTTTTAAATTGTTATTTCAAACTAAGAGTTTCGTTACTTTCTTACAATATAAATAATTACTTAAATAAAAATAAAAATAGTGTAAGAATGACGCCATGCTAGCTTGTTTACTAAGGTTAAAAGTTATACAACACGATGATAAGGAGAGGGTGTACCGTCTTATCAGCACAAGCTAACGGCCTGGAACAATAAGTGTTTGTTGAACATACGTTATTTGCACATTTGTTCTTAGCCAAGTATTAAATGTACTATACCATACTTATTATTATTATTTTAGTGTTTATTCCATCAATCATTACGTCTACTGTTTACACCATTAACCTATCGAAAACATTGCATTCTTACGACGTTTATAGGTTAAAAACTAAAGTAAATTGCCTGTTGTGTGGTAGTAGTGTACAGAACTGATATGGGACTTAAGTCATTTTTCTAATTTGGAACGTCAATTCGTCTATTCGCACACATTACTCACACATACAACAGGCCATTTACTTTAGTTTTTCACCTATACGTAAGTAGTCAGCCAAACGGCACCCCAGGCCACTGTAGAACCTTTTTACAATCTACGTCGCAGTACTTTGCCGCTGACTGACACAAATAACAAGCCGGTAACTGCGATAAGGCTATACAGTGGCCTAAGTTACCATTTGGTTGACCGTACCTATGCGTTTGCAAAACTCTAAAAAACGTGTTTTCCCAAAGACGACACTTACTAACTAGATATTTGTTTCATCTAAAAAAAACTACATATCCAATTTCATCGGAATCGTTAACCGTTTCATAGATCGCCAAAATAAATAAATAAATACCTACACAAAAATTGTTCGTTTAAGGTTGGGTATTAAAGATAGGTACAAGTATTAAAGATATCGTAAGTGCTGCCGAACTTTTCAACCTCGCGAAGGATCGGAGGAAACATGCGGAGCTGACTGCCAACCTCCACTAGTTGGAGAGGCACTATAAGAGAGAGAGAGATTAAAGATCAGTCAATAAAAAGACGTACCTGCCCATTGGCCTGCCATTTTCCGTTGAACACTCCAACATTCTTCTTTTCCAAGCCCAACTCCTTCAAGAAGGAATATTTTGGGTCCTCGACGAGGTAGCTGGAGTTGCGAGCCATCGGTACAACCAGACGCAGAGAAAACACTTTCCGACACAACACACGACTCATCAGTGCTTCTTTCACCCGAGCCAGTATCAAAATACTTGTTTACGAAGTATTAAGTTGATATGAGGCATTATCTTATTTGTGGCAATTATACATGAACGTCTTATCGAGTTGATAAAACGGTTGCTGGGCCAAGCTAATTGGTATCGGTATTTCGTAAGAATCATTTTCGCAGTTGTACTCTTTCTTCCACGCTGGTCTGGGAGTAAAGAAAAACATAGAATTTGCTAGTTGCTTCTCTTCCCGCGCAGTTGTTAAAGCCCATCGAGGGAATGGGCGAGTCTTAGGAATCATGTTATAGGCGATGCGGGTAGCAACCCATCACCATTTTGATTTCCCTTTCCAGCTACACGCCCTTAATCATGCTAAAAGTAGCCTTTTGCTACCTGGTTTTGCTACTTTAGGCTCTGTCTACCCCGTAAGGGATAAATACGTGTAAAAAAGTGGGTTTATATATTTTTTTGCAATTTTACTGGGTAGGTACCTATCATGAAAATTAACTGAATGTCAAATGAAGTCTAATGACACATTTTAGCAGGGATAAGGCTTTAAAGTTACCCACATAAACAACTAAGTGGAATAAATGTTCCAATTTTTTTACTGTATTTTTGAAGTAGTACCTACACAATTGGGAAAAGTTTCCTCAGGACAAATTCCAAGCACAAACATTATTGAGGAAGTGTTAACGCATTCTCCCAACCTTCTAGAGTTAAAAGGGAGCTTATAATAGAGAAAACTTACAACAATTGGAGGATGCCTTAGCCAGCTACTGTGTGGTAAACAGACAGGTCTACAACTAATAACTGATATACATAAGCATTGTTAAACATTAATAAGGGTGAGCAACGCCATACTTAAGAGGGCTGTAAACGAACTGTACAGTAAATGAAATATTATCTGAGTATCTACACTAATGTTATAAAAAGGAAATATTTGATTGTTCATTTGAATTGAACAGGCTCCAAAACTACTGGAGTGATTTGAAAAATTATTTCATCTTTTCACCTACATTATCACAAATAAACATACATAGCAGGCAACAGCTAGATATAAATACAAAGAAAGACTTCAATAATATAACATTAGGTCTATAACATCATTCACAAAATGTAGTAAAACAAATGTAAACTAAGTTCAACTATATGTATATTTTATAAATATTATATCTAATGATTATCACATTATTGAACAGGACCAGTCACTACTGTTTTCTGTTAAAGTCCCTTCTCTATATTCTTTTGCTTTGTGGTCCAGGTAGGTGTTTTCATGCCTCTTCAGCATCCACTCCGGCAGTGGTTTGTCCCAGTCAGGAGGAGGACCACTGCGTTTCTTCCAGATATCATTCCTATAGTGCGCCCTTAGCCTTTCCATACGACGGGCTTTCTCACTCTCTATGACAGCTTTCTGAAAATGTATTAAGATTGTTTTAAATCAGAAGTTCTGAATGAACAGAAAACCCTTTATTTATCTGTACTCTATTTACTATATCTGTATTACACCTTGCCAAAAAAATGGGCACCCATGGTTTTTGTGTTTTATGTGCATCTTATGACGACCGGATAGCCTAGTGGTTAGTGACCCTGACTATGAAGCTAGAGGTCCTGGGTTCGAATCCCGGTAGGGGCAGACAGTTGTATGATGAATACAAATGTTTGTGCCCGAGTCATGGATGTTGTATGTATTTAAGTATGTATTTATCTACATTATACAAGTACATTTATCCGTTGCCTGGTACCCATAGTACAAGCTTTGCTTAGTTTGGGGCTGGGTCAATTGGTGTAATTTATATATATGGATTGGTCCCTCGCTTAATACTCCTCTCATCTACTCAAAGGTTAACTGGTAGAGATCCCTTATAGGGATAATTTCGCCTTTGTGCATTTTTAATGTCTTTTTTTGTGACTTGTGTCTGTTTCTTTATATTTATACAATAAAGCATTTACTTAATTAATTTTGAATAATTTTGTTCACAGTTGGAAGTTTCCAAAAATTTATCTATTGTTATGAATTATAAGAGGTGTGAGGACCTACACCCCTTCCTCGGACCACTATTCCCAATGGTCATAAAGTTCAGCGCCATTCTTTTTACAATAACCTAAATTAAATTGTTGATTGTATATTTTATTTATTATATTTCAAACTCATACTAACAGCTGCCTTAGCATCCTTATCTGACTCCCATTTGCAGCAATTGTCATAATCCTTCTTCCACTGGTTGCAATCTAGAGTTTCACCGAATATGAAGTATTGGTGAAAGCGCCCCCTAAAGCTTGTGCACTCCTTGTATTCATCCTTGTAGATTTCACAGTCTCTTATCTGTAAGAATACAAACCTATTACTTTTCTTTTAACACAAGTATGGGAATTCAAAATTAGAATGCATGACCATGCTAAGAGCTCTCATAGTTGACTGTGGTGTAAGAATAGGGTGGCAGGGCTGGCAAAATGCCACGGTCCCCTGACCAAAGAGGGCCCCGCCCCAAGAGGCCGCAAGCTCAAAAATATTAAAATTAAACTGAGTACAACATGACGATTTTTACTGATAGGGCCCCATCAAAAGAATTTGCCATGGGCCCCAGAAGGTATAGTTACGTCACTAATAGTTGAACTGCATTAATGTTCATAAAATACTTGTGGTAGCAAAGTTCCTGCTAAAAAGTTTTTAAGAAAGGCAGAATCTCTGAAGTAGTATAATTTTTTAAATTTAAAACGTTTAATCTGTCTTCAGCAATTATAAATTTAATCATATTTAAAGTCTGATCTGGTCTCTATTCCTTACGATGTAGACAGAGCCTAGGGTAACAAGATCTTTAGGTCACGTTTAGAATGATAAACATGTGTAAAAAAACAGCTCGCTAAAAGCCGCTCTCAACAGCTAGATACTAGAGTTCTTTTACCTACCAACCACTTCTCTGCCTCGAAATCACTGGAGTCGTTGTTAGTTTCCTCAGCAGACCTTGGTTCATTTTCTTCGCTGTTTGTTGGTGCCATTATATTTGAGTAAATAGTTGTTAGGAAATTTCAGAAGTTGAAATCGAAATCACTGAACTGCAAAAAATAACCTGTAATTTTTTTTATTATATAATATACACAGATTTCCGATTGGAATATAAAAACTAAGTTATGCATTATTAGTAAAATACGTGTCGTACGAATACTAGTACTTACCAACCATGGCATGGCACATTTAATTCACAAATTTCACGTATTGCACAACTTGTAAATAAATACAATATAAATTTGAAATTTGACAGCTCTTCTCATATAACCTAGTATAACCTCTACAATATAGACAAGCAAGATAAAAGTGATACAAAACATCTTAACTAAATCATGTCAACCAACATCAAAATCGCAATGCAGCACGTACTGAAACCATTTAAGCTACTTATAAAATTGCTGACATTTTATTGTCACGTACTCACGTTATGTCAAACGTAAAGCAGAGTAAAAGGGATAGATGCGTAGAAATTAGAAAAAAACAAGTTTATGGAATTAGTGTACTTTGTTCCTTAGCTTAGATAAAGAAAATACGACATTTATTTAAATAAATTAACTTTGGGTTGATCATCCAATAAACGTTTTAAATACTTAATTTGCATTTAAACATAAGACAGTATAGTATAGTGTGGAATAGCACTTCGGTTCAGTGTTTTCATTAGTGACATTTGTTTAAAAATTAGAAATGTCTCTAAATAAGCTTGTTGGTGGAGATTGTGGCGGTAACAATTCCCTTGTTCAGTTATCGAATATTGTTGGCCGAGATGCAGCGATCACACATCAGATGTCCCAGTCGGACAGGTTCGTCAACGAATTCATGGCTCAAAATTCCCAAGTGCCCCAAACTTTTAACATGAATGCACTTCTCAAAAACATACCTGAAGTCGAAAAAGTTAGCAATCAACAGATAAAGCCCACAATTAGACCGAATTTTTTGCCAAGTATGAGCTCACAAATGATGTCCCCATGGGCAGCTGGCCCATCATCGTCTTACATGGCGCCTCAACACTTGTTAAGGCCCATGTACATGTCTCAACAACCAATGATGCATCAGCAAGATAAATCAAATGTTCAGATTCAATACATGGAGGAATCGGATATACAAAAACCTGAAAACAGCGATGTCAGAGCAAAAGCACAAGAGTATGTAGACAATGTGAAGAATGATGATGAACTTGCATACAATCAATTTATGTCATTTATGAAGAGAATAAGCGCAGGGGAGCTTAACCTGGGTGAAACAACAGAGACTACTCAAAGGAAGAGTAGAGATGAAATAATTGATGAAATGGCAGAGAAGTACAAGGACGAATGGGCCAAGTTAAGTGATGTCACTGACTACTGGAACACAGAAGCTGCAAATGGCATTGCCCAAGAATATGCATTTACAGAAGGCAATGTTATGCTTGAAAATAAAAGCTCCCTTGAAATAGGGAAAGAGAAATTAAAAATGGGAGACATTCCTGGTGCAGTCCTATGTTTTGAAGCAGCTGCTCAGCAACAACCTGACTCAGCCGAGGCATGGTTCTTGCTGGGAACAACTCAGGCTGAGAATGAGCAAGACCCATTGGCCATAACTGCTTTGAAAAAAACACTTGAAATAGACCCAAGACAACATGAGGCATATATCACACTTGCAGCTGCATACACCAATGAAAATATGCCGAAGTATGCCTTCATGGCACTGATTGATTGGCTGAGGGCTAGTCCCAAATACAGTGATCTATTACCTCAGGATGTTGATCCAAAAGGTTTGGATTTAAAAAGTCTAGAATCTTATGTTAAATCATTGTATCTAAAGGCTGCACAAATAAACCCTACTTTGATAGACCCTGATGTTCAAAACGCTTTGGGAGTTGTGTTCAATATTAGTCAAGAATATGACAAAGCTGTGGACTGTTTCAAGACAGCTTTGATGGTTGCCAACACAGACTCAAAGCTGTGGAACAGGCTGGGAGCAACATTAGCTAATAGTGAGAGGTCTGAAGAAGCGGTTGAGGCCTACCATGAGGCCTTGAATTTGGAGCCTGGGTTTATAAGGGCTCGATATAATGTTGGCATTACATGTATGAATTTGGGTGCCCACAAGCAGGCAGCTGAACATTTCTTAGTGGCTCTGAACCAGCAACATAAAGCTAAAAGTATGTTTCCAGATTCCACATCTGGAGACGTTAGTTCCTCCACTATTTGGACAACTCTCAGGATGGTGTGCTCATTCATGGGAGAACATGATGTGGCAAAATTAGTTGATGATAGAAAATTAACTGAATTGAATACTTTTTTTCAAATTGAGTAATTTAATATCTGAATGAAAAGCATTAAATTTAATCAACATAATATTACCAGAAAAATTATGTTACTGGTTATCTTGTTGCATAATTACTAGCACATGCTGATAAGTGATAAGACTCTACATTCTTAAAAACATTCATTCTTATTTGTGGTTCATGTTTTGGATGGTCTAAGGGAACTAATTTTTGTAATGGGACTAGAATATGGAATTTAGGTTTATATATGAACTTAAATAAATGTGATGCAATAATTATTAAAGTTAATGGTGTTTTTATATCAATTGTTAAAGGAAGTAGCCATGCAATAAAAAATATTTTTTATATTTTCAATTGTTTTAATGTTAACTCTTAGCATGTAAAAAACTGCACTTGTTGTCAGACAAGGGGCAGCCCTGTGGATGGTGATTGTAGAACCAGCAAGGCTTAAACTGTACTCTGATGTTTATAGACTTTGATTTATTCTTTTTATATTGACTATCCCTCTCTACTTCTTCAATTGTCTTTGGATATCTCAATTGCACCTTACCACTCTGTACCTTGAAGATATGGTGATTGTTTTTCAAAAGTGTTTGAAGGCCTCCACACTCTGACTTCAAAGACTTAAGCTGATCTTGTGGTATCAGTTTTACCAATTCATTTATATCAGCTGTTTTTCCTGGGCTCCAGCTAACTGACAAGATGCATCCATCAAGTAAATAATCGGTTATCTGCCCAACAATTGACTGAATGATGCTTTTGTCTATTTGAGTACAATTTTTTACTCTTTCAACTGGATCTCGAGATTTAAAGTCATCAATCCAATCATTCTTACTGTTCTGACCATTCCCATTAATAATATTCTGTATGTGATTACACCACTCTTCAAATTCTTTATCATTGTAAGTTCTGCCTCTGCCAACAAGGCATATTCTTTTTGTGCTAGGTATTTTCAGCCTGTCTGTATCAGTTCTAAACCCAACATCCTTACACAACTGTTTGATGTATTCCAAATATTCTGTATACTGACTTTTGGATGAATTTTTGCGCTGATATTTAGTACCATCAAAGTTGTAGGCACAGCATGGCAGTAGAAAAAAGTTACATTTGTAGGAACTTCTTGCTGCAATCACTGGAATCCAAGGAGTAAGCTCATCTGAGTGATTCCCAATAAGCCAATCAGTTTCAGGAAATAAATGCACATCTGAAGGTGTTATTGTTTTCTCCTGCAAGAAAATTTGTTTACTTTAACTACACTCATTTATATTGACTGACTATACCACTTTGAGTGGTAGAACTAGGTTTAATTTTTGTAATCAACCTGTTTGTCTAATCTAGTCTTACTTACTTCTAGTTTAATGTCACTACCAAACATGTCCCATATTTGTCTCTTTCTAACATCAATTCCAACTCCAGGGTGACCTTCTATTGCCAGAATATAGACTAGTAAGCCATTGCCACAGCCCAAGTCTACAAAGCTTTGCAGTTTATCAATGCCATTATGAGTTCTTTCTTCTTCCCAAAGCAAGATAAGATATGTCGCTATGGCTACATCTTCATAAACAAATTTTGTTGGATCTGTGCATTCAGGCCATACCTGTGAAGTGAATTTGTACAAAATATAAACCTACCCATACATGTTTAAAAAATATAAAGAGTAAAGCTTCAGGTAGTAGCCATTTCAATGATACCTAAAAAGATATTATTTTTAAAATAAACAGTGGTGTACCTTAACCATTTCTTTTCCATACTTGATTTTGAGATCATTATATCTCCTGTAATACTTCTCACTTGACACCAGAGCTAGTGATTCATTGCAAAAGTGCAGGTTACTCTTTTCATTCAGACATTCTTGGCCCCACTTGATAAACTGTGGCAGCACTGTTTCTGAAAGCCACTTGAATGACTTTGATTTAGGATCTGAAACAAATACAAGCATGTCTTAAGTTGTTTACAAAAATAATCTTATAAGCAAGTTCAAAGCTTTAAAAATTACCATCACTGACCACAATCGGCTTTAAGTACAACTTGATTGCCAGTTAATTGCAAAGTATAAGAGAAAGTTGGACATAAAATCTGCTCATCATTCTCAGGTGTTATGTCATAAAACGTGACCTGAGCTTTATCTTTTAGCAAACAGATAAGTTGAACAGCATGTTTGTCACTATAGTTTTTAGGTAACAGCTCTGAGAACACAACATGAATAAGACTATCAGATTCTGTTTTATTGCATTGCTCTAGCAGCATAACTTTGCGCACATAGACTATATAACATTCAGCGTCTTCTGTACTTTTTAGTTTTACATAATGGTCTGGTAAACACAACTGTGAGGATATAGTTTTGCAATTGGATTCGTACAGTACTTTGCTGCCCCACACTCTTTTATTAACTACATGGGATTTCGTTATTAAGATTTGCACGGATTGCCAAAATGATTTTTCAGACATAGTGGTTTTAGTCATTATTTCACTTTTCATATTTGGTATGTATATCCAATATAAAATACGCAAAAACAGTAAAAGAAGTTAACAACTTCCAAAACGTGTTCAGATCGTTTGACTTTGACGCACGTTTGACGTTTCACGTTGACATTTACAACAACAGTGACATTGACATTACACAGCACAAGTAAACTATTCCGGTTTCCTTAAAAATCGCTATTTGACGCTATTATCATTTTCGTTTAACGATTCCATTCGATTATTTTTGAGTAGGCAGTGTGATTCTGATTTAGTTTTTCTATGTTTATTTATATTTTAAATATAGTTAGTGCAAATCAACTAGAACTAATCTTAACTATGTTACGAAATTGTAAAAAGCAGTATTTATAAACGCGTATAGGTAAACACTAACTCGACTGACGTCAGCTGTCTACTAACCAGCTGCGAGATATATTCTTTATTTTTACTTTTAGAAAATCAATTTTACTACGCAATTTTTAATGTATTTGTATGTCTAATCGTTATATTATTAATTTGATCTTGTTCTCATGTTATCTATATATGTAGGTAATGTCATATACTGAGCTTGAACATGGCTATCAAGGGTTGCGGCAAGCTACACAACATCCCCAGTTTTATGTCGGCGATGATGGGAATCTCGTACCAATAAGATCTTCTGTAAGTAGCAGTATGTAGATATAGTTATATTACATGTAGTTTCGTTGAATAAAGCTTTAAATTAATATACTTAGCTATTGCTTTGAGATGCAAAAGTTATGAGAAACCAATTCAACATTTGCTGAAATATTTCTTGCTATTATAATAGTTGCTCCATTTTAATATTTGTTTATAAAGTTGGTTTTAAAATAAAGTTAAGTTCATGAGCTCTGAACTTTAATTTCTTTGTTTCTAGAAATTTGGCAAGTGTCCATAATTATTATGCCATTGCATTGAGAATTTTTTCCTTCCATTCATCATTTAAAAACGTTAGAAATTTATAAATGACCTTTTTCTAGTGTAATAAATAGTTATTTTTGATGACAAAATATATAGGAACTTAGATTTTTATGTAGAAGGTACACAATTGTTAAAAAAATATTTGATGGAGAGAAGTTCATCCTTTACATTTCTAGAAAGTGTTTACTTACTGTGTAATTAGGATGCATCATACAGTTCACTGTTGAAACTTTTTTCTGGGATTATTTTACAAGAAATATCCCTGCACTACAAAACTACAACTTAAAGACAGTAATTTCATACCAAAACTAAATAAACAAAACACATTTATCACTTTTATGATAATGTATCTTTAACCTTGCTAATCAAAGAAAATGATAAACACTATTAATACTACTAATGATATCACAATTATATTAGCAGATTTGAGACTAAACCATCTTAATCCACATTATTACACAACTTCAAGGCTAATGCTAACTGGTTATATTTGTTTAAGCACATAATCCTTATCTAAAATCAAAAACCAACATTGCCAAGATTTACAGATTAACACTGCTACCTATTGTAAATACATTTAGCATTGAACTACCATAATATCTCACAAAATTACTGTGTCTATCGAGCAAGGTGCATGTCCACACATGCAAGGTTCACAGAGTATGATACAAGTATGTACCTACACATTATATGATTACAGAAACGGAACTGGTATACAATGCATATTTTATAGTTGGTTCTATTCTAGTAACAATGTCAAGTGAGGTAATGCAGTATGTTAATTTGTGTCAAGTTTATCATAGTTATCTAGTGTGTGTAGTGATAACCAGCCATTGACAAGGCTGGTTTGTGTTATCTTTAGTTTTGCTTGAAATATTCACTCGACTGCATGTGAAGTGAAGTGATGGAATGGCAGTGGCTAAAAGACTGGTGGAGGTTAAAAAGATGGAGGAGTAGAAAAAAGAAGGAACAAAATGATGATGATTTTTGTTACTGTGATGATTGTTTGCCTGATGTGAGCCATAATTGTCAAAATTTGTGGTTATTGATAATGATTACGTTTGTTGTTATAATTGTGTTTGTTTTTAAAAGATAATGGGGTAGGTATTTACTATTTACGTAACTTCGGCTAATGAATCTTACATTCAAAGTTTGTAATAAATATTCCCCTTTTAAATTAGTAGAATTTTGCGTCACAGTTTATTTTAAACAACATCTTAGCTTGTATCTACTTCATGCTTTTATAACAAAGTAAATGGGTCTTTGTGTTCTGAGTATTAATACTTAATTTGGTTTGTGGAAGCTAGATCAACAGCAAAGGAGCTAATGTATTCTTTTGTGATAATTTTGCACTCATGGCCACACCACATATTTGCTTTGTGTCTTGAAACAGATGAGCGAATATTTTAAAGTTCCTACTCTTTTTTAAAATTTGCCAAAAGCATACGAATAACTTTATAATTATAATAAATGTGTCGTTTTCTTTCATTAATAGTTTATGTTACTTAGAGTTTACTGTAAACAGATACTCCTCCTATTCAGTTTATTGTAAATTAATTAGGTAGGTACTCATTGAATTCCATAACAGACATGTTTGAAGCAGCAGCATCCATTTTTTTAGGGCCTAATTATGCCAAGTTGAATCATTATTTCACATTTAATATCCTTTTTGTATGTATGTATGTATAACTCTTCATTGAACAAAAAACACGATAATTTTACAGGTTACAAGGCAAGCAGATGAACAGAGGCGAACTTGTCCCTTGAAGGGATCTCTTCCAGTTAACCTTATTAATTATGTGTTAATTGTTTTATGGATTCATAGTTAATTGTTCTAAGGTAGTGAAACATGCATGTTTTTACCGTTTAGCGTCAGTAGTCTTGGTGAACAAGTGTCTTCAGTTTTTCCTTATAGAATAGGATAACGTGTAGGTATTGCGGGAAGGATAACCTTGTTTTCCGAGTAACTTGTATATGCCAATATTCAACGGCCTAGAAGGTTGATATGGTTATATTTGAGTTAGGTATATATAATACGAGTTCTATTAACGGGAAAACAGATTTTCGTAGAGCAAGCGGAGTGGCGTGACTATTGGGTGGCAGGAATGGTAAAATGTCAGTAATGTCACGGCCCCTAGCTCTACGGGGCTTCGTACTGGATGTACCTAAAGCACAGAAGAGACTTAATATTTAGGAGTATAAAATCCCTTCTGTGCTCTAGATGGTGTTACTGGTAACGCGTATCTAATTGTGTTGTCCGTTGTACCTACTTGAAAGTTTCCATTGAGTGTTGGCTGCCGTTGTCATAGCTTACCATGAAACGGGCACTTGCCTGTGTGCCGCTGATATTATGCCTATTTAAATGTGGGCCGTTTTAAAGTCGATATTAGCAGTTTGACTTAAGTCTTACTGCTACCTTGATAGCCGCTAAATGCTTATCGTTGTTTCTTCCCGTCATTCAAATCAATTGTTTTCAAGTCCGTATAGCAACGTATACTGCACGTGACTTGCGTTCACGTGAACTAATGTTAGAGTCATTCTTGATTAATTTAGACTGACAATGTGAAATAGATTCTAAAATGTACTTGTTGTTATAAAGATTCTCAAACATATGCAGTCTTAAATATGAGTTTATCGGAAACGAGAGTCGAGTCACGGTCTTTCTATAGGTAGTGTTAGCCGTAGGCAGTGGGGGGTAGGCAACGGGGAGGTGACTAAACCAAATTTGTACGCATTGCCTACCTGCCCGAGGCCTTAGGTACCATTGGGGACGAAAAGAGCCACTTTGATCGCCCTTTATTTCCCTGACTATACTGATGGGTTTTAGATGAAAGTTTTTTTTTGAAGGGCGAGTTGGACCTGTGCGATTCCCTGGACCCTCACTACGATGGCGGCGGGAAGAAAGTTGTGGTGGGGGTGTGTGCAATGGCCAAGAAGTCGCAGTCCAAGCCCATGAAGGAGATCCTGACGAGGCTCGACGAATTCGAGTATATCAAGATGCTCGTCTTCCCTGAGGAGGTTATCTTGAAGGTTCTCCTCATACTCTAACCTATTAGTGGAACAAAATATTCGGGCAGAGGTATGCTAGTAGTATCCGTCCCTTTCGCACCGGGCTAGTTGGAATGAGACGGACGTGTGAGAAAGTAATTTATGTAAGGATCATCGTGAATGCCCGCGATAGTGACTACGTCTCCTCTTGGCTCTTCCTTGCTATACAAGGCCTGAGATAATAATGCTTATGATTATGACAATATGACATTAATTAGTACGCACAATGTGCTTACTAAGACCTGTGAAGCTATGATACGCGGAAACAATGCAGCCAGCTTAAAATAGCTTCTTCACATCTTTGGTGAGTATTGTTCGTGCCTAGCAAGCAAGGGACGGATACCTACTGTTGAATCCGTGATCGCTACCGTATTTGCTAAGTACCAGTAACTTAGTATTATTTTCTAGTTTATTTTGTTTCACTAGATATATTTGGAAGTATATCATTAGTTCATCTTGGTAACATTATCCCTTGATTTTTCTTTATAGACAGTGTTTGCATGCAGTTTCCTAGTAGTTAAGGCATTGTTTAATGTTAGCATTGATCGGCTTCGGTGTATACACCTTTTGTCCAAGCCGAGGTGTCGCATTACGGATCAGTTATGACGCATTCACACTGCCTTACACCTCGCAATGTGCAGCGATGCATGTATGTGTATCTTGTAAAAAAACGCCAAGTTCTTTTTAATTTGAACCACGAAATGCGGAGACTTAGACTGATGCACTTATTTTCGTTGTCTTTATGTAAATTTTGCTGTCTTTCGCGTTTGTGTTTAGATTCTATGTTTTTATTTCAGATGTAACATTGACTACAATTATATTATTTTTAACTCTTTTGAGATATCTTCCCGCATCTGTGGTCCGCGTGCGACATCGCTGAAAACAGCTCTCAAAACGACATGTAGACCTGTTTCATCGACACACTTTTGAGCGGCTGATGCTTTGCCTTTATTACAATCTGTGTTAGTCGGAAGTACTATTGTCATGTGCTTTTTTTTATTAAAAATTTGAATAGTAGGGAAGAACAGAATGGATGAATGATGACTGTACGGTCCTGTCGAATGCACTTCAGACCATCAGAACACAGAGTTAATTTATATCGCACTTCTTTGATTGCACCTCATCACTTGTAAAAGACATGTTTAAATTCAAAGGCGTGAGTTAAGGAACATTAAATCGTCGATTCAACTAGAAAAGAACTTGGCTGTTCCACTAACGTGCACGTTCAATCGCCGCTAGTGTGGCGGTGAGCGTCTTCATTTTTGAACTGATTCGTGGCCATTTCACTCGGCCGGCAGACGGATAACACTTACTATTTTAATTCACAGAGCCCCGTGGAGGAGTGGCCCATCTGTGATTGTTTGATCTCATTCCATTCAAAAGGCTTCCCATTGGACAAAGCCATTCAGTACGAGAAATTACGGAAGCCGTACGTTATAAACAATCTGCATATGCAGTATGACATTCAGGTATTGGCCATTGTACTTTCCTTATTTATAAATTTGTACTGTGTTCTAAATGTTTCAAGCTATTCAAGGGAGTTCACCGAACCCACGAACAATTTAATAACTCCAAATAGAAAAAGACTAACAATTACAGTGTGTGTAGTTGTATGGTTGTGTGCAATTGCCTTTGCTGATTCGAGATCGGGTTTCAGGATCGCAGGAAAGTATACGCTATTTTAGAAGGCGAGGGAATCGAGATACCGAGATACGCTGTTCTGGATCGAGACTCGCCGGACCCCAAGCGTGAGTTTTGAAGATTTTCAGTACAAGATGCAGTATGTTCTGATGATGCCGCAACCCACTGTTTCGAGTATTCAGGCTGGGAATTATTGTGATAGTAGCTTGCGAACTTCTTTGCAAGTAGCTGTCATATTCTTTACAAATATGTTACGTATTCGCACGAAGTTATGTAAACTACTGTAATAACAAAGTTTCCCTTTTATTGCAATATTTGTGGTTTTTTTTAATAATCTTTTTCTTTTTAGACCATGAGCTGGTTGAATCGGAGGACCATGTCGAAGTGAACGGTGTTGTGTTCAACAAGCCGTTTGTGGAAAAGCCGGTGTCCGCCGAGGACCATAACATCTACATATATTATCCCACCTCCGCGGGCGGAGGGAGTCAACGACTGTTTAGAAAGGTACCTTCCAGAGTTACTAAAGTTATAAGTTATAACCCAGTAGTGTTCTGAATATTAAGTTGCCAAATTTAAAGAACTCTAAAAGAAAAAAGTGTTTTTTGTTTTTTACTAGTCACTATTTCTTAAAAATAAAATATCGTGAGATGAAAAATGACATCATGTGACATTGTCGCTTGATAGCTTTCATGGTGTATATCTAGAGCTAAAACTTGCGTCACGTCACGATTATTTCCATCAATAATTAATTACCTGTGTGAATGAATAATACAACAACTAGTAATTTGTTTATGACTATTTAACATTTTCAGATAGGAAGTCGAAGCAGTATTTATTCACCCGAATCTCGAGTGAGGAAGACTGGATCGTTTATTTATGAAGATTTTATGCCAACTGATGGTACGTATCTCTATCAGTTACATGGATCAACTTTTTAAGTATGTGATCGCACTATTTCATACAATAACGTAATGTTATCTCAAGTGTTTTTGTGTATTACTGTCTTTTCTGATGAAATATGCCGTAAAACAATGATTTATGAGCGCTTCCATTACATGATTATTATTATTTTCCTTTTAAATTGCTTAAAGAGACCTTTAGATTTTTCTGAATATCAAATTGAGAAGATATTTTGGAAATTTATAACACGAGATCAGTCTATTCTATGTTAATAAAAAAGAGCCTTCAGAGTAACAAAGGACCATGTACTGGAAAATTGTTCGTAGGCCATGATCCCTCCGTCGCTGATACGAAGATGTTCTCCCACTATTAGAAATTATTACGCTATGTCATTACGTGAGAAACACAATCCACGCGATTGTTTACAGCCTCTTTGAAGGCTTTTCTCCAGCATCGTCTTTACCAGTAACCAAAGTTAGACGGTATTTCATAAATCAGTCAATGATTTTTGTTTTTCAGGCACTGACGTAAAGGTATACACAGTGGGGCCAGACTACGCGCACGCGGAGGCGCGCAAAAGCCCCGCCCTCGACGGAAAAGTCGAAAGGGACTCCGAAGGCAAGGAGATCAGATATCCTGTAATATTATCCAATCAGGAGAAACTGATATCTAGGAAAGTTTGTCTAGCCTTCAAACAGACTGTTTGTGGATTTGATTTGTTAAGGTAAATGGAAGTTTTACCTTGTTAATCAGCATTTTATGAAGTTTTTTCGCCTTTTCCTCTCAGCAAATATTGTTTAAAAATTGATGTTCAGCGTTAA
This sequence comes from Pandemis cinnamomeana, assembly GCA_932294345.1. Classification (NCBI taxonomy): domain Eukaryota; kingdom Metazoa; phylum Arthropoda; class Insecta; order Lepidoptera; family Tortricidae; genus Pandemis; species Pandemis cinnamomeana. The sequence goes on along the minus strand of OW028705.1, from coordinate 4,980,204 downwards.
CTTATTACGAAAACGGGAGACGGCACCGATGCTGAGTTTAGTTTGTTCAAAGTGGTTGCGATCTGTTCTTCCGTTGTTCCGCCCGAATATTCATCCTAACATGAAAACGTATCTTAAAACTTTTACCTGTACCTTTTTGCATCTAAAAACCAGAACTAATACTGAAATTAGGGTAATTTTGATCCGAAACATCCATGTTTACCTGTTTAGCGACGGAACTGATACTCCAGGGGGAATACTCGAGAAAAAATATCGTCAATTTCAAAAGTCTTATTATCAAATAAAAATGTTGGTCCTTCGAACCGGATTTAGTGCAAGTCTTTCTGCGTCCACAGAGCTAACGGAAAATCATTCGTGTGCGACGTTAACGGCTTCTCGTTCGTGAAAAACTCCAACAAATACTACGATGACTGCGCCAAGATACTTGGCAACATGATCCTTCGGGAGCTGGCGCCTACGCTGCACATCCCTTGGTCGGTGCCCTTTCAGCTCGACGATCCGCCCATAGTGCCGACGACGTTCGGGAAAATGATGGAGTTGCGGTGCGTGGTGGCCGTGATAAGGCATGGCGACAGGACTCCTAAGCAGAAGATGAAGGTCGAAGTGCGCCATCCAAGGTTAGTTAAGGATATCACATAGAGGTTGATCGACTAATGAAGACCGAAGAGCTGGCAGCTTCCTCGCACGACGAATCAGTATTGCGATACGAGGAAATGCTGCCGGCGTCTTTGGCTCTTTTACGCGGGGGAGCTCTTTTTTAGATTTATTTTAGTTGTAGTTTAGTTAATTGATCTTTATTTTTATTATATACTAGCTTCTGCCCGCGACTTCGTCTGCGTAGAATTATACATAAAAACCTTCCTCTTGAATCACTCTATCTATTAAAAAAACCCGCATCAAAATCCGTTGTGTAGTTTTGAAGATATAAGCATACATAGGGACATAGGGACAGAAAAAGTGACTTTATTTTATACTATGTAGTGATTTTTCTTTAGTTGTTTTTTTAAAGTGTCAATTATTGAAAGTGTCGTGAAAAGTCCAGCTACCTGAGACAAGTGTTAATTTTGCGCGCTCGAAGTCGCGGGTAACGGCTAGTTCCAATATAGGAACCAGTTGTGTTGTTTGAAATTTCCCATTTTCTGTTGAAACACGCAAGATCTACGCATGTTTATGAAAACTAGAAGGTTGATAAGATTCGAGACGGAAGTTGTCACATAGATGTCTGATTATTTGATATCAGTGTGATGTGTCAGTCGCTAAGGCGAAATAGATTTTTTCAATTTTTTTATCTTTAGTAGGCATGCAAAAATAGTTCCGTCTAAAATTCATATCCAAGCTTTTTGCAACTAATACGAAAAAAATACCTTGTATGCACAGAAGAATTGATCTGAATTCGCTTTTAATTGATGCTTATGTTCACCTGTCCCGTTTTTTACAAGCGCTTGAAAATGTCATAATTATCTTTAATTACCATTACCTATAAGCCGGGAGACGATTGGTTTTGCTACTCGCAGTTACCAGCTTCCGGTACATACCAGGTCGTCGGTCCACCTTGCGGGATATAATATTAAAAATTTACAGATTCTTCGAAATATTCGAGAAGTACGAAGGCTTCAAGCGCGGGCACGTCAAGTTGAAGAAGCCCAAGCAATTGCAAGAGATCTTGGACATTGCGCGCGCGCTGCTCGCGGACATACACACGCGGCACGCCGACCCCGAGATAGAAGAAAAACAGGGGAAATTGGAGCAACTCAAGAGTGTGCTGGAGATGTATGTATACAGTACATATGTAGCTTCAGACAACATTGAAAAAGCAAAGAGCGAAGCGGTGGCATAGCTGGCTTTAGGCTGCGGCTCCACTGAGACGGAGACGGGCGGAGCGGAGAGGAGACGTGTGGGGATCGACCAATCATATTACATGAATCCATATCTCGTCTCCGCTCTGTAATATGATTGGTCGATCCCCACACGTCTCCTCTCCGCTCCGCTCGTCTCCGCCTCAGTGGAGCCGCAGCCTTAGACGGACCCTGTGTTTCTAACGCGACATGTCATGTACTTTTTTTTTAGGTATGGCCACTTCTCAGGCATAAACCGCAAGGTGCAAATGAAGTACCAGCCTCGCGGCCGGCCGCGCGGCTCTAGCTCTGACGACGGTAACGCGCCCCCGCCGCACGGTCTGCCTCGCATTATTACACCGCTTCTTATTGGCCAGTCGTTCGTGCGTCACGTGATACGGTCGAAATCCGGCGCGTTGATTGGTCGGAATTGTGTTGTAGATTCTATTATAGCCAATTAATTATGGCGATCGAGTACGATGAAATTATGCTGATTATGAATGGTTGTTTAGAAAGAGAATCTGGCTATTTTTTGTTCAGTATTTGATTTCCTGATTAAGGTATTTGGGTCGTATTCACGTCACGTTGCTATTGGGACACCTAAGAACGTTTATACACCTGCGCGTTGTTCGTCAGTCAATTAATGAACAACTAATGATCGATTAGATAAATATAAATATCGATTCGACGTCGAACGCGTGGGTATATTGACACCTAGAACGACTAGTCTTGTTTTGTTTTGCTAATGATCCTGGATTTATGTAAAACAGTATTTTGAGATGACATTTTCATTTTTTCAACAGTTATACCTGTGTCTGAACACAATTCATACATCCCGTTTCGTTCAGCCAAAGCTAGTTAAATATCATCTCAAAATATCAGCTTGAATTAAGGTCTGTTTTATCTTTCACTCCTTAACTTACTGATCCTTATTTATAAAAAGTTAAGACTATTATAAAATAATATTCTTTTGTTTCTGGCGATGGCAAATGTCAAAGTGACAGATAAGTACAAGCAAATGTGAATAGAGGCTTAAACAGTACCTATACAACTAACTGTGATTTAATGGTTGCAAAACAATGGATCATGGTCATAGGACGGCCAAAGACCGCACTATTTGTACCTGAATAAACACCAGACGGGTTGGTTTTTATTATATGCAATACTGCACACCAGTGAAGAACACGAATATAACGCTGTTCGTTTATTTGAAGCATAATTTGCGCTTTGGCTTACTTAATCGAGTTACACACAGACGGCTCACAGTAAATTAGATTTATAGTTTTAAAGTTAGTATGTCATCAAAATTTAGAATTACTTATTTACCCATACATAGCTATTAGCAATTGTATTAGGTATATATTTAAAGGCATGGTATTCTAATAGCTAAGCTACAAACATATTCATTAGATTTACTTTAGAAAAATAACTCTCTGCCACTCAGAAAAGTCAATGAATTTTAATGATTCTTAAACTTGTAATATTGAATGCAGTATCGAAATCGCGGCTCATATTTCACATAGATTAAAATATTAATTGAAATTTCTGAGACCTGGTTCTAGAAGTTGCAATTTTACGAGTCTAAACTCACAACATTGGCCGAATCAACCAATCAGTGGCTGGGATTTCGAGAAACGGGCCACAGAGGCGATATTTCGGCTTGTAATGTACAGCTTTTTGGAATAAATTTGAATTAGTTTTCCGCTCAGATAATCAGCTGACCCACAGTTAAGCATTACGCGTTCACCACCAAGTAGATTTTGTTTCATTTGTATTGTTTAAAACAAAACATGTAGGTAACGACTTAGAATGGAACTATTAGAATTGTAGACAAGTAGAATACAGTCGCTCTTCATCAGTTGGTTTGGAACGGCGCGACTACAATGTCTCTTAAATTGTTCCGGAATATGTCAGCAGGTGGCGTTGGGTTAGTTTGAGGAAACAGCCCTTTAACCTCTTCGACGCCAACGACACATATCAGCACTGCAGGTTCAACGCCAACGACCTATGTATACGTCCATTACTTCAATGGTCTGGGAGTAAAGAAAAAACATAGTATTTATCAGTTGCTTCTCTTCCCGCGCAGATGGTAAAAGGCCGTCGAGGGAATGGGCGAGGGTCTTAGGAATGTTATAGGCGATGCGGCTAGCAACCCATCACTATTTTGATTTCTTTTTCCACATTTACGCCCTTAATCATGCTAAACGTGGCATTAAGGTTTTGTTGGCTTAGGTTCTGTCTACCCCGTAAGGGATAAAGACGTGATATATGTATGTATTTATGTATGTACTCCAATGCAAAAGCAACCCTCGTTCAATTGGGTTTAGGTTCAACTTAAGGCATCGCAATAAAGAACTGGCGTACGGGTGACGTCTCTTGTATTTGGCGTGGCGGCGAAAAGGTTAACCCCCTTATTCATAAACGCTCTAGGCTTCTGCTGACTTAGCAATCGTTTGTCCTTATCTGTGAAATGTAACGTTACGCGTACGCACGTTAGATGATTAAACTATAGTCCCCAACCATTTTCCTTTCAACGTGACCCCGGTGTAACGCTCGCTAGCCAACCAACTGAATCTCGCGGTACTGCAGTAGAGGGCGCCGGGGAGCCTTCGCTGGTGCTGATACTGAAGTGGGGCGGCGAGCTGACCCCAGCCGGCCGCATCCAGGCCGAGGAACTAGGCAGGATGTTCCGCTGCATGTATCCCGGGGGACAGGGCCGACATATTCCCGGTTAGTGGTATTTTTTTTACTTAGGGTCTTAGATGTTTTTGCGCGTGTATTTAAAGTTTTTTATTTAGTCCATTGGGTGTAAAACGGAATTTTAGGTAGTTTGGAATATCAGTGAATAGTTTTTTGAAGGAGGGGTTCGTGCTCCCCTCTAGAACCGCCACTGGTAGGTAGGTACTTGACCATTCTCAGTGACATGCGTTAACTAATTGATTAGGCTGCAGACCAATATTTTTGTAACATTTTTGGGGTCATCACATTCATTCTTTCATGTACAACTTCAACTATACGACATAACTATCGACGCAGTATGCTTAGTGTAAGTTTTCGATAGCAAAATACGTCTCATTGTATTAAACTGTCTAATACTATGAGAACTGTTTGTTGCCGTTTCGTTCCACTAGGGGCACTGTCAATTATCCCATAGTAAATTGAGACTTACGCGTGCGGTACGTTTTTCGTGTCAAAACTTACGCTAGAGGCTGTGATTGACACTAAAATATCAATGCGTTAATCGTGTACATTGTTCCTTGCAAGGCGAAGGTGGCACTCAAGGGCTCGGTCTTCTACGCCTTCACTCCACATTCCGGCACGACCTCAAAATCTACGCCTCCGACGAAGGTCGCGTCCAGATGACCGCAGCAGCCTTCGCCAAGGGCCTTTTGGCCCTGGAGGGGGAACTCACGCCCATACTGGTGCAGATGGTCAAGTCCGCCAACACCAATGGACTGTTGGACAACGACTGCGATTCCTCGAAAGTGCAGAACATGTGAGTGTGTGCCTAGCCTAAAGTTACACAGACAGTATAACGACAATTTCATTGGTCAATCCTTTATAAGCTTTAGTTTAGCTTCTAGCGGTCGAATTGACTTGGAATTTGATATAATAATTATGTAGGAGGACGCAAGATATGGATAGATAGTCTAAATGCAAGCTAGTAACGGTTTTTGAGTTAGTTATAAAGTTTTTTTTTTAAACTTCCGCCTTGAAAATTAAGCTGAATTAAAACTAAACAATGTAACCTTGCAATATAGCAGACGCTTAGCTATAACTGTCTCCGAATGTTCGTCCCAATTTGCTTATTAAGTACTCCAGTACCACGTCAGTACTCTTTAAATACAATTTATTACTTACTACCCCCTCCCGCAACATTCACCATTCTAGAATAGTTACGAGTATAACTTTCTGTGAAGAGGATTATAGAGTTGTAAAGCTCGATCCAATAGTTTGGTTTTAAGGTCTTGACTCCAGCAAAGACTGATTTGTTCACGTAACCGTTTCCGACCTTCCGACATATCACCTTTCCCCTTCCAGGGCTAAGGCGCGCCTCCACGAAGCCATGCAAGTAGACCGCGAGTTCACTGAAGAAGACCGCGCTCGCATCAACCCGTGCGACTCGCTCAGTATCGCTGCTGCTATGGACTTTGTCAAGAACCCGGTCCGGTGCTGCGCGCACGTTCACACGCTCATACAGCAGCTGGTGCACATTGTGGTTGTCAAGAAGGACGACCCTAAGACTAAAGGTAAGGGAAGTACAAGACGCCACTTCCATTGCTAGAAAAAGTCCATCATCATCATCATCATCTCAGCCATTACAAGTCCACTGCTGGACATAGGCCTCTCCTTTAGATCTCCAATAAGACCGGTTGGAAGCGGTTTGCACCCAGCGCGATCCTCCGATCTTAATGAGGTCATCGGTCCACCTTGTCCATCACTTTACCACTAATCTTATGCTGTTTATATTTGAACGTTTTCAAGCAATCCTTAGCAAAGTTTCGCTTGCCCTTATTGTCTAAGCCGCGGAGGCTCACGATCGCATTCAGCATCTCTTTCTGCCCTCGTTATTTACTGTTCGACAGAAAGAAATGGTTAATGTCTTGGTGATTCGTGTGCGTTTAGGCAATATTTCTTCTAGTTTGAGCTCTATATTCTTGGATCCGCAACGAACTTTTCTAAGATCCCACCAAAATTACTCTGTAAACATTGACTAAACTAGTTTAGCTGGCGTAAACGCGTCTTCTCGTGAAATAAAACTGGTTGTCACTACCTAGCGCAAAAGTAGACATCATAGAACCAATATAGTGAAAATGACACTTCGACATTCTAATCAACATAAAACCTGGCTTGTAAGACTGCAATCTACCTAATCTTGTATCCACAAATTATTCAGTCTAAATTTCGTTTACGATTTCTTTTAATATGATCATTAGATATAATAAACAGATTATGTGATCATTTTACCATCCAGATACAATCCTGTACCACGGCGAGACGTGGGAGCTGATGGGCCGGCGATGGGGCAAGATAGAAAAGGACTTCTGCACGAAGAACCACAACTATGACATCTCCAAAATACCAGACATCTACGACTGCATCAAATACGATTTGCAGCACAACCAACACGCGCTGCAGTTCGACTTGGCCGAGGAGCTGTATATGTACGCCAAGTATTTGGCCGATATTGTTATACCACAGGTGAGTATACAGAATGAAACTTAAGTCGTAAACAAAAATGTGTGTTTCATGCTTAATTTCAATAAGTGCTGGATAATTATAAAGCATTGACTCATTTGTTGAAAATAGTCTGAGAAAATTTGCGGTTTCCTACATTGTTCAAATTAAATCACGAAGCCAGGAAACCGCAAATTTGATTCGACAGATTTGAACAAATGAGTCGCAGCACTAACTAAGCATGAAACACAAATGTTTCATCCTGTAGATAGGTTAGTCAGATTTTTTATATGGTTGTGGCCATTGGGGGACCATTTTGCGAGTTCAGTGTCTCCACACAAGAAAATACTGCTTTAAGACATCTGCCAATGATGATAACTTATATGATAGGTAATGGCATAAGAAAGGAAACAATCGCTAGCCGTTGTAGCCCTGGCGGGCTTATGACACGTATCCGCTACTTTAAGGCAATCTTTTTCTGTTTTTATTGTGATCAGTAAGGAGACTAGAATGCCAATTATTTTTCACTTCCCGCATACGAGGGTTTAACGACAGATTTTAGAAACTGACTAGCGGTCTTCAGTAATGGAGAGGTAGAAGGAGATACGACGGTTTTACCACACCTCTCTGTTTAGTTCTGGGAAATCAGACATTGTGATGTGTAAAGCTTTGGTCATTGTAGACTAATGGTTTTTTTTTTCTGGTATTTTAACTATATGCGATTTTGAAACACGATTTTTTTTTATTAGATTTTTATTGACCAAATAATATGTGTAAATATAGTGGCATTCGAATGTGAATTTTCCAATTCTATTTTTAGGAGTATGGTTTAACTATGCAAGAGAAGCTGACGATTGGGCAAGGCATCTGCACGCCGCTGCTCAAGAAGATACGCGCTGACCTGCAGAGGAACATCGAGGAGTCGGGCGAAGAGACCGTCAATAGACTCAACCCAAGGTTCAACCCACGACTTATCTATAAAATTGTGTGCAATGGGGACTATTGTTTCTCTGCTCACCAGTTGGCGCCACTGTTGACTAAGGACCAGAGGTATACCTGTCAAAGGCGACTTTATAAGATCGGCGACGAATCAAAGTTTTAAATCTTGAATCTCATTAATTATTGTATATTATCTGCCCCTATATATGTAAATAAATAAAAACCTCGCCTAATGATGTAAATTAGAACCAGAAAGAAGCTATTTCGTCATCTGTCGCTTTGGCAGCGAACCTTCCTTACCTTAGCTTAGTTAGATTTTAAGTTAGTTTTTAATGAGGTTGGAGACTGAAAACCAGCATGCCTGCTGAGTCTCCTGTCCTTTTTACCTAATACTTGTATGTGCCTAATGCTTTGATAATGTACTTTTTTTCTTGTATTGGTAAATAAAAATTTCTTTTATTTATTTATTATTTATTTATTATTAATTACAAATTTAACTATCATCATATCGAGTAGCTATGCCGCAATGTTAAAGCTCACTCGCCATCGTGAGTTGCAAGAGTTATACCCCCTTATTCATAAACGCTCTATAGGCTTCTGTTAACTTAGCAACCGTTTGTCCTTGTCTGTGAAAGGTAAATGTCAAAGTGACAGATAAGGACAAACGATTGCTAAGTTAGCTGAAGCCTATAGAACGTTTATGAATAAGGGGGATAATGTTTACAAAGACACAATGATAGGCAATAGCCAACGAGAATTAGCTAAAAGAAGACTTGAAATGTTGAAATTTAACTGATTTAAACTTTTGCACTCATTTTACTATCTGAACTATAGGGGTCTTAATATTGTTAACTTTTTTTACGAGGTCTATGGTCTCGAACGGACTCTTGAACTTTTTTATTAATGTCCCTTAGACATCATGGATATCGTAGCGTATCTGAAACGTCGAGGTAATTCATAAAAATGTGACTAACTAAGACCCGTATAGTCGAGACTTGAAATTTGATGATTATAAAAATACACTGGTAATAAATGAAAGTGTGTCCGTGCGCCAGGTACAGTCACGGCGTGTCGTCGCCGGGGCGGCACGTGCGCACGCGCCTGTACTTCACGAGCGAGAGCCACGTGCACTCACTGCTGACCGTACTGCGCTGCGGCTCGCTGCTCGACGTACGTACCTTGTGCTCATCTAATGTTCACGGCTAATTTTGTAATTTATCATCTACACGACGACGTATACACTGTGTTTTAAAATAATACGGAATGTTTTGTTAGTTAGACTAAATCTGAATATCCCTGTAATGTTCATTAAAAAAAATTAGGGATCAATTCACACAAATTGAACTAGTTCTAAAGTAAGCGCTAGTAAATCTTGCGTTATGGGTAATAGACAACGATATAATAATAATAATAATATCTTGGGACAAATTACACCAATTGACCCAGCCCCAAACTAAGCAAAGCTTGTGCTATGGGTACCAGGCAACGGATAAAGATACTTATATAATGTAGATAAATACATACTTAAATACATACAACATCCATGACTCGGGGACAAACATTCGTATTCATCATACAACTGTCTACCCCTACCGGGATTCGAACCCAGGACCTCTAGCTTCATAGTCAGGGTCACTAACCACTAGGCTATCCGCTCGGTATACTTATATGTATAGAGCAATACATACTTAAATAGATAGCAACATTCATGAGTCAAGAACAAATATTCGTGCTCATCACACAAATATATGGCCTTACCAGACGCTTGCTTCGCAGGCAGGGTCCACGTGTACGATGGTCAAAGTATACAGCTGCTGGTTGGATTAATTAGGGTGACGGCACCAGTGTTGGACACTTTAAGGTGACAACCACCAGTAATGGACACTTCATTCTTAATTTAAAGACGATATGGTTTTAAATTGACTGTTGTAAAATAATTGACTATGCCTTAGTGTCTTTTATATAAGAGTTATTGTGCGGTCTTGGGTCATGTCCATTACTGGTGCCGGCACCGTAATTAATCCAGCCAGCTGCTGAAATTTCGCGGAATAATTTTAAGACACCTTTTTTTTAACGTGTGGAAAATGCACCTTATGCATTCCCGCGCTCGGGGCAGCAACGGGAGTATGACGGGCTCTCCAGCTCGCCACTGCCTTCCCTAATGGAAGGAGGGGAGAGGCCTACCAACACGTTCCCTCCTGGCTATGGACTGTGAGCGTTGCGGGAGCACTAGGTGACACCGCGAGGATTTTAAGACACCTTTAAGGCGATCAAACCCGACCCCCTCCCCCCTTTTGAACCCGATGAAACGCAACATTTCGCAGTCATCGTTTGGTTGTGTCATGTTTCTTTGGATATTTTGCTTTCAAAGTCGGGTAAAAAAGAAAATTGTAATTCTTCTGAAACCAGAGTTCTCATAATTCCGAATTCAAAAACCTCACGTCATTCACGCACAGGCCACCGAAGGACCTCTAAAGGGGGGAGAGATTCCATTAGTGAGTTGTGGTAACCATGGCAACTTTGTATTTTATCAGGTGGTTAAGGACGAGCAATGGCGGCGAGCGATGGAATACGTGTCTATGGTCTCTGAGTTGAACTACATGTCGCAAATCGTCGTCATGCTGTACGAGGACCCTACTAAGGATCCCTGCTCTGAAGAGAGGTAACGTGCACTCAAAACGGTTATGCCAATCAATGGGCATACTTTTTATGAGCTGTTAAAACGCAATTCCCCAGAGTAGTATAAGTTTCGAGACGCCTTGAAAACTGAATTGACTAAAGTCCATCGTAGTGGTCAAGTCCTCAAATCGTAGACAATTTCGATGTAGCGGTTTGTTTGCATAGTTAGTTGCCCTTTTCATTAACCGACTTCAAAATATTTTTTTGTTTCAATTACCTATAAGTTTTTACTCAACTGTACTTTTTGTAGACTGAACTTCCAATCATCCATCCTCTATATGTATATCATTCAAGTCTATTCGGCAATGTCGACATTCAAGTTCTACCATCCACTTCCATGCTGGTCTGGGAGCAAAGAAAAACAAAGAATATACCAGTTGTTTCTCTTCCCGCGTAAATGGTAAAAGCCCATCGAAGGAATGGGCTAAAATCATAGGAATTCATGTAATAGGCGATGCGGCTAGAAACCGTCACTATTTCGATTCCTTTTTCCACCTATACGCCCACAGTCTTGCTAAATGTGGCCTGTAGGTCTTGTTATCTTAGGCTCCGTCTACCCCGTAAGGGATAAAGACGTGATTTGTGTGTGTGTGTGTGTAAGTTCTACCATACTGTTTGACTTACTGATAGATGCTATAGGTACTTCTACTAGCCCTCCTCCCCCCCTTGATCATAGGCTGGCGACGACTTAGAACAACGAGGAGGTTCTCAATTGGACTATGTTTCAACATTGTGGTTGTAGATTCCACGTGGAGCTGCACTTCAGCCCGGGCGTGAACTGCTGCGTGCAGAAGAACCTGCCGCCCGGGCCCGGCTTCCGCCCGCACAGCCGCAACCACTCCACCACCAACAACTCGGTGAGCACGCGCCACACGCCACACGCCACACGCCACACACCACACACCACACACCACACGCCACACACTACAAACCACACGCCATACGCCATAGCGGATACTCTACACCAAGAACTTGGCGCACATTGGCACCCTGGCACATTGGCCATTTGTTGTCAACATACCATTGGCCCGCACGAGGCGGTTTGCTTCATCCTTCCTAATGCGAACTGCTCGGAAATGGAATTCGCTCCCATCGTCTGTATTTCCGGACAGATACAACCTAGGGCTCTTCAAGGCTAGAGTGAATAGGCTATTACTGAACCAGTGAGTTACACCTTTGGCCTCATCTGCACCTTCCACCATGTGAGATAGAGGTCTATCACTGGTCAGTTTCTAGTAAAAAAAAAACTTTCAAGCCATTTAACCTTTTCGCCGCCGTTGACTTGATACGGAGTCAGTACTGCAGTCTAAAATGTATCTTCATTTTGACAAAATAAAGTTGACGGTTGCGAGTGACACTGACACTAGAGCTGCGTGGTTATGAAAAGTTTAAGGTGGCCCAAGTTTTTGATGTAACTGGGTGGATCAACTTTTATTATCGCTCATTGCTCTATGGTTACGTTCTCCTCGGTCACTCTTTAAACCGTTAGTTTTATACGATTAAAATTTGCCAAACATGCATTTTTTATTTAGTTTAAAGCCACTCTCTGTGATTATTTTACAGCAGAGTTCCTCTGAAGACGCTAAATGCATAGAAGAAGAAGTCGAGGACGACCAGATGGCTAGCCAGGAGACTTTGCAGCCGGTACAGTACAAAATTACATTCAACGATTTAATGTAACGGATTACGGGTAAAAAAAAGCAAATACCTATTAAAAAAAATCGCCGAGACCGGTCGTATGCAGTAGTGGCCGACAGTAAACGTTCGTGGCTATGAGGGCTAAGAACTTTATGATAAGATCTTTATACACTATTCTGAGTATTTTGCATTTTGTACTTTTAAAGTCGTAACATAAAACCTTCTTTTTTTTCAGGACAATCTCGACGAGTTAGACAACACGTTCTCGCCGAAACGAGTTTCCAATTCGAAACTAAGGCCTTCGGATCCTATACCTATTTGGTAAGTAAACGCCGGTGTTAGGTCGTTGTTTCTATGGAGAACGTGAGATAAATCTTCACTACATAGGATAAAATAAAGTCGCTTTCTCTGTCCCTATGTCCCTATGTATGTTTATATCTTCAAAACTACACAACGGATTTTGATGCGGTTTTTTTTAATAGATAGAATGATTCAAGAGGAAGGTTTATATGTATAATACATGCATAATATACCGTGCGAAGCCGGGGCGGGTCGCTAGTTATAAATAAAATGAATGTTGCTGAGCGCAAAACTCGAGAACGGCTGGAACAATTCGGCTAATTTTTGTTTATATGTTCCTTAAGGACTACGGAATGTTTTTATGGAGAGAAAAAAAACAAAAATGGTACGGAGGCGAAGCAGCGGGGAACCGCTAGTAGCGTATAAAAAATCAGAACTGCAGAAAAGTTGTATTGCACATGTCACGGTTTTGATAAATAATAACAGTTAATTTGTTTAAATGTTTCTTTCTGTTATTCTTCAGCGTATTTTTCTGTGTGTTTTAAGCAATCTGCACTACACGGTGAGCGGGCACGAGGCGTCGTCGCTGGCCGCGCGGCTCAACGCAGAGCTGCGCGCGCGCACCGTGCACCCTGCGCAGCGCGAGGAGGTCGTAACACACACACAAACATTCTCCATACCTCACACACACAGAGAGAAAGGGGGAGAAAGACAGACAGCCACACACACGAAGAAATGCACACGCTTAAACACACGGAACATGGAACTTAGAAATATCACCAATATCATTAGCTAAAAGACGTTCACTGGTGAACATAGGCCAAAAGGTCTCCATCAGCAACCTTCACCAGGTCATCAGTTCTTCTGGGGGGCCTTCCTACGCTGCGTCTTCCGGTACGTGGTGGCTGGAGAACCTTCTGGCTCCATCGGCCGTTGGTCCTTCGAGCCACGTGACCTGCCCATTGGCACAATTACTGCCGCTGCCTGCTCATAAATGTGTACCGATATTTTTATTTGACCATTTTGGTCGCTGATCTGTTGGTGACTGAACTAAAAATTAATCCTAAACCTCAATATTGTAGCTAAGCTCAAAAAACAGTTAAAAACTTCTACCTTAATTTTTCAGAATGAAGAAAACCCAGAACAAAAGGACCCAGAAGACCGCCAGCCGCGAGCGCGAAGCTACGACCAGCACAAACAGACCCACGAGAGCGGTAAGTATGCATGTCGCCGCGGATCAGCGTTTACTGGCTAACTCGCGTTCACTAACTGCTCGTTTGTGAGTGTAAAAGGCGGATCCAACAACCAATTTATGAGGACCTGTTCTCCCCCATAAATTATACGTTATTGAGAGGTCTCAGGCTTTAGTACGACACCAGTGTGTTTGGTTGGGGAAAGAGAAAATACGTGAAGAATGATACTATGAATAAAAGGGTATTTTTTCAAGATTCCCTTTTGCTTATCTACGATAATTATGAATATTTTAGAAACAAAACGGCTTTGCACTTTTTCCCATGTATTATACTGTCCTTGTCTCCCTTTGGATCCGCCTTGAGTGTGGAGTTGTGAACAGAAATAGCAGTCTTAAATGGAGACTACCGTGTAGTGAATGAGTTTGCGTTTTAATCACTCGACGAAACTCTAGAATAAAGTCTTCGAATGTGTTCAGCGTAAAGTAGGCAGCTCGGGGATTACGTAATTGAAAAATTGTACAGAGAAATTGGCTTAGTGATGAAGGTGTCTAGAAAAAAAAACACGACCTCACAACCTATACTCCTCGCGGCGAATCATGACAGTTCCGTTGACATTTCTAATAGTGGTGCACCAGTATCGATTTTTCTATTATATTATGACATGCTAGACTTTAAGTTTCGCCTCTAAACGATTCAACGTGAGAGAGCTTCATTACGACGTGGACAGAATCAACCGCACACCTGTCATTTAAACTGACATTGGCCCAAGCCTTACGGCCGCCATCAAGGGAGAATAGAATAGAATAGAGCTTCATTACAAGGTTATATAAAATGAACTGTCACTGGAAATGTCATAGGGATCATGATTCGCCGCGAGGAGTATAACAAGGCCAATCCTGTCGTTCACTAGAACATAACGGAATAAGCGAAAGAACTTGATGACACGAGTAATAAGTCATAAGTCATTTATATCGTGTCTCTTACGCGTAAGAGTAAGACTTTTAAGATTGCCTGTCTAATGAACCACAGGCGACTGGTCAAATTCGAAAAAGGTCTCGACATCGTTGATCTTTCGCCATTAGTGTAATATTGGATTGTGACAAATAAGTAAATTCTTCATCTTTCCAATTATGATTATTTGCTGACGAAATCATTTAGATTTTTCTAAGACCAAGCACCGTAGGCTCGACTTGTGCAACTCAATGCCTTTCTCTGCTTGTGAACTACGCAAATTGCAGTAAAAGATGTGGTTTAGGTACTTCTTTCAGTATTCTTCTGTCTTGGGTACTTGTTTGTATTTAAATCAATGTATTATCGCTTATAATTGTTTCTATAAGTACATATGACTCAGATTGGCGTGTATCTAAGTTTTTATAAAACTAGCCATAGGTTGTTTGGAGCAAACATGTTTCACGGCAGTATAATACATAGATAGTGTTGTGAAATCATTGTTTACTCACGCACGTTCACGGACAACAGACGGACTCTGAAATTCAAATACAGTCATTCGCAACGTTGGCGGAGAGCCACTAGATCTCTACCACAACATGTGCCACTGGTACTAAGAATACAAGTTTGTGTTGTACAAAGTAATGGTGATGATAAACGATTTCGATTGGCATTAGGTGACCATCAGCAGACATTTGGTGCTTAATCCTGTCGCAATCAACGAAATTTAGTTACAAATTTTCAACCACCGGAGTCAAAACTGCCTCAGATCATCTGCTGGCTTTATGAAATTGTGTTAACGTCCCTCTACATCTGGCACTAAACTGTTACATCTCTGGGGCAGATCTACATAAAGGCTTTTTGACAAAATGGCAATTGGATCATTAATTAGACACGCCCCCACGGCTCGAAAAACTCGCCGTCTGGCTGTTGCAGCTGAGCTGCAATTGGGCAGTCCCAAACAGCTTTGCCCCTGGGTTAATAAGCCTTGAGGGTGTCCCTGAACGTGCCAGGTTGTCAGCTAAGTCATGTTTTACTGCAATATGTTGTATTGTCCGGTGTATCGCGTCAGACGATCGCGCGGAGCTGGCCGCGGCCGGCGGCCTCCGCTACCAGAGTTGGCAGAGCGTCGACAACCAAGGTGATGCGATACCTACATACAATGCCCAACCGTTTAGGAGGACAATCAATAAGGAAACATTCGGTGCTATTATTTACTTTGGTAAAATGGAGCTCTATCGCTGCCTTTCTAAAGTAAAGCAGTATTTCAAAATACTACGTTCTTGAGTTAGTGTAGGTACAGAATTTTTTACTGTGTATTAAAAAAGCGCTCTTTTTTTCACGAGCGCCCTTTTGCCAGTTTGGGTAGTTCGTTCGATATTTATGCCGCGATTTGCTGCTGAATAGTGGCACAACACTAAGATATTACAGTTGAATCAAGTTTGCACAATTAGAGGACATTTTGTAAGAGATTTAGGATGCATTTTGTGTTATTTTTACTAGTACCAACTAAACTGCTGGGTATTGTATTTGTACAGCCAACACTTGATACGGTGGAATGGAAAAGTTGATAATAAATGAATATAATTGACCGTTAAGAATAAACGGGTACCGAATCGGTTGTGTGATCATAATCCATCAAGTATCTGATGTTAACTGTAAAGTGGTGAAATGTCACTAGCATAGAAGACTACATTTATATCAAAATTTGTCTGAAAATGTACTTGATCGTAAAATTTTCCTGTTCAAACTTGGGGATTCGGTTGGAAACGAATATTATTATCACTTCAATGGACTTCAATATGAAGTGGAGACAAGTTTTATCTTCATTGGTTGATTAATTTCAGTTGTCGATCAATTCGAGATGATAATTAGAGATTAATTTACAACTCCCTCATAATAGAGGTCTGGTGGCATTCTCACACCTGCTCATTCCT
This sequence comes from Pandemis cinnamomeana, assembly GCA_932294345.1. Classification (NCBI taxonomy): domain Eukaryota; kingdom Metazoa; phylum Arthropoda; class Insecta; order Lepidoptera; family Tortricidae; genus Pandemis; species Pandemis cinnamomeana. The sequence goes on along the minus strand of OW028705.1, from coordinate 4,963,557 downwards.
CGTCTGTACATAAAACCCCGGTACACCAGACAACATCTAGCTACCTAGAAATTTTCTTTTTCCTTTGTTGGAGGTAAGCCGGCATGATTTTATTAAACCGTTTCATACTGCATCGAGCCATTATCGGCACTTTTGTATGTTTGTTTAATGAGTTTTTCTATAGTGATCAGTTCTAGAGTTTCTCTGGTGGTGAGCTCAGCTGGTCGGCGATCTTGTGTGTGTTTGCGCATTCTTGCTCCTCGCGTGTGTGTGCGTTTGATTATTGTGGTGCCCTGCATGGTGTTGTTAACTCTAACCTAGCGCTAAGATTAGAGTAAGACAGATTTGCAGTCGTATCTAGTCGAATGCCGCGGACGCCGGCTTCGGTCGCGGCCGTCCTCCCGCGACCACGCGCGTGGGCGCCCGAGGAGGCCGCGGCGCGCGCCGGCGCCCGCAAGGGCCGCTACAATCCTCAAACGACACGAGTCGGTTGCGGGTCCTAGTGTGATGTCTCTCGCGTACACGTAGTATCTCTCACGGGCACGCTTTCAAGCACAATTTTTTATATATATTTAATTTACTATTACTATTTTATTCCTTCGCAATATACTAATTTATTTTGTTTCTATCACTCCCTTCTAACGTCATTCGCGTATCATGTAACCGCACGCCCCCGCCCCGCTAATGCAGTCCCCCCCCTGCTAACTCTCACGTCGCCCTCGGGGCGGACGTCGGCGCCGATGACGCCGGAGTTCGACCTCGACGGCGTCGAGTCCAGCACTAACGAGCTGCCGCTGTCCGCGATCACATTCGGTAGTAGGGTCAGGGGGGTCCGCGTGGCCTCGTGGCCGCGGCTCGAGGACTCAGTGTGGCGCGACGCAGGGCGGCGCCAGCGGCACAGTATCGCCGGCCAGATGAGCTACCTCAAGATGTTGGGGCTGGCGCGCGGCAACAAGCCCGGCGGCTCCGGCCTCTTCAGCACCGCCGTCATCTCGGGCTCCAGTTCCGCGCCCAACCTGCGCGTCATGATCCCCGCCGCCGCCGCCAGCAACAGTGAGTATCATACTTGCACCTGACTCGTCCGCACAGACTATTAGCTGGGTTATCTGTGACTTGATGTAATCAACCGAGGATTTTTGATGACAGTCCCTACATCAGACAAAAACCAAAAGGGCTGATTGTCACATTGACTATATAAATATTGATAAAATAAATAATGTAATTAATGTTTTAAGCCGTTGAACCTTAAGGTGCTAGAGGATTTTAATTCGTCTATTGCATAACTAAGAAAAGGGTGACCTATTCCATGGTGACTTAGAACCAGTGACTACACGACCAATCTTAGGTCGGGCGCCGTGCATAGAGACAGACGATATATTTACTTGTTCTAATCGTAATTAAGTTTGAGCACCCACTAATGATTAAATAAACGCACACTCTCACTAATCGAATGTGTGAGTTACCTCTAAAACAAGCAAATTCACACTTCTATGCGATAAATAGCCCTATCACTACTTCGCGCTCAGTATATTGACCCCAACAAAGCAGTAGTCGATGTCTCATTTGTATGACTTCGTTCAAACCTTGGCGATGCGATCGAGTGTCTTTTGTTTAGTAAAGTTTGTTTGCACACGTCACTCATTACGGACGTGCGTGCGACTCTTGCTTATTCGCGTAGTTTCAATAAGAAAAAAAGAAACAAGTGCTTTAGATTTCAATTAATTTTTGGACTTACCGTTTACCTTTACGTTTACCTTTTGTGAATAAGCTGGGTGTTTTAATGTTATTTGTATGTGGATGGAGACTGTTGAGTTCAAATAGATGTTAACTGCTGGTGTGGTAATTTATTTATATCTAAAGGTGGCTATTTTATTGTTAACTAGGTAAGTGGCTTCATAATTGAAAAAACTTATAATCAAGTAAATATTTTTACCTACACAAAATTTTACTCAGTTGTAAACTTAGTTTTTTTTTGCTTAGCACCGTATTTTTAATTGTCGAAGGTACCCATTGATAATTAGTACCTGAGCTCTAATAGCATTATAATTATAACTTTTATTTTGCGCTCTTATTTTCATTTATTTTTTTCTACTCCCATTATCCGTGATTTATGTAATCACGAGCATCACTATAAGCACTCTGAGCCCGAATTCGGCATTATTTATGTTTTATTTACAGTACATAGGCCCCGGTCCAACGGCAAACATCTTTCAGCTGTTGATGATGACAATGATGATGATAATTTTAAAGAATTCGTAGAAAAAGTATTGAATGTAACGTTGTATAATTAAGTCAAAAAAAGCTCGTGGCGTATTTTCTTACGCCGTTACCACTCACCGTTTTTGACTCCTCCTATACAAATGTTGCTTAAAATACTATTATCTATCCATTGATTAACGATACTGGAATAATAAACGTATACCTAAAATTTTTGAAAAGCAAATGAAACTTAATGCGTTTATAATGGGAATTTCCTATTATTTTTATTTTCCAAAAATATGTAACAGGTGTGGACTAGTTTATCTAGTTTATCTTACCTACTAAAGCTGATGAGTGGCACAGAACTGGGTAAAGTTACGCGCAACTGAAGACTCCTTTCGTAGTAATGCGGGATTATTCGCTGTAGTTCCTTTGGCTTGTTCCTTTGAAGGGACTAATGCGATTGTTTTCAAAAGGAACTAGCGAATAATCCGTAGGGTGGGTATTGCCTGATTTGATTGATTATCTGCTAATATAAACGTGTGTGGTATACAGCAGCCCTGGAGGGCTTTGGTGGCGTGCCGGCCATCCGGCCTTTGGAGACTCTGCACAACGCGCTGTCTTTGAGACAGCTGGACGCGTTCTTGGAGCGAGTGACCGCGGCACCCGTAGTGCTCGGAACTCCGCCCGCTCCCGCAGCCAAGCGGCCCTCGCCTACTAACAGTAAGTTACACCAGGCAGTGAGGAGTGCTATAAACAGCACAACAAATAAACATTCACCGTTCCTTTCTGTCAAATGGTAAAGGCTGTGGGTAGAAAGAGATGGTAAATGCGATCGCGTGCGTCAGCGCTTACAAAGGCTTGGTTTGTGGACTACGGTAGGCACTGCGTCACGAAGTAGACCAGTCTATACTTAGTTTTGAAGATATTGCCAGTTTAATGTTTTTTTCAAAATTCTTTAACATCTGGTTGTTATTGTCAATATTTGGCCATTATTAACCTTTTCGACGCCAACAACACATATCGGCACCGCAGGTTCAACGCCAACGAGCTTTATATACGTCCATCACTTCAATGCAAACGCAACCTTCGTTCATTGGGTTTAGGTTCAACTTAAGGCATAGCAAATAAAGAAGTCTGGCGTACGGGTGACGTCTCTTGTATTTGACGTGGCGGCGAAAAGGTTAAGCTGATTTGGTGCGTCACATCGACGTACCGTCGTGGCATGGGTGCCAGTTTAGTTAACCGTTTATTTTATTTATTCCAGGTGTTGGCTGGAGCGGCCCGTCATCCCTCATGTCGTCATCCGGCGAGTTGCCCAGCGGGCTCTCCTCCGCTGGACCTTCCTCCCCTAATTCTAACTACACTTCAGAACTCAAGAACAACTCGGACAGGTATAACCTATCCCTGCTCAACTTTGTACATAAGCTCAAATTTTATCAACGCTATGTGTTGTTTTATTTGCTAATGTTTTGCCAAAACTTAAGGAATATGAATTCAATTCTGTTATGTCAGTATAAGTCTTAACTCTTAATAATTAACGTCTATTCGTGGCGTATTTAAAATTTTACCCTTTAGTACCGTTAATGACTACCAGCGGTAAAATACAACAAAATTGGCGCCACCGGCCAAAATTTCACTTCAAATTACTTGTTTTAGGCACGCTAAGTAGAGTAAATTAAAAAAATCTATAAGATTATAAGATTACCACCTACATAATTAAATAATGCGTCAATCAATGGTACGAAAGGATTTAATTGAAATAGGTGTAGTGAAATATTTTCGCCTTTTATTGATGAATGTGCACAGCTCATCAATATGACCTATCATTGGAAAACAATGAGGAATGCAATCATCTCATTTGGTGAAATTGTTCACTACATTTTACGCCTTACTCATTAGTGTTCAAGCACGTTCCTAAAGATCTGTCGACATAGTAAGTGAACACGACGAGAAAATTACACTCACTGCCGTCACCGCATGCTTAAGAGTGCAATTTTACTTTGTACCATTTCAGAGCTAGGAGAACTAGGCTGGTAAAAATATCGTCTCCTAGAAACATACTAAATGCCCATCAATAAAGATAACTTACTGTAGTGACAGATACAAATTTGAAAAATGAAAGCTATGACCTAAGAATGTTTCATTTGTTTCTACGTATCGTATCGATCTGTTTTTATTGATGTGTGTTTGGTATTTTTCTGCAGTGTAATTATGGTATTTATGCACTATGCCAAACGTATTTACGCTCGTTCCGCCGCGGTTACTATTCAAACGCACATGTGCGTTTAGGGTACCTGGAGCTCTCGAGGCCGGGAACGCGTTAAATATTTCCCAATTGCTGATTCCAGTAGCAATTGGAGTAAAAATGTCCCGAAGCTCCCCCAGTGGGACAGCGACGCGGCCCCTCTGTGCGCGCTGGAGGCGCTGCGGCCGCTCGCCACGCACGCCCCCTTAGCAGGTACACTACACGCACAAGCACGCAAATGCAATACGTTTTATCTCGTATATGGGAGAGGTGAACGAGGACAGAGAATCTAGAAGTACAGCAAGGACTGGCCATAGGCTATACTCGACTGTGTAGTCGAGTTGGTGATGCCAGCGGGGCCGCGGGGCTGCGGTGTGGCGGCAAGTGGCAGGCCCCGGCCTGTGCGGAGCCACCCGAGACCCTGAAGAGGTTGGACAAACGAATAAATTATATGATTTGAGGTCTATTGTAGTGTTCTCAGGAAAAATATGTGTGATGATTTAATTTTTGTACATGACACGAATTAATTTACAATCGTAAATTGTCGTAATGTAACTTTAATTTACAAAAATAGTATATACGGTAGAAAACTTTAATTGCTTCTCAAATAAGTTGGTTAAGGATTTGATGATATACATCACTTCACTACATAGTATAGTAAAGTCGGTTTCTCTGTCCCTATGTCCCTATGTATGCTTATATCTTCAAAACTACACAACGGATTTTGATGCGGTTTTTTTTTAATAGATAAAGTGATTCAAGCGGAAGGTTTTCATGTATAACTAGCTGACCCGGCGAACTTTGTTCCGCCTTAAATTTGAAAAATTCCAGTGGTTTGGGCTGTGCTATCCCGCGGGAACTATGCAATTTTCCGGGATAAAAACTATCCTATGTCCTTTCCCGGGACTCAAACTATCTGTATACCAAATTTCAACTAAATCGGCCCAGCGGTTTAAGCGTGAAAAGGTAACAGACAGACAGACAGACAGAGTTACTTTCGCATTTATAATATTAGTAAGCAAAGTAAGCATAGTAAGCATTTTACGCAGACGAAGTCGCGGGCAGAAGCTAGTATAAAATAAAAATAAGTCTATCCACGTCGCGGCTACGTTTGCTGCTGGCTGTACGTATGTAACTTTGTGAAGGTGCTTAGAAACAAGTGAAGTATGATGGATAAGTTTAAAAAGGCGATACAATCCAAAAGTGTTTATTCATACTAGCAAATGTAACAAAACTATAAAATTGGGACATCAAATACATTTCTTCAATCACATCCTAAAATAGCAGTTAAAACACTTAAAATTCACAATTTTAGCTGCACTAATGCTATATATTAATGCTGTCACATACAACGTGCCACTACTGATTAGATAAAATCGTGCCAAGCTAGTTACTCTTAAATGTTTGGAAATATGTCTTAGACTTGAACCCGATATGTCGACATATCATTTCTGCATGCTTGTAGTGACGTTTTGTTTAGCACTTGGAAGAATTAGAGCATGCAATGATGTGTCGTTTTGTAGATATAAAATTTTACAGATCATTTCGATGAGAGGGTCACATCGTAAACCTAATTCCACGTAACCTACATCAAGTGCGTTTATTTAATGTCGGTTAGGTGTCATTTATTAAAGGGCATATGTGTGGCCTCATACATAAACATAACATTACAGATACAGCGTCAAATATATTGAGCGAATTATTTCATAACAAATTGTTTATTAATAGGACATTATTGTTAGGTTTTAATAGACCAAGTTTAAAACTCTTATTCGCCTCGAAATATTTGATTCTGAAACAAAAAATCATCGCATGATAAAATTGTATATATATTTGGATCTTTACTAATTAAATTATGTTATGAGTTTTAGAACTCGCTAAGAGAATAGTAACGTAACTTAATACTGAACTCTAAATTAAATGTAGAGGTTACAAGAGTACACCTTCAATGGCACAATTTGTGATTTCTAACCTGAAATCTATTTGAGTAGTTCTACAAATAAAATATAGTTCTTTTCACTGGGGCCTATTTGCCATGCAGTTAGCGAAAGTAAGTTTTTTTTTGAGGTCTTCAACTATCCACCTGCATCTGATGCCAACTGTTTTGCGTTTATAAGAATACAGATTAATAGAACCGCAACATACGCACGTTACGCGTAAAAAGAACCCTGATTGTCGCGCGACTGTAAAGAAATCGGGTTCTCGATGAAGATAGTACGTGACATGCGGAGTTTCGCTTCTAGCAGTCATTATTCTTACGTAGTTTTATTGTGAACTAACTGACTTTAATTTGGTGTGAAGGTTCTTCTGTTAGTGGAGACGTGACACCGGTATCGATCGCGTCCGAGCTCGAGTTCAACAGCAACGAGGCGACCGCCGGCTCCATCACAGACCACGATCTTATGGTGAGAGGAACCATTTCAATACCTAAAAGAATGGGCTATCTATTGGTGTTGAGTATTGTGTATTTTTGAGACCGTTCCAAAGCATAGCATTTGGTGCCTGAACTGTCCCAAACGCTGGGCCTGTGATCCCTTCAGTTGTGATCTTTTATATAGACGACACGTCTGCAGTTACGTCAGCTTTCTCTTTGAAAGATTGCGAAGGTGTCTCGTCTGGAGCTTATATTGATTGATTTGTAATGTTGCTCTTCACAGAGTGCAGAGGGCGAAGATGATGAAGAAACTCTGTCGATGGACCCGTATAGCAGCTCTCCGCTCAGAGTCATCAGGAACGATCTGACTTCACAAACAGTCACTCACAAAATTGACAACTGCCTAGCCTCGACCAGCTTCACACCAGTAGTAGACTCTTTCACACCAGACTTGGAAAAATCTAAAGAAAACGTCAATAGCATCAATTTAAACTTAAGTAGCGAAAAAAACAATAAATACACAAAAGTAGACCCTTCTCACTACTTGAGTAATTTGGACTCGTTGAATGACCTATTGAAAGAAGGCAACAAGAATAAAAATAAGAAGAACGAGTTGCTGAATAACGGTAGCCGAAGATATAGCGATAGTAGCGCTCAGAAGAGCAGCGTCGCCGCGCAAGCATCTGTGGCGGGCAGTAGGTTCACTACCACTTTAGTTGCCGAAGATTTACTGAGACCGAGCACATCTACAGAGAGCAAGTCCAACAACAATGTGCCTAACGCCTCCACAAGCGAAACCGCACCGCCCGCGGTGACCAAAGCTAAGAATGCTGCAATCAAACCAGGCTTTACCATCTCAGACGATTGAAGTATGCAAGTTAACACTACACAATGATCACACCCACTGCAAGTTCAAGCTTTGCCACAGACTACATTAGAGTTAAGATAATTTGTGATATTTATTAGGCTGGATTTCATAAAGCTCCATGACTAAAAGAAGTCATATCAGGTCTACCTTTAGTATGCAGTAATTTTTGATGTTGCAATGATTTGACATAAATCCCTAGGAATTTTATGAAACTCAGCCTTAGAGATTTATTAAAATTGTGCTTTGTCAGCCAGAAAGGGCATTAGATGCTTTATCTAAAACACGACAATTTGCTTCACCATAAAGTAATAGAGGTTGAATCTAGCTTTATAATGATAAATTGTTTTTTCATGCTGGCATTTCCATAAATAAAGCAAAATGCGATTTACATAGAACAAAGTGTAATTAAATGCATTAACATTCAGAACATTTTTTAAAGAGCTATACATGTTTTCAGATAGTGAACAGCTACTAGAAACAAGAAAGGTTAGATTGAATAGAATTGTAATGGAAATATTTTTCCACATAGAATTTTTTCATTCATTTAGTTAAATGTATGTTAGAAATCACAATATAATAACTAAACTTAGTGAAACTAATAGAATATTAAGCCTTTTATGAGAAATATATTAACTTCTATACAAACAACGAGGAGTTTATTTAATACTTCCCAATACTCAAAACCATAACAGTAACTAAACTTTGCCTTAACATTTAAACCAAATTATCACACAGTAATCATATACTAAAATTTAAAGCTCAAATTCAATAAGCTAAGCTTAAACTTAAAATTGTAATGACCAGATACATCACGTTGCAATAAAAGCTAATTATACATCAGCTGCATTTATTCTGGTTTTAAAGACTTTGGTTTTGGTGCCATGTTGACCATGGCCAGGAGCGTGTTGAAGATGCCTCGGTGCTGGATGCCGGGCCACAGCAGGACCACCGCCGACACCATATACAACAGGAATATGTTGTTCACCACAGAGGACACCCAAGCCAATGTGCATAGCATACTGATGGATATGATGTAGTACTGAAATAAAATAATAATCATCAAAGCCTGTAACTCCACACATTTTACAGACTTAACAGAATCACGGCCACCAACGCGTTATATGCGTTTTCGCGACTTTCGCCCAGTACTGCTGTCATAATTTTACAGGCATTTGAATGCATGTTTGCATCCGAGGCATTTATTGACCCTTCCACTCTGATTTAACCTTTTGTAGCCAAAATAATAAAAAAAACTTATGTTCTAGTCTTATTTGTCACAAATAATACCAATTTCAGGGATAAAAATTAAAATACAAGAGATAGCTTTCTATCTTAGCCCAGATCTGGGGCTAAGCACAAGGTTAAAGATAGTTATACATATTTGGAATATTAATTATGGAGGATTACCTGACTTGTAAGAGTTTATTTAGATATTTCATAATGATGAGATTATTCTCCAACATAAAATTTCATAGGTGTCAGCATATTTGAGCTTGTGAGCAATTTACTGAATACCTACCCACAGTGAAAAGTTTGAGGGTACTTACCATACATGAGCTGGTCTCCCTCAGTGAAGTGAAACTGTTGACATGGTCCACAATCTTATTGTAATGAACAACAATGCTCCTGCAAATATCTTCAAACGTTTTCTCCTTCTGACCAGTCCAGTAACTCTGTCCATACAACGAAGTGCAAATGATGGGAATAATGAAATCAACAAAGTTAAGGATTATTCCCACCATAGCAAATGTAGTCAAGAAGTTGGAGTCCATGAGCCAAATGAATGTGTAAAGAAAAGTGAGTGCCCCAACTATTGCTGCTGGATACCACTGTTGTTCCCAGAGGATTATTGATCTCATGGGAATAAGAGCCATGCGCCATCCTTCTAACAATCTTTTTATTTTCTTCACCTGCTGCTCCTGTAACAGAAAGGAAAATAACATAGCTTATTTTTTTAGCTATTTCAACAAAAAATACTTCTGACCCATCTACATCAAATAATGAAGAAAATTTCCCATTCATTTCAATTTTTATTTGATGCAAATGGTATTCGCAACAGATGTTAAACATTTGAATCTGAATTTCAATTTAATTGTAAACCTTTCGTAGCAGTTAATTTAATTACGCTTTACTTACCTGGTCTTGGGAAAGAACGTCTACCATTTTCACTGCTGTTGTTCCACAGTATTTGAAAATTCAACAGAATTTAGGAATTCAGTTTTTCTTAGGATGATAAGCAAATCGAATTCGACAAAGAAGTAGATATCAATTTGCGATGCGATGCGAACCCAGCAGTGTTCGTTTCGATTTGCAGATAGTTAAACACATATATATATTTCATTTCATTTCATTCAAAACAATGACACGAACATGACGTTACCATCGTAATAAGGGCAGCTGGAGACTTTTCGACATAATGAATATATAGATTTGGTTGGCTAAACTGAATTTCATTACATTTTATTTTTGTTACACAATGCTAGAAGTAAAATATTCAATCTATACCATATTTTATCTGTGCCCAATGTTGTCACATTAAAAATTATCCCGGAAATGTGGGATATTTGTTGCCTCAACCACTAGTTCCATATTTGTGACATACCAGCTAACCGCGGCTCCGTCTACGCAGAGTTCATTCATCGTTATCCCGCGGGAACTATGCGGTTTTCCGGGATAAAAACAATCCGGTCCTTCCCCGGGACTAAAATTACCTCGCTACCAAATTTCATTAAAATCGGTTCAGAGATTTAGGCGTGAAAGCGCAACAGACAAACAGACAGACTTTCTTATTGATAATATTATGTAGGAAATTTAATACATGACTTTTCATTAATGAACTATGTTTTCGTATCGAATAAGTGCTTCAAGAACAATAAAGACAAAATTATAAAAAAAAAAAACAATAAACGTTATTTCTGTACATATTTATTACCATAAAAAGTTAAAAAATATAGTATAAAAAGTAAAAATATACTTCACAAACTAAATATATCATTAACATCAACCTCAATAAAATCACATTTTCACCTTACCACTCAAGCCACCGAACATACCCGGCATACCCTTTCCCAATAACACCTATCAAAAATGTACATTTAATTTGCACTTTTGTATATTACGTCTATAAAAACAGAACCTTAGCTTAGCTTAGCTTAGCCTTGGATGACTAATAAAATAATTTTGTTTTCTTTCTTTCACAATAACAATTTATAATAATGATACAGCCATTATTTGCCTAAAGGTGACTAAAAGTGAGGTTTACAAACAAGTCTAAATATTTCTGCAAGTCTACACAGTAATATCAGTCCATTATCCGAGTCATTATCAGCGTCGTGTTTTAAGTGGATAATATAATGTAGCTTAATTTATCCTTTTGAAATACCTCTTTCCTGGCTTAGCGGCAGTTTCATGAGTAAGAGTCTGAAACAAAGTAAAAATGTTAATTATTGATGCATATACCTAAAGCATGAATCGGTTCTTTATTTATCTACTTAAGTTTGTTGCCAAACTGATAAAGTTAATTATCAGGTGAAATCGGCGCGCTAACGACCTCACGTAATTTGATTTCCAGCATGCGTGCATAATTGCAATGCCTACACTTCGCCAGACAACTAAAATTATTCTAGGGAATTATTTTGCTAAAGGATTTGTACACTATATAAAATTAGTATCTATAGAACTTGTTTTTTTATATTTTGATTCACGTTTGCAATCACATTATTTACCATCTTCAAAACAATATGATTGATACTTACAACAGTGCATTCATCATCAGTAAATTCATAATGACGGCCGCATTTCACTCCTGTTTCTGGGATTACAGAGGTAGTCACCATTTCATGATCATTGGTAATAGTAGTTACACTCTAAAACAATAAATAAAAATAACAAAATTAGAACACAGTTACATATAAATGTCATTTTCGCTAAAAGCTTTTCTAATAATGGGCTGTAAACACCTTGTGGTAGTGGTGGTCCAATGATTCGGCCAGTCACTCTCAAGAGGAGAAATGAGACTGGTAAATTTTTTTGTATAAATTAATTTTAAATTATCTTTAAGTTCTATAGAACAGAGAATAGAGAGAGATGAAAGAAAACATAGAAAAAAAGTAAAAACTATAACTTTACCTGATGAAACATTCTGGATTAAATCAATAACACCTTATTCAGGATAGAGAAGACAAGACAATGGTGTATGAAAGAGGCTGAGAAGTCGTCTCATGGATGCAAAATGTAATGTTTAATTCTGAGCAGAAATATTTGCTGTGACATATCCTTTTAAATGAGACATCAGCATGTAGTCATGTTAGTCATTAATAATAATTCTGTGTGTATTTACCTTAATTTTTGTGTTTGGCATGGCCTCTTCATATTCTTCGCCTATTTTAAAAGTCCATTCTACTGTTCTGATCAAAGAGGTATTCTTGATGGTCATTTTATCACCATCAATTGCAATTTCCATCACGGGCGATGACATAGACATCATTTTTCGGCCAACATACGGAACACCTACAAGAAAAACATATTTGAAAAAAAAAACTAAAACACATCCAGGGTACGCATTAAAAGTTCACACTTAATTATTAAAAAAGTAATTGAATAACTGATATTCCCATTTTATTCCAAATTACATAGCGGAGAAGCTGTTAAAGTTTAGATAGCAACAAGTTAATTACTTGAATACTTATCGGAATTATTTCAAGCTTGTTTTACTAACCAACTGCGATGAAATAATCTTCGACGTCTTCATTCTTGTAGTGCTGGTATTTCCCGGCGATTGAAGGCATTTTGGTAGTAGTTGTTTATGTTCCAGTAACAGTGAAATCACAAGTATAATTCAGAGGTGACACAGCCCAGATCGGCACAACTACACTTGAAGATTGGTTTGATTACACTAACTCAACTCAACTCAAAGTACTCTGTTATTTAATTTTGACATTGACAGGCTATGAGTACCCGGTGCGTAAATGTCAAGCAATGTGTTGCCACATCTTTTAACGAAATCCCTACAAAATTACTTCAATATTTTTATTTCCAGTCAGCTTCACAAGAATTTTCAAATATTGTTTATGACTTCCGCACTATCATGATGAATTAGGATAATACATTATGAAATTGACTACAGCGACTATTTCAAAATCATATCTTGTCACAAGCCAAAGATATTTCCAATCAACAGTTCAGTTCTTTACGTACACCGCATCATGATTAGTCGAGATGATTCATGAATAATTTGAATTTTTAAGAATAAATAATTAATATCCTACAGTACCGGTTGGCGAAAGACTGCCCATTTAAGAATTTAAGGTAAAAATAGTTCCACGTGTTATTTCTCACTTACCTATAGTACTAACCTCGTATCCACACACTTACGTTAAAATTAAGTAACTGGGTAGTTACCAAAAATAGAAAACAGAAGTAAATTGAAAACTCAAGTATCTAGTTATTAACATAATATATTATAAGTAGGTAGGTACTTATGTTTTTTTATAATTACAATTTTACGAAAAATTACAGTAGGTACATCATTTATCATACATTATTTAAGGTGAGGTAGAATAGAATATAGCACTTAAAATAAGAAAAACGTTCATGTCGGTTTTACTCGGCGGAAATATCTCCTCCCATCCTTTGTTTTTTCATGAGAGAAAGTCTGAAAGTAATATGATAAAAACAGTAATTGATTTATCTGAGTAGCAGTATCTGATAAAGATATTCTAATATTCTTTATCTTTATTTTTAAAGGAAGGCATTTAATACATCTTTTTGTGTTAATGAGGAAGTAAATCATACTTACTACTATGCACTCGTCTTCAGTGAAGCGATAGTGACGTCCGCACTTGTCCCCAGTGTCCGGTATAACCGATTTTGTCATAATCTCGTGGTCATTGATCTTGATTGTTACGCTCTAAAATTTTATAGCTGTTTATTGTTCTGTTCATATACACTCTAATATCCTAATAGTTTTAGTGTACAAATTAATTGATTAATGAAGAGACAAAATACATACCCTAACATATTTTTATCCAGGGTAATAAGATAAATGTTACCTTAATAATCTTTCTCGGCATTTGTTCATCATACTCCTGGCCAAGTTTAAAAGTGTTTTCTGATGTAAAAATCAACGCTGATTCTTTGATAGTCATCATGTCGCCCTCTAAAGTAATTTCTATGGTGGGAGATGCAGCACTTATCATTTTTCTACCAATGAATGGCACACCTGTAACAAAGGTACGTAAGCATAATTACAATTAACAGAAATTAGTTTAAAATGGGCCTACACCTTAAGGCTGGCCGCAGACGCACGGAATCCTGATTCGGTTTCCCGGTCAGGAATTCAGATTCGGAAACCCGAACGCAACACCTTTTATACAAAATGTTTGACAAAGCGCACACGTTTCGTAAAGTTTCCGAACGGAAAATTTAAGAAACGTGTGCGCTTTGTCAAACATTTTGTATAAAAGGTGTTGCGTTCGGGTTTCCGAATCTGAATTCCTGACCAGGAAACCGAATCAGGATTCCGTGCGTCTGCGGCCAGCCTCAGACGATCTTACTGCAGCGCTACATCATATTCTACTTGAAATTCGTTTCAACTTGAAATTATATCTACAATGAAAATGTACCCTTTAGCTATGTGATTTTAAAAAAGCTCACGAGGAAAACTGCACACAACTGTAAAGCAGTTTAAGGGTGTGTTCAAAAGTTCCCCAATCATCACCGGACCTACGTGGTAACTATAAGCGAAGCGGTGGAACGTATAATTTTATTATACTCCTCTCGTGCAATCAAAGATGGCTGATAGAGATTTCTTGTCATTTGTTTTTGTTCGAGGTCAATAAAGTATTTACATATACACGATGATTTTTAATCGGTGATTAGGAGCTGAAAAATATTGAAAACCAGTAAAAATTAAATTTAATAGGTGTGGTCTTACGCGATTATTTCACTATTTAATTAATTATGATTATGATATTTTTCAAACCAACAACTGGATACATGGTCATCCTACATTAATTATTGAAGCGAAATGGATACCTATGGGGAATTCCCCGTAAGCCTTAGACTAGGCACGCACGGGAGACATTTTGTCACGGGGACAGTGGAATATCTCTGTCTTTACAAAGATAAAAACAAAAACAGAGAGATCCGATTGTTACAAAATGTTACCCAGTGCGCAATAACTTTTGATCTTGCGTCAATAATCACGACTTTGTAGGATTTGACAGGGGGTGCGAGTCGGGTTATCTCCGCGTGTGGTCAAGAGCTGCGGTTCGTTTTTGGATTCGTCCGGGGGGAAGAGCAGCGCTTGGTCCGGTGCACCCTGGGCATCGGTTAATGATTTCCTGGCAGTTTCCGAGGGATATCATTGACCGCTGGCTAAGCGACAGGAGGGGGTCTCTGACCGTATCGCCGTACAACGTTGCCGACATTTTTTCGAATTATATTTTTTACCGCACACTTGTCATTCAAACTGACACTGGCCCAAGCCTTACGGCCGCCATTAAGGAGAAAAGAAAGAAAGTTGTTGTCATTGGATTTTGACATGGTCTACTACTTATTCTATGGTATTTTATTTTTACACTAAGCTCTGTATACCCCATAAGCGATAGTGACGTTTGACATTTATATTACTCACCCACAGCGGCGAAATAATCTTCAATGTCTTCATTTTTGTAGTGTTGATATTTTCCTGCAATTAATGACATATTTATAAACGTGACTTGAATAAAACAATGATAATAAATAACGCTAATACGGAAGTGGATTGATGTGTATGGTATCACGAGTTGCTCAGATAATGTACAAAAGATCCTATTTATACTGACGATATGATTAGACGTAGTATCTCTTAGAAGTCTGTGGATTAGACTCACCAAATTCTAAATAAGTAAATGACATCATGAATTCATTTCATATTAAACAAGATCATAGAGGGAAAAATTTGTTTGCCAGAGTGGACATCAACCTTTATTTCCACAGATAGTTTCACGGAGCATAAAAAAAATAAACTTGATACTGTGTTGTGGTATACCTGTGATTTCCAATGACGTGACATGCGTGATACGAGTTGAAAAACGCCTAAGTAGTTGGGTGTTTACGAAGCGGTCAGTGGACGGACAGAAATGAAATTGAAAATGAAATTGATGTAAACTGTGACGTGATGTGACCAAATCGAATGTTTTGATTTTCACAGAAACTTGTACAAAAATAATTATTTCTCAATGTTTTTGTGTCATTTAGCAATAAGTTAAACAGTGTTTACAGTGATTCGTAGTTTGGTTTCTTTTTGGTGAATGTTAAGAACGGTTTGTTGATCGATTGTGTGATAAATAGTTTATTCTGTTGACCTAATTCGTTTTTTCAAAATGAGTGATAAAGAAGATTACATGACGACATACCGAGTGTTCTTTGAGAACTTTGCGGCGACTGTGAACCCAGAGGACCAGTTGCCCGTGAATATCGCGGGCTACTCGATCACAGAGAGCGAACTGCCGGGCGAAGTACTGTACTGGACCACCCAGTATTTATCAGAGAAGTAAGCATTATAAACATTTATGAAACTCCTCTAATTAACACATACTGTAGATGTTATTGTATATTTTTAATAAAACTACATGGATATATAATTTCAAGTATACCCTCCTTAGAATTTTCATTCTCATATAATAACTTGGAATACATAGTCAAAAGCTTTACCTAATTTTGGTGAAAATGGCTGGGAACCTACCTAGCTACCTATTAATTACGTAAAAACTACTTTTTAATGGAAAAAAATTACATTTATCAATCCAAATGCACCCTTTGTTGATAATACACCTTGTTTTTTTTATTATAAGGCCCTTTTGCACAAATTTGGTCGACATATTTTATTTTAATCCTTCATAATCCAATTAAACTTGGCAGTGATGTTGCCAAGTATCTGTATTCCTTCAGATACTAAGTTACTTGAATTTGTGATCATCAAGCATACATGAATTCAATACCTATTTAAAGTTATGAGAATGTCTTCCCTCTCAGTTGTTTGTAAACTGTGACTGTCACTGAGTTGAATTATTTGTGACAAAAAAAGTTTTACCTTGCTGTGTGAAAAAATAAGGTAAATATTTTTTGTTCATTACTATATGAAACTCCGGAAAGTAATATGTGATTCAATAGATTATTCTGTTTTCTCATTGTCCACCACTAATATAATACTCTTGTCATCCACTCAAAAGTAGACTAGAAAGGGATTATTCCGCCTTTTTGTATAATCTCAATGTTTGTAAATTGTGTTTGTTTATTTTATTTTGTGCAACAAAGGGTTTACGTTAATTAATTAGTAAATTAAGGTAAAGTAAGGCTAGAGTGAATAGGCTATTACTGAACCAGTGAGTTACACCTTTGGCCTCTTCTGCACCTTCCACCAAGTGAGATAGAGGTCAATTACTGGTCAGTTCGGAGTAAAAAAAAAAAAAAAATTAAGACAGTTGAAATACAATTAAGTAAAATAATTGGCAGCTGAGAATGACATGCAAAAGTGCATATATATATCAGTAAGTAATCTATAATCTTGTCTGTGAGTGCGTTGTGTGTAACAGTACAATCTGGATTTCTCAATTCCCAACATACAGAAAACCAGATCAGCAAGGCTGTGTTTAAATTACCTCACTGAGTGGCATATTGGTGCCCATGTAATACTATTCTAATGCTGACCTTACCTTTATGTACATATTATTCATTGCATATCTATTGTAAGGGTTTCATACCACTATACAAGTTGTCATTATTAAAATGAAACAAAAACTTTAAAAAACAGTTTTGTGTATGGTTCCCGTTCTTAGTTTACTTTATTTATTGCTGCTATGGAGGGATTATTAAAACTAGGTTATATTCTATATTTTCAAGGGATCCAGTTGCAAACACTGCATAAAAAAATACAGTTACACACGGTCACAAGTCCGATTTTGAGTCCTAAGTCCTTGCTTGGATTTATTTTCAAGCTATTCGGCTGCTAAAAACAAAACATTTACTAAGTCTATGTATGCATACCAATGAGCAATGAACTTTCCATGGGTCATTAACCTTGAAAGGCTTTGAAGGGCTTACAAGCCTCCTATTATTAAATAAATGTGGTATTTGTACAAGTGCTCTAATATTAGACTTGTAATTTTTTACCACAAATGAAACACTGGCTGTTGTTTGACTTAGAAGTCATCTGTTTAGACATTAGGGCCCATGTATTTTTAAATATGAAACAGTCCAAGTGTTTTGGTTCCCTCAAAGAGTTTATGTATGAACAAACTATATCAGATCCGAACACGACCATAATGTCGATGGCGTTCAGACGCGGCACACACTCCGCTTCGCCAGCCCCCCATTTCTTGAGAGTTGCGCGTAAATTGTAAATGGCTGTCTTGAGAATTGGGTTTTAAAGGCGTGCAAGAACTGCGGGATAACCATGGTAGCAGTTGGTTGAGTTACTTACTGTGTAGTCCAGGCATACAATGAGGTGTTCGCGTCTATGTGTTGCCTCGCCTCGTCGCCTCAGTGGGCCTCAGCTTGAGTAGTAAAGTGCAAAATAGCAGTAGTCCTTTGTTTCTGCAACTTGTCAACCATTCAAACAGCGTATCACATCAGATAAGGTGACGATAGTGAGTACATTATGCATGTGAATTGCGAAGTCGCCCTCAGATAGGTACATAGTTTATGAGAATGCACATTAAGCTAATATACCTATGTTTTTAATTCTCGTACCATTTTTGCTGCCGGCAAAAACGACGGGTTGATTATCGTACTGTCATCAGATCATTGAAATCCAATAAGAACGCCTGGTTTTAATTCCTCCGTACGTCTTGCGTTCCTCTACAATGCTATATTACTAAGAGACTGAGACTGTGTCGAATAGGACCTTTACAAGTTTTTGTAATCATACTTATACGTTAAGCACCTTATGCTTACTTCAAAATTTAAATTTTCCTTTGTAGGTATGACCGACGCAAAGATTTATGCGCATAATAAAGCACTTGTCTAATTCGTTAGTCCATTGCTCTTTTGGGATGTTTGCGTAACAGAGTGCTGGTGTAAAAGAGCGTATGTACAACTCTAGTACATGCTCATACGTCGTTTTGGTTTTATAATAGTTTTTATGGTCGGTTGGTGGGACAAACGCGGGTTACTCATTGACCGGCGATCGCAATCGCTGTAATGGAAGGACCACGGATGACGTATTGTATTTATACGCTGCGCTTTATTGTAGGGAAAACTACGCCATAATAACTATACCTATTTGTAAAGCTGCTTGTGGATTTGTCATTGTCACTTGACACACGAATATTACGAATGCACGGTAGGTAGGAAACAAATACGACTACGTACTACTCTCATTCCGTACAAAAATATAGTTATACTACTACTAGTACTAGTTATCAAGATATACTTAGGTACATACATACATACATAAATCACGTCTTTATCCCTTACGGGGTAGACAGAGTCTAAGGTAACAAGACCTAAATGCCACGTTTAGAATGATTGTGGGCGTATAGGTGGAAAGGGGAATCAAATTAGTGATTTGGCCAATCTAAGACGTACCTACTTACACTCGTACTATAGACGTACTTAATCGTATTATTTATTGTCTATATTTATGTATGTGATCCCGAAGGACAGTCTTATCAACGCACAGCCCTAACCCAATGACCTAGAAAGCTGAAATTTTACTAAAAGGCTCAACAAAATCATTTTGCGAAGTTCCCACGTAATTATTATTACTAATAAATGCAACGGAGGCGAAAATAAAGATGACACGAAAACTCGGGACGAAAAGTACTAAGAATACAAATACATACAAATATACATACATATATTATCTTTCCAAGCAGGTCTGGGAGCAAAGAGAAGACATAGAGTGTATAATGTACTAGTTGCTTCTCTACGTGCGCAAATGGTAAAAGTCTATCGAGGAATGGGCGAAAATCTTGGGAATCATGTTATAGGCGATGCGGCTACCCGCATCACTATTTTGATTCCCCTTTCCACCTATACGCCTACAATCATGCTAAGTGGTCATTATGTCTTGATACCTTAGGCTCATGTCTACCTCGTAAAGGGTAAGGACATGATTTACGCATGTATGTATGTTTGTACGCACAAAATGTACAAATAGCACAAAATGATTTATTGCCCTCTATTTGTCATCTTTTGATGTAATATCGGGTGAGTCAGCGGTGCAGTTTGTGAGTCTAGCACGCTGTGCATCATTTCAATCGCGCTGACATTACTTATGGCATACCTACTTAAGAATAATTTAGGTATACTCTAGCAAATCATTGATTGATTAGGAACAGTGCTATAGTATTTAAAAAGAACTTCGGCCTGTCTCACTCACTTATGGATACGACACTTTAATCGACGGATGGTACCCGAAATCCGAATGTTGTTCTAATGTAAGAGCTCACGGACGGTACTAATTACTATACAATTTATAAGTATTTATAAGTAAAAATAAAAGTAACAGGCATTACAAGTCAATTTAGCCTATCCTATCTATTCTGCGAGTGGCAAATCAAAAAACTCACAGTAATTTAAAAAAAACATCAAGAAGCCACTATTTCAGTAGGCCTTTAAAAATTGTGATGGAGCTGCATTCCTGATATCGTCTGACAGACAGTTGTACACGGAGGGCCCCAGAAAGTACAGGGAACGATCCGATTTGGCGAGCTTGTGCCTGTTTATATATAAGGCTATAGAACGCCGACACCCATTTGCTACTTTAAGTATTCTTTGGTACATTTTGGTCCTTCAGCTGAAACCAATGCTCCAAGATAAATTGTATTCAGTAGACTTGGTTGTTTGTTTCATTAATTCTGTAGTAAAATAGCCGGAAAAGCAATATGCAAAGTATGACATAAGCACAATTAGAGTACGTACAGATTCAATAATAAATCCAGGGGGAAGGGGTGATCCCTTTGTCTTGAAAGCGCCTAGTTCTCCCGCGGCCGGAGCGCTTCCGGGCTCGCAGATGTTGCACCCGGATGCGTGCCACTACCTAAATGACGACTAAGAAAGTGTATTCCGAGTTGGGATGAAATTAACGCAAGTCTGCCAACGTAATGGGCGTTAGAAACTATTCATGTGGGTTTGGTGAATCCGATTCTAGTAACACCTCCGCTGAGAGCAGTAAGAGTCCGAGACTAGGCTCTATCTATTATATCTCTTAAAAGAATATTCGCTTCGTCATTTTAACTTAAAATTATAAAGGTGTTGCTGCATAAAGTGTATTCAGAAAACCATAACAACTTTTCGTATCGCTTATCTAATCGCTTTCATTAAACTTAACTAGGCTGGAAAGATTTTATGATCAAACTGTTAAATGCCCTCCACAAATTCTACAATAGAGGATGGTTACGTGTGTACTATTAATTCAATGTACCTATCTGTTGAAACGAATTAAAGTTACCGTTGATCTGGCCAGATTGGAAAAAAGAACACTGCACCGTAATAATAGTTTTGCTCACTGAGCTTCCATACGATATTCTATAATAATGTGTAATTTGCTAGACGCTCCATTTATTTCAGTTTATGTATGCCGTAAGAGAGCGTAAATTGTATGTTACGATGCCGACGACCATCTGCCGAGTTGCATAACCAGCTAACGCTACATTGAATTGCATTTACAATACTAATTTGTTTGGTTTATGCCGAGACGTTCATTTATTAACTATTTTCTTTAGCTTCTTACAGTTAGGATAAGAATAGAGAGTACTACCTACGTTTAGTAGTATTTCAATGAAAAAGGGTAAGCCCTTGTCTCTATTATTTTTTAATAATCCGAACTTTCGGGGGAAACATACTGAAGAAGTAGTAGAGTTAGATGCCGTCTAAGTGTTCTTATTTTATTGCTAGCGATCACAAACAACTGTAAACAAAATATCTTATATACTTTAGACATACTGTACCCGTGTGAATAATTCTCCGTAAGCTGAAATGCTGGCTATCCATTAAGTCTGAATGCAATGCTGTGAAATTTGAAACTAACTCGTAGTTTGTACTAGATCAACGTACATTTTATAGATATAATGATCTTTGATCTTTAATTCCTCAGACATCATCTTAATTTAGAGATGTGAAACTTGGCAATACGCATTGAATACGCAACAAAGGTTGACATCATCAATGAGTGTTTATCTTAGCGGAGCACAGGCTGTAGTAAATCGACTGCAATGCCGTAATTAGTTTTCTTCGTCAGAATTATTCGGCAGTGAGTTGGCACGTCAAGCCTTTTAAACGCTTTCTCTATTGAACGTGGGTTGAGGTCGTAGGTTGTTCCGATGCACAAATTGGCACGCGTGGGTTGACGGACTTGGCGGATGCCAGATAGTACCGCGGAGTCAACGCACCAGCGGCTGTACCGCTGCCCTTCTCAGTCAACGTTAATCAGCCAAATTACGGTCATGCTGCTCAAACTGTTGACACTTAGATCTTTTATGACTTGGTAATCCTGTACGACCCCGTTTCTCGAGTAAAGATACCCACGCTTTGCTGTTTTGTGGATGAGCGTATGTTAACTAATACTAATTCCCGTGTTTAAAACAACTGGAGTGTAATAATACTCTGAACTTCCGGCCGGAACAGAAAATTTAATATCCGGTGCCAGAAACCAAAACGTTTGGTAGCAGAGGCAAATGTTGTTAGGTAGCTGTAACAGATATAGGTACCACTTGAAGGTTTGAAGTGTTCCTACAAACTCAATTGCTTTTCATCTATGCGGCAAGAATTAACTCCAATTTGTGGTGTCACGTTAACATCGGGACGTATCGTCTATTCCAATTTATTGGGGAGTACACAGCCGCAGGAGCACTGACCTCTTTATGTACCTACTACACAGACGCACGTCCGCATTTTATTTTATAACTACACCTGCCTGCTAGAAAACAGGGGAAACGCACGGGCCGAATAAAGAACGAGTGAATGCCCGTGTGGTTTATTTATCCTATTCTATCGTCTGATATAAATAGTTTACGTACAATGTCTATTAGTAATTAATCCCTCTATTATAGAGCAAAATACTACCCGGTAAGGCTTAGTATTTACCCGTTTCTGGTTCATACGATACGAATAAATGGAATAGTTCTGTTAGCAATGTTCTTTAGATACGGTCGCGATAACGGTATCATTAGACTCACCTACTTCAATGTTCTTATCTGGAGATAGCTTGTGTCATTGTTACAGAATAGCTCTTTTGTTTATAGATGTTTGTTTTTTTTTCGCAAATCGGATGTTTACGCCTATAGTATCTCGATCCATTTTATACGCGTCTGTAAACAAATCGATTTCATCTAAATTCCCACACAATCACTCATTGTATCCAATTAGCATCTCATTCACCTGATTCACCGGAATGTTGAAAGATCATACTTGATATCTCACGACATTTTATAATAATTCTACTATTATATTTAACTAGGATTGCATCCTACTTGCAGGAAACGAACAATTCGGTTCATTCAATAAATTTCATTGTAATCGATTATCGTAATCAATTGGAAATAAGCGATATTCGTTATGTTTAATCCAGAATAGTTGCAATATATACTATTTCACAATGCTTTGACTGCAATGTCAAAGCCCAAGTACGAGTATGCTTATCTCATTTATTGGCAATCGAATTGTTTTGATTTGTCGTTGTCTTGATCCTATATTTTCCCATTACTAAAATGTCTTTGGTCGGGTCGGGTATGGTATGGAGGGGACTTGTTTGTTTACGAACGCGTATCAATCGGATCGAGATACTACACCGCAATTGTATGCAGCTTTTCGTGCATAAGGAATAACAATCCGTATTTCTAATTAACGTATGATAATGGAACCTTTTTTATCAGTTTTAATTTGTTGACTAGGAAATGCTAGGTGCAATCTAATATTGTGTAACGAAGCAGGTTTAGAACAAGCACGTGTGCACGATGTAATTACATTAATCGGCTGCTGATTTCAACAGGTGCTTTAAATAGACAGCGGAACCATGCTAGGCGGTTCGGTTTTACCCCCCTATTCATCAAAGGTTGCAGGCCATTTATAACTAAATTAGGTTTAATCTTTGTCTAGTAAAGGGATCTTTCAAAGTGAAAGGTAAAGACAAATTTATGTTAAAGTAACAGAAGATTATATTAAACGTTTTACCAGTAAGGCCAGTACCGGAAAGGCCACGAAATCAGGATAAGCCGCGGATTTTCTTGTTTGAAGATGAAAAATATTAATGCTAGGCTGTTACTTGCTTACTTGAATTTAAGTAACATAGTGGAGTGGTACGAAGTCACTACGAAACCTGAATCTTTATATTAAATTTATACAAATAGTAGCTTATTTTAGTTCATAGTGATGTTTCTCCGTTATTTAAACGTTATTTTATTTATTTAGTAGCTATAGTAGTAGGCACTTTTGGCGTTTAACGAAGGAAAATCAGGATAGGAAAGTATGTACGTACTGAATGTATTATATATAAAATTTCCTATCAATCAGCGAAGAAGGAAGATATTTTTAATGCTTTGCGTAATGCGATGCGCGTCGGATTTCGCAATTCGAATCGTTTGAGGATTCTGTCTAGCGCAGAAAACATAACCGAATCAACGCCACAGCATCACCATAATCTCCAGCCTATATACTTATATCCCAATGCTGGGCACAGGCCTCCTCTCAGAATGAGAGGGCTTGGGCTATAGTTCCCACGCGGGCCCAATGCGGATTGGGAACTTTACACACACCATTGACGACACTGGTTTCTTCACGATGTTTTTCCTTCACCGAAAATGTAATTTGGCACATAAATTCCGAAAAACTCAGACGTGCGAACCCGGGATTCGAATCCACGACCCTCTGAGACCTCTGTTGACACCACTAGGCTACCACGGCTTCACCAGCATTTACTCAATGTGAATAAGTTCCGTTATTATTTTCCAGGCAATGTCCGTCGACACTGCTGACCCCGCTATTGCGGATCATCCTCGAAGAGGTCCGCGTGGCTGCCAAGAAACAACCCACCGAGTTCGGTTACAAATCCGACGAATCAGGTGAGTCACCCGACCTACCTGCGATAAAATGTTATACACACCTGTCCAGATAACCCAGCAGTTTGTAGACGTTATTCACGACTATAAAAACGTAATATATGCGCCAATTTTCACTAGTTTGGCTTCTCTGAATTAGATAGTGAAGTCATTCAAGGAATGTTCTGCTGCGCAGATGAGATGAGATAGCGATCTATTCTATTCAAATGTAGGTTTTCATTAAGCGTGGAGAATGAACAAAGATGTCTACGCTATAGTTCCAATGCCGTAAAAAAAATAGGCGACTTAACTTTGGAACATGGTTACTAAAACGTGGTCGCAAAGTTCAAAGGGTTGTTGAAAGAATGTCGATATATATTAGTTTTTTCCTGAAGCTCTATATAGAGCTCGTGTCTCGCGTGTTTGTTTTGTTTAAAAAAAAGATGTGCCACTTAATTGGCCTCCCAACTGTCTAACTAAATGCAAAACGCCGTTTAGTTGCTATATTTTGAAGTAGTAATGGGTCCAACAAACAATATGTTACTAAAGATATGAAATATGAAGTATTACCATCTTCGCTAAAAGTAAAAATACACGGCTGAGGTTCCCGTAATTTCCTGAAACGTTGTATCTATCGTAAAAAAATGTGAGTGCCGACACGTGCGGTACTTCCATTACATCATATGAAAGTAACAGAGACAGTAAATAAGCCTTTGAATTTTTATAGACATCAAAACTTGCTGACACATTATGCATTGCACTTGACCATGAATATTGGCTCGTTCTAATCTGGAGCAAATCAATACTTTAGTGCAACTTGAAATTGCGCCCGGAGAACAGATGACGTGCCCCGGCTCGGTGCAACAGGCTGTAGTTCCGTAATTCGGAGGTGCATCGCATCTGCGTTGTTTCTGTGTTGAATTGGACCGTTGTTTTTATTGTTTGCTTGCGCAGTGTTTTCTGGGGCTAGAATTTGTTTTTTTTTCTTATTCGTTTTTGGAATTATGAATGTGTTTGGAATAGTAATAAACGGTCATAGAATCTTTACTATCAAAGAACGTGCAACTATCAAAATTTTATTTTGAGACAGACTAACCTGACATTGCACTGGTCCTGGAGTTGTGCAGGTCGAGAGGAGAGGCCTTCGCCCAGCAGTGAGACACCATAATAGGCTAAAAAATGATTCAAAATAGTATTTTAAGACAAACGAGAAATGCTTAGAAAGAAAGAGACGGAGGACGCCTGTCTTTAAACGTCGTCGTCGTCGTATTCTTTAAACCTAGATAATTTACAATTCCGTTTTCAATTTCCATTCCAGCGTACATAGCCCTGCGGCTCATGCAAGCGGTCACAGCCCGCGTGAACGCAGTCTGTCTGCGATACCTGGACAACTCGCGGTTGGACACATTGCCGCCGCCGCCGCCGGCACACTTGCGGGAGCTGAAGACAGTGTCAGCAGCTACCAAGAACTCCAGACGCGTTATGGAGGACAGACATGTTGAGATCGGGAACTTGGAAGCCTTGTTTGGCATCGAGGTTAGTATTTATTTATTTGCCGAATGATCATTTGGATTCATTGGTGATATTTTGGAATTATCGTTATTACGTTGTGGTTAAGATTTAACTGTATAGCTCTAGTAGTAGCGACAAAGTGAAATTACTTCGAATCAGGGACCGGTTGCCTAATTTATTTGGTCTAAGCGCCCAAGGTTAGGTATCTATCTTTCGCTATATTACATTCATCGAAGCGTGATCGTCGTCAAATCGTAAGGCTGCATGTGTATTTATTGTAACGTACAGGGACACATACGCAGGCAAATTCCAATCCTTAGCTGTTCGGATAATAAAGGACGAGTAAAATCGCTTAAACGATTTTTTGGGATGCTGACGACATGACATAAGGTCGAGACTCGACCCGGCCTCTAGCTGTTAATCAGTAAAAGCTTTCTCGAACGAAACAACTCTTCGTCGACTACTTAAATCTGGCTTAAATCTGGGTTGTCTGAATATCTGTTTAGATATTTATCGTATTAATAAAACAAAGACTACAAGCGTGGCTAAATCGCCCTAATGCTAAGATTTCAGTAGGTATATTGACATCGCTGGGAACTAGAAACATCCAACTTCTAAGATAAAACGATCATTTTTGAGTATCCTACTTTAAGTAGAGACCGAATCGACAGCTAAGAGAAGAAAAACATTTTTTGCCTTTCATTTAAATGTCACTATAAAGGTCCATACAGGCTCTTGGGTTGTTAGCCAAATTATTGCTTCCATTATATTTATATCTCGCCCTATAAGTACGCGTATATAATATACCGCATTACATCAGTCTTTCTCTTGCATCGCCGATCTAATACTATATTCTAAATCTGTGACTAAGACGTTGTACTGATCGTTGAAAATGAGTGTTCTACGTCACGTTTTTGTGGTTGCCAACGCTGTACACAATTCCTATTGGCGGGCATGTTTTCCTCATCTGCCTGTATGGTTCTTGTATCTCTTCTACTCGTGTTTACCTTGGGTTGAGTTGAACTAATTCGTTGTCCAAACGCCCGTACGCATTGCTATGCTAATACGATTTTTACAGATACATAGAAAACCCGTTGTTAAAAGTAAAGCAGCTTACTGTTGTTTACTCGTAAAATTGTGCATTAAACGATACCCGTGGTAAAGAACGCGAACGGTTAAATTTTTACGATGATATTAAATTAAAATATGATCTTAATATCCTGTTGGCTGTTCTTATTGTTTTCCGATATGATTATTGCCTCGTACTTAAAGCAGTCGTACATATTAATATAAAATGACGGGCTATAACTGTAAGTGGCCGACCTATTCCCTGCGGGACACTGGGGCACTTGACGCGGTTGTGATTTATATTGTTTCCGATCGTAATGCGTATTATATTAACGTTAGACAAAGATTTAGGTAGTAGTAGGCGGTAGCTAGTTGTTAACTCATGTAATTAATGTTAGAAAATAATCTTTACTAGTGCTTTTCTATCTGTCATTACAAATATGTATGATTACACCAGCTTGAGTGAGCTATTATAAGCGAACTGTAAAAAAGCGACTCCTTAATGCCCACAACACGCATATAGATCCATGTCTTCTTTTCGCGCACCGAGCGGACGCGTATAGCGTCGTTGACTACTGCCGCTCAATCTCGTCAATCTCGTACGAGATCTCATCATATCATGCTTCGGGATTGATCTCGAAAAAACGACACGAAATCCCGTGAGATCGATATCCCGCGAGATTGGGATCGCATTCCCTAACACCAGTTGTCTACGTAGATGTGAAGCAAAGCATTTTTTTTAAACTCGGTTGAACAAGTTATTAAAAAAGCGTGTTTTTTTATTTACAGACAACGGAACCAACAAGTTTCTACGCAGTGTACGACGGGCACGCGGGCTCGGCGGCGGCGACGTACTGCGCCGCGCACCTGCACCAGTACGTGGTGGAGAGTCCGCACTTCGCCACGGACCTCAAGAAGGCGCTGCGGGACGCTTTCCTACACACCGACAACGAGTTCATTAGGAAGAGCAATCAAGAGGTACGTTGGCTGCTGTTGTAACTTCGACACGAATACTGAACTCAGCAGTCGATCGCTAAAAGAGTGCAATATGATTTGTATTTGGCAATTTCTTTTCACAAACTCTAACTGTTGATGTTGTTTTATTGTAATAGCTCGTTAGAAAGTTTTATAAAGATTGATAGTAGACTACAGGCCCACGTACAAAAAATGTGGGTCATATGAACCACCAGGTGACGTATATAGGACGATATAAGAGCATAAAATAATAAGATTCAGCACTATGCCGTCACTTGTAAGCTGTCCAACTGGGTGCTGGTGAGAATTCAAAAGTGCAACCCTCGATTTTTTCCCCTTGTCGCATGATTTTTGTACGGCGTTGCGGAATAATGGATTAGAAGCTGTATTGAAACAGTATGAAACTGATGCCGTACAGAATCAAATGACCAAATTTACCCTGGAAATGGTCAGAAAATCAAAAAAAAATCCCGACTTTGTGGCGCACCATTTGTACGGCATCAGTTTCATACTGTTTCAATACAGCTTCTAATTCATTATTCCGCAACGCCGTACAAAAATCATGCGACAAGGGGAAAAAATCGAGGGTTGCACATTTGAATTCTCACCAGCACCCAGTTGGACAGCTTACAAGTGACGGCATAGTGCTGAATCTTATTATTTTATGCTCTTATATCGTCCTATATACGTCACCTGGTGGTTCATATGACCCACAATTTTTGTATGTGGGCCTGTAGTCTATAGGAATCTAGAAAAGTTTCATGAGGTGTGTTGCGAGTGTTTTGAACGCATGGATTTTAATAAATTTATTTTCTTTATTCTTTCTGTAAACTCATAATTTTATTGTTATGACAGCGCGCTTGCGGCGGCAGTACGGCAGTGGCCGTGGCGGTGCGCGGGCGCCAGCTGCACGCCGCCTGGGCCGGAGACTCGCTGGCGCTGCTCGCCAAGCGCATGCGGCTCATGCAGCTCGTGCACCCGCACAAACCCAGCCGTCAGGTACGTACTGACGCGGCCAGAGACTCGCTGGCGCTGCTCGCCAAGCGCATGCGGCTCATGCAGTTCGTGCACCGCACAAACCCAGCCGTCAGGTACGTACTGACGCGGCCAGAGACTCGCTGGCGCTGCTCGCCAAGCGCATGAGGCTCGTGCAGCTTGTGCACCCGCACAAACCCTGCCGTCAGGTACGTACTGACGCGGCCAGACACTCGCTGGCGCTGCTCGCCAAGCGCATGCGGCTCATGCAGCTCGTGCACCCGCACAAACCCTGCCGTCAGGTACGTACTGACGCGGCCAGAGACTCGCTGGCGCTGCTCGCCAAGCGCATGCGGCTCATGCAGCTCGTGCACCCGCACAAACCCTGCCGTGAGGTACGTACTGACGCGGCCAGAGACTCGCTGGCGCTGCTCGCCAAGCGCATGCGGCTCATGCAGTTCGTGCACCGCACAAACCCAGCCGTCAGGTACGTACTGACGCGGCCAGAGACTCGCTGGCGCTGCTCGCCAAGCGCATGAGGCTCGTGCAGCTTGTGCACCCGCACAAACCCTGCCGTCAGGTACGTACTGACGCGGCCAGACACTCGCTGGCGCTGCTCGCCAAGCGCATGCGGCTCATGCAGCTCGTGCACCCGCACAAACCCTGCCGTGAGGTACGTACTGACGCGGCCAGAGACTCGCTGGCGCTGCTCGCCAAGCGCATGCGGCTCATGCAGCTCGTGCACCCGCACAAACCCAGCCGTCAGGTACGTACTGACGCGGCCAGAGACTCGCTGGCGCTGCTCGCCAAGCGCATGCGGCTCATGCAGCTCGTGCACCCGCACAAACCCTGCCGTGAGGTACGTACTGACGCGGCCAGAGACTCGCTGGCGCTGCTCGCCAAGCGCATGAGGCTCGTGCAGCTTGTGCACCCGCACAAACCCTGCCGTCAGGTACGTACTGACGCGGCCAGAGACTCGCTGGCGCTGCTCGCCAAGCGCATGAGGCTCGTGCAGCTTGTGCACCCGCACAAACCCTGCCGTCAGGTACGTACTGACGCGGCCAGACACTCGCTGGCGCTGCTCGCCAAGCGCATGCGGCTCATGCAGCTCGTGCACCCGCACAAACCCAGCCGTCAGGTACGTACTGACGCGGCCAGACACTCGCTGGCGCTGCTCGCCAAGCGCATGCGGCTCATGCAGCTCGTGCACCCGCACAAACCCAGCCGTCAGGTACGTACTGACGCGGCCAGACACTCGCTGGCGCTGCTCGCCAAGCGCATGCGGCTCATGCAGCTCGTGCACCCGCACAAACCCTGCCGTCAGGTACGTACTGACGCGGCCAGAGACTCGCTGGCGCTGCTCGCCAAGCGCATGAGGCTCGTGCAGCTTGTGCACCCGCACAAACCCTGCCGTCAGGTACGTACTGACGCGGCCAGACACTCGCTGGCGCTGCTCGCCAAGCGCATGCGGCTCATGCAGCTCGTGCACCCGCACAAACCCTGCCGTGAGGTACGTACTGACGCGGCCAGACACTCGCTGGCGCTGCTCGCCAAGCGCATGCGGCTCATGCAGCTCGTGCACCCGCACAAACCCAGCCGTCAGGTACGTACTGACGCGGCCAGAGACTCGCTGGCGCTGCTCGCCAGGCGCATGCGGGTCATGCTTAATTTTAAGTTCGATTTGTTTAATCTTTGAATACAGTACCTATTTATTACTTTTGTAAATAAGATAATGTCTGATATGATTGTGCTAAAACCCCTGCAAATCCTGAATAGCAACGCGTCTTTTTACTGCATTGCACTTAGGTCCGTCCGGATCGCTACCACCATCTTACTCGCTAATCCTGCCGCTAAGTAGCAGTGCTTGCACTGCTGTGTTCCGGTGTGGAGAGTAAGACAGCCGGGGAAATTACGGGCACAAGAGGCATTTCATCTTAATCCTCTAGGTTGGCAACGCATCTGCAATCCCTCCGGGGTTGCGGGTGTCTATGGGCAGTGGTGATCACTTACCATCAGGTGACGCACTTGCTCGTTTGCCTTCCTATTCATATAAAAACAAAAAAAAAAATGTTATTTTATTGCTTTTTAAATATTAATTGATAATGTTTCTTTGATCACAGGACGAAAAGGATCGTATAATAGCTGGCGGCGGCACGGTCATGTTCTGGGGTACTTGGCGGGTCAACGGTCAGCTTGCAGTTTCGAGAGCTATTGGTAAGTACTTTTTGTACTACAATTAGTACAATAACAGGTTTGAGTTCTCTGTGCCCTTTTGTTTAGTTTCCCTCGTTAAGAAATATAATAATCGAGCATACAGAAATGACGTGCTTGAAACCGAAATCTCGATGCCGCGTAAACCATGTAACTAAACTTGTAATCTATCTTCTTGTAGCTTGCATTATTGTTGTACTAAAGTTGTTACAACAAACTTTTGAATAGTTCTTTTTTTTATTAACTCTTTGTCACGTGCTAGGTACGAGTATATTTTTATGGGCTCACTGCTTACAGTGGGTCGGTAAGCATTTGCCTAAGACTTGGTTTAGGATAGAGAGGTTTTAAATATGCTACTTTTTATTGCGGAAAAGTGATTAGTTCCCGCGGACTAGCGATAAACAAATCAAAAGTCACTGGCAACAGTGAGTAATTCATATTGTGTGGGCATTTATTTAATTTGGTCAACTCTAAAATGCTTCCTCATAATGAGGAAGTTCTGCAACTTTTGAATTCCTCTACCGCTACCGCTTCCACATAAACGAAATTAAAAAAAACCTCTTTATTTTCCGCTTCCTCTTAAATTTAGAGGAATATTTGAGGAATTTTCATTTCACCGCAATAATCGCGTATTCACTGGCGCGCTCGTTCATTTTCATTAAAATAAACCTCCCAGTGGCCAATTTTGATTATTAAAATGAACTTTATGTGCATAATTATTTTTTCTTTCATTTATTAAATAAATAAACAAACAACTACTTTCCCGTCCTCATCCGCTTTCTCGACCGCATCCTCATCCTCATAAAAATCTCCTCTTCCTCATCCGCTTCCACAAACTATGTGCTTAATAGTTCCTCTTCCGCTTCCTCCTCCTCATCAACCCTAGTTCAAATAAGGAAGTATACATCGCACCCTTCGTGGAAGAAAGACGTAAGTCCCATTGTAAGTCAATAGGACTTACGTCTTTCTTCCACGAAGGGTGCGACATATACAAAACGATATAAAGTTGATACATAAGTCCATCTCTATCAACCACATAGAATAAATCTCAGGTTCGTTTTAATTGACGAGTAAAGTTATAATGTCTTCGATCGTGCGACACGTTTAGGTACATATGAGTATCTAAAACGGTCAGTGGCGTAACTATAGGGTGGCAGGAGTGGCAAAATGCCACGGGCCCCTAGCTCTAGGGGGCCCTAAACTGGCTTGGTTCAGAGGACAGAAGGGACGCTGATGTACTTCTTTATATTGTGGAAGGAGCCCCCATCTGACGAATTCGCCACGGGCCCCAGACGTTATAGTTACGCCACTGAAAACGGTAAAGCTATTGCTTTGTTTTATTGCGTCAAATGTTTTTACGTCGCATGTTTCATGTCGCCTCGGCCTGTGAGTTTGCGTTGTACATAAAATCGTTCCTTCATTTTGTACTCAGCTCAGTATTATTGACGTCCGTTATTACTACTACTATTATTTATACATATTTCTGAGATCTAAAAACGTTATTGCTGTTTTGTTTTAAAAAGTTATTGGTAATACCATAAGCTATCAATAAAATAAAAGTATTATTAATTAGTATATTACCTGCTTAGACTCATAATAACTGGAATCAGAGAGCACTAGACTTATAATTAGACCTAACCGAGATCGTAAAGCCCTACTACTATAAAATAGTAATAATAACTTATTGCAGTAGGCAATAGCAAGAAAACTTTACTGGCATTCCCACGAGAATAATAAGTTGCATGATTCGAATGTTGAATTAATTAGATTTAGATTTAGATTATTTATTCATTCAATAAAAATTACATCATATTGTACATTGTCAAGTTAGAAGAATTTCGATTGAAATCGTTAATTTTTGGAAAGATAATTTAAATAAAATAACCCTATTTTCTCAACTGTAAATTTATTAAACGTACACTGTAATTAAAATTATATATTATACATACATGATTTTCGCATTATGTGTAGCTAATACTCGTTAGCTACGCCATTTAAAAACACCTGGTTAGTGTTCAATATTCTATCCTATTAAATATTCAGTTGTCATTTTTCCCGTCCGACAAACTGACAGCAGCCTGTCGCTTAATTCGTACCCAATGTTATTACTTATTCATATTTGCATATAATTGTCAAATTTTAGATGCTATTCATAAACGTACTGCACAAAAAGCTCATAATGGGCGTTCAGAAGGGGTAGGCGGCGACACGGTGGGTGCGAACAGAGTTAATCGTTCGTTTTATTGTTATTGCTTCACTTCTTGTATACCAGGCCACCAGCTATTCGTTTTTCCGGCGCCTTTATCACATTCGAATTACAGTTGAAATTAGTATCATTTGTTTACTTAGTTGTATGTTGCACCGTTCATTTTTCACAATGAATTACGGTGATTATGGACGCGCGGCAGGCATTAGGCCGTTAGCGACTAGGGGATGATCTGAATTGCGTATCATGCAGTCAATGACGCAATGAATGCGGTTCTCAAGACGTATTCTCGCTAATTTTGGGGGCGACGGAAGGGTGCGGTTGGCTTATGATGATAAGTAGCTTTATTGGATAGAAAATAGGATTTTTATCTGTCACACTCTGAGAGTGATATTTAGCATATCCAACATACAGGTTTTAAATGGTCCATACTAGAAATACATCAAAAATCCATCAAAATTGCAATGGTAACATGTACGGTGTACAGTATTTAGACAAGAGCAATAACTATTCCATTTACTTTATTAACTGCTTTCATTTATAATTGTTCTAAAAATGACTTGCAACTAGATCTTTGTCCGTTTTAACTAATAGGTAGGTACTCAATACTAATACTGACGAGCAAAAATAACGGGTCACTTTTTTATTAAATATGGTGGCAAACGAGCAAATGCAAGAGCATTGTGTGGAACTTAAAAGTTTTTGATCAGTAGTATGTAATTAAGTATAGTTATGATAACGAGAAGCTTTGCTTTTGAAATTTTATTTTACCGAGCAAGTGATCATTGCATCGATTATCTCCGCCGAAATTATAATAAGCTTTTGGCTATTGTTGTCAACAAGCTATGTAAATGCGAGTCGGAGTCAAGTGTAACCATACCATATTTACCACTAGTTACATCTTTTTACTTTAAACAAGCAAAACTGTGTAATTTGTAATAAAGAAGAAAATGCTATCTTTACCCATAAAAATCTCCACGGCAGCCTCGAATGAGGTCGAGTGAGGTTCGGTCGGTTAGGCACTATTTTTATAAATATGTAATTAATTAAAAAAAAAAAAAAAATTCGCCGCGGCTTTGTCCCCGTTCCATTTTTCTATTTCAATTTTATTTTTATTTTTTGTCCATAAAAACATTCCTAATAGGTCTTGCCTAATAAGTCCAGCCGTTATCGAGTTTTGCGCTCAGCAACATTCATTTTTATTTAGATGTACAGTCACCAGCATAAATATATGATGGTGAACAGCGCTGTAAAAATAAATGATCATGCATTGAGGTCAAAATTATTTGACGATACTACCGCGGTAAAAATATGTGATGCTATGTAGCCGGCAAAAACATCCGTCACACCATATCAGCAAAAATATCGGATCGGGACGCTTAAAAATATATGATTGCCCAAAAAATTAATATTATGTGACCATCCATCGCATAATTTTCTAACCGCTGTGACAGCGTAAGCATCGGATGATACGTACGCTGCATATATATCTGATGACATGTTGCAAAACCACGAATATGTTATCAACTTGCAAAAACGAGCCATCCGTGGCTGACATAGAGCCGTAAATTGAATTAAGTGTTTTGACAATTCACGAAAAGAGTGCCCTATTGTCATTGTATATCTCTGTCTCACATTTTTGCATTTAACAATCTGGGTGCACGGCAGTGCCGCGTAAGTTTGAGAACTGTAAGACATGTTTCCAT
Source organism: Pandemis cinnamomeana (assembly GCA_932294345.1). Lineage (NCBI taxonomy): Eukaryota > Metazoa > Arthropoda > Insecta > Lepidoptera > Tortricidae > Pandemis > Pandemis cinnamomeana. Next base: position 4,928,215 of record OW028705.1, on the reverse strand, counting down.
CCGGTTTTAAAATAGGCAAGTTGGTAGAAATTGAATTCGATGGTACTGAACAAAATAACCACCTTGGTTTAACATTACATCTCAAAACTTTTTCGTAATAGAATAACTGCGTTGCAAGATTTGCTTATTTTACATATATCACGTCTTTATCCCTTACGGGGTAGACAGAGCCTAAGGTAACAAAACCTTAAGGCCACATTTAGCATGATGTGGGCGTATAGGTGGAAAAGGGGAAAAAAATAGTAATGGATTGCTAGCCGCATCGCCTACAACATGATTCCTAAGATTATTTATAATATTAGTAGCATTATTATAAATGCTGAGCTGATGTTTGTGAGAGCGTGAGTTTGTTTGTTACTCTTTCACGCTAAAACGGCTAAACAGATTTTGATGAAATTTGGCATACACGAACAAATACCTATATTATTTGAGGATCTTAGGCACTATAAGAAGGAATTTTCCACAGAACAAAAGGACGGGATATAAATAATGGCAGCTGTTGAAGTTAACATACCCCACTTCGATAGCTCAATGGACTGTATTTTATATAGGTATTCCCAAATGTTAGTCCAAGCATGTCAGACCCCGATATTAAACAATCTAAATACCTTGGGAGGAACCGCCAGCCCGCGTGCTCCGCGTGGTGATGTAGATGCCGCCGCCGCCGAAGTAGAAACCAAGCACCAGTGCACTACTCTGGTTTCCACGTTATCACACACAGTAAATAGGTAGTTTAATTATTATATTGTTCCGAAATCACATGTTATTCATATTAAAAAGCAGAATCATTGCGAGAGCGCATGCCGCCGTGTTTGCGCGCCGAGCGGACTGGACTGTTTCGGGTTTTCACCACGGTGCGGCGCTGTTCGCCGCTTCGTCGAGCGCGGCAGGCGTTTGTTGCCAACCGCAAGGCAAAAGATTATTAAACATTAGGGAGTAACATGCTTGGACATACACTCCCCCCCCAACCAAGATGTAGCTTGGTTGACCTAATCATCAAGTGGAAGTTTGCTAAGTTTAGAAACGGGTCTGATTAAGGTACTCTTTTGGGTTCGCAACTGAACTACCCGTACGATCCCATCTTTACCGGGCATTAAACTTATTATTCTACCCCGTTTCCATTCCAAAGGAGGGCTATTGTCTTCTTTTATCAGTACTAAATCATTAACCTTTGGAGATGTGGTATGATCATTCCACTTGTGCCGTAACTGTAAGGTGTGTAAATATTCGTTTCGCCATCTTATCCAAAAATGTTGCGAGAGCCGTTGAAGTAATTGAAATCTATTGAGTCTACTAATTTTAACGTCATCATAGTTATACTCAGGCAGGGAAACTAGCGGTTCACCGATCAGAAAATGTCCGGGTGTTAACACGTCTAAATCGTTTGGATCAGAACTTAGTGGAGTTAAGGGTCTCGAATTCATGACAGCTTCCACACGAGCGAAGAAGGTAGTAAGTTGCTCGAAGGTTAATTTTTGTTCACCGAGAACTCGTGACATGTGCATCTTAGACGTCTTAACAGCCGCCTCAAACAAACCGCCCATATTCGGACTACTTGGGGGGTTAAATAACCAAGTCACATTAGATTTAGCTAGTTCTTTGCTAATATCCGAGCTATTATCACGAATATACACATATAAATCCTTCAAATATTTATCCGTTCCGGTGAAATTAGTTCCGCAATCTGATCTTACAAGAGAGGGCAAACCACGTCTAGATACAAATCTAGTAAAGGTGTCAACGAAAGCTTCTACCGATAATCCAGAAACGACCTCTAGATGTACCGCTTTTGTCACAAGACACACAAAGACGCAGAGGTAACATTTCTCAATCCGTGCGTTTCTAAGAGAACTGGACTTTATGTAAAATGGACCTGCGAAGTCCGTCCCTACACTCTGAAAGGGCCGTAATGCTCTAACGCGATCACGTGGTAGATCCGACATAAATGGTTGTACTAAATGTGGCCGTGTTTTATAACATTGAACGCATTTAAACGTGACCGTGCGTGTTAACCGTCTAACCGATAAAATCCAATAATTTAGAGATAGAATTGCTGCTAATGCGTTTGCACCGACATGGCAGTAGGTTTTATGAAAATGTTCAACGAGTAGCTGTACAAGCCTACCCTTCCCCGGGAGCAAAAGTGGATGCTTAGCATTGTAAGGTAAATCAGAGTGTTTGATTCTACCACCGACTCTAATCAAATTGTCTGAATCCAGGAATAAGTTAAGTTTCTTCAGACTTGATTTAACTTTTAAGTTTGCATGAAGAGCTTCTATTTCTTCTCTAAATGCATTTTGTTGTTCCAAATTAATCAAATGTTTAATGGCATTTCTACGTTCAATTACCGAGAGATTTTTGTTTAAATTTTTTGAAGATGGATTTTTACAATTATGGATGAACCGTAATATGAAACCCGTGACGTTAATTAATTTTTCATAAGAACTATATCTGTCAAGTAAATTAAGATCCGTAACCGATTGTTTGTCCGAAACTAAAACATTTGCTGTAACTTTAGATTTTATACCAGGAAGTAAGGTGTCAGGAAACTCTGGACCGGAGTGTGGCCAGGTTTTAGAAGAAAGACACAACCAAGCAGGATGCCACCAGAGCGGATGAGTTAACAATTCCTTAGCCGAGGTACCGCGAGATGCAGCATCTGCACAATTTTGTTCCGTAGGTACATGTTTCCATGTGATAGGTGCTTTAGAAGAAATTATTCTTGAAATCCGATTTCCTTCAAAAACTTTGAGTTTATGTGGAGAAGTTTTAATCCAAGCCAAAACAATTGTGCTATCGCACCATCCGTATACATTATCTATTTTCATAGAGAGATTGTTGGTTAATATGTTATAAACATGATTAATTAGTGTTACCAAAAGGCAAGCACCTTCAAGTTCAAGATGAGGTATGGTAAGTTTTTTCTTTAATGGAGCTACGCGAGACTTAGCCATTAAAATCCGAATAGTTACTTTATTATTCTCATCTTCTGTCCGTAAATACACAACCGCACCGAAACCCGACATTGATCCGTCACAAAAGCCGTGTAAAGTGTATTTATTATTTTTATTACCGTCCGATTTAATACAACGTGGTATTGAAAGTTTTGATAGATTTGGTATATCCGAAAGAAATTCTTGCCATTTCCGAACAAGATCATCTGGAGCAGGGGAGTCCCATTCGATAGGTTTACCATCACCACTGCTAAGCAAACTTTGAAGTAGTAGTTTTGCTCGAAATACTACCGGACAGATCCACCCGAGAGGATCAAACAATTTAGCCGTGGACGCTAAAATAACTCTACGAGTAATACGTTTCTCCGAAGGTAAGTTAACCGTGTAAGTAAAAGTATCCGATTTAGGGTCCCATTGTACACCTAAAACTTTAACACAACCGAATTTATCATTTTTATCAAAATTAGAAGGCATTTCACAGTGTTCCTCGGGAACCCCCTGTAAAACTCTAGGGTCATTAGATGACCATTTGCGTAATTCGCAATTTGCCGTCTGCATCATCGTTATCAGTTCGTTCCTAATCTCAACAGCTTCCTCTAGGGTATCCGCATCGCCGTTCAGATCATCTACGTAACAATTGTGACGTATTAGTTTCGCAGCCCTAGGGAACTTGTCACCTTCGTCTTCCGCCAATTGAAGTAAACACCGATTTGCAACAAAAGGACTAGATTTGAGTCCGTAAGTATTTGTAGTTAATTCATAAACAGCTACAGGTGCCGAACTATTCTCTCTCCAGAAAATTAACTGATATCGCCGATCGTCTGGATGAATCCAAGTTTGTCTAAACATCATACGTATGTCCGTTATAAATACGAAAACTGGAAACCGAAAATTCAATATAATTTTTGTGATATCATTCTGCAGCCTTTCACCAGCATACAGGCAGTCATTCAAAGCGACACCGTTAGAAGTTTTTCCGCTACCGTCAAAAACTACTCTTATTTTTGAAGTATCTCCCGAAATTTTAAAGACGCCGTGATGTGCTAAAAAATAATGTTCGTCGTTGTAATTCCGAAAATCTGATTTTTGCATATGTCCGAGACCGATGTACTCATTTATAAATTCACAATATTTATTTTTAAATTCCGGTTGTAACTGAAAACGTTTTTCTAACGCCTGAAACCGTCGGTACGCCATTTGCCGAGAGTCACCGAGCCGAGAATGAGTAGGTATAAGTGGTAAGCGCACCATGTATTTTCCGTCCGTACCGCGAGTTGTTGTTTCCGTAAACAAGTTTTCACATTCAATATCCAGTGGATCCTTAATAATTTTAACCGAAGGCGGCTCTTCCGAAGCCCAAAACCGTTCCACCGTCTCAATCAAAGAACTTCCCGAAAAAATTGTAACATCCGTAACCGTATTTGAAACCGAAAGCCCGTCACCCGAAATGTGAGGTAAATCCGAAATATTTTTAACCGAACTCTTAATTAATGAGTTTGAAACCGAAACCGAAACATTTTTATCAGATACCGAAACCGAACCGTTACCTGATACCGAAACCGAACCGTCATTTAATACCGAAACCGAATTATCATATGATACCAATTTGTTTTTAGATACCGAAACCGAATTTTCATTTGAAACCGAATTGTTAGAAACCGAAACCGAATTATCATTTGATACCGAATTGTTTTTAGAAACCGAAGCCGAATTTTCATTTAATACCGAATTGTTTTTAAATACCGAAACCGAATTTTCATTTGAGACCGAAACCGAATTATTGTTAGAGACCGAAACCGAATCATCGTTAGAAACCGAAACCGAATTATCGTTAGAGACCGAAACCGAATTATCATTTGATACCGAAACCGAATTATTATTTTCTCTAACCGGACCGAATAAAGCATAATCACAAATAGTATCCAAGGCGTATGGACCGTTAGCATCCGACCGTATTTTTCCGTTATTTAAAATCTCGCCTAAAATGTCACATCCGAAAATAATGTCTATCTTTGACAAATGTGCGAAGTTAGAATCCGATAACTTGCACTCATAAGTTGACGACAACTGCTTAGAAATATAAGACGTAGGAGTCGTCATGACCGCCGCCGACACCGTTAGAAGCGAATTCGAGTCATGTTTTGACTTGAAATTAATAATGACCATTTTGTCACTTAACTTTGTACTATTGCCGCCGACGCCGACAATGGGTATAGAACAGTTATGCCGCTTCAAGCAAAGAGTATTTACAAAACAATTCCGTATTATAGTGATCTGCGAGCCCGAATCTAATAAGGCGCGAGCGGGAACATAAACACCGCAAGCTGACCTAACATAAACAATCACCGTAGGTAACAAAACATTTTCTACAACTTTAGGTATAGTGAGCGAAGCGACATTACTATTCTTTTGCTGTAATTGCTATTGGGCATGAGGCGAGCGTCGCACACTAGGTGGCGACACTGAACGTTGGCGAACAATTTCGCGGGAAACAGCGCGGCTCACGCAGCCGCCATGTTTGTCACAGTGCCCGGCTGTCGCTGGGGCGCTATTGTACATGCGCTCGTAACGAGTGCACCGATCTTCATTCCGACTGAAGTCATCATCATCATCATAACCGTTATTATTTTGTTGATCAAAGTTATCAACTACACCGACCGAAACATGATTAATTTTTTTATTTTGAGGCGATTCTACTTTGCCTGCAGCCTTAACATAAGCGTTCTCATTGCGAGGTGCAGCAAACGTACAAATCATTTTGTTATGACCGGTATTATTGCAGTACATACACGGTACATTCCGTTTGCAAGAAATAGCCGAATGGCTTCCGAAACATCTAAAACACAAATTTTTAGATTTAATTAAACCGCGTCTGTCATCACGTGACAAATTCTGAAATTTATAACAATCCGTAATTTTATGCAATTGATTATTGCAAAACGCGCACCCGCTTTTGTCGAACGACCTATTTTGCTCACGCGGAGTGAAGTTCGTTTTCCGAGGTTGACCGAAGTTTGCCGAAGTCGACGACGAAGTCGCTGCCGTTGCCGAGTGATTGGTGGTATCAATAAAATGACATTCGTTTTGTAAGAACGTAATGAAATTTCCGAATGTAGGTAGATCGTTTTTAACGCCACCATACCTTTGCTCAAACCGTGTTTTTAAATCGATAGGTAATTTAGACATGCACATGTACACTAGAAAATAATCATCAATTGTAAGTCCCAAATTTTTAAGAGACCTTACGGATTCCAAGAGTGGATTCAACATGCCTACGCGCAGGTTTTGACTATTTGACACAGGGGACAAATGAATCAAACGGGAAAGATGCCTATCAATAATCATTCTTTTATTTTCATACCGAGATTTTAAGATTTCCAGCGCAGTATCTAATGACTCATCAGTCATAGACAAATGTTGTATAAGCGTGCGCGGTTCTTTATGAACATGTGAGAACAAGTAATGATACTTCTCTGTTTTCGACAAGTCTTTTCTTGACAAAACTAACGAGTTATACAAGCTTATGAAGCTGAACCATTCAAACACGTTTCCCTCAAAATTATCTAAATCTAACACAGGCAAACGAGAGTGTACTGCACTTTCCGTTGTCGTGTAGGAGCCGTCCGAATTGGGAAATTTTGCTAAAATCGCATCTAGCTCATTATACTGAATAGTAGCCATTTTGAAACGAGCATCATAGCTAGCCGTCGCATTTTCGTCTGTTACGATATTTAAGAGGTTCTCGTAAGCCGCCGATAATTTTTCGTAATGATCCTCTAATTTTCTGAGCCGAACCGATAATACACCTGATGAGTATTCACTTGATTTACTCATAGTAATAGAATGTTCAAACCATTCGCATTCAATTTTGAACTTGACTTCGCTGGCTTTCGCCATTTTGTTTACTCCCGTAAATTACGAAACGTAAGTAGGTACGTATGTAGGATAACCTAAAACCACCGAATAAAACCGTATTTATGCTAGCCGAATAAAACCGAATAAACTACATATAAGTAATACACTAGGCATAAAATGTTTACACACCACAATAGACACTTTTTACCGCGTAAATGTAAACAAACCGAATAGTAACCGTATAGCCGAATTTTATATACCTAACCACCATATAACCGAATTATCCGAAGCCGACACAAGATTAATTAAACCGAATAACAAACAAATTTTCTAACAAGAAAACCACAGGTAGGTATAGGTAGGTACGTAACCGTTTTACGGTTCGATGGACCAAAAAGTATGTTGAAGTTAACATACCCCACTTCGATAGCTCAATGGACTGTATTTTATATAGGTATTCCCAAATGTTAGTCCAAGCATGTCAGACCCCGATATTAAACAATCTAAATACCTTGGGAGGAACCGCCAGCCCGCGTGCTCCGCGTGGTGATGTAGATGCCGCCGCCGCCGAAGTAGAAACCAAGCACCAGTGCACTACTCTGGTTTCCACGTTATCACACACAGTAAATAGGTAGTTTAATTATTATATTGTTCCGAAATCACATGTTATTCATATTAAAAAGCAGAATCATTGCGAGAGCGCATGCCGCCGTGTTTGCGCGCCGAGCGGACTGGACTGTTTCGGGTTTTCACCACGGTGCGGCGCTGTTCGCCGCTTCGTCGAGCGCGGCAGGCGTTTGTTGCCAACCGCAAGGCAAAAGATTATTAAACATTAGGGAGTAACATGCTTGGACATACAGCAGCTGTAGGTGTCCATACAAGAAACGCGTTCATTTTCGATGGGAGGAAGAAGTTTTAGTCGTCGTCGCTCAATAGAATGAAAATTGCTCTCGACATCTAATAAGCATCGCCATTCATTTAATATAGCCATTTGATTCGAAGATAGCTCTTACAGCAAAACTACTGAAATTAATCTAAAAATCTATTTTTATTATGTTTATGTAATAACCAATATAAAATGACCTCACGCTGCCCACATCTTGCTAAAGAGGCAGAGCTCTGCAAACACTGGATTATATATTCACCTGCCGAATTTGTACGGACTTTTGCTGCGTGAGTCCGACTCGCACTTGGCTGTTTTTTTTTTAAATTTATTTTTCTCTTTTTTTTAATAATGTAGTTAAAAAGCCGTGGTAGCCTAGTGGTTTGACCTGTGGCCTTTCAAGCAGAAGGTCGTGGGTTCGAATCCCGGGCTCGCACCTCTGAGTTTTTCGGAATTTATGTGCGAAATTACATTTGAAATTTACCATGAGCTTTTCGGTGAAGGAATACATCGTGAGGAAACCTGCACACATCTGCGAAGCAATTCAATGGTGTGTGTGAAGTTCCCAATCTGCACTGGGCCCGCGTGGGATCTATAGCCCAAGCCCTCTCGTTCTGAGAGGAGGCCTGTGCCCAGCAGTGGGACGTATATAGGCTGGAGATGTGAGATGTGAGTTGATTTCTATTTAATTTAAAAGTACATAGGCCTAGATCAAGCGATGATCGCCTTTCGGTTGCTAATGATGACGATGATGATGATAATTTAAAAAAGTTGTAGAAAAAATATTATACACAACATTGTATAACTTAATCTTAAAACACTCATGGCTTGTTTCATAGCATTACCTACGGCTCATACGCTACACACTAATTCGCATATAAAAACCCCTCTTATACGGCAGTTGCATAAAATACTATTAAAGTTCACACCTCCTCCCAGAGCGTCATATAGGTAATTTCGCAATTAAGCAATTTGAACCCGTCAGTGTTATGGAGTAAAATGTGAGACAGACATATACAATGACAATACGGCACTCTTTTCGTGAATTGTCAAATTATTTAATAGGTACAATTTACTGCTCTATGTCAACAAAGAATGGTTCGTTTTTGCAAATTAATAACATATTCGTGGTTTTGCAACATGTCATCAGATAAATATGCGGCCTACGTATCATCCGATGCTTATGCTTTCACAGCGGATAGAAAATTATGCGATGAGTGATCACATAATATTGATTTTTTGGGTAATCACATATTTTTAAGCGTCCCGGTCCGATATTTTTGCTGATATGGTGTGACGGATGTTTTTGCCGGCTACATAGCATCACATATTTTTACCGCGGTAGTATCGTCAAATAATTTTGACCTCAATGCATGATCATTTATTTTTACAGCGCTGTTCACCATCATATATTTATGCTGGTGACTGTACTTAGATAATGCCGAATAAACGAAAGGATGTGAATCCCCGTAAATTTTCACTGTAAGTATTTAGTTTTATGTTTATTCATTGTTATAGCGACAGTATTTTGGGGTCCACTCTATGAAAATTTGAATTGTCTACGATAACAATTAGAGCTCAAAATGCCTTACCAATTACGGACAGACTGCCTTTATAAAAGGGTCCTATTGGTAGCCGTTGGTTACGGTACCTTAAAAACTACCTATAATAATTGATCGTTATTCATATTCATGTCATATCATATCAAAGTACTCCAATCCAATAACAATTTCCACCCACGTGCGTGATTATTCCAAACAATGGGGCTGCTGCATTAATTTACAACTCAATTGAGATTTGAGATTACATTTTTTTTTACTTCTAATATAAACCCAAGCTAATGCACGAAGAGTCTAAAATAAAGGTGTGATAAAAAAGTCATTGAAGTGGTTTGGTGGTGCGCGCGCCGGGCGCCGTAAAGTCGTGGCGACCCCTAGGTTCCTCGCGACCCCAGCACCCCACGGTGCAACTATATCGATCACTCGGACACCGTGCATCTAGCACTAGGGGCGGCCGACTTGTCGATGCTAACACTGGCGGAGGGCACGACGAAACTCAATTAGTGCAGCGCACGGAGGCCATGCTGCGCCTGTCGTTTGTTTTATAGAATGCTTTAAACAACATTCAGAGTGCAGAGATATGTACAACTTTACACTATATGTTCTTTACAGAATGTTCTCTTGAACAAATAATGATATTTTTGCTTGCATGTGTATTTTGCCTTATACTCGTAAGTAACGTAGGTATATTAAAAGTTTACTTTGTCGATGCTTTGTTAGAATGACACATCACTACCTCTATATTTTTACGTTTTCAGTTTTTCAACAGTTTCGTTTGATATATCATGACTGTAAAAGAAAACAAAGTAAGAGAAATGCATTTTTCAATTTTTTGGCCAGTCACTGTAAAACGTTGATTGATCTTGTGACAAAAAGTATTTGTTTTAGTAGAAATAGACTTTTTTGATGCATGCTCATTTGTCGACTGTACAAAACTGAACAAAGATTTGCCCCAAAAATATCAACGGGCGAAATTAAATAAAAGCTTATAAAAACTGGCGAAAGCACAATTTCGGTCAGGCCCTTAAAATATTGCAACTTTCATCATAGTATTGAAATTGAATTGATATGAAATTCTCCCCACAGCCAAGGCTAGATGTAATCTATGGCAAAGTGGGAGATAAAAATAGTGTTGACATTTTTCCCGACATCGCGACGTGCTCGGCTTTTCCCCCACATATCGAGGACCGAGGACTAAAACTCATCGATTTCGCGTTCCACGGGAGATTAAGTTCGGAAACGTTTACTCGAGCCCCCTTAGAGGCTGGAAGTTATCCGGGCAGCTTCATGCAAGATTAGTTTGCTATGGCCTCCACGATGCGCATTAATTGCGATTACTCCAACTTATTGGGTTCGTACGATTTACCTAATAGTTTGTTGTACCTAGCCTACAGTTTATACATAGCATTTGCGATCTGTATTTAATTTATAAAAGTATAGTCATACATTAAGAACTTGACCTTACCTACACCTACCTATGTGTATGTGACTATTCACAGTCATGCTATTTAACTTTTTAATCATAGCGTATATACTTTTTATAACAAACAACACACGGAGCTCATTACAATAGAAAGGTCAAAGCAAATATGGGTGTACTACTCTCATTCAAACTAATCACATTACGAAAGAGTGCGACAGCTGCAGTTTCTTTGTTGATCTTGTAGACAAATAAGGGCAAGTTGTCACTTGCAAGGAACGACTGGGTCAACTTTCTCGGACTATAAAAGAAAGACGCGTTTTTAGGTCATGTTTGTTTAGGTATAGCAAAAACTGCGGATTAAATCTGGCTGGGACCGTCGTAAATCCGGGCCAGATGATTTCAAGAACACCAAATGCGTCACAAACACTAATTTATTGCACGTTTAAGTTTTAAAGCTGCGTCGTTGAAATACACATGGCAAGTTTAGACCCAATGTTTTACAAATTAACTAGCAAATCAGTCAATCTTCATTTGTTCCATCTAAAAACATAGCAATACAGTTATGTTTATAAAGGTTTTTTAGTAATGGTTGGATAATCTTTGACTTGTGGACAAGGGCCACTTGGATGTTTTAAAAAAGTGAATCGGTGAACGAATTGGTCACTTTTTCGTTTTGTGTGCGAAATGTCCATAGTAGAACCTGTTAACAGATTATATTTTGGTTCTCAGGCGACGCCATGTACAAGCCATACGTGACGGCGCGGCCTGAGTTGGCGACTGTGGATTTGGACGGAGACGAAGACTTCGTGGTGGTTGCCTGTGATGGACTGTGGGACTTCGTCAGCGAGGACGAAGTCGCATTGGCGGTGTACCGGCAGTTGGGGGCAGACCCAGGTCAGTCAATCATTAACAGGTCCTCGACGTGGAGCTTTGACAATGGGTACTGCGTGTGTTTGCCAATCGCAGTAGGTAAGACGACAACATCCGCAGAAATATTTCGTAGACGGCCACTGAACCAAAAATAATCTTCACACACATGCGTTTTACTTTGTACCTAATGTACGCAAGGAAAATTCGGGAAAAAAAAATCATTTCCTTTATTATTTGTCATTATGCGAATCGCGTGTCTTAAACTATTGTGCGGGGAATGAATCACTGGTGCGACCCCTATTCTTCTCACTCGCTGTACCTAGTAGGTAAACGAAGGGAAGTCGATGTCTGCGAAATTGCATTTGCTGGCCTTTGAATGCGTGTATATGGCTGGCCTCGAAGCGATTCTGCGTTATTTTTAGCTAATGTATGCAAACCAAGGTAAACTGAAACGAATATTTTCAGCGGTCAGTCCGCAAAAATTGGTATTAAAAATGATCAAATCCCTTGAATTGATGCCAACACAATACAATTCGAAATCGGCGTAAAGTGATTGTCTCTAGAGTAGTCTAGACCGTGTGACGGGATTGGCCTTATAACACAATTTGGCGATCGACATTGATTGGCACGCCTCTCAAGTACGCTGTTTGTTGTACAGGGCGGGTCACATGATTCTGACGCGACGAGTGTTTGCTTAAAATCTGAGTGCTCTCGCTTTAAACATCACCAGTTTAAAGAAGACCTGCGACTGATACTAAACTTTTACTTTGGGATCCCAGTTTCGAGCGGTCGGGAGGTCTCGTTATATTTGTTGATACAGTAGCGTTGGTGCCCTCAAGTCTACTCTAAAGTGCCTTTAATGGATCGCTACACTGAGCGATAAGAGCCTTCATATTGTTCAACAAAAAAAAACTTGTTTTGTAAATGTTAGTAGCTTCTGTTGCGGAACCCACAAAAAAAGGGTTGCGTTGAAACGCGTTAATGACGGAAGCACTCGAGCGGATTTCGTTACAAACTCGAGTAAAAGGTACCTACAACCTGCGTCCAAAATGGGTTGGAAAAATAGGAACAAAATAGAAGTTACCCCTTTTCAAAATTACCATTGTGGGTTAGGCGCTTCTAATAAAGGCCGAATTATGTTATCTGACGTGTTGACATGTCACACAATGGAAATGCGAGGGAGCCCTTCTTTATTGTCCATCACTATTACGATTATGACAGCTTTAGAATTGAACCGAGAGTTTCGTGATTCATGACCAGTCAGCGGTGCTTTACTATATCAAATGACTATCAATTAGCTAATGTGTCTCTTAGCGAAATCAATACAACATTCATGTACCATTCAACAGTGTCACGCAGCGTTGGCTACTGTTACAAAAAACAATGAACACCTGTACCTTTATGTCGGTTTCGTTCAGTTCAGTACTCTGGCACAGGTTTCTTTGTTTCAATAGGTCTTGCGAAAAACCTAAGGAGAACAATAAAACTGTACTTTATGTTCCGTAACGAGATTGCAGCGGAGCCTAGATTTCAGCCGGGCTGCGGTCAGGCCGCCACAGCCCCACGATATTGTGTAGTAATTGCGTCGGAAGTGGGGAAGTGGAGAAATTGGATACATTGTTTTCGCTTCGCCCCTTGTCGCAGCCCTTGGCCCGCCGCCGCCGCCCTCGCGCCGTGCCGAAGCCTTTCTAATTATTAGCTTTGCACTCTTTGTAAACACAATATCGTGGAGATTGTTGATAGATGGATTAGCTCTTAACGGATTGAGCAACAATAGAAACGCTATTTATAATTGTTTTTTCATTTACCTCTTCTGGAACAAAGCCTTCCATCTGGTAGTGAGGTAGTCATAGAATGGATTGGATAATTCATGTGTTAATGATTTTGACTTCTGAAAATACCCTCCTGATAGATTTAACCCACAATCAATTTGTTAGCCTTACTTAACCTACTTTAATCAAATATTTCCAGTTCGTTTTATATTATATCCCTACGCCGCATTTTAGCCTCACGCCTGACTGGCCGTCCGCGCCTGTCCGTCTTGTGGATTATGCGATTTAGCCATTTACTGTCGTCTGTGAGTCCGTATTCAAACAGGGGAGGCAGCTGTCACTAATACGCCCGGGGGCTCGTCGGGCTTGTTATCCATTCGTTGCACTTGGCTTCTCTCTTATTGCATAACTATACAGACCAAATTTCATCCGGCTAAATCCTTTGCTGAAATTTGGCAAACCGTTCAGGATTATGTCGTCGGTGCCTTATACCTCGCATGTCACTTTTCCAACTGTGATCTCTCGGATGTTTCCCTCAATGCCCTTTGATGTTACATTTGTAGAAAGGATTGTGAACAGGCCGCGTGCCTTCTATCTAATTTGGTTTGAATTACCATTTATCCATCCAAATTAGTTAATTTACAAGGGTGACTCGATATTTTGGTGTTACGTAGGCGTCGGTTTTAGAGCACTTGTTAAGTGGAATGATTGTTTGGTGAGATAAGTTGCATCAGCATGCATTGATGTCAAATTGCGTTAGATAGCGACGCCCACCGCTGTGGCATTCCGCGGAGCACAAAAGCTCGGGGCGGCGGGAGCCTGCCCGCGCGCTGTGGCCCTAGGCCCGCGACCGATCGCCGCTGATAACATTGTGCCCGCTGATAGATCGATAAACGATTACTCATCAGCACGCGCATACCCATATCGTTGTAAACGTTACAATTCAATCTGACGACACGCGGTAGTAACACTCACTCGCTACAGCATCAAGATCAAGTTTCTTCTTTGATATCGCTGTAGTAAAGCCGAGAAAATAGAGCTCATTTTGATGCGGTGACGCTATTTGGCACAAACTCGCCGCAAAATGTCATTCTTGACCTTGACACTGTTGGAAACATACGCGTTATCTGCCAACTTTCATTCACTGGTTAACGTGTTACGCTATGAATACAATAATAGAAACAATCGGAATGATCATTCAGATCAACTGCCTACACATTCGCAGGGCATTGTTTGGCTTTTGTATATCCTGTGATAGTATTTTCGATTGTGAAATCGAGATTATATTTGAATATAATTAAGGACGATGTAATGCAACGATACGTCTCAGGAATATATTTTTCTTTGAATTTTTTAAATCATATTTGTCCCAATGCACGTGGAAAAACCGAACCAGCTTAATTGTGTAATCATGAGATGAACCGGAATAAACTGCTCTAGTAATTACGTGTCGTATATTTTAAACTGAGAATAACGCTCTGACTTCTGGACTAACGGATAATAAGTCTAATTGTCCACTTTGACAATTACTCTCAGCTTACGACGGCGGCTGGCGTGTAAAATTGTTTGGCGATTACGGAAAGCAATTTCGAAAACAGTTGGCCGTTTAAAAGAAAAGTTTGTATTGATTAATGAGGTAGCTCTAGTTGCTAAACAAGCCGTGGACTATACGAGCTCATTAGCATCCGCAGCCTACGAGTATCGCGGCCCTTTCTTCTGTCATCTGTTAGGGTAATTAGATCTACAAACAAACGCTAGTTACCCAACATGTACTTAAGTACTGACATTTATTACCAGCGGTACCATTACGATATATCTTAATTCTCGTACAATCATAGTAGATTTATGTCACGTATGTACTCGTATCATTATAATATTCAATTATATAATTCTTTCAGTCGCACTAACCACGATTGTATTCTTTATATTTAGTATAAGTTTAGTGAATTGTGTTTTGGTGTAAGTAGCTTCCGTAAAAACTTGAAAGTTCAAAATATAATAAGGCGTCGTCGTGACATTACCAGAAATTCTTTGCAGGTCAGGCGGGTTTACTTACATGAATTTTAATGAAGGTTTATTTTTTATTTTACATTCTCGCGTACTTTTTTGTGTACAAAATATACTTGTAGAATTTATGACACCAAAATTAAATATTCCATGATTATGATAGCTGTATTCTTCGTCACGTGATTGCGGTTGTCGAAAGTAACTTGCGTATATGATTTGTTTCCTATGAAAGTGTACGCGGACGCTGAGTCGCGCTCCACATGACATGTCGGGCGCGGAGGCGGCGCGGGCGGTGCTAGATGAATTTGCATTATAAACAGGCGGAGCGGCGCGGCTGAAACGATTTGCTATGTCTCACAGCCATTATGCTCCCATTGTCTTAATCATTCAGCTATCACACTGTCATGCAATTACGATTCATTCATCAGAAGCGATTGTTGAGCTATTGAGGTTAAGTTATCACTACAACTGACGGCTTAAAAAGATCAAGGGAATTAATTAAACAGCCTCAACCCACTCTGTTTACAAAACGATCCGTTTCTGTAGTGATTATATTTCCAGTCGAGTGGTCTCGCTGTCGCGAGGGGGTGCGACTTTATAAAAGAATGTGTAGGGCGGAGGGCGCGCGGCGCTCGTTACAGCCGCGGCCCTCTCACTTTGACATCATTACATTTATTGTGCCACCCCTATCTCCTAGCCGCAAAACCTCCACCATCAAATGAAGCCATATTCTTCCGCCTTAGAGTCTGGCATACTGTTCGTGGCCTCAAAGTTAGATCACCCTTATCAAAATTTGTCATCTATTCCGGCTGGCAGTGGTTGTTCTTATTCAAATTCGTGTGAGTCAAGATTGTTAAAAGTTCCAGTAGCTAGGCGGCTGCTCTTTTGTGGAAGTTAGCTCGTGCCTGTAAGGCAATAATTCTCGTGTTGTTGAGTTATTCTGTTGTAATTTTATTATTGTCAGAAGTTTCACATGAGTTATGCGAGTTATAATATGTATTTGCGGAAGGAAGATTCAAGAAAATGTATTCACTTATTATTGTAGAGCTAATATTATATTTTCAACAAAATGTGTTTATCATTTGTTTGAACGAGTCATTGTATTTCATTATTGCTAAAGCGAACACACGTCCATTGTTTACTAATAAAAAATAACTATAAATAAGTACCTCCTCTACGAGTTATAAAAATACCAACCCAGCAACGTGTAGATTTTCATACTTATCTCTTGCATACTCTCTCGCAATGTCAAGTGCTGACCTAATCCCAGGTGTGCAGGGAAGCATATACCAATATACCAATGACGTGCAGCGCGTGGCCACGTACGTAGTGCATATTTTTATGCGTTGTGAGGTTGGCGCCTGTCCAGGAATTTTTACACAGTCACGGACTCATGGTTCCGGGCCACGTGGGTGGACTGGCCGCCCTCTGTTTAGTTTGCAGTCTACAACACGAATGTAATGTTAAAATATATACCAATGATACTGAAAATGTTATAACCCTGACAATGGAGGACCACTTGTATGTAGGTATTGAATAAAAATTGTGGTGTTCTAAATTCACAACATTACCCCATGCACGAAGCTGCTCACTAGTACTAAGTCTGAACCACAGATATTTTTAAACACAGGCCATGTTAATTTAAGGACATGACACATGAGATATCTCACACCCTCGTGATTTGAATCACCAAAGTTGCTGCATTACTTTTAATCTGTTTTGCAGCATCAGCTATAAGAATGTATTATCCTGTGTATATTGTGACAAATACGCGGCGCACGAAATGGGCTGCAGTCGTATTGAGAAGAAGGCGTTAGATTGCTAAAATTATCACTCGTATAATCCCCTAATACATTTTGAAAGCGGCTTGTGGTCGTGTAGTGTAAGCCCCTTCGGTATAAATAATTCATTGCGATCAGATAGGGCAGCCGGGGCACGCGCATCGGACCTGCGACTGCGACCTGCTCGGGGTCCTAGCTCCCGCTAGTGTCAGGTGGTATGACCGTAAACTTAGCTTTATCTATGATGTATGGTCTTACGTCGACCGTCAATATTAATAAAGTGATTATTTCCTCTTGCATGATAAATAACTAATTTATTACTGTTTGACAAATGACCGAGAATAGCGAGAAGTATAACTGTATATCGGGATAGAACACAACTTTAAAACGACGATTCTTACCAAAAACTACACAATGATATTTTTAATTTTCCGTTTAGTCTAGCAGCAGCCGCTCGCAGCGGACTATCACCGCTTTATATAGAGAGGTTATTGACATAGACTGAAACGTATGCTCCGTTTATGAGTTGCAAGTCGCGAGAGAAAGTGGGCGGGCGTTGCCGGGGCGCCGGCGACGGGCGGGTTACGCCGCGTGGACAAGCGACGTTATCTCACGTCAATTCGTCTTTGCTAATTAATCCCTCTATTCCCACTATCAAACTAGCATCGCATACTACCCACCAAGACGCCAAGCGATACTATCTAATCGAATTCACACATGAACAGTGCTACAGAATGCATCGCGGCCATTCTTCTTCGGTCGAGTGCTCGTCTGCATTCGCATCACCCATTCACATGCTCATTATCGTTGATAGATTAATTGCCATAGATAAATTCGACGATGTGCATTATTATAAGTGTTCTGTTCATGTCAAGATTTATTATTATTGGAACCTTAAAGAAAAAAATAATTATGAGCCACAATTGTAGATAAAAGAGATAACGGTGAATTACAATGTATGGGAACTCTTTATTCTGCAAACATGTCGTAAAGGATACAAACGTCGAACGGTAGTCCTAAAGCAATGTCGGCATGCAGTCAGCTATGTCAAATTACTGATCAAGCATACTATCTTTGGGCCATGTATAGCCAGCGGTTAAAGCAATTCTCGGGTCTTCTCCATATCGGGACGAATATTCGAGTTTCATTGCCGTTGCGGGATATTTTTTGCTGAATATATTTGCATGGAGCGGAATTGAGGATGGCGAGACGGCCTGCAATGTTTGTCGAGCACTCTGTTTGGTTAGTGAGGTTAGTCGATCCTTGTTTGCGCTGTGCCATTGTATTGTCATCGCGAGAACTGGTTCTTGAATCGTATAAACGGTTGATTCGCTAGAGGGTGGTCAATACAATCATTTGTTTTAAAATTTTATCATAATATTAAGGTCCATTGAAAATTGGATTTATAGAAATCTCGAAGCGCTGTTTAATCTACTTTAGCACTTTGGTGCTCTGATTATTAATCATCGGGTGTTCTACTTCTGAGGTGTTTATTTATTGTAATGCCAGTATGTCAACAATGACATCTGTTTACAGTGTCGATATTTTGTTCGGTATCGGCGTCGATCAAACGGTTGCCAGATTGCCAGCGCCGGCGACGGAAGGACCCCGGCACGTGTACGCAGCCGATGCGACTCTGCTTACTTCGTGCAACGCACTTCCACAATAGACTGTTGTTTTTGTGAACGCAAGTTCATCGACCGCGCACTTTTCGTACACCCGTCCGCCAAATTATTAAGAAGAAAAAACAGTCCTCAAGCGGGTCGCCGGGCAGTACACATAAAATAATTTGGAGGTAAACCCGACTCAGCTATATTTTTTTATGTTCAGTCAGATGAGACGTTCAAGCTAGTTACTGGGCGGTTTATCGACCATATATCTTAAAAATGGTAAATTAATTACAATGATTGAGCGATAATGTATCTTCGGCTTGTTAAGTACAGTCAAGGGCAAAGATATGTATACACCACAGAGTGACAAAAAGCATGGCCATCTAAATGGTCATAAATTTGGCAACATATAAAAGTACATAAATTAGTATACACGATTTGAGAGATAACTATGTATACACAACATTTGCAATAATATGTCCTCATGTATTAGGCCATAAACTTAGAAACACAGTAAAGTTCAAAAATATGTATACACTATTTAATCATAATTATGTATCCAATATGATAACCAAAAATATGTAAACAATCCAAAATTCTATTAACACAACTCTATTGTCAGGAGCATATGAACGAACTTATTTGCGTAACATCGAACTCTGTAGATAATTTTCAAATTTTTTTTTGTAATCAGCCAGCCATTTGAAGCTTCAAGTCGTATACAACAACTGCTATTCCAAACTCTTTAACTGATAATTACTCTATTTATTCTAAATCATGTCATGTGCCCACAATCTTGCTAAATGTGGGCTCTAGGTACCTGTTACCATAGACTCTGTCTACCCCGTAAGGGATAAATACGTGATTTGTGCATGTGCATGTGTCATGTGTCACTTATGGATTTTTTAATTCCATTTGACTTACCGATTCTTATGGTTTTTCTTGCGGCTTTTCATTAATTTTGAAGGAGAAAATGTATCGTATAAGCGATCATTTAAAACATAGATTGTTGCCTTATGCGAGGAAGGTATATCCGTGCCTGATATAGCTCTGCTGACGAATTAGGCATCACGATAAGAAATATTAAACATGTTAATAATAACGTATTATAGAAAATATTACTCTCCATGCACTTTGTCTTAAGTTTAAGGAGTTGTTTTCTTTATTATACAGTTCTTTTAAGTACACTTTGCCTTTTATTAAATAAATAAAAAATAGAAAATAGCGTAAATCGCCAATTACTGTATGATTTGATATTGACGACACGGATGGCTGTGGCGAAGCAACCGCCTTCTGAGTCGAAGGTCCTGGGTTCGAAACCCGGCCAGGGTGATGTTTGTGTGATCAACTCGAATATTTGTGCTCCGGTCATGGATGTCCTATATATTAAAGTATGTATTTATTTATATAAGTATGTATATCGTCATCTGTTCTACTCGTAACTAGTACCCATAACACAAGCCTTCTTGAGTTTATGTACACATATTTCGATACTTTGGGTATATATTTATTTTTGTCCCTGAATGTACCTAGGTTGGCATCTTCAATCAAAATCAACGAAATCTGAATCTGTAAAATCTGTTAAACATGCCGATTGATAACGTCGTGGTGACAGGTCAAAACATGCGACAAACATATGCAATGACAAGTCTGTACTGTTTTCGTGAATTGTCAAAACATACTTTACAAATTTGTTTCGTGTGACTAGGCCGTAAAGTTGATATTCGCAAATTACATTTTGTGTACATATTTTCGAGGCAATTACTGAATCTATATTTAATTACATAAGTATGACTATAATATTTTGCATTATTTGCAGGATACTAATAATGGAATTTTGATTGTATACAAGTTTTTGGACTTGCCATGTACATATTTATGTTGCCAGTGTAGTTTGCATATTTATTACCATTTGAATGAGTATATATCTTTTTAACTTTGTATGATTACTTATTTTCTTTCACATTACTTGCATATATATCTTTGCCCTTGACTGTACCAGCTTAGTATTATATTAGCCACAGCGCGGGATGATAGAGCAGCAGTTTATCCTACAGTAGAAGTCGTACCCTATTATTACTTAAACGTTTGGTATGTGTTTAATTTATAAATATGACACGCATGAGTAATGGACCTTAATTGGCGACAGAGGCTATCACCGTGGAATACCTAAGGATCGTGACATCCGCCGACTAACTGTTAACTGTTATCAATAGTTCGTGTTTGTTTCTCTTAGTATGTTGTTATCAATTCAAAATTTGTCCGTTAAAAATATTGAAATTGCCTTGCCTTGGGCACATTAATTTATTTGTTACGAAGTAATAATTCTATCAAGTAATAATTAGTACCTAACGACGATAAAACAATATTTGATGTGAATATGAAGCAAGTCCATCTATCTATTGCGCAATCTTTTTTCTATTAATATTATTTTATTTTTATGCAATCCAGTTTTCCATAAACGATCAATTATGTCACCTGATGGTAAGTGAGCACCGCCGTCCTTGGACACGCGCAGCGCCAGAGGATTGTAGATACGTTGTTACTTGTAGTCTAAACGGCTAAGATGGAATACCTTATGTGCTAATAATTTCGCCGGTTGTCTTACACTCCACCCCACGCCCGAATACAGCAACGCAAGCGATGCCTCCATGAATCCATGATCATTTTTTGGTTTTTGCATGCATGACGATGAGTCACGCTGACTCATAATAGCCCGGACTAACATTTACGACGCTTTAGACATCAGCACGGCTATCGTTCGGTGTTAGCCTCATTTAGATTCATTCGGGCACGGAGTGATCCAAGCTGAGCCATATCAGGCCCACCAATAATGTCTCTATTGTTCACCGGATTGACTAATATATGCCAATTTTGTAGACTGTATCATCGGCAAGCGCCATTTCTACATCCTTTCCACCTACTTGCGTCTTGATTATGTAATTTTATGAATATTTAAATTGTTACATGAATAGTCTGTAAAAGAAAAGTTTTTAGCAATTTGTTCCCCGTTTTCGGTGAAAGCAATGCTATGCTAGAAAGGCTAATTACTCTTTGGGCATTGTAATGCAGGCTACACACGACACATCGTCATTTGGAACAGCAATTGAGCGAATTGGCTGAAATGCATTTTGCATGATGCTGGAACAGAAAGTGTCGATTGAATTTCGTTTGCATGTTTTTCGTTAGGGTATGTTTTTAGCCTTACACATTGGTCTACGTGCAATTTGTACGTCTCCAGACGGATGCAACAATGTTGAACGAAAGAGAAACCGCTATAGCCGCCATAAGTAACTTGTAAGCATTGTTAGACGGGGAATTACTGAAGTAGAAGGAATTCGCTGAAAAAACTGTCCGTTGGATTTTGGGATAGCGAGAAAAGTTTTGTTTTACATTTTTTGCAATTGTTTTGCTATCGACGGTGTTGTTCTGAGTTGCGTCAGTTTGCGGTAATTTCACGGCTGTCGCGCCTGTGCACTGTGCCTAGTGGAAAAGTGAAGTGCGAAGTTTCGGAGAGGCGGCGCGCGGCGCGGCGGAGCGTGGCCGGCGAGGTCGTCGCCCGTCGCCGCGCCAGAGCCTGCAACTCTATGTGCATACCGCGGAGGGATCAATATCGTGCTGCATCTGCAATTAAAAATGTTTAATTATTAATCGTCTTCCAAATCTTCCACCATTTAACCTCCAATTCGCAAGGCGCAACGAGAAACCCGTGCGAACTTAAATCAAGCATCACGTAGGTTCGGGGACTCTTGATACCATGTTTTACCGAACAAAAAAGTGTTAATTGTTATATCAAAATTGAATGCCTTTTGGTGTTGATGATCGTGAACGTGATCATATTCTGGAGGTTTCCACGGCGGCAACATCTGGAGGGCGGGTTGCGCGGGCGTCGGGGGGCTGAGCGCGGGGCGCCGGGCTCCGCGGCGCGCCAGTCCCCGAGACACCGGCCGCGCGAACGGCCACCGCGAAACGTTCAGCAGTACAGTGCAGTGAGTGACACCGGAGCTTCCTCGGCCGGCTGCAGACATGTGAGTCACCACGTCTAGGAGCGCCCACGCTTCATTATGCTTTTGTTGATTTGTTGTCGCGTCGCGATACCGATGCCGGCGACGCCGGCCGGCTTTCTGCATAACCTCTACGCTCTCTTACGATCAGCCATAGCGACATTGATACAAGTGAAAATCGCTTGCAAACAAAACATTAAGCAGTCTGATTGGATTTTATTGCGATGATCAGTGTATTAAAATTTTAAGTTTTATTTATCGTTTTATTTAATTATGATTTATTATTATATTTTTTTAAGAACAGTGATGATGACGCGATCAATGATATATTTCAGATAAGCAATTTTTTTATTAAATTATCCAGTTTATTAAGTAGGCACTCGAAAAATATTTAGGTAGGTACGGTAATTAGTGTTCAACAATTATGTATTTAAAACCAGTGTTCTCCTTAAGTTCTGAGTAGAGATTATTCCCGGGAAATACTTTGTCTGTAATACCCGAAAGGAATCCGAAGATTTCTAAAACAGTTTTCCGACCGGTGCGCCGTGCTTAAAATTATTCATATCCCTTACCGTGAAAGATATTTTTAGTTAATTATCACGGTCCCGCGATACCAGGGTGCATTTTCCACTAGCTGTAACAAATAGTGGTGATGGTCATTCAATTAGTTGATTAATTAACGCGATCCCGAGCGGCTGGCTATGCGCCGCGATCACGCGAGCCGTCTATCGACAATCGCCACTCCACTAACATCCAGCTAACCCACTGATAGGGTTATCACTTAGGTTAGGGATAGCCACTTCAAGTTCTTCGTCGATCTTAAACTAAAGTGCAAATTGTTGTGTGAAGGTTTGAGCTGTATCGAAGCTGTTTTCATGAAAGCCTAAACTTGGTGTTATCGACAGATACATGTGTCAGACATGAGATTGAAGTATTATAATAGCAAATTATTCTCATACTCTTCATCATAAAGGTTTAGTAACAAAATCCTCTGATAAATGGTACCGTAGGTACTATCCTTCGTAGGCCTATGTCTTTCGTCATTTTTGGAATCAAGAATTGCCGGTGGTCAATCACGATATTCACTACAGCTAAACTGTTTTACACTAATTAACTAAGGTTTTCAGCGATTGGTTTTTTTAAATAACTAAACAGTTCAGTATAGTGACAGTACTCAGTCTCAGAGTCACATATATATAATTCCAACTAAAGGTCCTCAGCGCCTGTGATTACCTAAAAATTCCTATCAAGATTGGCTGAATTCGTCCATTTGGTAACCCTAGATCCGAGTGGGGTCTACGAACCTCAACCGTGGAAATGGGATTATTACACGATGGCCTTAGACGCTATTTTGCACTCGTCCGACTCTGTAATAATTCGCTGTGGATACCGATCCACTAGACGCGGTTCTGAATTCCTTTTATGGGTTCTTCGGAAATCGTTTTATAGATACTTTTATCATTACTTGAAGGAATATTCAGTTTTTTTTTCATTCACCAGCTGCTGGTCATAATGTTTGTATGATTTTGGTCCTTTTTATATCATCCAACTGTCGTCGTTAACTTTATCTTCTTTGTAACTAAGTATGCACGTATGAACTATAGTTTAAAATAGATTATGTAGCCACTATTTCTCCAATCTGATATTTATCAGTGACATAAATGTCTACAGAAATTCGACAATTCTTTGCTAGAATTTTAGGACAATGTTGTGAATCGAGATACGTTTTTCGAAGTCGATATATTAGCTATCTCAGACTTGCGTTAATTCTTTATGTGTTGTGGCTAACTTATTTGATTTTTCGCATATAGGAGAAGATGTAGAGCGTTACAATTGTCGCACCTGTCAGCGTGATGAAGTAGGTGCCTGGAAATCGTTTCTCCTGTAGAATCAATCGCGTGAGAGATTCTTGCATAGGTAACGTGCTAATTATAATTTCGTGCATCAATGCAAGCACGCTCTAGCGGAAGGTAGAGACTCGTTACAACAATAATTAAGTAAATTTTTTGGTGCACGGACGCCTGTTTGATTATTTTTTGGTTACATAAGATCGGTACCAGTTGGATATCGGCTGTGCTATCTGGTTAATCTTTATTTTTTACGCTATAGTAAACAACTCGATTGTTTTTAGATTACACCTTTCTCTTGCTACACAACACGTACCTACTTGTTTGGAAAGCCAAATCATTAATTCGAAAGGTTTTCTATTTGTATCAATGTGGTACAGGTTGATGCAATGGCGTTCATTGTGGCAGATCTAAGGCTTGAGAGGCGGTTAGACAAGACAGATGTCTGTTCTATTGAACTGTCGCAACACAAACCGTTGATGTCGTCGTTCGTCCCGTGCCCGGCAATGGTCGACACTAATCCGCGCTGTTTGCAGACACAGACTGTTACCGATCACTCATGTTTACTGCGTTTTGTCTATTTGCGGAACAGCAGTTTCCCGTAATATATGGTTATTTAATGACCGAACCACGCTTTTATTCCGCATCTTTTTCTTATCCTGCCACCCACGCTTACGTCCATGGCATCTTCGAGCTATAATACATATATTTGTGTGCTAAATTATCTTTCATTAGCTCTGGTCCCGTAGGTATCTAATGCTCACTGTCATGTTTTGCTAGAAGTGCAAGTGTGGAATTTATGGTAATAACTGATTAATTATGAAATACATTAATATTTTCAAAATAATTGGCTACGACATGTAGAGAAAAGACAGCTACATAGCACATCAACTCAACTGTACTGGTCATTGCTTCACTCTCATACTAGTCCCTAGATTGAGAGTAACAAGATGAATCCATAAAATATTGTAAACTCTAATTCCCGAGATGGGTCATAGTCTTGTCGGCCGCGTATGGTGCCACAAAAACAGCCGCTTAGTCAGGCATGAGTCAAACTGATCTCTGCTTGAGCGTAATTTATTTAAGGGGCTACTCAGAAATGCCAATAAAAACATCAGCCATGAGAACAGCTTTCAGCGTCAGTACTAAGTTTTTTGCAATATATGTATTGTTCAGCGTTCTATTTGCGTACTAAGTAGTATCGTTGCCGCCATTGTTTCGGCTATCCGTGCTGATCTGGAAGCGCTGGCATGTTAAATGCGTCGTTTGCGAGCTGTTCCCAGACTATCACCGTTCGCGTCATTATAAAACAGTTGCAAGTGAAATATGTTGAGGTATTTGAGAGTATAATTTGGAGTGTGACGGCGGCTGATGGGCCCGATGTCTGCGGGCGCGATGAGAAATCATGGCGATCCCGCTAGTCATAGCTACGGTACTTTGGCTCGCTATTGCTCTCTTCTTAATGCGCTTCGTTTTACTCAACTGGCCAATTAATCATTTCTAAGTGTATTCTCAGTATTGTGCGGCGCGCTCCGCTGTCGTGTTATAGTCGCTGGTGGCTTTCAATTTAGTTTTTGGTGATCAATCTGGTTCTGTCAAATAGCTTTATGTGGACGATTTAAATATCTTGGTGTAGAAAGACTTAATTTAGCAGCATTTAGAAAATGACAAACTAATAAAAATGCATTTTATTTTTTAAATACTCTGAACACCACAAATCAGTACAAAACAATACAGAAACCAAGAACAAAGTAGACAATAGGCGGTGTTATCGCTTAATAGCGATCTCTACCAGACAATCATTTTATAAGTATGTATTGCCTAAAACATTGAAGTTATTGTGCTTTGTTAACCCAGTTTATGCTGGAGGCACTAAGCTAAGGTCAAGTTTATTTTAACAGCTGCCTTAAATGGCGACGTTCTCATAATATGCATCCGTCCGTCTACGTTAAACAACGAATTAACCACATATGTAATATCAAATGTTATTATCACAAGCAATAACATGTGTTAACAACCTCGTGTTGTATTTTTTGAAGGTTGAATCCTAAGTATCAGTCTGTAGGGTGGGTAATGGTTTGTTGTGGAGCCGCAGAGGGCGGGCGCTGTGGTGACGTCAGCGGCGGACAGCTGTAGGGCGGGTGACGTCACGCGGCGCGGTCGTTGACCCGCGCGCTCCAACCCCTGCCCGCCCTTACCGCGCGTTCGCTGCCTATTGCAGCTACCTGCCTATCATAAATAACAGAATACCTATGTACTGTACGTGCATACATAAATCTGCATAGGCTTCCCGCGGCCGACCTGGGGCAACCTGCACTCAAATTACATTGAAAATAAATTTGCATCCGCTTTTGCGCCTGCATCTGAATGAGCGAAGTTCTTTCACCTTTCCTGTTGCCCAGGAATGCATATTATTTTTGGTTTTGAATAAAATCATTTCATCAACTATTTCGGACTCTTTCGCAATGTTTGTACGTAATCCTCCTTTTTATCCTCCTACGCGTAAAAAAATCCGAATATCTTTTTTGTTTTCACCCGTAATAGTGTCTATAGCTAGACGTGATCTGATGTCTATTTATGTTACGTCTTCTCGCCCCTTTCCCTCTCTGTTTTTAGTTGTAGTTTATGGAATTACGTGGATTGTAAGTTTACTCAGTCGGCTGCGTTCCTGCCGTGTAATATCAGGACCCCTGCTCGCCACCCCACCTGAATTGTGGATTTCTCGTGGGACTTGTAGTGCCGTTAATAAGTGCGAAACGGAATCCCTTCCGTCCGCACGAGCCGCCTGCGCAGGAAATGCGCTTTTTGCTTTGCAGACATATCATAACATAACACAACATAGCAACTCTAGAAATCCGGTCGCACTCGGTTTTATTGCAGCCACATACGCATAAAGCTGCTTTCACAGTTATTGCAAAGCACAATTTGAATTAATCTAAGTGCGTGCCGCATTAAAATTTAATGGATGCATTTAGGTTTCTTCAGCCGATATATTTTATCGTTTATATATACATATTGCATTTTGTTCTGTATTTGTTTTAATGTATTTGTTATTATCTTAATTAGTCTTATTGAAAACTTTACCAGTTCCACTGTTCACTTCAATGAGTTACTAAGTACTATTATCTTTTTCTTTCTTTACCCCTCAAGCTACTGCTTATTTCGCCAAGCACTCGCATAGATAATAAGAAAGTATCAGGTAGGTACTTAGTTAATTAGCGGCTTTCATTTCTAAATTATGTACGTATACGAAATATTACTCGCAATAAGTTACTTTCCTTTGTGATAATTTTATGTAAAGTTCTGACGAAAGCGAATACATATTGTTTCTTAAAGTTTCATAATAAGCGTCATTTATAATAAGTTTCTAAGAAGTGTTGCTTTCTTTAATTTCTTTCGTTAAACTATTCAGGCCGTCATATGAATGTGAAGCATGATGTTCGGTAACAGACTAGTTTTTCAGAAAGTATTTATTTTACATAACATATTATGCTTCAATCTGGAACTGCTGTTTTTCAAGACGTAGTTGATCCGAACCGAGTTGTATCGATTTTATAGTAACACTAGAATCGAATGGTCGCCCTCGGCGCGTTTTGTGGATTGCGTGCACGTCCCGTTCCCTGAACGAGGGCTGCCAATCGACCGGCTACGTGAGGAAATGTTCCCACCGACCTATTCTGTCCGATTGACCGCGTACTGCATTGCTATCGCGATCGCGTTATAATATAAACACACTTCTGTAATGAGCATGACTGGACACTACATCATCAAGATAAAGTATAATCTCACGGTGATGTGGACCACTCGTTGCTAAGTAACACTACGTCCGAATAACCGCTCTCGAGTCACGCCGAGTGTATGCTGTATCGATAAACAATAAACAAAGTGACTTGCTTTCGAATTACATTCGAAAAAGTGGAAAGTAGGTGTGTTTGCACTATTGCCGTTTTACGTTAATTAGGTTTATGCTTCTAACGGTGTCGGTCGTTGCGGAAGTCACGAGGGGGCAACTGAACGACTCATTAATGTACTGAAGTGGATCACAAAAAATGTGATTGCCGCTACCATTTGCTTGTCCTTCAGAAAATAGCGCTCTAATTGAAAATAACCCCTAGACCTCGGTAC
Organism: Pandemis cinnamomeana; assembly: GCA_932294345.1. Taxonomy (NCBI): domain Eukaryota; kingdom Metazoa; phylum Arthropoda; class Insecta; order Lepidoptera; family Tortricidae; genus Pandemis; species Pandemis cinnamomeana. The sequence goes on along the minus strand of OW028705.1, from coordinate 4,899,525 downwards.
GGTTTTTTGTTAGCATGTTTTTGGCTTGACCTTTTATAACTGTTATTGTGTGGCATTAACTGGCACCAGGCGGTTGCATCAGTGCCAAATAGTGTTTGTGACCATTATTGATTTTCAGAATTTACCGAAGTAAAAAAATATGTTTTACCGCTATGACTACGTGTAGTTATTCTTATTCCTATAATAACAATTGCATCAGTGAAACAACAAACCTGCAGCCGTGTTTATAATTCACTGACAATCACATCGGACTCTAGAATGGCCATTTGGATGCGTCTTCGTCGCGCTATTAAAACCCCTTGTATAGCTTTCTTCTATTAATAGGTTGACAGGAGTGTTTAGTTTAAGGTTTGCAGCAGCGTGAGTGTGACTAATGGGCCGTGGACGATCGGAGTCGTGACTGCAGGAGTCCAGGATAACAGGCAATAAATAAGATTTACTGCTCCTTTAACTTTATTTGTATCTGGCGTGTTTTCTATAGTTCTATTAACATGTTTGAACATAGTTTGAACTGATATCTAATCATTATCGTAATTTAATTGCAAAAACGATGCTAAATAAATACGTTGTGCTATATCTAACAAGATTTAACTATTTTCAAATCATAACATTCATACATGAAACTTGGTTATAATATTTTTGTAGTACCTACCTAATTAAATGTTCCGAAACTATGTAGACTGGTAATTAATTAACGGATTCTAGGTTAGCCACAGGACTTAAATCATGTTGACATGCGTGTCCCAAGCTAACATGCTGCAACTTGGCGCACAGTAGCATAATGAATATAAATATTCATGTGTCGCGTTTATTAACATCATTGGAGGTGTCGCGGTGTAGGGCGTGCTCGCTCATACCATGCCATACAAACGGCATACCTGGATGTATTTACATTTCGTGCGCGGGAGCGGCTTGATTTACGGAGCCCCTCCGAACCGGGCGGGGAACTTAAATTAGTGTGCTGTCGTATGTCACACGATATTTTATTTTACTTGCTCGCTCCTTCGCGTGTATGTTTCGCTTAAAACCACCATTCTTGCGCCGTCACGGGCTATTTATAAAGTGTTCCTTATTTAGAGTAGCGTTTTACGGTCCGAGTTTTATATCGCTGCTTCGTCTTCACTGTCGACTAACAATACGACACACAAACTTTCTGTAATTTGTTAACGGACTTCACAAAAAGGAGGACGTTCTCTGTTCGTCGGGATATTTTTGAGCATAACTAGATATCATACGGCAGAGGGTAGGCGCGAAATTTATGCATTTTTCAAAGCGGAACTCTATCATTAAAATTTTCATTTTTCGTGTTTCCTCCCGTAATGACAATTATGGCGATTACTCGTATATCTATACTAACTAATATAAATTCTGGAATTACAGAACCAACAGGAAGCTCACTGCAACGTCACTGATTAATACATAATATAGTTTACATTTAATACCGGGAAAGTGCTAGTTAACTATAAACAATATAAACGTTGATAATCTCATTAAGAACGTAAGCGTGTTCATTCCACTTACCCATGGTTATTATTTGTACATATGTGTGTAACAAATGCAATCATTGTAATCAATCATAAACATGTGAGTAGTAATAACGTGGTAATGATAATGATGTTCTCTGATTTTACATGCAACTCAAGTTGGCAACTGCTTTAAGATCCAATTGTAAGCAGTTAATGTACCGTAACGAAATGATGTATATTTTTTACAATAACACAATTGACCTGTAGGGCAGGTTTGAATGTTTGAAAGTGTCTACTTAAATACTCGTAAGTGCATTAGTAGAGCAAGCAATTAACCGTTGAAAACCGAACTTCGGCGTAAATAGACACCTAAATTGACCCTATAACTCACGGGACACGTGAAACTTCGTTAGAAACAAGAGAGGTTGACAAGATTAATAAATCTGTAGCGGTCAGTGTAGGTGTGGGGCACTTCAAAAGAGTAGGGTGATTGATTCACCCGAGGCCGCAATCCCCTGACGAGACGCAGACACTAACTGAATATAAGTCCGTTCACCAAAGCCAATTTACTCCTGCAACGGGATTGGCACTGTCATTGACTAATCGAATCCAAGTTCATTTCACTAAGGATCTGTTTGAACAGATTTAAAGACGTTGACCGTATTGAGATGACCATAAAATTCTGTGCTTCACTAGAATCTCGCGTGTATAAAGTCCAATTATTGTAGTAAACAAAATGATGACGGCTTGATGATAAACGCATACGGTCACTCGCATTACACGGTTTCGCAGAATGTTATTGTAGTGTCGAGACAAATTTCCTTTGAGGAAACAAATAGATGTGTGCTTCTATTTGCAACGTTAAATTGTTTTGAAGCTAAAATCATAATAACTGTTATTCTTAGCAAATATTTTGAGCGCTGAATTATTTTCCTCATTGAATTGTTGTAGTCAATGAAGAGTTTCCAAATTAGTTCGATTGATTTAATTTAATAGGTAGCGGGACAATAGCAATGGCGGGGCACGTAGGTAGGTGATGTAAGCGTCGATTTCCTGCGGGCTCCTTGGAGCCGGTGGTGGGTGCGCGTGCGCCTGCTTGCTAATTAGCGGGCTGACGTCACTCGCGAGGAGCTCAGCTTGACGCCATTACCGGGGGCCTTCGCGTGGAAACGACAACGACCGCCGCTTTCTATGGCGTGCAACAGCATCGGGCTGCGACCCGTTGCTAGGTCCTTCCAGGTCTATTTATTTTACCGAATTGATATTCTTTAGAAAACCTCCAGGAAGTCTCATAGAAAACAAGCTATTATAAAAAAGTACGGGGCTCGCTAAGTGCTAAAGGTGAACTTTGAACCAAGTGCCACTAATGACGCGAGAGTATGACAGAACAGTATATAATGTATGACACAGACGCGATGTGGGTGCGCTCGAAAGGAGTCCCATATATTTGCATAGTACATTCATCTACCCCTCTGCCACACCGATACTGCCGCCTGACGTTTACTTCGAAAGGCTACCCTAAAACATCAGTTTATACTCTTTTGAAGATCCCAGCATTTCACACTCAAGATAACCAGTTAAGCACGTCGTGCAGATGCTGTATGTTGAACAAAGAATCATGGAATCCACTGATCGCGATTGTTAAGGCAGGCGGGGCGCGGGCGCGTCGCTAAGCGTGACTCATCTTAATGGCTGCAATTATGGTGGCGAGAAGCGCGGCCACCGCCGCACTGCGAAAGAAACTTGCCACGTGCCACTTGAGACTTCTCTCACAATATCACATATAGTTGCAGAAATAAGTTCAATTAAAGGTCGCAAGTCACTACAAGCTAGACAATTCCACGCTCCGCTGCCCTTGTCCAATTGTGACGTCTACGTGCAAGTCAAGCAAGCCTTCCTCGAACTTTCCGAGCGGATGCTATAGCGGTGTTTCTATCGACTTCTTAATTCAACATGCAACAATTGAAGGTCGATGCGGATTGTCTTTTCGTTGCAGTTAGTTACACGTCTAGACTCACGGTTGAGGAAATCGGTTTTTCCACCATTTGGCTAATCTGTTGAGGTCGGACGCTGCTGTAAAAAGTGGAATAAATAAAAAACAGCAACAACCTGCCAATCTAACCGCTAATTGCTTGAAAATTCTAGATTTTCCTTGTTAAGTGTCTGTATTTCAGTTTTTATTATTTTCTTGATCGTATCAATGTCACTATATGTTATTGTAAGTGGTTAAAAATAATTAAGTCCTGCAAAATTTGAGCACGTTGAATTGGATTCAACTATGTAATTTGATTCTCTCTCTTCTGACCTACGAATATTTACACCAAGTGACTCCTATTTTCTTTTGAGTAATTATTTAGTATATTTTCTTAGGTTAAATAGTATCTTTTGTAGACCAGTCAGACTTTCAGTCCGTGCTGTGTCTAAATCTCTTTGTACGGAATTTCTAGAAGCCGCGATTGCGTCAGATTTCTTAGGAACCCCGCTGCGCGTGTGATTCAGTGTCGCACGTAACATCATTCATGTTCATTGCCGCCCGTGAACGATTCCGTGAATATTTTAGTACTTAGACTAGCCGGTATGTACACTGTCATTATTAAAACTGGATCATAATTCGGTCATAACGCTTATCGTGTAGCATTATATTTTGTTGTTGTTTTTAATGTTTTGGGACATCGTATCGTATCAGTGGTCCACGCGCGACTGCACGTACTGAAAGCCGCTTTGAAAGCGTCCTTGAGAATTGTTTAGCCGGCACTTTTTCGAGCGACTAACGATCTTGAGTTGAAGATAGAAATGATTGAAAACGTAATTATAAAGTTACATTTTTACTGCCTGTTTTTTCCACGATGCCCGGCTATTGGGTTTTACATCTGATAATGATAGTCTATCGATCGTTACCAATATCCTACTCAGGTGTTCAATGGTTCACGTTTGCTTATTGGACCCCATACTGAGTCATATTTAATTTGACAATAATTTATCACCTCGTTTTAGTTGTGCAATTTCGTCAATTGCAAATAAACAATTTGCACTTTGAGAATACAGCTTATTCGTAAATCGTGTCGGGAGTGCTTTTTAAATGTCACGCGCCCCGCTTTGTGAAAGGGCCTGTACTTCGAGCACTAAATGCCATCACGATTTCGTTTTGAATTGTTATAAAAACTGGTAGCCCATGGCATCTCGGGCGCACTCTAACCAACTTACAGTGGTTTTTACATCTGTTTTGTTGATTGTTTTCATTGGGCTTCCACGAGGCAGTCTCGATGAGTCAGCTGACCGCCGTCACTGTGGAGAGGTGCTCGCCGCGCCGCTCTGCCTTTGCGCCTCATTTCCTACTTTCTACTCCGCGAATGACTGCCTGCACCGCCGATTCACCACCGCAACTACCATTATACGAAACCCACGCACATAATTATTATTATATTCACTAACTGGCTGTGGTTTGCGATGAGTTTTCAGAGACGCCACCGTTTTATAAAATTATATGTCCCAGCGCAGCTTGACAAGAACAGCGCGGCAGCGGCATTAGGCCACTGAAAGAATAGATACGATAACTTTTTACTGGTATCTACTCTTTAACTTTAATCAAATGCAATCAAGTAAGTTCATTTCGATAACGATCAATCGTCGGTAGTATTGAAATTGTAAGGGTCAAACGATCCTAAACAAGATTCTGTCAAATTTGGTGTAAGCTATAACGCCCTCGATTCTTCCGTCGATTGCCGTTTCGATTTCGAAACAACAGAACAATATGTATAATTGCATGAAACAATGGTCTGCTAAATAACGTTCTTTGGTTCAACGAAACGGAACCAGATTTTAGAATGTATCAATTCGAGTGCACCTACGTGTTGAGTTCCAATTGCGCTGCGACCCACGTAGCGTTTAGAAATATTTAATATGTCAAACGTTTACCGAATGTTTCTCATTAGCATTGGCTAATGGCGGTTTGGTTTAAATAGCAATTTAATTGTAATGTTTATCGGTAAGTACTGGTATCGGAGGTGTAATCATGTCTCTCGTTACCGCAGGCAGTGCAGCCCCCGGTGGTAACTCACGGCGTCCGCCCACGCATGCGACGATAAAGCTCGTCTTGTCGGTCGCTGTCTGAAGCCTGCTTTACTTGCAACTCCAGCCGATTGCTAATTAAATATTATGTACCTATTACTTTTACACTTTACACGTTACAAGTTGTATGGAATGGAAAGCGACCCGTTATTTTTGCTCGTCAGTATAAATGAATATGAAGATAAGCTTTAAAGTTTATTGGCAACGGGTGTTACCCTCTCTGTAATAAGAATAAGACTTGGTAATTATTAAAAGTTATAACATGTGGTCATAATCGGAACCTGGTATTTTTTGAGTTCGAGATTCGGATACGGATAACACATCAACATATTTTTCTCTTAGTGTTTTGTTGTATTTTGTAATACACGTTGCGAAAGAGATTTAGCCCGCAATGTAAACAGTCGAAGGTCATCTTCTGTCTATAAGCCGGTAAGTGTGGACGATTGCAGAAAATGCACGGTTATAAATAGAAGTGCATGAGTTGCATGACCCAAACAGGTTCCTTTGCAAGTAAGGTGCCCACGCACTCTCCATTCCCGTGACCCTGCCCTATCCTCTGACTCATTTCTAATAGGTATTTACTATTGCTTTGCTTACCAATAAATAAGGAACCGGTAGGCTTTTCTCTAATACATATAGCCGTAATCGGCTGTACCCAGATGAAACTACTTCTCGCAACTAGGATCAGGGTTGTTAGTTTTTTTTCTTAAATTCGAAACAACTTCTAGTAGTGTATAAAAAATAATCACCGAAATCGGATCACAGGTGGCAGAAATAAACACAGCTTAGTTGTGATTGAGAACCGAATTCTATTTTAGAACGATTCAAAATTATCTCAGTTGTGTATTCATTTCTAGTAACTGTGAACTGATAATTCAAAAATAGCGTTATCTTAACACAAGCAATATTACACGACAAACCGGTGTACGTTAATGTTCGCATAAATTTTAACATGCCTGCAATTTAAGCCGAGCGCGCACCCCGGCGTAGCCTCCCACTGGAATACCACATAGCTTTATAAAGCCGTGACATCAGCTCCCGCGAATTGACAGCTGCAATAACTTTGATAATACAAATATTTTTCGATCGGGTAGGATAGGATCCGAGGCGACGATTGGCATACCGATAATTGCAATTCGTCATATTCTTTATTCAACAACAAAAGAATAATTGAATTAAACAGCGTATTGGAAGTTCCATGAGATGACTTGAAGTGTTTTGTAGTGGCTTCTGCTATAATCTGCATGCGACAGGCGTCCCCGAGGCGCGCAGCTGGCGGCTCAGTCGTCCGTAAGTAAGTCTTGCGGTCTTTTTGCATTGTCCGTATTTATAAGCGAGTGGAAGCAAAGAAATGAGGCACGCTCCACTTGCGTCACCCTACCCTGCAGGTTGCACTATTTATGTACATGCACGATATGATATCCAAACATCACATCCGTGGTATACTACAACACGTATGTTCCAATAAAATTATAACCCGTTTACTCAGTTAACGTTTCCGAGTAGAAGAGTGATGTCTCATGATGGGTTCCGTGTAAGAGATTGATAGGGAGACATGTTGATTCCCAAGAAGGCGACGATTTCTCAGTTTTAGCATGACCAGTTGGGCAGCTTTCGGCAGAAAGTTTTTGCGTGGAACGTTACGTGCCGGTTTCGTAATGCGCCGCTGGTGTACGTACTGTACGCGTTATTTGTATTTAGTTGCAATTGCTTCGTCTTGATTTATGGATGACAACAAATGAGTTATCGAGTTTGCCTTATTTGGAAGCGCGACATGGGAGAAATTATTTGGGTCTTTCTTTATAGCGCCATGTATTTTAGTCATATTGCTGAAGAGCTGAAGCCGTGTTATTTTTTAAACTTACTGTCTAAATTCACTGAACTTCTAATCAGCGCCAAAAGGTATTAGAATCAAGGCAGTTTTGTATTAGAAAGCACTTCCTCTTCATATATTGCTCTTATTCAGTTATGAATGTAACAATAAGAACAAGTTTATTGACTCGTGAAACATTTACAGCTGTTAATTCTACATGTTTATTGAAGCAGTAAACCCTCGCTTTGATGTCCTCTCTTAGACAGATTTCAGATTTCTCATTTGGTTTATCTATTCGTGTTAGTATTTTATGGTAAGTAACGATATATATCCGTCTTCGCATAATTTGTTATATTCCACTGGAGTATTACGTTAACATTAACGATCATTAAAAACGGTGAAGTTATTAAGCAAACATGTTGAAGATTTTTATCTTCGCCGTGATTTACTGTACTGTGCAGAAATAAAGATACTGTTGATATCTAAATTGAAGCAGGAGCATTGGCCGGCGTCGTTGACGCTGCGCCTGCGCAAGTTATGCCGGCCATAATCTCGCGGACGCTAACTGCTCTCGCGAAACGTCCAGAAATAACTTCTCCACTCCGCGACGATTTCGATAATTCTGTCAGTGCACTTCCAATGCACTCGCAGCTGGAGATGTAAGTGCTATTTTATCATTCCATTTTAAACCGGATTCTCGCTCGATATTGCGCGTCGAATCTGTGCTGACAATGTGTTGGCGTTAAACGGATTATTTCTGTCTGCCCGTATGAGGTATGACGTGACGAGAGACTTTCCTTTGAAATCCAATAGTTACGAGCCGTATCAAGTTAGAATTAACTTTCAATAAAATTGTATTGAGTTAGATCATGCCATGCAACACAATATCTTTATCACCTATATATCGAGTTTATCTCACGGAAAATTGTGTGATGTGATGAAGGTGAAAAATCATTTATCATATCCTTTACTTAACTATCAAGGTGAAGGAAATAATCCGAAAAATCACTGATTTTACAATAGACTTTGTTTTGAAAATAGTTAAACTCGTCGCAAAATAAAAGGCCCGTTTTGACAGTTCATGCCCATGAAGTTCTGTATTTTTTACCGATCGAAATGTTTTGAAGGTAATTACATTTTTCATTGATGGTTACCGCCCACTCCGCTAAGTGCTGTGAATAACGATTTTTTTCATACTGTCCACAGACTATTAATAATCGGTTAAGGAAAAAAATAAATCGATCAATATGTATTTTTAAGGCCGACTCGCACTTGGCCGGTTTTATTTCTTTAAACACTAGTGTTTGGACAAATTAATTACTGATTTCTTTTGGTGATTGAGTGAGTGTTATTGTAACAAAAATATTAAATGAAAGAAAGTTGACGTATCGTAACATTGTATCATTTGAAAATACTTACAATATCAGTTTAAGTTAAATTTTCTTATTAGAACTTTAATCCAATGCACTTTACAGTACATATTCTAATCGATCAAATACTCATCCAAACTGGAATCGATTTATCGTGAGTATCGATTACCGAGTCGTATGGTTACATCACTAGTTACGTCGCGAAGACAAATGTCAAAACGGGCCTTTTATTTTGCGACGAGTTTAAATTGTATTCTGAAATATTTATTTCCGGACGAAACTAAGTTCGCGATCTCGACTGGTACGGAGCAAGTTTTTTCTATATGGATACTTAATTCACTATAATAACTCGTGCTCCATGTTTTTGCCATTTGTTGAACATTGACCTAAATAACGTAATGTGAAGGTGTTTATTTTGATTTCTTTAAACCTCGACCTCGAACACGCATTACATTAAGTATCGTGCATCACGCGGTTGAATTGCTGTAAGTAAACAAGTTAAACAAAACGCTGGAATTGAAATTCAATTCAGGTTGTTACAGGTATTTGAGATGTGTATCGATTGAAAATATCTCACACCTATAGCCGTCCAGCAGTGTTATCAAAACATTCGAAAATTCCCACGCTTCACTTTTGCAATAGATTAAAGTTGCGTAGCAGTTCTTACTTAATATAAGGATTTTGTTATTTATAATATAATTTCACATTCGACCTCTGCATTAATATTTCTCAGTGTGACTCTTTCGAAATTTAGTAGGTAGAACTCTCTCATTGTGGAATGTAAAATGTAATTAAGGAAATAATTTGTATACTGAAAGTAAAGGTATGCATTAATAAACGCAGCAATAGTTATTATGTGCTTGTATTCAGATCATCTTATTTGCATAATATAAATAATAGCAGTCCACGCCCACATCACATCTTTGATTCTAAAGATTTATATCTTCACTGTCGAAATGTAGAACGTGAATCATCTCTTGCTAAGAAACATTAATAAGCAAAGTGCCTTCGGATATAATAGTTGTTACTCAATTTGGTACAAGTACCCTAAATGTTATAAAGTAATATCGTTGTGGTTCATTATACAAACATAAAAGATGCATTGATCCGTGAATAAGTTTATTGACGCAGTTACAAATCAGACACTGACTAACCTGTCCTCTTTAGTTTCTTTACTACTTCGTATAATTGGTCAAAATCAGCGTGAGAGCAGCCAATTAATGATAAACCCGCCGTAATCACCGAAATGTTGTTTGCATATGTTAAGCCCTGTTCCGCTTTGTGGATCTTCAAACAATGTGTAGTCAAAGTAATGGTGTGAAACTAGCTTCAGGAGTGGTATTAATCACGTCGATTGTAAACAAGCCCGTATGTGCATGTGCCGCCTGCCGCCTGCCGCCTGGTGAGTCAGACAATCGCGATGTGGGCCGCGGCGCAGGCATTGTGCGGAGGCCGGGAGGCGCTAGGCTGCGGGGCGCTGCATTGTATGATTGTATGTAAAGAAGGCGCTGGCGCAGGCGCAGGCGCCGCCCGCCGACGCTCTCAATATCCTTGAGAAAGCGCCGCGAAACCGTTGCCCGGCTCTGACCGACTTACCAAATCCAATGAGCCCGCTGCGTTTCACAAATTATAAGATTTACTTCAGCCGCTTGAATTTTCCATGACGTTCTACACGACCTGAAGCGAAATGAGCACAAACAAAACATTATTATTGCTACAAAAACTAATTGTTGCTGCCTTACTTACTCTGTCTTCTACTCTCACGATTGTCGTGATGAGGAGTTCTTGTTTGAAAAGATTCACGAACTGATAACATGACTATTTACGTGAGCGGATTTTGATTAATGATAACTACTTACTGCAAAATCTTCATCCACTGTCATCCTTTTACTCAAGCTTTTTTTAACTACCTCTCTCTAATTTTAATGTTTATGCTGCTTATTTAGAAATCACCACATAATATATTGTTAAACGATTAGCCGTTTAACTCTTAAAAGTCGTGACGGCTTTGGTCGAACGGCATAATGTGGCAAAGAACCACGAATAATAATGATCCAAATTCTCACCACATCTAATGTTCAGTGCGAAACAGCATGCACCATAATACCCTTGACCCGCCGTGGGAGGGAGTCGCAGACGTATTTTTAACTCCACAGGTCATCAACCGCGAATCTGACGCAGTCTTGCAAGTTATGTTGTGTTTCAATAATACAACCGCGAGGAACTGTAATGATAAAAGACAATACTCAAGATAATAACAACATCAGCGCAGCGCTCGTCAGTTTCAGCACAAACGTGGAACTATTTGCAAATGCCGTTATTTTGATTGCGTCCGATCTACAATTTAAATTTGATCTCGATGTTTACGCAGCTGACGACTGCTTTAATATTGTTCATTTTGTGTAATTTTGAGTTCAGCGGGTACAGGTTCTGTGTTATGAAAGGAGGGATTTCCGCATCGCGCAAATGCTATCTTTAAGCTGGAGCGTAAGAAAAGACTATTTCTATATAGGTTTAGAGTTCAAAATTCATAAATTTGGTAACAAATTAATGATGTGCATCCGTTTTCGTAATTACTTATTTACGTTCGGCAACTGTTTTGTGTACATCAACGATGTGGATTTTTGTACGAACGTAGACCATTGTAGACAGATTATTTAGTTTCTTTTCGTTTATAGAATCTAGTTAAATAAAAGTATACATCTAATCTAGATATGTTTTATGTAGTTTACATTATTATACATATATAAAATTAACTGAGTATAGGTACACCAATTTTATGACTTACAAATTGATCTGCAAATATCTGATGAAAGTGTAAAACTTCTGGGCAATCATCTAACTCGATTAACGTAGTGTTCGGAAATTGCGATTGATTGCGTTGCAGTGAGGACAGGACGGCGCAAATGAAGTGTCGAGCCGATTGGAAACACGTCGATGTCGATGCAATTACCGGCCCCGCCCGCGCTCGGTGATAAACCATTGATTTTGAGAAGGAAATCGCTAAATTTGCATTATCCGATTACAGTCGCGTTCTAAATAGTTAACATTGTTCTTTACTTTTCTTTAGTGGGTCCTTGACTATTTTAAATGTATTTTTCTTCAAAATCTGTACGTTATATGCTAGTGACTAAGTCAGAAATTATTCTGTTAATATTTGAAAAAATTACATTTAGATGCTGATATTCATTATTACTCACCATATCTTATTCGGGCAGTCTTACTGAATATTTTACCATACTGCTCCAAACCACCTGGCTCGCGGTCGCCACCCTCACAAAATAAAATATTTTCGCCGCCCACTCGCTCGACACGGGTTTTGCATTAGCAACCGGTAACTCGCTACATTTATTGCACTGTGCTCTGTCAATATCCCCAGGCCTGGTATCAGGACCTTGCTCAGCCTACGTATCCAGTTTCCAGTTCATTAAGTATATCCTTACATTACAGCAAATTAAATTATTATTCATTGAGTGAGGTAAAGACGTGAGTGTTCGTTAGGATGTACAATTCACACTTGCAGACTCAGTATGAATCATGTATGACTTTGTGATGATAGAGTAGGCAAAGGAGTTGTTAGGTATAATTATCGTATTGTGTGTAGTTTAGGATCGTCTGGCGAGCGAGGTGAGGTCTCTGGCCTGCGTTCGTGATTATCCTTTACGAGACGATAGTGTTTTCACCCCAACCGATCCACCTCGAATTGTGGATTCATGACTTACATTACTTACTACGTTTTGACTGAAATTACTGACTTTAGAAAACCGTAGGAACTTATTATCGATCCTTTTACTTTGTTTGATAAGATAGGGTAAAAATATACTTGCATATAAATATTGAAGGTGTGTATGTGCATTTATCGTCGTACTTACGTATAATAATAAAATATATCATGCCATGACACATTTTGCAACAAGTTTAATATAGATAACAGCTGATAATAACTCAACGGACGCAATTTCTCCCCCAGTTTCGACGAAAACTGCTCCTTTTATCGCGACATTTATGACTATTATTTTTACTCTGATAATCAAGTGAAATGTGAACGTCTCTTTCCTTTGCGATGCACATTAGGCATTTGAATTCAATGTATGTAGTAATGACATCAAGCTTTAGTTATGTAGTCGTGGCTATTAATCAATATAAGACCAAAGTTGGCTGGTCTGTTCTCCATCTTGTTCGGCGTTGCCTGGAACGGCAAGTGGCACTTGTTGCGTGGGATCCAGGCTTTAGCATATCAATGCAACGCGACGCGCGCGCGTGATTTGCCGCACGAAACGACCTGCCTGCGCCTATGCTAAACTAAACTCATTTATATAACTTTAAATTCCAAAAGTCATTCGAAACTTGTTGCTGTTTGACAGCTTGCATTTATCCGGACTTTCGGAAATGAATCGTTTTTGCAAAAGCCGTTTCAGACTAAGAATATTCTTATTTTCTGGAACTGTTTATCGGATTTCCTGGAACTGATATACCAATCATTCATAACTCTTCAATAAGCGTGCACTGTTTGTAAGATTGGAAACTTTGTTTTTTGCGTAAAAATGGGTACTATTGTTTTATTTATATTGTACATATTTATTCTCCTATGAAGTCGGTACAGGAAGCTGGCAATCAGACACAATTCTAGATATTTGTGTGCTTAGTGTAATTGTAATTGTTTACACTACAAACGTGATGCATGACTGGGAACCTGTCGGATACTTTCTAAGGACTTCATTTAATTGCTGCAAAGACGCTATGGAAAGAAAACCGACGCAGTTCTAATGTTTAATTCGATTATACCAAACGAGTGTTGATGATAATTTACGGCGTTGACTTGCCACTTTTACAATAAAAATAAAAGTTGGCGGCGCATGGATAACGTGGACAGTGGAATAGGCAGTCTTCCAATTACGGGACCAATAGAATCAGGCGGGCACTGCGAGCGTTAATTAGAGGGACTCCCGGCGGTGCACGGCTGCGTTAACTCTTTCGAGCCGTGCTCCCGCTCGATGCTCGCTAACCAATTACCAGCTGATGAACGCCGAGCGTGCACAAAAGTTCACACACAATTTTATTACACTTCGTGCTTGCTAGGTCGGAGAAGTCTGGCAACTTACAACAGATGAAGCAAGAATCTCGAAGATATAAAAATCGACAAAAGAACATCACGTGATTCATGATTTATGAGTGTCCTTTTACTTTCTTAGTGTTTTTTGACGTAGGTACTTCGTCATTGTGTGATGAGCGTTGCGGCTGTCTAAATAATTTCATTGATGGCCCTTGAAACTGACACTGATCTTGATTTTCTTCATTACGAGTTAAACTAACAACGGGCTATTTTCGTGAATACAAACGTGTTATCTGATCTATTTAAGTGTTTTCTGTTGTTGTTCGTCTGTACTTCTTATTGGCTTGGTGTATTTTTTGACTTGGGGCATCTGTCACTTGGTAGATAAATATACAAACTGTGTTATTTTGACTGATCTAAAAAAGAGAGTTTGTGTTGCTAATGGAAGTTCAAGCGGCATCAGTTTGACTGCACCATATCACGGCTTAGTAGAGAGCTTCGATTATAGATAGCTTTAATTAACACTTCAATGTTTAAGTGGAGATAGCAATGGATTCTGCATATCAGCGGCCCGCTATAACGTTTATTAAAGGGCATGATGCATCGGTTTTGCAGCTGTTACAGTTTTGGATTAATATCTTGTGCAGATATGTATAACTAGAGCAGTTTGAGTTTATCATTGGAACTTGTAGATGGTCTGACGTCGCGGTACAGTTAGACCGCAGCCGCGGTGTCGGGTGTGATTCCCTTGCACAATGCACGCACATTCCATACGCGGCCGCACGCATGCTTCCATTCCATTATACGGCGGACGCAATGGAATTTCGTAATCTGATCTAATCAAATTCAACGGTAAAGTAAATCCATCTCATACTTAGATGTTACTGTTACAGTAGTAAAAGAGGAGGTATTACTAAAATTGGACTTATGTGCGAACGAACGCTTCAAGAAGTTGTAAAACTCTTTTCGTTTAGGTACTTTAAATGGTCAATTTCAAACACTGTTAGATACATTTTACACGGCATTTTGTTAAGGTATTAAACGCGCCAAATCAAAATTGATAGAGCTATTGGGGAGGCGAGCGACCACTGTAGATTTCCATTTTGCCATTTCATGTTTTACGACGAACCCTAAAGAATGAACGTTACAGTGTTTTGCGTTGTCTAGTCGGCCGTTTAATATTCCTGTCGTGCCTCGTAATAAGGGCCGCTTCCCTCCTGACTTGATCGATTTTTTGCTGACCGCCTTCAGTGAGTAAACTTAGCTGTTTCTTGCTGCAATCTTCCGAACCAATCTTACTTGAATGTTTTGTTGTTGCTGAACTTTTGTTTCATTCATTCAATAGTCTAATAACATTCAACTTTGTATGTATTGATACCACAGCGCGTTGAATCATATCTTTAGAAGTTTTACAAAGTCATGCTAGTGTTGTAGATAGGTTTTAGTGTAACATTAAATTATAAGTGCTTAGCCTAGCCGAACGGCTTACAGAACGTCTATCCTGAGACTGCAATGGCGGCTGGGGTGGTCGCCCCCTTCCAACTACCAAGTTAAAGCTCGCCAGGAGTTTCGTAGACTATAGGCACAGGAAAATTCAATGGCAGTATAATCGACAGACTGGCAAGGCTGAGGCGCTAGTAATAAAATATCTCCTTCAAAGTTGAACGTCCGCTTTATTTATTGAATAAACATTTCAATTATACATTCTTTAGTTCTAGGGTCTTTTTCCGGTAAAATCAGGAGCCCGGCCCCAGTCACATATAAGAGTTAAAAAGCCATTTGGGTTTTATCGGTAAGATTAAAATGTAAATAAATATGTGTTTCCACCATTAAAAAAAAGTAAGGTTTTGTTAATACAATAGAATACAATACATACATACTTAAATCACGTCTTTATTCCTTACACAGACAGACAGAGCCTAAGGTAACAAAACCTTAAGGCCACGTTTAGCATTATTAATACTCGTTATTGTATATTTCATGCTTTCAGGTTGCAACTACTAACTTATTTTGTTTGTAAATTTCAATTTAACTATGAAACTCAAGTGACCCCATTTTATTTATTTCGAGTATAATTTAGTAACTTATTTGCTATAGTAATAAAATGTTATTTGTAAAAGTGAGCTGTTAACTTATTGTATTCATTTTTTATCTTATTCATTCGACAAAAAACACCGTCTTGTTTATTGCCTATTATCCCACGTAGTAGCGTGACCGTTGATAATACAGCTTTATGAAGAGCTATAAATAAGCTGTTATCGCTGTCTAAATTATTTTTAATAGAAACACTATTAGCAGTAGTGTTGATTAAATGTATCTATCTATTCACCAAATAGCTTTGTCCATCACTGAAAATTACGTATCAAATTTTGGTACCCGCAACTTTAGCATTTTTGCACGGGAGGATCCAAATTAAAATATAATCATGATTTTTTTTTAATAAAATCCACGGTACTCGAGATATAAAGGGAAGTCTGCCGCAAGTATGCACGTAGTTGCACTGAGCCCGGCGGAAAATTGCACTTGATCCCATGCTCCACAGCTGCCTCCCGATGTCTGCCTGCCTCCTCCCTAGATGCGATTCCCGGCCTACTGCAATTACGAGCCCACCTACTTTCCTAGTACAATTCCCCTTTTTATTATTCTGTCCAACGTACAATTCGAACTAAGCTTTAAAAATTTGTATTCTCTTCCATAATGTATGTATGTATGTATAACTCTTTATTGTACATAAAACACAAGAAAAAGATGAATACAGGATAACACATATGCACAAAGGCGAACTTAACATAATACACGTTAAAAGAAAGTTGGATCACACCGGTATATTTGGCAATATTGGAAACAAACAGTTCCGAGTTCGAATTGATTCACATGAACATTCGCCCATGATGACAAACTTAATTTAAAGGAATAGTTAAATGCCAATACTATGTAAAACTGTTAGTAAATTAAACACTAAAATATTCATAAACAAGTTTAACAGTCGCTTTGCGGAGTTTAGGCGGGATAAATAAGCAATTGGATCCCTAATAAATGTGTACGAAATTCTAATTTGTTTAGTCTTCTAGCATCTAGTAATAGAGACGTCATGTCTTGCGTACCTAGCCAGGGCAGGGACGAGCAGGTGCAGTGGTCGTCATTGCGCGGGTTTTTGCCGGAGGCAGGAACAATGGCCGCCGCATTCCGCGCCGTTAGCCGCCAGCAGTAATCGCCGCGATCATCGCCTCGGACTGCGCTGCGCTTCTCATAGATCCGACTATAGGGCGAGCTATCCAGATCAATTTAAATTTGCTCTTCCGCTTCTGCGAAGAATGAAGAGATCATTTGATTTGATGATGGGTTTTTGGTAAAATAACAGAAAGATCTTGCAGAAGTCAGATAGGGCGTTTGGGCCGACTTTCATCTGCAGTTACTTACACTCGTTTTTCGTTAGCAGGAGTCACACAAATTTTAACCGATGCAGTTTTTATTGTTCTAATCATATCTACTTTATAAGTAACTAAAATAAATCTGACCTTTATATAACTTATGATATATGATTTACATGACTTGTATGACTTTCTACCTCGTTCAGCGGTTAAACCCGTCGAGTAAGAGCAGAGCAGACGGGGCGCGGTTGGCTGCGAGCCAGACCAAACAGGGTAAAAAGCAAGGGCGGCGGCCACCGCGCCCCGAAATAGCGAGCAAAGTCAAGGCGTGTTGGACGCTAGTTACACGCGCTGGCGGCGATGCTTCGATGGACTACGAACATCAAGCTTTTTATAATAGCGAAAAAGTAACTTTCGTTGTTGGCATTATCTATGCATATAATAAACTGAGATTGAGTAGTACGTTGCAACTTCGGCAAAGATGTTAAGCGAAGTCGTGATAGGCATGGGAAAAATTGACCTAGTCCTAACCTATGAGTACCTGCCTACCAGACAATGAGTAAGCATAAATGTATACTTAGATACACGTTAAACATCCAAGACTCGAGAATAAAACATTCAAATTTTGGTTTAAATAATATCTGCTACGATCGGAAATGGAACAGTCCGATTCTCTGACTACTAGGCTTGGTCGTCAACTTGCCTACTATTTAGCTGTCGGGCGTTCGCTACTTCATAAAAAAACCCTCCTTTTGGCGCAGTCGGGTAATTACACTGGCCAATTGGGACTTGTACCAGCTTCGATGCTTTATAATGTATTCATGGATAGGTATTACTAGTAGCAGTGCAATAACTGGGCGCTAGACACACCCTGTAGGGTTGGGCGTGCCTGTAGGATTAGGTCATGCGATAACAGCCAATTAAACCAATCATAATTTTCAGCGCACCTCTAGTTAGCGCCATTAGAACTGACGCGCACTCTCCAGCGTATGAATTACGTGATAATTTCACGCAACGACTGATGAATGTGTGTGACCTCTGGAATGTGTCTAGTGTCGCTAGTAAACAGCGTTATGCCTTACGAATTCATCTCGCATCTTTGGGTTGAAGATCAATTTCAGCAGCAATTCTTTCTAGAAATCGCATTTCTTATTTAAGGTCGGATCGTCCGTGTCCCCTTCGTGTGACATTAGGGTTAGTATAGCATTCTGACAGTGTAGTAGAGAAACAGAATAAGAGCAAAGTACGCATTCTAAAAATGTTTGGATATACGTGGGATTGTTCAAGTTGAATACGTTTAACGATTTATTCAGAATTGAATAAAGATTTTTAAATATACTTTTCCGATTGCAATTTCCTTGAGTTGCATTGCTTCAAGCAGCCTTTTTTGGCAGTTGGCCCAATTTCCTTTTCACAAGATATGTTTTTAGAAACTATCCCGGATATAAGTCCGGATGCAATACTTGTGAAAATAGACTTCAGTAATATCTGAGCTTTAGTCATTATTTCCGTCTTTTATGATAATGAATAAGTATCTAACCTTTAGAAATGAAACGACGTTGTTTTTATTTCCCAATATACCATTCATAGACTGTGAAAATATTTTTCGAGGACAATACCATTGTCTAAGAACCGAAAAGGTTAAAATGCAACCGACTGTAGTTCCATTTTAAATAACGGTCACGGCTTAAATATCTTAAGTATCGCGAAAATTATATAAACGAGGATAACGGCTTCAGCTTACTCAAGGCGCATCACGTAGTAATGGGGCACAATAGCGGTGCCGCTGACTCATGTCGGCTCTTAGACAGAACAAGGACATCCTCGCATACAAGCAGGCCTGCAACCAATCGAAACATAAACAACGTTACCCCATATCCGTCCAGGCTATTCGCCATTGTGCCGCAACAAATTGCGGGCATAATAGACTTTGCAACACCTTCGCCGTTCGCGGTAGATGACACACTGATATTTTAGGCATGATAATTGGCTTGAGAAATTCTGACGGACGCTTCGCTATTATGTATGTGTGTGCTTTAATTGTCTCTGCATTATTAAGAGCGAGTTGCAGTTGCAGCCCATATACTCGTATACAGTGGATATTGTTAGTTATAAAAAAATGAAAGTTAAATTTTTAATAATAATACTACTATATTATAAATGCGAAAGTTTGTTAGTGTGCGTGTATGTTTGTTCCTACTTCAAGCTGAAAGGGCTGGACGGATTTGGATCAAATTTGACACGGAATGGCTGGTACCCTAGATTAAAACATAGGCAATTTTAATCCCGGAAAATTGCATAGTTCCCGCGGGATAGAATAAACAAATTCTTTGCAGAAGATATTATATTTTAATTGTGTAAAATGTTTGCTGGCTTTATTCGATTTTATTTATAGAGAGCAATAAACTATTTGAAACAATCTTCTGATAATGTTATCTAAATTATTTCAATGTACCCCGTTCTCAACGAGCATTATTGTCCTCAGATGACTTGAAGGCGGTGACAAAGCGTCTGATAGTGCAGGCCAAGCGGCAGGGCTCTTGCGATAACATCTCCATAATTGTGGTGTTCCTGAAGGACCCAAGGGACATCGCCGCCGATAACCGCCCGCCCATGGATCTTGGGTAAGTTAAACTTTGACAACCTGTAGGCATGATTGCATTTAATCAGCCTATTCTACGTTATACTTAAACTTGATGGTGACTCAGCCTTTTCATTAAATTACTTAGCCAATTAAAAAACGACCATTAAGGGACATGTACCTGTATACTTATATTGAAGATTAAATATGGGTCTATGGTCGGTCAGTGATCATTCAAATTTGCATTATGAACTCAATTAAAAGGAATGCAAAATGAAACGAAAAGAATTCCGGTTTTGAGGAGGCAGGCAAATTTTATATTATGCCACTGTGAAATTACCAAAACTAGACAACCTTGAAACATTTGGTTGCCTACCTAACTTCTTAATCAAATCGTTTGCCCTCGCTTGATTCTTAAACATGTATATTTACTATATGTCAGGTGAGCCGTTTTATTTAATTTCGATAGTGAGTCATCTCGTTTCGCTATCAGCATCATTGGCATACCGGTTGCCGATGATTACGACAGGATAACAGAAAGTCCTGTTACTTGTTAGGTTTATTTTTATGCCATAATTTTATTTTTATGTAATGCAAGAGCCTTGATACTAGAGACTTTATGCCAAGTTTCTTGTGGCGCACTCTTCTTGGCCATCAGTCTTTTCGTAGCGCAAGTAGAATAAAAAATAATTGTTGAAAAGAAATAATAGTTTTGGCCACTTGGAACAATTTGTGTATTACCAATTCCAACTTCCAAATGCCGCCAGGCTGGACAACGCGTTGGTGAACGCGTCGCTGCCGCCTTTCGCTGTGGAGGCGGCGGAGGCGTGCAAGCGGCAAATGGAGGCCGCGGAGGTGCCGCTCGACCTCGCGGACAACGGCGTCGACAACTCAGACAGTGACAGCGAGGACCTGGGCCCGGAGACCGCCGTCGACGTGGATGACCTGGATAATGAGGCCAGGAATCACGTCGAGCCGACCACGCCGCCGGCTCATACAGGTTTGTCATCCTTGGCTGTCGAATCTTAGGTGCGCCGAAACTCAATTAGCTTCAAAGTCGATTTTCGATTTTTTCTAAATCGAAGCCTTACCTAGTCCTAAAACGGCTGATAAGTCGAAGTTAAATCGATGTACTCGTATATATCTACATACCTACTCGTTATTTCTATTGGAAATTATTCACTTATAGAGTTTACCTATTCTAATTAGATTTTGTAATTTCTTAGCCAGCATAATAAAATAACAAATGAGACAAGATAAAGCAAAGGGCATTTTGTAGATCTGTTTTTTTTATTTGTTGGTGTTGAAATACCTACTTGCTTTTATTACAATGACTGGTCTCTTGCACTTCAGATATAATTGTTTTTAAGGATTAAGACCTTTTATCGGGTTGCTTGTACCTACTCTTAAATCGCTGTCTGTACTCTCTATTCTACTCACTGAGCAGTACCTACACGTAGGTAGGTACTATGACTTTTACGCTGCTTTGATTATTCTGTTCACATCAAATTTAGGTACCATCAACCCGTCGAATAATCAGTAGGTATACTTACTTACCTTGTTTTGTCTTGCTTTCTTTTTCCATGGTTGTCTTGCCAGGCCAGCCAGCCATCTGTATTAATTGCGCGTATCTAGGTATCTACCTCATTTAACTGCGTACCCACTCTTGTTTTGAAATCCTAGGGATTAATTTTTTCCCAATCTCTTGACTGTAATGTCATTAAGCTTACGCTGTAATGTAATGACGTATGTACCTAAGTAAACAAATAATCAGAACGCGACGGAAATGATTTGAGGTGATTTTCGTTCTATAAAAACACTACTTAACCCTAAATAAAGTCCCCAAGTATTATTTAATACGAATTGATACGGCATCCCCGTCCCTGGAGGTTGTCCCCCCGCAGCCCGCGACCCGCGTCGCGCCGGCCGCGTGTTCGCGCCCTGCTGCCCGCCTGCTCCCTTCTCGCCCGCCGTCGCCGTCAGTCGCTCATTGAACGCGCGTTGGGCTTGTGTTGTTTCGATAGCCGCTCGCCCATTGTTACCGGCTTTTAAGCATACATTCTTACTCGCTCTCGGCTCGAATATTACGCCGACAGTGAAGTGAAGATAGTAATCTGTGCAGTGAAATTACCGTTTACGGTACGTGATTTTTATAAATTGTTAATTACTTTCACATACCGATCCGTTTGTGAAAGGTTATTTCTGTGTTGATTCATGCGGAGCGGTGTTCTGGAAATAGATCGGTTCGCCCGAAGGCGCATCCCTCCGTCGTTTCTACCAGGATTCTTGTAGGTTCCTTCGTGTGTTTAAAATTTACACTAGGATTTCGGGCGTGTCTCGCAGGCCGTGCTCGAAATGGCGTCCGCGAATGTCGCTCGTTTGAATTTAGTGACCGGTAAAATGTTGTGACGGCCTTCATAACGTTATCCGACGTTTGCGAGCGTGTTTATAATAAATGCGCCGACTGGCGCGTCGTTATTCTTTTGTTCAAAATGAAGGAAACCGCCACTACGAGCCTTTCAGTCGAGTCGAGGGTGTGTCACCTGTTGATGATTTGGAGAGGGGTGGATTATTAAAGCATGTGTTTTGCGATGCGCAGTGGAGGCGAGCCACATTGACGGTTCCCTGGCGGATAATGTAGCTGAGAGCGGCGAGGAGTCCGAAGACGAGTGGAACTACATTAAGGGCGAGGGTTCCGAACAGCAGCCCGCCGAGCCCAGCGAGCTCGACGAGCCCGACGACCGCGACGAGCCGCCGCGCTCCGAGACGCCCTGCCAGGATAACGTGAGTCCAACCAGCACACCACCCTAATCGATGTCTTTAGTACCTATTCTGACTAGATACACATGACGATGTTCGAATGTTCTGTGCATTTCAATTAATAACATCTGTCGCACATAGGTATCCAACCCTGAGATTGGTTTGGTTTGTGCTGAAAAAGGATCAAAATCTTAGTATTTGCGATCCTGGGATTGGGTTCCCTAACTTTCAACCAAGATAGAAGGATTTTAACCTATATATCTAGAGCTGAAACATGCCCCACCATTGTATGTAAAACTTGATTCTTGCTACAAAAAAGTAAATAGAAACATGAGTTTATAGGTTATTTGGTACAGTTATTGTTTTTAAAAAATATATTGTCTGTTTTGCAAAGATGGAATGATAAGTTTCTAAGTAGAATTAATTGATTCCATTTCCATTATGCATATTTATATTACTACCTCCAATTTTAAATTTCATAAGTTAATTAGAAATAGAAATGATCAGCTGTTAGTCATCTGTGTATACCTACTTTATACCTGATAACTTTTGTATGTACTTATACAGTTGTTTGCATTCTTAAATTCCATCTAGATTTTAAAAGATAACATTGTTAGTAAGTACTGTTTATGGACCAAGTCATGTTCATGTGAAAATTATTTAAACTGTTAATGCTATAATATTGCAATTCCTTGATTATTCTAGCTACAGCATTCCTATTGTTTTATTTTTCAGTCCGCTTGGGAAACTAGTTCTGTAGACATGAACAGTTCGCCACTCAACCCCGACGCACCCGTGTTCATCCCCGGCACCGTGGCCGGTACCGACATCCTGCTGGCAGAGTCCCCAAGGAAACCACAGCCCATGGACGACATTGAGCTCCCTGACGTGGCACAGTTCCAGACAGAGGCCATCCGAAGGCCTGCCGAACTGTTCGACTTGGATAACTGCGACCAGTTGAATGGCCATCATGTAAGATCATTAGTCCGGTGATTGTCTTACTCCAAACTGCATTTATCTTAAATTGATTAGTTATTTAACCACCTGTGCTACCCAATGTTCTTTTTAGCCTAAAACTTTCATAACAACTGAAATATATTTTTATAGGTTCCTTTTTTTAACCTTTGGGGGGGTGGGGGCAGGATCCTATGAATATAATTCTAAACAACACTGATTCAAGAATTACAATTTTAATTAAATATTTGATTTTATAGCAGTATGCAAACAAAAAAACCTAGATTCAAGATTAATATATTGTTAATGCATCTACAGAAGTCCGTCTATAAATTGCTTGTACATATGAAGGAAATTATAAAGGAAAAAAAACAGGAGGAATATGATTGAAATGTTAGTATGCTTCACATCTTACTCATTGTTTACTCATTATAAACTACAGGAAAATTTCGAAGTGGCTCACACTTAGCTCACCTAACTAAGCATTTAATGCATTGCATTGGTCAATTACACACAGTTGTTTTAATATAGTGTATAATTAAGAATTATTAGCATTTATTATTACATTCTCTAGTCCAATCAAAAGTGTGTCAAAAAAGTTTTGGAGTTGTATTTGTGTATCCATGCTATGTTAGAACTTATTTTTAGATATTTTATGGTGATTTACTTTAACATGTTGATACTTAAGAGTGATATATTTTTTTATTTCTTAATATTTCAGAATGTATCATTCGAAGGGGTCACAGAACAATTAAATGGGAATTCTCACATAGAAGACTTCGAGAGAA
Source organism: Pandemis cinnamomeana (assembly GCA_932294345.1). Lineage (NCBI taxonomy): Eukaryota > Metazoa > Arthropoda > Insecta > Lepidoptera > Tortricidae > Pandemis > Pandemis cinnamomeana. The sequence goes on along the minus strand of OW028705.1, from coordinate 4,875,301 downwards.
TACAGAAGGACACAACTGACTTCTGTAACATTCAGGTTTGTATACATTGTATTAACCAAAGTAAAGAGAAACTTGGAGATAAAAGGTTGTGATGAACCTATGGACTTTAATTATATCATTATAGTAGCTTCCTCTCTAATTGAGATGGTTTGGGCTGAAGTTCCATTGACCGGATTTGCAGAAATATGCAGTTTGCCTCGCGATGTTTTCTATGGTTGAAAAGTTTATGGCAGATGTCAAATGCTATTCTGGAAGACAAAACAAGGCAATACAAATAATGACTTCTCTCTTCCTTATTTATTATCCTCTTATTTATTAATTTCGTGGTCAAACCACTGCACTACCATTTGTCATTACGACTTTAGCTGTGCCCTAGAAGAAACTAAGAAACTGCTCTGTTTAAAATGGCTGTTTTGACTGACTTCCACTGAGAACAATAAGTTATTGATGGAACAGTTGAGGTAATTGTTTGTTGATATTGTTATTTTACTATAAACACCTTTAGCACTTTCTATTATAAATGATCATTTTGGTATAGCTTTCAGAAGTTTTAGACAAACATGCTTATTATTTTTAAAGATGAATTATTGTTTTTGTGACATTCAGTGTTATATAGAAGAGTATAGGAGAGAATTGACATTGTTTGGGTTTCATTTATTAAATCATTTGATTGTATTTAAGCCAATATAGTACAATTAGGTAAGTCTGAAATAAATTTCTCGTGTGAAATCTGTTGCTATGTGGAATTAGGTATGCTTTAAAATGGCACTTCAAGATACCTTATGAAATAACAGACGCCAGAAGAATTTATTTCGTGCTCATTAGTCTGATAGCGATAAAACTATAATAGGCATATACTTTATTGGCGAGAAAGTTATCTTGTAATCTGGGACCAGGGACTTGCATATGATAGGCAACTAGAGCAACTTAAATTTTACTAGCTCAGCTGATGCCCGCAACTTAATTTACGTTCCGCGGGAACTTCGCACTTTCCTAGGAAAAAAAGAAGTCTAATCAGAAATAAAGTAGGCTGTGTAAGAATTTTTATAATCGGTTCAGGAGTTTTTGAGGTTACCCTCTACGTATAAACTAAAATAATAAACAGCTCTTTATTATCTCATACACTTACATAGACTACAGTTGATATTTCGTGATTTAAAACTGTCCACAAGACGAGATTAGCGTTTGTTTCACGGCGCCTCCTCTCCCTTTGCAGGTCTTCCAAGCGCACACCGAAACCAATCCGTTCGCCTCCGACGACAACGAGGAGCTCCTCGAGCGGCTGAAGAACAAGGAGCGCGACCCCATGAGCATGAGCTTCTACCAGGAGAAGGACGACGACTCCTGCGAGCGCGAGCTCGACCTCAACGCCGTGCGGCCGCTGCCCGCCAGCGACGACGACGAGCCGCCCGCCGCGCGCGCCCCGCCCGCCCCGGAGCACGCCGGCGGCCCGGGGGCGCTCGCCGCCGAACCCAACAACGACTTCATCACGCTAGACGACCGGACGCAGAACCTACCTAACCCCGATCCCTTCTCCGATGGCTCCGCCTTCATGGACTTCGTCAACAACACCAACGGCCTGCAGAACTTCCCCGACATGAACCTCGAGACTGACCGCCTCCCCCGAGATAATGTTCTGCAGACCGACACGCCCGAATCTCACAAGCTGTTATTCGAACAGATCCCCGAAATACCAGACGGTAAGAGTTCGGAGTTAGGATTTAATTATGAGGACAATCGGGACTCTTCGGACCGAGCGATCACGCCGCAAGAGGAGACGTCGCAGGATGTCGATATGGAATGCGAGCCCGAGTCGCGCGTCGAATCGGTATCGCAGCAGTCTCAGGCATCACAGGATAACAAAATAGTCGACTCCGAACCGGCGCTCGAAGATTTCACTCGACACAATGAAGTTGCAGACGGTCAGGTCGTCGGCGATCCACACGCGGTCGAGAACCACGAACAGCATTCCAGTGATCGACTCCCTCTCTCGCCGGATCCGGTACGGGACACCGAGGCGATCACACCAGAACCGGCGCACGAGTTACAAGAAAACATTAAGGCTGAAATCCACAACTACGACAGGGTCGACGAACACTTCGACAACGGCGACGAAGTCGACGACCACAAGGAGATTCGCGACGCGCACACGCCACATGATTTGCAAGAGGACGTCGATTTGTTATCGGCTGATGTCGCGACTCAGGAGTGCGTGGTGGCGGCCTCGCCGCTGCCGCGTGACGCCGCGTCCCCGGCCCCGCCGCCGGTGCAAGAAGACCTGCTCACCGCCTTTGAAGCGCCCGCTTCAGCCAAGTCCCCAGTATCCGCGGCAAGTCCGGTACCCGAGGTTGTCGAAACCCTGGCGCGTTCCCCTCTGCCGGCGGAGTCTCCAGCGCCGGAGTCGCCGCAGCCGTGCGAGCAGTCGGGCGCGCGCTCGCCGCTGCCCGCGGAGGTGCCGCTCCCGGAGGAGTCGTCAGTACCGTCTGAATCTCCTCTTCCGGCGTCTTCACCTTTGCCTGTCGAATCGGAGCTGCCCGTAGTGGAGTCTTCGATTCCGAGAGAGTCCCCGGTGCCGGCCGACGTGGAGCTGCCGAGTGAATCGCCGCTTCCAGCGAAATCGCCTCTGCTGGCGGCGTCACCGCTGCCCGCTCAGTCTCCGTTGCCCGAAGAGTCTGCGCTGTCTGCACAGTCGCCACTTCCCTCTCAGTCTCCGTTACCGCCACAGTCTCCGCTACCCTCACAATCTCTGTTAACGGCACAGTCTCCGCTACCCTCACAGTCTCCGCTCCCCGCACAGTCTCCACTACCCGTACAGTCTCCGCTGCCGTCACAGTCCCCGCTACCCGCAGAGTCGCCGGTGCCGGCGGAGCCCGAGCTCCGGCCGGAGACCGCGTCGCCCCTCGCCGCCGCGGCGTCCCCCTCGCCGTCCCCCGCGCCCGAGACGGCGCGCCTCACGCCCGAGGTTCCGGCCGACGAGCCGGCTTCCGAAGTCTCTCACGAACCGGCGCAATTCCCCGAAGCCTCGGGCCCCGCCCCCGACATCGTACCTGAAGAGCGAACCGAGCAGTCCCACAGAGAGATCGTGACCGATATCGACATCGGAATTCCCGAGTCGCACGCTCAGGAGATCTGCGTTCCGGTGACGAACGAGATCGAGGACGAGGCCGTGCAGCTCGCCGCCGGCACGCCGCCGCCCGCGCCCGCGCCCGAATCCGAATCTGTAGCCGCCGGGGCGCTCGTCGCCGCCGCCGCGGGGGCCGCCGCCCTCGCCGCCGCCGCCGCCGCCAACAAGACAAAAACACCGGCGAAAAAACCGGCCTCGACGCCCACCACGAAAACGACCACGACCGCCAAGTCCGCGACGAAACCGGGCTCCGCTCCCGCCTCCGCCGCCAAGAGGACCGCCGCGACCCCGACGGCCGCGCGGCCCGCCGCGGCGCGGACGTCGCTCGCGGCCAAGTCGCCCGCCTCCGCCGCCGCCGCCAAGCCGAAGCCGGCGACGACCCCGGCGGCCGCCAAGCCCTCCCCGAGGCCGGCGGCGAAGACGTCGCCCGCGCCCGCGAAAGAGGCCGCCGCGACCGCAAAGGCGGCGCCCGTCGCTCGCGCCGCGCCGGCCCCGCGGCCCGCGCCCAAGGCCGCCGCCGCCGCCGCCCGGCCCGCGCCCGCGCCCGCCCGCAGCGCCGCCCCCCGCCCGGCCCCCGCGCGCCCCGCCGCCGCCCCCGCCGCAGCGCGCCCCGCGGCGCCCGCGCCCCGGCCGGCGGCGCCGCGCCCCGCCGCGAGGCCGGCGCCGCGGCCCGCGCCCGCGCCCGCCAAGCCCAAGGAAGTGAAGGCCCCCGAGAAGAAGCCCCTGACCAACGGCGAGGCGAAGGCGCCCGCGGCCATCAGGAAGGCGGCGCCCCCCGCGCGGCCCGCGCCCCGCCCCGCGCCGCGCCCCGCCACCGCGCCCGCCGCGCCCGCCAGGTGAGTGCCGCTTCCTGTGGTCGTCGTGTTCGTTGACTGATTACCTTATTACTGATTTTATCTACATCCATATCATAACTTCCCTAAAATGTGTTCAGAAACGATTTGCAAATGGCCTACAATTAACAAACCTGTGGTTGTACTTGTTCACTTTAGACTACAAATATCGATACTCTAATGTGCGGCTGTATTATAATGTTTACATTAGAGTATCAATATCGATACTCTAAGAACGATCGATCAACTTCTAAACGTTCAAACTTCGATCATCTTAAATAATAAAATCTCCTTATTGTCTTAGAATTTAAGAAAACGATATAAATGTTATTTGTTTATTTGTATCGAACTTTCGAAGAATACAAAATAATGTTATCTACGTAATTTGATGTGAAAACTTTTATTGTAGGAAATTTATGATATGAATGTAGACAAAGTAATGTATGCGACTGTACATAATTAGGCATTAAAACACTCTGATGATCTCATTATGAAACTGCATCACTTCGTCTCATAAACTCCAACTCGGGTTTTAATGCCCTTCATTATAATGCAGTCACGTAAATAAATTACTATAAAGGTATTGATTTCACCTACAAAAGAGTGACACGACTGACCAACTGACTGTGAACGACCGAGTCACTGATGTCTAGAGTAGAGACTAGACTAGCCCCCTTATTCATAAACGCTCTATAGGCTTCTGCAAACTTAGCAATCGTCCTTATCTGTGAAAGGTTAATGTAAAAGTGACAGATAAGGACAAACTATTGCCAAGTTAGCAGAAGCCAGCGTTTATGATTAAAGGGGTAGAAATTTGGCAGACGTATACGTTGAGTATCATAAAGTTGGACTGAGAAGGATTTTTTCGAAATTAGCACTGATTTAGAATAAGCTAGTATGGTATACTAATGAATGTATGTTCGCTCAGGCCCGCGGCCGCGAAGCCGGCGGTGCCTCGCGCCGCGCCGCGCGCCCCGCTGGACAAGCAGACCAAGGACCTCGCCAACAAACGCATCACGGCCAAGGCGGCGCCGCCCAGGACCGCTGCAACCAAGGTAACACTCCTCCACTCAAATTCGCATCATGCCCACGTCAACGTAAACACGTCTCTTGTTTCCGGCGGATGTTTATCATGGCTAACAGAAATCATTCAATAGAGTATTACTTACGAGCTTAGTATGAGCTGTCAAAACGGAATTTCCTCAACAAAATTGCACGGAAAATGAAATGCATAGTGCAATTATTTAGTACCGATAGTTTCATGATAATGCAAAAAATTCAGGTATCCACAGCACCAATGCACGACGTACAGTCAAGTGAAGTAATATGCATCTAGACAAAGTTTCAAAAATAAGTACCATACGCTCTTACGCCAGCGTAATAAGGTTGTGGGACATATTTTTGAGAAGTTCCTATCGATACTTATTTTTGCACTTGACTGTACATAAAACTAGAATTTGCTTCGAAAGCGGTGCTTCTATTTATCTGGCGGAATGTCCAATGACGTCACTGAAACGTTTATGGAGACCAGAAGCTCGGCGGTTTACTAAAAAGATTTTTAATTTAATACTTTTTTTGTATTCAGGCGGCTCCTGTAAGCAAAACGAACTCAGTGCCCAAGAGCGTCCCGAAGAAGCCGATCGAGAAGCAGTCGAACGGTCTCGTGAACGGCTCGGGCGACGGCTCGGCGCTGAAGCCGCCGCCGTCGCCGCCGGCCGACAACGCGCTGCTGCCGGACGTGATCGCGTGAGCGCGGCCGGGGACTTGGCTGTTCTAAATTAACGTCGACTCAGGTTACCCCCGAGCCTCGCGCCACTCGGAAGCCCCAGTGATCGATTCCGATTCCTATTATTTCCGCTTGAATTTTGTGATTTTCTATAAGTGTATGATAGTTTAACGCCGCTCGTGGCGGCAGACGTTAGGTGCGGGACTGAGCTCCCAGTTTTATATTATAGAGTCGCTTTTTATAGACGTGTATGTTGCCGATTCGTTACGAGCGGGCGCGCCCGCCTTTAAACGGTTATTATTCATTATTATGATATGAGTCTGTTTTAGAATTTTATATTACCAACGAATGATTGATTTAAAATCTGGCTTTTAATTTATTATCTTTGTATAACCGTATTATTTAAAATAAAAAAAGTTAGAAGGACTGAGACATTGTTTTATTTATGAAAATTCTAGTGATGCAGTTATATAACGCAAGGCTTAAAATTAGATGTTGTTTGTTTACTTGCTACTGTACTTACATATTATGTAAACTTAAATAATCATGGTGTTACAAAGAAATAACTAAAAATAGAACATTTTATTCAAATAAATCATTATACACCCTCTCTCTGATTTTTTATTGTTATCTCTATTTACAAGATTATTTACTACCTTCACTATTTTGCACTTAGACCAATAATACATTATAGCTTCCTACTATTAACTTCAAATTTGTTACTTAAATACTAAAATGGGAGAATCGGAAGTCGGTGTCTTGAAGGTTGTCGGCGATCCATCTTTCCGCCTGCAGCGTCATTTCCTCGTCGAAGTAGTCGCGCCAGCCGCCCGCCTTGCCTGCACGTGTCAAACAAGTATGCTAAACATCCGCGCAATAAACCGCAGGGAAACTGCGACTAACAACTTAACGCGTTTAGAGTTCGACTATAAAAAATCTACTGTTGTAAGTGCAGTGAACTTTTTCCGCGAGTTAATGCACTGACAGTATTACAAAAATATTACAAAACAAAAATCGTGCGTCGTTCCCGGCAGTAGATGCGTCATGTTAAAAATTTAATAAAACACCTCATCATATTGTTATAGTTAAATGTCAAGGGCCTAGTCATTTTAAGTTACTCTACGGCGTAATCGTTCGGCTTAACTTCCTTGCTAGGCGAGGTCAATCGGATGTGGCAATGCATGTCAGAATTACGGCGTTGTGCGTTTTTATATTTCATCTAAATGAAATCATTCATGTCAATCGATTACAGAGTTATGATCGAGTATAGAGGTAATTAGTTTAAGTACCTTGCTTGACACTGTCTCACGTCCAAGACAGTACCCATCAGCTCAGCATGGTATTTGAACCACTCTAGAAATAGTTCGGTACACCGTAGAAATACTACGGTGCATCGAACTTTTTGGTCACCTTGGATGTTTCATACTATATGACGCTGACTTTACCTCTCTCCATAAGGTAAGTTGTACATACATTTGAACTGTCCAGGTAGGTACTCAGAGAAACAATTGAACCCGCTCTAAAACTCGAAACTCTAACTGCATAAAAATTGCATAATTCGCAGTGCAAACAAAAGTGCGAAAGTTTGGATCCGCAAGAAATTACCACTACCTAGAAGTCGACCCAGGGGCCCGATTTTTGAAAGCACATGTGTGAAAATACCACGTGAAAGTGGTGAAAAATTATGCTGAATTTGAAATAGGAGTAGCATAGAACACAATCACAGCTCTCATTAATCTTGTGAACTAGTCAAAACTTTGATTAGAGCTGTAGTTTTCGAGATATAAACAGATTTATATCACTTTCGAGTGGTACTTTTGAGTGATGTGCTTTCAAAAATCGGGCCCCAGCGCCGCAATGTAATGCGACTTGCAGGGGCCTGATTTTTGGAAAGCACATGTATGAAAATACCACTCGAAAGTGGTATAAATCTGTTTATATCTGCAAAACTACAGCTCTAATCAAATTTTTGACTAGGTCACAAGATTAATGAGAGCCCTAAGTATTTTCTAAGCTACTCGTATCTCAAATTCAGCACAATTTTTCACCACTTTCGAGTGGTGTTTTCACACATGTGCTTTCCAAAAATCAGGCCCCAGGATTTTTCTTTCGAATTAAAACTGATTAGATATTCCGCATAGATCGAAATGTGAGATGACTAACTGCTACGCCAATAAAAACCACCATACCTTTCCGAATGAATGCTTGCTCTCCGGGAATTAGTATCCCCAGCTCTTTCATCACGTCATAGTTAACAGACTTGTTGTTCTTGAAACTGTTGATGCTGAGGTGGTCGCACAAGCGCGCAATCTCGTCATCCGTATACTGCTTGTTCAGAAACGCGGCAACACGTTTTACGGCAGTTGGTAGATCCTGAAAGATCAGTGAACAAGGTGAACTTAAGTAAACATTTCTAGCCAGCCTAAGACAAAAAAAAAATACTTAAAACTTTTTTATAGCGGAAAAGAACAAAAACAAATCCTGTAAGTACCTAACTTATGTTAGAGTCATTCGGGGTAACAGCACGCGGTGGGTAAAAGTACGCGGTGGTCTGATCTCCGACAGGGGTGAGGGGGCCGAGGTCTGTGTTTGTAAAACAGAGTGGCGCTACTGTCGCCGTTTAGGAGCCACGGGCCGCGCCGACGCAATCTTAGCACTGGTCGCGACACGTCGCCGAATACTTGTAGCACGCTTATTTCGTTTAATTTTTGAGCCACGGAAAAGTGTGCTGTAGTTAAATAGATAGCTCTGTGCCAGTAAGTATACTATATTTCTATTGTTCATTTAATGTAGTTTTTATGTAAGTTTATCATATTCGTAAAAAGTATTTAACGTGTGTGTTGTGACTGATTATTTGGTATATTTGCCGATTGGGGTAAGAGTACGAGATTAATAGTACGCACGCGTACGTTACCCCCGTTGCGTACTTATACCCCAAATGAAATAAAAATATCAAAAATTGTTCAATCTTTCAAAATACACCAAAATGCCGAGAAATTACATAAGGAAGGCCCCTCAGCGGACCCTCATCTCAGATGACCAAATAATGAAGGCGAACACATCGGGTCAAGAGTACGCATTGGAAAAGTTTTCAGTTAAGCCTATGTAGGGCTAAAACTAATTAAACTTGATGGAAAATTTTCTTAAATAGTGAAAATTTATTGAATATTCTACAGATTTAATATCATAACATGCCAATTATATGATTCTTTATAGGTCTGGGAGGCCATCAAAAAAAAAATGCGTGCTCTTGACCCGAATGACTGCGTACGTTTACCCCGCGTGCGTAACTTTACCCTAAGACTTGCGTAATTTTACCCACACATCGGGTCAAGAGTACGCATTGGAAAAGTTTCCAGTTAAGCCTATGTAGGGCTAAAACTAATTAATCTTGATGGAAAATTTTCTTAAATAGTGAAAATTTATTGAATATTCTACAGATTTAATATCATAACATGCCAATTATATAATTCTTTATAGGTCTGGGAGGCCATCAAAAAAAAAGTGCGTGCTCTTGACCCGAATGACTCTATGCAACCGAATTTCGAAAAAAGAATGAACAAGTTTGGCTTGAGCGCCACATAAAGATGTCTGCAGCAACTGTCGCTGAGGGGAGACCGCGCGTTGCCTGTTCTCGTCATGCCTACATAAATCACGTCTTTATCCCTTATGGGGTAGACAGAGCCTAAGGTAAAAATACTTAAATTCCATTCGTAGGAATTGGCGACCCAACAATATAGGTGCGCTCTATTATTCCTGTCTCCCATTTAACTTTTATACAGTACACGAATTATCAGGCTAAGCTTTGCTGGGTCGGGCATTCCAAGCTTATCTTCCGAGACTTAGTTGAAAAAAAATGTGACCTTGGTAAGCTCCTCATAGAACAAAAACAGCAATCTAGGGTGATTTCTCATTTCCCAGGCTTCCTTCAGATGCTCGAAATAAGGCGTCCAGTGATCTGCGAAGAAATATCACAATTTAAGCCTCTGGCACGAGCTAGGGTTAAATTAAAAGGGTTAAAAGAAAATGTAAGACAGTTCCATACATTTTGTTAGTTCTTAACTCTTAGTTAGAAAGTTAACTCAGAGCTTATTATTAGTTAAACTTGGTTCGCGCAAACCCGCCTAGATTTATATATGTTCTAAAATGAACTAGCTTCAGCCCGCGACGTCGTTTGCGTAGAGTTATGCATTAAAAACCTTCCTCTTGAATCATTCCATCTATTAAAAAAACCGCATCAAAATCCGTTGCGTAGTTCTAAAGAACTAAGCAACCTACATGGGGACAGACAGGAAAGCGACTTTATTTTATACTATGTAGCGATGAAGCTTACATTTTTTTTAATGGCTGATAAAACATGATTTTGCTTATAGCTCTTTGTTTTTTAGCGATAAAAATTCAATTTCTTATAAAAACAATTAACTGTTATCCGGCTGGACCGAGGGAAATGAGCTATTTCCCGTTCTTATAATTAGATAGCAATATGGAAGTGTTACTGTTGGAAAAGTGGTATATTCCCACTAGTCTATTATCAAAGTAGTACCAACAACGGAACTGATAATGGAACTAGGGGAAGAGACCAGTCTGATTTGGGAGGGGGTTATAACGCGACTTCGTGTCCCCGTGTTCCCCCCACTTTGACTGCCATTGGGTAAATAATACCGACTGCAAATAAAGACCAAAGTAGGTACAATACTTACGCAAATCGTTAATAAAGAAGTTCCAATAAGTTTTAAAGTCTCCGGTGTACCCTTGCGTTCTGATGAGCCGGTTGAGGTGGTAGAAGGATACTGCGACGTCCCTCGGGTCCCGCGCCACGTACACCATCCTGCCTTTGTCCAAGAGCGTGGGTGGCAGCAGTGACAGGGGTAAGTGTGTTTTGATGAAGCGTTGAGAGGTGGCTGCGGCCAGCTGCTCGGTACCCGGCTGCGAGACCAGCTCCAGTAGTCTTAGCTTTTCTGCGCTGTGGCTGTTTTCCTCGTGGAATCGCGCTTTCATTAAAGGATGAACGAATACTGAGAACCTTTAACAAAAATTTGCGTGGAAGTATCTAATGAAGAATGAACTCCTCCCAAATCACCCGATGCACTGAAAAATCTGTTTACTTTTGACGTGTTTATTGAAGATTTCAGTAGGTTTGTAATGTGAGCTTGTAGGCACTTACTCTAAAAACGGATATCGCTCGGTGAGCGGTGTTGCATCGGATTTGGCGTAGTCCATGTTGTTCGCCACCATCCAGACCAATTCTTGTGTCCATGTCGTTCCTATGAAAAATTAAATATTCATGTTAATTATAAGTATGTAAGTAAATAACTCTTCCATGCTGGTCTGGGAGTAAAGAAAAAACATAGAATGTACCAGTTGCTTCTCTTCCCGCGCAGATGGTAAAAGTCTATCGAGGGAAAATCGAGTGAGCGAAAACCTTAGGAATCATGTTATAGGCGATGCGGCTGGCAACCCATCACTATTTTGATTCCGCTTTCCACCTATACGCCCACAAACATGCCAAACGTGGCCTTTAGGTCTTGTTACCTTAGGCTCTGTCTACCCCGTAAGGGATAAAGACGTGATTTATGTATTGTACAAAAATAAAGAAACAAATACAATTAACAAAAAGAGATAAAGATAATATGCACTCAGATATGCAAGAATGCATAGCGCTCAGAGTTATTTTATGATATAGTAACAGCCTTCTAAGCTTCATTCACGCTGGTTCATTTCACATGTTTTTTTTCCATGGGCTTGTACAGCAGCGGCGTTAGGGCCACTGACACCCCGGGCAGTAATATTTAGGCGCCCACTATTGAGGGTACACAGCCGGTGAGCCAGGAGGCCGAGGCCCCAGACCTCAGCGCCCCCCAAATTTGGCGCCCCGGGCCGTCACCCCATCGCGCCCCCCCCCCCCCTAACGCCGGCACTGGGCTTGTAGTCTATTTAACCTGATCGTGGGTAGCTAGCCACGAAGATGTCGCTGGGTCGGACTTCCATCGTGAAGATGTTCAGAGCCTCCTCCTTGTACTTGTTCGGGAGGAAGTAGCCCTTGGGCCCCACGCGCACGAAGCCGGTCAGCTCACCTTGGGAGAATAAACGACAAATAAATGAATACTGATAATAAGTTGACTAGCTGCAAATAATAGAATATTAACAAGGGAAAAATAAATATTTTGGCGCCCGAGCAAAAAGAGAACACCGATAGTTAGAGTACACATTAAACTGGTGTTACTGCAAGCTAATAAACAAAACAGGTTACTTTCATATTTGTTTATTTCTTGTTTAAACGGACGCAGCACTCGTATTTTTTTGCTATCATACATTTAGTATTAAGGGCTAGCGGAAAAATTATAACTAATCAATCTAGTCATGAAGATGGATGGACGTCCGCAAAGTAACGTTTTGTAGTCAAAAAGTTGGAAAAGTTATACGTAATTAAAAGGCGTCTTGCGATTTTACGATCTCTACTTTCTACTCTTATTTCCGCTTATTAAGTACTTTGACAACGTTGAGAATATCAAAGGCAGGTTATTTATGTGCAGTGTTTATATGCAATTATGCATAGACTAGTAAATAGTAAGAAATCTAAGGAATTGCGTCATCTGCGACTTTGCGACAATTGCGAGCCGCATAATAATTAAAGTAAGTATTATTAATGAAAGCTCGTAAGAACTGCCAGGTATTTATTTAATATACATTACGCAAATCCTTCAGTATATACGTTCAGTATATTGTTCCGTAATCTTTATTTATACAATGCCCTACATTTCGTCTTATCATTCGGTACATATATTATGGACAACGTTGTGCTGTGTGCGGAGTAGCTAGTGCTGGCATCTCATCTCAACATACCTAGTTACCTATTAGCCTTAAACTGAGAAAACTGTCATAAACAAATAGCTTAACATTCGAACCAATTACTTGTTATAATTATAACCTTGATACGAAACTATCTGCATTGTAATAATGCACCGTTACAATCAATCGTGCGTGTTATTTGGAGGCTGCAGCTAACAGCATTGAAAATATCATAACAACTTGTTATGCATTGATTTTAGATAAGTAAATAGCTAAATTAGGCCACGGATATCAACTTTTAGTGGAATAACAGGCCCTAGATAGAGTATAATCCTTGAACTGGATCATCATAGTAAACGATTGACAATGATTATACGTTGAATGGGGACTGTGGGACGCTTGTATTACGCGGTACGGAGTCGATCAATCGATTATTAACTGTTAGGTACAACACGTAAATCGATAACATTTGAAACTGACAGTAAGAGCAGTTCATCGTTATTAAAAGAGTAAATGTAGCAGATAGATGACCAACAATAAAGAATATTGATGTCAACGTCTGTGCCTACACATTTTTGTAACCGAGTTGTTCATTTTAGGTCGCATTGATAATAGAAACGAGACATTTAAGTGATACAAACAATATAGTTAAGATTTGTTTCACCGACTGTATGACAAATACGTATAGCTATAAAACAGATATTGCGTTATTTATTCCTAACAAAATAAACAGAGACGGTAGGTATAAGAGGTATAGGTTATATATTTATCTGAGAGTTGAGAAAACCCCTTAGTATTCTAGGCCATCAAAACAAATTACGACATACTAATAATGATAATAATATCTTCTGCCCGCGACTTCTCCTGCGTAGATATATAAGAACCTTCCTCTTGAATCACTCTATCTATTAAAAACCGCATCAAAATCCGTTGTGTAGTTTTAAAGATCTAAGCATACATAGGGGCAGATAGACAGACAGACAGCGGAAAAGTACTTAAACAAATGAGTTTAGGAAAAATCGTAGAGGAATATTAAATACTTTGTGTGAAATTAGATTAATTTCATATAATTCTGTTAAGTTAGACAAAATTCGACAGCTAAATTAAAGGAACAATTGCGTTATTCATTTAGTGTCTACCTACATTTTTAAATGTGTCTTATTCAGTTTATGGTTTCTAATAATATGAAGAATTTTTATGTTAGTCTTACTTTGAACTAAATACCAGCTTTATTGAAAAAAAAAAAACAAAATATTATATTTGAAATAAACTAAAACAGACTAATACTAAAACTAGAACGACTACTAATTAATTACTTTGAACTTATAGGTATCACCCAAAAAAAATTTGTTTCGTACCTAACCAGATGCATAAATTTCTTCCGGACTTATTCTAAAAATATAATAATAATCAGGTACTTTACCAGTGAAAAACTTCATTAGCTCCACCGCCAACTTCGGCTCAACATCCCGTATCTCCAACGGGAACTCGTTATTATTTTGGATATCCATTGCTATTTCCTACGCCACCTTGTCTTTTTTTATTTAAATAATTGACACAATTTAAATGCGGGAAAGTGAGAGAAAGTGCGCGCGAGCAGCGACCAGTCCGAACACTCAGTGCGGCGCCAACGACGGTTGCGATTGATATAAAATGTTCCACCGCTCGAAACAATCGCTCATATACCTGCTCCCTGCATAAACAGAACCAAACGAGCAGTCAGCACATCACTCACTACACTGGCGTCCCCTGTTGCCTTGAAGACACGCCAGTGTTTCTTTCTAATTTTAATCAGATCCAGTAATAATTGTGTTTATGCAAAGTTCGTTTCACTCCTTTCGCTCTTGTTTTAAACAATGATATACAAATTATCTAAAAGCGCCAACTTAAAATTAAGTTTCTGTAACTATTTGCTATTTAAGGACAAAAGGCGTCTGTAAATCTGTCACAATCTGTAATGAACAAAATGTAGGTACAACAATACATGAAACTACCGTGACACTCAATCATAGCTACACAAAAACGGATAATTCACGTTCGTGTTCGTTACACTGCCGCCGGGGCGAGCGCTTCAAGAGGAAGGTCTACGAACTAGTCCGAAACATGTCGAGCATCACTCGACTTTTATACGAGAGTTATTCGTTTATCTGTAATTAAAAAAATACAGCTATATTTCTGGTTTGGTAAAATCTAAAAATGGATGTGTTAGTGTGCCTAAAAGTTCAAAGTATTTAGTAGGCGTTTACTATACAATGTCCTAACATGAAAAATCAACTTACTCAAAAAAAAGGTAATTAACGACATATTTACATTATAGTTTTATATGTAGTAGTAGTTTTAGTTTTATTTAATTTAATATAAATTTGAGCATATTAGGTTTTCAGAGTTGACATATCATTGCACATGATCAGAAAAAAAATGTAGCGCCTGATGCTTTTTATTATTATTAACAGCTTCAATTCCTTTTGCTGTGTGCGCTGTAAATATTGATGGTGGCTAGCGGACGATTTTTTTATTTAGATGGAACAAAATATGAGAAATGCTTAACGTTTCATATACGAGTAGGCACGGCAGAGGTTTCGTTTAGGTGCCTAATTGTTAGAAAATCTAGCAACCTTTTGGTCCTCACGCATGAACAGTCCAATTGCAGCAGCTGCTGTAGGTTAAGTTTTTTTATTCACTACTACCTGTTGCCCGCGACTCTGTCTGCGCAGACTCGCAAACTATGCAATTTTTAGGGATAAAAACTATCCTATGTCCTTCCCAGAAACTATCTGTAAACCAAATTTAAACTAAACCGCTCCAGCGGTTTAAGCGTGAAAAGGTAAAGGACAAACAGACAGACAGACAGAGTTACTTTCGTATTTATAATATTACTAGCTTCTGCATGCGACTTCGTTAGCGTAGAATTATACCTACACATAAACCTCCCTCTTGAAGCACTCTATCTATTTAAAAAAACCGCATACAAATCCGTTGCGTAGTTTTAAAGAAGAAGAGAGGGACAGACAGACAGACAGACAGGGGAAAATGACTTTATTTTATAAATACTATGTAGTGATAAGTAAGTAGGGATTAAGTTGTAATTGTAACATGGTAAACCTCCGCGACGCGCCAAGCGCGCACTGGCCGCTTACAAATAAAAACTAAATTCTAAATTTACGATTGGTTTTTATTTTTTGCTGTCACTCGCTCGACTATTTGGGAAGGTTTAAGCCGCATTTTATTATTTCTTTTGAACTCAGTTTCATAAAACTTAAGAACTGATTGCTGATGTGGTCCACTTGTACATAATTATAAAAGGGCTGCCACTATTGCAGGTACTGTAAATATTACAATAAATGTGAATATTAAAATAGCTTTACTGTTTCTAGAGTTTATTATCTTGTATATATTTTGTGAAACGTTTTTTCTCACTGGCCTAGGCTACATTGAAACGAGGTTGGATAGGCTGGTTCGATTCGCTCTGATGCCTCGGAGCAGTCCGAGGCCACCTGGACAGCCTGCCCTGCCTGCCTTCCTGCTTATCCGAAGTCTCAGGCCAGTGTTTGTTATTTTTCAAGAACAGCGCTGACTGATACAACTTTGTAATTTTTTTTTTATATTGTATTGCCGGTGATAAAGTAGGGATGAATGGAAAACAAGTTTTTATTACAATTATATACATTTCCGTAGTGGTCACGATTAAGTAAGTGCTTATGTGTGAGGGAAGCGCAGATCCGTGTCCTGCAGGTTCCGAGTGACCCAGTCCTCCGCCTGCCGTCGCATGTCCCCGTCAAAGTGCTCGGCCCAGCCGCCCGCCTTACCTACACACAGATAATTTGATCAAAAACTTATTCACAGTCCATTAAAAGTTCTCGAAAAATTGTCCCACTAAATTAAATCTCATTCACATCTTGCGTTATAGACCCCAGCATATTATTGCTGTTTTAGTTCTGATAGTCTTCAATTGACTTTAATGACAAGCACCAAAGACCTCAAGCTGCGCCGCCTTCAAGTATACTGTTGGTATGCCTGGTAACGTAAGTAAAAGAGAAGAAACGATGTCGCCAGCGCTTAACGACATACCTTGACGCACAAAAGCCTCCGAATTCTCATTGACAAGCATCGGATGACTCAGTGCTTCAAAATTGACCGACGAATTATTCTTGAAATTCTTGAAGTCCAAGTGTTCACACAGTGTTTGTACTTGCTGTTCAGAGTATGTTTTCCCAAAGAATCTTGACACTCGTCTGATAGCTGCTGGGAGGTCCTAAAATTATCAGAAAATACATTTTAATATTTAATAGCTATGAGTTCATTGTCCGGATTACACATTCATACGTTGCACCACACATTAGTCAATCGTTAAAAATTTGAGTACTCCTCCTAAAGGTGGTCTACTGAATGAAAACGTATTACTCAGGCAGTTGATCGCCTACTAAACGAGAACATTGAGAATTCATCGGGCTGACAGATATTCGCATCGGTCAATAAATTCGGTGTCATTCTATATACTTTATTACACGTGAGCTTGAGGTGCATAAATCTGGCATAAACCTTAATCATATCTTCATAGAACATAAACAGCATGTTGGGGTGGTGACGCTGCGCCCACGCCTCCTTCACGTGTGTCCAGAACGGCGTCCACGGAACTGAAAATTGATTCGAGTACAGTTATCAATCGTCACGGACGTTCCAGTGAATTACTTTAAACCTAACTAGGTACTAGTAGTAGAGTTTATAATGTATATAGTAGTAGTGTATAGTAGTAAGTAGTAGTACCTAGTATATTATAAACTCATTCCACCGTTAATGTGTTTGAGAAACTTCCTCATTTTAAAGTAATTTCTATCAGTCACTGCAACTTACTTAAATCTTTTCGAAACAGATCCCAATAACTTTTAAAGTCACCGGCATAATCGTGAACCTTGAATCGTTTATTGTGGTAGTAGAAGGAGACGGCGGCATCTCTCGGGTCCCGCGCCACGTAGACCACCTTGGCGGTGTCCAGCAAGTTACGGGACAACATCGACATTGGCAAATGTGTTTTTAAAAACCGCGGAGACGGCATCTTCTCCGCAATCAGGTATCCTGGGTCCTTCAATTCTTGAGCCATATCGTTGTCTAAACCCATGACGTCGATTATTGGCAGCTGCTCGTGCATAAACGAAAATATTCTGTAATTGATAAAATCCATTGAACGTTGTGATATTTTACTAATGTCTGATACTTTTCTGCTTAAAAAGGTGGACAACTACTTACTCTATGAAATGATATCTCGCAAGCAAATTGATTTCAGCTGCTTTCACGTAATCTAAATTGTTTTGCACCAGCCACACCAATTCCTGAGTCCAAGTCGTACCTATAAATACCAAGCAAGAGTGAGCGACAGATAAAACTATAGGCGCGAAAAAGTATGCATATCTTTTTACTCGGCAGTAGGTTTTCTTACAGCCTGCGTACTCAGTTTTACATAGCCTATACTATACGAAAAGACGTCACTGTCTTCGGATGTCGCAAACGCTAGCTCGGCCACTGGTCTATGTCAACATTTCTATTTCATACGAGTAGGTCGGAGAATGAGCTTTTGCTCCAGCTAGACGTGAAGGCGCTTGGAGAAAGCCAAACCCTGTACGTGTTACGTTACGGTTTTTCTTACCGCATCGGGGGAAGGTGGCCACCCAGACGTCGTCGCGTCGCAGAGGCATAGCCTGCATGCGGTCTGCGTGCTCCCGGTAGCTTGCCGGGAGGATGAATCCCCCCTCGCCGAACTGAAGGAACCCTTCAGAATGACCTGATCAAGATTGTCGTTAAATTTCATAAAAAGAATTTCTTATCCTAATACGTAGTAGGTAGGTAGGTATCAATTATAAGTATATCAAGAGATTGCCACAATATTCTCTTAGAGATATGGTTGATGATGAGACAGTCATGCTTAAGCATGTAATTAATGTAAAAAACAAATTACTGGACGAATTACTAAAATTAACAGTGACTAGAATTTTCTATATCTTGCCTTACCGTATGACGTCCTAGGTATTTGTTACAGGTAGTTTCAGTGACTTACTTAACTAAGCTGGATTTTGTTCATCAATGGCATTTACGTCTACTAAGTACAGGCATATCGTCTGGGAGACAACGCTTTCTCTGTGGCTATAGAAAGCAATGCGAGAGCCACATGCTCTGCTATAAATAAGCGTGTTCATATTTTTCTCACTAAAAACCGACTTCCACTTGGACATTTTGGCGGGCTTCGTAACGTAAATTATAATTTCTTTTATTTAAATGATGATGATGAATTGAAATTATCGCAAATATGGATTAAGTATTTGGCGATGAACGTGGACGCTTTGAAAGCGGAATTAAGAAAAAGAGGCGCAAAAATAAGCGGCCTCAAAGAGCAGCTAAATCAGAGGTTTGTTTGTGTATGTTTATAAACTTATTTTTTGCCAAAAATATGCTCGTTTGCCGAGGTAACAGCTCTGATTTTTCTAGATATATCTCTGGACCTTATAGTCAACAGTGGCGCCAACTGGTGCCCAATGAAAACGGGGCCTTACCATGAAGTGTTAATGCGATGCAATTCCGAACCAAAGTCGGATCGCTCGCTGTCAGATCCATACAAGAAGTGTCAAAAATGACAACTAGGCCGTAAACTACATCGGAATTGAATTGCATTAAAACTTCCTGATAAGGCCCCAGGATTCTTCGATCCGTTTTGACCGCGCTTAACTTTTTTTAACACATGGAAAATGAGCCTTTAAATATGTAGGGCTTGCCCAAGGTGGGCTTATCCACTAAAAACCACACGCGTTCCCTCTCGGTTGTAAAGGTCTCGGTCTCTGGTCCCGGGATGGGGCCCTTATAGTCACCGCGCTGGTGACGCTTAGGCTTTTTTATATGTGGTCTCCGTCTTACAGCGGTCTACATTTACGTCGCCAACGATTATACTATACCTACGTTGGTGATACGTCGATTTTTGAATATAGTTGCATAGATACGTACCTTTATACAAGTTCCGCAGCGATTCATCTATCTCCTTTTGTAACTCCGTGATTTTCAAGGACATTGTGACTGTGGTAATGTCTATTCTACTGGTTGTCTCTACTTAATTCACTTAAAATCCAGATATTCGTCGCACCAAAGGTCTCGAACGCTTTTGCGTTAAAATGTCAAACTAATATTATAATGTACCTACACTAATGAGAATCGTTCCGAGTGTGTACAGCCGGCATGATGAAAATACGGAGGAAGTTCTCAAGTCGACCCTTATATTTTATTTGTTTCAGACGTCTTGTTTTCTTGTATTCAGTCTTTGACAAAAATAAAATTAACTAGGGTAGCACCAAACGCTGTGTATAGCAACAAGTTATAAGTAATATTGATTTCAATTGCGATTGATTATTATATTTAGATAACAAAACGCCAAAAACATTTATACACTAGTAGATAAAAGTAGATAAAAGGCGTTCTTATCTATGTCACAGGACAATAATTACAAACTAGCTTTTCCACACGACTTACGTACATTAGATAGCTTGTATTTAAAACAAAACACAATAACGTCATTTTTTTACAGACTAGATTGGCTGTAAAAGCTAATTTAAGCTATTGTGTTCTTTTATTGGTGGTTGCGTTCCGGACGGACCTTGCACCCACAAAAGCAAGTATTATGATGTGTGATAGTTCCATTCAATACATCTCTATGCTAACGAATTCTAAAAATTCATACACGACCCTGTTTTCACTGAAATGAAAATTTACAGTTCAAGAATGAGTACCTACATACAATTGACGAAAGAGTTTTAGTTGTACTTACTAAAGAAAAAAATAAGAGATTTTTAAACAATAAGCTTTAATGTAAATAAAATACGTGAAAATACCTACCAAACAAAAAACATAAATACCAAAATAAGACAATACTTAGGTATGCTAAAAATTATAATAAATTTGGACCCTTAGGTAGGGTCCCCAACATGCAGGCAGAATTCCCGCGTTGTATTGTATTGTATCACAATTGTCGCGAATGTGTGCTCGGCTTAAGTTGCTTGGCGACGGTTGTTAGAAAAAAACTCTTTTAGAATTTGATGGAATGGAGAAAAACTAATACACGTTATTCTTAAACTCAAACCGTTTCTTAATTTTTTCACAACAATTGCGAGTCTTTGTGCGAGAAAGCTGCCGGCGCGAGGGTAGTCCGTTGCCTCCCTCTCGCGTTTACTTAGAGCAGTCATACTCAACCTGCGGCCCGCCCGGCCCTTGTGAGTGACCCGCCTTGAGTTGCCTACCTCTACGACCTACCCCTAAATAATTTTTGCTTGTGGCCCGCGACACTATGACTAAAACGTGTTTGTGGCCCGTATAAAAAAAAGGTTGAGCACCACTGACTTAGAGGTATGTAGAGGCCACATGCACCCTTTCCCCACGGACCGAGTGTATGCGACAAACTCGTATACTGGGCGTCGAGACGCTTGTATTTTGTCATGTCATGTGGATAAAATACACACACACACACACACACACACACACAAAAATCACGTCTTTATCCCTTACGGGGTAGACAGAGCCTAAGGTAACAGATACCCACAGGCCACATTTAGCAAGATTGTGGGCGTATATGTGAAAAATGAAAAAAAAAATCTTTCATATTATGTATAATTTATTAATACATATTATGTATACTTATATAGTATGGTATTATATTATATATTATATATATATATTCTCCTCGTAGGTAGATTCAAGACAAATTGTTGACTGCATTTATTGAATCAATTGACATAAAAATCATTAAAGTCGGTCCACGAGTTCGGTGCTCAGAAAATTTCAACTGTCTATAGCCATCACGGATCATGAGATACAGCTTGGTGACAAATAGACGAACAGTGGAGTCTTAGTACTAGGGTCCCGTTTTAACCCTTTGGGTAAAGCACTTTCTTTGGTCGACTTGATTTTAGGTACATGAAACTATGTATTATTAAGATATTATAAGTGTCTATTCCATGTCATGCATACTCTAAGAAAGTATATCGCATAACCAAATCGATTCCAGCGGCTTTCTTGTAATCCAAATTATTTTGCACCAGTCACACCAGCTTTTGAGTCCATGTCATACCTCTAAGACCAAGTTATCACATTAAAATTAGCATGAAATACATAAGACACAAGGAAACAGAATGAGAATTTAATATTCGACATCGACTATGAATTGTTTAGAGTCTAATTTTAGACGCAAAGACAGCAAAACTTCTCAAATAATGTGTCCGCATGAATAACACTTAAGTAAACAAACTTTTGAACATTTTCTTAATGTTTCATCGCATTTTATTTGCGCGTTTCCAGTTCTGTTTGTACATTCGGTTATTAGGTACTCACGATGAGGATGATGATTGTTTTTATAAAATAGTGTAGGTATTTATACAAGAATTGAATGAAGCCTCGCTTACTATTCATGTTTGATCCTGTGAGAAATTTTAAAATCCGTTCTCAGTGCCCAAATGAATCTAAGTTTACTACCTAACTATAAGCTCTAACCCTGCCAAATTTCATCCTATTTGGTCGAGATTTCGTGATTAGATGCGAAACCCTTAAACCACCTCAAACCAGCACAATGGCAATATTTGTTTTTTTTAAACTAACGTGTTCTACCTATAAACTACCTTCTCTCCAAATTTCAGGTCTCTAGTACATAAAAACCATTTTTTTTATACAAACTTGCGAAAGCCTTAAGCCCACCATAATCCGGCCCTGTGGAAAAATTACGTCATAACTTAACTAAAGTTTTCTACCTGTAGGGGTACTTCCAGCTCTCCTAGGAATTCGAAACTTGGTATGAAGATAGATCTTATAGCACAACTAATGGAAAAATCTAAAAATCTTAACTTTTGTCTGTCCGACTATACAAATAACCAATATAAGATGATCTCACACTGGCGACATTTTGCTAAGGAGCAGGGCTCTGTTATGGATATTACATTCAGTTGCTGAAATTGTGTGGAAACCACGGTGCGCGAGTCCGACTCAAACTTTGCCTGTTTTTCTTTTCATGAGAACTTTGTTTAATTTAATGATTATTAAAAAAAACGAATTGGACCAATGAACCTTGGGTTTTGCACTTAGCAACACTTTTAGCCACTCAAAAAATAAAAAGATTAGATGTTTATTCATTTACAATTTTTATCACACTTTTTTAAGATAAATGTTGAAAACTTTAAGTAGGTATGTTATTATTGTGTATCAAAATCAATCTATTATGTGATCCCAGCACCCACCTAAAGTTTTATCGGTTATATAAGTCGATAATAACTAATCATTGCCTTCATGATATGTAATCATTCGTCCTCAGCATATTTTATATTATTGTAAGTATAGGTACATGCAACATTTACCATTTTTAACATTTATCATTTAACATTTACCATTTTTGTAAGTAGGACATGTTTTTACAGCTTCTATTTTTTTGTTCAATTGATCTAGTAACAGTTCCTCGGGAGGACTTTG
The DNA here is from genome assembly GCA_932294345.1 of Pandemis cinnamomeana. Classification (NCBI taxonomy): domain Eukaryota; kingdom Metazoa; phylum Arthropoda; class Insecta; order Lepidoptera; family Tortricidae; genus Pandemis; species Pandemis cinnamomeana. Next base: position 4,852,347 of record OW028705.1, on the reverse strand, counting down.
TAAGAGGTTCGGGGGGCGGACTCACGTTGACCTCGTTTCAACGTGCAAGCGCTCCTTGCGCAGCATAAAAGCCTGGTACATGGGAAATACTAAAATCACCGTGTTGTATTAGTGGGTACCGGATTTTTAACTTTTAGAAATTTCCTCGGGATAGGGAATAAATGGGGTTTATAAGTCGATCCGCTGCAAAGGCGCCCTATCTCCGTATTAATAGAGTCTTGAAATTTGACCCACGAGTAAGGAATCATAACTACTAAAAAATTATTTCAGGACTTTCCAAAATTCCCGCGGGTTAGGCAGTAAAAGGGGTTTATATTTTTACTTTGAATTGGTCCTATCTCCGTAACTATTATTGCTAGAATCTTTAAACTTATCTGTGTTTTGTAAAACTCCCCTAGGATAAGAAATAAAAAGGATTTAGATCCTTGGTATTTGACGTAGTGTTTCTTGAGGATCAAAAAGGACATTTAGAAGGGATTTTGCAAATTTCTTACGAGGTAAAAGGATGGGATAGGTAATAATGACTTAATATTTGAAGAAATGATTGGTTGAACGTGGTAGGTACCTATTTCACTTTGACGTTATCTGCGCGGCCGAAGTCACGGACAAATGCTAGTAACTAACATAATTAAAAAAGAAAATCATTAATCTTTATTGCCAAGAACAAGTAACAACCGTTAACAAATAACAATTACAGACTTAAGATACGAGAAATAAACTACTTTGTTTTGGTTCTGCGTTCTAGCTGAGCTGGTTTGCCAAAGTTTTGCAAAAAATCAAATCCCAAATGATTTATTTCCCAATTCATATGGGCAAATGCTTTTTTTCTGCAACTGTAATTGTTTCAGGATTTTTATAAAACAAACCTAACCTAACCCACAGGGTTCTATAGGATAGTTCTAAAATAAATCCTGGATAGTTTTAGGAAAATTAATTTTGCAATATGATTTTTTAAGGAAATTAATCATATGAGTTTTTTTTTCTAAAAAGTTAAGCTCTTGATAGGCCATCAACTATGACTTCACATCAGGGAATCGCATGTCAGTGTCAGCAAGCCCTTGGGCCATCCAGACTTCAGCCTCCCGAATCATATCCTCGTCGAAGTAGTCGCGCCAACCACCAGACTTTCCTGAACAAAAAAAAATAGGATTTTCTACTTTCTTCATATATTGAGCTACCAAACGATAGCAAAGTTACATCATAAAAGTTTATAAATATTGACTGAGATAAATTTATGCGCCGAGTACCTACCTATGGGCATAGGCTATGGCAACCAAATAGTTAATTTTATTATTTTGTTAAGTTTACGGCACCAACTGCTCTATTATTTGAGTAAATGTTATATAATACGTAGGTAGGGTATCGTAGCACAGTGCGATGAAACCCCGATCTAGGTGGACAATATTATTTAAGCCTCAAAACCGACTCTGGTAGGTCATATTATGATGTCAAAATAGAAATGAAATGAAAGAAATTACAAAATCACATTAAAATTAAAACCAATATAAGCTGACCTATTGGTACTAGGAATTACTACACGCGTGAAGGCCAATTTATATTGGTCATTGTTTTAGGCAGTATAAATGTAGTTTTTGACACACATTTTATATTCATATTATTTTTCACAGCACTATGAAGTAAATAAAACAACACTAATAATTTATGCGGTTTATTAGGTAAGTACCTTACTCTGAATCGCTAATTCTAATAATTTCCCAGAAATACGAGCTATATTTCTCTTGAAATTTCTTAGTGAATCTGGCGTGACTCTGCTGAAATCAAATTTAATTGAAAAATAATCGAAAAGACGGTTATTTTTATCCTTTTTAGCGTGTTTTAACCATTCTTCATAAAACTCCCTCCTAGGTACGGATAGTTCGATTTCTAAAAAAAAGTCAAAGACTCGCATCAGATCGCAGTTTCTAACATGCATCAAACGAAAGAACATTAAAAACTCTATCATTAAAAAAAAATCCAGCCCGGGGGCAAGGGGGGGCATCCTTTTCCTTGTCTATGAAACACGAAACTCAGGCAAAAAAATTGGAATTTTTTACGTTGAAGTTGATTTTTATTGGCAAAGGAATATCCGTTTTTAACAATTAATATTTTAAAATGTAGTCCTTACCATTTACTTCACGATCCATGACTAGAAGTAGCACGATCTAATTGATAATTATTATAAAATATTGATAAGCGAAGAGCAGTAAAACGCACGATTTCACTATCGATGACAGTGTTTCGGTTCGCTTCGACATTATTTATTAATTTTATGAGGGTAGTAGGACAAAACTATTACTGGAATCATTCCTTCTAGGATGTTGGCTATCGCTATAGCCACCACAGATAATGAAATAGCGTGACCCTTTTTGTCCACCTAGATCGGGGTTTCATCGCACAGTGCGTAGGAGCAAATGTGCTTCCATGCTGGTCTGAAGGCAAAGAGGATGTACAGTTGCTACTCTTCCCGCGCAGATGGCAAAAGCCCATCGAGGGAATTGGCAAAAATCTTAGGAATCATGTTACAGGCGAGCATCCCATCACCCTACTGCTGTATTTGGTTACCCTTTTCCACTTATGCCTACAATCATGCTAAGCGTGGCGTTTAGGTCTTGTTATCTTAGTAGGCCCTGTCTACACCGGAAGGGATAGAGACGTGATTTATGTAAGTATGTATAAGCACTATTTAATCATTTGGTAATTATTTAGCGGACCTGTAAAGTGTATCTATCTATACATACTCGTATAGGTACCGTAAAACGGGGCGAGAGGGGATTGCGGGGGGAAAAAGGATAGAACTAATATTTTGTGTTTTCACTTGCTACTTAATATTTCTGGCTCAGCTTGCTCTTAAAGGAATTAAGTAAAATTTTTAGACGTATTATTTTGTTAATAAATAGTCCATTTTTTTATTTGTTCCTATCCCTTCTGACCCAACTACGGGGTGAACTGAGATTCGCCTATGTTTTAGTGTTTATTGTTTAAACTATCAAACTAAAAGACAGATAATCATTAATAAACTAAAATTCATACTACCGGAACAATTTTTATCTATAAATATCAACTTACCCAATATGAAAATATTTTTTTATCGAGGTTTGAACTTCAATTTGGTCTCTACTCACCCCGTTTCACGGTACTCAGAGTACCGTGAAGGAAGAAGGTAGAGTACGATAATAAAAAAAATAAGGATCCCACTTACTTGCTACCTAACTATTAATCGCAAATTACTTTTTCTTGAGGGTAGACATTATTCAGTCTTTTTATACTCTTAATTGTAGTAGGTATAGACCGACCTCTTAAATGCGTCCTCGCACTGCCCGTCCGCACCGCTCTCGGTTTCCTTTGTCGTCCTACCCTGCGCCCATGTACCCGCCCGGGCGAGGACTCAGTTAAACGGTCGGTCTATACTCAATAGATAACGTTATCCCTACCTTTCCGCACGAAGGGCTCTGAAGTAGAATTAACAAAAGGCGAACTCTTGAGCCAGGATGGATGCGTGGACTCGTTGTTCTTAAAAGTATTGAAGTCCAGATGGTCACAAAGTTTCTTGCATTCCTCCTCCGAATATGTCTTTCCCAAAAAAGCGGATACACGCTTCACGACAGTAGGTAGATCCTAAAATTAGATAGTACGTACTACTCATAATGTGCATATTTTAAAAGTTACAAAAATGTTACACACAAAACGCAAGTTTCAAAGTAAACGCTAAAATAAAAATAAAACATGTAGGTAAATTAAAAGAAACATAAAAATAAATGGGATGCTCGGAGGTATGTTTGGATCACACATGATTGGCCAGAAATAATGGTAGGTATGATAAACCTGATAATTATTTTATTGAATCAGGCGTTACTTTGCGGAGGTCCATTTCAATGAACAAAAAATGTTACCTTGCTACTCCGCTACTCACGTGCAAAATAACCAAGCCTGTGTGAAATATATATGTTTTTCATGCAATCCCTCCCTCCACTGCTGCCAATAAAACACATATAAATCCCACAAACTTAATTATCCCTTACACCACACAAACACTGACGCGTTTCAATCCCTCTACGGGATCATTATCAAAGTTTACACACAACCGTTACACATGCAAACCAACGTCGTACTGAATCTAAACTGTATATATAAGCATAATGTACCTACGTTCATATGTTTTCCCAAAGTACCTACCCTATTATTTATGATTTTTATTATCCATTAACAACTACCTTCAAAAAAATTTTCGACTACAGTAAAAATAAATAGGGTTATGTATTTTACAACAACAATTTTTATTCACCAAAATGAACACGCAATAACGGCGATGAAAGCAAGTTCACTTGTTCATTAATTATGGAACCACTATTGCTGTACCTAATTATCTCCAACTGCTCTAAAATATCCAACTGTAAACCCTTCTCACAAAAGTGTAAAATGTCGAAAGACGCTGAATCCGGCAACGAATGATTTTCCTCTATTAAATGTTTTGCAAAATTTGATTTCTCCGGGTGATTGAGCAATAGTGGTTCCATAATTAATGAACAAGTGAACTTGCTTTCATCGCCGTTATTGCGTGTTCATTTTGGTGAATAAAAATTGTTGTTGTAAAATACATAACCCTATTTATTTTTACTGTAGTCGAAAAATTTTTTGAAGGTAGTTGTTAATGGATAATAAAAATCATAAATAATAGGGTAGGTACTTTGGGAAAACATATGAACGTAGGTACATTATGCTTATATATACAGTTTAGATTCAGTACGACGTTGGTTTGCATGTGTAACGGTTGTGTGTAAACTTTGATAATGATCCCGTAGAGGGATTGAAACGCGTCAGTGTTTGTGTGGTGTAAGGGATAATTAAGTTTGTGGGATTTATATGTGTTTTATTGGCAGCAGTGGAGGGAGGGATTGCATGAAAAACATATATATTTCACACAGGCTTGGTTATTTTGCACGTGAGTAGCGGAGTAGCAAGGTAAAATTTTTTGTTCATTGAACCTGATAATTATTACGATAGGTCAAACTGAAAGTTCTTAGAACTGGCCACTTAACATGGGGATAGAAAAAAAAACGATTCCAATTTTAAAAATAGTATTCTTTCTATGTCAAACGCCATTATTTTTTTTGCTCTGTCATTTTTGTTTTTAAATTTTGGCGGCAATTTGAAAGTTAGGTGCACTCACAAAAATGAATTTAACGCGAGAACATTTTCGTTCAATGATTTTTTATAACTTTCGTTGTGGTCTCACCCAGAAACAAAGTTATGAAAGACTTAAGTTAGCATTAAGTGTTAAAGCTCCATCCTGTGCCACTATTTATAACTGGTTCAATGAATTCAAACGTAACCGTACCCATCTCAGTGACGACGCTAGAGAAGGGCGTCCTGCGACGGTGGTGACGGAGGAAAACATCAACGCTGTGCGGCTTATGATCAAAGCAGAGAAACGAACTACTTATGAACATAAATATACGGGCATCATTAGGTATTGGCATGAGTCAAGTACAAACAATTTTGCACGATCACCTGCACGTGAGGAAGCTTTGTACCAGATGGATTCCTCACAATTTGAATGAAGATCAAAAACGCTGCCGCGTGGAATGGTGTCACCAAATGCTTCAAAAATTCGACAATGGTCAATCAAATTCTGTTTTTGACATTGTAACCGGTGATGAAAGCTGGATTTATTGTTATGAGCCAGAAACTAAGAGGCAATCGGCTCAATGGGTCTTCCCTTTTGAAGATTTGCCAACGAAAGTGAAAAAAGGACGGAGTGTTGAAAAAAAGATGATTGCCTGCTTCTTTGGTAAATCCGGTTACTATGATACTATACCACTGCAAAATAAACGAACTGTTACTGCAGACTGGTATGTGAATAGCTGTTTACCTTCTGTTTTGGAAAAAGTTAAAGAGCGACGGCCGAGAAGCAGAATAATCCTCCATCACGACAATGCTCCAGCTCACTCCGCCAGACAAACAAAACAGTTTTTGAGTGCTGAAGATGTAGAATTAATGGGTCATCCGCCATACAGTCCCGACCTTGCACCCTGTGATTTTTATTTATTCCCTAAAATTAAGAATAAACTGCGCGGAATACATTTTATGAATGCGGAAGAGGCAGTAGTGGCGTTCCAAAACGCCGTAGAAGAGGTGTCTAAAGAAGGGTGGGTCGAATGCTTCACAAAATGGTTTCATCGCATGAATAAGTGTATTGATTGTCGAGGAGAGTACTTCGAAAAGCAATAATATAATTTACATCATTATATCCTCTTTAATTTTTGAGATTCTAAAAACTTTCAGTGTGACCTACGTATATTCACTTTATCCAAACAAGTTGCTATATAACACATTACGTACCTACTTAATAATTTTTGAAGAACTATCTAAGCATATATTGCATACTACAGGATTTTTTGAAAAAAAACCTCGATTGGAGTACATGAACAAGAGTTTCAAAGTATTGCTTTACAAAGTTATTTACATGCCCTGATACACATACCGAGTACAGTAGCGAGACAGTAAATTAGTACTCAGCCGAGAGTGTGGTGTGGGTGAGTGGGCACTCGGCCTAGTAAAAAAAACAAGATCCGAGTAACTCGCTCGTCATTTTGGTGGGCAGAGTTCTAGGCCGACTACTCGTCACAAAGTACGACACGAACCGAGCACCCTGCCAAAGTCATCTCTCGCCACTGTACTCGGTACGTGTGATCAAGGCATTAATGGATACCTTGATCATATCTTCGTAGAATATGAAAAGCATGTTGGGATGATGGCGAAGCTTCCACGCTTCCTTCAGGTGATCCATGAACGGGCACCATGGAACTGAGAAACATTTCGGAATATTTTTTGGATACACATGCATTAAGTAGGTACCTGGATGATGTTTATAAACACAGTATCTGGGCGTCAGAGCAAAGTTCGGTGTTTGCAAAACTTGGAAAAACACGTTTTCCCAAAGATCATTTGTTCGGCCTTGGGGTTTACGGGGTCACATTGAAATCATTATGCTGGCTCCACACACGAAAATACACACACACACATAAGATAGAAAAAGACCGGGCTATCTCTGCCTACTCTAACAAATGACTGCGTCCTGTGTGTTTGCTGATGTTTGCCAAACGTGTAGAGTCGGCATTATAGAGCTGTTTTCGCGATTCCCTAAATAAATAAATTGTTCTTTTGTGTGTCATTGTATACACTGACAGCCAGCTGACGTGACGGACAGCTTGAAATTCTCCGTGGAAACAAGCATACTCACCCAAATCCTCCATGAACAGTTTCCAGTAAGTTTTGAAGTCACCAACGTAGTCGAGGAACTTGATTAACCTGTTGTGGTGGTAGAATGAGACAGCGACATCTCGAGGGTCCCTCGCCACATACACCACCTATTCCAAGCGCACCATTTTTCAATTTACAAAGAGGTGAGCAGCATTTGGTTTATTTAATTTTTATTTTAACGATAACCTCTATTGTGTCCTTACCTTAGTCTTCTCTAGTGTGGTTTCCGGCAGCAGTGACATCGGCAAATGGGTCTTGAGGTGCCTGGGAGACGCGGTGCGTTCCGCTAACACGCATCCATCTTGCATTAATGCTCCAATCGCTTTCTTTTCGTTCCCATCTTTCATCTTATGCAGAACTTGCATTTGCTCGCGAACAAAAGAGAAGATGCTGAAAATTTGTTTTTGCTTAGCTCACATTACATACATAGCTAACTACACTAACTAAAATAATTTTAAAACTTTTGACATAATGTATTTTGTTTGTGTATATATGTTTTTGACGTCTTGGTAACGTACGTAAATTTATGCACTTGACTGTACATAAGTTAAGTATTTATAATCAATTAACTTACTCAATAAAAATGTATCTCTCCATCAAAGCCTTTTTAGCTCCTTCGTAATCTAGGTTGTTGTTCAGTAGCCACACCATTTCCTGCGTCCAGGTCGTACCTTTAAGGCGGATGCTCGCGTTAGCTCATTGAAGAAGTCCCGTTAGATGGCGCTGTAATCAATTATGTGTGTTTTTTGTAGTTTTTAGAAGATTCTATTATAACACTTATAGATTATCATTTGATTTGCGCACACAGTTTAATACGGCCGATTTTTTGAGACTACTCTCAGAGGGTAATAATGCACCAATTCGGAGAATAGCTGCACAAACGCTGGTGTCACTAACGGCCCTATACAGATACTAGGTCACACACACATGAAAATAGGAGGCGCCAACTGGTGGAAAAATATTGCAACACCTTGCTAAGCTGTAAGCGTAATTTTTCACGTTATATTTACGTTTTTATATCAACTTTACTTTTACCAGAAATTTTACAAATCTATACGTACAAAACTAAGTCGTGTTATTTGAACCATTTATAACTTTGGAATGGCTGCACGGATTTTTATGATTTTTGATTTGTTAGCTTTCTCTCTTCCTCGAATAGGCAAATATCTAATTATAAATATGAAAAATGCACAAAAAAAATCTTTAATTTTTCGTATGCAGCGCCATCTGTGACAAAAACTGACTTTAACGCGGAATATTTTTTTGCGAGCTCGGCTAGTTACAAACACATAATAATATTATATATGAGTCTAGCAGATGCAAATATGTGAATCAATGCCACCTTCAACCCTTTTTGAATATTAGGGAGTAATTTTAAGAGGGCTATCGTATTTGTACTCACTAGTTGGCGCCACTGTAGGATTTCTTTCAATTTATCATCATCATCATTTATTACCCAGTGTTGCACAGTCCCGTTTATCATCTAAATTAGCTGCCATTTTATTTGCCTTCTTAGTCTGGCTCCTACTTTTCATAGCTTTTCTTTTAACATTTTAATAAACCTGTCGTATGTCTGCGAAAATATTCGGAAACAATGTAATGTAAAGCCGGAATATGCAATTTGTAGGTAGTACTAATTTTACGTTGCTTTAGCGCCTGTAGCGGCGAATTCATATGCCGTCATTGCTAGTATCTTGAAACGTCTTTGAGTATTTTAGTATGTAGGAACCCGCGATTCATATCTGATATTCGCTCACACGTAGAGACATCACCATCACCATCGTCAGACAGTTTATTAATACTCCTATGCATTGCATTACAAACGTTTCGTCTGAGGCATCTAAACAACTAGTGCCGTACTATAGGTATTGTCGTTTCGCGTCATAGGCTTTCGTAAACAGGTAACTTGAGAATCAGTCTGCTTACAGCAATGAGACGAAGTCACTCGTGCTAGCCATTCGGTTCCTTTCCTTTCACCAAAATGCATTGGAGTATATGTATAGGATCACAAAGGAAATTAAATAATAACGCATAGCGCGTAGGGACTACGTCTGAATGCTTCTTGGCTAGGAATTTTGGTAGTCATCGGACGTGGGCCACTTGCCTAGTTCACCTGGTTGGACCACGAGCACATTTTCTTGCCGATGTTCCACCTCAGAACACCTAGGTGAACCACAGGCAAATGACTATGGGCCATGGTCCAAAAAGTGCCCATGGTTCACGTAGGTGTACGGAGGTGGAGCACTGGCAAGAAAAATTGCCCATGGTCCACCCAGGTGAACTAGACAGGTGGTTTTCGGTTAGATATTTGTTCCAGAGTTGCGACCTGCCTTTTTATGTCATGTCATCATAATTCATATTACTAATTCATGGTATAGCGCATGAAAGGAAAAATAATATTAGATAAAATATTATGATGACTTTGCAATAGGTAGGTACGACAAAAAAATAATGACAACTCCAAAACAAATCGAATCCATCTGAACTCACTTTTACTTACTGATACTTACTTCCGCAAAAGTCGAACTTCATCCATCGATGGTTTTGAGTAGCGTTACCAACAGTGGGATAAAGCAGATTCTCACGGTGTCTAGTCCACACGCGAGAAATCAAAACTACAGCTCGACGCGAATTATATCAGCTCATTCCTCATGGACCAACTATATGCATAACTGGTTGTGCCAATAGGAATTTCGGGCTTATAAAAATAAACATTCACATTAGAGATAGTAAAATTAGGTTAGGTTCATTAGGCATCTTCAAATGCCCGAAGGGCAAACTGAATAGAAATAGGAACCCCGCCGTCAACCTTGCGGTGGAGTGAAATTCCTAATAGCACAACTGGTTGTCCATAATATAGAGTAGGCCCACAAGAAAAGCGTCATACATTTAGGCACAAATCGTGTGCATAAAAATGAGATAGAATTTAGCTAGCGTCGTGCAGCAATGACACCTGTACTATACGCGTGTCGACCAGTGAAACAGGGAACAGAGGCGTGCTAAACTAAGAAACTCTCTAGATATTTTTTTCGGTCTGTAACCGTGATCCACCTGCAGTTTGTCCACCTGGTTTTTGACAGAGCTCCGCTCCTGGGCGGAGCTCCTTTTTCTGGGTATTGGAACCTCAGTGGTTTTCTGGGTGGAAAAATTAGGTGGGCTACGGGTAGACTGTGGGTTAATGTTATTTTTATTTTTTTGTGAATTGAATCTGTTTCTTTATATTCGTACAATAAAGCACAACAGTCGACCGTCTAGTTTATTATAGGCGTTAGATAAGATCCCACAATAGCTAGGCCAATACGCCACGCAAAACGTGGTATGCGCACATAAGGCTTGATTTATCAAAGCGCTGGTAGTTTAAAAAAAGACCTCGATATTTTTAAATAAAACTTAATACTTTTTAAATGAAAACTCTTTTATAATTAGATACATCATATTTCCAAAATTCAGGCCATTATTATCAGGGTATTCAAAAGGAAACAAACATTGACGTAACTATACACTTCAAAGTCAAGAACATATATTATACCTAATGATTAGATGTTTTCTATACCAGGCGTCAGGCTCCAAATGAAAGAGATGAGACGATCACTGACAAGTTGGTACTCTTCTCGGTGATTGTCAACGTCAACAAGAGATGAGCTTAGCTAGAATCAAAAACACGTCAGGCGATATTGAATCTTATGACGTGTTTATTTATAGTTCACTCGACACGAGATTAAATCTTATACAATTTAAAATAAAGCTCAGTTTTCTGGTGTGTTCCATACTTTTGGATACTTTGGCTGCTACGCTACCAGTGGCGGTTTGGAAGTTACGGTAGGTACTAATGTCGCCTTGAATGTTACTAAGTATTTGGCGATGTGCGTGCTCCGGTATATTTGTGCACGATGGATGTCCCGAACAATTTGACCGCTTTGGTTGAGTCACTGTTAATGACCATTTTGGGTGTTTCCAAGTAGCTAAATGATGGTCTTGACTGCTACTTACTATATAACGCTGACTGTACCTACACACATAAAACACGTCTTTATTCCTTGTGTAGTATACCTACAGTGTAATTATCACCTAAGAAAATAAGACGAAAAATACAAGCCTTTCCAAAAACACGAGTATCTCGATACGAAACTCAAAATATTTATTAACTTATCAAAGGATGTCACGAAATTGTAGTTTGTAGATCACGCAACATATTCAATACATAAAATATTACATACCTAACTGAATTGCATGTAATGGAAATTCGCCACTTATTATTTATTGTTCACAAAAAATATTTTTTTACATGCATACAAGAACAATCATAACTTATTTTCCTGCTTAGAATGATATAGGCTGATTTTTTATCACCGTCGAAAGCACCAACACGACGAATACAAGCATTATTTTTAAGTTTGGTGTTAAAATATTGCAAATGGTATCATTGAATGATACCTGTCATCATTATCATCCTCGTCATATCAGGTGTAGGACGTCCACTGTTGGATATAGGCCTTCAGATACCGCCCATAGAACTCCAGTTGCCTCGGTTGGAAGTGGCTTGTATCCACCATGAACCCGCGATTTACAGTACCTATACGGTTGCATAATTATGATACCTACCAAGGTCAACCAAAAACTTGGACGGTGATATTAATATTACCCTGTATCATACATTTTCCTTTTCCTTCTTTCTACCGATCATAGGTAATGGGAACATGAAAGACGGACTGAAAGTCTTCAGGTCTTCAGAACAGGGTTGACAAATCTCCGCTGTTGGACATCTGGCAATTCACGGTGTTGATAATTTCCCTAGTAACATAGAGTAATTAACCAATTAGAGTGGTAATAGGGGTTACAAAATTTTGCAACGCCGCACTATTGATACATATCTACATACAAACATAAATCACGTCTTTATCCTTTACGGGGTAGACAGAGCCTAAGGTAACAAGACCTGAAGGCCACATTTAGCGTGATTTTGGGCGTATAGATGGAAGAGAGGAATCAAAATAGTGATGGATTGCTAGCCACATCGCCTCTAACATGATTCCTAAGATTTTCGCCCATTCCCTCGATGGGCTTTTACCATCTGTACGGGAAGAGAAGCAACCGGTACATTCTAAGCTTTCTTTACTCCCAGACCAGCATGTAAGAACATAATATATTGATAGTTTGGATGAAATAAAAACAGACCATATCGATTAAATCGAGAATTTTACTTCCCAATACTGTAATAAAGACTTTTTTAGGTTTTTCTATGACAGTTTTTGGGTCTCCTGTGACATATACATATGTATACATACATACTCAGTACCTAAAGCATAACGAGGGTTTTACCTCGTAACGTTATTAAAAATTACATCAATAAAAATCTGTGTTTTAGACCCAACCAATTTTTTTGTCATCACACCAGCAGTAAAGTACTTGTTCTTCTTGCACAATAATAGCAAGTAAAATCTCGCGTCCAGTGGATGTATGATTCACTTATTTCCTGTTATTGCACAAAAATTACCTTCCGAATCCAATGTGAATCTGAAAAATTAACGTACAGTCAGTACAACAAAAGAATAAATAGATATTACACACACAAACAGATGGACAGATGGATAGTAAGACGAACGGACGGACGGATGGTCGGACGCACAGACAGACAGATGGACGGACGAACGGATGGTCTGACGCACAGACACTCAGACTGACATTCAGACAGACGGACGGAGGCACGGACAGACGGATAAACAGAAAGAGAAACGGACGGACAGTCGGTCGGACGCACAGACAAACAGACAGACAGACAGACGGACGGACGGACGGACGGACGGATTATTGGACGCACAGATTAACAAGCAGCCGGACGGACGGATGGACGAGTGGTCGGACGCACAGACAAACAGACAAATGGACAGACAGATGGTCAAATAGACCGCCGGATGGATGGTTGAACGAACAGACAAGCAGACAGACCGACGTAAATATAGACAGACAGACATACATACATACAGGCAGGTAGTCAGACTCGACGGACGGATGGACTGCCGAATGGATGGTCGGCCGCACAGACAAACAGACAGACAGACAGGCAGACAGAAAGAAATAAAGAAAAAGTTTATTTATAACAATCACAAAAGTAGTTAAAAAACAAAAGTATATAAACATGACAAAGCTAAAAATATAAAAATTACAGATTAATAAATTGTCACAAAATGGTCCAGAAGAATGGATAGACGGAAAAAAAGACCGGCAAACGGACGGACCGACAAAATATGTGCTTCTACAATGGTTCCTTTTTTCTATTTGACGTAAGAAACCCTAAAAAAATCAGACAATACAGTCATGTGTGTTTATTTTACCTCTCTTATACTTTTCTATATACATACGTAGGTATAGTTTTTGATTGTCATTATGACGGCAAATTCGGTATTCGGACACCGCTCGGATACTCTGTAAAATATACATACATATACACAAATCAGGTCTATATCCCTTACGGGGTAGACAGAGCCTAAGGTAACAAGACCTTGTGGCCACCAAGAACAAGCATGATCCTGGGCGTATAAGTGGAAAGCGGAATCAAAATAGTGATGGATTGCCGTATCACCTATAACACGATTCTCAAATTGTTTGCATTTACCATCAACGCCGGAAGAGAAGCAACTGGTAGATTCTATATTTTTTCTTTACTTCCAGACCAGCATGAAAGGGAGTAGAATATAGCTACCTAAATTGGGTAAAAAAGCTATAGTTAGACAGATGGACAGATAGACAGACATAGACGGACGGATTTGAACAATGTGGCCATAAAATAAACCACGATACAGCATGAACTTGGTAATAGATAAGCTCCTTTGTGTTCCGAACACCAAAACCTGGCCAAGTGCGAGTCGGACTCTCGTACCGATGGTTTCGTCCAAATTCGGCAAGTAAATATAAAATCCAGTGTTAGCAGAGCCCTGCCAACTAAGCAAATTGTAGGCTGTGTGAGGTCATTTTATATCGGTTACTTACATACTTAGACAGACCAAAATATTCTGTTTTTAGTATTTGATGTTAGAACGGCAACAGAGAAACGTCATTTGTGAACTGTCGCCAGACAATCATGATAGCTGATAGCCATATCACGGTTCATAAGATACAGCTTAGTGACGGACAGACAGACGGACAGTGGCTCCTAAATTAAAAAATATAGCTACGTAATATGGGTAAAAAAGCTATAAAGTTAGGACAGACGGACAGATAGACAGACATAGACGGACGGATTTGAACAATGGGGCCATAAAATAAACCACGATACAGCGTGAACTTAGTAATACATAAGCTCCTCCATTGGTTACTTACATAGACAGATTGACAAAAATATTCTTTTTTAGTAGGTATCTGTTGTTATGGCGGCCACAGAAATACATCATCTGTGAAAATTTCCTTTATCACGGTTCACGAGATACAGCTTGGTGACAGACAGACGGACAGACAAACATATACACATACAGACGGACAGTGGAATCTTAGTAATAGAGTCCCGTTTTCACCATTTGGGTACGGAACCCTAAAAAAGCTGGTCAATAGCAAGTTCGATTCGAGCACTAAAGATTCCTCTAAGTTCTAAGAGTTATAATTAGATGTAAGCGTAATGTATGGATAGTTGTTACTCTTTCTGTTGATGAGTGTCGAACATCGGATGCGACCCTGGCTGGGTCACCAGAATTTCACTTCAAGATTACTGTATTGTCATCAGACTTGTGCCAGATTTCACGTCAAACTGATCAATTAGAAATGGGTCAAAATTCACTTGCAAGATTTGATTACATGCAGACACCGGGAGCGGGACTGAGCACTTCAATTGCGTTTACAAAAATAATTTGTACCAATCACACAAACGTTGAAATGTTGTAGGTATCTTACAAAACATTATTATGATAAATTGATAAGTACATACCTATACATGTACATACGTACAAATAAATGTCTACGCTGCGTCCAATATCGTAGCTTGTAACGTCTTTTACTTTCTTCCTTTGACTTCAATTAATTCCGAATAAAATGAATATATTATTTTTATTATAAGACACCACGTTCTGTCAACCATTAGTTTATGACAATTCATATCATTGTTTTTTTAATTACCTGTCTAGCCAGCCAGGTTTTTGACTCGCATGTTTTTTTTAATTGTTCTGCAATTGAGAAAACCTATTTACTCGGCCTATTTTGTATTTAGCGCTTGTCGGATTTCACGAATCATTGCCGTGCGGCCGTGGTATAATGTCCGTGATTTGATGTAGAGGGTTAGGGTTCGATTCTCGTGAGAAGCATTAGTGCAAAATTAACTGGAAGCCTTTTTTATTTTTAACTTTCTGTGGTCGAGTACTTTTTTTTAATATATAAGGCAAAACGTGTTTTTAAGGTGGCAATATGACTGCGGGGCGCCACCATCTATGCCAAATTAATAAGCACGTGTGGTCCTAATACCTACTAGAGAACTTACTAGTCATGAAAGCTTAGCCAAGTTTCGGACTGGCAATGCCACCCGCTAAACCATTCAAATTGGCGATGCCTCACTGCTACAAGGCTATATAAAAAAAATATGAAGGACCTGACGATGGATTAAACGTAGGTACGGATGAAACTATGTGTTTGCTTTAAAAAGATCCTGGCTAGAATAAATTTACCACCACAAGTATATATTTTATTTTCAAGTAATTGATGGTATAGACCATTTATCGTAAACAGTAAAATCTAATTAGGGTAAGCTTGTGGTTGTTCAAAAACCACTTAGTACTTACTTTTTTTGTTTTGATTTGACAAGAAAAATATTGGATTTACCTTAAAGCTTTCTACATCTCATCGGGATAGTATTACTAAGTAAGTAAGTTATTAAAAACAATGTTTAGAAAATTAAAAAAGAATCGTTCATACGTCGGGGTTTGAACTTGGTCACTCACTATTCAGTCCTTTATGTCACGACCACTGAGCCATATTGGAGGTCATGCGACAGCTCGAAATATACAATTGCTTTTTACAACATGTTTTATTTGACACTAGCTACTCACACTATTGTAAAATGCATCGAAATTTACTGCATCATACTGCAATTTAGGTATGATAAATGCACTCTGTTTTGTAATTTGCGCAGACAATATATCCATAGCTAACTATCCTCAAAAAACCGCATTAAAATTAAGCCTGTGGACGAAATGCAGCTGCACGGAAGGTTTGTATGGAAGAGCACAACCGCCTTGAAGTAAATTTTAAGTAGCCATCACTTCGTAGTCATCTTCCATGCTAGTCTGGGAGTAAAGAAAAAACATAGAATGTACCAGTGGCTTTTCTTCCCGCGCAGATGGTAAAAGCCCATCGAAGGAATGGGTGAAAATCTTAGGAATTATGTTATAGGCGATGCGGCTAGCAACCCACCACTATTTTTGATTCCCCTTTCCACCTATACGTCCATAATCATGCTAAACGTGGCCTTTAGGTCTTGTTACCTTAGGCTCTGTCTATCCCGTAAGGGATGAAGACGTGATTTGTGTGTTTCACTTCGTACAATCCGTTATAGCTCCTAAGAAGACATTCAGGTTGCGGTTATCATCGGCCGATCCAAGTATCAAACTCATAAGAGTGAGACAGCAACTGAAAGATAGACCCGAATGTCTTTTTAAATACTCCTACTCGTAATGCACTGTAGATTAGATATATGTATTATGCTGTTTGCTTCAAAAACATTTAAAGCGATTGTCGATTGGAGCTGCCATTGGCAGCTTGAATCATTTTAAACGGTCATATACCTACTCCTGTAGTTGGAAAGTGCCACTCAGACTAATAGTGGTTTTAATATGAGAGTGGAAGGAAGTTGTTTGGTACTTACTGACAATTTTTATGTAAAGTTTCACATCGGGTCACTGGTTTCAGACCAGTAAACTAGCTTCATGTTTTAAGGTTCCAGATCAAAGAACATGCGAATCACATACGTAAAAGTATAATGTAACATACGTACCACATCGTGGAAAAGTGGCCACCCAGGTGTCATCGCTGTACAGTTTCATGGATCTGATGGTCTCGACATGGTCCTTATAACTCATAGGCATGAGGTAGCCGACATCGCCGAAGCGGCAGAAACCATCCGAGTGCCCTGATGGAACCATTGGAAATGAAATTCAAGAGGACCACTATTTTTCTTATTGAGTATGCTCAGTAAGTTACGTCACTTTTAATTTGGCTTAATTCTAGTAGTAGTCAGATTTACTTAATATTTGGCATACCTACCTAGTTACATACTTTAAGCACAAACTTTTATTTATCTTGCTATATTCCGTTCTTGCAAGCGCCTCCGCTGGAGAGAACTCTTCGACGGTTCGGTTAGTCAGATGGACTTGAAATTTGGTATCCGTATATATTTTATTTTATTTTAAGTATTTAATATCAAAGCTTAGGTAGGTACTTACAACGGATGAAAATGCAAGTGCATGCCAACAAAAAGCACAGTCAGAAAAAATATATAAAAAATTAACGAAAATGAGGAAGGAACCCTTCGACGGCTGGTCAGATTGACTTGAAATTTTGTATACTTTTTTATTTTAAGGAAAATTAAAGCTTAAAAACTATGATGAATGAAAATACACTTGCAGTCAACAAAGAGTTAATTTTTTATTGAAATCTTTCATTTGTGTTAGTAGCTAAATTATAAGAAGCAAAAATAACAATCAAAATTCTGTTTACCTTTAAATAATCCTCGTAGGGAGTCATTGGTATGCGCTGGTAATTCCTTGACTTTAATCGGCTTGGACATTGTTCGTTGTAAAAGGTATGCTTCTCAAAACAAGATTGGCAGAACTAACTTGAAGTTTGAATACAGCACAGGTATTATAAACGCAGAAGTGGTCGTTGTCGTGACAGTGAATTTAGAACTGATAAGATAAGCGAGGTTTTCTTCGTGGTTTTTTGTAGGACAACATGAAAAAAGTAAGAAATGTGTAACCATTAGACATAAATCGAACAGTTTCAGAAGTTTGTTAATAGTTTCATTATTCGCAACAGAGGGGCCTCATTGTAAACTTTCTCTCTCGGTTGCTTAATACCTTTTGTATTGGCGGCGCATATTTTTCCTCTAATTAAAATCTGTTGCTTAAATCCTCACATAAATTGAGACATTTAGTTTCTTCTATCAAAAAAGTTTTAGTCGATCAAAAAAGATCCGACCGTAAGCTGCAGTGGAAATAAACTTTATTAACCCCTGAATATCGTCGTGGTCGTAACTGGGGGGTGTTCATCTGATTCTTTAACCGACTGTACTTTTTAGGGCACTCTACATAGTTTCAGCGATGTGATTCTACCTATCAAACCGCTCTACCTATTATCGCATCGAATAATAAGTAGGTACCTTTGTTTTGTTGATATTGCTCCAAAACTATAGTTAAAAAAAATAGACTTGTTGTAAACAATAATTAGACCTGTAATCTTCTATTATCTACCAAAATTTGTACTTCAAATTTAACTAAGTTTTTCATCACTTACCATTGAATGTTCTTTCAAAAATCCCCAAGATGTAAAGCTTCTACTTTACGCTAACCGTTTGCCTATATAAACGCACTAAGGAAGTTGTAAATAGTACTAAAGTTGGGATAGCTGTAAATGATTAGCATGGAGGTAATAAAAAGATAAAA
Organism: Pandemis cinnamomeana; assembly: GCA_932294345.1. Classification (NCBI taxonomy): domain Eukaryota; kingdom Metazoa; phylum Arthropoda; class Insecta; order Lepidoptera; family Tortricidae; genus Pandemis; species Pandemis cinnamomeana. Next base: position 4,833,451 of record OW028705.1, on the reverse strand, counting down.
AAGTAAATAATTTTACTATAATGTCACTCACGATAGCTTAAAAATAGGTAATAAATAACTTAATAATACAAGTTTATGGCGGAGATCAATGGCTAAACGTGGACAACTGCGGGCTCGGGTTTTTCTGGTTCCTCGGGTTTTTGTGATTCCAGGGGTTGCGCGGGTTCGGGCTCGGGCTCGGGCTCGGACGCGCGCGGCCGGCAAGCTAGCGTGACGGGATCGCGCTCGCGCTCTGGGCCGCACTGCTCCAGTGCCCCCAACAACTTGTACTCTTCCTTTTCCCCGTCAGACTCCGCCGCCGGCTCCGCTTCCAGCCTCCGCCGGCCCGCGATCACCACCTCCACGTTTCTGCCGTCGCTGTCAGCGTACCTCTCGCTATCCGACCCGATATCCACGCGGTAAGGTGTGCTGGGTTCAACAAACGCCTCCGTTATCCTCACGTCCGCCCTCTCCTGGAACTCATTATCTTTGTTCGTGCTCTTGAACCCACCAAATATATCGTTGATAGGCACCTTCATTTTCGAAGGGTAAGCGACGACGAGGACTACATTTTGGACGTCAGCGCGGACGTTGAAGTCGCCGTCCTGGCGCTGGTCGTAGGTGGCGGGTGCGGCGGCGGCGGCGGCCAGCAGGCAGCAGGCTAGTATGTGGAACATCGCGTGCGCTAGAGTGACCTCCCGGGCGCTGACTGCGCGGCGCGTGCTCCCGCGCCGCTTTTACTGGCACCCGCGAACCAGTCGCCGGACGAAACGGGCACACGGTAACGGTTAACACGGCACCAATGCGGCCCTCGCTCTTGCGGATCCCGTCGGTAATCAAAATGTTGTAAATTTACACGCTCATTAAGACTTGCACCGTTGCGAGGTTTACTAAAGACTGCGCCTGGAAACACTGAGATATAACTAGCTTACCCGAAACAATAGTTCGCAGAATTGGCCGCGTGGGAAGGCAAGTAAACTACCCAATTGTTTACAATCGCGACGCCATTTAAAGTCTATTGTTTAGAAAACCGTTGTAATAATAAAGATCTTGTAACACTTTCATTCATCTCGCAGCACCCATGGCTAAGGCCTGCTTCAGGTAGAAGAAGTACTAAATATTATATCTATTACCTTTTTTAATTATAATTTCTACATTTTGGGTAGGTGAGTACAATATGGTAAGTAGAGGAACATAAACTAAAAGAATACGAAGGATAGTAAGGTAGCCTAAACAACTTTTAAAGTAATTCGAGCATTATTTTCGTAACTCTTATTTTATTACTTAAAAACAATTACCTACCTAACTTGATTATTACATTAGAAGATGATAGCCGCCCCGTGAGACAATAAATTCCTTGGGCACTAAAAAATGATCTTATAAAAAACTAGCTGTTACCCGCGGCTTCGCCCCCGTACCAGTTTATTTTTTTCAAAACATGATGCAGTAGGTACCAAGGGAAATAAGAATTCATTGTTATATACATGTATTATTATCTAATAACGCCATTGCTGAAGCCTTTCCCAGGGCAAGCATGATTGTACTTAAAAATTAAACTAATAACGAGTTAATGACGGTAGGTGTCTAACTTAGTCGTGCCGTCAGAGACGTTGGCAACGCGCCGTGTGACAGTGACCGCGGGTCATCGATACGATAACCGAGTTTCCTGCGCGCGCATCTATATCTGTCACTTCGCGAGCTTTCGCGAAGTAGGCGAATTCTTCGACTACCCTGAACCAGATTAGCAGTATCGTGACCTGATTTTTCGGGCAGGGTTAATTATTGAATTTAGATCTGTTTAAGAAACTGCTTCCGCGATTGGCGTTGATATCATTACAAATGTAAGTGTGAGTTGCACTAAGTTACCGTTAATCGTGGTGACTGATAATTTTGGGGTTACTTTGATCGATTTACACACACACACACACACACAAAGCACGTCTTCATTCCTTACGGGGTAGACAGAGCCTAAGGTAACATGTACCTACAGGCCACATTTATCAAGATTGTGGGCGTACCTATAGGTGGAAAATGGAATCAAAATAGTGATGGGTTGCTAGCCTCATTGGCTATAACATGATTCCCATTATAATCGATTTACAAATGCTATAAAGTCAATGTTATCCATATGCGATGAATGTTTGGCATGTAGTCGCAAAGACGATTGATGAAAACAACGATTGGAAGCAGTAAACGCAAATGAAAAATAATGATTTCGTCATTCCGTCAAAAGTCATTCTGTAAATCAAAGGTTTAAAAAATTTGACGACAGAAAACCTATGAATTAAGAGAGAGAGAGACGTCAAAACCATTGGTCCTAGAATGTTATTTAAAATAACTTGATAACTCACACTAAGTAATAAATAACAAAGGTGCTCTACCCCACAAGTCGTATGGTTTTGTTTAAAACCTATCGGGTTTATTTTAATGGCTCTACCTTCCTAGAGCTTTATTATGTGCAAGTTTTATCACGCAGTATTTCATATGCCAGTACCTTCTTTTTAACTCTGGGCTAACAGTGAACTTGTAAATAAAGGTATATGTAACCCTGTTTCATAAAAGCCCGCCTAAGTACTAACTAATACGGTAGCTTTCTCTAATTCACCCATTTAAACCTAAGGTAAAAGGGAGGATATGCTAAGTAGGTACATTTTCTCTAAAGTGTACCTCGATGCGAATAAGCTTGTACCTATTTGTATTTACTTTGGAAGTGACCAAAAATGATATTTTGGAGATAAATCTAAATAAAAATATTAAGTATTATGTCTGAGGAAGGCTAATATAGCATTGGTTGCCAAGTATTTGACTATATCATTGACATCATTGTTTACATCTAATGTACGTTTCTTGAGCGAAAATATACCTAGTCACTTCAAAAGGTAATAGTTTAGGTAGACACCCTAATAAACACTCTGCTAGGAAAATATTAAAAGCGATTTATCTTATATTATACGCCATCAATCCACTTAAAAAAAATATATATATGTAGTAGAACTTTTCTACTAAACCCCAGTACGACAAACCTTTCCATAATGTTTATATTTTAGGATATTTTAAATATTTTATTAGTTCATAGTGTGTGAACTGAGGGACCACAAACAAATATGAATTTGTCGAAATTGGTTAATAGTTGTGCTTTCGTTTAACTTTTACAATGTTCCTTGCGATTTTTACTAATGTTTGCAAAGCAAAATGCATTTTTAGGGTTCCGTACCTCAAAAGGAAAAAACGGAACCCTTATAGGATCACTTTGTTGTCCGTCCGTCCGTCTGTCAAGACCCTTTTTCTCAGTAACGCGTGGAGGTATGAAGCTGAAATTTATATCAATTACTCAGGTCTACTGTCCCTTGAAGCTGTGAAAAAATCAAACTTCTAAGCCAACGCAATCAAAAGATACAGCCGTTTATGCCGCAAATTTCCGCAAATTTTCAACTCTCAAGGGAATCAAAACCTACAAGGTAGTTCCCGTGAACGCAGAATTTTGAAATTTGGTATGAAGGTAGGTCTTATAGCACAGATTAAAGAATAATTGCGAAAACCGTAAATTTGTATCGCAATCAAAAGATACAGCCGTTTATGCCGCAAATTTCCGCAAATTTTCAACTCTCAAGGGAATCAAAACCTACAAGGTAGTTCCCGTGAACGCAGAATTTTGAAATTTGGTATGAAGGTAGGTCTTATAGCACAGATTAAAGAATAATTGCGAAAACCGTAAATGTGTATGTATGTCTGTATATAGCAGTGACCAATATAAAGTAACCCCACACTGCGTACATTTTGCTTTGGAGCAGGGCTCTGCTTACACTGGTTTTATATATTTATAGATAATGATACGGAACCCTCGGTGCGCGAGTCCGACTCGCACTTGACCGGTTTTTTTTTTGTGTACAAAATGTACCGATTTATTAGGTATTTTAGGTGGTCCCTCAGGGACCACAGAAGGAAGACTGCTTTAGTGTATAATCATTGCCAAATTACGTTTCGGTCATTACGAATGCGTTTAAACATGTTTTTACTAAATCTGTAACATCAAAATAAGCCAGCATATTAAACACTTGCCCAGAAGTGGAAGGTTCAGTGTGTGAACTGAGGGACCACACCTTTGGCTGTATAACTTTTTAGTGAATTCTTTACAAATTCCAGGATTTGTTTACAAACTAATTCGCTACTACTACTAAATATTACACTTACTTTCAAAACCTTTAAACCTTTAAAAAAAAGTGGTCCCTCAGTTCACACGCACACAAATAATTATCTTTGCAAGGTTATATTACGAATATATATTTAACTGGTAGCGCTGATTCATCTATTAATCTATACATATAATAAAATCGTTGAGACCAAAAATCTGTACATTGAAGATTAAAAAAAAAAACCGACCAGGGTGACTTAAAATCGGTAACTGAACATATTAAAACCATTTTCAAAATTTTTGTTTGTTTGTTTGACTGAGCATCACGTAAAAACTACTGAACGGATATTGATGAAATGTTCACAAATCGATTTCAATAAATTCAGAATAGGATATAGGCTACAGAAATTTTGGAATTTTTTGGAAAAAGGGGGTGAAAAGGGGGGTTAAAGTTTGTATGAAAAAATAAAATTAGATTGTTCTAGAATCATGAAACTCAGAATAAATATACTTAGCAATAAAAATAAAGAAATACCTGTTTCAGCATTTTTTTTAAATCTCATCCAGAGACGCAAAAAAGAGGGTTTTGTGTTTAAAATTTATTAACTTCATACACCTATACAATAAAAACCAATGAAGTGTAACCTTTCAAAATTGCTACATAATACTTCCAATTTAATACAGGTAAATATAATTTCTCAGTTTTCTTGAAATTTGATTTTTGAGGTGATTACGCACAAAATAGCGGAACTCAATAAAATCAGCTTTCCTCGGTATAAGTAGTTGGTAATAGTTACAAACAAAGTAATACTACGAAGAAAATAGATAGATACAAATAGCCGGAAAAGCGTGTCAATTGTGAAAAACATTAATATAATAATTACATGCTGTACAGGCATTTTTTCAACGAAGAGATTTTTGTCAAACCTAAATCAACCTACCTTTACAACCTTTAGCAAGTGGAACAAAGTAGTCTCTGCCTACCCCTGTGGGAAAGAGGCGTGACGGTATGTATGTGTATGTATGTATGTAAATCAACCTAAATTGGCGTTCTAAATTGTGTTCTTTATCTAACACCTAAAGTTCAATATGCAATACCATTACTTTTGTTTTTATTTATTGCGCCATTATTCACAACGCGTTCGGTTTTTGAACGCACTCTTATTTGAAAACCTGATATTAATATGAACGCTTGGCTGACATGCTCTTAGTACCTTTGCCTATAAAAAGCAAAATCAAAGGGCGCGTTTACGCCTGCGCTATGAACCTAAACTGAATCGCATTAAGACATCATGGCAACTATGGCAAGGCCCCTGTAGGTAATTAATTTGTAGAATGATAATAAGTGTTAATAATCTGTAATTACGTACTTAAACCAAGAAAATAAATTAAAAAAGCTTCTGCTAGAAATAATTGAGTCGCAAAATATTAATTAAAACGGATTAGTAAATGAATTGTTAGTCGTAAGGTAAAAACAGGTAAACATTTATGTATTACTAGCTGTTGCCCGCAACTCCGTCTGCATAGAATTCGTTTATCGCTATCCCGCAGGAATTACGTAATTTTCCGGGATAAAAAGTAGCATAGGTGTTATTCCAGACTAAACCTATCTATGTTCCAAATTTCATCCAGATCTGTCCAGCCGTTCTGGCGTGAAAGAGTAACAAACATCCAAACATACTCACAAACTTTCACATTTATAATATTAGTAGGAAGTAGGATTTGGTTAGAATAGATTCAATTTTTTAAATTAATCAGGGTAAATATCGTTAAAGTTAGCGCAGTATTCGCCAATAAGCGTCATAGTTTGGCGAAATTAATAGTGATGTACCTAATTAAAACTGTACTTAGCTTTTTTTGAATAAAGAAACTATAAACAAAACTATAAATAAAACTATTTGTAAAATAAGGTATAAATAAATGTGATGAGTCATTAACCAGTTTACACCTGTTTTTTTTTCAAGATTCCGTGTCGCAAATTATTATTTTTATGATGTAATTCTAAAAGTATAGCTTCGTACACACTTTCAGTGGTTCACGTGACGAAGTTAATAGTCATAATAATAATAATTTTGGTATCGAGAAAAGCCGTAAGTATCACAAAAACACACGCGGACGAAGTCGCGGGCAACAGCTAGTTATAAATAAAGAACCTCTAGAAAGTTTCTAGTAAATATTTGGGAAATTCTTCCAATAAGAACAAAACATTCGACTGACCAAACTTAGGCAACTGACCCACTTAGTTCCGTTAATTTAAATTTATCGCATTTTACCTATTTGGAAATAAACCGGTCTAAATCGAAAATACTTCCATTGTTTATTTACTAAAAATAGGCATGACCTCACAACCAACCTATTGGTTTCTTTCAAAATTTCACCTATGTATTTTGAATACTTACCTAGACTTACAACTAGAACGTCAAATAAAAACATAAGTACACAATTTGTTTATTGACAAAGCGTTACTTCACTGTGACAGCGTTCCATGTATGCTCAACATTAAAGTACTCAAGTGTACCAGAAATTTATGGTACGCGCCAGTTTACCTTGTGCTCCACTCAACGGGGGCTCTACCTCCAGCTGGCACATGAGGAACTCTAGCCTTAGCCCTCTAGGCTGGTAACGCATCTGCAATCCCCTAAGCTTAGAGTTGGACACCCCATGGGTGGTGGTAATCACTTGTTATCAGGCGACCCACTGTGTTCGGTCCCTTCCATGTCATTTGCGACCTAAAACACCTGACTCCATATAATGCTTGCTAGCTGGGAATTTTGTGTTGGGAATTCCGTGGAAACTTAGCAGTTTCTCCGGTGTTTAAGACCTCGTGCAAGAACCGTCCGAATGGCTACCACCGTCTTTCTCGCTAATACTGCCGCAAAGCAACAGTGGTTCCGCCATGGAGAGTAAGACAGCCGATGAAATTACTGGTACATGTGGTGTTCTGTCTTAGACCTCTAGGCTGACAACGTATCTGCAATCCTCTATTGTTGTTCTACCTTTTCTATTTTTTACAAAGTTAACTCTTGTCTGTTAAAATTCTGCCTAGGAAATATGGCTACGAGTTGCTACGCAGCTCATTGCTACGTATGTGGTTCATTGGCTACGCATTAAACGTAGCAGTTTCATGACCTTACGCATAAAAAATATGCATAATAATAGAAATTATGTGAGTGTGCCTAATGTTTTAGAACTCGTACCTATGCGTACCTATTTTAGGTACGTTTACCTTACTTAGACGTAGAAGTTGTTATAGTTATAAACTTATTAGAGCTTAGGTATTGAAATTGTCTTTAGGTATTAAACTAAATGTTTCAATTTTACATTTGCTGAGCTGGCTGGGAGTCCTGAGGGAATTAGGGATAGTAAAGGAAGTGTAAAAATCGGTACTTTCTGTATTCCAGAGCGTTGTGATTTTAGTGTCAGCTCGTTAGAGTTCATGAACATAATGACAAGTTTAACCAGGAAGGTCAAAGAAACATTGTTTTAGGGATTTTTCAATAAGAATTTTCATTTATTTTCAACAAAACGATATTACATTCTAACTTAACAACTAACTTAAATAAATAAATATCTATAAATGCATTACAATATCACTCATGGCTAAATCTTACGAAGTACTGAGTACTCAACGGGCAGTAAGTGCACAAAAGTGCCACACGTCCATCTACAGGCGATTTAAGTTTCATTTTAAATTAAGATATTCGGCTAAGTATTATTCTCGCATAGCTGTCATGGAGTTGCTCGGGTTGGTGATGATGATCAGTGATGACGAGTTTTCCTCAACAGAGGCAGCAGGAATTGAGCGAGGCGAGTCTTCAATCTGTGAACAAGATGATTCTCACTATGTTATACGATCAAGTCATGCGAAACTAAATACGAGAGCAATGACCTGCCGGTCCTTTTTTGCGGTCTTAGTTATCACTGGCACATATTTATAAACTTTAAGGAAGTGGCTACAAATCGCAAGAATTTACTAGTGTAATCGAGTACAAAATATACTTATTTATGTGTAGAGAGGTTTTGGAAATTGCTATCAGTTTTACTACATATTTGTAAAGGACTAATCATTAAACATAAAGCCGCAAAGAGCAGTCAGTGTATTTAAGTACCTACCTATGTACTTATAAAAGAATTTGGAACATTTAAGTAAGTATTATCACAATGAAATTTAACATGTCGCACACACTGTCGCGCATGAACTTGTTGCCAGTAAATGAACACACTACGAAATATATTTACCTACCTTTGCGCCTTTTCCTGTTTACGGTTAAAGGCTTCCTTCCTCTGCGGCTTGACGCTGTTCTGGCTAACATCAAGCAAGGACAGGTCGGAAGGCTTCTCGCCCTCCGGCTTGGCGTCGGCGGGTTTAGGGTCCTGTGGCTTGCCGTCGTCCGGTTTCGGCTCCAGGGGCGACGCAGACGAGTGCTCAGGGTAATCAGCCAAGTCCAGGAGCTCGCTTAAATCGATTTCTGAGGCAGCAGCAAGGAGAGAGTCCGCTGGTGCGACAGCGATGACGACGCCGTCGATGTTGAGACGGTAGTTCTCAGAGCCGTTCTGCCGTTGGTCGTAGTGGCAGTCGGGGGTAGCAGGCGCGGGCGCAGCGCTCGCTACAGCTAACAACGCCGCGACTAGCGCCACCTCGCAAACGACGCGCTTGTAGTTGACCATCGCGGCTGCTGGCTGGGTGCGCACTGCCGGCTCCGCTCGCAGGGCCCGCTATGTATCCAGTCTCCGATGCATTTTTTATTTATTTGCGGAGATAGCGGTACTCTCCGGTTCGCTGCGACCTACCATGCGGGTACAACTATTCTGGAATTGCAGTTGTAAATAGGTACGCTATAAAATCGCATTAATAATGTACCATTGCAAGTGCTTCGATTATTAATATTCAAACAGTCTTAGAGCTTTTTTATAGTTACATGCTGCGTTGAGTGGTACCAGCGGGCGCTCGTGCATGTCAATAACAGTTAAGTGTGCGAGTGGTTGTTGTTGAGTATGGTTTTGTTTTTATAACAAGTTTGTAAATAAAAGATGGCGGCGAGCGCAACGCCCCGCCGACCCAATGACCCGTTAACTTTACCGTCATTCGAGGTCTAAGCTTGGCGCGATATCAGTACTTAGGTACTTAGTGCAGCAGATACCTACTGTGCTTAGTTAAGATCGGCATCATTAAATAAAAATTTACACTTGGGTCTTGCAGTCAAAACGGGAAATACTTGCGGGCTTTTCTTTTTACCTAAATATTCCCTGTGGTACGTATAGTAGGGATGTTTTTTCTCGTCTATCCCATCCCATGGTGTAGATAGTATTGGCACCTAACTACTTTTATTTTATGAAATAGGTACTATTACTTAAGCTTTAAAGATAAAATATTTGGTGGTTTAAGTGTTGAGGCTGTTAGGATTTTGGAATAGTACACAATTATCGTCGACTTGTAACTAAAGTCGATTGGCTGGCAGATAGTAGGTACGGGCAGCAGCAGAAATAGTAGAGCAGTTGTAGAGCTCTAAATGATCTACACACCTCTTATTATCTTGGCGATAGTCGTGTGTAGTTTATTTTTGGTGTTACATTTTTATTTAGTCAATGTCTGAGTCTATATGACGCCCTGCCAGAGCAATCAATAATTTGATTAATACTAAGTTACACCTAATTAGTTAATTAATTTAACAAAAAATATGTCAGGCCTCGCAACTCTGTTGTTAAGGTCAAGCAATTTTGGTGCTGATTCGACTTTAGTACGTAGGTACGGACAACTCAATGGAACACTGGGCCATGCACTGCATCACCTTGTCGCAATAAGTGATCGGCTTGCTATTTGTGTCTCTGTATCAAAGAACACAGACGTTGACTGTGAAAAGGTTCTACAGTGGCATAGGCAGTGACGAAACGTGCCTTGGAGGGACCATGTATCAAAATTAGTTGGGGGCCCCAAATGATGTGAGTGATGTGACATTGTTGATAACATTTTACTCATTTTTGGTTACCCACGTTAGGGGTCTCTGTAGCCCGGGGGCCCCGTATCATTGATACAGCTGATTTTAGGTGTTGGTACCATAGGCTCTGTTTACCCCGATTTATGTTCGTTTGTTTTGTTTGTTTGCATTATGTAAGCATGTCTTTTTTCAACTGTAGTTGAATTAGTAAGTACCAGAGAAAACTAACCAACAGAGACAAAAAGAGACTGCAGTTTCTTAAGTACTACCTATATAAGTAACCAAGTAAATGTTTTATTGTATAAATATAACGAAAAAGACAGAAAGCCCAAAAAACCATTAAATGTATGCACAAAGGCGATCTTATCCCTATAAGGGATCTCTACCAACAATTAGGATAATTATACCACTATACCGCTGCACCATTTAGCCGAGCGAACTTCGAAGCTCCGCCGATAGCATCTCGACCGGCTGGCACAGATTACCGCAACCTGTCGCGATGCGCGGGCGCAGCTTTCGCCTAACTGTACCGATAAACGGGACTAAGTCACCGATCCGTTTATTTGCCCTAAGATTACTGTCAACCGCCTAATAACCACGTCCTGCAACGACTTCCTTGTAACTAACTGTATAGTGATCGTGCAACTTTGAGATAGTAACTGTTCATCAGGTGGCGATGCATCCGGGAACCTATGTTAGGTGTTTAAAAAGTCGTAAAAACGATCCATGCTGGTCTAGGAGCAAAGAAAAAACATAGAACGTACCAGTTCCTTCTCTTTCCGCGCAGATGGTGTTTGAGAATGGACTTAGGGTATCTGAATGAAAGTTGGACTTAAAAACCAGCTCTATATTGACTACCATAATATTAATCTCAGAATATGATTTAAACTGGTCCCATATAGGTATACTTTATAGAACGACACTTCGATACTAGTTTAAAACTGGTATAGCTCCACCTGTCGGCGCATAGCTGCACCGTCCTATGAACAGATGGTAAAAGCCCATCAAGGTAGGCAATGGACGAAAATCATAGGAATCGTGTTACAGGCGATGCGGCTATACGCCCACAATCTTGCTAAACGTGGCCGTGTGTGTGTAAAAACAGATACCTAATCTGAGCTTAAGGGTTAAGTTTTCTCACAAAGAACGTCACGATCGCGTTCACGTAAACGTCTCGTTCTCTCAATTATTTGGAAAAGTTAGCAGCGCCATTAACGGATCGAAACGCTTTAAATTACAGTAATTTTATGCTTTGATTCCTTTTGAATTTTGACCCACGTCCAAGCACAAACAAGCAAGAAAAATACGCATGATTCAGTATTACCGCGCTGTCATGAGAACAAGTTAGAAGTCGCCGATCCAGGGGCCTTACCCAGACGTCTTAATGCGATTCAATTCCGACTCAGTTCAGGTTTTAGCTGTCATTTGAGTATGGATCAGACAGCGAGCGAACCGAAACTGAATCTGCATTAAGACGTCATGGTAATTCGCCCTGGGGCCTGATTTTTGGAAAGCACATGTATGAAAATACCACTCGAAAGTGGTATAAATCTGTTTATATCTTCAAAACTACAGCTCTAATCAAATTTTTGACTAGGTCACAAGATTAATGAGAGCCCTAAGTATTTTCTAAGCTACTCGTATCTCAAATTCAGCACAATTTTTCACCACTTTCGAGTGGTGTTTTCACACATGTGCTTTCCAAAAATTAGGCCCCTGCACCGCACTGCAACGCGATCGGTTTTCAAAGTTCGCTTCGTGGCGTTACGCTCACACTAAGTCATTAATTTGAGAGTGAGAGAGACGGTATGATACCAACTTCAAAATTCGAATTTCGGAGTAGCCCCCAGACCCTATTTCACCAACTCGACAATTTGTCGGCTATTGACAATTCGAAATGCAATATGTATTCAATATGAAGCCAACCGGCGTAGATTCTCCTAGAGATTGTAATGTAAAGGGAATTTCCACTTGTCACCGACAGTTGTCGTATTACTATCAAATGAATCAAGAATTTTTATTTCTTACTTTTCGGATTTTTCTGTGTTCTAATTTTCAATGACATTTAGAAATTTTGCTGTCGTATTGGTAAAATAGGGGCCAGGATTTCTCTAAACAGGGCTCAAGCTAGTGTCTTAGGAAGCGAACAGCATCGAAACAGACCAGCCTGCGCCTTTCTAAACAAGTCTGCCCGTTCGCGGCCTCAATTCGATGCTGGTTGGCTACTCCGACATTCGATTTCCAAAGTTCAACAACATCCCACTCACTCTCAAATTAATTACTATTGGAGTGAGCAGAACGGCACGAAACGAACTTCGAAAATCGAATTTAGGAGCATAAGGTCTGTTTACTTGCGAGCACAGAGGAATCAACGCATTCGTTTTTGACCCAACTGCGGCGAAACCCAATAGGAGAGTTATGCGTTTACCGCGTAATAATACGTCGTTAGATTTGTCTTGATGCGTCACTGGACACCTTAAATTCTTAAAAACACAAAATATCGGATTTTATGATGTAGGTAAGCAATAAAAACAAGGTTAAAATGTATACATGTTGTATTACATTGGAAAAGACAATACTTTCTGTATTATTTTACATTTTGTATTTAATATGGAAGACCGCAGTATTATCTTTTTTTCATAAAAGTAAGGAACATAATATTGAAAAACGCCTCGAACAACTATGCAAACTTCATAATTTTTGAGACGATATAATAATACTCTTCGTGTAGAAACATATGAGTGCTAAGATTTTCCAAACAACAACACAATATCTATGTAAATAAAACATCAGGACAACTTCCAATAAACTGAAGACACAGGTGAATATCAATCTAAGGCACTTAGGAAGACCAAGTTTCCTTTTACAAGGCACTCTCTACTTCTACTCTCTAGTTATACATAATATCATTTTCAACGAGTTAGTAACATATGAAAACATCGGTTAGGAAGACATTACTCCTATCTTATACTAATTGCTTAAAATTACACATTATACTGTTCGCTACTGATGCCGTGTAAACAGACACATTAGGCCTGGCTCGAAGCTTCCATGCTGGTCTGGGAGTAAAGAAAAAACATAGAATTTACTAGTTACTTCTCTTCCCGCGCAGGTGTTAAAAGCCCATCGAGGGAATGGGCGAAAGTCTTAGGAATCATGTTATAGGCGATGCGGCTAGCCACCCATCACTATTTTGATTTCCCTTTCCACTTATACACCCTTAATCATGCTAAACGTGGCCTTAAGGTTTTGTTACCTTAGGCTCTGTCTACCCCGTAAGGGATAAAGACGTGATATTTGTATGTATGAATGAGCCTAGAAAATCAGCAATATTGCTAATAGATTTTTAGCAGGCACCCAGTCCTAGATACTAACAACGTCCAATTAAGGATTTGACACTAAAACTACATTACCAGCACTGCAAGTTGGATCGCTTATTCATTCAAACAACAATGTGGTCTAATAACAGCAACAAAAGCGAGTGCAAAAATATCCTTCGCAATCAACATAAAAAACTAAACGTTAAAATTCAAAATGATCAACATAATCTCAATATACTTTACAAAAAAATCGTTGGTTGGATAAGCCATAATCCGGTCGCATGCGACTGGATCGAAAATCAATCCGGTTTGCAATCCCTAGGCCGTCTAGATATAGGCCTAGGCTAGTGGACGTCTCCCGGCTGACATGATGATGAGTCAGGCGTCGTGCTGAGCGTTAGTGTCGTGCGCCAGCAAGCGTAGCGCTGCGTCGAACAGATTTGGGCGCGCGCGGAACAGCGCCGCAGCGAGATAGCGCTGCGCCGGCGCCGCGTCCAGCGAGCGCGACGCCGCGCACAGCGTCACCGCGCGCCGCCAGATGCCACACCTCACTGGAACACCAGTAACGTTACTAAATATATAAATAAACGAAACAGTTTTTCGAGTTCGAAACCGCATTTCATGGCACTTGGAACGTGGAATTACATTACATTATATCACGTCATTATCCCCTACAGGGTAGACAGGGCCTAAGGTAACAAAACCTTAGGGCCAAGTTTAGCAAGATTGTGGGCGTATAGGTGGAAAATGGAATCAAAATAGTGATGGGTTGCTAGCCGCATCGCCTACAACATGATTCCTAAGACTTTCATTGCACCCATTCCCTCGATGGGCTTTTACCATCTGCGCGGGAAGAGAAGCAACTGGTACATTCTATGTTTTTTCTTTGCTCCCAGACTAGCATGGAAGACTAGAGATAAAAATAAATCTATTAAATAAAAGATTGAGTTAAGAAAATTATAAAATTACCAACATTTTGTGATGGAAACTAAAGTTTCAATTAAGAAAATGATTGTGACGGTACTCATTTGTATCAACGTATTTTGGTCATCTTGCGGTGACATCTGACAACATTAGGTAGGTGTAGCGTTATCTTCTGCTCTACTGCTGGGGAACGTAGGAATCATCGTGTATTAACAAGTTGCGATAGGTGGCACGACACGCCACTGAAGGCGTATGCAAGCGTTAAAGTTTTTCGTAGGTCTGGTCGGGAGTCCCGTGGTCTAAAGGTGCTACCACACCGATCGATCGGTCGTCGATCGATGGTAGAAAGGAACAGTCGACGTCGATCGATAGTTTCTACTAGACCAACGCTACCCATACCAATCGATCGATGTCGATCGATGGTATCGAACAACGTCGAACGATTTGGCTATCCGTCGATGAGCCAAAGCTACCACACTAATCGATCGTAATCGATCGATATTGGTCGATGACATCGATCGATTGGTGCAGTAACACCCTAATTGGGCTGGCACTCGCTGCATATACCTACTCATAAAGCGCGAGTTCACATCCCGTCCGGCTCTCGAAAAACTTTTCCGTTTACTTATAAACTTAACCTTCGCTGACGAGGCGCTTTTCTATTAACCCTTCGTCTGTCTTTACCACTGTCTGCGGCGCGGAGCGAAATTTAGAGACCGTCGTCTGTGGTTGTTCAGGATCCTGTTTTTACCATCGTATGCGTATGATGAGGATCCGTATCATTACTATAGTTGGTCCAATCATTTATTTTCTCGATGCCAGATGTAGTTTGATAGTTTTAGTGTTGTGACCTCGTAAGTGATCAGTAAATACGATATCGATCCAATTTTATAGATACGAGTAGTTGAGAAGTATTCAGCTATGGAGCGAATAAAACAACCGACTTGCTTGAATGCTAATTTATTACTAAGCGTGCAAAATGGCCGAATGACAGTTGCGCGCGTTTGTTTTGGTGTTCGAAACAAATACACATCATTTCTCCACCGTTAATTTTAAGACCTGACAATAAAAACACAAAATAAACATCTCACAACATATTTAATAATTACACTATACCTTATAATCTATTTTTTATCGATACAATATCGATATTTCAATCATAAGATCACTATTTGTATTCCCATAGAATATAACTTTATTAAAACGTTTAATGTTTATCGTACTTTAAAAATATATTATTGCATATATGGACTCAATTTGTCTTAGATGAATATTATATGGGATCAAGAAACAAAATTAGGCAGTTGTCATATTTTTTATACCTCGCATTTAAAAGTTAATTTTTGCGTAAAAAGCGCAGTTCCATTCTACGGGAGCTGTCATCGAGAAAATAAATGATTGCAAATACTATACCTCTACCTATTTTTTTGCGATTACACACCTTATTTTTGAAGGCCGAGGGTCTATTATTCTATTGAATAAAAATTGGATAAACGATCAATCATAGACAAGCATCAGTTCGGAAATTCACTCGGTTGTAATGCGGATCTCGCACATATACATAAAAAAAAAAAAACTGTCTCGAAGCAGTTGCAGTCGCAGGTGCAAAAATAACGAAGAAATACGGAAATTATGATAAATAAATGTAAGTAAAAGTTATATTTTATTGTTTTTTATGTAATCTAAATTCAGTTTTGATAAATTTCAAGTGCTAAATATGGTTAATTTTCAATCTATCTTATTTTCAACACCTCCATTTGTTACACGTAACTTTTTGTTCTTTTTTCTTTCAAATTGTTATAAAGTTATGCTCTTCTTGTGAATCTCAAGAGTTATATTATTATGTTATTGAAGGAAATTTCATGGAGAATCTGAATATCTATTCGGTTTGTCCCAGTAATTCCTAAAAACTTGCCAAAATGTAATTTTATCGAGCTGTAGTATCGAATAACACGCACACACGCGCAAGTCCAAAACGAAGGACGTCGTGTATGTATACACGACAGCCTGTCAATTTCAAAACCGACCGTTGACTTTTCAAGTTTCGTTTATGTTATCTATACTTCTATACTAATATCATAAAGAGGAAAAATTTGATTGTTTGTTTGTTTGTTTGCATTGAATAGGCTCTGAAACTACTGGACCGATTTCAAAAATTATTTTGCCGTTAGAAAGCTACATTATCACTGAGTGACATAGGTTGCTTTTTACCGCGGGAAAATACCTTTTCCTACGGGAAATTTTTATTTGAATTTGCTTAGTTTTGTTGGCAATTCATGAAATCAACTTCCATTGACCCCATGATGACCAGGCCAGGGTCGACAGGTGCTAGGAGGCTATTGGCGATCGGACTTTCGGATTTGAACACAAATTCTTAGTTTTCATGGCAATTTCATGAAATCAACTTCTTTTGATCTGATGATGACCAGGCCAGGGTCGACAGGTTCTAGGAGGCCATTGGCGATCGGACTTTCCGATTGGAACACAAAATGCTTAGTTTTGATGGCAATTTCATGAAATCAACTTCTGTTGACCTGATGATGACCAGGCCAGGGTCGACCGGTTCTAGGAGGCCATTGGCGATCGGACTTTCCGATTGGAACACAAAATGCTTAGTTTTGATGGCAATTTCATGAAATCAACTTCTGTTGACCTGATGATGACCAGGCCAGGGTCGACAGGTTCTAGGAGGCTATTGGCGATAGGACTTCCGGATTTGAACACAAATGCTTAGTTTTGATGGCAATTTCATGAAATCAACTTCTATTGACCTGATGATGACCAGGCCAGGGTCGACAGGTTCTAGGAGGCTATTGGCGATATGAATTTCGGATTTGAACACAAATGCGTAGTTTTGATGGCAATTGAGTCTTTGATCTATTTTAACATATCTGCCCTCTTTAGGATAAAATGGATAGTTCGGGCCCTTCATCGCCTGCTGGAAGGTCGTTTGTCTTGGCCTTGCCTGTCCATATAACGCCTCAGGGCACTATTAATGTCATGGAAGGCCAAAACGTTATGTTAGAACGAAGCAGTTCGGGGAGCATGCGTATAAGTAAAAATATGTGTATCCATTTTTATTATCATTTGTTTTTGGCTGTTATTTTGAATTTTGATTTTGTTTGACAGACCTATCGGCCGGCGATATTAGCTGTTGGTGACGACATGGAGATTGAGACGCAGGAGAACTCCACATTTACACCACGTCGCCTGTTTCTTGAGGAATATGTAAGTATATTTCTACATATAGCCAGATCTACTCTGAAGGACCAAAACAGATTACTGTAATACTAAGAGACGTATTTAAATAAGACTGTTATCTGACTAGAGAGAAAAATAAATATACAGAATAAGAATAATAGTAATAATATTTATTTGCATAAACAAGGGTAAAAACAGGTGTTACAATTCAATAATTATTTCCTTTCCTTATTCTACCATACAATGGCGTACAAATATTTCGTTCACTTATATTACACATGCAACATAACAATACAAATGTCCAGTTTTGTTTTTAAAATCTATTTTGTTTCTTTTTGTATGTACTAACCAGACATAACTTGACCTTTATAAAGTTCCAGGCTTTGCATTTTCGGGGGTTTGATGTGCATGTTTTTTTAGGACAATGAGGACGGAGGACATCTTGGAGAAGCTATAGCCCGTGAGTTAGAAGTTGACTCGGGACGTGAGCCAGATGAGGTTATTTAACCAAGAACAACTCCAAGAGCTTCTTCAAGAAGAGAATGAAGCTGAATCCCGAAGAAAGAGATGAAGTCAATCCTGATACCTACATTTGGGAGGAGGACTTTCAGTCGTTCCGTGGTAGAAAAGAGGAGTTCGAGGAACTGGTTGGTCCCAAGATTGAAGGAACAACTCCAATTGACTTGTTCCTTCAAATCTGAGATCAGCCAGTCATTGATATAATAGTCGAGCAAACAAATTGGTTTGCCTAGAAAAAAATTGCCGCTGCCTCAGAAACAGCCATCCCTCCCAGTTCGCGGCTGAATGAATGGGAAGAGACTTCTAGTCCCAAAATATAGCGCCTAATGGCAGTTTTCATATTCATGGGGTTGTGTTGCAGGAATCGCATTGATGAATATTGGTCAACGGGCAGACTCTGCATGCCAGGTTTCCGTAAACTAATGACTCTCGAACGATTTTGGTTATTGGTGCGATTCCTGCACTTCACTCATAATTATACCATTAGCGCCATGTGTCACGGACATGCCAGAAAAATAGCAAAAGTATCCCCTATATTAGATTATTTAAATAATAAATTTCCGGCAATATACTCGCCTCACAGAGAACTTTCAATCGACGAATCCTTGCTGCTATGGAAAGGACACCTGAGCTGGGTTCAGTGTATCCGAACCAATGCAGCAAGATTCGGTATTACGACGTACGAGCTCTGTGAGGCGATAAGTGGATATTGTTTGAAAATAGCATTACACGCGGGTAAAGGGACAACTACACCGGCTCCGATCATGGGTTTCACTTCAGCCTCAGCCAAAATTGTCTTAAAACTGATGACGGAGTACCTTGGCAAGGGATATTGCCTGTTTATGGATAATTTTTACAATTCTGTCCCGCTTGCCCGTTTCCTCAAGCGTAATCATACAGACGTAGTAGGGACACTAAACAGGCGACGACTGGAAACTCCCCGAGACATTCACACTTTAAACGAGAAGCGGGTCCCTAGGGGACAAGTGATAAGTCGACACTGCGGCGACGTAACTTCTATTCCTCAAGCGTAATCATACAGACGTAGTAGGGACACTAAACAGGCGACGTCTGGAAACTCCCCGAGACATTCAAACTTTAAACGAGAAGCGGGTCCCTAGGGGACAAGTGATAAGTCGACACTGCGGCGACGTATCTGTCGTTTCATGGAAAGATGTTCGACTCGTCACGTCGTCACTACAGTGTCGACTTACCACAACAATGAAATGCGTGCGGGGCGCCGAGCCGGTAACCCGTGCGATGAGCCGGTGGTTGTACACGAATACAACTCCTATATGGGGGGAGTAGATCTAAAGGACCAAAAATGGACATCCTACCTTTTGGAAAGAAAAAGAGGCGTGAAATGGTATATTAAAGTTTTCCGTAGAATAATAAACATTTCAATATTAAATGCTTATGTAATTTATTGTGCCAACATTGGCCTAAACCAAAGAAAACTGTCACAAAGGTTGTTTAGAGTAACACTGGCCGAAGAGCTGTGCCGAAGGTTTGGCGTTGACGTTGTGCTTCCAGAACCTGATAACAGGATTGATCGTTTAAATTTATCTTTCGGACATTACCCGGGTTATACGGCGATTTCCGAAGCAGAACGTGGTAACGCCAAAAAAAAAAAAGAGGGCATTGTGTCAGGTGTACACCAAACACAGTTCAAAAAACATCGAATATTATATGTTCTACCTGTAACGTGTTTCTTTGTGTGGGCCAACGTTGGGTCGAATACCACACGCTAGAAAATATTTAAATAAAAACAATATAACCTCCGAAAACACGACTCAAAATTTCTTGAGTAGTATTTAAATTAGTTTAGGAATTTAATTATTAAGGTTAAATAAAAAAGGTCTATTATTTATTGTTATTTAGTATTTTTGGATGTTTTGTTTTTTGTTAAAAAGGTTTTTGTTATTTTTTGTTGCTATGGGCATTTTCAAAATTAACTTAATTGTCGTACGAAACTGACACAGACTTATTATTTTTTAACAACACACTTTTTTGTGATAATGCTAGGAGCTACATAACCTGGTAATTACTACATGCTTAATATTTATACCTATGCGTTGATTCGAGAACCTCCTCTGTTTTTTCGTCGGATGACAGAATCTATGACAACTGTGCATAATTATATAATTATATTATAATAAAACTGGTTTTTTTCTTTCGCCCGCTGCTGTGTTTGCGTAGAGTAATTTACGCATACATTGTCCCACAACCTTTTTCCGTTATACTATCAAGCGGATCCAAGTTATTGTTTATGTGCGACGAAGTTTCATCCAAATCGACTCAGCAAATGCTCGTAAAAAGTATTCACACATACATACCACAACTTATTTATAATTATAAATTCAAATTTATCGATAAAATAAAATATGCATGTATTTATAAGTTTGTCTGGATGGATGTTCGTAACTCAATCACTCCCCAAACATCCGATTTGTATGATACTTGGCACAGAGTTCGGTTATAGTTATAGTCTGGAATAGCACATACATTTTAAACTGAGCAAATGCAGGATCCCCGTGAGATATTTTTTTCCACGCGGGCGGAGTCACGGGCAGACGCTAGTAAAATATAATCACATATAGTAATATCATAGGATCATTTTAATATAATAATGGTAATTACAGGCTAACGCCACTATCTAATAAATACTTAACTTGAGTCTACCTATAATAAACAATTTTACTCACGCATCGCGTCTAAGAAAGGTAAAGAAAAAAGCCACTCAGTACTATAGGCAGAATTCACCATGCACTCTAGCTTGTGACAAAAGTCCTGTATGCAATACAGTACTGTACATAATAAATAAACAGAAAATAACTATTTGACAAAAAATTTACCATTCCTAAAATAAAACATCCTTTGTATGACAGGATCCTCAACATACACAGACAACCGATAAACTGCCAAGTTAGGATCCTTATCATGCACAGACAACAGGTGAACCACCAAGGCAGGATCCTTATCATGCACAGACAACAGGTGAACCACCAAGGCAGGATCCTTATCATGCACAGATAACGTTTATGAAATGCTCACACACACATGTAAAGATTTCATTGGAGGAGGTAATACACGTTCTAAACTTTGCAATTTTTCTTTATTATTATATAATTAATTCAATGTAAAGTATAGGCAGTTGTGACACATCCTTGAAAAGCTCTGTTTCTCTAGTCTATGGTTACATCCTGCTATTAGAGCAGAGTCAATGACTGGCTGAGTAAATCAGTTATGAAGTCGGGCTTACCGAAATGCGGTTCCTTTGCATTTATCAGTGAAAACATAGGTTTTTCTGCATACATTGATGTGTTTTTTGTTCTGGATGCAAATATAAATATATTTTCTAGGTAAGTTACCAACAAACATTACTATATGCTAAGTTTTCACACGTAAATCATCGTGAAAACCGGGGTCACAAAACATGCAAAATGGCGAACGACCGACTTCTCAATTTCAAAGTGAGATATTCTTTTACTATTATGTTTTCAGCGTATTTATTTCAATGAAATAGATTGCCTAGTAGGTCATCCCTACAGGGTAATGCGGAAAAATTTAAGAAAATATAAGAAAACATTTCAAAAAGTGAGTCGGAATATAAGGTCACGGTGCTTAGTATAAACCAAAATATTGACTTTTTTAACCAACTTCTATATATAGGACGTTCTCAATCAGATCTACCACAGAGTGTAATCCAATAGCTAGTTGTCAACGACGCCATCAGTGTGAATGGACTCACGGAACTGCTGCATGTCGTGGTCGCAGTGGTCTAGCAGCTGCTGCAAGGCGGTAGCGCCGGGCGGCGCGGGCGCGCCGGGGCCGCTCACCAGCAGCGAGGCGGGCAGCGCCATCTCCCGCACCACCTCCTCCACCTGGGCTTGCAGGTGCTGCAGAAACAGTAGTTCATTTTAATATCGTTACATTTTTTTACGTATACAAGCGTTTTTCAAAAAGTCCATGTGATCATTTTTTCCAGAATTTAACTATTTTAGGTTTTTCTGACTCGGAATTGTTTACCCTATCGATCCTTATACAAGAAAAATGTGTTCCGAAATTTCCATTCACGTTCGTCACTTTTTTTCATAGTAAAATCTGGGAAAAATGGGAAGTGTAGGTAACTTTTAAAATAAATTTGGAAATGCAAGACGTATGCGCTCTTAGCCTGAGATCGATCCCACGATCATCTACTGTTAAGGCCATAGGTCTCTAACCTCGTTTTTTTTACAGTACCAGTTCCAAAACTTACCTCATAGTCCATAGAGCTATTAGGAGACGTCTTCTTGTCATCTTTTATCACGTGCAGCCAATAGCGAGTCGGAACATGCTGTAAAATAAAACAAATTATATAACACTATTGACGTTTCTTCAACCGATTGAGATACGTAGACGCTATCCACGAAATAGAATACATAGAATGTACCAGTTGCTTCTATTTCCGCGCAGTTGGTAAAACTGTTGACTAGGCAAAAATCTTAGGAATCATGTTATATAATAGGCGATGTGGCTAGCAACCCATCACTATTTTGATTCCCCTTTCTACCTATACGCCCACAATCATGATAAACGTGGCCTTTAGGTCTTGTTACCTTAGTCTCTGTCTACAGTCAGTGAAGACAATTGTGTAAAGGAGCAACCACACCGCCGCGTATACGCAGTGACGTGTCGCAGGCGTCACGTTTTCTCACCGTTTTTTCATACATTTTGTTGCTTAAAAGCACCGTCAACATCTTTTACGCATCGGTGTGGTCGGACCTTAATTGTATAGTGTCGCCACTGTCGGCAGTCCACTCACGTTAGTGTCGGCCAGCATGAGCACGGTGTGCGCGTGCGGCTGGTCGGTGGTGTCCGGGGACAGGCGGTCCAGGCAGGCCGGGTACAGCGCGGCTAGCACAACGCTGCCCTCGCCCCCGAGGCGGCACGCGCTCTGCTCCTTGATGGCTAGGTCGTCCAACTTGTTGTACACTAGAGTCGCCACTCGCGGTTTCACACCTGTTTCAAAATTTGGTATTATTTCTTGTTATGCTGTCTCATCAGCAGAGATCGGACAAATTTGCGTCATTGCTCGCAATAATGTGGACATGACTCAAAAATTAATCAAATAATTAATCATTTAATTAATTTCTCGAAATAAAATTTGAACTCCCGGAGATAAAAAATTACACATGCATAAAATTAGTAGCAAAATGTTAATTAAAGTGGCAGTTGTCGTTCTCGTAAATCTTTTTATATAATAAAGAAATCACGATCCTGCTAGATATGATTATTATTTGTGACAAAAAAGTTTTCTAGTTCTATACGTATAAAACCTCCGTGGATATACTTATTCTTAATATATATTATGTATTTTGACATATTTGATTAATTTTGGAGTCATGTCCACATTATTGCGAGCAATGACGCAAATTTGTCCGATCTCTGCTCATCAGAAAGGGGACAAAGGAAGTAGTTTGTTCGAAGAAATTGGGTCTCATTATATTAACATGCTTAGTACTTGACCAATTAAGAGACTTGAAAAATACCGCAAAAACGTTTGGCAAATTTAAAATCTATATTTACGGTTTAAAAAGTGACCGAGGAAAACGTAACTGGGATAAAAAAATCTACGAACTATATTTTTAAGACAAGTCACCAGCAATCGTACTTACCAGTCTGTTCGGAAATGTTCGCGTGAAAAATATGATTTAGAATTGTTAGTAGTCTCTTAGTAAATGATAAAATTTCGCATATGCTCGCACATCAATAAAACTTTAGTTAGGAAGGAGGGCTAACTTAGAAGAGATCCCGTTTAGGGATAGGTTCGCTTTTGTACATCTGTTTTGTCCTGTATACGTGTTTAAGTACAACAAAGAGTTATATACATAAATACATGCTTATTAGAAGCCCATAAAAAGCCTCAACTGCTTTCGACAAGGCCACGTATTTTTCAACAGATATTTATTTTGTGAGTCATAAGATCAGCAATAAGCAAAGCGGATTTTAAAATTAATAAATCCCAGATACCTCATTTTACTGACAACGGAAGAATAAGCTGCATTCTCAAATCTATTCAGTAACATATTTTAAAAATACATATTCTTCCATGCCGGACTGGGAGTAAAGAAAAAGCATAGAATGTCCCAGTTGCTTCTCTTCCCGCGCATATGGTAAAAGCCTCTCGAGGAAATGGGCGAAGATCTTAGGAATCATATAGGCGATGCGGCTAGCAAACCATCACTATTTTGATTCCCCTTTCAACCTATACACCCACAATCATGCTAAACGTGGCTCTTTACTTCAGGTCTTTTTACCTTAGCCTTGTTTACCCCGTCAGGGATAAAGACATGATTTATGTATGTATGTAATTTAGAAATAGTTATATACTATGAATTTAAGTCTTCCAGAGGATCATACCAATATGCTCAGCAGCTACTGCACAGTCAGCGTCCTCGCTCCAAGCCAGCACGAGCTGCAGCGCCTGCAGCAGCGAGCACTGCAGCTTCTGGAACAGGGAGCCTTGCCGCACCGCCTGCCGACACCCACAGCCGGAACACACCCACTGCGCTCTGCAAACAAACAACCAGTAGGCTTATTACCTAACTCGCTCGCAAGCGCCATCAATTTCATTTTGACAGTTCTTGTATGAATGTGACATCTAGCCGATTCCGATGCCAATTGTCAGCCCGTACATGAACCGTCAAAATGAACACAATGGCGATTGCGAGCGAGTTAGGTAATAAGCCTAACGTTGTAGGGGTAATCTCTGAACCGATTTAGAAATTTTTTATACCAGTAGAAAGCCACATTATTTTTGAGTGTCATATCCCTACTATTTTAAATACGAAAGTAACTCTGTCAGCCTGTCTGTTACCTTTTCACGCTTAATCCGCTGGACCGATTTAATTGAAATTTAGTAGGTATACATAGGATAGTTTTTATCCCAGAAACCTGCATAGTTCCCGCGGGATAGCGACTCTACGCAGACGGAGTCGCGGACTGTTGCCCACTCGCTAGTAGGTTATATATTTCAATCCTGCGCGTACGACAGTCAGTCAGAAATAAAGACCATGACCATTTTCATGGTTGATGTATGAACAAAAAAAATGTTTATTTTATCTTATGTCATATATATAGTTACGCCTGGATGTGTATTGTGTATTTAAACACCAAATTGATGCAAAAACTATTTCAGTGTAACTCGAATATCTCAATTCTCTCACACATTGTTGACAAACTATTAATAAATGTGAAATTAACCTAAACAAAATGTAAATATGAAAAATATTCGAACCTGTCTATGACTCTAGCATTTTTGCACACCATTTTGCACTCTGGTTTCCCTGTGGGGCAAGTGACTATTTTCTGCAGTAGACCACGAGCCTGGAGTTTCTCTACTATCTGCCTTTCTATACTCTTATCACCAGTCACAGTAGTGAAGCTATTGTACAGTTGATAGTTTCTGAAAAAGTTAAAAGGTCATAAAATACAGAGGGTGAAAGCCATTTAAAAAAAAAAGATGATATAAGGCAAAGATCATTCTTCAATTTCAAAGTTGGAATACCGCCACCCTCGCCCAAGTCTCATATCTACCCCAGTAAGCCTGTAGCAGTGTTGCCTGATTTTTTTTTTGCCAAGTCGAAATTTTGAAACTTTGAGTGAAAAGAGTGGGATTCTTTCGTCGAAAGCAGGACATAGTTAAAAAACATGTATAATCATAAGTTTATAAATACCTATTCATCTTTTTATTTGAGTTTTAAAATAAGTTTATATGACAATAAACAGCAAAAATAGCCATAGAAATGTATTTTAGTAAAAATATTATATTTTAAATCAGATTTATCCTGTTGTCAGCTAGTCGAGTCTTCTCAGTCTTCTGAATAAAAAAAATAAGCAATAAAGCCATAAAATTTACAATAAAGTTCCGAACAACATAATTACTGTCAATTAATTGCTAAATATAATTTGTAGGCCTTATGGCACAACATGGTGATGCTACACATATAATGTAAGACCTGTACCTACTTTTTGTACCTATGTTGAACAAATAACTTTATTTATTACTAAATTTGTATTTGTAAAAGTGGGACTGAGCCTGTCACTGGGACATTTAATTTTGATTTAAAACTCGGGATGTCCCGCCTAAATCGGGACGTCTGGCAATGCTGGCCTGTGATTTGCTTTAGTGCCTCTTTTTTTATCTAGCAGTCCAATATGCCAGTGATTCAAGTAAGTGAAGAGGAGGAGAAACGGTGCGAGCTATATTTATTCATTTATGTCAATGAATGCCAGCCGTTTAATGTGGCATACTTATTGACCATACAGTAACTTCTAGCAAGTAATAAATAATAAAGACAGTAAAGTAATAATGAAGACTTGGCTGTATGGTTCTAGCTAAACCTTTGCCTTATGGTTGGCGGAAAGAACATAAAAACATCACTAGTCTAGTCTGAGTCTTCAGTGCCATGTAGTAGTTTAGTATCATGTCTATGCTAAACTGTATTGGACGATAAGAGGTATGGTGAGGCACTTACTCTGGGCTTACGGTAAACGGAAACCGTGTCTCGCAGGTCGCTTCTTTTGGACTAGTATCGAAGGTAGTGGAATCAGCTTCCATTTTAGTTGTAAAGTTAATGTAGTTGTCTCAATTTTATTTCTTTACTGTAGGCTTGCATTGCCAAGGATAATCAGAATTATTGTATAAAATGAGAACTTAAGAACTGTAATCTGCAGCTATGCTTTGAAATGTATAATGTTAACTTAGAAATAATTAAACATTGATAAATGCACCCGTATGCATTCTGTACGATTTTGTTTAGCTTCTGAAATGACACTGACAGCTGGAAACCAAATGTGACAAGGAAAGCAACTAAAAAAAACCTTGAATAATTGAATGTATTGAAACACTGACAAACAAAAATTGTAATACAATCTTCTACTGAATAACAAATAAACCAAATCAATTATAAATGAAACATTTTAGAGTACATGTCAGATTGTGATTTCGACGTCAAGGTACTTAATGTATAGTTCAAAAGTGTTTGTCTTCGTAGTTTCGGTCGTGCTTTGATAGAATTATTGGGTCAAAACTTCCACTTGCTCGTACAAAGCTTCATTGCTTCCAGGAGCTGACGGATTATGACAATTTAATTGTATAATTGTCACAAATACAGATAATTTTAATGGCAAACAAACAAGCGCATTCTGGGGACACAATACATGCGATCTCTAATTCTAATTTTCTATAGGTTTCGATTACATTGCAGTTAGATATGAGATGGTCAAATAATCCGCAATTGTATTTTATTTTGAAAAAATGACTTTCTGCCAAGTTTCTTGCGGCGCATTCTTCTTGGCAATGATGGTCTTTCCGAATGTGCTGGTAGTTTCAAAAAGACATGTAAAAGAGCCCTTGGCGGCCAATTTGCAAAAATAAATTTTCATTTTCATTTTCATTGAAATTATTTAAAAAAAAAGGATATAATCAAAATGTGTTGTAATATATTGTCAACTATTTTATCGCAAAATTAGGGGTTCATGTTTGCACTTGGCAACACTAAATAATTCCACAGACAAAAACAACAACTTGACCAGATCACTTGGTCGAATCATTAAGTTGGTACCTTGCAAATTAGTAACAAATTGACAGTTTAGCCAAGTTCGGCTTTTCAACACAATTGCCTTCTACTATGTCTTGTTTTGTTCTATCTGTGACTGTCTGTTTAGCGTTCGATGCGTTTGTAGTCGCGGCTGGATTTACTTTTATGCAGTTTATTTTTGTGTCTTTTGTTGTATTAAACCAGACTTTTATTTGTGATCAAACAGTCAAGTTATTACCGATATTGTCCTATAAAAGATACAGTTGATTTTGAACCAAATTTTTCGGGTCCAAAAGCTCCACTTCGATTTTGGCTGATAACAGGTATGTGGATATTATTTAAGTTATGATTTTAAAATAATGT
Organism: Pandemis cinnamomeana; assembly: GCA_932294345.1. Classification (NCBI taxonomy): domain Eukaryota; kingdom Metazoa; phylum Arthropoda; class Insecta; order Lepidoptera; family Tortricidae; genus Pandemis; species Pandemis cinnamomeana. The sequence goes on along the minus strand of OW028705.1, from coordinate 4,805,493 downwards.
CTATTGTTTTAAATTAAAAATTTTATATTTGGATATGCAGTGCTCTTACAGCTATTGCCTTTTTTCTTATCTATTAAAACCTTCGAATCAAGCTCTGAAACCGTTAATATCCGGTAAGGTTATAAAAAGGTATTTTTATTTTTAATATTATTATTTATTTAAATTAATCGAGGTGTCCAGAAGGTTTATTCGGATATTTTACAGTACAGGGTGGTTAAAGAGTATAGGGTGGTAATTTATAATTTAGATAGTTTTTGACCAAACTTATCTTAGTGTAACAATACAGTTTGACCTTTCTGGGATAAACAGGAATTAACGATTATTCTGAAAAACACTATCCTCCAAACTTCCACAAAATAATAAATATTGGCTCCTCTTTCTAAGCAGTGTGCTTATTTGACTTTTTCATTTGAATGGAGGCAAAGGCCTCCTCAAACTCTTTCAAATGGTTGCGGAAAAAGACCACTAGTCCAGCATGGACCTGCTGTAAGCTTCAGGTAATGTTGCCATCTCCACCTTAAGCATCCTCTAAATTATCTTAATGACATCCTCTTGAGATGGTAATACACATATTGATACTCTACTCTCTATTATTACATCTTGTTCTGTTTCCCTGTTGAAAGTGCATGGGTCTATCCTGACTCAACAAAGAGGTACACTACACTTCCCAAATATGGGTATTTTTACAAGCATGCACTTGCCCATTAAGTACAGTTTCCCAAATGTAATTTACTAGATCATATCAGTGTTTTATTTGACAAAGTTTGTCTTCTGAGGAGTCTCACCTTTTTTGGAAAATGTACCTATTGAGATGTGTATGTTGCAAACCTACAAAAGGATTAACTTTTGGAGTAATTCAATTTGGTTGTGTTACCTCTTAAATGCTTGGAAACGTTTGGATTACATGGAAAAGGAGCATTGTTACTCCAAAACTGTAATGGTAAAGCCTGGGTATCCTTAGTTTAGAGACTGGGAAGTAAAAAGACTTCCTTTTCGCTGTACAAGTTTTATTAAAATTTGAAACTAATATTCTGACGCTGTTTGAATTGTTTGTATGTAGAATACCCTATTTTGTTTTAAATTTGAATAAACTTTTGATTTAGTTTGAAAGCAGCATTCAGCTGTCAATGAAATTGCACTATTTTTAGAAATCATTACTTCATTTTCAGTAGCCAATTGATTGCTTCTAACTTGTCCTTCCCATAGAGCCATCACTTCTAATATTCCCCAGTGAATTACTTGTTACAGTTATTCCATAGTAGTTATTCTATCAAACCTGATTCGATGTAAGTACCCATATAATTGGCTAGCGATTTTTTGCTACAACTCACTTAGGTTGTCTTGCACCAATTGTTTCACGCAACTATTTATTTGGCGTCTAAACTATGTTTCTAATTAGTGAATGATGTAATATTGTTTTACTTTTTAGTACAAGTACCCTACCAATTAACAAAGCCGTGTAGCAAACCACTATGTATGTATATAGGAATTAGATTGATGGTATCTTGATGAATTGAAAACATATTTGCACCACGCATGCTTTCACGTCACCTATTCGGTTAGTAGGCTACGCAAGGCACTTATTACGCCTTTAACAAGTTACCAATACAAAACCTAGCGAAACCCATAGGCACAAAAGTCCATGGCAAAGAATTACGGTTTAAAACACAACAGATTCATTTCAACCAGCTCTCGTCTTCTCTCGTAAAACGTAAACATAACAACAAGTGGTAGGACCATTATAATTTCGCCAAGACGTGAGACACAGAACTGGATTCGTTATTTCATGGAATCTGGATGTTGAACCTCTTCAAATAACGATAGCCGTTTTCATTTGTTGTTTCATTTAGTCGTGAAAGTGAGAGAGAGATGTTCAAAGTTTTGGAGTGACAATTTTACTGGTACCTATTTGTTGATATATTTCATTAAACTATTAACCAGTTTTACAGTTTGATTACCGCGTCGCGTGAGTGATTAACAGCAACCAACAGCGAAATGACGCAACGGGCTTATTTTGGGCGTAAAACCTATTTCGTCCATAACTGCCGTCCGCGCTGAAATGCGAACTGCCTCTTAATGGTTCAGACAGTTAAATTTGATTTACGTTCCCGACTTATTAATTGGTTCCATTAATTGTCACGTGCGACCGTTAGGAGTAGAAAAAGAAACGGCAACTCGTGTAGGTACGAAGGATTACTGAAACTAAACGCAAATTAAATACAAAAATAAGCGAAGATTTAAGCTAGGGCTCTTGAAGATTCGGTGGTTTGTGAACAATTTTTCCGCCAGCTGCAGAAGTTTTAAACGGAATCCGGAGTTTGTCAGCGAAGTAAAGGTTATGAATCCGACGGCTTAGTTTTCATTAAAACCCTCTAGATAGATGCATTTTCCTCAAGTGCGTTTGTGGCACCTAAATACTTAAGTCTCGGGCTCGAAAACCGGCAGTGAATACACGATCAAAGTAATTGGAAATTTCCAATGCCTTTTGTCGCGTAATTTTAACATTTTACGCCGCCGGTCTTTATCCTCAATATAGGTTTTACCGGTGCATACCATCTCATCTCCAGCCTATATACGTTCCCACTGCTGGGCTCAGGCCTCTTCACCTAGTGCTAAAATTTCGTATATTGTGCAACCACCCTAAAACTCTTGGTCCTAATCGAATTATCTTAACGGAGTTTTACTGTAAGTATATTTTATGGTTCTTGGGGCAATCTTATACAAAGCATTGGCCTACGTTTCGTTCGAGTTGCCTCCGCTATTGCGCCAAGCATAACACGCTGTAGCTAACGAGATGGTTCAATGCAGTTGCACGTGCCTAAGGGAGGCTGAAATAAAACTGCGACTAGTCCACTATAAGTGCTACTACTGTGAAATCGAATGGATAGATAATAGTATGTACTATTAAAATCTGCAAATAATTCCTAATGCAACTTCTTGTTTTGCAATTTGTATTTTGTTTTGTTACATAGGCAGGCATTAAACGTCGCTCTGAAAAGAGATGTTGCCTGCTATTTTAAACCCATTTGAATAATTAGAACAAGTAACCAGGTCAAATTTGACTATGTTCATTTTGCTTTCATAACGTCGGCCGGTGAACGCTACCCGTGACAATTTCAATTTGCGTTCACTTTGTTTACATCAGGTTTGTTCAGAGCACCGGTACCTACCCTGTAATTAAGAAAATAGCTTGTCTAGTCGTTAAAAAATGTAAAATGTGTTCCTACAGAATTTACAACATCGCACGATCGGGCAATTAAACACATATATAGAGTTCTGAGAAAGGAAACGTTACCGTGGTGTTTTTTTTTTACGCATGTTTGCAACGAAAATGACAAAAAGCGTTCTGGAAGTCGCGTGCGACAGGAGATTACACGCAACATTAGATGCGGCTGTGACAATCTAGCTGATTGCTGACGTAAGGAGCGGTGCTATGATGCAAATGCTACTGCGGTGATTATATGACTTCAAACATGTAAATGATGTTTAAAGATTAACCACAAAATCGCCTAACCACGTCTAGCTGAATTAACGCTTCCGAGTTGACGTCATGTTCTCATGTTAGACCGGACCAGGAGTTCTGTTCCTTCTTTAACGAACGACTTTGATAAATTTTGCATCTCTGCTCTCAAGTCTTGTTCGTGTCACTGCCAGATCTTCCTAAATCTCCATTACAAATATGTACTCGAATCTTAACTTGTTCAAAGTAATAACGAGGCGTGTCTTGGGAGACAGTTTTCTCTCTCGTCTGAACAACTTCTCAGTGCCTGCAATTGTTTCTCGGTTTGGTCTAATTGCTAGTAGTCGTGTGGGCTCATTGTCTTATTGCAATTGTCGTTGTTTCTTAAGGTAATGGCGCCATAGTGACAGACTTAGTTTTACATGGTACATTTAGTAAATTGACTCTCTTTTGTAACTTTGTTTTCGTAAACGAGTTTCGTTGATGAGGTAATTTTGTTTTAAATATCAAGATAAAACACTGATCTTGGCAATTAAAGCTTGTTTTTGTTACCTTGCTCTTTAGCATTTATTTTATTTTATAATTGGATTTCGATAATTTACTTACCGAAAATCAGGGTTGTGATGATTTAAACCGTGTTTTTTTTTCATAGAAGACAATTATTTTATATGCAAACATATCAGCCATAAAAATAAACGGAAAGGGGCTTCCCCTGGCATAAGGTAGATCAAGTACGGCACACGCAAGCGTGTAACACCTACTATGTTTGATTACACAGTTCGGGGATTGCCCGAAATTCAAACTGAACTGATTCCATTCTCGCCCGGACATTATATAAATTAATTAAATTATTGTATTTTTAAAATAATTTATTTGAAAAAAATAAAGACATCTAAATATTAAAACAAGATATTTTTGATTAAAAAAAAATGGTTTTTTATCAACATTGTCGTAATTCTGTCTGTAATCGCCCTGATCGTTCATAACAATTATGACTTCTTTTTGTTGTTTTAATAATGCTTCTTCACCCCTAAAGCTTACTGTTCTCCATTGTTCATTCACCTTTACAAGGAAATGAGCATTAACCTTTATAGCCTCAACCTTTCCTGTTTGCAAACTTGCCTCCATCGCAGGGTTATTAAGCTAGGCTGACCTGGATTTATGTTCCACTAAGTCACTCCTTCGACAGCGCTCGCAGTAGGTACGCATCAATGAGCAACTTAATGAATAAACATAATAGATACATAATCCATATTACAGTTACATAATACATATTTCCATGCGGGTTTGGAAGCAAAGAATAAACATGAATATGGCTGGCTATGCGGCTAGCAACCCATCACTATTTTGTTTCCTCTTTCCACCTATACGCCCACAATCACCGGTCTACCCCGTACCTAAGGGATAAAGACGCGATTAATACTTTATACGTATGTATAAGACCGCCCATTGCATACATACCTTGTCTTTTTATTTCTGTAATGTTATTGTACTGATTTATGGTGGTCAATATAGAATATTTGTATGTATGTATGTATACATAAACATTACTTGCTCGTACCTACAGTCAATAAGGCAAGCAAATTCAACAAAATAAATATTTATACCAGGCGGCAAACTGTAAAGTTTCAAAGAATGCCAACGGTTCAAATAACTGGATTTTTAACGCAGAAAGCCAACAAACAGACGACATATCTAAAATAACCTGATCAGATACGGACAGACCTGCATCGAAGACTTATTTCTATGGCATGTAATAATACATTTTATAGGGCAGTGGATTCACGTAGGTAAATGACGTCAAGCCGTGACATTCACGAAATAAGGTCGTACCATTCAAGATAATCGCGAATATGAATAGAATTCGATTATCGTATCAACATTCGGCTGATACAAGCTTGATTTAAGTTACATTACAACCAGAGAACCAATTAAACTGATAAGGTATTGAGCAAGCTAGTACCTACCTTGATCCGGCTACTGCGACGACGTGACATGCAGCTGCATAGTAGAGCAAGCATACATTGTGCGTACTTGATCCCCTTTGATCAAAGATACAGTTAAAACATTCGATACGTTACTGAATCTATAGAACTAGTGCTTTGTATCTAATTAATAAGCCTGTTTCTAAAGTTTTAATTTAGTGGGACGAATATAGACCAGAAACATATCCTTTATCATTATAATAATGAATGGCTACGTAAAACTGTTAACAAATACACAAAAGGCTAGTAAATATCAAGATTGAATCAGCGGAACATTGTTTATATCCTGTAAGCCGCGAGAGTTAATTCAAAACGTGCTAATAATTATGATAACCTTGTCGCCGTCAGCATTTAAGTTTCATTCCTCAAACTGGCCAAGAAACGGTAGTTTTCAATCACGCATTGTTAAATTATTTTTATTTCGCACAGACTTAATATCCGTGAACATAACTTGGAAGATATGTGCCTTGTCTGTGCACGAAGTCCAGAGAAAGCGAATCACAAATAGATACAGAGTAACTGTTTAGCCTTAAGCTGTGATAAAAACAATCCGTCAATACTTAAACTGCAGTAATGGAGCGTAATGGCTATCGTTTCTTAAGTAATGGGCTGTTAAGCAATTGGTCGAAGCATTCGTGCTCATTAAAGACGGTATCTATTTTGGGCGAACGTGGCATAAAGAACTATGTATCTGCTGGTAAACGGCAAAGATGGATATAGAAGCGTCTGTTGATGCGTGGATGCGACGCGGCAGTGCGATGTCGCTGAAAGTGCAGGTATGTGCGGAACGCGGAGTCGACGGCGTGGCTATTAATAGCTGCTGTCCTTTGTGCACTCGAAGATTTCCCGCCGCGGTTCCTGGAACACCTACTGGGTTAGGCTATCTATGAACATGGCGAGTGCGTATACTAGAAGCAAGGCTAGCTTTCATTGTCGACGATACACTTAAGTCGCTGATTTTTAAAAGGTTCACGGAGTTTTAATGAGCAATGCAACACAGTTAACTTTCAGTGACGTATATGTTTCCGAGTATTCGTAGAAAGTTGTCAGCATTCCAGTTTTTAAGTACAATAATAATTGAAAATCACTTTCGCTTTTATTTTAACGTAATAAGCACCTATAATATAAGGTAGAGAGGAGGCATGACCAAAACCATGTAAATTCGATTGCACTTTCTATAAGCTCGCCTTGTAAGTTTCTTACCTTCTATCTTCTGATTAATCTCAAGATAATACCGAACGTACGAGTATCCTACCAACTAAATCGGAATATTTATTTAATATCGGATTAATTTTGTTTTGTATTATGTTTAATATTTAGTGAACGAGCTAGACAATAAACAAACGTGAGTCAGAAGTAAACCGGCGAGACGTTACCGTCTGAAATGCATTTCCTTAATGGAGGGAGGATGCGCACGCGCTGACGGACAGCGTGTAAGTATATCCGCACTCGTTAATTGCTCTACAATCCGCCGAGTGGGTTGCGCATCGAATCGAATTGCTAGAGAAAGTATGGCAAAATCATTTAAACTAATCTATGACTTGCTATACACGATTAATTACTACTGCGGCGATGGCCAAAGACACTACCTATTAAATTGATCGCAGCCGTTTATTTAATGATTCTTTGAATAACCTTACGATGTTCCGTAGAGTGATACTTGGATGCGAGTATTTTATGAATTTGAGTAGGTTTTATTGTCCTACTTGTGCCTTTATTGTCAATAAACTGGCTCTTGAGCTCAAAATGAGAGCTTGCTTGTGTAAGTAAGTGAAGATAGCACTTGCATGTTTCAACACCTTGTTGCAACATGTACGATTACAACAGCAAAGTTCGAAGCTATAGTTTTTAGCTGCCGTGGCAAAAACGGGAGAATTATCTTTTAAACTCAACTTTCACCTACACAATAGACACGGTGTACTAAAATATCAATAAATATTTCCTTGTCGTGAGAATAATCAACTGTGTCATCTAGCTATTACATGCACATGTAACATTTTTTTTTGTTATACGCGGAATTAATATCGTATGGGAATTCAGTTATCGACAATCGACATTACGCTATTCTTTTTTTACATTTTCCATTGTATTTGTTGAGAAGAAAGTTTTTCGTGTGGACCGGTTGCGTGTTCTAGTGACATTAACGGTAGATTTTGATTCATTGGTAAAACTCGAACATGGTTAATATGTTTCTATATGTAACGTTGTAAATTGTTTCTCGTTTTCGTGTCACGGCTGCATAGTGCGTGTAAAACAGGCTGACCTCTCGATGCGGAGTACGCAGGCTCCGCCGCAGACCTCCGATCTGGGTCACGCGAGCGGCGCCACCCGAAACGAAAAGTGCCACTCAAATTTTAATCCAGGGATATTTAAACCCCACCTAAATCCCAACTTAATCGATGCACTAACGCTTGAGCAATTTCCTGGCTAGCACGTGTGCGTTAGTCACTAACTAAACTCCGTATTTTATTAATAAACAATCGACTTGCATTAAGTTTGATATCCAGAAAAACTTTGTCTCTTTTGTGGCCTATTTGAAATCGCTTTATATTCTAAGGAGCACGTCTATTTGGAGCGGCGTGCGAAATAAATCGCTAGCGTTTACCCCTGCTCCAGATTACGGATCCAATCTCGATATGGCTCGTCATACGTCAAGTTAAAATTAGCTAGGCAGTGGGACTTGGTCGTTTGTGAGGTATCGATTTTGAGCGTTAATGATAAAATTACAAATTGTATTAGATGACAGGCGAAATTGACACGAATAACGTACCTTACGACTAGGTTCACCACTGTTAACGATTCAATTAACAAGTTCACGTTTATAATTTTGGCGACACAGTAAGACAGATGCTCAGATGTTGGGATTTGTGAGTTGTTTCGCCAAATATCAAAAAAATTGGTACGACAAATGTTAGTGTTGAGGTTCTTGGTGATTTTCGGTAACGTTTAGTCGGCATTGTACACGCTTCACTTTCAGTGCGGTCGCCGGTTCGGTCCTGCAGTCACGTCCTCCCCCGTGTAAGCGCTGGCCGCATATTGTGCTACTTACCGTACTCTATTCGTTGTTTACCGCTTTTTAAGTGCTCTTGAAGAACTAAAACGCTTCATTTGTCGATAAGGTATCTCTTATGACTCGAAATTGAAGCGTCACCGTATTTGTTTTGGTGTGACTGTTGCTGTATGCTGTTGTTTTGTTGTCAAAATGTAAGTAAAACTTTGTAATTATTTGAAAACGACGCTCGCTTTTAAAAGATGTTTATCCGTATTGAATAGCTTCAAAGTAACTTGTTAGTTCATAGATATGGACCTCAGCCTCAGGAACTGAGTCTAGACCGGTTCGAAAGCGAGGGTTTTGTCTGATAAAACCAGATCTGTGATTTATGTTCTGGACTTGTTATTATTCAGAATTGAGACACTACATAGATTCCGATGTAAAGAGCTTGCTATAATAGTCTATCATTGAAACATGCTCGTGGCTTAGAGTAGGAAGCTTTTCTCTTATTTTGTTACAGATATAGTAAAATAACAAGATGAACTGAATGAAACTCGTCGTCCACATACATAAATACAATGAAGATGCCACTAAATCTAATGCGGTCGTTCTTAACTGACCACACATGCGTCTTTGTCGCGTTTATGAGAAAATTGCCGCCTTAATGGACCTCAACCATGATCACCTTGCTGTACTCGGGTCATGTGTTCCAATTATTTCATTGTAACTTCGTGATCTTGGCATTCACGACAAACTTGGGTTACTCATGGATATAAATATAAAAGTCTGATTCTCCATGCAGCTTACAAAAAAACCTTATCCTCGATCCTCGAAGCGATGAAATCAACATTTCAATAATTAACAATAACTGTGTTTAAATACCTATTCAAAATACAGTTTCTTATTATTATGGCAGTAATGCATTTCAGCATTTAGTTTTCGTTTATCTTATAAAAGTAATAATTGTGAAGCAGTTTCTGTGCAGCATCGGGCGTCGAACCCGTTAGATCGTTTTTAGAGCGACGACCTTGCAATGTCTGAGACATGGGAATTTGAGAACAGAAATTAAATATGTATTAGTAAATCGAAACTTTTCTACTGTATTGTATAATACCTATTTGGCAAGTACCTTAAGGTAGGTACTAATGTTTTTTCCTGCCGTTAAAAACCGGAATACATTTATTTGGTCTGACTACATCATCATGACGCAAGTTTATTTAAACTTTTTAGCTTACCTGGCCTGTAGCCTGGCGCCTACGCTTCACGTTGTACCTAAATGGCAGCAAACCGGATCTTACGAAAACATCGACATTCGACACTCATTCCAACTGCACCATTATAAAAGATTTATCTTCAGCTAAACTCATATTTTCCCAACATCTCTTATACATTCACGAGTATTTTTCCACACATTGCTGCTACGAACGTTTTTCTCACGGCTCTCCTTTCCTCGCCCTATTTTTCTTCCCAAGTTTTGTCGCCGGCCTGCAAAAGCGATTGTCGTCCGAGAGAGAAACTCGCGCTCATCCTATTTTATTCCCCTAATTTTTCAGACGAAGTTGTTTGTTCAAATCTTAAGCCTTGGCTTGGCAGTGAAATAACTGAAGGGTTTTTGTTACATTATGTTAATCGTTTCAACTTAGCTGCTTTTAAAATTGGACGTTTTGTCTATTTTGAAACACGTCAGCCTCCGCGCGACCCATTGCCCTGCGCTCAAGCACGTGTGTATGGTTTCGTTTTACCGTTATTTTTATGATAATTTATTAAGATATGCATTTATGCAGGTGCTCTCATTTCTTTGTTCTTGTGTAAGTTCTCTTATATTGTACTCTGAAATTGCATTCTAAAGTTATACCGCATTTGTCATAGTTCATAGTGTTAAATTGGAAGGAATCCGTTAACTACGTTAATGAAACAACCTACATCTAATTGATGCGGCCTGTTTCTGGGTTTGCATTGGATTCTTGCCAATATTAAACGTATTGGACTCGATTTTGCATAGCGACCTCCCAGAGCGAGGCGAGCCATGCATTTTAATAACGAAAAGCCGCTGCAGATGTAGGAGTCCGACAGATTGCAAGTTCTTATTGGAAATTAACGCTCTGGTAACAATCTTGTCTTTCCTGAGGTTTTTGTTTGTTTGTCGATGGGTATTTCTGTCTGCCTCGCATCTTGTTTTACAGGCATACGGACATGTTTATCGTCTAGCAATAGGGGCGCGCTCGTAAAACGATGCCGGGTACGGTTTAAACTGTGGTGTGTTTAGTTTCAGCGCCTAAACCGTTTACGGAACAGCGAATTAATTTTAGACCATGCCGTAAACAGTAACTGCCTATGAATTCGCACATAATTAAAGTAAGATCTGCAAGCCTTTGCTTCTTATTCTATTTTTCTGTTTCAAATATCTGTTTTGGCCATAGTCTATTGGCGCTACCCATTAGTCGCTCATACTTCAACAGCTTCTGACGAACGGCGCCGGATCGTCGCGACTGTGGTAGCTTATTGCGAAAACTCGCCCCACCTCGAAATAGGTTATTGTTGCACGACCTTTTCAGATAAATCTTTTAGCGTTTACTTTGGATAGACCTTGGCTTGTTCCACCACAATAACTTGTACGACAATCGTTTATTTATTACAAAGATTTATGACCTCATCGACCGTTTGTGCTTACGGGCCTGAAGACATAATGATACGCACATTTTCTCTTTTAAAGTGTAGCGATTAAGTTTCAGTTCACTTCGCCTACATTCGATCTCAATCGCTGTATTGTTCCTTTACAAACGGAGGTGATTCGTGCGATATAACGTGATTGATAGAGAACGGGTCGATTGAAATCGCTTCCCCGCCACTTTCCCGGATGTTGTCGACGAATTTGCGCCTTTAGCACGTCCATTGTATGCAGTCCTCGTAACCAGCAATCACTGTGATCGACGATGATGTAACATTTAACGAGCCAAGGTGACTGGAGGCAAATACAAAAATTTGACAATTTAGCGCTCACTAAAAATAAAGCTCGCCTTCGCTCGAAATTGTTTGTAAGTGACCAATTAGACGGATCGAATTGAAGTTGAAAGCAACAGAAGTGTAGATATAGAGAAAATAGAAGAGCATTACGATCAATATGCAGACGTCGTCGTCTGCGTACAATGCAAAACAATCACGGTGCAACGAACTTGGAAGGAAGGGTCCTTGCCTTAAAACGTCTATAGAGCCATAACAGTATGAGTGAAGTACCTAATTATTGACGAAAAGTGAATCACGAATATTCCATTCCGAGCATGACTTCCGACCTGGACGAACCTCGACTGGTAAACGAATAAGCTTTTGTGGCCGCATGTGGCGTTTGTTGTATTGAAAACGGACAGCCTAATTTGTTTACTTTCAAAAACAAAGAATTGGAAGCGACGGTAGTGACGAATAGGGGCTCGCGTTGCTCGTTTCGGGCATGTCGTATCTTCGGTTGAACACGTGCAGCGTCAGTTTGTGTACAAAAACACACGTGCTCTTGACACAGCTGACGAGCTGCCTCGTCGAATGGCCCTGGAGAAGCGACTAATGAAAAAATAAAGTTTATGGGTCATAACTTTTAATATTAATTATTTTTATTTCGCAACTGCTGAATAAACAACAACGAACGATTGAACGCGCAAATCTCTATCACCCGTTTCCTGTTTTACAGTTTTCCTGTTGTTATTGTTATTTAGGAGCAGCATGTTCGCCATATACGTTTTATCCTCCAACTAGGTACTTCATTCAACTCGATTTGATTGTTCAATTGTAGGTACCTCATATTTTGATACAAATCCGTCTGGCTGCGCGACACTACTCGTATGGTCTACGTTTGTGAAAACTGTGATGTGTATTTGGCTTATTTATTTCTACACTGGTATGTAAGAACATTCGTTATCATATTTGCGCAAAGTGTTCGCGTAACAACATTAATAGAGTTCGCGTGTGGTCGGGTAGTGCGCTTGCGCGTCGGCGACCGTCGCTACGGAAGTCGGTTGTTTAGCGACTGTTTGGTTATCGTGCTCAACGTTCGCGAGCGCCCTGGGAGACCGGCCTTCACCCTAAGTGCGACCAATTCTAACCTTCCTGTTCTATTGTGTTCTATTTTGGAGATTTTATTGTGTATGTATGAATGACATATTCTAACAACTCAATTCAAATTCGTGTTAGCGCAGCTAGAATGACAATCCGCGTATTTGGTCGCGGTTCGAGACCTTTTCGTTCCGCATATGTTTTTGGGAATATACACCGCTCTCGACTCTTGAAAAGTGACAGCTCGTGCGAAAATGTCGCGAGTACTGTCTGACTTCTTTAACGATTAATAAGGTAGGTTACTTACCAATAGTTAGTAATACCGACTACTAATAAAATAACTAACCAACAACTGTTAACATTTTGTTTACGAGCAACGTGCGTCTTCCACGACATCACCGATCCTTTATTGCTAAGGGCATATGTTTACTGTTCTGTTGTAGTCAAGCGGAAATAACGACAGGCACCGTTCCCGTTATAAAATCAAAGGATGCAAGCTTCTTATAGTAAATAGCGGCTATGTTAACACAAGCTGTAAATCATTATTAACCGCGACGCCTTTATTTTCGATAGAGCTATGCGGAAATGCATTGGTGGCTGAACACTTCTCGAGTCCAGTCCAAACAAGCCGAAATGAAATATGGGTCGGAAACTCTGAACGTAATCTTCGCATCCGACGACTGGCATAAATCCTTTCATATTTTCACCCGTTTCCATTTTAGCTTGACCCCTAAAAACTAGGTTTCTAAATTAAACACAAATTAGTTTTCTTTCGTCAACCAAAGCGAATCTTCTTTGTCTTATACTTGGAGTACACAAGCCTGTAGCTTGCACATTTTTCTGCAAGGAGCTTTCACTTTTGTGTCAAATTTGTATAAAATTTGACGTAAGCGTGCCAGATACTTGCACAAGGATGTGCAAGCTACAGGAGTGTGTATTCCAGGCCTTACTTAAGAGAGTTCTTGAATTTATTAACTGAATCTACTTACCTACTCAGTACGCTGAGTATTTTTCTTAATTTTGCTGAATACTGTTGCAAGTGGCACAGGTCTTCAACGGGAACGCTAGGCACGCGACGGGTGAGGCGATAAAATTAGACATTCGGTCTCGTGTAGCAGCCCCTCTGAATAAATTTGTCTGAAAACCCTAAACATAGCCACAGTCATAATTTACCACAAAAAGGAATGCAATTTTTTGTTTTATACCCAATAAGATTGGGTTACGTTTTTGCTGCTAGTCCTGTTGAAATACGATTATAGCGATCTGTATTTTAATTTATGTAAGTTCTGCATAAGACACCGCTGTTCGAAAGTTACTGTTGCTTTGACATGTTTGTAAAAAAAATTAGACTTATCAAAGTTGATTGTACAATATCTCGATTCAGCGTTGGTTATATTAAGAAACCCAACGACACTGTGATGACAGTAATAATTTGTAACACAAACTCAAAAAGTACCTACACCTTTGTAGGCTGCTTTGCGAGAGTCGTCTTTGGCGCCCAGAGAACACTTGTGTTGACCTCGACTGCTTGACAAAAGGACTCGTTAGTGGTTGGAACTGATTTCTATTGTTCTGAATTTCTATAAAATTTCTTGCTAACTTTAAACTTGTTACACAAAGAAGCAGCAATAGGATTGCATCGCGACTGACTTGTGGAAATGTAAATGATCGCATGTAAAGATGGCCGTGGATCACTGAATCTGGATGAATCTCACGTAAATCCCATTGATAAGCTATACTGACGTTAATTGAAACCGATACTCGTGGTGATCGTTCCGGCCGCGTGCGCCGAGGATCTGATTGCAGCCACCGGACAGCCGACCGTGGCGTCCGTGGCAGCCGGGTCGGGTCAACCGGCGCCGGCGCATTGATGCGAGTGCAATATCTCACTGGGTTACCGCCCAGCACTCTTGTATGTTAAACCGCTTAAACTTTTAACATGCGTTAACCAGCGCGCTGGTCACGGTTGCGTACACAATCCATTGGTGATTTATTATCATTGCATGAGCTGTTACAATATACCGTATTGATAGCAACTTGGAGTGTTGATTTACGCAATTGTAGTAAAAGTATCCTAGACTCAGTAACCACTAACGAATGTTAAGATGTCAAGTCATATTTTGATGTTAAAATTCAACATCGGAGTTTCTAGAAAAAATGCTCCATTGACACAGATGTTCAACATTAATTATGTAAGGTTGAAGCAGATAATTAGTTTTGTAATATCAGTTATTTTTTTACTGATGCCAGCTTGCGTCAGAAGTTTACGTTCCTCGCCTGGCAGTCCCGTGGTTTTTCCTTGTTAGTATATTTGTTTCTTAATTGAGTAAGCCATGTTTGTAGTTCATTTTCACAGCTTTCGTGCAAGGCCGTGTAGGATGGTCACGAGCATTGAGCCTTATACGGCGGTGGTCTCGTCATTCCAGATTTGATTCTCAAAGCGCACTCGGCATCGGCACCATATGGCTGCTGCTACACCGGTCAAGGCCGAGCACCAGTCTTTCTGGGTCGACACTTGAGAAGTTCAAAGGAAAAATTCTGCCTTACCTTGTAAATACTTCTAGTACATCGTTTTACTACAGTTCGCCGTGACATCACTTCGTAAAGCGATGCCATAAAAATACAAGATTCGAAAAATGTCTGCACTGAAAGTTCTTCTTGTGATATTTACAACCATCTTGTCATCGACTGTGGTAGTTGAACTTGCCACTTCGAATCATTCGCTAATAGAGTGGTCAAGCTCGAGCGAAGACAATTGGAAAGTCATTGATTTCGACCGGGGACAGCTGTTTTCGACCCTGTTATCTGATTTTCCGCTCATTAAGCGAATTATTAAAGTCATTACTTTCGCCATGGAGCAGATTGCAACTATGTCCGTTCGTTATTACACAGCAATACGTATAACACGTAATACAGCGTGAACGTGAAAGGTAAAGAGAATTGAAATTTCCTGTCTGATCGATGTTGAGTGGACAGGATATTACTGTCTGCGAAAATTTGTCAAGATCCGTCCTATCCTTCAGGAAACATGGTATGATTTTTAATATCCCTGGTTGAAATATCGCCGTGAATCGTTAGCACAATTATTTATTTTCGAAAAATTCGACTTACAAGATTTGACACCAGGCTATAGGGACTTTCCAACCGTGTTTATCATTAACTACTAGAGTGTTAATTAAATATAGACAATATAATGTCAAGTGTCTACATAAAAGATTAAGATTATTTATTAAATAGTGTTTTTATACACAGGCTGTGGCTTGCCCTCATTGCTTGTTGAGATCAGCTTAGAAAAGCCGGTGATTTCACACAATAACAGGGTTATCAAACTTTCCATCCGCAATTGCTTATTCTTTGCCATGAATATCTAACACAATTGGGCTTAAATTCTATTGCTAAGTACTTTGCATTCAAGCCGAAATTAATTCGTAGCCTTATTTCCCACGCGCGTGGTTTTATTCGAACATTATCTACATAAGCTGCATAACTTAGTGTGTCAGTTTCATTAACGCCAATCTTTATTATTAAACTACATTGTTATACATGTTATAAGTATGTAATTGGGTAACTTAATATAAATCAAAGTTGTTGTACAACATGTAAGAAAAATGTTCTAGACAGTCGAATGGGATTTCCTGAATACTTAATGAAGAATTAAACTTCATTTTAAGATTCTTGATTGCTATTCACGTGGTTGTTCTAAATGGTAAAATATACAACACACAGATGATTTTGACGACTAACTTAAACGTGCTAAAAAACGAATGTTTGTCTGAACACTTATTTGAACAATAATTGAGCTCAACGAACCAGAAAATGTGATAATATCCGACATCTGACATGCAAATGTAACGCCTAGCGGCAAATCTGTTATTGCGCTACAGCTAGGCTAGATCATGAATGAAGATGAAACTCTGAATTTGCCCCGATCAGCCTTCGGTTATTGCACGCGATTGAATCTCCGAAGCGGAACGTATAGCCAATTTGCAGGTCATTATAGATCCAATCTGCTACTTTGATGCAGCCCCTGCATGAACAAGTTAAAAGTGCTGCATTTTGCTGCAATTTTTTGCAAATTTCTTGTGTTTTAAACGAGCCGCCGACCACTTCAGCTTGCAAGCTCATTCTGATCTAGATATCATTCGTACTTTTTTTGTCCTGAACGTCCGCGGCTGCGGGGTTGATTACTGGCTCGCCATAACCTTGCCAATTTATGTTGACATGTGTGTGTGTATAAAATTGGTAATAGGGACAGGCATGCGAGTTGTTGGGTTGATAGTTTAGCTACACATGGTGACGCCCCTCCCCTCGCTTCGGTTTTATTTAGTAGTCAGTTTGATCCGCGCCGGTCTTGTACATTGACGCGTGTACGGACGATCGGCATCTGACGAGATAATCTCATTTAACACGTTTACTTACCGAAACTGTGAAAGTGGTTTATTGGAAAGTTTAATTGGATTATGTGCATTGTTATTGAAGAGTTTTACACATGTTTTTCGTGCGAAGGTAAATTATTATTTTTAATTTCAAGTTATTGACAGGATTTAGTAGTTTTTCTCTGAAAATTACACATCTCCGGTTGCTTAGGATATGATTCTTTTGATAGGCATAATTTGATCAATAGTTGTAATTGTAAACTACTTAAGATATCTAGCTGTAAATGTATTGGGTGTAATCGACTATTCGAAATTAGTATGATTGGCATAAGCAGCGCGCAGCATCAGAAACTTTTAACCACTTAGTGTCAACAGAGTCACACAACGGTACTAAAACCGGAATTAATAATTTTTTGCGCCATAAATAATATTAGGTATACTTTATTATGAAGTTTATTTTAGTGTGCTGTCTGTGATAATTCATTAATTAACAACAATATTGCTCATTGCAATCGTTTACTTGCGTGTTTTTATTATCAATTATCAAATAATTATCCTATCAGCGTATCACATCACTCAAACTTTTAATTTATCTTTATAATCTCATAAATGGTAATTTGCTTCGACACGACGCTATGTTGATAGCTGTATTTTTGTTTAAACAAAATGGCACGAAGACTACGACATAGGTACTCATAACTTTGAGGGTGTATTTGAATGTGAAGAATTTAATTTCCGACAGGAAAGTTAAGAAATTACTGTTAATTCCGATTTTGCAATCTTATCTTCGTTTTATTTATCTTCACAATCTCATCAATATCTCTCGCTACTGAGTTTTTCACTTCACATACATCGGAAGAGGCAGGGTCCTTGAAAATGTGTGGATAAAACTAGTCTAAATGATATTTGAGATATTTTTCCGCTCCACTATATTAATTTAAGGGCGATAGTTAGTGATAGTTTCCCAAAAATCAATGTTGGTAATTGAACATTTCCATCTCGCAGTAAAGCAATAGCGAGGGTGTTCATTGTGGGGGACTCGATGTTTGCTCCAACAATAAAACTGTTGTCTGTGACAACACGCTCAATAAGCAAACACGCGAGCTTCCAAATGAGTTATTTATCTAATCTTTCACCTTGCTAGGAGCCGGCGTCAAGTTCGGTGAAAAATCGATGGCCCATTTATTTGCATAGCCCATGAAATCATTAATCGTGTCAGTGTTGCCAAATTCGATTTGTTCAAATGTCGCCGAGTCGTTATGACGGGGATAATCTGAAACACATTACGGGGGAGGTTGGAATAATGTAGGGCATGCGTGTACTCCCAATTTTTTAACGTTGCGTGATATGGGTAGTGAATTATGAGATGTAGGTACAATTACACGTTGTATGCACGCCCATGCCTCATACGGCGATTATTATTTATTACATTGAAACGAGAGTATAAGTGGGAATAATGCTTGTTCTCTTCCGGTCGATTGCGGCGAAACTTATGGATATACACGCGGTTATATCACCCTAAATGTATATTATTGCCGTGCTATCAAATAAACATTTCATTCGATTAAATATTCAAATCGTTAAATATTTAAAATGAAACTCGTCACATAAAATTAACTTTCTCATTCATAATTAAGGCGTAATTGTTGCTTTTGATTAATAAAATGAATAGTTAATGAAACATTTAATTGAGCACTAAAGTTATGGGAAACTGCTTGCGTAACAGGTTCTAACAGCACATGCCTAATAACCGTTAAACTGCACATTGCTGACCTTTAACGTTAACATGTTGTTTAAATTATTGAAAAACGAATAGACAGCGTGAACGTCTGTTGGAGATATTTCTAGTGTCCTAATTTACAGGGTATTTTGAGCACTCTTAATTCTCTAAAGTCACACATAACATACTTACTACTAACCGAGCAACCTGCTTGCTTCAAAAATAAGCTTACTTGTATTGCAAAAAATAGTTCCGTAGTTAATTGACGCGCCGGTCTTTATTGCACCGAGCCCTCTGTATCCGGTCCCGCCCTGTCTGCCCGCTAATGGCAAAAGCAAGGGGTTATACACAATTCCACATGCGACGGCCGTACATTGTACTAAACACAATGCAATGCAACGTAATACCACTTGTCTCCTGACAGCTTTACGATGGAGGGCACAGGTTCAACTTTAAATAGATTAGAACACACGATGCATTGATGCTTTTAAAATTTATTGTTGGTATAATAGATACTGCAGAGTTCTTTCTTAGTTTAATTGATGCTCCTGATGGTATGTAATCAGCAGCTAAACGCATACAACCATTTTTGCCTAAACGCGTTGTGGTAACTGGTAACAGAAATAGCTTAATAAAAGAAGTAACAGCTACATAATGGTGACAAAATGGTTGTATCAGAACCTTCCGTGTGCCGTAAAGGGATTCCTTTTAAAACAGCCTTTCTCAAACTTTGAATGTAAGATCCCTGATTCGTTCGACCATGGACCTCTAAAATGAGACATCAAGGACCTATTTTTATTCTGTTCGCTAACCTTTTAAAATGCGCTCGCGGACCCCTTCTTGGGAAATTGTCATATTTCAGTTTGTTATTGTAAGTTTCGCTAGAAAAATAACTGGTGAAGAAGAAACTTCTCATAGTAATTCGGTGCAATTACGGCTTAGTTCGAGTAGTTACAAAATCCGTGTTGTTAGAATATCTGTGTGACCTTTGAAATATGCCACGCTTATCGAACAGCTCAAATATAACGGTAGCGACCCTTGCCTTGTTCGAAATTAGTGCCGGCTCCTCGGGGATGTCTCAATGGAGCTCTGTGGCCTGTTATATGGCCCAATAACTTTTAATGTGAAGCGTTTTTTCTCACTCAACTAATTAAAATTAATTAATACGCTCCCAGTCCCGTGCTACATATACTACCACATTCACGTTTTCGTGAGTCCAGTGGTATATCAATGTGGCACGGTGTGCAGTTCTCGTGACTCCTCAAATGCAAAATAACTTTGGTATTTTCAGTTGTTAACTTGTGTATATGTGGGACTTGTTAGTAGATGTTTGTCGACGGGAAAATAGCAATACGAAAATTTCTGTTAAGCCATCATTGACTTCACTGACCGTAAACTCGGTATTCTGTGTGGTATGCCACTTTAACGATGGGATGCTAAATGCTGTAATTTATCTGTGAAATTATTATAAAAGCCAGTGTAAATAGAAATATGTTGGTGTGTTCGTTTTATTTGCTTTTTAACTCAACCGGGCTTTAACCCCGTTGGTCAATGTTACAGAGATTTACAGGATGCTATTTATCCACCAAACGATAAACAAACTGTTTGCCAAAAACATGGCCTCGCCTGTCGAACTTCTCAGCGTTGTGGTGCAACGACCTTGTGTGCTTTAAACATGCTGAAGCTAAATAACATTGGAAATACCAAATTCAATTGCGGTCTTGTAAGTAACTTCAAAGTGTAACAGACTCCTCGCATTCGATAAAAGATTGATTCTTGTAGCGTGACCGTTTAATTGCAGGAATGCTCCGCACTAACCTAAACGACGAGTTATGAGATCAGTCATCGAAAAAACTTCAACGCTTAAAGTTTTTACGATCTAGCGATACTGATAAAAATAAGTCTTCTGACTCGGGAATAAATCTTCTAACTTCGTTGTTGTTGCTGGTTTTTATAGTCATCAATCAGACCTCTCAGACCAGGCTGTTCTTGCAAACAACTTTTCTTGCTGATTATTAACGTAACCTTCATCTTGTCCAGTGATTATAGTTCTGAAGAGATGATGTTTCCTTATCGTGTTCTCACTGCGCAATATGGAGTTTTTGTTAAAACATTCCTACCAAATTATAGGGGTGTACGGCTAAGTGCATTTTAATTATTGTTTACTAAATATTTTTATCACATTGTAGACATGATTGTCTAATTTTATGGACAGTCACAAATAGACTATAGTGGCTAATTATATCGGAATATCAGAACAAGGTTTTATGTCTTGAATTAAAATCGTGTTCCGATATATTGGCCAGTTGGTGGCTACGATATATCTGACGCTGACTATAAAATTATAACATCAGACAAGATCGTATCCTCTTCAAACGAAGCTGTCAGATGTCAGTATGCCACTAATAGCTATTAAGGCTGTTTGTTTAGTCTTGAGATTACGTCACAAGCCTAATATTGTCACTGTCCGATTCTTAGCTAGTGTATTTGTACCTTTATGGGTATAAATATAATAACTACAGTTGGCTTTATCAACGCGTGTTAGATATATAACTAAGCAACGCTCACAAGTTATACCTCTAAGTTTACCAAGTTTGTAAACATGAAACTACCCACGACATGAAACCGTAGGTTTACTTACCTAACTCAGTCAGAAAAAGTTAATTGGTGTGTACTTGATACAATTATTTGTTTTGCTGAAGCTGGAACACTGTTGACAAAAGATTACGTAAACGGGAAAATCCTGTTTGCTAGCACATTACCTTATAATATAGCTATAGAACCCTCAAGTAATTTTCATGTCGGAGACTATGGCGCTGTGTCTCGTCTCGACCTTGGCGTGAAAAACGTTTATTAAACATTTTATTTTTCCTTAAAGTTGTAAATATTTTACTTAATATCGTTAAAGTTTAAGTAAATGCCTATCATAATTTTATTTCAGAACATTTACTTCAAAGTTTTAGTAACTAAATTGCCTGCAATGAAAAAGATTGACGTTTAGGTTTAGATGCAAATTGTTGTTTTATATACGTGTGTATGTAAGCAATTGGACATTAACCTACATGTGTGGTGCAATAGTTAGCGTTACTCGAAATCCGATGGCGACATGGAAACACGCCAAGTAGTTACTTGGGAGGTATGTGATCCAAATTTTCAACATGTAGGCAACAGCTTTCTTTTGTTCGTCCACTTGTATTGCCCAAGACTTAGATAAAACCGTGCCATTTCGATTAGATTACGATAATTTCTACAAACAAAAAAATATCAACTATCCGATGATTAAATGTTCAAAATACCTACTTGTGTTCAGTTTTTAATTCAGTTTTAACATGCCTAACATGGACCATTTTCCCTGAGAATGAGAAATGAATAAGAATCGCAGGTTGTATAGTAAAGCATGGTTGTTGGACGTGTGTTGATTATTTTAGTTGGCAAAATGCAATGCAGCTTTATTCAGAATACTAAAGAGAAACAAAATCCTCATTTAAAATTACCCGTGCGATTTTTACCTTATGAAAGTCAAGTTGAAATAGAAATCGCAGTGGCAGTCCGCATATATATCGGATCGGATGAAAGCTCCCAGCACTCAAATATCCATCTGGTAAACCACAACAGATAACCACGAGAATACAAATCTACCTATTTAACTGCGGCGGTAGCACTTTGTCTCAAATACTGGGAAAGTACCTATTTGTCGTGGCATATAGCCTAGACTTAGATATTAAATAGTTACAAAAAGTCAGGGCTTTTTATAGATTTTTTCATTTAGTCACGGGAATGATGTTCTCTTTAATACGGCTGTTAAAATTCCAGAATTTTCTATTTCCATCCAACCTGATGAGTTTTCCGTGAAGCGTGACCGGTGCCGGTGGCGTTGACTTGAGACCTTCGCCGTGGCCTTTCTAGCTCGCTTAATTAATGGCCGCCACAGCACAAGCGCTTTAACGCTGGTAAAAATAACCATATGATTAATACCATGTGGGTGCAGACGGCTCGTCGGCGATCGCAACCATGACGAATTGAATAGTAGACCTCTGAGTGGGAGTCGCTAGCATTAAGCTCATATTTGAATAGGCAGGTTACTACGCCCGCGAACAGATTGCGGAGCGATGACCTGACCCCCCCAAGCCCTCAATCCTAACTAGAATGTTTATCTCGATCCGATGCAAGTATTTGAATACATGTTCATTTATCTTCCTCAATTGTATTGGTGCTGGGAAAGCGTCGTCTTATCGCAAACGGTTTGTCCGAGAAGTTGTGACAATCGTAACTCAGATATAAGGGCTCTTCGACATGGCTATACCTATATAATCCGTTTGTCGAGTTGTTTGGCCTGATGATACATTCATACATAGATAACAAAACATGGGCGTTTATTGCTCAATTGCACTAAAAATAAGAGTTATGATACTATGTAACGACAGCTTTAATTATGGGAATAAATTTCATGTAAATAAGCAAAACATTGTGGTAATGTGGCGGTATGAATAGTCTGCGAGGCCGTGCGGGCAGCCTCCAGCCATGGGAACGCATTGTGTCGCTTCCACTCGCAGTGAAACGCTTTGCTATATGTCGATAGGTTTTGCGCTTTGTTGCTAGTTTCACCACTTGACATTCTAAAGAATAACTGACTTTTTAATATCATAAACGAACAATCAAGCTACCTGTGTTTTTACAACTGAGTATGCTATTGACCGATGTTATTGTTCGCAAGAATATTCGAAGCGAAGCGAATTTTCCATTATTTCAAGAGTTTTGTCCGTAAGGAGAGTCTCATAGTAGTAATGAAATGTATATAATATTGGACTAAGGGTTAAGCTAACTTCAATACTTACCACAATTATCATACTTGGATGTTGATCAGGTCATAGGAAACGTTAAATTAAGCACCTAGTTACGTACTAAAGCATAAAGTAGGCACAAGAAGAATTATGAGATTAAAAAGGTCGGGCTAGTAGGTACGTAAGTACCTACCTAATACATACCTTCCTTACTGTACTGTGATGATATTATAAAAGGAAGCCATAAGACGCCGCTGTTAACAAGAGCGTCATTGGCTGGAAATAAGTGAATGCAATAATACATTTTTTATTTATGTGTTAAGTTAGCCGTCACGTGAAATTAATTATTATAACTTCGTAATTGTAGACAGCTCTAGATAGGATCGCAAGTGAACGGTGGGACAATAGGAGTTTGTAGTCTGTCCCTTGAGATTGACCACGACACCGCGTTAAGCCGTCAGGCCCTCTGAAACAATGCACTAGTCCGCTGCTTATAACTGATTGCTTGCCACCGTACATCTTTTGTTAATATTTCTTTGTTTTGTTACAGATCATGTGATTTAGTAGTAGAGATGGAAGAAGGCGGCACAACATGCGCTAGTGATGACCGCGATCCACCCTTGGTCGAAATCGCGTCTAATGAAGACGTCTCCGATCGTTGTGATGCATCCACCGACAGCGAAGGACTCGCGACCAGTGGCAATACAATCATCACTAATAACGAAAGCGGAGTCGTTTTAGACTCCGGTGACGAGTGCAACAAGAATGTAACGGTCGAATCCTTAGTTGAGCACGGACCGTGCGAAGTGAACGATGACGCGAGATCGCTGTGTGATTTGGACAGCTTACCAGCCGGAGACGAGCTAGTGTTAGGCGCCGCGGGCAGTGACAGCGGGGTAGAAGGTTGCGGACGCGCGCTAAGTAGCGGTGGCGGCTCACGCTCATGTGCGTCGAGTGTCGTATCGTGCGGTTCCGGTTGCGGCTCGGAGAGTTCGTCCGTAGCCGGTGCGCCTCCACGTCCGCGCCGTCGCGCTACTGTCACCGTTACCGAGCCGAAGCGCAGCTCTCCCCTCGGGTCCTCCACGCCCCGCCCTGTCACCGCTCCTCGTGGACCAAACTTAGCTACAAGGGAACGCGCCAGAAGTAGAGAGAAACCGACTCCGCCCGAAAAACCGCGGCCGCTCACGCCGAAACCGCGAATCCGTCCTACTGGCGAACTCCCGAACCTCATCCGCGAAAGCCCAGCGCTGCGAGCGAAACCAACTAAGACGTCCACGGCCCGATGCCGAACGCCCAACTCGCCCAGCGAGGAAAAGAGATGGCCTTCAAATGGGCCTCGGCTGACGACCCCTACGGACGCCAGCGCAGCCCGAATAGCGGCCGACAAATATGGCACGCTACCACGTCGAAGGCGAGAAAACGGAGATACCGACAGTTCACCCAAACATGAAGCCACGCCTCCAATCTCGAGGCGACCGACCATCACACGTTCAGTGTCTACGCGATCGACGACAAAAACTCGAGTTAGGATCTATGCTGAAAAGATATCCCAGACGGTGCTACTAGGAACAGACGTGGAGTCAGCTTTAGCTGGGGTTACACCTAATATTGAAAGGTAAGTTTGTAAGGTTAACTTAGGTTAAATGACGACATATTAACTAATAAGACTTTTTTATTTCGTTTCTTTGGCAAATTTAATTCTTCAGGTGTACAGCTAATTCGAAACTACGCGCTATCGTTATAGTAACGAGTAAATACGTAGCGCGATCACAGTTTAAAATTGGCATCTAAACAAAAGACAAACAGCGCGCGACTAGGTTAACCTAAAGCTTAAAGTTGGTAGCTTAGCATTACCGATAGGATAAACAGTCAGTTATCTTCATAGAGAAAATAAAAATAACCAATTAAGAGTGGTAATAAGAGCTATTCAATTGTGGCAACACATCAGTCTTTTTCGACTTATACCATATACAATTTTTTCCCGATGGTTTTTCCTTTATCTTCTATATCGAACTAACCCATTTAAGTAATTAGGATTTTGATCATAAATTAACTTATTGCTTTTTATGTTAATCGAGTTTAATACTCTATGCCGCACAACGACTAAACATTAACTATCCATATCGATCATTAGTAGCTGCTTGCTCAACTTTATTTACCCTCTTGACCTCTTGATCAGAGTACAGTAATCGCCAAATTCGGTTTGGTGTAATTTGATTTCATATGAATTGTATGACGTATTCACTCTGTTAGTTTGTTCGCTCTATGGTTATCGTGTTTGGCAGTAGTCGCGAGGTGACCCGCTGCCACCGCGGCGTGCAGGCCAGCTCTCGCGACGCGGAGCTGGCGCGGCTGGCGGCGGCGGCGGCGGCGGGCGAGGCGGCGGCGGCGGCCGAGCGCGAGCGCCGGCAGCACGCCGAGGCGCAGCTGGCTGCTGAGCGCGCCGCCCGCCTCGCCGCCATCGCTGACTTGGAACGGAACACGCAACGGCTCCTCGAGCTCGCTGGTGCTGGTGAGTTAACTAAAGTAGGGCGAAGATAGGTATAAGCTGGCGGAAATATCAGTGCACCTCGTCCTTTGGAATTGCCTGTGGAACCGTCTGTCCTTCCATCCTCAACATCTTAATGGTTGGCAGTTTAGTACCGTGCGTTTTAAACGCAATTTCCTTCCTCGTACGACAAAGATCTGGAACCAACTTCTTGCTGCAACATTCCCTGAGCGGTACAATTTAGGGATCTTTAAAAAACGAGCCTTCCTGTTCTTGAAAGGGCCAGCAACGCACCTGTGATTCCCCAAGTCTTGCAGGTGTCCCTGGGCGGTGGTGATTACTTTGCATCAGGTGACCCGTCTGCTCATTTGCCCACTCATGCCTCGCGCCGTGTCCGCGTACGTAGTAGTAGTTGTACGTTGTGGTAATGTTTGCAGAGTGGACCTTCCACTTTTTAGGAATGCAAATATCTGGCCATGCACCTTGGACATCAAATCAGGCTACCACGATGATAATCTCACTAGCGCAAAGAACACAAGCTGTTTAAGTAGACTGAAAACAAAACACAAGTAGCTATTAAAAAAGTAGTAGATAGTGTGCTATTTACGTGATTACTACCGTTACGTTTGTGGGATGTTTTGCGACACTATGATGACCTGTTTGTTACTCAGTTGCGAGAATGTACCGGCCTCTGTCATTTGTCATTATTCGTTACGGCGTGGTAGCTCTTATAATGTTCAAGGGGAAATGTTTCGTTGCCTACTCGCTTCAATTACTGAACAACTAGCATTGTAACCTATGTTACAGTCAGCTGAAGTAAATACTAGGCAGATAACTGGGTACATGTTTCTAACACAACAATATTCTTAAGACATCCACAGGTCATCGATTATCTTAAATCGTGACACGGTTCGTTTCGTTTCCAAATGGTTTGGCATCGGTTCAGTGAAAGGAACTATATGTGACTTGAGTGCGTGGCATCTTGCAATTGTTACAAGGTTTAACGAGAAGTCGTGCTCTAAACATAGAATGCGATGATCCATTAGCTGTTCCGAGGGAACGATAGTACGTAATTTTTAATGAGCGCCAAAGGGCTTCAAGCAACATCGAGGAGGGTACGGAAAATTTAATTCCTTCCTTTGCATTCATGCGTTCACGCGAGCTGCAAGAGTGGTACGATACTAAACTGCTCATCTCTTCTTCAGCTTCCTTAAGAATATGTACTGCGAACGCTCGCGTCGTGTTTTGTTCTTTGTCGAATATGGGGCTCTCTTTTCCAGTTTAGACAACTTGTCTGACGGCATACGTACAGTGAAATAAACTGAATCGAGTGCCACTACGGAACCTTGTCATTGCAAGTGTCATATTGACATACATGGCCTTCATATATGCCAAAGAAATTATTGTTGTGTATGAAAACACTCCAAAGACGTACGCGATTTAGTTTCCTCGACCGTACTGTTGCAGCTTAAGATTTTCCTTAAAGATCACAGTCAGAGGTTTACTTAAATCTATTTCTAAGACGTTTGTCATATGTGTTAGTACAATATTGCTTTTGTGTTTGTAGGTGCCGGCGCGGGCGCAGACGGTTGCTTGCAAGCGCTGGAGGAGCAGTTGCGAGCGGCGCGCGAGTTGGCGGCCAAGCAACGCGGTGACATCGACTCGCTCAGGGAACACTGCGATCGACTGCACCACGTAAGTTTACATAGCCAGTAGTTGCAGCTACTTAACTGTCAAGCTACTGCCATGAAGCGGACATGAGCAGTGGAGTAATTATATCATCTGCCCATGGAAAATATTTTCTAAATACTCATCCTTTCCGTGCTCTAGGCCAAGCCGGTTAAAGGCCCCGTAAAGCCAGGGAACTGTGGTATTTTTGAACGTAAAGACTTTTCTGATTGCGTTTTTTATCTTTGCGTTTTAAACCTTGTACCACTAAACAAAATAAACATTGCCTTGACGAATTATAGAATTATAGAAACTGTTTAAATCGGTTTCTAAATCCACCCCCGCTGGAAGTGCTACGCGAATCATGCGATGGTCTACCTGCGGGATCCATACATGAGTGTCTTGTATAAGTCTCTCTTTAGTCACAAGCTTTCTCCGAAGTAATTGACTACGTTTATTTAGCAGCTGTCTACAACAGATTGCGTGGATACTAACTTAAGTGTAAGACAGATAATGCTGTACAGAAGCATAATTAGCATAAGGGGAGTTTCGGTCTGACTATAATAATATGTTGATGTTAAATTAAGTGATGTTTATAGCTAGATATGGCCTAGATAGTTCACACTAAGGTCAAGTTTAGTTTAAGCGTACCTACTCAGCACTCTAAGGCTAATCACGATACTAAAATCATTTTCTTTCGTAAGATTTGCCTTAGCAAGATACCGGAGGCTTGGTATGCCAGACCGGGTGTCGCTTACAGGAAATGGCTTAAGATAAATGTAATTTGAATAATACTTTTGACAGTGATAAGTTTATAATACGACGTAGGATTACACGAGATAAGGTGTTGTAACGGGATTTAGGTCTGTTTTCTTTAATTACGTTGTAAAAAGACTTGTTATGATGGGTTACTGATACAATAAATACGGACACACCCAAGTACCGTGCACGGATAATTTATAATTTTGGCCGCTATTGGTTATTAAGTGGCTGACAATTTTTGATTTCGACTTATGACTATAGGTATCAGTGTGAGGTATTTTTGACGTATCAGCAGAAAGGCTGAGGATTGTCATCTTAAGCTTCATTCCACGCGGCCCGGCAACGATATTGAATGTTATTCGAAAAATGCTGAAATGCCTAAAAACAGATACGTAATATAGAAAAGGCGCATTCGTCTGTTCACACACAGCATACAAAAAAGCAGTACGAACGTGCTCGACATGAGGAATACGTAAAATCAATAGAAATGACACTGTCTTTTTGAATGAGTATTGAAGTGAAAACTGATCCAATACAATCTACATTTTAAGTGTTATATGTGTACGTACAGTGATTCAAGAGGAATGTTTATACGTATAGCCTGTGTGAAGGGGGGGGGGGGGGGGGGGCTAGTATAAAATAAAACATTGAAAACAGTAGCATTCATACTTCCTGTTATAGTGCTGTGGTACACTCACTCCACTTTATTGTTGCTATTACTATTTTTATGGCATGGTAAATAAGAAACAAGCCAGTCCATGGAAGCAGTTGCCTTTGTTATGCGCTGTAAAATAGAGGTTAGCCCTAGGAATAGACTTCGCGGGAATTGTTGGAAAACGCGTTTCTAACTTCCGCTACTTTCTATTAGTCGGCAATAGTCGGCATGTACGCAAATGTCGCTTGAAGCTCCGCAACTGAGCACCGTAAAGTGCAGGGCGACATTGACAAGTTGTTTTGACGCGTCTATTACACTTAGCAATTGAAGGATATCATTACTTGTGCTCTATTTAAGTTGTTCATCGATTCAAGTCTTTTCTTATTTTTAACTTAATTGTGTGTATTACAGTATCAAATAAACGTTAGATAGATAATCTATCTTTCAACACAAACTCTGTTCAATATGTTTTATTTGCGACTATATCGGCATAAAACCGAATAACACTGGCCGCAAACGTAACAACGAAAGCGAAGCAAGACATATGTTTAACGGCGGCGAACTCTTTTTAAACAATCCTACATTCCGTCAAAGTACTTAGTTGGAGAAATGGGGCGTATTTCTGTGAATTCGCATCGTTTATTTGTCATAAAAAAGTCTGTATTCTATCAAAGCGCCGGAGGAAATGGGACAAGGCAGAATATACTAGCTAGTACTTTACAGGTATAACTAAATTTCTGTTTGATATGTGGTCATCGCATCAGGTCTCTGCTTAATAAACGGGTCTTACTATTCCTTCTATTAGATTATTAAGCTTGCACTTGGATTTTATGTGTGCGAACAAGAAGGTTGTTAAAGCCTCGTAATGGTCGCTCTGTCCGACAATAAAACTACAGATTCGAAACTCGTTGTCATACATAATAGCACCTTGTTTACCTTTTAATAAACATACCTCGTTGCCTTGCATGTGCTATAAATTTTAAAACAGGTTGTTGCGGTCAAAACGCTTTATCAAAGGTCACATCAGCGAGATCATGTTCTTAACGACAAAAAATATACGGAATAATTATTTAATGTTTAGCGACTAGCTGATCTTTTTTTGTTTAAAAGTTTATGGCTGTGAATATTAGACGAGCACTGAGTACGTTCAAATAATGCCCTGCAATTCAGCGGCATTGCCATATTGTGCAATTTAGTATATTTTCAAGTTTCATAAGAGTCTGGCGTTGTGTATGATTAGGATAGGTACTAAAGGATAGGATTATTAAGTTAAGCTATCTATTGTTCGTACAGGAGGCGTGTAGTGCGCGCGAGTCGGCGCGGGCTCTGGAGGCCCGCCTGTCGGAGGCGGAGCGCGAGGCGGCCGAGATGCAGGACTTCCTGGCCGCCGAGACCGGCGCGCTCGGGGACTCGCTGCGCGACGCGGAGGCCGAGCTGGCGCGCGCCAACAAGGACCTCGAGCGGAGGTGATACTCGTTGTTATCTAGCTTCCGCCCGCAACTTCGTCCGCGTAGCATTTTACTTGGGAATTGATGTCGATAGTATATTTTTAATTCTGCAATAATTATTATATCCACTCACATCCTCCCTCATACACTTTCGCATTTATTTAGTAGGATTTTGCGGAGGATTGCGATTGCTCGAACGGCACAACGAAATGAATGCGAGCGATCGAACGGGCCGCTCGGCTCCGTAGTTCGAGTCGGCGAGTCAATGTGGTTCCGGTGGTTGTTCTAGACGCGCGGAGTGCCGGCAGCTGGTGCGGCTGTGCGAGCAGCGGCGGCAGGAGGCGCTGGCCGCGGCGGCGCGGGCGCGGGGCGGGGGCGGCGCGGCGCGCGCGCTGGCCGCGCTGGCCCGCCGCCTGCGCGCGCTCACCGACGCCGTGGCGCGCGCCTACGCGCTGCCCGCGCCGCAGCTGCAGCCCAGCGTGTACCACAACGCCGCCTACAGGTACAGGCCGCCGCCAGGCGCTGGCCCGCCGCCTGCGCGCGCTCACCGACGCCGTGGCGCGCGCCTACGCGCTGCCCGCGCCGCAGCTGCAGCCCAGCGTGTACCACAACGCCGCCTACAGGTACAGGCCGCCGCCAGGCGCTGGCCCGCCGCCTGCGCGCGCTCACCGACGCCGTGGCGCGCGCCTACGCGCTGCCCGCGCCGCAGCTGCAGCCCAGCGTGTACCACAACGCCGCCTACAGGTACAGGCCGCCGCCAGGCGCTGGCCCGCCGCCTGCGCGCGCTCACCGACGCCGTGGCGCGCGCCTACGCGCTGCCCGCGCCGCAGCTGCAGCCCAGCGTGTACCACAACGCCGCCTACAGGTACAGGCCGCCGCCAGGCGCTCGGCAGAGCAACCAAGATATGGCGGTGCCCATAGCTCGCATCGGCTGACCGTGTATTGTAGATTGAAATTAAAATGTATCGTTTGATAATTTGTCTACTATTGATTTCCCATTATCGTTTCCATTTTCCAATTATTAAGTGAAGAACGCGATTTTAATACCTTAAATCGAATAATTTTCTAAAATTTTTCAGTAAATGCCTAATAAAATTTCACTCGCTTTATAGTTTACCATAAAACCACACACTTCTTTAATTATGCATATAAATGAAAGCATACGTTGTGTGCAGCCGCAGCGACAGCGGCGAGGCGCTGACGCCGGACGAGGACCGCGGCGGGCTGCTGACGGCCGTGGCGCGCGCGCTGTGCGGCGCCCCCGCCCCCGCGCCCGCCGGCGGCGCCCCCGCCCCCGCCCCGCTGGACGACGACCGCTCGCGCATCTCCGACGACAACGACAATTCCGCCGACCTGCTGGACTCCGAGACCGAGCCGTGCCTGGTCACTGATCCCGGTGAGTGATTGCAGCCGCTACTTGAGAATAAAATTTACATCGATTGAGTTACAAGTCGGTGATGTGCTACAGGCCGCAACCGCAGGCGACACTGCGGCTGGCAGTTGCTGTTGACTGCAGTGCTGCCTGCGATCGCAGTTGCTTGCCGCGCTCGGAATCAATCGCATAGAGGTCCATAGAAACCTGTGGTGTCGCTTGCAGTTTGCGATCTGCGGCTTAACTCGGACTCGTACCTTCACTGCGTGCGCGTAGTAAAACCCCCGCGACTGCGTGGTACCAAAGCGTGTGCATGGTTGCAGAGTGCGCCGAGGAGTGGTGGTCGGGCGCCGAGGGCGGAGTGTGGAGCGGCGAGGAGCTGTCCCCGGAGCGCGAGTCGTGCGGCGACGCCGAGTCCACGTCGGAGCGCGACTCGCTGCGCAACCTGTCGGCCGCCATCGCGCAGCGCCACCGCTCGGAGGCCGAGGACGCGGAGCGCGGCTCGCTGCTGGAGGCCGTGCTGGCGCTGGACAACCGCCTGTGCGAGCTGCTGCGCGCGCTGCGCCTCGCCGCCGCCGCCGCCAGCGCCACGGACGACGCCGACTCCATGCGCCTGGCTGCCGCTTTGAAGTAAGTTTTTTTATAAAGGCCATCGGATTAGGAGACGTGTCGCTAGTCGGTTTGTCAACTAAACTTTTAATTTTAGAGCACACTAATAAAGTTGACTTAGTAAAATTTGCATACGAATTTAAAGGTAGCGAAGATATTCATTGATCAGCGCAAACGATATGAAATTAATCTGCATCATTCGACTTGGTCTAAAGAAACTTTGTACTGTTAAGGAAATAATAAAACGACTATATACGAGACAATACGTTTTAACATTCATTTTAGTTTCTCTGCAATTTTTGGGTTGCGTCCAGTTCTTTACTCTATTTATTTATTTTATTGTTTGTAATAATTGTTTAACGATCTGACCTGACCACGCACGCTCGCAAAGCTTGTGTTACGAATTCCGAGCGGCAATATGCCTATTGCGTGAAAAACGCTAGCGCACTGATCTTTATCCGCATTTAGTAGTTTATTAATTTGTTTTGAGGCTTACTTTACGAAAACAAAGTGGCGTGCAGAGAACAACGTTCGCGAGCCTCTACAAATACAACAAACAAACATCTTGAACGGTATTCTATTGTTATTAATACAGTATGCTGCCCCTGTATTTGTCAATGGCTCATACAAATCCAAAATAAACAAGTTGTTATACAATCGTATCATAATTTCCTTAAGGTAATTTAGAGAATCAGTTGTGAATCATGTGCCGAAAGGTTTTAAGCTTGGCAGTTTATGCTAGCTCAATAAGTAAAATATAATTTCATTTAACGGCGCCCACAGATAATGCTTCGATTTTACCAATGGCTATCGGTAATTCTCGTGCTTCGCTCGATATCGTTGAATTTGATGGGTATCCAGACTTAGACAAGTTGTTATGGAAGTTACTGCTATAGAATTTATAGATTTGTTTGTAATTCATAGCTTTGTTTTTTTGCGATTCATAACGACCCCTTCTCACTATTTAGTTGTACGCCTTTGTCCCCTAGTCATGAAAAATGTCGGACCTTATAAGAAAAATTGCAACATCAATAATTCTTCAAACACTTATTATTATTTTTTTCTGATTATTATTTTTTCCCTCGACGTATAATAATACCTTACGACGCATACCTTATCCGCTTTCATTTCTGCTGTTTTTCTGTTGTCAGTAGACATTGAAAAAATAACAATAATAATTATTTGACTGTTTCGTTCCCACTAACACTTTTGTAACGGCTAGAAAGTCGATAGTGAACATGGCAAGATTAACCGATGAGTTTATGTAAAACGAATGTATTATAATATATTTTAGATACACTGCAGGATTTGTCCTGTCCTAAACATGTAATATCGATAATTTCAGAGACAAAATAGACATAACGGAAAAGAATGTAGCTGATGTGGTGGTGAAAAAACTAGCGGAACTGGACGCCAGCAAGAGTATGATGGAGCAGTACAGGCAGTCAGTAGAAGTGAGTACACATTAACTAAGCAAAGATGGTTACGTTTGTGATTGCAAAATTGTGTTCGTAAAAGCAGCCGCTATTTTTATAATTAGTGCGATAAATGTTATGATGATAAGAGATGTAATGTTTATGGTCGTCATCCTCCTGATGGATACGAAATGAACGGATGTGGTTGGCTAAAATTAAATGACCGAGACCAGGGGACCGATTTTGTCTGTTACATTACGCGAAAGTATCATTCAAGTCCAATTTTTTCGATTTGTATTTTTATATCAGAGTACAGATTTCTACCATTTTCGAATGTTATTTTCGAGTGAGAGATATAGAATCAAAAATCGTTTCCGTGGCCGTCGTTGAATGTAAATGTTCACCTTTATTACAATGCCTCAAGGTCTGAACTTAACTAAGAATCCCAGTACACACTGACAGTGGAATGATAAAGCTATAAAATCTATTTTTTTCTTTTTACAAACGATGCTTATTCATCTCAATAACTATCAAACTATTTATCTTTACATCACAATCGTAAAATTTAAAGCAATTACTGTCCATGTATAGAATATTAACAGGTATGTTAGTACTGTTAACTGGTTTAATGTGAAACAGGTATTTACACCATTCAGGCCCTGCTTGGCGATCTCGAGTCAAGAATAAGACGCGCAGGTTAATATAACTCATACGCTGGCTCGGCCTTCTCACCGCTTTAGAAGCACTCAGTACTGTGTCACCTTGTTCTATCCTGATTCGCAGTGTAGTCGCTAGCTGGAAATGTTATGCCTGTTTAAAGAAACAAATTGAAAATGTAAGGGCGAGAAAAAGCAAGAGTTAAATGTTAACAAAGTAGCACCCTCATTTCATTTATATTATTTTGTAATGAGATTTTTTAATGGATTGTCAAATTTAGATTAGAGCCAATTATTGTGATAAAAAGTCGCTTTATCGCTGAAAAAATAAGACCTTAATTGGTTTTTTCTGCAAGCGATTATACTGTGAAATATTTCCACAAGCTTTTTATAATATTCTCTGATTATTAATATCATTGATTACTTCTATATAAAATAGGATATTATCCCATACAAATTCTTGTGCACCTTGGGCGTTACGATACAACAGTAAATAATAATCCCGTTGGACCTACTGTATCTATAACACGATATCGTAGCTTATTCTGGAAAACCTACTAACTCACACCAACTTATGTTTTGTTACCACAAAAATTAAGACGTTTGGCATTCAACCAATGTTGCTAGTTTAGACTTGTAGATAAAAAAAAAATCGGAAAGCATGACATGACATGTATAAATTAGACAAAGATGAAATTGTCATGGTACAACCGCGAAAAGGCACCGACTTAGCATGTCCTGCCGGCATTGCTGCTACAGCGCTGGTATTCTGTCTAAACAACCGGTAAGAGAGTTGACGCAATCAGTCACATAATTAAATTTTTTATTGTAACGTTGTCACTTGAAGCTTCGATACCCAGGCCACAGGTCTAGCGTTCAACAAGGCAACTTATTTGGGATAGAACATAGTGACTTCACTCGAGCTTCAAACGCTTCGCCGCGTTGACTCGACGCACGTTGTATATAACACCAAGTTAATGTAAATAATAAATAAACGTAATAATAATAATAGTCTCTGCCTACCCCTGTGGGAAAAAGGCGTGACGGTATGTATGTATGTATAAATAAACGAGTTGTAACGGCAAAATTACTGGTGGAGTGTTTATTGGTGGATAACAAATGTTCTAAACGTGTACAATTGTAAATAATTAGCTATAGCTATAGCTCTTTCGCAAACGTATTGGCAGCATTCAACATCTTGCTGCGATATCATTCTTTTTATTTGTTAAATTACTGTGAGAAGTGGTCGGCATGGCTTCTTAAACGTGAGAAAAAGTATAACACGGTATTTAATTTAAATTATTCATGTTAGGTCTTTGTACAGTTTGTTTTGTGAAGGCATACTGTCTCTTTTGATCGATGTGAGTAGCCATGTCGACTGGTCAAATTTTATGCTTACAGTCACCATAAGGTATATAGGAGCTGTCTCATCTCTTTCTCTTTTTGTCTTTGTGCTAGCCGTGCAGGAATTCAGAAAGATTTGAACGCGCTCTTACGCGAATGACCATACGGTCGTGTTCAGATATTTTTGAATATTCAGACAGCCCAATGTATCTGATGGTGACTTTGTTTATTTTGTTAATGTATTGCGTGTTTCAGGTACTCAAAAGACAGTTGCAACAAACCGGTGAAGATGACGAATTGGAATTTGTTGAAGAAGTAAGTTTTTGTCTACTAATATTAAAAATGCGAGATTTATTTGTTGGCGATTGTATGTTTGTAACCCCTCCACGCTATAACAGCTAGGTGGACTTTGATACAATTTAAAACATAGCACTTCTGGATTTTTTATCTTGAAAAAACGTAATTTAACAGTAAAACTATGAAATATTGGTCAAAATCGTCGGTTATGGTTAAGGTTACCGTAAGAGTCGTGCCTCACCGGCACGTCAAGGCGACGTTTACAGAACTTGGTGAAACACACTACATACAATACATCACGTCATTCCTTACGGGGTAGACAGATCCTCAGGCAAGAAGACCTAAAAGGTCACGCTTAGCATGACAACGAATAAGTGGAAAAGGGGAATCACAATAGCGATCGGTCGCTAGCGCCTATGACATGATTCCTAATATATTCCTTTTATTTGAGCTTTTACTAAGATGTCCTGTGTCAGGAGCTGTCGCTGTGCACGGAGGCGGACCGGCGGCAGCGCTACGAGGCGCTGGACGCGGCGGCGAGCGCGCTGTCGGCGCGGCAGCAGTGCGTGCGCGCCTGGCCGCGCCTGGCCGCGCTGCAGCGCCGCCTCGAGCGCCTCGCCTTCGCCGCCGCGCAGCCCCCCGCCGCGCAACCCCCCGCGCCGCCCGCGCGCCTCGCGCCCGCCCCGCTGCACACCACGGCCTGAACGCTGCTCTGCCATCACGATCACTCGCCGTTGCATTGTACGGTCGACGGCACTAATACATACGTACGTTACCAACACGTCAGAAACACCTTGAGCCACAAACGATAAGGTTGGTGACGATGGCTGTATCTATATTAATGCCCTCGACTGAACAGTGATGACCGTGACCTTAATGGACAGTAAAGTTGTGGACTGGAAGAGAGATCGTAAAACCTACTTGAAGGATTCCATTCGATTTTCCCATAAGTATGGCTATGGTGATTTTTTGGGTAGTTCATGACCATCTACCGCCTTGAGTTACAGCCGAAATTCGCTTGTTATCGGGGTTTTTGAGCATCAATCGATAAATGCGCAGTATGAAATCGAAACTACCGTGATAAAGTTATAAATATTATAATTGTAACGGTCACCTCCACGAATTGTAAAAACTAAAAGTGGGACGCCTTGATTACTAACAGCACCGATGTCGCTAACTGTACGTGATGTTTTTTCACCCTGCTGTTATTCCTGCACTCCAGAATACTGCAATTGAATCCCGAAACAAACAAGTAGAATTGAGGAATGAGTGATAAATATTCCTCTGTATATTTGACGTCGATATCTGTAGTTTAAAATTACAAATTCAGGTTTTTCTGAACCCACGATGATCCATTTGATCTATAAGAAACGTATGTCTACGTTTCAGTGCCAAACGATATCCAATTCGCGTAGAAATTGAGTTATATTTCGATAAGAAAATAAAATTGTAATCGCGTCAATTTTATAAGCAATGCATGATATTAACAACTTAAATTGTCTTTGAATAAGAATGTTGAAATGCGTTTATGCTGGTCATAAACGTGAATTTATCCCAATTTAATGTATCGGTATACGATAAGACGAACTAGCCTTCGTCTCCATTGTTGTATTTAAGAGCACAAAATAATTGTTATTGTAGCCGTGTGTTTGCCAATAATACAAGTGTCAGCGTAATGTTGCATGAATAATTAGTATAGAATGTCAGATACCTAGATAGAACACGGTCGAGCTTAGAAGTTCAGCTTCAAAAAGAAAGATATGTGTTTGTATTAGTAATTAACTCTCAAATTTAGTTCTACGTGAATTCCAACCTGGGATGGGCCGCTCTTGAGAGTTGACAAATTATACCGCGTTGCGCGTCGCTAGACTCGGACCACTCGCTACATGAACTGAGGCGGTGTTCATTCGTTTATGGCTCACCATAAACATCTGGAAATTGCCCCAGTATCGCAATAATAGCTTGGACCACAAATATATTAGCCAACAGTGTAGCATTGGTTTGAGTTTACCTGTTGTAGGTGTGTAGCAGATACGATACTCCTTTACAAACCGGATAATAGTCGTCAGGAGAGCGCGCAGCGCAGTGACACGTTTACAGTCACAAAATTAATTAATAATGTTTGAAGAGGTTGTGTCGCTCTCGTGATAAAGTGATGGGAAAGAATTTATGTATATTGAATAAATTATGTAAAAGTCTAGAATGGTATATGAATCAAAGGGAGAGTATAGTGCGAATTGTATTTAGTGTAATGAAAAAGCATGTTATATCATATTTTGATAATGATAAATAAATCCATGTCAAATTAAATTATTAAGAATGATTGTAGTAAATGTAGGAAATAGTCTGATTTATTGGAACAGTAACAAATGATCACATTCTATTGATCTCAATTATGCGTGTTCTGCGGACAGGTTTATTAAATTATCGTAAATAACTGTTGTATTTTTAATCTAACTGCTAATTGAAAAGCATTATTCCGGATATCTAATATTTTCTTGTTCTTTTTATGGTTTGTATTAGTAGTAAGTACTAAGAAATCTTTCATTCCTAAAAGCATTTAAATTTAAACTTCATAATTTAGTTCGATGGTAAAACTATTTTTGAAATCTAAATGTTTTAAAGGTATCTGAAGTTAATTGCAATATCGTAATGTATTAAATAATTATAAGTGCCATTAGAGCTAAGCCATGTAGAGCAGTGTCGGTATTTTAAGTTCGCTCACGTAAGAACTCGCGATTATGAATAGTAATCAAATTGGTAAATTGCTAGAAAAGACTACATAATATTTAAATGTGCATGGTGCACTTTAATTACATATACTTTAGTCTAGTCAGTATTGTGTTTAAATCAAGCTGCGTTATACAAAATGCGTCTAGAGATCAAACGCGTATGAGAACCCAAATGTTATTGGTCCTTAGACACATTTGATGTGTACAATTTACATCTTTATAATTAGCTATGGCGTTCTTAATAAAGATACCTTATGTTACAATAGCGGATTCGTTAGGGTTTCATTGTAAATCAAATGTGTAGTGACATAAGGTTTCGTTTCACTGAGGTACGTCCGATATGTCTCGCAACGTACAAATAGTTTTAATAACAGTAAACCAGTGTTCTATAATGTCTTAGCCGTCTTAATTTCAAAAACATCGTACATACATACTTGTAAACGTATTATTATAAATCAACGCCTAAATTTACTATTATTAAAATAATAATCATAATATTGCCACTCCAATTGGATATTATTTTAAATTTTGTTAGCGTGGCCTTATAAGCGTTGCACTGACAATTTTGTGGTTATTCTATTCAAAATCGTGTAACGGTACTTTTAATAAAGTAGATTAAATATTTGCGAGCTGACAACAGCGCAGCACATTGAGACTGATATTGTATTTATGTTGTTGTTCAAGTTTGGAATATTGAGCGTAATTTTTTTACGCAGAAGTCTCCGATGCCGCCTCGGCCACTTCCACGTCAATGACTGTATTAAGCGGATATTTTAACGCTGCGTATTATTTATTTGCTTGTGGTAAACAAGGAGACAGTACAAAAGCTTTATATAACGGTAAACCGTCAGAAAACGCTGCCTGAAACTATAAGTTGGAATTGCTTCGTCCATCCGCGTAGCTTTGCTTTAGGTGCTAAGTAACACTGTTAACGACTTCCGGAATTGGGAATGGATGATTATTTTGAAAGTGCTTGGTGATTTTTCTATTGATAGGAATAACCATCCTTAGCTACGGAAAAAAGTTTCAGATTTTTCCGTCGAGCCATTTATTTTATAAAAATAAAAACATTTTACTCAGTCACTCGGCGAGCCCTATACGGAAGTAAGCAGTACGCCAATGACATAATCAAATTAAAAAAAAAAATGCTGCTTGAATCTGTGGTACACGATGGCATTTGTAGCTAAGAAAAGCAACGGCTAAGTGGCGCCGTCTGTAGATTGTTCGTGCTACTAACCAAACATGGGGAATTTCAATAAAAATGACCATAATATACATTTTTTTCTCAGATTTTGGAATTATTGGGTTATTTCTACTCCGAATCAAAAACACTACTGAAAGTTATATGAGAAATGTATGGTAATTTTAATGAAATCCCAAATAGGTGGTTTAGTACCAACAACAATCTACAGACGGCGCCACTTAACCGTTTCTTTTGCTTGTTTTAGCTTCCGAGTGCGGTGCTATCAATCAATGTCAGTGACAAATGTCATTGTGTACCACAGATTCAAGCAGCTTTTTTTTTTTTAATTTGATTATGTCATTGGCGTACTGCTTACTTCCGTATAGGGGCCGCCGAGTGACCGAGTAAAATGTTTTTATTTTTATAAAATATATGGCTCGACGGAAAAATCTGAAACTTTTTTCCGTAGCTAAGGATGGTTATTCCTATCAATAGAAAAATCACCAAGCACTTTTAAAATAATCATCCATTCCCAATTGTAATGCCCAGTTTTTAATCCATAAATACTTGTTTGTACTAAGAATCAAATCGTCAAATCATGTGATGTAAATAATGTGTAAATAAAATATTGAGAAATGTACCTTACCTTTTTATTTTAATCTAAAGCGTGAAAGTAATGAAACAAGTAGTTTTCGTTTGAGACATTTATTCGACATATCCATTAACATATTAAAAGTTTAATTTTTACAAAATTTCTACTCTTTGTTTTTCATATTTTGATGACTTCTCAGCCTTTCTAAGAGATTAAGGTTGTTCCACATAATGTATAACTACAGAATTGCGCAAAATGGAGAAATTCCGTTGTTTTACTCGTTCTATAAAAATTGTTTTTTTACCAAGCGAGGTATCGATTCACTGGCTTAGCATTTCAGAAAACTGCGTAACTTATGCGGGCCGTTGTGGAAAATTATACAAAAGTAACTAAACCCACAACTTTCAGCGAACTGCTTGTTTTCTTCAATACATTATAACAAGTTTTTACATGCACCGAGACGTGCATAAAATATCAATAAAGTAGTGATTAATTACTTTCAGACGATCTAACATCTTCGAGGTTGTGTTCGCTTCCGATATATACGTCCAACTTCGCGGTCTCGATATATCTAATGGCTATTGTGTAGCCAGAAGGCAACAAATATGGATTCCTAGAAAGTTGCAAAAATATGTATACTTCTGACTTATCACCACAGCATTAAGGTCCGTGTATGTGTACAGTTACAGACTTACGTACAGTCAGTGTCATATAGTATGAAACATCCAAGGTGACCAAAAAGTTATTTGGCAGACTTGGATGCTTCAAACTATATGACGCTGACTGTACAGTCCCATCTAAAATATGTAAAGGCCAACAAGATTTCATAATTATTTTACTGAGGCAATAAGATTAATGTATGTATACCGTGTTATCATTTCTTTCGTGGATTCGTAATTTAACCTCGACTGTACATGACAATTTGTAAGATGCAATTATACAGTGGATATCGGATTAAAATGATAGATGAATGATTTAAACATCACGATTTTGAAATTATAAAATGATTTTATTGCGACATAAGACTAAAACAACCTCTACATAACCCTTTTTTTATGATAAAGTGAAAATAAATATTTAGGTTAATTTGTTAGGTGATTACTGATTACATGTATGTACTATAAGGTGCTAGTTCACATTTTACGAACAAACTTTTGCTTCATAGTAGTTTGAATTAATCTTTAAGTGGATTCGTCAGGTGGAAAAATTGGTTACAACTTTTACAATAATACCAGCAGTATCACCTTTTCTGAATAAAGCAACGAGAATGACGCAAATAATTAAATCCGTCTTTCGAACCAAAGAAATACTGGAAACAAACATAATGAAATGCTCTACCTATTAAAAAAAGTGATTTGCTAGCCATTACCAATTAAAACGTGATAACGGCAGAGGGCCGCGCGCCCAACAAAAACTTTAATCCTACAAGTATATTACAGATATATCAGTCAGTGGGCAGCAGATTATAGAACTTTATGATTACACGTTTTAATTATCTCCTATCTAAATTCAAGTCGATATAGTATCGCTCCCCGCACTCGCTTCACCAGATTAACTATACAATATAATTATTAAATACATCTTCAAAACAGTAAAAACCAAATTTACTTGTTCGATTTCATGACATGATACATCTATACAACATCAATAAATAGCTTTTGTGTGCCACACATGTGCACGAATGCAAAATGCATTTTATATGATGATTTGCCTGCACGGTGCAATTCATATATTCAAATGGAAAGTTATTAGTTACAATTAAGGAATGAGACATTAAATCAGCATGAGTTTAAACGAAATATTGCCACCCTTACGTCGTGTTTGGCTTGGGTTACAGTCTGTAACCCATCCAACTACGAGATATTATTTCCAAGCTTAGGGTAAGGTAGGCGTTGTCTTCTATACCAGACTCGAGACGTATCACACGGATAGATTAAATGAAATGAATAGAAATCAACATAATCCATAACAAAGAAGGCTACATAAATATACACAAAACCTAAGCCGCTACAGATGCTGCCTAGTTTCAATACCTCTTTACCCAGCAGGTGCACACTGTAGGTTCACTTCCTAGCTATGTAATGTCAGAGAATGCCCTAATACTTGACGCTAACATTTCACTCTACGACAATCATTCTCATCACAGGTCTTAAAATACTAATGTTCCATTCAAACCTCGCACGATCTTTACAACACAAATACTACATTCCTACATTCTTACCAACTTATCGTCAAGGGAAATTCGATTTGAATGATATTCTACTTTATATCAAAGAAAAAATATCTGTCGGGCATTAAATAACAGTCAGCCAATTCGCGGTTGGCGACTTCTGAACCACTTCACAATCAGAACGTCAATGATTTATTTCTCACAATAAATTGACAGCCTTGGTAATGCTACGCGAAGATAAATTGCGGCAAGGTTCTTCCGCGGCATACAGTTCAAATTATGATGGCTCCCATTTATTTCATTCATTTTAAGGATATTTTTATTGTAGGTATCAAGTCTCAACCGATAATAGATGTTATTACCTGAGTCGCTTTCAAAGCACATGTACATAGTTAAGGGCTGTAATTAAAAGAAAAGTTAATTGATTCCTTTGTGTTACGACCTTTTCACCCTTATTGCAATGTAATAAAGGTGAAACGGTCGTAACACAAAGGAAGCAATTAATTTTTGTTGTGATTAAGCCATGTGCTTTGAAAACGACTCATCTACTAGGTACCTATTCATATAAAAAAAGTTTCGTGAATAAAAAATAATAAGTATACACCGAATTATGATATAGTGAGGTCTACTTTATTTATATAATATAGCGAACAATGCAATCCATCGCCTATTACGATTCTGCCACAAACTAGGGCAATTGCTGGATAATTTATCAAGTCTTGTAACACTTTCCTAAAACATACCAAAATAACTTGGTATTGAAATTGGCTCCTATAAACTTATTCTATATACAAACGTACAGACCACATTTTTAATTGTAACTAATGCCATATTACTTAGTTTTAAATATTCCCAACCATATCTGTTAGTAGAATATTGATAAATATTGCAAATAGACGGTCGTAGTACATTTCGATCACAATTCGATCTACTTTGAAATGACAATTCACGTAAAGACAGAAGTCGCTGATTAATCAAAATGGCAGATTTATTCCATACATTAATTGAAAAAAGAAAAGATAAATCTTTATTTGAATTGGTGTAGGCAGTAAGAAGTAAAGTGAGTCAAAGAAATGAGTAGAAGACAGACAACACGACTGCGACTGCTCAAGATAGAATCATTTTGATAAAGCCATTGTTATTTTTTCGCGTGATTGTCACAAACGTTCCTTTCATAATTTAATACGCGTACGCGGCGCACGCGTCGACGGCACCTACTTTTAACAGTCTCTGCAAACAAAAGAGGTTATTCCAACTGAGAATCCAACCAGACATCACTTACATAAATATAATAAATTACAATTATGATGTTTGACGTACCTA
Source organism: Pandemis cinnamomeana (assembly GCA_932294345.1). NCBI lineage: Eukaryota > Metazoa > Arthropoda > Insecta > Lepidoptera > Tortricidae > Pandemis > Pandemis cinnamomeana. Next base: position 4,761,424 of record OW028705.1, on the reverse strand, counting down.
ATACAGTCCACATTTAATGTCAAATCAAGTATAACTTAACTATTGTAGGCGTACATTATACCTGACGTAGGTTACTTATTTATATTATGTTATGTAACGGCGAGTTACTTCAAACAAATATAATGTTAATTAATTTACATCTCTTTATACATTGAAAAAGTTTTATAAGTAAGCATTAATTCACTATCTGATATACACAGGAACAAAAGTATAACAGGAGCAAAAGTACATTGCAATTATATTGATTCGATTTATCTAAAAACATATCTTGCGATATAATTTACGTTCATCATCATCACCTTTCATCATCCTCATTCCAGGTACGATGAACATGTTGAGTTAGAGCCGACCGCATTTACCACCCGGACCGCTGTAGTCGGAATTGACAGCTTTGTATTAGTTCGACGTTTATTTCATAACTTTCGAAAGCATCCGAGATCAATTAACCAAGCACTTCCAAATACTGTTCGCCCATATTGTTCCCCTAAATACTACACGCAGTCTCTTTCAGCAAAGGTGCACACCAGCTTATTCCGACCACCGAGCTATACGAGATTTCAAGCATGATAGATTTCACGCCCATTTACATCAGGTTTGATATTTGGAAGAAACCCGCGCCCGAGTAGACTAAAAATTGAGCGATATGTAGTAATAGACTTAAACACACGGTGAAAAGCGACCACGCGAACTAGCCCCTTGAACATACTATGTTCATTATCATATCACCGTCTTCTCGCCGCAGTCCTCAGGTCACGCCTCAAACATAATCAGGCGTCAATATGGACACACGATTCTATACTGATAGTAACATCACGTTTAGTCCATCCCTGACGCTGTTAACACAGCTTTCCTGCGAGCCGGGCCCTATTCAACACAAGAGTCAATAGCGATATGCCTGGTCAACTAACACCAGTGTATTCGGTGTCATCCCAAGTATTTGCTTACGGATACTGGCCGTTAATGTTACGTTGTGCTGACATACGTTCGCGGAGCCGCTGTTGTGGTCCCGGTTTACGTGGAGAGGTAGAGCCGGTGGTAGTCGTTGGCGCCGAACGCGGCGTTGCACTTGGGGCACTTGCGCTGGCGCGTCTCGTAGCGCGTGCGCAGACAGTCCCAGCAGAACACGTGGAAGCACTTCGTCAGCACCGCATCTTTGCGCTTCACCTGAACAACATGGTTGAACGTGAGTGAACAATGTACAATTTACCTTTCGTATGTAAAAGCGAGATGCGACGTAATATTAATAAGGCAGGCGTAAAGTCGCCGCCATATTGATATTCTATGTAATTTGATGACTCTCGAGTGATATGAAAACCAAATCAGATAATTAAAAAAGCAAATTGAAAACTGAATGCGTTTTTTGAAATGAAACGCTTAACTATGTAATCAATTAATTTAATCTATACCGGAGTCATAACTCAGCATTGATATTTGGATGAGCCAGTCACTTGAATTTTTATACATAGCATCAAGTTAAAAACTTTATCAGTTCCAGAAGTTATCCACACCTTTACGTCTTTATTATACACATTAGTACAGATATCACAAATATAAGTCACATTGGAATTTACCTTCGCAAGAAACTGTAAGTGTTCAAAAACTTTTCGGAATTAGTGGTAATCTTTTATAGCTAGCGTGTAAAGAATAACCATCACCTTGCAGGAAGGGCACGTGAGCGTCTCCTTGTATTCCCGTATTTCCTCGAGCAGCACCTCGTCCATGCTGCTGCCAGCCTGCTCCATCTTCTTCATGCGCTCAGCCTTTCGTCGCAACACCGCCAACTCTTCCTGGAAATCGACATTACCGTTTGAACCCAGCTGTACAGTCAGCGTCGTATAGTAAGTAGCAGTCAAAATCATCATATACTTGGAAACAACCAAAATGATCATTAACAGTGACTCAACCAAAGCGGTCAAATTGTTCGGGACATCCATCGTGCGTAAATAGCACGCACATCGCCAAATACTTAGTAACATTAAAGCCGACATTAGTACCGTAATTTTTTTTTTTTTTAATTTCCCTTTATTTTATTTTTATTTTCCTTTTTCGAAAATTTTGCTTATGTTTTATTCAAATTAAGTATTTTTATATCTGTTTCGCGTCCTTACGCGTCCGTCACATTCAGCTAGGAGGCTGAATTACTCAAATGTGCTATGTTAAATGTGAACACTGTTTTGTCAATGATATAAACTCTGTGATTTGTTTATGAGCCATGTATGACTGTTTGTGTTCCTATAAATAAATAAATAAATAAATAAAGTAACTCCCAAGCCGCCACTGATAAGTGTAGCAGCCAAAGTATCCAGATTTTTAGGTTAGGCATTAAAGCTTAGAAAGTAAGCTAAGTACATAAAATACAAAACTATGGGTGCCCGTTTTTTTTGCAAGGGGGTGTAGTTAGTTATTACGTGGTTAGGATTGCTGTAAACTTTTTGGATATTTAACTTGATACTTCGCCGATAAATACTTCAGGTCAACTTACATGTAGTCTCTTTGTTTTGTACGCTTCCGCTTCTAACGCGCTCGTCTTTTCAGCGACCACTTGCTGCGCTTCCTTCATCTGAGCGTGGTATTTTTCTGTAATTACCAAAATCAAATCATTTAATTGATTTTAATATAATTAATTCTACACCGTTATAACACGGACATTTAACAGTAATATTTTCGTATGTTTGATAGCTAAGCTAAAAACATTGTAATAGAGCACATAAAGTAAAAAAGTTCGAACAAGAAAAAAACATATATCCATGCCAAATTACAGTTAACGCGTACCAATAGTCTCCGAGATAAGTAGCTTAAAGTCAGACTGTTACAAAATATTAAGGTTCCAATTTTGTCATTGAGAATACGGAGCTAAAAAAAGACACAAAAACGCTGAACACCGCCCCATCATCAGCGAGCACTTCCAACTCCAAAATTCGATTTTTAACAATAAGCATGAGCGGAGTCACGAAACGAACTTCGAAAATGAAATTTAGTATTTTCAGCCAGTAGCGCTGCGGGTGTCTATGGATGGACAGTGGTGATCATTTACCATCAGGTGACCCACTAGTTCGTTTGTCTGGCCTCTCTAACATAAAAAAAAAAAAAAAAAGTTACCGAGATGCAGCTTGAGGTCGGCGGCGGACTGCGCCGACTCGATGGCCTTCCGCTTGTGCATCTCCATGGCCTGCTGGCGCAGCAGCAGCTCCTTCTCGACGGCCGACAGCGTGCTCTGCAGCAGCCGCTCCTTCTCCTCCAGCCGGCGCGCCACCGCGCCCATCGAGTCTATCTGCTGGTCCCGGGTCACCACCTGACGAGACCTTGTTGTTAGAACAATCACATCGGCACGGCTAGCAAAGAGCGCGCGTGAGATAGACTACCCGTCTTTTTAATGATCGTTCTAGAAAGAGACGGGTACGCTTTGTCGCGCGCGACGCAGCTCTGGCGTGCTCTCGTGCTAGAAATGCTGAGCTGTTGAGGTGCTCAAAAACATACTGTCAACAATGTATGAGTACGTTTTAAGCACGGTCTACGGGAATGCCAGCCACTATAGACCGACCGCTTAAACGAGTCCTCGCGGGCGCGGCTGCGGGGCGCGGGGTGGGGCGGCGGCGGGGAGCTCTCGGCCCCCCCCGCGCCCGCAGCCGCGCGTTTCAACTTCGTTTAAAAATATACATATCTTGAATCTTGTCCTGGCAAAAACGACCACACCAAAAATAATTATCCAATTCGATCCAGTTTCTCGGAAGTTATGCAAGTCCATACATTTTGAAGATTCATTTTTATTTGTATTGATAGAAGATAGATTAAAGTAGACTTTTCTTCGAGTGTCTCTTTGAACAGATAACAAAGTGACAGATCATTCTACGAAATTCTTCGCACTCCACGACCTCGATGTATTAATTATTATTCCGTGTCAGACTATTCTGAGATTCGATCTTCATATCGTATCATGTCGTCCCTCTCACTTTCAAATCAATGACTGTAAGTGTGAGCGGAACGGCACTAAACGAACTTCGAAAATCGAATTATAAAACCAGTACCTTTTCCTGTAACAGCTGTTTCTCCTCTCTCAGTAGTTTGTGCAGCGAGTTGGCCTTGATGCGCTCCGACATGAGCTTGAAGTTCGCGTCGTCCTTTTCTCGCAGCTGTTGAATGAGCCGCGAATTCTGCTCCTGCATGTCCTCAAACGCCTGTCCGGTGACCTCCATCTCATTCAGCAGCGCCTCTTCCTCCTGGAGAAACAACAAACATTTTCTCTCTCATTCTACGACAGTCGAATCTTAACTAACGCTGACAGTTATAACTGGGACTATATCCACTCGATCGCAACAATATTTCGGGATAATAGGCATAGACCACACGACAATAATGATCGTCTAATCTATGCCTATGGATTTAACAGTGACCGATCATCGACTGCTACACAGAAAGAGTGAAATGGAATTTAACTATCGTAAAACTATCATGGTTAGCCAAGCGACTTCGAACCTGCTTGGTGTCTGTTCAGCTAACACGATATAAAGACGCATTGTCGCTATTTACACCTCTTCCTTCAACACAATACTATTATTGAACTTAATAGCTAAGTACACAATAGTATACAAAACACTGAAAGGACCAGCACGTAGTTTTATACGTATATCGCGAATTTTCGACGTCAACCATTGACTAAATATCTGAAGTTGCTAGGTCGTTGACCTCAGAGTGCTATGATCTAATGCAGGGGTTACCAAAGTGTGCGTCGCGGCGCCCTGGTGCGCCGTAGAAAGTAAAGAGTTCGGCGGCGCCGTGAGTTCTATTACTATACGAAACCACAAATATTCGCGGGTACCTATTTGAGCGCTCGCATCGGTAAATAATATAGCGTCGTGTCACTCTTTTTTACTATCTCCCTTTAAGTAGCCTAACCTAACAACTTAGCTAAGGCAGGGTGCCGTTACAAAATACTAAACTTGTAACTGCGCCGCAGGTTGAAAAAGATTGGGAACCCCTGATCTAATGTATACTAAGCATAGAAAAAAGAGAAACCTAGAAATGGCATATGAACGAGAGACGCGTGCCACCTTTATGCAGAAAATTTGCATGTATAAACGTCAAATTCAATTTAACGGTTCGAGTAGCAGAATGATTCTGCTAGAATCAAATTTATAATACCGATTCAGAACTTATTACATTTTTATAATAGAAAAACTACGACCAATAATTATCAAGATTTCAAAGTAGGAGTAAACAGTCGAAGTGAGTGGCGACACCGGTTTCCCTAGCGAATGTGACTTATCCCACTCATCGTCTCTTTGTTCTGCGATACGAAGTGCTATTTGTGTACCTGTGAGCCAGCGAAGGGCCTAGAGAAGGCGTGCAGCGGGTCCGCGTTGGGCCGCGCGCACGACAGCTGCTTCTGCAGCTCGTATTTCTGCTCCTCCAGTTGCTTGATCTTCCGGAGGGCGTCCTCGTCGGCTAACCGTCTCTCGCGCTTGCTCTCCTGAACAAATTAGAAATTGTAAATTATTTTCTTAGCAAACATGCAATTAAGTCAAAATTAGGCTGCGAAGTGTCACGTTTCAGGTCAGGTGCGACTAGGTCTTTAATGGAATTTCATATAATATTGCAGGCCAAGGCCGGCAATGTGCTCATTTTTAATTTCCGTTCCACGCATATTCGTGACACAGCATCTCAGCATTCAGCCAGTAAAAAAAAACTATCAACAATATTTGCTTTATGGCGTTTATGAGACTGTCACTACGTTCATTAAAAAAAAACAAGAAACGATGATAATATTTTGTAATTTTACTGTCTAATTTACCTTTAGTTTCTCTAGAAATAAAACTTTAATTTTTGGAGGTTTTTAATTTATTTTATTGCATGTATGAGAATAGCACTACACATACCTCGGCGGGAAAAGGGGTTGCCAGCCTAGAATATCCAGGCTCACTCATGCTTGGCCGTTTATATACTTTAGGCCAACAACCCCTCACTTCCCGACCTGTGTAGCAATAGCAATGTACTATTTACCAGGAGTTCTTAGTCTAACATACTTTTCTAGTAACAGTTCTTTGAGCAAGTATTTATAACTAAAACACTAATTTGTAAAATAAATAATCGTCAACAGCAAAGTACGAAAAGTTATTTTGCCAAATGATTATTTGCCGAAATGATAATCTGAGGAAAAAATTATGAAAAATTATAATTTATAGCACATTTTACGCGGAAACGGCGGCTCCTAATTCGTTTTAACGTCCGTTACTTCTATACCCAGTCTTGGAAGAACCGTTTAATAGAGCAGCTGGCGGTACCTGCATCATCTTGGCCTTCTGGCGGTGGTCGTCCAACTCCTGGCGCGCCTTGCGCTCGGCCGCCATCAGCTGCACCTTGTCGCGCTGCTCCTTGCTCACGCCCTTGTACATGTCCAGCAACAGTTTCAGCTCCTTCTGTTCGTTCACAGCTTTCCTGGAACGTTCGCAATGATTGATTGATTGATTTATTTATCACCCTTTTAAAAATGCAATTAAACGTCAAACATAAGTAATTCACAAAAGGATCGTCAATTGTAATAAAATAGTAATAATAATTATAATAACTAAAATTAAATAAAAACAAAATAACAACAAACAAAAATAAAGCTTAATGAAATGTCAATGTAAATTCACAAAAAGATCGTCATAGGTACATAAAAAGAGAAAATAATAACAATTTAAATAAGCAATTTAAAATGTCAAATAATAATAAAAATATAAAACCACAAAATGTGGAAATATTGTCGGAACATAACTAAATAATGAGGTACTAAAATGGTACAAGGAATAATTTTCAGACATAATACACACGTTCAAAATTAAATGTCAAGTTTAATGTCACTGTACTCTTTAACAGAGTTCAATGGTTTGCGACCACTGTCAAAACACCTGACTGTCGGTGTTAAGTGCTAATTGGAACAAATGAGCGAGACGTACGGGCATCTGATTGGTAAGCAGCTGAAGCTGTCTTCCTAGAGACGTACACAGCAAAGGTCTACCCCCTTATTCATAAACGCTTTATAGGCTTCTGCTAACTTAGCAATCGTTTGTCCTTATCTGTGAAAGGTAAATGGCAAAGTGACAGATAAGGACACACGATTACTAAGTTACCAGAGGCCTACAGAGCGTTTATGAATAAGGGGGTTAGTCTCCACAAACGTGAGCCCTCGTACGGGCAAGTACAAAGTATCGATAGGAAGTTCTCAAAAATATGTCCCACGACCTTATTACGCTGGTGTAAGAGCGTAAGGTACTTATTTTTGAAACTTTGTCTAGATACATATTATTACACTTGACTGTACTTGACCTTGCCAATTTTTTACAACGCCTTTATAAACACTAAAAAACAATTTCACTGTGACAGCATTCCATGTATGCTTAACAAAAAAGTCCTCGAGTGTAAATCAAGCATAAGGTCTGTTATTTCTTCACCACTGAACCGAATTAGTCGGAATTTGGCATAGACATCTTCAGTCCAGGGGTGTCACGAACTCTGCTGAGGCGGAGTAAGGTAAGTAATGGTCGATTTAGACGAAGACTATTTACAGCCGCCTAAATAAGGCACCGTATAAACACTTTCGGCGGCATTTTTTCGCGGCATGCCAGCGCTGGCACGGAATAGAACACGAGTCTACTTGTCGGCGCCAGTGCCCCCGCCCGCGCCCCCGCCCCCCCTCGCCGCGGCGTGGCGCTGTGCTGAGCCTGGTACTAAACGGTTTGCTGGTCACAGGCGGCGAGATTTAAGCGGCTGAAAATAGTCATTGTCTAAACGGTCTGAAGATGTGACGGTGTCTTTTTTAGGCGCCGTAATTTAGGCGGCTATAAATAGTCTTCGTCTAAATCGACCGTAAGGGTGCGGCTCCACTGAGGCGGAGACGAGCGGAGCGGAGACGTGTGGGGATCGACCAATCATATTACATGAAATCCACATCGCGTAGACGTGGCGGAGACGCGATGTGGATTTCATGTAATATGATTGGTCGATCCCCACACGTCTCCTCTCCGCTCCGCTCGTCTCCGCCTCAGTGGAGTCGCACCCTAAGGCTGCGGTAGCAGGGTGGGTGTACTGACTTGAGCTGCTGCTTGAGGTCCTTGATGGCCTGGTCCTGCTCCTGCAGCTTGCGGCCGTGGTCGCGCGCCGCCAGCGCCTTGGCGTCCCCCCCCGCCGCCGCGCCCGCCGCCAGCCCGAAGCCCTCCTCGCTGACCTGCTACATAACACTTATTTTAAACAAAAACATACATAGCACATTATGCTAAGGTAGACGAGTGTGCATTAGAAGGCCGAGTACATCAGAGGCCTTCTATTATTCGAGTCGGGCGAACGTCTCGCCGGCAGAGATTTGCATACAGTGAGCTCTTCGAACGACATTCAGACTTTATACACATCTACTATAGACTAATATAATTTAAAGTATTTACTTAACTTGAGGACCTTATTTATACATCCCTTTTATAAATGTAATTAAATAAGTAGAATTTAAGTATTGTTGCAAATTTACTTTATTTTGAAAAAATGACTTTCTGTTAAGTTTCTTGCGGCGCATTCTTCTTGGCAATGATGGTCATTCCGAATGCGCTGGTAGTTTAAAAAAACATGTAAAAGAGCCCTTGGCGGCCTATTTGCAAAATAAAGATGTTCAATTTCGAATTTTTTGAATTCGGGTTTCAGGTACCTTCGGCCGATTCCATTATCAAACCCATAAGAGTGAATGAGACAGCAAGACGAACCCAAATGTTTGAATGACGAGAGAATTTTGATAGAACCCATTGAGTATACAGTTTTTAAGATGATCCGCCACTAAACGAAAGGGACACACTAGACCGTTTTCAACTCGACCGACCGACATGCTAATACTACACGGAAAGCCACACGAAGTGTTGCCACTTAAGTAAATAACCTGCTATATGTGTGAGTAATGTGTGCGAATAAACATAATTAATGACTCAAGCCCCATATCAGTTCTATACACTACTACATGCAAGTCATTTACTTAAGTCTTGCACCTATACAGCTTCATCGTTTGATCCCTGACCCACCGTACAACGTCCTCACGCTAAACATCACACGATTGTCCTTGTCAATTGTATGCAAGGTGACTGTGACATGTAGTGCGTACCTCGGGGTCGGGCTCCTCCTTCTTGACGGCGAGCGGCTTCTCGTCGGGCGCGTCGGCCGCCGCCGCCGCGCCGCGCCCGCCCGCCTCCTCCAGCTCCTTGCGGACCTGCAGGGAACCAACTACAATGAGACGTGTCTTCTTACAATGACTTCGAAAAAGCTGGTATACCAATAACTGAGCTCCAGTTACAGTACCCGGCCGTAAAGATTACACTTCGCTTTTTGGAAAGAGACAATTGGCGTCACGTAAGTTAGAGCGAGACAACGCTACGAAGCCCAAATCAGCCGAGAAGACGGATGTGCAATCTTTATGGCCGAACGAATGAAATAAATTTCAAATAAAACAAAAGCTGCCAGTGTTTGCCGACGCTGTAATATTAGACGCATAGAACTGCTAAGATTCCAAATAAAAATATTGCTGTATCATTACACAAGTGGACTAATTTCTCAAAGTGAGAAAAGTAGAGTACCTATACTCCTCGGAGATAAAACTGTGTATGTCTTGGGTGCAATTAAATGCTTCGCTCCACTCAGGACTCAATCTTAATTCCCTCGCTACGCTCAGGAATTAACTCATAACACCCCCGCTACGCTCGGGAGTTAAATCTAGAGTCCTTTGCTGCGCTCAGGATTCAATATCGCGCCCGTGACATAATACAGTGTTTTATCCCCTCGGTGTACAATCTACTATTAAACACTCAAAATTCAAAGGTAAAAACTAATACATAATATGTAGGTATATTATAAACTTCACTACATAGTATAAAATAAAGTCGCTTTCTCTGTCCCTGTGTCCTTATGTCCCTATGTATGCTTATATCTTCAAAACCACACAACGGATTTTGATGCGGTTTTTTTTAATAGATAGAATGATTCAAGAGGAAAGTTTATCTGTATAATACATGCATAATATACCGTGCGAAGCCGGGGCGGGTCGCTAGTATTTTATATACAAACTTGCCTTAGTACATTTATTGTTATCTTAACTTGCTTACTATGTTTACAAACATTGATGAATAAAAGCTTGTAAAAGTATGCAAATGGATGTATTTATAACAAACAATATTTAGCTTATATATTTATTCATCATTTTTTATCCGCAGCCCACAACAAAAAATCCCAAATCACAATCCCACGTCACTCACCTTGTTTAACTCTTGACTAGTATCCTTATATTTCCTTTTGTACCTATGCACCTCCCCTTTCAACTGCTGGTTGTGATTCTGCAGCGACGTGATCAAGTGCCTCATCTCCCTGTTGATCGGCCCCGTCTGCTCGTTCGCGGCCAAGTTCTGCTCAAACTCTATGCGCAACATCTCGTATTCCTTCCTCAGCTGCCCTAGAACGTCCTCCAACTGGATCATTTCCGCTCTTAGGGCCTTCTGTCGAGCTAATTCTTCACTCTAGAAATATAAAGTGAATGGGTGTTTCATTAAATGCATACATAAATCACGTCTTTATCCTTTACGGGGTAGACAGAGCCTAAGGTAACAAGAGCTAAACGCCACGTTCAGCATGATTGTGAGCGTATGGGTGGAAAAGGGAATCAAAACAGTGACTAGCTAGCCGCAGAGCCTACATCCTACTAATATTATAAATGTGAAAGTTTGTGAGTATGTTAGAATGTTTGTTACTCTTTCACGCCAGAACGGCTGGACAGATCTGGATGAAATTTGGAACATACATAGATTATCGTCTGGAATAACACATAGGCTACTTTTTATCCCGGAAAATCGCGTAATTCCTGCGGGATTGCGATAAACGAATTCTGTACAGACGAAGTTGCGGGCAACAGCTAGTATAACATGATTCCAAGATTTCGCCCATTCCATTCCATTCATTATGGCTGTCAATTTAAATAACCTATATAAAACGACCTCATGCTGCCTAAATTTAGCTTACAAATAGGACCCTGCTAGCACTGGATTTATATTAACTTGCTGAATTTGTAAGGAACTCTCTATGCGCGAGTCTGCCTTGGCCGGTTTTTAAGGTACACTGACCTCCATCATCTCTATCTGTCGCATGTGCAGGTTCTTGGCATTCTGCAGCTGTTGGCGGGTGTCGTCGAGCGCCGTCTTCATCTGCATGGACTCGTTGTACAGCACTGAGAACTGGCTCTGCAGGCACTTGTATTCCGTCGTCTCCACAATCACAGACTCAGGCAGCTGACGAATCTGGCAACAAATTAGGTCAAGTAAGTAAAGTGAATGCTTTATTGTACAAACATAAAGAAACAGAGACAAATTTCAAAAAAGACCTTAAATATATGCACAAAGGCGAACTTATCCCTATAAGGAATCTCTGCCAGTTAACATTTGAGTAAATGAGAGGAGCATTAGGCAAGTGTCAATGTTACGGAGAGCCATCTTTCATCCTTCTACGAGCACTAGGCATACAAGTAACCCGAGTCAATAAATTGTCGAATACATTTTAAAAGCATGGGTGCAGCTAGGTTTTAGCACCATTTCTTTAATATGGCCCATCGATCGATGCGATGATTTCGCCAATGTCAAAGTAATAAATACAGTATTCAAAAATCTTGTGACAAAAATGTCGGCAACGTTATACACTAGAACACGGTCAAAAGACCCCCCCTGTCAGGCTCTTAGCCAACGGATAACGACATCCCTCAGAATCTGCCTGGAAATCATTAACCGATGCCCAGGGTGCGTCCAAGCACTGCTCTTCCCCTCGGACGGATCCAAAAACGAACCGCAGCTCTTCACCACACGCGGAGGTAGCCCGACTCGCACCCCATAGAGAGACCACTTAATTGGCCGACCGGACGTGTGATCAAGACATTTATTTATTTATTTATTTATTTATTTATTTATTTAAATAACCTATATAAAACGGTTATTTATTTATTTATTTATTTATTTATTTATTTATTTGCCGTGGCCACTTGCTTTTCGGGTGGTAGGGCCTTGTGCAAGGTCCGTTCGGATCGCTACCACCATCTTACTCGCTAATCCTGCCGCTAAGTAGCAGTGCCTGCACTGCTGTGTTCCGGTGTGGAGAGTAAGACAGCCGGGGAAATTACGGGCACAAGAGGCACTTCATCTTATTCCTCTAGGTTGGCAACGCATCTGCAATCCCTTCGGGGTTGCGGGTGTCTATGGGCAGTGGTGATCACTTACCATCAGGTGACCCACTTGCTCGTTTGCCTTCCTATTCACATAAAAAAAAACAATGTATATAGGTAACACGATCTATGGAAGTTAACTCACATCCATCTTCAACTTCTCGACCTCCTTCAAGGCGTCGCGATGCTGCCTGTGCAGGCGGTCGAGCTCGGCCAGCCTGTTGTTGGCGAGCTCCCGCTGCTCCTCCAGCTCGGCGGCGATGTCCTCGAGCTTGGCGGCGGCCACTGCCGAGTGCGCGGGCGCGGCGGCGGCGGCCACGGCCGTGGCGCCGGACTGGTGGTAGCTCTTCAGCTTCTCTATCGCCTCCGCTAAGTGGTTTTCGAGCTTGTCGTTGCGGGAACGGACCTGAGGAATAATAAATAAATAATAAATAAATGTCGTGGGACAAATGATATATACTACCGTGATACGAATCCGGGACATTTAGCTTCATAGTCAGGTTCACTACCAACTAAGTTATCAGGTCATCAATGTCAGAATGTTACAGGAATTAATATGATAAATTTTATAATTGTTAGACGTGGGTTTGTGTATTTATAACTCCTCCGAGAATTAATCTCTTCAAGAAATCACTGCGAGAGAAAAGAGTTACATTAAGTAAAACATTAAAATATGACTAAAGCTTTAACAATAAAGTTATGCGAATGGACAAGGTTGTTTTTACAAGATAAAAATTAAGCAAAAATTAACACAGCTTAATTTAAGCTAAAAATATCCACTTTTAAATATCTTGACATGAGAACATGATATTGCAGAGGTCTCACCAAGGCTTAGGGGCGAGAAACCGCCGAAATCGACTCTCTATTGACCACGTTCCATATTATCACGATACCGGTATGTTCGTGATAATATGGAACGTGGTCAATAGATATAGAATAGGTGGGTTCGCTGGGATACGCATGAATATTTCGTGATATGGATCGCGATACGCGTGCATCACACTATAATATTAACCGTCTAATCAACGCCATTAATTGACGCACTCCAGCATAAACGATTGCTTCCACACTGCCAGACATCGAGATAATTAGCGCCGCGTCGCGAGAGCAGCGGTGGCGCAGGAATCGGCCGAAACATGACAACGACCACTCTGTCAAGAGTGCACGACTAAAGCCAGGTTCACATTTGTCTGTCGTGTTGTGTTGTGATGCTCTCTGTCGTGGTGGCTACTGTTCACATTTGCATGACGTGTTATGACGCATTTTTTCATCAGTTTCATCTTGGCACCCGAAGAGTTCACACGCTCGCAATGTTTTTTCAAGATTCTTCCGATTCCGATTCAGATATTGAAGATTATGCACTTATTAACGTTGGCAACGCTTCTAATAAAACAAAGAAAGAGGAGAAGATCCATCGTCCATAGTTCAGGTGCAGCTCTGACGAGTCACAACACAACATGGCCGCGTGCACACTATCCTGACGTGACGCTGCACCGCCCCCCGCACCTCACCCGTTCTGTCGCAGACCGGGATCGCTTGTGATGCGACACAACATAAGCCGTCACAACACACGGCATCAGAGAAATGTGAACGCAACCGAATTAAATGTATGAAACCGATACAGTTCTGATGCGTCACAACACAACACGACAGACAAATGTGAATGCGGCTTAAGAAGAGAATCAACGCCATTAACTTCCCCTACCCCCGGGCCCCTGGCCCCCCTTAGACGACACGGCCCGCGACGCTATGCACCAACCTTGAGCAGCTCGTACTGCAGGTCGTCGATCTGGTTCTTGAGCTCGGCGTTCTCGGTGTCGCGGCTGTTGACGGCGTCCTGCAGCTGCGCGCCGCGCAGCGTGATGGCGTGGTGCTTGTCGTGCAGCGCGGTGCAGAGCGCCTGCAGCCGCCGGTTCTCCGCCGTCACCTCCGCGTTGGTGGCGCGCACCACCTCGTCCAGCGCGGGCGCCGGCGCGCCCTCTGCAAAAAATGCAAAATTTATTTTTCATAGTCAAGTTTGGGAAATTGGACGCAAATAAGGATTAGTTCATCTTAGGAATAAGGGCGGAATTTGGAATTATATATTAACTAATAAATATATATAACTCAAAGGTGACTGACTGACTGACTGACATAGTGATCTATCAACGCTCAGCCCAAACCACTGGACGGATGGGGCTAAAATTTGGCATGCAGGTAAATGTTATGACATAGACATCCACTAAAAAAGGATTTTGATCAATTCTACCCCCAAAGCGATAAAATAGGGGATGAAAGTTTGTATGAAACTTTGTCAATTTTAAACCGATTGGGCTGAGACTGCATGCATAAAGCTACTATGACATAGGCATCTTCTAAGAACGGATTGCGTAATTTCTGGCGGATAGCGATAAACGAATTCTATGCAGACGAAGTTGCGGCCAACAGCTAGTTAATTGATAAAGGTGAACAAATCTCTCACCATCTCCTTCGCCTTTGATAGCCCGCCATATCTTATCATTCCGCTGTTGCAGCCGATCAAATGCCTGCAACACTTTAGCCACGGCACGCTTGCTAACTTGCACTCTGTTGGCCAGCTGTGCATCCAGCTCCTCTTTGTCCCAAGTTGATAATTGCATGAGGAATGATGTTGTGGCTTCATTCTCATCTGCAATAAAATGTTTTCATGTTAAGGGATCACAAAAATACCTAATTTTACCATGCTTAGACTCTTGAGGTGGATGCGAGAGTACCCAAAAATAAAAAAGTTTGAGATCAAAACTCTTACTCAAATCTTTGAAAAGTAAAATCAAAACTTCCCATGGTGTCATGAAAAGTGCCAGCCTAGAAAAATACAACCATATATTTAGTTGATTGATCTTCTAGAACAAACAATTTGATATACCAGGTGACAAGTTTCAAGTAATAATTAAACAAAACATTTAAAGGTATTAATGTTGTTACAAACTCACTTTTGTTTTCTGACTCATCCGCAGTTTCGGCATCAAATCTCTGCAGCAGCACTCTAATGTCTTCATTTAGCAAATTCCAGTAGCGGTTGACAACACACAACACGGCATCGTCCTGAGTCTGCCGCTTCTCTAGCTGTTCTATTCTAGCCCGCAACTCCGCTTCACACCTGTGACGTTGCTCTATTCTCTGGGGATATTAAATATGGTTAAAGTGCTTGTATTGTTTTAGACAGAGTGCCGTGCTTAATTTAAGAGCATCTTTAACCATTTTGATTGTATCCTGTAATATTGCTATTATTTGAGACAGTGTGTACGGTCAAGTGCAAAAATAAGTCCCACAACCTTATTACGCTGGCGTAAGAGCGTATGGTACTTATTTTTTAAACTTTGTCTAGATACATATTATTACACTTGACTGTACCTCACATACAATAGGTTAACTTCAAATTATAAACACATTAACAAATGTGTCAAATTACCAAAACTTGGTTACTGTTGAAGGTATAATAGTTTTTAAATCAACACACTTCCAAATACTTTTCAGATCACCATTTATCTACATGAGCTTCCTGTGGAAACCTTATAGACGTTTGAAAACCAAACCGCACCATTTAGTCAATCACTCTGTTTTATGGGTGCAGAATCATTTCAAATATTTAAAGCCATAAGTATAGAAAACAAGCCTGTTCATAAAACTATAAATAGACATTTGGTAGCTGTTTTGAACAATTGTTTAATGTTGTGAGATTGAGTCTTAAACAAGATCCACAATACCATCTGTTTTGATGATTTTGTGTAACTCAATTTTGTTTTAGGTTGTGACTCTAATTTCAAAGAAAATTATGAATAGTGCAAAGTACCAACAACAGGGTATAAATTTAGCACAATATAATGTTTCACGATTGATTAGACAACCAGTTTCTGTTCTTACTATTCATAGGGGTTTGTCATTACAACAACTGTTACTTGAAATTACATTCTCATAACAGCTGATTGTGACATTCATACAAATTATAAGTAAACAGTTACCTATATTAAATCAAAAGAGCAATGAAGCTGTGGTATACCTGGGCCAACTTTTTATTCTGGAACTGAAGGACTTTTATGTCCATTTCCTCCAGAGTGGACACTGGCCCAATAAGGTGCGGCTCAAAGTGAACCTTCTTGATCGGAGGCTGGCTGCTGCCATTGCCCCCATCATCTGCTCCCCGCTTAGACATCCTGAACAAGAAACATAATGCAATTATTCTAACAAAATTGTTTAATTACGAAAGTTTAGCATCAAACTATTGATTTGTGCTATCCAACCAAATTACGGTTGTGATTATTCCTTACAACAAGTTAGAAAGCTACACGATATCGTAATTTGACCGGGTTATGCATACCTGCTTGTCAATATTGACAGTCCGGAAATATGGGGTTTAAATGGAAAGTTCTATATTGCAAGATACTAAAAGTAGAATAATTACTGAAAAACCAATCATCGTGATAAATATTATATCGATTTAAGTTTATTCCTAGTACAAAAATGTAGATTCCTGTCTGCAACCACCTCTTCGCCCAAACGAAGACATTTATGGAATATTGCCAGAGTAAAAAAAGAAACAAAGTGAAGTCAGGCATGATCGAAGTTCGAGGTATAATAAAAAAAACTTGTATTTAATCAAAATTTTGCAGTTATAATAATTGGTCCGATTAGTGATTATACTTGTCAAATTAATTAATTTTAATTTGAGATTTATTAATTTTTTGTAGTCGATGTTTTCAGTCTAACATCAGTGCGATTTTTTATAGGTTGACCAACATAATAAAAATAAACAGGCTACTACTACCATCAATTTATTGGACGACTGTACAAAAATATATTCAAATTTAATAAATAAGTGTAAATCTAACGAAAAAACATTATTAAGGGCAGAGATTAATTCATAAGGGACCTGTATACAAGCTGATCTTGGAACATTCTCAGGAATACCCTATACTTCTTGTCATGGAATGTTTTGATATTTACATTAGGCCTTATTACTTCAGCAGAACCACCCATAATCTTAATAGCTTCTTCCATACTTTTAAAGTGCCCGGAGGCGCAAGCACCTAGTATAGCTGAACCAACTAAAACCGAGTCCTTCTCATGAGGTTTCATGATTGGTAATCCAGTGGTGTCAGCCTGTATCTGAACAAACAGTGGGTCTTTTGTAATGCCTCCACAGATTAGCAAGGACTTAAATGGTTCATGTCCAGCCTGCACCAAAGCATCAATGATGTGTCTTGTCCCATACTGAAAACAAAAAAAAAATCTGTAGATAATAGCAAAAAAAAAAACTTGAACGTGATTATTTTTACTTACTGACAATCCCTGAAGAGTAGCAAGATACAACACAGCTAAGTTTTCCTCACTATTATTAATAGAAAGGCCACTTATCATGCCCTTCATCAAAGAGTCTGCTAGTGGTGATCTGTTTCCATGGTAGTCCGGCCAAACATGGAAGTCTTTTGTGAGAAGACTGATATCTGGAAGACCACGGCTGGTTGCCATTTTAGTCAGTAACTCTCGTAGGCGGATTCGTACACTGCAAATCAAAAATACATGGACAGTCAAAAATTTTGGTTGAAGGTGTTTGAATCTGCTTTTTTAATTTCATTGTATTTAAAAGTCTCAAGAAATAATGCTTACTCTCCAGTACTGTGCCTTTTCAGCAAATCAATGCCTGCTGGGTGACTTGAGATTACATGATCCAAGAGCAACCCTGACGCACTTTGCCCAGCTTCATTCAGCCACATGTTGGGCACCATTGCACTAAAGTAAGGGCCCCACACACCATTCACCATAACAGGTTTCTTGTTCACTGCCATATGGCATGTCGAAGTACCACAAATGAGACTCAATCGGGTTGCCATAGCTTTGTCAATATCTCCTCCATCAGTTCCAATCATGCCAAGACCTCCAGCATGGGCATCTATAATTGACGCAGCCACAGGTGTGTCCGGTAACAAACCTAATGCATTAGCAACTTCAACAGAGAGGCTGCCACAGTTTTCTCCCGGCATTAGCACCTGGCTACCAATCTTTTCAAAGTTATTTTCAGTCAAATCGGACAAACCAATTCTATTAAGATAATCCACATTCCAGCCCTTTTTGCCATCAATGGAACATTCATAGTTCCATTTGCAAACTAGAGAGCAAAGAGATCTGCTCAGGGACCCTGTAGCTTTCCAGGTTAGGAAATCTGGTAAATCAAAGAAATAACCATACTCAGACCATTTTTTGGGAAGATGTTTCTTTAACCAAAGAAGCTTCGGTATTTCCATTTCCAAGCTCACCTTTCCCCCAACATATTTCAGTATTTCATGGTTGGTGCTGTTTATAAAGTCGGCTTCAGCCTGGGCCCTGTGGTCCATCCACATGATTATGTTCTGTTCATTATTGTTTGATTCACTCACAGCCAAAGGTTTGAAATCTTTATCCAGTGCTACAAGTGAGCAGGTGGCATCAAATCCAATGCCCTTTATGCTCATAGGATTAACACCTTGAATGACATTCTAAAATCATACAAAAGTTTAAAAAACATTGCATATAAGTTTAAAGTTGAAATTAAATTAATATTAAAGTTGAAGATTAAAGTGAAATTAGGTGGATATGAAATGGTTTCTAGAAAAATAAATAAATACCTTTATAACATACTCGCATGAATTCCAAATGTCATTGGATGATTGTTCATAGAAGTCGAGCTTAGGTTTCCAGAGTAGGCTTTCCTTAACTGATGTGGAACAAACGTGACCTCTTTGATCAACAAGCGCTGCCCGCACGCTGCCCGAGCCAACGTCGACGCCAATAAAATAAACTTCCTCCATCACAGACGTGTTCTTTTTAAAAATTATGTGTACAGGCAAATATATAAAAATATTAAAGATATATCCTTTGATACTACTATCCTACTCGTCGATTAATCGAAATAAAACGCTAGGCAACCAAAGAACACAGTTTGTCTCCTTGAAGTGTCGAAATACAAATATATATTTTAACAGACGAAGTGTTCGTTACTCTGAATAAATAGAAAGAGACTGCCAGTAAACTTTGATATCAATTAAATTACAATCCTTGGCCTTGGCTTCAGATAACACATTTATAACTAATAACAAAAACTTGATCCCTTCAGATAACCTTGTTTGATGTTCGCTTCGCTTGCCTTGCCTAATAAAAGTAATAAGAAATCTTAACTCGAGCAAGTTATTATTCTTGTGTTATGTGCTTATAATTCGTTATTTTATTTTGAGATAACAATGGTAATGGTACCAATAAATGTGAAATTAAATTAAATAATAATTTCAAAATTTTGGCGCCTATCGAGCCAGGACATAAAAATACTGATCTGTCAATTTGCTCAGATGTGAATGTCAGATTGTTTCGTCCAGAAATAAAAGTAACATTTTTTATAAGCGTAAACAGAATAGCCAACTTGACTAAAGGTTTCAGAAAAGAAAACCGCCCAAAATGGCAAAAATAAAAGTAGCCAACGGAACTGACCGATCTGTCTACATAATTGTGGCTTGTCTTGCGGCTAAAAAAAGAAAACTCTGAACATAACCTCCAAAACGCAATGTTTTGATTTTTATTTTACGATACAGTGGATTGGAATAGGAGATGTGTTGAAAGTCTATAGAAGCATATTTTAATAAAACTGACAAAAATTCTAACATTTTCACTACTTTATAAAATCTATATATATAGCTACCATGGTCCGATTCAAAAACAGGTGTCTAAAATATAGTTTTCTTGTTTTTGTTTAATTCTAAGTGTAGGCTAGCTTACATTTTACGTAATTAATTTCTGTTTTCAGGTACATTACTGTTGAGATATCAAGTCCTATGATTCCTGAGAATAAACCATTGAGTTTAAAATCCAAAATATTCCATGAAACAGTGATGACCAAAATACAACAATTACATGGAGATTTTGGTGTCGCCGCAGTACGCACAGGATTTTTGACGAAATATTGCAATGAGAATACAAGAATAGCTATAATAAAAGTAAGACATGGCCCACATAAATTTGTAACAAGTTGCATACCATTCATAACAAAAATTGGTAATCTAGATGTAACTTTGAGAACACTTCATGTGGGAGCTACACTCAAACATTGTTTCAAATTCATTCAAAAGTATCAAAAAGCATTCTTAAACTCAGTATGGATGTCTCTAAAATCTGATGAAGACAGAAAAAGACTGGAGGCGGCAGTAATGGATTTTACAAAAACGGATGTTTCAATAAATATAGCCAATATAACATAGAAAATGTTTTTATTTTGATAAATATATATTTAAGCTGTCTCAGGTCAAATTCATATTTTATCTAGATTTATCATATCATTTTTCAAAAGAAAGGCCTTTGCCCAGCAATGGACGCAAGATAATCCTTTAAAAGAAAGTAAGCATTAGTATGACAACATTTTAGTGATCATACAAAACATTAAAAAAACCTAAAAGAAAATCACTAAACCCTCTTTATTTTATGCGTAAAAACAATTTCTTTCTCAAAGATGATTGGAAAAGAGGCACTTGATCGCGCCCGCTAGCAGCACAAAGTGTGCTGACTTTATTTGTGACTTGTGTAAACAGGTCATACAGGCATTCATTTTCATTGGAATTCTCAATAGTCTTGCATAATATTTGAATGAATAGAGACCCATGTTCCTCAAGCCTGAATGCTTCAAGCTCTGGTGATGTAGCCCAATATACCAGAATGTCAGTCTTTCGCTGTATATACTGAGGCCCATCAGCTGCAAATCCTTGCGACTCATCATCAGCATCAACTTGGCAAGCTTGCAGAATCAGCACCTTCGGTATGCCTCGTAACAACAAAGTATCATCCAACATATTCTGTATATAATCAACTTTGACTGCCATCGAATCAGCTGCATAGACATGTCCCCTGATCCCATGGGACAGTATACACAGCATAAACACACTGTCATCTTCAGATACTTGTTTTTGTAGAACCTGTTGAATGAAAGCTAGCATTTCTTTTCTGTTTAGATTTTCTTTGGTTACTACATCAAAATTCAATGAGCGCATTGTCTTTTCCAGAATTATTTTGTCTTTTGTGGAGCCAGTCCTCGTCTCTAAAGGTTTATTGGAGCTGTTACGCTCAATACTGTCCCTGGATGGATGAAACACTTCCTGATTGATGATACAGCAAACACCTACTCTGTCCTTCTTTTTAATAATGTAGTGGTTGTTATTCAAGCCCTTCTTGTCAGACTGCCTGTCTGAGGAAATTTCTTCGATGTTTAATTGCGAGAACATATCACATTCTTCGCGGAGATCGTCAGCTTTAACACCAATGTTGTCCCTTTTATTTACATTACCTTTTGCATCAGGTGCTTTCGCACTGGTTGATGCAGTCTCTAAGTGTATTCTTTCTTCCAATTCTCTCAACACAGTGGCATAGCGTTCAATTTCAGGAAACCGGCCAATAATTTTTGTAATTTTCTCCATTTCACAACTTTTGCCTGTGGCTCCATTTTCATAATTAGAATGATTTATAGTGATAAACTTCTGGCACATCAGTTCCAAAAAAACCAATTCACAAGTGTCGTATTGCATCACATTTAAGTCGAATGTATCCAACGATCTTTTCATGTTGTTGAATGTGCGTGCATTCATATTTTCGCATAGTTTATACAGTGCAATTTTCAATGGATTGATGTAGGAATTAGGTCGAGGTTCATTTGACGAGTAACACTCCTTAATGGTAGAGACATTGCAGCCCAATTTCTTTAAGATACTGTATAACTGACATACAGCAAGCGCTTCCAAGAATTGTTGCCTCCAAATGCCTCCCATTTTTTTTGCATGCAATGCCCAATCATTCAGCAGATTAAGATGATTTCCTTCAATATCCTTTGAAACTCGTTGCAAGATAATAAGGCGTTGCAGCGCTGTGTCGGGCACGTCGTAGAGTAGAAACACAAGGGAGATCAAATCGCAAGTCTCCAACTCATTCTGTACTTCAGAAATTACTTCCAGGGTTATTGTGTTTATGATGGTATCACTAAATACGTTGCTCTCAGTTGGAACGCAGGCATCGGAACGCATCATTTTGAAATTAATTGGTGATGATAGATTCTCAGTAGATTTCTGCTTCACTAGTCTTTTCAGTTCACAGACTCAGTGGTCAAGTCCATCACGCAGCGAGAAACAAGAACGTCTAACCAATATATTTTTTTACACAACGGAATAATTGGAATTCGCAAACCAGCGAAGCACGTCACTGTACTGTAATAATAATTAATAGAAATGAAAAGTATAACTTTTAATAAGTACGGGAATTCCCGCACTCTCCTCTCCTAACAATAGCCACAGACTACTAACAAAGAGAATATAATCACTACGTTTTAAGAGACGGCACTTCATAGAAAAAACAATAAAAAAGCAAATGTATAGACTTTATTATAAACGACCTTACCAACATTCAGACATCAGTCTTGCATTCCGTTATGTTGGTCACAATGCTACTTGACGTGACCCTAGTGCTGCAAAGTAGTCAGTAGGGTTACGGAAGTTATCGATAATAGTGATGTCATAAAAAATATTTATATCGATACTTTATAAGAGATACTACGTAACGTATAGTTCGTCCAATCATTTATTTTCTCGATGACAGCTCCCGTAGAATGTAACTGCGCTTTTTACGCAAAAATTAACTTTTAAATGCGAGGTATAAAAAATATGACAACTGCCTAATTTTGTTCCTTGATCTCATATAATATTCATCTAAGACGAATTGAGTCCATATATGCAGTGATATTTTTGTAAAGTGCGATAAACAATAAACATTTTCATAAAGTTACATTCTATGGGATTAATCATTGTAATTGTAATCCCATAGAATGTAACTTTATGAAAATGTTTATTGTTTATCGCACTTTAAAAAAATATCACTGCATATATGGACTCAATTCGTCTTAGATGAATATTATATGAGATCAAGGAACAAAATTAGGCAGTTGTCATATTTTTTATACCTCGCATTTAAAAGTTACATTCTACGGGAGCTGTCATCGAGAAAATAAATGATTGGACGAACTATAATAGCTTAGTCCCATACCACAGACTACTGTATGGTAGTAGCAAGCTAGGTCTTTTTATGTTCGAGCTCAAAGATAGTGGAATTTTGAGATTGGATGATTTGGAGTTTGCAACACTGGGATGTCTGTCAAAGTCAAAATCGAAAATTTAAACATTACAGTACTAGTACTACATAATCAGTAAAACTTTTAATAAAATCTGGCAAAGTATTGCGTAATTTAAATTGAAAAAAATAGGTGACAAAATAATTTCGTGCATTATCTATTTAGATAATTAGTTACCCTAGTAAGAGCAGTAAGAACTATGTCAATTCCGCGTTCGGAAGTCCTAAGGCTTTATAAGAATTTAGTTTTATATTCAAAGTCTTTAACTTTAACAGATCCTGTTTACTTTAAAAATAAAGTATCATCCGAATTCAAACGTAACAAATCACTTACTGATCCAAAAGACATCACATTTGCGTATAAGGTAAATATTATGAATATATTTTTATAGGTTAAGTTTCAGACTAGTACTATTTATTGTTTACCATTATTATAATAATTAAAAAAAAAACCTTGGTAGCTCAGAGGTTAGACTTATTTTTAGCATAGGGCCGTGTTTTCAGACAGAGGGTTGCACCTTTGAGCTTACCGGAATTTATGTGCGAAATAAATTAATTTACCATGACCTTTTTGGTAAAGGCAAATGTGTCTGTGAATTTCCCAAATCTCACCAGGCCCTCTTGGGAACAGCATTCTCATTCACAGAGTAGGCCTGTATTCAGCAGTGGAAGTTAAAGGCCGGAAATGGAGATGGAATTAATTTTATACTGAGAAATACTAATTTTATTCTTCAAATGATTACGAGTATATTATTCTACTAGCTGACCCGGCGAACTTTGTTCCGCCTTAAATTTGAAAAATTCCAATGGTTTGGGCTGTGCTACCCCGCGGGAACTATGCAATTTTCCGGGATAAAAACTATCCTATGTCCTTTCCCGGGACTTAAACTATCTGTATACCAAATTTCAGCTAAATCGGCCCAGCGGTTTAAGCGTGAAAAGGTAACAGACAGACAGACAGACAGACAGTTACTTTCGCATTTATAATATTATATAAGTAAGAAATTGTACCAGTTGTACCTACCTACTTTTGTAATATGCAACAGTGCCACTGCTCCAATATTTGCTTAAAACAAATATTAATGTAAACAAACTTAGAGCCTCACTATGCTAGTGTCAACTTTCATGTCAATAAATTATTAAAGAGTCCGTAGCTTTATTTTTATTCCTTATTTCCTTTTTTCAGAAAGGAGAAGCATTGCTGCAACGTGGATCAGTAGTATAACATGTTAAAGTCTATTTTTATAACTAAATCTGCTAGACTGCTCCCACAAGCCCAAGCGGCCTTCAAACATAGTATAGATTATTCCAAAGTACCAAAATTAAATGAAACAGACTTGTCCGAGAGATTTGTTAGGGGAGGGGGTCCTGGAGGCTCAGCGGTTAACAAGAATTCAAACTGCGTAGTTCTTACACATATTCCAACAGGTATTTATATTTACAATTACAATATTTTATTTTTAAATGATACTTATACTTAATAGAATATTTGGTATGTATGGATGTAGAACTAAATACAACATCAAGCGACTGCAAGGAAAGTAGATAAGGAGAGAGAGAGTGAGAGAGAGTCCTGTACTGGTATATTCTAGTCCATTGAGTAGCATCTCTAGCACACAAGCAGAACATTTATTCCAACCTTTACACTTGTGGGACATAAAAAGAAAGGGACAAGGGTTTATGTCTACAACAAAACTAAGTGTGTCAGACTCGGAGAAGACCCTGTATCTTGAATTAGGTACATGTAGTATGTAGAGATTTTTGAGTGCTTCTGTTTTTTCTATTGTTTTCCTTCTGTGAATGACCAAACAAAAAATCCTTTGCATTGCAAAGTACAGGCTACTTTTGAATTCCCTGTTTAGAGTTACTCTTGCTAAGACTTTATTATGAAATTGAAATTTATCAAATATTACATAGAAATATTTTAAGCAATGTTTAATTTATATTTACAGGCATAGTAGCTAAATGCCATGGCAGTAGATGTCAAGATGAGAATAGGAAGATGGCGCGGGATATGATAATTGCGAAGTTGGATGCCGAGGTGAATGGAGAGGACAGTGTGGCGGCCCAGAAGAAGAGAATTGAGGAGAAGAAGTCAAAGAGGTCAGAATACAAAAGGAAGAAGGTGGCACAGATGAAAAGTGAATGGAAGAAACGTGAAGGATTATAGCTTAAGCATATGGTCATGTGTATAGCAAGGTTCTATTCAACGATTTTAAAATTATGTGTATTCAACCAATTAGACTCCCACACTAAAGAGTAGATAAAAATACTGGTCAGGAGCATGAAGCGTTCCATGAAAGAGTAGAAATGAAAATGAGGGTGCCACACTGCAAAAACTGCTGCTAACAAACACTGCTGGAAGAAGCACATTTTTTATATGAAACGCTTGATTGTTGCAACAATTTTGTATGGACATAATCAGTTCTTAAGGTGCTAAAGGAATCCCTTGGTTGTCTATACTACACACAGCTTAATTTGGTAATTGGAATAGATTATATTTTAGCACTTGACTCAACATTTTACAAGGGGCCACAACTGTGACAATTGCTTTTAAATACAATGAAACATCGCGACATTGCGGTGAAAACTGGTACTTATTTCTATTATTACTTTAATAGAAGGTTGTTTTAAATAACACAGTATTGGCATTACAGTCAAGGTGCCCGTGTTGCCTAACTACAATTGGTGGTGCTAAATGCAGGTGTGGTCCAGGTGTAAGTATACTCATTTGCAGTGGCGTAACTATAACGTCTGGGGTCCGTAGCATATTCGTCAGATGGGGCTCCTTCCTCAATATAAAGAAGTGCATCAGCGTCCCTTCTGTGCTCTAATCCAAGCCAGTTCGGGGCCCCGTAGAGCTAGGGCCACCCCTGCCACCCTATAGTTACGCCACTACTCATTTGCGAGCTGTAACCATAACTGGTGCACGTTACGGTAACCAACAGCTCTAATGTGGCGTGGCGTTCCGCGCGAGCCTGGCTCGCGACCAACGTTCACACCAGTCGCTAGGTTAAGCAGCGCCTACAAATTGTGTTGTGTTGCGTCACTCGCCCGCTGCTTACACTGACTACGCCCACGGCACGCCACTACGTCTATACTAGAGTTCACTCACGGTCGGTCACTGTTATGGTTACAGTTCACAGATGAGTACACATTTCGTTAGATAGAACAAAGTCACCTAGTATGGTATGTAGGTAGTATCAAAGATGCTTTACTCTCATCATCAAATCTATGTATAACTGTAAGAGTAAAAGTAAGTTAATAAATGATAGATTGTGATAAGTACTTTGTTTATTTGGACGGACATGATATAGTTTAGTAGATGCATCAGTTTATCCAGTAGAATGCCAACAATATAAAGTAGAAATTATATGGAGGAGTAACTTTTTTGTAAAGAACTGTTAGATTTTGACGTTGTATGCTTGAATACGGCGTCAATTTTGTGTAGGAGTATTTTATTTTCTAGTCTTTATTGTCGCTCTAAGCCTGTTCGCCTGAAGACGTTGACTGCTATATAGAGCAGCGGTTCCCGAAAGGTGGTCCGCGGAACCCTGGGGTTCCGTGGAAGGGCAATAAGGGTTCCGTAAAAAATATTTTCATGTGCGGTGAGCAACGTTGTTCGCGCGCACTGACCTGTGTTGTTTTTCATTTATACCTATTTTAAGGTGTTATCAAAGAAGGGTTCCGCTAGGAAAAATGTAATCAATTAGGGTTCCTTGACACAAAAAAATTGGGAACCCCTGATATAGAGGGCAGCACAGCAGTGTTGCCAGTCACGCGGTGTAGTAGTTTTTCTGTGGTTAGATGAATAAAAGACACATTAAAATATGTATAAGTACCTAAGCGAAAAGTTATGAAGCATAATAACAAAACGAACAAAAATGCGAAGCAACTTTTGGCACGTAGGTACTATCCAAGTACAGTTATTTTTATTTGTAATGTAGGAGCGGCATTACGTTATATGTGTGTAGGTGTGTATAAAGAAGTGTATCTACGTGCCCCATGCTCTTAAACCTGTAACACCCGCGTATATATTTTTGAGCCGTCACATATAGATGCACTTGACTGTACCAGATTCTTCAAGACCCGGCTGTCAAACTTGCGACTTCTTCAAGTGCCTTGCCCCAAAGAAAACTAGTGTTCAAATAGCTGCAATGTTGTGACAGCTGCACTTGGTCGAAATCTGCAGTGAATGTGTCAAACACATTTACCTCCTTTACATCCCGCCGGCAATTTGATATATTTCGTTACGAGAGGAATAGCATCATCGTTAGTACCTATAATTTCTTTCCAGAAGCGATGTCGCCATTTACTTGCTGTGGGTGGTATAGCGGTATAGCACGCATCAAGGAATGACGAGGATCCGGGCTCGATTCCCGGCCATAGCTTTACTTTTCGGTTTTTTCTGTTCTTATTTTCGGTGTCGTTTAGAAATTAAATTTCTAACGGTAAAACCGTAAAAATAAATATAAATAAAAAATGAAGAAGTAAAATTCTTGCTTCATTTAATAGTAGGTACCTACTGGATCTGTGTTAAATACAAAGCAAAACCCAATGCAATAACCAAATTAACCCACTAGCCAATTAACTCACTGCAATAGCCAAATCAACGTTTGGCTTGACTGGTTTCGGTTCAACTGGTTTAATGCGATTGAACTGATCGAGTGTTGCCATACATACTTCCGTGTATTTGTGAACTTGTTTGTGAAGTGCTTTCCACTGGCGTTCGTGTCGCCACAGTTTATGTGTTTTTTTGTGTTTAGTTAAAACTAAGTTTTAGTTTTTATAATTTTATCTGGGTCCCACAGAAAAACAGCGTTGCGGCTTGCCGCAACATTATGCTGAGGAGTGGGGTCCATTTTACACCATATCGGTACTATTCCTTAGTATATTGTATTTCTCCTTATTTTATATCTACGTGTATCGAATATGTGTAAATAAATGTTTCTCTCTCTCTCTCTCTCTCTCAAAGACGGAACGTTCACGGGTGACGCACTCAAACATGAAAATTTAAACCTTTGGGGGGATACCCCGAAATTCGATTTTCGAAGTTCGTATCACACCGTCCCTCTCACCTCAAATTAATAAGTATTAGTGAGGGCGGAACAGCACGAAACGAACTTCGAAAAACGAATTTCGGAATATAACACCTGACTGTGACGACTTATAACCTTAAGCTGCGACCGCATAAGCCAATATTTATCTATACAATATTACCAGCTGCGATTTCTGAATTTCCTCCGCTTGTCCCGCATGTCTCGGTCAAGGTAAACCGAGAAACCCGACAAACTGGAGCGCCAGGAAATTAACCCGTCGCCGCCGGACGCAGGGCTGGCACGGTGCTGCAAGCGCACCGAGTACTTAGGGTACCTACTAGTACAACGTTTATAGCAATAATTAAAATCAACGCCGGTCAAGCCTTTGATCGACGGTTTCTATCTCAGAACTTGAGACACATAGCGTACCTACCTTTGAAAACATCGGAGGATATGTTTCGCTTGCAATCATTCTGTGCACCCCTTCGCATCAGGTGCCTAGAGCGGCCGCTCTCCTGCTCTACCTAGCTCTACAAGGACTGGTTCTGAATAAAGCATTCGTCACTTTCGCACACGCCTATTGGTTTGAAATTGATGTTTTTAGGGTTCCGTACCTCAAAAGGAAAAAACGGAACCCTTATAGGATCACTTTGTTGTCCGTCTGTCCGTCCGTCCGTCCGTCTGTCAAGACCCTTTTTCTCAGGAACGCGTGGAGGTATGAAGCTGAAATTTATATCAATTACTCAGGTCTACTGTCCCTTGAAGCTGTGAAAAAATCAAACTTCTAAGCCAACGCAATCAAAAGATACAGCCGTTTATGCCGCAAATTTCCGCAAATTTTCAACTCTCAAGGGAATCAAAACCTACAAGGTAGTTCCCGTGAACGCAGAATCTTGAAATTTGGTATGAAGGTAGGTCTTATAGCACAGATTAAAGAATAATTGCGAAAACCGTAAATGTGTATGTATGTCTGTATATAGCAGTGACCAATATAAAGTAACCCCACACTGCGTACATTTTGCTTTGGAACAGGGCTCTGCTTACACTGGTTTTAGATATTTATAGATAATGATACGGAACCCTCGGTGCGCGAGTCCGACTCGCACTTGACCGGTTTTTTTATTTACGTGGTGCTCGCGAATAACTTAGTGTGCTACGCTCGCCAGTGACATTAGAACTCTAGTTTACGTTATAATTATCTCATTTTCGACTAAAAATTTAAACCAAGCCGGTCCTTACCAACAGTTTATCCACCTGGTTTTAAGGGAGGAGCTCCCTTTTGTGGATATTTTACCCTTGGGGCAACTGAAGATACTTTAACTAACCAAACCTACCTATTTTTGTATTTAAATATTTTTCTACTCCTGTACTGTAGGTACCTGTGCTTTTTAAATAAGTACCCACCAGCGTATTTAATACTAATATATTCAGTGATTAAAATAATGGCAACACTTCTCCGGGTGGCCAAATTAGGTGAACCACGGGTAAGTCCCTAACTAAGAGTTCTGACGTGGGTCATTTCAATGTTGATCTGACGAAATTTACTGGATTAAGCCAATAGCTAACGATCCTTCAGTACTTCAGGTTTACTTGATAGAGTTGACTGTTTGAATAATTAGAACGGATTCTGGTCTTATATAATTTCCGTCAGCTAACTCGGAAAAAAAACACCTAAGCTCTTTTCATCCTATCCTTCCGTGAAGAACGAGCGAGAGGCAGAATTTCGGTAAAGGAACTCGGTGGGATGAGAATTGAGTTGCTAAGTCGACAGGCCACTGCTACCTATGTAGTCCATATTGTAAAGTTCAGAGTATGAAATTTTATTAGAATCCTTGAATGATTAAAGAATCCATCCCTTCCTCACAAACTTTCGCTTTTAAAATATTAAGTAAGATTTATGTAAAGAAACCAAAAAAATATTTGAAGAAACAAATTTATTCTCTTTTGTTCTTATCAACTCGGGCATCTAATTAAGTCGTCTTGTAGGTAGGTAAACAATTTAACTCTCTAGAGCAGGGGTTATCAACAGTTCCAGTTATTAGGGGTTCTCAACATTTCCTAAGAACTGAAATTTCCATTTTCATCAAGTACTTAACTATCTACTTACCTAAAAATGGCAATTTTACCGGCCTTTCCTGTTAATAAAACGTGATTATTGTTTTTGATGTAAGAATAAGGCTCTGACTCTGATACAAAGCGCCATGGCATCCGACACAATAAACATGTAAACCTTTCATCTAATATTTAGTAGTTAGGTTTTTCTCCACAACGATATTTATGTGGGGTGGGATATAGTTTTACTGTCTCACATCTAATGCCAATTTCACTGGAGTCTAACGATAGGTACCTATGTAGCACTAAGCTAATAATTTTATCGTACCACGTTGATTTTGAGGATGCTGTTGTTCCGGTGTAAAGGGTAAGATAGCCAGTGTTTTTTCATAAATATATTAACAAAGAGAAAATAGCAGGAAAGGAAAACCCTTTATAATAATATAATAATTCATTTATTTACGAAGAACAAAGGTCCACAATTAGGTTAGGTACACACAAATGACAAATCAAATTAAATAACAAAACAATAGAGGTCCAAAATATATGAGATTATTATACAAAAATGTCAAAGATAATTATCACACTATAGGTAAAATTAGATTTTGATTTAGATTCTTGACTACAAATTCTAAGTACTAAATATAATACAATATAATGTTTTGTTTTATTCATATCAATCAATCTGCATGCAGTGATATATAAGGTAGTCAATAAGGTAGTTAATTATAGAATATACCTACCACCTGCTGCCAGACCTTTATAACGTTATAAAAAAAAACGATATAATAGCGGTATATGTATATCGTTTGTGTTTAAAATTTCGTTCAAACAAATTCTATATTCCTTCATAACGTTATATCATATCATAACGAAAAGAAAACCGTAACTTTACGAAATAGCGTTATAGACCTTTAAAACGTTATGAAAAAAACGATATAATACCGGTATATGTCGTTTGTGTTTAAAGAAAACCATAACGTTATGAAATAGCGTTAGGTATAATAACGCTATGAAACTGATTATGAACTACTACTATGATATCAACAGTCCCACGAAACAAATTTGTAAAGTATGTTTTGACAATTCACGAAAACAGTACAGATTTGTCATTGCATATGTTTGTCGCACGTTATATAGAGCGGGTGTTATAGAGTGTAAGAAAGAGATGGTCTATAACGTTATTATATCACTTGCCGAAGTATCGATATATATCGCTATTAATAACGTTATAATGAATACCGCTACAGAATAAATAATGTTTTATTAAAAAACGCTATTCGGTAATATAACGTACTGAAAAATAGCGCTACCTAAAAACGTTTTATTGAAAAATGCTATTCGATAATCTAACGTTATGAAAAATAGCGTTACGCAAAAATAACGGTAATTAAAGGTCTGCCTGCTGCTCTTCCCGTGCAAATGGTAAAAGCCTATCAAGGGAATGGGCGAAAATCTTAGGAATCATGTTATGCGATGCGGCTAGCAAATAGGCTCTGTTTACCCGGTAAGGGATAAAGACGTGATTTATGTGTGTCGTATGTGTACCTACGAATAGCGGGCACTCAGAAAATAAGTCTCATTTGACATTGCGTATAAGTAAGGCAGCATTAGATTAGGTACGGCGCAAGCGACATGTTTTATTTAACGAAGTCTGTTAATAAAGAAAGAAGACATTTATTCCTTTTTGCAAGACACACAAATATAAGAGAATATACTCGATTTTATAGAAAAGAAACAAAACAAAAAAAAACACAGACATGAAAAATAGATCATCAGCGTTGTTTGTGTCTTCGCAAAAGTGGTCGCTGGCTCAGCATTACGCTGAGGTGTTAGGCACCTGCAGCACTGATTTTCAGCCAGAACCGTCTGTGACTCACGAAACCATACACAGATAAAATGTACGTGGCACTACAGACCAAAATAAATATCAAAAATGGGAGGTAGGTTTAGGTTATGTTAGATCTTCAGCAGGCCCGAAGGGCCAAAAATACCCAGAAATAAGAGCTCCGCCGACTATGTTAAACTTGATTTTGAAATAGAAATCTTTGGACAGTAGTGCCACTCAGTAGTGTCACGGGAAATAAAGGGATAAAATATACTAAAATATTTATAAACTTATATGGCAATAACATGGTGTCTCACTCAAGGCAATGCGGCGCAGTTTGGAAACCGATGCCATAGGCTAAGGCACATTCATACAACCCTGAGAGCGAGATTAATTTTATTAATGCCGATGCCGACAAAGGAACTGCGAGCGGGGCTTAATTAAAAAGGTTGGAAATTTAAGACCTATTCAATTTTACGGTTTCAATGTTATTCGAGTCAGATTAATTATTAATGAGTCAAGTTTTGCTTTGCTTTATGTCGATACAGATAATAAGTAAGTAACGCTCCATCCCCCACTTCTTTAGGCTATGGTCTTCTGCCTGCGTCCAGTGCTGGATTTAAATTTGCCGCCCCAAAGATATTCAACAATTTTGCCGCCCCTACTGACCTGTGAAATTAAATACACTGATCACAATAACGTTAATTTATTTTCTATACCTAATAGGTACTATTACAACTTTTTTTGGGCCAATTTTGCCGCCCCCCTATAATTTTGCTGCCCTAAGCTTCAGCTTTTTCAGCTTCCATGGTAAATCCGGCCCTGCCTGCGCCACAATGTTTAGAGATGTATTGTTGTGGTCTCTTTGACACGTCAACGTTGGCGTCTTGACTTGACGTCGTACGCGGCATCTATAATTTCGGTAATTTCGGACCATTGCAGCGTGATGGGATTGAAAATGATGAGATTTAATTTAATAAGGAAAAAGACGAATTGTTGACAGAACGTTAAATCTTTTACCTAGTGCATTTTATGATAAAAGTAACAAGAATCATTAAAAACAATATTTATAAACATCATCATCATCATCTCCAGCCTATAGACTCAGAACGAGAGGGCTTGGGCTATAGTTGTTGTTGGGAAAAAAATAGTGATGCAGTCGGATTTTCAGTCGCACAGCAGCGACTGAAACGCCCTTCTCTGCTGCGGACGTATTGACCGTTCAGACGTCGATCGGAACGGAATTGAATGTTGACTATAAAATAGGAGACCATAGCTTTACTAGCAGATGGCAGGACCTTGAACAAGGTCTGTCCAGATCGCATCTTACTCGCTAATTCTGCCGTCAAGCAGCAGTGCTTGCGCTGCTGTGTTCCGGCGTAGAGACTAAGGCAGCTAGTAAAATTACTGGCTCATGAGGTGTTCCATCTTAGTCTTCTAGGCTGGCAACTCATCTGGAATCACGCGGATCACATTTAATCTTGAGTATTTAAATATCTTCACATTGCGAGTATTTTAGCTCAGTGTATCAAGTCCTTTAGTGGCCGACTGGTATAACTCCAACTAGTCACATTCCTTCGTTTAAAATGTGTTTGGAGTATTTTATTCCTCTAGCCGCTAGAGTCTAGCGTCTATACATTTTCCCAATAAGTTCGTGAATCTTCTGAAATGACATCGTCTGCAAAATGCTTCGAAACGCGTTTCTAACTACTTAAAATTCCGTTTAGTCTCTCAAGTTCAAGCAACTGTAGTTTCATTGTGTCGCGGCTTTATTAGCGTCGTGTGTTGTCGCTGCTGTCTGGGAATTTCATTTTACTAGATACACTATAATTTTACCTATATGAGATGCGGCTGGCAACCCATCACATGTTTTGATTCCCCTTTCCACGTATACGCCCGCAACCATCTTGTTACCCCGTACGTAAGGATTAAAAACGTGATTTGTGTATGTATGTGTATAACATATTCCATTATTATGTATTCTCGTTGATCCTGCCTGCCGTGCCGCATCACTTCATCATCCACTATATATCATCGACTCATCCGTCATTTTTTGGGAAGGTCTATTATGCTATTGGTCTATTTTTTTTATAATTTTATCTGGGTCCCACAGAAAAACAGCTTTGCGGCTTGCCGCGACATTATGCTGAGTGGGGTCCATTTTACACCATATCGGTACTATTCCTTAGTATATTGTATTTCTCCTTATTATTTTATATCTACGTGTATCGAATATGTGTAAATAAATGTTTAACTCTTTCTTTCTTTCTTTCTATTGCTGACATGCCAACAACGCCGCTTCACACTCGCACCTTGACAAAGATTCTCAACAAATATTCAGTTCAGTAGGATACATAGCCGCTCTAGTCTCCCGGTAAGCAGAGACAACTTCGTCACGGTTATGTACCTACCTACTGGCGGCCTGCGGTGGATAAGGAACATGCATTATCATTTAACGAACTTTGACGTGTAAACTTTAAGTCTTTAAAAACATGAATACCTACTTTGCAATAACTAACTAGTTATTCATTAACATTCTTTATGGCCCAGTCATTTAAGGTTAGATTAGGTAAGAATCTCGGAATTCGAGATACCCAGCTGTAAGTCTGTAAATACTTGTATATTGACACCCTAAAAGTTGTCTCAAAACCTACATATGGTAGGGTGTGCGCAACTATTAAATTTCAAGGTCAAAGGTCACAAAAATCGGTTTTTTGCGCTTTTTTTGTAAATATCTCATTTCCTACGGGTTTTTGCTATTTGTTATTAATGACGATATTGTAGAATACAAAATTCCCTACAAATTGTGTTTAAATTTTTTTTTATACGGTTAACCGTTTTCGAGATAGAGGGCGGAGAGCGCGCGGTCTCAGCACTTCAGGTCAACCGGTGCCTCCGGTCGAAAACGCGCCATATATAGTTGATGAACTATCGATATATCAATTATATTATATTTTATCATTTTTTTTCCTAACCTATCCACTTTTTATTCAGTACTAGCTGACCCGGCGAACTTTGTTCCGCCTTAAAATTAAAAATTGCAGTGGTTTGGGCTGTGCTATCCCGCGGGAACTATGCATTTTTTCGGGATAAAAACTATCCTATGTCCTTTCCCGGAACTCAAACTATCTGTATACCAAATTTCAACTAAATCGGCCCAGCGCAATTACGTGGGCAGGTAAGTGTTGTTAATTAATACTGTATAAAAAGTGTATAAATGCGAAAGTAACTTTGTCTGTCTGTTACCTTTTCACGCTTAAACCGCTGGGCCGATTTAGTTGAAATTTGGTATAGGTACAGATAGTTTGAGTCCCGGGAAAGGACATAGGATAGTTTTTATCCCGGAAAATTGCATAGTTCCCGCGGGATAGCACAGCCCAAAACACTGGAATTTTTCAAATTTAAGGCGGAACGAAGTTCGCCGGGTCAGCTAGTACTGAATAAAAAGTGGATAGGTTAGGAAAAAAAATGATAAAATATAATATAATTGATATATCGATAGTTCATCAACTATATATGGCGCGTTTTCGACCGGAGGCACCGGTTGACCTGAAGTGCTGAGACCGCGCGCTCTCCGCCCTCTATCTCGAAAACGGTTCACCGTATAAAAAAAAATTTTAAACACAATTTGTAGGGAATTTTGTATTCTACAATATCGTCATTAATAACAAATAGCAAAAACCCGTAGGAAATGAGATATTTACAAAAAAAGCGCAAAAAACCGATTTTTGTGACCTTTGACCTTGAAATTTAATAGTTGCGCACACCCTACCATATGTAGGTTTTGAGACAACTTTTAGGGTGTCAATATACAAGTATTTACCGATTTACAGCCGGGTATCTCGAATTCTGAGGTGAACTTGCTATAATGACTGGACCATTAATTTTCCGAGTGCCTGCCAATCTGCAGTTGCGCGGCGCGGGTTGGAAAAGTATGGCGCGATTCGCGACTTGTATCAACAGGTGAAATTGAGGTCAAGGCCGGTGGCCGTGCCTTCGCAGCCATGGTTTCCAGACTTTTTTGCCCGAGATTTCACTTCCCAGAATCTGATATTCATCGAATTCTTTTAGCTTGTAATTTTATTTCAAAACATCGAACTTGGGCCTCAAAGACATGTCAGACAAAAATGTCTCGAACATTTAACAGCGCCCTCTTGTGACTCTTATCGGCAGCAAATTGTTTTCATTGTCATATAAATATTAATAAATAATAAATATCTTCAGACAACTTACACCAATTCACCCAGCCCCAAACTAAGCAAAGCTTGTACTATGGTTACCAGGCAACGGATAAACATACTTATGTAATGTAGATAAATACATACAACATCCATGACTCGGGCACAAACATTCGTATTCATCATACAACTGTTTGCCCCTGCCGGGATTCGAACCCAGGACCTCTAGCTTCATAGTCAGGGTCACTAACCACTAGGCTATCCGGTCGTCTTGGTATACCTACCCACTTGAAATTTTACCGCGAACGCCAGACGTTTGTCGCGGTTGCGACAGAAAACTTGACACTAAAGTCTAAAGATTCAGAGCAGAGCTCGTTCAAAAATATATACACCAAAAAGTACATACATCGGTTTCACCGATTTCCGCTGAAATCAAATGCTGGCCACGGGTGTATGATGTCAAATGTTAAACCAGTCAAGTAATTAAAAGGATGCATGTTCCCGGCAGCATAAAGGCCGTGTTGTTTCTACCCTTGACCCGGATACCCCGGCCGGGCGGTTCCGTCGTTTCCGACTTTTGTTTAACGGCCTTTTAATGTATAGGCTTTGGTTTCAATGTTATTATGCCGCCGTCAGTGATGTTATGTCTAACTAGCTTTTGCCCGCGACTTCGTTCGCGTGGAATCAAAATTTGCGCTAAAACTTCTTCCTCTTTCCCATCGAAAATGTAGGTACATAAACCAGCCAGATGCGAATCCTACTTAGCACGAAGGATTTCGTACTACCTACCTACCTCAACGAAATAAGCCCGTTGCTTGCGTGGATACTCAGTTCCACTATTTTTTATCCCATCCATTTGTTCTGTGGGAAATTCGAAAAATCCCTTTTTATGACGCCTACGTGATCTTCAAAGAACATTTTCTATACCGTCGTATTGGAAAATCTCTTTGTAGTGCACTTCTTTGTTCATCAAGGAATATGTCTGCCAAATACCAAGAAACTATAATATCAAGTCAATTACTATTTTTTCTGATCCCACGGGAATTTTGCAAAATCCTGAAATCAGTTTTCAGACATCATAATTACCTACTGGTATGCCAAATTTAAAGACTCTAATAATAATACATATACCTACGTAAATCGCGTCTTTATCCCTTATGGGGCAGACAGAGCCTAAGGTAACAAGACCTAAAGGCCACGTTTAGCATGATTATGGGCGCATAGGTGAAAAGGGGAATCAAAATAGTGATGGGTTGCTAGCCGCATCGCCTACAACAGATTCCTAAGATTTTTCGCCCATTCCCTGGATGGGC
Source organism: Pandemis cinnamomeana (assembly GCA_932294345.1). Taxonomy (NCBI): domain Eukaryota; kingdom Metazoa; phylum Arthropoda; class Insecta; order Lepidoptera; family Tortricidae; genus Pandemis; species Pandemis cinnamomeana. The sequence continues at coordinate 4,723,670 of OW028705.1, read as the reverse complement.
TTTTACCATATGCGCGGGAAGAGAAGCAACTGGTACATTCTTTGTTTTTTCTTTACTCTCAGACCAGCATGGAAGAACTAGCTAGTTCCTAGCTAATAGAATCAACCCTCGCTACGCTCGGTGGAGTAATCGAGCATCTACTTAGGTATTAGGATCTATATATTACGCCCATAATATTGCTTAACGTGGCCTGTAGGTCTTGTAACCTTGTGGGCTCTGTCTACCCCGTAAGGGATAAAGACGTGATTTGCGTATGTGTATGTGTATATAATGTACTTAAGTAGTTGAAGGCTACATTGCCCTTTAATTGCATAAATTCCGCTCCAAGCTGCCAGCAAATGCGAAAGGCGTGTTAACTGGCAAACTCAACTGCGTATAGAAATTTCTACACGAGAATAGTTTTATAAAATACTTAGTGCGCTCTGTTACTCTGATGTTGTTCATTAACTGCGTACATAATGACCAAATGCTATTCAGAAGGAAATATGCACCACTTGAGTACCATTGGTAAAATAAAGATATTTTTTTTTGTTTTACTTCAACGCATCTAATTTGTAAAAGAACACTTAATACTTGGATTGTATTGTATTTATAAAACCCTACTTTAAATTTAAAAAAGTTGAAACACAAATATTTACTCATACTTTTTATTTCCCTGATGATACTTTGTTGTTTCTCTGTTATTTTCTTTTGAGCAGTACCTCTATTTATTAAATCGCGTAGAAAATCTTCTTATGTTTCAGTGCGTCAAGGAAGTAACTTTGTCGGGGTTATTGTGTATAGCAGAAAATTCAAATATATGCTACAGGAAAACATCACTTTATTTTTAACTAGATAGGTACCCCGGCTTTGAACGGGTGCAATATAGGTACCTAGATATCAACACGATATTTCAACCGATTATCTAATATATCTTCCTCGTGAATCTATCTATCTATGGAAGTCCGTCCAACAGTTTAAGTTTATCGCAAACAGACGCGGCGGAGAACTTTGTTTTATAATAGGCACTAGCTTCTGCCCACGACTTCGTCTGCGTAGAATTATACACATAAACCTTCCTCTTGAATCACTCTATCTATTAAAAATCCGCATCAAAATCCGTTTCGTAGTTTTAAAGATCTAAGCATACATACAGGGACAGACAGAGAGACAGCGGAAACGAGTTTGTTTTATGCTATGTAGTGAGGAGGTGGTGCAGTGAAAAGCAAGCACTGGCGTCACCGGCCAGTCATTGCACCAAAGCGGGTTGATTTTGACTGAATACGGTGATTGAGATTACGTTACTTTTAAATCCTGACCAAGTAATGATCTTACATACAACACTCTGCTGCACTTATGCTGGTGTTGTATGTATAACTTCCCTACGACTCTGATATAGTCACGTGGTAACATTTAAAGTTATCAATAGGACTGTGCAAGTATTTTGAATAGTAATCAATTTTTAGGGTTTCAACCTTTTTGGCTGTTGGTGGCTGGCTGGCGCTAGTCCATTGCCACGCGCCGCGGCACTGAATAAAAAGAACAATAAGGCGGCTGTCACTTGTTTTTTAAATTGTCGGTGCACGGTCGGTCGTTTATGCGGATTTATGTTTAAATTATTGTAAATATTAATTAACGTGTGTAACGTTTGGTGTAAAAGTGTAATTAGTGTACCTATATATAATATCACGGATAGACTTCGCGGGTGTGTATTTGTTAAGCGGCGGCAGTGGCTAAAAGACTGTACGGACGAACTCTACACTGCGTTGGTCGAACACATCAACACCCCGTAACGCCTAACGCTAATGTATACCTATAAACTTTAATCTCAGAACCTTTTAAATTCCAACAATATTATTTCATGAACAGTTTTTAAAGGCTCCGATATAAAGCATATTGCGCCCCAAGGCTCCGAGCCAACCATTGTTCTCAGGGAAACCGGATTTCAATCGCGCCCAATACCATCTGATCCTTCAAAAATAGGATCATGAAAATCTTTTGTGATAATAGACCTTTTTATTACGAACATTTCTTCCGAGCGGCTGTGAATGGAATTTTAAGGCAGAAAGTTCTTGAAGCACCGAGGCAGTGATCGAGGTCCGCAAATGATGTATTTAGAAGACTTAATGAAAAGGTGGAAAGGGTAAGCTGAGGCCGATTTTTAGTTTAAGTTATACGATTTTAAGCACAGCCAAACAGTTTTACGGTTAACTAATGTTTCACCAACAAACGTTTGATCGAATGCATCGTTTGACAAACACTCCATTTTATAATCATTTATTTTTGGGAAAGTTAAGTATAATACTGTAGGTGATTAGTTGACGTTGTTTCAAAGAAACGCGACCATCAAATGGTCGATGTTCTGAGAAGAACAGTTTGTTTGTTTTCTTCATTATTCTGATTCAACATCATCGTCGTCGTCACACGGAGCGGAGATTTACACGCCGCATACATGAAGTCCGGAGCAACGTGTTGACGCTTCGACGGCCGCGCGCAGAAAGGATCGAGCTCCACGTAACTTCGCATTTTATAGGCGCGTGAGAGCGAGACGACGCGACCGGTTTATAGCTCGCACACTGCCTGCGCCGTATTGGCCCTTTCCGACTCGCGCGAGATGCGCGCTCATAGTTTATAAGTGTACATTGTAAATATTCCTTAGTCGTAAGTTTTCTGTTAATAAAATAATCTTCATCTTCTCCTTCTACTCTACATTATAACAACTAAATAGGAAGTTTTAATTATCCTACTACACTCCAAAGTATACTTCCTAAAGTGGTGACCCCGCAAAAGAACACATCCCGCTGAAGAAACACCCAAGAAGATGACGCATCCTGAAGCTGAAGCCGGCGTACAGAAGCCACAGCAGCCTCCGCCACCAGCTCACCAACATCAACCAGCCATCGACACACAATTCCTCATCGACGAGCTGAGAAGAATCGGTCAGGAAATCGCTGAATTACGATCGCGACGTAGCGACCACCGCCACAGCAGTCGCCCTCGCCGTTCGCAGTCGAAAAACAAAAGCCGCAAGCCATCTCCCATGCCGTACTGCCACAACCATCATCGCTACGGTATGGACGCGAAGACGTGCACACCACCGTGCAGTTTCAAGCCAATTCCATCGCCGTCGGAAAACTGAAAGTAACGCTGGCTGCGGCGGAAACCGGCGTTACCGAACATTCACACCGCCTCTTCGTAACCGACAGGGTTACGAAACTCACCTTTTTGGTTGACACTGGAGCCAACATCTCCGTGCTACCTAAAAGAAAAGGCTCACGTGAACAACCACTGCCATTTCAACTCTACGCCGCCAACAACACCGTCATTCCAACCTACGGCGAGAAGACTATCGAACTCGACCTCAGCCTTCGAAGACCGTTCCGATGGAAATTTATCATCGCAGACGTGTCGAAGCCAATCCTGGGTGCAGATTTCCTTAAATTTCACAACCTCATAGTCGACATAAAACATCGCAGACTCATCGACGGCAAGACGCATCTTACATCGACCGCTCAAATCTGTGCCGCGGACATACCTACCGTTCGCAGCATAGACGTGCACGATGCCTACCACAAGATCCTCGCCGAATACCCAGGTGCAACCCGAATCACGTCGATGAAGCTGTCTGCAAAGCACAAAGTCGAGCACGTCATCGAAACAACAGGCCCGCCCCTTCACTGCAGGCCACGCCCCATCGCACCACACCGCTACGAACAAGTCAAAAAAGAATTTCAAAACATGATCAACCAAGGCCTATGCAGACCAAGCAAAAGTCCTTGGGCATCACCTCTTCACGTCGTGCCGAAAAAAAGCGGAGAATTACGTGTGTGTGGTGACTACCGCAGGCTCAACGCCATCACCAAGCCTGATCGGTATCCCATACCACGCATACGCGATTTCACCTACCAACTCGCCGGGAAGCAGATTTTCTCCACGCTCGATCTCAATCGCGCCTACCAACAATTACCTGTCAGCGAACAAGACGTGGAGAAAACCGCCATCATCACCCCATTCGGCCTATTCGAGTTCCCGCGCATGTGCCCAGGCCTTAAGAACGCCGGCCAGACGTTTCAACGTTTCATTCACGAAGTACTGCGCGAACTCGACTTCGTATTTCCATTCGTCGATGACCTACTTGTCGCATCAAACGACGAGGAAGAGCACCGAAGACATCTACGCACCGTCCTACAGCGACTAGAAGAGCACGGCATCACCATCAACCCGTCCAAGTGTGTTTTCGGCCAGCCTACTGTCAAATTCCTCGGTCATCAGGTCTCGGCGGAAGGAATACAGCCACCACAAGAGAAAGTCCAAGCCATCATCGACTTTCCGAAGCCACAAACCGTCGAAGAGCTGCGACGTTTTCTCGGTATGATAAACTTTTACCGAGAAAACATCAAAGACGCCGCCACCATCCAAGCGCCGCTAAATACCTACCTCCACAACGTGAAAAAGCGCGATAAAACTGCGATCGACTGGACCGCTGAAGCAACGCAAGCGTATGAGGCTTGTAAAGACAGCATCAAAAACGCCGCTTTACTCGCCCATCCGTCACACCACGCGACGATTGCTATTTTCAGCGACGCAAGCGACAAGACAGCCGGTGCCGCACTCAACCAGTACGTAAACAACTCGTGGCAACCACTGGCGTATTTTTCAAAAAAATTCACCGACGCCCAGACACGCTACAGTACGTACGACCGCGAGCTACTCGCAATCTACATGGCCGTGAAACATTTCCGCAAGATGTTCGAGGGACGAGAAATCGTAATTTTCACCGACCACAAGCCGCTGATATTCGCCTTTACAAAAACAAGTACGAACAGCGAATCGCCGAGACGCACCCGCCAGCTACTTTACATCAGCGAATTTACCACTGACATACGTCACGTCAGTGGGTCGCAAAACGCTGCCGCGGACGCATTATCACGCGTCGAAGCAATTACGTGTCCATCGCCAATCAACTACGAGCAACTTGCGCAAGCTCAAGAGAGAGACAGCGACATCATACAAGCACTCACTCTACAGAGCAATTTATCCATAAAGCAAGTCACTCTGCCCGCATCGAACACCAAGCTACACTGCGAGACATCGACGCCATACTTACGTCCATACCTACCCGAAGAATACCGTCGCATCGCATTCAACTCAGTCCATAACAACAGTCATCCCGGAATCAACACAACACGAAAATTAATCGCGCAACGCTACTTTTGGCCCGCCATGAACACGGACATCGGCAAGTGGGCCAAAGTATGCGTACAGTGCCAACGCGCTAAAGTACAGCGCCACACAGCAAGTCAACCATCAATTTTCCCGCCAACCGAACGATTCCAGCACGTACACATCGATATCGTTGGTCCGCTACCTACCGCGGCCAGCGGTCATCGATACCTACTCACGATGATCGACCGAGCGACGAGATGGCCCGAAGCATACCCACTGTGCGAAATAACCGCTGAAGACGTCGCGAAAGCCGTCTACGAAGGCTGGATTTCCCGCTTCGGCTGCCCTGCTACATTAACATCCGATCAAGGCCGTCAATTCGAAAGCCGAGTATTTGCATCTCTGTCTCGCTTACTCGGCATAGAAAAGACGCGCACGACATCCTACCATCCACAATGCAACGGGATCATCGAACGCTGGCATCGATCCCTAAAAGCCGCGTTAAAGGCAAGACTGCAGACCGCAAGAAGCTGGATCGACGAGCTACCAACCGTCCTACTCGGAGTACGCGCCGCGATGCGAAGCGACACCGGTGTAAGCGCAGCCCAACTCACCTACGGATGCAACGTACGCTTACCCGGTGACTTCCTAGCAACAACCCGCGAACGCGATGACGTCACTTTAGACTCCGCCTACGTCGATCAGCTGCGAACATCATTAAGAAACCTGCAACCAACACCGAATCAGCCGCACAGCAACACGAGACCTACATTCGTGCACCGAGACCTGCAAACGTGCGAACACGTATTCGTACGCGTAGACGCCGTAAGGAAGCCGCTACAAGCACCTTACGACGGACCCTACCGCGTGCTTAAACGAGATAGCAAGATTTTCACGCTGCAGCTACCTAACAGGCAAATAAACATCTCGATAGACCGACTGAAACCTGCCTACACTATCGCCGACGCAGAGCAAGATGTACCTACAACTGCAATTTCGAACACCTGCAACAACAACATCACAACATCAAGCGCGAACGACAACAAGCAAACTTCAACATCAAACGCAAACCTGAAACAACAAACCGCAGGAAACAACCCTACACCTACAAGCGACAGAAAAACATCTCGCCGAGGCCGCACCATCCGCCTGCCGGTACGCTTCGCTTGAGGGGGAATCCTGTAGGTGATTAGTTGACGTTGTTTCAAAGAAACGCGACCATCAAATGGTCGATGTTCTGAGAAGAACAGTTTGTTTGTTTTCTTCATTATTCTGATTCAACATCATCGTCGTCGTCACACGGAGCGGAGATTTACACGCCGCATACATGAAGTCCGGAGCAACGTGTTGACGCTTCGACGGCCGCGCGCAGAAAGGATCGAGCTCCACGTAACTTCGCATTTTATAGGCGCGTGAGAGCGAGACGACGCGACCGGTTTATAGCTCGCACACTGCCTGCGCCGTATTGGCCCTTTCCGACTCGCGCGAGATGCGCGCTCATAGTTTATAAGTGTACATTGTAAATATTCCTTAGTCGTAAGTTTTCTGTTAATAAAATAATCTTCATCTTCTCCTTCTACTCTACATTATAACAACTAAATAGGAAGTTTTAATTATCCTACTACACTCCAAAGTATACTTCCTAAAATACAAACCAAATCTAACCTACTTAATCTGAGCCATGCAAAAAGTGGTTTAGATTTTTGAAAAGGTTTACGTTTTAGCAGAAAGTATAAGGTTGTCAAATTAATTGTTTGTCAAAAGCTTGTCGATCAAATGATACTAATAGTTTATTTTTACAACCTAATGATGATGAAAGATATGGTTATTATAGATATTGTTAACTGTAAAATCCCATCTGTGTACACTTGCAACAAGCCCCTATCGGATAGCAAATATGGGTCATTTTTCATACGAAAAAAGTTGCTCGTTATTTTTGCTCGTCAGTGTAAATTAATGCCGCAAATTAGCCCTTAAGCCTCTGAATAAACACAAACATTATATTTCTTACCACAGGATGTTCTGAAATATTTTCCTTTGTCTCGGTAGAGCAAGTTTCGAGCGTCATTAGCCAAAATGCTTCAGGTTCTTGCTGCAACTTTCCTTCGCTAATTACTTTGCGAAAGAACCGAAGTTAACCTTAATCAAGCGATTACGGCAGATTATTGCTTTTATTAAAATTTTGTAAAACAATACACGCAGACAAAAATGGATGTTTTAGGCCGTCTTGCCGCTGGAACAAGTTAAATATCGAGTTTAACACTATATCGTGATCTAACTTTTTGCGATCTAAGAATTAATTTATGGTTTCCATGATATCCGTGACATTTTGTAAGATTAGTTTTGTGTGATTTTACTAGCTTTGACCCGTGGCCTCGCTCGCGTCAAACTATTTATGGGGCAGTTAACTTTACAGGAATTTGCTAAATTTTAACTTAGCATGATGCATGCGAATAGCTAGGAGAGGTGCCTCGATTCTGGTCACTTTAAGACCGGGGTTAAGATCCACCATACCCCTGGCACTACCCCTGGGTGGAGGGTGGGGTTGAACCATACCATCGTAGTGCTGTATGCTACGGGTATTAGGTAGGTTCGGCTAGATAGGTAGCTCCTTATGCCTGAAGGGCAAACCACTCAGGAATAGGAGCGCCGCGTTGCGGGACTCCGTTGATTTTGTTTTCAATGTCTCAAATCCCAGCACTACTATGGTGGTATGGTTCAGTCCCACCCCACCCCCAGGGGTAGAGGCAGGGGTATGTTGGGTCAGAAGGGTTTAGGACCATAGATTTGTAAAGTTGTATATACCTCAGTAAAGTCAATTTAAAGATGAAATTGGCCAAAATTCGGCCAAAATCGGGCCGTCTGCTCTATTTGTATGCCACTAGAGCGAGACATAGTGATACAAACTTATTGCTGTTACAATCTATTGACCTATGATTGGATAATAACTGATTTCTGATTTCTGCATTTGATATTACAGAACTTCATATGCGTAAATTCCGATCCCGTGAGAGTTAGAATCAAAATGACGTATTTATTCCCTGAACTTATTCTAAAGATCCTATTTTCATACCAATTTTAACGTGAAATAGTAACAAAATACAAGACAGACGAATAGATTGACATACTCACAAACTTTCGCATTTGTGTTATTGGTAAAATACGAGACGATATCGTTGAAGATTCTCAAAGCCACGTCATTTGTACACCTTCAAAATTAGAACTTTAACCCATGTATTAAGGTTGCGTTTACAATGTGCGCACTAACTGCGCTCAAGATTGATGGTAAAATAAAAAGGTCCAAGGGTCTGTTCAACGTCGTAGCGGCTGCTACGAATGCTACAAAACTCTACGCCGTAGTCGTCTTAACAAGTCAAATAGATACGACGTAATTGTTGTAAAGTTTTACCGAAACAAATGGTGCTAAGGATTTCATAAAATGTTGCTGTTGGCTATTTTGGTCCCGTATTCAACAAGGTACTCTCGGAGTAATTTATCGCGATATCCCTCTGTCTGTCATTACCATTTTAATTAACAAAGTATTAAGTAATGAGTAATTTAGGAAAAAACTCTCTTCGATGCTGCTCTGGGAGCAAAAAAAGAAAATAAAACGTACCAGTTGCTTCTCTTCCCGCGCAGATGGTAAAAGCCGGGGGGGAATTAGCGCAAACAATGTTGTAGGCGTTGTGGCCAGCAACCAGTGGCGTGGCGTCCATAGAACTCTATTCCCACCGGCTTGCCAATAGGCCTTAAAACATCAGAACACGCAATTCGTCATAAATATAAAAGCAGCGACTTCTCAATAACTTCGGGACGTTCAATAAGGAAAAAATATCAGAAGGCACAGATCGTCGAAGGTATCGATATCGACACAGTCAGGCTAATCAGAAATATCGGAACATTTGTGGACAAACCTTACTTTTATAATAATAGATTCGAATTTCAAACAAATACAAATATGACTCATACGTCATGCCGAAATGAAAGATGTCACCTATTATAGTGTACCTACACTATAATAGGTGAGTACCTACTCGTTTGCATGCATAATTCACTGTAATTTAAACTGTTTGTTACAAAGTTAAGGTATATATTCCACAAATTAATGTTCTGATCTTTGTGATCAGCCTGACTGCATCGGTACCTTTGACGATCAGTGACGTCCCGATTTTATTGTAAGGTCGCTGCTCTTATATTTATGATGAATTGCGTGTTCTGATGTTATTAACCTTATTTAATGTTACGAATTTGTTGAAATTTCAGGCTGCTCCGAAATATTTGAGGACCTCGCCCGCTACGGTATATCTGATGGCGACTGGACGTTAAGTGTATGAAGTGAGCTTTAATAGAATTTGCGTAATCCATCTAATCATTGTAATTGCTTTAGCTTGGTTATAAACTTCAATCTATTTGGCGGGGCGGGCACTTCCCTTTATTACCAACTGTGTCTACTTTGACTTTGACTTTGAATTTTAAACTTTGCTGCGCGTTATATGCCACATTACGCCGTACCTACAAAGTAACAAGATTGTGAATAGATTTAAAAGTAAAACGGTTCTTGAATTTTTAAAATGTAATGCCCTTATGCTCTTTGATTGTAAGATGACTTAATCCCATTAGAATATGAGACTAAGTGAATAATGAGTTCGTTGTATTATTTCAAATGTTTTTGGGTTGGATTGGATGTAATTTCTTTCTTTTAAAAAAGAAAAAAGAGTTTATCGTTTTAATATTTATCACTATTCATTAACTTACTTGGGCCTGTGGTTTTCCCGTCGTTGCAGAAATGCTAATTCTTTTTAGTACGAATGTACGCTACGCTACAAAATAAGTAGATCTTCATCCAAATCTAAATTTTTTAGATTCAGTACTTTTAGTCGTCCGTTGCTAACCAGTAAGCCGTAAGCCAGGACAAACGAATTGATTACCAGAGATTGAGATGATAATTTATTTTTAAGTTTGTATTCTCTTTCAAGTGTTTTATATACAATAAAGAGTTATACAAATATACATTATATGTATATTTTATTGTTGGAAACTTGCAAAACATGTTTTTGTTTCACCAATCTGTCATATATTTAAACTCCTCGTCAATACGTAGCAGCTAACAATTCAAGCTATACTGTCCAGCAGAAATATGGGTAGATACTTTTCAGACAACTTTGTATGGGAAATGCTCCATATGATTGTTCGTCAGTGTATTTGCACGACAAAATACGTCCAGCGTACGTATAACCCCAGTTATTTCCACCTAGCGACCCCGAATTCCATATGTAATAGGAATACCGGGAAGAGTACATCATTACGTATTCCCGACCGAGCCAAAAACGATTGTCAAAATACAGTCACTTCGGATAAAATCAAGCTAAAATAAATATTGTTGGGAGCGTGATGTAAAGATAATGTTTCTGTAACATTAGGTTGTCGTGACTGGAAATAACGAATATGGCCCCTTCTTGAAACCAATTTAGACTCTTACCCCTTTCGGTGTAACAGGAGTTGGGAAGCTCAGAACCCACACTAAAACAAGGGTACTTGATGACAGGGCCACTTGGGTCGTTAGGGATTGGGTAGTGCCTCTTCTTACCTATTAGGAAGAAGAAGCAATGATTGAAGAGCCTGAAACTAGCAAGAGTGTTATATAACCACTATTGGTTGCCCGCTACTCCGTCTGCGCAGAATTCGCTTATCGCTATCTCGCAGGAACTATGCAATTTTACGGGAGAAAAACTATCCTATGTCCTTCCCCGAAATTGAAACTGTCTCTCTATTAAATTTCAATAAAATCGGTTGAGCCGTTTTGCCATGAAAGAGGAACAAACATCCAAACATCCAAACTTACAAATGTTCGCCTTTATAATATTAGTAAGATTCATAGTCAAATAATTAAGAAAGATTATACAAACTGGAAATAGAAACTGTGAGTTATGTACAGTCAAGTGTAATAATATGTAACTAGACAAAGTTTCAAAAATAAGTATCATACGCTCTTACATCAGCGTAATAAGGTCGTGGGACATATTTTTGAGAAGTTCCCATCGATACTTATTTTTGCACTTGACCGTACCTAGGTAGTATATTTAAACAAACTCTGATGAAATTAATAATAAATGTTTCCTCCTTTTCCATCTATAGATATGCCCACAATTATGAATTGCCTTTTAGGTCTTGTCACCATAGGCTCTGTCTGCCCCGTGAGGGATATAGACATGATACTTTACTTTATTCAGTATTACTATATTCAGATTTTAGTTTTAACACAATTTGTTGTATAATATGGTTTATGGTGGTAAATGACCAAGTATAAGTCATATTACCTTTTTTTTTTTTTTTTTTTTTAACGTGTGGAAAATGCGCCTTATGCATCTCCGCGCTCGGGGCAGCACGAACGGAGGTATGACGGGTTCTCCATCCCGCCGCTGCCTTCCCTATGGAAGGAGGGGAGAGGCCTACCGTCTAAAAACACACACGTTCCCTCCAGGCCTTGAACTGCGGGCGTTGCGGGCGAACACCGTGACCACCGCAACGTCCACTGGCCGCCCCGGGATGGGGCAGGTGGCGACGGCACCGTTGAATGCGGGTTCCAGATTCCCCGCCCTCCCCCGCCGGTGACCGTCTGTTTTTTTAAAGAGGTTGACTCCTCGTAGCCCCCTCAGCGGCCCACGTTCCCAGCGCCAGCGGGCCGGGGTTACGTGACGGCCGACATGACCGAGATCACGCCGCCCTGTTGATTTTTATAGAGGTTTACTCCTCGCGGCCCCCCTATCTTGAAAGCCGCATCCCCTATGCCCTATAATATGATTTGTAAGATTTCCGCTAATGCCCTCGATGGGCTTTTACCATCTGCGCGGGAAGAGAAGCATCTGGTAAATCAAACCAGCATGGAAGGAGGTTTGTATACTATGTTCACGATTTATTCTATCTTATAAATCTCATGATTATTTCCAGGGCACCTTCAAATGAAGGCCAATGGAAGAAAAAATCATTTCTCGCCGTCCCCGCGGTATATCCAGAGTTTTAGACCCTTTTCCTATAAATTTATAATGCGGCATGCTTATATCGTGAGATCTATTAGGATTTGGGAAGAGGATGATGTATGGAGATCATTGGGTAAACCTTTCGGGATAGGAGTCGTAGTGTACATTTTTGATAGGCTTTCTTTGGTGGAATTTATGGTTCAATAAGAAAGCAGTCTTCCCCAACATAATGCGGTATACTGTATACTAAGACGTAAGCTCTTAGTTACGTTATATCTCAGTTTTACGTGAACTTAAATGCACTTGACTTAGAGGGCCACAAATTTCTTAAAAAAATAACAGATCATTAAACAATAAATGAAATAGAACTTAGATTTTGTTACCTCAGGGTATGTTTACCCTTTAAGGGATAAAGACATGATTTATGTTTGTATGTATAAAAAATAATACGTCTTTTTTCATGAAATTATTTTCACAGTCTTGGTAACAAGCTGAATCCGCTTTATTAATTAATTAATTACTGTATTATAGCTCTCTCTATTTCATATCTTCCATGCTGGTCTGGGAGTAAAGAAAAAACATAGAATGTACCAGTTGCTTCTCTTCCCGCGCAGATGGTAAAAGCCCATCGAGGGAATGAGCCAAAACCTTAGGAATCATATATATAATATGTTATAGGCGATGCGGTTGCAACCAATCACTATTCTGATTCCCCTTTCCACCTATACGCCCACAATAATGCTAAACGTGGCCTTTAGGTCTTGTTACTTTAGGCTCTGTCTACCCCGTAAGGGATACAGACGTAATTTATGTATGTATGTATGTCTATTTCACGAATGAGACAGGCTACAGGTACTTAAAATATGACAATTCGGAATACAATGTTGGCTCGAAAAGGTCCGTGTTAAACCGGGTTTCATATTGGTTGCAAAATGTATTATGTAAACAAAAAAATGTACCTACCTTGTTAGGTGAGGTTATATACCGCTGCTTTGTGTTTTCTTAATACATTATGATATGACTTTTTTACGACTTATTTTCAGTGTTTTCTATGATCACATAGGTACCTCATAGTTCAAATGGATAGGATATCCATTATTAATAATATTTAAAAGTCATTTGTCATCGGTTCAACGATAATATGTAACTGGTTTCGAAAGTCGATAGTCCGTCTTATTTCCTCGTATGAATAAAATGTATTGAGAGAAAAGAGAAAACTAAAAGCAAATTTATTAGGAAATTGCAACGTACCGGGTAAAGCTAATGTTTGTAGATAATTTCAATTTGTTTGAAAGCATTGAAAAACGTATTCAGCGTGAATAGGTTTCCTGACATTGACGTGCTTCTAGTACTTTATCAAATGGGGGAAATAAAATTGAGCCACGCAATAGTCGTTGTAGAAAACTTACTGTGTATATATCGCAATTTATCCTCGTTCCGAGGATTCCGGAAGTATTTAGTGCTCACACGAGCGGTTGCCATTTTTGTTTTATATCTTTTTGTTTATTTTAATACCGTTATTACATCCAGCAGTTACGAAGATCCAATGTTGCATTGTCTTGTTATTGTCCACGTTACATTAACGACTACTATCACTGTGGTCGCTGTTGCCGGAGGGATAGGACATACCGACTCTTTTACGGATTTAATTTCCAAAATCGATAGCGTCCACAAATACTGCAGTGACAGGGTGACATATAAAAAATCTTTGGACAATTTAAACACTACAGTTGCTGTTTGTTCAAGTTTATTTATTGTAATGTATTTAATTATATTAGTTGCTCTGTTATGGTATAACTATTTAGAAGTCCGAGGAAGTAATAACATGTACACTTCCTTGAGGATAATGATTTCATTGCTGTCTTATTGGAGAGAATTTCGCTTTAATGCTGAATTTTTCATATTTATCGTTTTCATTAAAATAATTTCGACATTATTGAACCAACTGAAGCTCAACTTGATTATGATATTGGAAAGTCTTGATGGTTCGGACGACGGCATCGATGAGATGGCTTGTCATCACGTTAAAAGAGAACTTGAAGCTTGGATTTCTGCTTACAACAGCTTAGCATCGTGTGGCAGTAAACTTAAGAAGTGTTACGGCACAGAGGTAATGGTCATCCCTGATGCAGTAAACAAATTAACAATTTAAGTTGGCAAGTTGTGCGAAAGAGATGATCCTTCGTATTTTTAATGGTTTTCTTTTGACTGTTGCAGATACTGGTCTCGTTGTTCATCTTAATGTTATATCTCATCATTATAACTTATTATTGCGTCGCCGCAGTTGCAAATTTTGTAAGTTTCCTTACAAAATAGCCTTGTTTTATTTATCAAAATTGTCTAAGCTTATTTGTAATAATCCCCAGTTTTTTTATTACAAGACAAGTTATTAATGTGATATTTACCTTTTAGAGAGTGCAGAACCAAGAAGCTATCCTGCAATCAGCTTTATTTATTATAGGATATTTATTAATGGCTACAATCGTGTTGTTGTACAACGGACAAGAGGTTCTCAACAAATCAAACTGCCTAAACGAGCTTGTAACGAACCTCGATATTAAGTTAATGGAAAGTAAGTATTCGTTGTTTTTATGCATACCTACTTATTAAATTTGACCATAATTACGCATTAAGGGTAAGCGAAGAGGTTGCCTAAGATGCTATAACTGTCCGTTCATCTTTGATTTGAAGTCGGCCAAATTGTAGCGTTCTGTAACAGACACAGACAAGGAGAACCACTTCTATAACAAAGGATGAGCGAAGGTATTGATGTCTATGAACTTAACTATACCTACGTTTCTTTTGTGTACATGTAGTATCGGTTGGTATGTGCTAGGCGTCCTCGCCGACACCAAACCGATTTTGATGATTCCCATGAACTCTATTCAATAGTACTCGTAAGTATACATTTATACGTCAAAGGTGGACGTGTTTTCTTTGAAATCGGTTGTTTCAAACGAGAAACTTTCTGGTTAAAGTTCCAGGTTCCAACGTGGTAGAGTTGAGGCGTTCAGTGAAGGACTTCCGCCGCCATATAGCAGTGCAACCCGTCAAGATCAAACTGCTGACAACAGTACCCGTTGAGATGAACCTGCTACTGCTCATCCTCTCCACTGCAGTCTCCTATACGATTATATTGCTGCAGTTTACCCACGTAGTTTAGAGCTTAACATTAAGCAGTTATGTTAAAGCCATGCAGCATATCACGGTGTCTAAACTATGTGGTGCTAAGTATAACTACAAACACGACACAGGACGTAATCGCGTAAATTATTTAATGGTTAATTACCTCGACCTTCCATCTACGATGCAGCGGCCGTGGTCATATGTAGATTGCAGGGTATCACCGCACAGTCGTTTAGCTGAGCGATTTTTTAAACTATCCACACTTCTGAGTGCTAACCGTGCGCTGGGTATCTGAAATGTATGGCACTCAGTTGTTGTTGTAGTGATTGCAACTCTCTGACAGACACATTTTTTTTTAATTATTTTGCTGAGGAGTCTCTGCGGCCAGTAACGCAACATCTATTTTAACAGACTTACATGGGGAGTGTAAATGGGGGCGTTGGTACGGGAAGGCCTAAACTGACATTCTGTGACTAAATTGGGGACGTTTTGAAAAAAGGTTAGGTCAAGAGTAGGTACCTACCCGAAACCGACGAGCATGTATGAACAGATGATGAATGGTGGATGAAGCGAAAGAGATATGTCAGAGGTATGTGCAAGTGGAACAAAATAGTCTCTGCCAACCCCTGTGTGTTTGTATATTTATTTTAATCCATCACAATAAATATCCACTTATCATTACTTTAGGATCGCCCGCTAGTAATTTCTTGGAAGTGTTTTATTTGATCACATACCTCATAGTTCAAATGGATATCCATTGCTTAATACAAAAGGTATGTAGACTGGCAATACTGTCTGTTGTGCCTAATGAACCGCCATGAGCGTGGCCTTTAGCACCAGTATAACCTACCTACCCTGGAAAGGATGGTATAGTTTGCGTTGTTAAATTGCGACTCCCTAACAAATCAGAAAAATGTATGGTTATCAATAAAAAAAAAATTTACCTTTTTATGATGATGAATAAGTTCAAAATATAGTTGGAAATGTAACATAACTTAATCTTGTTGTTAAAAATTAAATTTCTTTAGTTAGCAAATTTATAAAAACTTAAGAAACTTATGATAAAAAGGATTTAAATTGATGTAAAACACAGCATAGGTATATTCAAAAGCTTTATTTACAATCCATAATTACAGTAAAAAATACTTAAAATAACTTATTTCTAAAGCCTGTTAATACTTAAAACTTAACCTAGACCACAATTTTCTAATCTAGGTTAATAATAATAATTAAATATAAAGAAAATGTGTACTTACCTTTGTTACCCTGCCTACTGTATTACCTCATTACTTACCTTTAAACTTCCCTGATTACCTTATTGTACCTATACTTAACCTTTCACCTTACTTATACCTACTTGGTCGCATTACATGTATTTTTTACTTACCTTCACTATTAGTTTACTCATTTAGGAATATGTCTATACGAGATAAGCATTCTTAAATTAGTTATTAAGAGACAGACATAATTTGTCTGTATGTAAAAATTAAAACCTAATTTTGAAATTGTACTTACGTACTTTTTAACATTATATCTTACTTTGCCCTGAGGGTTATTGATCATTGTTTATTGGTAAACACTAATTTCTTTATAACAAGGTTGGTATATTTAGTCGTATGTTATACTATAATAATAAGAATATTTGTGTATTTGTGTACATTGTGTATATGATATTTGTGTACGTTTGTTTCCCCCGGGAACTTGTTTAATACAAAATTTATGTAGACTGGCAACACTGTTAAAACATGTACAAAGGACTTATTTTATACAGCATTAGTAATCATATTTAAAAGTCATTTGTCATCGGTTCAACGTTCAACGACAATATATGTAATGAGTTTCGAAATTTATAGTCCGTCTTATTTCCTCGTATGAATAAAATCTATTGAGAGGAAAGAGAAAACTAGAGGCAAATTTATTAGGAAATTAAAAATGCTACGTACCTACCGGGTAAAGCTCACGTTTGTAGATAATTTCAATTTGTTTGAAAGCATTGAAAAACGTATTCAGCGTGAATAGGTCTCCTGACATTGACGTGCTTCTAGTACTTTATCAAATGGGGGAGATAAAATTGAGCCACGCAATAGTCGCTGTAGAAAACTTACTGTGCATATATCGCAATTTTTCCTCGTTCCGTGGATTCCGGAAGTATTTAGTGCTAACACGAGTAGTTGCCGTTTTTGTTTTATATCTTTTTGTTTATTTTAATGACGTCATTACATCCAGAAGTTACGAAGAAGTATTGGTGCATCCTCTTGTTATTTGCCATTCCACTCTGACGACTGCTATCACTCTTGTAGCCGTCTCCGGAGGGATAGGTTACACCCATTCTTTCATGGACTTAATCTGCGAAATAGACAGTGTCCACAAATACTGCAGCGACAGGGATGCATACAAAAAATCTTTGAAAAATGTAACTACTGTAGTTGCTGTTTGTGCAAGTTTACTTATTGTAGCGTATTTAATTATATTAGTTATTTTATTACGCTTTAAATATATACAAGCTGGAGGAAATAATGACATAGACACTTACCAGGACGTATTGATGGCAATACTGGCTTATTGGAGAGAATTTCGCTTCAATGCTGAATTTTTCATATTTATCGTTTTTATTAAAATAATTTCGACATTATTGGACCAACTGAAGCTCAACTTGATTATGATATTGGAAAGTCTTGATGGTTCGGACGACGGCATCGATGAGATGGCTTGTCATCACGTTAAAAGAGAACTTGAAGCTTGGACTTCTGCTTACAATAGCTTAGCATCATGTGGCAGTCAACTTAAGAAGTGTTACGGCACAGAGGTAACGTTTCACTTCATTCCCGATGCAAGAAAAATCTATACCTATTTTATTTGAAAAAGATTTTGCAAGTGAACTTTGATCCGCTTTCTGTGGTCGGATTGACGTGAAATTTGGCATATATGTGGGAGATAAAGGGAAAATACCAGGTAAACAGCATTACAATCAACACATGTTTATTTTATAATAAACAATCACAGGCAAAGCTGCGTGGAAAGCACAATGAACAAATATAAATAGCTACTACTTAGCCTTGTAATTAAGCATAGGAAGTAGGCAAGGCAGAATAAATCATATTGGCGTTAATTTACAGAGATCTTACTATTATAGACAGAGGTAACATACTTTAATCACATAGTTAAATAAACACAGCATAATAGGCACAGTAACAATGGTAGCTTATAAAAATAGCGTCACCTGGGATTCGTAGACAGCTCAGAGCACAGATCGTACCGTGCTCGCAACTGAACAGCTTCTGGCCCAGCGATAGGCAGCAGTGCCTTTTTATTAGCTTACACAAACAAATGACGTCACAGCCGGTGGGAGCGGGTGAGCGACCAACTTGTTTACGAACTCGATTGACCGTTAAAATTCAAACAGATATCGCTAAAAATTACCCAATCTCCCACACGGCCATACTGACGAGCAGCCGATACTGCGGCTCGCGAATAGTAATCAAATACATTTACGAATTGATTCAAACTTAGTGACGGATACAAATATCTTACTCGTAAACTTATATGCTAGTTATAACCATTTTGTAGCGTACAGCGTGGCTAAAGTATGTAAACTCTTTATTTGTACATAAAACAAGAAAAAGATGAAGATAAAGTCACTGGATTGCCTCGGTAAAAAGCCATCAGTATGGCACGGCTTAAATTACTTGATAGCCTCGGTAAAAAGCCATTAGTATGGCACGGCTCCAAAGTAATATAAATGGCCTCTGTAAAAAAAACCAACAATGTTGGCACGGCCAAAATATATAGCTACAATCTTGTAACAACAATGCTATTGTCAAATCACATGTCCAGAGTTAAGTGTCAAATCACACGTCAATGGTCAAATCACATGTCAATGGTCAAGTCACATGTCAATGGTCAAATCACATGACCGCAGGTAAATGCCAAATCACATGACAATGGTCAAATCACATGACCGCAGGTAAGTGCCAAATCACATGGCAATGGTCAAATCACATGACCGCAGGTAATTGTCAAATCACATGACAATGGTCAAATCACATGACCGCAGGTAAGTGCCAAATCACATGGCAATGGTCAAATCACATGACAGAGTCTCGTTTATAAATATGACGATCCCATGTACCGCGAAATGCTGGCCAGGCAATCGCTAAGTACACCGAATAATCACACAATAAACAGGACACATTACACACACAATCATACAATTAAAAAATTGATAGTTTATCGTAAGGGATAACAATTAAGTAGACAGAATATTTGCCTCTTCTCTAATCATCATTCAATGAATCTACCAGTTCATTTCCCTTTTCAGGAGAAATGAGACGCAAGTTATCGTGTGAAACATACAATTCTTTTCCGGTTTCATGGACCCGGATGGTATATCTGTAATTATTATTTTCACACCACCTGCTCGACAATGGCTAATTATATATCATGTAAACCTTACTCAAAGTAAGTCATTATAGCCCTCGGCTTTCGCCGGGTAGTAATATTGTACTGAAATTCATTATAACCCGTAGGTTAGTAATATGATTCTCACTTTCATAGTTCTTATTCCTATACAATTTAAGTCCAATTTCGCTAAAATCGCACAGCACCGAAAATCGAGATGGCCGCGCCACAGCGGCGTTCGATTTTCGAACGAATGAAACAAATTTCAAATAAAACAAAAGCTGCCAGTGTTTGCCGACGCTGTTATATTACACGCATAGAATTGCTAAGATTTCAAATAAAAATATTACTGTATCATTACACAACTGGACTCATTTCTCAAACTACATTTTTTACTTTTCATTTTGTTTTACTGTTGTTTTAATTAAGCTCCTTTTCTAAATACCTCGGTTTTTATTGTCTCGCAAATGGTGAGAAAAGTAGAGTATACTCCTCGGAGATAAAACTGTATATGTCTTGGGTGCGCTTAAATGCTTTGCTCCACTCAGGACTCAATCTTAATTCCCTCGCTACGCTCAGGAATTAACTCATAACGCCCTCGCTACGCTCGGGAGTTAAATCTAGAGTCCTTTGCTGCGCTCAGGATTCAATATCGCGCCCGTGACATAATACAGTGCTTTATCCCCTCGATGTACAATCTACTATTATCGGCGTGATGACGCATGGACCTCTGTACTTGCTATCTAGTTTATTGATAGCCCAAAGGTTCTGCTTAATCAAGACAATGTCTCCAGTTTTAAAGGGAACAATTTTAGCTTTAGTTTCGTAACATTTTTTTTTTGTTCAGTAGCTAGTTTATCAATCTTATCCTTAAGACTGAGAGACAAGCATCTGGGTCCAAGCGCCCAACGTTATCTATCAAGGATGAAATGGCTGGTGGAGACTGATCGTAAAACGTACGCAACTCCTTGCCAGTGTAAGACGTCGCCTGATCACGCTTAGGTGTGCCGAAGTTGTAAATAAACTCTTTCAAGCAATTGACAGTAGCTGTTGCAGTAAGGTTGGAAACCGGTTTCATAAAGCAAAACTTCGTGTATGCATCGACGAACATTATTGCATACTGCCTAGTTGGTTTACTGCCACTTAATTTACCGGTAGTGAACATGTGGACTGTATGAAAAACTCGGGGTTTGTCAAGCGGATGAGGTGATATTTGTAGAGATCCTGATTGGCTTTTATTAACTTTACACGTTAGACAATTTTCTACGTATTTGCGGGTACATTTGGACATGTTCGGCATAAATTAGCGAAAATAACCGGTCAATTCACAAAATTGACAGACTTGTTTTACAATAGATGGAACCGGGGAATTTGTTAGAGCTTTTACTTTACCCGGACTTGGCCTAACCTGACCTTTAGAAATAATCCTGCACGAATACTCAATCTCAGTCTGCAAAAATTTGCATTTTTCTTTTTAATATTTAGTGAAAACCTTTAAGAATTAAGTATTGGCATTAGGTATTGTAGATTTTGTTCTGAAAAAATTACTACGAATTACCAATAGAATATAAACTACTGCCAATACCACTTTTGAGACGTAAATTATTAAATTATTATTGCTTACGAATAAATGCTATTATTCTGTTCTCGATTATTTAAATGATGACCTAAATTGTTAATACTACTTAATAGCCAATGTTTTTGTACGCCAACCGGCAAAACTTAGTCCAACACTAAAATATGTAACATCTCTGTATTTATGCAGCCATCACCTATGTTTCACAAATAAAACACTTTTGACTTTTGATGTTCTCGCTCAGATGGAGCCAACCCATAGGGCCGTTGTTGCACGATTTCATCTGGTTTTTTTAAGTGAATTGTTAATTCACCGGTAGTCACCTGTGATACCGAATTGCCAGATGTAAACATCTCTGACCGGGAATTAAACACATCGTAAAGCTGATTTTTGTGCTCAAGGTCTAAAAATTTTTTATTGACGTTAAGACAATCTAAGTTAATATTTATCGGCTTAACAGTTTTTACAATTAAGCAATCACGAGTGATTGTCGTATTATCTTTCATGAAAGTTACTTGAACTCCAGGAATTTCAAATAAATCCTAATCGAGCAACATGTCATAATGAATGTATCTATCGGGCACCAGAACAAACTCCAATTTAATGTTTAAACCATTAACACAAACCGCGCAAAGTTTTTTGCGGGTAGTACAAAATGCATTATCACCAATTCCTCGCAAAAATACCGAATTGTATAATATCTTGCCTTTGACAGAATCAACTACAATATATAGCGCATGAGTGAGCATTCGGTACCACTATCAAACAAACATGAAAAATCACGGCCGTCAATCTGAATTACACTACATCTGTTGTTATTTTAATTGTATTGACACTCACCGATTTTTCATCTAATTCAAATCTCTTATATAAGATAAGATAAGATAATCATTTATTTCCAAAATACTTTACATGCCATAACAAATTCACAGAAACTGATACCTTGACACAATTAGGAACTAAAGTTTAGCAGCGGTTCTGGCACTAGGTCGAGCCTGTATCGCGAGAACCAGTCAAAATAACCAAAGGAGTATAACCAAAGGGTATTCAGTTTTACAGAGCAGAAATTACTTACTGACAAGCGCAAAATGAGAAAGGAAAAAATGTTTTACCAACAGTTAAATTAAATATTACTTATATGAATTCATTTGGTTAAGACTTAAGTACCTACTGCTGTCTTTGTTCTTCTTATTAAGACGTTGAAGGCAGTTTTCAAATGTATGTCCCATTTTACTACAAAAAGTACATGATGCAACAGATGACTTGGTTTCATTAGATATTGAGGGTAGGGGTTTAGTTACCCGACTGGTCTGACTACCTACAACCGAACGACAATCTTTTTGTAAGTGATCTAGCTTGTTACACTTATGGCAACGTTTTACTTGCTTTGAATTTTTCCGTAGTTATTTGTATTGTGATCAATGTCTTTAAGTAGCCTTTTTCGTTTATAGGAGTTGAGACTTTGAATTAACTGTGGCAAAGTTTTGGGCGTCAATCGTAACAAATCAAAACGTATACGAAAATCTGACATTATCTGAGCCATTAGAACTATGGCATTAGAACCTTTTATTAAATTTGACATTCTTACAGTGCCGTATCTTTACATATTGATAATATTGACTGACGTTGTTAAACACCCAGAAAAATACGAAACATGCGAAGAAAGAATTGTTAGGCAGGGCACACGTAGAAAAGACTTAGTAAAATCTATTGTCCCCACTCTCAGAGTAGTAAAGCATAGCACGAGACATCAAACTGTTAAATTGCACAATAGTTTACCGAATGACCTAAAGTGTATTAATAATGTAAACGCATCCAAGCGTAAAGTGAGAGACTTTTTGATTAAAATGTGCTTTTTATGACAAATGATTTTATTGTTAATAATTCTTCTTAATTTATTGCTATTATTATTATTTTTATTTATTTTCTCTTTTTTTTTTCGAATGTCAATATATTAGAAATAAGTGTTTATAATAATGTTTAGTTTAGTTTATATTGATGTCCAACATAAATGTATTTTGTTATGGAATAAATATATAAATGAAATGAAATGAAATACCGGAAATGAATGACATTAAGGATTTCCCTGTCAGTCAATTCGCATCCGGTTTTAAGATCATCTAAATTAAGAGGGTAGAATCCTGGGACATAAACGTGTTCAAGGTTTCGTACTCTTGGAACAGCCTTATTAGCGTTGGCTGTTCCAAATGCACTAGCAGTATTTGGATGAGTTTAGCCATCATTTCCTGCATCATAGTTTGCATAAAGTCAACTGAAACGAAACCTGTCCTTGTGGCATTGCTGGTTGCCGTCGAGCTGCCGGGTTCTGCTCGTGCAGGCCCCTGCCCGATGATTGGTGACGGCGGAGCGCCAGGCTCTGCTCGCACAGGTAGCTCGTCCGGGGGCCCGTCGCCTCCGGGAACGCTGCTCATTGCTGATTCAAACCTGGAACATTATTTTGTAGGCGTAGAAAGAGTAACGATATCCCACTACTGATGTGGGAGATAAAGGGAAAATACCAGGTAAACAGCATTACAATCAACACATGTTTATTTTATAATAAACAATCACAGGCAAAGCTGCGTGGAAAGCACAATGAACAAATATAAATAGCTACTACTTAGCCTTGTAATTAAGCATAGGAAGTAGGCAAGGCAGAATAAATCATATTGGCGTTAATTTACAGAGATCTTACTATTATAGACAGAGGTAACATACTTTAATCACATAGTTAAATAAACACAGCATAATAGGCACAGTAACAATGGTAGCTTATAAAAATAGCGTCACCTGGGATTCGTAGACAGCTCAGAGCACAGATCGTACCGTGCTCGCAACTGAACAGCTTCTGGCCCAGCGATAGGCAGCAGTGCCTTTTTATTAGCTTACACAAACAAATGACGTCACAGCCGGTGGGAGCGGGTGAGCGACCAACTTGTTTACGAACTCGATTGACCGTTAAAATTCAAACAGATATCGCTAAAAATTACCCAATCTCCCACATATAAGTAAGTTCGATGGCAAATATAATAATCGAAGTGATATTTTGGTGACCTTGCCAGGATAATTTCCGCAGGAGGGAACTCTTCGACCGTTGGTCCGCTTGACACTTGGAATTTGGTATCTATACATAATATGTAAGATCACAGTTAACTAGAAGTAAAGCCGGCAAGAAAAACTAATTCTAAAAAATGTTTTTATGCTAAGTTACTACTATTAATCTTTCGACTGTTACAGATACTAATTTCGTTGCTCATCTTAATGTTATATCTCATCATACTGACTTATTTTTGTGTTGCTGTACTTGCAAATCCTGTAAGTTTCCTTACATATTTCCATGCCTGGTTTGAAATAATCCCAAGTTTTCAAACAAGTCAAGTTCGTCAATTTAATCTTTTTTTCCTTTTAGCAACTGCCAGACGGAGATGCCATTCAAACAGTTTTAGCTATAATAGCAAATTTTATAATGGCTACAATCGTGTTACTGTACAACGGACAAGAGGTTCTAAACAAATCAAACTGCCTAAAAGAACTTGTAACAAACCTCCATATGAAGTTAATGAGAAGTAAGTATTTGTTGTTTTTATGAACAATAGGCGGCAACGTTAAGGTGCGACCACACCGGTGCGTAAAAGACGTTGACGGTGCGTTTACGGAACAAAATGTATGAAAAAACGGTGAGAAATCGTGACGCCTACGACACGTCACTGCGTATACGCGGCGGTGTGGTCGCTCCTTTAGACAACAATTACGCATCAAGCATGCCGGCCGGCCTATTATCTAAATGTGCCGAAAATACAGATGCCTATGAACAACGCCTATCTATGTCTCCTTTGTGTGCAGTGTGCATGTGTAGGTATAGCTATGGTATAGCTCTGCTGAAGTCTGGTATCCTTCTCAACATCAAACTGATTTTGATGATTGCCATGAATTCGATTCGATTGTAGGTATACATGTATGTAAAGGTAGTCCTTTGTTTTTTCAAAGTCGGTTCAGTAATGCATTTTATCTACGCACATTTTTTTTTTTTTATATGAATAGGAAGGCAAACGAGCAAGTGGGTCACCTGGTGGTAAGTGATCACCACTGCCCATAGACACCCGCAACCCCGGAGGGATTGAAGATGCGTTGCCAACCTAGAGGACTAAGATGAAATACCTCTTGTGCCCGTAATTTCCCCGGCTGTCTTACTCTCCACACCGGAACACAGCCGTGCAAGCACTGCTACTTAGCGGCAGGATTAGCGAGTAAGATGGTGGTAGCGATCCGGACGGACCTTGCACAAGGCCCTACCACCCGCATATTATTAGGTGCTCTAAAATGCGTCCAGGAACCGTAGGAAATGACCAATTATTACACCCTTAAAAAATCTATATTGTAATAACGTCACAGTACAAAAATCTGTACTGTTATGGTTATAACTAGAGACCGGATTATATGCAACATAAAAAGCTCGTTATATGCATGCAAATATGCATGAAAAATGCTTGAAATATGCACGAAAATTGGCAAAATATGCAAAATATGCAAAATGAAATGATAAATTTTAGGAACCCGAAAAAAAGAAAAGTAAGCTTTAATTTTTTTAATTTAAAATTAGCATACAATTAGTAAGTTATTTTTTATAGACGACAATAGGTAGATACCTACAGTAACATTACATGTCACTAAAATTATTTAAATTTTTTATAAACGTAAACAATCAAATATTTTTCCAAATTTTCAGTGGTAAGATTGTGTCGTCGATCATTCAGAATATTTTTGTATGTGGAAAAAGTTCGCTCCACATCCACTGAGGTAACTGGGCAGAATTTGAACTTGGGTGCTATGTTAGCACTTATAGTTTCTGGCAAAAGTTCTTTGTTTTGACAGTTACAGAGCCACAGAGTCAGTAGTCTTCGTTCAGAAATGTAGTAAAAAGGATAATATCACGTATCCGGCCAAAGTCATAATTTTGTAATTACTCAATAGCCCTTATATGTTTTGTGACCATTAAATTTGGTCGAATTCGCGATATTATCACTTTTATCGCATTTTGAAACGCAGGGTGAGTGCTCGCACTCAGAAAAATATTGTAAATGTACCGATAATATGCATCATAACTAGATTTTGGGTAAAATATGCAATTACCGCTGAGAATGCCTTAAATATGCAAATGCATATGTAAATATGCAAATGCATATAATCCGGTCTCTAGTTATAACAGTACAGATTTAGCGGTCGCCGGCTCCCCAGCACCGCCCGGGCGCCCGCACCGCGCAGCGCCGCACGCTGCCGCTGTCGCGCCCGCGGCCCGCCCTCATTCTCGATGCACGCTTGACCGTAAATGAGGCCCAAGCCCTGTTATTGAGCACATAATGATATGTGTATAGATAAAGTAATGTATGCAACTATACATAATTAGGCCTTAAAACACTCGTGTGACCTTATTTTGAAACTCGTCAAGGCTCGTTTCTAAAAACCACACTCGTGTTTTAAGGACCTTCATTATGTTACGGGTGCATAGAATACCTTTGTTCCTAATTTACGTCGGTTAATGTTTCAAACGAGATTTTTTTCTGGGCTACGTTCAGTAACTAAAGTGTCAGTGTGATTATCGTCGGATGAAAATCGTCCGATCATGAACACACTCACTGAACGAGTTGGGACGTTCTTCTGTCAAAAGTGTCAATTCAAAATAAATATGAAAAATAAATATTTGCTCCGAGACCTGAATAGAATATTTCTGTCCCTTTTCATCTTGAACCATTAACGTCTTCATTGAATCTCCTATTTTAAATTAAATTCACATTAAATTTAAATGTCAATTGTATGCGATTTCGTATTCGTAATAATACGTTTATATCCCCAGCGTTCGAATTATAAATTTTGCCGCTTTCAACTGTCAAAGTGACGTCTGGGCGTTTTTTACCCATCTATTTTATGGGGTGACCGGTGCGATCGCCCGACGACGCTCGACGATGTTACTGAACGATTTGGTGTGATCGTCCGATGATCGCACTGACTTACTGAACGGGCCAGAGCGTCGTCGGGCGTCGTCGGGTGATC
Organism: Pandemis cinnamomeana; assembly: GCA_932294345.1. Taxonomy (NCBI): domain Eukaryota; kingdom Metazoa; phylum Arthropoda; class Insecta; order Lepidoptera; family Tortricidae; genus Pandemis; species Pandemis cinnamomeana. The sequence continues at coordinate 4,696,400 of OW028705.1, read as the reverse complement.
AAACTGAACGCACCCCTGGTCAAAGTTCCAGGTTCCAACGTTGTGGAGTTGAGGCGTTCAGTGAAGGACTTCCGCCGCCATATGACAGTGCGACCCGTCAAGATCAAACTGCTGACAACAGTACCCGTTGAGATGAGCCTGCTGCTGGTCATCCTCTCCACTGCAGTGTCCTATACGATTATATTGCTGCAGTTTACCCACGTAGTTTAGAGTTTGAAGCCATTGTCCGGTATTTAAACTTTGTGGCTCCCTTTTCATTCACTCATGTTGCGCTAAAAAATGTTTAGGTTATACAAAAAAAAAACAAAGAGTGTGGAGTGCGATCGGAAAAGTGAGGCTGGTTCTAGTTACGTCTTACTGCATGCGTGTGTGCGTATCTCAACCTGAGCCTTTAGTGTAAATTTTCACACAAAAGTCTGGTTGTGTGTTTATGTGTTTTGATCGTTAATAAAAATGCTTCTCAATACAATATAAAGAATACATACGCGCTTTACGCATACGCGTTTTATTTGTTTTCATTTAACAAACTCAGAAATAGGTTTAGAGGTTAGATAAACTTAACTTACAGTTTGATGACAGATGATTACGACGCGAAAAACATTTTGGCTCTAGGAAAAAATCTGTAGTTGGTCAGTGGGCACAAGAAGTTAGAGATCCTAGGCTTTAGATAAATACTACGCGAGCCCAGCTTTAAAATTTCATACAATTGTATGAATCAGGCGTTACTTTGCGGAGGTTCATATTAATTGGTCGCAGCAAAAAATGTTTTTTGTTCAAAAAATTGCATACCATCCTCAATCAAAAATCAATCACGATTTTTTATGTTAGGTATGTCAAGTACCAAAGTGACGGCGCGTCAACAACGCCTGCCCACTCTGCGTAAAGCTTGGAGATGATGGATTTTTCGACCAGTCTCGCGTGAAAAAGCAAGTCACCACTATTTTCAGCACGACGGACCGCCTCATTTTTCTCAGAGACCTGTCGATATTTTCCAACGAGTGCTTACAAAGAAAAAACTTCTTTATCAAATGATACCGTCGCAGGAAGCCGCTCTTGTAGGAAACTTCGCATGGCGCCGGGAAATACATGGGGTCGCTCTGTAAGGGATTCAGCCCCGTGACCTCGCCCTGTGAACTTGACCTAATTTTGCTCCAGAAATGTAGGGGTTAAGGGAAAAACCTTGCTGGTTTACATGATGTGCCGCTGCGTAATTTCAAAATCAGGCGCTCATTTTATTCTTGAAGGAGCTTCATTGATGCTTTTAAGAGATTATGACATAAATTTATATATATAAAATAATACATACATACCTATTTTGATTCCCCTTTCCACCTATATGCCCACAATCATGCTAAACGTGCCCTTTAGGTATTGTTACCTTAGGCTTTATCTACTCCGTAAGGGATAAAGACGTGATTTATTTATGTATGCATACATTACATAACTAGGTAGTTACAATAAATAGGTTATTTGACAATATGAAAACGTTTATAGCGACTTTATACATACATACATAAGTTTTTTTATCCTTTAGGGACTTTATTAAAGTTCTTTATATGATTTATATGCAATAATTTAGCTCTTATCAAACTCATTCCATAAACATACCTATTTCAAAATGGTAGCGCATGTGAAGTGCCGGCACAAATTCAGGCAAATGTGTTCGCATATTCAATATACATACGTATAGGTAGGTATCTGGACGTAGCTACGACTGCATAGCAGAGTGCTAGTTCCGAGGTACCCGCCTCTACTAGAGAGCGATTATTAGAAAGCACATCTCTCAAAAGTATCATTCGAAAGTGGTGGAAAAATTGTGCTGAATTTGTAATACCTAACTACTCGTGTTTGGAAGAAAATTCGAGCCCTAATTACCCTTGTCAATCAGTGTATAATTTTAGCTGTAGTCTTGTAGAGCACAGACTTGCCACTTTTGAATGGTACTTTCGAGTTTAAAAAATCGGGTTCGTGCAAATATTAGTAGCTAACCACTTTTATTCGAGCATCATCGTACCTATCATCGAGCGAATACGCTGAATACTGCCGAGCTGAGAAATGCTAATAACAAAAATCCTGATCAAAAGGAAAATTAGATAACAATTTTGCAACGGAACCAACGGAATCGATATTTTTAATCAGATGACGGAATGCGGACGGAACCCTATGCGTGGAGGACGAAGAATATTTCCACCAAAATGATTTATTGTGATATCGCCCCTAATTGGAACCATTCGGGTGTTGCGTCACAAAATATTTCGAACCGAGAATCCGATCGATCCAATTGCAATTTTTTTTGAGACATTGAGTAACGTACAATTAGACTACAAGCCCATGGAAAAAACATGTGAAATGAACCAGCGTGAATGAAGCTTAGAAGCTTACTAAGTATATCATAAAATAACTCTAAGCGCTATGTCGTCATTTCTGAGCGGTAGGTACAGATTTTTTCTCATATATTGAAAAAACTAACTTCCGGCACCACCACTTTAAAGCGGCACTAGGTTTCTGACATTGATTTTTAATCATCTATAAGTTATAGAAACGCCGTAAATTAATAATTAATTAGTCGTAATTCCTCGCTTGCACCTGAGAAATTCCAAAATTCTATTGGGTATTATTTAAAAGTCAAACATTTAGAATTGTTCGCTGGAAAAGGCACGAATAAATATTAGTTAAGTAGGTATATACTTCCAGTAATAAAGGGAAATAAGTGTTTACATACTTATGGTCAATTTTAAAACCTACCCACTGAGTAAAAAAATATTTTCCTAGCACTTGCAAAAACCACAGCACCAGCTTCATTAATCATTATTTTTGCATTAACACTCATTTTGATTCCTCTTTTCATATATACGCCCATAATCATGCTAAACGTGGCCTTTAGGGCTTGTTATCTTAGGCTCTGTCTATCTTGTGAGGGATAAAGACGTGATTTATGTATGTATTAGCTTCTGCCCGCGACTTCGTCTGCGTAGAATTACCTGCCTCTCGAATCACTCTATCTTTAAAAAAATACATACCTACATATATAGATATATCACGTCTTTATACCCTAAGGGGTAGACAGAACCTAAGGTAACAAAAGCTTAAGGCCACGTATAGCATGATTAAGGGCGTATAGGTGGAAAGGGAAATAAAAATTAATGGACCGCATCGCCTAAAACATGATTACTAAGACTTTCGCCCATTCTCTCGATGGGATTTTACCATCTGCGCGAGAAGAGAAGCAACGGTTAATTCTATGTTTTTTGTTTTAAAAAAAAGTAGTTTTAAAGATATAAGTATACATAGGGACAGACAGACAGCGGAAAGCGACTTTGTTTTATACATGTACAATTGTGAACAGTATTTATTTGACGTTTGAATGGTATTTAAGCTTATTTTTTCCAGACAAAATACCAAGAACCATTAATCTTCCTTCGAAACCGGATCAGACTTAATATTATTATATCCTAACAACTAATCTTAGCCCCCGATATAATCTCAGAATTAATGAGTTAAGTACATTATTAATTATTGTGTTATAAATTAATTATGAATGTTATTGTCAATATTATGTCGGTGCTTATTGATTCGTCTTGCGGTGTACCTATTCTTCTTGGCAATTATGGTATTTCTAAAAGCGCTGGTAGATTAAAAGTCTACATATAATAAAATGGCATAAAAACATCAGACATATTTAGAGTAAAAACATTATTGTTATTAAGTAAATTTTTATTCCTTTGAAGCATTATGTGTGCAAAGCTATGCTTATGATGTCATAGCGGATTGTACACGGAGGGGATAAAGCACTGTATTATGTCGTGGGCGCGATATTGAATCCTGTGCGCAATGAAGGACTCTGGATCTAACTCCCGAGCGCAGCGAGGGCTTTTTGAGTTAATTCCCGAGCGTAGCGAAGGAATTAAGATTGAGTCCTTAGAGGAGTGAAGTATTCAAGCGCACCCAAGACAAACAGTTTTATCTCCGAAGAGTTCTTTTTTCGCCTCATGCGACCATAAAAACCAAGGCTACTAGAAAAATAATTCATTTAAAACAATAGTAAAACAAAATTAAAAGCTAATTTAAAAATTTTTGTTTGAGACATTAGTCCAGTTGTGTTATGATATATAGTAATATTTTTATTTAGAATCTTAGCAGCTCTAACGCGTATTATTACAGCGACAGCAAACACTCGCAGCTTTTGTTTTATTTGAAACTAGTTTTTGACCGCGACTTCGTCCACGCAGAATCAAAATTTACGCTAAAACTTCTTCCTCTCTCCCTTCGAAAATGTACCTACGAAAATCAGCCAAATGCGAGTCGTATTTTAGCTCGAAGGATTTCATACGACCTACCTCAACGAAATAATAATACCAACTTCTATTATTTTTTATCTCATCCTTTTGTCGTGTGCCTGGCCATAGCTTTACTTTTCGGATTTTTCTATGTGTTCTAATTTTCAGTGTCGTTTAGAAACTTGATTAGCTATTGTTGAGCAGGTGGTGTGAAAAATACTATATCTACTTTTGACATGACGATCGCATGTTCCAAATTTAACTTTGACATTGGAGTAAATCGCGTAGTCCGATTCCTGCTTATCTATACCAAAAATTCAAAGTCCTTTCTTTCACTACCAAAAGGATCGATTTATTATTATTTTCAATAGAAGTCTCTCGCGCCCTGCCCGTTCGCATAATACAAATTGGGTCCGGTCGGTCCCATTTGCTGTAAGTATAAGACTCTAAAACGGTGAAGTAACAGGATTCAATATCGTACCATTTATACCCGTAGTGCCAGAACTAGATATTTAGTGGTCGTTTACAAAAATGTATCCTTAGGATGAGCATTTCAAATGTAATTAAATTAATTAAAGATAGACGCAATTGTACGTCTAAACAGTGCTCCGCTGGTCGCCGGGGGAACAATAACAAATTTAATCTCGATAAAAGTGGACAAAAAAAAGCAATCCCGCTTTTGGCTCATGGAATTTTGGCCGATTCCGCTCCGTCGGGTTACTTTACATTCAATAACGTACAAAGACTACTTTATTCGCATATAAATCAACCAATTCTGAAAAGATATTTTAAATTTAATGGATTGTGTAATTAATAAGAAAAACCGGTCAAGTGCGAGTCGGACTCGCGCACCGAGGGTTCCGTATCATTATCTATAAATATCTAAAACCAGTGTAAGCAGAGCCCTGTTCCAAAGCAAAATGTACGCAGTGTGGGGTTACTTTATATTGGTCACTGCTATATACAGACATACATACACATTTACGGTTTTCGCAATTATTCTTTAATCTGTGCTATAAGACCTACCTTCATACCAAATTTCAAGATTCTGCGTTCACGGGAACTACCTTGTAGGTTTTGATTCCCTTGAGAGTTGAAAATTTGCGGAAATTTGCGGCATAAACGGCTGTATCTTTTGATTGCGTTGGCTTAGAACAGCGGTCGTCACACTTTACTAGCCAAGGGCCACAAATGACAATGTGGGTACCAGGGCCGGGCCGTAGAGTATGTGAAGGAGCTTCAAGAGCCTTTGCACACTTTTATAAATACGAAAGTGTCTCTGTCTGTCTGTATGTTACCTCTCTACGCTTAAACCACTTTGCCGGGCCGCAGAAATAACGCCCGCGGGCCGCTATATGACGACCACGGGCTTAGAAGTTTGATTTTTTCACAGCTTCAAGGGACAGTAGACCTGAGTAATTGATATAAATTTCAGCTTCATACCTCCACGCGTTCCTGAGAAAAAGGGTCTTGACAGACGGACGGACAGACGGACAACAAAGTGATCCTATAAGGGTTCCGTTTTTTCCTTTTGAGGTACGGAACCCTAAAAATTAACTGTATTGTATTGTATTGGTTGCCAAAGTTGTTAAACGTTTTCAATGTTCACTGCTGTTGACCGTTTTCTCGTGATTTTTTCCTCTTTCAACAACATTACGAAACTACGATAGTCAAAACAAAAACCGTTCTTTATTCGCCTTCTAATTTGTTGAAAACACTAAGATTTTATTTTTTGTGTAACCTTTTTTATCTTATCATTTGGCGTAGTGATTAATTAAGCCAATGGCAAGACTGCTTATGACGAATACGGATTAACTGCATGAGAAAAAAAATTCAACGCAACACTAATAGCGATCCATTTAGTTTTTAACGTCACTATTAAGGCACTTTTATTCGAAAGCAGATGAGTAAAGAATTGTCTGGCAATATTTGATAGTAGGTACAACATAAACCACACGCCTCGCATAGATTATACACGTGCTTCGTTCTTCCCAGATATTTGCAAGTCAGAATTGTAAGAAGGCAACCTTTCAGAAATATTATTGCGATGTGGCGTCAGGAGTACGAGAAAACTACACCCTGTGGACGGGACGAGCACTTCGGGACATGTTGTTTCTAGTAATAAGGTAATAGCATCTCAGTTCTTTACATAATACGAGGGGAGGCCGAATTTTTCCGCCCTGTCTTATGACAGCGTCCATTTTATGGAATAGGAAACTTTAGAACAAAAGAATCGATATGAGCATATACAGGGTGTTAGGTAATGAGTGGATAATCCTTGAACTATGGATAGAGGGCACTTAGGATGTTATAATAAAGCTAAAATAGGTTTAGTAAAAGTGGCACGGTTTCCGAGATATTCGGACTTTTAGGTTTTTTTCGAAAATGAACACCCTTGTTCAATGTTTTGATCATAGCACCATTTTCAGCTGACTTTTTCAATTTTTTATTTTTGCTTTATATTCTTGAGTACTTGTATTTTCAGATAGGCATTACTATTTTTGTGAGACTACATGGGATTTTTTTTTTTTAAATCGAAAACTTAATTTTTGCCTTTTCAATCGTACATTGATCGAATTTTCAGCTTTCACGGTGAAAAAAAAATACACTACCGCCTAGTTGCTAATAAGCTTAAAAACATGCCGGTTTATTGACAATTTAAAAATGGTAATTGCCTTTTGAATTTAATAACACTTCTTATTATAATCCCATAGTTAGAATGTGTAGAGAATACAACGACTTGGCCTGTGTCCATGAGGATCTAGACATATTTGACTCAAAACTCAATAAGTTTTCGAGTAAGGTAAAAAATGTTCTCAGTTGAGTTAGTCAAATTATAATGGAGGCTTGTGTAACTTTATTAGTATATTCGTGTTTACTTATTTTATCCTAGTTTATACTTTTCTTTAGATCTTAACTATATCACTCTTTTCATGATGTGTACACATAGTTTTGAATTGTAAATGATTCTTAGTCTTAGGTATTTACACTACTGTACCACATGTTTACAATTTGTTTTGTGTGCCAAAGTTAATTAAATAAATAAATAAATAAATAAATAAATAAATTCAAAATGACAAAATAATTAAAAAAACTACACGCTCACCCACATTTTTCCCGATTTACTTTTTGTACCACGGGCGTAGAACTCAAAATTTTTTGTTGCAAAAATAACATTATTGGCCACTTATTTAAATGCGAATGGCATTTAAATAATTCTAAATTTAAAAAACATGCCAACTGCCTTTTGGTTTTTTTTTCGAATTCGATTTTGAATTTCGCTATTATTATTGCGTAATGAATGGTTAATTTTGCATTTAGATCGTTGTGTTGAAGTGTTTTACTTTAATACTGCTTCGAACATAATATACACTGATAGAATATGCCCAAATGCATTACATTTATGGTGAGTGCCAAGGCACAATTTCACCATTCATTATGCAATAATAGCGAAATTCAAAATCGAAGTAGAAAAAAAAACAAAAGGCAGTTGGCATGTTTTTTAAATTTGGAATTATTTAAATGCCATTTGCATTTAAATAAGTGGCCAATAATGTTATTTTTGCAACAAAAAAATTTGAGTTCTACGCCCGTGATACAAAAAGTAAATCGGGAAAAATGTGGGTGAGCGTGTATTTTTTTAAATTATTTTGTCATTTTGAATTTAAATTCAAAAGGAAATTACCATTTTTAAATTGTCAATAAACCGGCATGTTTTTAAGCTTATTGGCAACTAGGCGGTAGTGTATTTTTTTTTCACCGTGAAAGCTGAAAATTCGATCAATGTACGATTGAAAAGGCAAAAATTAAGTTTTCGATTTTTTAAAAAAAAATCCCATGTAGTCTCACAAAAATAGTAATGCCTATCTGAAAATACAAGTACTCAAGAATATTAAGCAAAAATAAAAAATTGAAAAAGCTAGCTGAAAATGGTGCTATGATCAAAACATTGAACAAGGGTGTTCATTTTCGAAAAAAACCTAAAAGTCCGAATATCTCGGAAACCGTGCCACTTTTACTAAACCTATTTTAGCTTTATTATAACGTCCTAAGTGCCCTCTATCCATGGTTCAAGGATTATCCACTCATTACCTAACACCCTGTATATAGGTATAGGTTCGGAGGAATCAGCGACCGGAACTTTTGTTGCTTTTTATGTTTATCTACGAGTACATGACTATTTATTGCGTCATTTAACATTAAACTAGACATTGTTATCTGCATGTTTCGTAATTATTCCAGCCAAGTAACAATGTATCTAATTTCAGGAATATTTCAGACTTTAATTAGTTAGTTTGATTGAATAATTTTGGATTCAAAATCAAGTCACCTCCTTGACGCCGTACGCTTTGAAAATCAACCAATGTTTGGAAACATTTATTAACCACGATTTAAAACTCTTGAAAAACTTTCATAAGGGTTGGTCACACTAAACTACGTGCCTACTAAGTCTTACTACGTAAGTCTTCCGGATTATTTTCGGACTCACATCGCCAAATGCAGCGCAAACCTCAAGAATTCTCATGTGAGCATCGTCTTCATCATTGTACAGCTTGTAGTGAAAACTTTTTATCTTTATTGTCATTCTTTTGCCTATGGGTTAGAGACAGCGGCAAAAGCATAAACATAACAAAACGACTCTCGACCAATAATCAAACACATGGTAACTTATTGTTAAAGTTACAACAATTGGATTTTTGTTTCCCGTTATGTCATTTAACTTGAGTTCGTCTTTTTGGGGTTGAGTTTGTGTTTCAAGTCCTTTTATTCCTGCAAAGTTGAATTCATTTATGGCAAGTTAAAGTTGTCGGGGTTATCCGATTTTAAAGGGTAAAATTTGAATGGACGTATTTATTCTTAGCCAATAAGATAGTCTTTTTTACTTTATGAACTGCTTTTTCAAAAAGGATATATTATGTAGATTAATTATTTATAGTTTTGGCATGAAATACTAAACATTTCCCATGATCAAAATGGTCTTACACCTACTTTATGACAGAGGATAAGAACGCGTTATCTCGTATGTAAGTTCATTTAAAAGTGCGTTGTGAATAAAAAGTCACTGTTTCAATACCTACATTTATCTTATTCACTTTATGTTAATGTTGATTTTTTATACTCATTTAGATAATTACCTAGGTATGTTTAGTTTTTTGTTTGACTTTGAAGCAGGCCATACTAAACGAAAAGAATAACTAAACAACTCATCTGTTTCTTTAGAAAATTGTATTAAGACTAATATTATTCTGACTAATGTTGTTTGAAAAAGGTTATTGTTATTGTCATAATGTAAATAAAGCATAAAATTGCGAAAATATGTAAAAATATTTTACCTACCAAGGCCTCACCGAAAAGTTCGGTTCGTTGGTTCTGTTTTTAGTTAAAAATATTTCTATCAGAACTATCGAACTTCGCTGCCTTTGTGAAATCACCTACTCGCAACAGTTTTTAGAAGAAAAGATTGGAACAGACTTCGGTGTTCATGAATTATTCCCGAACTGTGAGTTCTTAAATTAACAACATTAACTACCGCCGACATTTCTACATAAATTGAATGCCTGAATAAAACCAATTACGGCCAGTAAGGAAGCCTTTTTGTGGCTTTCAGGAATTTCCAACTTATTTGCGTATCATAAAATTCAATAAAGAAACTTTGCAATCGCTTACAGTTCTTGAAACAAACTTTTGCGAAAAAACAGTGTAGACAGAGTTCGACTTGTATGAAGTAAATCAGGTTTTTATGCAAACCAGAGTCTTTCTTTTCATTTAACTTTCATTACAAAGCGTAGTACGTGTGAGAGGCCTTGCCTACCCGTGGCTACGGTGGGCTGCGATTCCATGAACATAGTTTGAGTTTCTCCTAGTTATTTTAGCAGTAACACTAACTATAACCGAAGATTTTGACATAATATATTTTTCGAAGGTTTTTTGTCAAAAAATATTAACTTGAAATAGTTGGTTATGGTTAATTGTTAAAGTAGCTTGTTGCAACTCATACCCAGTTTAGCTGTTTGTAAATTAAACCAAATTCAATAAAATGCTTGTTACTGTGTTTTTGGTAAACGATAATTTTCAATACAACTTAGCAAAATTAAAGTTGATGGAGGGACAAATATTACAAGCCGCACAAGCGTAGTGCCTATTTTAAAAGGAGGTATATTATGGCAAATATCCAAGTTGGGAAAAGACAAAGGAGACGTAGTAACCTTTTGAGCCAGAATATGCTTCACTCACCCTAATAATTTGTTAAAGGGTGTTTGGCGCAAGCTGCGTGTTGTTTGTGACAACATAACCAAAGCAACAAAGCCTTGGAGAATACTATAATTTTTACGACCGGCGTTACGGCCCTGTGTTATTCTGTGACGTACGATGCCTGGCTCAGTGAGAAGGTGGATTTTCATAGTAGACTGGGAAAACAATACATTCTGTATGCATGGTTTTACATAGCTCTTATAAAACTGCGTGAAATTTCGTTGTAACTTTTATCACAATAAATCTACAGTACTGGGCTACGTCTGGCTTCTCCCCGTCGATTTTTTTTTCTGCACAATTAAAAAATAAACAGCCTAATCGGCCACATTCCGGTAATGATTCGATATGAATGCGGCTAGTATGTATTATTACTTAATATGTTTGAATTAAGCATTAATTACAAAAGCATCCCCAAAGTCTAATGCTACAACCAGAAAAACTATTTAAATGTAACTATTAAGAACTTACAACAAAGAGAAGTGCCATTATAATTGGTACCATTTCTCAAAAACGATACGACTCGCTTCAGAGCATTAGATAATGAATAGTTAAAACTCGGAAATTGTCGTCCACTTATTCCTATCAAAATCAGATATGGCATCTAAGTGGAAGGCTGCTATCTGCGCCAGCCTCGGATGATTACTTTATCTCGGCAAACGGGCAGATTTTTTCTGGTACATTAAGCGCCGCCATAACTTTGTCATTACCTCGGCCTACCCGCTGACGATTCTATTTGCGGCATCCGCAAATCTGTGAAAATATCTGATTTATTTCTTAAAACCTTCTTACTTTGGTTTGGTATACTTACGTAGCAAATAAAATTATTAGTTTCATTTTTAATACGAGCTTTATTTGCTGATTGTACTTGCATTTTCATTCATCCTACATAATATAATTATAATAATTATGTGTAATCACGTGTATTTTAAATTGTACATCTCTCTCTCTCTCTACTTCTTCAACCACAATCCACCCAATGCTGAGTGTAGGTCGTTCCAACGCACGCCCCTCGCTCGCATTTTAAATGTATACATGCCTGTTTGAAAGCACCAGTACAACTATCAGTCTTTAAAATAGGTATGTAAAACCCGACGTAAAAGTAAATTTTAATTTCCAATTGTCTTACCTAATATTTCTATTCACGCAGTTATGATAACGCGACGTAACATTCTCGCTAGGCTTCTTGCTCAGAGATTCAAAGTTTTTCCTTCTTTAAAAAAGTACACCTCGTAGTTTTGCGTCGAGCAAAATTTTATCGTGTTTATGAAGATTGCATTAGATTGGGTTTTTGATGTTCATTCGAGCAGATTTGGGGCACTTAAATAATAATAAGAACACGCCACACCATAGGTCGGCAACTAGTTTTAGTTGGGGTCCGGATACCGTTACAAAATTTCAACGAGATCCAGGAAAAACAAGTATTTCTTAGCTACGTATTAATTAATACATTATATATTACAACATTTGGCGGTCCGAGGTTCGACCTTTCGCAGTCCGCAAATGGATCGCGGTGCGCCTGTTACCGACCGTTGTACTACACGCTTACAACTAAATCTCAGGCCATCATCGGACAAGTGCTTATTACACTTCTGTGCTCGTCTAAGACGTGTTTAAATTCTTCATAGTAGGCTTTAGCCGATGGGGCCGAAAGGTTCTCGAGTGGCGTCAGCGGACCGGAAGACGCGGTGTAGGTAGGCCTCCAACAAGATGGAGCGACGACCTGGTGAGGGCAGCGGGAACGCATTGGATGCGTATGGTGCAGGGCCGATCTGTTTGGCGAGCCTTGGCGGAGGCCTATGTTCAGCAGTGGACGTCTTTCGGCTGACATGATGATGATGATGGAGGCTTTAGCCTTGTTTGTTTAGACGTGTATATAAATTTTATCAATGAACATTTAAAACGGTTCTTTCTACTAAGCTTTGTAATTACGTTAGTAATGGAATGCGAGGCGGCTGCAGCACCGCACCGCTCCAACGGCTTCTAATCTGTTTAATCTTCCGTTCACCTACTTTATAGCATTTAACGATCGTTTAAACGCTTTAAAAGAGACAATAATTACAAAGCTTTTACGTTTTTGTACAATGGTTAATCTGTTTTTAAACTCCTAAAGCTTTAGATAAAATGGAACTCTTGTACGAGTACGACCGCTTTTTTGATAGGTTATGGTTTCCCCGATTGGGCATCTGCATCCTGGGCAACAACGGTAAAAACATTTTTTTTTAATTATTTAGCCATTGGCTAATATCTGACTGGGGGTGGAGAGGATAGGTTAAATAGACTAGTTATAAATATAACGCAGACTAAGATGACATTTCATGTGTTTTTGTCAGTTTTTCACATCTATACTGATGTGCCACGACCGCTACTTACTGGCTTTTTTTCACTATCTATTTGACTAATTAAAATTCTATCCAATGCGATAATTCGTGTCGTGATAACAGGGGACATTTAGAACATTAAAAATAGTTGTAATACTTATGTTACGTAAAAATGACAGCGGTTTAGAGATAAGTAAGATTTTTAAGATAAACAATATTTCTTATATTAGGTAAAGGTAAGTTTGCTTCTAAGACTGAGAATCTCAAGTTTCAAGCAATGTCATCAATTGGCACTCATGTGACATAATGTACTTGCCTCAATGTGTGGGATTACTTTTAATGGCCTGGGCCGTTTCCATTACGCATTTTTCTTTTGTTGACACTTCGTAAACACATTTAATTGTTGCCTCCATGTTCCCACTTCCGATCACATCAATGTCATTATTTTTATTAAGACCTATTTATGTTACAACATCGTAAATACATATAATGAACAGAATTTAAAATGTAATGCGCAGTAAATTATATCATCCGTTTTTCTTTACAATCATAATCAAAGACTGAACAGTAGGCTTATTACCTAACTCGCTCGCAATCGCCATCGTGTTCATTTTGACAGTTCTTGTATGAATGTGACAGCTAGCTGATTCCGATGCCAATTGTCAGCCCATACATGAACTGTCAAAATGAACACGATGGCGATTGCGAGCGAGTTAGGTAATAAGCCTACTGTTTCTTTTAAGCTGGTCACATTATTTTTGCATATGACATTCGTGGTTGTCATTTTAGTACGCGTTATAAAGAAATAGACTATAGGTCAGATTGAAATCATCAGATTACTATTCTAAATTCTATTGGAGGCTGTATATAGCGCCTATCCTATTTGGCTGCTTTATGTAATCTTTTTACTCATGTAGCTATTTTCTTTACTTAAAATGGTTGTCTAAGAAACTATGTACATAGAATCCTACGAATAGAGGACTTGTTGTCTAGAACTGATGTGTTTACGTCGTGTACTTGCATACACATTTTTACTTTAATAAACACATTCATATTGTTACATTTGGCTTCACATTTCCACGTATTTTCATTTAATTCACGCTATCGCATATCGCTAATATAAATATCTGTTAGAAATGTGCCAACATTTATTATAAACCAAACAGTTTGTGAAGTCATTTTAATATTAGTTTATTTATTCGCCACAGATGGCGCTCTATGTTGACTTTCTCTCTTGGTCGCCTAACCTATTGCAATGGCTGTGTAAAATTGTTCCTTTAAATAAAACTATAATTCTAAACCCAATCCTGGTTTATTTCCCTCATAATCTATCAATATCAGCGGAATATCAGCTCTATGTAGATCCCTACTGTCGAAGGACGCATGGGTCATGTTGTAACAGGAAAAATAAAGGTCCCCGCGGAACCGATTTCAAACCCATTAGGGCTCCCTGTCTGTGCATGACGCTCGCATTTATTTCACATTCATGATTACAACTTAACCTCAAAGGAACATACTGTCTCTCTCCGTTTTAGCGAGGAAAAGAGTGACAGGTTGCTGGTTTCTTTTGGTTTAGTGGAAGCATATCTGTAATACTAGGTCAATGTAATCCCTACTCGTCTGTAGGATCCGGTCCAACTTTCGTGTCGGGTTGCTTCGGAAATGGCTATGTTTTAGTGACGGCTTTCAATGAATCGTTGGACGATATATAGAGAATAGAAATATTATGTAGGACCAGCATGTCCAAAGAAATAGTGAAGGATGATCTGAAATAATAGGAGGTAGATAATTTGGTATAGAGGAACCGTTTTGTCGATATTAGAATGTTTTATAAAAAAATTGTTAGACGAATAGAAAATCTTTTTATTTAGGACAAAATAAGACTTATAACTTAGAAGTCGGTGAGATAAAACACAGTCCTAAAATTTCAAGTACATCACCATTGACAAAGTACCATTCGAAAGTGATAAAAATCTGTGCATTGATACAAAAGCTACAGCTCCAATTAAAAATAATAATAAATTGTTTATTACGGCAATAATCTCAACAATAAAAATAAAACAAAATATCACCCTGTCTAAATGAAACATTAAATTATAATTTCAATTTACCAAGATAAGTTAAAATATAATTTTATTACACTATGTCAATATTATTAAATTTTTAACTAATTTTACATTTCGAATTTCAGAAAAATTTTTCACCACTCCAAACATACCTTACTGGAGGTTCTTAGAGCCGATTTTGGGCCAAACCTTGCACTTTTTCAACCAAGGAAGCCACTTCGCCCAGGGGTACCTATAGGTAAACTGAGTCGATTCTGACCTGGAGCCACGAGGAGCCATCGTGCAGGGGGGCGCGGGAGGGGGGGGAAGTGTGGCTCCGCCGCGCTCCACTCTAAGCTCAATATCTTCGTTAATAAAGTAACTGCATCGTGTTTGGTATCATTTTCGGATAATTTAAGGATGCCGAATTCATTTTTGATATGATAATTATACCTTCTCATATAAAAAAAAACGAGATTTTTGAAAAAATATGAAAATATGGATTCTCATTTTTTTCAAAAACCTTGTATAATACAAAAAGTGCTAGTTAAAACTCTATGAAAAAAATAAGTATGGATAGCCTGTTTATTCAGGATTATAAAAATATATACTTTATTGGTATTATGGTATACAAAATACTTTAAAAAAAATATTTATCGCCGCGCGGCAGACAGATTTGCTAGAGGCACTTTTCGTTCTGAGCTTGTTATTTGCAAAAGTTAGGCAAATACATTAACTTATATCTAATTATTAGAAAATTTTAAGACGCTGGCTTTATTTCTAGTAAAAAAAAATTTTTTTTTGCTAAAAATAAATTAAACTCGTCTATATTTTTTGACTAAATCCATATGAAATACAAAACGTAACGGTGTATACACTTAAAAAAATACTATAAAATAGCCTACTCATTCACAAGTTCAAAAATATATACTTTAATGTTATTATTATCTACCAAAAACTTATAAGAAAATATTTATTGCCGCGCGACAAACATGTGCAGGAGTACTTTGCGCTCTGAACTTGATAATTCCTTACATTGAAAATGAAATTAATACTTTAGAAAGGGTAAAAAGGATTTCTTTGAATAAATACGTCAATTTGGCCAAAAAATATCGGTAAATAAATAAACATTCAGTTCAGTAATGTACTTCATACCTTATAAAAAAATGAAATTTGTTTACTAAAGAAATGATAATAAGCAAATAGTAGGTAGTAACAAATGCCAAATGAAAAAGAACATATTTATTTTATTGCATTTGAAATCTCAGAAATTTCCTCCGCAGCCACAGAGTTCCGTGCATTAGGTAGTTCTTGCGTGGGTGTTAAATTTTTGTCATTACACGACCACCCTTATACACTGCCTGTTTTAGATTTTGAAGTAATGCGTCTTTAGTTGGGGTCATGTTCTCCAGCTGCCTAGTTTTTTTTGTAAAGAGAAACTTCTACACTCATTTACGGATTCACACGTCCCAGACCTAAAATCGTAAAGCGAAAATTAAATTAAGTATCTATATAAATACAAATGGAACTTGCAACTTTAAAGTCAGAAACTATTCGTCATAATTTTCACTTACTTGTCGTACATAAAGACTAAAAAGGTATCTAAAACGGACTGTGCTCTCTCTAGATCGCCTTGTATACCTTGTATCGTAGTCCTGCTGTCGCATCTGGATATACACTCCAAGCATCGAAGGCACTCTTTTTTTTCCTTTTCCTCCGAAAAACAAAACAGTGTCACACCCAGTAAATGCATGAAACAGAGACAGTACTTGCGCCCTTTGTGCCCCTGAAAACAAACTAGAAAAGCATTTACGTGTAATACCTACTGTAATCAAGACGATATCCTATAGTTCATATACGATAGAACTTTTATGCGCTTACCCAATGAATTTGCAATAGCATGACATGAAAGGAACTGGTGATTTTTTCCAGTTCCAATATGCACCCATAATTCGGCTAATTGTGGCAATTGTGACACACATGCTAGTCACCAGGCCGAATTTACCGACGGCAAACACTTCTTCGTGACAGATGGATGTGACAGTCCTCACCAACAGCAAATACGACCACGATTTGTCGCCATGTAACCACGAAGAAGCTGACACTCGCATGATGGTTCATGTTGCTGATACTGTAGCTCAGAGATATAATAATAATAATAATAATAATAATAATAGTTTATTCAGGTAACAAAAAGTACAGTGAGTTAACAAACTACTTACTTAGATAATTATACGTACGGTTGATACCGATGTTGTTGTGCTTGCCGTAGCGTGTGGTGACACTGGTGTATATCCAGATGCGACAGCAGGACTACGATACAAGGTATACAAGGCGATCTAGAGAGAGCACAGTCCGTTTTAGATACCTTTTTAGTCTTTATATACGACAACAAGTAAGTCTAAATTATGAAGAATATTTTCTGGCTTTAAAGTTGCAAGTTCCATTTGTATTTATATAGATACTTAATTTAATTTTCACTTTACAATTTTAGGTCTGGGACGTATGAATCCGTAAATTAGTGTAGAAAGTTTCTCTTTACAAAAAAAGGTAGGCAGTTGGAGAACATGCACCGAACTAAAGACGCATTACTTCAACACTTTAAACGGGCAGTGTATTAGGGTGGTCATGTATGGAGCTAAATTTCAACACCCATGCCAGAACTACCAAGTCCTTCTGACTTGGGTTGGACTAGAGCAGCCTATTTGGACAACTTTGCTGGCTGCAGCAACGGCTTGTTTAGAATGAATTAAATGCAGATGCAAGCAGAGGTGTGCAGGAAGGTGCATCTGCTTATAACTCAAATTAAAATGCACGGAACTCTGTGGCTGCGGAGGAAAATGCTGAGGTTTTAAATGCAATAAAATAAATATGTTCTTTTTAATTTGGCATTTGTTACTACCTACTATTTGCTTATTATCATTTCTTTAGTAAACAAATTCCATTTTTTATAAGGTATGAAGTACATTACTGACCTGAAAATTTATTTATTTACCGATATTTTTTGGCCAAATTGACATATTTATTCAAAGAAATCCTTTTTACCCTTTCTAAAGTATTAATTTCATTTTCAATGTAAGGAATTATCAAGTTCAGAGCGCAAAGTACTCCTGCACATGTTTGTCGCGCGGCAATAAATATTTTCTTATAAGTTTTTGGTAGATAATAATAACATTAAACTATATATTTTTGAACTTGTGAATGAGTAGGCTATTTTATAGTATTTTTTTTAAGTGTATACACCGTTACGTTTTGTATTTCATAAGGATTTAGTCAAAAAATATAGACGAGTTTAATTTATTTTTTGCAAAAAAAAATTTTTTGTTTGAAAAATTACTATTTATTTACTAGAAATAAAGCCAGCGTCTTAAAATTTTCTAATAATTAGATATAAGTTGATGTATTTGCCTAACTTTTGCAAATAACAAGCTCAGAACGAAAAGTGCCTCTAGCAAATCTGTCTGCCGCGCGGCGATAAATATTTTTTTAAAAGTATTTTGTATACCATAATACCAATGAAGTATATATTTTTATAATTCTGAATAAACAGGCTATCCATACTTATTTTTTTCATAGAGTTTTAACTAGCACTTTTTGTATTATACAAGGTTTTTGAAAAAAATGAGAATCAATATTTTCATATTTTTTCAAAAATCTCGTTTTTTTTATATGAGAAGGTATAATTATCATATCAAAAATGAATTCGGCATCCTTAAATTATCCGAAAATGATACCAAACACGATGCAGTTACTTTATTAACGAAGATATTGAGCTTAGAGTGGAGCGCGGCGGAGCCACACTTCCCCCCCCTCCCGCGCCCCCCTGTACGATGGCTCCTCGTGGCTCCAGGTCAGAATCGACTCAGTTTACCTATAGGTACCCCTGGGCGAAGTGGCTTCCTTGGTTGAAAAAGTGCAAGGTCCAACCTCTAAGGACCTCCAGTACTAGTTACTGAAGGGAAATAAACAAACTGAAATGTAATAAAAGTGTTCCCATTCCAAGCTTTCCGATTGTTAATGAAGGAAATATTTCAATTAGATTTTTTATAGTTACTAATATCATTAGATTTTTGTAATTTTGCAGCCAGTAAAACTAAGAGCCTTTTTAATATCGCTTCATTAACCGCCTCCGTAGTTATCGTTGAAAGCGTAGCGGCTACGGCGGCGTAGAGCTTCTTAGAATTCGTAGCAACTGCTACAGCTTTGAATGGTTAAGTCTTGGTTTTATTATATTTTTATCATTATATTTGTACAAATAAATAATTAACAGTTGAAACAAAGTTTTATTATGATTTCAAAAATAATTTTAACTTTCATGTTTTTAACCACATTTTAAACTTTTGGAAATAAGTAAGTTGTACGTTTCAATCTTTACAAGTCGATATTTCATCAATTTCGGATCATCTTTGGTATGGATGAAAATGTATATTTTGATAAATAATGCAAGCACAGTCACCAGAAGGACAATCTACAACGATACAATACAATACAAATACTCTTTATTGAACACCACAAATCAGTACAAAACAATACAGAATCAAAGAAAAAAGTAGACAATAGGCGGGCTTATCGCTTCATAGCGATCTCTACCAGACAACCAAAAGCACACTAAAAAAAACAAACAACAAACAAGATATGTATTTTTATCATATAGTTATCCGGAAGTAATGCTGTGATAGCGTAATCCTGAGCATAATGAAGGTTGGTTATAAGGAAGCAAGCAAACTTGGAGCATAAGGAAGGTTCCGAAATGAAAAAAAAAATACACCGATAGTGAAACGATTTGAAAAACCAGTCAAGTGCGTGTTCGTGATAAAGAATATTTCTGTAATCTAAAGGCCTGCTTCACCACTCCCTTTCTCCCTTTGTGCCAGATGGCAATGACACCATCTCTGTTTAACTTGTAGGGATCGTTAAAGACGGTGTTAAACTAAAAATATTAGCCACTCAAAAGAGAAATTCGGGGGCTGGGGAAGCGGGAAGGTGTGCGCCCCGCCCGCACCTCGCTTCATACCCTGCCCTCACCCTGTGCTAGTGATGGGCTTGACGCAAGAGCACGCTTATAGATCTTATGAATTTTCTTTAGCAGTACTGTACAGTCAACGGCATAAATATATCTACGTTACCAAGACGTCAAAAACATCTATACACCTTTATGCTACAACCAATAACGTCGGTGGCACCTATTTTGACATGATGGCTGTATCGATATTTATGCCCTCGCCTGTACATTTCTGTTTATTTGTTACTTAAGATTCCTTGGAGCTTGCGCGGATTATGTATACATAAGCAATTATTATGTCTCATGAGTCTCGACCCTCGCCATGCATGTATAGTCTACGCTCGTCCACGCTTGGTTTACTAAACTTTATAATTAAAATTAATGATGTGTGACAGCATTAATTTAAAAGCCAAAAGAAAAACATTTTGTTGAGTGAGGTCATGGGATAATTAATAGATTAAGGACCTCCGCAAGGTCCACATTAATAAGATAAAATAAAAATAATTGTTTTCTGCCGTTATAATGTATTTTTGAGATACATTAGTGGTGAGAGAATCTGACGACAAAGCTTGGGGTCTCGATCCTCAATACCCCGATTCATAACTCGGTCAGGGCATATACCCTAGGTACATACATAAAGCACGTCTTTACCCCTCACGACGTAGACAGAGCCTAAGTCTTAGGCCCTAAGGTAACACGCCCTGAAGGCCACGTTTAGCATGATTGTGGGCGTATATGTGGAAAGGGGAATTTTATATACCTATACGTTTGTTTATATATTATCGTTTGTCCGAATTGAGAATAAACTTCAGGGGTTAAAATTATTAGGTGAGCATTAATTAGTATTTTATCTATTTAATTTTACACAATGATTAGGAAAGTGAACTGGTGTAAACAAGTACCAAAATCTGGATGATGCATTAGCCCCTGCCAAAATACTTAAGAACTTAAATAAACTAAAGGCAAATCTTCTTTTTAGTAATCCTCATCACTGAAATGGCGGTATGAACGCTTTGTCTTCCCAAAAGCTTAACTTTGTTAAAAAAACAGCCCCTGTGTAAGTGCGAAAACTGAACGTTTGACTGGAGCTGAGTTTGGTTGCGCTTCAGTTATCCCTACATTAGGGATTCCTTCAGTAAGTATTATTCCGCGCGGCGGCCGCGGGCTGCGGAATAATCCTATTGTTTACCCGCCTTTGACAAAACGTTTGCCACTAATTTCACTCTACTCTGGAAATTGGTACTGTGCGCAATGACTAAGGCCACATCGGAGGTGGCACGCAGCGTGTTGGGCCAATGAGATCGGCCGCGTTTAAAGGGTCGTGTGCTAATAGTCAATATTATAGTGTGATCCACGCATATCGCGATCCATATCATGAAATAATGTTCCGTATCGCAGAGAATCCGGTTGTTATGAAATCCACGATCCTATATTGACATACCAGTATTACGATAATATTAATCGTCTTACTCTAATCCGTGCCAATCATGGGGGTCGGAAAAGAACACAAAATATCACAAGAGTAGTGCGGCATATAACATGAAATGTGTGATACCTAAAGCAAAAGGCGGTGCGGTGCGTTCAACACTTTTTACCTGGGGGAAACAGTTGGTTAAAACATCACGCGATAGTAGCACGACCCCTGAGTAGTATTTACACAGTATTTGTGCCCTGCAACCCATGTCGGTAGAATGACCAGTCTCGATTTTTGTAAAAATCTCTATACTGCCACAAAACTACAGCTCAAATTTCATTTTCGACTAGTTGAAAAAACGAATAAACAACGCTTGATTATTTTTATTATTATCTATTTTCAAATTCAGCACAATTTTACCACTTTCGAGCGTTATGTTTTAAAAGATCGTGTCCCAGATGTTTAATTACTAAACTATTTTTTACTTTTAATTTTTAAATTATGGAAGGAACCAGTGATACCCTAGTTTTTATACCGTGCGATGTGCGATCACTTCCAAATCGCAAACCGCTAACAGTGCCACTTTTAATGTTGCCTTTGTGTAAATATATTAGGAGAACTTCTATTTTAGCTATAATATATTTATGTTCTCCGAAAACTTAAAGTATGTAGTAGGTATATTAAACCGGTTATTAACTCAATCTAAGACTCAAATACAATTATACTAGTGTAAACTATGGTTTATAACTTATTTAATAATAAAATTACATGGGTAAGAGTTACAGCGAATTTTTGTTAACAGTTTTTAACTTTCCTCCGTCTGTTGGTGATATCGTGTGTGTTTCACAACGTCTTTTACCGCGGATAAATAATGAATGGATGGATAATCATTCATATCTAAAAATATAAAGCCACCGAAATAAGCGAGAATAACACGCTGTTCATTCACCACACAAGCAAATTCTAGAGTTAACTAAACGCTATATGGAGTCGATAATACGCACTTAACAGGGGGTCTGCTCCATAATTTGAAACTGGAAATTTGTATACCCCGTCCTACGCACTCTAATATAAAACGCTGGTAGTGTAAGCGAGATGGTAGCTTCGAAATTAGTTATCAGAATCTGGTAGTGTAAAGCCAGGTACAATAGGTACACCGAATAATATTATCTCCACCGTAAACCCGGGATTATAATACCTTTTCACGTGCGCGCTCACGACGCGGCAACCAATTTTAATTGCATAATTCCAGGATTCCAGATAATCCTTACCCACAAACTGCGGACTTTCGATTTCACCATGTTTGTTGTTATTAGGATAAAATTTGAATACGGGAGACTTGATAATAAACGGTACATCAGAAATTGATGCTCACAGAAAAGGTACTTAAGTTAACAGTAAGTTATCTGACCCCGTGATCAAAACTGGAACTAATGTTGCAATCACCGCCGATTAAGAATTACGATTTTATTACGAACTATGAAGTACCTATTATCTTATCTGTGCCTGAACCAGGGTGACCTATGTTGGAACTATTTCGTAATAGACGCTTAACAAACGCCGGTTCATTAGGCCTGGTACATTTGCGAGTACATTTTATGTTGTAGATCCTAACTAGTACATTGTGGATTCTTGTTGTCAGAATAATGACGTGCATGTTCCGTGATGCTTTATTCCCATTGAACGTGCCGACGTTTGTCAGACGGACATGTTCAGCCGCGGGGGGGTATAAAATAATAGTTGATCCAGTAACTTTGATGTTGCTAGCCGAAATGTTCTTGCTTTAGCTTATTGTTAGGGTTCCATGTTCGAGTAACCCTTGTTTTCCCTTGCTGAGCTGCCCATCTGGTAGCTCGCTCTCTCCGGTAAGCTGTAAAAGCCATCAGAACCTAACAGCAGTAGTCGGTTAGGAAATAATTAATAAGTAACCCTTATTTGTACGTGACAATTTATTTACTCGGGATTAGGATTTTTTGAAGACTGGGCAAAACCCAACACCGAGTGGGTGCCATGCGACGGGCACCAGAGCAGAGACAGAACAAAAAGGAGATGGTGTCACGGTTTCGATCTTCTTGAACCGGACTGGAGCGAGGCTTTTGCCCAAAAATGGCACACAAAATAGGCCATTTTAAAAAAAGCAAATTTTGGTTTGCCAAATTATGACTTTGTGAAAAAGGTTATAGTATAAATTTATAGTTACTCTTTATTGCGTGTAACCAGGGGCCCGATTTTTGAAAGCACATATGTGAAAATACCGTTCGCAAGTGGCGAAAAATTGTGCTGAATTTGAAATACGAGTAGCTTAGAAGATACTTACGGCTCTCATTGATCTTGTGAACTAGTCAAAAACTTGATTAGAGCTGTAGTTTAGAAGATATAAACAGATTTATACCACTTTCGAGTGATGTGCTTTCAAAAATCGGGACCCAGATAAAAATAAAGACAATAATAATATATTACAAAAGCGCTCTTAAAATAGTGCAGCGATGGAGGGGGATGGCGCTATACAATTGGATAAAGGGGCTCCACGCAGGTACTTCCGACTCTGGCCTGGTAATTAGACTTTACGGCTTTGATTACACGCAAGACAGTGACTGACGGTGTGCAGTTTCTTGCTCACATATTAGTTCGCGGGCCTTGTGATCAAGGCTTTAAACAGTTGCAAGTTACTAGGTAGGGGAATTAAATATACTAACGAGCAAAAGTAACGTTTCAGTTCACTTCCCTACAAAGTTGTTTAAAAGCGACCCAATATTTTTGCTCATCAGTACGTATGCCTGAAATTGTTTCTGTAAGAAATAATCACATCTTGCTGCTGCAAATTTACAACAATAACTATATAGTCGATTTGTGCAGGTTCTTTTTCCAAATAAGACGCAGAAATATATCAATAGAGCTAGCTATCTGTAAATATTTTTACTTTTACCTTATTTAACTACCGTTCCACAAAAATAATTAATGGGGAAAAACAAATTAATAGCGGGCGCTGCGCTGTTCCCTTGAAACAATCGGGAAGAGAGCCAATTGTTAATTAAAATGGCAATATGAAAATTTTCTGTGATTGTAATTTAAGTATGTAAAATGTGTATGAAAATTGGGAAGACAATTGATAATTTTTACAGCAAGATTCTTAAGATTTAAACCCAAATATAAGGCTTTAATACTGCTCAAAATTTGCGACATTACAAAAGAATTGATAACTTTGACAAGGGATACATTTTCTAAAGATCTTAACCATACCAACGGCCATGATGTTAGTAGGCTAAGTGCGATATGACAGATAATTATATTTGAAGAGGAAGCTGACGTTTAACGTTCATCAACGTTAATTAGAACCCTTATTACTGTAGTGGATTTTTGGATGTATTTCAGTATCCAGGAAAATGTTTAGTAAGTCAGGCACGGTACACAGTTAATTTAACCAGAATCGCATCCACATTCGGCCTTGACTAATCAAACGTAACTACTTCCACTGGTAAATAAATGTATCAGCCTAATTCTTGGATATCATCTTCTTCGATACAAAGGAATATACCTTCATTACATTTCATTTCAAAAGCGTCGAAGTCTACTTTGATGTAGGATGTGGACACATGTTCTCTTTTATGCCGTTTTTCTCCTTTTGATTCAGCTAAAATGGTCAAGGTTGGAACAAAGGATAA
Source organism: Pandemis cinnamomeana (assembly GCA_932294345.1). Classification (NCBI taxonomy): domain Eukaryota; kingdom Metazoa; phylum Arthropoda; class Insecta; order Lepidoptera; family Tortricidae; genus Pandemis; species Pandemis cinnamomeana. Next base: position 4,671,430 of record OW028705.1, on the reverse strand, counting down.
ATAAATACAACGTCGTGTCCGTGGAGACCGCGCCCTCCCAGGTTCATTAGTGTCGCGCCAGTATCAGTTTCACGTAACGAAGACCCAATAGAACGACAAAGATGAACGCGCCCTGCTATCAGGCTCGGCGATCCGTGACCTCTATTACTCATCGTTATGAAACGTTATAAATTCTGTCGCCCCGGGGGTACTATTACTTCCATGTTACTTTCCTACTAACAACACGGTGCTTTTATTTCTTTCTGATGCTATGGAGATTGCGACACAGCGTGCAAGGGGCATGGATTTGTGTACCGCGTCAAGCTTACATTAAATTTTATGAATATCCTCGTTGATGTTGATCCTTTTGACTGTCTTATCCCTTCTAGTTTGGCCAATTAGTATTAAATATAAGCGTTTTTAATGCGCAACAGAAGTTTGCTGTAGATTCGTTTGGTTCCGATGTACTTGTAGCTTAAAATTATAAATCATTCCGAGTTGATGCTGCTAATATACACATTAAAATCGCCTTTTTATTGCAAATGGACAGGTATTTTCTTAGCACGGAAACCGTCCCTTGGCGAGCCAAGAGTTAATTAAGTAATCTTACCTCTGTTATAACATTTTAAATTCTAATCAAGCTTCAAACTTCAAACGTCCTTTTGTCATAAATCTTTGAGTTGGAAGAAAGGTATTTTTTTATTGTAATGGCGTGATTAATTTAAATATCATTTGAAAGTTATTGCTTTCCTGTGACGAGAGTTTTGTCAATTTTCAAACGTTCTCAGAGTCCATTTTCCATGCTAGAATAAAAAATATTAATTCCGTTGTTGCAGCTTGGATTTATACAGTTCTTCGAAGTCGTTATAACGTTTGTTATTATATTATGTATACGTAAGAGAGACAAAATGCGTTGTAAATTTAAGCCGATTGTTGAAAACTACATTCTTAGGGTAACTTACTAAAGGAAGCAATTTTTTTTCTCATATACGGATCCGGATCAATGGAGTAAAAAATTCTGAATTAGTAAACTCCAAAATCGAGAAATTGTAATAAAAAATTTGCAAACTTTTTTTAAAACGCTCAGCAGTTTTTTTTAAACACAATGGCCTGGGTGCAAGTCCTTTAAGCCAATACTTCATTTGGACTCACTTCATTTTCACTTTAAGAGTTTAAAAACTTCACTTCTATTTTTTGTTACGGATCGAGTCCGTATTCGGTCGCCAGCTCACGTCACCCGCAGAAACTAATATACGAGTGTAACCGCTGCCCATCATAAACGACTTAATCAACTTTTGTTTATACCATTAGTGGTTAATAAATCTTAGCGCTAGTCGTAAATCTTGTAACGACTGGTACTTCATCATGCGGGATTGACAGCAAGATCTATTAAACTTAACGGAACCGTTAAAGTGGCCTGTTTTATGTCGCTAGTACAAATTAATGTATCAAATGCTGCACCCTTTTCGCGGAGTGAAAGCCGTGTCATTGACTTCTGCAGTTGTTTTGATGCTTAATGCTCTTTAAATGTTACGTTAGTCTCTGGATATCGTGACTAAAGCTCCTTTTTAATCTCTAGGAATTAAAGTATTTATTTTTCATTTACTTTGGAAACCCCTAAACAGCCAGTCATGGTGTTTGTGATTGTGTTAGAAGGTATAGACAAATTTTAGGGCGTGGAAATAACCTCATGATGACAACTGTGCAAAAATATTAAAAAATAACGATTTAATTTCGTGAAACTCGATTAATGATTACGAATATACGAATACGCATCTATTAATCATATTAAGGATGAATTCATTTTATTATGCAAGGTCCAATTAGTTTTAAAATAGTTATCAAGTTTAAAATTGTTGGCTAAACATGCAACATTTCGAAGCTTCACTTTGCAAAAAAAACCGCAGAACAATTTTTTTGCCATTTGAATATTGTGCGAGTATTTTGGATAGAAATATTTTTTTAGAGTTTCAATCTTTTTGGCTGTTAGTGGCTGACTGGCGCTAATCCATTGCCGCGCGCCGCGGCGACAAATACAAATAAAGGGCTGTTCAAAATTGTTGGTGCACGGCTATTTAGGTTTTTTATTCAGAACTTTCTTGTGTACTTATCGTCAAACGAATAGATGTATGTATTGAGCGTACGTTGTAAAAAAAAAAATATTTCACCAAATAATTGTACAACTTTATAAATTATGGACCAAAAATGTCACCATCGTCATACAGTGAAGAAGAATTAACGAATTAAATATTGTACGAACGATTCTAATTACATAATTGCAAGAAACTTTATTATAATTAAATATTGTAATTTTGTATAGAACGCCGTTTTTTCCTCGCATTTACACGATTTACGCGAGACTAAACAGCCATAATGACACTAACTATAGCCTCCCTCGTTCGATGACCTCGGCTCGGGTGGCTAAACATCTCATGTCATTATGGCTTGTTTTAGTCCCTTGTTGAACAATCTACTATAAAATCAAAGAAACTCACTTTTTCAACTTTAATATATCTCAACGAAATATAAAAATTAAATATTTAGGTTTATAATTAGGAAGCTATTAAAGTGGCCCCTGCATTGCTAGTGAAATTTAATTGTGTTGTAAGAAATAAACTTTATTTCGACAGAAAAACTTTTTTTATATTTAACGGAAATAAAAAAAAACACTGTGTAGAAAACACACCAACGGTGGCCTATCTGCAAACTTAGTACTCCGCCGTGTATTATCCAATTTCCTGTTATATTTTATCCAGCATTCATCCAGTACCTACCTAAGTCCGAGGGATATGTACCAAACTACAATCCTTTCTCTCCGATGTTAGTCTCTGGACTTTTCGTAACGACTGGCCAGAGGCCATGGTAACAGTCCTCGTCCCGAAATAACGATGAAATACAACTAAAGTTTCGAAGGGTCCCGATAAATACGATTATATTGACAATGGCAAAAGAGTATCTAAAGTCCCTTTGGGATTAACCTTCTTTGAGGAACTTTTCTTTATAATCCCTTAACCCCTGGAGTCTAACAATTTGCATGTTGTCTGACTTTCTCAGTCCCTGACTTGTTGATTCAATGCTAATGGATTTTATATTAGCATCCTGATAAAATTCCTTAGTGTAAAGTAATTAATGTATTACGTGAAATACAGCTATAGTTTCTTAATATATTAAAGAAATAAATTTTTAAGTCCATGCGATCGAAAGATATAACCTTATGTAAACCTGTGGGCATCGAAACCCATAACAGTACGAGACTTTTCATTGACTTAGAATTAGGTACACAAGTCGTTGTGTTTTGTTTCTAAGCAAATTATACACAAAAGAACCTATTCACTGCAAATATCATAGTAACAGCAATGCCAACGAAATGGTTTGTTAAATTGTTAGCGAAAAGTTTCCACAGACGGTAGGTACGCTGTTTCATCTTCAACGTTTTTAATCTTTCGCTGTTTTTACGTTAATAGGCGTCTAAGGACGTTGTAAATTCATTATTACTTGGCTTTTAGAGTTTTTATTAAATCTGAGTAAGTTAACATGTCTTTGTAACATTAACTGTAGACAAAGTTCTTGTGAAACGAGCCTGTTCTTGCGCGAGTTTGCCAAAATTGTTTTCTTTTTACTATTGACCTCTGCAGAGTCACTTTTGGCCAGTGACCAGTTCCTTGAAGTTAAATAAAAGCTAATTGACCGAATCAACTGGAAATGCTTATTAGTTTGTAAGGATACATTTTACCTGTGTGGGGTCTTAAAATTGTTCTGAAATATTCTAGCAGATGGTTTGATTAGTTTGACTGAACCCCTACATAGATTGTTCATTTTAATTTTTGATTTAAAATTGAGTCCATCCTTTGACGCGGTTCACTTTGAACATTTGAATGTACGGAAACATTTGTATGTATGTATGTATGTAAACTCTATATTGCACATAAAAATTTAACAAAACAACTATATGTATGTATGTGTATGTGTGTGTATGTGTTTTGTCAACTATGTACAAAATCCTGTAAAACTTTACAGATATATTAAGTCAAATTATGCCCCACAACACACGGTGTACAGAACAATTCTGAAGATATCGTGGACGGATAGAATATCGAATGAAAGGGTTTTGCAGATGGTGAAGAAAGAGGTAGAGATCTTGAAAACTGTCAAGAAACGCAAGCTGCAGTACTTTGGTCACATAATGCGTAGTGATAAATACGACCTGCTTCAACTCATCATGCAGGGGAAATCCAGGGAAAGCGACCACCCGGAAGGCGTACTTCGTGGCTTAAGAATCTCCGGACATGGTTCAACCTTAGCACAAGCTCACTGTTCCGAGCTGTTGTGTCGAAATTAAAGATAGCACTGATGATAGCCGACCTCCGGTAGGAGATGACACCTAAAGAAGAAGGAGAAGTCAAATAATCAAAACGTTCCGGAACAACGTGAAGAGACCCCGCATAGATCGAATTTCATGTGGCATGAATCTGTCTCTGCTCTCTGTTGAATGTTTACTCTGTTGTACAGTGTCGTTTGGCGTGGCTTCACGGGCCATTAGGATGCGAAGCGAGATTTTATGTATGAAACGTGTTCGTTGTTACGTTTTAAAGCCGAATTTATACGGCGATATGAGGCTATACATGTACCTATAGATCATCAAGAGATAAAGATAAAGTACGCGCGATGTTTGGTTATCTTGTAATGGTATCTGGTATTTAATGAAATGATTCTGTAGCACTCAGGCGGACTTATGAAGAGCAGGGTTAACTTTAAATCCAGGGTTTAGAAGTGTCAAATGTAGCACTGCCATGCTTAACCTAGCTTTATTTTTTTAACTCTAAATAGTACCTACTTAGCGATTCTTAAATTGATATCAACAGTGGCGTAGCTAGGTAACCAAGGGCCCTGGTGCAAATAAAAAAATGGGGCCCCACTACTATCCAAACTGGTTATGTTTTAATAATAATAGTTCGATCGATATTTTCTGGTAAGGATTCGAGTCCCTAGGTAGCTACGCCACTGGATATCAAAACATTTTTATTGTTTTTTTTAGTGTTCCATTTTTCAAAAACGGAACCCTCATAGTTGGGATCACTTCGTTGTTTGTATTCGTTTGTGTTTCAAGACCGTTTTCTTTTCTTTTGAATCCATCAATGTTCTGGTTAGCAAAAATATTGTTCCCTCAAAAAGGCATTTGTAACTAACAAGTTAGATCACCCATGTTTTCCCATGTTGAAACGAACTCTTCTTTAGTACGTCTTCGCTAAAATTTTAACGCGACATGAGAGTTGTTCCGATGATAAAAGCGAAAGCCTACTAGTAATTCATGCAACGCATTCATGAATATGGTTACAGAAAGTGCTACGCCGTAGCTCTGGCTACGATGCTACGCCGCGTAGCTCGTAGCGAAAATCAAATCTCTGTCAGTTATGCCATGTGTTGATAAGTGGTTCTCAACCTATCGGTAATTGACAATATTTCATATTTCTAAGCCTATAAATTATTGGACATCTGTATTTCGTTTCAAAAGAGAAATAAACCAATATACTGATAGTTTGGTTTTTTCGTTATGGCTTAGGGTGACTCCTGCTGATGTACGGCAGAGTAAACCTTTGACATTCAAATAGGGAGAAAGTTGAAAATTGTAAAAACACATATGCTAACACAGATTCACACGGTTTTCAACAATAAATGTTTCTCATCCAATTTCCCATAGAGAGAAACACCACTGCAATAAATTATGTGTAACATTACACCGCCTCAAAAAGATATAATATAAATACTGAATACCGTGTTGGTATTTATAGCTGTAAAGATGGAATAAGTTTGAGAGCCGTTATGTCAGCTGTATAATGTGCAATGCCGCCGGCACAGACGTTATTTTATTTGCCTGCGGTGAAACTCAAAGGCCGTGTTATGTCATGTTGGTCTCTGAATAAATCAAAATTCAAGACGGGGTTCTGTGAGGTTGTTTAAACGCCTTTCCCAGTGCTCGTGTGCTCATGTGTGTAGTTCAGCTTGTTTGATTGGCGAAGTTTTGTTGCACGTGTCTGCGTGCATACAGTTGCACGCGGCGAGGCGTTGTTTGAACCAGCCTCTTGTTTCCGTTCCCTCTTAGCCTTGACTTTAGGGTACTGTCGTCAACAAGGAACCCTTATAGTGTCGTTATATTCGTCCGTCTGTCTGTCGCTCTGTCCGCGGCTTAGCTCAGAGATTCTTAGTACTAGAAAGCTGTAATTTGGGGTGTACGCTACAAACTACGCCGACAAAGTCGTAAAAAAAATCTAGATAATTTTTTTCGGGTACCTCTACGGGTAAAGTGGGGATTTTTTTCTCGTTTTTTCCCATAGAGTGGGGTGTTGTTGGAAAGGTCGTTCAAAATATTGTGGCTTTGGGAAAACCATTTTTTAATTCAGGGATCCAATTGCGAAATATTAAGCTTTAAAGTTCTATCGTTAGAGTTAAGTGCCCCCTCCCCCTTGCCAGCTAAACGGTTGTATTTGGATAGGTGAAAAAAAATAAGGCAGTACTATATATAGCGAAGTTTAAAGGAAAACAATCACAGCTAAGCTGGCTTTACAATTTAACGAGTCGACCAACTTATAAAATGTACTTGAAACATTGACGTACAATAACTTGAAACCGTGAACTATGTTCATAGTTGTATCAAATAAATATCCGCATATTGAGTGCCTTTATAACATACTTACTATATAGCTTGTGAAACATACCGGGTAAAGTAAAAAAGTAAATAGGATCCTCCGGTAGAAGGAACACAAATTCAATTTACCTGTATTCATATATCAGAAAGACATTCATTTGGCTGAATGGAGGACAGTCTATGCGAGAGCCATAACATTTTTATTGGGCACAATATAGCGGAGGGCTCCATAAAAGTTCATACTTACTTATTTATGGAAGTGTCCCTGAGGAACTCTGGCCTAGGTATTGCCTATAAATTAAAACCCTGTTCCTCAACCTTCCTAACAGACTTCTAAAAAGAAGATACTTTCCTCAATTTAATATTTCATGGTTTTTTTTACATTGTAACTTAAATCAATTTATTTTTAAAAAGTATTTTTCAACAAAAAGACAAGTCAAAGTCGTTTACCTTTTTCTAGTGTGAAAAAAAAACTATGTATAAAACTGAAAAACTTGAATTACCTAAGGTCAATACACTTGGATCACTGACGAGGATCCCGCCCTGTCCTTTTATCATCACTTCTAATGTTTTACTTATCACTTACTCTTACCAACAAAGAGCTTTCAGTCAGTTTCCGACCTTACGCTATAAAGTTTCGCTTACGATTTTACAAACCTATCCATTCCGATGGGCAAACTGTTAAGCTCCTTCGACGCGTACTTAATATGCGAATACTATATGAATGTTGGGGTTTTACAACAGAAAATTTATGTTGGTGACCTTCAAACGTATGAAGGAAACAGAGCACTTAAAAATAATGGGATGTATCTGGAACTAAATACGTTTCCGTAATATAATGGAAAAGGGGTCAATGTAACTTTTATTACATTTATATAAAGTAAGTTTTATTTAATAATAGTCTATCAATTACAATAAAATGTATAAAATATACCTATATCTAAAAGAAAGAAAAAAAACCTACTACTACTACTATTTACAACATACACATCTCACGTCTATATCCCTTACGGAGTAGACAGAGGCTGAGGTAAGAAGACCTAAAGGCCACGTTTAGCATGATTGATGATGTTTGAGGACTATTTACAAAACTTATACTAAATGCTTTGTTGGGCCGTTCCTAAGAGGCTGGCAGCATTACCTCTCTGGATAGCAAGGCTGATGCGCTGTGCGAGGTAAGCACCAGCCCGCCGACCCCTGAGGCAACTTCCAGCCGAGAAGACAAATCCTTGACGAGCTGTTTTGTCTCCTGCCCCCAAGGCAATAAAGTTTCGATACCAGAAGACGCAAAAACGCAACCCTCACCAAGGGTAGCGTATTTGCGCCGTTTGATATTCTCAGCGGAGGCTGCCGCCGCACCCGCCCGGGTAGATGTTGCATGGGTATGTGAGGGAGCCCAGGTGTCGACACATACGAGCGCTGCAGATACGAGCGTGGTAGACCACGACTCCACGGAATGAGAGTCCTCCCGTCAGGACGTTTGCCGTCATCACGCGCCATACCAGTTGGTTCAAGAATGGCCTCAAATGGCTGAATATATTAAGGGACTAATACCTGCTTACAATACCATGTATGTAAACCATATGTTCTTGTGAATAAATGATTGATTGATTGATTGATTGGGGCTGGCACGTTCACTGAAACGAGCGCCCGGCGGAGAATGTCATTAAAACTAGCATGGCATTTGTATAATGTACTTAAGGAGCGTTAGTTTAAATAAATAATTACGAAGCTAATTAAAATAGGTACAATATTTATATTGATAATACTTATCTTACTATTATATTAATTGATAATAGCAATACAATTTTTAATCGTAATAATAATCTTAATTAATCAGGATCTGCTAACCCGAAAGTTAGTGGGTTAAAATCTAGTTGCTAGATTGATCCAAGCATACTATTATTGTTGCCTAGATAAATGACAAAACTGATAGACGCCTAGATATAACGCCTTATTGAAAAGTTCCCCACACTGATTTAACAGAACTTAAGAGCGGACGCGCGATAAAATGTTTACTGAGAGTGAATGGATAAACACTGAGAGAGGGCCATTTCCCATTCCCTCACAGCAAAGCTATTTCTACTCACTCGTATCGCCCACGCTTCGCGTCAGTTGTTTATCTTGATTAGATTTAGAGATGTATTGTCGTTCTCTCACTTGTTTACGAGTACGTTATCCTTATCGATTTGAAAACAAACCGCCAGCTGTATGTGTGTATGAATGAATGAATCAAAATCATTCATTGCTTGAGTGTGAGTAGTTACAATGGTTTAAAGTTTGGAAACTCCGTCACATTCGGCCGTCGTCCGGCATGTAATTAATATTTATCTGACAACTACATTAGTAATGATTCTTATTAAACAATATATTAATAACAATTTTACATGATTTCTTTTAAATTATATTAACATTTATCTAGTACCAGTGATTTTACAGATTTATTAAATTTATTTATTTCAGCAGGTAAGTGGTTTGGTTAGGTCGGTTTCATCGCACACTCATGATGCTTTTCTATCGTCACTTGTTATTCTAAAATGTGTCGCCCCTTTCACGCCGTGCACTTAGATTATCAAGAAATGTATGGATTATTTTGTCAACCTCGTTAAAATATATTGCAAAAAAAATCAGGCGAGTTCAGTTAAAGTGACCACTTGCTGAAGCATTGTAGAATAGTTTTAAGACTCAGTGCATGCACCTCATCCGTACATATTTTTTAAGGTCGACAAATAAGACCACTGAAGCTTATTATTAAAAATCAAACAATTCTTCTTCTTTTTTTAATATGGCCCATCGCTCGTTGCGATGATTTCGCCAATGTCAAAGTATTCAAAATTCTTGTGACAAAAATGTCGGCAACGTTGTACGGTAGAAGACCCCCCCCCCCCTGACTGGCTCTTAGCCAACGTATAATGATATCCCTCGGAATCTGCCCGGAAATCCTTAACCGATGCCCAGGGTGCACCGGACCAAGCACTTCTCTTCTCCTCGGACGGGTCCAAAAACGAACTACGCGCGTAGGTAACCCGACTGCCACCCCGGAACAACAGTTGAAAGTGACTTCTGTTAGCGCTTTGGAAATACTTACAGATTATATGACCGTCGCTATACTCGATGTCAAAACCATCGACTTTTTCTTTTGACGATTATAATCGGTCTGAATCATCGATCGTTTCCCGACCTCGTCGTGCCCTGGGGCTGTTTAGCCTTACGCCAGCAACTTTATAAGGAATGCTCAGGAGTTACCAACTCGGCTTATCTCGAGGGCCGTTAGACCACCGAGCATCACTTCAGATTACACTTGACTCCTAATTATGGCGGAATGAAGCGCACTGAGCGGTGGGTATTCGTAAGTTTCCACCGCCAAACTTTACACTGCCAGCAATATTAACGGGATCCTATACAAAATTGAATGATAAGTTACCCGATATATTTGCTCGTAAGTAGGTATATTAATAGATGGATTACCCCAATGGCACGTGGCTTAATAACAGAACTTTCGGTTGCGGAAAGGACCTTTAATATAAGTTTCAGGTTATTTATTTTTAGTTTAAAACTTAAAGGGCTTTTTGTAATGTTTTCTTTGTATCAAGCAGCAATATGCTGTTGTTAACTAAAATATGATTAAGCTATCGCTGCTTCTAAACATAATATGTCTGTGATATGTAAGGTTGATTAACTTAGCTCTGGCTCAGTGATCGTTGTGATATTTTCACTTCCCTTCTTTATACAAAGTCAGACCTTTCGGTTTTTTAATTTTATAGGAAGTTTTTTCTTCAGAATTTGAGATTGACTGGCTCAACGCTAGTTCTCACTAAACAATAGGTATTTGTATTGTAACTGCTGTCCTGCTAAAAAATAATCAATAAAGCGACAATGCAAAGAGTCTTCACTAAACATAGGAATGCAAATACCTACTGCAGAAGCAAAAAGCGGCTGTATCGTATCAACTTTCCTTTTCCTATCTGTTTCCTGTTTGTCCCCACAGAAGACGGATTTAAACCAAACAAACCAGCGTTAAGCACGATCTTTTTGCTTAATTAAGCATTCTGCTGTGAACGGGGAAAACGTGTTCGAGGTCCTTTAGTGGTCTTGCGGTTGTTGTCTTGCCTGGTTCGTATACTCTTGATGAGAAAGCAGAAAAAAATATCTTTTAGATGAACGCTTCTGGCTCTGGCTCTATGTATAGACGGCCGAGTTGCCTCAATGACTGTTATTATTACGTTATGATTATGACGCGTCGGCCGTGATGACAAATCAAACGTAAGCTCGTAATCGGCTCCGCACCCAGGAATATACGCAGGAGCAAAAAAATTGCTCGTTTTTTATACCAAGCTGTATGAAAAGTGACCCGTTATTTTTGCTCTTGAGTGTAGTTTAGGTTTCTTTACCGTTCTAAATTGATGTAGATCCTTTAGTACACAAATTAAAGAAGTTAAACGAGTTTCATTCGCGAAGTGTGAAATATTTACACGTGTTTTGGAGTTGACGGTTGAATTTAAACAAAAGTTTAAATTACTTTGTTTCTTTCATTTAAGTTTCAGTATTTCAGTGTATAACCTAAGCTATTTGATATTGCCACAAAGCATTTTCAATGTAATTTCTTACTTAAAAGTTACAACTAGCCTCAAGCAATTTCAAGTAGGTATTTCTAATTATAATTCAAAGCTATAAGTCGATATGTTAGATTCAACTTGACTGCAGAAACTACGGGTAAACTATGTAGATGTAGGTAATACAAATAGAATGCGATTGTGTAAACGATCTAATCTTACTTTTGACAGCTTTTGAAATTGAAACCCAATACATTAAATTTCAAGGTTGAAATCAATGTTGGTGTTCTGACAGACTAAAGCTCTCTTGGATTTCCTTTAGATCTGAACTCCAACCATTCACGATATCCAGTCATGCGAGCTGTAATACCAGGAACGAGGAGAATCTAGTTACTTTAAACTCGTGTTACAAAGACAGTCGAGGTCAGGACTATCTCAGATAGATTCAGGCTTTAACCTATAAAGGCTCGGTTAGAGTGGCGAGGACACCTTTATATTGGTAACAATGCCATGTTAATAGTGCTTAATATAAATGTAGCTACTCATAAAAGAAAACGAAAAGGTATAAATCATTAAATGGACATAACACAATGAATATAAATGTACGCATATTTTGGACTTGTATTAAATAAATATATGAACATCACACGACAATTCGACATCAATCGACCTGAATAGTCCCAAAGAAAGCAAAGCTTGTACTACGAATACAACACAAAGATAGACATACTTATATATGCTGGTACATAATATTAAACATCCAAGATTCGAGAACAACCTCTAGTACTCATCGTAGGTACATACATAAACCTGTAACCTTTTTTTGGCCCGTTGAATAATGTTACCTAATTTTGATTATTAGCACTCCATATTCTCTGTGAAAAATAAAAAATACTAGTGAAAGAATTACTTCGATACGTCAATTAGTTTCCGATTTAGAAGTAAAACAAGTTGAACCGTACGACGCGGGCCGCCGGTTACGGTGTGACGTCATTGTTTAACACGCTCAGTCTGGCTCACTAAGTCCGCTCGCAGCCGCGCGCCCGTGCCATCGAAATTATACCTAAACTAGCTTCTGCCCGCGACTTCGTCTGCATAGAATTATACATAAAAACCTTCCTCTTGAATCACTCTATCTATTAAAAAACACCGCATCAAAATCCGTTGTGTAGTTTTGAAGATATAAGCATACATAGGGACATTGCCGGCCGGTACTGCCGCAAACGCTACGTCCCGCAATTTCTTGTAATATCTTCGAAAATATTCATTTAAATCATATGCTGTAAAGGGCTATATAGATCTATATTAAATCAACAATTTATTTAAGGTATTCAATTGGATAAGGATTAATGCTGTATTGGTTAAAATCGCTTCGAAAATTAGCCATTATTTGTCGTAAAAAGTAAATGACAAAAATGTTTTATTGTGGGATATCCATAAGAGATACACATATACCATCGCGGAGTTTTCTGTAGACCTTTTCAATGTGTACAATACTTAGTACATTGTTTTGATAAATCTCGTAGGGTTCAGCCTGCGTTTGCTATGTAAGCGGAAAAAATGTAATTATTTACGACATCACATTAGAAACCTCAAAAATAGCAGTACTTCTCCACTATGTTATTATACATATAAACCTTCCTCTTGAATCACTCTATCTATAAAAAAAAACTGCATCAAAATCCGTTGTGTAGTTTTGAAGATATAAGCATACATAGGGACATAGGGACATGAGGACAGAGAAAGCGACTTTGTTTTATACTATGTAGTGATGATGATGACTATGTAGTGATGATACTTTTAAAAATGTCCAAGCCAAATACTAGGAAATCATGTGTTGTGCCTAAATGTAAAAATACAACTACCATTTCGTCGGAAAAGTTGTTTTTTATTGTTCCAAAAGACGTTAAAATGCGAAAAAAATGGATAAAAGTTATGAAGAGGTCAGATCCATTTGGAGATAAAAGTATAGTTTATTGTTGTGAAGACCGATCTGAAATAAATTTCAAATAAAAATAAATGGCCTTACGTATTTTGTTAGTAAAAAAAATACAAATAAACAAAATAGGCTTAGTACATCTGTTCAAACGTCTATATTTGCAATAAAAATTAAATTAAGTAAAATGGCCTTACGTATTTTGTAAGTCAAAAAAATACAAATAAAAACAAGGTTTAGTACCTACATCTGTAACGTTCAACCCACTACATCTACATCCTAAGTACCTAACCTATCCTACTTCCTACTAATATTATAAATGCGAAAGTTTGTGAGTGTGTGTGTGTTTGTTATCTTTCACGAAAAAACTACTAAACGGATCTGGACGAAGTCTGGACTGGAATAACACATAGGCTACTTTTAACCCTCGGAAAATGTACAGTTCCCAAGGGAAACGGGGGCGAAGCTGCTGGCGGAAGCTAGTTTGCAATAAGTCAATGTATGTATTCATTTAAATTTATTAACAAGAGCGGTACTTACCTATATATACATACGTACCTACCAATAGCTACAAAACTATAATAGTACATATTTGTTGTCTTTAACGTAAAAATTTAATGGTAGGTAACTAGGTACTTCTACTATTTGAGTTACATTAGTAGCACGGAAAGTTCAATCACCTTTGCATTTTTATTCCTCGCAACCATTAATCCATCTATTTTAGGTAGATTATCCGATTGCCCTTTTTCGAATCCTTCATCCATTTTATTAATCGAGTAATATTTACAAAAGTAGTAGTAGTATTAGACAATTAACTTAATACGCGGAAGAAAACACAACAAAATACAACAAATTGATACTAAGCGGCCCGCGGCCCGCGCGGCGTGTTATACTGTGACGTCACAAGCGGTCACGTGACTGTTAGCGGGACTCGATATTTTTTGAAACTTTAAATGCCTATAAAATCAAAACTACTAGGTATTTTTGACTACAACAAAAACTAGTGTATTTGTATACATACAGGCTTTACTGAGACAACGTTTCAAGCGATTTGGCATACCTAGTAACATTCTCAATTACGCCACGAATATCAAGATTAATTTCAGTAGCATTTTGATAAATGGGTGGATCGCATATCTATTTCTTTTAAAAAGTTGATCCACCCAAATAACAGGTTGGATGTAGAAATAATCCACGTCTTAAGGCGCACTTACGCATTTGAAAATGGCTAAACACATGAGCTAGTAATCACAAATTATTCTTACGAGGAGATTATTCAGAAATTAAGTAACTAAGCCATGTGCATTTATACCAATATTTTCAACAGTACAAAACTGTGCGATTAATTCGAAAAACGCTAGTGATTTTAGCATTGTTTTTAAAATAAAATGTGTGAAGTGGTTCAAATGTAACGAAAATGGTCGAAAGTGTCGGGAAAAGTCAAGCTATCGCCGAAGTCGCGGACAACAGCTAGTATACAATACCAAAATAACGTGCCCATAGATCCCAAACAAAAAGCTCTTGCATTTCTTTCCTCTCATTCATCCATTACCTACCTACAAGTCTCGAAATGGGCCCTTTGTGCAGATTAGGGCTTAGCAAGCTATTACTTGCGAAATGAATCGCTCCTGTCATAGCAGCATGCAGCGTGGCCACAGTACAAATAAACAGCACAACATCGTTAACGATTCCTAATGTACATTAAAGAACGCATCTAATTTGCAGCCGACGGCCGACCAAACGCGTCCACTAGTTCGTCGAGCAAGCGGACGAGAATAGAGCAGAAACGGCCACCAACAATATGCTTAGTGTAAGTTTTCGGTCACAAAATACGTCTCGAACGCGTTTGCTTTAGAATAGAGTGAGAATTGTTTGTTGCCGTTTCGATCCACAAGGGGCGCTGCCAATTATTCCATAGTAATTGAAACGTTTACGTGTACGCGGTCGAGACGTATTTGGTGACCGAAAACATACTCTAAGCAGGAGGTGTAACTAGTGAATCCTGTCTGTTGCGGGCGCTTGGGCGAGTGCAAATACGGCGTGGTAGATTGGATACTGGATTGTACTGTGCCAGGGATTTACAGCTAAATGAATCCCATTTGATTGATGGCCCTCGTCGATATGATTGTAATACGAATTGTAATCCGCTTTGATTGAATCCGGATCGGGTTCACGACGTTTAGCCCTCAGATTATAGAACAGGTGGGTATGTGGGTAAATTTAATCAGCTCTTGAAACTCAGGCCTCTGCTGCGCAGTAGTTCCGATGTGCTGGGAGCCACGTTCCCGTTGAACGTTCAAAAAGAGTGTGGCTACATGTTTTGCATGATTTGTCCTTACTATATCGACCAGTAAAGACTTTATACATCTCTACTATAGACTAGTATAATTTAAGGTACCTACTCAACTTGGTGAACTTGGGGACCTTATACATCTATACATATAATAAAATCGTTGAGACCAAAAAATCTGTACATTGAAGATTTAAAAAAAAAAACCAACCAGGGTGACTTAAAATCGGTAACTGAACATATTAAAACAATTTTTGAAATTTTTGTTTGTTTGTTTGTTTGTTTGTTTGTTTGTTTGTTTGACTGAGCATCACGTAAAAACTACTGAACGGATATTGTTGAAATATTCACATATCTATTTCAATAAATTCAGAATAGGATATAGGCTACAGAAATTTTGGATTTTTTTGGAAAAAGGGGGTGAAAAGGGGGGTGTAGGCGACGCACCTATTTAGGCAGCTACCTTTATTATTAAAACATTATATTTTGGCACTGGCCACTAATAAAGTCAATTCCACGCAGCGCTTAAAAGAAAACAAAAACAAAAGACAGTTGTGACATTGCTCTGGCCAGCGCTGCGTGTTGAATTTTTACTGATAATTTGAATTGTTTTATTTATTAGTTTCTACAGTCTACAGTTTTTGGTACATTCGAACCGGATATTTTAAAATCAGTGCAATAGTTTTCTTTCTTGTTTTCATCAATTAAATTCAGTGCAAAAATGTTCAACACACCACCAATGACACGGCAACGTTGCCGCGAACAAGCCGAAGCAGCAGCCGCAGCGGCTCCTTGCGACTCAACGTTTGTCCAGCCGCCACCCTCTGCTATTGGCACAAACAAATCCAAAAGATCGTCAACATCTTCGATAGCGAGACGGAAGGAACTGGAGTTTAAGGCGGCCGAGGAAAAAGCGCGTATAGACAAGGAGCTAATTGACAAGCGCCTTGCGGCTGATTTAGCTCTTATTGACGCCGAATCTGAGGGACGGAGCGACGCTTTAACCTGCAGTGAGATTCAAGATCATGTTTCCAATTGGTTAGAAGTCAACGAGCACGTAAGTACGTCTTCCTTGCCTGAGCAACTAGAGCCGGTCGCGCAGTGTTCCGACCGTGCAGCACCCGTTCAGGCCACAGACGTGCTGCAGTTGGCTCATGCAATAAAAAACATGGTCGACCAGTCCTCCACCCTCCGAGAAGAGAGGTTATTAAGTCGCCTAGCAACGCCGCAAGCGCTGCCATTGTTTAGCGGCGACTGTTTTGAGTGGCTCCATTTTAAAAGTGAGTATGAGGAGTCGTCGCTAACCTGCGGTTTCACTGAAAGTGAAAATCTATCCCGACTGCGTCGAGCTCTACGTGGGGACGCCAAGGAAGCCGTCACCGACTTATTAATCGGTAACACGCCACCTGCAACCGTTATGGATGCTTTACAGCTGAAATTTGGCCAACCGGAATTAATAATTATTACCCTTACGGCAAAACTTCGCAGGTTACCACCGTTGCCTCCATTTTACCAGCGCGACCTTATTAACTTTGCCATGAAGGTAAATAATTGCTTGGCAACGATTCGCGCTCTGCAGCAGGACGACTACCTCCGAAACCCAGAACTCGCTTCAGCGATTACATCTAAGCTGCCCAGTACGCTATTAGGTAAATGGACCGACTTCGCGTACGAGAGGCTGCGCGCCGGGGAGCCGAAGTTGGTTTTACTGGCCGAATTCTTAAAGCGAGAAGCTGAGAGAGTTTCAATAACGGGTACGCTACATCAGCCGCATGACTTCAAGAGGCCCGTACCCGCGGATATACCGGTAAAGCGAGCCATTGAACCTTATCGCAACCCACCTCGACCCATACTTACTACAGTAAGCGCCGAGCCAAACGGTATAAATTGTAAATTTTGCAAAAAGGCTGAACATGATTTACCCGACTGCCGCATTTTCAGACGTGCCATGCGCAAAGATAGATGGAGGTACGTTAAGGTACAAAAGTTATGTACGCGGTGTCTTATAGAGCGTCACGACATAAGCGCATGCTCTGCCCCGGTATGTGATTTTGAACAATGTGGCCAGCCTCATCATCGCCTTCTACACTACAAAACAACCACTACTGGACGGACAAGCGAGGCTACCAACGACGAACCGATATTCATCGCCGAGCCAGCACTCGAACCCCAAGCGCCGCCGCGCTCTACCTCCGCCGCCGACGCTACCGTCGCTCACGTCGCCGTGCCCGAGGAGGTCGCGCCGGCACCGGAAGGTGACGTTATGTTAAAAGTCGTTGCTGTGACTCTCCGCGGACCCCGTGGTGAGGTGCAAACGTACGCTTTACTAGATGACGCCGCGTCCGCATCTGTTATTGATGATGATTTATCCGAACAATTGGGTTTAAAGTGTGAAAGTGCTAGTGATGTGAAGTTCATTGATGCGTTTGGCCTTGAGGTCTGTCAATCAGATGCGCCTAGAGTGCGCGCCGACATAGCTGGACAAGACAATAATTATCATAATTTGTGTTTACGTAGAGTTTCTAAGCTAAGTTTGCCTGTACAAAATTTGTCTTTTGTAAATAATATTTCTATTCCTCAGTTGTCAACTGTCAAAGATATCGTGTGCAAAGAGCGTGTGGTGCCACGTCTGCTGATCGGCGAAGACAATTATTTTCTAATAGCGCCGCTTGAAATAATTCACGGCGACCGAAATTCGCCGTACGCAACTCGCTGCATGCTAGGGTGGTCGATTCACGGCTACTGTGGTCGCGCTTGCTCCTCCGCGCCGCACGTAAGTCACAATGTTTGCCACATCACTCACACAGATACTGGGATCGACAGTTCTACCGATTTCCATGTACTTAATGAACTAACAAAGCAATCCTTTGCCTCAAATTCTGTAAGAGTTTCAACTGCTGCTGACTGCTGTTTAAATGATTATCAACTCACTGGACCTGATCTGTACAACACGCTTTTGGGTATTATGCTACGATTCTGTGAGAACGGAACTGTTGTTATAGACACGATCCGTGGCTTGTCGAGCAACAGCAAAGAAGGACTGGAAGCCATACCCGCCAATACACTCGCTCAGTCTGCGGTACAGTTCAAAGACGGAGCTACGAATATGACTGTACGAACGCCCGGCTTGATGTTGCATCCTGCTGATGACACGTTCAGCACTAAGGTCTCACTAGACCAAATCCCGTTCGACATTTTAAATGGTAGCGTCCCTCCCACGAAAATCAAAATGCTTAGCATAATCCAGTCCAAATATGACATACACGGATTTTTGACACCGTTAACTATTAAACGTAAAGTTTTACTTAAGGACGTACAAAGAAGTCGCGTGAACTGGAAATGCCGCATCGGACCCAAACAGCATACCCGCTGGAAACAATGGCTTGATGAATTGAAGCAACTCGAATCACTGCGCATTCCGCGAAGCGACCCACGATACTACAAGACTTTCGTTGCTCAAAGGCTTGGTGAGATTGATGAACTTACTGCTGTACAGGAATGGCGAGATGTCCCATCTAGCTTGAACATTGTCGATTTAGCTACGAAAACAAAACCTTTACGAAAAGGATTATGTAGAGCTGGTCGATCCCAACTATTTAATACGCGGTTCTTGGCGTCTCGGTGTAGTGAGCGCGGCTCGTGCAGGCAGCGGTGGTCGCGTGCGAATAGTAGACGTGCGCACAAGCTCAGGGCTGCTGCGACGGCCGGTCACACGCGTCGCCTTACTGTCCCATATGACTAATCTAATAGTGCTCTTCTAGCACTAGGGGGCGGATTGTAGGCGACGCACCTATTTAGGCAGCTACCTTTATTATTAAAACATTATATTTTGGCACTGGCCACTAATAAAGTCAATTCCACGCAGCGCTTAAAAGAAAACAAAAACAAAAGACAGTTGTGACATTGCTCTGGCCAGCGCTGCGTGTTGAATTTTTACTGATAATTTGAATTGTTTTATTTATTAGTTTCTACAGTCTACAGGGGGTTAAAGTTTGTATGAAAAAATAAAATTAGATTGTTCTAGAATCATGAAACTCAGAATAAATATGTAGTAATAAAAATAAGGAAATACCTGTTTTAGCATTTTTTTTTAATCTTACCCAGAGGCGCAAAAAAGAGGGTTTTGTGTTTAAAATTAATTAACTTCATACACCTATACAATAAAAACCAATGAAGTGTAACCTTTTAAAATTGCTAAATAATACTTTCAATTTAATACAGGTAAATATAATTTCTCAGTTTTCTTGAAATTTAATTTTTGAAGTGATTACGCACAAAATAGCGGAACTCAAGAAAATCAGCTTTCCTCGGTGTAAGTAGTTGGTAATAATTACAAACAAAATAATACTACGGAGAAAATAGATAGATACGAATGTCCATAAGACATAAAGCCGGAAAACTGTGTCAATTGTGAAAAACATTAATAAAATAATTACATGCTGTACAGGTATTTTTCAACGAAGACATTTTAGTCAAACCTAAATCAACCTAAATTGGCGTCCTAAATTGTGTTCTTTACCTAACACCTAAAGTTCAATATGCAATACCGTTACTTTGTTTTTATTTATGTGCTATTATTCACAACGCGTTCGGTTTTTGAACGCACTCTTATTTGAAAACCGGATATATTATGAGGGCGGCGTGAAACGCTTGGCTGTATGCTCTTAATATCTTTGCCTAAAAAAATCAAAATCAAAAGGCGCGTTTACGTCTGCGCTACGAACATGTCAGAATTTTATTATGAAAAAAGTTTGTGCTTTTAGTATGAATCTGACAGCGAGCGAACCTTAACTGAATCGCATTACGACGTCATGGTAAGGCCTCTGTAGGTAATTAATTTGTAGATAAAGATAATAAGTGTTAATAATCTGTAGCTACCTACTTAAACCAAGAAAATAAATAAAAAAACTTCTGCTAGAAAAAATTGAGTCGCAAAATATTAATTAAAACGGATTAGTAAATGAATTGTTAGTCGTAAGGTAAAAACAGGTACTTAAACATTTATGTACCTATTATTTGATTAGAATATATTTATTTTTTTAAATTAATCAGGGTACAAATATCGTTAAAGTGAGCGCAGTATTCGCCAATAAGCGTCATAGTTCGGCGAAATTAATAGTGATGTAGGTAACTAAAACTGTACTTAGCTTTTTTTGAATAAAGAAACTATAAATTAAACTATTTTGTAAAATAAGGTATAAATAAATGTGATGAGTCATTAACCAGTTCACATCTGTTTTTTTTTTTCAAGATTTCGTGTCACAAATTATTATTTTCATGACGTAATTCTAAAAGTATATAGTTTCGTAGGTACACACTTTCAGTGGTTCACGTGACGAAGTTAATAGTCATATCTAATAATAATAATTTTGATATCGAGAAAAGCCGTAAGTATCACAAAAACACGCGGACGAAGTCGCGGGCAACAGCTAGTCCTTTTTATAAATGTACTGTAAGTTCAGTAGATTTTAAGTATTAAGTAGTGTAAATTTATTTTATTTTGAAAAAATGATTCTGTCAAGTTTCTTGTGCCGCATTCTTCTTGGCAATGCTGATGTTTCTGAATGCGCTGGTAGTTTAAAAAAAGACATGAAAAAAACGCTTTGCGGCTATTTTGCAGAGTAAGGTTTTTGAATTTTGAATTTTGAAATTTTCAATCGCGGAGTAGCAAAGTAGAGTTTTCCAATTTAATTTCTCAGGTTATTTTCATGCAACGTAAATAAATATTCACTGATAATGCACAAAAATTACACAATGGTACAGTCCGCGAGCTCTTAGTATGCCATTCGGGTGTGTCTTCCTGTCTCACTCACTCTTATGGGTTCGATTCTTGAGACGACCGAGTGAAGGAGACAGCAATACAAATGCATGGCATTCTAAGAGCTCACGGACTGTACCATGGTGTAATTTTTGATCATATGAATATTTATTTGTCGTCGCGCGCGTATATTGGCAACATTATAGTTGCTGGTTCGACTAATTAGTACCGGATCTTACCTCTGATTGGTTGATTAAAAATTGTAAGGTGCAGTGAACGCAGTGTGGTGGGGCTAGTATAGACGTCCCGACGTATAGACGTCCGACACGAGAACAGGGTCGATGAGCACAATTGATTGCCGACCGCCATCGAGAACGGTCACTTTAGACACCATCGACCCTGTCACGTTCACAGTCGCTAAAACTACCTACCTACCGTGATTTCATTTGAAATATAAAGTCGTTGAATTGGGTCCTGCTCTTTTTCTATCGCCCACACTAACATGGAAGCCTCACCACGAGACGACAGTGACGAGCCACCTACCCTCCCGCCGTCATATTTATAACTAAGTAGTAGGTATGTAAAATAGAAGAAAGAAGTGGCAGAGAAAGGCCGAGACATGCGTTTATATTCCAAGCAAAGCAGAAAGATAATGAAGAGTCATCTCAGGAGCTCAAATAGTAAGTAAGTAAGTAAATGCTTTATTGTACAAATATTAAGAAACAGATACAATTCACAAAAAAAAAACATTAATATATGCACAAAGGCGAACATAACTTACTGAATAACTTACTTACTTACTGAATAGTGGCAGAAAAAAGAAGCTATATGGCGATTACTCCACCGCCAAGAGCTAAGCTTTTATGAGCTTACGATAACAATGATGGATTACCTAACGGCACCTCATACTGTAATAAAACTCCAACGGCGTTCATCTGTGCCCTGACCCTATTAAAAAATAACGACTGGAATAATAAGATATGCGTGGGTACCCATCGGCGCCCTTTTCTACGTAAATACATTGTATATAATAATAACCTCATTATATCTCGTCAGTTACGGCTCATTACATGTACGGGTAAGTCTTTCATACAATCTTTGTTGAGGTCGTGTGTTGTTGTCTCGGGACAATGTCGTTACGAATTCAAAACACGCCTAAAGTTGAGGTAATTTAGTTGAGTTAGCCCCTAGTTCGACTAAGGTGAAATACTCTATTACTATGTCGTTATATGCATCCCCTTTCATCTAGTCTAATCTGAAAGAGACAGTTGACGATACCCGAGAGTGCACTGAATATATTTTTAGGAAGGTACATACAATGTCGTGGGTCCAATAAACTCTGATAATGGGTAAAGGTAATTTGCTTTGAAACTAACCCGAAGGTCGGTAAGGAGTTACTAATTGTATTAACTAATTATAGTTGATGTGAAGAGTAAGCCAACAAAATATATATCTATATCTAGCTACATATAAATGATCACTTTATACTCGGGAGCAAGAAACCGGGTCACACATGAGATATTCCATGTTAGCCCTCTAGCCTGTCAACGCAACTGCAATTAACAACTGCAGTTAACTGGGATAAGTTCGCTTTTGTGCATAATATTTAAGTTCTTTTTTTTGTGATTTGTCTCCGCTGCTTTATATTTGTACAATAAAGCATTTGCTTACACACTTACTTTACTTACTTTAGTTACTTACTTTACTGCGGGTGTATGGACACCCATGGGGGTGCTCACTTACCATCGGGTCACCTAGCTCGTTTGTCTTCTTGTATAAAAACAAGTGCGAGTCGGTGAATATTATATCCAGTATTTGCAGGGCCTTAATTCGCTCCTAAGCCAAATACAGTACAGGCTTATTACGTAACTCGCTCGCGATCGTATTCGTCGTCGAAGTTGATTGTGATTACGATTCCGACCGCCTTGAAACATTGGTTTTACGTAAAAAAATGATTCCGATTACCTTCGCAATGGCTTTCAAAAATGAAAGCAATTGAATGGACCGAAAAGATCGCTTTCGAATGCGATGTCAAGCCGATCGAGTTACGTGGAACGATTGTTTCCATTTTGAAACCAAACCAAACCAAACTCGGAATCAACTGTCAAAAAGGAAGACGATGCTGATTGCGAGCGAGTTACGTAATAAGCCTGCAGGCAGTGTGAGATCATTTTCTCATATTGGTCTCATGTCATTAAAATATTCTGTTTTTAATATTCTTTGTTATATCAGCAACAGAAATACATCTGTAAAAATTTCATCTGTAGCTATCACGGTTCTTGCGGTAGAGCCTGGTGAGAGACCGACAGACAGACGTCGGAGTGTTAATAATAGAGTCCCGTTTTATCGTTCGTGTACGGAAGACTACAAAGAATCATAATCTTCTTGGCGCAGACTAAACACGCCCAAGGCGGTCTGGTGACCCAAGCCTCTTAGTGCACTGTAAGCCGATCTCCTGCGTGGGCGTTTAAAATAACCCTATTCTGTCTTTCTAAGATTTTTCTAAGAAAGTGTTAACAATCCAAAAGATCTCGGTTTGTAGAACCATTATTTCTCATTTAAAAAAATAAGTCACTTACATGAGAACTTTATATCTAAGGTAGTATTTGTAGTTTACAGTATAGCAGAGAAATCGTCAGTGCGTAAGTATATAAAACCACTAGACTTAATTGTTTGACTTGTGCGAAGAGAAGCAACTGGTACATTCTGTTTCCTTCTATGTTTCTGTTGTTTGTTGATTCCTTTATAGTACACAAATTATAGTCTTACATTAGTAGGTCGTCCATTCCAGACCGTGCATTCCGGGTTGCGAATTAGTTGTATCCGTCAGTCCTATTTAAGAAACATTCTGCAAGTTTCTGCAAACCGTGAGCTCCTAGGACAGCATTCGGGTTTCGGGTACAATCGGCCGATTCAAGTATCAACCCCATGAGAGGGAGTGAGATATCAAGACGGACTCGAAGGTCTTTTTAAATACTATCGCATCTTATAGACACGCCGTGATGCGAACGGGTTTGATTCATGGACCCAGTGCCGCACATACAAATCACGTCTTTATCCCTTACAGGGTAGACAGAGCCTTTGAGGAAATCTTTATGGATGCCCTAGGCACGGGGATACCTAGGGTTATGTGGGGCTCCCCCTCGAAGGGGTATACCCGAACTAAAAACTCTCCGGCGTTGCCTCAATCCGGTGTGATGGGGACGCTGTGGGATGCCACTAGGATTTCACCACAAACGCCTCCCCGGTGGCCCCGGCTTTCGCCAGGACCGCGCCAAGAAGCGGAGGGCCCGTACGCTGGGCCCATCTTCCCTCAGACAATGAGACCATGCAATGCAGGTAGGTATTGAGGGTAGACAGAGCCTAAGGTAACAAGACCACGTTTAGCAAGACTAGATTTCTTATCTAAATTGGGCTATAATAATACGTAGTGTCCATTTACGGTCGTTATGACGTCACATGACTTGGGGATTCGTCAAAGCTCCGCCCACTGGCTGCGTGGACGCAATAACTCATCGCCAGTGTAGGCGGTCTGACGCAGCACTTATCATTCAATCACACTTTATTCGATTATTACCTATTCTCTGCCTTTATCGGCAAAAATAAACTTTGCCCTTTCAATTTGTTTATCAAGTTCACAATTAAGTGGAATTCTCCTCTTGATATCTTTTTCTTTATAAGTTACATGGAGTTGTTTAGAAACTAGCGGTATAAAAACCGACGTTGACTCAACCAAATCATGCTAAACCTAGCCTTTAGGTCTTGTTACCTTGGGCTCTGTCTACACCATAAGGGATAAAGACGTGATTTGTGTATGTATGTAAAGACTAAAGAATTTAACCGAAACTCCTATAGCGAATCTATTTTTATATATTACTAGCGACCCGCCCCGGCTTCGCACGGTATATTATGCATGTATTATACATATATATATAAACCTTCCTCTTGAATCACTCTGATCTATTAAAAAAACCGCATTAAAATCCGTGGTGTAGTTTTGAAGATATAAGCATACATAGGGACATAGGGACAGAGAAAGCTACGTTATTTTATACTATGTAGTGATGATAGTGATTTTTATAAGTACCTATTCATAATAACATCCTGTGGACCGATGTGTGGATTTTTGAAAGTAAATCACTCGAGAATACCGCTCAAAAGTGGTATACATCTGTGTACTGTTACAAAACTAAAGCTCTAATTAAATTGCCATTTAGTTGACTAGATTAATTAGAGCTGTAGTTTTCTGCGAATCTGCACTTTCGAGCGGCATTTTCACATTATGTGCATTGAAAAATCTCAAACTTCGTTATTAAATTAGTTTCTCTCTTAACTCGGTAGAAATTCGGTCGAAATTATACTTAAATCATTTAAATGTGTCACGTTGCGTGGAGTTCAGGATAGTCGGAGAGAAATTACACTCGGATAGACAGTGTGTTTAGTATATTTATTTTGTAAAATGAAGGCACCTAGAACAAACATAGGTACGTGTTAAAGGAGAAAGGTACATAGTAAAGAAAAACTAACAAAAGATGGCAAATAATATGGGTGAACACTTACAATTGTGCCTTCTGCAGTAGGTATATAAACAATTTCGAGACACACAAACTGTTGTAATTAGGTACACTTTAAAAGAATGTTCTTGAAGACTGATAAAATGGGCAGGCACGACTGTGCGCTGGCAGAACTGAAGAGCGAATGAGAAGGCTGATGATTGATTGAAAACAACAAATGAATTTTGAATTTTGAAAATAGGAACTGAATACACTTTATTTAAAATAACCTTTTTTTAAAAAGTTAAACAATAAAAAGGTAAAGCTCTGTAACAAGCTATAACAGCCTCGTTACAAATGTGACCATGTACGTGCGACAAAAGAGATCATAGAGTGTCACCAAGCGGACGGTATATTCTCGGGCGCCACGAGAAATTAGACCGTTTTTACCTTCCACGTCTCTGGATGACATTAAAGCGGACACTCGGGAAGCGAACTCATGAAAACAAAGAACCTCACTTATCTTTTAATTAACTTCTGGGCTAAATTAAGTCCCTGCAGGAAATACGTATAAAGTCAACACAATAATATTGAAAAAGAAAAAGAGGATGTGTACGTTACATGCAAACAAATAAGCTTCATAATTTGAGTTCATCAAGCATACGACCAAGTCAAACGGACGGAACAATCATTGAATTTATTACGGGCACGGAAAAGTCATTGAATTTATTTGAAGGAATAATTGCACCGATCGTTGCCTTTTGAGGATTATGCAAGCAGAATATTGTTTAATCTTAAAGCTTTCCCTTTAGTTTTTGCTTCAGATCTTGCAAGCGAATTTCGACCCATTGCCTATTGTCCGCTTTTTTGACATTTGCTGCATGACTGAACATTCAATAGAGTAAGATCCCAGAGCGATCAGACATAACTTATTTTCACACGAATGAAACCTTAAGTTTTCAGTAGCATCTCGTGTGCCTTGAATACCTACGCGCTTGTGAAAACTTGCCGAGTGACACCTGGGCAGGTACCAGGTGAGAAAGGTAACTAAAAGTAAGAGTTATTTAACTTAAATTCACATGGCTGATTTTTATATATATCATGTAGAATATTATTTTAAAGTAATATCATAAGTGTCAGACACTTTTGATGGACCAGAGCTTTTGTCAGACGCTTTTAAGCTAGGTACCCAAAAAATAAATGAACTTTACTTATTTTTACATGTCTGATTTTTGAATATGTTATTGAAGTCTTTATTTAAAAGTTATATTCAATCAGTCAGACAAACTAGAGTGACCAAACATCCCCTAAGACAAATATTGTTCTGCCAGAAGTATGAGGGCGAGAGCACTATTGCGCATGCGCCTCAAAGTAAAAAATTTAAATGTGTTAAGAATACTTACTGTTTTCGATCTGAGATTTTTGCATCTTTGTTTCAACAAAATTAACTTTAACAGGAATACTATAAATTTCACAGAATTTTTGTCTTAGGGGATGTTTGGTCACTCTAGTTTGTCTGACTGATTGAATATAACTTTTAAATAAATACTTCAATAACATATTCAAAAATCAGACATGTAAAAATAAGTAAAGTTCATTTATTTTTTGGGTACCTAGCTTAAAAGCGTCTGACAAAAGCTCTGGTCCATCAAAAGTGTCTGACACTTATGATATTACTTTAAAATAATATTCTAAATGATATTTATATAAAAATCAGCCATGTGAATTTAAGTTAAATAACTCTTACTTTTAGTTACCTTTCTCACCTGGTACCTGCCCAGGTGTCACTCGGCAAGTTTTCACAAGCGCGTAGGTATTCAAGGCACACGAGACGCTACTGAAAACTTAAGGTTTCATTTGTGTGAAAATAAGTTATGTCTGATCGCTCTGGGATCTTGGACTACAAAGACAGTGCCATTATGAAAAGGCAAATGCTCAATACGCGAGCGCCTTTAGCAAAAAAGGTCGTTTAAAAATAATTTTAGCAGGCTACTTATAGTACATCCAGTGTTTTTTCTCTTGTTAAAATATTCCGAACTAGCTCCCTTATTCATAAACGCTTGTTAAGCTTCCGTTAACATGTTTTTAGTTCGTTTTTATCTGTCATTTGCCTTTGCTGTTCTTGTAACGCGGGTTCATGTTTAATTTATTGTTTTCCTTTCCTTTTTATGTTCGTATAGTAGCTTGTGCATGTTTATTCAACAAATTATACACGGGATAGCGTTTTGCTGAACCCAAAACGTAATTTATACGTCACGTGACAAATTTAATGCGAGAAGTCAAATAATGTTACCATTTGATTTGATACATCGTCGCCAGAACGGAGGTAATTTTCTCGAGGTCTCCGCTCCAGGTATTTCGTTTATGAGAATATACGCAAATTATATGAGTATAAAAATGAAAACATACTCAGTTGTATTTTTACAAGCTTTGAACATATTAACTTCAACAGACGAGTGAAGCGTTTCAAACATTCAAGCCAGACTGATATTTTAATACTATTTAAAATATTCTGTATGCCATGAATACCTCACACTCGACTTGATTTGTGCTGTACCTACTTGCTACATAAGTGGAGGATTTAATATACTTGGAAGTGGCTTTACGTGTAGAGGAGACTTAAGTCCACAATTTGAACACGCTTGGTCTACCCCGCGCGTGTGGGATTGCCAGATCTAAAATATCGCTTATATTAGTTCATTACTTAATAGAGATTTGTTATATTTTTGTTGGAACCTACTTTGTAAAAGCGAGTCCGCAACAAGTGCCCGTTGAGAATGAGCTCGAAAATGTTTGATAACCGTCGACGACGTCATTTTTCACTTCCGAGATGACAGGAGTACCTGAGAGGATATTGTTCCGCAAAACGACCAAGACTTTTCAAGATGGACACGACCCTTGACAGTTAAGAACACGATGTTGAAAGAGATAGGAATAGTATACTTTATACCAGACGTTTCCTGCGAATTTTCTGCAAAGAATTCGTTTATCAAGTGAGTAAGTTATGTAAAAGGTAGAATAGATAATATGCGGTCTGACTGATGAAAAGCGATCTCTTCAAAACCCTAGATTACATAGAAACTAACTATAGTCTAGTTTATGCATACAAATTGGCATAAACTAGAAAATACCCGTACAGGAAACTACCCGTACAGGAAACTACCCGTACAGATTCGCAATGGCTCCCAACTGCGGTGCTACGTGGCTACGGCGTAGCAGGCTCGTAGCCGCCTCTACAACCGCTACGAATTAACGACGATATTGGAATTCCTTCTGTGAAATACGAGGTGGTTAAGCTTCTTACCAATACCATTTTGATTCGAAAATATGTTTGTGTGTCGTTCTTTTTTGATAAGTAGGTATGATAAATATAAATAGTGTTTCTATTTTCACCAACCAAGCCTGTAATGTTTTAACCACCGTCTTACTTGCTCCTGCCGCCAAAGCAACAGTGCTTGCTGCTGTGTTCCAAAGTGGAGAGTAAGACAGCAGGTGGAATTACTGGCACATGAGGGATTTGAAGGAACACAGCAGCATGAGCACTGCCGCTTGGCGAGAAATGAGCGAGTAAGATGATAGCGACCCAACGGAGGGTCTTACCAAGGTCTCACCACCCGTTTGTATTTTTATATTTTTAAACAATAAGTTTCAGCATGGCCAGTCACGGCGCAAAACTAGTCAAGTGAATCCAAATTCTTAGCGCTTGTTACTCAATCAAGTTGAACTATTTCATCAATCCACGTCAAGTGGCTGGCTACATCGAGTGAGGTCATTATTTTAGAGAGACATATCCCAACTCTAAGTGCCTCGGGAGGAGAGATGGGTGTTGAAACTAGAGTAGGGCTGCCATTATTAAATTAACTCTAATTGATGGAAAACATACCTAATTGACAATTGTTGGACGCGGGAGGAAAATAAAAATAAAGAATTTGACAAATGATATTTGGTGCCCGAGCATAGCGACACCGCTACTCCGAGTTGGAAATTGGTGTTTTCAACCCCCGATGCAAAAAGGGGGGGAGTTATAAGTTTGGCGTCAATGTCTGTGGTATGTGTATGTGTATCGGTGTCTGTCTGTGGCTTTCAAACGGATGAATCGATTTGGATGCGGTTTTTTTTTATTCAAGCCAGTTTTTTTTAGCGGTGATTCTTAGCCATGCTTCGTAAATAGTTTTTTCAAAAGACGGCAAACGGTAGATTTATTATTAATATACGTTTGTTTCTGACATGCAGATATTATTATTTAAAAATACTTACCTATTGTAAATATAAAATAATACTTACAAAAAAGATGTTAGGTTGGAACTGCGACTCCAACAAAAACCAAATTCTACCATAAAAGCAGGGCTATTTTACCTCTAAACTACTCAAATAAAAGTGGTAACCTTGTACGTGAAATGATTTTCATTGTAATGACTAGAGTATATTACCTAAGTAAATAATATAAGTATTAATAATATTTAATTTATCATTTTACCATGTGTGTCTTTCAGCCATTATGCTCTGAATCTTCTGAACCGGTTATGTTTAAATCTGGAACGCAAATGTATTTCCATGAACTAAATGCGGACGTGTATAGTAATATGTAGTTGTAAATAAATGACGGGTTCGAATATTTCCACATTTGAGAGAGAGAGAGAAAGAGAGAAACAATTATTTACACACATTCGATACAGATGGATATATAAAAGGAAGAGACTGGACTGAAAGATTTTGGACTGACATATACGTATTTGTAAATTATTAGGAATTTTGAAACTGTACGGCAATAATATGTCAAATGAATGGGTTTGTTGTAAGAGTCATTTTCCTAATGGTTTCGATATTATTTAAGAAAATATATTGTTACTTAACTGACAATCCTGCTTCCTCCTACAAAAAGTGAGAAATGTTTATTTGTTAACAGATAAGGATTATATAAGGCTTTTAGGTCTTAAAATAAATAAGTAATCCTCTCAATATTAATCTCAATTAGAACACCATTATTGTGAGAGCCAGACTACTGTGACGTCAGTAACGAAGTTAATTTCATCCATTAGGTACGTTTTAAAACGTGATGAGTTATAAATAACGAAATAGCGAAGTGGGTTCCACCGTGAAAGATTATTCTGTACTGTGACAAGGTCCCTAACTCCAATGTAAACACGCAGTATGTAGGACAGATGTTTGATAAATTACAAAGATACGTTAAGGTGTAAGGAGGCTTACTACCGACAGAGACGGGTACGTTCATGCCGTACGGTAAGGAATTATATTGTCTAATTACATACATACCAGTAGCGTGGGGTCCATAGAACTCGATTCCCACCGGCTTGCCTTTTTTAAGGCAGTTGGGCATTTTTATTGTGCAGAATTAGAGGAAAAGGCTAATTAAGTTCCCTTCGGCTTGCCTTCTGATATACTTGACGCCACGATACATACATACATTAATTACGTCTTTATCCCTTACGGGGTAGACAGACCCCAAGGTAACAAGACCTAAAGGCCACGTTTAGCATGATTGTGGGGGTATAGGTGGAAAGAGGAATCAAAACAGTGATGAGTTTTTTAAGTTTTATATCTAATTGCCTGAGGATTAACAGGAATATTAGCTTGACTGCAGTGTTGCTTTGCCTCCACAGAGCAGTGTGATTACGTCGCCCAAACGTTAGTGTAATCTACTTCGATCGCAGCGCCATCTCTGGGTAATTTCTGGTACTACAGTACAAAAATCTATAATAACCACAGGCAACGCTGGCAGCAGCCCTGACCACGAGCATCATATGGCCCGAACTAATGGCATTAATCTCAAAGTTTTCTTGTCCATTTGTAACCCAATCAAGCGCTCCTTTCTACTCAAATTACAAACTTTACAGACTGGTAGGTAGCTAAGTATATCTCATACTTGAAATATTTACTGAATGTTTAAATTTTTGTGGCATTTTTCTATTGGAGATAGGTATGCCTTTGTGCATGCGTCTGCCGTGATAATAGGAACATAAATGTGCTCCTATAATATAAAATACCAGCGTCTGCCCGCAACTTCGCCTGAGTAGAATTATACACATAAATCGTCCTTTTGAATCACTCTATCTATTAAAAAAACCGCATCAAAACCCGTTGCGTAGTTTTAAATACATACATAGGGACAGACAGGCACCGGAAAGGGACTTAGTTTTATACTATGTAGTGATCACAAAAATCGTTAAAACCGTTGTTGGCTTGAAATTTTAGGTTCTTAAACATATTCGTAAGTGATGGATCTGATCTCATCCGAATAATCACCTCATTCCAGGAATGACCGCTTCTTTCGTAGGTACTTTTCTTGGAAACGGAGCCATTTACATTATAATTATACCCACGTCCCTAAAAAATTTGATGATACCTTTGATTTATGTAATTACATAACTTTTGGTATACATTTTTCTAATATTATTTTTCTTTATTCATTAAATTAACAAGTTCGCCTGTGGCTCGAAAACAAGATATAGGTCATATATTGTTTAAGTTATAGGTCTGCACAGAGGGTATAGCGTAAGCTTGTGTGCCATTAAAACATCGTGTCACCAAGACCAAACTTTCTTTAACATATTGTGATCGCGGTAACAAGGTAGTTAATGGTTTTGATTCAATAAACATATTAAGTCTAATCACTGTGCTATCCAATCCAAGTACATAGCACTTGTAGCGTCCCTAGCGCCATCTATTCATCGATTACAAAAACTGCTACAACGCTCAAATAGTTACCCGGTGACGTCATTCGTGTTTTGCATCGCGCTATCGAAGTTTCTTAATACGAATGCATAATTAGTTTGTGGCGGCCGTCCGACCAGTAGGTAGCAACACTGGACGACGCCGCCATCTTGGGTGATGAGGTCTGACAGGACAGAAGTCGGAAGAGAGTTTTCCCTCCCACGAGGAAATGGCAATATTGTACCTCTGTAAACATTAAGTACTATAGTCTAAATTATACGTAGTACAAAGTTCGTCCGCCGTTTCATTTCTTCTCGAGGCGTAACAATTTTCCTTCGCACTTCCATCCTGACATCAGCCTGGAGAGAGTCTCTATTGCCACACACTTATTCCGTGAGCTTGTTAAATAAACCGCTGTCGGCAAAATAATGCATTTATCAACCACGAGTTACTGCCATTAACAACAGCCGGCAGCCTTGTTAATTACGTCGATAATTGGATAATTCAGTGACGCCGTGCTTTGGGAAAACGTTGAATTTATTGGAACGTTATTGACTTGCCTAAAAATTTAATTTAACACGTTAACAAATAACGTTACTGAAAACAGATTGTTAACGCACACGCGCAGGCGATGGGCGTTATAGGACAGAAAGTTTTGGAATTAACTTTAAATATTAGTTAAACTAGTATTTTGCTGATTTTTTTAGTTAAGTAGTTATACCTACTTTAAAACTTCTTAAGTTACGTGAGTTAAAAAACCAGTGCGCTTCATGTAGCTACCACTACGTCGATCAGAAAGCGAGACAGGTTTAAAAGTAGGTACGCCTTACCGTGTAGATACGGTTGCACGAGTGCAACTAAGTAAACCTCGCCAAGCAAACTGATTGAGCTACGTTCACGCTCACGGGGCAAGACATAGGTAATTTAAACCACCTAACCTTTCGCAGAAATCCATCATCGTCTGAGGCTACAAGACTGCCGCCGAAAGTATAAATTATCAAAGTTGTATAAATATGCTTCTTATTTAGTGAGAAATTTTAAGGCGAACGACTCAGGACGTAATGCAAATGAGGCGATATTAATGAGCGCTAATGCTTTAATTGAAACAGTGCAATGAAACGGAGAAGGGCGGGATCTAAAACAAAATATGTTAATTACCTAAGCCAGCGTCTCTAACTGTATAGCTACTTATTTTATACCTGCTTTAGGTCTCGCTTTGACACAATCATTGTTTTTTAAGTTAACGTAAATACCCAGTTGATATTGCCAACACTAATAGTGTCTTCAACCTAGACATTGGCGGAAACATCGTTAGTATCGATGGAGCTATATTATCAAAAATTGAATAGAATTGAATACAAATTACCGCATTACGAATTGGAAAATTACCCAAATACCTCGAGCGGTTATCACGCGACAGAAGTTTGCTTATCTATCATTAATTTTAGATTTTTATTTTGTCCTAATTGGTTTCTTTCATGCTGGTCTGGGAGCAAAGAAAAAACATAGAATATACCAGTTGCTTCTCTACCCGCGCAGATGGTAAAGCCCATCGAGGGAATGGGCGAAAATCATAGGAATCATATATGTTATAGGCGATGAGGGTAGCAACCCATCACTATTTTGATTTCATTTTTCACCTTTAGATACGCCCACAATCTTGCTAAACGTGGCTTGTAGGTATCTGTTACCTTGGGCTCTGTCTACCCCATAAGGGATAAAGACGTGATTTGTGTATGTGTATGTAACTATGTCGTTTCTAAAACTTCCAAAAGCAATAAACTCGTGAATATATTTTAAGGCGTTAAAAGCCTAACATCTACGAAAATGAGATATAATTGTTTCAAACATCCCTGTTCAATAAATATTGAAACTTTCATCAAACGCGTCGTTTGCCGGCCAACGAAAAAACCATTGTAGCTATTCATAGCTAGTGGTACGTTTTCCAAGAAGATTGATTCAAACTTTTTCCATTACCGACCGTTTAAGACGAAGTTCAATCAACATATTTATTCTCTTCTTTCATTATCGTAGCTGAAGTTGGTTCCTGAAATTCGACAATGTTATACTAAGAGCTCGCTCGGAACTTTGTTTTCTCTTATTCTTCTTAATTGATCCGAGGAATACTTAACCAATACTAGCAACAATGGGACGCAACGGGCTTTCGGTAATTGCAGAGTAACATACATAATTATGTTTGGTCCCAAAATGGGCGCCACTTAAAACTATGATCATGGTTAAAAATATGAAATTGCCTTTTGTTTATGTATGACCTATCTACATATCGTGTTTAAGCGAATAAATAAATTATAATGTAAGTATTTATTGCAGGAAACAAAGCTGAATTTATTTACATGACTTTTCAAACGGGCAAGTTTGCCTGTAGGTAATTATGTTACTACTTACTTACTGTTTATTTGGAAGGAATTTAAAAAATAAGTCACTATAAATTGATTATGAATTATGAATGGTCTTAGGAATTGGCTGGCTAGTAGGTACCACCTCTCCATTGGTCCTTTCTTCTACGGCTAGAAGAATTTGTAAAAGCTTTCGAGTAGCACAAATATTGTTATTTGCTGTACAGATTAGTAACATAAAATAGCACTAAGATCAAACTGAATTACTAACGACATCAGAAATCTTTTCAATCAGGTATATTGTTACCTAAAAAGTATAAAAAAATACGGGCAGCCGTCTAGAAACATAAGGTCACGTCAAAGTGATCGGACTAAACCAATTAACTTTACACTTTCGTAAATCGAATTCCATATTTTTCTTTAAAAATCTTGAGAATTTACTCGAATTAGTACATCATCTATTTCATGATAATTCACGTAGATTTCAGGCAGGCTCAAGCGAAATGGAACTAACTTTTGACTATAGCGATCTGAGTTGGGCAGTCGGGGAATGAGGGTGGCGAGCGGCGGACAAGGCGAGACGACACGACAGCGGTTGCGGAGGGCCCTATCTCATACCCCGATTGCACTCAGATCGCCCACGTACTGTACATATCCTACAGAATAAAACAAAACTTCGAAATCGCTATACACCTAGCAAAGATATCAACGTCTATACTCGTACATGCAAAAAAGTATATGGCAGAATCGAACCTTCTTTTGAAGCCGGCTTAATAACTAAGGATTCTCTAAAAAAAGCTCTTGCAGCGACGTTCTGACTAATTATATTTACTTTTTTATATTATTTTTAGATACATTTTACTTTTTGCCCGAACTCAAGCCTTTTCATTAGAAAGGCTTAGGTTTTCCTTGTGGTTGCTGTAATTGCTTCCATTAAGGCATTTCTTTGAGATAGTCCGTGTTTGTAGAACCTGCTTGAATAATCAAGTTTAAAGTAAGCGGAAAATTAAACCAACTCAAGTCGGGTTAGCGTGAAATTAAACCACGTTTACTTTCATTTGATTTATTTTCGTAATATTCAACTGTTGACTGACAACAAATTACCTTATCATATCCAATTTGTACATAATGACTTAAGAAAATATGGCAACACTCATATTTAACAATAAATACGTGATGGTTACTGGTGTCATTATTATGAGGTTGTAATAAACCCCTCGCAGCGGGGGATCTATAGCAAGGATTTCTAGCAGTATCTGACACATTTTATTTAATAGAATTTAATATACATGACAGGCAGGTCCTCGAAGACAAATTTAATTCACTTATTCGATGTAATATTACTACTAAACGTCACAGTAACTCTTAACTTGTTTGTCTTTTAAGTAAGTCAATCAAAGTGACTAATACAACTGAAAATACTCACATTGTTACTCAATGAAATGATTATAATTGAAACGACGACAAACCAAAAGTTGTTCGATTACATTTATTAGAAACGTTCACATCCCTATTATTATTAAATACGTAGTTAATAAATTGTACAACATGATTACAGAACTGTAAGTGACACAAAATGGACAGCTACTGAGAATCACAACATCATTGTATTTATCAAGTCAATTTATGGACCAAAGTGTATTTTATGTTCTATTTCTTGAATGATAAGTGACAAATGTTCTTAACGCGCAACAAACAACTTTAAGTCTTAGTAAGAGAGCGGCTCGCCGGCTCCCGCTAACAACATCTTATAGACATATAGAGTGTAACAACAGATAGACCCGCTACATGAGCTTACCTCACTTCGCCGCCGCCTCCCGCAATCCTCCGAAACGATCATTCGTTGAAAAACTTGACACAAACTCCCGAACGCACAATCAACTAAATTTTTAAACATCCTATAAACATTTTCTTAAACACTTGATATGAATCCACTATTCTATAATAGCGTTGTGCGCTAACATGCAAATACAAGGAAGACGATAATTATTAGAGAAACCATTTGAACAAGCAAGTTTTTCAACAAATACCTTCACCATAGACAACGAGATAATACGATTTATTCGAAAGTAGACCATGATACAATTGACGAATAAAATAGTAGTGCTCGAAAGTCAGATTGGTGACGTTTTAAATTACATTTAATTGAGATGCAAAAATATTTACACGTCCTGCCCGCTCTGGTAGATACTTATCGCATACAATGCCACTTGAGAGATAGTTTTAATTATTTATTTATTTAAACAAAACCTCGACAATCGGGTGCTCAACAACGAAACGTAAACGCACCCTAGTATGAACTTTTTTCGCATTTAACACATTGGCACTGTTTTTTACAGTATTGTGGCAGTAGGATTAAAAAAAATGTATGTATGCATTGCTTACAGAATGCTAATCTCTGTTATTCTGCAAGTAGGACACACTGTGTTAAACACCTCATGTCCCGGTGTAGGCAATGATAAAGCCATTAGTTGTTTATGAAGACCCGAAACGTGACGGTCGTTCGTGCGGCAATTGTCGTTTATTCGGTTGCGAGTCCGATTCAGAGCACAAGTGGAATACTAACTTGAGATCCTAAGTCAACTGTACAGTGAACGTTGCAAAACTGCGGCCAACTTTCCTGTCACCAAGACGCCCTCTCATCGCTCTGTACCATCTCAACAAGCGACTGTACTAATGTTTTAACGTTTATAAATTTCGGAAAGTCCTATCTAATATTCTAAAAGGTTTCTACACTTACATTTATATTATACGGATTTAACTTTTCAACATTCTGAACCAGTCATTTCGAATCTTACCCTCGTGTATACGTTGTATGTAAAATCTATTTTTATTAACATCACAAAAACGATCAGTTCTTCACCAGCTGACAATCGAGTGACAGCTTTGAGGAAACTAAAATGGAAATGTATCTTATTTTCTTAGCTCTTCATTAATACGTAGCGATAAAGCAGTGATGTAGCTTTTACTGACATTTGTTATAATAATAATATAATGTTGTTATTATTATTGTACCTTAATACAAATAATAAAATTAATTCAAATAAAATAAGCTACAATTGTTTAGCAAAATCAAAATTAGCCTTTTTTTATACGACAAGGAAGGCAAATGAGCAAGTGGGTCACCTGATGGTAAGC
This sequence comes from Pandemis cinnamomeana, assembly GCA_932294345.1. Taxonomy (NCBI): domain Eukaryota; kingdom Metazoa; phylum Arthropoda; class Insecta; order Lepidoptera; family Tortricidae; genus Pandemis; species Pandemis cinnamomeana. The sequence continues at coordinate 4,633,611 of OW028705.1, read as the reverse complement.
GATTACCACCACCCATGGACACCCGCAACCCTAGATGATTGCAGACGCGTTACCAGCCTTTTTGTAAAAGATATAAAACCTGAGCAAATAGATTTAGCTGACCGACATTATTATTATAATTTAAGCATTCAACAGTCACTAATATAATATTGAACTCGTAATTTTGACACATTCGCGTGAAAACAGAAATGTATGCGCTATTATTATCAATTCGCTCACGTTAAAATAACAATCGCAAACTAACAATTATTCTACTAAAACACGGATATCGAATTATTTTAAGGTAACTTTATAATTACTCTGCGATAATTCCACGCTTTAAAATACAGACACATTTCAGCTAACTTGTTTGATGACATGCACTTAAAATGTACTTATCAGCTCGGCATGAAAGCGCCGCGCACGCGTGCGGTTCTCTCCTTCTTACTTATCATCAGACTTTACATTTCTCTGACTACTCATATTGTTACATGTTTTTATTACAGAGTTCCCAGCCACAATAAAGTATCCCATTAAAGCAAGAACGGGAAAACCGCGCCACGCACCCGACGTTGCATTGAATGCTCTTTCACACCTCGTTTCGAACATTGTTAAATTTATGAAAATACAGCTTCTATTTTCTTACCAATAGACGTACTAATCCGACCTCGCTTTATACAAGAATATCATTCCGCTTGCCACAACACTCGCTCGCGTAATTAAATACGGCATATTCGACCAATTCTTTTAGAATGTGTATGAAAATTATTACCAACTTTCTCTTATCTTACAGTATAATACCAACTGAACCCGCCGACTCGATGAAAGTCTCACGTCCAATACTTAATGAATGTAGTTGTGTGCGTAGGGCCGCCGGTCGGAGCTAGCTTTGGTAGGCCGACGGCGCGTACTATACGTTTGACGGCGCCAAACCACATCGCAGTCACCATCCGGTTACTTAGACCCTTTGTTCGATTCCCTTTGCGAGCTGTTTGAGGTTCCTTGACTGATGCCTGACCGTTTGTAATTTCACATTGTAACCACTTGTAATTTTAATCGCGAATCTGATTAGATATCCGTTATGACGGTCGCCGTCGGACAATCTTGAACGTGCAATATACGTTGTCAAATAATGTACATACTGATTATTTCTTATCTGATAGCAAACCTGCTTTAGATTGGATAGCGATCCGTTCGCAAACATGGGTTGATACTTGGAACGTGGCAAAGAGCTCGCAAGTGGACGCCTCGCCCGCAGCGGGTACGGTACGCAGGTCTCGACTTGTGGGACTGTGGTTTAGTTCTGCGCCTACGCGTCTTCGTTGAGTTGCTTGAACAGAAGTGTCTCTTCGAAGATGTACTTCTTGAGGGTCTCTTTGGGCAGGTCGTCCAGTTCCATTGCGAACCGGAACGGCTCCTCTGCCACTGGCTGTCGGGGAAAATGAGAGTAAATTAATGCATTCTTAACCAAAAGCTTTACAAAACAATGGTAGATTTCTGAAATGAGGTATGATTTTAAAATTGTTTAGATTGATTAGAACAATCACGTTGTAAAGTGGCAATAAAAGTTATCTCCTTACAGATTTGGTTTCAATCATCAAATTAATGACGGTAGCATAGCGGTATATCAACGCCTCGTTGCCGCAATTCGAATTGCCATTAGCGACGAGGTTTTAAATGTTATTAATAACTACGTTTGCCTCGGAAATTGAAGGCGCAAAATCCCACGGGTCTATACTGCTAATTTAATTTCCCAGCTGAGTGCCCTCAGGTCATCAACTAAGTTGATTACTCCACGCAATTTTAATTCAAATATTTATTTAGCGAACGTATAATTTAGGGTCCGTTTTCGGGACACTAATGACTTACAATTAAGTTAACGACGCGTCGCCGCGGACGTGGGCGGAGGAGCGGACAAATATTGGACTTGCACGCATTACGTCACGAAAACTTAATTATCAATTAAAACAAAGTATACGTTTTAAACGAACGACAAACGCCCTTTTGTGATCGTCGAATCGTGAAAATTTTAGGCCTCCTTACTTCAAAAAGATAACAGCCAATTTGTCACGAACGAGGAAAACCCATAAGAATTAAAAATATGTCGCATCATTCAATATTGCGGGAGCATGCGGTAACCACCGTGCGCGATTTTTTTAATACCTTCGCATAATAAAAAAAATAGAAGTGGCAACGTTTAATTGAAAATTATCCTCTGCTGAAAAAGAAAGTTCAGCATTACAGCCCTGAAGAATTTAGCGCTCGGAAATAAATGTATAAGTCAAATAGGTTAACTAAAGAATCACACGAAGTAACCCACACCACAACACAACGTGATTTACGGGCACCCACACTCCTACAACCAGGCTTACCTCATCGTTGGGATCGTAGTACTGCTCCAAGTAGGGGTGCGCGAGGGACTCCTCGACGGTGATCCTCTTGTGAGGGTTGAAGGTCAGCATGCGATGCAGCAGGTCCAGCGCGCGCGCGTCAGCGCCGGGGAACAGGTCCACCCAGGGCACGCGCGGCTTGAACGGCAGGGACTCCAAGTAACCGCGGGCCTGGGGAAACCGATATTTCTCACTTTTACATACAAACATACATAAATCACGTCTTTATCCCCCAAGGGTTAGGCAGGGACTAAGGTAACAAGACCTTAAGGCCACGTTTAGCATGATTGTGGGCGTATGGGTGTGTAATGATTGATATAAAAATATTTAACATATTTTCTATCGATATATCAACATTTGATATAATTTCAAAGGGTATAATCACTCATTGTGTATAATAAACGTTTGGTATAATTTTAAAATATATAAATTTATTTCGTATATTTATCGTTCAGTATAACGCTTATTTCTTATAACGATTATATGGTATAACGCTCATTTTATATACAAATCATAATATATAATAGCAGTTCGTTTTTGTTGGGGGACGCAGTTCAAACCTAACCTAACCTACTTTTTATAAAAATAACGTTATACCATAAGTTCATTATAGGAAATAAGCATTATACTTAAAGAATGTTATATTAAATGATATTATATCAAATGATCATTATAAGAAATGATAATTATGTCATATGTAAATATATTAAGTGTTGTTATATGATTTAATAATTATATCAAATGAGCGTTATTGCTACTAATATTATACCAAAAATTTTTATATACATCGTTACGCACCCGTGGGCGTATATGTGAAATCAAAAGTAATATCGGTCAAGAAATACGGGAAATATGAGAATTTTCAACTACTAATTAATTAGACAGCGATTAGAAAGAGAGATCCGACGTGACATGTGACTTAATCCAGTGTTTTTCAACCTGTGGGTCGCGGAACCTCTTTAGGCCGCATATATATTACTGCTGTGCGATGAAGAGGTAGTAGTAGTACGGCGTGTGAAATTTACGTAAACGATGAGGCTAGGAAAATGAAGTAAGTAAACCTTTTTAACTAAGCTTTTTTTTCATCGCAAACCGCTTAGCTATACCTCGCACAGCACTGGCGATCCACTCACAATTCGAATTTTGAAAGACGTATCATATCGCCTCTCCCACTCTCATATTAAATGACTTAGTGTGAGCGGAATGTCATGATACGAAATGAGAATTCGTAACTTCGCAGTATAAGGGGTTCGTAGTATTACGTACCATCCAATTAGAATAATGAAAAATGTGCAATTGGTAATATAATACTGTAATACACACATTAGGGGCGTCGTGACGCATAGTTAGGGAATCCCTGGGCTCTGGATTAGACTACATAATCTGTTTGTGTATATCGTAGGATTAACTTGCTCGACATCATTTCGCGCGTTCTCCATTAGCAGAGCAAAATGTTGACGACGGAATTTAAAAACGTTTCCACTATGGTTTAAATGGTTTAATAACACAAAGTAACACAAAAACAAATTAACTAGGAGCATAATACGGAACAGCTGTTTATGCTAGCAACCTGACAGAGCAACTGTCTTGAAATTTGATATCAGCACAAAAGAAAAGGTATTTTAAAATTACAACTTACTAGCGACCAGCGCCCGGCTTCGCACGGTATATTATGCATGTATTATACATATAAACCTTCCTCTTGAATCACTATCTATTTAAAAAAACCGCATCAAAATCCGTTGTGTGGTTTTGAAGATATAAGCATACATAGGGACATAGGGACAGAGAAAGCGACTTTATTTTATACTATGTAGTGAAGTGATAGTGAAGTAGTTAATATACAAAATATGTACTAAAAGGAATCTCCAACCCAGCCAGTCGCCAACATAAATTCGTTCTTTATTCCATTCAATTCTGCATTTAATAAACTGAATTCAACATGGATTGAAGCAATGCTCGACTGGCTATGTTTTTGATAGAAATTGATGCTACCATCATCCCATTCGTCAATATTTGGCGAAGGGAAAGGCAGTTGATACGCCCGAATTAACACCCTCTGTTGGTACAGTAAAACGGGATTCGATGTGTCATTTACGTCAATATTCAAGGTTCACGCGCAGCGACAGCGGACATTGCGACTTGCCTGAATGCGGAGAGCTAAATGACAAATATTCTGAACTTGATTAAGTTTTCTACTATATCGCTAAAACGCAATCTAGTGCAAAGGCTATAGATGCATCAACGTTTGCGAGATGCTGATTTTTCGAAACAACTAATCTAGTTTCACATAATAGGTACAATTAATTTCTGTTGTGTAACTTCGCCCTATTTCTTCCTCTCTAAAATGCTGCGCCCAACAGGGTTTCATGTTTTAATGTGCATATTGCCATCGTTTCGTTGTACCTATGACATGTGAAGTGCATTAAACAAATAAATAAATGTAATAATGTATCGCTCCCGAGTAGGAAATTTAGGGTAGATGATTATAATAAAGAGACAGACAACTTCCACTAGACGGAGCATAGATGGAGCATGGAAGGCGACTAAAGACTCCCACTCATCAAACTGAGTTACAGCGAAACTGAGTTACGTCAAAAACATCTATACTCATTTATGTCACAAACAATAACATCGCTGACACATATTTGACATGACGGCTGTATCGATATTTATACCCTCGACTGTACATAATGCTGGGTGAGCGCGAGTCTCCTTACATGCTCGGTCTAGCGGGGTTGCCTGTGTAAAGAGAATATCTTTTAATCGTCTACTTTACAAAATAAATAACATTTACGTGACAGCCATTATATTGTTACTAGGCTCAAGAACAGAAGAATAAGCTTCTGATATAATATATATCCAGGCTAGACATGAAAAATAATTTTTAGTTTTCACAGTTTCAACACGAAACTACCGTGAGACTCAATCATAGTTTACACAAACGGATGACGCTCGTGTAAAAGTCGAGTGACGCTCGACATGTTTCGGACTAGTTCGCAGTCCTTCCTCTTGGAGCGTTCGCTCCGGCGGCAGCGAAACGAACACTTGATGTTCGTGTAACTATTGTTGATCCGTTTGTGTAACTATTTCAGTTTTCATCGTCTCGCTGTCCTGTCTACTAAATTGTCAGAGAAATCGTATCGACGCACTTCTAAAATAAACAGCACTTTAATTTAATTGCTGGAACTTTATCTCGGGACCGTACTCACCCCCATGTGAAAACAAACACTCCCGACCGTCTGGCCAATAAAAACAAAATACCGACTCCATGCATTTCTAGTATCCCGAATGAATAACAATTTGCAAACATAAAGTTCGGAGGACAATGCAATAAAACTTTGATCCGCACTGTTTAATAATTCATTTATTCATCGATGGGGCATGTATTTTTTATTTACGTATCCTGGCTTGTCCGGGGCCGGGGACACTCCATCCTTTTTGCTTTATACAACACTATCCATATTTTTCACGTGACGTTTTTAATCTTACAAACTGACAGAGGACTGACGCGGTTATTTGTCGGCGAAGTCATTGAAAAGGGTAGGTACCTATAAGATATTTATTCTACACGCAAATTATTATTAAAATCAGGCACAGGGACGTGGAACAGTTGGCCTATCAAAAAGTACGGTGGATTTCATGAAATAAAACAGTAGGATTACTGTCTAACTCGCGCGCAATCGCCATCGTGTTCATTTTGACAGTTCTTGTATGAATGTGACAGCTAGCTGATTCCGATGCCAATTGTCAGCCCATACATGAACTGTCAAAATGAGCACGATGACGATTGCGAGCGAGTTACATAGTAACCCTACTGATAGTTAAATGTAGGTATATGACGCAATTTTTTTTCTAGTAGGTACTTAACTTTCAAGTTAGTAGCTTTGCAACCAGAGTGTCAACACAATTTGTATTTTACGGATGCCTATCGTGTAAAAAGCTAGAGTCGACGACATAAATCACAAAGGAAAATGACGTCATCGGCAACAACACGCTACAAAGAGCATCACCCTGTGATTGATGAGTGCCGGTGCCTTCACACCCTGTAGAAAGTGCCAGTTAACGTATTGAAAACAATTAATCGATATCGTTGTGTATTTGAATAAGCTTTGATGCTTTTGAGGTGGTTTGGTGAGACGCTTTTGTTGCGAATTATTTTGTTACATTTAAATTAAAACGCTATTTAGCCTAACCAAATGGTTATCCAACTAATAATGTAAAGGCCTACAGGTCACTACTTGGCATCCATAGAACTCGATTTCCACCGGCTTGCCTATTTTAAGGCAGTTGGGAACTTTAATTGCGCAGAATCAGAGGAAAATGCTAGTTAATTGCCCTTCGGCTTGTCTTCTGATATACTTGACGCCACGCCGCTGTAGTGCCTAGCAATAATTATTGAGACGAAGGCTTGTTCCGTCTGCTTTGCGACTTCCACTGCATTTAGAAATGTCACAATTCATAATTCTACCAATATGTTAGTTTACGTCTCTGAGTGCGAGTTAACTGTTTACCATTAATCAGTTTTTCAGTATTTACTGATGGTTATCATATTAAATTTTTCGCCAAAAGGAATGGCAGTTGACATTTTTGATGAAACGAAGTCAATCAAAAAGTTGTCGCTTAACATCGTTCTTTTAATATTATCGTTTGTTTACAAATATTAAGATTGGTTTCGAGCGGATCGAATCATTTTGATATTTGTCAGACATTTTCACTTAGCAACAGATTTTTAGTGTTACATATTCATTACCCGCATGCCACCTCGCTTATCGCGTCAGCTGTCTATACCAATTGTTATCTAGTCTACATTGCCGAACATGTCTATCCCTTTCCAATCTGCCCAGTCCGAGAGCGATGCAATTAAGAGCCGGCGTGGATTGATTCCTATATAATCAGGCAAGAGGATAAGGTCATCGTCATTCATAGAGGAAATAAGCAATTATAGTGGTAATATATATGTAAGTCAGATATAGTAGACAATAATCTGGTAGTAGAATTATGATGGTCCATCCAGGACCGTCTCCGCAGGAGGTAACTCTTCAACGGTTGACCCGACTGACTTGAAATTTGGTTCACATAATGTAGGCGGGTTACAATGCAAGTACATTCAACAAAAAAGCTTGTATCTAAAAGACTAAACATTAAGTACCTATCCTATCCATATCGATCATAACACTTGCCCAACTTTCGTGCCCTGGATGACCTTCGGCCAATCAGAGCGCAACAATCGCCACTAGGGCTTGGCGATTTATTTCCTTTAAACTGTATGACATTTCCACTCTATTGGTTATTTCCTCTATGCCGTCACCACAACAGCAAAGCAATCCATCAAATAGAACTAATCGGTCAGCGTGAGCTATCGCCTGGCAACGCGCGATGAAATTGGATACGTTTATTGCTCCAGCAAACTTTCTCACTTAGGAGACTACGCAGCGAGCAGTGCTGAAGGTCATGTTATCCAAACCTCGTAGATTCCCTACAAATGATCTTTACAAAGCAGCCAAAGTCTTACGAGTACGTCAATTATTCATTTCAAAAGTAAGCACCACAATTCATAAAATTACTGTCTCTTCCAAAGATTTCGTTAACCTTGTCAAACAACGCAGATACAAAATACCAATTCCCACTATAAGATCAACTTTTGCTAGGCGTTTGCCACCTTATGCCCACTCGCATATCCATAATAAATCCTGTAAACACATAAAAAACATAAAAAATCTGACAAGCAAAGAACTGAAAAAAGAAACTGAACGCTGGCTAATGAGTTTGAATCACGACGAAACTGAAAATATTCTTACAGCCTGTAATTAAAAGCACTAACACTCACATACTACCTACACACAACACGCACACACACACACACACACACACACACACACACATACACACGCACACAAATTATTTTTGATTTTTATGTTAAGCCCTTATTGTTATAACTGTCTCTAGTCTCCGCGACACAGGCCCTGAGTCTAGTGCGGAGGCTGCTGAACAAACATGTTGTAACCTTTTGCATATTATAAATAAAGACTTTTTTACTTACTTTTACTTTACTTTAGGTTGGTAAAGTTTCAGTTTTATTTGCGTATTTCGATATTTACAGAGAAGTGTAAACTGACACCTACTTATAAGTTTGTGAGGGACAGATTGATTGATTTTTGTAACTTTCAATATCATGGATGATTATTTTAGAGGGAAATATCAGGATTTATGTTTGCTTTGTCTCGGATTGGTTCAAATTGCTCTGTTCTTTTAGCGAAAAAGTCGACGTTATGAAATTTAGGTCGAAATTGAAAAGCTTGATTGCCTGATCATAAAGAAAATCAACAAAAATTACACCGTGCCTTTTTCTCTGGCTATTCCATCAGCAAAAGTGTTAGAGACAGTTGTTAATTTAATCATTGAGTTTATTAAATCGGAGCAATTTTGCTACTTGAAATACGAACAAAGTTATCTTGGAAAAACCAAAGCAAAATATAAACCAGAAACAATAAACCACTGTTCTTTTCGGTTCAAAGCTTTCTGAACACAAAGTTTCGAAACTTTAATTGCTTAAACTTGGAGTATTTAAGGAACCTGTTTCGAACTGTCTATTTCATTTGCAGCAATTTGTAGTTCGCCAACAAGAAGCCAATCACACCCATTTCGACAAAAGTATTTATTCAATCGGGATTTAATTAACGATTAGTTCATTTTATTTATTAATAGATAGGGTTCTAATTACAATAACGACAATTAAGTAATTTTCTATTTGTAAAGTTCTCTTGATAATTATATCCGTTCATATTTCTGTTTACAAAAAGACAATCTAATATTTCTAATAGGCGGAGGCTAATTTTGGTGTTGATACTTAGCGTGGGCCCGCAGAAAAAGCGCCTAGCCTACAAACTTTAATGCCAGACCGTGCAAGCGAAAATCCATCTTTATATTTCAAGGCGTGTACGAGTGCATGACACAATTTCGCTTGCTAGGATATCTTAGAAGATTTTAAAGGCGGGATCAAAATATAGGAAAATTCCACCGGCCGTGCGTCAGGCTACCAGCCGTGGCTCGCTGTTATCGAGATAGCATGTATATTCTGAGTTGTGCAAATCGTCTATTTCCAGGTTCAATAATGTTTCACCGGCAAATGTTTGTTCGAATGCATCGTTTGACAAACACTTCATTTGAAAACCTTTTTTTTTCTGCTAACATATTATTTTTTTGGAAAAGTTATAAATCAAACCTACCCTATCCTGATGTGTGCCACGGAAAATGTGTGTAGTTTTTTTTTTGTTTTACATTGTTTATTTTCTATAAAATTGTGTATATTATCTTATATTTGTGTGTCTTGCAAAAATGAATAAATTTCTTCTTTCTTTCTTTCTTTCCTTTCTTTCTTTTCATTTTACGGTGTATCAGATAACAAAGGGTTGTCAAATGAATTAGTTGTCAAACGATACACTTGGGAATCGTTTGTTAGTCAATTTATCGAACCCCTATTTCCATCCAACCATTCATCGATAAGGAAATACTGCAAGTCAGATTTTCTTCCATGCTGATCTCGGAGTAAAGAAAACACATAGATTTTACCAGTTGTTTTTCTTCCCGCGCAGATGGTAAAAGCCCATCGAGGGAATGGGCGAAAGTCTTAGGAATTATGTCATAGGCGATGCGGCTTGCAACCTATGATTATTTTGATTTCCCTTTCCACCTATGCGCCCTTAATCATGCAAAACGTGGCCTTAAGGTTTTGTTACCTTAGGCTCTGTCTACCTCGTAAGGGATAAAGACGTGATATATGTATGTAGATTTACACAATCCAGCAGCCAGCTGCGACTTGGCAAACATTTAAGCACATTGAAGCCCTATTCAGGTTTAACTGTCTTATCATATAAACAAACATGACATAATAGATCGTCATAGACAATTAATACCTATGACGAAGAACATCTTAGAGGTTATGGCAACAATGAACTACTATTAGTATCGCTATGATCGTGTTTGATTACACGATATCTAAGACAAGGCTCTTGCGGCTAGCAATGTACACGCGGCAATATAATCAGGTAAGCACCTACGCACGCTCGCGCCGTATCTATCCTGCTTACCGAATAGCTTTGCTGTGTGTACCTATCTATCCAAATACCTTTTCATTGATGATGCAGTCCAGGTCATCCTGGCTCGGGGAGCCGAGCACGCCCAGGATATGGTTGAGCTGGTCCAGGTAGTGTTTCCCGGGGAAGATCGGCCGGTTGGATAGCATCTCGGCCAGGATGCAGCCCACGGACCAGATGTCTATGGACTTGGTGTAGCCCTGGGACAAAAGGATGTGCAATGAAAATGTGTCAAGAATTAAGTGTTTTCTAACTTCGCAGTTGGAAATATTATCGTTATGTATGTATGTATGTATAACTCTTTATTGTACGTAAAACACAAGAAAAACATTTATGCTCAAAGACAAACTTATCCCTAAAAGGGATCTCTTCCAGTTAACCTTTGCAAGATTGACAGGACATAAGTATTAAGCAAGAGTAGACACACAGAAAAAGTAAAAGAACCGATCGAAACCTAAAATAATCCTAACTGTCTAAATTTTAAATAATGTAAGATATAATAAGTTGGTTGGTCGTTATAAGTTGGTTTTGGTTATAGAAATTTAAATAATGAGCAAGTTCACATTTTGCCGTTATTCGATGTTCCTTTGTTCTCGATATTTAATTTTATTGAGATCGTCTTTTTCGCATTTTCTTATGTCAATTAGTACTACATTTTTAGCCTTTTAAAATAAGAATTATAAGTCAATATTTTTGAAGGATGAAATACATGCCTCATGTTCATGCCAGGAGGCTCCATGGAACTCAGTACCTACAATATAACGTGAACCCTATTGTCCATATTTATTATTTTTAATCGATTATCGAAACCAATTTTAACATGGGTTTTGAAGTAGCGTAGTTGTGCCGCCATTAAAATATTACAGAATTCTAAAACCATGTTAATCATCACGAACCTGAACCTACATCATTTCAAGTTCTTTTCACTTGCTCCCTTGAGATGAAAGTCATCATTGTAGAGAGGGTATTGAATATTTTATACAAGGGATGAAGGGAGGTGAGCTACACTCTGCCTCGATTGAACGCCGTAGCTGCCCCGAGTTCTAAGTAATTGTTAATCTTTTCTAAAAAGCCTTCGTGCATTGATTTTTTGGGCCAAGTCTGAGTTCAGACGAGAATTAAAAAACATTGTAACACTTCGAGGTTCACTCATAGGCTAAATCATAAAGTAAAACAGACACTGTTCAACAACTACTTCGTTACGACTTTCAAAGTGGAAATATTACCTTATTTCTGCGATATGTCGGAGGTGTGGTAGTATTACTACTTGCTACACGCGCCGCACTATTCATTTTATCCACTTTTAAGACACAATATCACTTAAACATTAGTCAAATACAATAAAACACTTATTTCTAAATTGTTGTTTTGATTAAGACAGTTCGGTGGTATGCGTTTAGTGTCTCCAACATGTGTTCTTAGACGTCATTCATGACAGCTGTCACGTCTGACGTTTGTCGCTTTTATTTCAAGGAATGAAGAGTTAATTAAATCTTAAATGTGGTTTTTCTCAGTGGTTTAGTAATAAAGTCCGTTTATCACTGTTGAATACCAATTATTCTAAAATTATTTTAATGCAAAGGTTCATTCACCACTTTTGTTGACAACTTCTTCACGGATAACGAAACGTTTTGCACGCACACGTCGGCAAGGCTTTCCCTACCTCTTGTTTTTGTTTCGTTTCAGGTAATCTGGTCATTCTGAACTGGCGAATCACGAACATGGCGTTATTTTGTTTTTCCTTTCGCTGTTCCAAAGAGCCAGAACTGGTTTCGTCTTTCTTCTTTAAGTTCCGGGTGTATTTTGTTGGCTATCGGATGTGGATTGGTAAAATGTTTTCATCTTCTTCCACGCGTGATGTGCTGTTGCTACGCGCGGACGGTGAAACGAAACGTCCATCGTCGTTGTGTGGGTGTTTCGTGCCGGTGTAACCGATGTCCAGATTTTCTCCCGTCAATTGGACGAATTCTGCCATACGATGTGAACGTATAATTAAAAGTCTTTTCCTGGTCCAATTCCTCGCTTCGGGGTAAATATCAGTTTTAGTGATTGCTTCTTTTGCCTAATTTTGGGTTGATTTTCATTGTGTGTGTTTCTGTTACAGCGATGCGCCCACATTGCGCTTAATTTAACTTCACCACACTATGTGCTGGTTCGGCAATGGTCTAGAATAAAATCTTACCCTCAAATTATTTCCTACTCAGGTGAGTGTTGCTTTTTGCTTAATTTCTTTCCCCACGCTCGTTTATTTCCAATAAACAGCATTCTGTGATGGTGTTAACGATGGTTTTCGTGTTTTTCAGTTATTCCAATTCGCCAATTTCCTTCTTTCGTGTCGGATCGTTTCGTACTGACTTCATATACTTACGTCTACCTGACGAAAAATAAATAAAAGACCCACCCTTGCGTGGTAAGTTCTACTTTATTAAAAACTTAAAATAGTGCATATATAAACTCAAATGCCAACTATATACTAAGTAATGTTTTTTCTTTCTAGGGTTTTTTTTTTTATCTGTCTATACTTTAAGACTTGATCTTACGACTTTTCTACCGTCCTCCTTGTGTCTATCTGAGGGGTGTACGATTGATACATGAAGAGGCGTGATCCAGGAGTCCGTTCGACTGCCAGATCGTCACTACGGATGGAGTAATCTCTTTGATGGCGGTGTTGTAGTGTCGGACTGGTAGGATGTGAGCGACCTTACTCGAGCTTTCTTCATATGTACGGTAAAATCTTATATTCACTCTTAACTTGCCAAGCAACCAAACAATTATAAACGTGTAATTTTAATTAAGATATTATAGGTAGTTTAAGACTAACACCTAACTTTAATTTAACTTTGCTTAAGACTAGCATTTAGCTTTATTCGGATGGTGTTCCATGTCTCCGACTGTTTTACCTTACTACGTTAAAAGGTTAAAATAAATTGTAGTTAATATATTTCTTGGTTTTATTTAGTCACTGCTCAAGTTTGTTGATGAAGTCACCTGGCGCTCGGTAAATATAAATTCGGTGTTATTTTATCACTCTGGCTACAACGGATCACACGACCCTTAAACTTTTCTCTTGCTCTACCCTTCACTTTTCGTCGCCTACCCTTAGCATCTTTGGCGAGCTGAACCATAGCCATCTAAAATATTACAAAATGGCGCCCAACGTGGGGCCAGTTTGACAGTGACTAAATATTTAACTATTTGTAACTATTTTTTTTGTTGGTTGCTTTGGAATCTTTTTTCCTTTTTTATAACTGAGTAGCGAATATGTTTTAATGTGTTAGTATAAGGTGTACTTTTAAGATTGCTTCCATGTAATCTGGATTTAAACTAAAAATTTAAATCATAAATATTTTTAACTAACTCAACATAAACTTAAAAGTTTTAAATACAAAACTTTAACTGAACTTTATTATGTGACGAGTTTTTGCTGCTTTTGCTGTACCTTACTTCTCAATACTTTTTGTGAAGTACCTACAAAAAAAAAAAAAAAAAAAAATACTCATTTGAATATTAATACTGACCTTCCAATATACTGTGTATTGTGAATTTAACTGGTTTGACACTGCTGTACTACGCACGTATAATTCGACTCTGTCTATAAGTAACATAAACAAAATTGTTCTACTTAAAATTTTTTAAATAACATGACTTTTTGCCATACTTTCTTTAAGCATTGTGGTCTACGCTTTGTGCTGCTATTAATAAAGCTATTTAAAGCTAACGTTTGTAAAGTTGGAATTTGAGTTTTCTTTGAACATCAAGGACTTCAGTTTTTTTTTTTACACTTAAATAAACTAAAATTTTAACGACTTCTTAAACTTTCAAGATGGACTTTGTAAAAGCCGGTTGCAGTATAGCATATTTAAAAAAGGATGAAATTGCACACGAACTTACTGTTCGAGGTTGTAGGGTGAATCCGATGTCTCGTCGTCATAGTTTACAACAATCTCTGGAACAGACTGCAGATCTAGCTAATAAAGGTGGTGTTAAGTTTGATCTTTCGGGAAGTTTGGATTTATCTGCAGAAATTTTGATCATTCAACGTAAGATCGAAGAGATTGAAACAGCTTTAAGTGACGTACTTTCCACTTCTTCTAAGTCTCGTCTGTTCTCGCGGTGTAGATATTTTCTTTGTCGTTTATCACGTTTATCGGAGTGCGAGGACACTCAACTGCTGCAAATAACTTTAAAAGCTTTGATGGATCGCTTACAGGCTGTGACTAGCGAACCTGATTCTGAGGATGAGAGTGGTGATACTAGTGACGTTGGTGATCGTAACGTTTCTCCTCAGGTTGTTAAGAAAATAATTTACAAAACTGAACGACACTTTAACATTAACTCGTTTAACTTAAAATATAATGGCAACTCCTGCGCTCGTCTATTTCTGTCACGTTTGGAAGAACTGCGTGTGGCTAGGCAGATTTCTGAACTGCAAATTTTCAGAGGATTTACTGAGATCCTGGAAGGACCTGCTTTATCGTGGTTTAGATCTCACCGTGACCAATTCTTTTCATACTCTGATGTAGTCAAAGCTCTACTTGACGATTTCGATATCCCAGACTTAGATCATAAATTGATGCAAGAGATTCGTGCTCGTACTCAAGCCAAGGATGAAACTATAGTATCATTCGTTTCGGAAATCTTAGGTATGTTTGAGCGATTAAGTAAGAAAGTTCCTGAAGAAGAAAAACTGGACATTCTCAGCCGTAATATCCGACCTGATTACAGCAGGGAGTTAGCGCTTCATGACTTTAATTCTATTTCTCAACTAACAGCATTGTGCAAGCGTATAGAACTAGCGAAGGTCAAGGCTGAACAATTTCGCGAACCTTTTTCTTCTAAATTAGACAAGGACTCTTCAATTCCAGGACAATCGTGTGGAGCTAAATCATTTTCTCCCGGTTGGCATAAAAAATCTCCGCGCTCTTACCAACAACCCAAATCTTTTGTGGCTTCTATGCAGACAAATAAGCAAAACCAGTCTTGTTTCCGCTGTGGTTTAAATAATCATGTTACTAGCCGATGTATGAAATCCAGAGACATCGTTTGTTTTAAGTGTGGTGAAAAAGGCTTTCGTACTCCGGACTGTCCTAAATGTTCTATGCAGTCAAAAAACTAAAGAGCTTTGTCTTTTCTAATAAAACATCTAAGTTAAATTCTACTCCCTCTCGCGTAGAAAAGACAATTTGTTTTGAACCTCAAAAGGGAGATACTAGACTTTACGTACTTCTCAATATTCTAGATTTAAAGGTTAAAGCTTTACTGGATTGTGGTGCCAGCTGTAGCATCCTAGGTATGAACAGTCATCTCACGTTTTCTGCCATTGGTATACCAATTCTTACTCATAAAATTCCTTTAAAACTTAAAGTAGCAAATGGTCAAGAACTACTTTGCACAGAATATATGTGTTTACCTGTTAATTACAATGGTAAAATTGAAATCATACACTTTAACATTCAACCTAAAATAACTACTCATCTTTTACTCGGACTTAATTTTTGGAAAGCTTTCAAGTTGGCTCCAGAAATAATATCTACTTTATCTGCTGGTGACTATGTGAATAGCCTATCTTCAGTTACTGCTGAAATCGGTCTTAATGACGTTGATTCATTAACCTTCACACAAAAAACTTGGACCTTTGGTCTTTACTCTAAAATCCCTAGATGGGAAAAATCTAGGTAACTTTCATATTAAAGATTTAGTTCGTCCTGGCGAAGCTGCCCCATCTCCTTGATGCGGTGCTTGTGCTTCAGCCTACTCTTCAGGATTCCTTCTGATCTGACTGAAGGTAGTTCGGTGTTGATTTTATAATCATCGGTCTTCCTCAGATTTCTTTTTTCTCTTTTCGACGACTTACACAGACGTAATTGTCTAATTCTAATTCATTCTACTTTCTATACGTGTTGAGTTGCGTACGAACTAGCCGTATTGTTACTAATAGTATTTACTTTAGGTGTGACCTTGTAAAGTCATCCCAATTACTTAAATAATTTCCTTTATATTTTATTTCCACAAAGATAGGACTTTTCGGCGTCATATCTAAAAGGGAATATCTGTAAGAAGTACTCCATTTCAAACTTTCTTACAGTACAATTCATTGTGTTGGATATTTAGGTTCTTGAGAAATTCTTAGCTTGGTCTACGTTTCCGGTCCTATTCCAATAGGCAATAGTTAATAAAGTCAACGTATCTTGCCACCCTTACCTTTAGTAAAGTCGACTAATAAGTTAGTTTTAATGGGCCCGTAGTTTATTAAGTCTAGCATTACATGTTTAGGTAACATTTGTATTTAGTTCGCTTATAGTGTTTCCCACGAATCTGTTGGAACACGTAGGTTAGTCATCTAGGTTTAATTAGAGTCGGAGATTCTCTTCTCGACTTATATAATTTCTGCATGTTAGGTTAAGATATTTTCTGGTTTGCTTGGAAGTCTTGAGTACTCTCTCTGTGACATATTTGTGGTCCACTGAATTTAGTGGTTATTCCTGGCTATGACTTTATCGATCGGTCCCTTTGGACATCGACGATTCTTTCTTCTGGTACTTGCTACCATTAATAAGGTTATTACACCGTTCTCGGTGATTAATAATTTTATTTCAGAATCTTTCAGATTCTGAAATAAAATTATTTTCCCAACTAAAGTGATACTGTAACACTTCGAGGTTCACTCATAGGCTAAATCATAAAGTAAAACAGACACTGTTCAACAACTACTTCGTTACGACTTTCAAAGTGGAAATATTACCTTATTTCTGCGATATGTCGGAGGTGTGGTAGTATTACTACTTGCTACACGCGCCGCAATATTCATTTTATCCACTTTTAAGACACAATATCACTTAAACATTAGTCAAATACAATAAAACACTTATTTCTAAATTGTTGTTTTGATTAAGACAGTTCGGTGGTATGCGTTTAGTGTCTCCAACATGTGTTCTTAGACGTCATTCATGACAGCTGTCACGTCTGACGTTTGTCGCTTTTATTTCAAGGAATGAAGAGTTAATTAAATCTTAAATGTGGTTTTTCTCAGTGGTTTAGTAATAAAGTCCGTTTATCACTGTTGAATACCAATTATTCTAAAATTATTTTAATGCAAAGGTTCATTCACCACTTTTGTTGACAACTTCTTCACGGATAACGAAACGTTTTGCACGCACACGTCGGCAAGGCTTTCCCTACCTCTTGTTTTTGTTTCGTTTCAGGTAATCTGGTCATTCTGAACTGGCGAATCACGAACATGGCGTTATTTTGTTTTTCCTTTCGCTGTTCCAAAGAGCCAGAACTGGTTTCGTCTTTCTTCTTTAAGTTCCGGGTGTATTTTGTTGGCTATCGGATGTGGATTGGTAAAATGTTTTCATCTTCTTCCACGCGTGATGTGCTGTTGCTACGCGCGGACGGTGAAACGAAACGTCCATCGTCGTTGTGTGGGTGTTTCGTGCCGGTGTAACCGATGTCCAGATTTTCTCCCGTCAATTGGACGAATTCTGCCATACGATGTGAACGTATAATTAAAAGTCTTTTCCTGGTCCAATTCCTCGCTTCGGGGTAAATATCAGTTTTAGTGATTGCTTCTTTTGCCTAATTTTGGGTTGATTTTCATTGTGTGTGTTTCTGTTACAGCGATGCGCCCACATTGCGCTTAATTTAACTTCACCACACTATGTGCTGGTTCGGCAATGGTCTAGAATAAAATCTTACCCTCAAATTATTTCCTACTCAGGTGAGTGTTGCTTTTTGCTTAATTTCTTTCCCCACGCTCGTTTATTTCCAATAAACAGCATTCTGTGATGGTGTTAACGATGGTTTTCGTGTTTTTCAGTTATTCCAATTCGCCAATTTCCTTCTTTCGTGTCGGATCGTTTCGTACTGACTTCATATACTTACGTCTACCTGACGAAAAATAAATAAAAGACCCACCCTTGCGTGGTAAGTTCTACTTTATTAAAAACTTAAAATAGTGCATATATAAACTCAAATGCCAACTATATACTAAGTAATGTTTTTTCTTTCTAGGGTTTTTTTTTTTATCTGTCTATACTTTAAGACTTGATCTTACGACTTTTCTACCGTCCTCCTTGTGTCTATCTGAGGGGTGTACGATTGATACATGAAGAGGCGTGATCCAGGAGTCCGTTCGACTGCCAGATCGTCACTACGGATGGAGTAATCTCTTTGATGGCGGTGTTGTAGTGTCGGACTGGTAGGATGTGAGCGACCTTACTCGAGCTTTCTTCATATGTACGGTAAAATCTTATATTCACTCTTAACTTGCCAAGCAACCAAACAATTATAAACGTGTAATTTTAATTAAGATATTATAGGTAGTTTAAGACTAACACCTAACTTTAATTTAACTTTGCTTAAGACTAGCATTTAGCTTTATTCGGATGGTGTTCCATGTCTCCGACTGTTTTACCTTACTACGTTAAAAGGTTAAAATAAATTGTAGTTAATATATTTCTTGGTTTTATTTAGTCACTGCTCAAGTTTGTTGATGAAGTCACCTGGCGCTCGGTAAATATAAATTCGGTGTTATTTTATCACTCTGGCTACAACGGATCACACGACCCTTAAACTTTTCTCTTGCTCTACCCTTCACTTTTCGTCGCCTACCCTTAGCATCTTTGGCGAGCTGAACCATAGCCATCTAAAATATTACAACATGTTGTACATCTGCTTAGAAGTTTTTTTTACGTTGGCTATACTTCTATTGGTTTTCTTTTGTTTATTTTATTTCTTAAAATGGTTTTACGAACGATATGGCATCGAAATTCATCTAGTTCTGTAATTTTCGAAGGTCTATAAATAATCCAAATTGCAAAAAAGCAAAACACAGGGGCATGGCAGAGGTAGTTATCGTGTGGTAAAAAATATTAGTTCTAATGTGATTATCTTAGAAGGAAACTGGGAAATACGTTTTTACGGAGAAACGGCCACCCGATGCCTTATATTAGGTACAACTATTTAGGAAGGCGCTGCTTTCCTCGCTCAGTCGGGGAAGGGACTAGGAAAGGTGCCCTAAAAAAAATGTTCGTCACTACTTAGACGGTAACTACGGCAGCCATCGAATCATTTTGTCAGTCTAGTGTGAGTTTTTGTCAATCAGTCAATGTGTTACCTTGGAGTTGAGCATGATCTCCGGCGCACGGTACCAGCGTGTGGCGACGTACTCCGTGAGGAAGCCGGTGTGGTCGTGGTCGGGGTCCGCCACTCGCGCCAGACCGAAGTCGCAAATCTAAACAACCAAACAACCATGTTATATACGAAGCTTGGGGCGTACTCCGAAATTCGGTTTTCGAATTTCTTACCATACCATTCCTCTACGATTAATACTCTAAGATTAATAACCATTAGTTTGAGCGAAAAGTCACCGTATTAGAAGTTTTTTCACCATATTTTTTTCTTTACCTCTTCATATAATTACAATTTTGACGTTAGTTATTAAAATTATGATTAGGTATTTACATATTTTCATTTAATTTTTACGTTACCTACTATTAGTACAGAGTACAGCAATAGCTGTTTTTTTTATGTTAGAGAGGCCAGACAAACGAACTAGTGGGTCACCTGAAGTAGAGGTTTAGCGTGTTGTCTTTCAAACAAATAAAATGTACCTAATATTAACTTTGTACCGGTATACAGAAAACAAATCAAATGGCCAAACAGTTGTGTAGGTACATATCGTCTCAAAAACCTCTATCACTTATATGGATAAAGTGTCCAATATATCTCGTGCAAACAATTAACAAATTAAACCCTCGTTGAATCGCTCCAAGATTCATCAAATCACAGAAAGACAGAACTAATTAGTCACGCTATGTAATAATCACATTAAGTAAAAAGAAGCCTACAATTCGCTGAGAGTACTCCTAATTTATCCCCAGAGATTAGGCGCCCCTTGACAAAGTATTTCACTTTATTAAGCGGCTGCCTCAACGTTAGTATGACGAACTGGTATTCAACTCTTTGAAAATAATCCCAGCTAGCTACAAAGTTTGTGCGAAACTTGAGAAGAAATATACCGAAGCAATATGAATCAGTAACTCATTAGTTGCGGCAAGTATCAACAGTTTGTTTAAAAACGATTTTTACCAACATTGGACTTTAGGGGCTGAACATAATTCAAGCTAGAGAACAAACACTTGTTTGTTATTTTGTAGATATTCTCGCAATACCGACAGTTAAAATATTTTTCAACCATAGAACAGCTTCCGATGAACAAAAAACATTTACAGTACCCGGCCATAAAGATTGCGCATCGGTCTTCTCAGTTAATATAGGCTTCGTAGAGCGTTGTCTCGCTCTAACTTACGTGACGCCGATTATCTTTTTCTAAAGACCGAAGTGCAATTTTTATGGCCGGGCACTGTACGTACCTTGCTACTCCGCTACCATGCAAGGGTATCAGAGATTTGGTAGCGGAGTAGCAAATGTTTCAATCATCATGAATCAATAAAGTTCAGCATTTGAAAAAAATTGAAATTCTAGATTTTTGTCTTAGCATGGTGAACGATTATTAAGCTGGGGGCCATTAATCTTAACTTCAAATCTCGTTATGTATTGTGTGCTTTGCAAGCATATTCATAGCTTTGCCAATCCGAGCGAGTTGCATCCTATGTTGAACATCTAACATCTTGATAGGGATTAGCTACCCTCTTGCCGGCATATAGCAAGTTCAGTGAACACGGCTCATCCCACTTCTCGTTTAAGTACCATGTTGAAGTTGCACGAGTACTTCCAGCCTGCTGCCATCTCCTAGTTTGAAATGAAAATAACTTAATGCATGCTGAATTTATCCTTTGATCGCTTTTCATTTGAAAAACCATTTCAATTTGAAAATGAATAGTTGCCCGATTGACGAAGTCGGCGTGGCGTAACGACTGTGCTTTATCCTATCAGCTAACTCCTATATTGTGGTTTGTCCGTTAGAAGTATCTTCAATTATATTAATGTCACCGATATAAGAGACACGGAGAAACTTCTGGAATTTGCGTCTGGCGTCCGTCACCCGCTTCCCGTAGTTGTTCTATGCAAGTAACTTAAATAAAACACCGAATAATGCACAGGCTGTGTAGCTAGTCAGTTCGTACAAACATCGACTTCAATTATTTAATTAAGTACCGAATATTGCACGCATTTCTTCATTACAGCCAGTTTTTACATAATTATTAGGTACTAATTTCCTGGTATTTAAACCCAGTTTACACATGGACAACGTCTTAAGCAGCAGTAGATTAGATGCAACGACTTCGAATTTACTATCACCGCTACCAGACACCGTTATCCTAATACATGACTTTTGATGCATCAAAGAATATAATAGTACTTAAGCAACATTACCTTCAGGTCGCAAGTTGTGTTGAGGAGCAAGTTGGAGGGCTTGAGGTCCCTGTGTAACACGTTTGCCGAGTGAATGTACTTCAGCCCTCGCAGGATTTGGTATAGGAAATAACAGATGTGGTCGTTACTTAATTTCTGAAAAAAAAAACCATTAGTTAGTACCGCGTCATAATAATTTTATGCAGAAAGCAAACACTCCAGCTTTGACTAAAGGAGTCACTGTAATTAATATTTTTTCAAGAATTATGTCATCTGAAATACCTACGAGTACAATACATTTTTAATGTGTAAAAAAGCAAGCACAAATAGGTATCTTTTACCTGTGTTTTTAACAATTTGTATAGGTCTGTTTCCATTAAACACTGCACGATGTAAACATCCCTCATTTGGTCGATAGAGTCAGCTCTTAAAATATCTCGAATGTCGATTATCTGCAAAGAAATCATACCATGAACGACAGTACTGAAAAAAATCCATTCCATTCTATGAAGGAAAACGTTTCCGGTGTTTTTATAGCGAGTGAACCAAGTTAAGCGATTCCAGTAGTGTGCGAGCCGCTCAAACGATTGCAACAGTATAAATTCCTGTAACGATATTGAGGTTTCATCGGTGCAAATCGTTTAAAACGGTCGTTATTGGATATTTATTAAACTTTAGCGTCAGCCGCGAACAGAAGAATGCCACACCGATTTTTCTTTCTATAAACATGCTACAAAAAATAAATTGTAAATCATTTATGAAAACATTACAAAGAAATAAGAATTACTTACGTTTTCATGCTTAAACCGAGTTAGGATTTTAATCTCTCTTAGGGTTCTCTGACAATAGGTCTGGTGCTCGAACGGCGATATTTTCTTAATAGCGACTTTCGTCTTCTTCACATTGTCGAAGGCCGACCTGCGGAGCAATAAAACCGATAAATCATCCGAATGCGAAGGTCTCGGAGCGCCATAATGGAATTATCATATGAACAAGACAATATCACATCGCGGAGGAGGTATTAAAAGATGGCAATAACACTTATTTCCCACATTGTCTCGCCATAGCCCTCGAATAAAGCTCACCTATTGAGTTTTGCCCTCAATGGCCACTTGCTTCAAAAGCCTACTGTAGCGGATGTTTATTTATAAGGAAAACGAGGGTTTTATTGCTAGCTGAAAATAATCACTGAAACCAATTTTCAGTTGGAAACAAAACAATGATTAATCGGCTTTAAAATACAGCTTTCGCCTGCCACCTCTGACAAACGTACAATTCGATTTTCATTACTCACTCGGGTAGAAT
Source organism: Pandemis cinnamomeana (assembly GCA_932294345.1). Lineage (NCBI taxonomy): Eukaryota > Metazoa > Arthropoda > Insecta > Lepidoptera > Tortricidae > Pandemis > Pandemis cinnamomeana. Next base: position 4,610,522 of record OW028705.1, on the reverse strand, counting down.
TTCCAGTATGACAAGCGTGTTTGTTTAACTTCATTAGGTATGTTTATTATGCGGTGTAATGAAAATAACTACCTACTTAAGATGTTTCGCCATAGAATAAATATGTTCTTATTTATTCTATGGTTTCGCCAATATTGGTTCACAACAATTGGACAAACGTAACAGTAAGAAAAAGCAATAAATATTTCAAATAACAAAGCCAAGAGTCTCTTAACCTTGACAAAATCTTTCACTTTGGGTTTACGTTTTACTGTGACTGAAGGACGATAATGATGGAGACGAATTCAATGGGCGCTCAAAATTCTAATCAACCTACTCACCACTGACTTATTCATTGTCAAAAGAAAGGAACACTTTAGGATGTCTGATGATAAATAGGATTTCGGATGGGGAAGGAAAACATTTCTGTCTGTCGCACACTTTTTATTTTGAAAATTTAGGGTCGGGTAGGGTGTTGTGCAAACGTCACGTGTTATCTGGAAGCATTCTGAAGCCCTGCCCTCGGCCGTGACAGCCGCCCCGCCCCCCATGGAGACGAGTAATTTACGATCAACAACTTAAAAGCCTTACTAGACGATGTTAGGCCTTTTATTACATACGGAAATAGTTTTATTTATATTCTTAGCTGTTTTCTCGCCATGTGAATGTGCGGTTACAGTGGCAATGTAATAATTGAGTTTAACATGTAAAAATAACAGTTATTCATATGCCATACAAGTATCATCGTCACTATTGCAGGTAGAAATACAATGTGAAATGCAATATAATATTTGAATACGAATTTCCAACGAAAATCGGCATCCGTAGCGTACAATACGTGATACGTTTTGGTGATGCAGCTGGGATATGATGAACCAGTGAGATACAATAATTAAGCGAATGTGATGCCTTCCATGCTGGTCTGGGAACAAAGACAACATAGAATGTACCAGTTGCTTCTATTCCCACGAGATGGTACAAGGCCATCGAGGGAATGGGCGAAAATCTTAGGAATCATGCTATAGCCGATGTGGCAAGCAATGCATCACTATTTTGATTCCCCTTTTCATCCATACGCCCACAATCATGCTAAACATGGTCTTTAGGTTACTTTAAGCTCTGTTTACCCCGTAAGGGAGAAGGACGTGATTTATGTGTTCTAGCTGTTGCCCGCAACTTCGTCTGAATTCGTTTATCGCTATTCCGCAGGAACTACGCAATTTCCAGGGTTTTTTTTTTTTTTTTATTTATTTAATATATATATAAAATAACACAATTGGGGTTCATATGCCACTATTGAAAAACCCTCTGGGGGTTTATGTAGTAGTAGGCGAGTTACAGCGGTTCAGTGCGTCGCTAACCAAACTAAGTAGGTACATTGTTGTCACTCTCTAGGTACTTAAGTAGTGATTTTTGAGTATCTTTTTACATGTTTTGGGATTGTTGGCAGTGTTTATCACTTCGCTTAATAATTCCTTTGGGAGGGTATTCAGTGTTGCGGGTATTAGGTAAGAGTTAGTTCTCCTTCCATAGGAATTACTATTACATGGCAAATTGTAAGCTGGCAAATAATCCAAACGGCGCAGTTGGTGCGAACGGGTCTTTTGTTCGATTGTGGGTATGGCAGCGCATTCCTCAGAGAGTAGGGACATACTGAATTTATTAAAAATATTAATTACCCTGCAGTGGCTAAATAAGCTACTGTAGTCATCTGCGTAGCGGGCTTTCACATAATTAGGTACTATCGTCTTCAACAATGAAACTTGTAATTTGTATATTCGTTCTATATATGTTTTATATGTCCTACCATAGCTGCTTAGTCCATAATCAATTACAGAGTCTGCCATTGCAAGGTAAAGAGTTCGCAGGATTTTATAGGGAATTTTGTACTTCAGTATCGACAATTTAGCTGCTATAGACCTTAATTTGGAGCATATATGGTCTATGTGTGGCCTCCAATTTAATTTACTATCCACAATCAGACCGAGGTAAGTGTGATGCGATACAACCTCTATAGCTCGGCATTTACATCCATCAATTAGTGGGTTATGTAGGCAGAGGTGCCCGTGAGCCACGACACTGGGGACCCCTGTAACTTGTTTATAAGGGGATTTAATATAGACCATTTTGGTTTTAGATGCATTTATCACTAACCCCATGTCATGAGCCCACCTGCACAGTTGATCGAAATTGTATTGCATAGCCTCTTGAGCGCAAGTTAAATCCTTGTGGGCAGTAACTATGCATGTATCGTCCGCAAATTGGTATACAGAACCCCCGCTGAATATATTAATATATAAATAGTAGCCTATGTGTTATTGCAGACTATAACCTATACCTATGTTCCAAATGTTATCCAGATCTGTCCAGCCGTTCTGGCGTGAAAGAGTAACAAACACCCATCCATCCATCCATACTTACAAACTTTCGCGTTTATAATATTAAGTAGTATGTATGTATGCGATGTCAAAGATTTATTTTTGAGCAACTTACCAGATGAGTCAGTTATTAGAGCTGTTGCTGCTTGTATGATTTTAACCATTTCAACGCTAAGTCTCGAATAACGAAGCACTACCCTATTAGTGTAAAACTTATGCGCACACAAATCCGACGTAATTAGACATTTTCAATGGTTAAAGGGTAATAAGCAAATGGGCAACATGAACCCGTTTTCTCAATATAACTGAGAATAATATTCCCTTTTGTACACCACGAACGAGATTTATAATTGAAGGGACATACGTATATGTACACAGTAGTACAGTCACATTATTTCAAGTTCAAACAAAGTTAAGCAAACAATACATTTTGAAACAACGCAAGTACAGCCTTTACGTTACCAATTTAACGGGATTGTGCCTCCAAGTACTTACCTGTAAGTAAAGAAAAACATAATTAGATTTATGAATTTACTTGTGTATGAATGCATGGTTGTGGTTGGAATAATCTTTAATTATAATGAGGTCGGTAGCATTAATTATTGAACACAATAGAACACAGAAAATTTACATTTAGAAACATAGTAGGTATAACAGTTGGGTGGATGCTGTTTTTTCATTTTAATTCAAGATATCTCTGTGATTTTCTCATCTTTTAATGTAACTCACAAATTGAAATAAATTAATCGAATCGATTTAATTTAATGTGGCAAAACCGCAAGAACTTACTACTGTATGTGAATGTCTAGATTAGACCCTGGCATGACCAATGAAGCTACGATAATTCTTAATCATTATTAAACGCATTTCGCATCACCAAGGTGTGGTGTGGCAGTTAAGTAAGATAGACAAGCGAGAAGCAAACGAAATTTCCCTGTTCAATTTAGGCGCGCTATTAATTCCCAAGGCGACAAGGGGAAGTTCACTTCGGGGATCCGAGAAACCTTGTTTTTTACAGGCACCTTAAGTTTCAATTAAGCGAACCTTAATCAGAATGTTCCAGTGGCCAGTAATTAATAGCAAACAGCGTTGTAACGTCCGTCACACGTAATTAAAAAGGCAAACATTGGACGGATTTACATATAACCAGTTAATCGAGTTTCCTTTATATTTTTTGTTTGAAAATACAAATTGATAAACCTGATATAAACAAATGTCGATTGTTTGATCGCTCGCGGTTACTCTAATTAGCTATATACTTACTTGCCGTACTCTAAAACGTAAATGAACTGTATAGACACTAAGCTCGTGACGTTCAACTATTTTACTTGGAAAGTCGACGTATTTGACGGTCAGATTTTTTCATTTGCACTTATCTACCTATGAAAACATCCAGCTTGAACCTAAAATTCTTATGTTTACATAAATAATCTCCGAGCCATCTCATTTACTTTCCAAAGTTTAAGAAACAAATTACATGCGAGTGACCTTAACTTGTAAGATAACGGCCATTTTTCTCTGCCGCGTGTTTAAACACTAAACTTTACTTTTAGTATCTAACTTAACGGCTGAGTCCGACCACAAAAACTTGCGGTCCCTGAGGCTAAAGTTATTAAGGGCGAGCCGGGCCTCGGGGTGGTGATAAGACAATAGAAAATTGCGTAAGTACATCTCGTAAATGATGGTGAACGCGATTAGATTACGGGGAAGATACTCCAACGACCCTCTCGTTTACGATAATTTCTTGCTAAATGACTCCGCAAAACATGTTAGTTGTATAGACCGGGAGGGAAGATAAAAATAGAAAAGTAGATTAATACATAACTAGATTTCTTTGATTCTGAAATTAAAAAAAAAACTTCTCTTTACTTCATGTGATGTGTGACAATGATATTCGCACGCAGTTCACAGAAGGTCAAGAAAAAAATGTGAACACGACGTCTTGTCAACCACGTGCTTATGAGCATTTTTCAATAATTTTGAGCAGCTCTGATGAATCTCACGGAGACAATACGAAAACTGACCAAATTTTTGCACAAGCATGAGACGTTATTGGAATTATCAGATACCTTAACCGAAAAAAAATAGCATTTCGAAATTATTAACACAAATAATTACCTATTGTGTTTATTTCAATAACTTTATTTGGTACCTATTTACTATAAATTATCGTAACAACACTTTTACAGGAAATGCACTTGGTTTATTCAAACGATGACATGGGTTTTTATATTATTTTAGCATTAGCATAGTAGCGCAGAAAATACTTAAGTAATTAATTAGTACCTTATATTAAAGACTGAATGAGGTTAGTGAAGAACGAGCATTCGCTTGTTTTTTTACTCTTTGAAATGTAATGGTCCAATAAACAACGGCGACTAAGTAAAGAGAAGATTACTTGTGGGGGCAGAAAAGCTCGTAAATATTTCCTTTTATTATGGCTTAGATTTACGATACTACTAATCGTTAGAAAAAAAAGCCATACTGTGTTTATGAATGTGGATTTTTGGTTCGACGAAAACAAATAATGTGTCTGGACAAAGTAGAAAAAAGTAGTGTCTGCCCACCCCTATGGGAAAAAGGCGTGACTGTATGTATAATGTATGTGTATGTACAAAAAGGCAAAAACACTGACCTAAAAAAATTATATGTGTTTCGATTAAGATGCAATATAAACCTACACAGTTATAAAATAAAGCGATGCTTATTTATAAAATAATGCGAACAATATAAATACAGACTTAAATATTTTTGTGCTGGAGCCGAGATATTTTGACACGTCACTCGAAAGTGATGAAACATTTTGATAAATTCGTAAAGCGAGGAAAAGTTTGAAATTGCAGCTTTACTGTGGCTTGTCAAGTAGTCTTTAATTTCTTTCGTAGCAATACACAGATTTTTACCACTTTCTTCTGGTATTTTCGACTGAACTGGGTCGAATTTGCACCAATTAAACAGAAGCTTGAACCAACTAATCGCATATGAAGGATATATATGTTATTCGATTTTATTTCCCATTCCCGGGTACGACAGCGCGTGCCATGAATTGTCCCGTGACCTGTGTAATACGTACAATGTTTCACCAATATTTCCTCCGATATCTCATCCTCTTTGACCCCACATTTTATTCCGCGACTTATGAGGACGACCCGGCCCATTCATATCATATTGACAGACAAATCAAGTATGCAAATTGAAATAGTCTCATCGCGAAATCTCATTTCGTTGGTTTACTCAGTACTCCATTGAGCTTACTGAACTAATACTGGACGACGTACTAAGAAAGTATTTGTCATCGCCAAAATTGAGTAGGTTTCGCAGTTATTTGCCTCCGAAAGCGAATTGGGCACGTCATTGTGAGGGAAATTTATTTCCGAGTATATCGGGCCAAACGAACGTGCTTGTTGACATAAATTAGGCGAATCGAATTGCTAACCGTTCGCTACGAAATCAAATTGGCAGAACTAATATTCTATACGGAATTGCAAAATTATGAAATTGAGAAAACTTTAACTCAATATTTTTCATAGGTTGTGGGACTCAGGTAAACCCTACAGGCCTACACCATTTAATTTAAAAGCAACTTTTCTCGTCTAGTCATGAATTGTTTTACGTTTGAGCTCCTATTCCTATGTACCTACTAGGAGAAAGCACGACATCCAACGATAGAATACAGTATTTGCATATAAATGCAATCTCAACTATTATTTCCCTGGCTAGAGCAATATTGAATTGCAGTAGGTATACAGGTACAATACCTATAGAAGGGATCCCGAGGCGAGGCGTTGAATTGTGGCGTTGACATTCAATTTCCTTGCTCAGCTTGCAACGATCTCTTGCTGGAGCCAGATGCAGTGCTATAGACTAATTTCTATATCTATAGGTAGCAGTGGCGTGACCGAAGGGAATTTAACTAGCCCCTCTAATTCTGCACAATAAAAGTGCCCAACTGCATTAAAATAGGCAATCCCGGTGGGAATCGAGTTCCACGCTACTCCACAGATAGGTAGTTATAATAAATGACAGAAGAAAATGTAACTTATTTGTAAACTTTAAACGAATAGATAGCTAGTAAACCCGCAGCGGCATTACAATTATACAAGTCTAAGGGTCTGTCTCACCACTCTCTGTTAAGCTCCGGTTATTTTGTGTCAGTTATCTATGGTTCCCTCTCTATTTCTTACTACGAAACAGACAGGACTAACATCTTAGATAACCAACACTTAAAATATCAGGGTCTTAACTGAGAGTGGTGAAACAGGCCCTTAACTACCAGTCAGCGGCTGGGATTTGATCAATGTTGCTAGGATAGACTTCGAGAAACGAGCCACAGGCAAGTATCCATTTGCATTTACTATTATTTAGCATTGTTTATTTAGATATAGAAAGACACACATCGGTGTTAAATTTGAGTGAATAAGGAAGGTCTAACTCAACAAATCATAATAAATTAAATTTATAATTTAAATTTTGATTGGTTGTCAATATTTTTCAACTCCTGATCACCGAACAAAAATCATCGTGTATATATAAATAAGATTTACCGGGTCGCTTTATTACGATAAACAGCTTTTTTGACGTATGAATAAGTATTTCATTTATTCTAGTCCAATTCTTGCGTGATGATACCTATCTCCAGAGGCTGGGATTATATGGGTACTTGTGTGACATATTCATGAATATTTACGTGCTGCATACATAATATTATAGCGAATGAGATTGCGCAATTAAAATTTCAGTAAGACAGTGAAATGAAAGATTCATAATTTAATTAACAATCTCAACTCTTTACCAACTACAATAATAAATAGTTGAACAGATGTAATTGGGTACATTCGCAAAAGGAAGCAAATAATAGTTTCTTAATGAGGCGTGTTTGAGGATAAATCAGTGTTCTGTTGCTAGTTTGTATTGCTCTCATTTACGTAACTCCGAAACAGCTCATTCTAAGTAAACCCAGAGGGATCTCATAAGTACGCTTATTATACTCGGGAGCAAAGAAACCACTCCACACACAGTTGCTTCCCGTTGCATGAAAAGTGACCCGGTTTCTTTGCTCCCGAGTGCATTATGAAAGGGCGATTTTTATCCACTTCGTCGGAATAGTCCACAATAGTCGTTCAATGCAGGTTCTGTAATCACTTTCAACAATGCATAATAAATAATCAACTCTTTTATTTAAAAATAAATAAATAAATCTTCAACAAATCATAACACCGAGTGAAATTTAGCGAGAACTGTGACTTTTATGTGTATCAACATTCGCAACGCTACTTAAAATAATTATTTAAGAGACATCGTTACGCTAAAATCTAGCACGGCCATACAGTTTGCAAATAAAGCTGGGGTTTATGTCATACGGCGTGGACGCGAGCAGTAAAAGCTTCCATCATGCTTGTGTTGCAGTCGTTCGTTATCCCTAATGAGAAGCGAACCAGACTCGACGAATAACTTATTTACTAGTTTGTATGTAAATTATTTGCAGTAAATATTTTCACGGCACGATCCATTTCAGTCTGAAGAAAATATCGGCAAGCTTACCTACCCCCGCTCTAGTACTTTGCTTTTTTTTTATAACTAACGACCCGCTCCGACTTTGCAAGAGTAAAATGTAATACTAACACTGTGCTAGAACTATCAAATAACTTTGTCAAATTTTAACGATATTTTATAATAGGTTAGTGTCTCTAACTTATTTATTTTATTGGTTGTCTTGTAGAGATCGCTATTAAGCGATAAGATCGCCTATTGTCTACTAGTATTTGTATTGTATTGTAGTGTTACAAATGTAGAATCATAGATCGATAATGAGCCCATCGAGGACGCAACAAGTCAAAATAATTGACAGTTAAAAAAAGAAGACTGTGTGAATGTATCTTTCATTTCGAAATTCCTATGGAACGTCTCGCTATATTGCAATGAATGTGTACTCGTTCACGTATTTAAAAACACTAAGCCGGAGTGTACGTACATTGTGACATCGCTACATCTAGTTACAGTAAACCACGTTCTGAGCAAACTAGCGTGGCTTGTTTAAAAAACTTCTCTAGCGTCTAAAGTAACAATGTATTCAGCAAATTTGCTGAAGCGCGCGCTATTCCCTGGACGGCAAAGTTAGACTAGAGTAGAGAGATAGTCCATGTTACAACTACCCTTATAAACGTTTCAGTGGGAGCCGACGGGCTAGAATCGTACGAACAAATGGCTATTTCAAATTCAGCTATCCCGAGAATTCAATTTCGACTCAATCGACTCGGAATTTGCAACTTTTGAATTCAAGTTCCGATTTTGACAGATTACTCGGAATAGTCAATTGAAACTGTACGTTTTTAAGGTTTCATAGGCCGTCTGTCCTCAGATACTTTCAATTTTATTATGATGTAATTTGGTATGGTATGGGTGTGCATAATAATATTACGGTAAGTGAGCTCTTAGAATCCCATTCGGGTTTCGGGTACCATCGGCCGATTCAATTATCAAACCCATAAGAGTGAGTGAGACAACAAGACAAACCTTAATGGCATTATAAGAGCTCACAAACTATAATAATCTATGTGGAGGATAACATTTTGAAATTTTCCCCGTTACGTAAAGAGAAGATGATTCCGTGTCTCGTCTAGCCCATATTGAACAGGTTTTCAAGGATATGACAAGGTTACAAAAACCATCCTACTAATATTGTAAATGCGAAAGTTTGTGACGATGTGAGTGAGTGTATGTTTGTTCCATTTTCACACTGAAACGACTGGACGGTTTTGGATACAATTTGGAACGAATATAGCTGGTACCCTAGATTGAAACATAGGCTACATTTTATCCCGGAAAATTGCATAGTTCCCGCGGGATAGCGGTAAACATGTCAGAGGTCGTAGCTGCCTGAAGTCGCAACGTAAACAATTATTGCAGAACATACTCTCAACATGAACTAAGTCTAATTCTACGCGGACAAAGTCGCGGGCAGAAGCTAGTACTTTGCGAAATGTTAAATAAGTACAGAATTTTATTAGTGTACATAAAGACGTAAATGATAAATGTGTTATCTTGATATCACAACACGTTATGACTGCTCGGAAAATATGGAGACTCCATAAAGCATATCCCGTATGAGCCATTTGTTGTGCCAGCATTAGCGTTAGCGTAATCTCGCGTTGTTAGGGTAGGCGCGGTACCTTAAATGATCGATGGTAATTTAACCAACGCGGCCTAGGAAATATCATCAGTGTCGCGTGAAGGCGTAACTTGGCACAAATGAGGTGTGCTATTATTTATTGCTAGCCCTACAACCGGTAGAAATCTATAGCTAGGGGTACAGCTGAAGAAATCAGGGGAAATTACGACGGGAGCCAGGGGTTTTCTAGTACAAAAAATAAGGACAACTTGACTAACAGATGTAATACGTAGTTGAATATAAATAAGCGAAATATTTAAGGATCATGATCATAGCTATTTGGAGAAATAGGTTTTATCAAGACAAGGCAAGCAAGATATTTCCAATGACGTCATAAGCTGGATCTATTACCGTCAGTGCCAGAGTGTCCGATCGAAGATCAGCTTCGGCTGCGGCCGTAACTTGTAAATCTTCCGAAAGGGTACTTAATACAGTGTTCTTGCAATCGAATACATATACGTGTCAAACTTACAGTGATTAGTGCGGTACTCTACCGGTGCGACCGAGCTTTTTTCTGTATTGACAAATTCGAAAAAACGCGTTTTCCAGAGATCGGACCTAGATAAACCCTAACCCCATTAGAAATTGTGATAACATCAGTAAGATTAATTTGTTCAAAATTTTAACTCTACAGCAACTCTTAGTCACGAAACACATGTCATGATCATGAAACACGTTAACACTATTAACGTACATATAATAGGTACCTACTAGATTTTAAAAATATCAGATCAAAAACACAAAGGAACTACATTAACACAACAGGTAATCTGATAGGTACTATTTTAGGAAGGAAAGTCCTAGCCAGGACAACATTTCTTTATACAAAATGTGACCTCGTCTAAGCGTTGTCGTATAAACAACGACGTAGCTTTTATAGACGTCTTAATGTAAATTACTGTTACCATAAAATATCGGATTATCTCTGCGGAACAACTAACAATTTTTTTACGGCCAAATATGGCCGATGTTAAATGATAAATTATTCCGTAAACTTTCCCTCATAACTCACCTTTGCGCAAATTCCGACCCAAGCAAGCAATATCTATTATATCCAATCTAGCTCAACAAAAGCAATAAGCGGAAGGATTCTAGAATTTAACTGCGCCATTTGAACGAACCATACTGCCGGAATATTAATTAGACTACATTAATTCCTCTGTTCGCTATTAATGTTAAGGAAAAAGCAATTCAGACTACAAATTAGCATGATTTATTGTATTTTTCGAACAATTTAACCCTTGTTAGAAGAGAGAATAAATTTAAGGATCTTTAAATAATAGAGCCGTAAACATCTCGAGGGTTTCGGTTTGTGTCGCTTGAATAATTTATATGGATTGTACTAAACGTAAGCCGTCGAAAATTACCTTCTTCGAAGTGGGCCCGACGCGCGAGTTCAGGATAAAAATAAACCAGAAGCCTATTAGATTTACAAATTTGTTACAATTATCATTACCCTGGGCACACTTAAATGCTATACAACAGCTTAAGTACCACAATATTATTAGCATAATTCATCTAATCTAAAGCAATTTATATGAATATGTCCACGTTTTAAAATGCAAACGATTTTGTGGGATCCGAATGGCTTCAACACGTCTCAATGAATATAATATAATGGCCTATATGTATAATTTCATAATATCTGGGACCCACTTATTTCGCTCTGTCAGCCAGGATTGTCGCCGACCCAATATTTACTTACACAGATAGAATGCTGAGACACAATAGTGCCCTACATTCAGAGATTAGTAAATACGCTAGCGCCATAATAAACAATGGAGATCGGAGCTCGGGAACAGTGTACGGTTGTAATGTAGCGAAGAATATTACGAGGAAATAGCTGTTTACAAAATAACGTGGTTATAATAATGTTATAATAAAGGACATTTTTGGACCACTGTAGCAAATCGTATGATTAAGTTGTCATTGATGCGATGAATTTTGCATTACGCAAAGCATTGTTTGTAGTTTAAGACAAAAAAGGAACCGGTAATTTACATGGCCACGCTTCCGACCTTGTGTATCCATGAAAAAAAATATGAAAAAAGGAACCTTGGCCTTGCCGACAAACTCTTCTTAGACTTGTTTATGTAAAAGTGCTCTGTATCCTAAACCCGGTTCGTGCCAATGAGCTCTTTCTATCTTGTTATTGGATCATTTTTCACTTGCTTGTGCAAAGAAAAGCTTTTTTCAGCTCTTCGCGTGAAGGGAGCCCTGTGAGTAATAATGAAACTTGGCTGAATGTTATACATATTATTAATTGAAATCATTTTGCGCAGCAGTAGGCTTTGTTTGTCATGACAAAACAGGGGACTCCATTTAATTGGAAACCAATATCAGGGCAGCTGAAATGAAATACTGATTCAGAGAGCGTACATTTTGCACATACCTATTAAATTTTAGATAATTTGATCTGGCAAATAATGATGAATTGATGTGTGTTTGCATCATAATAAAAACCACTACAAATATTCCACTAATATTCAATGAGATAATTTTACAAACAAATCTTAACAGGCCATTTCTTTTTTTTTTTTGTTTACTTACTTACTTCGTTCTACCTATAATATCATCAAATGTAATTTATATAACACACAAACATAATAGAGATACAGCGGTATATTTTTACGCGAAAATAATGAACAGGCTTCCCGTAATCCGTGTTGGTACACGCCAATTTAGAAAATTGAATGTGGGGAATTGAGTAAAGCTTTTATATTCGCATACACAGAATAATTTAATAATAAAGCAGCGGGTTTGTCAGATAGGTAATTCTGGATAATTAGACGTCACTCTCTGTGAGAAAACAGGAATACTTGACATACAATACAATACAATACGATACAAATACTCTTTATACACATATAAAATATATATATAATATATATATTTACATATTGAATGTGTAATGTAGCCGTTTACGATCACAGAACTAGAATAGAACTTTAGGATTAAAATTGAAGATTAGCCGATTTGGATATCAAGTCGTAATGCTACAATCATCGGTATGTTTGTCTAATGATTAAAATTAAGGGAAAAACTGGCCAAGCTGTGGTAGACTATTATTCGTTAACTTGCAAGGTCTATATGTAGAGCTGTGCTAATAATTCTTTTAAATTCATTATATGTATGTATGTATTGTATGTAAACTCTTTATTGCACATAAAAAATATAAAAATACAGTAATACAGAGAAAATAGTACAAAGGCAAAGGTTTATATAAATACACTAGCGACCCGGCCCGACTTAGCACGGGTGCAATCAGTGTTTCTCTACTTAGTCGTCTAAAGTCTACTATATTATGCATGTATCACTATATAACCAAGTCGCTTTCCACTGTCTGTCTGTCTGTCCCTATGTATATAATTCTGCGCAGACGAAGTCGCGGGCAGAAGCTAGTTATACATATAAGCTTTCCTCTGAATCACTATCTATTAAAAAAACCGCATCAAATTCTGTTGCGTAGTTTTAAACATGTATGCATACATAGGGACAGACAGACAGCGGAAAGCTACTATGTTTTATACTATGTAGTGATACAGTATATTACTTCTGTGGTTTTTTTTCACGTATCTAACACCACCGTTTAGCTCCTGGTAGGAATCCTAAAAATATTTCATTCTAACACTTTTTCGGCTTAATAATAATTTACAACTATGTCAGATTTGAAATTACACATGTCTTGATTTAAGCCGCAGATAGACAGACAGACACGCGGCCATGTTAGGAACCATAAAAATGCATCAAAACTAACTATACATATACATTATATAAAATAATGTTAAATAAACTTCACAGTCGAATAAGGATCATCGCTACCCAAAATATCGTACTAAAACCTAAAGCAAAGCTGTAAAAGGTAAATTAGGCGAGAGACCGCTGCTAATGATAATTAGGAAATATTCTGACACATTAAACGTCATAATTAAATAACCCCGAGTTACCATAATTAGACACATGAGACGTAGTTCGTCTTCGCACCCGCATCAGACCCCTGTCTCGGGCTCAGTTGGACCACCCTGTATCAACACATTTCTCGCGCATAGAGTACCTACCCGCACCAACAATATATTTGAATATTATATATATACAGTTACGTGATATGCCCTGTGCTTGGATAATACGTCCTGCGGCATGGGAGCAGACTAACCCCCTTATTCATAAACGCTCTATAGGCTTCTGCTAACTTAGCAATCGTTTGTCCTTACCCGTGAAAGGTAAATGTCAAAGTGACAGATAGGACAAACGATTGCTAAGTTAGCAGAAGCCTACAGAGCGTTCATCAATAAGGGGGTTGCTGTGTAATCAAGTCAACTGTTCACGTATATCGACAAAATGAACAAAATACCGAAATGTGGTAATAGCAGCCTTATAGTATTTTTGTTAATCTCATTTTATATTTTTCAGGCCGTTGCCCGCGACTTCGTCTGCAAAGAATCTGTTTATCGCTATCCCGCAGGAACTATGCAATTTTCCGGTATAAAAATTAGCCTATGTTTTAATCTAGTGTACCAGCTATCTCCGTTCCAAATTTGTTTCAAATCCGTCAACGTTTCATCGTGAAGAAGGAATAAACATTCACTCCTCACAAACTTTTACATTTATTATATTAGGAGGATACTCTATTAATAAATTCTTAAATGAAGTTTTTTTTTAATACCCTATTTGGTGTCCTACTGTTGGGCAAAGGTCTCCCATCTGTTTCTGTCTTTAACAAGGCTTCCCCAGTCCGGTTATGCTATCCGGCATATATTACATGTACCTAATTTGAATTCCTTATACTTATACATAAATATCATTTTTAATTATTCTCTTATTTTTTTAATGTATGGTCAAGCTTTTTATTATTTAACTAGCTTCTGCCCGCAACTTCGTCTGCGTAGAATTATACATTATGTTTAAACCTTTCTCTTGAATCACTCTATCTATTTAAATAAAAATGAATGTCCCATTCAGTTATGACGCTCTCCCTAGTGTTCAACCATTTTAATCATAATTGTATTTTTATTTTCGCTTGTAACATTTTCACGATCTCAATATAAATTCTCCTAACTTTACATTTAATTTGAATTGTGATGTAAATTTATATTGAATGAATAAAATTAACTAATAATAACACTAGCTTTATTAAAGACTACGAAGACTACAGTCTACAATAGGAGCAGAAATGAGATAAACCCGAACATACACAAAATAACACAGAATCATAAATGCGTGACACTCATAGGATTATTCAGGATCAATATAAATAGAATTACTAAGCTCCAGGCATTGTAGCCGATGTTCATCGTTCCAGGCACGTAGATCGCCATCCGCTAGCACCCGTAGAAAAAAATGTTTGAGGAAAAACGTATTAAGATCCGCGACACTCGATGATGTAACGGTGCGGTATTGTATCGTGTGATATGAGTCACTTCATTGCGCTGGCGTACGTCAGACAACTTCCGTAACAGGCGAAACATTTGCAAGTTCGTTTGTAACCGGCGTGGCCCCAAACTTGACAAGATGTTGTGTACAGTATGACCGTTATGGCTAAATTCGGATTGCACACAACAATGTTTATGTTTTAACTCTTTACTGTTCAGAAAGGGAAAGCGACCACTATTTTATACGTATACGAGCATGGTTACACATTACTTAAATAATTGATATAAAGACCCCCACGCATCGAAAGTATCTGAAATGGATATGTTATGTGTACCCCTATATGACGTAAGAGATTTTAAGTAAAAATACCTCGCACACCAAAACAAGCAACTACACGAATGCTTCGGTACCTATAATACAATTTTAATGTTCATGTTATTTCCTGATCAAACGACTTATATACATCCTTCAGACAGCTTTTTTCGGCCACTTGAGATGAACGTTAAAATTGCCGAATCTAAATTCACGAAAAGGCATCCTCCAAAATTTCAATTCAAAGCATTGTTTTTATTTTAAAGAAGACAAAACATGGAAAGCGGACAGCAATAAAACATTCCCAGCTTTTTCGCAGATAGCAATTAAATGCCAGTTTGATTACGGTCCCCGCTTTGGGCGCGTCAATTTCAGCCCGGACAAAGGCGTCCGCACTCGGAACGCATACGGTTTTCATGGGCTTAATAACGCCATTCACCCGCTAATGGTGCCCATTTGACGTCACTATCTGAGGTGAATGCTTCGCCAACATGACACGATAGTTTGATTAAACTTAATTAGAACAATTAGAGCACTAGTCGTGGAGTGAAGGACGTTGATTGTGTACAAATAAACAGCGCGTTACAGATGTTATTGATTGCGTCTGTCTAGCTCTAAGAGTGCGACGATTGATGGGATCCGAGTAGTTGTAATACAAAAGCAACTGTTCGGAAGATTGCTCGGAATGTTAGTTATATTTCTGAATGCAATAGTAATATGAAAAAAATGCCGCATTACAATTGTCATGATTTGTTGAACTGAAAAATTGTAAATTATTTTTGATCCATATCGATAGACTATAAATTTATAAAACCGGTATTTCGAGTCCGTGTAAAAAATACCCTTAAAAGCTCTGACCGCACTGACGCAGCTTATAAAACAACGATATTTTGATTGACTAATAATAAATGATCGGAGAAAAAAAAGATGTGTAGGTTTCGTTGCAATAGTAGACGTGTGATTGTTCTTTATTTTTGGCTACACATTTTCTCTTCATGTCATGACACATCAAATTCAGGGCGATTGCAGACTAAAATACTATTTGTCGATGGCGTAGGTTTACCAAGAAATGGTTGATGTTATTTCAATACCTAAATAAAGGAAACCATGTTGATTAGATTAGGTAGATTTCGATTATAATGGAAAGGAAAACGAATTTGATGAAAGGAACGATAGCGGAATTAATGAATGGCAGGGCTTGATAGGGACGGTAGGTAATATGCAAATTCCGATGACAAAAACAAATCTACTTCGTTGTCAGGAAAACCAAGAAGCAATAAACGTAAAGGGGCTTTTTACAATCAATCATTTAGTGTCAAATCTTGTAAAATGAAACAAAGTGAACGTTGCATCATCGAATCTAATGGATTTTATTGAAGTAACAGTTAACAGAGCATAGGTGTATAGGTATTATCTCTTACTACATGCCATTGCAATTGGATGGCGTAACAAGACTCACCACACGAATGACCCAATTCGCTCAGACTATCCAGGTACACTTGGCTACACAGGCTCGACCTTCGCTCGTTGATCCCCCATCCCCCCTGGCCGCTAACCTTGATCGAAATTGCTCATTGTACCGTGAGACCCTAGCGAGCCTCGCGACCGCATCGCATCCGCCGAATCACCTAAACCAAAGTTCAAAAAGCACGTAAAAACGTGAAGGTCGATCAGCCCTACCGGGGTATCGATAAAAATTAAAACAAAGGAAAGTTAAGCCATAAATTTGTAACAGACACCGTTGGTGGGGTCGTCGCGCCTCCAAACTTGTGTACCTTCATTATTAAGAAGTCTGGTGAAAGTTTTACAATTCGTATAATTTATTCAAGAAATCGCTGTGTTACAATCTTCTACACAAAAGCAAAGATTTATCTTTTTTTCGGACCCTACTCATGCTGCATCACGCTAGACACCACCACAGAACCATTCAAAACTATTTCAGCAATGAAAAACGCAATACGAAAATACGAGAAATCCAAAGAAAAACCTTGTCTATTTCATTATTCACATTCTATCTCCGCTCGTTTCGTGTTTATCTTGTTTATTTTTTTTCGCAGTATTCCAACTTACTCAAGAAATAATCCCAAATGTTTTCAACTCATTTGTTTGATCACATAAATAACTTATAACAGCATGTAAACGTCAAATTGATAATGTTCTTATACCGGGAATTTTACTTTTCGATATTTGTTATGCTTTTATTTACATGGAACGATTCTCGGTACCATAACTGGGCAGACATCATCTTTAAATTGGGTACTTGACTATTAACAATGTTGGCAGTTATGGTAACGCCATACTGTTTACCTAGAGAAGTTATTACAATAATATGTATAGTTGAACACAGTTAAGCAAACATAGCCAGCACGAATTTACGGTAAGCAAATAGAATAATATATATTAAACTTTACGATAACGTGATTTAACTAATCTAATAATATAGATGTTCGGAAACTTCATGAACTTTGGGCAACGTGATAGGGGTATGGGTATGTATGCGCATGTACCTACTATGGATGTAAAAACATACATTCAATTCGCCCCTACGCATTAGTCATTACTTTAGAACTGTACCTTTGATGTAAGTGTGTATGTTCGTTCGATTTGTATCAAATTTGAAACGAAGAGAAAAATATGCTACTTTTTATTCCGGAAAATTGCATAGTTCTCGCGGAATAGCGATAAACACGTGAAAAGAATGAACTATCAACATCAGTTCTTAAGTCTAATTCTACTCGGACGAAGTCGCGGGCAGAAGCTAGTCGTTCACAGTTTTAAGTTTAAGTAAGCGCTGAATCACACCAGTGAACCCAAAGGAATTAAGGAGCTGTTGCAGTCTCATCCCAGCTATAATGTAACAGAAATGGTTCGCCGGGAGTGTCTTTAAGTACGGTCGGTCTAGCGTATCCAATGGAATGCAGAAATTCGGTTAGACGTCAGCAATAGCTTGAGACGAGCAATAATGTCAGCACATTGCAAATGGCATGAAATAGACGGTCATTACTACCGTAGAATCGTGGACTTCAAACCAACCGGATTCGCTGCGACACTCGTCAGTATTTCGTGTCATGGATCGCGATATGCGTGGATTACACGATAATATTAACATCTGATCCATGCCAATGGTTGAACTTGTATGACTAAACACAACTAGCCCATGAATAAAATGATTTTTGAAATGTAACTCAAACAAGGAAAAAGAGACTACGTGTGGAAAAGTACTCTTCAAGATCAAGAAAACAGGTAAATTGACTATGACATCGCAAGCCGTCAAACGGACTTTAGGGAAATACAGTCGCATCTCATCTGTAAGGAAGGATATTATTTATTGATATTACTTGAAATAGTGTCGCCTTCGCAGCAAATTTCGACTTCCCTACGTAACTCACGTTATTCGTGCTTACTTGAAGCTTATCAAATTCTATTTCTGTAAAAATAACATAATTGCGAAACGGTCATAAATAATCTACATTACGAGACTTTGGCTTTGACTATGATGGTTTTGCGGTGAAGGTAGCACAGTTGCAGCAAAATATTTATAGTTAAACTTTGACTTAGTATACCGGCAGCGGTACTAAGAAGCTTTTGATCGAAAGAAAGAAAGAAGACATTTATTCCTTTTTGCAAGACACACAAAGAAAGTAATGGTAAAAGTCTGCACGCCACTGTGTATCACGCGCGTAACTTCCAAAGCATAAAATTTGCGAGTCGCGAGAAGTCCTCCACCGTTAAACTTGATGGTTTCACTAGCGGTATGACAAAATAATGGCTCGATACGTAGTAATTTTCGTGTTCGGCTCGCTTAGCTTTATAGGAGCCTTGGTTGAGGTTGGATGCTTGGCAAGGGAGGCCAGTGGAGTGGAAAAACGTGTGCGTCGGGTCGCGAAGCAATTGACAGGTGGGATACTGGAGACTGACTGACTATATCTGCACGGTCAACCCGACGTCAGTGACAAGTTGGCGTATCCGTCTAAGTTTTCCAGGCTTTGACGACTTCGGAATATGCTACCTGAATTGCAATAGGTACAGACTTTCCAAGAATAATCAAGGTCCCCTCAAGATCAAGTTGTTCCCATAAATTATACTGTTTTCTTTCTTTAGGTAGGTACCATCTACAAAATATGTGGTCTGCCTCCTTAAGCTAGAAATCTTCGCACGTCATCACTATCACTACATAGTATAAAAAAGTCGCTTTTCGCTGTCTGTTTGTTCTTATGTATGCTTAGATCTTTAAAACTTTGCAACGGATTTTGATGCGGTTTTTTTTAAATAGATAAAAGTGATTCAAGAGGAAGGTTTATATGTGCGAAGCCGTGGCGGGTCGCTAGTAAAATATAATGCCGATAAGACGTGGCTGACAACTTGAAAGTTCGACTCAAGCGACATTTTCATTTGATAGGAAGTTGGATGGAAAGTGCTAGACCAGTTATTTGGCCGAGCGTACCTACTACATTTGCCAGATACAATACGCGAGTTTAACGCTCAATACACAACCCGACATGCCGTTCATGACTCCCATATGTCGCTAAGTGAGTCTTTATCTAACTTGTTACACAAGAAAGAGACGCAAGCTTGTGCACCCAGGTATAAAGAAACTCAAGACCGGGAAAGATTACTTGAGCAAGATGGTTTTATAAATAAGTTGCTTTGTTACGAGTAGCTAGCTGGTCTTCAAGCTTCGAGTTTTAATGTATTTTTATCCGAATGTACCGTGTTTAAAAGTCTAATTTTTCGGGCTTGGCGGAATGATTGAGAAATTCCTGATCGCCATTCTACCCTCATTCTGGTCGGAGTTATTTTAATTTGTTACAAATTAGGTTCACTTTACCATATCATTTTAGCAACAAATACAGTATAGATATTCTGATTGCATATACACCACAATTAATTACCTAATCATTTTTTTATTAAACATTCATCTCAATCTTTTAGAAAAAGTCCTGTCGGACTGATCAAGTTTTTGCATTAATAATAATAATAAATAATAAATTTCTTTATTCGGGTAACCGGGACCCACACTTTGTTAGTTACATAATTGCTTATTGCTAGTGTTAGTAATAAAGTAGAGGTTCTTTTTATGCGACGGGGCCAAGCCGTTGGCACAAATTAGTTGTACAATAATAGATGAAGTATGAACGCAATCGCTTCGTTTTTCCCGGTAAATTTGCGTACGCAGCAAAATGATTTAATATTGCAATAGCGTATTTCATAACAACTTTCACGTTTTCATAATATCGAGTTGAAATATGAAAATATTTGCATTTGGAGAAAATTACTGGAATCAGAGTTCATAAGAACTGAATAATTAAACTTTTTGGATTCAAAGCAAAACTTTACGGGCGTCGCCGTAAATTTCACGGTTCATGTTTTTATAAATATTACCGGGGGTAGGAATACCTCGGATTTAGGGTTGCTGGGTTATTAAGAGGTTTAGCCTTCTATGCAACTGCATTGAGAAACTCCGATAGCGCGACATGATAGACGGATGACGTCACGGCTCGAGCTATGTAGCATTCTATCAGTTTCTGTATTCGATGACTAGGTGGCACTAAACTCACTACATTTCCTTTCAGAATTGCAAATGAGCAGCAAGTCACGCCAAACTTAAAAGGCTCCCGTAAAACTCGCGTGATATCACTTAACAGCATTTTTATAACTTCAAAGGTTTCATTTTTATGAAAATATGTAAAAAAATATGAGGCTCCATTACGATGCGAAAGGAAACCGCGCGAGGTTTTATAAGGCACTAAATTATAAAGGTTTATGAAGCTGCCTTATCTCGCCGATTTTCTCAGTCTTTAGATTATTCCATAATACTAAGCTCGCTTGATCTGAACTTAAATTGTTTTCAAAACTTTTTCTTATTCCTATTGTTTATTAGGCAAAAGCATTAAAATATATATATTGAGGAATCATACACTCTTGTAGGTTGCAGCCTTAACTCAACCATTTATTATCAAACCTTATAAATTCCTCATATTGCGATTAGCCACAAACCTCCCTTAGGGTATGTAAATATATCTTAATATGTTATTATCGCTACTTGCAGGGTCCATGTACGAGTATAAGGTAGACCTTTGTACATTAATTCTCAGGTGTTTAATAAATAATTAAACTAATTAAGATTAGCACCCAACCTTCTTCGGCATATAATAAACTTCAAGATGTTTCGGAGCTATAGGGGCTGAGCGCTAATGTTTAGACATTGCTTATTACAGAATACATGATTCTAAAGTCTGCTTTA
This sequence comes from Pandemis cinnamomeana, assembly GCA_932294345.1. Classification (NCBI taxonomy): domain Eukaryota; kingdom Metazoa; phylum Arthropoda; class Insecta; order Lepidoptera; family Tortricidae; genus Pandemis; species Pandemis cinnamomeana. The sequence goes on along the minus strand of OW028705.1, from coordinate 4,589,071 downwards.
GTCATGTACTAACTATCTTAGACGACCTAGAAACTGGTTCTGAATACAGCAAATTCTCAACTCAACGAAACTTGCCTGAAATCGAGGCGATTTTCCGTAACATCAAATGAAAAGTTCTTATCGCTATCGAAATATGCTGACTGCAGTGCTTTTACAGACGGCAATTTTGTAACAAAGTTAGCGAGCGGCCACGATATAGCCATGACGCTTAGCAATTTTTCGCCAATGCATCGAGTACTCCACCACGAATGCATAGAGGTGGTAATACCTCTGTATTTTTGTTAATTAGAGTAAATTGCATTAATTAAATACAGAATACTTCACAACAGAACTTTCTTGACGACCACTTTACGATATAATTATTCGTATCTACTCACTAGTGTTGGTTCAATATCCGATATAATGGGACGTGACATACAACAGGCTTAGGAAGATGATTTGTGCTATTACGCAAACAATAGATTTCGGTATTCGACTATGATTATGTGGAGACTGGAGACGTCTACTACGTGACCGGCATAATGTGTCCGGAGTCCCTTAGCCACACTCGAATCGAATACATATGGCTGCATCCGACCTACGTTTTCACATCCGTATTCAATATCAGATAATATTCTTAGCAATTTGTTATTTTCTGAGGACTATGAAATGTAATCGTCGTCGATTTTATTTTTTAGGTATTCTAAGTTTAGTCTTAGGCGTGATTTTGCAAGCGCTGAGTTTGTTCAGTCTACTACCTCCGTTACCTTTTACGGGCGCCTAATTGGCATTGTTAATTTTTTTAAGCTGTGCTTTTAACACCTTTATTTGATAAAATGGGACTATTTCAAGCAACTTATTTGAATATTATGCGTTTACGTAGCTTTGTTCATTAATAATAAATATTTTTTCGTTGTTTGATAATTTGATAATTTTGGCACGATCCCAATCGCCTTCGTTCAGCAATACAAAAAACGGTTTTGTCTATGGTTATGTCTATACGTCAACGTCATTAGGTCTGTGAATGTGTGTGTGAAGTCAACGTCAGCCAACATTTATGTGTTCGAATCGTTCCGTCCGTTGGTGTTGTTATACTTTTCCGTACTGTTTTTGCTTTTCTTGTTTGACCACAGAACAAAGCTTTTGATCTCTGTACATCTTTCCCGACTTCCACTTACATTAAAGTAAACAGTTTTATACTTTTAATTTGCTTTTATTTCTAACGTTTTTAGATTAACTAGGAATGTAATGTTATAATGAAGATGTGACAGTGACAGCCTGACAGTAGTTACCGTAGCTTAATGCCCGATTCTGCCAAAAAAACCAAGTCGTTAGGTCAAACAAAGGTCAAAAATACTTTTACAAAAATATCTGCAATCGTAAAGTATTTTTGAAATCAGACAAGATAAATCGTATAATTGGTTGTTTTCCTCTAAATAAATAAATAAATAAATATCTTGGGACAAATTACACCAATTGACCCAGCCCCAAACTAAGCAAAGCTTGTGCTATGGGTACCAGGCAACGGATAAACATACTTATATAATGTAGATGGATGGATGGTGAAATGGTTTTCGAATTGGAGCATTACTAAAAAAAGTGAACAATGCCAATTCTGTTTCATTATCAAATCAACTAAGCTAATTTATTCTTTAATTAGCCCACGACTTCGTCCGCATAGAATTAGCAATTGACATGTTTATCGCTATCCCTCGGGAACTTTGCAATTTTCCGGGATAAAAATAGCCTGTTTTAAACTGGGGTACCAACTATCTTTGTTCCAAATATGGTTCGAATCCATCGAGTCCTTTCAGCGTGAAGAAGGAACAAACACACTCACTCACATCGCCACACACTTTCGCCTTTATAATATTAGCAGGCTAACTACTCATCACGCACGTTGTTCTGATCCAGCTGACAGATTAGACTATCAAATGTGTCAGACCAGACTAAAGTCAGACACCGCAAGATGAGTTGGCAAAACCTTTTCAAACACGGAATCTCATAAATACATTCGAGTCAGCGCTAGACATAGCCAGCAGATTATTTGGGTTAAAGGCAATTTCGCTGTACTTTGGATACTAGAAAATGCCAGGGGGATATTTGCTGAAGCGAAAAAGGTTAAGGCAAAGAGGTTAAACGTTCAGCGCACGGTTCAGCGGACCCAGACCCACTTGAATTATGCATGTGGGTTAGGTACGTTATATTATGGCTTATAGGTGAACTAGGTATTATCTGTCTACAAAGGTATTGGGTCAGAATGAGGTTGTTGACACAGTGAATTAATTGGGTGCCGAACCTGTTTGGACGAATCTAGATACTAAAACTTTACAAATCTAATATAGGTTACTATCTTTGTACTTACGTACGTAACGTACGTAAACCACAGCCACATAATGTGTCGCTTCAACAATAAAACATATATACATGACTATAGGAGCACAAATAGCAACCATTTTAGCTTACGACAGGAGTATTGTTGCAGTAATTGTGCATTTGCATTTTAAATTACAGTGCGGTGGCGCGAAAACTAGCACGGTAGCAAAGACTTTAATACTTTTCCGAGGAAAGCAGCTCTGCATTCAAACAACGACGGCCCGCACACTGCACCGTTTTGGGTGTTTACAAATGTATACACTTTCCCCCTCTGACCTGACTCTGTAAACGCTCTGTAGGCTTCTGCTAACTTAGCATTCGTTTGCCCTTGTCTGTCACTTTGACATTTACCTTTCACAGATAAGGACAAACGATTGCTAAGTTAGCAGAACAGAAGCCTATAGAGCGTTTATGAATAAGGGGGTTTGTATTTACATATGCAGCTTTATCTATACAAAAAGAAGTATAAGTAGGTAATATCCATGAGAAAGTGTCGATTAAAATTGTGCCGGAATATTTCAGCAGGTTTAGTTTTGACTAAATAGCCCTGTTAAAGAAAGAAAGAAATAAAGAACAGTTTATTTTGCTTAGAACACGTACAAAAAGATGCTAATTAGTACTAGAAGCAGTATTCAGCCGATACATTAGCATTGTCGCGCCAGCCGCGAACCTATAGGTGAGTGGGAACCTTTATAAATTTTATGTGGCAACACTAGCATGAAAGGGTAACACTGTAGAGTCTATGGGTTTCTTTCAAATGGAGGCAACGGTTAAATTATGTTTGACTTAGTATAAAAGTTCATGTGAGTCTTGAAGCAGCACCAGTTTAGCAGCAGCAGCATCTCCTTTTTCCAAAGCTGAGTATAACTGAATTACTTATTGCCAGAGTAATGATATATTTGTATGGTAGCTTCGGTGTATTTTTTTATGTGAACCAATTTTGATGTGTTGTGATTCCAGTTTGAACGTAGGCTCCCAGCGCTTGGCTTGAGATACGTTCTTACTGAAGTGTTCCCTAGTGCTCGGGCGGTAACCTGGGTTGGATATCTAGTCTCCACTTGGGGGGACTAGATCCAGGCTCTATCGTCAAGTCTTGGCGCGATCGCTTGACCAAGCAGTTGTTTGTTTAGCTTGTGGGCAACGGAGACGTCCGTGTGACCCCTGGCACCTGGAAGCGAGCAAGTGTTACAGGGTTCATTGAGATAATATTTTATGTCGTAGTGTGGTTCTGATATTAACTATGTTTTGCAGTTGACTAAGAAGTTTATATACACCGAAGGCATCATGAGTATTGTGGTGCTCCAGGCCAGATGGGTGATCAGCATTACTCATTTGGTCACTATGTATACAGAAGGCGGAAGGAGATAGCTGATTGAGACACGGACAGGATGGTAACAGCAAAGCAGGATTCACGCTGAAAGCCGACAACCAACCAGACGGACGACCCAGGTATGATAAATCATTTACTTTACGGGAGGGTGCGAATAATAGGGTGTTCCACACATTTTTCTAAGTTACTCAGTTGCAGACGAAGCAGATAAGCATTAGTTCATGGATTCCCCTATTATTTGCCACCTTTCCCGACATGGTGGAATATGCTGGTCCTCGACTTGATGGAGCTTGTTGGTTTTCAAGATGTTGAAAGTTGCTGTGCCATTGATTTCCACAATAGTTATTGAGAGATTAGGCTGCTTCAATGTTTTAATGGCATCTTGGGGCCCCCCGGAGAGTCCTTTGGGAGTTGTGAGTCATCGGTGGTTGAGTTGAGTATTATGGAAGAATTATTCATAAATAATTATGGAATATGTGAAAAATAGTTGGTTCATAACTCATAGCGACATCTGTTGTCTAATAGTGTAACTAACACATGGTTTTTTTTTTGCTGAATATTGGCAACTTGATAGAAAAAATAAAATTATTGTATCAAATCGAATTGAATAAAAGGAATTCCGACAGTACATATATATAGAACCGTAGACATATTTGGTTCGTCAATTATTATTAATTATAAGTTTTACGACTGATAATCTTTAAATTAAAAGACGTTAACAAGAATCGATAATATTCAAGAACATGGACAGCCGGAAGTGACGTCATTTACTGACATGGAGTTAGTGTCACTCGAGGAATGGAAAATTTTATTTGGATTAGTTTTAATTAAATTAAGCATTAGCGAATAAGATAAAAATACATTTTAAGGTTACTGAATTTCAATATTGGTTTTTAAACTTGTACGTAAATTATTAGGACTTAAGAGTAAGTTTCTTTAAGCACGTCGTACGGTTGGTACTCTATGCTACGCGCGGCGCCAGCGAGTACCTACCTTACCTACCTATACGTTTTTTCTTTTGGCCGCCATTGAAGCGTCGGTGGCGTGTTCAATTGTTAATTTGTTAATAATCGGTGTTTGAATAAAGAGTGAAAAGTTTAAGTGTTGAGAATAACAGTTGCAGTGCTAATATTGAGGTAAGCGTTATATTATAGCAATATCATTAGTCGTACTTTAGCTGGGCATTATTCTGTCTACTTGAGTCTTAAGTTTTCGAATTCGACAAACTTTTTCACCTATCGTGATCGGTTCCATCTACATCAAACCTACCTAAACACCGCGGTAAATATTCGTGGGTCGGAATAAAAACAAGTTGGAATTATATTAGCCTGTTTACAAGTCGCGAGTTGGTCATCTGAATCTAGAATGTTCTTTCAAGTAAGATTTTGGAACTCAAACAAAGAGCCTGTTGCGATGATGAATAAGTTTACGATATTTTAGTTCTTATTTCATTTGTCTATGAATCTACGAATAAGAATATTTTATTTTCAAATCGATCTGATAATAATAAAATTATAATAGCTCATCATATTATCAACAATAAGAACGACGCCTATTTACTTTCACGAGTGTAAATAAGTAGGTACTTATGAGTTTGCAATTACATGGTATGCATCCAAGTATGTACCAAACCAAAATTTTCACTAGACTTGAAGGTATTCTACCATTATGCATGTAGGTATATACGTTTTACGCGAGACGTTTACTCAAAGAATTCAGACATTAGTTACTTTGTATTCTCGCTCAACAGTAGAAATTTTTTTGAAGGTTATTTTTGCTTTTTGCACGTTGACGAAATATTCTGGTCGTTAATGGGTATTTCTAATTGCAATTTTCAGTCTCGTTAATTAACAATTAATGAATCAACGACTAAAATATTTAACGGTTTACGAATTTAAATTAACGATCAAAAAATTACGTTTAACGTTTAACGGTTAGTGGATTAACCATCGTGTGCTCAGCTGTAATAATAAGAAGGTGAAAACCTATGCGTATTATCTCACAGGCCTCGTAGTACCTGTCTATTGTTGCAATAATAATGAGGTGATAGGGATGTTATGATTAATTATGGTCACTACTCAAATAATTGAATATTACGTTTTTACGCTTTATAACTATATATATATTATTAAAGCGGTTCCCCGTGTGGTGTCGGGTTTAGAATAACACTTCTCCATTTCTCCCGTGGATGTCGTAAGAGGCGACTAAGGATAGGATAGGTTAGGTATGTTTTAGGCGACAGGCTGTCACTATTATACCTCTTTTTATATAAACGTAAACCTATAGATTTTGCTAGAAGCGGCTACGAAACGTGAAATAGTCATAGCTTTGTCTATGTAGCGACTCGTGTGTTCTGCCTACCCTATTTGGGAACACAGGCGTGAGTGTATGTATGTATAAAAAGAAAAAAAAAGTTTTTTTTTTGAAATATTTATAGAATCAACCTGGTCGGTCTGGTTATTTTAACCTAACCGGGTTGGAAGGTTAACTGTTAATATTTTTGCAATGGTGACATCTGATTTAAGTGCTGCTTTAATTTGTTATACCTTTTCTTTGGTTGCGTTGTTATGACAAAATAGCAACAGGGTATGATGCAGCTGACCTGATGAGGGAGCCGGAAGGTACCTATGAGAACTCTTCAACTATAAATAGTAGCATGTTCATGTTTGGACTTATTTGTTTTGTTTTGATGAGCATTTGAGCGTTAAGTAAAGCACAGTAGGCTGCAATAATATAATAAAATAATTAAGAATAAAAATAAATTTTAAAATAAATAGAAAATAAAATATTCTTAATAAAAAAAATATATATATATATTACTTATTTAACCAACTTCAAAATAAAACGTTATGTTGCTTGTGTGCTCACAATGGATTCAATATTATTGTTTTTTGTGGGTGGATACTATGTACCTATAAAAAAAAAATTACCCATTACTACAGGATAAAATGGGGTCGGACGATGAGGACACTTCGTTAGATTACATCATAAAATCAAGACTGCACCAGATAGTTTCAAGAATAAAAGAGCATACTGCAGAAGCTGAAACTTACTGTAGAGAAGGTAGCGAAGAGAAGGAAGCTGTGCAGAAAGCACAAATATGTGCGTCTAAACTAGAAAATATGATTAAACGATTCACAGCAGAACTCAATGAGTATTTTAGGCTCTCGAACAACCCGTCACCAGATGAGATATCAGATATGAGTAACGCTCAATTTAGTGGTGAAGAGATTCTAGCTGAAATAAAGTGTAAACTGGCAGGCATAGGCGATAAAGGCAAAAATGAGGTACAAAAAGAAAAGGAACATAGCCGTATCTTCTCCGCCAAATTACCAACTTTATCATTACCCGAGTTTCATGGAGACGTGTTAACGTGGTGTGAATTTTGGGATGTTTATAAATCCAATATTCACGATAGGCCGATTCCTGACGTTGACAAGCTACTCTATCTGAAGTCGACATTGAAGGGAGAACCTCGCAGGATTATAGACGGACTGGAGACTACTAACAAAAATTATGCGATCGCTGTTAACATATTAACAGACAGATATGGCAAACAATCACGAATTATAGATGCACATTACAGTGCTCTTAGCAAAGTAAAGGCGGCGGATACATCTATGAGTGACTGCCGCAATACGTTGAATGAATTAGAACGACATCTCAGAGTTTTACAGTCACTTGGGGAGAATACTAATCACAACCATTTAAGATATCTGATTACAGAAAAATTCCCAGGAGACCTGGTCTATGAGATGAAAATGAAAATGAAAGACGATACAGTTGGGGAAATGAGAAAACAACTGGAAATTATAATATCTGCGAGAGAAGAAGCTAACAAGATCCGACAAACTACTAGTACCATCGAGAAGGGCGACCATACCGTAGAGACACTTCACATAACACAAAAGGATAGAGAAGCTGTATTAGCTGTAAACGACAAACCTGCAAGAAGATTTAATGATTCCAAGAGAGAAAATTTTCAAGTGACAAATAAATACTTAAGGAGAGAAGAAAATAAAAATGAGAACGAAAAAAGAGGTCAACGGAACTATTCTGGAGGTCAAGGTGATACGGCAAGAAAACGTAAATATGAACAGATACGAGAAAATAATCCAGAACAAAGAGAGCAATCAAGAAATTTTGTCAATCATAAAAGAAGTAAACCATATTGTGTGTTCTGCAGTAAAGACCATTTCTCGGACCAGTGTCAAGAGTATGGGACAATTGAAGAGAGAAAAGCCCGATTAAATAAACGATGTTTCAATTGTTTTTCTGAAGATCATTTTTTTCGTACTTGCAGGTCGAAAAGAGAATGTGTTCACTGTCGAAGAATTGGTCATCATCGTGCTCTGTGCTTGGGAAAATTTAAAGTAAGGAAAGAGAGTTCACTGACTGCGGTGCATAGCAATGGGTTTACCATATTACAGACTGCAATAGTCACAGTAAAAAACGAAAAAGAAGAAAGTAAAGAGATGTCATGTAGGTTATTGTTGGACTCTGGATCCCAAAGGTCGTATATCACAACTGAAATGTCGAAGAAACTCAACTTACCAGTGACAGAAGAGAGTAAATTGTCTATTTTCGGATTCGCAAGCAAAACGCCACAAGAATACAATAGTCCGCGCGTTAAACTAAAGATAACAACAAGAGAAAATAGAGCCATCACTTTGTACGCGAATGAAGTACCCACAATAACAAAAGGAGTTCAGACACCGGAGATTAATCTCGGAGAAGGAAAGAATATTACTCTAGCTGACGACGGTTCCCTTGGAGACAGGGTCGATATTTTAGTAGGTAACGACTACTATTTTAATTTGATTGGTACAGAGAAGGTGCGCTTACAAGATAACCTTTTCCTAATCCATTCTGATTTTGGATGGATAGTCAGCGGGAGAGTAAACACAGAGGAAGATGAGAATACTTTGTCCTTCCTAACATATTGTCAAAGTCATGATCCAAACTGCGTCTACTTCACAGAACCGGACCTACCTCTGAAGAACATGGACATCTCTTTCTTGTGGGCTCTAGAAAGTATAGGCATCACAGATAACCCAAAGACGACAAGAGAGGAAGAAGCAATTAATCATTTTAACCAAACTATAGAATATGCAAACGGCAGATACATGGTTAAATGGCCATGGGTAGAATATCCCCCAAAAATGCCTACTAATTTTGGTTTGGCGTATGGAAGACTTAAAGGCCTGCTACTGCGATCCAATGAAGATTTGGTTAAAGAATACCGAGCCATCTTACAAGAACAGTTAAATGTCGGCGTAATAGAAATAATTGACGATTCACAAGATGTATACACCCAAAGAACACCGCCAATTCACTACCTTTCTTATCACATGGTGAAACAAGAAGGCAAAAAGGGACGATTAGTATACGACGCATCTGGAAAGTTAAAAGACAATAAGAGTCTAAACGACTGCATGTTGAAAGGCCCATTGATGATTGGAGATTTAGTAGCATTACTCATTCAATTCAGAACAAATAAGGTCGCTGTTACATCCGATGTTGAAAAGGCGTTCCTGCAAATAGGACTTCAAAAAGAAGACAGGGATGTTACCAGATTCATTTGGATAAAGGACGAACACAAACCTATATCTATGGATAATGTTATCCATATGCGCTTCTGTAGACTACCTTTTGGAATTATATCCAGTCCATTTATACTGACGGCCACGCTTCGGTATCACGTATCGCACTATGCACCAGAACTAATGTCGAAAATTGTAGACAAGTGCTATGTTGATAATCTTGTCACAGGAACAGACTCAACAGAAGCAGCAATACAACTGTACGAATCGTCACGAAGAGTTTTCAATGAAATGTCTATGAATTTAAGAGACTGGATTTCTAACGATAAAGCTTTTCTTAGTATGATTCCTGTGGAACACAAGGCGAAACAAACGGAAGAAATTAAATTGCTAGGCTTGATGTGGAATGTCAAGAAAGACACTATGCGACTGAATATCAAAAAAGAACATTTCAAAGAAGAGAACATAAAAGAACCCCAGAGTAAAAGGAAGATATTGAGCACGATAGCTTCGATGTACGATCCGTGTGGACTTGGTGCGCCATTGATTCTATCCGCAAAACTCTTGATGCAACAATTATGGGAGAATAAGATGAAATGGGATGCGGTCTTGCCCGACGAACTGCAAGGAAAGTGGGAAGACATTATTCATCGCTTGGAAGCAATAAAAGAGATAGAAGTACCACGTTTCATTGGACTAACCGGTAAAACCACATATGAACTGCACGGATTTAGCGATGCATCAAAGCAAGCTTACGCTACAGTGATTTATGTAACAGCTGAAAATGCACACAAAAGGAACGTGTCTTTTGTTATGGCAAAATCAAAAGTTGTACCTAAAGAAGAAAGAGATGATTTACGCATGCCTAGACTTGAACTATTAGGTTGCTATTTAGGAAGCAAATTAATGAAATACGTGAAGAATGTGGTGGACATCACAATACATAAAGAATATTTATGGACCGACAGCAAAATTGTACTAAGTTGGGTTCATTCTAATAAATTATTACCACCTTTTATTAATAAAAGAGTGGATACTATTAAAGAGAATAAGCAGCTGGAGCTACGCTACGTGAATACGGATCTAAATCCTGCTGACCTGGCGACACGACCCGATCTATGGGAAAAGAAAAGGAGACTATGGCTGAACGGCCCCGACTTTTTACAACATGGTAAAGAGGCATGGCCAAGCCATTCCACATCTGAGATTCTTGAACCGCCGACGTCGTCCGGGCAGGGTCCTTCGGATACTGTGAATTTAATGGAAATTGATGAAAAAATACCAGACAAGACATTCAGGCAAGAAAATATACCAGTAGACATTATGAAGACTATCAAAGATCTGCAGAAAGAATATTTTCCACTAGAAAGCGAAGGAAAGAAAACGAACTTGGCAATTAATTTACAATTATTCAAGGATATAGATGGACTACTGAGGTGTAATGGAAGAATGAAAAATGCAGACTGGACTTTCGACAAACGTCACCCAATTTTAATACCAAGAGATTGCGGATTCACCAATGACCTTGTTATGAAAACACACAGAGAAAATTACCACATGAAGGCTAATCATACTTTGAGTAGTGTGAGAGAGTCATACTGGATCCCAAAAGGAAAGAGTTACGTGCAGCGATTATTGTCAAAGTGCCCTGAATGTGTTAAACATAGCGGAGGTCCATACAAGTTACCTTCAGCTCCTGCCTTACCTTTTGAGAGAGTAAACTATTCGTCACCATTTACATACGTAGGCATCGATTACATGGGACCTCTTCTAGTAAACAATGGCGATGGGAACAACAAGAGGTGGATTTGTCTTTTTACATGTTTAGTCGTTAGAGCGGTTCACCTAGAAGTCGTACAAGATCTTACAGCTGAAGAAGGCTTACTTGCCCTAAGGAGAATGATCTCTACGAGAGGAATCCCGTCGTTAGTAACATCAGATAATGCCCAACAGTTCAAACTCATTGGAGAAATAGTCTCGAGCCAATACTGCATTAACAAAAATATACGTTGGAAATATATTATTCCTCTCTCTCCTTGGGCAGGTGGTTTTTACGAACGACTGATTGGTATTGTTAAGAGTTGTTTGAAGAGATCGCTCGGGAAACACATGTTGAAAGACAGTCAACTCTCAACGGTAATAAAAGAAATTGAAGCTGTGGTTAATTCACGACCGCTCACCAGCGTGGATTCGGAACCGGATCATATATTAAAGCCTTCGGATTTTCTCACAGTAGGAAAAGTGATCACATTAGAAGAGTCTGAACATGAATCTCTACCACAAAATATGTCCACAACGAAGACAGAGTTAGTGAAAGGTTGGAAACGAGCGCTCATCTTATTGAAAGAATTTAAAGACATGTTCAATAATCGCTATCTGCTAAGTCTCCGAGAGAGATATGGACATCTGCCAAGAGAACCTCGAGTAACCTCCAAACTGAAGCCCAGTCTTGGTCAGATTGTACAAATCAGAGGTGACTCTAAGAACAGAAACGAATGGAAGGTAGGGAAGATAATAGAACTGATCACGAGTGCAGACAATCAGTGTAGAGCGGCAAAAGTACAAGTAGGTAAAAGTGAGTACACACGTTCTATCGCCCATCTCTACCCTCTCGAGATAGAAGATGCTCGAGACTCTATCACAGACATCAACGGTAAAGGAGAAGTTTGTCCTTCGGAGGTACCTGATCACGACACAGAGAAAATAAATGATTTTGAGATAAATCAACCTCAACAAATATACGATTTGACTAATAGTGATATACTACCAGAAGCAATGCCAGAACCTATGCCTATGCCCGCGTCTTTGCCTATATCTACGCTTAAACCCACCGATATACCAACACCATTGACGCCATATGTAGATCCAGTCAATGTACAAGCTGAAGGCGAAGAGAATATACCAACAGAAAGAGAAGACGAATCGCTACCTTATACAAACGATGCAAGTATTGAAAATATAAACCAGAGGTCGAGACGAGCTGCAGCAATAAAAGCTATCGAGAAGATCAAGGACTGGACGCGAGACCTGACAGCGTTACTAATTCAATCCGGAGCCGTGCCCCCGGGGAGTGTCGCGCCAGCCGCGAACCTATAGGTGAGTGGGAACCTTTATAAATTTTATGTGGCAACACTAGCATGAAAGGGTAACACTGTAGAGTCTATGGGTTTCTTTCAAATGGAGGCAACGGTTAAATTATGTTTGACTTAGTATAAAAGTTCATGTGAGTCTTGAAGCAGCACCAGTTTAGCAGCAGCAGCATCTCCTTTTTCCAAAGCTGAGTATAACTGAATTACTTATTGCCAGAGTAATGATATATTTGTATGGTAGCTTCGGTGTATTTTTTTATGTGAACCAATTTTGATGTGTTGTGATTCCAGTTTGAACGTAGGCTCCCAGCGCTTGGCTTGAGATACGTTCTTACTGAAGTGTTCCCTAGTGCTCGGGCGGTAACCTGGGTTGGATATCTAGTCTCCACTTGGGGGGACTAGATCCAGGCTCTATCGTCAAGTCTTGGCGCGATCGCTTGACCAAGCAGTTGTTTGTTTAGCTTGTGGGCAACGGAGACGTCCGTGTGACCCCTGGCACCTGGAAGCGAGCAAGTGTTACAGGGTTCATTGAGATAATATTTTATGTCGTAGTGTGGTTCTGATATTAACTATGTTTTGCAGTTGACTAAGAAGTTTATATACACCGAAGGCATCATGAGTATTGTGGTGCTCCAGGCCAGATGGGTGATCAGCATTACTCATTTGGTCACTATGTATACAGAAGGCGGAAGGAGATAGCTGATTGAGACACGGACAGGATGGTAACAGCAAAGCAGGATTCACGCTGAAAGCCGACAACCAACCAGACGGACGACCCAGGTATGATAAATCATTTACTTTACGGGAGGGTGCGAATAATAGGGTGTTCCACACATTTTTCTAAGTTACTCAGTTGCAGACGAAGCAGATAAGCATTAGTTCATGGATTCCCCTATTATTTGCCACCTTTCCCGACAAGCATGCAAATTATTACAACGTATAAAATATTACGCGAAAGTTATGGTTTTCAGGATTTTTTAAATCGTACCTAGTTGACAAAATGTTTCCATACTTAATCGATGTTTAAAGCGAAACGCGCCAAGGTCGAGGCCGGGACAAAACTTTGCATCAAAAATGTCATGCCGGGGGCCAGTAGGCTTATTACCTAACTCGCGCGCAATCGCCATCGTGTTCATTTTGACAGTTCTTATATGAATGTGACAGCTAGCTGATTCCGATGCCTATTGTCAGCCCATACATGAACTGTCAAAATGAACACGATGGCGATCGCGAGTGAGTTAGGTAATAAGTCTACAGGGCCCGCAAGGCGTTAATTTTTAAATCTTTTTAGGGTGTTCAGTTGAATTTACCCAACCACGGGCTGAAATATACCGGAAAATATCTGAGACCTTGTATTTTTATGTCCAAGGTTTAGTCCAACTGTGTGGGACAAGCCCCCGATTGTGTTTTCGTCGCGAAGCAAGCTCAACTCACATTATGGTCTGCCATAATTACACCTGAGGGGCACCCATGGTTTTTGTATTTTATGAGCATAAAAGCTTACTTTCTCAGCGTAATAATCAGATAAACTATAGTTGCCCGAATTTTTGCATGGATTACTTTTTAGTTGGATTAATGCTGTAAAACCCGCCTGTCTGTCCCAATGTCGCAATGTATGCTTAGATCTTTAAAACTACGCAACGGATTTTCATGTGGTTTTTTTTAATAGATACTGATTCAAGAGGAAGGTTTATATGTATAATTCTACGCAGACGAACTCTCGGGCAGAGGCTAGTAGTGTTTAAAAATCAGTAAAGTTTTATAAAAGGCTATATTTCACATTGCATACCTAAGATATCAAATATAAATGTAATTTGTATTTCCTAAAATCCATTTTCCTCATAGTTTGTCATACAATATGTCATCAACAATAATAAACACATATCTATATTTACTTCTGTATCTATCAGTTAATCATCCCAGCTTTTTAAACTGCATTTGATTCCAATGAGTCACATTATTATGATGTCTTATCAGTTTCATAGCACTATGAGCAATACCGTCTTCACCATAAGGGCACATGGGGCCCGTGCCCAGGGCCCCCACTGTCAGGGGCCCCGAAGGACCAACAATTTCTCTGACACATTTATTCTTTCGCTCTTTTTACTTTCCAAAAGGGCCCCGAATTTTTGTGTGCCCAAGAGCCTCAGCCTAGTTTAAGACGGCCCTGACTATGAGGTAAGATTCGGATTTATTTATGTGTTATCGTAAACTGGAAAAAAAATGTATCACATTATTCATGTTAGGATAGGTTGGCTTTATAACTTTTCATAAAGTTAACATTTTAGCAAATAATGACAATGTGAAAAGATTATAAACTGTTAACATTGATTATATTATGAGATTGCTTGAAGTTATGTTATATGTTTGAGTTAAGGGCAGCAAGTTAAATATGTCTAGCATGTAAGTTGTAATTGTAAACCAGAAATAAAAGGCTTATCTAGGGGTCCCTACGGATACACTGCGACCCATTCGTGGATCTTTTGTGTAAAAATAAAAGGCTAATTATTTTTTTCATTTATTTTTATATAAGGGCAACATTAAACAAACAATTTCAGTATTTGAAGTATTCTACACGATGCGGCTAGCAAACCATTACTATTTTGATTCTCCTTTCCACATGGCCTTAAGATTTTGTTACCTTACCCGTAAGGGATAAAGATGTGATATATGTTATGTATGTTAAGTATTCTACATGATAAAAATGTTAAGATTTTGTAGCTTTATTTCTGAAACAAGTGTGTAATTTTTTTTGTATGTATATATAATTCTCATTGCTTGTAACAAAAATCTCATTGCAGCTGTAGTCTTGGAGCATTAATGGAATTCTAGATAGCAAACAAAATGTTAACCATCGAGTAATAAGGTCTGAGTGCTACTTCCTTCTTTTTCCTCACAAGACCTCAATTTCTCTGATAATTATATAATCATGTCTCTTTCAATAGAGTTTTGCTAAACAATTAAGTTTAATTTAACTTCAATCCTTCACTAATTTTTAAATAACACAATAAACCTTTAGGCACAATAAATATTTAGTCCAGACAATTTCTGTTTCCGCTACATTTAGAAGGAAAGATAATAACTAATTAAAACTTTATTAGCCTGGCATAGTTTATAAGGAAAAAGTTACCATTGTGTAACATCTAGAATACCTAATTTAAAATAGTTCCAACACAGAATTTAACAAGTACCTACAATATTATATTGTAAATCCATTGGTCAGTGCACATATCAGTGAAGTATTCTTTAAAATATTTGGAAATAAAATAATGGTAGTGATAATTTCAGCAAAATGAAGTTAAATGCACTGGAAGACGCAAGATCCAATTATATTAGGGTTAAAAAGGTTATATCATAGGCAGAATGTTATGAATATTATGGTGTTTGAGAAGATACTTACACAACCATCCCATAGGCTCCTTCGCCGATGTACTGCAGATTTACGTATCGAGGCCCCACTTCGAAGACCTGGCCCCGCACGATCTCCGCGTTGGGATTGGTAGTAGTCGCGCTTGCAGCCTCAGCCATCGCAAATCACTCTCAGTAAGCGGGAACTCAAACTGTTTACTTTAAAGTACCTTACAGTACTGCCGACTTCAGCCTCCGTAAATGAGGCCACGCACCAATTAAGTCTCGGCGATTTATTTTACATCAAACACTTATTAATTTACCAAAACAAACTGCCGTATCCGACCTACATTATCCACTATGCAACGGAACCAAACCATACAGCATACACTTGTCACAGTCACTCGCTTATCATTCTGGTTTGCAAGACTTCATGGACACTCCCGCACGTACCGTTACCGTTCCACAAATGAGTACACGCGTAAGAGCATCTCTTTCACACTTATGCTAATTGTAATTTATCGTTTCCTTTCATTCGCTCGTGATGTGCAGCACTTGGCGTGCTTCGAAATACCGGTTTTTCATTGTTGTAATAACAATAAGCAAATAGGTAGCTTTCGAAATTGAAAAACTTTATTTGATTATCAAATTCACAAAAAAGATTTTCAATCAAATTTATTGATAAAAATTTATCATCTCAGTTCTTAGCGTTGCCATTACAAAAAATCTTTTTAAATTGACAGATTTTAGGCATTTTTCAGACCGTTTAATGTTGTTTGCTCCACGTTAGTTCGTTCATAGATTAAGAATAAGGAAAAACATAAAATAGAAAAAAATACTTTATTCTGTAGAAAGAGCATGTTACTAAAAAATCTGAGGCATATGAATAATAAATTATAATTCCTAATAGTTTTTAGAGTAAGTAATTTAATATTAAAATATGTTGATAAATACAACTTAAGGATGCGTGAAAAACACTTTTCTTTTGCTTCACTTTGACGTTTGTTTGACATACGTGTATTTTTCGGGCTTTCGCGATACGTTTATTTTACCCTATTTTAATGCCAAAGCACAATAATAGGATAACCTGCATTTACCTTATCTCTGAATAAAAAATATTTTAACTAAAGTTTTCAGCAGTCGAGCAATGAAGTAATAAAAAGCTTACAAATAAGTGACCTCGTCGCATCGAATCGAAGGACTGTCGTGCAATTTGTTTAGGTATGTCGGTTTGGTCAGGAAGTACCAGTCGTTTCGGTCAATCTAATACCTGGTGTCCAAAACTGAAAAAGGTATGATGTTTCCCTTCATGTTTTTGTGCCGCGCACTAAACGTCTCGTGCATAACGCGCAGTGTTTACTTGCAGACTCGCACTATTACACGATTTTTCACGCATTATTATGCAGTCTGTTGCGTGGCTCTCTATTGTGAAGTTGTGTCGCAAAGTGTCCCTATTTTTACTTATTTTTTGAGCATTAAATGAAGCCAAACAGCCAGTCTGTTCTCAATATTTAAGGGTAGTTGGTACTATTTATAAAACTTAAATGAGAATATTTTTGTCTATAACCACTTACAAAAGCTTTCAAAATAAGCACAGTTGGTTTGGTTTAATTTATTTTTATTTTTTCCTAGTGAGATTGATGTCAGATTTGCAAAGCCTTTAAATTTGGTTTTGTGGTTCTCGGAAGCTGCAACTGAATTCCTGTTCCTCTCTATTAAAGAGTGAGTTAACTGTTTGTAAAGTTCGGGAAAGGGCTTGCCTTACTCTATTAGTATTCCTCACCATGTCCTTATGTCCTGGTGTAAATGTTGCCATTGTAGAAATGTCCTACCGTTATAATGCTTTTTAACCTTTTCATACTTTGAAGCTGGTTAAATAAAATTAGAAATTGTATATGCTGCCTTGTTCTAACAATTTTTCTGCCATATAGTTAACATATGTGTTGTTGCTTCAGTTTTATGTTAGATAATATCTTAACATTACATTTTAAGGGCATTGTTGGTACATGGGCTATGATTAATGCTTGTTAATGTCTACTGCTGTGCTGTCCCACAAAGGTTAATAGGTTCAAATATGTTATCATTACTTATGTTTGAAAACTTCAGATCCATTTGATTATTAATCAATTTTGGGTGGAAAAAATGCAACCCTACTCTGATTTTGGCTGAATTAAGGAAATTAAAGAACTATTTTGAATCCTATCTAACACCGGCTTTATGTTAATCCATGTTGACATACTAATATAATATATGTGAAAGTAATGCTCATACTTATTGTCCAGATAAAATGAGAAGTTCCCAAGTGACAGGATTAAACAAATTGCATGCACATTTTAAAATATTTGGTTGTCTTATGTTACATTCACTAATTGCATTTGTTATGTAATGTACAGCTTAGAAACTTCCTAATTACATTTCAATTTAATTATATTAATTTTCTCTTTGCCAAAGTTGTACATATAATGATTAGATTTTTTTAAAGCGAAGTGAGTCAATCAAAATTAATTGACATTGAAGTGCCCCGATGTCCAATGTGTTTATTGGTGTAGGCGGTCATCCAGCCTTATGTGGCATAGATTATTGATTGCAACTCATTCATTCCATAAAGAGCAGGGACTTGTTAATACAACAATGGTATCATATTCATAACTCCTAATTAAATCATACATAATTTTAATTACAAACTATTGATGTTATGTTAAACGGTTCTATCATTCGGTTTGAAGGCCAAACAGCTTATTTTCTAAAGACCCTTATTGATGTAAATGACCTAATTCCGGTGAAATGTATGCAACCCGAGCATAACAATTTTTAATACATCAGCGGTAATTTTCTAGTGAAAAGTTGGCTGCCTGCATATCAATTATTCAGATTTGCACAATTCACACATTCTGTTAAATGTTGCCGTAAACTGCAGGATTAAGGCATCGGTCGTTCTCACCCGGGCAGTGGCCTGTCTCCCATGAAGTTTATTATGCTGTGTTCGTTACTGTTTATGTTGCTGTATGTTATGTTGCGCACGGCGGGCGAGAACAACCGCCCCCGAACATACGAACACAGCCAGACGACTTTACCATAACCCATTGGGACGCCATGGCGTCGTCTCTAGCTACGTATTATATACAAATGCGTCGTTGCCAAACCGTCGCTGAAGTAGTCAATATAAATGGTTAGATACGGTAGTCTAGTGTCACCATGTCCCAGTGAGTTAGGGCCCTATTAGTTTAGGATCAGTCCGCTTATACGTCAGTCGTCATCCATTTTAATACAGGTCCGTGATTCTAACCATATTGTGTCGTTGTTTATATTGCTCGTCATATCAAGGCCTTAAGGCGTAAATGTTAATGTTCTTGCAAATAGTATATGGCATATGAACACATGTGGTTACAGTTAGTGTCCTGCTCCATTATATATTATAGTTGATGGATTTTAAAATAAACATCCGTATGTATGAGATACTTAAGAATAGTTGGATAGTGTGGGCGAGCAATAACAATTACTTCTTATTAGCATTCATCTGTAGCATTAATCAAAAGCAAAACAAAAACGCATGTGTCTATTGCAAATTTGGTTTGCGTCTGTGGGTTAGGGTAATCCAGCCACCGAACAAATATAAAGTCAAGACTGTCTCCTGCGAAATACGAAGTGACGCCGACGCCGGTTTAAACTATACCTTAGCGTGCGCACACGCACAGTTGCACGCACACAAACTCGAAACGAAGCAAGCAAATTGGTTGGGAGACGCCTCAGATCACAGAAAGTAAAGGGAGGCGCACATTCGCAGGCGGAAACGTTTAGTTTAAATCGGCCTCACTTCGCCGTTTGCAGGACTGCGTCTTGACTTGACTTGACTGTATTTGGTCTAAGCCTTACTTATGCATGCAATGTAACCTATACCTACTTAGGTAGGTATACAGCTATAACACTTAGTGCCGAATAAGGTAGGTACGAACGAAGCATATTTCATTTGGGTTTTTGATGAATGAATTTAGATTATTTGGATTTGGTGTTTACTTTTGTGCCTAATAAATACTCTTTCTGAAACTTTTGCTTGGGTATAATTTTTTTAGGACTGCCAATAAACCATAAAGCATTTTTTAATTTTGGGTGGCCAATATACGACCTCAGGATACAATAACAAGTCTGAAATGTATGACCTGACAATTCGTGTACTGTATGGGACTCAATTGGGAAACTCGAATTATCAGGTCGTCCATCCCAGAGCGTGTATTCTAAATCGTAGGACATTCGCGCCATCACGCCCCTAAAATCCTAATTTCATAGGTCGATACCACGACGTGCAGTGTAACATTCATTATACAGCTTACCTACAGGCGTCCTGTCCATTCTTATAAAACTTTCTAGATAGTAAGACCTACCCTAAGTAATTTAAAGCCAAATTTTTAGGGTTTGTAAGTTTAGTTACTTCTCACGGTGCACTAGTTCATTCACCCATGCACTTACTGACTAATGATCGATGAAAAACTAAAAACCCTCATCATATTACTGGCAACAGAGACAACGTTGCAAAGTTGATGTTTCATAAATAGTGTGTCGTTTTTGAACTGTCGTTTGATGATCACTGCGCTTGTCATGCAAACATAACATGACCCGTTATATGACAGGCATTATATAGAGTTAGGTGTCTAAAGTTGCTGGTCGTACGTTGACCAGTTGACCGGACACATGACTCCGTATAATTAATACGAGAGAACGGGTCTATTTATGGTTGCAATTTAAGTGCAGCGATCACTTTACCGGCGAATTTCTTTTAGAGAATTACACCTTTGATTTAGGGAAAAAAGCGCCAGCGGCGGCGGTGTCGGTGACAGATGAAATAAAATGTGAATTCGTTATGTGTTAAAATTCTGCATGCAAAATGTCAATCGTAATCTGTCTATGTATGTGTGCGTGTCTGAGCGGCAGGGTGAACAATAAGTTCCCGAGGGATACCGATAAACGAATTCTTCGCAGTTGTCGCTGGCAAAAGATAGTATAGAAATATATAACTGACTATAAATAAACCAGGATACCTATCTGCGAGTTGTTGCTCGTTGCTGTAACCAAGAACTCTTGGTAGTGAAGACGTGGCCCGCGAGCCTGCTGCGAGGGGAACGCTAACGTCCATACTAAGGTTTTTAAGGTTGCGGTTACAGCTCGCAGTCGCGTAGGTACCCAGCTTAATAGACGATCAACACGTGATCTCCCCGACTCTTAATTTTATTAAGATATGCCTTTCGGAGCCATCGGTGTTCTAACGAGCAACTCTTAACCTCTTTACCCCCCCAGTCATCTAATCGTGACAGCCAATGGAATGCCTCGCACAACGAACAACTCGAAATTAATCCTTCTGCAATGGAATTAAAAATCAAGCTAGTCTAGTAGTCTGTGGTTTGTTTTTTCCGTGGCGTACAGAGCCAGTCACTTAATTAAGGTTAAGGGTTCTGATTTATACATCAGCATCATTTTGATTAGTAAATGTTTCGTTCTCAGCATAAGTGCGTGATGTCGGGAGAGGCTCCGATACAGTCTGACGACGGGTTCCACACGCCGGCTTACCTTTCATGGCGGAAGCTACAGCTGAGTCGCGCCAAACTGAAGGCGTCTAGCAAAACATCAGCACTCCTTTCAGGTTTTGCTATGGTAAGTACAAAATAACACCTTAAATGCTAAGAGTGATTGGATTTTGAGGACGGCGACGTCACGGGAGTATGTAGCGCGAGGAGCGTGTGGTCTCGTGATGACTCCGGTCCCAGACACTTTGAAGTTTGTTGTTTGAGGGAGACTATTTGGAGTAAGACGAGCTAACGTTAAAGTAACAGAAGCTTGTTATTAAGGGGGGAAACGTAGCGAAACTGTTGCCACACTGACAAGCATGTTCCTCAGACGTTATGACATATAATATTTGAGTTGCCGGTTTATATTTAATAACTCGTATTGTGCTGTCTTTCCATTAATAGCTTAAATGGATATCAAGCTATTTTTTGTTACATAAACATGAGATCTGTGACAAACTTGATAACTAAAACAATACTGCACCATTCCACTACGACACCTTGACACCTTGAATGAGATTGGAGTAAATTGTAAAGTATTTGTACCTTTTGAGGAAAGATGCCGTGAGAAACGTACGCCGAGAACAATTGTATTCGATTCTAAACTCGGAAACAATAGAATCGTAATCAGCTATACTACGAGTATAAGACAATTAATAACCAAAACTTTGATAAGTGGCCGCTAGCATTGTATTTTGCTCCACACTTTTGTTTGATACTGGGTGGATCAACTTTTTGTCCCTCGTTGCCATGGTTACGTTCTCCTCGGTCACTCTTGAAAGCTCAAGTTTAAAGGTTTAAACTTTGCCAATCATGTATTGGTCATCTACAATAAGCATGTTAGTATAATGGCAACATTTCTTCTAGCAAAATATACTACTTTTGTCCTCTCGCTGCTGGGACAGAATAACAAGAAATAGTTGATCCACCCACTTATCAGGTTCCCTAACATTTGTCAAATGTATGTATGTATGTATGTATGTATAACTCTTTATTGTACATAAAACACAAGAAAAAGATGAATACAGGATAACACACATGCACAAAGGCGAACTTATCCCTAAAAGGGATCTCTTCCAGTTAACCTTTGAACGATTGACAGGACATAAGTATTAGGCAAGAGTAGACACACAGAAAAATTAAAAGAAGAAGGTAATTTGTGAAGTAGAAGAAGATGTATCGTTACACAACCAATTCATTGACAACCCATTATTCTCTTTGAAAAAAATGTGAACCGCTCAAAAAGGTTCTTAGATTTTTCTTCAACTTGACGATTCAGCACATATGTATTAGACGGTTGTCAAACGACTCATTTGTCCAACATTTGCTGGCCTAACGATCGAAAACCCCATTGATAGACGGTTTTGTTCACAGGTAGCTATGGTAGAAGTGCAGCTTAACCCTCCAGATAACACCAAAGTGCCGACATCGATGCTTGTCGCCTTCACGGTATGCACGACACTTCTTGTCGCCGTCCACATGTTAGCTCTAATGATCAGCACCTGCATACTTCCCAACATAGAAGCCGTCGGCAATCTCCACAGCATAGCCCTAGTCCATGAATCCCCACACGAAAGACTCCACTGGTACATCGAAATAGCCTGGGCGTTTTCGACTCTCCTAGGTTTGATACTGTTCCTGGTGGAAATAGCGATCCTTTGCTGGGTTAAATTCTACGATTTGAGTGAAACTGCGGCCTGGTCCGCTTGTGTCGTACTCATACCTGTCATGATAGTGTTCCTAGCGTTCGCAATACATTTTTATATGTCCCTAGCGACGCACAAGTACGAAGTCACTGCCACAGGTATAAAAGAGTTGGAACTGCTTAAAGAACAAATCGAAATGGGCGACCATGATGGAAGGATGAACAATCTCACTCTTCTCGACCAGGGCCGCGTGGTCTGAGGCTAAACGTAATCCTATTTTCCTCAGTTTTTGGGATGTTATTTATAACCTTTTTGACCCGTATTTATGTTAACGGTTTATGTAGATTAAGTACTTATTGATATTTGATAAACGTACTTAATAAGTGCCAATTGATTCGCAATAACTTTGGTATCGGTGAATGTTGGACTCGAGAAAAATCGTGAGCATTAAACGTGATGTAGAAATAAAATAAATATTTCACAAGTTAACGTTCACTTCACTTTATAGCTCATGAAATATCCAACTAAAAATAATGTACCTACTAGTGACGTGACGTGGTAAATAAAAACATATAAGTACTAAGTATACTTACCTCAGAGGACTTGCAATTGGGTTCCTTAAGCTCTGAAAATAAAGCGTTCGCCAAATGCAGGTCCGATTTGCCTAAAACCGGTCACAATACATTAGGTATATCGGAGCCTGAATAAATTAATATATGTATCGTTTTGACAAGTTGACTGCAGATATCCAGTTAAATTTATAGAATATTGCGGGCTCGACACGCCTTGAGCCCCGTGCCAGTGTTCTTACCAAAAACTAGGACAATTTATGTAAAAACAGCTGTTACAGGGCTCATGCTGCATTGGTTCCACAGAGATATTCGACCGTTGGCTGATTGGTTGAATGAAGTTCCAAAATATATTTTGACCCACGGATTGCAGGGGCTGTTGCATGACATACGAATCTCCTTTTGTGTTATCTTTTTAATTCATGTTTCGTTTTGTTCCCGATATGATTTTACAAATCAAAGTAAACAAATAATTTGACTAATTTTAGTTTTCAATGCAGATATTAATTACGACAATGGAGACTACCCTAGGATTCTGGTAGCAATTACTTGAATACACTAGTGCTGTCTTCTTATTTCATCTACTGCTGATAGAGTCAACAAGAATATATTCGTTCTAATTTGTATATGCAATAAAGCATAAGTAAATCTTTAAAACGAAATTTTCAAAAGATCTCAAATCAGTGCAATGAAAAGCGAACAAAATCACGTATTATAAGATAGCAATAGATACCTACACATTTACCAATTTTTTTTATCGGTTTTGAATTAACAAGGTTTTATTGTTTTATTTTAGTTTATCTGTATTCAATATTGTTCACAAAAAGCATTTTGTATTAGCTAGTTATAAAGGATTTTAAAAATGTTTGGACACGTAATCTACTCCGGAATAACGTTGATAATAAAAATATACGTTGAATGCACATTCCTTAATCCGTCATCCGTATATCAATGGAATAAAGTCCACTGTAAGGTATGAAACATGCTTTTGTACCGAAAATTAGATTAATTGACGAAGGAATGTAGTACGAGTCAGTTAATAAATAAGTCGAGGACGTACCAGTTTTTGTCAACTTTTGTGCTTCAATTACTGACGTTAAAACATTGAGTGTGACCATAGATAGGTATGTTATTTATTGGGACGTACTAACAGATTATGGAAGGCAATAAAACATTAATTGTAAATGTTACTTAATAAAATAATTAAATTGCCCCTACGTGCAAACGGGGGTTTGTAAATTCTCTGTGATAATGTTTACTTCTTAATAATGACATAATGGCATTGAATATTGAATCTGTCAATGTGCTTTAGTGTAAGGATCTAAGTCCAGTGAATTAACCAATATTATATCGAATCCAAGCATGGAATGTTTAATAGGGATAAGTGATTAAATTATGAATAAAACATCCGAATTAATTACCCATGCAATAATAAATTTGTGTTAGTTAAGTATATTTACAATCGAAAGATCTGTTATGGTTTCTTGCAATAAAATCACCACATTTGGTCAATACAGCGTTGTAGTTTTTTGTCAATGTCCCCTAATTTCATTTTCAGCCACAACTCGCTTTCTTCGAGAATCTTTTTGGAGTATGCTAATTCGTCCTGGAAAAGATAACGAAACAAACATCACTACACTACTACCTACATAAGATTTAGTGGCTATGCAGCCACCTACTGTTTCACACAATGATAGTAGACAAATAGATAGATAGACAATGTTTGTTATAAGTCATACGCACGTGTGTTCTTGTACTAGGTACTTAGTTTAGTAGCGTTACGCGTTGGCGTAAACGTCTCAATCATTATTAAATAATTGCCATGTTATGAACTAGCTAAGTACATATTCTCATCTCATAATATTTTATACGTTAAGTACGGCCATATAGCTTCTACGCGAACAAGTTGGGTTTCGTTACGTTTGTCAAGTCAAAAACGTATAATTTTTTACCACTTTCGGATGGTCGTGTCACAGGTGTGATTTGGAAGATCAAGATAAAGTAACCACAGTGTCCCCAATAATACTTTTAAAGATATGTTATCAGATTATACGCCTGCATTAAAGATCTTGATAGATGATACGCGAGATAGTTACGAATTACAACTGCAGTACCTAGGTTACATTTACCTATGGTCTTTAGTTATTGATATTATGTAGTATGTTAGGTATAGGCAGGTCAAGTAGGTAGTTAAGTTTATGACGAAATATTAAAAAAACCGGCCAAGTGCGAGTCGGACTCGCGCACCGAGGGTTCCATGCAAATTGGGCAAGTGAATATAAAATCCAGCGTTAGCAGAGCCGTGCTCCTAAGCCAAATGTAGGCAGTGTAAGGTCATTTTATTTTGGTTATTTATATAGATAGACTTGCAATAAATAGATTTTTAGATTCATATCATTAGCTGTGCTCCTGTGCTATAAGAGCTAAGTACCTTCATACCAAATTTTAATTTCTAGGACAACGGCAAGTAGGTAGGTAGGTACGGTCAAGTGCAAAAATAAGTAGGTATCGATAGGAACTTCTCAAAAATATGTCCCACGACCTTATTACGCTGGCGTAAGAGCGTACCTATGGTACTTATTTTTGAAACTTTGTCTAGATAAATATTATTACACTTTGACTGTACCTACCTACGCCTATTCTTTGGGATCGCGGCAATTTGTATGGAAACACCTTTTCTGATGAAATATACGCATCTTTTGATTTAGTTGAATTAGAGGATTGATTTTTCAGAGCTAAAAGGATATAAACCGCTGACCTTAGTACCTATTTGGTATTTATTTCAACTTTCAACTTTATACCTTTGCGCGTTCCTGAGAAAAGGGGTTTTGACAGACGGACGGATAAGTGTTTTTTCCTTATGAGTTGCCGAAACCTAAAAACACGTGACTTATCGATGACCCTATACCTACTGCATATACATTTTTGTCATGCATGCCAATGTTACGAAAAACTTACAGTAGGAATCGGATACTGCGTTGCCAAGTCGCAGAACTGTCTTATAATGATGTCGGACATCTTGGACTTGACGCAGAGGTCGTCGACCCAGCAGCCTTCCTGCAGTTGACCCGTGTGCAAGTGATAGAACCTTCCAATGCCGTTTTTAATGTCGTTCTCCCAGTGACCCTCGTAGCGGTTACCGTTTCCTATAAATATTTAAATAGCTTGAATCTGCCTGCATTCGTCTAAAAATGACGCAGGGCATTTTTTTTTAAAACGTGCACCTAACCTACCTACACTTTGCTATTTTTTTCAAAATGAACAAATTTTGGGTTTTTATTCTGAATCAGTATCACTATTTATTTTTGTGACGAATTATTGTATAGGAAATTGGGGTAATTGTGTTCAAAAAGGGTACACGTTTTTTGAAAATACACCGCAGCAACCGAAAGTAAAGCAATTTTGCAACTATGTAAGGACATAATTCGTCTGGCAACCCTTTCACAAAAGAGTTGAAATCCCCTGTTGACCGTTAAATTAAACGGTGCTGGCCTGACCGAATGGGAGCTATTGCGTGTGAATTTGACTAGAGGCGCTAGTGTCGCGTGAGATCCATTAACATTCACTTTTCACTGGTTTTGACGGACTCCGTGACATAAATTATGATTTCTTTCATTTACCTGTTGAAAAGTAATCTCCTTCGTAAAAGAATCGCAAATATGGATTATTTGGCGATGAATGTGAACGCTTTGATAGCGGATAGGTACATTCATTGCGGCTTAGCTACTCGATATGATGATAGTCATTTATAATTAATAAACTAATGAGATTCAAGATTTAAAACTTTGTTTCGGCGCCGATCTTATAATGTCGCCTTTGACAGCCTCTGGACCTTAGTCAACAGTGGCGCCAACTGGTGAACAAAGTAGAATAGTTTTATTTACCTTTAACAAACATTCCCAAACCTTCTTTCTTGCTCTTAACCCAATACCCGACATAGAAGGTGCCGTTCGTATACCACATCTTGCCGAACCCGTGTCGGTGCCCTTTCTTCCAATAGCCGAAGTAGACGTCCCCGTTCTCGTAGTACCACCATCCTACGCCTTCGGGCTGGCCTCGGACCCAATCTCCTCTATAGTCGAGTCGAAAAGTGCCGTTATGGAGGCGGTGGCTGAGTGTACCGGAGCCGTGTCTAAAAAAAGTCTCTAAGTATAATGTCTAAGGTAAGAACCTCATACTATATAGTTAGTACCACAAAAGTGGCAGTACGTAGGTAGTCGCCAACAATCGCATTTTACAACTCCACGGAATGAAGATTACCTACTTACCTTCAAAAACTTTCTACGCGTAGAAACTTAAACATCTCTTAGATTATTTAGATTACCTATGGACCTTACCTACCTCCGTGTCTCCATTTACTATTTTTGTTAATGTATTTGCTTTTGATTATTTTTACTACTTAGGTACTATAACCAGAAAATGAGCGCCTCATCTGTAAATACTGTGAGATACTACTTTAGCGTACCTACCTGAAGCCTTTGTACCAATCCCCTTCATACAGTTTTCCAGTGATTGTGAGGAAGGAGCCCTTGCCTGCAAAAGATTTAAAGCGGGAAACGTAAAAAGTCCAATCCAAGTAGGGTGACGGCCCAGTAATGGACATGGACCATAATCCACAATAACTTTTACTTATATTAAGACACTAAGGCATAATCATTTGTTTTAGAACAGTCAATTTAAAACCATATCATCTTTAAATAATTAAGAATGAAATGTCCATTGTTAGCTTAAATTGTCCAACACTGGTGCCGTTACCCTAGGTAGGTACTTTTAAACAGTCTGTGAGTTCTAAGACAGACATTCGAGTTTCGGGTGCAAACCTACAAGTGAGTGAGACAGCAAGACAAACCCTAATGTCGTTCTAGGAGCTCAGGGACTGTACTTCGGTGATTCCGATTGCGTACCTTCCTTAAGGTCTGAATTCCAATCGCCTTTAAATTCATCAAACCTGGAAGTAAATATGGCGTGGTGTAAACCTCTCTTAACAGATTTCTTTTCAGCGGTTACAGAGAGGGGTGTAAAGTTGCGAGGATGCCTATAAAAAGGCATTGTTGTAATTTTTAAAAATAAACTAACTCTTGATTATTATTTACATAAAGATTGACGTTGACAGTGTCTTGTTGACACCATACTATGCCCGCTGAAGTCATTTTCGTGTTGCAATCAAGCAAATAGTCTGCTACAGAAACTATTAGTTAAAAATATATACTAGTTTGTTCATAGCACCATTCAGGATTGTATGTAAGAAGTGACCAATGAAAATGTCAAACAATTTGTTAAAGAAAGAAAGAAAAAATGCATTTATTTGCCTTCTCTGTCTTTGGCGACAGCGCCTTCAAATTTGCCTCTCTCCTGACAGTCAGACATAGACCAAAGACAAAACATTATTTTTCTTCATTTTCTTCTAAGAGGAGTTTAACTCTATGACAACAAATCTTAAACAAAACAACTCATTACTTAACTAAACTTTATTAAATTATTACAAATCTACATTCAAGCGTTCCCATGTGCTATTTTGAGGCCTCGGCTCAACTCCACTAATTGCTGATAATCTTCCCTGAACCCTTGCAAGGCCAGTTCCTGCTGACTCTTCATAGCCGAGTTGGCAGTGATATATTTCTGTACACACTCAATGCAGCTGTTGTCTAACTGGATATCCTCTTCAGTGAGTTGTTCTTGTTTTTTTAGCAGCACTGGTGTTTGCTGGATCTGCAAAGGCATAAAATGAGGACCCAAATACGCAAGGGTATTTTCAAATTCAAATTAATTTATTCTGACTACATTAATACTACACTAACTAATTTAGGACCTTATTATTTTAAACAAAAAAAAAGTCTACTCTACACTATAGCTCCAATCATTAAAAACTTGGCTTAAAGGTCCAGTTACCAAGCCCTATTCCACAAAAAAAAACGAATGTACTTTTTATGTGCTGTCAAAAAGTGCACATATATAACATTCAATGCACACATATTTAATATCGTAGAACCTCAATTATTCGAACATCAATGGCACGAAATTGCTCACTGCTGCTGGTATCGACCAAAAACGCGTTGCCGCCATTCGTCAATAATAAATCGTAAAAAAAATACACTACTGTTTTAATATAAAACGGTGTTGTTTTGGTCCTAAAAAAACTACATTTTTATTATACAACTAGTTTTGGTCCCAATTAGATTGGATAGCTGAGATTCCACTCCAGGGCCGGTTTAGCAGCCCCAGGGCCTCGACAAACTTTACACAATAGACTTTGGAAAAAAACAAACTCAGACTAGTAAACAACTTGGGACGGAAAATAATTTGGGGCCAAGGGCTCCTTAGTAGGACCTTTATTTAAACAATCGATTGACATATGAGAGTGGTCACACCTTTAAATCCGGCATAGTTCCACTGTAGGTATAGTAACTACAAACCTGTTTAGACAGTGTCTGGGCTAACTCTCCACTAATTATGTCGTTATGTATAGCTTGTCTTGTAGCAATCAAGAGAACAGCTTCTCTGACGGCACTGGTTTGAAGCAGCTCCAACATCAAGCTGTCAATATTTTGGTGCCAAGTCAGGTAGAAGACCAGCGGGCCAAAGTGTCTTGTGGATCTGAAATAAGATTAAATTATTTAATAAGACTACATACAAAAATAAATTTGTATTTTATGTGACAAATTTTAAGTAATGGGAGACTGTCAAGCAGGCAAGACCTGACTAATGTAGACTTTTGGTATATAAAGCTTTATATTCCTATAGTTGACATATACATCATCCTAATGTTATTATAAATGTGATAGTTCGTGAGGATGCATGGATGTATAAACATTTGGTAGTCTTACGCTAGAATTTCAACCATCTTCCTTTCCTACTGACCTTAATAAATCATATTTGTTTTGTGAATCGACATGCTGGTACGTAATACTGGTGACCCGCTGGTACGAAGGCTCATCAGGCTCATATTGGATGCAGGCTCGGTCCAGCACAAACTCGTACTGATCTCGGTCTAGTAAACTATTGAATTTCTCGTTATCCATGAACATAAAAGGTTCTTGTATCTTGCGACCTTTAATTGGGAAGTATATCTGAAAACCAAATGAAACTTTGTCAGAAGAAAGAAACACAGTACAGTAGTATTAATTATACTTAAACAACATACAATAAACTTTAAGATGATATTATTTCACACATAATATATTCAGTACTAAGAACCCAAAAGCTGGATTCCCTGTGCATAGCAATTTTGGCTGCAAATCAGAAAAATTCTGCTACTGGCTACAGCTACGAGTTAGGGTGTAGCAATGCATGGAAGTGTATATGTCGAATAGACTGTAATACACAACTCAACTCACCTGATTCAACCTTTTTCTAATGTCATGATCACAACTTTGGAGCACACCATCAGGTTGTCTAAAATAGAAATATTTCAAATTACAAATTTTCAACATCTAATTTGTATTTCACATTTATGAATTACTCACCTCTCCACTATAATTCTGTGTTCATTGTCCACTCCAAAACTGATGTCTGTGAAAATATATTTGGAAGTGTCATAACCAATTAGGGCTGGATCTTCAGACAGAACGTCATGAATAGGCTGCTGAATCTAAAAATATAAAGGTTTGTTTTCAAATCTTGTAAGTAATAAAATGTTTTGTACCGGTATTAAAGAATTTTGACATAGTATTACCTTTACCACAGGGGGCATCTGGAGGAGTGTATCTGCCCTTTCATTTGCTTTAGCGACTTCAATTTCAAGTTCCTCTGATGTTAGGAATTTGTATTTAGGTGTACGCAGGACAGGGAGACCACTGTCAGTTCTCTTACGGAAAACCTTCGCCAAATCTGGTCTCGTCAATCTTTTCAGTAACGTCTGGATGTCTGGCGAGAAAAACTTTGGCGCTGGATCTTTTTCTCCATCTACAAAAAATACAAATAATTATATAAAAGATACCAATTGTTTCACAAAAAAATCATTGATACTACTTACCGTATAACGATGGCACTAAACTCAATTTTCTTGAATAAATAAGAAAAAGTTGTGAATCACTATGACGTAAAATTATTGTTTTAGCACTAGTTTGCGCAAATTTCTTTAATAATATAGACATTTTAACAAACAATATTTTGAAGAACCTAACATAACCTAACTTTCTGCAATTAAGTTTTTTTAATTCTGGTAATTAGAGAAGGACGTAAAAACCGATAAGGTACCGGTTCGATTTATTTGTAAACGAGAACAAACTCATTATTTATTTGACTATAGCAACATTTCTGACTAGTTGTCTTCTTGTTCTTGTCTATGTCTGTCTTGTCTGTCCCATACGTAGTATCTCTTAGTAGTCTGTGGTCTGTCCATTGGTCAAATTCTTTACGCGCTTCGTTATATTTTTTAGTATTTTGCCATTGTTTTTATAATCTAACTAGAATAATTTAAATTTTGTGGAAAGTTTAATGAATCGCCATCACTACAATGTCCAAAAGGAAGGCTGGAGTTAACGATATCATTTATGAATTAGACAACGACGATATCGAACTTAGCAGTGAAGATGAAGGTAAACAACCTAAAATTAATCGTCAGGAGCCGAAAGTCGACTCCGAAACTGCTTGCGAAAAAACAATTGCTGGAGAAACTGCCTTAGAATGCATTAATATTGATTGTTCCGATGATACAATCGTGGTAGATGCTTCGCCTGTTAAAGCTCATAATGGAGGGAAAAGTATCCCTAATGTTATTGAGATTGACATCGAAGACGAACCACCGATTAAAAACGAGGACGATAGTAAGGAGAAACAGAATAGCGTTGGGTCAAAAGTGACAATATTAGACGAGGACATTGTAGTAGATTCACCTGTATCAAATACAGACTTAGGGGTTGCAGGATGTGAGAATAGGACGCCTTTGTTTACAGTGCGTTTTAAGGACCAGAAAGTGGCTAAAGCTTACAAAGACAAGATAAAGGCTTTCATGTTTAAACTTATAAGGATTCATGATGAAGAGGCTCTTGAGGGCTCAGAGAATGAGACTGATTTAGAGCTGGACATTTGGCCAGAAGACTTGCAAGAAGCTAACATTGAATTGGAACAGGCACCAAAACCAGAGCCACAGAATGAGCCAGAGGAACAAGACAATTTCTTCTTTGTTGACACTGACCCATCAGCAGAAGCAACTGCTGACATACCCAGATATAGACAGGTAAGAAAACACATAATTACTTGAAACTTGGTTTGTCTTAAGTTCTTAATCTAAAATAAAGTAAATTTTGAGGTTCCTACGTCTAAATGTATAAGATCTCAATTTTGTCAGTGCTTAAAAAAATTAAACTGAAAATAAGTATCCTTTTCATGTAATCTACTATAAAATGCAAAATTATGCTTAGACTGCTTTCAAATTTATATGAAACCTTTTTATCCACTTGCAACATTGTCTGTTTTATTTTCCTTATGAGCATACTAAATATATTCAAATAAAGAACAATATACTAACATACCATCTTTAGACGTAAAATATGACCATTTCATACAATGTTTCAGGCTTCTACCTTAATATGTAATTCTCCTGTAAGCGAGCCGACCCCTTCTACTCCGTTGCGTCGAGGACCTACTTGTTTCAACTGTGACGGTCCACACTCCTTGAGAGACTGCACTCTACCTCGAGACGTTGTTAGAATTGCAGATAAACGGAAAATGATGGTGAAAGTTGGGTATGTTAATAAACACAAATTTTGATCCTAGGTCTACCCTCAAAAATAAATGAGGTTCAGTTATTATACAATAAATAAGTTTTATACCTTTTTGTAAAACTGAAGTAAAGTTAGCACTTTTAGGAGAATGTACAATACTACCAGTTACAGTTCATGAAAAACTGTTTTTTTTTAAGATTTAATTGAAATAGGGCATGGATAGATTTTATTGTATATTTATTTCATACAACACTGTATAAATGTTACACTTAAGCCTCATAAAAATTGAGAGTGAAAACTCCAACACAAAACTGATTATCATAGATAATATTTTTTTTTTTACAGACGGTATCATGTAGAAGATGAACAGAAATATGGTCATCTGGTCCCAGGCAGAATATCTGGTAACCTCAGGCATGCGCTAGGGCTCAAGAGGAATGAATTGCCCATGTATATCTACAGGATGAGGATGCTGGGATATCCGCCCGGATGGCTGGAGGAAGCTAGAATATCACACTCTGGGATCACCATGTTCGATTGTGATGTAATGAATTGGTTTTAAGTATAATTAACAGACTCCATAATCATGCTAAAAGTGGCCTTAAGGTTTTGTTACCTTAGGCTCTGTCTACCCCGTAAGGCAGGGGTGGCCAACTTGATTAGACCCAAGATCTCCTGTTTACTAACGAAACCCTGTGCGATCTACGAATTACATACTTCATGAAACCTTAAATCAGCAGTTGGTGATTACGTTGTGCAGTCTGGTCCACATATTTATATTTTTTGCCTTGCCGCGATCGACTGGACTAACATTCGCGATCGACCGGTCGATCGCGATCGACCCGTTGGCCACCCCTGCCGTAAGGGATAAAGACGTGATATATGTATGTATGTAACAGACTCCTGAGGGATAAGTAGGGCAGACACCGAAATATATTTTCATCTGATATTTCTATGGTTGTGCAATTAATCAACTGATTTCAGTTCTTTTGCTTTTTTCCTTTATTTGTAAGTGTTCTCTTATTTGTCAGGAAGTAATGGTATGCAGGTCATTATGTGGCGTCCCTTTCCTGCTGGATAAATCAATAACATAGCAAAAGAGCTTGTGTGTTGTCATTGATAAATGATTGTAGTACTGGCTTGATAGTTTGTATCGTATTTGTTTCCAGGGTAGCGCAGTGCAGGACCCTGAAGAGGAAGAAGGAGAGTTGAGCGAGCCAGGTTCCAAGGACAAGTTTGACATTAAGAAAATACTTGACTTTCCTGGGTTCAATGTACCTGCCAGCTCGCGGTACCGAGAGGTAACGTTTCAAGAGTACATTGTTATCAAATTTTACTACTGCTAACCTTTTTTAGATGTAAATAAGAGTTGTCACAATTTTGCACACGTGACATGTCTATTTACGTCAATCGAACACTGCCCCACGCCAAATACCAGCAGTTTCTATCCTCAGAGTAAGAGATATGTGGTTAAGAAGTCACTCAGTGTGCACGATTGGAACTGGTGACCAATTTCGAGAAACTGCCCTATACTGCACATTGAATCGTCACAGTCATGTGTGACTGACCTTAGCTACACACACAGTCGAAATATTGTATGTATTTCTTTAAAATTTTCAGGAAGCGCATTTACTAGGCCTGCCTCCATTATCAGAGCAGGACAGCAAGATAGCCATGCTGCAGATGCTGGCGCCTAACGCCATGAAGGCGTATAAGCGGAAGAAGCTCACCTTCTTCCCTTCGGCCGGGAAGGTGGCCAATCAGGATGGGCAGGCAGAGATGGAGTTGGACAGTGGTGACGGTAATATCTAGATTAAATTAGTCATCATTGTCAACTTTCATACCATAGCTACCTGTTTTTTCCATTAGGCAAATGGTATCTAAACGAACCACCTACCTTAAACCGGCGAGTGAAGAAAGAGCAAGGGAGAAAAGTCTGGCTTAGGAACCCGGTGGGAATCGAGTAGTTAGTAGTTAGTCGGTAACAGCTATGTCAAGATCAATGGAGTGGTTTATGAATCACTTTTTTTATAATGTATGTATGTAAACTCTTTATTGCACATAAAAAATATAAAAATACAGTAATACAGAGAAAATAGTACAAAGGCGAACTTATCCCTAAAAAGGGATCTCTTCCAGCTAACCTGCCACAGAAAGGAAAAGTTACAACAAAAAGGCAAGCAGTTATTATTATGCGCAAATAAAGTAGTATTAATACTTAATAAATTAATAAATTAACAACTAAAGTACATTATTATATTATTATAACTATAATAAGATAATATATAAATAACAGAATAAAAATTTATCCAATTATTAATTTATATAATATAGTCCCTTATTCTTTAGGTATGTTAAAATGTATCTTTTCTACAGAGATAGTTGAGTTCCCATCCGTGCCGCCGCTGCCGGACGACGCGCCGCCGCCGCCGCCGCCACCCCCAGAGACAGCTCCGCCTCCTCCCCCTCCCCCAGAGACAGCTCCGCCTCCTCCTGAATCTCCCCCTCCCCCTCCCAAATCTTCGCCGCCTCCCAAATCACCCCCCAAGTCCCCAGAAACACCTCGACCTGACGCCGATCCTGATGTAGTTATGAACGACGATTCTGACACGTTGCAAGCTGACAACACTGAAGATGATTTAGAAATAGTAGCAGTGACTGAACTGAAGGATATACCACTGCCTGAAGACACTTCACATATCATAAGTGAAGGTGAAATTGTAAGTAATTTTTTGTTGAGAAACTTATTTGCTACAGATTTTTTGTTGATGATCATGGAAGTGGGTGATATCGAATTGCTATTACAACAAGCAAAGTTAATGAGGAAGTTAAAACAGTGGTTCACATTTATTGTCATTTCATTTATTACCATTGACATTGTGCCTACGATTTATGAATACACTTCATAGATGGGATGGATTGTTTATATAATACCTAAAGGTACTCTAGAAACTAGTATTTACCTAGAAATTATTTGTTTACAGATTAAACCTGAACTAAGTAGCGGTCGAGGTAGTCCCTCCTTAGACGACTTAGAAGAGAAGAAGCGACTATTGCTCAATGCCCTAGAAAGCGACGTAACGCTACCCAACTCACCAAACTTATCGATTGCGGAAAGTACCAGTGAAAAGGGAAACGTGATAAGTGATGACAATACTCAAAGTGATGCGGTTAGTCGAGATATTAAAATGGAATCAGATGTGGAAGTCGTAAATGACTCTGACTTGAATGAAGTTGAGGCAGTTAAAACAGACGATGATGTGGTTTCTGGTGATATAAAGACTGAAGCTGTCATTTCTGACGATTCCAAGCCAATAGACGATGGTAATGATGATACTAATAAGTCTCAAGATGTAGAAACTTCGAGTAGAAGAAATTCACAAGCAAGTGGTGACAGTACGCCGACGACAGAAGTCAATAGGGCAATCAAAACCACTTTGTACGGAACGCCTGTCATGAACATAGCTAGCCCTTACGTTAAGTTACCAAGTGACGACAAATTCGCAAAAGATATTTGTGACGTCATAAACTTCGAGAACCTTCCCAACTCGACTGGCAAGTACAAGCAAATATGTTGTCTATTGAAAAAAGTTAAAAGCGAAGTTGACAGGATACACGACTCGTGATCGGGGGAGACCGCCTTACTGGCGGTACGTTCAGGAATAAGTACATATTAGGTATTAAACTGTGAGAAAATATGTAGTCAGTCCAAATTTTCTTTGCTTAGGTTGTAAAAAATCCTAATTTAAAATTTCGCCATTAGCAGACAAAATAGTAATTAAATATTGCTCGTTTAAAACAATTTGAGGCATCAAAATGATAATCTCTAATTCGAAGCTTCGGGTTGATTTATTTGGCATATAATGCAGACAATATGGTGTTGCAATATGAAGTACTTTTTATAGAATTTAATTACCAATCTGCCCAAGCCCTCTTGTTCTAAGAGGAGTCCTGTGCCCAGCAGTGGGACGTAAACAGGCTGGAGATGGTGATTATAGATTTTTTACTTCATTTCTATAATAATAATAATATTATAAAGAGGAAAGATTTGATTGTTTATTTGTTTGAATTGAATAGGCTCCGAAACTAGTACTGGATCGATTTGAAAAATTCTTTCACCCTTAGAATCCTACATTATCCCTGACGAACATAGGGTATAATTAATTCTGAGCGGACGTAGCCGCGGGCAACAGCTAGTATTTCAATAAACTCATTATTATTTGACAAATAGAAATACAAATGTTGCTGTGTTAAATATTAAACTAGAAATACTCGTTGATATAAAAGGTTGCTTGTTTTATCATTATTTCACAAAATGAAATATATCACAGATGTATCATTTGGTAAACCTTTATTGCATACTAATATATTATTATTAACTTTTTGAAAGAGTTATAAAACTAATCTCAGCTAGTCAAACACAACAAACGTAAACCATGCGTTAATTTTATGATTTGTTTTAAGTTAACGAAACAGTGAATGATAAAGTCTTGACAAATTTGTGAAATGTTTGGTTGATTAAATCCCAAGCAGCAGATTTACAGTTATGGCGAAAGGTGAAATTTTACATTAGAATTCTACCCCCCGGGCAATGCAAAACGATTGCCCTTGTTTAAATCTAGTCAGGCTTTATAGGTATCGCAGTAAGGGTTGATATGACTGGCAAAAATTATTTCTCGTTCACATTCTGAATATATGAGCAAGACAACAGAAACATTGTCAACTCTGATGTAAGACCTTTTTCAAAATAGTTATAAAGGACTGGCGGCAAGCTTGATCTGGGCTTGGCGCAGTACTTCAGAGTTTTAATAATAATGAACGTGCAATAAGAAAGGTTCATGACATGGCTGCAAAAATCAAAATACATTGTACGAATCGGAAATATCGTTACCTGTGGACATGACTATTTGAAATATTGTAAGTCAAAAAAAGAGGGTATACAAATAGTAACAGCAAAACAGTACTGCACATGCGTCCGCGCATGCTCACGCTCAGCTACTGGTAATATGTAGCTACGTGGACAGGGGAGGGGTTATATGCGGGGCAGCGCGGGGGAACTGCGAGCCAGCGTAGGCGCTAAGATCCGAAGATTATGGGGTTATCACGTCAAGAAATAAAAGTTGTATTATGTATTTATTACAATTAGTATAGACAAAGATCACGAAAGTATTATGTTTGCATGCCCTTAGATATGAGGAGAAAGACTACAGGCCGCGTAATTCTGTTTGCTAATGAAATTCATAATTGTACCATTTTCATCATCATAAAGTAAGTACACGAATAATTCACGTGTTTGCTGTCGAGATAGACGTGACTCAAACTAGTCGGGGGTTCATTTTCAAGTTAGAAATCATGTTATTTGCCTTGGGAGTCTGGTTTTTTGCGAAGAAGAGGCCTTCTCTTGACGAGCAGTTTCATGTTTAGCACTAGAAGAACCGCCGTGCACTAATTTCTTGAACTTGGCAAGAATTTAAAAATAGAAAGATAGCATTAAATCATGTGCACGCGCCAAAAAAGGACTAAAGAGAAACAAGCGAAATTATATTTACGTGCATAACGATGTTACGAATCTGTGGAACGAAGTTTATACTATACAAGTTGATTTAAGCAAATCACAATAAGAAATTCCTAGGAGGGATTCGCGTGGTTTGACGAATGCACTGAATTTCGAATCATACCATTTTAGTTTGATCTGAAATGAAATGAAATGAAAAATGAAATCACACTAAAATGGTCATTGTTGGTGTATCGGTGTTGTCGCCGAGTTATGTAAACCCCTTGTACAGTCAAGGGCATAAATATATGCATGTTACCAAGACGTCAAAAACATCTATACAACTTTATGCCATTAACAATAAGGCCGATGACATATATGGATAGCATTTTACAATAACCAATCAAGCAACAAAAACTAAAAATCGAGAAAGGCAAATATTAGTATTTGACATGTTGGCTGTATCTATATTTGTGCCCTCGACTGTACCTATTAGGATTTTCTTATCCTGATTTACCCAAAGCCTCGTGGAGTTAATTCTAAGAATCCATAGTATTTTTATACATTCAATGACACCAAATTAAAATAAGTCCATTTATTTAACTCCTAACGAATGAATTTCAATGTAGTAAAATATGATTTTTATTGGGTTTTGATGTTAGATTCGAGTGACCTGTAAATAAAGAGCCTGATTTTTTTTATCATTTCTAGTTTTATTAAGATGCCTGCCTTAGCGTTTAGTGTAAGTTTTTATCGCAATAAACGTTTCGAACGCTTTCGCATTACTGTCAAATAGCATGAGAACTAGGCTACTTGTCTAACTCGCTCGCAATCGCCATCGTGTTCATTTTGACAGTTCTTGTATGAATGTGACAGCTAGCTGATTCCGATGCCAATTGTCAGCCCATACATTAACTGTCAAAGTGAACACGATGGCGATTGCGAGCGAGTTAGATAAGCCCAGTTTGCTGCCGTTACGAGCCACTAGTGGCGCTGCCAATTTGACCAGTCATTACGACTACCGCGAACGCGTCAGAAATGTCTTAGAACAATGTTAACATCTTCATAATATGTATGTACATGACTTGACAATGAATAAATAAATAAAATGTTTTTTATGATCTTACACTTGAGCAGGGTTTCTTAAAGTGGGGCCCGTAACGTGTGTGCCAGAGGTCCACAGCTAACTCAGTTAAAACCCTTAACATATTTACTAAGTGTTTTTATATTAGGCTTTGTTTTCTTTTTACAATATTCTTTGTCAGGGGTCCACGGACTTTTCAATTCTGAAACTGGTCCGTGGCCTCAAAGTTGAAAACACTGCGGGCCGTTTCTATTAGCAAAAGACTGGACAACGCCCAGTTTACATTATTTCGGCCCAGCGCTGGATGCACTACTAGAACAGGATATCTACTGGCACTGGAATATAGCTTACATAGTTACTGGCATTCCAGTGTTTGTCTCCCAATATTCCAGTAGCTAGTGCATCTAGCGCTGGACTGGAATAACGTAAACCGAGCATAACGATACTATTACGTTTCATTAACGCGCCTTGTAGATACAGGCCATGTATACATAGATGTACATTGTATATCGTCTGGTTTCTACCATATCAGAAACTATTTGGCATCATTGGGGATAAAAAATGAAACAGATTCATTGTCACAGTTTTTTATTAGTTTTTTCATAATATCAATAAAAATCTCCATTGGTGTCTTGACATTATTAAAATTAGTGATTAAACCCCGCCCCACAAAACAATGAAACTAATACTAATAAAAATAGTAATTAATTATGCATAATTAAAATAACATAGTGCATTTCTTTCGAATTAAATTTGATTAAATATTATCTGAATACAGATACAATCACTTAAATATTTTTAAACATATATAGATCATTTTATGCCTTACACATCTACTTACAAGTCAGACCTGAATAAAATTTACAACGTCTGATGTTTTATAGACAATTGCACTTATTTAATCTTTGCGACGAGAAATTTTTGACCTAAAACGTTTTGAGACGTCGAAGTGTCGCCAAAAAAGAACTGTTGTGAATTCTTCTGGCAAGTTCTATTATTTATTAATGCAGCGTACTCAATACCTGTTAATGTATGACAGTTGTCAACTTTACCCTCGTCCAGTACGCCTAAATTAAGAACTATTGCCGCCGAGTCGAATAATTGTAATTTTTTGCTACATGTAAGAAAAAAATACTCTTCACATAAGGAACTCGAGCATTTGGCATCAGGACACTTCAGTATTTATAATTTCATGGTGTATCCACACCAAGGCAAGTAATTAAAAAGTAGTTTGAGTAGTAGTAGAGATAAAAGTATTGCACGCCAACCGCTCGTCGCTCAACACTGAACTTGGCGTTAGAAAACAATGGAAGATCACAATATTCGAGATAATGTTTCAGTAAAAGCATGAAATTCTAACATAAATACCTATCATGGAATGAAACAGTAAACATTTGAATGTTTTGTAGTAGAACTCGAAGCGTCGTTATTGCATTGCAAATTAAAATCCTAAACAAATGAAAATGGCGTTTCATCGATCCGTATATTAGACAAATTGACGCCATCTTTTCAAAAGCAAGTTAAAAGTTAGGAAACCTTGATACATATACACAGGGGTTTACTTTGCGTGATTTTTTTCTGCTGGTGCGACCCTTTTGGAAAGCTCGGCGTCTAAGGCAGAACCCAGAATTAAATTCTAGGCGGCGTAGGTGGAGCTCCATCGTGATCCTGAAACAAAAACAAATTCTACAGCACGTGACAATAAAACTTAATACTATTTTATACCCCTATAGTAACTGTACTGTAAAAAAGCCGTGGTAGCCTGGTGGTTTGACCTGTGGCCTCTCAAGCAGAGAGTCGTGGGCTCAAATCCCGGGCGCACACTTGAAAATTACATTTGAAATTTGCTATGAGCTTTTCAGTGAAGGAAAAACATCGTGAGGAAACCTGCACACATCTGCGAAGAAATTCAATGGTGTGTGTTAAGTTCCCAATCCGCACTGGGCGCGCGTGAGAACTATAGCCCAAACCCTCCAATACACGGAGGAGGCCTATGCCATGAGGCACGCCGAACTACGCGACAATTTAATAATACAACAACAACAACAAAAAATGAAATTGTAGCGAATTCGGGATAAAAAAAGCTATATTATTATTATTATAGTAACTGTACAGTTAAAAGACGTGAATGATTAGTTACAACGAACCATTCCGTTAGAGACCCAATATAATAATTAGCTAGTTAAGTATTATTCCGAAATAATTCTGGAAGTATAGATTTTTTTAAGGGTTAGGTAATAATGCTGGTCATTTCCTAGGTACGGTTTCTGAACGCATTTTAGAGCACTAATGATATGTGCGTAAATCAAAATACATTATGTATTCCTTGACATTGACAGTATTGATTCCACGTAACACATTATGTTGTTACGGACTGGCTGAAGTTTACTATTCTATGTAAATAAGTGGCAATGATATAACAGATAAGTATTATCGAGGCAGGTAGGGTAAATGCCTAATCATTGGTTTATACATTATGTACTCGTATATTTTTCAATACATATTGTAATACTAGTGTTTCAAGGTAAAAAGTAAATATAGAAGTATAGCCAAATGATAAAGCGAATGATCAACAATACAATACGTAAGGCGTCGATATTCAAACATTCTCAAGATGCTCGAATGTGGTTGTAAAAACTAAGTTTATTACGTGGATACGGAATAGATGTGAGCGCGTATTTTGTAATATAATGCTAATTCAATTCAAATACAAATAATTCAATCGTGCGCGTTTCTATCAGTATGGCCTTTAACAATATGCTTTAGTCACTGTGCGTCTTACTAGCAAGTTGGTTCTTCCAAAGCTACACGTTTAAAGCTTTTTTCTTGAAACAGAAGAACAGTCGACATCAGTAGATAAAGTATGGGACTAACTTTGAGAAATATTCGAAGAATTATCTCTATTCTTTGAAGTCAGTTAAGAAGCCAATTGCAACACCTAGATTGTTAGTTTATGTAATGAACAAGTGCGTTCGCTGAAAAGAAACATGTAATAATTCACCTTATCGAATCGGAATAAAGCGCAAAAGGTACAAGTATGTTCGTCCTCGACTTTACCAGCACGTGTAAAACTACGATACCAACAACAATCTTGCACATCAATTTTGTTGACAACTCTCTTCTCCTTCTTTTTCCAATATGGAACCATCGATCGATGCGACAATTTCGCCAATATCAAAGTAATAAATACCTACAGTATTCAAAAATCTTGTGACAAAAATTTCGGCAGCGTTGTACGGTAGAACACGGTCAAAAGACCCCTTCCCCCCTGTGGGGCTCTTGGTCAACGGATATCCCTCCAAAAACGAACCGCAGCTTTTGA
Organism: Pandemis cinnamomeana; assembly: GCA_932294345.1. Taxonomy (NCBI): domain Eukaryota; kingdom Metazoa; phylum Arthropoda; class Insecta; order Lepidoptera; family Tortricidae; genus Pandemis; species Pandemis cinnamomeana. Next base: position 4,546,071 of record OW028705.1, on the reverse strand, counting down.
CCACACGCGGAGGTAACCCGACTCGCATCCCCATGCATTCAAATTCCTTTCAGAAGAGTAATATCTCAAATGGCAGCATGTTTGAGGATAATTATGTTCCTTTTGTCATCGTGTCATATTAAAAAATAAAAAGAGGTGACTTAAACTTGTATTAATTATTATTACGACGAAAAACTTAGAGGAGTTTTCAGTCAAACAGACATAAACCGCAATAAGGATGGGATTGAAAAATCTGTCATTTCATGTACAATTTGACGTAAATATAGGTATTAGTTATAACTTACTGAAACATTTTAGAAAAATTCCAAGTATACCTGAGAGTTGCGCTCCGGTTTGGAAGCGTCCTGTATCTGTTGGCGGCGCGGGCGCATCATGTACATGGCCACGGCGAGGGCTATCATCAGGAACATCACCAGGAAGCTGTTCCCCGCTGACTCGGGCCGCGGCAGCCCCGGCAGCTCGTCCACGCACTCCGTGTCCGTGCAGTATGACTGCCCATGCCGAAGCTGAAAAAAAACACATCACTACATACCAGTGGCGTGGCGTCCATAGAACTCTATTCCTTGCCTGGGACTCTAGCTTGCCCATTTTGGGCACTTTATTGTGCAGAATTAGAGGAAAGGCTAGTAAAATTCCCTTTGGCTTGCCTTCTGGTATACCTACTTGACGCCACGCCAACATACATACGTACATACAATCTGTGAGCTCTTAGAATGCCATTCGGGTGGGTGCGGGTCAGAATACATAAAGTTTAAAATGTATAATGGGTTAAAATACATAATGGTTCAAAATATATAATGCTATTTTCTGTGAAACTTAAAACTAAATGAACTTTTTTGATATTGTAATCTATAGATTGGTTTAGGTTAGGTTAGGTTTGTTTTATAACAATGAAGTGACACTTTCTGAGAAAATCGCATTATATATTTTGAACCATTATGTATTTTAAATCATTATGCGTTTTAAACTTTATGTATTTTTATACGTACCCCGTTTGGGTTTGTCTTCCTGTCTCACACACTCTTATGAGTTTGGTACTTGAATCGGCCGAGTGAGGGAGACAGCAAGACAAACACAAGTGACATTCTAAGAGCTCACGGACTTTACATACATAATAAATCATGTCTTTATGGGGCAGACAGAGCCTAAGATAACAAGACAGGACCTAAAGGTCATGTTTATCATAATGGGGACTATCGTTTCTTTGCTCACCAGTTGGCGCCACTGTCGACTAAGGTCCAGAGGTATAGCTGTCAAACGACTTTATAAGATCGGCGCCGAAACAAAGTTTTAAATCTTGAATCTCATTAAGTTTATTAATTAGAAATATCCATCATCATATCGAGTAGCTATGCCGCAATGTTGTGCAGTTCCGTTTTGTTCGGAAAAAAAACCGCTTTCAAAGCGTTCACATTCATCGCCAAATAGATACATATTATTTGCGATAATTTCACGAAGGAGATCACTTTTCAACAGGTATGAAAGAAATTATAATTTATGTCGCGAAGCCCGCCAAAACCAGTGAAAAGTGAATGTTATTGGACCTCACGCGACACTAGCGCCTCTAGTGGCAAATTCACACGCGATAGCCCCCATTGTGAGCATATAGGTGGAAAGGGGACCCAAAATAGTGATGGGTTGATAGCCGCATCGCCCATCTATGTATTGATATTTAAAAACATGATTCCTAAGATTTTCGCAAATTCCCTCGATGGCCTTTTACCATGTGCGCGGAAAAAGCAACTGGCACATTCTATACTTTCTCTGCTCCCAGACCTGAGAGACAAGAGCTTAATTACCTACAACTCTTAAATTAATTCATGATATTATTATTAGCATTGCTTTTTTAAGCTAATTTTAAGGAAGAGTCTCTTATCACAGGTATATTTTTACCTAAGAAGAGGCTCTAGCCATTAGGTTGTGAATGTTGTACAATGGGTATTGATTTATTTTTATTGCCAAGTTAAAAAAGTATCTAGCCAATTTGTTATGTCTCCAGTGACTCACATTATTAAAATAATGGCTATTATACTTATTATTTTATATAAACTTAACAGTTTTGTAATGACAACCCATAACTCTCTGAACTGATCATCTTAGCATCCTGCCACATCATGAAAACATTTAGAAATGATCAATGATAACTGCTAGAAATATGAAGCAAAAGGTGTCATTCAGTTTTTAACAACCACCATGACAATCATAAGGAAACAACGCAACTTATATAACTAATTCATCCACCGACACAAGTAATTGAAAGCCAGAAGTTATTGGTTTAGCTGGCGATAAGGCTTGTTTAATTTTATACTTTGTTAGTGTATGGCTGTGACTGTATTCACACACATGCAACCGAGTTCATATTCAGCGTTTTTACGCATTTTTTCGTCATTACAATATTAGCATTTCAACGCCCAGTCTGGCGAAATAGTTAAGCTATTTTAAAACTTATGTAGACAGCAAGACTTTGACTAACACATTGTGGCAAGGTTGATTTAATACATACTTTGATGGAATGTGAAATGACGAAGGATAATAGAAAGAGGTACTTGGCTGATGTGAGCCTGTTTAATGGAGCAGTTAACACAACATTGAGTTATCCGGCATCAGAAAACACAGTACAAATATACATATGTGTGAAATACTCCTTTGCTGCCAGAGAACCTGGTAGTGGGCAGGGGAGTGCTTGATGAATCTGACCCAAGAGACATCCAATGAGGCTGGCATAGTCACACAGGTGCACATAAGCCTTGTAAAAAAATAAACTTATAGTCATTGTGTAAAGGTTACTCTTAAGCTGTGATCTCTAATAGATATATTAGTTGTTGACAAGGTTGAAAGAGATGATGTTGAGTCTAAACCAAAGACACTACAATGCTGAGTCTAGATTAAAAGTTGTTGCAACTTGTCCTTCCATTACAGTAATAATCATAGGATGTTTGACTTGTAATCAAAATGCTTGAATATTGATCCAACTGACAAATAACATCCCATTTTAGTCACCCTAGTAAAAAAAATGCAGCTTTTGCAATGGAAAATAGACAGTCAGTCTTATGATTAGGGAATTAAAGCAGTTCCCATTTTATATAAATGGGCAGTTCAGGTGTGCTCTAAGGAAATATTTAAGTTCCTGATCGCATAAACTAGCCAATCCAACTGGTTTCTATAAAGTATACATAACATTTTATTTAACAACACAATGATTATTCAACAATCAGCCTTTTGAGGACAAAGTTAGTATTTCATTAATATTCAATACTGTAGTTGGTTGTCTGCGGTTATCAGAATGAACACAATGATAGTGTTTAGTAGTAGTGTAATGAACATACCTAATAATATGATGTTAGTTATAAATTCAATCCAACATTTTGCAACAAAAATCAACAGAAATGTATGGGACTGCTATTGAATTAAAGTTAAGAAAGAACATTAAAAGAATATACTACAAAAATCTTCAATTACAGCTACCAGATTTTGTAAATTTTAGCTTACACAAGTCTGTTCAAAGTGGGCCGTAAAGTGGCACTTATCTGTAGTTGTGGCGTATCGTTTCACCATTACAGGCACAAGGTCGCTAGATAATACTAACCAGAGAGATCAGCCGCCGCATCGCCAGCTCATGGTTCCAGATATACTCGCACGGGTCCATTTCATCGCCCATTTCTGCACAAAACAATAACGCAAAATACTAAAGAGAAAGGCGAACAATGTAGGGACAAATTCGCAATGTAAAATTTGTAAAAACCAAAAACAATGCAGCACCGTTGTTTGCAATAACGAGTTGATTGCATAAACAGGCTTTGCAAGATTATCAATGTTTTGTTTTTATTTACAAATATTATTGTGCTAAAATTCTAAGCTCAGCTCAGCTGTCACGGGAGTAGGTATAAGTAGGTGAAAGTGAGGACTTACTTGGATGTTTTGATTGTTCGAGATAAAACAACAACACAACAATTGGGACTTAAGTATTATTTATGAGTGAACCGTCGTCACCGTCTTATGCAAAACAAAAAGGAAAATGCAATTATAAGTAAAAGATGGTGACGACTCGCGACGTCATTTTTTTCAATAGATGTCTAGGTGTTTTCCTATTGGCTAAACAATTTGTTGGGGAGTTTGGAGAGGGGATTGACAGTTTAGGAGCAAGTTCGAGTAACAACCAAATTCCTGACTTATGAATGATCGATACTTGGTTATCGATAAGTAAACGAAAAATACACGAAGCGAGATCCAAGTCAATTAATAACTAATGGTAACTCAAATAGGCACGTCTTTGGCGTTTGGTATTAAAATATATATTTTCCATGAATAGAAAATATTAACCTTAGGCTCTGTCTGCCACGTAAGGGATAAATACGTGATTTATGATGATTTTTATTGATTTATATGATTTATGATGTATGAAATATTAAAAACATGCGGTCAAGGAGTAGTTTTCGTGTACGCAGGCTCGGGCCTCGGCCTTAGGCTAGCGCAACTGGAGCTCTATGCGCCAGGTGGCAAGGGGCGCTAAACATATGTGGCACGGGGCGCCAAAAGCAATTTATGGTTCCCAAGTTCAAGGGTTTCTGCTGAGTGAGCCAGTCAGTCAGGATATTTCTTCTTACAGTTAGTATCTAATAGCAGGGTGGTGTAGCCAGTGGTTATAAGTATACTCTTGGAAATATAAACTACTAGGAATTGACTTCCCGTTTTGACGTGAATCTTTTTATTTACATTTCTTACTGACATTGTTGTCATCCGCAAAATCAGACAGACGGGCGAGTAAGTTCGACTTTTTACTCGCATGTACTTTACTCTAAAAGTACGCGTAAGTAGGTACTTAGACTGACACACAGGCGAGTAAAGCCGTCGAGCCGTAAGTAGGCGAACTTACTCAACCGTCTGTCACCCACTTATTACTAACTAGCAATACTAGCATTCGGTTAATATAATGACAAATCGTCTAATATGAATGTCAGGACCTATTTCAAAATTTCTTAAATTCCTGATATTTTAAGTGACGGATAGATATGGTGCCTCTGTTTATTACCTAATAGAAAACAGACAGAGCCGTCATCATAGATATTTATCAATTTAGAAATATCACTAACTTAACAGACAGTGATGAAACTGGCCCTCAATGTTATAAATTCCGTGTATTTAGCGTATTATGCTAATCGCGACACGCAACTCGCTAACACGATGGTATTAATTTGTAATACTATACCTAAATGTTTTTAAAACTTCTCGATTAAAGGGCTAAGATGGAATACTTCATACATACACAAATCACGTCTTTATCCCTTACGGGGTAGACAGAGCCTGAGGTAAAAAGACCTACAGGCCACGTTTAGCAAAAATACTTCATGCGCCATTATTTTCACCAGTTAGGTAGGTATCTTTCTTCCTGCGCCGCAACACAGCAGAAGATGTCAGCAACCGCTTATAAGTACAAGTAGGTACTTTACCTTTGAAAAAAAAACTGCCTTTACCAGACACATGCAAAACATAGGTAGGATAGGTACATTTGGCTATTGAGGGTTGTAATTTTTGTTTTTGGAAATTGTTTGTCTCCAGGTGCTGTGATTTAAGGGACCTAAAGCTCTATCTGTCTGTATCTTTAAAACCATAAGATGTCGTCGTTACTTTGGCCAGTAGGTATAACAGTGATTAGGTACTAAAAAATTATACAAATACCAATGTTTATCTCGATTTTCTTGTCCAATTTAATAATTGAACGATAGTTTTTCATAAAAGTATCATAAAGATAAGCCGCAGGAGTCAAACCAAGAAGTAGCTCAAACAATCATAAAAAAGCAATCGCGATCTCTACAATAAAATATTTTATATCTTTATGCTTAGTCACTTAGCGATCGGACCTTTCGTAAGAGCTTTGCGCTAAGCTTTCAGAGTGCTATGGGCGGAGCTTATTTGGGGGCGTGTCAATTTGCGCCACGCCTACCATTCGTCGCGCCCGCCTTTCGATAAAATGTTCGAACATTCGGAAATATTGGCTTTTAGTTTTAGAGTTGGAAATAATTTTTTATCTAATTGAAGAAAATTAAGCAGCACAAACTGTTTATTTTGGAATCTTAGATAACTCCAAACCAATCTACGTATTATTCAATAGGTGTCATCAAATTATTATCTTTGTTATTATTATAACCGTTCATTTTCTTCACTTGTAACTACCCTAACTAACGACGTACCTACCAAAGCAAATCGCACAAGTCGGTTATACCAACTTCCGACGATTCCACTGTCCGAGTGCCTTGTGATTTGGTATGTATCTATGCGTAAAACCAAGGTGTGTAAAAACTTTATTTCCTTATTTATTTACTTCTTGAGACGTCTTGGTTAATTAAGTAGGTACCTAGCTATAAAAGTTAGTGAATTTTCGCAACTGGTAACAAAAAAGTCTACAAGTAAATGTAGGTAAGTATGTTTTTATTCAAACGGGTTAACTAACGTCTCAAAGTGGGACAATCACGATAAAATTACCAACATCTAAGTCTCTCAGTCCATTTGAAATCGACCCTTAATAAAAAACGCAATTTTCGAAAAATCATCAATATAAATTAAATCGAAAACGCGTACGCTCTCCGCCTTCACTCTTAGCTTTCATTATGCCTTCAGAATTAAACAGCCTCGATTCGAAGCATTCTCATCTTAAAACTAAACCACACGCTTATTATTACTAAGTTTATTTTACAACAATACAGTCAGTTCAATTCTGAAGGTGCGTATGTAGTACCTATATATATGTGTACCTATTTGGGGTGGCGCCTGGCGCCCGAGGGCGGCGCCGGCGCCCGGCGCCCGCGGCACTCGGCACCGGGCAGCGCGCCGTGCGGACATGGCGCGACCACTACGCCCGCCGACCCGCACGTAAGTTACTCCACTTTCCTATACAATTACGATACCTATTTACGATGATAAGTAATCTAATCAGTGTTGCAAATTTAGAGGCTTTGACGCTGGAAATGGTGATTTTAGCTTAGGTCTTGGCGACAAAAAAGTTTTAGTGACAAAATTAGCTAGGTACCGACTTTATCAGAATCTGTACTTTTTAGTTTCAGGCTATTATTATCATAATTTATTGCAGAAAAACGTACAATAAACTGCGACAAATAATATTCGTGCCTTTGATTGCCGGTTCTAATCTAAGCACTCATGGCGCTTTTGACATTGAACTTAGGGACTTTTTGGCCACACTGGTTGACCGTCGCTTTGGTATTTGGTAAAAGTAACTATATGGTGTGTTAATCTGTATTAATATTATAAAGAGGTAATGTTTGTGCGGTTCTAATTTTACCACTTGCTACCAGTAGCGTAGCTAAGTAACCAAGGGCCCTGATGCAAATAAAAAATAGGGGCCCTATCTACGTAAACTAGTTACGTTTTAATAATAATAGTTCGATCGAGATTTTCTGGCAAGGATTCGAGGGCCCTCTGAGCTTGAGGGCCCCGGAGCACTGCCCGCCTAGTCCCTAGGTAGCTACGCCACTGCTTGCTACGTTATTGCCTACATAGGCTACATTTATTTTATTCCAGTCGGATCTTGAAGAAGAACTCTTTGTCACTAGTTTTCTTCCAGAATTTAACTATTTTGGGTTTTTCTTACTCAGAACCGTTTACCCTATTGATCCTCATACAAGAAAAAATGGGTCCTAAAATTCCCATTCCAGTTCGTCACTTTTTTTAATATAGCTATGTATGGAACGTGACGAAGAGGAAAAAATCGATAGTAAAATCTGGGACACATTTTTTCTTGTATGAGAATCGATAGAGTAAACGATTCTGAGTAAGAAAAACCCAAAATATTTAAATTCTAGAAAAAAATTATCATGTGGACTTTTTGGCTTAACATTTTACCTAATAATTTTGTATAAGTAAAAGCCAATTCGATAAAGAGATTCTTGCGTAAAATGTTACGTCATTGTACGCGAAAAACACATCATTTCATTAGCTGTGTCTTCAGTTAAACCTTTTCCTTAAACAATAAAATTTATTCACTTTCATTTTAAAACATGTATGTATTCTTACTTAATTACAAAAAGTATATTAGTACTAACCTTAACTTAAAAGGATTTTTTTTACAATTCGTATTTGGTAGTCAATGTTCACGTAAATCTACAATTATTAGAGACTACAACAATGATTGAAATTTCAGCGTACACTTTACGGCGATTACTAGCGCCATCTATTTTTGTTCAGCGTAAATAACATGATATCATAACTTTTGCTCTAACTCTACTCTGACTCTCACTATTTAATTTATAACACATATCTGGAAAGATACATTCTAATGAACTACTTAATTTGATTGTGCAATTGTTCAAAACCGAAGTAAGCAACTTGGTTAACGATAGATGGCGTTAGACGTTTGGAATAAGTAAAGGAGTTGTCGGTTCGGTTCCTTATCAAACCTCTTGGTCTATATTTTGAAAATTGTGTGAAAATTATTCTTAATTTGTAGTGCTCACGGCTTACCTAAACTGAATTAATTTTATTTACATCCCTAACATAACATGCCTTATTATTATAACAGCCAATATGTCTCTATTTGAATGCGAAAAATAATCATAGCGTTATATCACGTTAAACGTTTATAAAAAAAAGCTCATGTTATTAATTTTGATTCATCTTGTTCTGGAACGTCACTAGAGAGGTAATAATACATATATAGTATTCCCAAATTTAACTACATCACACCTTATATGATGTTGTAGACTACAACTAACTCTACATTGATTGTAGTGAGTTGTTTAGTTCACAAATTTGCCCATAGATGTCACTGTCAAATGCCGTCCGATTCCTACATCGCGCTGTTAAGATTTTTCCTGCAACAACGACCTTCCCGGTACAACATGCTGTAATCATACTTACCTGGCATAGGGGACACCGTGATCATATAGGCGGTTCCCCCAGGGCGAGACTCTTCCATTGCACTGCGGTTGAGTTGACCCTTGCGATTATCCCTAATGTGGATAATAGTGGTGGGTCGTCGACGATTTTACAATGGACGGAACGAGACCGTTTACCGTCGACGATAAACTAGTTTAAAAAACAGTCTAATTTTCGACTAGTTTACGTCGTCGTCGAAAAGACTACTTCATCACGTAAACGATTAGTGAACGTGAACGAACGAATGTCTCGTTTACCAATTTGACGATGTGACGCGTCGGCAATGTTCGGGTTCACTCGGTCGGTATCGGCCAGACGCTCGCGACACGACGCGACGCAACGGATTCGACTCGCGACTCGTAACCAGTCGACGAATAAACTAGTTTATCTGTGAACTATAAACTAGTTGAATCGTTCACGTACGAAAAACAGTTTATGTAAACGGTTCGTTCATACAACGCCCACCACTAGTGGATAACTCGGATGCGTAATTTTTGGTAGTGGGGACTGCGTACGCGCCGTCCCCCATTATATTTTCAAAATTATACTGGAAACGATTTAGTAGCATTGAGGAAAACTGCATACATTCGGTTTTTGACAATTTTGTATCGAGTAAACCTTCGGATAGTAAACTAGTCAATAAGTGTTATTGTAATCTCGTGATTCTCGTGGCCGCGTCTTGTACATAAAGTCTATAGTACATACAACATACATAATCACGTCTTTATCCCTTACGGGGTGAATCTATAGCTAGGTAAATAAATAGTTGAATACAATGGTTGAGTTTAATACCGTGACTCTAGATTAGTTCCCAGGAAAGTGACGTTTTTTCTTTTTTCTGTATTTCAAATAGAGTGAGAAACGAACAAATGGGTACCTATACATTATTAAATAAGACTAAATTAATTATCCTTGCCAAACCTCCGAGTTGCCAAGAGTATGAATTAGATACAACTATGTATGCAGAAACGTAATATTATGTATTATTACTTTAAATATTATAAAAGGTAGGTACAATTACTATGCTGCCATAGATATCCACGGCACTGCATAAACTTTTCAAGTTTTACTGATTGACTATTACCGTCGTTCCAGTAGCAATCATTAACTTAAACTGTGAAGCCTACTTAGCTGTGATAGATTTATCTTCAAATGTGCATAAAAAACCATTTAGACAAGGCTGACCTCTACCACTAATAAAAATAGTATTATGACAGTTTAATATTTCTCAAACAACTTCCTGGATAGAAAAAGACTATCCAATATTTTCAAATGATTATCTATCCAACGACGCCCAATATAATTAGGCTAGATGTAAGAATAAACATTCCCTTTTAAGGTACATGCGGGAGCTAAACATATTTTTCTCCCACTTTATCAAAATGATTATTATGCACAGCTTACGTCATTTCGGTCATGATTTATGGAGCACAGCACACAAATTGATTTTTTACTTCCAAAGCGTGCTGCTAGATGTCACTATCAAATTCCGTCCCATTCCTACATCGCGCAGTTATGATTTTTCTTGCAACAATCACCCTCTCGGTACAACGGACTCGAAAATTGAAATGGCTTATACCTTGACACCGTATTATATATGGATGTCACAGGGCTAGATTCTTCCATTGCACTGCGGATGAGTTAGGCCCTGCTTACTAGTAGCAAGCACTGGGGACTTACAATTTTTGGAAGAGGGAGACTTATAGGCAGCCGCTATCGGCGCCGTCCCCTCAAAAAAATTAAAGCAGTTTATTGATCATAATTCATGAGACCACGGCCCGCAGAAGTAAACCTCTGTCTCAAGTCTCATCACATCAGATCTCGCATCCATGCTGCCATCTTAAGAATCTGTTACAGTGAAGTACTCCCGTGTCTATAATTATATAATGAAACAATCTTAATTGATCACTCAAACGAAGTTTCTAAAAACACACATAACTACAACTCGTAGCTCTCATTCATAGCAGTCAGAACCCAAACAGGCATTAGAGAAAGAAGTCTTAGTTACTCCACGTGTTATTTTAGACTTTTGTTTACTGATTTTGCTTAACTCGCAGGAGTTAATTACTAGGAATTCGCGGAATTGATTATTTTGCCTGTATTGCTAAATATATGCCTATTTTCAATATCATGTACTGTAAAAGTGTGCAAAAATACTCAATTTATTAAAGAGAAAATTGCTAGTAATCATGATTTTTACTCTGTACTCTAGCTATTACGTTGACATTTCTTATTTTTTTTTTAAATTTGAAGGAAGGTAATTAATTTATAACAATAAAAATCACTAACACTTTTTTTAAAAGATTGATATTCTTTATTATATAAATCTCTACATTATCATATATCGATTGCTAACGCCATCTAGTTCAGTGTAATATAATTACCATGGTTTCGTGACTTCCTTTCAAACTCACACTGCTGTGACTAAAACTGTTCTTTTCTACAACTCACCTCAACCTTTCTATTTTTAACATTCATCCTTCAGTCTTCAGTCCCCGTCCAGGCCTTTTGTATAAGTAAAAACCCAAATTGATAAAGAAATCCTTGCATAAAATGTTACGTGATTGTACGCAAAAAACACATCATTTCATTAGCTGTATCTCCAGATAAAATCTTTTCCTTTAACAATAAAATTTTTAAAACACTTTCATTTTTAAAACATGTATGTATTCTTATTTCATTACAAAAAGTATATTAATACTAACCTAAACTTAAAAGGTATTTTTTTCAATTCATATTTGGTAGTCAATGTTAACGTAAATCTACAATTATTAGAGACTACAACAATAATTGAAATTTCTGCATACACTTTATGGCGATTACTAGCGCCATCTATTTTGTTCAGCGTAAATAACATGATATCATAACTTTTGCTCTAGCTCTACTCTAACTCTCACTATTTAATTTATAACACATCTGGAAAGAGATATATTCTAATGAACTTCTTTGATTGTGCAATTGTTCAAAACCGAATTAAGCAACTTGGTTAGCGATAGATGGCGTTAGCCGTTTGGAATAAGTAAAGGAGTTGTCGGTTCGGTTCCTTATCAAACCTCTTGATCTACATTTTGAAAATTGTGTGAAGAATATTCTTAATTTGTAGTGCTCACGGCTTACCTGAACTGAATTAATTTTATTTACATCCCTAACATAACATGCCTTATTATTATAACAGCCAATATGTCTCTATTTCAATGCGAAAAATAATCATAGCGTTATATCATGTTAAACGTTTATAAAAAAAGCTAATGTTATTAATTTTGATTCATCTTGTTCTCGAACGTCACTAGAGAGGTAATAATATAAATCGCACCTCTATTGCAACAACGACGTAAATGCAAAATTTTCAATAAACGACTTAATGATAGGAAACGGTGATTACAGTGAAATAAAATGTTCAAATGCATTTTCTCAAAAAACACAAAACTTGCATTTACGTCGTTGTTGCAATAGAGGTGCGAAATGTATTATTCCCAAATTTAACTACATCACACCTTATATGATGTTGTAGACTACAATTAACTCTACATTGATTGTAGTCAGTTGCTTAGTTCACAAATTTGCCCATAGATGTCACTGTCAAATGCCGTCCGATTCCTACATCGCGCTGTTAAGATTTTTCCTGCAACAACGACCTTCCCGGTACAACATGCTGTAATCATACTTACCTGGCATAGGGGACACCGTGATCAAATAGGCGGTTCCCCCAGGGCGAGACTCTTCCATTGCACTGCGGTTGGGTTGACCCTTGCGATTATCCCTAATGTGGATAACTCGGATGCGTAATTTTTGGTAGTGGGGACTGCGTACGCGCCGTCCCCCATGATATTTACAAAATCATACTGGAAACAATTTAGTAGCATTGAGGAAAACTGCATACATTCGGTTTTTGACAATTTTGTATCGAGTAAACCCTCGGATAGTCAATAAGTGTTATTGCAATCTCTTGATTCTCGTGGCCGCGTCTTGTGTATAAAATCTATAGTACATACAACATACATAACCACGTCTTTATCCCTTACGGGGTGAATCTATAGTTAGGTAAATAAATAGTTAAATACCACGTTTGTGGCGAATACAATGGTTGAGTGACTCTACATTAGTTCCCAGGCAAGAGACGTTTTTTCTTTTTTCTATATTTCAAATAGAGTGAGAAACGAGCAAGTGGGTTGCATAAACTTTTCAAGTTTTACTGATTGACTATTACCGTCGTCCCAGTAGCAATCATTAACTTAAATTGTGAAGCCTACTTAGCTGTGATAGATTTATCTTCAAATGTGTATAAAAAACCATTTAGATACAAGGCTGACCTCTGCCACTAATAAAAATAGTATTATGACAGTTTAATATTTCGCAAACAACTTCCTGGATAGAAAAAGACTATCCAATATTTTTCAAATGATTATCTATCCAACGACGCCCAATATAATTAGGCTAGATGTAAGAATAAACATTCCCTTTTAAGGTACATGCGGGAGCTAAACATTTTTTTATGCCCTTTATCAAAATGATTATTATGCACAGCTTACGTCATTTCGATCATGATTTAAGGAGCACAGCACACAAATTGATTTTTTACTTCCAAAGTGTGCTGCTAGATGTCACTATCAAATTCCGTCCCAAACCTACATCGCGCAGTTATGATTTTTCTTGCAACAGTCACCCTCTCGGTACAACGGACTCGAAAATTGAAATGGCTTATACCTTGACACCGTATTATATATGGATGTCACAGGGCTAGATTCTTCCATTGCACTGCGGATGAGTTAGGCCCTGCTTACAGTAGCAGGCACTGGTGACTTACAATTTTTGGAAGAGGGAGACCTATAGGCAGCCGCTATCGGCGCCGTCCCCTCAAATAAAGTATAGTTGAAAAAAAGCAGTTCATTGATCATAATTCATGAGACCACGGCACGCAGAAGTAAACCTCTGTCTCAAGTCTCATCAGATCTCGCATCCATGCTGCCATCTTAAGAATCTGTTACAGTGAAGGACTTTCGTGTCTATAATTATATTATGAAACAATCTTAATTGATCACTCAAACGAAGTTTCTAAAAACACACATAACTACAACTCGTAGCTCTCATTCATAGCAGTCAGAACCTAAACAGGCATTAGAGAAAGAAGTCTTAGTTATTCCACGTGTTATTTTAGACTTTTGTTTACTGATTTTGCTTCTAGGCTTGCTTACTAGGAATTCGCGGAATTTATTATTTTGCCTGTATTGCTAAATATATGCCTATTTTCCATATCATGTACTGTAAAAGTGTGCAAAATTACTCAATTTATTAAAGAGAAAATTGCTAGTTATCATGATTTTTACTCTGTACTCTAGCTATTACGTTGACATTTCTTAATTTTTTTTAAATTTGAAGGAAGGTAATTAATTTATAACAATAAAGATCACTAACATTTTTTTTAAAAGATTGATATTCTTTATTATATAAATCTCTACATTATCATATATCGATTGCTAACGCCATCTAGTTCAGTGTAGTATAATTACCATGGTTTCGTGACTTCCTTTCAAACTCACACTGCTGTGACTAAAACTGTTCTTTTCTACAACTCACCTCAACCTTTCTATTTTTAACATTTATCCTTCAGTCTTCAGTCCCCGTCCAGGCCTTTTGTATAAGTAAAAACCAATTTGATAAAGAAATCCTTGCATAAAATGTTACGTGATTGTACGCGAAAAACACATCATTTCATTAGCTGTATCTGCAGATAAAATATTTTCCTTTAACAATAAAATTTTTAAAACACTTTCATTTTTAAAACATGTATGTATTCTTATTTCATTACAAAAAGTATATTAATACTAACCTAAACTTAAAAGGTATTTTTTTACAATTCATATTTGGTAGTCAATGTTCACGTAAATCTAAAATTATTAGAGACTACAACAATAATCGAAATTTCTGCATATACTTTATGGCGATTACTAGCGCCATCTATTTTGTTCAGCGTAAATAACATGATTATCATAACTTTTGCTCTAACTCTACTCTAACTCTCACTATTCACTCACTCTTTGTCGGTCTCTCGCTTAATGCTTCTCTCATTTACTCAAAGGTTAACTGGTAGAGATCCCTTATAGGGATAAGTTCGCCTTTGTGCATATATTTAAGGGCTTTTTTTTGTGATTTGTCTCTACTTCTCTATATTTGTACAATAAAGCATTTACTTACTTACTTACTTACTTACTATTTAATTTATAACACATATCTGGAAAGAGATATATTCTAATGAACTTCTTTGATTGTGCAATTGTTCAAAACCGAATTAAGCAACTTGGTTAGCGATAGATGGTGTTAGACGTTTGGAATAAGTAAAGGAGTTGTCGGTTCAGTTCCTTATCAAACCTCTTGATCTACATTTTGAAAATTGTGTGAAGATTATTGTTAATTCGTAGTGCTCACGGCTTACCTAAACTGAATCAATTTTATTTACATCCCTAACATGACATGCCTTATTATTTTAACAGCCAATATGTCTCTATTTGAATGCGAAAAATAATCATAGCGTTATATCATGTTAAACGTTTATAAAAAAAAGCTCATGTAATTAATTTTAATTCATCTTGTTTTGGAACGTCACTAGAGAGGTAATAATATATATATACTATTCCCAAATTTAACTACATCACACCTTATATGATGTTGTAGACTACAATTAACTCTACATTGATTGTAGTCAGTTGCTTAGTTCACAAATTTGCCCATAGATGTCACTGTCAAATGCCGTCCGATTCCTACATCGCGCTGTTAAGATTTTTCCTGCAACAACGACCTTCCCGGTACAACATGCTGTAATCATACTTACCTGGCATAGGGGACACCGTGATCAAATAGGCGGTTCCCCCAGGGCGAGACTCTTCCATTGCACTGCGGTTGGGTTGACCCTTGCGATTATCCCTAATGTGGATAACTCGGATGCGTAATTTTTGGTAGTGGGGACTGCGTACGCGCCGTCCCCCATGATATTTACAAAATTATATTGGAAACAATTTAGTAGCATTGAGGAAAACTGCATACATTCGGTTTTTGACAATTTTGTATCGAGTAAACCCTCGGATAGTTAACTAGTCAATAAGTGTTATTGCAATCTCGTGATTCTCGTGGCCGCGTCTTGTGCATAAAATCTATAGTACATACAACATACATAACCACGTCTTTATCCCTTACGGGGTGAATCTATAGTTAGGTAAATAAAAAGTTAAATACCACGTTTGAGGCGAATACAATGGTTGAGTGACTCTACATTAGTTCCCAGGCAAGTGACGTTTTTTTTTTCTATATTTCAAATAGAGTGAGAAACGAACAAGTGGGTTAAAGGGTACCTATAAATTTTTAAATAAGACTAAATTAATTTTGTCCTTGCCAAACCTCCGAGTTGCCAAAAGTATGAATTAGATACAACTATGTATGCAGAAACTTAATATTATGTATTATTACTTTAAATATTATAATAGGTAGGTACAATTACTATGCTACCGTAGACATCCACTGCACTCTGCACTGCATAAATTTTTCAAGTTTATACTTTTCAAGTTCTACTGAATGACTATTACCGTCGTTCCAATAGCAATCATTAACTTAAATTGTGAAGCCTTCTTAGCTGTGATAAATTTATCTTCAAATGTGTATTAAAAAACCATTTAGATACAAGGCTGACCTCTGCCACTAATAAAAATAGTATTATGACAGTTTAATATTTCGCAAACAACTTCCTGGATAGAAAAAGATGAGAGATATAGAGAAATATTTTTCAAATGATTATCTATCCAACGACGCCCAATATAATAGGCTAGATGTAAGAATAAACATTCCCTTTTAAGGTACATGCGGGAGCTAAACATTTTTTTCTCCCACTTTATCAAAATGATTATTATGCACAGCTTACGTCATTTCGATCATGATTTATGGAGCACAGCACACAAATTGATTTTTTACTTCCAAAGCGTGCTGCTAGATGTCACTATCAAATTCCGTCCCATTCCTACATCGCGCAGTTATGATTTTTCTTGCAACAATCACCCTCTCGGTACAACGGACTCGAAAATAGAAATGGCTTATACCTTGACACCGTATTATATATGGATGTCACAGGGCTAGATTCTTCCATTGCACTGCGGATGAGTTAGGCCCTGCTTACTAGTAACAAGCACTGGGGACATACAATTTTTGGAAGAGGGAGACCTATAGGCAGCCGCTATCGGCGCCTTCCCCTCAAATAAATTATAGTTGAAAAAAGCAGTTCATTGATCATAATTCACGAGACCACGGCCCGCAGAAGTAAACCTCTGTCTCAAGTCTCATCAGATCTCGCATCCATGCTGCCATCTTAAGAATCTGTTACAGTGAAGGACTCCCATGTCTCATAATTATATTATGAAACAATCTTAATTGATCACTCAAACGAAGTTTCTAAAAACACACAACTACAACCTCGTAGCTCTTATTAATAGCAGTCAGAACCCAAACAGGCATTAGAGAAAGAAGTTTTAGTTACTCCACGTGTTATTTTAGACTTTTGTTTACTGATTTTGCTTAACTCGAAGGAGTTAATTACTAGGAATTCGCGAAATTGATTATTTTGGCCTGTATTGCTAAATATATGCCTATTTTCAATATCATGTACTCTAAAAGTGAGCAAAAATACTCAACTTATTAAAGAGCAAATTGCTAGTAATCATAATTTTTACTCTGTATTCTAGCTATTATGTTGACAACATTTCTTATTTTTTTTTTACTTTGAAGGAAGGTAATTAATTTATAACAATAAAGATCACTAACACTTTTTTAAAAGATTGATAATATCGATTGCTAACGCCATCTAGTTCAGTGTAATATAATTACCATGGTTTCGTGACTTCCTTTCAAACTCACACTGCTGTGACTAAAACTGTTCTTTTCTACAACTCACCTCTACCTTTCTATTTTTAACATTTATCCTTCAGTCTTCAATCCCCGTGCAGGCCTATTACGAATCTGAAAAAAAATCTGTCTTCTGAAGTCCACACACGTTTTTTTTTTGTTTTAGAATGTTTTATACCATTTCATAGAACCAATTTGGTTACATTTTGACGCTACATCCTGCAAAGTAATGTGAAGGTTCGTCGTAAGGTTCATCGTCAATATACATTCACAATAATTAATATTACATGCCAAATGGTAGAGCGCTATACACGTGAGGTTATGGTTAATTTTGCCACCTGTTAATTACGCGAGAGGTACTATTTGTACGTGTAACGGGATCCCAGAAGCCATGAAACATGTCTCTATTGCAAAAAAAAATAGCATTGTTGTCGCATTGAATTCAAAGAAACTAAAACTGCTGTATACAATGTATTTTGCTGCTTATTCATAATTTAATTTGATGGAACTGAATTATTTTATTGTACAATATGTATCGTATTATTATATTGAAAAGCATCGTTAGTTTTATCATAATTATAAACATAATAATGTTAATTTTACATAAATTGTAGAGTCGGTTGTGTTGGTTCGCAAACTACCCATAGATGTCACTATCAAATGCCGTCCGATTCCTACATCGCGCTGTTAAGATTTTTCCTGCAACAATGACCTTCCCGGTAAAACGTGCTGTAATCATACTTACCTGGCATAGGGGACACCGTGATCAAATAGGCGGTTCCCCCAGGGCGAGACTCTTCCATTGCACTGCGGTTGGGTTGACCCTTGCGATTATCCCTAATGTGGATAACTCGGATGCGTAATTTTTGGTAGTGGGGACTGCGTACGCGCCGTCCCCGTCATTATGGAGATAATAAGTTTAGTGTAGAAAACTGGGAATTACTTCGGTTATAATTTATATTTGAGTTCTGAGTTGACTCATGTCTCGTCGAATCTCGCGTCTGGTCATTTTCGTGTCTTATTGTTTTCTACCTGATTCACTGCATTTGCTTTGTGATATTGAGATTGAGATAGAAATTTTGGTAATTCATGGATCTATAATCTACATTACATCATGCCCATGTAATGATCATACTCATGGATTTTTGGATCTATATTATTTAGGGGACATTAAAGTTAGAAACTTAACTTCATAGTAAACCTCTTAATATTATTGCATGCAGGGGCCCAATTTTTATATGGCCATTAAATTTTGTTAACTTGTTGAAAAATGTATTTCAGCTGTGGTGTTGTAGCAATATATATTTTTTTTACTCTAAAACTGCGCTTTTTAGTGGCTTGCTTACTCCTAGTCTGTTTAAATAGTTCGATTTTAAAACCACAATTTTTTGTAATCATACACGTAGATATACCAATTTCAGCTGAAAAGTTTTGCCTATTTCGTCATAACTATACCATTGTTAAATTTTCGACTAATTGAAAACATTATTCAGAATTGTCATTTTCGTCTACTTTAAGTGCTTATATTTTAAATTTAACTCAATATTTCGCTTTTAAGAAGGATTTTCTCTTTTTAAACCACATCCGTTAAAGTACCATTCAAAATAGGCAAAAAATCAGCAGAAGTAAGTAATAATATGTTCGACTCAGTATTGCAAAACAGGGGGAAATGCTGCCAGCATCTTCGGCTCAATGTAGCGGGGGAGTACTTTCTAGATTTATTTTAGTTTTAGTTTTGTTATTTGTTTTTGTACATTTATATTTTTCAATCGTTTTTTAAGCGTGATCTTAATGTTTTTATTTGTAAATACTTTGTGTTTTGTAAATACATTAATTATTTTCTAAATAGGTTCTATGTTATTATATTTGGTTTCACAAATTATAATTAATTAATTAATTAAAAATAAATATTTCAACGGTAGCTTTGTAGCGATACACACAAATTTATATTATTTTCGAGTTTTGTTATTTTGTCTAATTTGTTATTAAATTCCCAACCGTGCCCCTAGATGTCACTGTCAGACGTCTTCCGAATCCTACATCGCGCTGTTAAGATTTTTCCTGCAATAATGACCCACGTCAATAAAAGCTTTTACTATTGATGCTTATACAGGGGTTGAACACCAACATTGCACTTTTGTTGGCTTGACCCTTGCCGAGGATGAGGATAACAACTCTTATTATTAACATAAAATTTTTGGAAAGGGGGCATGCGTCCGAGCCACCCTCTTCTTCATAATTGAAAATTAGGCTTTAAGTTCATAATAGACCTTCTATACTTCATAATACGAAGCCAGACCATAGTGTATTCTTAAATCCCGATTTGATATATCCTACGGTCCCTAGGGACCCTAGGGAAGGCCCTAACACCAAGGCTTGACAAATCTCGCGATTATACATCTTAGTGTAGTAGTCTTTGTTTAGTATTGTAAGTTTGTTTCTTGAAGACAAAATTGCTACAAACGTTCTTGCATACAGCAACGTAATAAGAGAGTAAGAATACAATACATGTACGAGTACAGCGAGGCTTTAGTTGCAAGTGTCCTTACGGAAACCGCTTAAAGTATGTACATTGTACATACATTTGAATAAGTAGTGCTGTGTCGATTTTGACGAACTTGGTTGTCCGTTTTTGCCGAAACCACTAAAATGATAATTACAAACGAGGTGGGCTATAACATTATAATAGCTGTTCTCATTCACTTTTGGCCACTTTCATCAAAAGCCTTGCAAATATAATCTTTGCCTATAGGCACTTTTACAGACTGTTGTACTTAAGTAAGTTTTTAAATTCTCCACAGTTTCATCTACAGCATTTTTTTCCTGTGTTTCGAGAATAATCTTCATAAAATTTTATTCCAGCGACGCCTGGCGCCATCTAGTTTCAAATCGTAGAGTACGTCCCTGTTCTCTTTTAAAAATAACACGTGACTCTCCGATTTAAAATCTACAATAACCTGTACACAATTATATTGTAGGAATGTTTATGTGAATAATATTGTAGGCTGTTATGTTTTAAAATGAGTTGTATGATATCCCTGTCAGAAATAGAGAGATTTCTAAAAAAAAAGGTAAGATGACGAATGAGTGCTGTCATGTGTGGCGGATTTAATGGGTTTTGTCGGAGTAAGACTAACATTGGACTACAGTGGGGTTGAAACTTGTCAAAGCTTCGCTATTTATTTTACGAGTTCTATTACAGTCAAGGGCCATACACCATTATGCCATAAACAATAAGGCCGATGACACATTATATTTGACGCGATGGCTGATCGATATTTATGCCGTCAACTGTATAAGTAAACCCCCCACAATCACCTTAGATTTAAATATTATATTAAACCAAATTTTGGGTCCGCCATGGGTCAAAATCCTGTTTATTGTAGAGATAGATGGCGCTGTCACATTCCATTTGACTCCTAAATCGCGCTATTAAGATTTTTCCCGCAAGAATGACGCTCCTTGTAAACTTCATTTAAGTCATCTTAGCCCTAGAGGCGATCCGACCATTGCACCTCGGTTCGGTTAGCCTTATATGATGAATCATAAGTAATGAGTAGCTGCTAATCTACATCTAAACTTATAATAATACTCAATTTTTGGAAGAGGGGTCTGTCTGAGTGCCGCCCCCTCCATCAAAGTCAGAAACATGTAGGTATTTCGTTTTAAAAGTAAGTTATCTCAAGTCATGTCGAATCTCATTTCCACATAAAATGGAACATCTTGTCATTAGAAACTACTGCGTTAGTTATAGATCCACGAATTATCCTTGTTTTTATTTCTCAATATCAGAACAAATACAGTGGAACAGGTAGAAAGTGATAGTGATAGTATTTACTCAGTAACAATACATAATTGTGTTTGAAATACAATACAATATAACATAAATGAGTGTAAGTTTTGAATAAAAAAAAACGTCTCGGACGCGTTCACGTAAACGTCTTAAGTAATCTAGGTACGGCAAAATTGGCAACGCCACTAGCAGATCGAAACGGCAACCTTTCATAGTATTTGACATTTTAACGCAAACGCGTTCGAGACGTATTTTGTGACCGAAAACTTACACTAAGCATACAGAACAGACGCGAGATGCGACGGGACATAGACATGGTCAATTCACTCATGAAACAAAAAAAAGTGTTTCCCCGTTTGTACACTAAACTAACTTTACATTTCGTTAATAACAGGGACGGCGTGAACAAGAAGTGACTAAGAGATACAATAACACTTTTTTGGCTAGTTTACTCTATCAAAATTGTTAAAACCGATTGCATAATTACGCAGACTTGCTTCGGTATTTTTTTAGAATTAACAGGGGGACGGCGCGTACGCAGTCCCCACTACCAAAAATTACGCATCCGAGTTATCCACATTAGGGATAATCGCAAGGGTCAACCCAACCGCAGTGCAATGGAAGAGTCTCGCCCTGGGGGAACCGCCTATTTGATCACGGTGTCCCCTATGCCAGGTAAGTATGATTACAGCATGTTGTACCGGGAAGGTGGTTGTTGCAGGAAAAATCTTAACAGCGCGATGTAGGAATCGGACGGCATTTGATAGTGACATCTAGCGGTGGGCTTAGGAACTAAAAACCCTCTCTACAACGTGGGGAGTTAATTGTAGTCTTAAAAATATTTTTTTAATGGTGATTTAAATGAAAACAATGAATGTAACGTTTATTTAATTCAATTTCAAAAAATGACCTATACATATTTTAACGGTTAAATTTCAGACAATAATAATTAAGTAAGTAACTTAACATTGGTTGTGCGTTGACATTGACCAGAATATCGAAATAAAATGCCTACAACGAACGGGTCAAGTTATGGTTGTCCGTTGAGCATGGATTAAATCTGCCGACGACGTTTCCTCAGTACCTACGCTTACTGTAAGTTTTCGCTCACAAAATACGCCTCGAACGCCAAATACTATGAGAATATGTTGCCGTTTCAATCCGCTAGTGGCGCTGTCAATTACGCGTACATGAACCCGTTCGATTCGTTTGTGTGAAAACTTACTCTAGTGGCTCAGAAAATCACACCTCAGACTTGTCAGTGTGCCTCTAGGCTCTACGTCCCATTGACATCCAATTTCCACAACTGTAGTGCCGGATGGTTTTTCGGGACGCTGCACGTGACGCCTGACGCGTGACGCTCTCGAACCTTCCACGGTCAGGGTTGCCACAAGACGTGGGTGTTGGCCTTATACTCCGAGTTTTGGGTATCGAAGGTCGTTTCGTGTCGTTTCGGTCGCACTGATAGTCTTTAATTTGAGAGTGAGAGGGCCGATGTAACGAACTTCAAAAATGGCATTTCGGAGTAGCCTCTAGAGATAAGGCCGCAGGGAAAGACAGTTATCCCGGTTAGATAAATGGATTGGGATCATCGTTCCATGCTACCAAATTATGTCTTTTAAATCGGAAGAGGCAGATTAAAATTTTACCTACTGTCTAGATCCTTAAAAATACATGAACAGAGACTTACGGGATTGACAATACGAGACATGTTCAAATATTTTTGGTACAACTCCGATGTATCTGATGCCAACTATACAACATGAGGTACGGTGTGACAATCCCTGTGAAATAAAAGTTGCTGTCCGCAGAAATAAGCCCTCATCTACATTGACTTTTCATGGTAATATCTTCCTTTTCCCATGACCTTACACCGAATTGTCCTCAAATAATTTTCCAAACGATTCACAAAACCTGATATGAATTCGGATAAACGGGCAGCCCTAACTCCGGTCACTCGAGGACTCTCCGTCCGGGCTAACATTTGTCACTTGATTACGCACTCGTTAATGGAGAGTACGGATATTTGCGTCCCGTTAAAGAGCCGGTATTTGCGTCCGGTTTTACTCTAAAGAGGTAAAGAGTCCGCTATTCATTCGGGTGAGGTAATTAGCCCAAAGGTCAAGCACTCGCGCTAAGGAGTGAGACGCTTTTTGAAAAGGGTTCGTCAGTTGTTTTAGAACGTCTTGTGGATATTTATATAGCAAAGGCTATTGTATATGTAACCTTTACCCGATTCACTTTGATAATTTCGTTCAATGTATGGAAACAGTTGTCAACTATGATTTAAAAAATAATAGTTTTAAGATACCTACCTTGCATAAATACACACGGCTTGGAGCGAGCGAGTTTGTTTTGCGAGTATCTCTTCTTCAGGGGTCGACCTGTTGGCCATAGGTCCCCTGCCATTCGCATCAAGCCGCTTCCTGCTATCTTCACGATGTCGTCATCCCAGCGGACAGCCTTCCTAGCGTTTCCCTCCCCGGGAGTCTACTCAGCCAAAGAGTATACTAAATAAAGGTTTGTCGTGCAGGGTGGGGCGGCGACCGCGCCAGCACTGATGTCGCTCAAGACGCCGACGCCGGGCGCCGGCGAGCGCGAGACCTGGGGCAAGAAGGTTGACTTCCTGCTCTCCGTCATCGGCTTCGCCGTCGACCTGGCCAACGTGTGGCGCTTCCCCTACCTCTGCTACAAAAATGGAGGGGGTAAGTCGCAGTTTTAGTCAAGTGCATCGCCAGCCGATGATCAAGCAGGGGCTAGGTATGTAGGCAAGGGCGTCGCCAAGGGGGGGCAGGGAGGGGCAGCTGCCCCCCCCCTAGAGATTCTAAAAAAGTTGCCAAATATAATGCAACCAAAGTCCTAGACTAGTCATAAAGAATGAGAAAAGTATGAATTGTAGTAGGTAAAGTCAACTTGCCCCCCCCTGCGCCATCGGCTGGCAACGCTCTTGTATGTAGGTACTCGAGATTGTGGAGATGTTCTGATGCAAATTGAAAACTTTCGCTATGAGTGATCTGATCATAATGATTGACGTCCTGTTACTCTCTCAGCAGAGAAAAAATTCGCTGATAATTTCAGTTTTTACGGTAGTTTAACTTAAGAGTCCTACATATAGGTATGTGTTGTTGTGTTCATAGATGTTCTGTTAAATACTTTTATTATTTTTTGTTTGAGTAAAATTTAAGTGAAATTACAACTGTTTGAATGTTTAAGTGGGAACAAACAGTGGTAACAAACACCACGAAATTTTCCCGTCACGGCGTTCAAATAAAATTACAAATTCGGCTCAACTTTATTCCCAAAGTGGAAACTACGCCTTTTCCGCTAAGACTCGGCAAAGACGTTCTTAATCTCCATAATCACTTTTAATGCACTGCATCACGCCCTCACACCATCCTGAGTGTCGAGTGGGCGAGTGTGGTGAATGGAGTTTAAGTGCCACTTGCGCCGCTAATTGTTCCAGCGAGTACCTCGCCTACTATTGTACGTCTGGAGTGTTCAATGCGGAGTTCACATAGAGTTTTGAGCGTGTAGTGTAAGTTTTTGACACAAAAATGGGTTGGGGCCTGATTTTTGAACATCCGGGAAAATACCACTCGAAACTGAAAAAGTGAGGCCTCACCATGTTGTCTTAATGCAATGGGGACTATTGTTTCTTTGCTCAGTTGGCGCCACTGTTGATTAAGGTCCAGAGGTATAGCTGTCAAAGGCGACTTTATAAAGCTTTGAATCTTGAACCTCATTAAGTTTGATAAATTACTAGCGACCCGCCCCGGCTTCGCACGGTAGGTATATTATGCATCTATTATACATACAAACCTTCCTCTTGAATCACTCTATCTATTAAAAAACCGCATCAAAATCCGTTGCGTAGTTTTAAAGATTTAAGCATACATAGGGATATAGGGACAGAGAAAGCGACTTTGTTTTATACTATGTAGTGATAAATAACCATTTTTTCTTAATTCCGCTTTCAAAGCGTTCACATTTATCGCCAAATAGTCTATATTTCCGATAATTTCACGAAGGATATCACTTTTAGACAAATAAATAAAAGAAATTATAATTGAAATACGAATAGAAGATGAAAATTACAGCTCTATGTAGGGTCTGTTTCACCACTTTCTGCTAAGCTCTAATTATCTCAAGTGTCAGATATCTATGATTCCGTCTCTATTTATTACTTCGAAACAGACAGAGACGTCATCATAGATAACTGACACTTAAGATAACTGGAACTTAACAGAGAGTGCTGAAACTGGCCCTAAATCTAGTCAAGTCATCGAAAATTTAGTTTGAGCTGTAGTTTTGTCGCAGTACACAAATTTATCCGCTTTCGAGTGATGGCTTTCAAACATGGGTCAGTCTGCTAAGGGAGTCCCCGGGTAGTTTTAGTAGCCTAGTGGTTTGACTTGTGGCCTCTCAAGCAGAGGGACGTGGGTTCGACTCCGGGCTCGCACCTCGAGTTTTTTGGAATTTATGTCTGATATTACATTTGAATGTTACCACGAGCTCTTCGGTGAAGGAAAGCATCGTGACGAAACCTGCACACATCTGCGTAGCAATTCAATGGCGTGTGGGCCCACGTGGGAACTAAAGCCCAAGCCCTCTCATTCAGTGGGACGTATATAGGTTGGAGATGATGATAGCACCTAACTAAATTATAGATACAAAAATAACTGATACACCGGAACAATTTTGGAGACGGACACGGATACTCTTTTTCCCGGAAAATTGCATAGCTGTTTTAATCGACGTCTCTGAGTACGGCAGTAGTGAGTATCTCACTAGACACGGTGAACGAATATAACTATGGAAGCATTTCTGACGCTCCAAAATGACCCAACGTAAACTAGTTCGCGGCGGGCGGGGCTTGAAAACTAGTGCGGCAACGCGATCAGTGCGCAAGGCGCACGCCTGTCAGTCGTGTCACACGGGTTTTTTATTATATAAAATCAACTTATCCATTAAAAAATGCCTTCATGTGTGGTGAGGTGGTGCAGGAATCAACAGGAATATTGTCCCAAGAGTACTGGAATCACCTTTCACGTGTAAGTACACTGTTTACTCAAAAAATCCAAAATCGCCTTTTTACTAGAGGGATGTCATTATGCATAATGTAGTACCTAGTACATTTTAATATAGCTATTTTTAAAGGACATAATATTTATTATTAAGTTGCATACAGATTTGGGTTTTAATTTCTGTTTTAAATCGGATTAACAAGTCGACGTCGTTTCTCATTTCGCTTAATTTTAATTTTAATTTAGATTCCCACAAGACCCGAGTCGTAGAAATCGATGGAAAAAATCTGTTCAATTGGAGAGACAGGAAAATGACTGGACACCGAGCAAGAGTTCAAAAATATGTTCAATTTATTTTAAAGATGAAGATTTTTATGTATCGAAGAAGGGACACATAATGCCTTCTAAAAGCGCAGTACCAATTTGTACTGTGCGTATTTATTTGGTTTGAATGATCACGTTTTAGTTAATGTAGTGCTACTTTGTATGATTGTTTAATAGACATGTATTTTCAGATGGTGTTTTCGAGTGAAAAACCAGTATTAATAAAAATTAAAAACAAAGAAAATATTCCGGAAACTTCACAGGAAAGTCCTCAAAAACGTAAAAATTGTCATTATAATAAATTATCTACTGATATTTCTTTTATTATTTTTATCTACACCCACCTATATAATACGTTTAGAAACCGTATCTACGTAATATCATTCGTTGCGGGTGGTAGAACCACGAGCACGGTCCGTCCGAATCGCTACCAACATTTTAGGCTACTGTGTTTCGAAGTGGAGAGTAAAACAGCCGGTGGAATTACTGACACATAGGTATACTATCTTAGTACTCTAAGCCGGCAACGCATCTACAATACTTCTGTGTTGCGGATGTCCATGAGCGGCGGTGATTACTTACCATCAGGTAACCCACTTGCTCGCTTGCCTTCCTTGTAATACAAAAATAAATAAATATGTAAACTACCAATAATACACTTATCGAACTAGGAGTCAAGCGCGCTGACGAAGTAGGCGAAAGCGAGTGAAAATTTGGCTTACTGATTTCATACCTTTGTGCATTGGGCTGCTTTGAATCTGACTGGTCCCCTTTTGCATAACATCGTCCGTGCTTCAAAGACACACTGACAATCTGCTGACATTGCATCGAAGCCGCGAACCAATTAGCGTAAATCTGTCACGCCGAGAACCAATCGCCGGACATGTGACCCGACGCTTCTCAAATCGTTGAGCTTTTACGTACTTATTTTCAAAAAGTCGCAACTAGCGAAGCACATTCTAATACCGACCTAGATTAATTAGCATTAACCTATTTTCTTAAATGCATTGATAATTTTTATTTACGTTGCTTGTGTGTGTGTACCTCAAACCTATCTGTGTGAGTTTTTGGGCCAATAATGAACGGTAGGTTGTATGAAGAGACTGCTTCCATAGTTATATTCGTTCACTGACTAGACACGTCATAATGGTTACTATATCACCTTGACGTGGAATACGCTCTTCACTGAACTCTATGCAGTCTATGCCCCGTGCACTCAGAAGTTCTGTAAGGTGAATTCGACCACTCTGCGCTGGAATTCATTAGGGCTGCCTCTGACGTTGATTGCGAGAAGCTAGGGTTGCCACACGCAACTAATAAAAAAAAATATCGGATTTAGAAGCTTTAATATAATTGTCGTGTTAGTGTATTTGTGTTCACGTTCAGTTGAAATAAAGCGGCTTTTTATATACTTTTAAACAATTTAGTGTATTCATATGTCGTTATCCTCTCCCCCCCACTCCAACGAAACGGTACCTGCCCGGCTAGCACAAGAACGCGCGACAGTCGCGTTGCGCGCGAGATAGACTACCCGTCTCTTTCTGAGATGAACAGTAAGAAAAAGACGGTCAATCTATCTCGCGCGCGACGCGACTCTTTTGCGCTCTCGTGCTAGACGTGCTGGTATGAAAAGATTCCTGCCATTAGGTACTGTTTCGAACCGAGATTGTGTGTCCTTGCCCGCGCGGGTACAGGGGCGCGGGGTATGACGACAAAGGTAACCGATTAGTGCGCCTGCCGCCCGCACCTCTCGCGGTCCCCTTTGTCGCCTACCCCGCGCCCTTGTACCGCGCGGGCGAGGACTCATTTAAACAGTCGGTCTAAAGCTGACACTATTCGATTTGCATTTACACGACCAAGTCACTAACATTGGTAAGTGGAACAAAAAATATTTACCTAGCTACTCCGCTACTGTCTAGGGAGTAGCGTAGCGGAGTAGCAAGGTAATTTTTTATTTTTTTTTATATGAATAGGAAGGCAAACGAGCAAGTGGGTCACCTGATGGTAAGTGATCACCACTGCCCATAGACACCCGCAACCCCGGAGGCATTGCAGATGCGTTGCCAACCTAGAGGACTAAGATGAAATGCCTCTTGTGCCCGTAATTTCCCCGGCTGTCTTACTCTCCACACCGGAACACAGCACACAAATATTTTTTGTTCATTGAAACTGACCTCCACAAAGTAATACTGTGTCACGGTTTTTTTGGACCCATTCACTCGTTTGACATAGGTACTCGTACATCTACATACTCGTATAAACGAAAAACTCCGATATTCGATTTTCGAAGTTCGTATGATACCATCAGACCTTTATAACGTTATAAAAAAAAACGATATAATAGCGGTATATATCGTTTGTGTTTAAAATTTCGTTCAAACAAATTCTATATTCCTTCATAACGTTATATCATATCATAACGAAAAGAAAACCGTAACTTTACGAAATAGCGTTATAGACCTTTAAAACGTTATGAAAAAAACGATATAATACCGGTATATGTCGTTTGTGTTTAAAGAAAACCATAACGTTATGAAATAGCGTTAGGTATAATAACGCTATGAAACTGATTATGAACTACTACTATGATATCAACTTTACGACCTAGTCCCACGAAACAAATTTGTAAAGTATGTTTTGACAATTCACGAAAACAGTACAGATTTGTCATTGCATATGTTTGTCGCACGTTATATAGAGCGGGTGTTATAGAGTGTAAGAAAGAGATGGCCTATAACGTTATTATATCACTTGCCGAAGTATCGATATATATCGCTATTAATAACGTTATAATGAATACCGCTACAGAATAAATAATGTTTTATTAAAAAACGCTATTCGGTAATATAACGTACTGAAAAATAGCGCTACCTAAAAACGTTTTATTGAAAAGTGATATTCGATAATCTAACGTTATGAAAAATAGCGTTACGCAAAAATAACGGTATTTAAAGGTCTGGATACCATCCCTCTGACTCTCAAATTAGTCGATCACCATAAGTGTGAGCGACACGACACGAAACGCGAACTTCGAAGGCCCGAGTTATAAACATTATTTTTCGCTTTCACGCTGGTAACCCTAGGTGTCAGCCCTCGGCGCATAATAGCCAGTTAACAATCAGCGCCTTGTCGTGGTCTCGAGCCCTAGCCTCAGGAACCCCAGCCCCTAATTCACGTACGTGAGCTGAAACAGTTGAAGATCGCGTTACATGGTGAGCGTGTGTTCGTGTAAAGGTCGATTTAGACCAAACGAGCGAATGCTCATTCTATCAAATTTATTGTGTACAGCAAACATAACTGGTCACTCTCCATACAAATTTGTATGAAAAGCGACCCGTTATTTATTTTTTGCTCGATACAACAAATTTGGCAGAGTGGGGATAGAATGAGCATTCGCTCGTTTGGTCTAAATCTACCTTAACATAGGCGGTGTATTTAGCATGCGGTCTACGAATTTATGATTTTCATGAATCTTTTTCGGTTTTAACCATAGAGCCTACCTAATTGAGAAAATGCCATGTTTATATGACGTAAAATTAATTGATTTGATTGATTGGCGTCGTTAATAGGTAGCGGTTCTGGCGATAGATTGGTGCAATGGTGTCATGGAGCATCTGGTTTTGTACCCTTGTGTACCCTTTAACGGCCAAGTCACACAACATTAACTATAATAATAAAGAAATCGCAATAAGGTACCTTAGACTTGGCACGACTTTGTCTAGATTTCGTTACTTTTTAGAGATAAACAAGCAGCTCCATCGAGACTTGGCTAATTTTTTACAGAATGTTTTTGGTGGGATTGTTTATTTCTTCTATGGTTTTAATAATCGATCGATTCACTCAAAAAAAAGAAGGGAACAAAACATAAAATTATTCTAAATACCTACAGCTTTTTTTTTAAATATACACATAGGTACATTATACATGTGTATAGTTTTTTTTATCCGTAGCCGAACTTGGTAAATTTTTCAATTGCGATACTAACTTATAATAAGTGTTCCAAGATTTCTTTAAGCCCAAATAAAAAGCTTTAGCCGCGGGCTGTACCTACCTACTCTGTCTAATCACAAACAACAGAGCCTCAAAACTGGAACAACATACACATTGTCTTTGTATGGCAAGCGGCAAGATTCATCTCGTGAACGGAAATGAGCGTTCCGTCGCTGCGTGGTCGCCCGGAACCGGCCCTAATGGGACCCGTTTGTGGACTTCTTTGCATGGCACGTCAAATCCAGGGCCGAATTATCCATTAGGCAACGCAGGCAATCGCCTAGGGCCGCGCTTCGGTTAGGCCCTCGTGAGCCGAGAAAAAAAAAGCGAAAATTTTTCACCGAATGAAAACTATATCCGAAGATTTGTGTTTTCAATGATAATCTTCTTGTGATCTTGTGTTTTATGTACAATAAAGAGTTATACATACATACATACATACATAATCACTATCATCACTATATAGTATAAAATAAAGTCGCTTTCTCTGTCCCTATGTCCCTATGTCCCTATGACCCTATGTGTGCTTATATCTTCAAAACTACACAACGGATTTTGATGCGGTTTTTTAAAAGATAGAGTGTTTCAAGAGGAAGGTTTTTATGTATAATTCTACGCAGACGAAGTCGCGGGCAAAAGCCAGTTCTAGATAAAATAAGGTAAATGTAGTAAATAACCGGCTAAGTGCGAGTTGGATTCGCTCACCGAGGGTTCTGTACAAACTCGACAAGACTATAAAATGTTGTGTTACCAAAGCTCTCCTAAACAATATGTAAGCAGTATGAGATAATTTTTTATGGTTACTTACATGGTCAGACAGACATAAAAAAGCTAAATTTTTACACACAAATCGCGTCTGTAATATCACTTACGGGATAGACAGAGCCTAAAGTAACAAGACCTAAAGGGCACGTTTAGCATGATTGTGGGCGTATAGGTGGAAAGAGGAAACAAAATAGTGATGGGTTGCTATGGTTGAGGATTTCTAAATTTTTATGCATGTATGTACTCTTTATTGTGCAAAATAAACATAAGACAAAAACAATTGACAAACACTCGAGATAAATGCACAAAAGCGGACTTATCCCTTTAAGGGATCTGTTCCAGCCAACCTTTGAGTGCGTAAATCGCATAACTAAACGCCAATTGCGCCACAGTAGCAGAATGGTTCTGCCATGTTGTATGCGTTAAGCAGCTTGACTATTAGGATTGAGAATGGCATGTGAAGTATGTGAACTTTGATTTATACTTGGGAGGAAAAAACCGGGTATTCTCCCGTAGAAAGTTGTATGAAAAGTGACCCGGTTTCTTTGCTCCCGAGTATACTTTCAGGCGAGATTGGCTTGGAATTTGGTATGTGTACAGACATTGCAATAATCAAAAACTACATGTGAGAGAAGTAGGTAATTGTATATAGTTTATTGAGTTAAGTATGTCGTAGTCACAAATTAAAATAAAATAGCTAAAATAAGGTATAAGAACTAAATAAAATTAAAAAATAAAATAGCTAAAATTATAAAATAAGAATAAAATTTAACATTAATGCGTATCCAAAAATTAAGGGACAATAATTAGGTAAACGTGAAGTATATACTTCGTGTAAATGAAGTATCGGTAAACGTACGATTATTATAAAAATAGAGTTAAAATAAGTCAAAAATTATAGTTAAATTAAAATACAGTATAAAATAAATTAAATCAAATTATAAAAATTAAAAAAATCTGTAAAACTATTGACTGTCATGTCTTGGTCGCCTTTTATTTTTTGCCTTTTTTACCTCCCTTTTGGGCTGGTTCTGGCTCCGGAGGCGGCGGCGGGGGCTCCGGCTCGGGCTCGGGCGGCGGCGTCGGAGGCAGCTTCTTGTCCGGCCACATCCGATGTACATAATCCACTATCGCCTGCAGACTCACCACCGGCGGCTTACCAGGCCGGTGGGCGAACGTTACCCCCAACTCATTAATCAAATCTTCGCTCAAATCCACTTCCCTGATAGTAAACTCGTCGATGAGCCTCGAAACCAGCATTGCCGGCTCAGGAATCTCTTTATGTAACTGGAGGAAGAACAACCCAATATCTACTTTGTTCTTTTTCCTGTTCCTCATCATCACAAAGTCAATTCTATTCAAAAGAAGCGGCCGCGGATCAGGCCAACGAATGGTATAGTTTTGCAAAACTCCACCGAAAACTATTTTAAAGTTCTTACGGAACTTCTTGCTCTTAACGGTATCAAGGACTTTAATGAACTTTTTATTCACCCAAATGCCGTCCATCAGTAGATTCTGTATCTTCACCCTGGGACGGAGCATCGCGTCAATCACATATTCGGAATCCAAAACAGTCAATGGGTTGAATGATATATTGAAAGTAACCAATTTCTTAGCTTTAACTAAACTATTAATCAGTGGGGGTATGTCGTCATTACAGAATTTGTTGTTACTCAAATCTAGGACTTTGAGTGGAGGAACGTTTGCTATTATTGTCTCGATAGCGTCTGCCAAACGTATGCCCTGCAAACCGTTCCAGGACAAATTCAGTTCCTGTAGGACGGTACTTATTGCGAGCTCCTCCAGCATTTTGTTTGCACCTGGTGCGTTGAGCATGTTACCCGAAAGATCCAAGTGCGTCATTTTGTTTCTGTAAGATAGACTATCCAAAAGCGCTGCAGCGGTTTGCCTTCCTAACTTATTTCTGCTCAGATTCACGCGCGGGATACTACAGCCTTTTGTTATGTGATCTGCAAAATACTGGCCTCCTTCTTCGCCCAGCTCGTTCCGGGAAACGTTAAGCATTTTCAACGTATGATTGGCGATCATGCCACCTCCGAGTCGTAGCATGCCCGACGCTTGGATGCGGCAACCGCTAAGATCTAGTTCTAACAGAGTTGTATTTGTAATCAACATATGTCCAAGATGGTATGCTGCGTCGTCGTTGAGGAAATTATCGGTGAGTACGAAGCGTTTAACAGATTTGTTGAATTGGAGCGCCATGGCCATAGCCCGGATTCCCATCGGATTGACACCGTAATAGCTTAAATCGATGGCCTCATGGCGCAGACGTTTGTAGAACAACCCAACGGGGCTCGTGTTCATTTCTTTACAGACGGCGAGATAGAGTTTTTCTCCATCGTCAGGATATATGACTGGTTGCTCAGGGGAATAAAGAGCTTGATTGATGCCCGGGTCTTGGACTGGGGGGTAACTGTAGTAGTGGTGTCGGGCGACATCGCTGTCTGACAAAGCGATGTACTCGGCACACAGTTCCTCGCTGCCCGGACTATACAAACCCTGTGAAAAGAGCTGTTTCTTAACGTTTGCCGTCGGGCCCATGACCTCGAGAGACGACCACTCGCTCATCGGAATCTCCACCGACTCTTCTTCCACATGCTCATCAAGCAGGATGTCCTCGATTTTATTTTCGC
Organism: Pandemis cinnamomeana; assembly: GCA_932294345.1. Classification (NCBI taxonomy): domain Eukaryota; kingdom Metazoa; phylum Arthropoda; class Insecta; order Lepidoptera; family Tortricidae; genus Pandemis; species Pandemis cinnamomeana. The sequence goes on along the minus strand of OW028705.1, from coordinate 4,511,755 downwards.
TTTCGTTGCTGCCGTTTGACGACATGATATTCGATATTTAGGGAGTTTTTTCTATTAAACTAAAGAAATACATTTAAAAACTCAAATAAATCAGGAAATGTATGAAACATTTTGAAAATTGAAAATATTAAAACTTCAAGATGTCATGCTGAAAATAATTATAGAAAGAATGTAAACGTCAACGCGCGTTTCATGTGCGCATGTTTTTTCATGTCTATACCAACATAACATTACTCTATGCAGCTCTAAACCCAATTTAACCTACAATAAATAATAAATGAACAATTTTGAAAACCCCCACACATTAATCGAGTAAATACGTAAATAAAAGTATAAATCAATTTTATGCCAAAAATGCCCTACATTATTTTGGAAAAGAGCTGAAACTTCAAACTGCTGCTACACACACACGCACAGCATCAAAGTCAAACTTTATAACACCCCTCTTTTTGCGCCGGGGGTTAAAAATCAATACCTACGCTATTTTTTCCTCCCGGCATTCCTGTAGGCAATAAAATAATAATAACTATTACCCTTAATTACATTCCATCCCGTGAAAATGTGGATCGCAGATAGTTTGTAATATTTTTAAAAAGAGTAAATCTATATAAATCAAAATGAATTGCTGTTCGTTAGTCACTCTAAAACTCGAGAACGGCTGAACCGATTTGTCTAATTTTAGTCTCGAAATATTCGTGGAAGCCCAGGGAAGGTTTAAACAGTGAATAAATACTGAAATTTAGAAAAAAAAAACGGGACGAAGCCGCGGGCTACAACAGCTAGTATACACAGTTAACAGTAAACAGCTAGTATTTTATATTTTTATGAATTTTATACAAAGATATTTAAAAAACCTGTGAGGATGGGCGTTGGGAGACAACTAATGTACACGAGTCTTGAGTAAATAGTGTCCTTTATTATACATTAAGCTTACGCTTATATAGTGCTACATACTGGGAGAGTGTGTGTGGCACAGCCCACACTACACCTCCCCCCTTGAAAAGAAAAAAAAAACATACAAATTATCTATATCTAACTAATTATTTTAATAAACTTAAAACTGACTATTAATGAATTTTACATGACAATCAATCCAAATGTCTCAAATGTTTTTTAGAAGTTCTTTTTTTCTCAAATTTCTACCTTTTAGTAACAGTAAAACTTAATACTTCACGATAATGCTAGGTTAATATTATTAATCATCACATACAACTAACTTAATAATAGCACGCTTTGCTGATGAGATGCAAAACAAAAGTAATACAAGACGCTGTTTGCTTCGTTATTTTTTTTTTATATACATGTGTTACTCTTAAAAAATATAATATCTTTAACTTATTGATGTTTGTTTTTCAAATTTGCTTTATATTTTACTGTATTTCCTATCTTCTTAACTTCAAACTCTATCATTTATATATATATCTTCGTCTCAGTGGCTAGTGGCCTTTCTTTCAATCTATTCTTTTAGACACTTCTACTTTTATAATTTCTTTATCTTTCTTTAATAATACTTCTCCTTAGTGAGCAATTTTAGCTTCACTTTTTGGCATGGTGCACACACACTCCACATCTTATTTATATGGTCGGCCGACCTTATTTCACATATTCATTTATTAAATCAGGATACAGGTTTTTTTTTTTTTTTTTTACTTTCGTGCGCGCACATACATTAAACCTTTTATAACATAATACACAGGCAGTTCATTTAACACTTCCAAACTTAATTTGCATTCCTTGTGTCCAAGAGTTCCCACAAGTGATAGCTCGACCGCCTCATGGTCGAAGTTCAAGGATTTCCTACCTGCCCTGTATCCTGGGTGCACCTTGCTACCAGCTCGCTCAACAGCGCATCTCGTGCTACTGTTGATAACGACTGATATTTTCCTACTATTATTCTACGCACACAATCCATTACATAAATTCTCATTCATAAACTATCAACTACTCTTACATAAATGAAAGCATATCAGCTCATAAGAAATCCAATAACTCTTAGGTGGCCTGCCTAATCGCTCTTTGGCAAACTTATTTGCTTCCGCTTTCCCAACTCTTTGCTTACAAAGCATTCTTTCAAAACTGTACCATTACACTTTTTTTTTAAACAAACCTATTCTATCTTTGCCTACACAATATCATTCATATCGCTTTTTTTTAATCTTATTCAAACTCTTCAGCGTCAATGCAGTACCCACACATAAATTCGTAAAAACAAAATTAACTAATATCAAATTTAATCTTTATGTCTGCAATCCGTATTGCACATTGCAACGATAATAGTGTGTACAATAATTTTAATGACTCTATGTAGTAAAGATATTTTTTCAAATTATTTAAAAAAGGCTATGGGATGATCAGTCCGTTAGCTTTTATTAAATTATTTTCAAATTTACCTTTTATTTTTGAATAATTATTTGTATCTAACATATTACTTAAAATGGCATGTTAATTTCCTGAAAACTAAGAATTAAAAAAAAATGTAATTGTATATCGGTTAACCTAAACGTCACATAAAATAATTTCATTACATGATAATGTAAAAGTTGTATAAACGTTGCATAGTGACGAACTTACCTTCGGTAATCTGAGCTGTAATAACAGACACTGCATGCCTATCCATATTTGATGATCTATCTATACGAGGTCATCTTACTTACGACTGTTACTATGAACAATGACTGTCTATTTTTAGAAAGGAAGTATATTATATTTTAAATGTATTTATAGTAAGTTTTTTAAGTTAAGCATTTAAATTTGCGTCGTGAATCAAAATTAGTTATTCTTCTCAAAATTAATATTCAAATCACAATTGCGTTCTTGTACCATTAAAATTTCATCAAAATCTCAATGTACCATAACTTTTAATTAACTTCTTCTAAAAAATAATTAAAACTATTATCTCATCAACAAGCGGCACCTAAATAGCTGTAAATACAAAAAAAAAATTAATACATAACAGTTTTTAATACGAAGTGATTAATTCTAATCCAATAAAACCTTAAACTCTTTCTTGTTGTTACAATCCTGGTCCATCTTGCTTGTCCATTAGCAATTTCTATCTTCTGCGTACCAAAACGACACCATCAACTCCCTGCTGCTCCTCTCACGATTCCGTCACCTCTCGACACCATGTACTACCCTGCAGCCTCCTGATCTTGTCCTCTGCTCATCCTCTGGACTGTTACATCTCCCGGCAGCATCCTTTAAACTCCTTTTTATTTTCAATTTTTTTTTCTCAAGTCCTTGTTCTTCATTTTCGTCTTCTTTTATTTAAGTACATTTTTATTTTTATTCTTCTGGTTTCTCCAGTATTTCTTAAACATCAGTTTCTTCCTTTTGTATATTTTCGTATTATAATGTTATTATAGTTCTAAAATATTCTATTATTAATTATTTTATTCTACTCAGTGTCCATTTCACTTCACTTTCCACTTAACTTTGTCCTTGTTTTTTTTTTCATAAATATTTATTGTCTTTACTTCACTTTTATCACTGGTCGGCGCAGCGCGCCGCCAGTGCAGCGCCAAGGCCGCACTGGCAGGGTCGCCATGTGAGGATGGGCGTTGGGAGACAACTAATGTACACGAGTCTTGAGTAAATAGTGTCCTTTATTATACATTAAGCTTACGCTTATATAGTGCTACATACTGGGAGAGTGTGAGTGTGGCACAGCCCACACTACAAACCGTACGGAAAAAAAATCTTCACTTACCTAGTATGAGTATTCACTTATACCTAAGTCTATACATACAGGGCGTCCCAAGACTATGGGACATGAAGGAAAAGTAGGTAGGTACATAGGATATTTTGCTGAAAGAAGACTTTATTTTATTTTTAAAAGTTGGTTTAAAAAAAAACATCCATATTTTTATGATGCCAAACGAAAGAATGAACAAACAACATCGTGAAATGTTTGATTCAATTATTTAAAATTAAAATAGCGATATTATTATTCCATAGATGATAGCATTGATTATTCGCAAATAAGTACCCACTTAATAAACGACTTCCTGGCACAGTTTTCCCTAATAAAGGTGCACGTGCAGGTAAAATGATAAAACTTAGTATGCATCCTAGCTAGCTAGTCTATAGCTTACAGCTTACAGACAGAAGGCAAATTTAAAAGAATAATAATGTTGTCCTTAAACTTGAAAATAGAACAATTTGTGAGAGCGTTTGTTTTTAATTTGATTAAAATGAGTAGTTAATTACACGTTGTTCCTTTCTTTTAAGGTACTATACGTTTAGTTTTTCACGCACACAAGCGCAAGTATGACAGAACACCCCTACAAAGATATCTCATCAAAATTTTTGATTTCTAATCCCGTCTCAGACACGGTTTACTTCTAACATCAATCAATGTAAACAAACATTTTGTCGACCACGATAAAAAAATCTGAAAAACCTTTACACGGCTTTTAAGTGATACTAACCTACCGAAATAATCTGGAATAAGTAATTACATTTACATACATTACCTTCTGAAATGTCGTGGAACAATAATTACATACTTTGTATTAACTCGTTGCACCACACTATTTTTGATCACGCTCCACGCAAAGTTTCCTAACACTTAATTGCATCCTGGTCTTTGGTCGTAGCCCTTTGACGTCCACCAGTAATTGACAATCAAAACGCCCTTTACGCGCCACGAGAACTTCGTTAGCGTCGTAGTAGGAAAATTATCGTAATAATGGGAGGGGTAATAAGATAATGTACCGGTAAGGTCATCCCGACGCGATCGCCGGCTCCGGTAACCTGATTAAACGGCAATCGTGACTGTTGAAACGTCTTTTGACGTTTGAAGCGAGATTGCCGGGGAAATGTATTTAGTGCCGCTGCGAGCTAAAGTGACGCGATGTAATTGAATAGCCGACACGGGAATGAAGTCGATATGTGCACGTTTTAAATATTCAAGGGAAAAGTATAACGACTTATGTAGAATTTTTAAAGTTGTGGAGTTTGGTCGCGTTCAGCCAGAAAAAGGCTATTCGTTAACTAAATTGGATTAAATGGAAATCATTTGGCCTCACAATTTAAGTACTTCCTTCCTTGCCTAGGCATGAGACTGTGTGAAACTGTATTATTAAGTAGGTGCAAAAATAGTGCATTTAGGTATCAAAGGGACACAAACTATACCGTTTCGCCTGTTTCCCATAGGGTTAGGCAGACACTACTTTGTTCCAATTGCTACAATAAAATTTGCCAATTGATGAGTACCGACCTAATAATTAAGACTCTTGATCTCCGTTTTCTCCTGGTCCTACTGATATGTCCTATTAGTAGGACCACGAGGAAGACCTATTTCTGTCTGTCTTAGGTACTTTATATTTGTATGCATAACCCAGCCCACCCATGTCCAGGACTGTTATAAAACTAACCTAACCTAACCTAACCTATACAGTTCTACAGGATGGCCATTTGAAGGCTCCTGAGAAATATACAGGTGGTTTAAATAATTGGCAACCGCTACATAGGCACACAGTAGGCCAGACAGAAATACTTAGTTCTCCCTAGTGGTCTTACTGCTAGGACAAATCACGAGAATACGGGTCTCTTGATTAAAGTCAAGAGTCACCAAATCCAATGCGATTCGGCATTCAATGAGATTATGGCTTTGCTTTGTCTAACTTACGTATTCTACATAGTTACAGTTTATCGTAAAGCACTCATAATAATCGAGCCAAGCTCCAAGCCGTCCTTAATTGGGGGCAGCCGGGGCCCAGTTGTGATTCCCTCAGTAATTGATTGGAGGCACTTCATCACGGGTGCAATTCATCACGTGTGACGTATTATGGCTGTTATGTCACCCGAATAGCAACGAACTGACTTATATCGCGTCGTATCGCAAATATATTAGTTAGGTCCATTCTCTCTGTCCATTAGGAGCATCTTGGGGGATAATTTTGTTAGTGTGTCGAGTGAAATGCAGATTTCAAACATGTCGGTATAAAAAGCGAAATGTGTGAGATAATGAGTAATGATGACCGATGACTTCCGCTTATGTGTTGCCAGGATCTAGGATTGTATTTTTGACAAGTCTAGCATGTTCGCTGTGGGACAAAATCTTAAAGAACTTTTAACAAGTTCGGTTGAGATCGAATCAGCCCAAACCTAAGCTCTTACAGTGGGGGTGAGGTTATATTGACCTTAAACAGTAGTTAGTCCTTCATACCTTTGCCTATTCTAGGATTAGGTGTTGGTTCTGACCACTGGTTAAAGAAATAGAAGTAAAGAAGTAGACGCAACTTGACAGACGTACTGTTTAACGTCGCACCGTTAACTGAGCCTCTAGTGTAAGTTTTCGCACATAAAAACGTCTCGAACGCGTTCACGTAAACGTCTCAATTACTATGGCAAAATTGGCAGCGCCACTTGCGGATCCAATCAACAACAAACTGTTCTCATAGTGTTTGACATTAAATTTTAACACAAACGCGTGCGAGACGTACCTATCTTTTGACCGATAACTTACACCAAGCATACTGGTCAACTGCCGACTGGCTGGAGTTTGAAACGCTAACTGTATTTATGTAGTTACCATGAGGAGGCAGAAGTTTGATGTTAGGTCAAGTTATGACCACTTACTTGAGACAAGTTTCAAGCAAATTGATTGGTACCATATTGATACTGCTTTCCGTGTTGCTAATATGAAGTATTTATATGCTTATCCAACACGATGGATAATATCTGAAAACTCGTTTTGGACTTTATTTATAAATTCGTTTGAGTATTGTGAATAAAAGTTTACAGTTAAGTTGAAAAAGCCTCTTTTTTGCACTCCAATAATTTGAAAACTCACTGACAACGTGACAACGTTTTGACGTTGTTGTCAATAAACAACATTTTGGATGTCGCAAACAATTTAAATTTTATTTGTATTTTTTATATTTTATACACTTTTTCTGGGAGTAAACAACCGCCATGTCACAATGGTCAGACGAAAACGCATCGGAGACCATAATTCTGTACGAGCACGAAGAAAAAGATTCCACCGAAGAATCGCGAAGCGAATGGTCATCGCTGTTAATGGAAAAGCCAGAAGAGAACAAAAAGAAGCTATTATATGCGGAGAATCTGTACTCCCCGGGTAGTGGTGACGTTTGCGGCAAATACATAGCCATTTCCGATAGCAACATTTTCCGTCACTGTCACTATGACTACCCCGTGGTCGTTGACCCCGGCATCAAGGATGCACTATTTAGCTCTGAGGAACCAATAGTGTACCCTGCAGATGGTCAAGCTCGCTATCTCGCACTCTGCGCAGAAATGAATCAATGTCCAATCAAAATTTTCTACAGAGGTTTGCTCACTGATGAAATCGATCTCAGCCACTACAGTGTCCATCTTATGGGCGTCCAAGCGATGACCAAAGCATTGGAATACAACCCCAATGTCAAACGCTTCTCATTAGCTGATAACTTTCTGAACGACGACGCCTGCTTCCATCTCGGAGAGCTTTTGAATATAAACTGGACCATAACGGAACTGGACTTAGCAGGGTGTCGCATTAAACCGAGCGGGGTATACTATTTAGTCGCGGGCTTGCCTACAAACCGCACTCTAGTCAAACTGAATCTCTCTGGAAACGAATTGGGAGAAAAAGGCGGCGAAAACTTCGCCGAACTCATACTCCAAGGATCACCTATTTCACAAATTAATCTGAGTAAAAATGAATTGGGTAAACGTGCCGCCCAAGCTTTAGCTGAAGCTATATACGTTACGAATAACGTAACACACTTGGATTTGTCATGGAACTTCTTTAATACGCCAAATACTTCGAAGATGCTGGAAGAGCTCGCCAATAATAGCGTGTTGAACGAGCTTAATCTATCATGGAATGGTCTAGAAGGCGTCCGCGTAGCCAAAGCCGTACAAAATCTTATGAAAGTTGCTCCTCTAACCATTTTAAATCTCAGTAATAACAGGTTTTGCAATGACGCCATACCTCTGCTCGTTTCACAATTAAACAAATGCAAGACACTTGTGACGTTAGACTTATCGTTTAATCCTTTGACTCCTTTGGACGCTAACGTTGTCATTGGGAAGATGCTTCAGGATACAGTCAAAGTACAACATGTTTTATTGAAAAACGTTTGTGTTGATAAATTCTTTCTAGAAACGCTAGAAAAGGTTAAAGAAATGGAATCACGGTATAACTTTACCGTGGTTTATGGCCGTGTGGTGCACAATTACGACATTAAAGGACCAGATATGCGTGAGTTGTTGTTGAAAAGAGCCAATTTTCTCGCCAGAAATAATAAGAAGCACAAAGTTGACATTGCGCTAGTGTTTTTGCAATTGAAGCGAGAACATCAGACGTCATTTATTTCCGTTAGTGAACTGTTGCAATATTTTAAAAAGCGTGGTGTTGCTTCTAATGGAGATTTGGTGACGGAGTTAGGGGAGACTTTTTCAGGGCCTAAGGGTAAACAGCCGACCCTAGACTTGGAAGCTATTGTTGACTTCATATACCGGCTCTGGCCTGAGAAGAAGCTCCCGCCCACACCGCCACCGGAGCCCGAGACAGAAGCAAAGCTACCAGAACCCCGTACCAAAAAGAGCCAGCAAAATACTTTACAGAAGTTGGGTAAAAAGGCGAAACGCAAAAAGAAAACCAAGCGCTCTTGAGTTTTTAATTTAATTTTGTTAGCTACTTTTATTACTTTTTATGTATTTAACCGGTATAGTTTTAAGAGCAAATTTATTTTAACTTTTGTATTTTTTTAATGCTTCAGATACGAATAAGTTTAGTGCTTACCTACTAATAATTATCTTTATATTATGTACAGTCAGCGTCATATAGTATGAAAGATCTAAAGTGACCAAAAAGTTTGACACACCATACTGTATAGTGTACTGAACTATTTGGCCGACTTGGATGCTTCAAACTGTACGACGCTGACTGTACAAAACATGTTTGTATTGTGTATATTTTGTTAAACAATAAACACGCTTAAAACTATAACGAAATGATCACGAAATTATTTACAAATATTTACGATTACAATTTACATTTTCAAGTAAATACGTTCATATCTTTACTGACACCTCAATAGGTAGAGACTGTATTGAAATCGAATTTAAGTTATTAGATTACATTAACTAATAAGGCAAATATTTTTGAGCTTAAGCTTCTGTCACAACATAAAAGATACTTAATGCCAAAACTAATCTACATGAATACTAACTACGATATACTTTGCAGTAACCTAGATATAAACGCCCAATAGGTACGGTCTTGTACCACTGCCTTATAATAGTCACATTTCCGTCGGCATCGAAACAATTCCGATAAAGACCCGAATGATTTAATACCGGTGGAAATCTCATAACACCCAATCATCCGGCGTCCACCGGGATACCGGATAATACCCGGGTATCGAGACAATTCGATTACACTCACCTTGGCCCGTCTTGAGTCGGTGGGTCGCTTCAACTCGATTTTGATTTAGCTTTGTTTTAGCGTTGTGTTTGTTGACTGCCAGTGTTAAGTTTGTACATTTGTAACTAGGTCAGTAGAAGAATTAAGTATTTTGGTTTTTAAGATGATGCGAATGCGAGACGGTGATGTGTTAAATAAATTACTATCCGGTCTACTATGTCAGTAAATCTGAAAAGGATTTCTGCGCTTAATATTCTGCAATGGAACTCGCAAAGTCTTAGACCTAAGTTGGTTGGTATTGCCCACAGTTTGCGTACCGGGCTTATTCCACTGAATAAGTTTAGATATCTGATGAAAAACGTTCGTTCGCCAATTGCGAAGTATGCGATACCCTAGAAGATGTCCAACACTTACTAGTGGAATGTGTTCGGAATCGCGTTGCGAGGGAGGCGTTGGTTGCAGCAGCCAATCTGAATATGTACGACACGGGAATGTTTCTAGATATCTTAGCCCAACCGGCCTCAGACGTCGCGTTGATGCTGTTCAGAGGCTGATGTGACCAACAATATGAGCTAGTGTAATATACTGATTCAATTGTTTAATTCACTGTTGCCCTATGGGCTACTGTGACAAAATGTACAAAGCCCGTTTTAAAATAAATAAATTAAAAAAAAAATATTATATTCAAGGAAGGCAAACGAGCTAGTTGGTCACCTATACCAGAATTTGTAGGCTAAAATAATTATATTCTTGGCCCATTCTCGAAAAGATAAAACAAGGTGGGATCTTAAAAAAATTGCGTGGAAAATGATTGGTTTGATGACTCTTTAGTTACAGGCTGAGGTCAGATAGAATTTTTTTAATAAAGTATCGTGTCTCTTAAAATAATTCCAGAATATTGTTGGGTTACTTTTTAATAGCCTTGTAAAAGTTTTTGTAATGTTAGTATGCGAATTAGTATTCTACCGTGTCACCACACCTAAGGTGATTTACGAATAAGTCGTCAATATAAAAAACGTATTCATAAAAAGCTCTTGAAATAGTTCAAGAAAATAGCCTCGCGATTCGCGTCTTAAAGCCCCATTATCCCCTAAGTGTACTAAAAGTCCCCAAGTCACTCGGCCGACTTTCAGCGAGTTCCTTTACAATGCCTCCCTTTATCCGGACCTGTTGCATCCGGCAATAAAGTAAATCCACCCCGACCTCCCCTTCACTTGGCGCATAATGCGAGGAGCTCGGGGATTGTTTGAATAATAATTTCGGTAGTGCACTGTAATACGGTTATGGACTTCTTTTGACGTGCTCTTTAGAAATTTTTGAACGGATATAGGTTTGCAATAGAAATTGAAATTATTGTGTAGCTTTAATTCCTGGCACACTTTGACTCAAGTCATGCCTGACAATGAAGTTGGAGAGGCAGATAATTTCACTTCCTCTCAATGTTTGAGAAAAACATTATATCTGCCTCAGCTAGAAGAACAATTGCTGGATTCGTAACTTAAAAAAGCACTCAACTGCGGTTCGTGCTTTTAAACAAGTTACTCATCCAGCAATGGCTACTTCCCAGGCCTCGGCATTAATCTACTATCTTCGCACGGCATCTATAATTTAAAATCCGTTGAGTAGTTTAAAAGGATCTAAGCTTGCGTAGTATGTATACACATACGAGCACTTACTTACATACACAGGGGGGCAACGACTTTATCCAAATTACAGTACCTACAAGTTACTACGTTATCTATAAGCAGCAATGGAGTTTTGGTACTGGAGTATCAGTAGAATTATACCACTCTATTGTAAATATGCTCGATGTTTTGTACTTAGTCTACATGTTATACACCAGGAATTACTCTTGAGTATGATTCACAAGAATACCGAGACGTTACAATTGTAAGTCTTGAACGGAAACGTCTTGTTCGTCGATTAGCCAATTTATTGGTCGTTTACACCCGCGACGCATTACTTAGAAACTGGCGATGATACGTTGTGTTAACTTGGCAAAGAAATAAAGAAAACAGTAGGCTTATTATATAACTCGCTCGCAATCGCCATCGTGTTTATTTTCATAGTTCACGTATGGGCCGACTATTGGGATCAGAATCAGCTAATAGCTGTCACATTCATACAAGAAATGTCAAGATGAACACGATGGCGATTGCGAGGGAGTTAAACAATAAGCCTAGTTCTCTTGGTATTTCAGGAATTGTAAAGAAAAAAAAATGTGCTGGTTTGTGATTGGCAATATGTAGAGAGTGCTGCTGTCCGCTCTCACATCAATTCCCTTAGTCTTATTATTTTTTTACTCACATTTGTTACCAATTATTACCTACTGAAGATCATAGTTCATGAAACTAGTCGCCCTTCTACTTTTTTTTGCATTTAATTTCAAACATTTGCACCTAGATTTGTCGATTAAAATAGCATTGAGAAAAACAGTGAGGAGGGTCGAAAAAAAGGTAATTTTACTTTGCTATCTCCGCGATATAGTGAAGTCAAGTCATTGACTCAAGGCACACCTAAAACAAAAGAAAGCCAGCCGAAGCCATAGCGAACTGAACGTTTCTAACAGAATTCCGATGCGAAATAAAATTGCGAACGTCTTAAAAGGCCAATTATTGACAATTTGCTTCTCCGTCTCGCGATATGGAATTATTGGCCCCGAGGAGCAAATCGGCGATTTTTCATACTCTAAGAGGATTACGGGCGCAATTGTGGAAACAATAAGTGGCTAGAGCCGGATAGTGAGTTAATTAAAATGGGGGACAGTGCTTTAAAAATCCTCAATAATAGATCGGATTAAATTGACAAAATCAAGATTCTTCAAAATCAAAATTAAGGTCTTCAAGATTAAGTATAAGAAATCTTTACGAATTAGGTATGACTACTAACTTACTTGGATACTTGCTTGACTATCGAGTTTTGTTTAAGGGTCGTTCTCACGAGTCGTTCAAATCGAGTCATTTTTTAAATTTTCAAAATATTGACGATTTTCGAGGATTTTATGCTTTCAAATGGTTCACATACACGCGTAGAGTAAGATATGAGTAAAGGCGTCATTGTACAGGTTATGATTTAGGATTTTCTAGAAGGAAAGTAATGAAGCCTCGGATGGAAATGAAATATGACAGGATGGCAATGAGTGCGTTTGGAAGGTAATGAGATTTATTACAAAATTAATGAAATATACGTAGATTCTAGTGACTATTTATGGAAAGTAATGAGATTTGCCGTAATAGTTTTAATGATTTAATTGAAATAGAGCCATTTATACATATTTAACTAGCTATTTTGCGTGAAGTAATGTTTTTTTTTAAATAAAACTTGTCTTTAATAGTAATTATTAGTCCTTAATAAAAACTTCAAGTTTCTTCAAAATTAACACAAGATAGATAGGTATTATACTAATACTTGTAATATCACTACTTATTAACCCGGAGCTACACTGCTAACAATGTCATCTTCGAAAAAAACTGTTATCTTTTGTTTTAATTCGTGCCATTTTTTTTTTGTATCTGTAAATTGTTTTCGAATAGCGAAGGGTAATTTGCCCTTGAGTTTATATCTCTTCAATCTCGAATTATCACGTTCAATTATGTTTTTTTTCTGTTTTGTTTAGCTTCAAATTTTTGTTGTATTTTTTTATGCAGTTTCATCAAATAATAGTTTTTTTAACTTCTTGAACTTTTTCTTCTGGCAAGTCTTTTATTAATTTGTTATTTATTTTTTCCACGCTATCTTCGATTGTTTTTGTTGCGTTCTTCTGTTCTAACTCTAGTTTTTGGGTTCACTTTTTAAAATTATCTTTTTCTTTTTGTAATTTTCATACTTTTTCTTCTTTTAAGTTTTTGATTACTTTCATGGCTTTGCAGTGGATTATTTACGTATGTCACTCATTTCTATCCCACACGCGAGATTCTGTTGCTAAAGGATCCACATCTGGTACATGTGCTGGTACGACCGGATTATTGTCTTGTTCTCAGTAGCAGGTGGTGTGGTTGGTGGTAAGTTTTCCAACCAAATTCGTTGTATTTTCCGTTGCTCTATTTTGTGTTTGAATATCTACGACTGTTTATACGCCATCTTCATCTTTGCTCTCTTTGTGCTCTGATACTCATATCTGCGATACCTACTCTGTATTTAATTTTTTCGTTTTTTATTCAAGATGTCTTCTTCTTTCCTTTTCTTTTTGAGGTCTATGTAATTCGGGATCACTTTTTATCTTTATATTGTCTTGTTTTTTGCGTAATCTGACTTTTGCTAAAATTTCTTCCCCGGTCAGCATTTTTTTTTCTTAGCCATTATGCTGATCTAAAAAGAAATACTAAATCTTAATAACTATCAAACAACATATCTTTATAATTAAAATAGGTTTTAATTAAAATAGGCTTTACCAGAACTATAAAAATAAATGTTACTTCAACAATCATTACCCTCCAAACCTGCTCATTACCACCCAGCAAAAAAACGGAGGGTTTGGAAGGTAATGCCATGGAGAGAAATGAGATTTCGGCAGTTTTTCGCGATTAATTTCAATACCAAATGTAATTTGATTTTTTTATATTTATGTCATTAAATAAGTAATCACAAAGCATTTCAAAGGGATATTAAACAAAAAATTTACATAGTACTTACTGCATAAAACGCTGGAAAGTAATGAGGACCCAACTGTGACAAAGTACTTTTTGTGCACGTAAATCCAATTTTTTTTGCTATCGGAAAGCATGTCCTCTCTCGACTATATGCGGCGGCACACCGAAGCGGTGCGGGGCGGGAGCAGTGCACTTACCACCGCCACACAAGGACGAACTTGGGCATTTATTTAATGTTTTGATTTTGCGGAAGGAAATGATGGTTTTCGCTGGACAAAATCATAATCTTCATTCTTTCTATTACAAAGTAGCTTTAAAATTGTGCAAATTTACAGATTTATTCCTTAATAGTTAGTTGATCAGATCGCTTAAAAAAATTGGAAGGTTTTCTCTTCAAAATTTCTTAAATACATCAAACAATTTATCAGTACGTAATTTGGAACGGGATGGAAATGAGATTTGACACTATGTTTTTAACCGCGTGAGTTTAATAATAGGTAAATGCCTTCGACGCAAAAGACTCCTTTAGTATCTTTTTGAGACCGTTCTTTCTGTATACAACGTTTGCAAAAAAGATCATTTTTTGTACCGACTCCTCGCCTGGAATGGCGATTTGAACGACTCACGAGAATGACCCTTAAATTATATTTTTGGCCGATTTTTCTTTTGCGCCAGGAATAGGTTTGCCTTACGCGGCTGTGATCTTGCTTGTTTTTACCAACCATTCTGATTTTGTACTTTTTGGAGTTTGTTTTTTGGATCACATAAATAAATATATAATAAATAATCTCACAGCAGAATTAAAAATAAAATACACTGAATTTTTAAATAAAATTATAAATTTCCTTTGTTACATCTGGATCCTTTAATTTAATGCAATATTTAACTACAATTTCATCATTACACATAAACGGATAACTCACGTATAAAAAGTCGAGTGATGCTCGACATGTTTCGGACTATTTCGTAGTCCTTATTTTATGTGTAATGATGATTAAGTCTCACGGTAGTTTCATGTTGAAACTACAATTTCGTTTAAAACCTGATTGTTTTTTTGCGCAGGAGCGTTCTTGGTGCCATATTGCATCATGCTGGTGGTGGGCGGCATCCCGCTCTTCTACATGGAGCTGGCGCTGGGCCAGTTCCATCGGAAGGGAGCCATCACCTGCTGGGGCCGGCTGGTGCCGCTCTTCAAAGGTATGCAGCAAAACTAAATTATACTCGTGCGCGTATCGCAACTCGTTTGTTTGGTGAAGTATCGTTACACTTCTGTGTGTAACTGTATAAAGACGCACTTAAAATGAGTTGGATTAAGTTACTTTAACTATAATAATAATAATATCTTGGGACAATTGACACCAATTGACCTAGCCCCAAACTAAGCAAAGCTTCTAATAATTATGGGCACTAGACAACGGATAAACATACTTATATAGATAAATACATACTTAAATACATATTAAACATCCAAGACTCGACAAACATTCGCATTTTTCATACAAATATCTGCCACTGTGAGACTATAACTTTAACCATAATATTTGTCTGAAAACCTATGAAATATTATGCCGAAATCGTCGGTTACCTATTTAATGTTATCGCTCAAGTAACTTGATATAAATCACACGTAACTTACTTAAATAATTTGTATCGTTAAATTGACTTAATTTTGACATTTGTAATACTACAAAGTGTATTATGACAAAGTGCTAAATTGCTCAACATTTCATAGGCCGACTGTATATGAAATAACGAAATTATGGCCGACGGTAATAATAAAAAGTACTTGCCACTAATTTCTGGCTGGGCCATATCCAGTCACCGAGTGTCACGGTACATTAGAAGACAGAAAGTTAGTGACAACTGATCCTACCAAAACATATAAGTGAACTTCTCGCATCCTGTTTCAGTTCGCCTTTGAACTCGCAACTGATCGCATTAATAAGCCATCGGAATGGAGTCGTAGTGTCTGCAATCTTGACTTATTACGCTCAGCTTGAGGGTAGCAACCCAGACAGGAACGACGTTAGGGGTCCGATATTGTGCCTATTATTTATGAAATGAAATATTGTGACGGTTTAAATTGATGATTCAATAAAGGTACATTAGAACATGACAATTTCGATTTGGAAACTATATACGCATTGACAAACTTGTAATCTGATTTGGTATTTTTAATTCCTGATTTCTTCTTTAGTAATCCTAGTCCTAACTACTATAATAAATGCAAATGTGAGTTTGTTTGTTATGCTTTCACGCGTATACTACTCATTTGATCTTAATACAATTTGGTATAGGGATAGTTTGAGACCCTGGGAAGGAGATTTGATAGTTTTCATCCTGGAAAATTGTCCCTGATGACCTGGCCTCTATTTCGCCAATTCGACAATTGTCAGTGACAAGTGACAGTTCGATTGCAATGCCTGGTCAATGTGAAGCTAACCGACGTACATTTTCGTCGAGTTGGTAAATGTAAACAGAATTGTCACTTGTTACCGATAATTGTCGCTTTGGTGAAATAGTGGCCTTAAGACAGCTAGTTTATATATTTCAAGCAAATAAAGTCATCAAAAAATTGTATGTTCCATTTCATATAGAGTGCAAAATGCCAGCACGATGCTGAAGGGTTTCAATCCACAAATCCCCACGAATATCACTAAAACATCAGCATTCCAAAACTTAATTCTAACGAAAGAACTCGCATCACCAGAGCTGATAATACCCCGGCACTTACCCATAATTGACACCATTCGTCCCTAAGTGCCTCCGTATGCCCTAAAAGCAACGAAGATTTGCGAGGCTTACGGCCTGGCCACGATTGCGTGCGACTGTAGTTGCGGCGAGCGATTTCTCAATCCATTGCTCGATGGAGACGCTCACTGTACAGCGGTTAACTGGTAACACACGCAATGTATAACTTGTATTAAAAAATTTCGCCGGCGGCGGTTGCGTGTAGTGGTAGCCGACGCACTGATTTCATTTGAGGCAGTCGGCACGTAGCGTGTAAAGTGGCTCCTGATTTTTGAGGGGAAATAAAATTGGTAATGGAGTGGAAAGGTTTATGGAGAAAGTGGTGACCGGTTTTAGTCCCGGTCTGACTTTTACGCTGAGAGTTTTAGGCGATGAGTGTAATGTTATGCTAAAAATCGGTCAAATGCAGGTTCAATCCGATTCAATGTCAACTTTTGGTCGACTGTTGACTTGTTAAACGAAAGCCTGCAAAGCTGTGTTTTCTACACTAAAAATATAAACAGGAAATATTTGATTGTTTGTTTCATTAAATAGGCTCCGAAAGCATGGACCGATTTGATAAATTCTTTCACCATTAGAATTAAATAAATAAATAATAATAAGTATCTTGGGACAAATTACACCAATTGACCTAGCCTCAAACTAAGCAAAGCTTGTACTATGGGTACCAGGCAACGGATAAACATACTTATATATTGTAGATAAATACATACTTAAATACATACAACAACCATGACTCGGGCACAAGCACTCGTATTCATCATACAACTGTCTGCCCCTACCGGGATTCGAACCCAGGACCTCTAGCTACATAGTCAGGGTCACTTCACTAACCACTAGGCTATGGGCAGTTCTCCGAGACAAGCTGTTTTAGGTGACTTCGGTGGAAAATTTTTCTACTAACTTTTTTAATGTATCACCTCAAAATCTAAATACAGGCCTAAATTTAAAAAATATTAGTACTAAAGGCCTTCTAGTAAACCTGTTAGTTAGTAAGATATTTAAATTTAAACAATCACCGAAATCAAACCGTATAAAAAGCGTAAACAAGCGACAACTTGACTGAGAGATGGACAGACATACTTCTTTAATTTTATTATATGCGTGCAATAAGTATTCGTGCAGAAATAAAGAATATTTTAACGTTTTTCTAAAATAAATATTGATAGCTGTGGTGGCTTTATTGATTTCGGTAGCAGTTTTATTGACTTCAGTGGCAGTTTTCTTGATTTCGGTGACCCAAAACCCCACCGAATCCACTGAGATCATTGCCACCGAATTCAAAATTAAACGTTTTTTCCAAATAACAGAAAATATAGGAATAGTACTTACAAGAGCCACTTAATAATGAAATCACATACCCCTAGAGATGACTTACTTACTATCAAACTACCAATAGAACTAACACTGAAAAAAATAATTGCCTCACCGAATTCAACAAAACACGAAACCAAACCCACCGAACGACGAACATTACCTCGAAAATTTTGGCGCTGAGTTGTGAATCGACTTCCGCTCTCGCCAGCAAACACGGCACATCTGAGGCTACCTACACGCGCGTCGCGAGATTCCTGGTATGTTTCTTTGTTAGGATGCCGGCGCGTTTCGTAAACTCCACCGAGTTCAAACGTTACCCTCGGACATGGGGAAAAATTGTTTTAATTGAATGAATTTAAATGATATTTTTTATTAGTGTGTATTATATGATTTATAAACAAGTTTTGTATATAGGAACCCATTTGAGACCAGGAAATAAAATTCGTATCTTAAGATATAATTTTTTTTCTCCGCTCATCTGCGTAGGGGACACTACCACCGAATGTCAATTTTTAAATGTAATATTTTTTTCTTTAGAGTTGGAAATAACTATGGAGTATTTTAATAGTTCTCCAAGCGGGACTGAGCCTAAAGTATACGTCTGATTTTTTTCAGTATTATCTAGCGACGAAATCTATTATTTTTTGCCCCGGACACGTAAAAATGCCACTCCGGAGAACTGCCCCTATCCGGTCGTCAAATTCTACGATGTCCCTGATGAACAAAGGTTAAAGTCGCGAGAAACAGCCAGTTTTATATAAAATAGTTAAGCAAACGAGCCAGTGGGTCACCTGATAGTAAATAATCATCACCACCCAGGGACACCGTAACACCAGAGGTTATAGATGCATTGCCAGCCTAGGGAGCTAAGATGGACACCTCACGTGCCAGTAATTAATGTGGCTTACCTACTTTCCTCGCCGAAATACAGCAGCGCAAGCACGTTTCAGATATTTTTAGGCTCCTCAGTCGAAGCGGTATCCGACATTGGCGAAAAAACAATTTACTCACAGACCTTGACTGCCAGTGATCGAGATAACAATAAAACTATTGTGCCCCACTTGCTCAGTTAATTCTTATATTCTTGTTCAGTTATCAATTGTAATAAAAGTGTCATGAACACTATCCTCGTTCAGCCAATAGGTATCATAAACGATTACTTAAGATTTCAACTTAACATTCGTTTGTCTTTAGTGATATGATAATAATTGTGTTTGCCAGACACAGACAAAACATGTATATTTTTCATTAGATTTGAAAGTCATTACTTAAGGTTTTCACCTAGGTATCTATAGCTAGTTTAGCAGTGAGAGCGTTGCAGGCATTGTATTATTTAGTATTAAATAAAAGTATTTGTCTTCAGAGGTTTATTTCACAGGTTGTTAGTTGTAGAATACAAAGATGCGTCTAGTCTTAAGCTAGTTAGAAAAGGATGCGAGCCAGGATCGGCAGTGTTACCAACATGTAGATTAGATATAGTATAGTACTTTTTTTTTTAATTACGTTCCATTACAGGCATCGGCTATGCGGTGGTGCTGATAGCGTTCTACGTAGACTTCTACTACAACGTGATCATCGCGTGGGCGCTGCGCTTCTTCTTCGCCTCCTTCACCACCATGCTGCCCTGGACCAACTGCGACAACTCGTGGAACACGCCCGCCTGCAAACCGGTAGCTAGCCAATCTTATTCCTATTACAAGCTTTTAAATAAATTGATTTAATCAGGCCTTACTTTGCGGAAGTCTATGTTAATGAACAAAGAAATCATCTTACAATTGCCAACTTGGTATCTTTCGGAACTGCGATCTTAAGCATATTCACCTGCTTGGACAGAGATCACTCTACTGTAGCTAGCTTAAAAATTACTTAAATGAAAGTAAAATTACGTTTTTGTTTGTATTAAATCAGTTCGAGGCGTTCCTGCAAGCCAACGCCAACCATTCTGGCGCCTACAACGACTCGGATACGCTCGCCCACGCCCCCGCCACCCCCTTCACCTCTGCGGCTTCTGAGTACTTCAAGTGAGTTTCGGTTAAAGTTGACCATACACATTTAGTAAAGGCTGAGTTCCGTTTTTACTAAATATTGGTACTGTCTAAACTAAACTGTCAATTAGAAATTTCTAAACGACATTGAAAATTAGAACACATAGAAAAATCCGAAAAGTACCTAAAGCTATGGCCGGGAATCGAACCCGGATCCTCGTCATTCCTTGACGCGTGCAATACCCCTACACCACCCATAGCAGGCGTGCCTTCGAATTTTTCTATCTGTTACTAGCTGTCACGTGGCCTTGTTACTATGCAAATTTTTGTCGCCAAGCGTTGTCTGTTTGAATGATGTGTCTGTACGACACAATTACAAACTCCCGTGGAACATCTACTGCTCACCAGGGACGAGAGAAGGCGCTGTTTTTGAAATGATAAGTATTATCAAATGAGTCAAGAAGTAAAAATTCTTGATTCATTAGATAGTATCTGTTAATTGGAATCTCAGAAATCTCCGTGATAAATGCTTTCTTTTGGACATCAGACTGTACAGTATTCTTGTCCGCTAGAATTTCCTTGGTAACCGTCTCCAGATAGGCGCCTTAGTTTGAATTGACTGAGGTTCATTACATTGCCAAAGCTATATAGCTTTAGGTTATACCCTATCTCTGAAAATACCAGCTCCACCCTAGTGTTATTCTTTCTCGGATCGCTATGCAGGGTGTCTACGTCTACATTATTGACTGTTGCAGTCGGGCAATATTGGAGCTGCATGAGAGCGAAGGCCTGCACGACCTGGGCCCAGTCAAGTGGGATATGGCGCTTTGTCTTTTCGCGGTCTACGTGATCTGTTACTTCTCACTGTGGAAAGGCATCAGCACTTCTGGCAAGGTATGTTTATGGACAATCAGTCTACGTGAATTGAGCGTACTTCAGGTATACGACTGATAACGATTTGCAGTAGGTATGGCTAAATTGAGTCAAGTGACAAGTGTCTCAATATGCATGTAAGGTGACTGTCGTACTGTACCTACCGATAAAAAGGCTACTATGTTGTAATAAGTTATTATTTTAATCGCTTTTGCGCTATACCTACGTAACAATGAGTAGGAATATACGTTCTAGAAGTTTTAATAAGAAAAATTCATCAGAGAAGGTCCAAGACACGCAAAAAGAACATTGTTCAGTTTCTCCCACCAGTCTGACCTCCTGACATTTTTCCATGGCCTTTTTCGAACTATTGATTGAGGCGAAGAGCATGTCATCGAAAATCTACCAAGTTATATGTAAGTGGTGTTCTCCGCTGCCTTGCTTCGCAGGTGGTCTGGTTCACGGCGCTATTCCCGTACGCGGTGCTGCTGATCTTGCTGGTGCGCGGGATCACACTGCCCGGCTCGGCCACAGGCATCCAGTATTATCTCAGCCCTAATTTTGAGGCTATCACTCAACCTCAGGTAAAACAAACTAAACTATTTGGAAAAATCGTATCTAAACGTCGGTAATCGTAATAACATTATTAAATACGATTGACTTTTGCACTAGGTGTGGGTGGATGCGGCAACTCAAGTTTTCTTCTCTCTCGGCCCCGGATTTGGCGTTCTCTTGGCCTATGCGTCGTACAACAAATATCACAACAACGTCTACAAGTAAGTTGCTGTCACTATTGTGATGATTTCATATCGCCTCCACCTTTCTTTCTGAGTACTGTACCTAATCTACTTTGAGCTAGTTACTTGCAAGCATAATGGAATTGTTCATCGCTCACCCAATGAATACGTCAACAGAGACGCGATCCTGACCAGCGTGATCAACTCGTGCACCTCGTTTATCGCCGGCTTCGTGATCTTCAGCGTGCTGGGCTACATGGCGCATGCGTCTGGCCGCCACATCCAGGACGTGGCCACGGAAGGCCCGGGGCTCGTCTTCGTGGTGTACCCAGCTGCCATTGCCACCATGCCCGGTTCAACCTTCTGGGCGCTCATATTCTTCATGATGCTTCTGACGCTTGGCTTGGATAGTTCTGTAAGTACCTAGTCTATACAAGCTGTGGTGCACTGACGGTTCTAAACTTTCTTTACTGTTCTTTCTTCTTCTGCTGCTTCTGTTATGTGGTTGTTGCTGCTGTCGTTTGTTTACTTCTGTTTTTTTCTTTATGTTCTGAAGTAAATATATTTGAATTATAATTTATAACTGTTTTTTCTTATATTGTTTCTAGTTTGGCGGTTCCGAAGCCATCATAACAGCTCTCAGCGACGAGTTCCCCCCAATAGGACGCCATCGTGAGATCTTTGTGGCATGCCTCTTCACCCTTTACTTCTTCGTTGGCCTGACTTCCTGCACCAAGGGCGGCTTCTACTTCTTCCAGCTTCTCGACCGATATGCTGCTGGATACTCCATGCTGGTCGCTGTGTTTTTTGAGGCTATTGCTGTTTCTTGGATCTATGGTGAGTATTTAATTATTCACCATTCTCATAGCGTTATTGATAAAAGATGTGGTTGAAGACTTGTCATCTCACGTCCATTAGGCTCTACTAACCTAATTTATGATGTTTTTTTACCCTGGCGTGAAACTGTTTAGGATTATATCCCATTAGATTAGAAACTTAAATGGGAGCTTCGGAGGAATTCCTTCAGAATAAATTAGAGATCCTCAAAAAAATAAGAGCTTATCAACGTATGGTTTTAACTCCAAAAAAATCTTCATATTTTGAACTAGCAGAATAAATTTGTCATTCAAAGGTACGGAGCGTTTCTGCGAGGACATCCGCGACATGATTGGCTTCCGACCAGGCCTGTACTGGCGCGTCTGCTGGCGCTTCGCTGCACCAGCCTTCCTACTCTTCATCACGGTTTGTTGTCACAGTGTATTTACAACTTTTCAGTTAAATAACCCATTCATTGCAGTCTCTCCAAATAATTACTATAAAAGAGTAATTCTTGTCTCCAACGATGTTCATAAAATTTTGTATGCCAGGGAGTTTGGGGGGCGATAAATAGATCGAAGTTTAATTTTTAGAAAACATACCAAAAAATACCGAGCTTTTCGAGCGTTTTCAGCAATAAATGGGAGCCTATCTCTAACGCTGAATACTATTAAGCCCGTCACTGTGATGGTGATCTCATTTCCTACGGAGTACGAACCACGTATATAGTGTGTTTCGTTTGCTATTACCATTAACTCTCAGGACTGAGTTTTTCACAGGTGTATGGGCTCCTTGACTACGAGCCACTACAGTACGAAGGCTACGTGTATCCAGGCTGGGCTAACGCTTTGGGCTGGGCCATCGCCGGTTCCAGCGTACTGTGCATTCCCGTGGTCGCCATCTTCAAGCTTCTCACGACTAAAGGCACCTTCTTTGAGGTTTGATACCATGTACCTAGTCCTGGCTTTTACTGATTTGTAACTTTTTTATTTACGATCTTGCGATTACTGTATGTCATAACTAAAGAGTCGAAGGCATAATATATAATAATGAGACCTTCTAACAAGATTTTTTTAATTCGTCGCACTGATTGACCATTGCTTCTGATACCTTAATTGTGAGAAATTTTCATCCTGATTGATAAGTTTGAGAATTGTATTTAGCTAGCGTGTGGTCCATGAGTAACAAGTAAAAATACTCCTATTCTGGATTTATTTAAATATTTTAATTTAAATTTCGCTTATCGTAAGAGCTCGAATTGTTTTCAGCGTCTCCGCATCCTCACGACACCTTACGCGGACTCTGAAGCAAGTCGCAGCGTCCACAACGGTATGGTGGTCTCAGAGAGCGGTGGCGTCCGCCTCACCTCCGCAGTTCACACGCCAACTACTCCACCCGCTACCTCGCCTAGCCTGGCCTCCGGTCCTGGCCCA
Organism: Pandemis cinnamomeana; assembly: GCA_932294345.1. Lineage (NCBI taxonomy): Eukaryota > Metazoa > Arthropoda > Insecta > Lepidoptera > Tortricidae > Pandemis > Pandemis cinnamomeana. Next base: position 4,487,872 of record OW028705.1, on the reverse strand, counting down.
GGCCTAGCCACAGGCCCAGCTCTGGTCTGAGCGCAGCTCTCCTTTGACGTCTACTACGTTTAGGACACTATACAGCGTCATAATTTTTGCTATAAAATACGGAATGGTGTCAAATGAATGGATTTCGACCAACAACTAAAGATAACGTTTTCAAAGTACTCTGAATTAAATCTGCAGCTAATTAGTAAAACTGGATTGAGTCGTTAAAGTCGAGTTACAAGTGGTTGGTTTGTTGGTCGTATGTTGATTTAAAATACTTTAGTTTTTTAATCGCCTTTGGTTCCAATTTGGATTTTTTACGCGTTTTACGCTATTTGCAAATACTCTTAGAGAAATATTGTGCTGTGAGAGATGATATTATTGAGTTATAATTAATGTAGATAGATACGTAAGAAGTGTTTTGTAGTAAGTACCTATCGTATAGTAGTAAGTTTGACGCGTTATCCTTAGAAGATAAAGCCTGCAATAAATAGGAGCTAAAGCTTCGTATTTTATTGTATTTTTAATCAAAGCATAAATGAAATAGTTTTTAACTTAACATATTTCATTTATATCATAAAAGTTTAAATATCAAACGTTTTATCATTATCAAATTAATGTAGATAGAATGAAAAAAAAAAACAAAGGAATAACTAATACCATTTGTAGTGGACTGTAAATATTATCTCAATCGAGGTAGGTATGCGTGTGTGAAAAGTTTTATGAAACATAGTTTATTCTTTGTAAATATGTAGATGCTTCCCTTTAGAGAGAATATCGATATAATATCACCAAATTCTCTCTTATACTAGTATTTCACGTGTTTATTCGATATACTTAGGTAGGTGTACAACAGAGTAATTCAGCAAACCGTCGATGTGTTAGTAGTAGTTTATTTCATAAACAGATTATTAATAGTTAAAGTGAAAGCATAACGGTTGAAAGCTGGAACAAATACATGTACTAACACAAATCCCCATTGCATTGTACGTAGGTAGCAAATACTTCCAATAACTTTATATTTCACTGATTTTGTGAATTATTACGCGTTTGTTTTGATTACCGTAGTACGTAAGGGTTGTACATTTAACCGAGAAACGTGTATTGATGCATTAATATTTAGATATTGTAGAGACGTAGTTAGAACATTTAAGCTTACTTAGAGATTAGAGTAAGTTGAATATTTATCAAGAATGGAGGATTTGAATGTTTATATTTATGTTAAAAAAAAGTGTTATGAATGAATAATATTTACTCGTAAATTAACTCTAGTAGATTTAAATGGGGCAAAGTAGGGTCCTAATAAGTAGCATTTTTTTAAAGCTTAGCAGCAAATACTGTTGTTTGTTTGTTTTCTTTATTTGGAATTCTTTTTTAGTTTATGAAATGTTGGTTTCATAGCGGCCTTTTTTACAGATTTCTAGACTAAAGGCTAAATATTTTATTCTTAGTTTTATGGTAGCTATTAAGGAAAAATAAAATGCTGTGTAGATAATAGAAACGTAGACTAATTAATTAATAAATTGGTGTGATAAAACAGTTCATATACCCACGTATAAGATACTGTAATGTTACGAATTAATGTAGTAGTCTAGAAAAAAGTAGAGATCTTTATGACTGTATTCATAAAAATAATCCATGAAGAACGCAATGAAAAATTCGCCAAGTTTGCCCAGATAAGCTTAGCTTAACTGGCAGAGTGTTGTATGTAACACCAAGTTTGTTGGGCGTTCAGTCTAGGTCTTTAATGGATATTTCTTTGCATTGTCATTGTATGTTATAAACATAATCTTTGAAAATCTTTATGTCGTATTCGTTTCGTTGTTGTGTAACGGTGCTCCATTTTTTAATTATTTATTTATTATTATTATTATTGATAATTTCTTTTACTATTCGTCACTCCGTCCTGGGCAATGCGGACTGTTGAATAGTGAAATATGATAATAAATTATAAATTATGGTTAGGTCATTTCTAAGCAATATTTAGTTGAAGTCAGTTGAAGTACCTAGAATTAAGTTACTTGAGTATGATGAGATTATAAAATGATGATGGATCATACTCCACACTTGCTTCACAAGTAAGGAACATTTTATCGTTCTGACTTAGGCACACGTATTTTTTTAGCAATATCCTGGCAGCCATCATTAAAAGTCAAATATTTTACTGTCACAAAAATCTGGATTACTTTAATTAGGTACAATAATAATTTATTTATTTTGACCTCGCATATTGATTTGGTTTGACTTAAATTGTAACTAATTTTTATCAAAGTTGTGAATGATAATTTGTTCCTTGCTTAATTTTATCGGTGTCTATTATATTAACCTTCATAACAGTGATTTAAGCTGCATTAATATACCTTATAAACCATATTTATTATTACATTCCTCGATACATCTAGATAGCGTAGGATATCGAATATTCAAAGATATTTCGATTAGAATTAGTTTTCACGTTTTTGATGTTAGAACAGTTGACGTAGACCTTTGCATGTGTAAGTTTGTGTTATCGTATAGCTGTTGATGTTATCCCGCCAATCCGTAGTCATACCAGCCATTATGACTATTGATTATTAGAATAAATCTGTTTATACTTACTGTACGCAGTGTTTTTCATTTCACTCCCGTCATTACAATGTAAAACCAAGTTAAAATTAGATGAGAACTATTAATTCCGACATCGTCTGTCCGGTGACCCGAGGGCTCGTTTGTCCCCTATAACATGGAAAAACTACTCAACTAAGTGTAGTCCAACTATTGATCCAAATCAGACTCAAATATTTTCATTCAGGTGTGACTTGAACTTCAATTTAATTATAATTACACATAAACGGATAACTCACGTATAAAAAAAAAGTCGAGTGTGAAGTTGAGTGTGTTCGTTTCGCTGCCGCCGGGGCGAGCGCTCCAGGAAGGACTACGAAATAGTCCGAAACATGTCGAGCGTCACTCGACTTTTTATACGTGAGTTATCCGTTTATAATGTGTAATTATGATTAAGTCTCACGGTAGTTTCATGTTCAATTTAATTGTTAAATTATGTTCTTTAACGGAAGGAAAAACATGCGGACAAAACAAAAAATAATAAATAATACTGGTATCAATACTTAGTTCTTCCATGCTGGTCTGGGAGCAAAGAGAAAAAATATAGAATATACCAGTTACTTCTCTACCCGCGCAGATGGTAAAAGCCCATCCAATCCAGGGAATGGGCGAAAATCATAGGAATCATGTTATAAATAAGCGATGAGGCTAGCAACCCATCACTATTTTGGTTTCATTTTTCACCTATAGGTAGGTAGATACGCCCACAATCTTGCTAAAAGTGGCCTGTAGGTATCTGTTACCTTAGGCTCTGTCTACCGCGTAAGAGATAAAGACGTGATTTTTGTATGTATGTATGTGTATGTATCGATACTTAAGTCGTCTAATTGAAGAAATTATGGACCATAGAGTTATAGTACCTACTGGACTATAGTTGCATAGTCTTACGGTATTTCATTTACTAACTTAGACCAAATAAAATGCGAACAAATGAGGCCGGTTTGGGTAAACTAAGCTAAACTAGCTAGTTTGATTGACGAAGTTTATGTGCTAGTGTAAGCAACTTTATTTCACCACAGAAGTTAGGTACAAAGTGCATAACAAGGACACATTGTTACGTACGTAGAGATAGGTAGATGACATTTTATGCGGTAAATGAAACATCGGCCTTCGCTCTGGACTCTGAGTTTGTATCGCGAGTGCCAAGTGAAGTACTCAAAACACAAGAATAATACAAAATAAAAAAGAGAAGAAATAGTTAGAAAGTGTTTGTGTGTGTGTGTGTGTGTGTGTATGTGCGCGCGTGTGTGTGTGGCTACCTACACCTGAGGGCTAGGTACACTTTACCATTAGTAAGTATTATTAGAGATTAAATCGGCCTCACTTTGCCGTTCTTGGTCTGAGCCCACTCATAAAAAAGTCGATGTTAAATAAATAGCGGCCATAAAAGCACTGTCTTCGTTTCCGAGCTAGCCAGTATGTTTTTTTTATTTTTTTTTATTAATGGCAATGGGCGGATGCCATTTCTGCCAGCGTCACGTCAATTTCACACGAAAATATTTATAGCCAGTATGTTTATTGTACTCTGTGGAGCTAGCTTTGTAACTAGGGAGCTCTCAGTAGTTATGACGAGTTATCGATGAGCGAATCGATTCGAGTCGATTAAAGTACAAAGTAGTTTTGGACTTCTGTTAACAATAATTGCAATTACCCAAGTAAGTTTATTTGCCACTTTATTTGTTGGGAGTTTATTAGGTTTCTGAAATCATCATACAGCAAGAGGAATTAAGAAACAGAGAAAATTAAAAGTGGTCACCTTAAACATGTAGGCGTGTGGTTGAGCGTGTGATAAACGTCTCTGAGCCAAGTTGCTTGACATTGACAACTGCACTGCTCTGACAGTAGATGTGAATGTGATGTGAATCTATCTGTGAATGTGACAGTCGTGACAGATACTTGCTCGCTTTTAGGTTGCTTGTTGGTCCTGATCGTTTCCAATTGATTGATTTTCTGACTAAATACGAGAACAATCGCCATGGAACAGAAAAGTGAGGATAATTCGGTTGAGAAAACCATTTTCGATGCCATCGCCCACGGAGACTTGGACTTGTTCAAGAACATACTCTCCCAACATAAAGGCAACGTTGATTTCTTCGACGAAAATGGCATGACGGCGCTTCAACACGCCGCTTATAAGGGTAACAAGGATATGGTGCAATTGCTGCTCGATAGGGTATGTAATACAAATGGTTTATTAACTTTTTGATCACATGAACCTCATTATGAATTCTATACGGATTGTTATAAAAATCGTACTGTATTTTGCAGGGCGCGGACGTTAACTCTGGAAAACATGAGTACAATTACACTGCGCTGCACTTTGGCGCTTTGTCTGGGAACTCCGATGTTTGCAAGCTGCTCCTCGACGCGGGCGCCAAGCCGACCGCCACCAACTCCGTGGGGCGCACGGCCTCGCAAATGGCAGCCTTTGTTGGAAACCACCACACTGTCGCCACTATCAACAACTTCCTGCCTCGCGCCGAGGTCTCTTACTATGCAGTGCCGCAAGGACAACAAACTGAGGCGTATCTACCCTCTTTCCTAGTGGACCCGCTGCATAAGTTTGTCCTCGGAGTCAACATTCACCCTGTGAGACTTGCACTCAATTTGCAGCATATACCTGGTCTGTTGGAAAACGCAGATAAAATTAGCAAAGTCCTTGAACTGTTATGCAAAAAGGAAATGACAAGAGGAAGCGACACCAATGAAGTTATGGCATTCAAGTACCACTACCTCTCGTACATTGTCCGAGAGATACACAATATTAGAGACAAGCAGAAACCATCAACAGAGGAGAAAAAACATGACATTGTCGAAGTGTTCACAAAGAAACTATTGAAGCCAGGCAAAGACGGAGTTTCCTTGGATTTGATGGATACATTCCTAAAGGATTGCGTCAGGGAGTTCCCTTACAGAGAGTGTACCACTTTCCACCAAATGGTGTCCTCTTTGACAAGCAAAGATCCCCCTCCAGCACTGTCAGTCATAAATTGTACTATAAACGGGCAACGGGGCTTTGTTGATGCTATCCCTTACTGCAGCACTTGCGGTGAAGAAAAGCCAGCAAAGAAATGTTCCAAGTGCAAGTCTGTGCAGTACTGTGACCGAGAGTGCCAACGTCTCCACTGGTTCATCCATAAAAAGGCTTGCAACAGAGAATCAAGCGCCCCCGCGCCCGCGGCTAATGCGAAAACCAACATCGACGCCGGAGAACTCAGTGCAGAGCTTAAGAACCTTGTGGCCGGATAAAATTAACAATAGCTGTAGCAAATTAATGTATGCACCAAGTCAAGTGACTGTTGATCAATCAATGTACTTTCATCTGTTAGGTAATGTAATGAGTAACAACTACTTCCTTTACAATAATTACAATTTGGGACTAAGCTTGCAATTCCTCATTTTGTTGTATTTAAATGTTTCTGAAAGTGATGTGTGGTGAATTAAAAATTATTTAAATATCAAAACTTGTGTACTTAAATAATACCTATTTATCCCAAAATATGAATAATCCGGGGAAGTATGAAATATAAAATTATTATTTTTTGAGTTAGCAGGGTGGAGTTCATGGGCGTACGCAGGGTGGGGCAGGGGGGGGCAGCTGCCCCCCCCTGGATAATGTTGACGTCCCTACTAATTATGTATCTTATCTAGTACTTTTATTGTACATAAATATTAATAAACGCATTTTATCTATTTTAATTTAATTTTTTTTAAGCACCTAGCTTATAAAAAATCTGATTAGCCCCCCCCTGGCCCAGAACCTGGGTACGCCCATGGTGGAGTTGAACTAGTATCACAAAAATGACGGTCGAAAGATCTCTCTAGCGCCATCTATGCGTAGCTGCGGCAACCTCAACGTATCCTTGTTAAGTAAGTGGCGCAGCCTACGCTTTACTTCCTACCGTGGGAGACTTATTTCTTCAACTTAACGCCAGATGGCGTAGGTAGAAGTTAAAGAACGTAAAATTTGTCGTACAGTCGAGTTCTCCGATATTATTATGTATCTTCAACCGGTAAACTAAGGTCTATTTTATTTTGATAATACTATTTAAGATATTGGAAAACTCGACAGTTTACCACATGAATGAGGTTAATTGAGCGTGTGCGTAAAAAGTGGGTAAATACGTAGGAAGTAGTACCTAATATTAATTCCAGGGATAAGAGGTATTGTATCCTGGCTTCTAGGTTAGCAATGTGTATACAATCTTTCGATGTTGCAGGTGTCCGAGGATGGTGGTGCCCATTTAATTATGTGCCCAGTTAATTTAGACTTGATTTACGGACGAGAGACCTTTCAGCTAGTGGTGTAGTCCGAGTAAGTACTTAGGTAGGTAATCAGACAAGTTTTTTTTTTTTTTATATGAATAGGAAGGCAAACGAGCAAGTTTGTGAAATATTGTCAAATTTGTCAATGCTTCTTGTGGTATTCAATTACTCCAGAAAAATTCAGCAGGGTGGTTAGGATAGTTTCAGTGAGCATCACTATAAATGTTTTTCCGGATTCTTTTCGGACACTGATTAATTGAAATAAAACAAAACGTTACTTATTTAAATTATAAAATTGTATTTAGGATAGGAAACCTACAAAATTATATGTTGAACGTTTAAGTATAAAATATTTCTCTTAATTATGTACATTTTATATCTAGGCCACAATTTTAAGAGCACATCGAGATTTTTTATTACTACTTACACTGGTTTTGAAAATATATTTTTCTCTTTTTATAATTTTAAAGTTCTGTTGTCTTTGAAACCTACAACAGAGCTTTCAATTTTATAGTTTTAAAATATTTTGGGAAAATATAATTTCGCACCAGCAGTTTACGTTCTTAAATCAGTATGCTTAGCTTTCAACATCGATATAATGTGACGGCAGCTTTATTTTCTTCGTTTGTATTTTCATTTACTTATACATAAGAATGTTACTTTAGTTTACACAATGTTTCTATAACTTTATTCGATGCAGATCTCTATTAACTATAAATAACTATATATTTAATTTTTATTTATACAAGGCACTGTTATCACAATAAAATATATCTCAAGTATCCTACGAGGTAATTCTGAACTCACATATCATAAAAATATCAACAATATGTATTTACATTTTAAGTAACTATTGCGAATAATGCCCGTCGAGCTTTAGCCTTATATCTAGTGTATCTGAAACGCGAAATTCGAACTACGAAAAAATAGAGAAGAAAAGAAAGAAGCATAAGATGAAGAGAGGAGAGACAGAGAAAGTTATATAGAGATTCGAATTTCTTGGTTCAGACTAAGCCTAGCATAGATAGAATGTCTCACATTAGCTCTTGAAGGGGCCAAACCAGAGTTTGAATTAGCGACAAGTTTTTTTTAAATTAGAGACTGGCCATTGCTGAATGCGCAATCCCCGTTAGAAAAATAAGAAAGTTACGTTTGGATATTAATTCATACTATCAAAGTTTCGTTTCTACAGTATTAAAAAGAAATTAAACAATTTTGATCTGTCCTTTTACAATGTGAATAACAAACAATGGAATATAAGTCATTTACTAATGTTTTCATATGTAAAAATGTAATGTTTTCATGTTTAAAAAGCGTTTTCTATAAATACTGATTAATATTACCTATTTTAATGAAGAAAAAACGGACTATGGTTAGAATTGTAACTCGCTATTAAATAAGTAGGTACAATAAGTCACTGGTACAGGCTAAGTAGGTGTAATAGAAAGATTACAACATGTCAATGCTAACAACGGCGTATAAACACATCCTTAATATTAATTTACTAAGAACAAAATACAAAATATCATCCTTCACCCAAAAGTGCACTTATGCTGAAATTTTTCAGCCGACGGCACGGCGCCGGCGCAGGCCCAGGGGGGGAGGGCACGGCGGGTGGAGGAGGGGGAAACGCTGGCGCCCACCCAAACCCCGCCATGTGCCCAGGCCAAAGACCTAAAGGCATCGGCATATGTAAGTGCCCTAAGTACGGAAACTCGGGGGCGCAGAGTGGGGGTGGCGTCACACTCCCAGACGGGACCACGAGCGGGGCGGGCGAGTCCACAAGCGGCGGCGATCGCGGTGACGAAGAGCGTAAACTACCCTCTTCGGAGCAGGAGGAGGCGGCGTCAGAGCAGGGCCGCTTGGGTTCCGGAGAGTCGGTGGACTCTGTGCTTGTGTCGGTGTCCACGTTCTTCCGCTTACACTTGGACTGTCCACACGCTCGGAACCCTTTTGCGAAAGGGTTGTTGTCGATTTTCAATTTTGTGATGCGGTCATTCTGTGGACAAAGATAACCAAAATTAGTAACAAGCTAGAGGAAATTGAAGCCGTTAAGGTTAACTTAAAAATTGGGCCTGAACAGGCACGCGATTTAGGGAATATTAGAGTTACAGTAGAGACGTAAACTTTGTAAGTTGAGGTAACTTATAGGTTACATCAACGAACCGACTAAAAATCTTAGACTAATTTAAAGCTAACTCTATCTCCGTCTAAAGTTAGTTTAGCGTGTCACACATTCGCTTCTTTAATTTTCACATTAGCATTAAACCAAGAACTGCAGCAAATGCAATGCTTAAATATCAACCCAAGGCATTACCATCATGCTAACTGTTGGTAATTAGAGAAAGTCACATCTAAATTCGATTAAGCGGTGTCATAATTAGCGTCTATCGAACTCTAATATCTTCTTAACCTTTTTAACCTCTATGACCTAAAATATCAATGCCAAGTCAATTATAACCTTTTTTGAGAAATTAACCTACCGGGTATGGGTACCTAGGTACCGTAAACACGCATAGCTTACAGACTTTACAAATAGCCGAACGCATATTTTCATTATAATTATAACATTCCACACAAATGTGACTTACCTACGTGCAATTATAATTCCTGATTTAATGCCAATCAAATTAAATGTCAAAAGTCGTCAATTGTGGCGTTCCAAGGGGAAACCTTTGTTCAACAGTGGACGTTTCTGGCTGATGATGATGGTGGTTAAATTAATGGTACCTGTTGACCTCGCTAAGTATAATATTTTTTACGTTTTCAACCCCATTACTCCGCCATTTTGAAAAAATCTAAAAAATGAATCGACAGAAGGATCCGTACGCGACCTCGACCGCAGAGGAGAACGTACAGCCCGACCACTGGACATACGAAAAAAATTTTTTGGGCTCGAAAAATTTGATTTTTGAAGTTTATATCATACCGTCCCTCTCACTCTTCAATTAATGACTATTAGTGTGAGCGGAACAGCACGAAACGAACATCGAAATTGATTTTTTGGAGTACAATGCTTGCAACGGAGACGCTTCGCTCGCGCTTTGCGCTCTCTCTATAAATAAACAAATAGCCTTTATAAATTTCCAATACACGACATGTTCTTACATAATAAACATATGTATCGAATTATATATACAGGGTTTGTTCTCCACCCAAAATGAAGGTTCTAACGGCTGATTTGATGCACGGAAACTTCTTATCTCGTTCGAGAATGCAATTTAAACATCCGTTTCCGCATACATCCCTAATAGCTTGTAAGGGATAATTGTCACATGTGGCGTGGCGACAGGCCAATTAGTGGGGCGCATGCGCGGCGCCGGCGCCGACCAACCACGGCCAACGCGAAATTTGATCTTCGGAAGCTGTCTGTGCTCTAACATGCTAGGTTTTAAAAGGTATCGCCAATCACGGCTGCCAAACCCCCCCCGCCCCCTAGGGCATCGTAAAAATGTAACCTTAATTATTTCTCAATGTTGAATGTTAACATTCTAGTGCCGAATGTAACGTGATAGAAAAAAAACAGTGTAGTTAAAAATTATTTGATTTCATTTTCATTTCATTATACTTTTATTTAGCCTCCTCATGATTGTCGGCTGCCGACGCCCATGTTAGGTTTAGCTGCAATCCTCTAACCTCTGCAATAATATAGCCTTTTTTATTCCGAATTCGCTACAATTTTAGTAGGTAAGTATGTTGTTGTTGTTTTTTTTTCATTTTTATTATTTTTATTAAATTGTCGCGTAATTTGGCGTGCCTCATGGCATAGGCCTCCTCCGTGTGTTGGAGGATTTGGGCTATAGTTCCCACGCGCGTCCAGTGCGGATTGGGAACTTAACACACACCATTGAATTTCTTCGCAGATGTGTGCAGGTTTCCTCACGATGTTTTTCCTTCACCGAAAAGCTCATGGCAAATTTCAAATGTAATTTTCGCACATAAATTACGAAAAACTCAGAGGCCGGGATTTGAACCCACGACGCTCTGCTTGAGAGGCCACAGGTCAAACCACTAGGCTACCACGGCTACCTCTGCAATAACCTCGCAAAATAATCGCTGCGCTCGAGACTCTATCATAACTCCACTACCTAGATCATGTCTGTATCGTTTACGGGGACAGAGTCTAGGGTACGTCAAGGGCGTTATGTAGAACGTTGCCAAAACGTCAAAAACATCTACATGATGGCTGTATCGATATTTATACCCTCGACTGTACTAAGACCACGGCCACGTTTGACCCCACTATACTAACGCTGTGTTATTCAGTAGAACTCATGGAAAATCCGATAAGTAAAGCTATGGCTGGGAAACGAACCTGAAAAATTAGAACAAATTCGGGAGTATATTGGGAATAGCTCAGAGTGAAAGACAGCGGAGGAGCGAAATGTACCTACTCCTGTGCAAATGCGATTATGTAGAGCAGCATTTATGTATTTTATCACGAATTCCCGCATTGGCTTTGTCACCACAGTAACGTCATGACGGAATCATCGTTCGTAGTAACATATAAAAGTCCAATAATGGTGAAAAACACGCATCTATTTGTGTTTGTAGAGCTTAATTTTTTTTAAAGTCACCTACAGTAGGTAGGCCATTAGGACTGCTGTGTGTTGGCGGCCTTGAAAGAAGTGGTAAACTCGCCTTCTAAAGGCCCCATGTCATAGCCAGTTGGGAAAACCTCAGCCGCCATCCAAATCTTACACGTCATTTAGTTTTAAATTTAAAAGAACTAAGACTCTGTGTTTAAAGAGAGACGCCAATGTAAATAAAATAAAATATAAATGTTTATCCCCATACCCCATACAAATTTTAACGCATCAGTTATCTAGCAAAATTCTGACCGCTAACAGTCATCGCGATATGCGAAAGTCACTTGTAAATGATGTTTACCGGGCATGATAAGACGGCGCCGGCTGCGATAAGGGAACACCCGTCGGGATAAAAAAGAGTGCTAAAAGCCTGGAGCTGTACCGCTAAAGAGTGCTCCTCAAGTTGGGCGATTAGCGGGGCGCTCGGCGCCGCCCCCGGCCCGCCCTGTCGCCCGTGACGTCACGCCACAACCTCCCCGTTTTCACTTTTTGCGTGGCCGTAACGCGCTTTGGCGACTGTCGCCAGTTTTTTACATGTATAATTAGGGCCTGGCTAAACATGCACTGTTTAAACTGTCAACGAGGGTCCAGACGGGCAGATTACTAGCGAAACTTTTTTCTGGAATGTTCTTGTTATACACGTGATTGAAGCGGTGTGCCACCTAGTTACGCTGTCGGTTACTACAAAAGACAAGTTTCTAATTCGTTGGTAATTCGCAACAATGCTTCGGCCGACGGGCGTCCGTCTGTCCGGGGCTAATGCGCAATGATACGCCGCTGGCTTTGTCCGGTCCCGTTACTGGGATAATCCCACAAAGTCGCCGATGTAAATGGACGTTCGCGCCTCGCTGCAGTCAGCATGAAAGGCACCGCGGGAGCAAAGACGCCGCGACCTAATTATACTACAGTCCGAGGATTATGCAAGAGCTCCCGCGCCATTGTACTCAAAACAAACAGCGGGGGGCTACTGTAACGGAGTATAGAGGTAACTAGCTAAGTACATTTTTAATTGGAGCATCGAATAAATCGGATTATAAACGCAACTGCACGTTAGTTCAGAGTTATGCAAATGTTTGTGGTGTATAACTAATTCTTAACAGCAATTCCAATTTCAATATTTTGAATACCTACTTAGGTATTAATAATCGTTAAACGCACCGGGCCTTTACCGGAGAACGAACAACTGTTTTACATTAGAATACTTACAGTACACTTAACATAGTCATCCACATAACAACAGCTCTAACCTAAACTCATGTAAATTTATATCGTACGAACGAAGCGAACCTTCAAAAGTGAAACTAACTCATAATTAGGCCACCAGGCAGTATCTAATCACCAAAACGCTGAGGCAATTATTATAAAAAAAGCGGTAAATCATCCCTAGTTACTATTCTTGGAAAAATAACTGTCCCGTGTGACATATTTTTGCCCACAATACGGCCCGACGAAACGAAACAGTTGAAAGTAAATTAGCTGTCTTTTGTTTTCCTAAGTATACAATGACCACTCGAGTCGCAATCGGCACCGTGTTTTGTCTGCTTTTTTTTCTGGCACCACAGTAAAAGCATTGGCGCCTTCGACAGAAAAAAAATCGGTCATAAGTGCGAATCATCGCTTGTTCCAGGAATTTGAGTTCACTTTCGAGGAAGCTAAATGTGTGACGATATCACAAGGAATGCCCGAGTTGTGATTGGCCTTAAATGTATTAAGTGAAATTAGTTCATTGTTCGAGGTAACTCTTATAGTGACTACATCAAGGAAGCCGTATAGATGAATACATACTTTTAGACACTGAACTCGGAAAAATCTCAGGAATCGTAAGAGATTTTTGGCGCTTCGATTCAGCATAGATTATTTAAGGTACCTTGGTTAGGTAGAGTACTTACACGCGGAGTAAGTAGCCCTACGTAAGCTTGATGGTACCTAAGGGAAGGTGTGGCCATGAAGCACGCTTGTCTAGTAAACGCTATTCACTTTACCCGAGATTTGGATTCCAATCCTTAACTGATTAACTTCTATTACTAGCTAATCCTGCCTGCACTGCTATGCTCCGAAAAATTACTGCCAATTCAAAATTAGGCCTTAAGGCTGGCAAAGCAAAGGTTTTTCGGATGTCTATGAGAAGTGGTGATTGCTTACCATCAAAGGGCAACTAGTTCGTTTGTCTTCCTTGTTGCACATAATAAATCTAGCTGAAGCCAACGAATCCGATTGCGCAGAATTCGCTTATCGCTATCCTGCGGGAACTATGCGAATTTCCGCAATAAAAACTATCCCATTTCCTTCCCCGGGACTAACTGTTTCTGTACAAGATTTAATTAAAATGGGTTCAGGTAACAGACAGACAGATAGAGTTACTAGGCAGACGGAGTAGGCAGAATCTAGAGTAACAGGACCTAAAGGCCACATTTAGCATTATTGTGAGCGTACCTATAGGTAGAAAGGGGAATCAAAATAGTGTTGGCTTGCTAGCGGCATCGCCTATAACATGATTCCTAACATTTTCGCTCATGGGCTTTTACCATGCGGGAAAAGAAGCAAAAGAAAAGTATACTAACCTGATAAGCTGTGACGGCGATGAATTCTGTCTCAGGGAAGGAGAAGGCGGCGTGCGGAGCACCCCAGGCCAGAGCGGCCGCGTCGCGCGCGCGCACCACCACCACGCGAGGACGGTACTTGTGCATCGAGGTCAATACCATCTGAAACAAAACACAAATGCTGTCAAGTACAATACATAAATCACGTCTACCTTTACGGAGTAGTCGTAGCTTAAGATGATAAGACTTAAAAGACACATTTAGCATGATTGTCAAGATGTTTGTCAAGTAACAAATGTTTTAACTTAAAACAACTTAAGTTTTTGCTGAAGTATTTTATGATTCAACTTGACTCGATAAATAAAACTACTTAAGGTGTATTGGGGTAAAATTCGAAATTCGGGGAATTTCGAATATCGTGAATATCCACTAAACGGGGAACAATACCATAATCTGGCAACGCTTATCTAGACGCCAGAGACATTGGAGCTTCTAGGTAAGCGTTGCCAGATTATGTAAGTGTTACCCGTTTACCCCATATGCACTATAAATATACCTACTTAAATCTTTTTTCGATGTAGGTAAATACAAGAATTGCTTTTTCATACGCTCTAAAAATTGCCTGTGCTTTTTTCGCAAAACATCAATATTATAATCATCAAAATTCAAAAATTATTATTGCAAATTGGCCGCCAAGGGCTCTTTTACAGAAAGACATTTTTTCAAAATAAAATACATAAAGCTACAACAATACTTAAATTCTACTTAAATTAAATACATTTATAAAAGGGATGTAGGTATAAGGTCCCCGAGCCTTCAATTATATTAGTCTTTAGAAGAGATGTATCGCACGGAGAATACGTGCATTTTTATAGTAGGTATGTTTAGGGATAGTGGTTCAAATATAAAACACAATATTACTCGATATCATCACTACATAGTATAAAACAAAGTCGCTTTTTCTGTCCCCAAATCCGTATGTATGCTTATATCTTCAAAACTACACAACGGATTTTGATGCGGGTTTTTTTAATAGGTAGAGTGATTCAAGAGGAAGGTTTATTTATATGTATAATACATGCATAATATACCGCGCGAAGCCGGGGCGGGTCGCTAGTTTTCTAATAAAATTTACAGAACCAGCCCAGACATTTATTTACCCCGTCATTAACTTTCAAATTTAGAACAGCTAAACATTGAAACTGTAAACTAACACTCGACCCAATCAAAATTACTTACCAGCGTTCAGTGTTAAATAATCCTAACAACTAAACAAACCAAGCCAAATATGTAAACAGCAAACAGACGTAAAGCTCGATACATATTGGCGACGACTGTCGCGACAGCAAACCGTGACTCCGCCTGTGTGTTCAAGCCCTTACGGCACTTGACAATTCGCTACCTGCGGTGCGCGGGCGCCGCTCGAGTACTCTCGAGAGCGTAAAAGGGTTTCGGTTATTGTTTTAAATTGTTTCGGGTTTCGAGGTTATGCTTCTTGTTTTTCAAGTGTCTTTGGTTGTTTACAAAAAGTTTGATGAGGCAGTAGCAGTCTAACTTCTGTTATAGGAGTTACGGTGGAATAAATACGGAATAAGCTTGAGCCTACTAAATGTTCAGATGTACAGCTAAATATACATATATAGAGTATATTAGAATTATTAGGGTACTTCCATGCTGGTCTGGGAGCAAAGGAAAAACAGAATTTAAAAGCAGATGGTAAAAGCCCATCGAGGGAACGGGTGAAAGTCTTAGGAATCATGTTATAGGCGATGATGCGAGCAACCCATCATTATTTTGATTTCCCTTTCCAGCTCTACGCCCTTCATGCTAAATGTGGCCTTAAGGTTTTGTTACCTTAGGCTCTGTCTACCCCGTAAGGGATGAAGACGTTATATATGTATGTACGTATGTATGATGATTGAGTTACTTTGAATAATAGTTGATTGGTTTCCATACATTTATTGATGTTCATAGTGAACTTCATCAACGGAACTAAATGTTAAATAAAAAAAAAGAAATATCTTTGTAGGGTTGATCAGCCAAAATAACCCTACAGATATGTTCCGGAAAAAATCTTTGACCTTGATGTCTTATGTCCCATATCAGTTCTGTACACTACAGACAACGTCATTTACTAAAGTTTTCACCTATATTTAATGTAGCCGAACCTATTTATAAGAATGCCCGAATCCGAACTGTGTACTCCGAACTACATGTACCTAAGCTACCTACTTCACGCACAAAAGCGAAATCGAGTATCCCAAATAAGAGCCAATCAAAGCATCTATTTAGTAACAATTCATCAAATCACGACTCCGACAAATAAGTAAGTCAAATTCTGACAAACCCTCCGTTACGCAAACACATGTCACGCCCGCAGATAAAGCTGTCTAGACATCAGCTAATTGCCGCCGGCGTTTTTGCGTCACAAGTGTGTGCACCGCTTTATGCGACGCCTACGCTAAAAAAAATTGACGCCCACTGTCTATGGGACATTGTTTATACTGATATAAATTGTCGATTGCATCAATAAATTACTGTATTTTATGGTGATAAAAATGTAGAGCTTTCTAAAATTTACAAGCTTCCTTACTAGTTTGTGCCATAAAAAATTTAGGTACCGTTGATTTGCATATTTTTTTTTAGTTTTTCGTGATGTATAAATAACAGTAACGGTACTTTATTATGTACTGCTTATCAAACAAAAAATACTGCCAACCAATGCAAGAAAATAAATTGATCTTAAGTAGGGTACTTAGTGATCGATAAAAAAAATCATGGTTATTTCATGTTAATGTTAAATATGGAACACAGTCTAATTTGAAATGACACACGAAATGCAGCAACAAAGTAGCTCGAGGTCACTAGTGCTACCCGAGCGAGTAAAAAGCACGCGCTCGATTTTCTGAATCCCCGCCGAGCATAATTGCCGTTAATATTTTCACGTATTGTTACAATGCCGGCCGTCACAACTTATGAAATACGACAAAAAAGACATAGCAAATGTTTGCTTTGAACTCTTTGAAGTTATGTCATGTATACCGATCGGGAAAAAATAGAAAGTTATTGCAGGCTGAGACTTTGATGCTGTTGGTCATATTCGCGAACATAATTTCAGGCCAAATAATCTTTAGGAACCGTAAAACGGAGAACAAAGACACGTGAGCGTTCAAAAGCCTGTACAACTGTGGTGATACAGGCTGAAAATCGCAAAAACTACTACAGATGGAACACTATCGTATTGAGAATGCTAATTCCCAACCTTTTGCATTGCATATAGAACTTAAGAGCAATCATCTCATTACGACAAAGTTTCTCATATCCCCGACGATAAAAGTCAACGACGACACAAAATTGAAGAATTTCAAAAAACAAGTAAATCATTCGCATCAATCGGAATGATTTGGGACGCTATCGATGACGTCAATCTGTTTGATTGAAGACGCATCCGCGTGATGGACGAGCTACCGGACGCGGCGAAACTTTGTGTCTGTCAATCCACGCAAGAACTACGTGAAACGGATAGACGTGGTTTGATTGGAACTAGCTTTTAGCTGAGCGCGGCTGCGGCCACTTTTATTGAATAGAGAAAGTCAACTTTATTTTCAGCCCCAATATTCAGCTATCGGTACGTTATTTATTATCAAAATTTGTCTTATTTTTTCTTTATAGGACATGGGGTAACAAACCGACAAGGATTCACTTTGCGACATTTGCTCGTTTAAATCTGTCCAATTTGAGTGTTTCAGATACAATAAAAATAGCGCTATTAGCCTCTTCAAAGATATTTGGAAGAGGCTAATAGACGCTACGGGTGACCGCAGAGCTGGCAGCTTCCTTGGACAGCGTATTAGTATCGCTGTCCAAAGGGGGAATGCTGCCAGCGTCTGCGGATCTATGCCACGGGGGCACCTCAATTTTTAATTATTTTATTTTAAGATTAGTTTTAGTTTAGTTTTTAATTCGTTTTTAATTTAATAGTTTAATTTGTTTTAATTCCATTTTGTACTCTAATAAAAATAGTCGCAAATATGACCAGGAGAAACAAGTTGCAGTAACCAAACGTTTTTCTGTAATAAAAAAAAACATTCAGTGGCGCCGTTCGAGTCATCAGATAAAACGCCACATTTACACGTGTTTACAAAAAGGGGGTTAATGCCGCGTCTACATGCGACAAGATAACGCTGCCCTTATACGGTTGAATCTACATCGTACAAGATTAATATGATAAGGGTGAACCGGAAATCGGTCTCATGACGAGAACGGAAGGCTCACTGAAAGACGAAGAGGGTACGATTTGTTTTAAAGAGATATAGTTAATGACATTTTGTTCTCCTGATGTTTACCTACTTGAAAAAAAAACCTACGGTGTAAAAGGGCAATGATTTTGACCATTTTTGCATTTGCACGTCTGAAACTCTTATACATACAGGTAACTGCATGTAGGTAGGTACAAAGGATTTTTGAAACGGAATATTTTGAAATTACTCGAGGTCTCAAAATTTCAATATTCCCAAAGTAAATTTTTGCTTCTCTTTTTCGAGAATTCGATTTATTTAGTAGTTAGATAAACAAAAGATTAATCTACTTAAAAATGAAATACTTATCTTCAAAAGGTAGGGGAAAGTGGTCACCATTCGTACGCGGGGCACATTCGTACGCGAAGCATAACAGAAAAACTAAACACTACACAAACACGCCTTTGCTTATGTGCATAGACATACCGGCCACCATGTTGCTCGCGGAGTGTCGCGTCAGTCGCGCTATTGTGCATCAACTGACATGACATAACGTGTTTTCGCGCGCGGTGAGTAAATTTTTTACATAACTTTATTTCGTAATTGTGAGTAGAATTGTTATGTTTTAACAACATGGTTATGATTAATTAATGTTAACATTGTTTACTTTAAATTTTAATTGTTATATTTCTCCAATTAAATTCTGAATTTGTATAAAGTAGAATTTTAATTTTGAACAAGGTATGGGGTGCATTCGGACAGCCTGACAGGGGGCACATTCGTACGCGTAAGAATTGTCCCCTTTGGAATTTATTAACCACCAGTACACCAAAATTATATTTTTATGAAATAAAATATAGGTTTAACTTTTTTAAATTATCGTTAATACAGCTCAATAACATTTTTCCTCTTATGAAGTATTCAACTTCTAAGAGAATGAAATATTTTTATTGAGTTAACGTTATAATTAATATTTTATTGTAGAATCCTGGTGCGAAAATATAAAAAGAATGGTACACGTACCTACTCAAGAAGTCGATGAAGAGTCCATTAATTTAGCAATTGATGATGTTATACAAGGACGATGTCACCATGATCCTCTCTGATCCTCAACCACGAGTGGGCTGTACTGCTGGAATGACTAGACTTATTACTTTTGCAGTTAATTTAAGCAAATATAATGTGCAATAAGGTTCTAAGTAACAACCAAATGTTCAATTACCTATCTATTTTAAGTTTAAAATGTCAAAGACTGTTCAACGATCCCATACAAAATGATTGTAGATCTCATCTAGACTGATTGTAAAGCTTAGAATTATCAATAAGTAACTTAAGGAGGAACGATTTTATTTTTGTTATTTTCGCAAAGAAAGATTTATTGACTATAAGTCAAGTCAAATACTATTAAGTTGGTTCTTTGATAAATGAATATTTTTATGATAATTAATAAAAAATAACGAATTTAATAGGCTTTTTAATTACCCTGTATGAATCTACCCCATGGCGTACGAAAGTACCCCACCTACTGTACGAACGTACCCCATACGTGGGGTACTTTCGTACAAAAATCTTATCCCAGAAAAATGGATATAACCCTTTAATCTTTTGACATAATAGTTTCGAACTTTTTTATAACAAACTACAATATATTTGTTACACTTAGGAACTTAAACTAGATAAATTCGACAATTAATCATAAAGTAAAAAATAAAATCCAAAAAAGTGTACGAAGGGTGACCACTTTCCCCTACCCCCTTTCTTTCGTTCTGTAATCCTTTGACACGTAAGCGTCAATTTCATAGAAAGACTAAGTCGGTTCCTTTTATGACAGACCTTTAGTGATAACCACTTGTTTCATAACTTTTCCGTACTCTTTGACCGACTCGGCAATCTACAACCGACTTCCATGGTAGCTCTCATCGGGTAGTTACGTATTCTTAACACAAAGTACAATTAGTTAGGCGTATTCTCACTTACAAATCCTAAGCGGCATTAGTTGATCCCTTGGCCGTAATTGCCTTTAGTTAAGCGAGATTAGGTGTACTAATCCGTTTTGTAATAAGGAATAGATACTTAGCAGTATTGCAAGGAGCGGTAAAATAATTTCTGAGCGCTTGTTCAAGTAACATCTCGCAAATTGATTGAAACGCGTACCTAATGTTAGGAAGTAAGTTTAGTTAATGCAATTATATCAATATAAACCCTCTCCTTTAAAAAGTTAAGGCCTTCCTTTATGAAAAAATATGATTTCTCTTTATTTCATTGTTGATTTCGTTGAGCAGACGTTACGAGAGCAAATAATATTAAACGTTATTAATCACATTTAATTATAGATGAAAGTTAACTTCGACGTTTTAATAAAAAGGCATCGAACCTTTTGGTCGTATTGGCCCTTGCGACAAAATCAATGAATATTTGCTATAACCCAACAAGACTCAAAAGGTCGGGGATCTAAGGGGCCCCGCTGACTCCATATCTAATTCCCACCAACTCTCGACTATCCGATCCCACTGCGGCTTATCCTTTGAGGTCTTAAAAAAATCAAAAAGGGTAAACAATACACAGAAGCATTATCGCAGGTGGCGAATCCTCAAGTGCACAGTCAGCGAGGCGAGCTGAGTTTCCACACCAACAATCTTGCCATACAGACACAATAGGACTTTATTCTACGCCTTCACTCACCAACGCCAATAGACACCATACATTTGGGGCACAGTATTTTATACTCTAACTTTAAGTTATAAGGTATCCTGGAATTAACTCTCTGCGTTTTAAAGGGCAGTTACAAAGAAGCCGCCTGGAGATTATTGTTTACTCGTAATTATATATTATTATGGATTGTTGAGGCTGAAATTATCGCAAGTAGGGTTACTTTTGTGCGGTAGCGGTTTAACTGTGCAATTAAAAATATTTTTGTGTCATTAATGTAGCGTCGTCCGTCCACGAACTAGAGTTATTCGCCGTTTCCTCTCAGCAGTAAGTCATTCCTAATACATTATTTTCGAATTGTTCAGCATAGCTGTCAAAAGTAGGATCATGTTTAATTAGTGAAAATTCTCGCGTTCTCTACCCCGTTGCTATAAAAACCATTTCCATGCTCGTCTGGGAGCAATGGAAAATCATAGAATATACCAGCTGCTTCTCGTCCCGCGCAGATTGTAAAAGCACTGCGAGGGAATGGGTGAAAATCTCAGGAATCATGTTACAGGCGGTGCGGCTGGCAACCCATCACTATTTTGATTCCCCTCTCCACCAAGCCACCCACAATCATGCTAAACGTGGCTCTGTCTACCTCGTAAAGGATAAAGACGTGCTTTATGTATGATTGTATGTACAAAATTCATCACAGATGAACAGTGATAATCCAAATAAAAAGCGACCTAACGCTTATTTTTTCATTTATGCAGATTTTTTTAATCGAATTATCACCTGACCTTTTATAAAATACAGAGAAACATCAAGACTATTCTTATTAAACAATTCTCGCTTTGTTGTTCTGTCTATTCAATTATATGAAAGAAACTGGAATAAAAACAGTGTCAGAAATTTTAATATACGAAATATCGTAGTGCATTACACGGAAGGCTGCGCCGGGATCGACGCGGGCGCAACCGAGCGATATTACCGCGTGTGATGTATCCAGGATAATGTTTTGATGTGTGTCTATGTTTTTCAATAAAGTATCATAAAAGCTAGTGAAAAAAGACATGGGTTAAGTTGTTGCGCATACTTATATGTGTGATTGTTACTGCTTTTGTTTTGTTTTCAGTTCTACTCGTAGATACAAGTATGAATCTGAGTTTAATCTTAATTTTAATCGATGCAATGCAAAGAAGGAATAAAATACCAAGAGGAGAGGGTGTCAGGCATTTATCTATTCCTTCGTGCGTTTATTTACTATTTAAAAAAACAGGGAAAGGCTCTAAGAGTTTTTGGTGAACAAAACACTGTTTTTCTTTATGAATGAGCTGTTTGCCTTTAAACCATAAGTATTTATACGTAATGTGTAAGAGCCATGCTTAAAATCTACGGCAAACCCTGAAAACAGGCTATGCATATCCTACTAATATTATAAATGTGAAAGTTTGTGAGTATGTTTGGATGTTTGTTACTCTTTCACGCCAGAACGGCTGAACAGATCAAGATGAAATTTGGAACATAGATAGATTATAGTCTGGAATAACACATAGGCTACTTTTATCCCGGAAAATTGCGTAATTCCTGCGGGATAGCGATAAACGAATTCTATGCAGACGAAGTTGCGGGCAACAGCTAGTTCTTAATATTTTTTTAAACGTCTCAAGAACATGTTTTAATAGCACTTGAAGTTAGTTGTCAGTGTTATCTTTTCTCACAATTTCTTCAGCTAACACGTTATAAAAGGTATTGTGGTAAGACACAGCATCATTAATCGAGGCATCCGAGGCGTGAACCGCTCTGTCCAAACACTGCGCCCGCGCACACAAGCCTCAAAGCCTTAGCACAAAGCCTTTCAGCGCGTTTGTTCACTGACGAAACACTAAAGACCGGGCCACATTGAACCCTAGTATCCACTAGGCTCACTATTTGGATCCCCCAGACAAAAAATATAGGAAGTGGATCCAAATAGTAGAGTCTCATGGACAACGCCCATGTTACGGAGGGAAGCGATACTCAATGGTAAATACTCGTATCGCACTTATGAATCGGTAATAGCATGTAGATAAGAGTCCTATTACCAATATGTAAGCTTACGTATCGCGCTTTTGTATCGATACCAGTAGTAGCGTCGTATCTAAGCACTACACCAATACATTAGCGTGGTGGCTGTCTAGTTGCCAATGTCTACAGTATTGTTACTGTTGGGGTACTGACCATACGTGTGTTCGGGTGTAAGAAGCCAGTAGGGGGTAGATAGTGGTAATTTTAAGGCAATACCTGTTACATACTAGTTACATTGTTTTAGGCATTTTGTGCCAATAAGATCGCCGCAGGGGCAGTCAGTTTCCATATGCCCTAAATTATTATGAATAGTCTCATTAAATTTTATTTCCTAATAGGGCCTCAAATTTCTAAATGAATGTGACAGCTAGCTGATTCCGATGGCAATTGTCAGCCCATACATGAACTGTCAAAATGAACACGATGGCGATTGCGAGCGAGTTAGGTAATAAGCTACAGGACACGGGCTTCTAAAATATGAAACGGTAAGTGTTCATTCACTAGGATATATAAATATTGTATAATATTTCTAAGTATCTAAGCTCTTACTATAAACAAACCATCTCTGGTGTGGCGTCAGCCTAACTTTTCTTTGTACAAAAGACTCCTGCGGCGAACTTAAACAACAAACAAATCTAAACTTTACCGTCAAGCGCCAAGATTGCTTTTGTTGACCAAGCTCGAAAGGTAACCTTATACTCTTACGTTGCGTAAATGCCGCAACACAGGAAGATGTTTGTTATAAACTGGATTCTGAACACGTGTTAATACAGTTCTGAATTCATTGACTTTAGCGTGTAGTTACGTCATGTTGTTACGAGACAAGGTATGGGAGGCGTTGCCTTTGAAATTTATGTAGAGGTAGTGTGCAGTCACGACTGGTCTCGATGTAAGATTTGATTCTTGTCTATTGATTTTTTGTATTTGTTTGTGATTCTAGTGGAGTCGATCTTAAGTTCGACTTTATTAAGCGCTTGAATGGAATCAATCTTTGAATCGATTTCGGCTCGGGAAGTAACCTTTGATGCCTTGGGTTGGGATGAGATGAAGCGTTTAGATTGGTGCCCAAGAATAAGTATGAAATTGGTAATATCACTGATATATTCGCATTTAGATCTATATTGAAGTAAATCAGATCAAGAAAACTATACAAGGAAAATCTGTCTACGTTTTAAAGGTAATCTTCATATCTGGTTACCAAAATTTAGAAACTATACAAGAAATGAAACAATGAAAAATTGTCTTCGCACAATAACTTTTACGACGTTTACCTACATGCCAGAGTTTTTAAAGTAAGTTAGGTAAACCATACCTAAACCGCAACCTTTTCGTAACTTAGGTAAAGTAATATTTATCAGCTGCTCTGCTCTCGAAAAATAGAAAGGCACGTATACCCAAAAATATGCGTCATCGAAGCAAATCTAGGAACCAAAATCTAATGATAAATGATAGCACTGAAGTTTCAATACTCGAAAACTTTGTTGACATTTATCAGTGGAGTCTCGAACAATTACCGAGACAATAGCAGCGATTACCAGCATCCGGAACATTCCTTACCGTAGCGCAAATCGTTAGTCTTATCTGCGAGTTAGAGGTTATGACGACTTTGCTACTTTTTGTCAAGTCAAAGGTCGTAAAATGTTACCAGTATTTCAACTATCCTTTGTTTGTTCTGAGATGGTAAAAGAGTAGGCTGATTAGAGAAATAGCGATCGTTCCTTCGACAAGAGAAAAGTATTTAGCGGTTTTACGAGGCAGTGATTTAGGACTCTACATTACTACACGGTATTTACTAACCTTTTAAGTGTGTTTAGCTTTAAATTTGGCATGTTTCACTAGAGTTAAAACAATATAAACACAGGATACATCTTGAGATGGTTGTAATTGGTTTGATTTGAAATGCAATTAGCAAAAAAGTGCGCGGAAGGTTGGGTTATGTCGCCGCAGCTCTGGTATATTTAGACAAAATTGTAACTACCCATTTATTTACTTTATTAGAAAAATATCAAAAACAGTGACAGGCGTAAAAAATTGCAAGCGTGTTCGTTGGCAGCTTGTTGCCGCCAAGCAAAGTTTTTCGCCAGACAATTCTAACCAATATGTAAATTCAACTTGGTAACAATTAATAAAATTGGCTAACAACTTTTAATTTTAAAGGAATGATTCATCTAACAATTCAAGTAACAAGGAAATATTGCGTGAAGTAAGAATTATACGATAAGGGTATTCTCACAGCTCGATACAGGTATTAAAACCACTAATAAATTTGGCTTTTACATAAATTATTATTTTTGAAAACTTTACAGCAAAAATCATAACCCCTGCGAGGAGCACTGACTACGAAAATTGAATGAAAATGAAAGAATGCGAATAGTGATTGCAACTTAATAGAAGGGCGTAATTGCCCAAGTGACATCCCATGGTAGCGAATAATTAATACACGTATTCGAATATTGCAGATTGAATTCACCGCGTTCGTTTGCCCCAACGAATAACGAATATTATATATTATGCAATGGGGAGGTGATAAATGACTGGCACCAACTTCAGCGATGAAATATGATGAATATGATGATTAGAATCGTAGGTACTTATGTAACGTTAGTCTTTTTGAAACATAGAGTTTGGTATCCAGATGAATTGTAGGTTAGGTATTAAACAGTGTCTACGACATCATACTCAATTAGGCTCAAATGTACAGACAAGTACAATTTAAAATGTACCCTATAATACGCCACAATAGATAATAGCAGTAAAAGACTTGAACGAGCTGAAAAATTATCCAGACAAAAATCACAAAATAATTAACAGTAAACAATCTACTTACATGCCCCTGCGCATCCATCGTATTGTTGGTGAGTTTAAGTTTACTAAACGACACAGGGTTTGCCGTCCAATGGTGCCCGGGGGCAGGAGAGTCGGGGTGCAGCATGAGGCGCCGGGGGGACTGGGGTTCGGCGCCCCCCGCGGCCGCCCACGCGCCGCCCGCCCAACGCCAGCGCCGTCGCCCCACGAGCGTCAGTTCTAGGAGTACACAGTACTCCTCACGGGGGTCCAGGCCGGACAAAGAGATGCGAAGGGAGGGGAACATACGTCTGTAACAAAAGAAATGCAACATTAATAAAATTAATGGCAGGATATAATTATTAATTGGATGATTTTACAGGGTATATTGATAATTAATTTTTACTCGTACATCCATTCTCGTAATGTAAAGGCAATTACATCACACCATTCGATGGGTAATTATAATACATGCTTAAGTATTTATAAAGTGTAGAAACCCATGGTTAACAAGACAGTAAGTAGAAAAAAGCCAGAAATGCTATCACGTAAAGAACTTAACATAGTGCCTTGTTAAGAAACGTTCTCTGTAAGGTACAATTATGGACTCGTATTTTTATACCCTTTATTTATAAAACAAGTGCCTACACGAGCCTCTCGAAACGGTAAACACAGATATTAGTGTCGAATTTATAACATCTTTGTACTGTCAACTCGAAATTGTGTAGGTTTTGTCATAAAGTCCTCAAAAGGAGAATTGACAGTGCGCAACCAAAGTGCCTACTTCGAAGCGTGCGCGCGTGGGAGGTTTATTTGTACGTTGACAAAGCCTCAGTCAAAGCCGACTTAACACTATTCAATAGACAACAGCGACCACAGACAGGTCCAAATTCACTTAATTCACGAACAAAAGTCAATAAATTCCAATTCACGAAACAAAGGTGATAAACAAACATTTCTATTCGACAATGGGGTTAACATTTTATCGTGATTATAAAGTGTGTGATAGAGTAAAAGTGTCGGTCAACGAGGACCTTTTGGCACCCGTTTGTTCGGTTATAAAAAGATAGTGTCATAAAGTCGGATGCATCTGGCGCCTGCGTTATCGGGGGACCGCCCAGCGACTGATTACCGGTGTACCGAATTACCGATACTTTGGTACCGTAAAAACGGAGGACGGAAAATCGATGCGGATTTCCAAACTAATTAGCCTTTTTTGATTGCGTGTTGTAAATTTTAGTGTGTTTCGGTAGTATTCAACTCGTTTGAAGTTTATGACTTGTGGGATAGAGTAGGTTAATGTAGAGTTGAAATACACTAGCGAGCAAAAATAAACTTCATTTATATTTTCGCATGTAATTTTAGTAAAATTAGAAGTGTCTAGAACTGAAACAACTTAGGCGATATTTCTTGAACATTTTTAGCTCAGTACAAATACAGAACTTCAAGATACATATTATTAATACCGCTTCTGATTTTCCGTAAACAATCGTTGATTACATTCAAGTATAAATGTAAACGTGGCCTTTAGGTCTTGCTATCTTAGGTCCTGTCTGTTCTGTCTGTAAGGGATAAAGACGTGATATATGTATGTAGATGTAGAATTTACTCAATAATAATAACAAACCCGATAACCTATTCAATAACCAATAATCTATGTCCCATAAAAATCCTTTTTCACGCATTCCTTATTTAAGAAGCCGACGTAACGTCCGTCCATCAGTCATAACAGCCTTATCCGTCTCTGGGAGGTCGCTAATGCAGTGCACTGATAATACACCGACAGAGGGTCAATTAACCGAATCAGAATTAGCCGCCATTAAATGTTAACGATGCCCGCTACTGCCTTACGTATCGCGGCATTGGGGCTGGGATATAGAGCACTTTGCTGATAAAGCGGAGTGAAAAGTCATGCGAGTGTGCGTAAGCCGAGGTGACAAATGGAATACACGTTCATGTGATATGTGTGAATCGTAACAGGCTCTACTAATTCTTGTGTGTGTGAATACCATTTCGACTAGTCGGTTATATTTCAATTTGTTGATAGAGGCCGGGGATTTAAAAGTAACGAATGAACTTCTTTTATGAACTAAAACTTCTTGCGCTGCGTTCCATGTTTAAAATATGTGATCGGTATTTATTGCTTCCCAATATTTTAGCCGGTGGTTTAGTTCGACTCCCATTTTACACCATATCGGTACTATTCTTAAGTATATTGTATTTTTTCATACTATATATCTACGTTTATCGAATGTGTGTAAATAAATGTTTCTCTCTCTCTCTCTTTCTCTCTCTCTCTCTCTCTAAGTAGCCCTGTAAATCTATGCAGACGAAGTTGCGGGCAACAGCTAGTCTGATATATTTTGTCAACTAACCAATAACTATCTCTACTTTACTATTAAAATATTTCATAAAAAAAAGTATTATTTTATTTACCAATACCCAAACGCGTCAAACCAATAAAAAACCCTTCCAAACACAGACAATGTTTACCGTGCCCCTCCAAACATGTCATACGGTTTACAAATATGTTCAATACTGAAGTGTGTGCGTCGACGCCTCTTCTGTTGACCGTACATCGACAAATCCGTGCTCGCTACTGTACATGCTATCAGTACAAATAGGGCGACTGAGAAGTCTTTGAAGTCGCCCGCACAGATCGGGCAAAATATGCATTGTGATAGGAGCAACTAGATACTTAGTACCTACTTTATAGAGTTTATAGCAAGCTATCCTTCTCCGATAATTACACCTGCGGCAGGCTTTTAGCAGTTTTTTTTTATTCGCTTTAAATACAAATAGTCATGAAGACTTGGTTAGTGGTAGAGCAGATACTTAAAAGTGGCCAAGTGCGAGTGGCGCGTAGTCAAATATTTTGAACTAATAAGCGGCAAATAAGATCCCAATATTATCTTTGGGCGACCGGTCCTCTATCGCCGTATACTATTGCCGTGATATTTTCACGTATCCAAAACCAATCTTTAAGCAAATAGGAGGAGGACTGAACACTTGATATTGACATGACTTTGCTTACTTATTTTGCAAACGAATCCCTGAATTCGTAACCTTAAGCCCGGACTCTCCAAAAGAGCTCTAAAGTTTCAAATAATTTAACCAAAGCGATTGATTAAAATCCTCCAAAAAACACCAATCGATTAAGCATTGTCTCTCTCCTACTAATCGCTTGACTAAAGCGATGGAAAAAGATAGTAACAGAAAAATATTCCTACATTGTAAAACGAAATTGAATGGGTTGACCTGCCGTCGCGGGCGGCGGACACAGCTTAAGCCCAAACAATGGGACCACCAGAACGTTTGAATAAACTTTAGAGTGGGTCGTAAATCGGTAACAACCCGCCAATTGCCGCACAGAGGCGCGAACAACCCTAGCCGAAACGGTCACATCCGCTCTAACATCCGCACTCGAAAACATTCGGCAAAAACCGATTGACACAGCACTAGCCGCGGATGTCGCCCAAATTTATTGAAGCCGAAACGGAAAAGATTAGTTTGCCCAAAAGCTGATAATTGCTGATATGAAACTGGTTGTGCCCGTAAATTAAGTCTTGCTCAAGTTCATTAAACTTTGAAGTAACAACATGAGTCTGTTAATTAACATGTCGAGATTCTATGCATCAAGTACGACTTAAATAAATTGATTACCCCCTTATCTGCCGTCAGAGTAACGTTGTTCTATAAATGTCGGGTAAAATTTACGAGACGTTTACAAGTAGCAACAGATTAGTTCACCGTATTGCCCGAGTTACTCGTCGCCCTGGCGGCCGCCCTAACCTACCCTAAGCGACAGTTATCTTTACTGCTAATTTCATGGTCTTTTTATCGCCCAAGTTCAATGTTAAGCAGCAAGGCGTCGTTAACGCGACAACCCCGCCGTTGTCCCACGACATCTGCTTCATTTACACTGCGGGTTGTAACTTTAAAGATAAACAAACTCTCCGATTCTCGAGAGCCAAAACATAAGAATGCATATATCCAGTCTAACCCGCGCTCATTAGCGCACACACGAGAGGTCCGGCCAGTTTTTTTCGTCCGCCCAGATGTGAGGCTGAGCAAACACTGTTCCATAACCTGGCTGGTAAAAAATCGGACACCTGGAAGTGTCAAATTGTTCACTAACCCTGTGGGAGCGGCCGTGTGAATCGACGGCCGACGTGTTAAGCCCACGGCTCGACCCTTCCACGCTTTTTGTCTCATACCGCGAAGCCATAAGAAGCGGCTTCAGGTACTTATCAATTATTATCGCATGACATTGAATCGTAAACATGAGATCCTAATGTCAACAAATAGTACCGGTTTTTGTCTGGGATGTTCGCCACAATAAGTTGCGTAATCTCATGTGTTAATTGCAGCTTCGCGTGCAGCTATCGTGATGGGCCACGGGGCAGTGAGGCAGTGTGAGCGACTGCACACCCGCGCACGACAATAGTAGGTATTGCGCTACGTCGGGCGCGCGGGCGCAGCCACAAATTGATATCGCCCGCGGCCGAGGCAGGCCCCATCATTGTTGTTTTAGTTAAGTGGGTCGTTAGCCAGAACGGAACTGATGTCGATGAATCAGCAACTAATACCGATCACAATGCCCTGCACTACACATCAGGGGCGGTTCCGATCCGATATAAGTACTGTGTTTATTCTCGCAGCCAAATATCCTGTTGTGACACGGATGTCAAAATTTAAAGTCAATAAATCCGCGGTCAGGAAAAAAATTAACTGTTTCCAAAATGCTTCCATAAGGCATTGTGATTGCATACCCCAAAACGAACGCTCCATATGTAGTTCAGGCGCGCCTCCGCAAACCAAACAAACTACAATTTTAAAGCAATATACTCGTAACAAAACAAATAAACCAATTTAAGGGGCGGCCACAAAAAAGTCTCGGAATCGTCTCGAGCGATGCAACGCCGTATTAGCATATTGATGGGCATCGTCTATCTGTCGTCCTTTGTCTAAAATCAGCGACACCACCTTCAATCATAACGATCGCGACAAAAAAACGTTTTATTATATTTTTTATCGGCGGTTTCTGCCAGTTTTTGCAGACAGGTGGTAGAAGAACAAAAACAGGTAAATGCGTCAGAGTGAATTCGAATGAGCGTTGAAGTATCGTATTGGAAGGTAATTTTGAAGGACGAGTTTACCCGTTAGTGTGCTTGTCGGAAGGCTAGAGCGGCGGGACGCGGGGGGCGCGAGCGGGCCGCGGGACAAAGCTCGCCCGCAGCGAGCACCTGTGACATGTTTATGCGCTACTCGTCGCCAAATTTACAGCCTCCCGGACACCGCCGTAGGAGAAATTGAAAATTCTTAATCACCGCGCCGGCGCCCCTTGAGCTCGACAAGCTTGCGTTTAATTGCAACGAGATTGCATTACGGTCGCAAATTATAAAGCGTCAGCCTTTACCGCTGCTAATTAACTTTTGATGTTATCCCATTGATTTTGCCGAATCGATATCGGCAATCAGTGTGATGGTTTTAAATATTGAGATTGGTTTGATTTAAGGAGTAGCAGCTTTAATAATGTTTAATCTTGAGTCTTAATCCGCAAGGATGTGGTTCTTAAATTGATTGATTACAAAGTGCTACTTTATATCGAGTGCGAAATTGATTACGTGCATACTGGAGGCGCCGGCGCCGGCGCAGCTCGTAAATTGCCGGGGCAAGGGCCGCGCGCGCGTAAATCAGTTGACAGTGCCGCCAAAGCGCAAGCGCTTATCGACGGTCCATCTATAGCGCATTATGCGCCTTTTGACGCCGCTCGGACAACGGCCCGTTTAGATACCATACCTATTTTACGGTGGAATTGATTTCAATGCTTGTAAAAGGTTACCGTTACCTTCGCGTACTGTTACTTGAAGCATTTAACGCGAAATACCTACCCACTAAGTTTTTAAACAACTTCACGGTGTAAAGTAAACATTATGTTTCGATATTGCCTCAGAATTATACAATTATTAATACTTACATGAGATAAAAAAAACTTTGTAGGCGTTTCTGATGGATTTTTCGTTTTCTATAGGTACTCTAAATCTAAACTTGGACGGTTCAGACTCAGACATAGAACAATCTAATTCAAAATGATGTTCCAATTGTCTAATCCAAATTAATTTGAAAAGCCGTTCTGTATCCTGCCATAATAACGCGTGAAGCGGTTGTTATGGCTCATGCGCCGGGACCAGTGGCGATCGCTCGTTAGCTCCCGACCCCAAATAAATCACCGTTTTATGAGAACACACCATTTTTTAACCTCAAACTTAATGAAATGCGAGCGCAGTATGGGACCCGGCTAGTGACATTAAAAACGACAAACCATAAGGACGGACAGTTTCTAATTATAATCCTGTCAAAGCTGCTATATAAGGAAGAATTGATGATCACCTCAAACAAGAGATTTTATCTCAGATAGCGATCGGCGAGATAGTAGCTGTTGAATCGTAATAGCTTATCGTGTTTTTCTATGTTCGGCTAAATACAAATAAATGTTGCGATGCCCTTTCGGATTTGGGAGAGAAGTTAAAGGGGCCGCGTCCATAATATTTGTTAAAAGTAGCAATAAATACGACACTTGCCAATCTAACGACACGTTCAAAACCGAGGAGATAGCGGTAGGTCGGTCACGTGACATGGAGCGGAAAATCAGCCAGGCTAAAGGTTATAATGCCGGCTTCACATTTTTAATATATGTATGTATTTTTTTATATGTGCTTAGTTAGCACTTGATGGTCCCATCGGAAGACCAGCGCTGGCTGCAAGGCCAGCATTATGCTGAGATGGGACCATTTCGTGATGTATGTACTGATATTTTTTGTTTTTTTTTTTCACTCTTTGTTTTTGTAACCCAGTATATATCGCGAATAAATGTTTTTCTTTCTTTCTTTCTTTTTTTTTTTTCTTTCAAAAAATGGCAACCTTCGCCCGAGTCGTGATTAGACTCGTATTTTTCCAAAAATTTAGCTTCGATTCAAATCTATTTGTAGTGTTTGCAAAATGTAACTTTAAGTTTATGTCGTCAAGAATATTCGAATCAATTAAACTTCGACAAAATATCGTGAATCGCAGCGATACGAGTATAAGGTAACCCTATATCAATAGAGGCAATCTGTTGATGACACCGATTACCATGCAACAAACACTTGTGGATTGTCACAAGTCAGTGTAAACAGTTATTAATGCAGACCTGTCAGAAGCACGCGGAACCGTTCGCGGACAGAACAAACGACTATCAATCAGGCACAGGATCTGCGCTCGTCCTACCGTGATGCCGCGATCCCTAGAACTGCTACTGTCTTAGTTGCGAGAGTTAATCAGAGACATATGCCTTGGTGGTACGATCCATTTTGGTTCAGGGGGGCGAATGAATGGCGCCAGTATTTTAGGATTTTCGAAGAAGAGATACGGGCCGGATTAAAGCGCACACGCAGCTCAGTGACGCCGACAAAGAGGCCGCCGCACGCGAGTCTGCGCCGATTCACAATTAAGCCAGTGTGTGTTAATTGGTATTAATTTGGTGTGTATGGCGTAAGTAAGGCTAGCTAGCGTGTTACTTAGACTAGATAATGTACGCTCAGAGGCATTACCATGACGTCTTAAAGCGATTCAGTTCCGACTCAGTTCAGGTTTTAGCTGTCATTTTTAGTATGGATCTGACAGCGAGCGAACCTAAACTGAATCGGAATTGAATCGCACTAAGACGTCATGGTAAGGTCCCACCCAGTTCACGGTACTAAAAAGCTCTGGATGCTAGCAATGTACAAATTGCAGAACATGTCCTAAAACGTGAATGTTAGTGCCACCTGGTAAGTAAAAAAGAAAGAGAAAATCCTTTTTGGCTCGGAGGTGATTTGCTACTAGGTAAGTAAGTAGTAATTTAATTAGAGAAAATGACATAATCAACTAAGTTGCTAACAATCAATCTTGATGAAATTAGTCCTATAAAACATACATACATACATATATACATCACGTCTTTATCCCTTACGGGGTAGACCGAGCCTAAGGTAACAAATCCTTAAGGCCACGTTTAGCATGATTGTGGGCTATACGGTCGAAAGGGGATTCAAAATATTGATGGGTTGCTATTGCTAGCCGCATCACCTATAACATAACTCCTAAGATTTTCGCCCATTCCCTCGACTTTTACCATCTGTGCGGGAAGAGAAACAACTGGTACATTCTATGTTTCTTCTTTACTCCCAGACCAGCATGGACGAAAATCCTATAAAAATACTATCAAAATCGCGTACGTGACATAAATCCCTTTAATTTTGGAAACCCCTTTCAAAGCTAAAGCTTTCATGGAACACACACGAAGTCCGCGAATGCATGTCATCAACTTCAGATTGCATAATCCATTTGAAGAACTCAATGACAGGCAACTCATTAATAACCTGGGTAGTAGCAGTACTTCAAAACCTGTGACATAGATGGCATCATCAATCTTGTTTCTCATGTAGGTAGCCAATGTAGCCATGTACAAGACATGAAATGGCCCGTGTAAGATACTAGACGAGTGTCAAGCGGTTCTTTGCGCCTGAGTTGATTCATTAGGCATTTATAGGTTAACTGCCGCATATCTTTTTAATATTCACATCCACGGCTGATGGTAAGCTTCGTGTCACTTTCAGGAGTGTCAGTTTTTAACCGTCTTTAACTTTTTAGTGACATAATGCTTGTTTAAAGACAATTTAGATAGACAATTAGGCACCTATGTGTTTTCTTCTCGATATCCGTTTTCGATTTGATATTCCAATAGGTACCTATGTGTATTGTAGAACCGATGTCAACAATGGCATTGTTTTCAGATAATTGAGGTGGTTAATCACTACGTCATAATTAACTGACTTGACAACAAAATCAACAAGCAGCAATTTTGGTAAGTTAGGTAGATGTTTTTTTTTGTCTCACTGCGATCATTTAATTCTTTTAGGATAATGTTACTATGGATTCCAAACCAAGTCTTAAATAATTATTTCTGCGTCTATTATTAATTATCCTTCGAATAGCGCTTAAAACATCCTTCTCTTTATCATCTCACGCTTATCTTCAAAAAGTCAAAGATCTTAAGCCAAGTTAAGTATACATCTTCGTATTGCTTAACTTCGGCTGCAATTTCCTGCTTATACCATCTTTAACTCGGGTTATTTGCCTCAAGTGAAGCCGTTTGAGCACTTTATGACAAATTTAAACCCTCTCCCGCTTCCTCCGCCCCCATGGCCCGCAGTACCGCGAATCGCACCAAGGCTGGGCTAATGTGTGGAGTTCAAACGCGCCGCGTCGCAGCAATTAGAGGATGGATTGCGACATCCCACTTCGTGCTATTGACATTGAACACTTGTTACACATTTCACGGAAACCGCTGGTGTCTCGGCTAATTTGTCGGCGCGTGAGTTACATTGTAGATGTAGTGCTGATGTTTACTTGTGAACGGTAGTTTTGTTGGTTTGGCTGTGCACGTCAGGTTTGCTGGCTGGTTTTAGAAGCACTCCTAGCTATGATTGTCTCTATTTAATTGTGGTAGTAGCCTAAGTACTACTGTGGTATCTATTAGTAACCTAATATGAAATCTTTTCCTCTTTAGCGATAGAATGCTTTACTGATCCTTTAAATTTGTCATTTATTTCTGAAAAACTACCATTTGTCATGCAAATTTAAAACGACTTCTTCGTGACAAAAAAAGTAGTAGCCGAGAGCGATATGTCTTTTATATTCAGATTTCCACACTCAAATGACACGTCGGTTTAAGCAATAAAGCAGACTACTTATTCACGAAAAACCAAGAAATTCCAACAACAACTCTCCCACGTCTACCTAGAACCCTTAAACTTCGTATTCATCAAAAGGTCCCATCAGGACCCGGCATGACACCACGACGCGTTTATGCGGGAATCGTGGGTCCCCACCCACTATTTGGATTACACTATCGCACGGTAGCAGACGATACCATCGCGATGCGCGAGCGATGCTATCGGCCCGACCACGACTACACGAGCGACCAGCGAGCGATGTCTCTCTTCATTGTTTGTTAAACATGCTAAACGCACATCGGTTTACTGGCAATAAACGCAATGTATTGTAAAATCACTTAAATCTGCTAGTCGTATTTCGTGGTGGCCGAGCCTGTGCCAGCGCGAGCGCACGACGCGCGGGTGGCACGGCACACCCACGGGTCAATCTTCGTATAGATACAAGCTACATAAATATAAAAGAAAGTTGTTCAATGCATAACCGTTTCATTATGTGGGTGCAAAACGTTCGGGCCGTTGGAAAGGATGCCTTACAGTAAAAAAAAGTGAGACAGACCTTCTGTTACAAAATACATACTACAAGTGGACACAGAGTAAAATAAATAAATAAATATCTTGGGACAAATGACACCAATTGACCCAGGCCCAAACTAAGCAAAGTACTATGGGCACTAGGCAACGGATAAACATACTTATATAATGTCAATAAATACATAGGTACAACATCCATGACTCGAGCACAAATATTCGTATTCATCGTACAACTGTCTGCCCCTACCGGGATTCGAACCCAGTACCTCTAGCTTCATAGTCAGCGTCACTAACCACTAGGCTATCCGGGCGTCAGTGAACATATTTTTAGCCACGTCTACTGGAAATTGATTAACACCACGAGTTTTTGTCCTTCCAGCATTAAGAGTAAGTATTCTATACAAGAGTATCGTGTCCTCAAAACGCGTTAAAAGTTTCTTTTATGTGTTTGGTTTCTTTGCTCGTCCTCAGGCCTAAAGTTGATATTAATCGTCATCGCAATAAATCAGAGTGGCTATCCAGTTTTATTACGGTAATTTTCAACCTTATTTGCTAAGTTAAATGTTGCCCGCTAATGCTATTGTTAATTGGTTCACTGGTAATTGCTATTTGTAATTACATATTTATATTTGTCGTTAATTATTTTTAAGAATCTATACAAAAACGATTATAGTTATTGTGATCATTAGCAGTTTTGCCAATATTGTTCAATGAACAAAAAATATAAGCCTGTGCGAAATATATTATGTTTTTAAGCAATCCCTCCCTCAACTACTGTCACATAAAACACATATAAATCCCATCCTTTACACCACACAAACACTGACGCGTTTCGATCCCTCTACGGGATCATTATCAAAGTTTAGTGAGCACAACTGGTACACATGCAAACCAACGTCGTACCCACATTCATATATTTTGCCAAACTACTTTGCTAAACTACCAAACATTTATTGTACATCGACAACTACCTTCAAAAAAAATTCCGACTGCAAGAAAATATTGTTTAAAACTGTTTTTTGGTGAAGTGTAGACGATTCTTGGTGAACATAAATACTTTTTTTAATGTCTTATCCAATTATAAGTATTACTACGTATTACAAAACAAAGTACTTACCTACTTAGACAAACTAACTTGACCACCTTTTGGACAAATCCTCTTATTTAAACTGTTTTTCTTTGAAACCGTAATTTTTTCAGGAGCTTTGATTTGGCCATCCTGTAGAACTCTATACGTTAGTTTTATATAAATTCTGAACAAATCAACAGTTTAAAAGAAAAAGAGTTATGATAAATGACAATATTGACAATCATGTTATAGGCCATGAGATTAGCACTATTTTAATTACCCTTTCCACCTATGCGTCCACAATGCTAAACATTGCTTTTAGGTCTTGTTACCTTGGCTCTGTCTACCCCGTAATGGCTAAAGACGTGACTGATGTATGTAAATACATTTATGCCAAAGAGTATAGGGAAACCCTGCTGAAATACTATGGATTTTTTTAAAGACATTGTGAATATTCAGTATAAACAATATCATACTTTTATTCCTACATCTTGTCCTGAGATGAGACGCGCGCGCATGGCGCCAGCGTCACATTTACATGCGGACGACACGCCTGCGCCCGCGCCCGATTTTATCGAGTCCTCAGGGAGCCGGGATGAAGATCAAGCCTTAAGGCGAGGCTCGACAGATTATTATTAAAATTATTAATGTTGTCGAGAGGAAGTAAAATGTTTGAAACGTACCTACATACCTATAACTAGATTTCTAAGTTAACCTTTCTATACAGTGACAAAAGGGAGTGCAAAAAAACAGATGACTGACTAATACTTATGCAGTGATTGAAAATAGACTGCCTGGATGTGAACTCCATCCGACTAGTAACTTCGACGCATTATATCTACAGATACGGAACATAGATTCAAATAAAAAAATTAGAAATAAAACAATCAACCATACCATTTTATTAAATTAAATGTTCCAACAATTTTTGAACAGGTTTTCTAAATCTTCACGACTATAGTAACTAATTTCATGAGCCCCAAATAAGATAAGACTAAATAGATCTGTTTAAAACTTAATTTCGTTTTATTTTTGATTTCAGTTGATTTAATTTAGTTACTCAATTGATAAGTGTATAATTGTGTGTTTTAATTTGATTTGGTGTACCCGAAATTCATTAAATTAGAGCAATATTTATTATTTGCAAGTAATTAATCCATTAATTATTGCTGAAGTATTTTTTACGAAATAAATTTATTCTTATTCTTTCTTACTGTTTATTAGACTAACTCAGTAACACAGGTATTTCCTTTTAAAACATTATGTGCCTACCTCTGATCTTAATGATCTTGCGTGAAATGTAACAAATTCACAGATGCAAGTATAGAATGTCAGATACGGCGGATCGTACGTGCCACGCTTTTTACGTCCGTTATGATAGACGACGCACCCTGTACGCATTCATACACTCATAACAGCTTCTTGGAGACCAGGTATGCTCCACTTAGCACCGGCAAAGGGTTTAGTTTTGTTGTTTTTTTAAAGATTGTCTTTAATCGTGAAACGGGATAATGCTTGTGAGAATCTGCTGGCGACCACCCACGGCCGTTTAATTATTGCTAAAACCAATAAAACGTTTATTAAGTATGTGGTTTATTTTCTTTAATTATAGTCTACGCTTTTCCTAAGTTTACGCTTTTTTATTCCCTTTTCCACCTATACGCCCACAATCATGCTACACGTGTCGTGGCCTTTGGGTCTTGTTGCCTTAGGCTCTGTCTACCCCGTAAGAGATAAAGGCGTGATTTATGTATGTATGTAAGTCTACGCTTTCAAGCTTGTGCTCCTAAAAAAATATCTGCGTAAAATACTTTGTTACATCATTTCTGAATACGGATGGCATTCAATCAAATTTACAGAATTTAGAGTCGTTAACTAAAGTGTGTAACTGCTTTTTTTATTATGTTGTCGCTAATAAATGAAGTAACTCATACGAATGACATAAAGGCATATTTGAAATGCTTTTCTATTTTTTAAATAGCGTTAAGCCATAAAGCAATGAAGAATAAAGTGATGGCTTATCGTATGCTCTTAATCCTCATTCATCAGGCCACTTCATCACGAGTACAACTTGACGCAATAGTGACTAAGAAGGTGCTATGCACTTTTATTCCGTTTTATTTAATTGTTGGAATTACTGGCACCAG
Source organism: Pandemis cinnamomeana (assembly GCA_932294345.1). Classification (NCBI taxonomy): domain Eukaryota; kingdom Metazoa; phylum Arthropoda; class Insecta; order Lepidoptera; family Tortricidae; genus Pandemis; species Pandemis cinnamomeana. The sequence goes on along the minus strand of OW028705.1, from coordinate 4,448,666 downwards.
GTAGAACAAACCACTCGTTATGAGCACGTAAGGACACGTGTACGTGAGGACTTGTCGGGTGCTGGTAATCCTCAGATAGTGACGGTAGCTGTGCCAGCCACTTCACGTCAACATGAGTGCTAGAGGTGGGCGTGATTAGTGACTTGACCAAGGGTACCATATAAATGAACGTTTTTTTATAAAGACTATTTTGTGTTAAGTTTAAATTTAAAGATTGAGCGGTAATAAAGAATTCGTCGTGCTTGACTTCGTGATAAAAACCAACCTGAAAAAGCTTTTAAATTCAAAATGGTGTAATGGACATTCTTGCGTAAGCCCGCAGATTTGCCAGCAGTGCGGTGACGTCATTTCAAGGTACAGTAATAAACAAATGAAATGTTCTCATTTGTTTCTTCCCAAAAAACACCCGTTGACGCTTTAAGTGAACGCAGAATTGTTAATCAGGCCCACTTGATTACTGGAATTCGGCACCCCAGATGCCTTTGCCGCGCATTAAAATTTGTTAGCGAACGTTTGGCCGTGAGAATTATCCCCGAGTTCCACGTAACATGGGTTAAATGCTTGTATCGGGAGATACCGATCTAACCCGAGCTGCTCGTTGGCGCCATAAAAACAAAACATCTTCAACACGACCACTTTCTTCCCTAAATTATTCGAGGAATTTACGACGTTTCGGCCAACAAAAATGTTATAACCTAATGAGAAATTATCATCAGCCCGCTGTCGTCCGGCAAAAAACAAATCATGCGCCCGAGCGCTGGAACGCGTATTTTTTACATTCTAAATTCGAATTATAGTTTTCGTGTTTGTTTTTTCACGAATCGTCGATTGTTTTAGACCGTGGCGGCAAGGTGCGGGAGCCGTCCTGCACCGTCCCGTGATGGATCTGCGCTCGTGTGCGCTTTACATCGCCGCGCGCCCGCAGACTTGTCGAGTCAGCGCGTTTGATGGCCGCAATGGAAGGCGTCCTGTGACAAATGACGCGCGCCGGGGGCTCCCTGGAGATATGACAGGTCGTGATATGATCGCTCGGCGCGTGCTTCGGATGCCAGGCCCACGTTTGCTCCTCTTAGCCGGAATTACCCATTACATTCAATGACGTTACGCTTTTGTCCGATGACAAAATGTCCCGTGACTCCATGTAAGCCTTCATTATAGTAAACGTTTTCAATCAATTTAAAAAGTGTACAAACAACCTCGTTGTAGATAGGTATTAAGGTGTTTAAAGCAATTTACAGCTTAGAAGACTTTAGCACTCAGCGGCGCCTCTTCCGCTAGATTACACAGTATGACAGTGGGGCATGTAATTGACGTTGCGCGCACGAGTGCATTGCGTTAACAGAACGTTTTCAATCACTTCTCAAATCAGATAAAGTCGTAGTCAAAAATTATGAAGCATTATGTCAGTTTAGTATTCGAGTAGTGCGGTGCGGTGCTAAGCGAGCCGCCGCGCCGATAATCAATATCTTTGATCGGAGCCGTTGGCAGGTCTATGCGGAGTCTGATGTCGCGTCTGCTGGCGGACGAGTTGGCGGTGGATGCGGCTGTCATAATCTGATTATTAGTGCTGCGTGCGCTGGGCGGGGCGCGCGGCGGGCGGCCGGCGGCGCGGCAGGCGGTCGGCGCCCGCGCACGTCCCGCTCGCGCGCGCGCGCCTCACCCTGCGCGCGACAGGGACCGCGCTAGCCCGCGCAGCGCGCAGGCGACAAACGACCCGTGGTAAAACAAAAGGAATGTCGGCGGCGACGCTTTGAGGCGCACGGCGCCGGGCCCCGCGCCCTAATCACCCATTTTAATTACGACACAGATCGAATCAATTAATCGGTATTTCTGTTAAAACAAGCGCCGGAATGAGCTTTGCCCGCTCGTATGATACGAAATCGTGGAGACGAGATCCGAGGCGCGATTACGTCTTTCACTCATAAACGTTTTATAGAATGTTGTTAAAACTCTTATGATTTAGTGTCGCGCGACACCGCTTCATGTCGAGCGGGTAGCTGCAGCGGCGACGCGCGGCCGCTAACCACGTGAACCATGGAGATGTAGCCACAGACAGTTTTAATTATAACTTATGATTTTTTCAAGCGAATTCGGGCGCGCCCTTCCCCTCGAATAACACGAGAATAAATAACGAGTTTTTGTGTTGTGTGTTTGTTTTTAAAATGGCGGGAGGTCCGCGCGACGACACGCGAGCGACCTGCGCGGCGCGGGCGCGCCCATTTGTCATATTTCGGTTTGAAGGAAAAACAAATAGAACAAGTTAAGTCTATTCTAACCAGTGTTTGTTTGTAGTACGGTTATTGAGGGTCGAGTATTATCTGCCGCGGACAGATGGGTTGTGTCAGATTTTGTCCAATTTACATAACTTTTTGGCTTTTTGCTAGACCTAGAGCGACGAGAAACTTATGGCGTGTCGTAATGTAAACAGAAGAGGGTGAAGATTTACAAGGATAAACTAATGCACCATTACAGAGTAGGTACCATAAAAAAGTGACATCATTGTGATCCAAATCCAACATTTTCTGCTCTTACATCCTAAGGCTCCTGTTTTGTGGGTTAAAAATAAGTAGAAAAAATAATTGTGTTACGGAATACTTGCTTTGGATTCATAACCAATTGAGAAAATTACTCTTACCACTTGATCAGTGTGTGGCGTAGCATAGTTGCCTAAAATAAGAGCAGACTCTACCTCAGTGGCACCCCTGATTGATATTATGAAACGTGTTTAGTGTTAAGTAACAACAAGCAACAGTTAAGTCGAATAGAAATTTGAAAAAAAAATGCAAGTTGTTTCGTAGCAGAGCTACGCCGTAGCCGCGTCCCCGACGCCCGACGACGCCCCTACTCGTCGACACAGGTAGAAAGGTTGTTAGAAACAAAAATTCCAAATTTAAACACAGAGCAAGATGGCAGCCAGGCAGGTGTTAACTCCGCCGCAGCCAGCCTGCACAAACGAACCGCCCAAATCCCCGTGTTTGCGTTAACAATTCACCGGCCGGCCCACTCGCGAACATCGCCTAATCAACGTAAGAAACCGCTCCAGCTATTTGAACAACCACTAAAAGCACTCAGAGGTAAGGCTCACAGATACTTCGTTATATATACGCGTGGACGCGGTTTCAATAACTCAATTACGTCTAGGGCTCAATACGAGAAATAAATGAAATATTTTTGAGCCATTTCGGGTCGCATGGCGCCAGGGCCGGCGCCGGCGCGCCCCCGGCCGCTCTCACGCAGCATCATTAATACAAAACAAACAAAAATGACCTCTAGACGGGCGCGCGGCTAACGAGATTCACCAAACGGTCGGATAAAGCGGTAAATTATTGGAATGCTAACCGCTCGGTGGTCGTCCGCTCACGAAAAAAACGTGTTAAGGAGATGACAAGAGCACGGATGAGCTGGGCTAATTATCCGCGGTGCAAAAAGAGCGGCAACACGGCGCAGGCGCGCGGGACACCGCCCGGGCATTCGCTCGTCGGAGCCGAACGCCACTAGTTTTTGCGGCGATATTTAATAGCAGCGACGCCGGCGACGCGACGTGTCTTAGCTTTCGAACAGTAATTACACGCCATTAATTACAGTGGATGCTTATTTTTATTCCAGTGCCGACGGCGGCGACATTCGTTATCGATCAAACTTTCTTCTGCGCACGGAGGCAGGGCTGCGAGCGCCGCTAATGAGGAAGTGGATCGGAGGCGCAGCGCAGGCGACGCGACCCACGACGAACGACCTGTATAATTTCTTCACTGCTCGCTCCACATTATCGATCCCGTAAAAAACATAATTGAGGGGGTACCATCCTAAAGCAAACAAGCTTATAATAAGCTGTAATTTGTGCTCGGCCATTTAGAGAAATGCACAAATTGCCGAGGCAGCTGTTTGTTTTGTCTATGACGGAGGTCCGGGCTCCCAAATTATCCGTTAACAAGCCCCGCGTCAGATTCGGCAGCCCTAATGGGTTTTCGTTAAGTTTTTGTTGTACCTTTTTGAATTTATGACGAGTAATATGTTTTCTTATATTTGATTCTGGAATTGCGACAGCTGCATCGCTTAATTGACTAGATGGTTAGTCGGAGTGAGATATTTAATAGGTTTGCGTCTCGCGCGCCGCGTTCTACTGCGCTGCCAGCGTACAGTGCCAATTCATGGAAATACTTATTAAGAAAACTCACTTTTTAATTAAAGCAGCGACTACTAAATTAGGCGTCGTCCGGAGCTGCTTTGCGTTGCTCTACATGCATAGTTATTCCAACGGAAAACAAGTTAAATTCATCTAATTAAGCAATGTTGAAAGAGCGTTACCGCCGCGTAATTTGATGCGACATGATTTGATTACTTAAGATTAATTCAAATTGTAAGCTTTTATTTTGATGTCATCGGTTTCAACTCCGAATGACGTCTATCAGGCATCGGACCATGTTGGATTTAGTCATAAATAATTAGGCATTTAGATCGAAATCTGTACATAATTACGGCCAGTCAGGAATATTCGACATGGTCGGCAGAACGTGGCGGGCATTAATAGCTACATTAATTGCCGTTGTATTATTAATTAATGGTTACAATTCCTAGTAATTGGTTAAATGCGGAACTTGTGATGCGTGCGATACCGCGGCGAATTTAACATCTGAATTACCTACTCGTAAACACAAGGATATTTATAACTAGTAACAAGATTATAACAATATCAATACGGCGTGAACCACTCATCTATAGCTATATGTACAAAATCGAATGTGTGCTGATAAAAATAAATATAAATAAATAGGCAAGACGTAAAATTCTTGATTCATTTGATAACCAATTAATTAAAAAAGCCGTGGTAGCCTAGTGGTTTGACCTGTGGCCTCTCAAGCAGAGGTTCCGAGTCCGGGCTCGCACCTCTGAGTTTTTCAGAATTTATGTGCGAAACATGTGAAATTCACCAAGAGCTTTTCGGTGAAGGAAACCTGCATACATCGGCGAAGCGATTCAATGGTGTGTGTGAAGTTCCCAATCCGCACTGGGTCCGCGTGGGAACTACAGCCCAAACCCTCTCACTCTGAGAGGAGGCCGTGCCCAGCAATGAGACGTATATAGACTGGAGATGACGGTGAACTAATTAATGTAGTAAATTTGGGGAAAGTTTTATTTGAGCTGTAGTTTTATAGCAATACACAGATATGCCACTTTTGAGTGATATGCTTTTTAAAATTCCTGGTCTGAAAGTCCATCCAATTCTAGTTCTATATACAAACTACTCTAGGAAACTTGCGACTACTCACCGCCCTCCCTTGGTGATTATCATCTCCGTCCCAATGTCGTGGAAGCGCCGCCAGAGGTCGCCATTGAGCAGGCGCGCCTCGCACGCCGGCGGCTCAGCCTCCGCCCCCAGACGGTGTTCTGCGAAAGATGTACTTCACTCAATGTCCGTAGACTGGATATCAATGACATGGATTCAGTCAATATCATCGTGTATGTAACTTCTATGCTGGTCTGAGAGCAAAGGGAAAACAGAGAATGTACCAGTTGCTTCTCGTCCTGCGCAGATGGTAAAAGCCCGTTGAGGAAATGGGCTAAATTCTTAGGAATCACGTTATCTAAAGGCCTCCAATCACGCGTGATTTGTGTATGTACGTGTATTATCGTGTAATCCATGCAAATCGCGATCCATATCACAAAATATTGTTAGGTATCGCAGCGAACGCTGTAAAATTTGAATAAGTTAAATTAATGCCACAAGCGCGCGCTAGATGGCGCTGCGATCGTTACTGCATCGCGCTGCCAGGATTTTTCTGGGAACATATATAAAAGGCTGTCTAATACTTTGTCATTTTAACTTTGGAGACAGATCAATAAATACATTACGAGTTTTGCAGTCTGTTTTGTGTAGCAGTGGTTGTTTGGAAATCCTCAATACTATATTGACATACCTACCAGTATCACGATATTCGAGTTTAATCCATGCCAGTTTCGGTACTTTCTTAAAACCGGAACGGGGTAGGGCTGGGCGTTATTTTTGATAACAGTTTTGAGAAAGCGTTTTTCAGTAGAAAACGAACGGACACTTTTTTGACAGGTTCAAAAACAGTCTTTATTATAACTACTCTAACAAACGAAAAGTTTTCTAAATAATTTAATTTAGTAATACTTATACTTTATCACTATAGAACTAAGAGTTAAATTTCAATAAAAACCCATAAATTTCTCGAACTTGACACAAGTTTCACAAAAATTGGTTCAGAAATGGGACTTCTAGAAGAGAACATACGGCCGCACATACACCTACACACTAAGACTTTTTCCCATCACTATTTTGTTTCCTTTTCCCACCTATATACGCCTACAACCATGCTAAACGTGGCCTTTAGGTCTTGTTACCTTAGGCTCTGTCTACCCCGTAAGAGATAAAGGCGTGATATATGTATGTACTTTTTAGTCCTGATTGAAACGGTGACACTTCCTTCGCGATCGCACACGCTGATACGACGTTTTATGGTTCGAATCTGCCGCGAGTCTGCGTTTAGTACGTACTCTAGTGCGGTTGGTCTTATGTCCACAGCCGTCCTCAGCATTAACGTAACGAGTTGCAACGTTAAAAAGTCGTTAAACGTCAACTGTTCCCAAGTTATCGTAATACGACTTGTTTACGACTTCCGACGATTCCTCGCGACGTCGCGTCGGACATCAAACGCGACCGCTTCAATATCATTAATATTTTGATAGGTGAATAAATTTAGTTCATCATGTCATATGTTATTGGCATTGAGATGAATGTGATTTAAATTATTTACGTGTATACATAATGTTAAAAATTGCGTCATGTCTAAAAATAATATTTTATGTGTGAAATTTAATAATGCGGTAGGTAGAAATTCTTCCATGGTCTGGGAGCAAAGAAAAAACAGAATATACTAGTTGCTTCTCTACGCGCGCAGATGGTAAAAGCCCATCGAGGGAATGGGCGAAAATCATAGGAATCATGTTTATTTTTCACACCTCTCATTCGGAAAAGTAAATTTTGGCTCCGTGTTGAGACGCAATTTTTTGAATTCGATAATTGTAAACCACGCCATTTTCCATGCTGGTAGTTCTTAAATTATATTTAGAATGATTTTTTTAAGTTTTTTAATGTTCGGTGTGAAAAGTTAGTATGAAGCCACTCGGGAGCATTTGATTTTCATCTTGGGCGTTAACACTTGAATCGCTCATTACGCTCTGGATTCTACTTTAGAATCCCTCGCTACGATCAGGATTCTATTGTAGAATTCTTCGCTACCGCCGTAAATACATCATTTTGCTTCCTTGTGACACAAATAACTATTTCACACCTCTCATTCCGTATACCGCGTAAAGTAACTTTTGCTGCCTGACGAGAGGGCTCAAAGTGCAACTTTTCTGGTCAAGTGATTTTTTGCAAATGCAATTTTTTGAAGTTGATAATTGTAAAACCACGCCATTTTCTATGATGTTAGCTCTTTAATCATATTTAGAATACTTTCAAGTTTTTTAATGCTCGGTATGAACAGTTGTATGAGCCACTCGGGAGCAAAATTATTTTCATCTTGGGCGTTAACGCTTGAATTCATTACGCTCAGAATTTTATTGAAGAAACCTTCACTACATTCTGGATTTAATGTACGGCCCTCGCCGTAAATACATCATTTTGCTCCCTCGTGACACAAATAACTAGTGACGTTTACTGTGTAACGTGACAAATATGATCGCATAATACCTTTAGTTGCTATCTGGCTATGATAAAAGGTTAGAGGCGTATTTTATGAAATTACTGTTTTGAACTTCTTAGGAATCATGTTATAGGCGATGCGGATAGCAACACATCACTATATTGATTCCCTAACTCTACATTTTATACGCCCACAATCATAATAAACGTGGCCTTTAGGTTTTGCTACCTAGGCTCTACGGTATAACACAGACGTGATTTGTGTATTACGTATCTACTGTTTTGAGAGTGAATAACATTGAATGTTGCAACGTCATTATCCGTTCAAATTAGTTTCTTAACTAGCGCTCAGTAATTGCGACAACATCCTAACATAATGGAGAATTATGATATTGTACGTCCGTTTCCTGATTCGTTAAGATTAAAATACTAGCCACCCGACCCGGCTTGGCACGGGTTATCCTACTAATATAATAAACGCGAACGTTTGTAAGTATGAATGGATGTTTGTTACTCTTTCACGCCAGAACGGGTGGACAGATCTGGATGAAATTTGAAACATAGATTATAGTCTGGAATAACACATAATGCTACTTTTTATCTCGGAAAATTGCGCAATTCCTGCGGGATAGCGATAAACGAATTCTACGCAGACGAAGTTGCGGGCAACAGCTAGTAGGTACTAGATACTTTATCGGTAATATAGTTTATGCTCTAATTGATTTCTTCCATGCTGGTCTGGGAGTAAAGAAAATACATAGAATTTACCTGTTGCTTCTCTTCCCGCGCAGATGGTGAAAGCCCATCGAGGGAATGGGTGAAAGTCTTAGGAATCATGTTATAGCCCAACTAACATTAGGCGCTAATATAAGAGTTATAATAGAAATATAAAAGAGCTCAGAAGATCCTTAGGTTATTAGATAGTGCTATAACATAGGAGTTATAGCACGCTATAACTCTGCTATACCCCTGGATTGGGCACAAGTCTTATGCTCTTAGGTTCCACTATGGCGATGTAGTGGAGTTACAGAGTGAATTTAAGAGATATAGCAGAGCAATTGTGGAGGTACAGTAGCGCAAACTGTGACTTAAAGCGCTATATGAGTAGTATTTAAGCGACTAGTGACTCCTGAAGCGGTATTGTAGAGCCACATGCTGCTTACTAACACTTTGAGCGCTATGAAGGGAGTAAATGTATGAATATAAACTCCGTAAGGGGTATAGTAGATCTATAATGCGCCTTACTTACTGTTTGAGCGCTTAGAGGGTGGCAGTAAGGTAAATTGTAACACCTTGAGTTGCAGAGTAAATCTACAATAGCAAATTTTAGCGCCTAAGGATATAATTTTTTCCTTTTTTTGTGCATAACCGGCTATGCGGTAGTTTTTTTATAACGTTGTTTCATGAACCATGAATGATATTTCACCTGTCAAAAAGACATTGTGTTTACGAAAATAAATGGCGGAGGTGGAATGCTAAAATTGTAATGCATTTTAAGTGGAAGCTAAAGCGTAATTTTCATTGCGAAGGAAAGTAAACTGTGAATATGTGTATATATTAGTAGCAAATAATTGAAGCGCCCACTGTTTGTTGTGTATTTATCAAAAAAAATGTTTTACTTCAGATGGAGCAAATCATTTTTTTACTAAATATGTAATAAAATTTTGCCTTTTGACTTAAAAGTGACGTGACTTTGGTATTAGAGCGCTAGAAAATAAATACCTTAGCTGTATTAAGTTTTCGTTTTATATGTTTTACTGTTTTTAATAAATTTCATAACCTAAAAATGGTGGGCGCGTGAATTTGGGGATCCGTAGTCATTTCCCAAAACCACTACCTAGCCCGCACAACTAATAGCTACACGTATCTCCTAGCTGAACGAGTGCTAAATTGTTTTTATTGTTTGATTTGCCAAATTGAAAAGATTTGTAACTTGAATACCCACACGTTACTGTCTGTCTACATACTTAAATACTGTAAAATGCTGAAATTTTTCTCAATCGCCCATGCCCTCAATTTTTCATTTAAATGAAGATTTAAAAGAATATATTCACTCGGATTATCCTCATCATCACTACTCAATGAGTAATAACATCGGTCCTCTTCGGAAATATCATAACTTGCAGTTGCGATATCACTTCTATTACATACGGAACCCTCATCTTCACGACGCGAGTTGCGAGTTGCTACGCCATTTTATGCTTACGTGACCGCAGAGTTACTAAAGTGGTAACGAACTCAATAATTCAACCTTAAATAACATGGAGGCTATATTTGACACTATAAGTTCTATTAATAGGCAGAAATATCCCTTCTATTCCGCCCTAAGTTATACAAGGGAGTTTTGTATCCCTTTAGGTATTCGGTGCTGTAAAAGATTTAATGAACACCATTTTAGAGCTAGTAGCGTTAATTGCTCCTTTTGTGCAACTATCAGTGCTCCGAAAGAGTTTGTGGTAGCCTGCTTAGAACTTTAGAAGTTAATAGTAAATGTTAATTTCTTATATGGATCTTATAGTAATAAGATTCGCTCAAAGCTATAACACAGAAGCTTTGGTCTGTATTATAGAGATAATAATCGCTACTATACGCGTTTAACCTCCATACATTGCTCTTATAAACTTGCTTTGTCACTATAAGGGTTATATTGTATTACTAACACTCTTATGTCGTCAGAAACTATAATTCTCGCCACTACTCTACCTTCACAACACTTTAGGTTCTAAAGTAAGGTCTATTTGCAGCCATAATGTTTGTTGGGAGGCCATGCGGCTAGAAACCCATCACAATTTTGATTTCCCTTTTCACCTATACGCCCTTAATCATGCTAAACGTGGCCTTAAGGTTTTGTTACATTAGGCTCTGTCTAACGCGTAAGGGATAAAGACGTGATATATGCTTGTGTTTTTGTAAGCGTTAAAAATAGGCTACGCAGATGAAGTCGTGGACAAAAGCTAGTTCCTAATAAAGTCACGGATCGTCATATAGTATATTCACAAAAACGTTATAAAATTATGTAATTACGGTTTTTGTGGTTTACTATATTGGCACGAAACGTTATTTCCGTGTAGATCATTAATTAAAGTATGTTTCTGGTCATAGGCATGTATTAGGCATGTAAGGTCGTCTTAGTTAATGTCCAACACGATTCCTTAATTAGGTGCATTAAGTTGATTTAAAACATTAATAAGTATCTAAGTATGTGTGTCTATAGAAAACCTGGGTTTGCAATATATTACCTACTCACTAGCTGTTGCCCGCTACTTCGTTTATCGCAGGAAATACGCAATTTTCCGGGATAAAAAGTAGCCTATGAGTTAGGTATACCAGACTATAATCTATCTACGTTCCAAATTTCATCCAGATCTGTAAAGCCGTTCTGGCGTGAAAGAGTAACAAACGTCCATACATCCATACTCAAAAATATTAGGAAATAGGATTTCAACGAGCTGTAAGAAAAAATGAATCAGTCAAAATATAAAATATTTTTTTAATGCAAGTATTTTCATCTCGAACTAAAACTTTACTTGATGACGGTGTTTTAATAAAATAAAATCTTTTCAGATATTGAACGGACAACTTGCTAAGGGTAGATACGGCCAAATATGTACCTAAGTGATCTATCACTTTTCGTTCTCTAACATAAAAAAAAGAAAGAAAAAAAACTTCCTATCAAATAAATAGGTAGTCTAACTTTCAAATTGTCAGCCACGTCTTATCAACAATCCACCCTTTTTCTTTATTACTATTTTTTTTTTATTTTTTTTTTATGTTAGAGAGGCCAGACAAACGAACTAGTGAGTCACCTGATGGTAAATGATCACCACTGTCCATAGACACCCGCAGCGCTTTACGCGATGCCAGTGCGTTGTCGGCCCTGCAGAAAATTGTACACTCGCCTCTTAAAGGCACCCAGGTCGTAACTCGATGGGAAGACCTCAGCGGGAAGCTCGTTCCAGGTCACTTCGATGGCTGTTCTGCTCAGAATTATGAGCACTAATAATTTTAGTATAACGCAAAAAGTGTCTCAAAGTTTTCATGCAATTTTCAACTTTTCATTTTGTTATTTTCATATAAGCGGCTATGAAGAAGTAGCGGTCAAGGAATGAAAAAGGACACATTTTAGCTTATACCTACTAAAATCAATGGTGCTCGTGATTTTGAGCAGAAGTGCAATTTTTTGAAGTTGATAATTGTAAAACCAAGCCATTTTCTATGCTGGTAGCTCTTTAATTGTAATTAGAATTTTCTCAAGTTTTTTAATGTTCGGTGTGAAAAGTGGTAGGTATGAGCCACTCGGGAGCAAAACTATTTTCATCTTGGGCGTTAACACTTGAATCTGGATTCAATGCAGCGCCCTCACCGTAAACACATGATTTTGCTCCCTTGTGACACAAATAACTATTGTAGATCAATGAAAAATAAAAATGCATGCGGTTCAAGAGCGCGTTGATGTTTTTTCTATGAACCTTGTTGTTAGAATAAAAACGGTAAATTTAAATATAAAGACCTAACTCTACATTTTATTATAATTATCATATTATTAACTATGTACAAAACATAAAATTAAGGCATAAAAATTAATATGACATTGGCCAACTATATAATTAATTTAAAAAAAACAGTTTCAGCCGTATTTGAGTTTTGTGTTCATATAATGTCTCATTTATTTATTTTATTAATAAGCGTAGCAAAAACAAACTTACATTTGAAATTAAAAGATTTTGAATAATTTACGGACCCAATAACAACTCACATCAAGTTATTGTACAGTTTTGCCTTTGTTATTGCGGTTGCAACGGTTGGCAAATTCTACCCGCTAAATTCCAAATTGCTCAGTGTTAGGTTACCTACCTACTTACTGTGTTTAATTTTTGATTATTGAAATAAGAACCCAAAACCGGTAAAAATACCGATATAATGAGTCTTGTAGGCTTATTAACTAACTCGTTCGCAATCGCCATCATGTTCATTTTGACAGTTCATGTATGGGCTGACAATTGGCATCGGAATCAGCTAGCTGTCACATTCATACAAGAACTGTCAAAATGAACACGATGACGGTTGCGAGCGAGTTAGGTAATAAGCCTACGGCTCCTGCTTATCGGCATTATAAAAATTTAAACCACTAAAATCTCTATCGGTTACCTTCCCTTTTTATATTTGAAGAAATTTGAAGCCTTTTTTATCCGGGTAAATTAAACACAAAGGTTTGCAAAGTAAATTTTACGTTGTACCTACCTAATTTTGTCCAAAACACTAAAATACATACATGCACGCACGGAGCAAGGCGTACATTTAAACCGGCCTCAGTTTTCTGTTCACAGAACTTCATCTCTACTTCTTTTGTGGCCTGTGTTTACAACCCGTGGAGATCGAAATTTACTATTAAAAGTACCAATATTATTACATAAAAAATAAGGAGGTTTCAGAACAAAAAAGTATACTAAATATAAGGTCGATTATTTCTCTCTCTCACTCTTCCAGTTAACTTCCTATTAAATACTAACAGGCTTAGCTATTAAATACTAATAAGTTATTACTTTTTTACCCTAAGGTGTGGTGCGACTTTTAACCGCCGATTTAATCACTGGTTTACTTTTTTATTAAACAAAAAAGTACTCAAAAGCTACCTAATTCAAATCTGCTCTGTTTTTTCCTGATCTTATTTGTTTTTATCAGTTATTAAAAAGATTTGCAGTATCACAAATTCGATCAATAAACTCTTAGGTACACATAAAATAAATGAAGTTAAAATATATCAGTAATATATCAACTTACGAAGCCCAGTAAGCGACGCAGCGTGCAACATTTGCTGCCTCAGTAGATACTCTCCAAAATGATTCTGATCCATCATCATTATTCTACCACTTAGTCTAGCACTTCACAATACCATAACTATGACAGTCAAAATGTTCAAAAAACAATATGCACTCGCGACAAAATTCACAATTCCCAAAACGTGTTGACGGAACGGCAGCTGCGTTGGTACTGAGTTGTTGTGTGAATACAGGCGGCGCAAGCGCATGGCCGCGCCCCTTCATTTTGTTTGGTGGGATTCTGACCAATAGGAGTGGAGTATATAGCCTTCGTAGCATTGGAGAGCGTTTTCCCCGAGCTTTCCGCCTTCGGTTAGAGTTGTGATTGACAATCGGTTCGATTCGATGCGTAGGCGACGAAAGGCTTTTGTTTTGCGATTTTAATACCTTTTTTTTCGAGAATCTGTTTGTATTGCGATTGGTATAATAAAATTTGACATTATTTTACAAAACGTATTTTCTTTTATGGCCAAATAATGACTGCAAGCTGATTGGTTTGAAGAAAACTGAATTAAAATGAATCCAAAATTTGAATAAGTGTACTTGTTTACTTAAACCCGATGCATATTTGAGGCATATGGAGACGAAACTGGAGTCATGGGGGCGTAGCATACGTTGTCTCTACAAAAGATCTCCGATCCGAAAGATTAAAGAGACTGAGAAAGCTGAGACTTCTCTCAGTGAAAATACAAAAATTTCGTGAATTGGGTTTAAGTGTCGAAATCTGAAATCCGGTGATTTCTTGTGTAGGTTTATTGTCATACCTAACCTAGTAAATTCGCTCGTTGTAGGTATACCTAATAGTATTGCCTCACAAACGTGGCAATGCCGACAGCCGTCTGGGTAGGTAGGTACTGAGAAGCTATCTTTAAGAGGTAGGTAAACCCTAAACAAACTTGTCTCAATGATCTCATTTTGACGGTCAAAAGACCCCCTCCCCCCTGTCAGGCTCTTAGCCAACGGTCAATGATATCCCTCAGGAACTGCCAGGAATTCATTAGCCGATGCCCAGGGTGCACCGGACCAAGCACTGCTCTTCCCCCGGACGGATCCAAAAACGAACAGCAGCTCTTGACCACACGCGAAAGTAAGCCAACCCGCACCTCCGTCTGTTTGTTTTTAAAAAAACGATCAATGTTAAATCAAACGAACGTTCGATTTGTAAACCTCGAGACTAGCCTCATCAGCCAGCTCGATGAAATACCCAAGTGCCGTAACTATAGGATGGCAGGGGTGGCAAAATGCCAGGGGCCCTAGCTCTGCGGGGCCCCGAACTGGCTTGGTTGCCACAGAAGGGACGCTGATGCACTTCTTTACATTAAGGAAGGAGCCTCATCTGACGAATTTGCTACGGGCCCCAGACGTTATAGTTTAGGTACTCCACTGGAAATACTCTACCTATCCCTACAGTATCTACCGTCTCTATCGTCAGAGTTGACACAGATTTATTACCTTTAGTTTGATTCAGTTTTAGTAAGGTTTAAGTAATTCTTCAGTTTGTTACTTTTTTGTTGAATATTAAACAAGTACAAGCAAGCAAGCGAGCCACATCCCTAGTGCGCTGGCCTTAGTTATACCTACTTCGAAATTCGATTTTCGAAGTTCGTTTCGTGCCGTTCCGCTCCCACTAGTAGTTATTAATTTGGGAGTGAGAGGGACGGTGTGATACTAACTTCGAAAATCGAATTTCGGAGTAGCCCCCCTGGGTCCGGGCCAGCCTCGACACAATCCTGACTATTGAATGAACATGATAGCGATCAGAATCTTCTTGTATTTGTTTAACTTCTGTATGATGCATTCTATTCCTACTAACACTAAAATCAGCTTTACAAATGTTATTAAAACAATGATGTTGGTCATAAATAAAAAATATATATTAAAATTTGCGGGTGGTAGGGCCTTGTGCAAGGTCCGTCCGGATCGCTACCACCATCTTACTCGCTAATCCTGCCGCTAAGTAGCAGTGCTTGCACTGCTGTGTTCCGGTGTGGAGAGTAAGACAGCCGGGGAAATTACGGGCACAAGAGGCATTTCATCTTAGTCCTCTAGGTTGGCAACGCATCTGCAATCCCTCCGGGGTTGCGGGTGTCTATGGGCAGTGGTGATCACTTACCATCAGGTGACCCACTTGCTCGTTTGCCTTCCTATTTATATAAAAAAAAAAAAAAAGGTTGTTGCTATTCCAAACAAACCTTCGGTGCAGCCGCATGTCGTCCACAGGCTTGATTTCGATGTGATTTTTTTCCCTAATTACAAAACGGAATAGTGAGTTAGAGGTGACAAATAAAACATGTTGTAAGAACCAGTTGGCTATTTCGAGTAGTCACGTGGCCGCTAAACTGTCTTGGTGCTACCACCAATTGCTAATACACATTGTTTAGTGTTATGGCTTTCAAATTGCGGAATAAAACTTGTTAATTATGCAATTTCTGCCTTGGTATGCGCTTAATTCATTTTCTTATTAGGGTTTTTTGGCCAAAAATTATTAACTTTGACGAATACAAACAGATAGGTAGGTAGGTTACGTTGTTCTTAATTATCAAAGCATTTTGAGCGCATTATACCTACCTACATTAAATATACGAATTTCCTTAAGTACCTATTATTAATTATCTTAAGGTTCAATTGAACGATTTCAACGATTTAAAATAACAAAGATCAAACCACTAAGCTACCACGGCTTTTTCGGAATTTATACGCGATATTACATTTGAAATTTACCATGAGCTTTTCGGTGAAGGAAAACATCGTGAGGAAACCTGCACACATCTGCGAAGCAATTCAATGGGGTGTGTGTGAAGTTCCCAATCCGCACTGGGCCCGCGTGGGAACTATAGCCCTCATTTTCATTCCGAGAGGCCTGTCCCCAGCAGTGGGACTACATAGGCTAGAGATGGCGACGAGACCTATTTTTGCGTCTTTTTTAAAGTAGTCTCACATTTTTTTAAACAATTAAAGAAAGAAAGAAAAAAGAAGACATTTATTCCTTTTTGCAAGACACAAATATAAGATAGGTACACAATTTTATAGAAAAACAAAAAAAAAAAACACAGACATGAAAAATAGATCATCAGCGTTGTGTTGTGTCTTCACAAAAGTGAAACTGTCGCTGGCTCAGCATTACGCTGAGGTGTTAGGCACCTGCAGCACTGATTTTCAGCCAGAACCGTCTGTGACTCACGAAACGATACACAGATAAAATATACTACATAATCCATAAATTCATACGTAAAGTAATAAATAGACAGAGCCCGACTTGTGTAACTAAAAAAAATACATAAATTAATTAAATAGCTAGGATTATATTTCATTTTTTTAACATAGTCTTGAAGTATTATTCTATAATAATAATAAACAGTTGCGTATTTGTATAGCCTCGGAATTTTCCTAGGTATGCAAGTCGCATCGCACTTGGCCTTTTTTTCCAGAACATTCTAACCTAAAAGCTTTACAGATGAGCAAAGCGTGAAACAATGTTACTCCAAAACTGCATAATCGTAGCTTCCTGCGATAAGTTCTGAGTAATGTGCAACAATATGCAACTGGCTATCACCCCTTATCAGTGTTAGTCACACTGGAGCTTAGTATTAGCTATTCTATTAGTCAACCGAGTGAAAGGTTACGGCTGACAACTTATGCTGCTATTGTTCTCGCGAAAGAATTTGGTCATCAGTTTTAGGAAATTCACCCATTACGTGACCCAAGAGGGATTCTCAAAATACCATGCTTGGCCACAGGCTTAGGTTTTCGTCACGTAGGTACCTATTCAAGATAGGTTTATAATGTATCTAATGGTCAAATATGGCGCGCGGCGTTAGCGGTTCATGCAAGCTTTTATTTAGGTAGGTATTTAATTTCACCTGGCCCGCTTTCTGTGATCAAATTTGGAATAGGTACTTAGAATTAGGATTGACGTGAAATTTGGCATAACTATGTAAGTCCGATGACAATCATAATTTAAGTGAAATTCTAGTGACCCCAGCCAGAATCGTCTCCGCATGAACTCTTTAACGGTTGGTCCGATTGACTTTGATATACGCATGTAAGATAGATGACAATGTAAATTAACACAAAGTAACAGCCAGCAAAAAAAGCTTATAACGTATTAAAAATCACTATAAAAATTGTCACTATTTTGATTCCGCTTTCCACCTATACGCCCACAAACATGCCAAACGTGGCCTTTAGGTCTTGTTACCTTGGGCTCTGTCTACCCCGTAAGGGATAAAGACGTGATTTATGTATGGTTAGGTTATGAAATTACAGCTAATAGCAAACCAATGACTCACGTAATGCAAAATGAGAGTTTTTGTAACAAATGATTTTAGGTAAATCATTTTTATGAATATGTAGGTAGACGAGCATCCCGCTTCGCACGGGTGCAGTCAGTGTTTCTCTACTATATTTATGCATGTATTATACATATAAACATTCCTCTTGAATCACTCCATTCATTAAAAAAACCGCATCAAAATCCGTCGCATAGTTTTAAAGATCTATAAGCATACATAGGGACAGACAGCGGAAACCGACTTTGTTTTATGCTATGTCGTGATGGGTAGAGAGCTATTTTTAATTCTGTAGGCACATTTTTAATGGCCAAAGCTATTAGCAACATAAAACCTTTAATTTAATGTTTTTTTAATACGTACTTAAAGAGAAACACGTGCCTAATAATAATATAACTCGTGATACGTTTTGCAATATAAGTAAAATCGGGGAGTCGGCGCGCATTGCCATATTTAGGGTCTCGATTACTCTCGATCGAATCTCCAAATCACGCGTCACTTAAATATTCCATTCG
The DNA here is from genome assembly GCA_932294345.1 of Pandemis cinnamomeana. Classification (NCBI taxonomy): domain Eukaryota; kingdom Metazoa; phylum Arthropoda; class Insecta; order Lepidoptera; family Tortricidae; genus Pandemis; species Pandemis cinnamomeana. Next base: position 4,430,374 of record OW028705.1, on the reverse strand, counting down.
AAAGAGATGAAATATTGTGCTGAATCACTCCTTGATAGCAATTGGAAAACGTAGGACGTAGATAAATTTTATCTCGGAAAATGGAATAGTTCTCGCGCGGAATAGCGGCGAATTGTGCGCAGACGAAGTTGCGTTGCGGGTAGCACCCAGGTTAATATACCGAACGACTGCCACCTAGTTTAGGATTACTTTTATACATACATACATATATCACGTCTTTATGCCTTAAGGGGTTGACAGAGCCTAAGGTAACAAAACCTTAAGGCTACGTTTAGCATGATTAAAGCGTATCTATAGCTGGAAAGGGAAATCTAAACAGTTATGGGTTGCAAGCTGCATCGCCTATAAGATGCTTCCTATGATTTTCCCTCACTCTTACTTTTATAGTTTTTCTTTATATAAACAAAAATTTTAACAAAAAAAACCGACTTCACAAAAGGAAACTATTCCAAAACAAACTAATAGGTACGCACTATAAAGAAAAAAATAATTGCATATTCTTCTACAACTTAATAATCAACTTACATTTCTACTCATCAATATGTAGGTAGGTACGATCTATCTAATGTTGCTACAATTATTGTTATTTCTGGAGTCGGTGTCAGCCAACGAAGGCTTGTAACTACATACATAGGTAGGTATAAGTAATTATAGGTGAGATGTGCCTGTGTATAAAAGTTAATTTGTAAAAAAATATTTATTAAAGTATTCTCGTATTATTATTGCTAGGTATATTGTAGTGTTTCCTTGGCTGACACTGCCTGACACCGACTCCAAACATAACAATAGGTAATTGTAACAACATTAGATAGATCGTACCTACATATTGATAAGTAGAAAAAGTAAGTTGATTATTAAGTTGTAGAAGAATATGCAATTATTTTTTTCTTAATAGTGCGTATTAGTTTGTTTTGGAATAGTTTCCTTTTGTGAAGTCGGTTTCTTTTGTCAAAATTTTTGTTTATTTATTTTTATTTTTAGTGAATTTGAAGTACACTAACATTTTTTTCTGAATATGGGTAGACCTATTAAACGCGCTGCTCATATGAGACAGCGCACGGAAAAAAAAACTTAGCTGTGGTAACTAGGAATTAGTTGGCGCAGCTAAATTCCTTCGAAACTATAGGGACATCGAAGTATTTAGCTATCGTTGCAAAGAGTTTTTCGCTACCGAAACTTGGCTGTGATAGCAAATATTCTTAGTTGTGATCACTTTGAAGTTTGGGAAACTTAGCAGTGACTGCTAATCATATTAGCTAAAATTAGTTGTGGCTGCTAAGTATATTAGCTATATTTAGCAGTGACAGCTAATTTAATTAGCAATATTTAGCGGTAGCTGCAAACAAATTTGCCGTAGCTGCTAATTACTTTAGATGTGACAATCAAAATAATTCGTTGCATCGGCGAAAGTGTTGGCTGTAGCAACTAAGTTAGTTTGATACTCTATCGCATTTCTTTAGCGGTATTCGACAACGAGTTTAGCTGCAGCTGCTAAAAGGGTTTGTTACTATAAGAAAGACTTAGTTGTGAGATGTAATCAAGTTAGTTGTAGCTGCTAATTAAGTTTGTTACAGTTACTAAGAGTCTTAGTTGTGGGATGTAATCAGTTTGGCTGTAAGTACTAATTGGGTTTGTTACTGTAACCAAGAGTCATAGTTGTGGGATGTAATCAATTTAGCTGTAGCCTCTAATTGGGTTTGTTACTTTAACTAAGAGTCTTAGTTGTGGGATGTAATCTGTTTAGCTATAAGTGCTAATTGGGTTTGTTACTGTAACTAAGAGTCTTAGTTGTGAGATGTAATCAGCAGGCTTATTACGTAACTCGCTCGCGATCGTATTCATCGTTGAAGACGATTGTGATTACGATTCGACCGCCTTGAAACATTGGTATTACGTAAAAAAATGATTCCAATTATGCGAGGGAATCGCTTTCAAAAACGAAACCAATTGAATGGACCAAAAAGTTTTGTTTTTGCAAACAACTTTAGCGACGAATGATTTTTATTAAATCAATTGACCCTAATTCTAGCGTTGTTATTTACTTAAATAACTAAATTAAATACGTTGTTTTGGTTCATTGAAATATTAAGATCCGAATAACAAAAAATATCATTTATAACCAAAAATACAAAATGCAGTGTGAACGAAACTAAACGCAAACTTAATTAAAAAAAAAAAACATCTTGACAGTGTCTTCCCGACAAATCCAACAATCAAAGAACTAAGTAAGTTTGGTTTACATTTTTTACTCAGTTTAATTGCTTTACTGTGCGTTTTATAGCTAAATTGATAGAATAGGTACAATAATAAATTAACCCTGGAGTGATTACAGTTCCGTAAGCATTATACTCACGAAAATAGATTAGTATAGAACACATCGTGTCGGAAATGTTTGTTCGAAATAAACGTTTGTTTTTAAACTCATATACGATTGGCGATTCTCTCTTTTAGTGTATAAACATCCAGTGCATTTGATATACGATGTGTAGTGCTTCCAGTGGTTTATTAAAGTACCCAGTGCAGCGGTATGAGAAGTACCGAAAAGTTTCCAAACTTGTTTGTTGTACCATAAAATCATTTTCTATCACGAATTATAATTAGTCCCATACTTATTATAATACAACAAAAACAGCGGTCGACATTTCGATAGCAACAGCCATTCACCTCAAGCCTACGAATGAACTATGAATATCGAATTTCGGTGTATAAGAATTTTTAACATTTTAGGAGCCGTCGTGGACATGGCCAGCAGCTCTGTGGACCCCGGCTACGGGGATACGGAGTGACCACAGCGCAGACGTGCAGCAGCTGCATGCCGCATTTAAAATTAATGCGAAAACATCGAATTCGTACATACATACATAAACCACCTTTATCACTTACAGGAAGGACAAATACTAAGGTAACAAGACCATACACAATATTACATAATATGACGTGTAAGAGCGCTTGTAGACGTCCGCTTTTTCACCGGATAACGGACCGTGTTTTTTTGCCGGATTCACGGTGGTGTATGAATTATAATGAATGTGTGTACATGCACCGGACATCGGTCCGGCGAACAATTTACGCCGGATGCACCACCGCTTCTCCTCGGCGCGACGGACACCGGTCCGGTGTAAGAAAAAAACGGATGTTTTTGTGATTACTTCAAAATGTTCAAAAATTACGCCTCAGAAGTAGAACACTTTAATACTTTATGGCAATAACTAAGTGAGTGTCTTATGTTATAATTTTATGTATTATTTTCAGAGTGCAGAATTACAGTCGGCTCACCAGCTTGGCAGCTTGGCAGAGGCAGGCGCTGGCCGCGCGCTCGGCTAAATTACTTGCCTGTGCCTAAATTACCTTGAACAGCGTTTTTGACAGCCTTTACTAGGCTATAGAATGTTTGTGACAGTGTGAGGATCTCAGTGAGTGAGTGAGTGTGTATGTTTGTTCTTTCTTCACACTGAAACGACTGATAATATAATATTAAGATAGCAATAAACGTGTCAATTGCTAATTCTATGCAGAGGAAGTTGCAGGCAGAAACTAGTAATAAATAACTAGAAAATGATATACGTTTTTTTGTTAACTACCTTTTTTAAATCCATTATTCCAGCAATACAGATTTTGTTATAAGTACTTGTTTTTATTAATTAAAAATATTTTTTTTTTTATGTTAGAGAGGCCAGACAAACGAACTAGTGGGTCACCTGATGTTAAATGATCACCACTGTCCATAAACACCCGCAGCGCTTTACGCGATGCCAGTGCGTTGTCGGCCCTACTAGTGACATGTAATAAAGCCTCGATAAAGTTAATTTATTAGTATTATTTGTGGAATTAGTACATGACTTCTTATTTCTGGGGCATTGTTTATCTTGCTGGAACAGCCAAGCCATGGAGATCGCTAGACGAATCACTCGGATGGGCCGCCTTCAAAAACTTGCAATGTAAGGCAGAGTTCCAACAATACCTTAAAACCAAAGTAATCGACCAATGTGGTAATGTAAACGAAGAGGCCTTTACCCAGCAGTGGGTGTGTGACGCTGCATTATGCGCGCGCACAGCACACCACTACAAGCTACGCCCTGCCGGCGCTGACGCCGCGGACCGCCCGCTGTTGCTGAGACTACGCCTGCGCCGATCGCCCAATATACTAACTCGCTCGCTACGCCTATTAAAATCTATTTTTCCGATTCAATTCTTTTCACAATGAATAACAAACTGTTGAACCTTCTTTTCTCTTTAACGATTAAACCTTTCTTCATAACCAAAATCTTGTCAATTAAATCTTAACATTCTCAATCTAAGTAATAGTAACTAATTGGTGGATGTGGACTGATTTGATACATAGATTAGTAACTCTCAAGCAGAGGTTTATGGGTTCGAACGCAGGCTCGCACATCCAAGTTTTACGGAATTTTTGACAGTTGATTCCGAGCGAGATTGGTTTCAAAATGAAAACAATCGTTCTAAAAACTCGGTCGGCTTCGCATCGCAGTCGAAAGCGGTTGTGAGCCATATTTTAAACCAATTGAACGAATGGTTTGCCACAAATTCGTTCCACGTAACTAAAATGACAGCTTAGAATTGTTTTGAAGCACAAGGCAAGCTGTCAATCCAAAGCGAGAGCTAAATTGTCCCCGTCTTGAAATAATGGAAGTAACTTGAGTTGGATTTTTTTGATAGTTTATAATTTATCAATATAATAATTGACTTACAAAGGCACCTTTCTAATTGCTAAGTAAAATTGAGTATTTTTTGTGATGTTTTCCTTTGAATGTCGATCAAAAAGATAAAAATGGCAAGAAGTAAAGTAAGATAAGCCCGCCTTTGTACAGACCTATACATATATGTATCTTAATTTTAGTCAATTGTCTTTGTACCTATATTTTAATTTTGTACATTCAATAAAGTGTTAACTTAGATACAAGTACATAAACTAAAATAATCATCAAGGGGAGTTGTATTCGAAACGGAATAATATCGTCGCCGGCTGCGCTCCGTCAGGGCATAGCTTGCAGCGATGTGCTGTGCACACCCACTGCTGGGTAAAGACCTCTTTCTTTATTTACACGCCGCTTTGCCCGGTACTGTGCCAGTCTCATCCACAGCTCTCCACCAGACTGCCAAATGTTATCTGACTAACGGGTGACCGCCTTCGAACCTATACGTAGCCATGTAGTAATAATTCCACAAATAATACTAATAAATCAACTTTATTGAGGCTTTATCAGAGGCGTCTCAACCTATGGTGCAGAGTGTGCGGCGCACACGGGCGCCGGGTCTAAGGGGGCGCCGAGCGCCCTCTAATGCGACACCTCCAAAGATGCGTCGCTCGCGGCGCCGGCGCTCTCAAAGACCCTGCGCCCGTGTGATGGCCGACGCCGGGGGCGGCGCGGTAGCAAAGAAAGGCTACTCTATTTAAATTTACACAATGACTTTTGTTTCAACGTGAAATCAGCCTTAAAACAGATAATTGAAGATTAAATTGCGCCTACTAGACTAGGTAGTAGTAGTTAGTTGGTTTGGGCATGTAGAGCGGATGGATGAAAGTAGACTAACTAAACAGATATATATGGGGAGTGTGAATGGTTTCGTTGGGAGGGGAAGGCCTAGACGGACGTTCCGAGACCAAATAGGAGACGTTTTGGAAAAAGGTCAGGTCAGGAGTACCCGAAACCGACGAGCATGTATGAAGAGACTGATGACTGTGGATGAAGCGAAAGAAATATGTCAGGATCGTAGCAAGTGGAATAAAGTAGTCTCTGCCTACCCCTGTGGGAAAGAGGCGTGACGGTATGTATGTATGTATGTATGTACTAGACTAGAGGGCGCCAGGGTACCTACTGGTTGCACACGGGCGCCACAAGGGCTAGAGACGCCTCTGGGCTTTATTACATTATTATGAATAATAAAAACAAGTACTTATAACAAAATCTGTATTGCTGGAATAATACGTACACATACACATACACGAATCACGTCTTTATCCCTTACGGGGTAGACAGAGCCAAAGGTGCCTAAAAGGTACCTACAGGCCACATTTAGCAAGATTGTGAGCGTATAGGTGGAAAATGGAATCAAAATAGTGATGGGTTGCTAGCCTCATCGCCTATAACATGATTCCTAATATTTTCGCCCATTCCCTCGATGGGCTTTTACCATCTGCGCGGGTAAAGAAGCAACTGGTACATTCTAAGTTTTTTCTTTGCTCCCAGACCAGCACGGAAAGTTGCTGGAATAATGGATTTAAAAAAGGTAGTTAACAAAAAAACGTATATCATTTTTTAGTTATTTATTACTAGTTTCTGCCTGCAACTTCCTCTGCATGCATGCATGCAGCTGCTGGCCATGTCCACGACGGCTCCTAAAATGTTAATAATTCTTATACACCAAAATTCGATATTCGTAGTTCGTTCGTAGGCTTGAGGGGAAAGCCTGTTGCTATCGAATTGTCTACCGCTGTTTTTGTTGTATAATAATAAGTGTGGGACATATTATAGTTCGTTAGGGAAAATGATTTTATGGTAAATAATAATAAATAAATGTCTTGGGACAAATTACACCAATTGCCCCAGTACAACAAACAAGTTTGGAAACTTTTCTTAACTTCTCGTACCAGATGTAATCACTCCAGGGTTAATTTATTATTGTATTCTATCAATTTAGCTATAATACCTTGATTAAAATACACAGTAAAGCAATTAAACAAAGTTAAAAATGTAAACCGAACTTACTTAGTTTGTTGATTGTTGGGAAGACACTGACAACTGACCACCGATTAGAGAGATACACTGACAAGATGTTTTTTTTTAAATTAAGTTTGCGTTTATTTTCGTTCACACTGTATTTAGAGTTTTTGATTATAAATGATATGTTTTGTTATTTGGATATTAATATTTCAATTAACCAAGACCAAGTATCTAATTTAGTTATCTAAGTGAATGAAAACGCTAGAATTAGGGTCAATTAATTTAATAAAAATCATTCGTCACTAAAGATGTTTGCAAAAACAAAACTTTTTGGTCCATTCAATTGCTTTCGCTTTTCAAAGCGATTGCGAGGGTGATCGGAATATTTTTTTTACATAATACCAATGTTTCAAGGCGGTCGGAGTCGGAATCATAATCACAATCAACTTGGACGACGAATACGATCGCGATTCGCGATATGATTGGCTGGATATGACGATTAGTGTCGTACTTATTAGTATTGTTAAGAATTAGCTACTTATTAGGAAATTTCTAGTTATTTTTTAAATTAAAAAGAATACAACATTACAAATGCGAAGTTTATTTTCATTTTATTCCTTTTCGAATACAACTCCCCTTGATGATTATTTTTATTTACTTACTTGCATCTAAGTAAACATTTTATTGAATGTACAGAATTGAATGCACGTGTTTAATGATATTTAGTAGTTTATTTATGAATTGTTTGTTGTATTTTGAGATGTATGCTCTATTGTGGCTTTCACTGTATGGATATTTTAAACTCACTCTTTGTCGGTTTCTCGCTTAATGCTCCTCTCATTTACTCAAAGGTTAACTGGTAGAGATCCCTTATAGGGATAAGTTCGCCTTTGTGCATATATTTAAGGTCTTTTTTTTGTGATTTGTCTCTACTTCTCTATATTTGTACAATAAAGCATTTACTTACTTACTTACTTACTTAAAATATACAAACACAATTGACAGAAATTAAGATACATATAGGTACAAAGGCGGGCTTATTTTACTTTACTTCTTGCCATTTTTATCGTTTTGATCGACATTCAAAGGAAAACATAACAACAAAATATTAAATTTTACCTAGCAATTGGGAATGGATGATTATTTTAAAAGTGCTCGATGATTTTTCTATTGATAGGAATAACCATCCTTAGCTACAGAAAAAAGTTACAGATTTTTCCATCGAACGATATATTTTATAAAAATAAAAACGTTTTACTCAGTCATTCGGCGGCCCCTATATACGGCTGATAAGCAGTAGGTCATAACATAACAAATAAAAAAAAGGCTGCTTGAATCTGTGGTACACAATGACATAAGTAGCTAAAAAAAGCAACGGCTAAGTGGCGCCGTCTGTGAATTGTTGGTGTTACTAAACCATACACGGGGAATTTCATTAAACATTAACATTAATTTTCAACACAGTTGCTCGTAATTTGAGTCTTATTGCACCGCATTTAAACTCATAATTTAGCTTATTACGCACAAGTGCTGTAATATATTACCGCACAAGTGCGGTAATATAAACTTTTTTTAAATCTCAGCAAACGGTTCAGTATCTATAGGAACAAGGAATATTTTCGTGAATATTAAACTATTTTAGGTTAAAGATGATAAAGAAACATTTAAGTTCGACAAATTATTCATTTTTATCTAAAGAGTGACCATAATTTGCAAATTTAAGACATTGATTAATTATTTTATTATAATTTTAATTTTAGGCTCTTTAGCAGTCTGTTGTCAGTGCCTTCGTCGTGCGCGTGCTAAGTGCACAGCGCGCATGCGCGAGTGCTGCGTGCGGATTGGAACGGAGAAATAATATTTGCCGCCATTTTTCACTGATATTGTTGATTCAGACTTTGTTATTTTGTTACTTTAAAAATTACGCGTTCAAGTAATAAAGAAATGTAGTGCCCGTCGCTGGAAATACTAAAATATGTTCGGACAATGTTCGGACAGTTATATCAGTAAGAAATCCAAGGTGTTAATTACATCGCGCGTACAATACGCCTCGTGTGTAATTACCAACATAGCACACTTGTATCATAATGTACTATTCTCATACAACATTCAGTAGTGTTGTTGATTCTGAGTAGAAATAAGCCCAATAATTTCCAAAATCTGGGAAAAAATATATATTGTCATTTTTATTGAAATTCCCCATGTATGGTTGAGTAACACCAACAATTCACAGACGGCGCCACTTAGCCGATGCTTTTTTTTAGCTACTTATGTCATTGTGTACCACAGATTCATGCAGCCTATTTTTTATTTTGACGTACTGCTTATCAGGCAGGACTTTTTGGCAAATCATTCGTTCAATTGCTTTCAAAAATGGCTCGCAATCACTTTCGAAAGCGATGCCAAGCCGATCGAGTTACGTGGAACGATTGTTTTCATTTTGAAACCAATCTCGGAATCAGCTGTCAAAAATGAAGACGATGCTGATTGCGAGCGAGTTACGTAATAAGCCTGCAGGTTAGCTGGAGCTGCTAATTAAGTTTGTTACAGTTACCAAGAGTCTTAGTTGTGGGATGTAATCAATTTGTGGCCCGAGGAAGCGACCGCCACTGCGATACGGCAACCCGTGCACACACCTGCAAAGTCTGATAAACCGGGCCCGTTAACGTCCTAACGAATTAGAAGCAGTAACGTGCACACTAGGCTACTCAGACTCGCTTCCTGTGTCTGTTACAAGATAATCATTCAAAATCATCTCGGGTATATATGGACGCTCGGTCAACCAAACGATAGCGCGATGTAACTTGCGCGCAGCGCCATCTGTTGGCGTATTTCGTAAGCTCAGTTGCTGTTGGCCTTAATACTTATCGTTTCTGTGTCGGCCATACGATACCGCGTTCTATTGCGCGCGGCGCCCTCTAGCGGGTTATCTTATAAATAATAACGTCATGCTACACATGTAATTTGTACGAAACTTTCATTCAATTAGTTATGGCAGTTACATTTGTAACATAAAGGTAACTTCTTGTGCAAAATATCTTTCAAGTTGCTGTTCATTGCAAAGTAAATTTGTTGGTGCGACTAAGATTCTTAGCAACATTAGCAAAAAAATATTTAGCAGTTGCAGCAAATAATATTAGCTACAGTTTGTGAGTAAGTTAGTCAAAGCTGCAAAAAGTTCTTGACTGCCACACTTAAGTCTGATTTGCTACGACTGCTAATATAATATTGCTGTTCATTGCAAAGTAAATTTGTTGGTGCGACTAAGATTCTTAGCAACATTAGCAAAAAAATATTTAGCAGTTGCAGCAAATAATATTAGCTACAGTTTGTGAATAAGTTAGTCAAAGCTGCAAAAAGTTCTTGGCTGCCACACATAAGTCTGATTTGCTACGACTGCTAATATAATATTGCTGTTCATTGCAAAGTAAATTTGTTGGTGCGGCTAAGATTCTTAGCAACATTAGCAAAAAATTATTTAGCAGATGCAGCAAAGAATATTAGCTACAGTTTGTGAATAAGTTAGTCAAAGCTGCAAAAAGTTCTTGGCTGCCACACTTAAGTCTGATTTGCTACGACTGCTAATATAATATTGCTGCTCATTGCAAAGTAAATTTGTTGGTGCGACTAAGATTTTTAGCAACATTAGCAAAAAAATATTTAGCAGTTGCAGCAAATAATATTAGCTACAGTTTGTGAATAAGTTAGTCAAAGCTGCAAAAAGTTCTTGGCTGCCACACATAAGTCTGATTTGCTACGACTGCTAATATAATATTGCTGTTCATTGCAAAGTAAATTTGTTGGTGCGGCTAAGATTCTTAGCAACATTAGCAAAAAATTATTTAGCAGATGCAGCAAAGAATATTAGCTACAGTTTGTGAATAAGTTAGTCAAAGCTGCAAAAAGTTCTTGGCTGCCACACTTAAGTCTGATTTGCTACGACTGCTAATATAATATTGCTGCTCATTGCAAAGTAAATTTGTTGGTGCGACTAAGATTCTTAGCAACATTAGCAAAAAAATATTTAGCAGTTGCAGCAAATAATATTAGCTACAGTTTGTGAATAAGTTAGTCAAAGCTGCAAAAAGTTCTTGGCTGCCACACATAAGTCTGATTTGCTACGACTGCTAATATAATATTGCTGTTCATTGCAAAGTAAATTTGTTGGTGCGACTAAGATTCTTAGCAACATTAGCGAAGGATATATTAGTAGATGAATCAGAAAAAAATTAGCAGCCGTTGCAAAAATGTTATTAGTGATTGCAAAATGTATTTATCAAACGTATCAAAGATATTATCTGCTGTCTAACACATGTAAAATTAGTAATAGTAACGAAATTTTTATCCACTATAACTAAGAATTATTAACGGTTACAACTAACAGCAATTACTAAATTATTTTGTTGATAAATTAGCTATAGTTGCTAATCAATTAGTACTGTTAGCAAATTATTTGAAATTCGTTTAGCTAAATATCGTTATCAGTGGTAGCTAACTGGTTTTAGTTGCTATAGACATGGCCTTGTTACAGTTGCAAACAAATTGTATGCCACAGCAAAGAAAATTTCAGCAAAGGGAGCTTAGCTATCACGGCTAATTCATTTCTCTCCGTGCGCCGTTTAAATGAAACGGACGATTTGTCGCACACATACTTAATGCTAATTTTAGACTTATATGGTTTTCTCATGGGTGCCACTGTCAGAACTGGACCAAATTAAAATGGGACCACACGGGAAGCACCAGCTTTCAAATAATAAAAGAATAATTAACATCGCTTCGCCCAATCCAATGTTATGAGGTAACAAACATAAAAAAAACATACAGACGAATTGAGAACCTCCTCCTTTTTTGAAGTCGGTTAAAAATTAGTAGGTATCTACTAAAGATTCTGAGTGATCTTCCAAGTTTCTGGTTGCAGCACCTACTCCTAATCCAAATAATTCGGGTAACTTCTAACGACAACAACTTGCTTTAATATTTTGATTGCGACATTGAATCAATCGACCATGAATGATTTAAATGATCGTTAGTTAAAAGGCATGTTACCGACTTGTTGTTTACTATATAAGCAATCTAATTATAATTAAGTACCCTACTTAGCACCTATTTTGACGCGAGCCTAAATATCAAACGATTAAGCAATTGCCGCGGGTTTTTTATAATTATAGAATTAGTCACCGATAACGACCTGGTGTTTAAACACAAGGTCAGAATGTATTACTTAATTGTTAGAACCAAATTGAAAGGTTAGCGTTATTATCCTGGTTCTGACATTCATTATCTCTGAAAGGATTATAGGTGTTCGACGAAACGCAGACAAAAGAAGGGTCATGACATTACTCAGCAATAAGCACCTTAAATAGGACATTTTTTTGGGGTCCGTGGCACAAAAGTTAAAACTGAACCCTATTGTATCCCACTTCGGTTAGTTCAGTGGTTCTTAACCTTTCAGACATGAGGGACCTTTTATCAAAATTTCTGTCTTGCCATGGACCACCTGTAACTCTAATCTAATGTATGGCTTCGATCGGTCCCAATGGACGGAATAGCATATTCACACGCTGTGTCTGGTTGTCACTTATCTAATAATATTTATTTGATTGGCTCCGCGTACTACCTTGGATGCTTCCAGGGACACCAGTGGTCTGACAGACATATTCCTTGAAGACTTTAGCGGGGCACAAATAATGAATTTAAAAAAAAAAACACGGGGTCGAACATAAAGATTAAATATTAATAAGACATATTTCTTGAAGATCATAATGGTGCTCTAAGAAGGAGATTAATAGGTCTTACATACCTACTTTTTAAATGGCTCTATTAACTGTAAGTTTCGATAAACACATGACCCTCTTTTTGTGCTACGCCGCAATCGAATAAAAATACTGTAAATTAACCTCGGAAACCATACTTTTCTATCTTCTTTGAAAACTTTTATACTGAACTTTATTTCCGATAAATTAACTCTAAATGAACAAAGTCGCGGGGAAAAGCTGGTACCTATACCTATTGCACATTTTCCGCATAGTACGGAACCCTATGCATGTGGCCCGACGCGCTCTTGGCCGGTTTCTCACGTAGATAATGCCCAGTTCCCACGGTGCGAACTTACGGATTAGGCAGTAGGTACCTAGCACCACATTGAATATCGTTAAGCTAAACGCACTCTATGAAAAAAATAAACCTTAGTTAGGTATATGGGTAAATGTACTTTTAAAATTTCAGCCCCGATAATGATTCGATCGACGACCGAATAACTTAGTGGGAAATGCTTTGGTGGACGCTAAACTTCAACGTTCTATATTAGGTCATTTGGAATGGAAGTGGATTAGTTTTCGGTGCAAAAATGTCAATCAGTAGGTACCGTCATTCAATCAGTAGGTACCTAATAATAATCCTTTTAAACATGAGGTTATAATAATATCTCATAGCTGTTTTGACTACAAATCATCATTGAATAAATGGTTTGAGAATTTATTAAAAAAATACCAAATTTAGCCTTATTTGATGATTTTAAGTCATAAACCAAAAATTCCATAACAAACATTTTTTTTTCAAAAATGTCAACATTGTTAATAAAAAAATTGTCATCGAATTTTGCGTGTGTGCATTTCCTCGTTACAGTGAGGTGAAAAGTTTTGTGTTACACACGGGTGCAATATATTACATCTTGTGTGTTAAAACACTCGCTACGCTCGGGATTCTATTTTGGAACCACTCGCTTCGCTCGTGGTTCAACTATAGATTCCTTTCGCTTGCTCGTGTTTCAATTCCACACAAATAAGTATTGACTTATTAGAGGGGTTAAAACTGGCTTCAAATGGTTCATGTTAGTAATGAATGATCCATAATAATTTTATGAATCATTATGTATTATTAACAGACATTTGCTTGCTATGTCACTAGTTCCTTTTTCTAGGCTTGAACTTGGCTTAACACGCTGCCATGCGTGTGTCTTGTCTATATCTCATTTATGTTTAGGTACACCTAGGTAGGATACATCCATCAGCCTAATACAATGTAGGGCGTGCGAAAGCAATATCGCTGCTTATAAACTGAAGGGCCACAAATCAAAATTTTCCAAAATCACTTTTATTTAAAAAACGTGGCCAAAATCAACCTTATTTTCATATGTCACAAAGACACCGGTCAAAATCGGTCTCTAAATGGCAATTTTATGCATACGCCCTTTTGGCATTTTTACGCATTGACGGTTAAGTTCAGAGCAAAGCGGCCATTATTTGAGTTGCGACCCGACCAGTCGGCGCGAGCGCACCTCAGCTTGTGAATTTTATGGATAACAAGGCCACATTTGGGAATGCAACCGTTTCGCCTATAAAAAACAAGTAAGTACTCAATTATTTATAAGACTAAGGTGCCACGTTTTGAAAAGTGTTTGTCTCGCTTATAGAAACAAAGAAGGACAGGATCATTTTGTAAGCAAAGGTGCCATGTTTTGGAATGTGTCCGCTTAGTAATAAAAAATGCCAATAATGTTATTATTGTTATAACTTTTTTTTGTAAAATGTCTGTTTTGCTCAAAACATTGTTGTATTTGCGATGTTTTCTTTCAAGACAAACAAAGGCTTTGATACAATTTTGAATTGCTGTTTGGCACAGGAATCCTTTATTTTATGATATGGCATTTTATGTTGTGCAATAAAAATAGACACATTTACTATTTATCTATATTTTAACTAACTATTCTAATACGCGCAAATTTCTATTTCTTGTATACCATTCAAATGAACGAGGTTTGTGACGCTCCTGAATCAACGGCACTATGCAACTCGCTTTATTATTAATTTCTGCGTCGTTCTTTCATCTTTCACCCTTTCTTCCATATCAAAACCAACGCAACATACTTGTATCGATGCTTGCCTTGTCTTTTTCTTTAGTTTGTGTATTTATTTTCACTTGCAGAATATGTACCAGATCACACAGAATTTTGAACATGGTTCTACCTAAAACCAATAATTCCGTCCGTCAACAAATACAAGCGCCCGATCAAGATGTACCTGTACCAAAGAAAAGAAAAAAAACGCTCATCAATTTACAGAAGCATGATTCTCAGTCTTTACTTAAGTTATCAAAGATTCTGATGATGGCTCTAGCTCAAGTTCTGATAGCGATTCTGGCAAATCTACGAGCTCAGAGGGCACAGAAGATTGTTAAATATATAAATAATCAAAGATTTGGTTGTTTCTTTGTTAGCGTTGAAGAGGCTCCGAAACTACTGGGCAGATTTGAAAAATTCTTTCACATTAAGCACACTATCCCTGCTGAACATAGGTTATATTTGATTCGTCCCGGCCGAAGTTGCGGGAACAGCTAGTCTATATAAATAAAAATGGATCGTCGAAATGCATGTAACTACCGCTTAACTTCCGGACGACTGCACCAAATTTAATCATTATTTTTTTGTTACGTTCTTTATTGCCAGGACATGGTTTGTAAATAGTAAAATTATGAAAAAAAAATCTAGTGGGGACGAAGCCCCAGGCGCTAGTAATAAATAATTGAGAAGTTATTTAGTAATTATTACTTAGAAATCGCATAATTATAAAAATATGTTATACCATAAGTGACAATTTTGGTCTCTTGTCAGAACTAATAAGGTACGATATTATTATAATTGCATAAGAAGCTATAATTATGGTGTTACCTACAATTATTTATGCCTGTTGAGGTTCTAGAAGCATTTATTGTTGTTAAATACTTATTTTGTATGATGTCAAAACACTTTTTATATCATTAAAATGTAAGTTTTTGATTTATATAAAAAATAGCAATTTGCAAAGATTAGTTTTTTTCATGTTTTTTGATTATTATAATATTGTCTTTATTCAGCTTGGTTGTGATAAAAAAATTAAAGAAAACATTTTTATTTTTTCTACTTGTGGCCTTTTATTCAAATTATTTATTTACTTGTGAAGAAAATTTTATATGCTAAACGGACTTATGTGCTGCTAGTCGTCTTTGGGTTATAGTTACCTCAATGTTAAAATAAACAAGAGGTAGAGAATTAAAATACGCATCGACGGTATTATGACACAAAAGCATTGGACGTAGGTGTGCAAAAAAACAAATAAAAAATGAAATTAAAATTTTCATTGTGCTCTCCCCAAAAAAACTTTATTTTGATTTGTGGCACTTTCGTTTATAAGCAGCGATATAGACACACACACACACTCATAAGAATAAAAACATAACCGCCAAATCTGGAAGCAATGGCAGGGATCATCTCATCATTTCATCATCATCACAAAATCTCATAATAAATAGCACTGAGCTATCCAGTGCCATCTAGTGTGCGAGTAGTGCACGTTTTTGTTTTAATGGTACAGCGTTATAGTATTTTAGCTGTTTGCAAGATGGCGCTTTTAACACTTTACTATTCAGTTACCAGCAATAAAAATAATTTCATTTCAGTTTTCACTCAGACAACACCATTAAAACGTCAAAATAATTTTTCTCTCCGGTCGCTGCTGGCTATCGCTGTAAATTTTATAAAATTATCGCTTTATCGCGTAACAATGCTTTAAAGGTGTGCAAATAAGACAAATCCAAAGTGCTAGTTTTGTGAAAATGATAGTTTTACCGGGGTAAACCGACGTTTTTAGAGTCGGGGCGCCATGTCCTGACACCCGAATTCGGGAAGAAGAGTACAATAATAACAAAGCACTCGTTTGTGTTTGCTGGTTCAAAGAGGTTGAAGATGTTCTCGAAATCAATGACGAGTAAGGATACATTTTTGGAGCAGACAAAGGCGGCACGGGAGGAGCGGGCGTTGGAAAAGAAACGGGAACAGTCTGCTGCGAAGATACAGGCCTATGTCAGGGGGTGGCTCGCTAGGAAGAGGTTCTTGCGCATGATACTGTGAGTACCACTTATTTAAACTATAGTTCTTATCCCTTGTAAAAGACCGTTTTTGTTTTCCAATAAGAATAAAATTAGAAAAAGTGGATTCAATACTTCATCTTCTCTGCCAATGTTTCATGGACTGAATAAACAAAGAATTCATGTTTTTCATCACCACCATAATTTTACTGTTAAACTGTCTGTTTCTCCAATCCATTTTAAGGAGCCAATGAGAATTTTATTCTACCTATTATTTGAAAAAAAAAACCTTAGACCGGAATGTTCAATTGGATTATACCAAAATTTTGATCTCATTATCATAAATTTTAAAGTTTTTTTTTCTGATTTTCCTGAGGCGCTTGTGTGATTATGCCAGCTTTGTTGATGGACTCTAGAGCTTAAATCATCAAACACTCCCCTGACTAATGCTGCCACGTTCTCTGCTAGAAAAGAAATGTTTAACTTAACTAACCCGTATATTGTTAGCCTGCTCTGATACCTGAGTGTGCAACTTTCTGTTTGCTGTCCCGTTAAACAGGCTCAAATCAGCCAAGTACTTCTCTCTGTTATTTTTAGTCACATCAAAAATGTGATCATATAAAAAAGCAAGTGTAATTTTATTACACTTCTGTTGTTTCCATGCAAGGCAAGAAAACAGCTCTGCACTGCTAAGACTATTGCTTAGACTATGGCAATGTGAATAAATCAAAATATGTATAAATTATATTTGTTACTGGGTACGGTTCCTTATTTATTATTGTCAACTCAAAAGTAATTTCAAACCAATAATGATGAACTGACCTAAGGAACTGGGCCTAGACACAAATAGAATTACAACTACATAGATTTCTACAGTATTTTGATGTGATTAGCTTTCATGTAATTCACAATGCATATGAATCATGATCATTCACACACAAGTAATAAAAATGCAATTTCATTAACAAAAAAAAAAAAAATTAAATTATTGTGAACTAGAATATAGATGTGTACAAAATGTTATTATGTGTAAATTTGAAGCCAATAATGATGAACTGATCTCACTTAATAACATTTTGTACATATTATCTATGGTCTAGTTCACAATAATTTAACTAATTACATTTATTGTGTCAATGAAATTGCAATTTTATTACTTATGAACTAGACCATCCACATGATTGCATGATTCATAATATATGCATTGCGAATTAAATGAAAACTATACACATCAAAATACTGTAGAAAAAAACTCATCTGTCAGTATGTTTTTGCTGTCTGTCCATGACACATTGTAAGCTACAATTTTTTATTATTATTAATAGGTTAAACATTACATGTCTGTTTCAGAAATGAATTTGATCAACATTTTCCCGATCACACAACATCCCAGGATGACACACCACAGCTTCCCGAGCTTGTCCCAGCTCTGGACATCTACAAGGCAACTAGCCAGCTGTTCTTGGTGTTCAAGAAAGAGAGAGACAGAAAACGATTTGAGAAACTCTGTAAATACATTGTGCAGAGTCTGCATTCGGAATCCGTAAAGCTTTCTTATGTAGGAGTGTTCTTGAACAAAGAATATAGGTAACCAAATGAGTTATTTATTACATTGTTAGCCTAGACTCATTCTTGACAGTAAAGCTACAACTACAGGTGATTCTCTAAACATTTGGCAGACAATAATAATCTGACCCTTTCGATCGTAGATATTGTACACAGTCAGGTGTCTTGCGTATTTCGCGTTGGTCATGCGGAACACGAAATGGCAACATAATTGATTATGTGTTATACTGAGAGTGAATGGGTTACATTTTGCAATCAAAATGTAACCCTATATATCCAGAGTGCAGCAATTAATTGGATGTTGTTTTTTTTAGAGACACAATAGACCTTCTCGAAATTCATGGCGTGTGTTGCTAACTAACCATTGTGCGAAACGCCTTTCGGCTGCGCAATGAACAGAGATTCGTCGGCCGTGCCCCCAGTTGATCATAGTTGTAGTGGTTGACTATAACATCCGTACTAGACTGGCAAAAAAAATCCTGTTTGTTGCATTACATTGCGGCACTGGGTCGACGACTTCTAACTCGTTCGCATCATAGCCATGCAATGTAATGAAACTAAACTGGGCTTAAAGAATTTAACAGTATTAATCCAACTTAAAGTACGCGAAAATTACCTTCGCATTCAGTTATGTTTGGATTGAATATTTATTATTTGCCATTTGAGTGACATTGAGAATGAATTCTATTGTTCAATCTTTTTGTTATTATGTAAAAAGAATATATGGGTTATGAAAACAATGTCAGATGGATAATGTTTACTTTCTGGTATGTGACATGTAGTGTTGAAAATTTTATTAGCTTAAAAGTTTCACATTAGTCCTACACAATTAACAGGCTGTATGCATTATGTATAACTGAGTAGATTTCGTAACACACCTGTTACCACTTTCGATAGTACTTCTAATCAAAACCGGTAATATTAAAATATTGTACCTTTTGTCTTCCGCAGTCTGCGATGGATAGCGCACATCAAAGACCTCCTCTTCAAATGCTGCATGTACCTAGAAGAACTAAAGCCGGAGTCTCCGGTTGATATGCAGAGTATCCTCATATTTCTTCACACCCTCGTGGCCTTCACAGCCACTAACACCTGGGCTCTGACCAGACTGAAGAACTTTGAGAAACTCCGAGGTGGCATGATGCAGCTATGTGCCAATGTCATGGGATCCTTGTTTCATAAAGGATATTATTTAACTTTGAAGGTATGTTTTTTATGTCTAACGCATGCTAGTTTTTAAATACCATTGTTGCCCAGGGTGCACCATCCCTAACACAACTCTTCTCCCATTGGAAGAGAATTGTAACGCTACTTAAGCACACAAGGAGATTATTTAACTCGCACCCTTATGCTAGCACTTATGCCGGGTACTCTGCAAGCTGCATTACACGTTGCAGTAACCAAAAACCCTAGTATGGACGTGGCATTCCGCTCCTGGTAGCCATGCGAGCCACGTTCTCACTAGGGTTTTTAGATACCTTACAGATGTTACTTATCTGCGAGTTGTAACCGGCTTTACTTCGCCTTATTTGACAATTTAAAAAAAAAAAAGAAAAGCAAAATGTGAAAGGGAAAGGACTCAGCAGAACTGCTGGTTTTCAGTCCTCACCTAATTGTTTGTACCAAAGAAATTGTAACTAATTACCTAAACGTAAAGAAGCGTGCAGTGAATTTCCGGCTTTATTATGGCATTGTTGATTTTGTAATAATGTTGTATTACATGTTTCAGTGCATTGCGTAATGCATTAGATAGAACAGGAACATGTTATGAGGTCATGCCAGTGAACTGTGTTATCGTTATTTGTCACAATGCAATGCTTGCAATTATAATGTTATTGAATTTATTTTGTTCCTAATGTTAATCAATTTTTTTTATCTATTATGCATACTGTTGGATTTATAGCGGAGAATGATCAGACTACAAATTTGCGTTAATAGATTATAGGTACTTCGTTTTTTTACATTTTAAAAAAAGGTAAACAATCTTGACACGTCTTTTTTTTTAATTTTTAAAAATAATTAGGTAATAGCAAGTTAAAATTTTAAACCTCTGAAATGTCGTGATTTGTTTAGTTTTCGTTTTGTATGTTTCAGTTACCGATTTTTAAAAAGATTGTTGTTTTTTTAAATGCCAAAAAACGAAATATAGACAGAGACGTTTCAATTAAATTTGTCGGATTAAAAGGTATTAGAATGACGCAAATGACACAATGCTAATTGCTTTGGAACCTTATTCCAATTATGTAATGCCTTGCACATAACAAGCGCTATAAAAGCATTCCCAACGGAATGTGATTGAAATGTGCTAGGCCCATTATACTCGTAATATCCACTCTAGTTGTTGGGGCGAGAAACTATCAAGTACTTTACATTATTACTATTTTACACATAGAGTCGGATAGCTGATTTATATTTTGTAGCTAAGCTAGCTACTTTATTTGAGATGGTGTTTTGAGCTTACTCGGGGTTTTTACTTCACGAAATTGGTATCATTGTCTTTGGATCATGGATTGGATCATGTCAAATATATGTCACTGGCTTTATTGTTTACGGCGTAAAGGTGTATAGATGTTTCTGACCTCTTGGTAACGTACAGTCAAGTGTAATAATGTGTATAACTCATATCTAGTCAAAGTTTAAAAATAAGTACCATACGCTCTTACACCGGCGTAATAAGGTCGGAACACATTATTGAGAAGTTCGTATCGATACTTATTTTTGCACTTGACGGTACATATATTTATGACCTTGACTAATGTACCTACTACCTACTCCTCAAAACTTTTTTTTCATTATTGTCGATGGATGCGTTTGTAAAGGTGTGGCCTGACATTGCGCAGACCGCGTGTTGTGGTCGATTGGCATGTACCGAGCAATAGGAAACTTTAATATTTTTAATATGATTGTCATCTCAGACCAAATAACACGACAAGGCGTAGTTAAAGCCGGTCCTACTTTCCGTGTACTCTGGTTTCTGTTGTCCTGTCAATCGTTCGAAGGTTGACTGGACGAGATCCCTTTAAGGGATAAGTAAGCCTCTGTACATATTTTATCTTGTTACCAGTAAAATTAATGTGTTCTTTTGTACAAAAATACATGCATAAATACAACTCCGTCTTGGCTGTTTATCTGGTCAGACATTAAGCATTATCCTTCTTACAGTCGCTGCTACTCCGCGGTCTATGTCGTGAAAAGGTGTGCCTAAAGAACGTGGCCTTGACAGCCGTGGTGACTCTGTCGCTCCGTCCGCTGGTCTCGTCCCAGTTCTCTGAGAAACTGCTCACCATGTACATCATTCAGATATTGTCGGTGCCCACGCTGGTGTTCCACATGCAACAGATATCCCCGGAGGTGAGTGAAGGTAGTCTTGCTCATTTGACATTGTCCAGTCACCTTCAGATATATCGGAGTCTAAGCGCTCAAAAATATCCGAATGCGACAATATTGTCAATAATGTTTATCAAATTTTTTATTCTTATTTTTTTTTAAATACAAAAGGGGAATTAAAAACAAATTAAACAACGATTAAATTAAAAACTAAACTAAAACTAATATTAAAATGATTAAAAAAGGAGGGGGCCCGTGGCATAGTTCCACAGACGCTGGCAGCATTCCTACTTTGAACAGCGATACTAATACGCTGTCCAAGGAAGCTGCCAGCTCTGCGGTCACCCGTAGCGTCCATTAGCCTCTTTGGAATATTTTTGAATGTTAATTGTGCTTTTTTAAAAAGTGGTAAATCCGCGCATACCAGGATTTGTAGGAAATTCAATTACGAAATTTAATACGTTATTTGTACAGAGTACAATGTTTGATGGTAAATTATGCCTACTAATAAGTAGGTACAAAAGAAAACAGCCACATCACACCACTGAATATATTTATTTAATTATAACGGAGACGACCTTGTTCTTGCTTATTATAAGTCGCGTAGCACAACAAAAGTTCTTTAGCTCGAAGGACCAATGAAGGGCGCAGATCTTGATTAAAGGAAACGCCGTGCATACAATGGAAAAGACTGTGTTTCCGCTTCCAAATCTCTAGTACAATATTTTAATGCTTTTGCGTGGGCGGTCACCGTACTACTTCTTACATACAAAAACTCTTATCTGCCTACATTGTTTTGATATCAACTCTTACAAGGTGTGTATGGTATCATACAGTATTCGTATTTTATAAAACAATACAAGTTAATAATGTTTTTTCGATGACTCACATCCAAATTAAATGTCCATATTTAAATTTGAGGCGAAAATGTTCGAAAAAATCCTGATATTTTAATTCAAAGATAATTGGCTTGGTTTTTGAACAATAAGCGGATTGTGTTGAGTTCAAGCAGTTAATCTTATTCGCATTTAACCTTTTACTATCAGAAGTTCTATAATATCAATATGACGCATTAAGTGACGTGAATTTTTCCTTATGGCAAACTATTTTCTGTCACTTAACACTTGTGTAAAATAGGTATGTACCTAGTTAAAACAATGTTGAAACTAATTGCATGTAAATAATGTTGAAAACATCCATCATTGAATTGCAAATCTTTAATACGCCTTTTATTTCGAAGTTTTATTTTTAAATGACTTTCTATCCATACATACATACATAACCCTTTATCCCTTGCGGTGTAGACACAGCCTAAGGTAACGCCCTAAAGGCCACGATTAGCATGATTGTGGGCGTACAGGTCAAAAGAGGAATCAAAAAGTAATGGGCCGCATCGCCTATAACATGATACCTAAGATTTTCACCTATTCCCTCGATGGTATTTTGCCATCTGCGCGGAAAGCGAAGCAACTGGTACATTCTATGATTTTTCTTTGCATAGACCAGCGTGGAAGACCCAAACGGAAGTGTGAATGACTTTATTTTTAGCGTAACTGGTACTTATTGCTTTCCAACAGTCCATAGCTGTGTTCCGGACACACGCGATGTTTGATAAATGCTTGGAGTTCCTGAGCACTGACCAAAACATGCGCATAGTGTTCAACACGCTGGAAGGCAACTACGCACTGTGTCTGCTCGCCAACCTCGTGCAGCTGGCGCATCTGGAGCGCGAGCATGCGATGCCGGAGAGTTATTATCCTACGTTTGTGGTGAGTTGGAGGTCTTTTTTTTGTGATTTGTCTCTACTTCTCTATATTTGTACAATAAAGCATTTACTTACTTACTTACTTACTTAGTTGTTTAGTACTGCACAGAACACGCCTAATAGATAATACGCCAAAGCCAATTATACCAAAACACAGACTACTACTACCTCAGAAAAAAGCAAAACGTGGAAGTGTCATAAGCCACATTCACTAAGGAGACCGGTATCGCCAAACTCACACCGACAGTTTACTTGTACCTTGAAATCTTAGCAATCATTGGTCATAGCTGTTCTATTATAATAATAAATAACTTATAAATCGGTAACTTAATTTGAACTTTCCATCCACAGCATATTGCTAAAAGTCCACAGTACAGCCAAGGGCATAAATATATGTGCATTACCAAGATGTCATAAACATCTATACAGCATTATGCCATAAGCAATACGGCTGGTGACACATATATTTGACATGATGGCTGTATCGATATTTATGCCCTAGACCGTACAGATAGATAAAAACATCATCTAGTGAGAAGTAGTCCGCCTTTGTGCATGTATCTCAGTGTTTGTCAATTGTATTTTGTCGTGTTTATTTTGCACAATAAAGAGTTTACATACATACATACATACATAAGTAGCTAAAAGATAACCGACAGAACTTGACAGTTGGGGTTCCAATGTGTTGAGGCCTTTCTTCCAAATATTTGACCCCAATATTTCTCCACCCCATCAGCTAGTGGTAACGCGCTTCCTAGACTCCTGTCAGCAGTACGTGGTCTGCAAGAAGGGCAACCTCAGCAACTGGCATCCAGTCCTGGGATGGTTCTCGCAGAGCTTCGACGCGTACCTTCCCCCCGCTATGGGGAACTTACGCATGCAGTTGTCCTTGCTCTGGGGGGCTCCGTTGTTGAAGAAGATGTTGGCGGCGCCGCTGAAGGAGATGGTGGACGCGGGGGTGAGCGGGGAGGAGGGCGCGGGGCCCTCGCAGCCCTCCACGCCCGTGCAGAGCAACAACCCCGCCGCTATCATTAGACGAGCTTTTGAGGCGAGGACTAACAGGTGAGGCGGTTATAACTATAATCTATGCCATTGAAAGAAAAATAAAGAAATAGAAAGAGAAACGTTTACACACATTCGAATCGCGTACACACACAGACTTTCACACGCACATACACACATTGATACATTGGTTATGGACTTGGGGGTAATTACCCCCCATAAAGGTAAATCTCTGTTGAGGGGTAATGAGCAAGATTTCATCAGATAGTATAGTACAAAAGAGTTGCATTGTAAAATGTGGTTTTATTAATAGAAAATATCATTTTAGTAGCAATATTTAATATGTTCAAGATATATTTTATATTTGTTTGTTTAGTTCAAATATTTCAAGTCAAATTTCACTCACTTTCAATAGCCTTAAGTATAATGCAAGTACAGTTACCAAAAACCACAGTCGTCAATAAAGTTTGTATTAGAAATGAAAGTTATAACGGAAACTTTTTTTTCCCCAGAGCAAACGCCAACAAAAATTACAGAAAACTGGGTTCTCCCGACTGTACCAAAGCAGCTTTAATATGCTCTATGTATCACACCGCGCTACAGACGATGACGCAAGTGAAACTAGACATTTTGACAGGTGAGAATAAGCAATAGCAAGTAAGCCTAGAAGATGTCCAACACTTACTAGTGGAATGTGTTCGGAATCGTGTTGCGAGGGAGGCGTTGGTTGCAGCAGCCAATCTGAATATATATGACACGGGGATGTTTCTAGATATCTTGGCCCAACCGACCTCAGACGTCGCGTTGATGCTGTTCAGGTTGGCTGATGTGACCAATGAGCTAGTGTAATATATTGTTCCACTTGTTTAATACGCTGTTGCCCTATGGCAGCGGTTCTTAACCTTTTTGGCTGGCGACCCAAATTATAAATATTTTTGAAGTCCGCGACCCAAATTTTTTTTAATTTTTTAATAATTTCGATTATTTAAAACTCCTTCCGGGAGCTGGGAGATTCCAGGAGAGTGTGGAACCGTACCCGCGACCCATCCCAAAACCGCCCGCGACCCAAATTTGGGTCGCGACCCGAGGTTAAGAACCGCTGCCCTATGGGCTAATGTGACAAAATGTACGAAGCCCGTTTTAAAATAAAAAAATAAAAAAGTAAGCCATGGGGGGGGGGGGGGCGAGTCGGGTTAGGTAAAGGTAGGGTTAAGTCACTCGAGTTATCAACGAACGCAGCGACACCGGCTATCCTAAACACGTCTGTAACCATAAGACCATAGCAAAGTCGAACCCCCATGATTTCCTGGCAGATTCTGAGGGATCGTTATTCTTTTATCCGTGTTCTTTTGACCGTGTTCTACCGTACAACGTTGCCAACATTTTTCTTCTTCTTGTCACAAGATTTTTGAATAATGTATTTATTATATTGACATTGGTGAAATCATCGCATCTAAGGCTATATTAATAAAGAAGAAGAAGTAAGCAATGACACGAGTTGAGTGGCCTATTAAATAAATGAAACATTAATGTTATACAGGGTGTTTGGTAGCTATATACAAAGCTTTAAGGGGATGATAGCCGAGGTATTTTTGAACATTTTTAGCCATATATGTCTTAGCCGAAATTTGATATTTTTTTTTTAAATGGAAGACTTAGAATTTTTAGGAAAATACCCAGAATTTGATAGTCACGAGTCAATATTGCCCCAATGAGCGTTAATTTGAAAACAAAATCTTTTATTTCGGATAGTTTAATGTGTATTGGACCAAATGAAATAATTTTTAAGTGTCTTTCTTGCCAGAAAAACAAAATGGAGGCATTCGAAATTACTAAAAATGTCTTAGGTTGGAACAAAGTAATTTTTCAGTGCCATAAAAAAAAATTAAAAAAAATCCTTGAAATGTTCAAACATTTTTAGAAACATGCCTGTTTATTGTTCTTTCTTTTAAGGTATCACTCATTCCCATTGCTCGCTAAATCTGAGATAAAAAGTAAAAACCAAACTCAGGGAGCGCTCGCTAAGAGAATGTACTAGTCTTGGAATTTCACGTTAAAGGTACTTAACTAGTAAATTACATGAAAAAAAGATTAAAATTAAATCATTAATCTTCGGTTTCTTGTGATTTGAATACTAAATTAATTAATTTTACAATTTTTTTTTTACATTAATTTTATCTTTGTTCATGTCACTAAATTTACTAGTAAAATTTCAAGGCTAGTGCATTCTTAGCGAGCGCTCCCTGAGTTTGGTTTTTACTTTTTATCTCAGATTTAGCGAGCATTGTGAATGAGTGATACCTTAAAAGAAAGAACAATAAACAGGCATGTTTTTAATAATGTTTGAACATTTCAAGGATTTTTTTTTAATTTTTTTTTATGGCACAGAAAAATTACTCTGTTCCAACCTAAGACATTTTTAGTAATTTCGAATGCCTCCATTTTGTTTTTCTGGCAAGAAAGACACTTAAAAATTATTTCATTTGGTCCAATACACATTAAACTATCCGAAATAAAAGATTTTGTTTCCAAATTAACGCTCATTGGGGCAATATTGACTCGTGACTATCAAATTCTGGGTATTTTCCTAAAAATTCTAAGTCTTCCATTTAAAAAAAAAATATCAAATTTCGGCTAAGACATATATGGCTAAAAATGTTCAAAAATACCTCGGCTATCATCCCCTTAAAGCTTTGTATCTAGCTACCAAACACCCTGTATATGTATATTTACTCTGATTTATAAACTATAAAATAAAATTCAAATCAGCGTTTTTTTAAACTGTAGAAATTCTTGACGATCATTACTTATTATGTAAGCTATCACTGAAAAACGATATGTAAATGACAAAAACCTCTTTTCTTTTACAGGTCTTTGCAACCAAGACGAAATATTGTACACGCTGTGGCAATTCCTATGCACGTTGGGACCAAATTGTGGACTGAAATCATTTCTCGATCTCCTAGCTGTTAACACGAAGACGTCGGCGCCGGAGTTTCAGATGCTGATACTATTCGCGGACTGCATGACGCATTACGTTACGTGAGTTACAACTTACAACTCAGTTTCCGAACTGGGGGGATACGGCCCGAATTCGATTTTCGAAGTTCGTGTTGTCTCTCTCACTCTAAAATTATCGACTATTAGTATAAGTGGAACAGCGCAAAGCGATCTTCGAAAATCGAATTTCACAGTATGAGGTCTGACTCTCTTGTGTTAAAGAGATGTCGAGAAAATCGGTACAGTGATGGTGAACAAGGAAGCCTACGTAAATGAGTTTACGTCTTTATTATCCTACTAATATTACCCACAACGACAACGCACTGGCATCGCGTAAAGCGCTGCGGGTGTCTATGGACAGTGGTGTTCATTTAACATCGGGTGACCCACTAGTTCGTGCCTGGCCTCTCTAACATAAAAAAACAATGCGAAGGTTTGTGAGTGAGTGAGTGTGTATGTTTGTTTCTTCTTTACGTTGGAACGACTGGACGAATTTGGATTAAATTTGGAACGTAGATAGCTATTACTCTAAATTAAAACATTTGGAAGCGATAAACCAATTCTTTGCAGATGAAGTCGCGGGTAACAGCTAGTGTTAGATCATTTTATACTCGAAATACTTTGTTTATTGTTTGTTCTACCTACATACTAGCGACCCGCCCCAATTCTCACAGGTTATCGAACTATTTATAAATCTTCTTCATGAATCACTATCTATTGATGAAAGCCGTATTAAATCCGTTGCGTAGTTCAAAATATCTAAGCGTACCAGTGGCGTGGCGTCCATAGAACTCGATTCCCACCGACTTGCCTATTTTAAGGCAGTTAGGCGCTTTTATTGTGCAGAATTAGAAGAAAAGGCTAGTTAAATTTCCTTCGCCTTGCCTTCTGATATACTAGACGCCACGCCACTGAAGCGTATATACATACAGACGGCGGAGAGCTACTTTGTTTTAAATGTGTGTATTGCTTTTTCAGGATTTTAGATGATATGGAAATGTATGAACAACAGGAGCCGTTCAAGCTACAAGACTTTGTAAATATGTCGCAGTTCCTCAATATGTTTGTTTATAAGTCTATAATGAACCAATTATTTGGTGAGTACCTCCGTATGTACAGTCGAGGGCATAAATATTGATACAGCCATCATGTCAAATATATGTGTCACCGCCTTTATTCTTTGTAGCATAGAGATGGCAAGGTATTATACACATATTTATGCCTTTGACTGTACATACAACATTTTTAGTGTAATGATAAACATTATTCAATTATTTCCTTGAAACTTATTCTTATCGGCTTAATTGGCATTGTTCATTTTTTTTTTGTATGCTCCAATTCGAAAACCATTTCGAGGAAAACCATCATTTATCCGATTTATCTTGTCCGATTTCAAAAATACTTTATGATTGCAGATATTTTTGTAATAAAAATAAAAAAAAAATAAAAGAATATTTATTCACACTCCAAAACAAACAATACAATAAAAACAGAATAAAAATGAAAAAACAAATTGTGAAAAGGAAAGGACTCAGCAGAACTGCTGGTTTTCAGTCCTCACCTAAAATGTAGGAAATGGTAGTGTGGCTGACAAAAACGAAACACTACCTAAACTAACTTAAAATAATATTAAAAAAAGGAAATGTAAAACTGTTATAAAACTTCAGATAACGACTTACACATAATAAAGAGTGAGAGAGATTTTCGGAGCAACTAACTATAACATTTTGACCTGTCGTAGATTTGTCCAGCAACATGCTGTTTTTTGCTGGTCGAGAATCCATTTTTTACAAATAGACCTAAAACCGCCGATAGACTGACACTTGAGAATAGGCGGAGGTAGGTCGTTCCAGCACTTGGACGCTGCGAAGCGAAAACTACCCCTGAAAGCTACCAAGCGGGGCAGCGGAAGCTCCATCCTGGGGGTGCGTTCCGGCCTCGAGCGTCCCTCTCTATCACCACACCACTTCAATTTCTGTCGCAAATACACTGGCACGTTTGCTTTCCTTAATTTAAAAACAAGACAGTTAAGCTTTAATGTACGCCTATTTTTCATGTTGAGAACATCAAGAGTATTAAGCCAGGGAGTAACATGTGACCGTCGATCTATATTGTAACAGAAACGCATGCAAGAGTTCTGAACCCTTTGTATCTTTCTTTCAGTCCTTTTATTGAGACAGGGCCCATAAACGACGTCCCCGTAATCTAAGTTGGAGAGGACTAGACTATCCATCAATTTACTGCGCACTCTGGTACTTAAAAATGGTCTTAGTTTGTACAACGATTTTAAGGCCCCGTAACATTTTCCAACTTTAAACTTAACATGATTTTCAAAAGTAAGCCTGCCATCAAAGACAATTCCAAGATTCTTAACCACACATGACTCCTGGATAGGAAGACCATTTATTAAGATAGTGGGGTTCTCGCGGCGAACAATATTTATCTGGTGTTTTGTCCCTAGGATAATGTAGGTACACTTCTGGGAATTTAACATTAGTCCATGGTCATTTGACCAATTACAAATATTACTCAAATCCTTATTTAGCTCCTGTACAGATTCGATGGATTTTACGCTGATCAAGATTTGAGTGTCATCGGCATACATATGTGCTAATCCAGTACCCACTCCATCTAGCATATCTGCCGTATACAACGAGTACAATGTTGGACCCAGAATAGATCCTTGTACAACACCTTTCTCAACCGGCAGTGGATGAGATCTAATTTTATCGCCCGTGTCACCCACACTTTCAACAATTTGCTTTCGGTCCCGAAAGTAACTCAAAAACCACGAACGAACAGTGTTATCGCAACCATAATACCCTAACTTCGCAAGCAGCAGGTCCGTGTTAAGGCAGTCAAACGCGCGGCTGAAGTCTAGCAACACCAATATTGATGCAAAACCAATATTTGATGCCGACAACGCTTCATCAACCACATGCAAAAGAGCCGTGGTAGTACTATGCTGCTTGCGAAATCCGGATTGATTTTGTGGAATTATGTTATTGCGTTCGAAGTATGGCACTAATTGTAAATTAACTATTTTTTCCAAAATTTTTGAAAGAATGGGCAGTAAACCTATGGGTCGTATATCTTTAACAGTTTCTGGGTTATCTTTTTTTGGAAGCGGCTTTATTAAGGATGTTTTCCATACCGTGGGAAACCGTCCAGTGGTCAATGAGGTATTGACAATTGCAGTGATAGCAGGCAACGAATGGGGAAGAGTCAGTTTCAGCATTTTAATAGATATGCCATCAATACCTGCAGCATTGGAAGATATGGACTGGATCACCTTGTCAACATCGTCGAAACCTACCAGGCGAAAACTAAATGTCTCGTTTGTGAAATTGTTCTGTGTATATTTCTCATAGCTACCATGTTGCTGAGTCACAGAAGGCAGGGTATCCAGGAAGGACTTGTTGATAACATCTGGGTCACATAGGTGAGAAGGCAACATGGCTTTAGTATGCGTTCCTAGCAGTTTTCGTATTTCATTCCACATTTTTTGCGGGTTTTTCCTGTTTTGATTAATTTTAGTCTCAAAATAATTATTTTTTTCAGTACGCGTTACACTAGTCACTAAATTTCGAAGCGTTTTATAATTCTGAATATCTTCGGCCTTTTTAGTTTTCTTGGCCTTCAAGCATGCTTTATCTCGGTCCTTTCGCATTTCCCTTAAACTGTCCGTAATCCAAGGAGTTGGTGGTGATTTAAAAGTTTTTGTACATTCCGGGGCAAAATGGTCGAACAACTGCAACAACAAGAATGCAAAGCAGTCAACCATGTCGTCAATATTATCGCAGCACTCACTCACCCACTCCCATGGGGTCACAGACGAAGCAAATTGGTATGTGTCTAGATCCACTCGGTCGAATGGCCTATAAGTAACAATACGTGGTGCCGGCTTATGCAGTTTAATCGGGAATTGTGCCGTTACAAAGGCATGATCACTCAGAGAGTCATTATGTTTAACCTTTAAAATCTTAGGCTTTATCGTCTCGTTACAGCAAATTACGTCCAAAAGAGAACTACAGGAGGACGTAACTCGCGTGGCCTCAGTAACAATTTGGCGTAGACCATGCTCAGACAAAGTGTCCAAAAAATCTCTCTGATTCTTACCAATCGAACAAAGCATATCTATATTTATGTCACCACTTATAAACACGAGATCATAAGCAAGAGAAACACAAGCCAAGCTATCCTCCAACTGTGCAATGAAACATTGAAAATCAAAATGGGGCGGACGATAGACAATGCCTACAGCAGCCTTAAGACCATTAAGTTTTAATTCCAACCAAAGTTGCTCTAAAGAATTTTTCGGCACCTCAATTCTACGAACTGGCCAACAATCTTTTACATATGCTCCAACTCCACCACCACGCTGTCCCGACTTCCGAGCAACATGAACCAGTCGATATCCAGGAATGCCAAAATATTTCGTATCGGATGACTCTTGCAACCATGTTTCCGTTACAGCTGTGATATCAGGATTTTCGTCCCTAACTGTCTCGAGAAGTTCATCCCTACCCGTATTTAAGGAACGCACATTTATCAGACCAAGCTTAAAATTGACTGTCTTCTTAACCATTAAAAGAACTTAAATACACTAAGTATACTATAATAACTAATCTAACAAAATACAACCTAACAACCACGTAATGGGTATCTAAGGCAACTTATTAAGATCGGTAATAGAGTCAATCTGTAAAGCTGGCTGTTTATCAAACTTGCGAACAAATACACTATTGTAACTGAACCACGCGTATTTGTAGGCTTTTTCACTCGCTATCTCCTTGGCAAGATGCAGCAGACGTCTATTCGCAGCAGTTAGATTTTCGTTGATATAAACTTTTTGGGCTGTACCAGTAATATCTAGGTCAGCGGTTGTCACAGCAGTAGGGTTTCCACTAGCCCTGCGACGCTTCTTCGCTTCTTTAAGTAGAGCCAGCTTTTTCTCAAATCGCCGCAAACGAACAACTATTCTAGATGCACCGACGCTCTTAGGAGATTTCGCGATAGCTGCGAAGGATCCATCCACGACCTGGTCAGTATCACCATCGGTAGCCTCTAGAGCCTCTCCTTCACGATCGTTCTGGTTCCAGGGCTTTACTCGACGAACCCACTCTACGTCCTCCTCTGCCAGGGGAACCTCAAGTACAGCTGCCAATTTTGAAACAATTTCTGGAATGTTTTCGTTTGGTTGTATAGGAATACCTGTGATCTCAAGATTGTTCCTGCGATCTCTTTGGTCCCGCCTATTTATCTGGATTTCAAGTCTCTCGTTGCGTTCAGCCAATTCCAGCAATTTACGCTCAATGACGTCAATACGCTGAGACTTTATCTCCAAATCATTAACCTTATCTTGTAGCTCTCTAAAATTATCTTCCAGTACGCTGATATGTGCTTCAAATTTTTCAAAGGAGTTCTGATGATCATCAAAACGATCTTTCACTTCGGCTCGAAATTCTCTCATTTCAGTCAATAACGCCTCAATAGCTCCTTCTATCGGTTTCTTTCCAGCACGAATGATCGAAAGGTCTTCGTCGAGTTTCGATTCCAAATTTGACATCGGGGATTCCACCCCGCCAGCACCACCAGCCTTATTCGGCCGTACGGGAGTGTTCGTATTATCTCCTCTCTTCTGGGTAGCGACGCACAACGGACACCTCCAAGCAGCCCTCGCACCAGACGACTCATTAAAGTTGACGCACTCCGAATGGTAAAAAAGTTGACAATCGTTGTTTGTGCATTTGATCCTCTTTTGAGTCACAGCAATGTTGGCCTTGCATGCGTCACATACCTGCCCAACCATTATAATTGTCTAGGTAAGAGCGTAGCAACAAAAATGTAAGCCAGACCAATGCGAAAAGTAAATAAAAAAAATAAAAAAATAAAAAAAAAGATTCGTATGTGTTGGACTTGAACCCACGACCACTCAGTACTCATCGAGTTCGGTCGACGCTGTTACCGCTGCGCCAGCGAGTCACTTGTCACTATAAGTGAATTTTATGATCGTATTACGGAAGGTTCTTCATACAGTTGGTGTAGGTAGTTTTAGTTCCTTGTAAATATCGAATCACAATTAAAGTTCCGCACGGTTTGGTTTTTTCACTCAACACTCATCCATCAGGTACACTGTCATGTATTTCAGTGTTCTATTCTCAACGCCAAATCAAGAAAGTCAGATATTTGCGCAACACCATAACTAGAAGTACACTTTTTACAATAAAATAATTTTATAATTGGGGAGCACAAAAAATTGCGTGTTGTCGTATTGACAGCCGAACTACCCTTCGATAGTACATTACTGCAAAGGCCGGGAAGTAAGGGGTTGCAGGCCGAGTAAGTTTGACGGCCGAGTGGTACACGAGGCCGGCATGGTACGAGGCCAGCAACCCCTGTCCCGGCCGAGGCTTGTATAGTGCTTTTCTCAAACATGCAATGAAATAAATAAAAAACTTCAAAAAAACAGTATTTATTTGTAAGGCAACTAAAATCTAAACTAGTAAAACAAAATTTCATGGCATTGTATGCAATGCTTTATAATTACAATAATTAAAAAAAAACGACACTTGTCAAATGTGACGACTGAGACCTACCCTGTTTACATTTGATACATTTCTTTGTCACTATTTTCGTCGGAACTCATATTTAAAATTTATCAAAATCAACAAGGACGAAAAGATTAGTGTTTTTTTATTTTCCCACCAAAATGTGTTTTTTTTAATGTACGTTTCGTTTTACGCTGATTGTGCTGACGTTTACACCGCTGATATTAAGATGACAATGAAATGAGATTTAAATATTTCTGTACCTAGTTAGGTTTCAATTTAAAATTAATCTTATTATGTTAATTATGTATCGTTTTTTATGTAATTTTTGATTTTATTTAATTAAAATTGCAAAGAAAGCAAATATTGCTTATGTTTTTTTTAAAGCTGAATATCATGATGCCATTGACCTATAAAGACTTGGCTGTATGGACCCTGTTTCCT
Organism: Pandemis cinnamomeana; assembly: GCA_932294345.1. Taxonomy (NCBI): domain Eukaryota; kingdom Metazoa; phylum Arthropoda; class Insecta; order Lepidoptera; family Tortricidae; genus Pandemis; species Pandemis cinnamomeana. Next base: position 4,396,196 of record OW028705.1, on the reverse strand, counting down.
TTGCCTACCCCAAAAGGGATGAATAATAATAAAAATGACCTATAAACTAAACGTCATGATGCTGTGGCACATGAAACAATAGACGATCGCTTTGCAGGCCTAGGCCTGCCATTTTGTATGAAAATCCATTACATACCACTTGTCTAACCGCGCCCGCGACGTGATACGTCCCGGCCCGTTATTTGGAACGTAAGGTTAACATTTCATTGCATCTTTGAGAAAAAGTACTTTAAACCTTTGTTTGACCGAACGACCCGGTTTTTAGACAGAATCCAGCATCGAATATTTGCCACAAAAATGAAAAAAAAAAGTGTCATGTCAACTGTCATGTGTCACTGTCAAATCGACAAAACCATAGACAAAGCCGTTTTTTTTTATAGCCAGCCGAACGAAGGCGATTGGGATTCTGTCTAAATTCACGAATTATCAAACAGCGAAAAAATATTTATTATTAATTAACAAAGCTACGTAAAAGCATAATATTCAAATTAGTTGCTTGAAATAGTCCATTTTATCAAATAAAGGTGTTAAAAGCACAGCTTAAAAAAAATGAACAATGCCAATTGTTATAATGGTACCAAAAGTAACTTCATACATTTTATAATCTGTGCAGCAATAAAAACAAATGACAACCTTTTCAAATGTACGACAATGGACTGTTTTGCAGCCATCATCATTATCTTTGGCCACCTTTTCGAACAGGAGTGAAATGAGCATTTGTTGCAGATCTCAAGAACATCCAAAGCAACGAGCTGTTCGCTTCCCTCCATACGCTGCTGTTGGTCCTGTACCGCCGCGACTGCCGGCGCGCGTACACGCCCAACAACCACTGGCTGGTGCGCGAGATAAGGGAGGGCCAGTTCATGGGTGATCTCGAGAAGGGAAAGAAACCGCAGCAGGTGAATTGTAGATTATAAGGGTGCGTAGAACGCATCGCTTTAGCTGAGATGTTTTATCCGCCCGAGCCGCAGGCGAGCGTGTTAAGTCGAGGGTCAAATGTTTTTTTTATTAATGAGTTATGCCTACGCTTAGTTTTTTAGTTTGATTGCTAGGAAATAAAACAGAAACATTGCAAAAATGTTAGTTTTTCGACACAATTTAAAAGCTAAACTTTTCGGTTTGCTAAAGCCCGATTAATGTGTTCTCGCTCAGTTGTCCTTCCCCAATAGCGTAAAATATGATCACCCTAACTTGACTATATATTTATGTTCAGGTTTTAGTGCAGAAGACTCCACATATGATAGCACACGGCGAGAGAGTCCGACTCTTTAGACGCGCTGTTGCGGACGAAAAGGTAAGTGAATAACTATAGTTAACGGTTAAAAAAAGTGATGACACTATAATTATCGACATCTATATGAATCATTGACACAGACAACACATAGACAAAGCAACTCGGACGTTTCTTGAGGAACCTTTGTTAGCGACTGAGAGTCTAGTTGTTTATTGTAAGTCAATGATGTATGTGGTATAAGTGCCAATGTATACGTTTCCCAGGTGGTGTTGGGTCTAACAGAGCGCGCTTGCGGCGGCCGTTCGACGCTGGTTACGGTGCGTCGCGCGCGGCTGGTTGAGGACGGGTACAGGCAGCTCGCCGCCCTGCCCAGCCGCGGGCTCAAGGGCTGCGTGCGCGTGCGCTTCATCAACGAGCAGGGGCTCGATGAGGCGGGGATCGATCAGGACGGCGTGTTCAAAGGTGAGTGGAATACTGAACGGTTATGATGGGATGTGACTGTCTATAATAATAATAATAATCATCATTTATTTCGGACAAAATCCATAGATGTTAGTTACACACAAGAAATAATAACACTAACATAACTACAACACAACACATAACACAACTAATAACATAACTAATATAACTATAGACACGTCTATTCGAGGCAACTGATTGTGTAGACCCTGATCTAATGATATTTCTTATTATACCTAATCTAAAAGTGATCAAAAAGATAATTTTGACCACGTCTAGTGACCTAACTAATCTGGTGACGAGTTCAGATCTTAAAGATCATAAAGCACAATAGTGGAGGCAAAATACGTGAAATTTCCCTTAAGTCAGGAAATAATTCTAAGAACTGATAAAAACAATTGTTTTTGATTTGTATGGGTTAGAAATGGAATTTAATACATCACTTGATATATTCACCCCCCCCGGAAAGGGGTGGAATTGGTTGAAAATGGTGTAATAGTAATAACTAAGAAGAAAAAATAGGTGTAGTCTGTGCAATTTGCCATACGTTTTATTACATCTTAATCTATATTTGCACCCGTTATTTAGCTCAATTCAAGCTACGGAACATACAAAAAAAAAATCATATAACTAAAAATATACTTTTTGGCATTGCGGCCCCGGGAAAAATACAGAACGCGGTGCAAATTGAGGAAATGATGAGAATATATATCAAAACACAATACCAAATTTGCACCAGGGTGCGACACCCGAAAAGTAGTTTTCTATGTTTTACTGTCTTTGTACTTCGGGGGAAATTTTGGAATTAATAAAAATCGTCACAGTCGTCTTAACTTGGTTTGATTTACATTCGCACCCCATAAAAAATTGACACTCCTACACGGAACATGCGGTTCTGTAATACTACCCGCTACCTAGCGTTCGCTGCTATTCCTTGCGTTTAGATAGAACTATGTTTACCAAACTTCCGGTTAAAATTTTCTTTTTTTTATTGAGTGCGAATGTAGTATCTTTTAAATATGTGTTATTTATAAATTTTCACGACTATCTTAATTTCCCCCGAAGTACAATCTACAAAAGAGTGAAAAAAAACATGTTCCATACTTTGCACGGGGGTGCAAAGTTACCTGGGTGTTTATAATACTTTGAAAAGCTTAATCTAAGTTTGCACCAACCGTCTGAATTATCCTCGAGCCGCAATCAGAAAAAAATATTTTACCAGGATTCTATACATCGTACACCTTTTTAATTAACATACATTATGTACCAAAGGGGACCCTTCACGTGGCTAAACTTGCGCCTAATACCTTTTATCATACTCCGAAATAACGGCATTTGAAGTTTATACCTAATATTTTAAAGTGTTCCGTACATGATAGAAAGGTGCAAACCGAGGGAAACCATCTAGTCGTGCCCTCTAACGATTCCACAAAAAAACACGACTACACGAATTACCTCCATACTTTTCCGTAATTCGACTATACTACAACCGTTTCTGTTCCTCTAACGGTTAGAGGGACGGAAAAGGGGTCTTTGTTTGACATATTTTTGAAGAACACAAAAATAACACTGATTTGTGGCCATTAGCATCTTTAGAAGTAGTTTCATATCCGTCTTCCATGCTGGTCTGGGCGCAAAGAAAAAACATAAAATGTACCAGTCGCTTCTCTTCCCGCGCAGATGATAAAAGCCCATCGAGGGCCAATAAAAGCCAATCGAGAAAAACAGGAATCATTTTATAGGCGATGCGGCTGGCAACCCATGACTATTTTGATTCCATTTTCCACCTATACGCTCACAATCTTGCTAAACGTAGCCTGTAGGTCTTGTTACCTTAGGGTCTGTCTACCCCGGGATAAAGACGTGTTGTGTATGTATGTACGTTCATATCCGTCAAGAGGCCGTGACTGATTATGTCATCTGATCAGTAGATCACGGGTTAAATAATAACTAGATCTGCCCTTTGACATTATCTTGGCCTCTATTCTGTAGTCTATCAACACTATTGACCCATAAACTGTATTGAATTGAACTTGTGATACTATTTACATACACATATACACAAACACATACACTAAGGCAACAAGACCTGAAGGCCACATTTAGCATGATTGTGGGCGTATAGATGGAAAGGGGAATTTAAATAGTAATGGGTTAGTAGCAGCATCGCCTATAACATGATTCTTAAAATTTTCGCCTACTACCTCGATGGGCTTTTACCATCTACGCGGGAAAAGAAGCAACTGGTGCATTCTATGTTTTTTCTTTGCTCCCAGACCAGCATGGAAGACGGATATGAAGCTACTTCTAAACATGCTAATGGCAACAAATCAGTGTTCTTTTGTGTTCTTCAAAAATCTGTCCAACAAAGACCCCTTTTCTGTCCCTCTAACCGTTAGACCGGTGTGGGAGCATGCTATTTAATTGGCATTGTTCATTTTTTTTAAGCTGTGCTTTTAACACCTTTATTTGATAAAATGGACTATTTCAAGCAACTAATTTGAATATTATGCTTTTACGTAGCTTTGTTAATTAATAATCAATATTTTTTCGCTGTTTGATAATTCGTGAATTTAGACAGAATCCCAATCGCCTTCGTTCGGCTGGCTATAAAAAAAACGGCTTTGTCTATGGTTTTGTCGATTTGACAGTGACACGTGACAGTTGCCATAGGTAATTTTTTTTTTTCATTTTTGTGGCAAACATTCGATGCTGGATTCTGTCTAAAAACCGGGTTGTTCGGTCAAACAAAGGTTCAAAGTACTTTTACAAAAATATCTGCAATCATAAAGTATTTTTGAAATCGGACGAGATAAATCGGATAATTGATGGTTTTCCTCGAAATGGTTTTCGAATTGGAGCATACTAAAAAAATGAACAATGCCAATTGATCCTAATTGTTACAGAGTTCCTGGAGGAGACGATAAAGCGCGTGTTCGACCCGTCGCTGAATCTGTTCCGTGCTACCAGCGAGGAGCGTCTGTACCCCGCGCCTACTTCTTGCCTGCAGGACAACCATCTGCAGCTGTTCGAGTTCATTGGCCGCATGCTGGGGAAGGCTGTTTACGAGGTTGGTGGCTCGATTCATTTACAGACTTGCCCCCATTCATAAACGCTCTAGGCTTCTGCTAACTTAGCAATCTTCTTTTTTTAAATGGCCCCATCGATCGATGCGATGATTTCGCCAATGTCAAAGTAATAAATACAGTATTCAAAACTCTTGAGAAAAATGTTGCCAACGTTGTACAGTAGAACACGGTCAAAAGACCCCTCCCTCCCTGTCGGGCTCTTAGCCAACGGATAATGATATCCCTCAGAATCTGCCAGGAAATCATTAGCCGATGCCAACTGAATAACTAATTAACACTGAGCCTAAAGCCTTCACTACATAGTATACAACAAAGTCGCTTTCCGCTGTCTGTCTGTCCCTATGTATGCTTAGCTCTTTAAAACTACGCAACGGATTTTGATGCGGTTTTTAAAGTATGTAAACTCTTTATTGTGCAAAATAAACAAAAGAAATACAATTGACAAACACTGAGATACATGCACAAAGGCGGACTTATCCCTTTAAGGGATCTCTTCCAGTCAACCTTTGAGTGGATGAAAGGAGTATTATATTAGGGATGGACGAGTTTAGAAATAAAAAATTACAAACACTGCTTTTCTACTTTTCTTATACTAATTATAATTATTGTTACCCTGTTTTATAGGGAATCGTGGTGGACGTGCCGTTTGCCTCGTTCTTCCTGAGTCAGGTGCTCGGGCAGACCAACCAGGCTCTTTACAGCTGGATCGATGAACTGCCTTCGTTGGACCGCGACTTATACCGCAGTCTCACCTATATCAAACATTTTCAGGTAATGGCATTTACTCTTTTATTATTGTGGCACATGTCCAGTCGCCATCAGATACATCTAAGTGGGCTAGATGCTCGAAAACATATTGACAACAAACAGTTCTCGTGTCTGAAGGCGGCTATTCATTACGAGGTCGATTTTACTGAATAAAATCTATATATAAAAGAAAGTCGTGTTAGTTACACTATTTATAACTCGAGAACGGCTGAACCGATTTGGCTGAAAATTGGTAGGGAGGTAGCTTAGGACCAGGAGACGGACATAGGATACTTTTTATCCCGATTTTCCCACGGGATTGGAAAAATCCGAAATGTGGTACTAATAAAGCTACAGACATTAAATTTAGCATGCCTACACATTATTCCTTGATTAGTATAAAGATGCTTGAAGGTGGAACAAAGTTCGCCGGGTCAACTAGTAATTAATAAAGTAAGTGACAGTTCAAAAACACATCGACCATGGGATGCGTAAAGAATGGCTAACATGATCACGCTCCCCAGATTTTGACCGACGGCACACTAATGGACGCTTTTTGTTGCAGGGAGATATTTCAACGTTAGAGCTTACCTTCTCTGTGGACGAGGAGAGACTTGGTGAAATCGTCACTCATGAGTTGGTGCCCGGCGGGAAAGCTATACCGGTCACAAACGAAAACAAGTCAGTAAATCCTCTATCAATTGTATGTTACAGTTGTTTCAAACTTTTACAATTTTCAAAAGTCTAACTAACCGCTAGCTAGGTCCTCACAGAACTTGTATTTTTGACTGTGGTATAAGACATGCTGCTAACTGAAATGGACTGCTAAGGGACTGGGCTGGACATGTTTGCCGCATGCACCCACAGAGATGGGTCTACTCTGCCACTTGGTGGGTGCCAGAGAATGGCCAACGCAGTGGCGATGGCGGGACAATTTGGACGCGGATATGGAGGAATGGCCTGGTCGGACCGAGAGTTGTGGAGGTTAAGACGAGAGACCTTTGCCTAGTGGTGGGACACCGCAATACGATAATTAAAAAAAAATGGGGCATAGAGACTCCGTTTGCCTTTTCTTTTCCCGCGACCCCTCTTAGTAAGGCTGTGGTGACTCCCCCAGGAGTTGCGACAATTTTAACAAGCATGAATTTATTTTTGACATTAATTACAGAATAAACTACATACATCTGATGGCGCACTTCCGTATGCACACGCAAATAAAGGACCAAACCAACGCATTCATAAAAGGATTTAGGACTATCATCAATCCGGAATGGCTGTCTCTGTTTTCTACGCCTGAGGTGAGCACATTTTCGTGGCTTTTGAGTTCTTTTCTTGGCCCTTTTATTACTCAGGACCTGGCGTAACAACTCTCTATGTTATAAATTCGAGTTTATGACGATGAATGTTGATGAAGTTGTTACATTTTCTCTGAATGAAAAAGTTCGAAATATAGTTCCCACGCCAAACCACTGAATTGCTTCTCGGGTATGTGCATGTTTGGTCGCGGGGTATCCTTCACCGAAAAACTTAGGTTAATTACAAATGTGATTTTGCACATAAATTCCGAAAACCTCCGAGTTGCGAGTCCAGATTCGAACCCACCGCCATCTGCTTGTCCACGTCATCTGTAGGATCCACCGCGATCCCAAATCGCTATTTTGGTCCGAATTGTATTATTGTAACTCTGAGTTACCGACAACCGCTGGGGGAAACGTGTTCTTGAGTGGAGACCGCGACTCGGCAAACGTAGTGTAGGACGCCCTCCGGCCAGGTGGGATGACGATCTGCGAAAGGCTGCAGGCAGATGCTGGATGCGTCAAGGTGAAGACAGGTTGCTATGGCGCTCATTAGGGGAGGCCTATGTCCAGCAGTGGACTAATATAGGCTGATGATGATGATGAACTCTGAGTTAAAAACGTTTCGTGACGATTTGCTGTTTAATGATTTATTTGTGTCTCTTTTCAACTTGACATTGTTTGTTATGAATAAACTTTTTTTATTTCTTGAATCGCGGTGTATTTGTCGTGGGCAGCTCCAGCGGCTCATCAGCGGCGACAACGTGCCGCTGGACCTGCGCGACCTGCGCCGGCACACGCACTACTACGGCGGCTTCCACGACTCGCACCGCGTCGTGTGCTGGCTGTGGGACGTGCTGCAGCGCGACTTCAGCGAGAACGAGCGCGCCATGTTCCTTAAAGTATGTCTTGTTCACTCACGAACACTCCTCTCTGGGTGCGTTCCACTAAGCGTTCACAACGATCACGCTCACGACCGCAGTTTTTCCCGTTCCACTTGCTTGTGAGCGTTACTGTCGTAAACTCAAGTGGAATGGATTATAGAGCGTTTTGAGCGTGGAGGTAAATAATACAAATGGCGAGTTAGTAAAAAGAAAGCAAAAGATTTAAGAGGTTAGGTTATAACCTGTAAGCCTTGAAAATAAACTTAATTAATTATTGTTTAAATCGATTTATATTAAAAAAAAATATTATTTAATTTTTTTATATTTAATATTAGTGGTGTGTTTAATTAACAGAAAACATTCACTTCTACTAAAATATCTCGTTCCGCATGAAATAACGTCAGTTTCACGGTCGCCATTTTTGATACTTCGATTTTTGAAAATACCGCTAATTTTCTCAACGATCACTTCGACCCACCTTTTTAAATGGGTCGTCGTGAGCTTCGCGTGAGCGTAAGTCATGACGTCATAAGTGACGTTTTCGCCGCGACCAAAACGACCGCGGTCGTTATGTGGAACGACTAAAGGAGCATTTTGATCGTTGTGGGCGCTTAGTGGAACGCACCCTCTATGTTCTATATGTTTATTAACATACGATCTCTTGTTTTCCAGTTCGTGACGTCTTGTTCGAAGCCCCCGGTGCTCGGGTTCGCGCACCTCAAGCCTCCGTTTTCGATTCGATGCGTCGAAGTCGGCGACGACGAAGATACTGGTGATACTATAGGTACGAATCGATTCATACATACATAAATCACGTCTATCCCTTACGGGGTAGACAAAGCCTAAGGTAATAAGACCTAAAGACCACGTTTGGCATGATTGTGGGCGTATAGGTGGAAAGGGGAATCAAAATAGTGATGGGTATATAACATGATTCCTAAGATTTTTCGCTCAGTCGGTTTTCCCTCGATGGACTTTTACCATCTGCGCGGGAAGAGAAGCAACTGGTACATTCTATGTTTTTTCTTTACTGCCAGACCAGCATGAAAGAGAAGATCATCGATACATAGATAGATGAACTTAACGAGATTGGAAATGCTCGAACATGCTTTATTATTATCACTAAGTATTAAGTCTTAATGATAGCAATATAACTTGAGAAAAAATGTGTTTTTTTTCCAAATTTTTAACGATTTAGCCTGTGTCATCTTTATAATGTTAAGTTCCTGATATCTTAAGCGTCAGATATTTTTGGTGCTGTCTCTTTTTATTTGTCACTTATTACCTATAATCAGGAACTTAACAAAGACTGGTGGAACAGGCAGTTAATGTAGCAAATTTATGGTAGGCATTTTATAATTTCTCTATAATTAGCTTCACCTGTAAATATCTTCCTAACAAGGTATGTGAATTTTTGATCAGATTTGATCCGATTTCACTTTAGTCCGATTGAAATTTGGTACGTACATACGTGTGTTTAGATCCGATGACCTCAATAATGGGGAACCACGAAAATGTTTATTGTGTACTTTTTTTTTCGGTAAAAAAGAAATTCCAGGAGTTAGACGTCATTAAATTTACCGGTTCAACAAAGTCTTGTTATTTCACAGGAAGCGTCATCCGAGGTTTCTTCACGATCCGCAAGAAGGACCCTCTCAACCGTCTGCCCACATCGTCCACGTGCTTCAACCTGCTCAAGCTGCCGAACTACCAGAAGCGGAGTACTCTGAGAGACAAGCTGCGCTACGCTGTCAACAGCAACACCGGCTTTGAGCTGTCTTAAAAGTGCAAACTTCCGGGTGTTATGGGAGGCACAAGGTTGAACGTACCATTGTTCACAAATTAAGCGTGTGTCGCCACTAAGTTTAGGGGCCATTCAAGTATTACGTAAGCAGATTCTTTACAATTATTTACCCCCCCCCCCCCCCCGCCCTTGTCAGCAAAAGTAAGCAAACCTCTTACCCCCCCCCCCCCTGCCATGCTTACGTAATCATTGGTACCTATATGCATTTTTCTTTTAATGGATTCTGTTTTTTATTGATTCGTAAGCAGCAGTTCGAGTCGAAACTGCTGACGTAATCACCATATCGACCCCCCTACCCACCATGTCATCAAAAATAAGCAAAGCAAAGACCCCCCGCCCCTCAAGCGCTTACGTAATACTTGAACGCCCCCTTGATGGTGGCACTCCGCTTGGCGTTGCGTGTTCGCGTGTTTGCCTTATTCGGCCAAAAATGACCATGTGATTTGTTCGTCTATATTCGCCAAATTTGCACGAAAAAGCCAAATGCGTTTCGGCCCGCTTGTCGGTTTTTGGTCACACATCAAAGGACGCAAATATCCTACTAATATTATAAACGCGAAAGTTTGTAAGTATGGATGGATGAACGGATGTTTGTTGCTCTTTCACGCCGGAACAGGTGGACAGATCTGGATGAAATTTGGAACGTAAATAGATTATAGTCTGGAATAACACATGGGCTACTTTTTATCTCTGAAAATTGCGCAATTCCTGCGGGATAGCGATAAACGAATACTATGCACACGAAGTTGCGGGCAACAGCTAGTGGCGAATATTTGCGTTCACCGTTTACACATGGCTCTCTCGCTCAGTTTCTTCCATGGCTTCTTCATCATCATCATGTCTGCTGAAAGACGTCCACTGTTGAACATAGGCCTCCCCCAAGGCTCGCCACACAGCTCGGCCCTGCGCTACCCGCATCCAATGCGTTCCCGCTACCCTCACCAGGTCGTCGCTCCATCTTGTTGGAGGCCTACACCGCGTCTTCCGGTCCGCGGACGCCACTCGAGAAGCTTTCGGCCCCATCGGCCGTCAGTTCTACGGGCGATGTGCCCTGCCCACTGCCACTTAAGTCTAGCGATTCTTGGCTTCTTAACAGCTTTGTATTTACATATTGCTTGAATGTACATGTATTGGCCAGGATACATAAAAATTTGTTGCTGCAGCCGTAAACACGCTCATCGCCAGTCCATTCAATTGATTTTGAACTGCAAACATATTTGCGTATTTGATATATTTTCTGTTGGCATCGCAAGTGTGGATGTCGTGTTTGTGATGTTTGGACATCTTACGAATATTCGGACAAACGGCGAATACGCTACACGAACACGCAACGCCAAGTGGAGTGCCACCGTAATAGCAATAAGGCAATAACCAAAACTGACGAATTTGACGTATATTTGACAGAAACCTATGAAATATACAAAGGGTCTTTTATTATTGTGGAACACCCCTGTAAGTGTTTATCGGGATTTTTTGACTGTGGTTGGTTACGGGAAAGGGTGACTTAATTCCACTAATATTATAAATGCAAAAGTTTGTGAGGATGGATGGATAGATGTGACGATGTGTGTTTGTACCTTCTTCAAGCTGAAACGACTGGACGGATTTGGATAAAATTTGGAACGGGGATTAGCTGGTACCCTAGATTAACACAGACTAGTTTTAGGGATAGCGATAACGTGTCAAAGGTCGTAACTGCCTATGTAAGTGTAATTCTACGCGGACGAAGTCGCGGGCAGAATCTAGTTGTATGCTGATGAAATAATCCGAAATAATTCTAAGACACCCTGTATATCTCAAAATCTATGGTTATGGTTATTGTTATTGTAACTTGGTACAACTCACGCTAAATCTGATCCTTTAAAACTATAGTCAAAGATAAATGTAACTAGTTTGACAGATAAAAATGTTGCCAGATGTGAGATTTTTTTTATGAATGATTAGCAGTTGTTTCAATATTTGTTGAATAAAATTGTTGGTTCGATTTTAACGCACAGGAATGTTGTAATTTCATACATACATCGCGTCTTTATCCCTTACGGGGTAGACAGAGGCTAAGGTAAAAAGACCTAAGAGCCACGTTTAGCATGATTGCGGGGGTATATAGGTGGAAAGGGGAATCAAAAATAGTAATGGGTTGCAAGCCGCATCGTCTATAGAATAAAATTATTCCTAAGATGTTCGCCCATTCCCTCGATGGGCTTCAAATATTCTTAATTCAAAAAATTCGTAAAGTCAAACCACTTTTATCTGGAGCGTTTTTTTTAAATATCTGGCGGAACTGTATCGTCACCATGTTCATGCTGATCTATCTGTCAAACATGTGTTGCCAGCATAGAAGATATCAAAATCAGGGTGGCAGCAAGAAAATGTGTGCTGTTCGAATTTGTTCTAATTCATGATGACCGGCCGGGACGAAACTTCTTCTTTACACTTCTCGCAGATTCGCCTTAAATACCAACTTGTGTGTTTACGGCGTTAAAAACATACAGAATCACGTCACGTATAGATTCAGCGTTCGTATTGTCTCCTTGCGTAGCCGCCACATGGAATGAGCCCCAACAGAGCTCAAACTATTTGGCAAGCAGATAGTAAATTATGACACCTCTGCACAAAACTTTTGATTCTTACATACATACATAAATCACGTCTATTTCCCTTACGGGGTAGACAGGGCCTATGGTAACAAGACCTAAAGGCCACGGTTAGCATAATTAATTTTGGTAAACGTTTAGTTCAGGCCGGTCGCGGACTTTTAAACGAGCTGTACATTTGATTTTATTGACTGGTTTTTTTTTTAGTTTAAATGACCATGCGTCATAATGGCCCTAAGCCTCACAAATGCCCCATTATTTATAAACGATTAAAAAGTCATTTTGTTTAACCCGCGGGTGCTCGCATTCAACTTCTCTTTCTACCCTCATCTTTACCGTTTGGTGAATGCGGAAGGCCAGAATGTTTTCGGGTATGTCTTATTTCTTGATTTTAAGTTTATTACAACCACAAATTATTATTGTCCTGCAATCATTAGCATTTTTAAAGCAAAATATCTTGGGCAAAGCAATATCTTGCATACCGAGGAGAGATACCAAGACAGATAGAAATGCCAAAGTATTGAAAATTATTCAATTGTTTAAATATTTTTATCTAAATTAATATTTTAATGTTTATTATAAAATCCGATCCAGTTGCAATTGGTATACTTAACATGTGCACGTTTCAAATAAATAGGAAGTCTTGCAAACATTCATTAATTCATTTTTTTGTGATTTGTCTCTGTCTCTTTATATTTGTACAATAAAGCTTACTTACTAACTTACTTACCAACGTTAAGTTTAGCTCTTAGGTGCCCATAGCGGTCACTACCACCCCCAGGGGGAAGAAGGGAAGGTAGGTGATGTGGATTGCCCTAAGAAAAATTTAGGGGGCTAAAGCTCCCTAGGAAAGCGTTTTCGGTATTGATAAAGAACAATTAAAATTATATTGGATATATCTCACTGAAATGTGTCGAAGAATTGACACACTTGATTCTCATAGGTTTGAATGTTCCACTTTTTTACAAGACCGTGCTATGATCACTTTTGACAATGACAGTTCAAAATGAATTTAGGAGGAGGGGGGGGGGGGAAGGAAAATTTTGAGCACCGTGATTGCTTTATGTCGTTGGCCTATTAATAGACTGCCAGGGTCTTTGGTAGGTACCATGTTTCTTACGGTACTTGGAAAAAGGTAAATGAATCTAATCACTTTATCGGTCAATCTGTAACGTAAAGAATTGAGTTAATTAGTCACTTGAATGGACTTGTTTACCTATTTTTATTTACCTAAAACGAGGTATACTGTAACTATTCTTAGGTACTGTCGGCAAAATAAGTGATCTATCACTTTTCATCCATTTTTCCGTCAAATAAATATGTCGCTAGAGACGAACTTTCAAGTTGACCGCTCCGTCTTGTCGACATTATATTTTAAGACGTGCAAAGGATTTTCAACCTTAGGGCGGTAGACCGAATATTTGGCTGTTGGTACCTTTGTATACCTCTTGTTAATTTATAAGGGTACGAGAAAATTTAAACATACTGTATATTTTTAAAGCCTCAAAATTACTGATACGAATTATTTATACTATATTTGTTAAGGATGTTAGTTCTTAATTAATGTTAGATCACTGTCCTGAATTAGTTGGTTATTACATAATTGGTGTGCGTGTGTGTGTTAAAATTAATGTATGTTTAAAATACGAAATTGACCCGTCTGTATAATGCCCTGTTTACACTCGCGCGAAAAAGTTGCGACTGTATTCTACTTCTTATTATTTATGAAGCTTATGGTCCTCATACTCACGTACGATGTCTGTAAAAAGTATAAAGTAAAATTAGCAACAAGCCAAGTTGTGTAGGTATAATTTGCTGTGGAAGGGCACGCCTTTATGAGTGAACAGATTCTAAAATCTATATTTTATTCCTCAGTATAAAAACCTTTCTCTTTGGCTTTCACCATCAACAGAATGGATGAAGCACGGAGTTACTTAAACCTTTCTAATATTAGTACAAAATTTACTACGTACCTCCTGTTTTGGCAGTTCGTTCGTCCGTGAGTGTAGCTGGCTCTTTCAAACCTGAATTAATATTTACGCTCTATTTGAGCGCGAGTGTGGAGGGCGCATAACCTGTGTACATAGACAATAATGTCATTTTAGCAACTCGTTATACACTTGAGTTCTCTATCTATGGTATGCAATTAATTGTAATGGCATATTTTTAAAATTATGATAAGACGTAATGCAGTTCTTTTATAATATTAACGAAATTAACCCCCTTATTCATAAACGCTCTATAGGCTTCTGCTAACTTAGCAATCGTTTGTCCTTATCTGTGGAAGGTAAATGTCAAAGTGACAGATAAGGACATTGCTAAGTTCGCAGAACCCTACAGAGCGTTTATGAATAAGGGGGTAACCGTATAAGTTTAGACAGTTATTATCATTATAGTGGTTTTAGTGCACTTCTTCGTTTCTACATAATTAATATACAAATTTGAATCTACGGTTGAAAATGAAGAATGTCTATTTTTGTTTGTATTTAAATCGAAGAAAATTATTTTCATGCCATATTTTTATTGTTGTATCTAGCGTACGGATTTGGTTTTGGCTCTGCGATATTTTTTGGAAAATCGTTACAGCATACACTAGAGCCCTGCTTATGTCATAATCATAAAAGTAAACGTGACAGGCGACCTTGACAGTTAGAAATACGTTGCTGGCTTGAGGAGATGCTTGTTAAATGGGACTTTATATGTATTCTTTACAAACTATATTTATTATATCAGCACGTCTAGCAGGAAAGCGTGCAAGTCGCGTCGCGCGCGAGATAGATTGCCCGTCTTTTTCCTACCGTTCGTTCTAGAAAGAGACGGGCAGTTTATCTCGCGCTCTCTCGTGGAAGCCGAGCTGGGGGCATGGAAGTGTTTCCGACAAGTCGAGCAAAAGAAAGGCACGGCCGTACGATCCTTTTCTCGAAGCCATTCAGACCATTTTTAACCTCGTAATTTTGAGTTGGCTAGAACCATGAATTTTCAGTGACAAATGGACATCCCCCGGCACTGTCCAAATTAACCGACTTGATTTAACATTACATCACATTTTTTTTTGAGTAAGTATAAGAACTGCAAACGCTGATATGTAGAGACCATCATGTCTGACAAGGTTTTTGGCTCCTCTTTTGGAGCTTTGTTTTATGTAGTAGTTTTTTACGCTGGGAGAATGAGATGAGACCTAGTGGAAATAAAAAGGAAACTAGACTAGTCTATTGTGAGCTTTTCGCCTGTCACGTTTATTCTTAGGGCCCAGACGAAAATCTAAAAAAGCATAAACATTGGCGGCACTAAATGGATTCAAAAATAATATTATAATATCGCATGCTAGCACCATAGAACTACTTTTATTAGATTTAATCTAACTCTGAACAAAGATCGTATTTTGTAGTGGTGTTTCCAATTTGATTTGTAACTTTTAGGTATTTACTAACTATACATGAACTTAAACATGAATCAATGTAAGGAAAATTTTGTACTAGCCACGTAAATATGTTGTATAACACAATGTGATTCTCTGTGATAATATAGTTGATATTTATTATAATTGACTATTATTTAACGCATATCCCTATGACAGACTTAATTTAATGGCCTAGTACCTAGATTATAGTCTGTAGTCCAGGCTCCAAACGCCTTCAAGATTTTGCGTGAAAGACTTCCAATCATTCTAATATTATTCTATCAGTATAATAACAACAACAACCTTGAATAACAATAATGTAATAGCACACGTAGACAGAGGGTTCTACCTACTTCCAAATCTGTAGGCTTATTACCAAACTCGCTCGCAATCACCATCGTGCTCGTTTTATGAATGACAGTTCTTTTATGAATGTGACAGCTAGCTGATTCCGAAGCCAATTGTCAGCACATACATGAACTGTCAAAATGAACACGATGGCGATTGCGAGCGAGTTAGGTAAAAAGCCTACTGAAATTTGAAGTGTGTAATATCGTTCCTCTCTTTAAAAAAAACACTATTCGAATTTCGAATTTGGGAGTATTCCAGGGCTTCGGCTCACCGCTTGAGACTGCGTCTATTACTTATGCGAGTTCTCATAGCGATGTGCGACAAAGCAACCAATAGCAAAGCGAGAAAGCTGAGGACGATTTTTTGTCTCGCACAGTTCTGGAGGAACGCAGCCTGATGGTTAGCTTGAAACTTGGCCCATTGCCTCTACAAATTCTACAATTAACTGAATTAACATAATTGATCACCGTACTTTGCATGATAGAGGATGGATGCTAGGATATCAAGCTGGCGTGATCTTGATTTCTACTGGATGGTGTAAAAGCATTCTTCGACTGCCCAATGAAATTAGCTGTAATTTTTGTATCACTACGACCACTACACTCCTTGAGGTGTCTGCAGAAGTTTTTTCCAGGTTCAAACAAAACTTACTCTCTTTTGCTTATTTCGTACTCATGACCTTGCCGTGTTAGTAGATGAAATTATGTCGAGTCAAATTCCAAACGTAACATTTGGCGCGTATTGCCCTTTCCATGTAGATGGTGGCGCCATTATAGTTCACAGGTATTTTTAACTGCTTGATGTTCTATCTTCTACACTGTACCAGTCAGTATCATGACAGGAGAACACAACTTTTCGATTTGTGTAAATTTATTCGAATTCAGCGCGGAATGCTAGTTAACGTCACCATGACAACGCTATGGCAAAATTAGTTTTCAAGTTTCCGCTAGGTGGCGCTCTACACTAAGTACGGTAGACCTGTGCGCCGATAAATAATTGTCAGGTGCTAAAGATACTGGCAATGGTGCTTATACATATATTACTTTATAAATAAAATAGGTAGTTTTAAATTCGCTATGATTTTTGTACGACTATTTATCACCATGCAACTACATACTAATTACATTTTAATGTTCAAGTTCATGATTGTAAAGAGTTTCTATACTTTCTATGCAGTGTACCTAGTCGCGTCATTCAAATTTTAAACGAAAATACTTCACCTAAGAGTGGATTTCATTACTCTCTTAAATAAAACTACTTTTTCGATTCAATTCAATACAGAGAAACGCGTAGTTAGGTATTTACACTAAAAATATGCATTTGAAAATTAAGTTTAGTGTACATGGTGAAAGAAGACGAGAATTAAGTTTATTGTACTTATAAAAAAACTAGGCATGATCCCCAACCTCAGCTTAACTTATTGAATTACTGTCCTGGTGCGTCAGAATTGGGTAAAATCCATTTTTACTCTTCGTATTCAGTCGATCAATTTCTTTACTTCTCACGGAGATTTTGGAAATGTATGTTTTTAGAACTTTTCCGTGATAAAAGTAAGCTTTTTGTAAAATATCTGGTTCTTTAGTCCTAGTACAGTCAGCGTCATATAGTAAGTAGCAGTCAAGA
This sequence comes from Pandemis cinnamomeana, assembly GCA_932294345.1. NCBI lineage: Eukaryota > Metazoa > Arthropoda > Insecta > Lepidoptera > Tortricidae > Pandemis > Pandemis cinnamomeana. Next base: position 4,378,713 of record OW028705.1, on the reverse strand, counting down.
TCATCAAATACTTGGAAACACCCAAATGGTCATTAACAGTGACTCAACCAAAGCGTCAAATTGTTCGGGACATCCATCGTGCACAAATATACCGGAGCACGCACATCGCCAAATACTTAGTAACATTCAAGCCGACATTAGTAGCGTAGCAGCCAAAGTATCCAAAAGTATGGAACACACTAGAAAACTGAGCTTTATTTTGAATGGTATAAGCTTTAATCTCGTGTCGAGTGAAAAATAAATAAACACGTCATAAGATTCAATATGGCCTGACATGATTTTAATTTTAGCTAAGCTCATCTCTTGTTGACGTTGACAATCACCGAGAAGAGTACCAACTTGTCAGTGATCGTCTCATCTCTTCCATTTGAAGCCTGACGCCTGGCATAGAAAACATCTAAGAATCTTTACAATATAATGTTCTTGACTTTGAAGTGTATAGTTACGCCAATGTTTGTTTTTCTTTTAAATGCCGTGATAATAATGGCCTGAATTTTGCCAATATGATTACATACATCATAAAAGAGTTTTCATTTACTTGAAAAGAAGCAATGTGCGTTTTGCATTAATAGACTGACATTAGAACACCGTTCACATTGTATTAAAAGTGAACTAGTTAACTGGACCATTGGACCTTAGACGCCATGTAATAAAGTCTATTTTCCTAGTCTGCGGTGTTCCATACTTTTGGATACTTTTTTTTTTTTTTTTTTTTTTTATTCTTTAATTTAAGGAGCTTGGTCGACAAACGATCACGCCGCTCCATACGTTATCTTAGAGGTACAAATTAACTTAGTTTAAAGGTTACATGCAGAGTTTATACATCCTATATAGCCGTTTGGCTTCGTCTGATGTCGGATCAGCCAATGCAGTGTTACAAGCACCTATGTCGTAGGTATAGCGGTGAGGCCCAGTCCGTACGCACTCCCCCAACACATGGTAAATGTCTTCAACTACACCACACTCAATACTTATAATTTAAATTTATTAGTCGGAATGTGTCCGGAGCGGAGTCTCATCGCCATCACCAGTGTCAATCGCGATTGGGAGCAATTGCTTATCCACGGAGACTGTAAAGGCTCGGGTTGTATTGTTTTATACCAAATGCCCTTTTCCTGAGATCGTTGGTCAAAAAACTCTTTCCATAACCGTAAGCAGCGAATCCTAACCTTACCCAACACCTCTGTATAGTATGGCAACGCATGTATGAGTGTTCCTAAGTATTTGGCGATGTGCGTGCTCCGGTATATTTGTGCACGATGGATGTCCCGAATAATTTGACGCCTTGGTTGAGTCACTGTCACTGTTAATGACCATTTGGGTGTTTCCAAGTATTTGATGATCTTGACTGCTACTTACTATATGACGCTGACTGTACCAACTAACTAGCTGTGTTTTGAGATGTCAGTTATTAAGTCATTCTAATTAAAGTAAGTGTGTTTCATGTATAATATATTATGTATTTCAGTACTTAGTATATTAATATATGTATATTCTAAATTGCACCACCTGCTCAGATCTGTTCTGTTCTCCAGTCCATTATGGTTGCCTGGAAGAGATCGCTCTGTAGCGATAAGGCCGCCTATTGTTACCTTGTAATATTCTGTATACCTTTTTTCTGTTTTGGTTGTTATATGTGGTGTTCAATAAAGAGTTATTGTATTGTATTGTATTGTACCTACTGGTGACCGTGGAACCGTATTTGATTATTTTGTTAGTCTGTGGAGCTAAATAACAATATACTGATTATGCTGTGGAGAAGACTACCGAAAACGCTTAACACAAGAAGCTCATTTAAATTTAAACAAACCCCGTTCCAACTTCCATGCTGGTCTGGGAGTAAAGAAAAAACATAAAATGTACCAGTTGCTTCCCTTCCCGCGCAGATGGTAAAAGCCCATCGAGGGAATTGGCGAAATAGGAATCATGTTATACCTAGGCGATGCGGCTTGCAACTCGTCACTAATTTGATTCCCTTTTCCACCCTTACGCCCACAATCATGCTAAACGTGGCCTTTAGGTCTTGTTACCTTAGGCTCTGTCTACCCTGTAAGGGGTAAAGTCGTGATTTATGTATGCAATTCCGTTAATTTTACAAATATTATAACAAAAAAATAATTATGAATTTAATGATGCAGATCGAATGAAACAAGTTCGTTAATTAAAAAATAATTGTAATTGTAATTATAATTAATTGTAATTTAAAAAGGAATTTTCCAATACCAATTACCAAATGGTTTGGTTCGGCGCAGTGCTCTATTTCATTCAGTCGACGAATCCAAGCCAAGCGAAGCAGCTGTTTATCGCGTCGTCGCCATTGTTGTTTGCCCTCTCGTTCTCGCGATCCCTTCCAGTCTCGCTCGATTCTCGTGGCGCGTGGACGTTTACGTAGTGCGGAGAGAAACATCACGGTATCCTTCTTTGTCCAGAAATTTAGATCTGGAATCGAAGAGGCAAACGCTGGTTTGCGTACACTACCGTTCAAAGTCACGTGTGTGAACAACTGGTGAAATATTGTGTATCCGATCGTGTGTGTTTAGTGTTTCCCGCATAGCATGAATAATAAAGAAGCAGCCGGTAACGTCGCGTGGATTTCGGGAGGGAGCTGGTGACCGGAGCGGTGTGTGGTTTTCAAGGGTCTGTGATGAGCCTGCGGTGACGGCTCGCCGCGGAGCGGTTGGATGGCGGCAGTGACCGGCCCCGCGCGGCACTCTCGCGTGTCAATGAGTGTGTCGATGTCGCTCATGCAGGGAACGCCAACGGCGTCCCAGGGCGCCATCCTGGCGGCGGCGGCGCCCTACTACCAGACGCCGGCCATCCCCACAGACGTGCAGCCCGACCGGCCCATCGGATACGGCGCTTTTGGTGTCGTATGGTGAGTCACGTCTACCTTCTTATCTAAATCCTAGAGTCTACTTTGTAAAATTCCGCAAATGAACGAGCGACTCTCATCTTACTGAGTCTTGAAATGGAATAAGCTGAGATGACAGACCGGACTTAAACTCACTCTTGTGTTCTGAAACCAATTTATTTCTTGATTGCCAAGTTGTAAACAAAAGTTATGAACCCTGTAAGTACCTACCCTTTAAAAGTAGTTGCACTTCTAACTACCTACTTTTAAAAGGTTTTGTTGTTTTTTTTTATGCAAGCAGACTTATTTGTGTATGTAAAAAAACAATAATGCTTATTCTTGAAAATGCCTATTAAATAAAAACATTCACAAAACTGTCCTATAAAATTTAATAAAACAACAATTATTGAATAATGAGTGCCAACCACCATGTACTTGAAACCACCATGCAAAGATACTCCATTACTGCAGATTACCGAAGGTCTTTTGATGGACATTCTTTTATGTGAAAGAAATATTAGTTCCTCATGAAATGGTGAATAAAATAAACTTCTCTTGAATACCCTGTTGGTCATTTATCAGCACTCAACCCCGTGTAAATATATAAACATTTAAGTTGCTATTACATGATGAAATTTGTAATTTTTATGTTAATCATTAGTGCCCGCACTGGTGCACAGGGTCTCTTACTCGCATAGTTATACACATGTCTAATCATTCAACATATTGATGAAAACCGCATTGAATTCCTTAAGTTTAAAAAAATCTAAGCATACATACAGACGGTGTGGACTGTGGAGTGATTTTGTTTTTAACCAACTACGGCAAAGCCAAAGGAGGGTTAATTATACAATGCAAAGATGAACACTGGGTGTTAAAAGGTATCAAGGAAATCACATAGTTTCCATTACATAAAATGTTTCACAGATGTTATATCGAGACAAAGTGAAACAGTTGATGATTAATATATTTCAATTTATTTAGGATTGTCTCTCATTTGGAAATAAAATTTGATCATGTAGATGTGGATTCTGAATGTAAAATTAAAATATATTTGCAAAAATTTTGTATTATTAAATGTGTGTGCGAGTAAAAAGTTCAAATACAATGTAGTCAGCCAAGCGCAACCCTAAGCCACTGTAGAACCTTTTCACAATCAACGTCAGAGTATTTTGATACTAACAGACACAAATAAAATGCCAATCACTTATTGTGATAAGGTTATACAGTTGCCCTGGGTTTCATTTGGTTTGTCGAACGCGATAGACAATGGGTGTCTCAAAAATTTTCGCCATTATTACGAACCATAAATATTCAGCTGTCAAATAGTTTTTTTTAGGGTTGCCAGCACTAAAATCCAAAAATGGCGGCAAATTCAAATCTTGCGTTCTTTTTGGGACACCCGTTAGGTACTAAAGTTCCTACTAAACTTCACGTTACACAATCAAATAATTAAAACAATTACTTATAGTTAAAACGTGACTACACGAGCCTGTAAAAACACCATGCTTCAAATACCTAAACAACTTTTTAATTTTGTTTTAATAGCACTCGGCATTAGAGAGATAGAAAACCAATTAATCAACGTTTTCCTTAGCACTTGCCAGTGCTATTAAGAAAAAAGAAAAAGGAAATAAAGATAAGCTTTGACATTGGCGCCGGCAACTTAAGTTTATCAGTGTAGACAAGACCTAGAATTACGTTTTTCATTAGATAGAATCTCCAGCTCACTGCAGCCAGCCTAGTGCATCTAATTGTTGCTCGATTCAGGGCGACACGGCAAGTCGCATCAGAGACAGTTGCATTGACAATGGGCGAAACTGTTGGCCATTATAATATCTTCGAGGCTTACGGGCTGTCCATTGTCGTGTACACAAAGCGTATTCAACACATTTAAACTCGATTACCGTACCTTTATAATTTAACTTGAAATTAAAAACGCTTTAGAAGGTATTGGGACAGAAATATTTTCGTGTATTTTATACAACGAACGAAATTTTTCATGGGTATGATTGACGTTTGATTGACGAATGTTTGCACTAAATGTCTTGTCGATTGTGTCGATGTAACTGTAGCTGACGACGGACCTTGAGAGAAGTGATTGAAGATTAAAAAGTTAATAAAGTGGATATACCTATTCGATCAGTGAAATTATTTTTTAGGAAAAACTCACTGATTCGACTCGTTACAATTTGTCAATACCGCAGTTTATCATTCAAATTGCTCTTAAACTGCCATGGTTAGTAGGACTCCGCTTTACAAGCAAAACGCTAACCATTAGAAAATGAAAAGCGGATTTGTGGAGTCAATTAACAAGCAGCAGTGGGACATTATTATTCTATACTAATTAGTTAGTTCTTGTAGTAAATTTAATCAGTCCATGAAGATCACCTTGCCTGATTGCGACACATGACTATCTATATTTATAAACGTGCTTATTTGCTTCATACATATGAATTTAAAGTCGATTTGGGTCCTAATTATCTATAAGTGTACGTGTCTACGGTTATTTATGCAATTTGGCTTCGCTCATGCGGTCGACTGTTGCCTAAAACAGTATAGTAGGGTCAAACGTCGCGTGCGGGTATGACCGAGCACGGACGGTGGTCATTGTCCTTCGTCGCTATGTCATAGCAAGCAATTTGAGTTGATAGCTTGGAAGGCACGTGCTACCAAATATACCACCAAGTTGTCATAAACATAAAGGCTTAAACGGACCGAAAATATCGTTCAATACAGCAGGATAATGGTTTGCTTACGACTATACTTCGAAGTGAAACAAATGACTTTCTCACTCCACTCCTGAGTTGAGTATGTAATCCGTCGAAAAAATAATGTGTGTTACAATGATTTTCAGCAAGACGCAATACGCACAAACTGACTCAAACGCGTTGATAAGTAGGTGCAGGAAAAAATATCTTTGGTTGTGATGTGAGGAAAGCATGGCACGAACGGGTAGGCTAAGACACAAGTGGTATGGTTTGTTTCATTTAAAATGACGAAAAGTACTTAAATCCGACGTCTATTGTTCAATTGTTAACTTCAAGTGGGGTTGTAAAACCATTAGTGTTCTCTAAATGTATACCGTGAACAAACAATCTTGATAGTTTTGATGTTGTTGGTCGGTGTAACATTAGACGACGTGCGTTTCAAGTATAATTACTTAAATGGGTCCAGTTCAGGTAATAAACAATAATCAATTAAGGAGGGGATACTTTCTAGGCTTAAGTGCGATATTTTGTTAGTGTCTAACTGGCTTTCGCTCTTTTAGTACATGTGTTATATTTGCAAAAATAGTCTCTTTTTTACAACATGGCGATATGTAATATGTAATATTTATGTGTTGATTTTTTGTGTAATTATTAATAGTCATATTTTAGATAAAATTTAAAATCTTTAATTTCAAAGATCAAGAAGGGTTGAGCTACTCCAGTACTTCAGTCAGTTTTATTACGTCTCTTTGTTATTTTTTCCTTTCATATTCAGCAACAAAAGAAGTTGTAAAATCCCGCGTTAATTGCATTTTCGTCATTTTAAATAAAACAAACTATACTTTACGGTATCTGCCTAGCTGAAAAGAAAATAGATGCAAGAGATTATGCACGGGATGCTTGCTAACAGTTACCTACTTCGTTTGTGTTAAATTAATTATGGAGCCAATTAATTCAATTCAGTTCTTCCCGTCAGAATTGTAGGTAGTCATTGTTAACTGGCTGGCCTTTCGCGGTACCAGTTTTACAACATCTGAACACGAGCTGCTCGTTAAGATGTGCGGAAAAGCTATCATTACTTTTGATTGTGCACAATAACACGTAATATCAAATTATGGCTTCGATTCTTCAGTGTAAATAAACAGCTAAAGTTGAATTGTTAACACGTGCTTCAAACTAACTTTCCAAGCGATAGCAACGTAGTTCGCAGGCTGTAATCCGCAATGCCCTCTGTAAACACGTGGTGTTTGTATCGGTCGTTGACGTGTATTTGATCTACTGTGAACGGCATAAGAGCGGTTTTCAATATTCATGTTTCACGCAATCGAATGCACATTGCGCGTACCTAGCGACCGCAGCAGTCTTCAATTGATTCTACACTTTGTTCCTCTACATTACGTTTCTAGTTTATACGCTCGCGGGTTGTTATCGGTATTAGTGCAACGCCTGCGTGCTCGTAGTTTGTTCGAATTTCAACTCTGCGTTTGGCTTTTAAGGCTTGCTTTGTGACGTTATGTTTGGTAGTAGTTTGTCGCTGAAGCTGTGCAGCGGGGGTTGTTAGGTGGGTATGGGTGGATGCTTTGTGTTGAGTCGTCGTGCGTAGGTAGGGCTCCGACGGCGCTTGGCGCGTCGATTGTGTGTGAACGACCGCGACGAGGGGAGGCGCGCCTGATTATACCGAGACCACGTCGATCGCCGGTCGAGGGCCCTAAAACCAGACCCGGAGTCTGCCCGAGCGCCGCGCTCCCGGTCCCCAGCACTTACACTCGTTCGTTGAATGTAAATTAGGGCTCCTTTTAACATTAAACATTTTGGTTATGTTCTTTGCAGTGGGCACTTTAATTTATTCGAACATGCCTTCTTTGCATTTCATGCTTTTGTATACAGTAGGTAGCTCCACAAAAAGAATGGAAGACGATTCAGGTCGCGCATAACGCGTTTGTTCTTCCATAGCGTCTTTCTATGTTGATCGTTCCTTGCAACAAGGTTTCGTCATCGAGTGCCAGTGACCGTCACTGTGATGGTCACATTACTGTCTAGTTGTTGTTATAATTGCGACAGCATATTTTCTATGTCAGTGAAGTCTAGGTTATGGGTCTATATTGTTATGTTATGATATATGATTACTATGATCAATATGACTATTACGTTAATCAATCTAAGTTAAAGAATATTCATTGTGCGGCGTCGAGCCCTGCTGCCATTTAGGGGAATCGATCATCCCGAGCTGCGTAGGTGTTATTGATTGAACTAAAGCTGCTAATGCTTGTGGCATGAATACACAAAAACCTATAGCAGCCCGGGATGTAAAAAGGTCACAGGCTTTAAAATGTCATAGCGTTTGCCAACGCTCTTGAACAAAATCGATGTGCACTGAAGTGGAGATGGTTTTTGTACGCTTTTTTTACACAAGCTGCGTAAAAACTTCATGACTGCAGTCTCCTTCAAATGTGTCGTGTAGGAAAAGATGCTATAAAAAAGTGAGTGTTCGGATATCTGATACAATCGCTCGCGCTCTCTAGTATCTGAGGGGGATGGGGACTTGACAAGGATATTTCGCATGTTTTTCTTAAGTTTTAATAAAAATTGCTTCAGATACCTGCAGGTTCTGAATTTGCACAAAACTATTGCATCCCTTGCTTACAGCAGGCTTTCTTTGATATGATTAGCTACCACATCATCTTATGACTGTGGTATCCTCCTCAGATCAAACGGACATGTCCCTGCCAATAGTATTAGGTATCTAACTAAATTAATTACCGTGGGGGTGCGGGTTGATTGATCGGCGGTTGCGGGCGCCGCCTGGCCGTAACCGTGAGTTTTATTGAAGCCTGTTCCGGGAACCTCCGATAACTTTAAAAGCTGCCGCTCACTAGTCTCAATGATGGAATCTTATTTGTAACGTATGTGGCGGCAAGCCTTATGTTTTATATTGTAACAAACATCTTTACGAGTAGAGTGATCGCTTCAAATCTACATGACGTACTATAATGGTCCAAGGGCTGTATGACTAAAAAGTTTTATAGCACAAAAAATAGCAAAATAGATGAAAATATTCTGGTCTTGAGTAATAAGGCTGGCCTACTCAAATAACAGATATTATTCTACTAAACTCACGAACAGAATAAATTACATCGCTATTATCTTAACTAATAAATAATACTTATTATAAAACATGAAAATGTGTTTCTTATGCTAGTTCTATCAACGCCTCAACTGATATTGACGAAATTTGGTATGCACATAGCCTTCGGCATTATATCATTTTATATGAATCCTAACCCGAATGAGTATGGTGACGTCAGCAAAGGCGCAGGAAAATGGTAGTGAAGTTATAATAATGACGCCGTTAATTCTTATAGCAATATTCAATGTTCTTCGGTACGACCTGTCTTTAGAATGGCAACGAAATATAAAATCATGTTCATACCCGACAGCGTGCATGTATATCTACCAGTTTCAATCTCATGTTTTCTATAATTCCTATTGGATACCAGTTTCATATCAGCAAATCAATGGGCAGAAACATAAAGGAAAAGGGCTTCATTGTGTCGCAGTTAATAATAGAAAGATTTGTATTTACCTATGTAAGCTAGGTTCTTTCAGAATGTGACTAAAGGGCGACCCTACCTCTCAGTTTGACCGGTAAAACGTTTTATGTTACAGGCTAAAATCATTCTGTATTTCTACCTGCCGCTTTAACTTGTTTCCACACAACTTATTTTGTTCTTTACAACATGTAATTCTATATCGTATGTTTTCTTGCATGCTTATTATGGCATGTGACGTATAAGTCTTAGCGATAAAGCGTAGGTTAATATTGCCTAGGTCATGAAATTTGCACGCCGATCCGGTAGCGTGATATTATTCACAATTCCTTACTCTAGTTTTGTTCGACACACTTGCAGGTACTCACACCCGAGCGCTGATAAAATCAATTCATTATGTTGTAATGATAATTTCATAATTTCTGATCTGAAACGGTTTTGCACCGTATATTATAGGAACAAAACAAAATATGGGCTTGTCTTAGGCTTGTGACGGACTAAGGAGTGTTACGATCTGAAATTATGATCGAAACAAGATACAGTCTGGGCTAGTTTGGTGTTGTCCAGATAGAGTTATCGTTATCATCCTTGCGTAGGTAATTTAAGTATTTGTTAGCTTGCGCCTGTGGCTTCGCATCTTTTGCAGAACTCCATATCCTGAGGTAACATTGCCAAAAACAAAAGGAGCGGAGCATCCTGTCTAAATTTCTGAGTAATATATACCTACATACATAAATCACGTCTTTATCATACGAGGTAGACAGAGCCTAAGGTAACAATGTCACGTTTAGCAAGCGTGTAAGCGTATAGTATCTATAGGTGGAAAATGGAATCAAAATAGTGATGGGTTGCTAGCCGCATCGCCTGTAACAAGATTGCTATGATTTTTACCCATTCCTTTGATTCCTTGAGTATTTTTTGTTGTGTATAGGTAATTTGTTATGCTTTATTCTATTACAAACGAAATCTGGGGCCACGGTAGTGCCCGCGCCAAGTCGAGCAAAAAAAACGGCACGGCCATACCATCCTTACATACATACATACATACCGTCACGCCTCTTTCCCACAGGGGTAGGCAGAGACTACTTTATTCCACTTGCTACGATCCTGACATATTTCTTTCGCTTCATCCACAGTCATCAGTCTCTTCATACATGCTCGTCGGTTTCGGGTACTCCTGACCTGACCTTTTTCCAAAACGTCTCCTATTTGGTCTCGGATACCATCCTTTTTACTGTTATACTTCGTCACTACATTTCACTTCCAAATGTAAGGCAGGTTAGCGAGTGTAATCGCTTCTTTCGAGAAAAAAAACTTTCTTCCTTGGCAGTTTTATGAAATGGATAACCCAGGATGATAGCCGCCCCAAGCAAAGAATAAGTAATCTTGCCGCTTATCTACAAAGTCCTATTTCGCAACCCGTTCTTTTGTTTACCAGTTGATAAGGGGTTAGGATAAGCGTACCTTAGTCCTACCTACACCTAGTTCATTTGACGGCGTCATTGCTGATATAATAATATGCCTGACCTATTTTGATATACCACAAATTGATGTCGTCAATTGGACCGGTTTTATTCGCGGTCGTGTCGTGCTTGTGTGCAATAAACGTCACAGCGAACATAAAACCCGTATGCTGTGCCACAAGAGATGCTTACCGTCGCTAGAACCTGCTTCTTTTTAAAGATGGAGGAAACTGCGAAGGGATCTCGGGTATCGACAAATGCATCTATATTTCAGCCTGGTTAGAACGGCATCCGAGTAGCGACAAAGCATATTCTTCATCTCGTTCTGGCTGCCGTCGACAAGGGAGTAGGTAGTCGTCGTGTCGCCACACGTGTAGCGTTACCGAACTAACCTAAAACGAATCAGACGCTTTTAAATCGCGTTATCCTAAACGGCATCCAATTAAGTCTCGAATTAACTAATTAGATCATTCAATTTCAAAGAACCGTGCTGAGAATTAGGTGGTGTACTGTATCAAAGCAGTTTTTGTTAAGGACTAGCTTAGTGCTAATGGGCTCTTCTCTTATCTTGATTGAAGGTAATCACGATGATAAATATTACGTGCCTTTTGGCTTATGAATTTTATGGGGCTTTGTTTAGATTTAATTACAATTTTCTTTTGAGGCTCGGTTTCTTCTGCGGGATGGAGTAGGGTCGTAATTTTTTCTTTCGTCTTTCCGGGTGACAATTTCAATAACCTAAAAATTAAGTACGGGTAACTTAATTCAAACCACTTAACAAATTTTACCTGAGTGTGAACAGCTTGATTGAGATACATTTCAAACATTAATCACCTTTGCTTTTCGCGGCATGCCTAAAGTGTTAGAGGCGTGGGAAAGAACATGCAATCGCGTTAACTCAATGATTATCTTATAGATAAAGCAGCGAGATAGATTCTTATCTGGTTGTTACTCCATCATAAACTGGTTGAATCCTTACGGCATTAGCACCATGTGTTAAATTTTCAACCAATGAACAAACATTTCGATAAAATCTAAGTATCAAATCATAGGTTCAACTACTTTGAACATTACGTATCATTATTTCCGTCCCAAAACGCGCCAAGGCAGTTAGTGACAAGGCTGGAAAGAGTTACAACTCACTACTTATTTCAACTCAAATCTCGGGGCACGGTAGTGCCTCCGCTAAGACGAAAAAAAAGAAGGCGGGGCACTACCTATCTTTTCTCGACGTACCTGGCAAATAAGGAATTATTACAAAATGGCCTTAAAAATCTTATCTCCTCTTTCATGAACTCTTGTTAAGCTTCCACTATTTTCAACATTCGATTTTCTTTATTTGTAACTTTGGCATTGCCTGGGCCAGGGCTGCCAGGCACGAACAAAACCGTATGTTTTTGTAACTTTTGTGAAAAGTGGGTTGGGTTAGGGCAAATAATTCGGGCGAAGCACACCACGACGTTGACAAAAGGCCAGTGCGAGTTTGCATATCGCGTTTACGTTTGTTTTAGTAATCTGCACTCCGGTGGTCGCCGGTTGCTAGTCCGCGATAAGGGCTCGTCGCCGATTTAGGACGATTTATACGGCGCCAAGTGATTATTGACGATTTGATCCAAACACTCATGTGTTGATAGCGAACCTCTTTAGTCACTTTTGAGGTTGCTTGGTGTTTGCTGTCTATTAAATTATTAAATTTCTGGTTTACACATACACATTTATGTTTGAGAGTTAGCTGGCGGGATAATACTCGAAACTGAAGATATAGATTCTACTAATATTATAAATGTGAAAGTTTGTGAGTATGTTTGGATGTTTGTTACTCTTTCACGCCAGAACGGCTGGACAGATCTGGATGAAATTTGGAACATAGATAGATTATAGCCTGGAATAACACATAGGCTACTTTTTATCCCGGAAAATTGCGTAATTCCTGCGGGATAGCGATAAATGAATTCTATGCGGACGAAGTTGCGGGCAACAGCTAGTTTTAAAATAATAATTTTTAATTAAACCTGTAGTGGGTACAAAATAGTTAAAGCCGTTAATGACATATTTTTCAGTAATCGATGAAAGACTTCAAGGACTGTAACAACGCCTGTCTTGCCCTTAAAGCGAATCAATAATGCGTTTATATGTAACGAGCTTGTGCAATTAAAATCCTAAAGTGATAGGTATATAAACAAACCTTAATATTTGTATAATTCTGGCGCGCTGCTGCAGTTAATTTTGTGTAAACAAAACAAACTGTTATATCGCTAATCTTTTTAATCCCCCGGTAGATGAGTTGACAGCCAGCATTGGTCCCCGTTTATCTCGACCGCCAAAAATAGGTTTGGATCGGTTTTGTTTCGTTGCGTAATTTACTCGTCGAAAATAAACGGAATAATTTATATATGGCTTTTCTGAATGTATTCGAAAGCAGCCTCTGGTTGGGGAAGATGTGATGTTATAATAACATTTCGGAAAAGCAATCTTAGCTGACTGGCTGAGTCGAGCTCTCCGAGCAGCCTGCGCTGAAGCGAACACGTGCAAAAATAGTATGACCTAACCCGTACGATATACGCCTGCTAGCTTCGCTTATAATTAGTACACTTTCCTGTAGAAACTAAACATTTTCCTGAGATAAGCCAGAATGCATACAAGAGTGCTACCTCTATAAAATGTTTCGTTTTTAATTGACTGGACTAAATCAAATAAAATATCCTGAAGTAACTTGTGTAATATTTACTGCTGAGTTTATCCAAAGTTTGAGATGAAACATTAGCAAAAGTGGCTCCCGTTTACTCATTTATTGTTTCCTTGTAAACCAAATCACATTTGCTGCTTTCAACGCCGTCGTTTCGGTAAACCACACTGCGTCACGAGCTCCTCACCCCCCTTATTTATAAGAAGTTACAATTCTGTTACAGCAAAATGTGTGTTTTGTTTGTGCCTCGCAATGATAAAGATAGATGAACGTTAAGTTACCATAAGCTTATCAAGCGTTAGTGACGGGGTTTGTGTATACCCAAAGTAACGCAACCATTAATTTATATTAGTCTTAAACCTTTTTTTAATTTCAATATGAATTAAACCTCAAGTACGTATGCTTAAACATACATAACTATATTGATATGCTATGTAAGTAGTTTGCAATTAATATCTGTACCAGTCTTAATACATCTGCAAGAACCTGATTCCAACCACGACTATTGTAATAATGGTTATAAAAGTACCAAGTTTTGTTACGAATGCAGTTTGAGTTTCACGGATCGAAATGTTCCCGCTGCGCAGAAAGTACTTGTGCGGCCGGCGCCCGAGAGTCTACATCTCGTTAAATTGATTGCGAAGAGCGAGAGTAGTGAAACGTACGCGTATAATGCCATTATAGTTTCAATTCATCGCTTGAAAAGCGTAAATTATCCATTCAGTGGTGGTTTATCGTGACTGTGAGTCCCGGCGGAGCATTAGTTTGCAAACCGTCACACGGGATCTCGCACATCGCGCGTATCAGGTTCAATCAACTTCATGATTTTGTTTATCGCCCACACATTATACTAAGTTATTAATATATCCATATCGCAACGTGCGTGTATAGCCGTACGGCCCGCTCGTTCGCGAGCCATTGACATTGGCTGATTCGAGGCAGTTTCGAAATAGCACGCGCTAAAAATCGTTTTATGCGTTTACCTATCCCGTAGGTTATTGGCATCGCAGGAGTTTAACCAGGCGGCGTTAACCTCTTTCCTGTGTACTCTGTACAGTGTACTGGTTATATTTGGCAGCATGAATTTAAATATCGGTAGCGCTCACTTGTATACCATGAGATATTTGACGGTGTTGTTTGTCGCTGGTTTTCACAACCAGTACTGGAAAATGGCGTGAGGTGTAGATATAAGATTAGTACATAAATCATGCCAGATTGAGCCAATTGAAATGTTGTTTACGTAATTATGGAGGTGTGATCTTTTCTCAGGGTTGAAGAGGCATAGAAGAAGAAGGAAGAGATCTATCTTCGGATGTTTGCCGCAAAACTAGTCTTTAATGCAGCAATAATTGATGTCTCCGGGAACTGCTCGCATATTTATAGATGTGGTAAAGAAGGCCACAGTATTTTTAAGTAAATTAAATATTTACGATGTTCAAAGCAACGCAAATGCGGTTTTACGTTTGCTCTTGTGAGGAAAGCGAACGTATAATAAATTGACAATTGACTGACGTATACAAAAGCATCTATCTCTCTACCACTGTCGAACAATAGAAAACTAAATTTACCTAACGCACATAAAGTCTTAGATACAATTTTATGTTCATGAGAAACGTAATTAAGTTTTTTTTATATCATTTCACTTCACTTTGAATAATATAAATGGCAATGTTTGAAATTCACTAGACTGCGGAAACTAGAAACGCACTGTGACATGAAAAATGATGTTTTAGCTGCCCGTGGATCAATTGTATACGTAACATAACGTGTTCTAATCTAATTTACGCATGTACCTACATGTACACAACTAGCTTCGATTATTATTGAATTATTACTGAAGTTCAGCCGCTCGGAAGTGTGTTTTGAAATTTGAAGCGATTTCTCGTAAAATATTAATACTAATATCAAATTGTTCCCTTTCTGTTAATTGATTGTAGGCAAGGTTGTCCCTAGAGCATGAATGATTGAAGATGTCTCCATTTTATAATTGTTGAGGTTCGCAAATGGATAATTGAGCATTTTCGCACACGTTCGACAACCAACACACGATTCGATTCTAGATACTTTGCTGCTGTGAATTAATAAGTCTCTTCAAATTAAGATCCTTAGACATTACTTAGGTACAAGGTGGTTTAAATTCAAGGAAATACAATTAAAATTCGTTTCATTTGCTCACCGGCTTTCCTAAATTACCTTCTGCGTCGAGGGTAGGTCTGAGTGGGCGGAGCGGTCCCTCGTCGAGGGGGTCGCAGCCATAATTTTTGTTTCCAGTCACATTCCGGGGCTTAGTCCGTGGTTTCTGAGCGTCGGGTACCTACCTCGCTTAACCTTGGATATCTATGGTACTGAACCAGGTTCTCCATAATTTGAATTTATTTGGAAAATAGTATAAACTAATCTGCTAACGGTTCGAAACGTCGGATCAAATGATTATTGTCATGAATTTCCCTTTCCACCCTTGCGCCCACAATCACGCTAAACGTGGCGTTTAGGTCTTGTTACCTTAGGTTCTTGTCTACCCCGCAAGGGATAAAGACGTGATTTATGTCTGTCTGTGTATGAATTGTAAATTCTGTTTAAATTAGTTAAGGACAAGGTAAATATAGTTTTTTTTGTATTGACATACCTTCTTGCCCTAGTTTAGTTTAGTACCTAATTAGCCTTCAAAATAACGCGGTTACGTAAACGGTTTTGTGAAAAGGTCAACTGTGTAATTATTTTAACACCACAGCATGTTGGCATGACTAGCCAGCTAGAGCAGCTAGATCTTATTTTAGAGGGGTCAATAATACGTAGCCCTTAAGCAAACAATTTGGAAACCCTTAATGTGACTAATTAGATCCTACTCGCGTATAACTGAACTTAATTGTTCACACTTACATTTGAAATAACTAGCTGTTGCCCGCAACTCAGTTTGCGCAGAAGTCTTATCGCTATCCCGCGGGAACTATTTATGCTATTTTCCGGTAAAAACTATCCTATCTCCTTCCCCGGAAATGAAACTATCTGTATGCCAAATTTGAACTAAATCGGTTCGGCGGTTTATGCGTGAAAAGGTAACAGACAGAGTTACTTTCACATTTATGATATTTGTAGGGATAGTGTGGCATCACAGTTCATGATACCTTTATACCTATCAATTAAAATACTAAACAACAGCGACGTTTCGGGACATTGACTGTGGGATTCGTCCTAAGAATTACATCGTCAACGTACAGTAGAGCCATAATGATTGACAATATTTCGATATTGAACGGGTAATATGAAAATTCATAGTGTATATATTAACGCAAAGCCTGCCTGACCTTCACATCACACTTAGATACTGTGTGTCAAGGAGATCCGCAATGTGTGTAGTGAAGCGTATGTAGGTAAAATCTTTTCCGTTCCATCCATTGCTTATTCTGTAAGGTCTACCTTTAAACAGCTAATGTATCTTAAAAACCACCTAATACAGTCTTAAAAGCTATCCTTTAAGTAAGCAACATTAATCTTTAGGCAGATGAAGCATTTTCACTTTTACTCTCAAGAAATTTCTTCGCCCCGAAATGTAACACGCAGCTCCGTAACGTTTTATCGGGCCAATAAAAAAGGTACTCTTAGTTTTCATACATCTCCCTATGTCTGTCTACACTTACATCTAGTATAGTATAGATCACGTGGCCTTTACCCGCACGTTGCCGGAGTCCCCCCGGGGCGAAGTGCGTCAATGACGTAGGCCGGGGACCGCACACGGCGTGCGTTCCCAATGCCCTCCCGTCCTTCGATTGCTACCATCAATCACTTCCTAATCGAATTTATGAACGTTTGATCACTGTTTGTTGTGCTAAACAACCGAATGTCGTTGTTTCAGGTAAACAAAAGCAGGACGGGACGTCAATGTCTTCATGCCTCTGCATCTTTTCATTCCATTGATCCAAATGCAACGTTTTGACATGCATCTTCGAATGCATGAGGTCCCTCCATGTTTTATTCATTGGCATTTTATAAACATTTGCCAAGGCTTCTTTACATAGGTCGTATAATAAGTTTGTATAAAATGTGAACTTTTGCCAGTGAACGGTACTTTTTTAATATGCGTGTTTTTTGTAATTTTTTATTGTTTGACGCACTAAAGATCATTATCTCGGGAGAAAGTGAACAGGAAACGCGGTCCGTGATCGCGCTGGTTTCCCAATTTGCGTGTTTTGTGTTCGCAAAGCGTAACCATTGGCTTTGCTATTACTTAATTACGATTACCTAGAACGTTTTAATAATATGGTATTATTACATTTATCAGCCTACATCGCCCTACATGTGATATACGAGTAGGTACATCACCTGTTAGTGATTTAAAGCTTCCAAAACTAGTTATTATCAATACATAGTATAAAACAAAGTCGCTTTCCGCTGTCTGTCTCTCTGTCCCTATGTATACTTAGAGCTTCAAAACTACGCTACGGATTTTGATGTGGCTTTTTTAATAGATAGAGTGATTCAAAAGGAGGGATATGTATAATTGTACGCAGACGAGGTCGCGGACAGAAGCTAGTTGAGAAATAAAATACAAATAAATTAATAGCACTGATAACACTCGACGTCCGCGAGCAACTACATTTTAAATTCTGCGGTTAACGACTACAGTGCTTTGTATGCAAGCGGCGTGACCCACGTTTCCGTTTTCGGGTCTATGTGAAAACGTTTACACAATGTCAAATTGCCTACCTGCCGTTGCAAAATACGTCCTTCCTACTTGCCCCGGGCATTGTCACTGGGGTCCATGCACGAATAACTGTTTTAATCGCATTGATGTATACATTCGGCTTCAAAAATGACTAACGCTTGCCACATCGCTTTCGCTTAGCCGTAAGCAAAGGAATCCTAAGTAACATATTTCATTGCATGTACTGTAAGAGTACACACGTAAGCTAATCGATTAAAATAGAAACACAACTATAGGTTGACGATAGCGTGCTCTTTGCGGTTCCTGTGTCTCTGCATTTATGTACAGCCAGAGCCTAGGTGGTCCTTCTAGTATCTCAAATTACAATTTTAATAATCGTTTTCAAATTGCGACTGGTATACTCTTTCATGAAGTTAATAAACCATACTTAGTTATCATTCAGACCTCGGCGAACGGACCGGAACCTCTTGGTCATCGCTTGGCTCAAATATGGAATGACATCACGGACATTTCATCCAATTATAGTCATTAGGCCATTGACCCACATTGGAGACCAGTACACGTGTGTGCTCCATCACATACAATACGACTGTACGGGATCATAACCGCAAGCCCGTATAATCCCACGAGGGTGAAGTTTGAAGATAGTGTTACTGAAATATTTTATTACTTTGCTCCTTGGCAACGGTAAAGGCACTGCCAGGAGAACATTATATTTTTGACAGAATCTATTCCTTTCACGCCGGGGCAGAGACTATGGAGAGCCTTTTCTCGTTGAACAATAAATGTAACTCTTGTCACACGTTATAAACTATTATTTGTGTTAAACTTTAGGAGTCTGCTGTTGGTTGGTTTATGTTGTTAAAAACCACCGCGCGTGTGTGACACAAGGGATGATAAGATTGCTCGGTATAAATATAATAAACGTGGATCTAAGTACTAAGTTTTATAATTAAGGAACACATAATTACACGTTTTACTGTTGTCAAGTGTTTCACGGGGTACTCTGCAATCGTGATTAAAACCTGCCGTGACCAGCATGTCACCTTTTGTATACTTAATTATGTATTGGTATTAACATGGATTTCCGATGGATTCTTAGCGCCAGTGACACAAAGCGATTACTGGTAAAGTGATGGCCGTCGATTCTGTTCTTTACTGTGAAATACGAATGTAGAATACTACTTTTACTCAGCTGGCGCTTTTATGTCAGAGCAGGATAGCAATATTAACATATATACATACGAAAGAGTCGACTCGCGTGAAATGGACGTGAATTGTCGCGTCGGCGTATACGGGAAACTCTCTAGAACTCTTGAGAGCCAAGCTTTGCGCTGATTGAATATTCCGAACGCGACACTGCTCTCTTTCCTCTTGCACCGACCAACTATAAAAGTCTACCTTTATCTGGAACTTTATGGCGGCTCCATAGAACTTGTATATTTTTTGCTTTGAGAAATACCTACGTATTTTTATCGGTTTAGAACTTTTAAACTTAGTAAATCTAAAACGAAAGAGGATCGTAACTTTTCCTTTAATACTTTAAACTGTTTATGGTATGTTTATTATATGCCAACGTGTTATGAAGCATAATGTTAGTCTTGAGAACGTTAACGGTGAAACCGCGAGGAACACTGGAACAGTAATAATAATGTGGTTACTTCAGACTTAATGACTTACGAAAATTAACATAGAAATAACGTCAGCTTCCAAGGTTTCCGTACAAAGTAGTCAAAGCGGGTTTACTTAAAAAGGCATCATGCCCTTGCCTTCAGAATTTCAAACAATCTTGACGTAGAAAGTTTTGTCATACTTTGAACTGATCAAATGTTACAATTACAAAGTAACATTGAATGCTATTAAATATCAGTGGAACCATTGTAACGACATTTGCACCTAAGATCTCTGATTCTGCTTAAAGCACGTGCGGATTATGCGCTTTAAATCTTGAAATACAAGCGGACTGCTCTCAGAAATGGTATTTATCAATATATATGATGTATTGTATAGTTCTCTCGCTATCGACGGGTGCTAACCAGTCGTCGCTTGTAAAATTTTCATGCGCTCAAAGAGCATCGCACAGTCACGTAGGTACGTTCGGAATCCTTAATTTAACTCCAGCCTCGATGCCGTAGCCGGAGATGCACCTGGGATGAGCTTCCCGCTTGTGATTGCATTCGCACCCGCTCCGTGACTTTAAATTAATGTCGCATCTTACCCCGCTCCCTACTTATGAAACTCGCAAATCTCTATGTTTAGTCTAGACTGCCCGATAGGTTCCAATTTGGATAATGTGCAGATGAGATGCCTAGGTCGCCGTGCGTAGGCGCTATTTGTCAGCTTGCATAATCATAGTTACGCAATAGGTAGAAGGTTATTTGCCTGTGCGAGAAAGTGTGAAAGAATAATAACCATTAATTATGTTAAAGCTGCCAGCTTGCGCACAGCTGTTATCGTGGGCCCAATTATAATTACCTGTCAGAATTATATATATATGTTAGTTGTAGCAATTTTTCTCAACGGTGTTAATAACAATTAGAATAATACTTTATTTTTGTTTCAGGTAAGCGATCGCAGTGATACTATTTTATAGGGCTGGCGTTAATGAGTAAGTTATCTAATGGAGCGGTCATTTATAAATTGTTAGGAAATTATATGTCTTAAACGCTAATTATATTTAAAAGGCAATAGCGGACCAAGCAGGTGCTTAATTAATTGTTCCCACCTCCAGCGCGAGTCGGCGCCCTGTAATTACACGAGGGATCCAGTCGAACGGGATAAAGGAATATTCTAGACCTAAGAGAACGATAGGGAACCGGCTCGACGTTTCCTGGTCTAACGTGTATACAGAGTGTTAAGTTACTAGGGTGTAAAGTTTCGGCGACGCTGCGACGCTGAAGACGCCTACACAATACAAAACGCGGTTGGTCTCGGATGGCCTCGCCCGCTGTCGGCTCCGACTCCGGCTCGCAATCTGGTTCCACTAGTTGTAATGAATACTTGATGCGTGCTCGGGAAAATTCACAGAGCCAAGGAACGTTCCCATTTACCGACGCTAACGTCACGACGTTTCACCGCCAACCAGCGAAGTTTAATGTTTCATTTGGAGTTTATTAACAGTGTTGCTCATTACGATGGTAATATAGCAGCAACTCAACATTATAAAGAAGCCTTGAACAAGATTTGCCAGTCGTATTTCAGCTAATGTGAAAGCATTATGAAATGCGCTCGTATTGTTAGATTGTTTCTAAAAGCTAATTCTAAACTCAAAAGTCATTATCTCACATTGCGACAAACTCTTCTCGCTTACGACTTACAGCTTGTATTACGAGCAAAGTTTAGCCCGTATACCTCGAAGTGAGTTCTTTAACACTATGAAAGGAAATCTTCGAATCTTAATGTGAACTTCGTTACGATTCGAGTGTTCATTTATTTATACCTCTGAAATCTTGTACACTATTAGTTAACGATCATCGGCTGTTTCACACGTCGATAACAAAAGGCGGTCAAGTGCGGCCTTGTCGGTGCCATTACCCGTGTTTCCAACTTGCCACATGACGCGTCGCTGGCAACAATTCGAGTCCATTACCGCTCAATTTTTCTACGGCCACGGAACACTAAAAGTAAAAATTATAATAACCGTCGACTATTGTTCTCTTCTTTTTATACTCGCGCTAATAAAGGATCCTGCATCGTCGGGCCCGTCACGGAATTAGTGCGGTTACGGCACAGTATACTGGTTTTTGACAGTATGTTGACTCGATTAAAAAGCTTCACGGCTAAAAGGAAGCATCTCTTATTTTCGAGATCTTGCCTGCTAACTTGAATAATCTTGATAGTGTGAACATTTTCGAATATTTGATTGATACAAATAGTTTATTTTGGTTTTAGAAATGGAAACTGTGTAGTGTGTGCCGGCGTGAGAAGCGATGGTCATTAATAATAGAGTGACCCGGGCCGCGACCGCAGCGGCTGTGATTGATCGGTGCAGCTTCGCTATGCCGTGAGGCCTAGATAGAACGCAACTTGCTGTTACGTCTTCCCCGTTTCTTAAAAGTTAGACCCAAGAAACTTATAAATGCCTTGATTTTTCCATGCAGACTCATTCATCCGTTGAATAAGCATCCAAGATGTCTTAGTTATTCTGACATAATTGGGATTGTCTAAAAAAAAATACCTATCCTTTTTTTTTTTTTTTTGTGCAGAATAGTCAATTATAAGAAACCAATTTCAATATTTTCTCATATAACTCGGTATTTTTTTTACTATTAATTATTGAAAGTATTTTGGTTGATGACGTCAGAGTTTCCACTGCCGGTGCCACACATTTGCTTATTGGATAAATTGGTCATAAAACGTATGTGAAGCGCCGCCATTAACGTCTTTTCTATCTGTGGTGAAGTTGGCAAACTGTCATCAGTATCAATGTCAACATGATTCAACAATAACACAGGAAGATTCACGCGATCTTCTCCTATGAATTTTATATTTTCACAACCGTTACACATACCATAACATTCTGCGCGAAGCAGAAAGGTCCATAAACACATACCAGGTATGATCGAGACAAAACAGGACCCGGAAATAAGTCAGTAAACTCAGTAGGCGAAAGTAAACTGAAAACGTAATATTTTCGCTCTTCATTAAAATATTTAGCGGAAAATCTATCATGTGAGCGAAGCACATCGCTGTGTGGTTACACTCTTGCCTAATTATCTACCGAAAGTGCTTCTAAATCTAAACTATAATACAACAATATGAAAGTAAACAGTGGAAAAAACAAGAATGACAGTAACAAGATTGCCCATTTGCTTGTCATCTGTCATAAGATGAATGAAATGTCAGATTGCGGGTCCAAATTGAACTCCGTAGTATAATCCACGCGTAAATAGCATAGAATTTGTAACCTTTGCAAATAAAGTACATTTTGGACCGTCTACATCATGTCTGGGAATGTCAAATGAAGGTCATTGCTTATTTTTCATGTAATAAATTAATTATAGTAAAATAAAATAAAGTAAATACAGAAAACGATTTAAAAAGCATTTATCTCGAAATGGTTTTCGATTTACTATACATTGTAAAAAAATAGACAATCCCAATTCAGCAGGTACTCGGATTGTTGGGTTACTTGAATTGAACACTCCTGTGAAGGTTTTTCATAGTAATTTTTGGTTCAAAGGGACTTCCCTTTGACGCCGTACACTTTGAACATTTATGAATGTGTGAAAACATCTGTCCGTGTGTTAGTAATGTATTCTTATAACGAGTAGGAGTAGGTTCAGTTCCACCTTATACACATTATTTGGCAGATTTGTTGGTTTACTCAAATCGTGGAAAATTGTTTGCTTAGTAAACAAAGGTACGAATATAATTTGAAAGACGCGTGAAGCATCTTTATACATCGCTCAGCAAATCAAATGTTATGTTTACAATTGTATCCCTGTGTAGGTTCTAGGTATTGTAAAATCCCCCGACGGCAATATTGTTTATTCACTAACTAAAAATTGAAAAACATGCAACTACCGGTGCGCTCGTTTGACAAAATGCTTCCCGAGCCCCAAGCGACGAATGCAACCGGCAGTTACGTACACCTTCCCTTTTTTCCAATATTTGTAACATCCTCTATTCCGTTCACAGGATTAGCAATGTTACGATTTAACTTTTGTCAAATGTCGAGCCGAAAAACCGAAACATTTTCGTGTTTTTGAAATAAAAATACCCCATCGCGCTCCCGTATCCATGTCTTCATAAATTTATTTGTTTGTTTATGACCGGAATCGCGTTCGTGTTTTCTTATTTGCTTATGGTAATTCGGTTATTGCGACTGCTTATTTGCTATCGTAAAAAAAATGGACTAGGTTTTGTAACAAAACGAGTTGCTGTCTGAAAGATGAAGAGGCGTTTAGCTTAATTATCAGAACTAAATTTTCCGTTTCCAACTGAACTAACAGCCAGTATAAATAGGCTGAGTTAAGGGGCATTGTCGCGCGGCGGCAGATGCGGCTGCGGGGGTCACCGCACTCGCCGGTCGCAGCTGGGAGCCCTACGCCCTACCCGGGACGCTTTTTGTGCTCCCGAGCCCGACTCCCGGGATTCAGAAATTTTTAACCATTGCACTGCGATAACGCGATGGGATCGGCCCTTTGATTGATATTTATGTTGAAATCAATGGTTCGAATTATTCACAAACTTTTAACTTGTTTTACTATCTCCACTGTAGGTACGGGTCTTAATCGTGTAGTTTTTTTATTAATTACATTTACCTCGACGTTTTGGACATGTTATACGATGTCCATGGTCTCAAAGGGGCTGAAGAGGTATCAATGTCTCGTAACTGTGTGAGTTTTTCGAACTACCCGCACATTGTCTTGTTTATAAGTTCGTTCACTAGGGTCACTTTAGTAAAACTTAGTTTTGTTAGCTACCTACAGAAAGGTTGGTTCATTCGCAAGGCTTGAATCGATGCCAACAGTAAATAATTTACCTATATAGGCCGCATCATCGTAGATTTTAATGCGATCGTCTAATATCTGTTCTTACGTGAACGTCAATTCACATCTTACCCATTATATGGTCATGCCGCAGTATCGAACATACATTATTAAACGTTTTTTTGTGTCAGCATTTCCCGCATCAACTCTATGACTTGCCCCATGCATTTGGTCGGTGGCGTGGCGTAATTTTCTCATTTCGAGTGGTCATTAGTTCCACAGGGACAGGACTCTTCTGTCGCACGACCATTAACTTTACACGCATACCTGCTCGTTTCAAATGGTTCGAAAACTTCTCCTTTATGACTAAAGAAGGCATTTTGAATAGAATTAGAATAGCATGTTACTCTACACCTAAAGGGATTTCAAAATTAACTCATTCGTTCTTGTCTGTCAGAGGTTTCTAATGGTTGTAACGTCTCAACTTGCTAATGTTCGAATTCTAAACGTATATTGTGGTGCTGCCAATGTAATAATTTGATCGAAATTATGCTGTCGAATAATGTAAATTTTATTTAAAATGCACAAGGCTTATAAGTACTCAAAGATGAATTCATACAGAACAAAAACTTAGCGTCTCGAAAATCGGTGCAGGCAAATGTACATAATGAATTCATTAACTAAAATAATTGCCAATGTAAATGCAAAATGGAAAAAATAAGACGCCAGTTAGAGTCTGTAGGCAGTCTAATCAAGCTTTATTGCTGAGGCAGATACTTTATCATTAGATTTTGAGAGGGGCTCCGCGAGGGTACCTCGTGCGCCCGTCGCCTGCTCGGAGTTTGGGGTGCGTTCACCGCACGCGATCGATGGCGGCCCCAGGCCAAGTATGAAGACCCACCTACCAACGACTTGTTTTCATTTAATCATTGAACGCAACGCAAGGGGTGCCTTCTGTTCCGATCGTGACTGTGCACTTACCCTCTCATTATGAGACCCTATTGAAAATAGCGCTCCGAACCTATACTTTTCATAGCATTCAACGCACTTAGCTGAATTTATTTCCGCACCTTTGAGTGGTATGCGGGGAATTGGTTGCACTTAACAGATTCCCACAGTCTCCAAGTTAAGAGGCATCCATTACTCTCGATCAAAACGTGGTAACAGCTTGCCATCTACGTCGCTCCATCACGCTACGGACTTATTCAATAACTACAATTTCGTCGTTACACACGTTGCGTGCAGTGAACGACGCCAGAACTAGCTTAGTCATTGAAACGAGCCCGATACTGAATCACCGGGCGGAGGTGTGAACAAATCCGTGTACATTCGTTACGTGAGATTAGCCGTCGTTTTACGCAGGATCTGGCAGACAACGCACGCCACTATATTTTATATCTTCTCTCCTCTATAATTGACTAGGAAATAAATAAGAAAATATTATGATTCCAAATTATCAAAAAATATGAAAGAAATGAAAGCACTTTTTATTGACAAGTACAAATGACAAAGATAACCCTAAGTACTTCAGCAGCTCTTTGCAGGAAAACTTTTTGTTAATCTTATTAAACGTCATCGCATCACGGACGGACATACCTACCGAGATAAAAGGATGACTGCCAAGAGCTTCTACGAACGGACCGCAGCCTCCAAACTGGTTTGCTGCAGGTACGCGGCTAAAATTATACGTAGACAAAACGGACGGTCTCCGGCGGACACGAATTTCGGCACCGCGCCGTAGGCTGGGACGGGTCTTTGACAAAGACGCATTCCGATCGCGTATCGCCCTAACACAAAGGTACCCGGCCCAAATATTGAAGTGCTATTGTACCCACCCTACACCGTCGAGCTTACGACGAGATATTAGCCTGAAACTCCTAAACACGGACAATCCCTGGGATACCTTTATCGCTTTACTTCGCCTTCACGTTTAGCATCCCCTCTTGGGCCATTGTTACTTTTTCTGCTTACTTTTACGTGAGTTCTTGTCTGAATTTTGCAGGTTATCAAGTTAGTTAATGTGTTTGTATTTTACCGCGCCGGGAAGTCTCATTTGAAGCCGTGCTCAGTATTCGATAAGCGATTAACACATAATAGGTACCTACTTATAATGCCGATGACCATTCCCCTTCGCCGCTATTGGGAATCGATATCGCTTCCATCGTGTCCCACGGGCCACGCTTCGCTGACTCGCTTTATTCTTCTAGAAAATAAGCTTCGCTTTTAATTTTTCTTTTATGTCGGCTGGTACTTACTGATGAAAATTTCTTTGTTCGACTCACCTTGCCACTAACAAAGCAAACCGTCTACTTGCTTGGGAGCTTCAATGTGCCAAAAATAACTAAAGTCAAACACGATGACTAATATTGACCGACTTAAGTTAACTGTTTATTATCCATACCTCGAGTCGCCTGCTACAATTTATTTTAGAACGTATCGCTGTTACCATAAAACTTGTCTGTCGTTCCTTCAAAGACTATGGTTTGTGTAGCATCCTTTCAAGCCAGCTCGTAAATTGTTTCTCACGGGTCGCTCACGTCGATTTTAACTGCCCCTACGCCAGTAAACGACTATGAGTACGAAGGTACGAGTATTAAGTTTTACTGGAGCGCATTTCATCGCAAGTTCATTAGCTCCGGTGTAATGAACGCCAAAGCTTCCGTAGCGAATTAAAAATATATTTTTATTTTCCAAGATCGACTAAGCCTAGTCGGACGAATCTAAAATTAGAACAAAGGTCGTGTTGATTCGGAAGATTCTTGACCCGTTATTGTTCGTGTGTGAGGGTATAAGACTTGCTTCCCGGGGCAGGGCGGAATGTCTGCCGGAAATCGCATCAGGTAGAGCCTGTGTTTAACCCGGGACGCAACGCGACGGTCCCTGGTTAGGGTTACCAGCTACAGACGGCGCACAGAAAAAGCAAAGATCGTCGGTAAAGTCATTTAGCCTGGGGCGATATAGGCGGGGTAACGTCTTTGCTTTTATGCATTCAAGGTCATTACTTTAGATCCTTGCTGGCATCTGTTCTCGATTGAGAGAAATTCGATTTAACAGTAGAGCTCAAACGTCATTTATTCTTTTTAAACATAATGTATTTATAGGTGAAAATTTTAAGTAAATGACCTGTTGTATGTAGTAGTGTACAGAACTGATATGGAACTTGAGTCATTTCACATATTTGGAACGTCAATTTGTCTATTCGCACACATTACTCACACATACAACAGGTCATTTACTTAAGTTTTTCACCTATAGGTACTTTGGTTTTTGTAAGTGTTGTACCGACTCTTTCTCATGACATGGCACGAGGTAAGTGATAGGTGTAGGTATAGGCAACGTCAAAAGTAGCTCGTCACTTTAGTGCTTTGTCGTAGTAAGGTAACCATACACCGACAGATGAATGTGCCACCGTTGTCACAGCGACAAGGCTCTAAAATTATCACCGATTTTTGACGTTGGCTGTACTAGTAATTATTTTGACACTAAGTACTTTTTACTAGCATTAAGCGTCACACTGGCGTCGTATAGTCGTATTACAACATACACTACATTTGTTCGTCAATAGCAATGTTATCTACAAACATTACAAACAATTAAATTGAATGGACGTACCAAATTTATTCCTGGCAGCCCTAGGGCCAATGTTCACGACCGATTCACAACATGAGACCTAGTTTCGCGGAATAAGGTACATTAGAATAAATTATCCCATCACAATGACGCACTGAGGCGTCCGGTCCGAATTCGGAGTATTAATTAAAATGTGTAAATGTGTATATGTGTGTATAAAAACAATAGCATACAAATTTTAATAATAATAGAATGGCCTATGTCAAATATCAGAATTAGATGAATATTTCTTAATTAAAACTTGCAAAAATTTCGTTGGGCAGCCGACAAGCATATCTTGATTAAGGTTTGGGGTTGTTGATCTGGGGTGTACCACCCTCTGCACCCACCCCCGGCCGGCCTAGCCTTATTCATCGCCAACAGCGCCCTTCGCAAGTTCGCGACCTTTACCTGAGAATGGATGGAACCCAGATGTTTATTGAACGTGAAAGAGCCACATGTGAGTCAGTCTTTGTACCCCGTAGTTTTAGACTGATGACTCACATTTCGTACCTATGAAACATTTGCCCTTCTAATTTGACCGGTCGCGATAAATACCCGTTATTGTCACGAAATATATCGTGATGCACTCGCCTATATTACAGCAATTTTTTTGTTCTATCACGCTTCCGAAACCCTTACCCGTAATCAACGCGCCGGTTGAAACACTCTGATTCATAATTTATTCACACATCGATAAAGTAAACTAAAAAGTTGTGGTTCCCTAAACGTAAAAGTTTTTACAAACTACTAGAGCATGTTTTGAACTTTCTTCTATTTAGTTACATTCGTAGTCTCAAATTGCTTTTAGCGCACGAATCATTAAATCCAACTTGTAATTAAATTTGATGAAGAATCAGTTTCGACGAATCAAATTAGTGATCTTGATAACGTTACACTTCTCTTTAAAACGGTATTCAATTTAATTTAATTAGAAACTTGTGAATATATTTAATCATAGTATTATTAACGGCCTGAAAACCTGCTGGAGTGGAATCTTAGTAACTGAGGGTTCATAATCGATTGTCCACAGCTGGTTCCGCCATGTATCGTGAGATTACGGTGATATCGATTTAGACTCGATTAACTAATAAAATCGTCAGATAGTGGGCGCATGTGAACATGCGATGGCTTACCGTGAGCTTGGGAAGCATCGTCGTATGTTGCACGATATATAAAGTTAATAACGTTATTAGTCGCATTTTTGCGTCTATACAAGATACATTGTTTATGGATGACATAGTAGAGCAATGAGTAAAGTATGGATGTGTATAAATTACTTCGTTACGCTAAATATCGAAACTTGAACTTTGTCATTGTTTTCCAATTTTGTCTCTAATTTCATCCGCATTGAAATTATATTTTAGAATTCTTTGGTTTGAAATGTTTTTCCCCGAATCTCCTTTCATAACACCGCTCGGAGTAATGAACCGGAGAGCCGATATTAAGGTAGACTTGGACAACTGTGGATATTAATTTCAGTTATGTAAATAGGCTCGTGTTTACGAGCAAGCCTGCGGTGCGGCATCTTACTTTGTCTTTTTTTATTGCGCAGGTAACACATCTCCGGGCTCAGGCTATAAACACACGTGAACTATATATGCCTTACGCTTCAATTTTATTCCTTAACAGTCTACACTGTAGCGGACACTACCACGGGCATGAGAACCGAAAACCCACCGAGTATGAATCACGCCTAAGCGATGCCAAGTTTATTTTCTATTTGTCATGCATCGTTTAATACTTGAATCCGACTTAATGTATCTAAATGGGCTTAGTGATGTTTCGGTTTTCTTTTAATCTGTAAGTAAATCTTGATAAAATTGAGTGTTACAGCAATACTGCCTTTAAAAATAACTTAAGTATGTGAAAAACTTTAAGGTTACTAAACGATTAGAACAATAAAAATACTCTAAAATGCTTCACTCATTTAAACGTGTAATGTTTCTAGTAAAACCCTCGAAGTCCTCGTGGTGAGTGTTCTTTAAGGATTAACGTGAAAGAAGGTTTTTTCTTCAAAAGATGGTTTCTTTATTGATGTCGAATTCTTAGAATCTATATGCACTGAAATGAGGGAATGACTACATTTACTAGTTGAAAAATGCTTAGTTTCCGAAGAATTCTACGTTGACGACATCTCAAAAATAGGTTTTAGTATTTATAGACCAGTATATGTACTGTCACCAACTTTAGTTGTTGAGCCCCTATGGAACGCTGTCATATTGACATTGCCAAACAAAAGCAATGTGTTTTAAACACTAACAAGCAATCATATCACTATGATAACGTTCCATATATGAATAACAATAAAAGTTGTTGACCGTACTAGGCCAAAGTAATATTAAAGTATAATATTATACACCGAAAATGAAGTGTTCCCGTGGGTATCCTATAAACTTGAATATGATATTACCCCGAGGGATAAGCCGAGACGCATGGGCTAATTAAAAATAATCTAAAGGTCACCTAATCCTATGCCCCTGTCTAAATATTTGGCGCCCGCACGCATAAGTATTACACTGTAACTTAACCCTGTGTAGCTCGTTAACAGTGAGTACCAGCTTTGTTAATTAATTAAGGGGTTTCACACTTATTGTTGATGATTCTACGCAATATTTAGCGCTAGTTAAAATTGAACGCAATATTATAATTCAGTGTTGCATAAGGCTCTTAGGCGTGCCGAAATATCACTAATCAGATTGAATCAGTGCGTAATATCGTCATTTAATTTGTGTTTATGCCATGAGAATTTTTATAAATTAACCGTAAAGTAGCTCTGAATAGTTGGAATGAAATTTTTTTAAGTGACAAAAAAGTTCTTTTTCTATCGGGGATTGATTTTCCAGCCCATTGCACTCCATTTCTTCTTTAGTTCTTTAGATAAGTTTTCGTGACTATACTAAAATGATAGGTCAAATGAATCAAGAATTTTTATTTCTTGATTTTTTATGTAAACATTTTACGGTTTTACCGTTAGAAACTAAATTTCTAAACGACACTGAAAATTAGAACTTTTATACTGAAATGCTTTTTTTGGCCTATAAACAACATCAATCGATTTACTAAACGAACCAGCAGCTGCAACGAGAATTGGCTGTTAAATACGAAAGTAACCGCCTATGAAATAAATTGTTCTTAATCGATTTGATTTGGACGACTATTGACGAGATTTAAGATTAGCTAAAAGGCATCCTAGCACGCCGCTTTGTTTCCGAGTCCCACATTAATGCCAATGCCTTCGAATATACTGGCGGCCAAAGTGTCTCGTTAAATCAAAAATGTCGCACTTATTTTGCACTGAGGTCTGCTCGGAACCCGTAAGTAGGTCGCGGCGCCGGGCGTTGGTGCCAACTGTTCTTCACCGCCACCGCCGCTCAGCTGATCGCGATACCTCGTGCAAAGGTTTCTGGGTTAATTTTGCTAGCGTTACACATTGTTATACGTACCTTATCATAGAAAAAAACCGCGGCAAAATTACTTGAGATAGTTGTTTGTATTTGACAGGTCTATACCTTGATTGGTGATTCCAAATAGGCGAAATGATAAAAAAAAAACAAATTTTTAGTTTTCTTTTTCTTCGATTTTATGCCACGCAATGTGAGCATTCGACTAGCCGCTCATTTATAATACAAATCGAGATTTTGTACTGGATAAGGCCAGTGCTTGTCTAGTATGTCAATTTAAATGCGTTAAATGGGTAACGAACAAAAATAAATTACGTAACGTCGACAAAGGAAGTGCTTTGCCAATTTTAATAACAGTTCTTTCATCAGGATAAAAATATTAGAGCACATTCACAAACCTCAGGGTGGTAAAGGAATTACTTGGTCGACTGTACATGTACGTACACATCGATTAGCATAACAAAACATCACTACCTACATCTAAAAGATTATAGCGGCTTATGAGCCTTTGTAAAAAAGTTTTTACAAATGATTTACAATATTTTGGAAGACATTATTTAGGCTAAGTTTCATTCACCTTCTTTCGTAGAGATAATCTTTTGATTAAAACTTTAAAACTAATTATCTTATGTTGTATAATGTTTGTACGCTTCATTCCTTTATTGTTGCGTTTTATTTTTGAAATAGCTTTAATCTGAACTAAAATCAACCGTATGTTAGGTCGTTCACTGGTATAAAGATTGCTATAAGATGAAACTCTTAATAGACGGCAATTTAGCTAATTGAATTTTGAGGGCGCGTCAGTATTCAGTTAAATCATTAAATGTCAAGCTCAGCGAATACTTTGCGAAGCACATGTCATGTCTTAATAGTGCGGCGATTGTAATAATTGACAAAATCACGTTCGTGCAATGTCTAATCGATTTAAAAAGGCTTGTCAAATGTGAAATTGTGATGTTGTATTAAATCGGTTCAAGAGCAGCTATGACTAAAATAATGTTGCTCAATTTTGTATGTGTGATTCTTTTTAACTTTCGCAGTAACTTAATACTTCTCTTTCTGATTGTTTCGCTCGTTACCATTGGATAGAACGTAACCGGATTAAAACAAGCGAACATCTGCGCTCAGTATACACGATTATTATTTGTAGTTGTAGACGTAGGGACGAAACCCGGGCGTTGTGGAAATATCGGACGGCCGAAACGCGGCCCGCGCCGAGCCTCTGATGATTGATAAGTGTCTATAGTAGTTGTAGCTACCGCTAAATATATAATATAATACTCTTATCTCAATATGTCAATGCTAAAATCTGTGAGATCGCTTTCTACGTTTGGGATTTTGGATTGAATTAGCTAACTGACTTAGCTAGCTAACTTTTATTTACGCACAAATAGGCGGTCTGTAAAACTTTATTAAGCTATTGAAATATGAAATAGCAATGGGTTGGTACGAGTATAAATAGATAACTTAGAAACATCATTCCTCAATATAACGGTAAAGTTCCCACAGATATTCCGGTAAAGCCTTTACTACCCGCAAAAGTCCGCGTCTGGACCCCAGATAAAAGTGGAGAAAGATTTCGCCCGCATTTCATTTGAGGTTTGTCAGGTTGGTTCGGAACAAAGAATGTTATCTACGGACGCGTTGACGTGCTGAGTACCCGCTTCGGTAATTCTGCCGTGTATATTGATGATTTTATACGCTGTAAGCAACAGTCTGTCATTTATCAATATTATTGTTTGTATTGCTAGGTATTTACTTGGTTAAACAGGTTAGGTATACTGTTACGGGTAAAATGTGACGATTCCATAAATGCGAATGTATTTTTTAACGTGTGAATTTAGCGAGTTATCCACGTTTCATTCTGACTATTTCGGACTGACTGAGACCTGTGGCAACATTGGCGGAATCGGTCGCATCACAATCACATTTACTTCTTTTCCTACTTCTTTCTAACGCCATTTACACCGTTTGCCAGATAGAAAATATTAATTGCATTTGCGACCGAGGCAATAAAGCTATCGGATCTGCCCTTGTTTTTGGTTTACGTAAACACGATTGTCTAGACACTACCTAAACTCCGAGAAAATTATATTTATTATTTTACTTACCGACTGCGGCAGATTGAGCTGTGAGATTCTTGCTGCACCCTCAAAGGTTTGGAGGATTTACTAAATTGTTTCATTCTTATTACCTATTGAAATTGGATCAAGACCACCGAGTTTAATAATTATCTGTGGGAGATGCCACGTGTTTAGACTAATTGTGATTGATTCGCATAGTTTGCGCACCGGACGACATAACATTGGCCAAAGCCGTGGACCCGGACTGTTGTTGTTTACGTCAAATTGGCTCCACTTGGCGGTTGTTTGCATAAATCCAACTTGACAAGAGTGCCTTTGGCTTATCCTAGACCTTGTTCTTGTTCAGTGAATTTACAATAAAGTCGAGTGAACGCTACGTTTGATCATTACATCCTATTAGAAAATTCCGAAATAAACTATGTCGAATCTATCGCTGTATTGGCTTTTCATCTATTATGCACAAAGGTTCTCCAAATTCTTAAGCCGCTTTAATCTACCATAGAGCAATAGAAAAACAATAATCTTCTTTACTTTAGCTACTTGAAACTCGTATTTCTTTTCTCGAAGTACAGTCGAGAATATTTTACAAGCATGTAATGTCGATGTATCATAAAGACGTACTAATTATTTCCAATGTAATAATTACTATCGTAATGTTCCTGCGGTATCGGTAGCGTATCTTTATGGGCTGCGCCTGGACTCCCCACAATTAATGCTTTGCAATGAATGAATATTAAATGCTAGTCGTGAGCAACGAACAGCTATCAGTTATTCAATGTTATTAGTATTATGTTGTGGTTTCTATTGTGGTCGTACTATTGATGAGCCTCTTATGAAATGTCTTCGCACGCAATAAATTTACTGGTATTATAACGGCTGTGAAAATGGAGTGTTTATGCTTGTTTTAATCTACAGAACACAAATAATAATATACTGTGTAACTTTTGTGGTAGAAGTGTCTAAAATTTAAATAAGACGGCAATTTTAATTGGCCAGCTATTTAATTATTCAGCCCTCATTTGTTTTTTTAATGAATAGACTTGGTTTACTTGTTTATTTAAACGTTAAATACGAACCATTAAGAACTTATTCTATCATTTTGTTTATGGTGCGACATTTGCGGAATAGGTTCAGATTTAGTACAAACTCATTTTAAAGTTGGAGCTAATACCGAGGCAGGAAAGAACCAATCAAGGCACATGTCTACAGAGTCAAGAGTCATTTTTTAAAAAGCTAATTGTGTAGCTGTCGGTACGGTGCCCATTTGTAAATTAATATGTTTCAATTCAACCCGTCTCTAGGTCACCCAACCGTGTTAGACAACAGGACGTTCGTCAGTAATAATAGACGTTCAATTTAGAGGAAGTTTGTACTTGTTTCAGTAAAAGGGTTCTGTGTTCTGTGGATCCGTCGCGTTCGCCCCGAGCGCGTTTCCGCCGCGGTGCGTTGACCCGCGGTCGCCAGCCTCGGACCAGCCCCATTATTGCACCTCTTTATACCCAATTAACGGACACAAACATGCGATTCCTTGATAAGAGAACGTTTACTGCACATTCGAATACGTTATGAGACGTTTTTAAAACGCCTACTAAGTGTCGGTTTGACTTCAATTGGCTGTCGAGCGTTTAGCTGTGACGTCAGAAGCATTCCGTCGCCAATATGCACTTGAGTATTGACGCTAGATGTGATTGAACTATTACAAATTAATGGCTTTCTCAAATAGTCCGGAGGGAGTTGCCTGTATCTAAGAGCAGAGTAATTTGATAACAATTCAGATTCGAACTAAGACAATTGAGTTCATGACAGAACAGAGCTGATCCTAGATCGCAACTTTGTCATACATGTTGCAGTCGAAAATCATAATAGAGACTTAGGGCCTGTATCACCTCTCTTCTTTAAGATCCAGTTATTGTATGATGACGTCTCTGTCTGTTTTCTTAGTAATGCAGGATTTTAATAATATTTTTAATGCGAAAGTTTGAATGTTTGAGATCCTCTTTAATGGAAAAACTACTGAAAGGTTGTCATTTTACACACAATATACTTTATAATTTAGATAAAACTTTAGGATATTTTTTATCCCGTTACCAGCGAGTGTTGCTTTTATATTGGCCGTCGTATTTCCAACTAAATACCTACCTACAAAATTCTAACAATGCATAATTATATTTGGTTACTTTTTTCCGAAACATAAGTTATTGGATGAATACAGCAACATTGTTGCGCTTCTGAGGATCGGATAAAAGGCACAGGTGTCAGTGGGAGTAGGTACACGCCATGACAGCTGGCGTGCGACGCACCTGCCTCGCTGCCACCGACCCTGTGGATATTGACTTCCTGCGCACAGACAGAACTGTATTCCATTAAGTGTAGTGATAGATAAGTTTGACACGAGCTCGAGAATCTTACTAATGTTATAAATGCTCTTTCATGGCAAAACGGCTTAACAGATTTTATTTAAATTTGGTACAGAGATAGTTACAGTCCCGGGAAAGGACAGGTTAGTTTTTATCCCGGAAATGGCATAGTTCCTGCGGGACAGTGATAAGCGAATTCATCGCAGACGGAGTTACATCTAAAGTTTAGACTTGCTAGAAAAATCCTTCAAGCTTCAAAGATTGCCAGACTGTAATGCCCAACGTGTTAGAAGAGAAGTAGTCGAACCAGCGCCGCATTATAATGCGAATTGCAGGATTTTTCTTGGCATCTAGACTGGGTTTATGTCTTCAATAACTTTATCCTATAACTACTGATATAATAAAGATGTACACACGTTTTTTGTATCGATGTGTGTTGGGAACTACTAAAGCTGTCCAACCTAAGCAACCGAGGTCTATTGGGTTGGCCTATGTCCAACAGCGGACGTCCTATGGCTGATGTGGTGATGATAAAGATGACTCAAGCTATTGTAAAATCTTAAAGTAGTAGAAAGGTACACTTCTACCGATTAGTACTGGCTACTTGTCATCCCGGGAAAGCGCAAAATTCCCGCGGGTTGCAGACGAAATTGCAAGTTGTAGCCGCCTGTAGCCAAGCCAACTGTAGTTGGTTCGTCATATAATATACCTAATCGTAGACTGCTGTGACGGTCTTATTACCTTAGGCTCTGTCTACCCCGTAAGGGATAAAGATGTGATTTATGACGTGATGGCACAATCCTATTAATATTCTGAAAATTGTGAGTATGGATGGACGTTTGTAACACTTTCATGTCAGAACGACTGAACAGATCTGACTGAATTTGGCACAAGGATAGACTATGGCCTGGAATAGAACATAGGCCACCTTTTATCCCGGAAAATTGCGCAGTTCGCGCGGGATAGTGATAAAAAAATTTTTGCAGACTAAGTCGCCGGTAACAGCTAGAGCTTACGGTATACCGTCATGCTTGTACAGTCGAAGGCATAAATGTCGATACAAGCCTGATGGCTTCAAATATATGTGTCACCGGCCTTATTGTTCGTGGCATAAAGGTGTATATGCAGATGTTTTTGCCGTCTTGGTAACGTACAGTCGCCATCAGATATATCGGAGCGGGCGAGGTCCTCAAATATTTCGGAGCAGCAGTAAATTTCAATAAATTCGTTACACTAGATAATGTTAATAACATCAGAACACGCAATTCGTCATAAATATAAGAGCAGCGACTTTTCAATAAATTCGGAACGTTCAATGAGGTAAAAATATCAGGAAGCACAGATCGTCAAAAATTTCGACGCAGTCAGACTGATCATTAACATCGGAACATTTATGGAAAATAAACCTTACTTCTGTAATATACAGTTTAAATTACAGTGAATTATGCATGCAAACGAGTACTAAATATAGGTGACATCTTTCATTTTTGTATGACGTATTAGCCATATTTTTGTTTTGTTAGGAATTCGAATCTACTCCTCTACAAAATGATAATGGTAGGGGAGCCGACGCTGCTAAATCGGGATTTACTCAAGCGTCATAGAGACCTATTGAGTTGCGAAGCTTAGATGATAAAAAGAAAAAAATGTTATATAATATATACCTTTTCATCGGAGGGGGAGCGGCTATAGATTTTCAAAATTGTAAAAATAACTGTTGCATGGACATACTCCAGCGTGTCAGATATTGCTGGCATCCATTTCCTACGTATTTTTAAATATGTACGTATGTTAATCTGATTGTTTCAGTGATGGGGGTGGTCGTATATAAGGTTTGAAAATGAAAAAAAAAAAAATTTACTCGAGCGCGTCAGATTTTCTAAGGGGATGTTAAGTGAACTTAAACAAAGCTCTTATACAGGGTGTTAGGTAATGAGTGGATAATCCTTGAACTATGGATAGAGGGCACTTAGGACGTTATAATAAAGCTAAAATAGGTTTAGTAAAAGTGGCACGGTTTCCGAGATATTCGGACTTTTAGGTTTTTTTCGAAAATGAACACCCTTGTTCAATGTTTTGATCATAGCACCATTTTAAGCTAACTTTTTCATTTTTTTTATTTTTGCTCAATATTCTTGAGTACTTGTATTTTCAGATAGGCATTACTATTTTGGTGAGACTACATGGGATTTTTAAAAAAAAAATTGCAAACTTAATTTTTGCCTTTTCAATCGTACATTGATCGAATTTTCAGCTCTCACGGTGAAAAAAAAATACACTACCGCCTAGTTGCCAATAAGCTTAAAAACATGCCGGTTTATTGACAATTTAAAAATGGTAATTACCTTTTGAATTTAAATTCAAAATGACAAAATAATAATAAAAAAATACACGCTCACCCACATTTTTCCCGATTTACTTTTTGTATGACGGGCGTAGAACTCAAAAATTTTTGTTGCAAAAATAACATTATTTGCCACTTATTTAAATGCAAATGGCATTTAAATAATTCCAAAATTAAAAAACATGCCAACTGCCTTTTGCTTTTTTTTCGAATTCGATTTTGAATTTCGCTATTATTATTGCGTAATGAATGGTTAATTTTGCGTTTAGATCGTTGTGTTGAAGTTTTTTACTTTAATACTGCTTCGAACATAATACACACTGATAGAATATGCCCAAATGCATTACATTTATGGTGAGTGCCAAGGCACAATTTCACCATTCATTATGCAATAATAGCGAAATTCAAAATCGAAGTAGAAAAAAAAACAAAAGGCAGTCAGCATGTTTTTTAAATTTGGAATTATTAAAATGCCATTTGCATTTAAATAAGTGGCCAATAATGTTATTTTTGCAATAAAAAAAAATGAGTTCTACGCCCGTGATACAAAAAGTAAATCGGGAAAAATGTGGGTGAGCGTGTATTTTTTTTTATTATTTTATCATTTTGAATTTAAATTCAAAAGGTAATTACCATTTTTAAATTGTCAATAAACCGGCATGTTTTTAAGCTTATTGGCAACTAGGCGGTAGTGTATTTTTTTTTCACCGTGAGAGCTGAAAATTCGATCAATGTACGATTGAAAAGGCAAAAATTAAGTTTGCAATTTTTTTAAAAAAAATACCATGTAGTCTCACCAAAATAGTAATGCCTATCTGAAAATACAAGTACTCAAGAATATTGAGCAAAAATAAAAAAATGAAAAAGTTAGCTTAAAATGGTGCTATGATCAAAACATTGAACAAGGGTGTTCATTTTCTAAAAAAACCTAAAAGTCCGAATATCTCGGAAACCGTGCCACTTTTACTAAACCTATTTTAGCTTTATTATAACGTCCTAAGTGCCCTCTATCCGTAGTTCAAGGATTATCCACTCATTACCTAACACCCTGTATAATAATCTGACGATTTGGATGTGACGCAAACTCGTGGCCATTATTAGAATATGCAAAAAAAATCGCCATTTTGACATACTCAAGCGCGTCAGATTAATATATATAGGGTCACCTTTATGCCCTAAATGAGCTGACTCATAATCTGACGATTATCTGGAGGGATCCGTCTAATCTGACAATTAATTTTATTTTTTATTTTTTGAAAATATTGAACTTAATTAGTTGAAAAGCTCAGGATATAGCTTATTTATTTATATTTATTTATTTAGTCAATAAAAAAAATAAAAAAAATTACAGCATTACAGTCGAAACCAATGCGCTATAAAATTCAAAAAACATAATAAATGTTATTTAGGCGACGAAACGTTGTGGCTCCGCTGCGTCGTCATCTCCGGTGTTGGTCTTATATCTTAATAGTCTTTGCTATCATATTTAGAATAATATCTACTCGACTAATACTTGAGATAGCTGCCCTTAGGTATCTGGTGATTTACTTGAAGCGTGTAAATATAATTATATTGTAAAATTCTTAATTTAATAATTTTTGTACAATGTGGCCAGTTATTGGAGGGTGGCCAGTAATTGACGATTTACCCTACTCTTACTCTTGTCAAAATCGTGTTTGACAACTTTAAATGTGAGATTGATAAGGAACTGTATATTACAGAAGTAAGGTTTATTTTCCATAAATGTTCCGATATTTTTGACGATCTGTGCTTCCTGATATTTTTACCTCATTGAACGTTCCGAATTTATTGAAAAGTCGCTGCTCTTATATTTATGACGAATTGCGTGTTCTGATGTTATTAACCTTATCTAGTGTAACGAATTTATTGAAATTTACTGCTGCTCCGAAATATTTGAGGACCTCGCCCGCTCCGATATATCTGATGGCGACTGTACATTATGCCCTGAACTGTACTTTATAAGGTAGAAGTATGTCTTTAACAAATCTCCTGTCAATGGAATATAGGCTTTAACGGTGAGAGTAGAAACACTCTCCACAAACACATAGTTTCCTGCTTACTAATGCATTCCGAGCGTACGCTCGTTAAACTGATATTGCTGAAAAATGCTATCCCATAACAGTTTTACACTCTTTTGCACTCAGCATGGAATTCAATTATCGTTTAGGTTTGAATATTATCGTTTTGATCATAAATTCACTTTTCAAACGTTACTAGTACACTTTCATGTTGAATTACCATAAATAAATGGTAATTGGTTGCCGTTCATTGTACCTAAAAAGTTTGTTTCTCTGCCGACAAGAATGTATGTTTATGCAGCCGTGGAAAGGTAACTCTAAAATC
Source organism: Pandemis cinnamomeana (assembly GCA_932294345.1). NCBI lineage: Eukaryota > Metazoa > Arthropoda > Insecta > Lepidoptera > Tortricidae > Pandemis > Pandemis cinnamomeana. The sequence goes on along the minus strand of OW028705.1, from coordinate 4,338,195 downwards.
TAGTTTTTCATTTTACTGCGGATGTCTCACGTCCGTGAGTTCTGGAGAGTAATATTGCATTTCCTCACCCGCCGGTTCGCTCGAGAACTAACGTTATTCCGCTTAACGGCAACCGTTTCCCCTGCGCTCTTCCTCAGATCAACGCCGATAACAATATTTCTTTAATTCCATACCTCGGTGTTCCCACAAGTCGCGTTCCAATATCAATGTTAACAATTGGCTGGGCGATCAGGCACGGTGTTTCTCAAGCGGTCGCTGTGCGGATTTTGAAACGGTAATTTCGCAACGCTCCGTAACTGAAGCTTCAAGTAGGTATCAGTACAGTGAGGTTCTCACGGCGCCTCGTTCGCGCCCGCCTACGCGGCATTGGGGATTATTGGCGTGTGAGCACAGATTATGATGCCTTAATCTACCTGGTTATAACCACGTATGATCGGTTTCCTATATTATCTACTACCAATTTATCACAGACTAAAATTGCGTGTGTAGCTGCTACACCACAGCCGATATAGAAAACGAAAGCATTCTGTATCCGATAAGTTTCATCGGCGAAAAATTATGATAACTACGCTTTGGCGTGTCGAGGGGGAATTCTGCAATGCATCGCGTCTGTCGATTGCTTGCGAAATTTAACGTTTTCACCCTATCTCGTATCGGTGTTGGATTTTGTGGGATAAATACTTTGTAAATAGGTAGCTTGGCCAGGCGTATGATCGATTTTATTCGAAGCGGGTATCGTGAAATGCAATGCAATCTACAGTCGGTGCCACGTCGCCCGCGGCACGGGCAACGCCATCCCGATAGTGTCTGTCTGGCGGGTGACTCATGCTCAACTCTAACACCAAAACTTTGGCGTGCGCCTTCTAATAGCTATCGAGATTATTCATACCTCATCCAGTCTAATGTGACTTCATAACTTCAAACTTTTGCTCTACAATTGCGGACATATAATGAATACACACTTGAATACTTGGTGCTGTTTCAAGTTATCTTTAAAACCGTAACTCCACTTAACCTTGTTCAACCACTCGATCGTCAACAGTAATGCTTGGTATTAAGTTATTTTAAGTGCTCCGAGTTAGCAACGACGTTATATCTACCAAACTTGTAGTCTTCTCGGACATTCATTATTAACAAATGCAAAAGGAGTCTGGCTTAGTTTTTTACGGTACCAAATCGATGTCTCTGGGACACTTAAACGGATTTGTAGAAATTTGTGACTAATCGAAGTCCCCTGCTGGCTCAGTTTTTATTGCTTGCGGCCTGCCATCACGTCTTCATGTGAGAGATGAGAAAACGGTCAGTAAAGTAAATAAACAGTTTTTATCTAAATATGCTACGTATTTGTAACGTTTATGGTGCGACCTGAACAAGAGCCGCAAAGTTGCCTACCATTATATAAATTTAGGAGTGGTAATTATCCATCAAATAGGTATCTAGGTGTATTAGGAAGTCCTAACTTAAACGTAATGTAAAAATACTGCATACTTGCTGTTGAGCACAAAGTGGCTCACATGGTATCCGAATACGAAGTAAAGCTTGCTTTTGGAGGTCACGGTAATGGATGATAAATTGATAATCTGCTTTTTAATTTTATTTTCTGTGTATGTCGAAATAACAGGACAAGGCATGTATGTCAAGTAGAGGTTGTCCTCTGAACTTTCGTCTTATTTACCGCGACCACGAATAATTCGCTCTGGCAAATGTACTTTTGTCCTTGCCCGCAAAACTTGAAGAGTTACAATGTTAACATATAATAAAATTTCTTTCAAAGATTTTAAACTTTAGTTTCTTTCAAGGAATTGTGTTTCAATGATTTTTCGATTACTCCTCAATTCCAATAAATTGTATTTTTATCTTCAACTTATGCGTCTTTGTGATCTTGTTCAGTATCGAAGTTGACAACCGTCTCCATCATCTCCAGCATACATATGTCTATTCCCAGACATCCCCCTGCTACGCCCAGGCCTCCTCTGAAAATCATATTATGCAATACTTGTATAATACTAATATGTGAATAGAATAGTGAATTTGGTGACCTTGGTTAACTGAGCTTTTGGACCTGGTCATAGGCCCTATTACCGTAGTAGCAGCGCAGTGGATTAGCCCGTATTCATGTTTGACATTTTTATACTGAAAATATTTACCTATACATTATTTTAAGTCCACCGGTTATCCTTTTGACAAACAAGCCTTATATTACCTTACACAGACCGCTATGAACAAGCTCATATTTGAGGTAGTCGCAAATTTCGAACGGTTTCCTCGGTCGTTATAGTTGATAGTTGTTTGGTGAAATATCACGTCGCGGCAATCCCCTCTGCCTCCCCCTCCTACGTGTTCTGCTGGTAACTCGACTCCTCCAGCATATAGCCCCGCGTGGTGCACTAAACTCTTATAGTTTCCAGTTTCCCCCACGACGCTATTGGCGGCGTTGTCGTAAACTCTGCAGAATGGTGCTGCGTTCGAGGTCGTTAAATTTAAAACGCTGCTCTTGATAGGCTTTCTGCTATATCAACGTCACATTTTTGCGTGATTATTATACTCGTGGAAAATAAGCCTAGCAAGCCATAGTAAAGCTATGGGAAGGACTTTAATGTATTTTTTTCATCACACCAGATGCCATTTTTTGTAAACAAATTAGATACATTTACTAACTTGATGCGTGTCACATCTCTTTCGACATCAAGGGAAAACGGAGTGCTCCAAAGGGCCAGAATTCCGACTAAACTCTAATATGTATTCCCAAAATAGGGTGCGACGTGAAATACGTCCGTCACATCACTGTAGATCTTTTTGGTGAACAATTCCCACCCCTGGGAAATACAGCCGGCTGGCTGTTTCAAAGTTACTACGGAAGAATTTATTTATAAAATTAAAAACCGTATTTGCACCAGTATAGATTTTTCGGACACAATATTCGGATATCATGGTGAGGCGACCTGTGCGTACCCGTATTTACACACAATGGCAACGTGAGCCAGTCTGCGTGAGCAAACGATGAAATATTAGTATCGGGTGGACCGGCATCAATTGAACAACGGCCCGAGCATGCGCCGGCCCTGCACTCGCCATCTCATTTGGCTCGATACCATACACCTTTTTAAATGTAAGCTAAAAAACATTTTTTCAGGTGCTATACTCAGTTTTACTAGCCATAGAAAACCTAAGCTCGTGCCCTGTCCGCCCCCTACCATACCCTCATCTGTCCCTATCTCTGAGGCCCAGAAGTTTGCGGATTATACAAAAGGAAATCAAATACTTTCCTTCCCCATTCATCTAAAAACATAAGCTTCTCTAGCCGGCGTTAAAATTACTTTCGAGCCAAGAGGCATAAATTTGTCATGGCCTTTCTTTGTTCCAATAATTATTTATCAGTCAGATCCGCGCCGTCTACAGAATCCAAGAATCAATTCATATTTAATGAAGACATTGTGCTTTGTCTTACAGTTTTTACGTCAATAGCGATCCACGATCTTCATTACAACCGAAAGCGGTAGGTACCTATAAAGTTAAAGATTTTTTACTTTTAGCCAACCCTCGTTTTCGTAAATAGAGCCTCAGGTGCGTAAATTAACGCCTGTCTTTGAAACATTGCTACGGTTTCAGGTTAATGTTTGGCAACATTTTAAACCTCTATACTGTTGTTATTTCCGTAAATTTTACTTTTGATAAAGTAACGCTTTCTTTGATGGTGGCAATGATGTTAGTGACGTTAGTATTTTGTTGCGTGGGGCGAGCTGAAGGGCGTATGCTCGATTCGGTCGGGTTGCTTATCTCGACGTGCAATTTCTTTGTTTGCCTTGTACGCAATTTCCCAAAGAGTGCCGCCCGCGCGCCGGGTCGGGTGGGACGAGATAAACCTCGCAAGGCCCGGCGCCTGGAGATGCCAGATATCTCGGCTGCGTAGTTCGCTGCCGTACCTTCACGCTGCCATATTTCTTCCTCTAGGCGTGTCTCCTCGCCTCTCCCGGACGCCACAGCCGCCTTCCGCCTCTGAAATATGATTTTGATTATGAAATACGTCCGGGAAATTCTCTGGATAGGCGTTCGCACAATTTATTCACCCGCTTTGCCTAAAATGCGGCGTGAAATTGTGTTGCTATCCTGCGAAGCGGCTGATATTTCTAGGATCGCGATATTTCTTGCATTTACACCTACCTGACATCGCTCTGGCGGGATTGCTCATAGTTGTACTAATGGAATGTTTTTTCTTTTGTGAATTATAGGGTGAAGCGCGCAGGTGTGTCGGATACGAGGCGAGGCGACCAGAACGGCAGGTGCGCCGCGCCGCGACTTGCACCGTTTCTTTTACAAATTTCAATCACAATCTACAACCAATTGCGAATATCATTCCGAATTAATGTTTCTCCTTTTTAGGGTTCCCTACCTTATTTGGTAAAAATGGAACCCTTATAGGATCACTTTGCTGTCCGTCGGTCAAGACCCTTTCTGTTTTAGGAATGCATGGAGGTATTAAGCTAAAATTAAAATCGAATACGTCTGCTAGCCGTCTGCTTTAAGCAGTGAATAAATCAAACTACTAAGTTAACCGAGTCAACGCAATAAAATATAACCACCGCTAGAAAAGCTCTTTCCATGGTTTTCCTAGAAATTTGAGATTTGGTATGAAGAGGTAGCTCAAATAGCACATTTAATGAAATGAATTTCCAAATCTTATTTTTTTATCTCTGTCTATGTAAGTTTCCAGTACAAAATCACCTCGCACTGCCTAGTTTCTGCTCAGGATTAGGGCTCTGCTAACACTGGATTTTTAAATTCACTTGAGAATTTGCACGGCATCCTCGGTAGCCGGTTTTTTGTACTAAGTCAACATGCCTACCAAGGTTGTAAAAATTCTGACGCATCATTAAATAAGAAATGTATGTAAATTGCTAATGCAGCGAGTCAATTCAATTATGGCCGCTTGTCGACTCGTTTGTCAACTGTAGCTTAAAAACTTGAAAAAAATTGTTGTTCTAACGTTCAATTAAGCTGTAAACCGCGTCTAACTGTAAAACATGTACGGTATTCGATCAAATTATGATTTTTGAATTGACACAAATGCGGCAAACCGGGCTTAAAAAGCATATTTAATATGCGGACTTAATGCATGTATTTGCCGCATATGACACGTAATCGTTAGTAATGCGTGTCGGTTATATGCAAATGATGCCTGCGGTCCGCGCCCCCGTTAATAGACAATTTCGCCGATACAGCGCTATGGCGCACCGGCCGCGTGGCTGGCGGAACGGGCGCGCTCCTTGGCTGCCGTCTTGCATTGCTAGAGTTCTCTACACGGTTCGAGTTGCGGCATGTTGTGCTACTATTAGGCCTATTATTTTCGCATTACTCCCGTCTAGTTGCGAATGATATTCTACACCCACCGCACTGGGGAATACTTTGTCTCTAACTGTTCTTGTTTAACTATAAGTTTACCATAAAATTAATCAAGAATTTGACTTCTTGTTTTTTTTGTACGGTTTTACCCGTTATAAATTAAATTTCTAAACGACACTGAAAAGTAGAACAGTAAATTCCGAAAAGTAAAGCTAATTTGTAATTGTGTCGTACAGACAGACATCATTCAAACAGATGCGCCTTGGGGACAACAATTGGCTTATTAAAAAAGTCACGTGACAGCTGGTACAGATAGAAAAATTCGAAGGCTTACTCACCTGCTAGTGATGTTGTAGCGGGGTATAGCACTGATCACTGAATGACGAGGATCCGGGTTCGATTCCCAGCCTTTTAGATCATTTAGATTTTTTAAAGTTTACCGCCAAGTGGATGCTATAAAATACAGATATCGCTCAAGTTGTCAAATTTATCATTGCCTTATGATGCTTTCAATTAAACGCAGATTCTCGTTTAGCTAGGGCGTGAGAATCGAAGACGTGTTTCTTGCTAACAGGATATATCTACATAAGCCAATAAATCCGCGAGTGCCATATGCGGAGCAGCTGCTGAGCCGAAGTGTGTCGAAGCAGCCAATATCTACCGGTACCCGCCGCCGGCTCGCATTTGACCTGCTTAAATAGCTTTAATGACGCCATTTTGCCCCGAGCCAATTAAACTGACGCTCTCCGGTTTATACTCAAAGTTAATAATATTTTATAGTAATTTCACTGAGTGCCGTCTGTGCACAAATAAAGTAGACATGTAGGTCTCCGGGGAAGGCGTGTCGTGTGGTGAATTTAGCATTTTTTTTGACGTGCAGAAATTATTTTCTTAAAGCTGCAAACGAAACTGTACTGTACCGTACGGTGTTGTTGGCATAAGTACCTTCATATTTAACAATGTGATAATTAGTATGTTTAGGGAACACCCAAGAGTGTAGTGTTGGCCTATTAGACGTGGCTATATAAAACCAATAACTAGCAGCGATTCCCAGAGCGCAGCCGCGAGCGTGGGAGTCTACTATGATTTGTTTACACCGCTAGGTGCGATCAGCTGGCGGTGACGCGTCGCGGGCGTGCGCCGGCGTCACTGTGACGTGCGCGTCTCGCCCACTCCGCCCGAGGACTGTCGCGACTCATGATTAGAGAATAGCTATCGTTATAATCTTTGTGTTTGATGCCGTGATCACTTGGTCGTTACTACACGAACTCAGTTTACGTCTATGGAACGGCGGTCCAGTTAAATTAGCTGTGCAACTGCTTTGCCTACCTTGTCTATTACAGTTCGTTGAAAGCGTCAGCGTATGATAGCGAAGATCGTTGTCACATCATCATGTTAAATACTCAACTCATTAATTATTGCGTCGTGACTTTCTACAAACTATACTATATTATCTTCATTTCTTCGTCCGCAGCTGGCATGAACGTCAACGGAACAAGAATTATGTCGTCACAGTTCTAGGCCGTGGCCTTTGTTAACCGGCTACAAATATTTTCGCTGCGTAACTCTCCTTGACTTTTTCACCACTCAATTAGGGTCAATTGTAATTGAACCCTAGAACCCTGAGGCCCTTAGCTGGCCATTAGTGTCCGGTTACACCGGAGTTATTTATTAGCATTTATTTACGTACACCTCATTCGCTTGGTCAGTGAGATTGTATAAAATAACAATCGATTACAATACTAATAATACTCAATAAACAAGAACGTGAATAATAAATAGTTGTATTCTAAGGTGTTGTAAGGTAGTAACGCTACCAGATATACCTATCAAAGCGGAGAACGCTGTCAATAATACGTTTCATTCGCATTTTTTCGTGTACTTTTCTGGAATCAGTCATTTATTTGTTCAAACATTTAAACAAACATTTTAACAGACAATTTTGAGGTGTTACATGTTTATCACTAAGATATACAAATATTTTTAAGAAAGTTATGTGCATCTTTCTGCATATTATAACTGCATTCTAATTAAACTCTTAGACTATTTTCTAATTAACTTTGTCATTTAAAAACTCTTGAATTGATTAGTAAGCCTTAAACATTTACGCAGTGAACATTTAAAATCGTTTACACTTTGTCGCTTAACAATCGCTGTCGGTAATTTATTAAATATCTTGGGTGCCATTCCAAAAATACTTTTTGACAAATAAGCAGTTCTTGATGGCTTAAAATAAAACTAATTTTACCATGCTCACGTATACTATTAAATTTTTCGAATTGGTGCAAGTTACATTTGACATAAATCAATATCTCATAAACATAGAGGCACGGCAGTGTTAATATTTTCAGTTTAAAAAAATGTGGTTTGCACGACTCAATGGGTTTAGTGCCACATACAGATCTCAAACATTTTCTTTTGGCTTCTAAATTTAACGGTCTGTAGCATTACCCCGAAATATTACACCATATCTTAAAGTAGCTGTAACATATGCGTGGTAGGTAGTTCTGCTTTAATCTAATTATACCTCTGTCCACCCGACAAGGGATAAAGACGTGGTTTATGTATGTATGTATGTATGTATGTATACTACCTATAGCTTAAAATTTGGTGGCCTTCCGAATTTTCATTGTGTCAAAAGCCACCAGGGCCCACTTATTTTAAAGTAATCCTCTAACCAAACTTTCCGTGATTTCGCTCTGCATCTGTTTTAATTACTATTCCTAACTTTTAATTCATTTTTGAATTAGTCGTAGTTTCAGTTTTATTGCATTACTTTACACAGATAGTTACTTATGAATGAATATGTAGTGCTTGTGTGTGGTTTGGTCCATTTGAGAGCATGACGTGTGTCTGGATGTTGATTTCAGATTACATCGGTTATTATATAGATCGAACCAACGGGAGATGAATGTCAAAGACATTAAGGACCAATATAAATTAAGAATTAGAAATACCCATAGTGAAAAATCTTACTTATGCACTAACTGTACATGTAATTGACGACTCTTTTGTTGACAAAGTAAGAAATATAAACAGTGTTGAGTGTTCAGATTCTGGACTGGATGACATTTTTGTTTGTAAGGCTGCATAAAAAGAGGCTTTTCTTTCGATGATATTCTGTTCTGCAAAGTATGTATACATGTTATATATTTTCCATTCCGATGTAATTTATGACAGCCAAGTCCTGCCTATGACAGTTTTGTTGGCCGTTGTAACCGAATACCCCTTCTCAGCTTTGGTCTCGCATGTCTTGTTCTAATGCATTACAGGCGTAGCGAGTGTGTGTGTGTAACAATGTGGATGTAGTAGCGTGTGTTGGGTTTGTATATGATGACTCGTTTGAGCACGAAGCCCCGCGAAATGAGGGCGCGCAACGAAGACCTGAACTGGCTTGCGTTTTCTCTGCTTAGTAAACCTAGGTCCTGGCGAATTCTGACAACCGTAGGCTAAAACATTATTAAATAAAGCATTAGTTCTAAGGCGTATTTCTTTTGGAACTCCTGTCTCAATGCAGCATAATACTTTCCTAAAATGAACATCGTACCGGGTGTAAAGCAATATTTATTGAAATGCCTGTAACCTGCCTCCACAGGCTCACATATTCGCCGCTACATATTCCATGAGGCAACGTAAAATTATTTATGGGTAACTCAATTACTTTCCAGCAACCTATATATTCGCTTTTAGTGGGTCAAGCACTGGTGATCTAACGACTTCCTGGCGCAAGGTTTGAGTGCGTCTAAATATAAAATTGTGTTAGTCATACCTACCCGTACACTATACTAACAACTAAAATAGACACAGGCTCAGCACATCGCAAAGGGCCGCACCGTGACATTTCTCGTGTGGCGTTATTCTTTTCTTTCTTCCCACTGTACTTGCTTTGTGACCTTTTCGACATTCGTTGTCCCTAAGGACGGGTCGGGCTCGTTTTGATTTTCTGTCTTGTTAACACGGTGATGTAAAAAGGATAATAGAATCATTTTTAGGACGGAAATATCATATATTTATAGCAATCTTTTAAACATGGAGCGTAACGTCACAAGAAAATCAAAAGCTAGCAAAACTTTGGGTCTGCTAAACACGTCAGTAGCGCGCTTTTCGTATTTGCATGCTCCGTGTACTGCGACATTGGCGGTGGACCGGCGAGTGATTCACGAAAAAGCGTCTAAAAAGTGCCCAAAACGTTGACATTGACACACTTGTCCATGCGGGCTTCCTGCCCGCCGCCTCTGTTCTCCATTTGTTTTAGTTATCTACTCCAGTTCACTTTCCAACAGATTTTCAATTGTTCTTTGCGGAATTTTTGCTCCCGCATTCAATAACACTCGATTTATTTGTTGTTGTTCTTTTCATCACTTTATGTTTCCTTCCGTTGTTTGAAGTATTCTGTTTTTATAGGAACGAGTGAATCATGTACGATTGCTGTGTTCATTCCACGCGATTTCGTCGTGATTTAATCAATGTTGTGCTGGAAAAGGTAATTGCAATTTACCAACCTAACAACCCAATTTCTGATTAGCTAACATTCATAGTTACACGAACGGATAACTAACAATACTAACATATGAAAGTCGATGGATGCTCGACATGTGTCGGACTAATTCGTAGTCCTGATTGGTCGAGTCTCACGGTAGATTCATATTAAACACTAGCTGTTGCCCGCGACTTCGTCCGCGTGTGTTTTTGTGATACTTACGGCTTTTCTCCATATCAAAATTAGTATTATTATGACTATTAACTTCGTCACGTGAACCACTGAAAGTGTGTACGAAACTATACTTTTAGAATTACGTCATGAAAATAATAATTTGTGACACGGAATCTTGAAAAAAAAAAAACAGGTGTGAACTGGTTAATGACTCATCACATTTATTTATACCTTATTTTACAAAATAGTTTAATTTATAGTTTTGTTTATAGTTTCTTTATTCAAAAAAAGCTAAGTACAGTTTTAGTTACCTACATCACTATTAATTTCGCCGAACTATGACGCTTATTGGCGAATACTGCGCTCACTTTAACGATATTTGTACTGATTAATTAAAAAAAAAATATATTCTAATCAAATAATAGGTACATAAATGTTTACCTGTTTTTACCTTACGACTAACAATTCATTTACTAATCCGTTTTAATTAATATTTTGCGACTCAATTTTTTCTAGCAGAAGTTTTTTTTATTTATTTTCTTGGTTTAAGTAGGTAGCTACAGATTATTAACACTTATTATCTTTATCTACAAATTAATTACCTACAGAGGCCTTACCATAACGTCGTAATGCGATTCAGTTAAGGTTCGCTCGCTGTCAGATTCATACTAAAAGCACAAACTTTTTTCACAATAAAATTCTGACATGTTCGTAGCGCAGACGTAAACGCGCCTTTTGATTTTGATTTTTTTAGGCAAAGATATTAAGAGCATACAGCCAAGCGTTTCACGCCGCCCTCATAATATATCAGTTTTTCAAATAAGAGTGCGTTCAAAAACCGAACGCGTTGTGAATAATAGCACATAAATAAAAACAAAAGTAACGGTATTGCATATTGAACTTTAGGTATTAGGTAAAGAACACAATTTAGGACGCCAATTTAGGTTGATTTAGGTTTGACGAAAATGTCTTCGTTGAAAAAATACCTGTACAGCATGTAATTATTTTATTAATGTTTTTTCACAATTGACACAGTTTTCCTGCTTTATGTCTTATGTACCTATTTTCTCCGTAGTATTATTTTGTTTGTAATTATTACCAACTACTTATACCGAGGAAAGCTGATTTTCTTGAGTTCCGCTATTTTGTGCGTAATCACCTCAAAAATTAAATTTCAAGAAAACTGAGAAATTATATTTACCTGTATTAAATTGGAAGTATTATTTAGCAATTTTAAAAGGTTACACTTCATTGGTTTTTATTGTATAGGTGTATGAAGTTAATTAATTTTAAACACAAAACCCTCTTTTTTGCGCCTCTGGGTGTGATTTAAAAAAAATGCTAAAACAGGTATTTCCTTATTTTTATTACTAAGTATTTATTCTGAGTTTCATGATTTTAGAACAATCTAATTTTATTTTTTCATACAAACTTTAACCCCCCTTTTCACCCCCTTTTTCCAAAAAAAACCGAAATTTCTGTAGCCTATATCCTATTCTGAATTTATTGAAATAGATTTGTTAACATTTCAACAATATCCGTTCAGTAGTTTTTACGTGATGCTCAGTCAAACAAACAAACAAACAAACAAAAATTTTAAAAATTGTTTTATTATGTTCAGTTACCGATTTTAAGGCACCCTGGTCGGTTTTTTTTTTTTAATCTTCAATGTACAGATTTTTTGGTCTCAACGATTTTATTATATGTATAGATACCTTGGCATTTACAAAGCTTCATTACTTTTTGTAGAATTACAAAAAAATAAACAAAAAGGAACCCTTAGTCTCACAGTGGAGATGGCTACGCGACACATTAGCGGTCCAATCCAATTTTCGACCTCCGCTAATCGTTTGGAAGTTACAGAGTCGTGTCAGGCGGCCGAACGACCGGATTATGCAAAATGGCAAGAGTGGCTTCGACAAATTCTTTGCCGACACGTGTCGAAGTTAATAAATACAATATAAACTAATTATAAATAATGTCCATTTGAGTTCAAAAACTTTTCTCTACCTTGGTTGGTAGCAATACCCTTTCCATTTCACGAGCCTATTGTGCGGCTATATTTCGTTCGCGGAAGTTCCTCCTGACACTGGCCTTTATTTATACCTCCTTGCTTACGCTCAGATACGCAAAGATAAAAGACTCGCCGTAACTTCTTATTGCGGATTCACAATCCATTTCCTTTATGCCAGAGAAAACTTCTACTTGGTTAATGTTAAGAAAACTTAACACATTAATGGTTAGAATCACCTGATAGCTCTCCCGGTAACTCGTTTATCTTTTGGCACCAAGTTCTAATTATCTTTTCTATACTTATTAGCTGCACATTTATGTGGATCTAACGAAACTGCAAATTTTACAGAAACCTATGTACCTACAGTGAAGGAAGTATTAAAAAAAAAAGGTGAAAAGACTTAAGTTAATGACCTGTTGTATGTGGTAGTGTACAGAACTGATATGGGACTTAAGTCGTTTTTCTATTTTGGAACGTCAATTTATCTATTCGCACACATTACTCACACATACAACAGGTCATTTACTTGAGTTTTTCACCTATGCTACCGTAGAACCCTGTCGCAATTAACAGTCCGCCGTCACTTAAACTCGAGTGATTTGTCACCTTATTGTGATTGGGTTCTACCACTGTACATTTCACTACAGAGTTGTATAATATCCCGGGTCTCTGACTACCGGCTCAACGCAGATGAGTTAATGCAAGTAAATCTCGTCAACGCGGAATTCCCTCCCAGTACGATTGTTCTTAATCGCATTAACCGAGAACACTTAAGAGGAAATGACAACATTGTGCCGTAGGATATAGAGTAAAAGCCTCGGTGTACTTAGACATTTACATTTTATGTCAGCGACGAAACCAACTTCATGACGGCTGTGTGTAAATTGTTTTAGATTTATCTTGCGTGTGTTCATTATGGTAGGTCAATGTAATCTAATTATATTATGTCTACATAACTAATAAATGTATTTTAGTGTTAATTAGTTTCATTCGGTGACAACTTCCAGCTCATCTATTATATTTGTACATCAACAACGTTTTGTAACGTTGTGATTACGATTCGTTAGCATCTTAAAATTGGTTTTTGTAATACATTTGCGAAAAACTTTCTATAGCAAGCTTAGGAAGGGAGGGAAGCAAATCCTTGTGGATTTACTTCGGGAGCGCCGGTGCCCGCCATCCCAGCCCGTTTGATATACGTATGAAACGAACCTGCCCCGTTTTCTACTAAATACTCACATATTTCTTTTTTATGAACTTGCTCTAAGCAAACTTCCTTTTTAATAAAAATGAAACCATCAAAGGAATACTTTTATCTCTTTTGTGCAAAGCATAAACTTTCTGCCGGTCTGAATGCTTAATGGAACTTAAGAATAGATGTAACGGTATAAGTAATTTTATTACTTTTTCGGCCTTCCTAAGCATTCCATAGCCAAGCTGAGCTGTAAAGCTAAATTCCATGTCACATGACATCCGCTCAATTTGCTCAAAAGTAGGTAATTACAGTTATGTTTACATTGAATCTGGGCTAAGAAAGTAATCAAGAATGCACTTTTTCACTTGAAAAGTTTCGTGTGCCTTCAACAAGAGTTAGTAACCAGTAGGTAACATAAAAGCAGAGATCATTTACGCTGCTCCGCGCCCCGTAGAGACGTGAATACGGGGAGGAAACTAAAGTTTCGGCGCCGACACGACCGCCAGATTGGTACCCTCACCTTGCAACATAACTAACACTAATTATATTCTATTTTAAACATGTGTCATGTCTAGCAACTATAGTTCTTGCTTTGTTCAAATTGATTCAAAAGTTCAAACCTTTTCAGAGTTACGTAGGCAAAATGCCAAAAATTTATCCTCCTAATAGCTGTTGCCCGCAACTTCGTCTGCGTAGAATTCGTTTATCGCTATTCTGCAGGAATTACGCAATTTTCCGGGATAAAAAGTAGTCTATGTTTTATTCCAGACTATAATCTATCTATGTTCCAAATTTCATCCAGATATGTCCAGCCGTTCTGGCGTGAAAGAGTAACAAACATCCATCCATACTTAAAACTTTCGCGTTTGTTATATTAGTAGGATAGTTACGCCATGTCCGATTCTAACATAATTTATTAACTTTTTGAGTTAAGTATAGGTTAACATTTTTTTGTCGTTCTTCAGATACCAAAAGTAGGCACAGATGTTTGTCAAATATATGGTCATAGCTACTGCGTCAACACGCCTAGTTTTACACTAATTTACTCTTATTGTCCCTAGCGTTTTGTTCCCCGGCTCGCTCATGGCGTCCTGTGTTATCTCGCAACACGGCCATCCATTTAGTATGTTTGCTCGGGCAGGTGTTTCGTGGCTGTGAATATAAAGTTCTACATTTGGCCCTTTATTTGAAGACGCGTCACGGCCACTCTACTGGCGCCATAAACATGCTCCTTTAGTTCTTACACACTTTGAAACGGTCTCTTAAGCACACTCTTACCTTACGTCGTCAAAGTTCTCATAAACATGCGGCATTACCCCCTTTAAACTTGTTTATTTATTACTGGAGATTTTAACACTAACTATAACTTTTAATCATCATTCCCTTGGCATTAATTACACCGCGACGTACAATTGCAGTAAAGTATAGGCGGATAATGTTATTACAATATTGCGACCCACCATTGTTTCAGAAACAGATACGGTTGCGTAAGAAAAAATTATAAGCCGTCCCGCAGTTTCATAATTACAGCTCGCACAGCTGATATTCACGTTATTCACACTTGTTATCGTTTACTAATTACTTAGGTCATTGCCGTTGCCATAGATATCGACTTAACGCAAACAACAAATAGTCGCTTAAATCTGTTGCCAATAGTACAAAGTAAGTATATTTTAGCCACCGGATACGCCGCTGCCTAGTCACGCTATACTGCATAAAACCGCCATTATACTTTACCAAATAAAAAACAATGCGTTTATTCACTGAACGTATCGCTGCCCTAACTTTACCCCTGCTCAAGCTAGTTTAAATTTAGTTAAGTTGCCCATATTCAGCGATGAGTAGGAAATAGCGGCTCGTTATGGAGTCGACGGTATTCTTCAGCGTTGGCGTTACACACACGAGAGCGCAATAGGCAGCCAGCCGGGGTGTGAGCAATGTAAACTGCACACAGTCACGGTCCATTTCCATCGCGTGGCTAAGGGCGTACTAAATACCCACTATTGCCCGCAACTTCCTACCACTAATTATAATTATGTCGTGTAATAACGTACCGTCTGGTTGAAATTATCGTTAATTGACCGTTGTTATACTCATCATACGAAATCTACATATCGAACCGATTATTAATAAATAACAATCATGACACCCCCTGGTGTTTCATGTTTAATTTCGAATTCAATTTTTTTTTGGAATTTTAACGCTTCGTATAACCAAATATTTATTTGATTGAAATTAGGGAAAGGTAAATTGAAATCAACATACGTTATTAAACTTAACAACTTAAATTGGACGTGGATTATTTACGTAGTAATGTTACGAGCATTTTATAATGAGCTTTGTCCTCTGATTTACTCCGATGCTTTCAATTCACCGCACAAAACTGTACTCCTTAAAAATATTAAAACAAGTTAATTAATATTTCATAGTATAAAAATACTATAAAATTTTTGCCGGAGATAAATATTTGCAAAGTTTTATAAAACTTGGCATAAACTTGCTCTATACTGTTGAGAACGTTTCCTGCTATTGTTCGCGCTACATGGACATGCCGAATCGAACACGTCAATCCACATGTTTGTGAGCAGGTGTTTCTTTTATGGTGACATTCCGAACATCTGGAACTGCAAGCTAGACTTGTACGTACATTAGTTATCTCTTGTTCGAGCTATCAAACGACATTTTTGAAATACCCACTCATACGGCTGCTAAACGTAAGTATTTTGCGGGTTTTACTAAGGATAGCTAAACAATTCAAAAGTATTTAGTTATTGAAATCTATTGACAACTACTTAAACCAGTTGTATGTGTAATGATGTACTTACTTATCGGTGTCTGCTTTATAAACATTTACTATTATTAACTTATTTTACTTATAATGTGGACAAATTAATTAGGTCCTCTTAATGAAGATATATTTACGTAAATAATATCTTGAGCACAGTAGAGTGACATTACGTTACGGTACTCGACTTTAACAACTATATGCTAAAAGCCCATGTCACTCCGACCTCTTTTCTTTGCAAAAAATGCGTCTATGGGATAGATGCTCCCTTGTTCCGGGAAAGACGAACAAATATACGCTTTCGTATTTTTAATATCAGTTAGAACATTAGTATAACGACTCGAATTTCTTAGTATTCAATTAAATTCAGGTTTATATTACACATTCATACAATTAGTTAACATTTAATTACCTCGTGAAAAGCGTGGAGTAATTAAATATTTATTTTAAACATGTAATTTTCAACAACACTATAAAATACAATTTGTTATGGGCATGGCATTTAATGAAATGCATTAATGGACCGATAACTGAACTGTTGATTGAGACGTTTTGCTTATTTTGGATTCGTAAAGGTTAATCTGCTTCATTCACGCCTAGTTGAAGTCGTAGATTCTCCCGGTGTGTTGGTTTTGTAAAACCCTCAGACAAAATAAACAGTACCAAAAACAAAATAGTAGAATCTGTTTTGGTAATAGTTTTACTTTTAGAAAGTAAACAAGAGTTCTGTCTCTATTGGATCAGATTGTGGCTCTAGGTCGCGCACTCGGGTCGCTTTGCGTTCGCTCGTAGGATGTTATCGCGATGTACACCGGTTTGCGGCATTTGTAGTCCTTTATTATTACGAGTATTAGGCTGAATTGGTGCCCCACCGCTGGGTAAAGGTTTCTCCCATCCTCTTCACTCGTCCCGCTCGTAAGCGGTGTCCGGCCAGTTCTCAAGGAATGCGTTCAGGTCATCCCGCCACCGCCATCCATCTTGTGTTATCTTTTAGTCCTTTATCTGCAAATTTAATATTAAACCGTTTAAATTTCTTTCAAATTTTTCATAGCACTTCATAGAACTGCTATTGAATGAACACGTCAAATACCTACAGCTTCATTGTGACGCGCGTGAGCGAAGGGAGTTGTACAAATGTTGGTATACAATGTTGGTATTGCCGGTGTTCCAGTGGGAATTCGCTGGTGACAAAATTGACCGTAGCTTCTAGGAAAAATAAAAAAAACTTGTTTCTAGCTCGTGTCGTACTCGTGACGCGCTCTATTCTTGTATCTATGATCTAGGTTTTAATCCATCTCGCCTTCAGCTTTTGTTAAATGACGTAGTTTTTGAATGACCTCAAAAACTAAGGGAGATTCTAAATTTGAATGTTTGGTTCGGCATTTTTTTGTCAAATTGGCTGAATAGTAGATTTTTCTAAAGTATTTTGAATATTTTATTACATCAAGAGTTACTTTCCGAAGGTCCATTTCAATGAACAAAAAACATTTACTTTGCTACTTCGCTACTTGACTTACTACTGCTTTACTTAAGTAGCGGAGTAGCACAGTAAATGTTTTTTGTTCATTTAAAGTATTTTGTTCACTGTCACGGATGAAATTTTTTAAACTTATCCAACTGCAAATCCAACTGGGCTACTGTGCGATCTGCTAACGGTAAAAATATGCTAATTTGTTTTTAATACAATTTCCAAGTTCTGAGCTAACGGAGTTTTAGCAGACAGATATCAATAAATCTCGAACGAGGAGACTTTAGAAGGCATTCAATTTAAAAATAGTTATGTACGTTAAGATTTTCTCAAAATGAATTAAACGTATTTTAGTCGAATCTAAGCTTTTCTATTGTTTAAACACAATGGGTATGTTAAGTTATTTGAAACTTGCTCGTGTAACTAACTATTAAGTCGTTCAAGCCCTCGCTACTCCGTTCACTAGGCGTTTATTATTAAATGCGCAGCATAACTCACTGTTCACCTTTGTCGTCACGTGTAGATTTATTGTAATAGTGTTACACTTGTATATTTTTTACATAATGTTAACAAGGTGAGCTTAGTTGGATAGTTTTTCAGGTACCGTTGTCGCTAGATAAATCGGAGTTGCTAGGTAGGGACTTATAAATTGGCGTATGCTCGTGTTCAGATAATTTTGAGTATCAATAATACAATACGAAAAAAAAGTTTTTATAAAAAAATATCCTTCGAATATCATAATCATTTGTAACTGCGATCCTTGTTTAATTATTTGGTCCGCAAGTAAGCTAGCGAATTTGACACCGCTTTCTCTCGACTTACCGACTTACTTAAGACATGTAATATTGAATTGATGTATGATCCGACGGTACAAACCAGGGGACCGATTTTTGAAAGCACATGTGTGAAAATACCACTCGAAAGTGGTGAAAAATTGTGCTGAATTTGAAATACGAGTAGCATAGAAGACAGTCACAGATCTCATTAATCTTTTGAACTAGTCAAAACTTTGATCAGAGCTGTAGTTTTGGAGTTAAGCTGATTTATACCACTTACGAGCGTTACTTTCGAGTGATGTGCTTTCAAAAATCGGGTCCCAGATAGCTTTCTGATATCAAATCACAGCAGGGGTTAAGAGTTGAACTTCGTTTTTTTCTGCTTTACAAAAAAGATAATCTTGGACTTAAAACGCCTTTTAAAAATCTTTAACGTGTAACACTTACTTTAATTGATTGATTGATTGTGGACTTGTGCTTCCTATTTTAATAATTTATATTGTTTAATTTGTATGTCATAATATTGACTAAATATGTGAACTATATCTCATTTTGACATCTATTGTATACCATATTTAATTGCAAATAAAGATTACTTACTTACTTACTAAAAAAATATGTATCATAAATAATAAGCTGATCCTATTGTTGTTAACTCTTTTACTTATTTTTATTTTTCAATCAGTAGACCGGGGGTTGTTTTTTAAATCACATCTGTGGTAGAGTACAAAGATAGTGGTAGAAAATTACAGCTCTAAATCATTTTAAGCGATAATATGCAGATTTTGACAATCTTACATTACCCGAATGAATATGGGACCTTGTTCAAGCAGTGCTCGACGTTGATTGACACGTCTTTGTTATTTTGACTTTTTAAAGACTACCCCTTATTCATAAACGCTCTGTACATTTACCTTTCACAGATAAGGACAAACGATTGCTAAGTTAGCAGAAGCCTATAGAGCGTTTATGAATAAGAGGGTTTATGTTTAAGCTTGATTGATCATTGCCTACTTTTTGTAGCCAATTTCACTAGTTCATAAATTGATTATTATGCCTTTTAAACTATAACTTATTGTTTTGTCTGCAGGGCGGTGACGGACCCGCGCGATGGCCGGCGCGTGGCACTCAAGAAGCTGCCCAACGTTTTCCAGTCACTCGTCTCCTCCAAACGCGTCTTCCGCGAACTCAAGATGCTTTGCTTCTTTAAACACGAAAATGTAAGTACACCCAGGAATTACAATTATCATTACAACAGTATAAAGTATGGAGGTTTCTGCGTCACAACTACGCGCCACGTTATTATCAAGTAATTCATATAAACATCCTTAGCAAGTGGAACAAAGTAGTCTCTGCCTACCCCTGTGGGAAAGAGGCGTGACGGTATGTATGTATGTATCCTTACGATAGTCAATATTTCAAATGAGAATTCCCTAACTTTCAGAACCTTATTGTGTTAGGGACGTCAGCGTGAAAAAAGGAAAGGTATTTCATTATGTGTTTTACGTTCAATGATGCAGTGCGCAATGTCAAAACACGATTTGGATATTGTCCAGAAATTCGTAGTGGGTCAGCTTTGTTCCGCTTTTCGGTTGAAATTCGCGCATTGTTTATTTAAGAACAACAATCATTAAAGAAATACAATAAATTTCATAGCATTGCAATTACGTTGCAAGCGTGCTGATAATTTATTCATTTTCATTGTGTTTTATCGACCAGGGTTGTTTGCGGCGTATGCATTTGTCGTCGCGCACAAACATGGGATTTGCATTCAAATGGGGGAATTGGATCCGATAGCGAGCATTATGTCCATATCGCGAGTGTGACGGACGCTAATAACATGTCACACCCGACCGTCGCTCGCGTCGGCTTAGCCCGTATAAACAAACTGGATTTAACCAGTACAATAACAAATTTTCAAAATGGATCAAGTCCTTGATAACGCGAGAGAAAATTGGCCCCCGTTAAAATGCGGCGTTTCATTTAGGTTCAAGCAATTTATTTTGAATCGTGTTGTGCTATTTTAATTTAATTGAATATTTTGAAACCGAATAAAAATGTATACAATGGGTCGTCCTTAAATTAATTTAAATCGTAAACTTTAGAAAAAATTACGTTTAACGTATCTGTGAAATTTGACAACTTAAAAGAACTGCATCGCTGCAAAATTACCACCTCCAACTTAGTTTCTACTACTCTAGTATTCGAATTTCAACTAAATTGTTGATTACTTTTAAGCGGTAGTTCTACAGTTGTAATTTTCATGAATTCCCAATAGTAAACATGCCTGTATTGTTTGTAACTAAACATTTTCTTCACAGGTATTATCGGCGTTAGACATCCTTCAGCCGCCGACGCTAGACTTCTTCCAAGAAATGTATCCTTTTCTAAGTAGACTAGTCTTGAACGGGCCCTGTCATTTGCAAGGAACGAGTTTTCCGCGGCTCGCGGCCAGTAAACGTTGAAGACAAGTGAGAGATTATTGCACATTTATTTGTTACTTAACGCAATTTTTAAACGGTGAATGCTTCCCCGTTATTACTGTATTAGTATTAAACAAGCCTACTTGTAAGTAATGTTAAACACGGCTGGAGCCACTAACTAACAGAGAAACATTTGATTATTCTGATCAAAAAGTAATGTACGTATCTTGCAATATGTATTCGGTAGGTATATTAATTTTGTATTGAAAACCAAAGTTAGGTACTCGCTCGCCAATCCGTCTAGCTGATCATCGAGACCGCAGTGGCGCAGTCCTTTGGGCACAAATGAAAGTTTTCGAGTGTCATTGCGAATTCTTGTACCATGAAATACCTAATTAAAACTTTTACACTAGGTTGCGTACATCGGCTACAACCGTGTTTACTAAGTTTTCACTCATGCTTTACATTGTATGGTTTCTAAATGGCGGAAACTAATTACTAACTTGATTTTGTATATACACCATACATCGTGTCGAATATATTCGTTGTTTAAAAGTTTGCCGTCAAGTTCGTTTTCGCTACGAGTGAATGTTTTTAGTGGAAGCCAAATTGTCCGTAATATAATGTAATATGTAATATAGCCTTTTTTATTCCGAATTCGCTACAATTTCAGTAAGTATGTTGTAGTTGTTGTTGTTATTAAATTGTCGCGTAATTCGGCGTGCCTCATGGCATAGGCCTCCTCCGATTGGAGGGTTGTCTGTACGTTAAATTTATAAAAACGCAAACAATAGCTCCATGAATATGCTGTGTCAATATATATCTTTGAACTTCACTTTACATAGTTGTCTCTAGATACTTTATCAAGTATTAGCGACCTGCCCCTGCTTCGCACTGGTGCAACCAGTGTTTCTCTACTATATTATGCGTGTATTATACATATAAACCTTCCTCTTGAATGATTATCTATTAACAAGAACCGCATCACAATCCGTTGCGTAGTTTTAAAGATCTAAGCAGACATAGGGTCAGACAGACAGCGGAAAGTGACTTTGTTTTATAGTAGTGAAGTGACTTGTCATAACATATTCTTACGACATTGAAAAGTAATACAACAACGCCGTAGCGCTAATTGACAAGCTCAAACCTCAACTCCAAGCATTAGAATAAATTTTCACATCAAAATTTATGATCCTATACGGATATCGTAAAATTGCTGAGATTAATGATTTAAAGCCCGGCCAGAATAACCAAGTCCTATTTCACGCTGTCAAATCAAATGGCTATAACGGTTAGACGTGCTCAAGTTTCTGACGTCGATTTTCACCTGGTCTCGAGTTTCGACCAATTTCGTCATACCCCGATACCGCCGCGATTTGTCTCCTTGAGTAGGGCATCCGATGTCTGCTAAAATTACCTAAGGATTTATACCGTGTCAAGGAATATTTTTGTTTATACCAAATGGTATTTTTCTTTGCAGAAGTGCCCTTTGTTCGTCCATACGGGGTTCGCTTTACGTACTCCAATTAATGATCGTAATTATTTGGCATTCTCCGGCACCCGCCGCAGAGGCGGCGCGGCGTCAGCTGGTGCCGAAACACAATATCTCGCTGCCCCTCGGCCAGCAATTTATTCCCCTGCAACTTTTATTGAAATTCGAATGGCACTCTTTCCACTCCTAGTCGCTTTCGGCGTAAAACGAGACCAACGACAAAGGCGCTGCTCGAGACTAGGATCCTAAGAAATTCATCGAATTGAATATTTATTGAGAGACCTTTATGAGTAATGGTGGAGCTTTCGGTGAAGTATTCCCGGGTGGGTACACTGTGGACGTGTATTTTGATCGTATGAAAGTTTTAAATGTTTACAACAGAAATGTTTGTTAAGTTAAAACAATACTTTTTTATTTTCATAATTGCTTTCTGGTCACATTGAGACTGCACCTATAGAAACCTGTTAACCATAAACACAATGGCAATTATAAACTTGCGTAGTTACCATGCGAGTTAAAGATAAATGGTCATAAAAAATTAATGAAAGCCTGTTCCATTAATTCGTTTGCAATCTCAATCTACAAGTGTAATAAGAAATGAGTTACCATTTTCCGCGTTCTATATGCCGCAAAATCAATTACGCGACGTGTACAAGAACCCAACGAAACTGAATTTTACATAATAGCGATGATGGTAGAATCATCTGCGGGACGAGCAGGTGAAAGAAAAACACCGCAAGTTGTCTGGAGTCTAGGAAGAAGGGACGCGGAAAGTTTATCGAAGCGGGGAGGTTACCGGATCTTCAACAAATCTCTTGTACACGTATATAACTACTTACTTCCTCCCATATATTACCACTGAAGAATATAAAGTAGGATGGGTTTCGCAAATAAATAACTGACTTTACTAGGAGTGCTGAGAAAAATCACAACAGCGAAACTTTTTTAAATCAAGAAGTGAATTAACTAAGTAATTACTATACTAATTGATGGAGCATCATCGCAGGTTGTAATAAAACGCATGAATGGTTCCGTGATTTGTTTAATTTGTTTACTTTCGTTGTTCGGCCCATCCATCGTCGTTAACCGAAATAGAACAAAGTGCTTCCGCTAAATAAAATGCAGTAGCATTCCCCCTTTGTGCCGCATTATTTCTTGACGTTTGCAATGATTCACACAGTTGGGATGTCGCAAAATGAAATGTATGCTTTATATTGTTTAAAGGATTGTCGCCTGGCACTCGTAAATTTGCATGTCTTTAGACGGAATTTAAACTTTTAAAGGATCGTTCCAGTAGCTGTCACAATGAGTTTAAACTAACCTTTGCATTATTACTGGCAACTCTTTACTTTACTTACAAGTGAAAAAGATGTGCAATGCTCACTGTGCGTGAAATAAAATAAGACAAATAAGGTTATAAGACCGGATGCGGGCATGAAGCCTTATATAATGAGCTATTGTAAATAGTAACCTTATCTATATCTATACTAATATTATAAAGAGGAAAGATTTGTACCTATTTTTGTATGTTTGTATGTTTGTATTGAATAGGCTCAAAAAGTACTGGGCCGATCTGGATGAAATTTGGAACATAGATAGATTATAGTCTGGAATAACACATAGGCTACTTTTTATCCCGGAAAATTGCGTGATTCCCGCGGGATAGCGATAAACGAATTCTATGCAAACGAAGTTGCGGGCAACGGCTAGTACGTACATAAACACGTCGTGATGATATATAACTGGCGTTATGTGTAAATTGGATGACAGTTAAAGCGGTGACAAGTTGAAGGAAGGGATTTGTAATAAATTCTACAGTATTTCCTTAATAATGTACGAGTTGGCAAACAAAAGAAGGAAAAGGAAAATTGGCAAGTGGTATGTATACTTACTCTGAAACGATGACGTGAAATCGACTTTCTAGCGCGCGCTTCTTTTCTTCTGAGTTTTAATGTTATTTGTATTTCGTATTGGGTAATATTTTCATTTTTCGGTTACTACTAACGCAATTCCATGCCTACATCCTATTGTAAAACACCCTCCCTTTTATTAGTACAGAGACCCGCGACTCAAGCTGTAAGTTACAAGTGTTCGCCTTTGTTATATGTTACATTCTTGGAAACTTTATGCTAGCAACAGCTTACTTACGCACTTCCGTAGCTACCAAAGCGCAGTATAAGAGTAATCATTGGCATTCGTTTGTTCTCTCGCGCGTCAGACTGCGTAACAAAACATAATTCCACACAACACGCCTTTGTCTTTCTAAACAACGCCATATTGCTCGCGTTTCTGCTTTTGTTTCTTGGTCATTTCTTTTGTTTCATTGCGCGTACCTTTTGTTTCGCGCCTGTCGTGTCTTTGTTCCAGCGGTTGGGCTAGTCGTTTGCGCATCGTGCTCGGTGCAGCGCCCTTGCGCGTGCGCTTCCTAATTAGCGGGCGGCGTGGGCCGGCTGGGTTGGCCCGATTTAACCTCGCTGCGTCACGGACCGAGCTCTCCGATACCAACCGATGCACTAACTGCCACTTGATTGTGTTTGCAAACAATTACGAGATCTCTGACCGATCGCTCTCAAACGTACCTACCTACTTAAATTAGATTTAAACTTACCTTTACAAACGATCTGGGTGATCCGTATCTTTAGTTTAATGTAACGATGCTGTTGTTTAATTAAACTATGTCAACGATAATTCAGTTAATTTAGCAAGACTCGGTTATTCACTCTACAAAGCAGTCTTAAGGTGACTTGTTGGCTGACTTTGCCGCAACCGACCGACACGCGACACTCGTTTTATAGGGTCTCAGTAAACGTGTTTTTTGATAAAGTTAATCAAACACGTTTTGGACGAGAAAATTAACAGCTGTTTCCGTTTGCGTCTGCGTTAAATGGGCTTCTTTAAATCTTTGTTCAATTACCTCATCTATAAACCTTGATCCGATAAAAAGTTGTCTTTTAAACTATAAAATGCACACAAGCATAGCTGCAGTATAGCCACAATCGCGCTCAAAGACATAGGTAGGTCACGCGTTTGACCTCACGTCTAAAGCGAAATAATAATCCCGTCCTTACACGGCCTTCGGTGAGCGCGTTGAAACTATTCCTTTGTGACAAACGAACCCGTGACCTTGTCATCTCCAGAGTATAATTTGTAGCACCGGAATGTCCTCTCTTTACCGAAAAACATTACACAGCCGTGGCGGGTGGGCGTGAATCACCGCCACCTTCACAATGTCTTTATGATGGACGTCGTGCGACGGCCGCGGTGTAAAGTGCTTACAAATAAAAATTACGACCGATGTTCATGGCTCTTTGTTTGGATCACAAGCAATTTACGTTTAATTTATGCGCTTATAGCGCGTTAATCACATAAAGCCGATGAAGAAATTATTTGATGTTTATGTAAAGTGTCATGCCTATAAGAGGAAATTTACTTCGTAATGGACAAAGAATTGTAAAGCGCTTTTCTTTGAAGAAAACTCCTTTGTTAACAATTCTGAATAGCATTGTAAGATTTTGTCAATTGCTAGGCCTAGACAATAATACTTATGCAAAGTAAAATCTTATCGGCCTAAAATTGAACTTTGTTCACTTTTAGAATTGTGTAGTTTTTGCATTCACGCTGCCGCATTTGTAGTAAAACCGCAAAAATTGGTCGAAACGCGGTTAGCGGCATAGATAACAATTGGCTTTTATTTTGATTGCAACAACGTGCGTTTGCGCCGCCGATCCCATGACTTGCTAATGTTCCTATTCACGCTTTTACACTCGATTGGATGTTATCCGAACATTTAATTTCATTACTGCATATATCGGCTCTTTGGTTTGGTATTGAACATTTCATCCAACGATCCTACTGTTGTTTTGTATATACACGTACCTAGTCTCAGTTTCCGATATATTGTAATACAATTAGGTACATCCCTTGTCTGGTCTGATCGTGCATGCTAATGAGAAAAGCCGGCGGGCCTATCATGTTTTATTTTTTTTATTTACTTAAAATAATTTCCAGCTGTTTCCAATAAAGAGTTTAGTTCCTGCTATATTATTTACTACTTTACTGCATACGGGTCATTAATTTTAGCAAGGTTGACTTTGTCATATCGCGCTTTTTACGGCTTTACTTTTTTACTGCACTGCATTGCATTTCTTGTCTTTGCGAATGACTTGATTTATGTAGCTTTGCCATCATTTTGTTTTTTAGTACCTAAGCTATAAATCTTACAGAAAATCTTCAATATCGATTCGATACAAGGCTAAAATAAAAGGAAGGAAAGACGCTATCGATTTTGGCCGTAGAAAAACAGTCAGATCTCTTACTGTTACCAAACATTCTACAACTATCAGAGCATTTGTGTGCCTACATCAAATTTTATGTGAGCTGGCCAATAACATGGCGAGCAAATACAGTAAACGGCTAATGTTCCAAAATCATGTTCTAACCTACGACAACGAGATCTACCAACCGTTAAAACTCTCATCGGATGCAGTGTTTTGTTAGGTCGCAGATATCTCGTAGTTATGTGTGGATGGTGTATTTATTGCTCGCATGAGATCCGTTTATGCGATGCCAGCGACCCCTAGCCGCCGTTAAATGCGCCCGGTGCGCTTTAATTACTGCCCTGCCCGCTGCCCGGTATATTGTGCACAAATGTACCTATGCGTTATAACGTACTTAGTACGAAATAAGTAGGCACTAGACACACCAGTCTAAAGTTGTATAGGATATGATTTGTAAACGTTAGCGTTTCAGGAGTAAAAAAACTCGAGTTTTAGACAATCAATGTGACATTCTCGCCAACAGATCTTTGTAGCAGAGGGTCGTGGGTTCACATCTCCATTTTTCGGTAACACAACTGTGAAATATTCAGTGGTGTGTGTGAAGTTTTCGATCCGAAATCGGCTTGCGTTGGAACTATAGGCCAAGCCCTCTCATTCCGAGGAAAAGCCTGTGATGATTATCTAAAAAATGCGATAGTCCAGTTTTATCGATGATTCTTCTCTATCAACGTTATCAACATAATGTTGTGATTAGGTGTAGGCAGTTTGTCACCCATGGCGACATCGCATTTTTATCCGTAACGTACCTAATCGCATTTTTTTATACGACAAGGAAGGCAAACGAGCAAGTCGGTCGCCTGATGGTAAGGGGGCACCACCACCCATGGACACCCGCAACACTAGAGCATTGTAGATGTGTTGCCAGCCTAGAGGGCTAGGATAGAATACTTCTCGTGCAAGTAATTTCACCGGCTGTCTTACTCTCCACGCTCCAGTGCAAGGACTGCTGTTTGGCGGCAGGATTAGCGAGTAAAACGGTGGTACCGATCCGGACGGACCTTACACAAGGTCCTACCACCCGCAATAATTGTATAAATTTATATAACTAGTAGCTTCCTTATTTTAATCAGCAGAGTAACAGGTTACCGTAAAGCCTTTTATGGTGACTCTTTACTCCATGTGTCTTTGCGAGATCGCTTTACATTTATCATTGCATGAAATTCTTCACCAGCCGTCGATCAATTGTTTTATTATAAGCCACATCTTGACACATCGTCAGTCATGTCGTGCCATAATTTCAATTCACGCTAGAGTAATGACTATGTCTTAAAATCCAGGTGCAATGGGTAAAAAATGCGCGTTCTTTCGACGAGTGATATAAACTTCAAAGGGCTATAACAGTGTCCATTAGTAACAATCGTGCTCTTAAAAATCGTAAGTGCACACTCACAAACAAAACAATGCCTAAATCAAAAAGCTTAACTTGTTCAATACCTAAACTCTTACTGTTGTTTGTGAATTGTATAAACAAACTTCTGGACTTCAAAACTTTTCGGAAAATATAGAACAGAACTAGTGGCCACAAATATTTACTTGTGATCAACTATAACTTTAAAAGGGTTCGGCTTTAATGACATTAAAAGCTGTATAATTATTTAGACGAATGTAGCTATTCCCATATTCACTTAACGATTAATGCAAAAATAGTTTCTACAGACGTATCGGACGAAAGTTGAGTAGGTATCTACAGGTCAAGTCGTAAAAGGAATACACGTTTTATGGTTATGATCCATCGCCGTGTCGTTATTTATGTAGCTCTGGTACTTTTATTATGGTTCTATATGAAACAGCCTCTCGAGCTGTATAATACGGGTCAAAGACGAACCATTCAATGATTCATCTACCCTCACTGGACAAAATTTGTTAAATAATGTTGCCAGAGACATTAAAAAGGTTGTAAAACTCTGCAGAGGGCAATAAAAACTGAACGCAGTAAATAATACTCTATCTGCGATACACGTGTTGCTGTCTAATACAGATTCCATCTCAGATACCTTTGCAATGCGTGTGTTATATTTTATGGCTGGAACCTTTATAGCTCGGAGTCACTAGCCTTAAACATTCTCCGTGGTATATGTACACCTTCGTATACATAGGTACGTAACTTCTATTAGCCAACGAAAAGGCTAATGAATTAAGTCCTCTTAAATGGATAAGCGTTTTAATATGACCCTTCTGGAAATTTGGCACAAGATCATTTAACCCAGCGTAATACCCTACTAAAAGTTCTTCTAACAATGCAAATCACCGACAAAGCATGCGAAAAATGACGTTATATTATGTTCTTAACGTAATGGTATGGCCGTTGCGGAACATTAAGCCTTGGTTTTTATTTTCCACGTCGACGTTTAAGGTAAAAGAATCACATCGTAAATAAGCCCTTTATGTTATTCCACGACTTCATTAAGTCCTTTCAATGATTTTATTTTGAGAGTTATAGCGATACTTTTATTAATATAATTCAGCTTTGTTTTCGCATAACGCGGCCGGTCCAATCAGCTCTGCACCGGGCAGACGTGACTCGCTTGCCGAATTGTCGATCGATTTGTGAATTCCAATGGAAAAAAATGTATGTGACTAATTTGCCATTCAGTCAGAGCTAGGCCGTAGCTTACCGTGCAGGCTGTTGAGATAGGGCGGCGAGGGGTGACCCTTTCCGTTAATGTATTCTGGCAATTTCGCTAACGCTCGCGCCCGAGCTGCCTCCCGGGAACTTGAGCCCTGCCTAAACCCTAGATTAAATTTGTACCCTTCTGTTTATCATTACTTTTTTGTTGCTCATCCAAGTGAGTCGCCCACTACAGTCACCGGTAAAGTTTTGGTTAGTTAGTCCCCAGTCGCTCGGCGATTATCGTGTTTTTACTTTCTTTGAATACTTTTCTTACGCAAACCATATTTATTTACACATTGTGAAGTAATTAAGGCGACTTTTTAACGATAGACATTTTGTTGTAAATGATCTTAGAGTTTTTGAAATCAAGTTTTAATAATAAGCTTAATGCATGATTCGAGGCAGACTGTCAGTTTGTTTATTTAATGGCGATCTGAATGAGTCTGGGTTCTATTGACCTCCGTTCCCAGCGGGGTGAGCCGACCCTAGCTACCCTCGCATAGCAGCCATAGCGACATCTAATAGCCGCTGTACCCGCGCCGACCCCTGCGTCTATGGCGCCCTACGCACCACGCATCCGATAACGGATGCAACGAATAAAACGAAAATTTTTGAATTCATCTTATACATTGAGCTTTTTACGAAAGACAGACGTATCATCGATGGGCTATCTTATCGATCGGTCTTGCTTTGCTATGATTTAGCTTAGGCTTTTATATTTATTAAGGTCTGAAGTTTAAACAACACATGATATCGTCGTTTGTTTTACTTAGAATCGATTTCACAATTATATCGGATAAAAAGTATTTGGGCCAAGTACAAAACTCGCTTGGCAATTGTTTAAGATACCAAGTACTAACCGTGTAATCCGTGCCTTGGTGTCTCGACACGAAACAGCTCTTTATGCCAAGGTTCCTCTTAAGGGCATACTTGTTTTTCATGCCCGCTTCAATAAATACTGTATTAAATGCATTTTGAGCACATTTAAAACCAAAGGGAATGTTGTTGCACTTTAATTGCAGCCCTAAAGATATTTCCATGAAATTGTAACGAGCCTAGCATAAACATAAGCACCATCCAAGCAGCGTCGTTTCGCGGATATAAATCACGTTTGAATATTCCGTCATAATTTTAGATGGGAAGTCGTAAGCAGGGTTTAGCCTCGCAGGCACTTGGCACGGGGTGGGCGAGAGGCTTCTTGGCGCAGGCCGGCTCGAGAGATCAGTGCTGGCGTGGCCCCTCGCGCTGTCTCGATGACATCTTGGAAGGGTGCCCGCAGCGCGCTAGACTTTAGATAAACGCTACCGTATTGCGGCTTCTATCGACAATACTTTAAAACTATTTTTTACACGGGTGCAGTTTTAGATGTACTTGTATTGCAGCGATTTTGAAAATAATTGCAACTTCGCGATTAAATATACCCACAGACAAAGTAATTGCATTCACTTTCATAATGCCCTTTGAAATCACTCATTGGTACATTTATCGCGCATTCGTTTTAAACTTGACGTGACATGGGATTAACAGCCATCTGATGAATAAAGCTTTCATTACTCAAAAATAGGGTCGACATCGTTCACTTATTCGGCTTTCAATATTACACGTGGGTAATATATGGTTTATGTACGAGAATAATTAAACATGACATGATTCACTGCTGACAATAAGCTAGACCTTTAAAAATGTAGTGACGAAAACAAAATAAACAAGCCCAAATAGTTATCTCATAACACAATGCTCGCCAGTAGTTTTTAAACAGTAATTTGATCAACCTACTAAAATTTCAAGGGTTCCGAGTAATCGGAACGGAATCTTGAATCCCAGAATTCGTGAGTTGCTCGCATTCTGTTACGAAATGCTCGAGAATTCTGTTTTTGACACGACAATTTTGTTTACGACGCTAGATTACCACGTTTTACTTAATTAACTAGTACCTGTTCAATTTGAAACGTGGAGTTAGCTCTGTGAAGTGTCAGCTGGATTGGTCTGTTGTTTTTTACTTTGTTCTCTGTTGATTAAGTTAGCGTTCTGCATAAAGATAAAAGCAGCGGGAGTAGACAGACGCGGACGGAAATTTGTTCCCTTGCCCGACCGGCGCCGCCACTCGCCGCAAATGGCTGAGAGTCTACGTGGAAATTAAATACTAAATGCTTTCCAAATAAACGAATGATGAATTCCAGAAACAGTTATGCTGTAGTGTTGCGAAACAAATGTGTTAGCCAAATGGCTGAGATGCAAGAATGGAAGGTAGCGATACGAGAACATTCTTTTTTTTGGCGATTTGATCTTAATAAGTTCTTAAATTTTGTACGCCGCTATACGGTATCCATCCCTTAAATTCGTATACTCTTAAAACCAGTTCTGCATTGGTACCTAATCAAAGACATTTTCCGCAAATGTTTTATCTCAAATGAAATTAAAATTACCCATGAATGTTATTTGTCTACTTCTTGTAGATTCTCCTTAAATCACGTCAACGCAATATGCTACAGTGTACACACGCGGTAATTACACCGCCATCAAATAGGAACCTTAAGCATTCCTGGTCTTGTCTTTGAATTCCAGCGCGTAAAGAAGCCTCGCATTACCCTGAACGTATTTACATTTCGTGCGGGTTTAATTTATTCCGAGATCGATTACTTGTTCGTAACGTGTCGCGTTACCTTCCTGATTCTCCCTGCTGCCTGTGGGCTAAGGTAATTAGACCCGTATTATGAGACTGCACCCGTGAATGACAGATATGACAATTGCTTTGTTAAGAAGGTGTCGGTTTAAGCCCTCGCCCTGAAATGAGATGATTTGTTCTTAAACCACATTTTTGTCTCTATTTAATAAGTTACTTAAATTAAAACCGTATTCGATCCCGAGTATTTCGATAGCACCAATGTAGCAACAACAAATCCAAAAAGATTGTGCGTCGTCAGTTTTTGGTGCGGACCTCATTGCCACTGCACTGAATATCTCACTAGATATTTGGGAACGCGGGCGCGTTTCCACCCCGCCGGCTGCAAACCGCCATTCATCAAAGTCCGACCTCAGCTCGCCCTTACGTTTACTTGGCGTGTTTGCTTCAAACTCGACGTACTTTAATATTCATAAAATTAGGCCGTCGCCAAATGGAATTACTTTTGCTTCACGACTTCCGTTGCCAGGAGGAAACGGTACCTTGATTTGGTTGGCTTTTAAGGCCATATCAACGTTTCGTGTTTCGATTATTAAAACTTTTCAGATCATAAATAGAAAATTTTACAGAAATAATGCTTCCAGAACAGGCATTCAGATTATACGGTTATTCGCTTGCACGTTTTTTCTAAGAAACTTCTGCCATTACTGTAGCTTTAGTGTATTGATTTAAGTAGATCGAAGCCGGTCTCATAAACAATTTTCTGCTAGGCGGATTAGAGTTCAGCAACACACAAAACAACTTATCGGCTAGAATCCTATGAAATGCGGATATACGATACCCAACACTACGAACCTAACAACACGAAATAGTATAAAATATGTGCGGACAATTTTCCGTTGTCCTTATTACAATTGTTTTTCTTTCTTTCCTCCGGGAATAATACAGCCACTACTATTCCAGTCATTGTAATCCCGAGCGTAAGCCCAGTGGTTTATCTTTTACATTGACAAAAACAAAGTTTTGTGTCCTGGAGATGTCTCCAATGAATTCGTTTTGTTTCCGTGTTCAAAATGCCTCATAAACTGTAACTTTCGCTGTTTAGCGTGTGTATGAAGTTAGTTAAGATTAGGCGCCCATCTGTTTATTATTTTGCTGTATATAGAAGCCATGAGAGTTTAAGCTTTGAGTCATAAGAATACCGCTAAAAATCGTTGCTTGCGAATTCTACGGTATCATACACGTACAAAGGCTTCAGACTAACGCCTTTCTTCATCCGTAGGTTTCAAACGTATCTTATACGGTATCAGGTCAACGCGCAT
The DNA here is from genome assembly GCA_932294345.1 of Pandemis cinnamomeana. Taxonomy (NCBI): domain Eukaryota; kingdom Metazoa; phylum Arthropoda; class Insecta; order Lepidoptera; family Tortricidae; genus Pandemis; species Pandemis cinnamomeana. Next base: position 4,305,155 of record OW028705.1, on the reverse strand, counting down.
CAATAGCACATGTAATTACTGCGTGTTAACGTCCCGGACGGGAGACGTTGATAGATCGCAAGGGAAAGAACGAGTCTGCGCGTGCAGCCTCCCCCGGATTACTCTCGCCGAGATGAATGGGGCCGCCGTCTAGCTATTCAATGATAAAGCCTTCTTTGGAAAATATAACTAAAAGACCAACTGTTAGTCAGGCCCTATTCTGCTGTGTCCGGGTGCTATAGTAGCAGAAGCATCGCATAAGCCATGCAGATACATCTCGCTCTTTGCCATAGTAAGTGAGTATAAGTACATACACGTCCGCTGCAATTATTGTAGGAATGACTTGATTGCCTTTGAAGGGTGGATCTGGTTCGTAAATAAAATAGGCTTCAGTGACACAAAAATCAGAACTGAAGCCAGTGTTATCCAGATTTTTTTCCATTTCACCATAATTTTCCGTATCTATTCCTATTTTATTTCTTCAACTCAGTGAACATGAGCATTCGCGGAATTCCTTCTTGCCTCTGAGAACCACTTTTTACCATCCGACACTTGTATGTAAGACTAGTGCATTGTGAACATGCCAGGTTTCTCACTACACACGTGTTTAGAATTGCTTATTAGTTTGAAAAGTAGTTAAATAGATGTATTCCTACTGAGTATAACATTCAAGGAAACTCGTAGATAATATCAATTAAAATAATTTCAAACTCTGGCGGAATATCGTATTAAACAAACCTTCGCCCGCTTCGTTATGTGGCTCATTCGTGACTAGAAACGGCGGTCCCTTATGCATATTAGTTTAGGACTTTGAAGTGAACAATAATGGTGGCACGCAAAAGTTTTTTTGTCAACCGCTTCCATTGATGAACTAACTGATGTGTATGATTCATCAATGTCGCCCTATATTTACCTGTTCTTTCCTGTTATTGAAGAACATTCTTCAAAATCCCTCACTCTATACATGTTGGTTGTAAAATAAGCATACGCGTTCTAAAATTGCGACATCTTATTCAATATAATATGCATGCATAACCATGAGCTACGGAATATTCATGGACCAGTAGCCGTGCGTTTACAGCTAAGTGTGTATTGTTTAGGGCCTTGTCCTGCATCGTGCATTCTCAAACAATAGCTTTTAAGGCGTAAGAACCAAAGCATTGCCCAGAGGGATTTTACAAACGACATCCAAATTGCAACATACGAGTACAGCAACTAAATCAAAGCTTCTTTCCAACTGCTCATGTTTGCCGAATGTATGAGTCTACTTTAACCAAATATCGGGCTGCCGGGACTTGCTACACAAGCTCAGGCCTCGGTGCAAATGGTTTATCGGTCAAAAACAAAGATAACGATAACCTATCGGTTTTATTGCAACCATTCGGCACACATCGGGAGCGGTTATGTTAACGCGTTAACGTTTTCAACGAAGTTTCCGAAACTAATGGCGTGTAGTGGAGCCTCAGACTTTTTTGTTGGAGCGCTTGTGGGCGAGTCGGGTGCACAGCTGCGGAACATCCGGCCTATTAACAAGTGAATATGGCTGCGTTTTAGTGTTTCAAATGCCCGATTCTAAACTTTACGAACGCTGTCAATTCGGAGCGGGATGTTTATCCTGAACCTTATCCTTAGTTTGTATTGTTGTTCAACAGCCTTGCAGATTTCTGAAGGATAAAATTTAATTTTGTTTACTTGTTGTTCATTTCCGCACGAAGAAATTTCAAAGTTTGAAACTCGAGAAATAACAAGCGAACGTTATTGATAAAGACGATAGATGAACTTGTAACCGCTGTACGAGCAAGTAAAGCAATGACGCTTCATTCTAATTTGAAGAAAGAAACGCGACTAATCAAATATGGGGACGAATGCGTAGCAGGCGCGGAGAGAGCCGTAGGGTTGTCAGCCGCGAGTTGCGGATTCATTTATAAGATGTTTGGATTCACGCGAGCTTGTCACGCTAAACGAACAGACGTAAACCCTGCAGAAACACGAGTGGCGGGAGAATGACATAGAACAAATTTCTGAGAAATGAGATGAAATACGTTTCGTTAATGGCGTTCGCTGTCGTTGTATTGCGTTAATTTTGGCAAAGTAAAGTTCTTTGTTTGCTTTCATTGCGAATTCTGAAAAAATCTATATGAGACTTTGCTTACATTTATCATGCTTGTTTTATGTCACAGTTCATGATTCGTATAAAGTGGATGCGTGAACTACAAACAAGAAGCCGGGATACTTTTCTATATTACTAGGACCTGACTTATTACTAATTTATATGTTCACTAGTTGCCGCCCATGACTTTGTCTGCGCAATGTTCGGTTATCCTGGTTGCGGATCCGGGATAAACAATGTCATTAATTTTATTGAATCAGGCGTTACTTTGCGGAGGTCCATTTCAATGAACAAAATAGAAATATAAAAATATGTAATGAATTTGAGTAGCGGAGTAGCAAGGTAAAATTTTTTGTTCAATGTCATTAATTCTTATCTCAAAATTCATCAGAATTAGTCGTTAAACGTAGCAAATTTAATTTCGCTTCTATAATATAACTAGAGAAGTTGGAATTTACAGTCACAATGGTTTTCCTTTTCTCTTTCCTCCGCACAGTTACTTTGAAAGGTTTCCGCAAATTATTAGTTTAGCAATTAGTTACAATTGAGGCGTTCTCGTAATATATGTATGGCTGTTTATCTTCATTAAAGAATACAATTCATTCAAAAATATTAACTGTGCGCTTCTGTCTCCAGCCCCTATTTGCGTGCTTCGTGCGAGGGCAAAATTCCAGCCCCTCTGTAAATAATTACCGCGTCGCACTCGGGGACGCCGGCCGAGCGCCCGACGCAAGCGCATCCCGGCGGGGCGCTCCAAACTTATCTCCGATGTTTGCTTTTATCAACTAATAAAACGAGATGCGCTAAAATATTCTTCCAGGAATATTACAGCTTGATAGTTCAATATTCCATGGCTTATCGTTACGAATGTTACGACCACTCACGTATTTTTATCTTATAGACGATTGTTATTGATTGTGAGTGGATAATGTCTCGTACGATTCTGATTGCATGAAACCCGTTTAAGTTATAATCTGCATCATATACGCACTTGCATAGCTTTGAGTACTAACTTTTATAGCCGTCATCGAAATACTTTCACGTCGAGATTCAACTGGGCCTTTTATTACGCGTCTTCAGATAATGGTGGCTGATGAAATGTCATTACAACCCACATTGAATGGCCTCGCTTAGCGTTATAGTATAGTCGAATTACCGAAAAGTATGGAAGTAATTCGTGTAGTCGTGTTTTTTTGTGGAATCGTTAGAGGGCACGACTAGATGGTTTCCGTCGGTTTGCACCTTTCTATCATGTACGGAACACTTTAAAATATTAGGTATAAACTTCAAATGCCGTTATTTTGGAGTATGATAAAAGGTATTAGGCGCAAGTTTAGCCACGTGAAGGGTCCCCTTTGGTACATAATGTATGTTAATTAAAAAGGTGTACGATGTATAGAATCTTGGTAAAATATTTTTTTCTGATTGCGGCTCGAGGATAATTCAGACGGTTGGTGCAAACTTAGATTAAGCTTTTCAAAGTAGTATAAACACCCAGGTAACTTTGCACCCCCGTGCAAAGTATGGAACATGTTTTTTTTCACTTTTTTGTAGATTGTACTTCGGGGGAAATTAAGATAGTCGTGAAAATTTATAAATAACACATATTTAAAAGATACTACATTCGCACTCAATAAAAAAAAGAAAATTTTAACCGGAAGTTTGGTAAACATAGTTCTATCTAAACGCAAGGAATAGCAGCGAACGCTAGGTAGCGGGTAGTATTACAGAACCGCATGTTCCGTGTAGAAATGTCAATTTTTTATGGGGTGCGAATGTAAATCAAACCAAGTTAAGACGATTGTGACGATTTTTATTAATTCCAAAATTTCCCCCGAAGTACAAAGACAGTAAAACATAGAAAACTACTTTCCGGGTGTCGCACCCTGGTGCAAATTTGGTATTGTGTTTTGATATATATTCTCATCATTTCCTCAATTTGCACCGCGTTCTGTATTTTTCCCGGGGCCGCAATGCCAAAAAGTATATTTTTAGTTATATGATTTTTTTTTTGTATGTTCCGTAGCTTGAATTGAGCTAAATAACGGGTGCAAATATAGATTAAGATGTAATAAAACGTATGGCAAATTGCACAGACTACACCTATTTTTTCTTCTTAGTTATTACTATTACACCATTTTCAACCAATTCCACCCCTTTCCGGGGGGGTGAATATATCAAGTGATGTATTAAATTCCATTTCTAACCCATACAAATCAAAAACAATTGTTTTTATCAGTTCTTAGAATTATTTCCTGACTTAAGGGAAATTTCACGTATTTTGCCTCCACTATTAAGGTCTGTTCATACATTTCACTACAGTTAAGGTTCCGACGCAGTACTGCCTCCGTGATGGTCATTTTTCCTGTGCTCTGATGCTCTCAGCGTTAGTGACAACGCCGGCACGGATGGGAATCGGTCGGTGATAATATTTTTGCCGGATTCGAGATGCAGCTGTACTGAAAATAAAATGGAAGACGGACGGTTCATTTAATTGGTGTTTGAGAATAGTTTTGTACGATCTTTTTAGCCAAAAACTTTAATTTATAGGTACCAATAGTAGCTGTTCTCGAAATCGCAGGACTTCGACTACTAAGAATTCGTTTGTCGCTTTCCAGAATAAAACTTTACCTTTTATAATATTAGTAGGATTACAATATGGACGACAGAAAACTGGAATTAAATGGAGACACTGAAGCACTGACTGAATCGACTGAGCCGAAACTGAGCAGCCACGTTGTTGAAACTGTGACGTCACAAAAGTGTGTGCTGTGAATAGGCCTTAAGGCTTCTCACGGTTTGCGTAGCTATTGCGGCACGGTGGCGACTCACCAGTAGACTTATTTTTCTATTGTGCAGTTGAGACACATTAAGCAGCGACCGCACCGCACTACGTGACCAAGCCCGCATTGCAATTTTTCCCTTTCTTATTATTTCGCTCTGTTTTTTTTTCTCTTTTTTTGTGCTGATGAACTAAGCCCGCTTCATTGTTCTTTTATCTCCAGCTTCCAGTTAATAATCTACTGTTTTCTTATTTTCATATATATTTTTGATGTTTAAAAATCAATAAATTTCCAGTAGGTTGTAGGCGTTTCAAAACAAATTAGAATCCCCGTAATAATTTGCGGGTGGTAGGGCCTTGTGCAAGGTCCGTCCGGATCGCTACCACCATCTTACTCGCTAATCCTGCCGCTAAGTAGCAGTGCTTGCACTGCTGTGTTCCGGTGTGGAGAGTAAGACAGCCGAGGAAATTACGGGCACAAGAGGCATTTCATCTTAGTCCTCTAGGTTGGCAACGCATCTGCAATCCCAACGGGGTTGCGGGTGTCTATGGGCAGTGGTGATCACTTACCATCAGGTGACCCACTTGCTCGTTTGCCTTCCTATTTACATAAAAATAATAATAATAATAATAATAATTCGCATCTTTAAGCGTTAAAAATATCGAACGCAACTCTATTATCTAATCTAATCACATTAACTCGGTTTCCCCGTTCTCGGAATAGGTATTACGCATTAATTCCGCGGGTTAACTCTTGAAAGCTTCGTTAGTAATGCCATTGGCTAAGTTACGCGTGAATTGAGGTAACATCGCAACAATAACAAGTAACAAGTAATGAAGTGACAAGCCGGTGATTTTGCCGCTGCGAGGTCAACGCGAACTTGGACTCTATATTACGTTAACTTCCACGGTTTACTCACTAGAACTTGTTTATTAAGCCTCCTGTAGGCAAACAATAGGTATTTAAAGTGCTTTTTGAACTTCAAGCCTCGGGAAAGACCTTTTATGCCGCTTGGAATTTGGGCGTTTATTATTACGCAGGCAGCGTACCGTTGACTTCTTAGCGTGGTCTTTGGCTCTATTAAGTTGTTGATCACCGTAAATGATAATGTTAAAAGGACCCTCTGCTGGTCAAAGACACTCTGAAGGGCTGTATACGATGATAGGTTAGGACCTAGGTTCACATTTAGCGGTTTACCGCGACCTTCATGAGATGATCGAAGTGTCTGTAATAAATTTATAATAATATGTTACAGCCTGCAGCGTAATGATGTCAGGGATTGAACTATAAATTTCATTAATACCACTAAGTTACTATGAAATTACTACCTATTATTTATAGCGTAAATAAAGTTGCCTATTGTGATAGAAAAATAATTTTACTTATTTCAGGCGGTATTCAAGTGTGCGACGTAGGTTGGTCAGCAATATATTTCTTTAGTAACTGCTTTGTTGATAGTAAACACACTTTTAGTCGTACGGTTTTGTCATTAACATTTGGATCGAGAGCCGCTGACAGAGTCAAATTCAGAAATAATTGACATTGTTATCGCTTCTTTTGTGACATTTTGTATTTTTCTGGTATTAACGTCATTAGATCGAATCATAACTTCCATGCTGGTCTGGGAGCAAAGGAAAAACATAGAATTTACCAGTTGCTTCTCGTGCCGCGCAGATGGTAAAAGCCCATCAAGGGAATGGGCAAAATTCTTAGGAATCCTGTTATAGGCGATGTGACTAGCAACCCATCACTATTTTGATTCCTTTTTCCACCTGTACGCCTACAATCATGCTAAATGTGGCCTTTAGGTTTGGTTACCTCAGGCTCTGTCTACACCGTAAGGGATATAGACGTGATTTGTGTATGTGTGTGTATGTATAATTTCCTCATTTATCGTTATCTGGGCACTTTACAATTTATCTACAACTGACATTACATTACACTATCATCTCGGTATCGCTTCTCTTTACTGAGAATGAAATGAGTATGCAGAATCCGGGGTAGTTATGAATAAGCGAGCTCCAATTATATTCGGTAGGTTGGTACGGCACTAGTTTCCACATAGCGCGCTAATGCGTTGGTTGTTAGCCTTCATAGCTGTTATTTAGAGGCGTAGTGTACGGTTCCTTCCGAGTGCTCCCGCCGACATCTGATCCCAGCAAGTGCTTATTGCCTCCTTAGGCGGCATAACTCAATAACTTATTTTCCAACCCACGTCACGACCGCTGAATGAGATCGCATCCAAGTTCGATAAAAGTTATTCTGCAATTTGAGTCACTTGTTCTTCATCCGTAACGATATCAACGCCAATTTACTTGCCGCCGTGAACATTACCAGCAATTGTGTGGTAATTTTATCTGGTTCAAAAAAAATAAAGAATCTGATACCAATTTCATTTTTCTTGTCTTCATAACTCTACGTTGTGTCAATTGTTAATTGGGATTTTAACTACTCTGCGTTTAAAAGGATTTCAATGAAAATGAAGCTGTTTTAAAAGCACATCACTGATGAAAATACAACTAGCTGTACAGTATCGCTGACTACAGTGCTGCAACCCGTCGCCACGCTCCTGCAATACATTATTTAAACCGTAATTAACGAAGCGCTGCCAGATTCCCATTCGTGGTGCTTTCATGTTCACATTAATCACTATATCTCCGCCACTTACTTAATTGATATATTTAAACGCAACACCTATTCCGTCCGAACTGTACATGGCATTGTTTTTTTTGCAGTGTCACTGTCTACATCGTTCCGCGGTCGCGCATCGCGGTTCCGAATAGCCGTGGTGTAATTTTGATAATGGCTGCGGGGGGTGAACAGATAAGCGAGATAACACAGTCGAGACGGTGCGGTCCGGAGCGGCCCTACAGTCCTGCGGAGGGGGGGGGGGGGGGGGGGGAGGGCATTCCCGGTGCCCAGGCGCGGCCACCCTTCCGTGCGTGGGTGTTTAAATTGCGCTTTATGTTTGTCACGGATCGTAACGTTCAATACTTGATTTAGTACGGTATTGTCTTCCAGTACCGTTAACGGTGAAGCGGCGTGTTTAAATCTTTATTTACCTCCATATTGCGCTGACGCTTTATTGGAAACTGGCGACCGTGACTCGGGTTCGCGAGGGTCAGGACGAATATCTTATTATAAAATCCACTTTACCTTAACGACATTGCTGGTACAATTTTGTACGTTGCTAACTGTATTGTGATTACAGGTTACTGACAGCCAAACTAATCAATGACCCATCTATATCGTAAAATGTGTTATAATGTAACTCATAATTAGTGATAACAACAGCTTAAACCGCTGGGGGAAACGTGTTCTTGAGTGGAGACCGCGACTCGGCAAACGTAATGTAGGACGCCCTCCGGCCAGGTGGGATGACGATCTGCGAAAGGCGCTAGGCGACAGGGCGCTACGGCGCTCATTAGGGAAGGCCTATGTCCAGCAGTGGACTAATATAGGCTGATGATGATGATGATGATGACAGCTTAAAACTGTTGTATATTCTGTTTTTTATCAATACCGCCTTAACCAAAGCCCTCAGTTATGTGATCACGGAGCTGCTCCAGAGTGACCTTCACAAGATCATCGTCTCGCCACAACACCTCTCCGCTGACCACATCAAAGTCTTCCTCTACCAAATACTCAGAGGTGAGTGTAAACTTATACCTAGTAATCTTTCAATTCTATGGTATGTGTATGTATCACTTTGTGGGAATCGTTTGTATGTATGTATGACTCTTTATTGTACATAAAACAAAGAAAAAGATGGATACAGGACAACACACATGCACAAAGGCGAACTTATCCCTAAAAGGGATCTCTCCCAGTTAACCTTTGAACGATTGACAGGACATAAGTATTAAGCAAGAGTAGACACAGAAAAAGTAAAAGAACCGATCGAAACCTAAAATAATCATAAATCCTCGTTTTGTGAACGATTAATAATCACATAGTACACTATATACACAATTTATTTACATAAATTATTTACAAATGATTACATTAAGATGGAGCGACATTGAAAAGCAACTACACGCATGCAAGCTTAAACAGACGAGAGCACGCGCATGCGCGAGTTTTGTCAAACTTCCAGATTTACTGAAACCAGAAACGGAAATCAACGAAACACTTACTTAAGTCTATTCACAATATTGTAATATATACAAGAATAAAGCAGTCGCCACAACTTGTAGATACTGACCCTAGTTTTTAACTTCTATTTTTGCTACGCGTTTTGATCACTTTTGTCACGTAACTGTCAAAGAACCGTTGTTCGAGGAAAACAGGATTTATTTCTTCATCCTAAGTCATTAAAATCGAAAAAAAGAAGCGATTAGAATTAACACCACGAAAGTATCACAACACGTCATTATGACACGGTCGGCCAAATAAGTGATCTATTACTTATCATCCAACTTCCTATCAAATGAAAATGTCGCTTTTCAAGTTTACAGCCACGTCTTATTGACATTATATTTATGACGTGCAAAAGATTTTCAACATTAGGGTAGCAGACCACATTTTGTCTGGTGGTACCTATAGGTAAGTATCCTTCATTGTACTTGATGTTTCTGAACTAGTTCAAATCCCTAAACAAATATCGTTGTGTTCATACATTCATGAAGCTTGCCTTCTCAGATAATTATTAATTACTTATATCAAACGCGCTGTTCAAATAGCTTGTGTTAATATCGAACAAAGAAACACTTCCAAAACATATAAATGTCATATTGAATTTAAATTGACGGCTTGGACTCTACCCAATGCACAACACATGTGCGCGAAATGATTGATAGGAATCACACGAATTGTCAAAACGGAATATTGCAGAAGTAATCTGTGTTTTTTTTTAAATAATTCAGTCGCCAGTTTTAAGGAAAAAATATACTTTTTATACTGAAACTTCTTTAACAGTTTAAGACAACAGTTTCAAAACTGTGGGAAACTTTTCTCATTAGAACCAGCGCAATCCTCTTTTGTGAGCTCCATATCTGTAGATACGTACTTTAATAGAACATCACGCTTCTTGTTAACGATGCCTGGTATTATAAATAAAACACGCCATGGGGTAATGTTTATTAAGTAAAATCTCGGCAACGGGAGGAGGGTCCGGCACCGTAAAACTTGGGCCATTTGCCCAGCGGCTCTGTAAACAACGGCTAAGGTTGATTGCGGACAAAGGGAGAGCCGCATCCTGCGCCGCACTGATGTCCGCCGATAAATTCTCGTTTAGCATACAACCCAGCACAGCTAGCACGAGAGCGCGCGAGAGCTGTGTCGCGCGCGAGATAGACTACCAGTTTCTTTCTAGAACGAAGAGTAGGAAAAAGACGGGTAGTGTATTCTTACACGTGAGCGCGTGGCACAACTGTCGCGCTTTCTGGTCCTTGCCGTGCAGAACACAAAGCATACTACTACTGGGACTCGAAATTCTAATCCCAAACCTCCGACACTACTAATTCTCTCGGTTAATCAATTAACCACACGTACACTATTCCCAGAAGAACTAACTACTGCATTATGAGTACGTTACCCTACTCAGCATTAAGCTTATCATCCGACTCGACTTTATGAAAACTAATTCCATCCCAACATTAAGCTCGCTCTAACTTTAGATGATTACCGCGTAAGCAAAGTGTATCCATTTGCAGAATGAAAAGAATCTCGCTGCCCCTCCCCTGATGCTGTATTATAAATTTGCGCAATTATTCGTGCAGTCCAAAGAGATTTCCTGTGAGTGAAGCGCCAAAGGAATGTAGATATATGCGATCGTTAAGCCTCCGGTGCCTGCCTGCCGCGTTTAATTAAAAACTTTATAGTTGCAGGCGCCTTGATGGTCCCAGCTATAACTTGTCACGTCGTCAGCCCACTGTCTGCGGACTCAACAGAATTTTTCATTTCGGAACACTATGACATAACATAAGATAGTTCGCTCCAGTGGAAGTTTTTTCAAAGTAACACAAAACGAATTTTCGGCACAAAGAAATGTTACTTTGTTTAACTTGTACACAGAGAGTGAGTTCGCGAGAAATAAAAATAGAGCAGTACTTTTTTGAAATTTGCTGCAAGAAAACATCGTGTATGTTTTTAAATTGGACAACAATGTTATATTTATCATTGAAATGTCCACAATTTTATTTTACAAGTTAAAGTTATTCGCGAACTGTATCCACAGCAGTGTAACAAATGATTTCCGAATTTTCGTTGCAGCGTTGCGTAAGGTAGAGCACGCGGGATTATTTCGCTGCAAAAACGTGACGCCTGCACGGCCCCGTCCGTCCGTCCGCTACGAATTAATAATGTATGTTGTGGAGCCAAGCGTGACGAACCAAGTCACCGCGCATTTGACATGCGAATGCATATTCCCTGACAAAAGTACCCCACGCGACTACAAATGCTTAATTCAAATTTGGTAATAGCATTGAACGGCTCGTTTATTTCATTTTAATAATTCTGACGAATAACGTTCTAGATCATAAAAAATTACATCAATTATTCTTAGTGCGGCAAGAAAGCGAACAGATTACATCGCAAGCCTGCGAGCACGGGGTCGTCTAAGCGGTAACGAGCGGAATTATGGAAATGCAGCCGCGGTCCTCTCGGCGGCCGGTGCCGCGCCGGCTCACCCAACAATTTATATGCGAGCTTTTTTCCTTCAGGAAATCGCCGCCGACTCTGACGGAGCACACCCGTATTGTAAGCTTCCAGGGATTTACTCTGATTAATGTCAATCCCTTCTGTTACCTCCGAACCGGCGCTTTTTAAAGTTACATCTCGACTTTCGACTCCGAAAGCGGCATTTTAATGATTATTACCTTCTTAACGCGAGGATATAAAGTAGAGTAATACCGTACACTGTTACGATACAAGGACAGCGATCGATTCATTAAAAAAAGAAATGAAGTAATTGACACAGCAGACGGATGAGAAGGGCAAAGGTGGAGACGTTAGCCGACGGAAAAACCGCTAAGTGGAAAGTGGCGTCCTGCCCGTCGCGCCGAGTCTATCCCTCCCACTAATGGAATTTGCTTCGAGACATGTCGCTCCCCGCAGGAAAGGGCGTTGCGTACAAACATACAGAGTATAGTCATTTCACATTTTCTGAACACGAGCCTAACACATGGGCTATTTGTCTTTTTCTCAGACACTTTTTGTTTGATTGGCCTACCGGCGCGCTGCCGCTGCTTCGCTCGCAGTTTAACGTTTTCCCCGGGGCGCTCTGCGTTACCACTGCTAGAGATATCATACTAAAACATTGTATCAAAATAAAGCCAAGTCATTATTTACAAGTAACTACTTCGTTCTTAGATATCATACCAAATAAGATAAATTCATATCATTCAATTCAAATTCAAATATTCATGCATATCGTCACGCCTCGTTCGCATAGTGGCAGGCAGAGACTATTTACTTTGTTCCACTTGCGATGATCTTGACATAACTTCGCTTCATCCACATTCACAAATCTCTTCATACTTGCTAAAAACTAAAACTACCCCAATTTGGTCATTAAAATAGTGTTAAAAATAACATACATACAAAAATACACAAATTACGTTTATATCCCTTCCGGGGTAGACGGCGCCTAAGGTAACAATACTACGTTTAGCATGATTGTAAGGGTGTATTTCAATGCCGTTAATCATACACATTCTAATTATATTCTCATACTGCATGTATCTAATCTATATAACAAATGGCACGTGAGGTGACGTGAGACCTTCAAATCCATGATGGCAAATTCCTGTCATGTCCATGTCAACCTTGTTATCCTTTAATTATACTGTAATTCGTCGCTGGACGGCCACGGCATTTATAACATAGCAAGGTGACGTGCTAAACCTTCCTCGGCTAGCTATGTCGCTTAATCTCTTCCCGGGATTCCCGGTAGCGGGTAGATATGTATACTCGTAGAATAAAAAATAAATTAACAGAAGCTAGGTGCGAAGTTGCAGTTGAAGTTATATATAGCTCCTTTTAATGCTCCTCTCATTTACTCAAAGGTTAACTGGTAGAGATCCCTTATAGGGATAAGTTCGCCTTTGTGCATATATTTAAGGTCTTTTTTTTTCGTGATTTGTCTCTACTTCTCTATATTTGTACAATAAAGCATTTACTTACTTACTTAATCCGCTTCGCTACAATTTCAGTACATTGTGTACCTAGTTTTTTTTTTTACATAAATTATCGATAGCCCTATAATATTATTTTATCCTAAACTTTAATACATATTGCCGACTTTAGGTCAAATGTTTGATCTACCTTTCAGTATGTTTGATAAGCAAGTGATTAGCGTTGCCGCTGTCCTCTAAAACTAGCAAAACGATGTTCTCAGTGTTATACATTATACTTGTATGAATTTAGCTAATTTTTCAAGACCGCCAAGATTATCAAGGCAACCTAGCTTAATTGCTTGGATGATTGTACAAATCACGTCTATATCCCTTACGGGGTAGACAAAGCCTAAGGTAACAAGACCTAAAGGCCACGTTAAGCATGATTGTGGGGGTGGGGGAATCGGATGATTGTCCTGAATAAAAATTGTCTGCTCACTTTTTACAGTTTGATCTTAACAGTAAAACTAGATGTTCCAGGTTCGAATCTAGGGATCCCGTGCAAATTGTCCCTTAATGTTAATTTGTTTATTCATTGTTTTAGAGCATTCAACGTACGATACCTTAACATGTATACCGCTTAAAGTATTTGATTACGCGTTTAGACTTCCCGGAACATAATAATCTCGAGCAATCACGATGATGCCGACTTAATCTATCTTTGGGATCTGATGAGGCGCAGGCGATGCCGAGGGCTTCTGTACTTGTTAATTTCTTGGAAGGCTTCCAGCGGATAGGCCGTTGTTATTAACACGACGATCCTCTAACGGCGCGAGGCGTCAGGTCGTTAATTGTGAAAGCAACTCCGTGTGGCAGCAGCCGAGCGTGGGAGACGGGGCGCTCGCGGCCACCCCTTTTGACTTGTCAAGGTTACTGTAGGATCTTACTGTTATACCCTATTTGCATAGGCACTTTTCACGATAGTGGGTAACCCTTCCAGATTCTCCTTCAATCTGGAAGCAGCAGAGAAGTTGACCAAGACGTACAACCTAATGCAGATGATAATAACGCTAGTGTGAGTTTCTGTGACACGTGGATCAGTATTTAATGGATACATACATACCGTCACGCCTCTTTCCCACAGGGTTAGGCAGAGACTACTTTGTTCCACTTGCTAATCCTGACATACTTCTTTCGCTTCATCCACATTCATCAATCTCTTCATACATGCTCGTAGGTTTCGGGTACTCCTGACCTGACCTTTTTCCAAAACGTCTCCTATTTGGTCTCGGAATGTCCGTCTAGGCCTTCCCCTCCCAATGGATATTCTTTAATGGATAATGGATATTATTAGCAAATTATAATTTACAAATATACTTGCTCCGTATTGACTAATTCATTAACCCCTCTCCAAGCATAGACATAGAAAGCTTACAATTTTGCGTCAAAAAGATACCGTTAGTACGAAATTGAAAAATTTTAGGTACGTATTAGCCGGCTTGCACAGTAATACTTTGCTTTGTCTAAAAGTGTTACTATTTTTTTTGTTATCAAAATACTACTATTTAAAAAAAAAGAAAGAAAAAGAACTACTCTGCTAGCTGGTGTTTTAACGCTAAATGTGACCCTGTTTGGTCGGCGTCGGCGCTGCGCGTGAGCAAACATCACGGTGTGAAACGATTAACTGTTGCTCTTCATTGTGCCTCTGGGAATGTGATATCCATGTGTTTTCAACAACGTATTCCGAGCCGAAGATACTGCATTCCGCTGGAACTCAACACCTGGTTCAATAAAGAATGTTTGAGTGTCGTTTTAACCAAAACGTTGCGCCATAACAGCGTAGGTATTTTACGTGACGTTATGTTTAACTTAAATTTGATAAGGATCCCATTTGCCTATAAGCACTTAGCGACAGCGTCTTGAGTGATTGACCGTGCGTGACTGTATTCGTGTTTCTTAAGCAACAAGTCGTATTTATAATCTCCTTAAAGACCATCCTCAAATACAGATTTAGAGAGGAGCATTCGAAAACGGTTAGTGAATATCCTTTAGGCAGTCTACCATTTGATTCAATAAATAAAACATCGTCATCATGAATCATGTTATAGGCGATGCGGCTAGCAACCCATCATTATTTTTATTTCCCTTTCCACCTATACGCCCTGGCGTTAAGGTTTTGTTACCTTAGGCTCTGTCTACCTCGTAAGGGATAGAGACGTGATATGTATGTATGTACCATTCGATTGAGTGCGTATCTTCATAATTATGTTTACTCTGTTTGAAATTCTTAGCTCAACTTCCGAAGCGCCCAGGTAATCGGTCATGCTGGTTGTGTGCACGTGCTTTAAAATTAATCGTGACATCACATCCCTTGTCAGCGGAACGCTTTGAACTGTCGATTGTTTCTCGAGTGGAATTGAAGCCGTAATAGGGTCTAAGGTGCATTGTCCTCGTTGGGCGCAGGAGCAAGGACTAGCGTCGCGGTCCGGCGCGCGCGCGGCCGACGACCCGCGGTGTGACGGACCTGCCGACTATAATGTACTGTATTTAGTGGTACTATATTTCATTTAATACTTTTCAGCTACGTCCACAATCATGCTAAACGTGGCCTTTCGGTGTTACCGTAGGCTCTGTCTACCCCGTAAGGGATAAAGACGTGATTTATATATGTATGTATGTATTTAATGGAAACGATATAACTCGAAGAAAAGTTCGCAAACTGTTGAGATTGAAGTATAAAAGTTATTATTAGATACTAGCGTAATTAAATATGGCCAATGACACTCACAGATTATGTGGCTTTCTATTGTTAAAAGAATTTTCAAAATCGGTTCAGTAGATCCAGAGACTGCCCCCTACAGCTTCACAAGCTCACAAACTTGATCCCTTTTATAATACGTACTAGTATAGACAAATCACAGCACAGGTCTGCCGTAAGTGATATAAAAATACATGTAACATACACAAGCGAATTGGTTTTTAAAATATTGTCTATCTAAATTCAACTGAAAACTTTGCTAAGTTAGTTTTTTAAAGGACATATATACAATTTAAATATGTTTCTGTCAAAATTAATACAAGTGCGTAATACATGCTGACTGTAGTTGCATTGTCATCCGTCCTACATATCACCAAATTTCAAGTCAATCGGACCAACCGTAGAAGAGTTCCCTCCTGCGGAGACGATCCTGGCTGCTGGGTCACCAGAATTCCACTACCAGATTATTGTATTGTCCTCCGACTTACTCGAGTCTGCAAAATTTCAGCTAAATGAAGACACCTGCTTCAAAATTGAGTGGCAAGATTCCACCCGGACAAACATACGTTGCAAGTGAATATAGAGCTTGTAAAATAATATGAGTTACTTATAATTAATTTGCAGTTGTTTCTGTTTAAAAGTGGAATTAGCTGGTGAAAACTGCGTCCCGCTGGGAAATTAAACCGTACGCGACGAGTCGGTGTTAATTTGTTATGGCGCTGTTGTCAGACGGAGTCGGGCGGAGACAGTTAACTTTGATACGGGCCAAGCCGCAGTTCTGTTGTGCTAAGATCTAGGGTGTGACGAGACTTCCGAATTCTCTTTGTCGGAGCTGTTGTTTGTGCTATTAAATTTCTGTGAAATCAAAATTTGAAACGTCTTCGGTGTCTGTAGGAATTTCATAAATGTTTTTGATCTTATCCAGTTCCTATTAGTTTGACTTTTCAATAATTTAATTAATCTAATTTGGAACGGAGATTCGAAGTTTTGTGTTATATCACTGATGGAATAATTCCATTCTTACACTTCATAGAAGACTTATCAAACTTTGCGTGAAACACGAACAGCCTTATCGCTAAGCATTTACAACCGGCCTGTATTAATTGGCTGGTTTCTGGGCTTGGTTTAATGCCCCTTATGGCAAATTGAATTTTTGCTGAGAAAAGTTGGTCTAGAAAATCAGGAATATTGTTTCACAAACGGTGAATTGTGTTTTTAATTATTATTTATGAAAGGAGAACCAACAGCTTTTAGGATTTCACAGATAGTCACAAAATACAAGTCATTTAAGCTCAACATCAGTCTCATCCATTCATAGGTTGTCCCAAAGAGATCCCTTACGGGATACGTCCGCTTTTGTACATGTATATCAATGTTGGTCAGTTGTATTCGTTTTATTTTTGTTTTGCTCAATAAAGGGTTTACATACATACATATATAATCATCTTTATCCCTTACGGGGTAGACAGAGCCTAAGGTAATAGAACCTAAAAGCCACGTTTAGCTTGATTTTGGCCGTATATGTGGAAAGAATGTGTGTAGGTTAACAGATAACCTATGAAGAGTGTCAAAATCGTCGTTTATCGTTAAAGTTATGGTTAAAGTATTTTGGTGCAATTCACGCTAAATGTGGTAATGCACACTAAGTTCGGATATAAATATATATGTATATATGACCGGAGTGTCTTGGACATTCGGGTGAGCAGGTTGCTCTCGTTTAGTATTGCTACTCTTGGTTTGAATTCGAAGCTTCTGCTTTCAAACCAGTTGTATGTGGTTCACAAAATTGAGCAGCATAACATCATGCGTCATTCCCAAATAATGTTCTAACGAATAAGGATAAGGTTTTCGTCACCGCATCCTTTCAGGCAAATCAACCAATTCACACAACACGAGTTTTATATACTTGAAGTCTTCATAAAGCAGGATTTTGATTGAAACATCCAGCTCGTACTAGTTTACATAATTTCTAATGTTCTTGCGGCAATAAAACTATTAGAACAATTTATAGTGAGTACCATTTAGGTATGTAGGTAGAAATATATTACTCACTATTGGTACAAGTAAATTTATAACTATAAAAATCGCTATCGTTCTCACGAGGAGTCTTATACGGTATTTTAGGGTCATAGTTCATGTATTTTGTCATATTCTGTTTCATCATAGAAGCGAATTTATTAACATATCGTCGTGGAAACAATAAAGTGTCGAATTAATGCGTTTAATCTACATTGTGACGTTTCGAGACTTGCAGCCGTTGCAGGTTTAAGTTCACGGATAGACTTAAATAGATTTGTTTTCAAAGACCAAAAACAATAGAAACATTTGGACATTTTAACTGCTTAAAATCCGAAAAATTCAGCACTGAGTAGAAACATTTGGACATTTTAACTGCTTAAAATCCGAAAAATTCAGCACTGAGTAGATAACTTAACATAACTTAACGATATGTAACGTGTGACGTTGTATTGAATTTAAAAACAACCACGTACGTACATTACATTCAGTTCGCCTCAATCCCCTGGCGTGCCCCGGTGCTCTGGAGTCATTATTCAGGCTTCGTTAAAGCAAAGGGCTGGGGCGAGACACGTCATGTCTAATGAGCTATACTTACCTTCTCCCTTCGCATTTATTATGTAGACTATGGCTAGAATCAGGTACTCTCCACAAAAGCAATTTATGTTTGGAGGCCAACAAGACTTGCTATTTATTGTTCTTGTTCAAAGCCTCGTTAGTTAAGAGAACTTGGACCGACCGAAGCTTCTTGTTTCTGATATACTTATTCGCCAGCATTTTGTTATTTAATATTAGTAAACGTTTAAGGTTTATGACGGTTATACGAAGTAGGGAAACAATACAATACAATACAAATACTCTTTATTGAACACCACAAATCAGTACAAAACAATACAGAAACAAAGAACAAAGTAGACAATAGGCGGTCTTATCGCTTAATAGCGATCTCTACCAGACAACCAATGAAATAAATAAGTTGGAGACAGTTTAAGTAGGTGGCGGAAACATAATTAGGAGACGCGTATTAAGATATCAAAGTGTCTATTACATCAAATGGATTTAACGGATGTATTTAAATTAAGGCAGCGTCTATTGGAATGTCGCAGTTTGGGTAACAATTCAGTTATTGCAAAACTCTATATCCCATCACGGCATGTAGAAGTTATGATACGATAGTGATCAAAGTACATAAACATTTTATTTAACGTGCATTGTTTTCCTTCCGGGGTGCGCAGCGACGGTAACGACTGAACTGAAGTAGTTAAAACCGGATTAATGGTCGAGCGGCGCGACAAAATAGAATCTCGTATCTAGCTCGCCGCTGCCCAAATGTAGTAACTGGGTGCTGTTCACGGAACTCACCTTGGTAGCTGATAACGCTTATACAATGTACATTAAATTGATTGGTCCATTAGCGACGTATCAATTTTCAATGATGTCGCCCGCAATTTGGTCCGGGGACGAAATATTATTAACAACTGTATAAAATTCCACCGATAAAAAAAAATACAGCTTTTAGTTTTATCGTTTTATTATATCGTTGCTAATTAGACTGTTATAGTTATTCGATTTGATACAGATCGAATTAACTCTTATACGGCATTCTACGATTATTAATGTTCGAAAGATTTTACGATACCAATACATTTTATTTTATGTAACACAATGATTTGGATTGGAAAATGAGAGCTGTCAGTTACTGACGCTTTCTAACGCGTAACATCAACACTATTCCCTTCCCTTCCCTTAGATACCTTATAGGGATAAATTCGCCTTTGTGCATATATTAATGTTATTTTTTATTTTTTTGTGAATTGTATCTGTTTCTTTATATTTGTACAATAAAGCATTTACTTACTTACTTACTTACTATTTAAGATTTTTTTTTTATACGTATAGGTACCTTTTTTTTTTTTTTTATATGAATAGGAAGGCAAACGAGCAAATGGGTCACCTGATGGTAAGTGATCACCACTGCCCATAGACACCCGCAACCCCGGAGGGATTGCAGATGCGTTGCCAACCTAGAGGACTAAGATGCAATGCCTCTTGTGCCCGTAATTTCCCCGGCTGTCTTACTCTCCACACCGGAACACAGCAGTGCAAGCACTGCTACTTAGCGGCAGGATTAGCGAGTAAGATAGTGGTAGCGATCCACATGAATCCATAAATGCCCAACTCGGTGTTAAGCATTTGCCTCTCTTTCTCAGGTCTCAAGTACCTCCATTCGGCACGCATCCTCCACCGGGACATTAAGCCTGGAAACCTGCTGGTGAACAGCAACTGCGTGCTCAAGATATGCGACTTCGGGCTCGCGAGGGTCGAGGAGCCGGACGCAAGCAAGAACATGACGCAGGAGGTCGTCACGCAATATTACAGGTGAGACGACTTCACACAGCATACGTCGGTATTTAACCTTTTCAACGCCAACGACACATATCAGCACCGCAGGTTCAACGCCAACGACACTTATATCAGCACCGTCCATTACGTCAATGCAAAAGCAACCTTCATACAATTGGGTTTAGGTTCAATTTAAGGCAACGCAATAATGAAGTCTGGCGTGTGGGTGACGTCTCTTGTATTTGACGTGGCGGCGAAAAGGTTAAAGCTTGGAAAAACTCAATAGAATGCAAATGTCGTGTAATTTCATACATCACATAATCCATCCTATATGCGTTCCATTACTGGGCACAGGCATCTCAGATTGAGAGGGCTTGGGCTAGTGTTTCCACGCAAGCCCAGTGCGGACTGGGCAGTTTCACACACCATTGGATTGCTTTGCGAGTGTATGCAGGTATCTTCACGATGTTTTCTTATGTTCAACTCGTGGTAAGTTTCAAATGTCATATAGTTCATATGAAATAAAATTAAGCCATGCCGAAGTGCGTTCTATACGAGTATCAGTTTGGTCACTTTACTTTTTTTTTATTTTATGGTTTTAATTCTTTGCCGTTGGAGAAGT
Source organism: Pandemis cinnamomeana (assembly GCA_932294345.1). NCBI lineage: Eukaryota > Metazoa > Arthropoda > Insecta > Lepidoptera > Tortricidae > Pandemis > Pandemis cinnamomeana. The sequence continues at coordinate 4,284,487 of OW028705.1, read as the reverse complement.
TAAATTAAAAATTTAGGAAACCAAGATGATAACTATTTTATTGAATCAGGCGTTACTTTGCGGAGGTCCATTTCAATGAACAAAAAAAATTTACTTTGCTACTCCGCTACTCACGTGCAAGATAACCAAGCCTTTGCGAGATATATGTTTTTCATGCAAACCCTCCCTCCACTACTGCCACATAAAACACATATATAAATCCCATAAACTTAATTATCATTTACACCACACAAACACTGACACGTTTCGATCCGATTGACAGTGTTCGGAGATTCGCACAGGCTTTGTTATATTGCACGTGAGTAGCGGAGTAGCAAGGTAAATATTTTTTGTTCATCAAAATGATAACGTCAGAAAGTCTGTAAAACTAAACAGATATTACAAGATGCCTAAGTGGAATTCGATATCCGAGTAAAAAGTAATCCGAGCGCTCTTAAGTGTCCAACGGCGTTTGGCGGAGTGTATTATCCGGGTTTATAAAGTTGAGAAGGAAAAACCTTGTGAGATGTTGTTCCACCAAACACGTTTCATATTCATCAGATCGTGATAAAAGCCTTGCGACTTCTGCACCGAACAACACACAGCATGATGTGGAAAAGGGAATCAAAAATATTGATAGGTTGCTAGCCGCATCGCCTATAGCACGTGATTCCTAAGATTTTCGCCGATTCCCTGAAGAGAAGCAGTTGGTTTCATTCTGTTTTTTCTTTGCTCCGAGACAAGTATAGATCATTTCAAATGTATTTCTTAAAATAGACATAATGACCCACAGTAAGGTGCATTGGGGTAAATTCGAATTTGGGGGAATTTCGAAAATCGTGGATATCCACTATATGGGGAACAATTTCATAATCTAGCAACGCTTATCTAGAAGCCAAAGATATTGGAGCTTCTAGGTAAGCGTTGCTAGATTATGTAATTGTTCGCCGTTTAGTGGATATCCAAGAGTTTCGAAATTGCCACAATTTCGATTTTACCCCAGTGCACTATAATTGGCATCGTTTATTTTTAAAACAAGTCCGGCTCTTACATGCAACAAGTGAATAGTCGACGAGATTAGAGTTTGAAAATAGTTTATAGCATACACAAGATGACATGATGGTAACTTTCGCTTAATGGGAGTATTGAACTACCATTATCTATAAAATCACGCCCTAAAATTGCATACTCGATCAATCAGCTGATCGATTAAATTTTGTGTAGGCCCTTTTCTGTCGAATGAGCGATACTTCACGGAGAAAGTTGTTCAATTTATAACATTAAGTGGGTTGGAGGTTGCGGATTAAATCAACCACATTGCTTGCATTCGGCACTACGTGCTTGATTCCGTATGCATAATATTGAGATAGGATATGCCAATAAACCTAATTTTATTAGCGTCCCGAAAAGAGGTCCCCGTGTCGTCAATTCGTCATTCCACGCTGCGTCGCGTAATTTTAAACCCCCGACGCAAAATAAGTAAAATAAGTTCGACTTTAATATCTGTGTGTGCGTTAGAGCGGTTATTATATTCATTCGAAAGCCATTTTCCTTCCGGTGGTTTATAGCCATTTTTGGGTAACAATCGGTCTAGAATTTTGACGAGTATACATACACTCTTTTCAAAATGATATAAGACATTTTTGGTATAAAATTGTTTTTTTTTATTACACATACGTAGGTACATACATACATAAATCACGTCATTATCCCTTACGGGGTAGACAAAGCCTAAGGTAATAAGACCTAAAGGCCACTTTTAGCATGACTGTGGACGTATAGGTGGAAAGGGATATCAAAATTTTAGGAATTGAGAAGGGGTTTTTTTTATTGCGTGGGGATATTTTAACTTTTGAATGTGTAATTATCTTAGGTCATTCTCCTGTCGATTTAAATGATTGTTATGAATCGTATTTCAAATGCTTTACCGCGGTGCTACTTGCTTTGCCGCCGGCACATTGAGATTAAAATTATATGAACAAGCATACACGTGAAACAAGAGTGAGCTACTCTAAAACATAGCTTCAAACTTTCATGCCGCCCTTCTGCCAAAGTCGGCGAGCCCCATTATTTCACAAGTGTCACGCCACGTTGGTTGCCACTGAGAAATTGACTTGTTTTGACGCGTCGTAAATTTCACGCCAACGTTATGTGATGAAGCCTGCCAAGCGTGAGCTGTGGCTGAACAGAGGCCTTAGCATACGGCCGTTTATCGCGGGCATAAAGCATCCGTCCCTTACGCTCACGCTCACTAGTTGGAAAGGGATGTTTGATTTTTATACGCGACAGAACCTAGCATGCTAGGCCCTTGTTGACCGCGACGCTCGTCTCCCGTCTCGTCATGAACGTCAAATAACTAATTTGTTGCGGCAAGGCCGCGAAAGCCTTAAAGTACGGTGTTAATTAGATCTTTAAACGTATGAGCTCGCTTCGGTGTTACTAAATACCCACGCTTCAATGACATACTAGTTGACCATACCTTCTAATAGTAATATCGAACTTAATACTACGACATCACAGATAGGTAGCGGTCCTGAAAGGCTATCTTATTATTAGGTTCAATTTTATCCCTCACGTAAACGAAACAGTTGATTTTGAGCCACAGATACATAAAAAAATAAACCTAATAATAATAACCTGTTTAAGAAATTTACATTAGGATCCAGTTCATTTTGTATGCAAATGTTTAACCGTTTCTTTCTTGGCTCTTATAATTTATCTTTTGCAAAAACATCCAACTTTAACATACTTGGGAAGCTTTGTTTTTAATTTTAATCATGGTCCAATCTTATTCCAGGGCTCCCGAGATTCTGATGGGCGCGAATCACTATACGGCGGCGGTGGATGTGTGGTCGGTCGGCTGCATATTCGGCGAGCTGCTGGGCAGGAGGATCCTCTTCCAGGCCCAGAGCCCCGTGCAACAGGTGAGCGGTCAACTTGAGACCCTATATGTTGGTATAGTTGGACCAATGTGCTGGGCCAGTGTGTTCTAGGCTGTCGTATTTAGTATTTTAGCGGGTAGCGATAGCCCGCCACTTATTTATATGGATTGATGCCAATGCAATTATAGTTAATAAAAAGTACTATCAGCAAAAAGCTGACTGTGCTATCAGTCGAGTTCCTGCGCACTGAAAGTGGAACTGACCTGCGAATAAGCTTTTGGGGGAAGCAGCCCTGCTTCGCACTGCACTGCGCAGTACCCTATCCAAATAACTGAGTTACCTTACTAGTTTGTCATTATAGGATCCTGGATTTCAAAACGCAATCCGCCGCGTTACACGTCAATATTTCGTGATATTGACGTGTAACGCGTTTCGCGATATAGATGGCGATATGCGAGGATCACACGATAATACATACATACATTAATCACATCTTTATCCCTTACGGGGTTGACAGAGTCCAAGGTAACAAGGCCTAAAGGCTACGTTTAGCAAGATTGTGGGCGACACGATAATATATCCAGCACCACTTCTTATAGCATATTTCCGTCACAATAGTTGTTAGTATTACGCTATGATTGTACCACTGTTTCCAGTTGGAGCTGATAACGGAGCTGCTCGGCACTCCATCTCTGGAGGACATGCGGCACGCGTGCGCCGGCGCGCGCGCTCACATGCTGCGCCGCGCGCCGCGCCCGCCCGCGCTCGCCGCGCTCTACACGCTGTCGGTACAGGCCACCCACGAGGCTGTACACCTACTGGCACAGGTATGCCATACACTCAGCAACCCAGTTATGGAACAGGCACTGGCGTAGCTATATCGTCGGGGCCCGTGGCAAATTCATCAGATCATAGTCCTTCAATTTAAAAAAAATGCATCATCGTCCAAGCCAGTTTGTTGTCTCACTGGGAACAGGAGATGTTTTATTGTTCCGCCGTCCACGGCCAAGGAGTTGCTTGGCCATAAATGAAGGTTTGATCGCGCCCTGGTTTCACAGCGGTTTCATATAACTTTACATGCTATCGTAGAGTACAGAAATGGCTCCCCGTGATAACGAAGCATGCGACTATGTCATAATATCGGGAGCCTACATGTTCAGTGGAATTAACCATATAGTTATAGTCCATCGGCCCGTACCTGTCCACTTCGAAAGAGACAAAATAAAAATGTGTCGGTATCGGTACAGTACGTAATCGATATTGTTGGAGTTATTCTATTTATTTAAAACTCGGTCAACCCTTCCCTGACGATCCCGACCATAATCTGATTAATTATTTTTATCAGTATTATTTTTCCTCTTCTGGCTAGAATTTACTGCTTCACTGGTTTTTCCTGCTCATTGATATTAACCTCCACAGAGTAACGACTGAATCTGAATATAAATCGCTCTATGGATCTTTAATTTCCTACTTTTATTCACCTGAAACTATAAAACATGTTTTTATTGAAAACGAAAAACGATAAAAAAAGGGTCCGCCTCCCAGGTACCCTGCGCATTGCTCTTGGCAACCTTTCCAAATGCGTTACTTTAAAGAAAAACAAACGCACTTTTCCACGTCCTGCCCTGTCATCGCAGCCTGCCCAGAGCGAAATATAAAATAGAATTCCCATTCGCGAAACTCACTCTTGGCCCCCTGTGAATTCCAGATGCTAGTGTTCGACCCGGCGAAGCGCATCTCCGTGGTGGACGCGCTCGCGCACCCGTACCTAGAGGAGGGGCGGCTGCGCTACCACTCGTGCATGTGCAAGTGCTGCTACAGCGCGCCGCCCGCCGCCAGGCACTACTCGCCGGACCTCGAGCCCGCCGCACACCACGCCTTCCACGACGGCTGGGAGCGGAAGCTCACTTCCGTGCACCAGGTTAAAGGTGAGGGTTTAAGGACCAGGAAGAAAGGAAGTTTAGATCGAAAACAAGGGACTACTAGTCGCGCCTAGGGACTGCAAGTCGTGCATAGTGACTTCTAATCGCGGCTAGGGACTAGTCGCGTCTAGTGACTGCTAGTCGCGACTAGAAGCCACTAGTTACCGAGCAATCCACTGTGGTAACTGATTTTGGGCCAGCGAAGAACTCTTGAGGCAAAGGTAATTATGGTCTGATCTGGCTCAGTTAACATCCTTGGTGTTACTGTCATACTGTGAAATTTAATGAAATAAATAAATAAATAAAAATAAATAAATAAATAAATAAACATCCAGCTAGTGCTTGGATGTGGTCACATTATAGCTAACTACTGTGGCCGGATTGTAGTGGAAACAAAGCGAGAAGAATGTCCACGGAAGTGTTCTTGTAGCTCGGACGCCACTGATAAGTCAGCCGCTACTGGTGGCCTAGAGAGTGATATCTTTTTTGGGAAAACTAAAGATAGATGAGAATTTTCCCGTTCCGTGCACCATTTTAAACATTCCGTTTATGAATCCGCAGAGGAGATCCACAAGTTTATTGCCGAGCAGCTGCAAACGTCACGCGTGCCGCTTTGCATCAACCCGCAGTCCGCGGCGTTCAAGAGCTTCGCAAGGTAAGGCGCCGCAACCGCAACCAACAACCAACCGCCAACCGCCAACCGCCACCAACCGACACTAGGTGATTTCTTTGCGATACATAACCTAACACGCTCAGCTATTAAGCGACCACCCGCACCCGATTGTGCCACGATACCCCCGAGTCAAAAGGGACTAACTGACTAGTGATTTGAATTATTTTAATTATCGTGTCGTTTTCACTTTTGACTTGGTCCTGATAGGTCCCCCCCAGCGACGCGCAGACAACACTGCTTTTAGTCCAATAATTTATTCTGATTTTGTGATGCACAGATTTTGTGTGTTCGACCTAATATATTACTAACTCGTTTGATGTCGGTTCTACCAAAAAATATCCGCAGTGATTTAAGATTGTACAAGGTTTATTTTATATTGAAACGACGTTATTGATTTTGGTATAACCGATTGCAATCATGCTTTTGTTTTAAGGTTTGGTATGTTCTCAAGTATTAAGAGCAAATTTAGATGCGCTTTTGTTTTCAATCGTTAGAAATGATCCAGTGTTGTCTATGCGGCCGCTTCAGATGTAACAAAGATATAAAAAGAGAAAGCAAACGGTCATCACAACTAGAATGCGTGGCACGGTGCGAGTCTGTAGCGCTCCCGTCGGCGTTCCTCGCGGAGCCCCGGTCAGCCCCGGCCCCAGTCCGGTGGTCGCACAGTGAAGCGCCTATGTCGTGTCCCGCCCGCTCCCTCTCCACCCCTCTCCTGCCTCGTAGTTGACTGTAGGTTTGTGCTATTGTACAGTAATTCACCTACGGCCCTGTTTTTGCTAAACCCCAACTTTTGCATGGGTTTATACTATTTTGTTTATCTATAATACTCTCCAAGCTTCCGACACGTCGTTGTAAATACCGACGCACAGAACCGGTGTTTTCGAGCTTAATCAACCCTCTTGAAGTAGTGGTGCCTCGCGCTTTACCATAGCACCGCTGTTGTTGAGTAGTTGAATAACGTTCTGCTTTTTTTTTCTGTGTTCCTGCGACAGCTCTAGAGCGGGTTCGAAAGCAAAAGTTTGTTCCCCTTTCAAGACTGCGGCAAAAATACTACTGCTATCGCCCGTGATATTTCTGTGCGCCGCGTAGCCCCCAGGGCTTCCCAGTAAGCGCTTCCGCACGCTATGACCTTGTGTTGTCCATCCGTTGCGAGCAGGACGAAATACTGAACCGGCTTACGTAGGCTGTTGAAGAAAAAATAAACTTTCATTGACAAATTTGTCGCCTCTGCCGGGTGTATTTTGGCGGCCTGTTTTCGCGCACGCCAAGTGGAAAGGCAATGTTTTCTGATCAGTTAATTGATCGCGTAAGATGGAAATATTACACAGATTTCAGTATCATAGTTTGATGTTTTGAGTATGTTTTGAATGTAAAAACATTGCCTTACTTCACGGACGTCGTTTCGGTAATTTCAAAAGGGTTGATTGTTACCAATACTCGCTCCGTCGTTGCCCGTTTCAGTTGCATGCTGACTCCCCTGTTTTATTGCTTGTGATTAGTAAACTATTTTGATGAATTATTAAGTCTTTTGTCCAAAAAAAAACCTTTTGACTTAGCTTTTGTAGTATTGCCTATCCTATTTTATTTATTTAATGTGGAGAACATCTACACCTGCCTCATTTTTTTGTAAAATAATTTATTTACTCATCACTTTCATTCAAGTGTATTAATTTAATTAAACCTCAATTCATAAAATAGCCAGCTGATCACTCAAGCATAAGAATGATTCCTGCAAATTTGGTTCGAATTTTCATCTGTAGACGGATGAACCCATGGTTCGCTTCTAATTTAAAGAATGACTGGGACTAAGTTTGTGGTAGGTACTGATATAGGTCAATCAGCCATCTCGAGTTCTCGATATTTAAACCTATTAAAAAAACGGTTAAGTGGAAATCTGACACACAGTCGAGGCGTTCCGTACCGTACAATTGCCGTTATTAATATGGGGCAAAAAGTAAAGAAATATCAAGTTTCTTCTATGGAGCTTATTTAAGTGCCTTATAACGATTCAAAAGGTACAGCCCTCTGACAAACACACGGGCAGACAGCAGAGCCCCAGCAATTGGGTCCCGTTGCCACAATTTTGACACGGAACCCTGAAACAACCGCCTATAAGCAGCGCTAATAAAGATAGTTTTTGTGCGTTTGAGTGCTATCTGTCTCATATGCTCTCCGTCTATGTTTAAACGTGTGAAGTCTAGATGTGGCTGGAGCAAAACGTGCAAGCGAGACAGCACACAAGCCGAACTTATTTAAAAACGGTTTTTTTATTGGCATGGCATATACTTCGTTTTTTTTAATAGTTTTGAATAACAATGAAACAGACTTGAGATGGCTCCGTAGTGCATGCGTAGATACAGTGAGCACAGTGCCATGCACTTGGTTGTGGTGATTTTATGACTTATTATTATCCGGTAGCATTTTGTTCTTATTGGACGAGTAGAATTGATTTGTGATGCAGTTTTGCTATTCAAATTCTCTTTTATTATCATAGTTTTGTGATGAATAATCTGAATTAAAATTGGAAATGCATGCTAAATCTTGGTAAGTTTGTTGGATTCGGTGATGTTGTTAATCAATGAATCGTTCTTTAATAAAATGTCTCGTGGGAAAATTTTGAACTGAGGTCATGTTGTCTAACGCGAGTGTATTCACCATTGGGTTCATTATCTCTTTCTATCACCGTCTTAAGCTGTTTGAGAGAAAGAAACAGTGAATGCGATAGTGAGCGCACGCGCTTAGACTATTAACCCTCTGGACAGGATACGCATGGATATTAGAAAAAAAACCCTTTGATCGCGATGGTAATTGATGCAATTACATTTTGCTAACTAACTTTCGGATTCCCAGTTAGAATAATAGTTTGGGACACTTTCATGTGATAATAAATTAATCTGAGTAATTTTCGAGTAACAAACGAAGACATTACGACATATTGAATACTAAGTGCTTAATAGCACCCCGAATCCAACATTCTCGCACGTGGCTCGGGTGCGTATCGGGCCGCGGCTCGCTCTAACCGCCGGTCGACATTGCAGCTCCACAGTCGCGCATCCCTCCGAGCTGCCGCCCTCGCCCCACCAGTGGGAATGACGCGAGACCCGGCGCGGCTTCGACAAGCGACGCGCTGTCTACACCGACACACGATAACCGACCACGCAACGGCGTCGCGTTCGTAATAAGTAATAACCCCCCCAGGGGCAATATCGTACACCACATCTGATCATAGGAAGAGAGATACGTCAAGTGTATGCAAAACGATCTGCGATACGAACGGAACTGATAATTGTAGACGAGGTGTTTATTTTTTCTGTATGATCTAAATGGATTCAAGTAAGAGGAGAGAATTCAAATAGTTTTTTTTATCACCACGAAAATAAGTCCTTTAGGCACTTAACAAACTCTGAAGTCACAAATTGTTGATTGAGAACTGTGTGCGCTATTTTCGTGGTTCTCATATGATGCGATTTTGTTTTTCTGTTTTGTGGGATTATGTTTATAAGTTCAGAACGCGTCGCAATAACTCTTTGATGTGTTATGGAATTTTTTTAGCTGATTTCTGTGCTGATAACGCCTTTATCGGGTGGCTGAAAACAGTTCTTACGCTGATACGACAAGTCATTTATATTAAAAAAGAAAAAATAGCACAGAAACAGTTAATTCTCCAAATCGATTTAAGATTCCTTTGATTTGCTTTCTTATGAATTAAATTGATAACTGCTAATGAAAATGTAAAAACCGCACCATACCTCATTGCGATAATAATAGAAGCGCATATTCGTGTTAGATGTAATCTTTTACTGTATTCATCTGTATTGCGGGCCTTTTATCAGGAGAAGCTTAATTCTGTTATAAATAACACAGAAGAACTATAAAAGAATCATTAAAAGGAGATGTTCTAAGATAACAATTGACTACATGCTAGTTTTGTTGCAGTTTAGCTCACAAAAAGTACCAAATATGGATACATCACAATTTATACCGAATCTCTTTATAATATGCCCGCGCAACTGAATAGAAAGCGAGACAAGGATCTGTCGATGCTCTTGTGTCACTACCAAATATATATTTTTCCTATTTACTTATAGCGTAGTGTAGTTGTGGATAGTTTAAGCGCACCACTCAATGCACTGTTTGCAGGGCTGTGCCACCGTCATAGTATTGTGAATATAATATATCGGCCCTGTAAGCAGTGCTCTGACTGGGGCGCTTTAGCATAGGCTTGTTCATTAGAACAGAGGTCGAGCGGATTCGTCGCCGTGAGCGATATGATTTTATACAACGAAAAGTCTAAGCGACTATACGAATAGTTCATCAAAAAGTGCAACGGGACACAGTGAAATGATTTTGATGAAGTGATTTATTACGCGGCTCTAGCCGCGGCATTGCGGGGACTTGTGGTTTATATTAAAAGACCGCACTCTAGACTGATATCACAAGCATTTAATTGTATAAAAACTTAAGTGCAGTCAGTTAATACCAACTGTGAGTCAGCGACACGCTTGGGAAGTCAATGGCATGGATAAGAGGACACGATCAATATTGTCGTGATATGGATCGCGATATGCGTGGATCGCGCGGTAATATTGACCGTCGGGTCTATGCCTATCTGCCGAGAAGGCGCCGCGACGGCGATGGCGCCATTAGTCTAGTTACGTTCATTAATTTAGCGATTCCATTTAATTATACATTTGTATGTAATTGTAACGTGTAGGTTTCATTGTGTGCCTCATTGTGTTTCTTATGGACATTGCTAGCAATAAACGTTGCAATATATCTAAATAAAATAATTAATGTGTAATAAAAGTTCTGATCTTCATTTTGTATGACCGAATTATTGAATTATCGTTTTCTATGTGTTCTCTATTTTAATGTAGCTAAGGGCGTGCACAGACGCCGGCGCCGTACTTAATGTAGATTTCGAGTTGTGCGACGCGCGAATCTCCCGGCCGGCTGTCTGCGCGCGCCCTTGCTTTACCTGTAACATAGTTATTATGTATCTTAAGCTTATCCTAAACACCATTGTATGTAACATCGACTGAACATTTTTACGTAGCTAGGATAGATACAATTAGAAGTATTAACTACTAACCTGCTCGACATAGCAAGTATATAATATAGGATCAATACGCGTTGTAATGCAAGTAATATTATTGCGGTAGCGAGGCGCGTAGGGAATGTAAATGTAATGGATACGTGTGTATTTCAAGCATTTATAGATTTAGATATTTGTAATAAAATAAGTATACTGGAGTGTTAGTGCGCGTGTACAATGTAGTTCATTCTTTATTGGCATAATCGTATGAATATTCGTACTATAATTAGTTCAAAATTGATGTTACTATTTGTGTTATTGTAGTTCGCGCCCCTAACATGTGTATGATATTATAGTGACTCGGTGTGAGTGTCAAGAGACGTCGTAGCCTTAAAACTAGTTCAAAACTATATAAACGGTAACAAAAAGGAAAAAAAATGTAAATAAATGAAAGTATAGTATTAATTTTAGACTAGTGTGGTTTGGGAGGTAAGCAGTAGTAAGCTCACACACGTTTGTAGGTTGGCCTGCTTGCTGCAACCGCTGCACTTGACACAATAGGAAGGCTAAAGCGCATTTTTTCAAGATTTAATTAATCTTAAATAGGTCTGAATTGGTATCAGTATTTTTTTCGGGAACAATTTTTACACAACACTTTCGACCCTCGAAATTACTTAAGTATCTAATTTTGTTGATATAATAATGATGTGATTGAGCAAATTAAATAAGGCGACAGTAACACTGCAACTGCAGACGCCTGGTTATGATTGCGACTGCAAACATAGAGTAGTCACGAAACTGCTTCGACTACTAATACCGTAGTCGCACGCTACGGTCACACAGCAGTCATTTTCGACTCGCTGCTAAATGGTATAACAAGCCATGAAGCCGCTGCAATAACTACATAAAACTTTGTATGCATCTCATCAGGTCTTTATATCTTTGTTGATGTCAGCGGTTGCGGCAAGCCGGTGTCGATGGTACAAAGGAGGCGTGGCCGGCCCTCCCGTTGTAAATGATATAGGACACGGCCCGCGACACCCACCTTGCCTTACTCAGTTAACTGTCACTGTGATCCGCTAGGCGTAATTATTGGAAGGCGCACAAGCCCTTTATGCAATCCCACAATCGGCTCTTGTACTTTTTTTGGAGCCTTTTATAAGCATTCGCTGCTCGTAGTAAGACCCCATGCTTCATCTAGTGTCGCAAACGCAGAGCGTTTAATATTTTAACACAGCGGCACTCTTACAATAAGGTAGGCAGTGAGTGTGTTAAAAGTTAAGAACCTTTATGAAATTAATTCTGATAAAAATGTGTGTGGTTAAAACAAAAAACAACCCTCCTTTTCATTTAAACATTTTGGTACTTGAGAGTTATTTCGATCGAACATTATATTGTACAAACAAATAATCGGAATACTTTTGTTTTAATATCGATGCATAAAGAGCTTGCGCCTTACCGCAACACATCCGTATACAGTCACTATGTGCGACAATGTACATATAGAGAAGTGTTTTTTGCTATTTTACTTATCGATTTTTAAAAATTGCTTACCGATTGAGTCTTCTAAGCGAAGTGTATTCCGGTCCAGGTTAACTAAATTTTTGGACTTGGCTGCAATCAAATAATACCGCTACAAAACATCACAACACGTCAAAATCGTGACTAAAATACTAAGTTTTCCTTTTGTTTATAAAATCTGGAATAGAACGTGCTTAAGCAATAACTTTGTAACCGGGGTGAATCCAAAAGCGTTTCAACTGCCGTTCATGTGATGTTAAATAGGTAGAAAAATTACATCGATATATAAAAAAAAAATTGTTGGTCGTAGACGCGGCTTTCCATCATGACAGTTAGTTCACATTAGTAGATAACCGCCTGGCTTCCGACGCTTGAAACGCTCTGGGAACAACGCGCCGACGATCGATTGGATGTATGTAAATAAGAATATAATAAGTAGACGCTTAGTGGTAATCGGCGTTCGTAAAAGTTAGGCGCCCGCGCAGTACGGCAACTGTGGACACGCTTCTTATTTTATGCCTCGGACACACTTTGACATACGATAAAATGGCGACAGCAAAGAAAAACTTGTACTTAACTTTTTGTCTCAGGGCTCATAACATAATTAACAACCAGACTCACTTTGTTACTGAGGCAATGAGAATGTTCTTAATCGAGTGCAACGAGCCCTAGTATCTAGAAAGAAGATCGTGCTGTTTGGAATAACTAGGATAAAAGTATGAGAACTGTCCGGGAGTGAGTCAAATACGAACCAGTTATGTATACTCGTAGTTGTATGTCGAAGTGTGTTTGGCTTTATGTTATGTACGTATCGCGTTTCCAGACTTTCAGAGATCTCGTATATTTTAAGTTTCGCGTACACGACTGTCTTCACTCATAAGTGATCTTTAGTTCTAGGACGTTTGCTTTCCTCTTGTAGTATGGTCAGTCGACGTTTTTTTTCTATTATTGTAATAATTTACTCGAATTATTAAACTGTAAGGGAGCGTATCCCTATCTTTTTCATTTATGTAAATAATAATTGCAATGCTTAGGTTACTTTCAATAACGATTTTAGTTTTACTAAATACCACCACAATTAAATTTTATTATCATAATCCTGATTTATTCTTAAAAACAAAAAAAAAATACAAAAAATTATAAAATAACGATGTCGTTTGTGATTGTTTTCCTTATTTACCAGTCGTGATGTACATAGTAGTTATTTTGTGCACTGATAGTCGACTTTAAGTTACTCTAACTCTAGGTTATAATATCAAATGGCTGTATTAATTCTCGTTGTAACGCCCAAGACAAAATGTTCACTTATAAGACTTAGTAGTTGGAATGTTTGTTTTGCTATGATGTCGTGACCTCTGTCTGCGTTTCCTGTGTATAGTTGGTTTTTTTAGTTTAATTTTGTAATGATGGACTATGTAGTAATTTAGTTCTGATGTGACGGAGTGTAAGTGTAATTGTAAATATATGATACGTGTTTCTGTCGTGTACGGAATTAGTTGCATTTTACCATTGTTGCGACCTGCCAAAACTATTGTAATAATTTTTGTAGCGTATGCCCGCGGCCGGCGTTGTTACAGCTATGGCTCTTGTGTTGTCTCTGCCACTAAGTTGGAACACTCGCGCTCTTGTACAGTGTGTAACTTGTAGGAGTGGTCTAATGGTGTAGGTGATCCTAGTGCAGCCAATGGCTGAGTTGTAGCGCGGCGGCCGGCGGGCGTAGTTGGCGCGAGCTGCTAGCGGCTGTGGCACCGGGCTCGCGATACTGTAACAATAAAACTACTGCATAATTATCTTGTGTTTTTTTTTCAAGATTTTCCTCCTTTAACCTTTTGGAAGGTGTTGGCAGTACTGTACTTGTACAGCATAGCCCTACACTACAACATAGAGAACAGACTTGAAACCTCATCTATGGCTCTTGTCACTGATAGCTCAGGGGCCTGATTTTTGGAAAGCACATGTGTGAAAACACCACTCGAAAGTGGTGAAAAATTGTGCTGAATTTGAGATACGAGTAGCTTAGAAAATACTTAGGGCTCTCATTAATCTTGTGACCTAGTCAAAAATTTGATTAGAGCTGTAGTTTTGAAGATATAAACAGATTTATACCATTTTCGAGTGGTATTTTCATACATGTGCTTTCCAAAAATCAGGCCCCAGCTTAGCATGTAGGTAGGTACCTATAGAAAATATTTTTGTCAATATCATAATCAATAAAGATTGAAGAAATTATCATTACACATAAACGGATAACTCACGTATAAAAAGTCGAGTGATGCTCGACATGTTATACGTGAGCTATCCGTTTATGTGTAATGATGATTAAGTCTCACGGTAGTTTCATGTTGATTAAAGAAATTATAAACAAGTATCATTTTAAAACATGGTGGGAGCGTAAAAACGAAAACGCAAAATGGAGCATCTATCAGAAATCGTCAAGCAACAAAGCGAGATGCTGAAACTGATGCAACAGCAAATTGCCACGATGACATCATGTGCATCATCCTCGCCGCCGGCAGTCAATGTGCCATGGCCAGCGCCGCTCAATGTAAACATTGACCAAGAAGAAGTGGCTATACCCGAAAGAGGGTGAATTGATTTTCACGTAGGTATTGGCGAGTCCACCAACGAGGTGGACGGGTCTGGTTAAAGTCGCAGGTTCACGGTGGATGCACGCTTCCAACCGAGGTAACTGGAGGCCTACGAGGGAGGCCTATGTCCAACAGTGGACGTCCTATGGCTTATATGATGATGATGCAGTTTCGAATTAGTTTACCATTTAGCTAAGCTTAGCGCTCGCAGGAGTGATGTTGAAGTTGATAAGTCTAATAAAAGGAGTAAAATAACTGACTGTTTCTTAACCCCTAAGGGCTAATGCACGGAATCATAGATTTCATTTTTAAAGGGGCTTAAGGAGAATTGGAGCCCAAGTGAATTTGAAACTAGATAAAGTATGAACAAGTCTCATATTACGTCTATCTGATGTCTACTTGTAGAATATAATAGTATTGAACGCTGAACCGATTTTGTTGGAATTTGGCATAAAGATAGTTACAGTCCCGAGAGGACTTGGGAATGATCCCGGAAAATAGTGTAATTAGATGTAGATAGCAATGAGCGAATTCTGCGCAGACGCAGTCGCGAGCAAACTGCAAACTCGCAAACCCGAGACTTCTTCAGGTACATATGCGTTCAAATGCTTGTATTATTATGACAGTGGCACTGGGCGAAAGCCACGAAAACGCATATATGCGTCGGAGGCAGTGAATGGTTTTGGCAGAGGCAAGCGACGCGTGCATCATGCGCTCTCTTTTACACAGCGTGATTAATGATTATGAAAGTGTAATGCACCTTGTTATCAAGTAAAGGGACTTGTTTATTAATTACTACTTTGAAGACAGACGTGCGTTTGTGCAGTATGGGGATATACGCCTTTATATTTGCGCTTGTTTGCGGTAAGTACTTACCCAGTCTACGCTATTCCTAGGGCTTGATTTTGAAAGCAAATACTTCGAAACTAACTTTTGAGTTACCTATATAGAATACCTACTAGCTTCCGCGCGCGACTACGTCCGCGGAGAATTAGCAATTGACATGTTTATCGCTATCCCGCGGGAACTATGCCATTTGCCGGGATAAAAAGTAGCCTATGTTTTAATCTAGAGTACCAGCTATCTCCCTTCCAAATTTTATTCAAGTCCGTCCAGTCGTTTCAACGTAAAGAAGGAACAAACATACACAGTCACATGCTCACAAACTTTCGCATTTATAATATTAGTGGGATAAATTTTGTGTATAGCTACAAAACCACGACTCAAATTACATTTTTGACTACCTACTTAGTTGATTGGATTGATTAGAATTGGAATTTTCTTATAATCTAAGTACCTACCTACTCGTTTTCGAATTTAGTACTAATTTTCACCACTTTCGAGTGGAATTGTGCTTTTAAAATCGGGCCCCTGACCCCACCTCAGGTTTTTGCAGGCCGTACAATAACTTGGGAAGTAAAATCGTTGTGACTCTTAGGCACTACTGTGTGGTACGTCAGTCATAAATGTGGGTATGTATAGGTACGGGGGGTCACAACAAATTTGTTCGTTTTGTAGGTAACTCGCTTAACAAAAAGTTATGTATGCTACCTAGCGCTACACAGTATATTAAAGGAATTAACAGAACAGAGAGAGGGAGAACATGACATGAAATTCCTATTTGTGAGTAGACTCCCGGCATTCTTAACTAATATAGTCTATAGAAAAAACATAGAATTATCTATTTGCTTCTCTTCCCGCGCAGATGGTAAAAGCCCATCGAGGGAATGGGCAAAAGTCTTAGGAATCATTTTATAAGCGATGCGGCTAGCAACCCATCACTATTTTGATTTCCCTTTCCTCCTATTACGCCCTTAATCATGCTAAACATGGCCTTAAGGTTTTGTTACCTTAGGCTCCGTCTACCCCGTAAGGGATAAAGACGTGATATATATTTATTAATGCATTTTAATAATTTTCTGACTAGTCTCCAAGTACCTACCAATAAAATTTAAATATAGGTAGGTGGGTATATATCTTTTATAAACTGATACTTTTTAATATCACTAACAATCATGTCCCTCGAACGTTATAATTAATGGCATACTATACCTCCGTCATACCAATAATATCAAATGTCAAACGCATCCCCCTTGACCTTAAATTTATATCAGTAAGTACCTACCTCTATCAACTGGGCAGTGTTCACTTAATAATAGCTACATACTTGTACCTATCTAGTTTATCATACGTATTGTATACCAACACATGCATAGTACCTAGGTAGTTACTACGGGCAGTTACTTACGGGGGTAGACAGAGCCTTTTTTATGGTGTGGAAAATGCGGCTTATGCATCCGCCCGGTACGGGGTTACCGGGGGTATGTGGGGCTCTCCCGCTACGGCTGGCATACCCACTAAAAACCACACGGATTCCCTATTCGGTCTTATGTGAGGCATTACGGGAGCACTCGATGTCACCGCGACGCCCCACAACCACCCCGGGATGGGGTTCCCTCTTCGCAGCACCTGTGCAATTCAGGTTTGGGAATTCCCGCCCTCCCCCCGCTGGTCCCACTTGGATTTGTGGGGATAGACAGAGCCCATGTTAACAAGACTTAAAGGCCACGTGGATTATGGGCGTATAGGTGGAAAAGAGAATAGTGATGGATTGCTAACCGTATCGCCTATAACATGATTCCTAAGATTTTCGCCAATTCCTTCTATGGGCTTTTAACATCTCCGAGGGAAATAAGCAAATGATACATTCTGTTACTAACCTATAGGTATTAACCAAATACTAATCCTACATTTTCCAGCTACCGCCCAAGGCTCGCCAGTCACGACCAAGCAGTACCGCATTGACTATGAATACAACCAGCACTCTGACGCATTCTACAAACTGCACATTGAAGCCCGTACCCCGCTGCGAGCGAGGCAGTGTTGCCAGCTCGAAGGCGCGGAGCTCATGCTGCCGAAGACTCAGCGAGATATTCTGCAGGTTAAGAGCGCCATTTGGTGTTTTCGTCCGGGTTCCTTTTTAAGCAAGTGAGAAAACTATAATAAACCGGCCAAGTGCGATTCGGACTCCCGCACCAAGGGTTCTGTATAGATTCCGCGTCGAAATCAAAATCCAGTATTAGTTGAGTACCTAGTCTAATGCTAATAAATGTTGATTTATATTAAATGCTTTTTATTAATGTAAGTATGCGTCCGGGTGAAATCTTGTGTAGAGTACTAGTTTGTTGTTCAATTTTAAGTTAGTCAATGAATGATCTTTTACAGATCCATGCAATGTTAAAGAAGTATCCAGACCTCGGGGACTACGTGCTGGTCGCGAGCGACAAGGACGAGCATGATCCCGTGGACGAACCGGCGATGATTAATTGTCAGTTAGCTATTCCTTGGTTCCAGATTATTTATTAAGCAAGGTTTAAATACAAAGTTAATAACGCGGGCGCCAGTCCTCAAACAACCTTTTCCTCGGGATAATCCTTTATGGATGCCACCGGCTTGGAGGCCGGCGGTTATGTGGGTTTATCCACTAAGAACCCCAGGCCGTATTACTTCCAGAGCCGTAAGAACTCTGCGCCTCCATTGCCCCGGTAGCACGGCAGTCTGTCCGTTTGTAGACCCATTTCCAGGAGACCTTATGTCTCATGTCTTGGTTTTAGACGCGCCGGAACACTCGGTGCGTTTATCGGTTCGTGGACTTAGCAGCGGGAGACGGACATCTATATGCCCATCACTTGCAGTTTTCCGGCCAACTGGATGCATTTCATTCGTGACTCGTTGGCTTAAAAAATAGACCTGCACTCTATTCCCGTTAGTCATGGCAACGCTGGATTGAATAACTGTTAATACTCGTACCATGCCAATAACAAGTCAGCGCTGGCTGCCAGTGAAATTGCATGATATCGACATGTTTTTAGAAGGCAACAAAACGAACAAGAGGGTCACCCGTTGGTAAACAATCCCCGCTGCCCATAGACACTTGAAATACTAGAGGCCTTTTGTGGTCTTAATTTCCTAACTAGAACAGTACAACGCAATCACTGCAGTTTGTCGGCAGGATTAGATTAGTGTAAGATGAAAGCGATCTCCGGATCGCCTTTAAAAAAGATGTCGGAGTTTTCACTAACATCCCAGCATTAATTGTTGTGCTGGTATTCATTATAAAGCTTGTCGTCTAGTGGAACCAGTAGCAGAGTCGGGTACTGGCTGCGAAGTTGTCACGCGGAGTGGCGACATCGCGACGGTGCATTGCTGGCGTCAGGCCCCATTTGTCTGCAAAGTGCAGGCTCAAGCGGCGCCCTACAACCACAATTGCCATGTTTTCGGCAAAGGTAAGAAGAGCCTCTAGTCAGCGCTGTACCAGCGCTCCTCTGCTTTTGATCGGAGATCATTCGTCTGGGAACACTAGCCAAACTCTCTGCTTTCTTTCGGCAATCGCTGTGTGGCGATTGGGAGCCGAATTAAATTTCAGGACAACATTTAAAAGCATCTATAAATTAAGTAGGTAGGGGGAGGGGTGGTGCCGAATCTCACTCAATCTCACGTGGGGAGAATGGAGTCTTCGCAAATATGACAATGCAAATATTCTTCTTGAACACTGAAAACCAGTACAAAAAAGACAAGGCAGATAATAAGGTCAATCATCTAATCTAATGGCAATCTTTTATGATGAGGAGATTAAATTATACTGATAGTATTAATTCGGATAAATCGTGGGCGAAAATCTTAGTACCCATATTTTAATTCCCATTTCCACCTGTACGCCTACCTCGTAAGAGATGAAGACGTGGTAATTATGTAGGTAGGTATGTATGGTATTAATAAAAGGGAGAGACTGCGTGATGCAAACTTCGAATGAAAAGACCTGTTGACGTTTTTAAGAACCATCTTACTCTTCCAGATTACATATCCAAGATCTCGACGACAGGCAGTTGCTATAAGGTCTCAACCGTCACCGTGCCATGGAACGAGGCGTCCGCGCAGTGTGCGGCGGAAAGAGCGCATCTCGTCGTGCTAAATTCTGAAGGAGAACATGAAGTGAGTGTGTATACATAGTACCTTCATAGTATTGTCTTCGAGCAGTCGTGGCGACGGTAGGCAGTGGGGAGTGATGCAACTAGTGCCGGCGTTACGACCACTGATACCTTGGGCAAGAATATTGTGGAGCCCGCTTAAGGAAATCAAAAGGGAAGCATCCCAACTCCACCGATCGCCTCCTGAAATTTGTCGCCCTGGGCCGTCCTCCAATCGCAGCCCCCACTAACGATGGCACTGGACGCTATATAATTTGTGTGCGCTGTCTGACCTGGGCGACTACGTCTTTACTTTTTAGTTGGCCTTAAGTCACAAGAATAAGAAAATGAACGATTACTGGCACAATAGGCAACGCATCTGCAATCCTTTGGTGTTGCGGGTGTCCATTTACCATTATATAACCTACCTAATTGCTATTTTATAGTAAAAAAAAACTTTTTCAATATCTCTCAACATAATTGTAAAACTTTTTGGGCATATATACTTAAATTGTCGAAGTAAACCGACCATAATTTATCTGAAGACCTATTTTTAAAACCACATATGTTGAACCACTATTTCGAGCACATTTCGAGTGCGAAAGTGGTAAAAAAAATTGAGACACCGGTAGAGAAGAAAATAAATACAGCTCTAATTAATGCAGTCATTCAGTCCGAAAATTAAATCTAGCTATAGTTTTGTAGCATACACATTGTTTTCTACTTTCGAGTGATGTACTTTCAATATTCGGGCCCCTGGGCAATTTAGGGTACCTAACTACTTATATCTTACTAGATCTTACTCACTAGTCTTTGTGCAGGTAGTGCGGGAGCTTCTGAATAGGCGACTGCCAGTAGAGTCGACGGAGAACTTCTACTTCGCCGGAATCAGGGCAGACCGCCCGATAGATGGCGCTCCTCGAATCTTCAGAACAGTGTTAAGTACGTTGCAGGACCGATTTTAAAGTTTATGTGAGAATAGCGATTGAAAGTGATGAAAAATTTTGTTGAATTTAAAATACAAGTAAACGAAGATTACAGCTCGGATTAATCTGGCTAACTAGTTGAAAATTTAATTTGAGCTGTAGTGAAACCAGTGGCTGCAGATGCATGATAAATATACACAAATCATGTCTATATCCCTTACGGGGTAGACGGAACGGACGGCCTTTAGGCCACGTTTAACATGATTGTGGGCGTATAGGTGGAAAGAGAATTCAAAATAGTGGGTTGCTTGCTAGCCGCATCGCCTCTAGCATGATTCGACTAATATTTTCGCCCATTCCCTCTCGGGCTTTTACCATCTGCGCGGGAAGAGAAGCAACTGGTACATTTTATGGTTTATCTTTGCTCTCAGACCAGCTTGGAAGTATACGGTAATTAAATCTTGCAAAATTAATTCTTATTCAATTACAGATCAAACTCTTGACGAGGCTGGTTACTCCGAATGGTCTGAAAACGAGCCCAACAACTATCAAGACTCGGAATACTGCGGTTCCCTTCACAAGGCCGACGGGAAATATAACGATCTCTCTTGCTCACACCTACACGGGTTCATATGCGAAAAAGAGATACGAGCTGTTTAATAAAGAGCAAAATTATTTAAATGCGTCTATTATCTCTAAATTAATTGTCAAGTTCGCTTAGTGACCCCGTGGAAGTTACCAAAACGTCTGCTGATAAGAGAAATGAAAACAGACATGTTTTTACCTACTTGATCTTGATTGCACGAGATTTTGCAGTAGGTAGGTAGTTACCTACTTGTTTTTGATATAAATACCGACAGCGTCAATCCAACCGTGACTGACAGAGATGCAATAGTGGGCTACTCCGAAATTAGATTTTCGAAGTTCGTATCATACCTACAAGTCTTTCAATTAGAGGCTGTATACTGCCCAGTATCTAGTACATATGATATATATAGCCTACATAATGAAATTCAGTTACATGTCTTAGATTCAAACAATTGTCTATGCAACAAGAATATTTGGCTTAGCTTAGACGTCGATTGTTGATCTAGACCTTGGCGGTTACCATGAAGTCTTAATGCGATTCGGTTTAGGTTCGCTCGCTGTCAGATCCATACTAAAAATGACGGCTAAAACCTGAACTGAGTCTGAATTGAATCGCATTAAGACGTCATGGTAAGACCCCTGACGTGTTTACGACTTGTGTTTATTGTATTTGTTTTACTTTAATACTAGCTGCTACCCGCGACTACGTCTGCAAAAAGTTAGTTTATCGCTATCCCGCGGGAACTATGCAATTTTCCGGGATAAAACATAGCCTATGTGTTAATCTAGGGTATCAGCTATCTCCGTTCCTTATCCATATATGTAAATGTTTTATGTACTCGATTCCGATTGACGCTATCTCAGTAACTATAATAACTAGACTCCTCAAATTTGATACAAAAGTAGGTAATTACAAAACTAAGAAACTAATTTCAGGATTTTTGGAAATTCCCACGGGATTAGGAAAAAAACGGGATTTATATATTCAGTTTAACGAAATCCTATGAACTATAAATACTAGACTCTTCAAATTTGGCATAGAGGTAGGAACGGGAAAAAACAGTTTTACTGGTCGTAGAAAGCTGAAATTTGGAAAGTGGGTTCCAAAATTCTTCTACTTCGTTCCCGTAAGAATTTCGGGAAATGCTCTATTTGGCGAAATTCTTACGGGAACGGGAAAAACGGGAAGCGGGGGAAAGTTGAATTTGTCACGTAGGTTTATTCGGGAGTGTAGGGGAACACAAAGAAAGGATTTTCCGAAACGCCCACAGGGACGGGAAAAAACGTGAGTTTACGTTTCCAGACGAAACAGCGGAAGAAAGAGACTTCTTAACATTTATAACGTGTGTTTCTTTAAAGGCTTTAAGTGTACTCCGAAAGCACTCCCCAAAATTTCCACGGGAACGGGAAAAAACTTATTTTTTCGTTTTACATCTTAGCGCGTAGTCGCGGGTAAAAGCTATTTAGGATATATTTTAGGACAGTCCTATGGGTTAGGTTAGGTTTGTTTTATAAAAATCCTGCAATATTTACAGTTTCAGAAAAATTAAGGCAGCGGGGCAATGCGGGGGTTGCATACTTGCTTGAGTCCTTGCTTTGCATGCTTGATTGCACACTTGCTTTCATGCATGCTTGTATGCTTGCTTGCATGCATGCATGCTTGCGTGCTTACTTGCATGCATGCTTGCTTGCACGCTTGCTTGCCAGCTTGCATGCCTGCTTGCATGCCTGCTTGCATGCCTGCTTGCATACTTACATGCTTGCATGCATGCTTGATTGCTAGCTTCTTTGAAATGCTCATGTTTCACGCGTGCGAAGCCGCGGGCAAAAGCTAGTTTACTTATACTTAGGTAGGTAGGTATCTATGGTATGGCAGAAGGTTTATAAAAACTGTTGGTCTTGGTTTGCCTGAGCAAGGTCAAGTTTTTGTTTGGCGTCAAAAGTTGCCATCTTTCCTGCATTGACTCATTCAGGAGACCGGTCATCCAAGAATCATGGCATAATCTTGGGAATTCTGGACCCTGTAGATACTCGTACAACAGTTAAGGATAAAATGAAATGGGGGGGCTTTTTCTCAATCGCTGGCACTCAGAGGCTACCTATATTATGTACTTACACACAATTATACTGTACACGTATATAAATAATTAAAAATTCAATAATAAAATAATAATGTCTTTATTTATAATATGCAAAAGGTTACAACATGTTTGTTCGGCAGCCTCCGCACTAGACTCAGGGCCTGTGTCGCGGAGACTAGAGACAGTTATACCTAACAATAAGGGACTAAACATACTGGACTAAATAACATAAGGGACTAAAATATAAGTATATACTGTAAAAAACGTGTTTTGGTTGATATAATTTGACCTCCTTGTTATCTGTTTGTCTGTATATTTGCGTGTGCATCACGTGAAGACAGCTGAACGGATTTCGATGCAAACTTTACTAATCTGTTGAGAAAATCACCGGCCTGGTTATATGCCACTTTTTATCCCGGAAAATTGCAGTTTCCGCGGGATAGTGATGGATGGCTGTTAAATCTTTAATTCCAAGAAAGTCGAGGAAATTTGATTGATATTTGAACAAATTTTTGGCTAAGCATTGACGAAGTTAGTGCTCATGTGTGTCGTAACTACACACTCTGTGTATGTTGTGGTCATTGTCTGTCGTATAATCTGGCATTAGTGTCAGCGTTACATATCTAGAAAAATTGATTGCCAGCATCATTGGGTCTATTAAACGGGGGAGCTATGCTCTGTATTTTGTAGCAGCAGTGTGATGAATAGAGGCTGGAGATGATGATAATGATGACTAGCACTAAATTCTCGGTAAAATTGAATGAATTTGAACTGTTTCACTTCGCCGAATAACTGCAATTTGCTCGGACACACTGCTACTAAAAGATTAGCCGAATGCAGACGCGGCGTTCACAGGACACAGCATGATGCTGGTTTGTGCTATCCCATACAAAAACATACGCGTAAAGCGCTCTTGATCTGCATAAATGTCAATGGACATGATACTAATTATATGTACACATTTATTTTTAACAAGGATTCCGATAGGAAATTCTCGCGTTGATTCGAGATCGTAAACGAGCCACGGTATCAAAATGATCAGTGCTACATGCAAAGTACATAAACACATTAATTCTTTAAAGTATCTTAGTTCTCTCAAATTAGTAGGTACTCCAAGAAATACGTGTGCGACCGAGTTTTCACAAACATATCCCTGCAATAGTTGTTGTGCTGGTATTCATTATAAAGCTTGTCGTCTAGTGGAACCAGTAGCAGAGTGGGGTGCTGGCTGCGAAGTGGTCAGGCGGAGCGGCGACATCGCGACGGTGCATTGCTGGCGTCAGGCCCCATTTGTCTGCAAAGTGCAGGCTCAGGCGGCGCCCTACAACCATGATTGTGATGTTTTCGACAAAGGTAAAAAGGGCCTCTAGTCAGCGCTGTACCAGCGCTCCTCTGCTTTCGCTCGGAGATCATTCGTCTGGGAACACTATCGCGATTGCCAGCCGAATAAAATTTCAGGACAACAAATAAGCATCTACAAATTAGGTAGGTAGGGGGAGGGGTGGTGCCGAATCTCACTCAATCTCACGTGGGGAGAATGAAGTCTTCGCAAATATGACAATGCAAATATAAA
This sequence comes from Pandemis cinnamomeana, assembly GCA_932294345.1. Classification (NCBI taxonomy): domain Eukaryota; kingdom Metazoa; phylum Arthropoda; class Insecta; order Lepidoptera; family Tortricidae; genus Pandemis; species Pandemis cinnamomeana. Next base: position 4,259,752 of record OW028705.1, on the reverse strand, counting down.
CAGAAAATCAGTACAAAAAAGACAAGGCAGAAAATAGACTCAATCATCAAATGGCAATCTTTTATGATGAGGAGATTAAATTATACTGATAGTATTAATGCGGATAAATAGTGGGCGAAAATCTTAGGAATCATGTTATAGGCGATGCGCAGACGTCACCCATATTTTTATTCCCTTTTCCGCCTGTACGCCTACCCCGTAAGAGATAAAGATGTGACAATTATGTATGTAGGGTATTAATAAAAGGGAGAGACTGCGTGATGTAAACTTCGAATTAAAAGACCTGTTGACGCTTCTAAGAACCATCTTACTCTTCCAGATTACATATCCAAGATCTCGACAACAGGCAGTTGCTATAAGGTCTCAACCGTCACCGTGCCATGGAACGAGGCGTCCGCGGCGTGTGCGGCGGAAGGCGCGCACCTTGTCGTGCTAAATTCTGAAGGAGAACATGAAGTGAGTGTGTATACATAGTATTACCTTCAGTGGAGTGCAGCCGTGGAGACGGTAGGCAGCGGGGAGGTGACGCCACCAGTGCCGGCGTGACCACCACCGATACCTTGGCCAAGAGCCCGCTTAAGGAAACCAAAAGGGAAGCATCCCAATTCCACCGATCGCCTCCTGAAATTTGTCGCCCTGAGCCGTCCCCCATCGTGGCCCCCACTAAGGACGGCACTGGACGCTATACAATTTGTGTGCGCTGTCTGACCTGGGCGACTACTCCGTCTTTACTTTTTAGTTGGCCTTAGGTCACAAGAATAAAAAAATGAACGATTACTGGCACACAGCTGGCGCATGAAGTATTCCATGTTAGCCCTCTAGGCTGGAAACGCATCTGCAATCCTTTGGTGTTGCGGGTGTAAATTTACCATTATATAACCTACTTGCTGTTTTATAGAAAAAACAGCTTTTTTAATATCTCTCAACATGATTGTTAAACTTTTTGGGCATATATACTTAAATTAGAGTTAAGTTAGTGGCGCGTATCGCGTCCAATTTGTACTATCAGGAAGCCTAAATTTGTATGGCACCATCTATGGGCCCGTGGTGCCCGCGGCTGGCCCTGGAGAGTACATTATTGTTTTCCACTTTCGAGTAATGTGCTTTCAATATTCGGTCGCCTGGGCAACTTAGGGAACTGAACTACTTATTTCTTACTAGACCTTACTTACTACTCTTTGTGCAGGTAGTGCGGGACTTTCTGAATAGCCAACTGCCAGTAGAGTTGACGGAGATCTTCTTCTTCGCCGGAATCAGGGCAGACCGCCCGATAGATGGCGCTCCTCGAATCTTCAGAACAGTGCAGCTAAGTACGTTGCAGATTTTAAAGTTTATATGAGAATAGCGATCGAGAGTAAAGTAAACGAAAATTACAGCTCGACTTTTAACTAGTTGAAAATTCAATTTAAGCTGTAGTTGCAATTAAGAAACCAGTGGCTGCAGATGCATGATGAATAATTGTAGTGATAAATATACACAAATCATGTCTTTATCCCTCACGGGGTAGACGGAGCGGACGGCCTTTAGGCCACGTTTAGCATGATTGTGGGCGTATAGGTGGAAAGAGAATTCAAAATAGTGGGTTGCTTGCTAGCCGCATCGCCTATAACATGATTCCCTCTCGGGCTTTTACCATCTGCGCGGGAAGAGAAGCAACTGGTACATTTTATGGTTTATCTTTGCTCTCAGACCAGCGTGGAAGTATACCGTAATTAAATCTTGCAAAATTCATTCTTATTCAATTACAGATCAAACTCTTGACGAAGCTGGCTACTCCGAATGGTCTGAAAACGAGCCCAACAACTATCAAGACTCTGAATACTGCGGTTCCATTTACAAAGTCGACGGGAAATATAACGATCTCTCTTGCTCACGCCCACACGGGTTCATATGCGAAAAAGAGATGCGAGCTGTTTAATAAAGAGCAAAATTATGTAACTAAATGCGTTCTATTATCTCTAAATTAAGTGTCAAGTTCCCTTAGTGACCCCGTGGAAGTAACCGAAACGTCTGTTGATAAGAGAAATGAAAACATACATGTTTTAATTTAACTTGATTTTGGTTGCACGAGACTGAGGTAGGTACCTTTCTCCACTACTGCCAATAAAACACATATAAATCCCACAAACTTAATTATCCAACTTAACTTAACTACTTCTAAACTTAATTATTAAACCAACGTTGCTTTGCATGTGTAACAGTTGTGCTCATTAAACTTTGATAACGATCTCGTAGAGGGATCGAAACGCGTCAGTGTTTGTGTGGTGTAAGGGATAATTAAGTTTGTGGGATTTATATGTGTTTTATTGGCAGTAGTGGAGGGAGGGTTGCATGAAAAACATAAAATATATTTCACACAGGCTTGGTTATCTTGCACGTGAGTAGCGGAGTAGCAAGGTAATTTTTTTTGTTTATTGAAATGGACCTCCGCAAAGTACCTAACGCCTGATGATTCAATAAAATCTTTATTTATCATCTGCCACATTGTCCGAGTTTTATTCAAAGAAGTTTTATAGTATTGTTTATTGTAAATTTTTTTGGATGTAGGTATAAACGTCTTTTTTACGTATTTTACTGTATTGTTTGTAATGGCTTTTTAGTGTTTTATTTTAAGTCTGTGATACTAATTGCTTTAGGAGTCTTTTATTATTGCATAAGACTCTTAAACCGGATGTTAAATATGTTTTTTTGAGTTGATTTTTATTTTAATGCTTTTTTCAGGGATACATTTCTGTAGAGTCTTTTGTAGAATTTCATTGAATTTATTACAATTTTCATTAACATTTTTGTGTGGTTGTATTATTTAGTCCCAATTAATTTTTCGAAGCTCACTTTCAAACCTTGCTATATAAATTTTGTTGAAAATTCTTTTTTGAACCGTTAAAAATCTTGCAGTTTGAGGAGTAATAGGAGTCGAAAACATGATACCTCTATGGTCTGAAAACCCCAATTCAGGTATATTTATCAATGAGTATTAATTTAAAATTCGTAAATAGCAAATCAATGCATGTAGAGCAAGCTTGAGTTACTCGTGTGGGTTTGAGAACTCGTTGATGAAAATTATGCGATAACATTAGGTTTGATAGTCTAAGGAAATCTATATTCAGATCCCCTCCTAATAATACTTATGGCCATGAACCTCATCCAAAACCACAGGTAACCTGCGAGCGCGTGTGCCTTATGTGTGGTTGCGATTAGGAAGGTCATTGACCTGATTCCATGGGCATACCTATACATGAATCGGTGTTTGAGATGCTTTGCTGCCCTAGACACATATATCGTCTGGTGCTAGCCATCACACGCAGCAGTCATATTAAGGAGTAAGACAGGAATATCAGTTCTTACTCTAACATACGACTGCGTCCTGTGTTCGCCGATGTTTGCCAGAAATGTGGAGATGGCATTCAGGTATTTATTAGATACGCTTGTAAAATATTGTGTTCTATGGAACCAATTGATTCTGCACCGACTATAATAATCGGGTACTACTGGTTTATTATCAATTAAAATATTTAAATTCGTTTGCTCTCAAGCAGACGCAACCAAACGAATCCTGATGTAGAAAAGCACACTCAAGGTAGAGCCCTATCTAGCGGCACATGCAATAGACTAAACGTAATTAATATTTATAGTATCTGAGGCGACCAAACGATACCGCGATTCAGGAATGCGTTTGGACGTGACAGCGACATCTGTTGCAATATATGCTAACTAAACTATCTCAAACACCGACTGTGGTACCTTTTCACAGTAAATGTCGTGGTGACGTTACATTGAATTAACAAGGAAAATCATACTGACATTTACACTGAAAACGTTTTACGTTGGTCAGGGATCAATTTGTTCGACAGTATGTAGATTACGTAGTAGATTTCTAAACCTGATTACGGAAAGCCACAAAAACAAGGCGCTTCAGAAATCAATAGACTTTTATTTTTTCCTCTTTCTTATTCGACTTTGGCGATGAGTCATTACAGTTTTTATAAAGTGTTTGTAAAAACGAGGTAGTTATTATTAGTAGCGTATAAATACACATCCGCTAACACTCGTGTTTATAAACTATTCATGAACCTTATTACATTGTGATAACATTCACCAATTTATCAGTAAAGTTAGGACAATTTGCGGCAGTACTTATCGAACTATCTTATATAATCATGCTCATAGTGCTTTGTTAATATAGGTATCTAGTTTCTTCCATGCTGGTCTGGGAGCAAAGAAAAAACACAAAATGTACCAATTGCTTCTCATCCCGCGCAAATGGTAAAAGCCCATCGAGGGATTGGGCGAAAATCTTAGGGATCATGTTATATAGGCGATGTGGCTAGCAACCCATCACTGTTTTGATTCCCCTATCCATCCATATGCCCACAATCATGCTAAACGTGGTCTTTAGATATTGTTGCCTTAGACTCTGTCTACCCCGCAAGGAATAAAGACGTGATTTATCTATTTATGTGTATGCGTGCATCTAGTTTTAAATACGAAATCAAACACTGTATAAGCCAAAAATATTAAATTGAACTGTACCTATTATTTGTGTTTTTATTATTTACTCTCCTCTCTCTTTTTCCGAACAGAAGAAATAGGTTGGGAGAACTCTTATAACTGATTTGTACATTCGGGATCATAAATATGTATACCTACATTGGGACTGTAAATGATGATTTTGATTGCACGAGGTTTGTAGTAACTAAAGCCCACTTAAGTAGTCTATTTAAGTGTTAAAGTCTATCTAGTAGAGTCAAAATCACTACCTACGTAGTATAAAACAAAGTCGCTTTCTCTGTCCCTATGTCCCTATGTATGCTTATATCTTCAAACTACACAACGGATTTTGATGCGGTTTTTTTTAATAGACAGAGTGATCAAGAGGAAGGTTTTTATGTATAATTCTACGCAGACGAAGTCGCAGGCAAAAGCTAGTGTATGTATAAAAGTGGCCATACGAATAACAACAAAGCGCGTGTCATTGGTATTACCATTTGCTATATCGCCGATAGTTATGATGCAGTGTTTTGCTCATTAGGCCTTTCCAAATTCTTTTATCTTTTATAAACAAATAGCGTGCTTTCGTCTCGAGTTATATCTATGTGGCGGTAATACATAGACACAGGTAACTTTATTCACCTTGTTCCCCGTACATAACCAAGTTACATAACCGGCACTGGTAAAACCAATGTAGGATGATTAATTTGGATTAATTTAGGTTTAGGTGCGGCGGGGTGGCCCTTGGGCACTCCTAAGCCGCGAACATGTTTGTTTCAATTTAGAAATAGTATTTATTTTACCTTAGAATGTCCTGGTAATGTAAAATAGTTATGTTCGGGGAACAAGCGCTTTATTCGACACCAAAAAATGCACAGACCCTTAAAATAATACAGGAAACGTACTGAGTTGATGATGCCCAAAAGGAATTCGACTCAGCATCATGCTGCAGTGGGTGCCTGCTGCAGCGCTCATTTTCAGTCAAACCCTTCACATCCTTGCATCAAACGCGTTGGACCGTAATCAGCACAATGAAATGAAATGAAATTGTTTATTTGCATAGCATTAGGTAGGTATGTCCATTTAGATGTTAATAATGTTTGAGTCCAGATAATGCTAAATACCTACCTTTTTTAATTAGTCATGCAAAGTAATATTGTTTGGTCTTAAGATCTAAACTGATTGAAATAATGAACAAAAACAAAACAAACACTCAAATTGTGTTTGTGTGGTGTAAGGAATTATGTTCGTGGGATTTATATGTGTTTTATTGGCAGTAGTGGAGGGAGAGCTTGCATGAAAAACATATATATTTCACACAGGCTTGGTTATCTTGCACGTGAGTAGCGGAGTAGGTAGGTAAATACTTTTTGTTCACTAAAATGGGCCTCCGCAAAGTAACGGCTAATGCAATAAAATGATTGAAATAACTTTTTTTTTATACAATTTCAATTACATTTACGTAGGTAAAAATATAACACAATTAGTATTTACACGCAAAATATTCTTGTAAGCTATAAAAATTCTTATCTGAGAGCCATTTTCGGAGCGCTTTTTTAAAGTTTTTCTGTGGTAAGATCAATAGATTAAGTGACGGCTTGTTATAATGTTTTATAGACACAAACAATACCGATCCTGATTACGCTCTGTTTATGTTTAGAATACGTTATCTCATTACAAGTTTCTAATTATTATTGTGTTACTAAAAAAACTTCAAATCGTTCAAGTTCTACAGAGATAGATTTACTTATACTTAGGTAGGTATCTATGGTATGGCAGATGGTTAATAAAAACTGTTGGTCTTGGTTTGCCTGAGCAAGTTCAAGTTATTGTTTGGCGTCGCAAGTTGCCATCTTTCCGGCACTGACTCATTCAGGAGGCGCCCGGTCATCCAAGAATTATGGCGCGCTCATCTTGGGAATTCTGGACCCTGTTTTACTAAGATACAACAGCTAAAGATAAAATGAAATAGGGTTTTTTTCTCAATCGCTGGCACTCAGAGGCTACCTATATTATGTACTTACATACAAATATACTGTATACGTATATAAATAATTAAAAAATCAATAATAAAATAAAGTCTTTATTTATAATATGCAAAAGGTTACATACATGTTTGTTCGGCAGCCTCCGCACTAGACTCAGGGCCTGTGTCGCGGAGACTAGAGACAGTTATAACAATATAAGGGACTAACATAAAGGACTAAATAACATTAGGGACTAAAATATATGTATATGTTGTAAAAAACGTGTTTCGATTGATATAATTTGACCTCCTTGTTATCTGCTTGTCTGTATATTTGCGAGTGCATCACGTGAAGACAGCTGAACGGATTTCGATGCAAACTTTACTAATCTATTGAGAAAACCACTGGCCAGGTTATAGGCCACTTTTTATCCCGGAAAATTGCATAGTTCCCGCGGGATAGCGATGAATTAAATTAATTAAATTAAATCTTTAATTCCAAGAAAGTCGAGGAAATTTCATTGATATTTGAACAAATTTTTGGCTAAGCATTGGCGAAGTTAGGGCTCATGTGTGTCGTAACTACACATTCTGGTGACTGTTGTGGTCATTGTCTGTCGTATAATCTGGCATTAGTGTCAGCGTTACATATCTAGAACAATTGATTGCCAGCGTCATTGGGTCTATGAAACGGGGGAGCTATGCTCTGTATTTTATAAAACAGAGTCCTCCACCATGTCTGATCCCAATAAACTCAAAAACGGAACGAATTTTCATGTACGGTCAGCGTCATATAGTAAGTAGCAGTCAAGATCATCAAATACTTGGAAACATTCAAAATGGTCATTAACAGTGACTCAACCAAGGCGTCAAATTGTTCGGGACATTCATCGTGTAAAAATATAACGGAGCACGCACATCGCCAAATACTTAGTAACATTCAAGCCGTCATTAGTAGCCTAGCAGCCAAAGTATCCAAAAGCATGGAACACTAGAAAACTGAGCTTTATTTTAAATGGTATAAGATTTAATCTCGTGTCGAGTGAAAAATAAATAAACACGTCATAAGATTCAATATGGCCTGACATGTTTTTAATTACTTATTAAATTTACACCGGTATATTTAAAAAGTAATTAAAAACATGTCAGGCCATATTGAATCTTACTTTAATTACTTATTAAATATACACCGGTATGTTTAAAAAGTTGAGCATTAAGACGTCATGGTAAGGGCCCAGGACCCTTGGTAGGTACACTCGAACCATTTGATTCCTGACCCACCGTAGAACGTTCTCACAGTAAACGTGACCTGATTTTCCTTGTCAATGCAATGCTACGACACTATGACATTTACTGTGAGAAGGTTCCACAGGGTCAGGAAACAATGAAAATGAAAATGAAAATTTATTATTGCAAATTGGCCGCCAAGGGCACTTTTACATGTCTTTTCGGAAAGACCATGATTGCCAAGAAGAATGCGCCGCAAGAAACTTGGCAGAAAGTCATTTTTTTCAAAATAAAATAGGTACAGTAAGAATACTTAAATTCTACTTAAATTAAATAGGTACATTTATAAAAGGGATGTATAAGGTCCCCGAGCCTTAAATTATGTTAATATAGTAGAGATGTATAAAGTCTCTACTAATAAAAATAAAAAACAAAAAAACAAAATAATAATAATAATAAATAAGTTCAGTGGAGGTGTAAAACGCCTCCACCGTCAAATAGATTAATTGGAGATGTCTCCAATGTCGAAGGAAAAAAAAATAAAACAAAATTATGAAATATACAATTTGGTTGATAGTACATTAGTAAGCTGTCAAATAAACTTAATTCTTCTGGACCCCACTTTATGAATTGCTAAATGTGTTGATACTACATTGCATAATACTTAGATAACGGCTGGATCAACTTGTGACGTGATAGTCTAGTGTTTTGACTTGACAAATGTACAATTTATGATGTAATTTTTATTGAATGAATAAATAATCTAATCTAATCTAATCTATGGCCGCTGAAGCAGACGGTCATGGGTTTGAATCCCCGGCTCGCGCCTCTGAATTTTCCGGAATTTAATTTAGTTTTGAATACAACTGTGAAGCAATTCAATGGTGTGTGCTAAGGTCCCAATCCGCACAGGGCCCGCGTGGGAACTATAGCCCAAGCCCTTTCGTTGTTTCAGAGCCCAGCAGTGAGACGTATATATGCTGGAAATGATGATAATGATGACTAGCTCTAAGTTCTCGGTAAAATTGAATGAATTTGAACTGTTTCACTTCGCCGAATAACTGCAATTTGCTCGGACACACTGCTACTAAAAGCTTAGCCGAATTACGGACGCGGCGTTCATAGGACACGTCATATGCTGGTTTGTGCTATCCCATACAAAAACTTAGGCGTAAAGCGCTCTCGATCTGCATAAATGTTAACGGACCTTATACTAATTATAAGTAAATTATATGTACACATTAATTTTTACCAAGAATACCGATAGGAAATTCCCGCGCTGATTCGAGATCGTAAACGAGCCACGGTATCAAAATGACCAGTGCTACATGCAAAGTATATAAACACATTAATTCTTCAAAGTATCTTAGTTCTCTCAAATTAGTACTCCAAGAAATACGTGTGCGGTGCTAAAAAAGGTTTAACATGGAATTGCGGATTCTTATATTCGCGTTTTTAGCGGGTAAGTTTTTATCAAGGTCGTCAAGGTTATCGTTCAAATGGTTGGCCAAATATTCGTATTTTTGTGAACCTGGCCGGTGAAAAAATGGCCGGTTGTTTAGCGACTTTTGGTCGCCAAATACATCTAAATAAATTAGCAACTAATGTTGTACTGGAGTGCTTTAATATTTTTTGTATACCTAAACATCGAAAGACTATTGAATATTTTAAGCTGAATTAAGTCTCTATCGGTTTTCATATTTTAAGCATAAAAAAATGTTTACCTAATTTTAGTCAGAAATTATTTAAATATATTGAGAAGTATGTCAAGATCGTAGCAAGCGGAACAAAGTAGTATCTGCCTACCCCTGTGGGAAAGAGGCGTGACGGTATGTATGTATGTATTATTTGAATACAAAACTTCACTAATAATGCACGAAATGGGTGCAACTCTTAGGTACTTTTATGAGTATGAACTTGTACTCTCTGTGTGTGTCAGTGTGAATACTCGTACCAAGGCCATATGAATGACGTTATTTATATAATTTATTTTATTATTAGTATTATCTTATTGTTTTGTTCATAATTAAGAACTTATAGGCAATGGGACATAGTTGACGGATATCCGCTAAACGGAGCTTTTATTTCTTGTGGCTCACGCTTCACTCACAACTCTAAACTTAATACAACTCGGAACGGCCCCCCCAAAGCAGCAGCCGCGAATTTTTTATTATTATTAAATACTTCTATTAAGAAGTTTTGTAAATAGTAGTAGGTAGTAGCACGTATATTTTTTTACTTTCTTTTAGATACACGTATCTTTTATGTATTTTATTGTAATAAAATATCTTTATAATTTTAGATTAAAAACACACTTAATAAAAAAGTTAAAAAATACAACTCAAACCTAACCCAATTTTACTACCTTATTTATAAGTTTGTGGCAGTAGCATCGATTTTAGATGCTTCGTAAATGTGTATTATTTAAATATGCAAATTAAGTAAACAAATTATTCGTATTTTTATGAACAGAAATTTTGTTAGGTAGATAGGTAACTAGTAATGCGATTAGCAACTTATGGACACACCGAACTTTAGTATTTTCTGCTGACCTTATGTGGTGACATAATATTGTTTATGTGGTGACATAATATTACCAAGCTAACTGCATGTTGGCTGACCTGAAGATTGGTTTCCGGAGCAAGCAAAGTAATGAACATCCTTATCTACTGTCTAAATCATTTAATAACTAATGTATGTCGTTAGCTATATTTAAAAACGGCATAACGTAATTATTTCTCGTTTATCAAGGATTTATAAACATTGGAGTACAATTAAGATAAGTTCGAACGCAAGTGTCGCGGCTCGCATCTGACCTTGAATATAAGTGCCAAATTCAAAGCGTTTTACGATTTACCCCCTTATTCGTAAACGCTCTATAGGTTTCTGCTAGCTTAACAATCGTCCTTATCTGTGTAAGGTAAATGTCAAAGTGACAGATAAGAACAAACGGTTGCTAAGTTAGGAGAAGCCTACAGAGAGTTTGTGAATAAGGGGGTTGGCGACGTTGTCGTCGTTATAACGACTTGAAACGCCACAAACAAGAAGAAGAAGAATAGGGGGGTTATTCTCTAATTGGTCTCATTTGACACACAAGTCACAACGTAACAGAGTTCTGAAACTAGGGGTCCGGCTTTTGAAAGTAGTACTGTAAAGGATGTGTGCTTGTCTATGACGACAGTTTAGATTTTTAAATAGCATTCTGGATTTGAAAAAAAAACAAATGCAAAAGCAATACGCTGGATCAGAATTACTAGGGCTCTTGTAAAAAGCACACTATTATTTTATCAAATGAACGCTAATGAAAATTACTACATGTTGAAAAAATTCAAAATTCAATTTTAGTTCGCGTCACTAAAATGTATTCCCCCCCATCTTAAAAATGGTGGAGGAGCGGGGTATCACTTCGGACACGACCTCAATATAAACTTTTAACTATTTTAATTTTGAACAGTAGATCAGATTAATTAAATCTTATTATTTAGTTTCATCAATGGTACTTTTGAGTGTGTGCTTTCAAAAATCGGACCTTAGCTACGGAATATATTGTTGCTGTTGTTCATATACCTGGGTTTCGAGCTGTGACCTACGATATCTCTTTGATTGCCGTCGGTCCATTTAATAAAATTATCTACCTACCTGAGATAAATTTATTTTTCGTAGCCATGTTTTTTGTTTTTGGGCGATTGGTATCTTCTTTATTTCGTGTTTTTTCCCTCCGGGGTCTTTAATTCTTTTTTGCGACATTTGCGAATCAATTTTACAAATTTCACACTTTAGTACCTATTACTGCCAGATTTGGAATTTATCTTACTAGGTAGTGATTAATGTTTTATTTCCATTGTAATCAATTCTTGTCGGAGAATGAAGTGATTAGCACGATATTAATGCGCAGAGAGGTACAGAGAATTATAATGCGTCATTCTTTATCGATTGACTTTTGACATAAGAGTCAATGTGAAAGATACAGATGTGTAATATAAGAAGATTTTGCAAAAAAAAAACATAAATTCAAATATATTTCACCCAGCTACCTATATTTGTAATATTTTGCAGCCACAGTGGAATGACTTCCGAAATAAACATTGTTTATCAATTTAATCATATTATCCGTTCAAAATTGTACAAATTGAACGACGTAAAATTTTACGAACCTACTCAAAACTAAATTTTAACAAGTTTTATACAAACAAATGTACTTTAAATTGAGTTATTCTAAGCTAACCTATATTACAAATATCTAAATACTTACTTTAGCTACATATCAAATTTACATAATGAAAATCCCGTCTAAACCCAGTGACGGCGGCAGGGACGACGTAATTTCAAAAATCCTAAAAATTATTAGAACGCCACTGCTACTTGCGGTTTTGTAATTATTATTTATACCAGCCAACCTTTGAACCATATTATTATATATATTAAAGTACATCCTATCCAAAAAAATCACAGCTCAAATTAAATGTTCGATTTGTTGGGCAGATTAAATTAAGATGTAAATTTGGTCCTTACACTCGTTTTTATTTATTTTCCGATTGATATACTTTCAAATATCTGGACTGCAAAATCTACGAGCTTTATTTTAAGGACATAGCCTGCTATGTTGCCCAATTATTGATCAGGGACCAATTAAAACGAACGTCTATCTTCCAACAGCATCCGCAGTATCGTCACCGGTGCCTTCCAAGCAGTACCGACATGACTACGAGTATAACAAGAATACCGATGCCTTCTACAAGCTACATACAGATGGCGCCTCCAAATTTGATGCCCTCAGCAAATGCATTGAAGAGGGGGCAGAACTTGTAAAGATCACATCAGACGAAGACTTAAAGCAAGTCCACGCCATGATGAAGAAGCTTTCAGATCTGGAGGACTATGTGATGGTCGTATCTGATGGTATGTCAGTTTTGTAGAAGTATCAGACAATTTAAATGTTGTGGAACATATCAATTTGAACAACGTACACTGAATTCAAAAAGGGAATCAAATCCCTTTTTGTCAATATACCACATCAGTGTCCTATGCTATGGCACCTCCTCTTCCTTACCAATTTCATTTCTGTTGAGCTTCAAGTCATCTCAACATTTAATTTTCGAGGTGCCGCAGTTTTTTAAAAAAAGCATATGAATTATTCTGAAAAAAATAAAAAGAAAGAAAGAAAGAAAGAAAGAAAAAATTTATTCGTGACATAATAGTTACAAAAAACAAAAAAAGAGGTAAAAAAAAAAAAAAAAAAGGACATATATCACGAAATGGTCCCATCTCAGCATAATGCTGGAAAATGTTTGCACCTTACAGCGATCTCTGACGAGCCCCGCCCAGATTTTGAATGCAATGTGGTGAACCGCCGGGGTAAGATCGAAAAGACTGTCGCCCGCCAGGAGTTGCCGTTTGTATGCAAGGTGGCAGCCAATGACGCGCCGTACAACAAGGAATGCGGCGTTTATTCTAATGGTAACTTCTATTATGATTAAAAAAGTGAAGTAAAGCTTAATTATTTACTGACCGTAACACACTTATCCATGTTTAAATGGTTAATTAAAACGATTAGTCACCTACCACCTACCTATTGGTACCTATGACTAGTTGAGAAGAATGATAAAAATAATTTTCAACTACCAAGCGTCTCTTGCAATTTTCAGATTACGAATCGAGTACCTCAACCACAGGCAGTTGCTACAGGGTATCCACAGATAAAGTCACCTGGAATGAGGCGCACGCCAAATGCCAGGCCGAGGGGGCTCATCTGGTGATCCTGAGCAGCGACAAAGAGCTGGAAGTTCTATACAACATGTTGAAAGCCAAGCCGCACAATTCCGAAACCCAGTACTTTGCGGGGGTGAGGGCGGACACGACTACTGAGCCGCGAGTGTTTAAGACTGTGTTGAGTGAGTATTTTGATTAAGAAAATATCTTAATTTATATTTCAGAAAGACATTATACACAACTCTCGTGCGCTCTTGTGCTATCGGTGCCTCTAGCTAAGTTTAATTTTAATGTAAAAATCTGTATACAAGCAGTTTGATCACTTTGATTTGGTCAAGGTATGTATAACCTATGTTTACGTAAAATTAATTATATAAACAAACGCCTTTCTTTCCTTGTGCCCAAGCCGACCAATTTCATTCATTTAATTTCTGAATATTTCCTATCAATTATTCCAGTGTTTTTCATATCAATTGCATAATTGATGTCTAAAACATATATTGTATTTTTATAGATCAAACACTGGAAGAGGTAGGATATGGGCCGTGGGAGGAAGGCGAGCCGAACGAATACGAAGGCGGCGAGAACTGCGTGGCGCTGGACACCCGCCGCCACGGCAAATACAACGACGTCTGGTGCCACGTCAAAATGCTGTACGTCTGTGAGAGCTTCGGCCCAAAGCTGGAAATCCGCACAACTCCCAGCACGTCTATTAGTGGTAAATAAAGTTGTCATTTTCTTTCCATTTCTAAGGTTTCAATGTCAACAAGGTACACTCTTAGCTTCAACATGTTTGGTTCCTACTTTTAAGCGTGTGTTTACATTTTTCCATTTTTTTTAATATTTTGTTAGAAGAATAAATAAAAAATAGCAGCGTAGATACATATCTATCTTTCATTTTTGCAGTGCCTGCCGTACCGGTTCCATCCAAGCAGTACCGACCAGACTACGAATATAACAAGAATACCGATGCCTTCTACAAGCTACACACCGAGGTCGCTTCCAAATATATTGCCTCCGAAAAATGCATTAAAGAGGGGGCAGAACTTGTAAAGATCACATCTGACAAAGACTTAAAGCAAATCCACGCCATGATGAAGAAACTTTCGGATCTGGAGGATTATGTGATGGTCGCATCTGACGGTATGTCATAAATAAACTAAATTATTGTAAATTTCAGTACCTAGCTGGATAATTAACTTTGGGAACAGAGTTGCGCGAAAAATAACCGTTACGTTACCTGTTGAGTGCAGTTTGTGCCAACTTTTATAAAAAGCGTTTAAAAAGTAATTTCTAAATCTTTTTAGTTTTCCTCAATTCATAAGTTAATATGTATATTTATGTTCTTTTTTGGTATTTATATCATGTAGTGAACTCTGACGGATAAACTTCAACCAGATTTTAAATCGAAGTTTCGAACAATGGTGAACTAAAATTCTTTAAGTCATCTCGATATTATCTTCTTTACGGCCTAGCTCAGTTAGTTAAGAAATTTTAAAAATGCACCTTTCAGAGTACTCTGGAGACTTCCACCCAATTTATGATACCAAAGCCAATGTGGTGAACCGCCGGGGTAAAATAGAAACGACCACCACCGGCCAGGAGCTGCCTTTTGTGTGCAAGGTGGCAGCCAAAGACGCGCCATACGACAAGGAATGCGGCGTTTATTCTAATGGTAATTTCAAACATGTTTAAAAAATTAAGTAAAGCTAAATTAGCTATGGGCCGTATTCAGACACATTTTTTGCCCATATACATATTTATGTCGAAATTCGATAACTCGAAAATTGAATAGAAGAATCAATTCCTTAAGATCTCTGCTTATGAACAGTAGAGCAAAACGATGCTACTGATTGCATGCACATTAAAAAAAAGTGTATCTTGTAAATTTCAGGTTACGTTTCGAAAATCTCAACCACAGGCAGTTGCTATAGGGTATCCACAGACGAAGCCACCTGGAGTGAGGCGCACGCGGCCTGTCAGGCCGAGGGGGCTCATCTGGTGATCCTGAGCAATGACAAAGAGCTGGAAATTCTATTTAATATGCTGAAAGACAAGCCGCATAATTCCGAAACGCAGTACTTTGCGGGGGTGAGGGCGGACACGACTACAGATCAGCGACTGTTTAAGACTGTTTTGAGTGAGTTTGGTTACTAATAATAAGATAACTTTATTTCCTTAAAAATATCACAAATCAAATCTGAAGACTTAATATACCTTCTGCTTTCTCATTTACCCGTCCTTCAGCTAAATTATTATTTCGATTCACAACTAAAAACATAAATATAAATTTATACATAATGTCTTTGTTCGATTCTGCCAAGACTTAGCTACTTATTAAATTAATTATTGAATTTTGAACGATTTATCGTAATTATTTCAGCAATTAGTTTTTCGGTTAAACAATAAACGCTATATTTTTATAGACCAAAGCCTAGAAGAAGTGGGATATGGGCCATGGGACGAAGGAGAACCGAACGACTACGAAGGTGGCGAGAACTGCGTGGCGCTCGACACCCGCCGCCACGGCAAATACAACGACGTCTGGTGCCACGTCAGATTGCCGTACGTCTGTGAGAGCTACGTGGCCCCACTGGAGATTCGCGCATCTCGCAGCACGCCTAACATTGGTACAAATAATATTGTTTTCATCGTTTTCCGTTTCTGAGGATTCCGAAGTCAATATGGAACTCTTACAGTTTCACCATGTCAGTCTTACCGCGGTTCACTCTTGTGGCTCAAATACACTTAGGTCGAGTGTTTCACTTCAAGGATGCATTTACAGAATATTTTAATGCTAAGTAGACTTGTACTAAATAAAAAAAAAGTAGGCTTTACTAATTAAGTAAGTAATATTCGATCAGCTTTTAAATTGTGACGGGAAACTATGTAACCCTAAAATGCGCGTCGCCAGACAAGCATTTGGCAGATTTCTTTATATACTTACCCACGTTTTATAATACCCTACAAGCAACACTTCTCCTTTTTTGTTGTTAATGACAAACGCCACCAGCAACATATTTGCATTGCAATATTTTTTAAATAGTAAACAACCCAATTGAATAAAATTGTAATTCAATTCAACTTTATGATATAAAAACGTAAAAAAAAAACACTTTTATGGTTTGCGTTAGATAAATAGTTTGTCAGCAGAATAACTAAAAAAGGACATCATTGATACATCTTTAATTATTGCAGTACCTGAAGTACCGGTTCCATCCAAGCAGTACCGACCAGACTACGAGTATAACAAGAATACCGATGCCTTCTACAAGCTACACACCGAGGTCGCTTCCAAATATATTGCCTCCGACAAATGCATTAAAGAGGGGGCAGAACTTGTAAAGATCATATCTGACGAAGACTTAAAGCAAGTCCACGCCATGATGAAGAAACTTTCGGATCTGGAGGATTATGTAATAGTCGCATCTGACGGTATGTCATAAACAAACTAAATTATTGTAGCTAGATAATTAATTTTCCTGAACAGAGTTGCGCAAAAAATAACCGTCACGTTAAAAGCAGTACCATTAGCTGCTACGCCTGTCGCCGATTTCAACACTGCTGCCACAATATAAAAAAAATGTTTTTAATGTTTTAGGGTTTCGTACCTCTAACGAAAAAAGGAACCCTTATAAGATCACTTCCTTCTCCGTCTGTCTGTCCGTCACGACCTTTTTTCTCAGTAACGCGTAGAGATAGAAAATTTAAATTGATACCAAATACCGAGGTCTTCGGTCCCTGTTAAGAAATTAACTGTCTGAGTCAACTTAATCAAATGACAAATCCATTAGAAAAGGTGCTTCCATATAAATTACCGAGGTTGAAAAACTTATGGGGTACTTTCTCCAGCTGTCCTTGAAATTTGAAATTTGGCATGGAGGTAGCTCTAATAACACAACTAGTAAAATAAATAAAAAAAGAGATTTTTTGACGTCTGTCTATCTATGTAACTAACCAATATAAAATAACCTCACACTGAACATATTTTGCTCAGAAGCAGGGTTCTGCTAACAATGGATTTAATATTACCTTGGCAAATTTGTACGGAACCCTCGGTGCGCGAGTCCGACTCGCACTTGGCCACTTTTTTTTCTAAGTCACATAAGCGTTATGTGCTAGGCACCTCCTCATTTTGAGGCAATTCTTATCTGTTTAGTGCCAGTTTGTGTCAACTTTTACAAAAAGCGTTTGAAAATCCATTTCGAGATCTTTTTAGTTTTCCTCACTTTATAAGGCAATATTTATTTATTTATAAAATATCTTACACAATATTACACTGTAGCACTAATATATTTGTCTTTTTTTGGAATATCTTATTATGTAGTGAACTCTGACCAATTTCGCCCAGATGTTACTTAAATCGAACGTTCGAACAATGGTGAACTAAACTTCTTCAAGCCATCTCGATATCAAGTTTTAGGTCTGCCTCAGTTCATTTAGAAAATTATATGTTTTTTTTAAATGCGCCTTACAGAGAACTTTGACGACACCCACCCAAGTTATAATACCAAAGCTAAAGTGGTGAACCGCCGGGGTAAAATAGAAATGACCAGCACCCGTCAGCATCTGCCGTTCGTGTGCAAGGTGGCAGCCAGTGATGTGCTATACGACAAGGAATGCGACGTTTATTCTTATGGTAACTTGGAATATGTAGCTAAATTAACTATGGGCCGTATTCAGACACATTTATGAATATTATACGAACAAACATTTTTGAAATCGAATGCTGTAGAGAATCAATTGCTAAAGATCATTGCTTGTGAGCAGCAGAGTAAAAAAATAGTCCTGATTGCATGCCCAATAACAAATAATGTGGTTTAAACCTTCAATGTGGTTTTAAAATTTCAGGTTACGATTCAAAAATCTCAACCACAGGCAGTTGCTATAGGGTATCCGAAAATGAAGCTACCTGGAATGAGGCGCACGCAGCCTGTCAGGCCGAGGGGGCTCATCTAGTGATCCTGAGCAACGATAAAGAGCTGGAAGTTCTATATAATTTGTTGAAAGACAAGCCGCACAATTCCGAAACGCAGTACTTTGCGGGGGTGAGGGCGGACACGACTACTGAGCCGCGAGTGTTCAAGACTGTATTGAGTGAGTCACATTTGCTAATTACGAAAACATCGTTATTTACTTATCAGAAAAGTCAGTAATAAAATCTGACCTAAGGGGACACTTACTTATTTACTTTTACGAAAATAACTATATAAAAAGGTAAAATTACTTATTGGAGATGGTCCATTCATTATCTCTTTTACCAGTCCTCTATAGCTAAGCAGTAGCAGCAGTTTGATTTTGTCAAGATATCCCGAATTTTAACATGAAAATAATAATTTACATTAATCGTTTTTTTTATATATTATTATATTATTGAATAGTTTGTTTCAATTATTCCAGTGATTATTTTTCATGAAAATTGCTTACACTTAAACAAATGTTGTATTTTTATAGACCAAACACTGGAAGAGGTGGGATATGGGCCGTGGGAGGAAGGCGAGCCTAACGAATACGAAGGCGGCGAGAACTGCGTGGCGCTGGACACCCGCCGCCACGGCAAATACAACGACGTCTGGTGCCACGTCAAAATGCCGTACATTTGTGAGAGCTACGTGGCCCCACTGGAAATTCGCGCAACTCCCAGCACGCCTAACAGTGGTATTGTACAAACATATTGCTCTTTCATGTACCTACCTATTTCGGATGGTGCACTGTAAAAATATTTATAACATGTGATCCACATCTAAGTTGCAATATTTTGTTCGTTCCAAAGAAAACAAGGAATCCTTACTGTTTCACCCTGTCCGTCTGCCTGTTTGTTCGTCTGTTTTCAGTTTAGTTCAGGTGTTTTTAGTACTAGAAAGCTCTGTATGTATACCTAATAACTTGTAATATAATAATAATTTGGCAAGATCAAAAGGTCGGAATCACAAGTAATACCTATTTAAAGTCTTACAATACATAATTGCACTTGGAGTAAGGAATATTATGTTTTGCATTTTTATGATGTGAAGTCTCGTTGTGAATAAGCTCGTGTGAAATATTGCAAGTGTGTGAACGAAAACTATTTATAGGTACTCCATGGATCAATTTGAAAATTGTTAAACTTTACAGTGTGGTTTTTTGTAAGAATTGATAATCCCAAACTCTTACCTACTTGGTTTTGGATAGGTACGTAAATTCCGCGGTAGTTATACCTGAAAGGAAGATAAAAGAAAAACTATTACTGTCAAGCAAGTTTCACAAGTCAATTATGAATGGTCGAACAACTTACAAATTGTAACAGGCACCTTAGCATCATATATTATTTCGTTTTACAGTACGCACTTGACTATTTATGTACAATTTATCAATGCGTTAAAATCAAACACTTTTTGTTTCTTTTTAGTTCCCACATCTGCATTGCGATATTAAGTGATTTAAAAAATATTTTATGCGATATTTATGTATACGTTCCAATACACGGACACATCTAAATTACTTACTATCTTTTTTTGCAGCACCTGCTGATTCCGCACCGGTTCCATCCAAGCAGTACCGACCAGACTACGAGTATAACAAGAATAACGATGCTTTCTACAAGCTGCATACAAAAGCCGCTTCCAAATATTATGCCACCGAGAAATGCATAGACGAGGGGGCAAAGCTTGTAAAGATCGCTTCAGACGAAGACTTAAAGCAAGTCCACGCCATGATGAAGAACCTTCCGGATCTGGAAGATTATGTGATGGTCGCATCTGATGGTAGGTGATAGTTTTGCAGACAAACTTATCGTAAATTTCAGTAGTTGATTTGAAACGATAAAAGTTTTGCAAATAACAACTATCACGTTAACAGCCTAGCTAAGTGTATAGAACTCGTCTTTGATGAGCGCAGTTCCTGTCAAAATAAACAAATTGCGTTTAAGTTTTCCCGATATTACTTTTTCGGTCTGCTTCAGTCCATTAGAAAATTTATACACATAATTTGTTTAATTAACTACGGAATATTTCTGCTTAGATATAAAATCCAACGTGGTGAACCGCCGGGGTAAGATTGAAACGACCACCGCCCGCCAGGAGCTGCCTTATGTGTGCAAAGTGACAGCCAAGAATGCATTGTACAACAAGGAATGCGGCGTTTATTCTAATGGTAACTCAAGTTTATTATGTGAAAAAGTTTGAAGTACCTAACCTGGATTAACTTAATCTTCAGTTGTAGTATCTTTATAATAATAAACGTTAGTACAGTAATAAAATTACTTATATTTGCACGAACTTCAACTATCAGCGTCTCTTGAATTTTTCAGATTACGAATCAAGAATCTTAACCACAGGCAGTTGCTATAGGGTATCTACAGATGAAGCCACCTGGAATGAGGCGCACGCCAAATGCCAGGCCGAGGGGGCTCATCTGGCAATCCTGAGCAACGACAAAGAGCTGGAAGTTCTGTACAATATGTTGAAAGACAAGCCGCATGATTCCGAAACGCAGTACTTCGCGGGGATTAGGGCGGACACGACTACTGAGCCGCGTATATTTAAAACTGTATTGAGTGAGTACCATTTGTTATTTAAAAAAAAACGGCCAAGATAAGGCACCACGCGCAATGCCATAATGCTGTATTTTTATAGACCAAACACTAGAAGAGGTCGGATATGGGCCGTGGGAAGAAGGCGAGCCGAACGAATACGAAGGCGGCGAGAACTGCGTGGCGCTGGACACCCGCCGCCACGGCAAATACAACGACGTCTGGTGCCACGTCAGAATGCCGTACGTCTGCGAGAGTCTCGGGGCCCCACTGGAAATCCGCGCAACTCCCGGTACGCCTTACAGTGGTATTATTCAAACATTTATATACCTAGTTATCTTTTTCCTTTTCTACGGTTTCATAGCCAACAAGGAACCCTTACAGTTTCAACATTTGATATATTAATAAGTACTATCTTTACTGCAGTGCCTACCGTGCCGGTTCCATCGAAGCACTATCGACCTGACTACGAGTATAACAAGAATACGGATGCCTTCTACAAGCTCCACACTAAGGGTCTTCTCATAAATTCTGTCCCCTTCAAATGTAGGGAAGAGGGGGCAGAACTTGTAAAGATCACATCAGACGAAGATTTAAAGCAAGTTCACGCCATGATGAAACAACTTTCGGATCTTGAGGACTATGTGATGGTCGCACCTGAAGGTATGTCAGTTTTGTAGATGACCTTATTATAAATTTTAGTACATAGGCAATTTAAACGTTATGAATACTAATTCCCTTTTCCACCAATACGCCCCCAATCATGCTAGACGTGGCCTTAAGGTCTTGTTACCTTGGGCTCTGTCTACCCTGTACGGAATAAAGACGTGTGATATGTATGTGTGTGTGTGTGTGTGTGTGTGTGTGTGTGTGTGTGTGTGTGTGTGTGTGTGTGTGTGTGTGTGCGATTACTAATTTTGTGAAAAATAACCCTCACGCTTAAACGTAACCTTTAACTGCCTCTCGTTAATTCGAACACTGTTGCCACTACATTCAGAATTAGGCTAAAATTATTCAAGCCATCTCTATATCTTCTTTTCAATCTGCTTCATTTCGTTTAGAAAGTAATGTGATTTTTTGATTAAACAAATCCACCTTACAGATAACTCTTACGGTCTCTACCCAAGTTATGATGCCAGAGCCAAAGTGGTGAACCGCCGGGGTAAGGTCGAAATTACCACGCCCCGCCAGCAGCTGCCGTTTGTGTGCAAAGTGGCAGCCAGCGACGTGCCGTACAACAAGGAATGCGACGTTTATTCTCACGGTAACTTAAATTGTGTTTAATATAATTAATAAAGCTGAACTAGCTTTTGGCCTTACACAGATTTTCTCTACAAATGATTTATAAACACAAATTAAAACAAAAATCCTGTTGGCATGCACATATTGGCTGTTTCTCTATATTTGTACAATATAATACTTATCATCAGGGTATTTAATGTCTGTTAAAATTTTCAGATTATGAATCGAAAATGTCAAGCACAGGCAGTTGCTATAGGGTATCCACAGAAGAAGCCACCTGGAATGAGGCGCACGCCAAATGCCAGGCCGAGGGGGCTCATCTGGTGATCCTGAGCAACGACAAAGAACTGGAAGTTCTATACAATATGTTGAAAGACAAGCCTCACAATTCCGAAACCCAGTACTTCGCGGGGGTAAGGGCGGACACGACTACTGAGCCGCGAGTGTTTAAGACTATATTGAGTAAGTTGATTGTTTTGCCTCACAAAAATATAAATTCTTTCCCACCCCTCCACACACATACCTCAATGCTAAAGGACTTGATTGACTAGTTACAGAAAGTTTTTTTCTGGATAAGGGATCGCGCCCGGTGTCAGTCTCTTCATCAATTATTAGAACAATTACAAATCAAATCTAAACAAACCGATACCTACCTATCTCTTCTAAAATTTATGATGTAACCGTAAAATGTGAAAATCTTGCACACGAGGGTTCGCAGTCTTGCTGCTTACTTTGGTTGACAACAAGACACCTAAAGCAAGAGAATCAGCTTGATTTATAATATGAAGAATGTTCATTAAGTTCTATGTTTAGGTATCCGTGGGACTAACATCCCACCAAAAACGTACTGTCAACATTATACCTAATGGTTTTTTTTTTCAGACCAAACACTAGAAGAGGTGGGATATGGACCGTGGGAGGAAGGCGAGCCGAACGAATACGAAGGCGGCGAGAACTGCGTGGCGCTGGATACCCGCCGCCACGGCAAATACAACGACGTCTGGTGCCACGTCAGAATGCCGTACGTCTGTGAGAGCTCCGGCCCAAAGCAGGAAGTCAGCACAACTCCCAAGACACCCATCAGTGGTAAATATGACACAAGAATATTTGGCTTTATTTCTATATATTTTTAAGTAGGTAGGTAGTTTGTATGATGTGCTGAAACCTTTTTTCTCTTCTCATGCAGAGAGCGCTTTCAAAAGAATTGCCTCCAGAATATGCACTGAACAGGGGGCAGAGCTTGTAAAAATAATCAATTCAGACGAAGATGTAAAGCAAGTCCGCGCCATGATAGACCAGCTTCCGGATTCAAAGAGCTATGTGATGGTTACGCATAAAGGTATGTCAGATTTGCAAGCAAAGTTGGAACGAGTTTCTGTAGGTCAGTTAAATATTGTAGAACAGTAGTGTTATTGCCGATGTTTTTTCGGGGAACTACAGTATGAGGTTCTGGAGGTGCTAAGATTTTTAAAGGGTCGGCAACACGCATGCTAGTTCCTTGAACTTGTAAGCGCCCGTTTGCCACAAAAAAATCGTCACGATACAGGTATTTATTATCAACAGACAAATGCAACGGCTTTTGTTAAATGCGGCTAAAGTATACTAACACTAGATATTCCTTTTACATAATATGTTTGTCACATTAAAATATTTGCATCTTACAGAGAACGTTAATGAAGACACCCCAAGTTATAAATTCAACATGGTGAAGGGCCATGGTAAAATAAAAAAGACACCCGCCCACGACGAGCTGTCATTTGTGTGCAAGACGGTAGATAAAGGAACTCCGTACAATGAAGAATGCGGGGTTTATTCTAACGGTAACTTCAACTTTTATATTTCTGTGTGTGTTCTACAAAAAGTTGTAGTACATATTTTTTAAATTGGTTAGTGATTAGTTTATTAGAATAAACATAACATTACACTTGGAAAGGAAAAGAAAATTAAACTATACCTACTTAAATTAAAAACTAAACTAAACATAATCTTCAAATGAAACAAATAAAAACGAAAAGGCCACCGTAGCATTGTACTACATACTCTGGCAGCATTCCCCCTTTGGACAGCAATACTAAAACGTTGACCAAGGAAGCTGCCAGCTCTGCGGTCACCCGTAGCGTCTATTAGCCTCTTCGAAATATATTTGAAGAGGCTAACAGCACTAGGACCTCACGGACCAAGGGTCTCGACGCCGAAAAGGACAACATTATATTCGGCGCTGAGACCCCTATATTTATTTGTCTTGGCTGATTCGGCCACTTTTGCAGCCGCGCCTGCTCTACTCTTGGTTCCACTAAGGTGAGCCGAAGCTAGCGTGTCTGCGCACGTTGCATTCCACACTAGTACACGCCCCACACTTCACAAAATCAGTGTCATATCGTCCGGTCTCTTGCCCTCGTTCCTAGCGATGCCCGTTGGTTCTAACAACGAAGGACATTGGCAGAGGCAAGTGACCGACGGATGGTGTCCTTAAGCGCGGCGCGCCTCCAAAAGCGGCCAGCACTCTTTTGACAAGATAGTTCGAAGTGTCCTAATGGGTCTACATTCATGTGAATCTAATAATGAAATTATTATAAAAGTTTATCTCAAATATTTCAGATTACGAATCAAAAATCTCAACCACCGGCAGTTGCTACAGAGTATCCACAGATGAAGCCACCTGGGATGAGGCGCATGCAAAATGCCAGGCCGAGGGGGCTCATCTGGTGATCCTGAGCAGCGACAAAGAGCTGGAAGTGCTACACAATATGTTGAAAGACAAGCCGCACAATCCCGAAACCCAGTACTTCGCGGGGGTGAGGGCGGACACGACTACTGAGCCGCATGTATTTAAGACTGTATTGAGTGAGTTCAAATTCAAATGTCTTATCATAAAAAATATTTTATTAATTTCCTAGGAAGATCTCAAATGAAATCTGGAAATTTGAATTAATGCCTGAAATTTAATCTAGCGAACAGTACCTATTATTTAGTACAATACTTTTATTTTAATTTACGTAGTGACAGCACGTTTAAAATCATTGAACAACTATTAGTAGTTCAATGTTTAAGGCTCATATAGAGCTGACACACTCTACATTTTTCTTGTTGTTTTTAGATCAAACTCTAGAAGAGGTGGGATACGGGCCGTGGGATGAAGGCGAACCAAATGACTGGCGAACGAGTGGCGAGTACTGCGTGGCGCTGGACACCCGCCGCCACGGCAAATACAACGACGTCTGGTGCCACGTCAGAATGCCGTACATTTGTGAGAGCTCCGGCCCAAAGCAGGAAGTCAGCACAACTCCCAGCACACCCATCAGTGGTATAATACGAATACAAATTTATAGTCACATTCTCTCTTTGCGGACTTTGCACGATAGGCTGAAGCTAAACTGACAAAATTAATTATTTCTCCTTTCCTTTCCTATTACTTTCAACAAAGGACGGTTCGTGCACTTCATGTAAACTTCAAAACCTTTTAATTTATTGGTAATGACAAACAAATATTAGACAAGTATTATTTTGGTCTTGCGAAATGAATACAGTCCAATATTACGGTCAAAATTGCAACTATTCTCAATAATAACTATTAACAATTATTGGATTATTTCCATTTGGTATTGATGATATTTGTGATTCCATTTATTTTAAATTTCCTTAGTGACTTGATTAAACTTGCTTAATATTAATAATTGTCTTTATTTAAGACTATAAGAACGAACTTACCGGTAATATCTAAAACCTTTACACAATTAAGTAGTTAGATGTTGACGCTTTTTCAATTTCCATTGTAGGTATACTTCGTCAAGGAAAATAACCAAAATAACAAAATAGTTTGAAAATTATTGTTGAACTGCCAGTATCCTTTGCAGAGAATGTCTGGCCAATACCGAAACAGTACCGACCAGACTACGAGTATAACAAGAAAACCGATGCCTTCTACAAGCTGCACAGAAAAGCCGCTCACCGAATATCTGCAGCTATCCAATGCATTAAAGAAGGAGCAGAACTTGTAAAAATCACATCTGATGATGTTTTAAAGCAAGTCCACGCCATAATGGCGGATCTTTCGGATCTGGAAGACTATGTGATGGTTGCATCTGACGGTATGCTAACTTTGTGGATAATTTTATGATAATCATGCTAAACGTTGTCTTAAGGTTTTGTTACCTTAGACTCTGTTTACCCCGTAAGGGATGAAGACGTGATATATGTATGCATGTATGTATTTTATGCAGGTCGATTTGTATTTCTGTTTGAAAACAAATTAACATTAAATGAACAATTAAGAAAAAAAAAAGAAATTTTAGTAGTGCTTCGGTTTGCTTTAATTCGTGCCTCTGATATAATTTTATGTATGAGATACTAGTTTTTATATCTAAAGTATTGGTACCTTGCAGTGAACTCTGGCTTTGTCCTATTTGGCCCAAATTATAAAATCTTATGAATAATAGATGTGTGAAAAACAATCGTCACGTTTAAAGCGTAAAACCATTAATTGCCTCTCGTCAATTCGAACACTGTTGCCACTGCATTCAAGATTAGACTAAAACTCTTCACTCCATCCCGATATCTTATTTTCAGTCTGCCTCAGTTCGTGTAGAAAATAATAATATGACTTTTTGGTAAAAAAAAATGCACCTTACAGATAACTCTGACGATTTCTACCCAAGTTATGAAGCCAAAGCCAAAGTGGTGAACCGCCGGGGTAAGGTCGAATATACCACGCCCCGCCAGGAGCTGCCGTTTGTGTGCAAGGTGGCAGCCAAAGACGCGCCGTTCAACAAGGAATGCGGCGTTTATTCTAATGGTAACTACAATTCTGTTTTAAAAAAAGGGATATATAAATTAAATAAGAGACAAGGTATAACTAAATAATTTCTTCACAAATAATACGACTTATGCAAATTCCGTTGATTCACGTTATTATGGCCAGTGGCGTAACTATAGGGTGGTAGGGGTGGCAAAATGCCAGGGGCCTCTAGCTCTACGGGGCCCCGAACTGGCTTGGTTTAGAGCACAGAAGGGACGCTGATGCACTTCTTTATATTGAGGATGGAGCCCCATCTGACGAATTTGCCACGGGCCCCAGACGTTATAGTTATGCCACTGATCATGGCGTACCTATTGAATGATTTCGTATGCACCTATACAAAGCTAAAAAACAAGTGTCTCAAAAATTTCAGGTTACATATCAAGAATATCAACCACAGGCAGTTGCTATAGAATATCTACAGATGAAGTCACCTGGAGTGAGGCGCACGCGGCCTGCCAGGCCGAGGGGGCTCATCTGGTGATCCTGAGCAATGACCAAGAGCTAGAAATTCTGTACAACATGTTGAAAGACAAGTCGCATATCACAGAAAAGCAGTACTTTGCGGGGGTGAGGGCGGACACGACTACTGACCCGCGAGTGTTTAAGACTGTGTTGAGTGAGTCACATTTTTTGTAAGCAATAATCTTTTGAGTACCTATGTATGATATATCCTTCGATAGACAAATAGTGACTGTTACCAAGGCCGTGGTTCAGCTGTCCCTTGTGCAGTATTAGGTCTAACAATCAAATTTCAGAGCCACAAACCTTGACGAAGCTGGCTTCGACCAACGCTGTGTAGAGTTCGTCCGTAGAGTCTTTTAGCCACTGCCGCCGCTTAGTAAACACATACCCGCGAAGAGTATCCGTGATGTTATATACACTAATTACACTTTTACACCAAACATTACACACATTAATTATTATTTACAATAGTTTACAAACATAAATCCGCATAAAAGACCGACCTTGCACCGACAATTTAGAAACAAGTGACAGCCGCCTTATTGTTCTTTTTATTTAGTGCCGCGGCGCGTGGCAATGGACTAGCGCCAGCCAGTCACCAACGGCCAAAAAGGTTGAAACCCTAAAAATTTATTACTATTCAAAATACTTGCACAACCTAATTTATTTAAAACCTAGAATAATCTCTAGTCAAATAGTAGCATTTCCATCTAAATGTCTTTATATTTCTACTACTCAATTCATAATAGCCCATTAAGCTTAAATATGTCAATTTACTTAAAATTGTTTTTTCTTTGACCGTTCACTTTCAATGTGCCTTTGTCGGACACAAAAATTGCATACGTTTTGGGTTTTGCTATGACAGGTTTGTAAGTTACTACGAATTAGGGATAATGCGTGGCGATGATGTTTTTAATATCCAAAATCTGAATTTGTGATCCTTCATCTTAGTTAAATTTAGAAAAGAGGGCCAACAGTACAAGTTAAATTTATGGATAACGTTCTTTTATGTTTTGATTTTGCTAATTGAGTTAAAACTAATGATCTGATTCCATTATGCTGACTGGGTCATATTTTCTTAAATTTCATGCTCATAATCAGAAGCAAATTAATCCTATTTTTCGAAATCTGCGTAACAACATTTTTAATGTTGAATAAATGAATGAATGAAATGGTTTATTTGCTGAATATGGTTTATTTGTTGTATGCTTGTTGTAGACCAAACGCTAGTAGAGGTGGGATACGGGCCGTGGGAGGAAAGAGAACCGGACAACTACGAAGGCGGCGAGAACTGCGTGGCGCTGGACACCCGCCGCCACGGCAAATACAACGACGTCTGGTGCCACGTCACAATGCCGTACGTCTGCGAGAGCTCCGGCCCAAAGCCACAAGTCAGCGTAACTCCCAGTGGTAAAATACAACTATAATACAATGTTTTCTCTCTATTTCTGTTATTTCTTATTAAGGAACGCAACGTGCTTCGCATCTGAATTGCATATTTTTTTGATAACCATATGACTTATTGGCATTTGGATGTTTGTCAAAACGGAGGCATAGGCATTAAATTAGCCCAATGCGTGTATGTTACAGTCAAGCGTCCATTGTGATTAGTTTATTTTATTAGAATGGAAAAGGTTTTTAAATTGCTAACGCGGGTATAAATTCGTATATTCTGTAATAAGGGCGGTAAGAAAGTAATTACGATCGAGGCTCTAGTAGAAGTTAAAGCATTCAAATAACCCCACTATTTCATTTTCAGTCTGCCTCCGATCATGCACCTGACGCGATTGAAGTAGAGGTAATTGATGCGATTTTCTGAGTAAAAATATATATTATATAACTTACAGGGGGCGACCTAAGCAACCCAGATTCTAAACACGACCTGGAGAACGAGCTGTCGTTTATGTCCAAGATGGTACATAAAGGCGCGCCGTACAACAGCGAATGCGGTGTTTATTCTAACGGTAGGTAACTTAATTTGGTTTATTTCTGTGCATGTTCTACAATATAATGATTTCTCTAAAAAAAAATTTCTAAATGTCTATGAAAATTAGAACACATAGAAAAATCCGAAAAGTAAAGCTATGGCCGGGAATCGAACCCGGATCCTCGTCATTCCGTGACGCGTGCTATACCCCTACACCACCCATAGCAGGTGGGTAGTCTCCGAAAATTTGTTTTGATTTCTCTAGTTTTGATCATAGCAATTTACAAAAGTATCTCTTATATATTTCAGATTACGAATCTAAAATCTCAACCACAGGCAGTTGCTACAGAGTATCCACAGATCAAGCCACCTGGGATGAGGCGCATGCAAAATGCCAGGCCGAGGGGGCTCATCTGGTGATCCTGAGCAATGACAAAGAGCTGGAAGTGCTAAACAATATGTTGAAAGACAAGCCGTACAATTCCGAAACCCAGTACTTCGCGGGGGTGAGGGCGGACACGACTACCGAGCCGCATGTCTTTAAGACCGTATTGAGTGAGTTCAAATTCAAATGTCTTATCATAAAGAACATTAAATTTTCATTAATTCTTAGGAAGATCCAAAATAATATCTGGATATGGGTAGGTCGAAATTCGATTCTGATGATAAAATTAAAAATAGTATGATGATTTAGATTTTTTTTATATGGATTTTGTAGTTAGTCATACTATTAAATTTTGGTTAAGTAGTGGTCCCCAGAATAAGCGTTTTTTTAAGAATTATAAAGCTTCTTAAAAAGATACAGTGAGGGAATGATGACTTACGCGATGGAATGATTTTTATAAGCAATGATGAACATTTTTAAATAAATGCTTAAATATTTTGTTAAACGTTTTGTATTGAAATATGAAATATTTTTATTAACATTATTAGGAACTATAGTCCAGAAAATTTTTGCAGTCTGAGGCTGCTACGAATAATTAACAACTAAGTGTATAATTATGAAATTTGAGGGGCCATGTTTTTAGTACAAGACTTTTATTTTAATTTATGCAGTGAAAGTATGTTTCGGACTCATTTATTAAAAGCCAACACTGTAATTTTTCTTGTTTTTTTTAGATCAAACTCTAGAAGAGGTGGGATACGGGCCGTGGGATGAGGGTGAACCAAATGACTGGCGAACGAGTGGCGAGTACTGCGTGGCGCTGGACACCCGCCGCCACGGCAAATACAACGACGTCTGGTGCCACGTCACAATGCCGTACGTCTGTGAGAGCCCCGGCCCAAAGCAGGAAGTCAGCACAACTTCCAGCACTACCAGCCGTGGTAGGATACAAATACATAGCTACAGTTTTATTTTAAAATGAACCCTCTGAGTTAATTTAATTAAACGATACAGTCATTAGAAAAGGTATTTATTTCCATATGTGCAGTGGCGTAACTATAACGTCTGGGGCCCGTGGCAAATTCGTTAGATGGGGCTCCTTTCTCAATATAAAGAAGTGCATCAGCGTCCCTTCTGTGCTCTAAACCAAGCCTTTTGGGGGGCCCGTAGAGTTCGGGGCCCTGTAGTTACGCCACTGCACATGTGTGTTTAGGCACTTACCTACTTCGTATGATGCGCTGTAATGAAACAGTGTTATTGTCTCTTTTTCTGTTATGTTTCGGTTCACTCAGGTTGCGCTAGCATCTGAATTACAATATTTTCTGTTTACTAAATAAATAGTTATTTGTGCCACAAGGGAGCAAAATGATGTATATACGGCGAGGGCGCTACATTGAATCCAGAATGGAGCGAAGGATTCTACAAAAGAATCCTGAGCGTAGCGAGGGATACTAAAGTAATGAGGGATTCAAGTGTTAACGCCTAAGATGAAAATAATTTTGCTCCCGAGTGGCTCGTACAACTTTTCACAGCGAACATTAAAAAACTTGAAAAAATAATTCTAAATATAATTACCTAAAGCGCTACCAGCATAGAAAATGGCGTGGTTTTACAATTACCAACTTCAAAAAATTGCATTTGCAAAAAAGCACTTAGAAAAGCCTTGAACAGAAAAGTTGCACTTTGATCCTTCTCGACAGGAAGCAAAGCTTACTTTTCTGAATGAGAGGTGTAAAAAATACGGTACCTCTTACTATGGATAATTTAATAATAATTTATTTTCAAATTCTCCAGACCTATAGGTACACACATAGAAAGAAACACTTATAGGTATCTAATCTACGTCCATTTAATCACAACCCATAGGTACGGTTGGTGAGATTACTTTATTTTATTGAAATGGCAAAGGTTTTTAAATTGTTTAGGCAGGTATGAAATAATAAACGCTCTTACGTCTTGCGTAGTACAGTCGCGTTCACAATCAAATTACAATTAGTCTCCCTGTATAAAATATGCAAAAGGATTATAAATGTTACGAATTAATAAAATACAAATTTTAATTACAGTGCCTACCATGCCAGTCCCA
Organism: Pandemis cinnamomeana; assembly: GCA_932294345.1. Lineage (NCBI taxonomy): Eukaryota > Metazoa > Arthropoda > Insecta > Lepidoptera > Tortricidae > Pandemis > Pandemis cinnamomeana. The sequence goes on along the minus strand of OW028705.1, from coordinate 4,227,952 downwards.
AATAAGCCGTATCGAACCGACTATGAGTATAACAGTTATACCGACGCCTTCTACAAGCTGCACACAGAGGCCGCTTACAAAACATTTGCGTCCACAAAATGTAACGAAGAGGGGGCAGAACTTGTAAAGATCACATCAGACGAAGACTTAAAACAAGTGCACGCCATGATGAAACGGCTTCCGGATCTTGAGGACTATGTGATGGTTGCATCTAAACGTATGTCGGCTTTGTTGATAAAGTTATTACGAATACAGTAGGACAGTTAAATTTTATAGAACAACTAGCTGACCCGGCGAACTTTGTTCCGCCTTCAATTTGAAAAATTCCAGTGGTTTGGGCTGTGCTATCTCGCGGGAACTATGCAATTTTCCGGGATAAAAACTATCCTATGTCCTTTCCCGGGACTCAAGCTATCTGTATACCAAATTTCAACTAAATCGGCCCAGCGGTTTAACCGTGAAAAGGTAACAGACAGACAGACAGACAGACAGACAGAGTTCCTTTCGCATTTATAAAATTATATAGTAAGTATAGTAAGGATTGTTAGTAGTTCTACATAATAAAATACTATTAAGTCATGAGGAAATTAAAGAGACAACTGCAATGGTGCTAATTAAGTACAGTACGCGCCTCTAAAGATTGCATGTCGGTCTTTGGAAAGAGACATTTGACGTCTCGTAAGTTGGAGCGAGACTACGCCCTACGAAGCCAAAATTAGGTGAGACCGATGTGGAATCTCTATGGCCGGGTACTGTACTGTACTGTCCGTGAGCTCGGGTTTCGGGTAGCATCGCCCGAATCAAGTATCAAAGAGCGTTTTCCAAAAAAAAGTGCACATGTACACTTTTTCCAGAATTTAACTATTTTGGGCTTTTCTTACTCAGAATCGTGTATTATCGATCCCCAAACACAAGACAAAATGTGTCCTAAAATGTCCATTCCAGTTCGTCTCTTTGTCGAATATAGCTTTGTACAGAACGTGACGAAGAGGAAAAAAGAACATAGTAAAATCTGGGACACATTTTTTCTTGTATGTAAACGATTCTGAGTAAGAAAAACCCAAAATAGTTAAATTCTTAAAAAAATGTACATGTGCATTTTTTTTTGAAAAACGCTCCAAAACCATTAAGCCACTACACCGTACCGTACTATGACCTTAACCGTCACCCAGTACTCCTTGCCTTGTCTCATTAGTACGATTAGACAAAGCAAGGTGTACTGGTGACGGTTACAGTCATAGTACGGTACGGTGTAGTAGGCAAAGACATTAAGAGAGAGTGATATGGCAAGTCAAACCCAAATGGCATTCTAAGAGGTTGAGAACTGTGACTAATTTAGACGGTTAAAAGTTATCTACACTAGAATTTCTATTTCTTCCTCTCTTGTACTACTTACACTGGTCCGTGTTGAGTAAATTTCAATCAGCAATCTCTTTTTCAGTTTGCCTCTGATCATACCTTTGATGTCATTGTGTAGAGGTACTTGATACGAATGTCTTTGTAAAAAAGGTTTATGTGTTACAGCGAGCTTTGACCGATACAGCACAATTTATAAATCCAATGTGGTGAACCGCCGGGGTGGAATCGAACGAACCATCTACTACCAGAAGCTGCCGTTTGTGTGCAAGGTGGCAGCCAAAGACGCGCCGTACGACGCAGGATGCGACGTTTATTCTAATGGTAACTTTAGTGTGTTTAATAATTAATCGAGACTTCATACGTTAATAAAAAAACAATTTTATGCTAAAAATGCTTTACGTCATTTCGAAAATGAGCTGATACTCTTCAAATAGCTGGACTGATTTTACCAAACATGGCTACAAATCGGAATCGGTCCATCCATTTAAGAGTTACGACGCCACAGCCTGACACACACACACACAGAGAGATGCATACAAATATCGACGTCAAACTTATAATTTCAAATTTGCATCGGGGGTTAAAAACTGAAGTAAAGCAAAGTCGCTCTTTGCATCGGGGGTTAAAAATTGAAGTAGAGCAAAGTCGCTCTTTGCATCGGGGGTTAAAAACTGAAGTTAAGCAAAATCGCTCTTTGCATCGGGAGTTAAAAACTGAAGTAAAGCAAAATCGCTCTTTGTCGGGGGTTAAAAACTGAAGTTAAGCAAAATCGCTCTCTGCATCGGGGGTTAACAACTGAAGTTAAGCAAAATTTGCTATCCATCGTATTCAGACACATTCATGAATATTCCAACATTTACTATACACAGTTCTTTTGAAACGAACGGTGTAGAAAATTATTGCCTAAAAATCATTGCTGAGACAGCAGAGTAAAAAAACACATTACCAACTAATGTCTCTTGAAAATTTCAGATTACGTATCAAACATCTCAACCACAGGCAGTTGCTACAGGGTATCCACAGAAGAAGCCACCTGGAATGAGGCGTACAATATCTGCAAGACCGAGGGGGCTCACCTGGTGGTCCTAGAAAGCGACGAAGAGCTGGAACTTCTATACAATATGTTGAAGGACAAGCCGCACAATTCCGAAACGCAGTACTTTGCGGGGGTGAGGGCGGACACGACTATGGAGCCGCGAGTGTTTAAGACTGTATTGAGTGAGTAACATTGGTTATTAAGAAAATAACGAATTTGCACACAGTTGCTAGTAAACTGGGTCTTAATTCAGCTCATTAGGGATTAGAAATAAGTGCTGTAAAAATGTACCTACGTACTGTTATATACCTATATGAAGTGCATAATAACGTCTCGTGTGTAACTTAGTGTTACGACTTTTAAAGGGTCGGTACGCATGATAGTTCTGTGTACAGCCCGACTTCTGGGTAAGTGGCTACCGTAGCCAATGCACTTGCAAGCGTCCACTCATAAGTCCAATAAGTCGGGCCGTACACTTCGCACCCTTCGTGGAAGAAAGACGTAAGTCCCATTGTAAGTCAATAGGACTTACGTCTTTCTTCCACGAAGGGTGCGCCTTGTTTGTCGAGACGTGGTATAAAGAAGTTTAACTTAGCATACTTGTATCATAATGTGCTACTAATCCTCAGAAAAATCATAAATTAAATCTGCCATATGGATGACATCTTGGAGAAAATGGTAAAATGACACGTGGGGATTATATTTTATACCTTATTACCTTCCATAATCACGCTTACCGGGCCTCCGGCAGGTTTGATTCAGTTTGATTTTCTCAAGATAGTTCTATACGTGAAAATATTAATTTAAACAAATGCTTTGCCATTCCACTATAATCCGACCAACTACATTTTAAAATGTGTGAATGCTTTTCACTATAAATTGTATCTTTATAGACGACACGCTGGAAGAGGTGGGATATGGGCCGTGGGAGGAAGGCGAGCCGAACGAATACGAAGGCGGCGAGAACTGCGTGGCGCTGGACACCCGCCGCCACGGCAAATACAACGACGTCTGGTGCCACGTCAGAATGCCGTACGTCTGCGAGAGCTACGTGTATCAACTGGACTTCCGCTCTACTATCATTGGTGGTATTGTACAAAATATTATAGTTTTTGGTTTGATTTCATGATATAGTGTAGAGTAATTGTAATATAGAGTACCTATATGGGTTTTCTAAACCATTTATAACTCAAGAACGGCTGCACCGATTTTTAAGATCGTTGTTTTGTTAGATTTGTTTTTTTTTACTACGAACTGACCAGTGATTGACCTCTATCTCACTTGGTGGAAGGTGCAGATGAGGCCAAAGGTGTAATTCACTGGTTCAGTAATAGCCTATTCACTCTAGCCTTCCCGAACCCCGAACCGGAGACTAGCCAATAAAAAAATGTAAAAAGTTAACGAAAAAAAGTCAAATATTTCTCATGCAATGCCATCTCTGATGACATGACAAAAACTGGTTCTAAGGCGAAACAAAAGTTTACCGGGCGTTAATACACTCAAGTGCAGAAATGAGAATCGATACAAAGTTCTCAAATGTGTATCACGACCTTATTACGCCGGTGTAAGAGCGTATGGTACTTCTTTTTGAAACATTGACATATTTGTATACATACATAGAATAGATACATCACGTCTTTATCCCTTACGGGGTAGACAGTGCCCAAGGTAAGAAGACCCAAAGACCACGTTTAGCATGATTGTGGGCGTATGGATGGAAACGGGAATCAAAATAGTGATGGGTTGCCAGCCACATCGCTTAATTCATGATTCTTAAGATTTGGCCCATTCCCTCGATGGGACCTTACCATTTGCGCGGGAAGAGAAGCAACTGGTACATTCTATGTTTTTTCTTTGCTCCCAGACCAGCTTGGAAGAAACATTGACTAGATACATATTATTACACTTTACTGTACCTAATTGATAAAGGGGGAATGCTGCCAGCGTCTGTGGAACTATGCCACGGGGGCCCCTCCTTTTTTAATTATTTTATTTTAAGATTAGTTTTAGTTTAGTTTTTAATTTAATAGTTTAATTTGTATTGATAAAAATGCATCTATTCTTATCTTCATTACAGTGCCTGAACTCGTGTCCTCTACGGTTCCACCCAAGCAGTACCGGCCAGACTATGAGTATAACGAGAAAACCGATGCCTTCTACAAGCTCCACACAAAAGCCACTCGCAAACTGTACGCTCTTGATATATGTACGGAAGAGGGGGCGGAACTTTTATACATCACATCTGACGGAGATGTAAAGCAAGTCCAAGCCATGATAGAGCAGTTTCCAGATTTACAGGACCCTGTAATGATCTACTCGGGCAGTAAATCTGGTAAGTTAAGTATAATTAACTACGATTCGATTTAATTGTTTAGTGGTGTAATTAGTCTACCAAGGAAATACTCTACCACTTTTAAGGACATATCATATCCCAATAATAAGTTCTGTAAGACATTTGCGTAATTGTGAAAAGGTTAAAGGTCCTATATTCAATATGAACTGTGATGTCATGATACTTACCTATAGACGATATTTTTAATAAGCAACAACTACTAGCCTTTGTAAATCAAGAAGGTTATCTTAGAAACCATACTTTTGAAATATGAATAAGTAAAGAAAAAATAGAATGTGCCAGTTGCCTCTCGTGAAAGCCCATCGTGAGAATGAGCGAAAATGTTAGGAATTATGTTATAGGCGATGCGGCTACTATTTTGATTCCTCTTACACCGATACGCCCACAATCATGCTATACGTGGCCTTTAGGTCTTGTTGCCTTGGGCTCTGTCTGTGATTTATGTGCGTATGTATGAATGTATGTAGTAAGTGTAAATACAGATTATTTGTGTCACAAGGAAACCACTACCTTTGATGCAATGCTTGCTGTCAATTTCAATATCGTATATTCATATATATACGAATATTACATCAAAATCACAAAAAATGTAAAATTTCAATTCCAAGTTCTCAAGCGCCGCAAATACTCTTCTCTTATAAATGACTATGAGTTTGCTTCGCTCGCAGTAGAGACAATGGGTCCCTGGTCGGCTGACATGAGGGCCTTTATGAGAGCCTTGTCGTCCCGGCTAATAGAGACCTCAGGAGACCCCAGAGCTGGCGCTTACCTCTCCCAGCGAATTTCTCTGGCTGTACAGAGAGGTAATGCCGCCAGTGTCTTGGGGTCTATGCCGCAGGAGGGCCTTTTAGATGGTGTTTTCTTTTTATAGTTAGGTATATTTATTTAGTTTTAAGTTTTGTATATTTAGTTAACATTTAAATTCCAATTATGAGATTTATTATTATGTCTATCATTATTACTTGTTTCTAAATGAATTTTTTTAACTTTTTTGTTGCCATGTAAAAAGTTATTATTATGTAGATTTAAAGATAACCCAGGATATTTTGTCCCGTAGAGAGTTGTCTGAAAAGTGACCCGGTTTCTTTGGTCCCGAGTATCTTATCTTCTCATCTTAGTCTAGGGGTCCCTACGGATACACTTCGACCCATTCGTGGATCTTTTGTGTAATTACCCCTCCTTCGCACTATTCCATCGCTTTTACCACCTCATTCATGAATTGGGTGATTGGGCGTAGTGGTAGTGCCTTGAAATCTCCTGGTTCAGGGTATCCGATGCCGAAGAGTTTCACTCTTAGTCTGGCGAGGGCATCACATTCGCACATAATGTGTTCCATTGTTTCAACCTCTTCGCCGCATATTCTACAATCATTGTCGTTTGGTCCGGAGTATAGTTTCATATACGAAATTAAGTGTCCCACTACTTTGGCAAAGACCTCTCGCTAACGCCCCGGGTCTGTTGAGTGCATGTTCCAACTTTCTTAAACTGCGTCCAAGACGTCCCGCCATCTCCTTTTCACTCTGCTCTGCCTCAATTAGTTCCATCTGATGTCATCACAGCAAGCTAATTAAATTAACTTATCTATTTGGGTTTTACAGTGATCACTGACGAATTTATCAGAATGAATGAATGTAACAAGGTGAACTGCAGGGGTAAACTCGAAGCGTTTGGCCATCCCTGGAGGGATCTACCGTTTGTCTGCAAGGTGGCAGCCAAAGATGCACACTACAACGAGGAATGCCGCGTGTATTCATCTGGTAACTTGAATTATATTTAAAATAGTAGTAACTTATTTATTTATTTATTCAGGGAACCAACCAGCCTTAATTAAGTTACTTGGGTAAAAAGTTACATGGCGAATTATAGGTTACCACAGTAGATACATAACAAACTAGAGCATTCGTTTTTGTGACCATAAAAACAGATATGGTATAGATTCACAACAAAAGAAAACATGCAGGAGTCCTAATCGCTAATCAAAATGAGCAAAGCAGAAATGATTATATGTGTGTGTGTGTGTGTGTGTGTGTGTGTGTGTGTGTGTGTGTGTGTGTGTGTGTGTGTGTGTGTGTGCGTGTGTGTGTGTGCGTGCGTGTGTGCGTGTGCGTGCGTACGTGCGCATGTGCGTGCGAATGTGCAACAATATTTATTCCAACCTTATTGTTTGTAACTTTCCAATATTGAGCGTTAATTATTTCCGATAATTCAGACAATTAAATCATATCAAAACTTTTTTTTCTATTTTATACTGTAGAGAAAATTAATGGATTGTTAATTTTTTGTTGTGTTATATTAAAATAAAACTATTTGTCCTGTTTTCATGCACAAATTTAACGTCTCTTGGAAATTTCAGGATACGAATCAAGAATCTCAACCACAGGCAGTTGCTACAGAGTATCCACACTTAAAGAGAAATGGGATGAGGCGCACGCGGCCTGTCAGGCCGAGGGGGCTCATCTGGTGATCCTGAACAACGACAAAGAGCTGGAAGTTCTGAACAACATGCTGAAAGACAAGCCGCATGATTCCGAAACGCAGTACTTCGCGGGGGTGTGGGCGGACACGGAATCTGAGCCGCGAGTGTTTAAGACCGTTTTCAGTGAGTCACATTTTTATAACAGACTGTGGGGTTTGCCACAATAGAGAGATCTCTCTCCAGGCAGATGTTATGCCTGGGGACCGAAGTCCGAAGGAAGAGAGTTAAAAGTTGTATTTATGCAGCCGCATTGAGAAACTTCGTTAGCGACATGTAGAACGATGTGACAGCTGTCATTAGACCTGGCGCTAGCTACTCGTGTGTCGAAGTAGTTATGTAGAGGCCAACTAGGTGGCGCTAGGTCGCTACAAGACTAACGACCGGTCCCGGCTTTGCAATAAGTGTTCCTCTACTATATTATGCATGTATAATACATGTAAACTTTTCTCTTGAATCACTATATCTATTTAAAAAGACCGCATCAAATCCATTGCTTAGTTTCAATGATCTAAGCATACATAGACACACAGACAACGGGAAGCGACTTTGTTTTATACTATGTAGTGAAGAAGCTGAAATACTTATAATTTTATTTTGATTTCAAAATCAATATAAGGTATTAAATTTTAATTGTGGAACACCGTCATAATGTTTTAACATGTAGAATTTTGAACAAATGACTTAGCTACGATATATCGACCGTATTTTATTAGCCTGAAGTTTTATTTCTCTTTCTGTAGTGAATTCGATGTAAATCTGACTCCATTTTCAGATGAAACGCTAGAAGAGGTGGGATACGGGCCATGGGATGAAACCGAACCGAACAACTACGCAGATGGCGAGAACTGCGTGGCGCTGGACACCCGCCGCCACGGCAAATACAACGACGTCTGGTGCCACGTCAAAATGCTGTATGTCTGTGAGAGCTCCGGATTAAAGCCGGAAATCAGCACAACTCCCAGCACGTCCAACAATGACGTACAAAGTGAGCTCAAATTCAATCTCAATTTGGTACCACCTGTACCTATAGCTGAAACAAAATTTTCTTCTCTTTCGTTTTTAAATTGAAAAGCGGCGTGTTGAAACAAATGAATCTAAACGAACGTTATTCTGATTCACATCTCTAAAGATATGAAAAATAATTAAAACTCCGTTCGCTATAAATTTAAATTATGCTAGTAATATTGCATTTGTATTGATGCCTTTGTAAGAAATAGAAACAATTACCCAACAGACGAGTCAAAAAATAATTCACCTTTATGCGTTGATTCACCTTTTTGGATTCCCACTAGCAGCCTGCGAGTCTGTCTGTGCTGAATTCGGTTATCGCTATCCCCCGAGAACTAATGCAACTTTTCGGGAAAAAACTATCCTATGTCCTTCTCCGGGACTGAACCTATTTGTATACCCAATTTCAGCTAAATCACTCCAGCGGTTTAGGCGTGAAAAGGTAACAATCAGACAGACTTACTTTCGCATCCTACTAATATTATAAATGTGAAAGTTTGTGAGTATGTTTGGATGTTTGTTACTCTTTCACGCCAGAACGGCTTGACAGATCTGGATGAAATTTGGAACATAGATAGATTATAGTCTGGAATAACACATAGGCTACTTTTTATCCAGGAGAATTGCGTAATTCCTGCCGGGATAGCGATAAACGAATTCTATGCAGACGAAGTTGCGGGCAAAAGCTAGTTTATAATATTAGTAAGAATAGGAAGGACTGAAAAGTTTATCGAAACAACTAAAGACAAACAACAAAAAATGGCTAAAATGTATATCTTTATTACAGTTCCTGACACTGCGTCGTCACCTGTGCCACCGAAGCAGTACCGACTAGATTACGACTACAACGAGAATACCGACGCTTTCTACAAGCTGCACACACTCAGCTCCAACAAAATGGTTGCCTCCGACAAATGCAACGAAGAGGGAGCAGAACTTATAAAAATCGCATCAGGCGAAGATTTGAAGCAAGTCCTCGCCATGATAAAGTTTCTGGGTGTGAAGGAATCTGTGATTATTGCATCGACAGGTATGCATATCCATTTAAAACCAAAATAAATATCAAAAATCAAAAAAGAAATCATAAGCGTTTTTTAATTTGCAAACAGGCCAAGGACTTTTTTACTGTCTTTTTTTGATACAACACAAAGAAAATTTTTAGAATCTAAAAACTAGACTCAAGTGTTGATCATCTTCAACGGGTGACTGGGCATTTAAGTAGATACTAGGCAAGCGTGCTTTACCCTAGATCACATCGGCTCACCATCAGATGTGACTGTGATCAAACGCTTGCCTATTTCGCATACAATTTTGAACAGATTTTATAGAGAAATCTCAGCGAGCAAGTTCCCTGTTTTTTTTCTTACATGTATACTTCTTGGCGAAAGCGGGACGCCCTTTCTTCCGTCTCTCTAATTCGTTTCCCCCGTAGGTATCTCTATTTCGTATGGCCTCATCTTGCCCTGATGCCGTCGTAGCAGAGGTAATCCCGACTGGTTAAAAAATATTTGCACTTTTACAGTGGACTCTGGACAGCTATCAAGTAGTGAATGCAGCGTGGTGAACGCCAGAGGTGAAATCGCGGCAGTAAGCGCCTACGAGGATCTGCCGTTTATGTGCAAGGTAGCAGCCAGTGACGCGCCGTACAACAAGGAATGCGGCGTTTATTCTAATGGTAACTTAAATTTCGTTAAAAAAATAAGTTTGACACCTACGTTTGCGTGTGGTAGGGCTTTGTGCAAGGTCCGTCCGGATCGCTACCATCATCTTACTCGCTAATCCTGCCGCTAAGTAGCAATGCTTGCACTGCTGTGTTCCGGTGTGGAGAGTAAGACAGCCGGGGAAATTACGGGCACAAGAGGCATTTCATCTTAATCCTCTAGGTTGGCAACGCATCTGCAATCCCTCCGGGGTTGCGGGTGTCTATGGGCAGTGGTGATCACTTACCATGAGGTGACCCACTTGCTCGTTTGCCATCCTATTCATATAAAAAAAACCTACCTTAATCTTAATTAAAATGTAATAAAACACACAATTAATTAAAATAGAGACCTCAGGAGACCCCAGAGCTGGCGTGTACCTCTCCCAGCGAATTTCTCTGGCTGTACAGTGAGGTAATGCCGCCAGTGTCTTGGGGTCTATGCCGCAGGAGGGCCTTTTAGATGGTGTTTTCTTTTTATAGTTAGGTATATTTATTTTTATTTAGTTTTAAGTTTTGTATATTTAGTTAACTTGTATTTTACTTATTCTGCTTAGTTTAAATTATTTCTGAAAATAAATAAATATTAAAATTAAAATTGTAGGTACTAAAACTAAAATAAATCTAAAAACGTACTCCCCCGCGGCATTTAGCCAAAGATGCTGGCAGCATTTCCCCGCTGTATTGCAATACTAATTCGCTGTGCGAGGAAGCAGCCAGCTCTTTGGTCTCCGTTGCAGTCGCATTATTTTTGCTCTTAAGGAGCGTCCTTTACTGAGAGCATTCTTTTTTTTTAATCTAATATTTTTACGAGGCTTAAGTGCACTTGTGTGACTGTGCCAGCCTCATTGGATGTCTCTTGGCTGAGAGCATTCAATTTAACCTTCAGTCAGCAAACGTCATCACCGCTGGAATATTTGACGCCGAATGCTTATTACACCCGAATGCTCTCAGTGAGGGACGCTTCTTAATACAGTACTAAATAGAACAAATATATTAAATTCAAACGTTTTTTGCTCTGTATTTGGTCGAGCCAACTTAAAACAATTATGAATTGCATGATATTTGATAGCCGGATAGACTTTAATATGCCCGGCCATGGGAAATATAAATGTTTATCATGTATTTAGATTTTAATCGTGATGATTTTTACAAACGCTTTTAAACTAAACTATCGATGGTACACAAATTCCCCTCAGAGAACGTGTGAACTAATCATTCCTATATCTAAATCTGTTAAGTATTTGGTATTTTTTTGCAATTATAGGTCTCTTTCAATGATCATATGATTTAATCGTGTAAACAAATAGTAGAGAGAGCCTAAGGCAACAAGACCTATAGACCACGTTTAGCATGATTGTGGGCGTATGGATGGAAAGGGGAATCAAAACAGTGATGGGTTGCTAGCCCCATTGCCTATTCATGAACCCTAAGATTTTCACCCAATCTCTCGATGGGCTTTTACATACATTCTATGTTTTTTCTTTGCTCCCATACCAGCTAAATAAATAAATAAATTAAAATTTTGCAGGTTACGAATCAAGAATGTCGACCACAGGCAGTTGCTACAGGGTATCCACAGCTGCAGCCACCTGGAATGACGCCTACGCAAACTGCCGGGCCGAGGGGGCTCACCTGGTGATCCTGAGCAACGACCAAGAGCTGGAAGTTCTAAACAAAATGTTGAAAGACAAGCCGCGTGGTTCAGAAACGCAGTACTACGCAGGAGTGAGGGCTGACACGAAAACTGAGCCGCGAGTCTTTAAAACCGTATTAAGTGAGTCCCATTTTATTCCTATTAACCGTTACAGCGTCATATTTTTCGATTTGATTATTAAATATAAAACTTTGTTTTCAGATCAAAAACTGGAAGAGGTGGGATACGGGCCGTGGGATGAAAGCGAACCGAACGACTACGCTGGTGGCGAGAACTGCGTGGCGCTGGACACACGCCGCCACGGCAAATACAACGACGTCTGGTGCCACGTCAAAATGCCGTACGTCTGCGAGAGCTCCGGCCCAAAGCCATCAACTAAATCATCTCCCAACAACACTGTAAAAAGGGGGCTTTCATTCAGCGCCAATGTCATGCAAACATTGAATTTCTTCTTTTCTACGCCTTACTTTTTTAACTGAAACGATACTTCCTAATGCGTTGATGTAATGTAATTTTTATCGTTTGTCAATAGCTTAAAATTTACAAAACGATTCCAAACCAATGTAAAATTCAAGTCAGCCTTCAATAATTTAAATAACTTCGCAATTATAAGTTAGTTATTACTAAAATGAATTGTCAGATTAGATCCCGAACCTATAACTACTTAATTTATTCTATTGTATTAGAAATACCGGCCAAGTCAAGTCGGAGTCATACGCGAAAGCTTTCGTACCTTTTTACACGAAAAGTTTTTTATGCACCTAATATGAGAATCATCTTTAAATAATATTATTGATATTTCCTTTTTCTTTATTTTATTATTCACTAGCTGTTGCCGTCGATTCCATCTGCTTGGAATTCGCTTATCGCTATCCCGCAGGAACTACGCAATTTTACGGGATGAAAGCTATACTAAGTCCTTCCTCGGGACTATACCTTGTCACGTTGCGTGCGGTTCAGGAGTTCAGGATTTAAGTTGAAGAGTAAAATTCGGATAGACGGTGTGTTAAGTTATTTTTTTTTTGTAAAATGAAGGCACCTAGAACAAACATAGGCACATGTTAAGAGAGAAAGTACATAGAAAAGAAAAACTAACAAACGATGGCAAATAATATGGGTAAACACTTACAATGGTGCCTTCTGCAGTAGGTATATAACAATTTCGAGACACACAAACTGTTGTAATTAGGTACACTTTAAAAGAACGATCTTGAAGACTGATAAAATATAATGGGCGACTGTGCGCTGGCAGAACTGAAGAGCGAATGAGAAGGCCGATGATTGATTGAAAACAACAAATGAATTTTGAATTTTGAAATAGGAACTGAATACACTTAATTTAAAATAAGCTTTTTTTTTAAAAGTTAAACAACAAAAAGGTAAAGCTCTGTAACAAGCTATAACAGCCTCGTTACAATACCCGGTCTGCCCTGGTAGAAAAAATCCTGAGAGCCAAAGAAAGGATTTTTTCTAAAAAAACACACTATCATTTTATATAAAAAAACAAGAAAAAGAAAAATTAAGCTAAATGACTTAATGTAAGTAATGGATGAGATGTATAGCAATTTAGAAGATGATGGTGTTATAAACAATGATAATTATACAGGAGAACAATTAAAAACTTACATACAATGTTCACACAGTCATACATCATTCTAACAAAGTTTTGGTTGTACATTGGTAACAACCCAAAACGATCATACAAGAGTTTACTTTTAAATTAAAGGATAAACTCAAAATGTTCTCAGCATGATAAAGGCTTATTTATTAAAATCAGTTATCAACCGCTGATATTGGATGATAGATGAGAGTATATTATTTACAAGCTTTCTAGTAAAGAACGGATACGCAAGTTACTGTCGCTCCATTTAGAAGTACCGGAGGAACAAAAGAGGACCTCAAGGTAAAAATAATGGTATAATACCATAACTAAAGCGAGATAGCTCACTGAGAAAGATAAGTAGTAAGTTATTACTAAACAAAAGTTATAAATTGACCTAAAGCCATAATTCGATGAGTAATCCAAAAGTTTAATGAAATGAGTAATGAAATAATGATAGAATTGTAGCTATGTACAGTAAAAATGTTCGAGAAAAATAACGCTGTTGTTACTAACAATCGAGAACAACAACCAGGTAGGTAGCTATGTATGTATGTACGTAAGTATGTATGTACGTAAGTATGTATGTACGTAAGTATGTATGTACGTAAGTATGTAGTAAAATTTGATAATTCTAAAATAAGCCGAGTTGAAAACAGTAATTAATGTTAAGCCAAAGTAAACCGATGAAAATATAAGAGAAGACTAAGTTCTATTTTGGAATTTTGGGAAGAGTGAATAAATGTTGAGTAGGTAATGTCAAAATAAAGTAAGCCAATGAAAATGTAAGGGAAGACTATGTTCTATTTTAGAATTTTGGGAAGGGGTTTCAAGTCCCTGATATGCCACCGTCCGAGTGACTTACCGAACATATCTGATAAGACATAAATAAGTGGAGAGATCTTTTTTGTGACGATACATTTAGTAAATTTTGGAGCAAGTTTAGCAGAGTGGTATTTGTCTGAACAACTTAAAGTATAGTTATGTTTCCAGACGTAATCACCTATGTTAAATTCCAAATTTTGGCGATGTTTATTATAAGTTAAGGCATTGGATTGGTGAGCTTGCCAAAGACGTTTTTGAACTTCAGAGAATAATGGACTGAGAAGGCCTAAGTTGTCAGCATATTCGTCATGAGGTGCGAATATTATTTCATCAGTCGTGTCTGTTTTGTTATAAATGGAACCACAAGTTACTAGCTCGCGTCCGAAGACAAGAAATGCAGGAGTAAATTTAGTGGTTTCGTTCACTGAAGCATTAACAGCAAATTGAATTTTGTTTAAGTGAAGATCCCATGACCTATGGTCATTTTGGACAAAGGAAGCAATTGCTGTGATCAAAGTTTTATTGTAGCGTTCAACTGTATTAACTTGAGCACAATAACGTGGAGTGTAGTGAATTTTTGGAATATTGTAGAATTTAAATAAGTCTGTCATTTCTTGGCTTGTAAACTGGGGACCGTTATCAAGAATTACTGTCTCAGGTATACCGTATGTCATAAATACTAAATGTTCCAGAATATGTTTAATTACTGAAGAAGTCGCTCTTTTAATTGGATATAGAAGACAATATTTTGAAAAACAGCATGTGACCACGAAAATGTATTTATTGTGTTTATGGGAAGTAGGTAAGGGACCTATAAGATCGATTGATAAACATTGGAAGGGTCGCGAACAATGTTTTGGTTTGCCCATTAATCCTATAGTTAATTGATTTTGATGTTTGTATGCAAGACAAATTTCACATTTAGACACTAAGGTGCAAACATCTCTGTACATACCTGGCCAGAAATATTTCATTTTCAACCTTTGGTATGTTTTGAAAATTCCGAAATGTGCTGAAGTTGGTTGAGAATGATTTTCGGTAATTAGTGGTATTCTATACTCTAATGGGATAACCTCTTTCCAGTTATATTCTGATTGTAATAAAGAGTTAGTTTGTGAATATTTGTATAATTTGTTATTATTTATAATATAATCTGGGGTGGAGCTTGGATTGCTACTGCATTTAGCATAGAGTGAATTGAACCAATCGTCATTTGTTTTGGAACTGTCATAATTAATTATGCTAATGGGAATTGAGCGTGATAAGGCATCGGGAATTAGGTGGTCTTTACCACGTTTATGTTTTATGTCAAAGTTGAAAGCTGATAAGCGAATGCTCCAGCGGGCCAAACGTCCTGTAATATTATCTAGGTGGAGAAACCATTGCAAGGCAGAGTGATCTGTATAGATCGTGAATTTTTGACCATTGTCTAGGTAACAGCGCCAGTGTTCTAAAGCTAAGATAACACTAAGGAGTTCTCTTTCCGTTATGGCGTAATTTCTTTGGGGGCCTGTAAGAGTTTTACTCATGTAAGCAATAGGTTTTTCAACACCGTTATGGTCTTGTGTTAGCATAGCTCCGACAGCAAAGCTAGAGGCATCACAATGGACAGCAAAGGGTTTGGTAAAGTCTGGGCAAGTAAGGACAGGAGTTGAAACTAAGGCTTCTTTAATCTTTTTAAATGCGTTATCGGATTCTGAAGACCATTTGAAAGGGGGTGCTTTTTTAGAGGTAGACGTTAGTTTAGTGAGAGGAGCGACTAGAGTGCTGAAATCTGGAATGAAGCGTCTGTACCAGCTCGCTGTTCCAAGAAATTTTTTGACTTCACGAGAAGAAGATGGAGGAGGTATGTTGAGAATAGCTTGAACTTTGTCAGGGTCGGTCTGAAGGCCGTGCTCATTGACAATGTAGCCTAAATATTTGAGTTCCTTCCTAAAGAATGAACATTTTGGAAAATTCACTGTAATACCTGCGTTATTGAGTTTAGATAGGACTTTGTTCAGTAATGAAATATGCTCATCGAAAGTTTGACTGATGATAATAATATCATCTAAATATGCGAAAACAGAATTGTTTAACTCCAAATTATCTGTGGGGAAAAGATGATCCATGAGACGTTGTTGAGAAGCAGGCGCATTGGTAAGACCAAATGGCATTACCTTAAATTGGAACATGCCTCGACCAGGCACATAAAACGCGGTTTTGGATCTATCAGAAGGGCGTAATGGTATTTCCCAGAAAGCTTTAGCTATGTCGATTGAAGATAAATATTTTGCATTTTTAAGTTTATCTAAGATATCTGAAATAAGTGGTAATTTATATGCATCTTTCCGTGTTATAGAATTTAATTTTCGGCTATCGATGCAAAATCGCCAAGTTCCGTCCTTTTTGGGCGTGATTAGAACTGGATTAAGCCAGGGACTTTCACATGACTCGATAACATCCAACTTTAACATTTCATCAACTTCTCTACAAAGGGCTTTTTGCTTTTCCGGGGATAACCGATAATAATGTTGCCTGAGAGGGGAATGGTCACCGGTATCGATATGATGCTCTATCAAATGAGTCTTGCCTAAAGGTAAAGTATCGGTGGATATGTTTCTAAATTGTTGGATAATAGTGTTAGATATTAAACGTTGTGTGTTAGTCAATTCATCGTAGTGAGTCACCTGTTTACTGTCAGAGTCAATGAGAAAAGTTTTGTTGTCGGTAGCTGAACATGAAGTAATATTTTGAAGTATATCTGGGCCTAAATTAAATAGTTTCCAAAAGTCTATACCTAAGATAAGGGGTTGTCTAATAGTAGGTATGACGTGAATAGTTAGGATGGCAACCTTGTTTTTAAATTGAATAGGTAATTGGATAGTACCGATGGATGCAATTGGTTGGCCATTGGCTACTGAACCTGTAATTTTTTGTTTGCGATTCAGTTTCAACCCTTTTTTAAGGAGTAATTCATATGAGTCATTACCCAAGATAGAAATAGAGCTACCGCTATCTAATAAACCACGTAGTTTGAGGTCATTCGATTGTATAGTAACGTATGGTCGATCGTCATTTGATGGGTTTGTAAATAGTGATGTAGTAGTTTTATATGATTTCAGAAATATTTTAATTTTCTCTAACCAGAGAATCCATTCTGATTCTGTAGTTTTTGTAACGTTATTTTTCTCGATAATTAGTTTTTTGACTGTTTATGACAAACAGTGCACTTTGGATAAGTGACATTAGCCATGCCACAACGAAAACAAACTACTTTAGTGCTTGCACAAGAGTCTAGATTGTGATTATTGGTTCTACACCGTGGACAAGTAAATCTTTCGATTTGCTTTTCTTGGGGAGTAACGGAATTAATTTGTTCCGCGTTCGTTGAGTATGGATAAGACGGTACGAACGGAAGACTGTTTGAAGTAGATGGGCTAGGGTTTGAAGGGCGGGATGGTTGCGATTGAAAACGGGTATAGTTATGGCGCGGTACATCATTCTGAGTGTAATCACAACTTTCGTACCATTTACTGGAGGTTAGTAATGCGGTTATGGAAGTGAGGTCAGTGGGCAATAAGCGTGAGCTGTAAGTCGGATTCATGTTACGTCGGAGAATATCTATTTTTGTTTTCTCTGATAATGGTTCTTGAAGTTTCGAGAATAGGGCGTCCATGGCCGAGAAATAAATAATGATCCGTTCGCCTGATTTTTGCTTACGGTCATCTATGACTTTTTTGAGTTTATAGTCATAGTCATGGATTTCGAAATCTTGTAAGAATTGACTTTTGAATAATGCCCAACTTGTCAAAGTATTTTTCCTCGCTCTGAACCATTCTAGAGGGGGCCCTGACAGAATGTCATAGATGTTTTTGTATAGTTGTCTTTGGTCGACATTTTTAGAAATTGCAAATTCTTCTATTTTTTCTATAAAGTCTCTAGGGCAAGTATCGCCTTTGTAATGGAATCTTTTGAAATCTATGGCTCTAGCTTCCGCTAAAAATGACAACCTTTGGGAAAGAAGGTCTAAATCTGTCGGTTGTTGTAATGAGGTTGTGGAATGGTACGTACTTGAAGTAGTTGAGCTTGTCGTTAGTCTGTCAAAGTCAGTTTGGCATTGTGCGTACTGTCGTGAAATATTTTGAAATGTGTCTAATATTTCTACGGGTAATTCTGTTGTAATGTCCATGCGATTAATTCGCTGAGATACATGTATGAGATATGTGTGTATCTTGTCCTTAAACGAGCTATTAGTGGGTAAAGTCAATAGTCTTGAAGAGACTACAGTCATGCATTTCGTCAAGTCGTTTAAGTCTTGGACAACTGTGTAAGGGCTTGGAAAATCGGTACTTTGGTTATTTTGTAAGAATTGGTTTAATTGTTGTCGTAATTCTTCCGCAGTTGCTGTGGACTGAACGCCTACAGAACGAAGTTTCAGTTCGTAGATCAGCTCTGGCTTGTTCAAATGAATGGGATTCATTGTATTATTACGAGAGAAGAGAGAAGAGAGATGTTTTATTGGGGACGGGGAATTTTGGGGAGGATTTTACCTAATGATTTATCCGAATAAATTTTATAGTTCTTAGTCGTGTTTGTATTTTTCTGTACTGTATGTGATAATATGTATGTGTTATGTATGGATGTATCAACAACCTGAGAGGGTTGGTGTAGGATACACTACGGGATATTCTCCCGTAGCACTGCCGTAAGTCTGTAACTAGGACATGACTCGTGTGACTCCCGAAGAGTTTTAAACACGCGAGAATGTCACTAGCTTATGTTGATTCCAGTGGGAATCTTGGGATAGTGTTGTTGTCTGTAAAATGTAGTGAGTTATTGTGGTGTTTAGTATATTGTAGGAGTACTGGAAGTGTTGTGTTTGTAATTTAAAATACACCAGCACAGAAAAATACGAAGATTGCAATCAGATTGCGATTACTTACGAGAGCTGAACTGAATATTACGTACCTACTTACGTACACAACCTGTGAGATATTAAGTAAATATGAAATGAATTAGTAGCGATATTTATTGACATATGAGTGCCGGTGATGGGATGGGTGAAATATGGTATAAAATACATCAGAATAAAAAAAAACTATTAATATTAATCATGTCGAAGTTTCTTCGTTCGCCGCTTTCAAAGGAATTGGAATGGGTTGGGGCTCGGAGAAGGCTCGGCGAAGGCTCGGCGAAGGCTCGGTGAAGGCTCGGTGAAGGCTCGGTGAAGGCTCGGTGAAGGCTCGGTGAAGGCTCGGTGGTGGTGGGGTTGGTGGTAGGTTCGACCACGTTGAGGCGCCAATTGTCACGTTGCGTGCGGTTCAGGAGTTCAGGATTTAAGTTGAAGAGTAAAATTCGGATAGACGGTGTGTTAAGTTATTTTTTTTTTGTAAAATGAAGGCACCTAGAACAAACATAGGCACATGTTAAGAGAGAAAGTACATAGAAAAGAAAAACTAACAAACGATGGCAAATAATATGGGTAAACACTTACAATGGTGCCTTCTGCAGTAGGTATATAACAATTTCGAGACACACAAACTGTTGTAATTAGGTACACTTTAAAAGAACGATCTTGAAGACTGATAAAATATAATGGGCGACTGTGCGCTGGCAGAACTGAAGAGCGAATGAGAAGGCCGATGATTGATTGAAAACAACAAATGAATTTTGAATTTTGAAATAGGAACTGAATACACTTAATTTAAAATAAGCTTTTTTTTAAAAAGTTAAACAACAAAAAGGTAAAGCTCTGTAACAAGCTATAACAGCCTCGTTACAACCTACCTCTGTACCAAATTTCATTTAAATCGGTTCGGTGGTTTAGGCGTGAAAGCGTAACAGACCGACGGACAGACAGAGCTACTTTCGCATTTACAATATTAGTAGGGATTAGCGGCTTTCTTAATGCACATAAAAATGTCAAGTACTAACTCATCACGTTTTGACCGACAAACAGAGAGGCAGGAGAATCTTAGCAATAAAGTATTAATAGTCTCGTTGGACACCCTTAGACAAGGTTCAATGGTTAACGTTGGAAGGTTAGGTTGGAAGAGATCCCTTTTAGGGATAAGTTCGCCTTTGTGCATTTATGTTGTCCTGTATTCATCTTTTTCTTGTGTTTTATGTACAATTAAGAGTTATACATACATACATATTATATACGAGGTACAGAACCCTGAAAAAGTATGCAAATACTTACATACCTAGTATTAATCAATTTTCCAGTGTCATTTGGTCTCATTGTTTATTTTCTTATATTTTGATTTGTATAATTTTGATTATTTACTTATGTGACATATTTGTTATAATAAAATTTGAAAATCTGACCTTTAATCTTCATAACCTAGGTACTTGAACAGTAACTTCCTAAATAAAGTTAATAAATAAATGCAAAAATAAGTACATTGTCTTATTTATTTTCTTCTTAATTAACTTAACCAGTTCATAAATTAATAGTCGCGTCCACAAAAAAATGAAAATATTTACTTTGATTTATTCAATGATGATAATAATACCGAACGCTAGTTTATAAAAAAAGCAGAAGAAACTCTTGATTTTGTTTTTTTTACACGCGACATCCATAAAATCTTTATCCCTTACTGGGTAGAATGAGCCTAAGGCAACAAGACATAAAGCCACGTTTAGCATTTTTTTTTGCTTTCGCAAATTAGGAGGACTTATAAATTATGCGCAGGTATTGTTTTAGTTTTTGTGTCGTCAAATACTTAAGAAACATAATTTTCATGCATTTTAATATACACCCACAATCGTGCTAAACGTGACATTTAGGCCTTGTTACCTTAGGCTCTGTCTACCCAGTGAAGGATAAAGACGTAATATAAATCTTCTATATATTATATAAAAGAAAGTCGTGTTAGTTACACTATTTATAACTCGAGAACAGCTGAACCGATTTGGCTGAAAATTGGTAGGGAGGTAGCTTAGAACCAGAAGACGGACATAGGATACTTTTTATCCCGATTTTCCCACGGGATTGGAAAATTCCGAAATGTTGTACTAATAAAGCTACAGACATTAAATTTAGCATGCCTACACATTATTCCTTGATTTGTATAAAGATGCACTTACAAAGGAATTTTTCAAATTTCCCACTGGATAAAAATACGACTATTTGTAACTCAAGAACGGCTTAACCGATTTGGCTGAAAATTGGTAGGGAGGTAGCTTAGAACCAGGAGACGGACATAGGATACTTTTTATCCCGATTTTCCCACGGGATTGGAAAATTCCGAAATGTTGTACTAATAAAGCTACAGACATTAAATTTAGCATGCCTACACATTATTCCTTGATTAGTGTAAAGAGTTACAAAGGAATTTTTCAAACTTAAGGCGGAACAAAGTTTGCCAGGTCAGCTAGTTATGTATGTATTTCCGCTGAGCTTTGCTACCCTGTGTGTGGGGCGGAGCGCGGCGGGATGATGGCGTGTTTCACTATAGTAGGGTGACGGCACTAGTAATGAACACGGACCCAATAATGCACAATAACTCTTATTTAAAAGACACTAAGGCATAGTCATTTATTTTACAACAGTCAATTTAAAACCATATCATCTTCAAATTAAGATTGAAGTGTCCATTACTGGTGTTTGTCAGCTTAAAGTGTCTAACACTGGTCCCGTCACCCTAGTAGGTTTACTTACATTAGATTCCGAGGGCGGTGAAATAAAGAATGTCTCAGATCGCAGGAACTTGTCGCACGAGCCAAAGGCGAAGGCGATAAATAAAGACCGCATTTGCATATTCACATAATAATTATGCATTTGCATATTTCAGCCATTCTCAGCGGTATAAGCATATTTTACCTAAGATCTAGTTATGATGCATATTATCGGTACCTACCTACAATTAAAATTTTTTTTCACTCACCCTGCGTTCCGAAATGCGACCAAATTTAATAACAGTCACAAAATATAAGGGCTATTGAGTAATAATTGTGACTTTTTACTGCATTTCGAAACCCAGTCAGTAGCCGCGCGCGTCTTTTGTTATACTTGTTCATACTTGACGTGCGTGCTTATTGATTGATTTGTGTGAAAAAAATAAAAAAATGAATAGGATTCCTAAAATTTATCATTTAATTTTGCATATTCTGCCAATTTTCGTGCATATTTCAAGCATATTTCATGCATATTTGCATGCATATAACAAGCTTTTTATGTTGCATATAATCCGGTCTCTAGCGATAAATATACACCGCCCGAGGTGCATAAACAATTTTATGTCGTCCTCTGGCCAAGTGGAAATTTCCGCTCGCGTAGCGGGCAGTAAATTGCTACTTACGATAAAACCTCGTAAAAACACATAGGGATAGGAAAAACAAATATATCAGGGAATAAAAGTTCTTGATTCATTTGATAGTACCTATCATTTGAAAAACAGCGCCTTCTCTCGTCCCTGGTGTGCAGTAGATGTTCCACGGGAGCTTGTAATTGTGTCGTACAGACACATTATTCAAACAGATGACGCTTAGCGGCAAAAATTCGCATAGTAACAAGGTCACGTGACAGCTAGTAACAGGTAGAAAAAAGCGAAGACTACCCACCTGCTATGGATGGTGTAGGGGTAGGTACCTATAGCACGCGTCACGGAATGACGAGGATCCCGGTTCGATTCCCGGCCATAGTTTTACTTTTCGGATTTTTCTATGTGTTCTAATTTTCAGGGACATTTAGAAATATAATAGGGATATTGTTAAAAATACTACCGTTACGAAATATCATTAAATACCTACATACGCGTGTGATCTGTGTCTCTATCTAACCCAGCAGATTGCCCGCGTTGGATTGATAAAGTAAACAAACTTTGACACAATTAATATTGCATAAGTAATCCAAGTGATATAAACACTTTACTTCTTCAATTATGTGTTAGTTGCCTTAACTAGCTCTCCCGGACAGTGCAATATACCAAAAAAGTTGAATAATGGACTACTGGATTATTCTTTTTGCTTCGATTGTGTCTGGTAGGTACATAACAAAATTTATCTCACGCTTTTGGTCGTGTCAAGAATGTTCCTACGTAGGTAACAATAATTAATATAAAATTGACGACGATAGCTGTCTATTATGCCCTTGTGAATTGGCATTGTTCATTTTTTTAAGCTGTGCTTTTTGATGAGGTTTCTTTTTTTAAGTTATTGTCTATGTTTTTTTGTATCCTAGGTTACGAAGTTGTTATTGCCTTGTGTTGTCAGTTTTGTTTTGGTTGTAAATATATGAAACAGTGAACGAACAAATGGTTTAAATATTAACAAATAGGAATATGGAGACTTCCGCTAGTGTATATATTTAACAGGTTATGGGCTGCCCCATATTCCTCATTTTCAGTGATTCGGATAAAGATAATTATACTAAATTTACGATCTCTATAATTTTGACAATTTCATAATTCATATATTTTTATTAAAGCACTATAACTAGACTGTTATCGGAGCAAAAGGCCTACAAGAGCAAAATATGGCTCAATCGAAAATACAAAATGTAGTTTGTCGGTTAGAAGACGGAAACAATTTTCATAATTGGAAATTTAGAGTGGAGTTGTTGATGGAAGAGAAAGGCCTTGGTGATATATTGGTTTGTGCTGTTGTAAAGGAGGAAGATAAAATTAAGGATGCACAAGCGAGATCGCTGATAGTACAATGCATAGGAGATAAATTTTTGGAAATTGTGAAAGGGTGCAAAAGTGCTAAAGATATGATGAATTCTCTAGAAAATATATTTACACGAAGAAGTATTATGAACAAATATAATTTGAAAAAGAGGCTAATCGAGTTGAAGTGTGAAAATAACGAAAAATTGCAAGATTTCTTTTTGAAATTTGACAAACTAATAAGCGACGTTGAAGTAATGTCAAAAATGGATGAATCTGATAAAGTGGTACATTTGCTACTCGCCTTACCCTGTAAATACAACAATGTTACGACAGCTTTAGAAGCAATGAATGAAGAACTGACTTTAGAAAAGACAAAAAGGACACTACTTGATGCAGAGATTAGACTGGATGACATGATCGCACCAAACCAGGATAGTGCGTTTAATATAGAGTGCTGGAACTGCAATGAAAAAGGACACACTGCAAGATATTGTCACAAAAATTTTCAAAACAGACAGGATTTTACTTCCCATCGGGGAGCTTCTGTCCGAGGTGGTGAGCCATATAGACGGAGTCGAGGCAGAGTGCAGAGACACATTCGAGGTGCGAATAGAGCATGTACATCGAGGGATGATGCAATAATAGTCCACGAAGAAACCACAGAAGAAGTGGGATGTATGATTGATGGAGAGTTTAATTTAACTTGTAAGGCAATTTTTGATCAATCAATTTGCTTTGTAGTAGATTCAGGTGCATCACAAAATTTTATATCTGATATTTATACGCAATGTATGACCAATATTAAAAACTTAGAACATCCCATAAAAATTAACACGGCTAATGGTGAAAAGTTATTTGCATATCAAAGCGGCAGATTACAGATAAAATGTGGTAACGTTAAGTTTGCAGTGGAAGGACTTATAGTAGCAAATTTAGCCTATAATCTTCTGTCTGTACGTAAATTATTGGAAAAACCAAACGAAATCATATTTGTAAATAAATATGCAAAAATAACATTTTATAATGGATCTAATGTATGGGCATACAATAATGGAAAACTTTATATTTTACAGGGTGAAATTATAACTGAGGATGGAGTCGCGGCTATGTATTCGGCGGATGGCATGTTATGGCATAGACGCTTAGGACATACCAGCTCTAAAACTTTACAAAGGCTACAGCTACCACTTAACGACAATGTATGTAATGCCTGCATGAAAGGTAAGGCAACACGGTTACCATTCAAACCACTAGGGCGACCTAGGTCTCGTCAGGTCTTAGAACTGTTACATAGTGATATAGCGGGCCCATCCAGCATTCCAACTATACAGGGTGAAATTTATTTTCAAACGATTATAGATGATTTTTCCCATTTTTGTGTAGTTTTCTTGCTAAAAAGAAAATCTGAAGCCGTCGAGAATATTACTAACTATATCCGTCGATACGAAAACGAACTTGAGACAACAGTTAAAAGGATTAGATGTGATAATGGAGGCGAATACACCTGCAATAATCTACGTCAATTTTGTAACCTGAAAGGTATAGCTTTAGAATATAGTTTACCATATTCACCAGCTAGCAATGGTGTGGCCGAACGAATGAATAGAAGTTTATACAACAAAGCAAGAACTATGCTCATTGAAACACAGCTGCCGAAAAATTTGTGGGGTGAAGCTATAAAATGTGCAGCTTATCAGCTAAACCGTTGTACATCTATGGCTATTGACTACAAAACTCCTTGTGAAATTTTACATGGAACAAGAGACTTAAACAAACTACGTGCATTTGGTGCAAAGGCGTGGGCTTACATTTTACCTAAACCTGATAAACTTTCAGAAAGAGCACGTGAGTGTAGGATGGTAGGCTATAGCAGAACTGGGTATAATCTATGGGATCCTAAAAACAATAAAATATTTGTGTCACGAGACGTGAGGTTCGATGAAAACAACATTATATACAACGAAAGTATACAAACTGATAACGAACAAGAGTGGCAAAGAGTAAGTATGTCAGAAATGAATTCAGAAATTAATAATCGGATCACTGAACCTGAACAAGATAGTAGAGATGGAGAAGAGGTTATCATTGATAATACGAATATTGATGAAGAAAATACGGAACCAGAAGAAATATTTGAAGACTGTACTGAAGAAACTTTAAATGAGAGAAACGACGTTACAAATGAACATGTGATAAAAACAAGAAGTGGCAGAATTATTAAGCCTCCAAAAAGATTAGAAGATTTTGAAACATATGTGGCCTACTGTTTGTGTACGGGTGATCCAAGTTCTTACAACGAAGCGGTAGAAAAAGGCCAAGAGTGGCAAGATGCCATAGATAAAGAATTAAACTCCCTTAAATGTTTGGAAACCTGGGAAGAATCGAAATTGCCTAAAGATAAAAAGGCTATAGACACCAAATGGGTATTCACCACTAAAAAGGATGGTACAAAAAAGGCCAGATTAGTGGCGAAAAGATTTCAAGAAGAAACATTTTTTAATGTGTACTCACCAGTAGCTCGTATGCCTACAATTCGTATGATGCTGAGCCAAGCGTTACAAAATGATATGTATATGAAACAATTAGATGTTCCAACAGCCTTTTTAAATGGGTTTTTAAAAGAAGACGTTTATATAAAACCGCCTTTAGGAGTAAAAGCGGAAAAGGGTGTTGTTTTAAAGCTAAAAAGGTCGCTCTATGGGCTAAAACAAGCACCTAAATGTTGGAACGAAAGACTTCATTCTTTTTTAATTCAAAAAGGTTTTAGACAGTCGAAACATGACTTTTGTTTATATGTTTTGGAAGATGTATTCTTATTAGTTTATGTCGATGATATAATTCTAACGTCGAAAAGTAAAATAAACTTAAATAAGTCACATGATTTTCTAAAAACTGAATTTAACGTCAAGGACCTTGGAGAGGTGAGTGCTTACTTGGGATTGGATATTGTTAGAACGCCAGAAGCAATTTCAATCTCTCAAGAATCTGCAATAAATAGATTGCTTGATAAATTTAATATGACAGATTGCAAAGGAGCAGAGACACCGATGGAAGTAAATTTCACAACAAATGACAATGAACCCATTACCTTCGATATACCATATCGTGAGCTTATAGGTAGTCTTCTATACCTAGCTACTTCAAGTAGACCTGATATTTGCTTCGCAGTATCTTTCTTAAGTAGATTTTTGGATGAGCCCACTTTATCCCTGTGGAAAGCAGCTAAGCGTGTTTTGCGGTATCTAAAAGAAACTAAGTCAAAATCTCTCGTATATAAACGGGATAGCAGGTGTAACCTAGTTGCATATACCGATGCTGACTGGGCAGGCGACAAAAAAGATAGGAAAAGCGTGAGTGGTTCTGCTGTTTTCTTTGGAAATAATTTGTTGGCCTGGTTCTGTAAGAAACAAAATGTTGTCGCCTTATCAACAGCCGAAGCTGAATATGTAGCTGCAGCTCTAGCGTGCACAGAATTAATTTGTTTAAAGGGTTTGTTACAAGATTTTAACAGTCCTTCAAGTTCAATGTTACTTGTTGATAATCAAAGTGCGATTAAATTAATGGAATCTAATGAAAACAGTAAGAGGTCAAAGCACATTGACATAAAATATCATTTTATCAAAGATTTAATTAATAAACGTGATATAATTGTAAAATATGTAAGCACGGATGAAAATACAGCAGATATTTTGACAAAGGCTTTAGGAAAAATTAAGCACAAATACTTTGTCCAAAAACTAGGCTTTAATTGAATATGTGCCTGTAAAGTTACAATAGTCATTATCATTACATAGTATAAAATAAAGTCGCGTTGCCTATGTCCCTATGTATGCTTATATCTTTAAAACTCCAAAACGGATTTTGATGCGGTTTTTTTTTAATAGATAGTGATTCAAGAGGAAGGTTTTTATGTATAATTCTACGCAGACGAAGTTGCGGGCAGCAGCTAATGAGTTATTATTATAATTATCTATAACTAAAATAAGTGTTTCTTGAACTTGAGGGGGGGATAGGGTTTGTTTAATGAAATCAAAGAATATTCTTTGATTTCAATGTTTAATGTGTGTGTTAGTTTTTTTTTATTGTTTAATATTTTATAACAATTCTTTTTCTGTGGTGAATCAGAATTGAGGGGGGATGATGAGGTTTCTTTTTTTAAGTTATTGTCTATGTTTTTTTGTATCCTAGGTTACGAAGTTGTTATTGCCTTGTGTTGTCAGTTTTGTTTTGGTTGTAAATATATGAAACAGTGAACGAACAAATGGTTTAAATATTAACAAATAGGAATATGGAGACTTCCGCTAGTGTATATATTTAACACTTTTAACACCTTTATTTGATAAAATGGACTATTTCAAGCAACTAATTTGAATATTATTTATGCTTTTACGTAGCTTTGTTAATTAATAATAAATGTTTTTTCGCTGTTTGATAATTCGTGAATTTAGACAGAATCCCAATCGCCTTCGTTCGGCTGGCTATAAAAAAAACGGCTTTGTCTATGGTTTTGTCGATTTGACAGTGACACGTGACAGTTGCCATAGGTAAAGTTTTTTTTTCATTTTTGTGGCAAACAATCGATGCTGGATTCTGTCTAAAAACCGGGTCGTTCGGTCAAACAAAGGTTCAAAGTACTTTTACAAAAATATCTGCAATCATAAAGTATTTTTGAAATCGGAGAAGATAAATCGGATAATTGATGGTTTTCCTCGAAATGGTTTTCGAATTGGAGCATACTAAAAAAAATGAACAATGCCAATTGTCGCACGGTGTGTCTGTTACACCCTATATCAGGAATCTGCAAATAATTTTGTAGTAGTCTGTAAGAAATAAAACAAGACCGTCGCGGGCCGTTTGTCAGATGATGACTAGCAACCATGATTTAAATGTAAACTTTTTTTTAAGATATTGAAATCCACACAAAATAGGTTCGCCATTTGGTGAGCCCTTCCTTTATAATATACTAGCTTCTGCCCGCGACTTCGTCTCCGTAGAATTATACATAAAAACTTTCCTCTTGAATCACTCTATCTATTAAAAAAACCGCATCAAAATCCGTTGAGTAGTTTTGAAGCTATAAGCATACATAGGGACATAGGGACAGAGAAAGCGACTTTATTTTATACTATGTAGTGAAGTGATAGTGATGATGCTTGATTGATTCTGATGCATATTTATTTGTTTTTTTACTTGTTGATCTTCTGAGTTGAATAATAGCGACACCAGGCGCCCTATAGAGAAAAAGTAAATGGGTCTATATCGGATGGTCGAATAATTGCTTGGTCTGGTTTTCTGCATTGGGTCCGCATTTCCTCCGCGGTGGTTTTTAGATAGGTGTTATGGTGCTTATTATGCAGAATAGCCATTAGTTTTAATATAATCACGCCTGATGGTGAGCGAAGGCAGGGCCTAAACACTTCAGACCCACCACACTCCTGGCACTACCCTGGAGTTAGGGTGGGACTGAACCATACCACCATAGTAGTGCTGGGATTTGACGAATTGAAAAAAAAATCGATGGAGCCCCGCGTAGCATAAGGAGCTACCTAACTAACCTAACCTATCTAATACCCGTAGCTTACAGCACTACGGTGGTACGGTTCAGTCCCACCCTACCCCCAGGGTAGTGCCAGGGGTATGGTGGGTCTGAACCAGGCCTAAGATTGAGGACACAAGCCCATACGTACTCGTATCAACTATGCCTATTTTTATTCTAGTAGTGTCTGCCGTGTCTTCACCAGTTACATCCAAACAGTACCGACCAGACTACGAGTATAACAAGAATACCAATGCCTTCTACAAGCTACACACAGAGGGCGGTCAAAAAGAGTATGCCTCTAGTAAATGCATCGATGAGGGGGCAGAACTTGTAAAGGTCACGTCAGACGAGGACTTAAAGCAAGTCCACGCCATGATAAAGAAGTTTCCGTATCTAGGAGATTATGTGTTGGTTAACTCGGATGTTTTGAATCATGAGTCAGTTGAGGATGAGGATATTGAAGATCCTTTGGTTCAAGGTTAGTCGGGTTTTTCATAAATTATTTATCTTGCAGAGTTCATGTTGAACGTTAGCTACAATATAATACTTTATGAAACAGCACATAACATAATAAGCTAACATTATAGTTTTTATTTTATTTTGGAATGCGTTTAAGTCCTCCTACTGTCTCTTGCAGTGGATCTACTCACTAGAATCAATAGAACAAACCCAAATTGTCCAGTATCTTCGAAAAAAATAGTTGCGGCCTTTTTTTAACTCCCCCATTTAATAGGCATACCATTAATGACTATGAATTCCTTTATACAAACAGTTAACTTTACAGTGACCTCGGATTATGGCTTAACTGATCATGAAAAATGCAACGTGGTGAACCGCAGGGGTGAAGTCGTGACGGCATATGCCTACCGTGACTACCCGTTCGTGTGCAAGGTAGAAGCCAGAGACGCGCCGTACAGCAAGGAATGCGGCGTTTATTCTAATGGTAAATATATTCAGGTTCAAAGAAATAGGAGTAGAGATAGGGCCTGTATCGCCACTCCCTATTATTTTCCTTATAACACAAGAGTCAGATGTCGATGATACCTCTTTTTGTTATGAGGGAATAAGCAGAGATATGTCCGACACTTAAGGTATGAGGAACTTTACAGAGAGTTGTGAATCGGGCAGTGGCGTAACAATAATTCCATCTCAGCTGTACCAAGCAAAGAACTTTTCGAATTTTCAGATTACGAATCAAAAATCTCGACCACAGGGAGTTGCTATAGAGTATCCAAAGCTGAAGTCACCTGGAATGAGGCGTACGCGAGCTGCCAGGCCGAGGGGGCCCATCTGGTGATCTTAAACAATGCCGGAGAACTAGAAGTTCTGTACAATATGTTGAAAAACAAACCGCATCATTCCGAAACGCAGTACTTTGCTGGGGTGAGGGCGACAACACCAACTAATGGGCCACGTGTGTTTAAAACTATATTTAGTAAGTAATGTCTTTTTGTCTAATACGATAATAACTTGGCAACCTTTTCAAGATTAGGTGATACTTCCTTACGAAGCATCTTGGCAGAGGCCACAATAGAGACCTCTTTCCAAGTCGATGTTGTGCCTGGGGACTGAAGTCCGAAAGAAGAGAGTTGGAAGTTGTATTTATGCAAACGCGTTGAGTAAATTCGTTGGCGTGATGTAGAACATTGTGAAATTCCTGGTGGTAGCTACTCGTGCGTCGTAGTAGTTATATAGTCGATGTCTAGATGGCGCTAGGGTCACTACAATCTCTTTAGCTTATACAGGGCACAGGACTGTTTTTGCACGGAGTATTGCTGCCACCTTTGCGAAGGCTCTGCCCTATACCGGCTGGCTGTTCTGGATTAAATTTGATAGAACTACAAGCAATAAAAGTTCTTTTTCGCCATTAGAAGAATGGCTTGCCTTGGGGTCTTCTACGAGAAATATTAAAATGTGTCTCTCCATTTTGCTTGACCAGAAATAGGCAGGGTCTTCTCCATTATCAGCATTTGCTTTTTTTTCATACATTTTTGTTCATACTTTAATATTTTGACAGCTGAGAAGTGGAATTCCCCGCCTGAGCGTTACAATCTGGAGTTCAAAATATTGCTAAAAACAGTTGACTCTTTTCAGATCAAACATTAGAAGAGGTGGGATACGGGCCGTGGGATGAAGGTGAACCGAACGACTGGCACAGTGGCGAGAACTGCGTAGCGCTAGATACCCGCCGTGAAGGCAAATACAACGACGTCTGGTGCTATGTCAAAATGAAGTACGTCTGTGAGAGTTCCACTGCGAGTGGCTCACTGGAAATCGGGCAATATTCCAGCAGGACCAATACTGCTAACCCACAAAATGGGTTGCCAGTCAGCGCCAACATAATGGTTTCAATGTATTCCCTTTATTCCATGTTCTTTGCTTGATATGAAACACGTATGTAATGAAGTCACGATTGGAAATCCAGTTTTAATTTACTTGATCGTTAATTGTGTGACTGTATCTATAGGTAAGTATACTAGACCACGAGTGAACTGTTGGTATCATTAAATAAAAAATAATGTTCGTAATTGTTGATATCTATTAAATTTTTTGGTATTCCTGCATGACCCATGAGACAATAAAAACTTTTTTTTTTCCCGACATTTGTTTTTATTTTTACGGATAACCCGTTAAAAAATATACCTATTTGTAAACGATACTGGAAACTAGAACACACGGGAGAATCCAAAAACTAAAGCTATACAGGTAACACTGCTATGGAGGTAGTGTACATACAATACCTACATGATGTAGAGATAAAGCATGCATCACTGGTTGATGAAGATTCAGGTACGATTCCCGGCCATAGCTTTACTTTCAGATTTTCCCACGTGTTCTAGTTGTCAGTATCATTTCATAAATGCATATTAGTTGTAATTAAATTCTGCATTTATTTAGGAATCTCAAATGACAATAACGATAATTATTCGAGTAACGATGTTATTATGCTTGTGTTGTACACATGCGATTTATCACGACAGTGTCAAAGGTCGGGTACATACTGTTAAAGGTAGTCATGATACTGCAATCGTTTTATGGAAAATTTACTTAGTCTTCTTCTTTCTTTTTCTTAGCTTTCATTTTGATGTCGGCCTTCTTAGATTCATGCCACTCAGCTCTCTTTTGGGCTCTTTGTATCTATTTCGTTACAGCCGCACTCCTTATATCATCATACAAGCGCATCTATAGTCTTCTTAATTTAGCTTCCGTCCTTGAGTTTCTTGCGTCGTATGGTTGGCCGCCAGATTTCTCCCAGAGATTCTTTGCACCCCTGAGTTCGCCATATCCTGCTGCCATTGCTGGGGTTCGCGAACCCGCTGGGAACTCGAGGCCGTTGTATTATTCGTGGTTCCATATTTTGAAGCGTTTTCACCCAATCTTCCGCAAGGTTGCCTAATTGGAAAATGTACTTAGTATCACTAGGCATTAAACTAGGTTATTTGGAAACTGTAACCGTAACTGTTGCACGTTACAGTAAACCAAAAGACTAGTGAGGACGTGTCGTGGTCTGTGAGCATGCCGCGAGCTCGCATATGAGTACCCTTGACCAGTCTTAATTAAGTAGATATTGAATTTGTCATACAAGGGCGTAACGCTGTAACGTAAAGCCTGAAGGGCCCTAGGTCACGGCCTAGCTAGCTGGGTAGAGCTGGGGTGGGTATAAAAACAAAATGTTGTAGGAAACGTTTAATCCTAGCTCCAACGGATAACTAAATTAAACTGGCGATGGCAAGGGCTTCTGCGCTCCACTGACTTCCAGGGAGTAAGAATCGGAGGCACTGGCCTGAACGGCGATCGAGCTGCAGGTCCTCCCGGCAGGTGTGGCAGGAATAGCTCCGGGGTACGTCAGCGGCAGTGGCAGCAGAGATGGCCTGTCCTCACCGAGGACTGATTTTGACTCCGGAGCCGGCTCGGGGTTCAAACGACCGTGGCAGGCGGCCTAAGGGTGTAGGTGGTTCCCCAGCGGGAACCTGTAGAATCACTTAGACACTTGAAATAACTATCAAAATTAGTAAACTGGCATGGAGGCCTTAGTTAGTGTTACTCGTACGGCGATTCGTCATGGGTTTAGGTTATGGTTTTCTTCCATGCTGGTCTGGGAGTAAAGAAAAAACATTTTTAGTATGGATCTGAAATCAAGCGAAC
This sequence comes from Pandemis cinnamomeana, assembly GCA_932294345.1. Taxonomy (NCBI): domain Eukaryota; kingdom Metazoa; phylum Arthropoda; class Insecta; order Lepidoptera; family Tortricidae; genus Pandemis; species Pandemis cinnamomeana. The sequence continues at coordinate 4,194,655 of OW028705.1, read as the reverse complement.
CTTTACTGAATCGGGATTGAATCGCATTAAGACGTCATGGTAGGGCCCCAGAGCACAAAAATATGCGTCAATGATAAGACAGTATCAGCGCTAACGTAAATAATATACCTATTATATGTATAAAGTATTTGTATAATAACTTACTTAACTTGTTGATAACACGCTACTGTGTTATAAGTAGTGTTCCAGGCAGTACAACGTGGTTTCAAAATGGTATTCTGGATTAATTTGTGTGCATTATTTGTGGGTGAGTCAGATTTTGATATATTTTTTTAATGAGTGCACAGAGTTTAATACCTTGATTCATAAATGTTAAGTTTCTACTCAGTTAGCTCACTGAAAGTCAAGGAACATTTAGGAGTCCCGTGTACGTCTGACGTATAATGGCAGGAGATGACGATTATGTTCAGACTGATCGAAAACACCAGGTGTTGATACACACCTGGTGTTTTCCATTGTCTTAATTCCGATCATAGAGATCTCACATTCTAAATTCTCGAATTGTACTATTTGGGTTTGGGAGCTTGAAGTTTTTGCTTTGAAAAGATTGGTCTTAAGCCAATTGTTCTTACTGGCATCAAAAGCTTAGGGTCCGTTACTATCTGTAGAACGATCTTTGGTTTAGGTAACATAATAATTTGTTTGTCCTTTTCTGTCTCTTTGATGAGTGCTCTTGCCAGACAGAGACAAATTATAACTTCATTAAGTATCTAACGCGTGATTTTTTTATAAACTAGAGGAGTAAGAGCACAGAGTAGAATTTGAGTTTTATCACAATGTTTTGTTGATTCAGCTCTTACAGCTCTAGGCAAATACCTAGTTCCTGGTGGGTATTTAGATTTGCTAATATTTTCGGCCGTACATTGCTGAAACACAGCGTTTTATTGAGGATTTCAGTTTTTTTTTAATTTAACAGTGTGTGCAGCTTCATCACCGATAACATCCAAGCAGTATCGACCAGACTACGAATACAACAAGAAGACCGATGCCTTCTATAAACTGCATACAGATGTCGCTGCAAAGTGGGATGCAAACAGAAAATGCACTGAAGAGGGAGCTTCGCTCATACAAGTTGCATCAGAGGAAGACACGAGGCAAATTCACGCGATGTTCAAGAGATACCCAGATTTGGGGGCATATGTACTGATCGCATCTACTGGAGGCCAACATGAGTCGGTTGAGGATGAGGTTGCAATGGTTAATTGTAAGTTTGGTACACCAATATCAGGTAACACGTCACCAGCTAGGAAAAGCTTTTGAATATCATTCTGAATCTGCGCCCAATACAGTTTTGAAAAGGTACAAGTATAATGAAACGTGAACGACGATGAAGTATGGTAACAAATCGCGGTCACGGCAGAATATGGGAAACGGCTTGTACAAGAACTCTGTTCTGCTACTTGCATATTGCTATTGCATTGTGTATTTACCTAGTAGTACCTACTGTAAATGGTAATCGTCATTACCCTTCTTAAAAGAATATTCGTATAAGACGTCTTAGAATTCTTCTGGAATATTCCAAGCCCAAGGTTTAAAACACACCAAAACATTTTTGACACAATTTAGGGCCCGTTTCACCACTCTCTGTTTAGTTCCAGCTATCTTAAGTGTCAGCTATGATGACGTCTCTGTCTGTTTCGTAGCAATAAATAGAGACGGAATCATAGATAACTGACACTTAAGAATACTGGAACTTAACAGAGAGTGGTGAAACACCCTTTTGACGCCATACACTGAACATCGACCAATGTACGGAAACAACTGCCAACCACAATGAACGGATCCTGAACGACATTTATTTTATTTATTTAGTTGAACTAACCGAATCATCTACTGAAGTAATTCGGATTAAGACAGTGTATGATGAAATAATACTTACAGCGTCTTTAGTTAGGGCAAATATGTCCTTGCAGTGCCCGGCCAAAGATTGCACTTCGGTTTTTGAAAAGAAAAGTTAGAGCTAGACAACGCTCTATAAAGCCGAAATCAGCCGTGAAGACCGATGTGCAATCTTAATGGCAGGGTACTGTGAAATAGGTGGTCTAAATATACCTTCATGTCTTGTCACCAGTGGTACCGGAAGACGAGGAAGACCGCTTCGAAAGGAGATCGCCGGAAGACGTGATGGACCGCAACGGGCAGATCGAGTCGTACTACGGCTACCGGGATCTACCGTTCGTGTGCAAGGTGGAGGCCAAGAACGCGCCGTACAACGAGGAATGTGACGTTTATTCCAAAGGTACAGTCCGTGAGCTCTTGCATAGAATGCGTTTCGGTTTTGGTTTGTCTTGCTTTCTAAAGGCAGGTTTAGACAGGGTCAGTGCACAAGTCTTCCCAAACCTGCATTGCACAGGTGCCGCAAAGAGGGAACCCATCCCGGGGTGGTCGTGGGGCGTCGCGGTGACACCGAGTGCTCCCGCAACGCCTCACATACGACTGAATAGGGAATCCGTGTGGTTTTTAGTGGGTATGCCTGCCGTCGCGGGAGAGCCCCACATACCACCCCCGGTAAAGCCGTACCGGGCGGACGCATAAGGCGTATTTTCCACACCATAAAAAAAGGGTCAGTGCACAAGTCAGTATCGGCGCCGATTCTATTTAACCAATTTTTTTTTAGCCTAGATAGTATTTCGCTGCTGGGCAAAGATCTCCCCTTCTTTCTATCACTAGTCCTTGTCAATAACATTCGATTTAACCAATTAATTTTCTAAAATTTCAGATTACGTCTCAAAAATTCCAACCACAGGCAGTTGCTACAGAGTGTCCACAGTGCAGGTTAAGTGGGATGAGGCCTACGCAAACTGTCAGTCCGAAGGGGGACATTTGGCGATCATCAACAACGCCGGAGAACTGGAAGTGGTCAAGAACTTACTGCAGACCACGCCTAGCCATATAGAAAGCTGGCAGTTCTTTGTGGGCGTCAGAGCGGAGAGGCCTCCCTCGGTGTATAAAGTAGGCGGCGATCAGCGCGTGTTTAAGACTGTCTTCAGTAAGTTGACACCTAGTGAATAGTCTACTGTATAGAATTTATACAACTGCCCCTTTTATGTGATGCAGCAGAAGAGGCAAAACTAAACTGCTCTCTTCGTATTGCTAACAATGTGTTTGACATTTCCCATTTTCAGATCAAACGCTAGAAGAGGTGGGCTACCAGCCTTGGGATGACGGCGAGCCAAACAACGAGTTCGGCGTCGAGTACTGCGTGTCGATACTCAAGCGCACCGGCAAGTACAACGACACGGTGTGCGGCAACCGATACTCTTACGTGTGCGAGAAGGAGCGCCGCGTTTGAAACGCTGGAAGGACCAATAATTTTAGTACCGTAAAACGGGGTGAGTAGGGACAAAATTGAAGTTCAAATCTCGATAAAAAATATTTTCATACGCGGCAAGTTGATTTTTATAGATAAAAAATGTTGCGGTGGTATTAATTTTAGTTTAATAATGATTATCAGATCTGTCGTTTAGTTTCGTAGTTAAAACCATAAACACTAATATAAACAAATCCCAGCTCACCCCTTTTGGGATCAGAAGGGATAGGAACTAATAAAAAAAATGGCGACAACAAATTACCAGAAAAAAGAAATATAATCTGTCTAAAAATATAACTAATTTAATTTTAGAGCAACCTGAGCCAGAAATTTTAAGTAGCAAGTGAAAAAACAAAATATTAGTTCTATCCCTTCTCTCCCAGCAATCCCTTCTCACCTCGTTTTATGGAATATTATAAGTAAAGTTTTATAGAAAAAATAATTTGAAATTTGAAATTAAACATGACGATGAGGGATGGTGGATATTTAAAATATTGTTTGTAGGTATATGACATCTAAACAAAACCACAGACTGGTTGAAGGTTAGTGAATATTCATCGATCTTTTAGTTACCTAATGATTATAATAGGTACGTGGTTTACGTTATTGAAAATTAGTCAAAAGGTTCAATTGTTGAAATGGTTTTTTGTTATTAAAAATTAGTCAGAAGGTTCAGTCTTACTCTGAAATGGCTACCAGATTTCAGAATACAAATATTCTCAGGTGTTTCCCGTCAAAGTTTTGAACGTTTCTCCAAGTAATTGTGAATTAAATTCAGCTTAGCGTAGAGTTTAATTTTAGGACTATGAAATATGTATTTTGACCCATTTTATGATACTCCGTGTTTAGAGGTGAATAAGTCATACATTCCTTTTGGCCAAGATGATTGTGGTTAGAGTAAAATCCAAGTAACCAGAGTGTCGTAGATTTGTAATACAAAATAAATAAAACTGCGACTATGTTACTGTTACCGACCGTGTTGTTGTATTTTAATTAAAATAAAATCAATTGAAATGATGTAATTTATATACTTACTTACAAATAGACAAGTACTAATTTGGTGCATTTAGCGACAAAACAGAGTATCTGTTTTATATTTACCTACCGTAAAATTACATCAACAATTTTCTATTTCAGTAGCCTTTTCTTCAGTGAAATCTCAATTTGGTTTTTGAAATCTGCATCTGGCGCATTCTTATGTCCATTCGAGGCCGCTGGTTGGCAGTCCTCTTTGACTTCTTTGACTTCTTTGACTTCTTCGGTCACTACGACCTCTTCGGCTTCTTTTGCTTCGGCTTCATCAAGCAGCTCCCTGTACGACCGGTTGGCCAACGCTGCGCGTGCGCTATCGGACAATCGCATTGATTGTCTGTGCAAGATCTGTTGAATACAAACACTTGAGCCTGTTATGCATCTGTGAGCATCTGATCGCAATGACAACCTACACAAACTTAGATTTAAAGAAAATAGACGCACTGTTCTTCGCTTCCTCCTAAACAAAGACCCACACAAGGTAACTGAGTCGTTTTCAAAACACATGTACATAGTTAAGGGCGTTAATTAAAACAAAAGTTAATTTTTTCCTTTGTGTTACGACTTTTTCACTCTTATTACAATGTCATAAAAGTACTCAAAAGTCAAAAGACCCCCTCCCCCCTGGCTCTTGGCCAACGGAAAATGATATCCCTCAGAACCTGGCAGGAAATCATTAATCGATGCCCAGGGTGCACCGGACCAAGCACTGCTCTTCCCCTCGGACGGATCCAAAAACGAATCGCAGCTCTTGACCACACGCAGAGGTAACCCGAATCGCACCCCTCATCAACTTTAATCCCACATCTAAAGTCCTTGAAAGATGATTTTTTTCGCTAAGGTCTTTATGATGAATTGAAAATACGGCGCTAACATTATTGGGCATCTAAGCAGCTCCAATCAATCTGATGACGACAGTAGTTTAGCAACCAATGGCTAGGACGTGCAGCAGGTCGCCAGAGTAGACAACGCATGCAGTACCCTTCCACAAAGATTGCACTTCGGTCTTTGGAAAGAGACAATTGGGGTCACGTAAATTAGAGCGAGACAACGGTCTACGACGCCGAAGTTAGCCGAGAAGACCGATGTGCAATCTTTCTATCTTTCAATGGCATCCTGTGTACTCACCATGCTCTTTCTCTTGACATCTGTCTTCAAGTCTTCTAGCTTTTCTTTGGTTTTGCGCCGCAAAAATCCACACTGCGAAATTAAAATAAATGTTGATTTATTAACATAGACGTTTGCCAAACCGACATAGCTTAATAGCCTTACGTCTGGAAAACGGTGCCTTCAACGTACCGTGACATCTTAATGCGATTCAATTCCAATTCAGTTTAGGTTGGCTCGCTGTCAGATCCATACTAAAAATGACAGCTAATACCAGAACTGAGTCGGAATTGAATCGCATTAAGACGGCATGGTAAGTTTAAGAAGAGAAATAGGGACATCATTGCAAAATTTGCGACCCTCCACCACTACAAAGATGTTGGCACTGGATAAGACAATAACAAAATCTAAGAACAACGCAGTCACCCAACACAGTTTTAGGTAAGTAAGCCAAGTATATCGATCAAATTGATTCCTGACTCTCTGTGCACCCTTTCACAATAAATGTCATATTAACGCTACAATGAATTGACAAGAGGAATCACTATGACGTTTACTGTGAGAACGCTCTACCATAGGTCAAGAATCAATTTGTATTAGTACTACGTACCTCATAAAGGGCAAATGCCAGAAGGCCCAAAAGAAGCAGTCCCACGAGAACAGCCACCACGATGATCCATATCGGTACAAGAAAAACCTCTTTCAGCATTAGAGTCGAGGTTATACTGCAAAAGAATAAGCTAAACTAAAAAAAAGCATTTATACCTACATTCATTTTAGAAAGCAATCCTATTTTAACTCACGATTGTCCTATATCTTCATTTTCAGAATCGAAATGCAGGCTTAGTTCGGTGTGGACGGTAATATTTGATGTCTCTGATATTGCGCCATCTGAAATCCAAAACATACATGACTATTTCATCTATCCAATATCGCTCACTGACGTTGCTGTCGGGAGTAAATTATTTCCCAATCTATACATAATTTAACTATCCTCAGAATGGTTAACATCTGAGTGGCACCTAGCAACAAAGTAAACCTTCGCAAACAAAATTGCCATGGGCTTTCTCTTGTGGACTCGCATCTCTAAATTCTTCAGTCGTACATGACCACTACGGCTAGCTACCCATCACTATTTTGATTCCCCTTTCCACCTATATCTGTATACGCCCACAATCATGCTAAGCGTGGCCTTTGGGTCTTGTCACCTTAGGCTCTGTCTACCCCGTAAGGGAGAAAGACGTGATTTATGTATGTATGTATGTATGTATGTACATGACCAATATGTCCATGAGCTTTTCGCTGAAGAGAAAATCTTTAGGAAGCTCGCACACATCGGTAATTTCTTAATTGGAACTGGCCTTAAACTAAAATAAAAGCCCTCTTTTGAGGTTAGACCGGTGCCTTATATACCGACGTATACTTATAAGGTTGATTTCCTCCAAACGGCACCCATCACATCAGAGCTTACCTAATACAACTTTCATACGACAATTAATCATGTTCGCAGTGTTAAAACCACACACACTCACACACACACATACCCGCACACCAATTTGATCGCGAGCGTTTTCCGCGACAAGCGATCGTAGCCGAAAGTATGCAGCAACGGGCGATCGGCTCCGTTCGTGTTTTGCGATGCGATGCGATGCGAGCTACCATTTGGTGTTTGTCTGACATCCTGCCGGTCCCCTGCCATTCAGGGGTGTTACCATGACCAGGTTACCAATGGCATTCAACTCCGATTCAGTTTAGGTTCGCTCGCTGTCAGATCCAATACTAAAAATGGCAGCTAAAATCTGAAAGACGTCTGAAGGCCTCAGCTGTCGCCGCATCCGTTCGCATTCATTCCCCGGTGCGATGCTAGCCGTTTGCTGAAAATGACCCTGGCTGGAGACTACGTACCTGATTTACCAGGTGGTAAGAAAAACGGTATGACAATAGTAATGAAATCCTCCTTGAACAAGTCGCCGATGTCGCAGGTGAGTTCGACGGTGCTGTTATCGCCTGGCAGTTCACGGTGCTCGCATTTCTTATTCGGAGTGTTGTCCCGGTACACCTTTTATAAAACAAATACACACGTGACAGAAAGAAATCAAATATCAATGGCTGTCGCCACATGAAATGGGAATACGATCTACGAAATGGGAAAAGAAAATAGCTTGTGCCTTCTCAAACCAAATTGCAATTTAAAACTACTTTTAAATTAGGACTCTTTTTGTAATTGCTTACTACTAACGGAGTACTTATTAGCATCAATTTCGTCTACTCTGATTTACATGGTTATAATGACTTGGGACTCTTGGAAGTATTAAGTACGGGATGAAGAGGCTTTACTCAGCAGTGAGTGGATGTGGGCTGATTAGATACCTGTATCGTATTCAACTTGAACTCAATGTAGGGATTCTTTTTCAGTATGATCTTGCAAAGGGGCGATGATTTCCAGTTCGTACCTTTCGTGTTAGTTATCTGAAATAAAATATAAATATTGTGTATTTATCCAAATCAGAACCCAAATGCCATTGACGTTCAGACTAAATACAAAGTCAACATGAAGTTCCGAAGTTTAAACCATGCCGAGCCTGGTGCATGAAGACGCACGCACACAAGTGCAACCAAACTTCACCACGCAACAGTGGCGTGGCGTCAAATATACCAGGGGGCAAGCCGAAGGGAATTTTACTAGCCTTTACTTCTAATTCTGCACAGTGGGAATCGAGTTCTATGGACGTCGCGCCACTGCCATGCATGCTAGTTGGACTGCCCACACGAGGCCAGTTGGCAGGCAAGGAGTTATGAATGGTATAAACCGGCATAACGTTGCCGTTTCCGTTTCTAATTTTTATTTGATTATGACGATGCGTCTACGTTTATTATGATAAGGTTCACGAACCACGGATCGGATACTTACTGTGTAAGTGTGATGAATTATTTTTCCAAATAAATTAATATCTGATTTGGTAAGTTTCACTATATCCCCTTGATCAGTTTTTCTGGAATCAGAACCAAATTATGACATTTTATAGCTGAATATTCCAGTAAAATCGTGCATTTCTTCCATGCTGGTATGGGAGCAAAGAAAAAACTTAGAATGTACCAGCTGCTTTTCTCCCCGCGCAGATGGAAAAGGCCATCGAGGGATGGAGCGAAAATCTTAGGGATCATGTTATATAAGTGATGTGGCTAGCAACCCATCACTGTTTTGATTCCCCTTTCCATCCGCCCACAATCATGCTAAACGTGGTCTATAGGTCTTGTTACCTTAGGCACTGTCTACCTCGTAAGGGATAAAGACGTGATTTATGTATGTATGTTTGTAATCGTGCATTTCATTAAAGTATATCGACATTTCGAAGTTCGGTGTAGCGCCTTCCTTACCCCTCAACCCTGACTCCACTGGTATCATTCTTGAACTGTATGGATATATTTTTGGTGTAACAGGGCGGTTCGTTGATGTTACAGCGTTTGAACACGTCAATGCGCAAGCTCATCCCGCGGCTCTCGCTGGTCAGTGACGTCATGTCGAGTTCAATGGCCGTTTCTGCGCCGATGTCCTGTATTGAGAAGTGAGATTTCAAAATCACGAATGTGGCACGTTATACAAGGTTTCTCAGATTTTGTTCGGAATATCACAGCAGTTGGTTGGGTGAATTCGACTGAACACCCCTACAAAGATTTTTAATTTAAATGTTTTGATTAATGATGTGCGGAGTCGCTATTTTGGTGGATCGAGTCGACTCGAGTCGATTTATACGGTATTCGAATCACGACTCGATTCCGCGATTCGAAACCAGCCAGTTCGGGGCCCCATATAGTTATAGCCCGTAGCACTTTTTCCCCTGCCGCCGTATTGTTACGCTAGTGTTATAGAAAGCTTAGGGAATGTTCTTGATGTGCGTCTTTCAGCACGGCTAGTACGAGTGCGCGCGAGAGTTGTGTCGCTACCCATCTCTTTCTAGAACGAATAGTAAGAAAAAGATGGATTGTTGAGACCGTACCCATTGAGAGTTGCTGGCCAGCGGGCCCTGTAGCTGGCAGGTGCGCTGGCGCACGTCGTCGAACACGCAGGCCGCCGGCGCGCGCAGCACCGTCACGTCACCCTCGGTAACCTGTATACCGAAATCATTTTCAACTCAACTCGTTGCAGGGTTGAATAACCCAGAAAATCAACATATTGATAGAATCAGATTTGTTTAAATAAAATAATAAGTTAAACAGACAAAGTTAAATAGGTCCATTTCAATGAACAAAAAATTTTTACCTTGCTACTCCGCTACTCACGTGCAAGATCCTTTAGGCGTGCCAGGACAGATTCGTATAAAATCAGTTGAGTTTTAGGCCAGCATCTGAGTAAGTACGACTCTAATGTTGCCAGTTTCAATTTAACGCAGATTCTGAGAAGGTTCGATTATGAATAGGGCATTTTTTAAGTTATCCAAGTTCCTAAGATGTCAGGTTATTCAGATATCAAATTCCTAGCTCTTCAGATTCTGATAATGCCGGATTCTGAGTAGGTCAGAAAATCACATATCCAGAATCTTAGTATGTGTAATTCCGAGTACGACCGACTCGATGTTGATTGGATTCTGTTTAGTCTTTATTCTGAGAAGGTCAGATAATATGTCAGTCAATTTCTGGGTACATCAGGCAAATGTACAGTCAAAGGGAAAATAAAATATTTGTTATATGTATTAAAAAAAAATTTTTTTCAAATATTATAAGATAAGTATCTAATTCAAAAAAACTTAACATAACTACAACTTGTCTTCATTGTGATTTGGTAGGGGAGCCCAAGAGGGGGATTTCGGGAGTTACTAAAGCGCGGCAGATTAACATACAGGGAGATACCTAGTACCCGGTAAAGTACCTCCACCAAATATGAGCCCCATATATGGCCGCTTGTCAAGGATAAAGGATCAGTTTAGTAAAAAAAATTGATCAACGGAAATTCTCGGGCGCGTCAGATTAAGGTAGGGTGAGTTAATTACAAGCTAAAAAGTATATTGCACTAACCTTGACAATTTTCGAGTGACGTAGAGAAGTAGGAGGGTTACAAACTTGTAAAAAAAACGTCATCGACTTTCTAGAGCGTAGCTAAATTTTATTTTATTTTGAAGGAAATAATTCAAGGATAACGAAAAATATATAATCTGACGATTTCCATAAGCCGAAGTAAGAAAAAATAATCGATTAAGTTTAATGCGTGCAACTATACGATGCCTGTATTCACTCTTTCTCTATCTATTACTCTCTTACTCAGTGGTGATAATTAAAAAAAAAACGCAAAAAAAAAATATTATTTTCTTAAAAATACAAGTATTATACTTAAAAAATATGCACTTTTTTATTTGCATGCTATTTCTTCAGCTTTTCAATTAATTAAGTTCAATCATTAAAAAAAAAATTTTTTTAATGAACAAAAAAATTACCCGCTACTCACCTCCTCAATGGACCTCCGCAAAGTAACGCCTTATTCAATAAAATATTTTTTAATTGTCAGATTAGGCTAATCCCTCTAGATAATCGTCAGATTATTAGACGGCACGTCTAGGGCATTAAGATGAACCATATATATCTTAATCTGACGCGCTCGAGTATTTCAAAATGGCTATTTTTTTGCACATTCTAATAACGGCCGTAAGTTTGCGTCACATCCAAATCGTCAGATTATTATATAAGAGCTTTTTTTAGGTCCACTTAACAACCTCTTTAGAAAATCTGATGCGCTCGTTTTTTTTTTCATTTTCAACCCTTACGTACGACCACCCCCATCATGGAAACAATCAGATTAACATACGTATATTTTCAAAAATACATAGGACATGGATGCTATCAATATCTGACGCGCTCGAGTAAGTATATGTCCATGCAACAGTTTTTTTTACACTTTTGAAAATCTATAGTCGCTCCCCCCACCGATGAAAAGGTATATATTTTTCTTCTTATCATCTACGCTTCGCAATCCATAGGTCTCTATGACGCTCGAGTAAATCCCGATTTAGCTAAGTGGGCTCCCCTACTATTAAGCTCCTACTATTCATTATTATATCATGTTTAATCTTAAAGTGGCCAGTATCTCAGATATCTGTACAGATTTATAAAGAGTATTTACAATATAATAATTCGTAGTATTTTTTACTTGCTAATTGTACCTGGCCTTTTTGGAATAAAATATACATAGAATCTGACCTAATAAGAAAACGTTATTTCCAGAATTCAACATTAAAAGAATCTGTTCAGTTTCTTAATCGAATCGTTGCTAATCACATGAGATAAGAAACTGCATAAGTCCGAATCCAACTTATTACCAATCCGACATAGTACTGTCATGACACGGGACCTTATAAGAATCTGACCTACTCAGAAATTGGTTTAAATAGAAAGTGACTACCATATCATAAGTCGTATGTCGAATCTGTTTTATTCAGAAATAGACCGATGGCAAATCTGACCTGAACAGAGTCGTACTTACTCAGATTCTGGCCTAAAACTCAATTGATTTAATACGAATCTGTCCTGGCACGCCTAAAGGTGCAAGATAACCAAGCCTGTGTGAAATATATTATGTTTTTCATGCAATCCCTCCCTGCACTTCTGCCAATAAAACACATATAAATCCCACAAACTTAATTATCCCTTACACCACACAAACACTGACGCGTTTCGATCCCTCTACGGGATCATTATCAAAGTTTAATGAGCACAACTGTTACACATGCAAATGGTTTTGCATTAGCAGCAGGATTAGTTGAAAGCAACCTTACTAAAAAAGTGAATTCATTAAATTTTCTTGGTTTGCACATTTAGTAAAATCTTGGTTGCTATTGCTACTCAACATCGTACTATTTAGTGATCCCCGGTCTAAGCTTAATCAGCCCTTACCCTAATTCTAACGCAGGGCCGGTACGCAGTGTCTCCGTCTCCGTTCTGCATCACCACTTGAAGAGTCTCCGCTGACGTCGACCCGATGAGGTAAGATTCCCTGGAAGTGCAACATACATTGTAAGTAACTAGCATTTGCTCGCATATTTACTATCTCTAAAGAGGCGGCATCGAAAATCGATGTTCGGAGTATTAAGTCCTGGGCGAATACTCGAGCATTTTGGCCGCTCGGATCAAACGTATTCATTATCTTCCCACTATTATTATCATAACAGAAGGATATGTCGCAACAACTTTGGTCAAACTGGACTCAGCTTAGGTATCGTCTTTTTATACTTATAAGTAACTAACTCTGAGCATCAACTCTTTTATAAATATAAACACTGAATATTTACCCAACTTAAAATGGTAACGTGACTGACTGATTGACAGGCAACGCACAGCCTGAACCATTTTAGTTAGAGAGGCATGAAATTTGGTAAACTAATTTTCTTTACGATAATACTGAGCAAGGATTTTCGAAAAACCCACGGGAGGAGTAACGGGGATCTTTTGATAACAGCCTATTAGCTGGTACCAATCCCCGATGATGATGATGATGTCAAGTGTTGTCGTACGTGGTCCTGGTAGCAATGCAAGTGTCAACTGTGTGGTATTGTTTTTTTTTCTAGTATTCTTCGCTGAGCCTTAATTTTACTTCGCACCATGTATTATAATTGAGAGAACAAACATTTCCGACAGGACGACTAGGACGGCCACTGTTGGACACTTGCCTCCCCCATAGACCTCCAGTTGTTTCGGTTGGAAGCGCCTTGCATCCATCGTGAACCTGTGACTTTAACCAGGTCAACCAGGTCCCTACGCGAGTAGGCACTATGCTAAAATACTTACATCGCGGTAAATTCGACTTTCAGACTGAGATCCGGTTCACAACTTTCGTTCTTGCAGTCGGCCGCCCTCACCGACTCTTTGAAGATCAGTACGCTGTGGTTGCTCACTGTAGCTTTGGTGGGATCGAATTCTTTGCTCAGAACAGGATCGTCCAACAGACGGGCAGTTATATCAAATTGGATGTCTTGCTCGTAGTCGCCTTTCTGCATAATTTGGTCATAAAACTTTCAATTCAGAGACAGACTAAAAAATTACAATTATTGAGAATTGGATCTAGAAATACCAAGATTACTAGTTAGTGCTCTGCTGGTTGATATCAATATTGTTTCCGATAGATTGTAAGAGAAGGTAAGATTATATTTTGGAGATTTATTGGTCGTAAATTGACATTAAAAGTGAACTGGGCCTTACCATGACGTCTTAATGCAATCAATTCCGATTCAGTTTAGGTTCGCTCGCTGCCACCTTTATATATCCATACTTAAAAGTCAGCTTAAACTTGAACTGCGTCGGAATGGAATCGCAATAAGACGTCATGGAAAGCCCCCTGGATCTCAATTGGTCTCGTTCTATAAGTCCTGTCCGAATGAAGTCGTCGGTGTATATACGCTTACATTATGATACAATTATCGTTATGCAAGCATGTATCTACTATACACTGACGGGCAAATAAATCCGGTCAACATAGAGTGTTTGGTGCAACACGGTTGTAACTTTTTATTCAAAGGAAGTAAAAGAACTACTAACACCACTCATAAAAGTTACAGACCTGTTACGAATGCTCACAAAGAAGGGAGTTAGAGCTTACAACAAATAGCTAACTTTACTGTGATTTCAGAACTTCGTGATCCGAATGACTTTACTCGTGGGTATTTTACCTCTGACGTTAGGACTTTTATGGGTTTGCAAATGTGTGTATTGCCTCTCCGCAGCGACTCATCATACGACTCGTGATTCTTGGTTTTATCTGATAACGTCGCGTTGGGGTGTGAAATCCTGATTGTCACTCGAAATTCTAAAAACAGATATCTCAGTAAATAAAAACAATAGGTAAAATACAGATACGGACGAAAAGAGAACAACCTCGTTTTTTGAAGTTGGCTATTAAATTTTCTGTGGCACGGGAGAAGAGTCGTGGAGAACAGCCTTGTTAACTTTATAAATACAACAGCAACAGATCCACAAAGCTTTTAAAAATGAAAATGAAAATGAAAATTTATTTTTGCAAATTGGCCGCCAAGGGCTCTTTTACATGTCTTTTTGAAACTACCAGCACATTCAGAAAGACCATCATTGCCAAGAAGAATGCGCCGCAAGAAACTTGGCAGAAAGTCATTTCAAAAGTACAAGGAAAATGATTTCTCCTCTTTATTTTCGTACTATTCTGGAAATTAGTGTGCCAAACGAGCCAGGTAAGTGCAACACCAGAGGCTGGCAGAAAGTTAAGATGACCTCAGAAGGCTAAAAGGTATTAAAACTCATGGGCCAATAACTTCACACCACAACCCATTAGTGCGAGTACAACTGTTTGGCAGGATTAGCAAGTAAAATGGTGAAGGTGAGGTGGTAGTGATCTAGACTGTTCTTAAGTAAAACCCAGACACAATACAAGAAATTCTTTTACTCACTGGCTTTAATGTCAATTGGCTTTTCAGGATATATCACGTTCAGACAGGATTGGAATTCAAATCCGGTTTTGTCCGTTCGATTCTGAAATACAGATATGATACTCTGATTTAATATTTCAAATGGATTTTATCGTTCTCGAATATAACTTGACAAACGTTCTTATAGATGAAAATTAATAACAAAGAAAAGAAATAGGTGTAGTAAAGGAATCCCGTACACAAATAAGTTAAACTATAGGTACAATCTAGTACTCTATGAGGATGTTTCATCATTATCTGGTAACTTTCTGGTATTATATCTGACAGAAATTATATTTAACTTTTTTCATACCTGCAGATTGGGAAATATCGCCTCAATGCGGACAGTCACAGATGGTATACAATGGTATACTGCTACTTTATCATTGCCAGGAGCACCAATCGCTAAGTCTATAATAAAATAGTTAAATGGTTAGTAAACATTGTGTACAATGTCTACCAAGAAGGTACCTTGTTTAAAAATACCGAACTGAATTTAAAAAATTGGTTATTCTTGCTAATTGGTTGACTCTGTCTTCCTCGGCATTCAACTTCGGATTTGTGTTAAAAACGATATACTCGCCATTGCATCCATTGTCTGAGAACTGCAGAGCAGAAAGGCTGAGACCAAAGTTCATAAACTCTTCTGATTGGAATTTCTGGAGCCAGTATATAGAGTCAGAGTCACCCGCCAGCACTGACCCCGAGTAGAGATACACTGTGCCTCTGCCGTCGTTTTCGTAAGGAGCTGCTATGACTATTTCTGCAAGAATTAGAGGAGTTTAGCTATTGAGAATTAGAGGAGATGCGGTGGCAGCAATCCAGATTGACCTTGCACATCAACGTCCTATCATTCCCGTCGCATCCTTTACTCCATTATGGTAAAACTATAAGGTTTTTTTGTAAAATGCGGTGGTAATTGAGCAATCGGGTCACCTAATGGTAAATGAGCGCCGTTATCAATAGATCCCACCACACCAGAGGATTACAGATGCGTCGGCAGCCGAGAAGGTTTAGATACTGTCACTATAGTACTGACAGTAATTTCACAAGCTACTCTCTCCGCGCGGGTTGCGTACGCGCAAGCACCGCTACTTGGTAGCTAGATTGAATACGCTGGTCACATGGTCGTATCACCTGTTAAACTACGGATACAAGAGCGTCCCATCTTACCGGAACCCTCTAGATTGGCAAGTTGGTAACACACTAGCCGGTGTGTCTATTAACGACACTGATTGCTTACCGCCATGCACCCACGATATGAATCATTTACTACTGGAGTAAAGAGCCAGTATTTACAAAAAGTATTTTAACATTGTCAATAGTTACCATCTAAATTGTCTTTATCCATATCGCCCACGTTGGCAATAGAAGCACCGAAGAAACCTCCATCTGTTGGTCCTTCAATTCTGTTTTTTAGTTTCATCTGCAATCAGTTTAATCGTCTAAAAATTTACACAGGCTTTTTATTTCAATACAGTCTCCAAAGTAGCATAATCCATAATTATAAATGTGAAAGTTTGTGAGAATGTTTGGATGTTTGTTACTCTTTCACGCCAGAACAGTGGACAGATCTGGATGAAATTTGGAACATAGCTAGATTATAGTCTGGAATAACACATAGGCTACTTTTTATCCCGGAAAATTGCGTAATTCCTGCGGGATAGCGATAAACGCAGATGCAAGACGCATCTGCGCTATGCCGACGAAGTTGCGGGCAACAGCTAGTAATCCATAATCTTATTATCAGTTTCTGAATTATAATTACCTACTTTTTCTGATGGACCAATTGAAGAACACGGTGTACATTTTTTGATGTTTACGGATAGATAAAAACATGATGCTTATAGGTTAAATAAATGGTCTAATAGAAATTAGGATTTTTGTATTTACTTGGGTTCCACTGGCAGGCATGTAAATAAGGACCAAGCCGGTATGATACCTATGCTGGCCAGGTGCCTTAATATAGAAGGCTGGTGCTCCAATCAGGATTGAGGTCCTTTCTTTTTCCAGTTTGGCCGAACACAGGGCGGCCCCAAACAGGGTGCCCACTACACCGGGCTCATCGTATATGGTCCAATGGTATTTGCTGTATAAGGCGTGGAAAAATAGCACCTGAAATTAAAAAAAAAGCACTTTATGGAGTGTGACTTTTGAAGTGATCGCTTCGCTTCCCTTGCAATCGTAACTTGCCCCGTGCTCTCGTAGATATGGTATGGAGTCATGTGTCTGGTCAACTAGTCGTTGCACGACCAACAACATAAGACTCCAGACTCAGTATAACGCCGTTTATATAACGGATCTAGTTATACAGGTAAATATTGCATGCCAAGCGAAGCGAGAGCATCGTGGGTGAGCTTATTTTGAAGAGTACATCCCACGTTATGTTTTTTATACAACGACGGTGGCAAGCAGTCGTGCGGTCCGCCTGATAGTAGGGCCTAGCGAAGCCTTACGTGCATAGAACCAACATGCTGACCCTTAAATTATTTCAACACTTCTTTCTTAAAAACCCTTATGCTGTAGTCCCTAGGGAAAACCTAGGCAGGGGTAGGGGAAAACATTATAAATGTCAAAGTAATTATGTCTCTACCGAAAAACGGGGTGAGAAGGAATAGAACTAATATTTTGTGTTTTCACTTGCTACTTAAAATATCTGGCTCAGCTTGCTCTAAAAGTAGTTATGTTATATTTTTAAACATATTTATATCACCTTATTTCTGGTAATTTGTTATCGTCATTTTTTATATTATGTTCCTATCCCTTCTGATCCCAAAAGGGGTGAGCTGGGATTTGTTTATATTTTAATGTTTATTGTTTAAACTACGGAATTAAACGACAGATAATCATTATTAAAATAAACTTCACACCACCGGAACATTTTTAGGGTTGCGTACCTCAAAAGGAAAAAACGGAACCCTTATAGGATCACTTTGTTGTCCGTCCGTTCGTCCGTCTGTCAAGACCCTTTTTCTCAGGAACGCGTGGAGGTATGAAGCTGAAATTTATATCAATTACTCAGGTCTACTGTCCCTTGAAGCTGTGAAAAAATCAAACTTCTAAGCCAACGCAATCAAAAGATACAGCCGTTTATGCCGCAAATTTCCGCAAATTTTCAACTCTCAAGGGAATCAAAACCTACAAGGTAGTTCCCGTGAACGCAGAATCTTGAAATTTGGTATGAAGGTAGGTCTTATAGCACAGATTAAAGAATAATTGCGAAAACCGTAAATGTGTATGTATGTCCGTATATAGTAGTGACCAATATAAAGTAACCCCACACTGCGTACATTTTGCTTTGGAACAGGGCTCTGCTTACACTGGTTTTAGATATTTATAGATAATGATACGGAACCCTCGGTGCGCGAGTCCGACTCGCACTTGACCGGTTTTTATCTATAAAAATCAACTGCCAAATATGATAATATTTTTTTATCGAGGTTTGAATTTCAATTTGGTCCCTACTCACCTCTATACGATATGTCTGTTTACCACTTCAAGGCAAAAGTTACTTTAGAATAATATATCGCTTACCTTTCCTCTGCCAATTTCGCCGTATGGTGTGCCGACCGCAACATGTTTTTGATTCTTATTGAAAAAGTCCCCAGTTGCTATGCTATATCCTGAAATTATAATGTTTACTGAATTCTTTTGGTTTACTGTTTCTAATCATCAGTTGATGACGCGATAATTACGAGTCTTACCGAAGTTGAAGGCGACTTGCTCTTGGGTACTGTAACCGTTAAGAAGAGCGGGGGCCTTGACTGGAGAAGGATTGGCGTACGTCGTCATTCGACCTGTGAGACACACAGTTATGAAAAAAAGATACAAAGATCAATCCTATCTAAGTCTGTGGTTTATGTAATACAGTAGAGTATTACGGTACACTCCAAATACGTTAAAAACGATGTCAAAATCGCAGTCGGTTGTCACTCTGCGGAGGAGCTTAAGGAGGCATTGGCTAATGCTAGGTACCATTTATCTTGAAGAGATGACGTATGATTTTCAATTTAGTATTTTCTGTAGTTATGTATTTTAGACCACGCAAGTAAGCTTCTCTGTTTCATTCAACTTGGGAAAAAATGGAAACGTAAAATTGAACAAATTTAATGTAAAAATAAACTTCTAGGGTTGGGGTGTCACATTAGCAAAGTCTACTTCTACTCACTTAATTAGTCTACTCAATTAGTTAATTTTAGGTAGAGTTTCTTTTAAATTTACTTTGTGCTGTTGTTTCTGATGGCCGGTCAATTCGACGGGATGTTCCTATTAAGGGATAGATCTGCCTTGGTATAGTTTATTTCTCCTTCAAATGTTACTTCTTCGACGTTGAGTGTACAATAAACATTAGATCACCTGCTGACATTGCTGGGCCGCCCACTCGCGCAGAATGATCCTCCGCAATATCTATGCTCCATCCAAAAGAGTCGGTTACATTTTCTGTAATATAAATAACAAACGATTGCAGTAACGACCCTAGGTAGGCTATATCAAGCGGTGCGGTATATCAAAACTTTAGGCGTCAAATGAAGGGCCGGCTTAAACAAGTAGGTAGGGGGAAGTAGTAGGGGGAAGACCATAGGAGGAGCAAAACCGTCGAATGAAGGCCACCGAAAAAGTAGCACTAGTTTCAGTTCCGGAGATGGACGTAGGATAGTTTTTATCAGGGAAAATCAAATAGTTCCCGTGGGATAGCAATAAGCAAATTCTGCGCAGACGGAGTCTCGGACAACTGCTACTAAAAAGTCTTCTTGCTTACCATTGTGAGTGACTCCTAGGACGCGATCTTTACTCGTAATTGACTGAAGCTCTTGAAACTCCTCAGGTTCTGCTGATGACAAGTCTTTCACGTAACATCGCCCGGCGGTTCCAAATGTAGCATATGCTAGAAAAAATATTGTGGTTAAAATTTCACGGTCTTCCTCATCATCGTCATTATTCATCAGCCTTTAAGCGTCCCAAGGCTGGGCACAGACCTCCTCTAATGAGTGGCTTAGAGTTATAGTTCCTACGCGTGGCTTGACCTAAGACCTCTCAAGGGTGGTGGGTTCCAACCAGGGCCCGGGACAACCTCAAATCTAACACATCAGCATCTCCAATCGGGCACAGGTCCACAGCTGGGGACAGGCCTCCTATGAGAAGTAGGCTATAGTTCCCATGGCCCAGTGCGTATAGGGTCACAAACACCAGTGAATTGCTTCACAAGGTCGAAGATCACGTACCTCCGTGGAACTTTATCTCATACAATTTTGTAATAATTTATTTCGCAAGCTTATGGTAAGTCATTATGATATTTGATGTGAAAAGGTTCCAGTGGTACGTTATTCAGTTTATTTTACTGTACGTAGGTTCTCACGCTAAGGTAAGGCCGTCGTAGCCTAGTGGTTTGACTAGTGGCCTCTCGAGCAGAGGGTCCATGGTTCGAAACCCGGGCTCGCACCTCTGAGTTTTCTGATTTATGTGCGAAATTACATTTGCAATTTACCATGAGCTTTTCGGTGAAGAACAACACCGTGAGGAAACCTGCAAACACCTGCGAAGCAGTCCAATGGTGTACGTGAAGTTACCAATCCGCACTGGGCCTGCGTGGGAACTATAGCCCAAGCCCTCTCATTCTGAGAGGAGGCCTGTGTCTAGCAGTGGGAGGTATATAGGCTGGAAAAGATGGTGATATTTTCCTTTACCGAATAGCTCATGGTAAATTTCATGGGAGATTTTGCACATACATTAATACACTTGGTCTTAAGGTGCGGCCACACCAGTGCGTAAAAGACGTCGACGGTGCGTTTACGCAACAAAATGTATGAAGAAACGGTGAGAGAACGTGACGGATGCGACACGTCACTGCGTATACGCAGCGGTGTGGTCGCTCCTTTAATGTTACTTTTAATATAGTTCTTGTCATACTTACAGCGCTCAATTTTTTTTCCTTCTTTTCGAATAGTTTTTGTTACATTCAAATTTTCAGAATGACGCGGCGCGCACACCTGTAAAATTAAATAAGTACCTAGGTACAAGAAAAAATAACTTTCAATCCCCCGAAGCAAAAAGAGGGGAGTTATAAGTTTCACGTCGATGTCTTTGTGCGTATGTTTGTGTCATTGTAGCTCTCAAGCTGATGGAACAAGTTGGATGCGGTTTTTGAAGTGAAGTCTTCATTAGCGGCGTTGTGAACTTTTAGAATGGGCAAAAAATGTTAAACTCGCGTCAGTTCACGTGGCCTGATCGAAAATTCGTAAGGCTTTCTACCGCGCTTGCGCGAGTGCGCGTGTGTGTAGTTTTCACTTCTGCCAGCACTCCCGGAGTGCAAACCGTTGTTTTTTTCTTTCAAAACCCAGTTTCCTATTTGCGGTGGTTCTTAGTCATGTTTGGTAAACATCGGTCCCGTAGTTTCTCTTTCTCTGTCTCTTTCTTTCTCTAGTTTGAAGAATCAGGTCTTTTCCAAATTAATGTATGGTTTTGGCATAAAATTGGATATTTTGCTTATTTGTATTTATTACTGGATTAATGCGTGGGGGCTTTAAATTTTTTAATTTAACGTTATTGCATTCCTCATCAGAGATTTTGTTTTGAATCTTGCTTACCAACAAATTTTTGGAGTCGGCTTTTACACTAGCCCCCAGCCAGAAGTGGTGATCATGACGCTGTTTCTGTATTGTATCAACTGGAAAACAAAATGTTGTTTTAAAAAACCGGCCAAGAGCGAGTCGGACTCGGTCGGAGTCGTACGGAACCCTAAAAATGAATGATTTCGACATTACAACTACTTTACTGTTTACGGTATCACTAATTATATCCTCAATGTATCCACTCTGTTCAGTTTCAGGTATGTTAAAATACTCACGTCTTCTTCTTCTTCTTTTTTAATAAATACAGTATACAAAAATCTTGTGACAAAAATGTCGGCAACGTTGTACCTACGGTACAAAAGACCGCTACCCCCTGTCGGGCTCTTAGCCAATGGATAATGATATCCCTTAGAATCTGCCAGGAAATCATTAACAATGCCGAGGGTGCACCGGACCAAGCACTGCTCTTCCCCTCGGACGGATCCAAAAACGAACCGCAGCTCTTGACCACACGCGGAGGTAACCCGACTCGCATCTCAATACTCACATCGATAATCGTTGCTTGTTGTCGGCATAACATCCAGTTTCAAGCAATTTTTAGCAGTTATGTCACATGAGTACAGCTGGCCCTCTAAGTCTGCCCGCGGAGCGCTCACCACAACTCTGAAATATTCAAATAAATTAATACCTAGCTATTGCCCGGGACTCCGTCTGCACAGAATTGGCTTATCGCTATCGCGGGAACTATGCAATTTTCCGGGATAAAAACAATTCTAGCGCCACCTAGTTGGTGTCTACATAACTACTACGACGCACGAGTAGCTAGCGCCAGTTCTAATGACAGCTGTCACATAGTTCTACATCCCGCTAACAAAGTCTCTCAATGCGGCTGCATAAATACTGCTTCCAACTCTATTTCTTTGGAATTCGGTCCCCAGGCATAACATCTGCCTGGAGAGAGATCTCTTTAATTTGGTACTCCTCACACATGCATTTCAGGAATTTTCTAAATATCATCAGAATGCAGTACTTAAATATATTAGGTTAGGTGACTTAACAATTATGAATTCTTAATTAAACGTAAATTATGTCCAACTATACATTCGGGACTTCAATTATATGAAACAACTCGCTTATTCTAGGCATCTCCTTTACGTTAGACTTCATACAGGTTTTTTTACTGAATGTTACATATTTGTTCGTACTTATGCACGTTGTTGAATCGTGACTTAATTATATCGTTTTCCTTCCTGTGTTTGTTGATTGTCTGTTCAACTGTTAAAATATGATCATGTGCCGTAAATAGCACAAATGATATGTCGCATAACAGCTTTGGGGAACTAGCATTGTAAAGTTTTAACGTGATAACGTCTTATAAATCGATGAACGCTGGCTGCACTCACGAAAAAGCATGACTCATTGTCACGTTCCGCGTGACGTCAGAGTGTGCAAGCGAGAGCGCTGAACAAACGATAGAGAGGCACGATCGGCCCAAGAGTCGGCTTGTGATACATTTATCGTTATCACGTAAAACTATTGTGCATAAACCGAATTTATAGACAACAGGTTTTTCCTAAGTGTAGATACGTGTTTGATAGAACCGCATTTAATAGCAGCTTTGTTTTATTATTATCGATGAAACAAACATTGCGTTATCACAAGTTTTTAATTAAACTTACCGTGCTTTATTATCTTTTTTTTATGTTTATCGTGGTGCTTAATAATTCTAGAAGTTTGTTATACTTTGCAAAAATAACGGGCCGTGTTCTTTTATTTTGATTTTCAGGAAATTAGTTAATTTTGACAAACATCCTAACTTAAAAATTTCATTTGAGATACAAGCTTTTGCTGACTGTACTTTTTGTTGACTGTACATGCGTTGTCATCCGTCCTACATATGTAAACCAAACATCAAGTCAATCGGACCAACCGTTGAAGAGTTCCCTCTGGCGGAGACGGTCTTGACTGGACCGCCAGAATTTTTTTACCATATTAGATGAACTATTATGACTAACTTCATCGGCGGTCTTACTCTCTACGCCGAAACACAGCAACGCAAACACTAATGCTTTGGTGCCAGGATTAGCACGTAAGACGGCGAACTAGCGGCAGTCTAGTTTTTGTAGTAACAAGAACTTGCATTAGATACTTACTTCTTGCTCTGTCGGTCGTAGGTGATGCTGTATCCGAAGAAGGAGTCATTGGCCAGTTTTTCGGGTGGCTGGAACACCACCATGGATAGCTCGTGGAAGTAGGACGCCGCCGCGGCTGCCAGCACCTGCGCCAGCAGCCAGCATATTAGAACTGGAACCAGATAAGAAGACAGACCTGACTTTCGTTCTCGAGTGGGGACCACGTACCGGCAGAAAGAAATGAAGAAAGAAAAAGTTTATTAGTAACAATTAAAGTTAAAAAAGAAACAAAGAATTACGAGGTAGACAGAGCCTAAAGTAAAAATACCCAAAGGCCACGCTTAGCATGATTGTGACAAATTTTATATTTAAAAAAAATATATAATAAGTGAAGACTCCAAACATTGATGATTATTTCGAAAAAAATAGTTAATTGCAACTTTGTCATTCTCAATACTTACTAACAAACAGCCCTATAATAACACTTTTTATCTAACGTGTTGTCAGGCTATTCACTTCTTAAAACTAAATAAGTCCTTGGTCAATACTCTTCTTATTATAAGGTCTATTGGATTTTT
This sequence comes from Pandemis cinnamomeana, assembly GCA_932294345.1. Lineage (NCBI taxonomy): Eukaryota > Metazoa > Arthropoda > Insecta > Lepidoptera > Tortricidae > Pandemis > Pandemis cinnamomeana. Next base: position 4,170,508 of record OW028705.1, on the reverse strand, counting down.
AATCCAATCCAATAGAATCACTGACCTAGCAAACTATTTTTGAATAACTGCTTTACAAGTCAATTTTTAAAACTAAATTAATTTAACAATTATAAACTTACGTTGCATGATGTGTTTGTATGGCTACTGACTAATTTACCTCTGCATTTACCCGACGCTGAGACATATATGACCAGTGACACAAATTATAGACCAATAATTAAATATACAGAGTGTTCCTAAATCACTAGAAGCTGTTGCAAAATTTCAAAAGGCGAGTTCGCAAGCCCCTCGTCTTTTATACAATAACGGGCCATTTATTACGGATTTAGCTTCCAAGCTGGTCTGAAAAGAAAAAAACATAGTTGCTTCTCTTCCCGCACAGATGGTAAAAGCCCATCTAAGGTGTCCAACACACATTTTCATTTGAAAATCCTACTAATATCATAAACGCGAAAGTTTGTAAGTATTGATGGATGTTTGTTACTCTTTCACGCCAGAACGGTTGGATAGATCTGGATGATTTTTGGAACACAACTTTTTATCCCGGAAAACTGCGTAATTCCTGCGGGTAGCGATAAACGAATTCTATGCAGACGAAGTTGCGGGCAACAGATAGTATGACATAAAAATGACTATTTCAAATCAAACATTGTATTGGCTTAATTTCAGGATGCCGCTATTTTTCGCAAATTCACTCCATGCATGCATATTTTATTTGAGCGATGCTTTTAGAGGGCGCCCTGTATAAACTGACGCCCTGATTATAAATAACGAATGAATTAATTGAGTGAGTGAGTGAAACAACAACTGACGTGGAGCATTAACTAAATATTTTAGTAAGGTAATAAAAGTGTCCCAACTAAAAATTGTTAATGTCCACTTGTTAATGTTATCCAAGGTACGTAGTTGTTTCGTAGCATGATTCCTAAGATTTTCAGCTATATTTAGTGAAATAAACGATACAACCTAATACATATATCTCAACATTATTCTAGAACATTTGAACAGGTTATGTTAATTGATCTTATCGTAATTTTTGATCCAACACACACTTTCGTTTACACAAGCATGGCTTGCCAGTGCGCTACCGGAGTAGCAAAGGTAAAAAGAATTTGTTCGTTTTATTCCTGCTTAGACCTAGAGGCTCCAGCATACATGGCACATTAGCCGAAACTAATGCCCTTCGGATAATACCGTTGTAGACTACAAGCCCATGGAAAAAAAACATGTGAAATGAACCAGCGTGAATGAAGCTTAGAAGGCTGTTACTATATCATAAAATAACTCTGAGCGCTATGTCGTCATTTCTGAGCGGTACATTTATGGAATTTCTCAGGTACAAGTGAGGAATTACGACTAATTATTAATTTACGGCTAAGTTAAAATTAGTCCTAATGCGCCTCTGTAATTTCTAAAAGTCGTCAGATCCGATCTTATGCATTTAATTATCTCCTCAACGGAAAGAAATAGAAATATTTAAGTGTCAGTGTGGTAGACAGAGAAAGAGCGCATTATAACCGCAATGTGAATGAGTCAATTTGGTCGGATTTTCACATCAGACCTTATGCTTCTCGAGTCGAGAGTTTACCTACGTTTGATTCCTGTAAATAGTGTAAATACGGGTCCACGTATTTACACTATTCAAAACTTAGCATATTAACAACATTAGTCACGCAACGCTTTTTATTAATTTTCCTCGTAATTATTAAATATTTTATACAACGTATCCTTGTAGCGTGCGCTGGGTTCTTCGCTTAGTCTCATTGAGTTGTGTCGAAGCACGGAATGTTTTGCTGTGAGTTATTTTGAGTAAGTGACTTTATTTAATACTAGCGACCCGCCCCGGCTTCGCACGGGTGCAATCAGTGTTTCTCTACCATATTATGCATGTATTTATACATATAAACCTTCCTCATAAATCACCCTATTTAAAAAAACCGCATCAAAATCCGTTGCGTAGTTTTAAAGATCTAAGCATGCATAGGGACGGACAGACAGCGGAAAGCGACTTTGTTTTATACTTATGTAGTGATTAGTTAGACGGTATTTAAAATTTTGATTAAATAGTATTATATGTCTTGTTGCCTTAGGGTCTGTCTACCCTAAACGGTAATACATACATACATACATAAATCACGTCTTTATCCTTTACGGGGTAGACAGAGCCTAAAGTAACGAGACCTAAAGGCCAGTTTAGTATTATTGTGGGCGTATAGGTGGAAAGGGGAATCAAAATAGTGATGGGTTGCTAGCCGCATCGCCCAAGATTTTCACGTAAGGGATAAAGACGTGATTTATGTATGTATGTATGTATCTATGTAATAATATTAGATTCTGGACATACTTGTCACAGAATGAGGATAATTTAGCATAGGTAGCTTCAGATTGATTTTGCATCCTAATTTAATATATTGAATACTAATACTTGTTTACTGTTGCTTTTGATTTTAGTAATGTGGCTGCCTACGTGTGTGTTCGTGGGGTCAGTGCACTTTGCGTGGTGCGTGTTCTTCCACGAGCTTTCTCCAATAGAACTGGTGCCTGATGATGGGAAGGAGACCTCGAGTTTTGGCTTCAGCATCGGTTACCAGAACGGGCCACATCCGAACCTCGGTAAATTCATTTTTATTTATAGAATTCGTTTATCGCTATCCCGCAAGAATTACGCAATTTTCCGGGATAAAAAGTAGCCTATGTGTTATTCCAGACTAGAATCTATCTATGTTCCAAATTTCATCCAGATCTGTCCAGCCGTTCTGGCGTGAAAGAGTAACAAACATCCACCCATCCATCCATACTTACAAACTTTACCTTAATAGTAAAAGTGTCACCAAATTTTACTCTCCAAGAGGTTTAACCTAGAACTAAGTCACGTGCTGCTAGTGATTTTGGCGCTGCTAACTTTTTCATAGTAATTAAGAAGCTTAAGCGAGCGAGTCCGATATATTTCAGCTCGTTCTCCGTACATAACCGGTACTAGTAAAACTAATGTAGGATGATTAATTTGGATTACCTACTTAAGGCTTAGGTGCGGCGGGGGTGGCCCTTGGGCCACCCCTAAGCCGCGAACATGTTTGTTTTAATTTAAAAATAGTCTTTATTTTATCTTACAATGTCCTGGTAATGTACAATAGTTATGTAAGGGGAACAAGCGTATCTTTCATGCAAAAAAGTTATAAAAGATGATGCTTCACTTATCATCTTTACCGGTATCATCCTGCTGACATACTCAACGCCACAAAATTTGGCCCAGTCTCCACACACAATTAGCAAAGTTGCATACATGTGAGGACCAAAGTTTTTGCCACTGAGTATAATTATAAAATGTGAAAGTTTGTGAGGATTTAAGTATGTATGGATACTTGTTACTCTTTCACGCCAAAATGGCTGAAAGGATCTAGAAGAAATCTGGCACAGAGGTGGATTATAGTCAGCAATATCAAATAAGCTACTTTAATTCCGGAAACGATTTTTTAAAACAAGCTCCAGAGCAAAAGCTTGTGAAAGATATTTCTTTTTGCTTTTCCAGTAATTGGCGCTCCACGCTATGACGAATTCGGACGAGTATATCAGCGGTCTATAGCAGACATTCAGCTCGGTCAAAAAACTTGTAAACACATTGACATCGATTTTGACAAGTTGGAAGTGCTGTATTCTCGCAGTAAGTTATTGTAATAGCGGCTACAGACTCACGCGAGAAGTCTTGCCGAGAAATTAAGCGAGAACCGAGAAGGCATCTATACTCATGCGACCTTCTCATTCGCATTCTCGATCGTTATCCGGAATGGACGACAGTACCGTATCAATGCCAAGGTCGCACTGAGACCGAACAAGAATGTGATACCGTTCTCTTTTCTCGCCTGAAAAACCCTTTGAAGCGGGCAAAAATACCGACACCGATCGGAGAACGAGACGGCGAGAAAGCGATCACATTCACGCTTCTCGGGTGTTCTCGGGGGTTCTCGGCGTGAGTCTGTAGCCGCTATAAAAATCATGTTTGAACAGCTGTTTCCAAATTTCTGCTGAGAAGAACACACGGAAAACAAGAGCAACAAAGCTGTTTCGGATCAAACACAGACCCAAATATTCGTCGTACTGTAACTGTTGACGATTGTTATAGACGCCAAAATTTCTTGAAACAGTTATTTTTAACATTAGATGGATCTTCTCACAAGCGCCTCCTATTGAAACATTTTTAATATTTTTATACGAAATTGACAAATCCTTTTAAAATATAAACTGCCACATTTTTTATCCCTTCTACATACTATGTGACAATCGCCCCCCAACGCTGTGTTTGTCTACGTATGGTGGGGGATATTGTTCTTGTTACTTTGAGATAAGTTGAACAAATTAATTTAAATAAAAACACTCATTGCTTTTCAGATTTAAGCTCACACCAGCACTTTTACTTGGGTGCCTCAATAGCGGCAACGGAGGATTTTTTTCTGGTAGGACCTACCTTTATCTATCCAGTTATAGTATATACCTATATTATACCTATAAAATAAAATACGAATAACTTAACCTGACTACCCTAAGTAGTTGTCTTTTCATGGAAGGTAAAAAATATATTTTCAGAATTACCACGCGATAGGGAATTTGAGGTAGGCCTGACGTAAGCTTTACTTATCGTGGTTTTTTGTATGTCTCTATTTTATTTAATCATACAAAAAGTATGAACTGGGTGTTTTTAAATACGTGTAATGTTGCGTCAGTATTTTTTACTAGGTAATAATGTAGGTACTTCAAAAATATATTTTAAGTTTTTTTTTTTTAGGTAATTGATAAAAGTCGCCTTTTGGGTTAAAAGTTACAACATACTGTAGTGTAAATTACAATAATCCTAATGCTTTTTCATATAGGCATACAACTTTATGTTTCCGTGTTTCCTTCACAGACTTGTGCGCCCTTAAGGACCTCGTTTGCTAGCAACATAGAGAACTCCAATCGAACAGACTTTGGCGCGTATGGAGTTTGCTTCGACTACAGCAGCGAAGGAGTCCGAAAATACGATAGTTACGGTTTGGAAAAACGCCTCAAAGACGACCTGGGGCCATCAGGTAAGGGAACGCAATGACTCACCCGGGGGCCCGATATTCGAAACCAGATATTTCTAATCTAATCCAATTCTAAAGCTAGGGGTCCTTACGGATACCTATGTATGTATGTATAACTCTTTATTGTACATAAAACACAGGAAAAAGTCATGGATGTTGTATGTATTTAAGTATGTATTTATCTACATTATATAAGTATGTTTATCCGTTGCCTGGTACCCATAGTACAAGCTTTGCTTAATTAGGGACTGGGTCAATTGGTGTTTATTTATCCCATGATATTTTATTTATTTATTTAATTATGATTCTTATTTCAGATCAAATCTACGGTGGATCTGGATGGAGTACCTTAGTAGACAAAGACCACGACAGGATCGTCATATCAAAGTCTTTCGGTGAGGGTGACCTGAGTCTTACAAGTATTTCAAATTCCCACGCATATTTCTGGTCGCTCTTCGAAGAAGGTCCAATTCCAAATGAGGATGTATTCAGCAAAATTGCATACTTTGGTGAGTTAAGAATATTGACATAGAACTTAGTAAAGACTAGAACTGCTTGAGTTCGATAAGTTTCAAACTAATTCATAGTCCTTTCGCGGAGAGTTTAATCTTGGAGGTAACGATACGAGCACTACCCACCAACGCCCTAGCCTCAAACTCCGAAATTCGATTTTCAATTTTCTTTTTGTGCCAATCCGCTCACACTTACAGTCATTCATTTGAGAGTGAGATGGTATGATTCGAACTTTGAAAATCGAATTTTGAAGTGTCACTGCTTGCGCGGTCACTTGGCGCAGCTGACGGCTCACAACTACCCTCGTTTTCATCGCCGTGATTGTTAGTGTCAAATTAACCCGCTCCGGTAAGTACTACGAAGCAGTTCTCGTCTTCTTCGTAGCTTCGTGAGTGTTCCGTTTAGATATGAACTACCTTTTTACCTCAACTTCCCGCGCATTAAACTAGTGATAGATAATCTACTTACGTATCACCAACAATGAAAAATTTAGTATTATTATATTGTCTTCCACGCTGGTCTGGGAGCAAAGGAAAAATATAGAATGTACCAGTTGCTTCTCTTCCCACGCAGATGGTAAAAGCCCATCAAAGACGAAAATAGGAATCATGTTATAGGCGTTGCGGCTAGCAGCCCACCACTATTTTGATTCCTCTTTTCACCTATACGCCCACAATCATGCTAAACGTGGCCTTTAGGTCTTGTTACCTTAGGCTCTGTCTACTCCGTAAAGGATAAAGACGTGATTTATGTTTTTATCTGGGTCCTACTGAAAAACAGCGTTGTGGCTTGCCGCAACATTATGCTGAGTGGGGCCCATTTTACATCATATCGGTACTATTCCTAAGTATATTGTATTTCTTCCTATTATAATTGTACGTGTATCGAATGTGTGTAAATAAATGTTTCTCTCTCTCTCTCTCTCTCTCTCATGTATGTATGTATGTATGTATTGTCTTTAATAAAATAAAGATTTATTTTCATCGGGTTATCAGATCGGTGAAAGTCACTCTTAGGATTGATATGATAATATGACGTAACTTTAAGTTTCATTGAACAATTATTTCTGTATATTCTCATTATTTGACGACCGGATGGCCCAGTGGTTAGAGAACCTGACTATGAAGCTTGAGATCCCGGGTTCGAGCCCCGGTCGGGGCAGATATTTGTATGAAAAATACGAATGTTAGTTCTCGAGTCTTGGCTGTTTAATATGTATTCAAGTATGTATCTATCTATATAAGTATGTTGATCCGTTGTCTAGTGCCCATATCACAAGCTTTGCTTAGTTTGGGACTAGGTCAATTGGTGTCAATTGTCCCAAGATATTATTTATTTTTATTTTATTTATTTGTTACAGCGCAAGGCATGACCTTTGGAAACTACTTCCATGCGGAGAAAACGACAACCTATTTAGCTGTAAGCATGAAACAACTGGATGCTACGAGTACTGTAAGTACATCTCTACTAAACTTTATAGTATTCGCAAAAACGCGCGGCAACCGGAGCTTTCATAAAGTAGGTTAATTAATTATCTATTAGTATTTAGCTTTAGTTTTTGAAAACATTATGGAGAATATGCGTATGGTTTAGATAAAATTATTGATTTGCAATTGACGACCAGCCAGTGCCCATTCCTGCTAAGATAAATGAATGAATTAGATGAAATTTTGAAGTCGGATGGTTTGAATTGATGGCGAAGAACACAAGACAGTATTTTATCCCGGTAAATTTAGTTCCCGCGGGATCGCCGTGAGAACAGATTACATTTTTATATTCTTAACATTATGAAAAATTTAGAAATAAAAACCCATATTTAACCGGTCTGCCTTTTCTTGTTTCAGATTAAGTTTTTCGATTCGAATACTTTGTCTAAAATCGAATGGGATCTGAAAGATGACACAGTAAGTACTTTGCCTTCGTAAGTCGATAATTATGTGTCACAAATTATATATTTTAAAAATATCTGTTTCTAACTTTCCAAAATACATGTTTCGTTTTGTCGGGCACAATCCAATATCCTGAAATATGCTACTTTTTTACTACATTCAGTACGTTACATAAAACATAATAAATTATCACTGAGAATAAAACAAAACCATCCATGCATGATGTTGCTTCCATGCTGGTCTGGGAGTAAAGAAAAAACAGGCGTGAAGGGAAATCAAAATAGTGATGGGTTGCTAGCTGCATCGCCTATAGGTAACATGATTCCTATGCCCATTTCCTCGATGGGCTCCATCTGCGCGGATAGAGAAAGAACTGTTACATTCTATGTTTTTTCTTTACTCCCAGACCAGCATGGAAGAATGTCTTTATATTCTGATAGTAAACCATTTTATTTCTTTTTAGAAGATACTTACGGAATCCCTAGCCTAATAGATAAGCCGACTGTGATATATTAATTTTGTTCGTTATCTGATTTGGTACTGTCCCCAGTCTTTTCCCCAGTCGTTGCGGTTTTCCGTTCCACTGAATCAGGAAAGGGAAGGACGAGTGTGTGCACCTCCGTTTGCGCGTACGCCTGTGCACCTTAATATCTCCTGCGCATCTGGCTGCTTCCGATTGAGTTGAGGCGGTCGCCATGGTCGGAAACGGCCGGGAGCACATCATCATCATCATATTAATTTTGTTCGTTATCTGATTTGGTACTGTAGGTAGGCACCATGTTCGGCGTAGCGCTGTGCAGCGTTGACGTCACGCGCGACGGCCTGGACGAGCTCGTGGTGGGTGCGCCCGCGCACGTCGCCGACACGCGCAGCTACGACAAAGGCGCGTTGCACATTTACACTAAATCGGAGACGGTAAGCAAGAAATTAAACTGCAGAGTATTCTTTTAGCTCAGATTAGCTCAAAGTTGCCGAATAATGATACCCGCTTTATTGTTTAGTAGTGTTGTCGAAACTATCGCTAATGTTTATGGCTTGGATACAAGTGGTTTGGCCATGTTATATTTTAAGAGGAAAAAAAATATTATCATAATCAAGTTAATTTAAAGGTTTATTGGTTTATTTCACTAACTTGGCATGAATGCGACAGCTGGGGCTTTACCATGACGTCTCCATGCGATTCAATTCCAATTCAGTTTAGGTTCGCTCGCTGTCAGATCCATACTAAAAATGACAGCTAAAAACCTGAACTGAGTCGGAATTGAATCGCATTAAGACGTCATGGTAAGGCCCCAGAAAACGCTAATAGAAGAATATTTCAATAAGAATAATATCAACAGTTATTTATTAATCCCGATTGATAATGGTTTTGTTCCAGCCTAGTATACTGAAAATGCTTGTAAAGCTCACAATATTGGGGGAAAACGACGGAGCACGATTTGGGACCACCTTAGCCTCGAACGACGTAGACGGTGACTCCTATCCGGGTAATGATGATTTATGTTCTTTCCCCCTTATTCATAAACGCTCTATCTATATGCTTCTGCTAACTTAGCAATCGTCCTCTTCCCGTGCAAATGGTAAAACCCCACCGAGGGAATGGGTGAAAATCTTAGGAATTATGTTATAGGCGATACGGCTTGCAACCCATCACTATTTTGATTCCCCTTTCCATCTATACGCCTACAATCATGCTAATCGTGGCCTTTACGTATGTAGTAAAAGACGTTAATAATCAAGAAACCGATTCCTCAGCAAGACCTGTTCGGTGGGTCCGCGTGTAATTTTTTTTGGGACTTCTTAAAAGGCTGCGCACTGTAATGAACACTCTTGATTCGTTACCTACCAATAGTTTTTATTTGTATTAAAATAGCTATAATGATCGCCGACCTCCGATAGGAGATGGCACCAGAAGAAGAAGATATATTCTACATGTTATGGACCATATCGGTAGCTTGCAATTCGCGACGGCGTGTGAGCTTTATTAGTGATAAACATGTGTCTGTCTACGTGTCAATATGTATGTGTCTTACGGAGCGATCTTCGAGCGAATTGTCTCTTTATTCTTTTATGCTTACCATACCCGATTTCGTTCTCAGGCTTACTTTTACTACAAATAAAGCTCACTCGTCATCGTAAATAGTTATACCTTCTTAATCAATACCGTCTTCGGCTATGACGCCCACCTAATTATTTATTATCTAGTCAAAAATACTTTCAGAAATATTTGTCAGCGCACCTTACGAGAACGCAGGCATCGGTGCCTTGTACGTACTGTGCGGGTACGAACTGCACACTACCATCGTAAGGGGTAGGAGCAGTGTCTTTGTCTCCGACTTGCAAAGGAAGCAGCGGATCGTGGCTGCAGCCCAGAGGAGCTTCGGTTACAGCGTGCAACCGGTCACAGATTTTAACGACAATGGGAGCGATGGTAAGTGCTCCACTATTTTGGTCATCATCATCACCCAGAAGACGCCTACTGATAAAATCCCCCCCCCCCCCTCTTAGAACGTCACAATGGACGACATCTCGCCACTTGCTTCGATCGGTTTCCCGCAACTTTCGATGTCGTCGGTACCTACCACCTAGGCCTGGCAACACTGCGTTTTCTGGTTCGTGGTCGCCTCTCGACCAATTTTCTCCCCCAACGGTTGTCTGGTATACAAACCATGTGCTGGCGATGATTTATTTATTTTGGTCACAATAAATACATTACCTGTCATCCCCAACCTAACCCCAATTACTTGTCATCTTAAAAGCACCTGGGGCCTTACAATGACGTCTTAAATCAGTTCAGGTTTGAGCTGTAATTTTTAGTATGGACCTGACAGCGAGCGAACCTAATCTAAATCCGAATTGAATCGCATTAGGACGTCATGGTAAGACTCCTGTTCCTTCCAGTTACGTGAAGAGAGAGAGAGAGATATAGAGATAGAGAGAGAAAGAGAGAGAGAGAGAGAAAGAGAGAGAGAGGAACATTTATTTACACACATTCGATACACATGGATAGGTACAGAAAAGAAAGGGATACGTACGTACAGATACAATTTGTTTCCATTTTATGGAGCATCTGTTACAATTTTTTTTACAGAATTAGGTATTGGTTCGCCGGGCAGCTCAAAGGTTTTGCTGTATAAGGGAATACGATCCATTACTGCGCGCGTAACGTCTAGACTATTAGGGAATCTGGTAAGTTCTTTGTACACGTGTGCCATCAGAAATGAGCGTTAAGAATAAAGAAATTTATGTTAGCTGGCAATTGGATGCAGTTGAGGTGTGGTTCAAAGACGACCCGCCTATTTTTAAATAGAACATCCATGTTATTGGTGATTCCTCCGTGACGAATTTTTTTGAGTAATTTTTCTAACAAACTGCCGTTAATCTTTGTTCCAGGATACACTGTTCCAAACACAATTCTTTCACTCTTATGGCCCTCTGCAGAACGAAACCACATCTCATAATTTTAACATAGATTTTAAATTCATCTTGCCAGTCTTGCCACGGGTTGCCTTCTTTAAAAGTTGGTAAATTCGTTTGTTTTATTTTGCAGTCGGATTCAGACTCCCAGTACACCTTTGCATCATGCGTTGCTGTTAAATTGCCACCAAAACCTTCAAAGATAACGACAAGTAAGTTTACAAACAGTTTTTTTATAAACAGAAATTATTTATGTGGTCACATAAGTTGGAAAAAAATGTTACTCAGCAAACTTCATTTCCGTCACCCATTTATAATGAAGAAATAGGTACTTAACTTTGAGTAAGGTTTGTTTCTAATCCATTGCTACCTACCACAAACTCTTAGTGGGAATTGGTTTAGGCCGTTTAGGGTTCCCACACGTCTGGGGGGGGGAGTCGAAGCGTTGCGACTCCTCCCTCCTTGGCGCGGGTAGTCCCGGCGAAAGCCGGGGCAGGCTGGGGGGCGTCGTCGGCTCGAATCTTCGGGATCCCACGGCGCCTACCTTAACCCGGCGAGTGGTCAATGCCGTAGTGTTTTTAGTGGGTATGTTCCCCCCTCCCCTTTCTGCAGGGAAAGAGGACGGGGGAGAGAGCCCCACATAACCGCTCGGACCCCCCGGGCCTGGGGTACTCGTAAATGAGTTTTCACTATGTTAAAAAAAAAAAAAAAAGGCCGTTTAGGGTGTAGGCAATGTTTACTGCGTTACGTTAATAGTTTTTTTTATTATTTTGTGTGCATCTCTTTTTTCCAAATATAGAAAATAATAATAATGATGAGCTACTAGCAAGTAAAGTGCGGATAACTAGATTCGGCTTCAATTTATAAAAAAGTTTTAACTTTTCACTATAAATTAGATAGTTATTCGTAATCATAATCCTTTATATTAAGCTAATGGTCCCGGGTTTGAATCCCGGTAGGTGCAAATGTTGAATACGAATTCTACCCGAGTCATGGATGTTGTATCTATGTATTTAAGTATGAAGTTATCTAGATTATATAAGTATGTTTATCCGTTGCCTGGTGCTTTTGCTTAGTTTGGGACTAGGTCGATTGGTGTAATTTGTCCCATGTTATTTGTATTTATATTTCTTTACAGAATTGTTGGTGAGAAATTTGCTTAACGGCAATAACGCTACCTTTGACGGAAACCAAGATGCGTACACGATCGACTTGTCGACAGGCGGAGTGATGAAAGATGACGGCGAAACAGAGTATTGCAGGAACCTTGTCATTGTGAGTACTACTTTGGCCAATGAACGGGAATCAACATTGCTACTCCGTGACCACGGGTTTAATGGTTTTCTTTATTTCCCCTCAGAAAAGCACTTCCTTCTTCAGAGTGACTACGAACGTTTCTTTGGTGGATGATTATAAAGTTAAGAAAGGTATTTATTCATTTTATAACATACCTAAGTACCTAAGTATTCACAGCAAGTACAAAGTATAGATAAAGACGGAATTCTGCGAACGACACATAGAGGTTGATGTTTGCAACTACCTTGCTTGACTAAGATTGGTTGCAACTGTATGCGTACGTCGAGGCGTAGTTCAATCAAGCCTCGCTCTGTCGCTTACAAAACTCCATCTTCATTGTAGGTGTCCCTATTAAAATAAATATCCTCTTTTGTGATTATGAACACAATAACATAGGACACAAAAGAAGCATGAAAGTAAGATAAATGCAGTAGAAATGAGAGCGTTAAGAAGTATGGAAGGTGTATCACTGAAAGATAGAATAAGGAACAGTGTGATAAGGGAACGTGCTGGTGTGAAAGACAATATAGTGACTAGGATAAAAAAGTACCTATGCTTAGTTGGTTTGGTCACGTAGAGCGGATGGATGAAAGTAGACTAACTTAACAGATCTAAATAGGGAGTGTGAATGGTTACGTTGGGCGGGGAAGGCCTAGAGTCTAGGCCCTAGAGTCTAGGGCCTAGACGGACGACGAATGTGTACGTATGTATGTAACATAGGACATGGAGCTTGGCACCTCACTTCTTGACCACTGATTTCGAAATACAGAAACGGATTAGAGTAGGCACAGTGAGAAGCAGACTACTGTAGTGGAGATAGGCGGGACACTTGGCAAGATGGTGCGACGAGAGATGGTCAAAGCAGGATACAGTGGTGACCAAGATTAATTGAAAGCCAGTGGGCAGACCATCATCCTTGTCGGATGACATCTGACAATCAGCTGGAAAGCTGTGGATAAGCCTGCTACAGGATCGGGAAAAGTGGCGTGAAAATTAAGAGGGTTCTACTCAAGAGTGGGCGTGTGAGCTGATATGATTGAAGGGTGTAGTCATTCTACGTTTTATCATTTCAGATTTCGAAAATACGTGGGTTACATTGAGTGCTCAGAGCGATTTGATCAAACAAGTGCAGCTGACGTGTCGGTGCAACGACACCAGCTGCGCTCCGGAGTATGTTGTGAACATAGAGAGGTCTGGGAGGTGAGACTTAAGTGATTCATTGACTTTTATGTAGTAGATGTAGTACTCAACACGCGCAAATACGTTGAACGATGGAATTTCATATTACACGTAGCGTGTAGTGGTTTTGCGTGGAGTTCTTTCTGCCCGGCCAACTTTGAGCTTCAAAATCCTTGATATTTTCATTTGAAGATGAAGCATATCCTATAACAGCATGACCGGTTTTTATTAAACTGCTGTTAAACTAAAAAATAAAAAAAAACAAATCTGCTAATTAAGAACCTAAATATCAAATTGCGTGGCGAAATTATGGGTTAAGGAAATGATGCATTCACGCTTTTTAGGATTCTGTACCCAAAGGGTAAAAACGGGACCCTATTACTAAGACTTTGCAGGCCGTCTGTATGTGTGTCACCAGGCTGTATCACGGGCACAGTGATAGCTAGGCTGTTAAAATTTTCACAAATGATGTATTTCTGTTGCCGCAATAACAAAAAATAATAAAAATCTAACTTTACTATGTCTGTCCATGTAAGTAAGTAACCAATATAAACTGACCACACACTGCCTACATTTCGCTTGAGGGTTAGGCTCTGTAGGCTTATTACCTAACTCGCTCGCAATCGCCATCGTGTTCCTTTTGACAGTTCACGTATGGGCTGACAATTGGCATCGGAATCAGCTAGCTGTCACATTCATACAGGAACTGTCAAAATGAGCACGATGGCAATTGCGAGCGAGTTAGGTAATAAGCCTACAGCTTACACTGGATTTTAGAAGTCCAAATTGAATTGGCTAGTTTTATGTGATGTGATGAAACGTAACATTAACACGGCATTTTTCTAGCAACGCAAGCACGTACCTCGTAGGTTCATCTGCCCTCGAGAACGTGACCATTTCCGTGTACAACGTTGGCTCGATGGGCTGCAACAGCTGTCTGATGGTGCGAGTGAGCGGCACCCGCGTGGATCTGATTCAGTGCCACGAGGACAAAGGGGTGTACGAGTGCGCGATGCCGGACCCTTTCAGGGGTAATCAAACTGTAAGTGAATACCAGTGGCGTGCAGTGGGAGTGGTCAAGGTAAGCAGTGTTAAGACGCAATATAATTTAAGCGCTGCGTACTCAGACAATCCCAATGCACGCCGAGGTAATTTAATTTTAAAACATGGTTTTGCTATACAGGCTACCACTGTATACTAAAAACCTTAAACTAGTAGCTTATTCTAATCATCGTTGCCATTGGGAAAAATGGCCACAATGCCGGCTGCGTTTCCTCGCTGGATAGCAATACCTATGCGTTGCGAAAGAGAGCTCTATGGTCACCTGTGGATTTTGTTTTTTTTTCCAATGTTTTTAAAATATTTTTTGTTTCGGGCTTGCTTGCGGGCGGGCACAGCTTGTACTGTGTAAAATGTTTATGTGTGTGCGAAACAGTAACGCGTCCTAGTCGCAAGCGCTACTTATTTTACCGTGTATTCATTTGTCTTTTTCTAGCATGTAATCGACCTCGTACTCCGGATGGACCAATTAACCAATAAAGACGAACGTTTAACGATCGATGTAGAGATGCGCAAAGATTGCGGGAGTCCTGGTGTGCCGCAGAAACCTGTCATAGTTGATTACGAGTTCAACACTGATGCGATTGTTATTAATGGGTACGTAGATGTAGATTCTTAGTATCTGGTGTAAGTTTTCTTGTGTTTTTTGTGACTGTTCGCTGTTGAACCTCCTTTGTTTTACCTCCTTAATGCTTGCGAGGTTGGCACTGTTCGGTCACCGATCTTTCGCCTCGATCAAACTGGTCATATGGGAAGGTAATGAATTGTTTTTATTCTGTCACAGGACTTCCACAAACACCAGCATTTCGAACGCGCGTCTAGACGACGAGATTAAATTCATAACTGACGAGCAGATATATTCTGTAATAACTTTTTCTTTACTTCTTTACAATTTTACAACGTAAAACAAAATGGCTTTAATAAAAACATACGGTCGAACATAGAACCTCCGCCTTTTTGAACTCTTTTAAAAATGGGTTAGTTTAGAAAAACGCTTCATGGAAAATAACGGAAAGAAACCATGAAACTCTTGCTAAAGAAAAATAAATGAATACCTAGAGAACTCTACTTTGCTACTTCGCGGTTAATCAGGTCAAGTCATGCAGAACAGCCACACTCCCGTTGAATATTTTCTATTCGTATTAAGGCTTCAGAAAACGAAATAATCAACTAAAAAGCAACCGAACCCAACTAAAACACATATTACAGCAATACACAAAATACAACATAAACGAACAACAACAATTACAGCAAAAACACACAAAAATTACAACTGGCGCGGGCAACTCATTTTGTGATTTTGTAATTTTGTTTGTTCCCGATCTTTGTAATTTAGTTCATTACATTTCCTTCTATTGCAGGAGTTTCAGGGTTTCTGTTCAGTTAAGATTCGATGATAATGTAAATGATTAAGTACAATCAGGAAAAAGAATACTTACCCATTAGAAAGAAGCAAAAACATTTTTAGAAGGATAAAATTTAAATTTTCAGATCGCTAACACGGAGTCCGTAACTTGGAAAAATGTATGGGCCAACATAACTGCAACTAAGAAACGCTTTATTCAGAGTTTCAATGTAAGTTTTTTATTGTTACCTTTAGTGTAAATTTTCGCATATAAAAACGTCTCGAACGCGTTCACGTAAACGTCTCAGTTACCTAACCTACTATGGACAAATTGGCAGCGCCACTTGCGGATCGAAACGGCAACAAACTGTTCTCATAGTATATTTTGGTATTTTGTGACCGAAAAAGAAAGTATTTACGGGAATCTTTTACTACATCTTACAGCTAAACATTTTTTTATCGGTGTGCAAATTATTTAATATAATTGTGTAGGTATGAATTTATTGATGAGGTTCGAAGCTTGGACTTTTATATTTTTACAATTTAAAGGAAATTTGTGTGTGTTTTTCTTGTTTTGCTTTGTAGTAGGCACTGGGCTGGTAAATGGTGTGTTTCTTTCAGATTTCTAACATGCAAGGGGTTTGCATCGAAAGCAACGACACTGAGAAGTTCTATGTGCACTGCCGTATTACCTTGGAGCCACATTCCATTACCAAACTTATCGCGACCACTACTACTATAAATATAAAGGAGATTGGTAAGTTTAACCCTCTAATTAAACTGTAATTGTAAAGACCAAATGGGTAATGTGAATGGCCAACGACGAGGCAGACCAAGGCGATGACGGGAAGATTTAAACGCGTATAATATACGTCATCGGCGCCCTTCGTGGAAGAAAGATGCAAGTCCTGTTAAGCCTTAATAGCACTTACGTCTTTCTTCCACGAAGGTTGCGTGGAGGAATGGCCTGATATTGCGTCGGACCGGGAATTGTGGAGGTCGAGAGGAGAGGTCTTTGTCCAGCAGTAGGACACAGCAATAGGCTATTTAAAAAAAAAAAGAGCCAGTGGCGGTACGTGAAAATTTCACAACAACCCGGAGCACAAAAATAGCTACATTCTGTTTATCGTATCCTTCAGTGAAGAAAGAACGAGAGAGATGTTTGGTAAGGAAGCCCGTCAGAAATCGAGTTACGAGTTACGAAATTACAAAATTACGAAACCGATTTTGACGCATACGTAATAATAATAGGGTACGCCAAAAAAGCTGCAAAATACTAAATATAAAATATTTTCAAATTTCCTTTTTTGGGATTGGATATGATGCTATTACGTGTCATTTTAGGTATATTTTACAAATAATGATTCAACAATATCATATCTGTAGCAGCCCAAACTTGGTATGTTTTTTAAATGATTTTAATTTTAATTTAATACAAGTGACTGAAATATAATTAGATACACACACGATATGTTACAGAACAAAAAATATTTTTTCCTTACAAAAAAAGATGACGTCAAAACTCCTCTCCTTTTTGTTTTTTTTTCGTGCTACGCGTGAAATTGATTCATATGGTCTAAAGATCAATCGTTCCGATTTTATGCTTTTAACACCATTTTGCATTTACTGAATTTTGGGGTGTACCGCTAGCACTATAGGTTAGCTCGCTGTCAGATCCATACTAAAAATGACAGGTCAAACCTGAACTGAGTCGGAATTGAATCGCATTAAGGCAACAATTTTCCTTTATATTCGTTCACATTATAACTGCATGTTTAGAAGTCACTGATTTCGAATGTTATCCTGAATGGACTCGTAAAACTTAAGTGTAAGTAAATGTTTCGAAATTCTGTTCACAGTGAACTATTGGCAAGATTCGCAAATAACTATTGACACCGAACTATCGCTTGAACTATCGCCAGACGTAATAATGCACAAAGAGTAAGTAAACTTACATTCTTATTCATTCTAGACCATTAAGGATCATGTAATTTGTGAAAATGATTCACCAAAATCATTCCTAAAGTCGCCTTGGGAGCTGCGCAGTTTCGCGCAAACCACCGACGTAAAATGATGTCTTAATTTTTTTTTCTATGATGATGATGATGATCGAGGATAACACCTGGGGCCTGATTTTTGAAAGCACATCACTCGAAAGTGGTAAATCAGCTTACATCTCCAAAACTACAGCTGTAATCAAAGATTTGATTAGTTCACAAGATTAATGAGAGCTGTGATTGTCTTTGCCACTCGTATTTCAAATTCAGCACAATTTTTCACCGCTTTCGAGTGGTGTTTTCAAATGTGCTTTCAAAAGTTGGGCCCCTGTAACTTTTTACAGAGCAACCAATTTAGATGATTCTTTTTTTGGACGGTAACATTTCGAATTTTAAAAAAGCATTTGCTGGCACTAAAATAGGGCTGATTGCTTTATACCCACCAAGAAATTCTGATCAGTATTTAGCTGGAATTCGGAACAAAACGTCGCTGTTAGATGATGGAACTATGAGGATTTAGGATGTATTATGTATGATCTACTATGCAGTATAATGTCACGCTCTATCGCGGCGGCTCTGTCGCGTAAACTTGGTTTGCTTGCCTGTTTGTGTGTGGAGGATATCTCTGAAAATACTGAACATTAAATAATTTCTCAGATAGAAAGCACTATCCCAATAATTTATGCTACTTTTTTTATCCCGCGTAAGTACAAAATTACGGGAAACATCTTTCGTAACTCGTACCTAGTTATAAAACTAAGAAAATTTGCTTTTACCGCGCAACTATCACTAAGTACTAACTGTAAACTTGTGTTACCTGCTATGGGTGGTGTAGGGGTATAGCACGCGTCACGGAATGACGAGGATCCGGGTTCGATTCCCGGCCATAGCTTTACTTTTCGGATTTTTCTATGTGTTCTAATTTTCATAGACATTTAGAAAGTAAACTTGTATCACTGAAAGATAGAATAAGGAATAGTGTGATAAGGGAACGTGCTGGTGTGAAAGAGGATATAGTGACCAGGATAGAAAAAAGTATGCTTAGTTGGTTTGGTCACGTAGAGCGGATGGATGAAAGTAAACTAACTAAACAGATCTATATGGGGAGTGTGAATGGTAAAGTTGGGAGGGGAAGGCCTAGACGGACGTTTCGAGACCAAATAGGAGACGTTTTGGAAAAAGGTCAGGTCAGGAGTACCCGAAACCGACGAGCATGTATGAAGAGATTGATGAATGTGGATGAAGCGAAAGAAGTATGTCAGTATCGTAGCAAGTGGAACAAAGTAGTCTCTCCCTACCCCTGTGGGAAAGAGGCGTGACGGTATGTATGTATGTATGTAAACTTGTGCTAAGAAATTGTTACTTACAGGTTGAAAACGGTCATGATGATTGAGAAAGAGATGGCAATAGGACAGAACAAAATGCTGATGATAATCATAGGGTTGGTTGTGGCGCTGATCTTGCTGCTAGTTCTCGGACTCATACTTTACAAGGTATAGTGCACTGGGGTAAATTCGAAATTGGGGAATTTCGAAACTCGTGGATATCCACTAAACGGGGAACAACTACATTATCTAGCAACGCTTGCCTAGAAGCTCCAATGTCTTTGGCTTCTAGATAAGCGTCGCCAGATTCTGGAATTGTAAAGTAAAACAATGTAACTTTAATTTCAGCTTAATTTCTTCAAGAGGAAAAACAAAGAAGAACTAAAGGCGCTTAAAACGGAATTCCGAAGGCGGAGTACGGTAAGTTACCTTACCTAACCAACCATATCTCTAATTGAAGGTCTTAAATAACATATTTGGTCCTTCAAGCCGAATAGCGGCCGCTACCAAGGCCTTAGTTGGTTTCTATGGAGCATTAAAGCAGCACAAAAACAAAGCAAATGCTTCCAATACGCATCAAACAGCTTTTTGAAGAGCCCACTGACAGTCGCTTTTTTTTGCGGCTGCGTGGCTATAGACTAGCGCCTATCAGCTACCGATAGCCAAAATGTTAAAAATTCACTGCCTATTGTTTTCTATTCAAAATACTTGTACATATAAATTCATGCTATATGTCAAGCCAAAAAAAAACCGTGTACCTAAATAAAAATTCATGAACGGTGTGTATTTTTTACATAGATACATACGAGTACATAAATCACGTCCTTATCCCTTACGGGATAGACAGTGCCCAGGGTAAAAATTACCCAAAAGTCATGCTTAGCAATGTGGCGTAAAGATGGTATGGGGAATCACAATAGTGATGGGCTGCTAGCCGCATCGCCTACATCATGATTCCCAAGGTTTTGGCCCATTCCCTGAAAGAAGAGAAGCAACTGAGTACATTCCATATTTTTTTTGCTCCCAGACCAGCATGGTAAATTTATTGTTACTTTTGAATACGAGTGTAATATAATAAGTACCGTAAAACTACCCAAATATAGTCCAAAAGCTCGCAACTACGGTCCAAATCTGATTCAAATATTTTCGATTAGACGTGACTTTTATTAGAACAAGGAAGTTATTATGGTTAAATATGTTCATTAACAGAAGAAAGAACTTGGAAAAAACAAAAAAGAATATTGTTATGGATACTTAAAGTCACCTTGAAGTTTTGGACCAGAGTTACAGTACTGGACTATAGTTGGGTGGTTTTACCGGTAATTGATTTATATACGATTAAGTTAATTAAAAAAATAATCTCTGCTTTTCAGCGTCGGAACACAACAGCTTCTTCTGTCGATGGAGGTTCCAATCGACACACGCAACGCATTTCTCACTGCGACATGGTTAGTATAGATATAATAGCAACTTAACATTGGGTTATTAACCTTGGTACACTAGTATTATACAGTCCGCTGCTTGGTTTTCAGACCGACCTGGTGGTAGAGGAAGAAACATTCGATAATACACATCCGGAGCCAAACAGAACACACTAATGTCACGCCAACCAAGTCAACTCTTGAAGTGGGTACTGATCGGTATGGAGGAAACAGACAGGAGCCCTCATATCTACTCTATTTGTACCAGATAATTCAAAATACAACATTTACTTAAGAATTATGACGCAAGTTTCAAATTTTCATTTATTAGAATTATAAAATTGGGCATAACTTCATTACTTTGGAATGGAGATATTGTTACAAAAATAAAACATATTTTTTACGATTTAATCCTGTAATTGTTTTATTGTTCGTTATTCTAAACTCACTAATACAAATAATAATTGAGAGCTCAACTGCAAGATGGCCTAGTTCCATTTTAAGAATACAATAAAATGCCAATCGAAAAAATCTGAATTTGCATCAAATTTCTTTGAAGCCTTCACTTAAAGTAGCCCAAGTCCTTGGATCCCTGTGCAAGTCCCACCATCATTTGAGTGACTTCGTCGCCTTGCTGGTAGATCCGCTGAGGTGGCCAATGGAAGTAGTAGCCTCTGAGCTCGTAGGTGAATACCAGTGGAGTGCCAAGAGCGAACCGCACCCAGTCCATGCTGCCGCCTGATGCTTTGTCTACAAAATAAAAAAGTTTTATCCCGAATATTTACCTATTCCTATTGCTATGCATTGAGTCTTAGAATTATTCGGGTATATATCAACAGAAGGTAAGATCACTTTGATGGAACACTCCTACAAAGGTACGATAAAGATATCGTAGTTTTGCATTAAAAAATTAAATCGCCTTTTTGACGCTTTGAACATCAACCCATAGGAAACATTTTAGTCAATCACAATGGAAATATCCTGGAATACATTTACAGGGGTGATCAGTTAAACTACCTAAACATCTGCTCAAGTATTCCGAAATATTACAGTGAAATGTAACGCACTCTCGCTATTCGGGCTATTTTTCGGACACACACTTACACGATTGACAATGCCATGTTCAGATGTTTTTGAGTAAGTACCTACCTACTTATACAGCACTTCCTATACAGCGTCCTGATTCAAATGCACAACTACGCCGTTCAATTGGTAGAGCCGTTGAGAATTTAAATTCCCCATCGCACATCTAGTTCCGTGGGGAAAGTGTATGTTCCCATAGCGCAGAGGCTATTTTCTCGGGAGCTTTGAAATGGCCTTGCTGGAGAGAACTCTCTCTAGGTTAGGTTAGTTTTTTAACAATCCTGAACAATCAACAGTTTAGGAGAAAAAAAGAGTAATGACGGAGCCTCACATTGGAACCGGTTGAGCAGCGAAGTTGTGCCGTAGGTCAGAAAGGTGTTTCGGTCGCTCTTTGACTTTGTCTTGATTTTAAATTGTGACTAGCTGTTATTTATTATTTAAAACTGTTTCTCAATAAAAAGACATGTCAAGATTATTTATCTTTATTCTAATGCTAAAAAAACTAAGTACTTATAAGTATAGCAAAGACCTCACGCATTCAGGCGAAGCTTTTAAAAATAGAGTTGGCGTCTCATTTAAAGTCAATATATGATAAACAAATCATAACATAAATTTTCTTTTTACTTACACAGTACTTCAGCAGCTGTCGCAGGACCGTCGTATTTAGCCCCGTTTACCTTGTAGGCGTATTCTAATGACTTCTTGCCGATTGTCACCTTTAAAAAACAAATTTACGTAACGTTGTGGGTTAGGTGGTGATTATGTTCGCATCTTCCCCTGTAACATTGCGTACGGTCCGGATTCACTTGCAACATTTTCGGACCGACTTCAAAAAAAAGGAGGACCGTTCTCCATTAGTGCTATTTTGATTTTTTTTTTTTTTTTTTTATATGAATAGGAAGGCAATCGAGCAAGTGGGTCACCTGATGGTAAGTGATGACCACTGCCCATAGACACCCGCAACCCCGGAGGGATTGCAGATGCGTTGCCAACCTAGAGGACTAAGATGCAATGCCTCTTGTGCCCGTAATTTCCCCGGCTGTCTTACTCTCCACACCGGAACACAGCAGTGCAAGCACTGCTACTTAGCGGCAGGATTAGCGAGTAAGATGGTGGTAGCGATCCGGATGGACCTTGCACAAGGCCCTACCACCCGCGAATATGTCCACCTATAATCTTTATCGGCTGTGCATATAGCTAAGTCTTCAATTTGGTTGCTTCCATATTCATTTTATAGGTTTGGCGAATACTTAAAATTTTATTTATATTTGAAGTCGGTTACCGTAACAAGTTAGAGACATTTTTTAATTTCGCGTTTGCACCATCCACAGCGTGTTGCTTAGCACAAACGTAAAAAACTCCAATTCGATTACTTGGTTTATGTCCAAATGAAAGCTAACTTGTGTTTCCTTTAAATTGCAACAAAACCACGAACACTACTTTACCAAATCGTCGTAGTTGTCGCAATGATCCTCGGAATCTGAGTAAGGTAACAGGAGCATCTGCGCGTCAGCATGGAAGGCTATATAACCGCGCAGGTTTTCAAGACTAGAAATATAAGCTGCCAGAGTTCTGGTCTCTATCTCGGAGAACGGCTTCGAACCTCCGTAGACTTGGTAATCACAGGATCTGTTATTCGCACCGTGTTCTGAAATTTTAAAAAAAAAATTAGCGGACCAAGACGTTGGCCTGTCCATGCCACTGTGCCCCTGAGTCCAACTGTGAATCATAGTCATCCAGGGACCCACAAAATTAACGGTTGAAAGTCGAGGAAAATCCGACTAGCTTCGATCTTATCGGATGATACTTTTCAAGGAATGAATTCAGGATAGCAGCGCTCCACGCACTAACGTTCTTCCAGCCACCTATTGCAGAGGGTGCTTGGAGTGAGTGGAATTCCTCATCTTATAATCGTAAGTTATATCGAATTTTATAAATTATGTGTCACGAGAGGTGCCGAAGCGACAAAAAATGGTTTCGCAATTTGTTTACTTAGCCAATTATAATCCCAGTTGCGATTCGGGTCTGCCCCGTAGCAGCCATTGGGGGATTTTGAACGAGTCTTTCTCCACATGCGGTCCTGAAATTAAAATAAATAGAACAAGCACGTATAAAGCGAAAATAGAAAGACTGTAAGCGGTTTGGATATCTGTTCCAATAAAAAATTATTCTTTCGATATTTCTGTTTAAATTGTGACCTGTCAAAGTCTTGACTGACTGACTGGCAAACCCCAGATCCCGCTCAAACCCTTAAATCTAGCACATTTTTCATATAGATATTACCTTAATGATGTACTATATGATGATGAGGACCGATTTTACGAATTTTACACGCGTGCATGCCAGATTTGATGTGCCTAGTGATTAATAGTTAGGGATGTAAGCAGATAGAGCCACTATGAAGAAAAAATATTAATCGCCTTTATTTCGTATCCATTCTGAGAGGAGGCCTGTGCCCAACAGTGGGACGTATATAGGCTGGAGATGAGATGATGATGAATGGCCAATTTGCAAAAATAAATTTTCATTTTCATTTCCATTTTCGTATCCTCATTCTCCACCTCTATTATATCTTCAAGGAATATTGTCTACCCAGCTCCAGCAATTTAACTTGTGCATTGTCTGTCAGTTAGTCAATCAGTTTGTCAGTCCCGTTGTTCTTTTACAGTTATACATATAATTATTGGCATCCTACATAATATGGCGAGTGCCGAAGCACTCCCAAAGCCCAACCCAAACCCAAAGGTTTTCTAGGTGAGACAGCGTGTACAAATTGTATTGCGTCACCTTACCACTGTCTACCGCTGGCAAAACTGGTGACTCCCCACTGCACGCTACTGATGCCAATATGTTCCCACTAAACCGCAAGCTTACTTACAACTTTGTAACTGTAGTGGTAGCCGTCAGGATTGACAGAAGGGAAGATGTGCCAGTCAAATTGGTTTCTCAGAGCTACGATGTCCGGGTTCTCGCTTGTCAGAAGTTGATTGATGAAATACGTTGTCGTGGCGGGAGTAATCCATTCCCGTGCGTGGATGCCTTTAAACAGTTTAAAGAGTTTTATAAAGGTATGTAATACAATGTAATGGCGGTCATTTTGTCAAGGTGCGTCTCCTTATGGTGGAAGACTGTCAGTCAACGAAAACATCTATGGCATGTTTCAATCACTTCAATTTACAATGTGGAGTGCTTTGATAAACTCTTTAACCTTGTCCCTGCTACGAATTTCCGTCGTAGTACCAATTGACGGAAAAATAGTTTCCCCTTATAGTTTACTAAAGATATTCTATCCTAGCCCTCCAAGCTGCCAACCGTGCCAACGCATTTGCAAAACTCTAGTACCTAATGCATGTCCATGGGTGCTGCTCGCTTACCACCAGGTGACCCATTTCCACGTTTGTCTTCCAAGTAGAATAAAAAAAAATTGGACGACTCCACCAACACCACTTAGTCTGTAAGTCTTAGAAGGAATAGCTCCTTCAGTCACACGTCCGGTTTAAGTTTAACTCAATAATTTTAGTGATTCGGTGGATTTCCTTGCTTGCTTGAATAAAAAGGCGAGTGGCCACTTTTTACAAGGCCGGTAATTGGCAATAAGCAAGCAGTCCCAACGTTACTGTAGGGCATACTTGAATGACATTAACCACGTATCATCGAGCAAGTGATTTTGTCCCGTTTTTTGGGCTTTATCAATGAAATCATTAATATAAGAACGACAAATTATGTAGCTTCAACTTTTCTCTGCATGCCTTACCGGATTCAATGAACATGGCTGGTTTGCCGTCCCTTCCTTCAGGAGTATTAATCCTCAGCCCTTTGATCTGGCGTCCCTCGTAGCTCTCTCCGCCAATAACCAGCTCCGTCCATTCGGGATACGTCGCACTCATGTTTTGGACGTAACCGTAAATCTGGTAAATAAATACCAACAGAAAGGATCTAAAACCACCTTGGTATTCTACGACCACATTTACCTACAGCTTGATGTGATAATAAACGTGTACAGCCATACATAGTCAGCCACCACCACCATAGAATCTTGCCATAAAGATTTGCGTCATCCGATGTTGCGATGGACAAATAAAAATGTTTATTACTAGTGGTTGCCTGCGGCTTCGCCCCCGTTCGTTTACTTTGTTTTCTCAGCTTCTAAACATTCCCTGGACTTGGTCAAATGTTTCAAAGCTGTAATTATTCAAATCGGTACCGCCATTCTCGAGCTTTAGCGAGACAAACGAACAGCAATTCAATTTTATTTATAGAAGATATGTATGGTGTATGGCATGTCAATTTGACGACGCTGTCTCCTGACGTGTGTTCGCGGAGTAGCAAAAATTGGTTTGTGGATGTAAACCTTCGCAAAGTAACGCCCAAGTCATTAATTTTTTACCATTTCATTGCCATATTTAAGTTAGTCTAACTGACTGATGTTTTATGAAAGTAAATAAAGTACGCGCGAGCTTCGAGAAATCGGGGGCTGAGGAAGCGGGGAGGTGTGCGCCGCGCCCGCACGCCGCTTCGTACCCCGCACTTGCCCTGAGCTAGTTATGGTATTGATTTCACGTTTATCTTATAAAATTTGAATTGTTGGTAATTAAGATTCCTTGACGCTCGCGCGGTAATAGATTGAAAAGTTAGCAGCTTCTCTACTTTAAACTTTTGTACTTACATCGTCGATGTCGTAGTAAGAGCTCCATGAAAACTGTTTACTCCGTAACGGGGTGTCTTTTTCTAGGCGTATGATCCTTAAATTTAAAGATTGTTTGTTTAAGTTTGCCATTTTGAATAGCTCATTCGCTTTAACGGATAAAATACTTTATTAATAAATTAAAACAGACTGAAGGCTCCTATAACTTACTGAGCAAGATCGTTGAAGACCAGTGTTGCTTGCAGATTGGTCTTCTTTACGATCTCTTCGAAATACGGCACCATTTGAGGTGACACAATAGTTTGAAGCGACGTGAGGCTGTAACGCTTGTAGAGGAATTGATCCTGAAATATCAGTAGAAAATAACATTGCAGACGTATCTACAATATAGTTACTCAGGTACTACGTACAATGTATCGCAGAAATCTGCCGCAATATTTCAGATGGTACCAAGGGCGTCGCCAGCCGATGGCGCAGGGGGGGGCAAGTTGACTTTACCTACTACAATTCGTACTTTTCTCATTCTCTATGACTAGTCTAGGACTTTGGTTGCATTATATTTGGCAACTTTTTTAGAATCTCTAGGGGGGGCAGCTGCCCCTCCCCGCCCCCCCTTGGCGACGCCCTTGGATGGTACTTGAGTTTGTTCGACTGGATTCCCGATCTTGCCTTGACAAGGTTTACTTTGAGCACCGATCAATAAATAGAAACATTATAGTCTTTCCAATCATTTATTTTCTCGATGACAGCTCCCGTAGAATGTAACTGCGCTTTTTACGCAAAAAATAACTTTTAAATGCGAGGTATAAAAAATATGACGACTGCCTAATTTTGTTCCTTGATCCCATATAATATGCATCTAAGACAAACTGACTCCATATATGCAGTAATATCTTTTTAATGTACGATAAACAATAAACGTTTTAATAAAGTTACATTCTATGGGAATGCAAATAGTGATGCTATGATTGAAATATCGATATTGTATCGGTATTGTATATATTTCGTCACACTTACATTTTAAACTAGCTTTTTCTTTTATACAAATATTTTATTTTGAAGTAATAAACGATTTACACCTATCAATAAAAGGATTCATTTTCGTACTTACATCTAATTCCTTGAAAGTCGCTTCAAAGTTGTCAAGGTCCATCTTCGCACCGGTGACTTGGTACTCTTTATGCCCATCATACGTTTTAACATCAGGAACACTGGATCCACAAACTAAACTTGTACATAAACCTAGTAGTAAGGGGTAATTCATGACTATAATAGTTACTGAGCAAAATGCTTCTGTTAATATTAGACCATGCGGGTCATTTTATACCTTTTCTATGCATCCAGTACATATATTATGTAAATGAAAGCACTGGAATGATGGAATGTAAATACCTAACTTTGTAGTGATTGTTGAACTTTGAGGCAAAATTAGGATTCTGTATTTTTTTAACCAAAAAGATTGCCTTGAGTGAAATGAAATCGGCAAAATTTATCATTCTAACCACAAACAGTACTTATACCATGACCTGAATACATAATATACATATACATACTAAGACTAAGAAAACAAGGCTTAAAGGCCACGTTTAGCATGATTGTGGGCGTAAAGGTGGAAATGACCTGAAATAACAAAGATAAACTAACAAAATTGCAACAAAATTAAAATAACTTTTTTTTTTAGATTTTGTGGAGAATAGGCCCTGACTCAGAATGCACAGCAACGAGTAGCTTCAGAGCTGATTTTCTATCAAAGACCTGGCTTTATGCTATGTCAGATTCGAACTTCGTACACTTAGTGCCATTCCGCTCTCACTAAAAGTGTGTATTACTTGTTAGAGACAGAGGGAAGCGACGACAATTTCGCCAATGTCAAAGTAATAAAAATAGAATTCAAAAATCTTGTGACAAAATGTCGGCAACGTTGTAGGTATGGTAATACGGTCAAAATACCCCCCCCCCCCCCCCTGTCGGGCTCTTAGCCAACGGCCAATGATATCCCTCAGAAACTGCCAGGAAATTATTAGCCGATGCCCAGGGTGCACCGGACCAAGCACTGCTCTTCCACCCGGACGGATCCGAAAACGAACCTCAGCTCTTGACCACACGCGGAGGTAACCTGACTGACACCCCAATTTCGAATTCAGAGTAGGTATCCCCTGTGAAGTTGTATCAGTGTCAGTTAGTTCATTATGTCACGGAACCCGTTGTAATGACGTGGCTACACGTCGTTATTTTTTGATACTGTTACAAAAATAAAATATATTTATTTACGATTCAATTCTATAATTGTTTCATTGTTCGTTATTTCAAACTCATTAATATAAATAATAATTGAGAGCTCAACTGCAAGTTGGCCTACAGTCTGTTTCAATAAGGAAGGTAAGGCTGACAAATTCACTTTGACAAATCTAGAGATGAGGCACATTCGGACACCCTGCATGTTCAACGATTATCGATTATATTTTAGTACTAACAACAGTCCACAATAACAACAATACATTATCATATTATTTTATTTAAAAAACCCATTTCGATATAAGTACTCAAGTCACTTTCCCCCAGATGTCAATGATTATAATTCCTATTTATCGTTTAGATATACATTGTTACCTCTCTAGTTATAATGACCATAGAACGTAATCTAGTAACGTCTCGTAAATAATGTCGTTTATTGAAAATTTGTACCTGAAAATTTTGTAAACGAAAAAAAAAATTGCCGTTGTTCTTCTTAGAACGCTATTAATGTACAGTACAAAGTATTTAATTATTTCTGTGTAATTCAATTTTGTATTTATTTTGCTTTCAAAACTTTCGTGAACGTTAACAGTTACATTCTATGGATCTGTCAGCCATGCCTTCCTCATTGAAACTGGCCGTAGTTCCATTTTACAAAATACAAACAAATGACAATCGAAAAATAACAGAATTTGCAACTAATTTCTTGAAGCCTTCACTTAATGTAGCCCAAGTCCTTGGATCCCTGTGCAAGTCCCACCATCATTTGAGTGACTTCGTCGCCTTGCTGGTAGATCAGCTCAGGTGGCCAATAGAAGGAGGAGCCTCCGAGCTCGTAGGTGAATGCCAGTGGAGTGCGAAGAGCGAACCGTACCCAGTCCATGCTGACGCCTGATGCTTTGTCTACAAAATTAAAAAGTTTTATCATGAATACCTATTGCTACTATACAAGGAGTCTTAAAATTATGCCGCAATATTTCAAAGGAAGGTTAGGTTAGCCTGATGGAACACTCCTACAGAGGTTCTTCATCGTATGTAAAAGATAATATGAGTCAATTTCCCACTTTCAATAGCACGCGTTAATAGGATAAAATCACAACGCCTCCTTTTAGAACAGATTTACTTCGGAAGAGTGCTTTCGGAATGATGCCTAGGGTTTCGGAATAACAAATTGCTTAAAATCATAAGACTTTCTGACCAGCCTAAATTTAAAAAATCGTTTTTAACTTTTTAGTCGAAAAGTATATTACTCAATCCAAGATTATTTAACGGAAACGCTGTAAATTTGCGTGTAGGTAAGTAATAATGTGTTATGCAGATTAATTTCACGCCGAGGATTCTAGTGATAGGCCAAAAAACGCCCGTAATGCCAATGTGATAGTGGCTGAAGCCGTACGTTATTTTATTTCCACTATATTAGTAACACTGGAAAATGTACGATATTCGTTCACCAATCAGCGCCAAAGCGTTATGTGCACGGGTGTGCGCACAGGGCGCTGTGGTCCTAAAGCCGTTGTGCGCACACCCGTGCACACAGGACGCTCGACGGGTTAAGATTAAAAATTGCATGCCGTCCATTAGATTGCCTATTTGTATTCCTCATGGGCCATCATAGTGGTTCTAAATACAGGGTGTAACAGACACCCCGTACTATAATTCACTGGGGTATATAGCCAAATATCGGCACTCAAACACACAAGATCTACACATAAGATCTCTGTATGTTTGTATTCGCTTATGTTTTGACAAATAAATTAATTTGAATTTGAAAAATTTGAATTAGTTTTGCATTAAAAAATTTAGTGACCTTTTTGACGATTTGAACATTGACCCATAGGAAATTATTTTAGTCAATCACAATTGGAAGTCAGACAAACTAACCGAAACATCTTGAAGTATATAGGATTTAAGAGACAATGTATACAAGTAAGATACGTCATCTCATACAGAGCAATGTGACGAACTCTCGCTATTCGGGCTATTTTTTGGACTTGACAATCCGGTCATGTTCAGATGTTTTTGACTACCTACTTATACAGCCACTTGCTATACAGCATCCTGTTTCGGGGTCTCTGACCCGAGCACATCTACGCCGCTCTATTGGCAGATGTTCACATCTAGTTGTTCCGTAGGGAAAGGTATGTTCCCATAGCGCAGAGGCTTTTTCTCAGGAGCTCTGAAATGGCCTTGCTGTAGAACTCTATAGGTTTAGGCAGTGGCGTAACTATAACGTCTGGGGCCCGTGGCAAATTCGTCAGATGGGGCTCCTTCCTCAATATAAAGAAGTGCATCAGTGTCCCTTCTGTGCTCTAAACCAAGCCAGTTCGGGGCCCCGTAGAGCTAGGGGCCTGTTTAGGTTAGGCTAGTTTTATAACAATCCTGAACAATGGTTAGGAGAAAAAAATAATTATGACGGAGCCTTACATTCGAACCAGTTGACCGGCATAGTTTTGCCGTGGGTCAAAGATGTTCCCCCTGGAACAACTAGGTGGGCCATGGGGAGTTCAAATTCCTAACGGCTCAACTAGTAGACTACAAGCCCATGGACAAAAAAACATGTGAAATGAACCAGCGTGAATGAAGCTTAGAAGGCAGTTACTATATCATAAAATAACTCTGAGCACTATGCCGTCATTTTTGAGCGGTACAGATTTTTTCTCATGCATTGAAAAGAAAATGCACTAACTTCCGGCACCACCACTTCAAAGCGGCACTAGGTTTTTCGACATTTATTTTTAATCATCTATAAGCTATAAAAACGCCGTAAATTAATAATTAGTCGTAATTCCTCACTTGTACCTGTGAAATTCCATAATCACGCTTTTAGGCAAGGCTTTAAAATTAAAAAAAGATTTGGCGTGTCATTTGAAGCCAAAATATGATAAACACAACATAAATTATCTTATTTACTTACACAGTACTTCAGCAGCTGTCGCAGGACCGTCGTATTTAGCCCCGTTTACCTTGTAGGCGTATTCTAATGACTTCTTGCCGATTGTCACCTTTAAAAAACAAATTTACGTAACGTTGAGGGGTAGGTAGTAATTATGTTCGCATCTTTCCCCGTAGCTTGCATACGTTCCGGATTCACAGGCAACATTTTCGGACCGACTTCAAAAAAAAGGAGGACCGTTCTCCATTTAAATTAGTGTGGTTTTGATACGTCCACCGATATCTTCGTCGGATGTGCATATGACAAAGTCTCAAATTTGGTTGCTTCCGTATTAATTTTATAGGTTCGGCGAATACTTACCATTTACATTTGAAGTCGGTTACCGTAACAAGTTATAGACATTTTTTAATTTCGCATTTGAACCATCCACAGCGTGTCGCTAAGCACATACGTAAAAGACTCAAATTCGATTACTTTATGTCCAAATGAAAGCTAACTTGTGTTTCCCAATCATATAACCTTTAAATTGCAACAAAACCAAGAAGACTACTTTACCAAATCGTCGTAGTTGTCGCAATGATCCACGGAATCTGAGTAAGGTACTAGAAGCAACTGCCCATAAGAATGGAAGGCTATATAACCGAGCAGGTTTTCAACACCAGAAATATAAGCCGCCAGAGTTCTGGTCTCTATCTCGGAGAACGGCTTCAAACCTCCGTAGATATCGTCACAGGAGTCGTTACTCGCACCTTGTTCTGAAATTTAATATTTTTTATTAGCGGACCAAGACGTTGGCCTGTCCATGCCACTGTGCCCTGAATAAAACTGTGAATCATAGCCATCTCAGAGGGTGCTTGGAGTGGATAGAATTCCTCAACTTATAATCGTAAGTTATATCGAATTTTATACATTACGTGTCACGAGAGGTGCAGAAGCGACAAAAAATGGTTTCGCAATTTGTTTACTTAGCCAATTATAATCCCAGTTGCGATTCGGATCTACCCCGTAGCAGCCATTGGGGGATTTTGAACGAGTCTTTCTCCACATGCGGTCCTGAAATTAAAATAAATAAATAAATATTACCTTAATGATGTACCTACTTTATGATGATGAAGACCGATTTTACGAAATTTCCACGCGTGCGTGCCAGATTTGATGTGCCTAGTGATTAATAGTTGGGGATGTAGGCAGATAGAGCCACTACGAAGCAAAAATATTAATCGCCTTTATTTCGTATCCATTCTGAGAGGAGGCCTGTGCCCAGGAGTGGGACGTATATAGGCTGGAGATGAGATGATGACGATTTCGTATCCAGTGAGACTTTAGAAAGATCCCTCCTCTTTCTCCGCCTCTATTATCTTTAAGGAATATTGTCTACCCAGCTCCAGTAATTTAACTTCTGCATTGTCTGTCAGTCAGTCAACCAGTTTGTCAGTCCCGTTGTTCTTTTAAAGTTATACAATGTAATAGTGGCATCCTACATAATCCTACATAATATGTCGAGTGCTTGGGGTTTGCTAGGGTAGATAGCGTGTACAAATTGTATTGAGTCACCATACCGCTGCCTACCGCTGGATACCCTGATGACTCCCCACTGCACGTTACTGCCTACATGATCCCACTAAACCGTAATTTCAGCTTACTTACAACAGTGTAACTGTAGTGGTAACCATCAGGATTGGCAGATGGGAATATGTGCCAATCAAATTGGTTCCTCAGAGCTACGATGTCCGGGTTCTCGCTCGTCAGAAGTTGATTTATGAAATACGTTGTTGTCGCGGGAGCAATCCATTCCCGTGCGTGGATGCCTTTAAAAAGTTTGAAAAATCTTATAAAGGTATACAGAATGACTTCAAATTGATAATACAAAATCTAATTATCACCCACATCATTCGTAGTGTAAACCTCTCTTATTTTTCTAAAAGTCGAAGATGTATCGGCTCGGACTAGAGTCCACGTCACGATTCACTCATGTCAATCTAAAATTTGGAGTGCTCTGATGAACTCTTTTTAACCTTGTCCCAGCTACGAAGTTCTGTCATTGCTACTCGACGAAAAGTAGTTTCCATTGTGAATTTAGACGTGTCCACCAACACCACCTCGCAGGAATGTGCTCCTTCACTTTGCGGTTTAGGTTTGATTCATTAATTTTACTTAGTGATTTACAACTTGCTTGACTTTTGAATAAAAGGCGAGTGGCCACTTTCTTCAAGACCGGTAATCGGCAACACGCCAGCAGTCCCAACGTTACTGTAGTGTAGTGTAGGGCATACATGAATGGCATTGACCACTTAACATCAAGCAAGTGATTTTGTCCCGTTATTATGTGCTTGTTTTTTGCACCACTCATTTCAATGAACTCCTTAATGAACATATCAACTATAACATACATACATACCGTCACGCCTCTTTCCCACAGGGGTTGGCAGTGGCAGAGACTACTTTGTTCCACTTGGTGCGACATGCTTCTTTCGCTTTATCCACATTCATCAATCTCTTCATACAAGCTCGTCAGTTTCGGGTACTCGTCCTGACCTTTTTCCAAAACGTCTCTTATTTGGACTCATCTCGGAACGTCCGTCTAGGCCTTCCCCTCCCAACGCAACCATTCACACTCCCCAGATAGATCTGTTTAGTTAGTCACTTTCATCCATCCGTTCTACGTGACCAAACCAACTAAGCGTACGTTTTTTCTATCCTAGTCACTATATCCTCTTTCACACCCGCACACGTCACCATATTCCCTTATCACACTATTCCTTATTCTATCTTTCAGTGATACACCTTCCATAATTCTTAACGCTCTCATTTCTACTGCATTTATTCTACTTTCATGTTTCTTTTGCCATACTCAAGTTTCACTACCGTACATTTAACATAAATGAATAAGCACCCCTCTCTCTCAAGCACTCGACTCTATGTATATGCCTTACCGGATTCAATGAACATGGCTGGTTTGTCGTCCCTTCCTTCAGGAGTATTAATCCTCAGCCCTTTGATCTGGCGTCCCTCGTAGCTCTCTCCGCCAATAACCAGCTCCGTCCATTCGGGATACGTCGCACTCATATTTTGGACGTAACCGTAAATCTGGTAAATAAATACCAACAGAAACGATCTAAAACCACCTTGGTATTCCACCACTACATTTACCTACAGCTTGCTGTGGTAATAATAGTTCTGAGAGAAGGCCTCTGTCCAGCGTCCAGCAGTGGGACGTATATAGGCTGAAGATGATGATGATGATGATGATGGACAAATAAAATTATTTACGACTAGCGGTTGCCTGCGGCTTCGCCCCTGTTCGTTGGTTTTCTCAGCTTTTAATCGTTCCCTGGACTTGGTCAAATGTTTCAAAACAGAAATTATTCAAATCGGTACAGCCATTCTCGCGCTTTAGCGAGATAAACGAACAGCAAGTCAATTTTATAGAATAGAAAGAGAAGATATATATGATAAGGTTTATATGGTTTATGACATGTCAGTTTGACGAAGCTGTCTCCTGTGTGTTCGTGGAGTACCTAGCAAAAATTGGTTTGTGCGTTCCTTCGCAAAGGAACGCTCAAGTCATTAATTTTTGACCATTTCCTTGCTATAATATTCAAGTTAGTGTAACTGATGTTTTGTGAAATAAAGTAGAGTAAGTACGCGCGAGCTTCGAGAAATCGGGGGCTGAGGAAGGGGAGAGGTGTGCGCCGCGCCCGCACGCCGCTTCATACCCCGCACTTGCCTTGAGCTAATTATGGTATTGATTTCACGTTTATCTTATACAATTTGAATCGTGTTCAAATTTTTTATTGGCATCACTGCTAAGTTGTATATATATTGGTAATTAAGATTCCTTGAAACTCGCGCGTTAGACTGTAGATTGAAAAGTTAGCAGCTTCTCTACTTTTAACTTGGATACTTACATCGTCGATGTCGTAGTAAGAACTCCATGAAAACTGTTTACTCCGTAACGGGGTGTCTTTTTCTAGGCGTATGATCCTAAAATTTAATAGTTGTTTGTTTAAGTTTGCCATTTTGAATAGCTCACTCGCTTTAACGGATAAAATACTTTATTAATAAATTAAAACAGACTCCTATAACTTACTGAGCAAGATCGTTGAAGACCTGTGTTGCTTGCAGATTGGTCTTCTTTACGATCTCTTCGAAATAGGGCACCATTTGAGGTGACACAATAGTTTGAAGCGATGTGTGGCTGTAACGGTTGTAGAGAAAGTGATCCTGAAATATGAATAAAAAGTAACATCGCATATCTACCTATATAATATCCTTACTTCATACACGGTCTCCCAGAAAATTTCCTTAATCGCATTAACCTTTTCGACGCCAACAACACATATCAGCACCGCAAGTTCTTACCAACGACCTACATATACGTCCATTACTTCAATACAAAAGCAATCTTCGTTCAATTGAGTTTAGGTTCAACTTAAGGCATCGCAATAAAGAAGTCTGGCGTATGGGTGACGTCTCTTGTATTTGACGTGGCAGCGAAAAGGTTAAGAATTCATAGTAAGGCCCCAGAGCTATGGAGTCAAACTTCTTAAGTCAACCACACCACCTGCTCGAATATTCCGGAACATTTTTTTTTCTAGTTAGGCTCAAAATAGCGAGTCAAGTGACATGCGCTCCGAAGCGTATCGATGTCGACATACGCTTGCCAGTATTTGTTCCGCTGTCTCGTCAAGCCTTATGTCAATCCCATACAGTTTGATTCCGTTCTCTTAGCGTTATCGATAGTCAAAAGTGACTGTTTGAAATCAGATTAGGTGCCGACATGCTCAATAATATCTACCTGAATAATTAACTGCGTAACTACGATTGCGCTTAGATATTTTTATGCACCTAGTCGGCTTATCGACACGCTTGTTTTTTTACTTAGCTTTTGTTTTATACTAATATTCAATCAATCTACCTCTGTGGCGTCATTCAAGGAGGGCTTGAAGAAGATGTGGCTCACATTGTAGGTATATAGTGTGTATGTATGCACGTGTTTAATGATATTTAGTAGTTTATTTATGAATTGTTTGTTGTATTTTGAGATGTACGCTCTATTGTGGCTTTCACTATATGGATATTTTAAACTCACTCTTTGTCGGTCTCTCGCTTAATGCTCCTCTCAGTTACTCAAAGGTTAACTGGTAGAGATCCCTTATAGGGATAAGTTCGCCTTTGTGCATATATTTATGGTCTTTTTTGTGATTTGTCTCTACTTCTCTATATTTGTACAATAAAGCATTTACTTACTTACTTACTTACTTAATATTTTCTTTTGAGGTAATAAACGATTTATATCAATAAAGGGATTCATTTTCGTACTTACATCTAATTCCTTGAAAGTCGCTTCAAAGTGGTCGAGGTCCATCTTCGCTCCAGTGACTTGGTACTCTTTATGCCCATCATACGTTTTAACATCAGGAACACTGGATCCACAAACTAAACTGGTACATAAACCTAGTAGTAAGGGGTAATTCATGACTATAATAGTTACTGAGCAAAATGCTTCTATTAACATTAGACCATGCGGATCATTTTATACTTTTTCTGTGCATCCAGTACATAAGTACACAAATGACCGAGCATGTATGACGGAATGTAAAAATAACTTTGAGGCGATTGTTGACCTGAAGGCAAAATTAGGAGTCTGTTTTTTTTTAAACCATAAGAATTGCCTTGAGCGAAATGAACACACACACACACACACACAAATCACGTCTTTATCCCTTATGGGGTAGACAGAGCCTAAGGTAACTAACAGGTACCTACAAGCCACATTTAGCAAGATTGTGGGCGTATAGGTGGAAAATGGAATCAAAATAGTGATGGGTTGCTAGCCTCATCGCCTATAACATGATTCCTAATATTTTCGCCCATTCCCTCGATGGGCTTTTACCATCTGCGCGGGTAGAGAAGCAACTGGTACATTCTAAGTTTTTTCTTTGCTCCCAGACCAGCATGGAAGTGAAATGAAACCGGCTAAATTTAACAATATCACCACAAAACATCATACATGACCTTTTTTTTTTTTTTTTTTTTTTTTTTTTATATATGAAGAGGAAGGTAAACGAGCAAATGGGTCACCTGATGGTAAGTGATCACCACTGCCCATAGACACCCGCAACCCCCGAGGGATTGCAGATGCGTTGCCAACCTAGAGGACTAAGATGAAACGCCTCTTGTGCCCGTAATTTCCCCGGCTGTCTTACTCTCCACACCGGAACACAGCAGTGCAAGCACTGCTACTTAGCGGCAGGATTACCGAGTAAGATGGTGGTAGCGATCCGGACGGACCTTGCACAAGGCCCTACCACCCGCAAATGATAAATTGACGACCTGAAATAACAATGATAAATTAACAAATGTCAGGCAACAAAGTTAAAATAGCGTTTATTTTATGTTATTTGAGATGTTGTGGAGAATAGGCGCTGACTCAGAATGCACTGCAACGTGTAGGTCTAGCTTCAGAGCTGGTTTTCTATCAAAGACCTGGCTTTTTGCTAATGTGAGTTTCGAACTTCGTATACTTAGTGCTATACCGCTCACACTAAAAGTGTTTATTACATGTCAGAGAGAGAGGGACGATATGAAATGAAATGATTTATTTAGCAAGAACAGGAACGTTACGTGTGATACTAACTTCGAATTTCAGAGCATCCTCTCTGAAATAGTGTCAGTGTTCATTATGTCACGGAACCCCTTGTATATGTACGAATAGGTACATAATAATGAGGTGGCCACACGTTGTTTGATAACAAAGGAATTTTACTAACAACTATTTTCTGTGCGGGTGTTATAACCCGATGCAGTCGTATGCACTAGATAAAATATTTTTTATGGTGTATTTAACGGTATCATAAAAAAATGATTTTAATATAGCCACTGGCCGCTTAATAGTATTTTATGCAACAGTTGTATAAGAGGGGTCAATAAAGGCGAGTGGTATGGGTAAGAATAGACGCCACGAGCATCTTTTGACTTAATTATACGTTGCTAAAAAAAAGAAAAAAAAAGAGAGAGAGTTGATAAAGAGTTATTGTATTGTATTGTATTGTTGCTTACAATACTTTTTCTACGACATCTTTAAAATTATTATCATCATCGTCATCATCAACAGCTGAACGGCGTTCACCGTTGGACCGGGGCCTATGTACTGTAAATAAAACATAAATTATGCCAAATTCGGGCTCAGAGCCACTAAATTAGCCGAAAATGACAACCAATTACCATTTTTGTGTCAAAGTGCCAAAATGTCATCCACCATCTTGGATTCATAAAACTATGCCAAATTCGTGCTCAGAGCCACTAAATTACCCGAAAACAGTACCTACCCATTAACATTTTTGTGTAAAAAGTTCAAAATGTCACCCGACATCTTGAATCCAAACAATTATGCTAAATTCGTGATCAGACCCACCTATTTACTCGAAAACGCACCCATCTACATTTTGTCTAATAATTTATGTTGAAGTGTCATCCGCCATTTTGGATCAAAAAATTATGCCAAATTTGAGCTCAGAGCCAACAAATTACCCGAAAACGACACCCATATCCATTTTCGGTTCAAGTGTCGAATGTCCGCCATCTTGGATCCTAAGTATTAGGTAGGTACCTAATTGTCAAAATGAAATATTGAATACAATTGAAATATTGTATCTTGTTTGCTTTCTAAATAAGTACCTACCCACCACCGTATTTGGTCCTGAACGGCTGAATGGACAAATAAAAAAAAACTCATTGGCAGTAAGAGTTTTACCTACGTAACAACGGAACACTTTTAGAGCCATAAGCCAACAAGTGCTTTTAGAGGGAATAGACAACATAGATTTATCGAAAGTCTGAGTGTTGTTATACCTATCTAATGGTGCTTGTGATTACATAAATCACAGGTAATAAATAGTTAGTACAGGTGTAGAAAAAAACTACTTTAAAGTTATAAAATGATACATGACATGAGA
Organism: Pandemis cinnamomeana; assembly: GCA_932294345.1. NCBI lineage: Eukaryota > Metazoa > Arthropoda > Insecta > Lepidoptera > Tortricidae > Pandemis > Pandemis cinnamomeana. Next base: position 4,131,211 of record OW028705.1, on the reverse strand, counting down.
AATAAGAAGTCTTGAGTGGAGCCTTGAATAAGGTTCTTGAAAGCAGGCAGTTTAACCGAAACGGTGTAGTAGCAATCTCGTCAATCTAGCGTGAAAAAAAAATGGAAACTTCATTGAAAGGGAAACCTTTCGGCTTGACCTATTTTCTCCTTTTTTACGTCCACTAGGAAGTTCGATACGTAAAGAAAGACAATAAAACTTGCCAATGTCACTTTTATACAAATATCCACAATTGATTAAGTGATCAGAAAGCCACATCAATTCATTAGTAAGTTACTTCAGTTAGTGGTAATATGAGGACACCATTACATTACACATTCACATATGAACTCTCATCAAATTCAGACGTAGAGTAGAAAATGCCGAGACAACAATTCAAAATTAAATTGTTGAATATTTTCACAGTGGCTGAGAAAGTGATGTGCATTTATAGAAATTATTGGACTTTAAACCGAGATGCGAAAATATTGGCAGCACTACAGATGACCATCGCGTCAATTATTCACGTGACGTCCTTTATACACTTCAGCAATTATATAATTCATAGGTCTTTCTACGACAGTACAATGCTCCTCGCTCACGAATTTATCTACTATATGCTAACTACAGTTATGACATTGCTAAATATCATCGTAGGGATCAATCAATCAGTAAAATTTCAAAGAATCATTTCAAATATCAACAGAGTACATGATATTTGTATAAAAGGAAAGATATATCCGAAAGAGCTACACAGACTTACCGTGATGAGCGTCATAAGCTCTGTCATAATTATTTGCACAACTTTCACAATTTTAGCCGCTATTGTAGTGAAGTTAAATCTAATATATACCATTGATGATCCGCATGATTATATCTTAGTCTTTGGGCTAACTATTTTGAAGGCGTGGAGAGAAATTCAGTTCTATGTTGAAATGTTTCTTTTCAACACTTTGATCACAATTATTGCCTTGGCATTAAACCAAATGAAGGAGGCCTTAACTGAATTATTGGAGATCTTTGACAAAAATAATGATGGGAATGATGATATAAAGATGTTTTATGACGAAACAGGGAAAGTTAATTACTGTTGGCTGGTAGAAGTTGTGTTGGTGTCTGTTCAGGTTCACGATTGTTTGAAAGAGTCCAGCAAAGAAATGCAGCGATGCTTCGGCGTTCAAGTTAGTATATTTTAACCCTTGACGAAAAGAGACGGGTGTTTTAAGTTTGACTTCCGTGTCTCTCTCTGTGCGTGTGTGTCTCCGTTGTTTCGTAGCTCTCAAGCGGATGAACCGATTTGAATCCGGTTTTTTTTTCAGTCCTTGCAGTGGTTCTTCGTCATATTTGGTAAAAATCTGTCCCGCAGGTTAATATTGTATCAGCTCTTTTCCAAAATTACGTAAGATATTTTTGGCATAAAATTGAATATTTTTTTATAACTAAACTTGTATTGCGTGGGGGCTTTTTTATAATTATATTTAATCGTTTTTTCCATGCTGGTCTGGGAGTAAAGAAAAAACATAGAATTTACCAGTTACTTCTCTTCCCGAGCAGATGGTAAAAGCCCATCGAGGGAATGGGCGAAAGTCTTAATAAAAATGTTATAGGCGATGCGGCTAGCAACCCATCACTATTTTGATTTCTTTTTCCAGCTATACGCCCTTAATCATGCTAAACGTGGCCTTAAGGTTTTGTAACCTTAGGCTCTGTCTACCCCGTAAGGGATAGACGTGATATACGTATGTATGTATGTATTTATGTTTTTCTTTAGGCAAGTACCCGCCGTGGTTGTAGGTACTTACCACAATGTTCGCAGAATTCACGTGTTACTATATTTTGCAGATGGTGTTTTCGCTGTTCTGTTTATCTCTGTTTTACATCTTCCTGAGCTACCGCGGCGTTACATCGATCGTGACATTAGTTACAGTGAGATATTCTTACTCATAGTTTTATACTTTCGTTCACTCGAATAATAATTTTACTAAGTACAATGATGATAATTTACCTATTAAAAACTGTTGTAACTCTTTGATATATTTAAAGTTCGGAAATAAAAACAAAGCGACACTATGTAGTTACGTTTGTTATATTATTTCCTGTATTTTTTTTACATTTCGATAACTTGTAATCTATTTGGCTTAAATAATAAATTCCGTGCCCTTTCCTTCTGAGCGAATCAATAAAGGACGTATTGAACAAACAATGAATCTATTTACATTATGGCCTTCTTGTTTATTTTCTTTTTTTCCAGGAATTCGATGGCCAGCCTCATCATGTCATCATTATCCTTCAGCTTATTAACTTTATGTGCGTCATCGTCTCGGTGCTGCGTTCTGGACAGTTGTCTCACAACGCCATGGGACAATTGAGAATATCTGCTGCAAAATTGAACAACGAATTAGTATACAGTATGTTTTTTTTTTTTTTTTATTTACCGTAAAACTACCAAACTATGGTCCAGTAGAGTCGACAGCAGATGTATCGCAGCGGGCGAGGTCCTCAAATATTTCGGAGTAACATTAAATATCAATAAATTTGCTACACTAGATAAGGTTAATAACATCAGAACACGCAATCCGTCATAAACATAATACTATAGTTGGGTAGTTTACTATTATACTTATATTTATACATATAATATACAGGGTGGGAAGGAGTTTACCGACAGATTGAAAATTTGAAACCAATGATTCTACTGCCTATTTGGACAAAAAAAAAAGTAGTACAAATATGGCTCGGTAAAGCCTAACTTTCTTTTTCACTCTATTGACTAAGGCTTCGTTCACAAGGTAGTACTATCAATAATTATTTTTTTGTATCAGAAATTAAGTAAGTTAATAAGGCAGTTTTGGACCCATGTTGATATAACATTATTTACTCGTTACACCACCAGGAATCCATGGTTAAAATCTGTCGGTATACTCCTTCCCACCCTGTATGTATGTGTAATCTGACAGCGAGCGAACCTAGACTGAATCGGAATTGAATCGCATTAGGACGCCATGGTATAAGGCCCCTAGAGTGTTCAATCAAATTACCCAACCCAACCCTACTATGATATGTCAGAACAATTCTAAAACCCTTTGTACCTACTACAATTTTACCTATCTACATATTAGATAATACGGTTCAAAAGATAGTCTTATTAGACGGGCATACGAGTATCTACACCCTAGTACCTATCTACTAATTATTGAGGCTGTGTTTAGTTTCAGATCCCGACGCAGTTAAATTGCAAAAGACAGTTAAGGATTTCCTTAGACAAATTACTTGCGAACCCGTCAGAGTTGCCATCATGTCGAAGTTAAATGTACAGATGGCGCTTTTGCTGAAAATTTTGACAATCATAGTTTCTTACACAATTATTTTTCTTCAGCTTAATCACGTGGTTTGAGGATGAGATCAGATATGTTCCTCTCTAGAGAGTGATTGTGAATGTTTGTTTCTTCTTCACGCTGAAACGACTGGAATTTGGATCAAATTTGGGATGGAGATAGCTCTGCTATTCTCTGCTGATTGATGTCTGCTACTAAAATAGTCTAGGAGATACAGTTACAAAATGAAATTAATTTTCAAACCGCTTTTTCTCGAAAATTGGTTTGAACGAGTTACTGCACTCTTTATACGGAGGGCAGAGCTGGTATCATAGATTAAAACATAGGCTACTTTTTATCCCGGAAAATTGCATAGTTCCCGCGGGATAGCGATAAACATGCCATAAGTCGTAGCTGCCTAGAGTCGCAACGTAAATAATTTTGTAAAGGAATCGCTAATTCTACGTGGACGAAGTCACGGGCAGAAGTAAAGGAATCATGTTAAAATGGTAGGTAGGTAAGGTAGGTAAACTTACCTCTTGATTGAATTAATGGGAAACAATATTTGTCGTAGAATCTTCGGTTTCAATCAACTTGACAAACAGAAGTACAAAACAAACACGTAAAAATTTGGTAAAGTGATTACAAAAAATATTTCGTTTCACCGTCAATATTGTCAACATTGTTGGTCTGTGCTGACGTTCTGAAAATGGCTAGCATTCGGCCATTGAATATATTAATTCCAATAGAAAATGTGTTGTGTATTTATCGCAATTATTCTTCACTACGTTCGAACACGCAAAAATTAATTCTTCTACGAATCTCAATTCTGGGCGTTATTTATATCTATATGTTGGTAGATAGCTCTTACACTTGGTTCAATGCAAATTCCTTTGAACAATTTACGATGTCTATGTATTTTACTAATTACCAGGCTTTGTTATGTACATTATCGGTTTTGTCGATTATCAACGCTATTTATAGAAGAGGGGCATTTACGAATCTTCTTCACCAACTTCATAGTGTTCATAATTTTTGCAGTATTGGAGACGTTTACAGGAGGTCTCACAAAAAACTAACCACGTGGTTTATTGCTTTCATGGTTTTGCTAGTTATAAACCTCTTTCTAACTATGTCCAGCATGATGCGGTTTGAATTTCTCCTCAGTCCTCGTAATGCGTTGGATATTTTAAAAAAGATTGTCCGGGCTTCCATTGTCCCTTGGCATGAACTTCGATTGTTAGTAGAACTACACATATTCAACGTTATCACAGAAAAGATACGGCTGTCACTCGACCATGTCAACGCAATATTGTCATCATTTTTGAAAGACATACGTGATGCGGGCGACGCGAAAGTACAGCTACGATGTCGTCAATTTCAAAGAATACTGAAAGATATTGTGGTAACGTACAGACGATTAGCAACATGTAGTACTGAACTACAAAAATGTTTCAAGTTACAGGTAATTTTTCAACGTATTTATTAAAAATGCTGAATTATCAGTCCTGAATCGTAATTGTTTTAAATGGGTGACAGACGGGCGAGTAAGCTCGCGTACTTACGGCTCGACGACTTTACTCGCCTGTACTTTACTCTAAAAGTACGCGTAGGTACTTAGACTGACACACAGGCGAGTAAAGTCGTCGAGCCATAAGTACGCGAACTTACTCGCCCGTCTGTCACCACGTTAATGTTACGATTATTTTATGAAATCACCTTTGAGCTATTACCAACATTATGGTATTATTGCACGAAAAAAAAGTTAATCAAACTAACTGCCAGTGTCGGTTAATTATGTTTGTTAGGTAGGTACGCGTGGCGCGTGGACATCGAAAATAATAGTTCGATTCACGATTTAAATTTATGCATTATGAGCGTTTTCTAAAAAAAGTCCATATGCACATTTTTTCTAGAATATAAATAATTTGGGCTAAGAACTGTTCTCATACAAGAAAAAATGTGTCCCAGATTTTAGTATGGTTTTTTTTTCCTCTTCGTCACGTTCCATGCATAGCTATATTTATAAAAATGACGAACTGGAATGGAAATTTTAAGGCACATTTTTCCTTGTATGAGGATCAATAGGGTAAACGATTCTGAGTAAGAAAAACCCAAAACAGTTAAATTCTGAAAATAATAATAATGTGGAGACCTTTTTTTGGAAACCGCTCAGGGGCCTGATTTTTGGAAAGCACATGTGTGAAAACACCACTCGAAAGTGGTGAAAAATTGTGCTGAATTTGAGATACGAGTAGCTTAGAAAATACTTAGGGCTCTCATTAATCTTGTGACCTAGTCAAAAATTTGATTAGAGCTGTAGTTTTGCAGATATAAACAGATTTATACCACTTTCGAGTGGTATTTTCATACATGTGCTTTCCAAAAATCAGGCCCCAGGTATTACATAGAGCACTAGGTACTAAGGTACCTACAATAAAGTGCCCGATGCCGGCCTTAGCTTCAGCTCGTAGCAGTTAAGTAGGTAGTCGACGACTAGGTAGTAGGGCAGTCATTGAAGCGAAATATATGGCCTTACCTCCGATTTTTTTTACTGTGAACCGATTTGCATGAAATTTTGGAATTAGGCTCATCTTACCCTTAACTTCAAAAGTGAAAATGATTTGAACTCCGCAACCACCCTGGGGGTGGTTGCCACCCCTTCTCGGGGGTGAATTTTTTTTTTCAAAATAACTTTGGATATCGATAGAAGGCCTAATTTTAAGTAAAAAATCATTTACAAAGTTTTTCAAAAAATCCAATACTTTTCAAGTTATTGGCAATTGAAAATTCGCAATTTTTTCACCTTTTTTGTCGGTTTTTTGCAAATATCTCCAACAATGTACGTTTTATCGAAAATTTTATGAAAAACAAAATTGTAGCAGGTAAAACAATGAACAATTTGGTTTTTTATAAAGTATTCTAAGTGCAATATTAAGCTAGATATTAAAGATCAAAGCCGTTTTTTATTGTGTCTGAAATTTAATCGATGTGGTCAATGCCATCTAGCGGCGAGCAGATGCATTTTATGCATTCTAATACAAAAGGGTTTTGTAGTGCTTAAAATAAGCTTTAAAATGAGCACTATTAAAAGTCTTTTGCACATAAAATAAGTGAGCTGTATTGCAAATAAGGGGAGCATCTAATGTTTTTTCTGTTAAATCAATGGGTTTCATAAGTGCCATTTCCACCAAAATTAAAATTAATCGTATTCCGCCTAGAATTAACTTTATTATGAAGAGTTTGATAGATAGTATCAGTTTGGCTGCTTCAGGACACATATTTTTCAAAAAAGTCACGATTAAAAAAAAAACAGAGGCTTAAGAGAGGCTGTGATTGCGATGCCGCGCGCTCTTTAAACAATCATGTCTCCGTCAATTTTTGTTTGACAGAAAAAACAAAAAAAACAAATTGTTTGTCAGAAAAATGCCTAAATTTTTAATCCATTCACTTTTATACGTACTGTCGTCATTTTTGAGATATTATGAAAAGAAAGTGGGTTTTTTAAAAATTTGATTTTTTTTTTTTTTTTTTAATCGTGACTTTTTTGAAAAATATGTGTCCTGAAGCAGCCAAACTGATACTATCTATCAAACTCTTCATAATAAAGTTAATTCTAGGCGGAATACGATTAATTTTTATTTTGGTGGAAATGGCACTTATGAAACCCATTGATTTAAAAGAAAAAACATTAGATGCTCCCCTTATTTGCAATACAGCTCACTTATTTTACGTGCAAAAGACTTTTAATAGTGCTCATTTTAAAGCTTATTTTAAGCACTACAAAACCCTTTTGTATTAGAATGCATAAAATGCATCTGCTCGCCGCTAGATGGCATTGACCACATCGATTAAATTTCAGACACAATAAAAAACGGCTTTGATCTTTAATATCTAGCTTAATATTGCACTTAGAATACTTTATAAAAAACCAAATTGTTCATTGTTTTACCTGCTACAATTTTGTTTTTATAAAATTTTCGATAAAACGTATATTGTTGGAGATATTTGCAAAAAACTGACGAAAAACGTGAAAAAATTGCGAATTTTCAATTGCCAATAACTTGAAAAGTATTGGATTTTTTGAAAAACTTTATAAATGATTTTTTGCTTAAAATTAGGCCTTCTATCGATATCCGAGGTTATTTTGAAAAAAAATATTCACCCCCGAGAAGGGGTGGCAACCACCCCCAGGGTGGTTGCGGAGTTCAAATCATTTTCACTTTTGAAGTTAAGGGTAAGATGAACCTAATTCCATAATTGTATGCAATTCGGTCCACAGTAAAAAAATTCGGAGCAATAATGCTTCAATGACTGCCCTATAGTGCTAGGATCGCTTTCCTGTTTTTCATTGCAGTTCTGCCAAAAAACTTGATCAAAATGTTTATAACAAAACTTGAAGATACGACCAACTGATATTAAAATTTGTTTTCCAGATTTTTATATCGCTCTTCATACTGAAACTGTTCATAATATACTTTATTTACTCTACTGTTGCTTCCTTCGTGAAAGATGTGAGTACAAGATCTTTTCCGTCCATCAATCAAGCAATTACTAACTACCTATAGTTACCAGCTGTTAATTCTTTCATTTATTGTCTAACATCAATTATTTTCAGGAAACGCCATGGAGTTTTTCGTTTATTGTCTTATTTGTAATTTACACAGCTGGAGTTATGTCTGTAGTCTATTCTGGGCAAAAAATACAAAATGTAATCAATGATATAAGAAGAAATCTAGCCCAAATCAACAGCATTTTGTCATCAGGTACGTCTTTATTATTTATTAGCTTCTCTTTGATCTACGGTGATGATCTATTTTTCATCTCTATGTTTTTTATTGTTATACCTTGTTTATTTTCTATAAAATTGTGTATATTGTCTTATATTTGTGTGTCTTGCAAAAAGGAATAAATGTCTTCTTTCTTTCTTTAAATACTTCTTCCTGAAGGCGTTACAGTTATTTGTGTCACAAGGGAGCAAAATGATGTATTTACGGCGAGGGCGCTACATTGAATCCAGAATGTAACGAAGGATTATACAATAAAATCCTGAGCGTAGCGAGGGATTCTAAAGTAGCATTCAGAGTGTAATGACGGATTCAAGTGTTAACGCTCAAGATGAAAATAATTTTGCTCCCGACTGGCTCATACAACTTTTCACACCGAACATTTAAAAAAAAACACTTTCGAGTGGCAATATAATAACGTAACATCAAATTGATTTTATTTTAACTTGTTGTTTCTTTTATTTGATTAAACATCAATTAAATTAAACTTTAATTAAAAGTACTAACTTGTGTAATATCATTTTGGGGCCGAATGAATGTGACTCATCGAGGGAATGGGCGAAAATAATAGGAATCATGTTATATGCAATGCGGCTAGCAACCCATCACTATTTTGATTCCACTTTCCACCTCTACGCTCTCAGTGTCTTGCTAAACGTGGCCTGTAGGTCTTGTTACCTTAGGATCTGTCTACCCCGTAAGGGATAAAAACGTGTTTTGTGTATATGTGTGTATATAATGGATGTCACTCTAAATTTTTGCTGACTTTTATACCGTTTTTACAGTTTCAGGAAGTAACACGTGGGAATTTAAAAATTACGCAAGAGATTTCCATCGACAGTTGAAAACGGAGCCGCTGCAGTTAACTTTTTTCTGTAAGACGCAAGTGTCGATGCCTGTGCTACTTGATGTATTAACTTTTGTTATAACATACACTATCATTTTCTTGCAATTTAATCGTGTTGTGTAAGCATTTAGCTCGTACGTTTACTTGCCAGTGGCGTGGCGTCCATAGAACCCCAATTTTCCCCCAAGACACAGGTTTTTACCTAGTTTGGGGTCGGAATTTTTGACACTTCATGTGACTTCTCGGTACATTTTGATAGTCCCTAAGTACTGTAACTTGCTTGTGTTTTGATTGTACAATAAATAATTTTTCAACACAATTGCTCGTAAATTGAGTCTTATTGCACCGCATTTAAGCTCATAATCCAGCTTATTACGCATAAGTGCTGTAATACATTATCGCACGAGTGCGGTAATATAAACTTTTTTTTTAATCTCAGTAAACAGTTCAGTATGTATAGGAACAAGGAATATTTTCGTGAATATTAAACTATTTTAGGTAAAAGATGATAAATAAACATTTCATTTCGACAAATTATTCATTTTTATCTAAAAGTGACCATAATTTTCATATTTCAGGCATTGGTTAATTATTTTTTATTATAATTTTAATATTAGGCTGTTTAGCAGTCTGTAGTCAGTGTCTTCGTCACGCGCGTGCTAAGTGCAGAGCGCGCATGCGCGAGTGCTGCGCGCGGATTGGCGCGGAGTAATAATATCTGCCGCCATTTTTCACTGATATTGTTGATTCAGACTTTATTATTTTATTACTTTAAAAATTACGAGTTCAAGTAATAAAGAAATGTAGTGTCCGTCGCTGGAAATACTAAAATATGTTCGGACAATGTTCGGACAGTTATATCAGTAAGAAATCCAAGGTGTTAATTACCAAATGATAAAGTAAAGTTCTAAAGCAGCTCCAGGTAAGCAATGTCTGGTAACAAAGGTAAACTAAAATTCTTAGTCCTTTTATTAACTAAATTTTATTTATTTTTCCTCGCAAATGTGTTGAAAAACGTCGTATGCGACGCGTGTGCTTTGGTAATTACACATCTCGGCTCTCTTACCCGCGCTCGCGCGTACAATACGCCTCATGTGTAATTACCAACATAGCACACTTGTATCATAATGTATTATTTATTGTTATTATATTATAGAACTCGATTCCCACCGGCTTGCCTATTTAAAGTTGGGCACTTTTATTGTGCAGAATTAGAGGAAAAGGCTCGTTAAATGCCCTTCGGCTTGCCTTCTGATATATTTGACGCAACGCCACTGTTACTTACGTACCTATTTCAAGAGTGAAAATGACACTGAATTTGTTTGAAGAAAGTCTTAAACTCACTAGAATTAAGCTTAGTCAATAAACTCACTTATAGATAAGTACTTTATCTATACAGCGTGTTACAAAATACCCCGTAAAAAATAGAATTAATTATTAAAGCCAAAGGCGCTAGAAAATTAGGTGCGTATATTTTCAGGGTATGTAATTCCCCTTTTCAGCTATAGTACGCCCTTACTCATGCTAAACGTGGCCTTAAGGTTTTGTTACCTTAGGCTCTGTCTACCCCGTAAGGGATAAAGACGAGATTATGTATGTATCTATGTATGTAGTTAATAACCTAAGAATCAATTAAAAACATTAATTATTTATGTATTGTGGTATCTTTTTTGTTTCATAATATTAAAATTATAATTACCATTACCATCCAAAGATAATCATTCTTTCATTAGATACGTACATCACGTCCTTATCCCTAAAGGGGTAGACAGAGCCTAAGGTAACAAAACCTCAAAGCCAACGTTTAGCATGATTAAGGGCGTAAAGCTAGCCTATAACTCTGATTCTTAAGACTTTCACCCATTCCCTCGATAGGCTTTTACCATCTGCGCGGGAAGAGAAGCAAGTGGTAGGTAAATACTATGTTTTTTCTTTACTCCCAGACCAGCATGGAAGAATACATTTCATTAGATACTGCAATTAATTAAGTATGCTTTAAACTAATTATCAATACCTAATGCAAATAATAAATCCTCAAAATATCCGCATCTGATTTTCTAGCACCCTAGCTGTATAATATTTGTATGTACCTAATGTATAGCTGTAGCTGTATAATAATATAAAAGCGAAAGGTCACTCACTCACTCACTGACTAATCACGAAATCTCGAAAACTACTCGACCGATAAAGATGAATTTTGGCAGGGAGGTAGCTTATAGGTAGCAGACGCCAGATATAAATAAACGGATTTTGTAATTGAAAGCCTTTGGTTTTTTGTACTAAGCCTGAAATTTGGAAATAAGGTAATTTATAGGTAGGTTAGGACACGCCATTTTAGGTGGTTTTAGGCTTTCGCAAATTTGCATGAAGATCCTGTTTTTTTGTAATGAGACCTAAAATTTGGGAAGGAGGTAGTTTGTCGAGCATGTAAGTCAAAAAAATCAACACGGCCGGATTAAGATCCAGCCCATTGTGGTTGCCTGGTAGAGATCGCTCTGTAGCGATAAGGCCGCCTATTGTTACCTTGTAATATTCTGTATACCTATCTTTTTTCTGTTTTGGTTGTTAGGTAGGTACTATATTTTCTTAAGAATAGTTTAGTGAAAAATAGCGTAGCATAGGTTTTGTTTTGTGTATGTTGGTGTTAGCTTGAGAATTTTGTTATAAAGAAATGTAAACTGAAACAATTTGTATATTTATTGTTTTTCTATTCCACCCTAACAATAATTATTGCTCTTCGTTGACGGCTTTCGTCACAATGAAAGTGTACGAGCAGCCCCGGATCTACGATTTTTTCGAACCGGGCAAAACCTCGATGGTGGCGCCCCCTCCCTTCAGTGTTTGAGAAAAACTTTTTTTCGAATTCTTGTCTCAAGGATTTGGCACCCCCATGAAACTGTCGCCTGTTTGCCCCCCTTAGATCCGGGGCTGTGTACGAGATTTAAGTTTTATGGTGGCCCGAGAATCAATCGAGTAATTGTGCTTAGTTTACTTACTTTAGGCTCTGTCTATCCCATAAGGTATAAAGACGTGATACGTGTATGTATGTATGAGAATCAAAGATCAGTCAGGTAGACGTATGCAAACAAGCAACACAACCACACAAAGGTTTTCAAATGCACGATTTAACCACAGGTTAAGTACTTACTTCGTAAAAACAAATGAATGTCCATAAATCGCACCAGCTACCGTATCTGCCGCCGATAAACCAAATTTAAAACGATAGAGCGAGAGTTTAGGAATTCAGAACAAAAAGAGGATGTATAAGAAAATAAATACATAATTATTAGTCAGTAATTATTTTATTCGTCTTTTGGCCGTGTTACCGTACAAAGTACACCGTACAACGTTTGACATTGGCGAAATCATCGCATCGATCGATGGAGCCATATTATTATTATCCCAAAAAAAGTATTTATTATATTATTCGTTTATTTACTTCCACTTAAATATCTAAAAACGTAAATTAGACATTTTATCACTTTTTTTTCTAACTACACGGAACAACAGTCTGTGAAAGCGGCGCTGGCCCATCGGAAGCGCCATGTTCATGGATCTGTAAAAAAAAATTTGGGTCAGAAAATGGTCAAATATCATCCTGTGCTATAACTGGGAAAAACACTAGCAGTAGAGCTTCATAGAAATTGAAAATTGCTTGTATAATGTATTTGTAGTAATGTAGAATTTAATTAATGTTTATGTACCTATTTATAACTATTAAAAAAAAAATACTTGCAGCGCATTCTTCGTGGCAATGATAGTCCGAATGCTCTAGTAGTTTCAAAATAGACATGTAAAAGAGCCCCTTGCGGTCTAGTCTTTGCAAAATAAAGGAGCGACGACACCTACGACTCGTAGGCGTCACGTTTTGTCACCGTTTTCCCATACATTTTGTTGTGTAGAAGCACCATTAACATCTCTTACGCACCGGTGTGGTCGGACCTTAAACGTTATGATTTAAAATAGAGAATCCAAGAGAACTTACTGGTTGTCTAACGTCATCGGAGCGAGCAGCGTCCAGCGCGCGGACAAGCCGCGGAGGGCGCGGGGTAGATTCCCTTCTGAGTACCACGGGCTCCGGGGGAGATGCTAAAGATAGAGATGGTATTGGGACAAACGGTGACGGATACACATGAGGCACTGGGATAGAAGTTGCTGGAAAGTTAGGTGGCGTGGGGATAGATGGTGGATCGAGAACGGAGGTCGCTGTAGTAAGATGCAACTCTGCAGTCGCTGGCGCGTGAGTTGATGCCGGTGTGGTGGTTAACGACAGCTCTTGTTCGAAGTCAACGGGTGGCAAAGGTTTGCGGCGACGAACCCGACGTCGCCGTTTTTTAGGCGGCGGATCTTCGTCTCCCGCGCGGTCAGGCTCATCTTCCCCGGCCCCACCTTCTGTCTCTTTCCCGCCCGAGAATCCCCCTTCAACCTTTTGTAACATCGCGAGGGCACGACGCTTAACGCGTTGAAGTTCTTCCTCTTGTGAGAGCGATTTGGTGGTGATGGGGGTGTGAGTTGTAGGTACTAACAACATAGCTGGGGTAGGCTTAGGCAGCGCTAATGGGGAAGGTAGCGAGCTTGGGTGTAGTAATGGCTCAGGCACTGGCTCTAAAACAGCCGTTGGGATAGGCTTAGGCGGCGTAAACGGGGGTATAAATAAACGGGGGGGTAGTAGCTTGGGAGAGGCAAGCGAGGGCTTCGATTGTGACACTGGAGCAAGTGTGGGTGACTCGGTCTCCACGTGATGAATCCGGCATCGTTTCTTCGGCTTTGATGGATCTTTGAGAGGTGCGCGCTCACCGCGGAAACTGAACACCCGCTGCCAATCGTGCTTGGCCTGTACGACCCTGAAAAACGAGTAGACAATTGGGATTGTCTAAAAAAAAATACCTATCCTTTTTATATTTTTTTTGTGCAGAATAGTCAATTATAAGAAACCAATTTCAATGTTTTCTCATATAACTCGGTATTTTTTCACTATTAATTATTGAAAGTATTTTGGTTGATGACGTCAGAGTTTCCATTGTGACGTCAGAGTTTCCATTGCCGGTGCCACACATCTGCTTATTGGATAAATTGATCATAAAACGTATGTGAAGCGCCGCCATTAACGTCTTTTCTATCTGTGGTGAAGTTGGCAAACTGTCATTAGTATCAATGTCAACATGATTCAACAATAACACAGGAAGATTTACGCGATCTTCTCCTATGAATTTTATATTTTCACAATCGTTACACATACCATAACATTCTGCGCGAAGCAGAAAGGTCCATAAACACATACCAGGTATTATCGAGACAAAACAGGACCCGGAGATAAGACAGCAAACTCAGTAGGCGAAAGTAAACCGAAAAACGTAATATTTTCGCTCTCCATTAAAATATTTAGCGGAAAATCTTTCATGTGAGCGAAGCACATCGCTGTGCGGTTACACTGTTGCCTAATTATCTACCGAAAGTGCTTCTAAATCTAAACTATAATACAACAATATGAAAGTGAACAGTGGAAAAAACAAGAATGACAGTAACAAGATTGCCCATTTGCTTGTCATCTGTCATAAGATGAATGAAATGTCAGATTGCGGGTCCAAATTGAACTCCGTAGTATAATACACGCGTAAATAGCATAGAATTTGTAACCTTTGCAAATAAAGTACATTTTGGACCGTCTACGTCATGTCTGGGAATATCAAATGAAGGTCATTGCTTATTTTTCATGTAATAAATTCATTATAGCAAAATAAAATAAAGTAAATACAGAAAACGATTTAAAAAGCATTTATCTCGAAATGGTTTTCGATTTACTATACATTGTAAAAAAATAGACAATCCCAATTGAATGTTGAAAGATTGCAATGCTCGACGGATATTGATGGACTCTATGTTATAAAGGATGTAACAAACAGCCCCCGGGAGAGCATGCTCCTGCCACCCTACTTGATATGCGTTGAAATCATTCCGCCATCTTCTTTTCCAACGTGTCAATGGCCTTCCCTCGGAACCCAACTGGTAGCGATTTGAGCAAAAAGTAACTAATATTCAGAGGTGCACAACCTTTACAATTCGTTTCTTTTTAATGTAAAATAGTCTATCAAAACTATCAATAGTGGACTATCGAGCAGCAACACTGAAATAGTATTGTATTGTAGCATACCAACTCAACAGTATCAGTACCTTAGTGAGTCTCCAGCCTGAAGCAGTCGCAGCGGCTCGTCCGGCGGCAGCGCGTGGTTGTCACACAGCAGGCAGAAGCGCGTGCGCAGGGCGGCCGCGCTCCGCAATCGCCGAGCCAGCCAGCGCACTGTGCGCGACTCGTTCCGCTGCGGCTACACACGACGTTTTATAAATAACACGAACAAATAGCCAAGATATCAAGTAATTCTTCTTTTTGTAATATGCCCCCAATAATCGATGCGATGTTTCGCCAACGTCATAGTAATAAATACAGTATTTAAAAATCTTGTGAAAAAAAAATGTATGGTAGAACACGGTCAAAAGACCCCACCCCCCTGTCGGACACTTAGCCAACGGATAATGATATCTCTCAGAATCTGCCAGAAAATGATTAACCGATGCCCAGGGCACACTAGACCAAGCACTGCTCTTCCCCTCGGACGGATCCAAATCGAAACCTAGCTCTTAACCACACGCGGAGGTAACCCGACTCACACCCCCAAGATATCAATACAATGGTATTTAACAGCAGTCATTAAATTCCGGAAGGTGTCATTAATTTATTATGTGAAGATTATTTTTGTTACATATTGGACTAATAGATATTTCTCAATGGCAATAGATCCTCATGGATTAAGAAATATTCATACCCGCGGCACCCACAAGAAACAATGGGCCGGTTGCTGGAAGTATTCACTTAAGTCTACACTGATGCGGAATGCAGCACTGTGAGACACGGGGCCACTCGGTGCATCATCATCAGACTCTGCTTCTCCTGAAACCAGTCGGAGCATTGGTTGTGTGATAAAGGTAAAGATACAAGGTATGAGTTAGTAAACTAATATTTTTGGTGTAAAGTATTTTTCTTGTCAATTTGAACCACCATTAGAAATGAAATTCACAAGACTTTAGCCAACTATGGAGTTAAAAGAGTCACTCTGTAATCTTTATTTTTAATTTAAATGCAGTAATCATGTAACATTTTTTTTTCAAGCACTTATTTCGTAGTAGGTATGTAGTAGGCTATGAACGAGCCAAATGTGATGCAAGTACAATAATGATCTACAACGCTTATGAATTCATTTGCGCTAACAGACGAAAGCCTAGGAAGCTGGTAATTGAACAAAATGTTACTTTCCAGCGAAAATGTGAACTAAGAAAAGATTATTCGAAATTTTCAGAGGATAGGGGATTATCGTGCTAATATTTTCCACTCTCACAGTAGTTACACATTTTGTTTGAATTTAAACTCACCTGGTGAACCTCCGTTAGCTCGCTGCAGCGAGCCCGGCTCCGGCATAGGGATGTAATTAAACTGATCTCTTACTATTTAGGAAAGCTAAGTTAAGCTAAAACTAACAAACCGATGCCATTACGACACACATTACACCTTGCACCAGAACAAGAATTGGGAATGGATGATTATTTTAAAAGTGCTTGGTGATTTTTCTATTGATAGGAATAACCATCCTTAGCTACGGAAAAAAGTTTCAGATTTTTCCGTCGAGCCATATATTTTATAAAAATAAAAACATTTTACTCAGTCACTCGGCGGCCCCTATACGGAAGTAAGCAGTACGCCAATGACATAATCAAATTAAAAAAAAAATGCTGCTTGAATCTGTGGTACATTTGTCACTGACATTGATTGATAGCACCGCACTCGGAAGCTAAAACAAGCAAAAGAAACGGCTAAGTGGCGCCGTCTGTAGATTGTTGTTGGTACTAAACCACCTATTTGGGATTTCATTAAAATTACCATACATTTCTCATATAACTTTCAGTAGTGTTTTTGATTCGGAGTAGAAATAACCCAATAATTCCAAAATCTGAGAAAAAAATGTATTATTATGGTCATTTTTATTGAAATTCCCCATGTTTGGTTAGTAACACGAACAATCTACAGACGGCGCCACTTAGCCGTTGCTTTTCTTAGCTACAAATGCCATCGTGTACCACAGATTCAAGCAGCATTTTTTTTTTTAATTCTATTATGTCATTGGCGTACTGCCTTACTTCCGTATAGGGCTCGCCGAGTGACTGAGTAAAATGTTTTTATTTTTATAAAATATATGGCTCGACGGAAAAATCTGAAACTTTTTTCCGTAGCTAAGGATGGTTATTCCTATCAATAGAAAAATCACCAAGCACTTTCAAAATAATCATCCATTCCCAATTGAATACAATACATACACCACACGCCGCGCCGGCGAAACTGTCAAGTCAACTGTCAATGTCACAAATTGCAGCAAAACAGGGCCCGTTTAGATGCCCCTTTATGTCCGTCCAAGGAATTTGTAACCAACTGTCTGGGTCAGTGTTTTTTCGAGTGATACCTCCTTGTCCAAATATAATTGCATCCCAAATACGAGAAAAAGTACTGGACAAAATATTTTAGGAACGCAAAATGTGAGGTCTCTCTCAGATTCAATGTCCGTGCGTTTTTATATTACATTTTTTGTTCATCTAGAACAGTGATCGCCTTAGTCAAAAAAGTACAACAGGACCGACTTTGAATATTATTTTACCAACAAACACCACATTATTTTTTGTGAGTGTCATAGACTATATTTAATTCTGCGCGGATGAAGTAGCAGAGTAAAATGTGCCTACAATTTTTCAATATTCTTGACTAAATTCTTCGAAAATATTCATTGGCTTCTTCCTACATTTCTGGGACCGGCTCAAAGAAAAGGAATTTAATTTTATACACCATAAACAACAACATTCCTTGCCGACCGTTAAGCAATAATTTTGTATTTGTGAAAAAAAACATAAATGCTTATGGAAGATTTCGTCGTATCGTATCTGTCCGTTGTCAAACAGTGCTCGGATATTGTGTTATTATTGTAGAATTTTTACTAGAAAACACGTAAGGATACCAAGAAGAGACTATTCTGATGACTATTGCCGAATATAAGTGATCTTGAATCTTTGACGCACAGCCGTGGAAAGCGGCTTTGTTGGGTCGTCGACGTTTAGTGAGTTGTGATGCTGGGCGGGCGGTGAACGTAGTAAGCGGCCCACAGAGATGTGGAACAGTGAGAATGTGTCGCCTCAGCGCGGGCGGGCGGCGGCGCGGGAGCTGCGGCGGCTGGCGGCGCACCCACCGCCAGGAGTCAAGCTGTTGTTGCGTGACGACGACCTGACGGATATCGTCGCCCTCATTGAAGGCCCTGGTGAGTAGCACAACTCTACCTTGATCGCAAAAGGCTCAATGTGGCTCCAATTTCCTAAAATTGTATAATAATATAATTGTTTATTAGTGCTAGATAATGTTTTTACAGTTAATGTACATTATTATGCCAGTATGCCACTCCTTTTCAGATTTCTTTGCTGCAAATTGCAGGTTAATATTTAGACCCGTTTCAAGAATAAAATGTCTGTGACTAAATGTAGAAGTAATATTGTCATATCCTCTCAAATAGTGACATGTTCCATTTTCTTGGATGCTTACAACGCTACATTAATGTGAAGTCTTGTACTTTTTGGCTTTTGGCTGTAAGCTCTGTGTCCAATGCCATATTTAGAAAAAAATACATTACTCATACAAAGTAAGCCAAAAGCATAGTGCTTTCCTAGTCTGTCCATAAGTTCTGTCACAGGGCCATAATATTCAAATGCTTTTTGCATATTTAGATGTTAACCTCATAGTTCACACTAGGAGTCTTATTGTACAAACCAGCTTAGGGGAGTGATTGAGGTTTCTTGTCCTGTGTCTTGCAGCGGAGACACCATACGAGGGCGGCGTGTTCCGTGTGCGGCTGGCGCTCGGGCGCGAGTTCCCGACCGCGCCGCCGCGCGCGTTCTTCCTTACGCGCATCTTTCACCCCAACGTGGGCCGCGGAGGCGAGGTGAGGCACCCGAACTGGTGTTACAGTTTGTTACTATAAAGCAGTGTTTCTTACTCTCCACAACATAGATCCCTCGGAAATCAAGCAGAAATTTCAAGGACCCCCTAATCCCTACTATCCCTACTAATATTATAAATGCGAAAGTAACTCTGTCTGTTACCTTTTCACGCTTAAACCGCTGTCCTCAAACTAAAAGGCGGCTAAGTGACATCGGGTCAATTTTCACCGTTCCTAGACAGATCATAGAGTTCTTTTTTGCTGTGTAGGATGGCATTAAAAAGTGAAAATTGACCCGATGTCACTTAGCCGCCTTTTAGTTTGAGCACGGCAGTGCTGGACCGATTTAGTTGAAATTTGGTATACAAATAGTTTGAGTCCCGGGGAAGGACATAGGATAGTTTTTATCCCGGAAAATTGCAAAGTTCCCGCGGGATAGCGACTGCGCAGACGGAGTCGCGGGCATCAGCTAGTAAAAAATAATTTGAAGCATAGCGATTACAACACTTAGTTTATTTATTTATTTGTCCAATGGTCCACAGATGAAATAGGAGGTCTGTAAGTGTATGAGTTACATACACTTACAGACCTCCAGGGGATGGACTACAGATTAAGAAACACTGCTATAAAGCATTAATGAGTCGTTTTCAAAAAGATTTACATGGTTAAGGGCTTAATCACAACAAAAATTAATTGATTCCTTTGTGTTACGACCGTTTCACCTTTATTACATTGCAATCCTACTTCCTACTATCCTACTAATATTATAAATGTGAAAGTTTGTGAGTATGTACGTTTGGATGTTTGTTACTCTTTCACGCCAGAATGGCTGGACTGATCTGGATGAAATTTGGAACATAGATAGATTATAGTCTGGAATAACACATAGGCAACTTTTTATCCCGTAAAATTGCGTAATTCCGGTGGGATAGCGATAAACTAATTCTATGCAGACAAAGTTGCGGGCAAAAGCTAGTAATATTATATTAGAGCTTTTTGTGACACCCAGTATTATGTGTACAAATATTGTAGGTTTTTATCTAAATGTACCTTGCACCCACTTATCCTAAATTACCCAGAATTGTAATTGAACAATTCCAACTCTACAAACATATTTCCTAGGAACCTAGAGTCCAAAGTCGCCCTAAATTAACTTGGTCGGTGTTGCATCACTTTAGTAAAATAATTCATTTGTAAAATGGTGGTGCGGGTGGTAGGGCCATGTGCAAGGTCCATCCGGATCGCTACCACCATCTTACTCGCTAATCCTGCCGCTAAGTAGCAGTGCTTGCACTGCTGTGTTCCGATGTGGAGAGTAAGACAGCCGGGGAAATTACGGGCACAAGAGGCATTTCATCTTAGTCCTCTAGGTTGGCTACGCATCTGCAATCCCTCCGGGGTTGCGGGTGTCTATGGGCAGTGGTGATCACTTACCATCAGGTGACCCACTTGCTCGTTTGCCTTCCTATTCATATAAAAAAAAAAAAAAAACAATTTCCAGGTATGTGTGAATACGCTGAAACGAGACTGGCGGCCGGAGTTGGGTCTGGAGCATGCTCTGCTCGCTCTGCGATGCCTGCTCATCGCGCCGAACGCGGACTCGGCGCTCAACGCGGACGCGGCGGCGCTGCTTCGCGCGCGCTACGATGACTACTTCGCGCGAGCGAAGCTGCTGACTGATATTCACGCGCGGCCCAAGCCTACCGCCACTGCACAGGTAAGTCCACTACACCATTGAGTCAATTTAAAAAAAAAATAGTCTATCTATGACCAAAACGGTTATACATGACATTGGACAATGTAAGTTTTTGGAATATAGTTGGTAGATTAAAGCTTTGTGCAAGACCTGTCATTGAGGATTATAATCTCACTGTAGAGATTGGCGAAATCTAAATACAGGGAGAGTGCAAGCCACTATAAAAAAAAGAAAATCTTAACCTACCACTAAGGCGCTGTGTTTCACTGTAGAGTGATACATTTTTTTTATCTCGGCTTCTTATCTTTTGGGCTGGCAATTCACCTGCAACCCTTTGGTTTTAGGGAATCCATAGACATACTCCTTAGAGCACTCAGGGCTAAGAGCTTCAAGCAGTCACTGTATAATCTATAGTTTCAATACAAAATTCAGAGCAGTCGGACAGAGAAGCAACTTCGACCGCAACACGACAGCACCCTTTATTTCCCGTGGCACTACTGTCCAAAGATTTCTATTTCAAAATCAAAGTCGCTTTCGCAGAGCTCCTATTTCTGGGTATTTTTGGCATGTTGAAGAGCTAACATAACCTAAACCTACCTCCCATTTATGATATTTATTTTGGTCTGTAGTGCCACGTAGTAGTGCCATGGATAATACACCGACTGCACTCGTGCCGTGGTCGCGTCTCGACTGCTCTGAGCAGAGCCCCTTATTTGCTCTTATAAAAAAAACTAGTGTCAAGAAGATTAATCACTGAAGACACCAAACCAAACCCCTTGTTAAAAGTGGAATTCTTGAGTGCAGTCTTAACATTTCCAAATTTGTCTCTTCAGGATGACAATACCACCACGATTGCAAGTGGCGCTAGTGAGGCAACCGCGACGCCGGAGCCGACAGAGGGGGGAGAGGAGAGCGGCGAGGGCGCGGAGGGGGGCCGAGCCAAGCGCGAGCGCCGGCCGCGAGACTCCCACAAGCCGGCGCCTGCGCGGGACAAGCGGCGCATCCTCAAGCGGTTATGAATCCCGCTCATGCCCACCTCCATGCATTGTCATTTCGTTTTACCAAATATTATAACATTCAATACACATTATATTTAATAAAGTACCTAATTTCGAAAGCTATGTATATTATTTCTTGAGATCTTGGCAGAAGTAGCAGACTTCTGGGGTCTGTAGCAAATTACTCAGATGGAGTTGAGTTGGTCTCCTTTGTATATGCGAGTAATGAAGTGCGTTAATATTCCGTCGACTGTACTGTACGCTCCGCCAGTTCGGGGCCCCTTAGAGTTAGGCCCGTGGCATTTTACCAGTCCCGCTATCTAAAGTAACGACGCTAGATTTTGGTAGAATTGGTCTGTTGGAGAGCTTGAAAGTTTTTACTTGAATTTCGCCTTTGTTTCTCACAGATAACCAAGTTAGACAACCAGTAGCCAAGAAAGAAAAAAAATCTTCCCTGCTTAACTACTGGTTTTTTAACAGGAAGGATGTCTTCCTGATAGTAAACCATCAGAGATGCGGTAGCCAAGAAAGAAAAAACAATCTTCCCAGATTACTTACTGGTTTTTTAACAGGAAGGATTTCTTCCTGTTAGTAAACCATCAGAGATGCGGTAGTGCTATCTATATGTAAATGTACTATCGAGGGTAAGGCAGTAATAAACTATAGCTACTAAACAGTACGGTTGTTTCTTTTGGCTGCCTTGCGACATACCATATGGCGACGAGATGTTTCTACCTACATTGTAAGCAAAATAATAATAATAATAATGTAAAAATCCGTTGGATCAATCGGAGTTTTCGACCATAATGTGCAAGAAATTTTTTGAAGCGATCTGGTACTTCAACTTGTGAGGGGTCTTTGTATACCGATTTTCGAACTTTTAAATCTCTATTTTTCTTATTGTTCAGACCAGTCTTCACATTCTGAAATTTAGGAAGTTCCTCCACGAAGTGAGTTCCAACGTCATTTAGGCGGCATATCGCCTCGTTGAGTTGCTGCGGCCTAGGTCTCAAATCTTCGCTCAATTTTTTTCGTAATATACCTACCTACGTCCATTTCCTTCCGTATTATATTTTTGTTCTGATTTGGAAGACATTGCTCATCGTGGCGAGCTGCTTTCGCGATCGTTTTTTCTGGAGATATTGTAATATTCCCGTAACACTTCTTATTCGTACATTTCCAAAATTGAGAACCATTCACATATGACTTATGGTACTAATGACTGCCGAGCAGCAGTATCTCTCCTCCCTTCCTAGACGTGACGAACGTGACTCCTGTCTCACGTGAAGAACCGTCTGCTGGTGCTTCACTCATAATTGTATCCTTATTAACGTATAATATCAGTTGTTTACCTATTATGATACCTGATTAAACTGATAAACATAAGTGGAAAAACACTCGAAAAAAATAGCAGTAACTAATGACTAATGACACTTAATCAGAAAAAACAAAACGTTCCCTTTATAAATCAATTTCATAAACATAACACATGACACATGTTTAAAAAAACTACTTAGTACCATGATCAAGCAACTATTTCGCTGTAAGTAAACAATAAATCATAACCTCAGATTAATTAGATTAAAACAATACCTAACAACAGACTAATGTCCGAAACTTTTACATACTTCGACAATTCTTGAAATACGATCTATGTTCTCGCGTTTATTCAAAATTGACACGATATTTTTAAACTCTTTCTTAATTTGAGTTGAAATTTGGTACCTACACATATGTAAATCGGTGACCCAAAGGATTTATTTCTAGTAGACTACCGAACATCTACCTAATGGTTTGCTACCAGAAAGAAGTCCTTCCTGTTAAAAAACCAGTAATCTGGGAAGATTTTTTTTCTTTCTTGGTGACGCATCTCTGAGGCCGTGGTCGCTTTCACCCGCCGCACGCGGCCGACAGCGGCCCGCCGCCCGCGGCGTCTGAATGGTGTGTTCGGGAATGCTCGGGAGTGGTCGTTTTCGCCCGCCGCGTGCGGGACGCGGGAAAGCGACCACGGCCTGATGGTTTACAAATAGGAAGAAATCCTTCCTGTTAAAAAACCAGTAATCTGGGAAGATTTTTTTTTCTTTCTTGGCGAACGCATCTCTGATGGTTTACTAATTGGAAGAAATCCTTCCTGTTAAAAAACCAGTAATCTGGGAAGATTTTTTTTTCTTTCTTGGCGACGCATCTCTGATGGTTTACCTACTAACAGGAAGAAATCCTTCCTGTTAAAAAACCAGTAATCTGGGAAGATTATTTTTCTTTCTTGGCTACTGGTTATCTAATTTGGTTATCTGTGAGGAACAAAGGGAATTTCGTATTCAGGAGTGATAGTATTTTGTTTTCGTTCATCCTCCCTAGTCGCTTGTATTAGCAGAAAGCAATCGGAATCGGAACCTTAACCGTTTCACAGATGCAGAAATGGTGAAAAGCGATTCTGTGCAAGTATTTTGAGATAATAATAAATTTTAGGATTTCAACCTTTTTGGCTGTAGGTGGCTGATGGCGCTAGTCCATTAACCGGCACCGAATAAAAAGAACAATAAGGCGGCTGTCTCTTGTTTTGTAAATTGTCGGGGCTCAGTCGGAATTTTGTAAGGATTTATGTTTAAACTGTTTTAAATATCTATTAATTAATGTGTATAGTGTTTGGTATAACAGTGTAAATATGTAGTCAATATAACTTTACGTAAATTCTTTACGGGTGACGTTAACCTAGCGGCGGCGGTGACTAAAAAACTACGGACGGACTCTACACAGCGTTGCTCTAAGCCGGCTTCCTCAAGGTTTGTTTGGCTCTGAAATTGATTGCTAAACCTAATACTGCACGAGTGACAACTAAACCACGGCCTTGGTAACAAACAGTCACTATTTGTTCATCGAAGGTTTATTTCAATTCTAGCCCTATCTAATATTGGGTCAATTGCTTTCAAATTTTCAAACAATGCCCCTAAGTATTGGATGATATGTAGAGTTCTGTTCTTACTTACAGACTCGTACTTGGGATATAACAATGGTTGAATGAGAACAAGGTGTAAAAACTATCAACATTTATTATTTAAAAACAAGTCTTATAAAAATATAAACCGTAGGTAATATTTACATCAATAACGGAAGACCTTGTGATTTTGTCAGGATTCGGTTGTAAGTTTACTTAACTGTAGCTACCTACTTACAATTGCCGGAGGGTTAGTCCTATTCATGTTGGATCAGCCAATTAAGCCCTAACTTAGTAGCAGATAATCGACTATGAGGGTCTCGACAAAAATAACTGTTATTAGGAACTATTACTTAGTACGCCATCTATAATTTCATTGTCGAACTTCATGTTTTATTAGTAGGCACCCCCACAGTCGCTAGCAGAGCGTTTCTATGCGGGTCAGAAATGTAACTACCCAATTTAATTGAGACTGTTTTGGACAACAGCTGACAGTGACATTTCGGCATACCTCAGTACATTCCGTAGCACGTAAATCCCATTAGAACACGGAACCTCTCAAGCCAGTAATGTATTATGAATTGCCTTAGTCACTTTGTCTCTTGTCGCCTATCATGTTAATGAAATAGGGGCAAGACTGCGATCATTCTGTCGCTCCACTTGCTTAAAAAATGGTCGTAATTTGAACACTAATGGTGTTCGATGGGAGAGTGAAAGAGCCGAGTTTATGATGACTTTCTTGGGAGAACACTGATAATGGTTTCCCTTTAGCTTCCACACCGCACTGGATGTAGGTATAACACGTAATGAAAATCTGTGTATTGCTAGAAAACTACAGTGCAAATTGTATAATTTCGACTAGTTGGCAAGATTAGACCTGTAATTCATTTGTACTCAGCTAACTACTCGTATTTCAAATTCGGCTCTATATTTCACTAATGGAACATAAGCCTAGATTTGATACGTACCAGGGGGGCTATTCTGAAATTCGAATTTCGAAGCCCCTTTCACTCTCATATTAATGATCATTAGTATGAGTGGAACGGCACGTAACGAACTTCAAATTTCGAATTTCGGAGTAGGTACAAAACCCGTTTAAGGGACATCGTTCTCGCATCGTCGCCTTAGTTTTAAGATACCTGGATATACCTTGATATATAACTTGTACTTTTTATTACAACCGCCATGATGAGATGCAAGACCTTAACCGCCGTACTTTCGTTGTCTTGTTCTTTCGTTGCGCTAAAAGTGGGCAGTAGCTATAAGAATAATGGCGTTGGCTCCTTGCGGTCAAAACTGAAATAGTAAAAACTAAATGGAGTTCTGCGAACGACAAAGTTAGGCCGGTTTAAACCACGCCTAGCCATGTGCGCGTGTGCGCGTGTCTTAAACAATTGGTTTGGCACAGTTTGGTCGCGCTTGTGTGCGTGCATGTGTACCTACGCACACCGCGCACACGCTATGGCGTAGTAAACCGTTCACAGGACTCTTTATTTGGTCTAGCGTTGCCGCACAACCGAAAGGCCTACTGAAATGAAGGAAACAATCGATTGTTCAAAACTATCCATTATACCCAGTCAGTGGCGTAACTATAGGGTGGCAGGGGTGGCAAAATGCCAGGGGCCCCTAGCTGTACGGGGCCCCGAACTGAGTTGGTTTAGAGCACAGAAGGGACGCTGATGCACTTCTTTATATTGAGGAAGGAGCCCCATCTGACGAATTTGCCACGGGCCCCAGACGTTATAGTTACGCCACTGTACCCAGTAGGTATCAATAGTTTATGTAATATTGAAAAGCAATTACATCGATACTATCGATAGTTTGTTCGGCGCCAAGGATCACAAAACCAAAATTATCGATACTGTCTATACAATTGAAGACGTTGTTGGCTTAGTTGGTAACTAGTGAGCCTGCCTGCGAACCAAGCTTCCCGAGTTCGAATCCTGGTAATGGCATATATTATGTGTGATGAGCATGAATGTTTGTTCCTGACCTGAGCCATGGATGTTTCTATCTTTTTAGGGTATGTATTTCTCTATATAAGTATGTATATCGTTGTCTAGTACCCATAATACCAGCTTTACTAGCGCTTACTTTGGGACTAGTTCAATTTGTGTGAGTGGTTGCCTGATATTTATCTATTTATTATTATTATTATTGTCTTTGCTCAAACTATCAATAGTCTATCGAAAAACTATCAGTATTGGACTATCGGGCGGCAACACTAATTTGGTCTAAGTTTGCGGCAAAGTAAAAGGTCCTAGCTACATCCTCATCATATGATCGCGTCAGCAGTTAATCTTGTCGTTGAGTGGCAGTTCTTCGAGTGGTGCAGACGGCGTAGGAGCGGGCGCAGCTCGGTGCGCTGCCGGGGCCAGCACGTAACGGTGAAGCAGCGTGAACAGAGCGGCGCCACCTAGCGGTCCCACCCAGTACACCTGCAAGACAACACGGATAGTGTTCAGAACATCATCATCGTCTTCAGCCAAAGACGTCCACTGCTGAATTGCCTTTTATATTGTAACGAAGAGGAAATGCGAGGATGCCTACGGGTATGTGGGACCACCCCCGAAGGAGTATACCCAAACTAAAACCTCTCCGGCGTTGCCCTCAATCTGGTGTGATAGGGATGCAGTGGAACATATGCCTCCCTCAATGACCGACATAAAGACCGGTCTTGCGCAGCCCTCATCCAGCGGACTCCCACGGCCTTCACCAGGTCATCAGTCTATATTGAGAGGGACCTTCCTACGCTGAGTCTTCCTCTACGTGGTGGCCTCTTGAGAATCTTCCGGCTACATCAGCCGTCGTTCCTGCGAGCCACGTGACCTGCCCACTGTCACTTGAGTAGCAATTCTTCGGGCTATTCAGACGTAAGTGTAGCAGATTTTTTTTAGTATGATCCCGTGGCACCTTGAGCAGGAATGGCCAACGTTCATGCAATGAACCTTAGGGTCTGTTATCAGAGCCGACATTTAGGTTTAAGGGGCGCTAAAATCGGGTAGTACAGTCCATAAACTCCTATATACTATGACATCCGGGTTTTGGGTACCTACCATCGGTCGATTCAAGTATCAAACCCGCAAGACGCACGAAAAATCCTAACAGAAATTTAGTGATAGGTATTGTCTTTGTTTATTTTGACAAAATAGTTATATAGATACGTCGCGAAAGCATAGGGGTACTGATGTACTTACCCATTGGTATTCCCAACGGCCATAGAGCAGCGCGGGCGCAAAGCTACGCGCTGGGTTGAGGCTGGCTCCAGTCAGTTCACCCTGTAGATGCACCAAAGAATCTGGGTTAGTTAAGAGACGTTCACTGAGACGACTATCTGAGTCAAACATCGCATCATGGCGGTTACCTCGTGAGCCAAGTACCTTTCGCTGAGTTTACTCTTCTCGGCTTTCACGAGTTTCTCGTCATAGGGGATGAGAATAGTTATTATTCAATGCACTATCTACTTACTTAGGTATACTGTTTAGGTTAAAATTGTTTGGCATGTCATTATATTTAATTCTGCGCTGACGAAGTTATAAATAAAATAGAAGCTTACCCCAGCGGAAACGAGTCCAGCAACTGTGAGCCCATACTTGATGGCCGCGGAGCGATCAGCGGGCGGAGGAGCCGTCCACAGCGCGCAGCATAGCAACGCCAGTAGACCAGTCAACAGCGCCTCCGTAGCAACTGCCGCCAACGTAGATACTCCGAACGCAGGGAGGGTCATGCCAGCCCCGTTGATCGCGATTGGTGATAGGGCTTGCAGGACAGCGAAGCCGAGGATAGCGCCCAAGAACTGAGCGATTACGTAGGCGAGAGCTAGCAGCGGCGTTGATCGGCCTGTAGGAAATGATTGTTTATGGTAGAACTGTGGGCATGATTTGTTCGGATCGGTTCTTACTCACTAGCTCTGCCTTCAAGCAGTGCTTACGCTGTTTTGTTGTGGTCGAGCATTGCCGCAAAATCGATAGTTTCTCTATCGATAGAATTAATGTATAAATGCCATAATATCGGTACCTACCTAGCCTTATCGATACTACCGATAAAATCGATATTTTATTTAAACCACAGTACTTACTAAACTCATAACATCCCTCTTTTTGCGTCCGGGGTTAAAAATCATAGAGACGTTTAGGGCCACTACAGACGGAGTGCATACCGACTGCAACGTAACGACCAACTGCCGACTGCCCGTACATTTTCTATTTGCAGTAAGATTGCAGTTGGTACAACTGCACGCTAACTGCGATAAAAAAGGAATGGGTAGTCGGCAGTTGGCGGTTACGTTGCAGTCAGAATGCAATCCGTCTGTACTGGCCCTTGATTAGCTGCAAGGATTTTTCGAAATGTTCACTGTGTAGGTCTTTTTTCCAAGGGCTTCAAGCTATGTGATATAGACTTTAACCTGTCAGTAGCGCCACCAGCGTGACAGAAGGGTTCATGTGCGCCCCGGACACCGGCCCGAACACCTCCACATTGCACAGCACCACGAAGCCGACCGTCAGCGCGACGTGCGTGAGCGGCTGCTTCTCAGACAGCTGCAAATAGTATTAAGTACCTACTTAGTATCAAGTTCCAACAAAGCCATCGGGAGACCTCAAAAATTCATACTAGGTATACCTACAAAGGAAAGGAAAGGAATGTTTTCTTTATAATACCTACTAGATATTATAATACATATGACAAAATACCAGTGTACCAATGTCTCGGCGCGCATTTGGCGTCGAGACACTCGGTCCGTGGGGCAAGGGCGCACGTGGGCTCTACAAAGATGTAAGCAAACGACTGAGGGAGGCGACAGACGACCCTCGCGCGGGCAGCTTTCTCGCACAAAGACTCGCAATTGCGATACATCGCGGGAATGCTGCCTGCGTGATGGGGACCCTACCTAAGGGTCCAAATTTATAGGTAGTAACGCAAATGAGGTAGTGTGCTACTTGATAGTAAGTGAGTACCACCCATGGGCACCCATAACACGAGAGGATTGCAGATGCGTTGCTCTTGTGACAGTCAATTCTGTATGTAATTTCACCGGCAGTCTTAACTCTCCACGCCGGAACAACAGTGAAGCGCTGCTGTAATAGAGGCTTAGCGAGTAGGTAATACAGGCTTTTAGGTATGGTATGGGGGAACCTTAAGGCGTTGGAAATTAATTTCCTTGACTCTACCCACGTGGGCTTAGAGCCAGCTGAAATCATAAAAAAAAATAACCGTCTACCTGTGCTTGAGGCAGGCAAGCCAACATGCCCATCAACACCACCAGAGCTGTTGCCACCACTTCACCCAGCACGGCGCGCCAGTGGGCTTGGAGAGCGCCGCTCACTAAAGTAATTTGATCTGCACACAGGGAAATAAATTTAAGTCACAAAGTAAGTACAGTCCGTGAGCTCCTAGAATGTCATCCTGGTCTTCCTGTCTTCCTCACTCGGCCGACTCAGGTATTAAGCCCAGTGAGTGAGACAGCCAGACAAACCGTTGCGTCGACTCGAACCAAAGAAGTAAATAAATATTTTAGGACACCATACTTGACGAGTCTGGAAAGTTATGCAACATGTGACTGACATTATTTTTTCCATGAAGTATAATATAACTCTCACATGATGCGCTCAAATAAAATATGTTGTTTTCTAGTATGAAGAATGATATTATGCATTATTGCGAATTATTTTATTGCCATGGATTCCCAAGAAATGAAATACGGCGTAAAAAACGGGTTACCGCGGTTCGAGGGAAAATAAGCCACTTACCGAGCTACCAGCATACATTCATATCCATCTCCTCGCCCTGGATGAACAATCTCACGATGCCTACAAAAGTTTATATACCCTGGTGTTGCAGATGTTTATGGGCAGTGGAGGTCTCGAAAAAAATAAATGTTTTTTTCCGATTTTTAATATCCTCGCCGGTGCGGAGATATTTCCTTATAAGTACTTGCTTATAATTAATATTTAATATCTGTTCTAAATTCTGAGGCGTCATTCTGGAACGTGCACTTGTAAAAATCCATTTCAAAATCGAAAAGGAACTTTCAACCTCCACTGATATGTGATTCGTATTTGAAAAATGGCCACAAGTAAATTTTTTCTGTTTCCATCATTTCTATCGACACAAATTTATTTTTTTAGCAAGTTTTTGCATAGTTGGTAGTTCCTTATTTTTCCGTAAAACTGTTTTTTGCTTTTGATATAGGTATATTTCCCGTTAAATATACGATTGCATTTCTAACGCCGGTACTGACCGTTTCGCGGCATGGTGGTGTGGTGCGCGTCGGGTGCGTGCGATGCAGGCAGACGTCGCGTGCGGACTGTGCCGCGTCCGCGTCGCAAACGCTGGGCCTCTTCAGCGCTGTGCCGGCGCACTTCTTTCTGCTTTTGATAGGCATAGGATCGGCATTCATTTGTTGACAAACACAATGCCTCTGTTCGGCAAACGTTGTGCTCAAATTGCCAGCCGAATAAAATTTAATGCCCCTAAAATTACGGAACGAAAACTTTATTTAATTGGCAGCACTGGGATGTTGAACTATTTTGAATACTGATTCTTAATTATTGTTTAATGCAAATTAAGTTAATTTTCACGCATATTTCCGAATTTTCCAATTGTTTTCTAATTTTTCGACAGTAAAAACAGAAACATTTTCTATTTAGGTAAACAAGTTTTGTTAAATTTTTGATTGAATTTAGATATTTTTAACACTTTCATTTCTTGTATACAACGCTCTGTTAATAATGCCTTTCGATTACGCTATAATAGACTACAAGCCGATGGAAAAAATTAACATGTGAAATGAACCAGCGTGAATAACGCTTAGAAGGCTGTTACTATAATATCATAAAATAACTGAGCCCTATGCCGTCATTTCTGAGCGGTACATTTATTCGTATTGATTTTATATCAGTGAGTGACAACTGCATTTCAAGTGGTACAGTCAGCGTCATATAGTAAGTAGCAGTCGAGATCATGAAATACTTGGAAACACCCAAAATGGTCATTAACAGTGACTCAACCAAGGCGGCAAATTGTTCGGGACATCCATCGTGCACAAATGTACCGGAGCACGCACATCGCCAAATACTTAGTAACATTCAAGCCGACGTTTAGTACCGTAACTCCCAAGCCGCCACTGATAGCGAAGCAGCCAAAGTATCCAAAAGTATCCAAATGTATTAGTAAAGCACAAAACATTAATAATACAAAGATTATAGACTGTGCCAAAAATAAATGTAAAGCAACATGGACTGTCATTAGTCGCAACATTGGCACAAAAATACCACGTAAGGAAATTAATATAATTAATTACAATAGCAAAAGGATTGAAGAAGTCCAAGATATAGCAGAAACATTTAATACTCATTTTATTAATGCCTACAACAACATGGGTGTTTTTGCGAAACTCAACCACGTCGAATTGTACTCAAACTAACACAATTTTCATAACACCTGTTACAGTAAATGAGGTTCGACAAATTATAATATCCTTAAATAACACAAATTTGGTAGGTAAAGTGTTAAAAATGTGCTCCGACAGTTTAGCAGCCATTAGCTCATTAGCTCATCTCATTAACTTGTCAATTGAACAAGGAGTACCTATTCCCTGAATGACTTAAACATTCAATTATTAAGCCCATGTTTAAAAATGGAGACGAAACTAATGTGGATAGTTACAGACCGATTGCCCTCGATTGCCCTTATCCCTATAATATCCAAAATATTGGAAAAAGCTCTGGCCAAGAGGATAATTAACTTCATATCAAAAAATGGAAGCTTGCATCCTGACCAATTTGGATTTCAACAAGGCAAATCCACATCTTTTGCATGTTTTTCTTTAATTAAATACGTCTTGGAGTCCATTGACAGAGATATACCTATTGTAGCAGTCTTTTTTAAGACATGTCTAAGGCGTTCGACTGTAAGTAAATCATCAGATTCTTTTAGATAAACTTTATAAATACGGGATTAGAGGTAAAGCTCATGAATGGTTGTCTAGCTATCTGAGTGATCGAAAACAGTGTAGGTACAGAGGTAACCACAATTTTTAACGGTGAAAAACTCTCAGTTTTATCCAAATATTGTCATAATAAACAAGGTGTACCACAGGGAAGTGTACTTGGACTGCTGCTTTCTTTTGTACATTGATGACATTTCAGATATTATAAATCACAAATGCATACTGTTTGCAGACGATACCACACTATTATTTAGATGTAGTGATGGACACATTTGAAGCTGATATTATTTAACGTTAAGTAAAATAATTAATTGGATGGACATGAATAATTTTAAAATTAATATATTAAGACTAAAGCAATGCAATTTAAAACATATACCTAAGTAAAAAAAAACTTATTCTAAACTTAACTTATGACAGTAATAGAATACAAAAGCCAGTCAAGGGAACGGGTGAAAATCGTAGGAATCATGTTATAGGATGCGGCTAGCAACCCATCACTATTTTATTCCCCTTTCAACCTACACGCCCACGATCATGCTAAGCGTGGCCTTTGGTCTTGTTAGCCTAGCCTAGGCTCTTTTACCCGTGTCGTTACATGATTTATGTATGTGTGTCGAAACTAGATTAAATCATGTACACAGTATTTAAAGTCTACAATATCAAGCCTCGTACAGCTGAGCAGCTTGAAGAGTTCCGATCGCGTTCGATGCGGTCCATTTGGCGGAAAGACATCCTGCCGGACGCGATCGGCTATCGCCGCATCCGTTAGTATCCTTTCCGATCCGATGCAACGCATGCGGTTCGATAGAAATTAACCTAAAAACGTTATCTAATACACGAACGCGTTCGGAACCTATTTTTGTCTCAAACACTTACAGAATCATTGTACAGGCATACCGCGCATACTAATCGACATACTTTTTAATAATGTATTCAAGATGACTAATCATTTGCTTTACGTTTAGACAAACAGCATTAAATCAAACACATCCTTCCACCCAGATGAAAAACAACTACTCAATTTGCTTGTTGTAAATACTCAAGTAAAGTACTATCTTTTAATATTTGCTTCATTTGACGCTTCATGGGTAGAGAAACTTAAGTCTTAAAAACGAATGATTCATTTCCAGTAGTTTCGGGTCAAGTGCATTGTACTTACTGGGCCAATTGATTTAGAGGGCACAATTTTATGAGGTTGCCAATTCTGAATCACAAGAGCTACGGGAGAGGAAGGCGTTGCCGAAAAAAAAGCAGAGAGCTTGCCTATATTCCTGAATAGAGTTTGGACGAATGACAGCAGAGCGATATCATTGAGATGCGGAATAATGAAGACACTGCTTCTTCTTTATGTTCATTGCTGGTGTCAACGTTAATAACGGTAATCGGTGCAGAATGCTACGAGCTACTAGTAAATTTATGCACACCAGCCAGGCCTAGTACAAAAACATTTGAACAGCTGATAACAATACTCGGAGAACACGTGCAGCCGAAGCCCAACATGATTGATATGCCCAACATGACAACAACACATTCTCGAGACTTGTTAAACCTTTTTAGAAATACCAACTTTTATCAACATGTACAAAAACCTACTAGTCACACCAAGTTCAGAAACATGCCTAGATATTTTGTTTACTAATTTAATAAATTAGTAAATAAAATATCCGCGCCGACGTCAGGGAGACCAACAGTGTGGAGGTGGAGGGCCAGACGATGCGGTGGAACGCGAGGCGCGGCACGATCGGCTCGGCCGGCAAGAGGCGGCGTCGGCAGCAGCAGTGCCAACGGTAACGGTGCGTGGACCGCGGGAGAACGAGCCCGCCCGCAGGGGAGATGCCACGCGTGTGGGGGCGACCATAGCAGCCCAGGTGATAACAAACATACCTATCTCTAGAACGGACCTCGGACGTTAACGGAACTAATAATATAAAATATTACCTTACAATAAAATTATTAATATTATTCCCAAACGTCCCGAGGTACGAATAATGGCTACCTGGTGGTCCCACCTAATCCAATTACTTCTAGTACCTATAATGAGGAACAACATGGCAGCTCGTTAGTTGTAAGCTCAAAGTTGACAGGTGGGTGACAAGCAAATTGGCGGGAAATGCAAACTGTGCGGGAACCTGCAGCTCGGAACTACTAGCGACATCTAGCGGCCTACGGCTGAACGCAGCGATGTCTCTCTAGAACGGACCTCGGACGTTTGGGAATAATAATAATAATTTTATGGTAAGGTAAAATTTTAAATTTTTCTTGATATATTGGCAGACGTAGCAGACCTCTGGGGCCTGTAGCAAATTACTCAGATGGAGTTGAGTGGGTCTCCTTTGTATAATATACGAGTAATGAAGTGCGTAAATGTTCCGTCGACTGTACTCAACGCACAGCCAGTTCGGGGCCCCTTAGAGTTAGGCCCGTGGCATTTTACCAGTCCTGCTATCTAAAGTTACGCCGCTGGATTTTGGTAGAAATGGTCTGTTGGAGAGCTTGAAAGTTTTCACTTGAATTTCGTATTCAGGAGTGATAGTATTTTGTTTTCGTTCGGCCTCCCTAGTCGCTTATATTAGCAGAAAGCTATCGGAATCCGAACCTTAACCGTTTCACAGTGCAGAAATGGTGAAAAGCGATTCTGTGCCAGTATTTTGAGATAATAATCAATTTTTAGGGTTTCAACCTTTTTGGCTGTATGTGGCTGACTCGCGCTAGTCCATTGCCACGCGCCGCGGCACCGAATAGAAAGAACAATAAGGCGGCTGTCTCTTGTTTTGTAAATTGTCTGTGCACGGTCGGAATTTTGTAAGGATTCATGTTTAAACTGTAAATATTAATTAATGTGTATAGTGTTTGGTATAACAGTGTAAATAGTGTATATAACTTTACGAATATTCTTTACGGGTGACATTAACCTAGCGGCGGCGGTGGCTAAAAAACTACGGACGGACTCTACACAGCGTTGCTCTAAACCGGCTTCCTCAAGGTTTGTTGGTTCTGAAATTGACAGCTAAACCTAATACTGCACAAGTGACAACTAAACCATGGCCTTGGTAACTAACAGCCACTATATTTGTCCATTGAAGGTTTATTTCAATTGTAGCCCTATCTAATATTGGGTCAATTGCTTTCAAATTTTCAAACAATGACCTACAATGGTTCAAACAATGGTCTACATATCATTCAATACCTACGTATTGAATGATATGTAGACTTAAGTACTCGTACTTGGGATATAATAATGGTTGAATGAGAACAAGGTGTAAAAACTATCAACATTTATTATTTAAAAACAAGTCTTATAAAAATATAAACCGTAGGTATAAATATTTACATCAATAACGGAAGACCTTGTGATTTTATCAGGATTCGGTTGCAAGTTTACTTAACTGTAGCTACCTACTAGCAGATAATCGACTATGAGGGTCTCGACAATAATAACTGTTATTAGGAACTATTAGTACCTACGCTATCTATAATTTCATTGTCGAACTTCATGTTTTGTTAGTAGGTACCTACTCCCACAGTCCCTATCAGAAATGTAACTACCCAATTTCATTGAGACTGTTTTGGACATTAGCTGACAGTGACATTTCGGCCTTCCGCAGTACATTTCGTAGCACGTAAATCCCATTAGAACACAGAACCGCTCTAACCAGTAATGTATTATGAATTGCCGTAGTCACTTTGTCGCTTGTCGCCTATCATGTTAATGAAATAGGGGCAAGACTGCGATCATTCTGTCGCTCCACTTGCTTAAAAAATGGTCGTAATTTGAACACTAATGGTGTTCGATGGGAGAGTGAAAGAGCCGAGTTTATGATGACTTTCTTGGGAGAACACTGATGGTTTCCCTTTAGCTTCCACACCGCACTAGATGTATAACACGTAATGAATATCTGTGTAGTACTAGAAAACTACACTACGAGTTGTATAATTTCGACTAGTTGGCAAGATTAGACCTGTAATTCATTTGTACTCAGCTACTCGTATTTCAAATTCGGCACTATATTTCACTAATGGAACATAAGCCCAAACTTGATACATACCAGGGGAGCTATTCCGAAATTCAAATGTCGAAGTCCCTTTCACTCTCATACTAATGATCATTAGTATGAGTGGAACGGCACGTAACGAACTTCAAATTTCAAATTTCGGAGCCTGTTTAAGGGACATCGTTCTCGCGTCGTCGCCTTATAGTCTTAAGATACCTAGATATACCTTGATATATTTATAACTTGTACTTTTTATTACAACCGCCATGATGAGATGCAAGACCTTAACCGCCGTACTTTTGTTGTTTTGTCCTTTCGTTGTGCTAAAAGTGGGCAGTAGCTAAGTATAAGAATAATGGCGTTGGCTCCTTGCGGTCAAAACTGAAATAATAAAAACTAAATGGAGTTCTGCGAACGACAAAAATAGGCCGGTTTAAACCACGCCTAGCCATGTGCGCGTGTGCGTGTCTTAAACAATTGGTTTGGCACAGTTTCTTCGCGCTTGTGTGCGTGCATGTATACGCACATTTTATGGCGTAGTAAACCGTTCACCGTTCACAGGACTCCATTTTGAGTTATTATTTGGTCTAGCATTGCCGCACAATCGATAGGCCTACTGAAATGAAGGAAACAATCGATTGTTCAAAACTATCTATACCTAGTATCAATAGTTTATGTAATATTGAAAAGCAATTACATCGATACTGATAGTTTGTTCGGCGCCAAGGATCACAAAACCAAAATTATCGATACTATCTATACAATTCAAGACGTTGTTGGCTTAGTTAGTAGTGAGCCTACCTGCGAAGCAAGCTTCCCGAGTTCGAATCCTGGTAGCATATATTTGTGTGATGAGCACGAATGTTTGTTCCTGACCTGAGCCATGGATGTTTCTATCTTTTTAAGGTATGTATTTCTCTATATAAGTATGTATATCGTTGTCTAGTACCGATAATACAAGCCTTACCAACGCTTACTTTGGGACTAATTCAATATGTGTGAGTGGTAGCCTGATATTTATTTATTATTATTATTGTCTTTGCTCAAACTATCGATAGTCTATCGAAACACTATCAGTATTGGACTATCAGGCGGCAACACTAATTTGGCCTGAGTTTGCGGCAAAGGAAAAGGTCCTAGTTACATCCTCATCATATGATCGCGTCAGCAGTTAGTCTTGTCGTTGAGTGGCAGTTCTTCGAGTGGTGCAGACGGCGTAGGTGCTGGTGCAGCTCGGTATGCAGCCGGGGCCAGCACGTAACGGTGAAGCAGCGTGAACAGAGCGGCGCCACCTAGCGGACCCACCCAGTACACCTGCAAGACAACATAGATATTGTTCAGAACATCATCATCTTCTTCAGCCAAAGACGTCCACTGCTGAACTGCCTTTTATATTGTAACGAAGAGGAAATGCGAGGATGCCTACGGGTATGTGGGACCACCCCCGAAGGAGTATACCCAAACTAAAACCTCTCCGGCGTTGCCCTCAATCTGGTGTGATAGGGATGCAGTGGAACATTACGCCTCCCTCAATGACCGACATAAAGACCGGTCTTGCGCAGCCCTCATCCAGCGGACTCCCACGGCCTTCACCAGGTCATCAGTCTATATTGAGAGGGACCTTCCTACGCTGAGTCTTCCTCTACGTGGTGGCCTCTTGAGAATCTACCGGCTACATCAGCCGTCGTTCCTGCGAGCCACGTGACCTGCCCACTGTCACTTGAGTAGCAATTCTTCGGGCTATTCAGACGTACTGTAGCAGATTTTTTTTAGTATGATCCCGTGGCACCTTGAGCAGGAATGGCCAACGTTCATGCAATGAACCTTAGTGTCTGTTATCAGAGCCGACATTAGGGTAGAGCGAGTAGGGCAATGGCTCTATATCAGATTAAGGGGCGCTAAAATCGGGTAGTACAGTCGATAAACTCCTATATACTATGACATCCGGGTTTTGGGTACCTACCATCGGTCGATTTAAGTATCAAACCCGCAAGACGCACGAAAAATCCTAACAGACATTTAGTGATAGGTATTGTCTTTGTTTATTTTGTCAAATTAGTTACATAGATACGCCGCGAAAGCATAGGTAGAGATGTACTTACCCATTGGTATTCCCAACGGCCATAGAGCAGCGCGGGCGCAAAGCTACGCGCTGGATTGATACTGGCACCAGTCAGGTCGCCCTGTAGATGCACCAAAGAATCTGAGTTAGTTAAGTGACGTTCACTGAGACGACTATCGTGACAATGATCGTTGTGTCAAACATCGAATTATGGCGGTTACCTCGTGAGCCAAGTCAAGGTACTTGCTGAGTTTGCTCTTCTCGGCTTTCACGAGTTTCTCGTCATAGGTGATGATAATAGTTATTATTCAATGCACTATCTACTTATTTATACTGTTTAGGTAAAATTGTTTGGCATGCCATTATATTGAATTCTGCGCTGACGAAAATAGAAGCTTACCCCAGCGAAAACGAGTCCAGCAACCGTGAGCCCAAACTTGATGGCCAAGGAGCGATCAGCGGGCTGAGGAGCCGTCCACAGCGCGCAGCATAGCAACGCCAGTAGACCAGTCAACAGCGCCTCCGTAGCAACCGCCGCTAACGTAGATACTCCGAACGCCGGGAGGGTCACGCCAGCCCCGTTGATCGCGTTTGGTGACAGGGCTTGCAGGGCAGCGAAGCCGAGGATAGCGCCCAAGAACTGAGCGATTACGTAGGCGAGAGCTAGCAGCGGTGTTGATCGGCCTGTAGGAAATGATTGTTTATGGTAGAACTGTGGGTAGAATTAATTCGGATCGGTTCTTACTCGCTAGCTCTGCCTTTAAGCAGTGCTTGCGCTGTTTTGTTGTGGTCGAACATTGCCGCAGGGGTGCGAGTCGGGTTACCTCCACGTGTGGTCAAGAGCTGCGGTTCCTTTTTGGACCCGTCCGGGGGGAAGAGCAGTGCTTGATCCGGTGCACCCTGGGCTTCGGCTAATGATTTCCTGGCAGTTTCTGAGGGATATCATTGACCGTTGGCTAAGAGCCCGACAGTCTTTGACCATTACCGTACAACGTTGCCGACATTTTGTCACAAGATTTTTTAATCATATTTTTGTTACTTTGACATTGGCGAAGTTGTCGTCGCTATAACGACTTGAAACGCCACAAACAAGAAGAAGAAGAAGAAGAAGAACATTGCCGCAAAATCGATAGTTTCTCTATCGATAGAATTAATGAATAAATGCCATAATATCGATAGCCCTATCGATATTACCGATAAAATCGATATTTTATTTAAACCAGTACTTACTAAACTCATAACATCCCTCTTTTTGCGTCGGAGGTTAAAAATCATAGATAATTTAGGGCCACTACAGACGGAGTGCATATAAGTGCCGGCACGTAAGTCTAGCGATGACATTGTATGCGCAGAAGTATAAAACACGGTGCGCAGATCCCCTCCACGTGACTCTTCATCGTTAGACTTACGTGCCGGCACGTATACAGACTGCAACGTAACGACCAACTGCCGACTGCCCGTACATTTTCTATTTGCAGTACGATTGCAGTTGGTACAACTGCACGCTAACTGCGATAAAAATGGAATGGGTAGTCGGCAGTTGGCGGTTACTTTGCAGCCAGAATGCAATCCGTCTGTACTGGCCCTTGATTAGCTGCAAGGATTTTTCGAAATGCTCACTGAGTAGGTATTTTTTCCAAGGGCTTCAAGCTATGTGATATAGACTTTAACCTGTCAGTAGCGCCGCCAGCGTGACAGAGGGGTTCATGTGCGCTCCGGACACCGGCCCGAACACCTCCACATTGCACAGCACCACGAAGCCGAACGCCAGCGCGACTTGCGCGAGCGGCTGCTTCTCAGACAGCTGCAAATAGTAATAAGTACTTACTTAATAAGAGTCAGGACTATTCTAGTATGAATTTTTGAAGGTGTCCCCGCATTAACAGCTCACCCATGGGCGTACCCAGGTTCTGGGCCAGGGGGGGGCTAATCAGATTTTTTATAAGCTAGGTGCTTAAAAAAAAATAAAAGTACTAGATAAGATACATAATTAGTAGGGACGTCAACATTATCCAGGGGGGGGCAGCTGCCCCCCCCTGCCCCACCCTGCGTACGCCCATGAGCTCACCTTTTGAACAAAGCCATCGGGGCACCTCAAAAAATTTATACTAGGTATACAAAGGAAAGGAAAGGAAAGGAATATTTTCTTTATAATACCTAACTAGGTATGTATGTACAATTCTATCCTTTGATCCTCACAAATAACTAAGTTAGATAACCAGTAGCCAAGAAAGGAAAAAACTTCCCAGATAACTGGTTTTTTAACAGGAAGGATTTCTTCCTGTCAGTAAACCATCAGAGATGCGGTAGCCAAGAAAGAAAAAAAAATCTTCCCAGATTACTGGAACTTTTAACAGGAAGGATTTCTTCCTGTTAGTAAACCATCAGAGATGCGGTAGCCAAGAAAGAAAAAAAAATCTTCCCAGATTACTGGAACTTTTAACAGGAAGGATTTCTTTCTGTTAGTAAATCATCAGATATGCGGTAGTGCTATAGTATAATATGTAAATGCACTATCGAGGGTAAGGCAGTAATAAACTAGCTACTAAACAGTACGTTTGTTTCTTTTGGCTGCCTTGCGACTTACCATCTGGCGACAAAGAGTTTCTACCTACATTGTAAGCAAAATAATAATAATAATGATAATGAAAAAAAGTCGTTGGATCAATCGGAGTTTTCGACCATAATATGAAAGAATGGGACGTTTTTATAGGCGTTTAACGCAGTATATTAAACTGAACAAGATTCCGGACGATGTTAAAAGTGCATTGTTGTGGACACATTTAATTTATCGGATGAGTCATATCTCTCTCGTGTCTATTTCTCTCGCGCGCCGTTACACCAAGCGAATAATGATGGGGCAGAGCAAGATGACAATAGATTG
Organism: Pandemis cinnamomeana; assembly: GCA_932294345.1. Classification (NCBI taxonomy): domain Eukaryota; kingdom Metazoa; phylum Arthropoda; class Insecta; order Lepidoptera; family Tortricidae; genus Pandemis; species Pandemis cinnamomeana. The sequence goes on along the minus strand of OW028705.1, from coordinate 4,089,744 downwards.
TTTTTGTTTTTAAGCTCTTCCGTGGAATCGGTTACTTTCGCAATGATAAAGGAGGCGATGAATATTGATAGCGTGTTAAAAACTGTTATTAAGTACATGACTCACGGGTGGCCTGGAAAAATAGTTCGTAAGTCGATATTTCCGTTTTTCCAATGTAAGGTGGATTTAGAATTGTCAAACGGATGTCTGTTTCGTGGCCACAAAATAGTAATACAGTGGAATCCGTTTATAATGACATCGAAGGGAAATGACAAACACGTCATACTAAGCGGACATCAAACAAAGCATTTTGAGAAAATAAGCAACCTCGTGTTTTTTTTAGTTAACTATTTATTTTAATAATGAAAATGATAATTTATTTGCAAAATACATTTTCATTTTCATTTTCAATAGATAAACATAGCATCATCACTACGTATAGTATAAATAAAACAAAGTCGCTTTCTCTGTCCCTATATCCCTATATTCCTATGTATGCTTATATATCTTCAAAACTACACAACGGATTTTGATGCGGTTTTTTTAATAGATAGAATGATTCAAGAGAAAGGTTTTTATGTATAATTCTACGCAGACGAAGTCGCGGGCAGAAGCTAGTATTTAATAAAAATAAAAATTGTATGTAATAAGTACGATCATGTGGTATGTATATTTTTTCATTTCAAAACGAAAACAAGCGACGTGCTGAACTCGGGCGACAAGTGCCCTGCCGAACATTGCGGAAGGTGTAAAGCATTATGTCGGTCTTTATAACCGGACATAATTTACTAAAAATGGGTCATAATAAGCGACATGTCACTGTAAGCGAAGTTATTGTTATAAGAAATTTTGTATGAAAACCAAACTTCGTTGTGTAATTACGTCATATTATGCGGTTGGTCAATATAGGCGAAGTCATATTAAACGGATTCTACTGTACCATTAATTTATAGAGAAATAAAGAATTTAGAAAAAAAGAGTAAAAATATCGTGTCAATTTTGAATAAACGCGAGAACATAGATCGTATTTCAAGATTTGTCGAAGTATGTAAAAGTTTCGGATATTAGTCTGTTGTTATTGTTTTAATCTAGTTAATCTGAGGTTACGATTTATTGTTTATTTTACAGCGAAATAGTTGCTTGACCATGGTACTAGTTTAAACTCTGCTTATGATTATGAATGCATGGTTACTATACGTACGTCATGTGTCATGCTTATGAAATTGATTTATAAAGGGAACGTGTTGTTTTTCTAATTAAGTGTCATTAGTCATTAGGTACTGCTGTTTTCTTTCAGTGTTTTGCCACTCATGTTTATCAGTTTAGTTAGGTATCATAATAGGTAACTGATAGTACCTTAATAAGGATACAATTATGAGTGAAGCACCAGCCGACGGTTCTTCACGTGAGACAGGAGTCACGTTCGTCATGTCTAGGAAGGGAAGAGAGATACTGCTGCTCGGCGGTCATCAGTACCATAAAGGGAAGTCATAATATGTGAATGGTTCTCAATTTTTGAAATGCACGAATAAGAATAATAATTTTTATTCAACTACAGAATTTCGATTCATTGTACGACAGGGTTCTCGCCTGCTCAGCTATTGTTTGGTCGGAGCCTGCGTTGTCGCCTCGACTTGCTGCGTTCGCGCGGCGCCGCGATTATTACGCGACAATAATAAATACATAAAAAACAAAACAACACCAATATACTTACTGAAATTGTAGCGAATTCGGAATAAAAAGGCTATATTATTATTATGATACCTAACTAAACTGATAAACATAAGTGGCAAAACACTGGAAGAAAACAGCCGTAATGACTAATGACACTTAATTAGAAAAAAACAAAACGTTCCCTTTATAAATCAATTTCGTAAGCATAACACATGACGTACGTAATATAAGCAACGAGTTTAAACTAGTACGATGGTCAAGCAACTATTTCGCTGTAAAATAAACAATAAATCGTAACATCAGATTAATTAGATTAAAACAATAACAACAGACTAATGTCCGAAACTTTTACATACTTCGACAAATCTTGAAATACGATCTATGTTCTCGCGGTTATACCAAAATTGACACGATATTTTTACTCTTTCTTTCTTTCTTAATTCTTTATTTAGTTTTTTTATCATTTTATTTTTGTTATCTATAGTTTTTCGGAATATTCTTAGTTATTTCTTTGTTATCCACATCGTTCTTCTGGGACTGTCCAATACGGAACCAATGCTCAATGATGTTGACGAACTAGGGCTTTTAATAGAAATCTCTATGAGTCTGTCCGTTTTCTCTAATTCGTTTGCCTTCTAGATAAATAAAATATGTATTAATCTCAAGTACCTAGGTATTTAAGTAAAAAGTGAACCATTATTGAACTAGAAGTTCTTATATCAAACGTTACGCACCCAAGATTTATCAAACACGTTTTTAGGGTTCCGTGCCCAAAGGGTAAAACCGGGATCCTATTACTGAGACTCCACTGTCTGTCCGTCCGTCCGTCTGTCACAGCCGATTTCCTCCGAAACTACTGAACCATTTGACAAAATTTAAAATTTTCAGACATAGTTAAATTTTAACTAATTTCATTAATTTGTTACCACGGAACCCAAAACCATTGTTTCTATATTAAAACTAACTTCTGCCCGCGACTTCGTCTGCGTAGAATTATACATAAAACCTTACCCTTGAATCACTCTATCTATTAAAAAAAACCGCATCAAAATCCGTTGTGTAGTTTTGAAGATATAAGCATACATAGGGATATAGGGACAGAGAAAGCGACTTTGTTTTATACTATGTATGTAGTGAGTAATACCTATTAGTTTTGAAAATATTCAGACCTGGTTAAAAATTAAATGTTGTCAATTGAGTTGAAATTTGGTACACATATGTAAATCGGTGACCCAAAGGATTTCTTCCTAGTAGACTACCGAATATCTGATGGTTTGCTACCAGGAAGAAATCCTTCCTGTTAAAAAACCAGTAATCTGGGAAGATATTTTTTTTCTTTCTTGGCTACCGCATCTCTGATGGTTTGCTATCAGGAAGAAATCCTTCCTGTTAAAAAACCAGTAGGAAGATTTTTTTTTCTTTCTTGGCTACCGCATCTCTGATGGTTTGCTATCAGGAAGAAATCCTTCCTGTTAAAAAACCAGTAATCTGGGAAGTTTTTTTTTTCTTTCTTGGCTACCGCATCTCTGATGGTTTACTAATAGGAAGAGATATTTCCTGTTAAAAAACCAGCACCTAATCTGGGAAGATGTTTTTTTCTTTCTTAGCTACTGGTTATCTAACTTGGTTATCTGTGAGGAACAAAGGAATACTACATATAACGAGCCTTATTGCACTCTGCCCAATGGCAGCGATCTGGCTGATATAGTAACGCAAATGAGCTAGGGGCTACTTGAGCGTAAGTGAGTACCTACCACCCATAACGCGAGAGGATTGCAGAGATGAGTTACCAGCCTAGAGGGCCATGATAGTAAAAGTAAAAAAGTCTTAATTTATAATATGCAAAAGGTTACAACGTGTTTGTTCGGCAGCCTCCGCACTAGTCTAAGGGCCTGTGTGTCGCGGAGACTGATAGAATACCTCTTGTGCTACTGTGCCAGTAAATTCTATAAGTAATTTCACCAGCAGTCTTAACCCACGCCTGAACAACAGTGAAGCGCTGCTGTAATAGAGGCTTAGCGAATAATACAGGCTTTTAGGTATATGGCATAAGGGAACCTGAGGTGGGTTGGAAATTAAATTCCTTGTCCGTACCCACATGGGCTTAGAGCCAGCTGAAATCATAAAAAATAACCGTTTACCGGGCCTTGAGGCAGGCAAGACGCGACACCCATGAACACCAGCAGAGCTGTTGCCACCACTTCACCCAGCACGGCGCGCCAGTGGGCTTGGAGAGCGCCGCTCACTGAAGTACTTTGATCTGCACACACGGGAAATAAATTTAAGTCACAAAGTAAGTACAGTCCGTGAGCTCCTAGAATGTCATTCTGGTCTTGCTGTCTTCCTCACTCGGCCGACTCAGGTATCAAACCCAGTGACTGAGAGTAAGACAAACCGTTGCGTCGACTCGAAGCTTCTTATCTTCTTGCCAAGTGGCAAATAATGAAAACAGACCAGCGTACTTGGGCTTCGTAACTCAATTATTATAAGACCCAATAATTTCCAAAATACTCCAAGTCAATTCTGCTCTACTAATACAAAAAGTCCTGTCTCCGAAAACTACCAAATTTGTTTCCTGAATATGTTTTGCATTGAGTTAGATACCTACTTGAGTTTCATAATTAGATATGTCTCATTAAAATCCTTTCGAATAAATAGGTACCTAGTTACTAGCTTTGTGTTATGTTGTTTACAATGAAGGCCAGGCCAAGAGTAGATACGACTCTCATTAACTCTTTATATTCACAAGTCGATAGTGCATTGTATTTACTGAGTAGATAATTATTTTGAGTATATTACGATTACAAGCTGTCGTAACGTAGTAATTTAATATCATAGTTAACGTCTACCGAACATTGTGGCCGCGTCTCTGATATTGTCAACAATTGGAATTATTTTGGAATGATTCCAACGATGTCGAAGTAGTTTGGGTGTTTTTGTTTAGAATGTCTCGGGCACACCCGCGTAGGGAGACCGAGGAGAGTTGAGACAGAGGTGAGTTGATACAAAGCCGATTTCTCTGAACTTTGACAGTTTATCGGGCTGGTAACTTCGCTAATTCGCTGCTCTTTCTACACTCCAGATTGTGTGAAGTTGTGACCTCGCTAACTGTCATAGGTGCAGAGAAATCGGCTTTGTATCAACTCACCTCTGTCTCAACTCTCCTCGGTCTTGCTAGCTACGGGCAACTTCGTCTGCGAAGTATTCGTTTAGCCACGCCACAATGCCACGCACAAGCCCACGGGAACAATGCAATTTCCGGGATAAAAAGCAGCCCATTTATTCCTTAACGCCCATAAGGTAGATACCCTACCTATTTGTAAAATTTCATTACGATCGCTAAGACGGTTTTACCGTGAAGGGGTACATTTTTTTCACATTTAAAATAGGTAGGTATGGTCTGTTTCATTTTAAATGACGAAAAGTACTTAAAACCGACATCTATTGTTCAATTGTTAACTTCAAGTGGGGTTGTAAAACCATTAGTGTTAACTAAAAGTATACCGTGAACAAACAATCTTGATAGTTTTGATGTTGTTGGTCGGTGTTACACTAGATGACGTGCGTTTCTAAAATAATAATTATATACTGTATCAAAATCACTTTGCACAATTGTTTAATAGTAGGTATAAGAAATTTTTACCTGAGTGTTAGCCGCACTGTAATTGTTTATGGAAAACAATACACCTATTATACTTAAAAGGGTCCAATTCAGGTAATAAACAATAATCAATAGGAGGGGATACTTTCCAGGCTTAAGTGCAATATTTTTTTAGTGTCTAACGGGTGTATTAATAATCATATTTTAAATAAAAATTAAAATCTTTCATTTCAAAGATCAAGAAGGGTTGAGCTACTCCAATACTGCGGTCAGTTTTTTTATGTCTCTTTGTTATTTTTTCCTTTCATATTCAGCAACAAAAGAAGTTGTAAAATCCCGCGCTAATTGCATGCATTATAAACAAAAATGGATCGCGTTGCTAAGCGCAAAACTCGACAATGGGTTGACCGATTTGAAATTTTTTATTTTTGTTATGTTCGTTACTATCAGGGCAAGGTTTTTATGAAGCAAAATTAAAAAGAAACTTGTACGGGAGCGAAGCCGCGGGCAACAGCTAATTATAGTTTGTTTCATTTAAAATGACGAAAAGTACTTAAAACCAACATCTATTGTTTAATTGTTATCTTCAAGTGGGGTTGTTAAACCATTATGCAGGTAGTCACAAAGTATACCGTGAACAAACGGGTACCTACCGATATACCTGCATAATTGTTTTACAACCCCACTTGAAGATAACAATTAAACAATAGATGTTGGTTTTAAGTACTTTTCGTCATTTTAAATGAAACAAACTATACATAATAAATACTTATTATTATATTTTATAATGTCATTTTAAGTAATCGGGAAGCTCTGATCGGCCTTGCCCTCTTCGCAAGGTCAACCATACTATTGATATTATGTTAATTGTAGATTAAGCATTCACAAGATAAAAATACCTAAGTATTCATTAACTAGCGTGGGAACTGGCCCCCGTAACGGCCGGCATTTCTACATTGACTGAAAATTAATTAATATTTATTTTATTTGTCGTTTCTTTTGTTACCGTCATTACATTTCGAATACAATTTACGTATTCGTGGTTTTTTTTAATGTAAAACCAGTGTTTACTCACTAGGTACCTTACTTTTTACTTCCATGCTGAACTGGGAGCAAAGAAAAAGATAATAACAATTTACCAAGTTGCTTCTCTTCCCGCGCAGAAGGTTAAAATCCATCGTAATCATGTTATAGGCGATGTGGCTAGCAACCCATCACTATTTTGATTTACCTTTGCACCTATGCACAACCATGCTAAAAACGTGGCCTGTGGGTTTTGTTACCTTAAGCCGTCTGCCCCGTAAGGGTTATAGGCCTGATTTTTGTTTGTGTATATAACTATGTTACTTTTTACTGTTACCCACTGATGCCTACGGTCACCCACTGATGCCTACTTTCATCCACTGATGCCTACTTTCATCCACTGATGCCTACTTTCATCCACTGATGCTTACTGTCATCCACTGATGCCTACTGCCACCCACTGATACCTACCGTCATCTACATTTTGACCGAACACGAAGCTCACAGGTGGCAGTGGCAGGTTTTGGCCTGGATAGTAAATTTTACGCCGCCCCTGATCATAAGTAGCAATTTACCGCCCGCTACGCGAGCGGAATTTTCCGCTTCCTGGCGATGGGAAGACGTTACATTGTGTACACACCTCGAGCGGTGATAAAGAAAGCCTCACGTCGCATGTTCATCGCCAAGTTCTTGCGATCTAAGACATCTTTTATTTCACTACCCTCCGAATGAAAAATTACGTAAAGTATCTTACGAAACCTTTGGCTCGACGCTTGTTGTAATTTTTATTAAATGCATTTTTATAACGACCGGTTGATATTATGTAAATGTGACATTAGCATTGCTGAGGTGCCGCCGCGTGGGTATCGCTCAAAAACTAGAAATTACATGTTTGTTTGAACAACTAAGTAAGCAATCGACGCTGATGCCGGTTTAACACCGTCAGCGAGATCCATAGAGCCAAATTAATCGTCAGTTTTTGTCTGACTTTTTTTTAAACGGGAGACATGCGGGTGTGCGATATGTGTCCCACACTATTCATTATAGGTACCTACCTAATTACGCATATGAACTGTGAACGCACGTATCGTGGGTATAGGAATTAAGTGCAATGCGGAAAAAAACAATCCTGTATTAGAGACTCGGGAGTTTCGTACGTTTTAAAAGAATCGAAAAAAATTATTAAGTTCCTAAATGATGTTGATATTTTCCAAGTCTGGGTAAAACCACACTGGACCGGATTTTTTGTAATTAGATACGCACAGATAAGTTTGTTTGTCGTCTCTATTAAGTAGGTAAGCTAAACTCGACAGTTGTAAGGAGCATTGGGGTAAATTCGAAATTGGGGGAATTTCAAAACTCGTGGATATCCACTAAACGGGAAACAATTCCATAATCTGGCAACGCTTTTCTAGAAGCCAAAGACATTAGAGCTTCTTATAGTTCTATTAGAAATAAATGTACCTATTTACCTACTTAGATTAAAATACAACAAAGTGGTCTCGGATAAAATCAGCTAAGCGATTATAATTTCATTCACACTGGAAATTGATTTTAACGTTGCTAGCTTATAAAATTAGATATTTCATTCGCGTTCCATACGAATCGGCGGTCTGGTAAATATTGAGGTACACACCGGTACACGCGAATATTACGCAAAAAATGGAACCCAGAATAGCATAAATTTACAATTTTGGACTTTGTTTACGCAGTAAGCATTCAATGCTAATAGCGGCCTCGAACCTGCAACGTCGGGGCATATCGCCTAATCTTCAGCGTTTCAACCGCCCATTCTGACCACATGGGCCACTATCGTTATCACGGGAAACTACTACTGACACAACCACTGCTAAAAGAGGTAAAATATAGGTGCTAAGTACTCTATTCTTAAATATTTGGGACGTCGCGTCGCATAGTGACTTTTGTAGCGATGCAAAAGCGCGCTCGCGAACGTACTGCGGAAACTTTTAACCGCATACTCCGAAATTTGATTTTCGTAGCTATCGTGCAGTCACTCTCACTCATTAATTAATAATGAATATTAATGTGAGCGAAACGGCATGAAACCAACTTCGAATTTTTAACGTCGGTATATTTGCCTGCTGCATTGTCATCGTACTTAGAGCATCGCTGCAAAAAGTTAATATTGTGTAAGGCACAACAAAACAAAGCGTATCGTTAAAAAATCACTAAGTTAATATGTTACAGTTTAACTGTGGTGCTGCGAACCCCTGGCACACATTTTTCGGACCCCACTTTAAGAAACCCCTAGTGCATTTTTTCACGTAAAAAACGTTTCGAATGCGTTCACGTAAACGTATCAACTGTGTAGAAAATTGGCAGCGCCAGCGGATCGAAACGGCAACAAACTCTTCTCATATTTTTTGACTAACTCAAACGCGTTCGTGACGTAATTTGTGGCCGAAAACTTTACTCTAAGCATTACTATCGCGCGGCGCTAACGCCGGTACTGACCGTTTCGCGGCATGGCGGCGTGGTGCAGCGTCGGGTGCGTGCGGTGCGGGCGGACGTCGCGTGCGAACTGTGCCGCGTCGCAAACGCTGACCAACGCACGCGGCTCGGATGCAGCATCCCAGAAAACATACGGCACTAGGGAGACATGGGGGTACGAGCGGCAGCGAGCTCACAATCAAAGATAGAGATACATTAATGTAATTAATAAGTAATCGTGTTAAAAATGTTTTTGTGTATACAGCTGTGTTATCTGGTACAATATCTGACCCGCCAGCTTAGGTGATATAGATTGTGCACTCATGATTAATAATGACAAATTAATTTTTCTGTTTCGATCGTGAAATCGTGGCGTAAGCGCCGAGCCCACGGAGGTGTGGTCCGTGAAGCATCAAGAACCGCAGAAAGTTTAATGTGAAGTTACTTTGTGTATCTTGCAAAAAGGAATAAATTTCTTCTTTCTTTCTTTCTTTCTTTTACCGAAGTACTAAGAGCACAAATAGCGCCCGCGGAGTTACGTTTGCATGTCAGTCTCGAGAGACCCAAATTTATTTGGCACTCGAAAGCTAAAATTAAAGATTTGCATATCATAAAGCTCTAGTGCAGTAAAGTGCACGCCTCCGCGCAGCGTCGGCGCCAACGTGTGGCAAATAAATGACGAATACTACGAATATTATTCAAAGCGCCAGAACGCTGACGGTCTCCGTGTTATCGTCCTAACTGGATACAACCGAATAATTACTAAGAAATATCAACCGGCTACCGAATCCACATTTATATGTTATTGCGATAAGTTTATCAGAATTCGGCAAGGGCCGGCTTTTGCGAGCGTTTCAGACGTATTATTTAAACTATTTAAGTAAGTAGTTGGTGTGGCCGGCGCACACGGCTCGTGTTTATGTGTTATCAAATGTCAACAGGCAGAGTGTGATTGAAATCAAAGTAGGGCATACTGTTGTTTGTTTTGAGCTTGCATTGATTGACGGGCACTATCTAGAGCGACAAGCCGCCGCCGACAAGTCTCCGCCCTGGACAGTAACTAGAAATAATCTCAAAGGAAATCTGCATTTTTCTTGATGGGAAAACATGTCTTAAGATTATGATTGCGAGAGTTGTTGATTTATTAACTGACTAGCTGTAGCACGCGACTTCGTTTGCGCAGAATTAATATTTGTCGTCATCTACATGACGGACTCCTCTATGACTAGAACAACTTTGTAATGTAAATATTAACTCATGTTTATGCAAATAAATTATCTCTGTCTCTCTATCTCTATCTCTCTCTATCTACTCATGCTCGTAGGTTGCACTTCCGTGTATTCACGATAGAGATGCACTCACTACCTATCTATTGGTTCTCCATAAGAGCAACGGAAATGCGATCTATGAACGTGTAAAAACGAATTTGGGTGCTATGCCATCGCATCTGTTATGATCACCCCTTAGACCTAGGTCTACTTAGCCCTTTGATCAGGGTAGAGCGAGATTATCGAAAGCCACTGCCATCAAAATTTGTTTCTTACTCCCTTAGTTAAGTGATTTTAGCGCCTCCTCTGACAATGAGAGGGCTTCGGCTAGAGTCCCCACGCGGGGCTGGTGCGGATAGGGATCTTCACACAAACACACCATTAAATTGCTTCGCAGTTGTGTACAGGTTTCCTCAAGATGTTTTTCTTCAACGAAAAGCTCATGGTAAATTTTAAATGAGATATGGCAAATAAATTCCGAAAAACGCAGAGGCGAGCCAGGGATTCGAACCCACGACCCTCTGCTTGCTTTACCACAACTTTTTTTCAAACAAGTAATTAAGTACCTAATACCTACATTTCTTCCATGCTGGTCTGGGAGCAAAGAAAAAACACAGAATATACCAGTTGCTTCTCTACCCGCGCAGATGGTAAAAGCCCAGCGAGGGAATGGGCGAAAATCATAGGAATCATGTTATGGGCGATGAGGCTAGCAACCCAACACTATTTTGATTTCATTTTTCACCTATACGCCCACAATCTTACTAAATGTGGCCTTTAGGTATCTTTTACCTAAGGCTCTGTCTACCCCGTAAGGGATAATGACGTGATTTGTGTATTTGTGTAATACCTACATCCGATATCCATGCCTATGGTCTGCAACGGTGAAAGGTTGGACGTGATTCGACTAATTAGCTAACGACTTAATTAGTCACTAGAATCGATTTTAGGTACCGTGGCGAAGGCGAAGATAATTTCCATTTCCTTTGCCTAATTTAGTTTGCAGGAACTGCCGAAATAGCCGGCGGACCGTCAATGTGTTGATAGAGAAATCATTACATTTCAATTTGCTGGTTGGTAGAGGCTGAAATGCGTGAAAGAGTATATCAATAGATTCAGAACGAGCTAAGTCGACGTCACAGGGTCTTATAATTATTCGGGAGTATTAAGGGTTAGTTTGAGTTTGGCCATGTAAATGTTTTTCAGGATTTTTGAATCATAATCGACAAATGTTTCCATACTTTCGATATTCACAGTGAACCGCGTCCCGCCTTATCATGACGTACTTCAAAGTTATTACAGTATAGATTTTTTTAAGGGTGTAATAATGCTGGTCATTTTCTACGGTTTCTGAACGCATTTTAGAGCACTATTATGTGCGTGCATAGATATAAACTTTTTTTTTCTATTGATTGTAAACAAATTGTTACTGGCCACTAAATAAGGGATAAGTCCGCCTTTGTGCATGTATCTCAGTGTTTGTCAATTGTATTTGTCTTGTTTATTTTGCACAATAAAGAGTTTACATACATACATAAATTACCATATTAATTTTTATGAATAAAAATCGTCCTTTTGCGGTCATAAGTAAAAGCATGTAGTTTTATTTTATTAAACTAATAATTATTTAATGTTGTGTATAAACAGTAGTAATTTAGCTAAGAAAACAATAGCAGATGATAACATTGTGTACACTAGGTACAATTTAATACGTATTCCGGTAACAGAATTAGTAGACTTAGGGTCAGTTCTATCACTATTAAGTTCCCGATAGAAGAGCGAGTGAGACACCAAGATAAAGACAAATCCAAATGGCAATTTAAGAATTCCCGGACTGTAAGTATGTCGTGATCGACAACTGACTGGCTTGGGCCATACCATGACATCTTAATGCGTTTCAATCCCGACTCAGTTAAGATTTTAGCTGTCATTTTTAGTATGGATTTGACAGGACCCTAAACTGAATCGGAATTGAATCGCATTAAGACGTAAGTAAGTAAATGCTTTATTGTACAAATATAAAGAAACAGATACAAAAGACGTCATGTTAAGGTCCGTGTACCCAATTGTCTATATCCTTAGTGTCATTAGCCAATCGACAATTCGCAGTCCGATAATTATGCCGGATCCGGCGAAAACAGGAGTCGTGTGTAGTTCCTTTTGAGCTATTCAACCGTTTAAGTACCTATCAGCTTCTGATGCTGACTGTACCTAACTCGTTACCTTTGGGAATTACGTTTCTGAGCGTTTTTCAAAAAAAATGTCTACATGATAATTTTTCCCAGAGTTTAACTAAAAATGTGTCCCAAAACTTCCATTCCAGGTCGTTACTTTTTTGTGCGTCGTTTTTTTATATACGTGACGAACACTAAACAAGATCCATAGCAAGATTTGGGACCCATTGTTTCTTGTATGAGAATGGATAGCGTAAACGATTCTGAGTAAGAAAAACCCAAAACAGTTAAGCTCTGGAAATGTTGGTCATGGAGACTTAAAAAAAAATACACTCTCTTCTACTTGGTATGTCTATGTAGAGTATTGTAGACTTAGCTAATTAGCTATTATAAACAGTAGCGAGTAAATTAAATAATTGTAACAATAGTGTTCTGTTAAGCCAATACAGTGAGTAATTAGCAGGGGCCATAAATTAATGACAAGATTATGGTGATAATGTTAAGTCGACATTTCACGAGTATTGTCTGTCACCAAGCATAGTCCCTTCAAAGAGATTACGTACAAGTATACAGAAGTGTAACTATAGCAATACAATACAATACAATAACTCTTTATTAAACACCACATATAACAAACAAAACAAAAAAAGGTATACAGAATATTACAAGGTAACAATAGGCAGCCTTATTGCTACAGAGCTATCTCTACCAGGCAACCATAATGGACTGGATAAAAGAACAGATCTGAGCATGTAACACGTCTAACAGGTAATAACGTCTAACCCCCTTATTCATAAACGCTCTATAGGCTTCTGCTAACTTGGCAATCGTTTGTCCTTATCTGTCACTGTGACATTTACCTTTCACAGATAAGGACAAACGATTGCTAAGTTAGCAGAAGCCTATTGGCAGAGTGCAAAGCGGGTGGAGGGGGTAGCCTAAACGATCACAGCGCTCGCTATGGCTAAAATTGTCATTTTTGTCGCTGACTTGAGCTGTCAAATCCATATTGCAGTAAACATTTTCTAATCGTTTTTGAGATAAAAATATGGTCCTGGTAAGATGTGTTGTTGTGAATTGTAATAACACCAAGAAGAATAGCGACTGTAAATTTTACCAATTTCCAAGACCATGGTGGAAACGAGATCAAAGAAATAAGTGGATATTTGCCGTAAGAAAAAAAAGTAAGTTATCTAACCTCTAAAATTTCACTGAAAAAAACAATTTTAATATTATTGGCAATAATGTTACTGACTACCATTGTCCAAAATTGTGTAATATAGTAAAATAACACAAGATTTCATTAATATTTTTCACAATATTTACTTACTTCTTGTTTGACAGCGGTGACAATATTGTCCATAATGGCCGCCTGTGACGTGGCGCTGTCGTCGCGCACGGTCCCAATAGAGCGTTTATGAATAAGGGGGTAAGACTTTGGTCTAGGATACGTAGAAAATTCGCTGCATGCGGTCCTTACTGCCTCAACAAAAGAAGGGAATCAATGTCCCGCGTGCTCTAGATTCTACCAGTTGGGGGTTCTGTCACCCTGTCGTTAAGCCACTGAAGATAAAGCATTATCATCATTATCATTTTATAAGGAATTAGCTTCTGGACGTAACAGAATGGTAGAATTTGAGCTACACTCGACTCCACAGTTCTAGAGATGTCCGTTGACTTGGAGGCGGATGTTAGTAGGTCTCCACAAGGTTGGGCTACCGATGTAGTTTAAAGGCCTGCTGTTGTATCCCTTACTCTCTAGTTAGATACTGCGAAGAGATGACCCAGTGTCTGCGATAAACGCTATCGGCTAGGGCCCTCTGGTCGTCAACCCGATGTCCAAAAACAATTGGAAGTCACGTCCCTCCACTCCAAGAAGTGAACAAAAGAGGTTCAGTGTGCTTGTATTTAGGTTCATTGTGCTCCGATACCTACTGGAGTATTTTCTGGTGTTTTTTTCAGAACTGTCTGGAAATATTAATTACATGTCGTCTAAACTACTATCCATTGGTTGGATCGCGATCCTCAGCAATGATAAATCCTTTTCCATGCTGGTCTGGAAGCAAACAAAAACAGAATTTACCAGTTGCTTCTCTTCCCGCGCAGATGGTAAAAGCCCGTCGAAACGGGCAAAAATCTTAGGAATCATGTTATAGGCGATGCAGCTAGAAACCCATTAAAGAAAGAAAGAAAGAAAGAAAATACATTTATTTGACGCATAGGACAACAACAGCCCCAACTAAAAATAAACAAAACAAAAAAAAAGGAAAAATAACAATTAGTGTGTCGCTGTCCAGCGTCAAAAAGTTTGCATTACTATTTTGATTCTCATTTCCATCTATAATATGCCTTCAATCATGCTAAATTTGGCCTTTAAGCTCTACCCCGTAAGGAATAAATTATAGACGTGATTTGTATTATGTATGATTGTAAATAATCACGGGACAATTTACAACTAATTTTCTAGTCCTAAACTAAACAAAACTTGAGTATGAGTAAACATACCAACGGATAAACACACCTACCTACTTAAATATATAATCAGGTAAGTACTTATAACATCTTTGAATCGTGTAGGTATAAAACATTTTCAAAATTGGATGCAAGCGTTTAATGAATTCCATGATACTTTAACATTGTTTTATGAACAATGTTTCCCAAAACTAAGAAATAAGACTAGCAACAAAAATAAAAAATGTCCTTGGGTAACCAAGGGTCTAAATAGAAGCTGTAAACAAAAACGATATCACTACAACACATATAAAAAATCAAAAACCCAAGAAAAGCAACTGTTTATAAGTATGTACACTAAATATTCAAAAAAATGACAGAAATGTATTAGTAAAGCACAAAAAATTAATGATAAAAAGATTATAGACAGTGCCAAAAATAAATGTAAAGCAACATGGACTGTCATTAATCGCAACATTGGCACAAAAATACCACGTAAGGAAATTAATGTAATTAATTACAATGGCAAAAGGATTGAAGACCTCCAAGATATAGCACAAACATTTAACACTCATTTTATAAATGCCAACAACAACAACATGGGTGTATTTGCGAAACTCAACCACGTCGAATTTTACTCAAACTAACACAATTTTCATGACACCTGTTACAGTAAATGAGGTTTGACAAATTATAATGTCCATAAATAACACAAATTCGGTGGGTTATGATAGTGTTTCCACGAAAGTGTTAAAAATGTGCTCCGACAGTTTAGCAGTACCATTCGTTCATCTCATTAACTTGTCAATTGAACAAGGATTGTTCCCTGAACGACTTAAACATTCAATCATTAAGCCCATGTTTAAAAAGAGAGACGAAACTAACGGGGATAGTTACAGACCGACCTTATCCCTATAATATCCAAAATATTCGAACAAGCTATGGCCGAGCAATGGCTGTCAAAGTATTTAATAAGCTACCGTCCGCCTTACCTACTAAAGTTGCCAGTGCGAAAATTCAAGAGATCTTTACTAAATTGGCCCGAATTACACAATTTTTACAGCTTGAATGATTTTTTTGACTATAAGGAAGAATAATATAACGGATATAATAAAAGTATAATAATAGATTTATTTATTTTTTGTTTGAATTTAATGTTTTAATATTGACATATTATTATTGTTCTAGTTTTGAATTATCTACCTATTACTGTATCTATTAGTTAATACCTATGTTGAACAAATTAATGAATGAAAATTGATGAATAACTGTTGACCTTAATTTAAAAATTATATATCCACGTGCCATCTGTTCGTTATTGTAATTCGATATTATTCTTGACATTATAATTTGTATTAATAAAAACGTAATTTAATATTACTACTTAGTTATTATGCTGAAGTATTTTTACCAACTAGTCTTCTGTAGGTACCCGTTATCAAGCAATAAATGGATTATTATTATTATTAAACATTCATATTTATACGAGTGCCTGCCCCTACCAGGATTCGAACTTAGCTTCTAGCATAGAACATAGTCAGACTTTATCATTAAGTTATCCGGTCGTCAAACAAGGCAACGAGAAAGAACCTTTTATTATAATGGAAAAATAACGCATTAATGTGACATTGAGATGTCGAATGTTGTCTTAATTACCTCCAATTAATTGACTATAATTACCATAAACAATGCTTTTGTGCAGGTTTTTGCTAAAGCCGCGGGGAGCGGAAATGACTCGGTGCTGTGGTCGTATCCAAAGTAGGTACTCTGTTGTCGTATCATTGTCGACTTAACTTCATTATGCTTCCAACGCCAATGCTAACAGCTTTTAGTTATTATCTAATCCGTCGTTTTAGTGGTCCCCCCACGGCGGGGGATCAATAGAGCCATTAGTTTTCATAACAACAGTTTTGGGGACACATGCGAGTATTATAATGTAGGTACGTAACACGCGGCGTGCATATGGTGTAATCTGTTTTGTTCTCTATACGAGCATAGTCTATTCGACATGGCGTGGGAATTCAGTCATAATTATCGACATTGTAATAGAATAATCCTTACCCATTTTTATACTTTCTTAGATTATTTTTCAATCAGTTCGTATGCCTTAGTGAATGGTACCGCTTCCAAAGCTCCCTGGATAGGGAATAGTGTCTCTATTTACCGTCAAACCAAAAATGCTTTCTGTAGGTTATTGCATCGCGCAAACGATAGCTAAATACATATTATATGTATAGTGTAGTCAGCTCTCTTAATTGACCATTCATTTAGTTTTTACAATAAGACGCGCTGGCGAACAGATTGAGAAATAGCCGAAGTAAAGTTTGGATGTAATGGAATTACTATAAACATTTAATGTAATTAATATTAGCTCCTTTAAACTCCAAATACTTGCTAACCACTAATAGAGGTTTAGATAGAATGTTCCAGTTGCATCTCGTCCCGCGCAGATGGTGAAAGCCAATCGAGGGAACGGGTGAAATTAACAACTCATCACTATTATGATTCCGTTTTCTACCTATACGCCCACAATCATCCTAAACGTGGCGGCTTACCAAAAGCTCTCTACCCCGTAAGGGATTTAAACGTGATTTGTGTGTATTTTTTGCATACTTACTGTACATCGGAAACAGTAGTTCTATTTGGAATAGAATCCGTGCTTCCGATAGTTCGATCCGCCAGTCTCTTTGGAAAAAAAAGTCCAAACAGTTCGACTATCGAACTACTAGTAGGACTGGATGGAGTAAAGGATTCGTTTCTTCAAATAAACTGAAGTAGCACCCTGAGATAGAGCAAACAGAGCGGCCGCTCTATGCGCAAGATTGCAGTTTTTTAGTAGACACATCATAGATAACGAACGACCACTTAGGATATAGATAGGTGTTGGCTACTGGCTGTTTTGCGGCCTATTTTAGTTTTGATGCGATGACTCGTATGTAGCGTCAGTCAGTCTGCCTTACGCTGCCAATGTGTTTGAAATACTGTTTTTTTTTATGTTAGAGAGGCCAGACAAACGAACTAGTGGGTCACCTGATGGTAAAAGATCACCACTGTCCATAGACACCCGCAGCGCTTTACGCGATCCCAGTGCGTAAGTGTGTTATACTTTTGCCTCTAAATAATTAAATATTAATACGTTAAGAAGGTGTTTCCGTCGTCCTCCATTTACTTTAGATACAATCCATTACAGTAGCTACCAATAGGAACTTAACAGAGTGAATTCGACTGGGGCTTCAAGCTTTATTGTCAGACTTTCTAATCACTAGGCTATTTGTTAGTTAAAATAATATGTTTATTGGCGGTTTATTTTCTTCCCGCTGTCGCTACGCAACTAAACATTGTTGTGCCGGCAACGCTTCCCTCTACGCAGTCTGTCCTTGATTACGAGTGAACTGTATTATTATTCATTTGAGCGACGTCGAAATTAATTGACTTGCAAATTTTGCAACGTTGTGCGGTCGACTCCCTTTTTAATACACGTAACTCGGACGCGACGACACGCGACTTCTGGTAGACAACCCACTTGTTTAGCATTTTATCTGTCCATGGTTTGAGAGCAAAGAAAAAACAGAATATACCAGCTGCTTCTCTTCCCGCGCAGATGGTGAAAGCCAGTCAAGGGCACGGGTGAAAATCGTAGGAATCATGTTATATGCGGCTAGCAACCCATCACTATCTTATTCCCATTTCCAGCTACACGCCCACAATCATGCTAAGCGTGGCCTTTGGTCTTGTTAGCCTAGGCTCTTTTACCCCGTTAGACATGTCGTTATATGATTTATGTATGTGTGTCGAAACTAGATTCAATCATGTACCTACATACACATATCACGTTTATATCCCTTAAGGGGCAGACAGAGCCTAAGGTAACAAGACCTAAAGGCCACGGTTAGCATAACTGTGAGCATATAGATGGAAAGAGGAATCATAAGTATTAGTGATGGATTTTCGCCCAATCCCCAAGATGGGCTTTTACCATCTGCCCGGGCAGAGAAACAATTGGTACATTCTATGTTATTTCTTTGCTCCCAGACCAGTATGGAATCATGTACACAGTATTTAAAGTCTACAATATCAAGCCTCGTACTGCAGCTTGAAGAGTGCGGCCGACAGTATGCGATCGGTTCCGATCGCCTTCGATGGGATCCATTTGGCGGTAAGACATCCTGCCGGACGCGATCGGCTGTCGCCGCATCCGTTAGTATCCTTTCCGATCCGATGCAACCAGTGGCGTAGCTAGGTAACCAAGGGCCCTGGTGCAAATAAAAAAATGGGGCCCCACTACAATCTAAACTGGTTACGTTTTAATAATAATAGTTCGATCGAGATTTTCTGGTAAGGATTCGAGGACCCTCTGAGCTTGAGGGCCCCGGGGCACTGCCCCGCCTAGTCCCTAGGTAGCTACGCCACTGGATGCAACGCATATGGTTTGATAGAAATTAACCTAAAGACGTTATCTAATACATGGACGCGTTCGAAACCTATTTCTGTATCAAATCAAACACTCAGAAGCATTGTACAGGCATACCGTGCATACTAATCGAGATACTTATTAGGTAGTAATGTATTCAAGATACCTAATCGTGTGCTTTATATTCAGACAAACAGCAGTAAATCAAACACACCCTCCCACCCAGATGAGAAATTACTACGCATTTGCTTGTTGTAAATATAAAGTAAACACTAAAGTTACTTATCTTTCAATATTTGCCTCATTTGCCTAATTACTTGACGCTTAATGGATAGAGAAACTCAAGTCTTAAAAAGCAATGATTAATTTCCAGTAGTTTCAAGTCACGTTCATTGTAGGTACCTACCTACTGGGCTTGATTTAGGGGCAGAATTTTATGAGGTTGCCGATTCTGAATCACAAGAGCTACGGGAGAGGAAGGCGTTGCCGATAAAAAGCAGAGCTTGCCTATATTCCCGAATAGTTTGGACGAATGACAGCACAGCGATATCTGAGGTGCGGAATAATGAAGACACTGCTTTTTCTTTATGTTCATTGCTGATGTCTACGTTAATAACGGTGATCGGTGCAGAATGCTACGAGCTACTAGTGAATTTATGCACACCAGCCAGGCCTAGTACAAAAACATTTGGACAGCTGATAACAATACACGTGCAGCCTAAGCCCAGCATACTTGCCGAACGGTATTTTCGCAACAATATGAATATTGATATTCTTAAAAGACAACAACACATTCTCGAGACTTGTTAAACCTTTTTAGAAATAGCAACTTTTATCAGCATGTACAAAAACCTACTAGGCACACCAAATTCAGAAACATGCTTATTATTTTTTTTATTTTTTTTATTTGGGGCATCAACAGCAATACAGCAATAATAATATGCTTAGATATTTTATTTAGGTATCACAAGGACTGGTTCCACAACAATAACACATACACTTTATTGAACACCACAAATCAGTACATAACAATACAGAAACAAAGAATAAGCTATAGGCGATCTTATCGCTTAATAGCGATAGCTACCAAACGCATAAGAGAAAGAAATAAGTCGGAGACAGCTCTACAAAATTCCTTTTGCCAAAACCGACACGTCGGCAAATCAAACAGCCATTAATTTCAACGTTGAATAATTAACGATATATTTTCGTTATTTAACGTATAATTAACACTTGGTTATGTAACGATGACGAACGGGCGATAGGACGGGGTCACCGATAAAGCTTACTCAATTGGTAAACATAATTAAATTCAACATTAATATCTATTAAGTTGCTCTTTAATGACTTTATTGTTAAGTCCTTGGAGCTGTTTGATGTTTGCCTCCATGCCGGTCTGGGAGCAAGGAAAAAACATTTCTCAAAAATCGAAAATAAAACAACAACAAAAATAAATGAAAATAATAGTGAAAATTGTTTTGCTTTGCCGCCTTTTTCTATCAATGGCATTTGAAGAGTGTATTTTTCTACCCAGAACTGAGAACACCTAAAGCTATTTCAGACACAGATAAACACGTTGTCGTACTAGCTTTTTTTTTTAATTTGGTGTTTTTAGTCTTGTGCCTTAATTTTATAATGGTGATTTGCATTTTTAAAAAGTTAATAACTAGACAGTAATGGAATTTGTATGCAACATCGATACTGTCGAGTTTAGCGCAACAGTAATGTTTTTTTTTTTAATTTTGGACTGACCGGCAACAATTAACTTCCTGTTCTGATATGTAGTTAACAATGACGACTTTAACGGACATTTTTGAGAAAAAAACAAAATGTACCTAGTAGGTGCTACCTACCTACTTACCAGTTGCTTCTCTTCCCGCGCACATAATAAAATAACCCATCGAGGAAATGGGCGAACATCATGTTATAGGCGGTGCGGGTAGCAACCCATCACTGTTTTGATTCCCCTTTCCGCCTTTACGCCCACAATCATGCTAAGCGTGGGATCAGTCTTGTTACCTTGGGTTCTGTGTAACACGTGAGGTAAAGACGTGATTTATGTGTTACTAGCGACCCGCCCCGGCTTCGCACGGTATATTATCCACGTATTATACATATAAACCTTCCTCTTAAATCACTCTATCTATTAAAAAAAACCGCATCAAAATCCGTTGCGTAGTTTTGAAGACATAAGCATACATAGGGACATAGGGACAGAGAAAGCGACTTTATTTTATACTAGCTGTTGCCCGCGACTTCGTCCGCGTGTGTTTTTGTGATACTTACGGCTTTTCTCGATATCAAACTTATTATTATTATGACTATTAACTTCGTCACGTGAACCACTGAAAGTGTGTAAGAAACTATACTTTTAGAATTACGTCATGAAAATAATAATTTGTGACACGGAATCTTAAAAAAAAACAGGTGTGAACTGGTTAATGACTCATCACATTTATTTATACCTTATTTTACAAAATAGTTTAATTTATAGTTTTGTTTATAGTTTCTTTATTCAAAAAAGCTAAGTACAGTTTTAGTTACCTACATCACTATTAATTTCGCCGAACTATGACGCTTATTGGCGAATAATTGGCTCACTTTAACGATATTTGTACCCTGATTAATTAAAAAATATATATATTCTAATCAAATAATAGGTACATAAATGTTTACCTGTTTTTACCTTACGACTAACAATTCATTTACTAATCCGTTTTAATTAATATTTTGCGACTCAATTTTTTCTAGCAGAAGTTTTTTTATTTATTTTCTCGGTTTAAGTAGGTAGCTACAGATTATTAACACTTATTATCTTTATCTACAAATTAATTACCTACAGAGGCCTTACCATGACGTCGTAATGCGATTCAGTTAAGGTTCGCTCGCTGTCAGATTCATACTAAAAGCACAAACTTTTTTCACAATAAAATTCTGACATGTTCGTAGCGCAGACGTAAACGCGCCTTTTGCTTTTGATTTTTTTAGGCAAAGATATTAAGACCATACAGCCAAGCGTTTCACGCCGCCCTCATAATATATCAGGTTTTCAAATAAGAGTGCGTTCAAAAACCGAACGCGTTGTGAATAATAGCACATAAATAAAAACAAAGTAACGGTATTGCATATTGAACTTTAGGTGTTAGGTAAAGAACACAATTTAGGACGCCAATTTAGATTGATTTAGGTTTGACGAAAATGTCTTCGTTGAAAAATACCTGTACAGCATGTAATTATTTTATTAATGTTTTTTCACAATTGACACAGTTTTCCGGCTTTATGTCTTATGTACATTCGTATGTATCTATTTTCTCCGTAGTATTATTTTGTTTGTAATTATTACCAACTACCTATACCGAGGAAAGCTGATTTTCTTGAGTTCCGCTATTTTGTGCGTAATCACCTCAAAAATTAAATTTCAAGAAAACTGAGAAATTATATTTACCTGTATTAAATTGGAAGTATTATTTAGCAATTTTAAAAGGTTACACTTCATTGGTTTTTATTGTATAGGTGTATGAAGTTAATTAATTTTAAACACAAAACCCTCTTTTTTGCGCCTCTGGGTGAGATTAAAAAAAAATGCTAAAACAGGTATTTCCTTATTTTTATTGCTAAGTATTTATTCTGAGTTTCATGATTCTAGAACAATCTAATTTTATTTTTTCATACAACCTTTAACCCCCCTTTTCACCCCCTTTTTCCAAAAAAATCCAAAATTTCTGTAGCCTATATCCTATTCTGAATTTATTGAAATAGATTTGTGAACATTTCAACAATATCCGTTCAGTAGTTTTTACGTGATGCTCAGTCAAACAAACAAACAAACAAACAAACAAACAAAAATTTTAAAAATTGATTTATTATGTTCAGTTACCGATTTTAAGTCACCCTGGTCGGTTTTTTTTTTTAAATCTTCAATGTACAGATTTTTTGGTCTCAACGATTTTATTATATGTATAGACTATGTAGTGATGATGATGTATGTATGTTTGACATGTTTCGCTTGATGTGGAAAACATTGTCTGCACGGCTAGCACGCGCGAGCGCGCGAGATAGACTAACTACCCGTCTCTTTCTAGAAGGAACAGTAAGAAAAAGATGGGTAGTCTGTGTGGCGCGCGACACAACTCTCGTGAGCACTTGTGCTAGTCGTGTTGGCTGAGAAGTAATTAGATAGTCTATTCTTTCATCTCGGATACCAAAATGACATTACCGGTAGGCTTATTACCTAACTCGCTCGCAATAGCCGTCGTGTTCATTTTGACAGTTCTTGTATGAATGTGACAGCTAGCTGATTCCGATGCCAATTGTCAGTCTCTTGCAATTCAAAAATAGTGATGTGCTACCTCAATCGAAAATTAACGATAAATTAAATTTAGTACAGACTTTTGTAAGTTATCCTACAACATTTGTAAATACCTATGAAGAGATTGATGACTGTGGATGAAGCGAAAGAAATATGTCGGGATCGTAGCAAGTGGAACAAAGTAGTCTCTGCCTACCTTTGGGAAAGAGGCGTGACGGTATGTATGTGTATGTATTTCACCTATACTCTATTTGGGTTACTTCCTCCATGGCGACTGCCTCAGTCAGTAAGTTCAGTAACAATGTTATTCGACCCGCGGCGCTATCGCAGGCGCAGGTTACGCGATAACCCCGCAATCGCACGCGCATCATTGCCCGAAATAACCGACGCAATCTCAACACTGTTTCATGTGACACTATTATCTTAGGCAGCAGGATAGTGATTGTGTAATCTCGCACTTGCGACTGCTCAGATTATGTACATAAAATCACGTCTATATCCCTTGCGAGATAGACAGAGCTTAAGGTAACAAGGCAGGGCACGTTTAGCCTGATTGTGGGCGGACAGGTGATGAGTTGCTAGCCGCATTGCCCATAACATGAGTCGAGGAAATGGGCATAGGAATCATGGCTTTTATAGGCGATGCGGCTAGCAACCCATCATTATTTTAATTCCCCTTTTCACTTATACGCCCACAATCATGCTAAACGTGACCTTAGGCTCTGTCTACCCCGTAAGGGATAAAGAAATGATTTGTGTGTGTGTGTGTATGAGTCCTAAGATTTTCGCCCATTGCCGATGGGCTCTCACACGCACGGGAAAAGAAGCAGCTCCATCAGTGGCGTAACTATAGGGTGGCAGGAGTGGCAAAATGCCACGGGCCCCTAGCTCTATGGGGCCCCGAACTGGCTTAGTTTAGAGCACAGAAGGGACGCTGATGCACTTCTTTATATTGAGGAAGGAGCCCCATCTGACGAATTTGCCGCGGGCCCCAGACGTTATAGTTACGCCACTGCTTAAGGCAAGAAAATTTTCACCCCCTGGGGGTAATGACTCCCAGGTTGGGAACCCACCATAGACTCTATCGGTAGGTCAAACAGTGTGGTGCCCCCCTCTTGCCCCCTCCTTGGTCATCAGCTGGCGGCGCCCTTGGATCTCCAGGCTAAATGTTTTGCTTGGGGACCGATAGAGACTTGGCAGTTGTATTTATATTTATGCATTGGCGTTTAGAAGCTTCGTTCGGGTGATGAACATGTGTGACGTCATCGGAGCTAGCTACTCGTGCGTCGTAGCAGTTGATGTAGTCGACACTAGGTGGCGCTAGGGTCGTTACTGTGTCTTTAAGTCCTGATGCAAGAGCGGTGTTATAAGTTTGATGTCAATGTCTGTGTGACATCGTAGCTCTCAAGCGGATGAACTGATTTCCTTGCGGTTTTTTTCATTCGCCATATTCGGTTCAAATCGTTCCAGGAGTTTGAAGAGTATCTCTTTTCCAAAATGATGTAAGGTGACAGGCCTAAAACAGTTTTTTTTATTGACGATTGCTATTGCCCTATAGGTTATCGTGTTTTAGTGTTCTGCCTCAGTTGGTCACGACTGAGTAGTGCATCTTGGTGGTATCGCCGTCTGTTTCGGCTGGGTTGACGGAGATGCGTGCCCGGCGCCGCGGCGCGGGCGACGGCGGGGGTGAGGGCGCGGCGCGGGTTTTAGCGCGCGGGGCGGGGGGCGGCGCGGGCGCCCACACGCGCGCGTACAGCAGCGTGCATAACAGCGAGCCGGTCAGCGGCCCCGCCCAATACACCTGAAATAGGAGGGGCTGTCAAAGTCAGACTAATTTAGAAAAAAAAAGAAATTAGGTACTAATAGACTACAAGCCCATGGAAAAAAAAAGTGAAATGAACCAGCGTGAATGAAGCTTAGAAGGCTGTTACTATATCATAAAATAACTCTTTTTTTTATATGAATAGGAAGGCAAACGAGCAAGTGGGTCACCTGATGGTAAGTGATCACCACTGCCCATAGACACCCACAACCCCGGAGGGATTGCAGATGCGTTGCCAACCTAGAGGACTAAGATGAAATACCTCTTGTGCCCGTAATTTTCCCGGCTGTCTTACTCTCCACATCGGAACACAGCAGTGCAAGCGCTATGCCGTCATTTCGGAGTACTTAGAACTTAATTTAAAAAAATATATTGTGCGGGGTCATATGTGTACGAAACTCACCCAGTGGTGTTCCCAGCGAGAACTCCATAGCGCCGGGCCCAGACTGCGCGCCGGATTCATGCTGGCACCTGTCAGCTCGCCCTGCGCAAGACCAAGCGTCATGATCGTTATTTTTGTCATCAATAAGGCTTTTTCACTAAGCACTGTGACGGCGACCGGATAGCCTAGTGGTTAGAGAACCTGACTATGAAGCTTGAGGTCCCGGGTTCGATCCCCGATCGGGGCAGATATTTGTATGAAAAATACGAATATTTGCTCTCGAGTCTTGGATGTTTAATATGTATTTATGTATATAAGCATGGTTATCCTTTGTCTAGTCCCCATATTATAAGCTTCGCTTAGTTTGGGGCTAGGTCAATTGGTGTCAGTTGTCCCAATATTATTATTATTTATATTTATACTTTTTTTTCTCTCCTAAGCCAGGAGGTAAGTTTTTGCGCGGGCCTAAGCCAAGCGCTTCTCTGAGTTTGTTAATTTACTTAAACCTACTTATTCTGTAACTATACCTACTTATATTGAGAGGAATTTGCGTACTATGCGGCATGTATTTAGGATTACAGCTTTTTGTAACAGAGTGTAAATAGATGAATGTATGTTGAGTGTGCGGAGGCCTGCATGGAGTAATTTTGGGGTGTGTAATGATTGATATAAAAATATTTAATATATTTTCTATCGATATATCAACATTTGATATAATTTCAAAGGGTATAATCACTCATTGTGTATAATAAACGTTTGGTATAATTTTAAAATATATAAATTTATTTCGTATATTTATCGTTCGGTATAACGCTTATTTCTTATAACGATTATATGGTATAACGCTCATTTTATATACAAAAATATTTTTTATAGCAGTTCGTTTTTGTTGGGGGACGCAGTTTAAACCTAACCTAACCTACTTTTTGATAGCAGTTCGTTTTGTGATTATGTCTCTAATACATTATATCAATAATGGTTATGCCCATTGTTGTATTTTATATAAAAATAACGTTATACCATAAGTTCATTATAGGAAATAAGCATTATACTTAAAGAATGTTATATTAAATGATATTATATCAAATGATCATTATAAGAAATGATAATTATGTCATATGTAAATATATTAAGTGTTGTTATATGATTTAATAATTATATCAAATGAGCGTTATTGCTACTAATATTATACCAAAAATTTTTATATACATCGTTACGCACCCGTAATTTTGGTATGACGCCTGTCGTGGAGAGTAGGTATGATGGGAATTGTTCTTACTGTACGGACTTGCCATTGTGTTTTGATTTCTATCGACAGGTCAGTGTATTTGGCTATCTTTTCTGTGTGAGTGCTCTGTAGGTTGTGTGTATTGCAGATGGCAATGTCAATTAAATATAGGGGAGAAGTGGCATGAAAGAGCCAGTTTTCTTTACGGAGGAAAAAATACAACTTATAATGAAAAAGATGTATTTTTTTATTTTAAAAATTATTCTTTATTTATTTGAGTACGTAATCTCGTACAAAAAAATCTTAAATGATAAATAAAAATCAACGAAAAACGCATTTCAAAAAAATGTGTCATTCGGCTCTTTCATCACAGCTCGGTATTGAAAGAGCTGCCATAAGTTTTGAAAGAGCCGGTAAGTATAACAACACGTAATTATGAAAATTATCAAAAAAAAAAAATCTGCGACATAAAAAAACGTAAATACAATTCTAACAATATTTTTTTAAGATATTGCTAGTAACAGTCTCTAAATAAACTAAATAAAAAAAAATCTTCTATTAAAACCAAAATATTGCTATCTTTGAGCCTAAATATCGATCTATTCATTAAATATAATTATCAGACTGTTAGGAACATCAAATATTATGTTTTATAAGCTTAAAAAACATTTTTTACAAAAAAAATCAATTGCCCCTGAATGCCATCATACTCATGAGCCGGCTTTTTCAATGCCCACTGACCTGGCTCTTTCACGACTTGTTCCAAAAAACTATATAAGTAAACTTCAAAATAACAACAATATCAGACCTTTTGCAGATAAGCTTTTATGCAGGTGCAAAGCCAAATACATATATAGCTCTGCACTGAACAGCTCTGCACAGCCCCCGCCGCTCCCCCCGCGTGCCTCCACTCACCATTCAGAACGCAGAGTGAGCGCACGTCGCGCAGAGCACAATTAGGAATTTATTTATTTTTCAGAAAGTCGTACCGTGGTTTTTGTCACGATAATATTGTATTTCCCGTGGGTCTCATTAATCGGTAAGTACATGAATTGTTTATATTTATCGTATTTTATCGTATAGCCTAACCGGTTGATTATGACGTGATCAGTAGAACATTCTGGAATATTTAATAAGACACATGCTAAAGTGGAAATAGCTGGATTTTGTCATTACCAAGATGGTCATTACCATTGATTACCGTGGACTTTTTAACTCACGGAAATGACGATGATTCCATGGCAATGACTCATCATCATCATCAGCCTATATTAGTCCACTGCTGGACATAGGCCTCCCCTAATGAGCGCCATAGCGCCCTGTCTTCAGCTTGACGCATCCAGCATCTGCCTGCAGCCTTTCGCAGATCGTCATCCCATCTGGCCGGAGGGCGTCCTACACTACGTTTGCCGAGTTGCGGTCTCCACTCAAGAACACGTTTCCCCCAGCGGTTGTCGGTTCTTCGCGACATATGGCCGGCCCACTGCCACTTCAGCTTACCAATTCTTTGAGCTATGTCGGTAACTCTGGTTCTCTGTCGGATGTATTCGTTACCAATCCTGTCCTTCAGAGAGACTCCGAGCATAGCTCTTTCCATAGCTCGCTGAGCGACTTTGAACTGGTGGACCAACCCTACCGTGAGTGTCCACGTCTCAGCTCCGTAGGTCATGACGGGTAGGACGCACTGATTGAAATCTTTAGTTTTCAAGCATTGCGGTATGGATGGCGAGAAGACTCGACGTAGTTTTCCAAACGCTGCCCAGCCCAGCTGGATCCTCCTTTTGGCCTCCTTCTCAAAATTATTTCTACCTAACTGCAGGATTTGCCCAAGGTAAGTGTATTCGGAAACAATTTCGAGAGGGTGGTCATATACAACGACTGGTCCCGGATCAATGAGTCCATTGATCATAACTTTGGTTTTATACAAGTTCATGCCGAGACCGATACGTCGTGAGGCTGAAGCTAGGCCGTCCAGCATCCGGTTCAGCTCCTCCAGCGACTCCGCGTGTGAGATGTAATCGCCGTTTATGTTAATGCCCTTTCCTTTCCAGTCCAGCGTCTTAAATATATCCTCCAACGCGCTCGTGAACAGTTTCGGGGATATAACATCCCCTTGTCTCACTCCTCTGCGCAGTTGGATGGGTTCAGACTGCTGGCCCTGTACTTGGACACTCATGGTTGCGGCTTCGTAGACACATCTCAACACCTCGATATAGCGGCAGTCTACTTGGCATCGCTGTAAGGATTCCAGAACAGCCCAGGTTTCGACTGAGACAAAGGCCTTCTCATAGTCCACAAAGGCCAGACACAGGGGCTGATTATACTCTTCGGACTTCTGTATAATCTGCCTCACTGTGTGTATGTGGTCTATGGTGCCATATCCTCCGCGAAACCCGGCCTGTTCCGGTGGCTGGAACTCGTCGAGTCTCCTGGCGAGACGGTTCGTGATCACTCGTGAGAACAGCCTATAGACGTGGCTCAGCAGCAAGATGGGTCTGTAATTTTTAAGAAGGGCTTTTATCTCCCTTCTTAAAAAAGAGCACCACCAAATTCTTGCTCCACGCCTTTGGAGTTCTCCCACTGTGAAGGACGGCATTGAAGAGGTTCTGTAGTTCCTGTATAACAGGGACTCCTCCGGCTTTCAAAAGCTCTGATGTTATTCCGTCCTCATCGGGGGCTTTTCCATTTTTAAGCTGCCTCAGAGTTAACACGATCTCGTTTGACTGATGTCAGGCAGTTCATCAGTATAGTGCCGTGTCAGGGTGGCTCTAGAATCGTGGTCGTGTTCAATGTTCATTTTTAAATTTTTTCTCGATTGTTAAAGAGAAATTTAATGAAAATTTTAAATATTATGGTCTGTAAATGTAAATATTCTTCTTTATGTATAAGTGAACGTGTTTAATGCAATAATTAAACGTGATAACTTATATTTTCTTTATAAACGGTTAATATTAATTAGTTTTTTAAGAACATTTTTGTAAATTACAATTAATTACTAAGCTAATAAATCATTACCTATGTTACTTCTATTTTGGTCTTGTACTATTTTTTTCTTTAATACTTACATTCTATTATTTATTAACCAAATTGATTAAATACTTCGGTACTTTGAAGGACGTCAAAAACTGTTCATAGTACTTAGAGATAGGAACATTTGTCATTACCATGTGCTATCGTCATTACCAAGCATGCAAAATGTCATTACCATGACGCTTAAAACTTTGCGGGTCCATATCTTCAGGGATTGGGCTCCTAAAAGAAGGCCTTCATTTTTTTTATAACCCAGGTATCCCAAACTTTCAATTAAGATTAAGTTTGTGACTGAAAACATTATTTTTTTTATTTTTTTAACAAAGTGCCCAATTTGCACCAAATGAAATAAATACCCTAAAACTTCGACTGGATGCACCGATGGCGGTTGGTTTCGCGAACTGTCAAATGTTTGTGGAGGACGGGAAATCAGTTTTGCCGCCTAAAAATAATATTGCCAACCAAATCTGTTCTAAAACTACCGAAATAATGCAAGTGGCTCTTTCAAAACCTGGCTCTTTCATGCCACTTCTCCCCTACTATTTTTTCTTTTTTGTCTAAAATGGTGATTGTCTGGTTATTATTACTTCGCTTCGCACACAGTGATGTGACACTTACAGCTATGGTGGAGAGGCCGGCGACGCTGAGACCGATCCGCAGCGGCCAGGAGTCAGCTAACAGCCGGTTGCGAGCGTCCCACGAAGCCATGTTGGCGAGCGCTAGCAGCCCGCCCAGCACGCCTTCCAAGCACACCGCCTGATAAAGTGAAAGCACGACAGACCCGTAAAGCCGGATACTTATGTCCTGTCAATCGTTCAAAGGTTAACTAGAAGAGATCCCTTTTAGTGTCCGACCGAAACTGATTTTTCAGCCGAAACTGAAACCGAACGCAGTGGCGTAGCTAGGTAACCAAGGGCCCTGGTGCGAATAAAAAAATGGGGCCCCACTACTATCTAAACTGGTTACGTTTTAATAATAATAGTTCGATCGAGATTTTCTGGTAAGGATTCGAGGGCCCTCTGAGCTTGAGGGCCCCGGGGCACTGCCCCGCCTAGTCCCCAGGTAGCTACGCCACTGACCGAACGAGTTCTTGCTCTCTGTTTCGGCCGAAACCGAAACTTATTAAAACATTTAAAACTACGATTATTTACTGAAATTTACTGTTTTTTTAACATTTATTAACACATATTATACTTACCAAATCACTCAATTGCAAAATATAACTTCAACTCACCATTAAATGAACGGTGGCGAGCTGAGCCGGGGCCCCGCCGGCGAGCAAGCACGAGTTAGCTGCGAAGTTTACCGAACGACGCACGAAAATTCACGAACACTCGAGTTTCGGCTATATTTTGGCCGAAACCGAAACAAAGGCCGAAACTAGATTTTTTGGCCGAAACTGAAATTTCGGTCGGTCACTAATGGGTGACGACTTTTGTAATTTGACTTGGCGGTTAATACATACCTTGTAGACCGGCATGTCATGACGCGGCAGTGTAAGACAAGCAGTAGAAGCGGCCACACCGGGCGTAGAGGGCGCCAGTAACTCAACCAGGGCACCTCCAAGCGTGGCGCCGATCAGCTGAGCAACAAACATGGCGGCGGCTTGACCGCCTGGCACCTTGCGCGCCAGAGTCGCCGCTAATAGCACTGTCGGGTTCAGCATGGCGCCTGAGATGTGGTCGAAGCACTGTAACAAGCACATTATTAAAGCAAACTGTCTTAAATAGATCTCTAGGTTTTTGTTCATACATACACAAATCACGTCTTAACCCTTATGGGGTAGACCAGAGCTTGAGGTAACAAGACCTAAAGGCCACGTTTAGCACGATTGTACGAGCATAGGTGGAAAGAGGAATCAAAACTAAATCAAAATTGAGTTCATGATTTTTTTTAATTCTTATGGCATTGGAATTGATTTGGTACGTGGTTTTTTTAAACGAGCGAAAATAATTTTCCTTGTGAGGCTCTGGCTCACCATGCCGCCAGGTAAGATAGGTACTTAAATATTTTTTTTAAGTTCATTGCTTGTTATGGCTTGAGACTGTTGTGTGAGTATTATGTGTGTAAGAAAGAAAGAGAGGGGGGGGGGGGAGAGAGAGAAAGCTTAAACAGCTCTGCTTAAAATGACTACTGGTAGCACTGTACAGACGTAGATGCCATCAGATACCTACACATGCAGGATCTATCTAGATGCTCGAATACGTCTGAATACGCACTTACGCGATTGACAACACGGTTGTGTTCAAATATATTTGAGCATCTCAACAACTCCGTCCGATGACAACTGTACAAGTATGTAAATACAAAAATGTGGACATGACAAAAAGTTAGGTTAGGTATTAGGTTAAGATCGTTACGGCTGCTCCTTCCTTGGCGTGGCTTCCCTGACAAGAGGAAAACACCGGAGTGGTTTTAGTAGGTATTCTCCCCCCCCCTTTTTCATGCGGAAAGAGGTCAGAGAGAGTCGCCGGTCGCCGCCAGTTTCGTAGAATTTCCACTCAGTTAAAAAAGAACTTCCATGCTGGTCTGGGAGCAAAGGAAAAACATAGAATGTACCAGTTGCTTCTCGTCCCTCGCAGATGGTAAAAGCCCATCGAGGGAATGGGCGTAATTTTTAGGAATTATGTTATAGGCCAGGGGTTCCCTAACTGTGAGTCGCGACGCCCTGGGGCGTCGCGACAGTATCCCAGGGGCGTCGCATTAAATAAAAAAATCATTTGCAAATTCGTGTTTTCCTGATTGCCTGTTAACTAGAGTACCTAGTACCTACCTACCTACAAAAATTCGTTAGTATTTTTGTCGACTACGTTGAGGGGCGTCGTAAAACAATAGCCAAGACCCAAGGGAGTCACAGCACTAATAAGTTTGGGAACCCCTGTTATAGGCGATGCGGCAGCAACCCATCACTATTTTGATTACTTTTTCCATCTGTACGCCCACAATCTTGCTAAACGTGGCCTGTAGGTCTTGTTACCTTAGGCTCTGTCTACCCCGTAAGGGATAAAGACGTGATTTGTGTATGTATGTATGTATGTTAAAAAAGAAAAGGTATGGTTAAGGTCACTGACCTGCACCAGCAGCGCCACAGCGAGCCCAGCGGCGGCGGCGCGCAACGCGAACGGTGCGCCTGCGCAGCCAGGCAGACAGCTTAGTAGCACCAGTAGCGCAGTACCCACCAACTCGGCTAGCACGATGGCGCGGAGGTCGTAGCTCGCGCCGCATCGTAATAAACCCCCTAACTCTGTAGAAGGACACCATTATCATCTCCAGCTTTTTATGTCCTACTGGGTACAGGTTTCTTAAAATAACGCTTGGGCTAAGTTGCCACGCAAGCGCAGCGGATTGAGAGTGCATTTTTAACATAATAGGTAGGTGTCAAATATTCGCCAAGTTGTTTGGCGAGGTTCGCGTGCTAGCGATCAGGGGTGGCAAACATTTTCTGACGAACTTTCCATTTTCAAAAAGAAAAAAACTTTCTATATATTGACATGTCATCAAATATCTCCTTGGAGTTGACTAGTGGTCATTTATGAACAGTGGCCTTACCATGACGTTTTAATGCGATTAAATTCCTATTCAGTTAAGTTCGATCGCTGTCAGATCCATACTAAATGACAGCTAAAACCTGAACTGAGTCGGAGTTGAATCGCATTAAGACGTCATGGTAAGGACCCTTGTGGCAAAAAATAACTTTAACTTATCAAAAGTAACTACCTAGTTACATACATCACTTCACTACATAGTATAAAACAAAGTCGCTTTTTCTGTCCCCAAGTCCGTATGTATGCTTATATCTTCAAAACTACACAACGGATTTTGATGCGGGTTTTTTTAATAGATAGAGTGATTCAAGAGGAAGGTTTATATGTATAATACATGCATAATATACCGTGCGAAGCCGGGGCGGGTCGCTAGTTTAATTATAATGTCCGGATTATTTTGGCGCGTGTCACCACCAGCACGCGTGCCCTCTGCCCCTGGTTCGTCACCCCTGCGCTAGATCATATAAAAGAAACCCAGTCAATATTGACGTTGTGTTCACGCGTTAAATGACACTGTATTCGTGCGCGTAGTATTTTTACCTACACAATGCGCAGGCGCCACGCGACCTCATCCATCATACGCCCATGTCACACAAACCAAAACATTTATGGCACGATTGAGGAAAAAGTACCTTGTTTTTCCACCTTGGAAAACTTGAGAGAATCGGAGTGCCAAGTTTTTTGTGACAGCAAGCGAACACTAGCGTTGTAGAAGTATCAAATACTGTATTTTATGAGTAGGTATAATGTTGCCGTTACGTGCCGCCAGATGCGCTGCCATTTTCTCATACGCTTAACACTAGTGTGTTAGAGACTTGCCGCGAAAAAATTTTACATTATAAGCTCAGGATATTGAAATGTCAAATGAAAGAAAAGAGGGTAGTTTTGACGACGATTTTGGGTTTGCAAAATGGCGCCCGAATGCACATAAGGTACCTAACTATGCCTTACCTCATTGTAGCTAATTATAATAAGGAACTAAACCAATAAAGGATTAACTGTTGTCCGCAAATTCTTAAGCCTCGTGAGCCATTTACAGTTTTGTGGGCCTTTTGTTTGGAGGGAAAATGCATTAGGCACTATCCACCGCGCCGTTAGGACGACGCGGCGGGGTGTATGGGGCTCTCCTACTCCATTCCTTCCCTCCTATTTGGGAGCGAAGGAATGTAGAAGGCATACCCATTAAAACCTCCGGTATTCCCTCAACTGCCAGACAGCAGGTGCTATGGGAGCATATATTGTGAACCGCGGCACCCGCTGCACTTAACTAGCCCTTAAGCGTTCCTGACCCGTGGTCCAACCCGTGGCCCGTGGTGATTTTTGAGCTCCTTTTTCTGTGTATTTTGCCCTTCGGGCAACTGAAAATACCGCACTCACCTAACCTACCCATTTTTGTATTAAAATATTATGAGTGATTCAAAAGAATTGCAGCATTTTTTCCGGGTTGGACCACGGGTCGGTAGCCAAGTTCATGTATAGTGTCAGTGAAAAACAATTTAGAATCGCAAACTCAGTTTCTTAGATTACCCACTACTCCGTGACAAAGTGTAAATTAAAAAGTACTTAGCTATTAACTATTATACTTACTCGAGCGCCGCGGCGCCGGCTGCGCCTCTTGCGACGAAAGCGACATCCCACGAGGCAAACACGAGTCGCGTCACAGCACAGACTTACTACTACTACCTTTGCTCCCAATATCTCACAACAGAGCCCAGACCAAAAATCACTTCCACAGGTGACGCGAGACAGGTTTCTCTTAGATGCTACTGACCATTGAGTTATTATTACTACATAATAACTCAAAGTTACTGACGTTATCACAGTTTTATGATTATGTTTGTTCACACTAGATCGTCTACGCCTATGTCACGTTTAGGCTAGTTTAATATGTTCTGTTTACTATATTCGGCAGTGCAGAAGCACTAATTTTCGCACCCTGTTTAAGGCAATCCGGCTCCCAGTGATATCATTATAGATGTACAATCACATCTCTCAGCTCAAATCGTTTGTTAGATAACTTAGATAAATATAAAACACTTGAGTTGGGATGGCATGGCGTTTAGCGTGAAGTATTTGCGACAGGAGACGATAGAGCACGCGTACTTTTGTCAAAAAAAAAAACTATAACCCATCCACACTAATTCCTTTGTGCATATATTAATGTTACAATTTTATTTGTCGCCATGCGCCATTTGCTTAAAATTTACCCACCTGCTATGGGTGGTAAGGGGTAAAAGCACACATAAAGGATTGACGAGGATCCGGGTCCGATTCCCGGCCATAGCTCTACTTTTGTAATTTTTCCATGTCCTGATTTTCACTATAATTTTAATTTAATCTCGATTCACTTGATAGATTTAAGTTATAGAATTAAAGAAATCATCTCTCGTCATAAATGCTTCACTCGAGGTTATTTTAAATCTGAAAACAGTTGAGATATGATTTACTTGTACTATAGAGCGTTTGAAGCCATTATGTAAACAGAGAGTTAAGATACCAAGTCGAGTAGCAAATTTTATCAGCGAGAGTCAACACCGTGTTTGCTGAAGACAGAGCCATGAGTAACAATGTGCTCTCCAAATAATCCCATGATAATTGATGATACAATAACTTAAATATATGAAATCACCGTTTTGGGAAAACAGTTACCTACACATTGAGTTTCATGACTCACAGCCATAGCGACCTATCTCTATAGTTGACAAACAAGAGAGTCCCCCTATAGCTTGTCCTTCTAGTTTCCGACTGAAGATACCTAACTAACCTAACCTATTTTTGTATTAAATGATGAAGTGATTCGAAATAAAAGCAGCATCTTTTGATAAATTAGTTGGACCACGTTGGATTACTGTCTAGGCCAGGAAGTAGGCAATTGCTAGCCGAGTATTGGTTTGAACGGACGAGCTTGCGAGTCCATTTAATAACACGAAGCCAGCAATGCTATTCTGGCCGAGGCAAGTATAGTGCTTTTCTCAAAAATCGAAAAAGAAAAAAACACCAAAAATATATGAAAATGTAATTAACCTTTTCGCCGCCACGTCATATACAAGAGACGTCACCCATACGCCAGACTTCTTTATTGCGATGCCTTAAGCTGAACCTAAACTCTACTTAACGAAGGTTGCTTTTGCATTGAAGTAATGGACGTATATATAGGTCGTTGGCGTTGAACCTGCGGTGCTGATATATGTGTCGTTGGCGTCGAAAAGGTTAAAGGTATTAGATAGATTAGATAGATAGATTAGATTACAGACACGCAGGCCATGGGTTCGCCACCCCTGACAAGTTCCAAGGGATGTTTAGAAATAAAACAGTTCTCCCATGATTATAAAATGTTTTATTCGATTCTCAACATACACCTAATGGGCCCACAGGTATGGGGACATAATACATTTGAAATTACGAAACTAGATACAAGTGTCTGTATTTTTGTACAGCCGAAAAGTGATACCAGACCAAAACGCACAC
The DNA here is from genome assembly GCA_932294345.1 of Pandemis cinnamomeana. Classification (NCBI taxonomy): domain Eukaryota; kingdom Metazoa; phylum Arthropoda; class Insecta; order Lepidoptera; family Tortricidae; genus Pandemis; species Pandemis cinnamomeana. Next base: position 4,052,928 of record OW028705.1, on the reverse strand, counting down.
CGTGTTGCAGTACTTTACAGAACAAAGAAAACATCAACAAACGTGGCCTGCCAATCACACTGCCGCACATTTGCAAGGACTAAAGTGTCGTAGGCGTCAGTTTTTCACCGTTTCTTCATACATTTTGTCGCGACAACACACCAGTGTGTTTGAAAGTAGATTTAATACCTTATTGCGTATGCGTGACCGCTCGTGACGGCTATCACCATCTCTTTCTAGCCATGATTTACCGTTGGACAGAGAAGAACGCCCAACACAGTTAGGTAATAAGTCCTCGGCGTATTCATTTCAGCACTAAACTTGCTAGCATTCAAAAGCGATCGTTTGTCAGTGAGACGGAATTTTCCACCCACTTTTAAAGCCTGCAATTACACTGCACCATACCATGATTGTAACCGTTACATATGGATGGAAATTTCCGATGCTGCGAAGTTAGAAAACTTCTCGGTATCTTATGGAAAATATCACATGAAACAAAGAAAATTTCCACATCGGTAATGGTAAGTTACGATTCCTTTTTAACACATTGTATTACGTAACATCGAACCAATTTTTGAACATCCAAAGTAAATCCCGCTTAAATGCGCGGTTGCGGGGCGCGGGGTGGGACGACCGCGGGGGCCGAGAGCTCTCCGCCGCCGCCCCACCCCGCGCCCCGCAACCGCGCGGGCGAGGACTCATTTAACCGGTCGGTCTATAGTTCTGGTCAGTTCTGAGCGAGCAATCGTCAATTATTTCGGCAGATGAAAATATATGACCGAGCGAACGCGTTTGTTTAGAACACGAAATAGAAAGGCGACTTTCGTCAGTGTTGCCATGTTGCCTCATGTGATAGGGCAATGGGTCTCGCTAGGATAGGCAGCGCGTACAAATTGGCATTGTTCATTATTTTTAGTATGCTCCAATTCGAAAACCATTTCGAGGAAAACCATCATTTATCCGATTTATCTTGTCCGATTTCAAAAATACTTTATGATTGCAGATATTTTTGTAAAAGTACTTTGAACCTTTGTTTGACCGAACGACCCGGTTTTTAGACACAATCCAGCATCGAATGTTTGCCACAAAAATGAAAAAAAAAAGTTTAGCTATGGCAACTGTCACGTGTCACTGTCAAATCGACAAAACCATAGACAAAGCCGTTTTATTTTATAGCCAGCCGAACGGAGGCTATTGGGATTCTGTCTAAATTCACGAATTATCAAACAGCGAAAAAATATTTATTATTAATTAACAAAGCTACGTAAAAGCATAATATTCAAATTAGTTGCTTGAAATAGTCCATTTTATCAAATAAAGGTGTTAAAAGCACAGCTTAAAAAAAATGAACAATGCCAATTGTCACCTTCCCGCCTACACCCTCTTGACCGAGCGAATATTAAAAACACTAAACGGAAAGGCGGCTTTTGTCGGTGTCGCGTCGCGTCACGTGGCTCGCTAGGGTAGTCAGCGCGTGCAAAGTGTCACCTTCCCTACCGCTCGCTGCTGGGCGGCTACAGGCGCTGGAGGTGCGGCACGTGCGGCGCGGGCGCATGCAGCGCGGCGTCGAGCGCGGCGCGGCGCTGCGCCAGGCGGCCGGCGAGGTAGCGCGACACGCCCTCCGAGCTCCAGGGCTGCGCGTAGAACTCCGCGCGGCGCTCCTCCTCGGGATTCCCGCCGCCACCGTTCATGGTCTGCGGCAAACGAATTATTATCATTATTATCTAGTACTTTTCACTATAGAATAGAATAGAATAGAAGAAATTTTTATTCACCAAAACAAAAAATTCACAAAAATTCAAAAATTACAAAGTAGAATTAGATGCGAAGGTAAAATGGAAGGGAGACTCAGCAAGGTCGCTGTTTTTCAGTCTCCAGCCAAACTGAACTAACTTAACTAAACTACGGTAGTCGCGCAACCTAACAATGGCTAACAATTACTACACCACACAACACAACACACACAATTACTATCTAGCAATGGGGTCCTTTGTATGCACTATGGTCGCTTGGTCGCGGGTAGTTTTTTTTTATGTTAGAGAGGCCAGACAAACGAACTAGCGGGTCACCTGATGTTAAATGATCACCACTGTCTATAGACACCCGTAGCGCTTTACGCAATGCCAGTGCGTTGTCGGCCCTATTTATTTAGTTATTGTCGGTCCCCCGTAAATGCCCCCTCATAATAAATAAAAAAACCGGCCAAGTGCGAGTCGAGGTCTAGCTAGCTAGAGTCTAGCTATCACTGGTGACAGACCGACAGACAGACAGACGGACGGAAGCGAAATCTTAGTAATAGGGTCCCGTTTTTACCCTTTGGCCGTACCCTAAAAACTGATAAAGTAATTTTTAACAACAGAAGGGTAAGTTACCTTCAAGTCGCGCGACTGCGAGACCAGCCACTTGTGCACGAACTGCTGCGGGTCCTTGCTGAACGAGAGGAAGAACTCTCTGTGGGTCTTCAGCTGGTTGATTGTGTCCACCTGAACATATTACACACTTGTAATAACACACACACAAAACACGTCTTTATCCCTTACGGGATAGATAGATCCTAAGGCAGGGATGGCGAACCAATGGCACGCTTCAAAATAATTTTGGCACGCCAATAATACAAAAGGTTTATTTTTGCCCATTAAATCACCAACTTAAGATTCTTTTACTATGAAATAGGGCGGAAAACGGGCAATCTGATGATGGTAAAATAACAACACACGTAAGACAACAGGGTCTTTGATGACAGGTCAGAGCGGCAATTAATTAATTAAATAATTAAGTGTAGCTAATTACTTTAAAACAGCCATTACTAGCTGAGATAGCGCTAAGTAAACAAAAAGCTTTTAAATTTTACAAAAATTAAATCGACAACCCTAACGCTCCATTGGAGCGTAGGTATTTATTTAAAAAAATAAGCCTAGTTTCCATACTGTGACCAGACCATACGCCAATAATTATAGTTAACCCACGAGCGTATGTATTGAGTGTTAGTAAAGACGATTGACCTCAGTTCATTGACGCAATTTTCGTAACAGACGGGACACAGCGTTTGAAACGCCTCACCCTTCGAATTCAATCCTAGCCCTTTGCAAGTCCAGGGCATGTATAAGTATCAAATGTGGTAAAGCAGTGGTTCTTAACCTTTCAGACATGAGGGACCATTTATCAAAATTTCTGTCTTGCCATGGACCACCTAGTAACTACATAATATCTAACGTATGGCTTCGATCGGTCCCAATGGACGGAATTGCACCTTCACGCGCTGTGTCCGGTTGTCACTTATCTAATTAATTTATTTGATTGGCCCCGCGTACCACTTTGGATGCTCCAAGGGTCCGCGGACCACCGGTTAAGAACCACTGTGGTAAAGAAATCATTGTCTGAACTCACTGTCTCGTGTATCTTGGAGTCCAACCCTTGGATCTCCTGCTGGTTGGCGGTGCTCAGTAAGAAGTTGTTCATCTGCGTTTTGAGCGTGTCATCCACCTGAAAAAAAATGAAGAAACTCAAACTTCCATTCTTCCCCATTTTGTAAAAGTAATAAAACAAACTTCCTCCCATGCTGGTCTGGGAGCAAAAAATACAAAATGTACCAGTTACTTCTCTTCCCGGGCAGATGGTAAGAGCCCATCGAGGGAATGGGCGAAAATCATAGGAATCATGTTATAGGCGATGCGCGATGCGGCTCGCAACCCATTACTATTTTGATTCCATTTTCCATCTATAGCTGGCCCCACAATCGTGCTAAACGTGGCCTGTAGGTCTTGTCACCTTAGGCTCTGTCTACCCCGTAAGGGATAAAGACGTGATTTGTGTATTGTGTGTGCAAATCCTACAATACAAAAAAGTTTTTATATTATTTAAAAAGTTTACAATTATGCGGATATCTTTCTATTGCCTCTCCACACGGCTACGGTTTGTCAAGCTCACCACCAAACCGAACATGACGAACAAGGCAAGACAGTACCGACTGGCAAAAACCGCATCATCACTCATCAGCATCACGCGTACCTCCACGTCGATGTCGTAGCAAGCCGTCTGCTTCGCGTCGTGCGGCGCCTCCACGCCGATGACGGATTTGTGTATTGTGTGTGCATCGTACAATGCAAAAAAGTTTACAATTATGCGGATATCTTTCTATTGCCTCTCCACACGGCTACGGTTTGTCAAGCTCACCACCAAACCGAACATGACGAACAAGGCAAGACAGTACCGACTGGCAAAAACCGCATCATCACTCATCAGCATCACGCGTACCTCCACGTCGATGTCGTAGCAAGCCGTCTGCTTCGCGTCGTGCGGCGCCTCCACGCCGATGACGTGGTTGATGACGATGGGGTCCGGCGCGTGCAGCAGCGCCGCCAGCCGGCCCGGCACCTCCGCCAGCTTCATGCGCGCGCACCCGAATATCTGCTCCAGGTACTTGTCGCACACTACCCATTCGCGCTCGTGCGGGTCCTGGAACGAGATACAATGGGTATCGCGTGTGAATTTGCCACTAGAGGCGCTTAGTGTCGCGTGAGGTCCGATAACATTCACTTTTCACTTGTTTTTTATTTTTATTTTTTTATATAAGAGGGGGCAAACGAGCAGACATGTCACCTGATGGAAAGTAATCACCATCACCCAGGGACACCTGCAAGACTTGAGGAATCACAGGTGCGTTGCCGGCCTTTTCAAGAACAGGCGGCATGCAGGTGGTTTCGGCGGGCTTCGTGATAGGAATTAAAATTTCTTTCATTTGTCTACAATTGCTAAGTAAGCAGAAGCCTACAGAGCGTTTATGAATGAGGGGGTTAGAGGGTGGATTGGTTCACAGCATTAAGGGCGCAGACCTAAATATTTGGTATTAATTTGTACACACCCAACAGTCTCGTCAGACGCCCGTCTAACTTGAACTGCAGCAACTGATAGTTGACTCGCACACGCACACACTCACACACGCTCACACTCACACATACCTGCAGCCGGTGCGTCTTGACGTACTGCCACAGCGCGTTGACAATGACGGGCCGTGTCTGTGTGTGCACGCCCAGCAGCCTCGCCAGACGCCCGTCTAGCTTGAACTGCAGCGGCTGATAGTCCAATAGCAGCAGAATGGTGCAGCGAACGTTCTTGTATCCGGGCCGCTTGACCTGATAAATAGACCCACATCTAAGCAAAGTACTCACTTAATATTTTAGTAGGTTATCTTTGGATTATCGATTATACGCGATTTTTACCGATTACTAAATTATACATAGTCACCTCTCTAGTTTTAATGTCCATAGAACGTTACCTAGTAATGTCTCGTAAATAATGATGACGTTTATTAAAAATTTGTATGTGAAAATTAAGTAAAGGAAAAAAAAATCGACGTGGTTACAGTATTGATTTATTTATATGTAACTAGCGACCCACCCCGGCTTCGCACGGTATATTATGCATGTATTATACATTATAAACCTTCCTCTTGAATCACTCTATCTATTAAAAAAAACCGCATCAAAATCCGTTGTGTGGTTTTGAAGATATAAGCATACATACGGACTTGGGGACAGAAAAAGCGACTTTGTTTTATACTATGTAGTGATAGTGATGATACAACTTTGTACTTACTCTGTCGTCAAAACTTGCATGAACATTTCGTTACATTCTATGGTGTTGGAGTGTGAACGCAACCTTTTTAGATCTGACCTATTTTATAATATGTTTATAAATGACGTTATTGCCAATGTCTACTCATATTGAAACACATTTTAGGAACATGTATTTGCAGTTCTTTTTTTATACTAACCTGGAAGCCGTCAGTTTCCTGGGTAGTGAGTGTGCGGTGCCATTCCACGAGATGGTTGTCAGGCCCATACAGCTCCTTGTCCAACTCGATGACCAGAGACTTGAAGAACGAAGAGAACTTGCGTTTTACCTGCAACCAAAAACACAAACAGTAAAAGCAAGCGATGTTATGACGTGAGACAGACCCAAGATACGATAGATCTAGAGGCCATGTTTAGCAAGATTGTTGGCGTAGAGGTGGCAAGGGGAATCAAAATAGTGATGGGTTGCTAGCCGCATCGGCTATAACATGATTCCATGCGCGGGAAGAGAAGCAACTGGTACATTCTGTTTTTTCTTTGCTCCCACACCAGCTTGGAAGTTGATTCAAAGCGACAACAAACACGATATCCAATAACTTGCTAAACAACTTTTCATAAATGTATCATTTGACAAGCCTTTAATCACTACATCACTACATAGTATAAAACAAAGTCGCTTTTTCTGTCCCCAAATCCGTATGTATGCTTATATTTCAAAACTACACAATGGATTTTGATGCGGTTTTTTTTTTCAAGAGGAAGGTTTATAATGTATAATGCAATGAAGCCGGGGCGGGTCGCTAGTATCTGATAAACCGTAATTTTTTTTTAAATCAAAAAACCTTTAGGCGTGGCTCACATAAGGTAAGGTTAGGTTAGGTTTGTTTTATAAGTTCTCCAAGAAAGTCAATATTTTAGTAAAAAATAAAAGGTTGTCAAATGAACTGTTATTCAAGCGATGCATTTGAGAAATGTTTAGCAAATGATGTAAATTCTATGTTTTTTTGTTTGCTCCCAGACAAGCTTGGAAAAAAGTTCAATCAAAGTGACAACACTGCATTTAATCTGGAATCTTACCGCAGGTACTTTGCCGGGATCGCCCTTGGCATCGTCCAGCAAACGGCCTTCCACGCGAAGCTCCCACGACGCCACAGCATTGTCACCTTGCCCTGCAACCCAGCCAAGACTTATTAGCCATAAGTCCACAAAAAAAGACACGAAAATGATTTCAAATACTTTTGCAACAATTCTAAAAAGAAATCTAGATTTTTGTAAGAATCATGACAGGATTTTAATTTGAAACAAGAAAAAAATTTGATATACGAATAACTTTATTTCTATGTTAGGGGAGCAGACAGATGGTCAAGGGAGTTTATATATGAAAATAATTGAGGAAGGACATAATTTAAAACGAACCTCCATCCTGGACTGTTATGAAAAAGACAGACAAAGAATGAATAGGCATGAATGAAATCAATGGGCATTTCAAGGAATCTTATGCCGTAGGACAGCAGTTCTTAAAAATTTTGGTGTATTTGTGTCAAATATTTTTTCTAGAGAGCCCTCCAGGGATTGGCAAAGGAAACAGGGTCCACACAGCCATGTCTGTTGTACACACGGCAATATAATCAGGTAAGCACCTACGCACGCTCGCGCCGTATCTATCCTGCTTACCGAATAGTTTTGCTGTGTGTACATTATTCTTAAGTGTCAAAGTATAAGAAGTATTTGTACTGTTTGAAGACACGACATTTTTAAAACAGGTTTCACAACCTATTTTCACGGTCAAAAAACTGTGGGAACTTCTGTCCTACAACAAAGACAAAAGGTGAACAACAAAAACAAAATTCATGAAATAAAAGTTTGCAAACACAAAGGCTGTTAACTAAACCTCATTATTTTACTACTCCGCGTCCACACGTGCAAGACAACCAAGTCTGTGCGACATCAATAAAAATCAGACCACTAGCTTTATAGTTAGTATACTTTCTTACAGAAACTGCTTTTGACAATAGGCTGTCTTGCACAGATTTTCAAGGAGCAGGGCCAGGCTATTATATAGTATAGTACAAGTACAGTCAGCGTTAGAAGTTGATAAACAGTTGAAGAGGTCAAGATGATCTAGACTCTACTCTATCGCTAAAATAGTAAGAGGGTGTGTAGATCTCTTAGCTCTTTGACTGTTTATGAACTTCTAGGGGCGTGCAGTGGATTTTGACAGAGGGTAGGCGTATTGCCAACAAAATCCGTATTGATACGAAGCGTGTCGGGCACATTTACGTATGCTTACAAGCACTGCTTATATGCCTGTAAGGGATGAACGCGTCTGACTTCTTATTCTGATTGCAACGTCGCAAAGCAGCAATTAAACCCAATTCAATTGATTACAAACTTACCAGGGTAGAAAGTGTTGGATATGAAGATGCGTAGTTTGCGTTTCTGCTTCATAGGCCGCTTGAGAGCTTCCTGTATGTCAAGCCTTTTGCGTAGTATCGTCGCGTCCAGTTTACGCTCAAAGGCCAGAAGATCCATGTAAGCCTGTGACTCCGGGACCAGGTCACGAACCTTCTGAGGCAGGATCTTGTCTGCGAGACGCTTTTTGCGCTTGCCACCAGCGGCGTACTCGCTGAAATAAATAATATACGCATCGCGTAAATAATTGAGGCTAAATCTAAATATCGCACCCTTCGTGGAAGAAAGACGTAAGTCCTATTTATTGACTTACAATGGGACTTACGTCTTTCTTCCACGAAGGGTGCGATATGTTGAGCTGTATTTTGGATTTTTATTCTCGGTCCAAGGTTTGGGTTATGCATTGATGAGTTGACCTTGAATTTTTACACTCACTCTCACAAAGAACTCTTATAATGCTAGTTACAATTTTTCTTATTCGTAAACAAGCTCAAAAAATTTAATCCGCATTCGCGAGGAGATATTTGACTACCAATTTTAACGTTACATTTATAGCAGAGGCTTGGTAAGCATATTATATGCTTACCAAGCTTGCTTAGTATAATACTAGCCAGTTACAAGCATATTACAATTAGCGTGATATAGGCAAGGCTTAACTTCACCTGTGCAACTTCATTGGGCCAATTTTTTTAATACTCGGGCAGCAAATGCATTTATATTTATAATCATGCTGTCTTTTGATAGGCTACAACTCAAAGTTGTATTCACTGCCCCATTAAACAGGCTCTAAGGTGGGTCCAAGGTTGACCATGACCATAAAGGTGCATATAAATCTTAGGAATCATGTTATAGGCGAGGCTAGCACAACTATCAGTATTTTGATTCCCTTTCCCACTTTTACACCTACAGTCATGCTAAATAATGGCCTTTAAGTCTTATTACTTGTGAGTTTGATGAAGACATGATATTTATGTACATGTAAGGTGGTTCAAGAACTCACTTGTTGTACATGTTAGGAGGCTTGTGTTGCGGCGGCAGGGGGCTGCGGTTGTCAGGCGGGCGCTTGGGCCCGGGCGGCGGCGCGGCGGCCCGCAGCGCGCCCGGCGGCGGCGGCCCCGCCCCGTACGGCGCCGGCGCGCGCGCGCCCGCTCCCGGCCCGCCCGCCGACACGGGCGGGGGCGTGAAGCCACTGCGTTGCTGTAACATCATCGTATATTAACATTATTAACCCTTCAGCTGCCGGAAAGATTAATACCGAGCAGTGGCGTAGCTAGGTAACCAAGGGCCCTGGTGAAAATAAAAAATTGAGGCCCCATTACTATCTAAACGGGTTACGTTTTAATAATAATAGTTCGATTGAGATTTTCTGGTAAGGATTCGAGGGCCCTCTGAGCTTGAGTAGTCCCTAGGTAGCTACGCCACTGATACCAAGCATGCCAGTATCATTTTGACATTGTCTTTTTAATATGACTATGGCGAAATGAGCTGCATGTTTTGTGTCTTATATTTAAGACCATGGTGGTTAAAGGGTTAATAATTAGGTTCATGTTTGGCTGTGTTAGAGCTAGCATATTATTTATCAACTCCAATTTTACCCCGAACCCTGAAGTATTTTTAAAATGCTGAAATACTTGTTTCTGATATCTTCTAGTAGCCTAAAAAATGTTTCAGACTTCAACCTCCAAAAATGATGAACTTATACAAACTTTCGTCCCCTATTTAAACCCGTTCAAATTGAACCAAATTTCATTCAAATTCAACTGTTCCAATCAATCAAAACATCTTCGGTGACCCAGAAAATCTTAGTTAAACAAACAAACAGTTACCTATATACAAACACTTCTTGTGAACTTTCAGCTCGAAATGGTCAATCAACTTGCAAGTCAACATAATATTAGATTGATTTGAGATTGTTGAAACTCTAACCAGATTAACCCAAGTACAATTTCACCATGAAAGTACCCCGAGAATTCAGACACGGAGATTACACAAACGGATAACTCGCGTACAAACATCGCATGTTTCCAAATACAATTATTTTTTATGAGTAGCTTACCGGGAAGCTAGGACCTGGATAAGGCCGTGGAGGCATCGAATTAGGCGGCGGAGCAGGGCCGGCGTACCGCGGCTGCGGCGGCATCGCAGCTCCCGGCGGGCCGCCCGGGCCCGGACCCGGGCCTGGCCCCGGCCCCCCCGGCCCGCCAGGCCCTCCCGGCCCACCAGGACCCCCTGGCCCAACAGGCCCCGGCCCACCCGGAGGAAACCGTTGTGCCATACTATACGAACACTTAGATCACGTCAAAATTGAAACACTATTCCATCACACATCCGCTGACAATCACAATGTTTTCCTTACGATATAGTTAGGTTGACTTAAGAGGATTCTTTACACTTAATTGTAACGTAACTTTACACTTAAAACTGCTTTTTTTCACTTAATTTCCTATCAAAGTCTTCGGTCTTGCAATAATCAAATAAAATTTGACATTTGGCCATTCGATTTGTTTGGTTTGACGCGACGCCATGAAAATAATGTTGCCACTGTTGCCAGCATGTTGCATACGTCTTCGTTGTTAAAAATCTTTTTCGATAAACATTGTAAGGAAAGTAAATTTTAGGTATTTAAAAACTTCGAGAGCATAGTAATTTAACCTTTTTTGATATTTATCTTCACTTTTACCTGTACTTAGTACGAAGCAGTGATTAAACAAAATACCATTTATTTTGCCGAAGACAGTCAGAACTTTATTTTTTGAGATGGCAGCACTGTCAATTGGTGCGTTCTCTCTCACTCTTTAGTGCGTTCTGATAAAAATGAAAATGAAAATATTTTAGTTCTTATTCTTTGCTGAAATTTAGGTACCTTTTTTGCGTTTATGTGGTACCGGAGTATCACTTTCTTTGAAACTGGCACAATATAATTATGACGTAAAGTGCTTGAAGATAGCAACAATTCAGAAATATTTAGTTCCACTTTCATCCGTTTCCTATTCTTTCATGGGGGGATTCGGCGTCTAAAATCCGATTTATAATAATGTCCATTTTAGGAAAATCCACAGCTTTACTGTGTACGGTGAAATAAAACAAGAATTGTGATTTTTATTTTCATTACTTCCACCTTTATTTGTTGACCATACTTTCATTATTGCTTTCCATTATTTAGAGCTCTGGGGGGTTACTCCGAAGTTATTATCGAACAGTCTCTCTCACTCTTGAATTAATGACTGATAGTAACAGCACTAAACGAACTTGGAAAATCGAATTTCAGAGTATTAGCCCTGAAATTGTTAAAGAAATATCGGCGTAGGGAAGCGGGCGCGCGCAGTCAATGATGGAATGCGCCCCATAACATAACCCAGTCACCTAACTGTCTAATAACGGCCGTTTCTTTGGCTCTACTCTTTTGACAGCTTAGGAGGATATTTTTTTTACACAAGGTGTCTTAGATAGGCACTGGAATATTTCAGCTAGTGGTTTTCGGAATTAATCTGCGAAATTACATTTGAAATTCACACAATATGTGCGAACCAATTCAATGGTGTGTGTGAAGTTCTCAATGAAATCCGCACTGGGCCCACGTGGGAATTATAGCCCAAGCCCTCTCATTCTGAAAGGAGGCCGGTCTTCAGCAGCGGGACGTAATATAGGCTGGAGTTGATGATGGGTGAAAGTAATGGGTGTTATAAACCTCCTTTCACCGTACGCATCGCACAGACATTTCCAACTTCATTTGTTTATGGATTCTTACTTTGAATTTAAAATTTTCGAACATCTTAACGACGGAGCGTGCCAGTACATTCTGAGGTGTAACCCGAAAGGCGTAAAAGCTAGTATTGAGGCTAATGGAATATTCATGGCGACCTCTGCGCCCGCGCCGCTGACATGTATACTTGGAAATTCGATTTTCAAAGTTGGTTTCATACCGTTTCGCTCCCACTAATGATCATTAATTTGGGAGTGGGAGGGACGGTTGAAACGAACTACGAATTTCGAAGTCGCCCCCTAAGCTTGTAGTTTAGGGTGAGCCTACTCGTAGTTTTTGACACAAAAAAAACGCCTGTAACGCGTTTGCGTAAATGTAAACGTCTCATCCATCATCATCTCTAAGCCTATAGGTATAAGTATGTCCTAATGCTGAGGCCTCCTCTCAGAATCAGAGGGCTTAGACTATAGTTCCTACACGGTCCTAATGCGGATTGAGAACTTCACGCACAACATGGAAATGATTTAGTTACAGGTGTATTGTTATGTTTTTCTTCACCGAAAAGGTCACGTTTAATTTCAAATATTTTGCCCATTTTCGAAACGCTCAGAGGTGCGAGACCGGGATTTGAACAAACGACCCTGTGCTTGAGAGGCCACAGGTCAAACTACTGGACTAACACGGCTTTTTAACGTCTCATTCATTTGGAAAAATTGGCAGCGCCACCAGCGACATGTAACGGCAACAAACTAATCTCATATAGTATGTTTGATTCGACAAGAAACTTAAAAAATATACTAAGCGCTCTGAGCCTCTAGTATAAGTTTTCGCATATAAAAACGTCTCGAACGCGTTCACGTAAACGTTTCAATTACTACTATGGAATAATCGGCAGCGCCACTTATGGATCCAAACGGCAGCAAACTGTTCTCATAGTATTTGACACTTTAACGCAAACGCGTTCGAGACGTATTTTGTGACCGAAAACTTACACTAAATATACAGTTGACATTGTGACTGCCTGTAGTGTTGAAAGTGATATAACAGCGTCCTGGCCGTCTCCGATGGATATCGTTATCCGTTGGCTAAGAGCCCGACAGGGGGGGGGGGGGAGGGGGGTCTTTGACCATTACCGTACAACGTTGCCGACATTTTTGTCACAAGATTTTTGAATTATATTTTTACCACACTGACATTGGCCCAAGCCTTACGGCCGCCATTAAGGAGAGAAGAAGAAGAAGATATCGCCTGCCGAATGCAATAAGGGCACAAGTCAAAAAACCAATAATTCGAGAAACGGCCAGTTAAAGTTTTGAGAAACAGGTGTATGATCACCAAATTGGCTATATATTTTTTTATTTTAGAAAAACGTATCTGTTCATGAGATTTTCTTTTTCTTTATCATAGATAGCTTCGGATGAATCCGTTAATTTCATTTATAATAATATACATTTGAAATTGTAAGGGCCTAAACATGGGTACTTAGTGTTGTGCCTTTGTTGCAGAAAGTATTTTATGCAATTTCGTGATGTGCCTGAAGTCATGCTAATTATCATATGCATAATCAATAATACAAATGCAATAAATTAATGTCAAATTAAAGAAAATGCTAATAATATAAAATAAAATCAAAATCCCACTTTCAAAAGACCGGTTCCTAACCAAATAGGTTAGGATTGGTATCAATTGTTTTCTACACCTGTTTTTATAATATCAGTATTAATTTCGTCGTACCCTACAGATTTCGTATTATTTTAATGACATCCTATTCATTTATTTTTCTGACACTGGTGTTATAAAGATGCTATTATTTCGTGCATTACCATGTATGTGTATTTGGAGTGTTTGAGGTTGTTTAACTGAACCTGCTAGTTCTGTGTAGTAAGTATTAAAATTTGATGCTATTTCAAAGGGGTCCGTTATCATTTTATTTTTTATTACCAGTTTATTAATTATGTATATTGCGGTGTGTTTATAGTACTATTAGTTTAATTTATTATTATTTGCCACGAGGCTCTGCATTTATTTTTAATGTTGATCAAATATTTGCTATTATTTAATTTTTGCATTTTTTAAATAATTTAGTATATCTGTAATATTCATGTTTATTTTGTTCGGTTCTTTGTTTTTTATAATATCGAAAACGAAGTAATCTTTTCTTTTGCAGCTAATTTTTACTCCTGTTGTCATCCATTTTGGAGAATTATGATTTGTATTGTTTATTTTTTCCGCATAACTAGAAAACATAGCTTATACCTAAAACAATACGATCAAGTCGTGAAACTGATGGAATGCGACATTAAAATCACTTTCTAAACATATATCTGAAAAAGATGGACTTGACAAACATTTCTGAAGTTTATTTATATTTTGTGCTGTGTCATGATCAGAAATGCCGAGAAGTAAAATGGCAGCATAGGCCATTTTTATTTTTACATTGCTCTATATATTGTCTATGCAGGTTTTATCCCTTGTTGGTTCTTTTAAATGATTTGTTAAATTATAATTATTTTTTATATATATTTTTTTTATATAAATAGGAAGGCAAACGAGCAAGTGGATCACTTGATGGTAAGTGATCACCACTGCTCATGGACACCTGCAACCCCGGAGGGATTGTAGATGCGTTGCCAACCTAGAGGACTAAGATGAAATGCCTATAAGTCTGTTACAGTCGTTACTAATTGCTAGTGTATTATTATTGAAGTCACCACATACGATTATTTTTTTTAATTTAGATTTAGTGTTCAATTCGTGTAGTAAAATATCTAGCTTGTCAAGAAATAAGTTAGCGGATGAATTTGGAATTCTGTACAAACAAATGACTACAGCATTATGTTTGGGTACCTCAATACCACAGCACTCAAAGATCCTCGATACCGACATTTTCTGCAAAAAATCGAGTTCCTTAAAAGTTACCTCTGGCTTTGCCAAGATACAGACTCCGCCTCTATTTTGGTCTCGGGAATAGCTGCTGGCCAATGCGTAATTATTGTGAACTTTTATATTTGTTTCATTTCCAGATTTAATTAAAGTTTCTGTGAGACATATAATATCTGGCTCATTGTTTTTCTTGTATATTTTCGTGAATTCATTATGCACAATCATTGTTCATAAGTGTCATATAAATATAATATCACAAGACACAACTTAAAATTCAACTCGAATGATTGTGCAATAAGGGCACAACTAAGAAATACCTTTATCGCATAAACAGGGTAGGCCATTTCGTCACATGTAAAAAGGGCATTTATGCCCTCTATATTCCGATAGAGTTAACTTTTGAAAATAGTCTTTAATGTATACGGTAAAACGATCAAATTAGAACACGATTCCGGGATAAACTCAAAAACCGAAAATTTTGATTTCGGCCCTTTTTGCATTCAGCAGGCGATATAACAGCGTGGACGTCGTGTGTTTGTCTAAAAGAACCTCGACGTCAAATCTTCAGTGACTCATGTACAGTCAAAGGCATAAAACATCTATACACCTGTATGCCATAAACAATAAGCTCGATCAGTGGCGTAACTATAACGTCTGGCTGGGGCCCGCGGCAAATTCGTCAGATGGGGCTCCTTCCTCAATATAAAGAAGTGCATCAGCGTCCCTTCCGTGCTCTAAACCAAGCCAGTTCGGAGCCCCGTAGGGCTAGGGGCCCCTGGCATTTGCCACCCCTGTCACCCTGTAGTTACGCCACTGAGCTCGATGACACATATTTGACATGACGGCAGTATCGATATTTATATTCTCAACTGTAATGTAAAGCTAGATTGATGTATTCAGTAGTTCTTCGTCTATTTCTTCTTCTTCAGCCTGGGGTCACCCATAGTCATAGGCCTCCGAGCACGCTAATTAATGCGGTCCCATGCCATTCACATCCAGCCGCTTCCCATCTTAGCGATGTCGTCAACCCAGCTAGACTGTCTTCTGACCTTGCGTTCCTACCCAGGGTCTCCATTCATCATTAAGTAGTCATCTCTCATTTGTTCTGCGACTAATGTGTGTAATTTCCACTTTAATCGGTAGGCTTATTACCTAACTCGCTCGCAATCGCCAACGTCTTCATTTTGACAGTTCTTGTATGAATGTGACTAGCTGATTCCGATGCCAATTGTCAGCCCATACATGAAATGTCAAAATGAACACGATGGCGATTGCGAGCGAGTTAGGTAGTAAGCCTGGACGCTTTAAGGGCTGTGTCAATCACTTTGTGGTGGTGTTACAAAGTACACGAGTACTTAATAGGTACGTACGTCTTTATTAGCCCTGACTATTATTATAAAGTGGTTTTATTTGCAAAGTAAGAACGCGTTGATGTCTTCTATACTGAAAATTGGCAAAGTCAAATGAAGGTCGCCAAATGAACTTGGGAAGTTTTGCGGAATATTGAAAATGTTCGCGTAAATCATTTAATTTCTTGAGAAAATTAGCAGCGGAGACCTGTAACCGTAACTATTGCACGTTACAGTAGTGGACTACCAGATTGTATTGTCATCGGACTTACTCAAGTACGCAAAATTTCAGCTCAATCGGTTAAAGATATCTCCAAAGAGGATAACTACTACGTTAGATATCTGCTTCAAAATTGAGTCGCAAGATTCCACCCGAACAAACATAGTACACACATTCATTCTTACATGTATACACAAATACATACATTGAAATAATAAAAAACTTGTAAAATACTAGTAATTAAAACCTTGCACCATCAAAATATAGTTCACTATTTCCGAGAATCAGTCTTCAGATCGTAAATATTTGTCCAAAATGTAACATTTTAAATAGAACTGTGTTATCGGAAAACGACTTATCTTTCAAAGGTCGCTCGGGTCAAACCAACTGTCTCCCACAAACGGCAACAAAGTCGTCTGAAGTAAATTTAAAGATATAATTATAATAAGACAAATGACTTACGACGACTGTTGTGACATAAATTTAAGTCACCCGGGGGCCGCAAGTAGCAATTTACCGCCCGCCGCGCGAGCAGAACTATGTACGTTACCAAGACGTCAAAAACATCTATCTAACACCTTTAGTGACAAATATATATTTATGCCCTTGACTGTAGAGTATACACCTCGGGCGGTGATACACAAAACCTCAGGTCGCATGTTTATCGCCCTCGCCTGTGGCTCGTGCGACAAGTTTCTACGATCTGGGACATTCTTTGTTTCACCATCCTTAGAATGTAATGTGCCCTGGGGGATATCATGTAAAAGGTAATCTTCACACAGTGTAAATATTGGGGTTAGGTACCGTCAAAAACAGCATAATGATGTAGTGCTTCGGGCAAGTTAGCCGAAGGTCACGTAGTTCCTTCACGTAGTGTGTTATATTCTCTTTAGTTCCTTCTAGTCTAGTAGGTACGAGAATACCGACTTAATGCGAGCATGCGGAAAAAAAAAACAGTCGTGCTGTAGGGCAGAGTGAGTGGAAGCACCAACATCATTTCATCATCAAAGAGTAGGTATTTGTATTGTATTGTATTGTATCATTCTGAAGGCAGCGGGCAGATCTGACTGAAAACGTGCAGTTCCGTTGTTCGGAAAAAAAATCTGCTTTCAAAGCGTTCACATTCATCGCCAAATAATCCATACTTGCGATAATTTCACGAAGGAGATCACTTTAAACGCTAAAGGTAAATGAAAGAAATTATAATTTATATCACGAAGCCCGCCAAAACCTGTGAAAAGTGAATGTCATCGGACCTCACGCGACACTAGCGCCTCTAGTGGCAAATTCACACGCGATAGCCCCCGTTGTGAGGAGTGTGAGTAGACATAATGAATATAAAATATATAGTATGTGTAATATTATAGTTATGTTTAAAAGGAAAGTACTAATTTGTCAAGCGATAGCTAAACAAATAAACCATTAGGAAACGTTAGCCGTTGCACGTCGTTACTGTTTGTTCAATTTCTGGATACTTCTGTTATTATTGTTGTTGTATTAGACTCTGTTTATTGAAGTGACACAAGTACATCAGATAGAATACAACGTATAGAAAAGAATAATGAGTTTAAAAGTTTTGGTTAGCCAGTTACATACAACATACTCCCCCGTAATCAAAACAAGATTATAAACATAAACCTATTCCTTTTATACAATTCTGATGCTTGATACGAGCCAATGGCTTAGTTAGTACATCAGCCCACATCTCTAAAGTATTAGTATATACGACATTGATAACATTTTTACATAATAAATCTCGTATAAAATGAAATCTCGTGTCGATGTGCTTGGTTCTATTGTGGTGAACCGTATTCAGTGCTAACTTCTGGGCAGACTGTGAATCATTATAAATAGTAATGACAGTTGACTTACCAGTAAGTTCACACAACAATCGTCTCAGAAATACAGCCTCTCTACCCGCACTGGATAAACTCATGTATTCTGCTTCGCTGGACGACAAAGCAATGGTGGTTTGCTTCTTACTTTCCCATGAAATGGCTCCCCCGGCCATAGAAAAGTAGAATCCGGTGTATGAACGACGATCCATAGGACAATTGGCCCAATCTGCATCCGCGTAGCCAATCAGGCATCCACCGTCTTTCCTGTAAGTAATGCCCAAATCCATAGTGCCTTTCAGATATTGCAATACACGTTTTGCCGCCTTCCAATGACTTTTATCATATTTAGTATTAAATTGACTTAAATATGATGTGGCAAAAGCAATGTCTGGGCGAGTATTAACGGCCAGAAAATTGAGTGAGCCTATCAATTGCTGATACGGATAGGATTCACTTACATTACTCTTCTCACTCGGCAGAAACTTTTTATTTTCCAACGGTGTAGGCACACTCTTACAGTCCATCATGTGATATTTTTGCAGTAAATCACGAATGTAACTTTCTTGAGATATTTTAATCTCATTAGGTTTGCAATGTATATTTAAACCTAAATAATAACTGAGTTCGCCAATCACTTTCAGACCAAAATAATTCCGTAAGTCAGATATGACAGTATTCAGTGTTTTATTATCTTTGTACAAGATGACAATGTCATCGACATGGAAAGCGAGTATTATTAACTCGTTACCAAACTTTTTAGTATAAATACATGCTTCCGAAGGAGTTTGGTTAAAGCCTATGCATTGTAAAATTTCGGTCAACTTTTTATACCATGCTCGCGAAGCCTGTTTCAGCCCATAAAGCGAACGTTTCAGTAAACATACTTTATCTTCTTGACCAGGTTTTAAAAATCCTTCCGGCTGACTCATATATACTTCTTCCTCTAAAAATCCATTTAAAAATGCCGTATCAACGTCTAAGTGGTGCATTTTCATTCCCTCTTCCGCAGCCAACGCGAACAACATGCGTAAAGAAGAGTTTCGGACGACTGGCGAGAAAGTTTCCAAGTAGTCAATACCATAAACTTGGTTAAATCCTTTCGCGACAAGTCTAGCTTTATGTTTAATTACGTCACCATGCGCATTTTTCTTCAGTTTGTAGATCCATTTGCATGGTATAACTTTCTTATCAGGTCTGTCAACGAGAACCCAAGTTTGTTTTTCAATCAATGACTGATATTCATCTTGCATAGCTTGATACCATTCATCTCTATCTTCTGCATTTACAGCCTGTGTGTAAGTTGTTGGTTCATCCATCAGCTGAGGGGATGAAGTTTGCATGCATACACAATTGGCAGCAGAATTAGGTTTTCTGGGTCTCAAATTGTACCTTGGTTCTACAAAATCAGTATCAGATTCAATTTCTCCTAATGAAGATGCATTAACAGGTTGAACAGTGTTATGCCATTGCTCTACGATATTAATATCAGGCTGAACATCTTCTGATAAATTAACAATATCAGGTTGAATCTGTTCATCTTCGATGATAGCGCTTGTGACAGGTGTTCGACTATCTGAACTATTCAAAGAGTTTATTTGCGAATTTAGCAATAGAGGTACAACTGCTGATTCGGTTAAATCATTATCAGACTTACAAGTTGTCTTTACTTTCAAATCTTGAAAATCACATTCAAAGAAAGTAATATCTCTGCTTTTCACAAGTCTTCTGGGATATCTAATATCTCTGAAATAATAACTTCTAGGATCTTCTGAATATCCTACGAAAATATGTTCGGATGCTTTCATATCCAGTTTCTTTCGATTACACTCAGGAACATGAATAAAAGCTCTACATCCGAAAACACGCAGATGAGAAAGATTTGGTATTTTAGCATACCATTTCTCGTACGCCGTCTTGCCTTTGAGAGCACGGTGAGGAGACCTATTTTTGAGATATACAGCCATCTCTGCAGCATCTTGCCAATAAGCCGGAGAAAGAGAACTGTCAGAAAGCATTGATCTTACTTTCTCCATAATTGAACGATTTGTTCTTTCTGCAATAGAATTTTGCTGAGGACTGTAGGGAACTGTTGTTTGATGTTGAATTCCTTCATTTTGTAAATAACTCGAAAATTCAGCATTAACATATTCTTTTCCATTATCGCTCTTCAATATCTTAATATTTGCTCCTGTTTCCCGCTCTACTCTGGACTGGAAAATACGAAATTTGTTCTTTACTTCCGCTTTTGAAGGAATAAAGAATACAAAAGTCATACGAGAATAGTCATCTATAAAAAATAAAATATACTTATTGCCCTGAAATGAAGTTTCTGGCAAGGGTCCACAAATATCTGAATGAATAAGTTCCAGAACAGAAGTTGATCTTTTATGAGAAATTTTCTTGAAAGGTTTCCTACGCTGCTTACCTTCAATGCAGGGGATACATGGTTCCTTATCGACTTCTGAGTAGTCCACGCCCACTGCGTGTCCCTTCCTCAGTTGATCCATTCCGATGCGACATAAATGACCTAGTCTTCTATGCCAAAGCTTGAAGCTAGAAACATCAGAGTGCGTCTCAAAAGCTGATAATTGAGTCGTTGGATTGACTGTACAATCTAGAGAATACAGTCCACCACATATAGAACCATGTAAAATTACATCGCCTGAACAAGAAAAAACATCAGAATCATAAAAATTACAACCAGTTCTATCAAAAACTACGCTAAAACCTTTATCTACTGCCTTCTTCACTGAAATAAGATTAGAGTTCAAGTTCGGTACATGAACCACATCAGTAATCTTCTTTATATCAGTATTCTGACCGCAACTGGTGATAGAAATATCTCCAATGCCTTTACTGGGCAGTACATCTCCATTTGCAATAGTTACAGTCCCAGTAGACGAACTTCTTACATTATCCATCCAATCAGCTCGTGACGTCATGTGTGCTGAAGCTCCAGAATCAATAAACCATTTATCACGCTCTAATCCGTCATTGACATTCAGTGCACATAGAGAATTTTTGTGATTTACGGGTTTCTTCTTCTTGTCCTTTTTATGGGGACAATCTGGACGCTTATGTCCTGGCTCCATGCAGTCGTAACACACAATAGGTTTCTTCGATTTGGATGTAGAAGGTTTGTTCTGGTTCATACGTGTACGAAAAGCAGTATCTGGGTTATCTATAGCTGGTTTATTCAGTTCATTCAATAATTTGGTCTTAATTAAATCCACTGTAATGTCTATATTGGAATTTTCCAAAGCCATTACTAAAGGTGCGTATTGAGGACTTAAACCTCCAAGAAGAATCGCAGCTATTGAAGCATCTTCTATAATTTTGCCAATATCGGCTAAATCTTGCACAGTTGACATGATAGCATTTATGTACGTCTCTATATTGGAATCAAAATCATCAAGACAGTACCTGTACAGTTTCCGCTCGAGGCTTATGCGTCGCCCTAAACCTCTGTCCTCGTAAGTGGACGAAAGAGCATCCCAAGCTTCCTTGGCTGTTTTGCATGACCTCACATGAGTTATCGCCATACCATCTAAAGTGAGACATATTTTCGATAACGCCTTTTGATCGTTTCGTGATTTTATCTCAGTAGAAACTTTACTACCTTCAGAATATCCGATGATCGTCTCCCATAACTCTTCATGCATAAGGTACATACGCATTTTGAATTTCCATATGGAATAACCGTCTCTGTTTATGAGTGGTTTTATACCAGTAATCGAAATATTTGACATATTTATACGTACAGCTGTTCAATGTCACAACAAAATAATATGAAAATATCTTCGTGAATTATATTAATTTTTCACAGATTTTCGTAATTCATACATGCACATACTGGAAAAAACTAGTAGATTCACTTTTTAA
This sequence comes from Pandemis cinnamomeana, assembly GCA_932294345.1. Taxonomy (NCBI): domain Eukaryota; kingdom Metazoa; phylum Arthropoda; class Insecta; order Lepidoptera; family Tortricidae; genus Pandemis; species Pandemis cinnamomeana. The sequence goes on along the minus strand of OW028705.1, from coordinate 4,031,089 downwards.
TAAAGAATATGCAGTTTTATAAGTATTACTCAGTTAAAAATAGAGTTTCGTGCTGATAACGAATGTTGTATTAGACTCTGTTTATTGAAGTGACACAAGTACATCAGATAGAATACAACGTATAGAAAAGAATAATGAGTTTAAAAGTTTTGGTTAGCCAGTTACATACAACAATTGTTAATACGGATAACCTACGTAGGTACCTAAAAGGGAATATTCATACATACATATATACATAAATCAGGGTAGACAGAGCCCAAGGTAACAAGACCAAAAGGCCACGTTTAACATGATTTTGAGCGTGAAGGTGGAAAGGGGGAATCAAAGTAGTGACGGGTTGCTACCCGCATCGCCATATAATATGATTCGTAAGAATTCCCTCCATGGGCTTTTACCATATGCACGCCGGGAAGAGAAGCAACTGGTACATTTATGTATGTATGTATTCCGATGGTCCGGTCAGGACTGTCTTCGTAGGAGGAAACTCTTCAACGGTTGGTTCGACTGACTGAAAATCTGGTATCTAGGTAGGTATATTACGTAGGGAAAATGGCAATGCAAGTACGGCCAACAAAAAGTACAGTCAGCCAACAGAGGTTACATTAAAATGTTTATTTTTGTTACAAAACTTAAGTAGTTCAACATAAAAAGGATTCAATGACATTCAGTCAATATTTCAAGGGTCTGCACAGCTGGCATAAAAGTGAGCGAGACTATCTATCCGTCTCAGTTTAGAACAAACAGTAAGAAAAGTCGGGTACATACTACATAGCTTTTGCACGCACTTGCTGCACGTGCTGTTACGGTTTAATAAGATAAAGTCCTATGATATAGCTACGGATGGCCAACTGTAGAACCTTGTTTGCACCTATTGGTTCTGGAGCCCTAAAACAACTTTAATGCGGCTTTACTTATGTACTTATCGTTTTCATTAAGCACATTTAATTTAAAAAATAAACTAGCGATCCGCCCCGGCTTCGCACGGTGCAATCAGTGTTTCTCTACTATATTGTGCATGTATTATACATATAAACCTTCCTCTTGAGTCACTCTATCTATAAAACAAACCGCATCAAAATCCGTAGCGTGGTTTAAGCTTGGCTTTTAAGCCAGTTCGGCACTTTTACTGTGCGGAATTAGAGGAAAAGGCTAGTTGTAGTAGTTGGCCCTTCGGCTTGCCTTGTGATATACTTGACGCCACGCCATTGATTGACACACACACAGTGGAAAGCGACTCTGTTTTATACTATGTAGTTGTAGTGATTAATACTTGTAATCATTTATTTCAGGCTCTGGAATGTACCCATAAAACTATTATAGTATTAAATGTGTTGATGTTGAAATAAATTGCTTCCTTATTTGGATTATTAATTATTAAATAGTAAAATTAGGAAAATATTGCGCCCAGGTAAGACATTACCAACCAACCCAAGTGAGAAAACTAAGTGCCAAATTCTTGACAGGAATCGTCATTTTTTCTGTTTCTGTAGTAGTTAATTAATTTGAAAAAATGCTGCCCAGGAATTTGCCCCTCCCGCTGTAATAAATTTCCCGTAATCAAATTTCAGATAAGTACTTCCTAAGCTAAAATATTTGTGCAATTGTCTTGGTAGCACCCGCAAGCCGTGCGCGCTGCCGCCGGCAGCGGCGACAAGTAGCGGCTCCCGAGGCTCCTTGACTATTTAAATCAAAGTCGTGGCGGCAATCCTTATCTGCTTCATAAAGTATGTCAAAGGTCTCCGGGATGATGAAAGGTCTCCGTTATCAGCGTCGCTCTGGTGGCTGTGGAGAATGATGCAGTCGGGCAGCAGCGGGCCACGAGGGTGGCGGCGCGGCGGCCGGGCCGGTGCCGGCGCGGGGGCGTGGGGCGTGAGCGCGGGCCCGCCTCCGCGGCAGCGCCAGTCGCCTCCGCGCCGCGCGCCGCCGAGCACGCGTGTATCTCGCACCGCACCACGCGCCATCTACGGACGGTCATCGCTATCGGAGTGGCGGTTCGCATCTTACCGGGCAGCATTAGAGTCGTATCGTTATTTTCTAATACTGTCAGGTAAAGATGTCGTCCGCGCTCCACGTTCTACGTTGGGAAGAATCTGTCGTCGGCCGCGGCCGGTGGAACCGGTCGGGCGACGTCGAGTTATATTTACCGCGTCGCGGGCGCCGCGCCGCGCCGCTCCGCAGGTAACACCGCGGGAGCCGTGTTGCGCCCGCGCCGCGTGGCGCGCCGGCCGCTCTCCGAAGCTCGCCAACACGCCACGGACGACGATGAAGGCCGGGAGCCACGCCAGCTCGGGCAAGCACGTTACGTCACTGATCGGACCGGTCGCAGCCACGCGCGGCCGCCGTTCCCGCCGCGCCGCGCGTCACGTGGTGCCGCCGCTAACCTCTGTCACCTCGCGGTGTCGTCCCTGCATTAGCATACAGAGGCAGCGCCGCGGGCCCCGCCGGCCGCGCCGCGCGACCCCCGTCACCCATGTGTCGACAGTACCGTACTTTGCATTATACACACCTATATTTGTACAGGAGTAGGTACCTAATTAGTAAACCAAAAAACTCCGTGTTCGATTGCATTAGCATTCACGGCAATGACAGGCGTTTTTGAACGCCGCTTCTTTCGAGGAACTAGGTTATGTGCTGGGCGCGCTGGGCTGGAACAGCTGGAGCAGCTCGGCGCCGCTCGGCTGCGTGTTCGTGCGTGTTCGGCAATGCTCGACTAATTAACATTCCCCTCGGCGCGGGCGTCCTCGCCTCATCAGCGCGCGCGCCGGGACCCGCGTTGTTGTGACACCACGTTAATCGTAAACGATTTGTCGATGTGTGCTTTTCGCGAAATATCGCTAATATAATTACTGGCCGGATATTTCACAGCTGAATCACGGAGCCGAACCTGGGGTCGACAAACTTGTAAATGCATATACGAACTACTTGATGATGTAGCGGTTTGAAGAGTTGCCAAGTGGCGACGCGGCAGGGTCGCCGGCGCAGGAGTCGGCCGCGGTCGGCGGTGGAAAGTTGCGCCTCCGAATATTAAGATGTGGGTCAAGGCTCGGTGCCGCCAGCACCTCGCCGCATTCAGATGCAACCTCGATTCTGTGATTTTTAATTACTTATTATGACTTCCGGTTCTGGTTAAACATGCTTTTGAATTTTAATGTTAGAAATCGCCATTAGGTGAGAGCTCATTTGAATTTGAGGATAAACCGGGTCCCCCTTTCTGAGTTGGTTATGTGAGCGGACTTGGTCGCTGCTATCGCGTTCTGGAGGGTTCGCTCGCTATCGCGGGGTTATCGGGCCGATGCTCAAATATTTGCGGATCGTCCGGCGGCCGGAGGGTGCGACGGCGCCGGACGCGAGGCACCATTTCGAGGCTCGAGAGGCGATAGGACGTCGGTGAAAGCGGCGTTAAATTAATCGTTCAGGTGGATTCCGCTTTCGAATTGAATTTTTATTGGCAGCGGAGTGTCGCCGGGCCGGCGGGACCGGTTCTTAATTTCCTACGCGTGTGTTTGGGAGTCGTTGACCGGCGCTCCTGGGTCCTGGGTGACGTCACGCTCCCCGGAGGCCGCAGGCAGGGCCGCTGCTAATCAGCCGTAATAAGCGGGCGGGGGCGACTCGCCCTCGCATAAACCGCGTTTATGGGCCATCGCGGGCATGCGAGCACGCGACGGCCCGGCCAGCACCACCGCCGTCCCTAGTTGACCATTCAATAAGCTCCAAATCCACTTTTTGCTACCTTTAATAAGCCCCATAATCCATTACATTATCGACTTGCATTAAGCTTGGCTCAGACAACTACTGATTTGATTACCCTCGCCTTCAAATCCATAGCTCAGCGTCTTCAGAACATAAGTCCAGATTGTAGCTTGGATGGTCTTTGAGAAAATTCATTACTATCCTATTATGGATAGCCTCATCTACGTCATCCTTTTTATCTCTTTCTGATTTCTAAAGTCGTTCGTTCATCAATTCGACTCTTAGCTACAAAGCTATATCGCTATAGTAAATTCTGTATGATGCGGCGACTCAGGCCAGTTGAAGCCGTTATCTCGGCCGCGCGGGCGCAGATGGGGTAAGGGGGGCAGGGGGAGGTGTTATCGCTGACCCGCGACCCGGAGCTGGCGGCCGTCGTCGCTCCTCGGGGCACGACCTTCGCGGCGGCTCTGATACCCATGTTCTACCTAATCAAACTAACTTGTTAGCTAACATGTTAAAACATCCCACACATCAAGAGTATTTCACATTTCAGAAGCCGATCTTAAAATCTGTTGTCAGACCATGATCACGAGAGGTCACTGTTGCTTTTGTCGATGATATGAGGTCTCACGTGGCATTAGACTTGATCAACATGGATTCAGTTTACCATGCTGTTTTTGACTAATAGGAAAGATTATTAAATTTTACAGGAGTTTTGAACATCCAAGCCTGACATCACTTTTTGGGTGCTTAATTGTTCTTGCTGGGAGTTTCGTGTAAAGCAACAGATCCTTTTTACATTTATTGCCCTTGGCAATCTTGGTTCCTGTAGTACTCCGAGGGAAGCTCTAATGATACACAAGTCGTGCCTGCATTTGCGATATAATAAATATTGTATCTCTTCGGCCAGTGCGGTAGGTGCGGGGAGGGTTCGAAGCGATAGTGTTATCGCGTACCGCGCAGGCGGAGTGCGCATGCGACGCTTTACTGGCGAAGGACGGGAACCATGATGCTGACGGTGGAAATCAGAGAGCTCAAGCGCACTACAGTCACTGTGAAAGAGGAGTTGAACATTTGGCATCAGCTTTTTACTTTGCTTTGTTGAACAGCGAGTGAAACACAGTCGTACTCGTACAGTACAATAGTATTTTGAAAGACCTTCGGATCACTCTTATGGGATTGATACTCGAATCGGCCGATGGTACCAAAATCCAATTGTTTTTCAAAGAGCTCACGGACTATGTGGGAGCATTGCAACAGCTACAATGCCAATCACTTTACCAGTGAAGATAAAATTTAAATCAGAGCACTGTTGTGGTTGGTTGAAATCTGTAATTTATATTCACAAGTCCCAATCAACATTAAAAATGTAACCTTTAAATTCACAATTAGTGTGATTCGTACTGCCAAAGCTTATCATCATCTCTTACAATATCTTCTTCAGAATTGTGATAGTTGATATTGTTTTAACAGAGTTATTTATAATACCAACTACTGTTGTTTCTCAGTTATAAGTTCTTTTACTAATGTTTCCATGTAGTATCATTAGGTTCTTTCTATTTACACCAAGAAGTTTTTAATGAACTTTATTCTCATCATTTGTTCAATCAGCTTCGTCTTTGTCACGTAGGCTGCTGTCAAGAATGATTCCTATTCCAGTATTTCAAGTCAGCTACTCCTGTCTGTATTTACAGTCCTTGACCACTGCCATATGATCGTTTAACTGCGTGAGCTAGCATTCTAGGAACTCAAAATGAACCGTAACCTGACACGATAGGCGGTGTTCTTTGTCAGCAAACTCGCACGCATTTAATCAGGCATAAAATACTGTCGATTTAAAAACCACATGATTTAGTAAATTGTGGTAGATAAGGCGCAACTATGAAAGATAAATTTTGGCGGTATGTCCACAATTTAATTGGATAGGTTATACCGCAAAACTGGGAGGTTACCATGACGTCTTAGGGCCGATTTTTCAATCGTCAGATATGTCCTATTTGAGGAACAACTCTATGGGTATCTGTCACTTAAGTGCTTATCTGAGGATTGAAAAATCGGCCCTTAATGCGATATTCAGATTCGTTCGCTCGCTGACAGATCCATACTAAAAATGACAGCTAAAACCAGTTGGAATTGAATCGAATTTAACGTCGTGGTAAGGCCCCTGATGTTGGAATCTATATTATTGTTGTTCATTGGTTTTCTATGAATACCTACACCTAGTAAATGCACGATTAGCTTTTATATAAAAACTAGCTGTTGCCCGCGACTCTGTCTGCGGATAATTCGCTTCTCGCTATCACGCGGGAACTACGCCGGAATTTTTCGAGATAAAAAATACTCCATAGTGAAAAAGTTTCTAAATTAATGTTCTCAGAGCGATTTTAAAAATACATCACTCGAAAGTAAGTATTAAAGGAATAAATGAAAGTGATAGGTGCTGAATTTGGTATACAAGTTGTGTATATATCACGTATATTTCTAACATTCTATTACAAATGATTTCTAAAAATAATCTTGTCAATTAGTCGAATATTAGATGTGATCTGTAGCTTTGTAGCAACGCTAATAGAGACTTTTATCACTTTTAAACGGTATTTTCGAAGGATGTGTTTTCTTCAAAATTGAAGCTCATTACACTTTTTTGTTGGCTTATTGTCTAATGTGTGGACGATCGCAATCGAAAACATAATTTCTATCTGTCAAATGGTACAAGGAGGCAGCTGTACGATTGTGATTGCGAGGGCATTATACAATCATGACTTCAGGCGAAAATTATGAATATCGATTTTGTGCGGAATGCCTATGATAAGTTTTAACTAGGACCAAATTTTTTAAACTCCAGAACTACAAAGTGCTGTACTTATTTTTATATTTTGGTTGTTAACTTTGCTGCATATTTGTTAATAATTTTTATTTAATATGATATAGAGCCCTTTACTACGACGTCATGGCAACGTCGCCAGTTACGAATCATATACAAGTCAGGGGCCTTACGATGACGTCTATGAGATTCAATTCCTACCCAGTTCAGGTTTTAGCTGTAATTTTTAGTATGGAACTGACAGCGAGCGAATCTAAACTGAATTGCAATTGAACCGCATTAAGACGTCATGGTAACCCAGTACGTTTAGTGTGTGATTTCGGTTGTGTTTTGTTTTTGACTCGAAATGTCAAACACTGTAGACTTAGTTGCCGTTTCGATCCGCAAGTGGCGCTGCCAATTTTTCCAAAGTAATTGAGACGTTACACTAACAGCTCAGACGTCGGCTAAACGTCAAGTGCGTTAGCTATCGAAGATACTTATAAAATGGAGGAATACACGGCAGCTGACGTCGCCGTGGCGTCCTAGTCGGTTCGGGCTCTTAGCAATATGAACTGTTTTTACTATTTCATAAGTTATTGTTATTACAAGCTTTATAATTAATTTGTATGTATGTAAGTATGTTTGTCCGGGTGGATTCTTGCGACTCGATTTTGAACAGTCATCCGATTGAGCTGAAATTTTGCATACTTGAGTAAATCGGACAATAAATCTGGTAGTAACATTCTGGTGGTCCAGCCAGGCGGTCCGATTGACTTGAAATTTGGTTCACATGAAGGACGGATGACAATGCAAGTAAAAAGAGTCAGCTTAAACCTGAACTGAGTCGGAATTGAATCGCATTAAGACGTCATGGTAAGGCCTCTGGATTTATTAATCGTATTTGACAAATACATCCATACATTGGTCGAGGTTCAAAGTGTACGGGGTCAAAGGTGTGTTTTTAATTTTAATTCAAAATAATGATAAAAAAAAACCTCTAGTGTTTAATCAAACCGACTCAACCAGCTGCTGCAATATTCTAGAATAATTTACACCGTTAACCGAATTGACTTTGATAACATTGGGGGTTTGATCGTTTTAAAATTGCTATAAAATCCATATTGTCCATATGCGGTAAATGTTTGGCATGACGCAACGGTGATCGATGAAGACACCGATTGGACGCAAATAAAAATTAATGATTTACCCCCTATTCATAAACGCTCTATAGGCTTCTATTACCTTAGCAATCGTTTATCCTTATCTGTGAAAGGTAACTGTCAAAGTGACAGATAAGGACAAACGATTGCTAAGTTAGCAGAAGCCTACAGAGCGTTTACGAATAAGGGGGTTTGTCTTTATAACTACTTTTTAAACCCCCCGGTTTACGGCAACTTGTATACAGGGGGGCTAATCCGAAAGTTGATCTTTGTGTTCTTCAGAGTTTGTGTTCCGGCCCCCTCACTCTTAAATTAATGACTATTAGTATGAGAGGAACGGCACCAAACGAACTTCGAAAATCGAATTTCACATTAGGCCAGTATCATTTTTAGTTCCGACGACATTCGCCAGAAACTAAAGATGTTTTAAAAGAAATCGGTTGGAAAACCGGCTAAGCCAGTGGAAGATGGACTTACGGATTGAGGGTTCCGTTAATTTAAATAATATAATGATCTAAGTACAAGTGAACAGTTATTTTTCTAAGTGAGCATTTAAAAAATGCCTCTTATTTTGATAGGGGAAATAAAAACGAGCAGGCGGGTTATCTTATCTGATGAAAAGCAATCCTTGCCACTTGGACACTTTTAACATAGAAGAGGTAAGCCCGACTTTTTAAAGAAAGAATACGTAAGTTTTGCTTGTTCATCCTGAGGCGTGGAACCAAAAGTACTTTCCAGAATATTATGCGAATCTAGTTGTAGCTAGAAGCTGTTCTTGTTTAATATTTTATTCTGGTGAAGTGAGCCGGACCAATCCTACCAGATTCAGTTTATTATAGGCTGCTGTTTCATACCAGTATTAGCGAGATAAACGTTAATTTTTGCGTTGAAAAAGAAGTTATTTTATTTATCAAATGCAGGCCACTCTACAATTAAGAATTACCGACCGAAGCTCTCCGCTTTATCTTTGAGCAACAGTTAACATTTTCAAAATGTGACTTTACTTTCTTCGATGTATTATTAGAGAATTTATTTAACTAGGCTAGAAAGTAAAAAAAAGAAAAAAAGTTTGCTACTGGCTGGTTTGAGGCCTATTTTAGTTTTGAACTTCCATGCTTGTCTGGGAGCAAAGAAAAAACATAAAATGCACCAGTTGTTTCTATTCCCGCGCAGATGGTAAAAGCCCATCAAGGGATTGGGCGAAATTCTTAGGGATCGTGTTATATAGGCGATGTGGCTAGCAACCCATCACTGTTTTGATTCCCTTTTCCATCCATACGCCCAGGATCATGCTAAACGTGGTCTTTAGGACTTGTTACCTTAGGCTCTGTCTACCCCGTGATAAAAATATCTGTGAAAGTATACTCTGACTGTTTATTACCGAGTATACGCCAGACGCAGCTGTTCGTTTTAAGTTTTTGTATAATAATAACATAAAAACTTAATTAACTGATTTAAATTAGTATGTACGTCGAAAAATTAAGTTACATACATACATACATACCGTCACGCCTCTTTCCCACAGGGGTAGGCAGAGACTACTTTATTCCACTTGCTACGGTCCTGACATATTTCTTTCGGTTCATCCACAGTCATCAATCTCTTCATACATGCTCGTCGGTTTCGGGTACTCCTGACCTGACTTTTATCCAAGAAGATTAAAAAAAAGATTAAGTTACATACGATATATACCTATATTGTTATGTTAAAAACGTAGTAGTCGTATGTTTCAAAGACTGGGTTAGGAAGATTGCCACGCAGCGACTGAGGTTCGTCTTTACAATGTAGAGTCGTATTACTGAATTAGCTTATGCCCGCGATTCACATTGAGCACAGAGTTAAAGTTACGGAGATATACTGTCAAAGAAATTAAAAAAAAATCCTGAAATTCTTTCTTTGCCCTGATGATTCCATTTGCATGCCAAATTCCAAGACTAATTAGAGTTACGGAGGAGATAGGATTTCTTTCTAGCGAAAATATAATTGCTATTTATTTTTTTCGGAAAATCCCTTAAAAATACATATTGAACAAATACTAGTTGATGAAGAATTCCTTCTTGATTTTTTATTTTTATTTTACGGTTTTTCCCGTTAGGAATTAAATTTCTGAACGTTTTAAACGTTACCTGCTGAGATAATCCGGGTTCGATTTTTCTGTGTTCTAATTTTCATTGTCGTTTAGAAATTTTATACTAGACTTTAAAATGCGAAATGGCTTTCTATCATTCGATTTTTCCGTACAAAAAAATATGAACACGAGAGGTTTTCTAGCAATTCTCATTGTGAAGAAGGCAGCCCTAGAAGGTGCCTTCGAAAATACATATTACGGCTGAAACCTTCGGCGCGAGCTGTTGGCTATGGCACCGATGTATGCGCAGCTGTAGTGACGCTACAGTTCAATAAGTACACGAGCATACCTAACTGCTCAAGATCGCGCACAAGCCAAGTGATTAACAAGTTGTATAGCAACGAATCATCTCATGCTAGTCTGGGAGTAAAGACAACAGAATGTACCGGTTGCTTTTCTTCCCGCGGAGATGGTACAATTGGCATCGGAATCAGCTGGCTGTCACATTCATACAAGAACTGTCAAAATGAACACGATGGTGAGCGAGTTAGATAATAAGCCTACTGGTGTGGAAGCAAAGATTAAACAGAATGTACTAGTTGTTTCTCTTCCCGCGGAGATGGTACAATTGGCATCGGAATCAGCTAGCTGTCACATTCATACAAGAATTGTCCAAATGACCACGATGGCGATTGCGAGCGAGTTAGATGAAGGGAATGGGGGCAAATCGTAGGAATTATATTAAAAGGCGATGCGGTTAACAATCCATCACTATTTTGATTTCCTTTTCCACCTATATGCCCTCAATCTGGCTCAACGTGGACTTTAGGTCTACACCGTAAGGGATAAAGACGTGATTAATGTATGTATGTATAATAATGTGTAAAGTTACAATTAAACTCATTAGTTAAGCTACTAGTAAGTATGCGTTGCACCAAGTAACATAACCGACGATTTGACATACAGCCAACGAATTTAATTCCCTACACACCATGGAACCTTTTTAAAGTTAGCGTCGTAACGATTTTCCTTGTTAAGTAATGCGATGTCACTATGATATTTTATGTGAAGAGGTTATTCTTTGGTGGGTAGGGAATTAAATTCTTTGACTGTAATTTCAGTGGTTTTCTTTCAAATATACGTATAAATCGTCGGTTGATAAGTTAAAAAAAGTAAAATCATTGCTTTAAAATGACAGCTAAACGAAGTCTCTGAGTGGGCCGGTTAGTATGTAAAACCCTCGGCGTTCTCCATGCTAGCTGGCTCTAGGCCGAGCTTCTAACAGGTTTCCGATGCTTGATTTGTGTCCGCTTTTTCTCTAACTTTACAGCGTCAGTCGCCTCATATTTTAAGATTCAATTACACTCAGCTGCGCTATTAACAAGCTTCAATTTGTATACGTTAGAATTATGCAATTGCCAACTTGTTTTTTAGCGGTTCAATGTCAAAGCCGTTGGCGAGGAAGCGTTTATTTCATTCATTTTTATTTTCCGAACGGCCGTTTGCACGCATACATGGATGATATGGTTGTACGTGTGCGCACAGACGACGGAACCGGCTGCGCGGGCGCATTAACATTTTATAATAACCGACTAATATAAAAATAGTGTTATGTTCGTTTAATTCCAGTCAGCTTGTTGCGACCGTCCGGCGACTGAGTGCGAGGCTGCTATAGGGTTACCGTGCGCAAGATTTGTCCTGATTATCGTAATTTTGAAGGCCGCTGTCACCTCCAGGCCCCTATTCCACCAACGTGACAACTGTCGGTGACCTATGACAATTCTGTTTACATTACAAAATTAACGATAATCTACGTCGATTGGTTTCATATTGATTACGCATTTCGAATTGTCAATGGTGACCAACAATTATCAAGTTGGTGGGTTAGGGGCCAGCAGGGTTTTGTCCTGAGATACCAGGATTTATGGCCCCTGTCATATTCCGGCCGGGTTTTGGGAATGTCAGGATTATTCGATAGCGAACTTGTACATAAACTTGTAAGTGCTTTCCGTTTTTGAGAGTTTTCTTTCACTATCTTTTTGAATTATGTTTAAAGTTTCTGTCCTTACACTAATATTATACAGAAAAGATTTGATGGCTTGTTTGTTTGCATTGAATGAGCCCCGAAACTGCCTCAGAAGAGTTAGAAAAACCCAAAATAGTTAAATTCTGGAAAAAATGATTATGTGCTTTTTTTGGAAAACGCTTAGAATGAGAATTTTTAGGATTCCGCAGCGGATGTAAAGGCTTAGCAAATTAACGGGTTTCTGTTGATCGCTTAACATGGAATAATTGCCACAAGTTCGGAACTCTACACTGTATAGCCCGGCGCGCATTTGGTTTTTTTTTAATTTAGCTCTGGCAACCCTGGCGAGGCGAGCAGGCTAAGCCATAGCTATACCATCCTAAATAATTTCTTGACGTTGGTAGCGTTGTAAAAGTTACTGTAATAGTTCAGGTTTTGCGGGAGTCGTGTCCTCGATCGGCACCTGCCTCGGTCACTTGTCGCCGGCCACTGCACTCGTGCGCATGCGCATGCGATGTTTAACTGTAACTTATGCTAATATATCTTACAGTACAGAATTGACTGATACAAGCGTTACATTTTGCGAAGTTCGACAGATCGTGAATTCGGTCTACCCCGGCACCCGCAATGGAATGAAACTTGCATGTGTCTAAATGCGATTCAAATCCAGTTTAGGTTCACTCGCTGTCAGATCCACACTAAAACTGACAGCTAAAAGCTGAACTGAGTCGGAGTTGAATCGCGTTGAGACGTCATGGTAAGGCCTCTTAGCTCTTTAGCCTGACAACACATGTTTCTGGGGGGCTCCGAAATTCAATTTTCGAAGTTCGTATTTACCGTCCCTCTTACGCAAATTAATGACTATTAGTGCGAGCGAATCGGCGAAACGAGCTTCGAGAATCCGATTTTGGAGTATAAGGCCTTGGTCTTTCTTACCCGTCATTCGCGTTTATGTCTATGTGCTGTGTTTGTAATTGTTTTTGACGTTGCACACGGCGGGCGAGAACGACCGATCCCGAACATTTACGAACACAATACAGATGCCACGGGTGGCGAGTGAGGATTGAGCAAGGCCTAAGGCTTAGGCTCGCTTAGACTCGCTCGCAATCGCCATCGTGTTCATTTTGACAGTTCATGTGTATGGGCTGACAATTGGTATCGGAATTAGCCAGCTGTCACATTCATACAAGTACTGTCAAAATGAATACGATGGCGATTGCGAGCGAGTTAGATAATAAGGTTATTGGTTTGGCGACTGCTATTGGTAGCGTTGATCAATCATCAGGTAATTGAGTTGCGATTTTTGTATTAAGTATTTCTCTGTACTCTTTTCCTAAACACATTATGAAAGACCAACGTGGCTCATTGATTGACTGACTGACAATACATATCCTGACCCACTGAAGTAGGAAACTTGAAATTCGATAGACTTTTGAGTATCATAATGCATCACAAATTCCTAGGGAGCTAGAGCCTAACCTCTTTATTCATAAACGCTCTGTAGGCTTCTGCTAACTTAGCAATCGTTTGTCCTTATCTGTCACTTTGGCATTTACCTTTGACAGATAAGGACAAACGATTGCTAAGTTATCAGAAGCCTATAGAGCGTTTATGAATAAGGGGGTAAGGAGCTAGCCCTTTTTTTCTGAAGAAACTGCAGTCAGTAGCTATCTATATTTATAAAAGAAAGTCGTGTTAGTTACACTATTTATAACTCGAGAACGGTTGAACCGATTTGGCTGAAAATTGATGGGGAGGTCGAACCAGTAGAACCAGGAAACGATTTTCTCGCGGGATTGGAAAATCCCGAAATGTTGTACCAATAAAGCTACATTACATTTGGCATACCTACATATTATTCCTTGACTTTTATAGTATAAAGGTGCACTACAAAGGATTTTTTTAAATTTCCCACGGGATAAAAACACGAGGTAAATAATTAGTACCTAGATAATATTCCTAGGGGATCACGTAGGTGCTTTAAAAAGGGATTTTCCGAATTTCCCACGAGATAGGTAATAAAAACCTTATACTTGGAGATATGAGTGGATGTATGGGGTATGTGGTCACTCTGACGTTATCTGCTCGGACGAAGTCGCGGGCAAAAGCTAGTTTAGTATAAAGATTGTAGCACGACGAGCACAAGTGCGTGGGAGGGCTGTGTCACCGTCTACCGTCTTTTTCTTACAGTTCTTTTTAGAAAGAGACGGGTACTCTACCTGGCGCGTGGTAGATCTCTCGTGCGCTCTATTTCTGGCTGTGCATACACACATCAAAAGTATAGGGATATAGAATTTTACACGCGTTTGATTACATTTTTGAGCAATGTAGTAGCACTGGGGTGTATTCTGGTGACCGAAAAGTCACGGTGTAGTGATATCGGGAAGCGAACACCTGGCGCTACATTGTGACATTCTCGTCCCGTTCGAGTGTCGCAGGAGGATTATTAGCGCATTATTTTTAGCGTTACATTGTTATTGTCGTAGTGTGCGCATGCGTACGCTGCCGTACATGTGTGCGTCACTAAAAATACATGCGCGTCGATAGTTGCGGCTGAGTCGCCAGCAGACCCCAGATCTAGGCGCATTAAGAAATAACCGGACCAATATTCTACTACTTATTATAATTAGTAGGTATGTATGTATATATGTATGTATGTAAACTCTTTATTGTGCAAAATAAACAAGACAAAATACAATTGACAAACACTGAGATACATGTACAAAGGCGGACTTAAAACGACAACGAACGACGCGGTTCGCCTAGTTGGTAGTGACCTTGCCTGCGAAGCAAGCGTCCTGAGTTCGAATCCTGGTAAGGGCGTATGAGTGTACAAGCACGAATATTTTGGCTGCGCGTAGTACAAAACGGATCGTTGTAGAGACCTAGGAGAAGGCCTTCTGTCCACCCTTCCATCCCTCTAAGCCCTCTTATTCATAAACGCTCTGTAGGCTTCTGCTGACTTAATTCAATTCAATTTTTAAAAATCTAGCTCCATCGATACTGTCGATGATTCTGCTGCTGCTGTCACTTTGACATTTACCTTTCACAGATAAGGACAAACGATTGCTAAGTTAGCAGAAGCCTAAGAGCGTTTATGAATAAGGGGGCTAGTCTAATGATATTCGATTTTCGAAGTTCGTTTCGCGTTGTTCCGCTCACACAGTCATTAATTTAAGAGTGAGTGGGTATGCGTACGAATCGAATTTCAGAGTAGCCTCTGAATTATTTCGGACACTTGTCTCGTCCGGCGCAAGCGCCGCGCTGTCTCTCACTCGGTGACGTCACGCCCTCAGACCCCACCTATTCAAGTTTACATCAAAGCTTTGGTTCTGACAAAGTAAAATTAATACGTATCATTGTATTGTTGATCTGGGTTCGTTAGCAACATTGTACGACGCGACACGCTTACGATTAAACAGCTTATTTATGTCTGCGCCCGCGCAACACTTCGTTCCAGATAACGATAGACAAATTTGACAAGAGCACGCTACTAATACACTACAGGCAAAAAAGGCGGCCCTCATATTTATGCAATATTATATATTTGATTGATAAGAAAATTTTGTTTCTAGTTATAATTTTGTAAAACGTTTATGAATAAATTATCTTTATCTTATCTTTATCTTAATATAAGTTTTTTTTCATTATTTATTCAAATCAATTACAAAAAATATATATGCGTGAACCGCGAGCGAAAACCGCGTACGGTTTATCTGCTACTCTTGTCACAGGCATACAACGCGTTATTCCATAGCAAATATCAACTATGTATACTAAATACTGCCTGCTTAAGTGTTTGTCAACAGCATTGTTTTTTTTAAGTGATTTTTAATTTTGTATGTACCTAAGCTGGGCCAATTGTGCCGTTGATGTATATTACTGCAAAAATACATACACGATTGACAGTTGAAAAATATCTTATCGTTGCTCTATTAGCGCTCAATAGAAAAGGAAGAAAATATTTTAGAAAACAAGTCTCGATGGGTTTTTACGCGGGAAAAGAAGCACCTGGTACATTTTTGTTCCAGACCAGCTTGGAATAATCGTTTAACGTTGTGTGGAATAAGTTATAGGCGAGCGTCACTGTATCGTTTAATCTTTCCTCTAAGGCCGCAGTCTCCTAGTGTCCCACGATACATAGATTGTACTTAAAAGCGGAGTCATATATAGAATAGACCAATCATATTAGATGACGTTAGATTACTGTGTGAAACTAGTCTGGTAACCCACCGCCGAGCTATCTAATTTTGGGCACAGTGGTACGAAACGTGCGCGTGTCCAACTTGCGTCTGTTTTTTAAGAAAATTGGGCGAGGCAATTAATACCATCCCGTATTTCCCGGTATGGAAAAACCGAATAACAGGTCGGTATTTCGGTACACGAAATATCACCCCAGTACTCTCTAATACCGAGGTCACATTTCACGTACATGGAAATACGAAAGTCGAATCGAAGTTTAAGTTAGGTTAGGTTTTTTTTTCGAAGCCAAGAATCGATTGTCATTGCGAATTTATCAGGTCGGGTTTTATGACCGCGGTACAAGCTAATACCGGGGTGGAAATATCGACCCGTATTTCGTGAACAATGGACGCGGAATTATAGGCTCGGGATTTCCAGGCCGGAATTTCCATGGTCGGGAATTAAACACTCGGTTCTACTCTTAAGTAAGTAGGTAGATTGTATGCCTTCATTCATATCTAGGTGTATCGAATGTGTGTGAATAAATTTCTCTCTCTCTCTCTCTCTCTCTCTCTCTATCTCTCTCTCTCTCTCAAACACACCCAAAATTGGGACTTAGAAGGCAGACTGTCACGGGACACGACGCAAGGGTATTTAGTTTTCCCTCCTTTTTATTTTTGTTCATTCTAAATTATTTAATTTTTTTTAAGTTACACATAAGTCGGGTTCTACCTATTTATTGCTTTGTTTACGTAAAATTTTATGGATTATGTAGTATATTTGATCTGTGTATCGTTTCGTGAGTCATAGACGGTTCTGACTGAAAATCAGTGCTGCAGGTGTCTAACACCTCAGCGTAATGCTGAGCCAGCGTCCGTTTCACTTTTACGAAGACACACGCAACGCTGATGATATTTTTCATGTCTGTGTTTATTTTTCTTGTTTATTGTCTATAAATGTGTGTATATTTGTGTGACTTGCAAAAAGAAATAAATGTCTTCTTTCTTTCTTTCTTTCTTATAATTATTCAGGAGTATTTCAGTTTGTGGTTGGGTTAGTTCGACTATAGCCCTGAAAAGTTTCATGTTTTTTTAGCATAGTCGACAAAATGTTCCAAAACATTGATCGATAAAATATCTAAACAACACTGAAAATTAGAACACAGAAAAATCCGAAAATCAGACCCGTCCTCTCTCGTCCCTGGTGATGTTCCACGGGAGTTTGTAATTGTGTCGTACACACATTCAAATAAATGACGCTTACCGACAAAAATTCGCATAGTAACAAGGTCACGTGACAGCTAGTAACAGGCTTACCCATCTACTATGGGTGGTGTAGGGGTAGCACGCGTCACGGAATGACGAGGATCCGGGTTCGATTCCTGGCCATAGTTTTACTTTTCGGATTTTTCTGTGTTCTAATTTTCAGTGTCGTTTCATTTTTTGCCGAATAGCCGCCGACTATTTGCCGACTACAAATAATGCTGGATGGTCGGTTTCCCCGACTAGCAGGCAAGTAGCAGGCCCGCCTCTAATAGATTACGATTGTAACGACGAATTTACTATCGAGGGTGCGTCTATAATTTTTTTAAATACCACTTTAACTTCCATGTAGCTGACTTGTCTGCGCAGACGCCACACTATTCAAGTAGGCAGGTGGTACCGCGACCTTACTAGAGTTCGGCTACCTTCGGATGAGAAAGTGCAGCCATCACGCTTGCCATTTTTACTAGACGTTTCATCCATCTCTTTCTAATAAACTGGCTGGAAAGGAATGCCAACTGCAGTGTCACAAGTCGAGGTCTGTGACGACTGTTGCTCGGCGCACACTTGTGCACACAAACGCTAAGGCTTTATTGACACGGCGTGAGAAATAACGCGCGGGTTGCGTTACATTGCCGTTTTTGTTAGATCACTTATAAATGGTAGCCGCATGCGCCCTCAATGTAAAGCAACTCGCGCGGTATTTACGTAACGATGTTAATAGGGATTAATGGAAGTGCTGCAAACACTCGCGACAGGCTCGGCTTCGCCTCTAAGCAAACACTACATCGATACGATCAAATATATTTGTAGCTATAATAACGAAGCGACGGAAATAATCGTCTAGTTTGATAACGTCGATGAGGAAACCTGTCAACCGCAAGAGTCCGAAGATTCGGACTACGACAAATAAATAAATGAAAAAAGCTTACAGACATGATTGTTTTGTGCACTCTTTCTGGCGGCTAGCCAGAAATCAGCTTACACTAAAGCCAAGGATTACACGGCCAATATTATTGTGATACTATGTCAATATAGGACCGCGTATTGCTGCAATACGCATCAATATTTCGAGTTAAGGATAGCGATATGTGTGGATCACACAATAATAATGTAGAGCGTAGACGTATCCATGCCGATTGGTCGCATTTTTTTTTATATTGCAACAATTTTAAGCATTGGAAGTTACAGCCGAATTCCTCATGGTAAATCATAGGACAGATAAGCGAGCGATAGTGTGGCGAGCAATAAATACATTGTCATTCACGGGCCGCGCGCAGTGTTGCCAATTAAGCGACTCTATCGCTGGAAATACCGACTTTAGCTTAAGGGTTAGCGACAGAATTATGTAGCGACTTTATCTGGCGATTTTTGACGTAGACTTCACGTCACGCTAATTACCAATTAGATGTTTTTTTTAAACCGACGACCATGTATGAAGAAATTGATGAATGTGGATGAAACGAAAGAGGTATATCAGGATCTTAGCAAGTGGAACAAAGCAGTTTCTGCCTACCCCCCTACCCTGTGGGAAAGAGGCGTGACAGTATGTATGTATGTATGTAAATACAATATGTGAATACAAGAAAAAATCAAGTACTTATCCAAATTAAGTTTATTAACATTAAAGTTGGCACTAGACTAGAGTCTAAACTACGAATGACCATAGCAAAATTCCTCACCAATTTCTGTTGACATTATTTTATCTCGGCAGAAAAACGAACATGAAATATAGTACCTTTGATTGACGGGTTTTAGCAACCCTACAATACCATAGGGCTTTTCTAGAACTAGCGTAGCGCTTACGTAGCTGAGTTTGGCGGCTCGGATGTTTTGAAGCTGGCAGCACTGGCTGCGCGAGGTTATGCCTGCCGCGTACCGCGGGCCACAGACGTAAATAGATAATGATGCTATAAAATATACAACATTTGTCCAACGACTATTATTGGTCTAACGTAGCGACGACAAGCGACACGTGAACAACTTTGATGCCACGGACAGATAGCCCAATAATTGTGAAATATTAACACTATATTAACGTAGCGCGCTCCTTTAGATATTTACATCCTTACAGCTTGTCTCTGGACTTATGTAAATCTTTACACAATACGCTGCAACGCACTTGCGTTAAAATGAGATTAGTTGCCGTATCGATCCACTAGTGGCGCTGCCAAATTTACCATAGTAATTAAGACATTTACGTGAACGCATAGAGACGAAACTTAGGCTAGAGATTCACAAACACGGAGCTGTTAAGTGTTGAGTGATTCCCGCGCACACGTGGCAACGGTTAAACGGGGAAAGGGGAAGGGGGGGAGCAAAGGTCACCGCGCACCTGCGCGCGCGCCGCTGCCACGATGCAGTCAGCTGATGTGGTTCCTCGTGTAGTTTTTGTATAAACTGTTAAACTGTCGCGTTGTCTAGACCTTGTTTTCCCTGATTTTATCAATGTCAGAGCAGAATTAAGGTGTCTCAGAAAATTTCAGTGATTTTGACTGTGGGTTCGTCGGGATCGGCGCTAACGTCTTACTCTCAGTGCTTGTGCTGCTGTTTCGGGTAGAGAGTACGACAGCCGGAGAAATTGGCACATGATTCTATCATAGCCCACAGGCTGGCTACGCATCACCTATCCTCATGCGTCCAAGGGTTTGGGGTTCACTTAACATCAGGCGACCTCGCTCGTTTGCTTTTCTTGCTGTAATAAAAGAATAAATGCAGTAGAGATGAGAGCGTTAAGGAGTATGGAAGGTGTATCATTGAAAGATAGAATAAGGAACAGTGTGATAAGGGAACGTGCTGGTGTGAAAGAGGATATAGTGACTAGAAAAAAGTATGCTTAGTTGGTTTGGGCATGTAGAGCGGATGGATGATAGTAGACTAACTAAACAGATCTATATTGGGGAGTGTGAATGGTTACGTTGGGAGGGGAAGGCCTAGATGGACGTTCCGAGACCAAATAGGAGACGTTTTGGAAAAAGGTCAGGTCAGGAGTACCCGAAACCGACGACCATGTATGAAGAGACTAATGACTGTGGATGAAGCGAAAGAAATATGTCAGGATCGTAGCAAGTGGAATTAAGTAGTCTCTGCCTACCTCTGTGGGAAAGAGGCGTGACGGTATGTATGTATGTATGTATGTAATAAAAGAATAATGGTTATATTTTCGACGGCAAAGTCTGGTCGCAAGGGCTTCCGCACTATCTCGCTATCGCACCGGCCGGTATCGAGCATTAGGGCCTATCACGTACATACGAATCAATTATACCCCGATTTGCGTTATCATTATCAATGATAACAATTTTAGGACGGGTCGAGCTAATTCTTAGATACCGGCGCGTATGCAAAAGTTTTCTGTGGCAACACAGTAATGGGACGCGTAAATGGATGGATGTATCGAGCAAGATATTCTCGCTTGTTGCGAAGGGCCTTTCGGCCTTGCACGCGACGATATTCACCTTAGTCCAGCAAGTTTCATTGCGTTGCCAGTAAGATTAGTGTTAGTTTTCGGTCACAAAACAAGTCTCGACGCGTTTGCGTTAAAATGACAAATACTAAGAAGTTTGTTGCCGTTTTGATCCGCATGTGGCGCTGCTATTTTTCTATAGTAATAAAATTGAGATTTACGTCAACGCGTTCGAGACTTTTCTTAACCCCCGACGCAAAAAGTGGGATGTTGTAAGTTTGATGTCGATGTCTCTGTCTGTGGCATCGTAGTTCTCGAGTGTATGGACCGATTAGGATGCGGTTTTTTTCATTTGAAAGCCAGTTTCCTGGCGGTGGTTCTTAGCCATATTTGGTAAAAATCAGTTTAGTAATTTGAAGACTATCAGGTATTTTCCAAATAAATGTTTCTTTCTTCATATAGGTACGTATGATTAGGTACCTACTTAGTTAATGTGTGGGTTTTATTTGTGTGAAAACTTAGTAAACTACAGGTTCTAATCGTGATGCAGATGTCGACTCAGTACCGCAATGTAAGGCGGCATACAGGATTGTTCGCGCTAGTCTAAAGTGAGATTTAGATTGGCTGTCTAGAACTCTAAATAATCGGGTTAAGTGGTCTATGTAAGTGGGACAGGCTTCGAAATTCGACGTACGTCCCTTTCACTCCTATGTCAATAACTGTTAGTATGAGTGGCTTCAAATTTCGGAGCATGCGCCGGCGCCGGGCTGGGATCAAGGGCGCGCGCACGTGGCGCCCGCGCATGCATCGCGACTGTCCGTTTGGTGGCTGGCCGGTCAGTGACCCCGCGCGATAAACTTTATAAACGTATGTACATAAACACTCGCGCCGCGGCCGGTCCCCAGTGTTGCCAGCTCCAATAAATCAGTCGCTAAGCTCAATGTCAAAACTGTCAAAAGTCACTAGTAAGTTAGATACTAAAAAAGCGTGATGGAGGTACCGCCAATATTTCAATTTTCATTTTGCCGTTGTTCGTTAAATTAAGCATTAATAAAATATCAATATTAACACATCAGAAGGTAATGCGTTGTTTATAGTTACTCTAAAGTTAAATAACTACTTGAAATATCAAGTTTTTCTCTGCAAATTGATTAATAACGTATCTATTAATTGAGAGATAAAATACGAAAGTGAAGTGACCCCAACGTCGCCAGATAAGGTCGTCTTTCTCGTCGCTAAGACGGCTACACTTGTAGCGACAAACTCACTAAATTGGCAACACCGGGTCCCGTTACCAAGGACCG
Source organism: Pandemis cinnamomeana (assembly GCA_932294345.1). NCBI lineage: Eukaryota > Metazoa > Arthropoda > Insecta > Lepidoptera > Tortricidae > Pandemis > Pandemis cinnamomeana. The sequence goes on along the minus strand of OW028705.1, from coordinate 4,009,188 downwards.
GACCAGCTTCGCCCGCAATTACACTCCGGTAATCTAATTAAATCATTGAAAGCTGTGAAACAATGCAGACAAGGTCCAAGTTTTGTTAAACCCGCTTTTAATCTTCAACCGTAATCGTGACGGCTCCTGTGGGCAGGTGGACTGGGCTCTAGCCGTTGTCTCTTGGCTGTAATCTCTGTATCTTCGGCACCGATACAAACGATTAAAGAACCTGTTACGGCAACCGGTGGCTAGCTGTGGGAAGCTATCCGATCGCCGTTTGCGATCTGAGTCGTAAACTTTAGTTTTTTTTTATATTCTGAAGATATTTATACACCTTAGTGTTAGTTCTCGGGTCACGCGTCCCGAACGCGTTTGCGTTAAAATGTCAAATACAATGAGAATAGTTGCCATTTCAATCCGCAACTGGTGCTGCCAATTACTTATTTTATTTGATACATTTACGTGAACGCGTTCGAGAACTTCGAGACGTGTTTTACTGTGAATATCAATTTATTGATACATATATTCGTATGTACTTGCGCTCGAATTTGGAGTAACTCTCACTCCCCTATGAATGGCTATTAGTATGAATGAACGGAACGACAAGAAATCAACTTAGATTTTTTTTACTTCGGAACAGCCCTGCTTGTTTACTAGGACCAAAAGACCTAGAAGGTAATTTTTACTAATCATCATTATTTTCTCTTAATGAGTATCGCACTGTGGGACCGCCATGTAACACTAAACTAGATAAGATCCAATTATCGTATATCATAAACGGGCAATCATCTCGAGCGCGTTACACGGTCGGCAGAGCAGGGTAATTAGAGTAAGCCATATTTATACGATGCGAGAAACTGTGCCGCTTGCTTTACATTGCCGTGGTTCATGGAGCGCTTTTAATTCCATATCTTTACAACCCCGCAATGAAGAGCGGCACCCGATTAGCTCGCACCGGAGAAACCGCTTGGACACGATTGTGCGTGATCGGACTACGAGTTTTTTCTATGTCCATTGCGTGTGATGTCAGGTAACGGCTGTTTAAAGAGTGCTTCGGCCGCGCAATGGAAAGGTAAACGGTCGCGTGAAGTATAAGAATTAATATAAGTGCAGCAGGTGGCTGCAACAGGTTGCGACTAGATCTAGAGCATAGTATAAACCCAGTAAACCATCTTTACTTTTTGGGATGTCGTAATCCAGTACATTTAATTCTCGTGTCCCTTTTTTAGTGATGGTTTGACTATATAGTGGGTAGATGTAGAGTGAAATAAGGTAGAAAGGAGTCTAGTTTTTGCGCGAAAAGTAGAAATTTAACAAAGTATAGCCGTTGCCTCTATCTAATCCCTCGAACTGGTCATACTTGCAGAACACTAATAAAAACAGTCTAAATATTATAGTCCTCTGTTACCTCTTTTAAAACTGAGCCATTTTTTTATTTAATACAAGAAAGGCTTTTGCTATGCCTCTACTTTATTCGTTCATTTGTTTATTTTAATCATCAAAATTCGGATTTTTGTGACATTCAAAGTTGTCTTGTCTGTTGTTTAAATAATTGAAATTGAAAAAATAATAAAACTAGGGACATAACTTCCATACTAGTCTGGGACTTCTGGGAGCAAAGAAATAACATAGCGTGTGACCAGTTACTTCTCTGCCCGCGCATCAAGGGAATGGGCGAAAATCTTAGAAATCATGTTATAAGCGATGTGGCTAGCAATCCATCACTTGTGATTCCCCTTTCCACCTATACGCCTACAATTATGCTAAACGTGGCCTTTGGGTCTTGTTACCCCGTAAGGGATATAGTAGACGTGATTTGTACTGTTGTTGTTAGGGACAGTAGAGGTAGGTACAAAATATTCGTTCTAATGTGATCCAGGAAGTAAAAAGGCGAATATGTTTGTTTGAAGAATGGGCCACCCGTATGCCTCACGATTTCCTCTTTGAGATTAATTACTAGCTTACACTGTGCCGAAAGGGGTGGAGTAGAGGGGGGCAATCAACCACTTTCACTGCAACACGGATCTTACTTGCACTGCTGTTATGCAGGAATTGGTGTGCGCAAGTTAATTAGGCTCTAATTACGATGAGTACGTTTCCAATAGAATTGGCACGGATAAAAAACAATATATTTATCGAAGTGAAAAATTAAATATACGGTCACTGAACTAGAACCATGTAACGCGACTTTACGCGCGCAAGAAATGGTAGAACATTTTTTAAGCATTTAATGTAGATTACGATATACATATAAAACATACACACACTCGCACAAATCACGTCTATATCCCTTACGGGGTAGACAAAGCCTGAGGCAACAAGACCTAAACGTTTAGCATGATTGTACGCGTATAGTTGGAAAGGGGAATCAAAATAGTTGAGTTGCTAGCCGCATCGCCTATAACATTATTCCTAAGAATTTCACCCATTCCCTCGATGGGCTTTTACCATCTGCGCGAGACGAGAAGCAATTGGTACATGTATCTATTCTATGTTTTACCTTTGCTCCCAGACCAGCGTGGAATTACAAAACATGACTTTAAATAATCCGGAATTGACTTAAAATTAATACTTCAGACTTCAGCAGGTACTGTTAGTTTCATTTAATACCCCTCTAAATATAGGATTGTTTAATATAAATAGCTATAAATATATATGTCGCATAAAATACAGGGTTCGAGCTTTAACCAGCATAAAATTACAGGAGGTGGAAGGTGCAGATGAGGCCAAAGGTGTAACTCACTGGTTCAGTAATCCTTCCACCAAGTGAGATAGAGGTCAATCACTGGTCAGTTTGTAGTAAAAAAAAAAAAAAAAACTGGAGGTTGAAAAGGATGTAGGAAAGAATGGTATAGTCAACAGCAAAAGTTGCTCATTTTGTTCAATTTTAGACCTTATCTCATTGTGACAAGGGACAAGGTGATCACTTACTTTTGCTCTTGACTGTACAGCCGTGCCTTTGTTTTGCTCGACTTGACGGGAGCATCAGTGCCCCCAAATTATTTGTTTTAATGTAACTATACAAATTTAAGTTTTTGTTTGTTTATTAATGGCAATACGAAAGAACTTCCTTTTTTACTGTATCAGAGCAGCGCGGGTCAATTTGTGCTGATTAGATACGCTCAGAAGAAATTGGATGACACAGCATTTTTATTCGATACTATTACGAGTTGATTGTTATTTAAATTAGGTTAGTGGTGCTAAGATTATCAATTAGACCACCGAGACCCCGACCAAACGTCCGTTTTTATAAAAATAAATAAAACAGGGCAAAGCCAGAGTACAGTAAGTGGGTCACCTGTCAGTAAGCGAGCACCGATACCCGGGTACAGTAAGTGAGTCACCTGTCAGAAAGCGAGCCAATACCCGGGTACAGTAAGTGGGTCACTTGTTAGTAAGCGAGCACCGATAGCCGGGTACAGCGAGTGAGTCACTAGGTAGTAAGTGAGCAAGCACCAAAACCCGGGTACAGTAAGTGGGTCACCTGTTAGCAAGCGAGCACCGATACCCGGGTATAGTTAGTGGGTCACCTGTCAGAAAGCGAGCACCAATACCCGAGTATAGTTAGTGGGTCCCCTGTCAGTAAGCGAGTACCGATAGCCGGGTACAGCAAGTGAGTCACCAGTTAGTAAGTGAGCACCAAAACCCGGGTACAGCCAGTGTGTCCCCTGTTTGTAAGCGAGCACCGATACCCGGGTACAGCAAGTGAGTCAGGCTCGTAATAAAGCAGCCCAAGCAATGCTGCTTGCTGCGGGAATTCTTACAAAAAACCCATTGCTTTCAAAAAGGTCTGTTAAGATGGCCGTCCATATCACTACACACTGGCAGCTACAGACCTCAATAAAAAAAAAACAAAATCCAAGGTAGTTTCATTGCTCTATGTATAATGGAAAGCGTAGTGCAGTAGTCGCTAGCGCCGCCGGCGCATCCTGCCATTGCTACTACGCTACCCTTATTATTCTAAGACCCTACCACGTATGCAGCCTTACCGATACGGCGCGTGAAATTTCGTGGATCACGTTACATCGCTCGCTCGTGATGCTAAGGATTTATAACCGAACAACTGAAAACGGCATTGTAACGTAACACGTTGTTTCTCACGTCGTGTAAATTATGCTGTGTCGTACAGATCCATTTAAATACAATCAAGCATGCGCCTTGTTAATTGTGTTAAGTAATCCTTAGAGATGTTAGTTATTCTTTTGTTTTATGTACTTTTGGGTTTTTAAACGGATTAAAAGAATTATTGATTTCAGTACAGTTTGTACCGTAGCAATTCAGTGTAGTGTGTTTATTTTATGTACCTAATTGATAATGGGTTTTTAGGAGGTCGTGACTAAGGGACTAGCTGCTTATTTTAACAAATTAGCGTCGCTTCGCTATCCAAGGCTGCCAGCTTTTTGAACACCATTTTAGACATTATTATATTCTTTCATGACATTAGGATCCCTTTTAAGCGATAAAATCGCCTATTGTCTGCCTTTTCTTTTTACTATTTTTATAAACTCTCTGTACTTAATTTTGGTGTTCAATCCCTACTAATATTATTAATGCGAAAGTAACTATGTCTGTCGATCTATCTGTCTGTCTGTCTGTTTCACTTTCGCGCCTAAATCACTGAACCGTTTTAATGAAATGTAATACGGAGATAGTAGTCCCGGGGATGGACACAGAATAGTTTTCCTGGAAAATTGCACAGTTCCCGCGGGATAGCGATAAGCAGACGCAGACGGAATCACGGGTAACAGCTAGTAAATGATATTTTTACTATATTCTATTGTGAACTGAGTTTAAAACTAAAAGTTGTTTTAATTTTTTGCAAGACGTTTTAAGTATAATGGTATACGCAAACCGCAGGCGGGTTTTTACTTCTTTTGTATTGAACATGCCTTGTAGCTAAATACTAATCATAGTAATTTTATTAGACGTCATAATTATGACCGTAGTCAATTCAGTTTCCAAGAAACCTAACTGTCGACCATTTGGTGTTTCGCGTCCTAATTTTATTTGTTGGTTTTCCTCGTTGCACATACGGGTCTGTCCCACGTGTCATCGGGCATTCTGTAAGACTTGCTGCATAAAATGTAAAAATCACTTTTTAATATTAAGTATTGTTCCGGTGCACCCTGGGCACCGGTTAATGATTTCCTGGCGGTCTCCGAGGGATATCATTATCCGTTGGCTAAGAGCCCGACAGGGGGGGGGGGTCTTATGACCATGTTCTACCGTACAACCGGACTACCTACTGTATTTATTACCTTGACATTGGCGAAATCATCGCATGGTTCGATGGGGCCATATTAGAAAAGAAAAGAAGAAGAAGTAATATTAAGTATTGTATAGTTTTTTAGATAACGTCTTTCTGCTTACCTTGCTCCATCGAGACCCCTGGCACGGGTAACTCTCACTGGCAAAACGTGCATTGAACGCAGGTGAGACCGACGTTCCGACCGTTCACTTTAAACTTTTTTATAAGGAATGGCGGTACCTATGGGCCGGGCTGTGTTCCCACCCGACTACTCGTCATACGAATGTTTTGTTACTTTTTAGTTTGTTTTACGGTTTATCGAGGGTTATGTGATACATTACAATATCAAAACTATTGAAATTGTTAATTAACTCACTGCAATAGCCAAATCAACGTTTGGCTTGACTTGTTTCGGTTTAATTGGTTTAATGCGATTAGAACTGATCGAGTGTTGCCATACATACTTCCGTATATTTGTCAGCTTGTTTGTATAGTGTTTTCCACCGGCGTTCGTGTCGCCACAGTGTATGTGTATTTTATATGTTTAGTTTTTTAATTTTATCTGGGTCCTACTGAAAAACAGCGTTGCGGCTTGCCGCAACATTATGCTGAGTGGGCCCATTTTACACCATATCGGTACTATTCCTAAGTATATTGTATTTCTTTCTATTATATATCTACGTGTATCGAATGTGTGTAAATAAATGTTTCTCTCTCTCTCTCTCTCTCTCTCTCACTCAGAGACACCAGTTAATAGCTAACAACTTACTCGTTTTTCCAACTTACATTCCTTCCGTCACGGGAAATTTCGTCAGGTTTAGTTTGTAAGAAAAATGGTCACATTGAGCGCTGTAGCTTGCCGTAGCATCACGCTCAATGTGGCCCTTTTGGCGGTTTTCGGCAATTATTTACAGACATAGAATGTACCAGTTGCTTCGCGTCCCGCGTAGGTAAAAGCACACCGAGGGAAGGCGAAATTCCTATGAATCATGTTATAGGCGATGCGGTTAGCAACCCATCACTATTTTGATTCCCTTTTCCACCTTTTCGCCTACAATCCGTAAGGGATATAGACATGATTTGTGTATGTATGTGTGTGTATTTTTATTTTTTGTGTTGTGTCGAATTTTGCCAATAAATGTATTTAGTCTTCTTCTTCTTCTTATAGTAGTAGGTACGGGACGAACAGGATGCAAGTGGCGCAGGACAGAGTCGAGTGGAGAAATCTGAAGGAGAATTATACCAACATAGTTGAGACAGGCTAAGAAGAAGAACTTAATAATTCAGACTAAGCGGCTAGCGGCCAAGACCACGCGAGATAGCCTAGTCCTAGTGTTTAGAAAACCTGACTACGAAGCTTTAGGTCCCGGGTTTGATACCCGGCCGGATTTTCGCAGATCTGCACCAAATGTCAAACCTATGTCAAAATCATCAGTGTGATTTTGACATCCTTCGCACGACTATTGTCCAAAACGAAATATGTCCAAGTCTTCAAAAATGTCCAACCAGTAATTGGTCCAGCCATAAAAATGTTCAATCATAATTGGTCCAGCCATAACATTGTCTAATCAGTAATTTGTCCAGACATTAAGATGTCCAACTATAGAAATATCCGACCAGATACATGACCAGCTATAATAACGGCCAGCCATAAAAAAATATACTGTATTGTTTTGTACTGATTTATGGTGTTCAATAAAGAGTATTTGTATTGTATTATATTGCACTGTCTTGTTATGATTATTGTTATTATTATAGTAATTTAGTGGAACACACACTCACAAATCACGTCTGTATCCCTTACTGGGTAGACAGAGTCTAGGGTAGCAAGACAGGCCCCGTTTATCAAGACTGTGGGCGTACAGGTGGAAAGGGGAATCAAAATAGTGATGGGTTGCTAGCCACGTCGCCTGTATAACATGATCCCTTTATGGGCTTTAGCGGGTAAATAGGTATGTATTTAAAATATTGTATCCTAATTTGATGTTGAATCTGGCCACAAACATGAAAACATACGAGTTATAATACTAATACCCTATAATGACTCACACCAGGCAATCTATTTTCGTCGTCAACTGTGTTAAAATAGAGGTCAATATGGATTGAGTTACTGACTATTGTCAATTGTTTCTGGTCTTTGTATTATGCACCGAACGCGTGAGTAACGCAGTAAACAATGTGACTAATTAAGTGTACAAATATAGTGATCTTGCACAATGTTTGCATTATTTTCTTCCTAAAATGACTGAATGATGATACATAAATCACGTCTTTATCCCTCACGGGGTAGACAAAGCCTAAGGTGGAGCATGGAGGTGGAATCAAAATAGTGACGGGTTGCTAGTCGCATCGCCTATAGCATGATTCCTAAGAGTTTCGTTCATTTCCTCGATTGGCTTTTACCATCTGCGCGGGACGAGAAGCAAGCTGGTACATTGTATGGTTTTTCTTTGCTCCCAGCCCAGCATGGAAGTAAAGTACAAAAACACTAGCAGGGCTATTTAGTCAAAACTACCCTCAACCTACCCAACAATCTGCTGAGATATTCCGAAACAATTGTAAGAATGTACAAACGCTTTGCTCTGCTAATAAACATTACTAAATACGGCATCCACCGATAGGAGCATCTTTCCAATGCCTCTACAAGTCAAAAAAGCCTAAACATTTAGGAAGAACCGTTATGCAAATAAAAGCACGTGGAAGGAACAAACACGCGACGTAAAAGGAATGAACAAATATGCAACCTAGCTCCTGGTCTGTTTCAAGGCTTATTAGCTTTGCTACTGGTGTTGCCGCCCGATAGTCCACTCGATGGTGTTATCGATATCGAAAGTTTGAGCGTAGACAATAGTATCGATAGCTCTCTTCGTACAATACTATTGGTAAGCAGTACTATCGATAGTATCGAAATTATTGTATAGAGAACTATCAAAATTGTTGATTGTATCGATAAGTTGGTAGTGATTGGATGCGAGAAGTCCAAGACAGGGTCAAATGGTGATAGGGTAGGACGCCCCGTAAGCGCCGGGAACGTGGGCCGCTGTCTTTTTCAAGACGGGGGCCACGAGGAGGCAACCTCTATAAAAAATTTAAGCGGCACCAGCGGGGGAGGGCGGGATTTCCCAAACCTGCAGTGCACAGGTGCCGCGAAGAGGGAACCCCATCCCGGGGCGGTCGTGGGGAATCCGTGTGGTTTTTAGTGGGTATGCCTGCCGTCGCGGGAGAGCCCCACATACCCCAGTAAACCCGTACCGGGCGGATGCATTTTCCACACGATAAAAAAAAGGCCTAGCGGGAGGAGCTAGGGGGGGGGGGGGTTGGTTCCTTCTTCATGCTGAAACGACGGGACGGATTTGGATAAAATTTGGAACGGAGATAGCTGGTACCCTTTTTTTTTTTTTTTTTTAACGTGTGGAAAATGCGCCTTATGCATCTCCGCGCTCGGGGCAGCACGAACGGAGGTATGACGGGTTCTCCATCTCGCCGCTACCATCCCTATGGAAGGAGGGGAGAGGCCTACCGTCTAAAAACACACACGTTCCCTCCAGGCCTTGAACTGCGGGCGTTGCGGGCGAACACCGTGACCACCGCAACGTCCACTGGCCGCCCCGGGATGGGGCAGGTGGCGACGGCACCGTTGAATGCGGGTTCCGGATTCCCCGCCCTCCCCCGCCGGTGACCGTCTGTTTTTTTAAAGAGGTTGACTCCTCGTAGCCCCCTCAGCGGCCCACGTTCCCAGCGCCAGCGGGCCGGGGTTACGTGACGGCCGACATGACCGAGATCACGCCGCCCTGTTGATTTTTATAGAGGTTTACTCCTCGCGGCCCCCCTATCTTGAAAAAGACGAGGCGGCCCACGGTCCCGGCCCTGCGGACCGGGTTTGCGTGCCGTCCGACCGTGACCGAGGTCACGTCATCCTCTGGATTATTATAGAGGTTTACTCCTCGCGGCCCCCTTATCTTGAAAAAGACGAGGCGGCCCACGGTCCCGGCCCTACGGACCAGAGGTTTACGTGCCGTCCGACCGTGACCGAGGTCACGTCGCCCTCTGGATTTTTATAGAGGTTTACTCCTCGCGGCCCCCTTATCTTGAAAAAGACGAGGCGGCCCACGGTCCCGGCCCTGCGGACCAGGTTACGTGCCGACCGGAAATGACCGAGGTCATTCCGCTCCGCGATCGCATCCCTTGCGGGACGCACCGCTTCGACGGCAGGCTTTCGCCCGCCGCCAGCATGAGGCTCGCCCTTCCGTTCCCCGCCCGGGGCGAACAGCAGGTACAAGGTTGGACTCGCCCCCGTCCCTCCCCGTACGAGGCGTTTGGCGCCTCCAGGTTTGGTGCAGAGCTACGGTCAACGCACCACTCGTCCCCGCCCCAGAGCGGGCACCAGTGGTGGCCGCAGATGCAGAGCAGCTCCCCGGCAGCTACCGCACACCCCGTCCCCCCCTAGGCTTCCCCCCCTCAGAGAACGCAGGGCCTGCCGGTAACCGCAAAGCGTCACCTACCTTTCGCCAGCTCCAGGCCGAGTGAGCAGTTCGGCGGGAGGGGCTACTCGGTAGGGGCTCAGTTCAGCCAGGCAACACCCCACGCTTCTGTCCCTCGTTGCCCCAAGGCTCCCCTTCCCCCCAAAAGGCGTTTGGCGCCTCCAGGTTTGTTGCAGAGCTACGGTCAACGCACCACTCGTCCCCGCCCCAGAGCGGGCACCAGTGGTGGCCGCAGATGCAGAGCAGCTCCCCGGCAGCTACCGCCCGCCTTTCCCCTCCTAAACTTGATCCCTCCCTTGATAAAAAAGGGGCTTTCGCCCCGGCCCTCGCCAAAATATAAATAAATAGACATAATACTTCGCCCCGCCCTACCCCCCCACCCCCCCAGGTCGGATATTTGCCACCAGCTAAGTAATCCCCGAGGGGTTTAATCAGCCGTTGTTGCCCAGGGTGCACCGGCCTAAGCGTTACCCTTCCCCCCCCATGGGGCCAAAGCCCCTGATAGAAGGGAACTGTAACGCTAGAGCTCTCGGGGAGGTTTCCGACATAGCACCCCGAGATAGCTGGTACCCTAGATTAACACATAGGCTACTTTTATCCCGGAAAATTGCATCTCAAAGGTCGTAGCTCTTAACGTAACTAATTATTGCAGAATATACCATCAACAACAGTTTACTCTAATTCTACGCAGACGAAGTCGCGGGCACAAGCTAGTAAACTATATTTATTTATTTAGGCCAATGATGACGATGACGATGAAAGTCAGCCATTGATAGCGGAGTTGCCAGACCACTTACTCATAATATTGAAAACGCTGTCCGGTGCAGCGCTGTGCGCGGGCGCAACGTGGAGTTTACGCGACGCGGCCAGGGTTGCCAACACCTTGTAAAAACTTGCCAAAAATATTTTTTACCCCCGACGCAAGAGGGGTGTTAAAAGTTTGACGTTGATGTTTCTCTCTCTCTTCTTCTGGTCGTATGTAATGTATGTATGTATGTATAACTAAAAAGATGAATACACAACACACATGCACAAAGGCGAACTTTTCCCTAAAAGGGATCGCTTCCAGCTAACCTTTGAACGATTGACAGGACATAAGTATTAAGCAAGAGTAGACACACAGAAAAAGTAAAAGAACCGATCGTAGGTCGTAGAGGATCGTGATCGTAGTCGTATCTGTCTGTTATCTCTTCACGCTTAAACCCTTAAACCGATATAGTCGGAATTTGGTTTCGAGTGTTGATATTTTCTTTTTCACTCTATTGACTAAGGCTTTGTTCACAAGGTAGTACTATCTATAATATTTTTTTTGTTCCAGAAATTAACTAAGTTAATAAGGCAGTTTTGGACCCATGTTGATATAACATTATTTACTCGTTACACCACCAGGAATCCATGGTTAAAATCTGTCGATATACTCCTTCCCACCCTGCAGATTTTCCTGTAATCTGTAGGAAAAGATATATTTTCCGTATTTCTTTCAAAATTTTAGACCCAGTAGTTTCGGAGATAAGGGGGTGGGGGGTGGTTTAGTTTTCTGGGGAAATAACATAGGAAAAAGTATATATAGGTACCGGAAAATCACTTAAGTCTCTTAGGATGTCACGTTATGTTACGGATGTTCCAGTAGTATGTCAAGCCAAGATCAAGCCAACAGGACTGGCGAGCAGCACCGTATGTAATATTGTACTGTAGGTACAATACAATACAATACAATAACTCTTTATTGAACACCACATATAACAACCAAAACCGAAAAAAGGTATACAGAATATTACAAGGTAACAATAGGCGGCCCTACCCTACCCTATACCCTAGCCGACTATAGTACATTGTTGTAGAGGCTGGAAAGTGAGCAATAGATGGACGAGGGAGTTCGAGGGCCGAGCCGCAGGTGAGGCCCTCGAAGAGAGACGAGTCCATCTATTGCACTTTTGGGCGAGACATTACATAGTGCTTTTCACGACTACTGCGAGGAAATAAAAAACATGAACGTAAATACAACAGTAAAGTTTCACTCTCCCGCCAAATTTTACTTTAAAGAAAAAAAAAACGAGAGCGCTCTAGTGGCCAGTCACGCAAAGCCTTTTTTTGTTATGTTATTTTATTAAGCAAAAAAGCGCTTCGAAGTGCTTATTAAACTATTAAATTTTCATTTCATTTCATTAAACACACCCATAATCGCTTATAGTTTTAATATGACGTGACAAGGCCGGACTGACGACTCTGACTTTAAGACAGGACTTAAACATTAAAGACGAAACAATTTACATCAGGCGTGGCTGTATGGACCTAGTTTCCTTTGCCTGTCCCTGATGAGATAAACCTTGAAAAAATGTAATATGAAGCACACGACGTGTTCCGATTGGTCGATTTTGTGTAATAGCATCACAAATTGTGTTCTGATTGGTGGGATCAGGGATCAGCATGCCGATGTGATTGGACAACTTGGTCTTTGAAACTGTCCAACAATGTTATTGTTGGCCTGTTTGAATTCATAGTTGGCCTGTTCATTCAACCTACAACTATACTTTGTTTTGGGGCCCCATTACTGACCATCTTTTGCCACATTTCCGAGCAGTGGCGTGAAAAACTTTTTTTTTCTCTAGCTAGCTCTAAATCAAAACTGACTTTACGGGCAGAATATCTTTATATCACTAAAGATTGTATTGTTAGAACGCAAGTTTTCACTGAAAAAAGACCTTGACTTATGTGACCTGCGTATGACAATGAACCACTACGTAGGTACAGGATTTTCTTGATCGAATACTTACACAAAATAAGTATTTTACATACATTAATTATGCTGAAAACTAAACAGTGCTGCGTAACGCAATACATTATTGTAAATCATGTCTTTATCCATTACGGGGTAGACAGCGTAGAGTGACAAGACTTAAAGACCAGCTTACCATGTAAGTGGGCGCATAGGTGGAAGGTTTTTCAAAATAGGGATGGGTTGTCAGTCGCATTGTTTACAACATAATCCTTAAGATTTTTCACAAACAGTGCAGCTTCCCAAATACGATCACAGTATATACAACAGTACGCATGTATGTGAATTTTCTCACAACTTTTTTAGTCCTATTGTCGGATGTATGAAAATGCTTCTCATAACTTTTTTTTTTTAATGCTAACGAGCGAAACTCATAAAATCACTAATCCTACACCATGTTTAATAACCATGTGACCGTCAGGACACGTGACCTGTAGGCTTATTACCTAACTCGCTCGCAATCGCCATCGTGTTCATTTTGACAGTTCTTGTATGAATGTGACAGCTAGCTGATTCCGATGCCAATTGTCAGCCCATACATGAACTGTCAAAATGAACACGATGGCAATTGCGAGCGAGTTAGGTAATACGCCTACTGATCGAAAATTCGTAAGACGGAGGGAGAGTTGCTGCTGGGTCGTGTAAACGGCGCAGGGCGCTTGCGCAAGAGTGCGTGTGTGTACTTTTCACTTCTGCCGTCACTCCCGGAGTGCAACCCGTTGTTTTTTTAAATTAAAAACGCGCTGCATGTGTTCTTACTAGGCAACCCTATTCGGCGCAATTTATGCACTTTTTCTACCGCGCTATTTTTAGCACTTCGGAACCGCGATAGGCGATGTATCGGCGCCGGCGCGTTGCTAGCCACGTGGAATAGACAAACAGAAGCATTTACATTCAGAATTACCCTGGAATTTAATGTGGGGGGATTATGGATGAAGAAAATTATTTACAGACCCTCGGGTGGCATAAACACTTTGGGTTAAATCTTGCAAGTCTGACCCACTTTTTGTGGTTGGATGACGGATTGACTTGATTTATAATTTGATATAATAATGATGGATGACAATGCAAGTACATCATCTCATCATCTTCAACCTATATACTTCCCACTGCTGGGCACAGGCATCCTATCAGAATGAGAGGGCTTGGGCTGTAGTTGCCATTCGGGCCCGTGCGGATTGGGAACATCACACACACCATTGAATTGCTTCAAAGATGTGTGCAGGTGTGACCACGACTTTTTAATGCAAATACAGTACAAAATGATGTAGAATGTTTATTCAGAACAAAATGATATAGGTAGGTACCTTTATATAAATATTAATGTACTTAGACTGTAACCCAATATTAAGTTTAATTAAATCATTAATAATAATAACTAAATTTGTACGTCATATAGTGACAAAACATGTGAAACTGTCTTTCTTTCATACCACAATATTATGTACCATGTTTTATGCAAATAAATGATTATGATTATGATTATGTAAACAAAAATGCTTATTTTTAGTTTTGTAATAAAAGTAAAAAATATTTAATGTTCCGGTCACACAGACAACAAAAAACTTCGATAACAATCTGTGAGTAAAAGAATGTGACAATTTTGACAGCGTAGTCGTGTGCTGGGGCTTTACCATGACGTCTTAATGCGATTCAATTCCGATTCAGTTTAGGTTCGCTCGCTGTCAGATCCGCACTACGCATTAAGACGTCAAGGTAAGGCCCTGTTCGTGTAAGAAAACTGGCAGAACGTATTGCAAAATATACGGCTGATAAATCACGCCACTCATTTCATTTTTACACAGTACACAAATTATCAGGTCGTACATTTGCCATTCCAGTTCGACGATAGGATGTACCCAATTTAAGGTGTCAACGGAATTGTTTAAAAATGGAAAGTTATAATTTTGCATATATTATCCAAAAGGACGCTTGTTTGTAAGATGAGCGAGAGTTTCGAGAAAGCTGCGTTTGCAACTCTCTGGTTTGTAAAAGCTGTCACAGTAGACCAGTAACCAATCTACAAGAATTCGCACCTTGATCTACGCCCTCTCTTCAGTCTTCTGTGCTCAGTGGCTTAAGATATAATTGCCTGCATTTAGTGCCAGTTCCTCTGCGTGGGTGGGGGACTTTGTGCAAGACCCGTCTGGATCGCTAACACCATCTAACTTGAGTCCTGCCGACGAGCAGCTGTGCTTGCGCTGTTGTATTCTGGCGTGGAGAGGCAGTTAAACCCAAAACCAAAAAAAGTGACATTACCACTGCTTGTTTTGCTTAGGGGCAGGGCCCTGCTAACATTGGATTTCTCATATTTTCTTGCTGAATCGCCCTTCTCAGTGCGCGATTCCGACTTGCTGTGGCCATTTTTTTTATAAGTCAATATGTTTTAGTTATTATTTGAGGTTTTTCTGAAGGCTGTTTTATTTTTACAACTTTACTAGCTTTATATTAACTTGCAACGTATGTAAGTATGTTTGTTCGGGTGGACTCAATTCTCAAGCATCTTCAACCGATTGAGCTGAAATTTTGCAAACTTGAGTAAGTCGGATGACATACAATAATATAGTAGTGGAGTTCTAGTAGTTCAGCCGGGATCGTCTCCACAGGAGGGAACTCTTTAACGGTTGGTGCGTGTAGGCGACGCACCTATTTAGGCAGCTACCTTTTTAGCAAACTATTCTATTTTGGCACTAGCCGCAAATAAAATGAATTGCACGCAGCGCTGAAAAAAAGAAAAACAAAAGAAGTGAGTCGTGTCATTGCTCTTGTCAACGGAAATATTCCGAATTAATTCTGAGACACAGATCTATATGGGGAGTGTGAATAGTTACGTTGGGAGGGGAAGGCCTAGACGGACGTTCCGAGACCAAATAGGAGACGTTTTGGAAAAAAGTCAGATCAGGCGTACCCGAAACCGACGAGCATGTATGAAGAGATTGATGACTGTGGATGAAGCGAAAGAAATATGTCAGGATCGTAGCAAGTGGAACAAAGTAGTCTCTGCCTACCCCTGTGGGAAAGAGACGTGACGGTATGTATGTGTATGTATGTATGTATGTATGTTAATTCTGAGAGATCTTGAATAAGTTGAGAATTGCTCAGATAAGTACACTCGGCTCTCCATTACGGGCGATGATTGATTGCATCGGAACTGGTGTGGCGTTATCGCTAACTGTACCGCAACCAGTTGGCCCGAGAAAACCTGCTCGGGAGACCAACTCTTTTAACCTCATTAAACTGAGCTAGGATTGGTATAATATTCGACAAGCGTTTGCGGTAAATACTGAAATTCAAAAACTCGTTTGATCGAATAATTGTTTGGTCAATGAAATGTTTGGTCGAATGATCGATTGGTCTAAATTTTTTCCAGCTGAATCTGAAAATATTTTACACAGCAAAGTTGAATTTATACTAAACATAAGTCGATCGATGATTTTAGTATACATTCAGTTTAGACCAAATGATCACTCGAGCATCCAAACACACTGGTCAAAAAATCCAGTCGGATATTTGCCAACAACTAACTAATAAAAAAAGGAAAATCAACCGTTGTTGCCTAGGGTGCATCGGACCAAATACAGGGCAGCATGCATAGACATGGAGATATACGCATGCCACTAATTACAAGTGACCAAAGCGAACCTGCGCACGAGCAAGTGGGACTAGCGCCGCAGAGAAAGCCGTGCGTCGGGTTTTGGGCGCGACCGGTTAGGTGATTCGACTCCAATGCTAACATAACATTGGATCCGAAAACTGCGACTGTATAAAAAAGCAGTCAAGCGCGAGTCGTACACAACGTGTCAGTGCTATTTCAATTGATGTTATTCAAGTTGTTGTCCGCGACTTTGTCTGCAAATATTACACACTTAGGTCCGACCATGCACACCGGAGCGTAATACAAAAAAGAGCAAGAGATAGAAACAAGTCGATTCGATGTTTGATTTTCAAATTCTATGCCTAGTGATAAAAAAAAAACATTAAAACGTTCGGATACCTGCACTTTTAGCCATAAAATTGAAATTCATCTGTTAAGGTTGTAAAGGGCCGGTGCGTAAAAATGTCGACGGTGCTTTTACGCAACAAAAAGTATGAAAAAACGGTGAGAAAACGTGACGCCTACGACACGACACTGTGCGATTCTCTTAAGTTGGATCGATCGCTGTCAGATCCATACTAGAAGTGTCAAAAATGACAGCTGGAACGTAGCTAAAATCGGCTTTGAATAGCATTATTACGCCATGGTAAGGTATACGTCATGATACACGATCCTATCCTATCCTATCCTATCCTACTTCCTACTAATATTATAAATGTGAAAGTTTGTGAGTATGGATGTTTGGATGTTTGTTACTCTTTCACGCCAGAACGGCTGGACAGATCTGGATGAAATTTGGAACATAGATAGAGTATAGTCTGGAATAACACATAGGCAACTTTTTATCCCGGAAAATTGCGGAATTCTTGCGGGATATCGATAAACGAATTCTATGCAGACGAAGTTGCGGGCAACAGCTAGTTACTAATAAAGCTAGGTCAATGAAAATGGCAATTCATAACTTATATTCCAAACTGGGCTTAATTATTTTGCAGGGAATCACCATTCTGGTCCTTTCAGCCCCAACTTAATTTTTCCAAGTCTTTTTACAGAAAATAATAATTGTCACTTCTCAGATAATTAGAGTACTTGTGCATGGGCTCGTAATTGGTAGCTTATCAGTACGATAAGATAATTATGTTTCATTGATATTCGGGTTTTAAGATTGTTCTAACGCTGATATAATTTTATTTCACTTTTATACATTTTCGTACGCTAAATAAATATAAATATTGTGGAACAACGCAAGCTGATTGATCTGAGACCTTACCATGACGTCTTAATGCGAATCAATTCCAACTCAGTTCAGGCTTTCGCTGTCAGACGTCATGGTAGGTCCCCAGGTTCTAATTTAAATGAATTTTTTGCAGACGAAGTCGCGGGCAACAACTAGTATATAAGTGGATAAATTATTACTAAAATACAGGGGCCTTACGATGACGTCTTATTGCGATTCAATTCCGATCCAAAGTTGGTTCGACCGCTGTCAGATTCATACGAGAAGAGTCAAAAATGACAGCTGAAGAAACGGAATTGAGTCCTCCCAGTTACCTCCACGTGTGGTCAAGAGCTGCGGTTCGTTTTTGGATCCGTCCGGGGGAAGAGCAGTGCTTGCTCCGGTGCGCCTTGGGCATCGGCTAATGATTTCCTGGCAGTTTCAGAGGGATATCATTGACCGTTGGCTAAGAGCTTGACAGGGAGGGGTCTTTGACCATTACCATAGAACGTTGCCGACATTTAGTCACAAGATTTTCTAATTATGTTTTTGTTACTTTGACATTGGCGAAGTTGTCGCTATCACGACTTGATACGCCACAGATAAGAAGAAGAAGAACCTTGACACTGGCAAAGTTGCCCCATTGGACCGAAGCCATCTACTCTGGGAAAAAAATCAAGTAAAGTAACTGACTTAGCTCAGCAAATTGCACATCGTTGGTTCCATAAGGCTCTAGAGCGATGGGATGACGGCGTACAGGATGGAAGGCCTCTCGTGGATGGATGATCTGGTAAAGATTGAGGCAAGCTAGTAGCTGCGGGTAGAACAAAACTGTCTTGGAGATCTTTGGGGAAGACCTGTGTCCAGCAATGGATGTCTCTCGGCTGATAGTTATGTTGACGAAATACACTAAGGGTGACCTTCACCGATTTGATACGAGATAATTAATTTTTAACAATGATAATGTGTTTCTTATTATATTGTAAATGGGTTGCCAAAAAATCATCTCAAGGTTGTACTTAAAAAATACATAGGTGCATACACACATACATAAGTCAAATCTTTATCGTATACGGGGTACCTAGAGGGCGTAAGGGTACAAGACCTAAAGGCCACGTTTAGCATGATTGTGGGCGTATAGGTGGAAAGGGAATTCCAAAGAGAGATGAGTTGCTTGTCGCATCGCCTATAACATGATTCCTAAGATTGTCGCCAATTCCTTCGATGGGCTTTTAGCATCTACACTGTGTTTTCCTTTGGTCCCAGACCAGTATGGAAGTATACAGATCAGTAGGCTTATTACCTAACTCGCTCGCAATCGCCATCGTGTTCATTTTGACAGTTCATGTATGGGCTGACACTTGGCATCGGAATCAGCTAGCTGTCACATTCATACAAGAACTGTCAAAATGAACACGATGGCGATTGCGAGCGAGTTAGGTAATAAGCCTGCAGCATGGAAGTGCTTAATAAAGTTGAAAAAACTTACTCAAATTTAGTTTCAAACATTTTAAATTTCAATTGGAAGTATCTAATGTCAAAAAGCCTAAGGGAATAAAATGGCAATTAATGAAAAGGAAAAAGAATACTTGTGGTTTAATTTTTAGTTTTATGCATACTTCGACATTGGGCGGCGGCGGGAGCGTCGGTGTCACTCTGCTAATTAAGCCAGGGTGCGGCAGGGCGCGCCGAGGGCGGGGGGAGGGGAAGGCTCTCCATTACACGGTGTTTATTGTGACAATTATACCACCTGTAGGGGTGACACTGGTAAAAATTGAGTTACGTGGACTGTCGGCATCGTAGTGTTTTAGAGCGAGGTTTTCCTTTCTGAACGTCTAGTTACTAAGTTAGAAATTAAAATTTCTAACGGTAAAACCGTAAAAGTAAACATAAAAAATCAAGAAATAAAATGAGAGAGATAGAGACCTCAGGAGACCCCAGAGCTGGCGCTTACCTCTCCCAGCGAATTTCTCTGGCTGTACAGAGAGGTAATGCCGCCAGTGTGTTGGGGTCTATGCCGCAGGAGGGCCTTGTTTTCTTTTTATAGTTAGGTATATTTATTTAGTTTTAAGTTTTGTATATTTAGTTAACTCTTATATCAACGAATAAAGATTTAAAATATGAAAAAAAAGAAATAAAATTCTGGATTCATTTGATAGTACCTATCATTTGATAAACAGCGCCTTCTCTCGTCCCTGGTGAGCAGTAGATGTTCCACGGGAGTTTGTAATTGTGTCGTACAGACACGTCATTTAAACAGATGACGCTTAGCGACAAAAATTTGCATACTAACAAGGTCACGTGACAGCTAGTAACAGGCAGAAAAATTCGAAGACTACCCACCTGCTATGGGTGGTGTAGGGGTATAGCACGCGTCACGGAATGACGAGAATCCGGGTTCGACTCCCGGCTATAGCTTTTTTCGGATTTTTCCGACCATATACCTGTGAACTAAAACAATAATCATGTTAAAGGCGATGCGGCTAGCAACCCATCACTATTTGAATTCCCCTCTTCACCCATACGGCGCCCACAGTCATGCTAAACGTGGTCTTTCGGTCTTGTTACCTTAGGCTCTGTCATCTGACTCTGATAACGTTTTTTTGGTGATATTTCATGTTACAATAACCTTATATAAGCGTTATATAAGAGTTGCAAAAGAGCACAAAGTACCTCAGTACCTCACGTTCCCTATCCAGCAGTTTTAGGCTCCCTTTTAGTGAGGATTTGCTCCTATAAACACACTTAAAGAGAACAACGACTTTATTAAAAAGTTGTCTAATCTTCGTCCACGCATCTTGAGTGTAAAACGCGTCCCGTAGGCTTATTTATTACCTAACTCGCTCGCAATCGCCATCGTGTTCATTTTGACAGTTCTTCTATGAATGTGACAGCTAGCTGATTCCGATGCCAATTGTCAGCCCATACGTGAACTATCAAAATGAACACGATGGCGATTGCGAGCGAGTTAGACGATAAGCATACCGTTTTGTCGATTGTCGCTCAGTGCGTCCTTTTTCAATTGACTCAATATAACAAGGATGCACTGCGAAAATCTAGACAACAGTCCCGAGTTGCGATGCTGCGTTGTTGCCAAGAGCTCTTGTGTTTAAGGAAAATGCTAATGTGGCCTTGATAGAGGCCGTTGATATGTTCGTTACAACCACAACAGAAATTCCGATTAGCATTTTGAATGGCAGCGAGCACCTGCTGTCGGCCGAAGTCACATTCCGGGCATAGTTTGCGGTACGAAATAGACCAATTGATAGATTGTTAATGCTTAAAACTAAAACGCAATTATCAATAATTTTCGTCAAAAAATCAATACAATACAATACCTCTTTATTGAACACCACATGTAACAACCAAAACAGAAAAAGGTATACAGAAAATTACAAGGATAGGCGGACTTATCGATACAGAGCGATCTCTACCAGGCAACCATAATGGACTGGAGAACAGAACAGATCTGAGCAGGTGATGCAATTTAGAATATAATATATCAATATACTAAAGTACTGAAATACATAATTATTATTATACATGAAACACACATTTATCGAGGTATTTGCTGATGGTACCTTTTTTGATAATTCTATTACTGTCAGTTATGAAATTTTGGATCCATGGGGTCCTGGTGCACATAGAGCCATCGAAGAACTTCAAAAGCGGGTCAATACAACAGGAAACTAAAGGACCGTAGCTATCTCTCTCAACGAATTAGTATAGATATTTAACGAGGCAGTGGTGCCAGCCTTTTGGGCACGGAGACTTTTTTAACTGACTTCAAAAAAGGAGAAAGTTTCTCTACTTAATTGGGTAGACAGAGCCCAAGGCAACAAGAGCTATAGACCACGTTTAGCATGATTGTGTGTGTAATGAATTTAGATTGAACTTTAAGCATCTATATTTAATTTCTGCCAAGAAAATGTATTATTTGTATTTACATATCCATCAAGCTCCCAAACTTACATTTTAGATTTTGGCTTAAATTAATTTCCTTAATTTTAACAACTACGCAATTTTTTCCTCGTACAACTTGCAGCAACATTCCCTGAGCGGTACAACTTCTTTAAAAAGCGAGCCTACCTGTTCCTGAAAGGGCCAGCAACGCACCTATGATTCCCCACGTCTTGCAGGTGCTCGGCGATGGTAATCACTTTCCATCAGATGACCCTTCTCGTTTGCCCCCCTCTTAATATACCTAAAAAAAAAACTAAAGTATTAGTAAATTTTCATGTCCAGTTGATAAATGTTTTTCCCTAGCCCAGGGTTCGGAGGCAGCCCTGAATACGCCGCGCCCGGCGCCATCATTCACGAAAATCCCCCCGCGCCGCCGCCCGCGCACCCCTCGCTTAGGCATAGATCCTTATTAATACACGCTCTAGGTCAGACACGGAAAGGGGCACTTCAATACGCCACGTTGGGCTATCCCATAGGGAAAACGTGATAGAGCGGAGTCCATGCAATTTCTACGAATGAAAATTTCGCTATAGACCGACCGCTTAAATGAGTCCTCGCCCGCGCGGTGCAGGGGCGCGGGGTGGGGCGACCACGGGGGGCGAGAGGTGCGTGCGGCTGGCGTACTACCCGCCCGCACCTCTCTCGGTCCCCTTTGTCGTCATACCCTGTGCCGGTCGGTCGCTAAACCAGTGTGACGGTCTCATCATCTTCTATATATGTCCTAAAGCGAGTAATATCCGTAATTTTTTTACTGCTCATTCTAGAAAGAGACGGGTAGGTAGTCTGTCTCGCGCGCAGCTCTCACGCTAGCCGCACTACACGGATTCGACACTTCACACACGCCATAGAATTTCTTCGCAGGTGTATGCAGTCCTCACGATGTTTTCCTTCAAAAAAACCTTATGGTAAATTTCAGATAGACTCTGAAAAACTCAGAGGTTGACCACAGTTTTAGCGTGGCGATTGCTGCACTCTAATTAGCCACAGGTCAAGCTCGGGCCTTACGATGACGTCTTAATGCGATTCAAGTTATTATTCTGAGGAGCCTCTGGAGACGCATCTACAAAAGTAACTCTTCGGATGCCCCGTCTCAAATGTCTTGCGTAATAATCCCTCATGCAGGAATAACAGACCGCTTTGACTAAATATGGCGGGAGCAATAGTTACAGCGTGTAGCGAGTCATGCGACACACATGTTTCGGATACTCAAAAGTGCTAATGAACTGTAAATTAGTGGTCATAGACTGTGTCGAAATATTTTATAACACTTTAACAGAAGATATACTGGCATCATAATGTTTTTTAAGCCTGGGTCCCGATTTTTGAAAGCACATCACTCGAAAGTGGTATAAATCAGCTTATATCTCCAAAAACTACAGCTCTAATCAAAGTTTTTACTAGTTCACAAGGTTAATGCTCCTCTCATTTACTCAAAGGTTAACTGGTAGAGATCCCTTATAGGGATAAGTTCGCCTTTGTGCATATATTTAAGGTCTTTTTTTGTGATTTGTCTCTACTTCTCTATATTTGTACAATAAAGCATTTACTTACTTACTTAATGAGAGCTGTGTCTTCTATGCTACTCGTATTTAAAGTCATGATTCCCTCCATTCCCTCGATGGGTTTTTACCATAGGAAGAGAAGCAACAGGTAGATTCAATGTTTTTTCTTTACTCTCAAATCAGCATGGAAGCATGAAGAAAGAAAACCAAAAGTATCCAAGATTTAGAGTCCCGACTACATTTGCTCTAATTACAGACGTGGCGACTCGACCCAATTCGCTGCGCGCGCGTCGATAAGAGGTCGCGCGATAACCCCGGCCCAACGCCGGCAGGGCATTAAACAAAATGTAACTCAGATGCTTACGTTTCTGAGTTGCATTTCCAATGGCACAGTTCATATCACAGTTGACAAATGCATGTCGTCTCTTAGGTCTTGGGTATACTTCGAAATACGACTTTTCGTGCCTTTCGGCCCCCTAATTCGCCAATCCGGTGACAAGTGACAATTCGAGTTGCAATGCGTGGTCAATATGACACCAACCGGCGTAGATTCTCTTCGAGTTTGTAATGTAAACTAAATTGTCACTTGTCACTGACAATTGTCGCGTTGGTGAAATAGGGGCCTGCTCACACTAATTGTCATAATAAAAGAGTGAGGGGACGATGTCACGAACTTCGAGCTTCGAACTTAGTAGCCCCCCTGCGTAATTTTCGAAAGGCACCGCGTGGTCTGGGGGTCTATTCGAAATTCGGAGTTCGTAGCACTGTCCTTGTCGCTCTCATATTGCTGACTATTAGTGTAAGCGGATAAGCACGACATGGAAGTAAAAGTTTTGCAATATCTACGCTGCTAGTGCAATGGTGCATAACCATCCACTTAATTTTCACTATGCATAAACGAAATGCATAGTTTCATGCCTGCGATTAATCAGTATAAAAACAACATACATAAGTCCCGTCTTTGTCCCTTACAGGGTAGACAGTACCTAGGGTAATAAAACCCAAAGGCCACGCTTAGCATGATTGTGAGAAACAAAATTCATAAAAATAGAGACTTAATGATCATTACGTAAATTTTACAGGCAATACCCTTGTCGCTACTACTGTCTTACTCTTTAATCCTGCGCTTGAAATTACTGGCATTGAGTTATTCTATACTAGCCCTCTTAGTGTAAGGTCTAAGTGGACGCTAGAAGCGGAGCGTTTGGCGGAGCGTGTAGCGTGGCGGGCAGCGGCAAAGGGCTCTGTGCGGCGTACACTTAGGACACCAAGGCCTCTATTTGGCACTGACAAGCAAGCGATATAACCAAGCGTTTGCAGAGCCGAACATTTAATTTACTATTCGGCGTGAGCATAACCGATTTGAACGCGATGAGTTCGTAGTAAGCTATTCGGGGCGGTTCGTCATTTTCGTTGGGGATTATCAACAGAGCTGTCAAAATGTGACAGAATAAAGAAGAATTCTGATCATCAAATTTAAGCCATAATTAAGAAATAAAACCCCCAAATCCCCAAGCAATCCGAGCCTTTGCAACATAATCGCAGACCGCAGAACGCATGGTCAGGATAGCTGTCAATTTTGACATTTGAATGTGTCAAATCGCCGACTAGCTGCGAAGCAGGACTTTCATTTGTTTAACACGCTCGCTGCACGCCCAACGCAAGCGTCCACTCAGGCCTTACCCTAAGGTCGGTTTCACACGTTAGCCAAGTACAAACAAAGTGTAGAGCCGACCTAATAGCGCGGTATGATGGCAAGCACATGTGGTGCGCATGGGCACATGTTGCCGCCACTCTGCGCGTTATCGGCCACAAGGTGAAAAACAATTAAATACTTTATGAATGAATGCTACACACGCCGCGAGTTCAATGGCGGATATCAGACTGGGTTTACGATTATTCGAAGTTTCTACAATACAAATGTTAGCCTAAGTACTAAATTCCTTTATCCCTTATAGGGTAGACACAGGCTAAGGCAACAAGAGCTAAAGGCCACGTTTAGCAAGACTGTAGGCGTATAGGTGGAAGGGGAAATTAAAATAGTGATGGGTAGCTAGCCGCATCGCCTATAACATGATTCCTATGATTGATGTAGCGCTCGCGAAAACTTGTTACTTTAGGCGTGAAATAGACGTGATTTTTGTGTGTGTGTTAGATCAAGCCACTAATCTAGTATACTTACTTGGTACTTTCGTATTTTGTTTAATGTTTGTGTCACAAATGCAACAATCATTAGGCTATAATTAAACATACTCGCGTGACTGTGATGCTATGTTCAATTGTTTAATCAGGACATTTTACAGGATGACGTCATGAGTCATGACATGGCCTGATAATGGTACATTCTGCATTTAGACTGTTTTTGTTTTGCTCGCAATTGGCACTATCGTTTCTTTGCTCACCGTTTGGCGCCACTGTTGAGTAAGGTCCAGAGGTATAGCTGTCAAAGGCGACTTTATAAGGCAACGTTGTACGGTAATGGTCAAAGACCCCCTCTCCCCTGTCGGGCTCTTAGCCAACAGTCAATGATATCTCTCAGAAGCTGCTAGGAAATCATTAGCCGATGCCCAAGGTGCGCCGGATCAAGCACTGCTCTTCCCCCCGGACGGATCCAAAAACGAACCGCAGCTCTTGACCACACGTGGAGGTAACCGGACTCGCACCCCTCCATAATCATTACAAGCGTGATTGAAAACGTTTATTGTTGTTATATAGAATTTTGTGTATTGTGTCGTATGGCATCGATAACCACTTGACCTTCAAAGACAACAATGACAACTTGATTTGAATGAATTTGACTTTGATTTGTCAGCAGCCCGCGATGACCGGCATGACTTGCTCTTTGTGCTACTGCATTACTTACATACATACATCTATCACGTCTCCATCCCTTACGGGGTAGACAGAGCCTAAGGTAACAGGTACCTAAAGGCCACATTTAGCAAGATTGTGGGCGTATAGGTGGAAAATGGAATCAAAATAGTGATCGGTTGTAGCCTCATCGCCTAAAACATGATTCCTATGATTTTCGCCCATTCCCTCTGCATTAGGTACTTTACAGAGGAAAAGAAACTATATTATACATACTTACACTCAGGTAGATAGGGCCTAAGGTGACAAAACCTAAAGGCCACGTTTAGCATGATTAAGGGCGTATAGGTAGAAAGGGAAATCAAAATAGTGTAAACTCGTCGCAAAATAAAAGGCCCGTTTTGACATTTGTCTTCGCGACGTAACTAGTGATGTAACCATAAGACTCGGTAATCGATACTCACGATAAATCGATTCCAGTTTGGATGAGTATTTGATCGATTTGAATATGTACTGTAAAGTGCATTGGATTAAAGTTCTAATAAGAAAATTTAACTTAAACTGATATTGTAAGTATTTTGAAATGATACAATGTTACGATACGTCAACTTTCTTTCATTTAATATTTTTGTTACAATAACACTCACTCAATCACCAAAAGAAATCAGTAATTAATTTGTCCAAACACTAGTGTTTAAAGAAATAAAACCGGCCAAGTGCGAGTAGGCCTTAAAAATATATATTGATCGATTTATTTTTTTCCTTAACCGATTATTAATAGTCTGTGGACAGTATGAAAAAAATCGTTATTCACAGCACTTAGCGGAGTGGGCGGTAACCATCAATGAAAAATGTAATTACCTTCAAAACATTTCGATCGGTAAAAAATACAGAACTTCATGGGCGTGAACTGTCAAAACGGGCCTTTTATTTTGCGACGAGTTTAATAACCATGATTCCTAAGACTTTCGCACATTCCCTCGATGGGGTTTTACCATCTACGCGGGAATAGAAGCAACTGGTAAATTCTATGTTTTTTCTTTACTCCCGACTAGCATGAAAGAATTACTCCCAGACCAGCATGGAAGACTTATTGCTGTGCTGTGATTGTTCTCGTGCTAACCGTGCTGGAGAGAGATCACTCTGTACTGGCCTCTCGCCACATTATTATGCTGTTCCTGTGCAGCTTTTAAGGAAAAATACAGTCGTACAAAACGATATCGGGACAAAAAACATTTTTGCGATTCAATTCGACCCAAATGGAAGTGCGAAACAATACCACGCTCTTGGTGTAACGCGGTTTTCCTTAAACTTTTTGTGGTTACCACTTTCAGTATTTCAAAAAGTCTATGGACCCCTGTCTTAGCTTATTAGTTCCTGGCACATCTTACTGACCCCTAAAGGGTCCGTTGGGGCGTGCAGCGGTAGGACTCTAGTCGCGTATCCACTAGAGCAGTGTTTTTAACCCGTACAATGAGTTCGTGCCGAACACACTCGCTGAGAGTTCTGATCATCATCACCAGCGTCTTCAACCCACAGTTGGGCATACACCTCCCCAGATGAGGACTTACGCTAGGTTCCCACGCGTGCTCTATGGATTGGGGAGTTCACACACACCATTCAAATAAGCACCTGTGTATGTTCTTGCGAATTAAATAATTTCATTTCATTTCATTCAATTGCTGTGTAGGTGTGTACAGGTTGGTGAAAGCTAATAAAAATGTTGCTATTAGTAAATTAATTACCTTCGAGCGATGTTCTAATTACATTAAAATGTAGATAAAGGGTATAACCATTAATAAACCTTTATTAAACAAGTATGCAAGACTTTTTATGTATACCTACAACTACGCCATAATTCCAGTGTTATTTTATAGTATTTTATGCAACAAGTTGTATTAGAGAGATCCAAAAAGGCGAGAGGTGTGAGAGTAGCGAACATCGTAAGAAATACGCCACAAGCTTTTTTTGACTAACTTATTCAACGTTGCATACAATATTTTTTCTATGACTAAGTAGGTCCGTTCTCCGAAAATGAAGAAGTCCGGTGTTCCAGTCTTTAGTAGGCTTAGGCTTTATCATTGCCGAGATTTTCTACGCAACAAATTTGCCATCACTTCCTGGGCCGCCGCGGATATTTTTTCCGGTATTGATTTAATTTCGTTTTCATCCATGCTTTTTTATGATACGCTACAAAACTTAGGTAAAACTATTGCAATGAAACAACAAACAAGACACGAGCGGGAAACATGAAAACGACGAAATTGGAAGTTTGTTTACAGTAAACTTTGTTTTTAATTAACTAACTTTTTTTTATAGACATGCGTTCTTGGCGCATTTAACCAAAACGTTCACCAACTTGCCAGTGACGTTATTTAAAACAGCCATGCATTTAGTTCAGACAGTTGTAGTTCTATAAAGAACCATATGAATTAAATAATTTGTTTAGTCATGCATAATCATCGTAAATTTAATGTTGATCGTGTAAAAGTTTCACCCAGGTCTGGCAGTCTATGGCTGGCTGAGTAACGAAGGAGCACTTTTAAAGCGACATAAGCCAACAAGTGCTTTAAGAGGGAATAGACAATATTTACTTCCAAAGTCATATCATGGGTGTTTATTTGACCACATCGCATAATTACTTAAGGTTTTGCGACGAGGTCAATTAAAAATCTAGGCGAAATAATAACTAGACATTTTGTGATTTAGTCATTAATGGCAGTCACATTGCGACCTAGAGCTGAGATCATCCCGGTTCTACTATCACATGGCCTGTAAGGTATGTCACGTCACCGTTACGGCGTCGGACCGTGCCCCCAGTTGCTAGCCGGTCAGCGGGTGGCGCACTAATTACATTAACGCCATATTTCAACGACATAGTAAGCGTTATGTAAATAGGGCATGATAAAATAATGCTCATCCATTACGCTAGTCATGGTTGGCTCACACGCGTTCACCGAAAGAGTGATGTCAGTACGTCTTTTAAAATTGTTCCGGTATAATTTGTTGATGACACATACATACACGTCTTTATCCCTTAGGGGTAGACAGAGCTTAAGGTAACAGGTACCTACAGGCCACATTTAGCAAGATTGAGGGCGTATAGATGGTAAACACTGTAATAATGGACACTTGTAACAATGTAATAATGGACAATTGTAATAATGGATATATATTATAAGCGATCATAACTATTACCACTAATCACAATAGGCAAAAGATTAATGATGGCTCACGTGACCTTGATAAAGTAAGATTCTTGAGACGTCCGTCTGCCGCAAGCGCAACGATGTCAATGCCAGGCCAGGCGACGACTGTGTGTCCGCTCGCCTACCCTACCGCTAGCTAGGTAGGCAGGTACGGATGGTGACAGTGACAGTTAAAGGTGGCGCCAGACGGATAGCGCTTACAGTATTTTGTTAACATACGTACCTATTAACATTGAAACTTATTAATTATGTATAATTTTAGTTAACTATTTTAATTTCAATAATCTATTTAATTTTATTTAATATTTAATTTTACTAATTTAACTCTGTAGATTAGTATAAAAAAATGTTTGCATGCCAATATTCTGGCTAGACATGTCAGCGCACTGTAATACTATTTTTAAGACACTATCTTTTACTTACCATGTCTAAAGCAAAATAAATTATTTCATTTCATTTCATTTCATTTCATTAAATGTAATCAAAATAGTGATGGGCTATGATTTACGCCCATTCCCTCGATGGGCTTTTACCATCTGCGCGGGTAAAGAAGCAACTGGTACATTCTATGTTTTTCTTTGCTTCCAGACCAGCATGGAAGAATTAATTATATAATTATTTGTTGACAAATACATACATAAATCACGTCTTTATCCCTTACGGGGTAGACAGAGCCTAATGTAGACCTAAAGGCCACGTTTAGTATGATTGTGGACGTGGGTGGAAAGGGGAATCAAAACAGTTATGGGTTGTTAGCCGCATCGCCTATAACATGAATCCTAAGATTTTCACCCATTCCGTCAATGGGCTTTTACCATCTGCGCAGGAGGAAAAGCATGGAATTTGTTGACAAAATGTTGACATACATAATCGATGTTCAAAGTGTTACTCGTCAAGGGCGAGACTAGTCTAGAGACAAGTTCCTTGCGGCGCATTCTTCTTGGTAATGATGGTCTTTCCGAATGCGCTGGTAGTTTCAAAAATACTGTAAAGGAGCCCTTGGCAGCCAATTTGCAAATATAACATTTTCATTTTCATTTTCAATAAATTTAAGTGAAAAATCAGGAATGAAAAAGGGCAAAAAAGCTTGATATTTGAACTTAAGCCTTTCCTTTCAATTTATACTCGGTGGCAAAAAAACCGTGTCACTTCCCGTAGAAAGTTGTACGAAAAGTGACCTATTTTTTTTTACCTATTCAAACTTACTTAATAGATCCAACCGACAGCCCACTTCCTGTTATCCTGTGAATTATTTTGACTATTCGAATAGACTGTAAAAAATGGACATTTTAAATTCTAATGCCGTATTT
This sequence comes from Pandemis cinnamomeana, assembly GCA_932294345.1. NCBI lineage: Eukaryota > Metazoa > Arthropoda > Insecta > Lepidoptera > Tortricidae > Pandemis > Pandemis cinnamomeana. The sequence goes on along the minus strand of OW028705.1, from coordinate 3,979,095 downwards.
GAAACAGCTATGTATGAGCGACCGTGACCTCGCAGGACTGTTTATACGACAGGTGTGGCATTAAAGCCGAGTAGTTTTTTGAATGCGTTGTAGGTGGTAGCTGGTGGACTTTATGCTATTGATTGAACCTCAAAATGTCAGAAAATAACGTCAAAATGTCTGAAAATAAGAAACAGATACAATTCACAAAAAAAAAAAAAAAAAAACATTAGATTAGGTAAGATTAGACAAAAAGATGAAAACAGGACGACACACATGCACAAAGGTGAACTTATCCCTATAAGGGATCTCTACCAGTTAACCTTTGAGTAGATGAGAGGGGCATTACCTAAACGAAAATGTCAGATAACTCTTAATAAATAGCTAAGCGTGTCTGTAAAAGTAAAATGTAGTAAGTAATATAGTTGAGAAAGTGGGATTGTAAATGTAAATCCTACTAATATTATCCTACTAATATTATAAACGCGAAGTTTGTATGGATGGATGGATGTTTGTTACTCTTTCACGGCAAAACGGCTGGAACATAGATAGATTATAGTCTGGAATAACACATAGGCTACTTTTTATTCCGGAAACTTGAGTAATTCCTGCGGGATAGCGATAAAGAACTCTATGCAGACGAAGTTGCGGGCAACAGCTAGTTTAAAATGTATTAATTATTGGTGCAGGTTTTCATTAAAGAAAGTCCTTTACACTGTTTTTTTTTTACTTTGATATTGTATAAGTACTATTATTTTCTTAGGAATCTTAATTCTGACTCTGATTCGATTATATTTAAATGTTAACTCTGTTTTTTTAAATCTATTTTATCTATGCACATAATCAAATAGCGCTCTAAAATGCGTTCAGAAACCGTAGTCGGAATACGTAAACTGTAATAACATTAAAGTACAGATTTTACCTACTACTACAGACAGGAAAGTACTTACATAAATCACGTCTATATCCCTTACGGTGTAGACGGAACCTTGTATAATTGGTTGTAATAATGCTGGCCATTTCCCTACTGCTTCTGAACCCTAATTGACAATTAGCCTTTTTATCTAGCTTCCACCCTTGCATTAATATTATTATACATACATACATACATACCGTCACGCCTCTTTCCCACAGGGTTGGCAGAGACTACTTTGTTCCACTTGCTACGATCCTGACATATTTCTTTCGCTTCATCCACAGTCATCAATCTCTTCATACATGCTCGTCGGTTTCGGGTACTCCTGACCTGACCTTTTTCCAAAACATCTCCTATTTGGTCTCGGAACGTCCGTCTAGGCCTTTCCCTCCCAACGTAACCATTCACACTCCCCATATATATCTGTTTAGTTAGTCTACTTTCATCCATCCGCTCTACATGCCCAAACCAACTAAGCATACTTTTTTCTATCCTAGTCACTATATCCTCTTTCACACCAGCACGTTCTCTTATCACACTGTTCCTTATTCTATCTTTCAGAGATACACCTTCCATACTCCTTAACGCTCTAATTTCTACTGCATTTATTCTACTTTCATGCTTCTTTGGCATACCAAGTTTCGCTACCGTACATAAATGTTGGAACAAGCACCCCTCTCTGGTTATTATTATAGTATGTAAGATATTTTACCAAAGCCGATGTAGAGAAACGAGGAAATAGTTCAAAACATTTCGAAAAGAAACAGACGGGAAACGCAAAACAAACAAAGTTTTATGTTAAAGACGATGCACAAAACATTTTTTTGCAGGGAAGGAGGGAAAAAATACAGATATTTTATGCATGTCAGACGATCAGCCTCCTTTTTTCTAGTGCCAGAAATGAATAATGGAATAAGTGTCACAATACATGCTTGAATAAACCAAGTGTCGCAATATGCGTTTTAGGGTCGATTTTTCAATCGTCAGATAGGACCTATTCGGCGAACAACTCTATCGGTATCTGTAAGTTAAGAGCTTATCTGAGGATTGAAAAATCGGCCCTTAAACTCACTATTTGTTAGTCCCTAGTGTTAGTTAGTCTTTGTTAGTCTTGTGTAAATGTGTTTTCATACATGTATAATATATTATTACCACCCTGCTCAGATCTGTTCTGTTCTCCAGTCCATTATGGTTGTCTGGTAGAGATCGCTCTGTAGCGATAATGCCGCCTATTGTTACCTTGTAATATTCTGTATACCTTTTTTCTGTTTTGGTTGTTATATGTGGTGTTCAATAAAGATATACCTTTATACCTGTATACCTTTTTTCTGTTTTGGTTGTTATATGTGGTGTTCAATAAAGAGTTATTGTATTGTATTGCCCCTCGTTTAATGCTCCTCTCATCTACTTAAAGTTAACAGGTAGAGATCCCTTATCGGGATAAATTCACATTAGTATCTACACATATTAAGGGCCTGTCTCATCACTCTTTGTAAAGTTCTGGTTATCTTAATAATCAGCTATCTATGATTCCCTCGCACAACAGGAACTTTACAGAGAGTAGTTAAACAAACAGGCCCTTATTTTTTTGTACATTGTGTCTGTATCTTTATATTTGTACAATAAAGCATTTACTTACTTCATTCATTCAATATAGGTTTAGTATTCTTGTTTTTTATATTGACGTACGCGTGCCTGTAACTTATAGGAAAAGCCGATCAAGAAATTGCTTTGTCACCCCAAGGGTCAATGCCATTTGCACATCATAAAGTTCGTGGTCTATTTTTATTTCCTACCTGCCATTTTCGTACATTGGTATTGTTTTTGCGGTTCCGTACTCAACTGTGCCAAGGGAACCTTAAAATAGATACATAGATACATTTATATAACATATTCCCATAAATAATGCGTCTCTTTTCTTTTAAGATACCCAATGGCTACGTGACCATTTCAATTTTAATTTCTATACGCAGAATGACGTACGTTAATTGTCCAATACGATTTAAGACTATTTAGAAAAGGGCCACCCCTTATCCGAGAATATATATTTTGTTATACTTAGAAATCTTTGCGATTCTCGTCACCTCCACAGCCTCTTGCTCGTATTGGCATTATGCGTATAAGGAGATTTGCGTGTTTTGGTCAATATGCGTAGAGAGGTTTATTGAAATAGTCCAGAAAAATATAACACATCACTAAATAGTATAAAATAAAGTCGCTTTCTCTGTCCCCGTGTCCTTATGTCCCTATGTATGCTTATATCTTCAAAACCACACAACGGATTTTGATGCGTTTTTTTTTAATAGATGGAGTGATTCAAGAGAAAGGTTTATATGTATAATACATGCATAGTATACCGTGCGAAGTCGGAGCGGGTCGCTAGTCATGTATAAATTCTGAAAAACAAAGATTTCCCAGTCTCCACTCCAAACGAAAATACATATTACTTAAATATATTGCATACACAATGAGCATCGCATATTTTTGCCCTGAGTATACAGCCCGGGTCTGAACCCACGACACTGCTTAGAAGGTCATAGATAAAACCACTGTTGTTAGCCTGGTAGGCTTTGGGCTGTTTCGTGAACGAATAGAAATTAGATTATCAATATGCAATTAGGCTTAATGGGGGGGAGGGGGGCCGACTCAGTGCTCGCGGGGCCCCGTTTGTCGCGTGCAGTCGTTAATAGAGGCCTGCCCTCGGTCAGTGACCCCTCCAAATATGATACATGTCACCTCGCCCTTCTTGCCTACAGGCATAATCCGAAGGCAATAGATATTAAATGAAAAAGGGAAAGAGCGTCACCTTATTTTTATACTTACATTCCACATTACATACATACATAATATCACGTCTTTATCCCTTACCGGGTAGACAGCCTAAAGTAACAAAACCTTAAGGCCACGTTTAGCATGATTAAGGGCATATAGGTGGAAAGGGAAATCAAAATAGTGATGGGTTGTTAGCCGCATCGCCTATAACATGTTTGCTAAGACTTTCGCCCATTCCCTCGATGGGCTTTACCATCTGCGCGGGAAGAGAAGCAACTGGTAAATTCTATGCTTTTTCTTCACTCCCAGACCAGCATGGAATAACACACGCACATTAATTAGGTCTATATATCCCTTATTGGGTAGGCAGTCCGGTAACAAGACCTAAAGGCTACGTTTAGCGAGTTTCTAGGCGTCTAAATACCTAGGTCAAATAATAGCCAAAACAGTGATGGGTTGCTTGCCAGCCGCATAGTTGACAACATGATTCCTAAGATTGTCGCTCATTCCCTCTAGTTTTTACAATCTGAAGAGGAGCAGCTGTTACATTCTTTGTTTTTACTTTGCTCCCAGACCAGCGTGATCACCAGGAGTAGGGTGCGAGAAAATATATTGAGGTGTCGAGTCTCTCTCTCTCTCTCTCTCTCTCTCTCTCTCTCTCACACAGCTAGGAGTATATTTGGCCCAGGCCTTGTCTACCAAAATGAGAGGGCACAAAGATATTTCATTCGTCAACAAAGTTCACACGTACGGATAATGTGGAAGGGACAAAAGGATGGGATAGGAAATAAAGAGTTAACGATTGAAGACATAGATGGACGAAGGGGTTATGTTACTCTGACGTGTATTTCTACGTTGAAGCAGAGAGCAGAAGCTTTATCCTAGTAATATTATAAACGCAAAAGTTTGTAAGTTGATAGGAACGGAACGGAGATAACTGATACCCTAGATTAACACATAGGCTATTTTTTATCCCGGAAAATTGCATAGTTCCCGCGGGATAGCGAAAACTAATTTTTTGCAGACGAAGTCGCGGGCAGCCGCTAGTAACTATAACTATAATATTATAAACGCGAAAGTTTGTATTTATGGATAGATGGATGTTAGTTACTCTTTTACGCCAGAACGGCTGGACAGATTATAGTCTGGAATAACACATAGGCTACTTTTTATCCCGGAAAATTGCGTAATTCCTGCGGGGTACCTAGCGAAAAACGAATTCTATGCAGATGAAGTTGCGGGCTACAGCTAGTAACAAATATGAAGGAAAATAACCGAATTAACCTCGAAAGGTAATACCGATTAAGTGGATGGGAGCCATCGCTGGCTAATAACACGGATTACCATAGCTGCTCCGGTTCTTGCAACCAGTTATTGGACTTGGAAAGCGCGTGTCAACTATTTCGGTGACCAAGTTTTAGATTAAGCCGTATGTCGGAATCTACAGACGTCATAAAACATTACCGTAAAAGTACACAACTATAGTCCAGGGTGGGATGAGAACCGGGCTACCTCCGCGTGTGGTCAAGAGCTGCGGTTCGGTGCTTGGTTCGGTGCACCCTGGGCATCGGTTAATGATTTCCTGGCAGATTCTGAAGGATATCGTTATCCGTTGGCTAAGAGCCAGGGGGAGGGGTCTTTTGACCGTGTTCTAGTGTACAACGTTGCCGACATTTTTGTCACAAGATTATTGAATACTGTATGTATTACTTTGACATTGGCGAAATCATCGCATCGATGGGCCATATTGAAAAAGAAGAAGATAAGCAAGGATCAAGGGGCCTTACCATGTCGTCTTAATGTGATTCAGTTCAGGTTTTAGCCGTCATTTTTAGTATGGATCTAAACTGAATCGCATGAAGATGCCTTTTAGTATCCATACCAATGTTATTTTTTGTTTTATCCGTTCACAGGTGGACGCCACAGGTTGGTGGGCGCGCCCCGCCCTCGCGGCGTTTCTGTGATAAGGGTTGTACAGAACAAGATAGGCTTTGTAGCTTGTTGCTTGATTGCAGGGCTGCTACGAGACCATATTATTTAGACTAACAGACATTTCATCATCATCACTATCACTATCACTACATAGTATAAAATAAAGTCGCTTTTTCTGTCCCCGTGTCCGTATGTATGCTTATATCTTCAAAACCAGTTAACGGATTTTGAGACGGTTTTTTTAATAGATAGAGTGATTCAAGAGGAAGGTTTATATGTATAATACGTGCATAATAAGCCATGCGAAGCCGGGGTGTGTCGCTAGTTACACATAAACGGATAACTCACGTATAAAAAGTCGAGTGATGCTCGATATGTTTCGGACTATTTCGTAGTCCTTCTTCCTAGAGCGCTCGCCCCGGCGGCAGCGAAACGAACACTGCGCGCCAGCGCTCTGCTCGCGCGGCTGTTCGACGCAACTGACAGCGGCGCACAACTACCCTCGTTTTCATCGTCATTTTTATTATTGTCAAATTTAATGTCGGGCAGCACACAACACTGATCACGTCACTCCGTAAAGGTTCGCTCACACTCACCTTTGGTCAATATTTAAAACAGTTTTCTAACTCGGGGGCACCGACCATCCACTATCCCGGTTGAAATTGACCACTCGACTTTTTATACGTGAGTTATCCGTTTATGTGTAATGATGATTAAGTCTCACGGTAGTTTCATGTTGAAAGTAACAGACATTTATTGGAGTGAGAGGGACAGTATGATTATGGAGTTCGAATTTCAAAAAGTAGGAGTAGCCCTGCAGTTGGCTTTATTGTCGTTGTAGTATGATGTATTTACAAAGAAAGAGGTTTTAAGTGGACTTATACCCGTTTCGTTAAATTAATAATTCTAAAAAATACTGAAAACTAGAACACAAAAAAGTAAAAGCTATGGCCGGGATTCGAACCCGAATAATCATGAATCCGTGGAACCATTAATAACATACGTAAACATACAAAAATCACGTCTTTATCCCTTACGAGGTAGACAGAGCCTAAGGTAACAAGACCTAAACGCCACAATTAACATGATTGTGGGAAGGGGAATCACATTAGTGATGGGTTGCTAGCCATCTTATCTTATCTTAGTCTGGGGGTCCCTACGTCCCTACGGATACCCTTCGATCCATTCGTGGATATGTTGCTAGCCATATCACCAGACCATAAATCACTATCATCACTACATAGTATAAAATAAAGTCGCTTTCTCTGTCCCTATGTCCCTATGTATGCTTATATCTTCAAAACTACACAGCGCATTTTGATGCGGTTTTTTTTAATAGATAGAGTGATTCAAGAGGAAGGTTTTTATGTATGATTCTACGCAGACGAAGTCGCGGGGAGAAGCTAAGAAAAATCAGAAAGTAAAGTTTTCGATACATAACTCAATTAGGTACTACTTAAAACTTTAAAAGTTTTTACCATTTTTATAGTTTTGTTTATAGTTTTGAAATGTCTTTGATTACAATTTTGTTTCTGTTGAAAACCATTGCCTATTTTGAACTCTCCAATAATAACATCAAAACCAATTCTTATTTGAAGGCGGTTGAAAGGTGTCCACATTCATATCCATGTCTGGCTTGTCCGTGACGTCACTTGACACCTATGTCGCGAATATTTCCGACCCGCCCGAACCAGAGACGACGGAGAGAGACTAGAAATGAATTATAATCAACATGAGATTACGAATGAATGGAACGTAATAGGGTGTGAAGGTGACGGACGATATGAGTGAAACGACGAATATTCGATTTGAAGAATGAGGTGATGTGTGAAAGATGGATTTAGTTTGATTCAGTACGACTTTGAAATGTAAATGCGTAAAGAATTTAAATAAATATTTTCCGGTGGCTAAATTAACTTTCTTTTAATCTAATATCGTATTGCTAATCATGATAGCGACATACTTTCAAACGCTGCCTTTTCCATGCTGGTCTGGGAGCAAAAGAACAACAAAATCTACGAATTGCTTCTCTTCCCGCGCATATAGTAAAAGCCTATCGAGGGAATCGGCGAATATCATAGTTATAGCCCCGTTATTAACCATTCATATTCATATTTTTCATATTCATTTATTCATAAACAATACAGACATTGTGTTTGAAATATCATTACAAATTAAATTAGTTTTCATCACATACATATAAATTAAAATTAAATTAAAAAAAACTAACAAGTAGGTACATCTTCTCACATTAGGTACATTAAATATTATCATGTCATATTATTAAATTAAATTAAATTGAATCATCAATCCCGCATAAATATCTCATCAATACTATAAAAGCACCCTCTCAATAAAAAAGCCCTCAACTTTCTACGAAAAACCCTATGATTGGAGATGGTCTTTAGGTCACCAGGTAGCTTATTAAAAATTTTAACGGCTTGATGCTTAGCACTATGCTGTGCTACTTTTAGCTTCGGTAAGAAACGTTGTTTTACGTTCTTTGTTCGGGTTTGCAGGCGCAGCTCTTGCTCTTCAGAGGACTCTTGGTCTCGAATATTTTTGACAAAGTCAGTGAGTAACACAAGTACATACAGGCAAGGGGCAGTCAGAATACCTAAATCCAGGAAATGTTCTCTACAAGACACCCATTGAGGAATACGCAAAATAGTGCGAATTGCCCTCTTTTGAACAACCAAAGCTCTGTTCATATTGTACTTAAAGCTGTTTTGTCCCGTCACTAATTTGATTCCCCTTTCCACCTATACCTTACCTGCCACCTATACCTGCATTGCACGGTGTCATCTTCTAAGGGAAGACGGACTCAGCGTACGGGCTCTCCCCTTCTTGGCACGGTCCTGGCGTGTTATAGGGGGCGTTTGTCGTGATACCTTCCCTAGTGGCATCCCACTGCGTCCCCATCACACCGGATTGAGGCAACGCCGGAGAGTTTTTAGTATATATATACCCCTACGGGGAGGAGTCCTATATAACGCTAGGCATCCGCGTGCCTAGGGCATCCATAAAGATTTATTCTCCGTTAAATTGTGAGGGATAAACACGTGATTTATGTATTTATGTGTGCTTTTAAAAATCGATCCCCAGTTCTCTCAAGCCTCCTCTCTAGAGTTATTGAGCGTGGTTTCTCGTTCAAAACGCGAGGAATAAATCATCGTTTTAATGATTCGAAGATCAGACGTTTTGTCGAGATGCGTGATGACGTCACGAGTGCGTTTATTGATTTCTCTGCGACAATATTAACTTTTTCTTTTTTATATTACCTTGTTAAAGATTTATCCATGTTTGGAGAATATTTGCGTTGGGAGGGTAAGGCCTAGACGGACGTTCAGAGACCAAATAGGAGACGTTTTGGAAAAAGGTCAGGGCAGAAGTACCTTAAACCGACGAGCATGTATGAAGAGATTGATGAATGTGGTTGAAGCGAAAGAACTATGTCTGGATCGTTGCAGGAGGAACAAAGTAGTTTCTGCCCCTGTGGGAAAGAGGCGTGACGGTATGTATATATGTATGTATGTACATCATTTAAAATTTAGGCATTTATGATTATTTTAGGTTTCAATCGGTTCTTTTACTTTTTCTGTGTGTCTACTCTCCTGCTTAATGCTTATGTCCTGTCAATCGTTCAAAGGTTAACTGGAGGAGATCTTTTAGGGTTAAGTTCGCCTTTGTGCATGTGTGTTGTCTCGTGTTTTGTGTATAATAAAGAGTTATACATACATACATAGGTACATACAACGTTGACACGGGAGCCTGTACCCGCGCAAGCGTCGCTAAGGCAATTATATTATCAAAACACGCATTATCAATTCAAATGGGCCCAGTCGCGTCTCGCCGGTTATTTTTAAAATACGCGATAAAAGAATGGCGATTCCGTTGCCTTATGAAAAGAGTTGCCACTCTGTGGTCTAACTTGCATGGGAAGTGCTGCCAGCTGGAGTTTGTCGGAGGTACTAAATCTATTGTTTATAATATGCGTACTTAGCTATATCTCGTATGCGTTTATGCAGATGCCTATGTATGCGTATGTATAGACTTCGTCAAACGAAAGGAATTTACGAATAATCATTCTCCATACAAAATTATCACGATAAAGAAACGCTTAGGTGTCTTTGTTGTGATATATTATTCTATGGAGAATCACAAAAGGCAGCAATAAATCAAATATTTATGGAATTAAGTTCATGTTTTATTTAAACAAAATAATATAAAACTAACACATTACAAAACTATCTTGCCGTCAAGCCAAGTCCTAATTTTGATAGCACTTAATTTAGGATTCCTGAATAAAGAAAAAGGAGAAAAAAGTTCAACTTATTTCTCAACACAATGAGTGGTTTAGTTATACAGTCAGCAACAATATCAAGCAGACGCCTTGCTCGTTTATTTTCTTAAATCAATGCGACGTATTGACATGTAAAACAGTGCTGAACCCGCGCCCATTTGAAAGTCAATCGAAACGATACCTTCGTGCGCGCGCGCAGGGCTACTACGAAATTCGAAACTGGAAGTTCGTATCGCACTGTCCCTCTCACTCCCATATATTGGCTATTAGTGTGGGTGAAATGGTGCGAAACGAAATTGGAACTCTTGACTTCGGAGTAGGCAGGGCTCGATGCGCGGAGCATTATGCCAACGGAGGTTTCTGGATTACCTACGTCATATTAAGTTCTAAGAGATATCTTCCATGCAGGGAATGGGCAAAAATCTTAGGAATGTTGTTACAGGCGATGCGGCTAGCAACCCATCACTATTTTGACTCCCCTTTCCCTTTGGCGTGACGCCCACATTCATGCTAAATATGGCTTTTAGGTCTTGTTACCTCGGCTGTGTCTACCCCGCAAAGGATAAAGACGTGATTTATGTATATTAAGTTTTTTTTACATTCTGTACTAGCTTTTACCCCCGGCCTCGGTCGCTTGAATCATCAGATACTTCAAAATTCGAAGTTCGTATGCTACCGTCCCCAGCCTTAAAAGTTGCACTTCGGTCTTTGGAAAGAGACGACTGGCGTTAAGTAAGTTAGAGCGAGACAACGCTCTACGAAGCCGAAGTTAGCCGAGAAGACCAATGTGCAATCTTTATGGAATATCTTTATTAATCTGTAAACTTCGACTCGTTAACAAGATAAAGTAGAGCTGTTGTTTTCTTGATTTTTAAAGCAAAAAAATGGAATGCCCGTCAGTTTCGGGTACACCTGACCTGACCTTTTTCCGAAACGTCTCCTATTTGGTCTCGGAATGTCCGTCTGGCCTTTCACTCCAACGAAACCATTCACACTCCCCATATAGATCTGTTTAGTTAGTCACTTCCATCCATTCGCTCTACGTGACCAAACCAACTAAGTTTACCACTATATCCTCTTTCACACCCGCACGTTCCCTTATCACACTATTCCTTATTCTATCTTTCAGTGATACACCTTCCGTACTTCTTAACGCTCTCATTTCTACTGCATTTATTCTACTTTCATGCTTCTTTTTCCATACCCAAGTTTCGCTACCGTACATTAATGTTGGAACAAGCACCCCTCTGTGGACAACCTTCGACACATCACTGCTCACAAAGACCCAAAACCGACGAGCATGTATGAAGAGATTGATGAAAGTGGATGAAGCGAAAGAAGAATGTCAGGATCTACCCCTGTGGGAAAGAGGCGTGACTGTATGTATGTATGTTTTTTTTTTTTTTATGTTAGAGAGGCCAGACAAACGAACTAGTGGGTCACCTGATGGTAAATGATCACCACTGTCCATAGACACCCGCAGCACTTTACGCGATGCCAGTGCGTTGTCGGCCCTATGTATGTATGTATGTATGTAAATATAGTGCAATGTCATTCAAAAGTATCTCGCAGCACAGGTATTCTTGTACCTAAAAAGAGGTACCAACCTTACCTACAACATTCGCTCCCATCGTCTGTATTTCCGGACAGAAACAACCTAGGGCTCTTCAAGGGTAGAGTGAATAGGCTATTACTGAACCAGTGAGCTACACCTTTGGCCTCATCTGCACCTTCCACCAAGTGAGATAGAGGTCAATCACTGGTCAGTTTGTAGTAAAAAAAAAAAACCAACCATTTTTTGTTAACACACTGTACTTTTTGTTACCTGAATATACTATTTCTAAAAGTCTTTTTTTTTAAACGAACCCCCGATCGTCAAGTCTAGTTCAACATTACGTAAGCCAACCTCGGAGTGCCCTCGCTCCGTGACACAGTTCCTCGTGTTTGGCCAAGTGCTACACTCCCCCATGATGTATCGACACAAACAGGGCACTGACACGTGCCAACGCTATTTGGACACAATAAGGCGTTTGGTACGTTTGTCATCGGTATGATGGCCAGCATTTATTTTTGGTTGAGCTACAAAAAAGGCGTACCGAAAACTCACTTTGCAGTATGTAAATTAAAAAAAAATGGGCCAGAAACGCCTTGCATCATTTTGATAATGAGCTTATACTCTTCTAACTACCAAGTTCTATTGAGCGTAGGTAAGGGACAGAGCTATTGGCTGCATAGCTGCGTCCCTTACGCTGAATAGAACTTGGCACGCAGCACAGTTACCTTATGGTCTACCCTGTGGGGGATAAAGAGGTGATTTACATACATACATACAACATACATACACAAATCACGTCTTTATCCCTTACGGGGTAGACAGAGCCTGAGGTAGCAGGTACCTACAGGGCACATTTAGCAAGATTGTGGGCGTGTAGGTGGAAAATGGAATTAAAATAGTGATGGGTTGCTAGTCTCATCGCCTATAACAGGATTCCTATGATTTTCGCCCGTTCCCTCGATGGGCTTTTACCATCTGCGCGGGTAAAGAAGCAACTGGTACATTCTATGTTTTTTCTTTGCTCCCAGACCAGCATGGAAGATTGGAGATGATTTATGTACCTATGTTATTTTAGCATTATCAAAAAACAAAAAGAACGAAAAGCAAGCATGTCATGACTTGTTATAACTGCATCCCATGCGTACGCATCTAAGTAATTATATTTAACTCAATAGATAACGGGACGGCTCGTTCGGAGGACGTTCTTGAGATAGCGACGGGTCACGGGGCACAGTTTATCGGTACCAAAATGTTTTCGTAAATCGAACTCATGCGACGCCATCGTAAAGTTTAGTTTGAACTGTCAGTTTGAGGTTAGGTTATCGTGTGGGCTCGTTATTTTCCGATCTGTGATTGTGGACAAACACGCTGTTTGCGTGTAATGGTGTGATAAGGGCTGGTTCGGGGTTACCAGGTCTAAAAACCACGAAACTAGAACAAAGGGTGCGACCAATGCGAATTCAGAATGCATTATCTGGAACGACTTACCCTACGATACAATACAATACAATAACTCTTTATTGAACACCACATATAACAACCAAAACAGAAAAAGTTAGGTACCTATACAGAATATTACAAGGTAACAATAGGCGGCCTTATCGCTACAGAGCGATCTCTACCAGGCAACCATAATGGACTAGAGAACAGAACAGATCTGAGCAGGTGGTGCAATTTAGAATATATATTAATATACTAAGTACCTACTGAAATACATAATATATTATACATGAAACACACATTTATAATAAATGGAGATATAAATAGACACATACACACATACCTAAAAAAGCCAGCTACAAGATTCATGCACAAGATGACAGATAGTGCTCCTTCAACCTAGATTTAAATATGGGTAAAGATTTAGCGCGCCTTATGATTATAGGCAGGGAATTCCACAACTGTAAAGCCGGAACAGTATATATGAATATACATAGAATTTGGACTTAGAAAGAGGTAGGTACAGTAAGGAGTTTTTATTTATTATTTATTTTTAATTTACTGTCTATCGTATGAATTTTTGAGGTGTCCCGACGAGAGCGCTGTTGAACAAAGCTATTCTATTCTATTATGCTCTCATGTGCATAATACCTACGTATTAAAAAAAAAATCGATTTATGCCAATGCCTAAAATCATTTTGGAAAACAGTTGTTACTCTACAAACCATTGGACAGATTTTTACCAAACATGGCTACCTAAAAACCACCTGGGTTTGCAAACAAACTGGTATTCTAATGAAAAAACCGCTTGAGACCCACGATGACACAGTGAACACACACACACATACATCGACATCAAATTTATAACACCCCTCTTTTGCTTCGGGGGTATATACGCGCTTAATTCTAAAGCGACGTGTCACACATACCTGCAAAGAATAAAATAGAAGAAATTTTTATTCACCAACACAAAAAACTCACAAAAATTCAAAAATTACAAAGTAGAATTAGATAAGTAGAAGTAGAGTCAGAATTACAAAGTTGTGACGGAGAACCGGAATTCCGGAGATTTCTGGTAAATTCTTGACGCCTGGTCACCCTATTGGCGATAAGCTTCGTTATCTAGTCCAGGGTTGGAGTGGTTGGTAAATCTGTCCGGAATTTCGGCGGCTTGTTTGGGGTGAACTCACCCCCGAGCAACAAGTGCTACAATTCGAGGCCTATCGTTATAATTAGAAACGTAACTCACGTATAAAAGTCGAGTGATGCTCGACATGTTTCGGACTAGTTTGTGGTCCTTCCTTAAAATATAAAAGCTTTTTATTCCAATTTTTTCATGAAATTGTTATACTTTTCGTTTGCGATACCTACTTTCTGTACGTATCATGTCATATTATAGGTTTGTGCCCAGTGGGACGTTTATAGGCTGAAGATAACGATAATCATATATCACTGATCAGTTTTTAATCTTATGCAATAAATGTCAAATTTGTGACTGAATACTTTGAACCTTCCATGCTGCCTTCCTTTTCTTCCATGCTGGTCTGGGAGTAAAGAAAAAACATAGAATGCACCAGTTGCTTCTCTTCCCGCGCAGATAGTACAAGCCCATCGAGGGAATGGACGAAAATCTTAGGAATCACATTATAGGCGATGCAGCTAGCAACCCATCAATATTTTGATAACCCTTTCTACCTATACGCCCACAATCATGCTAAACGTGGCCTTTGGGTCTTGTTGCCTTAGACTTTGTCTACCACGTAGGGGATATAGATGTGATTTGTGTACCAATGTATGGAAATTTTCACTAAGCTGCCCATCGCCGTGAGGGAGCCGCTGGGTTATGTAGTATTATTACACCACTAAAAATCCCTCCATGGCCCTCATATTAGTATTTTGTACACACAGCAAAGCTATTCGGTAAGCAGGATAGATACGGCGCGAGCGTGCGTAGGTGCTTACCTGATTATATTGCCGTGTGTACGTCTACGGAACATTTTCTACTCTACTCGTAGGTATTTCAAATTCAGCGTCATATTTAAATACTGCCACTGGCTGAAAAAGCCGTGGTGGCCTAGTGGTTGGACCTGTGGCCTCTCAAGCCAGGATCGTGGGTTCGAATCCTGGGTTTGCCAGTGGCGTAGCTACCTAGGGACTAGGCGGGGCAGTGCCCCGGAGCCCTCAAGCTCAGAGGGCCCTCGAATCTTTGCCAGAAAATCTCGATCGAACTATTATTATTAAAACGTAACCAGTTTAGATAGTAGTGGGGCCCCATTTTTTTATTTGCACCAGGGCCCTTGGTTACCTAGCTACGCCACTGGTTTGCCCCTCTGAGTTTTTCGGAATTTATGTGCGAAATTACATTTGAAATTTGCCATGAGCCTTTCGGTGAAAGCGAAGCAATTCAATGGTGTGTGTGAAGTTCCGCACTGGGCCCGCGTGGGAACTATAGCCTAAACCCTCCAATAAATGGAGGGTGCCGCCATGAGGCACGCCGACTTACGCGATAATTTATAAAAAAAGTGGCATGATTTTAAAAATTGAGCCACTAGCAACTGTCAGAGATCCTTTGCCTAGTTGGGTACCTATTCTCAGCTACAATGTCAGCTAGTACCCGATATCACATGACGACGGAGGCGATAAGAGGGTGACACGGGTCGGGGGCGGAGGTGACGGTGACTTCCAGATTTATTCGTTCGCCCCACTTCGACAGTAGTTAATTATAATATTTGATAAGTAGTCATAAACATAGTGTTTTAATGAATAGTTCATAGATATCGAAATAAGGAATCTTGTCCTATTAAAGGATCTATATTTAATTTTGTTGTTTACTATGTTACTATATTTTCATGTAATTTTCCGCACATTGATGACTTGTCTATCTAAGGGTTTCTTCTCTTGAATCAGGTCAATAAAGATATCTATTTCTAGGGACAAATTTGCCTTTGTACAACTCTCTTTTATTTAGTTAAGTGCAATGTAGAAATACTTCAAGTGATATAATTTGCTGTTTTGAAATCTTGAAAATGGCGTATGATAGAGCTTGCAGACGATAAAAAATACAGGATATTATGTTCCTCTTCAGTTTAACTGATAATCAGGGTACACCATAAAACACAAAATAATCCACGTGAAAAAAATCAACTACCCGTACAATATGTATAGATATTAGGTAGTTGAATTTGCTTGGCAACAGTAAGTTTATCATTATTAATACATACATTACATACATAAATCACGTCATTATCCCGGGCCTTACCACGACGTCTTAATGCGATCCAATTCCGATTCAATTTTACGTCTAAGCTGGTCATTTTCGACACTTCAAGTATAGATCTGAGGCTTTACTATGACGTCTCTTTGTGTGAATGTGCCATGGACGAGAGCACCCTCGAACACATATTTTTTCACTGCTCCAAAATTGTTACCTTCTCCCCCCCAAATTTCCTCGCCCTGTTAATTTGAACTCCCTTCTTGCACTAGCTCACACCCCCCTTATAAAAGTATTATGTAAATTTATTAAAATTATCAAAATTATTCTTGTAGGTACCTAGTCTAACAAAATCAATGTATGTGTTGTCTGTTTTAGATTCTCAACTGAGTTCCGCTACCATACATCAAAGCCACCGAACAACGGTTAAATAAATAACGACATTGGCGGAATCATCGACAGTATCTGGCAGTAGGTATAGTATGGCGCTATTTCTTTTTAAAAATTGAATTGAATTACTATGACGTCTTAATGCGATTCAATCCCGACTCAGTTTAGATTCGCTCGCTGTCAGATCCATACTAAAACACACACACACACACACACATAAATCACGTCTTCACCCCTTCATTACGGGGCAGACAGAGCCTAAGGTAACAAGACCCAAAGGCCAGGTTTAGCAAGATAGTAGGCGTGTAGGTGGAAAAAGTGACAGCTATACATACTACTATCTATACTAAAAGTGATAGCTAAATCCTGAACAGATTTTAATGCGAGTTTAACCAATAGATAGAGTGATTCTATTTTTGAAATGCCTCTTGTGCCCGTAATTTCCCCGGCTTTCATGAGAAAGGTTCACGTAGGTAGAGATTGCTCTGTAGCGATAAGGCCGCCTACCTTGTAATATTCTGTATACCTTTTTCTGTTTTGGTTGTTATATGTGGTGTTCAATAAAGAGTTATTGTATTGTAGGTTTGGTAGGTATTGTTTTTCACGGTTTTTTTGTACTTTAGTAAAAGACGATAGGTAGTTGTGGCAGCGTCGTGTTAGCATCTATGTACATTGCACCCGTGCAAAGCCGGGGCGAGTCGCTAAGCAATACCTAATAGGTTTTTTTTAAAGAATGACCTGTAATATACGTAAGTCCCTTCTTGGCCAGCTAAGCGTAATTAATGTGTGCCACAGTATTGCATAAATATACATATACCCCATAAGTCCCATTACACAGTTTTCTTTGCTATAACAGCTGTTAAACACATGTGCTTACTTGAATGCAAAACGTGCCATTCAGCGCCATCTAGTGGATTTTTTCTTCACTACGTGTATGTACTGGGAGCTAAAGCGGTTACCGAAGCGATACGGCCGTGTGATAACTTTATGTGGGAGTTGTGTGGCGTTATTAGTTTGTAGTATTTGCCATAGATGGCGTTTATTGGAGACTCTTGCCAACGGGGAATAGTACATTACTGTCTAGGCCAGGAAGTAGGCAATTGCTGGCTGAGTATTGGTTTGAACGGACGAGCTTGCGAGTCCGTTTAATAATACGAAGCCAGCAATGCTATTCTGGCCGAGGCAAGTATAGTGCTTTTCTCAAAAATCAAAAATAAAACAACAACAAAAATAAATGAAAATAAAATAGTGAAAATTGTTTTGATTTGCCGCCTTTTTCTATCAATGACATTTGAAGAGTGTATTTTTCTACCCAGAACGCCTAAAGCTATTTCAGACACAGATAAACACGTTGTCGTACTAGCTTTTTTTTTTTTAATTTGATGTTTTAAGTCTTGTGCCTTTATTTTATAATGGTGATTTGCATTTTTAAAAAGTTAATAACTAGACAGTAATGGAATTTGTATGCAACATTACTGTCGAGTTTAGCGCGACAGTAATGTTTTTTTTTTTTTTTAATTTTGGACTGACCGGCAACAATCAACTTCCTGTTCTGATATGTAGTTAACAATGACGACTTTAACGGACATTTTTGAGAAAAAATGCTAATCCTACTAATTTATTTCATAACATCCTTGTATAATTTCAACTTTTTTTAAGGACAAGGAAAATAAATCTCAAAAAGTAGAGTTTGATAACCCGGAGAATAACCACGATTTTCTATTTCACGTTATCAATCATTTTATAACTATTTTTTTTTTCATTTAAACCTTTACCTGATGACGGGTCTAGAAAAAAAAACGATTTAGAGATGTTGCGAGTCGGGTTACCTCCGTGTGTGGTCGCAAGAGCTGCGGTTCGTTTTTGGATTCGTCCGAGGGGAAGAGCAATGCTTGGTCCGGAGCACTCTGGGCATCGGTTAATGATTTCCTGGCAGATTCTGAGGGATATCATTATCCGTTGGCTAAGAGCCCGACAGGGAGGGGAGGGGTCTTCTGTCCGTGTCCTACCGTTCAAAGTTGCCGAAATTTTTGTCACACGATATTTGAATGAAACGGACGATTTGTCGCACACAAACTTCATGCTAATTTCAGACTTATATGGTTTTCTCATGGGTGCAATTGTCAGAACTGGACCAAATTGAAATGAGACCACACGTGAAGCACCAGCTTTCAAATAAAAAAATAATCATAAAATCGCTTTGCCCAGTCGAAAGTTATGAGGTAACAAACATAAAAATAAATAAAAAAATACAGACGAATTGAGAATCTCCTCCTTTTTTTGAAGTCGGTTAAAAAAGAGGAAGAAGAAATCAATTTAGAAATACCTAGCCACTGAGTGCTGAGTCGGCCTCAAAGTGGAACCTTTCAAAATTAATCAGGAAGGCACAACCTTGTTTTTGCAGAAAAGGAGTTCTACAAATTTGCGCCTAGCTAATTCTATAATTTGTGTGGGGCCAGTAGACTTTGAATACAAGTTAAGAGGCCAAGTGCGTAATTGAAACAAATAGCCAAAGGTGTAAGTGGAGGCGTAAATTTACGCACTTACGCCGTAAATTTCCCAAATTTGTCCAAGTCAATAACCTTGGCCAATAAATTTATGAAAACGGGCCGACGGAGCCAGAGTAACGCCTCGTAGTTGAAATGGAAGGGTTTAGTTTGTGACGGATGTGGCGCCTCCTTGCGGGACCTTTGCAAACTTGCGACAGAACCGATGCTTCATACAACTGAATAAACTAACCTAAAAATTTCATTTTAAATACAAGCTTTTTTGCTGACTGTACGGTTTGTTGGCTGTACTTGCATTACCATCCGTCCTATATGTGTACCAAATATCAAGTCAATCGGACCAACCGTTGAAGAGTTCCCTCGTGCGGAGACGGTCCTTTCCGGGCCACTAGGATTCTAATACCAGATTTTTGTATTGTCATCCGACTTGCACGAGTAGATATACGAAATTCCATCTCAATTGGTTGAAGATATAAATAACAATAATATCTTGGGACAATTGACATAGCCCCAAACTAAGCAAAGCTTGTAATATGGGCACGGATAAACATAATTAAAATTATATAGATAAATACATACTTAAATACACATTAAACATCCAAGACTCGAGAATAAACATTCGTATTTTTCATACAAATACCTGCCCCGACCGGGGATCGAACCCGGGACTTCAAGCTTCATAGTCAGGTTCTCTAACCACTGGGCCATCGGGTCGTATATTTTTACTGCTTCAAAATGGAGTTGCAAGATTCCAATTCCACCCGGAAAAACTACATACATTGCAAGTTAAATTACCTACAAGCTTAAGTTTCTAAACGACACTGAAAATTAGAACACACAAAAATCCGAATAAAGCTATGGCCGGGAATCGAACCTGGATCCCTTATCATTCCGTGATGCGTGCTATACCGCTACACCAGCCATAGAAGGTGCGTACCTTTGAATTTTTTTATCTGTACCGGCTGTCAAGTGACCTTGTTACTATATGAATTTTTGTCGGCAAGCGTCATCTGTTTAAATGATGTCTCTGTACGATACTATTACAAACTCCCATGGAACATCTACGGACACTAGGGACGAGAGAAGGCGCTGTTTTTCAAATGATAGAGGTACGGTCAAGTGCAAAAATAAGTATCGATAGGAACTTCTCAAAAATATGTCCCACGACCTTATTACGCTGGCGTAAGAACGTATGGTACTTATTTTTGAAACTTTGTCTAGATACTTATTATTACACTTGTCTGTACTCAAATGAATCAAGAATTTTACATCTTGATTTTTAATTACACGCTTGTAAAAAGCTGTTAATGAATACAATCCTCCGCGAAGCAACATTTATATAATTTGTGTGAGCAGTCTTCCCAGCTTCCGAGTTAAGTGGGTTATCATTCTCGCTTTCAAGATTGTGTCGACTCGTAGTCGTTCATCATGCAGGGGAAGTTTGGCTGACTCCACTGTTTTATGGGACTATACTTTCCATTTCTGACATTCCTTAACGGTTATCGGATTAGTTGAATAACGCGTTGAGTTAATGTGAGAATTGATATTTAGGGCTAGAACCATTTACACCAGGGTTCCCTAATACTAATTAATACGCGCCCCCTTACTAAAAAAAGAAACATCTCGGGACGCCCGACAGAAATGACAACTTAAACTAACCTATACTAACAAAATATGTCTATCGCACACTAAACACTGAGTAGAGACAGGGGAAGCGTCTGTCCTACGACCAGCGCTGTGGGTTAGAGTGAGAGAGGAAGAGCCTGCCTACCTCTGCCGTACGCGTCAGAGAAAGGGAAGCCAGACAGATTGGCGCCGTAACGCGTTACGTTACGAAGCGGTTTACCCTCCCATAAGAAGTTATCACTTCAAAAGCCCAGATAGTTAATATTACAGAATATAAGGACAGAAAAAACATGTTTTTAAACACAAAAACATGTATTTACATGTTTTAGGTTCATTCCGTCAAAATTTCAGTTTACCCTTTTACCAATACTCCTACAACTCAAAAGGACATAGTGTCAAAATACCTAATTTCCAGAATGCCTAAAATTTTTGTTCATTACACAATATACCCAATATGACTGAATTTTAAAATGTCTAATTCTCATAAGACTCAAAACTCACAACACCTTTATCGCAGTATACCGTATATTCAAAACAACCAAGTGTCAGAATACCTAAATTTCTATTGATGATTAAAATCTATTTATTATCTTCTTTAGTGCTGGACACTTTTTCACATATCAGGTTCAAAAAGAGCTCATGATTCTTAGTACAAAAAAATTAGGCATTTTGAACCTGTAACATTTTGACATTCTGGAGTTTTCAGTTTAAGTTATTTAGAAATTTTGTCGTATCTATGATTCGGTATTTTAAGGAAATGTACATTTCAAAATTTAGACTTTTCGGACATGAGACGTTTTAGGTCGATGTCATTATGACATTTGTGTATCTTAGGAATGAGGCAGTTTAATTTTTAGGTATTTATGAGCCCTTGGTAATTTGAAATTTGAATGGAATGAACCTAAAACATTTACATAAAGAAAAAAATGTGAAGTCTAACAGAATGGCTCATGTGCCAGTAAAATCATAACGAAACCACTGCTCCTTGGCGGCAGGTTTGCACCTTGCACGAGGTTCTACTACCCACAGAAAGCTTTTCATTGGCTTCATATTGAGCCATTGACTTACAATGAACAACTAGACTCTCAGTCGCTAACAAAGGTTCCTCAAGAAACGTCCGAGTTCCTTTGTCTATGTGTTGTGTGTGTCAACACATCGACTTAGACAGATAACATTAACATATTCGTTAAAATTGACACCTTATTTCGTGGCAGTAATGTTTAATATCAATGGCGTAAGATCGTGAGAAGTAATGACACAACGCCTGTCTCTTTTGTTCTCAATAGTAAGATTACGGTGCGAAAGTGACACATATACATTGTTATCAAAGCGCGGTCGAAACATAACTGAACCAAAACTCTGAACAATAGACGCGTCGTTCAGACTTTTGCTTTGGACAGTTTTTGAGCGTGATTGGGAGTCTAGTTGTTTATTGTACGTCAATGATATTGAGCATAGCATTTCGAATTGTCAAAAGAACCGACAGTCGTCAAGTTGGGCCAGCTTCACTCGGGGATCGACGTTGTCAAATTGTTTCCTCAATGCCCCCCTCCCCCTTCGCTTCAAAAGCACGATTGACGCGGACTGTTTGCAACTGGATTTAATTGGACTAGAAGGTAATTGAGGCCTTTTAACATTTTCAGAAGAAATGAAGATTGAGAAAGATTGAATCTGTCCGGGCGAGCCTTACTTCAATGGTGCTAAATATAGGCGAGCTCGAGTCTTTGCTAAGAAAGCGTTTTGTAAACAATTTGCGCTCGTGGAATAAGGTATTTTGATAAGCATCTGTTCGTTTGTATGACAGTGTTTTGATGAAATTTCAATTGGTGCGATTACTTGAATGAGAATGTTTTCACAGGCAGTTGAATTTAATTTTATCATTACAATTACAAATTTTTAAAGTAGGTAGTTACATACATCCTTACTAACATTATAAATGCGAATGTAAGTTTGTTTGTTACGGTTTCACGCGAAAACTACTCAACCGATCATCATGAAATTTTGTACACATGTTCTTGGAGGTATTAGAAGTAACATAGGATACTTTTTACAAAAAAAAATATTTTTTATGTCGAGCTCTGACGTTATCTGCGCGGACGAAGTCGCGGGCAAAAGCTAGTAAGTTATATATAGTGCATTGGAGTAAATTCGAAAATGGGGGAATTTCGAAACTCGTGGATATCCACTAAACGGGGAACAATTACATAATCTAGCAACGCTTACATAGAAGCTTCAATGTCTTTGGCTTCTAGATAAGCGTTGCCAGATTATGCTCCCCGTTTATTGGATATCCTCGATTTTCGAAATTGCCCAAATTTCGAATTTACCCCAATGCACCCTAAGTGAAAATTTACTGGTGTAAAACTATTTCATTTTACTGGCAACACGTGGTAGTTTTTTTTTAATTACGAGGTCGAGTATAAATAGTGCTGGTAGAACTGAATTGTCCAGCCAATTAATAGGTCGGGTCCAATAAAATCAATTACCAGTAGAAGTCTCGCAGCTCTTGGAGCCACTCGAACCCGTTTGAGGATCGCTACGGACTCCATCTACATTGTTTTCTTGCACTTGACAGCTCTCGACACCACTCATCAGTATTCTACGACAAAAGAAAGCGGCTGTGTGAAGAATGAGAACTATATTTACCCGGCAATACAATTATTTACTATCAAGCGTTTCTAGTGTTGGACGAATGGGCGTAAGAGGTGGGCTCACTCGGAGCACATCACTCGAAAGTACCACTCGAAAGTGGTATAAATCAGCTTATATCTCCAAAACTACAGCTCTAATCAAAGTTTTGACTAGTTCACAAGCTGTAAGTGTCTAAGCTACTCGTATTTCAAATTCACAGCAGACAGATACACACACACACACACACACACACACACACACACACACACACACAGACATCGACGTAAAAAAAACCCTCTTTTTGCAAGGGGTAAAAACATAACATTAATTTTGCTAGTTAATACTTAGTATGCAACAGTAGCCTATAATTAACTGAAACTGGCAGGGTTGGTCCTGCTCACGTCTACCGAATCACGCTGATCTTCACTAAACGAAGATCGAAACAGAGAACTCTATAGCTTCGTAAGTTAACCACTATACTTAGGCTATTAGGTCGTGTAATGGAAGTGAACATAATACTTCAGGAGCGTGTTCTGAATGAAGTCTTTAGTTCCGAACATAGTTGTCCTCTAAGCAGTTCTGAAACTTTTACTAAACCCTCGCAAACTTTCGCGTTTGTACCAGGAATATAGAACGTGTAGCGCGGACTATTAAAGGTATATTTTGGGGTAGACATTTGCTTCAATATACCTCTTTAGGGTTGAATATCTGAAAAGGAAAAAAAACGGAACCTTTGTAAGGTCGCTTTGTTGTCCGTCTGTCCATCCGTCCGTCTGTGAAGTCAAAATCGACTTTCTCAAGTACGCAGTTACAAAGTTGAAATCAGTACCAAATACTTGTGTCTGCGGTCCCTTAGAACCGTGAAAAAATCAACCAATGAGTTTTCCTTTTTAGTTACGAAACCCTAAGGAAAAACTTCGAATTATATCTTAATGGAATCTTTGCCTTTTGATTCCGAGTTCACGTTCTGATGAACGGAAAATTAATAACGATGTTACTTCTCTCCAGTACAGCGCTAGACACAATAAGTACCTACTTATAGACTTTATAATTTCACGTAAATTGTAGGTACGTAAGGAAGATTTTTGCAGATTTATCGGCGTCTTTCGCGAAAACGCTTTTAGCAACTTCTACGGGAATTTCGAAGTTGTTTATTGCGAAGCGCTGTTGCCAGGCGCAAATATTAAAATACCACGATATTATATCTAATTTTCTGGGCCTCTAAATAGATTAAGATTTCGACTAAAAACCCCTTGAATTACTATGGATAAATTGGCTAAGCCCTATCATTCTGAAAGGAGGGCTGTGCCCAGAAGTGGGACGTATATAGGCTGGAGACGATCGCGATTAGTTCCTGCTACTAGGAGACCATAGGGCTAGCAAATACCTACCCACCTTTCTGAAAAACTAGAAATAACAGTTCAGATTCAGAAAGGTAAGCAGCGTCTTCGGATCGACACCTCTGGCTGAAAATCTTTGGCAAAGTTAGTTATTTAAAGTTTTTTGTCACGAAAATTACCTTCTTTTGTAGTTTCCAAATGGGCGTCTTGAAAGAATAGCCAGCACCGCGCAGACCGAGGGCAGTGGAAGCGTTGGGGAGGGGCCTTTGCCCAGGACTGCGACACCATAGGCTTATATAAATAATAGTAATATTTTATGGATTCATTGACGTACTCTATCAACGTCTTTGAGAAGTCATATCGCTGAGATCGAAACTGTGCGCCATAAATTGGCGGAAATTACTTCGCGAATAATTTCTGAACGAAAAATCACTTACGTCTTCCGCACTCGCTCATGTACAGAAAGCGTGTACCTAATATAAAAAATATGGCGATAGTAATGCGAGGTTCCGTACTTTATAGGAGTTTCTTACATACATACACAAATCACGTCTTTATCCCTTACGGGGTAGACAGAGCCTAAGGTAACAAGACCTTCAGGGCATGTTCAGCAAGATTGTGGGCGTACCTATAGGTGGAAAAGAAATGAAAAATAGTAATGGGTTGCTGGCCGCATCGCCTATAACATGATTCCCCCTCTGTCTACCCCGTAAGGGATAAAGACGTGATTTGTGTATGTATAATTTTCGAAGTCAGTATCTGACCGTCCCTCTCGCTTACAAATTAATGACTATTACTGTCAGCGGAAAGACACGAAGCGAACTCCGAACTTCGACCTTCAGAGTATAAGGCCTGTTTCGACGTTGGTCAATGTCGAAGTCAACGCCCAACCGAAACACGAGACACCTGACTCCATATAATGCCTACGTGCAATTAGATCAAGTTATGTTGGTGGTCGCCGCGCAGAATTTTCTGACGAGGTTTACGACCACAGCAGAGCTAGCAGGATGTTAAGTACTCGATGAATAAAGGATTTTCGTGTGAAAAGGATTTAGGTTTTTGCGTGGAACCCCGGTAACGAGTTAGCACTCGCTTGAGGAGTCTCCAGAAAAATATGTTTTCCTTTAAAAGCCATTAGGGGCTCGGAAAAAAACAAGTGCGCGAAATAGAATTCTCCCATGTATTAGAAAATTATGGGGGATAAAATGTTTCACTATATTTCTAATAGGACTTTTAGTACGTGTGAATGGAGAAAGCAACTTGTTTTTTTACCTTTATAGGTATATTTATATATACACTTTTTGTGCCAAGCCAAGCCAATTTTGCTCGACTTTAAGAACCGCTTTCATACAACCATTGTATAAAATATCATTTTGTTTATCTCGTTAATTTACTTACTTACTTTCGATGTGTGCAAACATTTCCAAACGACACTCAAGATTAGAACAGCAAAATCCGAAAAGTAAAACTATGGCGGGGAATCGAACCCGAATCCTCGTCATTCCGTGACGCGTGTTACCCCTACACCACCCATAGCAGGTGGGTAAGCCTTCGAATTTTTCTGTCTATCTAGCTGTCACGTGACCTTGTACTATGCGATTTTTTGTCGCTAAGCGCCTGTTTGAATGATGTGTCTGTACGACAAACATGGCAAGTTTTTATGCTTTAGAAACAATGTAATACAATGAAAATTTTAACAAGCTTGTTAGAGCGTAAAAGAGTAACTGGCATGTACAGAAACACATACAATTAAAAGTTGACTACGAGCGTTCATCAGTTTGATTTCCACCAGCGAAAATAAATGCGAAGATATCTATAATAAACGCGTCATAAGAAATTCGATTCTTCCATCCATGCTGGTTTGGGAGCAAAGAAAAAACATAGAATGTACCAGTTGCTTCTCTACCCGTGCAGATGGTAAAAGCCCATCGAGGGAATGGGCAAACTTATAGGAATCATGTTAGAGGCGATGAGGCTAGCAACCCATCACTATTTTGATTCCATTTTCCACCTATACACCCTCAATCTTGCTAATTGTGGCCTGTAGGTACCTGTTACCTTAGGCTCTGTCTACCCCGTAAGGGATAAAGACGTGATTTGTGTATATATGGACGCTTGAAAGGCAAAATGTCATAAGCGACCAAAAGGTAATTTTACAGGAGAGCCAAAACCTCGACGCAGAAAAATCTGCTGATTTCAATGATATACATAACTCAATATCACAAAAAATGTCGCTTATCCCATTTCGCCTTTCAAGTGAGCGAAATAGAATTTCTTACGCATACATTATGTATGTGTAAGAAATTCTATTTCGCTCACTTCAATAATGTTTCATAAGAGAATGTATGACTAGGTTTCGTGTCATTCCATTCCAAAGTTGGTGAAAAATTTAACGCAACTTTAACGGTGTGTAACTTTTTGGTTCTCACCCATCTATCTCTTAAATCGTAATAGGTAGGCAATTAGGAAGAGTATGAAACTACCGTGAGACATAATCATAATCACTACATTACTATTACTACATAGTATAAAATAAAGTCGCATTTTCTGTCCCCGTGTCCGTATGTATGCTTATATCTTCAAAACCAGTCAACGGATTTTGATGCGGTTTTTTTTAATAGATAGAGTGATTCAAGAGGAAGGTTTATATGTATAATACATGCATAATATACCGTGCGAAGCCGGGGCGGGTCGCTAGTTACACATAAACGGATAACTCACGTATAAAAAGTCGAGTGATGCTCGACATTATTCGGACTATTTCGTAGTCCTTCCTCTCGGAGTGCTCGCCCCGGCGGCAGCGAAACGTACACCGCTCGACTCACTCACTCGTCACCACTCGCCTTTAATACGTGAGTTATCGGTTTATGTGTAATTAGGAAGAGTATGATAGTATCTTCGTTTCCCGAATTTGGTAGTAGACCCTGTCGCGTTTTGGACACGTCGTGGGCTTCCTAGTGTAAGTCCGTGACCAGAATACACAACAAAAAAGCCATACTAATTACCGCACAAAAACCTTTGTTTCAGGCGTTCCTCGCTTTTTAATTACGCCAGTTTTGATTACAATTCGCAACGTAAAAAATATCAAAGTGCAAAAATTCCCGACGTTTCAGCCATGTTCGTTACCGACCAAAATTAGGTAGGTACAGTCAAGTGTAATAATATGTATCTAGCCAAAGTTTCAAAAATAAGTACCATACACTCTTACACCGTCGTAATAAGGTCGTGGGACATACTTTTGAGAAGTTCGTATCGATACTTATTTTTGCACTTGACCGTACATACTGTGCTACCAGCCAGTTACTTTAGTAATGTAAAAATTCCGCTGCCTACGGGCTAAACTACGCGCTAAACACAAATATGTCTTAAAATTGTTGTTTGTCCTTATCTGTCACTTTGACATTTCATCATCATCATCATCATCATCAGCCTATATTAGTCCACTGCTGGACATAGGCCTCCCCTAATGAGCGCCAGAGCGCCCTGTCTTCAGCTTGACGCATCCAGCATCTACCTGCAGCCTTTCGCAGATCGTCATCCCACCTGGCCGGAGGGCGTACTACACTACGTTTGCCGAGTCGCGGTCTCCACTCAAGAACACGTTTCCCCCAGCGGTTGTCGGTTCTTCGCGAGATATGGCCGGCCCACTGCCACTTCAGCTTGCTAATTCTTTGAGCTTTGACATTTACCTTTCACAAATAAGGACAAACGATTGCTAAGTTAGCAGAAGCCTATAGAGCGTTTATGAATAAGGGGGATAGTGACTAGGATAGAAAAAAGTAGGTTCCGGATTCGAGTCCTGGTAAGGGCATATTGTGTGATGAGCACGAATATTTGAATAAATATTTGTTCCTGAGTCATGGATGTTTCTACTCGCATCTATTTAAGTATATATTTCTCTGTATAAGTAGGTATGTATGTCGTTATCTAGTACCCGTATTGCAAGCCCTAGTAGGGCGCTTACTAGGGCCTAGGTCAATTTGTGTGAATTGTTCCCTTATATAATTTTCGACCGAAACTTATTTCGATACCATTTACACCGCGAGAGGGTTTGCTAAAACTAAACAGTGACCAATAAAATCTAAAATGATTTTAAATGCTACATTTTTTAAAAGAGTTCTGGTTAACCACAATCGTAATTAAGATTTAAATGGTAAATTTAATGTTAAATGGAAAACCTGGCCTTAACTCGATCGTCGTCTTTCTTTAGCAAAAGAAAAACACATCGGAGTTTCAGTTCTCAATGATCTACTTTGATAGGTTAAGAACAATAGCAAACATATTGGACTTACACGAAACAATGCTTTCGCCGCCGAGGCGCCAAGCTATAACAATGGGCAAGTTCAGTAGGTCGCTGAAAAGAGCTGAAAATAGTTCCTGACAAATAAAGTCCCTTTTCAACAAAAAACCAATTACATACATGCTGAAATTCTCATTCCCTCATCTTTCTTCATTTTGGACCTTAAATGCAGGGATTAGTATACAGTTAGATGAAATTTTGATGCATCACACCGTTTCTACTCTTAATCTTATTGTAGGTCGCTATGTTTATCTCATGGTACCGACTCATATATCAGTCAAGTTACCGAGAGCGGACAGAAAAAACTCGCGAACGTACATTAATTGTTCAAAAATGGGTTTTAAAAAGACCAAATAATAGATTAGGTCACCTTTGTCTCGCACAGTAAGCCCCAAACCGAACTCAGTGTCACGTAAGAATCCCCCCTTAGAGCGTAAGTGGGCAAATTGAGCATGTTTAGAGCGAGGGACCCTCATCAGAGTGCGACCCGCGCTTGACCCTCGGGAGAACGGGCCGCAAAATGGAACTGTGAAAAAACAAAAGGTGACCTCTTGACGTATGATTGTGGGGACGATTCGGGGCTCTGGAGATAATGGTCGCGGGATTCAGGTGTCTAAAGTCTAGCTTTGGCAGATAAGGGACAATTTTGGCGTCGTACGAAAAGTTGGGTATGTGGAAAATAAAAATGTTTGGGTGCTTTAGATGTCAGTGTTATACTAAATAATGGTGCTCTCACACTGGTATTATAAAGTGTTGCATAACTTTATAAAGGATTTGTTTTATAAAATTTTATCACACCTAATATGCTAATAAGTTATAACAAAATGCTATAAAGTAGCTATATAGCTGTTACCCGCGATTTCACCTGCGGTGAATTCGCTTATCGCTATCCCGCGAAGCTATTTTCTGGGATTAAAACTATCTTATGTCTTTGCCTGCGACTGAAACTATGTCTATACCATCATCATATCACTGTTAGACAGTTAGACATAAGCCTCCCCCATAGACCTTCAGGTGTCTTGATTGGAAGCGGCTTGCATCAACCGTGAACCCGCGACTTTAACTAAGTCATCCGTCCATCTCGTCGGCGGACGTCCTACGCTGTGCTTGCCAATCCGCGGTCTCCACTCTAGAGCCTTTCTTTCCCAATGGCCTTCTATTCTCCATGCTATATGGCCTGCCCATTCAACGAGCTAATTCGCTTGGCTGTGTCAGTGACCTTTGTTCTTCTACATATACTCTTTTTGGCCAATTGTGTAAAACAAATAAGAATCTGCACTGCTAGCACTGTTTCTTACTGTTCGTTATAGAAAGAGACGTGTAGTCTAAGGCTAGGCTCACACGGCGACTATTCGATTCGATTTTTTCTCACATACGGTTTTACCGTATACGAGACGGCCGTTCACACAGCGCGAGGTCCATTAGGTTTTTTCACGTAAGCGCCCCGCCCCGCGCGCGCGTCTCGTATACGGGAAACCAGTTTGTCTGTGTGAACTTAACAACGTACACAAGGGCCATTGAGCATCGTATTCGATGAAATCGTTTCGAGAATCTCGCATTCCCGGTGGCAAGACCCTACGGTATACGGTAAAAAATATGTCTCGAATACGAACTTTTCCGCATAGATGCCGTGTGAATAATTTTCTGAGTTGCCATACAAATTTGGTTGTCACGACGATATTCGATAAAATCTCGTGTACGGTATACGGGAAAAATGCGCCGTGTGAACCAAGCCTAGCTCTCGTGCGTTCTCGTGCTATCCGAGCTGCGTTCCACACTAGCCGTCTCGATACGCACCAAGTAATTTCAGACATGTCACCTCATGTCAATTGCAGTTTGGATACGCTGAGCCTTCAGACACAGACACCTGTGCTGTACGAGCGTAGATAATGATGTCATAATTGCTGTCAACATCAAATACCGGAGTTAAATGTAGATGGAATACTAAACCTACTAAATCGAATTCATTTGCGAATTCCTTACCACTTGTCAAATATTTGCAAAAGACGGCGTTCAGCTTTAATAGGCAGCGTTAACATCGCAAAAGACTATTGTTCTTTAATCGGTAACTTCCTTAATTAATTTAAGACATGGTCTGGTCATGGTGGAGTCTAGAACAATATACCCTTTTTATTCCGTTTCGCTACAATTTCAGTATATTGTGTCGTTTTTTTTTTTGTTGTCGCGTACTCGTAATTCGGCGTGCCTCATGACATAGATCTCTTCCATTTATTGGAGCGTTTGGTCTATAGTTCCCACACGGGCCCTGCGGATTGGGAACTTCGCACACACCATTGAATCGCCTCGCAGATGTGTGCAGGTTGCCTCAGGATGTTTTCCTTCACCGAAAAGCTCATGGCAAATTTCAAAAGTAATTTCGAACCACTATAGGCTACCACGACTAGTCTTTTTTTTTTTATATGAATAGGAAGGCAAGCGAACAAGTGGGTCACGTGATGGTAAGTGATCACCACTGCCCATAGATACCCGCAACCCCGAAGGGATTGCAGATGCGTTGCCAACCTAGAGGACTAAGATGAAATGCCTCTTGTGCCCGTAATTTCCCCGGCTGTCTTACTCTCCACACCGGAACACAGCAGTGCAAGCACTGCTACTTAGCGGCAGGATTAGCGAGTAAGATGGTGGTAGCGATCCGGACGGATCTTGCACAAGGCCCTACCACCCGCCTAGTCTAGAATAGTAGTATAATAGTCATCATCCCTTATTACCAGTCTGGTTATTTCCTCTGTGGATTACTCTAACGTTCAACGGCTAGTACCCAGCTATTAGAGAGTAACACAGAAGGAAAATGTAACCAGCAGAGAATACGCTAGGCGTAACCGTGCACTAACATTCGCGCCGTTGGTTCCAGATCACGGGAATCACCACTTTCCGGCCGACGACCTATGGCGTACTCTTGAGAACAAACGGGTCCACAGAAACTGTAGGAATATGCCTTTGAAGCAAAAAAAACTAAATGCTAGCAGCAGATTTAGACGGATTAAGGTGGTTGGTGTAGACCTCGTTGGAGCGCGTGAAAAAATTGTTTTTGTCGAGGGGTAAAAAAGTGACTACCGCAGTTTTGGATTCCAGCTACAAAACAGCTTTGAAATATGCGAAAAGTTGACACTTAATTGGCAAATTGTGCGTGTTAATTTATTATCTCTTAATGTTGAAAGTCGTGAAGATGACACACCATAGACATAAATATTAAATGAGGGATTTAACCGCTAAAATGTGATATCATGGCTAAGTGACATTCGAGAGGTTGCGGAAGTCCTTGTTTTTTTATCACATAAAGCTCGTCCACTGAAGTGATAAAGGACAAGAGCAACAATTGAAACACACACACACACACACACACACACACAAATCACGTCTTCATCCCTTACGGGGTAGAAAGAAAGAAAGAAAGAAAGAAGACATTTATTCCTTTTTGCAAGACACACAAATATAAGACAATATACACAATTTTATAGAAAATAAACAAGGTATAACAATAAAAAACATAGAGACGTAAAATAGATCATCACCGTTGAGTGTGTCTTCGCAAAAGTGAAACGGTCGCTGGCTCAGCATTACGCTGAGGCGTTAGACACCTGCAGCACTGATTTTCAGCCAGAACCGTCTATGACTCACGAAACGATACACAGATAAAATATACTACATAATCCATAAACTTTTACGTAAACAATAGACAGAGTCTAAGGTAGGTAACAAGACTTACAGGCAACGTTTATACAGTACCCTTGACCAGATCAAATGATGCACCACGGTGCCAAAGATGCTGGCAGCATTCCCTCTCTGCATTGCAATGCTTATTCTTCGTCCAAGAAAGCTGCCAGCTCTCTTCGGTCTCCAGTGACGTTGATTAACATTTTTCGGCCACTTTGGATGCTGCATCAGCTTTATTGCATATCATAATTGTAGGTATATCAGTTCAATGTCCAATACTCGATTTAACCGTTTGTCTGAGGTAGCATGCGGTTGGTGTGTACGTCGCTGAAACCATCAAGGCTTCCAACCGTGAAACGTGTCAAAACATGTTGTTCACTAAATAATGCCGTCAGTTCGCGACCTATTATTACTATCTGTGAAATACGCTAGAAGTTGACACTGATGTGCTTTTGTAATGTTATTACGCACTTGGTCGTTTACATCTTCGATCGAAAAAGTATTAGGGTGAGTATCAAATGAATCAAGAACTTTCACTTCTTGATTTTTATGTTTACTTTTACGTTTTTACCGTTAGAAATTACATTTCTGAACGACACTGAAAATTATTAGAACAAAAAAATCGAAAAAGTAAAGCTATGGCCGGGAATCAAACCGTCCTCGTCATTCCGTAACGCGTGCCCACCACTCATAGCAGCATAGAAGTAATATTTGATGAAACTTTAAAAATGGGAACCGACAAGGAAAGGGAAAATCGTGAAAGTATTTAGATATTTCAGAATATCTTGCGGACCTCGCAGCGAGTTTTACACAAAGTTTTTGATTGAAGAATCTTGTTAACCGCAAATACGTTTTCGGTGTTTAACGGGCTCAGCAATCAACTCTTATTAAATTACAAAACGTACCGAATCCGTTTTACATTAAATCGATAACAATAGTGTACGAAATAAGTAATTCATAGCAAGCTAAACATTGGTTTCAATGCAAATTGTACGAAATTGCTTGCAAATAATTTGATCAATCAAAATGGATTTATTGGAGTGTTCAATCGAGTTGAACAAGTTTTAAATAAATTGCATTTGCGTTCATTTCAGTTTAGTCAAGTTTGTTTATTGGTTCAAAATATATTTTTGCAGATTCGTTTGCTAATTTTTATTTTCCTTTTCTATATTACTAGCTGTTGCTCGCAATTCGCAATTTCGTCTGCAGAATTCTCGGAATTTTGCACTGTCCAGGATAAAAACTATCCCATATCCTTCCCCGGAACTGAACCTATCTTTATACCAAATTTCAATATGAATGTACTCTTTGTTGTGCATAAAACATACCTACCTTCCTACTACCTTAACCCGTTGAGCTAACTTGTATTAGTACTTACACCCCCTTATTCATAGACGCTCTGTAGGCTTCTGCTGACTTAGCAATCGTTTGTCCTTATCTGTCACTTCGACATTTACCTTTCACAGATAAGGACAAACGATTGCTAAGTTAGCAGAGGCCTATAGAGCGTTTATGAATAAGGGGGTTTGTAGCCGTTGGGACGCTTGGTGAGTTAAGTTAGTAAGTAAATGCTTTATTGTATAAATATAAAGAAACAGAGACAAATCACCAAAAACACGTTAAATACATGCACAAAAGCGAACTTAAGTGACGAGTGACTTCAAGATAATTTTAATAAATTCAAAAACTTAAGACCTACCTTCGAATGGGAAAGGTTCTTTGTCATGACAGCTTATTTCTGATAAAGCCGAGGACATCATAAATTCTGGACAATGGGACGCTTTTGGAAGTGTCGGATATCCTATTGATGAAAATTAATTAATCATCACAACGCTAAGTCCGCGATGCTTAAATATTGTCACTAAGAGACAAATTTATGGGAACGAATATCACAAAATTATTACTTCTGCTGTTAATGGTTGATCGTTTTTCAAAAAAACGTCTACATGTCAGTAAGTAAGTAAATGACTTATTGTACAAATATAAAGAAACAGATACAATTCACACACACACACACACACACACACATTGACATAATTATGTGTCGCATTATTTAAATTGTTGGTACTATAGAACTGATAAATGATGAATTTGTAAGCATCATTCTTGTATAAGGTATGGATATCGGAAGAGGTGATTTGGTAAATCAGTATGAAGTGTGTGTACTTACCTGGTGACAGCCACCTCCGTAACTCTGTAACTGGCGTCATTGAAAATCAGCGTCACGACAATATCCTGGATCTTATCGTGACACATAGCTGAGTGGCGGCCATTTGGCTGGTTGGAATAAGTATCCATATGTAATATTCTGTGTGTGTTTCTGTATCAGCTAATAAAGTTCGCTTATTATTATTCTTATTTACAAAAACTAAAAAAAATAAAATTATATGCACAAAGGCGAACTTATCCCTATAAGGGATTTCTACCACTTAACCTTTGAGTAGATGCGAGTTTAAAATTCCATTTAATGAAAGCCACAATAGAGAATATCTAAATACAATAAACAAATTATAAAATAAACTTGTTATTCAGCATCGTTAGGGTAATAACGATTCTCATACAAGAAAAAAAAATTAGTAAGAAAAAGCCTAAATAGTTTAATAATGGAAAAAAATATCATATATCTAACCTTTTTTTAAAAACGCTCTCTCTGCTACATGAATACAATATCTGCTCTGACAAATATTTGAATTAAAAAAATATTTTGTAAAAATGTGTAGGTAAGCAATATTAAAACACGTTTTTCTGGTAGGTATTATTTTTTATTCGTCCTTGAACGACGTCAAATATTTGTTTGCAGTTATTGCTACTTTAATTAATTTTTCTCTTTAAATCATTACATAATGTGAATAATGAATAGTGAAATGTTCGGGATCCAACTTTACTGTTTCGTCAGCCAAAGTTACACAAAATCATATTACAAAGTTATCATTTGCCAAACATTTTATTTTCTATTAACGAAAACACAATTTTTTTCTTAACTAAGAATATTTCACTTAGAAACCAATCAGTTACAATTTATCACTATGTACAGATAGGTATACTTGATAAAAGTTAGCCAAATGATGAGTTCGTGAAATGATGCGTTTGCCAAATGTTTTTCGCGCACCGATGATACACCGAAATGCTTCGTTATCTCCTAACAGTTGTCTGTCTGACGATGGCATATTCCTCCCGCGTCAATCTTTCCTCTCTCTCACTCATTACGAAACCGCAAACTCCGCGTTACACTCAAATTGCTAGCGAAGAAAAACAGCAACCATTTGTAAGAAACAGCGCACTGTTTTTAATTACAGAGGGTAACATAAATCAGTGCAATCAGGAACTAAGCGCCCTCGGAAAACAGAGGGGCTACTCCGAAATTCGAAGTTCGTGTCATACGGTCTCTCACTCTTATATTGATGTCTATTAGTGAGAGCGGGACAGCGAATAAGGAAGTACCCGGAGTATAAGGCCTGGTTGTTTGTCTCTCCCAATCTCACGTCTCGGGTTTCTGTGTATCCTGCAAACAAGACTTACGAACAGCTCTAATGACAAACTATTTCTGTAATTCGATAATCTAGCCCTCCTTTTTAATCACCCTCTGTAGTGTAGAGTTTTAGAAACAGAATAGAATATATATTTATTTTACACAATAATTGTCACATATAAACATTTACTGGCTAAACATAGCAAAAGAGAAAAATATTGTAAATACCTGAACTAGGATACTTAATGTTCCTGTCTCTGGTTTCAAGTTTTTTACATACTTACTAATTCTCTTCTTGCAAAATTTCAATTAACTTGAAATGTTTGTTTGCATGTTTGTTAAGGTGACATAAGAGAGCTAAGTTGATTTTTGGCGCGAGTGTTGATTTTGAATCCCGAATTAATCTGAAAAACCTGATCCCGTGGTTCATCCCTCCCCCCCGTTCCCGTTGGTGGTGGTGACATGTTAAGTTACTTTTTAACTTTTTCACAAAGTTGATGTATTAGCAGATAGCCAATCAAATGTTTGCCAAATGATTACTTTGACAAATGAAGCATTAAACGTTTTGCTTTATAGTCCTTTTATAATTGAGTAATTTTTCTTCTTAGCCCTATTACGTTTTAGAGTCATTTTACGTTTCAGGCATTGTGACCATAGGAAAAAACTGACTGTAAATAATTAGTTCGTCACATGTTGAAACCTCAAAGCTCTAGTAATAATAGAAAACTTAGTATTTGAGGCTATGCAAGTGCACATAGACCTACACAGTATCGGTAACTGATGGTCGGAAATGGGATTTGCGGGCAACTCGCAACCGTTTCTCGGCTAGAAGCTATTTATAGGAATAAATTGAAGCCTGGCAAACAGAGATGCGATTTATTTGAAATACTTCTATTTAAAATGCAAATACAAAATGCTAAATACCTATTTTGTATTTTGCATTTAAATGCCTTTTAGTAAAAACCGTTTTGTATTTTATTTGAAATACCTTTCGAGATGTATTTTGCATTTTTCAAATTCATTTCAAAATGCAAAATACTTTGTGATTACGTTTAGCCAACTTTACCAGTCAAACAAAATGAAATTAACGAATGACGCTAGATGCACAATCAACCGAAATAGACGTTTTTGTTCGGCTCGCCATTGTGTCTCTATTTCTGATGATAAATACCTAAAATAAATAAAAATGTCTGATATTTGATCAAAAGGTATTTTATTTTGAAAAAGTATTAAGAAAATACCTATTTTGCATTTAGCATTTGAAATACAAAACGCATAACTATTTGGTATTTTGCATCTGAAAAGTATTTTGCATTTTGTATTTAAATGCTTTTTTAAAACCATTTTGTACATCTCTGCTGGCAAACTTATTGCATGCTCTGGGAGCTGATGGATATGCTCCAGATATTCAAATGCCAACGGTTTGTATGCCAACGCTGCCTTAAAATAGGTTAGGACGGCTCCAGCGACCATTTAGCGCGTAATGTCGTATTAGTCGCAATTTCTGTCAACTTACCAGTGATGTATTTATGCGTAGAGTTAAGTTGCCAATTCTTTTAACCCTTTTATTTCCCTTACGGGTAGACAGAGCCTAAAATTGTGGTCGTTTAGGTAATGGCTTGCTAGCGGCAACGCCTATAACAGGATTTCTAAAATTTTCGCCCGTTGCCTTGATAGCCTTTTATCATTTGCGCGGAACGAGAAGCAACTGGTACATTCTATGTTTTTTCTTTGTTTCTGGGCCAGCATGGAAGTACCTACAATGTACATATTAATGAATAAATAATAGCTTTAATTAATTATAAAAAAAACCCGGGTGCGTAAATTTTATAATTTTGATGTAACCAGTGTCAATCTTACGAGAAAGACTAATCTAATGAACCTCTGAAGCTCAAATGCGACAAGTCGTCTAGGCTCTAGAGCGTGCCAAAGAAATCCACATTCATACATACACTCGAAAATCATTACCCTCCTTCTGGTGCAGTAGGGTAAAAGAGGTAAAATGGGGTCGCTACCCGTGGTCCCACTGTTATAAAAAATACGAATTACATTTCACCATAAGGTCGACGGAACCCCGCTGTCGCGGGGCTCCTATTCCTACTCAGTTTGCCCTTCAGCCATTTGAAGATACCTTACGAACCTAACCTATTTTCTTTTTTATTAATTCAGAAACAATATAATTATATTGTGTTTGAAAAAACAGGATGGGAATTAACTTAAATATTTACATTAATAATACAAAAATTACAGACAAGATAATGATTATACATGTACACATGTCAATTAAATTAAGTTCTATTCAATTTATTATAATTTTCATTTATTAATTTTATTCGACTATATTCAAGATCTATTTTAAGAACGCCATGTTAAGGTTACCCTACACATTCCTTAGTGTCATAAATTCCGCCACAGAGTAGAAAAACTCCTTCAGCAAATAAGCTTTTAATTTATTATTTCTAGTGAGGATTTTTATAACAGTGGGACATAACGGTACATCGTCCAATAAACCTTATGGTATGTTCGAAGTATGAATAAAGGAGGACTCATTTATGAGTGTAGGCGACTACACTTATACGACAAAAATGAAACTTTATGAGTGAGTCTTCCTCGATTGTCTTTGATCTCCATCTTTGTCTAGACAAACTTAATTCATCAAAGTAGGTATTAAAAAGACAGAATTAAATGTAAAACAGGTATAACATTTTACTGTCGCATAAAGCGACTGTCGTACTGTTAAATTGGATTACTTGTCACTCCAAGCCTTCAGGCCCCTATTCCACCTACTCGACAATTTGTCGGTGACCATTGACAATTCGAAATACAGTGCGTATTCAATATGAAGCTAACCAAAATAATGGGAACCTTTAAACCAGGCACGAAACAGGGGGGATTTTTAAGGTTAATTTTTAATCAGTTTTAACATACTTAACTTTAAATCAACTTTCTTAGTTTTAGTGTTCTTAATTGTTCTTCTTCTTATTTGTGGCGTATCAAGTCGTTATAGCGACGACAACTTCGCCAATGTCAATGTAACAAAAATATAATTAAAAAATCTTCTGACAAAATGTCGGCAACGTTGTACGTTAATGGTCAAATACCCCCCTCCCCCCTGTCGGGCTCTTAGCCAACAGTCAAAGATATCCCTCAGAAACTGCCAGGAAATCATTAGCCGATGCCCAGGGTGCACCGGATCAAGCACTGCTCTTCCCCCCGGACGGATCCAAAAACGAACCGCAGCTCTTGACCACACGCGGAGGTAACCCGACTCGCACCCCTTCTTTATTGTTATTTAGTTTTGAATAGTTGGTATAATAATAAATTCCATTCATTTTGTTCCGTACACTACTATATACAACAGATCATTTACTTAAGTACTGTAGGAATAGGTTCTGCTAGTTTTATACCGGCAGGTTTCTGTTGCTGGCTGCTTTGAGACTTAGTTCAAGTTCCGTATATCGAACACTCGTTCGATATTTTAAAATATTTTGTTATGTTCCAAGTTGAATAAAAACGAAAATTATATTGAAGATTGCATTTTAACTCTTAGTAGCTTGGGCCTTACGCTACATCTACATCAGTTTGAATAGGAACATTTTCAACACGATCACCCGTACATATCTAAGTGCCTCATCAAGGCAGCTCTACAGTACATACCTAGAGTACCACGGAAAATTTTCTTATGTTCAGTGACTGAAAACATGACTGGAATAAAACAGTCACATTCGTCTCGTTGTTAGAAAACTAATTGCGCCGGAGTTGGGCGCAGTGTTTGACTTGGAGCGTGTCTGATTCGCGCAATGTCTGTGTTCGGCAAGTTCATTAATTAAGGCGACCCGTCGCAACAAACACCAACTTTTGACAACGGAACCCGATTAGGGTCGAGCCGCGAGAACCCGCTGCCTCATACAAAATCAAATACAATACAATACATACAGAATACTTACTTATTTCTCTTATTGGTTGTCTGGTAGAGATCGCTATTAGGCGATAAGATCGCCTATTGTCTACGTTTTCTTTGTTTCTGTATTGTTTTGTACCGATTTATGGTGTTCAATAAAGAGTATTTGTATTGTAGTGTATTGTATACACATACACAAATCACGTATTTATCCCTAACGGGGTAGGCCTAAGGTGACAAGACCTAAAGACCACGTTTAGCATGATTGTGGGAGTATGGATGGAAAGGGGAATCAAAACAGTGATGGGTTGCTAGCCGCATCGCCTATTATAACATGATCCCTAAGATTCTGATTAAGATTTGTGAATTGTACAATAAAGCATTTACTTACTTAAGTACTTACACTTTAAACATCGGCCAATGGCAATTTTTTGTCAGCCACAACTGTCACAACTGTTCTGTCAAAAGAGACAGGTCCACGTGAAACGATACAAGCAATTCAAGTGTTCGCGGATGTTTTTATGTGGTGGTACTCAATAAACATCAGCCGACTTTCTATCGTCCGGTTTCACAGAAGTATAATATGTATTTTGATTCCGTTTTCCACCTATGCGCCCACGAGCGTGCTAAGCGTGGCCTGTAGGTCTTGTCACCTTAAGCCCTACCCCGTAAGGGATAAAGACGTGATTTGTATTGTTGGCACAAGGCCTACGAGGAGACGGCGATGGCAACACTCCCTACCGGGGCTAACTTCACCGGGCTGCAACTCTGCCGTCCAAAGGAAAAATGCAGTAAGTCAGTATGCAGCTCATATGTACATACTGCGTTTTTCCTTAGGAGGGCAGAACTTCGGACGGGACGGCGTCAACGCTCGGCTCGGGAGGCTGGTACTTTTATGGCGAGGGTGTGCTTTGGGACGGTTGTCGGTCTACCTACATGTCGGTCACGTTAAATTGAGGAATGTGTGCTAATTTCGGAATGAAACATCATTTAAGTGATTATTTCGGGCTATTAATCTCATTTACCTAAAAGTATGTATAATTTACCAAATAGGAAACGTTTTGGAAAAAATGTCAGGTCAGGAGTACCCGCAACCGACGAGCATGTATGAAGAGATTGATGACTGTGGATGAAGCGAAAGAAATATGTCAGGACCGTAGCAAGTGGAATAAAGTAGTCTCTGCCTACCCCTGTGGGATAGAGTCGTGACGGTATGTATGTATAATTTGTGTGGCAGCCGGATTCGAGGGTACGGCGCTATAGAGTCATCTCTCTAGCCAATAATCGACATTTAGAGGTCATGGCGCTTGCCGTTGAACGGGGTTAGATTCGAATAACAGTAGATTAACGCCTATGCCTGCGGGAAGTAGCCGATTCGTAACTTTAAAAACACTCACCTGCCGTGATGACTGATGAGTGATGATGTAATTTTATATTGAACTAGCTGTTGCCCGCAACTTCGTCTGCATAGAATTCGTTTATCGCTATCCCGCAGGAATTATGCAATTTTCCGGGATAAAAAGTAGCCTATGTGTAATTCCAGACTATACATCTGTGTTCCGAATTTCATCCAGATCTGTCCAGCCGTTCTGGCGTGAAAGAGTAACAAACATCCAAACATCCATACTCACAAACTTTCACATTTATGATATTAGTGGGATGATCAAATAAATATAAACAT
This sequence comes from Pandemis cinnamomeana, assembly GCA_932294345.1. Lineage (NCBI taxonomy): Eukaryota > Metazoa > Arthropoda > Insecta > Lepidoptera > Tortricidae > Pandemis > Pandemis cinnamomeana. The sequence continues at coordinate 3,937,467 of OW028705.1, read as the reverse complement.
AAACATAAACAAGTCTCATCCAGCAATTCCTCTTCCAGCTGAGGCAGATATAATGTTTTTCACCGAAAATCTCATGAAGTGAATGATATTTTAAATTTACCATGAGCTTTTCGGTGATGGAAAAACATCGTGAAGAAAACCATAAAAGTGAACATAATCAAGAAGTAAATCTTGATTCATTAGATAGTACTATGTGATGATGTTTCCGAAAACTTCTCGAATAACGAAGTCAACGACACGACAAACTATTATAAGTATTAAAAACAAATCCAACTCGATATTACAAGTGTCGTGCTGCACTGACTCCATCCAGTATGGCCAGCACACACATAACACCGACGCCGACTCCAAACATAACAATAATTGTAACAACATTAGATAGATCGTACCTACATATTGATAAGTAGAAAAAGTAAGTTGATTATTTAGTTTTAGAAGAATATGCAATTATTTTTTTCTTTTTAGTGCGTATTAGGTTTGTTTTGGAATAGTTTCCTTTTGTGAAGTCGGTTTTTTTTTGTTAAAATTTTTGTTTTTTTTTATATTTTTAGTGAATCTGAAGTACACTAACATTTTTTTCTGTATATGGGTAGACCTATTAAACGTGCTGCTCATATGACACAGCGCCGTTTAAATGAAACGGACGATTTGTCGCACACATACTTAATGCTAATTTTAGACTTGTATGGTTTTCTCATGGGTGCCATCGTCAGAACTGGACCAAATTGAAATGGGACCACACGGAAAGCACCAGCTTTCAAATAAAAAAAGAACCATGAAAATCGCTTCGCCCAGTCGAAAGTTATAAGGTAACAAACATAAAAAAAAACATACAGACGAATTGAGAATCTCCACCTTTTTTTGAAGTCGGTTAAATAGTGATGGGTTGCTAGCCGCATCGCCTATAACATGCCTCCTAAGATTATCGCTCATTCCCTCGAGGGGCTTTTACCATCTGCGCGGGAAGAGAGGCAACTATATATAGAAACATTCTATATTTTTTCTGTACTCCCAGAACAGCATGAAAGAAACAGATAAATAATACATTTACAATATTTAAATTGTACTCAACTAATAATACATTTATAAAAGGGATGTATAAGGTCCCCAAGTCAAGTAGGTACCTTAAATTATATAATTTAAAAAAAGATAATGTGACTGAAAACGAAAGAATTTTTTTTCTTAAAATCTAGGATTACGGATGCACCGGCCCTTTAAGAAAAGACTAGACCCATTTTTTGGAGACCTCTATTCATCATTCAAGAGTTCAACCGTGCGTGGTAAAAAGTTTCACGCAAAACAAACAGCTGTTTCATGCTAGCCTTCCAGATTCACAAACTACTCAGACAATATTACGACTCCTACGTGACTTAATAAAGCTAGGGTTTGTTAACAAACTAATACCATTCCTATTCAGCACCGCATAGAATCCAAATTAGTTACTGCGTACCGTCTGGCTAGTTACAAAGTTACAAGTTGTATGACTGCTGCAATTTGAGTGCATCTCGTTTCAAAGTTTGGTGTCTTTATGATTGCTACGGTGATACAAGTGCTACGAGGGCGTAGCGTTAGTCTACGCGCTACGACGTAGAGCCCTTAACAGTAAAATAATAATAATAGCCCATTCCATGTCGATTCCTACTTGGAAATAATTTTGCAATAAAAAACATAGTATTTACCAGTTGGTTCTCAAAGGACATCGAGGGAATGGGCGAAAGTCTTAGGAATCATGTTATAGGCGATGTGGCTAGCTACTCATCACTATTTTGATTTCTCTTTCCTTCTATACGCTCTTAATCGAGTATGTAAATATACAAGGTCTCTCAGATTTTTTCCGCATGATTTCAGGTGTTTGGTTCAAGTGCAAGATTTTTCATTTAAAGTTTTGATTTAAAATTTTATCCCGTCCTTGACGCTGTTCATTTAGAACATCAATCAATCATCATCATCATCATCATTTCAGCCATTACAAGTCCACTGCTGGACATAGGCCTCTCCTTTAGATCTCCAATAAGACCGGTTGGAAGCGGCTTGCATCCAGCGCGATCCTTCGATCTTAATGAGGTCATTCTTGCCGGTGCGTGGTCTCCACTCGAGGACCTTTCGACCCCATCGGCCATCCGTCCTCCGTGCTATGTGCCCTGCCCACCGCCATTTCAACTTTCTAATCCGCTGGCATCAATCAATGTATGGAGTCATTTGTTAAGTATTCAAAAATCCTGAAATACATAAATGCAGGACAACACCTGGGATACTCCGAGAAAATTTTACTTAGGTACTTTTTTTTTTCATATCCATGTGGGATGACCGCGGGGCCGACACAGGTGCGGGCGGAAGGCGCACTACCCGCCCGCACCCCTCGGTCCCCCTTGTCATCCTACCCCGCGCCCCTGCGCCGCGCGGGCGAGGACTCATTAAAGCGGTGGGTCTATAGAGAACCATTTTTTAGCAAGCTTCAAATCAGATACATTTTTTACGCTTAGATTAGGATATACTTACATTATCTATTCAAATACACTTCCATGGTCCCAACTTCAACTATTCACTGTTTACTTACATGTTACGAGTACCTCGACGTTAACATTCATTAACTGCCGTTAGCAGCTATGCCTAAATTTTCCGGCCCAGTGGCGCCCCCTCTTGGCTATGTAAGCATTACATAACAGTTCCGCTAAAATACTAAAGTAAGGCCAACGAGACGAGATAAAATTTGTAAACACGATTGTTTACACGAGTAGCATAAATCTATACGTATGTTTCGTTCTGGCTGAAAATCAGTGTTGCAGGTGTCTAACACCTGTTTAATGCTGAGCCAGCGACCGTTTCACTTTTGCGAAGACACAACGCTGATGATCTATTTTTCATGTGTGTATTTTTTTCTTGATTTTTTCTATAAAATTGTGTATGTTCTCTTATGTTTATGTGTCTTGCAAAAAGGAATAAATGCCTTTCTTTCTTTCTTTCTATATAAGACAATCAACAGCTTCATTAATCTTGTGAACTAGTCAAAACTTTTATTAGAGATAAATTGAGTTCGGTGTCTGCCTTCTGCATAATTTGACTCCTAAACTATTGAGTGTATGACAAACGGACGGACAAGGTGTTATTCCCTACAATCATTGAAGACCAGGGCCCCGATTTTTGAACGCACACGTGTGAAAATATCACTCGAAAGTGGTAATAAATTGTGCTGAATATAAAACACGAGTAGCATAGAAGACATTCACAGCAGTGAACTAGTCAAAACTGTGATTAGAGCTGTAGTTTTGGAGATCGAAGCTGATTTATACCTTCGAGTGGTCTCTCACATGTGCTTTCAAAAATCGGGCCCTTGATAAAAACTAATCCAACAAATAGAAAGAAAGCGTAACCAGTAACATCTTTCCACACCCCCAGTGATTTGCGAAATAGCACTGCGTGAAAAATAGCTACCATAAAACCAGGTACACCCGGCGCAGCATATCACTCCTAAAACTATAGCTGCAAGGAAGAAATTTAAAGTGTTGCCTGCGGCGGGTTGTACCTGATATATAACACCCGAGAACCCCCATTTGGAAGGTATGAAGTGGCTATGAACTTTGCATTTATTTGATGTTACGGATAACCAGGAAGCACCTATGATGAGAGTTGCCTATGTCTTTTAAATTTCTACACGACACTGAAAATTAAACGACATAGAAAAATCCGAAAAGTAAAGGTATGGCCGGGAATCAAACCCGAGTCCTCGTCCTTCCGTGAAGCGTGCTATACCCTTACACCACCCATAGCAAGTGGCTGAGCTTTCGATTTTTTCTATCTTTTACTAGCCGTCACGTGAACTTGTTACTATGCGATTTTTTGTCACTAAGCGTCATCTGTTTGGATGATGTGTCTGTTGGTGGCTTGATTATTCGTGATGTGCTTTGTCTGAGATTTGCTTATGTGTCTGCTCCGGACATAAGTGCTCCGTGAGTATAACAGATGGAACGACCTAGAAAATTACTGTTTTGGTAAGCGGGGGAAATAGTTCTTTAGCTTGATACAATCTGTAACAGTGGGTTGTTTGTTTGGAATGTGCGTGGCTGGTTATTTGTGCTCGTTACGCACGACACCCTTTGATAATTAACCCAGTAATTCTCAGTTTTGGGGAGAAAGAAACAAATGCTAAGACATTAGAATCCTTCCTTATTCAGCCTGTGGTCACCCATTGTTGGGGCTAGGCCTGTTCATTGGGCATTATCTACCTGCATTGAACGGTCTCATCGTCTAAGGGAAGACGGGCCCAGCATACGGGCCCTCCCCTTCTTGGCGCGGTCGCGCGGGGCCACCAGGGGGGCATTTGTGGTGAAACCCTAGTGGCATTCCACTGCGACCCCAACTCACCAGACTGAGGCAACGCCGGAGAGTAGGCCTGTTTATGGGCACACCAAGTCGCAACCAGCCGGTCACCACTATCTTTTCGACACTTTAGGATATTGAGAGACAATTGACTAAGCAAAGCTAGTACTATGGGTACTATGCCACGTGTACATGTGCTGTTACACTCTGTCTTAAATCATTTCGACAAATTAGGATATCGAGAGACAATTGATACTTAATAAACTAAGCAAAGCTAGTACTATGGGTGCTAGGCCACGTATAAATGTGCTGTTACACTCTGTTTTATATCTTTGCGACACATTAGGATATCGAGAAACAATTGATAGTTTAACTAAGCAAAGCTTGTATTATGGGTACTAGGCCACGTATAAATGTGCTGTTACACTCTGTCTTAAATCTTTTCGACAAATTAGTATATTGAGAGACAATTGATACTTATAAACTAAGCAAAGCTAGTACTATGGGTGCTAGGCCACGTATAAATGTGCTGAAACACTCTGTCTTAAATCTTTGCGACACATTAGGATATCGAGAGACAATTGATAGTTGTAAACTAAGCAAAGCTTATACTATGGGTGCTAGGCCACATATGAATGTGCTGTTATATCTACTGTGTCTTAAATCTTTTCGGCAAATTAGGATATCGAGAGATAATTGTTAGGTAGTTGTAAAATAAGCAAGGCTTGTACTATGTGTACTAGGCCACGTATAAATGTGCTGTTACACTCTGTCTTCAAATTCATTGGGAACATTTCAGCACGTTGGTTTAGTTGGAGTGAACATTCGAGTAAATGTTATATTTGACATATTATATTACAAGCAAATATGAACCCTGGTGCCTGCTAATATTTGAACGCCGTTAACGTTTAACTTTTCAATTTGCTCAATAAATTCGGTGCCGTGTGTACAAAATTAAATTAAAAGCAAATCGTGATATTGTCACAAAGATATATTTGTATTATGCTAAATTTTGAGCGCTGTTCACAAGAGGTCTTCTCGTATACAATTTGAAACAGAATTACCAGAATACTAATAAAATATGCCAAAGTTTAAGTTCGAATATGTCAATTTTGTGTCATTAGCAAACATTAAATGAAACAAATCTTTACATAATATAAAACAAAGACGCTCCAAGCTATATCATCATCACTATCATCACTACATAGTATAAAATAAAGTCGCTTTCTCTGTCCCTATGTCCCTATGTATGCTTATATCTTCAAAACTACACAACGGATTTTAATGCGGTTTTTTTTAATAGATAGACTGATTCAAAAGGAAGGTTTGTATGTTTAATACATGCATGATATAGTAGAGAAACACTGATTGCACCCGTGCGAAGCCGGAGCGGGTCGCTAGTGTATTATAATTATACGCTTGGGTTTTTTAAACTACGCAATGGATTTTTATCGAAATTCGTGTCAAATCGTCTATCTTATTTTCAAATTAATAGCTAAGTAAGCGGAACGGCACGAAGGAACTTCAAAAATGGAATTTTGGTGTATAACCCGGGAGGGTTACTAATATCAAAAAGAACTACTACGCAAAAAGTTATGAGTGATACGTTGAAAAATACGCGTCGACCCGAAAATTTCTACCTTATTGTCGTCAACTAAATTATCATCAAAGAAAACCTGCATAAAGTCACTTTTTACTATAAAACTTTGCATTATCTCGTAAACCGGTTTGAACCAGTTAAATCCGGCGCGAACTCCGACTAATTATTGCATTAACGAGTTAATGAGGCGAAGTTGGCGCCTCGACCGCCAATTAAACATTTAGTATTCGTGGAATTAAACAAAATGGCCGTTTGGCGAACGTACAAAAGACAATCCTATTTGCTATTCATCTGCTGGGTAAAAGCATTATTTTTCTCTTTTCATCCGTAGATATCTATGAATATTGACAGTACCTGTCCGAAAGGGTCTTTTTATTAAGAGTGGCTAAGAGAGACTGCCTTGAACAAAATCGATATTTGAAATTCTAATCGACAGGGAGAAGAACAGTGTCCCAAAACGAATGAGGTTTATTTTAAGTAGGTACATCGTAATAGCTATCGAGTATGAACTCGCAGAGATTTAATTTCTAACGGTAAAACCGTAAAAGTAAACATTAAAATATCACGTCGTTATCCCTTACGGGGTAGACAGAGCCTAAGGTGGAAAAACCTTAAGGCCACGTTTAGCATGATTAAGCCAAGGGCGTATAGTTGGAAAGGGAAATCAAAATAGTGATGGGTGCTACCCGCATCGCCTATAACATGATTACTAAGACTATCGCCCATGAATGTTGATGTTGGTTTAAAAAAGTAAGAAACATCCATACATCCATCCATATATACGCACAAACTTTAGTATTTATAATGTAAGTGTGATACTTTACTAATAGTAATAAACGCAGAAAACGCTAGAGAATTATCCAAAATATTATAATGACGGCCAAAATAATTAACAATCACAGCGGCCCTTTAAAGGCTGGGGCGATATTAAAAAGTTTTGAAATAAAACCGACTATTAAGGACAATATTGTATAATAATGATTTCATTACACCCAAAATTTAACTAGTACTACGTACGTAGGTAGTAGTTAGAAGTAGTAGGTAGGTATGTAATTTAACTTATTTTAGAAATGTATCTTGTAATGTCTCTTCCATGCTGGTTTAGGAGTAAAGAAAAAACAGAATGTACCAGTTACTTCTCTTCCCGCGCGGTAAAAGTCCATCGAGTCCACTATTATTGTAGCTAATTATTTCCAACTGCTCCAAAACATCTAACCGTAATCCCATCTCACAAAAGTGTAAAATCGATTGGTCCTACGCATAAGGGCCAATCTATGAAAACATTACAAAGTAAATGCTACCTTAAGTATAATAAAAAAGAAGTTAGACTACCCTATCTAGAATGATCTAGATTAGCTCATATACGTTGGACTCATCGAAATATCGAATGAAGCTGAATTTGGTAATTAATGATTTGTTTCTAATAATTTTTTCGCAAAATTAGACCTATCTGGATGATTGGAACAAACTAGTCTCTGCTTATCGTTATGGTAAAGAAGTGGTGACGGTATGTAACCTCCAGTCAAACTCATATCATAATAGGCCGGTTCTTTTGCTCTACATCTACACATCATCATCATCTAAGCCATTACAAGTCCACTGCTGAACATAGGCCTCTCCTATAGATCTCCAATAAGACCGGTTTTTTTTATATATAAGTAGGGGCAAACGAGTTGACGGGTCATCCGATGGATGCAATCAACGTCGCCCAGGGACACCTGCAAGACCTGGGGAAGCACAAGTGCGTTGCCGGCCCTTTGAGGAACAGGAAGGCTCGCTTTTTAAAGATCCCTAAATTGTACCGCTCAGGGAATGTTGCAGCGGTTGCAGGTTGGAAGCGGCTTGCATCCAGCGCGATCCTCGATCCTAATAAGGCTCTACACATATCGCATTGCAATCATACGTATCATGGCCGACCTATCAAAAACTACTAAACAGTTTCGTCCCAGTTAACAATACTTCAGCTGTAATCTGGCGTGCGCTCGCGCTCCGCCGCTCTGGCCCAGAACTGCCGGAACCGGCCCGGTTTACGGCGATGGCTCGTAAACCGACGAATTTACCGGATTACGCGCCGTAAAAACTTGCGTAATCTCGGCGCGCTGCGTGATGGATTGATCATTTTTGGCGTTAGTTTAGCCGTTCGTTTACAATCGTAGCACGCCAGAAAAGGTTCTAAATTTTTGTCCGTTACGATTTCGGTGAAAAATGGTAGAAGATTGGACAGCGAGGTAACTACATTTTTCGGAGTAGTTTAAGATTATTGTAGCGTACTTACGAACTAAGGCAATTTGCTCTTTCTCGGCACTACAACTATACAATACAAATACTCTTTATTGAACACCACAAAACAAGTACAAAAAAATACAGAAACAAAGAACAAGGTATACAATAGGTGGTCTTATCGCTTAATAGCGAACTTTACTAGATGACCAACCTATCCGACTTCTGCAACGATCTATAGATTCTAAATCATTCAAACAGATGATGCTTAGCGACAAAAATTCGCATAGTAACAAGGTCACGTGACAGCTAGAAACAGGTAGAAATATTCGAAGCCTTAATCACCTGCTATGGGTGGTGTAGGGGTATAGCACGCATCACGGAATGACGAGGATCCATGTTCGATTCCCGGCCATAGCTTTACTTTTCGGATTTTTCTGTGTTCTAATTTTCAGTGGCATTTAGAAATTTAAATTCTCGTACCTCTCCCAAGGACTGCGATCCGTAATCATTTCTCATTGAAAAAAAAAAGTTCCGCTTCTTAGGTCTTCCTCTAAGCCTCTTCTGCTGCAGGGTAAAGGTCTTCATAGCTTTAAATCATTCATCAAAACTAGGTACTGAAATAGTAACGTACACAACAGGACAAGCTAAAACGCTCCGTTCATCATTGCAATCCAATGTAATCTTTCTGTCTGATTCTATGACTATGACTAAGAGCAAACCTTTCAGAAGATCAGAAGAGGTGATAAATCAGTTTCCGTTTGGAAAATCACCACAATACCGTATCGTTTAAAGCCTTGTACACATTTCTAGTAACGACACATCAAGTATATCAATAGCAACGAATTTTATCACCACGACAATACAGCGCCCTAAAATGTTATTTCATTACATTACGCCGTAAAACAAAATTAAATAAAAAATTGCCTGTTATTAAATAAGAGGAAATGGCGTAATAAAAGTTCCGCCTGAGGCTTGAAACAATAAAACTCGTACGCTATTTCTCGTAAAGAAGTTCTGCAGGTAAAGGTGGACTTCCGATGCTGACGTCACGGCGTCAAAAACGCTGCGTCATTGACGCCACGACAGAGCGCGAAATTTTTTTTTTTACTACGAACTGACCAGTGATTGACCTCTGTCTCACTTGGTGGAAGGTGCGATGAGGCCAGATGTGTAACTCACTGGTTCAGTAATAGCCTATTCAATCTAGCCTTGAAGAGCCCTAGATTGGATCTGTCCGGAAATACAGACGATGGGAGCGAATGAATATACAATAGGTACAATACAATACAATAACTCTTTATTGAACACCACATATAACAACCAAAACAGAAGAAAGGTATACAGAATGTTACAAGGTAACAATAGGCGGTCTTATCGCTACATAGCGATCTCTACCAGGCAACCATAAAGGACTTGTACGTTGACGTGGTTTTGAAGATATAAGCATACTTAGGGACATAGGGACACAGGGACAGAGAAAGCGACTTTATTTTATACTACGTAGTGATGATGAAAATACACATTTATAATAAATGGAGATATAAATAGACACATACACACATACCTAAAAAAGCCAGCTACAAGATTCATGCACAAGATGACAGATAGTGCTCCATCATAGATTTAAATATGGGTGGAATATTAATGCGAGTTTGTAATTTTTACCTGCGGAAATTGCAGTATTGTTTTGGGGTGCGAGTCGGGTTACCTCCGCGTGTAATCAAGAGCTGCGGTTCGTTTTTGGACCCGTCCGAGGGGAAGAGCAGTGCTTTGTCCGGTGCAGCCTATGCATCGGTTAATGATTTCCTGGCGGTATCCGAGGAATATCATTATCCGTTGACTAAGAGCCCGACAGGGGGAGAGGGGGTCTTTAGACAGTGTTCTACATTGTCACAAGATTTTTGAATTACTTTAATACTTTGACATCGGCCAAATCATCGCATCGATCGATGGGGCGATATTATTATCCTAAAAATTTTATGGAATTGGTAATTGTAGATAAGCTCTCTCTCTCTTCTCTTCTTCTTCAACCTCTTTCTACCCAATGCTGAGTAAAGGTCTCTTCCATAGCCCTCCAATTGCTGCGGTCTTGGGTTTTCCGCATCCAGTCCTTCCCCGCTATTTGAATGAGGTCATCGGCCCATCTTCTGGGCTGTCTCCCCACGTTTCTGCGTCCAGTCCTTGGCCTCCACTCCAGCACTTTCCTACCCCATCTTCCATCAGATCTGCGGCATATGTGGCCAGCCCACTTCCACTTCCTTTGGGCTATGATTTTCGCAATGTCAGTGTTTAAGCGCGTTCATGTAAATCACGTAAAGCTATACACAACCAAAGGTAACAGAAATACTTCATCTAGTGGACAACAGATGGCGCTAGTAGTATCTCATTTGAGATGAAATTTTGTATATTTTCTTTGTAAAAAATAGTTTATTGTTCTAACAAAAATGTAAAAAGTAACCTACAACTATAAAACTAACTATATATCTAATTTTAATAAAAAATTTTTTTTAACCGTTTAACTTCAAACGTGTCCCATAGATGTCGCTGTAACGGAAATAAACTAGCTATCGTTGTGATGTTTCAATTTGTATAAAGAGCTTAAGAAAGTCATCTGTTGGTGTGGATTTCAAGTGCAGCAACAAAGTATTGTAACTCCATTAGAGTTAAATATACGGTTTTTGAAGTACAGCCTGTGTGTTTGGTTTCTGGGACCCCCTTTATTCATGGTCCTTCGAGCCGGATACGGTGCCTGTGGGATTCGACGGTCAACGAGTCCACGGTCACATCAGCGCAGTGACGGCAGTGGTCACTGAAGGTGGTACGGTTGCGAGAAGGAGACGACACTACTGTGACGTCATCATCATCATCATCGCGGACTACGTGAAGCAGTGACGTAAGCGAGTGTTGTGCCAATCTAGTGATGTGAAACTGTAAGTACTTTTAAAATTCTTATTCAGTGCGAGTAATTAAACCATCGTTAAATTAGTGACATAAAAAAAAAAAAAAAAAAAAATTTAAAGCTGTTGTGGACTTGTAAAAATTTGAAGTGTTGGCTAGGACTTAGAATAGTTTCTCTAAAAGTGAAATGACGGGGAACCTATGCCCGATTTTCGCTAAGTTCTAATTCTTCAAACACTTAGAAAATTTACGATCAAAAATTCATGGACTTAGAAAAATTTGCATCGAAATCGGACCTGTAAAAAAAAAAAAAAAAAATTTTAACTTCTTATCTGTCATTGTATATACATAAGCGTCAACTATGGAAGCCTCAATAAAAGTGCAGTACGACTTGTACGAAAGTATTAAGAGAGCTCAAACGAATTGGAAAAAGACTCCAAAGGAACGGTTTTCAATAGAATACATGGAAACCCGGTTAGAGTCTGTTGATGAGTCATGGGCACAGTTCCGTTTGACTCACACTCAGATCGTACAAGAATCAGACAAAAGGGCATTAGACTCCAGTTCTTATGTCAAGGAAGGCGTTTATGATGAAACAGAAGAGTTGTACATTACATACAAGACAGACTTGAAGAAAATGTTGAGCAGATTTAAGGCAGTAAGTTCCAGCAGTCGAGAGGTGTCTGAAGAGACTAAAAAGAACAGTGAACAAATCAGATTACCGAAAATAACTATACCACCATTTTCCGGTACTTACACACAGTGGATCAGTTTTCGCGATTTGTTTATATCCCTCGTTCACAACAACAGCTCTTTGGATAATGTTCAAAAGCTCCACTATTTAAAGAGTCATCTTACTGGAGAGGCGGAACAGCTTCTGAGACAAATCCCCATTACTGCAGATAACTACAAGACCTGTTGGGAGCTGTTAACCAAACGCTTTAACAACAAGAAATATTTGTCTAGCTGCATTTTAAAGAGATTATTGAGTCAGCGAAGTATCAATGTCGAGTCTGCAAGCGCACTAAAAGAATTATTGGACACTACAAATGATTGTTTGTATTCGTTGAGGAACATAGGAGTCGACATACAGAACTGGGACATCTTGATAATACACATTCTATGTCTTAAGTTAGATAGTGAAACTCGTAAACAGTGGGAGTTCAAAGTGAGTGAGACTACTGATGACTTCTCCACTTACAAGCAATTCCAAGAGTTTCTGGAAACTAGATTTCGTGCGTTGGAAAATATCGATCCTAAATTCCTAAAGAATAACATCAATCAAAGGAGTACTTACCAGAATGTCTCACACGCTTCTCCAAAGGTTCATCATGTAACTACGCCTTCAGCGCCGTTATGTAATTATTGTTCTGAAGCGCATAAGATTATGTTTTGTAAAGGTTTTGCAAAGATAGACATAGATTCGCGTCGTAGTTTCGTCCAAACAAACAATTTATGTTTCAATTGTTTGAATTCAGGTCACGCTGTATTTAATTGCCGTCAAACCACGAGGTGCCGTATATGCCACAAAAAGCATCACTCTTTGTTACACCCCAGAAATCAAACTGATTCAACTGAGTCCAATGTCGGGCATAATCACTCGGTTGAACGCAAAGTTGTTGCACACGCTTCTACAGATGCACAATCCACTGAAAATGATTCACATAATGAGACCACAAATTTCACAACCTGCTTTTCGACCAGTCATAGTCAAGTATTGTTGGCTACGGCTTTAGTTAAGGCTCAATCGAAAGCAGGCACGGGTATTACAATTAGGTGTTTACTCGACCAGGGGTCTCAGGCTTCATTCATCACGGAGCCTGCCGTTCAACTACTTGGGTTAAAGAAACTACCACACAAAAGCGCTATATCGGTTCTAGGAGGGGACGAGAATGCTAATCTAGCTTCTAAGTCAATGGTACAAGTCAACATTCAGTCACTTCATGATCCGAACTTTGTTGTAGGCGTCAACGCTTTTGTCCTCAGCAAACTAACATCAATTCTTCCTGACAAGAGAGTTGTAGTTGAGCTTCATTCAGAGTTTGCAAATTTAAACTTAGCTGATCCAAAGTTTAACATCCCAAACAAAATCGATATGCTCCTAGGAGCAGATGTTTATGGTCAAGTTATATTAGATGGGATGGTCAAGGGTTCTTTAGGAACGCCAATTGCGCAGAAAACTGCTTTGGGTTGGATTATATCTGGTCCAGTGGACATGAACAGTTCTATGTCTGGAAATGTTAGTGTCAATCATGTACATGTTAATGAAAATGACATGCTCAAACGATTTTGGGAACTCGAAAGTGACACGCTAGTTACAGATCCCAAAGAGCTTTATACCGAAGAAGAGAAACGGTGTCAAGATATTTATGCTGCTACAACCACCAGAGATAGCTCTGGTCGGTATATTGTTAAGCTACCATTTCGAGAAGCAAGCCCAGGATGTGCAAATGGAAATTCTGAAACAATAGCCGCTAAACGTTTTTCATTCCTAGAAAGAAAGCTGGAAAAGGATATAAATCTCAAAAAATTGTATAGTGATGTTATTCAAGAATATGTAACATTAGGACACATGGTGGAGGTAATTGATCCTGAAAAAAATCGTAATAAGTCCTTCTACTTACCTCACCACGCAGTTGTTAAGGAAGACAGAAGCACCTCTAAGGTACGAGTGGTCTTTGATGCTTCGTGCAAAAATAGTCATGGAGTCTCCCTGAACGATTCGCTTTTAGTGGGTCCTACCATTCAACCCCAACTGCGTCATTTAATAATGTGTTGGCGTCAGTATCCGATCTGTTTGGTAGCAGACATCGTAAAGATGTATAGACAGGTGCTAATCGACGATAAAGATGCGGACTACCAACGAATACTTTGGCGGGATAACCCAAATAAACCTCTCACACATTACAAATTGTTACGAGTCACGTTTGGAACCGCTTCAGCACCCTACCTTGCTGTACGCACACTGCATCAAGTCGCATACGACGAAGGACAAAACTTGCCGATGGCTTCTGAAAGGGTTCTAAAGCCTTTTTATGTAGATGACCTGTTAACAGGCTGTGAAACAGTAGAGGAGGGGAAACAAATATATAAGGAACTTATTAACCTACTATCAAGAGGTGGATTTGAACTTCAAAAATGGAGTAGCAATCACGAGGAGTTGAGAGAAACCGTTACAGAAGAGAAAAATGAAGTGAAAGGAAATGTGGAACTAAAGATTGATACCGTTATGAAAATATTAGGTCTTACCTGGAACCGAAGCAGTGACGAATTTGAATATACGGTGCAACTGCCAGAATTGAGATTTCCTGTAACAAAAAGAAAAGTAATATCGGACATATCTAGATTGTTTGATCCTCTAGGTTGGTTGGCTCCAGTAATTGTGTCAGCTAAAATATTCATTCAGAAATTGTGGTTGTCAGGAATTGAGTGGGATGATGCAGTACCCCCTCAATTGTTAGAAGAATGGCTTAGTTATAGGGAAACATTAAGTCAACTGACTAAATTCAAACTGCCCCGATGGATAAATACCAGAAAAAATGACGAGACTCTCGAATTGCAAGGATTTTGCGATGCGTCGGACGATGCATATGCTGCTGTAGTGTACACCCGTGCCGTAGACTGCCAAGGAAACGTACATGTATCGTTGATTACCAGTAAAACGAAGGTCGCTCCCATTAAGAAAGTGTCTATACCGCGACTTGAACTGTGTGGAGCAGTCTTGCTTGCCAAGCTATTAACCGAAGTCTCAAGAGTCTTGAACGTAAACAAGATGAACCTCCATGCCTGGACTGATTCTTCAATTGTCTTGTCGTGGCTGAACAGCCGACCGAATCGTTGGAAAACATTCGTAGCGAATCGGGTTACCGAAATTATAGCTTCATTAGAACCAAGTCAATGGGCACATGTTTCGTCCAAAGAAAACCCAGCAGACTGCGCTTCGAGAGGCATACGTCAGTTTACCGATGAACAGCTGTGGAGAGAAGGACCAGTATGGCTGAAACAAAAAAATATAAATTATACAAAAATTGTCCCAAAACCCACACATTTGGAAGAAAAGTCAGATAAATTATGTTTGTGTACCTGTGTAACTGATGCTGAAGAAGAAGTAATGAACAAGTTTTCTAGTTTGAGAAGACTTATCCGTGTTGTAGCGTACTGCAAAAGGTTTATAAAGCATTGTCGGAAGGAAAAAACTCCAGATTGGCTTACCACTTCAGAAATATCAGACAGTCTAAATACATGCATAAGAATCACACAGCAAAAGCATTTTAAAGAAGAATTATACAACCTGAAAGAAAATACAACATTAAATAAAAAGAGTAAACTTACCTCATTAAATCCTGTTTTGGATGACGCCGGAATATTGAAGGTTGGTGGCAGGTTACAGCAAGCGGAAATCAGTGAAAAAATGAAACACCCAATAATTCTGCCTCAGCGTTCGCACTTTACTGATTTACTCATAGCAGAAGTTCATGAGAAAACGTTGCATGGTGGACCGCAACTTATGCTCAATTATTTGCGATCCAAATATTGGATAGTAGGTGCAAAAAATTTAGTCAAATTTTTTGTGAGAAAATGTGTCAAGTGTTTCAGATATTCAGCACAAAGTAATCATCCATTCATGGGACAACTACCCTCAGCAAGAGCTACTGCCAGTAGGCCGTTTGTTCAGAGCGGAGTTGATTACGCTGGCCCAATCAGCATGCGAACTTCCAAGGGCAGAGGTCATCATGCCTATAAAGGTTATATCTGCTTGTTTGTTTGTATGGCCACTAGAGCCATACACTTAGAAGTGGTTAGTGACTTAACGTCTCAGGGCTTTTTGGCAGCGTTCAAACGTTTCATAGCTAGGCGAGGTCACGTTGCACATTTGTATAGCGATAATGGCACAAGCTTTGTGGGTGCTGCCAGTGAATTAAGGCAATTATTTTCAAATCAACACTCCAGGGTGACAAGGGAGATAGCTGAACAACTTGCAACTGACGGAACCTGCTGGCATTTTATCCCTCCCCATTCCCCGAACTTTGGTGGCCTCTGGGAGGCAGGGATTAAGTCTACAAAACATCATCTAAAACGTGTAATCGGGAGCGCAACATTGACATTTGAAGAAATGACCACAATGTTGTCACAAGTTGAAGCTTGCCTAAACTCCAGGCCTCTATCTCAACTTTCAGAAAATACAGACGACCCAACACCTTTAACACCGGGTCATTTTCTTGTTGGAGAACCACTGATTGCAATTCCAGAGAGCAACTACTTACCTTGCAACATAAGTAGTTTGAAGAGATGGCAACTTACCCAAAGAATGGTTCAGGAGTTCTGGCATCGCTGGTCGCGTGAATACCTAACGCGGTTTTATCATCGTTATAAGTGGTCACATCAAACACCCGAACCTTCAGTTGGTAATGTAGTGCTTGTTAGAGAGGATAATTTACCTCCTGCTAAGTGGTTATACGGTGTTATTACTGAGAAACATCCTGGTTTGGACGGCGTTACTCGTGTTGTCAGTCTAAAATGCAAGGGTAATGTTATTAAAAGACCTGTAAGCAAACTATGCTGTTTACCTATCGAATAAAAATGTATTTTGTTAAAACTTATTTCAAGAGAATGTTCATTTTAGTTATCTTTAATTTGTGAGTGTCATACACATCACTTGATTTGTTATATTATAGTGCTAGTTTGTGTGTTTTGTTGTTGAAAATTGTTGCAATGAAGTTTATGTTGTTATATTTTCAAATTGATTTAACTAATTAAGGACTGCGTTCCTCATTGCGTCCTTGGCGGGCGGTATGTTTAAGCGCGTTCATGTAAATCACGTAAAGCTATACACAACCAAAGGTAACAGAAATACTTCATCTAGTGGACAACAGATGGCGCTAGTAGTATCTCATTTGAGATGAAATTTTGTATATTTTCTTTGTAAAAAATAGTTTATTGTTCTAACAAAAATGTAAAAAGTAACCTACAACTATAAAACTAACTATATATCTAATTTTAATAAAAAAAATTTTTTAACCGTTTAACTTCAAACGTGTCCCATAGAGAGAGAGAGAGAGAGAGAGAGAAACATTTATTTACACACATTCGATACACGTTGATATATAATAGGAAGAAACACAAAACACTTAGCAATAGTACCGATATGGTGTAAAATGGGCCCCACTCAGCATAATGTTGCGGCAAGCCGATAGATGATGATAGATGTCGCTGTAACGGAAATAAACTAGCTATCGTTGTGATGTTTCAATTTGTATAAAGAGCTTAAGAAAGTCATCTGTTGGTGTGGATTTCAAGTGCAGCAACAAAGTATTGTAACTCCATTAGAGTTAAATATACGGTTTTTGAAGTACAGCCTGTGTGTTTGGTTTCTGGGACCCCCTTTATTCAGTCAGTGAGTCGTGTTCTGCTGCGGATTTCGGTATTGCGAACCCGATCGCGGAGAGAAATAGTAGATAAGCTCGTGAATAGGTAATTATATACGTCTAGTTTTTAAGCGACTTCAAAAAAGAGGCGTTTCTATGTTCGACTGTATGCTTTTGAGAGAGATAGATAGAGAGAGAGAGAGAGAGAGAGAGAGAGAGAGAGAGAGAGAGAGAGAGAGAGAGAGAGAGAGAATATTATCCTACTAATATGATAAATGCGACGAGTACGACGTTGGTTTGCATGTGTAACAGTTGTGCTCATTAAACTTTGATAATGATCCCGTAGAGGGATCGAAACGCGTCAGTGTTTGTGTGGTGTAAGGGATAATTAAGTTTGTGGGATTTATGTGTTTTTTTGGCAGTTAGTGGAGGGAGGGTTGCATGAAAACATAATATATATTTCACATAGCCTTGCTTATCTTGCACGTGAGTAGCGGAGTAGCAAGGTAAATTTTTTGTTCGTTTCATTACAAAACCACTTATAAGTTATAACAAAGAAAATAGCATATTTTCTTATCATATAAACATCCAAAAGGGCCATAGTCTCCTCTCCAGAAAAACTTACAGTTTTTCGTTGACTTTGACAGGAAATAATTCAAGTCGTCAGGGTTCCGCAACAAAAAAAAAACATGTTGCCAGATAAATGTAAGCATTTCTCCCTTTATACGACGAAAAAAATAGACAGCCGTTTGGTAAATTATCGTAGTTTTTCAAAACAGGCAAAATTGCACCATATTGGCAATGTTGCAGCATTTTACGGTACTCTGAAATTACAAATTCCGCTCACACTCACAGCCTTTAAAAGGAAAATGAGAGGAACAGTATGATACGAAATTCAAATTTAGAACCCCAGTGTTGCGGCGGTGGTGTCGCAGTAATTATTGTTTAATCTGTGGTATCGTTTTGCTCGGAACTCTAGCTTAAGAGTGTCACCTGAGTTCTTATTCAGAGCTTCCTTGTAACCCACCTGATGCGACCTTTTAAGTAAATTGCTTCCTGATATTGTTTATAGGAGGAGTTTAACTATACGTGCCTTGATATTTTGTATTCTTCGATACACAAAACAGTTGGGGTTGCCATACGACCGGAGTTAATCGGACATATCCGGATTTTTTAACCCCCGACGCAAGAAGGGTTCAGTTATAAGTTTGACGTCTATATCTGTGTGTGTGTGTGTGTGTGTGTGTGTGTGTCTGTTTGTAGCGTCGTAGCTCTTAAGCGGTCCGATTTCAATGCGGTTCTATCTATGCGAGCGAATCTAACTTTTTTATGTCTGTCTGTGTTTAGGAATAACTTTATTTAATCTGGCAACCCACAGCCACTCTTTCATAAGACTCGTTCTCCCATCCTTTCCAACCAATCATTCATTCCTGGTCACTTCAAAAAGGAATGTAGTGTCTCAAGGCACGCCCTGCGTGCTTTCTAACAAAAAATATGTTGAGTTCTGTGTCTGCCTTCTGCATAATTTGCCTCCTAAACTATTGAGTGTATGACAAACGGACGGACAAGGTGTCATTCCCTACAATCATTGAAGACCAGGGCCCCGATTTTTGAACGCACATGTGTGAAACCACTCGAAAGTGGTGACAAATTGCGCTGAAATTAAAATACGTGTAGCATAGAAGACATTCACAGCTCTCATTAATCTTGTGAACTAGTCAAAACTGTGATAAGAGTAGTTTTGGAGATATAAGCTGATTTATACCACTATCGAGTGATGCGCTTTCAAAAATCGGGCCCCAGTGGCGCCGCTCAACGTATCCCACGTTCCCTTCCCATTCTGTTCCCATTCTGTTCCCAACAGTCAGTCTACGTCAGTAACCAATATCTTATATTTCATACTGCTTACGCATTGCTTAGAAGCAGTTAACACTGAATTTCGTATTCACTTGCCGAATTAGTATGGAGCGGTCAGACTCGCACTTGGCCGGTTTTTTTTTAGTTTTACAAGCAGACTGATGCTGGTCTGGGGGCAAAGAAGAAACTGAATGTACCAGCTGCTTCTCTTTCCGCGTAGATGGTAAAAGCCTATCGAGCGAATGGGCGAAAATCTTAGGAAACATGTTCTAGGCGATGCGGCTAGCGACCTATCACTATTTTGACTCCTCTTTCCACTTCCACCTAATAATGTTGGTTTTGTTACCCTAGGCTCTGTCTACCCCGCGAGGGATAAAGACGTGTTTTATGTATGTATTATGTGATATGTGTCTATGGCAATTTTGCTACATAATTAACAGGAAAACGATGCCTACTTCTCGGAAAATATAACGTGGCGTGTTATCTTACAGAATACAAGCAAAACTGGCGTCCTTTTACATGTTTATTCTTGTGGAATTCAAGACAATCTGAGTTAGAATTACAACATTGTTTTTACAAGATGGGGCGGCAGTAACAGTTGATTTTGATCAAGAACACGCGTGGGCGTATCCCAGATAAAGTCTATAACTTAATGATTTAATGAATCTATAACTTTTAGTTCTCGATTTTTGTGTTTATTTTTACGGTTGACATACATATATTATAGACAGAGCCTGAGGTAACAAAACCTAAAGGCCACGTTTAGCATGGTTGTAGGCGTATAGGTGGAAAACGGAATCAAAATAGTGATGGGTTGCTAGCCGCATCGCCTGTAACAGGATTCCTAAGAATTTCTCTCATACCCTTGATGGGCTTTTACCATCTGCGCAGGACCAGAAGCATCTGGTACATTCTATATTCTACTATTCTAGGCCATACGCTAGGTGGCTTAACTACCGCAAATCAGATAAATAAAGCATTCAGCTAATCCCAAACCAGTAAAACAGCCTTTTCCGACCCCTTTAAAACGGAAACCTGACCTTTTCAAAACTCTACTTCGCCTCGTTACGTGCTCGACGCACTCAATCCATTAAGTTACAAAAACGACGATCGTCACTCCAAAATAAGGTTGTTCTTTGAAAATCACAATTCGACAGCGAGATTGTTGAAGTAACCATTCGAACTGTACGATAACGTGACCGCGTGACAGCCCTAACAAAAGCCACAAGCAAATCAGAGCCGTCGCACCATGCACTATGGTTTAAATCCGAACGACTGTTTAGTGTCTGGCACGTACAAATTTAAACAGATTGAGATCTACAGCTGTTGGTTGGGAATGCGACTCTAAATTAAGGAGATAAGGGGATTTGGGCCGCAGTTGATACCGTGTATGTGTAAATACGGGTCTAATGATAATCGCCTGCGCTCATTACGAACGATTCTGGGAAATAAATAGGGTTGTGCCAACAGCACAGTAATTTATTAATGTTTGTTAGAGATACGTATGCAAATGATTGGAACTTCTTTTCCTGTATAGTTAGATACGCCTACCCTATTTTTCAGCGCCTAGTTTACTCGTTGCGTCTTCATGTGTAATAAGTAAGTACACACACACATTAACCGCGTCTTTATCCCTTACGGGGTAGACAGTGACTAAGGTAAGAAGACCAAAAAGCCACGTTTACCAAAATTGTGGGCGTATAGGTGGAAAGGGGAATCAAAATAGTGATGTGTTAGCCGCGTCGCCTATAACGCGATTAAGATATTTTGTTATTTTAGATGTTCGAAGTTTGAATGTAATTAGAGTATCGATATTGGTACTCTAATGTAAACATTATAATACAACCACATATTAGAGTATCGATATTGATACTCTAAATTAAACATTATAATACAACCATATGATAGAGGTCTCTTAATGTAGGCCATTTGCTAATCGTTGCTGAATATATTGTTGGGAAGTTATGATATGGATGTAGATAAAGGATGTTAAACGTTAATGTGGCCGACCACATTTTTGTACAGTGATAGTGATTTAAAGATGCGATGAATCAGTTAGGTACTGGCTAGTAGAAGTTTTTTTATTCATAAATCTAATGGACAGCGTTCAACCCTACAGCGCTAAGCGACATTTGTCTCTCGAACAGGAGGCGGGTGTCGATCCTGGTGCGAACGACTCGCGCTCAGCTTTGAATGCTAAATAAACGCGCCTCTTTCGCTTTCTTTCGGCGGGGTCGTATTCTAAATGAAACGTGAAATAAGCATTTTCAACGAGAATTAACCTTTTCTATAGCTTGAATTCGGAACTTTTGTAAGTAAATGTATTTTCTATTCATAATGAATTTTTTCGGGATCCATACCTGGTAAAGCTCCGCTGTCTGTCCGTCCGTCTTCATAAAGCTATTCCTTTTAAACCGCAATACGTAGATACTTTAAAATTTAATAGTGTGTTTTACTCTCCGAGTCTTGGATGTTTAATATGTATTTAAGTATGTATTTATCTATATAAGTATGTTTATCCGTTGTCTAGTGCCCATATTACAAGCTTTGCTTAGTTTGGGGCTAGGTCAATTGGTGTCAATTGTCCCAAGATATTATTATTATTATTATTATTATCACTCTAAAACACCAAAAATAAGAGTATTCGTGTCTAGATCATTTTGAGCTCTTCGACTGTAAACAACTTCTGATGCTGACTGTACGAAATCCTTCATGTGCAAATCCAACCAGCATTTTCCCTTGTCAATAACATAATGTACTATTATCTCAACCTAACCCTTATAATCCTCTGCCAATGTTCTTTCCAATCATTCCATATGAAATCTAACGTAACTGAAGCCTAATAATTTCCGAAACCCTGAATCAGTGCCTCGTTTTTCTATTTCTAATATCGTGGTATTAAGCAAGTTGTAATCCGTCTTAAGCTAAGCGCGCACTGCGGTGCGGTTAGTTGCGGTTTACTCCCGCAAAAATCTGTGATGTATGAACCACAGTGGAGGTTCGCACACTGCGGTTGCGGTTGTTAAACCGCATGCGGCTAAAAAATCTGTGATTTGATACAGATTTGTTGCGGTGCAAACCGCAACCGCAACTCGCCGCACCGCAGTGCGCGCTTAGCCTAAGGCTTGGCTAGTAACGGCCTGGTGAGCCAATGATGACGACAATAGGCGTAAAGTGGGAAATCCACGCATTTCAGGCTTAGGCACATAAAAACCACTTTCCCGGAGGGTAAATTCCATTCAAACAAATTACTTCTATCGGCTCTAATGTGGTTCGCTTTTTTCCTATTATTTTTTTGCCGTCAAAGCCAAAGGATTAATTGATCACTTCTAACTTCACTTCATATTATTTTAATTATTAATTGTTTGTTTATTTTCTTGTTCTTTTGTAATGTAATGTTTTATCACTAGATGGTCACAGAAGATCAGTACAGGCTGTAAGGTCAGCAGAATGCTGAGTTGGGACCATTTCGTGGCAATTTGTCCTTTTTTATTGATTCTTTGCGTTTATTCGTAGTGTTTATTCTTCCATACATACATATACGTCTCTTTCTTATTGGGGTAGGTAAAGACTACTTTGTTCCACTTGCTACGATCCTGATATATCTTTTTCGCTTCATCTACATTCATCAATCTCTGAAACATGCTCGTTGGTTCGAAGAGTGTAACCAAGTCATAAAAATGACTATGCCAAACCTGAAATGCCTATGACAGAATGTCGCGTCTGTCTCTTTTATCTGTGATGCCAACGGCTTAAATCATTCCGGTGAAATGTGGCTAGTAGAACCGCTCTTCTAATACTGAACCTCATTAGTCTCATTAGTAATGCCCGTTTAAAATTATCTTCACTTAAACAAAGCTATGTTTACCTGGAAGGATATAGGAGTACCTAATGCAGATGCTAGCTTAGAGCTAGAGGGCTACGACAAAACATCTAATGTGCTACAGGCAGTGCTTTGTCAGTTTTTTAACCATGTCTAAAGCAAAATAAATTATTTCATTTCATTTCATTTCATTTCAGTAGTTCTCTGTCTTTTATTTTAAAAATATTTTTCGTCGCGGTCTGGAAGCAAAGAAAAAACAGAATGTACCAGTTGCTTGTCTTCGCGCGCAGACGGTAAAAGTTCGTCGAGGGAATCGGTGAAAATTGTAGCAACCCATCACTGTTTTGATTCCGCTTTCCTCCTATACGGGCACAATCATGCTAAACGTGGCCTTTAGGTCTTGTTACCTTAGGCTCTGTCTACCCCATAAGGGACGAAGACGTGACTTAAGCATGCTTAAGCATATTTCTGATAAAAACTATTTCTCATACCTACTCAAAGTTGAGCTAACTGTTAAAACGAAAACCCCCACATTTAACACCCCTCTTGTTTCCTAGAAGACGTTCAGAGACAGTTCGTCCAAGAAATGTAATCTGCCACACACCCGCTCGCCAAATACTTACCCAAGAATGTGTTGCTCATACAATTATACTAGAACAATGTGGAAGTCGAGAGGTGATACTTAGAGTATTAACACAACCGGAGATGGCAACAACTTCAACGTTGACCAACGGCGTATACCCCTCACATATCTTAAGACCAACAGTCGTAGCGGTTCTTTCTTTGAGTGTAGTGTGACATACCCGACCCGACCTGAGCCGGGGCGGTTACGGCCAACAAAATGGTAAATAAAACCAGTTATGTAGAAAAAAATGAATTTATTTTTAAATATAAAAGAAAGCCACACGGCTAGCACAATGGGTACATTTTTTGAGCTGGGGAGGGTTAGAGTCTATGCCACTGATTAAATATAAGTTTGCTTGCTTATTGTTTTGGAGAAAGAAAAAGGGGCGCCACCAGGCGAACGGCGACTGGTCCGAAAAGAAGTTAAATTGGTTTGTGTACCTTTAGGGTGGGAATACCCTTAATTTCTAGCGACGCTGTCCGGGTCAATTTTGGCACCGGAACCAGCAGACAGCCACAGGTGGAAGGGTCGAACAAAGAAGGGTGCCCCTGGGGCCGAGCCCAGAAACCTCCTGTGAAGAGAACAAGGGTGTAAGTCAAGGGAATGGCCTCGAAACTGGGTCACAGGGAAAATGTTCCTACCCACATGATAAAAAAAAATTGAAGGTGTGGAGATTTGACTTACCGAGGAGGAATGAGGGTCCCACAATAGCTGGCCAGGCTGGTGACGACGTCTGTCGACTCCTCGGAGGTCTCTGGATTCTCCTTGAGGGGCGTTTAAGCTGAAACGAATTAAATACTTAGAAACGGGCACGCAATTGGGACGGTAGCCGGAGGTACCCCACAACTTTAATTAAATTTACTTACCATGCGACATTTGGCGTCGCGTTCGCGAAATGATGCACAGTGCGTTCGTTTATGTCTTCCGCCGCGGATGAGGGGAAGCGGCCTCGTCCAGCAGGCTTCGAGTTCAAAAGAAAAGTGAGAATCGAACAACCGGCCGCTGGACGAATGACACTCTTGACAGCCGGCGAAATTGACAAGGCGAGACGCCACTGACACTTCCTTAGGTTTTATTATATTAGAAAAAAGTCAAAGGGACGAAGTACCATGCATCGGGCGTTTATTGAGCGTTTATTTTTAAAGTATATCTATAGGGTACGAGGGTTGTAAATTTCTACGTCACAGTAGTACAATACATAATTATACGTGGAGCGTGTTATATATTTTATCTACATCCATATCAAAACTTGCCTACGATATGTTCAGGAACGATTAGCAAATGGCATACATTAAGAAACCTGTATCTGTGGTTGTATTATAATGTTTACATTAGAGTATCAATAATATCGATACTCTAATTACATTCAAACTTCGAACATCTTGAATAACAATTGATCTACGTCTACTTAACTGTCTTACCTCCTTATTCATGAACGCTCTATAGGCTTCTGCTAACTTAGCAATCGTTTGTCCTTATCTGTGAAAGATAAATGTCAAAGCGACAGATACAGACAAACAATTGCTAAGTTAGCAGAACCTTACAGAGCGTTTATGTATGTTTCGAACTATCGAATAACAGAAAATAAGTTTTTCTGCCAAATGAAAGTCAAAATTGTCAGTTACGGTAAAAGTTAATGTATCTTGGTACAACTCACACTTAGAATTTTAAAATAATTTCTTACTTAACAACACAGTCATACAGAAGAGACACAATCCAAAAATAAATAGTTTTGTGACGAGACTGGTGTATGTCGCCTCCGGTTGGTTTAATGCTCTAAGAGGAGATAGAAAGCAGTAGAGGGTATGGCTTTATGAACTACGGTTATTAATATTTGACCAAGGATCGGGTTGTCAGTCAGGAATAAAGTGCTTCTTGCGCAAATATTTGACGCAGTGAAGATTGAACGTTGTTGGAGTTTTTCGGAACTGTTGGTATTTTTTTTTAGCTTTTATGAAGCTTAATTATATCAAGTTTTACTTTATAAAAGCTCATAATAATATTTCTTCTATGTTGGTCTGGGAGCTGGGAGTAAAGAAAAAACATAGTATTTACCAGTTGCTTCTCTTCCCGCGCAGGTGGTTAAAGCCCATCGAGGGAATGCTCGAAAATCTTAGAATCATGTTATAGGCGATGCGACTAGCCGTTACTATTTTAGCGACCATTACTATTTTGATTCCATATTCCATCTATACTATACCTAGCCCCACAATATTGCTAAACGTGGTGTAGCTCTTGTCACCTCAGGCTCTGTCTATCCCGCAAGGGATAAAGACGTGATTTATGTGTGAGAAATCGTATACATAGAGATGACACGTTCCTGGTCCCTATGGTCCCTATGGACCCAGAGTTTCGACTTTGGAGTCTTCACAATATGCCTACGTAATATAACTAGCTATATTTGCAGCGTTTGAAGTTTCGAAATGTGTTTCCGTATGGCAATAATTCCAATAACTGATTGGAGAAATGGTTAGGTGTGGGCGTCTTTGATTCTCGTAAGGCAGTTAGCATTAAGTGTATTTGGTGTTACGGGGAAGTTTGACTAACACCTACAAGCATTAAGTAATTGTACAAGCTCGTGAACAATGTACGCACTAGTTACTCTGTAGGGTAAGAGCCCCAGTTTCGGTAACTTTAAGACCGTAAAGTTCTCTGGTAAACTGAATTCATAGTTGAATCAGGGCACTTGCCCTAGCCCTAAAAATTATACGCAATCAATTTAAATGTCGAATACATGTTTCATTTTGCCTTTATAATTCATTTTCACAAGAACATTATAGTTTACATAGACAATTTAAAATGTTAATACAAAACTAAAACTACTATTAAATTAGAATAACTAAATAACTAAATAAACTTAAAAATTAATTATATAAGAGAGGTGGGCCTCTTGGCAGGGTGCCCATCACGCAAGCAGCATTCCCGCGCTGAACTGCGATTGCGATTCTTTGCGCGAGAAGGCTGCCAGCGCGAGGGTCGCCTGTTGCCTCTCTCAACCTCTTGCTGAGCTCTTTGTGTAGCTCCAGCGCACCCTTACCCCAAGGACCTAGAGTCTCGACACCGAAAGCAAAGAAATGATATTGGGTGCCGAGACAGCTGTATTTTGAGACCTTGAGGCGTTCCCGGGCGTCCGCCGCCGCCCCCGCACGTTTGGTAGTTGCGGGTAGGTAAGACGCCGCCACGGTGTCAGTACAAGTGGCGTCCCACACCAGCGCACGGCCCGTCTTCCAGGGTATCAAAGACATTCCGTCCGGGCGCTTGCCGTCGCTCCGCACAATCTGGGGCTCCATGGCAGCGGGCACGTTGGCACTGACGAGCGCCCTTCGAAGAATGTCGTTGAGAGCGGCATGGCGGGACAGGCGGCCGGCGCCCGAGGAGCAGGAAAGGCCATGGTGGCCGAGTTGGTCCACTGAAGCCCCACAAGAAACACAGTTGTGTCCTGTGCAGATCCCAGCTCCCAGCCGGAGACCGGCAGCTATGCGTAGAGTGTTGGGGTCTATAAAGGTTCCAGTGTTGGGCGAGGGATATGCATGTAGCCAGTGACCAGATTCTGGCTTGGACACAGCTAACAGCCTGGCCCGGTCTCTGCCTGTAGAAGGCTGTATTAAGGAATGTAAGGTGGCGACGGAGGCTATTGTATCCCAAGCCCTTTGTCTGTGTGGTTTCGACGGGAGATTTGGGCTCGGTCCAGCTAGCCAGGCATCCGTGGCCTCGTTCAAGCATGCAATCTCACAGTTAATGCCCGCTGAGGCTTTTAGTATTTTACCTGTGAGATCTAGCGTGCTGTGAATCGAAGACAGGAATGCCGGCAGAGCCACGCTTGAAATTTTGCGGGTTCCCAAGCCGCCGTTCCTTATCGGTAAAGCGGCTTGGGTCCATGCCTGCTCGCTGAGGTGAATGTTCAAAATGTTTTCAATTTGGGATTTCATGATACTGTCAATAGGTGTGATCAAAAGGGGGAATTTCCAAATGGGGCAACAGCGGAGCAAGTAAGTGAATTTAGGAACAAACAAACAGAATTTCAAAATAAATAAAGCTGAGTGACTACTAATTTTAACAAGGCGGTCCGAATATTTATTGAATTTAGTTGCTGACTTATTTAAAAGAAGCGGAATGGCCTCCTCGAAGATGGGGGAGCTGAGGAGGTGCAGGCTGTCCTTCGATACTATTTTTATGTTAGGAGCAACGTTGTTAAAATTTTGAACGATTTGGGAAGCAGTTAGAGGATTTATTTTGTCCGAAATATATAATTCAGATTTTTCATAATTTAATTCTAAACCTATGCCAATGAAGTGTTGTTGAATACTAAACAAATCTGCTAGGACTGTTTGTTTTTGAAAACAAATATGCTTGAAGTTCCTGAGAAATGTTCACATGTTCACAACTACTTGTCTTAAATCTAGTATTAAATACCTGAGGTGTTTGGGTAAATTTAACTGAACATACATGCATAAATCACGTCTTTATCCCTTACGGGGTAGCAGAGCCTAAGGTAACAAGACTTAAAGGCCACGTTTAGCAAGATTATGAGCGTATAGGTGGAAAGGGAATCAAAATAGTGATGGCCTATAACATGATTCCTAAAATTTTCGCTTAATCGATTTTTCCTCGATGGCCTTTTACCATATGCGCAAGAAGAGAAGCAACTGATACATTCTATGTTTTTTCTTTACTTCCAGACCAGCATGTAAGAGATTTAACTGAACACCCCTGTAAATTCAACTGAACATCCCTGTAAATGTTTTTCTTTATTTTTATTTGGTTTGATGTTCAAAATGTGCAAAGACATATGCAATAATGTTATGTGTGTTTGTATTATTTTATTTACTTAGCTATGTAGGTATAATATTTATGTTAGTATTGTTGTTTTTATTATCTTTGCGCTTCTCCTGTCTATTTGTTTCCGCCACCCACTTAAATTGTCTCCGACTTATTTCTTTCTTGTATTAGTTGTCTGGTAGAGATTGCTATTAAGCGATGAGACCTATTGTCTACTTTGCTCTTTGTTTTGTACTGATTTTGTAAGGCACCTTCTTTAAGCAGTCTGGCCTTCCCGTAATCTATAGTAAATTTGACATCTGTGGGTCTAGCTATGCGTCACGGCCAAGCCTTACTTTCAGAAGTCACTCGGTACCCACTCGACTAAGCCAAGAATAGTCTGGCATAGTTTTTGTAAACATGGCGTCGCAGACCAGCGTCAAACAATAACACGGCGAAGTTGATTGATTCCCTCGAAAATTGTATTATAGCAGACGTAAACAGAGACTCTGAAGCCGGGCCCGTAAATCAAAAAGAATACCGTTAAACAATAATTTGTTTTGCATAATTTTCATGCGCTTAATGAATGTGGCGAATTGTGTGTTGGGTGACGAACTGTCGTTCGTTGTGGTGTTCTAATGGAGGCCTTAGTTCAACAGCCGACGTCTTCTGGATTACGATGATGGTTGAATGTAGCGAAGAATTTGTCGTGTGTCGAGCCTTTGACTCTTTTTAAAGGGTGTCTTCTTCTTCTTCTTCTTATTTGTGGCGTTTCAAGTCGTTATAGCGACGACAACTTCGCCAATGTCAATGTAACAAAAATATGATTAAAAAATCTTGTGACAAAATGTCGGCAACGTTGTACGGTAATGGTCAAAGACCCCCCTCCCCCCCTGTCGGGCTCTTAGCCAACGGTCAATGATATCCCTCAGAAACTGCCAGGAAATCATTACCCGAAGCCCAGGGTGCACCGGATCAAGCACTGCTCTTCCCCCCGGACGGATCTAAAAAGGAACCGCAGCTCTTGACCACACGTGGAGGTAACCCGACTCGCACCCCTTAAAGGGTGTCGTGAGGGTGGGTCACCTTTACCCGACGGACCAGTTTTGTTCTGAAATAGTGATGGGTTGCTAACCGCATCACCTTTAAAATGATTTCTATGACTTCGCCTATTCCTTCAATGGGCTTTTACGATCTGCGCGGTTAGAGAAGCAACTGGTACTTGCTATGTTTTTTTTTGCTTCCAGAAGCATGGAATTACAATCATGTAGGTACAATCTTACGAAACATAAGTAAAATTTGGATATTTTACCAAGAGTTTCTTTCGAAGTTCGTAATTTACGAGTTCGTAGTCCGTTCCAGGAAATTCAAGTCTCATTTTGTTAGCAGCTTAACAGGGTGCTCATCACCTGTATTTAGGTCAGATAACTTAGGCTGATAAGTTAGGCTGAAGTTAGGAGCCCGTCCTTCATTAAGTACCTTTGATGTGTGCTCTGTTAACAGCCGTGCGACATTCCACTAGTCTATAGTACTAGTGGTTTTGTTAGTTCGTAGGAAGTTTATCAGATGAAAAAGTTCTTCAGACAAAAAACTGCTTTAACTGTAACATTTTTACAGTGCGGCGGCGTTTGGCGGAGAGGTGGTTTGATTGAGTGTGTTTTATATTTAATATATAGTGACTGCAGTTTCAGTAATTGGGTATTTGTTTACTTTAAATTTGTTGGCGTGTAGTGGATAAGTTTTGTAACTGTATTTTCTTTTATCTTTTGTTGCGTGGTGTGTGTTTGCGACTACGCGCGTACTTTGTTTTGATTGTTTAAATTTGTCTCTAGTTGTGAGAGCCTATAATTGGCTTTAATGTTACTACTATAATTAACTCGCTCTGTAACGTATAGCTGTTGGATCTCCGCAAATAAATAAATAAATAAATAAAAGTTCAAGTTCACGTTATGAGATCTAAAACATCTCCTACCGCCTTTCCAGTGCGGCGCACGATTTCATATTTCTTACCGCTGTGCGGCAGCAATAGCAGCTGCTGAATTACGTGTATGACGGAGACAAAATATAGAAACTTGCTTCCTGCTTAAAGATTAGCTCATCTACCTACGTATTGAAAAAAATTGGAGATTGTTACTAACGCACTGAGTAATATTTCATACATTCGCTGCGTTGTGAGATCTTTTGAGTCTCCTAAATTGCAGGCCTCGTAGCCGCAAGGCGAGAGCGAGCGGCGTGGGCGCACCACATTTTGATTAAGTGTTGTTCAAGTATCGATGCCAAAGGCCGTACGTGGATTACGAAAAAAAACTGCAAATTTAGTGCGGCGGTACTTCTTATGCCGTTTCAATTTTACAAAAAATTTGATCGACAACCCTAACGCTCTATTGGAGCGTACCTAGGTATTTATTTCAAAAAATAAGCCTATATAGTTTCCATACTGCTCTATTTATTTACTGTGGCTGTGGCGTGTCATGTCAATTTATAATCAAAACTCTAATTTCATAAATGACAGTTCCATGTAGAAGATAAAGGAAAAACAATTGCGAAAAAAATAATATGGTGTAAGTGGATAAAACTAATGTGTCGCCATAATTGCGTAGTCCTTATTTACTTACTTATTTACTCTATTTGCTTATTTCGTCTATGGATGCCAACAAAATACCGACTTTTAGAAACATTTATTATTGTCATCTCTATCAATTTGTCACGTGTCAAGCGCTGTTATTTGAAGGGATGAGTAGTTTTATATCGTCAAGGGATTTAGTGACGTCGCGAAGCAAAAAGACAAGTGAATGAGACAAATCGGACACAAGTCGGAGTCACTACCTACTTACAAATATGACGAACGACAAACAATATCATTTTACGGTAAATCGTACAGAACTGACAATGACATTACAAATGCGAATGTGACTTCGTTTGTTAAGCTTTAACTTATGGATATAGTTTGAGACCTTTTTGTTATTATGTGGAAAATGCGTCTTATGCATCCGCCCAGTTTTACCAGGGCTTACCGGGGGTATGTGGGCCTCTCCCGCGACGGCTGGCATACCCACTAAAAACCACACGGATACCCGGATACACGGATACGGATATTCGGTCGTATATGTGAGGCGTTACGGGAACACTCGGTGCCGCCGCGGCGATAGTTTGAGACCCTGGGAAGACATAAGAGAGAGAGAGAGAGAGAGAAAAATTTATTTACACGCATTCGATACACGTAGATATAAGTTAGTTTTTATCCCGAATCGTACTGTTCCCGTGGTCGCGTAATAAATGTAATAAAATGTAATGTAAAGAAAATGTAAAGCCCCGAATTTAATTCGAGTGCAACAGGGCTCGTGTCATAGAAGAAATAACCAATTAGAATGGTAATAAGGATTACAAAATTATGGCAACACATCTGACTTTTTCGTCATATACCACACTGACACTAAACTTGTTTTTCGCGAAAGTTTTTCTTTTATTTTTTACACGGAATATAGTCATTTAAGTAATAAAAATGTTGGCTATGTAGACAGAACTGAACACTATAATATAAGATAATGTGTGAAAAAGAACATTGATACGTATTTTTTTCCTTACATCAATTGAAACTGCAGCCGAATATACAGGGATCAAGACACACAAATATAAGCATACACACAATTTTATAAAAAAAAAACAAAAACAAAAAACACAAAGGTAGGTACAGTGTTGAGTGAGTCTTCGCAAAAGTGAAACGGTCGCTGACTCAGCATTGATTGACAGCACTGATTTTCAGCCAAAATAAACATATACGTAAATAAATTAATGAATAGATACATACATACGAGTATGTGCAACTGAAAAATATTTATTTTCTGGTTTTTACCAATATTAATCGAGTTTCAATCTCTATGCCACACAACGACTAAAAACTAACTAACCATATTAATCATAATAGCTGCTTGCTCAACTCTAGTGACCAGTTTGACATTCGGCTGGCCAATCAGAATGCAGTAAACGCCAATTTCGACTTGGTTTAATTTCATGTCATATCTTCTGTAAAAAAAAAAAAAAAATCTATTTAAAAAAACCGCATCAAAATCCGTTGCGTAGTTTTAAAGATCTAAGCATACATAGGGACACACAGACAGCGGGAAACAACTTTGTTTTATACTATGTAGTGACATTTCCTCTCTACTAGGTTATCTGCTCTATGGCTCGTGTGGTCTCCAACTAGTGGTTTAGCCTGTAGGTGGGTTGCGGTCTCAAAGCTCATAGACAGCTCCGAAGGATGATCCGGGTTGCGTGATATTACATGTCTTTGGAACATGTTACACGTCTTACCCCCCTATTCATAAACGCTCTGTAGGCTTCTGCTAACTTAGCAATCGTTTGTCCTTATCTGTGAAAGGTAAATGTCAAAGTGACAGATAAGGACAAACAATTGCTAAGTTAGCAGAAGCCTATGCCGTTTATGAATAAGGTGTTAGCAGTATTGGCAGAGTGCAAAGCGGGTGGAGGGGGTAGCCTAAACGATCACAGCGCTCGCTACGGCTAAAATTGACTATTTTGTCGCTGACTTGAGCTGTCAAATCCATATTGCAGTAAACATTTTCTAATCGTTTTTGAGATAAAATATGGTCCTGGTAAGATGTGTTGTTGTGAATTGTAATAACACCAAGAAGAATAGCGACTGTAAATTTTACCAATTTCCAAGACCATGGTGGAAAAGAGACCAAAGAAATAAGTGGATATTAGCCGTAAGAAAAAAAAAGTAAGTTACCTAACCTCTAAAATTTCACTGAAAACAACAATTTTAATATTATTGGCAATAGTGTTACTGACTACCATTGTCCAAAATTGTGTAATATAGTAAAATAACACAAGATTTCATTAATATTTTTCACAATATTTACTTACTTCTTGTTTGACAGCGGTGACAATATTGTCCATAATGGCCGCCTGTACGTGGCGCTGTCGTCGCGCACGGTCCCAATATTCTTGTTTACGATTTCGATTCACAAATGAGGCAGAATTATTCTTGACATTAGTATATACAACCAGCTTCTGCCCGCGACTTCGTCGGCGTAGAATTAGCAATTGTCATTTTTATCGCTATCCCGCGGGAACTATGCAATTTTCCGGGATAAAAAGTAGCATATAACCTGGCCGGTAATTTTCTCAATAGATTAGTAAAGTTGGCATCAAAATTCGTTCAGCCGTTTACACGTGATGCGCTCGCAAAAATACAGACAAACAGACAACAATAAAATTCTAAAAACTGTTGAAACGTTGTTATCGATTCTAAGTATCCTTCTAGTATTTTTTTTTAATATCTGCCATGTACAGTACCCTTTCGACCCTCTTCATCTTTGTTGTGTGTAGGTACAGATAGATAAGTGTTAGCAATACGAACTTCGAATTTGTAACTTCAGAGGCCCAAGTTAGACACCTGAAACGGTGCACTTATAGTTTACAAGTTATATCTATCAGT
The DNA here is from genome assembly GCA_932294345.1 of Pandemis cinnamomeana. Classification (NCBI taxonomy): domain Eukaryota; kingdom Metazoa; phylum Arthropoda; class Insecta; order Lepidoptera; family Tortricidae; genus Pandemis; species Pandemis cinnamomeana. Next base: position 3,903,540 of record OW028705.1, on the reverse strand, counting down.
ATTTTAGACAATAGATACGTATAAGCTATCATGCGAGCGAATTATATTAATTATATCATAAATAAAACCTACAGCAACCAATAAAATTTGAAAATACACGCACTTTTCTGTGAAGGAAAACACTGTGAGACAACCAACCTACACACACCTGCAAAGCAGTTACTGCCTTGTCACCAAAGCAGTATTAAAAAATCGCGGATTTTCATACAAACCTGCGAAAGCCCTTTGGCAATATTATTTCTTAACTGACATGTCCTAGCTGTATAATACAACCCCCGCCTTTCAAAATTTCAAGGCCCCCAAAAGCGACAATTGTCGGTGAAAGGCGACAATTCTGTTTACATTACAAGCTCGACGACAATCTACGCCGGTTAGCTTCTCATTGACCACTGATTGCAATTCGAATGGTCACTAGTCATCGACAATTTGTCGAATTGAAGGCCGGTGGGTTCATCTTAAATCTTAACTGACGTGTCCTGCCTATATACAAACCCCGCCTTTCAAAATTTCAGGCCCCCCAAAAGCGACAATTGTTGGTGAAAGGCGACAATTCTGTTTACATTACAAGCTCGACGACAATCTACGCCGGTTGGCTTCTCATTGACCACTGATTGCAATTCGAATGGTCACTAGTCATCGACAATTTGTCGAATTGAAGGCCGGTGGGTTCCTCCATTCATCTTAAATCTAAGAAAGAGAAAGACATTAACATTTACTTTTACACGTTAGAAGTCAAACAGTTAACTAACTCATCAAAGGCCTGTGTTACAGTCTGTTCACTTCCACGTTGATTAGACGAGACATACATGTACGAAATGTACAAACATGATTGCCTAAATTAACATATACTTGGAATACAAAGGGATTACATCTGACAAGCTTTACTTGTTTGACGTTAGTTTTGAGATCATTACACGGCACCATATTTTAGGACGATGGAGATTGCCAGTTATGAAACAGCAGTCAGAGGCTCCAAAGTAAACGAAGAAAATCAGGCGTTACTTTGCGGAGGTCCATTTCAATGAATAAAAAATTCACCTTACTACTCCGCTACTAGTAGCAAGGTAAATATTTTTTGTTCATTGAAAATCATGACTACCAATTACATACAAATCTAAATCCTATTCTTATTCTTCTTCTTCTTTTGATTGTATCGTTACAAGTCGTTATAGCGACGACAACTTCGCCAATGTCGGTAAAAAAAAAAAAATTAAAATCTTGTGACAAAATGTTGGCAACGTTGTACGGTAACACGGTCAAAGACCCCCCTACCCCCCCCCTGTCGGGCTCTTAGCCAACGGTCAATGATATCCCTCAGATACTGCCAGGAAATCATTAGCCGTTGCCCAGGGTGCACCGGACCAAGCACTGCTCTTCCCCCCGGACGGATCCGAAAACGAACCGCAGCTCTTGTTCACACGTGGAGGTAACCCGACTCGCTAAATCCTATTCCAGATCCTTTTCCGTGGACGCTGTCAGACTGGAATCTGTTACTTACCTCTTGACATAAGGCAGTCTGCGTCAGTTGTCGCCCTGCGAAATCGCTTGAAGAAGTATTGGCTTGTTGAATCTTCCTAAGTGATCCGTGTATATTTATGTATTTTTTATGAAGTGTCTTTCTCTGTTATAAATTAGTTTATCGTATTTTTATGTGTATATTCCGTACCTACCTGTTTTAATTTAAATTTTGATGATTTAGTAAATAAATAAACGTTGCATTCGAAAATTCAAATTTGTGAAAACTTTTCTCTTGAGGAAAGCAATGTGTTTTCTTTTGTCATCTCCAATAATAGTGTGTTTGAAAGCATGCACAAACAAAAATTGGAGCGCTTGCCAGAACTCGGTCTGTAGTGTTTACTCGAAGCATTACCTATCTAGCTCATGGTAGATGCCAAAATCTGATGCTACAGATGTTCTTGTACATTTCTCTTGAGCGAGTGGAGCGATGGTATTTTATTTACTCAGACATTGTCGTAAATATCGTCATTGTATTCTAAGTAATAGAACACGAAGGGCCTTGTTGACGGCCGAATTACATTGCACGCGCGATTTTCTAACCATAAATCGGATTACTGGACTGTGTTTCATTTGTTTTTAACTTTTAAAAAGGCAAAGAGACTATGGAATAATGAACCACAATGTCATACAGCCAACTCGATGGCCCAGGAGTGCGTGTTTTGTTTGAGTCTAACGTTTTTATCAATGTCTTAAATAGCTTACGGTGACAGATGACATAAAAAAAAAACTTTAACACACAAGTTGCGAGGAGGGGTGCGAGTCGGGTTACCTCCGCGTGTGATCAAGAGCTGCGGTTCGTTTTTGGATTCGTCCCAGGGGAAGTGCAGTGCTTGTTCCGGTGCACCCTGGGCACCGGTTAATGATTTCCTGGCGGTCTCCGAGGGATATCATTATCCGTTGGCTAAGAGCCCGACAGGGGGGGGGGAGGGGTCTTATGACCATGTTCTACCGTACAACGTTGCCGACATTTTTGTCACAAGATTTTTGAATACTGTTTTTATTACTTTGACATTGGCGAAATCATCGCATGGTTCGATGGGGCCATATTAGAAACGAAGAAGAAGTTGCGAGGAAATTTAGTGCATAATTTATTTTCATTTCCTCTCAGTGTTTGAGAAATACATATGGCCCAGCTTCGGCTGGTAGTAATATTAAATCGTTATAATTGACCGCCTTTATGTGTAAGCACTTCTATGCTGGTCTGGGAGCAAAGAAAAAACATAGAATGTACCAGTTGCTTCTCTTCGATCGAGGGAATGGACAAAAATCATAGGAATCATGTTATAGGCGATGCGAATAGTAACCTAACACTATTTTGATTCCATTTTCCGCCTGTACGCCCACAATCTTGCTAAACGTGGCCTGTAGGTCTTGTTACCTTAGGCTCTGTCTACCCGTATTTGTGTATGTATGTATTTATTTGTAAAGATTCATAGATAGTCGTGGAAGCGCTAGTATCTAAATTGGATCCGTACTGTGCAGGGACTGGCTTGTATATGTAACGTATAACATATATTATATTTGCAGACACGTCGTATTCTATCTTATCTCTTCTAGGCAAGCATCGCATCTGCAATCTAAGTGTTACAGGTATCCATGGGTGCTGACTCAGAAAGAAAGAAAGCAGAAATTTATTCCTTTTTGCAAGACACACAAATATAAGAGAATATACATAGATCATCAGCGTCGTGAGTGTCTTCGCAAAAGTGGAAAGGTCGCTGGCTCAGCATTACGCTGAGGTGTTAGACACATGCAGCACTGCTTTTCAGCCAGAACCGTCTGTGACTCACGAAACGATACACAGATAAAGAACCACCATCACTACTTACTTACCAGATGATCCATTTAACCCGACGTTGCTCGTTTTTTTTTTTTTTTTTATATGAATAGGAAGGCAAACGAGCAAGTGGGTCACCTGATGGTAAGTGATCACCACTGCCCATAGACACCCGCAACCCCGGAGGGATTGCAGATGCGTTGCCAACCTAGAGGACTAAGATGAAATGCCTCTTGTGCCCGTAATTTCCCCGGCTGTCTTACTCTCCACACCGGAACACAGCAGTGCAAGCACTGCTACTTAGCGGCAGGATTAGCGAGTAAGATGGTGGTAGCGATCCGGACGAACCTTGCACAAGGCCCTACCACCCGCAAAAGCCGTTGCAAAGGTCGTTTGCCTACTTCGTGGTCTACTTTTTTTGCTAGATACTTTATAGTGCGAGCCCTTAAACTGGGCTTTTCCTAGAGGCTCTATTTGTAACTATTAACCAGCTGAAGGATATTGATTGTGATCGAACGAGTAGTGTTCACGTACCAAGTTCCATTAGACCGTTCACAGACCGTCGGAGCGGAACGTAAGCCTACGATTCTATAGGGTACTTAATTCCATGCCCATCAATAGTGGTCCGGGAACAACTTTATTAAGTTACAAAAGCCGCGGTAGCTTGGTGGTTTCGCCGACGATCTCTCAATTAGGAGCGCGGGTTGAAACCAATTGCATGGCTTTGTGTAAATTTAGCATAAGTTTTTTTATAGTACGATTGCCGTTTCATAGAAATATTAATATTATTAGTTACCTTAATCCGTTATAATATAAATTACCTCCCTTACCACTTTCTATTTGGTCCTCGCCATGTTACGGATTTTCGGTGGCACTAATTTTTTTTACTGGTAATGGGTGCGTTTTACATCCATGCTTGTCTGGGAGCAAAGAAAAAACATAGAATGTAGCAGTTGCTTCTCTTCCCACGCAGGTGGTAAAAACCCATCGAGAGAATGGGCGAAAATCATAGGAATCATGTCATAGGCGATGCGGCTAGCAACTCATCACTATTTTGAATCCATTTTCCCCCTATACGCCCACATTGTCTTGCTATACGTGGCCTGTAGGCTCTGTCTACCCCGTAAGGGATAAAGACGTGATTTGTGTATGTAATTATGTATGTTTTGATCACACATGTTACTGTACTGATTAGTGGTGTTCAATAAATAATATCTGTACTGTATTGTATCGTAATGTAAAGAAGATATAAGTATTTCGCAAGAATAAAAGATTTTGTCACAAAAGTGCTAAAACAGATTTTCAAAGTTGCAAGCAAAAAAAGGTGAATCAACACATCAAAAGATTGCATAATATTCCAATAAACAATGTTTTCAAATTGGTCATTCACATGACGGATACTGATAATTTATAGTGCGTGATGTACACACATTATTGCCATGCGTAAGCCGTTTATAGCGACACCATCTTTGAGCCTAATAGAAAGTTATAAGGTTAACAATAATGAAGAAACGAGATTCTGATAAAACAGTATCGATTGTAAAGGAAAAACATCCATGGCTAACTACTAAAACATGCTACCATAAGATGTTCGATTATTGTACATTCTCTTTTTATTTCCCTAATGAAGCTGAATAAATAATAGAAACGATGTCGATGTTCGACCGTTTCTTAACATATTTATACAAAACATTTTTATGGTTTTCGGGAATCCGTATCGAAAAGTTGTCTGACGGGACTCTGTTATTACGCCTCTGCTCTCTACTTCGCGACTGATGTGGTCGTCTTTGTAGCTAAGTTGTTGTTGTTGCTCTCCTAAATGGTACCCCAGTGGTACAGAGGGCCTTCGTGAGACGTCTCCATCCGCTCCTATCCTGTGCCTCTCGCTCCGCGTCCCCCCAACTCAGCCCGGCTGCCCGCAGCTCGGCGTCGCTGGTGCGCTGCCACGTGTGCGCCGGCCGGCCCCGCCGCCTGCTCCCGCGCGGCCTCCACGTGAACGTGACCCTGGCAGCGTTGTCCTCTGATCTTCGGAGGGTATGCCCTATCCACTTCCAGATCCGCTGGGCGACTTCTTGTAGCTAAGTAATTGCATTCTAATCCATTGTCATATTTGCCAATTTTAGTAACCTAAATATCATATGGTAAAAGCCCATCGAGGGAATGGGTGAAAACCATAGGAATCATGTATGGCAATGCGGCTAGCAACTCATCACTACTTTGATTCCATTTTTGGCCATCTATACACAATGCTGCTAATTGTGGCCTAGGTCTGGCCACCTTAGGCTCTGTCTACCCCGTAAGGGATAAAGGCGTGATTTGTGTGTGTGTGTGTATAAATATAAGGCAGTTGAGCTTCGCGGCCTGACCCAATTCAGACGGCACCCTCATCGAAGGAAGCAGACACGCACTTATCCAGTTATTTTTCTATAAGTCGACAAGAAATCGCTTTTTACTTCCAAATTACCTCCGCCGGCTGTGAATTGTCGGCAAATTGCCTCCCATTCGGTTCTTATCGAGACTCCCAATGAATATAAGTATTGGTTATTTACCAAGTAATTATTAGTACCCTACTAATATTATAAATGCGAAAGTAACGTCTATCTGTTACGCTTTCAAGGCTAAACCACTGAACCTGAAATAAAAACTGTTATAGAGATAGTTTCAGTGCTGGGAAAGGACGTAGGATAGTTTTTAGCCAGGTAAATTGCATTGTTTTTGCGGGATAGCGATAAGCGAATTCTGCGCAAGTCACGGGCAGCAGCTAGTTTAAATAAATTGTTTGCCTCTTGTTAAGTTTAAAAGAGGAGGTTTAATTCAACAGCTTTTTATGCGTCTTCGCCAAACGATTTCTTTGGCTAACTATTATTAAAAATAGCGATTCATGAAACCAAGTACGTTTATTTTACAACTTGACATTAATAACAGAAACAGACGGAGCTAATCAATAAAAAAAGAACAAAAAACATAGACAAAACATTTTACAAAGTAGGTGGGTTTTGGAATTATGTATAACTAACTATATCAAGTGAAAATTTAGTTTAATTTGAACTTAGTTCAAGGCACTATGTATAATAAACATTAAATTTAAAAAACATCCTAGACTTAACAGATTTGAAGAAAGGTTAACAAAGAAACCACAGACGATATCCGACGACTTGCACGAATTGTCCCATCTATCTATATCTATACATATAATAAAATCGTTGAGACCAAAAAATCTGTACATTGAAGATTTAAAAAAAAAACCGACCAGGGTGACTTAAAATCGGTAACTGAACATATTAAAACAATTTTTAAAATTTTTGTTTGTTTGTTTGTTTGACTGAGCATCACGTAAAAACTACTGAACGGATATTGTTGAAATGTTCACAAATCTATTTCAATAAATTCAGAATAGGATATAGGCTACATAAATTTTGGATTTTTTTGGAAAAAGGGGGTGAAAAGGGGGGTTAAAGTTTGTATGAAAAAATAAAATTAGATTGTTCTAGAATCATGAAACTCAGAATAAATACTAAGTAATAAAAATAAGGGAATACCTGTTTTAGCATTTTTTTTTTAATCTCATCCAGAGACGCAAAAAAGAGGGTTTTGTGTTTAAAATTAATTAACTTCATACACCTATAAAATAAAAACCAATGAAGTGTAACCTTTTAAAATTGCTACATAATACTTCCAATTTAATACAGGTAAATGTAATTTCTCAGTTTTCTTGAAATTTAATTTTTGAGGTGAATACGCACAAAATAGCGGAACTCAAGAAAATCAGCTTTCCTCGGTATAAGTAGTTGGTAATAATTACAAAAAAAATAATACTACGGAGAAAATAGATAGATACGAATGTACATAAGACATAAAGCCGGAAAACTGTGTCAATTGTGAAAAAACATTAATAAAATAATTACATGCTGTACAGGTATTTTTCAACAAAGACATTTTCGTCAAACCTAAATCAACCTAAATTGGCGTCCTAAATTGTGTTCTTTAACTAACACCTAAAGTTCAATATGCAATACCGTTACTTTGTTTTTATTTATGTCCTATTATTCACAACGCGTTCGGTTTTTGAACGCACTCTTATTTAAAAACCTGATATTATTATGAGGGCGGCGTGAAACGCTTGGCTGTATGCTCTTAATATCTTTGCCTAAAAAAATCAAAATCAAAAGTCGCGTTTACGTCTGCGCTACGAACATGTCAGAATTTTTAAGTGAAAAAAGTTTGTGCTTTTAGTATGAATCTGACAGCGAGCGAACCTTAACTGAATCGCATTACGACGTCATGGTAAGGCCTCTGTAGGTAATTAATTTGTAGATAAAGATAATAAGTGTTAATAATCTGTAGCTACCTACTTAAACCAAGAAAATAAATAAAAAAACTTCTGCTAGAAAAAATTGAGTCGCAAAATATTAATTAAAACTAAATGAATTGTTAGTCGTAAGGTAAAAACAGGTAAACATTTATGTACCTATTATTTGATTAGAATATATTTATTTTTTTAAATTAATCAGGGTACAAATATCGTTAAAGTGAGCGCAGTATTCGCCAATAAGCGTCATAGTTCGGCGAAATTAATAGTGATGTAGGTAACTAAAACTGTACTTAGCTTTTTTTCAATAAAGAAACTATAAACAAAACTATAAATTAAACTATTTTGTAAAATAAGGTATTGGGACCGTGCGCGACGACAGCGCCACGTACAGGCGGCCATTATGGACAATATTGTCACCGCTGTCAAACAAGAAGTAAGTAAATATTGTGAAAAATATTAATGAAATCTTGTGTTATTTTACTATATTACACAATTTTGGACAATGGTAGTCAGTAACACTATTGCCAATAATATTAAAATTGTTGTTTTCAGTGAAATTTTAGAGGTTAGGTAACTTACTTTTTTTTTCTTACGGCTAATATCCACTTATTTCTTTGGTCTCTTTTCCGCCATGGTCTTGGAAATTGGTAAAATTTACAGTCGCTATTCTTCTTGGTGTTATTACAATTCACAACAACACATCTTACCAGGACCATATTTTATCTCAAAAACGATTAGAAAATGTTTACTGCAATATGGATTTGACAGCTCAAGTCAGCGACAAAATAGACAATTTTAGCCGTAGCGAGCGCTGTGATCGTTTAGGCTACCCCCTCCACCCGCTTTGCACTCTGCCAATAAATAAATGTGATGAGTCATTAACCAGTTCACACCTGTTTTTTTTTTTCAAGATTCCGTGTCACAAATTATTATTTTCGTGACGTAATTCTAAAAGTATAGTTTCGTACACACTTAGTGGTTCACGTGACGAAGTTAATAGTCATAATAATAATAATTTTGGTATCGAGAAAAGCCGTAAGTATCACAAAAACACACGCGGACGAAGTCGCGGGCAACAGCTAGTTTTAAATATAAATATGAGGATACCTACGCTGGTCATGACTGCGTGTGTGCGTGCGTGCGGTGCAGGTGCATGGCACACATAAAGGCATACACACACAAACACACACACACACACTCACACACTCACTCACACTCACACAGCACCCAATCATCTATATGTTTACAGCGTTGTATACGAGTATGTTCATGTTTTATATGTATTTGTTTATGCATGCACTAAATTTGCGTTGAAACGCTGCGTTACAATAGAAACAATAATTTCTGTGCACGACTTTGAAGTCACCTGTACATTCTCAAGCTAAATTCAATTATTATTTCGTGTAATTTTAAGCTGCAAAATTAAATAGTTCTCCAATTCTAATATTTAACATCAAACAAATCAATTCAGGTACTCATTAGTGAACCACTTTACTTCAATAAACAATTTTCACGCTTTGAACTATGCCATTACGGCTTACAGCATGATTAATTGGAAAGTTATTTGGAGTGTACGAAAGGCCACGTTTAGCGTGTGTGCAATAAGGCCTCAAGGGCCTTACCATGTCGTCCTAATGCGATTCAATTCCGACTCAGTTCAAGTTTTAGCTGTCATTTAAACTGTGGCGTAACTAATAACGTCTGGGGCCCGTGGCAAATTCGGCAGGCTCCTTCCTAAATATAAAGAAGTGTATCAGCGTCTCTTCTGTGCTCTAAACCAAGCCAGTTCGGGGCCCCTGGAATTTAACCACCCCTGCCACCCTATAGTTACGCCACTGCATTTTAAGCACCTATAGATCTGGGGGTGCGAGTCGGGTTACCTCCGCGTGTGGTAGAGCTGCGGTTCGTTTTTGGATTCGTGCGGGAAATTTCCCGGCAGTTTCTGAAGGATATCATTGACCGCTGGCCAAGAGCCCGACAGGGAGTCTTTGACCGTGTTACCGTACAACGTTGCCGACTTTTGCCACAAGATTTTTGAATTCTATTTTTGTTACTTTGACATTGGCGAAGTTGTCGTCGCTATAGCGACTTGATACGCCACAAATAAGAAGAAGAACAAGAAGGTCGTCACAGTCGAACATTGATTTATTTAAGTTATGTATTTATAGTTGTTGCTACTGTTAATCTTGGACCCTTCTGTTCGTACAGATGTTTACCCCGAATTTGTTCAAAAGCAAATTTGCACGAACTCTTAGATATAATTGTATTTATGTACAAATATCTAGTTCACACATGACTGATCGCCGTCGTTGTTAATTCAGAAGTATGTAGTCCAATCAATGTGGTTGATACGAGGGCGACACTGAAAGTTTTTAGAACTGGCCATTTTTAAACAATATAATAAAAAAGTAAGTTTAAATTTTGAAAATGGAACTCTTTGCCAATATTATTGAGTATATATTTCATTCATTTGTCATTTGTTTTACGATTTGGCGGCAAATTGAAAATTGTCTGTGTCACGTCAACATGAATGTAACGCGAGAAAATTTTCGTGCAATGATTTTTTATGACTTTCGATGTCATTTAAGTCAACAAGAAAGCTATGATAGACTTCGATTGGCCTTTCGTGATGAAGCCCCATCTCGTGCGACTATTTACAACTGGTTTAGTGAGTTTAAACGTGGTCGCACTAATCTCACTGATGATCTGCGTGAGGGACGGCCTTCTACGGCGACGACTGAAAATAACATCAGTGTTGTGCGGCGTATGATAGAGACTGACAAAAGAGTGACGTACCAGCAGATTCGGACAAGCTTAGGCATCGGTATGAGTCAAGTGCATAAAATCCTCCATGAACATTTAGCGGTCAGGAAGCTTTGTGCCCGATGGATACCTCATAATTTGACCGAGGCCCAAAAACTCCGTCGGGTTGATTGGTGCCGTGAAATGATTCAAAGATTTAACGGAGGTGACTCAAATGCTGTGTTCGACATACTTACGGGTGATGAAAGCTGGGTTTACTGTTATGATCCAGAAACCAAGAGACAGTCTGCTCAATGGGTGTTTCCTTTCGAGGAGTTGCCAACTAAAGTGAAGAGAGGTCGAAGCGTGGGAAAAAAGATGGTGGCCTCGTTCTTCGGAAGGACAGGTCACTATGCGACAATTGTTTTAGAGGATCAAAAAACAGTTACTGCCGAGTGGTACAGTAACAATTGTTTGCCACTTGTATTGGAAAAAGTTCGGGAGAAACGACCTCGAAGTAGGATCCTTCTTCACCACGACAACGCCTCGTCGCACACCGCCAGGCGAACGATCGACTATTTAGTGACGTCAGACGTGGAATTACTGGGTCACCCGCCGTATAGCCCCGACCTCGCACCTTGCGATTTTTATTTATTCCCAAAAATAAAAGAAAAACTTCGAGGAAAACTTTTTATGAACACCGAGGAAGCAGTGGGTGCGTTTCAAAAGGCTGTCGAAGAGACCCCTAAGGACGAGTGGGCTAAGTGCTTTTCTCAGTGGTTCCATCGGATGCAGCGGTGTATTGATGTGAATGGACACTATTTTGAAAAGATATAATAAAACTAATAACTTGCTAGTTTGCTCAGTTTTTGATTTTCTAAGAACTTTCAGTTTGACCCTCGTATTTGTAGGAAATGTGACAGTAATTATTTAACAAACAAAGATCTCGATGCGGATCTTTAGTTGATTATTATAAACAAGAATACATGAATCGTAATATAATTCAATTTTAAAAATAAGCGGCTAGCAACCCATCACTACTTTGATTCCCCTTTCCACCTATACGCCCACAACCATGCTAAACGTGGCTCTTAGGTCTTTTTCCCTGTGTTAGGGATAAAGTCATGTGTTAGGGATAAAGACATGTGTGTGTGTGTGTGTGTGTGTGTGTATATTAAAATAAGTATTGATTTCAAACAATAGATAACATCTACAGAAGAAAATCGCGAAATTCTTAGGAATCATGTTATAGGCGATGTGACTACCAACCCATCAATATTCTGATTTCCCATTCCACCTATACGCCTATGCAAAACGTGGCCTTAAGCTTTTGTTACCTTAGGCTCTGTCTACCTGGGATAAAGACGTGATATATGTATGTATGCTACTTAAGCAGCGGAGTAGCAAGGTAAATATTTTTTGTTCAGAAGAATACATTGTGAATTATTGTAAAGGTTTTCGTCTACGTTGCCTGGACTAAGTCCACACGGCCCTAGCGTCCCCGCCGCCCATTACGCTCCTTTTACGTCCCTGAAACTCGTAACTCGGCATTAAAGCGATAATTACGCCATATCGCCATTGTGTCCGAGCTTGTGTACTCATACTTTTGTGTATTTTACGATTACAGTGCCCGTTGTGAAGTATTGTGGTCATTACGTGCCTTCTGTGCCCGTTTCGGCCTTGTCCGTTTAATTAAATGTGTCAGTTTATATTTTGGTTTATTTGGACGCTTCCCTTCTGTTAGGAGTAGATTAAAAAATGGCGCGATGTACCGGTTTAATTATTCATGTGAGCTAACATATTGCGGTACGTACATACAAACATAAATCATGTATTTATCCCTTACGGGGTAGACAGAGCCTTTTTTAACAGAGAGGAAATCTTTATGGATGCCCTAGGCACGGGGATGCATAGGGTTATGTGGGACTCCCCCCCGAAAGGGTATACCCAGAATAAAAATTCTCCGGCGTTGCCTCAATCCGGTGTGATGGGGACGCAGTGGGATGCCACTAGGGTTTCACCACGAATGCCTCGGGTTCCGCCAGGACCGCGCCAAGAAGGGTAGGACCCGTACGCGGGGCCCGTCTTCCCTTAGACAATGAGACGGGGTAGACAGAGGCTAAGGTAACAAGAAAACAAGACCAAAGGCCACGTTTAGCATGTTTGTGGGCGAAGCGAATCGAAATAGTGATGGGTTGCTGCCGCAACGCCATTAATATGTTTCCCAATATTTTCGCCCGTTCCCTCGATGGGCTTTTACCATATGCGCGGGAAGAGAAGCAACTGGCACATGCTGTTTTTTCTTTACTCCCAGAACAGCATGGAAGTACATAGGTACATATTGCGGTAGGGTTTAAAAACACTTTTTTCCGTCATTATGTTATCAAATAACATTGGTGATGTTGATGGAGTGTTTTTTCTCATCTGCTTCTGCATCTGCATCTGTTGCAGTAATACTTACGACATACGATATGATTACGAGTAATCATGGTAGGATAATGACGTTTGGAACGAGCGGTTGAAACGCTCGAAAATTTGCTTACCTCACTTAGGTTGAACATTCCTGTGGACCAAGAAAAACAAAAGCCAACGGTTAAAATGCATCGTTGTTATTAAAATCCCGTAGACAAGCCTGCCACTTTCTTTTTTTGTTATAAATAAAAGTTATTCAAAGAATCATTTCCCCTATTCCACAGGCGTAAAAGGAAAACATCTATTCACAGCTCGGGATTAGCTAATCAATTTGGTGGGCATCCGACGGGAAATTCCTCCCTTATCCTGGGATGAGACATTTCACGCCCTTTCACCGTAAATCGTGATACGTAGTCGGCATGGTTCTGGCGTCAAAACATTTACGATTTTTTCGATGACACGCGTCTCTAGTGACGGGAAAACCGGTATTATTCGGCATTGTTTACCAAAGGAGAAGAGTCTCCATTTCTTTATTGTTGCCGTGTCTTTATTACCTGGACGTTACAATCAGGCCTTCTTTAAATCTAGGGGGGTAAGACACTCGTTGGCTTGCTTGGCTCGTGTGCTCTAACAATGGAGCACACGAGACAAGCATCAGCTATTACCATTAGGCGTGATCCTGGGAAAACGTAAGCCTATTTATTCTGCATTAAAAAAAAATAAGCAGCTTTGCATCTTTGTATCCCAGCAATATTTTGATTCCTCTTTCCACCTATAGCCTACGATCATGCTAAACGTGGCCTTGAGGTCGTGTTAACTTAGGCCCTGTCTACCGATATATAGATGCGATTTGTGTAAATGCGCACATTCAACGTTACCTTTATTGCGACCAATTTAAACAGAACCATTACAAAATAAAGACTAATCCTCCCTTTTGAATCACTTTATCTATTTCTAGTTTGTACCTAATTGTTTCGTACAGGGACATCATCCAAATAGATGACGCTTGGCGACAAAAATTCGCATGGTAAAAAGGTCATGACAGCTGGTACAGATTGAAAAATTCAAAGGCTTACTCACCTGCAATGAGTGGTGTAGTGGCATAGCACGCGTTACGGAATTATGAGAATTCGAGGTCGATTCCCGGCCATAGTTTTACTTTCGGATTTATCTGTGTTCCAATTTTCAGTGTAATTTAGAAATTTAATTTCTAACAGGTAAAAACGTAACGGGTTAACTATTAAAAATGAAGAACTCAAATTTTTGATTCATTTGATAATACCACTCTATCTATGGTGAAAACCGCATGAAAACACGGACAGACAGATGTGCAGGGGATTTTGTTTTATAATATTAATACACAGACATGCCAAGCAAATCAATGGTATGCGTGAAGTTCTCAATACGCACGGGTCCAGTCCAGCCCTCTAATTGCGAGGCCTATCTCCAGCAGAGAGACGAATATAGACTGGAGATGAGGATGGTTCCATTGGTTCCAAAAAAAAAATTCTATGCACGCAGGAAGCTGTTTTTTCCAACTGGAAAATTTAGGTCATGTTCTGCCAACACTTCCAAAACAATCGCTCAAGATGAATGTTCACGCGTTACACGCCGTTTCAAGTCTCTCACAGGGTTATAGGTCTTTATGAAATACCCGCTGAAACGAGATAATAATATGAATGACGAGTGCGACGGAGACAAATGGCTGCGAGCGCCGAGGTGGCGTGATGAATGGTGTCAAGAGAAGGCACTTGACGCGTCTGTTGACTTTTATTATAATCGTGTGAGCTCACTGGATTGCTTATGTTTTTGAGATAGGGTTGTCGCGACGAAGCGCGAATCGGACCGAGCGTTGAGCAATGTCTGAACTGTCATTGATTTTGTATGTTGGTGTCACTGTTAGTGTGACGGATGACAGTCTTGACAACTGACTTTGAGAGCTGCTGCCAAGGGGCATTCTGAGGGATATCATTATCCGTTGGTAAAGAGCCCGACAGGGGGGAGGGGTCTTTTGACCGCGTTCGTATTTATTACTTTGATATTGACGAAATCATCGCATCGATCTATGGGGCCATATTAAAAAAGAAGAGCTGCTTTTGGCGGGTGGCAAGAACAGAGGAGACGGGAGAGGACGGTAAGGAGATGATGGCACCCGTGAACATGGAGAGATTAAAAAAGGAGAGGGCAATGGCGCGCTGTTTATTTACAAAAGCTAAAAATGTATTGGAAGAAAAACTGCGCGACTGCACAAAATAGTGCACAGTAATTTGTGTCTTTCGCCCCAAAGGCGGGAGGATGTTGCGGACTCTTTGTACTTTTATAATTATTTTTTATAAACGTCTAATATTTGATAGCACGTTTTGTTTTTCTAATGTCTGTTTGTCCAAAGTTATCTCAATACAGCCAACCTAAATTCCCTAAGGGTTTTATTACCAACTAGCCTTCCGTCCGCAGCTTCGCCCACGATAAATTAATTTTCCCGTAGGAAAAGGTATTTTCCCGCTGTAAAAAGTAGCCTATGTCACTCAGTGATAATGTAGCTTTCTAACGGCAAAAGAATTTTTGAAATCCGTCCAGTAGTTTCGGAGCCTATTCAATTCAAACAAACAAACAAACAATCAAATTTTTCCTCTTTATAATATTATAATATAGATTATTATTATTAGTATATTAGTATTTGTTCAGAGATGAACATTGACCAGCGCGCTGACACAACCTAACGCACGACCCAGTTGCAGCTCACGCCGATCTGCTGAACGGCGACCTACTCTACTCGCACGACGGCAGAAATATCTGCTATAGTAGCTAATTACACGCATAGTACACTACAATCTTTAGTTCTATGTGTGTATCAATGTAATTAGTATAAATAAGATAATTTATTAAGAATAAATCAGATGTCAACTGACCGTTGATGTTTCACTTCTACCTCCTCACCTTACATGACTTGCCAGGGCTACTCTCTGGGGTCATTCCTTACACTAGCTTGCCAGGGCTACTCTCTGGAAGCTACTCCCTCCCACTCTGATACCTCTCACTGTGGCCAAGACACCCTTAGCCATCTCTGATCAGTCCCATGAGTCTGTGGGCTGGCAGTGAGAAAACCGTTACCTCACAAACCCGCTGTCCTTCCAACCATCCGTCTGTTGCCCGTAGGTCTCATGGCACAGACTTCCTCTCACTTCATGTACAGGTGTCCTCCACACCTGAGCTAGGTTAGGGATGTAGGGATAGGAATTACAGGATAGTTTCATTTCCTCATCTCTATCCATTTAAGTGCAGTTCGCCGGTGTTTCACTCTAACCTGGAGTTTACATTACATTAGTCGGTGAACTGTATATTTGGTCCTTCGAACAAAGTTTTTTTCTTTTCGCGTGTCCTCTTGCCCCCCGTAGGTATAGATATCGTAGGTAGGTAGGATAGGGATACGTGGAAAGGGAAGAGAATATATTTGACTATGGAGATGGAACGAAAGGCAGAGGTCATAAGTCATATAAAGCATACATTGCGGTATTTGTATGCTTGGCCACTAAAGCAATCCATCTAGAACTAGTGGGAGACTTAAGCACTGAATCATTTATCGCAGCGCTACGCAGATTTATGGCACGAAGAGGTCATGTGTCACACATGTACAGTGACAACGCAACAAACTTTGTAGGGGCAGCAAATTGTTTACACGAAGAAATTCTACAGATAACACAGTCACAACACTTCGAGAACGCCATCACAAACATGGGAACGAAATGGCACTTCATCCCAGCAGCCTCACCACATGCTGGTGGGATTTGGGAAGCTGGAGTAAGATCAATGAAGCATCATTTACGACGAGTTATTGGAGTAAACACACTAACTTACGAAGAGATGAACACGTTTTTGCACCAAGTTGAGGCCTGTTTGAACTCACGACCGCTATGTCCACTTAATGAAGACATCAACGACAGTACAATACTGACACCCAGCCACTTTTTAATCGGTAGAGAAGCTGTTGGAATACCTGATCCAATAGACAACACAGACTACACAAACAGATGGAAACTGATACAAAGGATGAAAAGAGACATATGGAAAAGTTGGTCAAAAGAGTATCTACATCAACTACAACAACGGTACAAATGGAAAAATAACCAAGAAAATATAAAAGTAGGAACAGCAGTACTCATTAAAGAAGAAAATATCAGCCCCAGTAGATGGCCATTAGCAAAAGTGAAAGAAATTCACCCGGGACCAGACAATATGACAAGAGTGGTTACCCTTCAAAAAGCAAACCGCACTTGTACAAAGAGGGCAATACATAATCTTATTCCATTACCCGTACACGAGGAGAATGCCCAGAATACAAACTCGAAACAAAACACAATCACCAACAACGTTGCAACAGTGTCGCCATCATGGAAGAGTAAAAAAGAAATAAAGAATTCAAAGAGGTTTGGATGGCTATCAATCGCGCTAATGGTAATGCTACAAATAACAGTGACCACAAATGCAGAGACATTGTCGACATACAAATTAAAAAAGCTTGATCCAGGACTGTACATAGAAGAAGTTGGGAAAGCAACCATAGACCGGGGAACTTTCCGGATTGAAACAACATTTAAAAAACAGAGAATGCTGCAAGACTATGAAATCATAACAAACGCAACCGAACAAGTTAGAGCGCTTTGCAACAAAGCACAGGAAATTATGTACGACACACACTGTAATGAGTTCTACCATCACCTAGCTGAAGAAAAATCAAAATTTGAAAGGACAATTCAATATCTGACTGAAGTAACTCATGCAAGGAGGAGACGAGGGTTATTAGGACAAATGTTAACTTCAATATTTGGTGTAAATGATGAAGTTTACAAAGACATAAACACACTTCAAGGTAATCAAAAACGGTTAATTGAAGCAACAAACCAGCAAACACAATTTATGATATCTACTATAACTACAGTAAATCGGACAGAAGAAACAATACATAAGAAACTAGACAGATTCCAGAAAAAACTAAATCAAGCAATACAAGTTATCAACAACAACAACGTCTGGTACAAAACAGTCGATGAAAATCATGTAAAGATACAAGTAATGCAGACATACCATTTGGCAAACAATTACATCAATGAAGTTATGGATCACTATGATGGGATACTAAAAATATATCTAGAGAATGCCAGTATCTACACTATACTATCACCCAAGGATGTACGAGAGACAATTAATGAAGTAAATGGACAACTACCAGCAAATTTGAAAATAGTTCACAATCAGCTGCTCAACACAAGAATGACAGATAATAACACACACATCCAGGTATATGCCTATTTTCCAATACATGACGTGGCAAAATATACCCTGATACATGTCACCCCAGTACCAGAAAGAAAAGAAGATGGCAGGTTTCAATGCATCATAGTACAACAATCATTTATAGGATTTGACTACAATAACGAACAGTATTTTGAGTTGGGGTACGAGGAGTTCAGAAATTGCCTAAAGACAGACACGAATTTCATATGCTATCCTGTGGCCGTGAAGAACATGCAATTCAATCGAAATTGCATTGTTGAACAACTACTTAAGAACAAATACCAAGACCAAATGCAATGCACAACAAAAATCTACAATATCACGTCAGACGTAGTGTGGAAACAATTATACATGCCAAACACATGGATGTTTGTTCCAAGGAAACTCATAATAGCATCAATAATCTGTGAGGGTCAGAGGCAAGAAGTAAACCTTAAGGAAATAGGTGTCCTTCAGATCCCGGAAAATTGCGTAGTAAAAACTACAAGTAACAGACTCTCAGCAAAAAGAACTAGAACAATGACAATAGCAGCATCTTTCTTGAAACAAGTTAATTTCACGCTCAATTCTGAAACAATAAGACCGAGTAAAATCCAGGATCTATCAAAAGAACAAATTATAGAGAGCTCTAAAGACATGTTCCAACATATAGTCGATTCAGAAAGCAACTTGAAAACAGAACTAGACCACACAGTCTGGGCACAAATTGAGTCACATTCATACATCAAAAGTGCCATGATTTCAACTGTTACAATCATTTGTGTAATCTTGATAGTTTGTCTTGGACCAACAGCACGGAGATGGCTCCACTACCGCTGCAGCAGAGAGAAGAAGACGACAACACCACCTGCAAAGCCGCCGCGCCAGCCAACAAAGCCAGAGACGATTGAGCTGTACGAACTCACCCTGCCGGAGGCGCCAGGATGTTCAGAGATGAACATTGACCAGCGCGCTGACACAACCTAACGCACGACCCAGTTGCAGCTCACGCCGATCTGCTGAACGGCGACCTACTCTACTCGCACGACGGCAGAAATATCTGCTATAGTAGCTAATTACACGCATAGTACACTACAATCTTTAGTTCTATGTGTGTATCAATGTAATTAGTATAAATAAGATAATTTATTAAGAATAAATCAGATGTCAACTGACCGTTGATGTTTCACTTCTACCTCCTCACCTTACATGACTTGCCAGGGCTACTCTCTGGGGTCATTCCTTACACTAGCTTGCCAGGGCTACTCTCTGGAAGCTACTCCCTCCCACTCTGATACCTCTCACTGTGGCCAAGACACCCTTAGCCATCTCTGATCAGTCCCATGAGTCTGTGGGCTGGCAGTGAGAAAACCGTTACCTCACAAACCCGCTGTCCTTCCAACCATCCGTCTGTTGCCCGTAGGTCTCATGGCACAGACTTCCTCTCACTTCATGTACAGGTGTCCTCCACACCTGAGCTAGGTTAGGGATGTAGGGATAGGAATTACAGGATAGTTTCATTTCCTCATCTCTATCCATTTAAGTGCAGTTCGCCGGTGTTTCACTCTAACCTGGAGTTTACATTACATTAGTCGGTGAACTGTACAGTATTATTAATATTAGTATTAGTATATTAGTATATACAACACAGTTACTGCAACCACAGAGTTGCTTTTTTGTAGGGTTTTTGTTTTGATCTAAACCTATTCCTTCATTAAATCAATTATGCAAAGTATGCCGCGAGGTTATAACAATGAAACACGGCCATATTTAATTTTGTAAATGCACGCTAATGCACCAATGCAATTTGCAGGAATTAATTATTTGCATTGTGCATCGCAAATGTTGAGTTATTAGTTACGTGGAAATTGCATTAACCCTCTTGTGAATTAATAATCATTAATTTAATTTCGTATTTATTGTTCGTGCGCTATTCTTGTACCTATTATTTGAAAAAGTTGTTTAATTGGTGTAACCCTTTATAATATTATAAGTTAGACCCTACGCGTCTTTATCCTTTACGGGATATACAGAGCCTGAGGTAACAGAGGTAAAGGCCACGTTTAGCATGATTGTGGGCGTATAGGTGGGAAGGGGAATCAAAAATAGTGATGGGTTGCTAGCCCCATCGTCTATATCATGATTTATAAGATTTTCGCCCATTCCCTCGATACATTATATTATCATATGATATTATTTTTAATAATGATTAATAATAACATGACTGTCTGCACCATCTGTATTGAGATCTGCAGCCGGAATCCAACAGTATCTGACGCTAAAGAAAAGCATGAATATTTTTTTGTAAACAATTTTTCGAATTACAAGCATAATAAGACTGTAATAGCAAAAACGTTTTTAAATGTGTTAACTCAAACTAAACTCAAATTACCGATTTTCAGTTGGAACTTCAAATCTATCGGTATCTTACACATATTCATACATACCGTCACGCCTCTTTCCTACAGGGGCAGGCAGAGACTACTTTGTTCCACTTGCTACGATCCTGATCCTCTTTCGCTTCATCCACACTCATCAATCTCTTCATACATGCTCGTCGGTTTCGGGTACTCCTGACCTGACCTTTTTCCAAAACGTCTCTTATTTGGTCTCGGAACCCAAACGCAACCATTCACGCTCCCCATATAGATCTGTTTAGTTAGTCTACTTTCATCCATACGCTCTTTATCTTAGACGCTGACAGAAATATTTCGAAATCAGGAAGAATTTTTCACTCAGAATCACAACGTAATTAACCGCAAAATATTGAACAAAACTCTCTACTAAAGACTTTTAAATTCGATTTTTCCGTGGGCAGTTTACTTGAGCGTTTCAAGTACTCACTCAAAGGTCAGAATATTTGCAAAACAAGCTCCAGCACCCCGGTTTAACCGGCGGAATAATTGTGAATGAACAACGTTTTTGGAAACTTCCCACGCTATATTAACTTGTCTTGCCCGCGGTACCACCCGCTACCCGCGCCCACACTTTTATAATAATATTATTTATCTAACTCGCCTAGCCTTGAAAGAAGCAAAATGTTAGAACAGGCGGTTTTCATGAATGGAGCCCACGCATCCCGCCATGTCTGGCGTAAGATTCCTAGTTAAGTTGTTTATTTAACTCGCCGCCGGCACCGTTTGCCTTTTACTTGGTTACAAAGAGTAGGTGCTGTAGTAACTTTGACTTTGTGTTGTTAACGTTGAAGTAACAAACTTACGTTTTCATTCTTAATTGTGGCGTGTACAATTTACGAGTATCATAATTAAATTGTGCAATTTGTGTATATTTAATAGGTTTCGTAACTTCGTCAGCGTTGTACCACCAACGCAAAAGCCTCTCCTGTCCCGTAGGAGTTTTGAAAAATCCCCTGTTTTGCATCTCCTTGGTTCACAAGAAACTCAGCCAAATTTCAAGTTTCTAGATCCATTAGATCCATAGAATTAGGCTACGCGCTGTCAGTCAATCAGTTAATAAAAAAAAGCTACATTGCGTAACTGTCTTTGATACGTTTCTTGTCGTTTAGTAAATAAAATAGGTTAAGGAACGAAACAAAATGTCCGACAATTGATAAAGCCCCGCAAAATACGAGTAGAATTAATTTTTCATTCAAATGTATGCACATATTCATGGCGTAAACATTGAAACGACTATGGTGACAAAGCTGAGATTGTCACAGGACAAAATTGCGTAATTTTACCGTTTTAGCGAAGTGAAGTTTTAGGCAAGGCCTAGACGGACGTTCCGTGACCAAACTGGGGACGTAAAGCATTGTTGGTGATATTGATGAATGAGGATGAATCGAAAGAGACAGTCAGGATTCTAGCCAGTACAGCGGATTAATCTCTCCCTACGGCAATGAAGCGTGACGGTATGTGTATGTATGTACGGATTTTAGCGTCTTGCGTGCTTTAAACTTACGTGATTTTAACTCATAGCTACAAACATTAGTCGTGTCTACTTGAGTCTACTCGTGATCACGGCACTGCATCTCGTAACAATGTCACGTGACAGCTAGCAGCAGATAAAAAGATTCAAAAGCTTGCCCATCTGCTATGGGTGGTGGAGGGGTATAGCACGCATCACGGAATGACGAGGATCCGGGTTCGATTCCCGGCCACAGCTTTACTTTTCGGATTTTTCTGTTCTAATTTTCAGTGTCGTTTAGAGATTTTTAAATTTTGCAATTTCAAACCAAATACGTACAAATTGCATCCAGCAAACACTAAATTAAGAATAGTTCACGCCTTGTCGTGTACATTATGGTTGTACGTCAAACTTCAACAAGCAAACTACTTAAACTACCGCACTAGAGCATGCAATTAGTATAGACCATTAATTATCCCAGAACTCCGTCTACTTTTTATTTCTGAGGTTACAACCAGCTGAGCACCGCGTTTGTTCCTCAGGGACTGTCCCTTGAATTCCAAAAACATGGTTACTATAATCGACAGCAAAAAAAGGCAAGTGGTCAAATCCCGGTCGTTTATCCAAGGACTGTCGCTGAACCGGGTGATTTGTGGACACCCGCCTAAGCTGCCACAGACTGGCTTTGTACAATGTTGCCATTGTTAAAGTTAATCTAGTTCAAAGGGAAACAATAGTGATATATTTAAGGGATTCAATATGTAGCTGTCTTAGAATTATACTGGAACTAGCTGTGGCCCGCGACTTCGTCCGCGCAGAATAAAATTTATATCCCTAGCAGATTGGATTTCCCGACACTTCCATCAATTTGACGACCGGATGGCCTAGTGGTTAGAGAACCTGACTATGAAGCTTGAGGTCCCGGGTTCGATTCCCGGTCGGGGCAGATATTCGTATGAAAAATAATGTTGGATGTTTAATTATGTATTTAAGTATGTATTTATAAGTATATTTATCCGTTGTTTAGTGCCCATATTACAAGCTTTGCTTAGTTTGGGGCTAGGTCAATTGGTGTCAATTATTGTCCCAAGATATTATTATTAATTATTTCCTTTCGATATACAGCGTGGATTTGAAATACGGGCGAAACCTTGAACTAGACATAAGCTTTAGCGATTCATAGTTTTTAAATTTTCTCTAACTAATTCGACGTAACAACCCTTCACTGTTTTGAGCCCCCTTTCCACCTATATGCCCACAATCATGCTAAACGTGGCCAGGTGTTATAAACTTACCCCCTTATTCATAAACGCTCTGTAGGCCTCTACTAACTTACCAATCGTTTGTCTTTATCTGTCACTTAGACATTTACCTTTCACAGATAAGGACAAACGATTGAAACGATTTTCTGTTGGACCTATGTCCAACAGTGGCCGTCCTATGGCTGATAATAAAATGATGATGATGATGACGAATTTCCAGAAAACCTTGAATAATTGTATTTTATACCTTCCTCGTGACTTGTTTTCTTGGTGAGAAACGCATAAGTAGTTTTTGAGTTTATTGCGAACAGACTTTGTTTTATAATACAATACAATAGCAATACTCTTTATTGAATACCAAAAATCATTATTAAACAATACAGAAACAAAATGACAAAGAGACAATGGGCGGTGTTATCGCTAATGTGTACAGTCGCCATCAGATAATATATCGCAGAGGGCGAGGTCCTCAACACATTTCGGAGTAACATTAAATTTCAATAAATTCGTTACACCCAGATAAGGGTAATGTCATCAGAACACGCAATTCGTCATTTCAATAAATTAGGAACGTTCAATGAGGTAAAAATATTAGGAAGCACAAATTGACAACCCTTACCTTCCATGCTGGTCTGGGAGCAAAGAAAAACATAGAATGTACCTGTTGCTTCTCTACCCGCGCAGATGGTAAAAGCCCATCGAGCGAATGGGCAAAAATATTAGGAATCATGTTATAGACGATGAGGCTAGCAACCCATCACTATTTTGATTCCATTTTCCACCTATACGCCCACAATCTTGCTAAATGTGGCCTGTAGGTACCTGTTACCTTAGGCTCTGTCTACCCCGTAAGGGATAAAGACGTGATTTGTGTATGTATGTGTATGTACAAATTGTCAAAGGTATCGCAGTCAGGCTGATCAAAAAGATCAGAACATTTGAAAAAAATATACCTTCAAATTGTAACCAACAGTTCAAATTACAATTAATTATACATGCAAACGAGTACACTATACAATACCGTCTTTACCATAAGGGCACACGAGGCCCTTGCTCAGGGCCCCCATTCCCAGGGGGCCCCGAAGGACCGACAATTTCTCTCACGCATTTATTCTCAAATAATTTTGTTATTATAATTCGCTTTTTTTACTTTCTAAAAGGGCCCCAAATTCTTGTGTGCCCAAAGGCCCCCAGCCTAGTTTAAGAAAGCCCTCACACTATAGGTGACATCTTTCATTTTGGCATGAAGTTAGCCATATTTCTGTTTGTTTGGAATTCGATTATATTATTACAGACGTATGGTTTATTTTCCACAAATGCTTAGGTTTTATGATCTGACTGCATTGAAAATCTGTGCAGCCTGATATTTTACCTCATTTAACGTTCCAAATACAAATACAAATACATTTATTTCCTAATCACAGGTAGGATATAGAAGATCATAGGAATTATTAAAATAGTACAGCTATGATTTGCCGTTCCGAACTTATTGAAGAATCGCTGTTCTATATTTATGACGAATTGTGTGTTCTGATGTTATTAACCTTATCCAGTGTTAACGAATTTATTGAAATTTAATGCTTTCAGGACCTCGCCCGCTGCGATATATCTAATGGCGACCGTACTTAGTGACTATCGACAACTATAGCAATAAGTACACAAACCGCGAACATTTTAAGTATCTATAACTATAAATAGTTAAAGGTAAAGCTCTATGACAAACGTATAGACACAGAAGGGCATGCATTGGGCATTTGGGACCCTGACAGAAACATTTGGGAATTGTTGGACTGCGGAACTGTGAAATTAATTAATTCCGTGAAATTAGTTTAAGTGAGATAATGAGAGTAGATACGAATGTGAATAATTTTGTAATTTCATTCAATTAATAATTAGCGCTTTTAGTATTACCAATCCATTGAAAATTGACAAAGCAATAATTATGTAATTATATAGTAATAGAAAAATAAGGTCGTATGGTTACGGCGGTTTGTGTATGGTATAGGTTTCTTCCATGCTGGTCTGGGAGTAACGAAAAAACATAGAATGTACTAGTTGCTGCTCTTCCCGCGCTGATGGTTAAGCCCATCGAGGGAATGGGCGAAAATCTTTAGAATCATCTTGTTACCTTAGGCTCTGTCTACCCCGGTAGGGTTAAAGACGTGATTTATGTATGTACGTATGGTACGTTGTGGTGGATGGAGACCACATCTTCAGAATTCTCTAAAGCCGGGTTCTCACATGCGAGGTGTAACTATAGCTGCACGTTATAATATCCAAAAACCCTAGTGTGGTCGTGGCTCGCCACTATACTCCTCGCGGAATCATGATCTCTATGAGAGCATTTTCCAAAAAAAGGTCACATGATCATTTTGCCAGAATTTAACTATTTTGGGTTTTTCTTACTCAAAATCGTTTTCCCTATCGAAAAATGTTTCGCGGAGCTCCTACATTTGGGTATTTTTGGCCCTTCGGGCCTGTTGAAGATATAACATAACCTAAACCTACCTCCCATGTATGATATTTATTTTGGCCTGTAGTGCCACGTAGTAGTGCCATAGGTAATAATGTATGAGTCATGTAGTTGCTCGAAAGGGGAAATACAATAATAAATGACTATTGATAAATATAAATGTACAAGACAAATTAATTAAACTAAAACTTAAAAATAACTATAAAATACCTATATTTACAAATAAAAAAAAAAGTTATAAAAAGAAAATTGGCTTTCTCCTTGTTTTGTATCTACGTGTATCGATGGTTGCTCGAAATAAATAAAATATTATATTAATATTAGCGTAAACAAAACACACAAACAGCAGTTGGAAAACACAGGCATAACTTTTGATTAGCGCTGTTAATAGCTGTAATATTGTTATATTGCCGGCGAGTAATCTGTATTGAGATCGCATTACATCTGCCTCGTTAACATTTGTAATAAAAAGATTATCGTTTGACGGTGTCAATGACATTGCTCAAGAAAATCCAAGGAAAATACCTACCAATGGAACTGTAACATGACACTGCGATCGGGTCTTTCTTGCTGTCTCATTCACTCGTTTATAGTTGAATCGGCCGATCGTACCCGAAGCCTGAATGACGTTCAGAAGCTCATGGACTGTGTGTTTTAAAAAAAAGCTGTGGTAGCCTAGTGATTTGACATGTGGCCTCTCAAGCGAAAGGTCGTGCGTTCGAATGCCGGGCTCGCACCTCTGAGTTTTTTTATGTAAGAAATCACGGTGGACGTTCCGAATATTAAACATACATACATACATAAACCACGTGTTTATCTCTTACGAGGTAGACAGAGCATAAGGTAACAAGACCTGTAGACCATGTTTAGCATGGTTTTGGGCGTATAGGAGGAAAAGGGAATCAAAATAGTGATGGGTTGTTAGCCGCATCGCCTGTAACACGACTCCTCAAATTTTCGCCTATTCACTCGATAGGTTTTTATCATCAGCGCGGGACGAGAAGCTATTGGTGCATTCTATGGTTTTTTCTTTACTCCAACAGCATATTTAATTTTGCCTAGCAACTAGCAAGGTGCCTTTGTAAGTCAATTATTATATTGATAACTTATAAACTATCAAAATTATCCAACTCAAGTTAACTTCATTCTCTAAAGACAGGGACAATGTCGTCCCCGCTTTCGTTTGACGGCTCGCCTTTGCTTCAAATCGAGTCCAAGTTGTCATTTTTGTTACGTGGAACGACTTTTTGGCAAATCATTCGTTCAATTGGTTTCAAATGCGATGTCAAGCCGATCGAGTTACGTGGAGCATTTGTTTTCATTTTGAAAGCAATCTCGCCATCAATGGACAAAAATGAAGATGGAAATGCAGCATGGAAGAATATTAAATAGGTTTAAAATTCAACTTTAACCTTTATAAAGAGCACAAATAAAATCAATAAGATATGCCCCCGGCAACTGAAAGATTCTTCATTATTTACATATTTAGCAACCGTAATTAAATAAAACAAGCACGTGGAACGTGTAAAATATTCAGAAACCAGGAAATATCTTAATAAGCGCCAGAACTTTCCTTCAGCCAATTAAAACTTACCTTACAACAACACAGAATGTATATGTATACAAAATCCATTCAATGGTTTGGGAATGCGTACCTACTGCAAGGAAAGTAATTTGCAACATACAGTCCGTGATAAGAGCTCTTGATTGACATTTAAATAAAAAATAAATAAAATTGGATCAAAAACTGATGGGTATCTGTCGTCTTAGGCGTGACTTTTATTTCAACCAGAAAGTTCAATTTCCAAACGACACTGGAATTATAACAGATAGAAAAATCCGGAAAGTAATCTCTTCATTCCGTGACGTGTGCTATTCCCCTACACCACCTATAGCAGGTGGGTAAGCCTTCAAAAGAAGTTCAATGGTTAAAATGTTCGTTACGAAAGGAAAAACTTGGACAAAACAAAAATGAATATTGGTATGGATAAGTACTTAAAGTTATGGACCATAGTTATATAGTACTGTAGGCTTATTATCTAACTCGCTCGCAATCGCCATCTTGTTCCTTTTGACAGTTCATGTATGGGCTGACAATTGGCATCGGAATCAGCTAGCTGTCACATTCATACAAGAACTGTCAAAATGAACACGACGGCGATTGCGAGCGAGTTAGGTAATAAGCCTACTGGAGTTGGGTAGTTTTACGGTTCGCTTTTTTAGTCAGAGTTTTTGTGGGCGTTCCAGATTTAACTTCAATATATCAAGTAAATTTATTGTATGACCGATGTTCGTATGAATGCCTACGGCGGTGCCCCTTGGCCCGATACAAAAGGTTGACCTTTGAGGAAGGGTTACGGCTGTCTGCGAGTAACCGAGCGAGGCGTGTAACCCACTTAGTTTGTTCACTATAGGCTATACAACTATCAACTCTATTTACAAACAGCGTTGAGTTAGGGAGTTATAGACTACAAGCCCATGGAAAAAAACATGTGAAATGAACCAGCGTGAGCGAAGCTTTGAAAGCTATTAAAATATCATAAAATAACTCTGAGCGCTATGCCGTCATTTCTGAGTGGTACAGATTTTTTCACATACATTGGTAAAAGAAAATTTTAATTATCTATAAGCTATAAAAACGCCGTAAATTAATAATTAGTCGTAATTCCCCACTTGTACCTGAGAAATTCCATAAATGTGCTGCTCAGAGTTATTTTATGATGTAGTAACAGCCTTCTAAGCTTCATTCACGCTGGTTCATTTCACATGGTTTTTTTTTCCATGGGCTTGTAGTCTATTAGGGGTGGCTTGAGATCGCCAACCGGAGAAGTAAAGACTATCTCCCTTATTCATAAACGCTCTGTAGGCTTCTGCTACCTTAGCAATCTGCCACATTCACAGACACACAAATGGAGCATAGTTACACACAATTTCACAAAAATGAAATATAGAACATGAAACAAATACACACACACACACACACACACACATTCATTAAATAAACCATCACTATTTTGATTCCTCTTTCCATCCATATACCCACAATAATGCTAAACGTGGTCTTTAGGTCTTGGTACCTTGGACTTTGTCTACCCCGTAAGTGATAAACACACACACAAATCACGTCTTTATCCCTTCCGGGATAGACAGAGCCTAAGGTGAGACCTAAAGGCCACGTGTAGCAAGATTTTGTGTAAGGGTTAAAGACGTGATTTATGTATGTATTGTAAAGACTCCTTCTTTATTCTTTGTCGAATTCGAATCTTAAATATAAAAATTAAAAATAAACTAGAATTCGAAACAAGTGGAAAGTCAGAGTCTGCTTAGGGCTTTCATTCGGAGCAGATGTATTAGTTTAATAAGCTAAAAAGATAAATAAAATACTAAACTTATATTCAAAGGGATGCAGTTTAATTAAAAGAATAAATAGTATAGTGCGCTGAGCTACATCATCTTGTTGTAGAGTCAGTGCCTCCTCAGGGCTCTACATTATGTACGTAATACATAAACCATTCTGGGTCTATTGTCCCACGTGTGCCCACTTTACCGTCGATTCTCCCAGAGCACGGAAACCAGGTCAATTCGATAAATTGTGGCTAATTTCCAATTACTGCTAACAGCCAGGACGTATTCGACCGCAGCGGTACAGCCGTCGGCCATTACGAGTATCCACAGCCAGGGCTACCCTCCGATAAATTAACTGTTTCAGGGTTCTGGACCTCAAAGGAAACCTTTATATCCTCAGGACCACTTGCGTGTCACAGCCAATTGGCTCCGAGTCTGAACCGATTAAGTTGAAATGTGATACTGTGTTGTGTCCTTAACACGGATGTGCGTCATACTTAACCACAGTGCGATAGTATTGAAAAAGCTCTTCGGGTCTGTCTTGCTGTCTCACTCTCTCTTATTGGTTTGATACTAGGATCGGACAATGGGACCCAAATCCTGAATGTCGTTTTAAAAACTTACGGACTGTAAATGAGTTTTTGAATGTTGCAGCAACTTTTGAGAGGCAAATAAATATTTACGGGTTTATAAACCCTTTAATGGATAGGTAGTATAAAATGAATCAAGAATTTGTATATCTTGATTATTTGTTTACTTTAGGGTTTTACCGTTAGAAATTAAATTTCTAAACGACACTGAAAATTAGAACATATAGAAAAATCCGAAAAGCAAAGCTGTGGCTGGGAATCGAACCCGGATCCTCGTCATTCCGTGATGCGTGCACCCGTAGCAGGTGGATAAGCCTTCAAATTTTTCTACTCGTTACTAGCTGTCACGTGGCCTTGTTACTATGCGATTTTTTGTCGCTAAGCATCATCATCATCATCAAACAAACTCCCAATCCATCTCAACAAGAAAGGTGTCAAAATAAGTTCTTGTCGTTTTTGCAGCATAATAGTTTTCACGGCAATCACTAACAGACAGCCCTAGCCTTGAATACGGCTGATAAACACGTGTCGAGTTTACCTCGATCGTTCAGTTTTCTGCTAATTAAACGTTTTGGGAACAGTAAAGTTGATCTAGTAATCATCACACTGCTGTTTGACTACTCGCACTGAAAAACAAATCAAATTAAAAAAAAATACAAAATATTTTTGCACATTGGCCGCCAAGGGTTCCTTTACATGTATTTTTTGAAAGTGCCAGCGCATTCGGAAAGACCATCATTGCCAAGAAGAATGCGCTGCAAGAAACTTGGCGGAAAGTTATTTTTACAAAATAAAATATATTAAGCTAACTACTGCAATAGGTACTTATATTCTACTTAAATTAAATACATTTATAAAAGAGATGTATAAGGTAACCGAGCCTTAAATTGCATTAGTCTTTAGTAGAGATGTATAAAGTCTCTACTAGTGAAAGTAAAAGAAAAAAAATAAAAATAATTTAAGTTCAGTAGAGGTGTAAAACGTCTCCACCATGAAATAAGTTAATTGGAGATATATCCAATGTCGAAGAGAAAAAAAAAAACAAAATTATGAAATAATACATGTGTAGTAACTTAACGCAGCCCTTTTCCCCCTCCTCTCTCCTCTTGTATTTAAGCATTGTGCTAGTGCGAATTAGTGTTACAATAAAACTCCTGAATTAATTCATTTCTGTGGGTTTTATTCAACCAAAACCAAATAATACTACAATAGTCCCTGCGGGACGTAAATCTCACATTGCCGACGAAAAAGTTACGGGCTCACGCACGAAAAAGCTGCAAAAGTTTACGCACGAATTGGATATTTTGAGGTTATCTTCGTTGTAATTGAAATTTTCCGTCGAAGGTGGCAAGTAACAACTACAAGAACGCAGTATTACCAAAACATCATTTTAGCAGGTTTTAAAACGCAAAACAACAAAAAAGAAATTTATTGAACAATATGGAGGAAGTTTTTGCAAAAATTAGCAGCGGAAAAACATCGTGGATTCAAGAAGCCTTAAAAGAGTTGTTGTTGCAAATAGTCACGGAATTAAATTTATTCGTGAGTGCAAATCCTACCGTAGACGAATTACGAAAAGTGATACGGCAATACGTGGACTCGGAAGCTGCTAAAATGCCTGCTAACCAACAAACAATACTACTGCCACCCAGTTTGGAGAATTTTATTGGCGGGAACTGGAGCAGCTACGTCGAACAATTAAATTGTTACATGCTGCTACATGATATGAAGCAAAGAAAGTGCCGCTGGTACTAACAAAGTAATGTCTACGATAACCTGTCGGGCTTATGTTCTCCCGACTCACCTCTTAAACTCACTTATGCGGTGTTATGCCAAAAGCTACTGGATTTGTATCATCCAAAATCAAATATGGCTATGCACAGGGCAAGATTTTACCTTTTCGGCGCCACGTCAAATACAAGAGACGTCACCCATACGCCAGACGTCTTTATTGCGATGCCTTAAATTGAACCTAAACCCAATTGAACGAAGGCTGCTTTTGCATTAAAGTAATGGACGTATATAGACGTCGTTGGCGTTGAGCCTGCGGTGCTGATATATATGTGTCGATGGCGTTGAAAAGGTTAAATACAGAAATCAGGAAGAAACTGAAAGTATTAGAGACTATTTGTTGACATTACGTAAAAAGACAAAGGATTGCAGTTTCAAGGATGTAGACGATCAGTTAAAGGAGCGGTTGTTGAATGGAGTCAACAGTGAAAAGTTATTAAGTTTACTACGTTTTATTTCATGTTAGAAAAAAGGTAAAAAATGTTGACATGTCTTTTTGTAGAAAAATATGTATACGTGCATAAATCACGTCGTTATCCCTTACAGGGTAGACAGAGCCTAAGGTAAAAATACATAATGGCCACGTTTAGCATGATTTCGGGCGTAAGTGTGGAAAGGGAATTCAACATAGTGTTGGGTTGCTAGCCACATCGCTTATAACATGATTCCTAAGATTTTCTCCAATGGAAGGGAAGAGAAGCAACTGGTACATTCGTTTTTTTTTGCTCCCAGAGCAAGGAAAGGCATGTCTAATAACAGGCTAAGTTTGATGTTGCCAAGCTATAAAAATGGTTACCATCTTTATTAATGTCCATTTTCACGGCGCACCGAAAAAAATGTGACAAGCAGAAGTAATTCCTAAAATGAATGGGCGTGTCCAAAACAACACGTCGGGTGTGATCATTACACCTCTTTTCAATGAAGGCAGCGACGCGTAAAATCCCCGGCCAGCGGAAACTTCACTCTATACCCAAGAGACTAAGGATATAAATTGAAATTAGGACCGAGAGATCCATTTTAGTTTGTTTACTTTAATTCGGAACGTGTTGAAGCGTGTTACTAAGTCTTGTCAAAATATACGTTTAAATTCATGAGGTTGGGTATCGAATGGGAAACGATGTTTTGAAAAGTTTGTGGAAAAGTGCACGGATCGTAAAGTGTGCGGTTGACAAGTAACAAGTTTTAAGATTGCCTTCTTAACCCCCGTCGCAAAAAGGGGTGTTAGAAGTTTGACGTCGATGACTTTCTCTCTCTCTCTGTGCGTAATTGTCAGTCTGTGGCATCGTAGCTCTCAAGCGTTGCCGTTTGGTTCCGAAAGTTCCGTTTTGTGGAACTTTTGACACCCCCGCGGAACTTGGGAGGAACTTTGTATTTTGGTACATTTTTCGGAACTTTTAAGGTCCCGGCATAATGATACGTGGTAAAAAACTTTAAATACACACTACTATACAGACTAATTTTTCTGTTCTGTTATTAACACAAATATTATTCTTTTTGATTTCTATGAGGTAAAAAAAAAAAAACAATGAAAATGGAACTTTTCTACCAAAAATGGAACTTTTTAGGGATGGCCGTGTAATTTTCAAGGGAAGTGACCTGGCAACACTCTCAAGCGAATACACCGATTTGCAAGCAGTTTTTTCATTCGAAGCCAGTTTGCTTTAAGTGTCTGTTGTTTTTCAAATAGATCGAAGGCATTTTTGGCATAAAATTGATTTATTTTTTAATTTACGCATAATTACTCGAATAAAGCGGTGGTTTAGTTTTTTTTATTTAATTAAATTATAAGTGTTTTACGGAACATGGTCGTGGTCGTTTCAGGTCCGTATCTTTCGCCACCCCTCAAGAGATGGCGCTGCCTGTCGATTAGATCGCACCAACATTTGCAGCGTGTAACTTATTCATTCATTAGTGACCCTCAAATCATGTTCACAATGCTATCGTTCCATAGAACCTAATGCAACGTTATAAACCTGTGTTGATGTTGAAACGCGCTAGAGTCTAACCTGGGGGGATTATCAAGAAAAATGATTAAATCTTTCTTCTTAGATCAAGGAAATTAACAACACTAGGTACTTACTCGGAATCAGAAACACTACTGATTCTAAATTGAGGCAAAATGTGTCCTGAGGTCAGCTTAGTTACTTAGCATACAATGATAAATTGTATTATGCCTTCCTATTAGAGGTAAAAAAAACACTTTTTTTGATGATTCTTGATCCTGAGCAAAAATAACCTAAAATTTCTAAGTTAATTAGTAAAGTGGTAAGTTAAGTGGTAGTTAACTTATTTTTAAGTTTCCCAGCTTATATTCCGTTGTACCTACTCCAATATCTAAGCAGCCAAAAGGTCAAAAATATTAGATATATAGATACCCGCCTCTTATATACCTGAAAATAAGGTCTATGTGTAGATATTTTTGAACGGCCAGCTATTGGAGAACTCGACTGTACATAAATGCCTTTCACGGAATCCAGGCATTTGCGCTATTCGCTTTATTTAATAGAATATTACGGAAGTAATGTCTTAAAGGGTTTTAAATTAATTTTATATTAAAGATATTTGATAGCAATATACTTTAGCGTCATGTACCTTTGATCTTTTTGAAATTACAGCGTCTCTTTGATGTTTTTACGTGAAAGCTTCATTCTATCTTTACCTTGTGTACTGTAATGAGCGGTCTTGTCAGGTATTTAGGATCTCTCTTGTCAGTTATAAGGATTGTGAAGCCTAAGTTTAGATATTTTCATGTACCTAATAATTAGCTTTGTGTCTTCCATGCCGGTCTGGTAGCCAAGAAAAAACATAAATACCAGATTCTTCTTTTCCCGCGCAGATGGTAATGGCCCATCGAGCATCATGTTATTGGCGATGCGGCTAGCAATCCATAATTATTTTGATTCTCCTTTCCACCTATACATACATACATAAATCACGTCTTTATCCCTTACGGTAGACAGAGCCTAAGGTAACAAGATAAAGACCACGCTTAGCATGATTGTGGACGTATGGGTGGAAAAGGGAATCAAAACAGTGATGGGTTGCTAGCCACATCGCCTATATAACATGATCCCTAAGATTTTCGCCCAATCCCTCGATGGGCTTTTACCATCAGCGCGGGAAGAGAAGCATCTCGTACATACTATGTTTTTTCTTTGCTCCCAGACCACCATGGAAGAATAGGCCCACAATAATTCTAAACGTGGCCTTTAGGTCTTGTTACTAAGAGATAAAGACTAGCCCAGACCAGCATGGAAGCTACAGATAAAGTTTAATTATACACAAATATGTACTATACTATAAGCAAGAAAGAGAAGTTTCTTGACAAGTCTGTGTTAACTAGGCACTACAACTTTTAATGAAGGGACATTAAAAGTCCAGCTTTTCGCTACTTTCAGCTGTTAAAGTTGTTAAAAGTATCATAATTTTCGTGAAATCTCATTTTGATTGGGTATAACAGTTAGAATTTTAATTAATTATATGCGTCTGCTATGTCTATGTGTGTGTGTGGTAGGTAAAACCGTAAAAAAAACCGAGGTAGCGTAGTGGTTTGACCTGTGGCCTTAAGCAGAGTGTCGTGGGTTCGAATCCTGGGAACCTCTGAGTTTTTCGGAATTTATCACATTTGAAACCTGCGGAGACGGTTCTGGCTGCGTCATCAGAACTCCACTAACAGATCATTGTATTGTCATCGGACTTAAATAAGTATGCAAAATTTCAGCTTTGTAAAGTGTGGATAGATTGACAGATTTTTGTCTTACAAACTAATGGTTGTTAGAGATTTTAGAGCTTGTTGAACAGTTAAAAATTGAGAATGCAAGCCTAACCCAATAATGTTACATTAAGATTGTTTCAGCCTGCGTTTAGAAGCCCATTATACTTCAATAACTTCGATACAGTGACCATTTGTAAAATAAAACCCAACACCGTAGAAACAACTGTGATTCGAATAGAGTCCACAAATCTCTCCCAACGTCTTTACAAAGTGGCCGTTGGATCCGGTTCTAACCAGAAATAACCGGATAATGCTGGCTCGGGGCGGTTCAGTAACTCTTGGAGACGTGAATAGTGTTGCCAGTTCCGGTTTAAATATAGCACTTTTAAGTATTTTCTGTATTTTCACAAATATGAAGCAAACAGCAGCCTCGAAGCTACAAATAAAATAGAATTTAAGATTTCGATCTTTGGTTTATTACTATTTTAAAGTTTTATTGGAAGTAAACGTGGGGTATGAACGTTTTTGATACAAACTAAGTATACATTTGAGAGATTAGGTTAACATTAAACAAAGAAATGCAGCAAAACAGTTCACGATAAGTTTCTTTCATAATTTAAAATAAAATTCGTCATTATTTCCAGTTATTTTGTGATTTGACGTGATGAGTGATCAAATATCAAAATCAAAATTTTATTTTTGCACATTGGCCGCCAAGGGTCTTTTACACGACTTTTTGAAACTACCATCGCATTCGGAAAGAACATCATTGCCAAGAAGAATGCGCCTTAAATTATATTAGTCTATTGTAAAGATGTATAAAGTCTCTAATAGTCAAAGTAAGTAAGTAGTAAAAAATTGGTTTATGCGAGTCGGATTTACACACTAAAGATTCCGGCATCTACATAGGTACATAAATACGGCAAGCTATGCTAACCTTGGAGTTTCGGAGCGCAAGGAGCTGTTCTTAGCGGCAGGATGAGCAAGTAAGGCAGTGATAGCGACCCGAACGGACCTTTGAAATCCAAATGTTCCTGCTTAAATTTATTCTTAGATCTGGCAATGCTGGGTAAGTATCGAACTATCGAAGGTAATACCTGCTATTGACATGGTATCGACATAGTATCGACTAGATAGCAACACCCCGGGAGAAACCCAAAGGGTTTTGACACTAAATTCCTGAACGTATTTATTTTTTTCTAAACAGCTTTAAAAGTACTGGCTTGAAAAAAACGTTGCCAGCTCGCCTTAACTAAAGTCATGTTCTACCAGAGAAGTGAAAAAAATGTTGTAATTATACAAAAATAAAAACAGTAACATGAAAATTAGACATGTTTAAACAAATCTCTGGATAACATTTTTTACTCCTTAGGGCCTCGAAATTAACTAATGAACCAAAAAATATTTACATTGCTACTCAGTTCCTTGCGTGCAAGATAGAAAGAAAGAAATATTTATTTCTCAACAAAAACAGTACAGTTTGTATTTAAAAGAGCTTCATATCTACTAGATAACAAAATTATTACTTGTTTCATAATAGGATTCCAACTCAACATGTATGCAACTACGCTGTTATTCAGTGGCTCCATTAAACAGCACAAAACATACAATTACTTAACCTAAGGAACTCAACCCAAAAGAAGCACGAAAACTGAATACATCCAATTTTTATTTATATAAACATTTGCCAGCGACCAAGCCTATGCGAAGTATTTATGTTACGAGTACGACGTTGATTTTCATATTGTGTAAAATTTGTGCTGAGAATGATCCCGTATATAGATCAAAACGCGTAACTGTTTGTGTGTTGTAGGGTATAGTTAAGTTTGTGAGATTTATATGTGTTTTATGTGGCAGCAGTGGAGGGAGGGATTATATGAACAACATTTCGCATAGGCTTGGTTAAGCACGTATGGAGCGGAGTAGCAACATTAATATTTTTTGTTCATTGAAATGGACCTCCGCAAAGTAACGCCTCATTCAATAAAATGTTCGAAATTAACTGTTCAAATCCTTCGTATATTTTATGTGTTAGATTTGCACTGGATGTGGTTTTACATATTTTATGTGTAAGATTTGCACTAGATATGGTTTCACAGGTCTTACGATAGCTGAAGACAGGGCGCTATGGCGCTCATTAGGGGAGGCCTATGTCCAGCAGTGGACTAACATAGGCTGATGATGATGATGATGATGATGATGATGAGGTCTTACGATCTGTATTGATTTGCTAAGTCGATGGGATGCGGTGTTAACGAAAGTTTATAGATTAGGAGAATGTCCCCAGATGCGTTTTATTGGCGGATCTCGGCTACAATTTGGTAGAATTGATAGACGATGGCAGTACTGCGAAGTTCTAAAATTTATGATCCTTCAGGGTAAAATTGACTACACTTTTGTTGGCCCAATGGCTGTATTTAACACGTTAAGTGCGAAGCGAGGCCTAAATCACCCCTGATGCAACTTCCCTGTGGTGCGGCAAGCAAAAAAGTGAATTTCTCTGTCGTGCGAATGGCATAGCTTTGGTTTGGTCCAGTGTAGGAAAGAGATAAATATATATTTGAGATCACTAATGGTTCCGGACTCGGTGGTGTACCTACCTTGGTACCGGATGTCTTAGGCCTCGTGCCGCACTGAATTAATATAATTTTAATGCAGTGCGGAACGAGGCTAAAACGTCCCATATCCCCCCTGACCTCGTACCGCACTCAACGCGAGCTTCCCGCGACTATTATATTGTTAGTTCTTCGGCATCACAGCATTAGGGAAAATAACAAACAACCTAGATTTATTGAAAAGCACTAAACCTACCTAGGCGGAAAAAGGGGTTGCCAGCCTCAAATATACAGCCTCGCTCGCGCTCGGCCATCTATATGTTCTCGGCCGGCATTCCCTTACTTCCCGGCTTCTGTAGAATGTACTATTAATAGCGACTAGACCTTGCTGGGCCATGCTGGTCTGGGAGCAAAGAAAAAACATAGAATGTACCAGTTGCTTTTCTACCCGCGCAGATAGTAAAAGCACATCGAGGGAATGGGCGATTATAATAGGAATCATGTTATAGGCCATGAGGCTAGCAACCCATCACTATTTTGATTCCATTTTCCACCTATACGCTCACAATCTTGCTAAATGTGGCCTGTAGGTACCTGTTACCTTAGGCTCTGTCTACCCCGTAAGGGATGAAGACGTGATTTGTGTGTGTGTGGAATACCAACAACGCTCAGTCACGTGTTTTTAATCATCCAAGTCCTGGACATGAGCTGCCCCCCCATCAGTACCTATCTAAGGTTATTACAATCCCTCCCATATTGGGGCACACTGCTGACTGTACCCCATAGAGCAAACAAGCTAATAGAGTGGAAACGTCATACAATTCATCCTACTAATATTATAAACGCGAAAGTTTGTAAGTATGGATGGATGTTTGTCACTCTTTCACGCAAGAACAGCTAGATCTGGATGAAATTTGGAACATAGATAGATTATAGTCTGAAATAACACAAAGGCTGCTTTTTATCTCGGTAAATTGCATAATTCCTGCGGGATAGCGATAAACGAATTCTATGCTGACGAAGTTGCGGGCAACGGCTAGTATGAACCAAGCCGAAATTAGCGATACTGCTCTCTGACTGGTCAGCTGAACATCAAAAGGGTAAATAAAGCAAGCAGCCATTATGATCGATATAGATAGTTAAAGTTTAGTCGTTGTGCAGCATAGTGAATGAAACTCGATTAATTTTAATAAAAACCAAAAATCAATTATGCGATTAACATCTTTATATGGGTTTGTTCTATGTCATTACATATTATAAAACAAAGTCACTTTACGCTGTCTGTCAGTCCCTATGTATGCTTAGATCTTTAAAACTACGCAACGGATTTTGATGCGCTTTTTTTTAAATAGATAGAGTGATTCAAGAGGAAGGTTTACATGTATAATAGAAAAACGATCGGGGTGTTAGTATGGTGTAAGTCGAAAAAGACTGATGTGTTGCCACAATTGGATAGCTCTTATTACCACTCTAATTGGTTGTATCCTCTATGCTGTGCCCACTGGCCCTCTGTCAACACTGCGAAGGCCGGGGCGCTCGTAAAGCCCAAATGTCCCATAACCCTCCTCGATCCACTAAATAAGATTA
Source organism: Pandemis cinnamomeana (assembly GCA_932294345.1). NCBI lineage: Eukaryota > Metazoa > Arthropoda > Insecta > Lepidoptera > Tortricidae > Pandemis > Pandemis cinnamomeana. The sequence goes on along the minus strand of OW028705.1, from coordinate 3,864,323 downwards.
TTTTTTATTTTTATTAACGCACTTAAGAGTCTTTGTGGAAGTTTCACGGCCGCTGGCAATAATATTTTGTAATAGTATCGCTTTAAGAATAGGCTTAAGTATATACTTCCTAGCTTCTGCCCGCGACTTCGTCTGCGTAAAATTATACACATAAACCTTCCTCTTACTCTTTCTATAAAAAAAGCATCAAGATCCGTTGCGTATTTTTTAAGATCTGAGCATACAAAGGGACAGATAGACAGCGGAAAACGACTTCGTTTTATACTATGTAACTAGCGACCCGCCCCGGCTTCGCACTGTAACTATATTATGCATGTATTATACATATAAACCTTCCTCTTGAATCACTCTATCTACTAAAAAAAACCGCATCAAAATCCGTTGTGTGGTTTTGAAGATATAAGCATACATAGGGACATAGGGACATAAGGACACAGGGACAGAGAAAGCGACTTTATTTTATACTATGTAGTGATGACATTGAAGAAAACCATTTAAGGATTTTAATCGTATATAAAATTTTTGTTTTTTTTTAAATTAATGGAGTTTCATTCACTATGCTGCACAACGACTAAACAATAACTATCCACATCTATCCTAATAGCAGCTTGTTGTTCTTTATTTACCCTTTTGACCTTCGGCTGGCCAACCAGAAGGCAGTTGTCCCCAATTTCGGCTTAGCGTAATTTTATTTCGTTTCTGACGTTTCCACTCTATTAGCTTGTTTGCTCAATAAGCTTGTTTGTAAGTCAAGCGACAATACAATAATCTGGTAGTAAAATTTTAGAGGTCCAGCCAAGACCGTCTCCGCAGGAGGGAACTCTTCAACGGTTGGTCCGATTGACTTGAAATTTGGTACACATTATATAGGACGGATGACAACGCAAGTACAGTCAACAAAAAGTACAGTCAGCAAAAAAGATTGTATCATTTTATATAAAATGAAATTTTTAGGTTAGGTCAGTTATTACAAGCTTTATAATTAACTTGCAACGTATTTAATGTTTGTCCGGGTGGAATCTTACGACTCAATTTTGAAGCAGACATCTTCAGCCGATAGAGCTAATATTTTGCTGGCTCAAGTAAATCAGATGACAATACAATAATCTGGTGGTGGAGTTCTGGTGTCCCAGCCAGGATCGTCTCCGCAAGAGGGAACTCTTCAACGGTTGATCCGATTGACTTGAAATTTGATACACATAAAGTAGGACGAATGACAATGCAAGTACAGTCATCAATTAAAGCATTTATTAAATAAATACATTTTTGACAAACATTTTTATACTAATGTTATAAAGAGGTATAGTTTGTGAGTTTGTCAGGTTGTAGAGGGCAATCTCTGGATCTACCCAACTGATTGTGAAAATTCTTTTACTCATAGAAAGTCGCATTATTTGCGAGTGTTATAAGCTATATTTAATTATGTGCGGACGAAGCCACGGGCAAGAGCTAGTGTGTAAAGAAACAATGGTTAAGAGGCTTAAAGACTTACACTCCTAGTAATAAAAAATTATGAACCTTTTTTGCTTCCATGCTGGTCTAGGAGCAAAGAAAAAACATAGAATGTACCAGTTGCTTCTCTTCCCGCGCAAATGGTAAAAGCTCGCCGAGGGAATGGGAGAAAAACTTAGGAATCATGCTAAGACAAGTATAGCCAATGCGGCGAGCAACCCATCATTATTTTGATTACACTTTCCACCTTTATACCCACAAACGTGCTAAACGTGGCCTTTAGGTCTTGTTATCTTAAGCTCTGTCTACCCCCGTAAAGGATAAAGACGTGATTTATGTATGTATGTATGTACGAACCTTTTACAGCTAAACACATGTTTAGGATAATTTAAATATCAAAGTGACATGGGACAAATGTGAATGAAGTTAACATACCGAAAAGCCCGCCTAAGAGACCTTTACCGACCGTGTAATCCGATAAAAAACATTTGTACGGGATAATTACAACTGCCTCGCTACACAGCTTGGTGAAAGACAGACAGACGGACAGTGGAATCTCAGTAATACGGTCCCGTTTTTACCCTTTGGGTACAGAACCCTAAAAATGATGATATTCTATCTATGTCTATCTATAGTCTATCTATGTCGTCCTGATTTACGCGTACTTCTTGCTGTGATTGATTGCTCTGTGATTTATACCAGACGGCAGAAAGTTGGTCGGATTTTGCGAGCTTGCTTTAAAAAAAAATCGTTTTGTTTCTTTTACTGCAGCTTCCAATAAACCTCCAAATTAAGGAGAGTATGCTGTCTAATTTATACATTAAGATCTCACGTAGGTACATAATTATGCTTTCTTCCATGCTGGTCTGGGAGTAAAGAAAAAACATAGAATTTACCAGTTGCTTCATTTCCCGTGCAGATGGTAAAAGCCCATCGAGGGAAAGCGAAAGTCTTATAAATCATGATATAGGCGATGCGGCTATCATGCTATCATGCTAAACGTGGCCTTAAGGTTTTGTTACTTTAGGCTCTGTCTACCCCGTAAGGGATAAAGATATATATATATATGTATGTATGTACAACTGGTAAATTCTATGTTTTTTCTTTACTGCCAGACCAGCATGGAAGAAACTTGATTCTTTTTCATATTTCTCGTCTCGTATATTTGTAGTTTTAATTATGCTACGAGTAGGTATATACACGGCCGCTCCTAGTAAACAACCTACACACGACCTAGTGAACCAAGCCGGGGGGGCTACCAAAATTCGATTTCTGAAGTTCGCACCGCACCGACTCTCTTACTCGCAAACAAATCACTATTGGTGTGAGCGGAACAGCACAAAATGAACTTCGAAAATCGAATATGGGAGTATAAGGTGCTCAACTTTTAGCAGCCTATTAGCGCTGAGTCTCGTGGAAATTCTGGCTTCATTAAATCTAGACGCACATTAAAGCCGGCTGCTCCGGCACCATAACACCACAGAGACCAATCTTCATACACTAACTTAACCGAATTCGATAAGTTAATCATAATTCATTATACATACGTACACAAAGCCCCTCTGGGACAGTAAGTACTACGAAGTAGTTCAACTGGTATTACAAATGATACATAAATCCTTTTTGCGTGGCTTATATTAGGTTAGGTTGGTTTAATAATTGATCAAAACAGTTAGTTTGTTAGCAGAAAATTGAGGGTTGTCAAATGTAGTGTTTGTCAAACGATGCATTCGGTCAAACGATTGTCGGTGAAACACTAGCGACCTAGTATTATTATAGCTACACTGCATTAGATCGGCCTTGAAGAATTTGACTGCCTGAAAACTATCTAAAAAATTTGACAGCTGTCAGCGCGTATCTAAGAAAAAGAACCTACTTACCCTCCTTCCTTCCTTTCAATTTAGAGTGGCACTAGGTCCCTAAGACTTACAGCGTGTAAAAAAATGGTCTCGCTCTGACATTATATTATTATGTCTTATATCACTCTGTCTCACTCTTTGTTAAGTTCTTTATTACTTTTAAGGGTGAAATATCAGCTATGAGAAAGTCTTTCAACACGAAACTACCTTGAAACTGAGTCATACTTACACAAACTAATAACTCACGTATAAAAGTTTAGTAATGCTCGACATGTTTCCGACTAATTCTTAGTCCTTCCTCCTGGAGCGCTTGATTGTTCATTTCGCTGTCGCCAGGGCGATCGCTCCATGAGGAAGGACTACGAATTAGTTCGAAACATGTCCACGTTTACTCGACTTTTAAACGTGAGTAAACCGTTTGCGTAAATGAGAAAGTCTTTGTTTAATTCCTAGGAGGGAATTAAAGATGTCTGACATTTAAGGTAAGAAACTTATCGTTTAGATTTGATTGTGTGAAGCTTTGCCTCTGAAAGCTAATCGCTAATTGTTCGGGTGCTTGTTAAATAAAGCGTTTGTATTTAGTTTCAGATTTACTGAGTCAGTAGTTCAAAGCGTAGCAATATTAACTTAATCATAATAGTTACTCTTTGAATACCTCACGTAGTCGTTATAAAATTTAATATCGCCTGCCGAATGCAATAAGGGCACAAGTCAAAAAACCAATAATTCGAGAAACGGCCAGTTAAAGTTTTGAGAAACAGGTGTATGATCACCAAATTGGCTATATTTTTTTTTATTTTAGAAATACGTATCTGCTCATGAGATTTTCTTTTTCTTTATCATAGATAGCTTCGGATGAATCCGTTAATTTCATTTATAATAATATACATTTGAAATTGTAAGGGCCTAAACATGGGTACTTAGTGTTGTGCCTTTGTTGCAGAAAGTATTTTATGCAATTTCGTGATGTGCCTGAAGTCATGCTAATTATCATATGCATAATCAATAATACAAATGCAATAAATTAATGTCAAATTAAAGAAAATGCTAATAATATAAAATAAAATCGAAATCCCACATTCAAAAGACCGGTTCCTAACCAAATAGGTTAGGATTGGTATCAATTGTTTTCTACACATGTTTTTATAATATCAGTATTAATTTCGTCGTACCCTACAGATTTCGTATTATTTTAATGACATCCTATTCATTTATTTTTCTGACACTGGTGTTATGAAGATGCTATTATTTCGTGCATTACCATGTATGTGCATTTGGGGTGTTTGAGGTTGTTTAACTGAACCTGCTAGTTCTGTGTAGTAAGTATTAAAATTTGATGCTATTTCAAAGGGGTCCGTTATCATTTTATTTTTTATTACCAGTTTATTAATTATGTATATTGCGGTGTGTTTATAGTACTATTAGTTTAATTTTTTATTATTTGCCACGAGGCTCTGCATTTATTTTTAATTTTGATCAAATATTTGCTATTATTTAATCTTTGCGCAGTATCTATGCATTTTTTTAATAATTTAGTGTATCTGTACTAATATTCATGTTTATTTTTTATAATATCGAAAACGAAGTAATCTTTTCTTTTGCAGCTAATTTTTACTCCTGTTGTCATCCATTTTAGAGAATTATGATTTGTATTGTTTATTTTTTCCGCATAACTAGAAAACATAGCTTATACCTAAAACAATACGATCAAGTCGTGAAACTGATTGAATGCGATATTAAAATCACTTTCTAAACATATATCTGAAAAAGATAGACTTGACAAACATTTCTGAAATTTATTTATATTTTGTGCTGTGTCATGATCAGAAATGCCGAGAAGTAAAATGGCAGCATAGGCCATTTTTATTTTTACATTGCTCAATATATTGTCTATGCAGGTTTCATCCATTGTTGGTTCTTTTAAATGATTTGTTAAATTATAATTTTTTTTTAATATAAATAGGAAGGCAAACGAGCAAGTGGGTCACTTGATGAATAGAATAGAATAGAATAGTCATTTATTTGTGATACACAGGTGATATACATTGGATCGTACAAAAAATAGATAAGATAGTGCTCTGCGATCTACCATGAAGGTGTACAAATATAAACTTAAAACTAAAAACAATACCAAAATACAAAAATCCACAAAATTATACAAAGAATTACACCAATTATCTACGAGAATTACAAAAAAAAAAAATTACAATGAAAAACAGCAAAAATAATTAATTGAGTTGTCAAATTTTATTTAAAGAAAAAATCATTAATGTCATAGTATGCTCCAGATATGAGCATTTCCTTCAGTTGCCTCTTAAAATTATGCAAATCCATCTCTTTAAGGCTTTCGGGGATGAAATTATATATTTTCGACGCCATACCTAGGATGCTTTTTCTCAATAAAGCTGTTCCACCTTTCACAACTTGTATTCTGTGTTTATGGCGAATACTCCTGGAGTTGGTATTACATGGCTGTGGAAACAACGTTGGATTTGACTTCACAAAAACCGCAACCTCGTATATGTATAAGCTAGCGAGAGTTAGTACCCTCAATTCCCTAAAATGAGGCTTGCAGGTATCGGCGTTTTTTAGGCCACATATAGCGCGAATGCATTTCTTTTGCGCTACAAACACCGAATGGTTGTTAGTAGAATTACCCCAAAAGAGAATACCATATCTGAGAATCGATCCTACATATCCATGATAGGCTAGTAAAGCAGTTCTTGGGTCTGATATTTTTGATAATCTTCTTAGAGCGAACACAAAATTATTTATCCGGGTGCATAAGGATTCCGTATGTGGTTTCCAGTTAATGTTATTATCAATGTCAATGCCTAGAAATTTTACTACATTTACACTCTCTATAAACTTGCCATTATATTTTACTTTAAGATTGATTGGATTGGATCTGGGTTGATGAAATTGCATGATTTTTGTCTTGTCAATATTAATTTTAAGTCCATTTACTTCTAACCATTCAACGATAGTCGCGAGTGTGTTGTTTATTTCACTCTCATATGTTTCAGGGTTGACTGATTTAATTAAACACGTGCTGTCATCAGCAAATAACACAATAGGATAATTTACATGACTTGGCAGGTCATTAATATAAACTAAAAATAGAAGGGGTCCCAAAATACTTCCTTGTGGAACACCACGGATTATTTGTCTCAAATCGGAGTAGTAAGATATCTCTTGTTTTGTTCTATTACAGATTCTTTTAATTAAAGTGCATTGCATTCTATCTTTTAAGTATGATTCTAATAAGTTCAATGAAACTCCTCTAATGCCATAGCGTTCTAACTTTTTTAATAAAATGTTATGGTCGACAAAGTCGAACGCTTTTGTCATATCCATGAATACTGCACTAATTGGACTCCTTGTATCTATGCTTTTCGTGACCATTGTTATTAATTGAAATATCGCTAATGTCGTGGACTTACTTTTCCTGAATCCATTTTGTTCATTCACTAATATGTTTTCCCTCTCCATGAAACTGTAGACTTGTTCATGAATGATTCTCTCCGCAATTTTAGAGAATATAGACAATAAGGCTATAGGTCTATAGTTTTCCATTTTCTGTCTATCTTTCCCTTTATGCAAGGGCTTTACTACCGCGATTTTAAGTTTATCTGGGAAGATCCCTTTTTCCAGCATCAGGTTAAAAATATAAGTTAATGGGTTGCATATAATTTCAGCACTGTGTTTTACTATGTTAGTTGTTACACCGTCAAGTCCGGTGCTATTTGTATTTTTCAGAGATTTTATTATTTTGACAATATGTGATGGGGTTACCGGCCCCATAAACATTGATTTTAATATATTTGGTGGCAGTTTTTTGTCAGCTTTTTTTGTAGATTTTATATTAAGTTCAGTTTGTTCTATGAAAAAATTATTGAATGAATTGGCAATGTCAGAGGGATCAGTTAATAAGTCGTTTTTGTTATTTATTATATTTCTAATATAGTCTATAGGATGATTCTCGTTATTATTATTAATTATTTGCCATGCAGCTCGACATTTATTATCTGACGTTTTAATGCGATTGCTGTTTTGTGCTTTTTGTGTTAGTCTTATAATCTTCTTCAATCTATAGGAATATGATTTCAACTCTGCCTTGTTCAAACTATTTGGATTATTTCTATAGCGCCAGAGTATGTCACGTTTTTTTTTGCAGCACACTTTTATACCCTTAGAAACCCAGTTTGCTTTTTTCCTATGAGAAATTTTGATTAGCTTGTAAGGAAAGCAGAGATCGTAGAATAACGTATAGGATTCTATAAAATTATTATAGGCGTCGTTTGGACTATCACTTTGATAAACATCTGCAAAACTTAGGCCATGGAGACATTTTTTAAACTTATTTATATTCTCGATTGCAAAATCCCTCCTTTTTATATACCAGTGTTTTAGTATACAACTTTGCTTGATTGGACATTTTAAGGTAATGGCATTATGATCAGACAAACCAAGATCAATTGTTGAGCCCTCCGATCCGCGTATATTGTCGGCGAAGTTGTCGATACATGTGCCACTACTGGGCCGTGTAGTACTTTTTATTTTCAATTTTAGGTTGTAGTTTAAAAGAGTGTTTTCAAATGCAGTTGCTGTTCTATCTGGGTTTAATACATTTACGTTAAAATCGCCACATATTATAATTTTTTTCTTTGTTTTTTTGTTTAGAACTGTGAGAACCACATCCAAGCGTTCCAGGAAATGGTTAAAGTCTGAGTTTGGTACTCTGTATATGCAAAGAACAAAAATATTATGATTAATCAGTTCAATCGCGCAGCATTCGAAATGATTTACTTCTGCGAGTTTTTTAATTTCTGTTAGTTCCTTAAATTCAATACCTCGTTTTAAATATATAGCCGTACCACCTCTTCGGATTTTTCTACAGAATACAGATGCCAGAATATAATTTTTCAGATGAAATAGGTTACTTTCTCCATCCCTCATAAAATGTTCAGTGAAGCAGATTACATCAAAATCTTTCTTAGCACCCGTAAGTTGTTCGAGAGTAACAGTAATAAGGTCGGACTTATTTATTAAGCCGGCAATATTTTGGTGTAATATATTTAAGTACTTGCTAACGAAAAAACATCTGTTGATCTAGTGTATTTATATCCGAATTTGCATTATCACCTATAGTACTTGCTTGCACATATTGATCATGTTGATTTGTGTTAGTAGTATTTACATCACTAATTTGTGGATCATTCGAAGTGTCACTGGTATTGTTTACTTGCACAGTTGCATTTACAAGTACACTTATTGGCAGTTCATGCGAAACGTAGTTAGTACTGTCTTCTTGCACAACTTTATTTATGATTACGTTATTGATTGAGATTGGTTTTTTGGTAATGTTTCCCTGCAAAGCTGCATTCACCAGTACATCACTGAAGGGAAGATCACTCGTAGCTTTGCTGGTACTGTTGACTTGCTTAGCTGAGATTAGTTCTGCAATATTTTGAAGAATATTTTGCACTCCGCCATTTCTTAGTTTACCAGTAGTATAAGAGAATAAGTCGAAGGTCAGTTTTTCGTTTGAGTCGAAGAATGTTCCATAGTTTTCGTTCCACATATCCTTATTAAGAAGCGTATTGAATATTTCTACTCTTGAATTGTAGAACGGGGCCCCACAGATATAAGTCGGTGCTGCTATTATAATGTTTGTATGGATAATATCCTGCAATTTCTGTCTTATTGATTCGACGATTTTCTCGTAATTCTGTGACGTAATGAAATCAACTTTTCCAATCATGATTATGCAAAAATCCTGTTTCGTGTAACCGGACAGTTTTTTATCAATATTTACTAACATATGGTCCACTCCAGCATGAGGAGTAATATAGTGGATTCGATCAAAGTTTTGGTACATACCGATTCTGTCCATATTTCGGAGTAAATTATATTGATTACTGTTGCTCAAAAAACACATCTTGTGATTATCACATTTCATATTCCTTTTTTGTTTTTTTTCGGAGTTCCATTGGTGAGTGCTGTTTTTCTGTATATGAATATCATTATTCAATTCACGTGATTCCCTCATTTGTTTGAGATTTTGTTCCAGTTCCTCAATTGTTTGATACAGGTTTGTTATTTCTTTATGTGCATTTAGAAGCTCGATTTCTAGGTCTGATATTTTGCGGTCTAATGCCATAATTTGCAACGGGCCTGGGCCTGGGCTAGAGCATCCGGCAGAACTTGATAAACTTTTACTACCTTTTTTGGATTGTTGAGGGGTCTTGCATATAAATTTAAGTGCCGTTATTTCATTTGTTAGTTGTTTAATTTGACGCATAAATTCATTATTTTCCATAATTGTATTTTGAAGCTCCTGGTCAGTGCTCGCAAGTTCAAGTTTTAAATTATCGATTTCCAGTCTAAGCTCTCTTACAATATCAGGGTCATTAATTAATTCCATGCTCCTTGTTAAGCTATCCTCTATAGATTGATATGAGTCATTATGGAAATTGGTTTGTATGAGTGATTCGTGAGATTTTGATTTTGTCAGCAATGTAATTGGATACGTATTTTGATGAGTTTCCAGGTTTGTCGAGCACAGGGCGTCATTGTCACAAGTAATTGAAATATTAGGAGTTGACATGGCAGTATCAGATTTTTCTGCGGCAGCAGTAGGGCTATTTGTGTTTCCGGCAGAGGGGCAAGTGCTTTCATTATTGTTTATTTTTTTCCTTATAGTGACATTCTGCGAATCCATAATATGTTTAGGGTTGATTTGATCTTTTGAAGTTTCAGTTGACTTTTTTATGGTTCTGCTACAGCAGGATGAGCATACCCATGTCTTTTTTCTTTCTGGCGTCATTAAATCAAATAATTTCGTTCTGTTTGTACATTCGACATGATAAGTCTTTTTACAATTAAAGCATTTCAGATTTTCTTTATTTTGCACAATCTTTTGACATTTGGCACATTTAGGGGCCATGTTTTAGATTTGTTTTTAGTGTTAAAATAATTATTGTAACACAATTTAAAGTAAGATAAATTAATTCTATTTTTGAACGCACCCTTCACCAAATTTCCGAACGAAAATTATGTTTGTAAAGTTGGTATTCCAAACCGCTCTTTGTCAGTGACGTTCTGATATCCATCTGACAGTTGACACCTGCTTGACAGTTGTTTCAAAACAGCTGGTCCGGTTACCTTTTATTTTCACTAATTAAGAAGTGCAATTAATCTGTTATTTTAAACTTCTTCTATGTGTGCGTGCGTTCCAATTAATAATAAATATTTTCCGTGTGCTAAATCATGTTATTTAGTCAAAATAGCTCACCAAAGTTTTGGTTTTGTTACGTCTTCATATCCATCTTGCTTGCGTTTGAGTTTTGATCACAGTTTCACATAATACTTATGCTGTTTTACTAGTTTATAATCTATAATAATGCCGGAGCTTAATATAAACGTCTTCACAGGTAGGTACACGTACCCTCTATTACGATGGTAAGTGATCACCACTGCCCATGGACACCTGCAACCCCGGAGGGATTGCAGATGCGTTGCCAACCTAGAGGACTAAGATGAAATGCCTATTAGTCTGTTACAGTCGTTACTAATTGCTAGTGTATTAATATTGAAGTCACCACATACGATTATTTTTTTAAATTTAGATTTAGTGTTCAATTCGTGTAGTAAAATATCTAGCTTGTCAAGAAATAAGTTAGCGGATGAATTTGGAATTCTGTACAAACAAATAACTACAGCATTATGTTTGGGTACCTCAATACCACAGCACTCAAAGATCCTCGATACCGACATTTTCTGCAAAAAATCGAGTTCCTTAAAAGTTACCTCTGGCTTTGCCAAGATACAGACTCCACCTCTATTTTGGTCTCGGGAATAGCTGCTGGCCAATGCGTAATTATTGTGAACTTCTATATTTGTTTCATTTCCAGATTTAATTAAAGTTTCTGTGAGACATATAATATCTGGCTCATTGTTTTTCTTGTATATTTTCGTGAATTCATTATGCGCAATCAATGTTCATAAGTGTCATATAAATATAATATCACAAGACACAACTTAAAATTCAGCTCAAATGATTGTGCAATAAGGGCACAACTAAGAAATGCCTTTATCGCATAAACAGGGTAGGCCATTTCGTCACATGTAAAAAGGGCATTTATGCCCTCTATATTCCGTTAGAGTTAACTTTTGAAAATAGTCTTTAATGTATACGATAAAACGATCAAATTAGAACACGATTCCGGGATAAACTCAAAAACCGAAAATTTTGATTTCGGCCCTTTTTGCATTCAGCAGGCGATATAAACTAGACCGTTCTCTATTTAGTTATAATTTAATTTAATCTTACCTGCCAACTGTTTCGTGGCTTATAAAAATTGTGATAGTATTTTTTGGCGAAATGTTATTTGGCTAAATGAGAATTTGAGAAAAATACTGTGGGATGTGATCATTTTGGGGAACAGTTTAAAATCTCAAATCAAAATACAGAATCGTTATAAAATAAACCAAACTGTAGATTAGAGCGACCGAAAAAGTTTATATAGCTAATTGTTTCACCTGGCAATACCTATGAATATTTTAAACCAAATAAATCAAATACTCTTCTCTTTTAAAGGACTATGAGTTTTCGGCGCTCGCAGTGGAGACAGTGGGTCCCTGGTCGGCTGACATGAGGGCGTTCATAAGAGCCATGTCGTCTTGGCTGATAGAGACCTCAGGAGACCCCAGAGCTGGCGCTTACCTCTCACTGCGAATTTCTCTGGCTGTAAAGAGAGGTAATGCCGCCAGTGTGTTAGGGTCTATGCCTCAGAAGGGCCTTTTAGATGGTGTTTTCTTTTTATCGTTAGGTATATTTATTTAGTTTTAAGTTCTGTATATTTAGTTGAAATAGAATAAGTTGTTTAAAGGGTTTTATAAAAATTCTCAATAAATATTGTCTACTTCTCAAAAAAAAAATTATAATAATTCCGGCCATTATACGTTTTAAACTTTAATTTTGACTCGTACCTCATTCGGTTGAGTTGTCAACTGTCAACATGTAAAGGTGTATCCACACGCAGCGACCAGAGTCATCAATTTCGGCTCACCTGTGTTCAACGCTTAAGCCTTCGTGTCAACATGGTATTACGGCGCCGCGGCTTTGCCTGCCTTTCACTACAAAGGTTTCGATGCTTTTAAGGTTATTAAATTGGTGCTGCTCATTTCCATTTTATGGGTGCCAAAGTGGGTCACCGGGAAAACTGTTGGAATGGAAATTTTGCCACGTGTAACATTACATTTAGCATCTTTTGAATAGAAAACCGAGAGGTTCGGACGCAATTAATTATTGCGTCAGTTATTATTTTATGCTTAAGGGTGTTTCTTAGCCTTTGTCAGTCACGGACCCCTAGGAAGCCTAGCAAATTTTTAAGGACCCCCTAATACAAAAAAAATCGAAACGTAGCGATTACAACACTTTTGGTAATATTTATTTATATTGTCAAATGGGTCCAGAAATGTGACTACGGACCCCCATGTGTTACACGCACGGACCCCGAAGGGTCCACGGACCACAGATTGAGCAACATTTTATCCCTTACGATGTAAACAGAGCCTAAGGTAACAATACCTAAAGACGACGTTTAGCATTATTGTATTATTGTAAGCGTATGGATGGAAAGGGGAATCAAAATAGTGATGGGTTGCTATTCACATCGCCGATAACATTCCTAAGATTTTCGCCCATTCCCTCTATGGGCTTTTACTATCTGCGCGGGAAGAGAAGCAACTGGTACATTCTATGTTTTTTATTTGCTCCCAGACCAGCATGGAAGTACTTTAGCAGATGCCAACTCAATAAGCCGAGCTTAAAGAAACATCCAGTGCCAAGACAAGTTTAAACATGTTCAGAGAAAATTGGCTGAAGGCTGCCAAGTTGACGCTTGGCTCTAATTTTGCAAGCGACTCAATATGCCAATCAGTATTCGGGAAGTATTTAGGAGATTGACACACTTATAGTTACCGGATTTACTTGGAAGTTAGGAACATGCCGGTGGTAATGGATTTACATACATACATAGATACATAAATGGTGCGAGTCGGATTACATCCGCGTGTGGTCAAGAGCTGAGGTTCGTTTTTGGATCCGTCCGAGGGGAAGGGGAATAACAGTGCTTGGTCCGGTGCACTCTGGGCATCGGTTAATGATTTCCTGGCAGATTCTGAGGGATATCATTATCCGTTAGCTAAGAGCCTGACAGATGGGAGGGATCTTTTGACCGTGTTCTACCGTACAACGTTGTCGACAATCTTAGGAATCATGTTATAGGCCAGGGCTGGCGAACGGGACGATCGCGATCGACCGGTCGATCGCGCCTGTTAGTCCAGTCGATCGCGGCAAGGCAAAAAATATAAATATGTGGACCAGACTGCGCAACGTAATCACCAACTGCTGATTTAAGGTTTCATGAAGTATGTAATTGGTAGATCGCACAAGGTTTCGTTAGTAAACAGGAGATCTTGGGTCTAATCAAGTTGGCCACCCCTGTTATAGGCGATGCGGCTAGCAATCTACTATTTTGATTCCCTTTTCCACCTATACGGTCATGATGTTAAACGTGGCCTTTACCTCTTATTACCGTAGGCTCTGTCTACCGTGAAGTATACAGACGTGATTTATTTATGTAGGTATAGAATGTAAATGACATCCATGAATCGAGTACAGACATTCATTATTCATCACACGCTATGTGCCAGCCATGATTCAAACTTGGGTCCTCCAGCTCACAGTCAGGGTTCGGTGGCAACCCTACACGTGTGCTTACACAAAAGCAGTTCACGTGAACAACCTCAGATTATCCTTACATAACATCGCATTCATCCAAATTCATTTCATCCATCACCCTTTCAAAGGAGCACAAAGATCCATTTCCTATACTATTTTTCACATAACAACGGATAGACCACATACTGTTAGTAAAAGCAATTCTATTAGGGCTTCAGCGAATGTTCGTGATGGATAGTCTCTTGTTTTCACAGGTGTGGTGCGCGCTCGAAACAATATTATATTGATAGCTACTACTATATTATTATTATGTTAGATAGATGCTTGATGCCAGGAAAATATTCCAATTGAAAACCTGGGCTATAGACCGAACGCCTAAATAAGTCCTCGCCCGCGCGGTGAAGGGGCGCAAGGTGGGACGACAAAGGGGACCGAGAGAGGTGCGGGCGGCACCACCCGCCCGCACCTCTCTCGGCCCCCTTTGTCGTCCCACCCCGCGCCTCTGCACTATAGCGTATTCGATTTAAAACAGAATAAGCAAGTAAGATTCTTGATTGAATTTTGATATTGACGTGAGTCTCGCGATGATTGGATGTGGTTTTTCTTGCCTCGCTCACTCTTATGCATTTGATATTTGAATCAGCCGAGTGAGTGAGACAGCAAGACCCTAATGGCAATCTAAGACGGACTGTATTTATTATGATGATGTTAATGAGGAGTTATAAACATAAAGAAGTCATTTTTCGGTCAATCTTAGTCAAAGGCGACGGAGATTAGTTTATAGACGGAATGCACAAATCTAATAATAAATAATAATAATATCTTGGGACAATTGACACCAATTGACCTAGCCCCAAACTAAGCAAAGCTTGTAATATGGGCACTAGACAACGGATAAACATACTTATATAGATAGATACATACTTAAATACATATTAAACATCCAAGACTCGAGAACAAACATTCGTATTTTTCATACAAATATCTGCCACGACCGGGGATCGAACCCGGGACCTCAACTTATAGTCAGGTTCTCTAACCACTGGGCCATCCCAACACTAGAGGATTGTAGATGTGTTGCCAGCCAGATTTACAAGTAATTGAAAACAAATACGAATCAGTCAGCTTTAAAACATACTTTATAAGTTGCGTAGAAAACCCAACTTAATTTACGACTCTTAAGTTTTTCGCTCACGTATCATAATTTCAAAGTTTTTCTCGCCACCAGACATAAAATATAAACTAATGATTAAAGTTTTCTCGTCTTCTGATGTGATACTCCTAGCTGCTTTTTGATTAATGTTGTTTCAGGAATTATGTGAAATCTCATACCGACTCAAAAGGAATGACGGAGATCTGCGAGCGACAGTCAGGTGAATTGTAACTAACCAAGTAAGTAAATGCTTTATTCTACAAATACAAATATAAAAAAACGGAGACAAATCACAAAAATACATTAAATATATGCACAAAGGCGATCTTATTCCTATAAGGGATATCTACCAGTAAACCTTTGAGTAAATGAGAGGTGCATTAAGCGAGAGACCGACAAAGAGTGGGATTAAAATATCCATATAGTGAAAGCCACAATAGAGCGTTCATCTCAAAATACAGAAAGCAATTCATAAATAAACTACAGTAGAATCCGATTATAACGACGGCCAAGGGACCGGTGATATTACTTCGTACTAACCGGACGCCGTACTAAACGAACAGACATTTTTGATTTTTATTTATCACAAATTAATGTATTTATTAATATTTAGGTGACTTTGTACGCGTACTCGTTACCCGCAAATTAAGTACTGTCGTACAACAAACAGTCGCATTCTAATCAGCTGTGTGCAGAAAACGAGGGTGCGCGGGGCGGGGGTAGCTTCTTACCTACCTACGATTGTTAAATGCCGGGGAATAGGAATAAAATATACAACTTAATTCCTTGAGAACGACTCTAGTTTATTGGTAACCACTTGTTCACTACCAGGTCACAGAACAGAATGCCCGATTAGTTAATAATCGGGTGCTTTTATAACTAACGCAGATGGCAGCACTATCGCTGTACAGTTTACTCAAATGAAACCTTTAATTTAGTCCTTACATTATAAATAAATGCATTTATACTGAACTAAATTCTAATTAATACACATTTTATTTATAATAACTAATCGTAAGACATAACAGCCATTTACACAAGATTTAAGGAACTTATACATGTATAGTGACTAACAACTCGGCCATCCTTTAGTGTAGAGTCCTCTCGACATATGATAGAGGTTTTATGAATTAAAGATACCATAAATAAACAATTGGGCCTGGACAAGCAGGGTCTTTTGAATGCTTACTAACATCAGCAAGATATCTTAAGCACAACTGTACATAAAATGGTTTGTCTTAAACTTAATACATATTCGTTCATTATACTTTATTATCAATCATTCTAGTGACTTAGGCACCATGACAACATGCCTGTTCATATCATTCGTAATCGAGCTCAGTGGCATTTTACTCGTAGTGCCAGCCATGACGTTGCCCAATGACCAATACTTGACGATTATTGGTCACCGACTGAGCTGGAAACTTACTTATAAATCAATCATATTATATATATTATCCTCCAAATATATATACACATCTTAACTCTAAATGATCATAAAGCCAGTACCAATCTCTAAGCATCGTCCCCATAATCTACATCACTACCACTACTACTACTACTATCGCCATTAGCGCTATTAAAATTCATCCAAGAATAAATCTTGTCACTGCTAAACGTTCCTTCATAGGGCTTCCCTTTTCGTGATAACGGAGTATCTTCTATAACGTACCTGTCGTTCGGTAGAACCTTTTTAATCCTATAAGGTCCCCTAATTTTAGGTTCTAATTTTCTAGACTGCCCGTCTAAACCTGGAATAGCTCTCAACACTCTCACTAAATCACCTTCTTTAAAAGTTTTCTTGTTCTTAGCATGCTTATCGTACCTATCTTTATCCCTAATTTGTTGTTCATCAATCAGTCTCTTTGCTTCCTGTCGTACCTCTTCTAAATTACTAGTGACTACTCCGCTGCCTATATCGTCAAAAATTTCGTTCAAAATGCCTTCGCATGGATTCGGAACTCGTCGTCCAAATAACAACTCGCATGGAGATTTCTTAGTGGCTGCATGAATTGCAGTGTTTATGCCTAACTGTATATCTGGTAAGTAGTCATCCCACGTGCCTTTTGGTTTGTCATGAGTCATTGCGCCTAAAGACGCTAATATTGTACGGTTATACCGCTCGACTTGACCATTGGCACGTGGGGTGGCTACTGCATTGTAAACGTGTTTTATACCAGTAGTTTTAACGAACTCCTTAAACTTAGTTCCTGTAAAACTAGTACCTTGGTCGGTAATAAGTCGCGTGGGAGCACCAAAGTAGCTAATGTGTTCCCGTAGCACCCTGACACTAGTGGCGGACTTTGTATTGCGCACAGCCGTGAGATTCACAAATTTTGTGAATCCGTCTACAATGACCAGTACATAAGTATTTCCGTGCTTACTTTTGTTAAATGGGCCAAGATGGTCTGCGTGTATGGTGTGAAATGGGACGTCAACTTTCGGTATTGGGTGCAGTGGTGCAGTTTGTGAACCACCTGGTAGCTTATGGTGGGCGCACTCTAGACACGCGTTAACATACTTCTTGACAAATCTGCGCATTTTTGGGAACCAATAAGTTGCACGGATACGTTCCAGAGTTTTATCGAATCCGAAATGACCTACACTGTCGTGATTGTTCCTTAGAATTTGCCAACGAGCACTCTTAGGTACGACCCACCGTAAAACGTCGGGACTAATTATGCGAAAGACTTTTCCGTTTTTAAGCTTGTAATTTTTAATAATGTCTACTGTTTTATCGGACTCTGGGTCTGTAAGAACGTTTTTAATGTTCCTAATCTCTTCGTCATTGTCCTGGATGGTAGCGATCCAGTCCCCAGTATCGACTGTTAATACATCCAGCGCCCGATTGCTGTCTGCATTATCTGGAATAGCATGACGGCTGAGAGCGTCGACATGAGACATTCTATCGCCTGGTCTGTATTCGATAGCACAGTCGAATTCTTGGAACTGAATCCACCACCTCGCTATTCTGGGCACCAGGTCACGTTTCGTTAAAGTAGTGCGAAGTGCATTACAATCCGACAGAATTTTAAAATGAATTCCTAACAAGTAGACACGAAATTTATTCAGCGACGCAACAACGGCAAGTGTTTCGAGTTCAAATGAATGAAGTTTCTGTTCTTCTTTAGTAGTTTGGCGACTGTAGTATGCCACAGGTTGAAATATACCAGCTTCATTCTTTTGAACCAGAATTCCAGCTACCCCCATTTTACTTGCGTCCGTATGGAGCTGTGTTTCTGCGCCCTGGTTGTATAGGGCAAGTAACGGTCTTTGGACAAGATTATCCCTAAGGGTCTCGAATGATTTTTGTTCTTCATCTGTCCATCTCCACGAGGAGTCTTTCTTAAGAAGGTGAGTCAGAGGCCTTGCAATAAGCGCAAATCCTTTGACGAACCTTCTAAAGAAACTCGCAAGACCCAAGAACCTTCGTACATCGTGCGGGTTTTTAGGTATGGGAAATTTTGAAACGGCTTCAGTCTTATGGGAACCTGGTCTTATACCGTCTGCCGAAATTTCGAAACCTAAATAGTCTATTTTGTCAAAACAAAATTTACATTTGTTCAATTTTAAGGTCAATCCACCATCATGCATCAACTTAAGAACTTCTTCTAACCTACTTAAACTTTCTTCGAAAGAGCGTGCCGGAATCAGCACATCGTCCATATACACAAGTGCATATTTGATTCTAGCTTCATTTAGAATTTTATTCATAGTTCTCTGGAATACTGATGGTGCATTGACCAACCCGAAAGGCATGCGACTATACTCAAACTGACCATCAGGTGTGACAAATGCAGTCTTTTTACGTGATTCTTCTGCTATAGGGATCTGGTAATAGCCAGAGGCTAAGTCTAAAGCAATAAATATCTTATTCCCGGCAAGAAGGTCAAGTTGATCCTCTATGCGAGGTAACGGGAAATGCTCCTTCACGGTTTTATTATTTAAGGCTCTATAATCCACACATAATCTTTTTTCTCCATTCTTTTTTTGAACTAAAACTATTGGACTAGCGTAAGGAGAAGATGACTCTCTAATAATACCACTATCGAGCATTTCCTGTACCATACCGCGGACTTGTGTCCTATCTGGAGCTGACAAGCGGTAGGGTCTATAAACAATGGGTTCGTTGTCCTTTAAATGAATCACCATTTCTGATGCAGAAGTAAATCCCAGGTCGTGTAAACCTGAAGAGAAACAGCTCTTATACCGGTTCAGCAACTCTAGTAAGCGCTGTTTCTCTTCCAGTGTAATGTTGCCACAAAGCAATGATGATTCATTTGATGCTTCGACGTTAAATACATTCAGTGGTGAATCGGAGCTACTTACGCCCTGTGCACGTGTAATTAGGATATTATTAGGCAGAATCAAGTCGTGACTGCACATATTTTGGCCAATAACTTTACCTTTCCCGCTTATCAACTCATATTCACCCGGAAGTAAGAAATACTCCTCGCCAGGTCTACCCCTTATCGTACCGTTAACGTAAACCCTGCCAGTGTACTCAG
Source organism: Pandemis cinnamomeana (assembly GCA_932294345.1). Lineage (NCBI taxonomy): Eukaryota > Metazoa > Arthropoda > Insecta > Lepidoptera > Tortricidae > Pandemis > Pandemis cinnamomeana. The sequence goes on along the minus strand of OW028705.1, from coordinate 3,844,601 downwards.
TTTCTGTTACAACTTCAATTAACGTGATACCTGTTGGTTTCAAAACTACCTCATTTACAGACCTTAAAATGTGTTTCGCAAGTTTTTTAGATTCGTGTCGCTTAACAATCAAATCGCTACTGGTTTTTATAATTTTTATCGTCGGGCGTTCAGTATAAGTGTGCCCTATAAGTACTGGATGACTTATCATGTGATCTTCTACGATAAGTGCTTCCACATTATACTCTACGATGCCTTGAACGTCTACAGTAACATGAGTGCGCCCTACCGGAGTGTATGGAACATTACCCAAACCTTTCAAGACCGGTAATTCATTTGGTTGCCAAGTTAAATCTAGTGATTTTGCATCGGCTAGACGTATCAGAGTGCAGTCACTGCCGAGATCAATATGTGCAATAACGGTTTGTTCGTTAATTTTAACTGGAATTTTGTATTTATCTTCTATGGTTGTGTTCTTCGAAACTTTCATAACCGCTGGAGTCTTAGCTGTGCCTGCACTCTGATTGGCTTTTGGACAGTTTTGAGCTAAGTGACCTCGCCAGTTACAGTTTGTACATTTTATTGTTGGTTTTGGACACTGAAAGAAAGTGTGGCCCATTTCGTTACAGTTGAAACAGGTGACTTTAGCAAAAGACCCTTTCTTTGTAGAACCAACAGTATCTTTGACGACAATCTTCCTATCCTTCTCTTTATTTTTATTGATGCTATCTGTTTTACTACTCTGACCTACTTTAACGGTTTTAAAGAACCTCAGTACTTGTTCGGGCTCGGAAAATTGCCCTGATTGGGCGCTCAAACGAATACCACGATCTTCTATACCAGATATTACACAGTCTACCGCGTTCCTGCCACGAATGTCGCACCGATTTAATAAATTAAGTTTATCGTAATAATAGATGTCTAGAGACTCGCCGAAATGTACTTTTTTATTAAGCATCTCAGTTAATAAATCGGAATAATTTTCACGAGTCGGAAATGATTCTCGTAGCATATTTTTCCACTCAGACCACGTGTGAAGTACAGACGGTAGACCCTGGTACCAAGTCTTAGCCACACCACAGAGCTTCGGTAGCGCATAATGAACAATATGTTTGTCATTCCATTCATAAATTTGAGCGCATTCTTCAACTTTGTGTAACCAAGTGTCTATTGTCTGTTCTTTGCACATTGGGTCAAAGTCTGGCACAACATTCATAACCGGAAATCTATCTTTACCACTTCTCTTGTCATTCAAAGTCTCAAAAAACCTTTTTAGGACTAGACTATCGACTGAGCCTAAACGACGACGTTTCTGTGAATTTACTCTATAGTTTGGGGATTGGTTGCTAGAGCGATTGGTACTGACTGACCTCTTTTGACGACTGCGGCGTCGGTTGCTTAGCTCACGTTCGCGTGCTCTACTCTGCCGATGTATCCGTCTATCTTCTCGGCATCCGGACGTGCGGCTACGTCTCCGCGTGTAGTACCGACTTGTGCCAGAACTACGCGATGGAGACCTACTTCGTCGCTTTGAAACGCTGTATCTTGACCGAGAGCGCGTTTCACGATGACTTGATGGTGACTGGCCTCGACGCCTTGAACTAAGGTGACCATCTGATCGTCTCTCCTTGAGTCTTGCTTGCCGCCTAGGCAGGCTCATGTTGAGCAAGGGCGACGGAGTCCTTGTCGCCTGCTCGGAGTTTCTTTCATTGACGCTTGACATCTGAAACTTTCATCCCGTAGTGTTAATAACTGATGTTTGTATTATCGGGTATTTGGTCAAGTCAGTAAATGCTTCCAGAGGGTAGCCCTGGCAAACCAAAGTCAGTAAAGACCTCCAGAGTGTAGCCCTGGCAAGGTCAAGTCAGTAAATGCTTCCAGAGAGTAGCCCTGGCAAAGCTTAGTCAGTAAAAGCTTCCAGAGAGTAGCCCTGGCAAAGCAAAGTCAGTAAAGACCTCCAGAGAGTAGCCCTGGCAAGATCAAGTCAGTCAATGCTTCCAGAGAGTAGCCCTGGCAAAGCAAAGTCAGTAAAGACCTCCAGAGAGTAGCCCTGGCAAGGTAAAGTCAGTAAAAGCTTCCAGAGAGTAGCCCTGGCAAAGCTAAGTCAGTAAGAGCTTCCAGAGAGTAGCCCTGGCAAAGCTAAGTCAGTAAAGACCTCCAGAGAGTAGCCCTGGCAAGGTCAAGTCAGTAAATGCTTCCAGAGAGTAGCCCTGGCAAAGCAAAGTCAGTAAAGACCTCCAGAGAGTAGCCCTGGCAAGGTCAAGTCAGTAAAAGCTTCCAGAGAGTAGCCCTGGCAAAGCTAAGTCAGTAAAAGCTTCCAGAGAGTAGCCCTGGCAAAGCAAAGTCAGTAAAGACCTCCAGAGAGTAGCCCTGGCAAGATCAAGTCAGTCAAGGCTTCCAGAGAGTAGCCCTGGCAAAGCAAAGTCAGTAAAGACCTCCAGAGAGTAGCCCTGGCAAGGTCGAGTCAGTAAAAGCTTCCAGAGAGTAGCCCTGGCAAAGCTAAGTCAGCGAAGACCTCCAGAGAGTAGCCCTGGCAAGGTCAAGTCAGTAAATGCTTCCAGAGAGTAGCCCTGGCAAAGCAAAGTCAGTAAAGACCTCCAGAGAGTAGCCCTGGCAAGGTCAAGTCAGTAAAAGCTTCCAGAGAGTAGCCCTGGCAAAGCTAAGTCAGTAAAGACCTCCAGAGAGTAGCCCTGGCAAGGTCAAGTCAGTAAAAGCTTCCAGAGAGTAGCCCTGGCAAAGCTAAGTCAGTAAAGACCTCCAGAGAGTAGCCCTGGCAAGGTCAAGTCACACTTCGTCTTAAAATAATAATAGAAAAAAACACGGCAAACGGCATAGCAAAAATAAGTGCGTAATAATTGAAGGTAGGTAAAAACTGTTTAAGTATTATACCTGTATACTTTTTGCGAGTGATCATATGAATAATAAAGAAACATGAAATCAAAGACTTGTTATATATATTTGTGGGTGTACTTACGTTTTATGCCGAAAACGGGTGGACGTTGGAGCAAATTTTGATTCGAATTACTCCTCGATTGATCCCACTTACTGAAGATGTTAAATGCCGGGGAATAGGAATAAAATATACAACTTAATTCCTTGAGAACGACTCTAGTTTATTGGTAACCACTTGTTCACTACCAGGTCACAGAACAGAATGCCCGATTAGTTAATAATCGGGTGCTTTTATAACTAACGCAGATGGCAGCACTATCGCTGTACAGTTTACTCAAATGAAACCTTTAATTTAGTCCTTACATTATAAATAAATGCATTTATACTGAACTAAATTCTAATTAATACACATTTTATTTATAATAACTAATCGTAAGACATAACAGCCATTTACACAAGATTTAAGGAACTTATACATGTATAGTGACTAACACGATTTATTTGTAAAAACGTCCACGCTCGTCGTTGTAACCGGACAATTGTTTGAAATTCCGTCGTTAAAAGCGGACGGTCGTTGTAAGCGGATTCGTAATAAACGGATGTACTTTCATAGTGGCTCATATTAAAACCAAACATATGCCTATACTTACGTCGCTAAAAACGGTTGGTTGTTAAATGCGAAGACGTACTAAACGGACTTCACTGTAGTAAATATCATTACACACATGCATACACAGAGTAGACTAGACTAAGCCTCGCTTTGAGCATATAATGAGAAAGTAAAGTAATCATATCTGTTGGCGATGTAAATAGGTCTTTTATATTTCTGTTATTGTCTTTTATTCTTTTATTTGAAGTTGCTTTTTTAACATGTTTTTTCTTAAGTCACTGTCTGTCTGTCTTAATACATTTGTCACATCAGCTGCTTTGGTTTTACTTCTGCTCCTAAAAGCCTAAAAGCTATCGAATCCTTTATAATATCATCGTATCAGCCATAAGATGTCCACTGTTGGCCATAGGCTTCCCCCATAGACCTTCAGTTGCCTCGGTTAGAAGCTTGCATCCACCGTGAACCCGCGACTAACCAGCTCATCCGTCCTCGTTGGTGGACGTCCTACGCCAATCCGTCTTTCGAGAACATCTCCGCGCTATATGGTCTGCCCATTGCCACTTCAACGAGCTGATTCGCTTGGCTATGACCCTTGTTGTTATCTCCTCATTTTCGATTCGATCTCGTAGAGAAACCCTAAGCATAGCTCTCTCCATAGTTCGCTGAGCAACTCTGAGCCTATTTAAAAGTGAAGCACTGCGTGTCGGATCCATTCACTGGCAACACAGGTTGGTCTAAGAGTTTCTTCTTAATGCACTTAGAAATTTTGGACGAAAAGACTTAATCAACAGTGCAACAATCACGGGATTTGTGTATGTATTGTATAAATACACAATTCAGAATAATTTGATACCAACTGACCTACGCAACGGATAAAAAGAAAAAACAATTGACTTTAGTATATATTTATCATCAAAGACTCAAGGGAAAACATTTGTTCGTCAAGCACTTTCAATATTTTAGGAAGGCCTTCGATATTTTAGATGAACATGACAAAGTCCTACTGTGTCGTAAAGTTTAGATCAAATAAGCAACTTTATGTCGCAGTACGGGAAAGTCCTGAACTTTAAAGGAAGTCTAGCAAGTACAGAACCGAAGCGATATGTCATTGTCACTCTCAAGAAAGGTTCAATTTAACTTGGCAGTTTTCTCAGTTTTCCTCTTTTCAATGTCTGGTGTTTGTAAGTTTCTTGCATTGCCGATAACGCCTGTCTGTTAGCATTCTAGAAAATTCTCAAGCAAAGATTGAACATTTGAAATTAGAGAAAAATCATCAGCAAGTTCAGTTGTATTTATGTTACTTGTGGACTTGTGCTTCGTATTTTTAATTATTTATATTGTTTAATTTGTATACCATATTATTGACTAATTACGCGACAATTTAATAATAATAAAAAAACAACAATAACATACTTACTGAAATTGTAGCGAATTCGGAATAAAAAGGCTATATTATATTATTATTTATTATTGACTAAAAATGTGAACTGTATCTCATTTTGACATCTAATTGTATACCATATTTAATTGCAAATAAAGATTACTTACCTACTTACTTACAATCGATAGGGAAACTATTGATTTTGCGACAAAGCTAATTTTTACCTGGATAAAAATAAGTGAAGTCAAGCGGTGACAGCTAGTGTTGCCGATCTTTAGTCCACTGTCGATAGTGTTTCGATAGACTATCGATAGTTTAAGCAAAGACAACAAATAGTACTAATAGTTATCGTTAGTATCGATTTCGATGACACACGATAGGGAAACTATTGATTTTGCGAACGCTAATTTTCACTTGGACAAAAATAACGTAATTGAATCAGTAACTGAATCTGAAATTGAATCTGATTCTCAAACTGAATAATTGAATTAGTGAAGCCAAGCGGTGACAGCTTGGTAAAACCCGTAACGGAAAGTGCAAGTAGAAACTGAAAAGCAAATTGCAAAGCGCAGTCTTCCCGGGGTGGGGATATCAGCAGAGATCGGACAAATTTGCGTCATTGCTCGCAATAATGTGGACATGACTCCAAAATTAATCAAATAATATGTCAAAATACATATATTAAGAATAAGTATATCCACGGAAGTTTTATACGTATAAAACTAGAAAACTTTTTTGACCGAAATAATAATCATATCTAGCAGGATCGTGATTTCTTTATATAAAAAGATTTACGAGAACGACAACTGCCACTTTAATTAACATTTTGCTAATAATTTTATGCATGTGTAAATTTTTATCTCCGGGAGTTCAAATTTTATTTCGAGAAATTAATTAAATGATTAATTATTTGATTTGGGGAGAGGAAGGCCTAGACGGACTTTTCGAGACCAAATAGGAGACGTTTTGGAAAAAGGTCAGGTCAGGTGTACCCGAAACCGACGAGCATGTATGAAGAGATTGATGAAGATGAAGCGAAAGAAGTATGTCAGGATCGTAGCAAGTGGAACAAAGTAGTCTCTGCCTACCCCTGTGGGAAAGAGGCGTGACGGTATGTATGTATGTATGTATGTTATTTGATTAATTTTTGAGTCATGTCCACATTATTGCGAGCAATGACGCAAATTTGTCCGACCTCTGGATATCAGATACAGTACAGGGTACGGGATAAAGTGCGGCGTTATGAAAGTCGCGGGATTCGTGGAGCTTTGACGCTGAAATATGCGCAAAGGTCGATTCACGACGAGTATAGATGCGGATGGGGTATACAGATTGCTATTTAGTCTGCACCTCAATCGGCAATAATGTTGTCCATCCGTCTGTTTGTCCGTCTGATAAGACCCTTTTTCTCATATCCCTTACGGAGTTGACAGAGCCTGATGTAACAAGACCTGATGGCCACGTTTAGCATTATTGTGGGCGTAAAGGTGGAAAAAGGAATCGAAATAGTGATGGGTTGCTAGCCGCATCGCCTGTGACATGATTCCTAAGAATTTCGCCCATTCCCTCGATGGACTTTTACTATAATATTTACGCGGGACGAGATGCAACTGGTACTTTCTATGTTTTTAATTAAGGTAATGAACCTATACAGGGTGTTAGGTAATGAGTGGATAATCCTTGAACTATGGCTAGAGGGTACTTAGGACGTTATAATAAAGCTAAAATAGGTTTAGTAAAAGTGGCACGGTTTTCGAGATATTCGGACTTTTAGGTTTTTTTCGAAAATGAACACCCTTGTTCAATGTTTTGATCATAGCACCATTTTAAGCTAACTTTTTAAATTTTTTTATTTTTGCTCAATATTCTTGAAAATTTAGAAAGCCTTTTGTTTTTTTGTTCTACTTCGATTTTGAATTTCGCTATTATTGCATAATGAATGGTGAAATTGTGCCTTGGAACCCACCATAAATGTAATGCATTTGGGCATATTCTATCAGTGTGTATTATGTTCGAAGCAGTATTAAAGTAAAAAACTTCAACACAACGATGTAAACGCAAAATTAACCATTTATTACGCAATAATAATTAGCGAAATTCAAAATCGAAGTAGAAAAAAAAACAAAAGGCAGTTGGCATGTATTTTAATTTTGGAACTATTTAAATGCCATTTGCATTTAAATATGTGGCCAATAATGTTATTTTTGCAACAAAAAATTTTGAGTTCTACGCCCGTGATACAAAAAGTAAATCGGGAAAAATGTGGGTGAGCGTGTATTTTTTTTAATTATTTTATCATTTTGAATTTAAATTCAAAAGGTAAGTACCATTTTTAAATTGTCAATAAACCGGCATGTTTTTAAGCTTATTGGCAACTAGGCGGTAGTGTATTTTTTTTTCACAGTGAGAGCTGAAAATTCGATCAATGTACGATTGAAAATGCAAAAATTAAGTTTGCGATTTTTTAAAAAGAAATCCCTTGTAGTCTTACAAAAATAGTAATGCCTATCTGAAAATACAAGTATTCAAGAATATTGAGCAAAAATAAAAAATTGAAAAAGTTAGCTTAAAATGGTGCTATGATCAAAACATTGAACAAGGGTGTTCATTTTCGAAAAAAACCTAAAAGTCCGAATATCTCGGAAACCGTGCCACTTTTACTAAACCTATTTTAGCTTTATTATAACGTCCTAAGTGCCCTCTATCCATAGTTCAAGGATTATCCACTCATTACCTAACACCCTGTATATAGGTCTTTGACGTTGAAACTGCGGTGCTGATGTATGTGTCGTTGGCGCCGACAAGGTTAAATGATCACCAAATAAAATTCAGTCGAAAGCTTTAACTAAGGAAATCAAGGGCCTTACCATGAAGTTCATTCAGTTTAGGTTCGCGAGCTGTCTGATCCATACTAAAAATGACAGCTAAACCCTGAACTGAGTCGGAATTGAATCGTTTTAAGACGTCATGGTAAAGCCCCAGCTGATATAAAATTACCTACTTGCATGGCAAAATTCAAAAACTATGATTATAGTTACGGAAATTAGACTACACTACTGAAGCAAATAAATTAATTCCATTTAATCCCTTTCACGTGGTAATTTCAAAACATTTGCTTGTATTCCTTGTTTACATAACAAAGGTAATCTCTATTTAAATATTAATAATAGTTAACACATAGTATAATACCCGCCGCTTCTCTTCCCGTGCACATGGTAAAAGCCCATCGAGGAAATCGGCGAAAATCTTAGGAATCATGTTATAGGCGATGCGGCTAGCCACCCATCGTACTGTGATTCCACTTTCCACCTATATACGCCAAGAGTGTCTTGCTAAACGTGGCCTGTAGGTCTTAGGCTCTGACCCCGTAAGGGATAAAGACGTGATTTATATGTTGTATGTATGACTCGATTTCAGGGTTTTTTCTGACTGGAAACGTCTGGCCTCATCTGGTGATGATAAATCACAAAATGCGGCTTTTGATGAAATTGAAGAACCGTTCGCGTCAACAGAAAACTATTTCTGTTCTCATCTATAGGTACCTCTAATGATCTGCCTGTTTATTTATTCTCAGATTCGTCAGGAAATCATTCATTATTGAATTACGTTTCCTCTCCGATCTTTCTATAAAAAGATTTTATCGATAAAAACAAACTTGGTTGAATAAAATGAATTCGTAGAAAGACGGCAGCTGTTCTGAGAAAAGGGATTGACTTACATAGTATTGTGGTATTGCGGGACGAATGTTTGTCGATACACATAAAGTGATGTTTATAAATACCTACTATCCTCTAAACTGGCTGTAATATCGTTGGCGGGTGTCTATGGGCAGTGGTGATCACTTACCATCAGGTGACCCACTTGCTCGTTTGTCTTCCTATTCATATAAAAAAAAAAAAGTAGCAATTTACCGCCAGCTACTAGAACGGAAATTCACATCCTGGCCAGTGGAAGACTAAAATTTATGTACACACCTCAGGCGCTGATAAAGAAAGCCTCAGGTAGTATGTTTATCACCCTCGCCTTTGGCTCGTGCGGCAAGTTCCTGCGATCTGAGACATTCTTCATTTCACCGCCCTCGGAATGTAATGTACTAACTATTAAGTAAGTAGTCTATAGCGCTTTTACTATTATGGGCGTCTTTTTCTGAATTCTTCGAAATTAATTTGCTTTAATGAAAAAATACGCTAAACAAAGCTAGATTTTGTTACTCGACTGCGCCAGAAGGAGAGTTATTGAAATGCCTGATCAAATCCTTGTTTTGAGAAATGCACATTGTATACTGTTAAAGTATTTAAATAAAACAATTTTAATTACATTCAAAATATTAACACGCAGCGCTGACAAGAGCAATGACAACAACACCGATATTCTTTTGTTTTTTCATTCAGCGCTTCGTCTATTTGAAGTTTATTTCCGGCCAGGGCCAAAATGGGCGAATTCAATAAAAAAAGGTCGTAACACATTTTTAAATAGGCGACGCCTACACACATAAAATATCATTAAAAAAACAAAATTAGGTATTTAAAAAAAAATCAAATTTTTTTTTTCAGTACCTAGTAAAAATTCTTGATTTATTTGACAGTACCTATTATTAAAAGCAATATATTCTTGTATCTACGAACAGCTGGCTAATCATCATGCCAATAGTGCTAAAGAATGAAATGGAACGTCCAATAACATTCAATCCGTACTCAGCACAAAAAATACCAAATTAAATGCACGTTACTTCGAAACGAGTTATTTTATGCAACTTTTACTGGAATTTCCAGCTCTACCGTCTAGTTTCCGAAACGTGTAAAATATTTCCACTTTCCAATGTCGTGCAGAGCGAAATGCATTTTATTCTATTCCCTTCCGATCGCAGCGAAAGTGTCCTATCCCAGCAATCCGCATTTTGCGTTCAATTTATGTGTCTGACTGGGCTCACCACACGTTCAGTTTGATTGGAATTTTCTGTTTCAATGGTTGGAACGTGTGATTATTTAGAGCTGCCGATATTCTGTCACATTAGCCCTCGTAATTGATCGAAATTAAGATAGGGCAACACTCGCAATTCTATTCAGAAGTGGGTATTTGAAAATGTACATGACTGAATTTACTCTTAAAAACGTTGCGATAATGACAAACCACAAATATTGTGAATAAATCAGGTAAATGCGAGATCTGTTTATAAAATACAATACAATACCTCTTTATTGAACACCACGTATAACAACCAAAACAGGAAAAAAGGTATACAGAATATTACAAGGTAACAATAGACGGCCTTACCGCGATTACAGAGTACCAGGCAACCATAAAGGACTGGAGAACAGAAAAGATCTGAACAGGTGGTACAATTTATCTTAGGTTATATACAATTTTGTCATCCAAAATTAAACATGATTATGTAATGTATATATTTCACAAATCGATTAAAGAGTAGGTATTCGGTTTTTTATTTTCTTTTTGTTAGTATTCTTTGTGTACCTTTTTAAAAAAATATAAAACGCATTTAAACCTAATGCAATTCAAAAGATGACTCCAAGGTAGCAGAGGAATTGTTATACTAAGCAACTAATCTATTTGAGAGTAAGTGACACTTCTCGGTTTTTACTAATAGTGAGATGTAACTACTAGGCTAGTAATAATAGTTCAATGACAATTAAAGATTTTTTTGAATATTCGAACTATCATTGATGTCAAGATAGTTACACACAATAAAGCTGATAGTACTGAAACACCATTGAATGTAAATCAGTTTCAATGTTTGTCGTTATTGGCTAAGAAGTGTCCCAGGTGTTTGCAAAATGTCCTAACATCCTCGCACGTGCAGTCACCCCACTCGTCTGCGACCTGCCTCAGGTGTCCGCTTCAGCTTATGCACGCCGTCTGCCTCTGTTTACCGAACCTGTTTAAAATGCAAAATAAAACTTATGCCACTTTGCTGTCGGGTCGCCTGTCAAGGTACTTGTTTATTTGTTTTTTCCTTGTTGTTTCAGGTTGTGATTACCATGACAGTTGCTAAGGTTTTTAGTTTATTATAAGCATAGTCGGGATGGGTTAAAGTTTTCTTCGTTCGTTATCCTACTAATATTAAAAATGTGAAAGTTTGTGAGTATGGATGTTTGTTACTCTTTCACGCCAGAACGGCTGGACAGATCTGGATGAAATTTGGAACATAGATAGATTATAGTCTGGAATAACACATAGGCTACTTTTTATCCCGGAAAATTGCGTAATTCCTGCGGGATAGCGATAAACGAATTCTATGCAGACGGAGTTGCGGGCAACAGCTAGTAATCAAATAAGTATAAGTAAAAATGAAGATAACTTCCATGCTGGTCTGGGAACAAAGGAAAAACATAGAATTTACCAATTGCTGCTCGTCCCGCGCAGATGGTAAAAGCCCATCGAGGGAATGGGCGAAATTCTTAGGAATCATGTTATAGGCGATGCGGCTAGCAACCCAACTTGATTCCTTCCATTTCTGGTGATGGTGATGATTATGAATAAACGTAAAGATAGGTACATCTAAATTTCTAAACGACACTGAAAATTAGAACACAGAAAAACCCGAAAAGTAAAGCTATGGCCGGGAATCGAACCCGGATCCTTGTCATTCCGTGACGCGTGTTATACTCCTACACCACCCATATCAGCAAATAAATAAAGATACATCTGTCTATCAATTAACTGTCTTTCTTAGGCACGTAACTCCACGACATTTATACATTTTTTTTAATTTTTTATTTATGTTATTTTTATTTTTTTGTGAATTGTAGGTAGGTATCTGTTTCTTTATATTTGTACAATAAAGCATTTACTTGCGTACTTACTTACTTACTTACATTTGCCAGAGCTATCACTCAAACAGTTCACCACGTCTATTCGTCTCCTTTTATCTTTCAATGGTGTCATTACATTAAACCTGTACAAATGTACCCAAACATCGAGTTAACCTGATTCCCCCCGGCCCGGCCAGGCCACTGAATTACCCCGGCAATTTCACAATTTACCCCATTATCTGGGGAAATGGAAGCGTCAATTGGGAACATATTTGAATGTAAATAAACCTTTTCGCTTCATTTTGGGGACACGTTGCGGGTCGAGCCTTTAAGTCCCGGATAAAGTGAATTAACTAAATAACGATATCTGTTATCTTGGGACGCAAATACTTGATTTGATTCCTCTTTCCGCCCACAATCATGCTAAACGTGGCCTTTAGTCCTATTACGCGTATTTTCTTGGTCATCATCATCATCATCTCAGCCATTACAAGTCCACTGCTGGACTGGCTCCTTTAGATCTCCAATAAGACCGGTTGGAAGCGGCTTGCATCCAGCGCGATCCTCTGATCTTAATGAGGTCATCGGTCCACCGTCCATTTAGGGCCTTGTGCAAGGTCCATCCGGATCGCTACCATGATCTTACTCGCTAATCCTGCCGCTAAGTAGCAGTGCTTGCACTGCTGTGTTCCAGTGTGGAGAGTAAGACAGCCGGGGAAATTACGGGCACAAGAGGCATTTCATCTTAGTCCTCTAGGTTGGCAACGCATCTGCAATCCCTCCGGGGTTGCGGGTGTCTATGGGCAGTGGTGATCACTTACCATCAGGTGGCCCACTTGCTCGTTTGCCTTCCTGTTCATATAAAAAAAAAAACCTTGTGGGTGGACGTCCCACGCTGCGCTTGCTTAGAATTATTTAAGTGAAACCCCGAAACTAATTCTGATTCTAAATATACCAGCAAAACATTCAAGAAAACTTTTCAGTGCCTGTCTTTACTGCAAAAGTAAAAGTTGAAATGCCGAGTTTTAATTACTAATCCAGGGATAGGCTTCAAATAACGTTTATGAAGGTAGCTGTGTCTATAAATAACTCAGCTTTATTTAAATCCGTCTCTATATTTGCAAGAACATCAAAAATAAGGGCGTCTTTGAATCCCAACAATTTTGGTCTAAATAGCAAATATAAATGAACGGCTCCGACGCGTACATCGTACAATGACGACTTGATTGGCCGTCAGTGTTGCCAATTCAGCGATTTTGTCGCTAAAAATGGCGATTTTTGCCTTGCCTAGCGATAAAATTGTCTAACGACTTCATCCGGCGAATTTTGAGGACACTTCACTTTTGGATTTTCATTGTTACTTTTACTTACCTACTTTTCGATATCTTTGTAGGAAAATGTAGTAGTATGTAGGAAAATGCAATATAATATGTAAATGCAAATTTAAAATATATGTGCCCACAATTTCTGGAAGTAGGTAACGCACTATTTATCAACTTTTCACTGTTTTTTTATTGTGATTGGGGTCAAATATGAGCGTGCACCCGCCTGATGGACAGTAATCACCGCCGCCTATGAACATCCAAAACTTAGCGGGGTAACAGGTGCATTGCCCGGCCTTTTAAGACCAGACTCGTTTTTATGAAGATGCCTAAGATGTTGTGCCTGTCCGGAAAAGTGGTGCCGCCAATGGATCCAGAGTTTTACCAGGCCTGCCAATTGTGAAGGTGCTTATCCACTAGAGGTAGCCTCGGGTCTCGAACAGAGGCCGCGCAAGGGGAGACACTGCCTAAAAGTTGCCTCAACGTCTTCGCTTGGACGGCCTTGGAGTGAGGGCGCTCGACCCGAGGCTACCTCTAGTGGATAGCACATTAAAGGTGGTAAGGATAGAATAAACGTATTAAGACACATGAGGCCGATTTTTGAAAGCACTTGAAGAATTTGAAATACGTGTAGCATAGAAGACAATCACAGCTCTCATTAATTTTGTGAACTAGTCAAAACTGATTCGAGCTGTAGTTTTGGAGATATAAGCTGATTTATACCACTTTCGAGTGATGTGCTTTCAATAATCGGGCCCTGGGCTTATTAGCTATTTGAATCTTTTGAAGCTAGCAACAATTGGCCGACTCGAATCATCCCCGAAATGGAGACGAAGCAAATTGAATCAATTAAAACTTGGCTGACAATTACGAGTCGAAGCCTAACCTAGATTTCAACGTCATTCAGTTCGGAAATGAATGGCAGGAGGAAATTAAGGAATTTTCGATGATTAGAGTTGTTGTAGTGTGAAACATTAGTTTGAGGAGTTGGAACAATTCAACAATTTAGAAGTTTATGCTTCAAGTACTTTACACCGTATTCAATAAACTGAAATTAGAACTGGCGCGTGTCACAATTGGCTTTGTATTTCAGCTTTAGGGTACGTTTTTAGTCTTATTGTAACTTCTATGATGGATTGGGAGTAAAGAAAAAACTAGAATGGACCAGTTCCTTCTCTTTCTGCGCAGACGGTAAAAGCCCATCGAGGAAATTTCTTCTCATACGCCCGCAATCATGCTTAACGTGGCCTGTAGATGTTTTTAGTATGTATTATTTGTACAAGTTTTTTGCTGCTGTATTCCGGGCATATAACATTAAATTCAAAATTTAAAACACCTCCCACGCATTTGTCGAGTAACTAAAATAAACAATTTTGTGCCAAAAATGTCTTACATCATTTTGAAAAAGAGATTATAATTCTTCAAACTGCTGGACCGATTTTTACCAAATGTGGCTGAGAACCACCGAAGGAAACTGGGTTTGAACTGCATTGAAATTGATCCATCGGCTTGAGAGGTATGATGGCACAGACAGACACATACATATATTATGTAACACCCTTTGCGTGGGGGTTAAAAGCAACTGTACCTATAATGAAATATGTCCTTCTCACTAAAGTAATTTATTTTCTTCGTCTAGTAAATGCTCTCAGACAATAATGCTAAAGCTAAGAGTACTTTAATACAAGTGACGCGCTGACTACGTAGTTGACATGCGAAGTGACAAACCTACATTGGGAATATAATAACGAATATAACAAAGAAAGCCTGTAAAAGTAAAGTGGTATCTTTTCTGAGAAAAAAGCGTGTTCAGTGTGTCAATGGGCATTTCAAAAACGTGTGCCCTTTTTCCAACAGTTACCTTAATTTCCCATTCAATTTTTTCGTGTCACTTTTGTGACGACTCATATAAATCGTAGTTATGAAAATAGTGTCAATAACACTTTTTTTCTTTACAAAAATGAATAGTGCTAATAATTCTGATTCAGAAAAACTCAAAATGTCTTAATTTTTGGAAAAAAAACTCTTTCAAATGCCTCAATGAAAACTATCTATACATATAAAATTCAAAGTCCTGACTGACTGACTGACTGACTGACTGACTGACTGACTTAACTTATATATCAACGCACAGCCCAAACCACTGGACTTAGAGACTTGAAATTTTGCACATAGATACCTTATACAATGTAGGCATCCACTAAGGAAGGATTTTTGGAAACTCCCACGGGATAAGGAAAAAACGGGAATTATATATTCGATTCTTTGTAATGGCTGAGATGATGATGATAATATATTCGATTCCGAGTGACGCTATCTCAGTAACTATAATAACTAGACTCTTCAAATTTGATACATAAGTAGGTGATTACAAAACTAAGAAACTAATTTCAGGATTTTTGGAAATTTCCACGGGATAAGGAATAAAACGGGATTTATATACTCAGTTCTACGGGATCGATTTTTCGTTTTACTGGTCGTATAAAACTTAAATTTGGCCTTCAAGTTCTCTTGGGGAGTGTAGGGGAGCACTACAAAAGGATTTCCCGAAATTCCCACGAGAACGGAAACACCGGGACTTTTCGTTTTACTGGTTGCAGAAAGCTGAAATTCGGCATGTAGGTTGCTTCGGGAGTGTAGAGGATCATTAAAAGAGTACTTTCCAAAATTCCCACGGAAACGGGAAAAAAACAGGATTTTCCGTTTTACTGGTCGTAGAAAGCTGAAATTTTGCAAGTGGGTTCCTTGGGGAGTGTAGAAGTTCCCGTAAGAATTTCGGGAATTGGTCTATTTGGCGAAATTCTTACGGGAACGGGAAAAACGGGACGCGGGGGAAAAGTTGAAATTTGTCACGTATGTATATTCGGGAGTGTAGGGGAACACTAAGAAAGGATTTTCCGAAACGCCCACAGGGACGGGAAAAAACGGGATTTTACGTTTCCAGACGAAACAGCGGAAGAAAGAGACTTAACATTTATAACGTGTGTTTCTTTAAAGGCTTTAAGTGTACTCCGAAAGCACTCCCCAAAATTTCTGCGGGAACGGGAAAAAACGTATTTTTTCGTTTTATATCATAGCGCGTACGAAGTCGCGGGAAAAAGCTATTTAGGGTATATTTTAGGACAGCCCTATAGGTTAGGTTAGGTTTGTTTTATAAAAATCCTGCAATATTTACAGTTTCAGAAAAATCAAGGTAGCGGGGCAATGCGGGGGCTTGCTTGCATGCTTGCTTGAGTGCTTGCTTTGCATGCTTGATTGCATACTTGCTTTCATGCATGCTTGCATGCTTGCTTGAATGCATGCATGCTTGCGTGCTTACTTGCATGCATGCTTGCTTGCACGCTTGCTTGCATGCTTGCATGCCTGCTTGCATGCCTGCTTGCATACTTACATGCTTGAAAGCTTGCAGGCTTGATTGCTAGCTTCTTTGAAATACTCATGGTTCACGCGTGCGAAGCCGCGGGCAAAAGCTAGTACAATTATAGTATACTAGCTTTAGTCCGCGACTTCGTCTGCTTGAATGTAAAATTTTAAAATGCCTGTTTAACGCCTAGAAAACCGTTGTGCCCTTTTAATTATTACAGCACAAATTATATTACTCAAAGGCAACAACAAAAATTAGAAAGTCTTCGAGCGCTTGTAGACGTCCGTTTTTTTCACCGGATAACGGACCGTGTTTTTTTGCCGGATTCAGGGTGGTGTATGAATTATAATGAATGTGTCTACATGCACCGGACATCGGTCCGGCGAACAATTTACGCCGGACGCACCACCGCATCCCCTCGGCGCGACGGACACCGGTCCGGTGTAAGAAAAAAACGGACGTCTACAAGCGCTCTTAGGAATTACTATTTTGATTTCCCTTTCCACCTATACGCCCTTAACCATGTTAAACGTGGCCTTAAGGTTTTGTTCTGTCTACCCCGTAAGGGATGGGGACGTGATATATGTATGTTTATATGTACCAATAGTTTTTTTTTCTGCCATAGTATTGTTTTATAATTTTAGTGAAACTGGGAATATTTGCGAGTAGATAGGGAATATCAAATAAATCTAAACCTGACATGCTGCACGTCTGATATTTTGCATGGCTGAAAACAGTTTCACGGTTCAGAGGAAAATTTTACATTTCACGGATTTTCTAGGTGACATTATTATTTGCGTCGAAAATTGCTTTTGCCAACATTGGGTTAGGTTTTTTAGACAAGGAAGGGAAACGAGCTGGGTCTGATGGTAAGCAAGCACCGCCACCCATGGACACTCGCAACACCTGATACCATGCAATGGCTAACATGTTTTAAAACTGTTTTTTAATTTGACGCTGGCAATTTTTGTTCTACAGAAGAGACTGTATGCGGAACCAAGTTTATGTGTGTGTGTGTGTAAGGAAAATACTTTAATGTGCCAGTAATTTTATCATCTTTCTAAGTCAGCGGTGGCCTAGGAGCAAAGGAAAAACATAGAATGTACCAGTTGCTTCTCTTCCCGCGCAGACGGTAAAAGCCCACCGAGGGATTGGGCGAAAATATTAGGGATCATGTTACATAGGCGATGTGGCTAGCAACCCATCACTGTTTTGATTTCCCTTTTCATTCATTTTTTAACCTATGGACCAAATGACTTAATATTTTACTTCATTTATAGACCGACTGCCGGCAAGCTGAAGTGGCAGTGGGCCGGCCATATCTCGCGAAGAACCGACAACCGCTGGGGTAAACGTGTTCTTGAGTGGAGACCGCGACTTGGCAAACGTAGTGTAGGACGCCCTCCGGCCAGGTGGGATGACGATCTGCGAAAGACTGCAGGCAGATGCTGGATGCGTCAAGCTAAAGACAGGGCGCTATTGTGCTCAGTAGGGGAGGCCTATGTCCAGCAGTGGACTAACATAGGCTGATGATGATGATAATGATGATAAACCGACTGCTTAAACGAGTGCTCGCACGCGAGCGCCGAGAGAGGAGCGGGCGGCAGGCGCACTACCCGCCCGCACCTCTCTCGGTCCCTTTGTCGTCCCACCCCGCGCCCCTGTGCCGCGGGCAAGGACTCACTTAAGCGGTCGGTCTATAACGACATAAATCCTTTTTCTTCCATTGATACCCTCATGCTAAGCGTAGCCTTTAGGTCTTGTTGCCGTAGGCTCTGTCTACCCCGTCCAGTGGACGTTGCGGTGGTCACCGTGTGCGCCCGCAACGCTCGCAGTTCAAGGCCTGGAGGGAACGTGTGTGTTTATGGCGGTAGGCCTCTCCCCTCCTTCCATAGGGAAGGCAGCGGCGAGATGGAGAGCCCGTCATACCTCCGTTCGTATGCTGCCCCGAGCGCGGAGATGCATAAGGCGCATTTTCCACACGTTAAAAAAAAAAGGCTCTGTCTACCCCGTAAGGGATTAAAACATGACTTATGTATGTATGTATGTATAGTATACCCTCATGATTAATGAGCGTACTCCTTACATAGCGCAAAATAGTCCTTAATAACCCAATACAGAATCAGCAAGCACGTATTTACCGTGAACAATATCCGGCATTCATAATATTATTTACCCGAGTTTTGGGGTTTCAGCTGTGAACAGCATTCTTTATCTAATCAGAGAGGGAATAACTCATAGGGATAAGTTGAGGCGGTAAACAATATTGCCATCCCACATTATTTTGGACTTCATTACACTCAAGATACCTATACTAAATGTTTAACCGAGTCGCACATTTATAAATTATATTAGTTTGTTGTTACTTTAAGTTACTTGAAATCTCTCAACAGATAGTGCTAGTGCATGTAATTTTAGTTCGGATGTTTTACGATAGATGTCACTCTCAGGTTCAGTCCCCATCCTGCATCGCGCTGTTTAGATTTTTCTTAATTCATAGGCATGACCGAAGACGGTCAACTTTAGCCTTCCTACTCGTGCGGTGACCATATTATTTAGAAGCGTTATATTAGTTCAGTTAAAGTTGAAGTTTCAATTCTTAGGATTAAAACTTAACCTCGCTACTCTGCTACTCACTTTGCGTAACAAGCAAGCGCGAAATAAAAATAACTTGCATGAGCGTGCACGTCAAACATCATTATATGGGCCTGACCATGACGTCTTAATGCGATTCAATTTCAACTCAGTTCAGGTTCTAGCTGTCACTTTTAGTATGGATCTGACAACGAGCGAACTTAAACTGAATCGGAGTTGAGATGCATTTGGACGTCATGGTAAGGCTGGCTTCGCTGTATTGCAAATGAGTAGCGGACTCGCAAAGTTTCTGGTCATTGAAGTGGACCTTATTACAATATTCCAGATTTACCCCCCTGTTCATAAACGCTCTGTAGGCTTCTGCTAACTTAGCAATCGTTTGTCCTTGTCTGTCACTTTGACATTTACCTTTCACAGATAAGGACAAACGATTGCTAAATTAGCAGAAGCCTATAGTGCGTTTATGAATAAGGGGGTTATTGTTTACTATAAAAATCTACACAGAAACGCGGCAACGGTTCGATTATTTGAAGCAAATCACTCAAAAGTATCATACAGAAATATCAGATCAAGTTTAATTTTCTATTAGTTGGCAGGATTAATTACAATTGTAAGTTTCTAGTGGTCTACTCGTTTATGAAATTTAGCACGAGTTTGATCTCTATCGAGTGGTAATCGAGTGTTTTCGAAAATCAGGCCCAGTATTTTATATATTTTAATTGAACTAATTTGTTTCAGCACCCAAATATTTTAAATTATAAAAAATAACATCTTGAGACTCTGTGACTTCATATCTACAAAAGCATAGCCAACATCCCATATCTAATTTGATTTAAATATACATACATACATACGTAAATCTGGTCTTTATCCCTTACGGGCTTAAATATTAAATAAATAATTTAAAATCCTTTCTATACATTAGCTATTCTATACATTTTAATTATGGACAAACGTGTAGTATAGTGTAGTTTTCATTTAATTTTGTTTTAGCTTTACCAATAGAGCCTAAAATCTCTAAGGTTCTCTACTAGGAAGATAACTTGAGGACCTTATACATCCAAGAAAATAGATATTGTAAATCCTTTGTAAATTTACTTTCAACATGAATTTATTTTATTAGTTAAATAGATTTTAACAAAATTTTGACCTGTATCTGGAATGG
This sequence comes from Pandemis cinnamomeana, assembly GCA_932294345.1. Classification (NCBI taxonomy): domain Eukaryota; kingdom Metazoa; phylum Arthropoda; class Insecta; order Lepidoptera; family Tortricidae; genus Pandemis; species Pandemis cinnamomeana. Next base: position 3,824,523 of record OW028705.1, on the reverse strand, counting down.
GGGTTCCATATATCCTATCCTACTCCTACTAATATTATAAATGTGAAAGTTTGTCAGTATGTTTGGATGTTTGTTACTCTTTCACGCCAGAACGGCTGGACAGATCTGGATGAAATTTGGAACATAGATAGGTTATAGTCCGGAATAACACATAGGGTACTGTTTATGCCGGAAAATTGCGTAATTCCTGCGGGATAGCGATAAACGAATTCTATGCAGACGAAGTCACGGGCAGAAGCTAGTAAAGAGATAAAATAATGAGTCTTTTAATGATTTTTTTTCAGTTTTCTTTTACCTTTTCCCAAATTTTAACTCACAGATAATAACTTACTTGCGGTATAATTTATAGTTTAATTTATCTGAAGCTCCCTCGTTCTTCGTTACGTCTAAAACAAAGATCGGAGTACTCCATCTTGGCGTTTCAACGCCGCCGCATCGTTTTTCATTTATAATTTACAACAGCTATGAGAGAACACTCAGAGCAGACGGTCTTTTCGGAACATGCGCTGTTGAAACACAAATTTTCAGAAATTCTTCTTTAATTTTTAAAAGCTCAATTACTAGGAATACACACACACAAATCACGTCTTTATCCCTCACGGGGTAGACAGAGCCTAAGGTAACAAGACCTACAGGCCAGGTTTAGCAAGACTGTGGGCGTATGGAGTGATGGGTTGCCAGCCGCATCGCCTATAACATGATTACTAGGAATTACGCCCATTCCCTCGATGGGCTTTTACCATCTGCGCGGGACGAGAAGCAACTGGTGCATTCTATGTTTTTCCTTTGCTCCCAGACCAGCTCCCAGACTTAGGAATAAAGTGAGATTATTTATCTACGCACATATCATTAGTGTACTAAAATGCGTTCAGACTCCCTTAGAACTTCCCAATTTACATTTTGACACCTGTATCCACCGGTTGGCCGCTACTCGGTTATCTCCGTTCCAAATTTGATCCAAATTCGTCCAGTCGTTTCAGCGTGAAGAAGGAACAGACATACACACTCAAATCGTCACATCCATCCATCCTCACAAACTTTCGCATTCATAATATTAGAAGGATAGTAGCATAAGTTTTCACTGAATCGTTCGAAACTTATTTATACATACATACATACATACATACATAAATCACGTCTTTCTCCCTTACGGGGTAGACAAAACTTATTTATGTAGGTAGGTACTACAAGTATTAATACTTCCATAATCTCAGCAACCCATCACTATTTTGGTTTCATTTTTCACCTATACGCCCACAATCTTGCTAAATGTGGCCTGTAGGTATCTGTTACCATAGGCTCTGTCTACCCCGTAAGGGATAAAGACGTAATTTGTGTGTGTGTGTGTATAATCTCATCTGTTCCTGGTTTATCTGTGTCGTGAATTTTTGTTTGAGCGCGTATGCATACCGACCTTCCTCTTGATTTGGATTAATTGGAAGATTAATCTGCGGCTGGTGATTAATGGCTTTGTGAATAAGTTATTATAAATCGGTAGAGATGAATGGGCAATGTGGTAATTGGTTTCTGTTGAGTGTATTGGTTTTTTGGAGGGTAATTAGTGGTTTAATTTGGCATGAATGCTTAATGACGCGTAACGTCTATTTTGAAAATGGTTCTGGTTTATTGGAGGGCACATTTTTTTTACTAGGTACTTTGTTAGTAACATTACTTATATTATTACAATGCTTGTGAAGACTAATGGTAACCTTCTTGTTTCTAAATTTACAGTTAGTTCAGATGTCATACATGTATATAAAATTATTTTTATATGTATATAATGTGTTTCTCGTTCAAAATCTGCGTGGAACAGTGCTTTTTCCCTCCTTGGATGTAAAAGGTTTTTGAAATTCGAACGTGATGATGACCACCATTGTTATTTATGAACCGCCATTAGAAATTTCGACTTCGTATGTTGCCGTGCCATTTACACGTATAGTACTTAATTAGGTGAGTGAGAGTGACGGAATAATACGAACTTCAAATGTAGAACTTGTTATCAGACCCCCTAACTTTTTCATTCGATTAAAAAAAATCATGCCACGTTCAGAAACGTGATCCGTTTTTCCGTTAATACCTAAGTTATTTCCAAGACTTACTAACGTTCGTTGCCAAATAAAAAACTGATTTACTAATAGTTCAACTGTTTTTTTCTTTCATCCGCCATTTTTCTCGCTGTAGTGAGCTGAAAAATTGCGTTTCGCTCGCGCTATTGTCGAAGCACTGTTTGACAATTTAAGCTAACATAATGCTCTTTTTAACCCCCGATACGAAAAGAGGGTATTTTAAGCTTCGTCTCTCTGTGTGTGTGTCTGTCTGTGGCAAGCTGTCTTAAGCTGATAGACCCATTTTGATGCAGTTTTTTCATTCGAAAGCCAGTTTCCTTGTGGTGGTTCTCCGCCACGTTTGGTAAAAATCGGCGAAGTAGTTTGAAAAGTATCAGTTCTTCTCTAAAATGTTGTAAAGAATTCTTGGCATGAAATAGAAATTATTTTTTTATAAATGCGTGAGGGGTTTTCAAATATTTAATTTATTTTCAAAAGAACTCTTCAACGGTTGGTCCGATTGATTTGAAATTTGGTATAGCTACATAATGTAGACTGGATGACAACGTAAATGCAGTTAATAAAAAGGTGATAGAGTCAGCCAAGAAGCTTGTATTAAAAATGTCATTTTCAACAGAAACTTATAAAATTCTGTGCATTCTACGACAAACGAGGTGACTCACTTAATCTCATACCGCGTAGCTTTAGTAACTTCCCGTCCAAGTCATCGCCCGACAGACCCAAATCCACGCGCCTGACGTCGTGGCGTGAATGACGTACGATTCCTCGTTTTGCACATTCATTGTATAATCATGTCGTCCGTCTGTCGCGCTGTCGCCGTCGCCCCGTGATTGATGACCCTTTTTTGTACCCTCTACCAACCCCTCCCCCCCCCTTACACGCCGGAAGGACGACCTCACACCTGACCTCCAAACACCATTCCCCATGAAAAGCCAAATAAATACAACTCCATCACGAATGTAATTTTATTACAACTCAGACATATGACAAATATGAATATTTACACGATATGTACATTTTTACACAGCCGACACCGGCGCAGAAAACCTACGATGACATAGAAAACTACACTTTAATAAATTCATCGTTACAACCCTAGGCCGAAACACCGTTTGATTCAAAATTTATAGGTACACGATAAACAAAATATACTTAGAGCTAACACTAGATATTTTATATCGGACGAGGAACATTCACTTCGTATACGCCTCCAGCGGGGCGGGACCGGGCTCTAGTCCCGCGCCGCCGGCGCATTCACGCGCACTCCCGCGCACTCACGCCGTGTCCGGCTCTAGTCTATGGAAACGATGAGCGTGTCCTCCTCGAGGCCGACGCTGGAGGGCTCGCGGTCGCGCGCGCCGCACGGCCGCACTCACATGCGCGAATGCGACACCCCGTTGGGCGCCAGCAGGGGCGCCATGGAGCCCGGCGGCGGTTCCAGTGCGAACGCCTCGCTGGGCGCCGCCGAGCGCGATGTCAGCGCGGTCGACGCGTCCGACCGCGAAGGACCCCCACACGCTGGCACTGACAAGCTAGCACGCGTCTCCGTCAGCGCTCGCGCCTGCGCTCGTGCCTGCGCGCCACCACGCTTCCTCGGAAACACGCTGTTCTCAACATGCAGAGTCGCATTCACATCTTTACCGGCAGCGCACGTACATGCTTTCAGGAAACTCTTCTTGAAATTATCAGACAGGAATGCGTACAGGATCGGATTCATGGCGGAGTTACTGTAGCTGAAGCAGGCTGCGACTAGGAACACGGTGACAGTGATGCGACTGGCACACTCGGTGGGCGGCGAGTAGATCAACGCTACCTGGAACGCCCAGTACGGCAGCCAGCATAACACGTAAACCGCGATCACGGTCAATACGAGTTTTGTTACTTTCCGGTGAGACCGTTTCTTCTCTTTGGACTTATTCTTTGGACCCACAGTTTTTAGTTTTCTAATGACGAGACAGTAGAAGACGAAAATGAGAGTCAAGGGTGCTGCGAAGCCGAGCGCAAACGAGTACAAAGTGAAGGAAGTCTGTCCTTTGTTGAATTCGCGCTCAGGCCATACGATGTTACAAGACAGTCCGTTGTCGGTAGCTATGAGCGTCGTGTACATGAAAATAGGTGTCATGACTAGAGCTGAAGCTGTCCAGGCCGCTGCAGAGACTACTCGAGAGACGAACGGCGTCCGTAATCTCGGCGCTGCTATAGGATGGCACACAGCTATGTATCTATCCGCGCTCATGATACATAAGAAAATGCTGCTCGTGAACTGGTTGATACCAGTTGATATCATGTAGGCCTTGCACATAAAGCGGCCGAACGGCCACGCTCGGAGCGACATCGTAGTGATCAAGAAGGGTATACCAATGAGGAAGCATTCGTCAGCGATAGCAAGGTTCACGATGTACATGTTGGTGACAGTTTGCATTTTAGAGTAGCGAAGGACGACGTAGATGACCAAAGTATTTCCAAGTAGGCCAACGATGCACACAAGGGCGTAGAGGACCTGGGTAACGACGTAGACGACGGGAATGTTGATGTTGGGGCAGTTCTCATACGTGCCGTTGTAAGTGCCGTTCTCATCGTAGGAATAGTTGCCAGAGCCGTACATTTCGACGTCTTCAAGTTCCATCTTAAGCGTAGGAAAGACTGATGCGAAGTGAAATTTAGGAGTTATTACCTGCAAACAAAAAGGATGTGGTTAATAAAGAAAAACTTCAATATGGACTTATACAATAAAGACTTGCCCTGGCTTTGTAACGCACAACCAAACTAACAAGTCTAAGAAGCTGAAATTTGGGACCGAAGGTTCCTTTAAGGAAGACCAGATTGTAGTAAAATTTCACGGGATATAGAAATCAGCGACGAGAGTGAAGGCCGCTTTAAATTACGGCTAAATTAAAATAAAATAATGTAGGCAACAAACGTGGAAGTAGATCACTATTAATTAAATCCAGTGCAACGTTCCAAATAATACAAGCGCTTGCTATATTTCGGTCTCAAAACTTTTTACTACGTTTCCACTGTTTAACTAAAACACAAACAGAGGCACACTGTGGTCGTAACTGCTGTCATAAATCTAACGAACCGTTAATTTCTGCTCATTCCTCGCGTCCATCTCTACACTTACTCGTAAGCAAAACATATCGTGGAAACGGCAACAAATTAAGGCCCCTGGGCCTTACCATGAAGTCTTAATACGATTCAGTTTAGGTTCGCTCGCTGTCAGATCCATACTAAAAATGACAGCTAAAACCTGAACTGAGTCGGACTAACTAAAAGTTTACTTTACACATCTTAGCAAGGGGCCTACCTGGTCTCTTAACGCGATTCTCTTTAGGATCTAAAATGAACTGCATAGCTATTTCGTACTCGTACCACGACATTACATTTGCGACTCAGTTAAAATGCGGCTCAGAGACCGATCCATTTTCTACATATTATTATGTGGAAACATCTGATGTCTATGTATATATCACTCACATTGTGTTGGCTACGGCAAACCTCTGGAGTGGACAGCCCTGCAACAATAGAAACGGTTTGTTACTCTTTTGTATATGCTCTTTTGTTAACGTCAAACCCCAGTGTAAACAATTGCTTCACATTAGCGCTATTTCTACGCTGAGCTACTAATGACCTAGGCGTTACTTCCAACTTCGATTTTCGAAGATCGTTTCATGTCTTTCCGCTCACGCTTATAGTTATTTATTTGAGAGTGAGAGGGACAGTTTGATAAGAACTTAGAAGATTGACTTTCGGAATAACCCCCAAGGGGCTGATTTTTGAAAGCACTTCGAGAATGTTCTTGCGCCGAGTATTTTCAAATACGGTAATCGAAAATTTTATTGGGACGGTTATTTTCCAATATATATTGCAATTTGCATGGCGTGATTTAAAAATCGAAACAGCCTTTAGTTTTAAGTCAAATGTGTATTGTTTATGTCCTAAAAATTTCGACATACGAAATTTAAAAATTCCTTCTCTTGGTAGCGGAGTAGCAAGGTAAATGCTTATGTATTCCTTAACATGAATTACCGCAAAGTAACGCCCGCTTCAATAAATCATACAAAATTCACTTTCAACGATACAATATACATATTTACATTAAAATGTAGACACTTTTAACCTATGAAAGAACACTCCAATAGACATTTTTAATCAGACCTTTCCAGCACCGAGTTAAAGCAAGCGAGGCAATTATTTTTCAAGTCACGCAAACAGGTTCTACGATATTTTGACAATAATGATCGTATTTCTAATGGGGACTAGCGGAAAAATCCTTCGTTCATTTTCTACGTCGAAGAAAATTACTCAAACCAACAAAGGTCATTTGGTGATTGAATTTTAAATATTCATGGAGACTTTTCAATACCCCTTAAACGAACGCTACAACACTCTATTAAACAAAACCAGAGTTTTTCAGAACTGAGGTTTTTAAAATTATCAAGTGTTGTAACTCAATTTTTTAGCTTTTTTAGGTTTCCGTACTAAAAATGTCAATTACCATTTTAGTTTTGCCTTGTTCGTCTGCCTGATGTCCGCGTCTTAGCTCAGAGAATTTTTTTAGTACTGTAAAACTGGGGTTAGATCAATTTCAGAATTCAAAGTGGATTTTCTCTTATAGTATGCCAAAAAAAAACCTGAAATATCGGTTTTTTGTTGACTATCGATTTATTAAATAGAAAAAAATTGCCGATTAGTTACGGGAAAAAAATTAGAATGTGTGTGATCAACTTTAAAGTGATATCGGGGTTACTTTGGAGGTTGGTTTATGGATCCGTCCGGGGGGAAGAGCAGTGCTTGGTCCGGTGCACCCTAGGCATCGGCTAATGATTTCCTGGCAGTTTCTGAGGAATATCATTGACCGTTGGCAACAAGATTTTTTAATTATATTTTTGGTACTTTGACATTGGCGAAGTTTTCGTCGCTATAACGACTGATACGCCACAAAATTAAATAAGAAGAAGAAGAATATTCGTTCTAATGCGATTATCCATGGAGTAAACAGGGACTACCTTTGTATGATGAAACGGGCGCCCGTTGGCCACCCGCTTTCCACTGAAATGATAACGTTAAAGAATTTCCTCAGGTTTTTGGGATCAAAGAAAACGCACGTTACGTGAGTTTTTACAAAAAGTCTTGAGCCAACTCATTACTTGAGTGCACAGCGAAAGGTGTTCAAATAGATCTTTCTCCAGACGACGACCTCTTAAAAAATACAAGAGTAAATTTAACGTGGCAGTGTCCGCTTCCCTCGTGTTTGCTTTAAACGAATTACTCCTTTGAATCTTGCAGTAATAATAGTTTTAGGTAACAAAGCTTTGAGCTGAAATCACGTACATTTCATATTGTGCTCCATATTTGCCAAAGGAGATTTACGATAGAATTAAAGCTTCTAAAGCTTTTTACGTATTTGGGTAAACCTAAAAAGCGTTCTAAACGCCGAATTTTGTTTTTACCAAAATTGTAAAGGAATTGTAATTACCCTTTCCAGCTATATAATTGGGGTTCCATAAAAAATGTATGTGCTTCAATGTTTTTTGCCCTGAAAATATCATTACAAGACGCCATTTTGCTATTTCTTCCTATAATTAATTCAAATTTTAACCCTCGACGGCAAAAGAGGGGTGATATAAGTTTAACGTCAATCTCTCTCTCTCTCTCTCTCTCTCTCTCTCTCTCTCTCTGTCTCTCTTTCTGTGTTCATCTTAGCTCGCAAAATAATGCATTAATTGTTCGTTCGCAACTTCCTTGCGATTATTCTTAGCCATGTTTGTTAGAAATCGGTTTCGTAAAAAACAATTTTTGCGTTGTGGTTTTTTTAATTGTCAATTTATAGTTACAGTTGACTTATTCATAAAGGTTCTGCGGTTGAAACGCTTCGTGGCCTCCCTTATGTTGGAAACTGGCGCTCTCCCAATTAGTATTACTCGATCTTTTGTTTCTTCTTTGTTTTATGGTGTCTGTTTTAATATGGGTACTTAAATGACATCTCATCGTTTTGTTTAAAAGCTTTATTTAACTTGTTTGTTTTTTATTTGGGTCAAATCTTCAAGTGAAAAACGGCCGAGTTCAAATAGTAACGCATCATTGTTTAGTTGATCTATGATGTGCTGACGCGTGCGCAGTTAAGCCGACAGGTGTTTAAAATGACTTCGCATTACATAAACTAGATGGCACCACGGTGCGTCTTGAAAGTTTAATGCTAAACGAAGAGATCCATCGACCGTCTTTCACAAAGGATGAATGGGCGTTTTAAGAGCGTTTAAGCTATTCGTGACATGTCAAAGTGTTTCACGATCGCTAAATCGCGGCGAGTGTTGTTGCATAGTGAATACTAGTCTAGAGGTTGCCAGGGGCAACGGAAAAGCGATTACGTACTCTCGTTGGGAAGGCCCGACGAGTACTGACTCGAACTCCGTTAGTGCGCTAGGTTACAAATCAAAGCCATTTATTGAGACAAAATATATTTTTATGTTAGGAAACAGCTATTGATTTAAGTAATAAACATATTTTATTAAAAAGGTACTGGAATAATTGTTTAAGAACGTATTGAATTTCATGATTTTTACCCATTTTTGATATTGTGTTTTTTTCAATAAACTGCTAGAACTTCGTCGTGTTATAAAACGTGAAGACAAATTCAGAATTTTACTCTGTGGTGCACTTCGTTTAGACTTCATCATTTTAAGGCCTTTCGTATATTGTAAAAACCTGCTATATCTGGCCTTAAAATAGCTTCCGAAATTTGTGATTTTTAGCAAAATGAGACGAGATTCGGTTGCGAGGAACCTCAGAATTACCATCAAACGTGATTTTGATCAAACGCACGCCTATTTGGAATAAAATGAGAGGTTTCGTAAATAATATTATTATGATTTGTGTAAGCTTTGCTCCCTGTCGAGAGGGATCAAAGTGCAACTTTTCTGTTTAAGGCTTTCCTAATTGATTTTTTTGCGAATGCAATTTGTTAAGTTGATAATTGTAAAACCACGCCATTTTCTATGCTGGTAACTCCTAATATGTTTAGAATTATTTCTTCAAGTTTTATAATGTTCGGTGTGAAACGCTGTATGCGCCACTCGGGAGCAAAATTATTTTCATCTTAGGCGTTAACACAGTGGTTCTTAACCTTTCAGACATGGGGGACCATTTGACAAAAATGTTGTCTTGCCAAGGACCACCTAAGTACCTACCTACCTAACTACAAAAAATCTAACGTATGGCTTCGATCGCCCCCAATGGATGGAATTGCACATTCACGCGTTGTGTCTGGTTGTCACTTATCTAATTATTTATTAGATTGGCCCCGCGGACCACTTAGGATGCTTCCAGGGACCACCGGTCAAGAACCACTGCGTTAACACTTGAATCCCTCACTACGCTCTGGTTCGATGCAGCGCCCTCGCCGTAAATACATAATTTTGCTCCCTGGTGACACAAATAACTATTATGGCATAATAAAGCAGAAAGAACTAAACCTACTTTAAAGTATTAGCCTGATGAGAAAATAATATTCACCGGCTCAAGTTGGAGTTGTTTTATTCCGAGTTCTTTCAAAGGCTTCATATGAATTTACTTTCCAATTTTATATTAAAGCGATCCTCACAAAAGTACAAAGTGCTTAATGGAGATATTCCTTTTTCCCTCATAATGATTTCGCTTCGCAGCCATCTTAAATTTCCGTGTTCGGGACGTTTCAAATGTTTTATTCATTATTTTCAGTATTATTTATGCGAGAATAGAAGACATAAAGTGTTTTTATGTTTTACTAACTGCTGCCCGCTGCTTTGTCACCGTTTCAGTCGTTTTGTTTATCTAAAATACTGATTCACGAGAACCTATTCCTGACAAATAATACACGTAACAAAAAAAATATTAGCAAAATCGGTATAGCCGTTCACGTGTGATGCCGTGACCAAGGGAAATAGTGGTTCATTTTTATACATATATAACTTTGCTTGCTTATTGCACAGTATGATTATTAAAAGCTTCCATGCTGGTCTGGAAGCAAAGAAAAAAACATAGAATGAATCAGTTGCTTCTCTTCCAGCGCAGATGGTGTAAATGTACATTATAGATTTTGGAGAGGTTCACATAAAATGAAAAAGCCGTGGTAGCCTAGTGGTTGGCGTCCAAGCGGGAGCGTGGGCTCCAATCTGGACTTGAATTTATGTTGGAAATATCGTGACAAAACCTGAAAACCTGCAAATCAATTCAATGGTGTGTGTCAAGTTCACAATCCGCACCACCCCGTGTAGGAATAGCCCAAGCCCTCCCACTCTAAGAGGAGGCCTGTGTCCAGCATTGGGACGTGAGCGTTTTCCAAAAAAAAAACCCACATGAACATTTTTTCCAGAATTTAAATATTTTGGGGGTTTCTTACTCAGAATAATTTACCCTATCGATTCTCATACAAGAAAAAGTGTGTCAAGTGACAAAAGAAAATGATCATGTATGGACTTTTTTGGAAAATGCTATTATTATTATGAGCCCATTGTGTCGCTCTGCTGAGCAAAGGCCTCCCGGAGATTTGATTTGATGTAAATAATAGAGTCTGTGAACAGAACTAGGTTACGATACCGTTGCGTAACTTTAGCGATATTAATGTGTATTTTTTTATTCGGCAACACATTTATTCGGGTCCCTAAATCCCAATCGAATATCTGAATGTGAACGGAGTAAATCGGTTAGCAGGTATCCTTCGGGGAAATTCGAAAAGGAACGGACCAATCACATCGTGCTATTAGAGCAGTCATGATTGACAGACCAATCGCGGGAGGGTATTCAAAAATAGATAACCATTTACGGTGACCGTTTGGAAGTAGGTTATTTAGATGCGTTCAAAATTATTTGATGAATTCGTCGTTCTGAGCATCGTGACCGTCGTCATTTGTCTTTTTTGACAGACTTCAAGCATGATCTTTAAATAGAAAGATTTAATTAATAGTAGATTAATGCCGAGGCCTGGGAAGTAGCCAATTGCTGGATGAGTAACTTGTTTAAAAACACGAACCACAGATGACTTCGAGTGAGACTTCCAGCTGAGGCAAATATAATGTTTTTCTCAAACATTGAGAGGAAATGAAAATAAATTTTGCACTAAACTTCCTCGCAACATAGATGGTTTTCGCGTTCCCGCATTTGTTCTTAAGTTTTTTTTTTATGTCATATATGTCACCCTAAGCTATTTGAGACATTGATAAAAACTTTAGACTCGAACAAAACCGCACTCCTCGGCCATCGTCCTGGCTGTATGACATTGTTGTTCATTATTCCATAGTATCTTTGACTTTTTAAAAAGTTAAAAACAAATGAAAAACAGTCCAGCATTCCAATGCGGCGATTGCGTGGAAAAGTTCAAATGACACAACTAATTAGCAATTACAAAACTTCGTAATTGTCAAGAATACTTACACTTGAGTTTTCGGAAGTTATAACTTGGATTAATGACTTTATAACGACAGAAAAATCTCATTTTCCATAACGTGTTACGACCTTTTGCGTCGGAAGTAACGATTTGTTTATTAAGGATTTAACGTGCGCGTAACTATAGTTTGTAACGCTGCGCGCGCGTCGGCCGGCGCCATATTTGTTTACTCTCGTTAATGGTGTTTTAATCCGCGAATAAACCGCTAATGTTTCATCTAGCGAAATCAACACGTTAAATATAGATCTAGTACAGCACGGTTATCACAGCTAGCGCGAGAGATGTGTCGCTAACTATACTCATCACTTTCTACAACAAAAGTAGTTCTATGCTGGTCTGGGAGTAAAGAAAAAACTATAAAATTTACCATCTGCTTCTCTTCCCGCGCAGATTGTAAAAGGCCATCGAGGGAATGGGTGATATCTTAGGAACCATGTTATAGGCGATACGGCTAGCAACCCATCACTATTTTGTTTTCCCTTTCCACTTACACCTATGCACCCACTATCATACTAAGCGTGGCCTTTGGGTTTTGTTACCTTGGGCTTTGTCTACCCCGTAAGTGATAAAGACGCGATTTATGTATGTTTACTTCGATATGAACACGCCAGTACTACAAAAAGTACAAGCAGCAAAAATGTTTAAGAAAATTATAATTTTTAACACAAACAATGTAATTGTAACAACCATTTCCTGTATTTTAATTTGCCTCTAATTATGTGCACTGAAACAACAAATTTAGGCATAAGTAGTGTAGACTGTAGAAACTAGTAAAATGAAACAAGTTAAATTATAGTGAATAATTCGAGACAATTGACAAGACTCCACTTCTTTTGTTTTTCTTTTTTTCATTCAGCGCTGCGTGCAATTAATTTTATTTGTGGCCAGTGCCAAAATAGAACAGTTTGATAAAAAAGGTAACTGCATAAATAGGTGCGTCGCTTACAACTAGGTATATTTAAAGCCGTTTTTATCATAAATTAACAAAGGCGTGACGAAAACCCTTCGTAAAGATAATTAACTATAACAAACATATTTTTCACGTGGTTCCTATAATTAATAATCGTGCGTGCCGCGTGCCATTACTCAACTTGTAATTAATAGTTACTTTGTTTCGCTCTATTATTAAATCATTTAGTCTACTTTCACGGCGTTGGCTTCGGACTTCAAAAACTATCTTTCGACTGCGTAAGGTGCTTTTACTTTGGAAGTGTCATCGGTTTGTGTTTTCAAACACGTTACACATGTGTTATTATTATTATTATGAGCCCATTGTGTCGCTCTGCTGAGCAAAGGCCTCCCGGAGATTTGATTTGATGTAAATAATAGAGTCTGTGAACAGAACTAGGTTACGATACCGTTGCGTAACTTTAGCGATATTAATGTGTATTTTTTTATTCGGCAACACATTTATTCGGGTCCCTAAATCCCAATCGAATATCTGAATGTGAACGGAGTAAATCGGTTAGCAGGTATCCTTCGGGGAAATTCGAAAAGGAACGGACCAATCACATCGTGCTATTAGAGCAGTCATGATTGACAGACCAATCGCGGGAGGGTATTCAAAAATAGATAACCATTTACGGTGACCGTTTGGAAGTAGGTTATTTAGATGCGTTCAAAATTATTTGATGAATTCGTCGTTCTGAGCATCGTGACCGTCGTCATTTGTCTTTTTTGACAGACTTCAAGCATGATCTTTAAATAGAAAGATTTAATTAATAGTAGATTAATGCCGAGGCCTGGGAAGTAGCCAATTGCTGGATGAGTAACTTGTTTAAAAACACGAACCACAGATGACTTCGAGTGAGACTTCCAGCTGAGGCAAATATAATGTTTTTCTCAAACATTGAGAGGAAATGAAAATAAATTTTGCACTAAACTTCCTCGCAACATAGATGGTTTTCGCGTTCCCGCATTTGTTCTTAAGTTTTTTTTTTATGTCATATATGTCACCCTAAGCTATTTGAGACATTGATAAAAACTTTAGACTCGAACAAAACCGCACTCCTCGGCCATCGTCCTGGCTGTATGACATTGTTGTTCATTATTCCATAGTATCTTTGACTTTTTAAAAAGTTAAAAACAAATGAAAAACAGTCCAGCATTCCAATGCGGCGATTGCGTGGAAAAGTTCAAATGACACAACTAATTAGCAATTACAAAACTTCGTAATTGTCAAGAATACTTACACTTGAGTTTTCGGAAGTTATAACTTGGATTAATGACTTTATAACGACAGAAAAATCTCATTTTCCATAACGTGTTACGACCTTTTGCGTCGGAAGTAACGATTTGTTTATTAAGGATTTAACGTGCGCGTAACTATAGTTTGTAACGCTGCGCGCGCGTCGGCCGGCGCCATATTTGTTTACTCTCGTTAATGGTGTTTTAATCCGCGAATAAACCGCTAATGTTTCATCTAGCGAAATCAACACGTTAAATATAGATCTAGTACAGCACGGTTATCACAGCTAGCGCGAGAGATGTGTCGCTAACTATACTCATCACTTTCTACAACAAAAGTAGTTCTATGCTGGTCTGGGAGTAAAGAAAAAACTATAAAATTTACCATCTGCTTCTCTTCCCGCGCAGATTGTAAAAGGCCATCGAGGGAATGGGTGATATCTTAGGAACCATGTTATAGGCGATACGGCTAGCAACCCATCACTATTTTGTTTTCCCTTTCCACTTACACCTATGCACCCACTATCATACTAAGCGTGGCCTTTGGGTTTTGTTACCTTGGGCTTTGTCTACCCCGTAAGTGATAAAGACGCGATTTATGTATGTTTACTTCGATATGAACACGCCAGTACTACAAAAAGTACAAGCAGCAAAAATGTTTAAGAAAATTATAATTTTTAACACAAACAATGTAATTGTAACAACCATTTCCTGTATTTTAATTTGCCTCTAATTATGTGCACTGAAACAACAAATTTAGGCATAAGTAGTGTAGACTGTAGAAACTAGTAAAATGAAACAAGTTAAATTATAGTGAATAATTCGAGACAATTGACAAGACTCCACTTCTTTTGTTTTTCTTTTTTTCATTCAGCGCTGCGTGCAATTAATTTTATTTGTGGCCAGTGCCAAAATAGAACAGTTTGATAAAAAAGGTAACTGCATAAATAGGTGCGTCGCTTACAACTAGGTATATTTAAAGCCGTTTTTATCATAAATTAACAAAGGCGTGACGAAAACCCTTCGTAAAGATAATTAACTATAACAAACATATTTTTCACGTGGTTCCTATAATTAATAATCGTGCGTGCCGCGTGCCATTACTCAACTTGTAATTAATAGTTACTTTGTTTCGCTCTATTATTAAATCATTTAGTCTACTTTCACGGCGTTGGCTTCGGACTTCAAAAACTATCTTTCGACTGCGTAAGGTGCTTTTACTTTGGAAGTGTCATCGGTTTGTGTTTTCAAACACGTTACACATGTGTTATTATTATTATTATGAGCCTATTGGGTCCAGCAAAGTCCCCCCCCCCCCCCCCCCCCCAACGCTTCCACTGCTCTCGGTCTGCTGCGGTGTGTCCAGTCCCTTGAGAAGGTGTCCAACTCGTCCCGCCGTCGCCGTCTAGGTCTGCCGGGCCGCTTTGAGTTAGTGGGACTCCAATTAGTGGTTGTCTATACATTTTTGTAAATAAATACTGTCTGTACTGTTTAAATTAGTTAATTTAATTAATTGTTATTTGCAAAATAAATACTATCAGGTGATCCAATAGCTCCGACCTTCCTTGCCGTTTAAAAACAAAATTACAGCCTACCAGAAAGCTTGTCCGTAAGCCTTGTTTTTAACTAAAACGCTAATATTGATATAAACGGACTTATACACAAATTAGTTCAGAAATAATTATAATATAATTAGAATAAAAGATTAGCGTTTTAAATGAAAATAATTTCACGGTTTTTGGCAGGCCGGGTTTTTTTAACGGCAAGGTAAACGAGCTATTGGGTCACCTGATGCTATTTTTTTTGGAAATCAACCACTTTCAAATCGTCGAAGAGACAAGCAAAGTTTAATTGCCGGGGGCGCGGAAGTGCAGCGCCAAGTCGCAGTGCCCGGAAACTGCACTCTGAGAGCACTTTATTTCTTTTCTCCGCATAAAGCTTTCTTCCCACCGAACAAAGGCCAACGTTGTCTGTTGCAGTTAGGATCACCACCGTATTCACCATTTCCTTCATTCAAGCGGGGACGAGGGTGGAAAGTGGTGGTGTGATACATAAATCACGTCTTTCTTTCTAACGGGATAGACAAAGCCCGAAGACCACGTTTAGCATGATTGTGGGCGTATAGGTGGAAAGGGGAATCAAACTAGTGATTAGTTGGTCGCCGCCATGCCTGTAACTCGATTCTTAAGCGCCTTATTCCGTGTGAAATACGACAAAGAACTACTTGTTACTCTGAAGTTCGATATTTCAAATTCGTCGCTATTATATTCCATCCTCCTGTCATATTAACAGTTAGTGAGAGTGGAACTTACTTTTCTAACGATATCGTATTGAAATTAATCTTCTAGTGTAAAATTCTAAATGTCACTTAAAAATTAGAACTCAGAAAAATCCGAAAAGTAAAGCTATGGCCGGGAATCGAACCGGGGTCCTCGTCATTCCGTGAGGCGTGCTTACACCACCCATAGCAGGTGGGTAGTTTTCGAATTTTTCTACCTATTACTAGCTGTCACGTGACCTAGTTACTAGGCGATTTTTTTGTCGCTAAGCGTCATCTGATTGAATGATGTGTCTGTATGACACAACTACAAACTCCCGTGATTCGAAGATTGTATGATGGGCCTTACAAATTCAGTCCGTAGTCGGTATCGATAATTCAAAATCCGAAACAATGACGCAGATCCTTATCAAACCTTTTTTGTGGTAATCGGATAAACGCTGTACCATCGATGGCCTCGTAATCGGCGGCTTGTAAATCTAATCTGTCAAAACAGTACTGTAAATGACAGTCATGATTATCTTTGACGAAGACCGCCTGTACAATTACAAAGCTCTAAGGCAAATTTATTACAGAATATTTTTACTTATTTTTGGACGTCTACGTATTCGTTTGTATATCAAGATTATTTTCCTGACGAACGTGAGCAAGTATCAAGTGGAAGTTTTTTTTAAATATTCTAGGCAATGGTGTCTTTAAACAAATGAAAAATGATCTTTAAAAAAAAATCGCATTATTTGAATTGGATGCTTTATTGCGCGAGTCTGACCCGCACTTGGCTGGTTTTTTATAATAATTACATACATACATACATACATATTATCACGTCTTTATCCCTTACGGGGTAGACAGAGTCTAAGGTAACAAAACCTTAAGGCCACGTTTAGCATGATTAAGGGCGTATAGCTGGAAAGGGAAATCAAAATAGTGATGGGTTGCTACCCGCATCGCCTATAACATGATTCCTAAGACTTCCGCTCATTCCCTCGATGGGCTTTTACCATCTGCGCGGCAGAGAAGCAACTGGTAAATTCTATGTTTTTTCTTTACTCCCAGACCAGCATGGAAGAAATTTACAATAATTTATTTTGAATAATCTTTTTGTTTCTTTTTCGATAAGTGTAGAAATTCAACAGAGGTAATAAAGTTAAATACATTATGTATGTATAGGTATAACATGTTAGTCAAAATAACGTTGTGAAATGCAGTGAATAATTCCGTGCATGGCGGGAAGAACTTGATAACTCCACTTACACGATTTTTTTTTTATCGTCGCAATGGCTTCCTACAGCATTGGTTTTGTAGGAAAAAAATTGACAACTCGATATCTACGATACTTTTAGAGATATTGCCTCGTGAGTATTTGAATATATCCATACGCTGCGTATTTTATTTAACGAAACGAGATATATACGCGATGAGTCACAAAAAAATATATAATATCGTAATATATCCTTACATCAACTTATGCTCAAAAACCGATCTAGCGTACGTAAATTGACAAAACAAGATATCAAAGCGACGACTAACACAGTATTACGTTAACAAATAAATATATCGTTTTATCTACTTATATTCAACTACTGGTAACTTGATATGTCAATTTATACTTACACTATAAAGTTAACAATTAATATATTGACGTTATATTTCGACTTATCAAGTTACTCACGCTATGCACGGAATATGATATCTCGTGTTATCTTAGTAGTTTCTCATTTATAGACCGGGTCAAATCAAAAATATGTTCTTTATTGAATAACTTGTCACATTGTGTCATGTCTCATACTGATGTCGCATACTACTTTTCCCGAGATATATGAGAACAGGGGTGCGTTCAGTTTGATCACCCGACGACGCCCGACTACGCACTGGCCCGTTCAGTAAGTCAGTGCGATCATCGGACGATCACACCGGTCACCCCATAAAATAGATGGGTAAAAAAAGCCCAGACGTCACTTTGACAGTTGAAAAGCGGCAAAATTTATAATTCGAACGCTGGGGATATAAACTTATTATTACGAATACGAAATCGCATACCATCGACATTTAAATTTAATGTGAATTTAATTTAAAATGGGAGATTCAATGAAGACATTAATGATTCAAGATGAAAAGGGACAGAAATATAATAATATAATATCAAAGATATCAGAAATATAATATCAAAATAAATATAAAATGAATTTCTATTCAGGTCTCGGAGCAAATATTTATTTTAAATTTATTTTGAATTGACACTTTTGACAGAAGAACGTCCCAACTCGTTCGGTAAGTGTGTTCATGATCGGACGATTTTCATCCGACTTTAGTTACTGAACGTAGCCCAGAAGTCGTTCTAATTTTTCTTAGGTAGTGCAAAAAGTGCGCTTGCATTCCCAAATTATTGAAATTTTATTACGAACATTTTTATTACATTTTTTTTATTACAAACGATTAATGTGTATTATTGATACCCAATTCTATGGTGAATAAGTTGATAAGTCATCGGTGAACATGTTGATAAGTCAATTATTATGCATAATAAGATAGTAAGAAAGATAAACATACCCATATTTGAAAAACCATCTAAAATTACTCTTAAATCAATTTAGACATTTCAATTACACTGAAAAACTGATTTTTAGGAATTAAATTAAATAATGTTTTCACTGGTTTGAGCACTAATGTATGGGTAATAAGTTGATAAGTCTCTGGGTAGTATGTTGATAAGTCTAATATCTTACAAAATAAGCAGAATTTACGAGAACACGTAACATAATTTGAAAGATTACATAAAATTATCCATAAATCAAGCTATAGAGATGAGTTCGAGATAAAAACGGATTTTGGAGAAAATGACAAACTTTAAAATCGCTGCCCTGTAAAATTGCCATTTTGGAGTTATCAAGTTCTTCCCGCCATGCACGGAATTATTGAAGCTATCATAATATATCTGGAGAGAATAACATTCGTTCTATCGTTTGCTTCTAGTTCTTCGCTGAACGTAGGATCCTTTGCTCTAAGTACAATTTTATACAATTTGAAGCCACGAACGCCATTGTGTTCGTTTAATATTTTTCTAGCATTCGAAAACGTACAAATTGAAGCGCATGAATAGAGTAATTTGTTAAAACACTGTTTTTTTTCTCGTGTTGAACAAATTTATTTGACAGATTTCTAGGTTTGGTTAAAGTTTACTGGACGGTTATTTAAGAAACATGTTACATGAGCCACTGAACACCTTAAATTAGTTCGTTTAGATAAAAACGTAGAATGGATTACATTTTATTTTAATGCAGGTTGTACTTTTTTACATTTATTTTTCATGCCCAGTCTTAAAGTTACACACGCAACAGTTACTACTGTATCACAATTCACAGATAGAGGTTTACTAAGGTAGGTAGAATATTTTAATACTGGCTGATACTTTTGACGCTTTTTTTCGTCACTCACAAATCTTCAACGAATGTAGCGTTACTAATCGACTAGAATATTTGGCAATAATACATGGATATAAAATCAACAGACTGATTTAAAATAATATTAATCAGTTGGGGTGTCTGAAGTTTTCAGTAGGTGGTGACACTTTCCAAGAACCATAATATTTTTTCAGGTTTAAAGAAAAAAGTTCAATTAAAAATGATTTAAAAGCATATACAGGGTGTTCAGTAAAACAGAACTAACGTGTTTATTTTACCTGGAGAAACAGCTATTCATCCCGTTGCTCCTCAACTGAAACAATAAAAACAAATATTAGAACACAAAGACTAGGTATTTTCAAAGAACATCAGCGTTCTTTCAGCTCCATCCATGTTTTCTTCCATGCTGGTCTGGGAGTAAAAAAAAACATAGAATGTACCAGTTGCTTCTCTACCCAAGCATTAAATAAAAAGCTTATCAAGGGAATGGGGGAAAATCATAGGAATCATTATAGGTGATGAGGCTAGCAACCCATCACTATTTTGATTTTGTTTCCCCCTATACGCCCTTAATCATGCTAAACGTGGCGCACATCTTATAAATCCTATAAACACATAAAAAAAGAAATCGAACGCTGGCTAATGAGTTTGAACCATCACGAAACCGAAAATTTCTTACAGCCTGTATAAATACACTAATACTCACATACTACACACACACGCACACACACACACACACACAAGTTTTCATTGTTTATATTTGTCCCATATTGTTGTAACTGCTTCTAGTCTCCGCGGCATAGGCCCCGTGTCTAGAGCGGAGGCTGCGGAACAAACACATTGTAACCTTTTGCATATTATCAATAAAGACTTTTTTACTTTACTTTTTAAATGGAAGTGGAAGCAACCCAAAAGATACACACACAAGCTTAATACTTTATTTATTTATTTATTTATTCATTGTCAAGTCATGTACATACATATGAAGATGTGTGTGTGTGTGTGTGTTATTCCTAAGTATATTGTATTTCTTCCTGTTATATATCTACGTGTATCGAATGTGTGTAAATAAATGTTTATCTCTCTCTCTCTCTCTCTCTATCTATCTATATATATCTCTCTCTCTCTCTCTCTCTATCTCTCTCTCTCTCATTGTTCTAAGTCAGTCCATGACGCCCCGTAAGGGCACACAATAGTAAAAGTGTAAACGAAAACGGAGTAAAATAATAAATCATGACCACCTGAAGAATCAAGATTTATTGTTACACTCGAGCCTTACTAAGTGGAAGATCATAATGCCTCGTTAACCTTAATAGACGCTTGGCTCCGTAGGGAGCCAGTTAGTCATACAAACAAGGGAAAGCGGGCAACCGCGGCGCTCGTTGGTTGTTCAGAAATAATGATAAAAAGTTTTAAAAGGTTGTAATAAGAGTTCGATTTTAATTTTACTACTTCCTGTATGCTTTGTGTGCTATGCTCGAGACTATCAGCGATTTTTCTACCAAATCGGTACTCCGTCGGTTAAAAAATCATTGACTGTTTGTTTTTTAACCGACTTCTGTTATTTTATTTTTCTAAAATATATTGCAACTCTTACTTACATATATCACGTCTTTATCCCTTGGTAGACATAGCCTTTTTTTTGCGGCGGGAAAATGCGCTACGCATACGACCGCGCCGTGGGGACGGCGCGGAAGTTATGTGGGACTCTCCTCCCCGGCCCCCCTCCCGAATGGAAGTGGTAGACATAGCCTAAGGTAACAAAACCTTAAAGCCACAATTAGCGTGATTAAGGGCGTACAGGTGGAAAGGTAAATTCAAATAATGATGGGATTGCTAGCCGCTTCGCCTTTAACGTGATTCCTAACACTTTCACCCATTCCCTCGATGGGCTTTTACCACGCGCGGGAAGAGAAGCAACTGGTAAATTCTATGTTTATTCTTTACTCCCAGACCATCATGGTAGGAAATTGCTATGATCATGGGAAAAATTAAATGTGATCTTCTTCTTCTTTGTGGCGTATCAAGTCGTTATAGCGACGACAACTTCGCCAATGTCAATGTAAAAAAATATAATTAAAAAATCTTGTGACAAAATGTCGGCAACGTTGTACGGTAATGGTCAAAGACCCCCCTCCCCCCTGTCGGGCTCTTAGCCAACGGTCAATGATATCCCTCAGAAACTGCCAGGAAATCTTGATGTGAAATGTGGAAATGTGATCGGTTCAAGATATTAAAGAAGCAGAATCGAAAAGAAAAAATATTTTGTCATTAGTTCAGTAGGTAAGTTTAATCTGTAAATAACGTTAAGGCAAGGTGTGACGGCTGTCGGAACTCATCAGGTTGTAACGGCATTAATTTTAGTTCTCTGACAGGCTTTTAAGATTTGTTCACGAACTGTCAGTATCGATATTAACTTGTATTTTAGGTTTCAATTTGTCATTTCAACAGAACAAGTATTTAATAGTACATTACTGCAGAGGCTGGGAAGGTAGGGATTGCCGACGGAATAGGTATAGACAACAATTAAATAAAATTAAAATAAATCCCTACTAATAGGTACCTATCACTACATTCTTCCATGCTGGTCTGGGAGTAAAGAAAAACATTAGGGGGCACGGTAGTGCCCCCGCCAAGTCGAGCGCGAAGCAAACACTGCCGTACCACCCTTCACTGGAACCATTTCGCCGCATTTACACCAAAAACATTCTGTAAAAAACTAGCCAAGTCTCGATGGAGCTGCTTGTTTATCTCTAAAAAGTAATGAAATCTAGACAGTCGTGCCAAGTCTAAGGTTCCTTTACTGCGATTTCTTTATTATTATTATAGTTAAAGTTGTGTGACTTGGCCGTTGAAGGGTACACAAGGGTACAAAACCAGGTGCTTCATGACACCATTGCACCAATCTGTCGCCAGAATCGCTACCCATTGACGATGGAAAATTGCCACTTGGAAAACGTTGATTCAATAACCAGTCAATTGTAGGCTTGATAAAGCTGCGTATTTCAATAATGCTTATGTATGGGCATATTCCATCGTCAACGGGTAGCGGTTCTGGCGACAGATTGGTGCAATGGTGCCAAGGAACACCTGGTTTTGTACCCTTGTGTATTTAGTAGTTTATTTTATGATTTGTTTATTGTACTTAGATATGTATCTATTGTGGCTTTCACTATCTGGAATTTTAAACTCACATTTTTTTGGCCCCTCGTTTAATGCTCCTCTGCATCTACTCAAAGGTTAACTGGTAGAGATCCCTTATAGGGATAAATTCGCCTTTGTGCATATATTAATGTTATTTTTATTGTTTTGTGAATTGAATCTGTTTCTTTATATTTGTACAATAAAGCATTTACTTACTTACTTTTAAAAGTCAGCCCATAAATCAAAGTCACCCCGGTTACGGTATTGAACTAGGCTAGCCGTTAACACTTAATGAGAACGTAATCCGGCAATTTCAATTTCCTACCCACTTTATACGACCAAATCAACTAAGCTAAGAAACGTGATCTAGAACAAAGTAATCTTATATCGGAATGGCCTATTCCTTTGCTCCGCAAACACGGGGACAAACAGAATGCCGGTTGTGTGCTGAAGTGACGCGCGCGCAAAGCAAACGTAAAGTGTTGTGACGGAAGGATTGGCCGAAACCGAAGGCGACACCGGTACCATATTTCGGATTATATTAGACTAGCCTTCCGTCCGCAGCTTCGCCCGCGATAAATTAATTTTCCCGTAGGAAAAGGTATTTTCCTGAGTCACTCAGTGATAATGTAAATTAATATGTAGATCGCCGAAGTCGGAGACACTCAAACTCAGTCCCCCAAGACACAGGTTTTTACCTAGTTTGGGGGCCGGAATTTTTGACACGTCATATGACTTCTCGGTACATTTCGATAGTCCCTAAGTACTGTACTTGTTTCTGTTTTGGTTTTGAGTGTACAATAAATCATTTTTATTTTATTATTATTATTATTATTATATAATGTAGCTTTCTAACGGCAAAAGAATTTTTGAAATCGGTCCAGTAGTCTTGGAGCCTATTCAATTCAAACAAACAAACAAACAATCAAATCTTTCCTCTTTATAATATTAGTAGGTATAGATTAGTATAGATTAGCATTAACACTGACTACCCTGCGCAGTTGAAGGCGTATTGGCTCGATGGATCCTCTGAAATGAATGTGATGTCTTTTGTAACTTGTGTGTGTATGCATATATTTATATATTATGTTGTAGTATATTGTATTTATTGTGTATTAGTTTATCGTATTTATTAATTACTAGCTGACCCAGCGAACTTTGTTCCGCCTTAAATTTGAAAAATTCCAGTGGTTTGGGCTGTGCTATCCCGCGGGAACTATGCAATTTTCCGGGATAAAAAGCGGTTTAAGCGTGAAAAGGTAACAGACAGACAGACAGACAGAGTTACTTTCGCATTTATAATATAAGTAAGGATGTGTAGTTTATTATTATTATCTTACATTATTTAAAATTTAGGCATTTAGGCTTATTTTTGGTTTCGATCGGTTCTTTTTTTAGGGTTCCGTACCTCAAAAGGAAAAAACGGAACCCTTATAGGATCACTTTGTTGTCCGTCTGTCCGTCCGTCCGTCCGTCCGTCTGTCAAGACCCTTTTTCTCAGTAACGCGTGGAGGTATGAAGCTGAAATTTATATCAATTACTCAGGTCTACTGTCCCTTGAAGCTGTGAAAAAATCAAACTTCTAAGCCAACGCAATCAAAAGATACAGCCGTTTATGCCGCAAATTTCCGCAAATTTTCAACTCTCAAGGGAATCAAAACCTACAAGGTAGTTCCCGTGAACGCAGAATCTTGAAATTTGGTATGAAGGTAGGTCTTATAGCACAGATTAAAGAATAATTGCGAAAACCGTAAATGTGTATGTATGTCTGTATATAGCAGTGACCAATATAAAGTAACCCCACACTGCGTACATTTTGCTTTGGAACAGGGCTCTGCTTACACTGGTTTTAGATATTTATAGATAATGATACGGAACCCTCGGTGCGCGAGTCCGACTCGCACTTGACCGGTTTTTTCTGTGTGTCTACTCTTGCTTAATACTTATGTCCTGTCCTGTGCATGTGTGTTGTCTTTTATTCATCGTTTTCTTATATTTTATGTACAATTAAGAGTTATACATACATAAGCAGCCAAAAGATTGAGGGAATGATAATTACGGAAACGGATAACTCACGTTAAAAAGTCGAGTGATGCTACTCCGAAACATGTTGAGCGTCACTGCCACCACAGACTGGACTTTTACCATCAGCGCGGGAAGAGAAGCAACTGATACATTTTTTTTCTTTGCTCCCAGACCAGCATGGAAGAACAACAGTTAGCAATAAATAAATAGGTATTTGGTAGAAACCATAATCAAGCACTAGCAACTGTTTGTCGAGCAGTGAGCTCTTTCTTCTGATAAACCTTCCTCTATTTGATGATTTAGTGTAGTGTAACAATTCTGTGACGGGTTCATAGAGGGTAGTAAGTATATGTTACAAATAATGATATTCTGTGGAACGCAACACGAGTTTCATATTGTGGACTTTTAACTTCTTCAATTGTGAACTTTATCTTGTCAAATGAAGGTGCATTTAACACTGCATGTACTGACTTTTTCATCACCATGGCAGCCGAATGACGTCCACTGGCTGATTTACGGCCTCCCCCAAGGCCGCTCAGACCAGTCTTGTGCATTCCGCATCGACCTTTGGGGGGAAAATGCCTTTGTAGCCACGCTTGGCAGGCGGGTTGTCGACCGCAGTTACACTAAATAGTTTGCGGAGGACGCTGCTGCCCATGGTTTATCCTTTAGTTGCCTCTTACAACACCCTCGGAAAGAGATGGAGTGGTGCAATTCTCGACCGACACCACACGTCTGTACTGACTGATATCAAGTCAATGGTGGTACAAAAGGTTAAGATGCGCTGTTATGGAGGGTAGCAAAAAGTTGCCTTGTAGGGGTTTGTCGGAGCGGAAAATGATCCAGCTAGTCTGATATCTAGAAAAACGGATTTTGTTGAGTTTTGATAACACCGAGCTTTGTACGATCACCGAATAATGGTAAGCGAGAAAAGTCGCGGGTAAGAGCTAGTATAACAATAAACAGCGGAGATCGTTAATCGTTAGTGATGTATTTTAATACCCGTCAGATTTTCGACATAGACAGACAGACGTTGCTTAAACACAATCCCGACGATTCGGGGCAATCAGTGCCAGGTGATTTCAATCGCGAAACACGTAATGCTGTAATAATGGAATATACACTTTACAGCCGTAGTTTTAAGGAGGTTATTTCAAGTACAGATGAAACCCAGGTGGATGGCCGCTCGCTTTGATCACGCAATTTGTTTTTACTTCGTTTTGTACTCATAGAAATGTTTGAAGATTTTCAGTTGATTCCGAATTGGCGTCCAATCAAGCCAAGAACCTTGAATTTAAAGCATCTATATTAAGAACTAGCTGACCCGGCGAACTTTGTTCTGCCTTAAATTTGAAAAATTCCTTTGTAAGTGCATCTTTATACTAATCAAGGAATAATGTGTAGGCATGCTAAATTTAATGTCTGTAGCTTTATTAGTACAACATTTCGGAATTTTCCAGTCCCATGGGAAAATCAGGATAAAAAGTATCCTATGTCCGTCTCCTGGTTTTAAGCTACCTCCCTACCAATTTTCAGCCAAATCGGTTCAGCCGTTCTCGAGTTATAAATAGTGTAACTAACACGACTTTCTTTTATATATTTAGATAACAATAAGAATAATTTGATCCCATCAAAATTGTTACATTTAAAAAGATGCAAGTCTCGCAACACCATCATCGTCATTATCGGCCCGTAGCAGTCCATTGCTGGACATAGGCCTCCCCCAAAGAGCGCCTTAAAGACAGGTCTTCGCGGCCCACATTTAGCGGACTCTCACGACCTTCGCTTCAGCCCATCTTGTGGGGTCTTTCCCACATTGCGTCTTCCGGTACTCGACCTTCTGGCTCCTTAGCCGTCGGTCCTGCGACTGTGACTTACCTACCGGCACTTGAGTGTAGCTATTGTTCGGGCTATGTCGGTCACCTTCGTTCTTCGTCTACTCAAATATCTTTTCTAAAATATCTACCAGTTCTTTCAATATAACTTTGTCCCAGAGGATTTAGCATTGGTGTGTTGAGCACTGTTTTCCATAACGCAATCAGCATAAAAACGATACAGCTGTAAAACATTCCTCGGGGACAGGGCTGGCGCGAGTATAATATATTTAACCTGAACAAACAATAGTAGATTGATAAACAAGGGTTGAAATT
This sequence comes from Pandemis cinnamomeana, assembly GCA_932294345.1. Classification (NCBI taxonomy): domain Eukaryota; kingdom Metazoa; phylum Arthropoda; class Insecta; order Lepidoptera; family Tortricidae; genus Pandemis; species Pandemis cinnamomeana. Next base: position 3,797,848 of record OW028705.1, on the reverse strand, counting down.
GACCCATTTCACCTGAGATATTTCTGGCGATCGAACGAAGTGAAAGCGCCAATAGTTCGAGGGTGAAATGGGTATGAACATGTATGTAACGAATATGAGGAAAGTAAATGATGGTATTATGACAGATGTCACTAATGTCGCACGGTCGTACTTAATATTTGTTACGTTTGTCTTTCTTTTCCCGCTCTTTTTCTATTGTGAGATTTGCGCGCATTGCGCATTTCTTCTGCGCACCAATGGCTGCCGGCTAGTTTTTTTTAAACTTAAATTGCAGACACGGAGGTCGCTGTCAATTAATTGTCGACTTATATTTCAAGCTAAAAAAAAGTTACCGAACGTAATAATTCCTAATCTTATATAGCTTGCATAAGCTTATATAGCGTGAATGTTATTTTCAAAAAAAAATATTTAGCCTTTTACAATTAAAAAGGAACTATTTGTATAGAAGAATCGACAACCGCTGGGGTAAACGTGTTCTTGAGTGGAGACCGCCACTCGGCAAACTTAGTGTAGGACGCCCTCCGGCCAGGTGGGATGACGATCTGCGAAAGACTGCAGGCAGATGCTGGATACGTCAAGCTAAGGACATGGTGCTTTGGCGCTCATTAGGGGAGGCCTATGTTCAGCAGTGGACTAATATAGGTTGATATTGATGATGATGATTCGTATAGATGATTAAATAAAGCATAGATTACATGGCTGTATACGTATTTCCATTGCTATATACCTCATTTGGATTAACTATGAAGAGTTGAGATTTTTTTTTTCAAATTACTTTCAAACCTAGGCTCGCGATGAGATATAACACGCCACAGCTCGTTTCAAAAAACCTCACTCGTGTTTTAAAAACCCTCATTATGTAACGGTTGCATAAAACACTATTTTTGCTCCCAAACCAGCATGGAAGATTATTTTTAAGTTTTATATAATTCTAGCGGTGATTCTGTGGCTAGGTGGTCACAGAGTGGTGGCCAAGACTGGGTCGAAGGTCAGTGGGCAGACCATCAGCCCGTTGGTCAGACATCTGTTATTCGGCTGGAAAACTGTGGATGAGACTGGCACGGGATCGGGCAAAGTGGCGTGTAAATGAAGAGGCCTTTACTCAGTAGTGGGTGGATGTGGGCTGATTAGATTAATATAATTTTATGAACAATTGGGACAACCCTAGCATTTCTGTATTCAATAAGGCGTTTGCGACTGACGTCCCCGACAATCCAGAGACAGCGCCTTTTGAAGATGCACAACTTATTGAAATCTCCTACCAACTACAGAAAACTCTAGCTAAAAACCCGCCACACAATACCAAACTCTATCACAACCGCAAGCGATTCAAAACCGAACGAAACCAAACAAGCAAAAGCTCGTATGATTAATATTGCTCGCTATTTCATTGAAAATTGAGCGCTGAATTTGTCGCTCTAGAGTTGTGTTTCGTTTGGAGCGTATTCAAATGAATACAAGTCCAATATTTGGTTCAAACGATTATGTAGTTATGAAACTGTTTGCAAATAGGGTTCAATGACCCGTCTGGCTTGGTCGCCGAAAAGTTTTCTAGCAAAAAGTTATTTCCCTGTAACTTGTATTAGGGTACTCAGTTCTACGAGATTATGAATAAATTCATGTTTTATTGTATACGTTGTCAGTATCTTGTTTGTAATAATTTATATTCTAAGTGAGTCGGTAAATTTGCAGTTGTTAGCTTGCGCATCCGTTTCATTTTTGGTTAATATTTTGATATCTACTGATACGTAAATACATAAATCACGTGTTGATCCCTCACGGAGTAGACAAAGACTCCTAATACGGCCCTATATAGTGCCTATAGGTAGAAAGGGGAATCAAAATAGTGACGGGTTGCTAGCCGCATCGCGTGTAAAATGATTCCCTCGATGGGCTTTTAGGATCCTAAACAGCTGGCACATGCTATCTCATTTGCCTTTATCCTCGACTAGCATGAAAGAACAAAACTTCTTGCTTCAGCAAAACTAGGTCAAGAGCCAAACACCCTTCATTCCCCGTACAGAATTTAACGGCAAAATAAAACCATATTTAGTTTAATTTCCCGAAGTATTTCCAATAAGTGAGTTGCAAATTTATTGAGACGAAATTGACTTTGGCAGAAATCAGAGCGAAGTTATGCCGAAGTTAAATTAAGAGTTCGAACTTCTCGGAGCACGTAACTTTGACATTGACGTAGCCGTGTTTTGTTAAATTTTTGATGACGTGCCTTCTTATTACTTAACCGATAACTTGGGGTGCGAATCGGGTTACCCGGGTGACAGAGGGTCTTTTGACCGTATTCTACCGTAACAACGTCACCGATATTTTGTCACAAGATTGTTGAATATATTTTTACTACTTTATCCCTAAAATTGAATTGAGCCGATAACTGAGTTGCACCAAGTTACTTTATCAATAATTTTAACCATAACCGACGGTTTGAGGTACTGCAAAACGGGGTTAGCGGGGATTTTGAACTTCCTAGTAATTTTTAGATGATAATTCAAACAGACATATTACTTGAGGTTGTTTTATATTGAGTCTTGACTAATACAACATAATTAAAATATATAAACTTAGGCTACCTTAAAATAACTTAGTAAAATAAAACTTATGTTAAAAATTAAAATAAATTTGGACCCTTAGGTAGGGTCCCCATCACGCAGGCAGCATTCCCGCGTTGTATCGCAATTGCGAGTCTTTGTGCGAGAAAGCTGCCCGCGCGAGGGTCGTCTGTCGACTAATGAAATATAATCCTCATTCAAAAATCAAAAACGTTTATTTTGCAAAAAGGCCGTCAAGGGCAAGACATGCCTTTTTGAAACTACCCCCGCTTTCGGAAAGACCGTCACTGCCAAAAAGAATGCGCCAAGAAACTTGGCAGTAAGATATTTTTTCAATTACTCCTGTAAAGCCGAAAATCGATACAACACCGGTAGCCTAGTGGTTTGACCTGGTGGCCTTTCCAGCGGAGAGTCGTGGGTTCGAGTTCAGGCTCACACCTCTGAGTTTTTCTGAATTGATGTGCGACATTACATTTTAAATTTACCATGAGCGTTTTGGTAAAGGAAAACGTCGCGAGCAAACCTCCACACAAGCGAAGCAATTCAGTGTGTGTGAAGTTCCCAATCCGCACTGGGCCCGCGTGGTAACTATAGCCCAAGCCCTCTCGTTCGGAGAGAAAACCTGTGCCCAGCAGAGGGACGTATATGATGGAGATAAGACACGGCATACGGGGTGAAATGGGAATTCAGCCACGGCTATCACAATTAAGAAAATAAGAAAGAAAGAAAGAAGACATTTATTCCTTTTTGTAAGACACACAAATATAAGATAATATACACAATTTTATAGAAAATAAACAAGGTATAACAATAAAAAACATAGACATGAAAAATAGATCATCAGCGTTGTGTGTCTTTGCAAATGTATATCACAAAATAGCGGGAGTTCCGAAATAATTCTAAGACATGTATTTGTGTCACTTCCATGCTGGTCTGGGAGCAAAGGAAAAACATAGAATGTACCAGTTGCTTCTCGTCCCGCGCAGATGGTAAAAGCCCATCGAGGGAATGGGCGTAATTCTTAGGATTTATGTTATAAGCGAACCCATCACTATTTTGATTCCTTTTTCCACCTATACGCCCACAATCTTGCTAAACGTGGCCTGTAGTTCTTGTTATCTTAAGCTCTGTCTACCACGTAAGGGATAAAGACGTGATTTGTGTATGTATGTATGTATTTGTATATAGCAAGTGTGAATCTAAGGCAATACGCCGTCTATCGAGCTGCCAAGCTTGGTTTATCGACGTCCAGGTGTCCCCAGACATGTACTAATGATGCTATCGACGGAATCACCCCACGTTATGTATGTTCTGTCTCAAGGGTTGTCTCACTAACGTTTGCTTTCGACTCGTTAGTTTAATTCGAGTAATGATCAAAAAACATTTGCCTACTCCACCACGTATTCAATGTTCACAGTTGTTCCAAAATATTTCGTGGCAAGTGACCATTCTGTTGACTACAAACTCGACCTGTATCTACGCCAGTGGCTTCATTATTTAATTTTCTTATGTCACCGACAATTGTCAAGTTGGTGAAATAGTGGCTAGGTTGGGTTAGTGTGATTGAACATCCTTATGCAGATTTTTCAGCTTGTTCCCCGTACATAACCAAGTTACATAACCGGCACTGGTAAAACCAATGTAGGATTAATTTGGATTAATTTAGGTTGAGGTGCGGCGGGGGCTACCTTTGGGCCCCCCCTAAGCCGCGAACGGGCTTGTTTTAATTTAGACATATTCTTTATTTTACCTCAGAATGTCCCGGTAATGTAAAATAGTTATGTACGGGGAACAAGTGGTTTTTTTCATTGTTCATCGTAGTTTAGGATTCAATGTTAAGTCACCGCTTTGACGTTGTAAAACTTCCTGATCTTTCTAAAGCCGACTTCAATTCCGGCTTACTTCAGGCTTTAGCTGTCATTTTTAGTATGAATCTTACAGCGAGCAAACCTAAACAGAATCGGAATTGTATCGCATTAAAACGTAATGGTAAGGTCTCTGTAATAATTAAAAGTAATCTCCATACAAACAACTCCTAATCAAGTTTCGAGAACTCTGTTTTAATCCTCGCGTGTTTATGAAGTCTACATTAACCGTTACACGGGCGAGTCCATTACGGACGTCATGTGCGGAGTGCACCCGGGGCGGAAAACCGCACTCAACGCTCACAGTTTAGGCAGTTGCCACACCGCGAGAAACCGAGTAAGTAGATATTTCCTTGCTTAAGAAACGTACGATAAAATACACAAATTTGATGACCGGATATACCGGCATTCTAATTCCGATGGGAACAGACACTTGTATGATGAATATGAAAGTACCCGAGTCATGGATGTTGTACCTATGTATTTATCTATTTAGGTATGTTTATCCGTTGTCTACTATCCATAATACAATATTTGCTTAGTTTGGGACTAGGTCGATTAGTGTAAATTATCCCGTGATATTTTATTTCTAAAATTCAAAATTCAAAATTTATTTTTCCAAATTGGCCGCCAGGGGCTCTTTTACATCTCTTTTTTGAAACCATCAGCGGATTCGGAAAGACCATCCTTGCCAAGAAGAATGCGACAAGAAACTTGGCAGAAAGTCACTTTTTCAAAATAAAACACAATTAGCCACAGTAAAACAAATGTATATCATGTGTCAGTAAAAGAGACACACATATTGATAGTTAATTTTCACATTGCTAACAAAAAGTAGAAGTTTTAACAGCGACGCTCAAACACGAGGCAGATCAAACACCAAGAGACCCACTAGCCAGCGGTGTGAGTATCAAAACTGTCGGAACTACACAGTCGCTTTTTGCTCACCGGTCGCTTCTAATTAATTATAGCTCTGCTTGCTTCTCGAGTATCGTCGATGGTGGGACAAGTGCCTAAAAGCGAGCGGGCAAGGTTAAGTTTTATGACAGAAATAATATTTTAACTCAAACGTAAGTTGAAACTATGTCGTTTTCATACTTATATAAGCTAAACATGTAAGCTAAACGCAGAAGGCAGGTCAAATTTGAACCATTTCAAGTGCACGGATCATGGACGCGAGTCGAACCAGAAACGTATTCAAAACGTTTTGTTCATCGGTTCAGTATGCTTAGTGTAAGTTTTTGGTCACAAAATAAATAGCGTCTCGACCGCGTTTACGTTAAAAATGTAAAATAGGTACTATATTATACTTATGACCACTTTCCAAACGTCGCTGCCAATTTTTTTCCTAATATTCAGACGTTTACGTGACGCTCAAGACGTTTTTATTACAAGTTACAAGCTTTTATTTATCTTGCAACGTATGTATGTAAGTATGTTTGTCCGGGTGGAATCTTGCGACTCAATTTTGAAGCAGATATCTTCAACCGATCGAGCTGAAATTTTGCATACTTGAGTAAACCGAATGACAGTACAATAACCTGGCAGTGGACTGGTAACTCAGCCAAGATCGTCTCCGCAAAAGGGAACTCTTCAACGATTGTTCCGATAGACTTTAAATTTGGTTGTACAAACAAGAATTTTTTGACAGACACTTTTTTATTCATGGCAAAAACAAACACTAGTCTCAGGTAATTCGTAGCGCACAATCGTAATCCGCAACGTCACAATACTGAATAATGTAGCTCGCATGCATCATTCAACCCTTCATCTGCGCCGTGAGTCATCAATCATGAGCCGGCTTTAATTGAATGCCGGCACACAACGGGTTGAGCTTATCACGCGAGGAGTCTGCAAATACCGTGATCTATTTCTGACTGGACTTGCTAGAGCGTTCTCACATTCTCCAGTTCGAGCTGTCGGACACTGCTATTATACTGCAAACACCTTTACTCCTTATTGAATTTTTAAAGATAAAACTGAAACTACATTTGAAATTTACAAAATTCGTGACCTGCACACACTTGGGAAGCAATTCAATGGTGTGTGTGAAGTTGCCAATCCGTACTGGGCTCGCGTGGGAGCTATAGCCCAAGCCCTCTGATTGTGAGAGGACTGCGTCCAGTAGTAGGACGTATGTAGGCTGGAGATGAAAAATAAAGGTAAAAAGAAAAATGATTCAAAAACTAGGAGAAAGAAACAGTCGGCTTAGGGATTCCGCTGGAAGCAAATGTATGTAGCAAATGTCTTACGGGGTAGACAGAGCCTAAGGCAACAAGACCTAAAGGGCACGTTTAGCACAAGTGTAGGTGTATTTCTAAGATTTTCGCTCCCTCCATTTATTTATTTAAGCAAATGTATGTAATGTATGTGTCTAAAATATAAAAAGAATATTAAAACACCGAAGTTATACTCAAAAAAGTAGTTTAATTAATTGAGATAAAGTATATATAGACCCGTATGAGCTACACCGTCCCGTAATAGTGAAAGTGTCTCCTAAAGGCAGCTCTACAATACTGAGATACACATCACTACATAGTATAAAATAAAGTCGCTTTCTCTGTCCCTATGTCCCTATATCCCTATGTATGCTTAAATCTTTAAAACTACGAAACGGATTTTGATGCGGTTTTTTTAATAGATAGAGTGATTCAAGAGGATAGTTTATATGTATAATACATGCATAATATACCGTGCGAAGCCGGGGCGGGTCGCTAGTACCTAATATAATGTAAAATACAAGGTATCTCAGAATTTTTCCGAAATATTTTAGGAGGTAATATGGTTAGTTTGACTGAACTCTTTACAAAGTTTTCCTTACAGATTTTTATTTATTTAGCACCTGACGCGGTTCACTTTGAATATCAATCAGTGTTGGAAACATTTGTTCAAAAACTAACACAAAGCGCTCTGAATGGAAAACAAAACGTAAACACGGTATTTTAATGAAGAACGCAATAAGCTAAAAGAATATAATCGGTATAAAATAGTCCCTACATTAAATAAATCTTGACCTTACCCTCTGACATAAAATTTTCGAAGTTCATTTCTCGCCGACCTGCTCACTCTAATAGTCATTCATTTAAGAGCGAGATGAAAGGTATGAAAATAAAAATTCGGAGTAGCCCCTCTCTCTTAACAATGATCGATCATCTGAAGAGCAAATAAATACATTCCGCGCAACCCAATTATCTTTGTTTACTGAACTGACAGCTATAGATGAATAACTTAAGTAAATGACATGTTTGTTTTATTTTAGAAATAGTCTTTATTTTACTTTAGAATGTCCTGGTTATGTAAAATAGTTATGTACGGGGAACAAGCGGTATGAGCTTGTTCCCCGTACATAACCAAGTTAAATAACCGGCACTGGTAACCAATGTAAGATGACTAATTTGGATTAATTTAGGTTTAGGTGCAGCGGGAATGGCCTTTGGGCCACCCCTAACCCGCAAATTTGTTTTTTTTTAATGTCCTGGTTATGTAAAATAGTTATGTACGGGGAACAAGCGGTTTTACGTGGTAGTGTAAGAATTGATATGGGACTTAAGTCATTTTTAATATTACATTACAAGCTTAATTACATTATTTTAAGTTACAAGCTCTATAATTAACTTGCAACGTATGTTTGTTTTGGCATGTATGTTTGTCCGGGTGGAATCTTTCGACTCAATTTTGAAGCAGATATCTTCATCCTATTGTACTGAAATTGTGCTTACTTGTGTAAGTCAGATGACAATACAATTATCTGGTAGTAGTCTGGTGGTCCAGCCAGGACCGTCTCCGCAGGAGGGAACATATGTAGCACGGATAACATTGCAAGTACAGTCAACAAAAAGTACAGCCAGCGAAACGCACATCTAAAATGAAATGTTAACCTTTATCCATAGCTGTAGCATTTTTAATGCCGTTTGTTGCAGAATGCAATAGCCACCCTTTTACTGCAAATAACGAATCCCTTTCACGTTTCTTTGAACATGAATGCGTTCTGTTCGAAACCTTTTAACTTCGAAGTGTGTAGTTTTTCTTTGCCATTATGCAAAGTGAGTTGCTGTACATAAGCGGAGGTAAAGTGCTCGTTGTACTCATACGTTTATGGTAATCACAAACTTTACAGGAGTTGCCTTTGTTTGTACTAAACTTCTGCCACTTTTAGTGAAGGGCAAGATTAATATATAATAATATAATAATAATAAGAACTTTATTTCACCACAGAAGTTACAAAGTGCATAACAAGAACACATTGTTATAATTATAGACATAGGTAGATGACATTTTATGCGGTAAATGAAACAGCGGCCTTCGCACTAGACTCAGGGTCTGTATCGCGAGTGCCAAGTGAAGTAATTAAAACACAAGAATAATTATAAAGTGTGTGTGTGTGTGTTTGTTTATTGCTTGTTAATAGATTGTGTGTATTGTTTGATTTTTGGAAAAAGGAGTGTCATAATTTTGACGTCAATGTCTGTGTCTGTCTGTAGCATCGTAGCTCTCAAGGCGGATGGTGCGATTTCGATGTGGTTTTTTTCATACGGGAACCAGTTTACTTGCGGTGATTTTTAGTATATTTGGTAAAAATCGGTGCAGCAGTTGAAGAGTATCAGCTGTTTTCTTATCAGGCATTTTCGGCATGAAATTTAATTATTTTTGATTTACGTATGTTAACTCTGATAGCTACTGGAAGTGGACTGTATAAACGTGTGTGGAGGATGATGGAAACACTTAGAAACGTATAAGTATTTAATTATTGTAGCAAAACACGGGACGTACAAATGGTGGCACAAGGCAGACTGACAGTGTAAAATATTGGCATATATCAAAAGGGTAAAAGTAGGCCGCAAACCAGCCAGTAGCCAACAAACTCTATTAATGCGAGAGGGCTTTTAAATCATTTAATTTAATGTTATTAACCATTATGACGGCCGGAGAGCCTATGAATCTTGAGGTCCCAGGTTCGATCACCAGGGCAGATATTAATGTATTAATTAAGACATTGACCGAGAAACTTTAATGCCAAAAATACCAACGCTCTATAAACACTTCCCAATGCCATTACGTTTATTTCCCGTCATAATTTTATGGTTGAAGAGTAACCGCGTTACGTCATCTCTAGTCGTAAGTGCTTCGAGATGGCAACTAACTTAGTTTAAAGTAGTCGCTTTCCCGTACAAAGTGTTCAGTACACATTGTTTAACACGACAAATATGCTTTTTGGTGGTTTTCGTCCAACACGGCTAGGACGAGAGCTGTCTAGCGCATAACTTGTCTCTTTCTACAACGAACAGTAAGAAAAAGACAGTCTATATCGCACGCGACACAGCTCTCACGCAAACTTATGCTATTTATATTAGTAATAGAGTTCCATTTTTATCCTTCGTATTAAATATATACAGTAAGCTATGCTCCCAGAAAGCTTGCCAGCTTTCAAGCAACTCTCAAATATTATACCTAAGTTGTTTGCCTGGACTATGCCTTTGTGTATGAACTGTCTCATGCCATTACGTAGCAACAGTTTGTTTGATAAGCATATGAGGAGATTGTGCTAGCAAGAAAATGGCTAAGCTTGTGTACTGTTGAGATTCTTGCACGAACATAATAATACTCGGCAGCAAAGAAACCGGGTCACTTCCCGTAGAAGATTGTGTGAAAAGTGACCCGGTTTCTTTGCTCTCGAGTGTATGTTGCAATCAGTCAGGAAAGGAAACAATGAACGAAGCTGCAGATCAGTGATAGACCTTCAAAAACAACCCGCAAAATTGAATTGTAGCCATTAGCGTAACTATAATGTCTGGGGCCCGTGGCGAATGCGTCAGATGGGGCTCCTTCCACGATATAAAGAAGTGCATCAGCGTCCCTTCTGCGCTCTAAGCCAAGCTAGTTTGGGGCCTCCTAGAGCTAGGGTCCCGTGGCATTTTGCCACTCCTGCCGTCCTATAGTTACGCCACTGATTGTATCTGGGGCTAGGACTGTTTTTATTTATATAAGACGAGGAAGGCAAAGAAGCAAGTCACCTGATGGTAAGCGAGCAACACACGCAACACTAGAGGATTGTAGATGCGTTGCTACAGGGCTAGGATAAAATACCTCTTGCGCCAGTAATTTCGCCGGCTGTCTTACTCTCCTCACCGGACAGCAACAATCTTCTATCTCTTCCTTTAGCATTTTTTTTTATATATAATATTGCTTGCATTCTGTGTTCGTAGGTTTGTTCTTTTTGCACGTCAATTAACCCGCTATATTCGGCACACCAGCCTGAGCCACAGGGGCAGGCTGAAAACCAGCGCTGGTAGCTTCTGCGTAAGCGCAGCATACGTATAAGCTGAGCCCCTTTTGCCATGGGTACAAGTTTTTTTTTGTTTACAAATCAATGTAATGTTAGGTCTTAAGTTAGGTCTGTATTTCCTTTATTGCTTATTTTTATGGCAATCTTATGGCAATAAACTGTGGGGAGTGCCACAATAGAGAGATATTTTCATCAATCAATAGACATATTTTTATCTCTCTCCAAGCAGATGTTATGCCTGGGGACCGAAGTCCGAAGGAAGAGAGTTGAGAGTTGTATTTATGCAGCCGCATTGAGAAACTTCGTTAGCGGCATGTAGAATGATGTGACAGCTGTCATTAGAACTGGCGCTAGCTACTCGTGCGTCGTAGTAGTTATGTAGAGGCCAACTAGGTGGCGCTAAGGTCGCTACAGAACGTTATCTTATCTTATCTATCATTATCTGTCTATCTGTATCTGTCCTACTATTTGGCCTTAAAATTAAACTAGAAAAAACCGTGATAGCTGACCGCGAAAGTGAGTAATCACTTGAGGGAGATTAAGCGCCTTCCTCTTATATTAGCATAATGCGGTTCTGATGGAATAACAAGCGTTGTCGAAGAAAATTCTCGAAGAAAACAAAGTCAAGCACGAATGCCGTCGAAAGTTTTAGGAGTCCCTTATAGATCGAATGTCTCGGTTCAACACGGGGTGAATGTTAAAATAAGGTGTAAATACTGTTTTAAACTGTTCTACTAAATAGTCTTTGGGTTAGTAAAAGATCAGTGTATGTTGGCCATATCCATGTAACGTTTCCTACTTACTTTTTTTTATATAAGAGGGCGAAAACGAGCAGACGGGTCACCTGATGGAAAGTAATCACCATCGCCCAGGGACACCTGCAAGACTTGGCAACTTTTTTTCTTTTTTTTTGGGACTTTTTTTTTACTTACGAGGGAATGGGCCAAAATCTTAGGAATCATTATTTATTTTATTCTTTACTAACTTAGTGTTGATTCTATGTGGACTAATAATATAATAGTAAGAATTTTATTAATTATGGATGTTTAATATCCGAAATAAATTATAATTCATTTCATAGGCGATGCGGCTAGAAACCCATCTGGATTCCCCTTGCCACCTATACACCTCCAATCATTCCAAACGTGGCATTTTAGGTATTGTTACCTCAGGCTCTGGATACCCCGTAAAGGATAAAGACGTGATTTGTGTATGTGTGTATTCCTACTTGGTATTCCACCATGTTGCTTCGAAAAATTCGATCGGTGCTTATAAATCACTCAATTTCTTGTCTACTTAACCGATAGGTATTATAATCGTAAAACACTGATTTCAAGTCAATGGCGATGCTGACACTGATCATGATGATGATCAGTTTGACGCATGCCAAAAAAACGCTTTGCTCTTCTTTTCAAAATTTCTTAGTATTTTAATAGTACCTAATACAATTTTATTTTCGTAAATCTTTATTGCGAACTAGTGTAAATTTACTTTCTTTTACGCTATCGTTTTTAAATTTGATAAGTTTTAATCTAAACATTTTGAACAACTTGATCTTCAAAGCCCGATGTCTGCCCTATCACTGACCTTCACAATTACTTGAAATATACAGAGTCAATTTTAAATCCCTACTAATATTATAAATGTGAAAGTAACTCCTGTCTGTCTGTCTGTTACCTTTTCACGCTTAAACCGTTCGACCGATTTAGTTGAAATTTGGTATATAGATAATTTGAGTCCCGAGGAAGGACATAGGATAGCTTCTGTCCGGGAAAATTGCATTGTTCCCGCGGGATAGCGATTAGCGAATTCTGCGCAGACGAAGTCGCGGGCAACAGCTAGTAGTTTTATAAATCCAAGCGTTCAGACAAGCTTTGCTTCTTTCTTTCAACCAACGCGTAACTGTGTTTTTCACACCTTTCATTCAATAAAGTAAACTTTGCTCCCTGTCGAGAGGCATCAAAGTGCAAGTTTTCTCTTCAAGACTTTATAAGTGTTTATGAAGATAATTTGTAAAACCTCGCCATTTTCTATGCTGGTAGCTCTTTAATTATATTAGCTTATGCCCGCGACTTCGTCCGCGTAGAATCAGCAATTGCCATGTAAAACTCGATCCCGTAGAACTGAATATATAAATCCCGTTTTTTTCCTTGTCCCGTGGGAATTTCCAAAAATCCTGAAATTAGTTTCTGAGTTTTGTGATCATCTACTTTTGTATCAAATTTGAAGAGTCTAGTTATTATAGTTACTGAGATAGCGTCACTCGGAATTCCCGTTTTTTCCTTATCCCGTGGGAATTTCCAAAAATCCTTTCTTAGCGGATGCCTACGTCATAACATCTACCTGCAAGCCAAATTTCAGCCCGATCCCTCCAGTGGTTTGGGCTGTGCGTTGATAGATCACTATGTCAGTCAGTCAGTCAGTCAGTCAGACCTTTGAGATATATATTTAGTTAAAATAGAATTTCTCTAGAAGAACTATATTGTGTCTCATTATACTAACATGCTTAGTACTTCTAGATGAACAATAAACGAGTCTCTTTGCGCGACAGAATCCGGAATATGGAGATTCATCGAAGAACTAGAGTCACCGACATAGCTCGAGGAGTAAGTACGTTGAAGAGGCAATGGGCAAGCCACATCGCTCGTAGAACAGACAGCCGTTGGGGGAGAAAAGTTCTCGAGGGGCGACCACGAACCAGAAGTCGCAGTGTTGGCAGGCCTCCGGGAAACCAGTGGATGAGTTGTCTATTACATTTGTACAGCAGTGGACGTCTGCGGCTGATGATGATGAAGAGTTTAAAAACTACTGGAAAAATACATTTGTCAAATTGTAAACCTTATAAATTTACGGTTTAGAGTGACCGAGCACGTAACCATAGCAACGAGTGATATGAAAACGTTCCTATTTACATCTTTATAGTTTTCCGTCTAGCCTACGGAACTCTGTCCAAACAACTCTGGAAGCATTTGATGGGTGCGAAGAGCATTGCAAACTCTTTGTTATGCCGCTGCTCGTCGTCAATCATCCGAGACTGATGTAACACACAATTCCAAACCCTAAACCAGCCGTATAGAGGCTAAAGTACAAGCTCACTCCCTCTAAATACTCCGTGATACTCCTGGTTGAGGTAAAATAGTTTCTCTGTTCGAGTTAGCCGGCGGAATTTTGTTTTTTTAGCAAAAATAGACAATTGGAATCACATTCGTGAAAGTTAGGGTCGTAAATCGACTTAATGCTGTTTGTTTGGTGTTGGCCGATTTCGTAATAAAATATACGTAATTTTGTATTGAAACTTGCGTAGTTAGGTATATACGTACATAGATCACGTCTATCCCTTATGGGGCAGACAGAGGCTAAGGTAACAAGACCTAAAAGGCCACGTTTACCGTGATGGTGGGCGGGCATATAGGTAGGTGGAAAAGTGAATCAAAATCACATGAATAATGGCTCGAATCCTGGTAATGTGATGAGCACAAATATTTGTTCGTTAGTCATGGATGTTTCTATATATTAAAGTATGTATTTCTGTATATAAGTATGTATATCGCTGTCTAGTACCCATAACACAAGCTTTATTTTGGGACTACGTCAAATTGTGTAAATTGTTCCCTAATATTTATTTATATACATACATACATACATACATACATCTGTAACAAAATCTTAAGGCCACGTTTAGCATGATTAAGGGCGTATAAGTGGAGAGGGAAATCAAAATAGTGTTGGATTGCCAGCCGCATCGCCTATAACATAATTCCTAAGACTCGCCCATTCTCTCGATGGGCTTTTACCACCTGCGGGGGAAGAGAAGCAACTGGTACATTCCATGTTTTTTCTTTGCTCCCAGGCCAGCTGAGAAGGATATATTTATTTATTTGTTTAAAATAGTGATGGGTTGCTAGCTGCATCGCCTATAACATGATGACTTGATGAATAGTTAGGCACAAATGATTATAAAAAGTCGGTAACTCAAAATTCTGTTTTTTATTAATGAAAAAGAGCAGAATAAGTGGTTTTCAACTCGAAGTATAACTCGAGATTCAACAGATAATTTTACTGTGGATATATCTATGCATATTTCTTCCGTATTTGTTGACAGCTTGCCCGGCGATTTCGGAAACTTCCTGATCCAATCATAAGCTTCGATTACTTAAGCAAAGGACTCGATTTAAAATACGAGAATTGATTAAATATTTAATGCGGGTCAGTGATTTCAAGAGAATAATTCAGATGGAAATTGCAATTCCAATGTGATATAGGCTACACTCTCAATTAGGGAAGTCGCGTCCGTTTATTACCGTTAAAATGGCATTGTTGTCGTCGCTTCTGAACAAAAATAATTGATAAATCATGAAATTAATCCGTTGATTTTGCGAAATGTTTTGGTAGATGTAAAAATTATTTTACAGCGTAGCTTTTACTTAAAAAGTTCATCTGTATATATTTAAGACTAGCCTTCCGTTCGCAGCTTCACGCGGGATAAATTAATTTTCCCATAGGAAAAGGTATTTTCCCGCGGTAAAAAGTAGCCTATGTCACTCAGTGATAAAGTAGCTTTCTAACGGCAAAAGAATTTTTGAAATCGGTCCAGTAGTTTCGGAGACTATTCAATGCAAACAAACAAACAAACAAACAATCAAACTTTTCCTCTTTATAATATTATTAGTATTAGTATATATAGACTAGCTGTTGCCCGCGACTTCGTCTGCGCAGAATTCGCTTATCGCTATCCCGCGGCAACTATGCTGTTTTCTGGGATAAAAACTATCCTATGTCCGCCCCTGGGAATGAAACTAACTTCACATCAAATTTCAACTAATTATGTATGTATGTTTAATGTAACCGCGGCAATATAAGGTTTTACTTAATTAGATGCTTGAGTTGTTGTGAACTAAGCTGCATAAGTTATTATAGTTTTTTAATTAAACCACGGGAACTCTTTGATTTTTAGGGATTAAAACTACCAAAATTTCAATAATTACACATTACAAAGTTATGAAGAGTTTTATCTTATTTTACGACGTTGTACCTACGATACTTTACAACACCAGTTTGGGAATTTCGTATGCTCGAAACACAAGGCGCTGGCTCGAAGTGTATACTATTATATTATCACAATAACGTTGCTAGCGTGACCACAAACTAGCCAATTTCATCACGCATCATGCTAAGAAAATTGATTGGACCATTAATCAAAACTGGTAAACAATGGCTGCGCTATACCAACATGGCGTCTGCCTCTTTGTATACATGCTTAGTGTTTAAAGTCGGGCCTAAGTAAAGAGCCGAAACTCGAAGTAAGTTCAAGCAAACTCAGGAATCTCAAGAGGCGTTAAAACTACAGGACAAAATGATACGACGGAATTCTAGACGCTTGCAACCATCTTGAATTGTAGCACCAAGGTCATGTTACGGCTCTATACTTTTAGGATGTCGTTAAACTTTGTTTTGTTGGTACACAATTTTATTGGCATGTATCGTACCACGATTTCTCAGGGTAACGTACGAGAAACAAAGTTGCTGGAATAGGTACTTGTACCTACAAAACACGGCCATAAAAATTGCACTTTGGTCTTTGGAAAGAGATAATTGACGTCGCGCTAGAGCGAGACAACGAAATTTGCCGAGAATACCGATGTGCAATTTTTATGGCCGGGTATTCCAGGTAAGTGATGCATTTGCAAACAGTTATATTATTTACGTAAGCGCAGAGAAGTGTCAATTTTATTGTTCAAAAAGCATCATGTGATTATGAAGCACTTTGTATAAACAAACAGTAGCGTTGTGAATAAAGAGTCTGCCGTTAAGTAATAGTGTCAAAGAATTGATCTGGAATGAAATTTGAAATTAGGTTACTATCACTGAACTCAACTGTATTTTTTTCGGATTTTTTAAATATGGTCGACAAAATGTTTTCAGTCACTTGTCGATTCGATGGTCAAAGTATTGTTTAGTACACAATTTACCACGACTCAGAAAGTTGTGCTCGCATGGCTGAACCCTAACTAAAGATTGTGATTTTGCCGTCTATCTATCTGAAAAATGCGAAAGGCTGGCCGGATACAACCTTTTACCCTGTCAACCGTAAAAAGATACTTAACACACGATATTGTAGTAACATCGTTATCAAATGCGGATAACCGTTACCATCTGAAAGTCGTGATCCGTCACCCGTTATAATTCAATGAAGGGTGCCATCAATTTTCCGCCGATGCGAACGGGATTGAATCAGTTACTTCCCGGGATCCAGGGGCGCAAAGTTCTAGTAATCCCGAGAAGTTGCGGGTCCCCGGATTACCGGTATTTAGAGGGACTCGCAGACACTCGCTCAAGAGGTCACTTCGGTAAATAACTAAATAAGTAAGCACGTTTGCTAGGACAAGGGTTTTAGTTTGTCGTTGAAAAGAGCGTTTTGTTTTTGTTTTTTTCTTATTTTAAACCACCGAAGCAAAAGGGGCGTTATAAGTTTGACCTCGATCTCTCTCTCTCTCTCTCTCTCCGTGTGTCTGCGTGTGTGTATGTGTGTGTGTGTGTGTGTGTGTGTGTGTGTGTGTGTGTGTGTGTGTGTGTGTGTGTGTGTGTGTGTGTGTGTGTGTGTGTATGTGTGTGTGACCGACTTTAATGCGGTTTTTTTCATTCGAAAGCCAGTTTCCTTCCAGTGGTTCTTAGCTATGTTTGATAAATTGGTCCCGCAGTCTGAAGTGTATCAGCACTTTTCCAAAATATGCATTGCGGCTAGCAACCCTTCACTATTTTGATTCCCCTTTCCACTTACACGCTCACAATCATGCTAAACGTGGCCTTTAGGTCTTGTTAAGGGAAAAAGACGTGATTTATGTATGTACCTATGTATGCCTTTTGAAATAGATATTGTCATAATTGAATTGCAGCATATGATGATGTTGATTTGTATCTCAAGAATTAAAACACTAACAAATTAGTATTCCTCCCTTTTACGCATCACAAAAATAGAAAGGGACAAACGCGTGTCAATAAAGACCAACTAAGAGAACGATAAGACCGAACCATTTGCAGTCAGTGCCATCTCTCGGGCGGAGCCATAAAGTTTTACATCCCATCGGGATCTGGTAGCTAAGTTTCAGATTGCAATTCAGATTAATCCGTAATGGTCAGCAATTTGAATGCACCTAGCACTTAGAACGCAAATCAAAAGCGACCTTAATAGCTGTAGAGCTGAGCTCGTCTAAAATTCTAATTGAGATAGTGCTGTGGGATCAGTTTCATGATTCCCTTTGAAATGTTCAAGCATTTCTAGGAATTTTATTAAGCCAATTACCAGAAGCGATGAATAATTCGGCATAAATTCTGTATTTTGGGCTGGATAAGTTTTCACAACAGTTGATGTCGGATAATTTTAACATAGGCATGATGACAAAACTGAAATCAAACATTGAACTAACTTACGATGTTTTACATCGAATAGAAGCTGAAAGATCCTTGCAAAAAATAAAAGTAAGAATTAAATAACTGATAAACGTAATCCTCTTATCAGAAAAATAGGTGGATAGATGTGTATAGTAAATTGAACTAACTTACGATGTTTTTACATCGAATAGAAGCTGAAAGATCCTTGCAAAAAATAAAAGTAAGAATTAAATAACTGATAAACGTAATCCTCTTATCAGAAAAATAGTTGGATAGATGTGTATAGTAAATTGAACTAACTTACGATGTTTTTACATCGAATAGAAGCTGAAAGATCCTTGCAAAAAATAAAAGTAAGAATTCAATAACTGATAAACGTAATCCTCTTATCAGAAAAATAGGTGGATAGATGTGTATAGTAATATAGATAGACCTCAGGAGACCCTAGAGCTGGCGCTTACCTCTCCCAGCGAATTTCTCTTGCTGTACAGAGAGGTAATGCCGCCAGTGTGTTGGGGTCTATACCGCAGGAGGGCCTTTTAGATGGAGTTTTCTTTTTATAATTAGGTATGTATATATAAGTTTTGTATATTTAGTTAACTTTTAGATTTTAATTATGTTGTATTTACTTATTAAATTAATGATAGATGTATCTATGTCGCTATAGAGATAATTCACATTTTAATTAAAAAAAATGATGTAACAAATATCCAACCTATTCACTAAATGCTGGTCTGGGAGTAAAGAAAAAACATCTAGGGGCACGGCAGTTTTTATCCTTTGGGTACGGAACCCTGAGAATACACTATCTTGAAAACGTTTTAATTTAAGTTAGGAATCGTAAAAATCCGAGCAAGTTTTTACATCAGTTAACTTCACTATCTGTCTGTGATCAGCGACGTATGAACTAATTGAAAGAATAAAGTCTAGCTCTGCAGAAGTTTTAAAGATAGACAAAATCTGGGCAAGTAGATACAACCTGGAGTCGCGCACAGAGAGCTCCGTACAAATTCAAAAAATAACATACTTACATAAATCACGTCTTTATCCCTTACGGCGTAGACAGAGCCTAAGGTATCAAAAAATATAGTAGGTACTTTTTAATTTTTTTTCCATTGAATTCATATACGTCACCTGGGTAATTTAAAAATAAAGATATTAATTCTCGTTCGAAATGAAAATAAGAGATGTCTATTTTGACTTTTCCGTTTACTTGTGGCCTCAGCCTTACTTCTTGCTAATGTCATAACATAAAGGAGCAACCACACCGCTGCGCTGCGTATACGCAGTGACGTGTCGCATGCGCCACGTTCTCTCACCGTTTCTTCATACATTTTGTTGCGTAAACGCACCGACGACGTCTTTTACCCACTGGTATGGCCGGACCTTTATTCTATCAATATCAACAGGAAGTATACTATGAGTTTTGAGTTGTGTGAAAAAAAAAACTCGCAATAGTTATACCTTTTTTTTGACCGTGCCTATAAACTAAGAAATTTATTTTTTTAAGATTGTAAGAATCAACTGTCCCTAATTATTTCGTAGTAATTTCAATTTGACACTTTCACGCGTTCCTAAAAAAAAGGACCTTTGATGCCTTTTTCTTTTTGAAATAACGAACCCTAAATCTTGTCTAGACAATCTGAAAGATTATAATACCTACGAGTATAAATTCTTAAGTTTTTTTGTACAGTATAAAAATTCATAATTTATATAAAAATTATTTACCTAGTAAATTTAGACTTTTTATATAAAATAGGGGACAAACGAACCTATTACATTACGGCTGCTTTGCCAGCCCTTTAAGACAAGAGCAGAGTCGGTTTTTGAAGATCCCTAAGGTGTATTTGTTTCCGCCACCTACTTAAACTGTCTCCAACTTATTTCTAGTATTGGTTGTCTGAAAGAGATCGCTATTAAGCGATAAGACCGCCTATTGATGTCTACTTTGTTCTTTGTTTCTGTATTGTTTTGTACTGATTTGTGGTGTTCAATAAAGAGTATTTGTATTGTATTGTATTGTATTGTGTACCACAGTCCGGGCAAACTGATGCCGCCATCTGATCCCAGAGTTTAATTGTTCGTGGTAAAAACTTGCCAGTGTGCGTGGTATTTAATATTACAACACAACCAAAAGGATAGAACAATTATCACAAACTAAATGGTGACTCCAGCTAAAGGTATCTTCTTCTTCTTCTTACTTGTGGCGTCTCAAGTCGTTATAGCGACGACAACTTCCCCAATGTCAAAGTAACAAAAATATAATTAAAAAATCTTGTGACACAATGTCGGCAACGCTGTACGGGAACACGGTCAAAGATCCCCACCTCTCGGGCTCTTAGCCAACGGCCAATGCTATCCCTCAGAAACTGCCAGGAAATCATTAGCCGATGCCCTGAGTGCACCGGACCAAGCACTGCTCTTCCCCCCGGACGGATCCGAGAACCGCAGCTCTTGACCACACGTGATGGTAACCCGACTCGCACCCCTAAATGTATCTTGACACTTTAGAAAACTTTAAAAAAATGACATTGATGCGCTGTTCAGTAATTTATCTCCAAACCCCACAACCAAACCATAGCAAAATTTTCTTCTTTCAAAATTCAGGTTTAAAGGCTGTCGTTTCAAATCCTCAACTTTTAACAAGCACGTGACCTGGGACCTTGTTATTTCCACAATTAGTCACGGTGACGCTTGAGGCATTTAAAACACAGTAGGTACAGTCAAACAATTTGATTCATAAGCCACAGAACCTTGTCACAATTATTATTAACTAGCTTCTGCCCGTGACTTCGTCTGCGTAGAATTATACATAAAAACCTTCCTCATGAATCACTCTATCTATAAAAAAAAACCGCATCAAAATCCGTTGTGTAGTTTTGAAGATATAAGCATACGTAGGGCCATAGGGACATAGGGACAGAGAAAGCGACTTTGTTTTATACTATATAGTGATAGTGATAATAGTGGTCCTGTAATAAAATTGGTTAACTATAGGTAAATGGGCATTCCCAATTAAAATTATATTCCTTTCTTTTTTCCGGTTAAGCCTTTTTACTCTATAAGCAAGAGAGAGATAGAGAGAGAGAGAGAGAGAAAAAAATATATATTTATTTACACACATTCAATACACGTAGGTATGTAAAAGGAAGTACAGTAGGTATACTTAAGAATAGTACCGCGCGATATAGTGTAAAATGAGCAAGCCACAACGCTGTTTTTCAGTGGGACCCAGATAAAATAAAAATATAACTAATTACAAAAACAGACGTACACTGTGACGGCACGAACGCCAGTGGAAAGCACTTCACAAACAAGCTGACAAATATACGGAAGTATGTATGGCAACACTCGATCAGTTCAATCGCATTCAACCTATTAAACCGAAACAAGTCAAGCCAAATGTTGATTTGGCTATTGCAGTGAGTTAATTGTCCATTTCCATAGTTTTAAAACATGCCTATGTAGCAAAAGCACCGCCATTCCTTATAAAAAGTTTAAAGTGAACGGTCAGAACGTCGGTCTCACCTGCGTTCAATGCACGTTTTGCCAGTGAGAGGTGCCCGTGCCAGGTATCTCATTGGAGCAAGGTAAGCAGAAACACAGTCATCTGTTTGAATGATGTGTCTGTACGACACAATTACAAACTCCCGTGGAACACCTACTGCTCACCAGGGACGAGAGAAGACGCTGTTTTTCAAATGATAGGTACTATCAAATGAATCAACTATGTAGTACTTGATAATACGTTTACGACCTTTAAGAACTTCAAGACTAACTTGAAATGGATGTAAGAACATTTCGTTATATTTATGTTACTTTTGTAAAAGTATTACTTGGTATTCGTGTTTTTATAACATTATTATTTCTTCGGGAAGAATAGAATCGTTTAAGAAACGTGCGATAACAAAATTTGAAGATAACGTATAATTTTTGCGACAAGAGCTCGTTTCTTTTTAATTATATGTGGGAGATTGGGTAATTTTTAGCGATATCTGTTTGAATTTTAACGGTCAATCGAGTTCGTAAACAAGTTGGTCGCTCACCCGCTCCCACCGGCTATGACGTCATATTTTGTTTGTGTAAGCTAATAAAAAGGCACTGCTGCCTATCGATGGGGCAGAAGCTGTTCAGTTGCGAGCACGGTACGATCTGTGCTCTGAGCTGTCTACGAATCCCAGGTGACGCTATTTTTATAAGCTACCATTGTTACTGTGCCTATTATGCTGTGTTTATTTAACTATGTGATTAAAGTATGTTACCTCTGTCTATAATAGTAAGATCTCTGTAAATTAACGCCAATATGATTTATTCTGCCTTGCCTACTTCCTATGCTTAATTACAAGGCTAAGTAGTAGCTATTTATATTTGTTCATTGTGCTTTCCACGCAGCTTTGCCTGTGATTGTTTATTATAAAATAAACATGTGTTGATTGTAATGCTGTTTACCTGGTATTTTCCCTTTATCTCCCACATCAGTAGTGGGATATCGTTACTCTTTCTACGCCTACAAAATAATGTTCCAGGTTTGAATCAGCAATGAGCAGCGTTCCCGGAGGCGATGGGCCCCCGGACGAGCCACCTGTACGAGCAGAGCCTGGCGCTCCGCCGTCACCAATCATCGGGCAGGGGCCTGCACGAGCAGAACCCGGCAGCTCGACGGCAACCAGCAATGCCACAAGGACAGGTTTCGTTTCAGTTGACTTTATGCAAACTATGATGCAGGAAATGATGGCTAAACTCATCCAAATACTGCTAGTGCATTTGGAACAGCCAACGCTAATAAGGCTGTTCCAAGAGTACGAAACCTTGAACACGTTTATGTCCCAGAATTCTACCCTCTTAATTTAGATGATCTTAAAACCGGATGCGAATTGACTGACAGGGAAATCCTTAATGTCATTCATTTCCGGTATTTCATTTCATTTCATTTATTTATTCCATAACAAAATACATTTGTGTTGGACATCAATATAAACTAAACTAAACATAATTATAAACACTTATTTCTAATATATTGACATTCGAAAAAAAAAAAGATAAAATAAATAAAAATAATAATAATAGCAATAAATTAAGAAGAATTATTAACAATAAAATCATTTGTCATAAAAGCACATTTTAATCAAAAAGTCTCTCACTTTACGCTTGGATGCGTTTACATTATTAATACACTTTAGGTCATTCGGTAAACTATTGTGCAATTTAACAGTTTGATGTCTCGTGCTATGCTTTACTACTCTGAGAGTGGGGACAATAGATTTTACTAAGTCTTTTCTACGTGTGCCCTGCCTAACAATTCTTTCTTCGCATGTTTCGTATTTTTCTGGGTGTTTAACAACGTCAGTCAATATTGTCAATATGTAAAGACACGGCACTGTAAGAATGTCAAATTTAATAAAAGGTTCTAATGCCATAGTTCTAATGGCTCAGATAATGTCAGATTTTCGTATACGTTTTGATTTGTTACGATTGACGCCCAAAACTTTGCCACAGTTAATTCAAAGTCTCAACTCCTATAAACGAAAAAGGCTACTTAAAGACATTGATCACAATACAAATAACTACGGAAAAATTCAAAGCAAGAAAAACGTTGCCATAAGTGTAACAAGCTAGATCACTTACAAAAAGATTGTCGTTCGGTTGTAGGTAGTCAGACCAGTCGGGTAACTAAACCCCTACCCTCAATATCTAATGAAACCAAGTCATCTGTTGCATCATGTACTTTTTGTAGTAAAATGGGACATGCATTTGAAAACTGCCTTCAACGTCTTAATAAGAAGAACAAAGACAGCAGTACTTAAGTAATATTTAATTTAACTGTTGGTAAAACATTTTTTCCTTTCTCTTTTTGCGCTTGTCAGTAAGTAATTTCTGCTCTGTAAAACTGAATACCCTTTGGTTATACTCCTTTGGTTATTTTGACTGGCTCTCGCGATACAGGCTCGACCTAGTGCCAGAACCGCTGCTAAACTTTAGTTCCTAATTGTGTCAAATTTACATTAAATTGGAGTTTGTTCTGGTGCCCGATAGATACATTCATTATGACATGTTGCTCGATTAGGATTTATTTGAAATTCCTGGAGTTCAAGTAACTTTCATGAAAGATAATACGACAATCACTCGTGATTGCTTAATTGTAAAAACTGTTAAGCCGATAAATATTAACTTAGATTGTCTTAAGTCAATAAAAAATTTAGACCTTGAGCACAAAAATCAGCTTTACGATGTGTTTAATTCCCGGTCAGAGATGTTTACATCTGGCAATTCGGTATCACAGGTGACTACCGATGAATTAACAATTCACTTAAAAAAAAACCAGACGAAATCGTGCAACAACGGCCCTATCGGTTGGCTCCATCTGAGCGAGAACATCAAAAGTCAAAAGTGTTTTATTTGTGAAACATAGGTGATGGCTGCATAAATACAGAGATGTTACATATTTTAGTGTTGGACTATGTTTTGCCGGTTGGCGTACAAAAACATTGGCTATTAAGTAGTATTAACAATTTAGGTCATCATTTAAATAATCGAGAACAGAATAATAGCATTTATTCGTAAGCAATAATAATTTAATAATTTACGTCTCAAAAGTGGTATTGGCAGTAGTTTATATTCTATTGGTAATTCGTAGTAATTTTTTCAGAACAAAATCTACAATACCTAATGCCAATACTTAATGCTTAAAGGTTTTCACTAAATATTAAAAAGAAAAATGCAAATTTTTGCAGACTGAGATTGAGTATTCTTGCAGGATTATTTCTAAAGGTCAGGTTAGGCCAAGTCCGGGTAAAGTAAAAGCTCTAACAAATTCCCCGGTTCCATCTATTGTAAAACAAGTCTGTCAATTTTGTGAATTGACCGGTTATTTTCGCTAATTTATGCCGAACATGTCCAAATGTACCCGCAAATACGTAGAAAATTGTCTAACGTGTAAAGTTAATAAAAGCCAATCAGGATCTCTACAAATATCACCTCATCCGCTTGACAAACCCCGAGTTTTTCATACAGTCCACATGTTCACTAAGTACTGGTAAATTAAGTGGCAGTAAACCAACTAGGCAGTATGCAATAATGTTCGTCGATGCATACACGAAGTTTTGCTTTATGAAACCCGTTTCCAACCTTACTGCAACAGCTACTGTCAATTGCTTAAAAGAGTTTATTTACAACTTCGGCACACCTAAGCGTGATCAGGCGACGTCTTACACTGGCAAGGAGTTGCGTACGTTTTACGATCAGTCTCCACCAGCCATTTCATCCTTGATAGATAACGTTGGGCGCTTGGACCCAGATGCTTGTCTCTCAGTCTTAAGGATAAGATTGATAAACTAACTACTGAACAAAAAAAAATGTTACGAAACTAAAGCTAAAATTGTTCCCTTTAAAACTGGAGACATTGTCTTGATTAAGCAGAACCTTTGGGCTATCAATAAACTAGATAGCAAGTACAGAGGTCCATGCGTCATCACGCCGATAATAGTAGATTGTACATCGAGGGGATAAAGCACTGTATTATGTCACGGGCGCGATATTGAATCCTGAGCGCAGCAAAGGACTCTAGATTTAACTCCCGAGCGTAGCGAGGGCGTTATGAGTTAATTCCTGAGCGTAGCGAGGGAATTAAGATTGAGTCCTGAGTGGAGCGAAGCATTTAAGCGCACCCAAGACATATACAGTTTTATCTCCGAGGAGTATACTCTACTTTTCTCACCATTTGCGAGACAATAAAAACCGAGGTATTTAGAAAAGGAGCTTAATTAAAACAACAGTAAAACAAAATGAAAAGTAAAAAATTTAGTTTGAGAAATGAGTCCAGTTGTGTATTACAGTAATATTTTTATTTGAAATCTTAGCAATTCTATGCGTGTAATATAACAGCGTCGGCAAACACTGGCAGCTTTTGTTTTATTTGAAATTTGTTTCATTCGTTCGAAAATCGAACGCCGCTGTGGCGCTGCCATCTCGATTTTCAGTGCTGTGCGATTTTAGCGAAATTGGACTTAAATTGTATAGGAATAAGAACTATGAAAGTGAGAATCATATTACTAACCTACGGGTTATAATGAATTTCAGTACAATATTACTACCCGGCGAAAGCCGAGGGCTATAATGACTTACTTTGAGTAAGGTTTACATGATATATAATTAGCCATTGTCGAGCAGGTGGTGTGAAAATAATAATTACAGATATACCATCCGGGTCCATGAAACCGGAAAAGAATTGTATGTTTCACACGATAACTTGCGTCTCATTTCTCCTGAAAAGGGAAATGAACTGGTAGATTCATTGAATGATGATTAGAGAAGAGGCAAATATTCTGTATACTTAATTGTTATCCCTTACGATAAACTATCAATTTTTTAATTGTATGATTGTGTGTGTAATGTGTCCTGTTTATTGTGTGATTATTCGGTGTACTTAGCGATTGCCTGGCCAGCATTTCGCGGTACATGGGATCGTCATATTTATAAACGAGACTCTGTCATGTGATTTGACCATTGCCATGTGATTTGGCAATTACCTGCGGTCATGTGATTTGACCATTGTCATGTGATTTGACAATTACCTGCGGTCATGTGATTTGACCATTGCCATGTGATTTGGCACTTACCTGCGGTCATGTGATTTGACCATTGTCATGTGATTTGACATTTACCTGCGGTCATGTGATTTGACCATTGACATGTGACTTGACCATTGACATGTGATTTGACCATTGACGTGTGATTTGACACTTAACTCCGGACATGTGATTTGACAATAGCATTGTTGTTACAAGATTGTAGCTATATATTTTGGCCGTGCCAACATTGTTGGTTTTTTTTACAGAGGCCATTTATATTACTTTGGAGCCGTGCCATACTAATGGCTTTTTACCGAGGCAATCAAGTAATTTAAGCCGTGCCATACTAATGGCTTTTTACCGAGGCAATCAAGTAATTTAAGCCGTGCCATACTGATGGCTTTTTACCGAGGCAATCAAGTAATTTAAGCCGTGCCATACTGATGGCTTTTTACCGAGGCAATCCAGTGACTTTATCTTCATCTTTTTCTTGTTTTATGTACAAATAAAGAGTTTACATACTTTAGCCACGCTGTACGCTACAAAATGGTTATAACTAGCATATAAGTTTACGAGTAAGATATTTGTATCCGTCACTAAGTTTGAATCAATTCGTAAATGTATTTGATTACTATTCGCGAGCCGCAGTATCGGCTGCTCGTCAGTATGGCCGTGTGGGAGATTGGGTAATTTTTAGCGATATCTGTTTGAATTTTAACGGTCAATCGAGTTCGTAAACAAGTTGGTCGCTCACCCGCTCCCACCGGCTATGACGTCATATTTTGTTTGTGTAAGCTAATAAAAAGGCACTGCTGCCTATCGATGGGGCAGAAGCTGTTCAGTTGCGAGCACGGTACGATCTGTGCTCTGAGCTGTCTACGAATCCCAGGTGACGCTATTTTTATAAGCTACCATTGTTACTGTGCCTATTATGCTGTGTTTATTTAACTATGTGATTAAAGTATGTTACCTCTGTCTATAATAGTAAGATCTCTGTAAATTAACGCCAATATGATTTATTCTGCCTTGCCTACTTCCTATGCTTAATTACAAGGCTAAGTAGTAGCTATTTATATTTGTTCATTGTGCTTTCCACGCAGCTTTGCCTGTGATTGTTTATTATAAAATAAACATGTGTTGATTGTAATGCTGTTTACCTGGTATTTTCCCTTTATCTCCCACATATACTACACTACGCAAATATTCATGGACAATAAATAAGTTGATACATATGTCAGTGTTATTTTGAGTTTTACACTACACGTTTGTCTAAACTAGTGAATATAAACCTCCTAATATTATAAATGCGAAAAGTTTGTGACGATTTGAGTGAGTGAGTGAGTGTGTATGTTTGTTCCTTCTTCATGCTGAAACGGCTAGAAGGATTTGGATAAAATTAAGATCGGAAATAGCTTATTCCATGCTGGTCTGGGAGCAAAGAAAAAACATAGAATGTACCAGTTGCTTCTCTTCCCGCGCAGATGGCAAAAGCCCATCGAGGGAGTAGGCGAAAATCATAGGAATCATGTTATAGGCGGTAAGGCTAGCAACCCACCACTATTTTGATTCCATTTTCCATCTATACGCCCCCAGTCATGCTAAATGTGGTCTGTAGGTACCTGTTGCCTTAGGCTCTGTCTACCCCGTAAGGGATAGAGACGTGAAGTGTGAGTGAGTGAGGAAATAGCTGGTATCCTAGATTGAAACAAAGGCTACTTTTTATCCCGGAAAATTGCATAGTTCCCGCGGGATCGTGATAAACGTGTCGAAGGTCGTAGCTGCCAGCAGTCGCAACTACCAACATTAGTTCTTCAATCTAATTCTACGGGGACGAAGTCACGGGCAGAAGCTTCTGTCATTATACATTTTGAATTCGTTGTCATTATAAATTCATCTGTTTCAAAATAACAGTAAGGTCTCGACAGAAATGATAAGCAAATTGGATTGGCTTTCCCCAAAGTTAAATCTGGATACGCGTCACATATTTCCCATTGAAGGCCTGATAAAGTAATCATTATGGTAAATAAGCTAATGTCATTAGTTTACGTCAACTCTGTTTATTTGAGGGAAATCAAATATCGGTTTTAGAGGAAACACGTGTGGTTCCTTCCTAAAATAGATATTAAATATCTTTATTGTAGCAAGTAGATCTTGATAATTTATTACCGCACAAAATTAAATATTCCTTACAAATTCGGCTTGAATATAAATTCCAGGGTTAGGAGAGCTTTACTCCTAAGCAAGGTGTAGTCAGTGTAAAGTCATTTTATATTGGTTTATTACGTAGACATAAAACATAGATTTTTTCATACCATTCAAATTTCTAGGACAAGTGGAAGTATCCCATTTTTGGAAGCACGGCAATTTGTAAGGGAACACCGTTTCTAAAAACGGTACGAGTATCTTTTGTTTGAGTGGCGACCGGATAGCCTAGTGGTTAGTGACCCTGACTATGAAGCTAGAGGTCCTGGGTTCGAATCCCAGTAGGGGCAGACAGTTGTATGATGAATTAGAATGTTTGTGCCCGAGTCATGGATGTTGTTATGTATTTAAGTATGTATTTATCTACATTATATAAGTATGTTTATCCGTTGCCTGGTGCCCATAGTACAAGCTTTGCTTAGTTTGGGGCTGGGTTAATTGGTGTAATTTGTCTCAAGATATTTATTTATTTATTATTATTTAGTAGATTTTTTCATAGCTCTATGACGCTACTTCCATGCTGGTCTGAGAGCAAAGAAAAAACATAGAATGTACCAGTTGCTTCTATTCCCGCGCACATGGTAAAAGCCCGTCGAGGGAATGGGCGAAAACCATTGGAATAATGCTATAGGCGATGCGGCTAGCAACCCATCACTATTTTGATTCCATTTTTTGCCATCTATACGCCCACAATCGTTTTTTTCTTTTCCACAAAAAGAAAAAACGAACGTCACGTATCACATTGTTGTCCATCCGTCCGTCCATTTTTCAAGACCACACCCACACACACACACACAAATCACGTCTTTATCCCTTACGGGGTAGACAGAGCCTAAGGTAACAAAAGCTTAAGGCCACGTTTAGCATGATTAAGGGCGTATAAGTGGAAGGGGAAATCAAAATAGTGCTGGGTTGTTAGCCGCATCGAGTATAACATGACTCCTAAGACTTTCGCCCATTCCCTCGATGGACTTTTACCATCTGCGCGGGAAGAGAAGCAACTGGTACATTCTATGTTTTTTTTACTCCCAGACCAGTCTAGTTACTTAAAAGCTTGTAATAAGACCATTTTAATGCCCTTTAAAAGTATCTTTCTAGGTGAACACAAACAGAATAAAAATCTAAATTTATCTAAAGTAATATGAAGAGGAAAATTGAGTAGAACATTATCACATTTCTGGAAAGTTCTAAACAGTGTTGCCAACTTAGCATATTTTATGCTAGATTTGGTATATTTTTACGTTGTTTAGCATATTTATTTGTTGTTTAGCATGTAGCATAATTTTTTAGCTTATAATTATAACTACCTATTTAATAAAAATTTAACCATGACATAAACGATCCATGCTGCTTACTTCCATGCTGGTCTGGGAGCAAAGAAAAAACATAGAATGTACCAGTTGCTTCTCTTCCCGCGCAAATGGTAAAAAACCATCGAGGGAATGGGCGAAAATCATAGGAATCATGTTATAGGCGATGCGGCTAGCAACCCATCACTATTTTGATTCCACTTTACCTTAGGTACCAACCAAGGAGAGTTAGTTTCGACAATGAAGCTTCCACGTCTACATGTAGATCAGCAGCATCAGCTGTCGATGAAGACCAAGATATTAATATTTTGTTCGATAACATAATTGATTAAAACATAAAACAAATTTAGATTTTGTTGATTATTAAAGATTTAAAATTAAATGACGTTTTATTTGACATTGAAAAATGTTAGCATAATTTTTTAGCATTATTATATAGTAATTAGCATAATTTTGGCAACATTTTAACAGCAGTTTAGCAAATTTTGTATTAGTCGTGTTGGCAACACTGGTTCTAAAACTGAAGGCTAAAATGAAACAAAGCTGGCAATACATTAAATGGATAAGCTTGAATCGGACACAATTAAATTACGGTTCTGGGTTAAATTTATTTGTTTAATAGTTTTCCTTTAAGATTTGTATTAAGAGAAGATATTAAAGACGGCGTATGGCAGAAGCATAAAACCCTGTAGCAGGGCACTGCAACATAACTTAACCTAATAATGTGATGTGTGTGTGTGTGGTGTGGTGGTGTGTGGTGTGGATTAACGAAGGTAACTTTTTGATTATCTGTGCCTACCTATGGCGATTAGAGGTATGTGTGTGTGGTGGTACTTATTTCTCTTATTGGTTGTCGGGTAGAGATCGCTATTAAGCGATAAGACCGCCGTCTACTTTGTTCTTTGATTCTGTATTGTTTTGTACTGATTCAATAAAGAGTATTTGTATTTTCAACATGAAACTACCGTGAGACTTAATCATCATTACACATAAACGGATACATACATACATACATACACAAATCACGTCTTTATCCCTAATGGGGTAGACAGAGCCTAAGGTAACGCGGCTGTTCGACGCAACTGACAGCGGCGCACAACTACCCTCGTTTTCATCGTCATTTTTATTATTTTTACGAAATAGTCCGAAACAAGTCGAGCATCACTCGACTTTTTATACGTGAGTTATCCGTTTATGTGTAATGATGAGTATTTGTATTGTATTGTATTGTGGTGCCACTGTCGCAACTTGATCACAAGTCATGATAACTCTGTCAACAATATTTATTTATTTATTTATTTATTTATTTAATGCAATTCACATGTTACATACAGGTACAGTAGAGAGATAGCTACTTCTAGGCTTTTGATTGACGGAACTCTAGAAAGAATAAATGAATATTTAACGTTCATTCTTCTGGCTCTTCGAGTGTTTTGCTCGAGTTTCTTAAGGACCCACTTCGCTGCTCAGTGCCTTGCAAATATTATTGAAACAAATTTGCTCGTTAATTTTTTGTCCAAATTCCGAATAAATTGTTTACTTAATTACTATTACAAGGTTAGAAATTAAGGTTTTATTTTAATTTTATTATGATTAGCTAAATATTTTAATGAACAGGTTTAGTGCAAAGGAATAGTGTGATAAGGGAACGTGCTGGTGTGAAAGAGGATATAGTGACTAGGATAGAAAAAAGTATGCTTAGTTGGTTTGGTCACGTCGAGCGGATGGATGTAAGTAGACTAACTAAACAGATCTATATGGGGAGTGCGTACGAAAACGTTGGGAGGGGAAGGCCTAGACGGACGTCCCGAGACCAAATAGGAGATATTTTGGAAAAAGGTCAGGTCAGGAGTTCCCGAAACCGACGAGCATGTATGAAGAGATTGGTGAATGTGGATGAAGCGAAAGAAGTATGTCAGGATCGTAGCAAGTGGAACAAAGTAGTCACTGCCTACCTATACCTATGTTTGTTTGTATGTTAAGTGCAAACATGAACACAGGATAGTATGCTTACCTAATGTAAGTTTCCCGTCACATTAATACATCTCAAACACGTTACCAAAACCTACCTTTTTTTTTAACGTGTGGAAAATGCGCCTTATGCATCTCCGCGCTCGGGGCAGCATGAACGGAGGTATGACGGGTTCTCCAACTCGCCGCTGCCTTCCCTATGGAAGGAGGGGAGAGGCCTACCGTCTAAAAACACACACGTTCCCTCCAGGCCGTGAACTGCGGGCGTTGCGGGCGCACTACGGTGACCACCGCAACGAACCAAAACCTACCTACTCCAAGTGCTTTTCCGCACATGCTGTTAGTCTGTAGAATCGTTTACCTGTTGAGATCAGGCCGTCTCAGTCAGCTGTCGCTCTGCGAAGTCGCCTGAAGAAGTATTGGCTTGGTGAATCTTCTGAAGTGGACTTAGTATGTTTTGTGTGTGTATATTTATGTAGGTTATGTGTATTTTAAATGTAGTATATTTCTGACATTAATTAGTTTATATGTCAGGGTAGACAGAGCCTGAGGTAACAAGACCTAAAGGCCACGTTTAGCATGATTGTAGGCGTATAGGTGGAAAGGGGAATCAAAATAGTGATGGGTTGCTAGCCGCATCGCCTATGACACGATTCCTATGCTTTTCGCCCATTCCCTCGATGGGCTTTTACATCTGCGCGGGACGAGAAGCAACTGGTACATTCTATGTATTTTCTTTACTCCCAGACCAGCATGGAAGTTATACCCCCTTATTCATAAACGCTCGATAGGCTTCTGCTAACTTAGCAATCGTTTGTCCTTATCTGTGAAAGGTGAATGGCAAAGTGACAGATAAGGACAAACGATTGCTAAGTTAGCAGAGGCTTACAGAGCGTTTATGAATAAGGGGGATAGTTTATACTCAAACATACACTAATCGTACTAAGCGTTCTGCGTTAAAAAACGGCCAAAACTAGTCACGAGTTGCGAACAAATGCTTCAGAATTTTTTGCTTGCGATAATTATTTCAGTTCAAACATACCTTTTATTAATACATAGTTTCCTCATGGCAGCAAAAGGCCAGTGGAAGTCGCAAGCAGCTTAAATTCTACAAACGTCGTAGGTATTAAAGGATTAACTTGAGTTTATTTGTATAGGATTTACCCACCAAGCTGCGCGAGTTTTGCGATCCACAGCCTGTTGCGTCAAAAGGAACGCAACCCGTATTACGAGTAAACATTTGCTGGCGTATCGTCCGGGCGTAGTAATCAATGTATATCCTCGTTTAAATATGCTATATTACACTTTTACCAGTGTGTGTGTTTTGTAATCAGTGTGCGTTGCCAGTGAATTGAGGTGTGGTCCCTTACACACACAAATCGCGTCTTTATCCCTTACGGGGTAGACAGAGCCTAAGGTAACAGGTACCTACAGGCCACATTTAGCAAGATTGTGGGCGTATAGGTGGAAAATCGAATCAAAATAGTGATGGGTTGCTAACTTCATCGCCTATTAACATGATTCCTATTATAATCGCCCATTCTCTCGATGGTCTTTTACCATCTGCGCGGGTAGAGAAGCAACTGGTACATTCTATGTTTTTTCTTTGCTCCCAGACCAGCATGGAAAAGTCCCTTACAGCTTTATAGAAAGGCTTAAAGTCACTCAAAAGGCAATGGAATTAACTATGCTTGGAGTATCTTTCATCATCATCATGTCAGCCAAAAGACGTCCGCTGCTGGACATAGGCCTCCCCCAAGGCTCTTCACTCAGACTCCACTCTCTTGTGCTTTCCGCATCCACCGCGATCCCGCGATCTTAATCAGGTCGTCGCTCCATCATGTTGGAGGCCAACCGACAGCTCATCTCCCGGTCTGCGGACGCCAATCGAGAAGCCTCTGACCCCATCAGCCATCAGTCCTGCGAACAATGTGCCCCGCCCACTGCCGCTTCAGCTTTGTAACTCTTCGGGCTATGTCGGTAACCTTAGTGGAGTATCAAGCGATTGACTGCGGGCAGCGAAAACCGATTGACCCTGGAGACCCTTGGGGAACGCCTATGTCCCGCAGTGGCCGTCTCTTGATGATACAAATGTATTTTTTTTTTTTTATATAAATAGGAAGGCAAACGAGCAAGTGGGTCACCTGATAGTAAGTGATCACCACTGCCCATAGACACCCGCAACCCTGGAATCCCCCCGGTCCGGTCCGGTCCGGTTAGAAGGACCAAATGTTGGTTCTTTGTTGATTAGACTGAGTTCAATTCAGAGATTTTATTTTTGAAACTAAACTCACATCTTTATTTTTTGATATGAATTCATATGAAAAGAGAGTGTGTGCTTTTGTCCTGTTGTTGAGAAAGAGAAGTGTACCAGTGTACCAGTGCGAGAGGGAGCGTTATAAGGTTTAAAGTCAGCCAAATGTGATTTAGTCCGCTTTCGAATAGAAGTGTCTAATTCAGTCTGAAATGTTTCGTTGTTCTATCTAACTAATTACTTTAAGAAATGTTCCTACAATTTCTCAAAAGCATAGCTCTAAGTCTTCACACCAATTTACTTTATCATAAGGCAATTCGTATATTTCAAAAGAAAGTTCTGTGCGAACGGATTGAGCACGAAACAACGTGTTCCGAAATTAAATTCTACAAATCGATATGTTACGAAACGTTATCGGGAATATAATAGGATACTACGTTTTATTTCCTCGACACACGTCCCGAGTTTGGCTCATTTCGAATTCTATTCATAGAAAGCACTGAGATGAGACGTCAAGTCGATTCGAATATTTGTTACGGAACAATTTTCAGCTAAAATTATTTTTTATACTACAAGGAAGGCAAACGAGCAAGGTGGAACCCCCATAGAAGCCAAATTACCCTAGTGCAGACGTCGCACACTAAGGTCTTTGGTCACTGCAACGCGCAATAGTTACGTTACGGTAACAGCTCGCAGATGAGCACCCAGCTTAAAATGAAAGAAAGATAAGATGTATTCCTTTTGGCAAGACACAAGAGAATACACACAATTTTATAGAAACAAAAATAGCGTTGAGTGTGTCTTCGCAAAAGTGAAACGGTCGCTGGCTCAGCATTACGCTGAGGCGTTAGACACCTGCAGCACTGACTGCCAAAATCGTCTGTGACTCACGAAATGATACACAGATAAAATAAAATAAACCATAAACCTATACGTAAATAAAGTAATGAATAAAACCCGGCTTATGTGTAACTAAAATTTACATAAATTCATTAAATAGTTTACAATTGGAATGACAATGAAACGCCGGCTGGCAGCTAACTGAGTTTATTGTAAAAGTCTACCCTCTAAGTTACAATATTTGCATACCCTACATATCCCACCACCAATTCTAGATGTATCTATCCGAAATACGTCACTATCACTATCACTACATAGTATAAAATAAAGTCGCTTTCTCTGTCCCTGTGTCCCTATGTATGCTTATACCTTCAAAACTACACAACGGATTTTGATGCGGTTTTTTTTTAATAGATAGATAGAGTGATTCAAGAAGAAGGTTTTTATGTATAATTCTACGCAGACGAAGTCGCAGGCAGAAGCAGTACGGTATAAACGAAATTT
The DNA here is from genome assembly GCA_932294345.1 of Pandemis cinnamomeana. NCBI lineage: Eukaryota > Metazoa > Arthropoda > Insecta > Lepidoptera > Tortricidae > Pandemis > Pandemis cinnamomeana. The sequence continues at coordinate 3,762,099 of OW028705.1, read as the reverse complement.
TAAATAATAATAAGAAAAAAACATATACAGTTATAGAAATTCAGTATAGTTAGACAGATAATTGTACATAGCTTTATTTTATTTCTTTGCGAGGACTCTTCATAGGCTCGGATGGTGTGTGCGGAAGCGACCGTTGGAGGTGAGGTTTTTGCGTGAATAAAAAATAAAAAGGAGGGAAAACTAAATTGTTTAGAAACAACAGGCTGGCATATCAAGTGCTCACCAATCCTTTCGAATGTTACGATCGTTTGCGATATTGGTGGTTTTTTTACCTGTAAGATTATTTTCAAAGCACTGGCTTTTGGGTCGGGAAACTTAGACCCTGAAGGGTAACTTTGGCCATGGGTATTAACTCTGTTCAGGTTTTTTATTGCATTAAAAATGATATCACACCAGCTTCTGCCTGCGAATTCATCCGCGTAGAATTGTCTTAAGAACTGATGTTGATAGTATATGCTGTAATAATAATTTACGTTACGACTCTAAGCTATGACCCGTGACATGTTAATCGCTAGCCCGCTGGAACTATGCAATTTTCCGGAATAAAAAGTAGCCTCTGCCTACCCCTGTGGGAAAGAGGCGTGACGGTATGTATGTATGTAAAAAGTAGCCTATGCAGGTGTCTAACACCTCAGCGTAATGCTGAGCCAGCGACTGTTTCACTTTTGCGAAGACACACAACGCTGATGATCTATTTTTCATGTCTATGTTTTTTTTGTTATACCTTGTTTATTTTCTATAAAAATGTGTATATTATCTTATATTTGTGTGTCTTGCAAAAAGGAATAAATGTCTTCTTTCTTTCCTATGTTTTAGTCTGGGGTACCAACTATCATCGTTCGCAAGCAAAACCTAGTGACATACAAACATAATAGACTGTTTATCAAAAAAAGTTATACTATGTTTTTTACCACACGAACGGGAAACGCGGCGGTAGTAATTTTATAAGCCAGCAACTTCCGTTGTTTTCCCTCTGGGAACACTTTTTTGTGTGTGAAAGTAACCATGACTTACCATGCGTATACCGAAGTGGTTGCCTACTTTGTCTTTCTTATTTATCGCAAAAGATCTAACCATCTTCTAAGAGGAGGCGGTTCGCAATTTGATTGAATTGTTTTGATATACCTCAGAACTCTACCATGCCATGGATTTCGTTTTTATTTTATTTGAAAAGCGTCATATATAACAGTTGTGTATTTAATCTGTTCAGAGGCAATTAGAACCCTTTTATACAGAGTTGTGCATAATTTCTTTCTTTACCAGTTGCTTCTATTCCCGCGCAGATGGTAAAAGCCCACCGAGGGAACGGGCGAAAGTCTTAGGAATTATGTTATAGGCGATGCGGCTAATAACCCATCACTATTTAGATTCTATATGCCCACAGTTTTGCTAAACGTGGCCTTTAGGTCTTGTTACCTTAGGCTCTGTATACCCCGTAAAGGATAAAGACGTGATTTATATGTATATATAAATATAACTAAATTATCTTACGACTGCTTACCGCTGCCTAACCTGGCTACCGACAACCCCACTGCACGCTACTGACGATACTTCCATGGTGTTCCCAGGGAACACTAAAAAAAAATATAACAAAAAATACTTCATGTCACATTTAACGTAGAAAAAAAACCGGCCAAGTGCGAGTCGGACTAGTGCACCGAGGGTTCCGAACAAATTCGGCAAGTGAGCAGAAAATCCAGTGTTAGCAGAGCCCTGCCTCCTAAGCAAAATGTAGGTAATGGAAGGTCATTTGGTATTGGTTACTTACATAGACAGATGGACATAAAAAATATTTTGTTTTTAGTATTTGTTGTTATGGCAACAGCAATATAATTTTTGCGAAAACTTCAACAGTCTGGCTATTCATGAGATACAGCCTGGTGACAGACAGACAGACGGACAACGGAATATTAGTAATAGGGTCCCGTATATTCCTTTAGGTAAGTAGCCTACAACCTGACCTGATTGTACTAGAGCGGTACAATTTAGGGATCTTTAACAAGCGAGCCTTCCTGTTCTCGAAAGGGCCGGCAACGCACCTGTGATTCCCCAAGTCTTGCAGGTGTCCCTGGGCGATGGTTTACTTTCCATCAGGTGACCCGTCTGCTCGTTTGCCCCCTTATATATAAAAAAAAAAACACGAAAAATGACATGTCACACTTAACGTAGAAAAAGCAATATCCTCTTGGCACAATCCTCCCCCAAGTTCATATTCGCGCTGTCTCCCACAATAACCGCGGCCGTGTCGCGTGGAGAACATTTGTCACCCTACATTTGTTCAAGTGACGTGAATACAATCGAAGTCCCCATTTCCCCTGTCAATACCTCCCGTTATAATGGACCGAAAACATCTGGTCTCAACGCTACCAACGAAAATGCGGCCTAAAATCTTTGATCTCTACTTATCAACACTGCCACCAAAAACCTGAAACTAGTTCGTTCTGAAACAGTAAACAAGAAAGAAGCATTTATTCCTTTTTATTTAGCACTAGCGACCAGCCCCGGCTTGGCACGGTATATTATGCATGTATTATACATATAAACCTTCCTCTTGAATCACTCTATCTATTAAAAAAAACCGCATCAAAATCCGTTGCGTAGTTTTAAAGATTTAAGCATACATAGGGATATAGGGACAGAAAAAGCGACTTTATTTTATACTGTGTAGTGATGATTAAGGGCGTATACTCGTAGGTGTAAAGGGAGATCAAAACTGCTGTTGCTAGATGCATCGCCTATAACATGATTCCTAAAACTTTCGCCTATTCCCTCGATGGGCTTTTACCATCTGCGCGGGAAGAGAAGCACCTAGTAAATTTTACGTTTTTTCTTTACTTCCAGACCAGCATGGAAGATTCTTAATTTATCCTAATTATAAATGGCCAGATTCATTCACGGCCGCTTGTTTTTTAAACCAAGTGTAATTGGAGATGCTAATTTAAAAATGAATAAAGACGAGCTATAATAAACTCTCAGATACTAAAAGCGTCGTACTTTTATGGTGTCCGTATAATTTTCGAGAAACAAGGAAAAGCTACGATTTAGTGGTCCAAATTAACAAAGGACGAAACCGTCGGCACACAAAACCTTTTTAACTGGAAGTAAATTAGAATAAATAAAGTCACTTAATAAAATAAAGTTAGGAACTGCGCATTTTTTTAATACGAAGGATAAAGTGGTGTTCTTATTACCGTTTTAAGATCTTGATGCGCTGCTAACCAGGTGCGATTCAACTCCGACTCAGTTCAGGTTTTAGCTGTCATGTTTAGTATGGATCTGCCAGCGAGTGAACCTGAACAATGGAATTGAATCGCATTAAGACGTCATGCAGCGGATGGATGAAAGTAGACTAACTAAATAGATATACATGGGGAGTGTGAATGGTTACGTTGGGAGGGGAAGGCCTAGACGGACGTTCCGAGACAAAATAGGAGACGTTTTGGAAAACGGTCAGGTCAGGAGTACCCGAAACCGACGAGTATGTATGAAGAGATTGATGACTGTGGATGAAGCGAAATAAATATGTCAGGATCGTAGCAAGTGGAACAAAGTAGCCTCGGCCTACCCCTGTGGGAAAGAGGCGTGACGGTATGTATGTATGTATGAGTTAGTTCTACAAATATTTTTCATTAAATTTTTTGATTCAAAAAGTCACGCCCTAGATATAGTTCACTTTGAACACCAATCAATGGTATGTATGTTGCAGACGGATTGTAGTGATCCGCCATATTACATTATGCTTAGCCGTTTTGGTCGTTTTGCAATGCGGCGGTTTAACGATTAGCCTGGAATGTATTCGGCGCCATGCGTTCTTCAACACGGCTAGCCGTAATGGAATACAGCGAGCCATTAGCCGCCGCTTTGACAGTCTTTTGTTCAGTCGACGGAACTCCGCTTCACTTTGCTCCTATTCCCGTTCAGTTTGCGCCTTCGGCCCTGACGCATTTCTAACCTAACCTAACCTATCCACTAAAAAATCCGTCTTTATTTCTTATTTGGTGATAGTAGTACGATGCGGCTAACCGTAGGCCGCCTTATTGTTGAATGACAATCCGGCTAATCGTTGAACCGTCGTGTCGCGAACTCCTTAGTTTTGATACTTTTTGTATTTTTTCTAATCAATTTTGCTTTTGAGTTCTTGTCTTTGTATTGTCAGTTAGTTCAACAGCAGTATAAGGAGCAGTTCAGTTACGTGGTGTTTAGCTTACTATATTAAGATTCCCTTGCTCACAAACCCATTAGTCATTACACATTTGTTATAATCATACAGTCCTCATATCGTAAGCTTCACGCCGCATTCAAAACGGCTAGGCGTAATGTAATACGGGGGATCACTATAATCCGCCTGCGAGATGCACATTTTGTCAACTATTAAAAAAAAATCCTGACAATTTTATGAGACCCTGTTCTCTCAAAGGCGCCTGCCTCTACATGGATTCAAAACCGAAACTTCAATTACGTAGTCAGAGTTTACCGCCGTTAGCCATCGTCATCTTCATCTTCATTGGCCAGGGCTGGATTTAAGGGAGGGCAATCGGGGCTACAGAGGAGAAGAGAAAAGAGGAGCCCCCACAATAGAGGCTTCGGAAAAAATTCAAATTCAGACAAGTAAACAGCTCGGGAAAGAGTTTAATTTGGAACCAGGGGGCCTCCACTTCTTTGTTGCCCAGAGGCCTCCAGAGCTCTAAATCCGGCAGTGTCATTGGCTGTCATATCGCCATGCGTCGTTTTGGTGTCACTACTAAATACTCATCGGGTAACACTCAAAATTTACTCCAAACCGAAAGTCAATGAAAAGTTCCTTTGAAACCTTAAGTCGATATTCAACGAAGGCATTTGTAAATCGAGTCGCTCGGGATCGAGCGGCCATTTATTGCGGTCGTTAGTCGTAACGACGTGGACGGGTAAGTCGGTCGATCCGTCGGCCATCGACCGGAGTTCCAGTGGACGCTTGCCTTTACAAAAATTCACAGAAATTACGAGAAAAGAACTCCGATTTTCGAAAGCAGCACTCGAAAGTGCAGCTGAAAACTACAGCTCTTATGTACCCATACACGAGAGAAGATAAAAAGAAAATTACAGCTCTAATTAATCTAGTCAACTAGTCGAAAATTTGTGTGTGTAAAACACGAACTGAAGATTAAGCGGGAACGCTTCGTTTTAGCCGACAGCGTTCTTTACGAATGCCATTTCGATATCCGGCGAATACGAATTATTGTTATTTTTTTTTATATATATGAATAGGAAGGCAAACGAGCAAGTGGGTCACCTGATGGTAAGTGATCACCACTGCCCATAGACACCCGCAACCCTGGAGGAACTGCAGATGCGTTGCCAACCTAGAGGACTAAGATGAAATGCCTCTTGTGCCCGTAATTTCCCCGGCTGTCTTACTCTCCACACCGGAACACAGCAGTGCAAGCACTGCTACTTAGCGGCAGGATTAGCGAGTAAGATGGTGGTAGCGAATATTCGTTAATGGGTATATATTCGGCGAATATGAATATGTATTCGTATTCGTTGCATCAATGCTAAACGTGGCCTTTAGGACTTGTTACCTTAGGCCTGTCTGTGATTAGTAAGTAAGTAAGTAAGTAAGTAAATGCTTTATTGTACAAATATAGAGAAGTAGAGACAAATCACAACAAAAAGACCTTAAATATATGCACAAAGGCGAACTTATCCCTATAAGGGATCTCTACCAGTTAACCTTTGAGTAAATGAGAGGAGCATTAAGCGAGAAACCGACAAAGAGTGAGTATTAGTGTATGTATTTATGTACAATGTATTCCTAAGTGGACGTTTTACATATTGTGAAACAAAAGCCTTCGCCGCGTCTGTCTGTCTATTCACGATAAACTCAATAACCAATGCACGGATTTTAATGCGGTTTTCAAAAATATTCACAAGTTTGACTAGATTTTTTCTGACTGATTGAAATACAGAGGTACTATACTAAAAGCCTTTCACCACTCTCTGTTAAGTCACAGTTATCTCAAGTGTCAGCTATTTATGATTCCATTAAACTTATTACCTTATTAGTACGAAACAGAGAGAGACGTCACCATAGATAATTGACACTTACAATAACTGGAGCATTACAAAGAGTGGTGATACTGGCCCTATGTCTCATGCCGCCATTTTTTTTTTCTCTACAGCTTAGGTAAAACTCCTTTATTTGAAGTTCGGGTTGTGTGGGTAAGCGATTTTTTCAAAGACTTGAGTTCTGGCTTGTTAACTCGCTTTGGATGTAGGGTGGGCTTTGTGGACTATAATGTTATGACTCTTTACAGTATGTTGACTTTTAACAATGCAATGGTTTGGTATCCGATACGGATACCGTAAAACGAAAGGGAATGCGGGGTAGAAAGGGAAAGAACTAATATTTTCTGTTGTCACGCTGCAGCTCTTGACCACATGTGGATACCTGACTTGCACTTAATATTTCTGGTTCAGCTTGCTCTAAAAGTAGTTTAGTTATATTTTTAGACATTATATCTCCTCTTTGTGGTAATTTGTATCGTATTTTTTTTTGATCCTATCACTTCTGACCCCACTACTGGGTAAGCCGGGATTTGCCTATACTTTAATAGTATTTTATACAATCGTTGCATAATGAAGGCTCTTAGAGTCGAGTACCGTGTTTAGGCCACGAGGCTTGCCGAGTGGCCTAAGTAAGGTACGAAATTTTAAGAGCTAATTATGTAACTATAGTATACAATACTTTTTCTACGAGTCATCATCATCATCGTCTATACATACATAACCTTTCGTAAAGTACATTGGGTTAAGTTTGAAAATTGTACCTTCCACTTATGAATTAATAGTAGTTATCTCCTCTGGAGTAGCGGCGAAACTAATCTCGTCACTGTCACTCATGTTTAATTCGAATTAGGGATTATTTATTTAACACCATCGATTTCGCGTCAAATAACAAACAAAACTTTAAAATTTTCGTAGCACAAAAATGAACTAATGAGACGTCGTTATAAGACTGTTTCTGATTGGCCGATTACTTCAATTACTAACCAATCACGTATCAGAAGAAAAGAGTTGGTGTATTCAAATGGAAGCAAATTTTCCAGATATTTCCAACTTTACATTGGGTGCGTTCCACTAAGCGCTCACGACGCTCAATCGAAGTAACCAAGTTCTAATTTTGAAATTATTATAGTCGTCTAGCTAAAGCGTTGTATAATAATCATTATAGTTGATTTCGAAGTGCCATAGACTATCCAAGGTTATAAAGTATGTGATTACAATTTTGTCTATAAACACATAATTGACAGATTAAAATCAACGAGTAGAAAAAGTTTATTGTTTTGAAACTAAACAGCAGCTAATCATTATTAAACTAAAATTTATACCGCCGGAACTTGTTTTGTCTATAAAAATCAACTTGACACATATGAAAATCATTTTTAACGAGGTTTGAACTTTCATTTTGTCCGTATTTACCCCGTTTTGCGGTACTCGTAGGATATTTCCTAGCATGGACCCTGGCATCTGTGTAGGTTTATACAGAGTGATAACGTTAAGTTGGCTTCACGTGTTACACAAGGGACGCCATTATTAAGTTACCAAATTAATTAATTAAGTTACCATTAATTTTATGTTATCACTAGCTTCTGCCCGCGACTTTGTCCGCGTAGAATTAGATTAAAGAACTGATGTTGATAGTTATATTCTGCAATCTAAATATATATAACTCAAAGGTGACTGACTGACTGACTGACTGACATAGCGATCTATCAACGCACAGCCCAAACCACTGAACGGATCGGGCTGAAATTTGGCATGCAGGTAGGCATCCGCTAAGAAAGGATTTTTGGAAATTCCCTCGGGATAAGGAAAAAACGGGAATTATATATTCGATTCCGAGTGACGTTATCTCAGTAACTATAATAACTAGACTCTTCAAATTTTATACAAAAGTAGGTGATTACAAAACTAAGAAACTAATTTCAGGATTTTTGGAAATTCCCACGGGATAAGGAAAAAACGGGATTTATATATTCAGTTCTACGAGATCGAGTTTTACATGGCAATTGCTGATTCTACGCGGACGAAGTCGCGGGCATAAGCTAGTAATTATTTACGTTGCGACTCTAGGTAGCTACGACATTGGACATGTTTATCACTACCCTGCAGGAACTATGCAATTTTGTGAGATAAAAGTAGCCTATGCGTTAATCTAAGGTACCTACCTATCTCCGTATCACACACACACAAATCACGTCTATATCCCATACGGGGTAGACAGAGCCTGAGGTAACAAGACCTAAGGGCTACATTTAGCATGACTGTAGGCGTATAGGTGGAAAGAGGAATCAAAATAGTGATGGGTTGCCGCATCGCCTATAACATGACTCGTAAGACTCGCCCATTCCCTCGATGGGCTTTCTCCCATCAAATCTCCATATCAAATTTTATCAAAATCCGTTAAGCCGCTTGCGCGTGAAGAAGTAACAAACATACACACACTCACAACCTTTCGCCTTTATAATATTAGTGTGATTACAAATTTAGAGTGAGATAACAACATTATAGCTGTGTACTTGTCTTGGAAGCCAATCTTAAGGGTCATTTCTAATGCCCAGAGAGTGAGCTCTGGTGACAAAGTTGTAAGGTAGTTTTTTTTTTTGTTTTTGCTGAAACACAAAGATCAATGACCTTGAAATCCTTAAAACCTTTTCAAAGAACTCAAGGGAATAGAGCTTTCGAGCAAAATAATAGGCCTAGAATTTACCGAGTAACGAACATTTCGGCGTCTTTCTTGACTTTATAATTTTTACTTGTACGTTTTGGGAGAAAAAACGAACCCTAATAGCATCTCTAAGTAGTCCGTATGTCTGGTGACTGCTATACTGAAGTACTCAAATAAATACTATCAAATGAATCAAGAATTTTTATTTCTTGATTTTTATGTGTCTCTCGTCCCTGGTGAGCAGTAAAAAAAACAACAAAAACACAGACATGAAAAATAGATCATCAGTGTAGTATTTGTATTGTTTTATTGTGCAGCCTATAAAATCTAACACTGGCTCGACAGTGTCCACGGATTGCAATAACTTCACTTTATCGTCACGTACTTCAGCCTCAGCCTCAGCCTCAGTGTTTGTCTGTAGGACCGTAGCTCTCGAACAGATGAACCGATTCTGATGCGGTTTTTTTGTAAAAAAATGGTATCAGCTATTCTCCAAAATGATGTATGGCGAGATTTATGTATGTATATGTATGAACGGTTCGCGGAGCTGAGGGCCGTTAAGTCACTCAATATTCAACACGTGTCTCTGATTGACGTGGTTATATTTTTAGCTCGGCCTGTTTTGAAGCGCAACTCATCACAGATTCGAATTTATAAAATTTGGTTGTCATTTGTAGGGATTAGGGGTGGTATGTGTTACGGTTTTTCATGAATATCTAATTTCATGAGGAAAACTGGCCAAGTGCGTTTTAGATATGCATACGAAGGGTTACGTGCTAAAAAAAGGACTTTTCTATACGCGTACCCTTAAACAAATATTAACGATTTGATTATTTTAATTGTACCTAAGTAAGTACTTAATTTGTAAAATTTTGCATGCCAGTTACTGGTCAAATGTGTGAACTGTCCAATTTTATTTGTGCTCCATCTTCTGTGCCATGTTTCAAGCGAAATAAAGTCATTTGTATTTGTATATTTGTATTTGGGAAAGTTTGAGACGAAGCTAGGGTACTCTATATTAACAAATAGGCTACTGTTTATCCCGGAAAATTGCATAATTCCCGCGGGTTAGATAAACATTGCAAACAGTTGCTTCCCTTCCCGCGTAGATGGTAAAAGCCCGCGCAGATGGAACAATAGGCGATGCGGCTAGCAACCCATCACTATTTTGATTCCACTTTCCATTACGCCCACAGTCTTGCTGAACGTGGCCTGTAGGTCTTATTACCTAAAACTCTGTCTACCCCGTAAGGGATAAAGACGTGATTTGTGTATGTGTAACGCCTAAGCAAATAAACATAGTCACATTCATATCACACTCAGTTATTAGAAACGTAAATACTGTCTATTCTCAAGATACTCGATGCCAATGTTTGAATTAGGAGTCTACTGAATATATTATACAAATGTTTGCTCTATAATATATGCACAATTCATCGACAAACATTTATCTTTGAAATTTACACTCACTGGTACCTACAAATATTAATGAAAGGTGACTATCAAATGTATCAAGAATTTTTACTTCTTGATTTTTTGTTTACTTTTACGTTCTTCCATGCTGGTCTGGGAGCAAAGAAAAAACTTAGAACGTGCCAGTTGCTTTTCTTCCACCGATAACATTTTTGCACAAACAGATTTAAATACCCAGCACACACACACACACACACACACACACACACACACACACACAAATCACGTCTTTATCTTTTACGGGGTAGACAGAGCCTAAGGTAACAAGACCACGTTTAGCATGATTGTGGTCGGTGGAACGGGGATTAAAAATAGTGATGGGTTGCTAGCCTCATCACCTATGGCATGATTCCTATGCCCATTCCCTCGATAGGCTTTTACAATCTGCGCAGGAAGAGAAGCAACTGGTACATTCTATGTTACGTTAAGATAAGATGTAGTCAAAAGACACAAAAAACATTTAAACGAAAAATTATACGATGGAAATCTGTCCCAAAAAATATTGAATGTTATCACTAGCTAAATCACCATCCAAAATATTTTTAGCGATGTCAGTGCCCCATTGTGTGTGAAAATATTTACATACTCTGTATACATTCTATGTTATCTAAGGAAGAGCTGTACAGGAACGCAATGTATTAATATTTATGTTCCAACTAGCTTCTGCCCGCGACTCTGTCCGCGTCGAATTAGACTTAAGAACTGATGTTGATAGATTCTGCAATAATTGCTTGCTACGACTTTGACATGATTATTGCTATCCCACGGGAACTGTACGATTTTCCGGGATAAAAAGTAGCCTAAGTGTTAATCTAGGATACCAGCTGTATCGTTCCTAATTTTATCCAAATTTGTCCAGTCTCAGCGTGAAGAAGGAACAAAACATCACACTTACATCGTGACATCCATTCATCCATCCATCCTCACAAACTTTCGCATTTGTAATCCTCTTAGGATTAGTAGGATTAGCCTTAGCGATCGTTATATATAACAGATTGACAATTTAGGTAAGTGAGTAGCAAAAAATTTTTGAATGGAAGTATTTTTTTTAAAACAATTTTTTTTTGTTTAGTTACACTGAGAAAAGTTTTTTCGTATTTTTTTTTAATAAACAAAAATTTTTTACCTTGCTACTCCGCTACTCACGTGCAAGATAACCAAGCCTGTGTGAAATACAATGTTTTCCATGCTTTTTACACAGGCTTGGTTATCTTGCACGTGAGTAGCGGAGTAGCAAGGTAAAAAAAAAACTTTTTTAAAATGGACCCCCACAGAGTAACGCCTGATTCAATAAAATAATTACATTGTTTGATTAAACGTTTAGTCCTATCATGACGCGGTTCTATTTGAACATCAATCAATGGATGGAAATATTTTCGACTAGTTTTTTCTTTTTTTTTTTATTATTCAAAAATTCTGAAAAACATTAAATTTATAGGGCTATTTTAGTCAAACGTGCCAAAATTTTCCGGAACACTTAGAAAAACCTGCTATACAATTAACAAAAAAAAAACAAAAAACTTTTGGAATTGAACATTATTATAAGAGACTTCAACTACATCACTGGCCCGCTAGGTATTGTGTTTTCGTGAAGTATTTGAACTGATAAGATAGATCGCATCATTCTCATTGTGCTCGAGAACCATTGTCATTTATCTTCAGTATAATAGAAGCAAGCAGCCATTTGAAGTGATCAAAGATTCTCAAAAGAAAAATGAGTTTCGCTCAACAACACCGCTCAAAACTTGTGCTTTATATACGGAAAATAATCTTTTTAGCGTTCCCCACATCATTTCGTGACCAAATTTGGGACGTTTTGACAAAAGGTTCAGTCAAAAATACCTACCCTAAACCGTAAAGTATTAAAAGATTGATCAATGTGGATGAAGCGAAAGAGGTATATCAGAATATCAAGAAAAATTTATAAAATATTTTTGCAATTTGGCCGCCAACGGCTCTTATACAATGTCTTTTTTGAAACTACCAGCAAATTAGGAAAGACCGTCATTGCCAAGAAGAATGCGCTGCAAGAACCTTGGCAGAAAGTTTTTTTTTTTAAATAAATTACAATAAGCTACTACAATATTTAAATTCTACTTAAATTAAATACATTTATAAAAGGGATGTTCATACATCCCCGAGCCTTAAATTATATTAGTCTTTAATAGAAATGTATTAAGTCTCCATTAGTTAAAGTAAAACAAATTTTGAAAAAAAATAAACAATAAAAAAAAATAAGTTCATTGAAGGTGTGTAAAACGCCTTCACCTTTCAAGTAGAACAAAGTAGTCTCTCGAAAATCAAAAATTCGCATAGGTAGTAACAAGGTCACAGATAGAATAATTCGAAGGCTTACCCACCTGGTATGGGTAGTGTAGGGGTATAGCACGCGTCACAGAATGACGAGGATCCCGGTCCGATTTCCGGCCATAGCTTAACTTTTCGGATTTTTCTGTGTGTTCTAATTTTCAGAGTCGTTTAGAAATGTAATGTAGTCTGTCTACTCTTGCGAATCCGACTCGCGCTTGGCCGTTTTTTTGAGTTCATCCCTATGATTATGTAAAGGACTCTAGCTAATATTTACGCTGAGTTCCACCGAGAATGTGTTTAATTTAGAAAAATACTTTCGCAACGTACGCGTCTACTTAGCAAAACAAATATTTAAAATGTTACCATGTAAAAGGGAAATTCTGAACAGTGATGTTCAAACCTGTTCATAATTAATACGTAAATATGTAAGGTTTTGAAAAGATTTAAAAAGGGAATATGCAAACTAAGAGTTTAATACTACTACAGTACTACTACTAGACTAGGATTCTAAAAGTATCTATGATAAAACTACGTAAAAGAGAAATCCTTAACAGGGATTTTTAAGTATTTTTATAACTATCAAGTACGTAGGTACCAGTGGCGTGGAGTCCATAGAACTCTATTCCCACTGGCTTGCCTATTTTAAGATAGTTGGGCACTTTATTGTGCAGAATTAGAGGAAGAGGCTAGCTGATGTTTTAATGCCCTTCATTATAATACAGTCACATAAACTATCATTATGTACCTCTATATAAAAATGACTTCTTATTTCCCTTGGTCACCGCAACACGCGTGAACAGCTGCACCGATTTAGCTAATTCTTTTTTGTAGTGTTTGTTAATTGTCAGGAGAGGGCTGGTTATGTAAGAAAATTTCGAAAAAACAATCAGGAACTCGGCCGAGGCCGCGGGCAGCTGATAAATAAATAAGAATCACGTCGAGACTAAAAATCGATTTCGTTACCATGACGTCGTGAGTGCTCCGAATTTTGATATATTGAGAACGAGTGTATTCCATATAAGTATTTGAAGTCGTAAACAACTCGGATTGGCTTTTTCCAGAGCAGCTGAGTGAAGGGCGTCAACAAGAATGAACCTTCCTGTCAGCGGTGACAGTTATAAATAAAGTTGGAAGTCACTGAAATAAAAAAAATGTTTTTCAAGAGATGGTGAAAGGAAACAAGATGTTAATGCCAGTAGCCACAGTTTCTCTTCAGCATGAACTCGTACCTAACCTCCTAAACTTGCAAACAATTTTTCGACTACATGAAATTATATATAACTTACGTATTGTCACAAAACTTGTCCCGTATAGATTTTAACAAAATAATTTGCCTAATTATTGTTTTATTAAATCACACATCATTCAAACAAATGACGCTTAGCGACAAAAATTCGCATAGTAACAAGATCACGTGACAGCTAGTAACAGATAGAAAAATTCAAAGGCCTACACCCACCTGCTATGGGTGGTGTAGGGGTATAGCACGCGTCACGGAATGACGAAGATCCGGATTTGATTACCGGCCATAGCTTTACTTTTAGAAATTTGATTAAATTTCAAATTGGTTGTTTTATTTTTCGAGAAAAAGTTATTTTAAAAGAAAATTTAAATAATTGATTTTAATTGCAAGAAGTTCGAATCTGATTAAGAAATTTATAAGTAGGTACTGTGAGCCGCCTTGAGGAGGCACTTATCTATACGGGGTTCGATGTAAAGTTTCAACCAAACTGTGGTGGCTGAGGGCCTATTATAATTAAAAAGGCATGTAAAACATATTTTACATTATTTTATTCAGATTTTAGAAATGCAACGGAATACATAACTCGGGACGTCTACTTTAGTTCACGGATCAAATTAGTCTGAAACACGTCTCCGAGTTTTTGAAAAACAATCAAACGTCAAATCGAACGAGTGTTCGATTTATGAACTTCGAGAGCCTCTTACCATCCAGCCCGAAAACTAATCCTATCTAGCTCTACAGTACTTATTTATTTGCAGAGTTAGATGGATGAACTTTAAGTAGGTACTTATTTAATAAAACAAATGAAAAAACGTCTTGCAGCTTATACGCCTACTAACCATGACCACCCTTGTTATTGAAAGTGACAGGTCCTTGAAAGAAATTGTTCTTGACGTTGCTATAAAGTTCCGTATAAAATATTTATCATAACATTTTTGCAAGTCTTTCTCCTTAATTTTTGTTGACTCTACTTGTGACTGATCTTACAAGCTCATTCATTTAAAATGTTTATAACTCGGACAGATCATCGCAAAAACAGCTACGGACAGAATAGGATTCAATAGACTATTACAGTGTAACGAAAAAAATTTTTACGCAATAAACATTTGACTTTTTTGCCATTTCTGTCATAGCTATTGTTCTATTACCATATTGCACTTCTTCTGCGATGGTTAGTCCGGACCTTCAATACACGATACCTACCAACTTGCACTTGATCAGTTCTTGTGCTGACGGTATGATATTGCGGGTGGGCCTTGTGCAAGGTCCATCCGGATCGCTACCACCATCTTACTCGCTAATCCTGCCGCTAAGTAGCAGTGCTTGCACTGCTGTGTTCCGGTGTGGAGAGTAAGACAGCCGGGGAAATTACGGGCACAAGAGGCATTTCATCTTAGTCCTCTAGGTTGGCAACGCATCTGCAATCCCTCCGGGGTTGCGGGTGTCTATGGGCAGTGGTGATCACTTACCATCAGGTGACCCACTTGCTCGTTTGCCTACCTTATTCATATATAAAAAAAAAAAAAAAAAAAAAAAAAAGATTTACATTGTCAAAGAACGTTCTTTAAAATTTCAACAAAAATGACTGCTTCTCAATGACAAGCAACAATAACGAAAATTTACGTACGTTTTTAAATTCCCGGAACGTCTTTTTGTCGATATCGACGGCGAAACAATTTTTGTTTTCGTTTTATCGGATATTTTCTATTTCGATTCGGTAAGAGATTATTATTCTGTGAGCGTCCAGCGGTAGACAGGAAGTCGATCTGGAAAATGAAAACGCTAAAATTTCGGGTGATCAAAACAGACTCAAGGCCAATTTAGACTTGAAGAAAAATACAGCAAGTCGCATTAAATCGCCGCGCTTTGTTGACGACTTCTTACTAGTTATGGGCCGACTACGGCGAAGACTATGGTGTGTGAAATTATCAATCCCCATTGGGCCCGCGTGAGACCTGTTATACATTTTATTGAATCAGCCGTTACTTTGCGGAGGTCCATTTCAATGAACAAAAAATGTTTACCTTGCTACTCCGCTACTCATGTACAAGATAACCAAGCCTAAGCATATATTTTGTTCATTAGGACTGCTACAGCCCAAGCGTTCTCATTTGAGCAGCAGTGGGACGTTTATAGGTTCGAGATGATAATGATTATGAACTAGACTAGAAAACTATTGATTCATAATTATTACATGTGTCAAAAATCGAAATTAGGACGTGCGTCATAAACACAAAATGAAAAGCAATCCACTTAGGCACAGTCCGTACATATTTCCGCGACAAATTGCATTACGTTGATGTAAACAGAATCAACCAGAAATAGTGGTGGTCGTTGATTCAACGAACTGGTTGAATAAACGGTTTATGGTTCATCAACGAACGAAACGTTTCGAATAACAGATTCAACTAGTTGACAATGTTAACGTTAGAAATGAACCAACAGGGCAGATATAACGCGTCCGTTTCGTTCATCGACGATTTAACAAAACAACGTCAACTTCAACTCGTCTAATCAGTTGATTCGGTTCCGTGTGTGCTTATAATAGGAATCACTGGATGTCTGAACCGCAACGCCCTTAACTCATGTTTACTCTCTTAGCAGTCTTACTTAGATGAAAAAACTAGTTGACCATATCAAATAGACGAAGTTTTCTACGTTAAAGTTTCGTTTCGTTGATACAAAAACCGTCAACGGTGCACCACTAACCAGAAATATATAACTGCACCATGTATATCCTATCGGGTTTACGCATACTGCTTTGTTTCCCCTTCCCATTTGAGACCGAAGTGTTTTCCAATACGATCTATTTTTAAATCGTACCGTTAAACTCGTATATATTTATATTAAACCCATATTTATATGTTCCCGTATCGAGCACTGCGGATATAATAATTCCAGCTCGGATTGAAACATCGGGGCTTTAAAACTGTATCGCAGTCACATGTTATACTACAGTTTGGAAATGCTTTTGGCCGAATAAAGTTAAAATGAATGGAAGTTGATTACAATTAAGAGATGATAGAAGCCGTAAACAAAACAGACATAGGGTCAAATGTAATTTGAAACCAGATAATTCCGATCCTTATGCAGAAACATTCTGCTACGTCAATGGTAATATTATTGACTTAGTTGTCGCAGGAAAATTAGGCATAGCAATAGTAGTTTCAGTCATTTTGTGAAGAAATGATTCGGTGATGTAGATCGTGTAGTGTAAGCGCATTTGGATGAACATTTTTGGTTCCTTTTTCATCGGTTTTCTACTCTTTGCTGTCGATATGTAACCAATAAAACCTGATAAATGTCTTCAAACATTATTATTTTATCGAATCAGACGTTACCAATGGGGGATATCGCGTGTGAATTTGCCACTAGAGGCGCTAGTGTCGCGTGAGGTCCATAATATTCACTTTTGACTGGTTTTGGCGGGTTTCGTGACCTAAATTATAATTTCTTTCATTCACCTGTTGAAAAGGTGATCTCCTTCGTGATAATTTCGTAAATATGGATTATTTCGCGATGAATGTGAAAGCTTTGAAAGCGGAATCAACAAAAAGAAGCGCAAAAATAAACAGCCTCAAAGAGCAGCTCATTTAGAGTTTGTTTGTTTACTGTTTACAAACTTATTTTTTGGCAAGAATATGCTTGTTTGCCAAGGTAACAGCTATGTTTTTCTAGCTACACCTCTGGACCTTAGTCAACAGTGGCGCCATTTATTTATTTATTATATATTTACTAAGAAGTAATAGTCCCCACTAGTGGAGCTCCATTTCAATGAACAAAAACATTTACGCATTTATTTATTTAAACATTAATGCTTTTTTTATACATTATGTGTTTTTTGTTACAATTACAAACTTTTATTTCTTGTCGTGGTCTTTATGTAGATATGGGCCAAATTATAACTAGTCATTCTAATTAGTCCAATTTGACCCATTTCCTCTTCTTCAACCCATGTGGCTTGTGACATATGCATTTTAATTATAATCATTTTAATTACGAAAGCTGTAACTCTGTGCATTTGAGGGAATAGGCGAAAATAGGAAACATGTCATAGGCGATGCGGCTAGTAACCTATCACTATTATGATTCCTCTTTCCACCTCTACGCCCACAATCAGTTCTTGTTACCTCAAGTCTTGTTACCTTAGGCTCTGTCTAATAATTATGTATGTATGTATGTAGGACAGTAAGTCAAGTTCGGGTAAGACAGATTATATCGTTTGTAACAGATTACAAAGACTGTAACTAAAAGTCTTATAATGCCGTTGCTAATTGAGGAAACCAAACGCGAGATAATTATGAGTAACGACGCTGCGTTTCCCAATAGATGCGCAAACGGCTATTAATAGCTAACAATCGACGCAGCTGTGCGCAAGCGCCGCTTCTGTGCGCAGAGATTATGACCGAGAGAGTACAAGCCTTAAATACTCCGAAATTCGATTTTTGAAGTTCATTTTCGTGTCGCTTCGCTCCCACTAATGTCATTAATTTGAGAGTGAGAGAGATGGCACGTCATGAACTTCGAAAAAGGAAATTCGGAGTAGCCGCCCAAAGTTTTTAGGACCGATGATTTAGAATTGCTATTACACAATTGGCACGCTCTTGTAAATTAAGATTTCTTTGTAGTAGGACCATTTTTTTAAACAATCGATGGACGTATGAGAATTAAGGTACTTATCGAAGACTGGATATGATAAAACTACCTATTTTATTTCTTAACAGCGTTCTTTTTTCTTCAGTTCAGTTTAGTTTTAGTTTCAAACCAAAATATATTTTATATTAGGTCTAAACGTGAAAAAAACTCACCTGTTTAGCAAATTATGATGAGATCCTTTCATTTAAAGACTTGATGTACCTGTAACATAAACAAAATTCAAGTAAAAAAATAAATTCAATTATCTTAATTTTCTATGTTAATTTTGTTCTTAATTTGTCAAAACAACTCTCTCTTTTCCTCTCTGCTCTGTCTCAGGGTTTCAGTTTACGTTTCGAAAGAAAAACAAACGGTCTTCTGTAAAAACTAACCTGTTAAAAATATAATATACTATGTCAACATTAGCCGTTTTATCTCCGTAGACATTTTAACAGAGAATGTCACAAATGTTAGAAATTTCTGTGTTGTATTTTGTTTCTTAGTAAATCTCCGGAATTTTAATTAATGTTTTAAATATTTTATTGAATCAGGCGTTACTTTTCGTACGTCCATAACCAAGCCTGTGCGAAATATATATGTTTTAGTATTAGTAGTATTGCATGAAAAACATATTATATATTTCACACAGGCGCGATCTTGCGCGTGAGTAGCGGAGTAGCAAGGTAAATATTTTTTTGTTAATTAATGTTATGTTCAAAATTTTGAATAATGAAATTGCAATATTATATCTTTGTATTTCCTTATACCTACGTAAAAATATAGTGGTTTATAGTGTAAAACTGAAATACTGAGGATGGAGCGATAGTAGCGACTCTTTTAAAAGGTATAGGTGTTTTAAAAATCTTTTAAGTAACTATTTACCAAACTGTCTCAGCCCTCAATACACTTCGACCTCATTTTCTTATTCACTTTCTCAAAAGACTACGACTTAGCTTTGTTAAGTTTTCCTCTCTTACACCAGGCCACTATTTCACCACTACAGTCGTGCCGCTTTTTGCTCGACTTGGCAGGGGCACTGCCGTGCCCCCAGATAAAATCTACTTTTTTGTGTTTTATTACTCTTCCCTAATCGTTAGCACTCTATTTTATTATTTAATGTACAGACACGAACTTTCTACTGATTTATTATATGTATACATGTTATGTGCTATAAAGAGTTTCTATGATATAAAACCAAACGCAGTTCTAAGAATTCTAATTCATAATAATAATGCATATAAATCCGTCAAAATCCGAGGTCAGCCTGTCGACAATTTCCTCATCCATCATTGAACCTATACAAAAAATATTTCACAAATAGATCGAGGAGCATTTGCACTATAGTTCAATTTTTCCTTTTTTCTTATAGCCTGAAACTTTTTCACCAAGTATGATGAATTTTGAACATTTGTGACAAGTTTACTTAAGTACTTAACTACTTATAAAACCAATTTTGTGAATATTTATTTTAATACTCTGGAGTCCAAATCCTTTTTGTACGTAAAAAGTACTATTGAGTCATTTTCTAAGAATGTAAAGCAAATAGAAACTGAAGTAAATAAGCAACTGCGTTAGGTATACCAATTTCCGCACATGCACATGTACAAATCACGTCTTCATCCCTTACGGGGTAGACAGAGCCTATACAGGGTGGAAAGTTGAAATTAATTTTCTTTAAGCATAAAGGATTCATATTTGTAAAAAAAACAACATGTGAAAGTTTCACTTTGCAAATTACCCTACGTACTGTATGGAAAAAGTTTTCTTTGATTTGTGGTTGTTCTAGTACTCTAACCTCGGTTGGTCTCAAAGAGTGTTTTAATCCTTGATAGAAATGGGACCGATTGGCATTAAAAAAAAAAGTCAAATCTGTCGATTTTTTCGCTGACTGTACATTTTATCAAAAATGTGTGAATGTCGATTGTCATCACTCAAAAAGTTAGTAAAGGTCTCCTAAGAGCATTTTCGCGTAGCAGCAAGGGATCTAGTAGCTGCCCTTGCTGCCCCATTTTAACTTTCCACCCTGTATATGGTAACACGTACCTACAGGCCACATTTTTTTTTTCATTTATTTAGAAACAAACAGTCTTACACAATAATATTTAGCAAGATTGTGGGCGTATAGGTGTAAAATACAATCAAAATAGTGATGGGTTGCTAGTCTCATCGCCTATAACATGATTCCTATTATTTTCGCCCATTCCCTCGAACTAATTAATACTGGTATTTAATACTGGTTATAGTAGGACTTAATAAAGTAATAACAATTTCGGAAAATCGCAAATTGACTGGGAACAATTTATTACAATACTTTGTTCCGTGAATAGTCATTTATTAATATACAGATTTATCAATGCATGCTCTTTCCGAGAATAAATGGTGATAATTATAACAATATACACAAACAAAGGTAGAGCGTGACGAAACATAATTCCAGGGTTAATCATGCCCCTTCTTATTTATTGATGCTCCTTTATCCTTATCAGTACCGAGAATCATATGTTATTAAATTGTGAGAGAAAAAAAGAAAGAAAGAAGACATTTATTCCTTTTTGCAAGACACAAATATAAGAGAATACTATACACAATTTTATAGCAAAAAAAAAGAGCTGCGGTTCGTTTTTGTACGTCCGGGGTAAAGAGCAGTGCTTGGCCCGGTGCACCCTGGGCATCGGCTAGTCATTTCCTGGCAGTTTCTAAGGGATATCATTGACCGTTGGCTAAGAGCCCGACAGGGTGGATAGGGTCTTTTGACCGTTACCTTACAACGATGCCGACATTTTGTCACAAGATTTTGACATTGGCGAAGTTGTCGTCACTATAACGACTTGATACGCCACAAATAAGGAGAAGAAGAAGTAGATAAATCGACAGGTTAACCAACATAAGTAAAATAGTATTAAAGACCCGCCGTGATGGCGTAGCACTCGGCGGACGAGAAAGACTGCCCCAGAACATTTCGCACCCTGCGTGGAAGAAAGACGTAAGTCCTATTAAGCCTTAATAGGACT
Organism: Pandemis cinnamomeana; assembly: GCA_932294345.1. NCBI lineage: Eukaryota > Metazoa > Arthropoda > Insecta > Lepidoptera > Tortricidae > Pandemis > Pandemis cinnamomeana. The sequence continues at coordinate 3,740,720 of OW028705.1, read as the reverse complement.
TACGTCTTTCTTCCACGAAGGGTGCGATTTAGGAACACAGCATACAGACGCCGCGGGGGATGGGTCGCTGTCCGCCGCAGGTGGCGGGTGAGAACAACCAAGACCTAAGCGAAAAGTAGCTTACTGTGCAACGCGTGGGCGCTCTTCACTGTCACTGTCTCTTTCTGTAAAACGGCACTAAATTGAGGTAGAAAGAGAAATAAAAACTAAGATATTGGTAATCAAAAGATTCCAAAAATTCATTTGCAAAATTCAATATTTGCTAAACGTGGCCTTTAGGTCTTGTTAACTTAGGCTCCGTTTACCCCGTAAGGGATAAAGACGTGATTTATATACGTATGTAAAAGTTTCCACAAAGTTTTTCGACTTATATTGTCCAAATTTTTTTACCTACGTAGAACAAAAACGTTTTAATTACACATAACATTTACACACATATTTATTTATTTGACATTTAGGATTATTTTAGGTTTCGATCGCTTCTTTTACTTTTTCTGTGTGTCTACTCTTGCTTAATACTCATGTCCTGTCAATCGTTCAAAGGTTAACTGGAAGAGATCCCTTTTAGGAATAAGTTCGCCTTTGTGCATGTGTGTTGTCCTGTATTAATCTTTTTCTTGTGTTTTATGTACAATAAAGAGTTATACATACATACATATACATACGTTTTTAAATTATTTTTTTGTACAGGCCAAAGTCGCGGGTACGAGCCAGTGTCGCTATAAATAAACCGGTCATGTAAAATCCGCGCAAACCACAGTTTAGCTGGTACTGATAAGATATATTTTTAATTACACGACCGTGGAGTACTGATACCGATAAACGTTTTGCTGGTATCAGACAACAACTGCAAATTGGCCCCGATGTTGTCCCTTTCGTAATTGGATTTATTTGCTGTGGCGAAAAGTTTTGATCTTGCGGGATATAGCTACCCCTTATCCATAAACGCTCTGCTAACTTAGCATTCGTTTGTCCTTATCTGTCACTTTATTGCTAAGTTAGCAGAGCGTTTAAGGGGTTATCCACCTTTTCAATCCATTTTAATACCTGTGTAAACAAACCAATTCCATCTAAAAAGTATTTTTTTTTATTTAACTTTGTCTGTTTGCTATGATTATTATATTTACATTTTAAATTAACGGAAGGGCGGGGCTTGTTTATTTACAAAATCATTAAAATGGAATGGATTACGGGTGAACATAGTTGTATAGTCGGCAAACTCCTTTGCCATTGAGAGGTTTTTAGTCTACTGTTAGACCTTCCTCTTCTTTTCACTCATTCAAAGTACATAAGTACATCGAATTTCTATGTTAGCCTTTTAACGGCTTAGAGAACATTAGAAACGAGAGCGACGCAAAGAAAATCTAAAAAAAGAAATTAAATACCTACCTAAATGTTAAAAGCAGAGTTCCATTAGCCAATCGATAAAGTTAATTTGTTCGAAGTACTCTGAGTGCATACAATAAATTGTTTAAAGCTATTGGATTGAATTTATTGGGTCATCCGTAGCGAGTTATTGGGTGCAGTCATCTTTGAAGTACGTTAACAAGCTAATAAATCTGATATGATTTTATATAAATATAATTTTGTAACGCCCACGCCGATGTCTGTCGCTGGGGTTCTATAATTATATATTATATATTACATATACTCATGTACTTCTTACAGGTAATAAGATAAATAGATACAAAGGCGAACTTATCCCTTAAAGCGATAACATACAATACAATACAGAAACAAAGAACAAAGTAGACAATAGGCGGTCTTATCGCTTAATAGCGATCTCTTCCAGACAACCAATACAAGAAATAAGTTGGAGACAGTTTAAGTAGCAGTAGTAGTAGTAGTAACATCTGCCTGGATAGAGTTTTCACTATTGTGACCTCTCCCCACACTATAAACTATAAGTAGGTATGAGTATATACATACACATATATTATATACATAAATCACGTCTTTATCCCTTACGGGGTAGACAGAGCCTAAGGTAGCAAGACCTAAAGACCACGTTTAGCATGATTGTGGGCGCACGGATGGAAAGGGGAATCAAAACAGTGTTGGGTTGCTAGCCGCATCGCCTGTGACATGATTCCTAAGACCCCCCATTCCCTCGATGGGCTTTTACCATCTGCGCGGGAAGAGAAGCAATTGGTAAATTCTATGTTTTTTCTTTACTCCCAGACCAGCATGGAAGAAACACATACATAAATCACGTGTAATCCTTCCGGGGTAATATTTAGAGCTAAAAAGAATAACTCAATTCTAAAAGGACTATAAAGCAAATCTCAAATCAATGCAACTAACTTGTCCCGACTCAAGCTACTGAATGTTGTTTATCAGTCAGTCACGTCACTGTTCGAGTGATCTAAGTACAAGCAAATGTACGATCATCTCCAAAACACGAATACAGCCTCATAAAACAAAGATAACCTGATTCAATCCTTGACACCATAATGTTTAACGTTCCGTTTCCTCGAGATGTTTGTAATATACTTTACTACCCATCCGCTTTAACGTATCATACAGTCTCATTCAATCCATAAAAATCACCAATAAAGCGTCAAAGTATCGCAAACAAATCAACATATTGTGTGTCTAATATAATAACATGTTAGCTATTTCTGTCGAGCAGCAGATTAGGTTAAAGCTTTATCTGTGTTTGTCTATGATAGTTTCGGTGTGATGAGCATAAAGGTTGTAGTGATTTTGGCTGACCACTTAGCATTATATTCTTCCATGCTGGTCTGGGAGAAAAAAAAATAGAATGGGAGAAAAAATAACATAGAATATATAGGGAATGAGCGAAAATCTTAGGAATCATGTTATAGACGATGTGGCTAGCAAGCCATCACATGCTAAACGTGGCCTTTAGGTCTTGTTACCTTAAGCTCTGTTTAAGAAAAAATGTGTCCCAGATTTTACTATGGATTTTTTCCGGTTCGTCACGTTCCATATATGAAAAAAAAGCTGAACTGGAATGGAAATTTTGGTACACATTTTTTCTTGTATAAGGATCGATAGAGTAAACGATTCGGAGTAAGAAAAATCTAAGATAGTTAAATTCTGGAAAAAAAATCTTAGGTACTCCAGGTACGTCCGCCTAGGGCTCCCCCTCCCCCCCTCCCTGCGAGGAGTAAACCTCTATAAAAATCAACGGAGCGGCCTGACTTCGGTCATGTCGGTCATCACGTAACCCCGGCCCGTGGGCGCTGGGAACGTGGGCCGCTGTGGGGGCTGCGAGGAGTCAACCTCTTTAAAAAATCAAACGGTCACCGGCGGGGGAGGGCGGGGAATCCGGAACCCGCATTCAACGGTGCCGTTGCCATCTGCCCCATCCCGGGGCGGCCAGTGGGCACAGCGGTGACACCGTAGTGCTCCCGCAACACCCACAGTTCACGGCCAGGAGGGAACGTGTGTGTTTTTAGACGGTAGGCCTCTCCCCTCCTTCCATTGGGAAGGCAGCGGCGAGCTGGAGAGCCCGTCATACCCCCGTTGCTGCCCCGAGCGCGGGGATGCATAAGGCGCATTTTCCACACGTTAAAAAAAAGGGGGCTCCCCCTCCCAACGCAACCATTCACACGCGCCTTTTTTGACACCTACTCACCGCTCACAAAGTCGCGCAGCGCTCCATTGACCATGTTTCTCTTTGATTATTGATGTTATTATAAAATGTAACGCAATTTCCAAATATCAAGTGTAATTTAATATGTGCGGCGTGTATGTTCCTGGCAAGCAAGAATTACGTAATCGTTTGATATATTACAAACAAGCCCTTTGTATTATTCATAACGCATTACCGGGCTCTTTGTAAACACAGAACGTTGGAAAATTAACAGAACCGTCTGTTTGTTTGCGAGGAAAATTCCAATTTACAGAGATTAAACACTTACCAACATTTTCGAATAAAAACTAAACCAAGTATACAACTATCAAATTAATCAAGATTTTTTTTTTACCCGTTATAAATTATTTTTATACGACTTAAAACTAAACACAGAAAAAACCAAAAAGTTACTCTATGGCCGGGAATCAAACCCGAATCCTCATCGTTCTAATGAAAGAAATAAATAAGGCAATTCCTTTTTGCAAGACACACAACTGTAAGAGTATAATGATGTTAAGGCATGCTAAAAGTACCTAAAGTAAGTCTCGTGTCAAAAGCGAACAAACATTAATGCGATTTTACCCCTACACCTCCCATAATGGCAGGGGCCCTATTTTTGAAAGCACATGTGTGAAAATACCACTCGAAAGCGGTGAAAAATTGTGCTGAATTTTAAAAACGACTACCTAGCTGAGGAGATACTTACGGCTCTCATTAGTCTTGTGAACCGGTCAAAAATTTGACTAGAGTGCGGTACAGCGAAGTCGCGGGAAAAAACTACTCTAACTTAAATATCTTTGCAAAATGTTCAATACACACATGGCACCTTAATATATCTTCAAAGGGTTCTCTATGAATTTTCCAGAGTGATCCTAGATAAACCCTCGACATGCACTCTAGCTATAAAGGCTGCACTCAGAGTGCACCGGGTAATGCGGCGCCCTCTATCGCGGGCATGAAATATGGCTGCACGGACCGGGACATATTGCCGCGGGCGTTGACCCAGATACTATATGTATGTATTGTCAGGGGCACACGTATGTACGGTCAAGTGCAAAAATAAGTATTGATACGAACTTTTCAAAAATATGTCCCACGACCTTATTACGCTGGTGTAAGAGCGTATGGTACTTATTTTTGAAACTTAGACTAGATACATATTATTACACTTGACTGTAGGTACGTTACCAAAACGTGACGTCAAAAATGTATATTTATGCCAGAAACAATAAGGTTGGTGACACATACAAGATGGTCCTGTAACAGAAGCAAAAAATTAAACTACAGCTTCTGGTATTTATCCAGAGCTAACTTCGTACTACAACTTTTAAAAATAACCTGTATTACCATTTTTATTATAGTTTAAAGTTTTTTTTTTTTTTTTTTTTAATATGGCCCCATCGATCGATGCGATGATTTCCAACCTACCGTAGGTTTGCGTGTAAAAACATAAATATATTTCGCATAAGCTTGGCTGTGTTGTTCGTTTAATAACGGAGTAGCAAGGTAAATGTTTTTTGTTGGAATGGACCCTTGCAAAGTAACATCTGATTCAACAATAGTAAATTGTACAACAAGAGCGTAAAACAAGCCATTTTACCTGAGACGTTCATATAGCCACCTGAGAAGGTACGGCGAGGGTGGATAGACACGTCAAGGGGAAAATGGGTTTAATGCTCGAGTTTTAACCTCTGCTTTTCACTTAGATTGCTAGGAAATAAAACAAACTCGTAGACATTGTATAATGTCGATTAATTTGTCAAATTTTCAACCACATACAAGAAAATCGGCTAGTTTTGACAAATAATTAGTTTCCGTCACAAAATTATCGATTTGTTTTTTTTTCAGGTTGTGATATTTGACTATAGTCAGAGATACTTAATGCCAAATTACAAAACAAATATTTTGTATTTTTAAGTACTTTTTTACGTACATAAATTTACGCTTATTAATCTCAAACTTGTATTTAGATTATAACTAACCTTACGAGTATCTCATAAAAATCATGTCTATTAAATGTAGGTCTATTGAGTAAATAACTGTTAAGCCTAGTTGGCTGAGCCTTAAAAGAAGAAAAAACTTTATGCACTAGAGGATAAACAGCCATTTTACGCAGCTTTACGAGCATGCGAAAATTATATTTATTTGTAAACTATCTCGCGAGATTCGAACTTAACAAAAACTCGCCTCCAATTAGATAAAAAAAACGTTATCGGGGGCGGAAACTCCAACGATTTTGTTCTTAAATTTATAGCCCTCAAGCCGCCAGTAGCAGATAACTACGGTCATTGCCCTGGCACGATCAAACAAGAATCAACTTTGCTGCTTGTGTAATAGGAATAGAGACAGAGGAATTCTTAAAGTGCACATGGTCGTCACGCGTATGGCCCGAAGTCTAAGTTGATGACGTGATCGAACGCAGTTTTCTTTATTTGGTTAACCTTTACTGATATTCTGGGTAGGGGCTGAGTTGACCCTAGACCCCATGAAAGAGATGAAAGAAGTGCTTTCTCGCCTTTATTATACGAAAATCATAAAAAGCCGGACTAGTGTGAATAGGACTCGCGCATTGAGAAAGACAAGAACACAGCTCTCAGGAGCCGGAGGCCGAGGTATTTTTTTTTATTAATTTCAACTTTATACCCAGTCGTTCTCGCGGGTCTTTAAAGATGGCGGACAGCAAAGTGACCTCGTACGGGTTCCGTACTTTCTCTCTCTCTCTCTCTCTCTCTCTCTTATAGTGCCTCTCCTAGTGGAGGTTGGCAGTCAGCTCCGCATATTTCCTCCGATCCTTCGCGAGGTACTTTAAAAGGAAAAAAACGAAACGCCGTCCGTCCATCTGTAATATACTCTTTTACTCAGGTGCGCGTGGGTATAAAACACATGTAAAAGAGCCCTTGGCGGCCTATTTGCAAAATGAATATTTGATATTAAGTTTTGAGCGTTTTAATGGCTCAGATCGAACGTCATTCTCTCACGATTATTACTATTATTGTTATTATTTTCACTGCTTAGTATATTAATACATACATACATACATACATATATCCCGTCTTTATCCCTTACGAGGTAGACAGAGCCTAAGGTAACAAAACCTTAAGGCCACGTTTTGCATATTAATATAGTAGCGATAAGGCCGCCTATTGTTACCTTGTAATATTCTATACACCTTTTTTCTGTTTTGTTTGTTATATTATGTGGTGTTCAATAAAGAGTTCTTGTATTGTATTGTATTGTTACTACAACTAAAGGATGAGCAGCTAAAAAGTAAACACCTTTTTTTAAATGAAAATATAAAAAAACAAAATTGGATTTATCCGTTCGAAGTTGAGCGGCTCCAGTTTCGTCAATCATAATTCGGAGAGTGGCATAAATCTTTCGATTCTAATAAATTTAACGAAATGATAAATTGGCGTCCGAGGCAACCAAGCTTTTCTGGAGAGCCCCAAACGTGCATGACGCAGCGCCCTCTGTCGTCTCACAGCACAACCTTCAATATTTTATCTCTCACAATAAAACTGGTAGGTACAGCCAGCAGGTAATATACGCCGTGAATTACACGAAAAACGACTCTTTTGCTGAGGGAATAAGAAATTGACGATATTTTTGAGCTCTTCGTTTGTATTGTTTTGCTGACCGTAGCAAATGTTTTTGTTGCTGGAGGGTTCTCAATATGATTGTAGTATTAATATTGTTTTCCTTCCTTGTTGGTTGAGTGTTTTGCAAAAATGGCCGTGTAACGGATTTCTATTTTCAAAAAAAAAAATTGAAAAGTAAAAAGCATTAAATTCGGTCGAGAGCCTTCAAGTATGTACAGATGTCGTGTGAAATCCTTTCCCATCGCATTATCTTGGAAATTTTCGTATATGTATGGTATTTGTCATGCTACTTCAGTCAGACTCACAGACACAGCATCATTCGGCAGTAATCGTGTGTTCACGATGAGAAAGGACCATTTACTACGTCTGTATCTAATAGGTACATACACTCAAAGCTTAGTATTTAAAAAAATATGATCCTTATTAAACCTTCTTTTAGTAACGCTGTTCGACGTAATTTAAAAGAATTAACGTATTCTAACATTCTGCGATTCAAATTTAAAGGAATAATGTCCGCCAAAATGGCCATCGTTAGTAAATTGGCGTTTTCGCGATTTTAAATAAATGTCCGTTCCCTTTAGCGGCAAGCAATTTATTTTTCAATAACAAGAAACCCTACAAAAAGAACTTTGATATAATTTTAATTTAGCTCTGAAACGACTTATCGGTAATAGGATTTTGGGTAGCTCTTGGGGTTTCATTCGGTAAATATTAGAAGGACCATTAGCGATGTACTTGCCACAAAGAACTGATCAACCGGGGACGAAATCGCCCTATTACTGTTGCGTACAAATAAATCTTCATCATTGTTTAAAATTAAAGCATTTCGTTTTACCGAAAGGCAACATTTAAAAAAAAATTATAGGTAGGTACTTGGATTTTTTTTATATTTTTTTTTATTATCAACGTATTGATTTTTTTTGTTAGAAGTTATATTTCTTAACGATACTGAAAACTAGAGCACATAAAAAAATACAAAAAGTCAAGCTGTGCCCGGGGATCGAACCCGGGTCCTCATCGATACGTGATGCGTGAACCGCAGCACTACCCACAGCCGGTAGGTAAGGTATCGGATTAGTAGGTTGTTAAAAAAATATCTGTAATACTAAATATTAAATTCCTATTTGTCAGAAGTAAAAAGTAACAGATTATTCTAATTTTTTCCCAAGATTTATATTTTCGTTTGCAGCTTTATTATACCAGGACGGCGTTTTTAATGATTTACTTTATAAGTCGTCAAAGAGATTTTTGTGAGTGTTTCTGTCTGCTTAATGCACAAGCACTTATGCTGAGATAGCTAAGGCTTATCTATGATTTATATATTCTTTTTCACTTATTACGTTTTAACGAACACTATCTAAATATGATGTTCTCATTGGCAAACTGATGCGAAACAAAAACTGCAAAACACACAAACTAAACTGCTAAGTCTAGAAAGCTGAAATTTGGACTGAGAGTTCCTCTTCTAGGTAAAATGCGTTTTCAGTACGCTACTCGAACGCGTTTGCATTAAAATGTCAAATACTATGAGATCAGGGTTACCGTGACGTCTTAATGCGATTCAATTCCGATTCAGTTTAGGTTCGCTCGCTGTCAGATCCATACTAAAAATGACAGCTGAAACCTAAACTGAGTCAGAATTGAATCGCATTAACACGTCATGGTAAGGCCCCACTTGTGTGGCTGTTTCTATCCGCAAGTGGGATAGCTTTATATTAACTTGCAACGTATGTAAGAGTATGTTTGTCCGGTTGGAATCTTGGGACTCAATTTTGAAGCAGATATTGTAGCAGAATTATTAATTTACGGGCCTAGCAGTCACCTTACAATATCTTCAATGGATAGAGCTGAAATTTTGCTGACTCGATTAAGTCAGATGTCAATACAATAATCTGGTAGTGGATTTCTGGTGAACCAACCAGGATCACCTCCGCAGGAGGGAACTCTTTAACGGTTGGTCTGTTTGACTGGAAATTTGGTAGGACACATTGAAAATTTTTATAAAAACTTTGTCCGTAGTAATTGAGACGTTTATTTGAACCGTTGGCGATGTTATTTGTGTGGAAACTAGAGGCTATGAACGCATTGCAATCCCCACGCACGCCTTAAGGAACTACATCGTATCAGTATTATAATTTTGTTTTTACCGTATACCTAATGGTCGAAATTGGCAAAATACGTGTATACATAAATCTCGTGCTTATCCCTTACGGGGTAAACAGAGCCTAAGATAACAAGCCTTCAGGTCACGTTTAACATGATTGTGGGCGAATAGGTGGAAAGGAAGAATCAAAATAGCGAAGGGTTGTTAGTCGCATCGCTATTTCTGCCAAGAAATGAGTTTCTGCCAAGTTTCTTATGGCGCAATATTCTTGGCAATGGTCTTAGAGTTGGTAGTTTCGAAAAATACATGTAAAAGAGCCCTTGGCGCCCAATTTGCAAAAAATATTTTTTGGTTTTTTTTTTGTATTCCTTAGTTTTTCGCTCATACCCTCGATGGGCTTTTACCATCTGCAAAGAATCAACTGACACATTCTACGTTTTTTTTACTCCTGGACCAGCATGAAAGAAATGGCAAAATGGTTCACATAAACGCAGAAATATTTAGAAAAAAACTCTCCCTATGAGAAGGATCCGAACCGAAGCCACGAGTAATGAAACAAAATACGTACATATGTACCTACTTCGAAAAAACAGGCAACTTTTTTAAATATTTATATTACGAGCCTATGCAAAGCAACGCCAGATTCAATCAACATTTTTTGCACATCCGCGAATTAATCATAAACACTTATAAACACCGCTAAGTATTATGAGCGCAATTAATTTTACGGACCTTAAAAAGTATCAATTTCCTGAAGCGGCCGCTTTTGTTTTATTAGCATTTCGTTCCATTTCAGGGATCACGTTACTTAATTTGATTTTAATTAAAACCTACTTGTCTTTGTGAAAGCTTCAGTAACGAAATTTTTATGTTTGGACTATGGTTTTATTAATCACATTTCTTTTGATATAATAACTAAAAATGAGACTTTAAAACTTAATAAAATACTACATTTCATCATCACTATCTAATCTCTAATCCTAATCTAGGGGTCCTTGCGGATACACTTCGACCCATTCGTGGATCTTTTGTGTAATTACCCCTCCTTCGCACTATTCCATCGCTTTTACCACCTCATTTATGAATTGGGTGATTGGGCGTAGTGGTAGTGCCTTGAAATCTCCTGGTTCAGGGTATCCGATGCCGAAGAGTTTCATTCTTAGTCTGGCGAGGGCATCACAGTCGCACATAATGTGTTCCATTGTTTCAACCTCTTCGCCGCATATTCTACAATCATTGTCGTTATTGTCCTGTAGTCCCATCTTTGCTAATAGGTATTTAGTTCCGAAGTGACCTGTAAACGCCCCCATTATGTATTGGAGTTGTCTTCTGCTGAGTGTCCAAAGTTTTTTGGACCAGCTTGAGTTGACGTTTCCTATGAAACGCTTTGAGTGCTTTAGGCCTACCAATGCTTTCCACTCTTGTTGGTGTTTGGCTTTGGTTTGGTCTTTTATCGCCGTTTTTATGGTACCCTGTGAGAGTCCCACAAATGGTTCAGGTCCGATGTACTCGTTGTTTGACCCTTCCCTTGCTAGCTCGTCTGCTTTTTCGTTGCCAGCGAAGCCTTTGTGTCCTGGAATCCATACCAGTCTCACTCTGTTGTGTCTGCCAAGCTTATTTAGAGCTTGTAGACCGTTGTAGACCAGCCTTGAGTCAATTTTCGACGCTGTGAGTGCCTTCAGTGCTGCTTGGCTGTCACTGAGTATATAGATGGTCGTGTCTCTTACTTTCCTGTCTATATTCTCCTGCGCACAGGCGATTATCGCGTACGTCTCCGCTTGGAAGACGGTTGCGTAGCTCCCCATGCTTATGCTACTATTAAAGTCCTTCGCATGAATGCCTGCTCCCGTACCGGATTCCATTTTGGATCCATCCGTATACCATGAGTTACCGCTACCGTCGGGTAGTATTAGTCCTTCGGCCCATTCAGCCCTTGTGGGAACGTAAACCTTGAAGTTTCTCCGAAATATATACTTCGGCTGCATTTTGTCGCAGCCCATTTTTGTTATATTGTCAAGGATTCTATTATGTTCCATTTTGGTGTGCTTCGTCCTTGGCGCCCAATCATTCCACAAACCACTCATCTTCATTCTGTGCAACGATTTGCGCGCCTCAGATTGGATAGCAATATGCAGTGGTGGTAGATCCAATAGAACCTCCATCGCCGCCGTTGGCGTTGTTCTGAACGCCCCCGAGATAGCCATGCAGGCCATTCTCTGGATTTTGGCCAGAGCGTTCCTGCATGTCGTCAGTTTTGTCCTTGGCCACCAGGCCAGGCATCCGTACAGTAAAATGGGTTTTACCATCATAGTATATATCCATCTCAGTACTTTCGGGTTCAGGCCCCACGTTTTTCCATACGCAGATCTACACATGCCAAAAACCCTTGTTGCCTTTGTCATAGTGTGCTCCACCTGTTTCTTCCAGTTGAGTTCTTTGTCTAGGATTACGCCGAGATATTTTACCTCACTGGACAGTTTCAGTTCCTTACCATACAATTTAAGTGTTTGCATGTTTCTAAGGTCCCTTTTCCTGGTGAATGGTATTATCACTGTTTTGCTCGGATTTATGGAGAGTTGATGTCTATTGCACCATTCCTCTACTTTATTCAGAGCATCGTCCATGATACCTGCTACCGTACTTGGGAACTTCCCGTTGACGAGTATTACCAGGTCGTCTGCATACCCTACTGTATGTACTGGGCCTGTGTTGAGCTCCACCAGTAGCGAATCCACAACCAGGCTCCATAGCGTGGGTGATAGGACTCCTCCCTGTGGGCATCCTTTCGTGGCAGTAGCTAATATTTCTTCCCCTAGCAGGGTTGATCTTATTAGTCTGCTGTTTAGCATGTTGTCCATCCATCTACAGATAGTGGGTTCGATGCCGTGTTGACCTGCAGCATATCTGATGGCTTGATATGTGGTGCGATCGAATGCTCCCTCCACATCAAGAAACGCAGCAAGACATAGTTCTTTGTTCTCTATGGCCTGCTCCGCTTTGCTTACTACCAGGTGTAGTGCTGAGTCCGTAGATTTTCCAGGTTGGTAGGCACACTGCATCTTGTGCAGTGGATGCCGTTTCAGTGGTCCATCCCTTATATATCTGTCAACCATCTTTTCCAGTGTTTTGAGGAAGAATGATGACAGACTTATTGGCCTATATGATTTGGCATCATTGTAGTCACCTTTGCCGGGTTTCGGCAGGTATATTACCTTAACTTGCCTCCATACACGCGGCACGTGTCCGAAGGCTATACACGCTCTGTACAACCTGCTGAGATGCGGTATTATTACATTGGCGCCTTCTTGTAGTAGTATTGGATAGACACCATCTGGTCCTGGTGCTTTATATGGGCGAAATGTGGACAGAGCCCATTTTATCTTATCGTGGTCTACTACTTTTTTGGCGGTATCCCAATTGTGCCTGGTAGTGGTGAGCACTTGTTCGGCAACGCCGATGGGAATATCGTCGGTTATGCCCCTATGTATGATAGAGCCTGGAAAGTGTGTGTCACACATTACCTTTAGTGTATCTAGCCCAGTCTCTGTCATTATCCCATCTTCACCTCTTATGGTGGTAAGTGGAACAGATCTGGTTGTCGCTAGAGCCTTTGTAAGTCTCATACCTTCTGGTATTGAGCCTATTTGATCGCAGTGGTCTCTCCACGCTTTCCTTTTTGCTTTTCTCACAGCTTTACTGTATTCTGTGAGCTTCTTTGCATAGGTCTCGAAGTTCCTCGAGGCCTTCGCATCATTAAAGGTCGCCCTGGTTTCTTTCCTGAGTTTTGCAATCTCAGGGTTCCACCATGGTACCTTCCTTGTTACAACCTTCTTCTCCGGGCAGTTCTTGGTCCAGGCGTTGGTAATTGCCCTTACCACGTTGTCCGCTTCAAATTCTATATCTATTATGGAATTGAGCTTACCTGTTGGGTCACCTAGTTCTACTTTCAGGTCAGTCTTAAAACATGTCCAGTCTGTATTCCTAGGGTTCCTTTTACGCACGGTTTCTATGGGTGTGTTAGTACTGTGCCTAAATCATCACTATCACTACATAGTATAAAATAAAGTCGCTTTCTCTGTCCCTGTGTCCCTATGTCCCTATGTATGCTTATATATTCAAAACTACACAACGGATTCTGATGCGGTCTTTTTTAATAGATAGAGTGATTCAAGAGGAAGGTTTTTATGTATAACTCTACGCAGACGAAGTCGCGGGCAGAAGCTAGTAGAAAAAAAATCATTTTCTTTTTTTTATTGAAAACAAATTAATAATAATATACAATTTAAAGGTTTATGACTGCTGGCAAAAACTCGGCAAAGTTTATTCTGCCGCTGCTAGTTTCTCAAATTAAATCCTTAAAAAAACAGATGAGTTATTTGTGCTGCGTTACAGTTTAGGTAAAATGCTTTGACAATTCTCTTGCATCTATTGGGGTTGGCACACACTTCATTATGAGTTTCCGATGGTAACTCATTGAGAATACTTGGTAACACATACTGCTATGTGCGTTTGCCATATACATTGGAACATTTTGGTAGAATATATTAGAATATTTTGTTAGAATGTGCGGGTAGATCTGAAATACTCGCGGAGTTACAAGACATTGATACCCGCCTCTTTAGTCCCATCGAGACCATGGACTTTGTGTCCGAAACGTCGGAGTAAATCCTACTAATATTATAAAAGCGTAAGTTTGTAAGTTAGCGTAAGATTTTTCGTTTTATTTTGTTTACAATTTTTGAAAAATCGAAAAATACTGGTACCTCCCGTACCGTAGTCATGTGCCTGGAGAGAGGTCTCTATGGCCTCTCCCCAGATTGATGAACCCGACGTATTTAGCTTATTTCAGTTGAATTGAAACAAGAACAAAACAGTATTAATTTAGAGAAGGGATAATGTTGGCTCTTTCGCACCCATTCCCTTCCATTAGGAAAATCGCACTTTTAATTAAAATGGGTAAACGGTCGGTATTGTTTTGAACGCCGATTACGGTTGTAACGACGTGTTTATCTGAAAAGGTTAGGCGTTTCCAATCAATTTAATTTGGTTTTAATCTTAACTCAACATTGGGAATTTATCCGTTCTTCTTCCATGCTGGTCTGGAAGCAAAGAAAAACATAGATTGTACCAGCTTCTTTTCCCGCGCAGACGGTAGAAGCCCATCGAGAGAATGGGCTAAACGTGGCCTGTAGGTCTTGTTACCTTAGGATCTGTCTACCCCGTAAGGGATAAAGACGTGATTTGTATGTGTGTGTGTGTGTGTAATCACAAATGTATCCCTGTTTATTTGTTGGTCTGTCATATAGCCATTTAGAGTTAGGCCAGATTAGCGTAATTTTTTGAGTTGTGACAATTTTTGCTGAATTATAAAGTCCAATTCTCTGTAACATAAATTTTAAATTACTACGCCTCGTGTCCGAGTGCGACTGGCACTAAATATTTATTTTAAATTGCTTAATTTGCATATTAACCTAAGCCAGTAGGTAAAGCAACAAAGCTATTAAGTAGTCATTGTGACTGCTTGCTCATTGGACGTTATTCAAACGCTTTGACGTTACACGCCATTGATTATTAAAGTCGACCACAATGCGAATAAAAGCCGTAAGTTAATATCACCAAAATAAGACTCTCAAGGTTATAAATTGGGAACGACTTTCATTTTTTTTTCTCTTGGACATTGGAGGCGTCTCCAATTAATTTATTTGACGGTTTGACTTAAATTATTTTTATTGTTGTTTTGACTAGTAGAGTCTATACATCTCTACTATTGATTAATATCATTTGAGACTCGGGAACCTTACATATCCCTTTTATAAATGTATTTAATTTAAGTTGAATTTAAGTAGGTATTCTTACTGTATTTTATTTTGAAAAAAAATGACTTACTGCCAAGTTTCTTGCGGCGCATTCTTCTTGGCAATAATGGTCTTTCCGAATGCGCTGGTAGTTTAAAAAAGACATGTAAAAGAGCCCTTGGCGGCCAATTTGCAAAAATAAAATTTTCATTTTCATTTAAAACTTCGTATCGTACGTCCTTCTCACTCAGATATTAATGGCTGTTAGTGTAAGCAGACACGAAACAAACTATGAATTTCTTACTTCAGAGTCGGCTAGGTACAAGGGAAATACATTCACGTACCACCGTTAAACTTGACCTAACTCAAAAAATACGTGGGCTGTTTCCATCTATCCACATTGTGAAGTATGCTTTTGTAGGTTTTTCTGTTATTTTAACTCATTTATGCGAACTTTCGAATTGGGTCACTTCATTTTCGTTCATTCGAAATAGTCTGACAAACAATCGACCAATTCAAGCTTCCGAACGCGCTAAGGATTCCAAAACAAATGAATATCCTTCGAAATTCCTGACGAAGCGATGAACTTCTGCGCTTTACATACATTGCTGCTTAATGACCCAATTACTGTTTGAACACGAGTAATTTACATATAATTAATGCTTGACGAAGTAATATGTTTTGTAGCGAGCGATACCGTCCGTCCCAATTCAAAATAACGTTTTACGACGCCGTTACCGTGACAAAATGGAGAACTCGAAATAACATTATACTGTTTATTATCAGAGTGTTTTTTGCCGAAATTAGGCGGGTGACGAAAGAAAATGTATCTTTTATGAGAACATTTGGTTTGATGGCAAGTCTGAGAGTTGTTACTTTTGAGACGTTTACGAGGGATAAGAAATTTCGATTTTGAATTTACATTTATTTTATAAACCATGTCGTGGCCTTAATTCGTAACAGCGTCCAGTTTTTTCTATTAATTCTTTATCTTTTGATATTTTAATTTGCGATAGTAATAAAGTGTTTGGTGGGCAAAGTTGACAAATATAATGTGGAAACAACTTTGCCTTTCGCAATCTTTAGGAATCGAACGGGCGCTCTGCGAATCTAAACCGCGGTCACCGGAGCGAACGCACTGTTATTCCACACATTATACCACTAGGCCATTATACCACGAGTGAGTAACGAAATCAACGTAGGTACGTATTATTACGACCTGCAAACAACACTCCCTCCGTCTTACCTGACGCGTCAGAATCTGTCGCGGGTTTAACATTTTTTACCCATCCCAAAAGTGCTCAACGCCGCTAAAGAAGTTTTCACTTCAAAAAACCAAACAATTTTCCATTATGTGGAACTTGGCGCTTCTTTGTCGCTAACTTTAACGGTACTAGATAAATTCTACTAAAGTTGCCGGCCACTTGAACTACCATAACAGTTTTAAACCGACTAACAGCAAAACAACTCTGGTTTATGTTACAGCTCTGCTCCCACTTTATTATTATGTTTTCTTTGCTTCAGATTTGTGAGAAAATAGGATAATAAATGCAATCACGCTGTTTTGTGGACGCTTCCCGACAAATGGCGTTACTTATTACATAATTTGGGGAACAATGTGCCGCGTTGTTTGGATGACATCATCATCATCGTGTCAGCTGAAAGTCGTCCACATAGGCCTCCCCCAAAGGACTTCAATCAAACCGGTCGTGCTTTTCTCATCCAACGACCTTTGGAGGAAAGTACTTTAGTAGCCACGCTTGGCAGGCGAAGTGCCGACAGCAGTTATACCAGATGGTTCACGGAGTATGCTGCTGCCCATCCTCCGGTTTATCCCTTCGTCGTTGTTGCTTTTATGTAACAGTTATCATAAGGTTAACATTGGTAAAGGTCGCTTTAGGGCAACCTAAGAGCGGGATGATCACTACATAGTATAAACCAAAGTCGCTTTCCGCTGTCTGTCCCTACGTATATTGGGATCTTTAAAACTACGCCTAGTTTTGATGTTTTTTTTAATAGATAGAGTTATTCAAGAGGAAGGTTTATAGGTATAATTCTTCGCAGACAAAGTCGCGGGCAGAAATTAGTTGACGAGCCTAAAATAACAAGAGCTAAAGGCCGCGCTTAGCATGATTGTGGGCGAATAGGTGGAAAGCGAATAATAATAACATAATTCCTACGATATTCACCCAATCTTTTGAAGGCCTTTTCAGAGAAGCAACTGGATTCTGTGTTTTTTCTTTGCTCCCAGACCGGCATGAAAGTAACCTATACTAGTTAGACTATCAAGTTTAACGATATCATCATGGCCCTGGATGGAAGCAGGACCAAAGGTAATCAAGGTCAATATCCCGTAGAAAATAACAGCAATTGTTAAGAAAACAAAAACAAACGCAACGAAACACCAGCAAAACAAGTTTACTGAACCATGACAATCGGAAGCAGTGCGATGATAAAAACCTTTTTCTTCCGTCGGAATTCTTCTTAACGTCGTTACGCCCGTATTTTGTTTCTTGCCCAATCATGCCATATTTATGTTTGACGATTCCTTTTTTGAATCCATGTTTAATGCCCGTAGCGGAAATATTGATGGTGCCCTTTCGAATTTTGCTTTCGTAGACCCTTATTATACGAAGCTACCTGAGTGCCACAAAGAAACAATAGTTATTTGTTTTATTGAATCAGGCGTTACTTTGCGGAGGTCCATTTCAACGAACAAAAAATTTTACCTTGCTACTCCGCTACTCACGTGCAAGATAACCAAGCCAAACACATATAGTATATTTCACACAGGCTTAGTTATCTTGTACGTGAGTAGCGGAGTAGCAAGGTAAAATTTTTTGTTCGTTGAATAGTTATTTGTGTCACAAGGGGGCAAAATGATGTATTTACGGAAAGGGCGCTACATTGAATTCAGAGCGTAATGAGGGATTCAAGTGTTAACGCCCAAGTTGAAAATAATTTTGCTCCCGATTGGCTCATACAACTTTTCACACCGAACATTAAAAAACTTGAAAAAGAATTCTAAATATAATTAAAGAGCTACCAGCATAGAAAATGCGTGGTTTCACAATTATCAACTTCAAAAAATTGCATTTGCAAAAAAACACTCGGTAAAACCTTGAACAGAAAAGTCGCACTTTGATCCCTCGAATAGTGATTGATTGCTAGCCGCATCACCTATAACATGAGTCCTAAGATTTCCTATTCCCTCGATGGGCTTTTTCCATCCGCGGGAAGAGAAGCAACTGGTAAATTCTGTTTTTTCTTTATTCCCAGCCCAGATCAGCATGGAAGAATAAATAATAATAAAAAAACATTTCGTTTTAGACCGGTTCAACGTCGCGATTTATGTAAATGAGCGTATCTTATCTATGAGTATATAGAACATCTATGTACGCACTACACCAACTCAATAAATTGCGTAACATACATACGTGAAATTTTAGTCTGCGAAATAACTCTTTCTATCTGCAAAAATGTTAAATCGGTCAATCGTTTTTTTTGCAGGAACAATACTCTGCCAATCGTTGTTGCGTGATAGCTTTGCTTTTCGGATTTTACTATGTGTTCTAATTTTCAGTGACATGTAGAAATTTAATTTCTAACGGTAAATCCGTAAAAGTGAACATAAATTCATTTAATATTACCTATCATTTGAAAAACAACGCCTTCTCTCGTCCCTGGTGAGCAGATGTTCCACGGGAATTTGTAATTGTGTCCGTACAGTCACATCATTCAAACAGATGAAGCTTAGCGACAAAAATTCGCATAGGAACAAGGTCACATGACAGCTAGTAACTGGTAGAAAAATTCGAAGACTTCCCACCTGCAGGTGGTGTAGGGGTATAGCACGCGTCACGAAATGACGAGGATCCGGGTTAGATTCACGGCCATAGCTTTACTTTTCGGATTTTTCTGTGTTCTAATTTTCAGTGACATTAAGAAATTTCCATCGCGTGAAGTAAATATTTGAGTCCCACTTATGTATACCGTCCTAAAGTTTTCTACTTTTCATTTACCGTACTAAACTTTTCCACTTTTAAATTTTCGAGCTCGGGTTTTAGGTACTCTCGTGTCATTATATAGCTGCTATTTGGCATCAATGGTGGCTGTATAAGCGCTAGATTATTACATTAACGCAAACCCACTAAGCTGAGCTGCCCACAGATTGAATCGGCTGCCTCACTTTCATTATGGTACTTTAGAAACGTATAATGGTCGAGTTTCTTCCATGCTGGTCTGGGAGTAAAGAAAAAACATAGAATGTACGAAAATGAAATGAATGAAAATAGAAGGAATATGCGAAAATCTTAGGTATCATGTTATATAGACAATGTGGCTAGCAACCCATCAATGTTTTGATTTCCCTTTCCATCCACACACTCACAATCATGCTAAACGTGGTCTTTAGGTCTTGTTACCTTAGGCTCTGTCTACCCCGAAAGGGATAAAGACGTGATTTATGTATGTATGTATGAATCGAGTCTGCAAATAAATGTGTGTGTAATTATTAATCTAGTAAGTGCCCGAAGTAGTAAGATACCTAAATGTTTTTTGTTGTTTAAGACAATAGACAATAGACTTATAGACTGAGTCGAGTAACTTTCACTCAATCGGTAGCAGGCCAATGTGATGTATGAAATAAATAATGTATGAGATTTCTATAAATTAACTGTCAATTTAATGAGATTAAAAAAATGTTGTTAGCGTTTATGGAACTTAAACTAGGTATGTCACTTATTTACACTCCTGACTAATAAATAACTTAAACCACTTGTTACAACCATATTAAGTACAACAATACAAGAACAAGAAGAAAACTGAACTGAAATCATCCATAAGTTGTTCTTCTTCTTATTTGTGGCGTTGGCGTATCAAGTCGTTATAGCGACGACAACTTCGCTAATGTCAAAATGTAATTCAAAAATCTTGTGACAAAATGTCGGCAACGTTATAGGGTAATACGGTCAAAAGACCATCTCCCCCCTGTCTGGCTCTTAGCCAACGGTCAATGATATCCCTCGGAGACCGCCTGGAAATCATTAACCGACGCCCAGGGTGCACCGGACTAAGCACTGCTCTTCCCCGGACGGATCCAAAAACGAACCGCAGCTCTTGACCACACGCTGAGGTAACCCGACTCGTACCCCCACCCATAAGTTGTTACCATAATTATTGTAAACTTAAACGTCAAAAATATGACAGTTGCAAAGACAATGGCGACTTCACTAAATCTCTACTCTATTTCACTCTACAGACGAGTGGCTCATCTGTTTCGTGCCAACTGCAACATACCACTAATCTACGTAAAAGCTCGCATAGTAAACCTGCCAACGCTAATGCAATGAGATACCAACAGGTAGGTACGTCGTTGAGAGTACCTGCGGTCAGAACTCCTCTTTCTGTCACACTTCGACAGCTGTTGAAAATTCCCAACAAAAATGACGAAGGGCACCGAATAGCTTACTAAGAACTCATCGCGTTCTCATCGATTGTGGGCGTATAGGTGGAAAGGGGAATCAAAATAGTGATGGGTTGCTAGCCGCATCGAATATGACATGATTCCTATTTTCTTCCATTCCCTGGCTTTTACCATCTGCGCGGGAAGAGAAGCAACTGGTAAATTCTATATTTTTTCTTTACTCCCAGCATGGATACACATACTTATATAATGTAGGTAAATACATACTTAAATAGGTAAAAGTCCATCGAGGGAAAATCGAGTTAGCGATAATCTTAGGAATCATGTTATAGGCGATGTGGCTGGCAACCCATCACTATTTTGATTCCCCTTTCCACCTGTACGCCCACAATCATGCTAAACGTGGCATTTGGGTTTTGTGACCTTGGCCTCTGTCTGCTCCGTAAGGGATAAAGATGTGATTCATGAATGTATGTTTCTCCGTTGCCTGGTACCCATAGTACAAGCTTTGCTTAGTTTGGGGCTGGGTGAATTGGTGTAATTTGTCCCAAGATATTTATTATTTATATTTATATTGGTACCAAGCGAACAATACGTCAGACTGACGGCAAATGTCGTCCAAATCTATTTACCTTCGCCTTGTCGTTTGATGCCGATAATCCAATCTTAGGCCCGTAGGGTCACGCAGCCGCGTGCAATGAATAACTTAACTGAGATAGGCATTGACAATACACAATAGTAGATAATGGGATTTATGTCAGCTCCTGTGCCACAAACACTTGAGAAAAGCTATTTAAGGGATGTATGAAAAGTTACGATATAATTAATATACGTACATACACAAATCACGTCTTTATCCCTTACGGGGTAGACAGAGCCTAAGGTAACAAGAACTAAAGGCCACGTTTACCATGATTGTGGGCGTATAGGTGGAAAGGTGAATCAAAATGGTGATGGGTTGCTAGCCACATCACCTATACCATGATTCCTATTTTCGTCCATTCCTTGCTTTTACCATCTGCGCGGGAAGAGAAGCAACTAGTACATTCTATGTTTTTTCTTTGCTCCCAGACCAGCATGGAAGATTACACAAACACGCTTGAGAAATATCCGCGGCGGCCCAGGAAGTGATGGAAAATTTGTTGCCTAGATAATCTGCGCAATGATAAAGCCCACGAGAATTTCATGGCGTGGAGACTGGAACACCGGACTTCTTCATTTTCGGAGAACGTATTACTTTCATTTATTAAGTACCTTACTTCCTGCTGCAACATTCCCTGAGCGGCACAATTTAGGGATCTTTAAAAAGCGAGCCTTCCTGTTCCTCAAAGGGCCGGCAACGCACTTGTGATTCCCCAGGTCTTGCAGGTGACCCTGGGCGACGGTGATTGCTTTCCAACAGGTGACCCGTCTGCTCGTTTGCCCCCTCTTATATAAAAAAAAACCTACCTAGTCGTAGTAAAAGTTTAGTATTGTATGCAACGTTGTTTAAGAAAGTCACTAAGAAGCTCGTGGCGTATTTCTTACGATGTTAGCTACGCTCACATCGTTACCCACGCCACTCGCCTTTCTTGGCCCCTCTAAAACAACTGTTGCATAAAATACTCCCGCTTCCCTCGTCTCCAGATCCAAATTCTATTCCAATTCCTTTTCCATGCACGCTGTTCGACTCTGGAATCGGTTGCCAAATGATATCAGGCAATCGCAGACTGTTGCTACCCTGCGCAGTCGCTTGAAGGCGTATTGGCTCGATGGATCCTCTTAAATGAATGTGATGTGTTTTGTAACTTGTGTGTGTATTTATATATTTATATATTATGTAGTATATTTTATTTATTGTGTATTAGTTTATCGTATTTATCTATTATGTGTAGTTTATTATTATATCTTACATTATTTTAAATTTAGTCATTTAGGATTATTTTAAGTTTCGATCGGTTCTTTTACTTTTTCTGTGTGTCTACTCTTGCCTAATACTTATGTCCTGTCAATCGTTCAAAGGTTAACTGGAAGAGATCCCTTTTAGTGATAAGTTCGCCTTTGTGCATGTGTGTTATCCTGTATTCATCTTTTTCTTGTGTTTTATGTGCAATAAAGAGTTATACATACATACATACATACATACATACAATACTTTTAAACATTTCGTTTTATTTTTATTTATTAAAACACACAATAAGTTACGCAAAAAACGATAACGTCTATAAACAAACGCGTCACAAAGTTGGAGCGTAAATATTTTCCCGAAATCATTTTGAAATCAAGAACCCCCTCATCTCCCCATAACGAGCGGCACGGTCCCATTCAGGTGATATAGAGCCACCATCATTATCTTGGAGGCAATAACGCATTATCAACTTCGAATAGACAGCTATTATTCCGTATGAAAACATTGGCTTGTTTCGGAGCTTTTCTTGACCAACGGACACATCATTCAAACAGATGACGAGTAGCTACAAAAATTCGCATAGTAACAAGGTCACGTGGCAGCTAGTAACAGGTAGAAAATTCGAAGACTACCTGCTATAGGTGGTGTAGGGGTAGCACGCGTCACGGAATTTCGAGGATCCGGGTTCGATTCCCGGCCATAGCTTTACTTTTCGGATGTTTCTATGTGTTCTAATTTTCACTGACATTTAAAAATTTAGAGAGAGATTGACATTGTTGGCGACGGACAACCTTTTTTATATTTTGTATTGTCTATTAAAAAAAAGTGTTTTTGTTTGCTTCGTGTGTGTCATGTTATTTCTATTTATTTCTGCTGTGTAAAAATGTATGATGTTTTTAATTAAATAATAACAGGCATCAAACTTATAATAACACCCCTCTATTTGCATCGGGGGTTGGTTGAAAAACAACTTTCATCTTTGGTATAACGTGATTCTTTCCTAAGTACTATCAAATGAATCAAGAATTTTTATTTCTTGATTTTAATGTTTTACTTTTTCGGTTTTACCGTTAGAAATTAAATTTCTAAATGTCAGCGAAAATTAGAACACATAGAAAAATCCGAAAAGTAAAGCTATGGCCGGGAATCAAACCCGAATCCCGTCATTTCGTGACGCGTGCTACCCCTACACCACCCATAGCAGGTCATAGCTTTACTTTTCGGATTTTTCTGTCTTCTAATTTTCACTGACATTTAGAAATTTGATTCTTTCCTAGTCAATATTTTCTAGTACCGTCGCTTTTTATTTGGACTGTACTATTGGAACTGTCGATACAAAGTAATAAAACCCTTATAATCTTCTTAAGGATTTGGTCTTCATATTAGGGGATAAGAGATCTAAGAGTGGATGTGCCCTAAGGATCCAATTAGACGGAATTGTCCAACCAGGAATGATACAATAGACAGATACTAATCAATTATGACGAGATAACATTTGACATGATTTTAATGACTCTTCCGCGCACTCTAACCGCAATTACAAACTTAATTAATTCATCGATCTGTACTTCGTCCGTACCTCTGATTTGGAAGACAGCGGTTGTTCGCCCTATCCCTAAAATTTCAGATCCCGTTGACGTTAGGGATCTGCGACCCATTAGTATCTTACCATACACTTCTAAGATCCTGGAGAAAGTAGTTTATGATCAGGTTTTGTCGTATTTGGAATCTCAAAATATCTTACCGGAAGTGCAGTCTGGTTTTAAGAAGAAGAGGAGTACGTCTAGTGCTTTGCATGATGTTATTGGTGAGGTTATCGAGGCCCAGGATGCTGGGGATGGCACCATCTTGGTCTTGCTTGATTTTTCACGGGCATTTGATTGTATAAATATTCCTCTCCTTCTGTCAAAGCTGCGCTTTTATGGTTTTGACAGTGCCACCATCCGTTGGTTCAATAGCTATTTTGAACATCGTCGCCAGTTGGTGAATATTCTACAAAATGATGGTGGCTCTCTTTCTTCTGGTCTTAGTCCTGTTCTAAGAGGCGTGCCTCAGGGTTCCATTTTGGGTCCGCTACTGTTTATTCTGTACAGTGCGGACATCATTAAAGGTATCCAACACTGTAAATTTCATTTATATGCCGATGACCTTCAAATATATTTTTCCTTCCAACCTAATAATACTGCTTTAGCTGTTGATAAGATTAATGAAGATTTGCAAAGAATTATCAATTGGTCCTCCACTAATTGTTTAGTTCTTAATCCCGCCAAATCTAAATATTTAATACTTGGAACTAAGCAACAAATTGAAAGAATCTTAGTCTGTGACCCAAAAATTACTATTGATGGTGTGGACGTGGAACGTGTGGATGAGGCTCGGAATCTTGGCTTAATGATTGACCCCAAACTTCGTTTTGAGAAGCACTCGATAGAAACTGCACGCAACTGTTTCTATCGTTTACGAGTTCTCTACAATGTTCGTGACTTTCTCAGCGTGGCCACAAGAGTGAGATTGTGTGAAGCGCTTATTTTGTCTAAACTAAATTACTGTCTCACAGTGTACTGGCCTTGTCTGTTAGAGCGATCTCGCAGACTTCTCCAGAGGGTGCAAAATGCTTGCGCTAGGTTTTGCTTCACCATCCCACCGCGTACGCATGTAACCCCATTTTTAAACAATGCTGGTATTTTAAAGCTTTCGGCCAGATAATGATCTTTTGTTGTCATGTCTGCTGTTTGACACAATTAAATGGCAAACACCTAGCTACCTATATAAAAAACTCGTTTGGTCCTCTTCTAGTCGTATCATCAGAGCCTCACGAGCGATTGTTGTTTCCGTACCCAGGCATAAGACTGCCGCTTTTAGAGGCAGTTTCAGATACCAAGCTACTAAATGTTGGAACAATATCCCGCCACCGTTTCGCAACATTAAATCTAAATCCAGTTTCCGTTATAGACTCAGAATGCACTTGTTATGCTTACAAAAACTTATATCGTAAAGTGTTCTGAGCTCTCTATCATTTTGCTTTATTTTATTTTATTTTGTTTAAATATTTACTTATATTTTAATGCCTTTTTCTACATTTTATACCTATTGGATTTCATTGATGTTGACGCTTATCCTTTTTATCCCTACAGTATATATTGCATCTATATCTATATAATTTAACTTTATACTTTATTGCTATTATTATTATTTATATACTCACTTATACCCACACTTTCCCACGTAAATTATCTAGCACGGTAAAATCTTTATTTCTTTTTCCTCACCTACTAGCAAAATCAGTCATACTCATAGCACTACCATACTCGTCGGTGTCCTTACTCTGCATGGGTACTGGCAGAATACCAGCGCTGCGGCTTTGTCGCAGCATTACGCTGAGTCAGCGCCTATTCTTTACTCATCACATGGCTCCCTGTTACAACTGTGTTTTTATTTTTTATTTTGTATTTAGTGTAACTTTTTATTTTTGTTTTGATTGTTATTTTAAGTTTGTCACCTTTGTAATCCTTTTTCCCTTTTTCTTGTCATATGAGTCATGTTTTGTTTTGTAAAGAATAAAGTTTTTATCTATCTATCTATCTATCTATCTATTATAGTGATACAATTATAACAAGCCAGCAGACAATACATGATTTTGGTCCTCCAAATACATAGTTATTAGAGTTAGAACAAAGACAAATGGCTCAAAAGATCAAAATATGTCGGGAACACTTGAACTAAAAATGTTAACAGGCCTTGAAAGAAGGAATAGGTTCTTAACATAACTTTTTGCCGGTCCATCAATATATTTCAGACTGAGAACTAATTATAAATAAAATTTGACTCTCATTTCTTCTAATGTAAATTTTATCAACACGATATCTTTTACAATGTTATCTGTTCTGTCTTAACTTAGACTTTTAAATTATTCTTCCATGCTGGTCTGGAAGCGAAGAAAAAACATAAAATGAACAAAGGCGCCACCTGCTATGGTGGTGTAGGGGTATAGCACGCGTTACTGTATGACGAGGATCCGCGGGTTCGATTGCCGGCCATAGCTTTACTTGACGGATTTTTCTGTGTCATTTAGAAATATAAAATATACTACCTCCTTAGGTCCTTCTTTGTTACCTTTGGCTTTGTCTACCCTGTTAGAGATAAAAGATAAGTAAAAATTATGAACGTGAATTAAGTGAGAAGTGTCAACCTCCAAAATGCTTAAGTATCATTGCATCAATATTTATTTATACAATATTTATAGTTACAAAGTTGATGAAAGTAGACTAACTATACAGATCTATATGGGGAGTGTGAATGGTAACGTTGGGAGGGGAAGGCCTAGACGGATGTTCCGAGACCAAATAGGAGACGTTTTGGAAAAAGGTCAGGTCAGGAGTACCCGAAACCGACGAGCATGTGAGAGATTGATGAATGTGGATGAAGCGAAAGAAGTATGTCAGGATCGTAGCAACTGGAACAAAGTAGTATCTGCCTACCCCTGCGGGAAAGAGGCGTGACGGTATGTATGTATGTATGTATGTATAGTTACAAAGTAAACATGCAATCCTTTACTGCAGATCGTATTAAATTAATTATTTACACTGAAAAAACCTTCCGTTTCTCCCGAGAATCGCAAAACGGCACTAACATTATACTAGTAAATAATGAGTTTTGTTTTCAGAAAGCATCCAGTGGAGGAGAGCCGTAACACAAAGGAAAGGAAATTAGAACGAAGTAGAACACTTGTTCGTTCATAATATTGTTATCGGATGAAACTGAAGCACAGAGGAACTAGCGTGGAAATGTCTTATAATTGAGTAAAAAGATTCGCTAAGCACAGCGGGTGCTGCACTTTAGTTTTTTTTAATTAAGGCTCCATCGATAAATGCGATGATTTTGCCAATGTCAAAGTAATAATTTGGTGCGGCCTATTTGCACAATAAACTTTTTGAATTTTGAAAGTTTCTTACTATCGCGACCGTTTTTTGTGTCAAGGCTATTGGGAGTATTTATTCCAGGATATAAAGTATACATAGGTATGAGATAGAATGAGATAATCTCTTGCAGGCACCCGGCATCACGATCGACAGATTATGTTTTTGATTGTTGTTGACTTCCCATTTTATTATCCTGAAATCTGAACGGCTGACGGGTTATATCGAGAACAAGCTTCTGCTCGCGACTTCGTCCGCAAAGACATAGACTTAAGAACTGATGTTGACAGTATATTCTGCAGTAATTTATATTTATAAATTATATATATTTATAACGTCGCGACTCTAGGCAGCTACTTTTGATATGTTTATCGCTATCCCGCGGGAACTATGCAATTTTTCGGGATAAAAAGTAGCCTATGTGTTAATCTAGGGTACCAGCTATCTCCCTTCCAAATTTTGTCCAAATTCGTCCAGTCGTTTCAGCGTGAAGAAGGAACAAACATACACACTCACATCGTCACATCCATCCATCCTCACAAACTTTCGCATTTTTAGTATTAGTAGGATTAAAATGCAATAAGTGTGGTAGTGATATTGACTTTACTCCGTAATTCGATTTTCGAAGTTCGTTGTGCTGTTGTTCTGCTCGCACTAATAGTCATTGATTTTAGAGTGAAAGGGACGGTGAGATAGGAACTAAAAAAATCGAATGTTAGAGTAGCCGTGGGGCGAGGGGATTTATTACTTTTAAGATGTAGTAGAAATGAGAGAGTTAAGAGTATGGAAGGTGTATCACTGAAAGATAGAATAAGGAATAGTTTGATAAGGGAACGTGCGTGTGTGAAAGAGTATATAGTGACTAGGGTAGAAAAAAATATGCTTAGTTGGTTTGGTCACGTAGAGCGAATGAATGAAAGTAGACTAACTAAATGGATCTATATGGGGAGTGTGAATGGTTGCGTTGGGAGGGCCTGGAACGTTCCGAGACCAAATAGGAGACGTTTTGGAAAAAGGTCAGTTCAGTAAAGAAAAGGTTTTATAAATGTATTTAATTTAATTATTAGAATGTAAGTATTCTTACTGCATTTCATTTTGAAAAAATGACTTTCTGCCAAGTTTCTTGCGGCGCATTCTTCTTGGCAATGATGGTCTTTCCGAATGCGCTGGTGGTTTCAAAAAGACATGTAAAAGTGTGGCGGCCAATTAGCAAAAATAAAATTTTGATTTTGATTTTAATTTTGTACATACACAAACGTTATAAGCCTTCAAGAATATCTTCTAAGTACTCGCAAGTTCATTATGGAACGCGTTGTTTGAGGTTGTTAATCAGATTACTGATGTGTGCCTACAGACGTATAATGTCAGTCTCGTGGACACAGAGTTAAGAACGAGGAAGAGCTACGACGAGTCAGTTAAAAAAAAAGAAAGAAAGAAAGTCAACAAGCAAAGTGTGTGACATAAATAAAGTAGTTCATGCCCGCGACTTCCATGCTGGTCTGGGAGCAAGAAAAACATATAGAGAGAAAGAGAAACATTTATTTGTACCAGTTGCTTCTCCTCCCGCGCAGACGGTAAAAGCCCATGGGCGAAAATCATAGGAATCATGTTATAGGCGATGCGGCTAGCAACCCATCACTATTTTGATTCCCTTTCCACATACGCCCACAGTCTTGCTAAACGTGGCCTGTAGGTCTTGTTACCTCTGTCTACCCCGTAAGAGATAAAAGCGTGATTTATGTATGTATGTTTAGCCGATTTATTTTCATCTGGTATTATGTATGTCAATACAGTATGTTTAATAGCAAAAAAGTAGCAATAATCAAAATTTTAAAATTATTAAGACAAGTAATATTGCCACATAACTCAAAAAAACTGAACTACTTAAATCATTATTTTAAAACCGAAAATATCCGAAAATTTTACCGATATACAGATTATACCAGTCGATATTTTTCCTTTAATATGTCGGCATCTCTATATTGATATTTTCACAAATATCTTCTATTCTCGCGCAAATGGTAAAAACCCATCGAGGGAATGGGCGAAAATCATAGGAATCATGTTATAGGCGATGCGGCTAGCAACCCATCACTATTTTGATTCCACTTTCCACCTCTACGCCATCAGTGTCTTGCTAAACGTGGCCTGTAGGTCTTGTTACCTTAGGCTCTGTCTACCCGGTAAGGGATAAAGACGTGATTTGTGTATGTGTGTATGTATCTTCTATTCTGATCTTTCTGACATCACAAGCTGCTGTAACTCTCACCAGACTCTTATTTAGAACATCTTACACACTTTCCCAGAAACACGGTCGTAAAAACACCCTTACGCGACCTCCAGCTTCCTAAAGCTCGTATATCCAATTATAAGACTAATTAAAGGAATCAGCTGTATGAAGTGCTTCACACATAACTCTACACACGCTCGCAATCCGAATCTTTTACAAATGACTGCGTCTTAACGTCCTCGGATTGGGTAACGCGCTTGGCTCGAGTTTAGAGCGGCGAGCGGAAGACTGAGCCTATAGAACAGGGCTTCCCAATCTTTTTCAACCTGCGGCGCAGTTACAAGTTTAGTATTTTGAAACGGCGCCCTACCTCAGCTAAGTTGTATTGTTGCTATATTATTTACCGATGCGAGCGCTCAAATAGGTACCCGCGAATATTTGTGGTTTCGGATAATGATAGAACTCACGGCGCCCCTCTTTACTTTCTACGGCGCACCAGGGCGCCGCGGCGCACACTTTGGGATCCCCTGCTATAGAACAAGACCTAAAGGCCACGTTTAGCATGATTGTGGGAGTACAGGTGGAAAGAGGAATAAAAGTAGTGATGGGTTGATAGCCGCATCACCTATAACATGATTCCTAACATTTTTGCCCGTTCCCTAAGTCATAAGTCATTCGTCGCTTTCATGTGTATATTGGATCTTACAAGCCCTCGATGTTTGTTCTCGAGTCTTGGATGTTTAAATATGTATCTATATCGCAAACACTAGCGACCTTTTTTATAAAATGGTTTTTAAATTTAGAATTGTTTTTTTAAATATTTTTATTATTGTATTTGACAGTAGGATTAAAAGTGATTTTAATGAAGAAACATTGTTTTTCTCAGAATCTACTTATGTATTTATTTAAGTATGTTTATCCATAGTACAAGCTGTGCTTAGTTTGGGGCTAGGTCGATAATTGGTGTCAGTTGTCGCAAGATATTATTCACTTTATTTTTATACAGGGTGTCCCAGAAAGTACAGTCAAGCGAAAGTCCTGACGTAGAGCAACTCAAGGGGCATCCGAATCACCCCCATGTATGTTCCGCGATTTTTCGTTGTTTAGGAGTTATGGCCTTTTTTCACATTTTCTATTAATCTACGACCACGGAGACAGTTTTGCTCACTCTGACTGCAATAATTGAGATAATTGGCTGCTTGTTTTTTTAACGAGTAGCTGAATAGTACGTGCATGTATTTCAATTAAAAACAAAACAACATCGGGGACCGTTTGGGCAAAAAAAAATATCGAATCACAAAAAGTGACTAAATTTTGACTGTAGTTCAGACTTTGAAGGCCAATTACAAAAAAAACTAGCATAACTTTTTTTTTTCAAACCATGTTTAAAAACTGCCTTATTTTATTGACTTTCTACCCTATTAATTTTATTGATCTATCATTAAGGGATCATGCCAAAAAAAAATATCAAAACGTACTTCATCCGTAATTTTCACTTTTTCTAGTAAGGCCAAGTACAAATCTGAAATTAGGTTTGTGCTCCGGATTTAGCATGAAAAACTTCTTGGTGCAAAACAATAATACTGACCACTGATTTTCCGAGGCTATTAAATGAAAATTAAAAAATATTTCAGATTTGTACTTGGCCTTACTAGAAAAAGTGAAAATTACGGATGAAGTACGTTTTGATTTTATTTTTTTGGCATGATCCCTTAATGATAGATCAATAAAATTAATAGGGTAGAAAGTCAATAAAATAAGGCAGTTTTTAAACATGGTTTGAAGAAAAAAAGTTATGCTAGTTTTTTTTTGTAATTGGCCTTCAAAGTCTGAACTACAGTCAAAATTTAGTCACTTTTTGTGATTCGATATTTTTTTTTTGCCCAAACGGTCACTGATGTTGTTTTGTTTTTAATTGAAATACATGCACGTACTATTCAGCTACTCGTTAAAAAAACAAGCAGCCAATTATCTCAATTATTGCAGTCAGAGTGAGCAAAACTGTCTCCGTGGTCGTAGATTAATAGAAAATGTGAAAAAAGGCCATAACTCCTAAACTACGAAAAATCGCGGAACATACATAGGGATGATTCGGATGCCCCTTGAGTTGCTCTACGTCAGGACTTTCGCTTGACTGTACTTTCTGGGACATCCTGTATTTATCACAACCGCTCCCGCTCCAGCCTGTGATTTAAAACCGCTCCTAAATTAGCTTAAGTGCCCCGGCGCGAGTCATAAACTGACGGTGGTTGATATCGCGTTTCCGTCCGAGCGCGTTAATTGAATCACGATGCAGCACTTGCCCGTATTGGATAAGTGAATAGCTTTTATGTGAATAATCTTTATATCAAGTTTGGGAGTAGCTGGCTTCTATATAAAAGTATTTTTAGGAGCTGTTGCCCGCCACTTCGTCTGCATATTAGTTTATCGCTATCCCGCAGGAATTACGCAATTTTTCGGGATAAAAAGTAGCCTATGTGTTATTCCAGACTATAATCTATCTATGTTCCAAATTTCATCCAGATCTGTCAAGCCGTTTTGGCGTGAAAGAGTAACAAACACCCAAAAACTCACAAACTTTCACATTTATAATATTAGTAGGATTAGTAGGAAGGATTTCGCTTATAATGTTCTTATCAGTAGAGAATGAGTGCGGGTCAAAAGTTCTAAAGTTTGAAATGCATAATGGGTCTAAAAATATAAAAATGCAATATTTTTTGAACCAATTAGCTAGCAGTGGCGTGGCGTCCATAGAACTCGATTCCTTAGCTTGCCTATTTTAAGGCAGTTGGGCATTTTTAGTGTGCAGAATTAGAGGAAAAGGCTAGTTAAATTCCCTTCGGCTCGCCTTCTGATATACTTTTCGCCACGCCACTGTTAGCTAGACAACCTTTTTGATCGCGTATAATTAATTTACGTTTGGCTTATTTCCATGTACTATGCTATTCTTCCCGCGCAGATGGATTACCCGTGGATTGAGTGAAAATAGTAGGAATCCTTGATATAGGGGATTCGGCGACCCATCACTATTTTGATTCCCCTTTCCACTTATACGCCCACGATCTGGCTAAACGTGGCCTTAAGGTCTTGTTACCAGACATAGGGGATAAAGATGGGATTTATGTATGTATAATATTTTCGGTAAGCCAATTAGCTGTACAAACTTTTTTAATCGCGTAATGTACGGTCAAGTGCAAAAATAAGTATCAATACGAACTTCTCAAAAATATGTCCCACGACCTTATTACGCTGGTGTAAGAGCGTATAGTACTTATTTTTGAAACTTTGACTAGATACATATTATTACACTTGACTGTACTAATTGAGGTTCGGTTAGGTTTCACTACATAGTATAAAACAAAGTCGCTTTCCGCTGTCTGTCCCTATGTATGCTTAGATCTTTAAAACTACGCAACGGATTTTGATGCGTTTTTTTTAATACATTGAGTGATTCAAGAGGAAAGTAGGTGTATAATTCTACGTAGACGACGTCACGGGAAGAAGCTAGTATTTTATTAAAATCGTGGTTTTCATTTTTTCAGAAATATCTTATCTACGAATATATGGTGTTACTATTTGCTTGTTTTGTTCGAAAATCAGGCTCCCACAGTATCTATCTAATGTCAGTATTCATGAGATATGGTAATACGTTGGATGGAACTCTATCGACTTGAATTTATAGTGGTTTGGGGTCACGGTCATGCGTTTTGCTTTGATACATGTTTATAGACAAAAAAAACCGGTCAAGTGCGAGTCGGACTCGCGCACCGAGGGTTCCGTATCATTATCTATAAATATCTAAAACCAGTGTAAGCAGAGCCCTGTTCCAAAGCAAAATGTACGCAGTTACTTTATATTGGTCACTGCTATATACAGACATACATACACATTTACGGTTTTCGCAATTATTCTTTAATCTGTGCTATAAGACCTACCTTCATACCAAATTTCAAGATTCTGCGTTCACGGGAACTACCTTGTAGGTTTTGATTCCCTTGAGAGTTGAAAATTTGCGGAAATTTGCGGCATAAACGGCTGTATCTTTTGATTGCGTTGGCTTAGAAGTTTGATTTTTTCACAGCTTCAAGGGACAGTAGACCTGAGTAATTGATATAAATTTCAGCTTCATACCTCCACGCGTTCCTGAGAAAAAGGGTCTTGACAGACGGACGGACGGACGGACAGACAGACGGACAACAAAGTGATCCTATAAGGGTTCCGTTTTTTCCTTTTGAGGTACGGAACCCTAAAAATAAAACATGTAAATTTTAGTTATCTTCTGAGTATAGCGGAAAAGCCGCGGACATTAATTTTACGAGGAACACTATTTTTTTACACCCTTCATTCGGAAAAGCAAGTTTTGCTGTCGAGATTCAAAGTGCAACTTTTCTGTTCAAGGCTTAATCTTAAATGCGTAAATTTTAAATAATGTAAGATATAATAAACTATACATAATAGAATAGACAGATATATAATAAGAGGAGAGGATTAATCGAACCAATACGCCTTCAAGCGACTGCGCAGGGTAGCAACAGTTTGCGATTGCCTGATATTTGGCAACCGATTCAAAAGTCGAACACCGTGTACGGAAAAGGAATTGGAATGGAATTTTGATTTGGAGACGGGAAAAGCGAGAAAGATTTGTAATTGTGACGTACAGACACATCAGTCAAACAGATAACGCTTAGCGACAAATATTCGCATAGTAACAAAGGTCACGTGACAGTTACAGGTAGAAGAACTCGAGGACTACCGACCTGCTATGGGTGGTGTAGGGGTATAACACGCGTCACGGAATGACGAAGATCCGGGTTCGATTCCCGGCCATAGCTTTACTTTTCGGATTTTTCTGTTCTAATTTTCACTGACATTTAGAAAGAAAGATTGTCATTCGACTCCAACCTTCAATTTTACAAAGTACGCGGCTTTCGCATGCACGGGCGTCTCTAAGGTCAGTGGAATCAGCTATTGCTGTCACAATAGCTGTCATTTGTCAATTGTAGCGCTAACTCAATGATTGCTGTTTGACATGACACTATAATTAGGTACCTTTAGACCGACTACTTAAATGAATCTTCGCCTGCGCGGATACAGGATATGAATATCAAATTCCATCTTATAAGCGAAATATCACCAGCGAGTGTTTTCGTGCCAAGCCATACTCGGGTACCCGGCAGTATGGCTAAACTTTGTCATTGACCTTGGTCGTTGACGCACTGCACTTTGTCTCAGTATCGTAAACCGGGGTGACTTTAAAAAGTAGTTTTAATAACGAAATCATTAATTTTTATTTGCGTATACCTACTGCTTCCAATCGATGTCTTCATCGATCGCCTTTGCATATTTATGTCAAACATTCACCGCATGTGGACAATATCGATTTTGTAGCAATTTTAAAATGATCAAAGTAGCTCCAAAATTATTAATGTTAATGGCATGGCACATACATTACAATAAAGGCGCCACCCCATAGCAGCGCACGGTCACGCTATGTACGTGGGTACATATTCGCTCCGTATCCGCTGCTATAGACTGACCGCTTAACCGAGTCCTCGCCCGCGCGGATACAGGGGCGCAGGGTAGGACGACAAAGGGGACCGAGAGCGGTGCGGGCGGGTAGTGCGCCT
The DNA here is from genome assembly GCA_932294345.1 of Pandemis cinnamomeana. Lineage (NCBI taxonomy): Eukaryota > Metazoa > Arthropoda > Insecta > Lepidoptera > Tortricidae > Pandemis > Pandemis cinnamomeana. The sequence goes on along the minus strand of OW028705.1, from coordinate 3,705,532 downwards.
GCCACCCGCACCTCCCTCGGCCCCCTGGCCGCGCGGGCGAGGACTCATTTAAGCGGTCGGTCTATAGTATTTTGTTGTTATGCCATTTCGCGTATGAAAAAGTCATCATGATCCTTGACGTATCCGTCAACGGCGAACCCTGCTAAGTAGCTCCAAAAATGGTGACATACATACTAGTGATGTAACGAATGTCATTTTTTGAACATTCGCGAATACGAATGCGAATCCAAATGTCGGCTACTGACATTCGCGGATGCGAATGCGAATGCGAATGTAGGAGTGTTAAAATGTTTTTATTAAAAAAATCAATTATTAAGCTTCATTGCCCAAAGTAAAATAATGAATAAATAATACCAAATGATAAAGTGAAGACTGTTAATGTGCTTATGAGGTTAAGTTACTTTTTCTTGCATTAAAAACATAAGAAATGAATGGGTTTTTGATTTTATTAACCTACCATTATCTTCAAAATGTTTTTTTTCTGATATTCATATTCGCAAACCATTCGCAGAAATTTTGCGGATGCGAATGCAATAACGAATATCCAAAAATATGCGAATATCCGCGAATGCGAATGCGAATATTCGTTACATCACTAATACATACATAAATCACGTCGTCATACAGGGTAGGAAGAGCCTTTTTTTAACGCAGAAGAAATCTTTATGGATGCCCTAGGCACGAAGATGCTTAGGATTATGTGGGGGTATACCCAAACTAAAAATTCTCCGGCGTTGCCTCAGCCCTGTGTGACGGAGTTGGATGCCTCTAGGGTTTCACAACAAACGCCCCCTCAGTGACCCCGGCTTTGTAAGCTGGGCCTGTCTTCCCTTAGACGATTAGAACCTGCAATGCAGGTAGGTAATGAGGATAGACATAAGCCTAAGGTTACAAGACTTTAAGGCTACCTTTAGCATGATTGTGAGAGTATAGATGGAAAAGGAAATCTAAACAGAGATGGGTAGCTAGCCGCATCGCCCATGACATGATTTCTTCAATTTTCCCCTATTCTATACATTATTTTTATAGTTTTTTTCGTATTATGCTCTTAGCTACATAAGCATAATGGTATAACATGAATTGTGTTAGTAAATTCTGTGATACCTTAAAGAAGACTTATTCCCTTAACTACAACTGTTCTATGATTATAACAATACTTATTCTACCCCTCTTAGCTTTGTTTGTACACCGTGCTATAAGGAAATAGTCGTTTTTAGTTTTATTTAGGTACGTCTACATTGTTACGAAACAGCACAAGTTGTCTTTTTGTAAAAAATATATCTGCAGACGTGTCTTTAGGTTGGATATTTTTTTTGAGTTAGAAGCACTTGTAAACATGTCCTCAGAAACGGTGAGTTGTGCCCATAGCGTTATCGAACAATCTAAGTTAGGGGTTAGCTAGAGATTATTATAGAGTGTAATGAAACTATAAGGGCATAACTCGTCTTCTTCCCCTGTTCACTGGAGGCACTGAAATAGTCATATCATTATTACCGGGCGACCCAGCAGCCCTGCAAAATGATCATTTCCTTATCATTTCCTAATCAGCACTTTCCGTCGGCCATCTTGCCACAAATCCTCCTAATTACTGGGAAGCACAAGTAATTAGTTTTGTAAAATTATGTCCCTAAGATATCTGGAGGGGTTTTGAAATTACGATCGTTAATTAAGTTCTATAGTTCAAGGTTAGGACACCTACCTAAACTGTCTCCAATTTATTTTTTTATGTGATATTATCTGCCTCGTCTTTTTAGTTCTCTAATTTTCTTATTCTGATTTATACACATACACAAATCACGTCTGTATCTGGCCCGTAAGGGTAGACAGAGCCTGTGGTAACAAGACCTACAGACCACTGTTAGCATGAATGTGGGCGTATAGGTGGAAAGGGAAATCAAAATAGTGATGAGTTGCTTGTCGCATCGCCTATAATTGTGATTCCTAAGATTTTAGGGCGTTCCCTCGTAAGGCTTTTCTGCGCGGGACGAGAAGTAACTGGTACATTCTATGTTTTTCCTCTGCTTTCAAGAATGGAACTTATTTGTTAGAGCCATTGAATATTTTGAGGATCGAGACCATATACGATCAGCTTCCATTTTTTTCAGTGCAGGCTATCCCACCGCCTTCTTTAATATAAATGTATTTAATTTAAGTAGAATTTAAGTATTCTTACCGCATTTTATTTTGAAAAAATGACTTTTTGCCAAGTTTCTTGCGGCGCATTCTTCTTGGCAATGATGGTCTTTCCGAATGTGCTGGTAGTTTCAAAAAGACATGTAAAAGAGCCATTGGCCAATTTGCAAAAATGATTTTTCATTTTCATTTTCATTAATGCGTCAGACCACCTCATAGGTGCCCTTCTCCGATCACGTCTGCCATTGTCCAGACAGTGCTTTGAAGACCACGTAATGTGTCCTAAGAAGGCGAGGATCTTTTGACATCCACACCTACCCTATATGCCCATTGGTCTTTCTTTCATACTGATATTGGAGCAAAGAAATCACACGGAATGTACCAGTTGCTTCTCTGCTATGTAAAAGCTTTAGCAATCATGATACAGGCAATGCGGCTAATAACCTATCACTTTTTTTTTATATGAATAGGAATTCAAACGAGCAAGTGGGTCACCTGATGGTGAGTGATCACCACTGCCTAGAGACACCCGCAACCCCGGAGGGATTGCAGATGCGTTACCAACCTAGAGGACTAAGATGAAATGCCTCTTGTGCCCGTAATTTCCCCGGCTGTCTTACTCTCCACACCGGAACACAGCAGTGCAAGCACTGAACATAAAGAAAGAAAGAAAGAAAGAAGACATTTATTCCTTTTTGCAAGACACACAAATATAAGACAATATACACAATTTTATAGAAAATAAACAAGGTACATATAACAATAAAAAACATAGACATGAAAAATAGATCATCAGCGTTGTGTGTCTTCGCAAACGTGAAACGGTCGCTGGCTCAGCATTACGCTGAGGCGTTAGACACCTGCAGCACTGATTTTCGGCCAGAACCAGTTCACTTCACAGCAGCAGTGGCAGTTTTCACTGCTACTTAGTGGCTGGATTAGCGAGTAAGATGGTGGTAGCGATCCGGACGGACCTTGCACAAGGCCCTATCACCCGCAAATTGATTCCCTCTCCGTACGCCCACAATCGTGCTAAATATTGCCTTTAGTTCTTGTCATCTCGTAACAGCGCCAATGTTCATTTCAATACAAATCCGGCACCAAGCGCTAATCATATACAGGACACTGGACTAATGAAGCTGGGGCTGTCCACTACAGTGATTATAGTACTTGTCCATGGATTTGGGTCCCGTAATCGCCTTACGGAACCCGGATTAAGCTATCGGACATTTCACGAGGCTGAGGAATCTATGAGCATTGTTTTACATTTGGTTTGTTAGGCTATTGTTCTGTTGGCCACGTAAAACTGACTTCCACTGGTCTGGGCGTTAAGAAAAAACGTAAAATGTACCAGTTGCTTCTCTTCTCGCGCAGATGGTAAAAGCCTGAGGGAATTACATGTTAAAAAGGAAGGCCTCACCGACCGCATCAAAATCCGTCGCGTAGTTCTATGGCTCTATCGATCGATGCGATGATTTCGCCAATGTCAAAGTAATTACATTATTCTAAAATCTTGCGGCAAAAATCTCCCCCCCTGTCGGGCTCCTAGCCAACGGATAATAATATCCCTCAGAACCTGCCAGAAAATCATTAAGCACTCCCCTCGGACGGATCAAAAAACGAACGGCACCTCTTGACCACACGCGCAGGTAACCTGACTCGCAACCCTATTTATTGACTTAATTTTGTATAAAGTAATAAGGATTTGTCATTGACTATTTGACAAAATCCCCTAAAGTTGCGTTTACGAGACGGCGTTACTGTCGTGCACAGAGCTAATACTATTGTAGAGATTCAGGAATATGGCCACTGCACGCTAACTGTAATTAATTAAGCCTAAGGAGCTCTTATGTTAACTTTTCACAATTAAAACCATAACGATGTAAATAAACAAAGAAAGTAGGTACCGCTAAGTAGGAAGTTGGTTTAGGCGCTATTCGCACTGGCACAGACAAACAGCCCGACGCAAACACGAGGGAGATAATGATCGCAAATTCTACTTAAGGCTAAGCTGCGCTTTAATGTTACATTAATTTGTTTCTGAGGGCTGTGGGTAACGCCGGCAAGACTTTGCTTTCAACCGTTCTTATTGGGACCGAGCGCGACGACAGCGCCACGTGACAGGCGGCCATTATGGACAATATTGTCACCGGTGTCAAACAAGAAGTAAGTAAATATTGTGAAAAATATTAATGAAATCTTGTGTTATTTTACTATATTACATAATTTTGGACAATGGCAGTCAGTAACATGTATCAAATGATAACGTACTTTAAGTAAAATTTTAGAGGTAAGGTAACTTACCTTTTTTTTCTTACGACAAATATCCACTTATTTCTTTGGTCTCGTTTCCACCATGGTCTTGGAAATTGGTAAAATTTACAGTCGCTATTCTTCTTGGTGTTATTACAATTCACAACAACACATCTTACCAGGACTATATTTTTATCTCAAAAACGATTAGAAAATGTTTACTGCAATATGGATTTGACAGCTCAAGTCAGCGACAAAAATGACAATTTTAGCCGTAGCGAGCGCTGTGATCGTTTAGGCTACCCCCTCCACCCGCTTTGCACTCTGCGAATTAGCTTCACTGGTAAGGCCTTGGCTGTTCGGTCATTCGTTGCGTCTACATGCTGTGTTCGGAAATGTTCGGGGGCGGTCGTTGCACACCGCGTTATTGACGTTGCACACGCCGCAACTAAGGAACCGCTAATCGCTGCGGGTGATGGTTGAGAACCACCAAGCCCTAATCCCTAACTAAAAAAGTACGTATTTTATTAAAAAGGTAATCTTTGAACTTCAGACAGACACAAAAACAGCGGGTTCGGTCCCAGCTAAGCGGCAGTACTTGTGCTGCTGCGTTCCGCCATGTTGAGTTAAAGAACCAGTGAAACTACTGGGACGTGAGGTATTCTTAGCTCTCCAGACTGGCAACGCATCTGTAATCGTTTAGGTGACTAACTAAATCATATACTTTCTTATTTAGAAAAAAATTAACAACGAGCTGACCCAATAAAAGCTTATTTTTTATTTCTACATCAAAACGGAACCCCAAAAGTCTCGCATCCATATCGTGAAGTCACGGATAATGCAATAAAATCAAAATTATCTCGCAATATACCACGAGCAAAATTAGCATTGACACCTTAACAGCCGTACTACGATCAAACGCGACCGACGACGCGACAAGCTTGCTTTTATTCACTGCGCGGTCGGCACGCACGCCACACAGTTCTTACCTGACATTGCCCGCAATGAACAGAGAAACCACTCCTGCGCCGCCAGTCCCACGTAGTCATAGTACGGTTTGTCAGTTTGCGGTAAATATTGACGCGCTTGATAAAATTACACGTGAATTGTCGCTTATGACGCACGCGCACCATTCTCTTAAACAGTTCAACAACACACGCAGCTAAATATCGTATATAATGTAAAACGGAAAGCCCTTCTAATATACATGTAACCTCAGAAACAAAATAGGTAATTCCCGTAGATAAAAAATACATACATACATACCGTCACGCCTCTTACCCACAAGGGTAGGCAGATACCACTTTATTCCACTTGCTACGATCCTGACACTTCTTTCGCTTCATCCACATTCATCAATCTCTTCATACATGCTCGTCGGTTTCGGGTACTCCTGACCTGACCTTTTTCAAAAGCGTATCCTATTTTGGTCCCGGAACGTCCGTCTAGGCCTTCCCCTCCCAACGCAACCATTCACACTCCCCAGATAGATCTGCTAGTTAATCTTCTTTCATCTATCCGCTCCACACTATTTAAAATAGGCTAGGCTAGCCGGACTGAGATGGAGGGACGCGGAGCGAGACGCACATGATAAGAGCGAGAGGCACAGGATAGGAGCGATGGAGACGTCTCACGAAGGCCCTCTGTACCACTGGGGTACCATAAGAGAGCAACAACAACAACAACAAGGAACATGTAATTGTACAGCAGCAAGAAAAATAAGCTTTAATTTTATTGTGTCGTATAAGAGCCGCCTGTACTATACAGTAAACGTGTTAAAAATCGTATCACCTATTCATCTTGCCTGTTAAAACATCTGTTTTGGGTAAATTAAAACCTTTATCTTCAAGGATAATGTTACTAATATCGACCGAGCGACTAGATCGCTGACCCGAGATTTTCACATGCCTAACCTAGCTGAACAGGTTGGGGCACCAATACTACTTATAAGACCTCTATGTAACCATAATTATGCTCATTGTGAATAAAAAAAAAACTATTCATAGGCACTTACTTGGATCTGGTAGTTGGTTCGAACAACAGCAAAATCTGAAACAAACAGAGTTTGATGATTAACATAAAATATATTTATATGATAGTGATAAACATGTCAAGGGTTAGGTTAGGTTAGGCTAGACTCGCAACGACATCAGTTCTTAAATCTTATTCTACGCGGACGAATAAGCGGGCAGAAGCCAGTAATATTATAAACTAGATTAGAAAGTAACTCTGCCTATCTGACTGATTTTTACCACGTCACAGCAAAACCACTGAACCTCAGATTGAACATTAAGAAATAAAATAAGATAGTTTTTAACCCAGCAAACTGCATAATTCCTGTGGGAGATTAATGAATCAATATCAGAAGTCGCGGGCGTAAACTACTAATAAACCTTTTGAACATATTAGCGTAAATTGAAGTGAGAAATTGACAGTCTTCGCGGAACTCCGTCAGTTCGTTGACTTATTAAGATTAAATGTTTTCATTAAAACAGGGCAATACAGACAAATTACTAATTCTTATTAGCCCTTTAACGTACGAGTTAACTATGTAAGTGTTCAGGTAGACTCCTCATACTACAAGTATGTCTTCAAAACGTATCTTAAGACTAAAGACTAGCCGCCTTATTCATAAACGCTCTATAGGCCTCTGCTAACTTAGCAATCGTTTGTCCTTGTCTGTGAAAGGTAAATGTCAAAGTGACAGATAAGACCCAACGATTGCTATGTTAGCAGAAGCCTATAGAGCGTTTATGAATAAGGGGGTTAATGTAAAACAAGAATGTGATTTTTCAGCTTTCAAATTGTCGTGACTTTAATCAAAGATTTTGCGCGCTTAAAATGTCTTTTTTATTGGAAAGAGGCGTTTTTCAAACGTAACTCTTTATCGCACGTGATCCTGAGATATTTTTCACACATTTATTTGGCAAAGGCAAAGAAGAGCTAGACTTTAAAAAAAAACTGAGACGACACGAAGTGTTCACTTTGAGTATTTAGTCAGGCATGTACCTACATATACAGTATCATACGAGTTTCGCTATTAGAAAGATATAATATTATGAAGGTAATGAGCTAAAATTTATTAAAAATTTTGCAAAAATAATTTAACGGTATGAAGATATTTTGTTAATTAAGTCTGGAAATATGAGAGCTGTTGCTTGCGCCGCGTCAGCTCTGAAACTAATTAATGCGAGTTACGCCAAGTTCTTTTAAACGTGTCTTTAAAAATAAATGAAGATTTTGACTTATTTTTGACCAGAGATCGGACAAATTTGCGTCATTGCTCGCAATAATGTGGACATGACTCAAAAATTAATCAAATAATTAATCATTTAATTAATTTCTCGAAATAAAATTTGAACTCCTGGAGATAAAAATTTACACATGCACAAAATTATTAGCAAAATGTTAATTAAAGTGGCAGTTGTCGTTCTTGTAAATCTTTTTATATAATAAATAAATCACGATCCTGCTAGATATATGATTATTATTTCTGACAAAAAAGTTTTCTAGTTCTATAGATATAAAACCTCCGTGGATATACTTATTCTTAATATATGTATTTTGACATATTTGATTAATTTTGGAGTCATGTCCACATTATTGCGAGCAATGACGCAAATTTGTCCGATCTCTGTTTTTGACAGACCTATGAAATAATTCTCTAAATCGTTGGTTATAGTAAATTTAGCGCTAAAGTTGGTGCAACTCTTACTTAGTGATTTTTCGCGAAGTAACTACTATGTTTTTTTTCTTAATAGTTTTTATATCTCCTACATGGAACACAACCAGCTTAGTGTTGACTGTTTCTCATTGATTTGTGCAAGATACGAATTAAATGAAAAATACTAGTTACAAAGATAGTTATTACAATTATGATTACGAGTATGATAAAAAACAAAAGATTGTTACTCGCTTTGCCACGCTATTGCTTGCCTAATTCTACTTTTATGATCGTCTTTGATATTAATGATTTGGCACTCTTTTGCAGGAACTGTTTTATCAACAGAGAAAATAGTCTCTGTTGATGGAACAGTACCTCTAACAAATAGTTCTAAATAAAATAATATTCGACATAGTAAAGATTAGACATTCATGGACCGAATGTCTACACACAGCAGGTATGGCTAAGCGTATGTGTAGGCAACGCACCTATTTAGGCAGCTACCTTTTTGTCAAACTATTATTATTTTGGCACTGGCCACAAATAAAGTTAAAATTGCACGCAGCGCTAAAAGAAAACAAAAACAAAAGAGTCGTGTCATTGCTAAATTAAATTGTTTTATTTCTTAGTTTCTACAGTCTACAGTATGTTTCAAACGTAAGTAATCGATAGATCATACACACATTAAACTTTTTAAATCAAATCCCCATCAATATGTTCAAACGACTGAAACTTATTCGAGCTTCGGAAACCTATTGAATATCAATTCTGGATATCAGATGATACAGTTACAGAATAAATTGCCCCGAATACGTACGTAAACAGATTCACGAGTTGTTTGTTCGGATAAAATTTAAATATGATCAGAATTTCATTAGATAGCAGAGGTGTATGAAGCCTTTGAATTTAGTGGTTAGAAAGTTGAGTGTCCTAGGATTTGAATAGATTTTAATATTTATTTAATGGAAATCTTCTCATTTTCTATTCATGTTAGTGTCTATACTTTGGACAGCTTTTCGTAGTGTCTTTGTGTGAATGAGGTGAGTCGGAGAATTTAATTCAGTAGGTTTCTAAACTTTTCTTCAATTTTTTGTTAATTAAGCGTGTTTGTACCTCTTGGTCCTTTCTTTTCATCCATAGACATTCTTTTTTGCGATTTAGAGTAACAATTTATTAAAGTTCCAAGTTCATCTTAGTTCATGTTTTTCAATGTTCAACAATCGTATTTACCTACTTTCTTTACTACTTACTTTAACGAAAAATCAAACAACTCTATGTGAATTCTTATTTGTTTTATCTTCGTAATTATATATCCACACAGTATACTAAGTTTTATTGACATGTCTTTTAGAAAAAACCTTTTACAAAACGAGTTAAATTAAATAAATATAGTGACTGTTACTGATTTTTAAAAACCTTTTTTTTATGAGAGCATGTATTGTCAGAAATGTTTAAATTTGATTCTCTCTTCTTCTTCTCTTCCCGCGCAGATGGTAAAAGCCCACCGAGGGAAAATTCGAGGGAATGGGCAAAAGGAATAGGAATCATGTTATAGGCGATGCGGCTAGCAACCCATCACTATTTTGATTTCCCTTTCCACCTATACGCCCTTAATCATGCTAAACGTGGCCTTAAGGTTTTGTTACCTTAGGCTCTGTCTACCGCGTAAGAGATAAAGACGTGATATAATTATGACATTATGTAACATGAAAGTACCACATTATGTAACTAAAACGAAACTTTATATATTATCATCATATGTTATGCAGGACACTTGAGAGGGGTAAGCCATCATTCTCCCGCCCAAGTTATTATGGCCGCAAGTGTAAAGTAACATAATTTCGCTTACCTAACGACGCAGCCGCAACACCAAAACTAAATTAAGTTTTGATATATGCGAGCCAGTTGTATAACAAGTACTTAAACAAGTAATTAACAATTATTATAGCAGCAATCGTCTTATTAAAGACAAAACGAAATTACAATTTTCTAGATGGTTGAGTTTCTGTCTCGCTATAGGTACTTTTTCCTGTCGGAGCGAAGCTGACACATGGGTTTTCGTCAATATTAAAGCTAGTTTCGTTGGAGATTGGATCACTACATAGCGTGATAAATAATTAGCAAAACAATACTTTAAAAAAAAACTAAAAAAGAACTGTCTTATTGGAAGACGACTTTGATGTTCTGAATTTTATCGCGATGAAGTTAGTTCCATCGAATTTGTTCTTTTAATTATCATGTCACGCTTTCGAATAACGTTTTTTATTAAACTTAGTGCGTAATAAGCACAGTGCGGCACGACAACAGTTGCTACCAACTTACGAAGTTACCGCTAGATGGCGCTATCTCCTGTACAAACATGCTAACGTTTGTTCGCCGCGGAACACTTAAGTTAGTTTTTAAGATTTGGTTTGATTACCTAATTTCAACTATTAATAAGTGTACTAGATCGATCCTGGAACTCCGGGAACTACTATCATACTATCATAGGCTTGATCGTAATTTCTTGTAAACATATAGAAAGAAAGAAAGAAAGAAAGAAAGAAGAAATTTATTCCTTTTTGCAAGACACACAAATATAAGATAATAAACACAATTTTATAGAAAATAAACAAGGTAAAACAAAAAAAAAAAAACATACGACATAAAAAACATATCACTCTATTAAATTAGTTTCTTTGAGTTCCTATATTGGTTTTATTCACCAAACGCTGCGCTCCTGCACTACAAGTGATATTTTAATAAACAAAATACATTGCTACTCCCCGCTCTTCACCCTACGTTTTTTGTTCGTTGAAATGGATCTCGGCAAAGTCTTGATTCAATAAAATATCGTTTAATAGCCAAAATGCCCAAATAGGTCACTGGCGAGAACTTGAATCGCGTTTTCCTCTCAAGGTAATAGATAAATACATTGTTTCTTTTGTGTGTGAAAATAAATAAGTTTTCTATCTGCCAATGGCACGTATAATTGTTATCAAATATATCGTCATATCTGGCAATACTTGAAAAATAGAAAATCAGCGTTGTAAGAAAAAGTAACAAGAGTCTTTCGAAACGAAATGTCATTTAATCTATACATATAAAATTCAAAGTCCTGACTGACTGACTGACTGACTGACTGACTGACTGACTTAACTATATATCAACGGACAGCCCAAACCACTGGACTTAGAGACTTGAAATTTTGCACATAGATACCTTAGCTATGTGAACTTAGCACCCAACATTGAGAAATATTTTTTTTATATTTTATTCTCATAGAATTGGGTATGTAGTTGATTGTAGTAACATTTTTTTTGTTTGTAGTAGCTTTAAAAAAAAATTAGAGGACTTTGAAAAAAACTCATCCCCCCGTTTCGTTGTCACTCAAGTTTAGTAATTGATTCTTAAACAGAGTCGTTAGTAGTTGATTGTAGTGGAAAACATTTTGTTTGTAGTTCAAAAAAAAAATTTTTTTTTTTCAATTTTATCGTAGCACCCGAACTTGGCACCCGACATTGAAAAATCCACTTTTTTCTTCCTGATTCTCATAGCTTTTGTTATGTAGTTGATTGTAGTAATAGTTTTTTTCGTTTGCGTTAGCTGTAAAAGAAATTAGAGGGCTTTGAAAAAAAAAAAAAAGTTTTTTTTTCTTCTTGATTCTCATAAGTTTCGGTATGTAGTTGTTTGTAGTAACTTCATTTCGTTTATGGTGTCTTTATTTCGTTTGTAGCAGCGTACATTTCGTTTGTAGTAGGCTTAATTTCGTTTGTACTAACTTCATTTCGTTTGTAGTGACTTTATTTCGTTTGTAATGACTTTATTTCGTTTGTAGTCGCGTTTATTTCGTTTGTAGTGACTTAATTTCGTTTGTAGTAGGCTTAATTTCGTTTGTAGTAACTTCATTTCGTTTGTAGTAGCGTTAATTTCGTTTGTAGTGAGTTCATTTTGTTTGTAGTGACTTTACCTCGTTTGTAGCAGCGTACATTTCGTTTGTAGTAACTTTGTTTCGTTTGTAGTGAATTTATTTCGTTCGTAGTCGCGTTTATTTTGTTTGTAGTAACTTTATTTCGTTTGTAGTAGCCTTAATTTCGTTTGTAAAGACTTTATTTCGTTTGTATCAGGCTTAATTTCGTTTGTAGTAACTTTGTTTCGTTTGTAGTAGCGTTTATTTCGTTTGTAGTAACTTCATTTCGTTTGTAGTGAATTTATTTCGTTCGTAGTCGCGTTTATTTTGTTTGTAGTAACTTTATTTCGTTTGTAGTAGGCTTCATTTTGTTTGTAAAGACTTTATTTCGTTTGTATCAGGCTTAATTTCGTTTGTAGTAACTTTGTTTCGTTTGTAGTAGCGTTTATTTCGTTTGTAGTAACTTCATTTCGTTTGTAATGACTTTATTTCGTTCGTAGTCGCGTTTTTTTTCGTTTGTAGTAACTTCATTTCGTTTGTAGTAGGCTTAATTTCGTTTGTAGTAACTTTGTTTCGTTTGTAGTAGCGTTTATTTCGTTTGTAGTAACTTCATTTCGTTTGTAGTAACTTTATTTCGTTTGTAGTCGCGTTTTTTTCGTTTGTAGTAACTTCATTTCGTTTGTAGCGACTTTATTTCGTTTGTAGTGACTTTACCTCGTTTGTAGCAGCGTACATTTCGTTTGTAGTAACTTGGTTTAGTTCGTAGTAGCGTTTATTTCGTTTGTAGTGACTTTATTTCGTTTGTAGTAGGCTTAATTGCGTTTGTAGTAACTTCATTTCGTTTGTAGTATGCTTTATTTCGTTTGTAGTAACTTCATTTCGTTTGTAGTGACTTAATTTCGTATGTAGTAGCGTTTATTTCGTTTGTAGTAACTTCATTTCGTTTGTAGTGACTTTATTTCATTTGCATCAGGCTTAATTTCGTTTGTAGTAACGTTGTTGCGTTCGTAGTAGCATTTATTTCGTTTGTAGTAACTTCCTTTCGTTTGTAGTGACTTTATTTCGTTCGTAGTCGCGTTTTTTTCGTTTGTAGTAACTTAATTTCGTTTGTAGCAACTTTATTTCGTTTGTAGTGACTTTACCTCGTTTGTAGCAGCGTACATTTCGTTTGTAGTAACTTGGTTTAGTTCGTAGTAGCGTTTATTTCGTTTGTAGTGACTTTATTTCGTTTGTAGTAGGCTTAATTGCGTTTGTAGTAACTTCATTTCGTTTGTAGTATGCTTAATTTCGTTTGTAGTAACTTCATTTCGTTTGTAGTGACTTAATTTCGTATGTAGTAGCGTTTATTTCGTTTGTAGTAGGCTTAATTTCGTTTGTAGTAACTTCATTTCGTTTGTAGTAGCGTTTATTTCGTTTGTAGTAACTTCATTTCGTTTGTAGTAACTTTGTTGCGTTCGTAGTAGCATTTATTTCGTTTGTAGTAACTTCATTTCGTTTGTAGTGACTTTATTTCGTTCGTAGTCGCGTTTTTTTCGTTTGTAGTAACTTCATTTCGTTTGTAGTAGGCTTAATTTCGTTTGTAGTAACTTTGTTTCGTTTGTAGTAGCGTTTATTTCGTTTGTAGTAACTTCATTTCGTTTGTAGTAACTTTATTTCGTTTGTAGTCGCGTTTTTTTCGTTTGTAGTAACTTCATTTCGTTTGTAGCGACTTTATTTCGTTTGTAGTGACTTTACCTCGTTTGTAGCAGCGTACATTTCGTTTGTAGTAACTTGGTTTAGTTCGTAGTAGCGTTTATTTCGTTTGTAGTGACTTTATTTCGTTTGTAGTAGGCTTAATTGCGTTTGTAGTAACTTCATTTCGTTTGTAGTATGCTTAATTTCGTTTGTAGTAACTTCATTTCGTTTGTAGTGACTTAATTTCGTATGTAGTAGCGTTTATTTCGTTTGTAGTAACTTCATTTCGTTTGTAGTGACTTTATTTCATTTGCATCAGGCTTAATTTCGTTTGTAGTAACGTTGTTGCGTTCGTAGTAGCATTTATTTCGTTTGTAGTAACTTCCTTTCGTTTGTAGTGACTTTATTTCGTTCGTAGTCGCGTTTTTTTCGTTTGTAGTAACTTAATTTCGTTTGTAGCAACTTTATTTCGTTTGTAGTGACTTTACCTCGTTTGTAGCAGCGTACATTTCGTTTGTAGTAACTTGGTTTAGTTCGTAGTAGCGTTTATTTCGTTTGTAGTGACTTTATTTCGTTTGTAGTAGGCTTAATTGCGTTTGTAGTAACTTCATTTCGTTTGTAGTATGCTTAATTTCGTTTGTAGTAACTTCATTTCGTTTGTAGTGACTTAATTTCGTATGTAGTAGCGTTTATTTCGTTTGTAGTAGGCTTAATTTCGTTTGTAGTAACTTCATTTCGTTTGTAGTAGCGTTTATTTCGTTTGTAGTAACTTCATTTCGTTTGTAGTAACTTTGTTGCGTTCGTAGTAGCATTTATTTCGTTTGTAGTAACTTCATTTCGTTTGTAGTGACTTTATTTCGTTCGTAGTCGCGTTTTTTTCGTTTGTAGTAACTTCATTTCGTTTGAAGTGACTTTATTTCGTTCGTAGTAGCGTTTATTTCGTTTGTAGTAACTTAATTTCGTTTGTAGTGAGTTCATTTTGTTTGTAGTAGGCTTAATTTCGTTTGTAGTAACTTCATTTCGTTTGTAGTGACTTCATTTCGTTTGTAGTAGCGTTAATTTCGTTTGTAGTGAGTTCATTTTGTTTGTAGTGACTTTACCTCGTTTGTAGCAGCGTACATTTCGTTTGTAGTAACTTCATTTCGTTTGAAGTGACTTTATTTCGTTCGTAGTAGCGTTTATTTCGTTTGTAGTAACTTAATTTCGTTTGTAGTGAGTTCATTTTGTTTGTAGTAGGCTTAATTTCGTTTGTAGTAACTTAATTTCGTTTGTAGTAACTTCATTTCGTTTGTAGTAGCGTTAATTTCGTTTGTAGTGAGTTCATTTTGTTTGTAGTGACTTTACCTCGTTTGTAGCAGCGTACATTTCGTTTGTAGTAACTTTGTTTCGTTTGTAGTGAATTTATTTCGTTCGTAGTCGCGTTTATTTTGTTTGTAGTAACTTTATTTCGTTTGTAGTAGCCTTAATTTCGTTTGTAAAGACTTTATTTCGTTTGTATCAGGCTTCATTTCGTTTGTAGTAACTTTGTTTCGTTTGTAGTAGCGTTTATTTCGTTTGTAGTAACTTCATTTCGTTTGTAGTGAATTTATTTCGTTCGTAGTCGCGTTTATTTTGTTTGTAGTAACTTTATTTCGTTTGTAGTAGGCTTCATTTTGTTTGTAAAGACTTTATTTCGTTTGTATCAGGCTTAATTTCGTTTGTAGTAACTTTGTTTCGTTTGTAGTAGCGTTTATTTCGTTTGTAGTAACTTCATTTCGTTTGTAATGACTTTATTTCGTTCGTAGTCGCGTTTTTTTCGTTTGTAGTAACTTCATTTCGTTTGTAGTAGGCTTAATTTCGTTTGTAGTAACTTTGTTTCGTTTGTAGTAGCGTTTATTTCGTTTGTAGTAACTTCATTTCGTTTGTAGTAACTTTATTTCGTTTGTAGTCGCGTTTTTTTCGTTTGTAGTAACTTCATTTCGTTTGTAGCGACTTTATTTCGTTTGTAGTGACTTTACCTCGTTTGTAGCAGCGTACATTTCGTTTGTAGTAACTTGGTTTAGTTCGTAGTAGCGTTTATTTCGTTTGTAGTGACTTTATTTCGTTTGTAGTAGGCTTAATTGCGTTTGTAGTAACTTCATTTCGTTTGTAGTATGCTTAATTTCGTTTGTAGTAACTTCATTTCGTTTGTAGTGACTTAATTTCGTATGTAGTAGCGTTTATTTCGTTTGTAGTAACTTCATTTCGTTTGTAGTGACTTTATTTCATTTGCATCAGGCTTAATTTCGTTTGTAGTAACGTTGTTGCGTTCGTAGTAGCATTTATTTCGTTTGTAGTAACTTCCTTTCGTTTGTAGTGACTTTATTTCGTTCGTAGTCGCGTTTTTTTCGTTTGTAGTAACTTAATTTCGTTTGTAGCAACTTTATTTCGTTTGTAGTGACTTTACTTCGTTTGTAGCAGCGTACATTTCGTTTGTAGTAACTTGGTTTAGTTCGTAGTAGCGTTTATTTCGTTTGTAGTGACTTTATTTCGTTTGTAGTAGGCTTAATTGCGTTTGTAGTAACTTCATTTCGTTTGTAGTATGCTTAATTTCGTTTGTAGTAACTTCATTTCGTTTGTAGTGACTTAATTTCGTATGTAGTAGCGTTTATTTCGTTTGTAGTAGGCTTAATTTCGTTTGTAGTAACTTCATTTCGTTTGTAGTAGCGTTTATTTCGTTTGTAGTAACTTCATTTCGTTTGTAGTAACTTTGTTGCGTTCGTAGTAGCATTTATTTCGTTTGTAGTAACTTCATTTCGTTTGTAGTGACTTTATTTCGTTCGTAGTCGCGTTTTTTTCGTTTGTAGTAACTTCATTTCGTTTGAAGTGACTTTATTTCGTTCGTAGTAGCGTTTATTTCGTTTGTAGTAACTTAATTTCGTTTGTAGTGAGTTCATTTTGTTTGTAGTAGGCTTAATTTCGTTTGTAGTAACTTCATTTCGTTTGTAGTGACTTAATTTCGTTTGTAGTAGCGTTTATTTCGTTTGTAGTAACTTCATTTCGTTTGTAGTGACTTTTGTGCGTTCGTAGTAGCATTTATTTCGTTTGTAGTAACTTCATTTCGTTTGTAGCGACTTTATTTCGTTTGTAGTGACTTTACCTCGTTTGTAGCAGCGTACATTTCGTTTGTAGTAACTTGGTTTAGTTCGTAGTAGCGTTTATTTCGTTTGTAGTGACTTTATTTCGTTTGTAGTAGGCTTAATTGCGTTTGTAGTAACTTCATTTCGTTTGTAGTATGCTTAATTTCGTTTGTAGTAACTTCATTTCGTTTGTAGTGACTTAATTTCGTATGTAGTAGCGTTTATTTCGTTTGTAGTAACTTCATTTCGTTTGTAGTGACTTTATTTCATTTGCATCAGGCTTAATTTCGTTTGTAGTAACGTTGTTGCGTTCGTAGTAGCATTTATTTCGTTTGTAGTAACTTCCTTTCGTTTGTAGTGACTTTATTTCGTTCGTTGTCGCGTTTTTTTCGTTTGTAGTAACTTAATTTCGTTTGTAGCAACTTTATTTCGTTTGTAGTGACTTTACCTCGTTTGTAGCAGCGTACATTTCGTTTGTAGTAACTTGGTTTAGTTCGTAGTAGCGTTTATTTCGTTTGTAGTGACTTTATTTCGTTTGTAGTAGGCTTAATTGCGTTTGTAGTAACTTCATTTCGTTTGTAGTATGCTTAATTTCGTTTGTAGTAACTTCATTTCGTTTGTAGTGACTTAATTTCGTATGTAGTAGCGTTTATTTCGTTTGTAGTAGGCTTAATTTCGTTTGTAGTAACTTCATTTCGTTTGTAGTAGCGTTTATTTCGTTTGTAGTAACTTCATTTCGTTTGTAGTAACTTTGTTGCGTTCGTAGTAGCATTTATTTCGTTTGTAGTAACTTCATTTCGTTTGTAGTGACTTTATTTCGTTCGTAGTCGCGTTTTTTTTCGTTTGTAGTAACTTCATTTCGTTTGAAGTGACTTTATTTCGTTCGTAGTAGCGTTTATTTCGTTTGTAGTAACTTAATTTCGTTTGTAGTGAGTTCATTTTGTTTGTAGTAGGCTTAATTTCGTTTGTAGTAACTTCATTTCGTTTGTAGTGACTTCATTTCGTTTGTAGTAGCGTTAATTTCGTTTGTAGTGAGTTCATTTTGTTTGTAGTGACTTTACCTCGTTTGTAGCAGCGTACATTTCGTTTGTAGTAACTTCATTTCGTTTGAAGTGACTTTATTTCGTTCGTAGTAGCGTTTATTTCGTTTGTAGTAACTTAATTTCGTTTGTAGTGAGTTCATTTTGTTTGTAGTAGGCTTAATTTCGTTTGTAGTAACTTAATTTCGTTTGTAGTAACTTCATTTCGTTTGTAGTAGCGTTAATTTCGTTTGTAGTGAGTTCATTTTGTTTGTAGTGACTTTACCTCGTTTGTAGCAGCGTACATTTCGTTTGTAGTAACTTTGTTTCGTTTGTAGTGAATTTATTTCGTTCGTAGTCGCGTTTATTTTGTTTGTAGTAACTTTATTTCGTTTGTAGTAGCCTTAATTTCGTTTGTAAAGACTTTATTTCGTTTGTATCAGGCTTCATTTCGTTTGTAGTAACTTTGTTTCGTTTGTAGTAGCGTTTATTTCGTTTGTAGTAACTTCATTTCGTTTGTAGTGAATTTATTTCGTTCGTAGTCGCGTTTATTTTGTTTGTAGTAACTTTATTTCGTTTGTAGTAGGCTTCATTTTGTTTGTAAAGACTTTATTTCGTTTGTATCAGGCTTAATTTCGTTTGTAGTAACTTTGTTTCGTTTGTAGTAGCGTTTATTTCGTTTGTAGTAACTTCATTTCGTTTGTAATGACTTTATTTCGTTCGTAGTCGCGTTTTTTTCGTTTGTAGTAACTTCATTTCGTTTGTAGTAGGCTTAATTTCGTTTGTAGTAACTTTGTTTCGTTTGTAGTAGCGTTTATTTCGTTTGTAGTAACTTCATTTCGTTTGTAGTAACTTTATTTCGTTTGTAGTCGCGTTTTTTTCGTTTGTAGTAACTTCATTTCGTTTGTAGCGACTTTATTTCGTTTGTAGTGACTTTACCTCGTTTGTAGCAGCGTACATTTCGTTTGTAGTAACTTGGTTTAGTTCGTAGTAGCGTTTATTTCGTTTGTAGTGACTTTATTTCGTTTGTAGTAGGCTTAATTGCGTTTGTAGTAACTTCATTTCGTTTGTAGTATGCTTAATTTCGTTTGTAGTAACTTCATTTCGTTTGTAGTGACTTAATTTCGTATGTAGTAGCGTTTATTTCGTTTGTAGTAACTTCATTTCGTTTGTAGTGACTTTATTTCATTTGCATCAGGCTTAATTTCGTTTGTAGTAACGTTGTTGCGTTCGTAGTAGCATTTATTTCGTTTGTAGTAACTTCCTTTCGTTTGTAGTGACTTTATTTCGTTCGTAGTCGCGTTTTTTTCGTTTGTAGTAACTTAATTTCGTTTGTAGCAACTTTATTTCGTTTGTAGTGACTTTACCTCGTTTGTAGCAGCGTACATTTCGTTTGTAGTAACTTGGTTTAGTTCGTAGTAGCGTTTATTTCGTTTGTAGTGACTTTATTTCGTTTGTAGTAGGCTTAATTGCGTTTGTAGTAACTTCATTTCGTTTGTAGTATGCTTAATTTCGTTTGTAGTAACTTCATTTCGTTTGTAGTGACTTAATTTCGTATGTAGTAGCGTTTATTTCGTTTGTAGTAGGCTTAATTTCGTTTGTAGTAACTTCATTTCGTTTGTAGTAGCGTTTATTTCGTTTGTAGTAACTTCATTTCGTTTGTAGTAACTTTGTTGCGTTCGTAGTAGCATTTATTTCGTTTGTAGTAACTTCATTTCGTTTGTAGTGACTTTATTTCGTTCGTAGTCGCGTTTTTTTCGTTTGTAGTAACTTCATTTCGTTTGAAGTGACTTTATTTCGTTCGTAGTAGCGTTTATTTCGTTTGTAGTAACTTAATTTCGTTTGTAGTGAGTTCATTTTGTTTGTAGTAGGCTTAATTTCGTTTGTAGTAACTTCATTTCGTTTGTAGTGACTTAATTTCGTTTGTAGTAGCGTTTATTTCGTTTGTAGTAACTTCATTTCGTTTGTAGTGACTTTTGTGCGTTCGTAGTAGCATTTATTTCGTTTGTAGTAACTTGATTTCGTTTGTAGTGACTTTATTTCGTTCGTAGTCGCATTTTTTTCGTTTGTAGTAACTTCATTTCGTTTGTAGTGACTTTATTTCGTTTGTAGTAGCGTTTTTTTCGTTTGTAGTGACTTTGTTGCGTTCGTAGTAGCATTTATTTCGTTTGTAGTAACTTCATTTCGTTTGTAGTGACTTCATTTCGTTCGTAGTCGCGTTTTTTTCGTTTGTAGTAACTTCATTTCGTTTGTAGTGACTTTACTTCGTTTGTAGTAGGCTTAATTTCGTTTGTAGTAACTTCATTTCGTTTGTAGTGACTTAATTTCGTTTGTAGTAGCGTTTTTTTCGTTTGTAGTGACTTTGTTGCGTTCGTAGTACCATTTATTTCGTTTGTAGTAACTTCATTTCGTTTGTAGTGACTTCATTTCATTCGTAGTCGCGTTTTTTTCGTTTGTAGTAACTTAATTTCGTTTGTAGCGACTTTATTTCGTTTGTAGTGACTTTACCTCGTTTGTAGCAGCGTACATTTCGTTTGTAGTAACTTGGTTTAGTTCGTAGTAGCGTTTATTTCGTTTGTAGTGACTTTATTTCGTTTGTAGTAGGCTTAATTGCGTTTGTAGTAACTTCATTTCGTTTGTAGTATGCTTAATTTCGTTTGTAGTAACTTCATTTCGTTTGTAGTGACTTTATTTCGTTTGTAGTAGCGTTTTTTTCGTTTGTAGTGACTTTGTTGCGTTCGTAGTAGCATTTATTTCGTTTGTAGTAACTTCATTTCGTTTGTAGTGACTTCATTTCGTTCGTAGTCGCGTTTTTTTCGTTTGTAGTAACTTCATTTCGTTTGTAGTGACTTTACTTCGTTTGTAGTAGGCTTAATTTCGTTTGTAGTAACTTCATTTCGTTTGTAGTGACTTAATTTCGTTTGTAGTAGCGTTTTTTTTCGTTTGTAGTGACTTTGTTGCGTTCGTAGTAGCATTTATTTCGTTTGTAGTAACTTCATTTCGTTTGTAGTGACTTCATTTCATTCGTAGTCGCGTTTTTTTCGTTTGTAGTAACTTAATTTCGTTTGTAGCGACTTTATTTCGTTTGTAGTGACTTTACCTCGTTTGTAGCAGCGTACATTTCGTTTGTAGTAACTTGGTTTAGTTCGTAGTAGCGTTTATTTCGTTTGTAGTGACTTTATTTCGTTTGTAGTAGGCTTAATTGCGTTTGTAGTAACTTCATTTCGTTTGTAGTATGCTTAATTTCGTTTGTAGTAACTTCATTTCGTTTGTAGTGACTTAATTTCGTGTGTAGTAGCGTTTATTTCGTTTGTAGTGACTTAATTTCGTTTGTAGTAGGCTTAATTTCGTTTGTAGTAGCTTCATTTCGTTTGTACTGACTTAATTTCGTTTGTAGTAGCGTTTATTTCGTTTGTAGTAACTTCATTTCGTTTGTAGTGACTTTATTTCGTTCGTAGTTGCGTTTTTTTCGTTTGTAGTAACTTCATTTCGTTTGTAGTGACTTTATTTCGTTTGTAGTAGGCTTAAATTCGTTTGTAGTAACTTTTTTCGTCCGTAGTCGCGTTTATTCTGTTTGTAGTGACTTCATTTCGTTTGTAGTGACTTTATTTCGTTTTTAGTAGGCTAAATTTTGTTTGTAGTAACTTCATTTCGTTTGTGGTGTCTTTATTTCGTTTGTAGTAAGTTTATTTCGTTCGTAGTCGCGTTTTTTTCGTTTGTAGTTAGTTTATTTCATCGCAGTAGGCTTAATTTCGTTCGTAGTAACTTGATTTCGTTTGTAGCGACTTTATTTCCTTTGTAGTGGGCTTAATTTCGTTTGTAGTAATTTCATTTCGTTTGTAGTGAATCCATTTTGTTTGTAGTGACTTTACCTCGTTTGTAGCAGTGTACATTTTGTTTGTAGTAACTTTGTTTCGTTTGTAGAAGCGTTTATGTCGTTTATAGCGACTTAAAATGAGATGCAAACTTCTTACTAGTCACTACGCAATTCAGCATCTCAAGAGTTCTCAGTTTCTAGACGTTTAAAACGTATAAAAATGCATAATCGTTCTATCGTCTACAGGCAACACGCAAAAACACGAAAAAAAACTCAAATATGTCGAAATACTATGTTATTTGAACAGTCCTACCCAGCATCTCAGCTGATTTTGATAGGAACAGGTCAAGTAAGCATAAAACAACAAAGAACTATCGTTTTAACGCGACCTAGCAATAGTTCTGGCTAAAAACTAAAAAAAAACTCATATATGTCGAAATACTATGTTATTTGAACAGTTCCCCAGCATCTCAGCTGATTTCGATAGGAACAGGTCAAGTAAGCATAAATCAACAAAGATCTATCTCCGACTCCTCTGGGAGGTAATCCTGCTCCCCTGCGAACGGGAGGCCAGCTCTGGAAATTCCAGGCGATAAGACTTGTCCTTATTCGCCTGGTACTCATAGTCATCATCATCATTGTAGGCCCTCAATTTTGCCTTTGTTGCGGCCAACCCAGCGTGTGCGCCTATGCCCATGGGCTTACGCCCTCTGCACGATGTATTAACTTTTGGGGAAGTAGTGCCTTCCCCAGAGATCAATCCCTCCAAATGGCCCCTCTCCAAAGGATCGGACACCATCTCCATGGCGTCCGCAAAGTTTTCTCCTCCTCCTTCGGCCATTTCCCGTTCTTCCCCCTAAAGTGGGAGAACGGAAAACGCTCAGAGATGATCGCCCTGTGGTGGGGCAGACTCTCTTAAGCACCCAGCAACCGAGCTGGGTTAACCCGATCAATTCCTGAACTTACCAAGTTTCAGAAATTGGGGCCAATACAGACCCGAAAATTTGGTCCACAACGGTTCGGCAGGGCCCCCCCGCCCCCCTCCCGACCGTTTGGGACCTTTGGGAAAAATTTCAGGCAAAATCCTAATTTTCCACCTTTTTCACCAACCGAAGGTAAACAAATTTATGTATGCGAGCTCCCATACACCACCCTTAAAATACGCCTTTTTTTAGAAAATTCGTATTTTTGCTAGGTCGCATTAAAATGATAGCTCTTTGTTGCTTTATGCTTACTCTTCCTGTTCCTATCGAAATCAGCTGAGATGCTGGGTGGAACTGTTCCAATAACATAGCATTTGGACATATATGACTTTTTTTGTCGTGTTTTAGCTAGAACTTTTGCAAGGTCGCGTTAAAAAGATTGCGTTTTGGTTCTTAATGTTAACTCTTCCTGTTCCTATCGAAATCAGCTGAGATGCTGGGTAGAACTGTTCAAATAACATAGCATTTCGACATATATGAGTTTTTTTTTAGTTATGTAGCCAGAACTATTGCTAGGTCGCGTTAAAATGATAGTTCTTTGTTGCTTTATGCTAACTTGACCTGTTCCTATCGAAATCAGCTGAGATGCTGGGTATAGTCCGGGAGGCTTTTTAAACAAGTCATTTTAAGCCTGCTGATGTTAATATAGAAAAGAAATTGCATGTGGCTCATGTCGAAATCGATCGTCAGCTGGTCTAGTTGCGGTGGATGCGAGAGTAGGAAGCTGCGGAATACGTTAAAAAAAAACCGAAAAATATTCATCACACATAAACGGATAACTCACTTATAAAAAGTCGAGTGATGCTCGACATGTTTCGGACTATTTCGTAGTCCTTTTTCCAAGAGCGCTCGCCCCGGCGGCAGCGACAAGAACACTGCGCGCCAGCGCTCTGCTCGCGCGGCTGTTCGACGCAACTGACAGCGGCGCACAACTACCCTCGTTTTCATCGTCATTTTTATGATTGTCGAATGTCGGGCAGCACACAACACTGATCACGTCACTCCGTAAAGGTTCGCTCACACTCACCATTTGGTCAATATTTAAAACTGTTTTCCAACTCTTGGAAAAAGGACTACGAAATAGTCCGAAACATGTCGAGCATCACTCGACTTTTTATACGTGAGTTATCCGTTTATGTGTAATGATGATTAAAGTCTCACGGTAGTTTCATGTTGAAAGCCGAAAAATATTTTATACCACATGAAATTGTTTTCATGTGTAATTGACATTGATTAGAAATTAAAAAAAAAAGTGAGCTGCACGGCAGACGGGGGATTGTGCGTCAGCTGAGCGTGCGAACTTGCAAAAAAAATTAGGAAATAAAGTTATTTTTCTCAAACATGCTCGGAAATGTATGCGTTAATGTCCCGATATGAGGACATGAAGTTTCTCGTTTATGGCTCCCTACATTACTTCTTGGCTTAGGCCACAAAAGTTAGTATGAAAATCCATTTTTGTCCGCTGCTCTAATTTTTTAAATTTCTATACTAAAATTAAATTGGCAAAGGAAAAAATTACATACAGCCAACCACCACCACAATCTGTACCTAAGCATAATTGCGACATAAAAAAAAAATCTATGGTACTATATTTATGTGCGGTTAAACATGGTGCTCAAATAGCTGGATCAAATTAGTACATTTAAAAAATAAAAAAGGTGGCAAATCGAAAATCTTTTTTTCTGCTTATGCGTATTTCGTACTGATTGTTATTATAATTTAACAGAAATAAAAATGACTTCTAGTGATGAAAGTGACGGGGAACTTATGAACTGTACTCCGCCTCATTTAAAAGAGGAGGAAAATTTAGCTATGCAAAATATGCTACCGGAAAAAAGTAACTATGATTTACTTGATTGTCCAGTAGTTATTTTAATTTTAATATTTCCTCACATTGTTTGAGAAAAGCACTATACAAGCTTTGGCCGGAACAGGGATTGCAGGACTCGTTCTATCTGGCCTCGTCTTCGACTCGGCCACCTACCCTAAACTCGTCCAGCAATCCCTTACTTCACGGCCTCTGCAGTAATGTACTACTATGCCGATTGAAATTTTTTTACATGATTTTAGACATATACAGAAATGTGATATTGATAATCAGCTGCATATATAGTGGGGGAAAGACCGTCAACTGGAGCAGGAATGTATCACTGCGCGCATACATCTCTACGACGCGCGGAATTTTCAATGCTCCGACTGACGACTTTCCCCCCAACGTTCAATCAGCTGACGAATATTTTCTTTTTTCTATATATTAACACTATAATATTTATAAATTTCATATGGTCTTTCAACAATTTACCCAAGGTATACCTTATACATATAGTACCTACACATTATATACAAGCATCTTCAGTACAGTGGTATTTTATATTTCAATGGCTCGACTGATGACTTTTCCACCAACGGGGAATTAGCTGACGAATATATTCTCGTTTCTATATATATATATTAACACTACAATATTTATAAATTTCAAATGATCATTCAACAATTTACCCAAGATTTACCTTACAGCTTATACGCTCATAGTTTATACCTTATACAGTGTACATTATTATATTCTATATAGATACATAGTCTTCCGTACATTATACCTGCATCCCTGCGCCCCTCTCCCCGGAAGGGACAGCTTTTCGGCTTTGTTTGTTATTCACTTCGATCAACAATACAACTAGATTCACCGTGATAGATCTGAAAACGGCTCGAGAAATAAGGCCCCAAAATAAATTTGTGGCCTTATTTTTGACAGTATGCGCCAACCTCGGCCAACGTGAGGACGTGTCAAAATGCCACAATGTGCGTTCAAAAATTGCGAGAACGGCCACCGAAACACTAAGGTTTCGGAGGGAATATCTTTGCATAGAATTCGTTTATCGCTATCCCGCAGGAATTACGCAATTTTCCGGAATAAAAAGTAGCCTATGTGTTATTCCAGACTATAATCTATCTATGTTCCAAATTTCATCCCGATCTGTCCAGCCGTTCTGGTGTGAAAGAGTAACAAACATCCAAACATTCTCACAAACTTTCACATTTATAATATTAGTAGGATTTTTTGTAGATTTCCTAGTGATCCTTTTTGCTGTGCGGAATGGATAACTATGTCGCGAGAGAAAGGGAACATAATCACAAAATAAATTTGCTTACATTAATAATAGAAAAGTATATTGATATACGTTTGCATTATGTATGTAAAAATGAATCCTCTCAGGCAAAAAACTGCTCTAAAAGACAGCTATATAACAAACTAACTAAATTTATTGAAGGGTAATTAATAAACGGATAATTTCATAGCCGTCATTTAAGTTCTTCGCCGATCTGTGCAGGTTTCCTCACGATGTTTTCCTTCACCATTAGCTTATAGTAAATTTCAGATTAAATTTTGCACATAAATTCCGAAAAACTCAGGAGATGCGAGGCCTGGTTTGAAACCACGACTTTCTGCTTGAGAGGCGGTAGGTCGAACAACTACGCTACTACGGCTGTTGCCTGGCTGGGCCTGCCTGCGTGGGAACTATGGCCCAATCCCTCTCGTTATTAAAGCAAGCCTGTGCCCAGCAGTGGAACGTAGATAGGCTTAATTATTAAAATTCATTTTAATATTTGTATTTGTAAATATCTGTCAATTAAAAAAAAAACTGAGTTATATACTTCCTACATGATTTTGTTAATTAATTGATTGATATTTTTACGGAAGACGACGAAACCGAAAACGATGGAGTGTGCGACATAAGCATCGATAACTGTGATGACGACAGTGATGCAAATGAGATGATTCATAAAAAAATATTTGTTTTTTTTTTATGTGAATAGGAAGGCAAACGAGCAACTGGGTCACCTGATGGTAAGTGATCACCACTGCCCATAGACACCCGCAACCCCGGAGGGATTGCAGATACGTTGCCAATCTAGAGGACTAAGATGAAATGCCTCTTGTGCCCGTAATTTCCCCGGCTGTCTTACTCTCCACACCGGAACACAGCAGTGCAAGCATTGCTACTTAGCGGCAGGATTAGCGAGTAAGATGGTGGTAGCGATCCGGACGGACCTTGCACAAGGCCCTACCACCACTATTTGTTCGATGTATATTAAGATTTTTATGTTAATTGTAATAAAAATAATTGAATTAAATTACTTTTCAATAAATCCGAATATTACAAACTAATATGAATCATATTAATGATGTTACCGCTTCACTTCCATGAATCATGGATAAATTGTTGAAAGACCATATGAAATTTATAAATATTGTATTTCCAGATAGTGAAAGCCACGATAGAGCGTACATATCTAAGCACAATAAACAAAATATAAAAAACTACTAAATATCATTACACACATGCATACATACAAAATACAATAAGAGTACACACATAATATCTAAGGAGATGGTGTGAGCCATATCTTCCTCAAGCCTTCCTTGAACGACGCCACGGAGGCAGACTGCCTGATGGAGGTCGGTAACCGATTCCACAGCCTAGCAGAGTGAACTGTGAAGGATTTGGAGTATGTTTTGGAAGATGAAGGAGGACAGGCCAAAACGAGATTAGCATTCGACCGTAGCCGATGCTGGCTACGCCGGTAGCCAAATAGCTGAATCGCACGAAAAGATACATAGGAGCAGAAGGATTAAAAAGAATGTTGAAAAGTAATGACAGAACATGGATATTCCTGCGATCTCTGACAGTATTGTAGTGTTAATATATACAAAACGAGAATATATTCGTCAGCTAATTGCCCGTTGGTGGAAAAGTCATCAGTCGAGCCATTGAAATATAAAATACCACTGTACTGAAGATGCATGTATATAATTTGTACTATATAAGGTATACATACATACATAAATGACGTCTTTATCCCTTACGGGGTAGACAGAGCCTAGGGTGACAAGACCGAAAGACCACGTTTAGCATGATTGTGGGCGTATGGATGGAAAGGGGAATCAAAACAGTGATTGATTGGTTGCTAGCCACATCGCCTATTGACACACATGATATTGATTAACATGATCCCTAAGATTTTCACCCAATCCCTCGATGGGCTTATACCATCTGCGCGGGAAGAGAAGCAACTGGTACATTCTATGTTTTTCCTGTGCTCCCAGACCAGCATGGAAGTTTAAGTTATACCTTGGGTAAATTGTTGAAAGACCATATGAAA
Source organism: Pandemis cinnamomeana (assembly GCA_932294345.1). Taxonomy (NCBI): domain Eukaryota; kingdom Metazoa; phylum Arthropoda; class Insecta; order Lepidoptera; family Tortricidae; genus Pandemis; species Pandemis cinnamomeana. Next base: position 3,677,839 of record OW028705.1, on the reverse strand, counting down.
ATTACAAATATTATAGTGTTAATATATAGAAAAAAGCCGTGGTAGCCTAGTGGCTTGACCTGTGGCCTCTCAAGCAGAGCGTCGTGGGTTCAAATCCCGGGCGCGCACCTCTGAGTTTTTCGGAATTTATGTGCGCAAATTACATTTGCAATTTGCCATGAGCTTTTCGGTGAAGGAAAACATCGTGAGGAAACCTGCACACATCAGCGAAGAAATTCAATGGTGTGTGTTAAGTTCCCAATCCGCACTGGGCGCGCGTGGGAACTATAGCCCAAACCCTCCAATACACGGAGGAGGCCTATGCCATGAGGCACGCCGAATTACGCGACAAATTTAATAATAATAAAAAAAAAACAACTGCAACATACTTACTGAAATTGTAGCGAATTCGGAATAAAAAAAAGGCTATAATAATAATAATAATATAGAAAAAAGAAAATATTCGTCAGCTGATTGAACGTTGGGGGGAAAGTCGTCAGTCGGAGCATTGAAAATTCCGCGCGTCGTAGAGATATATGCGCGTAGTGATACATTCCTGCTCCAGCTGACGGTCTTTCTCCCACTATATATGCAGCTGATTATCAATATCACATTTCTGTATATGTCTAAAATCATGTAAAAAAATTTCAATCGGCATAAAATAACTTTATTTTCTTATTTTTTTTGCAAGTTCGCACGCTCAGCTGACGCATAATCCCCCCTCTATCGTGCAGCTGACTACTTTTTTTAAATTCTAATCAATGTCAATGACACATGAAAAAAATTTCATGCGGTATAAAATATTTTTCGGATTATTTTTTTTGACGTGTTCTATGGGGTCTCATAGCAAGCGCCCCCGCGGGTGTGTCAGCTGACTTTAACTTTCCTTATTAGGGACAGCTTCTTTACTTGTATTGTGAAGTAACGATAGGTATAAAAACACTAATCAAAATAGCCTCTGCCTCCCGGACAGTAGAACTGTTCAAATAACATAGCATTTGGACATAAATGAGTTTTTTTTTCGTTTTTTAGCTAGAATTTTTGCTAGATCGCGTTAAAAAGGTTGCTTTTAGTTCTTAATGCTTACTGGTCCTGTTCCTATAGAAATCAGCTGAGATGCTGGGGAAGAACTGTTCAAAGAACATAGCATTTCGACATAATATCAGGTATTTTTTCGTGTTTTAGCCAGAGCTATTGCTAGGTCGCGTTAAAATAATACTTCTTTGTTGATTTATGCTTACTTGACCTGTTGCTATCGAAATCAGCTGAGATGATGGGTAGAACTGTTCAAATAACATAGCATTTCGACATATATGAGTTTTTTTTAGTGTTTAGCTAGAACTTTTGCTAGGTTGCGTTAAAATGATAGCTTTTTGTTGCTTTATGCTTCCTCCGACCGTTTGGGACCTTTGGGGAAAATTTCAGGCAAAATCCGAGTTTTCCACCTTTTTCACCCTCCAAAGGTAAACAAATTTATGTATGCGAGTACATAAACCCTTAAAATACGCCTTTTGTTAGAAAATTCGTATTTTTGCTAGGTCGCATTAAAATGATAGCTCTTTGTTGCTGTATGCTCACTCTTCCTGTTCCTATCGAAATCAGCTGAGATGCTGGGTAGAACTGTTCCAATAACATAGCATTTCGACATATATCAAGTTTTTTTCGTGTTTTAGCCAGAAGTTAGGTCGCGTTAAAATGATAGTTATTTGTTGCTTTATGCTTACTTGACCTGTTCCTATCGAAATCAGCTGAGATGCAGGGTAGAACTGTTAAAATAATATGGCATTTAGACATGTATGAGTTTTTTTTAGTTTTTAGCCAGAACTTTTCCTAGGTCGCGTTAAAAAGGTTGCTTTTTGATGATTTATGCTTACTTGTCCTGGTCCTATCGAAATCAGCTGAGATGCTGGGTAGAACTGTTCAAATAACATAGCATTTCGATATATATGAGTTTTTTTTTTAGTTTTTTAGCCAGAACTTTTCCTAGGTCGCGTTAAAAAGGTTGCTTTTTGATGATTTATGCTTACTTGTCCTGGTCCTATCGAAATCAGCTGAGATGCTGGGTAGAACTGTTCCAATAACATAGCATTTCGACATATATGAGTTTTTTTTAGTTTTTAGCCAGAACTATTGCTAGGTCGCGATAAAATGATAGTTCTTTGTTGTTTTATGCTTACTTGACCTGTTCCTATCGAAATCAGCTGAGATGCAGGGTAGAACTGTTAAAATAATATGGCATTTAGACATGTATGAGTTTTTTTTAGTTTTTAGCCAGAACTTTTCCTAGGTCGCGTTAAAAAGGTTGCTTTTTGATGATTTATGCTTACTTGTCCTGGTCCTATCGAAATCAGCTGAGATGCTGGGTAGAACTGTTCAAATAACATAGCATTTCGATATTATAAGAGTTTTTTTTTAGTTTTTTAGCCAGAACTTTTCCTAGGTCGCGTTAAAAAGGTTGCTTTTTGATGATTTATGCTTACTTGTCCTGGTCCTATCGAAATCAGCTGAGATGCTGGGTAGAACTGTTCCAATAACATAGCATTTCGACATATATGAGTTTTTTTTAGTTTTTAGCCAGAACTATTGCTAGGTCGCGATAAAATGATAGTTCTTTGTTGTTTTATGCTTACTTGACCTGTTCCTATCGAAATCAGCTGAGATGCTGGGTAGAACTGTTCAAATAACATAGTATTTCGACATATATGAGTTTTTTTTCGTGTTTTTGCGTGTTGCCTGTAAACGATAGAACGATTATGCATTTTTATACGTTTTAAACGTCTAGAAACTGAGAACTCTTGAGATGCTGGAATGCGTAGTGACTAGTGAGAAGTTTGCATCTCATTTTAAGTCGCTATAAACGAAATAAACGCTTCTACAAACGAAACAAAGTTACTACAAACAAAATGTACGCTGCTACAAACGAGGTAAAGTCACTACAAACAAAATGAACTCACTACAAACGAAATGAAATTACTACAAACGAAATTAAGCCCACTACAAAGGAAATAAAGTCGCTACAAACGAAATCAAGTTACTACGAACGAAATATAGTTACTACAAACGAAATTAAGCCTACTGCGATGAAATAAACTAACTACAAACGAAAAAAACGCGACTACGAACGAAACAAACTTACTACAAACGAAATTAAGCCTACTACAAACGAAATAAAGACACCACAAACAAAATGAAGTTACTACAAACAAAATTTAGCCTACTAAAAACGAAATAAAGTCGCTACAAACGAAATCAAGTTACTACGAACGAAATATAGTTACTACAAACGAAATTAAGCCTACTGCGATGAAATAAACTAACTACAAACAGAATAAACGCGACTACGGACGAAAAAAGTTACTACAAACGAATTTAAGCCTACTACAAACGAAATACAGTCACTACAAACAATATATAGTTACTACAAACGAAAAAAATGCTAGTACAAACGAAATTAAGTCACTACAAACGAAATGAAGGTACAACAAACGAAATTAAGTCACTACAAACCAAATAAACGCTACTACGAACGAAATAAAGTCACTACAAACGAAATGAAGTTACTAGAAACGAAAAAAACGCAACTACGAACGAAATAAAGTCACTACAAACGAAATGAAGTTACTACAAACGAAATAAACGCTACTACAAACGAAATTAAGTCACTACAAACGAAATGAAGTTACTACAAACGAAATTAAGCTACTACAAACGAAATTAAGCCTACTACAAACGAAATGAAGTCACTACAAACGAAATGTACGCTGCTACAAACGAGGTAAAGTCACTACAAACAAAATGAACTCAATACAAACGAAATGAAGTTACTACGAACGAAATTAAGTCTACTACAAACAAAGTAAAGTCACTACAAACGAAATAAACGCTACTACGAACTAAACCAAGTTACTACAAACGAAATGAACGCTGCTTGCTACAAACGAGGTAAAGTTACTACAAACGACAAAAATGCGACTACAAACGAAATAAAGTCACTACAAACGAAATGAAGCCTACTACAAACGAAGTAAAGTCACTACAAACGAAATAAACGCTACTACGAACTAAACCAAGTTACTACAAACGAAATGTACGCTGCTACAAACGAGGTAAAGTTACTACAAACGACAAAAATGCGACTACAAACGAAATAAAGTCACTACAAACGAAATGAAGTTACTACAAACGAAATAAACGCTACTACAAACGAAACAAAGTTACTACAAACGAAATTAAGCCTACTACAAACGAAGTAAAGTCACTACAAACGAAATAAACGCTACTACGAACTAAACCAAGTTACTACAAACGAAATGAACGCTGCTACAAACGAGGTAAAGTTACTACAAACGACAAAAATGCGACTACAAACGAAATAAAGTCACTACAAACGAAATGAAGTTACTACAAACGAAATTAAGCTACTACAAACGAAATTTAGCCTACTACAAACGAAATTAAGTCACTACAAACGAAATGTACGCCGCTACAAACGAGGTAAAGTCACTACAAACAAAATGAACTCAATACAAACGAAATGAAGTTACTACAAACGAAATTAAGCCTACTACAAACGAAGCAGTCACTACAAACGAAATAAACGCTACTACGAACTAAACCAAGTTACTACAAACGAAATGAACGCTGCTACAAACGAGGTAAAGTTACTACAAACGACAAAAATGCGACTACAAACGAAATAAAGTCACTACAAACGAAATGAAGTTACTACAAACGAAATTAAGCTACTACAAACGAAATTAAGCCTACCACAAACGAAATTAAGTCACTACAAACGAAATGTACGCCGCTACAAACGAGGTAAAGGCACTACAAACAAAATGAACTCAATACAAACGAAATGAAGTTACTACAAACGAAATAAAGCCTACTACAAACGAAGTAAAGTCACTACAAACGAAATAAACGCTACTACGAACTAAACCAAGTTACTACAAACGAAATGTACGCTGCTACAAACGAGGTAAAGTTACTACAAACGACAAAAATGCGACTACAAACGAAATAAAGTCACTACAAACGAAATGAAGTTACTACAAACGAAATAAAGTCACTACAAACGAAATTAAGTTACTACAAACGAAAAAAACGCGACTACGAACGAAATAAAGTCACTACAAACGAAATGAAGTTACTACAAACGAAATGTACGCTGCTACAAACGAGGTAAAGATACTACATACAAAATGAACTCACTACAAACGAAATTAAGCTACTACAAACGAAATTAAGTCACTACAAACGAAATGTACGCTGCTACAAACGAGGTAAAGTCACTACAAACAAAATGAACTCAATACAAACGAAATGAAGTTACTACAAACGAAATTAAGCCTACTAAAAACGAAGTAAAGTCACTACAAACGAAATAAACGCTACTACGAACTAAACCAAGTTACTACAAACGAAATCTACGCTGCTACAAACGAGGTAAAATTACTACAAACGACAAAAATGCGACTACAAACGAAGTAAAGTCACTACAAACGAAATGAAGTTACTACAAACGAAATAAACGCTACTACAAACGAAACAAAGTTACTACAAACGAAATTAAGCCTACTACAAACGAAATAAAGTTACTACAAACGAAATTAAGTTACTACAAACGAAAAAAACGCGACTACGAACGAAATAAAGTCACTACAAACGAAATGAAGTTACTACAAACGAAATGTACGCTGCTACAAACGAGGTAAAGATACTACATACAAAATGAACTCACTACAAACGAAATTAAGCCTACTAAAAATGAAGTAAAGTCACTACAAACGAAATAAACGCTACTACGAACTAAACCAAGTTACTACAAACGAAATCTACGCTGCTACAAACGAGGTAAAATTACTACAAACGACAAAAATGCGACTACAAACGAAGTAAAGTCACTACAAACGAAATGAAGTTACTACAAACGAAATAAACGCTACTACAAACGAAACAAAGTTACTACAAACGAAATTAAGCCTACTACAAACGAAATAAAGTCACTACAAACGAAATTAAGTTACTACAAACGAAAAAAACGCGACTACGAACGAAATAAAGTCACTACAAACGAAATGAAGTTACTACAAACGAAATGTACGCTGCTACAAACGAGGTAAAGATACTACATACAAAATGAACTCACTACAAACGAAATTAAGCCTACTAAAAATGAAGTAAAGTCACTACAAACGAAATAAACGCTACTACGAACTAAACCAAGTTACTACAAACGAAATCTACGCTGCTACAAACGAGGTAAAATTACTACAAACGACAAAAATGCGACTACAAACGAAGTAAAGTCACTACAAACGAAATGAAGTTACTACAAACGAAATAAACGCTACTACAAACGAAACAAAGTTACTACAAACGAAATTAAGCCTACTACAAACGAAATAAAGTCACTACAAACGAAATTAAGTTACTACAAACGAAAAAAACGCGACTACGAACGAAATAAAGTCACTACAAACGAAATGAAGTTACTACAAACGAAATGTACGCTGCTACAAACGAGGTAAAGATACTACATACAAAATGAACTCACTACAAACGAAATTAAGCTACTACAAACGAAATTAAGTCACTACAAACGAAATGAAGTTACTACAAACGAAATTTTGCCTACTACAAACGAAATTAACTTACTACAAACGAAATGAAGTTACTACAAACGAAATTAAGCCTACTACAAACGAAATAAAGTCACTACAAACAAAATAAACGCTACTACGAACGAAATAAAGTCGCTACAAACGAAATGAAGTTACTACAAACGAAAAAAACGCGACTACGAACGAAATAAAGTCATCACAAACGAAATGAAGTTACTACAAACGAAATAACCGCTACTACAAACGAAACAAAGTTACTACAAACGAAATTAAGCCTGATACAAACGAAATAAAGTCACTACAAACGAAATGAACTCACTACAAACGAAATGCAATTACTACAAACGAAATTAAGCCTACTACAAACGAAATAAAGTCGCTACAAACGAAATGCAGTTACTACAAACGAAAAAAACGCGACTACGAACGAAATAAAGTCATTACAAACGAAATGAAGTTACTACAAATGAAATAAACCCTACTACAAACGAAACAAAGTTACTACAAACTAAATAAACGCGACTACAAACGAAATAAAGTCACTACAAACGAAATGAAGTCACTTCAAACGAAATGAAGTTACTAAAAACGAAATTAAGCCTACTACAAACGAAATGTACGCTGCTACAAACGAAAGAAAGACACCATAAACGAAATGAAGTTACTACAAACAACTACATACCGAAACTTATGAGAATCAAGAAAAAAAAAACTTTGTTTTTTTTTCAAAGCCCTCTAATTTCTTTTAGAGCTAACGCAAACGAAAAAAACTATTACTACAATCAACTACATACCAAAAGCTATGAGAATCAGGAAGAAAAAAGTGGATTTTTCAATGTCGGGTGCCAAGTTCGGGTGCTATGATAAAATTGAAAAAAAAAATTTTTTTTTTGAACTACAAACAAAATGTTTTCCACTACAATCAACTACTAACGACTCTGTTTAAGAATCAATTACTAAACTTGAGTGACAACGAAACGGGGGGATGAGTTTTTTTCAAAGTCCTCTAATTTTTTTTTAAAGCTACTACAAACAAAAAAAATTTTACTACAATCAACTACATACCCAAATCTATGAGAATAAAATATAAAAAAAATATTTCTCAATGTTGGGTGCTAAGTTCACACAGCTAGATACCTTATACAATGTAGGCATCCACTAAGGAAGGATTTTTGGAAATTCCCGCGGGATAAGGAAAAAACGGGAATTATATATTCGACTCCGAGTGACGCTATCTCAGTAACTATAATAACTCATCATCATCATCATCAGCCTATATTAGTCCACTGCTATGGTTCACGCGTGCGAAGCCGCGGGCAAAAGCTAGTTTTATAGTAATACTGTGGCAAAGCCGTGGTAGCCTAGTGGTTTGACCTGTGGCCTCTCAAGCATATCGTGGTTTCGAATCCTGGGTTCGCACCTCTGAGTTTTTCGGAATTTATGAGCAAAATTACATTTGAAATTTGCCATGAGCTTTTCGGTGAAGACGAACCGCAAAGTGTTTTTTAAAGTTACTCATCCAGTAATTAACTACTTTCCAGGCCTCAGCATTAATTATAATTATTGAACACCACAAATCAGTACAAAACAATAGAGAAACAAAAAAACAAAGTAGACAATAGGCGGTCCTATCGCTAAATAGCGATCTCCAACAGACCATTAAGACAAAGAAATTAGTTGGAGACAGTTTAAATAAAAAAAGGGGGATCCATATAGTGGAGCCTAGTTGATGTCACGGAAAACCCTAGTGTGGCGTGGCAATGGCATTCCGCTCGTGAGCCACCTCAAAAGGAAAAAATGGGACCCTTATACGGATCACTTTGTTGTCGTGTCCCACTAAGAGCTCTTGCGTACCAAAGTAGAACTAGGCAAGGAAGTCTGGACTTTTTGTAGATAAGCCGCCACGCGTATGCGGCGAAGCGAGCCGGCTTTAGGCCTTGGCACGCAGCCAGAGGGATTGACCTTATTTTAAACGATTATTTCAAACTTTAACGTACTCGTAACAAGGAAACCAGTTAGGTACTAAAATGTAACACGTTTTGTAAACGCTTTATCTACATGTCACTACATAGTATAAAATAAAGTCGCTTTCTCTGTCCCTATGTCCCTATGTATGCTTATATCTTCAAAACATACACAGAGAATGGATTTTGATGCGGTTTTTTTTAATAGGTAGTCAGTATTCAAGAGGAAGGTTTTTATAAGTAATTCTACGCAGACGAAGTCGCGGGCAGAAGCTAGTATTAATAATAATAATAATAATAATAATGTATTTATTTATTTAGGCATTAATTGAACCCATATCATTACAAATTAAATTAAATTAAATTAAATTAAATCTTAACCTATCACTATTAAGATAAATGTCTGTAGGATACTACGCCTTCACAAAAAAAACAACCTTAGGCAACTCTCCAACAAATTTCTAAAAGGCTGGTAGTGTATTTATTTTTTCAACACTTTAGGATAACTTTGAAAATGTATTCCTTAAAAGCCGCAAAGTTTTCCGCCGTGGGGGGTTTTAGCACTTTTGTTTTACATTAACTTTCGTATCTAGTGCGGTATCATGAATACTGATAACTTGAAAAACTAATTTTACGCCAATTTGAGCGTGATTTTGTAATTTTCCCAACGGCTGCGTACGAAACCGGGGGTACGTAACCAGGTGTACGCTTAATTCATTTGTGTGCCTAGAAATTATCTTTCGTAACTCTTTTGAATAGGTATGTTTAAAACATAATTATAATTTGTATATTTATTTTCGAACGGAGATTCGTAATTTTGCAAAACAAGCATCAAAAACCATTAATTAACTCAAAGATTATTAAACTTAAGTTGTTTATTGATACTTTATTCATTTGTTATTTTAGAACTGTAAAGTTTTTTAGTATAATAGCAGTAGACATTGTTTTTTAAATTTAAATACATGCATACACAACATACTTACAGATACGTACTTTTAAAATAATTAGCAATAGTATTTAGCCGTCGGTAAAAATATGTAAGGTATAAAATAAATATATCTTAGAGAATTATAATAATAAATAATCTTATAACATGCTAAACGTGGCCTTTAGGTCTTGTTACCTTAGGCTCTGTCTACCTCGTAAGGGATACAGACGTGATTTGTGTATGTGTATGTGCATATCAATATGAGAATCAAATCGACCTCATTGCATTTTTTGATATAGGAAGTATCATAAAAATGGTAAACCATTTACTCTATTGGATATTTATTGGAGTATCATGGATGCCGCCGAAACTAGTTACAAATAAATTGAGTTCATAAAATCGATGAATAAAATGCGAAACGTGAAATCAACCATTTTAGATTCCAGCGAATCAGAAGAGCAAAATATGATTTCGCCAAATCGTAAAACTACGTCTATTTCACCTATTTATCCATTACATAATAGCAACAGTCTTGTTATAGGTAATTCAGTATGTGAGTCTTCCTCAGAATCGTTTACCCATCGATTCTGATACAAGATAAAATGTGTCCCAGATTTTACTATGATTTTTTTTCCTGTTCGTCACGTTCATATCTATATGAAAAAAGTGACGAACTGGAATGGCAATTTTAGGACACATTTATTCTTGTATCGATAGGGTAAAGGATTCTGAGTAAGAAAAACCCAAAATAGTAAATTCTGGAAAAAGTGATCATGTGGCCTTTTTTTTGGAAAACGCTGATTTAGTACCTACTCAAAACAAGAGAATTATTATTGTCATTTGGTTCGCCCAAATCAAACAAACATTTATTATTATTTTACGGAATTTTTTACTTGTACGATACCCGAGCAAGACATATGAATTTTAAAATACTTTGAACGTTTTTTTTTTTTTTTTTATATGAACAGGAAGGCAAACGAGCAAGTGGGTCACCTGATGGTAAGTGATCACCACTGCCCATAGACACCCGCAACCCCGGAGGGATTGCAGATGCGTTGCCAACCTAGAGGACTAAGATGCAATGCCTCTTGTGCCCGTTATTTCCCCGGCTGTCTTACTCTCCACACCGGAACACAGCAGTGCAAGCACTGCTACTTAGCGGCAGGACGTTGTTTTGTTTCTTTTAAAGATAAAAAAATGTTTATGAATTCTACCTAAAACAATGAGACAACTTAACACCATGTCCCATCCGTTTTTTCCGCCCTGTCTAGTCTGTACGTAACATAGCGTGGAAGCAGAGGAGAGTGGATTGCATGTAAACATAATATATTCTATATTTCACATGGCTGTAGCCACAGATATAATAATATGTACAGTACAGAGTATTTAATACTTGTATATGCTTCCATGTTGATCTGGGAGCAAAGGAAAAACATAAAATGTACCAGTTACTTCTCATCTCGTGCAGATAGTTAAAGTCCATTGAGGGAATGTGCGAAAATCTTAGGAATCATTTTATGATGCGGCTAGCAATTCATCACTATTTTGATTCCCCTTTCTATGGCCACAATCACGGTAAGCGTGGCCTTAGGTCTTGTTACCTAGGATCTGTCTACCCTGTAACAGATAAAGTCGTGACTTATATATGTATGGATGGATGTATATCTGAGGCCATGGCTGTATGCACGTTTGGTAGAGAAGAAGCAACATAATTACACATAAACAGATTTGACATTAATAAAAATGACGATGAAAACGAGGGTAGTTGTGCGCCGCTGTCAGTTGCGTCGAGCAGCCGCGCGAACAGAGCGCTGGCGCGCAGTGTTCGTTTCGCTGCCGCCGGGGCGAGCGCTCCGAGAGGAATAGGACTACGAAATAGTCCGAAACATGTCGAGCATCACTCGACTTTTATACGTGAGTTATCCGTTTATCTGTAATTATGATTAAGTCTCACGGTAGTTTCATGTTGAAAGAAGCAACATAAATGTTTTTATTCATTAATCTCGATTTTTATACATACCGAAAATTAGTACTCTAATTTGAGACTTTAATAAAACCACATCATTAGAGTGAAAAGTTTTCACCGGCATTAGTCAATGTCCCCCTTGGGGCAGTGGGGGGAGGGGTGATCCATCAACCCCCACTTCATATATCACGGCTCAGGGTTAATGGATTGAGTGGAACAAATCTGGACTCAGGCAAGTTTTATGCAGGCCTTTATTGGTTCCAATCAGTTAGGGCAGAGCTTTGAGTCAATTTAATATACTTTTACTATTAGGTACTAATACTTCGCTGTCTGTCCACCTGTCTGTCCATCTAATGAACCGTGATAGCTAAACAGTTGAAATTTAGCAACAAATACTAAAACAGAATAAACTTTATGTCTGTCTGTCTATTTTACTAATCAATATAAAATGATCTCAGAGCATTAATTTTGCTTAAGGTTCTGCTAACACTGGATTATATTAAGTTCGCGAATTCCATTTTTCGCGGTCATGCACAGATGGTAAATGCCCATCGAGGGAATAGGCTAAAGTCTTAGGACTCATGTTATAGGCGATGCAGCTAACAACCCATCACTATTTCATCTTTTTCTTGTGTTTTATGTACAATAAAGAGTTATTCATACATACATACATACTATTTTGATTTCCCTTTCCTATACGCCCTTAAACATGCTAAACGTGGCCTTAAGGTTTGGTCACCTTAGGCTCTGTCTACCCCAGACGGGCCCAGCGTACGGGCCCTCCCCTTCTTGGCGCGGTCCTGGCGGAAGCCGGGGCCACCGGGGTTTGTGGTGAAACCCTATTGGCATCCCACTGCGTCCCCATCACACCGGATTGAGGCAACGCCGGAGAGTTTTTAGTTCGGGTATAGCCCTTCGGCGGGCAGTCCCACATAACCCTAGGCATCCATAAAGATTACCTCTCCGTAAATAAAAAGGCTGTCTACCCCGTAAGGGATAAAGACGTGATATATGTATGTATGTGTGCGAAGTAAACTACTGCACGGTGCACATGCGGTGGTCATGTTTGTCGTGTCTTTTCAAACTGAAATTTAAGATTTACGGAGACTATGTCTTTCGAATGTCACAACAAAACATCAAAGTACAGTGTAGCAATTCTAATGCAAGTAAGTCACGCGAGAGGTCATCCACATGTCACCAACCTGTTGTCCGGCCAACACCAAAAGACCTCACTACCCAAGCATACATAAAGCGAACAAGTTCCATTATACTCTGGTCCGTTACACCAGTATATCTTGGCCTCCATGCTCTCTACTGCCGCGTTGTAAACACTTTCAGTTAAATTGGTTGTTTTGATGGTAGTGGAAACTTTATTGTTTTTGAGGTTTCCGTTTTACGTGTTCTCGATACAAGAAAGTAATTGAACTTTGGGAATACTAGTCTAATTGAAATGTGATGTGACTTTTGTAGGTTTGGTCACAGAGGAGTTGAGACATAAAGTTTTATAGTATTTTTATTTGCTTTAATTCCGCTAATTAAAATGGTTTCAACACTATTTTGGGATAATACCGGCGCGAACTGAAGTCACCAAATGTGGTCAAAGATTTAATTAAGCACTCCAAATATTCCGCGGGAACGTGCTGGTGTGAAAGAGGATATAGTGACTGGGATAGAAAAAAGTATGCTTAGTTGGTTTGGTCACGTAGAGCGGATGGATGAAAGTAGACTAACTAAACAGATCTATATGGGGAGTGTGAATGGTAACGTTGGGAGGGGAAGGCCTAGACGGACGTTTCGAGACCAAATAGGAGACGTTTTGGAAAAAGGTCAGGTCAGGAGTACCCGAAACCGACGAGCATGTATGAAGAGATTGATGAATGTGGATGAAGCGAAAGAAGTATGTCAGGATCGTAGCAAGTGCAACAAAGTAGTCTCTGCCTACCCCTGTGGGAAAGAGGCGTGACGGCATGTATGTAAATATTCTGCCTTGGAGTCAGTGTACCACTTTGTACCGGTCGCCGTCGAGACAGCGGGTCCCTGGGGCTCGGAGGCAAAGGAGCTTTTCAGGGAGCTGGGCCGCAGACTGAGAGATAGGGTCTGCGATCCCCGCTCTGGTTCGTGGCTGGTTCAAAGGGTTTCCATTGCAGTTCAAAGAGGCAACGCGGCCAGCATAATGGGAACCTTTGAACAATTGCAAGCATGTCATAGAAAACTATGCCAAAAAATTAATTCGATATGCAAAAAAATCTTTGATACCGAGCTGTTATTCGTCGGCATTTTTCCCGGCAATAACCTTCCAATTTCTCGGCGATTTTCACCAAAACAGAACGTATTTTCTACAAAATGTATTTATTTACTATGTGTTGATTTAGGCGGGAGGGCCGAGAGCCCATCAGACGGAAATAAAGCATTTTTACTTGTTTACCGGGAAACGACTTGTTTGATTTCGTAAGTAAAAACGCCTTTTAGGAATCCGACTTTTGAAATGATTTGTTACGTGATTTTTTTATTTGTTTACTAATAAAACTTTATTGCTGTTTTCATTTTATTGTAAAAAAATGGGCCGAAATGCAAGTCTGACATGTGCAGTATAGTCTACATTTAGAAGTCAGCAAAAATACATACATACATACATACATAAATCACGTCTTTATCCCTTACGGGGTAGACAGAGCCTAAGGTGACAAGACCTAAAGACCACGTTTAGCATGATTGTGGGCGTATGGATGGAAAGGGGAATCAGAACAGTGATGGGTTGCTAGCCCCATCGCCTATATAACATGATCCCTAAGATTTTTGCCCAATCCCTCGATGGGCTTTTACCATCTGCGCGGGAAGAGAAGCAACTGGTACATCCTATGTTTTTTCTTTGCTCCCAGACCAGCATGGAAGAAATAGCAAAAATAAGTTTGTATTTCGCAATATTTCTATGAAAAATAATTATTTTTTCGCTTGTCAGCATTCTCGGAATCTTTACTTTACTTTGGATAGAAATTTAAGGCTGCTCCGAAATATTTGAGGACCTCGCCCGCTACGATTATGTCTGATGGCGACTGTACCTACTAATAATATATTTTTCCATTCACCCATCTAGGTACATGTACCTTTGAAAGAAATTCTACCATTCTGCCATTTGGCTGGTTGGAATAAGTATCCATGTAAAATATTCTGTTTGTGTTTCTGTATCAGCTAATAAAGTTTTCTTATTCTTATTCTTCATCACTACATAGGTAGTATAAAATTAAGTCGCTTTCTCTGTCCCTGTGTCCCTATGCCCTATGTCCCTATGTATGCTTATATCTTCAAAACTACACAACGAATTTTGATGCGGTTTTTTTTAATAGATAGAGTGATTCAAGAGAAAGGTTTATATGTATAATACATGCATAATATACCGTGCGAAGCCGGGGCGGGTCGCTAGTATTCAATGATCGTTTAATGCTCCTCTCATCGACTCAAAGGTTAACAAGTAGAGATTCAATAAAAAAGTTGTCAAAAAAACTAACGCCCGTTAGTAATAGAATATTGTTTTTATTTTTACTTGAAAGACTTAGGCAATCAAACTCGACCGAAGAAATCCGCGTCACGTCTTCAAGTTTCAATTAAAAGTAAAAATATTTGTTAATTGTGTCAAAAAATATTCAATGACGCAGATTCGAGTAAAATGTCAACTTAGAAAGGCATTTTAAAATAGAATTAGTGCCGCAATAGGAACGGTCCAACAATCGTGTAACTGAAATTAAATTGGAAATGGGCGACGTCTGTAATGAGTTAGTTAATTGCCCGTTTAGGCCTTTTGGGCCACTAATGTGATTTTAAAAGGACAATGTTCCAGAGAATATTTGAAAGCTTACTTAGAACGAATTTTCATTGGCTCATTGAGAAATATTAAAGAGATTAAATTAAAGAGGATATAGTGACTGGGATAGAAAAAAGTATGCTTAGTTGGTTTGGTCACGTAGAGCGGATGGATGAAAGTAGACTAACTAAACAGATCTATATGGGGAGTGTGCATGGTTCCGTTGGATGGGGCTACGCAAGTTTTTCTGAATTTCCTGAAATCGACTAAATTTTCGTTAGTTCACGAATGTCCAAGGCATAAACTCGCTAGGTCCCAATCTCAACATCAAAATAAATAAATAAAAATAGAACGGGCTGCCCAACACAACACCTTACCCAAATTTTGTTCATTTCTTGATTTGTAAAGGCAGTTTGCTGGCCTAAAATTGAGTTTTTCCGCATCTATCATATCTATACCGTCAGTTCATCACTAGATGTTAGTTCAGTAGGTGTTTAATAAAACCTTCGATAGATAAATAGCGACTGTTACCAAGGCCGTGGTTTAGCTGTCCCTTGTGCAGTATTAGGTCTAACAATCAATTTCAGAGCCACAAACCTTGAGGAAGCCAGCTTCGACCAACGCTGTGTAGAGTTTGTCCGTAAAGTCTTTTTGCCACTGCCGCCGCTTAGTAAATACACACCCGAAGACTATCCGTGGTATTATGTACACTAATTACACTTTTACCAAAATGTTACACACACTAACTAATATTTACAATAAGTTAAATACAAAATCCGCATAAATGACCGACCGTGCACCGACAATTTTAGGAAACAAGTCACAGTCGCCTTATTGTTCTTTTTATTCCACCGTGCGGCGCGTGGCAACGGACTAGCGCCAGCCAGCCACCAACAGCCAAAAAGGTTGAAACCCTAAAAATTGATTGCTATTCAAAATACTTGCACAGTAGGGTTAGTCATAAAATATTTTAAAACAAAATCGGGTGTTTTCCTTATTATATTTCCGCAACAAAAATGCACCTTACTTACCTCCCTAAATAAACAGTTGGCATAGCTAGGCAATTTTAAATCTTTACCCTCTTGACCCCGTGTTCTTTTAAAAAGACAAATCGATGGATTCTCGCGAGCAAAGCTGCCAGTAAAAGCTTCATGATCCGTGAATTTGAAGAATTAAATTCTTATTTATGAAATACGCCAACCCTTTTCCCCGTCTGCCGGAAAGCACATCTGCTGAGCTTCGCAAGTAACTTGGCGATATCCTTAGTAATTATATTCAGAAAGAATATTGAATTTCATCTTTTGAGAGGTAGGATCCCGTTACCCTTGTTTTTGAATCCGTTACCGTAAAATCAAAGTTGAAAAGTTAAAGTTCGAGATCAGTCAAAACAATATTTGGATCGAGTTTTGCTTTTTATCGAAGTCGATTTCAATAATCGATTAAATCAAATATATTTTATTATGAATAAAAAATATTTACCTTGCTACTCCGCTACTCACGTGCACGATACCTGTATGAAATACATTATATATTTTTCATGCAATATATTTCACACAGGCTTGGTTAACTTGCACGTGAGTAGCGGAGTATGAGGTAAATATTTTTTGTTCATTGAAATGGACGTCCGCAAAGTAACGCCTGATTCAATAAAATGTATATATTATTATATTAATATTCCACCTATACGCCTACAACTGTGCTAAACGTGGCCTTAAGGTCTTGTTACCTTTGGCTCTGTCTACCCCGTAAGGGGTAAAGACGTGATTTATGTATGTATGTATGTATATTAATATTAAAATTTGATGGTACCAAAGTGTGGTACTACAATGTTTCTGTTTTAAGTTGATCTTTATTAGTGTTTCTTACCTTACCTATTCTTTATTGCAAAACACAATGATGTGGCAAATAGGAACAAAGAAAGCTTAATAAATAGAGTATAACTATGAATATATAAGTATGAATGTAATAGTGCCTGTCGGACGAGACGTGAATGAAGACTCCGTAGTATGAAATGTATAGGCCCCAGTACACAATGGCGTATGCTTGCCCATTTCAGGCGATCGACATTATGTACAGGGGGTAATGGTATATAGTGGCGGACAAAACTATACGCAATGGCAATGGCGATCGCCTGAAATGGGCCAGTATACGCCATTGTGTACTGGGGCCTTAAAGAAAATGTTACCACTGTGAACTGACATCCTATTCAATGCACTTAACCTACATAAAAACAAAAGTATCAACTCAATAAAGAACTAACGTAAGCTAAGTATTAGGAACTCAAATGAGGAAATAACAGAATTACTGCAGCGAGCAACCTAAACTGATATAAACCCACAATTTCCTTCCGCCGTCAGATTAAAATTACAATTAGGTAGGTAATATTATTGTTATTTTTGTAACGCGTTACGGCGACAGTCTGTCTGGCTTACCGTTCTCATACGCAAATGATGCGCATGAAAGTAAGTGTGAGTTTTTAAGGAATCTTTCGAACTTATTTCAAAATCGATAAGGAAAAAAATAATGATCAAACATGGCGCTGAGTTCGCACAAACCGAAGTCACCCCTCACTTGCTCAACTTTGCATTCGTGTGAGTTACACATAGCGACACAACTCGAAGCTTTGCTCTACGCTATCTGTGTGCACTCACACAAAGCAATCGGTCCGCGCATTGGTTATATTCCTCTCACACCGACGCAAGTTGAGTCTATGTGTACACACTGCGTGTTATGTTCGAGACATATGTCGCTGATAACTGTTTGATAGCGATTCACCGATACTCATGACGGTCGAAAACATAAGCGCTTTTAGTAGGTACTAACGAAATGGTGTGACGATAAAAATGTACGATTTAACGCACTTATGATGCGGCGTGAGTGATGATTAAAATGTGCTCATAATTTATGCACTACAGTCTGGATTGAAAATATTAACAACTATACTGGGAATATTAACAAATATACACAACTAACAAAGAAGACATGCAGGCATACCGGCGCGGCGGCGGACACCCGGGAGCGGGTAAAGATGACAAAATACCAGTGTCTCGGCGCCCAATACGAATTCGTCGCATTTGGCGTCGAGACTTACAAAGAAAATAAATAAATACCTATCTTAATATTAACAAATATACACAACAATACAGGGTCTTCTAAAACTCCATGCTGGTCTGGGAGCAAAGAAAAAACAATGTACCAGTTGCTTCTCTTCCCCCGCAGATCGAGGGAATGTTCGAAAATCTTAAGACCCATTTTGTAGGCGATGCGGCTAGCAACCCATCACTATTTTAATTCACCTTTCCTATACGCCCACAACTATGCTAAACTTTTCCTTTAGGGCTTGTAACCAGGCTCTATCCCGTAAGTGATAAAGACGTGATTTATGTTTACAAGGTCTTTCAAAATTCTAATTCATTCTGAGAGGTATGTGCCCAGCAGTGGGACGTGTATAGGCTGGAGATGATGTTTTTTTTTTTTTACTACGAACTGATCAGTGATTCACCTCTATCTCACTTGGTGGAAGGTGCAGATGAGGCCAAAGGTGTAACTCACTGGTTCAGTAATAGCCTATTCACTCTAGTCTTGAAGAGCCCTAGGTTGTATCCTGTCCGGAAATACAGACGATGGGAGCGAATTCCATTCCTTAGCAGTTCGCATTAGGAAGGATGAAGCAAACCGCCTCGTGCGGGTCAATGGTATGTTGACAACAAATGGGTGAAAACGCTCCCCCCGCCTGGAAGTCCGTTGGCGAAACGGAGATGGAACTATAAGGTCACGTGATGTGACATTCGAACGCCATCTTCAAACGGAATTTTCACTGTTGTCTAAAGTCTCGCTGTAATAATGGTTAATACGTCACTCAACCATTTGACTAGTCTAGGTTTAAGAAATAAGTTAAGATGAACCCACGAATAAGACGACATGTTTGTGACAATTTTTTTTTATATAAGAGGGGGCAAACGAGCAGACAGGTCACCTGATGGAAAGTAATCACCATCGCCCAGGGACACCTGCAAGACTTGGGGAATCACAGGTGCGTTGCCGGCCCTTTCAAGAACAGGAAGGCTCGCTTTTTAAAGATCTCTAAATTGTACCGCTCAGGGAATTTTGCAGTAGGAAGTGACAATTCGAAATGTAACGCGTAGTCGTAGTTGGCGTAGATTCTGGTCCAGTTTTCAATGTAAACAGAATTGTCACATGTCACCGACAATGGTCAATTCAGTTGCTTAGAGAATCTTCGCTAGATTGAATCACCACAATATTCTAGAACGAACAGTAAAGAACAAGTCGTAGTCTAAATCGCGCTCGACACAGTTCTCGCGCGCACTTGTACTAGCTGCAACCAGATGACTACTTCTATCATAAGTATAGGTTTCTCTAATGGCTAGCTCACGGTTACTACTAATTGCGACGATAGAACACGACAGTAACAGCTCTGAATGGGTCGTTAGCACTGCGCTCTAACGCTCTTAGCATTGGAACAGTTTCATTATAACATTATTATAATGCTGAGTGTTATTATAATGCTGAGAACGACAAGGGGTTTCTGCTGAAAACATTTCGTTCATACATTATCATTATCACGGTGACCAGTATGGCACAGGCCTCCTCGCACAGCGAGAGGGCTTGGGCTATAGTTCCCACGCGGGCCCAGTGCGGATCGAATTCACACACACTATTGAATTGCTTTGCAGTGTGCAGGTTTCGTCACGATGTTTTCCTTCCAAATGTAATTTTGCACGTAAATTCCGGAAAACACAGAGATAGAGGTAGGAGAGGAATTCGAAGCCACGACGGTCATCACTATTTTGATTCCCTTTCCTATACGCCCACAATCATGCTAAACTCGGCCTTTAGTCTTGTTACCTTAGGCTCGGTCTACCCCGTAAGGGATAAAGACGTGATTTATCTATGTATGTGATTTCGAAAATTGCTTCAAACAGTTTTTGGCTGATTATGTCACGCCTGAATTTGAATGAACATATTTCATAGGTACTTATTTCCATTTATATTGTGCTCCAGTAAAGCATACTTAATATTCTCCAGAATTATTAAAGAAGAAATCACATTATGTTATATATGTAACAAGTAGAGTTTATGAAAATTTGACGTTTAATATTTCTTATGAAGTTGAAGTTATATTTATTCAAAATGTTCGAAAGCCGAAACAGAAATTTTGGGTTCGGACAAAGTAAGGTTGTTCCTTTCAATTATGTGGGCAAAGTAGAAAAGTTGCCAGCTTTTTACGGCCAAAAGTGTAGATAAATTGTTACGTTGAAACTTCTCAAGTACCAAGAACTTGAATAAAACTTAATTATGTTATGATCAGATATTTTAAGGTTTTTTATATTGTTACTAAGACTGGCAGTCGGCAAAAACAGAATAAATGAAAATAAAAAGCAAAGTTCATGCTCAATGTGGCCTTTTAAGTCTTGTTACCTTAGGCTCTGTTATAATTGTACTCAAAATGCCAAAATACTTCCACTTGGCTACAGTGGTGCCATCTATTTCTGCTAACTTGTAAACTTGCTTTTCATGTGTGTGTGTGTGAAATAAAAGCTTCACACTTAAGTTCTGTTAAAAACGAGCACGGACGTTTACTTTCTCTCCCTAAATAATTATTAAATAATAACAAGTCTACCCCGTAAGGGATAAAGACGTCATTTATGTATGTTAGAAGTCAATCTTCACCCACTTCCATTCGACCTAAAATTTAGTCAAAAAAATACAGTGTGCAATTTTTTTTGTGTCTAACGACTTGAATAAAATGATAAAGTGCTTACACTATCAAATGAATCAAGAGTTTTCACTTTTACGATTTTACGGCTTTTTTGG
This sequence comes from Pandemis cinnamomeana, assembly GCA_932294345.1. Lineage (NCBI taxonomy): Eukaryota > Metazoa > Arthropoda > Insecta > Lepidoptera > Tortricidae > Pandemis > Pandemis cinnamomeana. The sequence continues at coordinate 3,656,742 of OW028705.1, read as the reverse complement.
TGAGCAGTAGATATTCTACGGGGTTTGTAATTGTATCGTACAGACGCCATTCAAACAGAATAGATGACGCTTAGCGACAAAAATTCGCATAATAAGGTCACGTGACAGCTAGTAACAGATAGAAAAATCCGAAGGCTTACCCACCTGCTATGGGCGGTGTAGGGACACACGTGTTACGAAATGACGATTATTCGAGTTCGCGGCCATAGCTTTACTTTTCGGATTTTTCTGTGTTCTAATTTTCAGTGACGTTTAGAAATTGATAGTGCTTGCAACCAAATACCTACAGAAATTTGTTTTTCCTTGATCCTCGTGTAGTTTTGTACCTTGCCCGTGTCAACCTGAATTACCCAGTTAATTCGTCAACTAACGATAATTAACCCACTTAACCCTTAATTTGGCAGAGTAAAAAATACTGTACACTTACTTTGAAAAAATGTAGGGCAATATTTTTCTCGTGAGTTTCACTTATTTCAAGACTTATTTTATTCTTTGTATAATTACGAATCGGGGGAAAAATATTTACTGTGCTGGCAACAGTGACACCTGTCAGTTGTGAACCAAAATGGCGCGCAAGCAGTCGACGCTGAGTTTAGTCCAGGTATTTATTGTGTTTATTTATGCTTTTATGAGAAAATTAAATATCTGATGCATTATTTCATGCTATGATATCCTAACTAATATTCTACAATGAATAACGATACGTCAAGTGAAATGTTCTCTGCGTAATAAGTACGTAAACACGTGTGTACAGTATTTTGGTCAAAACTTTATGTATAGCATATTGGTGTTCAAAGCCCTAGTACAGTATTTTTAACAAAATTGTATGGTGTGAGATTTAGATCATGTTTGTTTAGTGAAGTATTCTTGACAAAATGTTATGCTGTGGTAACAATAATTTAGTGTGTTTTTTGGGTTGCTATTATAATTTGCGTTGATTAATGACTGAGAATATCATTGTTTCACTACTCTAGCACGTACTAAGTTTCCATTTTCCATTTTTCACTTTTTTTTCTATAATCTTGATACTTAATGCTTTTTTTATAATTTAGCATGGGGCGCCTTGAGTTGCATGTTTTATTTGTTTTTTTTAGGGGTTGCGGTCTAAACGAATATTAGCTTTAGTGCCAAGTAAACATGCAGAATCTGAAGTAAGCGGGTCATCGGAATCTGATGACGAAAGTCAAGAGAAAATAACTATTGCTGAAAAAGACGATTCACCATCCTCGAGTGCTCCGTCAATTGCTTCGTCATTAGAGAGACTAAACATCAGTTCACCATTCGAACAAATCGACGAAGAAGGAGATTTATGTGATAATTTTGCCAAAGATGCTGATACGGCGGGTTTACTTCCACAAGTTCCGCAAGATCCAATTTCCGATGATGATGAAAGTCTAAACTCTGTGCCACCACCGCTATTATCTTCCCTTCCTTCCGTGTCATCAATTCAAAACCCACCATCAGTGACTACCTCATTCATATTGAACCAAGTCGAGCCAGTTAGCCCTCTTATTTCTATTCCTCAAAGGTCTCGTCGCTCTCGTCAACCGCTTTTCTTCCTCAACTGCAAGACAATTTTGGCGTACTTTATCTACCAATGAGCTAATTTTAAAGTACGGGTCATTGTTAGTATCATCGTTGTCCACAAAGTGGATTTAACGCCTTATTAGCTGGTATCGTTTCAGAGTCATAATATCTGCGATTGCCGGATATCTTGTTTCGGTGTGCCAATAATCAAGGTAAGATGGCATGCTTACTACTCCCATCATAATCTTGATAGACAAGAAACTTCTCAGTTCTTCGACGGTTAAATTGATCGATCTGCCTTTTTTTTGCACAGAGTACAAGTTCGTATTGTGACATATTTGCTCAAACATTTCTTGTGAAAAAAAGTCAAGGAAGTAGCTTAGAGCAGTTTTGTTGCCTTCAGGCAGGGGACTTACGAAATGATCATCGCCTAATTCTGCACGATATTGAAACTGTCTATTAGTCCATTTAAAGTTAATGTTCATTTTCTTCTTTTTGGCTACACGTTTGGGAGCTGCATTTTGCCGTTTTTTACGCTTAGATCGCGTATTGGGTGTAACATTAACATTGGACGCATTCCCAGACGGAGTGGGACGAGAGCGACGAGACCTTTGAGGAATAGAAATAAGAGGGCTAACTGGCTCGACTTGGTTCAATATGAATGAGGTAGTCACTGATGGTGGGTTTTGAATTGATGACACGGAAGGAAGGGAAGATAATAGCGGTGGTGGCACAGAGTTTAGACTTTCATCATCATCGGAAATTGGATCTTGCGGAACTTGTGGAAGTAAACCCGCCGTATCAGCATCTTTGGCAAAATTATCACATAAATCTCCTTCTTCATGTCATGTAATGACAGCGGGATTTTGACTTTTAATCGTACCGATAGCAAGTTCAACAAACTCAACAGTGAATTACAAGATTAGCTAAAACTTTCTTCAACCTATTTCGTCAAGAATTATTTAGGAAAATAAATAAAATACCGATTTTTATGTTGCGGATATTTCTTATCACTTTCAAATTGTTCTATTTAAAAAATAGGTTATATAATAAAAGAAAAATTATAGTAATGCTCAGGTATTTCACCAGAAGATCATTATTATAATCCACATTTTCATTCTCTCACTCATTTCATTCATTCACTACTCTGTAATCATTCGCCTCAACTCTCGTGGCGTTACCTATACTATTCTTCTAATTTGTTTTTTTTTTCTAATTTTATTAAATACGTAAAAATGTATATATTTTTTATTTCATGTTTTATCCTTTTATACGATTTGTGAAGTATAATTGACACTTTAATTTGAGCTTAGTTTCAATAGCATTGTTTTTTGTCAAATATACTGCACATAGGATTTTCAGAAAATCCTTTAGAGGATATTTTTTTAAATATTTTTTGGGACATCTTTATGACTAAAATAATAAGTAAAAAAAAATAAAAATGTAAATTTAAGAAAAAAAAAATTCTGCCAAATTAAGGGTTAACGCTTGAAGATCACCTGATTAAATACAAAAGCGACACATTTCAAAATCAGACACTGTTGCATTTGAAACCTTATAAGGACTGACTTTTGTTTTTAGATGCAATAGCAAATGATTTTGGAATGCGTCCGTTTAGTATTTAATCAACGAGCTGTACGTGGAAATAAAGACATCTTTACGAATTCATAATAACACAAATTCGTAGTTTTTAAATATTACATACCTACACAAATCACATCTTTATCTTTTACGGGGTAGACAGAGCCTAAGGTAACGAGATCTACAGGCCACGCTTAGTAAGACTGTGGGCACATAGGTGGAAAGTGGAATCAAAATAGTAAGTTGCTAGCCGCATCGTATTACATGATTTCTATGATGTTTGCCCATTTTCTCGATGAGCTTTTACCATCTGCGGGGGAAAAGAAGCAACTGGTACATTCTGTTTTTCTTTGCTCCCAGACCAGCATTGAAGTAAAAAAGTAAGTAGTATTTTTTTATATTTAATGGAATACTAACAAATTCGCATAGTAACAAGGTCACGTGACAGCTAGTAAGAAAAAGGGGTATAGCACGCGTCACGGAATGACCGAGGATCCGGGTTCGATTCCCGGCCATAGCTTTACTTTTCGGAATTTTCAGTGTCGTTCAGAAATGGAATACTAAAACCTTTTTTATGGACAGTAGGTATTTATAAATGTCATTTTTTTATTGAATAATACTTATTTATAGTCTGGCTGATAAGCTGAGTATGTTTTTATATGATTAAAATGCCCACATACTTTTAGGTATGTGTATTCACACATGACTACATGTTGTTTAAATAATAAGAACATACATCACACACACACACACACAAATCACGTCTTTATCCCTTACGGGGTAGACAGAGCCTAAGGTAACAGGTACCTACAGGCCACATTTAGCAAGATTGTGGGCGTATAGGTGGAAAATGGAATCAAAATAGTGATGGGTTGCTAGCCTCATCGCCATAATGATTCCTATAATTTTCGCCCATTCCCTCGATGGGCTTTTACCATCTGCGCGGAAAGAAGCAACTGGTACATTCTATGTTTTTTCTTTACTCCCAGGCCAGCATGGAAGAAACATACATACATAAATTACGTCTTTCTCCTTTACGGGGTAGACAGAGCCCAAGGTAATGAGATAAAGGCCACGTTTAGCATGATTAAGTGATGATGATCTGCTATTTTTAGTCTTACAACTTGTTATGTCATTATCTCCAGCCTATATACGTCCACTGCTGGGCACAGGCCTCCTCTCAGAATGAGAGGGCTTGGGCTATAGCTGCCACGTGCCCAGTGCGGATTGGGAACTCCACACACCATTGAATTGCTTCGCGGTTCTTAAATAATTCGATAAAAACATTTCTTCCATGCTGCTCTGGGAGTAAAGAAAAAACATAATGCTTTTCTTCCCGCGCAGATGGTAAAAGCCCATCGAGGGGTTTTGATTTCCCTTTCCACCTATACGCTCTAAATCATGCGAAACGTGGCCTGGTGTAAAGCATTTTATAACCGAATCCAATAAAAGGAGTTCACTGACAACTTGAAGACTTCTCGACCGATTTAAATTTTGTTTTATTAGACACTAGCTTCTGCCCGCGACTTCGTCTGCGTAGAATTATACATAAAAACCTTTCCCTTGAATCACTCTATCTATTCAAAAAAACCGCATCAAAATCCGTTGTGTAGTTTTGAAGATATAAGCATACATAGGGACATAGGGAGAGAGAAAGCGACTTTGTTTTATACTATGTAGTGATAGTGATAGTGATATCACCTAATGGCTTAGTAAATCTTGTGAAAATTTAAATATGAAAAATGTTCTTAACGGTTTTTTGTCACGTTGTAGATAAGATACGGCCAATTCACTAAATTCATCTGATGCAGAATTTTGTAAGCTACACGATGGTGTAAAAAACTCAAAAGTGGCTTTTTTTGAGATACCGCCTATGGCCTTATGAGGGCAGCATGATTTATAGTTGTTGTATATAGTTGGTCCCATTCTCATGAAATCAGGGTCTGTTGACAGGAACCTGAAGAAATCGAGGAAATGGCGGGTACTTTTAAATGTAACTTACGCAATTGCTTATTTTCAAAACTTCTGTGGACGTGCTGGTGCGTGCATTATAAACAGAGATCGGACAAATTTGCATCATTGCTCGCAATAATGTGGACATGACTCCAAAATTAATCAAATGTGTCAAAATATATTGTATTAAGAATAAGTATATCCACGGAGGTTTTATACCTATAGAACTAGAAAACTTTTTTGTCAGAAATAATAATCATATCTAGCAGGATCGTGATTTCTTTATTGTATAAAAAAATTTACGAGAACGACAACTGCCACTTTAATTAACATTTTGCTAATAATTTTATGCATGTGTAAATTTTTATCTCCGGGAGTTCAAATTTTATTTCGAGAAATTAATTAAATGATTAATTTTTGAGTCATGTCCACATTATTGCGAGCAATGACGCAAATTTGTCCGATCTCTGATTATAAATGACCTGTTATAATAATTAACCAAGAAAGTTATTTTTAATGATTTTGTAAAGTTATGTTTACAATGAACTATTAGGACGCGTTGGTAGTTCGATAAGTAACTTAAAACTATAATGGTGCTGTTTTAGTATTTTTTTCAAAAACAAATAAAAAACATTTTTAATGACACGAGTTTCCTGAATAAATTTTGGTAAGTACCTACACAAGTTTTTTTTAATATTTTTTACATACATACATAAATCACGTCATTATCCTTTATGGGTTACACAGACCCTAAGGTAACAAGACACAAAGACCACGCTTAGCATGATTGTTGGTTATAGGTGGAAATTGGAATAAAAATAGTGATGGGTTGCTTGTCACATCGCCTTTAACTATGATTCCTAAGATTTTCGCTCATTCCCTCCATGGGATTTTACTATCTGCGCGGGAAAAGCAACTGGTAAATTCTATGTTTTTCTTTACTCCCAGACCAGCATGGAAGAAAATGCCAATAATGACTCTAAAAATACGTTCACAATGTTAAATAACAATTTATAAAAATCCGATAACATCTCATTATTTATGACATAAAACCGATAACCTATATTTATCAGGCAATTAAAATTAACATAATAATGAATGATCCGTTTCTGTGACAAAAATATCAAAACTCCGGGAAATAATTAACACCATACTAAAAAAAAGACATTTTTACATTCAAACAAACAATTACTTACCCAAACCCCTCCAAATCACAGCGCATCAAACTCTTAACTTCAAGTACCAATCCGAACTAAACTCTCACACCGATCACGTACCACAGACTCGACAAACTTTGCCAGTAACGAGCTACACGTCTATATCGGACGAGCGCGCCGCGCGAACTGAGCTCAGACTGAGCTAGCAGCATGAATGAAATATGCACGAATAGCGTAGCGGCGTAGCACGTAGCACGCCTACGAACTTTCGAAGCCTACGAAGCGTAATAATTAAAATTGGGCGTGCGTGATATAATTATTCTGATTTAGTTACACAATGTAGCTCACAGTTGAAAATAGTTTCACCACGAAATTTAATTTTAAAACTTTAGAACTTGGCCGTTACAGAATGACTCACTGACCAGACGACGTAGAGACTAAGCTAGAGACTTTTAAATTTGGCAAACATAAGCCATGGATTTTATTGAGGGTCACAAAGAAATGATTATAGATAGTGCCTACTTTTTTTTCGTCTTGGCTGGGGCACAACCGTGCCCCCAGATTTTCGATTGTATAAATGTATTTAAGTTAAGTATTCTTACTGTATTTTATTTTGAAAATATTACTATCTGCCAAGTTTCTTGCGGCGCATTCTTCTTGGCAATGATGGTCTTTCTGAATGCGCTGGTAGTTTCAAAAGGATATGTAAAAGAGCCCTTGGCGGCCAATTTGAAAAAAATAAAATTTTCATTTTCATTTCTACTTGACAGGGAGAATTTTACCGCATACTGAGCCTGACTTATGACGAATGCAATCATTTGAATATTGAAACTTATATTATGTTTTGAACTTCCGTGATTTTTACTCCAATATTAAATATTAATTCAAAAACTTAATTGTATCTCACAATAACTGAAGAAAGTTTCCGTAAAGAGGGAGAAGTAAATAAAGGCGACGCCACACTGCAGCGCTCGGTCACGCTACGTGGGTACATGTTCGCTCCATATCAAAATGTAGGCGGTCGTTTCCACAGCAGTGCACGCACGCTACGCACGAAATGACCAATGCACCCACGTGGGTGACATGTATAGCGTGTCCGTGCACATCGTGCGCAGTAGTGGGGCGTCGCGTCTTTTTTTTTTTTTATATAAATAGGAAGGCAAACGAGCAAGTGGGTCACCTGATGGTAAATGATCACCACTACCCATAGACACCCGCAACCCCGGAGGGATTGCAGATGCGTTGCCAACCTAGAGGACTAAGATGCAATGCCTCTTGTGCCCGTAATTTCCCCAGCTGTCTTACTCTCCACACCGGAACACAGCAGTGAAAGCACTGCTACTTAGCGGCAGTATTAGCGAGTAAGATGGTGGTAGCGATCCGGACGGACCTTGCACAAGGCCCTACCACCCGCAAACACTACAGGTTGTAATAAAGGCGTCATCACCGTTACTCCAAAAAAAATATTTCGTATTTGTTCACGTCGTAACGAATTATATTATAATTTCATGAAAAAATGATTAGTCACTGATTCTAGATTCCCAAGTTATCCTTTTTTTTATGGCGTGGAAAAGGGGCCTTATGCATCCGCCCGGTAGGGGTTTACCGGGGGTATGTGGGGCTCTCCCGCGACGGCAGGCATACCCACTAAAAACCACACGGATTCCCTATTCAGTCGTATGTGAGGCGTTACGGGAGCACTCGGTGTCACCGCGACGTCCCACGACCCGGGATGGGGGTCCCTCTTCGCGGCACCTGTGCAACGCAGGTTTGGGAAATCCCTCCCCCGCTGGTGCCGCTTGGTTCCCATGTTATCCTGAATGGACCATATATTATCCATATCCATAACCGATCATCAAAACACGTACTTAATCAAATTAACATTAAGTACTTTTGACATGGATCATTGATCCAAAACTTGTATATCTTATCTACCTATTGCGTTATATTTGTTTAGCTTATTAATAGTATACACACTAGGAGCATTTGCGTGTAATGTAAAAGTTTGCGTTCAAACATTTACATGCATAATAATTATTTGTGTCAAACATCACAGCTACCTTCGTAATTAAAATTACAATGAGACCATGCTAAGTAAAGCGCTTACTTTGGGACTAGGTCTATTTGTGTGATTTTTTTCCTAATATTTATGTAACTAAATATAATGATTATTCTAAATAAAATAATTATCTCATGTACTATAAAGCAATAACAGGTAACTTAGGATTCTAGGTACAGTGTTTTCGCATCGAAAGTACACAACTGACCATTACAAAATGCATCATTTGTAACGCCATTAATTTCTAGCAAATGCGTCCAGTGAGTACCAAACTTAACGGTTCAATTTCCTAGTTTCTACTTTAATTCAATAACGTACAAGCACACGCATTCAGCATTAACATCGACACGGGGAATACGCGCTCGCGATCCATCATGTCCAAACTGAAAATAATAAACAAGTTAATTTATCTCGAGAACGCCATGTGCGTGTATAGAAATTACTTGTTTCTCAGCGTTAAAATGAAACGCTTCGTAAAATTGCGCATTCTTCTCGAAATTGCGGTGTACTTGTACATGTACTATCGGTTCCTTAACACTTCGCTTCGCATCTTCCGCTCGTTTGACAACATAAATTTCTACTTCTTGTTCACTTACAATTTGTTCTCGATTACAAATACTTTGATAATTATCGTTTTTGGCGTTACTAAAGCTAAACACTTCAAAGAGTTTGTGGCGAGCATCGATTCCGTCTACGATTTGAATAAAGACGATAAGCTTTATCAATATTCTATGAAGAAACTGAACAAACGGTTCTTATACGTTTCCTCTTTGAGTTTAATTGTCACTACGACTTTGGTGTCGCTTTATGGGTCATTGATTGTGGAAAATGCTGCAAACAGGATCTTGGTCGATTTGCTGTTCGACGTGATATTCCAGCTGCGGTATTTCTTTTCCGATTTCGCTTTTTACGTGTTGATAGAAGTTATCGTTGCCTCCATGCAGTATCTTAATTGTTCGATGGAGGAAGCGCTTGAGAAACTGAAAAGGGGTGATGGGGAGGATTTTGTGGAAACTGGTGGTGTTTTGGCAGAAATTTGTAACAAACTGAAGAATTTGAACCAGACGAGCCGGGACTTGGCGAGCGCGAACGAGAGTCTCAAGCAATTCTTTGGAATCCAGGTGCAATAGTTTTTTTTTATATGCTGAATAAATGTGCGTCTATGTATGTATAACTCTTTATCTATACTAATATTATAAAGAGGAAAGATTTGTACCTACTTTTGTATGTTTGTATGTTTGTAATGAATAGGCTCAAAAAGTACTGGGCCGATCTGGATGAAATTTGGAACATAGATAGATTATAATCTGGAATAACACATAGGCTACTTTTTATCCCGGAAAATTGCGTGATTCCCGCGGGATAGCGATAAACGAATTCTATGCAAACGAAGTTGCGGGCAACGGCTAGTTGTTCATAAAACACATGAAAATAATGGTTACAACCAGACAAAATAGATTTACAAAAGTGAACTTGTGCCTAAGAGGAATCTACACAACAAAAGTGACAGAGAAGTAAACCCCCACTATCTTTCAAAATATACTCGTATATGTTATAAATAAAAATATATTAAATGGATTATGGATCTATCTTTCAAAATATATATGTCGTTATACATAAATATATATATATATATATATACTTTTTGCGGGTGGTAGGGCCTTGTGCAAGGTCCGTCCGGATCGCTACCACCATCTTACTCGCTAATCCTGCCGCTAAGTAGCAGTGCATGCACTGCTGTGTTCCGGTGTGGAGAGTAAGACAGCCGGGGAAATTACGGGCACAAGAGGCATTTCATCTTAGTCCTCTAGGTTGGCAACGCATCTGCAATCCCTCCAGGGTTGCGGGTGTCTATGGGCAGTGGTGATCACTTACCATCAGGTGTCCCACTTGCTCGTTTTCCTTCCTATTCATATAAAAAAAAAAAAAAAAAAAAATATATTAAATGGATCATGGGTTACCATGAGGTCTTAATGCGGTTCAATTCCGACTTAGTTAAGGTTTTAGCTGTCATTTTTAGTATGGATCTGACAGCGAGTGAACCAATACTGAGTCGGGATTGAATCGCATTAAGACGCCATGATAAGGCCCCTGTACAATGTTTTGTTTCAGATCGCTATTTCGGTAGCCACGGATACCCTATATTACATCATACTCACATATCAAGGGATAACTTTGTGTATAGACAAGGTTAGTAAATTACTTGCAAATAAAATCAACATAATTTTGAATACATTTGCATTTTACCTAAATTATACACGATATGATGCTATATCCGCAAATCAGCAAATTTAATATATTCGTCAAAGTATACGCTTATACACTCCCAAAATATACACTTCCCTAACTATTTTTGTCAAATTAATGTTCAACAAATAATGTTTAAAATCCACCCAATATTACCAAATAGACAGACGGACAGACAAAAAGTTTTAGAATCCATTGAGACGTATTATACACAATCAGTACAAAAACAATACAGAAACAAAGAACAAAGTAGACAATAAATGAAAAAATGAAATGAAAAAGTGCTTATTCCAAACAAATTATACAGGAGGTTATTTACAACTAAGGGCCCTGTGCTAGGATACCCTGTGTTACAGGACCCTTCCATACAGATACAATGTTAAATGCTACAAGTCGTACAGAGAATAATAAAAATAACAGCACGCGTACAAAACGAGTAAAGAAGTAGTTACCTACTCATTAAATAGACGGTCTTATCGCTTAATAGCGATCTCTACCAGACAACCAAGTCCTTTCAGGGCCTTTCTTTGAAATGTTCTTCTTGGTGTTCCTCTCTTCCACTTACTTTCAATCATTACTTCTATTATAATCTAGATTATAATCTTCTATTATTAACTTCTATGCTGGTCTGGGAGCAAAGGAAAAACAGAATGTACTGGTTGCTTCTCGTCCCGCGCAAATGTTAAAGCTCATCAAGTGAACGGGCGAAATTATTAGGAATCACGGTATAGGCGATGCGGCTAGCAACCCATCACTATATTGATTCCCCTTTCCACCTATACGCCTCTAATCATGCTAAACGTGCCTTTAGGTCTTGTTGCCTCCGGCTCTGTCTAACCCGTAAGGGATATAGACGTGGTTTGTGTATGTGTTTGTATGTGTATATAATCTTTAGGTGTACGTCGTGTCGTATAAGGTGTCCCAACATCTTCCCTCTTCTGTTCTCGATGGTCCTTAGGCACCGCTTTTCCTTCATTACATTAAACACCTTATTTAATTGTAGATACCACAATACAAGATCGGCAGCCAGAGTTTCCTGTTTCTCCTGGTCGTGTACTTGCTCATGAAGGTACTAATCGTGCTAGCCGGTCAGCGCGTGCGCAACGAAGCCAGTCGCCTCAACACAGCGTTCGCTAGACTGAACTGTTCTCTAGTACCGAGTAAGTAGATTATGTGCTTGGAATTATCGCTGTCGACCAAAATAAATGAAATGAATGAAATGAAATGAATGAAATGAAATGAAATGAAATGAAATGAAATGAAATGAAATGTTTTTATTCCAGACTTGCATCCATAATCGAATTTACAAAATAAAACATTACGTGAAAGATTAAATTAAATTAAATTAAATGTCTTAAAATCAATAATAATAAATCAGTAAATAAATTAGCACAAGTTAAATCAAATAAAATTAAATTAAATCAAATTAAATTAAAACAAATCAAAATTAAAATGTGGGCTGGCGTCCCACTCCCTCCATAAAATGAAGCATCGGGTGACCAGTGCTGGTTTCTTTTTAGCACAAAGGGTAAGCATTGCCATCCAACGCGGCAATGCTGCCAGCCTTCTGGGCACCATGCCACCGGGCAGTGATTTGGGGCAACTTTTTTATTTATAGCTTTATAACAATTTGTTTTGTAATTAGTAGTAGTTTTAGTTTTAGTATCTCTGCGTTATTTTTAAGTTGTGACTGTTTTATTATGATTTGTTTTTCTTTTCCAATAAACTTGGAATGCAATACAATACAATACAATAACTCTTTATTGAACACCACATATAACAACCAAAACAGATAAAGTTATACAGAATATTACAAGGTAACAATAGGCGGCCTTAATACTACTAATATTATAAATGTGAAAGTTTGTGAGTATGGATGTTTGTTACTCTTTCACGCCAGAACGGCTGGACAGATCTGGATGAAGTTTGGAACATAGATAGATTATAGTATGGAATAACACATAGGCTACTTTTTATCCCGGAAAATTGGGTGATTCCTGGGGGATAGCGATAAACGAATTCTATGCAGACGAAGTTGCGGGCAACAGCTAGTGCTTAATACTAGTTTACGCTAGGAATGAATTAATTAGCGAAGAATGTCATCATTAGCCAGAAGACGTCTACTGCCCATTAAATTTAAACGTAATTTCGCGCATAAATTTCGAAAAACTCATAGTTGAGAGCCCGGAATTCGAACCCACGACACTCTGTTTGAGAGGCTATAGGTCAAACCATTGGGCTGCCACGGTGTTCAGTTTTTATCCTTTTGCAAGCTTTGTTTTCGGACTAGGGCAATAGTCTTATAATATTTGTTTATTTATTATTTTCTCTTATTATCAGTTCCGTGACAGCATAATTGGACTGATGACTTGAGCGTGCAATGGTCACCCGGGTAGGCACCGTTCTTACTGCCTACCGCTGCCTACCGCAAGCCACTGACGATGATGATGATGATGTGTGGGGACGCCTGGCTGGATCAGGCGGCCTGTCGATCCGCTGTGGCGATCATTCAGCCCAGTTCCCCTTGGCAGGAGCCGCCGGTTACTGTCCCAGCAGCGCTCCCACACAGCAACTCACCTCAAATCTTCGTGTCTTCCTGCCGAACATAAGGACATCTTTTAGTTTGATGTCTCTAAGCTCGTCCTCCAGTTCATCGCTCCCGAATGCTTCGCGCCGCGCTGCCGCGTACATGACGCACTCAGTGAGGACGTTGAGTTGTCTCCTCTTTCCCACAGTGTGGGCAGGAGGGGTCACTCGCTATACCCATCTTACTCGCTAATCCTGCCGCTAAGTAGCAGTGCTTGTACTGCTGTGTTCCGGTGTGGAGAGTAAGACAGCCGGGGAAATTACGGACACAAGAGGCATTTCATCTTAGTCCTCTAGGTTGGCAACGCATCTGCAATCCCTCCGGGGTTGCGGGTGTCTATGGGCAGTGGTGATCACTTACCATCAGGTGACCCACTTGTTCGTTTGCCTTCCTATTCACATAAAAAAATAAATAATAATAATGCTTAGAGTATTGTGGCCTGTGATGATGCCAGTTAATATTCTTAAGCTACTCTTACCTAGATTCAGGAGAGACGATGATGATAGTTCCAGGTGGCTGCGCGCGCAAGCTGCGCCGCATGACAGTGCACCTGTGCTGTGAGCTGCGCGTGCGACCACTGCGCGTGCTTCTACTCTCCCCACTGCTGGTCCAGATGCCGCTACTACTGGAAATATTCTCCATCGTACTGAACTACACCATCATACTACTGCAGTTTAATCATGTCATTTAAATTCAAATAATAATCAGGTGCGTACATTAAAATGAACAAAAAATTTTACCTTGCTACTCCGCTACTCACGTGCAAGATAACCAAGCCTGTGTGAAATCCCTCCCTCCACTGCTGCCAATAAAACACGTATGAATCCCACAAACTTAATTATCCCTTACACCACACAAACACTGCGTTTCGATCCCTCTACACGGGATCATTATCAAAGTTTAATGAGCACAACTGTTACACATGCAAACCCCAAAGACGTTAGAGCTTACTTTCGACAAAATGTTTAAGAGGTGACAGATCTTTCAGTCTTGCTCTGATCGGCACAAGTAAAGATAAGTTTTCGAAACAGGATTAAACTTGTTAGAACCGAGTCGTTTAAGATAAACCCAATTGACTTAACACCATTGACATAATCAGACTGTATTATCTCTACTTGTTTGACAAAGTAATCGGAGTTGGAGCACGCTCGAATTTTCGAGTTCGTGATTCTGATTAAAAAGTTTGTTGACATTGTCAAACGGCAGATGGGGTGAAAAACTAACTTGTGCTCTCGAAACTTAATTTATTCTCGGCCGAGAGAATCGGACTATTCACTATGAAAAAGTGACCAAACCCCTTTCTAGTTCAAACTTCAATTGATTTCTTTTATTTAACAAAAAATACAAACTATAATATAAAAAATACATCGAGTGTGGCCTCCTCTGACTGTGAGAAAGATTATAGAAAAACAGTTTATTGAAAGTAAAAACCAAAAATGCAACCGCCAGCTCATAAGGATGGAGCAGACCGAGAACCAGAGCATAGACAAAAAACCACAAGTTTTTTCTTAAACCTAAAATTATTACAATAAAGTGTCTTCGCACCGTCTTATATTTTTATATGATCAGTCTTTTACTTTCAGCTAACCTTCGAACTATTGACAGGACAACAGAAACCAGAGCATAGAGATACATATTAAAAAGCTAAAAGAGCAATGACCATAAACCTAAACAAATAAACATACATACATACATACCGTCACGCCTCTTTCCCACAGGGTTAGGCAGAGACTACTTTGTCCCACTTGCTACGATCCTGACATACTTCTTTCGCTTCATCCACATTCATTAATCTCTTCATACATGCTCGTCGGTTTCGGGTACTCCTGACCTGACCTTTTTCGAAAACGTCTCCTATTTGGTCTCGGAACGTCCGTCTAGGCCTTCCCCTCCCAACCTAACCATTCACACTCCCCATATAGATCTGTTTAGTTAGTCTACTTTCATCCATCCGCTCTACGTGACCAAACCAACTAAGCATACTTTTTCTATCCTAGTCACTATATCCTCTTTCACACCAGCACGTTCCCTTATCACACTGTTCCTTATTCTATCTTTCAGTGATACACCTTCCATACTTCTTTACGCTCTCATTTCTACTGCATTTATTCTACTTTCATGCTTCTTTTGCCATACCCAAGTCTCGCTACCGTACATTAATGTTGGAACAAGCACCCCTCTGTGGACAGTCAGACGCGCCTTCTTCGACCCCTTCTCACTGCTCACAAAGGTGCGCAGCGCCCCATTTGCCATGTTTCCTGCATTCAGTCTTCTTTCAATATCACTTTCACACTTCCCATCTTTCGTAAAAAAATAAAGCATTAACATAATAGTAATAATAAGAATACGATAAACTAATATGTGCCGGAAATGTACTACGTATAAAATACATATATTATACAAACTACATACATTTATTTAACGATTTGTCATGTTTACATGAATGAGTGGGCACAATTTGAAGGTCAGTCCATGACACCCTGTCAGGGCACACACTTATTGTATCTGTGTAAACGAATGCCTAAGTAATTAATTTAACAATTAAATAAATAATATTGAACAATTCGTATTCAAAGGTTAAATTACATGTGTGATACATTTATTTAAGTGATTCTGAATAAAGTTGTAAAAAACCGGCCTAGTGCGAGTCGTAGTTCTGTGCACACTTGGTAAGGGTATGTAATATCCAGTGTTAACAGAGCCTTGCTTTTAAGGAAAATGTAGACAGTGTGAGGTCATTTTATTTTGGATATTCGATGATTATCCAGTGTTAACAGAGCCCTGCTTCTAAGCAAAATGATGACAATGTCAAGTCATTTTATATGGAATACTAGCCTCTTTCCACGACTTTATCCGCGTAGAATTATATTTCCAGTATATAAAAGTACTCGGTGGAATAATACATTATTATTATAAACTTTCCTGTTGTTACTCTATCTATTTAAAAAAACGCATTAAAATCCGTTGCGTAGTTTTAAAGATCTAAGCATACATAAGGACAGACAGACAGAGGAAAGCGACTTTATTTTATACTATAGTGATACATAGTCAGACAAACATAAAAAGTGGCATTTTAAACTTACAACTTATACTGCCAGTACCCCCTATTTTTCGGAAGCACGGCGATTTGTATTGAACACCTTTTCTTACGACTATCTTTCCAATGAGTCGATCTAAAAGGTTAATTTTTTCACAGCTTTTTGAGAACCACATTTCGAGTCGATCGGACCAACCGCTGAAGAGTTCCCTCATGCGGAAACTACACCCTAATATTTTGGACCCGATCAATTTTCGCGATGAATGCTTTAATTAAGCTAACTTTTTACACAACCCTGCCCTAACATAAATATAGTTGGTAATGTATTGTATTCTAAAACAAACACATTTCACGCTTTCCATCTATCACCCGTTGTTTCGGGTGTGGACATGCATCGAGTATATAACCAATAGTACAGCAGTAATATTGGTCATTTAAGGCTGAGTGAAGACCCTGGGATGTGTATGACACGGAAACGCATTATTTGGCGTGGTAATGAAGAAGGCTACCCAGCAACGAGTGACCAAAGGCTGAAGAAGAAGACTGATCACCCAATCTCGAATGTCATTACTGTATTTTCGGTATATCGTAGGTACTGGCGCACTAAGCCTCTCGGAATAGTTTTACCCTCGTCAACTACAAAAAGCAATATCAAATGAATCAAGAAATTTTTATTTCTTGATTTTTATGTTTTACTTTTACGGTTTTGCCGTTAGAAATTCAATTTCTAAATGTCTATGAAAATTAGAACACAGAAAAATCCGAAAAGTAATGCTATGGCCGGGAATCGAACCCGGGTCCTCGTCATTCCGTGACGCGTGCTATACCCCTACACCACCCATAGCAGGTCACCCCAGGTCAGGTGCTGCAGGTCAGGTAGGTCAGGTCAGGTGCTGGTGGGTTACCTGCTATGGGTGGTGTAGGGGTATAGCACGCGTCACGGAATGACGAGGACCCGGGTTCGATTCCCGGCCATAGCTTTACTTTTCGGATTTTTCTATGTGTTCTAATTTTCATAGACATTTAGAAATTACAAAAAGCAACATCATTTTTATACATACATACATACCTACATAATATCACGTCTTTATCCCTTATGGGGTAGACAGAGCCTAAGGTAACAAAACCTTAAGGCCACGATTAGCATGATTGTGGGCGTATAGGTGGAAAGAGGAATCAAAACAGTGATGGGTTGCAAGCCGCATCGCCTATAACGTGATTCCTGAAATTTTCGCCCATTCCCTCGATGGGCTTTTACCATCTGCGCGGGATGAGAAGCAACTGGTACATTCTATGTTTTTTCTTTACTCCCAGACCAGCATGGAAGAATCTAAATATCAAAAATCATTTTAATAGCTATTATAAAAAGGATTTTATACTTCATCCCAATATTTTATTGAATCAGGCGTTACTTTGCGGAGGTCCATTTCAATGAACGAAAAATATTTACCTTGCTACTCCGCTACTCACGTGCAAGATAACCAAGCCTGTGTGAAATATAATAATATATGTTTTTTCGCCGGCCATAGCTTTACTTTTCGCATTTTTCTGTGTTCTAATTTTAGTGACGTAGTTAGTACTATGTGTAGAACACACATAGTTTATTTACGCTATGAGAACAGTTTGTTGCCATTTCGCTCCGCAAGTGGCGCTGCCAATTTTTCCATAGCAACTGAGACGGTTACGTGAAAGCGTTCGAGACGTTTCTTTATGCGAAAACTTACACTAGAGGCTCTGTCAAGATCTGTCTCACTTACGGTGCGTTATATTTTCTGTTACTAACTCCTTGTGCCGCCCTTCTTCTACTGCTTTATATTTTTGAATGTTGACATTTGACATGCCTAGTGTCATGTATAAACGAACATACTTACAGTCATGCCCTAGCATTGAGGTGAAATTCTTTACGCCCACCGACCTTTCTTTTCTCGCGACCTTTTCTCGCGGATGACAACCAATTAGACCCAGCCAATCAGAGCGCGATCGCGGCAGTGATTTGTTTTTGTTTTCAAAGACATTAAACTACATTTCTACTCTATTGGTTAAATGGTTCATGGCTAAAATACAATGCTGAGATCTTTCGGCGAGCATTTGAAATGGAAATAGACGGGTGATCGATCAGAGACGAAGGCCGACAGCCGAACGCCGAGACGCCGACAGATGGACG
This sequence comes from Pandemis cinnamomeana, assembly GCA_932294345.1. Classification (NCBI taxonomy): domain Eukaryota; kingdom Metazoa; phylum Arthropoda; class Insecta; order Lepidoptera; family Tortricidae; genus Pandemis; species Pandemis cinnamomeana. The sequence goes on along the minus strand of OW028705.1, from coordinate 3,638,430 downwards.
AGCACCGAGATGGGTGGACTGCACAAACAAACATGTAAGGCGTGGTTATTATTGCAGCGGATATACTATTTAGGGTTCCCCGTACGCAAAGGGTAAAACATACATAAATTACGTCTTTATCCCTTACGGAGTAGACAGAACCTATGGTAACAATAACAAGACGTAAACGCCACGTTTTGCATGATTATGGACGTATAGGTGGAAAATGAATCTGAACACTTTTTGCCGAGTTTTTTGCGGCGCATTCTTCTTGGCAATGATCGAATGATGATGATGATGAATCAAAAACGGGTAAAAACGGGGCAATATTAACAGGATTCCATTGTGTCTGTATGTCACCAGACAGTTGATATTTGCACAGATGTATTTATAATATAATATAAAGGTGGCAACTGACTTGTAACATTTCGGTGTAATGTAACATGATACAACCCGAGCATTACAGCAGTCAGTGCAGCGAGCCGAGCCGCTCGACGCGAGCACCGCGTGCTCCACTCAGCTGTCGGTTTTTACGCGAATCCCTTCGAGTGTTACATTACAAGTCAGTACAGGTCCGACATTTTGAAACAGAATGGAGCACAAACGAACAGAGCGCTCAAGGCGAGCGTTCGCCGCGTAGCTGTAATGTAACTGTAATGTAACACGATCGCTGTGAACGATACATTACAAGCAAAGGTTACTAGTCAGTCGCCACCTTTAGAATAAATGCAGTTAAGAAGTATGGAAGATGTATCACTGCAAGATAGAATAAGGAATAGTGTGATAAGAGAACGTGCTAGTGTGAAGGAAGATATAGTGACTAGGATAGAAAAAAATATGCTTAGTTGGTTTGGTCACGTAGAGAGGATGGATGAAAGAAAGTTAGCGTGGGAGGAACTCCTCAGAATTGGAGGTTTTTCGAAAAAAGGTCAGGTTAAGAGTACCCGAAACCGACGAGCATGTATGAAGAGATTGATGAACGTGGATGAAGCGAAAGAGGTCGGGATCGTAGCAAGTGGAACAAAGTAGTCTCTGCCTACCCCTGTGGGAAAGAGGCGTGACGGTATGTATGTACTTAAAATCTAACTTTTTAGCGTTCCGTACCTCAAAAGAAAATACGAAAACGTTATAAAAACGATCACTTTGTTGTCCATCCATCCACCCGTTCGTCAAAACCATTTTTCTCAGAAACGCGTAGAGGTATAAAGTTAAAATAGATACCAAATATTAAAATCCTCGTTCCCTTGAGGCTGTGAAAAAAATCAATCCTCTAAGTCAACTCAATCAAGAGATACAATAATCAGAAAAGTTTTCATTGCCGTGCTCCTAAAAAAAATTAGGGGGTGGTTGTATCACTATTTTGATTCCTCTTTCCACCTGATTATATGCTCACAGACAACCATGCTGGGCGTGAGGTGTTCTTACCCTGGATTCTGGATAAAGACGTGATTATATATGATTTACAGAGGAGTATGTTAGTCAGACATCTCGCTCGTTACTGTCACGCGGCAGTAGACTAGGTATGTTAACCGGTTGGAATTTATCAAACTCAGCCGCAGCGTGCTAAATATACAAATCATCCCACTCACAAATCTTAAAGTGGTGGGCTTACAAACGTGTCAGAAACAATCCATACGCCAATTTAAAAATAACTCGAATTTTAACAAGGCATTCATTGCACAGAAAAAAATGCGTATAAATCATGTAAGCCTCTCTTTAGAAAGCTTGGTATTACTGCAGGCATGCCTCTGCCTTGTCTGTATATTTTTGAAGTCTGCATTTTTGTCAAGAGTTATGTATTTATTTAAAACAGCTGGTGATATCTCAACAACAAACATATGGAATCCAGGTAGGCTGGTTCATGTGCATTCCTAGGACCGCATTATATAGGAAACTTTGCACTGCCATCTTTACGAACTTTACGAATAGAAAGGCTAATTCACTGTTAAAAGTAAAAAGCTTTTCGTCGCCCACTTTACTAAGTCTTTTACTACATAAATTCATGTAGATGGTCAATGGACATCAAAGAGGTATCGGGGCTCTTGTCAAAAATATAGATACGTACTAACAATACCTGACAGAGTGAGCGCAGTAAAAAGTTAACACAGTACACCAACATCTTAAACGGATAGACCGACATCTAGCGGTTTTTTCATTCGAATTGATCGTCGACTCAACAGACCACATGGCGGTTACCTCATGAGCCAAGTCAAGGTACTTGCTGACTTTGTCCTCGGCCTTCACGAGATTCACGTCATGGGGGATCGTGATGTCTACGAGCACTGCCTGGCGCTTCGATCGATCTACCAGCGCGATATCAGGTTTGTTGGCGACAATAGTCCTATCCGTGATTATCTCTGCGTAGTCACGCTGGTTGGTTCAATCGCCTGAAATAGAGGAAGCATCAGGACACAGCACCCGGATAAATTAGTACTCCTGACCTTCTGTCGCCCCAAAATACGCTCGCAAGCAGTTCTCATTAATTGGTCGAGTCTATCGCATGCGACGCACTGCACCACTGGTAGCGGGAGCATACAATACTAGACAGGGACACGGTGCGTGCTAACAAAGCAATAGCAACCAAATAAGTGTTGTGTGTGTAAATAAAAACCGAAGAAGATATTTCAGGAGATAGTTTAGTCGATACCCGTTTATAAATGACTAAAGCCTACTGTCGCAATTTAATTGTGAAGCTGTTATTATTCGACCGTGCCAATTTGTACCTTTGTAATTTCGTTATCGATTTATTCAATAGTAAAGCTTTTAGTACATCGCAAAAAAGGGATTCCTACGACCTGGGCTGGAGATTCAAAACGGTGAGGTTGCTAGCCTATAACAGAGGTCACCATTTTTTTATTATTATTTAAATAATTAAAACTACATCAATGTACGTTGTCAAGTTAGAATAATTTAGATTGAAATCGTCAAGAGTAAATAAAATTAGATTTAAGTTAAAAAATAATAAATATCAATTAAATATAACAAAAATGACAAAATCAAGAAAAAAAAACAATTAGGTGGCTAGGTACTGCTTATAAATAATAAAATAATAATAATAATCAAGAAAGGGTCAATTTGATACATTATCTTTTGACAATGTCAAAACGAATCGCACTTGGCCGGTTTTTTACAAGTTAATTGTTAAATTAGTTTTAACTTAGAATAAATAAAACAAGTGAATTCAGATGTGCATTTATTTGAAACTCCACACATTTTAATGGACAAGGGTGAAATTCTATTGAGGCATTGCAAAGTATCAAGAACTTAGTTTTAGTTATTAATTTTATTAATACATAATTTTGTCACCTTACTAAAAAAAACGTAAGCACACAACTTATTTTTTTTTTTAAATTCACGTGAATTCGGAAAGACCATGATTTCCAAGAAAAATACGCCGCAAGAAACTCGGCAGAAAGTTATTAAAAAAAATACGAATACAGTAATTAAAGGCGGGTGGTAGGGCCTTGTGCAAGGTCCGTCCGGATCGCTACCACCATCTTACTCGCTAATCCTGCCGCTAAGTAACAGTGCTTGCACTGCTGTGTTCCGGTGTGGAGAGTAAGACAGCCGGGGAAATTACGGGCACAAGAGGCATTTTATCTTAGTCCTCTAGGTAGGCAACGCATCTGCAATCCCTCCGGGGCGGGTGATCACTTACCATCAGGTGGCCCACTTGCTCGTTTGCCTTCCGTCATATAAAAAAAAAACATTTACATCATTTTTATTTTTAGGATCTAATTATCAATATATTGTATAAAACAAAGTCGCTTTCCTCTGTCTGTTCCTATTTATGCTTCTTCTTCTTCTTCAACCTTGGTCTACCCAATGCCGAGTAAAGATCTCTTCCATTCTTCCCAGCCGCCCCCACCAAATCGTCGGTCCATCTTGCCGGCTCTCTCCCCAGATTCCTGAACCTTCGTCATCTCCACTCCAACTTTTTGCCCCATCTTCCATCAGACCTACGACAAACATGGCCCGCCCACTTTCCCAGAGTCTATAGTTTTTGCTATGCCAGTTAATTCCGTTTTCTTGCGGATTTCGGTGATCCAGACGTCATCTCGTAGAGAAATCCCCAACATAGCTCTTTGGGAGACTTGTAGTCGGTGGACGTGCTGCCGAGTCAGCGTCCAAGTCTCGGCTACACAAACCATTACGGGCAGGACGCACTGCCTAAAGCAGTGATTTTCAAAGTGGGGGGCGCGCCTCCCAAGGGGGGCGCAGTAACCTGCAAAGGGGGGCGCATGGGCTACGATGTCTTATAGAACCTTATTAACAAATTCCTTGTGTTTGTGCCTAACAGCCTACGGCTATATGCTATAGGGGGGCACAGAGATTTATCTTTTTAGAGAGGGGGCGCGTAATGAATAAGTTTGGGAACCCCTGGCCTAAAGCCTAAAGCCCCCCCCCCCCCTTCTCAATGCGGGGAGAAGCTAGTCTATTCATATAATAAAGCTGAAGAGAGTCGAAACTCTGTACATGGAAGATATTAAAATAAAAATTGGCTGGGGATTCTTAGAATCGACAACAGAACACGTTCCGAAAGTTTTTAGATTTTTGTCTGTTTGTCTGTATATTATGCAAAACGACTGGACGGATTTTAATGCGAACTTTATTAATCTGTCAAGAAAATCCCCAGCCAGGTTATAGGCTACTTTTTACTTCGGAAAATTGCATAGTTCCCGCGGGATAGCGACAAACATGGCGAATGCTAATTATACGCGAACGAAGTCGCGGGCAGAAGTTACTGAATCTATGCAAATGAAAATGAAAATGAAAATGAGAATTAAAATGAAAATGAAAATGAAAACGAAAATGAAAATGAAAATGAAAATGAAAATGAAAATGAAAATGAAAATGAAAATGAAAATGAAAATGAAAATGAAAATGAAAATGAAAATGAAAATGAAAATGAAAATGAAAATGAAAATGAAAATGAAAATGAAAATGAAAATGAAAATGAATGAAAATGAATCTATAAAGGTTATACTAGACGACGTGGTTAAACTGTAGCAGCACGATAGTGAAGTCAACGGCGGTTAAAAAGATGTTCGCAAGCAGCGCCGTCTGGACGAATAACGGGGGCAGCAGGCGCATGCGCAGCGGCGCCACGCGCAGCCGCCGCGCCATCCACGCCGCTGCGCGCGCGCACTCCGCCGCCTCCGCGCCTGGAACTAATCTATACATATAATAAAGCTAAAGAGGGTCTAAAGTCTGTAAATGGGAGGTATAAAAAAAAATTGGCTGGGAATACTCAGAATCGATAACAGAACACGTTTCAACAGTTTTTATGAGTTCAGTATTTTTTTTATGTGTAGGTATCTGTTTGCCTGTGTATTTGCGAGCGCATAATATGACATGCAAGCTTTACTAATCTGTCAAGAAAATCCCAGGCCAGGCTACTTTTTATCCCGCAAAACTGCATAGTTCCCGCGGGATAGCGATGAACATGGCAATTTTATTACTAATTCTACGCGGTTGAAGTCGCGGGCAGAAGCTAGTAATAAATAAATATCATGGCAAAATTTACACCCATTGATCTAGTATCAAACTAAGCAATTTTATGTTACGAATGGGTATCGGACAAAATATACCTACTTAAGAACAAAAAACATACAAACATTCGGGCGTTTATTTCACACAGACATCCTATTGTATAAACATACATACAACAAATCACGTCCATTACCCCTACGGGGTAGACAGAGCCTGAGGTAACAAGACCTAAGGGCTACATTTAGCATGATTGTAGGCGTATAGGTGGAAAGAGGAATCAAAATAGTGATGGGCTGCTAGCCGCATCGCCTATAACATGACTCCTAAGACTCGCCCATTCCCTCGAATGGCTTTTACCATCTGCGCGGGACGAGAGGCAACTGGTACATTCTATGTTTTTCTTTGCTCCCAGACCAGCATGGAAGGATCATGCATAAAATCATTCATGAAGAATAAATAAAAAAGGACTAAATCAAATAATTCAAACGTTTACTTACTTTTTAACAAGGTAATGCGAAGATGAACGAGATTTGCTTTAAGTTTTTCAGCTTCATTGTAAGCCCGCTGGCCGGCGATCACCAAGATCATGATAATCACTGCATCAATAATCAAGTAAAATAAATAATTGTCGTCCCATTTTGCTACTGGAGATTTCTGGAAACATTTGAAGGAAAGAAAGGACATTTATTTGTTTTGGAAGACACATTTTAATAAAAAGAAGCTCAAAAACAATCGCTGGTCAAGGATCCGGTTTCATTGAGGCGAAACAAAAGATATTATGTGACAATGAGTAACCTGAGGTAACAGTAAACAGTAATGTATCAAAATAAAAACATATAAGAAGCCCCCACGACGTGTGTACACACGTCAGTTCAACATAACAATAACAAGTTAAGTCTAAGCCAAACAATCTACAGAAAAATGCAAATTGTCCGCCAAGGGCTCTTTCTTATACATGTCTTTTTTGAAACTACCAGCGCATTCGGAAAGACCATAATTGTCTTGAAGAATGCACCGCAAGAAACTTGGCAGAAAGTCATTTTATTCAAAATAAAATACAGTAAGAATATTTAAATTCTAGATGACATTGGTTTGTGGAGGAAGGCGTTGGAGAAGGTAGAGCCTAAGGTAACAAAACCTTAAGGCCACGTTTTACATGATTGTGGGCGTATAGGTGGAAAGGGAAATCAAAATGATGGGTTGCTAGCATCGCCTATAACATGATTCCTAAGACTTTCGCGAATTCCCTCAATGGGCTTTTACCATCTGCGCGAGAAAAGAGGCAACTGGTAAATTCTGTTTTTTCTTTACTCCCAGCCCAGCTAGCAAGAGAGCGCGCGAGAGTCGCGTCGCGCGCGAGATGTACCTACTATCCGTCTCTTTCCAGAACGAACAGTAAGAAAAAGTCGGGCAATCTATTGGGACCGAGCGCGACGACAGCGCCACGTGACAGGCGGCCATTATGGACATTATTGTCACCGCTGTCAAACAAAAAGTAAGTAAATATTGTGAAAAACATTAATGAAATCATGTGTTATTTTACTATATTACACAATTTTGGACAATGGTAGTCAGTAACATTATTGCCAATAATATTAAAATTGTTGTTTTCAGTGAAATTTTAGAGGTTAGGTAACTTACTTTTTTTTTCTTACGGCAAATATCCACTTATTTCTTTGGTCTCGTTTCCACCATGGTCTTGGAAATTGGTAACATTTACAGTCGCTATTCTTCTTGGTGTTATTACAATTCACAACAACACATCTTACCAGGACCATAATTATTTTTATCTCAAAAACGATTAGAAAATGTTTACTGCAATATGGATTTGACAGCTCAAGTCAGCGACAAAAATGACAATTTTAGCCGTAGCGAGCGCTGTGGTCGTTTAGGCTACCCCCTCCATCCGCTTTGCACTTTCCCAATCTCGCGCGCGACGCGAATTTTGTGCGCTCTCGTGTTAGACGTGCTGATCAGCGTGGAAGCGTGAAACCTTGAAACTTCTAATAAGAAATAATAATAATTTACCTCTTGTATCATAATGTCACTGACAAATTTATACAAAATCAGCATAGAGCAAACGGATTTCATAAATATGGACAGAAAGATCTGAAAAAAAAAGTTTGTCAAAAATAAATTAAAAAAAACTGTTCATAAACTTCTATTTGAGATTAAAATGATTGATTAGAAGACAAAAAGCTAGCAAAGACAAAGACTTGCCTTATATGGATAAGTTCGCCTTTGTGCATATATTTAAGGTCTTTTTTGTGATTTGTCTCTACTTCTCTATATTTGTACAATAAAGCATTTACTTACTTACTTACTTACTCGCAATTGCGATACAACGCGGGAACGCTGCCTGCGTGATGGGGACTCTACCTAAGGGTCCAAATTTATTTTAATTTTTAACCTAAGTTTTATTTTACTAAGTTATTTTAAGGTAGCCTTAGTTTATAATTTAATTAATACTTTTGTAATCTATATCTATACTAATATTATAAAGAGGAAAGATTTGTACCTATTTTTGTATGTTTGTATGTTTGTAATGAATAGGCTCAAAAAGTACTGGGCCGATCTGGATGAAATTTGGAACATAGATAGATTATAGTCTGGAATAACACATAGGCTACTTTTTATCCCGGAAAATTGCGTGATTCCCGCGGGATAGCGATAAACGAATTCTATGCAAACGAAGTTGCGGGCAACGGCTAGTCATTTACAAAATAAATAAAATTGTTTAGTATAAAAGCTAGCAGTTATATTTTTCACCTGAATACCAAAGCAGTCGCTGACCCGGTCACTGGCAGTCACTAATGCCCGCGTCGCTTCACCCCACTTCTCCAACTCTCTGCGGTTTCCCAGCAATTCTTCATACATTTCCGCTTCATCTGGCTCCAATTTAATTTTTTTCACAAGCATTGACATTGATTCATTCAAGAATTTCAGTGATATGACAATCATTTCAATAAACACAAAAAAAACAAAACAGTCGTAGATATACAGCAGATCTTGACACATCATGAATAAATTTTTAATAAACCAAAATAATGTTTTTAACTTGTTTAAAGAATTATAACAAGCTATTACTGGGAGGGAAGTAGCTATAATCGAAAAAAGTGTTAGGTTAACGTAGAATCTTGTGAACAGTGTCTTTCTAAATCTTTGGTAAGATACATCGTCTTCAAACAGCTTTTGGGTCTTTTCTATGTTGACCACCAAGTCCTTAAAATGTTCTGATTTTAATGCGCCAAAAGTGACTGCTGCTAATGAATTCATCATTGAAGTAAAATCAATGCAGAAGAAAAAAAATGTCTTCATTATACCAGCATCTGATAAAAATTCCTTTATATTGCTTTGAACAAAATAAATGTTTGCAACTGCTATAGTAAATACTTCGACGAGAATGTGTATTTTTACAAAATGTTTAGCAGTTCTTTTTATAAACGAGTAGTTTCGATAAATGCCAAAGATGTTTTCAAAGAACACAAGTGTATTAATTATCTTAAATTTATACATGTTAGCTGAGTACAATAAATACGTGTATGCAAGTGGCCGATAGCAACCGATCTGTTCATCGTTTATTAATTAATTTGCGTTAAGGAACTACCAATGAATTATTAACCTTCATATTTGATCAATTCTAGTTTTGGACGAGCAAGCGATGAAATTGTTAGGCTTTAAATTAAGTTAAGTACTTATACGAAAATTAAATTTTAAAATTCATAACAAAATTAGACGATAAAACAAACTAAGTTATTCGGTACAGGCTTTTGAATACAAGAATAATGGCAACCAAAAGAATAGTCTTGTGAAAAAGAAAGATCCTATAGGAGATGCGCGCCAGGAACTTCCACAGCCATAGCGAAAGGAGCCATAATTACTAACTACCAATGTTAATTTCTAACGGTAAAACCGTAAAAGTAAACATAAAAAATCAAGAAGTAAAAATTCTTGATTCATTTGATTGACCGGACGCAATATAATTATTTTGTGGTTTCTTATTCTAAATTAAATGTAGTTTACAATACAATACAATACAATAACTCTTTATTGAACACCACATATAACAACCAAAACAGAAAAAAGGTATACAGAATATGACAAGGTAACAATAGGCGGCCTTATCGCTTAGGATGTTTTCAACTGCTACAAGAATATTTAAACCGTTTATTTTGGACAGTGGCGTACACAGAGTATTGAGACAGGTCAGACAAAAAAGTAACTACCTAACTTACCAAAAAGGCTGCTTGTTGATTTTGTTGTCAAGTCGGTTAATTATGACGTAGTGATTAACCACCTCAAATATCCGAAAACATGTCTGTCTTTTTGTCTTCATGAAGTGCACGTGACTGATTTTGGACGTCTTCGATTTTCTTCTTCTTTTTTTAATATGGCCCCATCGATCAATGCGATGATTTCGCCAATGTCAAAGTAATAAATACAGTATTCAAAAATCTTGTGACAAAAATGTCGGCAACGTTGTACGGTAGAACACGGTCAAAAGACCCCTCCCCCTCCTGTCGGGCTCTTAGCCAACGGATAATGATATCACTCAGAATCTGCCAGGAAATCATTTACCGTTGCCCAGGGTGCACCGGAGCAAGCACTGCTCTTCCCCTCGGACGGATCCAAAAACGAACCGCAGCTCTTGACCACACGCGGAGGTAACCCGACTCGCACCCCATCTTCGATTTTCAATAGTTCGTGTTGCTGTATTGACAGAAGAATGGCTACCATTTTGATCAGAAATCGGTATCATCGCTAAGTAATATGCGAATACATAAAATACTATAAAACTAATTATGCTAATGAATGCTAAATGTAGATGTACCTACAGTCAACTAATTTGATACCTGGACCACCACAGAACCTATTATTTACTGATAAGGTTTTATCGTGGGCCCAGAAATTAAATTGGTTGCGTATAATTATACGAAGTACACAACATTCCTCGTTTTTTTAATGGCGCAAGGCTCATGATAACAATAAGCATGAACAAGAAAACATACTGTTTTGAGAGCAAAGAAAAAACATTGAATTTACCAGCTCCTTCTCTTTCTAGGAAAACGCATCACTATTTTGATTCCCCTTTCGAAATGTGGCCTTTGAGTCTTGTTACCTTGGGCTTTGTCTACCCGGGAAAGAGGACGGGGGAGCCCCGCATAACCGCTCGGGCCCCCCGGGGCCCGGGGGTAGGTACTCGTAAATCAGTTTTCACTACGTTAAAAAAAAAAGGCTCTATCTACGCTCATCCTCAACATCTTGATGGTTGGTAGTGAAGTACCGTGCGTTTTAAACGCAATTTCTTTCCTTGTACGACAAAGATCAGGAACCAACTTCCTGCTGCATCATTCCCTGAGTGGTACAATTTAGGGATCTTTAAAAAGCGAGCCTTCCTGTTCTTGAAAGGGCCGGCAACACACCTGTGATTCCCCAAGTCTTGCTGGTGTCCCTGGGTGGTGATTACTTTCCATCAGGTGACCCGTCTACTCGTTTGCCCCTCTTATATATAAAAAGGTACCTTTTATAGACGTCATTTATGTAAGTATTTATAAAAAGGCAGAGTTTGTGAGTTTGTGAGTCTTTTAGGTTGTATCTGGTATTTGGATCTACTGAGCCGATTTTGAAAATTCTATCACCAAGAGCTACATTATTTGTGAGTGTCGCAGTAGTTTTATTATGCGCGGACGAAGTCGCGGGAAACAGCTAGTCGATAATTAGCATACCAAAACCAAACTACCTTCTTATGTGCGAAAATACAAGTTAGTATCCTTATCAAATCACTGAAAGATAGAATAAGGAACAATGTGATAAGGGAACGTGCTGGTGTGAAAGAGGATATAGTGACTAGGATAGAAAAAAATATGCTTAGTTGGTTTGGTCACGTAGAGCGGATGGATGAAAGTAGATTAACTAAACAGATCTATATGGGGAATGTGAATGGTAACGTTAGGAGGGGAAGGCCTAGACGGACGTTTCGAGACCAAATAGGAGACGTTTTGGAAAAAGGTCAGGTCAGGAGTACCCGGAACCGACGAGCATGTATGAAGAGATTGATGAATGTGGATGAAGCGAAAGAAGTATGTCAGGATCGTAGCAAGTGGAACAAAGTAGTCTCTGCCAACCCCTGTGGGAAAGAGGCGTGACGGTTTTTTTTTTATTATTATAGCCTTTTTATTCCGATTTCGCTACAATTTCAGTAAGTATGTTGTTGTTGTTTTTTTTTTATTTATTATTATTAAATTGTCGCGTAATTCGGCGTGCCTCATGGCATAGGCCTCCTCCGAGTATTGGAGGGTTTGGGCTATAGTTCCCACGCGCGCCCAGTGCGAATTGGGAACTTAACACACACCATTGAATTTCTTCGCAGATGTGTGCAGGCTGTGTGCATGTTTTCCTTCACCGAAAAGCTCATGGCAAATTGCAAATGCAATTTGCGCACATAAATTCCGAAAAACTCAGAGGTGCGCGCCCGGGATTTGAACCCACGACGCTCTGCTTGAGAGGCCACAGGTCAAACCACTAGGCTACCACGGCTGTTTGGCTGGCGTGACGGTATGTATGTATGTATGTATGTATCCTTATCAAAACCGCAGGGAGCAGATGACACTCGGCCTACACCGGGTTTAGGCAAGAACAGACAAGTTAAATTATCCAGCGACGTGACCGCCTTACTAAACAGATCTGATGTCAACAAACCTGCGTTACGGCGAACCTAACGAAGTATAGATACCAATTTATCTAGCAGATGCGACAAACTCATGCAAATTTCATGACAACACTCCACAGTTAGTTCTATGGCATTCTCTCGTATTTTCAGAATACAGGAGGGCCTTACTATGAAGTTTTAATGCGATTAAATTCCAATCTTCCATGCTGGTCTGGGAGTAAAGAAAAAACACAAATAGAAATATGTTTATTTTGCTTGAAATGAGGTACTTCTGTGTTGTAAAAACATTTAGTAAAAGGATCACTCATTTTACCAGCAACTGGCATGCAAAAAAAAAATATGCGAGTGAAAATGACACATTCAAGTAGATGCTGTTTATAAATGTCAGGCCAATAACAAATATAAAAATTACCTAAACACCAAAATAATAATTATTCTAATGTCACAATAAATAAATATTTAAAAGAAAAAACAATAATTCAACTACCAAACAATTATTAAAATGTCGCATTAAATTTACAATACAATACAAATACTCCTTATCCACCACAAATCGGTACAAAAACAATGCAGAAACAAAGAACAAAGAATAATAGGCGATCTTATCGCTTAATGGCGATATCTACCAGACAACCGAACCACCAAATCAAATATAAAAAGAAATTGAAACAGTAATAGAAACCGCAACTAATCCAAACATCACAGAATGTATCAGTTGCTTCTCTTCCCGCGCCAGGTAAAAGCCCATCTAGGGAATTGGTGAATATTTTAGGAATCGTGTTATAAATAGGCGATGCGGCTAGCATCCCATCACTATTTTGATTCACCTTTCCACTTATACGCCCACAATCATGCTAAACGTGGCCTTAAGGTGTTACCTTAGGCTCTGTCTTAGGCTCTATGTATGTATGTCAATTCCGATTCAGTTTAGGTTAGCTCGCTGTCAGATCCATGTATTAATTTGTTTGATACTTGATACACTAGGCCTGAGAACTGCCCCAACCCTCTCAATCTGCCTCTTTATATTTGTAATCCAATCTGTGCTGTCTGAATGTAGAATCTGATTTGTGGTGTTCAATAAAGATGTAGAAACCCTATCAGCAAAAACAAACCAGCTAGCGCGTATTTTATCCAACATTCCAACACGTATTGCTCTATAGCCTGTGTTGCATGCTATTCCTGACTCCAGCTTTTTTGTTAAAAGCCAAAACTTGACCTAAAATATACTGTCACGCGGTAGACGGTGACACTTGTAAAAAGTCGAATCAAAGATCGATAATCGACGACTTGCCGTAAGACCCTAGGTGGCACATCACTAGTCGCGCTTAATTAAGTATAGTTATACATACGGAACCGCGGCCTCCTATAAAAGCTCGCGCGCGCCGTAGGGATCCACACTCTATTTCAAATCTTCAGAATAAAAGCTACGAGTACGGAATCCCCAGTTATATGGTGAGTAAATTAATTATCATTGTCTAAGTGCTCAAGGTGTCTTATTGTATTTTATTGCTTTTTATTCTAAGTGTAATTTCAAATGTAAATCATGTTAATAAATTAGGTCTAAGTGTTTCGTCGGGGCGCGTTGACCGTAGGGCCAACGGCCTCCAATTTGAATTATAACGTAGCTTCATTTTGAATTTAACGGCGAACACAGACTGTTCAACCTTATTCAAATTCGCCTATTTGTTCCTAAGTCTTACTCGAGGACCTAGCCGACTCTTTGACGCACTACCCCTGGTGGACGTCGAAGAGCTGCCTGGGCCCTCGTCGTAGAAGACCGCCTCTGACACCGAGAAAATTACAGGGACCCAGATCGGGGCTAAATTAAAGCCTGAAACTGCTGAGCTGCATAACGCACATCTCCACTACCCTACCGGAAGACACGCTTCTGCCTGAGGACGACATCCTGACCCAAGGCTCGCCTCTACTGCGACCCTCGCCTTCGGCCCCTTCTGCGCTGGCAGCGTCGTCCTCACCTTCGTGTCCGTCCAGGGGAGTACTAGTGCTCCTTGGGCGTGTGTGTGTGAAAAGAATAAGTCGATAGTGCCGTTCTGCCCTGAACTCTCTTAAAAAGCTCACGTTAACCCTGAGACTACGTTGTTCTTTGGATATTGTAAACAATAAACCTCTGTAAAGTTCCATTTGTTTCACTGAATAGCCAAGGAGCGACCCTACACTAAAAAATATTCACGAAAGGTGATAGTCGGCGCCCAACTTGGTTAGTTCAGTTCAGTTCTTAGCACTTTTTCTATACGCGCACTAGCGGCACCCATTAGTTCAGTTCAGGTCTTAGCACTTCTTCCGCACACGCACTCAAAGAGTTGGCTTCGGTCATTTCTAAAATACTTTTATACTTATTTATTGTAAAATCCGACTATTGCAGTAACAATTCGTTCGCTGTCTGAGCTCGGCTTAGGAATAGGCTCAGCCGTTTTTTCGTTCGGTTACGTAGAAGTCGTAAAAAACGTTGTTCCTGTCGGTAACAAGTGGTTATTTTCTAAATTTTTAATTTAAATTAACGTAAACAAACATTAAATTCACTAGCAGTAATTTGAAATCAACGGTTCCTAACGTATGTACTTAAATTTAAAATATTAACGGTCAAATATTTTAAATACTGAACCGTTAATTTAAAATCCACTCGCGCTTGGCACATCCGCTCGCGCCCTAATTATTCGAATCAACGGTTCCTTCCGCACCGCTCCGTTGTGTTAGCAACGACCGCGCGCTCTCTTTCGCACCCGTGTGCCTAGGACACTTAGCAGATTCAAATACGCAAGCGTTAACGGCTCGATCGCGACCAGTGTCAATTTAAAATACACATTAACTACATAATAACTACCACAGTTGGCATTTCAAATTTATAACGAACCACTCAATTATCTAACAACAACCTTAATTAGTTGTACCGACAAGAACATTAATTTAATCAAATTTAGCATCACTTCTCGAAAACTTTAAACTTAACTTCAAACAACTCGCGATTTTTAACACTTTACTGCAATAATCGAATTATTTTAGCACCTTACCTATACCTGCGCATACTTTGAGCATTTAGACAACTAACTACAACGCGCTACGTGTTTCAATAGCAGGCTAGCCATTACAACTGAGTTAACTACTTAACGTTCAATTCTACCAACGTTTAATACGACTCGCAGCCATACGTTGCGGCACTTAGGGTAATACGCGTAAGTCGCACTTTCCTTCAACACTTACTTATCGATCTACGGTTCGTCTTGTAACTCCATTTCATTATTTTAAAATTATAAACGCACCTTAACGCGCACACTTCGGAGAACAGGTTGAATAAATTCTAATATCGCGGGTAACTTACAGCTTTTAGTGTACTAAAAATGGCACATCGCAATATTAAGTATTTATCGCTACAAAAAACAGAGCTATCTTATGAGGTGGCTATTCGCGGAACTACACCGGCACTTACAGTACAAGAATTACGCGGTCAAATAGTGAAACTAGCACCCGGTTTACCGGCCCAAGATATATTAGAATCGGGACTAGACCCCGTCGACGACCTAAAAGGCGTAGCAGAAAGTTTAGCAAAAGCGCAGTCAAATTTAACCCTAATCAAATCAAAGTTTGACGATAATTTATTCGTGCGTACAGACAATTTGTGCAGTCATATCTACCATCGTCTTAGGAGAATAATTACTACTACACCCGAATCGGAGGCAGTATTGAAATCATGCTTAACTAGCTTTCAAAATGTATCAAAGGAACTAGCTACTATACGTGCTAAGTTTGATCAAGATAGTGAGGAAACCTTTTTGGAAAGTGAGGACAACCTAGAACAATTGAACACTTCTTCTCATAGTTTCGCGCAACCACCACCAAATATATCAGTAACATGTGACCGCGGCATAACCTCTGATTTTGCAAAACTTCGCTACAGTGGAAAAACTTGTGTCCGCGCTTTCGTCATTCGTGTAAACGAATTTCTCTCAGCTAGGAAGATTAAACCAGACAAATTCCTTTCTTTCGCGACTGAGATATTTGAGAGCGAGGCCTTGTGTTGGTATAGATCGGTTAAAGATAAGATTACCACTTGGAACGAATTGTCTAAACAACTCGTATCCGTATTCTCACAGCCAGACTACGATTATAAATTAAAGGCGGAAATTCGCGCCCGGACTCAAGACGACTCCGAAAACATAACAATTTATTTAGCTATTATGCACGCAATGTTTTCACGACTAACTGTACCTATGACTGAAGATGATCAGTTAGAGATTTTGTTGCATAATATTAGGCCCTGTTTCGCGGCAGTATTAGCTACAGCTACTTCAGTGACCACTATAGATGAACTCCGTACCGTCTGTCACAAATTCGAACTAGTTCAAGCTCGAATGTCTAGCTATAAAGAGCCACCGCGCCCTACGGCAGGTACACTAATCCCTGAGCTAGCTATAAATAAACAATCACAAACCTTTTCACATCAAAATAGGCATTTTGATAGGTATCAGCATCCATCCTCGGGTAACAGCGCTAATAAACATAATTACACTAACACTAAACACCGATACCCGGTGAATATTTTGTCACAAGCACCACACACTAACAATAATAAATTTTGTCCTAGGTGTAAATCTAATACACACACATTAAGAACTTGTCAAGCACCACGGACCTTGTTGTGCTTCAAGTGTGGCAAGGTGGGGGTGAAGTTCCCTGATTGCACTACATGTAATAAACACATACCTAGACCCACTTCGCAAACAAAAAACTAAGTTCGTGGCGAGGACGTCGTTACATTAGGAGGGCTAATAAATGGTCACAATGGCTGCATTTCGTTAACACTTTTTTTAATTCTTATAAGGTAACGACGATCTCGCCCCACTCACATAAACAAAACAATTCGCAGCAGGACTTAGGGCCGCGCGACGCGCGACCGTTCATAACTATCTATATAAACAAACTGAGAATTCCACACTGCTTATTGGACTCGGGGGCGGCCGTAACGGTGCTTGGCAAAGATTATCATAACACATTACTTACCTATGGGCATACCATGCGTTTTGATGATTACATTAACATAGAGGCGGCTGCTGGCCGGCGCTTGCGTAGTATAGGATACTTTGACCTCGACATAACTTTTGAGAATCAAACTCACTCTACAAGGGCATACGTAGTGCCCGAGGTCAATAATTCTGTCATACTAGGGATAAACTTTTGGCGGTCTTTCAAAGTTTGTCCTAAATACGTAAGTGCTTTAGCGGCAAGCGAGACCGTCACTAAGCATCCAGACAGAATTATTCGACCTCAGGCACTGCATTCCTACACTAACCTCACAGAGGCTCAGCGCGTGCAGGCAGATAATATTATAGGACAGTTTCGCGACATCTCTTACGAACAAATTGGTCTCGGCCGTACTAACTTAGTTGTACATAACATTGACACGGGCACTACCGAACCAATTAGACAACGTTCCTACAGAATGTCACCGGAGAAACTCAACATAATAAACGAACAGGTCGACGAAATGTTGCGTCTGGATGTTATTGAACCATGCGAGAGCGCGTGGTCCTCGCCAGTACTAGTAGTAGGGAAGAAGGACGGCAAACCTAGGTTCTGTCTCGACAGCCGTAAATTGAACGCGGTAACTAAAAAGGACGCGTACAGTCTTCCTTACATATCTGAGATATTAGACAATCTTAGGGACGCGAAATTCTTAACTAGCATTGACTTATCGAAGGCGTTCTGGCAGATACCTATAAATGAAAAAGATAAGTGTAAGACAGCTTTCTTTGTACCATCACGTGGTACCTTCTCGTTCAAAGTGATGCCCTTTGGTTTGACGAACGCACCAGCTTTACAACAGAGACTAGTAGATAGCCTATTTGGACCTGAATTCGACAACAAAGTATTCTGTTATCTCGATGATATAGTCTGTGTCAGCGACTCCTATGACAATCATGTAACCTTGCTCCTAAAAGTCCTAGCGAAGCTAAAACACGCAGGTCTCACTATAAATTATGAAAAGACACAATTCTTTAGGAACTCATTAAAGTACTTAGGCTACGTGGTAGACGAGCAAGGCTTACGCACGGACCCAGATAAAGTAGCCGCGATTCTAGATTACCCCAGACCAACGAACACAAAGGAGGTGAAAAGATTTCTAGGCACCGCGTCTTGGTACCGTAGATTTGTTCCTAATTTTAGCACATTAGCAGGCCCACTAAATTCCTTGACTTCACTTAAAAAAAATGCACCACCATTTGCATGGACAAACGAAGCTGAACAATCGTTTGTACAACTCAAGTCTTGTCTAATTAGTTCTCCGGTCCTCTCTTGCCCGGACTATACGCAACCATTCGAGGTACACTCAGACGCAAGTAATTTAGGCGTAGGATCAATGCTCTGCCAAACTATTAACGGTCAAGAACATCCAGTCGCATACATGAGTCGTTCCTTGTCAAAGGCGGAACGAAACTACAGTGTTACAGAACGCGAAACCTTAGCCGTCCTAGTCGCACTCGAGCATTGGCGCTGTTATCTCGAGAATGGTCGCACATTTAAAGTCTACACTGACCATTCATCTCTAAAATGGTTTTTATCTCTAAGTAATCCTACAGGCCGTTTAGCTAGGTGGGGAGTACGACTATCATCCTTTAATTTTGAGATCTTACATCGACGCGGCAAAGACAACGTCGTTCCTGACGCCTTATCTAGAGCCGTGCCAGTGTCAGCGTTAACACTTGCAAACGCGCATCTCACGACAAAGGACAAGTGGTACTTAGATCTTTACAACAGCTGTACTAACGCGCCACAGGGTTTTCCTAACTATAAAATAGTAAACAACTCCCTCTACAGATTAACGAAGTCTGACACTAGATTTGCTAACGAGTTCACATGGAAGGAAGTAGTACCAGAGGAACTACGTCACCAAATAATTAGCGAAAATCACGATGTACCTACTGCGGGACATCTAGGCGCGTTCAAAACCTACCATCGTTTGGCTCTCAATTATTTCTGGAAAGGAATGTACAAGGACGTGTCTAAATACATTGCGTCGTGCGACACTTGTATAGCTTATAAACACCCAACTCACGCTACGCTAGGTGAGATGGGTCGTCCTAAACACTGCTCACGTCCATTCCAGGTTATCTCCTTGGATTTCATGGGTCCACTAACTACTACACGAAAGCAAAATAACTACTTATTTGTGGTGACATGCGTATTTTCAAAATATTGCCTTTTGTTTCCTGTACGTAACGCGTCCTCAGCTATAGTCATTAAGCACCTGGAAGACTCAGTTTTCCTCACTCATGGTGTCCCTCAAACCATATATATGGATAATGCTACTTATTTTACCAGCCGCGAGCTGAAATCCTTCCTCGATAAATATAAGGTACCTAATCAGTTTCTTATAGCACGCTATTCACCTCATATTAATTTGACAGAACGTTATAACAAAACGATAATGACTTGTGTATCTACCTTTGTACAAAACGACCACAGGTCATGGGACATTAATCTGCCAAAAATACAATTCGCTATAAACAACTCCATAAACGAGGCGACGGGTTACACTCCCGCTTTCTTAGTACACGGCAGAGAATTGGTAACGTGCGGTTCACACTACGTCGATAATGAATTGGGTAATGAACTACTATTCTTACCGCGCGACGCCTATGCGCAAAACGTAGGATTCCTAGCAGAAACATTCGACAAAGTCCAGCACGCGCTATACAATGCACATCAGAATAGTATTAAGAGGTATAACTCACGCCGTAAACCAGCGCACTTTAATGAAGGCGATTTAGTATGGAAGCGTACATATTTCCTCAGCGATAAGTCCGCTAACTTTTGTAAGAAATTAGCACCGAAATTTGTAAAGTGTAAGATCATTAAAAAACGTTCACCATTAGTATTTGAACTACAGGACTTATCTGGAAAGAATTTAGGCGCGTGGCATATTAAAGACATCAAATTAAAACCAACAGGTTAATTACTCGTAGATAGCGTTCGGCCCGTGGCGGAGCCGCAGCGCGCAATGACCTCATTGGTCGGCGTCCGCGATCACTCCTCCCCCTTGCGCCGTCGCAATTATCTCGCATTCCGCTAGTAGCAGCGCAAGAGCAACACGTTCCGGCCGCTTAAACTAAAATCTAATCACTCGTAGCGACCTCGTAACGATGTTACATTCCGCGCGCTGCTACGCAACCATGATACTTGCGCTAACTTACAGGCAAAAAACCGTCGTGAAACCCGCGAATGGTCATCTCACATGTATGAATCGTCTGTTTTAAACTAAGCCTAATACCAGTACTACTGACTTCTGTAAAGTCCCCTACCTAAGCTGTATTCAGGAACCGAGCGGTGTTGGAAACTCGAAATCATAAGCCTTATTCCACCTGTTTACAATAGTACTACGGGCGGCCGGTAACCCGAGGACAGTCGTTATCTATATGTGTAGTTAGATCTCCTTTCCATTACAACCTTTACCTAGGGGTCGGAGTAGGCATATACTATTGTTCTATCTCTTTTAACTTGTAGAAGTATGAATGATGAGCGTGAGCGTGAGGTATGATAGATAACTCCTAAGTTTTAATAGCCGAAAATCAACTTAGGTTGATTTTCTCACCGGGAAAGAGGGGAATGTCACGCGGTAGACGGTGACACTTGTAAAAAGTCGAATCAAAGATCGATAATCGACGACTTGCCGTAAGACCCTAGGTGGCACATCACTAGTCGCGCTTAATTAAGTATAGTTATACATACGGAACCGCGGCCTCCTATAAAAGCTCGCGCGCGCCGTAGGGATCCACACTCTATTTCAAATCTTCAGAATAAAAGCTACGAGTACGGAATCCCCAGTTATATGGTGAGTAAATTAATTATCATTGTCTAAGTGCTCAAGGTGTCTTATTGTATTTTATTGCTTTTTATTCTAAGTGTAATTTCAAATGTAAATCATGTTAATAAATTAGGTCTAAGTGTTTCGTCGGGGCGCGTTGACCGTAGGGCCAACGGCCTCCAATTTGAATTATAACGTAGCTTCATTTTGAATTTAACGGCGAACACAGACTGTTCAACCTTATTCAAATTCGCCTATTTGTTCCTAAGTCTTACTCGAGGACCTAGCCGACTCTTTGACGCACTACCCCTGGTGGACGTCGAAGAGCTGCCTGGGCCCTCGTCGTAGAAGACCGCCTCTGACACCGAGAAAATTACAGGGACCCAGATCGGGGCTAAATTAAAGCCTGAAACTGCTGAGCTGCATAACGCACATCTCCACTACCCTACCGGAAGACACGCTTCTGCCTGAGGACGACATCCTGACCCAAGGCTCGCCTCTACTGCGACCCTCGCCTTCGGCCCCTTCTGCGCTGGCAGCGTCGTCCTCACCTTCGTGTCCGTCCAGGGGAGTACTAGTGCTCCTTGGGCGTGTGTGTGTGAAAAGAATAAGTCGATAGTGCCGTTCTGCCCTGAACTCTCTTAAAAAGCTCACGTTAACCCTGAGACTACGTTGTTCTTTGGATATTGTAAACAATAAACCTCTGTAAAGTTCCATTTGTTTCACTGAATAGCCAAGGAGCGACCCTACACTAAAAAATATTCACGAAAGGTGATAATACATACATACAGACAGAGCCTAAGGCAACAAGACTAAAGGCCACGCTTCGCATGAATGTGGGTGTATAGGTGGAAAAGGGAATCAAAATAGTGATGGGTAGTCGCATCGACTATAAAATGATTCCTATGCCCATTCCCTCGGCTGGCTGAGAAGCAACTGGTGTTAGAGATTGAAAGAAAGAAAGAAAGAAAGAAAGAAAAACATTTATTCGCGATATATGTATACTGGGTTACAAAAACAAAAAGAGTGAAAAAAAAACAAAAAAAATCAGTACATACATCACGAAATGGTCCCATCTCAGCATAATGCTGGCCTTGCAGCCAGCGCTGGTCTTCCGATGGGACCATCAAGTGCTAACTAAGCACATATTAAAAAATACATACATATATTAAAAATGTGTTAAAAATGTGAAGCCGGCATTATAACCTTTAGCCTGGCTGCATGGGCAATAATTCCTTTACTCATCCTACAAGGGATGAATTTTAAACGAGTAAAAAAATTGTTGGCTTTGGTTGGCCCTACCTGACAAGAGACAAATAAAAGGACAATGTTAACTATAAGTACTATAACAAACATTATGGTAAAATGAACCGCGAACCGCCAAACCACATTGTGACGGCAACAAACGTCAATGCGCAGCGTTGCTTTTTAGCACAAGGATAGTTAAACATATATTGACAACAAAACAAGACTAATAAATGATGGACAATCATAATTATAATTATACTAAATAAAAACAAAACAGTCAAGAAAAAAAACACTCATCGATTCATCGCAAAGGAAATGGGACGCAAACTCAGGTGTGTTGTTATACCTATATATGAATCAAAACTAAACTAAACAGTTATTTTAAATGCAGCTAGTGTCGAGAGACAAAGCTTCCTGCCCTCGCTGATGCTCAAACATGTGTGCTTGCAAACTTTTCTAGTTGAGTAAACTCTATCATGTGGTCTATTGCTTTTAGTATCCTAACAACGCTGTGTTCTTTTAGACAATGTACGATTGCATTGACATGGTTTTTCTTTAAACTCTAATACGTGGTACATCCTATGTTTTTTTCTTTACTCCCAGACCAGCATGGAAGCCAACCTAATCCCATAAACCTAACCTACCTAAAATATTCCGTTTTTAAACTCCATAATAGCTAGTTGTGACAATAATGATTCATGTCGAGGGTATAGCGAACATTTACATAAATATTCGCTATACCCTCTCTCAAGCTCAGCCATCTCAAGTCCACTGCTGGACATATGCCTCTCCTTTAGACCTCCAATAAGACCGGTTGGAAGTGGCTTGCATCCAGCTTGATCCTCCGATCTTAATGAGGTCATCGGTCCACCTTGTGGGTGGGCGTCCCACGCTGCGCTTGCCGGTACGTGGTCTCCACTCGAGGACCTTTCGACCCCATCGGTCATCCGTCCTCCGTGCTATGTGCCCTGCCCACTGCCATAAATATAATAGATAAGATTTAAAAAAAACACGCATCAACTTTATTCCATGCTTTACATAATTTTGAAAAAGAGATGATACTCTTTAAACTGCTGGACCGATTTGTATCAAACATGGTTAAGATACAACGCAAGGAAATTGGGGTTTAAATGAAAAAAAAACGCAACTAAACCGTTCTAACCCATTGAGAGCTACGATGTCACAGACAAAGACACACAAACATCGAAGTCATGCTTATAATACCCTTTTTTCGTCGGGTGTTAAAATTGGATCTACCAAAAAAAAAAACTTAACGCTAATCAATCTCGAAAGTAATTAATTCGGAAAACTAATTAGTAGTTGCCTTAAAATGTGGCCGTTTCACGGTTGCCCTTGTGCTGCAAAATAAACAGCTGGCCTTTTCTTGTTTAAATCCGTACTCCACCAGAGTTCTGCGAGGTAGCTAAGCGATTTTCTGGGGACGTACACTTTAGGATTATTACATGAAAGGAAAGCGTATCTACATACCAGTGGCGTGGCGTCAAGTATTTCAGAAGGCAAGCCGAAGGAAATTTAACTGGCCTTTTTCTCTAATTCTGAACAATAAAGTGTCCAATTGCCGACGCCACGCCACTGCTATATACATAACTAGCCTTCCGTCCGCAGCTTCGCCCGCGATAAATTAATTTTCCCGTAGGAAAAGGTATTTTCCCGCGGTAAGAAGTAGCCTATGTCACTCAGTGGTTATGTAGCTTTCTAACGGCAAAATATTTTTTGAAATCGGCCCAGTAGTTTCGGAGCCTATTCAATTCAAACAAACAAACAATCAAATCTTTCCTCTTTATAATATTAGTATAGATAAACATTGCTACCATTATAAAAAAAAACCCTCCACGCCACGCATTGATGGATTAATCTTACGTAAATAAATAAACAATTTTATGCCAAAAATGCCAATTTAAAATGACCTCAAGCGCCTTACATCTTGCTTAGGAGCAGGGCTCTGCTAACACTGGACTTTATATTTACTAGACAAATTCCTAAGGAACCCTCTGTAAGTACACGGCTCCAATTCGCACCAACTTCTTTTCATTCTACGTAAGAGTATAAATTCTAAGCCAATTGGAAAGCAGCGCTGAGCGAAACAAAATGAAGCAATCCTATTGGCAGAGTGCAAAGCGGGTGGAGGGGGTAGCCTAAACGATCACAGCGCTCGCTACGGCTAAAATTGTCATTTTTGTCGCTGACTTGAGCTGTCAAATCCATATTGCAGTAAACATTTTCTAATCGTTTTTGAGATAAAAATATGGTCCTGGTAAGATGTGTTGTTGTGAATAGTAATAACACCAAGAAGAATAGCGACTGTAAATTTTACCAATTTCCAAGACTATGGTGGAAACGAGACCAAAGAAATAAGTGGATATTTGCTGTAAGAAAAAAAAGTAAGTTATCTAACCTCTAAAATTTCATTGAAAACAACAATTTTAATATTATTGGCAATAATGTTACTGACTACCATTGTCCAAAATTGTGTAATATAGTAAAATAACACAAGATTTCATTAATATTTCTCACAATATTTACTTACTTCTTGTTTGACAGCGGTGACAATATTGTCCATAATGGCCGCCTATCACGTGGCGCTGTCGTCGCGCTCGGTCCCAATTGGTGCATTGTCTCCGCGCGCCTCGCCGCTTCCTCGCATAGTTGTGGGATGAACGCTAACAGCTTTGCGGTAACAACTGAGCTCTTATTATCTGCAGCAATCAACAGCTGCAGCGCAGCGACGTGCAAGTGAGTTCATTAGTTGTATTGTAAGCTGTTGGTTAATAGCATGGTTTGAAATTGGAACGGGTTTGTTTTGACCGAGGACAGAAAGAACGTGAAAAGGTTGAGTTTGTTTTACATCCAATTAATTTTGGATTGGTGCTCTTCATCCTATGAATAAGTATGGTACTAGGGCTTAACCATTCAGCCTTTTTTTTTTTTTTTTTTTTTTAACGTGTGGAAAATGCGCCTTATGCATCTCCGCGCTCGGGGCAGCACGAACGGAGGTATGACGGGTTCTCCATCCCGCCGCTGCCTTCCCTATGGAAGGAGGGGAGAGGCCTACCGTCTAAAAACACACACGTTCCCTCCAGGCCTTGAACTGCGGGCGTTGCGGGCGAACACCGTGACCACCGCAACGTCCACTGGCCGCCCCGGGATGGGGCAGGTGGCGACGGCACCGTTGAATGCGGGTTCCGGATTCCCCGCCCTCCCCCGCCGGTGACCGTCTGTTTTTTTAAAGAGGTTGACTCCTCGTAGCCCCCTCAGCGGCCCACGTTCCCAGCGCCAGCGGGCCGGGGTTACGTGACGGCCGACATGACCGAGATCACGCCGCCCTGTTGATTTTTATAGAGGTTTACTCCTCGCGGCCCCCCTATCTTGAAAAAGACGAGGCGGCCCACGGTCCCGGCCCTGCGGACCAGGTTTACGTGGCGTCCGACCGTGACCGAGGTCACGTCGCTCCTCTGGATTTTTATAGAGGTTTTCTCCTCGCGGCCCCCTTATCTTGATAAAGACGAGGCGGCCCACGGTCCCGGCCCTACGGACCAGGTTACGTGCCGACCGAAAATGACCGAGGTCACTCCGCTCCGCGATCGCGTCCCTTGCGGAACGCACCGCTTCGACGGCAGGCTTTCGCCCGCCGCCAGCATGAGGCTCGCCCTTCCGTTCCCCGCCCGGGGCGAACAGCAGGTACAAGGTTGGACTCGCCCCCGTCCCTCCCCGTACGAGGCGTTTGGCGCCTCCAGGTTTGGTGCAGAGCTGCGCTACTTTTCAACCTCCTGGCACCGTCCCACGGCACCAGTGGCTACTCGGCCGCAGATGCAGAGCAGCTCCCCGGCAGCTACCGCACGCCCCGTCCCCCCCTAGGCTCCCCCCCCTCAGAGAACGAAAGGCCTGCCGGTAATTAACCGCAAAGCAATACCTACTTTTCGCCAGCTCCAGGCCGAGTGACCAGCTCGGCGGGAGGGGCTACTCAGTAGGCAGCTCAGCTCGGCCCGACAGTACCCAACGCTTCTGTCCCTCGTCTCCCCAAGGCTCCCCTTCCCCCCCAAAAGGCGTTTGGTGCCTTCAGGCCTGGTGCAGAGCTACGCCTCCTTTCACCATCTGGCACTGGCCCCCCGACCTGCACCAGTGGCTACTCGGCCGCAGATGCAGAGCAGCTTCCCGTCAGCTACCGCCCGCCTTCCCCCACCTAAACTTGATCCCTCCCTTGATAAAAAGGGGCTTTCGCCCCGGCCCTCGCCAAAATATATATACATAGACATAATACTTCGCCCCGCCCTACCCCCCCACCCCCCCAGGTCGGATATTTGCCACCAGCTAACTAATCCCCGAGGGGTTTAATCAGCCGTTGTTGCCCAGGGTGCACCGGCCTAAGCGTTACCCTTCCCCCCCCATGGGACCAAAGTCCCTGATAGAAGGGAACTGTAACGCTAGAGCTCTCGGGGAGGTTTCCGACATAGCACCCCTTAACCATTCAGCCTTAAAGCGATTCAATTCCAACTCAGTTCAGGTTTTAACTGTCATTTTTAGTATGGATCTGACAGCGAGCGAACCTAAACTGAATGGAAATTGACATACATACATAGAGCCTAAGGTAACAAAACCTTAAGGCCACGTTTAGCATGATTGTGGGCGTATAGGTGGAGAGGGGATTCAAAATAGTGATGGGTTGCTAGCCGCATCGCCTATGACATGATTCCTCCCATCGAGGCGGGAAGAGAAGCGACCTGATACATACTGTGTTTTTTCTAAACTTAATCGGAATTGAATCGCATTAAGACATCATGGTAAAGCTCCTGGTCCCACGGAGGGCGAAGAAGCGATGAGCCATCGACTATTTCGATACAAGAAACGAACAAAAGGTATAGATTCTCTCGGTAAAAGAGACAGATATATTTGTAGTTCGTCGCTGGCTGTTCTCTCCGTCGGCGAGGGCTTTCTCCTTACATAGTTGTCTCTATTAATAAAATTCGGTGGTGGGACTAGTGCCTATGTAACATAGACATAGAAAACTTCTCGTATCTACTAGCTGATTACAATTATATCCGTGGGTACTGTGCTATTTTCCGTGGGTAATAAAACTGCATTGACTACGTTTTGTTCGTGAAATAGTAACAAGCATTCTTGCATGCATAGTAACTACCACTCGGGAATTAATCAGGTAATTACTGATTCAATTAGTTGTAAACTGTGTTAATAGGATGGTATGAAATTGGAACGGGTTTGGTTTAGTGAGAGAACATAATTTTAACGTAATTTTTATAGAAGCTAATAGACGCTACGGGTGACCGCAGAGCAGGCAGCTTGCGGAGATAGCGTACTGTATCGCTGTCCAAAGGGGGAATGCTGCTAGCGTCTGTGGTACTATGCTACGGGAGCCCCTCCTTTTTTAATTATATTATCGTAAGACTAGTTTTTAATTGGTTTTTAATTTAATCATGGTTTAAATTGACTTTCATTCCTATCTGTTCTTTTTCATTAATAAAGAAAGTTGCCACTAAAAAATAAAAAATCAATTTGATATTTAATTACATACCTCAACGTAAAATAACGCGATTAAGGCTCAAAGGGTGATCACAGTTATGCCTTGAGAATACTTAGAATCGGGTAATTTTAAACATTATATTCATACAATAATATCAAAGTATTAAACAGATATATATCTATCTAATCAGCCCGCATCTACCCACTGCTGAAAGGCCTCTTTATGCCCCGTGCCAGTCTCATCCACAGTTTTCCAGCCGAATGACAGCTGTCATCTGATAGACACAACAGATATCTACAACGGCAAATTATTATGGACGGGTGCGAGTCGGGTTACCTCCGCGTGTGATCAAGAGCTGCGGTTCGTTTTTGGATCCGTCCGAAGGGAAGTGCAGTGCTTGTTCCGGTGCACCCTGGGCACCGGTTAATGATTTCCTGGCGGTCTGCGAGGGATATCATTATCCGTTGGCTAAGAGCCCGACAGGGGGGGAGGGGTCTTTTGACCGTGTTCTACCGTACAACGTTGCCGACATTTTTGTCACAAGATTTTTGAATACTGTATTTATTACTTTGACATTGGCGAAATCATCGCATCGTTCGATGGGGCCATATTAAAAAAGAAGAAGAAGAAGAAATTATTATGGAGAATTCTCTAAAAGAGTTTAATTCCAAAACCCCATAAGCAAAAGCAACAGACCTATTTAACTATAATTTCGTTTTTATCAATTCATCAACGTTGGCGTACATTTTAAGATTGCACCTTATATCAAAATTACTAGGTATTTCGACAATAAATCTTAGCGGTACCCTCTTTTTCGCGTGCAGTCGTGCAAGGAAACGCCGAATAGGGGAGGCTCGCGAGCATTATAATTTAGTCGCAAACGTAATAAATTCCTTAAATTTCCGAGTTTTCGTAATAAGAATTTATTCGTGGAACTTGCGACGAAATTCTTTGGTCTTGGGAATAATTTAACGCGTTCGGAACCAATGAAGGAGATGCTAGATCAAACTGAGGGAATAAAGTGTACACTCGTAGTATAAAACAAAGTCGCTTTCCGCTGTCTGCCCATATGTATGTTTAGATCTTTAAAACCACGCAACGGATTTTGATGCGGTTTTTTTTAATAGATAGAGTGATTCAAGAGGAAGGTTTGTGTGTTTAATTCTATGCAGACAAAGTCGCAGGCAGAAGCTAGTATTACATAATTCATAAAAACAATATTTATATATATATCTTCAAAATGTATGTATTCGTTACATTTTTGGACTCCGGAAGTACGACCACGTGTCTCACTTCCGCACGCAGCTTGAGTGGTTGCCTGTCAGAGATCGTAGGAACATCCACATTCTGTCATTGAAGCATTGTCATTGTACTCTTTGTCGGTCTCTCGCTTAATGCTCCTCTCAGGTACTCAAAGGTTAACTGGTAGAGATCCCTTATAGGGATAAGTTCGCCTTTGTGCATATATTTAAGGTCTTTTTTTGTGATTTGTCTCTACTTCTCTATATTTGTACAATAAAGCATTTACTTACTTACTTACTTACTTACAATATCTCAAACATTCGTACTTGCTACACCGTGCGATTTAGGAAGTGTTCCAAAAGCTGCTTCACAGAGTAGCTACGCCTCTGGTTGTTTCTGTGTGGAAACACAGACGATGGAAGCAAATTCCATTCCCTGGCAGTTCGCATTAGAAAAGACAAAGCAAATCGCTTTGTACGAGCCAATGGAATGCCAGTCACATGAGGGTGAAGATGCTCCCTCCGTCTAGACGCCCAATGGCAAAAAGAAAACGGTGATATCAGGTTACCATGAGGTCTTAATGCTATCCAGTTCCGATTCAGTTTAGGTTCGCTCCTTGTCAGATCCAGACTACAAATGACAGCTAAAAACCAGTGCTGCAGGTGTCTAACACCTCAGCGTAATGCTGAGTCAGCGACCGTTTCACTTTTGCGAAGACACATACAACGCTGAGCATCTATTTTTAATGTCTGTGTTTTTTTCTTGTTTTTTTTGCTATAAAATTGTGTATGTTCTCTTATAATTGTGTGTCTTGCAAAAAGGAATAAATGTCTTCTTTTTTTCTTTCTTTCTAAAACTGGAACTGAGTCGGGATTGAATTGCATTAAGACGTCATGGTAAAGCCCAAGTCGTGTAGTTCTTGCGCACGCTCACCATAATGTATCTGATAAAAACAGACATACAACTCTTCGGCGGTGTTCGAGGTGGGGTTGCCAGATGGTCGGGAATCGTCTGGATTCTCCCGACATTTCATGTGATGTCCAGACTCCCGACAAATATAGACACGTATTTTATCATCATATTCTATCTAGCGCAATAATAATTTGAAAATGGCACACGCGATGCTCGGAGTGGAGGAGTGGGGCTCGATACTCCGAAGGGATCCAAATTGGTGGACTCGGTAAAAAGCAATGCCAAATACTTGTGGCAAACAGACCGTAAAAAAATAATATGAATTTTATTTTAATCGTTTTTAAAGAGCTATTAATTTATCTTAAAAATATGGTTTAAAATTTGACTCATAAATTTTCATTTCTCCAGACAACAACCCCAAAATCGCGACATTTTGAAATGTTATCCAGTTATTTCGATTTTTAGATCTGGCAACCCTAGTCGAGGCTTTCCAGTCTGCTCTCGGTCAATGTGGTCACCTACGAGCCTGCATGCAAAAAATATCGTTATATTTTAAATAATTTATTTACACACGTGGCCTTGATAAAGGGATGCCTACTCGTATTTAAGTTACTATCAAATCCTGAAGTTCCCGAACATAATCAACAGAAATTCTCATCCACTTGAGTTGAGATTTCCGAAAACTACTATTAAGCATTTTCTGGCCTGTTTGGGCGTTGTATATTTTGGAATCGTTCGTTCAAGGACCGCTGGGGGTCCACAAAACAGTAATGGTAAACAGAAGGATCACTGGTAAAAACAACGGATATTATTATTTTGAATTATGTCACACCGCTAAACTAGTTCGCATTCTGACATTTGAAGTTTCGCGCCACATTTCCAAATGACGTCTCTACACGGAAAAAAAAACTTAGCTGTGGTAACTAGGAATTAGTTGGCGCAGCTAAATTCCTTCGAAACTATAGGGACATCGAAGTATTTAGCTATCGTTGCAAAGAGTTTTTCGCTACCGAAACTTGGCTGTGATAGCAAATATTCTTAGTTGTGATCACTTTGAAGTTTGGGAAACTTAGCAGTGACTGCTAATCATATTAGCTAAAATTAGTTGTGGCTGCTAAGTATATTAGCTATATTTAGCAGTGACAGCTAATTTAATTAGCAATATTTAGCGGTAGCTGCAAACAAATTTGCCGTAGCTGCTAATTACTTTAGATGTGACAATCAAAATAATTCGTTGCATCGGCGAAAGTGTTGGCTGTAGCAACTAAGTTAGTTTGATACTCTATCGCATTTCTTTAGCGGTATTCGACAACGAGTTTAGCTGCAGCTGCTAAAAGGGTTTGTTACTATAAGAAAGACTTAGTTGTGAGATGTAATCAAGTTGTTGTAGCTGCTAATTAAGTTTGTTACAGTTACTAAGAGTCTTAGTTGTGGGATGTAATCAGTTTGGCTGTAAGTACTAATTGGGTTTGTTACTGTAACCAAGAGTCATAGTTGTGGGATGTAATCAATTTAGCTGTAGCCTCTAATTGGGTTTGTTACTTTAACTAAGAGTCTTAGTTGTGGGATGTAATCTGTTTAGCTATAAGTGCTAATTGGGTTTGTTACTGTAACTAAGAGTCTTAGTTGTGAGATGTAATCAGGTTAGCTGGAGCTGCTAATTAAGTTTGTTACAGTTACCAAGAGTCTTAGTTGTGGGATGTAATCAATTTGTGGCCCGAGGAAGCGACCGCCACTGCGATACGGCAACCCGTGCACACACCTGCAAAGTCTGATAGACCGGGCCCGTTAACGTCCTAACGAATTAGAAGCAGTAACGTGCACACTAGGCTACTCAGACTCGCTTCCTGTGTCTGTTACAAGATAATCATTCAAAATCATCTCGGGTATATATGGACGCTCGGTCAACCAAACGATAGCGCGATGTAACTTGCGCGCAGCGCCATCTGTTGGCGTATTTCGTAAGCTCAGTTGCTGTTGGCCTTAATACTTATCGTTACTTATAGTCAAAGCTGCAAAAAGTTCTTGGCTGCCACACTTAAGTCTGATTTGCTACGACTGCTAATATAATATTGCTGTTCATTGCAAAGTAAATTGGTTGGTGCGACTAAGATTCTTAGCAACATTAGCAAAAAAATATTTAGCAGTTGCAGCAAATAATATTAGCTACAGTTTGTGAATAAGTTAGTCAAAGCTGCAAAAAGTTCTTGACTGCCACACTTAAGTCTGATTTGCTACGACTGCTAATATAATATTGCTGTTCATTGCAAAGTAAATTTGTTGGTGCGACTAAGATTCTTAGCAACATTAGCAAAAAAATATTTAGCAGTTGCAGCAAATAATATTAGCTACAGTTTGTGAATAAGTTAGTCAAAGCTGCAAAAAGTTCTTGGCTGCAACACTTAAGTCTGATTTGCTACGACTGCTAATATAATATTGCTGTTCATTGCAAAGTAAATTTGTTGGTGCGGCTAAGATTCTTAGCAACATTAGCAAAAAATTATTTAGCAGATGCAGCAAAGAATATTAGCTACAGTTTG
The DNA here is from genome assembly GCA_932294345.1 of Pandemis cinnamomeana. Taxonomy (NCBI): domain Eukaryota; kingdom Metazoa; phylum Arthropoda; class Insecta; order Lepidoptera; family Tortricidae; genus Pandemis; species Pandemis cinnamomeana. The sequence continues at coordinate 3,606,031 of OW028705.1, read as the reverse complement.
TGAATAAGTTAGTCAAAGTTGCAAAAAGTTCTTGGCTGCCACACTTAAGTCTGATTTGCTACGACTGCTAATATAATATTGCTGCTCATTGCAAAGTAAATTTGTTGGTGCGACTAAGATTCTTAGCAACATTAGCAAAAAAATATTTAGCAGATGCAGCAAAGAATATTAGCTACAGTTTGTGAATAAGTTAGTCAAAGCTGCAAAAAGTTCTTGGCTGCCACACTTAAGTCTGATTTGCTACGACTGCTAATATAATATTGCTGCTCATTGCAAAGTAAATTTGTTGGTGCGACTAAGATTCTTAGCAACATTAGCAAAAAAATATTTAGCAGTTGCAGCAAATAATATTAGCTACAGTTTGTGAATAAGTTAGTCAAAGCTGCAAAAAGTTCTTGGCTGCCACACATAAGTCTGATTTGCTACGACTGCTAATATAATATTGCTGTTCATTGCAAAGTAAATTTGTTGGTGCGACTAAGATTCTTAGCAACATTAGCGAAGGATATATTAGTAGATGAATCAGAAAAAAATTAGCAGCCGTTGCAAAAATGTTATTAGTGATTGCAAAATGTATTTATCAAACGTATCAAATATATTATCTGCTGTCTAACACATGTAAAATTAGTAATAGTAACGAAATTTTTATCCACTATAACTAAGAATTATTAACGGTTACAACTAACAGCAATTACTAAATTATTTTGTTGATAAATTAGCTATAGTTGCTAATCAATTAGTACTGTTAGCAAATTATTTGAAATTCGTTTAGCTAAATATCGTTATCAGTGGTAGCTAACTGGTTTTAGTTGCTATAGACATGGCCTTGTTACAGTTGCAAACAAATTGTATGCCACAGCAAAGAAAATTTCAGCAAAGGGAGCTTAGCTATCACGGCTAATTCATTTCTCTCCGTGTACAGCCGAACTTTACTAACAGTTTGGGCGATTGTCAATCGTATTTCCTGTACAATACTATTGTTAGTATCTACAGTTTCGATATTGGTATTTTTCTATTATCGATAGGGAAACTATTAATTGATTTTGCAGCAACGCTGATCGCAGGTATAACATCGTATGGAAAGCTATAGTTTCATTCCTGCTAGTTGGGTCTGTATAGGATGGTCGTATTGTTTGGCCTAATTTCATGTTTGGTCTAATCTGAATTTACACTGAATCGACTTATTTGGAATCTAACCTAACCTTTTCTAGGAAGTTTTAAATTCACGTGATATTTTTTGAAATATTTTCGGTATCAGATGGACAAATTATAGACCGAACGATAATTCTATAAAACAATACGTTATACTATAAAATTATTTACTTCCATGCTGGTCTGGGAGCAAAGAAAAAACATAGAATGTACCAGTTGCTTCTCTTCCCGCGCATATATGGTAAAAACCCATCGAGGGAATGGGCGAAAATCATAGGAATCATGTTATAGGCGATGCGGCTAGCAACCCATCACTATTTTGATTCCACTTTCCACCTCTACGCCCTCAGTGTCTTGCTAAACATGGCCTGTAGGCCTTGTTACCTTAGGCTCTGTTTACCCCGTAAGGGATAAAGACGTGATTTGTCTATGTATGTATAAAATTATTCATTTATAGTGTTACTCCTCGCCATCAAAATCGAACCTATCTTGGTCTTCAATTGAATTCAGTAATAAAGCAAAATGGATTATGAATTCTTCAACCTACTCCATCGTTAAGACTGGTGCGCTAAATTAGAGAAAATAATCAATTTGCTATATATATAAAATCAGTCGAGTTAATTTGAGGAATCGCGAACAATTTGATCTTCCAATTAGATCATAAATAATGGATAACTTCACGAGATTTGGCATAATTTGTTTTTGTCCGAAGTGAACGCTCTGTTCCCGTTCTATTCTCAGAAATTAAATCAAATTCAACTAAATTGTTGCTGGAACTCGACGCCGGTCCGTAATTAATTACAACAAATATAAATCTTGTTTGAGAGGATTTGATTATTGCGTGTTTGCCGTCTAACTCCGGCGTAACTCCTTGGAGTGGTGGCCCTTACCAGTGCCGCAGCCAAATCTCCGATTGTACAATCGCCATCAGATATCGTAGACGGCGAGGTCCTCAAATATTTCGGAGCTGCATTAAATTTCAATAAATCTGCTACACAATAAGGTTAATAACAACATAACACTAAATTCATCAATCAATAAGAGCAGTCACTGTTCAACGAGGTAAAAATATCAAGACACAGATAACCAAAGGTATCTGCATGGTCAGGATCATAAAGATCTGAACATTTTGTGGAAAATAATCCTTAAGTTTGTAATAAACAGAAATTGCAGTGAATTATGCAAGCAATCGAGTATATTATAGGTGACATCTTTCATTTTGGCATGGCCATACACGTATATCTGTTTTGTTTGTAATTCGAATCTATTATTACACACGTATGGTTTATTTTCCACAAATGTTCACATCTTTATGATACCATTAACGACCTGTGCTTTCTGATATTTTTACCTCACTGACTGTTCCGAACTTATTAAAAAGTCGCTACTCATAAGAGCAATATAAATTTATGACGAATTGCGTGTTCTGATGTTATTAACCTTATCCAGTGTAACGAATTTATTGAATTTTAAATGCTGCTGCGAAATATTTGAGGACCTTGCCCGCGACGATATATCTGATGGCGACTATACTTTCTAACACAGGTGTCGCAAAACCACACAACTCCGCAGTAAACAGTTTCATTCTGTATTGACAAGCCTTAGTTACACCTAATGATTGTAATAACCAGGTAACAGTGGTATGTCACCCTAACAACGAATTCCCGCCGGATTCCTATGCAACACGATGGCGACTGTACCTGTCGTCATTTTAACGCATAGTTGTTTGTATTGCTGTAAGACAAGTCCATATTTAGTGCCATAAAATTTATGTTTTTAATGTCATAATTTCCATTAGTCTAAAAGTGTTTTATTTCTGAAACAATATTTTTTTAAGTACATACATACATACATAGATACACTAATCACGTCTTTATCTCTTACGGGGACAGAGCCTAAGGTAACAAAAGCTTAAGGCCACGTTTAGCATGATTAAGGGCGTATAGGTGGAAAGGGAAAAAATAGTGATGGGCTAGCCGCATCGCCTATAACATGATTCCTAAGACTTTCGCCTAAAAAGAAAAGTATCGAGATTTCTAATTCTTTTACAGGGGAAAAGCCACAAGCTTAAGCTAGGTACGTATCCGTTAAACAACTAAGACTTAAGTAGTCCCTTCAGTTCAGGGAATGACATGGTGAAGAAATGGAACGTGAAAGCCACCCTTCAGGGTGAAATTAAGTCTTAAGGCTGGACACTATCCTACTTAGGGGACTCCATTAAAAGTTGAGTCTTAATAACTTTGCCGGCTCCAAAATACCTTGTTAATACTTTGTAGAATGTATAGGTATTATAACAGTTGTCGGCAATTTGTTGACATGTGCTTTTTGTAGCATTTCTAAACGACACAGAAAATCCGAAAAGTAAAGCTTGCTATACAGTTACGAAAGATTTTAAATTTCTAAACGACATTGAAAATTAGAACACATAGAAAAATCCGAAAAGTAAAACTATGGCCGGGAATTGAGCCCGGATCCTCGTCATTCCGTGACGCGTTTATTATATTTTTAAATTTCATGAGTTGTTTTGACATGAAATGCGCTCTTTGCGTGGCTCGCATTAGGTTAGATTATGTTTGCTTTATAAATTTACAAAAAGGTAATAATGTTAACAGAAAATAACATACATACGTACAGAAATCACGTCTTTATCCCTTACGGGGTGGACAGAGCCTAAGGTAACAAGACCTAAAGGCCACGTTTAGCAAGATTTTGGGCGTAAAGGTGGAAAGGGGAATCAAATATAATGATTCCTAAGATTTTCGCCCATTCCCTCAATGGGCTTTTACCATCAGTGGGAAGAGAAGCAACTGGTACATTCTGTTTCTTCCTTATTCCCAGCAAGGTTAGTGAACCATAAAATTGACTTTCTGAATCCTCTACAGTACGTGAGTTAGAATTATGATCACATACGAATATTTACGGCCGTGCTCAAAAGAGAACTACAATATTATGTTTACTACCCAAACTCATGTATAATGTAAGTCCCTAGGGCATAAACTGCTTCATTGTTCGCCCATAATTTTTACGACGCGTATAAAAAGGGTTGTCTTTGTTTCAACAGTATTCACTGGCTCGAGGGGAGTTCGTAAAAAAATTAACGCTGCCTTAATCCGCTTTGAGAAATGTTTGTTTGCTGGAAGGAGTTTATAAAATTAATTGGTCTTGAGACAGAGCTTACGGTAAAGTGATTTGGCCGAGGACAACTTAAGTTATTATTGAGTTCACTTGTTTTCTTTTTGGGCTGAAATGTTACAACGAATTTTCTTTTGTTCTGGTTGTAGTAATCCAATTATGCGTATTAAGACTAAAATGAGAAGGTACTTTTATGTAACTCTTTTAATTGTTTTATTTTAGTTACTAATGTACTTTGTTTTTACTTTTTATTTGTAATCTTATGTTTGTTCCAGTCAATTATCCATGCTCTTTTCTGAGTTGTCTTTAAAGATGTAAATAAACATCTTGGGACAAATTACACCAATTGATTCAGTCGCAAACTAAGCAAAACTTTTACTTTAGCACCAGGCTAAACATACTTATATACATACATATATCACGTCTTTATCCCTTACAGGGTAGACAGAGCCCAAGGTAACAAAACCTAAAGGCCACGGGTAGCATGATTGTAGGCGTATAGGTGGAAAGGAAATCAAAATAGTGATGGGTTGCTAGCCGCATCGCCTATAACCATGATTCCTAGACTTCCGCCATTCCCTCGATGGGCTTTCACCATCTGCGCGGGAAGAGAAGCAACTGGTAAATTCTATTTTTTTTCATTACTCCCAAACCGAATGATTTTTTATATTTATTTTTACGGTTTCACCCGTTAGAAATTTTTGTTAACGACACTTCCTGAAACGAAATTTCCTGTTTTCTATCGTTTAATTGCTTAGATTAGGGCTTTCAAGAACATCTGGCCTATTGTTTATTAGTCCTGTAGAATTCAGGGCGCACCTGCCTGCCCTTTGCTTTGTAGTTACTAAATAACGATGGTTACCTAAGTATGACAGTTCCTAAGCCAAATTGCTTGTTCGGAGTGAAACAGATGTTCATTTGTGGATCGACAATATTTTGTTGTCATTTCGTCCAGTCAGCGAGGGATAAAGTAGTACAGTTTATTTAGAAGGAAAGTCGTGTCCCATTAGGGGTCTACCTTATTTGCTATAAAATCAAAAGCTATAAATTTAAAATCTATAAGTTCATATGCTATAAAATCACTTGCTATAAACATTCATTTGCTATAAAAGTCACATGCTATAACATTCAAAATCTATAATTTCAAAATCTATAACATTCATAATCTATAACATTCAAAATCTATAATTTCATAATCTATAAAATTCAAAATCTATAAAATTGTTTTCTATAATGATTATTTTCTATAACATTCATAATCTATAACATTCAAAATCTATAACATTCACATTCTATAAGCATCAAAATCTATAAAACAGAGCCAATTACCACAGCCCCTTAGATTTTCTCAGAGCCTTAGCATCAAATTTAAAATTAAAGTAAATAAGATTCATAAATATATTCTTTATTGTTATATTTGTTTTTTATTTCCTCTACTGATTCCTTAAATTCAGCCAGGCATCCTAATGCGAGGTCGAAAGAGCCCCGCTGCGCGGGGCTCCTATTTTCTGCTCTGAAGGACACAAGGTAACTAACAAACCTATCTGTCTTAAATTGGATGTTGGTAACGTGTTTTTCTAATGGCGGGGGCTGCGCCCCCGAGCCCCCCACGTGGGGGGCCCTGCCCCCCACACCCCCCTTTTCCGCGACTTTTCAGTTGTAGTACCGCTGCCTAAGTAAAGTTTAGAGATTTCAATAGTTATAGAAAACAAATGTTATACTATCTAATCCTTATAGCAAATGAGTGTTATAGCAAATGAATATTATAGCAAATGAATGTTATAGCAAATGAATATTATAGCAAATGAATGTTATAGATTTTGAATTTATAGAAAGTAACTTTAGAGAATTTAAGTGTTATAGCAAGTGAGCATTATAGCAAGCAATGATTATAGCATCTGAATTTATAGAAAGTGAATCATTATAGCAAATGGTTTTATAGAATGTGATTTTATAGCCATTGATTTTATAGCAAATAAGGGGATACCGTCCCATTAGATGACGAAGAAGCTTGTAACTACCTACCTACTAATACTGATATATGGTAAATTTTTATCCTTTAAACTTACGGTAAAACGCAAACTGCATTATTGTAAAATTAATTTTCTGTTTTCTTCCTGTCCTACTAAAACGAAATTTCGTGGCTTTTTCCATAATAACCGAGACGTTAACGCGAACGCGTTTTATGCGTTTTTTGTGACTGAAACTTAATAAGAAGCATATTAAGCGCTTATTGTAAGTCAATTAACGATATTAGTTATAGAAAACCGCTTAAATGAATCCTCGCCCGCGCAGCACTGAGAGAGGTGCGCAGGCGGCAGGCGCACTACCCGCCGGCACCTTTCTCAGTCCCCTTTGTCGTCCTACCCCGCGCCTCTGCACCGCGCGGGCCAGGACTCATAAGCGTTCGGTCTATACTTACCTTGCGCGAACGCGTTTGACTTTTTTTCAAAAATTTACAAAATTGAGGTGGTCCTGTACTCCAAAATTCTATTTTCGAAACTCGTTTTGTGCCGTTGAGCTCACAGTAATGGTTATTAATTTTAGTGTGAGAGGGACAAAATATTCGGGTTTCGGAGTAGACCCTCTGCAGTGAAATCGCACGTTTAGCTTCGTATTTCATCCAAACTAAATTGGATACACAGGTTTAGTTTACGAGAATCAACTTCCTATGATATTTCTCCTCCAATTCATCCTTACATACTTAATTTTAGAGTACAACATTGTTTGTACATTGAAATCAATGCAATGGAAGCTTTAGGAAATAACTTGGTCATTAATTCAATCCGAGTAAGGTTGAAAATCGTTTGCAAATTAAATTTGACTAAAGCTCGAATTACTTAGAAATGTCACATAACTCTTACAACCATAGTATTAGAGTTTGGAATCGTGAAAATGTTTAAATCCACGGTAGCAAGAGTAAAAGCACAACCACAATTTTGAATAAATCTAGTATTTATATGAAATATGATATCATGCTTCTAAATGTATTAATAAAATAGAGAAGGACATGTTCCACTCTCTCTATTTATTTTTTAAAACAAATACAATTAATGAAAATATACAAACACTAATCCTAAAAACCTACATATCTATGCTAAAAATAACAATAAAAAGAAAACCCCGTCTAACCCTACTGGCTGCGGCAGGGTCCCCAAGATGCTGGCGGCATTAAATATATAAAATATATAAATTGATAATCCATGTAATACCAAGTCTATTAATTTATACAGTCCCTACTAAAGAGACCTCATGTTTTAAGTTATTACGTAATTAGCTAACCTAACATCGCATAATGACCATATCAATGTTAAAAATCTTTTATACACGCACACATACACAAATCACGTTTTTATCCTAGACAGACTCTAAGGTAACAAGACCAACCGGGCCACGTTTGGCAAGACTGTGGGCGTATAGGTGGAAAGTGGAACCAAAATTGTGATGGGTTGCTAGCCGCATCGCCTATTGCTATGTTGGGGTGCGAGTCGGGTATATCGGGAGGTATCCGCGTGTGGTCAAGAGCTGTGCTTCGTTTTTGGATCCGTCCGAGGGGAAGAGCAGTGCTTGGTCCTGTGCACCCTGGGCATTGGTTAATAATCTTCTAGTAGATTCTGAGAGATATAACTATCCGTTGGCTAAGAGCCCGACAGGGAGAGGGGTCTTTTGACCGTGTTCTACCGTACAACGTTGCAGACATTTTTGTCACAAGATTTTTGAATACTGTATTTATTACTTTGATATTGGCGAAAGAATGCTTTGTTAACATAGTAACCGAGTATTCATTCATTATTTTAAAAAGTTTAACTGAATTATTGAGATTCTGCAGTTAGCTGGTTTTGGCCGCCATCGCAATGAATCAAAAGGATATCGTAAACAATATAGCTATGTTTCCGTACAAATGTAACTTCGGCTCGGAATCATAAACTAATTACAGTTTCGGGCTTTATACAGCTAAGTATTTGATGTTTCGAAATGCCTGAAATAGACATTGAATTTGAATAGATATTTGAGTTTCACTTTTTTGTTTGGCATGTATTATGATTTGACAATAACTATTGAAGTTACTAATTTTGGATTGCTTATTTTGTGTGTTAATATGTGATACCGATTCGAGGGTTAAATAACTGATAGACAAGTTATTGACTATCCATAACACCGCCATTTTGAATACAAAAACTCAATACACAAAAGCAGCATTTTTTATTGAATCAGGCGTTACTTTGCGAAGGTCCATTTCAATTAACAAAAAATATTCATAATGCATTGGGGTAAATTCGAAATAGGGGGAATTTCGAAACTCGTGAATATTCACTAAACGGGGAACAATTACACAATCTAGCAACACTTACCTAGCAGCTCCAATGTCTTTGGCTTCTAGATAAGCGTTGCCAGATTATTTATTTATTTATTCAGGAAACCAACCAGCCTTAGTTAAATTACAGTTGTACACTTAGATAAAAAGTTAAAGGACAATTATAGGTTACCACAGTAGATACGTAACAAACTAGAGCATTCGTTTTTGTGACCATAAAAACACATATAGTATGGATTCACGACAAATAGAAAACATACACGAGTCCTAATCGCTAATTAAAATGAGCAAAGCAGAAATGATTTTGTGTGTGTATTTGTGTGTGTGTGTGCGTGGAGTACGGAATTGATCCCCGTATTGTGGATATCCATGAGTTTTGAAATTACCCCAATTTCGTATTTACCCCAATACACCTTACCCAAGTAAAACAAGCAAGACTGGGTAAATAGTTCATTAAAAACAACATGTTCTTTTATCACACTTCCTTATTCTACCTTTCAGTGTTACACCTCCCTACTTCTTAACGCTTTTCATTCGTCTATTCAAAAACGGAATTTAAACTTTACAATTCAAATAGGTACCAATGAGGAGGCTTCATTCCAGCCAGTCGCCAACAATTACGTTAAGGCGGTTGCTCTTCCATACAAACCTTCCGTGCAGCTGCATTTCGTACACAGGCATAATTTCAATGCGGTTTTTTGAGGATAGTTAGCTATGGATATATTGTCTGCGCAAATTACAAAACAGAGTGCATTTATCATACCTAAATTGCAGTATGATGCAGTAAATTTCGATGCATTTTACAATAGTGTGAGTAGCTAGTGTCAAATAAAACATGTTGTAAAAAGCAATCGTATATTTCGAGCTGTCACATGACCTCCAATCTGGTTCAGTGGTCGTGACTTAAAGGACTGAATAGTGAGTGACCAAGTTCAAACCCCGACGTATGAACGATTCTTTTTTAATTTTCTAAACATTGTTTTTAATAACTTACTTACTTAGTAATACTATCCCGATGAGATGTAGAAAACTTTATCCGTACCTACGTTTAATCCATCGTCAGGTCCTTCATATTTTTTTTATATAGCCTTGTAGCAGTGAGGCATCGCCAATTTGAATGGTTTAGCGGGTGGCATTGCCAGTCCGAAACTTGGCAAAGCTTTCATGACTAGTAAGTTCTCTAGTAGGTATTAGGACCACACGTGCTTATTAATTTGGCATAGATGGTGGCGCCCCGCAGTCATATTGCCACCTTAAAATCACGTTTTGCCTTATGTATTAAAAAAAAGTACTCGACCACAGAAAGTTAAAAATAAAAAAGGCTTCCAGTTAATTTTGCACTAATGCTTCTCACGAGAATCGAACCCTAACCCTCTACATCAAATCACGGACATTATACCACGGCAATGATTCGTGAAATCCGACAAGCGCTAAATTCAAAATAGGCCGAGTAAATAGGTTTTCTCAATTGCAGAACAATTAAAAAAAACATGCGAGTCAAAAACCTGACTGGCTAGACAGGTAATTAAAAAAACAATGATATGAATTGTCATAAACTAATGGTTGACAGAACGTGGTGTCCTATAATAAAAATAATATTCATTTTATTCGGAATTAATTTAAGTCAAAGGAAGAAAGTAAAAGACGTTACAAGCTACGATATTGGACGCAGCGTAGACATTTATTTGTACGTATATACATGTACAGGTATGTACTTATCAATTTATCATAATAATTTTTTGTAAGATACCTACAACATTTCAACGTTTGTGTGATTGGTACAAATTATTTTTGTAAACGCAATTGAAGTGCTCAGTCCCGCTCCCGGTGTCTGCATGTAATCAAATCTTGCAAGTGAATTTTGACCCATTTCTAATTGATCAGTTTGACGTGAAATCTGGCACAAGTCTGATGACAATACAGTAATCTTGAAGTGAAATTCTGGTGACCCAGCCAGGGTCGCATCCGATGTTGGACACTCATCAACAGAAAGAGTAACAACTATCCATACATTACGCTTACATCTAATTATAACTCTTAGAACTTAGAGGAATCTTTAGTGCTCGAATCGAACTTGCTATTGACCAGCTTTTTTAGGGTTCCGTACCCAAATGGTGAAAACGGGACTCTATTACTAAGATTCCACTGTCGGTCTGTATGTGTATTATGTTTGTCTGTCCGTCTGTCTGTCACCAAGCTGTATCTCGTGAACCGTGATAAAGGAAATTTTCACAGATGATGTATTTCTGTGGCCGCCATAACAACAGATACCTACTAAAAAAGAATATTTTTGTCAATCTGTCTATGTAAGTAACCAATGGAGGAGCTTATGTATTACTAAGTTCACGCTGTATCGTGGTTTATTTTATGGCCACATTGTTCAAATCCGTCCGTCTATGTCTGTCTATCTGTCCGTCTGTCCTAACTTTATAGCTTTTTTACCCATATTACGTAGCTATATTTTTTCATTTAGGAGCCACTGTCCGTCTGTCTGTCCGTCACTAAGCTGTATCTTATGAACCGTGATATGGCTATCAGCTATCATGATTGTCTGGCGACAGTTCACAAATGACGTTTCTCTGTTGCCGTTCTAACATCAAATACTAAAAACAGAATATTTTGGTCTGTCTAAGTATGTAAGTAACCGATATAAAATGACCTCACACAGCCTACAATTTGCTTAGTTGGCAGGGCTCTGCTAACACTGGATTTTATATTTACTTGCCGAATTTGGACGAAACCATCGGTACGAGAGTCCGACTCGCACTTGGCCAGGTTTTGGTGTTCGGAACACAAAGGAGCTTATCTATTACCAAGTTCATGCTGTATCGTGGTTTATTTTATGGCCACATTGTTCAAATCCGTCCGTCTATGTCTGTCTATCTGTCCATCTGTCTAACTATAGCTTTTTTACCCAATTTAGGTAGCTATATTCTACTCCCTTTCATGCTGGTCTGGAAGTAAAGAAAAAATATAGAATCTACCAGTTGCTTCTCTTCCGGCGTTGATGGTAAATGCAAACAATTTGAGAATCGTGTTATAGGTGATACGGCAATCCATCACTATTTTGATTCCGCTTTCCACTTATACGCCCAGGATCATGCTTGTTCTTGGTGGCCACAAGGTCTTGTTACCTTAGGCTCTGTCTACCCCGTAAGGGATATAGACCTGATTTGTGTATATGTATGTATATTTTACAGAGTATCCGAGCGGTGTCCGAATACCGAATTTTCCGTCATAATGATAATTAAAAACTATACCTACGTATGTATATAGAAAAGTATAAGAGAGGTAAAATAAACACACAGTCATGACTGTATTGTCTGATTTTTTTAGGGTTTCTTACGTCAAATAGAAAAAAGGAACCATTGTAGAAGCACATATTTTGTCGGTCCGTCCATTTGCCGGTCTTTTTTTCCGTCTATCCATTCTTCTGGACCATTTTGTGACAATTTATTAATCTGTAATTTTTATATTTTTAGCTTTTTCATGTTTATATACTTTTGTTTTTTAACTACGTTTGTGATTGTTATAAATAAACTTTTTCTTTATTTCTTTCTGTCTGCCTGTCTGTCTGTCTGTCTGTTTGTCTGTGCGGCCGACCATACATTCGGCAGTCCATCCGTCCGTCGAGTCTGACTACCTGCCTGTATGTATGTATGTCTGTCTGTCTATATTTACGTCGGTCTGTCTGCTTGTCTGTTCGTTCAACCATCCATCCGGCGGTCTATTTGACCATCTGTCTGTCCATTTGTCTGTTTGTCTGTGCGTCCGACCACTCGTCCATCCATCCGTCCGTCTGCTTGTTAATCTGTGCGTCCAATAATCCGTCCGTCCGTCCGTCCGTCCGTCCGTCTGTCTGTCTGTCTGTTTGTCTGTGCGTCCGACCGACTGTCCGTCCGTTTCTCTTTCTGTTTATCCGTCTGTCCGTCCGTCCGTCTGTCTGTCTGTCTGTTTGTCTGTGCGTCCGACCGACTGTCCGTCCGTTTCTCTTTCTGTTTATCCGTCTGTCCGTGCCTCCGTCCGTCTGTCTGAATGTCAGTCTGAGTGTCTGTGCGTCAGACCATCCGTTCGTCCGTCCATCTGTCTGTCTGTGCGTCCGACCATCCGTCCGTCCGTTCGTCTTACTATCCATTTGTCCATCTGTTTGTGTGTGTAATATCTATTTATTCTTTTGTTGTACTGACTGTACGTTAATTTTTCAGATTCACATTGGATTCGGCAGGTAATTTTTGTGCATTAACAGGAAATAAGTGAATCATACATCCACTGGACGCGAGATTTTACTTGGTATTATTGTGCAAGAAGAGCAAGAACTTTACTGCTGGTGTGATGACAAAAAAATTGGTTTGGTCTAAAACACAGATTTTTATTGATGTAATTTTTAATAACGTTACGAGGTAAAACCCTCGTTATGCTTTAGGTACTGAGTATGTATGTATACATATGTATATGTCACAGGAGACCCAAAAACTGTCATAGAAAAACCTAAAAAAGTCTTAATTACAGTATTGGGAAGTAAAATTCTCGATTTAATCGATATGGTCTGTTTTTGTTTCATCCAAACTATCAATATATTATTATGTTCTTACATGCTGGTCTGGGAGTAAAGAAAGCTTAGAATGTACCGGTTGCTTCTCTTCCCGTACAGATGGTAAAAGCCCATCGAGGGAATGGGCGAAAATCTTAGGAATCATGTTAGAGGCGATGTGGCTAGCAATCCATCACTATTTTGATTCCTCTCTTCCATCTATACGCCCAAAATCACGCTAAATGTGGCCTTCAGGTCTTGTTACCTTAGGCTCTGTCTACCCCGTAAAGGATAAAGACGTGATTTATGTTTGTATGTATGTATCAATAGTGCGGCGTTGCAAAATTTTGTAACCCCTATTACCACTCTAATTGGTTAATTACTCTATGTTACTAGGGAAATTATCAAGACCGTGAATTGCCAGATGTCCAACAGCGGAGATATGTCAACCCTGTTCTGAAGACCTGAAGACTTTCAGTCCGTCTTTCATGTTCCCATTACCTATGATCGGTAGAAAGAAGGAAAAGGAAAATGTATGATACAGGGTGATATTAATATCACCGTCCAAGTTTTTGGTTCACCTTGGTAGGTATCATAATTATGCAACCGTATAGGTACCGTAAGTCGCGGGTTCATGGCGGATACAAGCCACTTCCAACCGAGGCAACTGGAGTTCTATGGGCGGTATCTGAAGGCCTATATCCAACAGTGGACGTCCTACACCTGATATGACGAGGATGATAATGATGACAGGTATCATTCAATGATACCATTTGCAATATTTTAACACCAAACTTAAAAATAATGCTTGTATTCGTCGTGTTGGTGCTTTCGACGGTGATAAAAAATCAGCCTATATAATTCTAAGCAGGAAAATAAGTTATGATTGTTCTTGTATGCATGTAAAAAAATATTTTTTGTGAACAATAAATAATAAGTGGCGAATTTCCATTACATGCAATTCAGTTAGGTATGTAATATTTTATGTATTGAATATGTTGCGTGATCTACAAACTACAATTTCGTTACATCCTTTGATAAGTTAATAAATATTTTGAGTTTCGTATCGAGATACTCGTGTTTTTGGAAAGGCTTGTATTTTTCGTCTTATTTTCTTAGGTGATAATACACTGTAGGTATACTACACAAGGAATAAAGACGTGTTTTATGTGTGTATGTACAGTCAGCGTTATATAGTAAGTAGCAGTCAAGACCATCATTTAGCTACTTGGAAACACCCAAAATGGTCATTAACAGTGACTCAACCAAAGCGGTCAAATTGTTCGGGACATCCATCGTGCACAAATATACCGGAGCACGCACATCGCCAAATACTTAGTAACATTCAAGCCGACTTTTGTACCGTAACTTCCAAACCGCCACTGGTAGCGTAGCAGCCAAAGTATCCAAAAGTATGGAACACACTAGAAAACTGAGCTTTATTTTAAAATGTATAAGATTTAATCTCGTGAAAAATAAATAAACACGTCATAAGATTCAATATCGCCTGACGTGTTTTTGATTCTAGCTAAGCTCATCTCTTGTTGACGTTGACAATCACCGAGAAGAGTACCAACTTGTCAGTGATCGTCTCATCTCTTTCATTTGGAGCCTGACGCCTGGTATAGAAAACATCTAATCATTAGGTATAATATATGTTCTTGACTTTGAAGTGTATAGTTACGTCAATGTTTGTTTCCTTTTGAATACCCTGATAATAATGGCCTGAATTTTGGAAATATGATGTATCTAATCATAAAAGAGTTTTCATTTAAAAAGTATTAAGTTTTATTTAAAAATATCGAGGTCTTTTTTTAAACTACCAACGGCAGCGCTTTGATAAATCAAGCCTTATGTGCGCATACCACGTGTAGCGTGGCGTATTGGCCTAGCTATTGTGGGATCTTATCTAACGCCTATAATAAACTAGATGGTCGACTGTTGTGCTTTATTGTACAAATATAAAGAAACAGATACAATTCACAAAAAAATAAAAATATCATTAACCCACAGTCTACCCGTAGCCCACCTAATTTTTCCACCCAGAAAACCACTGAGGTTCCAATACCCAGAAAAAGGAGCTCCGCCCAGGAGCGGAGCTCTGTCAAAAACCAGGTGGACAAACTGCAGGTGGATCACGGTTACAGACCGAAAAAAATATCTAGAGAGTTTCGTAGTTTAGCACGCCTCTGTTCCCTGTTTCACTGGTCGACACGCGTATAGTACAGGCGTCATTGCTGCACGACGCTAGCTAAATTCTATCTCATTTTTATGCACACGATTTGTGCCTAAATGTATGACGCTTTTCTTGTGGGCCTACTCTATATTATGGACAACCAGTTGTGCCATTAGGAATTTCACTCCACCGTAAGGTTGACGGCGGGGTTCCTATTTCTATTCAGTTTGCCCTTCGGGCATTTAAAGATGCCTAATGAACCTAACCTAATTTTACTATCTCTAATGTGAATGTTTATTTTTATAAGCCCGAAATTCCTATTGGCACAACCAGTTATGCATATAGTTGGTCCATGAGGAATGAGCTGATATAATTCGCGTCGAGCTGTAGTTTTGATTTCTCGCGTGTGGACTAGACACCGTGAGAATCTGCTTTATCCCACTGTTGGTAACGCTACTCAAAACCATCGATGGATGAAGTTCGACTTTTGCGGAAGTAAGTATCAGTAAGTAAAAGTGAGTTCAGATGGATTCGATTTGTTTTGGAGTTGTCATTATTTATTTGTCTTACCTACCTATTGCAAAGTCATCATAATATTTTATCTAATATTATTTTTCCTTTCATGCGCTATACCATGAATTAGTAATATGAATTATGATGACATAACATAAAAAGGCAGGTCGCAACTCTGGAACAAATATCTAACCGAAAACCACCTGTCTAGTTCACCTGGGTGGACCATGGGCAATTTTTGTTGCCAGTGGTCCACCTCCGTACACCTACGTGAACCATGGGCACTTTTTGGACCATGGCCCATAGTCATTTGCCCGTGGTTCACCTAGGTGTTCTGAGGTGGAACATCGGCAAGAAAATGTGCTCGTGGTCCAACCAGGTGAACTAGGCAAGTGGCCCACGTCCGATGACTACCAAAATCCCTAGCCAAGAAGCATTCAGACGTAGTCCCTACGCGCTATGCGTTATTATTTAATTTCCTTTGTGATCCTATACCTATACTCCAATGCATTTTGGTGAAACGAAAGGATCCGAATGGCGTGACTTCGTCTCATTGCTGTAAGCAGGCTGATTCTCAAGTTACCTGTTTACGAAAGCCTATGACGCGAAACGACAATACCTATAGTACGGCGCTAGTTGTTTAGATGCCTCAGACGAAACGTTTGTAATGCAATGCATAGGAGTATTAATAAACTGTCAGACGATGGTGATGATGATGTCTCTACGTGTGAGCGAATATCAGATATGAATCGCGGGTTCCTACATACTAAAATACTCAAAGACATTTCAAGATACTAGCAATGACGGCATATGAATTCGCCGCTAGAGGCGCTAAAGCAACGTAAAATTAGTACTACCTACAAGTTGCATATTCCGGCTTTACATTACATTGTTTCCGAATATTTTCGCAGACATGCGACAGGTTTATTAAAATGTTAAAAGAAAAGCTATGAAAAGTAGGAGCCAGACTAAGAAGGCAAATAAAATGGCAGCTAATTTAGAGGATAAACGGGACTGTGCAACACTGTGGGTAATAAATGATGATGATGATAAATTAAAAGAAATCCTACAGTGGCGCCAACTAGTGAGTACAAATACGATAGCCCTCTTAAAATTACTCCCTAATATTCAAAAAGGGTTGAAGGTGGCATTGATTCACATATTTGCATCTGCTAGACTCATATATAATATTATTATGTGTTTGTAACTAGCCGAGCTCGCAAAAAAATATTCCGCGTTAAAGTCAGTTTTTGTCACAGATGGCGCTGCATACGAAAAATTAAAGATTTTTTTGTGCATTTTTCATATTTATAATTAGATATTTGGAAGAGGAGAATTCTATTCGAGGAAGAGAGAAAGCTAACAAATCAAAAATCATAAAAATCCGTGCAGCCATTCCAAAGTTATAAATGGTTTAAATAACACGACTTAGTTTTGTACGTATAGATTTGTAAAATTTCTGGTAAAAGTAAAGTTGATATAAATATAACGTGAAAAATTACGCTTACAGCTTAGCAAGGTGTTGCAATATTTTTCCACTAGTTGGCGCCTCCTATTTTCATGTGTGTGTAAGACCTAGTATCTGTATAGGGCCGTTAGTGACACCAGCGATTGTGCAGCTATTCTCCGAATTGGTGCATTATTACCCTCTGAGTGTAGTCTCAAAAAATCGGCCGTATTAAACTGTGTGCGCAAATCAATTAATAATTTATAAGTGTTATAATAGAATCTTCTAAAAACTACAAAAAACACACATAATTGATTACAGCGCCATCTAACGGGACTTCTTCAATGAGCTAACGCGAGCATCCGCCTTAATAGAGGTACCTATAGCTAGTAACAATGTAATTAACTCGGGCAGTTATCTTTTGGCGACGCAGCGGGTGCACTGTGCCAACAATAACGCTTATGGCAGTTAGTTCCACTATTCTACTGCACTAGCTGTTATAATAAAGCGGTAATTCAATTTCTGTGCTAATTATAAAGTGAGATACAAATTGTGAAGTCTTAAATAATGATTAAGCTACTTTTTAACACGACGCAAAAAAAATTACGTCGATGTGTGTATGTGTGTGTTTCTGTTTGCGTGTATCTGACTGTTTGTGGTAACGTAGCTCTCAAACGGATGGATGCGGTTTTTTCATTCGAAAGCCAGTTTCTTGCAGTGAATCTTAGTTTAGTAATGTTATTTTTTAAGCCTTTATTATTTACGCTCCGAACGTTACGTTACGTTACGTTACGTTAAGTTACGTTACGTTACGAAAGTTTGAAAGTAATTGTTTTTACTGGATTTATGCAAGTTGTTTGAAAGTCGTGAATCGTCAAATATCTGTACATGCGCGGGCACAGACTCCGGATCACAGATTAGCACCTTTATTCGGAGCTGTAAAATTTTCATTGGTGCGTCCTGCACCGTATTGGCGCCAACAGTAGGCCCGGTGCATTACTTATTTGTTTAATACACGTTTATAGTACATAACATTCCGAGGGTAAAATAAAGAATGTCTCGGATCGCAGGAACTTGCCGCACGAGCCAAAGGCGAGGGCGATAAATATGCGGCCTGACGCTTTCTTTATCACCGCCCGAGGTGTGTACATAATTTCACGTCTTCCCTTGGCCAGCAAATGGAAATTTCCGCTTGCGTAGCGGGTGGTAAATTGCTACTTAAACCTGAGGCGATGTAATAGTACATACATTGTGTGTTAAGGGCGGTAAGTAAGGAATTACAATCGAGGCTCTAGTAGAGCTTTCTGAGCCGGGGTTCGTAATTCCCGTACCACCCGTAAAACATACAATGTTTGTATCACATTTGTGTGTAAATAAATAAAATTATAGGACTGAAAAACCGGCACGCGCCGGAGACAGATAGTGCTCCTTTAACATAGTTTTAAATTTGGGTAAAGGTACTACGTAGCTGGACTTCGCTCGACATGTCTAGCAACATCGCGACACAGTTATCGCGTACAGAACATAAGTCGCGCAATTCGCTAGATTATGTTAGACAAAATCGGGCGGCTTCGCTCGACATGTCGTGGGACATTTGTCCGCTAGTGTATCCGTGGCTTCAGTTATCCGTGCTATGACAGGTTATAACTTGTCTCAAATCTCAACCGGCGTCCTCTACACTGGTCTTCTGTACCTGTCCCGTGTTCCCGTAGTTTTATTGTCGCCGTAAACGCGCTAAGCGCTATAAAGGCTGCGATAGCGATAGAAGGTGATCGTTTTGTCGCCACTCCCACTGCTTAACGGCCTTTAATAAATTTGATACGTACATTACGGGTAGCACAAGCGTAATCGCTCTTGTGTGATACGATAAACTGATCAGATCGCCGTGAGATATTGGAGCTGTTTGAATAGGCTTTTTTATACGACTAGGAACGCAAACGAGCAAGCGGGTCGCCTGATGGTAAATGAGCACCCATGGACACCTGTGGCACTAGAAGATTGCATGCGTTGCCAGTCAAGAAGGCTAAGATAGATTACTTCATTGGAAAGCGACTTTGTTTCATACTATGCAGTGACTAGCTGGTCCCCGCGGTATCGCTCCCGTTTTATACGAACCTTGTCCTTGAAATAAAGAACACAACAAGAACAGAATTATACCTGATTCAATAAAATAAATAGAGACCTCAGGAGACCCCAGAGCTGGCGCTTACTTCTCCCAGCGAATTTCTCTGGCTGTACAGAGAGGTAATGCCGCCAGTGTGTTGGGGTCTATGCCGCAGGAGGGCCTTTTAGACGGAGTTTTCTTTTTATAGTTAGGTATATTTAGTTAGTTTTAAGTATTGTATATTTAGTTAACTTTTAAATTTTGTATATATATTTGTTTTTTATAAAATGTTGCAATAAACTTTAAACAGTAATAAACTTAATGAGATTAAAAAAAAAGAATTACCAAATTTAATGCAGTCGTCTGAAAGTTATTCGCGTACATACATATAGATAGATATAATGATGCATAATTCGCCGCAGCTCTCTTGAACTCAAGCTGAAGCTAATCATAATGCGGTCCCGGCGGGGACTTCGTTCCCATTCATTCGCGAACTATTATTTACCAACTTTAATTATTAAGTTAGTTTGTTCGCTCATTCAGAACTTTAACACCCTGCTGAGTAATGGAGAAAGTTGGGCTACGTGGGATTATTTAGATACAGTGGGTGCTTAACAATGAAAGTAAAAAACAATATTCAGGTGGGCTCCGACTTTCAATATGAAACTACCGTGAGACACACACTGAAACACGGATAATTCACGTATAAAATAATGGATGAAAATGAGGGTAGTTGTGCGCCGCCGTTAGTTGCGTCGATTAGCCGCTGGCGCGCAATGTTCGTTTCGCTACCGACGAGGCGAGCGCTCCAGGAGAAAGAACTATGGGGTGCGAGTCGGGTTACCTCTACGTGTGGTCAAGAGCTGCGGTTCGTTTTTGGATCCGTCCGGGGGGAGCAGTGCTTGGTCCGGTGCACCCTTTGCATCGGCTAATGATTTCCTGGCAGTTTCTGAGGGATATCATTGACCGTTGGCTAAGAGCCCAACAGGGGGGGGAGGTCTTTGACCATTACCGTACAACGTTGCCGACATTTTGTCAGAAGAGTTTTTAATTTATATTTTTGTTACTTTGACATTGGCGAAGTTGCCGTCGCTATAACGACTTGATACGCCAAAAATAAGAAGAAGAATAAGTAGTTATTTTTTTATCGTTAATTTCAAGTATACTTTTCTAAAGACGTCTCGAAGACTTCATTATTTTCCGCTACACTCAGTTATGATCGGTGAGTGAATTTATAGAATACACGAGGATAAGATCTGTTTTTTGGGTTCTGTAAAAAAAATTAAAAAACGGAACCCTTACAGGATAATTTCGCACCCTTCGTGGAAGAAAGACGTAAGTCCCATTGTAAGTCAATAGGACTTACGTCTTTCTTCCACGAAGGGTGCGATTTTATTAAGAGAGAGAGAGAGAAAGAAACATTTATTTAAACACATTCGATCACATAGATATATAATAAGAAGAAATACAATATACTTAAGAATAGTACCAATATGGTATAAAATGGGCCCCACTCAGCCTAATTGTGCGTCCGTCCATCTGTCAAGACCCTTTTTCAAAGAAACGCCTAAAAGAATAAAGTTGAAATAGATACGAGACAGAGTCTACGGCCTGTTAGAGCTGAGAAAAAATCAACTCATTGAAAAGATATACCACCTTATTCATAAACGTTCTAGGCTTCTGCTAACTTAGCAATCGTTTGTCCTTATCTGTGGAAGGTAAACGTCAAAGTGACAGATAAGGACAAACGATTGCTAAGTTAGCCGAAGCCTATAGAACGTTTATGAATAAGGGGAATAGTCACTCCCAAAAAATAGGAGGTAATTCCCTAAGTCCTAGAAAATCGACATTTGGTGTAAAGGTAACTCTTCTAGCACAACACAACCAATGAAGTAGGTCTAAATGTTATTTACTTTATTCTATTTGACCAATATAAGATAACCTTGCACTGCCTACATTTTGCTTAGGGGCAGGGCTCTGCTGACATGTATTTTGTATTTACTTGCCGAATTTGTATCCCTTGGTGCGCCAGTCCGACTTGCGCTTGGCCGTTTTTATTAATAAATATTTTGTCATCAAAAGGACTCTGCATGACAATGGATGTCTGGAGTTATCCAGTGAATAATAAAAATATATTGTGTTGAGTATATTACGTGAACCGCTAACAAGTGCTCTTACAATTGACGGAGGAAGACTAAATATTACAGAACCAACAAAATATATTTTACAACCGTTTTAGGCCGATTTTAAAATCATAATAAACTAGTATAATATATGCACATAAACTATCTTATGACCTTCCCCAGGACCAAATTTCATTAAAATCGGTGCAGTGGTTTAAACGTGAAATCGTAACAAACAGACAGACAGACAGGGTTATTTCCACATTTATAATATTAGTAGGGATTTTGTATAGAAACTGGGCCTAATATAGTGCCGGTGACTACATATTTTTTAATTTTTATAAATTCGCCATCTGCGCTCATTTTACTCTCGGCACAGAATCCAAACAATACGAAAATTCATATTCAAATTTCTAACAAAATACATCAAGTGTGAAATACGAGCAACAATACAGAGAGCACTTAACCCTCCCCATAGATCCTAGTTGTGAAGATTTACGGTTGCTAATAGAAACCCGACCTTATGCGGCTGGTGTAGAGCTCACGAACATTTGTCAACCTTTTTATTGAAAGTGAAAGTAAATTTACACCGTTGCTTGCTGTTTATCAAAAAAAAATTACTGCGTAAGATGTTTGACAATAAGTACACACCAACAGGGATGTTTTTCACTGCTACCGTCATTGCACAGTCACCGAGAACGAGATGACGGCGCCGACGTTCCTTACGTAACGAACGATACATACTTTACCATGTCTATTGAACGCCTGTCATTAAAGCGCGACTATATCCCAGCTGCTGAAAATTCCATTAGCTCAGTGTGACCATTACAAGTCGGTCTGTGACGAGCTGATGTGCCGTCAGTAAAGAACGATCACACATTGCCATCTAATCACAGCATTTTCACAATTGCCGTCACGTCTTAACAATCTCGTAATGACGGCTCGGTGACGGCAACTGTGGAAAAATGGCTAAAAAGGTTTTTAGTTGTTGCGAAAGCTCAAGCAGAGGCGTCGAACTACTATACTATTGTAGGGATAAGTTCGCTGTATGTGTATATCAATTATATTTTTCTCAAAAACTGTCGTGAATGTCGCCATAGTATTCTAAGTAACAGAACACGAAGGGCCTTGTTGACGGCCGAATTACATGGCAGGTGCGATTTTCTGACCATAAATCGGATTGGTGAACTGTTTTTCATTTGTTAAATGTTTATAAAAAGTCAAATAGACTATGGAATAATGAACAACATTACAATGTCATACAGCTAAGTCGATGGCCGAGGAGTGCGCGTTTTGTTCGAGTCGAACGTCAATGTCTCAAATAGCTTACGGTGACAGATGACATAAAAAACCTATGAAAAAAGGCGGGAACGTAAAAACCACCTAAGTTGCGAGGAAGTTTAGTGCAAAATTTATTTTCATTTCATCTCAATGTTTGAGAAAAACATATCTGCCTCAGCTGGAAGAGCAATTGCTGGGTTCGTAACTTTAAAAAACACTCACCTGCACCTGACGTTGACGTTCTTCGGGAACGCCTACATGTCCAGCGGTGGACGTCCTCTCACGTGGCATGTCGATGATGACGCCATTGTACAACTCAGTAACCAGTCTACAAACAAAAACGTACATGCATACACATACACAAATCACGTCTTTATCCCTTACGGGGTAGACAGAGCCTAAGGTACGTACAGGCCACGTTTAGCAAGATTGTGGGCGTATAGGTGGAAAATGGAATCAAAATAGTGATGGGTTGCTAGCCTTGACAAAACTTGGAGGAGAGATTTTGGTCGTTTTTAATTAAGGCTTCCGTTAGACCATAATCACGATGATGGTAAGCAAAGATGAGGCCTTCTTCATTTTTTTTTAACGGAGAGGAAATCTTTATGGATGCCCTAGGCACGGGGATGCCTAGGGTTATGTGGGACTCCCCCGAAGGGGTATACCCGAACTAAAAACTCTCCGGCGTTGCCTCAATCCGGTGTGATGGGGACGCTGTGGGACGCCACTAGGGTTTCACCACAAGCAAAGATGAGGTCTAAGCACACGAGTGCCCATTCAACCTAGATTTGAAGATGGTTAGTTTGTAACATTCGTACCAAATTGACTTTTATTCGGTGTAAGTGACAGCCAGTGTCGCATTGCTCCCGAGGTGTTCCTAGTTTTTACGCTTGTGCGATACAGTGCTGCTTGATTAAATTTTAAACGACATCGCACGGATGTTGGCTGACCTCTCAGCGAGTTGCTTTTTGCGATTGTTAGGATAAAATCTTATTTTGCTGATTTATTAGGGTTTCGTAACCTGAAACAACTAATTTCAGGATCACTTCGTCATCCGTGCATGCATGTTTGTTAATCGCCATTGATTTCCCTGGAACAGGTGACATTTTTAAATTAAGATGTAATATTTGGCTTTAGTCACGTAACGCCGTAAAAATTAACCCCCTTATTCACAAACGCTTTATAGGATTCTGCTAATTTAGCAATTGTTTGTCCTTATCTGTGAAAGGTAAATGTCAAAGTGACAGATAAGGACAAACGATTGCTAAGTTAGCAGAAGCCTATAAAGCGTTTATGAATAAGGGGGTGCATCTAAGTCCACGCTGGGATCTCATCATCTACTAAAAAACTTCTCACAAATGCATTATTTCACATACTAATCATTTGACTTTTCTTTAATATCTGATAAACCGTAAACTTTTTTTAAAACTGATTTTTTTCGCGGTAACAGATCGTGATACGCAAAGCGAGATAATTGACAGCCGCAGGAGAGTTTTGTCGAGTCGCGAGTCGCGACGCGCGTGTTCCTCGTGCTAGACGTGTAGAGGTTAGGTTTGTTTTATAAGTTTTCCGAAAAGTCAATATTTTAGTAGAAAATAAAAGGTTGTCAAATGATGAGTTTGCGAAAAGTGGTTTACGAAATGATGGCAAACCGTCCACGCTGTCAAAAGTCCACCTTTTGAAAGTGCATTTCATGCAGTAACGATAATAATTTCAAGCAAATAGTTGTGTTTCATTTATACTGCTCAACACAAAATTTGGGAGTCATTCGAGTTTCACAAACAATAAGTATGATATATTTATATAAGTGTGTTTTATAAGCTTTAAATATCACACATCAAAATCATTTGCCACTGACACTGACTGAATTAAATATCACATATCAAAATCATTTGCCATTGCATCTAAAAACAAAAGTCAGTCGTTATAAGATTTCAAATGCAACAGTGTCTGATTTTGAAATGTGTCGCTTTTGTATTTAATCAGGTGATCTTCAAGCGTTAAGTGGGTTAATATCGTGATTCCAAGTTGACGAATCAACTAGGTAATTCAGGTTGACACGGGCAAGGTACAAAACTACACGGTGATCGAGGAAACACGAATTTATTTAGGTATTTGGTTGCAAACAGTTTAAATTTCTAAACGACACTGAAAATTAGAACACAAAAAACCGAAAAGTAAAGCTACGGCCGCGAATCGAACCCGGATCCTCGTCATTCCGTGACGCGTGCTATATACCCCTACACCACCCATAGCAAGTGAGTAAGCCTTCGAAGTTTTCTATCTGTTACTAGCTGTCACGTGACCTTGTTACTATGCGAATTTTTGTCGCGAAGCGTCAATGACTAGGGCTGTTTGTACAAAAGAGAATACTACAAAAATTACAAATACTACAAAAACAAGACTCCTTGTTAAACAAGAACTTACTTTTAATAATAATATAATAATAATAAATCTTTATTTCGGACCAATAATTATCCATAGAAATTGTTAGTAATTTACATTAAAACTTATAAATGTAAGGTTAGGAAATAAAAGACAGCATTATAATAACTTAAGTACTATTTAACAGCAAACAGCCGCACTTTTTATCATCCCATTCCAATATTTAAGGATCGGGCAATCAAATCCGCCGGCTATCACTTGTAGAATGCTGTTGTGACTTGACCTCGCTCGTCCCAGCAGCGAGACAATCTTTTTCCGCATTATGGCATGGTAACCGTCCGTCCGGGCTTCAGCGAACATGCCAGAGGCGCTGCACCGTCTAGGTAGCCCCAACAACATTCTAGGGGTGCGAGTCGGGATACCTCCACGTGTGGTCAAGAGCTGCGGTTCCTTTTTGGATCCGTCCGGGGGGAAGAGCAGTGCTTGATCCGGTCCACTCTAGGCTTCGGCTAATGATTTCCTGGCAGTTTCTGAGGGATATCATTGACCGTTGGCTAAGAGCCCGACTGGGGGGGAGGGGGGTCTTTGACCATTACCGTACAACGTTGCCGACATTTTGTCACAAGATTTTTTAATCATATTTTTGTTACTTTGACATTGGCGAAGTTGTCGACGCTATAACGACTTGAAACGCCACAAACAAGAAGAAGAAGAACAACATTCTAAAAGCGTTGTTATACTGCACGCGGAGGGCGTTGTAGGCTGGTTAATATTAATTCTCGATGGAACACAAATTGCCCCAATTTTCTTTGTAGTTATTTATACCTTCAACCCGGGGCACAGTCGTTACCAAGGATTTTATAAAAACCATTTATCGAACAGTTGCAAAGAGGAAGTTGTGTACCGTTGCTAGGATTAGCAACGAACAAAGCCCGATGGATGTAATAAGTATTTTATACAATATTTACCCAGGGAAAAACGAAATACATTGACCTTGTTGTTCCGATATCGAAATACCGGGGGCTGGACTATGTTAGCGGAATAACAAAGGTAAAACGGACATTAATATGAACATCCGCAAAGTTATATCTAATTCAGTCAAATTATTTAAGACCATCCAATAATTCTCGTATCGTTTCACGAATTTATCGTTGAATATGAACCTGACAACACTGAGGAAATAACCAAACCTAAAAATGATTCTTTGGCGGGAATTTGAATGAAGCGGGTGTTTTAAAGTTCTCTGTGAATTAAATTTTAATTTTTTTCTTAAAAAAGTTGTAAATAGGTGCAATTTTGTAATTAATTTTGTAAATATGGCTGGGGATGACGACCCCGGAGGGAACTCCGGGGGGCCCCCTAGGAAAAGGACCTTCAATCAAAGCGGTGGTGGAAGTGAACCTGTTAGTGACGATAAACTTTATGCGGCTTTCATTAAGCCTGGGTATAAAAGACTTTACCCGGAACATTGTGCTCATTCTGAGTTTAAAGTTTTTGTGGAGAGTTCTAACAAAGAAAGGCTGGGCAACAAGAGCCCAATATACCTCAACCACATCTTTTCCAATGAAGTGAAAGGCGTGCTGTCCGTACATCGTGTCAATGCTAATAAGCTGGCCGTTGTGTTTAAGCAATTCAATACTGCTAACAATTTCCTCCTAAATGAGACCTTCCTTTGCAAGTACAATTTAAAAGCATACATCCCAGCGAAGGAGATTGAGAAGACAGGAATAATAAGGTTCGTTCCAACAAACATATCCAATAAGGAACTGTATACGAAGTTATCTTCGTATTATGACATTATCGCCGTGAGGCGTTTTACGAAGCGTGTTGGAGAAGAGCGTGTGCCACTTCAGACAGTGAGCATAACGTTTTTGTCCCACTCGCTCCCTGACAGTGTACAGTACGATTTGTTTTCGTACAGAGTGTTTGAGTATGTACCCCCCTTGTTGCAATGCTTCAAGTGTTTTAAATTTAATCACTCAGCAAATATATGTAATGGAAAGCAGCGTTGCTCCATATGCTCAGGTGAACACTATTACAAAGACTGTGAGAATAACGATAACCCTTGTTGTGCTAATTGCGGTGGCCCTCACTTGGCTATCTCAAAATCGTGCCCTATAAAAATGAAAAAGATTTTGGAAAAGAAGAGCAACATTACGTATGCAAAAGTTGTTGATACTAAGTCTAAGTGTGAATTTCCACCCCTGTCTATACATAATAAAACTCAAACTACACCCCATATTGAAACCACAGCCAAAAAAGTTGACCTTAAGTCCGAACTACTAAATAACTCAGAACTTCTAAATGCTTTAGTTCGCACTTTAGTCGAACTAGGTAATCAGAAAGACGACAACCCAATTACTACATCATTTATTAAAGACACACTAATTAAAAATATACATAATGGATAGTACAATGCATAATATAGATTGTTCACCGATGGGAGGAGCTGTTGCGGCGGCGCCGCAGCGGCTCCGCCTGCCGGTGGAGCACTCATCATTACGCATCGCGCAATATAATATTCAGTCTATTAAGTCCAAATTACCATTATTAATATCCTTTTTAAGAAAAGAAAATATAGATGTATGTCTCCTTAATGAGACTTGGCTAAAAGATATTGGAAGTATTAAAATCCCGAACTACTATGCATACTGTAAAAATTCTACTAATGGATACGGTGGTGTAGCTATACTTGTGAAACATACTTTAAAACACTGTAGTTTAGAAACTCATTTTTACCCAGAAATTCAAACTATAGCTGTATCTATTTTTACGAATGGGCGTCCTTTATCTATTTTATGTGTATACTGCCCTCCTGCAAGTAGCCGGATAAGATTAAATAGACTTCATAGTATAATTCAAAATCTACCGAAACCAGTAATTGTATCAGGTGATTTCAATGCGCATCATGTTGCGTTTGGCTGTTTTTCTACTAAGTCTCGTGGTCAGAGCTTGTATGATATCATAGATGATTTAGATTTATGTATATTGAATGATGGGCAACCAACTACGGTTACCTATCCAAACAGAAATCCATCAGCAATAGATGTTAGCTTCAGTAGTGCAAGTATAACAGCTTTATGTGAGTGGCGAGTACATGACGACCCAATGGGTAGTTACCATTATCCCACCATTATTGATTTAAACTTGTCTCCCCAAAGGTATCAGAATAATGACCCTATTCAAAAGTTTATATATAGTAAAGCTGACTGGGATAAGTATAGAAAACTTTCTAGTTGTACATTTGCAAAGTTCTTAATTGATGAAAATAAACCTATTGAAACATATGATAGATTTTGTAATGAGCTGAGTAAAATTAAACAGCAATGTATCCCCATACTTCATAAAACTAATAATTATGTAACAAGATCACCAGCCCCCTGGTGGAATACAATTTGTGAGGAGAGTGTTAAAAAAGCGTATGAAGCGTTAAAACATTATAGAGCCAATCCAACTATAGAAAATTTCATCAACTATAAAAGGTTAGATGCACTTAAAAAAAGGACTATCTCAAAAGAAAAAGTAACTGGTTGGCATGATTTATGTGCTTCTTTTAATAGAACTACTCCGATTTCCAAAATCTGGAACTATATTAAAAGGTTTAAGGGATCCAAATTACCTCAAACTAATAAATCTGATGACTTTATAGATCCATTTATGGCTAAATTAACTCAAGGTATAAACCTCAATAATTCATCTGATATAGAATATTTATTTCAACTTAACAATAATGAAAATGAAACTAAGTATCTCACTGAACCATTTACTTGGGAAGAATTTATAGTAAGTATTCAGTCCCGAAAAAACACAACACCAGGTTTAGACGATATTCCATACATACTTATCAGAAACTTAGATATTACAGCACAAAAAGTATTACTTAAAATTATGAATCTACTCTGGTTACATCAATCTATCCCTGTGTCCTGGAAAACACAGTGTGTTATTCCAATTCTTAAACCTAACAAGCCACATAATGAAGCAAATTCTTATAGACCCATTTCATTGTCTTCTTGTGTAGGTAAAATTTTCGAAAATATGTTAAAGACTAGGCTTGACTGGTATGTCGAGTCTAATGGTATCATGCCCCCTATTCAGAACGGCTTCCGTCGCGGCAGGAGCTGTGCAGATAGCTTTGTCTCTCTTTTATCGGATCTGAAACAAGCCAAAAATAGTAAATCTCATGCTGCCTGTGCATTTTTAGATGTACAAGGGGCATTTGATAATGTGGACCCAACTATACTGGTCAAAGTATTATCTGATTTAAACATACCAGGTAAGATTTGCAAGTGGATCTTTAACTTTTTAAATGATAGGACACTGTACATAAGACACAACAATATTTTACATGGTCCAAAACAGGTTTCAAAGGGTACTATGCAGGGAGCAACGTTGTCTCCATTACTTTACAATTTGTACACTAGTCAGATAGAATCTTATGTAAATACTGCTAATGTAAATATTCTTCAATTTGCAGATGATATTGTTGTATATAGTGTAAATAAGAATTTAGATGTAGCTAAAAACAATTTAAATGCTGCATTACATGAAGTGTTTCTGTATTATAGTACTATTCTGAATTTAAATATAAATCCGACCAAAAGTAGTGCATTGGTATTAAGTCAAGATGGCTCAGATGTAAATATTGTTTATAACAATGAAGTTATAGATGAAGTATCCTCCCACAAGTTTTTGGGGGTAACAATAGATAATAAGTTAAGTTTTGATGAACATATTAAAAGTGTTATTACCAACTCTCTTAAGGGTTTAAACATAATGAGGTGTCTTGCTGGTATATCTTGGGGTGCAGATCCTAAGATATTATCTGTTTTTTATAAGGCTTTGGTTAGAAGTCACTTTGACTACAGTTTTTTAGCTCATATGAACACGGCTCATACCCGTAAACTACAACTGATTCAAAATAAAGCTCTAAGAATAATATCAGGAGCTATGTGTTCTACTCCAATAAGAGCTATGGAGGTAGAAACTAAGATTATGCCTTTATCTGTACGATGGGTTTTGTTAGCCCAAAGATACTTTATTAAGATACTTGCTAGCAAGAATCACAATGTTCTCAAAAGTATAAGAACTCACCATTTCCAAGTTTGTCCTCCCATTATTATTAATAATGAAGTGATGAACAGAGTGCCGCAACTGTCTGAGATCCTGTGTTATGTTGAGCAGAAGTTTCCCAATGTTTACCAGCAAACTCCTTGGCCATGTTATTCAGATACTTTCCACTGTAAATTTGAAAACATTAATGTTAAAACAAAAGCCATTAATAATAACACTGACTTTTTAAACTTTCTCTCAGAAATCCCAAATTACTACAAGCTGTATACAGATGGTAGCAAATCAAATTCACATGTACGCAGTGCTGTGTATGACCCTCAAATTAAATTTGTAAAAAGTTTTAGACTTGACTGTATGTGTACTATTTTCACAGCAGAAGCATATGCTGTACTTGAAGCTCTGAAGTGTATTAAAAGAGTTTCAAACTTTAAAGAGTTCATAATATTTACAGATTCTCTTAGTTTAATAACTAGTTTAGAGAACAAACAATTACATTATAAGAACAATTTTATTTTGTACAACATAAGAGACCTTTTAACTTACTTTAGAATAAGTAATGTAAATATTCATTTCATGTGGATTCCCTCTCATTCTGGGATAACTGGCAATGAGATAGTTGATAAGGCTGCATTTTTGGGCACTAATGAAATTGATGTTAGGGTAATATTTAAAGTCCCAATGACGGACTGCCAATCGGCAGCAAAAGAAGAAGCCATGAAGATCTGGAAGGACGTTTGGAGAAGAGACACTGAAACTAAAGGACGATGGTATGCAAGTATTCAAGATAGCTTTCCAGTGAAACCATGGTACGATAGAATTAAGGAAGGTTCTCGAGAATTCATCACTACCATCAATAGATTAAGATTTGGACACAACACTGCCCCGGCACACTTGGCCAGATTTTCCATTATAACGGACAGCACATGCCCCCATTGCCAGAATGGTAATGTATGCGATGTTGAACATATCGTATTTCAATGCTCTGCGTTTAATATCCAAAGATTAATATTAGCAAGTGAACTTAGTGATGTAGTAAATAATGATTCCTCCCGCCGCTTAACTGTCATTCTCAAAAACTATGACTGTTATCAAGCAATATTTAAGTTTATCAAAACCACAGTGAAAAACATTTAGTGTGATGTGTCGTGAGCAAATTTAACTTTATATTACTTTTTCTTTCCCAAATGAAGTGTTTTCAAAATAAATAGACTTGGCTTAAAGGACCTAGCATCCAGGCCATAAAATCTTAAAAAAAAAAAAAAAAACAAACCTAAAAATTTAATTTTCGATTGAGGATGCCATTTAAAAATAAATTTTGTAGCGGCCAGATACATTACGCCATTGCTTGTGTGCGTTAAAATGGCGATGGGTTGCTACCCGCATCCAAACCCTCCAATAAATGGAGGAAGCCTGTGCCATGAGGCACGCCGAATTACGTTATAAAAAAAACCTACACAATGTACTGAAATTGTAGCGAAACGGAATAAAAGGGGCTATTATATACCTTCTGTCTACACCGTAAGGCGGTACATGTAAGTATGTACTTAGACTGCGTCACAGCTCAGTTGATTGGTTCAGATCGGCACGTACTCTAATTTTGCGGACCAGTGGCCATCGTAGCACACACTTATTCCAATTATACTGTGTTTTGACACGACGCCATTGAGTAGGTACGAGCGACGCGATTTGGTCAACTTATTTTTAAACCCCGACGCAATAGTGGATTAGCCGAGGCCTGCGAAGTAGCCAATTTTGCGGATGGTAGGGCCTTGTGCAAGGTCCGTCCGGATCGCTACTACCATCTTACTCGCTAATCCTACCGCTAAGTAGCAGTGCTTGCACTGCTGTATTCCGGTGTGGAGAGTAAGACAGCCGGGGAAATTACGGGCACAAGAGGCATTTCATCCTAATAGAGGATTGGCAACGCATCTGCAATCCATCCGGGGTTGCGGGTGTCTATGGGCAGTGGTGATCACTTACCATCAGGTGACCCACTTGCTCGTTTGCCTTCCTATTCATATAAAAAAAAATTGCTGGATGAGTAACATGTTTAAAAACACGAACCGCAGTGTTGTAAAGTTACGAACCCAGCAATTGACTTAGAGCTGAGGCAGATATAATGTTTTTCTCAAACATTGAGAGGAAATGAAAATAAATTTTGCACTAAACTTCCTCGCAACTTTGTTTTCACGTTCCCGCCTTTTTTATACGTTTTTTTATGTCATCTGTCACGCTGTAGCGAATCGCGGCATTATTGAGTCAAAGATGCTGGCAGCATTTCCCCGCTGTATTGCAATACTAATTGATTTTATTTAATCTACAATTTAAATATTATTATTTACATACATACATACATACACAAATCACGTCTTTATCCCTTACGGGGTAGACAGAGCCAAAGTAACAAGACCTACAGGCCACGTTTAGCAAGACACTGCGGGCGTAGAGGTGGAAAGTGGAATCAAAATAGTGATGGGTTGCTAGCCGCATCGCCTATAACGTGATTCCTATGATTTTCGCCCATTCCCTCGATGGGTTTTTACCATTTGCGCGGGAAGAGAAGCAACTGGTACATTCTATGTTTTTTCTTTGCTCCCAGACACAACACAATAACAGGACTAAACAACAGGATTAAATAACAGGATTTTTTTCGTTAATATGAAAACGTCGTAACTCAGTTATTTGCTGAATGCCATCCAATTACGGCATGTCAATCTACGAATCGGCTATTGTTTGTTCAAATCAAACGATTCTCGTACCGTTAAGGGGGATTTAGACGAACAGGGACCCAATTTTCGAAAGCACACACGAAAGCACTGCATGCATTGCTTCGAAACTGAATCTAGAAATTAAATCATTGACTAGTTCAGGGCTGGCGAACCAATGGCACGCGTGCCACTGTTGGCATGCTTCAAAATAATTTGGGCACGCCAATAATAAGAATTGTTTATTTTTGTCCATTAAATCACAAACTTAAGATTCTTTTATTATGAAATAGGGCGAAAAACGGGCAATGTGGTCATATGATGGTAAAATAACAACACACTTTTAAGAAAACAGGGTCCTTGATGACAGGTCAGAGCCAAATATTACTTTATTTGTGAGAAAATGGCACATCCACCAAAAAAGGTTATTACAGACGATCAGTAAAAAAAATGTGACAATACAAACCTAACTTCTTACACTACTAAATAAATATATATTATTTTATAAAGCTTTAGTAGAGTCGGTAAACATTGCGAACCAAACTCGCATTTTGCCATATTTAATAACAATATTCGCTACATCTATCGTTGTCCTTCTCTCACAGTACTAAGAAGCCGGTGAGTCAGATGAGTAAGCAACATATTTTTCAAATACTTGCATTTGAATTAGATTTCAATTCCCCACCAACGCCATCTCTTGAGTATGTGACTGAAACTCAATGCACAAAAATTGACTGTTAGTCACGAGCAAAATCGCAAATGGCCCCTTAACAATTTATAGAATTTAATTGTTCAGATTGAACGTTTGTTCTGGAAATAACCTAGTTACGAAACACATGCAAATATTAACTATTGTTTCACAACCTGATTGTTGGCGTTCTGCTACGATATTATTGCTACGGCGTAGAGGCATCTACGGCGCTACGAATCTACGGCTGAGAATTGTACGTCGATTACGAAGCCAATAGAATGCTTATTTCACAATATCACTACATAGTATAAAATAAAGTCGCTTTCTCTGTCCCTATGTCCCTATGTCCCTATGTATGCTTATATCTTCAAAACTACACAACGGATTTTGATGCGGTTTTTTTTAATAGATAGAGTTATTCAAGAGGAAGGTTTATATGTATAATACATGCATAATATACCGTGCGAAGCCGGGGCGGGTCGCTAGTAGTACATAATACAAAAAAAGTATCAGAGGAAAACTTATCACTAAAAAGAGATTTCTTTCAGTTAACCTGAAATTGCAAAACTGGACGAACAATCGCGTAACTTATGAGTGTTTTGCTCATTCATGACACCCGCGAAAGTATGCCAAAAAAACAGTATGCTTAGTGTAGGTTCTCGGTGACAAAATACGTCTCTAACGTTTGCGTTAAAATGTCAAATACTATGAGATCAGTTCGTTGCCGTTTCGATCCGCAAGTGGCGCTGCCAATTATTCCATAGTAATTGAGTTACGTGAACGCATTCGAGATGTATTTTGTGACCGAAAACTTACACTAAGCATAATGTTCTCAAAGTCAACTATTTTCAGCGTAGTCTTGCGTGAACCACCGATGTGAAGCAAAGTAAGTAAGTAAGTAAGGGGCTGCGATCCCCGCTCTGGTTCATGACTGGTTCAAAGGGTTGCCATTGCAGTTCAAAGAGGCACCGCGGCCAGCATAATGGGAACCTTTAAACCAGGTACGAAACAGGGGGACATTTTTTAGGTAAATTTTTAATAATTTTTAACATAATTTACATTGAATCAACTTTCGTAGTTTTAGTGATCCTTATTATTGTTTAGTTTTTAATGGTTTGTATATTAATAAATAAATTATTTAGTAAGTAAGTAAATGCTTTATTGTACAAGGTGACCCACTTGCTCGTTTGCCTTCCTATTCATCTAAAAAAAAAAAAAAAAAAAACAAATATAAAGAAGCAGAGACAAATCACAAAAAAAGACATCAAAATCTGCAAAAATTTTTTTTTTTATGAAATAGGGTAGTGGATCACCTGATCGTAAGTGATCACCAAAACCCCCACTAGCTATACAAAGTGCAAAAGATGCGTTGTTGGCCTAGAGGACTAACTAGGAACACCTCTTGTGCCAGTTATTTCGGGCGTAAACGTGAAGCACTGCTGCTTAGTGGCAGAATTAATGAGACCGAAGATTTTGTGCATTCATGAGAGGAACACAATCCTACTAATATTATAAATGTGAAAGTTTGTGACAATGTTTGGATGTTTCTTACTCTTTCACGCCAGAACGGCTGGAAAGATCTGGATTAAATTTGGAACATAAATAGATTATAGTCTGGAATAACACATAGGCCACTTTTTATCCCGGAAAATTGCGTAATTCCTGCGGGATAGCGATAAACGAATTCTATGCAGACGAAGTTGCGGGCAACTGCTAGTATGAAATAAATTTAAAATTCATTTTTACTTTTACGAGCGAATGTTAAATAAACGCGTTCCGTAAACATATTTTCATATTTAACTTTCTTTATGCTGCGTTCATTGAATATGTAAAA
Source organism: Pandemis cinnamomeana (assembly GCA_932294345.1). Classification (NCBI taxonomy): domain Eukaryota; kingdom Metazoa; phylum Arthropoda; class Insecta; order Lepidoptera; family Tortricidae; genus Pandemis; species Pandemis cinnamomeana. The sequence continues at coordinate 3,570,569 of OW028705.1, read as the reverse complement.
TGAAAAATAACAGGAAATTTTCTTGTCGCTTTTTACGAAATAAATCTGAATACCTATTTATTTTATTGCGAAATAAATACAACGTACAAGAAAAAGCTGCTTGGGAAAATCAGTTGTACAAAAACTGCGCATCTATAATATATTAGCTGTTGCCCGCGACTTCGTCTGTAAAGAATTACTTTATCGCTATCTCGCAGGAACTACACATTTTTTTGTCCTCTTCCAGACTATAATGTATGTATGTATATATATATTTATATCACTTTTTATTGTACATAAAACACATTCAATTTTACAGGTAATGGGAAAAACAGATAATCTATCTGTGTGCCAAATTTACACAATTTACCAAGTGAGATAGAGGTCAATCCCTGGTCAGTTCGTAGTAAAAAAAAAAAAACACCTCTGAAAAAAGTACTTTTTTGCTGCCGTTATATGTATTAACATCCATCTTTACACAAGTACACCTAATTCGAAATTAATCAGACTGTTCCAAGTAGGTCATATTTTAACAAATAAACATTACGCACCAACATTTTTTTTAACATAGACCAACCTAAAGTGTCACAGCGCACGTCTGCCAGCGGGACCACTGCCAATGATCGCGGCGAAGTCATTACACGCGCCGGCGCCCGCGGCTAGAGGCAATCTAGCTATATGCGGTTGTGGTTAGGGGAACATTTTAGTTCCGTTTGGTTGTTTGCATTCTAGTTTTTTACATACATACATACACATAGTCACGCCTTAGAATTTTTAAATAGAGGAACGGAAATTAGAAACAAATGAAAACTAAAGTTACGGCACTTAGAAACTTAATGTACATCGTAGCCATAATATGCATTTTTTCATATGTATTAGGGTGTACCTGTATTGTTGTGTAGGTGTATTCTTATTTTTTTTAATGATTCATTTGTTTAGGTAAGCTAGGGCCTTTGGTCTCAGCTTTTTAGTATGTCTACTCTCTATTACTCTGGTTTCTGTTGTCCTGTAATTCGTTCAATGGTTAGCTGGAAGTGATCCCTTTAAGGTATAAGTTCGCCTTTGTACATCTGTTTTTTCTCATTACCTGTAATTTTGAATGTGTTTTATGTACAATAAAGAGTACATACATACATACATACATACATATCGCTACTTCGGGGCTCAATTGTCGTATAAGCCAAAAGTCGATTTTTCAGGAGAGCCAAAAAACTAAAAAGAAAAACAAAAAAAAATTGTAACTCTTTTGTTTTAACTGTTATAAAGAAGCTTCGTAGGATGAAAGTTCTTAAAATTATGAGTAGAATAATATGAATTCATAATATTTAAGATAGAACCCAAAACAAAGAAAATAGATGGCTTATACGCTTCTTAAAAGCAAACAGAATGACGTTTATGACCCAAAATAATAGTTGCTGTACATGCTACTTAGGACGTATAAGTCAGCTATTACGATTTTTGAAAAAATCAAAGGTATTAGTCACCGGTTTTCTTTTTTTGGTTAGGTACTTTACTGTAAAAAAATAAATCATGTATATACACCCCAAACTACTTTACTGGGATAATGATGATATGGTAGGTATAAACCAAATCAGTTTGAGAATCGTATTTAACTTTCAAAGTTAATTCATATTAAAAAGGTTTGAGGGTTTGGTAAGTAACAAAAAATTCGTATATAAAAAATATATATTGCTGAAGGTAAAACATCAATGCCAACGAAAAAAAACACAAATTACGTTGTTATTATTAAAAAGATTGTTCAAGTACCACATAAAACGATAAAAATGAAAAGTAGCAACAAGAATATAGCATTTAATACTTCTAATCTCTTTCAATTAAAAACAATCTTTTTTATAAAAGTTATGTGTTTAACGCCGTTTTTACTCCAAATTTATTTTTTGTTGGCGTTTATTGCCATGAAATGAAATGCTACTGCAGACCGTACACCAAACTTTATTCTGTTATTGGAAATAATTCAGGTCGTATTCACCAAATTGGTTTAGTGGTGGCTTATACATCTTAAAAATGAAACGTAATGGCAGGTTGTATAATAAACTATGTTCAATTTTCAGAAATCGTTAAGGTCGTATAGGTACGCCAAGTTTGATAAGCAATGTCCTTTATGCCAATTAAAAATCTTGATTTAGGGTCAATAATACCTTTGCCTTTTTCACACTCTGAGTAGCTGGCTTTTATAGCTCGTTTTTTTTAAATTTCCTGTTTAGAGTTACAGAAAATGGAGGTTGTATTCGATATTTTTTTGGGATTTGGAGAATTTTAAATACACAGATCGATAGAGAAAAAAAAACTGAGCAAGACTGCATTCAAATCTCATTTTCGTCAAAATGGCTTATACGACAATTGAGCCCCGAGGTAGCGATATATTATATGCCAACACAATCACGTCAGCACTCTTCGGATGCCGAGGCAGGGCAATTATATCTTAGTTTAGGGATGATCACTTTGAAATTGAAAGGCAATGGTTTTATACTATGTAGTGATTACTACATAATGTAAAATAAAGTCGCTTTCTCTGTCCCTATGTACCTATGCTTATATCTTCAAAACTACACAACGGATTTTGGTGCGGTTTTTTTTAATAGATAGAGTGATTCAAGAGGAAGGTTTAATGTATAATCTACGCAGACGAAGTCGCGGGCAGAAGCTAGTTAGGTATAAAGGACACGCAAATATTTGAAATAATAGTTGGATTTATCGAATTACATTTTAATGTAGTCAAAAAAACTCTCTAACTAAAATGAAAAACAAGTTTCAAAACACAGGCTGCAGTAATCGAAGGGCGAGGGTTTGAAAAATAAAATACGTATTATAAATATACAATAAGCAAAATCCTTCTAGAACCTTTAGACAAAGTTATACGCTGTTTGAAAAACTATTTGTACTCGTATTTGATCAAATTTATTTTCAATTCTTAGAAAAATACGAATGCTTGTTCTCGAGTCTTGGATGTTTAATATGTATTTAAGTGTGTACCTATCAATATAAGTATGTTTATCTATTGTCTGGTACCCATATTACACGCTTAGCTTAATTTGGGATTAAGTCAATTGGTAAGTAAGTAATTAAATGCTTTATTGTACAAATATAGACAAACAGATACAATTCACAAACAATTTACAAAAAAATAAAAATAACATTAATACATGCACAAAGGCGAACTTATCCCTATAAGGGATCTCTACCAGTTAACCTTTGAGTAGATGAATGGTGTCTATCATCCTAATATATTTATTTATTTATACTTCTACGCGTTACTATGAAAAAGGGTATTGACGGATAGACTAACAATGAAACACTCAGACAGACAACGAAGTGACCTTACAAGGGTTTTACCTATTCCTACATAATTCACGTCTTTATCCCTCACGGGGTAGACAGAGTCTACGGTAACAAGATTTAAAGTGGCGTCTAGATGGAAAAGGGAATCAAAATAGTGATAAGCTGCTAGCCGCATCGCCTATAACATGTACCTATGTAATAGTTTTATTATTATTGTTTTTGATTTTGTCATTTTTGTAATGTTCAATTGATTTGAATTATTTAATTTTATTTTATTTACTCTTGACGATTTCAATCTAAATTCTTCTAACTTGACAATGTACAATTTATCATGTAATTTTTATTAAATGAATAAATAATCAAATCTAACCTAATCTAATCATGATTCGTAAAATGTTCGCCTATTCCCTCGATGGCTTTTACCGTCTGTAGGATTATCCGTTAGGTATTATCGCAAGCTTCTGAAATCTATTATTTTGCAGCCAAGGACACCAAGTTAAACTCGCCCAAAAACCCTTATCAACATGGTAGCAAATCAAAAGCAATCCGCTATATGACAAAATTCCATTCAATCTAGAACTTACATACACAAATCACGTCTTCATCCCTTACAGGGTAGACAGAGCCTAAGGTAACAGGTACCTACAGGTCACATTTAGCAAGATTGTGGGCGTGGTGGAAAATGGAATCAAAATAGTGATGGGTTGCTAGCCTCATCGCCTATAACATGATTGATATTTTTGCCCATTCCCTTTCGATGGGCTTTTACCTTCTGCGCGGGTAGAGAAGCAACTGGTACATTCTATGTTTTTTCTTTGCTCCCAGACCAGCATGGAAGGTAATCTAGAACTTACTATTTATGAATCTAGCATTTGTGGTAAAATAGCCATTTCGGTCTCGGCACGTCGACGGAACCCCGATAAATCAGGCCAGCAACTTGTTTCAGGTTTAATTAATTCACATTCCTACCGCCAAAGCGTTATTCTGGTCTATTTCCTAAGATAATTACGACTATGTTCGGTGGCAGAGGAATGAGACGCATTCGCCAAAGATGATTGAAAAAGGTGAATGGTTCGAGGAAATATTCACATCATCTCCAGGGTCACGTCCCGCTGCGCACAGGCCTCCTCGCAGACCGCGAGGATTGGGAATTTCACACACCATTGAATCGCTTCGCAGATGTGCGCAGGTTTCCTCACGATGTTTTTCCATCACCGAAAAGCTCATTGTAAACTTCAAATGTAATATCGCACATAAATTCCGAAAATCTCAGAGGTGCGAGCCCGGGTTCGAACCCACGACCCTTTGCACCCAAGTCGCGCAATCCGCTGGAGAGCGACGATACCACAGACAGATACACACACACACTGGCATCGCCGTCAAGCTTATAATATTGTTCTTTTTGCGTCTCGAAATAAAAATAACGGTTTTGTTCATACAAACATTACGTTTGAAAATCATAGGAATCATATTATAGGCTAGCAAGCCATGAGTATTTTGATTCCACTTTCCACCTATACGCCCACCAGTCTTGCTAAACATGACTTAAGTCTTGTTCTTCTTCTTCTTATTTGTGGCGTTTCAAGTTGTTATAGCGACGACAACTTCGCCAATGTCAAAGTAACAAAAATATGATTAAAATCTTGTGACAAAATGTCGCCAACGTTGTACGGTAATGGTCAAAGACCCCCCTCCCCCCCTGTCGGGTTCTTAGCCAACGGTCAATGATATCCCTCAGAAACTGCCAGGAAATCATTAGCCGAAGCCCAGGGTGCACCGGATCAAGCACTGCTCTTCCCCCCGGACGGATCCAAACAGGAACCGCAGCTCTTGACCACACGTGGAGGTAACCCGACTCGCACCCCAAGTCTTGTTACCTTAGGCTATGTCTACCCCGTAAGGGATAAATACGTGATTTGTGTATGTGACAAACGCCATCTCAAAACGGAATTGTCAACTGTTGTCTAAGGTCTCGCCGTGATATGGTTAATATATCACTCAACCATTGGTCTAGTGTCTAGGTTTAAGAAATACGTTGAGGCGAGTCTACGAATAAGCCCGCCACGCTTGGGCGAGTCCAATAAAATGAACATGCGCACTTTATAGATTGCTGGCAGCTAGTAGAAATTGGTTACTAGCTACTAATATTTATGAGGAAAAGATTAACATTCTCTACTCATAGATAAACGCTTGTTAAGCTTCTGAGCAGTGATATTTATAGCTACACCGCTGGTGCATAATGAGAGTCATTAATACACTCGCGTAATTTTATGAACCAACCAGAAGGTGTGTGCTTTAATGTATGTATGTATGTAAACTCTTTATTGTGCAAAATAAACAAGACAAAAAACAATTGACAAACACTGAGGTACATGCACAAAGGCGGACTTATCCCTTTAAGGGATCTCTTCCAGTCAACCTTTGAGTGGATGAAAGGAGTATTATATTAGGGATGGACGAGTGAGTTTAAAAATTGCAAACACTGAGAGCCACAATACAGAACTTTACCGAATATAATACATAAACTCCTAAAACCTACCAGTCAATAAACTACTTTATACTACCTATAATATATATCAATAAAATATACTACATAAAATAAATAAATAAAGAGCACAATAAACAAAGGAATTACCATTGATTTAAGAAGATGGTGCGAGCCACATCTTCTTCAAACCTTCCCTGAACGACACTAATCGTACAGTACAGTCTAATTGTACAGTTGCATATGAAACCCTATCTAAGTGTATGTCATACCTTTCTACAATATACGTTTCCATAGCTAAATTATGTGGATAACATTATTTTATATTCTGCGAAAGTTCGAAATAAATGAAATGACTGACATTTATATTTCTTTGGTAAATTCATGGACAATCTATGTATTTGAATGAAATTACAAATGGATTAATTTCATAATTAAAACTTTGTTGAAAAGAAGAATTCATTAAATCTTCTTTTATACTTTCTTTGAATTAATTGAAAGTTATCTGAAGAGGCTTTTTAATCATACCAAGTAAATATTGTAAGTATTATTTTACAGTTTCGAAAATTTTGTATTGTTTTACAATTACGGGACAAAAATCACAATTCGAGGGAATATCACAAGTTACAATTACAATTTGTTGAAATCTTTTAACATATATTACGGTCGGGTCCAAAGACACGCTCACTGTAAATCTTTAGAGCTTTATCTGTAGATCTTTGTAATGTACCTATGTTTAACATTTTTTTTATTGTAAGCCTTCTGGATAAAAAGTGTTAACAGCATAATAATATTCCAAATTGAAATAGCATAAAATAATAACGTCTAGGTGTTTTAGGTAACCGGTTTTGTTACTTGTTTTACCAGCGCGGGAAGAGAAGCAACTGGTACAGTCTATGTTTTTTTTTTTGCTCCCAGATCTGCATGGTACCTAGTATACATGGAGGTAAATTTGGAGCACACAGTCATTAAATTGACATACAAATCCACACACAAGAATACAGCGCATGCCACACGCAAACAGTCTTAAGCTTGCTCTGAATTTACGAAAATAATTTCTCATTTGCTTGTCGCAAAAATACCAGTTTAAACTACGCCACTGGACCAAAAACTCTGATACTCGGAATACTTCAAGTAGTTACTGAATTATTTCACAGTACAAAATTGTTAGCATGCAATTTGCTTTGTGGACTGGAGAAAACCAAGGACCTCCCCACAAGTGCATTGCTTTGGTTGCAACTCTAAAGCTTTGAAGAACTCTGCTTTCTGTAACGTACAGAGAAGCATTCCACTTTGATCACAATGCCTAAAAGGGAAAAGGATTTTGGAGGAAAATAAATAAATTTTAAAGCAAAACGTCTAAAATAATACCTGTCTCGCTTTAGCTTACGGCTTTATTGACGTGAACAATGAGTATTCTAAAAAAACAAGCAATCAAGCAAGCATGCAAACATGAAAGTAAGCAAACCAGGAAGCAAGAAAGCATGAAATCAAGCATACAAGAAAGCGTGCCGCCAACGAACGATGCTGCAAGCGTGCATCCAAGAAATTGTGCAAGCAAGCATAGAGGAATTATGCAAAAAAGCATGCAAGCAAGCGTGCAAGCAAACATGCAAGGATGCATGCAGGCCAGGGCAGATGCACACATAAATGAAGCGAAGGCGTAGTAAGTAAGTAAGTAAATGCTTTATTGTACAAATTTAAAGAAGCAGAGACAAATTTAAAAAAAAGACCTTAAATAAATGCACAAAGGCGAACTTATCCCTATAAGGGCTCTCTACCTAACCTTTGAGTAAATGAGAGGAGTATTAAGCGAGAGACCGACAAAGAGTGATTTTAAAATATCCATATTATAGTGAAAGCCACAATAGAGCGTACACCTCAAAATATAACAAACAATTCATAATTAAATTACTAAATATCATTAAACACATGTATACATACACACTATATACAATACTAGCTTCTGCCCACGACTTCGTCTGCGTAGAATTATACATAACTCCTCTTGAATCACTCTATCTATTAAAAAAACCGCATCAAAATCCGTTGTGTAGTTTTGAAGATATAAGCATACATATATAGGGACATAGGGACATAGGGACAGAGAAAGCGTTTATTTTATACTATGTAGTGATGATGAGTACACACATACAATATTTAAGGAGATGGTATGAGCCACATCTTCTTCAAGCCCTCCTTGAACGACGCCACAGAGGCAGATAGAGGTAGTATTACCAGCCTCACTTTACCGTTAGCATAACAGGGTTGTTGGCGTTGTAAATAGTTATTTTATATTTCTGTTATTGTCTTTTATTCTTTTATTTGAAGTTGATTTTTTAATACGTTTTTTTCTTAAGTCACTGTCTGTTGGTCTGTCTTAATACATTATATTTGTCACGTCAACTGCCTTTGGTTTTCTTTTCTGCTCCTTTTTTTCTGCTAAATAGCTATCCAATCCTTTATAAGGGTTTCTCTTAGCACTCTCTGGTGAAGGAACTCCAGAAACCACTATCTTAATTAGTTCTGTAGCTGCTATGAAACACCTATTAGAATTTACATTTTTATGCAAAAAATATGCATTTCAGCGCAGCGAGTCCGTTAAATGGAAAAATAAGCTGCGTTTTGCATAAGCTCTGCTCTTGGACTACTTTTTATTAAATGAACTTAATTAAATGGTTTTGTTTTGAAAGAAAATTTTTGAATTTAGAATATCAGTTTGCATTTGTTTGAAAATTTGTTTTTATGATTCCATGTTCAAGTTTGAACGAGTTTAACGAATAGATTGGCCAGGCTAAGGTAATTGTCCGGTGAAGCGAAACTCTCCGCTTTCCGCCGGGTAGAAATACTTTCGTATGTCCGGCAGTATAACATTTTACCCTATCCTTTTTATGTTCCAATCCATTTTAGCCCCTAAGTAAACAAAGCAATTTCATCTAAATTCCCATAACGGTCAAAACAGTCACTCATTCTATGCAATTAGCATTACAACCTTCGATTATATTAGTGTACATACATACATACATATATCACGTATTTATCCCTTACGGGGTAGACAGGGCCTAAGGTAACAAAACCTTAAGGCCACGTTTAGCATGATTAAGGGCGTATAGATGGAAAGGGAAATCAAAATAGTAATGGGTTGCTAGCCGCATCGCCTATAACATGATTCCTAAGACTCGCCCATATTAGTGTGGGACTAAATTAATACAAAAAAGCCAATGTAGTCACCGTTATAGTATATTTATTTTCAATCTTTTGTTCACGTTCCATGCTAGCTGGTCTGGGAGCAAAGAAAAAACATAGAATGTACCAGTTGCTTCTCTTCCCGCGCAATAGATAAAAGCCCATCGAGGGAATAGGCGAAAATCTTAGGAATCATGTTATGTATGTATGTAAACTCTTTATTGCACATAAAAATTTAAAAAATACACAAATACAGAGAAAATAGTAGGCGAACTTATCCCTAAGAAGGGATCTCTTCCAGCTAACCTGAAGTTATAGGCGCTGCAGCTAGCAACCCATCACTATATTTTGATTCCCCTTTCCACCTATACGCCCATGCTTTTACCATCTGCGCGGGAAGAGAAGCAACTGGGACATTCTATGTTTTTTCTTTGCTCCCAGACCAGCATGGAAAAGTCAGGAACAGGATAGGAATAAGTCAATATGCCTACTTAACATTATAATTGTGTAACTTATACTGTTTGCCTGTCTGTATGTTACGCTTTTACGCCTAAACTACTGAACCGATTTAAATGAAATTTGGTACAGAGACAGTTTCTGTCCCGGGAAAGGATTTAGGATCGATTTTATTTCAGAAAATCGCTTAGTTCCCGTAATAAGCGAATTCTGCGCAGACGGAGTCGCGGGCCAGCGCTAGTTCAAAATAAAGCTTTAAATTCGCAAGTTTTACACACGAATTCATTTTTATAATAGAACGAGACCAAAATTTGATACTATAATGTAATATAGCCCATAATAGCTCCAAAATATATTCCAAGAAACATTAAGCATCACAAGTATTGAACCCTATTACTACCGCTTAGAGTTACTTTTTGATTACTTCAAACATTATAACAAGCTTTAAGTATTAGGCTTATTCCTATTTCAAATACTCTTGTGGTCGATCTTACATCTGTAACTAAGATAATAATTCGTCTGCCGTAATCTTTATTCCGTTGAAATAGAAAGTATTTTTGCTTATTGCAACAGTATTGCGCTGTTTGTTTCCCTATAAGATCATAATACTATGACAAAGACTGTAAATATGGCTTAATAAGACTGGTCTGTGCAGTCTGATAGCGAGCGAACTCACAAAGCCTCGTGGTAATTTGGAGGAAATTCCATTTGTAAGTGCTTCTACTAATTACACGTTTGAGGATGAGGGTGCGTTGGTATGTCATATTTCCTCATCATTGTTGAACTAATGTTGACTTAAGAGGGTACTGGCCGCAATAAGCGACTGGAATGACAGCTCGACTTGACGTTTATAAATTTATATTCTTTTGTTTAATTTTTTGAAGTAAAAACTTCTTTAGCGACGTTGAGCGCTTTTTGGGATAAAAAATGTTATACTAGCGTCAGGTAAGACAGAGGATAATTACGTACGTTGATTTCGTCACTCACTCATAAGCTACGCTTGGCCTAGTGGTATCAGATGTTAAATAACAGTGCGTTCACTCCGGTGACAACGGTTCAAATCTCGTGTAGGAAAAGCTGTTTATCCTTTTTCTTTTTGAAGTGTTCATGCACTTTTAGTTTTCACTTCAGCCAGCACTCCCGGAGTGCAATCAGTCCAAATTAAAACCGCCTTAAAAAAAATAGCCGCTAAATAGAGAAAAATAACCGTAGAAATTTCAAATCAAAAAATAAATGTCGGTGTGCGCTACTTACTGATTTGTTGGAAGTCGGTGCCTATTGGGCTTGACACTAGATTCGAGGCACTGACTTCAAACAAATCAGCCCGCTGTATTGTTGTTGGAAGTCTTTGCGCGAGAAAGCTGCCTGCGCGAGGGCCGTCCGTTACCTCCCTCAGGCATTTGCTTATAGCTCTGTGGAGCCCACGTGCGCTTGCCCCACGAACCGTGTGTATCGACAAATGCGACGAATTCGGGACACTGGTTTTGCTGATAGACTGGATAGTCTTATTATCCCATAATACCAAGTGTTTAGAATACAAAAATCATAATTTAAGCATAATTTTCAACGAATTTTCATAATAACAAATTCGAAAGACTTTAAATTTCTAAGCGACACTGAAAATTAGAACACAGAAAAATCCGAAAACCTGATTTTTGTTACTTTGAATGTCAAAAGTAGTCGTCGCTATAACGACTTGATACGCACCAAATAAGAAGAAGAATTATATCCCTCAGAAACTGCCAGGTAATCATTAGCCGATGCCCAGGGTGCCCCGGACCAAGCACAACTCTTCCTCCAAAAACGAACCGCAGCTCTTGACCACACGCGGAGGTAACCCGAGAGATATCATTGACCATTGGCTAAGAGCCCGACAGTCTTTGACCATTACCGTACAACGTTGCCGACATTTTATCACAAGATGTTTTAATTATGTTTTTGTTACTTTGACATTGGCGAAGTTGTCGTAGCTATGACTTGATACACAACAAATAAGAAGAAGACAAATGAACGAAGGTAGACAACCAACTATTTTTTTTTAAATATATTTTTCACGTAGGCATAGGAATCATATAGGCGATGCGTCTAGCTAGCCATCACTATTTTGATTCCCCTTTCCACCTATACGCCCACAATCATGCAAAGCGTGGCCATTGGGTCTTGTCACCTTAGGCTCCGTCTACCCCGTAAGGGAGAAAGTCGTGATTTATGTATGTATGTATGTATGTGTATTTTTCACGTAATGCCAGACGAAATTATCCAAAACAACAAGTTCATCATTTATTCTAGGAAGAAGATTGCTTTGAAATTTTCCTCCTTCATTTATAAGGTAAACGAACCCGTAATTAAGTTGAAAAATAACTTTAACGATCATTTCTGTATTCATAGTTACTTCATCAAAGCAAAATGCAAAAAGGTACCGTAAATCATGTTCCGTTGAGCTCAAATCATCAGAAAAAGTTAAGCGTTTGGGAAGAAAATATTTTGTTCATGATTTTTTTACGATTGTTTAACCGTTGTATTACATTTCTTGTTTAGATACATACTATACGGGGTAGAACCAGACCTAAAGGCCACGTTTAGCATGAATGGAGGCGTACAGGTGGAAACGGGAATCATAATTGTTTGTAAATGTAAATGCTATTTATTTTCTGTTCTATGTGTTATATGTGTTGTTGCTGTAATTAAGTGTGTGTATGAATTTCACAGTGCCTTAGCTTGTCTGTAATGCTGTGTAATTATTTAAATAAATAAATAAAATAAATAAATAAATAATAGTGATGGGTTGCAAGCCGCATCGCCTGTAACGTGCTTCCTGAGATTTTCGCCCTTCCCTCGATGGGATTTTACAATCTGCGCGGGACGAGAAGCAACTGATACATTCTAATGTTTTTTTCTTTGCTCCCAGACCAGCATGGAAGATAAAAGTTTCATCAACACACCGTTAAACCATCTCGCATCTAACTTAACAGATACCACAGAATAAGTAAGAAAAAGTAATACCTAGTACCTACTAACTCAGCTACTTCTCTTGCGTACCTACCTTTAAGACTTATATAAATACTAGCGACCCGCCCCGGCTTCGCACGGTATATTATGCATATAAAACTTTCTCATGAATCGCTCTATCTATTAAAAAAACCCGCATCAAAATCCGTTGCGTAGTTTTAAAGATTTAAGCATACATAGGGATATAGGGGCAGAGAAAGCGACTTTATTTTGTACTATGTAGTGATGATAGTGATTTCAAACTCTTGGTGTTAAGATATTCAAAAATTCCTATTCTGACACGAGCAAAAATCATTTTTATTTCACAATGGCAGAAAGCCCTTAACTCCCTCTGGATGACAAACTGTATTTTTGAGAGCTGGCTAACAAGCTTGCGGGCAATATGGAGCCGTAACAAAATATTACAAAGCAAATTATACGGTTCATTTAGCTCCTGCGGCAAGAGAGGCCCACCGAATGGATAAGATAAATCAATGAAAATAATGATTCTACAAAGCGATAAGGGAAAGATAGCTCGAAGAGTATGTACGTTGAAATGGCAATGGGCAGGCCACATAGTTAGTACCGCTGACTATGAAGCTAGAGGTCCCGGGTTCGAATCCCGGTAGGAGCAGACAGTTGTATGATGAATACGAATGTTTGTGCCCGAGTCATGGATGTTGTATGCATTTAAGTATGTATTTATCTACCTTATATAAGTATGTTTATCCGTTGCCTGGTACCCATAGTACAAGCTTTGCTTAGTTTGGGGCTGGGTCAATTGGTGTAATTTGTCCCAAGATATTTATTATTATTATTATTATTATTTACATCGTTCGTAGAACAGACAACCGTTGGGAGAAAGGTTGTCGAGTGGTGACCACGAACCGGAAGACGCCAGGCAGGCTGTTGTACCAGTTGCTTCTCTTCCCGCGCAGATAGTAAAAGCCCATCGAGGGAATGGGCGAAAATCTTAAGAATCATGTCATAGGCGAAGCGGCTACCCAGCACTATTTTTATTCCCCTTTCCACTTCTAAGCGCCCACGATCTAAGCGTGTTTTGGGTCTTTTTACCCTAGGCTCTGTCTACCCCGTAAGGGATAAAGACGCGATTTATGTATATATGTATGATTAAACTTTAGCCCAGAAACTAGACACATAATAGATAAATGATATACTAGATACCTAAACACAATACATTAACACAGACGTGAAAAAAGAAACATGAAAACATACGCATCCAAATGAAAGTTTCCCCGTAGTGCAAAAATGCACGAATAAATATTTCCTCTAGAATATAGACGAGGATTTTTTTTTAATTCCGAAGCCGCGAGTGTAAGTCGCGTTCAAACTCAAAGGCGACGGTTCTACGATTTCTCAACTGTTCTAGATTATAATTTAAATTTTCAGATTCGCAATTCAAAGTTTGCCCTCCGTTTGCAGTTCGAAGCCAAACTAGTTTCAATTAAGAAAAAAAAAGTTGCAGACCAAAATAAATAACTGGCAGACAACAGATAAAAAGAAAGATAAAAAAGGTATTGTCAACAATAGGGTACTCGCATCTATAATGGAATCAGCGCCGTCTAGTCAGATGGCAGTGGACTGTAGGTAATGTGCTATCAAGTCATTCGCCCTGGCAAAAGAGCGCTCATAACAAACCTTTTTTTTATCATTCTCAGACAGAAAAATAAATTGAACGTCAAAGTTTACGAAACTAAAATTAGTAGGTACTTCAAAGTCAAAGTCAGAATTAGTTTATGTGCATCACATTTATCATCTTCCATGCTGGTCTGGGAGCAAAGAAAAAACATAGAATGTACCAGTTGCTTCTCTACCCGCGCAGATGGTAAAAGCCCATCGAGGAAATGCACGCACAGATCACGTCTTTATCCCTTACGGGGTAGACAGAGCCTATGGTAACAGGTACTTAGAGGCCACATTTAGCAAGATTGTGGGCGTATAAGTGGAAATGGAATCAAAATAGTGATGGGTTGCTAGCCTCATCGCCTATAACAGGATTCCTATTATTTTCGCTCATTCCCTCGATGGGCTTTTACCATCTGGGCGGGAAGAGAAGCAACTGGTACATTCTATGTTTTTTCTTTGCTCCCAGACCAGTACAACACATCAGTCTTTTTCGACTTATACCGTACCGTACTAACACATTTTTCCCCGATTGGTTTTCCTTCATCTTCAACATGGACCAAACCCATTTAAGTAATTAGGATTTTAATCTTATATTTACTTTTGGATTTTAATAAAATTAATCGAGTTTCATTCACTATACCTCAGAACGACTAACATTAATTACCCAAACCGTAATAGCTGCTTGCTCAACGTTATTTAACCTTTTGACCTTCGACTTTCGGCTGGCC